>OV838932.1:20000-10020000 GCA_929442735.1 Watsonalla binaria
GCCAGCAACAAGCTTCTGGACGCCTCCTCAGTAATTGTATCCCATATAATGTAAACCTTATCTAGATACTGTTTTTTGAGATTAAGTACTTTTTTCGTGAGTTCATATAAAGGTTCAATGATTGTATATGCCATAGCTACCCACCTATATGCTAATGTTTGTTTTATTACACCACTTTTGTATGAGTCTGTTACATCTTATTGAGTGATTCCCACAACAATGTAAGCTTCTAACATTTATCACAATTGTTTGTGGTCTGATTAAGTTGCTTACACTGTCTGTTGGCCTATCTATTCCATCCATCTTTTAACTACTCAACAATTTTTTATGTAATTTTTGGCAAAAGATATCACCTTCGGTGCTTAACCACGTCAAGACAATGACATGACAATGACAGTGAATGTTGCTGTGTAATACACAATAATGTTGTGCTAATAGTGATCAATTTGGGGAAGCCGCATCCAATGTGCGCAGTGCATGTACATGTAATGATAGTGGGCTGAGAGTTAACAAATTTTAACACATATTGCTTTTGACATAGAAGAGTCTGGTGTTTGATTGATTGAGGTGTTCCACATGAGGAAGGTCTTCAAAACAACCTCTTGATAAATAATTATATTTGTTGAGAAGCTTCTGTTTGAAAGATAAAGATAATTTTTTTAAATGAGTACAATAAATTCAGGCCGCGCCGCATACAGATGACTAATCCTGAAAGAGAGAAAATAGCCCATAAATACAAAATTATATAATTCTTTATATATACAGTTGTGGTCAACTAATTAGGGACATGCAAGATAGTGAAGAACAATAACTGGTTATGTACATACAAATATAAAACCCTATTAACTTCGCAGTAACTATTATTTGCATAATTTGGTCTGATTATTATGCTTTAAATGGCTGTAAATAAAGAATAAATAAATAGAAAAAAGTATTTAATATCAAAGGTTGAATATGTATTCAATTTTAAGGTATAATTCTGTAGCTGGACATTTAATTAAGGACAATAAACAATAATGAAAAATATAGTTAAACAAAACTAATAATCTGCAGTATTATATCTTTAACAGCTCCATTTTATTACATGTAAAATCAGTACCCAGTAGCAAAACCTTTGTTAGTAATTACTGCTTCACACCGATATGGCATAGACATTATCAGTTTCTGGCATGTTTCAACAGGAATGTTTGCCCATACCTCACAAAAAGCTTCATTAAGTTCATCTAAAGTTGTGGTACGATAAGTGGCTACTTTTTTCTTGATTTCGTGCCAAAAGTGCTCGATTGGGTTAAGGTCCGGGCTATTTGCTGACCAATCTAGCACCGATACTGACTGACTGGTAAGAAACAACTTGACTGAATGGGCAGTATGTTTCGGGTCGTTATCATGCTGAAACGTCCATATAATAGGGAGATGCTCCTCAGCATAGGGAAGCATTGTTTCCTCCAATATTGCCTTGTATTGATGTTGGTCTAAGTTACCCTGAACTTTCCTCACAGGTCCCACTCCACATCCAGAAAATGTACCCCACATTTTAATGTTTCCACCGCCATGTTTCACCTGCTTTTTTGTGAATCTTGGATTCATTTCCGCTTTTACTGGACGCCGTACGTATTGCCTTCCATCTGAAGAAATCAAATTAACCTTGGTCTCGTCAGAGAATAATACATGTTGCCATTGGGCGTAGGTCCAATGTCCATATTTACGTGCAAACGCCAAACGAGCATTTCTATGTTCTTTCTTCAACAACGGTACTTTGCGAGCCACTCTTCCGAACAATCCTGCTTCTATCAGACGTCGTCGAACGGTCCTCGCTGAGACACCAGCTCTTTCGTCTGTCCCAAACACTTAGAGCCTAGAAACGGATCTTTCTTAGCTAACCTGGTTATCATTCTATCTTCTTGCGGAGTTGTTTTTCTCGATATTTTTGTTCTGGGCACATTTAAATCTGTGTTATTGCGTCTGACATGTTTTTGACCATAGTTTTTGAACAATTAAATGTTCTGCTATCCTTCGGTATGGCCAACCATGCTCGACAACAAACTTCATGATAATTTTTCGTAGTGTTGGATCGCAGCTTTTATTTTTACCCATTTTTCTTAAAAATATTTTTCAAAACTTAAAATAAGTATCGGGATTGCCGCCAAAACTACCACGAAACAATAAGAGAAGAAGTAAAAAAGTATTGAGATTCAAATTTTGAAAATAGAACGCAATATCTCAGTGTCCCTAATTAAATGGCCAGCCAGCATTATTTGAACAAATAGCACTACGATAATCTATCAGCTATACTGTAAAGAGGTTTAATGTTTAAGAAGTTGTTATTGTTTGTGTAGTCGGGCACATAAATGACTAATTATACTTACATGTAAGAGAAATGGAATATGGTTTATACTCGTTGGAAAATAAAAAATAAATTCACAATTCGCTATAACCAAAGAGTGTCCCTAATTGGTTGTCCATGACTGTATATATGGAACCATGTATTACTCTAATATGTCAACCACTTTATTGTTGCACAGGTGTGAAATACAGGCAGATGGGACAATGACAGATTGTGTCCTCAAGTATGCATATTATGGATAATAATAAACAGTGTATAGTTAAAATCTAGAAGAATAGTTTGTGACCAAATGTTATTACATAAAATATTGCATAATTCTGTTGATAGTATTAACTTATTGGGAAAATTAACCTTACGCTGTCCTAGAGATGGTTCTCGCCACAGAAACTTATTCCATGTACCTACATTTAACACCAATTATGGTAACAATAGTTTTGTCCCACGTGCCTGTAGCACTTATAACAAATATTTTGTTGATGCTGATATATTTCACACCTCACTCAGTAAATTTAAGTCTCATATCCTTAATTATACACTTAATTAGTATTGTTGAAATATTTAGAATGCTATTACATATATTTTTGCACCTATGACTAATATAGATTGTATCTTTGTAAATTTGTTATTATCTTTGGACACTGTTTGTCATATAATTAACTACTTAAATATCTTACTTTGTTTCTCATTGATTGTTTGTGTTTTTTGAATAATAAAAATCATAAAAAATAATTAGTGTAAGTGCGAGTAGTTGAGTGTAATGATGTTTGTACAGTTGCAGGGCGAGGCCCCCGCAGCATCGCTGGGCAACGCGCCGCCGCCGCCCGCTGACGGTGAGTCACCACTACCCTGTTGCCTGTGGGTGACTAGCCGCATCAAAAGTGGCAAAAGACTATTGTATATACAGCTTGCTTTATGCATGTGTTCCCAAAATGTTTTTTTTCTAACAAGTACTGCAAGTAAGAGAGTAAGTGTGAGCGGTGCGCGTTGCAGGAGCGGCGGGCCCGGCGCCGGCGGCGCTGGCCATCTACGACCTGCAGCAGCTCGGGGACGTGTTCACAGGCCAGTAGCTGCTCCCTGAGCACAGTGCCGCTAGTAGGTGTAGTAGGTCGAGCAGCGTGTGAGCTGTGTGTGTGTGCGCAGGTCCCGGAGCGCGCTGCTCGCCGCTGGGCGCGCTGCTGGGCGGCGCGCTGCCGAGGCTCAGCGCCGAGCAGGCCGAGGCCGTGGCGCGCGCCAAGAAGTACGCCATGGAGCAGAGCATCAAGATGGTGCTCATGAAGCAGACGCTGGCGCACCAACAGCAGCAGATGGCCTCCCAGCGCACGCAGGTGCAGCGCCAGCAGGCGCTCGCGCTCATGTGCAGGTACCCTCGTGTGTGGCCTGTGTGTGCGACCTGTGTGGGTGTGTGTGTGCACGCATGCTCCGGCGGTGATGAGAGCGATACCGCGAGGCTCCCCCTCGGGCGGTCGAGCCGGTGACCGCTACTACAGCTGAAAAGATCTGAGCCAAGCTACCCGTTAAATAATTATTTTTAAATAGTAGTATGTTGACGCGAGCATATGTACAGCTTTGGTCTCCTGCAGGGTATACGTGGGCTCGATATCGTTCGAGTTGAAGGAGGACACGATCCGTCAAGCGTTCCTGCCGTTCGGGCCCATCAAGTCGATCAACATGTCGTGGGACCCCGTCACGCAAAAACACAAAGGATTCGCCTTCGTCGAGTACGAGATCCCCGAGGCGGCGCAACTCAGCCTCGAACAGATGAATGGAGTCATGCTGGGTGGCAGGTACGAATTGTATCCTTGTGAATTTATGAGTTGATATTCGTTTTGTCTGACCGCGTCGGTGTGTGTCGCAGGAACATCAAGGTGGTGGGGCGGCCGTCCAACATGCCTCAGGCGCAGGCCGTCATCGACGAGATCCAGGAGGAGGCCAAGCAGTACAACCGCATCTACGTCGCCTCCATCCACCCCGAGCTCACGGAGGACGACATCAAAAAGTAATTCATTTGACAAAGGGATGCACCCACCCGGTGCCTAGTGCTTTCTCAAAGTCGCCGCCGTACGTTGACGTAAACGTAGATTTGTATGAGATGTAAATAGTGCCACTTGTGGGCCGACCGATAGATAGCGCTGTTTTCATTCTACACGGCGTGACGGCGGAAGTGAAAGACTCGCACTGGGCTCTCCGAGCGCGAGTGACCTACATTACGCGTTTCCGTCGCAGCGTGTTCGAGGCGTTCGGGCCGATCACGTTCTGCAAGCTGGCGTACGGGTCGTCGGCGCACAAGCACAAGGGGTACGGGTTCATCGAGTACTCGACGCTGCCCGCGGCGCTGGAGGCCATCGCGTCCATGAACCTGTTCGACCTCGGCGGGCAGTACCTGCGGGTGGGCCGCGCCATCACGCCGCCCAACGCGCTGGCCGGCCCGCCGCAGCCCTGCGCCATGCCCACCGCCGCCGCCGTGGCCGCCGCCGCCGCCACGGCCAAGATCCAGGCCATGGACGCCGTGGCCAGCAACGCCGTGGCGCTCGGCCTCACCAAGCTCAACGCGCTCGGCGTGTCGCCCGCCGCCGCGCTGCCGTCGCTGGCCGCCGCGCTGCCCTCCGCGCTGCCCGCCGTGCTGCCCGCCGTGCTGCCTGCCGTGCTGCCCAGCGTGCTGCCGGCCGTGCTGCCCGCCGTGCTGCCCGCGCACCTGCCCGCCGCGCTGCCCGCCGCGCTGCCCGCCATCCCGCCGCCCGGCGTGGTGGTGCCGGCGCCGGCGGGCGGCGGGCTGACGGCGGGCGGCGGGCTGACGGCGGGCGAGGCGAGCCAGCAGGCGGCGCTGCAGCGCAAGCTGCTGGACGCGTCGCCCGACACGCTGCAGCAGCAGGAGTCGCTGTCCATCTCGGGCCAGTCGGCGCGGCACCTCGTCATGCAGCGCCTCATGCGGCGCCGCGCCTCGCGCACCGTGCTGCTCTGCAACATGGTGTCCGCCGAGGAGGTAGGCCGCCGCCCCCCCCCCCCCCTCCCCGGCCCCCTCCCCCGCCCCGCCCCCGCCCCGCCCCCACTGTACCGCGGCCGGTGTGTGCAGGTGGACGAGGCGCTGCACCACGAGATCCAGGAGGAGTGCAGCAAGTGGGGCCGCGTGGAGCGCCTAGTGATATACAACGAGCGCCAGTCGGAGGACGACGACCCCGCGCACGCCAACGTCAAGATCTTCGTGCAGTTCGCCGACGCCGAGGGTGAGGGCTCGTTCACTATACATCCCGGCGCACGGTCGGGCCGTGCTTTATAATTTAGTTTTAAACTAACGCTACTACTAACTAATGCGCGGGTTCACCCGCGGAGCCGTTAATTTTATGGGTGGCTTTTTTTCGCGGAACCCAAATTTAAAAAAAACGGTCCAAGTTATTCCTTGTAACATCAGCAACCTGTGACTGAAAGTTCCGTTAAAATAAGGCCAGCCGTTGCAGAGATTACCCGGAATAAATATACAGACGGACACACTGTATTGTATATAGTTAGTTGTTTAGTTATATGGTTGATGTAAGTAGTGGTGTGTGTCGTGTGTAGAGGCGGCGCAGGCGGCGGGCGCGCTGCAGGGCCGGTACTTCGGGGGCCGCACGGTGCGCGCCGCGCTCTACGACCAGGACCTCTTCGACCACGGCGACCTCTCCGGCTGACGACCTCGCCGACCCCGCCGACCCCGCTAGCACCACTCAATATACTACTTTGTTACGATCTCACACACTGTTTCTTTTGTGTACATCCACTCGCCACATCAGCAGAACACGAAAAACACAAATCTCACGAAAACCACACACAAAAAATATACCTAGATGTTGTCGATTTCGAGCGTACGAAACGTGATCTTACTGAACGGAACTTAAAAATACAGTAGTACGAACTCTTAATTGAAAGAAAATTACATTATCCTCAACGCTAACCAGTCCAGTATATATTAGAAAATAAGAGAACTAGATGTTCTCATATTTTATATTATCATAAAAATATTTTATATTATCATAATAATATTTATATAATCATAAAAAAGTAAAGAATAATATTATTTTTTTATTTTTTTCCAGTAACTTTTCTGTCTTTTTATTACAAACAAAAATAATTGTACTAGTACACCGAATATCTACAAACATGCCGTTTTAAAATTTGAATTTCGAATGTCGGGTACTGACAATTTTTTCATGAAGCATAACTGTATTTTTTCAACTGCAAACGGAAACATTTTCATTACAAACAACTACACAAAAGTCATCAGACAGCCAAAAAAATGTTGGTTTTGTCACGTCGGGTGCTAGGATCACTGTAGCTCACTGTGATAAATGATGAGTAAAAATCAATGTATGAAAACGTTTTGTTTGATTTATTTACAAACTAATAAACAATATCTAAAGTTGTACCAAGGTACGGCCTATGGTAATTAAACACACAGTGCATGCTGCCAACTAGTCGCAGTTCTATCTCCCGGTGGATTGTGATCTGGTGACTATAACAGTCAACGGATGGGTTACATGGCATGCAGGCAGTGTATCTCCGCGGCGTCCCCTCTGTTTGCTCGGCGTCGATGCTCCACTAATAAATAAATAAATAAGACCTCCCCGCCCCGCGCCACCCGTCACCGTGCGCAGAGTGCGTGCTGCATGGACATGGACTATGGGCGATGGTATCATGGCCTCGGGCCAGCTGCACGTCACACGCAACTTTACTAATTACCACGAGCACTACCCTGCACGTGTGGTGTTCTTAACTAGGAACCTTCTACACTAGTGCCTAAAGCACTTGTCTCATAACATCGAATAGTCATTATGGTAACTGTACCCCTATCACGGGTTTGCCACCGTTTTCGTAATCTATACTCGCTAGCGTCACTCGCAATATTTGTATGAGATATTTTAGTTCTTCACTTCACCGCTGGGAGTCGCTTCACAATTTCGGCGGAAACGCTAGCGAGTATAGATTACGAAAACGGTTGCAAACTCGAGATAGGGGTATTGGTATATGTACCTATACAAATCATTAGAATTCTTTGGACAAAATATTAGATATATTATGAGGTGTCGATGGACTCAGTATGCGAACACGAATCCTCGCTCTATGTTGCTACTCGCTGACTGTTTATTTCTTGAAATATCACGGCGTAGGATAATTTTACCCCTGGCCATACTCTTGGTGGACGGTGGTACGGTGGGTATTATAATGTAAATACCTTCGTGAATCATTTTACCAAGAGTCGTTCGGCAGACTTATAATAGTATTAAGAATATTAGCAATGCATTGTTAATTAAAAAATAACGGAGGGTGGCTGGTACCGGGGTTGTTCTACATACACATTATTGGAGGGCGCGTTGTGTAGTGAAGTGTCGCATCAAGCGAGAGCGCGGAAATGCGCAGGCAAAATCGCGCGGTGCGCCATTGTCACCCCACAGCGCACACACACACAGTATCGCGCGAGGAGCTGGCGGGAGCGCACGCGCATCTCGAACATATAGATAAGGAGTCCACGCGGTTTGTTCTCGATCGTCGAGTGTTTTGTGTACCCCCTCAGTGCGACCCGCCTATAGTTGTATCCTCATCATCCGAGGCACGGCAGTGTCGAGTACTTTACAGTGACCCCTGGACGTGGCACCTATCAGCCGGTGGCACGTCGCGCGACTGGTGCTCTTACTATCTCAGGTACTTTTAACTTATTGTTTTAACGTGTTGGTTGCTGCGATGCGTGGTAAGTACATATTTTAGAGTAGCTAACGAACAATCAGTAGATCACTAGATACCTACCCACCTGAGTTGCGGAGCTCAGTCGCTTGTTACGGCACATCGAATGGTCTGCCAAGTAAAACAACTAGGTATGAGCTCCGATTGGTAATAAATAATAATATGATATTGTTGTTTATTCTTCCTCTTATTCCTCCGAGAAGGTGTAAGATGAGTTAGTAGGCAGATTCTATTGTGAAAAATAACCGATGCAGCTAAAAAGTGGAAAAAACTATTTGTACATTACAACAAATTCCTTCCATCTGGGTTGGTCTACTAATACAGTGCTGGGTTAACTTTGTTAAGGGGGCAGGAAGCTTAAGACATTTTAGAGGAGGGTCAGAATTGTATACAAAATATACGTGTACATTTGGGAGGACTGTTCTCTTATGACAAAGTGGGGTTTCTCACTAAGAATAAATCCTTAGTACTTTTGCTGAGTGTTTGGAATTATAGAGGGAGCACTGGAGCCCTACCATCATCGGTTTAGCAGACCGTATTCAAAACTTCCAAGCTTTGAAGTTTCATTTTTGTTAGGTGAAATTAAACGTCAAACTTAAGAAATTCTTAATACGCGCTGCTTAAACGATCATAGTTAGGCCTCTAAGTATACTGAGTTAAATCTACTTTATACATCTGGACCATCATAATATAAGTAGTTATTTGTTTGTTTTATACGTAATTTTGTTGGTGTATCCATAAAGGGTTCTCCATGTAAAAAACGTTATAGTAGCTTTGCGGTTTGAAAATGAGTACACCGAGGGATAATAGGTAAGCGGTTACTGCTACCTAATACTACCTATTTGCACTTGCAACACCAAAGGCGCGCTTCGCGCCTTATCTACCTACATTCCTAAGGATACAATCGCTGTGTCAACTTAATAAAAGTCAAAAGGGTCCCAGCAAGCAGCACAGAGCCTCCACCTAGTAGGTATCTTGGTGTCACAGCGCGAACATTCACGTCACGTGTCACAGGCGTACAAATAGCAATATTTCGTCGCATTGCTATTTGAATGCCTCTGTTCCGGGATAGATGTCCGTCCTTTGTCCCGGTATGTCTCTTCCCACGAGCCACGGACGAGTGAAGTGACCGGCCAACACATACAAACACACTCCCCAATATACGGCAGGTACCCATTTCGGCGAGCGCATAAGTTTGCAGAAAACTGCCCGTTACAGGCGGCAGAACCCAATGATCTGTACCTTGTTCGAGAGTAGGTCGGTAGTGTATGAATGTCAACAATAAGATTAGTTGTTTATATTAACCGGTCAGTTTGTTGTGTACCGGTGTGTCAGGTGCGTACCGTGGGACGGGAGGGGAGGGGCGGGCGCGGGTCAGCTGTCGATATTTAGCTAACCTTTGAGTGATATTCTGGGCGCGCTATTTGCGGCGGGCGGTGGCAGCGTGCTACAGTCACACACTATCCTGCCCACCAGGTGCAACTGGGTTCACCAACCTATCTCCCATTTCCCATGCTAACTGATGGCTCAATCATTTTTATAGTAAATAACCAGGTTGATCGATCTTTCTCTCATGATGACATGAAGTAAGTAGGTACACCTAGTTTAACAAATTGGTCAGATAGAACATACGTTATTTATGGTATTTGAATTACACGTACTTAGGTATATCGCAATGAGTAAGTACCATTGCGATGCTAATCGACCAGTAGCCTCAGGAGAGGCAGGGCACAGCAGGCCGTTCTAAATCAGATCTACAAGTCTATCTTAATATAATTACTATCGCAAATTTTTTAGTTGAGACTCTATCGTTCCGAGGGTGCGATATATATGTAGTATATAAGTAACATTACTATAGGAACTTCAATATTTGGAGAGCCATGTCATAGAATTTGCATGAATAAGGAGCTTCCAGTGACATGTGAAGGAGGGCTATGTCCATCGGCGGTAGTTCCCTGGGTGGTGGGACGCGAGTGTGCAGCGGCTCGCGGCTGCAGCGTCCGCCCACCGAACACATGGCCACATTGCAACACACGGCCGGCTACGGTCGTACTAACTGCTACTTATATGTTTATATTCCACACATAAAGATTTTACCTACGCAATGCACTGAATTATGTTCTCGCTAACATTCCGCTTTACTTTCCCGATGAAGTCAATTTCCCAGATTTTTTCTCGTTACCGTCGTCCTCAATTTAGTTACCAATGTTCACTATTTATATGTAGGTAACCACAGGTAAGTACCCACACCAGCTGCGTATCGGCCTTCAGTACTGCTTCCCCAACATGTCACGCAAGTAGGTGACTGTACTGTTCATTTCTTGTCTTTCTTTTCTTTCTTTCTTTTATTTATTAAATGGCGATGAGCTTAAGTAAAACTATTCCGCCAATGTCAAGTGATTGTGAGAAAAATATCTTGTAAATTGTTAAGAATATGTGGAGGAACCCATTGAATTCCTCGCTGTCCGAAGTGAATCTCATTTCTTGTCATTTAAGTAAGTATGTTTTCGCGTTGAAATGTCATTTGTAGAGGGCTCTGTGGCATTGGAATTCCCATGTCTATAGTTAGCTCAGCATTCCGGGCCGGTCTAGGACTCGGCCGGGAGGGCCGCTCCTGGCTCCTATATATATACTCCCACCGAGTCCTGCGGGACTCCGCTACACGACAGTCACGTACACACGATACGCCTTCCATAGCGACTCTACCAACATTGAGTGAAGGTTAATTGGGCTTAAACATTTGATTACTGTGTGAAGCTCACATAATCCATACTGATACCTAAAATTTTAATTGTTTGTACTTATTTTCAAAGTGACACTAAATGCATATGAGAGCAATAGCATTCACATAAAAAAATGTTTGTCTTTTGTTTCGACTAATCGCTGAAATGGCTAGACTGATGACTGAGACAGCTAATATTAGAAGGAGTACTTACTTAAGATATTATTATTAGGGTTCCGTGAAATTAATCCACCCATTACATTAAGTGTGCTAAGTGTGGGGGGGCACAGCCAGTACCTACATATTAATTATTTTCATTCTTAATAGATGTCATTTGGTTAGGTAGTTAAACAATGTTATTAAGTTAGTAGGCTTTCTTGTGATCGGGAGCAGGTCGTAAGTATTAGTGAGCAGTCATTGACATGGGTCATTAATAATATAATTAGTAGTGTCTGTCGTCGCGTCGGTCGCGTTGCTAGGAGTGGTGTGTCGTAAATGTTGGTATCAGAGATTGCGCGAGCATATCCACAGAGAGTGGTGGTGGGAGTGTGTCGCGGCTGGTGGTGGGCCCGCGACTGAACTGTAAACAGTGAACACGTGCAGCTGAGATTGTGATAATGATCGCTGTCGTCACGTCGTTAGCGCGCGCCGGTTCCCACGGGGCGCATATATACACATACCTACCTAGGTACCTGTTATGTTGTCTATACACTAGGACGCGGAAGGCCGCACTGTCCGATAAAAGTCTATGCTTATCAGAAAAATACTGGTACATTCCTACAATTAGGAATATTATTCCCAAACTGCCCAAGTTGTAAATTACTCAACTAATATTAGGTTCTAGGTCCGTCTTTGAAGCGGAACGGACCAGCAACAGATTAGATCTACTACTATAATTAGTGTTTACAATACTGACATGCAAGGCCCATAAATAACTACTGCTAAAAAAAAATATACAAACTTATATCAACCAACCATTGCAGATTGGTCGGAGACTGCCAATAAGTACCTTCTGACAACTGTAAACGTGGAGTACACCAAGTAGGCAAGTATACCAGACTAAGATAAGTATTATACCGTAACCGACGTAAGCATTTACAATACAATGTTATTTCATGAACATGAAGGTAGGTGTTGAACAGGTCGGACAGAACATCATTATTATGTACAGAGATAACTGACTAACGCTACCGGTAAAAGACTTCAACGATCTCAATTTTGGGGAAAAAAAATCTGAATAATGATATAAGTAGGTACAAGTACTTGTGTGTAGGTATGTGATGTCTGCGGTGATATAATGTAGCGATGTGGTGTGTTACAGTGTGGTGGTGCGATGTGTGCGTGGTGAGGGCGAGGGAGGCCATGGGAGGGTGCACGCGCCTCCTGCTGCTGGCCGCGCTGCCCGCGCTCGCAGGTGACCAACATTAGCTGTCTACTTCTATACTTACATATGAGCGAAGCCTATGAACTCCCTTTGTCAGTTAAACACTGCCATGGCATGGAAGGCAGGCTTGTCGCTCATTCATAACTTCACTTACAAATAGTCTAAATTGGAATTGAAAGATCTTAGAACCAAAAGGCGCGAGGTCCAATGGAATGCAATATTTGGTACACACATAACGATACCATCCATCCGCGGCACTACTGTGCTATCGTGTCCCAAATAAATAAATCCAGCCTCTTTGGAATTGAACCATAATCCGCCTGCGAAAAAGTCTGTCCGAACACATCTCTTGTCGCGCTAATACGCAACGAGATTCGTGTCAAACCCTTTACTTGGGGCACAACATTCATAGGGTTTCTAATTATTGCTTACCTGATCAGAACAATTGAATACAATATCAATGAATATAAGTAGGAACCTAAAGTTCGATGTGTGTCGAGTGTAGCAGATATAGTTGACAGTGTTGTCAAACCAGCCACCTATAATGGATAACAAAATAATAATAACTTTATGAATTCGGCAATTTAAACGCTTTGTGCACTAAAATCTATTAAAAGTCAACACCACATGACGTGATGGTGTGAAGGAGCGCTCGGCTCCAGATGGTGGCAATGAGCTCGTGCGTCACCAGTCACATCAATATACACTATTGAGTATAAACAAATAAACTAAATGATTCAATGATATATTCCACTCAGTTCAATAAGATGAAATAGAAATGTGCCTAATGTGTGTAATTCGGGTAGAGACTGGTCCTGGAACCGTAGTTCTAAGAGGATCAATTAGTGCGCTATGGCGCAATGTACTGTCGATTTGTACCACATATTGAAGCCATTATAAGTACATAGTTTATGCGGTGTGTGTAATTGTTATGTTCTGTATTTTTCCAATACCGTTTCCGAGTTCCGCTAGTGGCTCGGAAGTGACCAGACCAGGTCACTTCCGAGCCACTAGCGGAACTCGTGGAAGCACAGCGTCAAGTGAAGTTGTAATCTTTCTATAAATATAAACAGTTTCATCAATGAATTATGTGCGCCTCCCGAGGCCGGATCCAGTGGGTAGCGGTAGGTACTATTTGTGTGTCGTTGTCCACATAAAAACTGTACGTCCCGCTCGTGGCCGCTCGTGGCCGTTCGGGCGCGGCGCGGCCGACGGAGGTGGCGCCTGCGCGCGTAAACAACTGTAATTAGGCCTTTCATCTTCGCTCGCCAGCTCGCCACCTCGTTACCCAACCGAGCCGATGTTGACACACACATCCACTCACCATATGTTTGTGCGAATACTTCCATTCTGCGAACCCGTTATCGTTCACCGACTAGCAGCACCAACCATATGAGGTGCCCGGAGAGGCGGCAGCTTTACTTGGTGTAGCTGAACTGGTGTTTTGTGAAAATCTTCTGACGATCTACTGGCTGGTGACCACGACTGCTGGCATCATCATCCACACTAATGCAGAGCATCCAGGCCGCAGCCGGGTCCCAAGTCTTATGATACCCCTATCTAAATGACATGAGTGCACCCTTCGTTGATCATGTGTGTCGAGTGCCTGTTACGTGCTGCTCGATGCCAGCAATAGCATGTTTAATGCGCATGGTTCGCCCAGGTATGCGTGTGTGCGTGTCACGCGGCTGTTTGTTATTTTGGGACAATCGCTCCACAAACCGAACTTTCAGCCGCGCTGTCAAATTGCGTTAAATTGGTTTCTATTTTAAGAGCTGGCAATTAGTTTTCTAAACAATATAATAAAGAGTAGTATGCACGTACCGTGTTAAAGGAATTTTCCTAAATTACTTTGTCATTTCTCTTATAAGTAAGTATATGCTAAAGTAATCTAGATTGTATTCATCATCTTCAGGCCTCTCGAATAAGGTAATAGTTGTTGTGTCGAAATGTCGTCATTTGTACGGTACGGTACAGGTACGTTCAGATTTAACAAAATTCCTAAATATATTGCTAGGTGAACGTTGCTCTACCTATTACATTTGTTGAGCGCCGCTGGTATACTCTGAAAAAAATTCGTTTTAAAAACGATCAAAAGCGTAAGTTTAACTTTACTATTAACGTCTACTTTAAAATCATTATTTATATTCATATCTTCAGAATTAGAGCCGTAGTGGCCTCGGGGTTTGAGCAGTCACCTGCTACGTAAGCGACGCAATTTGGAATCCCAGCGGGGCCTGTACCAACGAGTTTTTACTAAAAACTTATGTACAGTGATTTCACACCACGTGCTTTACGGTGAAGGAAAACATCGTGAAGAAACCTGCATATGTCTGAGAAGTAATTCAAACACGTATGTACCTATAATGTCTGAGACGGCGATGGACTCACCCTCTGTCACGTTGGCACTTGATTATATTCGGTGAAATGTAGGTGTTGACCTCTGCTTACCCCTTCGGTGACCAGATTTTTATACGAAGCGACTACCATCTGACCTTCGCATCTGACTCGGGCGGTCACCCATCCAATTACTGGCTAGGGCTAGGGTTTCTTAACTTCGCTGACCGAATGAAATGTCCAATAGCAACTGTGCCGCGAGCTCCACCTCCCTGATGAATATACATAAATGATGATATAATCGTTCTAATTAAGTACGTATCCATTAATTTATGTTCGTGTGTCTCGTCAAAACTAGAGAATGGCCACACCGATTTGGGTAATGTTGAATTTGATACATTAATAAACCAAATAACATATATATTCGGTTCAGGGAAGATTAAAACATAAATTATCTTGTCAAGCAAAATACTTGCAACGACACTCAAATTGTCCAATACAGACTGTTTCTACTGTGAAATATTTGACGTTCGTTCTGCCGGGCAGTCGGGACTTCTCTGATCTGATTTGACCATATTTTACACAAATTTCCTACCTAAGTGGTACACATTTCACCGGGTAGGTATGCACTATTTCCGTGAACGTAGTGCGCTTATGCTTATTTCTAATCCAAATTTGCAATCAATAAAACTTTAATTACTGGTACCAAATACTCAGGCACTTACTTCGAAATGCAGTTGACCCAACTACAAATAAACATCGTACTTTTCACTGCTTGCATACAATGCTACCTTAAGGTATAAATGTGTGGTTACTGACCGTTATAGTTACAAATTCAGTCATAAAACAGAGCGAACGTGCCAATAACATTGTTCAATGGAAAGGAGTGAATCACAGCGGGGACCGGACGCGCGTGTCCTTCGGTGGCAACATGTGGTGCGGGCTGTGTGTGTGACGTCACGCGCCATTCACTTCTCCCCTCGCGGCCCGCCACCCAGGATCGGCACTCGGTGGCCGTGACGCACACTCATTCCTCGCGATCCGGATTATAATGTAAAATACTTCAGTTTTCTGAAATGCTGCTCGTTTGTAACGTATGGTCGAGAAGCGGAGTCCCAGATGTGCTCCGGTCGTGTGTTGATGTGCGTGGTTGGTTGCAGGCTGGGTGGAGGGCGAGGTGGTGGGGCGGGTGGTGTCGGGCGCGGGCCCGGTGTTCGCAGGGCGGCCCTCGACGCTGGTCGCGGCGGCGGGCCACAGCGCCACGCTGCACTGCCGCGTGCTGCGCCTCGGAGACAAGGCGGTCAGTACACTCGCGAACATTCGTCACATCTACGACGCTGGTCGCGGCGGCGGGCCACAGCGCCACGCTGCACTGCCGCGTGCTGCGCCTCGGAGACAAGGCGGTCGGTACACTCGCGAACATTCGTCACATCTACGACGCTGGTCGCGGCGGCGGGCCACAGCGCCACGCTGCACTGCCGCGTGCTGCGCCTCGGAGACAAGGCGGTCGGTACACTCGCGAACATTCGTCACATCTACGACGCTGGTCGCGGCGGCGGGCCACAGCGCCACGCTGCACTGCCGCGTGCTGCGCCTCGGAGACAAGGCGGTCGGTACACTCGCGAACATTCGTCACATCTACGACGCTGGTCGCGGCGGCGGGCCACAGCGCCACGCTGCACTGCCGCGTGCTGCGCCTCGGAGACAAGGCGGTCAGTACACTCGCGAACACTCGTCACATCTACGACGCTGGTCGCGGCGGCGGGCCACAGCGCCACGCTGCACTGCCGCGTGCTGCGCCTCGGAGACAAGGCGGTCAGTACACTCGCGAACACTCGTCACATCTACGACGCTGGTCGCGGCGGCGGGCCACAGCGCCACGCTGCACTGCCGCGTGCTGCGCCTCGGAGACAAGGCGGTCAGTACACTCGCGAACACTCGTCACATCTACGACGCTGGTCGCGGCGGCGGGCCACAGCACCACGCTGCACTGCCACGTGCTGCGCCTCGCCATCAACGGGTGCACACTACTTACACCGCATTGCTTGTATCCATATTTTCTAGATTAACTACTCTTCCTTCATTAATGTTTTTTAATATTGCGTCTAATACTAACATAATTTGCATTACCTCGAATAAATTTAACCTGTCGACCACAATGAGTTATCAAGTGCAGCAAACTTTATAGGTACCTAGTTACAAAACCTACCAAATAAACTTCTCGTAAAGTCTGCACTATAGCAACCGAAACAAGAAGTACCACTTTTATTACAGTAACGCTTTAGAATAGAAGATGAAAGTAAGTAAATGGCGAGTGTTAAAGTGGTGCTCGTTGATGTCGTGAAACATTCCATCTGGTTGGATGCCGTCAGAGAGGGGCACAATGATGGATTACTCATCGGTTTCCTAAGTAAAAAGTTCCAGAATCTGTAAACAATGACGGCTACAAATATCGGCAGATGAATCGTGGCGCGTAAGTAATGTGGAATCCATTAGATGGAGCATTATTGTGGTGCGCGCGGTATGCGCGACGGTGACGTCACGGGGTGGCGACGTCACCGAGCGATGTTTAAAAATGTCCACCTGACAGTGATCGTGAGCGATTTCAAAAATGTCGGTCAACGACATGTAGCGTAGCGTGGTGGGGCGGGGGGGGGGAATCGCGCTGTATTTAGCAGCACGCGCCCGCTACTACAGGCTTCCCGGAAGCTTCCAGTGCCAAGCACTATTATATATTATCGCAAATGTTTGTACCGCTTCGTAAGTGATTTTTTAAGGTCGAGTAGGAGAATATTTTCGTCATAGTGGAAAATACATTAGATTGTGTGAGTGTTGAATGGCTTTTATTATTGTATCTTGTTGAGTTATGAATTTATACATCTAACAATTAGTTTCTGACCCTAAAAGAGTTTATCGATACGTGTTTATCTTTCTTTAGCAGAATATATCGCTTCTTATTTTCAATAGACGTGAGTGAGTTGATGTGACGCGTTATGGACTAGAGGACGCGTGGTCCACTTACATTGAACCAACAGCTTCCATGTGACGCGTTATGGACTAGAGGACGCGTGGTCCACTTACATTGAACCAACAGCTTCCATGTGACGCGTTATGGACCAGAGGACGCGTGGTCCACTTACATTGAACCAACAGCTTCCATGTGACGCGTTATGGACTAGAGGACGCGTGGTCCACTTACATTGAACCAACAGCTTCCATGAACACGCTTCCATAATTTCATAACATTTTGAAAGTGGAAATGTCGTGGTGTCCACAAGTTCACACCGCGCGTGTATCTGTTCTAGTTTAGCTGACTCGGGAAGATCCGTGCGTGTGCTATGTTTAGATTGATCATCGGAGCGAGTTCATCTATTTATTGTCATCGGCCCATAGTGTGTACATGCCAGAGCCACTTATATTAATGGGTCTTGTGTGGGCCTCTCACACTCAACTGAGGATGAAATATTTAATAAGAGTATCGACCACCAGAAGTAGATCCGTCGCGGCGGCACGGTGGTGCGCACCGTCGCGAGGCCTGTTGCAATGCCTTTACACTAAACACCCCACTATTACGACTTCGCATTCCGCACGCAATGATTACGAGTGAGTTATAAATGTGGGTGGTCGCTGCTGTGGATAAACCCTAATCTCAATTCATATTTTAAAAAGCAATGATTTCCAAAGGGGCAGGGCACAACGTCATACCATTTTATCTAAGGGAAAATCTTGAGTTTTTTAATCCCTAGGAGCGTTATTGGATCATGAAGTCGCCTACCTCCAATGCTTGTCTGTGCCCTTTAGCATCAAAAGCAAATCACTTACAAATCCTGCACGTCTAATGAATTTCGGTGTTGCATGCAGACCCATAAGTCGCAAAATTTGCTGCATGTCAATCTAACAGCTTCCGCTATGTAGACTGTCCGCAGATGTAAACAGTGCACTTGATCAGGTATTGAAATGGTTTAATGTAAATAACTTAGTCTTAAATGCACAAAAAACTAAATGTATTAAATTGACTTTACCAAACGTCAAACCTGTTGATACAAAGGTCATGGTAAATGGTGAAACTTTGGATATCGTAGAGTCAGTAGTATTTCTAGGTATAACCCTTGATAACAAACTTCAGTGGAGCCCACATATATCCAAGTTATCAGGAAAACTCAGCTCCGCGGCTTATGCAATTCGTAAAGTTAGACAGTATACAGACATAGAAACAGCTCGACTCGTATATTTTTGTTATTTTCATAGTGTTATGTCCTATGCTATTTTAATTTGGGGCAAAGCTGCTGATATAGAGGATATATTCACATTACAGAAAAGGGCTATACGATCAATTTATAATTTGGGACCCCGAGATTCGTTAAGGGAAAAATTTAAATCAATTGGAATTTTGACAGTGGCCTCACAGTATATTTTAGCTAACTTATTATTTGTGCATCAAAACATTGGATCGTTTCAAAAAAAATGTGATGTGCATAACATAAACACAAGGCACAAAAACAAAATTGTAGTGCCTGCGCATCGCTTACAGAAAGTACATGGCTCTTTTTTAGGACAGTGCACACGCTTCTATAATAAATTACCAACAGAAATTGTAAACTTGCCCTTCAATAAATTTAAAGAGACCATCAAAGGAGCTTTGCTCAAAAAAGGATATTATACTGTAAGTGATTATATTTGTGATAAGGAACCCTGGGATGTATCTTTGTCGAAAAATTATTGTAAATAATCCCATTGGCACTGTACTTTTGCTACAATTAATTAATCTTAGTTTGATCTTTGCTTTGACTGGCTGGAATTTGCCATGCTCACAAATATTTGTAATATTTTAGTTATTATATTTGACAATTGAGCATTTGTGCTGTGTCCCATGGGCTTATATTCATGAGATATAAATACTGTAACCAAAAACATTGTATAATATATATTTTTTTAAAAGAGTAATTGTTGAGTTTCTTGCCGGGTTCTTCTCAACAAAAGCTACCTTCCGAACCCGGTGGTAACATTTATAATCATGTATAATGTATTTTGTGTCCTTCTGACGATTTGAAAGTACTTTGTAAGAAGTCTAATCAAATAAAGATATTTTGAGTTTGAGTTTGAGTTTATGTCAAGAGTGGGCAAAATCCGCATAAATAAGTGCTGGAGGTAGGTTGTGCTAGAGCAGCGCAGTAACGTGTGTGTGGCAGGGGTCTTAGGTGCGGGCAAGCGGCCTGAGATCCTAGCGCACACGGGCGCTGAGTTCAGTGGCGTGTGTTTGTCGTAGGTATCTTGGGTGCGGGCGCGTGACCTGCAGATTCTGGCGCACGCGGGCGCCGTGTTCACGGCGGACTCGCGCGTATCGTCGCGGGCGGCCGGCGCCGACCATGAGCTCACAATCGCGCGCCTTCGACCCGACGACTCCGGTCGTTACGAGTGCCAGCTCAACACCGAGCCCAAGATGAGCCTCTTCTACAACCTCACCGTGGTCGGTCTGTATACCATTCTTCCTTATACTTTCCTCCCGCATTTCAAAACTCATTTAAGTATGTACATCTATCGTTTAAATAAAGTATAATATTATGTTAATTAAGCGTTGGTTCCGCAGACGAGCCAGTGCCTGTGGTAGTGGTGCAGGCGAGTGCGGCGCGAGTGGAGGGAGAGGCGGGCGGCGCGGCGCTGCTGGAGTGCGAGGCGCAGTACCGCCCGCCGCCCGCGCGCCTGCCGCTGCCGCCGCTCGACATCACCTGGTACAAGGGCGACCAGCCGCTGGATCTCCAGGTGACATAGCCCCGCCACTGTACTAGCTATATAAGAATTGTGTATACAACCAACTCAATTTTTGCACGAATTGAAATGATTTGCAGACAACGCATGATTATAAACTGAAAATTTAATTACTATTCAAAATAAATAAATAAATAAATGTGCGTACTGCGTATGTGTTTCAGAGTGCACGCGGCGGGGTATCGCTGGACACGTCGCGGTGGTCCGACCGCTGTGTCTCGCGCCTCACGCTGGGAGCCCTGCGCGAGGGCGACCAAGGCCTCTACCGCTGCCGCGCCGCCGGCGTCGACGCCGCGCTGCGCCTCGCGCTCACTGACCACACGCAAGGTACCACGCAGGGCATCTACCGGTGCTACCGTTCACCATCGCAAAAATGTGTGTTGCCTTCCTACTTCCTGCAATTGCTACTTACTCTACGCTGTGAGGCCCAGTGTGAGGAATTGCAATGTTTACTAGCACTATGTTGATAAACAAAATGGGCTTTCTATTTGATGGTTCATTGGACAAGCTCTGTTACTCTTGGAAATCAATACTATATAGTACTTGAATAGGTACTTTGAATGAAATAAAAAGAAAGACTCTATAATTGTTTGCAGATGCGGCCATAAATGCCATGCAACGTGACGACTCAGGAGAGGTCATGGCGGGCGGGTCCGGGGCGCGCGCCTCTCTGTCGCCGGCGCTCGCAGCGCTGCTCGCGGCGGCGCTCGGGGCCGCGAGGGGCCGCTAGGGCCGCGGGGGCAGCTAGGGCCGCGGGGGCCGCGGGGGCCGCTAGGGCCGCGGGGGCCGCGGGGGCCGCGGGGGCCGCGGGGGCCGCTGGGGCCGCTAGGGCCGCTAGGAGACTTTGGGCGCTCGGCACGGCCTAACTAGGAGCATTTTGTATATTTTGCACTGTAAATATTGTACATACTTTTTTACTACCTATTTCTAGTCTCCATGCCAAAGCACTTGAATAAACGCTATGTCAATTCCGTATTTGTTGTTTTTATTTTTATATATTTTTATTTATTTCTTACATATTTACCAGTATAATAAAATAAATAAATATTAGAAAAATCTATTAAATTTGAATATTTTAGCTTTATCACGATACAACAACTAAACTCGCCAGAACTAATTAATTTAATGACCGGTAATCGTAACTGACTCGCAGTGTTGGGTACCTGCGCCTACGGATGACATAAACACGATGCGATGCGTTCTATACGTCAAGGCATGCCTGCTAGTGGCAGGATCAACCCGGTTCAATATTCAGCGCACAGGAGAAATCTCACTTCTTCTAAAGCGGCAGAATGTGTTACATCACCCGAGCGCCTAGTGCAAGTTTTTAACTGCCGCCCTCACAAGTCACCGCGTCGACGTAAATGTAGATTTTGTATAGGATCGAATCAGCGCCGCCTGTCGGCTTAAAGATAACATTATTGTAAGCCCATACAAATCAGCGCTTACGTTGACGCGATGACTTGTGGCGGCGATTTTAAGAAAACTCACAATACGCACTTTGTTAGAATTTCTTCACACCATTTTTTGGAGACGTTCATAAAATATGGAACTACATTTTATTACAATATTCATAGTGGCTTCAACATACATACATATTAGCTCACGCCTGTATTCGCCGAGGGGGTAATCAGTCTTGTTATTATCGCAAACCCAAATGAAATATTTATAATAGGCCGGGTGTAAACCAAACGATTTAATAGCTGCCGTCGTCCGCGGAATATAAGTTCCAGTAACAACGGCTTACCCTACTGCTTCAGGGATTGAGATATTTTTAAGATTCAGTATTGAAGAAAATCTTCGTGTTCCAGGATTTATCGTAGAAATAACTCGTATACTAATGTCGTATTCCATTCTGACGATTTCAAAGTACTTTGTAACAAATCAAACAAAGATATTTTTGATTTAATTTGATTGTTGAAGATGTAGTACTTACCTAATAATCTGTCTACTCTATATACGCTATATCTAAGGGACATATTATTATTACATCCAGGTCATTTATAAAATATGCTAATAAGCAGAGGTCCCAATGGGGACCCTTGTAGCCCGCGAGGTGATACTCTAAAGATTGTCAACGCCACAAATGGAGAAATATTACAAGATTAGTGTAACTAACTCCAAGACCCCAAGAATTATCGACAAAATATTGGATAATATATTCAACAAATTCTCATATTTTTTTGGGAAGTCGTGCAATCCTTATGCTCCTCTTTCCCAGAAGGGTCATGGGCATTAGGAGACCCTTCTGCTTACCAACAGGGTGTAAAATCACCTAATTTTAGCCGAAGAACATTAGGTGCCAGCGTTATAGATGGTGAGTCCATCGCCGTTTTAGGAATTATGACTACATACATACCTATGCTTATTAATTTATTCGGAGACATGATGTATGAGACGACCGCCTCACGATGATTGCCATCTCTGTAATGCTCATGATGCGATACCTATCACTGGGCCTTTTGAAAGTGTAGCATTCTGAGAAGAACCGGCAAGAAACTCAACTGGCACCTTGTACCTGCCAACTGGCATCACAGAAAAACATATGACTAGCAATGAAATTCATATAGTTATTAACGATGGAGAAATGGAGGTATATTAAAAATGGTGTAACAATACCAAACAGATTTAAATAAAATTATTAAATATGTTCGGATGTCATTGCTAGGTATTTGTGCAAAGTAATTTAGTTCCATGTAATCCTTATTATTCTTCATCTCGGGAACCACTTGTCGGATTCGGAAAATTATTTTTTAATGATATCCAGATTAATCAAAAATATATTTTGGAATAGAGTAATATTTCACAACCCGTAAGGCGAACTATTTATAATAGTTCTTGAGTTTTAGCGATTAACAGAAAATGGACTTTAACACATTACTGTGGCAAACAACGAACCTGCAGTCCGCCTAATGATCAGAACTTTGATTCACATTGATTTTGATTCAAATGGGCTACCCATTGACGTCGTTTGCAAGTATAAATGAAATTTAATATTCCTTTTATTGATTTTTATCAATGAAATACTTTTCGATTGAGTTACCTAGAATTTATCAAAGTTCTGGCTTTCAAGTCGTCAGAATGACATGATTATAGAGGATCATAAATTACTTAAACGTTGTTTTTTCAGTGAAAAAACATTATCAGGCAATAAACTCAAAAAAACACTCTTTCCAAAAATTTTGTTCATAATTTTACTGACTATGGCGAAGCGAAAGGGAGGGTTATGCTTTTGACCGATATGCAGTGATGATGTATGTTTGATGATCACGAATGTCTTCTCAATTTTACAACAACATAATTTGATTCATCCTTTTTAAAGCGAGTTTTTTTAATTATTTTAAATAATTGTGTTTATCGTAATGAAAACATATATTGCCATCAATACGATAATATTATTACCTACATTAATTGAAAGAGAGGGCGATAAAAATCATTGGTTTGAGTGAAGGGGCTAAGTGGAAGGTATTACCTCTATTAAAATAAACAAGCTTTGTATTGCAAAGGACGTAGTATCATTAGTATTTTGACTGCACGACTGAACTTACTATTCTATATCGGTGACTGAACTTGTCTATATAGCAAGTTACGCAAGTGTTTGTATGCTACCCCATTTCACCCCCGTATTAAAACTCAGACTTGCAAACATTATTCAGCGCAACATTCTAAGCAAGCTACGCGAGTGTCCAATAGCGCGTCAGTAGCAGGTTTCGCTATCGATCGTCTCTCCGCTGGAAGCGCGTCATTTGTCTCGCTTGTTTATCAATTAAAATGAGATAGATATCAGAGCGCAGAGTAGTGGGCCGACACGAGTGGCGGTGTGTGGACGTCACGTCACCATGTTCATCGCCGCGCTGCTCGCCGCCGTGGTGGCGCTCTACCTCTACCTCACAAGAACCTTCAGCTACTGGCGACAACGCGGCGTCAAGCACGACACACCTATACCCATCTTCGGAAACAATATTCAGGGTTATCTATTGCAGAAGAGCATTACTCAGATAGCTGTTGATGTTTATTGGAAATATCCAAATGAGAAAATCGTCGGATTTTTCCGGTCTACTCGCCCCGAGATTGTAGTTCGAGACCCGCAAATAATAAAAAGAATTATTGCAACGGACTTTAATTACTTTTACCCTCGTGGCTTGAATCCGTGCAAGACTGTGATAGAGCCCTTACTTCAAAATCTGTTCTTTGCGGATGGAGACTTGTGGCGGCTACTGCGGCAGCGCATGACTCCAGCGTTCACGTCGGGCAAGCTGCGCGCGATGTTTCCTCTGATCGCGGAGCGCGCCGAGAAGCTCCAGGCACGTGCCCTCGCCGCCGCGCCACACGCCTTGGACGCGCGCGACCTCATGGCGCGGTACACCACTGACTTCATCGGCGCCTGCGGTTTTGGTCTTGATGCGGACTCACTTAATAATGATAACTCTACTTTCAGGCAACTAGGGGCAAAGATTTTTAAAATTCGAATAAAAGACGCAATAATTGCGATCTTAAAAGATATATTTCCTGAAACTTTTAAGAATTGGAAATTTTTAGTTCGTTTTGAGGCTGATTTGTACGATTTGGTTCGAGAAATATTAAAGCAAAGAAATTATGAGCCTTCTGGAAGGAATGATTTTATAGATCTACTGCTGGAGTGCAGGAAAAAAGGAAAGATAGTCGGAGAATCGATCGAGCAGATGAAGCCGGACGGGACCCCGGAGTTAGTATCTTTAGAGATGACGGAAGAACTGATAGGAGCACAGGTGTTCGTGTTCTTCGCCGCGGGCTTTGAGACGTCCTCGTCCGCGACCAGCTTCACGCTGCACCAGCTCGCCTTCCACCCGGAGGTGCAGCGCAAGGCACAGGAGGAGGTTGATCGGGTGCTGGCCAAGCACGATAACAAGTTCACCTACGATGCGATCAAAGAAATGACTTATTTAGAGTGGACACTCATGGAAGCTATGAGGATGTTTCCGTCGTTAGGGTTCCTTATACGTGAGTGCGCCCGCAAGTACACCATCCCTGAGCTCGGCGTGGAGATTGAACCGGGCGTGGGCGTGGTGATCCCGGTACAGGCTCTTCACAACGACCCTCAGTACTTCCCGGAGCCTGATGAGTTCCGTCCAGAGCGGTTCCACCCCGAGCAGGTAGACCCCAACAACAAATACGTGTACTTACCGTTCGGCGACGGACCGCGAGCTTGTATTGGTGAGTAGTTGAAGTATGGATGGGTGTACGTATGTGTCGGTGTGGTGAGTGTATGGTGGACGTGGTACAGTGAGCGTTGTGTGTCGTGGCAGGTGCGCGGCTGGGGATGATGCAGTCAGTGGCGGGCCTGGCGGCGGTGCTGGCGCGGTGCTCCGTGTCGCCGGCGACCACCACGCTGAGACACCCGCGCGTCGACCCCAAGTCTGATATTGTTCAGACTATCCAGGGCGGGTTGCCGCTTATGTTTCAGCGGAGATTAACTAACGTGACGTGATAATTACTCGTAAATAAGAATTAATAACTAAGGAATAACCGAAAAAAGAACACACAAATCAAGATGAATATAAATAAATTTCTCATAATCGGAAGCAAGTATAATATACATCAACTTACTGAGCGAGTTTACCAACGCTAAGACTCAGTTACCTACATCCTCAAACCTTAATTCATAACCCCTCCATAGTTCGAAACGGGAACTATCGAATCTTTAAAATTTGGTATACGTACTTACCATGTGACAAACTTGCTCACGTATGGATAATAAGATTAATACCGATTTATTAAAGAAACACTGTATAAAAGCA
Source organism: Watsonalla binaria (assembly GCA_929442735.1). NCBI lineage: Eukaryota > Metazoa > Arthropoda > Insecta > Lepidoptera > Drepanidae > Watsonalla > Watsonalla binaria. The sequence continues at coordinate 46,040 of OV838932.1, forward strand.
GGAAAATGAACCGTAATTGTATATCTCCATGTGTTTATCTTACATGGTGATAACACGAGATTACAACTAAACACAGAACATTCAGTTTCTATCTTAAACTGTGTTTATTCAACATTAAGAACATTATAGGCACTATTACAAGTGTGCACACACTTATATCACATTGGCGATAAACTAGATTCTAATAATAGCTGCCGTGAGAGCGGGTTGCGAGTGGGGTGCTGTTAGCACCGAGCGTCGCGCCCTTGACCTACTATGCGTACATCACTACGACTGCACTAGCAGGTAGGCAGCCCAGAGCGGTGTGTTTGGCGACCTAGCTCTAATTGTATGAGGAGCGCGGCGACCATGATGACGAGAGGCCATGTGGAAGGCCACCGTGGCCTCTCGGGCCGCAGCGAAAGGTCTGCTCACTTCGCGGATTTGCATTTTGTTATCCTCGTTATTGTCTAACACAAACATTTATACATTTATTTTGTTTGTGAATGATAAAATAACACAAACATCAGTTCTCAATAGTAATCAATAGTAATGCTCAATGCCGATTATAATTTTGACCCCAAGCACCTATGGGTGTTCCACATTCCGTGTATTATTTATCTATGAGATGTAAAGAAACTATACTTCTTTAATATGTACGCTCTTCCGTCGGCATACAGTGTTCTTAATGTGTACTGTTTAACGTATAGATGTCGCTATGAGTAATGACAGCCTACATGGTTGGTTAAACAGCTATTGTGTCAAGTAGACAGAACTAACATAAAAATGGAGTCGTTGGGCTGATAAAATATTATAAAGGAATTGACTAATTTAAAGAATAAACTTTAAATGTCGTTTCTTTGTTTACAGGTAAGATAGTATGATTTTAGTTAAATGTTGTTAATATTGTTATATGTGTCAATAGTAAAATAAATCTTTGTTTACAGAGCAACGCAATTGTTTATTGAAATTTCACAATACCTGCCATATTGTCTTATATTCGCAGCCGAGCACTATCGCAGCAGTCTCCTTGTCACCTCATCAACATCAATTCCCTAGACCTGTCCCCAGCAGCTCAAACGAACTCATCATGAACACACAAATTCAAATGATGGCGAAGCAAATCGAAAAACTGACACATGAAATGGCAGAATTAAAACAAGAAAGACAGAGCCAACGTTATCGCACGCCTCATCGTTACCGCTCGCGATCGAAATCAATGAATAGGCACAACTACTACAATAATAACAGCTCAAATAAGGATGATCGTCTCTGCAAATACCACTTTAGATTTGGAGATCAAGCTAGAAAATGTGAGCAGCCGTGTTCAAGACGCAATCAACAATCTCAACATCAGGAAAACTAGAACAAACACCGACCGTGGCGGACGTCGGTGTTCCCCCAGCAAGCAACCGCCTGTGTGTTTTCGATCGCAACTCTACAGAACGTTTCCTCGTTGACACCGGTGCGGATATATCTGTCCTCGCCGCCACAAGAATATACAAACAGAAGTGTACGAAAAGCTCCTACAAACTTTTTGCCGCAAATGGTACAGAAATTAATACCTATGGTGAGCAGAATATTCAGCTGGACTTGGGACTCAGACGCTCATTTAGATGGACATTCATCATAGCAGATGTGAAGACCTCTATCCTCGGCGCCGATTTCCTTCGGCATTACAAACTGCTGGTAGATCTACACCGGAGGAAACTCATCGACAGCATCACTGAACTTTCAGTAAACGCCGTTACAATCATCTCAATGCAACAATCCGTCCACGTCCTGAGCAATAAGCAAACTTATTATGACATTCTGAAACAGTATCCAGATGTCCTCAGACCGATGTCACTCAAAGCCCCAGCCAAATACAACGTGACTCACCATATTAACACGACAGGCGCACCACTCTTCGCACGCGCACGCCCTCTACCGCCCGACAAGTACAAAGCGGCGAAGCAAGAGTTCGAACGAATGATGGAGATGGGCATATGCCAACCTTCGAAAAGTCCATGGGCAAGCCCACTACATGTCGTTAAGAAAAAAGATGGAAGCTTACGCGTATGCGGAGATTACCGCCGCCTCAACGCTGTCACGTTACCCGACAGATACCCGCTACCGAGACTCCAAGATTTCACGTACTTACTTCATAACAAGAACATTTTCAGCAAGCTGGATCTCAAGAGCGCATACTATTGGATACCAATGGCAGAAGCAGACGCTCAGAAGACAGCCATCATAACTCAATTCGGTCTCTTCGAATTTAAATGCATGACATTCGGCCTACGCAACGCAAGTCAAACTTTCCAGCGATTCATGCATGAGGTACTACGAGGCATCGAAGGTTGTTTTTCATTCATCGACGATATACTTCTATGCAGCGAAGATGAGGAGAAACACAAGATCCTGCTACATGAAGTACTAGACCGTCTCAAAAAATATGGCGTCGCACTCAGCGTTGAAAAATGCGAATTTGCGAAGAAAACAATAAATTTCCTTGGCTATGAAGTCTCATCAGAAGGCATCAAACCTACATCAGAACGAGTCGATTCCATATCAAATTATCCGAAACCGAAAACAGTTCTCGAGTTACGACGATTTCTCGGCATTCTTAACTTCTACCGAGACTGCCTTCCACGCCAAGCAGAATTACAGAAAGAGCTGAATAAATATCTACACAACAAGAAGAAACGAGATAACACACCCATTGACTGGACACCGGAGGCCGATCAAGCTTTTCTAAGTTGCCGACAAAGCATTTTGGAAGCCACGACGTTGAGTCATCCCATCTCCGGAGCTCCACTGAGCATCATGACAGACGCTTCAGACCACAGCATCGGCGCAGTACTACAACAGCGCGTCAACAATGTCTGGAAGCCGCTCGCATTCTTCTCACGGGCAATGAGCGACACGCAACGTCGGTACAGTGTGTACGATCGCGAACTACTAGCGATTTACACAGCTGTCAAACACTTTCGCCGTCTAATCGAAGGCTGTGACGTCACCGTGCTCACGGATCATAAACCCCTGTCCTTCGCACTGACAAGACCGCCCAGTAGCAGCGACACACCTCGACGCGAAAGACAGTTGCATTTCATTAGTCAGTTTTGCTCGAAAATAATTTATATTCAAGGCGACCATAACACCGATGTCGACGCACTCTCACGCATTCAAGAAATAAGTTGCCCATCACACCTCGACTACAACAAGATAGCAAGTGATCAAATTCATGACGAAGAACTACAACAGCTACGATTGCGACCAAACCTCAAGTTTATCGACATCGCCGCACCCGACGGCAGCCAACTAATAGCGTGCGAGTTTTCTACGTCAACACCGCGTCCGTACCTGCCGTTAGCACATCGATACGAAGCCTACAAAGCTCAACACGACTTGTGCCATCCAGGTGTGCGAACGACAAGAAAACTTATTACATCTAAGTATTTCTGGCCATCCATGAATAAAGATGTCAGCACATGGACAAGAAGTTGTATCAACTGTCAGCGCGCAAAAGCACAGCGACACGTCGTCACACCGCTTGGAAGTTTCCCGCCGTCGCAGCGTTTCGAGCATATCCATATTGACATAATTGGACCACTCCGGATATCAAACGACTACCGCTACTGCGTCACTATCATCGACAGATTCACAAAATGGCCCGAAGCAGTTCCTGTAAAAGAAATTACAGCTGAAGTCGTCGCGAAAGCGTTATACGAAGCTTGGATATCAAGATTCGGCTGTCCTATGCGAATAACTACCGATCAAGGCTGACAGTTTGAATCGTCACTTTTCACTTCGCTAATGAAGAAATTTGGCATAACACGCATCCGCACCACTGCATTTCACCCGCAAGCCAATGGACAGATAAAACGCTGGCATCGAACTCTGAAAGCCGCGCTAATGGCCAGAGGAGCCACTATACATTGGAGCGACGAATTACCTACAGTACTGCTAGGACTGCGTACTGCTCTGCGCGAGGACAACAACCTCAGTCCCGCACTACTTACCTACGGTACACCATTACGCATTCCATCAGATTTCTTCCTGCCGTCAAAGCCGAAAATCGACGATGCAGAATTTGTACGGCGTCTCAGCGAAACAATGACGTCACTGTCTCCAGTACCATGCAGTTCACGAACTTCAAGTCGTCCATTTGTACATAAGGATCTTGCTACGTGTACACATGTGTTTGTACGCAACGACACCGTACGGGCACCTCTCACTCCGCCCTACGACGGACCCTACCCAGTTCTACAGCGGCATGCCAAGTTTTTCAAGATACAGTTGCCTACTAGAGTCACAGTTGTATCGTTAGACCGACTGAAGCCTGCATATATCTGTCAGGAGGTAGATACAGAAGAAGTTCCGAGTCAGCCAGCCCTGTGGAACCACCATGCAACAGGCCACCCTCTTATACCACGAGGTACTATGGGTGTTCCACATTTCGTGTATTATTTATCTATGAAGTATTTTGTAAATAGTTTACATACTTACTTTTCTCTTTGAGCATATCTATCTGGTTGGTTGCGAGGCGACGAATAATTAATATATGAATATGGAGTAAAAGATTTCTCATTAAAAATATATATAATTTTATTACTATTTCGCTGCTACACACCCAAGGCGATCAAAAAGTTGGACGTGTGGCACTTGGGGACTGCCGCGGTAAAGCTATTGCATAGCATTTTTTATCAACTGAATGTAATTATAATTCTTTATACAACCAATGCCATCTACAGGCGAGTTGCTGAACTAAAGAGGCAAGAGTGATATTTCAGTCATTAAAAGTTCTACTATTCATCGATAGATGGCAAAACTAAATAAACAGGGACGGATCTAGGGAATAAATTATTAAATTTATTAAATAACCAAGCTGAATAAGATCGCAAGTGTATTATTATAACAAATTATTTTGTGATTATCTTTGCCCACGACTTCATCCGCGTGTGATATGTTTTATTTCTCGTGTAAGCGAAACAAACAAACAAACTCACTGGCGTTGCGTATTTATAATATTTGTTGGAAAAGCCTTTTTCTTCGATAAGTGGAATATCATAATATTAGAATATAAGTGAAAAATTTATAGTATACTATAATTAATTAGTATGTTATAATTAATTAGTATGTCATCATAATCATTATTTTTTCTTTTTTATTATATCATACTTTCATATGTACGGTGCAACACCGTGCATTGTAATGTCATTTGCATAGTCAGCAGTTTTACGTGGAGTGTATGTAATAACTTAAATTATCATTAGTTCGCGTAAAGTTAGCATGAAAGCCGCGCGTGCTCGCTATCAATCATTTCATCAAGTTACAGTTCACTACATCAAGTTTAGTTTAGGTGTGGACAATAAAGATCAGTGCTCGCAACTAACGGTGTACTGGTTAACAACAAACCGTACATCATCTATTTATTATATCATCATACAGATCTATAACAATTGTTTCGTAATGAAATTAAATTCTACATCTGGTCCTGGAAAATGCGTCTGAATGTCGAATTGTATAGAGTTGCAAAACCACAATTTTAATTTTATCATACTCCGAAAAATGTATTAATAATAAAATAAATAATTTTCTATGTATAACCGTTGGCTTATACATACTATGTAAAATAAAAGCCAAATGACCAAAAATTTGCTTTTATTTAGTTTTAGTTTTGAAAATGTATGCCAAATGTAATTTATTTTTCGAAATAATACTTATACTTGCATATTAAAATATATTAAAATGTAAAAAAAACTTCTATTATTTTATAACTTATAATGACACGCTCAAGGCCCGCGATAGAAGCATTGCAATAGCTTAAAAACTCAAAGTAATTAATATTGCTTTTTATATGAGTACTGTATACATTTCTACAAACGGATAATTTAATGTTATTTATCTGTTTGTATATGTGTGGGTATATTAATAAATGTATAATGATGTATAGATATCACTCATGCACCTGTGCATACTAGCACAGTTTACTTATGCACTCTCTGCTATAACAATTAATTATAATGTTAAACGTACCTAGCTTTACACGGCTAGCAGGCACGAGTGGTTGTCTTGTAACAAGGTGCACGACAGAGTGACGTCACCATGTTCACCGCCGCGCTGCTCGCCGCCGTGGTGGCGCTCTACCTCTACTTCACCAGGACCTTCAGCTACTGGCGACACCGCTGCGTCAAGCACGACACACCTATACCCATCTTCGGAACCAGTATTTCGTACTACTTTTCTCTTGTGAGTCTAACACAAGTGTTATCTGATGTTTATCGAAAATATCCAAAAGAGCAGGTAGTCGGATTCTTTAGATCAAGCCAGCCCATTCTGGTAATCAGAAGCCCAATAATTGTGAAACGCATTCTCGTATTAGACTTTAATTATTTCCACGCTCGTGGTTTAAACTTCCACAACGAGCCCTTGTACCACAATGCGTTTTTCACTGATGGAGACTTGTGGCGGCTACTTCGGAAGTTCTTGACTTCAGCGTTTACGTCGGGCAAGCTGCGTGCGATGTTCCCTCTGATCGCGGAGCGCGCCGAGAAGCTCCAGGCATGTGCTCTCGCCGCCGCGCCACACGTGCTTGACGCTCGTGATCTCATGGCGCGATACAATATCGACCTCGTCGCCGCTTGTGGCTTCGGCCTTGAAGTTGACTCACTTAGCGTCGAAAACTCAATGTTTAAAAAACTCGGCGACAAAATTTTTGAGGCTCGATATCAGGACGTTATCATCGTAGCTCTCAAAAGTATATTTCCTGCAGTTTTTAAGTTCTTAAGGCATCATGCAAAGGTAGAAAAAGATGTCTACAAACTGGTGAGACAAATTATGAACCAAAGAAATAACAAACCCTCGCATAGAAGAGATTTCATAGATTTACTGATGAAATGCAAAATGAGGGGAAACATAAAAGGCGAATCAATCGAGAAGACTAAAGAAGACGGCAGCCCGGAAGAAGTGACCCTTGAGGTGACAGACGAGCTGCTAAGTGCACAAGTATTTCTATTTTTTGCAGCGGGTTTTGAGCCCTCTTCGTCTTCAACTAGCTTCGTGTTGCACCAGCTCGCCTTCCACCCGGAGGTGCAGTGCAGGGCGCAGAATGAGGTTGATCGTGTGTTGGCCAAGCACGGCCACAAGTTCACCTATGATGCGATCAACGAAATGCAATACTTGAAATGGACGCTCATGGAGGCCATGAGAATGTTTCCATCGGCTGGATTCCTTGTTCGTAAGTGTACGCGTAAGTGGACCATCCCGGAGCTCGGCGTGGAGGTAGACCCGGGCGTGGGCGTGGTGATCCCAATACAGGCGCTGCACAACGACCCTCAGTACTTCCCGGAGCCTGATGAGTTCCGTCCAGAGCGGTTCCACCCCGAGCAGGTTGACGCCAACAACAAATACGTGTACTTACCGTTCGGTGACGGACCGCGAGCTTGCATCGGTGAGTAGTTGTAGTATGTATGTGTCAGTGTGGTGAGTATATGGCACGTCTTCTTTATACAACAAAGGTAGTACCTATATAAGCAAGAGTTCAGTTCGCCTGATGCTAAGCCACTACTGCAGTCTATGGACATGACCAACTCCAGAGTGTCACTCACGTACGTAATGCTTATTTAAAAAAAAAATATTTACGTTGTTTGTTTTAAAGAAAGTGTTGTGCCAACATAAAAACAAAAGATAAAGTCCCACTATACGCTAGCAGAGTGCCTCCGCTCCTTCTTCCCATGGCCCACTGGCGACCTTAGTCACCTCTGAAACAGAATATGATTCTGAGGTAGTGGTTAGCAGCTATCTCCATTAAGGTGGAGATGCAATCCCCAGTCGGACAGCTACAAATTTCGAACTGGAAACCCCGGTATCATCTACCTTTCTTGTGTCGTGGCAGGTGCGCGGCTGGGGATGATGCAGTCAGTGGCGGGCCTGGCGGCGGTGCTGGCGCAGTGCTCCGTGTCGCCGGCGACCACCACGCTGAGACACCCGCGCCCTAATCCTAATGGAACTTTTGTGCAGAATATCCAAAAACTGCCACTTATGTTCCACATGAGATAGATAAGAATAGAATCACTAAATATGTAATAATTTTGACAATTTTTAAGAAACATAATGTTATGTCTATATTGTACTTGTTACATAGACGGCGATACTTGCTAACAATTGCAAGGTTTGAGTACAAGTACACAAGAAACTAAATCCTTTGCTAAATGTGATCAATAAATACATTCCCGGCGGCGGGCGCAAACATGTACAATTGTTGAACATCGTCGCGGGTATCAACATTCAGCCTCACGATTGTCACTCTTGAGGAGACATCTAATACACCGGCATTGTTTGCACTGAATTTGGCGCGTGTCCCCACCCGCGGTGACAAAGCAGGATCAACGCAAATTTCTCCTTTTCTTTACCAAATATTATACGAAAGGAATATTAACGGATTATCAACAGTATATAAAACACTAGTTATTTTTATGTAATATCGTATTTTCTTTCAACTGTATTTGGTGCAAAGCTGTTCATTAGGAATTACAAAAAAGCACTTATCACATTTTCTTTATTTTTACAGATTGATAGACTATATTAGTCACATTATGATGAATAGGTATTGATTTAAAAGCGAGATATTTTAATTACAATCGAATCTTGTCTGAGTTATTGCCTGACCAATGCTAATATTAATCTTGCGTCGTTGTTGCTAGAAATATGTCAAGTATATTAATGTAATGTAATCTTATCCTCAACACAAACAATACTGAAGTCAGTGCTGATTCATCAAGTCATCGGTAGAAGGTACACGTTAATTTATTTGTTTGTCATGTCTGACTATTTAAATAATAAGATTCATTTTCGACAACCGAGAAGTTGTGATACTTTTGCTATTTCGCAATATTGGTAATATTATAATATCATCAAAATTGAGGCGAAGTGATACAACTATATAGTATTATAATAATCCTCGCTTTCCCTCCGTTGGAACAGGACTTGATCCAGGATAAAATGAAAGAGTTCCTTTGAACGAATCAATTAATCAAGTTTTGTAGTTTTCCGTTAGCTCAGGTGAAAACACAATCACAATAATAATTGTTTCATAGAGACTTATTTAGAAATAAGGTGCCTATAAGAATGTCTGAAGAGCGAGTTGGTAGAGTCGCTGTCAGTGCGACCCCACCCAGCGTCCCAACAGAGCTGCTTGTTTAGACATGATGTGACGTTTGCAGAAAAACCTGTTAAAATTCCCGCCACCACCACACCTGGCACCGACGGTGAGTCCGTGGAGTGATACATCAGCACTCCATAATGAAAATCAGCAAATCAACTGTACAAAGAGTTGATTTGCAATTCGTATGATTTACTATGGTTTAATTTACCCAAAAGCAGCAAAGTGCGGAAAAAAGATAGTCACTAAAAAATTATACTTACTGTATAATTTGAGAAACCTCCTCCATTTTTTGAAGATAAGAAATGAATATTGTTTTTGTTATTCGGAGAACTGAGGTGTCTATATTACAGGTACACTATCTAATTTAGCTACCTGCGCCAACACCACACCTATAATTTGCTAAACAACTATCCTCTGTAAGAATCTTGACTTCTGTCTTATCCTGGTGTCCCTAACCTAATATTTGTGACAAATAATTTATTATTATTCAATTGGGCAAGAAGCATTTATAGCATGTGTAAAGGAAAATATATAAAGCCTAACCAATCTAAATTGCGAGGCACATTAAACACTGCAAAAGCAATAAACAAATTGCAATTTACTCAAATTATGCGACATAAGAGCCTACATCTTTTGATTTCGTTACTTAGATGTACTTATAATTTTTCTCTCAGTTTAACTAAATTAGTTTCAACTCATCATAGACTTGAGTACCTATAAGAAATTAGGATTATTTCAGTTTGTTACCTCATCAATACACATACTCGTCTTGACAAACAGACAGACAAACGTATAATAAAGTGATCGTATAAGGGTTCTTCTTATCTCTTTTGAGGTACGAAACTCTGAAAATTGTTTAGTTACAACCATACATGTTTCGAACAGGTAGTTTTTTTGTGGCACAATTAATATTCAGTGTACACAGCTGAATGTGCTGAACACGGTGATGGGTAAGGACTGGCAGACCACTGCCAGTGATCGCAAGAGACTGGTCGCAAGTGGAGTGAACTCTGAAGTTGAAGGTTTTGCGTGGTATATATAAATATATATATAATTATAACTACCGATAAGTCGTTCCGAGCTGGTGAGGTACTCACAAACACCACCATGATCGCTGTGCTGCTCTTCATCGCGGTGCTATTCTACCTCTACTCCACGAAGAACTTCAGTTACTGGCAGCGTCGAGGCATCAAGCACAACCGACCCATTCCCGTCTTTGGTACCAGTATTTCAAGTATTTTCATGAAAAAGAGTCTGACGCAAATAGTGGCGGATGTTTACTGGAAATATCCAAATGAAAAAGTGATCGGATTTTACCGGTCGAACAGACCCGGACTAGTGATCAGAGATCCGGAAATAATTAAACGTATTCTCATCACGGATTTTTACTGCTTCCATCAACGTGGGTATAATACACACGACGAGCCTCTCTTCCGTAATGTATTCTTCGGCGATGGTGACTTGTGGCGCTTGCTCCGGAAGCGCATGACTCCAGCGTTCACGTCGGGCAAGCTGCGCGCAATGTTTCCTCTGATCGCGGAGCGCGCCGAGTCGCTCCAGGCACGTGCCCTTGCCGCCGCGCCAATCGCGCTTGACGCTCGCGACCTCATGGCACGGTACACCACCGACTTCATAGGGGCCTGCGGCTTTGGACTTAACGCTGACTCACTGAACGACGAAAAGTCGACCTTCAGACAACTTGGACAAAAAATATTTAATGTAGGATGTAGGGACGCTCTTGTTCAAATCTTGAAAAGTATTAGCCCCGAAATCTTTCAGCGTTTGAGGTACGTTGAAAAGGTAGAGAGAGACATGTATAATTTGGTAGCACATATTTTGAAAGACAGGAATTATGAACCTTCGGAAAGAAATGATTTTATCGATCTTCTATTGGAATGTCAGAAAAAAGGAATGATAATCGGCGAGTCCATTGAAAAAAAAAAACCTAATGGTAGTCCGGAAGACGTGAAACTGGAGATGACAAATGAGCTCCTGGCTGCACAGGTTTTTATGTTTTTTACAGCGGGTTTTGAGACATCCTCGTCCGCGACCAGCTTCACGCTGCACCAGCTCGCCTTCCACCCGGAGGTGCAGCGCAAAGCACAGGAGGAGGTTGATCGGGTGCTGGCCAAGCACGGTAACAAGTTCACCTACGACGCGATCAAAGAAATGAAGTATTTAGAGTGGACATTTAAGGAGGGTATGAGGATGTTCCCATCACTTGGATTGCTCATTAGGAAGTGCGCGCGTAAGTGTATGATCCCAGAACTTGGCGTGGAGATAGACCCGGGCGTGGGCGTGGTGATCCCAGTACAGGCGCTACACAATGACCCTCAGTACTTCCCGGAGCCTGATGAGTTTCGTCCGGAGCGGTTCCACCCCGAGCAGGTCCACCCCGAGATCCACAGCAGCAGAGCCCCCAGCAACAAATATGTGTACTTACCGTTCGGGGATGGACCGCGAGCTTGCATCGGTGAGTAGTTGAAGTATGAATGGTTGTATGTATGTGTCGGTGTGGTGAGTGTATGGTGGACGTGTTATAAATACAGTGATCATTGTGTGTCGTGGCAGGTGCGCGGCTGGGGATGATGCAGTCAGTGGCGGGCCTGGCGGCGGTGCTGGCGCGGTGCTCCGTGTCGCCGGCGACCACCACGCTGAGACACCCACAGGTCGACCCCAGGGCCACCGTAGTGCAGAACATCAAAGGAGGGCTACCGCTCATGTTCCACCCAAGACCAAACATGTGATGCAGTAAATTAATAATAGAAATACTCTTTCTAAAGAATTCAGATTTTCCATACAATGCAATATATAGGGATTGTGTAGAATACCTGCTAGACCACCGGGAATGTGTTAAGAAAGTTTTAAATATTATGTTTATGTACTCAGGATATTGGACAGCTGAAAGGAAAATGGAAGAAATAGTAATTATTGCCGTTTTCGCGGTATTTATTAATTCACTTCAACATTACTGTAATATTACTTACAACATACTGCTTGCAGAAAGTCCGATGTTTTATTTTAGGACAATGTACACGTTTTCATAAATTACCAACTTAGTGTTGTACAATCGCCCTCAGATAAATTTAAATAAAACCGTAAAAGCTGCTCTACTTAAAAAGGGTACATATAGTGAGGGTACCCTACTCAATACTATAAACGTGTAAGTTTGTGTGTAAGGATGCTTGTTACTCTTTCTTGCAAAAAATATTGTATTCAGCTAAAATAGTGAACCATAACTACAATCAAACTAATTTTAGCGGGGTTTTGTTTAGTTGGGTAAATGGGACCCCTACCATGAAATTAAGACTACGCGGGTGAAACTGCGGGGCACAGCTAGTTTGAAGTAAATTATATTTTTTTATTCTAGTCATGGTTTACTATTTTGGCTTACACATAAGATACTGTGGCGAGAATTTTGTAGGACTATTAAAGATAAACATTTCCATCATACATTACATATGTGTAACTCTAGCGGTTTTGGCAACGCATGCCAGAATAGCTCGCAGATGGTAGATTTTTTCCTACTTACTTGACACTTATCTTCGTAATTTCGACAATTCACACAATATCTTTATAAATTGTAGCCTTTGTGTTATTCTGATATATAAGCTATATTATTGTAAAGTTTCATGAAAATCCATTCAGTAGTTTTTACGTGAAAGAGTAACAAACGTCCATCCATACTGACGGTACTGATGGTTGCGGAGGTCAATAGCTGGCATTCACATCATACTTGTGAACAAGCTCTGCTAGTGAGGGCTGTTCATGTCAAGCCACACAAATATGCATAGTAACTACTATTAGTTTAATAACATATATCAACATTTTTGCATTGGAGCTGTGTCCTTGGGCTTCAATATTTATTGTAATATTATAAAAATGTTTTTGAAAGTATAGTTATAAGAGTTTAATAATAATTTGCTTGTTCACGTCATCCATTATATTTTGTTTTACATTTCATATGTAAGTAGTTTGTGTTATTCCTAGTCAAAATAATTTATTGGATTCCCATCCTACATAAATTATGTCGACCACCAATTTAGGCGCGCGTGAAACCCTAATTGCTAACGTTCTACGTACCCTTCTTCTTGATTGACGAAGCCTGCGATGCGGATCTATGATTACATTTATAATTACTTATTTTCCTCTTTCTGTTCGGATCCTTTTTTTTCTTTTTTCACGTTACCCTAATTGTTGATTTCTCGATAGTTAAAGACTTTGTTCTTGTTCTTAAATTGATTGAAGTTCTTGGTTTAAGAAAAGTAACAAACATTTTCACAACTAAGTCACTGAACCGGTTTTGCTGAAAATTGGAAGATTTAATGTCGAAACAAAAGGTATTCAAACAATAGTTATGAGCACGATAGCGCGGGTAACAAAATAGCAGTGCATACATTTTCTTTTAATTATAAAAAGTCATCATTGTCTACCTATCACTAATGCACCTGTGCATACTAGCTCAGTTGACTTAATGCGTTAAAGAGTACTTCTATATTAGTTAATTAACATTAATAATTAATGTAGCTTTACACGGCTAGCTGGCACGAGTGGTTGTCTTGTAACAAGGTGCACGACAGAGTGACGTCACCATGTTCACCGCCGCGCTGCTCGCCGCCGTGGTGGCGCTCTACCTCTACTTCACCAGGACCTTCAGCTACTGGCGACACCGCGGCGTCAAGCACGACACACCTATACCCATCTTCGGAACCAGTATTTCGAATTACTTCTCTCTTGTGAGTCTAACAAAAGTTTTATCAGATGTTTATCGAAAATATCCAAAAGAGAAAGTGGTCGGTTTCTTTAGATCGAGCCGACCCATTCTGGTAATCAGAAACCCAATGATTGTGAAACGCATTCTCGTCACAGACTTTAATTATTTCCACGCACGTGGTTTGAACTTACACAACGAGCCCTTGTACCGCAATGTGTTTTTCTCTGATGGAGACCAGTGGCGCTTACTCCGGAAGTGCACGACTCCAGCGTTCACGTCGGGCAAGCTGCGCGCGATGTTCCTTCTGATCGCAGAGTGCGCCGAGAAGCTCCAGGCACGTGTCCTCGCCGCCGCGCCTCACGCGCTCGACGCTCGCGACCTCATGTCGCTATACAGCATCGACATAGTTGCCGCCTGCGGCTTCGGACTAGAAGTTGACTCACTTACCGTGGAACACTCAACCTTTAAAAAACTTGTCGACAAAATGTATAAGGTTCGATATCGGGACGTTATCACCGCAGCCCTCAAGAGTATATTTCCCGTACTTTTTAAGTTTTTAAGACATTATGCAAAGGTAGAAAAAGATATGCATGAACTGGTACGACAAATTATGAACCAAAGAAATAACAAACCCTCGGATAGGAGGGATTTCATCGATTTACTGATGGAATGCAAGATCAGGGGGAATATAATCTGCGAAACATTCGAGAAGACTAATGAAGACGGCAGGCCGGAGGAAGTGACCCTCGACGTGACAGACGAGCTGCTAAGTGCACAAGTATTTCTATTTCTTTCAGCGGGCTTGGAGCCTTCTGCGTCTTTAGCCAGCTTTACGCTACACCAGCTCGCCTTCCATCCGGAGGTGCAGCTCAAGGTGCAAGAAGAGGTCGACCATGTGCTGGCCAAGCACGATAACAATTTCACATACGATGCGATCAACGAAATGCAATACTTGAAATGGACGCTCATGGAGGCCATGAGAATGTTTCCATCGCCTGGATTCCTTGTTCGGCAGTGTACGCGTAAGTATACGATTCCGGAGCTCGGCGTGGAGATAGACCCAGGCGTGGGCGTCGTGATCCCGGTGGATGCACTGCACAACGACTCTCAGTACTTCCCGGAGCCTGATGAGTTCCGTCCAGAGCGGTTCCACCCCGAGCAGGTTGACGCCAACAACAAATACGTGTACTTACCGTTCGGTGAAGGACCGCGAGCTTGTATCGGTGAGTAGTTGTAAAATGGTGGTGTATACGAGTCGGCGATGTAGGTGTACGGTTGACATGGTATATAGTGTTTTGAATAGTACCAAGGTGGCAAACAAGCGTACAGTCCGTTTGATGGTACGCAGCCACTGCAGCCTATGGACATGACGAACACCAGAGTGTATTTCACGTACTGCCCGCCTTATAAAGAACCCCTGACCCTTCTGGGGAACCTTTTTTAAAAAGAATGGAATTGCTGTGCCAACATAGTAAAAGTTAAAAGAGTCCAACTGTACACTGTATACGTACACAGCGCAACCAACCTTCTTCTCCATGGAGCAAGGACGACAATACTACTTTAAGGTTATTGTATTTGTCTACGATCTTCTGTAAGATGGAGGTGCAATCCCCTAAATTCAGTCGAATCAGGCAGCTCCGAATGAGAAATCCCGTTATCAACTACCTCTCTTTTGTCATGGCAGGTGCGCGGTTGGGGCTGATGCAGTCGGTGGCGGGCCTGGCGGCGGTGTTGGCGCGGTGCTCCGTGTCGCCGGCGACCACCACGCTGAGACACCCGCGCCCTAATCCTAATGGAACTTTTGTGCAGAATATCCAAAAACTGCCACTTATGTTCCACCTGAGAGAATTATAGAATTTTATTTTGTGAACATATTACATGTAAATATTTTACTTAATATCTGTTTTAATCAACTTGGGCTTCCTCAGTCTATATTATGCGTTGTAACTTCTCTTCTGTGCTTAAGAGAGAGAAAACATCTGTTATCGTCTCTCAAAATATTAAAGAGGTTGCTTGAGTTTAGCTTCGGAGTTAATGAAAGTCATCAAAAACCTTAAGCTTCAACTCATTGAGAGTTGAAGTTTACGTTTTTGAAAAGCACTTTGTTTCTTTTCAATACATGTTAGGCAAATTATCAACTACTATGTAAGTAAGACTGGGAGCGATACTTTTAACCTTTAACTGCCCTGTGTCGAAGTTTATTTAAAATAATATGAACGGTCTTCGTCCGAGCGAAATATGAACGGAAAAAATAATGTAACTCTTTTTCAAAGTAAAATTTTCAGTAAAAGTAAGCTTCTTAATTCCGTTGTATAAATTCTGTAGCCATTTGCTCCTTCCTCTCTCGTCTCATTAGGCGCCATCTCTATAAGAGGTACAACAAAAGGTGACTTGATAGGAACGTAAGCGTTTAAATAATCTACATGAGTGGATCCTTTGTGTTTCCGAACCAAGTTCGCGAAGATATTAAATCGAACAGAGGCCGCTAGATGGCGTGTGGCCTGAGCTGCTTACTCATACGTTATTTCTGAGGATGTAATGTTTTCATTTGCTAGGTTATGAATGAGTTGTTCGTGAAATAATCGGAAGTATATTTTAGATTTTTGGCTTCTTATCTTCATAAGAATGCAGTGACGTGCATTAATATATAGCATTCTTCTCGTTGATATTATTTGTATCTCTAAACTAAATTTAAGCTAAACTTGATACAAGTGAAGTGAGTAATCGTATGTACGATCAACAAATGGTAGCTTATCAGTGAATCAATCACACCGAGGCGACCCGATCTATATCATGCTCTTATTATTTATTGATAGTAATGTTATCGTTCTTTATTTAATTTCTTGATAACAATTTAACTATTAAAACACCATCTTAACCAAATTAAATGACCATTTATATTGTAAATTATTAGCAACTAACCAATAAGGCTGATTAATTCATATTTGTAGATATATCTAATCAGATCACTGGACAAACAATATAATGTAGGTCAGAACGGCCATAGCTCATAACAATATTGCCAGGTTCATCTATTCTCCTTAGTCAAGTATATAATTCACAAAATAAATAAATAAAATGTATTTTATTTATTTTGATCTCAAATGAGTGTGATGCAACGTAGTGAAAAACATTCGTTTGAATGTAACTTTTGCTTTCACTTTCTGTTTTCGTAATTCATCTCGGCTCAAAGTGGAGCTTGATGCCTCCGATGATGTTCTGAACGATGGTGGAGCGGGGGTCGACGCGCAGGCGCCGTGGAGTCTCCGCCGTCGGGGACACCGAGAACTTTGATAGGATCGCCGCCAGGCCCGCCACAGACTGCATTAGTCCCATCCGACCACCTGCGAATAACAATAACTAATTAATGACTTAACTAGATCAGGCAGACTTGTTGCAAAATAACATACATACATATGCTCACGCCTGTATTCCCCGAAGGGGTAGGCAGAGATGTTGTTATCACAACACCCACTTTTCACCGAATTTTATTAAGTGTCAACGTGACAGATGGTGAGTCTATCGCCGTCTCAGGCACTAAACATACGTCTTTGAATTACTTCTCAGAAATATGCAGGTTTCCTCACGGTGTTTTCCTTCACCGTAAAGCACGTGGTGTGAAATCACTGTACATAAGTTTTTTAGAAAAACTCATTGGTACAGGCCCCGCTGGGATTCGAACTTGCGTCGCTTGCGTGGCAGGCGACTGCTCTAACCCTGAGGCCACCACGGCTCGCAAATCGGCTCGACTTGCAAAAACCTTAAATAATATAACTTACGTATGTCTTAAAAGAGTATGTACTTACCAATACAAGATCGAGGCCCATCTCCAAAAGGTAAAAAAACAAATTTGTGCCTCTTAATTGACTCCTCGGATGAGAACCGTTCGGGTCTGAACTCTTCAGGGTCCTCCCAATACTTGGGATCATTCTGTATAGCCTGCAGCGGGATGGTGACGCGCACTCCGGGGTCAATGGTGACGTCCGTGCCGGGCAGTGTGTAGCGTCGCACACACTTCCGAGCTAGGAACCCTGACGATGGGAATATGCGCAGTCCTTCCATAAGTACCCACTCCAAATATTTCATTTCCTTAATTGCGTCGTAGCATATCTTATGGCCGTGGTTGGCCAACACACAGTCGACCTCTTCCTGCGCCCTGCGTTGCACCTCCGGGTGGAAGGCAAGCTGGTGCAGCGTGAAGCTAGTCGCGGACGAGGATGTCTCGAAGCCAGCAGCGAAGAAGATGAAAGCTTGAGCAGCCACCAGCATGTCGTCCATCTCCAGCTCCACCATCGCGGGCGACCCATCAGGGAGGACCTTCTCTATCGACTCCACTAGTATCTTTCCTCGCTGCTGCCACTCCATCAAGAAGTCTATGAAATCGTTGCGGCCGGACGGCTTATATCCTCGTTGGTTTTGAATTTGCATGACAAGTCCAACTACATCGTCTTCTAATTGTTGTCCGAGAAATTTTGCTTTACCGAATATATTAGGAAATAAAGCGATGCCCATCGCAGTAATGGCGCGGGTGACCGTAATGTTGAAAATCCTGGCACCAAGTTGTCTGAATGAGGAACTTTCATCGTTTAGAGAGTTAGCGTCAAGTCCAAAACCGCAGGCCCCGATGAAATCAGTGGTGTAGCGCGCCATGAGGTCGCGCGCGTCCAGAGAGCCCGGGGCGGCGGCCAGAGTGCGCGCCTGCAGCCGCTCGGCTCGCTCTCCGATCAGCGGGAACATTGCACGCAGCTTGCTCGACGTGAAGGCAGGTGTCATCCGCTGTCGCAGCAACCGCCACATATCTCCGTCCGCGAAAAATAAGTTCTGAAGCAAAGGCTCCTTATGCTCATGTGTAAGACCACGAGAAGAGAAATACACAAAATCTGAGACAATGATCTGCTTTATCAACTCTGGATCGCGAACCACTAGCTCGGGCACCGTGCAGCGGTAGCAGCCAACAAACCGGTCGTTGGGGTACTTCCAATAAACATCAGCTGCCATTTGTGTCATGCTCTGTTGCAGACAGAGTCGTTTGGATTCAGTGCCAAACACTGGTATGGGCAGGACATGTGTGACGCCTCGCACCTTCCAGTAAGTATGGTTCTTGGTGCCGTAGAAGTAGAGTGCGGCGAGCGCCGTGAGAGCAAGGATCAGGAAGATCATGTTACTTACTGTTAGCTCCAACTGCTTCGAGGATGGAATGAAGCATATCAGTCCGCCTGCAGTATTAATACTATGCTGAATCTGGTACACTGATAACGGTGTTTTAATTGTCAAATGAAATAGATTTATTAATAAACGATTATTTGTAGATTTTTGATAATGCATTGCAACGCTACGAATAATTCATTATCATTCGCGAATCTAGGGCAAACTGACTCATATTTATCTTCGTACGCCAAAAGTCCTTAATGCTTATAATAATGTGACTGTTTGTGCGATACGATACG
Organism: Watsonalla binaria; assembly: GCA_929442735.1. NCBI lineage: Eukaryota > Metazoa > Arthropoda > Insecta > Lepidoptera > Drepanidae > Watsonalla > Watsonalla binaria. The sequence goes on from OV838932.1 coordinate 65,328, forward strand.
CACAATTTTCATAAAATTTAATTAATAGAGTAAATTTAATCTTTACTGAAAATATAATTCGAACACAAACGAAAAGTAACAAACTTTGCGCATGAAAAAATAAAACTTTCCTGCACCTTACAGCTTCGGCTGGTTGTATGATAGCTAAATAATATCAGCTTCTCAGTACCTACCAAGTACTTCCACCTATAATAGCCACGATAGTGTAACTCTTAATATTATATAATTTCATATATTTTCAAATTCCTTTACGAAGTAGAACCGGCATCAAACGGCTGTTGCGTTGTATGACATTGAGAGTCCGTTACGGTTTTACAATATTAAGGGATTAGGATTATATATTTTTTACGTTAATCTAAAAATAGTATCAGTCGCAGTCACACAATATAACTATGGCTAACTAATGGCATTGGTGTTAAGATTTGTTTTAACTAGGCAGGAAGGCAGGTATAATTTATTGAGGTGTATCAGTCGCGAGGAGCGAGTCCAGCGTGATTGGTGCTCACGAGCCGCTGCGCGCCGACCTGACAAACTAACCTCACTAACTAAATAAACACGCTACCTACGCACTTTTTATATTATCTTGTTTATTGTGAGTACACTCACCATTTTTGCAGTTTAAATTACTTATTTAGTTTTATTGTAGGTATATGTATGATGTAATGCAGTTGTGGCAGATAACGACTCTGCCGTGTCTTACTAGGTACATTGTCGGTCGCGAGCATTTCAGAGTGTTTTATCTTATTTCATTACTGAGCAGTGCGCAAATATAGGTCTTCACTCGTTCGAACGTCGTCACTAGAACCTGCGTTTAAACTTACCTCAGAATGTGTTGATACTTTTTCAGAGGCGGGGTGTGTTTGAATGCCATTGAAGGCGGATTAACTCATTTTGAGCCACACTTAATCGCAGGGTGTAGCGACGTCGCTTGAACAATTACAAACCTATACTTGAGGCACAGATGTAAATTAATTTCTTATCAGAAAGTATTATTAATATGGATATGGCTCTGATTTATTTTGATAATAATGATAAGTAAAGCCAGGATTTCCTGTAAGTAACGTACTTTCTTAATAATAATATGTTGAATAAATCGCAGAACGTACATGAAATAATTCAAGGGGGTGTTCAGAACTTTGTATACTTTCTACGTTCGTTCGCGGCTGGCTGCCTTCCACGCGGTAGGCAACTGCGAACTTCTAAGAAAAGAAAGAAAGTGTAACTAGGATATAAATGAGGTAAAGATATTATTTATCGAATTATAGTAAGTGGGTTAAGCGTGTTTATGACGTGCCGGGGAATAGCTGTGCACACACAACCGCACCCAGTGTGCATGTGAGCAGCAGTAGTGTGCTCACATATACTATACGTAAAGATTCAATATCAAAAATGAAGTGGCACGAGTTGCGGCGGTTCCGACAAATTGCTCTCATAAAAGTGAGTAAAGTTCACAGCGACTTTACGGCAAGCACGCGGCGCACCAATCAACCATTTCAAACCTTATGTCATCATACATAGGGCTCAAATCTTATCGAATGGTGTAAGTTTCGACTAGTACGTGCATTTATGTTCAGTGTTCAGATGCAGTTTATTTCAGTCAAGTCTGTGTCAAAATAGTGATAAAGTCAGGTGGAGATCGGTACAAAGTATACACACAAATGGTGATAAAGTCAGGTGGAGATCGGTACAAAGTATACACACAAATGGTGATAAAGTCAGGTGGAGATCGGTACAAAGTATACAAACAAATGGTGATAAAGTCAGGTGGAGATCGGTACAAAGTATACACACAAATGGTGATAAAGTCAGGTGGAGATCGGTACAAAGTATACACACAAATGTACAGTGTGTAATGCATATTGCTGACTACGTGTCGGTGCTCGTCATCCATACATGTTGGCATTCTAAGGTTATGTTGATACTGGTTGCTATGAATATAGGTGTGTACCATTGATTGTCATTAGCTCATTAAAATGTTTATTTAAAATAACTTAATAAAACATATCTAAAGAACAAAACAGCTGAGTACATGACCTTCAGCGCTAAGGTTTTCTAGGGGCTCAACAATGTGCTTATTGAGACAAAATATAGGCTTGTGTGTATTACTTAAAATAAATGGCCACGCCATCCCGAAATGTTTCCCGAAGGGGTGAGCAGAGGTCTACCAACAACATCCACCGTGACAGAGGTTGAGAACATCGCCGTCTCAGGCCCTATACATATGTCTCTGAATTTCTTCTCGGACATATTGGTTTCCTGTTTTAGTGTATAATATTAATGAACATGGTAAGTAACAATTTACATACTCGGTTGCTTTGCATTTATCAGTGGCTACCTACCAGCAGGGGCTGAATATGTTTGGAGAGGATGCAGCCTATGAATGCTTGTAACACTCGTACGCTGCCCACAAGCCCTGTGCTAACATATTGACAACTATTGCTCCCCTCCCTCCATGTGGTCCTGGCAACCTTACTCGCCGCAGGTACCCAACACTAATCAAAGGGCTTATTTGGCTAGTATCTTTTGTAAAGTGGAGGTACAGTGTCCAGTCGGCAGTTCCAAATATCGAGCGAGAGATCTCGCTATGCCCTACTTCACTTAAATAAAATATTTCAGGAATCAAAAAGTATCCCATGATGTGTAATAAACTGTCGGTGTTCTAAATTGGGTACAAATTCGTTATGCGTGTGTAAGTAACGAACATTTTCATTAATATAATACTACTAGATTTGTAGCAAGTCCCAGCTGACAGTTTTAAAAGATGTCTGCCGGTTGTGTTCACTTCTTAGGCGCCCCGAGATTTGTTGACTTGAAGTAAAATCACAATTAACATCTGCGACTCGTCTCGCCTTAACATTTTAATACCAAATCAAGTTGTAGACTTTGGGTGAGAACAGTAATACTCGAAATAATACATCTATGTGACGTATTCCAAGCCAAGCTCGAAACTACGACATTTACCTAGTATGAAATTACTAGTTTCAATACATTAAATGTAGCAATTGTTCTTAAATGTCAGTTATATACATTGCAGATTTCATAAGTAACAGTATTTAATTGGATGTAGCTCAATGAGCAATGTACGTTATTTAGCTGTTTTGGTTTCAATGATAGATTAATTATTTATTATACATCTGTGGGACTACCACCTAGTATGAAGTACTAAGAAAGATATGTCCCGGTCGTAGGTGAGTAGAAATACGTCAGAGTTATAAGGTAAGGTTATATGCTGGAATTGGAACCAGGCGCACCTGCCGCCAGCGTCAGTCGGGAGGCAAACAAAAACAGACCGCCTAATGAACACAAGACAAACACGCAATACCCGCGGAGATTATCCTACCGAATGAGATGTCATCTATTCGCGCACAAACTCCACTTAATGAACACATCTCTCCCGCGTCGGGTACTACGTGTTTACTTGAGAGTAATTATAAGCGACGTATTAAGTTCGCGGCTAATTCGTCGGCAGAGATCATTTGCCTTTCGATTAAAAAGTACCTGTCATTTCCATAATGTTCGTTGTAGGTAAGCGAGACATCAGTTCTATTTGCTATTGTTGGTGATTTCGCAGTATTTCGATGTTCCTCAGTGTCCCTCACTCGGAACATCGCATCCATTTATACAGACAACCAGTAATCAGGGTTCCAATTGTCAGATTTTCTTAGGTTTGAGACTGGTACTCTCGCCATCCATCTAATTGCTGGCCTGGGTTGGGGTTGGTTGACTTCGCTGATCAAGGGAAAATAATATGATGTAAATATCAACTGCTATAAGCTATTCATGGTTTGACTTTTGTAATCAACAATCAATCAAGTGTCAGACAATTTTTGGACGTTCATAAGTGCCTTACCAGGGCCGAATCTGAATGTATCATTTTCATTTTCAATACATTCCCCGCGGTGGGCGCGAACAAGTACAATTGTTGAACATAGTCGCTGGTATCAACATTCACTTTCACTTAGAAATGTCGCTCTTGAGGAGACAACAAATACACTGGCATTGTTTGCACTGAATTTGGGGTGTGTCCCCACCCCCAGAGACCCACGATTGCGACAAAGCGGGCTCAACGAAAAATACTCGTATAATAATGGATAACATCATAACAAACTAATATTTACGGATTATCAATCAGTTTATAATATTAGGCATAATATGATTAATATAGATTTTTATGTGAGATATTTTATTACAATCGAAATCTTTTTCAATCATTGCCTACTCCGACTGAAAAAAGCTGATAAATATTTCCTCGTTTTTGCTAGAAATATCTTCAGCATATTAATTTAATGTTATCTTATCCTTAAGGTGATTTATATTAAAACAACCACCGATTCATCAAGCCATCAGTCATCCCTATACCTTGATTGATTAGTTTGGCATGTCCACCAATTTATTCAAAAACAAAATATATAGTTAATTACAAGGAAGTCATGGCACTCTTGCTAGTGCGCAAATATATTACTGATAATACTTTATTAGTAAAATTAAGGAACAATCATAATACTGGCAAAAACGTTATTAAATGGGTGTTTAATTAAGGTATATGGCATTATAATCATCCTCGTGTTCCTGCTATGATACGGGAAAAAATAAAAAAAACCTCAGAACGAACCATTTTATAAAATTTTGAAGGTTTTCTCTAGCTCTGATGATAACGCAATCACAATAATAAATGTTTCATAGATATTTATTTAGGAATAAGGTTCCTATAAGAATGTCTGAAGAGCGAGTTGATAGAGTCGCTCTCAGTGCGACCCCACCCAGCGTCCCGCTCAGAGCTGCTTGTTTAGGCATGATGTGACGTTTGCACAAAAACCTGTTGAAACTCTCTGCGCGCAGCCACCACACCTCGCACCGACCCTTGCTCTGATGTTGGAACACGCTCATCACTGTCCCATGATTTTATGAATACTCCACTTAATTGGAGCAGTCAATTTCATAGAGGCGTAAATGATTCATGGATGGTTTATAGCGCTGAGTAACAAAGTACGTGATAACGATTGTGCTCCAACTTCGACAGGCAGACCGATGCTGATCGTTGGCTGGCTCCTGTAGCCTTTGAACGCTTGCAACACTGCGTAGGACGGTAATGTCATCGAGATCCGATGGAGCTGTGTTACTGATAGATGGTGCCGTGTTACTCCTTCCCACACTCTGTATCAAAGCTAATTATATCATAATATGTCTATATATCTATATGTCCTGGGTTCGAACAAGGAGGTCTTGTGTTTTTCTTTTTACAATCCCCCAGTAACAGCCCGGGGTCTGCCTTTGTAATCTGAAACCAACTGGCGAAATATGTTTTTTTATTAGTGCACCTCTTACCCCCTCGGGGAATAAAGACGTGAGCATACGTTTGTATGTACCTACGTGACGTTAGCATATGGTTTGGTCTGGACCGTTATACCTTACAAACAATATTTCCAATGATACTTTATGGGTTGTGGCTATGGATGTCTGGGAAGTCATCCATAGCCCGATGTTTTTGTAATATTAACTTTCATTCAATACATTAGTCCCATCTCCACAACACTTTAAATTAAAATATTGCAAAAACTTATTTCACAAACGTATATTTTATTATTGTTCCCACGAGACGTCGGGAGCACAGCTACAGATAAGCTACGCCGTATTCCAGATTACAGTGTCTCTGGTCTGGGACCTACGGAGGTCATTTTATTATCGGTCTGTCGCAGAAAACATGACACTTTTTGTACATAAATATATCGCACCCTCAGAACGATAGAGGCTCGAATCAAAATCATTTTTTTTTTGGATATCGTAATCAGCAAGTTTAAATTTATAACATAGGCAGTAATTATTTGACCAGTTTTGAATACAATGTATTTTATATTAAAGTATAGTTTTGGTAGAGCATTGTCGTTCGTGTACACTATTTGAGGTCTGTCTATCTTAACATAATTATTTTCCCAAATTTTTGAGTGGAGTCCCTATCGTTTTGAGGGTGCGATATATTTTTAGCCCAAAGTATTTTACGAGTCTTGCTAGTCTTGGAAACGGCTGGGTGAAGTAGAATTCCTGATTCCATCCGATGTTGACTTAAAAATTCAAGGGATATTTTTGGCTAATGTCCTCGTGTTGTTTTGTGCATGTTTCGTTGTTCCGAGCCCCGGCGCGCACTGTAACTAGCAGGTGTCCCGGGGTGGGGGGGTGTTGGGGGGAGGCGGTCACGTGCCTGACACGTGGTGCACATTATTTACGTATTTCGTGCGGCGTGCGCCCATCCGGCGGTAATGTCCTCCGTGGCCGCTCTCGCTGCACCTGACTCCGACGGCTCAACCGCACGACTTCACACTAAATATTACGTCAACACCATTAATTTTTCAGCAAGTAAAACATGTGGACTTATTTGGCGAAAATAGACCCAGTATTATAAGTATACTTCTGCCTACCCCTCCGGGGGATACAGGCTTGAGCATATAATGTATGTACTCGTATTAGTCAGTCAAACGTTCCCGTGCATCTATTGATCTTATTACTTCTGTATTTTACGAACGACATGTTGTTAGCTTCTTAATTTGTTTTCATAATTCAACTCATAGAAATTTCTAGTGATAAAAATATGGACTAAAAACGAAATACTTATTTGCACCATGAGTGGAATCCCTAAATGCTTTATAATTTTACGGTATCCATTTATTTCCCTGTTCGTTGAATCTTTCTTCAACGCATGCATGAGTGTGGTTGTCAATGTGGTGTACTTTGCTAACGACGATCGTAATTAAAAGTGAAAAATAACTGAAAATATATATTTTTTGTTGGTGGTCAAATCAAATCAAATCAAATCAAAAAGTTTTATTCAATATAAGGGACACTTGGAACACTTATTGAACGTCATTTTTCTTACGTTAACTTAAGTAAATTTACTACCGTTTCCAAAAGTAAGCCTGTCAGGAGAAGAAACGGCGAAACAAACTCCCCGGTTTTTTTTTTTTTTACATGTGTCCCTTCTATATACATAGGGTTGCTTAAGTACATTTCAATGGAAGAGTGAGCAACTCATTGCCATACTTGGCTATCATCAATATACTCAGTTACACTATAATATGCTTTTTCACAAAGTTTCTGTTTGATGCTTGCCTTAAAACTTAAAAATGGTAGTTCACACATTTTTAATGGTAGTTTATTGAAAAGGCGTATACTTTGCCCCACAAAAGAGTTACTAGTTTTGTGCAGTCTAGTCACAGGGACACGGAGTTTATCCCTCTTGCGTGTATTTATATTGTGCATATCACTATTTTTCTTAAAACTATCTATATTCTTTCTTACATATATCAAATTTTCAAATATGTATTGACATGCCACAGTCATTATCCCTATTTCTTTAAACTTCTCTCTGAGAGAATCTCTAGATTTGAGTTTATAGATTGCACGAACAGCCCGTTTCTGCAGCACAAAGATAGAACTGATGTCTGTAGCATTTCCCCATAAAAGGATGCCATAAGACATAACACTATGGAAATAACTAAAATAGACCAACCGAGCTGTGTTTATATCAGTTAGGTGTCTAATTTTCCTTACTGCGAATGCTGCAGAACTGAGTCTTTTCGACAATCCAGCTATATGGGGCCCCCATTGCAATTTATGATCCAATGTAACTCCAAGGAAAACTGTTGTTTCAACAAGGTCCAACACTTCGTCGTTGATAAGTACATTGGTTTGCACTTGTTTCACATTTGGCATAGTGAACTTGACACATTTAGTTTTTTTACTATTGAGTACTAAGTTATTAGCGCTGAACCAATGTACTACGTCAGAGAGAGCATTATTCACATCGTCAAGGTTAGCTTTTTGCCGGTCTATCTTAAAAATCAGAGAAGTATCATCAGCAAATAATACAATATCGTGTTTATTGCTTACCATGTAAGGTAAATCATTAATATAAGTTAAAAAGAGAAACGGACCAAGAATTGAACCCTGTGGAACACCCATCTCTATTGGACACCCCGGAGATGTTACGCCATGTATATCGACTTTTTGTATTCTATTACTTAGATATGAAGATATAAGTTTTAGAGCCAGGTCTCTTACACCGTAGTGATCTAACTTCCTGATCAACGTTTCATGGTGCACACAATCAAAGGCTTTAGATAGATCACAGAATACACCTAGAGCATCCTGTGAAGCTTCCCAAGCTTCAAGAATTTTTCTAATGAGCTCGACACCTGCATCGGTAGTCGAGCGACCCTTTGTGAAACCGTATTGTTTAGTGTGCATCAAATTATGTTCATTAAAAAAGGCTAAAAGTTGATTAAGTATTAGTTTTTCAAAAATTTTACTGAAAATTGGCAGTATTGATATAGGTCTAAAGTTCGTAGGGTCGTTAATACTACCAGCTTTTAATAAAGGAATTATTTTACTATACTTCATTTGATCAGGAAATTCACCACTTTCAATACAAACATTAAATAATAAAGCTAGATCAGTAGCAACAATATCAATAATACTATTGAGTACTTTAACAGAAAGTCCCCATAAATATGTCAATAATATGAACCTTATAAACCAGTTCAAATATGTTTTTTGATCCGGTTTAATTCTTTTGTTATTTACTAATAAGCTGTTTATTTCTGTAACGATACAGAAACACAATAGTGCTATGCAGCAACAATTTACTTACCCTGTTATGTAATTGATTTAAGGTTGTTGAAATAAATAATTATTATAATGTTTATTTTTGAAGCTTCTACGATCGTTGGTGAAAAGCAAACACAGCGACGTCCCTAGCTGTCCCACATAACAACGGTGTGTACGATGGTGTAGTCAATGATAGTTATTTAGCGATAGTGCGGTGCCGCGGCCGCTGCAATCATAACTATGCAAATTTGTTTCATGCACAAACTATTTCCAGCGATAACTTATTTATTTGCTATTACGCAGTTTGTTTGATTGGACAAACATACACATTGACATGCATTCCATCAACACACAGTAACATATCAGTGTACAGCTGTCCTTTAATCCCGAGATGTAATATAACTATGTACCATTTTAGTAGCACGCTAACAAAGCCAATAGTTTTAGTTAGGTATGAAACATGATGAATCACAATTGGAATACCATTTGCGATTATTATTCGTTATGTGGTCATTATAATTAAATGTGTGATTTAATTGGACTTCCTACGTGCTTTAGAAGGCATTTCCTATTTCTTCCCGGCTCCCGGGTTGTACTTCTGTGGCATACTTATCTGTGGCGAGTCGGCCAGCGGACTCATTTGCATCACAAAGCTCGCAGCACGCGTCCACACACTGGTGACAACATATAATAATCATACCTTCCGAAGCATTCATACGCTTTGGATCATAAACACAAAAATACCATGCGTCGCATTGCAACTTGGACATTAAAGGGTAAGCTGCATTCAAGATAACATTTTATAATTAACATATGCCGTGGTGGCCTTGAAGTTAGAGCAGTCGCCTGCTACGCAAGCGACGCAAGTTCGAATCCCAGCGGGGCCTGTACCAATGAGTTTTTCTAAAAAACTTATGTACAGTGATTTCACACCACGTGCTTTCCGGTGAAGGAAAACATAGTGAGGAAATCTGCATATTTCTGAGAAGTAATTCAATGACGTATGTAAAGTATCTGAGACGGCGATGGACTCACCATCTGTCACGTTGGCACTTAATCATCTTCGTTGAAAAGTGGGTGTCGTGATTACAACACCTCTGCCTACCCCTTCGGGGAATACAAGCGTGAGCATATGTATGTATGTAATTAACATATGCAGCCCCTAAAACAGCAAAAAAAAGGAAAGTAAATTTCGACGAATGAGATAGGATCACGAGTAGCTCAGTTGGCAGAGCAACTGCACGGTGAATGACGACAGCTTCGGTACATACCAATCACAGACGTGCTGTGCTACTCTGATCATTATATCTTGGAAGCGGAATCCGCGGTGAGATATCTACTTCCAAATTACGATTTTTTTATTTGGTATACATCTTTTCATTTTCATAATAATTAATGGTGTACCGTAATGCACTGAATATTAAATAGTTAGTAATATTCAAATTCAATAAGCGCGAGGGCAACATGGAATTACAATGTAACACCGACAAAGGAGTCTAATGCACCTACTTGTCCAAATCACTCTACCGAAATTAATTCAATCTCAGTTCATAATAAGTCCACGGTGTGTTCGTTGGGGTGAATTGTTATAGAATATGCTAATAGCATTATTAGGGCTGCAGTTATAGTACACGCCAGGCGCCAGCGTCCCGCTGCTGCCTGTTAATAGCACCGCGGGGGTCGTGGAATGTAGTTGGATCCAGCACTAGAGTTGTAACATCGCGTGAGGCCTGGGAACTATTAGCCAACTGCAACGATGCAAATACCGCACAGTTACACTTACATTACAAATGCCAGGGGAACACATCACCTTGATCATGTACTGCACGCACACGAATCAACATAGTGACACCATCGCATCGAGATAAACTCGCGAACTAAGGTGAGGCGAGGATCCGTTTCCGAGTTGATACGTGAGCGCTAACCTTTGGTGCCGTAGTCCTATTAACGTGTGCAAAAGTACAATTCCCAATAACACTGAACATTTTGTGTGGTATCAATCCTTACTAGGGACTTATCATCGTTGTAGTTTTTAATTTGCTCTCAATAATAGTCACTACTAATATTATAAGAGGAAAGATTTTGTATGTAAAAAATATTTATTTACTATGTTATGAAATGTTGCCAGCCAGAAGGCTAGTTTCCGAACCGGTAGTAAATTTCTCGATGTTCTCGAGTCACTTACTAGGGCCTCAACTGAAAAATCATTTTAATTTTTAATTTTCAATGTAATGGTGTTTGTGTGGTGCGTTATGAAGCAGTAGGTGGTGAAGGGCGGGCGGGCGCAGCGGTAGCCATTAGTGGGCCGCACACGTCCGCGGCATCAAAGTTGCCAGACCGATACCTGTCCTCGCCAATCGACTATTACACCCAACCCTGGCTTTATTGCAGATCAAATACTTAAGTGTAGCCGAACCTTATGTGGCCTGCTTTGGAATTTTATCATCAACCGACCACTTTTACTGCTAGATTCAAGCATTTCAGGGAACCTTATCTAAGAACCGTTTATGTTTGCTTATAGCTTATTACTATAAAATAATGAGATAAAAAGGTTGACTATGGCTAGATATTTTTCACATATATGCCCATCCAGATGGGCCCATAGCCTGAACAGAACGGCGGTCCCACTGGGTCCTTATCTGGTGTTGTTCCGCAACGTGTGATAGTGAGGAAACCTTCGAGGCATATACAAATTGGTTTCCGAAAATTGCAACCCAGAGGGGTGAGAAAGGGTATGTGGAATCTTACGGAATCTATCTAGTACGTTATAACATGCTAGCGAAACCGTAGGTAATATTAAGGTATGCTTTGGGCTAGCAAACTTTATAAAAATAATTCTACTTATTAGGTATGTAGGTAAAGAAAAGTTAGGTGGTCAGCGTGTGCGCGGGAGCGTGGGGCGAGTAGTAACGACGAGCACAAATGGAATTATTGGCTCAAGTGGCGTGGAGGTGCTGCTTGCTTGACGACCATAGAAACATAACGCTCGTAGATAGAACAACTATATTAATTTAAGCTCAAATGCAAAATGCAATAAATAAATATCACTCCTCAAAACTGAAACCTTTCTAAAAGAATGCATCTTATTTAAAATATCGCTAGTTAGTCGATGTCCGATTTAGCACTGGGTACTTTGGCAGCGACTTTGTACATTCATTAGACTATTTACCTGTTTTGTTATGAAATAATTACGTTCAAACGTTAGTTTGTGACACGATTAGAGGGCCTATATAGGATAGTTTGAGTCATATTATGAGATAGATGTAGTGTCGTGTATAAATGTGTCACTGTCACACAGCCGAACAGTGGAACAGTTAGCTCTTTAAGACGTGAGTAGTTGTTCCAAGTGAGGTAGTGATTGATTCTGTATTAAGCTCAAGTTAACACGCATTGATATCATCATGTATTGTATGGTAGACGGTGCACCGTATTGTAGTGGATGGCTATCAGTGCCGCCACTGCTCGGCAATAATACCCGTGTATTTGGTCGGGACGCGTCTCGCCTTCGGTCATGTGTGCATTGTTGTGTGGTGTGACTCGTGACTCGTGATGTGAATAAACACACTCGCACACAATAACACACATGTGTGTGACGATGCTGAGCAGTTGTCAATACTATACAATAACAATGGTTTCTTACCATTTAGAATGTGAAAAAAATATTGACTTAAATATTGTATCGCAAAATGCAGTGAACATGGCAAGGATGAACTGACCGTCACACATTAATTAGCATTAGTTACGTCAATAACTCGTCAATATTGTACCAGGTGTCGTTACCATGTCATTGGTGTGTTGTTGTTAATAACATGTTTTTATTCATAATTGTGAATATTTGTTTTGAAACTTGAATAAAATATTTACAAATAAATATTTACATCTATTTAGATAAATAACATTTAAGTGTCTGCTTGTAATTCCAAATTAACAGCTTATTACAAAAACTATGATTTCTTAAAATTTACTGGATCTATTTTAACGGGACTTCCTCTGGTAGATACCTGATGTGATGAACGTAGGCTACTGTTATTTAAAAGGATTAAAATTAGGAATTATGAATTTTATGAGCCCCATACGCTGACTAATTTTGATAGTTACTTAGTAAGAAGGTAATATATTGTATGATAATACCACAATATCATCAGCCTTTATATTATCAAAATTGCATTTGAATGCAGTTGGCGCTGCAGCGAAGTGAAGTGCAGTTTTATTTGTTATCGCTCTTAACAATAGTACGAGAGCTAAGACAAATGCACGTAGTGGCGAGAGGCGCTGAGCGGCGCGGTGCGGCGGCGACCGACGGCGCGGTGCGATCGGCGCGGCGGCGCGGCGGCGGAGAGCCGGCGGCGGGCGTTTATAAATCACCTCACTTTATCGTCTTATATTTTTATGATATTTCGCCACAAACAAAGCCACTCCACATTTGTCTTCCGGCGCGTATCTTTGCGCTGTTATTTTCGCGAACAATAGCTCCTCGAAATCAAATGATAATTTTAAATTTGAGTAAGACGAGGGCGGGCGCCCTAAATAAATTGTTTAAGATACAACATGAAGTCGTTCGCTTTGAGTTATTGCGGTTCGCGGCATTGTGCCTAAGTACACATTCTACTTAAGAATGGCGCAGACAATGGAATAACTTTATAAAGGACATTTGGCTGAATCGCAAATTAAATTTTCGTACTGTCACGTTCGTTGCGGGAGCGCACGCTCAACGCGGACCAGTAGTATATAGTATATAGTGATGCAAGTTCGTACAGACACAAGGTCCACGAGCGAATTATTAAATAACTGCCGTGTGTCCTAAAGCCACTTCAAAGAATTGTGCTAACAGCCCATCCACTGGCACGTGTCACTCACGTGCAGGGATATCGACCACATGCCTATAGAAACAATTTACAACGTTCCTTCCAACACTAGTGTATTATTATAGGTATATTATAACAACACTTTCTGATTGGTGCGAGTTGGTTGCTGGTGTCCCTCAGGGAGGAATCTTATCCCCTCTCCTTTTTTCTCTGTTTATTGACATGCTCTCTCGTAGCCTGCACTGTTACTATCATTTCTATGCCGATGACCTTCAGCTTTACTACCACTCAGAAACTCAGGATATAGATTCTGCAGTAGAGTATCTGAATAGAGACCTTCATCAGTTATTGAAGTGGTCCAACCGTTTCGGCATCCAAGTCAATCCCACAAAGTGTCAAGCAATTCTACTTGGAAATAGGCAACAGCTTTGCAAAGTTGATTACAGTAACTTAACTGCCTTAACGTTTGACAAATGTAGTATCCCTCTTTCGCCTGATGTCAAAGACCTCGGAATACTAATCGATTCCAATCTCTCCTGGTCAGCACAGGTGAACGAGGTTTCTAGGAAATTCTATGCTTCTCTACACTCAATCTACCTTCTTAAAAAAATTCTTCCACATAAGACCAAAATATCTGTTGTGAACACCCTTCTCCTTCCTATTATTGATTGTGCTGACATTTGCTACCTGGATCTATCGGAAGAGCAGCTAAATAAGTTGGACCGTTTGCTCAATACATGCATCCGCTTCATATACGGTCTCCGCAAGTTTGATCATGTATCTGAGTACCGGTTTAAACTTGGTTGGCTCAAGATACGGGAGAGGAGGAATGTCAGGATTCTCAATATGCTTTTTTCAATCCTTAATGATCCTAAAATTCCTATCTACCTTAGAGACTCTTTCTGTTTCCTCTCCGATTCCCACGAATTACATCTCAGATCCACTGATTCACTTCTACTTCGCACTCCTACACACTCTAACTCTCGCGAGCATCAATCCTTCGGAGTCACTGCGGTGCGTCTTGATGGAAGCTTCCATCAAAAATAAGGAAAAGTCCTTCCAAGTCTATTACTGCACTACCAAAAAAATTCCACCTAAATTTTGCTCTTTATTTATCCATTTATTCCGTGTCACTGTTATCTATATATCGTATTTATTTATATAATATTTATAAATTGTATTGTGTTTATTTTTTTAGATATTTACTTATATTGTATTTATTTATTCTATGTATAATTTGTTTATATATTTATTTGTATCTGCTCATTATTATATTTATTCATATTCTCTGTCATATGTGTGTTTGTTAGACTAGTTTAGTTTTTAAGTATGTAATCAGTTTTTAATTTAATTTTTCCTAATTATATATCACACCCGCTTCTATGTTTGTCCTGTATTGTAAGGTTGACTGGTAGAAAATGCTTTAGCATTAAGTCCACCTGTGTACTTTGTGCTTAAAGTTTTTAAATAAATAAATAAAAATAAAACACTATGACTGTATGCTGGAGTTAGAAAACATTAGGAAGAGTTGCGGCGTAGCAATAATTAGTATCGCACCGCTACGAAGGGCTACAACACGTCCCGTATTATTACACACGCATTGTCGGTAACTATGGGAAGATTGTACTGCGGGGACTAGACAAATCTATTTCAATACAGATAAAGCGTGTCTGTTTGTAGTACCAAATTAACTGCTTTTCACTAAATGCATCTTAAAGTATACTCATATAAAAACCAATTACATTTTTTTTCTCTGTTTGTCTGTTTGTTCCGGCTAATCTCCGAAACGGCTGGACCGAAGAAACGGCACGGGAATTCACTGGCTAGATGATATTGTTAGTATATACTTTTATTCATAAAATCATTAGAGTTCTGCGGGCCACCCATGAAATTAAGTGTGCGCGGGTAAAACCGGGGCTCGGCTACTATGTCCATACAATTTTGAACATTAAAGGTTAATTTCACTATTTATTCAATCTTGGCGGCACTCGAATAAGCGACCATATTCTTATTATGTACTTATTTACTATTCTCGCGAACAGTCATAAAGTAATTGATTAAGAATTAAGAAGAGTTTATAAAATAGGCTGGTGTTTTAGCTTTACGTGAACTAAGTATTGCAGACTATGATATAAGTCGTGTTGATTGCAGATTACAGGACTATGTATAGCATGGTTGCGGTGACAATTTGAGTACATTCAATCAGCCCTAACCCTAACCCTAGCCAGTAGTTGGATGGGTGACCGCCCGAGAGCACGTTAAGCCACCGGTCCCGGTTGCCTAACTCAGATCATAGATTGTTCTCATCAAAGGGGTTGCGAAGGTCAGATGGCAGTCGCTTCTTATAAAAATCAGGTGGTCAGCCACATCGGGTTGAATCAAGTGCCGACCCCAACAATGTATGGGATAAGGCCCGGGAGATGATGGTTGTGGTGGTTTATTATTGTTAATGTCCGTTTAATACGATGACTACAGTACAGTAACCAGTGAGTATAGTCTCGGGCGCAATGTGCATGGACGTCCGTTGGATGTGTTCAATTATCGCAGTGGAGGCGACCGCCGGCCGCTGTGTCGCGGTGTTGTCACTGTGACCATCACCTCACTCATGTGTGGGATACGTTTCATTCAATTTATTGATCCTTATTTTTGTACATATGCTCACGCCTGTATGCCCCGAAGGAGTAGGCAGAGGTATTGTAATCACAACAGACACTTTTCACCGAACATGATTAAATGCCAACGTGACAAATGGTGAGTCTATCGGCGTCTCTGGCACTTCACACACATCTTTGAATAACTATTAAGACATATGCAGGTTTCCTCACGATGTTTTCTTTCACCGTAAAAGACGTGGTGTGAAATCACTGTACATACGTTTTTAGGAAAACTTATTGATACAAAGCCCCGCTGGGATCCGTACTTGCACTCCTTGCGTAGCATGCGACTGCTCGAACCCCAATGCCACCTCGACTCGACGGCCGGCCTCCTCGGCTGGCGAGTTGTATTCTATCATACTCGTACATATCTGATGGAACTTTTGAAGCCTGCGGTGAAGAAATCAATATAATAATGAGTAAGATAAATAATCTCAACAAGTTAATTTTTTTTTCTTATTATAAATCTATCCACCCGCTTGGTATATTGAATAGCATAATTGTCATTGCTAATATATGCAGGCCGCTTGGTCGTCCTAGCGATTTCAGTGATGTTCGGCTCGTGACGTCATTGATCCCAACTTAACAACAAATCGACCTGAAAAACTCAATACAAGTTTAAATCCCACTTAACTTTATGCACGATTAAAGTTTATAAAAGTTGGTTGACATCACGGGGTCATTCATTGCTTATGGCGATGCAAACGAATGTGCTCCTTATGTCCGCCACATACGGGCTAAAGACAATGACATTATTAAAAGGCACATAAAGGTTATGTCGATATGAAGGGTCAAAACTGAAATTGAATTGAGGGCTTTGCATTGAGATGCATGAGCTTGAGAGACGATATTTGAGTTGGAGTTAGTCGTTTGTTTGAGACGTCACGTACTATAGCTTTAGAGTAGCAAAGTTATAGTGAAGGGTCGATCTCTCCGCGCGCCCGCCACTGGATCGTACAGTGTCGACATTTGACATTATTTATTGACTTTGAATGACTCCTAGTATGATTTTGTAGCGTACATTGACACCTCTGCAGTAGGTCTAGTTTCGTCAGCACTTCCAATGTGAGAATTTCTGTGTTACATCTAACAAGAAGATTCAATCGCATTTCTAAGAACTGAAGCAAAATCTTTATAACCTATGAGTTGCTATCAAAAGTGAAAACGTATGTTCATGATCTACTTAGATTTAATTACACTTGCGCGTTCTCGCAATGAGCGCCCACAAACCACATAGAATAAGAATTAGAAAAACAAGAGAGGATAGTCCAAACATTGATTGTGAAAGTGTCACAAAGTAGCCTCAGCGTCGTTAGTGCCGTACAGGGTGCAGGTCCACACATGTAGCGTGCACGTACGGGCAGGTGTAGTGTATAGGTGTGGGTGTCCGCTAACAAGCGGTCCCAGCACCACAATGGTGTGCGCAGTGACGTCATTACCTTTGTGCCCGCGCCGCGCCTCCTCGCATTGTATCGTATTCGTGGTTTGTGTTTTGAAATCATTTGCACTCTCTTCATGTTCCGGTCGGAGCAGACAAAACACGTGTAGCAACTAGCTACACGTGTTTTGTAC
The DNA here is from genome assembly GCA_929442735.1 of Watsonalla binaria. Taxonomy (NCBI): domain Eukaryota; kingdom Metazoa; phylum Arthropoda; class Insecta; order Lepidoptera; family Drepanidae; genus Watsonalla; species Watsonalla binaria. The sequence goes on from OV838932.1 coordinate 82,957, forward strand.
GGACCTATCAATTAACGTATGTTGTTTAGTACGGTACGATATATTCGTAATATATACGAATATATCGTATCGCTCCTGGATATAATGGCGTTATGGATAAAAATTTTAGTCCCCAAGAAGCTTTCTTCCCCGAGGCTCACATTGTGGGATAAGTCGTATTATAATAATATTATTTATCCTGTTAGGTAATTGTGTCGTGCGACCGATACTTCCGCATGTTCTCAGTTACAGCCACTGATGAGTTCCTTGTAAGGGCCCGAGCTTCGAGGTCAACCTAACCCACTAACATAATATAATACACCGTCACAATTCTTTCTATAAACAAACACAATATGTCAGTTTTCTTCATGGTGGATAAAGATAATATTGTTACAGGGTTGACCGGCTAGTAACACACAACACTACTTGATTTTGGTGACAACATTCAGCATTAGGCCACACATCGCATGCCATACAAAGAACAAAATTCGCGCTTTACGTATTCATGTCCGTTTAAATGACATTTGTTAGACTGAAATTGTACTTTTTCGTAAGAATTCGATGATGGCTATCTAAGTATCCAAAAAACTATCTGAGGATTTACAATCGAATTTGATCGACCATAAGTAAGATTGGTAAATTTGATTGAAATTGCATTTAATAAATAAAAAGTTAGTATGGGTCCCTGTACCCCAAGTATACCCGACATGCTTCAACATGGATTCCAGAGATGCCGTATCAACATATTTCCAGCCACAACGTCACGCAATTAAATTTGACAAACATCCATATGCTTACGCTTGTATTTCTCGAAGGGGTAGGCAGAGGTGTTGTAATAACAACATGAAAATTGTCATAACCTTGGGACATTGAAACGTCATGCTATCCCGCCAATAGCGCCAGGTGAGCACTCTCCGCGAGATAGTGCGCTATCTCGCCAAAAATATTAAAGTCAGCATTGATTTATTTCCCGCGCATAATGAGACCCTGAGCTTGTATAAGTGAAGATTGAAAATTTCCTCAATAAATTAATATTAATCCGGTAAGTTTGTGTGCCCGATGATTTATGTTATCTGCGCACTTCGTGAGTTAGCTCCTCATTTTGCACGGGCCATCGGATCTGATGAGACGCCGGCTCAAGAGAACTCAAAGGTACCGGCATCTTTGTTACACGCGGCTCTCATCACCTTTTTTTTTTTTTTTTTTGTTGACGAGGGGGAAACCTTCAAAAGGTCCCCGACCGCCCTGGGAGAGGCAGATCGGGGTATGTGGGATTCTTACCGCACTAAAACCCCCCCGGTGGCCATCCTCAGTGCTCAGGGGGGACTCCGGGTACTCTGATAGAACGCACCGGTGTCCCCCCACACTTTGCCGGGGCACATCCCCGGGGCAGCTGTGACGCCGCCCCTGGAGACCTCGCTGTGCAAGGCAGCGCGAGCCACATCGCGCTGCCACCTTCCCGGGCCAGCGCCGGTGGTCAAAGCTCCCACCCCGACCACCGCCAGCAGGCCCTCCAGCCCCCTTTTAGTCGCCTCTTACGACAGGCAGGGGATACCATAGCCATATTCTTAGACCCTGGCTATTGGGTGGGGCTCTCATCACCTAGCTCAAGGTACTTATAAGGCAAGTGAGGGTGTTATCATCTTGTGACTCTTCTTCATTGGTAATTTTCACATGTGAACATGACAATTTTTCGTTCTGTTTAGACATGATTCCATGTCTTTTAGAATTTTTTTCAACAAGGTATAAAAACGTCATCCATTTATAATTACTGCAAAATTAAATAAGTCGAATTGGTGATCTGGGTACAGTATGTTAAAACTCTCCTGTTTGTAGTTAGTAAGTGCCTTCAAAAGTATTGAAATGAGCTCGTCCATATGCAACAGTGGGTGTCATTAAAGGCGAGCCGGACATGGCTCGCTTGTACCTGTGCCCACATACTTGACTAACTTTCTCTGGAATATACCATACATTCTGATACATACCTCAAATTCAGTGGAAGAGTTTTGACACTTGTTTGATACTAAAGATCAGGTGTCATCACGTACGATCATATGTTTACCACCAGTAGAGCGTAGTAAGAACTTCTGATCTTTGACTTTTTATTTTGGAACCGTAAAACTAAACGTGAAAGCTAAGAAGTCCTTAAGACGCGCTGCTTAAACGATAATAGTTCAATATCTACGGAAGTTTTAAACATGAATCACGAATGTAAGAAATATTGGTGGTACATTGAGATCAATAGTAACTTGAATCGAGTGTCGTAACTCTACTGTAATTTAAGTGACTACGGTCACTTTGGAACTGTTATCCCGTTTGAGGAACAAATCGCATAGTAATTTACCTTCATAGCTACCTCTCCCGGCGCGTCGAATACAATAGCAGTTATTAGCGAGCAATGGATCCGCTTATCGCAGTCGCCTCCTTGAATATAGCAAACATTTATCTATACAGCTAAACAAAATTTAAGTGTCGGTTTGTAATTCCAAATTAACAGCTTTTCAATGCATATGAAAGTATATTTTTTGTCTCCTAACTTAGTAGATCATCTAATCATCGTTTTCCTGGCCTTATGTATTGTTGTGATCGGCACGCGATTCATCTCCGAATGATAAACATGCTCTCCGAGGCACGAGGGAATTCGAGCGTTTACCCATCTACCTATTTATTGGCCGCAGTTGGGGTTCTCTAACTTCGCTAATTGAATGATACTCGTATGTGCAATAGCTCATAGCTGTATGAGGCGAGGAATGCATATCAGTATCCATATTTAAAACATTATAAACCATGTTATGTTACAGTATTAAATCACTATAAAGCTGAGCACCGCATAAATCTGACGCTTTTTTCGCGTCGCAAGGAAATTATAGGAAATGAACTTTTCTCCGTGTGAGAGTGAGTACTGTGGGTAACATATTTACTGAAGCAACGTGATATGGAATGCATACTAAAATAGTACCTGAATAAATGCTCCATATTTTTTCATTGCAGACTAAATGGTGTTTTAAACTAACTGAACATATTCCCGTATGTTCTTACGCCTGGTGAGTGGTTATTTCCACGAAACCATCCGTGTTTCAGTAAGAAAGAGGTGATCTCATCTCCTACTGTTAGTAACCTTTCTAACCAATCTTTATAAACCTACTCACCAAAAAACTGAACATTAACTATAAAAAGTAGGGAGAAACGAAACATATTTTATATTAAATCTCAATATTTTTGGTTTCCGAATAATGAGTTTCAGTGACGAACCTATGCAAACGACCAGAGGCGGCTGCTGTTAATGTCACCCCACATTACACTCTTACACCAGCCAAGATGGATCATTACTGGAGGTGATATGTAATCAAATTTGCAAAAGCTTAAATCTGAAGTAGATTGGGAAACAACTTTCATTGTTTTGTGGTGAGTAACTGGCAGGAGTTGCTCTGTAATAATAATCCTATATTAGAATCTAACATTTACTATTTTCCACTACTACAGATAAAACCAGGAAGTAATTTCCAGAGACAATAGACAGTCGCAAAATATTACCGATTTCGATTTAAATTAATCTATTAACAAGTACCGTTACTGCGAACATTGCTGTTTTGTCAAACTGGAACAACGGACGTGGATTGGAGGAGATTACTTCAACGGGCCCATTCATAGTCCCATCCCAAATAACAGTTTATTTTTCAGAAGGCTGCGAACAAACTGAAATATATTAAACTACCTAAACGTGACGTGACCGTTACTATAACATCATTGGCAATCTTCTATAAGGTAGAGGTACAGTCGTCGGTCGGCTCCAAACTTTGAACCCGTTATGTCCTACTGCTTACCTGCAGTCATTTTTCGATAAAATGTAATAAGTCATTGAATACATACCAATGCAGTTGGTACAGCTACTGAAAGTGCAGGATACAGAGTACATTGGTACGTGGTGACTTGAGGTCTTCTGTCTTGTGGTGTTCCAGTGGACGCAAACAATTGTGGCTGAGGGATTAGAAGCGGGGGCGCGAGGCGAGGGCCGGGGGGGGGGGGCGGGGGCGGGTGCGACAGGTGAGAGCAATAAATACTGAACGCAATATAACTTGGACATGGCTTCTGCAGGCGGCTCGTGCCCATTGTTGGGGTGTACATACACTTAACGGCACGATTATACAACATCAATCGTAAGAGACAACGAGGTAGCCCAGAGGTTTCAAAATAATCTAATGCATAGACTTGATTTGTTCCAATCCGTTTGTTATATTATTTGCCACGCCATGAACTTGGAACAGCTTTATAAAAATACAACTTGTGTGAAGCCTTCGCTATCTATCACAATGAAATCGGCAGTAAAAATTAGGTTTTATGATCTCTCTCGACTTTTATTCGACCCTCGTGGAAAGGTCGTCTCACTTTGCACCGCTAGAAGTGGTGGTACACCATGCAGCATAACATTTTTGGCTATATTTTTTTTTATTCAATTTAACAATACTTCACGGCGTCGGTCGCGTCGTCGTGTAGTGGAGGTGCGCGCGGCTCCTCTGCTCGGAGTGAGTTTTCCGCGTAAATCCACGCGGCCGACGTGCGACGTGCCGGCTGGAGCCAACATTGTCCGGCGACATGCTCGCACACTCTACTCTCTTGCTAACCGGTGCAACACATCACTACCTACATACTCTATATCTTACTGACTACCGCTTTACTGGTGAAAATAGATGTGGCAGAGAAAATGGATCAAGATTTGAAATGAGAATTATTTGTCCGTTTGTTGACCGCTGCCCTCTCACCCCTGTCCCTTTCATTTGCTGGACACAGTCCGGAGAATATTTGTCCTCACAGTTTTAATGACAAAATAACTGCTTTGTCTTGTCTATGAAAGAAGAAAGAAGATATATATTGAACTAAAGTTGACGTGGCTTTCAGCCGGATAGCTCTAACTATAATCATCACTTTCAGGATGTAAAGAGTCATGTTTTGGTTATAATTAAATTGGAATTTATGGAGTTGAAGCATCATCAGGGCTTTAAGGTGATGATCCCAAACCAGAATCTAATCATCATGGTAATAAAAATGGAGGATAGTTTAAAATGGTTTGACAGAAATAGCTAGCCACCCGATCTGTGGGTGCACAAATGTGTATCATACAGGGAAGGCATACATTCCAGCTGTGTACAGCCGGGGGTAGTGCGCAGGCCACGTGGTACCTACAATGACTCGCTAAGCAGGGACAGGCTAATAGACACATGACTTGTTGTTTTGCCCGCGGAGACATACGTACATATGCTCACGCCTGTATCCACCGAAGGGGTAGGTAGAGGTGTTGTTATCACAACACCCACTTTTCACCGAATTTGATTAAGTACCAACGTGACAGATGGTGAGTCTATTGCCGTCTAAGGCACTATACATACGTCTTTGAATTACTTCTCAGAAATATGCAGGTTTCCTCACGATGTTTTCCTTCACCGTAAAGCACGTGGTGTGAAATCACTGTACATAAGTTTATTAGGAAAACTCATTGGTACAGGCCCCGCTGAGATTCGAACTTGCGTCGCTTGCGTAGCAGGGGACAGGAGACATACGCTACCAAAATATTAATACATAGTTTGTAAGTAAGTAAGTAATTGTTTCTTAGCGATTAAAAATGATTATTAAATATTACTACTAGTAGTTTAGTAGCCGCCTTGCATCATCTGTTGGCTGTATTACACAAGTAAACTGATAAGTCTAATGTTACATTTACCTACTAAGGTAAAGTCACCCGTCATGGACAGTATAAGCTAATTTTTTTCATATTTCCTCTGTAATTTATTTATTGTTCAATATACATTCTTAAAGATTTGGAGGTAATTCAAAAGCTCTTTTCTTAATCAGAATTTAATGTTTAGTTTCAGTTTAGTACTTAGTACAATGAAATAATATAAATAAACAACACTCCAAGATAGACACCATTAATGGACAGTAAAAATCCAGTATTGTGTTTTAGGGCTAAAATTATAATTTATAGTATGGGTTATATTATAAAATGGATGCAATCCTAATGATAAATCATTAAATAATATTAATTTCAACAACGACGATACACCAGACACAAAATAAGATGATAAGTGTACCTACATGCATCGCGACTTGTAAGAAATTACGATTCCTGACACCAAATGACACCGCGAAACTAACAACCGTTATGGCCGCAATCAAAATGGGTGTCAGGTTGTTATGACAGCTATAATACTGGCACAACTGATCGGTATTGCCATTTGAAAAAAATACTGCGCGTTTCCTTAATTTTGGAAGAAAAAACAAAAAATGTCCATGATAGTTCTGCGTCCAACATAGGTGCCATAACCTTACATATCAAATCCATGACGCAACCCCAATCTAAACATTAGATTTCGATGCATGAAACACGTGTCATGTTTATATTCAAATTCTTATAGTTAGGAAAAATACGAACACGAGGCGGGCTTCATTGGTAGAGTTACTGCGACGGTTTACAGAGGTGTGGGTATTTTTTTAACCATTTCAGAATTCTATGGTCAAAAACGATATAATTTATGTTGCATTACATGCGTGATAATAATATTTTTTATTTTAGCGCTGATCATGCAACCTTAGTGCCAAATACATAATATAGTCTCAAATGGTATACTCAAAAACTAACAGAAAAAGCTGGTGTAAAAGTAGGTCCATTGGTACCAGTGTTCGTTGTAAGTGTGGGTAAGGCTCGGGGCTCTAATTACGCGCCTCGGCTGGATCGGGGATCCGGCTTACGGGGATCAATGGAAGCGCTTCCTCGTTTAAAGAATTGCGATGTCCATTTCCAATGAACATTAGTAGATCAGAGAGACGTTTTATTTCACTACTCAAATGGAATAAACTTAAGCTCCTACAATTTTTTCCTGTAAAGCTGGAAGTTAGCGTCAACGTACGAATAGCTTTAGGGTAAAAAATAATCAATGAATGTTCTTCAAGATTCCAGAAAGAATAAGTTTTAATCCATCTTCTACCGAGCCTCTTACCTAACCAATAAATGATGTTTATGATATTGTTTATTGTGTATGGTGGTATAATGAGGACTCCAAACAAGTCAACAAAATAATTTAGTGCACCGGCCGAACTATATGAAACACAACGGAAATCATAAAATAAAACTTTAAAATAATAACGCAATATGCGATAAATATTGAGGATATGATGAATAAAATGTGTGTGAACGTGTGCAATCAATCAATAGGCAGAGCACGCACGATTTGCAAGCAATATTCCAGTGAGTGGAGGCACCAGCAATTTATATTGGAACGAGTGCAATGGCAGCGACGGACCGGCTTAATTTCCGCCCCATCCACTCTGACCGGATCCTCAAATATTTTACAAAATGTATAATATCAAAATGAAATGTTCATATCGAAGCAACATATTATATTTCAGCTGTGCTTATGACTCTTAGATACACGAATACCCTTATGTGTACCGCTTACAAGAGGGGATTTACTGCACTAGTTGTTCCGTGAAATCTTCAATGAACAGACTCGCAATTGTGATAGTAAGTATGATTGTTGAGTTACCACTAACTACATGGAATAGTAGCCTTTCTTCCGCCACCATAGACCTACCCCGATGGTGTTATTTTTATAACCCGCTGTCTCTAGTGTTGTCTGGAGACGTGTGCGATGTAGAGCAAAACGTAAGTACACATAGTTCAAGTCGCAGGTTCCAATGAATGGATTCATTCCGAGTCACATGTCGAGCGCCAGCCGCCACGTGATTACAACACACATTGATTTTCAATGGAGTTGTATCTTTATATTGGTAGCTCATTCATTAATATGAATACTTCACAAGGCTTTGGCTTCGTAAAGGACACGTGCGTTGTTGAATGTAAAGTTCCCCTGTTTACTCAGTAAACACGTAACTTAGTTAATTCTGAAGTGATGCCATAGCAACAGAAGGTATCTATTAGGGGTATCGATGTCTCAGGCTTTGCGGTCGATACTACAATTATAGAGTGAAACGCGAGACGGACGCCCGGTGTGGATTAGCCTCCTTGCATTGTATAATGAAAAAAATTGGCTATTGGATTATATCACGGCAAAAATAAATATTATATGAAGAATTAAGAAGGAGCTCGTTTCACAGTTGCTATTGCGCATATCATTCGATCAGCGAAGTTAAGCAACCCTAGCTCTAGCCAGAAATTGGATGGGTGACCGCCCAAGTTCCCTCCGTGCCTCGGAGAGCACGTTAAGCCGTCGGTCCTGGTTGCCAATTTTTCACCTTTGGCAATCGTTACAGCTCAATCAGAGGCCATAAAATAGTCTGACAACTGGTTTAACCCAGATCATAGATTTTCCTCGTCAAAGGGGTTGCGAAGGTCAGAAGGTAGTCGCTTCGTATAAAAATCAGGTGATCAGCCACATCGGGTCGAGTCAAGTGCTGACCCCAACAATGTCCCACGGATAAGGCCAGGGAAATGATGATATGTAGAATTAAGTAGTTTAAAGCGGAATGTGGATTGTGGACGTATTAACCAAGTTAAAAGATGGATTTACTTGAAGCGAATAAGTTAAGTTAAATCGCTTGCGGGTGATAGTGGTTTTTATGAATAATAAAATGATTAAACGAAGAAATACGATCAGTAAAGGTGTGTCCTAACAATTAAACAGTAGTAATAATGGAAACTTTGCCTTGGTTGGCGCGGGAACCAATAAGAGCTGCAAGCGGAGCCCCAGCACCTAATCCCGGGATATGAACTGGGATTCGTCTGTACCCAGGATGTGCGCCGCGGGTACGATGTAAGATTTACTAATGAACTTACTGTTGAATGTTGCCACTGGGTTAGTAGCTAAGTACTACTAATAAATGCAACATGACAGTATATACCTCTTAATAAAAACTTACGTCATCATTGTATACGGTTACTGAAAATAAGGTGTCAAATTGTTAAAAGGCAATGTCGAATGTGTTTCGCGCGTGTTATTGTATTAATGGTGTAACAAAGCCGGCATTACACCACTGGCGTCCCTACTGCCGTGCGACGGCTCACCAAACGGCCATATTTAATGAAGCCGTTTAAATTTAAATGAAGCAAGGGTTCGGGAAAAAAGGCAATTAATGTAATAGCAGCCATCCCGTTGGATCATGACTATTATGCAAAACGCACCTATTAGCGCGCGAGCGATCTGGTTACCAACTTATGGTGACCGATAGATTAATGCCGGATTTTCTTGGCAACTCTATGTAATTACTTCGGAGCCCGTAAGCTTGCCAAAGATCCTTGAGGGGGCGTAGGGTAAAGGGAGGATGGGTTATTGATTAAAAAAAACTTTGCATTTAAGCTCCCCACCAGTTGTAAATTGTAAAACAATGTACCAACTCGACAGATAATTTTCTGGAGAGCGTTGAATTTTGTTCCCTAACCTACACCTATACACGGGTTCATGATGTAGTGACGCTCATTCGTACAGACCACTTGAACCCGCATAGTAACGTGTTTTGGGAAGCTGTTACGTTCAATAAGCAATACCAATGAAATAACATCTCCCACCGATATCTCAAAGATTGGGAGAGTTATCTAACAAGAGATGAAGTTTGCATCTCCAAGTAGTAAACCCATTAAGTGACCACTCTTGTTGGTACTGTGATATTAAACGAACGGCGCCGCGGGAAGATCTTGTTTCTGAATTAGTCTGATTTCGCCCGAGGACGCAACAGCTTAATACCGCGCCAGGATTTTCTTGCAGCCACTATCACACTTATTTACAGTATGGTAGAGTTGATAATACAAGTAGTGGGACGTGTATAAGTTTGTCAGTATTATCTTGAGTGGGCCGTCATCTGAGAAGTTAGGTTTAATTAAAGTTGCCACTGAGCGCCGCTCGCCACTTAAAGTCTCCGATCCCTAGTTTAGAATTGCACTTTGGCAACTATTTGCATTTTGTATTATTCGCACTTAAACTTGAAATATTATGCAGTTATACCATCTCGTTGCCGACTCTTAATATCTATTTAACTCACTGACTGCAAGTAACCAAGTACATCTTAATCGTTCACTTAGCTAAGGAGTAGGCATCTCATAGTCTAAGTATCCAATGTTTCCCAAAAAATACATTTATACAAGTATGATAATAAATACGGATAATATTGATTCTCAATTTCATTCCATATCTAAAGGGTTATTCAATAACATTTACTGCAAAATATCATAACACATGTATCTTACTGTAGTTACTTATGTCTATAATTTCGTCACAACAACGTAAATAAAGAATATTGAGTAAATAATGTTTTAAATTTACTCCGTGTAATAGTGTGCGATGACGTGAGAAGATATATTTAGCTAGTTAGTGTACTACTTACCTAAACGGCTTATTTATTCGTTCGAATTGAAGGGATGGGTTCAAAGGGAAAGGTGTTGTTTATTTATCAGTTGTGTCCGTAAGTTGCCTCTGTATGACTGATGGCCCTGCTTTATGCAGTAAATATATAGAATAGTTATACATATTAAGAGTCGTGGTAGCCTCGGAGTTTGAGCAGTCGCCTGATGTGTATGTGACGCAAAGTCCAATCCCAGAGCGGCCTGTACCAATATTTTTTTCTAAAAAGAAATATGTGCAATGATTTCACACCATGTGCTCTACGGTGAAGGAAAAAAAACGCGAGGAAGCCTTCATACGTCTGAGATGTAGGTAATTCAAAGACGTATGTATAGTATCTATCACGTTGGCACTCAATCATTTCTGCTTACCCCTTCTGGGATGGCTTGAGCATATTCTTTATTTTATAATAATACATGTATGTATATGAAGACTGTTCTCAATGTTAAATAGGTACCTTTTTATAGGTATGCATATTTGCTGTATTATGGTACTTGTATCTACTATCTACTAACGACTCGTGGTACAATGCTAGCGTTAAATTCCTAGCATGAACCATACGTTCAGAAGCATTTAGTAAATGATTATCAGTAATAGTGGCACATTAGGTACATCCGCCGTGGGCGACATTACGCCGGATTGGAGCCAGCCGCCGCCGATCATTACTCGACACTAGTAATGCTCCTAATATTTGTTACCAGCGCGTCTTTACACCCGCTGTAAACTAGAGCCGACCGCGAGGCCAGGAAACCAGCGTACATATTAAGCTTAAGAAAAGTGGTCAGTTTTTCGACGTTCAAAAGTGACTCACCAGGACCCAACCTGAAGAAGTCATTTCAATTTCAAGTAGATTAAAACGTTATTAAAACTCTTCCGTTTGCTATTAAAGCCTATAAGTTATGTATTTCCCTGGTGAAATAGGTAGATCTCACCTATACCCTTTCGGAGTTTCTCGGGAATAAGGAAGGGAAAACTTGATTTCCTTTCCCTATGCCCGGTACTCTAAAAGTATAGGGGTAAGCCTGCGTTTTTTAGTTATGACTTCACCCGATATTTCATGCAGGGAGGTCCTAGGAAGTACTAAAATATTGCTATCAAGTAAATATCACCTTCAGTTGATCAGTCGAGACTTACTCGTCTTAAAATTACTTGTTGGTTTGGTATAGCGTGGTATGCTACATGATGGCAATATAGTGTGGATAGCGGTGATCGATAATTACTTCAAGCCAAGAAGGCAAGACACGCTTGTTGTTTGCCACTTTGGTCAGGAATGTTGCAGTGACAATGACACAGGTGTTATGTTAATATAACATAACGTGTGATGACAGGCATTGCGTGGCATGTATATTCGTTTATTTTAAACAAGTGTTTGCTAACTGCCTGTATTACTAATTGGTTCATTTGATTTCGAGACATCTTAGACAATTTAAGCGTTATACAGTCGAAGTAAAAATACCTCTTTTTTTAAGTCTATTAAAAATGCATAACAATTCCAAAGGTATAATATGCATACGGTGTTTTGCAGCTGCACGCATCTATTAGCATTTTATAATAATAAGCTACCGTGTGTTGTTTACTTGTTTTTCAAGGGCGTCATAATGTTAGATAAACCTTACTGTATGTTGCATGTAGCGCCATCTAGTGGCCGCGCGCGGTAACGAGCGAGCTGCCGGTGCCAGTACACGTGAACGACACTCAAACTCGTATTATCAGACATAACGCGCACAATCCGCTAACGTGCCGGGATTTACATATAATTGCAGCCCGCGACATACCCATTTACACCGCCTAACTATTCTGGTAATAGCCGACTGGGCAATATCATAAAATATATTACCGTGAAATACGAGTACGACGTCCACCTTACAGAATATCGTAGCCTCACTAAATAGGAGTGACGAAATTGGGGAGTTCGTATAAGCTAGACTATGCCATGCTTTTACTTACCTAAACCTTTTTTAATTACCTAATATATTCCCTAACTAGCTGGGCCCCGCGTAAACCTAATTTTCTGGAACACATTTTTTATTTAACGAAAGTTATTTAAGTTACCCTGAAACATTAAATATGCCATAGAAGCTTTTCACTTATAAACAGACATAATTAAAACATATTTTTTTTTTCAATTGCACTTAATGATGAGCTTTTAATTTGGAATTACAGCAGACACTTCAATTTTATTTATCTGTATAGATTCACAAACGCTATGGCAGTCTAGTAACTTGTACTTATTTCAAATAGATATAAAGTGCAGCATAGCTTTAAATGGATTAGGATTTGTCGAAATCCATGACTCTATATTTCAATTGAAATGTAATGTAATAAGGATTTATGTATGAAAACAGACAGGGTGTATGTATCGAGTCGTGTTCTGCTCAAACAGCGCGCGACATGACGAGACCTCGGCGTAATTTCACTCGATTATACGAATATCTCGCAGGTAATGTGTTGTCACCTAATTTACTTTACAACGTTCACAATTGCTCTGAGTAGGGCGATGCGAGCTCTTGTTTACATTATGTCCCATTCCACTGGAATGGCGGGTTGCTTTACACGATACTTTTATCTTATGTTTTAGATGCTTTACAAAATAATTTGCTTAGAAAAGAAATAAGGTAAATGTTTTTTTCATTTACTTCCCTACAGCTGACGCTTTTGAAGAGCATTGCGACTAAATTGTATTAAACATAACTATAAATACAGTGGCGAATCCCTAAAGACTTATGAAACGTATTCAAATGAATACAAACTATCGTAATGTAGCGAACGCAATGAATGTATTCGTAGATACATAGCGAACACATGAAATCAATTAAATGGACTAATATCCCGCCGCGGTGCGAGCTGTGGATTAGGCGAAATGTGTTCAGTGCCGCGGGCGAGTGGTGGGATTACTGAGAGCACAGATCTACAGCTCATAGCCTTTAGTGCCTCGTACTTACGATCCATAATGGCACAGCAGGCTTACAGAATACACAACATAGCAAATAGGTTTTGACGGCACCCGTCGTAAAAAAATCTAATATATAATTCTGAAGATGCTTCGTTCAGAGATAGGCCCAGATATGCAGAGAGTTGAAAACGTTGCAGCCCTTGTCATTATTTCAATTTTACATATTTTTGCGAGCTCCAGCAATATAGCCAAAGACGTGCATCCTGGTTGCAATCAGGATATCTACAGCAATCGGCCTGGCTCCACCAGTGGGATCTACCCACTGTGCGTCCCAAATACCGGCTCAAATGACCACCGACCCACGCTTCTACTAGACTAGACACGAAAATATTAACGGTCTTCGATCCAGGCCATACTTACCAATAAGTGTTATAAACTCCGTGGGTATTATTCGATGTAAACTAGTAAAAATTTGTCATTTGTATGCTCGAGCCACATTCATATTTATTACATTATTGTGATTTAACCTTAAATATGAAACTTAGTAAGTAATTTATACTAATTACAAAAGATGGTTTAAACGAACTCAAACCAATCTGTGACAAACGTTTTGTACATCTCTTTTTAAAGGACTATCTTAATCTATGTTTTGTAATGACACAAAATTTGTCGGGATATGACCCACTTATAACTGTTTCTTATGACCAGATCAGCTTGTTAGCGTTGATCCAAATCCATCTATTTAGCTGGCTAACGTTTAAAATTGTCATAACAAAAATATGAATGCCTCTCTTCGTATCCCTCCTAGTTCGTATTTTAATTTCCTTATCTCGTACATGCAACATACTTTCACTTTTTTAACTGCTCACCTCAACCCATTCGCCCTCATGAAGCACACTTTGAAGAGACCTCACTATCTGTAGGGGTACAGCACTCTAAGGTTATGGAGATAAACTATTCCGGAATTCGAATGAGATATCCTGTTATTCTATCTAGTTTTAGAATTTATTCGCCATCAACAATATCATCAGAAAACAAGTAAACATTATAAATCTACCGTAAAAAATATCATTGTAACCTACGACCTGACAGCGTTGTCCATTTTCCCAAAAATGTCCGTTCGGCCGAGCTTCCGGCCGCTGTTAATTGAAAAGGAATCTTCGACATCATTAGTTCGGCCCATTGAAGGAATTGTATAATTGACATTTCGCTCTTATACACACTTTGATTTCAATTGAATATAATGAGATCTCGTTCGATGAGGGGGCGGGGGCGGATTCAGGGGGATTACTTACAAAACGCTTATACTAAACAGAGGCTCGCGGTTATACCTGGAAGGATTATAGATGTGTGCCGTAAACCGCGTGATGTTATAAAGCCTTCCTCGATGAATGGACTGTCCAACACAAAATTATTTGTTCAGTTTAAACTAGTAGTTCCTATGATTAGCGCGCTCAAACAAGCAATCTCTTTAGCTTTATAATATTAGTGTATATTTAAAAGCTATGTTTTGTGAATGATGTACCCTAAATACGTATCAAATAATTAACGAAGTCAGCTTTCTTTGTTAATGCTCTTAAATTACTGAATTACTTTACATTGAAATTACTCGTATATTATACATACAAATACGTTGAACGAACTACGTAAAACGAATTGTCTCGTTGGTCTAGTGGTTATCAAGTTTGCCTGCCGATCACGAGGTCCCGGGTTCAATTCCCAGGTCGGGTCAAAAATAGGTATTAGGTTTTCTGTCAAGAAATTCACAATAAATGCCCGGAGTTTGGAAGTTGGCGGTGCTTACACCCCCGTGCCTCGGAAAGCACGTGGCACCGTTGGTCCTACGCCTGATCTCTCTCCGGTCGTGTCTGATTGCCTCCCATCGGACTATGAGAGTGAGGGAATAAAGAGTGCACCTGTGTTTGCACACACTTGTGCACTATAATCTCCTGCGCAGTTGGCTGATCCTCGTTGAGATTAGCCGCCGTAACCGAAATTCGGTAGGAGACCATTACATAAACACGTAATGTTTTAAATTCATTCACATTTTTAAACTTAATAATTATATAAATAAACGCCAGATTTGAATAGAGCGACTAAAGAATGATACAATAATGTAAATTGGTGCTTCAATACAATGGTAATGATCCCTGTCCCAGGGACTCAGCGATGGAATGACATTGTGTACGGTGACGTCACCGGGATATCTCCCATTTGTAATATTTACCACTTAGGGACGGAGCAACAGTCGGGGGAGGTGTGGTAATCTAACCAAATAGAAAAGTAACAGAAATACAGCTTCCTGCATTACTTACGGTTATATTTATCAATCTGTACTTACATATTATAACTATGGCGTTCTGACGATTTAAAACGACTTTGTTAAACGCTAATTAAATAATAATATTTATTTAATTAGCTTGCGGGGATTGTCGTCCACCCGTATTATACACTCACAAAGTCTCGGATCACGTCGCGCCAGGGCTTTCCAGTAGTAATTTTAGAGCGAGTAAGTATTCGTCTGTGTGCGTGGTCCTGTTTCTGCCAATGTATGAATGGTGGCTGACCTCTTGTATGCTTTTATTTTGTGATAATATAATCAGCTCTTTATAATTCGTCGGCGACGGAGTGTAATAATGAGCATTAGGCTTATTCACCAAGATATTACGTTTGATTTAAAAGTTAGGACCAACTTGCTCTACGGCTTCATTCAAAGAAGTTTAGGCTGTGACGCGCCAGGAGTCACGAAATTAGGGGTGCTAATATACATCAACTTTTATGAGACATAATATTTGAATGGAATTAAAATAAGCAGAATTTTACCCTATTTTTAAGGATTCCTACTGATTTGAACAAGTTGATTACTTAGAAAATACTTAGGTTGTGGTGTGAAGAGTTCACACCAACTTGATATTTTTTTTCCAGGAACTGTCACAAGAGTAAAGATTTCCTATAATGAATATTTTAAGTGAGACTCACAGAATATATCACTTGGTACCAGTAAATATTTTATTGGTTTATAAGTCAGTTATTTACGTTGGAAGTGGCAGTGAATCATCATAATATCTGCGGAGGCAGGACAGAATGGCCATTTCTGACAAACTTGGCTCCATTTGCGTCGGACACTTAAGAAAAACAATAACAGCCCCCACACGTATTTCAATATCGATGGCCACTTTGTGAAGTACTGCACTTGTTACTTGGAGGTCGCTCGTTAGGGGGGTGTAAGAATCTTCTAATGATGTCGGAACATCATTCTTTGTATTTTCTATGTAAATTTTCCTTCTAAAGTTTTCACTAACCCAAATTGTTCGCTATAATAGCAATTGCAACAAAGACATTCGGTGAGACTCACGAGGTCATTGTGAGGTCTGATAACGGTATGCAGAGATGGGAGCTCCTCGTCTGACAATATCAGGCGCTGTAGCCTCTGTAGCTAGCCTTCATGATCAATATGTGCGTGTGTACTTAGATACAATACTCCGAACACAGTTCACAGTTCTCTAACAAAATGCGCTTAGTGCATAATTACCCCACCAATATGGCGTCACCGGCTGTACCTATGTGTTGGTTGCTGTAACTTCTCAAATATGTTATCGCACATTTTCGCAGAATAAATTAGCGAGTCGGCGGGCGATAGCACAGTTGGACAATAAACTAAAAACTGTGAACATTAGCGGCGGCGTGGCGCGAACTTGTTGAATTATCACAACTATGTAACTATCAGTTGATAGCGGTCCCCCGCAGCCGCGACCTTCCCTTACTCATTCATAAACTTTGCTAGTTAACGATTATTTCATTTCCTTTACATTTATTTAATGTAAAATCGTTGAAACGGGCTTCCAACACAATGCGACAATCGACGCCACTTTTCTGGATATAGGTACTTTACTTTCAACATGTAATCTAAAATATCGGGCAATGCTTTGATAATTATTTTCTTGTACTCAGTTCATATTAAAAAAGTTAAGGTTGAACATATTTATGTAAATTAATGAATAATTAAAAACTCTGAGGAATAATACGAACTAGCACAAACGATACTCCCTAACAACGACGCAGTTACTCCACCAATTTAATTAAGCTACTCGTGTCCCTTTTTTACGAATGAAAATAATTCAACCTTTTTCCTCAAACGATGTGAAACTTCAATGTTGAATAGATATTATGTTTATTTTCGTACCAATAAACAAAAAATTAAAACAACTTATCCTTAATTGCCCTTTTGAGTGAATCCCTATGATATACCTTCCAGTGTGGTTACGAAGAAATCATAAGATGCTATGTCGCTAGCCAGGGTCTAATATTATCACTAGATAATTATATGCATGACGCATTTAGAAGCATTACACCTTCTGTATGCAAATCGTAATCGGCTTCCTTCACCACGCCAGTTCAATCTACAAAATAAACAATTATAGAATATAAGTCAAGTAGATTTGCTTAAATAACATAAATTCAATATCGCCATCGTCTAGATAGAATGCAGAATACAATATAATTCCGAGTAATCTACGTTTACAATGTTCTCAGAATCCGGACCGTATGGTTGGAGTATTTGGCTTTGTAATATGAATAGTAGTTCGGAGAACATGCCTCGTCACCACTGTGTTCGGCCAACTAGAGCCACCCTATACCATAGCATGTACACACTGGGCGCTGAGGTGTCGTATTGTTAACAACTAAGGTAATAGTACAATCTGAAGATGACCATCTCTCATTTTTCGTAGAGTTAAGACACATCATGTAATAAACAGGTAAATAGTACATTTCGTTAACTACGTTCAATGATCAAATCTGTTACCAATCTCTAATCTAATAAATCTAATCTACTCACTCTCGCATAATATGTACAGTCAGCATCGTTCGGCGGCACCTACCGGTTACAGAAGCAGGTCTTAAGAACTTCTGACCTTTGTCGATTCATTTTTGTAGCGTAAAATAAGACGTCAAAGCTCAGAAGCAGCCGATGATGGTAAGCCCTCTGTTTCCTATATCAAAGAGCTCTGGCTACTACAAAAGATTTATATAATTTGACTGAAATCTTGTGTAGGTTGGTAGTGCTTCATGTAGCGTATTGAAGCTGAGGTGGCAGCCGTAGCTGTCTGCCTGGGGGGGACTGGCGGTCTCAAGGCATCGGTGCACCTGAGTATCTAATTTTCAGAAATTCAAATAGGCACAGGTTTGTAAATTCCCATTTATTTAAAACCTTTTACTTTTAAAAAGTAGAGCGCGTGGCTAATCCCGGCCTTACGGGCCAATAGAGTTTTATCCCGGCTAAGGCGCAGGCCACAAATACAGATTACACCCACACCTAGCGGAACGGAAATAAACCTGTCAATTTTGAAGACACCTTCCCCGCTCCCCTTAAAACTTGGTAATCGCACGTAAATTTAGTCGGGCTCTCTCGATAATGCCGACTTGATATTATGCAAAAGCCTCGAATGCTTCTACCACCTCACGCCAACGATACCATCGGAGCTGATTAGACTAAGATAGCATCAGGGGAATAATACTTGCATCTCTTTCTCTTTAGTATAATTTTGGTAAATGAGTGCATTTTCTGGTACAGTCGAGTACAGAAGACGTTACCATTATGCCCAACTTAACTCGCATATTTGGCCAGATTAAGAGATTAAACAAACTTTATGGAACCGGGCGCGTGTTGGGGAATTGAATATTTTTTCACAACGCTAATATATCTATGGACAATTAAATGTACGGGGATTAAGAGGATATATCTTCAGACTTAAAAGGATTCGCGGCCAAATGCACGGGAGTAATTTGAATCTTGGTCCATGGTGGAATGGAATTTGGCTTTATAAGAGGCCTCTCGGTATTATAAATAGGAATTTAAATGTTATTTGTTTATGTGATGGGTAGAGTTCTTAGAAATTTTATTTTCAGTTCACAATATCAAGCCGTCTTAACACAAATTTAAAAAAATATATAACTTTAAGGTCAACGCTTTTGTATATTTTCACATAAAAATAGTAATGTTTCAAAAATAATTGTATACAATCGAATTGAGAGATACTCCTCCTTATTTTGAAGTTGGTTAAAAATGCTAAGAATCTCAAGCTTTACACTAATTATGTGCCAATGCAGCTGCCAAATGAGTAGTGTATGCACAAGTGATAGATCATAACTTGTAGAAGATTCCCGGACAGCGGCCACCGAGGGTCCTTTGTCGGTCTCCTCCCCGTTTCAATTAACCGAGTGTGAAAGTTACCCGCCACTCGAACTAATTAATCTCTTGATTAAAACTTACTACAGACTCCCCCCTGCCATACCCACACCCCACCCTCCTAATACAACCCGCATTAATACACTTGAATTTTGGACAAGGCACATAAACGGTAAACTAAATAGCTTCACATCAGATTCGCCGTCTTATGAATAAGTGGTAAACGATACACTCGGTTACACAAGTATTAATACCCATACCCTTAATTTAATATGAGCCGCAAGTGGACGCAATGGCGCGTGAAATTCGTTTGAAATATTCGCTCGGGAGGAAATGTGACGGCGATTGTACGTAAATGAAATGTGACTCGCTCCTTGTGTCTCGAGAGCGTCGGCGCGATAAAATATTCACAGTAGTACATTGCGCCCCGCGGAGATGCTACAACTCAAGTTTTTACTACGATTGCATCACGACGGTTTATTACACAAAGGACAATAAACGTAATTTTATTATCATTTTGCTCAACGTTACTTCTCACTTTGTGTGAAGTTAAAAACAAAAAGTTTTCATAATACATTTCAGAAAATGTAACCGAAAAACGCCTGCTTTTAAATTCTATTATCACGCAAATAAAGAAATATTCGATTCTAAACGCCGAAAACAACTTATCACCACCAGTGTTGAGAGGACAATGTTGTCACCCTAAAATAATGTACAAACACCGCAGTACACACGCATTTTTACTGAGAGGAAGGTGATCAAAGTTGAACTTAATAAGTAAGCTCAATAGTTTTCCACTTACTATTATAGTGTGTGTGTTGAAGGCTTAGTCTTGTGAAGTATAGCGGCGAACACCACACATCAAACTTATGAGCGCTAAGTCCGCGCCGAGTGCCAACTTAGATTGCTCTCCAACTTGCTTCCCTCACACGCGCCCATATTGGCCTAATATCTTAATACTATGGCCCCATTATACACTGCTCTAGACACATTATTCTAGTTTTTTACATTCTGAAGACACACAGAACACACTAATATAAAATACTAAAATCAAATCAAATTGGCGTAGACCTAATAGTACCTATACAGGCCACATGCACTGATGGTGTATTATACATCTCATACTGAGTAAATAGGCTGTATAGGGTTTAATTAATATAGTAACTTGCTTTATCCCATCTCAAAACTAGATAATGCAGTTGTGGTTGAAATCTGATAGAATTTAATCAAGTATGATGGATTAGCATTGAAACCGAGAAACGTGTTTGAAGATATTGAATAGAATCAGGTGTTACTTTGTGGAAGTCCATGTTTATGGTAATAAAAGGGTGAAAAAACATGTTACAATGCTTTATAAGTATATTATAAGTAGTAAGTATGTAAGTATATTATACAAATGACATAGTTATCCCAGTAAAGTGCAGTCCAGTATGTGCTGGGGGTCCACCAGCCTGCGGACTGCCTGCAGCACGCCCTTGCTGCCTTCGCCACGTGGAGACTATGTACTTATACACAGTGTCGTCACATGAAGATATTAGGTACTGAATGTGAATGAAACTGGTTTCGAGGACCTTAGTTAGACCGAGTAGGTACTTAGGTTAAACTAGTTGAAAAACTTTCTTGAGATTCCGACACACAGTAACCTTTGCCAAAGAAGTTCAATTGACCGCTCAGCTACAGGATATCAGCTCAGATGTTTATTTAATATCACATGTTGAAAATTGATTCGAATAGCCGACAATCCATTGCGTTTTACAAAACACGTTCGAACTTCACGTGTCACACAAAAGTGTAAATGGATTGACAAACAAACAAAAGCGGTGCGTAATGTGCATTCTACATGATATATCTAACTGCGGGAGTGAAGTTATGCTAACAAACATCATTAGCTTTGGTTGGTGCGGTTCAGAAGTGCTTTTAAACTTGAATGTGTAGTATATATGGTTTCATCGCAAGTTACGCGAATGGGAGAAAGTGTTTGTGAGTTCGTAAATGATTTTCGCAGTCCCTGGTGTAAATAATGAAGAATATAAAAACAATATCTTTGGATATGTGGCTATCGTGAAACATGTTAAGTACCGTCTGAGTAAATAAGCCTTATACTTACTAATGGGCTTATATTCAAGTATTTCTAATAGGTGTAAATGTACATCTCTATATAATATATAAACGAATCATATATTATGCATAGAAACTGTCTCGTCACAAATGTAACGCCGAAGAGGATTGTGTACCGGATCCCAATGAGATAGGACTTACAGGCAATTCTATAAATACCCTTCCTCATAACGATAGCTTCTACAAACATTTTAGATGGAGTTTCTGTAGCTTATTGAACAATGCACCGGCACGCAAACATTTATTTATTTATTTTATTTATTTATTTATTTATTCATAAATCAGCACGACATAACATCAATTACGCTAATTAGACAAAACGATAATTATAAAATCAAGACAAACATTAACACTGATGATAAAATACACGAGACAAATATGAACATATAAAAAAAATAAGAGAACAAACTATTCTAATAATAAAAGTATATAAAAATTAAAGTAACACAAGTCTTTCAGAATAAATTAAGCATTCATTCAAAATCACCTTCCATTCACCACCAAGCACATCACAGTCGGGACATGAGTCCAGGAGGGCATTCAGCGCACACAGCGATCTTGGAACTGGAGATCGAGCTCGCGCGACAGTTCGGCATGAAGGCACCGAGAACAGTTTGTGCTTTCTATTGCGACCGTAATTGTTGGGAACAAAAAAACGACACAACGCATTGTGTAAATCAGGAGCATCTATTTTCCCATGAAGGATTTTGCACATCGTAAGTAGTTGGTCATTAGCTCGTCTGACCTCCAAAGAATTGTAGCCTAAGCACCCTAGCAGGAACTTACTAGGGTACATATATGGGTAGTAGCCGTAATATTTTTTATATAGAAATCGTAAAAATGCCTTCTGCACCTTCTCCAGAAGTAACGTATACTTGCTTTCATGTGGGTGCCATACACAAGAGCTGGCTTCAAGTTTGCAGCGAACCAAAGCGCCAAAAACTAGCTTGGTCACATGCACGCCTTTGAACTCTCGTGAATTTCTCAACACAAACCCAAGTCGTCTGAAGGACTCTTTGGCTAGTGTAGTAATGTGGTCGTGAAAGGTTAATCCACGATCAAATAGGACTCCCAGATCTTTGGTGGTTGTACATCTTATTAGGCTGTTGTGTTCTAATTTGTATTGAAATTCGGTAGGAAGCCGCTTACGGGTGAAAGTCATAGCGGAGCACTTTGATGGGTTAAATTCCATGCTGTTAGCAACTCCCCACTCGTAAACGGCATCAACATCGTTTTGAAGTTTTTGACAGTCCTCCTCAGTCTTTATCTCCATGAACAGTTTCAGATCGTCCGCATATAGTAAACATTTAGCGTGTTTCAGAACCTCAGGGAGATCGTTAATCATGAGGATAAATAGAAGAGGTCCCAGGATAGATCCCTGACTTACCCCCGATCTAGTGTGATATGGTTGGGATTCATAAGTGCCAAGTTTGACATATTGCAGTCGATTACGCAGATAGTCTGCAACAAACCTCAGTAGCCCAGGAGCGAATCCCAGGCTACTCAACTTCGCCAGCAGGATATCATTATCTACCCGGTCGAATGCCTTGCGAAAGTCAAAGTATAAAACGTCAACTTGACCTCCAAGATCGAGTCGCGCCGAGATAAAATCGACAAGAGTTAGAAGGTTTGAGTTTACAGATCTTCTACGCCTAAACCCATGTTGCTCATTGCATAAGCATTGCTCAACCTGTCTATATATATCGTTATGCAGTAGGTGCTCAAGGACTTTGGCGGGCGATGCCAAGCTAGCAATGGGTCTGTGCTCCTCAACTGGTGGTTTGTTGGGAGCTTTGGGGATAGGAGTGACTCGGGACAATTTCCATTTAGTTGGATATACACCGGCCTTTAGGGAGATGTTAAAAATATGCGACAGTGGGTGTGCCAGGTACTTCGAGCCCAATTTCAGAAACCACGTGGGTATATTATCCGGCCCAACAGAACTACCAGCTTTAAGATTTTTGATGCTGGATGCCACATCGGCAGAATTAAAGTGGGTGACATTTACGTAGTGACTGCTACTGGTGCTGTCTCGTAGACTAATGCTATCAGAATCGAGTAGCGGCACATCAGGTAAAAACACACTACCGAAAAATGCTGCGAAAGCTTCCGCGGCTTCGACACCACAGAAAATTTCACCTTTGTATGTAACGGTTGACTCAAAGCCCCCTTTACTTCTCAATCGCGATATGTGCTGCCAGAATCCGCGCGGGTTAGATATAATATCATTTTCAATCTTAGTTATATAGTCATCATATGCGGTTGCAATACGAGTTTTGAGCGAAGCTCTTAGCTTTGAGAATGCTGCATACGCCTCAACACATTTGGTCCGCTTCCAACGCGTGTGTAATTTTAGTTTGATTTTCATATCCTGTATAATGTCATTTGTAAACCAAACTGGATAACGCTTATTATGAGTGGACTTTCGATGCTTTTTAGGAATACACATATCAAATAGATTGTATACGATAGAATAAAAACGGTCAATACTCAATTGTATGTCATCGGTTTCTAGTACACTACACCATGATGTTTCAGATAATTTCTCTGTAAGGAGATCGAGGTCACATTTTGCGAAATTCCAATCTTTATTAGGATCGATATTTGATGGTTCAGCACGTTTGTCAGTAGTTGTTTTCAAAAAGTTTATCTCTATATCTAGTGGGGGGTGATACGAGTCTGGGGAAACCAAACCTGCGACCAATTGAATACTACTGACTTGCAAGTCATTACCCTCCTGTACCAAGACGACATCAAGCATACCTCCAAAAGAATTGGTTACATTATTCATATCAACAAGATTGCAAAATGATAGGAAATAACAAAAATAGTTCTTTACATTCGCAGAAGCACTGTTAAGATTCAAATCCCCTAGTATAATAACGGGACCTTTCAAATCATTGATAAAACTTTCTACCTTGCAAAACCAATGCATGTAATCATCGTCATTAGCACTAGGTTTAATATAAACAATACACACATAAATTTTTTGACTTAACCATGTAAAACTGGCCCACAGGTCTTCACCACAGCTAGTTTCTAATGAGGTGTGGCGATCCAAGACAATAGGAGACCGGGCAGCTAGTAGTACGCCCCCACATGGGGTACTTCTGTCTCGACGAAGTAAGCTCCAATCTCCAATCACCAGTTCATTGTATTCCACTGAAGTGTCCAAAAAAGTTTCAGTGACAGCTACGAGATCATTCTCTAGAAGAAGTAATGCATTGCGCCAGGTCTTAAGTTTGGTTTTAAGTCCACGAACATTCTGATACAACACATTTATGATGGTATTCTTACTTTGATTTTGTGTTCTCGCGAAAACACGGAGATTCTGGGACGCCTCTCCCCGTGGTATGTGATTTTTGTTGGTCACGAAATGGCAATGAAACTGATACTGATGAAGCCGTATCAATCAAAGTGGGACTGATGCATGACGGGTTGACCAGTTTTGAATTGTTGACAATATTGTTGGCTATATGTCTATTAACAGGTCTACGTAAATTCACCCAGGCTTTAATTCTGGCATTGATAGGCCATACGTCAGCCGATAAACATGTTTCGTAGTGAGCGACAGGAACACCTATTTTAAAGGACTTGTAGTTTCCCTTTGGAACTAGGTTTTCTACAGTACAGGTTCCAGGGGGACAAAGATGCTGAAGATACTCCATGACCTCTTCGGCGTCTGACTCCATGTTCCAGAGATGAATATACTTCCTTGATTCAACTGCTTTCAGTGTTGTGATATTGGTCTTAGCAGTTCCAAATAATGAAACCTGTCGCCTAGTTTTCCTCTTGACCTCAATCCAAGGCCGAGGGATGAAGCTCTGTTCGTGATGCGATGTATCATTAGCAGTGTCAAAAGCTTGTGATGCATTTTTGGTGACACGGGCGTGTTGCAGATCAATATAGGTGGAGCTTGCTTGTAAAGGTGTTTTATTTAGAATTTTACTCTGGGACTTCGTTTGTTGTGGTTGCAGGTTTGTGCTTACAGGGCCTGGTATGGCAGCATCGGGATGGATAGTTAAGGCGCCCGTATTATTTGTATTGTCAGCACTACATTTACCGACTGTATTCGTGTTAACAGTGTCAGAAAGGGAAGGAGACTTCTGATTTGTTTTACTATTTAAGGAAATAGTAAGAAGATCAACTCCCTTACACGTTTCGCATTTCACATGCATGTTTTTGTTGAGTACCTCAACCTGGTATGCGTAGCTTTCCAATTTGTTTTCATATGCTGATAAAAGAGATACCGCCCTAGTCAGCTGTTCTTTAATAGCTTCCATCTCCTGCCTTAAACATCTCACTTCACTCGAAAGATTAGTAGTTTCGTACATCTCACGTTTTTCAGAGGATTTATTGAAGGAGGTTTTCGTTCTAAGAGTTATGTTCATATCACGATCAATATCCCTTCGATCTACTGGGGTAGAGCTGTTATCACCGCCTTTCTTCTGCTCACAAGTACATTCAGGACATATCCAGGTCTCTCTAAAATCGTTCAGTAGCGCATTTTTGCCAATACAAGCGAGGTGAAACGTTTTGCAGCAGTTAAAGTGAGTACAATGTATAGCATCCTCACCCTCAACAATGATGGTGTAGCAAGCATAACAATTCATAATTACTTTGTCGCAAGCAAGCAGGGAACGTACAGAATAATTAAGCAGGAACGCAGGCAAGTATTACTATACTATACACAAATGAACTGCGACATCTATTGTCAAGCAGGTACAATCAGTGTTATTACTCAGTATAATAGTCAATACTTATTAATTATAAAAGTTCACTGACTCAGCACAAGATGGCGCTATTGTGCATACTCAATCAATCCGATACCAATATCAACACCACTAACCGTCAATATTTAAAAACACTATACACTTTATAGGTTATAAGTGTTCATAATCATTTTATACACTGTGGAGCACATATAAGCAACATGTGCCGTGTTCGATCTCAATCGCCTGCCAGTGATGTGCAATAGTGTAACTTTGCGTTTGTTCTTTTCTCAGATTCGATGTTAGAGTATTGTCCCACCAATATTTTGTATGTTTTGAAATAAGGACTTTTTTGAAACAATATATATTATAAATTTAACGGTCTTATTAAAAGAGAAAAATGGAAAAAATATCCAAATCATTCATAATATTTGCCAGTTTCAGAAATGTTAGTAATTCATCGACGTTCATTAGTATCTTAGTAGGGCCTTAATTGAATAGCTCATCTTTCTTATCCAACGATTGCACAATTTCTACATCAATCGAGAAACATAGACAAATGAGTCGAATCGATCCACAATTTAGTACCGTTCTTAGCATTGAGCGATATCGAGAGTCGCAACACTCGCGTCGGTCCATCGTCCGCTAATCCGCACACATCGGCGCGGGGGCACGGATTACTGACGGTTGACTCTTTCTACGGAGAAAGGCACTCACATTGCGATGGACTTTGTTACAAAGTAATACTTCTGCTGTCGCATAATGCTTACACAGCGGTTACAGTGGTCAAGTCGAGATGAAGGTAAACCGGCTAGATAACTGTCGATATTGGAATAACAGCCCGATTGGACCGTATAATAATATCGTATGGAATAAAATTAAAATATTGTGTCAAGTTAGCGAGATGGCTTAGCCCTAACATAGCAGTGTGGGTAGCGACAGTCGCCACGGCAGTCCCTGGCTGGCAGCCAGCGTGTTTGTCGCACCTCGGGCCCGCAGATTACTTACTCCAAGGAGCTTGTTGTTTTTTGTCGCACTCCGTGAATACAGTCTTGGTTTACGAGGGTTGGCGCACCAATCTACTTGTATGAAGTTGGCTGGTTTACAACTCAATTTGAACTATGGCTGGATTTCTTGGTGGCCTGAAGTTTGTCTGCCACTGGCGCAATTTCAAATAAAATTAAGTGTTTTACAATCGAGTGTTACTAACATTTAAACTGGTCTGTAATATAACTCCAGACAAGTTAGTATTCCGAGAAATGCTTCTATTATTTTTAGAGAAAATAAAGAATTCAGATAGAGTAACATTTGAATAACTTTTTCAATTTAAACTGAAGATTTGAGTCTGTATAGGATAATCAGGAAAATTACAATACTAATTATTATAATAGTTAAAAACATTCTCCTCTCGTCGTCAATTAAATTATTAGTCTGCATCCCAACTTATCACAATTTTAACAAACAAGACTACGCGCTCTGCAAAATTTTAATTTAAAATATATATTTTCCAAAAATCTTTTTAAATTTAAAATTGCGCGCTTTTGTATAAAAGCGGCTGACGTAACCCGTGAGTGCAAATGGCACCGTAGCTCACTTGTATGCGTTCACCTGCGCGGAGGATACACCGTGGGACAGCCTCCGGAGTTATAACACGAGACTACACCGACCATACCAAAATCTAGCCAGGTCCTGCACACGAAAGTGGACTCTAAAAATTACCGAAATAAGAGTGATCGCAGGCGCATGTGATAACTTTGTGTTTGGTAATCCGCGACTACGGACTAACTGCTTAATTATGCGACCGCGTACCCCGGATGGATTATGTTTTTATTTTGGGGCTCTTGCATTATAAATTCCTTAGAATATTCTCTTAATGCGAGGCTTTATCTAGACGCGGCCATTACTCTAGCACGTCTGCGGACAAATTAAAAGGAAATGTACGCTCCAAGCAAATAAACACAGCTATCACTTTTAATGGGACAATGGAGGCGTTTTCATTTGTCGCGACAGACTCGACATGTATCGTTTTACGTTATTTATTACTTAGTATTCGTTTTATCGCAATGGACTTATTTAAATGTAACACATTGTTTAAGGACCTCACGCATATAATTATCGTAAAATGCTTAATCGTGCTTAACTGATTTGTAACGCTCATTAACGTGTCGCTCCTCTAGGTTATTCATTAGTATACATAGGTTTCCCAACAATAAAGTTTATGTTCACCAAAAATCCAATAGTGCCAAACCGAATGAAAGCAGTATGTACACAGCTATTGGCTTATATTTATCTACAAATGATGTAATAGTATTAAAGAGAAGTAATCGTAGTAGTTATTAGAGCTGTGTTGTCCAAACGGACCTCCTGGCCGCTCGCCAGAGAAAAGATCCTTAATGATTTATGCGCTTTGATACTCTGCTCCTATTTCGCTGAGAAAATGTACGTTACACTCCTGAGGGAATCACTTGGAATTAAAGGATTGTATTGGATACGAGTAAAGTAATGGTTTACAAAGTTATACTTCGTCAAATACTGTTATTATACAAAGCAAAACTATATTGGTCTAAAGGTTTTTAGCATTAAACTTATGAGAATAGACCTATTTTAGCTAAGTATGTCTTCGAAATTTGCTAAGAGAACTCAAAATTACTATAGAAAATTACTAAATATCATGCTTCTTATTCCTCTCTTTAGTGTTAGGTACATTGTTACAAATTAAGTTAATTCAATAACACAACTTTTAGATACAATTGGCGTAATGTGGGTGAATTAGGAAATACAGATGCGAGCATATATATTACGTAAATTCTTACTGAGTTTGTTGCTGCGAGTTTACACTGTGCTAATTATTGTGTTTATAACAAAATGAAGGCTATAATAATGATGTCGTATAGAAATGGTGTTTGTAGTCCGATCAGCGCAGCGATCAAACTTGATGCATTGTTCCGAAGCTCCGCGAGTCTGTAACTTAGCTCCGGAGCTGGGATTTTCTCACCGGATTACTTATAACTTATCGGGCAAGTATTTTTCAGGTAAAACTTTAGATGAAATACGAGCGTTTGAAACTTTCAGTGCCTTTGCTTTGGCTTTGTTTATTCGGCAAATATATTTTACAACACAATTATTTCGGTACCTGAAGAATGTATGATGTGGTATCGAAGTCATTAACTTTCTTTGATACATACATATACTCACGTCTGTATTCCCCGAAGGGGTAGGCAGAGGTGTTGTAATCACAACACACACTTTTCACCGAATTTGATTAAGTGCCAACGTGACAGATGGTGAGTCTATCGCCGTCTCAGGCACTATACATACGTCTTTGAATTACTTCTCAGAAATATGTAGGTTTTCTCACGATGTTTTCCTTCACCGTAAAGCACGTGGTGTGAAATCACTGTACATAAGTTTTATTAGAAAAACTCATTGGTACAGGCCCCGCTGGGATTCGAACTTGCGTCGCTTGCGTAGCAGACTACTGCTTAAACCCCGAGACCACCACGGCTCTCTAGAGAGTACCATTTGAATTAAAAATGCTCATTTATTAAAATTTTGCTGCGAGTACGAGTAAGTTCAATAATACGTTAGAAATATCTTGTGAGAAGGCAGTGCCTACACATTGAATGGGTAATCAAAAATGGAATCGATGGACCGTTATAACTTCTATATAACATATTATACTTTTTAACGAGCTTCTTCAGGAACATAATATACATGTCTGTATTTTCCAAAGCGGTAGGTAGAAGTGAAATAACTAACTTGACAGACGGTGAGTCTATATCTACATCTCAGGCACTATACCTACTTCTTTGAATTACAGTTGCAGGTTTTCTCACGATGGTTTCCTCCACCGTAAAGCTTTACAATACACATCAATGCACATATGTTTTTAGAAAAACGCTAAGGTGCAGGCCCCGCTGGGATTCGTACTTGCGTCCCTTGTGTAGCAGGCGATTGCTCAAACCCCACGGCCGTCACGGCTCTTCAGAAACAATAAGCAGATTTCAGTGATACTGCATGTTGGTATAATAGGTTGGCGTGTCGGTGTGTTGGTACGCAGCGTTGGTCCGGGCCGTACGTTACACTATCGCTCCTAATGCTGTTTGTGCATCCATTGAGTTATGCCAATCCGAACTAAGCTGTTGTCACAAGCTATTGGCTTGCTAATACTGCTATGTATTACGCTTTAGAGGGATCGAAAGTAAGCTTCACCATTTAATTGCTGTCTTGTTAATTAGGTTCACATGGGACGTTATTTTCTTCACGTTTTCGTCTTTATTATCTTGCCATCATAACCACACAAGCTGGCGCTCGCAACTGCGCAGAATTTGACGTATGTTGGACATTTCGCACAATATCTTCATACATTTATAGCCTATGTGCTTACGAGTGGTCCCACTTGCCTTATAAAAAAATTAAATAAAAATGAATCAGGCCTCTGGGAACGCGGTTCCAGTTAGCTAGCGGTCCCAGTCGTGATTGATGTATAAGCTATATCATAGTAAAATTTCATTGAAATCCATACCGTAATTGCTGCGTGAAAAAGTAACAAACATACATACTTAGAAACTTTCACGATTATAATAATTAGTAGAATGAATAAAAATTATACCTATGACGCATTCCCGTGCGGGATTTAAATCTGCATCCCTGACGATAACAAGTGAATTACTAACCATTCAACCCACTGGGTCGTCAGAGCACTACTATGCAATATTCAGAGTGTTGACACAATAATCTGTACATAAGCCTTATGCTACTATACAAAGTATGCGCCAATATTTCGTCCTATACATATAAATATCTTATATCAACCTTTCGTGATAAATCAATTGCTAATTAATTGGATCATTGCATACCCAGCAACAACTTTAGTTCAGTTTTACTAATTAGAATATTAAAAACAAGGGCCGTGAATTGGAATTACCAAATAAAAATCATACAGTGTACTATTAATTTATCTGCAACCATAGTCAGCTCAAATTGACTCACTTCATTCACCAAAGGAACCATTTCTTATACGATTATTTTTAGCCCCATTTTATTCTACTTAAAACACTACAAAAGAGCTACGAAGGACAAAAAATAGCTACGCGCTAACAGCCGACTATTTGAAATTTTAGTATTGGGTTATCCTACTGAAGTATTTTAAATGTAAATAGGTATAAACAGTCATCATGACCACCTTTAAGTGATTTGCATATTAAAAGTTAAGCAATTTAATTATATCATTCAATTCAATTTAACTGTATCACATAAAGTACTTAGATGCTGTAAAATTTGTTGTTGGAAATCCTTAATTATAAATATATTCGGAGTCTACAATATAAGTAGACAATATTCTTGACGAAGCTTATACACTATAATAATGTATATAAAAATAAAAATAATACTATTATTAATGTCTAATATATTACATTTCCATGTCACAATGTTAGTTACCTTACTCCTCCGAAACGGCTGGACCGATTTGTATGAAATTTTGTGTGCAGATCGGGTAGGTCGGAGAATCGGCCAACATCTATTTTTCATACCCCTAAATGATAAGGGTGACCATCCCAAAAAAATATATGGCAATACAACGCTAGTATAATATAGTAGAACTCTAACGAAGGAGGCTAATGATTTTCATTATAAGGATTTACATGTTGAATATCTTTCCTTGCCTTTTTCTCAGTTAATTAAATCAACAACATTACTAAACATTGAAGCTGAAACTGTAAGACTCCGTAAAACGTGGTCTCGTTGACAATAAATTAGAGATCGCTCGACGGTTAACAACGTAAAAGGAAAAGGACACGCGTATGGGATGTGTTTGCGACTGGAAGCATTGAGCAAGGTGCTTTTGAACCTGCGGGGGAAACTCTGCAAATAATATTTGTTCTAGGATTTTAGATTCCATTCCAAGTTCTAAATAATAAGAAAACATCCAAGAAACGTTGCCGAAGGAGTATGCAGATGGGCTGTAATAACTACATCTACTTTTCACCGAAGATGATTAAGTGCCAACTTAACAGAGGGGCATTCTATCACCGTCTCAGGCACTATACATATGTCTTGAATTAATTCTCAGACATATGTAGGTTTTCTCATGATGTTTTCCTTCACCGTAAAGCACGTGGTGTGAAAGCTGCTCTGCTCCGCTGCAATAAAGATTTAAGAAAATCTCACGCCACAGGTCGCTGGATTTCGGTGAAGTTCTAAGTTTGTGTCCAAATCTCGTTTTTTCTACTTTACGAAAGGTTAGGTTTTACCATTTCAAAGTTCAGTTTTTAGTCGAAATTGCGTTTGTCTGGGACCAAATCAATAATTAATATTTTTTATAGGTTTGCGTCCAAATTGTGAAATTCTATTTTTGGGTCTAATTTTACGTTCGATATTTGGGACACAATATGCAAAGTTTTATAACTTTGTGAGTTGAATCTCTAAGGATCTCTATGAGAATGTGTATTAATAATAAATAGATGACTTTAGGCAGCTGTAGAGTTATTTCTTGCGAGAAATTGTTTGAGAGGGAAGTTATATTCTTGCTAAATCGTAACCTTTTTCATCCCTTGTTTCCTGACGGTATGAACATTATAACGAGGCACTCTGACAATTAATAGAACAACAGTCTAATTAAAATAAAAACTCCGGCTCCATAAAACACGTTTTAAACATCACCCAATTAAAACAATTCCCATTAACGAACGCCATATAAAACTTTGCACCATACACGATGTAGAGTGAGTTATCCAGTATGTTCGCAGTACAATGATTTTGGTGCGTCAAATATAATAAAAAGCTAGGAACAAAAGCGTGTATGTATGCAATGGTTGACGTTGTTGACTGGTAATTAAGTGCGGCGATAAATTGTAGCTGGATCGCAGCCCGGGCGTAGGGTGGGTGTGCGGGTGTCGTTAGATTTAGTATTATTGTACAACGTATACATTACTTGCTCGTGTTGATGTGTTTACAGCCGTCTGTATACTTCTCTTCAATTTGATTGATTTATTTTATACACAATTTTTTTTCCGTTTGAAAGGAATACAACGAATTTTTATATTTAAAACTTCAAACTTAAACATAATATGTACGCGTACATTGCATATTTTACAACTTGAAATATGTATAAGATAACTACTACACAAAAAAGTGATTGGAAAATGATAGCTAACATATTATTAAAATTTACTACCTAACATGGTATTAAATTTATTTAAAATTTACAAGGAGTTACTTAGACTACTTTGTATTAAAAAAACATTAGTGCGTCACAGATTGAATTGAATCTACGGGTGAAACCGTGGGGCACAGCTAGTATAATTACCGAAATAGAAACCAAACCGAAATAAAAACCAGAAACCAAAGTAAGGAAGATAAAACATTTCACATGAAAGTGTATTCCGCAATAAGCTTGAAGTAGGAATAGTTGTCTCGTGTGTTATATTACCGAGGAGTGGGGCGGCGGCGCGGGATGGACGACATTAATTAATTGATCGTTGTGTGGGCCGCGGGCCTAATGTCTCACATTCGATACAACCTATAAACCTCTTGTTAAAACACAGATTTGTACTGTCATGCTACATTCATAGATGGTCGTGCTTATGATAAATACATACATTCACGTCTGGGTAGGCAGTGACTATTGAACCACATGCTATGATCCTTACACGAAAGGTCAGATTCGGGAAAATCGCACATGCTTATTTCAAGTATTTTTCAATGATAGCTTAGATTATCCGGTAAATAAATTAATCTGGTGGCCAAACATGATCGTGTATGCAGCGCGTATTAAGAACTTCTATGCTTTGGCGTTTCATTTTACGGTACAAAAATGACACGTCGTGGCTCAGAAGTTCTTAATACACTCTGCTTAAACCGATGATAGTAGGCCCCCTGTGTGTCGAAAATGGTAGGCTTCTTGAGAATTCTCTTAAAAACCTTTAGTAAAAAGTATTCAAGAAGAAAACACTAAGGCACTTTAAGTAATAAAAACTTGAGTTGTTCTCAAAGGGGGGTCCGTGGGGATCATTCCGTCATTTGTCATTGGCGGTCCCGAGGGGAGGGGGGTACATCATCTCTTTTACATTTCACTGCCTTTTCACTTCTACGCTCTGATTTGTATAATTTAACGAATATTAGAAGTTCTCAGAAAAGGTCTGCGCACTATTTGCGCTGCTTTGAATGCATAATACTGAACATACTAATAAAATATGATTTGATAAATCACTCACTGTCTTAGAAACATGGAATACTTATATACAAATCCATCGTTATAGACGTTACAATCACTACATGTGTTGGAACATGTATAAAATATTTTTTATTAAGTCTATAATTATTAATTGAAAATAAAAATTATTTTGAGTATAGTGCAGCTTTTAGTCCGATGGTGGACTTATCTCGATAATATTTGAGGGTCCTACATAAAGAAATAGCAATGCAATGATAAAAACCTCCAGTAGATACAGGGTGTAATTCTTTGTTATGAAACGTTGTTTTTTAATTTAGATCATGTAAAAGTGTCGGGTAATAAATACAGTTCGGTCGAGCGGCGCGCGCAGTCAGCGTCACGGATCACCTGCTATCGAAACCAGCTTAGATAGCTTTTTTGCAACACTTGTACTTTTTGCTGTATCTGTGGTTGCAAATTAAATTCACGCTATGTTTTTATAAACGGGAAGGTTTATGATATTTGACACGGGTCTTAAATAATTTCGCGTATTGCATAGCGCAAGTTTGTTTGGCATTTTTTACCTGGTCTAAATGGAAATAGGAGTCATGAAAACGCTCACACATTTTCATGCTTTCACAGTTTAGCTGCCATCATTTTGACATAGATCTGAATTTATAATCATTTTCGTTTATTCGTAATCACCTAAATCGGTAAATTGTTTAATGTCTACTAACAAATAAAATCTAACGTTTTGTTAAATTCAACTTTTCGGCGAATTGATTACCTCATTGGTGTTATAGGATAAATGTTACATAATAGTATACAGAAATATTAAACTCTCTAATGGTCAAATCGAGATTGAAATACATTTCTGAGAGAGAGATTTAAATGATCTGAACTGAAAATTAAAAAAGAAACAAGATAAAAATTATAAACACAAAGAACCGCAACATTTAAGAATATCGTTTCATAAACCTCATCACGATTACATGTAAAAACAATATGGCCGCCCGTCGCGAATGTAATGCAATATATCTGTCCCACGAAAGGTATCGATACCTAATTCAAAGCGTCCCAAATTAAATTAAAGCTCGTTTAATAAAAACAGTAAATTTGCGCGACTCCATTATTGAGAAACACGTTTCGATTTAATAAAGCAATTTAGAAAAAGACCAATTTGCATCGCAATGAGGCAAGGGTTGGGTTTCGATTCGTGGGCGAGTGTCGAGACGCGATGCGAACGCTCATTTTGATAAAAAATCCTAGAAACTTGTCGAAGGTAAGTTCAATATTCTTACTAATAATATGAAAGTACAGTGTACCTTTTAGCCAGTTTTCCAAGCAGCAGCAGAAAAACAGCTATGCGGAATTTTCACAGTTTGCGACAAAGCAAATACATAATATTTTATATTTTTTGTAAACATGTATGATTGTTGTAAGACGGTGGCCAACACGGGAACATTTAAGTGCCTCTGGTGAAATAAACATAAAGAAAAATCATTTCCAAATCTCCAATTATGTATACCGTTGTTTCGTGCTTTTGAATGTTCGCAACAAAGAATTCTTCCGAGATTTACGAAGACTTTTGTAGATAAGGTCAGCGTATCTTGTATTTCAGTCGTAACTCTAAATTGATAGTCACGTGACCCGGGCCGCCACCCCTACCCACCCCTAGGAACGTCGTAAACCGATACGTCTGTCTCCAGAACCTACAATTCTAACTACCTTAGGGTTACAGTGAATTCTAAAAATAGTCTTATTGTAAGATCAAATGTAGGCAATGACGGCCAGTTTCTTATTGAAAGAATTGTAACAGCATAAGAGATGGATGGTTCCTAGTATTGCTAGGTAAAACGCTTCTATAGATAGTTCTGGCAATTTTATGGATCGCAGATACGCAACACTACAAATGGGAGATATACATTGTTTTAATTTTGAAGTCAGTTTAGAAGTACACAATTGAAATGAACGCAGAAAAAGTAATTACAAGTTTCTGTCTTAAATCTGTTTCTGAACTGGTGGTAATTTTTAACTTGCATACTTGAGATACTCATAGTTGGCCGTAACTTCATTATTTAATTAATTAAACAACTTCAGGTACTACAATAATGTTGGTGCTTCTGTAAGTCTTTGTAAATAGAGTCGATAATATGCACAAATAGCACGAGCCGCGTTCCCCAACTTCACTGATCACCAGCAACCACAGGTTGTTACACTAACAATGTTGCCAGTTCTGTTCTCCCGCTATGTTACTAGTTGTTGCCAGTTGTCACTGCGACAGTTAACTGATAGTTTTTGTCGAGGAAGTAATCTGGGGAAGTTATTTCTTCAATGGGTCGAATTACTTTAGGTTGTGACTATGAATATTTACTTTACATTTAAATTAAAGTAGCCTAAATTACTCCTTGTAACATAAGCTATCTGCCAGTGCAAGTCTTGCTAAAATCGTTACAGCCATTTCGGAGATAGCCGGAACATACAGACAGACAGACAGGCAGGGAAAACATTTTAAATTGAATTGTTTTTTTGTGAGTATCGTATGTACTTTCCTATGCATTTAGTGAAAAGCTGTTAATTCGGAATTGCAAACAGACAATTCATTTTCCATCTTGCATTAACTGTTACCAATTTTTAGATTTTCTCTGTATGCATTCAGCTTTAAGTTGTTTAAGACTGAAAATATTCAATGTAGCTAAAGTTTAGCAATTAATATAAACTCAAATACCCAGCAAGTCCAGGAAGCAACCGATGCTCAAAATGATTTTATGTGTTAGACGCCAGGATAGTATAAGTACTTCGAAATCTGGTACAGGTGCCGTCACGAACTATGAGCGCTGACATTGAATGCGCAGTAGTCAAGTTATGAGTCTGTATAGGGCGCGACGCTAATTTATACATCTATACAGATAAATAAAATGTCTGTTTGTAATTCCATAATAACAGCTTTTCACTATATGCATATGAAAGTATATACGGTACAGATATAGAAAAACCAATTTTAAAATTTTTCTGTCAGTCTGTTTGTTTCGGTTAATGAAACGTCAGAACCGATTATAGTGGGACTTTCACTAGCTGATAGTTCATATTACCAGGAGTAACATAGGCTACAATTAATATACAAAAAATATTAGGATTCTGCGGCCCACCGTGCAGCAACGGGCGCAGCTCGTTAAATATATGCACATAAACCTCCACTATTTTCGTTGAGCGCTCATAGTTCTTGAGGGCATTTGTATCCAGATCAAATCAGATTGAACTCACTTCTAAACTGATAGAAATAGACCCGGAATAGTTGTATACCCTGTGTTTAACAATAATCAGGAGTAATGTCCAGTAAATCCAGCAGAATAATAATGAACTCAGCCCGTAAATAAAATGAAACGACTCCTAGCCCGAGTTAATTTAATAAGGCTCTATAATGCTCCGGGACCAAATGCTAATGCCACTACAGCTCATTTTCATTGCAAAACTGCAGAAATGTATTCCCATTAATTTAAGGAACATAGGTTTTTGTTGGAGATGCGGATACTTATGTATCTTATTACAATATTCGTAAATAGGACTAACCTACTAACAAAAGTATGTGGACTGGCTATACCCATGGTCTTAATTACTTGGTGGACTATATTTCGACTATTTATTTAAAATAAAAGTCAGTTGTAACATCAGATATCTGACAGTGACAGTCCTATTAAAATCGCTCCAGCTGTTTTAGAGATTACCCGGAACAAACAGACAGACGGACAAAAAGAGTTTTTTTTTTAATTGTATTATTAAGTCAGTCCATACTTTCATATGTGTTTAGTTAAAAGTTGTTATTTTGGAATTATAAACAGACACTTAAATTTTATTTATCTGTATATGTATATTATTTGTCTGTATATAGATTATATACGTGTAAAGCCATACATTTTATGATATTGTTGCATATATTTGATTTGCCCTATTTTTGATCATGTGAGCAAGATCTTAAGCAGTTCCGATCCACATTTCTAGGGTGCTTGAAATTGACACAACATGTGTGTATGTTTTGTATGGTATAGCGTACGTACTTTATTGCAGAGGCTAGTAGAGAACACATAATTACGTAACGTAAGACATACCTCTGTAACAGTTTTAAGTGGAAAAAATATTTATCTGTATATACATAGCTTATTTAACCCTATCACATACACAAAAGAAAAATATAATAAAAATAAAAAATAATAAATACAACACGGAATTTAAATTAGTGTCTGCGGGAATGGTGCCCAGTAAGCTGGCTGCGTTACCTCGCTGGATCGCTAAGCTAATCCTCTGACCGAGGTAATAACCAGCTCGACGGTCACCAGAGACGTCAACCAGGCGTTTTGAAAGATCCTTAAAAAGACTTTCGCATTTGACCCCCATGGCACCAAAGTCTCAACCCCAAACGGCAGAAATATACAATTATGACTGATATCTGCATATTTCCGCCGCTTGAGGTTTTCTGCACACACTGCCGCCGCCCCTGCTTGATTCGTAGTAGAGTTTAAGTCCCACACAAGGGGCACTCCAGGGAGCTAACGTCATCCCGTCAGGTCTTTTGCCATCGTCTCGTGTAATACAGTTTTAAGTTGCAAAATGTTGGATTGTAGTTTGCTTGCTAGAGCGTTGTCATTCAAAATGGCGCTTAATTCTCACCTTTAATATTCAAAATCTAAATGTGCCTTATGATTCCAACTAGAATGCAAATAAGGAACGCTTGATTGACGATCGAGGGATAAGGCGAGTTTTGCCGTCAATACACCGATTACGAAGGGATTGCTTCTAAGGGAACGGTGAAGGGATGTTACATTTGTAGGGTTCTTGAAATGTTGACAATCATTCCACGTCAGTGCAGTTGGGCGCACTTGTCAACCTGCAGGGCTCCTCATGGAATGGTTTACTAATGCTTTTAGGTGCTGGTTGTAAATATATTACGGTAACAAATTGCTGATTCATATTAGGTATGTATATATAAAACCGATTTACATACATTTAATTAACTTTTTCTGTCAATTGTCTTGTTTAATGTCAATTGATAATCCGTATTTGTTGAAGAATATGAACACTATTTTATAACTTAGCGTCTGCTTCACAATGATCAATGTGAGATATTGTGAGGCGGGCCATTAGTGCACTTCTCGACGGGAATGGCAGTGAACACTAAATAAAACAGTTTGGTTGATCACACAGCATTACTGAGTGATTACACAGTGCGTTAATTGGCGCGGCGGGCATTTGCGACAATTTGCGCCTATTCACCGCCGGCGACAGATGACTACGCTGCAATTTTATAATATTCTAGTTAAAAGCGTAATGGACACTGTGCTGAGTGCACCTTTAAGTTAAAACGTCAGCTGAGAGGTTTGTGCAGTTGTTTTATAAAATGTTTGTTTCAATAATGTTTTATTAAGAATACAGGCGACTTGGACCATCACGTACTGGAACCGCGGTTCCTGTCCCCTGATGGCATTTTGATGTTTATTGTAGTTGTAATAAGGTTCGTAGCTAATGGTATTGCGGTCAGTTAACCTTAAACGTGAGTATAGTGATGTTTCTTGAAACAAAATATTGATTCAATATTTTTCTTAATATTCCAGCCTTCATTGTGTACCTAACTGGTCCACTATAACAAATGTGAGCGGTGATAGAAACGTAACGTAACGTACATGTCTGCTAGTAATGTTCTCGTATACAATACAACGTCTAGGATCCATCGATCACAGCTGGCATGATTCAAGCTGAGACGAGGCCTTCCGCGGGTCACCACAACACACGTAGCATGGACGTGGTGGGTAAGAGATACGGATGCCGCGTGGTACTGATTAAAATCACCAGCATCACTTCGCCAGACACGGAGTTTATACTACTGAAAATATCTGAAAATAGAACAGATAATGAACGACTGTTATATTCACTAATATGTATTAATTTCGTGTATTATAATCAGATTTAATTAAGAGCTGAAGGGGTAAGCAGGGGTGTTTTTAGTTAACATCTTTTGCTTCGCCTTATTGTAATGATGTGCTTAAAAAAAATTCTCGCGTATGACATAAGGTGTAGAATTTATTCTCAAACGTATGCAGATCTCCCTTGGACAACCATGTAGTTTAATTTGATTATAATTGTCGTTGTGTGATGAGATAACAATTTACAGAAACTATCTGGTTTAGCATAGTACATTGATAGCGACAAATCTCTTATGTTACACAGCCATAGTAGGAGTGGCGGGCGTTCGTGGAGTGGGAGGCAGATACCGCTCTAAATCAAGGTGAGGTCACACCGGCGACTGGATCCAATCCCATTCGATTACCGGCGAGTGTTGACTCCCGCTGAATTAATGTTTTGTCGGTGTGCACCCGGCCTGTATTGTTGTGTTGCGGTGAATTATGTGCGCCGCTCGGAAGGGAT
Source organism: Watsonalla binaria (assembly GCA_929442735.1). Lineage (NCBI taxonomy): Eukaryota > Metazoa > Arthropoda > Insecta > Lepidoptera > Drepanidae > Watsonalla > Watsonalla binaria. The sequence goes on from OV838932.1 coordinate 123,764, forward strand.
GCTCCTCGACTATTCCATTGTGCTCCTTACACGTGACAACGACAAAAATAAAGATCTGGGACCCTAGAGTGACAGGTGAAACATGGCTGCGAGGTACACGACGCTTATACGAATTACGCTGCGAACCTAAATACGTTTTGTGAACGGTACTCGATGGGTGAATCTTGCTGTCTTTAAAAATATTGCGACCTTTTAAAATAAATTATTTTCGATATCTTGTAATATGTATGTCCACAAACCAGCAAAATGCCCATTTTGTTCTTTATAATACTGTCAAAAAATTTACTACTATTTAAACATGGCATACAGGACCAATTATCAGATGAGGCTCAGTAAGGAATTTAATTAAACTCTATTTCATGTTATGTTGACAGTACATGGGTTCCTGGCACGTCAATAATTGTGTTTGGTTTGATATGTACGGGCAACTACGGAGTTTGCAAAGATATAATAAATTACCTATATATAAAGATATAATATATAGATTAGTAATAATAAACTTTAAATAATGAAGAGGTTCTTTATTTAATTGTTTATGTTTTAGTTTATAAATATGCTCTCGCCATTCTAGAAGGGTACCCGAAGGTGTAAACAGAGGTGTTGTAATAACTACTTTATACCGAAGGTGATTAGTACCAACGTGACAAATGGTGAATCCATCACTGTCTCAGACAGTCTATATACGTAAGTCTTATGAGTTTCAATATATTACATATAACAATTCATTTCTCAGAAACGGCTGAAGTAAATTAGACCGTTTAAACTGTGATGTGTGTAGTCATTCAATCGGAAAGTTTATTCTCGTATACCCTCAAGAGCAAGTAAAATGAGCAGTGCCCTAATGAGGTACTGCCTTTAAGGAACCTATTCAACTACAATAATATGCGAGAAGTTAGAGTTCAAAGTTATTCTGGTAAAAGCGCGTTGACCCACGATGGTCGCGGCACCGACCGCGATAGCATTTAATGGCTAACGTCTTGTCTTATATCAGTAGACTGCAGGTAGGTCCGAGGTTATTGTGTCTGACAGTTTGGTTGAGAAACCTTTTCTTTTCAAGTACGAACAATTATTAAAGGCATTTCAAAATACTAGCCTGAGCTTCTACAATTATTAAATCATTGTATTTCACTTGAGTTTAGTATTCAAAAAAAGATGATAGTCAATTCAAAAAAGACAGTAGTATTCTTTGAAACAAAAACGTTTAGTTGAACCTGTAAAATTAAAATCATTGTAGAAACAACACCTTATTTTTCATGTCTATACTTAGAAGCAATATCAAACAAAGTACTTTCTACACGTTACAATCACGTTATGCAACATTATGAAATGTTACCGAGGGATTTCAAAGGTTGCTTATACAGGCTAGAACTAGGCTACGAACTCATCAATAACACTTTGCAAAAATATTTTGATGGATATAGTAGCATTACTTCAAAATAAGCCCATTTAACAATCACCAGCCTGTAGTTGTGGGCTCGCAGTAAAGCATCAGGGTCTCTCAAACCTATAAACCAGTGGTTCCCAAACATAATAACCCGATCGTGCCCCACTCGCCGCGCCATTTCCATAAATCGCAGTGTATCTGCTAATGAGATCTACGGCAAATTAGCTGAATAACCGCTCTAATACGGCACCGATTATATTACTTGCTGGGAAGGTTTTATTCTTTTCACTGCAGGAACACAACACTGCTCAAAGGGAGCATTATTATGACTGCGTTCTTCTGCAAGGCACAGAGACAAGCTGCTCTGAATTTTCAACAGGAGGTAATTCTCCTAAATCTTATCACTTTACTAAGACCATGAACTTTTCTAAACATGGGAAAAACATCTACAGTTTTTATTTAGTTAGAACACACAGAAAATGTATTATTAATGTGTAAAAAAGGAATTTTTATAACGGAATAATGCAATATCATTGCACTTTATTATATTTATTTTATATGACGGGACCATTTAACTAAGGAATCGGAATTTTTAAGCAGTAGTTATTAAGTAGGTTCAAAAGACAAAATTATATTAATTAATAAATGAACTAGCCAACTCACTCGGGGGCCAACTATGATCGTTTAAGCAACTACTTTGCTTTGACGGTATCAAAATGATTCGTCAAAGACCTGAAGTTCTCTGCTTAAGCCGATGATGGTAGGCCTCCTGTGTTGATGGATGGAAACAGAAGACGTCTCTTGATGTTTGAAAGGACTAAATGAGGATGAAGCGAAAGTTGGTATGTGTAGAGTGGAGTAGGACGCCTTTCTCTCTGCCTACCGTGTGAGGAACACGGTACGATGACATTCATGTATGATCACTCCTATACTGTAATCACATGCTTCAGCTCAAACAATTCAAATTATAACAAATGCCATACCAGTAACAGGCATTCTGTCATAATTAGTATCTACATGCCACATAATGATGGAACTGAATAATCAACTAATTGTGTGTTGTGTTGTGGCGTGCAATCCGTTCAATTAATGGTTTACACTAAATTGTGTATTTAGACGAGTAAACTCATACTAAAATAATGCTTAAATAAAAGCCTACAATTTTTTTCGTAATTTTCGTTAATATTTATTAGAACCAATAAAACAGTCTGTTTTGCTCGAAATAATGCACGCGTTATATTGTGCTTAAGATATTAATTAATATTACGCCTTCACAACGGGGACATAAACGTTTCAATGTGTCGTATATCCGAGGTTTTGTTTTGGTGTGTCAAACAACTGCGCTCCACGTCCCGAGACCCCTATGTTACCCTGGAAATATTATTCCACCGCTGTAGACATGCAATATAGCCGATAATGTCCTATAAAAATGACACCGTCTTAAACTACCACCTCCTTAGTCAGCTTTATATCTAGGGGCATAGAGTGGATAATCGGTTATTTGAAGAGTAAAATATAGATGGTGATGCCGGGGTAAATGTACCGAGCGCAGTTTTCGGTCAAGTCTGTGTGATCCTATTATGATAGTGGCTCCAGACGCAAGTGTTTGAGACAATACTCTTACTCCCGCCGCGTTACATCCCAGCAACGTGTTCATTTGGTACTTATATATTATTTTGTGAGTTATGATGAAATGAGATGAGAGATGAGAGATGTAAGGGCCTCGGGGTTTGAACATTCGCCTGCTACGCAAGCGACGTCAGTTCGAACCCCAGCGGGGCCTGTACCAAGGAGTTTTTCTAAAAACTTATGTCATATCACACCACGTGCTTTATGGTGAAGGAAAACATCGTGAGGAAACCTTTATATGTCTGAGAAGTAATTCGTACGTATAATGCCTGAGACGGCGATGGACTCACCATCTGTCACGTTGGCAATAAATCATATTCGGTGAAATGTGGGTGTTGTTGTTACAATACCACTGCTTACTCCTTCGAGACCCTTTTGAGACGACGTGAGCATATTTATTTATTTATATTATATAATGTTATACTTACAGAGGGTTCTGGAACCCATAAATTTTAATAGCAGACGTTGGCTACCTGGCATGGTACCTAATCAATTGAAGTAGTAACGCGTCCAACATTGGCACTCAGATCGACTTCGGTGGGAAGTGGATTATTAGTAAACACATAAATGTCGATCCCTCTAAAGTGTCCCAGGAGGCAATGTAGACATTAAGTATTTTTTCACAATCCGAAAACATATTATATTCTCCGCCAATAAACCACAATATCATTAAACGCCACGTTATAGTAAACACAGAATGTTAACACCCAATACAAGAGTGTATAACAAATACATTAATCATGTGCGGAATCGAACCCGCGCCGCCCGGGACGCACAAAGGAATCATTCTTGAGAGCTTTCACGAGCCCAGGGGAGCCGTGGAGCGGCCTCCTTCACATCGTGCTCCAAATTATATGACCGTGGTACTTACTTAATATAGAACTACTAATAAGAAAGCGGGATTCGTGACCCATTGAAATCGATGACCCACTGCGGTGAAAAGTGGGTGTTGTTGTTACAACACCTCTGCCTACCCCTTCGGGGAATACAGGCATGAGCTTATGTATGTTAAAATCTAAACCTAACGATTTTGGATTTGCAGGCATGGAAGAAAGATATCTTTGTGCACCGATCAACAAATATGATGATATAACTTATATTAAACCAAATAATGGTATATAGCTGTGGAAATCAATTAACATCCGTACTATTCGTACTATACTTTTTGTATTTCATTGCATTTGCATACATTGTGATCTCTCGTTCAACATCTTCATGTTTACTTGGAGTAGCGCCTTCAACACTGGTCATGACGTGTGACAGTACTATATATTTGTGATTACTATCAGTCGGACAGTTACCCCTGTTAGAGGTAAACTCCTTAGATCGTCATCCTGTAGTTATATCGCAAGTCGCCTTCACGCATCGTAAATTATAACTTTGTAATCAGTAAATAATTGCAACTACAAAGTTATCGGGGTCGGTCTCTTCCCCTTTCGCTACTCCTCAGATTCGGGCGCTCGGACAAAAAATAAATTACCGCGGGGCGTTGGACCGGGCGCGTGATTTACGCGCCGTCGCGCGACCGCACGTTGCTTTTTGTCGTCACCTCCACCAACCTGGGCCTATACCTTGCCATTGTGCCCAAATCCTATGAAACGATCTTTACTATCGGAATTTCAATTCGGTAACGTTTAGGTGGCAATTGTATGAATTCAGTATCGGGAAATGGGTATGTACTTGCTTCGTATATATTGCGATTTCGAGCGAAAAGCTGTTTGCACACTATTAATCAATATTCAAGGATACAGTATGAGACTATTTAGATAGCAATATCAAATCGAATCATTCAGGAACATAGTATCTTATTAGACGGAATTTTTAAATTAGATTATTAGCATAATGTTCAAAGAGAGTAATGTAAGTAATACGCGGAGCGCAAAGTAACATAAAACCTTTTAAGTTGTTAAGTACATTTGAAATTCTGCGAATGAATTGCCGATACAAACGTAATGAAAAGCACTTGAGAAATTGTGTATCAAAAACAACTGGAGTAGACACGTTTTGAGAGCTGTTCGGCGGGAATTACACATAGCTGGCATGTTTATATTTAAAAAGGCTCACGGGCTCATAGCAGCAGGTTAATTGACTTAATCAAATGGTAAGGACTACTCGATGTAGAAAATATAATAAAAATTTGTACTTTCTTTACAATGGTTTTTTGTAATGCTCCTGGAGGCTAACTACTTATGGTTGTTTAAGCATCGCGTATTAAGAACTTCTGAGTATTGATTTTTAACTTTACGGTACAAAAATGAAACGTCAGAGATCGGAAGTTTTTAATACGCTTTAGTAGGCCTTAAAACCTTAAAGACCTTAAAGACCCCCGGGTGTGAAAAATTATTTATGCTTTGTTTAGTTTCATTTAGAATCGAACCTGTTTATTTCCAGTTTACAAACGACTACTAAATTAAACAGCGGAGATATTTGAGACGCGCCATAATAATGTCGTCAGCCGCGCGCCACCATTACCATTACCCGTGTTACCCTTAGTAGTATAAAAATAGCAACTCGTAATAATTATCGACAATGACTCGTCCAATTAACAATGTGCAAATATGTATATTAATCAGTTTTGTGTTTCAGCTCTCGATGGCTTCTCGACGGATGTTACTAAAGCCCCACAATGCCTTGTCATTATTTAAGATCAAGTGACGAGGCGGGGGTGATGAACCTTACATCCATCGATACAAGGTCTATAACCCTATTTGACTAAACATTATCTAATGATAAAGTGTCCCTCAAACGTACATTGACCTTTTAAGATCCTTACATTAGCTTTAGATAACAAATCTAGCGAAAATGTAGATAAGTAATAGTTAATAGTTTGGGGCAGAAATGAACAGATTGGGATACAATTTGGCACACAGATAGTAAGTAAGATAATATATGGGATAATTACAACATTGACAAAGTCTCGAGGAGGAGCCAGTATTATTAATTTTGAATTTGGTGTCAATAATATTAATTATATCTATTAATTTCCACTTTATTGTACGTTGAAAGTATTCGCCATGTAGAGAACAAGGCCCTCCACCAAAGTGTCGAACGTATAATAGTACGTTTTTTCAAAAGTTTAAAACGTGTAAAAGTTTGGTTGTTAGCCCCCGAACGGGCAGCGCATTCAAATTAGTTCTCATAAGTTCTCGCCGGGAACGTTGCCGCATTTTGTTTCTGACAATTATTATCTAACGCCGGAGATTGCTTCAACTTTTCAACGAAATGGTACGCCAATTTATATAAGCTATGAATGTAAATATACCACATTCCTATTACTCACTGGTCACACTCGGCACACGTTCATTCTGATTTGCTAGTTAATTACTAAAATATGTCATTCTGCAGTGGAGCGTCACTAGTTCGATGCCATTGCTATAATATCTATAACACAAAAACACTAAAAGGTTGCCATCGCCAGTAATTCACTGGCGATCTCATCGCAAAACTAGCAAATTCTGTAATACTGCTCATAAATACAGTGTTATCAGGCTGCGATCTTCTGAAAGGTCAAAGTACAGTCTGTCAGCTCCGAATGTCGAAGGGGAGATCCCATTGTGCCTACAATTTTATAGTTGCTTGCTATGGTAGTTGCTTTAATGAAATATAATTTTCCTGTCTCTAATATTAACAATTACAGAGGGTAAAACGTATTGATGCAATCAAAAAGCAGACCGGTAACGTTTTACACAAAATAAATAGAGGAAGCAGTCGGAAACGAAGCGGAAAAACTATTTTGTGACACCTCGAGCTTGTGGGAGCACCTACGACGCCCCCAATAAAACTGATATCGAATCATAACCCGACCACCACATACAAGAGACCCCCTCAATACCCCACGCCGCCTTACAAGGTGTACTGGCGACATAGTTCACAATATCCTGGTATCTCTCATCTCAAGTCTGCTCGAGGGACTCCCCGCAACCAATGTGATCCCGACGCCGAGACTCAAATCCCGCGATTGGATCCCGCGGCTGTAATGAGCCTGAGTATAAATACCAGCGGTAATATCCCGTAGAAAATTACATTCTGGCCGCCTTCGAGGACGGTAAACATATTTTGATTACATATTTATTCCCGACGGCGCGCCCCTATCTGTGGGGATGATTGCGCCTGCAATGATTGTGTTACTGATTAGGATCACTTATTATTAAGATGGTTATCGGCATATCGTACCTTAATTTAGATTACAATACTATGTTGTTTATATATAGAACTATCTAAATGTTCTTAGACATTCGATGCATCTCTTTAGATCATTCGACGGGGACTCCATTTCAAACAAGAGTCACCAGTCAGGTGGCACTGCTCTATCATAAACTTTATTCCTCTACAGGAAGTAAGATTTCGGCGCAAATCAAACACAAAGAAGTGAGAAGCCTTGCCCATCGTAGTCTGAAAGAAAACTTACTGGTGTAAACATTGAAAGTGAATTCAATGAGTATGTTTTGAAATGGCAAAGTTTGCTAAATGTTAATAAACAAGTCCCACTTTAAATAGATGTTTATGGAAACCTTATCATTTTCATACTTACGGTGCAATGTAGCGGTGAATACTTACAAAAATAAATTAATTTTAATACGTAAAGTGTTTATGAGTTGGTACTCAAGTTGGTAAATAAATAACACAGTCAGTATTATACAATTTTCTTTTACACATTGAACTCAAATACAAAATATCTGAAAAACAAAACGTAAGTATATTATGTGGTTTCTGTAGCGCTCGATTATGTTTAAAAAATGAAATCAAACAAGGTAGCTCGAGGCGCCCAATACCAACATCAAGTTGTAAACTAAAAAGGTAAATAATTCCAACGGTGAAGGCAGCATCGGCAACACTCACAACTTCTTCCGACGGCAACTTCCCAACTTCAACTATTTATTTATTGCGCCGGTGGGCTTTGAGACTTACCTTCAGCAAACTACTGACCGCACATACTCTCACGCTTATTATAATGGTATTAGAGTTCACAATAGCTACAGTACACGCATTAGGTGTTAGGTGTTGTGAATAGTGTTGTTAAGTTGCAGGCCTCTGCTTAAGTTGGGTGTAAACACAAATAGACGTATTTCCTGAGGCGTGGGTCTCTGTGATTTGTGGTTATATTCATTGTTTCGACTCTCGACTCCTACGCTCTTATTATGAAGCAGAAAAATTTAAACTCTATACAGATTCAACGAAAAAATTATTATGTAAGTTGAAATAATTGAAGACAAACATGTTATTATGGTCGCAAGCAGATGTATAGCTTGCTGGGATGATGTCACTACATTTTGATAAGTACTATATTATTAGCTCGCACTTTTGCATATTATAAATAAACAAATCCTACTTCAATTACAAGAACTATTTGAGTAAGCCTTCGTTTAATCACTCTTAACAGCATACGAAATCACAAGACAAGCTATACAGCAATCGATTGACATTAGCGCGATGGCATTTTCACTTTTCAAATAGATGTTTCAAAGAATGCGATGCGTATGTTCTTAATATAATATATTATGTGCAAATGCACCTTCTCGATATTCTTACTACGAAGGTATATTTATAATACTGTGAAGGCGTACTTATAAACTACACATTAAGTTGAAGCATTATTTGAAACATCAATTGAGAGCCCAAGTTGGCAAGAGCCCGGAGATCCCACACACCGAAGTTTTAATAACCTCGTCTGGGAAACTACAGTTTTGACCAACTTTTTGGTAAAATAAACTATTTAGTATTCTGTGGTAAAACTAGGAAAATAGCTTGCGTGTTTGTATGTGAGCTGTGATTAAGACGCCCGCAGACTTTTGGAGAGAAATTATCTGAACGTTTATCCACAGATGAGCCAAGTTATGCTATAACACACTAATTCGTGTATGTTTTTCTAATGAAGATACTTATTACCTGGAAGCCCATTTCGTATATGCACACAACGTGAATGCATCAGGGAGGAAATTACTTTGAAATCGCGCAGTAAGAGACCATTTTATTCCAATGTAGATGAGCTTTCCGCCGATGGCAAAAGGTACGTTGGTGGAAGGTAGTCGTGGGCATAATTTCAAATTTTAACAACTGCTTTTTGTACAAGTGTTAAAACACAAACAATAATGCAACGCCTTTTCTTGGATGTATGCGCAAGCCTGTATTCACATTTGTAGTACTTTGTTCTTGAAAACCAAAAGGAAACCATCACAGTTGGACTCAAACAAGACAAGCTGAAACAAGATAACTTTGTACGGGTTTTGGAGCAGATCATTTATGTAGCTTCCCAACCTGCTCTACGACAACCCAGTCTTTGTGCACATCAATGCACCAGGAGAGCAGGATAGTAGATGCTTTTGAGTGCTTCCAGGAGCTCTTATTGGATTTGAATACATATTACATCGTGTGCTACATCCACTGAGCCAGCGAGTGTCGCAAGCGTTGCTATTGGTACGACATCCATCAGGTATTGTCCTTGTTTCTTGGGTTCACATCAGTGCTAAGTAAGGAATCCCTTGATACTAATGATATTGACATATTTTACCATCTTTATGTGTATTTAGTAGCATCGCTTGTTACCACATCAAGGCAATTACTTTAAAATGAAACTTCATACCTATTTAAGACATAATTGCTAATTACAAGGGTTATTGTGTCATAAACAAGTTATAGGTAGAATAAGGCAATTTGAGAATAGCTAAATTACTTATCGTAACTAAATTGCCTATAGAATCGCACTTTTCCCATTTGTTCAGGCACTAAACATAGTCGAGGGAAGCCAAGTAGACAATATGGTGGTGGAGCTGTCAGCTTAAAAACCTGCCGTTTATTTGGTACTCGTGTGACGTCATGTTACCATTAAAATGTCAGCGGACGCGTTGAGTTAATAAAAGCAGGCTGTACCGTCAGCAGAGCTGTATCGTTAGCGCGTGTGATTGATGTCAGAACTGGAACCGTTCGCTGCTCATTACGGTGACACCACTACACCAACGACATTTTATTGCCATTTATAGCAATTTTTGACCAAAATTTGTTATATATTATGACAACTAATTACTTACATTCAGTGGGGCCTGTACCAATGATTTTTTGTAAAAAGAAAATATTTGCAGTGATTTCAAACCACGTGCATTACGGTGAAGGAAAACATCCAAACACAGAAGTAATCCAAAGCGTATGTATAGTTCCTGAAATGGTGATGGACTCACCTTCCGTTGCGTTGGTATGAGGTTGGTGAATAACGCACCGTTGCAAATAAAATTAGGCCGAGCTTTTCACCCAATATATTGCGTGAGACAGGTCTACTACCCTAACGTAAAAACCACTTCCATTTCCTCCTCATTATGTATCATTTAAATAATAAAAACCTTGTTAATGCTGACTGTAATATACATTTGTTGGATGTCGTAAGAATTCATTCGTGTACCAAACATAAGCCGTGGAGGTGGTGGTAATAAAACCATGGAAACCAACTAAGCCCTATTAGATATCCTGTAACTATTTTCATTGTAAAAGCGTCAATTGCACGCATGACACATAGTCGTAAATAAGGCACAGAACAAATCCTAGCGTAATGACGCAGTATATGAGGTGCGCGGCCAAAAGCCCCGCGTCCCCGAAACACGTATTCATGGAGGATTAACGACCCGATAGTGGGCCTTTCACACCATTAAAAGTGTTAAAAAGCGAGCGGGCGCCATGATGTGCGGCCCCACTCTATCCTGTACCGCCTGCCCGCTTTTTATTTTCACAATAACATTCAATGAAATGTATGTACATTTGCAATTTTCAAACGTATAAGTTCGCCAGATAGTACCAACATTAAATAAAATAATTAATACATTTTTTTATTAAAAACTAGCTGCGCCGCGCGGTTTTACCCGCGTAGAGTTAAGTAAAGTAAAGTAAGTTCATGGGTGACCCTAGGAACACTAATGTTTTGTTTTAAATAATAGTAGCCTATGTTACTCATTGTAACATGAGCTAAATAATATTTCATACGACCTCTAATAAAATATTATTCATATAAGTTATAGGTTAACACGATTTAGAGCATTCGTTGCACATTCATTAATTATAATAATAATAATGTTTATTTTCACAAAAACCTCATTAATAATAGTTTAAGATAAAATGGGAACATTATCTTGTGTTATGAAATAGATGCAGTTGCGAATTTGGTCCTTCCAAATTCTTCACCAAGACACTAATTGCTATTATAAATAGCGAAGGAATCGTACAATATCGCTGTGAATGTGTCCGCACCCAATATACATCTCTGTAGGTGTGTTATTGTGCGCACTATGTGTAAGCTTTAGAAATTGCAGATCAATATTCGCACTTTATGATTTGCTGCTAATATGAGACTGCTGGCAACAAGTACCTGTTACTGTCTGAGAGATGTTTACATACCCCGATACAATATGATACTCGATCGAGTATTTTTATGACTCATTTGTTTAAGATGGTACTCATGGTAGCGAATAGATTAGAGCTTCATCGGAATTAAGTACTTGATTAATATAATTGGTAGACATCATTAACTATAATACTGCATTCAAACACATCCACATTTCCTTAGTATTTTTTTATTGTCGCCTAGCTGTGCCCTGCGGCTCATGTTGCGGAACCTTTATTTTTTTAAGTAGCCTATGTAACTCCTTGTAACATCAGCTATCTGCCATCAATAGTACAGCTAAAATTGGTCCAGCCATTTCAGAGACTAGTCGGCATAAACAGACAGACAGATTTTTTTATAAATTAATTTGTTTTTATAGATACTTGCATATTATGCATATTCTATATATGCATAATATATATATAAAGCTGTTTTTATGGAATTACAAAGAGTTGGTTCAATTGCATTTATTAGTATGAATTAGTATGTATATAGATTTACATGAAAAATTTTTTCAAGTAGGTAAACATCTCTGAAGCATTTGGATAACTGCAAGTAAGAATATAATTAGTTTGCTTGAACGTACATTATTTTGTATCGACAATCCGTATACCTCTTCAGTTCACCGAAGTTTCCGTCGTTGCGAACCATAACATAAACGTTAGAGCTCTATAAAGTAACTTGTACAAAAATCTCAGTGGTACAGGTGAGTGTTCCCGTGCTAGTGTAGAGTTAAGTACTTAGCGTTGAGGCCGCGAACTGTGTTGTTGTTTCTCCATGTCTACCGAGCGCCGAGTACCAGGCTTCATCGTCTTATTCTACACTATCATTTTGAGAATACATTTTAATAATTTTAATAAAAGTTTGCGACGGTCAAAATCTCCATTGGTTCTGTATTTAGGTTCGTTTAAATTTCCTATTTATATTATCAGTAAGTAGCTTCTGCCTGCGACTTCGTCCGCTTGGAATAGTTACTTAGGGCTAACGCAAACTTTAACTCGAATTTGCTCTTAACGTGATTATATAGATAGCTTTCCACGATAAATGGATTATCTAATATTGAGATAATTTGTCAAATCGATTCAGTAGTTCCTGAGATTAGCGCATTCAAATATTCAAGCAAACGAACAAACTCTTCAGCTTTATATATTAGTGTATATTTATATGTATATCAATCACGAAGAATCCTGATGAGCAAATTTACATGGACACAGTAGACTTTAATTTAAAATCACCTTAGTACCAAAAACTTTCATGTTACGTCAAAACAACATTAGCGATAAAACTAAACGCAATAATGAATGATCGATGCAGCTAAACAGGTTAATGAGTTGTTAGTTGCGTGTAACGGAGCGGAACCATTCAGTCATTCCACCGTGTGGCACGTTCCGTTTCACGCATTTAATCTCTCCTGTTAATTACGTTCTACAGCGCGCCGCCGACAATTAATATTACGTTTCATTATTAAATCAATTATCGAGACTTTGTCGAAATAAAACGTTGCCTTTGTATTATATTTCGACTGTCATTGATAACGCTAATTAGCAATTATTTTAGGAAATTTAATATAGAATAATATAACTTTAAACGTTACCATCGTGATATAAGACATGAACGTTGCATGCTTGGCATATAATAAAGCATTATTTTAAATCAAAGCATCGAGTTCTGCCAACGATCGGTAAATCCCCATCGTTTACACTTGTAATCTACAGTAATACATTACTCAGAATCTTAAATGAGTTCCATCGTAGCGCGAAAACATCACGGAACGTGTGTGGAAAATTCTCTCATATCACAATCAATAACAAATCGTGGATATTTTAATCACGCTTATGTATGTTTACGCCTCGTCGGATCTTAACGTAAAGGGGTAGAGATGAAATTTGCATAGAAAATTGCAAAATAAAGTTGGCGCTGTCAAAGGAAATTAAATCACCGAAGATATTGCTTTGAAGGCGGCGTGCCCGGGCATAACACCACCGTCTGTCAGGGGCGGGCTTAGGGACGCGTTATACAGCCTCTCGTTAGGGTTCCGCTCTTAAAACATTTGCATCAATATAACAATATACTAGTTGTTGAATGTTTGTACAGATATTTGCCGGGCAAGTATCTTCGGTAAATATAGTTGGAATTGCAATTGATAGCCCTTGGAAATATACCGAAGATATAATATTATATATTTTAAATTTCTTTTGTTCTAATATCTCCCTTATAATATTATAAATTGAAATAGAAAGTAAATTGCAAAAACAAATTTTATACACAATCGAATTTTGTTACTAATAGTCCCAGAGCACCCCTGAAATATTGGAACAGTTACATTTGATTTGAGAAATATATATATAATTCTAAAATGCATATATAAACCCATTACTATAAAGAACAATAAGATGCGGCTGGTCCAATATTATCCTCATAAGCGCCATCTATGAGGAGAGAATCTAATTAGCTGACAAAATTATCGTCAAACATTAGGAAGGGCACCCGGAGGCGTGCACAGCTGGAATTATAGCGAGGCTTGCGAAGAATAAAGGCAAGTTTTATTTAGCACATCACATCCTGAAGCCTTTATTAGCTGCTCAAAAGGCTAAGGTAGTATAATTATCCCTTATGAGAAGGCAGATTGGCCTTTCACCTCGTAATTGGATTAACCGTTTCCTTTTATACCCGCATCAAGGCCGTGATGAGACTCATTTGGCGCGCCCTCTGACCACAGCTTTAAAACGCATTCTTTTGCGAATCCTACTATTTATTGTAACAATTTGCTAGCTCTATTTTATATAAAGATCCAACTAATGTCGATGGAATGTCATTTATAATCATGCTTCTGTACTTATGACATTAAAACCTAGTTTTGTGCGTAACGAAATTCAACATTAACAACAAGAATAAATAACATTATTTCGAGTATTGTCTCCCGAGTACGTAACATCTGGTTGTGATAATATTTTTAATCATCAACTATCAATGAAATAAGAAATAACTCGTGAAAGTCACGCGGTTTAACATTGTTAATAAAGTTACATCGGCTCGAGCGTTCTCCAATCTTCCAGCCATCAGCCACTTAGCCAACAAACTCACAACTCCGAGCATTAATAATAAATGCTCCACATACTTATTATAACTCGGAACTTCTGGGCATCGTTCACGGGAAATAGTTGCTAAACTCTATAATAGCTACTTTAGGGATTGAGATTTTTCATTAGACTGCGTATGGATTTACTTAAATGTTATAAACGTTACATACACAAAAATAAAACAATATTTTTTCTCTATCACCTCTGCTTATTCCAGCTAATGTCTGATCGACTGGACCAATTTTAATGGGACATTCACTGGCAGATAGCTGATGTTACAAGGACTGGAATAAGCTATTTGAAGCAATTTTCTAAACATTATGAACAAAAAAAAATTGGGTACCGCGAAATAAAGTCACCCAATTAAATTCACGCGGGCGAAATCGTGGGTCATACCTAGTGAAATAATATTAACATGCATAGAGAAGTGAGAAACTCCTTAAGTACCGGATTTATACAGAATAGTTGCCATCTTAGTGATCAAAGAGAGTTAGGGTAAAACGGGATTTCCGATCGAAATTCAGAGCTGCATGACTAGACCAAGTACCCCCAAAAATAATGCTACAATACAGGTAGGTCCCTGTTCCCATGAGATGTTATCAGCGAAGACTCTTGGGGTACTCAGCGTTTATCACCACCACTGTTCTTTAAAAAAATGTGCTGTTTTGGATACAGTATTTTAACGAACGTCATACGCTATAAAATTAATGTTCATTTCTTGATAGAATGAACTACATCGAGGTGGTACAATATGAGGGTAGGCCAAGTCCAAACTTTTGATATTAGTTCTGTAATTGTACAAAAATAATCAAATAGCTATCTACAGCGAACTCTGAGGGTACAAACAGAACAAAGGTAATAAGGTAACTACACCCATTAAATGGTAAATTCTATAGTCAACGCAAATTCACCGTTCAAGTTGAGGTACTGTGTTTAATCAAATCACAGTAAATCTTGCGACGAACAAGTGAAGCTTCATAGCTGTTTTACGGCCACTACGGAATCTTTCATTAGTGTTCTAGTAAATGCTGGATTCACTGCGATTTCAAATATGTCCGTGTGTAATTTGAATTTTACATGTAACTAAGCACCTCCCCTACGCTTCCCCCATTTCGCTGGCGGCGTAGACGCGCTTGCATCTGCACCGATGTTATTTTGCTATAATTCTATAAGTTTTAAGTGGAAATGTCTGACACCCCACACATATTTCTTACTGAAACACAATTATCACTTTGCTATTATTTTAAGTACTCATATAGAAAATATGAGAATCCTGATTGCTCCATAAAAGGTAGGAAAGTCACTCTGTGAAACAACTTGATTAATTTATATAGACTGTTGGAAAAGAAAATAAATGTTTGTGAATAGAAAGAGACTAGAAGTATATTCAATTAGGAATGGAATAACACTGCATACCCTTTGAGGTATACGGGAATTGAAAATTCTTATCAGCAAAACAATTTCAGTCCAATAAAATTACACCCACAGATTGTTCATCTGGATCGTTCCCAATATCGCAAATATTCCACCTCCCAGTAACACGTGACTATTCTGAAACGTAACGGAAAAGGTCTAGAATTAATATCGAATAGTAATAACTGTGTACGTGACGTCACGTCTCCGTCGCGTCCATCGCGTCGCGGCAAAGTTGCACACAGCTTGCTGCCTGTTACCTGACTGTGCTCTCATTACTATTGCTTTGCTTGTGCAATCTGCGAAAACGTGTTTTATTAAATTGAAAAATATATATACTCACGCTATGCCAGAAGGGTCCCCATAGTTTGTGTATCCCGCAAAGGAGTTGTAATAAAAACACCCACATTTCGCCGAAGATGATTAAGCGCCATTGGGACAGAAGGAGAGTTCATCACCGTCTTAGGCACTATACATATGTCGTTGAATAACTTTACAGACATAGGTCAGGTCAGAGTCAGGTTGACAAACAAGAGTGTACCGCCATGTGCGGCTAAACTGGCTATGACATGGTCAGAAGTGACAAATACATTGAAGGTGGAAAATAGTAAGCTTACCGTCAGATCAAGAAGAAACCTGTATCAGGATCTTGTATTACTTTGTCAACAGGACTTACCTCTTTTTGTAAATGATAACATTTATCCCGATGTGATTTGGATCAATGCAGTGCATTACAGTGTGCCAGCGGGCTGCACTCGCGACAGCCCCAGCGGTGGCGGCTGACACGACTAATCTAAACAACCTTAACTAACTTCCACTGGCGCGCACTTGGGACTTGCTCACTTGTTCACTCAACTGGCAGGAGACCAGCGGTGAGAGCGTAAGGCAGGCTCAGTAATAACATCAACGCTATGCTATCAGTATTTCGATGTAGGTATCATACTTTAAGAACCTCTTTAGCTTCGTCTACACCAATTCATCTCTGTCTTCACTCTTTCATACAACAATAATTTTTTTTTTTACAATTACAAATGGATATAATTATTTGAATTTCATATCACTAAACTTATACATAGAAAACAAAACAGAAAAATATCAATGGAAAAAATTATATGGACCAAAATAAGTAGTCCAAACAATCTAATTAAACAATACGCAGCACAAACCATCAGGCTCGGTGGCTTTAAACAAATTCCAATGAGCAGGCGAATGGTGTACCTATGAAGTATTCCTACCGCATTGCTCACACCTTGTACCAGCCGGCGTGCGTTGCTGAGAGCACCTGCTCGCAACTACCAGTATTAAACTACTATTACCGCAACCCGCCGCCGGTGCAACTCAGCTCTGTATAATAATGCTCAACACAAACAATCACGATACATTTTTTACTAACTTTAATGTCATCGAAGCTCTCACGTCACAGTTGTTATAGTGTCTGTAATTTGATCAACGGAGTTATGCAACCCTTACTCAACTAGTATTTGGAAGTGTGACCGTCCGAGTTTATCGCGTGCCTTGGAGAACACGTTTAGCCATCGATCGCCATTGCCAATTGTTGCCAGATTAATTGTCAATGGTTGTGGTCAGTCAGCGGCCGAAAACGTCTGAAAAGTGGTTTAACTTGATTACCATGCAAAGGGGTCGATAAAATCAGGTTCTAGGCAAATCGGGTGAAATCGAAATATGGGATATGCCCAAGGCGATGATGATGAATGACATTTATGAATGAGATATAATGTACAGACAACACAAGGTGCATCATGCCTCTTTTCTTTTCCCGAAAGAACTCGGCGTTATAACAGTAACCAATGATAAAAATACATTATAATAGTGCATTATGTGGTCATAAAGGTTATTTTGTTTATAAAATATGCTTCACAGCTCTCATAAATAGGTAATATGGACACGTAGATCCTTACAAGTTTAACCAGAAATGTAATTGTAACGATCGCGACAGTTGGACTTCGTACATTGTCGAACCTCCGTCCAACTTGTTCAGGTCAAACTAACTTATCTTCGCACGTTACCTCACCTCTACCCCCAGCAAATAAGGTTCAGAATTGAGTAGCAATGAATGCATCAGTAAATGGTAACCGCGACGTGAGTAGTATACCTGAAATAGGTACATACGTCAGGAAATGCGAGGGAAGGTCCGAGTGATGTATGGCTGTGCATGATATATGGAACGTGACTCAATATAATATATGGTGTATTGACCCTGACTTTTGTTCGCGCAAATATTGATGCCGCAACTCCTTTTATTTTGATTTTACAGAGTGACAGTGATATAATGGTTCTAATACTTTTACTGCCAATTCATAAAATACGGACCTTTTGTTACATACATACATGTGCTCTCGCCTATAGTCCCCGAAAGCAGACGTGTTGTAATAACAACACGCCCACGTTTCACCAAATATTATTAAGTGCCAAAGTGACAGATGGTGAGTCTTTCGCCGTCTCAGGCACTACACATAAGTCTTTATTATTACTTCTCAGATATATGCAGGTTACCTCACGATGTGAAATAGCTGCACATACGTGTTTTAGAAAAACTCATTGGTACAGACCCCGCTGGTATTCGATCTTGCATCGCTTGCGAAGCAAACGACTGCTGAAACCCTGTGGATCTCTTTCACGGCTCAAACCCTCTGATACAAGTTCTAGTGTTAAATTCTGCAAGGGATTGTTTATAATATTTTTTGAAGATGTTTTGTGAGGGCAGTAAAGAGATCTCACAGTCTCATATGGGACATTCATTCCACCCAATGATAAAATCGGAAGGACATGAATTGAGGCAGTGAGCGTTTACTTATCAGATGTATTGGTAACTCGTTAGCACCTTTAAAGCATGATAAATCGCTCAAGAAGTACACAATGACAAACATCTTCACGGTGTTCATCGAATCGTCGCAAAATAATTTCCTTGAGACATTTGAAGGAATGGTACTGACTATATGTCTCGCATAGCATATGGTAACAGACATCATCCCATATCGTCACTGGACACATAACAGTCGCACGTCACGTCCATCAGGCGGGACACGTCCATACACGTCTAGACGTACTTAACACTTTTATTAACGTCAGGTGCACAGATACCGGTTAGTGATAGTAATCTTGAGGACTCTGAAATTACCGCAATGCGTCTGTTATGTTTTGTTAAATAAGAAAACGTTGTACGTCGATTTCCTGACAGAAATTTAAAAGAGAAGAGTTGCACTGTAGTCTATATGTTTCTCTCGTAAGGGAATTGGTGCTATGAACATTACTTTGAACATTGCGTTCGAGGTGTATAACATTATACTTACGTAACATTCTCGCGTCTTTAAAGTTCTCCATCACACATTTGATACCAAAACAATAGGAGATTCGAATGTCTATGAAGTGATTTGTTGAATATAAAATAAGGTGTGAGCTTCGCAGCAATATTAGTTTCGTAGCACGTAGCCTTTACCGTAGCACGTAGCACCGGGGCGTAGCGTTAACGCTACGATTCACATCGTATTCCATTATAATTGCTTTTGTGTTCGCGAATACTGCTTTTATTGGCTATAAGTAAATTTAGTTCATGAAATAGGGCTAAGGTGGATTTGATACTGCACTTGATTCTCGGGATTATCCCCCTTAAATATCCCTACCATATATGAGCCGTGGTGGCCGTGGGTTTGAGCAGTCGCCTGCTACGCAAGCCCAGCGGCCTATACAAATGAGATTTTTAAAAAATGGATTCGCATTTGTCTGAGAAGTAATTCAAAAACGTATGTATAGTCACTGAGACAACTCACCACCCATCTTCGGTGAAAAGTGCTGTAATAACAAATAATACAAAACAATATATGTAGTATATACCGACACTTGGTAAGGGCTTAAATAATGTAATGTTAATAATGAATAGCGTGAAGTTATGATCAAGTAATTAAGGCCCGCGGACTCGTTAGGTCACTGTGATATACATAAAGTTGGCTGCGAACCTGTCCCACGCTGAGTTGGAATAAATTGAACAAAGTACAAAACAAGTGTTCAACTTTTGCACCTGGGCTTACACCGAGGTTCGGGTGTGGTCCGAGTAGTACGAGATCGAACAACTTCATTATTTAAATTTTGACCACTTGATTATTCTCAGACTAGCCTTAATGAGCTCTTATTTCAATGATAATTCAGGAGTGTGACAGTGAAAGACGTATACACGTCAGTTACATCTGTCTCATGCCGTGATGGCCTTGAGGTTTGAGCAATCGTTTGCTACGCAAGCGACGCAAGTTCGAATCCCAGCGGGGCCTGTACCAATGAGTTTTACTAAAAGAACTTATGTTCTGTCATCGTGAGGAAACCTGCATATTTCTGAGAAGTAATTCAATGACGTACGTAAAGTGTCTGAGACGGCGATGGACTCACCATCTGTCACGTTGGCACTTAATCATCTTCGGTGAAATAGTACGTGTTGTGTTTACAACACCTCTGCCTACCCCTTCGGGGAATACAGGCGTGAGCATATGTATCTATGAAAATAAATTATGCCATCCTGTAGGCAGATCGCTCCCGCCCATACATTGAGTTTGAAACGCTTTAACCATGGAACGTACACAGACAGAAGTTGTGCCAACGCGGCGCCCGGCCACTGTTATATTGTAGCTAGGAAATTAGTAATTTCCTTCACTTGACTGCTTGATGTCCCGGAATAAACCTTATTTATATGTACAGGTTCCATTCAGACGAACAGCTCCTGTTAAGATAGCACGCCTAACTGATCTATATAAGCATTTTACTAACCCGACGTAAAATAAAATTCGTAATACAAAGCAAGACTGCGAGATAATATCTACTCTTTAAACTAGTTCAAAAACTAGTGAACAGGGCAGTACTTATCTCGTAATACAATAACTATCAAGAAAACAGTTACCGAAGGGATACGGCCCAAGTTTAGCGACTAAGTACGAGTCGGCACTAAAACGTAACGTAACGCAAACCGATTAAGTTTTATTTTGTTTGCGTCTAGTTAATATCGTAGCAATACTTAGTCCGCGAATATTAATAGAATTATGAAGTAGGAAATGAAACACTCCGCTTATGGAATGCAAACAATTTGAAGAGCTCGTAAACAAGTGAAGAGCCGGGGAACTTACTGTACAACAGCGTTGGTAGGGTTCGATGGATTTCCTTGAAAAATGTAGAGGGATTATGTTGATACTTTTATAAATTGTTATTAATAATGGATAAGAGACATTCCTTGCCTCAAATACAATGTAAAGAAAGATTAAAAAAACTTTCGCAGAAACAATCATGGACATTGTTTATTACTATGAAGAGAAATCGTAATAGTTAGTCATCACGTAGAATCACTGTACTTCCCAATCAGTCTAGTAAAAGTTTCAGTTTGTTGTCAATAAAATATATTTCTTGTCAGCTGCTTTTTCACTGCTCTTGCACTAATTTAATTCAGTTACTCGCTGTCGTCTATAACTACGTTGAATAAAATCCTGTATTGTATTACTTTTATATTGTTATTGTCATTGAAGCAAGTTAGGTATGTGGTTCCAGTCGACCGATCCAAAACGGCTATCAGGTGACCGAGACCGCGGTTCCAGTTCTTAGTGGTTCTAGTCGCCTGTATCTTACATATGCTCACGCCTGTATTCCCCGAAGGGGTAGGCAGAGGTGTTGTAATCACAACACCCACTTTTCACCGCAGATGATTAAGTACCAACGTGACAGATGGTGAGTCTATCGCCATCTCAGACACTTTACATACGTCATTGAATTACTTCTCAGAAATATGCAGGTTTCCTCACGATGGTTCACTTCACCGTGAAGCACATGGTGTGAAATCACTGTACATAAGTTTTTTTAGAAAAACACATTGGTACAGGCCCCGTTGGGATTCGAACTTGCGTCGCTTGCGTAGCAGGCGACTGCTCAAACCTCAAGGCCACCACGGCTCTCTTATTGAAAAATGATTGACGTTGGAAAACTGACTAAAAAACTCCAAGAATGTAAAAGGGACAACATTTCAGAACGCCATCAATAACACTTGACGCGAACGAAGCCATTGAGAACCCCGAGTGCAACTGTTATCAGATGCTTACATGTAATACAATATGGCATTTTATTACCGAAAATCCATTAAGTTTTAACTTCATGAACCGAAATGTCTTAAACGCAATTTTATTTTCAGTAACTGTATGTTAAAAGCAAACGCTTTATAGCTCTGCAACAGTGGAACTTAGCTACAATGTATTTCAGATACCAATTTATTAAGAGCTGTCCATTTTATACCAGTACTAGTTAATACAGATCAAGTTATAATGGTACAAATTGAATACAGTCAGTATTGAAGCGGTACCAGATGAATTTATACCGTTTATGTGAACATTTATTCTTTCTTTATTTTAATCTGGAATGATATCAAGAATACGTATCAATTAGAAAGAAGCCCTAATCTCCGTATTATAAAACATAGTCTAAGATAGTCTTTAGTTTATATGGCTTCTCTTTCTGAGATACAGAAAAAAAGGGATGGAAATAGTTTTTGTCCGAGTATAGTCTAATCTTGACTAAAACTATGATATGTAAAAGTTGATTGTAAAAGTATTCATCATCATCATCATATTTGTAAATTGTAAAAGTATTATGAAATGGAAAAATATATAGATGTAACTTCATATATTATAAGGCTTACCACCACACCTTTAGCAAACACTTTCTAAATCGTATTGTGTTATGGATTACGTTTGGGATCGGCAGATAATAGGAAACAATAGTTATTTACTTACGTTCTTGGCATAAAATCGTTCTTCACATATGGAAACTATAGGTGTTCCACTGGAGTACCCAGCGATGAACATACACGAGTGTTAGAGGGTGGAATGAGTGAACGCCTACCAATATTTCACAAATTTAAGAGAAGTAGAGCATAACAAGATTACTGGATTGAATTTCGAACTTGCCTATATTGGGGACAGTACACAATATATAACCTTACAGAAGATCACAGCCAAATAACGTTACCATAGAGTAGTGTTCCCGCAGTGAGTAACGTCACCAGCACTTGGGGAGAAGGAGGATGATTAGTAGAAGGCAAAATAAGAGTAGCATTCACTGGCGAACTAAATGAATTTACATACCACCTTTGTAGTGAAAAAAATGTATGATGAAATTCTTCAATATGATTTGACAATTGCAAATATTTTCGTTAGTATTCGACTATCATTCTACATTTATGCGGATGTTGGCTACCTGCTTACAATTACTTTAGCCTGACTAACGTTAATAAGACGAGGTACGTAGAGCAAGTCGCGAGTTCAAAACTCTCATCAAAGTAAACATGAAAGGAAGTGAACGTGGCATGCACGATTCCGTTCTGTGATAATACCCTGAACTTGTTTATTAGTCGTTTACAGAACAAACTGAGGAACAAACTAAACTGGCCAAACTCCGCAAAGGCACAATAAAAGTCAATGAAAGTGGGTGACGGCGAGGGTGTCGGCCAAAAGTGTCCGGAATGGGGATTCAAAGGAACTTTCCCAACTTAAAGCTACAGACAAACCCAGGCGTATATACTGAGATGCATGTCCAGGCCTTTTGTTCTAATCGTCGACATACATTAAGTTGGAGTTGTGGGTGTGTTATGTCAATTAAATCTGCACGGTAATTATTGTCATTTATTTGAATTTGTTTTATTAGTACTACGAGTACGACTGCGGCCGCTAAACTCGTAGAATATTCCTACAGATCTTCATAAATATAGGACTAAATATTGAAGTTACTATAATGTTGCATTTAACCCGACGCATGACGTAAAATAGCCCTATGCAAACGTAATAATAGGAAAAACGCGTCCCTCTCGCCTACTAGGTATTACGCTCAAGCAAGGCAGTCATAATACGTCGCAGAGGTGGGAGAATAAAATTATACACAATATTTGTGAGCCATATTGTTAATTAAATTACGTCTGGATACTTAGACTTCAATATCCACGCTGGGATCTCTGCTTAAAATCTACATATTTTAATTTGTACCTCAAAATCCCCCAAAACTCAATCCTCTGTGAGCGTGTAATACATAGGTTGTCCAACGTGAAGTGTGCCCCGGGTACCTGTATAAAATTAAGAAGTTACCCGCGGCACAGAATGGGACAGTTTGGGCACAAAGCGGCCAACTTCGCTCATTAAAGCGCGGGGCGAGCGAGCGTACCAAATAAAACGTGCTAACTACGCGTGTACCATATCGGACACTTAACTGCAATACCTACTTGGAGATACGACCACTGTTCTCTCCATTTATTTTACATTGAGTCTTATTTTCTATTGCTCAGCATTTCAAATAATTGTATGAGATCCGTGATCTCTACATATTGCCAAAGATGTTAAATTGGCAACCGGGACCGACGGCTTAGCACACTCCGATGAAAAGAGGGAACTCGGGCGGTCACCCACCCAACTACTGGCTTGGGTTATATGGTTGCTGAACTATGATGATCTAATGATATGCGCAATAGTAACTGCCACGAGCTCCTCTCTATTACATACTGATAAAAAAACATATATTGGCCAACTACCGAAATGTTCATGAACGGCAGAGAAAGGGCGCATTCTTTTCTCTAAAATACTAAAAGAGCGCGTCGGGTTCAAATATCAGATTTACGTTCATTAAATAACTGCACACTAGTTCCGGGAGCCACATAAATAAGCTGACGTAAAGAGTATCGGCGTGCTCTCCACTCGCTACGTTTAATTGGTGACATTCGGACAGCACTAACGAGCTCTGCGAGCGATACTCGATCCACCGGCTTTGTCCGGATTTGATGTGATACCAATAAAAGTAAATATGCTACCGATGGCCGATCTGCTGTCACCAAATGTTGTTTCATTTATACGTTATCCAATATAAAAATTGTAACATTTTTGCGCCGTTATAAACAGAACGTATCACTTAATAAATAGCAGTGTGTAGCTTTTATTCAGTATTAATTAGTCGCATTGTGTGCGCTGGGAGGCAATTAAACTGCGTTACGAAGTTGTTTCTTTGCTTTGGAGTTAATGATTTATAGCGGGCTGCGGGCCGCGATAGCCGAGCGCCTTAACGAGCTAATCTCATAATACGATACTTTCGCTGCAGATACACAACACACATTTCATGGATAACGATCGCATCTCAGATGCTACCATCGAACACTGTAACAGAGAGACGTGTATGACGTGTATACAGCTGTCACTGTCATTCAGAGGAATAAACATCACGAGTATGTTGAGCTTCTACAAAGCTTGCTCTGAGTTTTTTAAATGATAACGTAATCAAAAATCTATCGGGAAAGAATCAACCAAAGCTTTCTTACTAAAAACATGGTATTTCCTTTTAAATCCTTGTTTAATGTTTTTTAAGAATAGGTAGTATATATGAAAGAGGAGCTCGTGGCACAATTGCTATTGCGCATATCATTCGATCAGCGAAGTTAAGCAACCAAACCCCTAGCCAGTAATTGGATGCGTGACGCCCCCAAGACAGAGGGTGTCTAAATGTGAGGCCTAAAATAGTGTGACAACTAGTTTAACCCAGATCACAGATTTTCCTCGTTAAATGGATTGCAAAGTTCAGATGGCTGTCGCTTCTTATAAAAATCAGGTGATCAGTCACATCAGATTGAATCAAGTGCCGACCACAACAATGAATGGGATAAGGTCAGGGAGATGATGATGGAGTATATATGAAAATAACGTATGTAGTGTGTGACTGCAACGGTGATGGACGCGATAATCATCTTGGTGCTGTACCTCTGACTACGTAGCTGACGTTTGAAAATTAAAATGTTTTATTCAGTTTAGGCCCTGGTAAGTCACTTATAAATGTTGAGGAATTCACCAACGGAAACTAGTTTCTAGGAGAGACTCACCATACATTATCTTTATGCCGAAAGTGCTATAAAAATATGTACAGATAAATCCCACAGAAAGAACAAAACATTGTAGCCGGCCATGCTGAAAGTGTACTCATCAATAAACGTAAAAAACACAAGAAATTACCGTCGTTTTGGAGCCGGGTTAAATGTCCATAAAATTAATTCTATTCGGCCCCGGGGGACCGCGGCCTCTCACAATCACCCATTATTCAAATACGCTTCCAGGATAATATTTATATATCATTTACCCATAGATTTTTGTGATTTAGCTACATTGGATGATTGATAGTTAAAAAAAATTAAATAAATATATTGTCTTATATATATACAGATGATATATGAATTAACCAAGGCGCCACCATTGGTTAGTAATATAGATACAAATGTTGGCACGTGAGTGGAGGATTTTGTATTAGAAAAATCTGATTATTATGTACCACAGGAGAAAAGCTATTCGTTTTCTGCAGCAGGTATATTTGCCAGCATCCAAAT
This sequence comes from Watsonalla binaria, assembly GCA_929442735.1. Taxonomy (NCBI): domain Eukaryota; kingdom Metazoa; phylum Arthropoda; class Insecta; order Lepidoptera; family Drepanidae; genus Watsonalla; species Watsonalla binaria. The sequence continues at coordinate 150,019 of OV838932.1, forward strand.
TTTCTCTCCACTCACACTGTATAAAAAATATGCTGAAAGATCACTCTAATAGAGATTATATTTTGACGATCAAAAATAGACCGAGAATTCTGTGCTATAAGTAGGCCATCATATTATTAATTCCTATCATGGCCACAGCTGATTTTGAATAGAAATATTTAACTGAAAATATGATATATAAATAATAACTATACCACAGCTGTCTACAATAATTAATAATTCATAATCTATCAATTTTGTAATCAGGGGCTAAGTCATTCTTAAACCTGATTGCGTTCAAAAATGGCGCATTAATTAAATAACAAGTTCCGATGAGAAAGTTCTGAAGAGCTGGTATGACGCTGCATATTGAGCATCGCCCGCGGTGATACCTCCCCCGCATGTCATCACACACCAATCATGGTGTATTAAATTGATTAAAGTTAATATAATATACAGTCTGGGGAGATTCTTACCTACAAATATTATCTGTATTATGAGTTAGACGGCCAGCCGAGTAGGTTGAGTAGGCCTGCGTTTGCGACCTAAGTTCCAATCCCACCAGTTTTATGTGTTTTTCTGAACATAAATGCATTAATGGTGGAGATTTTTTTTATTACATATGTAATATATGAGACCGACTCAGCATCAGTCATGTTGGAGTATCATGGAAATTAATGTTCTTACCTCTTTGAGAACTCTTCTGGGACGGAGGGAGTTAATGCATTATCTTCCCAAAACAGATTTGGTAAGTACCGTTACAGATTTTTTATCGCAGTCTCAAAACGTATAGTTTGACCTTATATGTCTTCGCGAAGAAACAACGAATAAAACTTTTATAAAACGTAACATTTTTAATTAAAAATGTAGAAATATTGAGTCAAAGTGAATTGAAAAGGCAAGAGCAGCTCCATTCCAGCTCCCAACTATTGAATGGAGTGCAAAGCCAGGCTTAAACTAAAGAGAGACTAAGATTAGTTATTAAAGTTAAGCGCGGCCCGGCGTGGCTCGCGCAGCACATTCTGGGACCTAAAGAGTCTGCTGAACGAGATCACTCTCTACACGTAAAGACTACTTAAACGTAAACAATGGTTTATACAAATTTAGAAACTAATGCTTTTTTATGCTTCGCTGTAATCAGGTAAAAAAAACCCTCAATTTGGACTTAAAATTAATTTATAATTTCACTGCGCTATTTAGTGTCCTAGACTTTGTGAAAGTAAGAGGTTATAAATAAATCTAAATATATATAATTCAAAGGTGACTGACTGACTGTCTGACATAGTGATCTATCAACGCACAGCCCAAACCACTGGACGGATCGGGCTGAAATTTGGCATGCAGATTATGACGTAGGTATTCGCTAAGACAGGATTTTGATTAATTCTACCCTCAAGGGAATAAAATAGGGGATGAAAGTTTGTATGAAACTTATTCAATTTTAAACCGCTATATTATATAAAACTAAATCTATGGTAGTAAATTATAAAAGCCGTATATCTCGGGCATCTTACAAGAGAAAATTTATTCGGTGTGATCAGCAAATTATGTTTGTTGTATAATTTTAGTTACTATTCCCACTTGCAGGAACCCCGCTTCGGGTAAAGACCTCCAGACCAGACCAGAGATGGCCAATCTTCTCTAGATCGGGCAATTTTTACCCAATGTGTAGTAAGTGGTTACCGTTAGCTAAACGCTACAAATACAAAATATATTTTATTTAGGAATTTAAAATATGTTTGTTGCAGAAGGCTTACGGGCACCTTACTTGCTTCATGACTACATGACATGACATACGACTGATCTTTTGAAAATCAATCGATTGACTTCTGCTGGAAATCCTTGGCTTGGTTTTCAAATTATGTAACATAGTTACTATATTTTAATGTCAAGAGAAAAAGGGCATAACGGGAACACCCGTTCAGATCTTAGAATGTAACGTCGCCAGTGTTAATCAGGGGAGTACTAGTTCCTGTACCTAGTACCCGGAGTCCCTCCTAAGCATAGAGGATGGCTACCGGGGGGGTTTTGGTGTGGAAAAAACCCACATACCCCGACCTGCCTCTCCCAGGGCGGTCTGGGAACTTTTGAAGGTTTACCCTTCGTCAATAAAAAAAGGTACCTGTGCCTGTATTGGCCTTTTCATCTCTCATTATGCTGGTAGAGTAACAAATTGTTTTTATAAGATAAGTAGAGCCTTTGATATTGATAATGTTGACAGGTAACAGACGCCGCGTGCTTGTTGTTACCTTTTTAGTGTAAAAAAAATATCACAATTCATAACCACTACATATCACCTCCCTATATATACCTCTACGTGTATATCTTATCTTTGCCTCTTAAGCCCTCCAATTTGTTTTCAAGGAATTTCCCTTTTGTGAAACGAGGCGTGACATATTCAATAATTCCGGCAAATTGTCAAGGGTCTTGTCGTTAATAGTGAGGGTGTCTGCTGGGGCTCGTGGGGTATCCAAGGGTGCTCTCACACTGGATTGTAGCGGGATTATTGTTATGTAATATGATTACAGTTTATACCTTTATTGTGACTCGAGGCCTGTCTACATACAGATAAATAAAATTTAAATTACCAAATAAAGAGCTTTTTAATGCACATGAAAATACTGACAGGTACATAAAAAAAAACTATTTATGATAAATTTCTCTGTCAACGAGGTCGATTTCAACGAAGCTTTCAATGGCAGATAGCTGATGTTTTAAGGAGTAACGTAGGCTTCCGCGAAAAAACAAACGGACTAAACGTTTGTTGGCCTTTTTGTAGATAAAGAAAGCCATACCACCGCTTGGGATATTTATAAAGCTTGCAAATTCCCTACATTTAATTATCATCTCCATGGCCTTATCCCGTGCGTTAAACCAGATGTCAGACTCTCTTAGGCCTCCGACTGACCTGTAACAATTTCCAAAGATGTTAAATTGACAACCGGGACCGATGGCTTATCGTGCTCTCCGTGGCATGGAAGGAACTCGGGTGGTCACCCATCCAACTGGCTTGGGTTAGGATTGCTTAACTTCGCTGATCGAATGATTTGCGCAATAGCAACAAGCCTAAATTTGATATAGTCAGCAATTTAGCAAGCATCACATGAACTACCCCTGTCCGTATTGTATAATGAGGCATTACCTATATTTGTACATTATAATGTAATAGACCAACATCGTTATGGAACGTGTCTTTACAATGTTAACGATGTGCTGTGAACTACCGATAGGATGAACTGAAATTATATGCCACTTTAGATGGTGGTATAGTCTCAAACACGACATTTTTGTCGTTCAAAAGCTGAATAATAAAATATGGACAACCGAGGGTTTTTATGGAGACATAAGTAGTAAGTATTTAATTTTGATAACAAAAAGACATTCAATTCGAATACATTTCCTTAAAGTCAAAGTTAAAGTCACAGTCAAAAATATCTTTATTCGATTAGACTTTTTACAAAGTACTTTCAAATCGTCAGAATGACATAATTATACAGGATTATACATGATACCGCCAGGTTCGGAAGGTTCTTAATAAAACATTACATTTAGTACTAAATCTGTTATTTTAGTACCTTTTAAAAACCTGAAATGAATAATAAAAACATTATCATAATGTTCTACCTACCCTCCGTATTATTGTATTATTCGGCAATCCCCTTGTGAATCTGAAACAAAAGAAAATACCTTTACAAATATTTGATATTATAATATTTTGAAATGCTCTAATATTTATAACTATTTACTTTGTAGATTCAACATGACGGTCTCCAGTCATAGAAATGTTAAAATGGATTCAGTTGTAAATTACTGAAGAAGTGAGGGTATTATTATTTACGCGTGTTTGAAAAATACTAAAATATATTACTCGCCAGTTACTCACGCCTTTTCAATGTTTTTTTATTTAATAATATCTTAATTATGTTTAAAACTAATTACAGCTAGAAAACTTGGCCCAAATCGGTGTCTTTCGGCATTTAGAATCATTTGTATTCGTTGTATGTTTATTTAAGGATACCAAAGAATGTCACCCTAGCCATTATATCATAATCGGGTAATAATTTTATATATTATAAAATTATAACTTTCGTTTATTAGTACCTCTAAAAACTCTATTTACCCTCCAATTGGTTCACCTCAACAAAACAACCTTACACAATTAACTAGGTATCATAAATTGTGTCAGGTGACAAATTAAGAAAAATGCTAGTTTCCCTTACTAAAATTAATTCTTTAAACGACCTTAAAGGTTCTTGAAACACGGTTCCTAAACCATGTTTTCCATGAAGCAATTTCTTTGTTAACTGAATCAACAATTTGTTTAAATCAAATAATTAATTTAATGAAGTCGCATCTAACTAGATCCGTTATTAATTCCAAATTATATTTTGTCATCAACTTGTGTTGCGTCCATCTTCAAGTCTCATTAAAATTAATTAGCTGTTTTAAGTCAAACGGAAGTCAAAAGAACCTTTCAAAGTACTCATAAATTTACTGTTAACAATATCTTGCAATATCCATATTAATGAAAACATGCAAGTGTTTATGTTAATCTGTCCTTCTGGTATTTCAGCATCTGTTGATAGTATTTATATTTAAGTGTAATAACTATGACGATTAATAATTATTCTCGTGAAAACAACAATCCCTTACATAATTTCAATTAAAACCTTATTTCACCCCAAAATATATAATTGAAAACACATAATATAGGAGTAGTAATTCCCATGCGACTTCGCTCGCTGGTCAGGAGAGTTATTAAATAAGTTCTGGGAAGTTGGACTGCGAACTTTATAAGTTCTCGTTTATTTATAGACATTTTATACAGCAGCCCGGCTTAATGCGGACACCTTCATTATTACTTTTGAATTATCACTGTTTTCAATTTTAATGACACTTTAATTTCACATCACTCATTGCTGAAAATACAGAAGGCCAAAATACGAATGGTCACATGCTTTAAACTAATAAATATCAAATAAATATCTGTGAACAGCTAACGGATGTTGTGATTAAATTTGTAAATAAAGTGTACTAGTACACTCAGTTCTAATTATTTATAACTCTCACACTCCAGCGCTACGACACATATTTGATAGTTTAACGTCAGTCCAAATTGCTTTCGATAAGAAACTAACTTTCCAAAAAATGCCGACTTAAATAAAAAACAGTAAGACATTTTGTCATGAAATTTAAGTCTAATAGTTATAGGAATTTTAGGTTAAACTTAAGGTAGGTTTAAACTTTAAATTTGAAATATATTGACCGCGTTTTTATATGGAAATCTTACGATAAAACTTTTGTAATTGCAATGAGACACAAAAGGAAAAACATATTTAAGGGCATATTTCAATCAAAAATCTTTATTTGCGAAGCTAAGCATTGGACATTTGCACTAGAACACTGGACATTGGTTTTTAATCTCTTCATTTTTATTTTTGCAAAAAGCTTTAACTATTAACTCCATCTCCACGTAAACGAAGACATTGACAGAAGTTAGCTTACATATGAATTTATATTCTAAGTAAAACGGAAAATGAGTAAACTTAGAAACGGGTTAAGTCCAAGTTAAGTAACTCCGGGAAAGTGTCACCGGCTGCAGGAGCAATGTCGATCGAACTGCAACTTATTCAAGTTATTACTTTTAACTTGACTAACTTAAAAGAAATGACAATCTTAAGCATCTTCTTAGGTTAAATATAAGATTGCTTACCCCTTTGGTAACCCTGGGATGGCTTGATCATATTTATTTTTTATTTGTAGTAGAGTGCCTCGAACGCATTTAAGGCGTTCGATTTACGCACGAGTACGTATATTATTTATTTCCAGACTTTGTTACTACAATACCCTACTATTTTGTAGTTGCACAATCAAAACATCTCACAATAACTCACGTACTTATTGTATCTTAAGAAATATTTCAACATTCAATGTAACAAATAAAACAATGGCAGTGAACATTTTTTCTAATCAATGTAATATTTGCTACACATCACGCGGGAGGGTGTACGTCAAGTGCTGATGCTCCCGCGATGGTTTCCAATTTCACGGTCAATCTATATTTTCCCTTTTTAGAAGCCCCGCTTAGTTAATAAACATTTCGGCACAGCGTTAGAAAATACAATGATTCGGGTCTATAATTTTAATGAGCTTATAAAGATTTCTATTATATAGCAAATATAGTATCAGTCTATTACTAACGTCTTATAAAAATACTTTCATTTAAAAGAGTATTTATTCTTATTCAAATATAAATTATGTTTAATTACTGTAGTTGCTGCAACTCTAAGACATCTCAGACAAATTACACAATATCGAAATATTTTCTTTTTGTGGTTTGTATCGGTTCCAGAAATCTTTGGGAATAGAGGTCGGTTCATGCAGAGGACAATTACAGCTCAAATAAAGCAAGCGATCCAAATATAAAGCATCAGTTAGACATATGTCCTATGTGTCGCGGGAGGTGGGCACCAGGGCGGAATGCAAGTCACGTGGTCACAATGCTCATCGCCACAAGTTATTCAATTAGAACCTCCGCCGGCAGCGCGACGGTCGCTAATGAATTCTAGTTTTTGTCGCTACATGTTGGCGACGAGAGTGGGTTATAGCTTTAGATGGGTTTATATAACTAAATAAACAGCAGTTCAGTCGCTAACTAACACGGTCGTAACTACATTGATGTACTCATCCATCTTATACACAATTATTCTCCTTCTTTTTATTAATCTTTGTAACTATTTAAATGTCACACCACAAGCTTGACGGTGAAAGAAAACACGTAAAAATTTAATCGAAGTCGTATGAAAAGTGTCTGAGACGACCATAAACTCATCATCGCTTACATTGACACGTAACTATCTTCGTTGAAACGCCCAAGGAATACATTCTAGTATAAATAGCTTTCCTTATAAATCAAAATTGGTCCATTAATAGTAACACAGAACACACATATCAATAAGATCTATAACTTAGAAGTCAAATAGCAAAGTTACAATAGTGTGACCGTTGTCGGGGTTCGTTAAAACATCATAAGGTAACAAGCACCTAGTCACCTTGTTAGTTAGCGCCGCGCGCGGTGTTCTGAGATCGCGTTCACCTCACTCGGGCCACGAAACGAGCTAACGTGCCATTATTTAGTTAAATAATTGTACTTAGACTAAAATATACTAAATTGTTCATACAAAGTGATCTTTTACACTTTCATAAAAATAATCTACTAAAAACTCAATAATAAACAAGCGTAGAATAATCGCTACTTTGAAGTAACACTGTACACCCTGTAAACGTCAAATACTTTAAAACATAATAAAACACATAATTATAAAGGCGCCCATTTTTGAGAAATATAAAATTTTCGTAATGATAGTAATTCAAAAGCTGTCGCAATTTTTTTATTTCTGGCTCAAAATGGTTCAATTAAGTGATCAAACCACAAACCCTGACATCTCAAGCCAAACCCACTTTCACGGGGGTCCGTGGCCGTGAATCATAAATGAAAAATAATGTATCTAGTGGCCTGACCTATACCTAGTCCAAGTACCGTATTTGAATTACATTCATACCTACTCTACCACCTCGTGTGAGCACCTTGTACTACATTGCACGTGCGCCAACTACATTACTACGAAGCCTTGTGAAGCATTATTTGCAGCACATCATAACTTGTGTTTAAACTATGTTAGCATTGATCGGAATCTGGAGCGGTGTATTTCAGACATATTTAAAAATATATATTCAAAATTCTAAATATCTTTATTTGATTAGACTTCCTATAAAGTACTTTGAAAGGGTCAGAAGGATACTTTTGTTTAGAAGAGCCCGGCAAGAAAAAACAACAATTACTCTTTTCAATTTATTGAAGTTCAAGTCGGTTTTAAAACGATTAGAAACTACTTGATGGATTAGCATCATCTCCGTCGGTACACTCTAGCCAGAACGGTGGTGATCGTCATGTAATAATGTCAGGAGCGACTGTGATATGTTTTACGATAGCTCGCCATCTATCTCTATTGGCCGCCATCCTTAAGCATTGGTGTAACGGCCTGCTCACGGCCGATGTCACCTGGTCTTCAAGGAACTTCCCGCGTGATTTGGTGCCTTTAACTTTACTCTGAATAACTAGGCGTTCCATGGATGTTATTCCGCCAAGACAGGTTCGATAACTGTAGATGATGCTATTAAAATGATTAAAATGGATCAAAACTACATGTTATTAGTTTTTAGCCAAATCGCAAAGAATTGCACCGTAGACTTGAAAGCAATGATTATGTGTGTCGTTAAACTAATGTTGTACTTGATATCTCATCTGTAGCTCGTAGTGGAGTGGACAGGAATCGTGAGGAGTAGAGTGGAGTGGCTCGTACACCGAGGACATTAACTATTTACTCCCAATCCGCACGCATGTGGGGTCTGCGATAAAAAATAACTGCTTCATTAATGGCGGGCATCGATGCCGTATGAATTCCAATTGATTTCTGAGCGTATTATCAAAAGGCACTCAACGCTCAGTTTCTGATGCATAAAATCCGGTCAATGAAGTTGAACACGAAGGAATACTTTTATTAGCACCAAAATGACATGTACAAAATTAACTTATACTAGGAAGGGAGTAATATAGCAACCTTGGTAGTGGTCATACATGAACATGAATATGAGTTAGGCACTTATGAACTACGAAAATTTACCACGATTGCAATGAACCAATGCTTTTATAAAAAAAAAATATAGAAAGTTAATGGCTGGTATTCACGTCATACTTGTGAACAGGTGCTGCTTGTGGAGGCCATTTCAAGCTACACATTTATGTATAAGTAGAACTTTTATTACTAGTTTTAGTTGTGTGAACTGTGTTTATGGACTTATATTTTTATGTGATTTATTCTCAGGAACTGTACATGCATCTTTGAATTTCTTCTCAGACATATGCAGGTATAGACGATAGCTAAAGACTAAATAAAATGAGTACGAGAGCACGGAAAAAAGCAGCTGACATGTAAAATATTTATTGACAACTAAAACAAACAAAAACAACTGTCTCTTTCGACGTATATAAAAAACTAATAAAAACCATAAATATTTACAAAATAGTTTACAACATCGTCCCCACCGTGTAGGGAAGCTACACGATGGTGACATTGAGTAAGGCCAGTTTACGCGCTGGCCTCTTCAAAACTCCACCTTTGGTGGCTACGTCAGCTACTCGCACGACTCCGTCTGCTCCTGGGTACACCTTTTTTATTCTACCCATAGGCCACACTCCTCTGGGTAGAGCTGGGTCAATAAGGAGGACGACGTCGCCTACTTCGAGGTTTTTGTATTTATCTCCTTGTTGGGATCTTGCTCTTAGGCTGATCAGATATTCTTTGAGCCACCTGTTCCAAAAATGCTCTGAAAGACGAAGAACTTTCTGCCAATTCTTCCGTAAAGAAAAAACTCCATCATCTAAATGACTTGGTAACTGAGTGTTTGAAGAAGTTCCGATGAGGAAATGGAATGGCGTGAGGCTTTCACATTCACCATTTTGGGTGACATATGTCAAAGGTCTCGAATTGACCAAAGACTCCACTTCCAGAAGAAGGGTGTGGAGAAGTTCTTCTTTTGGTGCCCTCTCCTTAAGTGTCACAGAAAGCGCATTCTTAACTGTTCGTACCAAGCGTTCCCAACAGCCTCCCATGAAAGGTGATGCCGGCGGTATAAAGATCCACTCACTGTGCATAGAGCCGGTAAAGTCTTGTACGGGCTCACTGAAGAACTCTTTCAAGTGGCGATTGGCTCCTACGAAAGATGTCCCATTATCGGATAAAATCTTACGAGGAACGCCACGGCGTGCTATAAAACGACGTAATGCAGATATGGCTGAATCTGCTGTTAGACTATTAACAACCTCCAGGTGAATGGCGCGTGTCGTCATACATGTGAACAGTGCAATCCAGCGTTTTTCTCGGTGACGGCCGACTGATACATCCAACGGTCCAAAATAGTCCAATCCCACGTTAGTAAAGGGGCGAACATTGTGTTCGAGGCGAACATCGGGAAGGTCGCCTGTCGGAGGTATTTGAGGCATTGTCTTTCGTTTCATGCAAAATCTACAACTCTTTGCGACCATCCGGACTTCTGTACGGCAGCAGAAAATCCAGTATAGCTGTTTTATTTCATTAACAACCAATTCATTAAATGAATGTGCAGCTTTTGTGTGATAATGCTGAATGAGAAGACGTACGGAAGAGAAGAGAAGAATAATGGGTGAAGCAGTTTCATAATTCATGTTCTTCATATTTTTGACACGGCTATCTAATCTTAACAAGCCAACTTTGTCTATAATTGGAGACAGTGAAAACAATTTACTAGACTTTGGTAAAGGTTTGGAGTCGTGCAGTAGCGCCAATTCAGGGCTGAAACAGTCTATCTGCGACTTTCTGAGGATTGCTTTTTCCGCTTTTTCAATATCTGCGGCAGTCAACGGCAGAAGCTTGGCAGATAAGTTATTATAAGTGTGTAATTTGGAATTTGGAACTTTATTTGTTAAAAGAGAACGAAATTTAGCCGTGCACTGAAACACGCGCGCGGTTGCACGGACCAATCGTAGCCACTCACTGAAACGTGAGGCGTCTGGAAGAACCGATGAAGGTCTATCCAGAAGTAGACCCACCTGCACTTTAGAAGGTTTTAGTTCTTCTAAAACGGGTGACATTTTAGGAACCGATGGTTCTGCGGGCCACTTGGCGACAGGCTCTAACAAAAAATCTGGTCCAGAAAACCATCGATTCAGATCAATATCTCGATCTTTGAGTCTTGTCGCGTCATCCGCGACATTCAAGCCACCGGGTATGAATTTCCAATTATTTATGTTTGGAACTGCAGTGATTTCACCAACACGATTTGCGACAAATGGCTTAAATGTTCGCGCATCACTGCGAATCCAACTCAGTACTGTGGTCGAATCAGACCATAAACAAATTTCGTCCGGCTTAACATCGTGACCTATACACACGGTATTGGCAAACCGAGCCGCAATCAAGGCCGCTTGAAGCTCTAACCGGGGTACAGAGGTAGGCTTTAGAGGGGCCAGCCGTGCCTTGCCACCAATGAGAGAAAGCTTCACAGAACCATCTACAAAGGAAAATCGCCAATATGCGACACACGAATATGCTTGTTCGCTAGCGTCTGCGAATACGTGAAGCTGCCTATCACGGATGTCTATACCTTCGAACCCACATCTGTACCACCGAGGAATTTTAAAGTTTGATATTGCATCTAACTGTCGAGTCCAAAACAACCATTTTTGAACAGTATCTGATTGTAGCTCAGTATCCCAATCTACGCCACTCCTCCAAGTTTGCTGAAAGAGAATCCGGCCTTGAATTACAAGTGGAGTGAGAAGACCGAGAGGGTCATAGAGACACATTAAATGAGACAACACCTTCCGCTTTGTCAATTTCTCACCGTCAGAAATATGGGAACCATTGCGAAAACTAAATGTATCACTTTGAGGATGCCAGATGAGTCCTAATGTCCTAACAAAAGCTTCAGGGCCAACATGGATGTTGTCAAGTGGCGCAGCTCGAAGGTCTTCAGGAACAGAATTAAGTGCAGCAGGTACATTAGAGACCCAACCCCGCATTTCCATGCCTGCTTTTTTGTGAACCGTGACTATATCGGCTGCGAGCTGTGAAGCCTCGTGTTCATCATCCACACTACCCAAGTAATCATCCATGTAATGGTCATTGATGATAGCTTTTGCTGCAGTAGGGAATGACTTCTGCAATTCCTGAGCGTTGCGGTTTTTTATATACAACGCGGTGCACGGGCTGCAAACAGCGCCAAAAATTACAGAGGTCATTCTATACTCTTCCAACTCACAACTAGGCTCTGGTCTCCATATAAAACGTAATGCGTCCCGGTCTTGTTCCCTTATCTTAATTTGAGGAAACATTTCCTTAACATCTGCTGTCATGGCCACACGACCTTCGCGAAACCGGAAAAGAATATAAAGTAATGATTGCAGCAGGTCGGGCCCTGGTAGCAGTAGTGAGTTCAAACTAACACCGCAACTTTTTGCAGCTGCATCGTGTACAACTCTTAGCTTCTTTTTCTGAGGGTGAACAACTGGAAAATGAGGTAAATACCAACGAACCGATTTTTGCGTCGCACCTACTGAGTAGTATGTATTTTTTGAACATTCTTCAGCGTAACCTTTATCGATCATGCTGTTCATATAAGTAGAATAGGCGTCTTTAAAAACCGCATCTCGTGCCATACGCTTCTCTAAACCAATAAATCGTGAAAAAGCATGAGGATAGCTGTCAGGTACTTTGTCAACGTCTTTTCGCCACAATAAACCGACCTCAAACCTATCAGAAGGCAAACGTTTTGTCGAGGTATCTAATATTTCCAAAGCATGTTCGTCATCTTTCGATAGTAAGGTTTCTAATTTTGAAATACCTATGGCGTCGAGACGAAAATATTCTTTGATAAGGTCATCTGTGATAGGGTCCCTACGCTCTTCAAATGAAGTAATATGGTTAACAAAATGAATGGATTTAGTCCAAGTGCTACATTTACCGTGCAGTACCCATCCTAATGCTGTGCGAGTAGCTACAGGTTGATTCTTAGTACCCTCTCTAACATCGCGACTAACGGTCAAATACCAGTGCTCAGCGCCCAATAGAATTTTTGGTTTTGCGTCTACAACCGTGAGCTGATCAACTAAATCTGTCAAATGTGAAAAGTGCTCCAAATAATCGCGGCTTATATTTTGGGTGAACAGTGACAATGAGCCCATAGCTTTAGCATTTTTAATATGAAAAGTTTCGGAGCAATTCTCACCCTTGATTGAAAAACTCACGTGCTGAATGGGCTTACGCAATGACATTCCGGCAACGCCGTCAACCTTAATCGAATCGATAGGCCCTGTGGCTCCAATCTGACGAGCCACCTCGGAATCAATCAAGGTTGCCGTCGAACCGTCATCAAGCAAAGCAAAAGTGTTAAATTTACCATTAGGACCGCTAACCTCAACAGGAACTATTTTCAAAAACACACGTGTACGCTCAGGTAAAGTCGTCTCAGTGGTGTTAGAAATTGTAACAGTCTTATCGCTATGAGTAGAATCGGTAGCAGGGTCGTTGCAAGACAAAGACGGAGCCTCGTTGGTAGTGAGGGTCACGTGTTGCATCTGCTCTGGGTGCAATAAAGGGTTGTGGAATCGCTCGCAACCGTCAATACCACATCGTGCAATCCTACAAGTCTTCCAACGATGTGCTTTAGATTTAAGGCATTTGTAACACACCTTAGTCTCACGTAACCACTGCCACTTATCATCTAGACTCAGGGATTTAAAACTATTCATGAGTGTGTGTTTCTGTTTGCAGTATCGACACAGCTCACTTGTACTGTGTCGCGTTGTTGATGCGACGTGAATTGTTTCTCGCCGATACGAGTTATTAAGTGGTGGGGCACAGGGGCGTTTAGCGTATTCAGCAATCAAACCAAACCGATTATGTTTGTCAGCTTCGACACTTAGAAAATCGGATAGTAATTGAAGCTTCGGTATGGACTGATTACTACGATATGCAAAATCCTTCCACTGACTGTGCAATATGGGAGTCAGTTTGCTCAGTACAGTGTGAAAGATTTCGATGGAGTACAAATACTCTTTTTGCTCCAAACTATTAATGACAGCTATGCAATTACGCAGCCTACATGCGAATGAGTTCAGATCTTTTTGATCAAAGCTTAACTTTGGTAAATTACGAACAAGAGAAATCTCGTGCAGAATGATGGTCTCGGGCAGCGCGAACGTCTGCTCTAACATGTCGATGACTTCGTCAGGTCGCTCGGCCGTATACAGTAACGCCGATACACTCTCGAGAGCGCGACCTCGAAGAGCACCGCGCAGGCGAGCGAGATTTTCTGTGGGTGTAAATAAATGATAAGTATCTTGATAAGTGCGTTTGAACATCAGCCATTCGGTAGGCTTTCCGCTAAATGGGATCAAATCGACAAACTTGTAGGAAATATTATGCGGACGCAATGTATTATTCGGGGCAGCTAGCAGCTCGGATCTACCCGCAAGAATTTGTTCAAACTCTTTTTCGTTTGAATGTTGGGTTTTGAACGCTGGCCGCCTGCACGATACGTCATTGACGTCTTTGAAGCTGTGGCAGTTTTTGTTTGCATCGTTCACCCACGACGATGTGCGTAATAAAGAAGAGCGAGAACTAACCGACATGGAGCCGCCTAGAGCGGCTAGACTCGCCTCCATCTCGAGCTCTTCTACCTTCCGCTGGTTTTCGAGTAGCTTTTGTTCGCGCTCCAGGTTTCGACGGGCTAACTGTGCTTCTGCGGTCAACCTACGTACCCTTATCGTGTTGGACGTTGACCGCGAAGAGCCCGATAAGCGCGACCTGGAACCTAAACTTTGTGGTTTTAAATTATTCGTGGGATTATGTGTTGCTTTTACGGATCCAGGACCCACGGATGAATAAGTGGAGTCAGTCTCAACGTGGCTCTCTGGGAGCCGACTGATCCCATCCGTGACGGGGGTATTTGGTTCCGCGCAAGCAGAGTTGTCCTCCCGTGCCAGCTGCTTGGCTTTAGATCTTGTGTTCATTTTTAAACGACGAAGGACCAAAAATATAGACGATAGCTAAAGACTAAATAAAATGAGTACGAGAGCACGGAAAAAAGCAGCTGACATGTAAAATATTTATTGACAACTAAAACAAACAAAAACAACTGTCTCTTTCGACGTATATAAAAAACTAATAAAAACCATAAATATTTACAAAATAGTTTACAACAGCAGGTTTCCTCACGATGTTTTCTTTCACCGTAAAGCACGTGGTGCGAAATCAATGCACTAAGTTGTGAGTCTAACCAAATATATATATTTTTGAGTTTGAGTTCGATTTATGTAGAAAAGCATATCTTTCAAAAACTGTGTACATGCTTACATGCATACAGAGCTGGACTTCCAGCCTCAGTTTGCCAGTAATGATCGGGTCCCTGTTTCTACGAGGGGCGAGCCAGTTGACATTAGCCGGGCACTTATCCAGACTGCGGGCTGCTACTTGGCAATTACAGATAGAAAACCCAATAACTCTATACCCGACCTGGCGATCGAACCCAAGAGCTCGTGTTCAGCAGAAGCGCTTGCGACCACTAGTCTAGACCAACAAGGAAGACCGCACACACACAAAAACAAAATAATTTCATGACATACATACTGTATTAAATTGGATTCAGCGAAATATTTAGTCAAAATAATGTAATGAAAAAGTCAAATAACACAAATTAATCAATTCCAAGCCGTGTGCTATTTATCAATCAATTCATTAGTTCATCACGCCTCACTGTATTTACTAAATAACACTAACACTCAGTTGTGATATATAATACATTTAGTAATTTTATCATCCAATGGTTGACTGGTTTAATTGTCATGTTGGTAAGCTCTGATTAAAACAATAAAAGTATATTGTGTTAGATCAACTATAACTAGGTGAAATAGGAAGTTATACTTTATGATATTTAGTCACAAAAATTCATATTTATAAAGTATGAGTACCAATACTATGTTGATTGCTCTATCGAATATAGTGTTAATATTTTATTTCTTGTTTTAATATAATATTTTGATTTTACAACAGAGTCCCGCAACTCCCTTGAGTCACGAGACTCTTTTACATTGTATGTTTTGTAATCGTGTTTTATTTTATGAATGACAGTTCTAATTTGCTTTTTGATCAATACATTTTTACAAATGATGATCGATACTATAAACATTTTAGATAAATCCCAAGGAAGGATAAACGCTATACCACAATAACTGTTTCTCCTTTCAAAATCTGATGATGTGCCTTGTGCATAACTAACGTGAGGGATGATACAATTTTATTACTATGTATTGTTTGATAATGTTCAATACATTAAAATGTCTCATATAAGTGTAAATCCAAGGTCAGTGCAAATAACGTCTGTCAGGTATTAGCGGTGTGTCCCTGATCGTGTATGCGTCCATACCTCGGGCCAGACAGGCAGCCGAGTGGCCCGGCCCCGTCGTCGCCCTGACCCGGCACAAATCCTCGCACAATACACGCTCACAATAAAACATATAAAATGTTATATCTAACCTCAATATCAGAGAGGGAATACGTAATGAACATTAGGAACAAAGGAGTGTGAAAAGAGCCGATACCAAATTGTGTAGGTGCGAAATTGATGTTATTCGCCGCGGGTGCAAATTTAGACCTTACACCGTATCGATAAAGTTTGATTTTTGCTACGGTTGCAGTTGCTACAATGAAACAAATGTTACGGTTAATGTAAAGTACACTCAATTCCAAAGGTTGTAGAGCTCGATTTTGATTGTCAAGTTACGATAAAAAAGTAGAAATCGAAGATAAGTGAGGTTGTGCGGCTCGCGCGCTGAAATATTAGTGTTCTGAAGGTTTCCTTTGAAATAGCGTGTGTTGGTGCACCGACGCTTTTGTACTTCCCGTTTGAACATTTATACCGGCTACGACTGTTGTACTGCTACGACACTACGAGCTACGAGCATGCTACGAGATTTGGCCGCTGTATTTTAAATCTCTATTTCGCAAAAATCTGAATTGGAACAACCAACTGGGTCCTTTATATGCATACTATGTACAGTGAAGTACATAAAACTGTAATGTTGCACAGTGAATAATGTTCCGCTTGTCTGTTCTCTAGAGAAAATGTATAAAGTAGGAATTTAGGTAATAAAATCTTTAAGTTTTTGTAGCTGGAGCTCATAAATTGTTTCGAATAAACTATTTTTGCAGCGATTTTCCGCGTGATTGTTCAAATATATACTCGTACATCAGATATAGGAAGGACTCTGATAGCATGTTGCATCTCTGCCTACGCTTTGGTAGCACTTGAGACGACGACGTGATATTAAGTAGATGTGGCAGCTCAATCCACTACTGCACTTATAATTTTATGAAAATATACACTTATAAAAAACTAAAACAGAATAAGTATAAAAATGTTTCTTAGATTTACGAAAAGAGAGCCGTGGTGGCCTCGGGGCTTGAGCAGTCGCCTGCTACGCAAGCGACGCAAGTTCGAATCCCAGCGGGGCCTGTATCAATGAGTTTTTCTAAAAAAAACTTATGTACAGTGATTTCACACCACGTGCTTTACGGTGAAGGAAGACATCGTGAGGAAACCTGCTTATTTCTGAGAAGTAATTCAAAGACGTATATATAGTGCCTTTGACGGCGATAGACTCACTATCTGTCACGTTTGCACTTAATCATATTCGGTGAAAAGTGGGTGCTGTGATAACAACACCTCTGCCTACCCCTTCACAGGCGTGAGCATATGTATGTATGTATGTAGATTTACAATTATAATCGATCTACTCAGATGTCGTATAAATGATTTACAGGAAAAATATAAAACAATAATTAATGAATCAGGGCCACTTCGTCTCCTTGTATAGTGGTACAGTGATTTTTTATAAACTTATGCCTACCTAGGCAATGCCCGAGTGACACTGTGGTGTCACGTAAAAGCCGCTTACCGATGGGCTGCCAATGTATGTAGGTGGGCAAACAAGATTGTTTGCTACATAGCATAAACAATAATTTAATGTACGATTATATTATTGTTTATGCATCATAATGTAATTAACTATCAAAAAATACAAAAATATATATTCCAAAGTCAGAATGAAATTGGAACCGTTCTGCTGGTGTTTGAACATAAAATAACGATGTTTACCTTTAACGAGGAGCGTCCCTTGGTACCACAAACAGAGGACCTATCGAAATTAGGGCAAAGTGATACAATTTATTATAAGTGTGGGTTATTTTATTTTTCTTTTTCTCTTAGTTTATTGATAAGTAAGAGTATAGATAAATAGAAGTGTGAGTTACGAAATATACTGAGATGGACACATCGAAAGGATGAGTGAAAGGCGATTAAATAAACAAATTTATAGATGGAATGTGACCGGAAGTGTCGGTAGAGGGCGTCCAAGGAAGAACTGCTATAAATAAATTAAGAATATTTCTCAGAAAGGTCAAACACGAAGCAGGAGATGCATGAATGTGGATGAAGCGAAAGAAGTATGTAAGGATCGTAGCATGTGGCGAATGGTGGTCTGTAGTAATGGTGGTATGTATGTTTGTGAGTCCGCGTGAAATGAACATTATAAGAGCCGTAGTAGACGTGTGTTTAGATACTCCAAGTCGACTAACCCCACCACATGCATATTATATTTAAGGCTTAAATGCAATGTTACAGCAAAAAATATTTTGTATCACCAATAAAATATTCAAAATCTTACCTGATAAACGTGGCTGGATCATCTTTAACATTGGCATCTAATATACCAAGAATATTTGGGTGCTGTAAGACCTACTGCCTACCACTGATACCGTACAGACGTGCAATAAAAATAGTCCAATTATTGATGGCGCAGGTATAAAGTCCACTTACTTTGATCAAAGACTCGTAGAAACTGGAACCTTGTGCCGGGAAATACACACACAATCCACACTTAATTAAAGTGAGATCAATCAGCTCCAAACCAAATATTAATTACCCCAGTAAGGCTGTACACACATTTGAGTTTCAATACTATCTGATTCAAAATTAGATATTAACAGGAATTTAATACATTAAATAGGACAGTTTATTTCAAGCCTTTTGGGATCATTTATACTTTCCATGTATTTTATTCGCTACAAATTCAAGCATTACGATTTAAAAAAAAATATAATTTGTTTTACAACATGTGAGGTGAAGTTGAGCCAATATGATTTTACTTTTGCAAAGCAAACTGTGGTACTAACGTAGCTGATGGTAAGTCTATCGCCACGCCAGGCACTATGATTATATTGGATACTTCACTATGTTTTTATTCACCGTAAAGCTGTGGGTGTGACTGCACTTACATTTCCAGTAAAACAAGTTGGTATAGACCGAATAATTACAAATTGGATCACATGCGTAGCTGGTTGCGATTCAAACTTACGCGGCCGCGAACCGCTAAAACTCCATGTAATAAAATATATTTAATTAGCTATAGCCCCCAGTTTTACTCGTGTCGTGTTAATTTCATGGGTGATCCGCGGAACCCTAATATTTTTTTGAATCGACGATGCCGTTTCGGAGATTAGTTGGAACAAACAGACAGACAAACAGAGAACATTAAAAAAAGTGTATGTCATTACCGTTTATACTTTCATATGCATTTAGTGAAAAGCTATTATTTTGTTATTACATACACACACTTAATTTTATTTATATTTATTTATAAATATAAATAATATCTATGTTTTTGTAACCATAATCTATGTGATATTTTAAATAGTTTGACCATAAGAACAGCCAAAAAGTCAAACAGACTTGGCTTGTTGATGATACATTTTGTAGATGAACAAAACGGATAACTACAAATGTGTATCATAATATAGAGTAATGTGTCTCAATAAAGTAATTAAATCCAGATTGCGTGTTAGCTAAATGCACAGTTCATAAATCAAGTTCATTGTTTCATGAATTCATTGGATGTTGTTTGTCAAAATAAGCTTTTAATTTAGCGCCAGCGCCAATTGTTCCCGTGGCGAAGCACCTGATACATGGCCTAATAAATTAGACATT
Source organism: Watsonalla binaria (assembly GCA_929442735.1). NCBI lineage: Eukaryota > Metazoa > Arthropoda > Insecta > Lepidoptera > Drepanidae > Watsonalla > Watsonalla binaria. The sequence goes on from OV838932.1 coordinate 169,639, forward strand.
CAATATAATCCATACGAAAGGTAGCTTTAATTTAACATACTTATGTACAATTATTGAACAGAAACTTATTTTACTTACAATTAATATTACTTATTACAAGTAGAAAACTTGGCCCAAATCGGTGTCTCTCGGGATCGTGCCAAGAAGGCTGGCAGCATTGCCACGTTGAATAGCAATGATCATTCTCTGAGTGAGCACAGCCCCAGCACGCTTTTCACGAGAGGATTCAGACGACGTGAAACCTTGAAACTCAAGATTTTTTTAAGTATGAAACATGAAACTCTTAGATCCAAGTATAGGTTTAAAAATACATATTTTGGTATAATAAGTAAATAAACACATCTCAAGCCATCCCAGAAGGGTCCTCGAAAGGGTAAGCAGAGTATTCTAACACCCACATTTCACCGAATATGATTATGTGCCAGCGTGACAGAGGGTGAGTCCATCGCCGTCTCATCTCTAATCTCGTCATATGCAGGTTTCCTCACGATGTTTTCCTTTACCGTAAAGCACGTGTGAAATCACTGCACATAAGTTTTTAGAAAAACTCAGTGGTACAGGTCCTGCTGGGATTCGAACTTGCATCGCTAGCGTAGCAGGCGACTGCTCAAACATCAAGGCCACTACGGGTCTCAAAAAAATTAAGATAGAACAATAAAGAATAATAAAGGTAGAACAAAGTCATGAGCTTCTAATAGTCAAAACTTAAACGAATATACATAAAACGGTTACGCAAAAAGAGCCCTAGGCCCTCGAGAAGCTCAAAAGATCTCAAGTTGAGCAGTAAATAAAAGAATAGATGGTAATAAGTTACCTAAACGACGTGAGTAGAGAAATAATACATGAATATAAGCAAAAACGCTTTGAGCACGCTTCGTTTGATGTTCCTTTGGAACTCGGAAAAAATCCGCCACCGCTGTCGAAGTTTCGCTTCCCCGCAACTTTCCAACTGAATTTGCATAGGTACACAGTTCAGAAACGTTAATAAATTAACACCATCAACTCGAACACGACTCCGACATAAATTGACGTGAAAGAGTAATTAGGGTTCGATGAAGTAGATAACTAATGGCTGAAAGAGTAGCACTTGAGTTGAAAATGGCTATTCAGAGTCACTGATAGAGAAAGGTTTCTTGTGATGTGATTTTTTTCTGTGTCGAATTGCAGTAAGGCTAAGGGGTAGGGTGCGCGTGATGGTGGGGGGAGGGACGGCCGGGCTCAGGCGTGCGCAGCCGGCAGTATCTACCCGGCTGCTGTAGCGAGTGGTCGTCGTGACGCGCGTCTCAACAACCGGCCCCACGTTGTGCGCCATATATTTACCCGCGACATAGGTATTGCTTTGCTAAATCATCATCGAACTACCACTGTGATTGAAGTGCAGTGATGGATCGGTCAATTAATTAATTGTTGAGTGAACTGTGTATATTTACAACAACGATAAAAGTTTGATAATATAAGAAAGTCTAATGATTTAAACCAATACGTGTGTATAAACAAAACATATCTGTGTGTAACATTAGATAACTCTTGTCTGTGAAGTGAACACGTGTGATTGTTGCTATAGTGGAACTCGGCGTCACTGTAAGTACTTTACTTTAGTTTGTTTGTAATTAACTTACTTTTTCTAATTTTAAATTGTTTCATCGTTTACTGCATCTTCGAGGCTTCGATGAAAGTTACTGTACCATGTCTAATATTAACTGTGTCTAAAAATTTTCCACTCACAATGCTTCGAGAAATATGAGAACCAATTTCTACCGAATCAGTGAGTCATAAATTTGGTTATATTTCATGGACTGCCGAGTTCAAGGAATCAATCCCTCTTCAGTAAATAGGTCAAGTGAATTGATGTCCAAATCTCTAGTCATTTGTCGCCTCTCAGATATTGAGTGGCGGTAATCCAAACAATATTTTGTTCTTGTTTGTGGCGAACTTTAGCAAGTTACGTACGATGTGGTTCATATTAAAATAATCGTTAGGTTTGGGTAAGACATAATTTATATGGTCCTTCGAGCCGGTTTCAATTTGCTCTTTCTTGGTGTAAAAACCATTTTTTATCCAGCCATTGGGGAAATTAATATGTCTGAGAATAGAATCGAGTGTTCCGCTTGTACTTACTGTGTCAGATTGTAAAGTACAGAGAAAATTATATGGACGGGAAACTTGGGCGCAAATTAGACAGGGAGTCGAGTGTCCCTCGGGAATGGAGACATTATTTGTGTCTCAACTTAAAAAACTTTTTTCATATTCCCGACGGAATTAATTAAGCAAGGATTACTTTACAGGGATCTTCGTAGGTTAATTATATCTATTTTTGGGAATGGCTCTCAATTTAATATCTATTGTAAGACACTTGAAACTTCATTAAGAGCTCTCTTGATTAATATTCCGAAGCTATACGACAGCTAGTGGGCTCGACAAATTAATATGTATTGATAGTTGAAGATTATTATTCATGGATTAGTGAGTTCTCAGTTTACGCCGATATTAGTTATCGTGCCTTTGAGACATTATCTTCAAACAAAGATATTTACACATGAGGAAACAATGGGTATGCCTACACGTGAAATATGATTAACATGACGAATAGGTATTAAGGATAACATCTTTACTCCAATGACTACTTCGGCTGTGTTATGTATCGGGTTTCTAATATAAATTAATGTAGGTGTAGGCATATTGGGTAAATTGCAGTAATAATTCTTCCCCAACACAAACTCAATGAAAGTTCTAGCCAACTTTATAATCGAAACAGCAGCAATACATTATTTGATTGATGAAACAAACTTCTAAGCATTACAAGATTGTAATACTAAGGAGGGGAAACAAATTTTAAACCTAGAGGAAGCAATTTATCACATTGAGAGATAAGTCGACAAAACAAAAAAGCTGGCACTCCGATGGAGATTAATATTGCAAGCCGTTTTCCCTCTCTCGTCGGATTGATCCGAGACTGTTTGGGGAGGTTCGTCGCTCAATATCTTTCATAATACAAATATTGTGGGATGGAACTTATTAATCCCGGCTGAAGGATATAAGGGGCGGAGATTAGATGATATGAGGTGACCTTTTGGAAATGAAACAAGACAAATAAGGAAGCGAGATCGGAATGGACACAAATTGGATACAAGTAAATCAGCACCCACCCCCCACAATCTAAAACAATGCTTTCCAATTGCGAGATGCGATTCGGCTTACATATTATAATTTACCACCTAACAGAGTAGGATGTGCTTATAAACCCACCTCGTGACACACGCGGCCCCATGACCGAATGTCATACAAGTCAATTATTCTCAGACTAATGCCAAAACGCACGAGAAAATATTTTTGGAAGCACCCCGCAATTTCCGTTCCGAACAAGTACGTTTGCTATCCAACCAGCACTGTGAGAATAATGACGTCTGTAGGTTTGACTATTTCATATTATTCCGATGCCCCCGCGACGACTGAGCTTGTTTCTTTTGATCTTCAATCAACTTTAACCAGCTTCTATTTCGCATTCAAATGGAGAACACAAATTCGAATTGTGACTAAATAACAATGCTTTATTAAATGCGGCCAAATATTCAGAATTGACAATATAATCAGGAAACAGAACGGCCGCTCTACATTGGTAGGAAGGTTTACAAAGGTCGTATAGTTATATTCGCTCGCAGAAATAGTGAAATATATTGTAAATAAGACGCGGGTAGGCCTTTGAAGTCGAAATATTATGTTTAAGAACTTGGCTGCCGAAGTTCCAGGAAATTTTGCTGAAATTGAAATAAATAGCACTCGAATACTTCATTTTATATTGTATGTAAATTAGGGACTAGAGGTGCAAACATTAATGGAGAGGTTTGACGACAGACAACGCTCTACAAGAATATCTGATAAGTTTTAAGTACTTAGGCTGTCAGAGCTATTCCAAGCGAAAACCAACAACAAATTACTTAGCTTTTTTACTATAGAATGATTGTAGCGACTTATATCAAAATAAAAACAATATTTTCAAGAAATATCTGCACAAACCTCGAAACAAGATGTTTTTCAATTTATGCACAAACTAATCAAATCTGGATAATAATTTTATCTAAGTCAGAGATGAACGCAGAGAGTATGCGCTGAGCAGGTGAACGGGTCTTATCAACTGTGCAGTCCGTGGGCACACGAAATAACGCGAAGACGACGATTTACATCATAGCCATCAATAATTATAACCAAATCTCATAGCTCCCAAAACCACCAGAAGATGGATACTTGTGGCGTTACAATCATGTGGCGAATGCAGGGGAATTTGATTTAGGCGTGAGCATAATTTTATTATTTATTTCCTGTAGTTTAATGGTGACAGAAATATTAAAGCAAGTATAGAAGTATTACATGTATGGATCCGTAATATATACAGAAGAAACCCTGAAGGGTAACACTGAGGAAACAACTTTTCACCGAAGAAGATGTTGGTTCCTAACTTAATAATGAATATATAAATATAGATTGGTGAGTCATTACTCTTCCAAGCAGCTTATAAGCGGCGTAAGCGTTTAGCAGCCATAAGGGAATGTACGAACGCTCGTCAGCAAAGACTATTAGCATTAATAATTGTGTCTGAGTACAGGCAATTAAGTTCACCCACTGCGGGACTATAAATTAACTCGAGTGCTTGTCGATAATGTAGGCTAGATGCTACATTGCGTGAACCTATATTCACTCAGCCTTTAAACACGGACAGTATTTAGGTATGACTTGTCTTAGTTCTGTATTTATATTTAATTCTTAGTAGTTTCAACTAGATGGCGCCTCTGAGCATTTAAATTTAAAAATGTATTTTGGGTACTGTCCATCGAGGGTTACAGATTGTGCGTTATCCGTCAGTGAGTGAGTTACATTTTAATATGTAGTAATCTTCACATCCACATAATAATAGCTCCTAAACGTAAGTGCATTGCAACAAATATTCAACAAAAAATTTCGGGCGATCTGCTTTTCCGACCGTCTCTTCATTAAAAAAACTAACTAAATAGAAAATACAATTATTTTACAATGTGCAAAATGTTATATGAAGTGCTTTTCAAGTTCTAACAATTTGTTGGTTAGTATAGAGCCTGCCTTACCCAACAGCACAATGATCAGCGGAACCCATGACGATAACAAACCGTTACCTGCGATCAGTTCAGTGGACCGCGAGGATAGACAACCCTATCGGTAGGGTTGTCTCACAGAAAGCCTGTGGTTTATGCGACGTTCTTATAAATGAGCCGATGGCACAAGATAAAGTGTCTATCGCGGCGTTAGCGGAGCTTCCAAATGCGGAAATTCCGGATTTATCTCCGGATTACATCAAGTTCAACTGAATGTCAAGGTTTGCTTTCCGGAACTCGTTTCGCTATCAGACCGAATGCTACGAGGAAAAGCATTCTAATTACATTTCCTCAGAACAGGAAACGATATTCCAATAATGATAATGTACTCTGAACTTCAAAGGACATTTAACGAAGTCATTTCGTATGTTCCGATACTCTATATAACATACTAAGTACGTAGATATAAGTTAAATTTTGTGAGTACCGCAGGTACGTTTAATATCTTACCATCTCGCATATAATTTAACTTTGGTGAAAAGTAGGATTGTCTTCTATACCAAGAGCCAGTAAGGGAAAATTTATGGTATTATATACTGCCCTTGTGATTACAAAAACGTTTAAATCTATACAGATTCTATAAATTCTATACAGATAAATGAAATTAAAGTGTCTGTAAAATCACAGCCTTTCACATATGCAAATGTACTGACTTTACTATACGTTTATTTAAAAAAATAGGGTGCCGCGGGTCACCCATGAAATTAAGTGTAGTTATTCTAGTAATTCATAAATCGGGTGAAATCCAGTTATAAAACCCTCAAATTCGAATAAAGAAAAAATATTTAGCGATACCATTTTATATTCATTTTCAGAATACGGCCCATGCAAATTACCACCCGGTTCAATGGCTCAGCATAAAATCGGATTAAATACATTTATATAGCAAAAACTAGTTATGAAATCCCGTTGGAGATCAGAGCGTTTGGAGAGTTGGAGTTCTCAGAATATAAAACATACACATCATATCACCATGCTACGAATAAGTATTTCTCGGGGTAGGCACTGTAGGCAGGGAGAAAAGAGTGCCTTCTCTCTTACATCGTCCATGCTCCTTGCTTCTTACAACGAATGGAATCACTTCATCTACATTAATTAAATCATTAGCAAAATCAAATCATTTACTATGAATCAGGATTAATTTCTGAAATAATAATTAAGAATTTTTTTTTTGATTTGAATACAAATGTTTAAATTCTGCATACAGTTTTAATGATTGCCACGCTATTATGCTTTTAAATGAAGTAATTTAGAATTTGGGATTGCACATGGTACCATTCATTATTTTGATATGGTATTGATCCAATCTTAGTAATAATTCCGTATGTGCGGCAGCATGACAGCTTCTTTAAGTCCCATATACCTGTATAAAAGTGGTACTATAGTGAGGCGGTAATATATCGGGTATTGAAGACTGACCGCTTGGCCGGCGTATGAAATACGGCCGCTGTGTGCTACTGATTTATTACCCCATGAAAAATACGAGCACCCTTTAAACATGTGTTACTACCATCCCAGAGAAGGCCTCTTTCAGGACGTAATAAAGTTAAGAAACTATACCGACAATATACGTAGGGGTTTCTATGATGGAAAATAGCCTCAACAACTTTGTTTAGCATCATTGAACATTATGCAATTGTTTCCTGACAGTTGCGTTGGAATACACACAAACACATTATTTATGAAAATTCACTTTGTTATTATTGGATATTCAATCAGAAATGAAGACCAAGCGAGATATTTAAAATGATTAGAATTAATTACTGAGTTTCTTGCCAGTAATTCTTAGTAAAAGTGAACTTCCGAACCCGGCGGTAGCATTTATAATCCTATATAATCATGTCAATCTGAACATTTGAAAGTTCTTTGTTAAAAATCTAACTTAATTTAAATAAAAAAAAATCAATAAGTCTAGACTGAGATGCGCTCCTTTTCTTCCTGTCTTGTATATGACGAATCAGTTGACGCATAGCTACTAACGACCTGGAATAAAAGACAGGAACACCTATAAAAAATCCAAATCTGTCGTAGTAACACCCAAGCCGATTACTCTTATAGTTGAGTGGGTCGTAAAAGGCTGATGGATTACGCCTGTAACGAAAATTATGACCACCCTTTTAAATACGTGGTATTGACCCTCAAGAACTTTTCTTAATAAGCCTCTGGGTTGGTCGTAAAATTATTTGCATTCGGAGCGCATCATAAAAACACAGTTATGTTAATCAGTGCGACTGTATAAGTGACTTGGTTTGGTGCAAATGTCAGCTAAGTGGAAAGTTCCCCGCTAATAAAGCTGTAGTTTGTTTGTTTGAAACTTTATTTCGCAAGAGTCTTATAATTTTGTAAGTGTTTTTCAAGGGTTCAGGGTTATGAAGATAAACTTCTTCATTACTTCTCAAGCGGTACGTAGTTTTGATAACTGCTCTAAACAATGGACAGATGGCTGGTTTCTACACAAAAGGATCGCCATCTGACCTTCGCTTTTACACAGAAAATAGGTAGCCTGAGTTAAAAGTTTTGTCTTAAATTAAAGACTTTCATAAGTTAAAAACTGACCTGTGACGATTTTCAGAAATATTCATTGGGCAACCGGGACCGACAACATTCCAAGGAATGGCATGGGTTAATGTTACTAAGCTTCGCTAATCGAATCAGATATGATACCTAAATAAAAAAAACCTGATAGCTGCGCCCCGCGGTTTCACCCGCGTAGACTTAATTTCATGAGTGGCTTTATTTAGCGGAGCCGTATTTTCTTAAACTCAAAGTATTCTCAGAGATTATGGAACAAACAGACTGACAGAATATTTATTTTCTATGTGATAATTTTATTGTATTCTTCCATATGCTATACTAAATAGTAAAAACTCATAACATAGATATATTTATCTCTATAGATGCGCAACTGTACCATGGGCTCCTCTATTTCAGATAACCTACAACTCAACTTTAATATTTACTAACAAAATCCATCGCAAGAACGAATATTTTGATTTCTGTAGATGAATCAGTACGGATTCAAAGTCATGATAATCTCACATGAACCTGCTGGGGTCACCACTATTAGTCCAACAAGTCCTACAATACAATACTTATCTGTGAGACCTGTCTGCGAACAATAGACATGTCACCGGCAGAGGGGCTACGTATTCTTACAATGCTTCAACAGCTTTGTCGCTCGCTCTCTTGCGGTTCCAAGATTATATGTGAATCATATTTAAGTCGAGAAGCCGTGGTGGACTTGGGGTTTGAGCAGTCGCCTGATACACAAGTGATACAAGTTCGAATCCCAGGGGCCTGTGCCAATGAGTTTTTTTTTTACCACCGAGGAAACCTGGATACGTCTGGGAAATGATTCTAAGACATAATGTATACTGCCTAAGACGGCGATGGACTCTCACTTAAACATCGGCGAAATAATAATAAAAAACATTATAGAAATGGAACTTATCTAAAATCCGCCGTGATGAGTGGCCAGTCAATAACAAAAATGCGCGCCTGGCCATTCATAACGGGGTGCTAGTACCTATTCTGATGTATGGAAGTGAATGTTGGGTTTGGCAGAAGAAACATGAAAGTAGAGTGAATGCAGTGGAAATGCGGTCGTTACGAAGTATGTGTGGGGTCACCATTGTAGATCGTATGAAAAATAGTGTGATAAGAGACAGTTGCAAGTTGAAGAATGATGTGGTGACCAGAATTGAAAAAAGTATGTTGAGATGGTTTGGACATATCGAAAGGATGAGTGAAAGGCGATTAACGAAAGAAATTTATAGAGCGAATGTGACCGGAAGTGTCGGTAGAGGGCGTCCAAGGAACAACTACTATGACCAAATTAATAGTATTTTTCAGAAAGGTCAAATTCGGAGCACTCGTAACCGAAGAAAGTGTATGAAGAGATGCATGAATGTGGATGAAGCGAAAGAAGTATGTAAGGATCGTAGCATGTGGCAAACAGTGGTCTCTGCCTACCCCCATGGGATACAGGCGTGAGCATATGTATGTAACTTATCTAAAAGTGTGTGTTGGTGTTACATCACCTCAGCCTAGCCCTTCGGGGACCCAATATTTATTTATTTTATTTTATCGTCAAAGAACTTGTTCAAAAGTGACTCTGCACTTATTCGAAAAATGGTGGTGGTGATCTCCCATTCCAATTTCATGGTTGCTTGCCACAAAGCCAAGAAGATATACATGCAGTTTTATGGTCCAGGTGATTTCTATATATCTATATAATATTTTTTTAAAAAAGCAATTAAAAAGTTACTAAAGTGAAAAAAAAAAATCTACATAAAACTCTAAAATGGTAAAGAGCAACTGTTTTATCATGGTATAGACGCAAAATGTATTACCAGATTACTCGCCCTCTGCTACTTGAATTGTGATTTTAAACGTGACTATAGGTATAATATTAGTACACCTCTGCAGTCTGCCTACCTCTTCGAGGAATTCGAGCATTACTTCGATTTATCAAAGCAGATAATCTTCATGAAGATTATAAACCCATAGAAATTGATATCCTTTTTTGTATGTTCATCAAATGCCAATAATGTATTCATCAAGATCACACGCGGTCGGCCCGTCAATGGTGCGGTCACGTCCGTGGCCGCGTTCTATCGGCCCGATTTATGGAGCCGTTCACACGGTTGATATGAATTATGGACCGGGGTACTATTATCAAATTAAAACTAAAACACAGAAAAAGTAGAATTAAAATTAAAGTTTTAGTTATCATAAGGGACATTTGGAATACGTATTGAACGTCATTTCTCTTACGATAACTTTGGTTAATTTACCTCCGTTTCCAAATGTAAGCCTGCCAGGAGAAGAAACAGCGAAAGGAACTCCACGGCGTTTTTTTTTTATTTTTTTTACTAGAGTTAGTGTAGTGTATCAGGAAACTAGAGTATGCGAAGCCGATTGGAGTGTATGAAACAAATACGAATGTGGAAGAAGCACATCTTCAAGATATCTATTTCTATACTAATATTGTAAAGCGCTAAGATTTGTATTTTTGTAACGCTAAATGTAATGGACCAAATTAAAATACTCTCAAATGAATGCTACAACATCACTGATTAACATAAGCTATATTTCATCCCCGTATTCCTACGGGAACGGGAACTACGCGGGTGAAATCGTGTGACGTCCCCTAGTTCCTAATATGAGGTTAGTATTTCCCTCAATACCCAAATTTAATTAAACATATATTATGAATTTTCATTCCACTTGAACTACCTAACTGCCCTCATAATCCCCCTGAGTGTAATCTGACAATGTATCGGAGCGCCCGATGAGGGTTGACCTTTGGCCCCGCCCGCGGCCACACCACTACTTACTGGGTTACATGTGGTATTACACTGTTCATAAGCCGTTGTACATTGTATATCGAGTCTTTAAGCGGACTTAATCGGAATCCATCCTAACCCGCGTATGAGAAGGTTCTTTAATTATTTTGCACGCTTTTGTAATAAAAACATAGATCGTGTGGAGGCATAGCGCAGCACCAAAAATCAAACGAAAGGCCCCATTATGCACCATCTCTACAATGTATTTATTTACTTTAAAAACGTTGGACCTGGATAATTCTATAAATAAATCTCCAGCTCAGTGAGTATCTGGTGTACGTTTAAGCCTCAATAGGAGCACTCGTTAAAGCTTCAATTCTCAACAAAGAAATCGAGTTACCGTTCTAAAATATCAAAGAAACTACGTCTTGTTAAATGCAGAAAATATATTTGAGAATTTCGTTCGTTAAAGTCTTATACAGTCCAGTCGCACACAGTGCCGACTTTCTCAGATGGACAATTTTGAAACTCATGTCGTCGACATAGAGTTACTTGTAGAATACGGAAGGAAAGCACTGCTTTTTCGGTTCGGAAGATAGTCTAGCTACGCGATTTCTGTGAAATATTATGTGTGGAAAGTACTTAACCTACATTACCAAATAGATGTTTCAATATCGGCGTTAATCCATCAGGCAAGTTTTTGTAGATCAACCTGTCTAATATCAAGGAACGTTAACCCGTGTGTAGTTTGCAATGCCATGGCATCACGTGCACATTGCCGTCCAGCTAAGCATTTCTTCACACACTTGTTGAGAGCCCCATGCTGTACTCGTTCGGGAAACCCATGTTGGGTAGTTTTATCCACGTAAAGAGCAGTGGAACCGAACTTTTGTTGTAACCTAAATGGTCTCGCATTTGGGTTCCAAAGTGTGGCGATGAATTCCGTGTCGATGGCGAGAAGTGCAATGGTAGAAGGGGAATTAATTATGAAATATTTATCAACAATCATCTGAACAGTTATCCAACAGATAAGTAAAATTGAAGTGTCTGTTTGTAATTCCAAAATAACAGTTATCACTAAACGCATATGAAAGTATACACGGTATTGATATTGAAAAACCAATTTATACTTTTTTTCCCCGTCTGTCCTTCTGTCTGTCTATCTGTTTGTTCCGGGTAATCTCTGAAACGGTTGGACCGATTTTAACGGAATTTTCTATGACAGGTAGCTCACTTAACTTAATTTTTTACTTACTACTTTTAGTTTTTTTTTTTAAATAAGGTTCCGTTAAAACAATCCACCCATGAAATTAAGTCTACGCAGGTGAAACCGCAGGGCACAACTATAATATATAAAGGGAAAGAATAACTAAGCTTCTAAGCCAAGGTCCGCATTTATCGTGCCATAAAAATATTAGAAAAATAATATAAAAACGTTTGCCTTCTTTGTAAGGAGAATACTTGCCCTGAAATATGACAAGGACTGTATATAAAATGTTATGTTCTTGCTGCTTAATGACGTCATTAAATGTTGTTTTAACATTTAGGAGGATTAACTGCTCTTGAGACACTTGAACAATAAATTGAATTAGTCACTTCCCACACAAGAATTAATAGTAGGTACTAATTAAGCGCATATTACCGACCGTTTATATTTTATTGCTAAACAGCTTCTGTAAGGTTCAAATTATAAATGCCATGTGTCGTAGTTGGATCAAAATTTCAGTTAAATCTATTTCAATTGGCCGTGACTTTGATTGCAAGTTTTTAATATTTTTGAAAGAAAATAATTTATTCGCTTTTTAGCCAAATTTTCATATATATATATATATGCTCACGCAATCCCAGAAGGGTCCCCTAAGGGGTAAGCGGAGGTGTCGTAACAACAGCACCCACATTTCATCGAATATGATTGAGTGCCAATGAGACGGCGATGGACTCACTCTCTGCCAGAGTGTGAGTCCATCGCCATCTCTAGCACTATACGTCTTTGAAATACTTCTCAGGCATATGCAGGTTTTTTCACGATGTTTTCCTTCAACGTAGAGTATGTGGTGTTAAATCACTATACAGATTTTAGAAAAACTCATTGGTGCAGCCCCCACTGGGATTAGAACTGGCGTCGCTTGCGTAGCAGGCGACTGCTCAAACCCCAAGGCCACCACGGATCTCGGATGTTTGCAGTGTGTTATTACCTTGAAGTGTACTTTACCAGCAAACACGGCATACATGGCATTAATCATGTTTACAAAAAACAGTGCAAACATATCCCCAATATCCTGGTTGAATATTAATAGATTTTTGTTACATCAAATATGTACTTTAATGTTTGGTTTTATGTGTGTTTATTTTATATTTATGAGCCTAGTTCGAGCTGTCGCCTGCTACGCAAAGTGCCTGAGACAGCGATGGACACACCCTCTGACACGTTGGCACTTAATCAGCTTTGATGAAGTGTGTGTTCTTGTTACAACACCTCTGCTTACCCCCTTGGGGACCCTTCTGGGATGGCGTGACCATACTTTAAATATTATAATTGCATTTTGTTTTCACTTGTATGAAACCATTGACCGAACGAATCCAAACCTTATGGCTCTCAAATCAGTACAGAGTACAAATTATTGAAATGATTGAATGGCCGTAATGAAGGTTTTCACACCATCAATCAATACTTGAACGATCGAATCACTGAGAATGAACGGTTGACATAGGAGTATCCTAAATAAAAAATGCAATAACCCCAAAAATGTCAAAACGTTGAAGAGCACGATGTCTTTTTCCGCCCTCACAAAAGACTTTCACTTTCGGAAACGTACGTGTCCTCGACTCCATAAATTCCTCTACGGAAAATTGGATTTAAAAGTGCTGAGGCTTGGTGTACCAGTGGTTTGGCACTGAAGTGTATTGAAATTTCAGAGGAAATTCTTTCGCTTATTGCCGTTTATATAAGAAGCGCTTTTGTTCGCTCCCGATCTGGTGCGGTATGTGCTGAAGGCTTCTAGATAGCGGATTAATTCTATATCTTTTACAGTTTACGAAGTTACGTTTTACAGGAATATTATACTCTCATTAATCGATAAAAATATATTATAGAATGACTAAAAAACATATAATAAATCAATACCCAATTAATATCAGTAAATATGATAAAACTGAATTGCTCTCTAAGTAAAAAACAATTTTCTTCGACACGACATTTATAAATCACTTCAAACAAAATGGTAATCTATTTGTTGAACACACACCGCTACTCAAAGGTACCACCTAAAAATGCAAAAGCAACAAAATAGTATGCAAATAAAATCTCCGCTAAAATGTTCGCATTTTGACTACAGTATCTACAAAGAACAATTTAACGAGAATTTCACGAAGCAAAGGCTTTGAGCAATAATTTTCTCACTAGTGTAAGTGTTGCAGTTCATTCACTCGCCTCCTTTGCCTTTGCTTAGAAGTTTAATTACCTTCTAAATATTGTGCTTTGTAATATTGTGGTACAGACATTCTGATAGATATGCTGACTACTCAAGAATATAATATTATGAAACTGCGCATATTTAGTTAAATATAAACTATAGACATAAGTAAAATTGAAATGTCTGATTGAAATTCCAAATTAACAGCTTTTTTACATAATTCATATTATGAACGCTACTAAGATAAAAAACCTGTATAAGCCTACCTCTGTCTAATCTAAACCGCGGGGCACAGCTAGTATTATTATATAAATATTATTAATTGATATATCAATGGGTTGAAAAAAAATATAAATGATAATTATATTCATAGTTTTCGGTACTCGGCTTTATTTAGTTATCATTATTGTATTAAAAGTTGCTGGCAGTGATGATGAGTTCACAGATAGTATATCATTAGATCAAATACTTGACTGGGATATCAGGTAACCTAACACAAATATACTCAAAACGTTTACATTAAAAGTTGATATTTTTTTATATATTGTGCTATTTGCAAGTGAGAGCGCGGTGAACAATGTAGAAGATATAGCGAACTCCGTTCATAGAGGGCTCATCAACGTCAGTGAGTTGTATAAAAATAAAATAAAGGGGGAATAGAGGGAATGAAAGTGGTATGACATTACCGAAGCAGCTGTAACTTGGCCCAAATATTCCACCGAATATATTCCTCACAAGATATTCTTGTATTATCATATGTGCTTTATTTTCCCGCTGTTCAAGTGTATGGAACTTTATGCCAAGTTCTTCGTTTGTTATCGAGAAGTTTTTGTAATAAACTTAACAAAAACACGTCTTTCGCTCGATACTTATTTGTTGAACTCGTGCCATAGCACTCGACTGTTTACTTACAATATTCATTAAGAACTGTTCTAAAGCAAAATTAACTCAAATTAATATAACTCGAGAAATACTTTTAACCATTTGTTTGTTGGTGTCAAGTTGGTAAGTATTATATTATTGTCTGAGTGAGTTCGTGCCGTTTTGCGAATTTAATTGGTGGAACAATAAGCAGAAATAAACAAAGCCGATGTTGTATGGCCATTTTTTGTATATCACCCCAGGAGTTATAAATTATTCAAGTGTCCGATAAATTAATTCATTTAAAATCCAAAGAAGTTTTGTGAGGTTTGAAAACAACGCGAAAGCTATGACATAAACTAAGTATATTTAGGTAATAATAATATTTAGGTCCGGAACCAAGACTCAGGCTTACATATGAATCACAAATCTGTGGAACATGAGCCCCACAGACATACTACCAGAGCCAGCAGAGGAGGCAGAGAGATTATCAGTGACTGTGGTTAAGAGTTGTCTGTGACGTGTCATCTCTTGGTTGTTTATTTGTTTGTACCTTACATAAATGTATGCGTCTCAATTTTAAAGTGAAAAAATAATTTTCTTTCCTTCTTTCTTTCTTTATAAATGAAACAACAAACGAAACATTGTTAGACTGCGTAACTATTCGGGCCCACGTTTGAATTTTATTGCTCTGTGTCGCACGGCCATCGAGTGTCATGTTTATTATTATGGTGCATGCTCGGTGCCGGCTCCAATGAGAATTGGGCCGACGACAAATGAGGGGACGTCTTGTCCGAGTTTACGACTAGTGAGCACTCGCTTAATGCGAACACTATTATACTCCCTCAGCGGTGCAGGTGATGGTTGCTTACGTTATCATTTATTCCATTGATAAATCTTACGTACACGTTAAGAATTCCAGTTTGTCTGTAGGCTGTTAATAGTTAATCATATTAAGTGAATTCAACGGTAACTGCTTTGTGTTGTGCTACTTCTTAATAAACAGTCCACAAAAATCTTAAACAAAATAGCTCTCTACTATACTTACCGACTTAACTCAAAAAAACTCCTTTACAACAACGCAAACAAAAACAGTATAAACTTCAACACTAAAACTAACAGCTACCCTCGTGTTCACTCCAAGGTGAACACGTCTTACCTGCATAAGCACGCTTAACTATCCCATAATCTGCTCTTAAATTACTACCTTCTTCAACGCACCCAATAATCAACCTTAAGACGTTGTAAAACTGGCTACTTTACTAAGAATTTGTACTGTATAATGTGTAGTTCCGGATCCTTTTAAGCGAGTAAACGACGTGTCTCACACCCTCCATCCATTAAAACTAAACTTGCCGCTAATAAAGTTATCCACAACAAAGTCCATTTCCGAGTAAACAAGACACATCTACATCTAAATACGAACTTAGAGAACGATGTATAGTGCGCAGATAACAATAGCCGTTGTGAGTGCGACAGTAGTTGTTATAGTACTGTTTCGGGGTAGGGTGGCCATGTTGCCGATTTGTATCTTGGCTTTGTACTAATTGTGTCCTTTGTTCAATTTACACCAGACCGGAGGCACATTCACACAGAATAATAATATATTCACATTTCATTAGCTATGTTCGGAGAATAATGTGATCCATCTATGTTACACGAATTTACGAGGACAAACTATGATGGAAACTGCTGTGGTTTAAAAGTAACGCGTTTATTGCGGGTTCAGGGCTCGGGGCTCGTCTATACCAATGAGTGTCTAAACTTATATTCTGGTATTCGTCGCACCACAAGCTTTGCCTTGAAGGAAAACATCGTGAGGAATTTACATACACAGAAGTAGAAATCCATGACGGCAATAGTTACCATCTGCCACGTTAGAATCTACTAACTTCTATCGAATACTGGGTTTTGAATCCCCTGTATGCCTCTTTAAGGAACTTTGTTGAACGATTGGGTGAAGATTTCCTGTCACTTTCTAGTTGCATTACATTGAACATTAACTTACTTCTTTAAAACCTTAGATTGGATTATGAAATATAAACTCTGAATTTTACGTGACCATCGGTGTGGAACAAGACATAAAACCAACCTTCACGCGATGTAAAAACTGTTCAATGTGTTATCGGAAACCTGATCTACTCAGCCAAATTGTATTTGAATTGAGAATTACCATGCCAAATATATCTTTTATATTGATAATATTCATTGATTAATCATCCTAGAGAGTTCATTACATAATAGTTGTGAAAAATGAGTGCAAGTTTCTTTAAGCTTACATACTACTTTCATCTTTCTAAGCGGTATTAGACCCATATTATTTTTATAGGCAATGCGTTTATTTTCCAATGAAATTCGAAACTAGTCATCTGACAAAGTCTGGAAAGAAATGCAGTCAGGCAATTATGAACAAGGAAATAAAAGTACTAAAAATATCCACAATGAGTGGGAACCGAGGCCCTCCCTATCGACTGAGATCTCAAGTAGTTACACAGAAGGCGCGTGGACACGACGCGGGCAAATCCCTCCCCGAGGTCAGCTTACCGGTAAACTGCCACCAATTACACTGGCACTGCGCCGGTACTAGCAAACTATATTTTTCAACGTTCAACAACACTACAAACAGGAAACTTTCTACATTGAAGGATATTACATTAAATCGTAAGAGTTGGTATGATGAAAGAGTGTTTGTCTGTCTGATAGCCACCTAAAAGGATTTTGCTGCAATTTTAGAGATGGATGTAATCATACATTGCGTTATGTCGCGGACAAAAGTTTAAAAAATATAAGGATAACACCATTTCAAAAGTATAATATGATGAAATAAGATAATGTTTCTTCTTCCCTAATATGAAGCAGCGGTTTTCTAAACAACGGCCAACGAGCGTAAAAACATAAATGAATTAGTCTGCACTGTTGCTAGATCGCTATTTATGATATAAAGTCACCATACTGCCGTCATCACTGAGGCAAACGCTTACTTCAGCAATAAATATATTAGTTTTGTCATCTATATTAATTATTTTTTCACACACTAGCTGTGCTCTGTAGTTACAACCGCGTAGACAATTTTTTTTATTTTTAATAATAATAGCTTAAGTTACTCCTTGTAACATCAGCTATCAGCCAGTGAAAGTCCGGAAAATATATAAAATCGGTCCAGCTGTGTCGGAGATTAGCCAGACCAAACAAAAAATATCCCTTTTTTTTTAATTGGTTTTTCTATGTCAGTACCGTGTATATATATTCATATGCGTCATTTAGTCAAAGGTGAAATGTATGTATAGATTAAGAACTACTGAGTACGTCCGTAATCTTTCTCACCCCAATAATTACACTAACCTTACTCTCCATGTATGTAACACGATTTCCCGAACATTTTTCTTCCCACCTTAGCCAATCTGGACTGGGATCAAATCAGCTCGGCAGCTATCTGCGCTGAACCTTGACACGGCGCTCCTTAACCGAGTTGCAGTTACGAGCTCGTCTGCACCCCCAATACCCCACCCTCGTAGCCCCCTCCGACATCATGTGTCGTAATCTGATGTCCGATGGACAAACACTGCGATGTGAGAAACATCCGGGTGAAAGTACAATTCTATAAATTAGAATTTCAAGATTGATTTCAAAATACACATTATTCTAGAATAAATAAAAAAAATAAGCATATTTAAAACATTATTAATCAATTAGTACCGTATACAATTTTTAAGAATAAATTCTCTATAAGTTTAAGTAAATGGGACTATAATCTTATAATAACAAAAGAAATATTTAAAGAGCCGTGCTGGCCTTGGGGTTTGAGTAGTCGCCTGCTACGCAAGTGACGCAAGTTCGAATCCCAGCGGGGCCTGTACCAATGAGTTTTTCTAAAAAACTTATGTACAGTGATTTTCACACCATGTGCTTTACGGAGAAGGAAAACATCGTGAGGAAACCTGCATAATATAAATGTCTGAGAAGTAATTCAAAGACGTATATATAGTGTCTGAGACGGCGATAGAATCAACATCTGTCACGTTGGCATATAATCATCTTCGGTGAAAAGTGGATGTTGTGATTACAACACCTCTGCCTACCCCTCCGGGGAATACAGACGTGAGTATATGTATGTATGTAAATATGAATTCTATAGAATATTTTTGTATTTTCCATCACTTTACTTGCAATGTATGTCAGCCCAGCTAAAAAGTTTAGCACAACGTGAAATGGAATCTCCGAATGAAATGTGCCTCATCCACTCGCTTCGTACAACGTTAGTTCGTCGCTCCCTCAAAGTCCTATTACTTTAATTTCCGTTATTTCTTACTCAATTTCACGAGCTCTTTGAAGGATACGTGCATGCAAAGCCTTCCCCGATGCTATTAAGGTCACCGTTTTATGACTCCACTCGTTGAGTAAACTAAACACTTCTGGAGTAAACAAGTCTTGGAGGTGTAAACAGAGTTTGGTTGTGTTTAGAATTGTCCCCATTTTACATGAGAACTGGTTTACTTATGTGTTTGGTGATTTCCTTCATGCCACGAGTGATTTGGTCGTTAAGTTATTTGTGACTTGTTCATGTGCTTCATCAGACTTGTACTACTAGCTATGCCCCGCGGATTCTCCCGCGTAGATTTATTTTCATATTTTATTAAAAAATATATTAGCCTATGGTGTGCCGGAACAAACAGACAGAGATTATTTTTTTAAATGTTTATATCAATACCTTACATACTTTCATATCTATGTAAAAGAAGATACTTAATTAAATATTCTTTTTTTCAAGTCTATTGTTATGAAGGATTTTTTTTTTAAATTTAATTTTATATTTTTTATAGACTTTATTGGAAATTTACAGCATAGTATATTGTTGTTTCTCGTTTCAGGTATGTTGACTCTTCGTTGGTATTTAATCTATTTAAGGTAGAAGCATCTTTGATGCTATTTAAAAATAAATTACTCGTTTCAGAGAAACACAAATTTGTCTATTTTCCTCAAACGCTTATTATATCCTATTTAGTGAAATGCTGTTAATTTGAAATGACAAACAGACACTTCAATTAGATGAGTCGTGATGCAAACCAATATTTCTAATGAGATATTTATTTACATTATCACTAACGATTTCCGTGAACTAAAATCACGGCCTGAGGTATAAAGCCTTCAATAATTCTTTATACCATCCGTTTGTGCAATGCTTCTGATAACAATAGACGCGTCATCACCAGAGGCATCTGGCTTTATTAATAACCGTAGACCTTTGTTGCTTACTAGCCAATGGGATTTATTGTAGACTAGCGGACGTCACGTGGTTTCACCTGCGTAGTTCCCGTGTGAGAGTACGGGGAAAAAATATAGGCTATATTACTCGTTGATGATGTAGCTATATCAGCTATAACTGTTGAAATAATTTTCAAGATCGTTCCAGTAGTTTGAGCCAATTCGTTACAAACATACTTACATACAAATCTTTCCTCTTCATAATATTAGTATATATGAGAATATAAAGAAAGCCGTGGTGGTCTTGGGGTTTGAGCAGTCGCCTGCTACGCAAGCGACACAAGGGCCTGGACCAATGACTTTTTCTAAAAACTTATGTACAGTTATTTCACACCACGTGCTTTACAGTGAAGGAAAACATCGTGAGGAAACCTGTATATGTCTGAGAAGTAAGTCAAAGACATATGTATAGTGCCTGAGACAGAGATTGACTCACAAACTATCACGTAGCCACTTAATTGTCATGTCAAAAGTGGGTGTTGTTATTACAACACCTCTACCTAGGCCTTGGGGGAATACAGCCGTGAGCATATGTATATATGTACGATAATATAGAATAGAATAAATTAAATGTCTAAATACCTATTGAAAAAAACATAACCGTAAATTTAATTTGAAAGTTCAATCAAAGAAACACCTGATTCAATAAAAAAATTGACATAAAGCGAGTTGAACGCACCAGTCAGCAACAACCATTCCAGAACTAATTTAAGAAAGTTTAATATCCAACATTTGGAAGCTGAATCACGTTCAGCTAATTGAAGCCAGCTGTCGAATCTCCGCTATTTATCTAAATGGCTATTTAACAACCCCGTAGGCCATCAATCATAGGGAGCCGTACTACAACTAGGTGGCTATAGCCATAACTCACGCCGATCATTTAGCCACGAAGCTAAGCTGCACCAAGGGTCTTATGATTCATGTGGGCCTGGTACCGAATTTACGACGGTACCAGGGAAACAGATAAAGTTGCTGTTGGCTGCTTGTAAATTATTTTGGTGTAAAAAAGGGTTTCATGAAGAAATATGTATTATTCTTTACCGAATTAAGTCAGAGAGCTTCTTGGAATATTTTTAGTAACTTCGTTAATAATATTTAATTGTTGGTATAATTAACAATAGATAAGGTACACTTTTACTTAATCAACTATCAAAACATTGCAGCCAATCCTAAGCACCTCAACAGATCAGCATGAAATGTTGTCAGGGGTACAGAAAATAACATTAGCTAGTATTTACATACTTGCACTAGGTTCGAGTATTCCAACAAACATCATTATAGTGATCGTCTAGACCTTATTTCACAGTTGGGAACACCACTCACTCTAACCCAATTTTACACAAACATTTGGTGATCACAACCCAATTTACACTCAACCTAGTTTGTCAGACTTTTTGAGGCTTTACGAATTCGAAGAATTGCTCACGATACCTCGTAGAATCTTTTTTTTCCATACTGTATATAAGTGACGATGAAAGATAAATCCCACCACTACGGCAGAGCAATGCCATTTGATTGTGATCTTCGGTAAGCTGAGAATAACTTAAGTTTTTTAACCATTATGCGCTCTCTTTCGCCACGCACAAATCTTTTGGGAGCAATAATTTGACAGTTCACCTTCAAACATTGTCAAAGTTGAACACTCGCCCAGGCCATGTGTCTCAATCAGCGGGGATCTAATCACCGGCCATTCCGTATAAATGTTTAGTGTTGAGCCGTATCTGGGTCACAGGCGCGTTAAGTTCGGCCGCACGTTCCTTCGGACACGTCTTCCCTTTAACTTAATTCACTTGTGTGCGGTTAATGAAATAACGACGCTTACGTGCACTAATAAGTGTTTAGGATTATCTTTCCTTTACTATAATTTTTACTGGAAGTTTTCTACTTGGATTAGAATAAATTGTTCAACGCGCCTGTTCTACTAAGGGTCTTGGCATGCGGTCAATTTTATTGTAAAGTTACAAAATTACATACATTAGCGAATACAGACACATGCACACATAGATGCACACATTCTAGCGTTTCGCAATAATGTAATACATACTGAAATATTGGGAATATTTTATTGTGTGAGCCAAAATTCTCGGTCGTGCGCGTATACATTACGTATGTGATCGAACGATTTTCTATCAATGTAGGAAGTCGGTCTACAGCTGCATATTAATTTTGTAGTAATGCGTAGTGTCTCATGTGTGACGTGATGTTCATCCTGTGGAATTTATCGACGATAGGTATTCTCTGAAATTATGTATTTTGGGCAGCTTTTTATCATAAAATGGGAATGCTAGAAGGCGAATGAATCTCTTGGGGTAGTTCTATCCGGCACCACAAGAATATAAACTCTTCTCAACTGGTAAATACGGCTTGTAATACAGAGTATTTGATGAGAAGTTAGTAAATCGCCAGGTGCAATTCGCTGTGACGAAATATAATTTGGCAAGTTAACATCCAAAATTACCGATAACTCTTCCACTATAACCTGGTAGCCAGGATAGCCGGGTACATTAATATTTTACCGGCCCTGTGCGGCTCGATAATGCGGATACGGGATCCGTGGGCAATAAAGCCCACATTTCACTTACAAAAGGTAATACCGTTCTCAATATTCGCCCTGTCGACCAATTCGGATGCAAAAGTTGATAATGAGCCCATTATTTTGGATTATATTTTTATCGCCGCATAATTTCCTGAATGTTTTACTGTGATTTATTTTTATACTCTTACTAAATGTGCACCGCGATTTCAGAAGAGATTTCCGGAACTTTTTTCGTTCGCCATAGAGTAAAAAAACATTGTTTAGTGCTATCTGAGAGGTGTGACGACTAAGCTTCTCATTTATTCTCAAAACATTTATTTGAGTTTAACTGGCAGATACCGGGAGTAGAGCGATTGAACAATCAAACAAATACTCTACAGCTGTCTTACATTAATCCCTAATATGTGAACACTAATCTTACACTGTAAAGAATTTCAGGTCAAAATTTACCGTGAAAACTACAACCGCAAGTTTCCCTCGGTAGAATTCGGTAAACATTGCAATTAAATGTATCTATATCTATACCATAATAATTACAGTCATCCAAATTAAACGCCAGCTCTCAATTAAAATAATTCACGTGAGGTTTGATCATATACTCAGTTGTGACTACAAGCTTTACAATTACACAAAACATGGCTTTCCGGGTTGATTCGGTACTTCAGATAAATAAATACACGATACTATGTCGGTATAATTGTATCATGCATTTCATGCTCCCTATTACTTTATGTTTAAACTAAATGTTGTGATGGAATTGAATAATTAATTAAATGCTTATGTTATGACATCAACATGAAATATAAAGGACATTTTGAGATCGTCATGTTAACGATTTATCAATTGCATTACGATACTCGCTTGGACCCTTAGTTTTAATATATCACATACGAATTTAGTAATTATTATTGAACCCCCACAGAAAAACTTCATTCGTTATTTTTTTATAAATTTTGGACAACCGTTCTCTAGGACCAGCAATTTATGATGTGTTTTGATATATAAGTTAGTCAGGGTTTGAAGGGATTCGCCTACGCTTTTTTGTAACGATATTTTTTTATTTATAAAGTGACAAAAATCATCATGATAACATCCCTGTAATTACAGGGATCTGGGGGCCAACTATAATCTTATTTCTTAAATCTAAGTAAATCTTAATACGCTCTGATTAAACCGACGATGTAAGCCCCCTGACCATCGATAGTGCAATTGCAAGTTGTTGCTATATTAAAATTTGTTTCATATTTGCGGAGCCTGTTTGCTATTTGTCTCCCAAAAGTTTCAGAATGTTTTAAAGCGTTGCCTGAAAGAATGCGCGTTTAAAGTCAAGATGTATCTGAACAAACAAGCGTACGAGTTGTGTAATACCATCACGTGAACGTCTGCAACTTATAAATTATTGAGTGACGTCACGACGTCTGTCAAGTTGCCCTACGTGTCCGTGATTATTTCAAAAATAAAAAGAATTAACCATTAATAATCAAAATTTATTGGTTTAATACTTACATTTCGTGAAAACATTGGTGTACAAGTGTTGGTGAGCGAAAATTCAAGCTACAAATAACTTTAAAATACGTCTAAAGCTTAACACTACACGAGTAACACTTTTTGTAACGGAGGGTAACTATACGCAAACACAGATATAAGATGGCAAAGTGCACAGCTTGCGGCAAATTTATGTCTTCCACCGAGGGTGTGAAGTGCCCAAAGTGTTCGCAGTACAATCATCGGGCCTGCGTTAGTCTGCCGGAGGGTGTGAAAGTGGCCCTAACTTGGGTCTGCCCGGACTGCAAAATAAAGGAGCCCAAGAACAGGGACCCCAGTACTCCTGTCAGGGGGCTGAACGAGGGTTTTGCAGTCTCCGCGGACAATGCACTTCCTGGGGGCCACGCATGTAGTGGTATTGACGAAGATCAGACCCAGGTAGGCAAGATGGCATTGGAGCTTCGTATGTTGAGGCAGGAGATGCAGACGATGACGGCGGAAATCCGATGCTTCCGTAAGGAACTATCGGACCTCAACTCCAACTTGGGTGCTTGTGTCGTGCGAGTGGACCGGCTCGACGAAAGGGTGGCAGCTCTGGAGCGCAGCGCCGCGGAGCGCCCCGCCGAGTCATCGGGCTCGGTCGAGGCCGTAGTCGCCGAGCTCCGCGCGGAACTCAACGAGCGGGATCAAGAGCTCCTGCTCAATGACGTTGAGATCGCGGGGGTGCCGGAGGAGCCGGGTGAGAACACGGCGCACCTAGCTGTGCTGGTCGCGTCCAAGTTAGGGGTTGCGCTAGAGGATCGGGACATTGTTTCTGTATCGCGGGTCGGGGGAGTACGCGATGTTGCTGGCGGAATAGCGAGGCCGCGTCCTATCGCCGTGCGACTGGCTCGCCGGGCGGCTCGCGACCAACTGCTGAGGGAGGTGCGTGTGCGCAGGAATCTCTCCACCGCGGACTTTGGACTGCGAGCCGAGCCACACAAAGTATATATTAATGAAAGGCTCACCAAGGTGAATCGACAGTTATTTTATCGGGCTCGTTCAGCCGCTGGCCAGTTGGGGTGGAAGTATGTCTGGACCCGCAGCGGTAAAATATGGGCTAGGAAGGAACATGGATCTCCTGCGTCTCGCATCCGCAGTGAGCCTGACATCCTACGGGTTTTTAGTATCCCATCGGTTGGCTCAGAACAGTCCAAATAAGGAAACGTATATTAAGATCAACACTGATTGTTGCGTTTATGTTTGTGAATGTATAATCTCTTATCTTATACTGAGTTTAGCTTTGTTATTGTTTGGTTACTTGTTGTGTTGTTTTCTTGTGGCAGTGGTGTATGGTGCAGGTGGGGAGAACTGCTGCATCGGGATTACCGATGCATTAGCGCAACTTACGGCCAAAAAAAAAATTGTACATCTCATATACTTTATGTATTTAAATATAATAAACACCACTCATTTTACTCATACACTGCAGATATCTATACATTTCAACATATTCATATCACAATTACTAAGTATATACAACACATATTTTTTAAATAGTAATTTATGTATATTTGGGATAATGTATTGTAATGTTTATAAGTTTCACACGGACAAGTCATGCACGAGCAACACTGTAATTCCCCCTCTCTAAGAACCTCAAGCGTTTTAAAGTTGGTCTCCTTAACCCCGGCTCACTTGGGAACCGGCACGATGAGTTCTTAGTAGCCATGGAGCGACACGATGTACATGTGATGGCTATCAACGAGACCTGGCTGAGACAGGGCGAGGAGGGTCGCGCGCCCTCAGTGCCCGGCTACCGCCTCCGCCACATCCCCCGACCGCCGAGCGTACGCGCGCGTGGCGGTGGGATCGGCTTCTATGTCAAGCGAGGAGTGAGCACTAAAACACTTGCGCATCCTCCCGCTGAACAAGTTGAGCAAATGTGGTTAGGCCTTACAGTAGCGGGGAAAAAGATAGTCATCGGTACAGCGTATCGTCCTCCATGGCTAAACGTGGATATATTCATTGATGCCTTGGCTGAAACTGTGAGTTCCATGACTTGGTGTGATAATATAGTCATACTGGGTGACTTCAATATTAATATACTAGGTAGCAATGATATTAACCTTCAAAAATTAAATGCGTTTCTTCTGACATATAACTTGAAGCAACACGTCAAAAAACCAACACATTTCACAGAGCATAGCGAGTCCTTAATAGATATCGTGTGTGCCGACTGTGACATTAGGAACATAAATGTTGATACAATTATTGACCTGAGCAGACATGCGTTCATTACTTGCGAACTGGATGTTACTAAAAGCAAAGTATCTGCACCCCGTATGATAACATGTAGGTCGCTTCAAGCCATTGATCACAGTTTGTTTCACAACCATCTATTACTGACACCGTGGGACGACATCAAACTGTTGAGTGACGTCAATAAAATGCTAACTTTATTTAATAAATATATCATGTGCTTGTATGATATTCACGCACCTTTAAAAACAATACGTATTACCGAACACACATGTCCATGGATAACATACAACATTAAGCAGATTATGAAACGACGGGACGAAGCATATCAAAAGAGTCGCTCCGATTGTTCAGACACTACAGTCAAATATTATAAAGATCTTAAGAATTATGTAAAAGGTGCTTTGTACAGGGAAAAGACCGCGTATTTTGAATTTTCGATAAATAACGAGAATCACTCTAGTACACTATGGAAGCATATTAAAAATACAGTTAAAATTAAAAGTAACCACGCTTCAATTGATTTACCCAGCATTATTAATGACGCAGATAAAATAAATGACCATTTTCTGACATTGCCTAGCACAAGCTTTATCTCATTATCCAACTTGACTTTTTATGAATTCAATCGTTTCGGCCAAGATTTAAACTTTAGACTTCAGACAGTCACACAGGAAGATGTATACAAAACAATTAAATCTTTGAAGTCTAATGCCATAGGGGTGGATGGTATTTCTCTTGACATGATTAATCTAACATTACCTACTACACTTTGTGCTATAACAAACATAATAAACAATTCAATAATAACGAATAAGTATCCTGACATTTGGAAATTTGCAATCGTAAAACCTTTACCTAAAATATCTAGCCCTGAGGCCTATAAAGATTTGCGACCTATTAGCATTCTAGCTTGCATGTCCAAAATATTAGAAAAAATAATAGGCAAGCAAGTTTTGGATTTTATAGAAAGTAATAATATATTGCCAGCAGTTCAATCAGGTTTCAGAAAGAACTATAGTACTACCACGGCGCTGCTTGATGTCGTGGACAATGTATTATCTGCACGGGATAATGGAATGGGTTCGCTGCTTGTGCTGCTTGATTTTTCCCGTGCTTTTGATTGCATTAATGTACCACTACTGCTATCAAAGCTATCATACTACGGTTTTGATAATTCAGCCTTGTGGTGGTTCTATAGCTATTTTAATAATCGTTTTCAACAAGTAGAATTAAAATCTGAATGCGGTACAACAACCCATTCCACTGTTAGGGCTGTTTCTCGTGGTGTGCCTCAAGGATCAATTCTTGGACCCCTACTCTTTATTATTTATAGTGCTGATATAGTCGAGAGTATTAAACATTGCAAGTTTCATATTTACGCTGACGATCTCCAGTTATATATATCTTTTAAGCCTGATGAGACCGCAACTGCCGTTCATCTGATAAATGAAGACCTAAGCCGTGTATCAAGCTGGTCAGAGAAAAATAATTTAGTATTAAATGGGAACAAATCTAAATTTATGCTATTAGGGTCAAAAACGCAGGTAAATAAAATAGCTCAAGCCAATCCTTGTCTGTTAATTGATGGCCAACCACTTGAGCGTGTAACAGAAGCTCGTAACCTTGGCGTAGTTTTGGATGAAGAGCTGCGTTTTGAAAAATATATTCTTAAAATAGTAAGAAATTGTTTCTATAGGTTAAAGGTTTTGTACAAAATAAGAGATTACATCAGCACTAGTGTTAGGATTAAGTTGTGCGAATCGTTAGTCCTGTCTAAATTTAATTATGCCGATGCAGTGTATGGCCCGCGCCTTCTAGTTCGTACGAAAAAGATTATACAACGTGTCCAAAATGCCTGCGCAAGGTACTGCTACAAAATACCACCTCGTACACACGTCACCCCATACCTGAATAGTGCCAATAGCTTAAAAATGGAAGCCCGCAGAAAACTTCACCTTGCCACCTTGTTGTTCGGGGTAGTTAAAAACAAATCCCCGCGTTACATATTTGACCGGCTACAGTGGGTGAGTGACGTCACCGCGCACGCAGTCCGAGCGACGAGGAATGTGCTCATGTGTCCCCGTCATCACTCCGCCGC
Organism: Watsonalla binaria; assembly: GCA_929442735.1. Lineage (NCBI taxonomy): Eukaryota > Metazoa > Arthropoda > Insecta > Lepidoptera > Drepanidae > Watsonalla > Watsonalla binaria. Next base: position 197,949 of record OV838932.1, read on the forward strand.
CTTCCGCGGCAGTCTCAAGTTCGCCGCCACCAAGTGCTGGAACGATCTGCCTCCTCCGCTGCGTTGTCTGCAATCAAAACACATATTTAAAACACGCTATAAAATTCTATTGTTAAATTCACAAAAGCATACATAAATTAAACCCTAACATACACAATAACTCAATGAAGTTACCATTATATTAAATAATATATGGTAATGTTATTGAATTGTTGTATCATTCTATATTGAGTATTATATTTTAGCACTATATTTTATTTCCTTTTATCAAAATGATTTAGGTACCTTTGTAAGTATTTATTTATTTATCTATTTCTTTAATGACCAATTTAGAGCAGGACTGTACATACCTTCGAGTTGCAGACACATAGCATTGGAAACAGAAAGATCGCCAGCGCTTGGTGGCTGGTTTAATCTGCGAGCGCGGCTTTTGATGTACTCGATCACTCCCACCCGTTATAATTTGTGAAACACAACACCACATTCATTATGTTTGCTTCATTTTAAACACGCCAATTTCATAATTTTGATTTTATTTTTGTCGTCTTCGATGTATTTTCAATAAGGAATGTCAGTAAAATGTTCATCAAGATCACTGCTTCGCCAAAGTCAGCATTCGCACACGACCGCTATTGGCCTCGCGCCGCAGCGAATTAAGTCGAGTGGTGTTTGCTCGCTCGTTCTTCCATACACATAAATATGTATTTTGCTTTTATATCATTTTAGTTTACTTTACTTTTATATCAGTGTAGGTACTTATAATTATAACATAATACATTGCAAATTATTCTTTTACATTAATATTTATTTTTTTTTTTCACATATAGTAACCATCACACGTACACGTATATATACTTTTATTATATAAGTATCTTTTTATTTTTATTTTTTGGCCGACGTCGTGCGCCACTCAGTGGGTCACACTGAAAATCAGCTCCGCTAGATTGAACTGGACTCCAGTTAGGTCTGCGGGTATAGTTGAGTTGTGGCCCTTTGATGACAATGTGCGGCAACACCCGATGTACAGGTGCGAACCACTTTGCACCATAAAAACATTTCTTATTTCTTTTGTGTATTCTTTTTTGTATATATTTTTTGTATGAGTTTTATTTGTTTTGTTGCTGCTTATTGAAATCAATAAACGTTTTATTATTATTATTATTATTATTATTATTATTATAAACTAGTTGGCCTAAATGTTGCCCTAAAAAACATCAAACATGTTTACGCCGAGCCCTCGCTCCATGCGCCAATAAGTCAAATAACTTTTTGTTATTTCCCAGAGCGGCTCTGGTGTCGAAATCGGCACATTTGCCAAAGTGTTCCCTTAACTTTCTCCATATGAACTCGAGTGTCGTAGAGTTAACTTTTTATAACCCCTGCTTCTGTATAGCCAGATTTGTCAACCATCGCCCTCCACTCGGTTTACGATTGTTCTGTCTGTTCGATCCAATTGGCATTCTCTTCGTTGATGACGACATCAATCTTGCTCAAACGAAGGTGAGTTTTATGTCCGTCGTAATATTTATTATAATCCCACAGCAAGTTATCAAAGTAAAATTAACTTTCCTCCCCCTGGAATTCCTTCCTATTTATCGGTAAACAATCAAAGTCCTACAAGCGAGCGGTCGCATAAAGTTCCACGGAAATTTTCACTTCTTGTGAAACTTTTGCCAAGTTTACAAAAGGCAGGCGATAATGAACCTTGTAGTTGTTAATTTTACGTTTAACTTTTGAGTTAAGAGTGTTTCTAATCGAAGAGCAATGATTGGTCGACGCCCACTTTGTAAGTAGCTGGCTTAGGACGATTCAAAGGTATATTACTATTGGAAGCCGGTTTAAAATGTAACTTTACAAAACAGTCGCCGCGACATCGGTGTTTGTTGCTCGACCTCTGGAAAGCTTTTTAGCTAATTTACTTGGATATAATTCTCATTTCTCAGTACTCAAAGATACTGTGCCAATTAAAATAGAAAACTTTCCACTTTTAGTTTGAAAAGATACTTATTTTGAAGGATTATAATAACAGTAAAGTAAGTGTAATTAAATAATTAAAATAAAACGTCTTGAAATGAAGAAATGAGCCGTGGTGGCCTTGAAGTTTGAGCAGTCACCTGATACGCCAGCAACGCAAGTTCGATTTCCAGTGGGGCCTATAACAATTAGTTTTTCTAAAAACTTACGCGCAGTGATTTCACGTCACATGCTTTACGGTGAAGGAAAACATCGTGAGGAAACCTGCATATTTCTGTGAAGTAAATCAAAGACGTATGTATAGTACCTGAGACGGCGATGGACTCACCCTCTGTCACGTTGGTACTTAATCATGTGCGGTGAAAAGTGGGTGTTGTTATTACAACACCTCTGCCTACCCTTAAACTTAAATAATTAAATTAAATTAGAGCTAGAACCGTGGTAGGAACTTTGCAAAACTGATTGGTTATTTATGAGTGAGCTTCCACTACTCAGATAATACTTGACAAAAATAAAAATGTTCTCCTTGTAGCAATCGAAAACGAAATATGCTTGAACAAAATAACAGCTTGATATAAAATGAAGTCAATCTAATCAAGGCGGCACTAATTATTCGTTCTGTATTGCCGCAGTGCTAGTCGACGTAATAACGAGTTTGTTGTTTACACAAAACTGGTCTTTATTGCCAAGGGCCAATAAGTCAAAAAGTTTCCTACTTTTCTGCGGGTGAAGTTTAAGAGTCATGTCAATTATATTCGCAACATCTAGTTTTATATTTTCCTGTTTTTCTTTTTCGACGTACTATATTATTCTTGATGACATTAACTATTGTTTTGTGGTTTTCTTTTTTAATAGAAAACGTGAGGAATTGCTTCGGGGGAAGGGAAAATAGAAGTATTCAAACGACTACTACTAAGAGATTACACAACCTTCAAATTGGTTCTAATTTCTGAGCTACCAGTCTGCCAGTGCTCCCGAAAGTTTCACGTGTTTTTACTTACTAACGATTGCACCGAGCGTGTCATTTCTTATAAATTTCGCTTTCCAACATCTTAGTGTTATCAGAACCTCCTTGAAATTCAACCTTTAGCAAATCGTTTTCACTATCCTACCCTGTTTTTCCAATGTCGATCACCTAATTAATATTTTTTGAGATACATACTGTATTTTGCTGTGAGTACCGTAGCCAATGAATAATTACAAAATCTATATGGAGTCGTATCAAATAAGGATGTCGTATAATACAGTTTCAATTTAAAATAAAAAATAAACGTACGAATTAATACTTTATGTAATTTAATGTCATAAAAAACATTTATGGTTGTTTATTTAATTATGACATCGCCAAATGTAATTTAGTTTGGTCTGGAGCTTAGTTCAACTAATTTCATTATCTTAAGAGGCTTTCGGATTGCTTATTTTGGACTTTAATTAATTGAAGACCTCCCCAAACTGAGCCCCTCATTAATTAACTGATACCTAAGCCATGGATCGCTAAATAACAACCTGAAAATAAATTCCAGCTGATTATACTAATATTAAGGGTATTAATTTTCTTTTTTTACTAGAAAAATTAACGATACGCTGGGGAAAAATGTAAATTAATTTGTTTATTTGACCATTTCGTTAAGATAATGAGATTTTTTAACGTTTTTCCTTTAGAGGTCAAAACTCTATTCTATTTTATAGTGTAACTAAGCTGATGATGTAACTGACAGATGGCAATAGGAATATATTGTTGAAACCTTGAAGGAAATGTAATATAGCTAAAACCAGATAAAACCAAATACAAAAAAAAACCTTTATTATGTCAAAACTTCTATATATTCCTCGGATTTTAATTATTGGACTTCTTAATGAACTATGTACAACAAAATACGATCTCAAATATAATGTGAGCACTTGACCATAACTGTAAAAAGCATACAGCTAGGCGGGGTGTGAAAACAGCCGTTTGTCGTTTCAAATGGCTTAGAGCTTATGACAGACTTGGCACTGATAGGAACCCTGGCTGCAATAACACTTTAGGAACCTGTTCCATTCAATACTCAACTCTACCTCCGCGGATTTAAAGATTAAGATCGTATCTACAATGACAGAGTCGGAGTGCAGGATACAGTGTAGAAGTGACCCAGATTGCTCAGTAGAAATATCGTGTCTTTAACGTGCTTAATAAACGTAAATTCGGTATAAAGTGAAGTGTTTCGACTGTGGCTTACCGAAGATTTGTAACCGGCTCCAGGAATAAATCCAGTAGATCGCACTCGGCACCGCCCACCACGCTCTAAGGCTGGTGCTTCACGGCGACTGCGACAACAGATATTGACTCATATCGTGACCGTCAATTAAATATACATTGACTTTATGTATAGGCAAATATAACGGACATACCAATAATTAAAAAACTGAACGAATTGTGATTAACTCATTTCAGAGCAAACGTAAATGTATTATAGTATTAAGGTAACAGTGGTCTCTGCCGATCCTCATGGGATACAGCTGGGAGCATATATATGTATATAAAATATTTAAGAACTTAAAAACTTCCGTACACGCCTAAAATAATGCAGCATTGTATTTGAAGTAGTGCTTATAAACGGCGACAGAATCGCCATTGAGAAAGATGCAGAGAGTGCACATTTTCACGTAATTGTGTTCTGTAGTACTTGTTCCTACCTGCTCCAAGACAATTTCTTGGAAGGACTTTCTATATTGTGTGGATAACGGGTATTTTACACTAAACGCAGTTGCCACTAATAATAATTAAATATGTTTAAACGTAGAGCTTTATTTCTCTACTAGCTTTGACTCGATGTTTTGCCCGCGTAGGCTTAATAATAAACACTATCCGTTAAAAAAGGTGGCTTAAGTCACCTCTAGAAATAGCAGCTATTTGCCAGTGAAACTTAGGTTAAAATCGGTCTACCCGTTTCAGAGATTAGCCGGAACAAACAGACACACAGACAGATATAGATTAGTAGAAATATCAAAACCATAAATACAAACTAAGATATAGGAACTAGTGAGTGCTCCGCCTAGGCGCAAGATATTTATCGTGGCATGTTTAGCTGTTCGGAACAGTTACTGTGCCACATGTTACTAGTAATTGAGCAAATTGTATAGAAGGGAGAGTGGGACTCGCTGTAACTATTCATTTTATTGTCAAAGAATATCGTCCTAATACAGGCAATACTTGACAAGAGTACATGATTGATGAACGTTACAACTATATAACAAAATAATTAAAACAATTTTACATTCTTCGTTAAGTTTGGGAAAAGGTCAGGTTGAAAAAAAGTTAGATACACATTAGAAGTACTGAGAAATTAATGAGTTTTCTAATAAATTACCCGAACTCTTTCTTTTTCCAAACAATTACAGGGCGCATAAGTTATTACTAACCTAAAGGCTGTATTTTTTCGAAAAAAATTCGGTCGCGTTTAATGAGGGTATTTTTATTACCACAACGGGATTTAAAACTAGATTAACATAATATCAGGGTCGAGTAATACGACGTGAGAATGATTAATTTGGTGAAATCCGGCACGTGTGCCGAAGGGGCCGATAGCGCTGGTCTTACCGCGAGCCAGCCGCGCCTGATCTATGGCGGCGACGTGGCACGATTACACTCTGCTATGCACTTACACACTACATTTCATGCTGTTATAGTGTCGACATCACCTTAATATATCTCCTCTTGATACTTAAATACGTACATATGCTCTGGCCTGTATTCCCCGAAGAGGTAGGTAGAAGTGTTGTTGAACACCCATTCTTCACCGATGCTGATTAAGTGCTAACGTGAAACATGGTCAGTCTATTGCCGTCTCAGATTACACATACATCTCTGAATTACTTCTCAGACATATGCAGGTTTCTTCATGATGTGTTCCTTCATCGTAAAGCATGTGGTGTGAATTCACTGAGCATTCGTTCTTAGAAAAACTCATTGGTACTGGCCCAGCGAGGATTCGAACTTGCGTAGCAGGTAACTGCTCGAACCCCAAGGCCACTACGGCCCATCCCGCTATCTTCTTGATGACATTTAATTACCGATTTGAAATATTCTCTGTTACACATATTATGATGTGTTATTACATATAGGATGTACGGGTTTTCTTGTTTGTTTAGCGCGAGCGTAAGTAAATAAATGCGCAGTTATCCTCGCTATTTTCGCAGTTTATAATCTCAATAGGGTTGCATTAAATGTGTTCGCGAGCATACTAGCACTTGCTACTATTGTGTTTAAAACGCAAGAGTGTAAAAACATCACAGACGTAAGCGTCAAAAAAGTATTACCCAGTTCCAATAAAATGTAGATCCCTTATTTTAGTTTTATGGGACATAGCAGGATCACTCGTTCTAATTTCTCGGACTGAGCTCTATACATACATCAACGGACTGCATTCAAATACGCTGCCTTGAGTAGTTTTGTGGAGGAGCAGGACTGCAGCTTACCATCAAGCATATAAATAGTGTGCTCTAGTGCTCCACCAATATAAGAGCGATACAACAATATCGCTATAAGCCACACAAGCAATTACTCAACTAAGCCCCCAGATACTTAATGAGTTTCCCGAGGTAGTGTTTTTGCGTGGAGAGATAAGTCAGACCGATTCATTAATCATTTCTTCAGTAAAGCTTTGTAGTCTGCAAAAATCTGGGCAAATCCTAAACATCTTGTTATTAGAACAAGTGAAAAAACTATGAAAAGACTATTTATCACCATCCCATAGGATCAGCGGCTTATAACGGTATCTTGCTTCATTTTCATTTTTACTTTGATGCCGATATAAAATATTATAAAAGCTAAGTAAACAATGGAGTTATATAGCCGAGGTATTGTAGATATGTATTTATTGAGACACCTAGTATATAATAAGATAATAATGTATTCCCACCAGAACCTTGTAACTCAGCGTGCAGATATAAAATGAGCCGCAAGCAGACCGCGGCCGGAGCGAGTTACAAAGACTTTATTATTCACGGAACAAACTGGTGCGGCCTATCCTATTCATTAAACATTTACTAAACGCCGGCCGCTCGCCTCGCGCACTCATACACGGAACTTAATGTAACTAAAACGTTGCACACGTCTTAAATAATTATGACTGACAATGATAAGTAGTGATTGGAGCCGTCGTCGTCTCAGGCACTACACATAATTATTACTTCTCAGACATATGCAGGTTTCCTCACGATGTTTTCCTTCACTGTAAAGCACGTGGTGTGAAATCACTGTACATAAGTTTTTAGAAAAACTCATTGGTACAGGCCCCACTTGGATTCGAACTTGCGTCGCTTGCGTAGCAGGCGACTGCTCAAACCCCGAGGCCACCATGAATTATAAGACAAGAATAAGTTAATAAAAATTTCATAGCCATAGAGTAATTAATAGGTGCAAATATACTATTGAGACATGTACTACGATATCTACATACGTCTATCTACGTGGAAGGAATCCCTGAAGTATCAAGCTATGTCAATTTAAAGTACCAGAATTAAAAGAACTAGCTTTTAATAAAATATAATTACTTTAGTCGTGTCGAGGGTCTGTGGCGTACGTCACTGGCCTCACCCGAGGGACCTAATTGCCTTGATGACAGGTTGAGAGCCACCTTCATTTGCCGACTCTTTGCTGCTCACATACTTTTAACATTAGCCTTTCTAATTAACTCAAAATGTTCTCCCAAGTATCGTTTTATTCGTGACTTGAGGAACTCGCCAAAATTATAATTATAGATTTAACAAAATCGGACGGAACATAATTTTCAAACCTAGAAATTTTGATCAAAAGGATATTATTTAATAACTTGAGAGAGACCAGGAGACCAGGTGTTGCTTCAAAACTATCAGCAATTGTTGTGAAATGGAGTGGTAGAAATTCTGACATCTAAACTTAAATTCAAATAACATTAATATGTTCAGAAGTTTACTCTAGAAAGTTAGTGGAATAGCATTATGAGACTAATAAAACACATAAAAATTATTACAGCTATTATCCAGCTTATTACGTACGGGCTTCAATCAATTTTCAACCTATTTTTAAATTGAGAGGCAAAACTGAATACAACATAATTTTTCTACCAAATATATTTAATTCTATAATATTAAGAAAGTAATCAGTGAAGTACATTTAATGGATTAATATTTCTTATTGATAGATAAATGAGAGCCGTGGTGGCCTCGGGGTTAGAGCAGTCGCCTGCTACGCAAGCGACGCAAGTTCGAATCCCAGCGGGGCCTGTACCAATGAGTTTTTCTAAAAAACTTACGTACAGTGATTTCACACCACGTGCTTTACGGTGAAGGAAAACATCGTGAGGAAACCTGCATATGTCTGAGAAGTAATTCAAAGACGTATGTATAGTGCCTTAGACGGCGATAGACTCACCATCTGTCACGTTGGCACTTAATCAAATTCGGTGAAAAGTGGGTGTTGTGATTATAATACCTCTGCCTACCCCTTCGGGGAATACAGGCGTGAGCATATGTAAGTGATATATAGTATGGTATAGATGCATTATAGAAACAAATACTAGAAAATATATTATAATATAATGTTAAGTAGTTCCTCTCACATTGCTGCGCCCTAACAGGGTTTATGTTAGTTACACAAATATAACAATTATAATTAAGTTTATGTTGTATCATCGTAACTAACTAATTTTATTATATTTTGTATAAAAACAGACAACAGGATCTTTGAAACACAATCATCACATCAAGGGGCAGCAACATGGCCACGAATTATCTTTGGCCTTTTAAATTGAAAAGCAAGTAATAGAAAAAAAAATAATGTCAGTTAAGACCATCTTCGAAATGTTCGTCGAACATATTATTCAAAAAATTTGTTTATTTGTCTCTACACTAAAAACTAAATTACGTTTCCACTGAGTAGGTAAATAAATTAGGTTACTTTATGACCATGTTTTGCTGAAAGGGCTTTTTAACAAGTGTGTTCCTGAATAGGCATTCTAAATCTCTTAACGAGCGGCGCCCTACAGCGAAAAACACTTCAGGATTAGGTATAAAGCCTTCATGAAGCATAGGGCCATTGTTTGATCTCAGATAAAAATATTTACTTGTCCTAATTGAAAAACTGGTCACCTAATTATATATTAGATGATTACTTTATTTATACAATTGTATTAAATCAGTAAACGAAATAAAGATAACGGCCTAAACATACATCTACATCCATATCTATTCATTACATTCATAATTTGAAGTGTCTGTCTGTAAGTCCAAATTAACAGCTTTCACTAAACGCGTATATACGGTACTAATAAAAAAACATTTATTTTCTCTGTCTGTCTGTTAGTTCTGGCTAATCCCTGAAACTGCTAGACCTGGCTGGCAGATAGCTGATGTACAAGGAGTGACTTACACAACCTTTGTATATAATACAATTAGGTACCGCGAAATAAAGCTACGAACCGCGAGGCAAAGGTATCTATGAGTTATAAAATACAGGAGGAGTAAGGTTGCTTTTTTTTTAAATTGCAGGAGTATTAAGACCACAGTTTCATTCACACGTTGCGTTTAATTTGAATAGAATCATTATGCTAACAACACAGAGTTTCCGAAAGGGGTTATAGAGCAAATATCAAGAAACTATTCCCATTAGTGTACGAGCCTGAAAATGGCGGCATTTCTAATAATCGTGACGTAACAGTCGGTAAGCGGTTACTCACAGATCATTTCGCAATCGAGCTCGCAAACTATTCTAATTGCCCCACTCGCTTTCAGCTATCACACTGGAAATCCAGCTACGTCTGTAGGGCTTGGTCACAAGCGGAGCGGAAAGCAATTATTTATATTAACTTAATTCAATTTTTTTAATACTGCAAAGAAGACATACAATAAGAACAATACTCGTGTGCCTCAATTATAGGTTTAGACGCGCTTAAACGTCGTCGCTTGTTGCTTATGAGATCGATCGCGTGTTGTTAAGTGTGTCACTTAGAAGATCAAATCCCTGCAGATCAAAAATAAAAGTCAGTTATATTGGCAAGCAGAAGAGTTTGATAGTTCTTGATACTTTGTAGAGATAGTTCTGGCTTGGAAACCTGGGAATTTTTTTTAGCAATGTTCAGTAAAGCGCAGGTGGTATAGTCCATATTGTAAGGCCTCTTGGCAGCTGAGGTCTTGATTGTTAATATTTGTTGACATCAGACCCGGATACTCGCATATTTAATTATTCACAAAGAGGCATCCCACCTCAGAATCAGAGGTTTAAAGTATACAAAAAATATTTAACCGCATTGAGTAACCTCCTCCTTTTATTGAAGTCTGTTAAAAATATTAAATTAGATGAAAAGTGTGTGTTGTTATATCCTACAAAAATTATATGAATTGTTAAGAACATGATCTATAATATAAATGCTAGTCGACCGCTCCACTCGTGTCCGAGCGCGCTCCTCTGGCTTATCGCGTGCACATTTTCAGCACGAGCCACACCTATATCACTAATGACTGTAACGTACCACACCGTTATACACGACCACAGATAACCAACTTTATGTACTCACTCTTGTTCCACCGTTATTTACTGCTTTAATTACTATTATTTGGCTTCAAGCCCTGTATTAAATGATTTTACAAACATTGTGTAGTTACCCCTAATTCAGTATATCAACCTCTCGAGTATTTTAGTTTATCAGAAGTATTGGGATGAATCGATACCGCGAGTCTTTAGAGATTTATGTACTGCGTTGTACAATAACAGTAGCAGAACATATCTATATTTCGTTTTAAAGGAATAGCGCCAGGATGGATTGAAGAATTTGAAGTATAAATGATTTCCGAAACGTTGCCACATGTTAGCTAAACTCTTAAATGGTTAACTATGTAGTGTAAGTATAGTACTCAGCTTTTCACTAAATGCATACGGAAGTTTATACGGTTATCATCATGAATTTAAGAGTACAATCTTTTGTCGGTGTAACCGCTGAAACTCTTTCTATTTCTCTCTGTCCAGTGCCATCCCTTTGACCTCATTATACGTCATCACAGACACCATTTTTTTAACTTGTTTTGTAACCTTGTAACCTTGTTCTTTCTCTCCCTTTCATCCCTTCTACTTTTTCTTCTATGATGTTTTTATAGAAGCTGTCATGTCGCACAAGGTTCTCAATCATCTTTCGCCTTCGATTTTGTATTGTTCTCTTGCTTCACTTTTTTCATTACATTTTCATACGTTTATATGGATAAAAAAAAAGCTCTGTCCATCTGTTTGCTCGGGCTAATCTATGAAACAGCTGGGCTGATTTTACCAGATTTTTTTTTGAAAAATAAAATTCTGAAGTGAAGCTACCTAAATATTGCTGCAGTTAATTCATTTTAGTTAGAATGACACTGCGTTGTTGGCGCTAGTATTCCATCAGCCACGTTGGATAGTCGCATGCTCTCGGCGAGCCCGGCCGCTGCAATGAGGCATGTTGCACGGTGTACACAAGTGTACAATTACGTTCGGCCGTATCCCCCAGGCCCGCGTTCTCGGCTTCACGCGTAATGGAGGACGTGAGAGCTAAAGTGACTCGTCGCTACTTGAAAACGCCTCTAGAAAATACGGGAACTTGTTTAACTACAGCTTGTTGGAATTTGTGATTTACTTACGCGCTGTTAAGTGTAAATTTTGAATAAGATAAGGTATTTCTTAGGTTTCTTGTCACCTTTTACAAAATATAATTGAATCACAGCGAAATGTGAAGTGAAATCGTAATGGTTCAAATGTTTAACCTTGCACGGATGTTATGTTGCGTGCCTTACTTGTGGCTTCATAGGGAAGGGGGTCTAAGGCATATTTCTATGTGAAATCAAAATATTTAAATTAAATCCTATTTAAAATAAATACTAGGCTGTCATGAATAAAGTTCGAATCCCAGCGGGGCCTGTACCAATGAGTTTTTCTAAAAAACTTATGTACAGTTTCACACCACGTGCTTTACGGTGAAGGAAAACATCGTGAGGAAACCTGCATATTTCTGAGAAGTAATTCAAAGACGTATGTATAGTACCTGAGACGGCGATAGACTCACCATTTGTCACGTTGGCACTTAATCAAATTCGGTGAAAAGTGGCTCTTGTTATTACAACACCTCTGCCTACCCCTTCGGGGAATACAGCCGTGAGCATATGTATAATCAGGCTACGAAGATCTTACTTAAAGTTACTATTATACATATATGGACAAGTGTATAAAATTAGATAAGATCGTCTTCTTCCGACTTCATTATCATCATTATATTTCCTTATTATTTTTATGAATAAAAATAGTTAAAATATGTTTATCTATAAATATTTAAATAGAATAAAAAACTTTTAATACTAAAAATATGTTACTGAATGTACTGTGATATTATTTCAAATTCTATACACTATTGTGTGTAGCCATCTTAGTAACGTGCGGCTTTATGTATTGTTCGCTAGCAGCAGGGTGTTAAGTCAACAACTACTCAATCAAGCCTGTAATGCAGCCTGCACGTGACATATATATCACGCTCCAACGAGGGTGCAAAGTCCAACAGTGTGCCTAGCTTCAATTAACATATATGTTCAGGCTGTAGTTATAAGGTTCAAAATTCAACAGCGATGACTTTCAATTTGAATAAAATTTAAGTTAATCAGTTTTTTGTGGTCTATGCATGCTACAGATACCGCTACATTACTACGGCGTAGCACACTGCTACGGCGTAGCACTTTGTTACGTGTAGGTACGAAAGTGCAAAGCCCATTCATATCGTTGAATAGTTTTCTTGATCGAACCATTTCGGTTCATATAATAATATTGTGGTTTGTGTAGTCGCCTGTTGCGCAAGCGATGCAAGTTCAATTCCAGAGGCCTGTACCAATAAGTTTATCTAAATATCTTTCGATCGGCTGGCCATTTGTCACACCTCTGCTCTCTCTCACATTTATGACTGCCTCTGCTTTTCGGGATAGTCAGAAATGTATCATGGTAAATAATGTGCCTACCTATATCTTTCAAAAAGCTTCTATCCTAATAATAATCTGCTGCTTTTATTTATTTTAACATGAAGACTATTTAATAACTAGTGTCTAGCATTTATACAAAGAATAACAAATAACACGCAGTTTGATATAGCCCAATACAGAACACCACAATAGGATCACAACACTGCTTTTCGCTCAAAGGGAAACCAGGAAAATGCGGCGAATATGATATGAAATCGGGATGAATAAAAAAATTTGGAAAATTCCGTATTTGATTTATTTCATATTAATGGAGTGTTCGATGGGATAGCTTGAATTATTTTATGCCGAAAAGTATGAAACATATGGAACTGAATATTGAACATAACATATACTTGCCAAATAGCTTCATATATTTCTGGCTACTATGCACAATGTTCCCTACACGAAGTTATGGTTAATTGTCATAAGTGTAATATAGTTTTGTGAAGAGACTGTATGAAAGTGTAACCTATTCCTGTCAGTTTAAGAGGCTTCAAGCCTTTCTATAAGGTAAATAAATAATTACCTAACATAAATATTTGAAGGTTTACCTTTGAAGGTTTATATTTTAAGGTTTACACCCTGCACACTTAATGCGCTTTTTAATTAAGTATTTGATATACCTTTTTATGATACGAAAAACATAACAAGGACAGAACAGGTTTAAGCAAAGCATATGAGGTTTGACGTTTCAGTTTGGTACCGTAACATTGATAGTGCAACATTAACAGTTATACAATGTATATTTACAACACAGTATATACTACAGAGTACTGTAGGTCTAAAAGGCCCCTTTGTGAGAATCATAATGTGATCCGAATATGATTCATCGTCGAAATGACAAAATGTTCACTTAGGTGCAATTCATATTAAGATTCTACAATGATGAATATGTCACAATTCACCTGTTTCACACTTTTCTATGAAGATTCCTAAAATGGTCTACAAAATATGAATTGATTTTGTGACAAATAGCATCATAAAAAGTTAGTTAGGAAACTAACATCTACAATTATTGTAATCATTCGTGAATCATAATATGAATTGCACCTAAGTGACAAATTGTCATTTCGAAGATGAATCATATTCTAATCTCAGAAAAGTATTGATAAAATGTGCAGTTATACAAATGGCAATGATCGCTTCACGGGGATAGATGCTTCACTAGGACACATGGCGCCATCTCGTGTCTTGGAGACGCAACTGGCAGGTACAGCAGGAAAATAATTAATAAAACAAAGTCCTAAGAATCAACATCTCACATGTTCCACGGAGCATTTAATTAGGCCCGCCTTGCAAAGTGTAATAATACCGGCTCACTCGGCTATCTGGGCTAACAATGTTTTACTCCGCCAAGAAATTTCATAGAACCGAACACTCAGCAAAATTAAACATACAATGCGAACTGAAAAACAAACAACCCAGGCAGATATAGAACAGAGGCTATGAAAAGCGTTTTAAACGTGAGATATTTTAAAAGCGAGGCCAAAAATATAAAAAAAAATTAGTTTTAGTTAAAAAAAATTGTAAAAGCTACAAAGAATTACATGTTGTATGAAAGAAAATGTATACCTATATGTTAATCATTTGATATTGTTTCCACTTTTTAATTAATATGTTTTACAAATGCATGCTGATTTTTGCAGTTTCACTATTATAAATAATTTTATGTGAATTTCAATGTAATTAATAATTATTATTCAAAATGTACATGATTCCAGCTGAGTTTCTTGCCAGTTCTTCTCAAAAGGCTAGTTTCCAAACTGGTGGTCAATTCTTCGACATTCCTAAGGTTAAACTGAATAAAACATTTTCATTTTAATTGTCCTACTTGGTATAGGTAAAAATGTTGCAAAATATAATTTAGTCTGGAGTTCCAGTATTAATGTAAGATTGACCTCAGAAGTACTGAACTTTTTGTGGTACCTAACTAATCAGATTGAATCGACATCAAGCAGTATTATCTCCTCAGGACTGTTTTATTGGATCGCAATTGATTGGTGTGGTCACATTTGATATTATGAAGCTAACTAGCAATTCATATTACTTTGAGCAATCGGTATCATATTTCAGATATTAGTAGCCTATTTAATTTGTATGTCCCCCTAGAAAATATTCTTCTATTTTGACAATAATAATAATTAGGTAATTTTATTTATCCTTAGAAAACTTAGGTAATACAATACATTTTAAAATATTTACCTCATTTAAATACCCTAATAATTAATAGTAACCTTAACTTCTTTAATTTTAATTTATTCATCCCGGGATATCATTTTTCAAAGTTATGCATTTTAATAATTGATAAAGTCCTTAAAAGAACAAGTTTCTAAAAAAATTCGTTTTCTAAAAAAGAAACCTAGCTAGATCGATTTGTCCCCGCATACTGGCTTACACGAATATCGTTGAAGCCGTTTCCGAGATTAAGATTATAAATATATAATAGTATATATACAATAATTGCTCATTTAAAGGCCTTAAATAGATAGATTATGAGACAGAACACAAATCTGAACTGCGTCTGAACGTCGTCATAAATAGGTCGACCCTACAGGAGCAAGGAAGCCGTGCTTCCTCTAATACGGCCCGGACGAACTTCGTTACGGATTGAACACAATGCGGACTTCTTGGAATCCTGTTTCCAGAAGTTTCTGCGGAATTGCCGGTGAATTGCTAGCGGCGCATTCAAATAGAATACCTACTCGGTGGTTGAGCTTTAACTTAACAAACATAATCTTGGGGACACGGGTTATCTCTATTTATGCAGAAAGGATTGCAATAAGGACTCATTGTCATCCACTGCACTGCACTGCATTAGTGCGCTTAGGGATATATATTTTTTTATTATTGCAATTAGGTTTAATTGGTAAAATAAAAGTACATTAAAAAAAATTTGATGGTTTTGGGTTTGGAGTAAATATGTAAGAAGTCGTAAAAAATCATGTTTTAAACACAGTTTTAAAAGACCACAGTTGAAGTTTTGGAATAAACGTTAGACTCGTCGAGACACCAAGATAAACTGATTTTTAAAAGTTATTCTGAGTCAACACGCATAATGGGCCACAATAAAATAGCGGAAGAGGCTCAGCGGGGATTACACCACCTTCGCAAGTCGAGTGTGAAAGCCTCTCGCGAGGCATTAGCACCTTCCACACCCCTATGCAACATTATACAATTTTATGATTATTTCTTACAAATAATTACTTATTAATAATGGGCTATTAATAATGGGCTAGCTGTGCCCCGCGGTTTCACCCGCGTATATTTAGTGTTATATAATATATCGGTTTAAAATTGACAAAGTTTCATACAAACTTTCATCCCCTATTTTATCCCCTCGGGGTTAGAATTAATCAATAACCATTCTTAGTGGATGCCTACGTCATAACATCTACCTGCATGCCTAATTTCAGCTCGATCCGTCCAGTGGTTTGGGCTGTGCGTTGATAGATCACTATGTCAGACAGTCATCTTTGATTTGTATATATTTAGATTGGTAATTTGTTTTAAAATATTGTTTTTGCTTGTGATAAGAATTATGCAGGGCCGAAAACGATATCCTCGTATTTCGCTGTACCAGTAATACTTAGTTATTGATGTAGCAGGTTGCCTATCTTATGAAGTCGTATAAAGGTTGGTTGCAAGAGTTCTACCATGCAGTAGCCGCTTACAAACAGGTGGGAGTATGCATTGCTACCATTTGTATATATGTATATAGTATAATACTATTGCAATAGTATGTATATAGTATAATACTATTGCAAAATAATAAAACGGTTGTAGCAATAATATCCAGATTTATCGTGGTATAGCCTTGAAAATTAAAGATAGTTATAGATTGTACACATATGGTAAATTCATATTAAATTCAGTGTAATGCATTGTAAGCTTGCCTGTCAGCTTCCTATAAGCGTCAGCTCGCCCATTGTTCAGTGAAGTGTAGCAGAGCGGACTAAGGTCGACCCCCCATTACATGCCACATTACACCCTCATACAACTACATACATACACCATGCATCTAAATATAGAATGCCAATGTCGTACCACTTTATTGAGTGTATCGGTTCGTCTGTTAATGAATGTTGTTACGGATTAGTTAACCGCTTGGGAACTTTCAAATTGTGTGTAAGCAGAGCGTATAAAGAACTTGTAAGCTTTGACATAGAATTTTTGTGCCGTAATATTAAAAGTCAAAGCTAAGGAGTTTTTAATACGCCCTGCTCAAACGATAATTGGCCCCAGAACACATTTTCAACAGTTCCTGAAATTACTAGTTACTAAGTCCTACTTGCGGCTTCGTCTGCGGTGTTTCAATTTTGTATAGCCCCACAGGAATCAGTTATTGTTCCGGTATCAAAGCCTAGCGGACATCCCGCGGTTTCACCCATGTAGTTCTCGTTCCCGTTAGAGTACGGGAATAAAATATAGCTTATGATACGCTGATAATGTAACTATCCATTGAAAGAATTTTTCTAATCAGTTCAGTAGTTTCAGAGCCTATTCAATACAAACATGCTTGCATACAAATATTTCCTCTTTATAATATTAGTATAGAAAACAATGTTAATAATATATTAGCAACTATCATAACGTGTATGTAACGTATAATATAGCCAGCGAACTCCATTTTCTTATAGTGGGTGCAAAGATGAACACAGATGCCGCAACTTTGAAACATATTCAATGGAATCGCTCCAACAGTCAATAAGAGCGAATCGAATAAATTATGACCTTACATTAATTCCAGTAATAATATTGCTTTATCTCCCCTCTGTTTCATTCATTCACCATCACCGCTATTAGTATAACGATAAATAACTATTCATTGGATATTATGACATAAGTCTACCTCGGCCAGCCCACATAGTTGTTTATATCGATACCTTTCCGCCGTAGGATTTATATCGATATCTCGACACGTCCCTTCCCTACACATAATGTATTAGTTCGCGGATATATTCACAAACCAATAAGTTGCACTTTCTTGCTATATTTCAACTGCAGGTAATGTTATAAAAGGGCAATCAAGCGTGCAATCTGCCTGGCGGGAAGAGGGAACTGGAGGCCTACCACCATCGGTTTGAGCAGAGCGTGTTGACAACTTCATCGCTTAGAAGTTCTTAACACGCGCATCTTAAACTGAAGATGGTAGGTCCGCAGTGGGGAACTATAGCTAGCACATCGCCCTCAAGCACACCTTCCTCACCGCATGAACACATCAATATCCTAAGATGGAATTAAAACTCTGCACAAGTAGCTCCTGGAAATGACATGGTATGCAAATATAACGAAGTAAATCATACGGTATTGTTTTTACTTTATAATAATTAATTTTTTCACATGCATGCTGATACAATGTTCACTATAGTGAATAATTTTATTGCAATTAATAACTATTCACTGTGTAATGAAATGTACAGGTTGCCATTTAAGTTTCTGGCCGGTTCTTCTCAGAAGGCTAATTTCCGAATCAGTGGTCATTCTTCTACATTCATAAGTGCTTTACCAGGGCCTGATTGAATAAATAATTTTCCTTTTAATTTTCATGAAGGTAGTTTCTCTAAATAGGTAACTAACAGAATAACCATCGATTACGTCGCCTTCTAAATATATAAGTATCTTTGGTAAAATAGGTACAGCTCTGGCTACGCCTACGCCTGCGGGGGAACTACGTTTGCCTAAACTCTCGATTCGTTTCGTAAATACGGTAGTACAAGTAAAGATCCCTTCTCCGCCGTCTTTTCTAAATAAACAATGAACAAACAGCCTCCAGCTACGGGCCATTAATTCGTGTACTAGCCTACATTAATTCCCGAAGCCAACCGCACATAATTCATACAGCCTACGAATTCTAACACGTAACTTATTAGAGTCGGATTAATTATTCGCTTAATGAAATACGTAAAATACCGTCCGAGTATAACACCCGGGTGGCCTTTTAATTCGGAAGGATCATTTTATTAAAATTGCCGCGAGCATACATACGCACTCTTACGCGTCGACTATTCATGTCTAAAAGTAACCTTTTGATAAGTTCGACATTTTTCCTTGACTTGGCAAATTATTCTTCAGGTATTCAATCAATACAATTAAATTAGACTGCCGGGTATACCATTCTAAAAACGAAGCTCTCAACCCGCTCAAATATTTACAATTATTTGAACAACACATTCCCTTTCGGCCAACCACTTCGAATATCCTTTTCGTTGGAATTATCGAGTGGAAAGCGAAGAGGGAAAATCCCAAATCCTTTCATATATTCCACATTAACATGACCAGCGAAGCTTGATCTTCCTTGCCTCATCGTACCGACTCAATTAATTGTTGCCATGGAGTGCATATGTGTGATCCTGCAGATCAGTGTCCATTGGTCTTATAGCCACCAGAATAGGATGAGATGTTATTTAACTTACGTATCCATAACGTTTGGGTATAGAAGGGGGTCAGCTTATTTGGTTGTTGTGGGTAAGGTTTCTCAGTCCAATATATAGGTAAGTCAAGTACGGTCACTTTCTTTCTGTCTGTTTGATGGAAGGAGTTGCGAAGTGCTCTTGAAGGCATCAACAGTGCTTCAATCCAAAATCATCGAAGCTGATTTATTGATTATTGAATACCGACCTCACGTAACTGAATTTTCAAGCAGCTCTGATATTTAGTTTATCTTAGAAAGGGGGTTTTCTAAGCAATCGATACTACTTTTCTTTTTAAACCAATAACGGAAAATAATCACCAAGCTGAAATATTTTTGTAAGTGTTTACAGGGTTCATCCTCTCCGGAGCACAACAATTTCACACATAGTTTTGAGAGCTCATGGCGTGAAAAATCTTATCTTTCAAAGCACATTCCCCCTTATTATAAAACAAAGCCTGAGATAATCCTTGGTTTGAAAGTGGTTCCATCTCTTTTTGTGTCATGGATTTGGAGAGCGATGGACATAGTTTAAGGCCGAGTTTGGTCTATTCTTGGTATAAACCATATTTTGTAATAAGAAAGAATGCGACTCGAACCCTTACATACCTTCACCTAAGCGACCACTAAACTATTTATCTAATGCGGTTTTCTTTTGTCAACATGTCTGAGATAGTTGTCAATACCATCAAGTGATCCATACACTCTGAGGAAATAACATCTATAACTTATTCACGCTACCTGCCTCGGTGCCAGGAAGGGACCCCGACAAATGACGTCATATTAAAGTTTGGACATCAGAATCAATCTAATACGAACACCAATATTTTCGGTATTTTTATTTTCATTTTTACTTCTAAAGCGTTCATCCTTGCTTGTTGATAAGCCGCGGACATACCAACAGTATTTTATATATATACCTAGGTATTGGAATTGCAGAGCACGAGGAGTAAGCGCCAGACCTTAATTGAGGGAATGACTAAGAGTGGGATGGCATGCTAGGAATAGTTGTCATTATGTTGGCAAAGTCATTTAATACTTATTACGACAATTACGATAGTCACTGAAATCAGATGGACCGCTTGTCATCTTTGTTGTATATATTAGTTAGTATATATATTAATAAGTTAAGAAATAATGTATCGTGTTATCATAGTAAATAGAACTAAAATACGCCGAAGCCTCCACACATAAGTCTGTACGCACGTGTGCTGTAATAATTCGTATATGTCAGGGTTAGCACAAGCAATATTAATCAGCGTTGCTCATATTAATTAACCTCACCATTCCGGCTCGCAATGAAAAGTGTGTCCAATCTAACTGGTCGTATGTCAACAGAGCCTCGCGACGTCCCTGGCGTCACAAACGTACACGTCATAAATTATACTTATTTACGTCTACAATACGCTCTGGTTTATCGTTCAATTTTGTACTTTACTGCGTACAACGCTCGTCTTGGTTCGCATTACACGCCGTGTCATTTGATGTAGTTAGTATCGGATTTTCCTTGATTGCATCATTTTTGTCAAGGCATTTATGTCGTTGGTTTGACAACATCGTTACGGTTTTTCCGATGTCAGCACTTGATTATCTGTATGTACCAGGTGAGCAAACAAACAGGGATATTTTCATTTGTTGTTATATTGAAGTAATCAATTTATATAGTTGGTTCGCTCCCCGTCGACTTACTTAACAAAAGTCAATATTGAAGGTTGCCTGAGATGAACCTTAATGCCTTGGCATTAAACGGGCTATCGTATAAAAAAAAAATGGACCGACTACTTAAGCAGTTTTAGTGTTAATTGATAATTTAGACTAACAACAAATCTATTATGTATATCAGTAAGTACTCCTTGACAGGGGTACTTGCTTGAATAGATGAGATGTAAGATATTGTTTTTATAAATCCAATTTATTGAAACATGCCACTATGTCCTCCTCTCTAGTTTGTTCGATATAAGACCATTGTATTGTAATTGAATAGTGAACTTCAAACAATGTCAATAATAAGTTGAGATGCAAATAATTGACGCGCAAAGAATTTCTAATGTTTGTCGCACATAAATGAGCGCAATGAACGTGTTATTTGCTTTGGTTGAGTCGTGATGAGCTCTGATAATTAGTTTGACATTGACATGACCTACGTTTGATCTCAGAGGTTGAGCAAGACGAGACCCAGCTAATATTTAAACGAGACGGCGACCGATCTACAATCTGTCACATTGGCACTTTCATATAGCTGCATAATATGTCTTTAAAAACGTATGTATAGTGCCTGACACGGCGATGGACTAACCACCTGTCACATTTGCACTTATTCATCTTCGGTGAAACGCAGGTGTTGTTATAACAACTCCTCTGTCTACCCCGTTGGGGAATGCAGGTAACTTAAGTATGTATATATTAATATATACAGGCTGCATTTTGCCCTACATGGTTAATATACAAAGACTTAGGAGAAGCACACGGACACCTCGAAAATTGACAAGAAATGTACGAGTATTCACGAAGCACAATAATACGATATACAAATATTCCAAAAACTCGACGCCACAACCGTACCGGAGCTAAACCACATCTTTCTTCCGCCGCTCAACGAAACCTTTGAAACCCGCAATTTAAAATATCAATACAACCCTCCGTTGTAAACAGAGCGAGTGGATGTAACTCTCACGCAGTAGATTATGTAAACAAAGCAGATGGCCCTTTCAGGGATTGTTGTTCAAATATCGCAAAATAGACCCTTTCAATTACAATCTGGCTTAATTAGGAGCCTCCCCGGAGTTGCGACACTTTATTAAGGTCCAAGGGAATCAAAGGGACTCTATAGATTTTAGTGGAACCGGATAATCTAGGGTTTTTTCGGTATGGGTTTTATTTGCATGTAAATAGTACCTTATTCATTAACAGTAGCTTTTGTTGGTTTGGATAGATTAGACATCTACCCTTTTTGAGAGAAGGGATGGAGGGGAGAGGGGAGGCGCGCTAACTATTCCATTCGCAATAAGGTAACGAACGAGATGTGCAAGTCAGTATTTGGCTGCTACTACAGCCAAATACTGACATTTGCCATCAGGTACTACATAGTCTTCTACAAAACATATGTTACATATTAATACATTATAACGCCTTTTTACAAATCGAGGCGTACGTTAGTGCAATAATTACGTACATAGTAGCTGAGCACCGCGGTTACACCCGGTATAATTTAACTACCCCACTTACTACTGAAATGTATGTCTTATAGCATGTGTTATTCTGATGTATAAGATATATTATTGTAAAGTTTCATCAAAATCCATTAAGTAGTTTTTGCGGTAAAGAGTAACAAATATTCAACCTTTCTTACAAACTTTCACGCTTATAATATTAAGTAGAGTATTAAGTAGCAGGATTTACGTAAGTTTAAATAATATAACAATTGCACAAACACGTGTATGTACCCATAGAACACACGCTAGGCGTCAGAAATGATCCACGTGGCACACTCAAACATCTGCAGGGACGCTTCCTAAAATACATGGAATACCACTTATTCGCAACATGCACGAATTATACATAAGTTTTAGGATGCGACAGCAGAATATTAAGCTTTTATAGTTATACCATGGCCATTTCGTTATTTTTCTCTGTGTTTGCAAAAGAAAAACATTTTCACTAATGTGTGCCAGACCAAGTTTTTTTTGCCAGTCTTGAACCTTGCAGTTTTAATCTATGAATAAATAATTATCATCACACTTCTATAAAAAACGGTGAATATATACCTCCCCAGGCATGTTCTCCGGTGGATACACAGTATTCCACTTACGTTCAACTTTATACAAATATGTGATAACATGTGTAAGTGGGTTCCCCGCGTCGCGCCTAATGCGGTGTGTACCGAGCGGTATGTTTGAATATTATCGCGAGCGGTGTCGGGGGCGGAAATAGGCAAAGTTGCTGGCTACTTATGGAAAAGGGAACATTGCCGTAGGCTTTATAACATTAAAGGCGATCTTTAACCAATATCTTATGTTCCTTCATTCCTTGGACACTACAAAAAATATGTTTAAAGTACTTTGTACAAATTTCTATCGACTTTTGTGCACTGGAACTGTGTCCAGTAACTTATATATTTTTTGTGATTTATATTTATATTACTTTAAATTATCTTTTTTTTAAATAGCAATAACTGAGTTTCTTGCCAGTTTATTTACAGTAAAATCAACCTTCCGAACCTGGCTGTAGCATGTATAATCATTTTGTTATGACGATTTGAAAGCACAAGATATTTTGAATTTGAATTAAATAAATACCCAAAATCACGGTCACACCTCTTTTTTACACCTAAGGGTACCAATAAGACTTACAGTATTGCCATGTTATTATACATAGGAATTCTTCTTCATAATATAGTTACTTTCTGAGTTACACCATTTGTATATGTTGGTGACCACATTCCATCTGACACGAATGACAAACAATAAAAACTCAATTTGCGATAGGCCTAAGTAAACTTAATGTTCTGATATTAAACATTTGAATGCTATATTGCTGATGCTGATGCGGCTATTGAAAATGAAACCGCAGGTTACACAGTCACAGTATAAACAACGTAAGCGTACGTAGATTTGGCGACGCGATAAACCGTAGCGCAATATCGGTGGAAAGAATCCGGCGGACAAATTTGGCGAGATTCCTCGATAAAACGCCGCGGCGCTCCAATAACGCAGCCTTTGCCAAATAAACCTTATATTGCATGCCACTCTTTTATTTCTACACTGAGTCTTGGCATTCCATTTTAAATCTGCCAAATAAGAGGTTTGGTGAAGTGTCATCTCTAAAGATAACTATCAATGTGGTTACATCTATTGTACGATTTATAAGTCCAGCACGCCATACTGAGAGCTCCTATTGACATAATACATCAGTTCTTCACTCCAAGATCAAGATACCCAGCCAAAAATGTATGTATGTCACTAATAACCTACATTAGGTAGATATATTATGTAAATGATGGTAGTATATAGCATGTATTCTGTCTAAAAAAGCTTACCTCAAGAGTTAATTAAAAAGTGCCAATAAACAAAAACTCAACCAGAATATTGTAATATTCCAAAGTATTTACTATCCCTCCTACTCAAGGAATTTATATTAGGAAAAGGTCAAATGGCGTTTGGAAAATGTCACGTATAATATTCTATACGAAGTCATGCAAAATAAACAAACCACGAAGTAAAAGGGTTGTAGGTCGTTGATGATGACTACCTTGGGCTATTCGAAATGTGACTGACATCAGGGGGCCTACATCATCGGTTTAAGCAGAGCAAACGTCAAATCTCAGAAATTCTTAATACGCTCTGCTTAAACCGATGATGGTAGGCCCCTCGTGCAATTTAGTAGAAAGACCCCAGGAAAGCATTTTTTTTTCTAAAGTTATCATAAATACGTGCCCAAACGCGTGTTGTTCAGACCGTGCTCATTATTATTAAGTACCAAAAACATGGTACTTGCTTCACAATATTGTATTCGAGCCGTGTTGTCTCTTTGTAAAATACTTATGAATTATGTGCATCGAATGCACTGCTCTTTTAAACAATCCTTATCATAATATAAATTGTGAGAGGAAAAACTTCTCTTTGTAAACTTATTTTTATAGTAAACTGCACTATGGATGATCGCCAGTGTCTAGGCGGTCAGGGTGATGATAAAGTCTATGGCATAATCCCGAACAATTTCTCAGAACTTCTCCCATGGTAAAAGCGGTAAAAATGCAGAGAATCCACATTTCTGCACAGTGCCTGTGGATCCAGTCAATCGGTGAGAATATTATCGTCTGCGATTCAGACTACCCTATGTTGTATTCGGATAAATGGAAATACTTGAATTGAAACAAATTAAGTTTAACAGTCTGTTCAGAGTCGTAGCTTCTTTTATATTTGTAGAGAGCTGTTCGTTAGATTTAGTTATAATATTTTTACACTGAAAATTAATTAAAATAATCGTTCATTTTATTTTCTGCCATACATCGTATTATTTTCTTTAGAAACTATATCTGTTAGTTTTCCTATGATTGAAACCAACGCTCGTCGTCGAGTTCGACGTTGAGAAACCTTAGTGAATAACGCGGCAGTTTATTCACAATAGAACTAGAGATAACAATTTACGTAAATTATTGTGTTACATCACCTGTTAATACTTTGTGAATGTATAACGAGATGTAATGTAAGTATCAAAAGAAAATGGGAAGACGAGGGGGTAGAATAAGTAATATAAGTGATCAGGCACACGCGGCAAGTAAACGGCGGATGAATATGGCTGTGGTCGGAATTTGGGCTCCAGGCCGGACTGCCATCAATCATCCATAATTTGACGCAGCGAAAACACGACTTTACGCCATCGTTTGCGGCATAAGTTAAGAGATTCATACGCGAACACTTATGTCGACACATTCTTATTGTTATATAGGTTCTGCTGTAACTGAGAATGTACTTGCCATCATATATTGATTATATAACAGTGACAGGCTTATACAAGTCCTAAAAATCTGCCTCATAATCATCGTTAAGGCATGTACTGTATCGCAATGGTTGGGTATCTATAGGTGGTTCTTATGAATGATGTGCGATAGGAATATTATCATTATTTTCTAAGTAAATACACACTAACTAATGATAATTATTTCGTCCTGTGTATGAAAACATGGCAAAGATTAGGTACCTTATCGAACGAATACTCCCACGGGAACGGGAACTACGCGGGGAAAATATAATGTTTGTAGGAATTGGTTATCCAAATACTTGTCTGATTTCAATCACATTTATTCCAAAGCTCCATATTTGGAATGGACTTGCTTGGAAGCTTATAGCCACCTTGGTTTATAAGCTTTTTGGTTTTTGGAGAAAAGACACAGCAAATAAAACTTAAAATAAAATATTTTAATTGCGCCCTTTTAGAATTCAGTAACGAATGTGATAAAAGGTTAAACCTTAAAACTTGTAATTAACCAAAATAAATAAAATGGTTACAAGGCAAATGAACCAAACAATTATAAAGGCTCGAGAAAAGCTGAAAACTCAAAGGTAAACATGGAACTCGCTTCATCGGCCGGTCACTTCCGCTCGGAAAGTCAACATTATTAATAACACTTTAAGTACCATTTTCATTAAAACGTGAAAAATACAGCAATTACGGTGGCTGGGAGTAATTTTAAACGCACAAAGGGCTCGTTACCCGAGTGCGCCATCGCTGATCAATTCCGCTTAAACCCTGCTTATGAACCGTGACAATTTAACGAGTTGCTAAACCTTCCACTTATTTATATCGATGTCAATCGTATTGTAATTGCAGGTGGTGCTTTGTCGATTTATTCCCCACTGGGTTTATACTTCGGAGCCACTGGCTTAGCAACGGCATCCGCAGGAAATTATATTTCTAAGACAAAACAGAAACCTTTTGTCTGTTTTCTTATTCTGCGCAATATTTTTCTCTACTTTTTTATGGCTTCGTCGTTTCTGTTGACTTTATAATACACCTTTTCTCCGAATGTTTTATAAACAAGTACACAGCCTGTCTGGTGGTTAGCCCCCGCTGCAAACAATGAACGCTGCCAGTATCTGGTGACTGACAAATTGGAAAACGTGAGATGAAGACAATGTTACAGGCACAGATTTGTTTATGAGTATAGTAACACACAAATACATAATGATATGAAAGCGAATGAATATAGAAATGACGGATGATAGAAAGAAATGCCAGAGGAAAATCTATTGCATCAATAAACATGGGATGAAGGTGGCACGATGATGATGTTGCTTTGTTGCCTTACCATACATACATACATATGCTTACGCCTGTATTCCCCGAAGGGGTAGGCAGAGGTGTTGTAATCACAACACTCACTTTTCACCGAATATGATTAAGTGCCAACGTGACAGATGGTGAGTCCATCGCCGTCTCAGACACTTTACATACGTCATTGAATTACTTCTCAGAAATATGCAGGTTTCCTCACGATGTTTTCCTTCACCGTAAAGCTCGTCGTGTGAAATCACTGTACATAAGTTTTTTAGAAAAACTCATTGGTACAGGCCCTGCTGGGATTCGACCTTACCTTACCATACATAAATATATAAATCTACCGATCACAGTGAGTCGAGCTATTGTGACTTACTTATCGCCACTTAAATAATGTACTCTCGTAGAAAATGATACCCGTTATTCTTTAATCTCCCACTATCGTTATTAATTCATGCATAATTAAACAGCACAAAACAATTAGTAAGACTGTACATTGTAATATTATCCTTCAGAGGAATGGTACCAAACATCTAATTTAAGCCTCCCTTTACCAGAACTATACAACCTTGGTGAAATGTGGATTTATATAAACCGTTGTGGCGGCGTGCATTTTAATGAAGACACTAACTCAACGCACAGTCCATAAATGTAATAGAAAGACGGCCTCCGACATTGGTCGCGAATCGCAACACAGACGCGCGGCTACGAGGCTCTCGGAACCTTACGTGAGCATAGATTTTTATTCCTACGATGAGTAATGTAGCTACAGATGTTCACTACGTTGGCACTGCGATTTCATTATGTTACAACTGCTGTTGCTAACGATCACAGACCTCAGTAGTCGCTTAACACGGGACTGCAAGCTTCTTGATCACCTTCGTTGTTTAAGTCTTAATATCATCGGACTGATTTCAGTAGTAAAGTGAATCATACCTAACGTGGAAGGTGAATGCATAATACAATAACGCAGTCACATAAAAATAACACGGAGACGCAGATGTATGGGAGTAGACCTTATATAAGTTTTTATTTTGTTCTTTAAGACTCAAGGGCTTGACCTTTCAAGGCATCCGATTCATCCACAAGCTGGAGATACACATTGTACAAAAGTTGCGTTTAATGTTATTATGGTGTTTTGTTCTGATGTGTAGTACCTTAAAGAATTACTTTGAAAATTTTCCAGCCTTCGAAGGTATATCAAAGAGAATATTATTATGTCTGTCTAGAGGCATCAATAAGACATTACCGTGTTTCTTTCTATCAAACACAAATCCCTGAATAAAGACAAATATTGTATGCTGCCGCGTAAATTATATCAAACACAATATGTGATTTCAACATGTATGAGATAACGTACTTATAACACTATATTCACAGAATAAAATAAAATTACCAATATAGCGTTGAAACCTTTTAGACGTTTTCCTTAGCCTCGCGAAAATGGTGGCACGAGACGCGAAAATTAATAGTGTTGCCATTATATTTTCACGTGTGATTTATTCTAGATATTTTACCTAGATATCGGGAAAATATGTATTTTAATATAATATCATACACGCGCCAGATGCTCACTCAGTTTGTTCCATGAGTAGTAATATATATTTCTTTCTCGGCGTTTCTATAGAGCTAGGAAAATATTTTCGATGTTTTTGTATCCATACTCCAGTTACCAACAGATAACAGTATAGACTACCATAAATATTATTATAATTTAAAGGTTCTTTAAGGGTGATTTCTACCTTATTGCCATCTTTGCATTCTTACGAGCAGAAAAATAAAGGTCCAACCAAGGGAATACTTGCTAGCTTGCAAAAGGCTCACTGTTCCCGAGGGGTGATCTACCCACACCTAAAGTGTAACTTTGATGAATACATTTTATGATTTTATGCATGTATATAATTTAAATATATATAACTCAAAGGTGACTGACTGTCATAGTGATCTATCAACGCACAGCCCAAACCACTGGACGGATCCGGCTGAATTTGGCATGCTGGTAGATGTTATGACGTAGGCATTCGCTAAGAAAGGATTTTGATTAATTCTACCCCCAAAGGGATAAAATAGGGGATGAAAGTTTGTATGAAGCTTTGTCAATTTTAAACCGATATATTATATAAAACTCAATCTACGCGGGTAAAACCGCGGGGCACAGCTAGTGTATAAATAAAATTAAATTTAAACGTAAATACTTAGAAGTCGTCGTCTAATTTGTTTTTATACTACTAAAAAGGCGACAAACAAGTGGACCGCTTGATGGTAAGCGACTCACTCACGCTATGCCTACCTTTTAAACAATGAAATCCCTATGCTGGCATAATAACAACTACTGCTAGCACAGCGACTACACTCCTACTCCTCCTCTCAATGGAGCACTGATGGCCTTACTTAGCAGGAACACAATACTACTCAAAGGTTATTTGGCTGCGATCTTCTGTAAGGGAGATACAGTCAGCGGCTGCTCCAAATATCAAACCCCGTGATGTCCCTTGAAATGTCCAGCTAAAAGGCTAACAATATCTCTTAACTAACGTGAATTCAAAAGAAAACTTCAAAGTGAACCCAAAACGTGTACATTATCGTGTAAATATGAAGTAGGGTAGCGAGGCATTCCACGCCGGGAAGGAATACAGCAGGAATGCTCATTGCGTGTGACGCCGGCCGGGTGGCGCATGGCACTGCACATTACATGACGAGGTGCGACTATTTCAAATATTTTAACACGAATGTTGCCTCTTTACATTTTGATAACATTCTTGTATGAAATAGGAATGTTTCTGATTTCATACTTGATAGTAAGTTTGTTGTAGACGTATTATATCCTTTGAGATATATTATGAATTATAATAAACTGTATAATATGCATTTAAAAGAAATTATAACTATAGTGAGACGGCGATAGACTCACCATCTGTCACGTTGGCACTTAATCATGTTCGGTGAAAAGCGAGTGTTGTTATTACAGTACCTCTGCCTACCCCTTCGGGGAATACAGACCTTAACTATAGTACCACCATTTTGCCTCGACATAATTATTATGTAAAAATAAAATAAATATGCTCTCACCAGAAGGATCTCCCCGAAGGCTACCTCGTCGGGAACCCTGCTGGGAGGTGTTGCAACAACAACCCTAACTTTTCACCGAAGATGTGAGTGGCGTCTCCAAATTACTTCTCAGACATTTGCAGGTTTCCTCGCCATGTTATCCTTCACCGTAAAGCATGCTCCTCACCACCCTGTCACCATGTGAAATAACAAACATAATATAGCCAATTTCTGAAGACCGAAAAATCTTCCGCACTGCCTTACCACTAACTACTGTCATGATATTTCGACTCTCTGTATTAGGCAGAAAGTGTCGATCTCACAAAGCCGAATGATTATGGCAATAACAGCACATAGTTGTGAATCAACAAACAGTGAATTTATTTTGCAAACTATAGCACAGTCATTGTAGTCAACATTATCACGAAATGTGTTAATAAATAAAACTGTATTAGGAAGACTGCTAGCGATAAGATAAATCGCGTTAAAGTCGTATACTATAGGAGCTGAGGTTTCCAAAGGAGCCAGTTT
Organism: Watsonalla binaria; assembly: GCA_929442735.1. Taxonomy (NCBI): domain Eukaryota; kingdom Metazoa; phylum Arthropoda; class Insecta; order Lepidoptera; family Drepanidae; genus Watsonalla; species Watsonalla binaria. Next base: position 228,667 of record OV838932.1, read on the forward strand.
GCAAAGTAATTAACTAAACTTTTGGAAGTTTTTTAATTCATTTGGATCGTGGCTAAAGTAATTAAAAATATTCTCAAATATTTATACAATGTAGCCGCTAAAACCTGCGAATAATTTTCTATATTAATATTCGTCCGGCTAGTCTCATATTATGTTCCATTTTGGTCAAAGACGGCTTATATCGGAATAAAAAAAAGAGAGATTCCTAAGATCATGTCAAAACGTTAATCACAATTTTCAGAGATGTCTGAGTAAACTCAGCTAATAATAATCTAGTTGCAAATCCATTTCTAGAAACTTAATTGCTGACTGATACGTAAATCAGGCTGAAAACAAGAGATATGTCTAGCTGTTTAATGAGTTAAGTCTAAATTAACTGGTGTCTAATCTAGCCTGAGTACACCAACGAACACGTCAGTGATCCAGCCACGCTATTTCTATTTAGTGAAATGAATACACGTGCCGTTCGTTTAAATGTATAAAATTCCAATTTTACACTTTAAGTTTCAACCATAATTAGTGAGCATTGTACTGGAAATAGAAAATCAATATGATATATTAGAGCTTCAATATGTACGCCACCGCTAAAAAGCCCTTAAGGGATTTTTTAATACATAAGTACATACAGTAATGTAAAACATAGAAACTATATTATATTATATTAAATGTTGAAAATGGTGAATATTTTACATAGTATATAACTGTATAGAATATGTTCCAAATTTCTAACAGTATGTAAACGTTCTGCACCGATGAACCTTACTGCCGATAGCATGCGCAAGAAACACATTCACTACCATAAGAAAATAAGATATTTTTATTTGTTCGTTCTAGGTAGGACACATGACAATGTTCTGTACATACCTGTTGTAAATATCGACATTAGTATATTATCGAAACTTTTTTTACTCAATTTTAATTGCAGAGGGCTCTTTCGAAGTCACAGATAAAGTGTGAGTTACGAGCCTTTTTTGACAGCTTATGCCGGCTCACTATGTTGTGTTACCATATTAAAATTGATCACTACTTATTTTGTTAGTAAGTTTACTGCCAAGGTCGAGATAAGAAGAATTTAGTAAACGCCTTCTTGACCAAAAACGAAGCAAACATTTGTTGCTTTGCCCCACATCTAGATATAAGTGGGTTTTACTCCGTCGTTACGTCTGATTACTGTCAGTATGACGGCGAGCTCTCTGGCTGCCAATCATTGTGTCATCCCGTAATCCATCTCGATATGACAACATTATCCTTCCATCACTATGGCTCATTCAATCTCAGCTATGACAGTGCCCTTATTTATTATTCATATTTATGTATATTCATAAATTACTCTGATAGGTTGAAATGTATTGAATCTACGTAGTGTTACACCACCATCGTCACTCGATGTCCTCACAAGGTCAGTGGAGAGAATAATTTCATCCACATTCATTAATGTCTTCATACATTCCGCATGCATATCGAGTTCGAATGCAGGAATAAAATCAAGAGTAACATTCAGACGGCCATATGCCTTGTTGTTTATAGTAAATAAAATAAAAAAATAATATGCTCGCACCCTCCCAGAAGGGTCCCCGAAGGGGCAGCCAGAGGTGTTGTAACAACAACAACCACAATCCACCGAATATGATTAAGTGCCAACGTGGCAGAGGGTGAGTTCATCGCCGTTGCAGGCACTATACATACGTCTTTACTTCTCAGACATATGCAGGTTTCCTCACGATGTTTTCCTTGCTGAGAATTGAACTTGCGTTGCTTGCGTAGCAGGCGACTGATCAAACTCCAAGGTCACCACGGCTCACGGTTGCCTATGGTGGTACAGTATAATACCCAGACCGCCTAGTAGTATCATACATGTGAATCTGGATATCCTGGTTCTTTTTATGTTATTATCAGAGTTTCATTATTAGAAAACTAGTGTGTCACTGTTATATTATCTCTCAGTTGCATTTCAAATTACTAAAGATTAAAATAATACACCCAACGTAAAAAGCAAATCAAACAAAATGATTGAAAAGATGATATTAAAATAGCAAAGCTCTCCGGATATAATCCGGGCGGCGGCGCATTTTATTTATTTTTCCAGGCATTTCCGGTACCTAAGAAGCCTAGCTTCGGATTTCCATCCGCTCATTGAAATCTGTACGCAAACCGCGACTCCACGGAGGATTTATTTACGATCTGCTTGTATTTAGAATGTTGCGTTATTTGTGGCAAAGCATCGTTTTAATTTCTGGTAACTGTGCAGATATGTAAATCCATGTATATAAAAAGAAGAGCCGTGGTGGCCTCGGGGTTAGAGCAGTAGCCTGCTACGCAAGAGAGTTCGAATCCCAGCGGGGCCTGTACCAATGAGTGTTTCTAAAAAAAACTTATGTACAGTGATTTCACACCACGTGCTTTACGGTGAAGGAAACATCGTGACGAAACCTGCATATGTCTGAGAAGTAATTCAAAGACGTATGTATAGTGCCTGAGACGGCGATAGACTCGCCATCTGTCACGTTGGCACTTAATCAAACTCGGTGAAAAGTGGGTGTTGTGATAACAACACCTCTGCCTACCCCTTCGGGGAATACAGACGTGAGCATATGTATGTATGTATATAAAAACTATCCTTATTTCCCTTGGCCACGCATGAACCGCTGGACCGATTTCGCTAATTCTATTTATGTTGTGTTTGTTGGTGTCAGGAGAAGGTTCTTGTGAAAGAAAAATAAGAAAATTGCACGGAAGATTAGAAAATTAAAGAATAACATATAAAATTATTTCTGAACCACCATAGTACTTTGGACATTATAAACTTTTTTAATGTAACCGGATGATGGTTGACATATATTTATTTATAATGCATTTTTTACAGGTCAGGACAACATCTGTCCGGTCAGCTAGTTATATTATACGAAATACTTGAGTTCGTCTCACAAATGCTCTACTTAACTGAATTCAAATTTTTTTAGTCGAGGAAACAATCACTTATTAAATAACGAAAACCGATACAATAATTGTATATTGTATTTTCGTGTTTGACGTGCTAGGGTGAGGCCCCTATTTACTGATTGCACGTGAATTAAAATAGTTCACTCGATATCTTTTTTATAAAGGATTTAATTAAATAGCAAGTATTTATAATAATCATATTAATTAAATATCTTAAATTGTCCTGATCATGCAAAATAAGTGGGTGTAAATTTATAAATGTAATATTCCGTTTAGTACCCATTATTTGCCATAAGTGATTTAAAATTTACCTTATTTATATGAGCAAACCTTTTTGTCCGTAAAATGTTGGTATTATTAAGTAGCAAAATGTATTTATTGCCATAAAAACAGGGTAAGCCAAAAAAATTAAAATCCAAATCACCCAGACTTATGCGGAGGATGGACTTAAATTTTATTTAACAGCGAGCTTAAAGAAATGCCTTCTTTAGACTCGTTTATCCGAGATAAAACGAAAGGTTGGTGTAAGTTATGAACTTAAGTGAATCCAATTATCTGACTTATGATGAAATATTTCTGCGCCACCGTGTAGGTAAAACCGTCAACGGCTCCAAAAGGATGAACAATTAATGTAAGAAGAGAACCGTTGTATTAAAATGTTGACTAACCGAAGGTGAGACTCGGTGGACGTGTTGTTTAATTAAAGGTTCAATTGCGCATGAATTTCGTTTGAATGAATTCTTATGCGTTGAGTTTGACGGTGAAGGTAAAGAAGCTAAGTAGAAATATGCATTACAGGTCTAGGAAGAAAATGTACGAGCTTAAAGTCATGAGATACGGCAACAGACTTTATATATGATAAAAAAAAATTGTTAAATCTTTCTGCATACCCCAAAGCTTATAAAAACGTGTGAAGATTGCTTGACCATAAGGTTCTTTATTACTAAGTCAGTGTGTTATTAATTACCAAGTTAATGTAATATAAGATGTGTTCGATCCTGCTTTATAATTGGCTCATTTGTAAACACTCAGCTTCAGCGCAGAGCTTGCAATGAAATGGTAATTATAAAGAGAGCATCAAAGGTGAAGATTACATAACACGTCCAAAATAAATTCATTAATTCTTCGGGCCCATAATTACGCGGAGGGTGAGGGAAAAGCCAGGCTTATATGAAATACATCCTCCTCCCGACTAGCCCAGGAAGGTGGCGTTACACAACGGTGTTGTTATAAGTCGTAAATTCATTTCTTTTAGCGCCATAGTAGACAAATAAGCAGTATTTCAATTACTAAATTCTTTATTATATTTTGCTCTGGACTTATCTTCTACTTTATGGTAATATCAAACCTATTGGAAAAAACATAATTATTTGGATGATTTCAGTCGACTTTTGGGTGGTGGCAGAATACATGCTTTGTTCGTAAGAGCAAAACCATACACTGAGCCATGGCCTATTTGCACCACTGCAACAGATTACTCGCTTACTGTATATATTATTATGTTTATGTGTGGCCAATAAACGCTTTTTTCTATCATTCAATCAAGATCGCAGTAGCATACTCCATTCAAAACCTTAGCTTAGAGAGTGCAGTACTCACTAAGGTTTTCCTTAAGATAAAAAGATTAGTACTAATAGATTCGTTGCTCAGTGCTGACTTTCAGCAATAAAGTGAAGTAATTCGCAATAAAAACAATGTTACTTAAAGAGTTGAATCTAGAACATGAGACCAAAATCGCATTAAAATCTAAATCGACCTCAACAAAAAACGGTTTGAGCTTCTATTATTACCCATTCTCTGTCTTACACGGGGTAGTGCAAAAAAGGGACGAGGGGACAAAAAGGCGCGCGATAATGATCCGGGCACTAGAGGCCGCCTCGGGCCATTTTAGGGTTTAGCACAATAGGCCGCCAGGACGGTAATCGGCGCTGTTCTGTTGCTTGCACTCTACCACCTACTATAACGGGCTACTGCCAATGGAATTACTGAGTGGCTTATAATGTGGTTACAACTTCGCAGTTCTTTCTCGTCACACTTCGTTTTCTAGCCTCTTTATACATATAAATGGTTATTTTAAAACAATTATAATGTTTAAATATATATATGTACGTTAAGTAAGTACTTAGGCCAACTAAATATCATACATACATACATACATACATACATATGCTCACGCCTGTATTGCCCGAAGGGGTAGGCAGAGGTGTTTTTATCACAACACCCACTTTTCACCGAATTTGATTGAAGTGCCAACGTGACAGATGGTGAGTCTATCGCCGTCTCAGGCACTATACATACGTCTTTGAATTACTTCTTAGAAATATGCAGGTTTCCTCACGATGTTTTCCTTCACCGTAAAGTACGTGGTGTGAAATCACTGTACATAAGTTTTTTAGAAAATCTCATTGGTACAGACCCCGCTGGGATTCGAACTTGCGTCGCTTGCGTAGCAGGCGACTGCTCAAACCCCGAGGCCACCACGGCTCAAAATATCATTAAAATGTTTAAATCACTACGCCTGACGGACGGCAAATGCCTACTAAATGTATCTTTCTCTTTAAGTGAATTGTACATTCTTAAGGAAATAAAGCTATAACAATTTTTTTATTTGTTTAGCATACGTCTGAGAGCTACACAATATTCTTTTTATATGTTCTCAGGCGGTAGCAGATTAGCTGATTAGGTTTTCCTTATTTCTGAAGCTCCAGATAAAAATAAACTAAACCCGTTCTGCACGAATAGCTCTGATTGTTAGTCGGATCGAAGATATATTTCAATTTAACTCATTATGTTGTTATTGATGCAGAGTTTAACTATTTTAATAATTTGGCATATTATCATAGTCCCATAGCGTTCTTCCCAAACCTCTGTGTGTATGTGTAGCCAGATATGGTGCCTACGTCCGCGTGCTTCCCGCAGCACTCGATCGCCTTTATCTCGCACTCATTAGGACTACTCCACCCCACTTTTATCGGATACACCAATATCGGATAATCTTGAGGGTTAAATTGAGCTTTGTTCAGGAATTTCGAGTGATTTTGTAAGAAATAACGGATTTGTAAAGAATTTATCTTAAGCAAAGTTAGTGGCATTCTGAAACTGGGTTGACGATATCTAAAACACAAGTGTCTGAATTCAATCTTCAACCAAATTGGTTGCTCTAAATCATTTGTTTTAAGATAAAGTAGTTCCGGATTTCCTTTGTCTCACCTTTTGTCTAGTACAAAGTAAGTCATATCGTCCAAACGATAAAGTTATGGTTTGCTGCTTCTGAGGACTCTCAGTCTATTTCTATGAAAACTCGATGATAAAAAATATTTTCAGGTCTAGCGTAATATTATAATATACTATCAGTGAAATAAGACTAATTATTTTTATTGATTTTTAGACCAAAATTGAACCCATTTTACGTGATCAAACCGCGTTGCTATACCTGAGTCAAAGATTTAAAATGATAATTGTAAGCGTTAAAAATAATATTCAGGTACTATCAATAAAGGTCTATGAAGGAATGATGTTGAAAATTACTGGAAATTGGGTTAATGATTCTAACGGGCCGTTTGAAGTGTCCGACATGTTTTATTACTTGCGGCCCAAGTGGACCTCTCCTGTTTCTGGAGAAATTGTTGTAATTGGGTTAATAACTTGTAATGGAATAATTATTGCACTGGAAGTAGCTCGGTGGTGTTTTAACGGGTTTTATTACCTTCAATGGCCCAATTTAAGGTTGGGGCTATTAAATCAGTTGCTTTCAAACTAAAATTCATTTTTAATGTTTCCAAAGGTGTACGGGATGGAATGGGAAGCATTCATTGTCTCAAAAAGAAAATTACGTAGATATGTTACTTTTACTTGTACATAGATACTTTCTTCAAGATCTTTGAAAAGATCTGTAAAATGAAATATACATTAACGTGAGAACTCGATTCATTACGCCACGCAAACTGACATCAGATGAAAATCCCGAGAGGTGGAAATTTAATATCGAATCAAACCCACATTTCATCGCAGCAAAAATTTGATAATCTTCGCAAGGCGTTTCTTCAGCAAGAGTAAACATAAAAGCTAGCAAGCAAGGAGCTTCTTCTAAATTCTCTTTACAAGCCGAATATCTCGGCTGGCACTCAACGTCGTTAATGGCCTCTTTTAAAAGGAAACGAAAATAATAAATTATTGACACCATCCGTTTCTATGCGAGAGAAACATTTATATGTCTCTGCCGTTAATGTTTCAAACGAGTCTCGGTCAATTGAATGGAAACAGACGTAAAGGCGTTGATACGCGTTGCCAGATTTATGTGTCAAGGATACAATTGCTCGGCGTCGTAAAATACAAATACATTACTTACTCTTTACAGTGTTCAGTCAGTGTAATGGATTGTATTCAATAATAAAAATAATCTAAGAATGTATAGCTAATGTAGCGAAGCATATCTAAGTACATATATGATTCTAATTTGAATCACACACTAGTAATGGAAAAAACATTCATAGCCTTTTGTTCCCGTTATGCATCGCGCTGGCCGTCAAATTGATTACCGCTTTATGCTTATTGTTGAAATGTCACTTATATTTAAAACCCTTTTTGACAGCTATTTAAGACGTTATCAAACTATAATTTCTACTATAACTTCATCCGATAATCTCTATTGGTTTTGGACACTCTTTAGATTCTGATCCTTGACTAAGCTGGTGATACAACAACACAGTTGAAAGCAAGGAAGGTTATTTCAACAGCAGTTTAAATTATTCAATACAATCAATTGGAGACTAAGAACAACCGCCAATAACGTGATCAAGAGATCCAATTGTGTTGACTGGCATCCCGGCTATTCTGAGCCCGTTCTAGTATTGACCCCTGTTTAAGCGCTCCTTTGTAATACTACAATAGGACAAAGGGTTTCTTAATAAAACTTATTTTAATGAGCAAGCCACCGTCATGACTATTGAAATGAGGTCAGGTTCATAAATTATTATTGGAATGTTCTACTACGCTTCAGAGTGCCTCTTCAGACAATTTCCATAAAATTCGTCCTGTCATATTATTCTGTAACCTACTTAAGAATTTTCTAAATAATGTGTCTGGGAATCTTCAGTCCTTTTCCGCAGATAGTATTATTTCCGAATCCACATTTGTACCGAAACCCCAAAACTATATTATTATGTTTGTTGCACAGTACAATAATATTCTAAAATGGACCAAAATGTATTTAATTAAAGACGATGTACTCTGATCTATTAAGTAAATGGACCCTGATGAAGGATTTTCAGCGGCCGCAGTTATTTTCTTATGATCAAACCTTACAGCTCCGCTATAATATATTTTGTTTGATGATAAACGACAGATACCCTTGATCCCCAGTCTAATAATACACACACGTATTTTCGTAAACTTTACCATATTCACAAAGGCTTGATGTTTATATCATTAGAGCAACTGTTTTTCTTCCGTTTACTTTGAAAATAAATATAACATTCACTTGGAATGGTCTTAGACTAAAGAGGAAATACAAAGTAATTAAGGCTCTTAAGGGCTTATGTGTGCTCGCGACAGTTTTCCAAACAACGCATAGACTTTCAGGTAATACAAACACAACTTTCCAAATCCTTTAGAGAGACGTGGTACTGTACTGTTTAAGTTTGAGTACTCAAAACTGTTCAGTTAAATATTTGAGCCAACAATGGCCTAACGATCATTCCAGGTGCACAATGGGTACAAAGGGCATGTGAGGGTAACAAGGGAGAAGTAGCGGCCCCATTACGCAGCCTTGGGGGCTCCCACCTTAATGAAACCTAGGACAACACTAAGTGAAGTACTCTTGTAGTTACTGCTGTTTGTATGGCGGGTGGCGTTTTTAATATTGCATTAAGTTTTACACTTAGATGATGACATCATATGTTTTTATCAATATAAAATGATTGTTTACAATATTATATTCAACTCACATTTGTGGTATAACATATACTTAGTGAGCCGTGGTGACCTCGGGGCTTGAGCAGTCGCCTGCTACGCAAGCGACGCAAGTTCGAATCCCAGCGGTCCCTGTACCAATGAGAGTTCTAAAAAAACTTATGTACAGTGATTTCACAAAACGTGCTTTACGGTAAATAATAAATTAAAGATGAGATGTGATGAAATGCATACACGTACATAATTTGTATTAATAAAATATATACATAATTTAAATCACTACGATAAGCTCTATAAATACCACAGCTTACCGCTTATTGTAAATGAACGTTCATTTAAATTCATGCCTTATTTGGTCGCGAGGATGGGCATCAAAATGTAGGGTTTCTGTAAAGTTTTGAGCCTAGCCTGAGGCAGAGCTGTGATGAACTCAACAAATTATGCCAAGCTAAAGGGACCACGACTTGAGTTTAAAAGAGCTTCAGGGAAATTATGGAACTTACCTTGAAACTTATACCCTAATGTTTAATAATGTCGATTTCACTGACGCTTCAACATTCCTCCAACCTTCTTTTACGTTAAAATAAATCATAATTATCTTCGACTCACATGAGTACAGTGATGTAGAAAATTACTTAAAAGGAGAAAATACAGTAATCTAATTACTTCATGCTCCAGTGAATTGGAATATTTAAGCGTACGTTATATTACATAATAATGAGTCTTTGAAAACAATCATACAGATTAGGAAGTCAGAGAAGTTTCCTTATACATTTTATCATAGCAGAAATTAATAATTAAAATTCGTTAATCCATATTCGTTGATTAGAAATATATTTACCATTATTATGCAAATTCACAAAAAAGAAATTTGTTTTTATTGTAATGATAGTTTGCAAGCGTTAACATCGATGAACGCTCAAATAAAAGTGAATGCTTGCTAAATTGTGGTGTAACGAGCAGCCTGTTAAAACTAACAGGAGCACTTAAAATGACCGGGCCGGTGTAATCTGGTGGAATTAGGTCTGCGGGGTCACCGCGCGGTCCTCTCCCTGGCTGTATTAAAGTATATATTCCAGGGAGTAATTTATGTCTATGAACCCCTGGCTTATTGGACGCATACCACGTTGCTCTAAGTAGCTATGCCGAATAAGCTATTAAATTCAAATACCTTACCTAAATTGTACTATTTGGACTACTTTACTTTTAACTAGTAACATTAGGCTCGATAATATTGAAATATTTTGATGACTTTTTGTACCTACTATACAGTCAACCTGTTGGAACTTCACGTGGACTCACTCTACTAGCTCTTCCCCGACTACTGGCATAGTACCATTGAAACAAGGAACATTGGAAAATGGAATCTTAATAGTGAGAATAATTAAGTATAATATTTATTTGAAGGTTCAAATTCAAATAATGTCACAACGTAGATATTAGCGTTCATTAATATAGCTATCTCGCCCCGCTTTACGATCTTAATTAGCATCACCTGAATACCAAATAATTGAGGCATCGTCGGGTTGAATGACACGATTATATTAGTTACACGACCAACTTGACGCACTGCCGTAATAAAACCCATCTAACCCAGTGTCGTTACATCTAAAGGGTTTACGCGGAACGGTCTAGAGTTCTTAATTACCTGATTCCACTATCCATATGGACCTGGTATTGAACTCTACATTTCACTCAATCTACACCTACCTACTACACAAATACGAATCCCAACGGTATGTGTCAATGCTCTAAAAAAGTTAAGTGTGTAATTTTACACCATGATCTTCACGGTGAATGAAAACATCGTGAGGAAAACCTGCAATTGCATGATAAGTAATTCAAAGACATGGCATGTATGCATGAATAGTGCCTGAGATGGCGATGGATCCATGTCCCACGTACGCTTCGATGAAAAGTGGGTGTTGTTATTACAACACCTTTGCTTAGCCTTCGGGGACCCCCCTGGGATGGCGTGAGCATATTTTTTTAACTGGCATTTATGACATCTTTACCTTACCCCACAGGGACTGTCTGGAAAGGCGAGTCGTTACATACATGATATACACCAGACAGGAGACATGGAGACTCTACTTACAAAGTGTTCAATAATTAATATTCCAGATGTAAATAGCGCCGTGGTAATGGGCTTTAAATAAAATATCTCTCGGGTACAAACTAGCAAAATAATAAGGTATTCCAGTCTTCAGGAGAACACTGAGATACAAGCCCACTAAAACGAATGAATCTTAATTCAAAGAGCACCGGGCTTCCATTAGTTCGTTCATTTACTAATTACCGAGCGGGTTATAAAAACTACAGTTCACTGTAACAAATTACTTTACAGACATTCTGAGTGTTTCTATTTAGTTTTTAGAGCGTCCTAGTTACTTAACCGAATTTAGTTTAAAAGATGGATATGCTTCACTGAACTTGATGGGATCGAAGGAAGGTCTGAAATTATTATTTTCAAAAATCCGCTGAAGTGGCGTTTTGCTTTCCAGCAAATGATCTACGAGTAGTGCCGAATTTCCCAGAAAGTAATACATTGGTAAGCAATGGCCTAATTCTTATCCGCTATGTAAGTAAAGTATACTCAGACACATAATATAATATTAATTAATTATCTAAACCTAGCACAATGTTTATTATTGGTGAGTTACGGCGCCCGTGTAATTAGGTTAGTTAAATTATCTAATGCTAATTCCATCCCTAATAACGTGATTTTGTCACTGATGTCTGAAGTTATGGCTCATACATATTGTAATAGGAATTATAACTAACGCTAGTATATTAACAACATTATTGCGTCTAATATTATACTAATTACTACGTCTTCCACTATTAATTACCGAACTAGACTTAGTCAATATAGGGATATTATTCCCTACAAAAGAAAGCTTCGCTTAGTCTTCAATATCACTTTAATAATTTCCTTAATACGAAAAAGATAACTTCTAAGGGGAGGTTTATATGGTGACACTGATGGAAATATTTGAAAACGTTTGAGACTAAATAAGAAACGTTAAGATTCAATTCTTCCTTCGGGACCATAACTTGAAAGTCGTAGAAGCGGACAGCTCGTTTCCAAACCCCCGTAAAATGACGGTGATTTATTAAATTAGCCAAGCCCATGACGTCATGCAAGCACATCCGCGCTGACGTCACCACTAACCTCATTTCCATCACACAATGACTCTGCATCTAGTCTCCGGGGACATGTTTGACAAATAGAGAGCTCGTGCAACGAATTTGGTACGAAAAAATTGTCGTCGATTCGGCCGACGAAACCCAAATCACCAACCATTGTAACACGACCTCCTTATCTGTAGCAACGATAAGCAACGAAGGCTTGAATGAGGGTTCGGGAAATCCTGGTGGTCGATACGTAGACTACAATAAAGTAAATTGCTAGCATTTGCTACGAATTCGACGGAACGAGGATGTTTATGGGCCCGATAATGTTATGGGCAGGTAATGTACTGCTTCCAATGTACAAACGGCTCTTTCATTGTTTTATGTCGTCGGTATTTCGGGCGAGACTTGGTGATATTAAAGATTTGCTTTTGAGGCCAGTCATTTTTAATTGATCGTAATTATTCTGATGACCATCTAAGGATTTGCTTTGTAATGAAGTGCTCCTTAAATATTTAATTACATTAGATGAAATCACAGTAATCCATTACATAAACATTTCCCAAAACACGCACAGAAGACATTTGAAAGATCCAAAGAGTAAATACACATGTACTTAGAATTCTTTTCCGGCGTCGATGGTTCCGGACTCCTACGAGCTGTGGGCAAGAGGGCATCCTTGCGATACATCTTCGTCTTCATCCATCTTAGAGTAGCACTTCTATGGCACTAACATTTATTTCTTTTAACATCCATCCCGTTGGGAATATACATTGTTAACTTCTACATTACTCCACTACCTATCTTAATGGAACTGTGACTTACAGAGAATAAATTTGGAAGTGCACCAGGAATAGATTATTTTTTAATTACATCTATATGCAAGTGAAGGAGCCAACGTTACTTCAAACTACGTTCAAACACAGGACTACTAACATAATTTCGTGAATTGATTGATGTATCCAAATTAATTCAAATTTCGTTAAACATTATATAATCCAATCGTTTAAAATGGCGCCATGCTAATTAATTCCCGTACCTGACGTGCCAAATATAGCATTGCGTCGACAATAATACAAGGACAAAGGTCTACTAGGATTATTGCCGCATGACGCCACGCGAATACCAATTATAATGGCTTTGTACGTAAGGCAAATTAATTCATCATTAATACAAAATAGACTTATGTTAACCATTCAACATTGCACAGTGACAGAGTTCGTACAAGTATTTTAATTGATGCCGTGTTAGTCGAGCGGTTGGAATAGTCACTTGCTACGCAAGCGTTACACGTTCCAATCAGTTCTGTTATCACACCTTTGCATACGTAATGCTAATGGTGTAAAAGGGGTGAAGTACGATTGTTCATCTTTACTTAATAAAAAATATGTTATACTATTTTATGATATAGTATATTAATAGTTACGCTTAAAGCATAGGTAAGTAATGGCATGTTGGTACTTGTGTGTGTTGGCACGGGCGGCGATGCGGCCAAGGTATCCGCCAGTAATGTGGCATTACGAAGCATCAATTTACCCCAGTTGGCAGCTGCATTCCACGCAATCGGCTGTGCTTTGCACGCGAATTGCTACCATATTATACGGGTGTACTTTAATATTTGCTGATTCAATCACGTGAAATGGTATTATAAATTTGAATTTTAAATATTGTATACTTTGACAGCCAATGAATAGAAAAATCTTTACTTTTTTTCATTGACAATTTTTTTAGAACATTATGCACTCAAAATCTTTGTTCTGGCCTTATAGCAGAGTTTGTTTGAGGGACACCCGACTTGACTCTAGCCGGTTACCTGATTTTACATCATTACAAAGCCTTCTTACAGAAAAAATCTGTAGTCCGAGCCAAGCCAATCGTTGAACTTCATAGGTTTCTGACTGACCTGTATGTAGATATTGTCATAAATGCTTAATTGTCGACCGACACTGACAATATGGCTAACTGCTACCTTGGGTTGAAGTTGCCTGATTTTACTGATCGAAACATTTGCAATGTAATATCATAGCAACTATGGCATGAGCCCTTTTGCAAATTGTAATTTATAAATACGTAGTTACGAAGGAAATTTATTGAACCATACGGCTCATCCAGGCTGGCCAAATCTTAATAATTAAAGCATGGCCACGGTAATCCTGAATTTTCACTTCACTTATTCCCAAGGATAGTCTACAACAATCGCGGATTAAAGCTTATCCAAATCGGATTACTCTTAAACCGACTTTTTGGAGACTTTGATGTTTTTGTAGGATGTACCTACGGATGTTTGATCAACGTTCGATACCTTTCGGTAACTTGTTCTTGTAACCTTTAATACAATTACTGTATTATTGCATGTTGAAGTTCGCTGTTTAAATGAAGTACATAAATATTGACATAAGCTCACGCCTTCTCCAAATGGCCTTTTTATTAAACGAATGTGATTACTGCATTTAAGTTTATAGAAAGACTCATTGGCTCAGACCAATGGAATTGAAACTTGCGTCGCAGGCAATTTTTAAAACTTCTCGACTATTCCATGGATATTTTGCAGTGAAGATTGAGAGCTGTTTAGAAGGAACTGTGCAAGCAGTTGGGTATATGAATGTCCGCTATACGTGCTGTTGATAAAGTATCGCGAAGTGCCGCCAGTGTTGCTAGCGTTCATAAATTACCGCAGCTTACCGTCATCGGGGGTCTAATATAACCTTTATTTATTCCCCATATAAATGATGTAGGTCTGAGCGGGATTGATGGCATAAAGGATTAAATACACTATCATCAACCGAGGACAACCGATTTTAAAGTCTGATAGTAGACGTTCTTTATCAAGATAGTACAATTATCCGTTTTTATATTGTTACAGATAAACCACATCATGCAACAACCACCGGACTGTTCTAATCGAGTAAAGACGAAATGATGACCTTGCAGACAAATGTAGACACTAGGATGAAAGCATGAGAGTCCAAATCACCGTGACCATGACGACGAAGATGCTTCTGTCTCTGCTGCTTCACTGCTTCTGCGTGGCAACCACTTCGTCTATACCAAGTGGAGGTAAGTGGAGTAGAATATCATCAATAAGTTGCAGTAACACTTATTTGAATAAGTATCTAGCTGCAGAAACGTCATTTGTGGATTTGGGTAAGGCTATTGGTACTATAAGTCATGTCTTTACAATGCTTGACCTTCCATATAATATCATTGATGCTGAGAGCCTTCCAGCTCACTAAAAATATAATAACAGGTAATTAATTAACCAGTGGCCATAGATGTGGAAGAAAAATACAGGATAAGTAGGAACAAACTGGTTAAATATGATGTTTTGCAAGATCCCCTTTTGGACCTGTAATTATTTTTAGTATACATTAAAAACATACCTAGAAAAAATACATCCAGTAAGTCGACCAGCCAGTTTTAATCTAGGTTCACCATACATCATGGATGCCTTTACTATAACGACGGTTCTTGTGATTATTTTCATAGATCAAGTCGTAAAACCTACATAGCGCTATAAATTTATAGGTAGGGTCTACAAAGGTAGCTCTAACGATGCTGTGCTAATGCGGTGGATTAAGATTGACTGTGAGTGTATACTCACATTACCCTTTATTATTCCAGCAACGAATAAGATGACGAGTTCGTGGAATAAGAAAGATATTAAAAATGAACTCTTCAGAATTAAGAAATAAGTAATATTTTGTGAAATGTACTCCAAATCTGAGGCCGTGACTCGTCGCAATCTTTATTAGGATAAACAGAACAAACGCAAACTCAGAGAGTTCCAAAAACGTTTTGTTGAAAATATTTGTGAGATAAATAGGTAAAAAATACTTGAAACGGCGCAGTCGATTCAATACATAAATTAAATTTAACTCTCAATAACCCACAAAGAAATATTCCTTTTAATGAACATACAATTAGAACGGAAATAACATATAAAAACCTCGTCCTATCGCGTATTTACCATGTGATGAAATACACAAGCTAAGAAAAGAACAGAGATTTAATATAAAAAGCGTGAGACGGAGCTATGTAAATGATCTTTGTGTTAAGTAAAGGGTTCCGGAAATCGCAATTTTTCTTTTATTTTTTCAAAGTCTGTTGTAGAGTTTGTAAGACCAGCCCATTTGTATTGTACGCGAATTATTATAATAAATTCTGAAATAATATAAATAAGCATTCTTCCGAATAATAGTACTGGTCTATTTGAAGTTAATTATGGCTTGTGGCCATGACTTCAACTTGGTGACTGAGACTATATTCAGCTAGCATCTTCAATTACCTATGTTATTCCTGCCACTCTGTTTTTATGTGTTATTCTGGATCCATATTATTTTTTTACTTCGGTATAAAAAAAATTTTTAATCAACAGCAACATTGGTTGGTTTAGTGTTAAGCAATACCTATAAAAAGTATATAAGTATAATATTAGCTGTGTGGTACCCACAATATAAGCTTGCTTTGTAGGATAGATGGGTAGGTTTGCAAGGATAAAATGTCGCGGTGCGAAAATGTTCGAACATAATAATAATATATTGTTTTTACTTTCATGATATTCTGCGTCTTTTTTTCCTAATAACGTGTAGGAGCGTAAATCTAAAGCCATATCATAATACGTAGACGCACCGTGTAAGGTCGCTATTAATTATGTAAAGCTACAAACAAGCTTGTAACACTTGCATTACGAAAAGTGGATGAACGTACGTATGTAGTCTTAAGAGGGTGTATGTTTGAAACATAGGCGGGGCGTAATCTTGTCCTTATTTATATGTCGGATATGTATAATACCTATTTACTACGATACATTATTTTATTTTTAGTACTGTTGACAAATATCGTCTCATATGAATCCGTCGCACTTTAAACAAATATTTTGTATTTTACACAAAGATGATGATGACAACAGTTTTTGAAGAAAGCTCATACTGATGTGACAGTGAAGGCAAAAGATAAAATTTTGTTCATCAAAACTTCTGAAGGAATTAGTGATAATTCTAACTTAAACTAAAAACATATCTTAATTTGATTAGACTTGAATACTTTCAAATCGTCAGAGTGACATGATTATGCAGGATTATACATGCTACCGCCAAATAAGTAACAACTAATTTGGTGGCAGTGCAGACGTTATGTGTTCACGACACACTGCTAAATATTTTCAGCGAGTATCAAACGAATTCATTCAATATAAAAAGAGCGAGACATCAACAGCAAGCGCCATTATTTTTCCCATTACACCATTAAGAATACATCACCAAGAGCAGCAACGTAATCACGAAGCATTTTTTCGAACGTCAGTGCCATTACGACAATATAACGCGTGTGTATCACTGAACGCACCTCAATATCAATCAAATCATTCACTCACGTCGAGTGTCCCGAATCTTGCACGAGTGAATGGCCACAGATACCGTTCGTTCGTTCTTCATTCACCTCCAATCGAACGGAATAAATCGAATGAAAGTATATGTAAAGTGATTTTATTCAAAATATGTTATCGGAAATTGCTGGGCTTGGCGCGCGTCTTTAATCTGTTCAAGATTTGTAAACATTTAAAGCTACGCTACGCTACGCAATACGCTTGTATGAATTTTCTCGACAGCGATTGCTTTCAATCTCGTACGAATGGAAGGAGCGGTTTGATGGCGTAGAAAAACAGGAAATCACAATTATTTATGTTGCTTTTCAATATGTGTGCGTCTTACTGTTGTATGATGCAATATTTTTTTATTGTATTTATCTTTGCTTTCTTGAAAAGTTTTACTTACAACATCGTACCGTATCGTACCGTCTATGTATACGATTTTATACTAATATATAAAGCAGAAGACTGTGTTTGTTTGTTACGCGCTATCTACGATCACGCTAAGACCAATCGCGGGTTAAAGTTAGCGTCAGCCTAAAGTAACTGTTGGACGTGGATGATGTCGCGGGTAGAAGCTTGTGTTATATAAAGTATTAAAAATTGCTATATATCTAAAACTTTTAAAAAGTAAGTTTGCTTATCTACACAACGCACCTCTAGGACAGACAGACAGAAAAAAAAATTATAGTTTTTTTTTATGTCAGTACTTAGTTTGATTATGTCAGTATATACTTTCACGTACATTTAGTGAAAAGCTGTTATTTTGGGAGTACTAACAGATACTTCAATTTTAATTATTTGTATAGATAAGAAATAATTTGCGATTTTATTTGATTTGTGTATTTAGGTGACTATTTACTACGTAGGTATATAGTATAGTTATAATAGTACCAGCGGTTGTCACGCGGTGGCAACCGCGTAGTTCCCGTTCCCGAGGGAGTACGGGGATAAAATAAAGCCTATGTTACTCGCTGACGATGTAGCATTCCAATTGTGAAAGAATATTTGAAATCGGCACGGTAGTTTTTGAGTTTATTCATTACAAACATACACACAAAAATACAAGTCTTTTCTCTTTACAATAGTAGTATAGATAACGATGTAAGTGCGTGAAAATAAACGTATTATGTATCTACCTGCAATGTTGATTGGGAAAAAATCCACCCTTGGAAATAAACGCCGGAAGACCTCCTTTTTAGACCGACAACGTTTTAAAATAACTTCCAGAAAAAACGTACTTAAAGGGTTTTTCGCACAAAAAACAAAGCTGAAACGAGATTAGCTTTATACGTTGGAATTATTTGTGGAACATTCAGACAACTTGACCCTGGTTGCCCGAGAGATGAGTAAAACTGGATACGGCACATTTTGTTACTATATTCACAAATTACGTAATTATATTTGTTACTGGCTGGAACTAAAATCGGCGCAGATTCAGAAATAAGCTAGAACAAATAGGCAGTCAGAGGAAAATACAAAAAAAAATGTTTTTATGTAGGTACCGTATATACCTACATTCATATGGATTTAGTCAAAATCTGTTAATTAGAGCTTACAAACTTTTATTAGTCTGTATATTGTATATGTAAGGTCATATTTTTCTGTAATAATGAAAA
This sequence comes from Watsonalla binaria, assembly GCA_929442735.1. Taxonomy (NCBI): domain Eukaryota; kingdom Metazoa; phylum Arthropoda; class Insecta; order Lepidoptera; family Drepanidae; genus Watsonalla; species Watsonalla binaria. The sequence goes on from OV838932.1 coordinate 247,636, forward strand.
TGACACGGTTGGATACATCCCATAATAAGATAATCAATGATTTCAGTAGTCTATATCGATATTTGCAACACCAACGGAGCTATCCGCACAGTAGCTCCATATCCGATGAATATTGAAGTTGTTGTGGCCGCAGTATACGAGAAGATTCGATTTCTCTAATGTTTTATGAAAGCTTCCAAACGGACGGAGCTATGTCTGTTAATCTTACTCCCTTATTAATCTTAGATTGGTATAATTCAATAACAGTGGTTATTTTAATGGGGCCCTTTGGTGGCAGATATAAAAGGAAAAACATTGTGAAATTCTTCATTGAGAATTTGTATGTAAAATATATCGTTATTGGCAAAGTACTTTTACTTAAAACCATATTTTTAGCAGTACACAAATTAATGAAAACTGAAATTCGTTAATTAAAGTTATTGATACCCGACCCTTCATTGACTACGCATGAAAAACGTCGATTTATCAAAGAAGAACCATTATTTAAATAATATTGGTAAACTGTGTTTATTGAATGTTTTGAAGGATCCAGTTTGAACACTTTGATCACTATCCAAATTGAAACATTTTCAAGATACCCTTTTATTAAATCTCTGCAAAGTCTTACGGCCATGTAATAAAATAAATAAATGAGATAAAAGGTCTTTTCATAGAATTATTTACAAATATTTCTAAAATCAAGCCTGGACTTTTCGATATAATATTTCTTTTTTGTCACAAATATCTTTGACACCACCAATACCTTGGCAATACAAACAATATCTTGGACACCTTTTTAACACACAAGTCAAGGTTCTTACATAGGACAGTTATTTCTAGATATGGTTTCCTTTCAATATTCAAATGGGCTAAGAGCTTAAGTGAGTTCTTATTGTATAAGATACTTTGCGATGAGCTATGCGACGGTGTCAGACTTAGATATCATTCATACGTAATCTTAATTAAGGATTCACAATAAGAACATGTGTCATATTTTTCATTACGTCATCTAAATCCTGCAGGCATTTATACCTGATCTGTATTCAGCAGTTCGTATCGCCACAGGTATTGGCCCACAAAAGATAGATTTATTTGACTTTATTAAACGTTGTTAAATGAAGCTCAAAATATCCCAATCAATTAACTCCAAGGTGAAATTGAGGTCAGGGTAGCAAATAATGAAATCACTGACGTGCGTAAAGACGGTGAAAGGTCCCGAAACAAATTTGGCGATGCTATTAAATTCGCTGGATTGAAAGCGAGCTTTGAATTCCCAATAATGAATCCATATCACACAAATGAAGTACTAATCCAAAAACAGATTTACACCAGAATCCAATCAAGTCGATATAGTGGGTGAATTTCCACATCATTAGTTCAGCGTGTGGGGTTATAGTTGGGAGGGATAATCGCCTGCCAAGGATGGGGCGTCTGTCCGGTTGACAGCTCGGTGGATGTATCGATTATATTTGTTTTACTCAGATGAAATAAAGTAGATTAATTACGTCAATTGTCATGTTCTTATTTTTATTATGTATCAATTGAGACGAACATCGAACAAAAAATTGCATTATTGCATTTGTATCAACATTCATATCATTCATTCAACAACATAGCCAATCGGGTTAGCAGGCTTAAATGGCAATGGGCAGGCCACATTGCTCGAAGGACTGATGGCCGCTGGGGCAGTAGAGTTCTCGAGTGGAGACCACGTACCGGCAAGCGCAGCGTAGGGCGCCCCCCCGCGAGATGGACGGACGATCTGGTCAAGGCCGTGGGGACCCGCTGGATGCAGGCCGCTTCCAACCGGGTGAGGTGGAAATCATTGGGAGAGGCCTATGTTCAGCAGTGGACGTCCTATGGCTGATATGATGATGATGATGATGATCAACATTCATATGACTTGCTAACTTTTGAACCTGGATTTTTTTTTAATTAAAGTAGTTGATAGATATAAATAGTTGCCGTTGACTACATATGTCAGAAGGAGATTAAAAAATACTAGATTATGTAAACTTATTTGAGTAGTTTCGCGTCTCGATGATCGCGCATCACTACAAATCGATCGACCACCTGGCTGTTTGCTCGGGTCGGGATCACCGCTGACTCATGTTTTCAATCTTGCTTAGGCGTCAATGAGGGCCAGACAAACCAGCCGTAGCTCAAGCTCTTAAAGTTTTATTACTGTTTGAGGACGGCTTACCGGACCACTGGCCACTTTAATTATTTAACGTTTGTGTTTGTGATTTTGCGAGTCAATACATTTTATATGACTGGCCGACGGCCCTTCAGACACTTTATCGTTGGTTTTATGGCGCTTCTTATTGTGTTGATGACTTTAGGGCCTTTTACAGTAATACCGCAGATTATATATGTTAGGTCTCCGAAGTTCTATATAAAATTAATTAAATTAAAAGTAAAGTAACGTAAAGTAGTGTAAGAGACGGGTGAGGTTTTAACATCCACTTTTTATTGAAGATGTTAAGGTGCCAACGAGTTGAATGATGAGTCCGTCACTGTGTCTCAGGTATTTAATAAAATTTCAATAATTTTCTTCCGTAGGTACTTAAGTTCTTTAGAAACTCTCTTTGGCAGGGACAAGCTGGTGACTGATTTGTTTTTTTGAGATTAACTGAAATGTTTACTGGCTTGCTTTATAATGATCAAGTTAGAACTTAAAACGATTGCGTAAATTGTGTGCTTCATCATCATAAACAAGTCAAATCAGAGTGTCACTAAAGACATTGAGCGTAGCGTAGTATTCTAAGAGCAAAACAAGTGCCCGTACAATCAAATATTTATTAACATCCAGACATAAAAAACATACTTACTGCATTGGAGAATTTCGAAATTTCTCACCGTAATTTGTCTAGTTCAGATAATTAACGACTTGGATATAAGCCTATGGATGGGAGAAATATATAATTTTGTTAACCTGCCGTAATAGCAACCTGAAACAGCTACTAAGCGAAGTAATGAAATAATAGCATTTGATAATGTCATCGGCCGCGCTACACTGGCTCCGTATCTATTTAGTGCACAGGAGCTTTATTAATTAAACTAACGAAATAGCGCGCTAACTAGGTGTATCTTTAGATCTCCTGTTTTAACGTCATTTGAGGTTTAACTTTGAACTAGAAACCGTATATAAAGATACAGGTAGTTAGCGCAGACTAATCAAATTCAGTGAATTGGATAGAAACGCTGAAATTGACCACGCTTTTGCCTTTGATGTTAAAGCTTGTATATTTCCAAAGAGATAATATTTTGGTTTTTATTTTATAATAGCTTTTACACACGGCTTCGTTCGCATTGATTTTTTGAAATATATGTGGAATTGATGAAATGAGTTTGTATGCGATAGTGAAAGGCAATGTTTAAAAAGTTAAAAATGGAAGTTGAAAATTAAAAAGAAGAGAAAATGACAGATAAGAAAGACGATGGAAAGACGTGAACGACGAAAAACAGGAGTAGTATTTTTATAATTTTATTGTGTTGTTAAGAAACTAAAAGAAGTAAATATATTTAAACGTTTATCATACTTTTATTATTGTTTGGTAAAATACGCCAAACTACAATTTGGGGGCTCGTCCGTTTTCAAGAAAAACAAATGAACTGAAGAAGAAAAATGGCGAAGCGTGGTGCTAATAAAGACGATGCTGTAAAGGAAGACGAGAAGATGACAGCGCAGGCAGTATCTTCATTATTCTGTCAAGATGGTATTGTACAAAAATTCAGCGGCGTTGATAAAACCTATACTTCAAGTAAGTGGGCTCAAGATGTAGAGGAGAACGCGGAGATATTTGGATGGACTCCCGCCCAGAAACTCCTCATCGCCCGGAGATCTATTACTGGTGTGGCGGCTATGTGGTTAAAAACTGAAACAGTCTTCAAAACATACGACGAGTTGAAGATAAATCTGATGAAAGAATTTCCAGACACAATTAATTCGAAGGAGGCTCATGAATATTTAGCTGCAAGGAGGAAATTACGAAATGAAACTTATTATGAATATATGCTGCATATGAAAGAATACGGAAAACGCGGTAAAATAGAGGATAGCATCATAATTGAGTACATAGTGGATGGAATAGACGATTTGGAGATGAATAAAGCTATTTTACATGGCCAGACGACATATGCGGGGCTAAAAGAAAAATTATCAATATACGAAAAAATTAAGAATAAATCTAGAGAAGGCGTATTTATCAAAGAGAGACAGACACAGAGAAATTATATAAGTAAGAGGAGATGTTATAACTGTGGGAGCATAGAACACGTCGCAAGCGAATGCAAAACGGGAATAAAATGTTTTCGATGTAACGAGTTCGGCCATATTGCAAGTCAATGCACAAAGTCTGTTAGAATGGAAACGTCAACCACTGACTATAACGGAAATGCGAAGAAAATGGGCAGATATGTCAAACCAATCGTCAAGCAACGCTCATCGATGTTTGGCATGACAGCTAATCAACCGACCAAAGAGGATCAAGCATATTGTGATGTTGGTAGACATGACGTTGAAGTTTGTCGCGAGATGACAAGCACAGGTGACATTAGCAGAACTGACAAGGATGTTATGCAAGTATTAGACGTTTCAACGAACAAAAAATGTACAACATTTGTAATGGTAAACAATGTAAGGGTGAATGCTTTGATTGATACCGGTAGCGATGTAAATTTAATGTCTGTATCATTTTATAAGTTGTTAAATACCTCGAGGTCTGAAGATTATTTAGTATTAACTGGACTTGGTTATGCAGAAGTACGTTCCTTAGGTAAGGTTAAGGTAGCAATTTGTGTTGATGAGCAGAGTTATAACGAGGTAATCTTTCACGTAGTGCCTGAGAGTGTTATGCCTCACGAGTTGATCATTGGTCAGGAATTATTACATAGTGTCACCATAGTCATGAACGAAGGATGTGTAAATTTTTTACCTGATGGGTTAGATTGGATTTTTAAGATTGATTGTTTTACTTGTGTAGATGTTTCGTTAGACCATGTGAAGAATCCAACCGTCAAGCAGGAAGTCATGAAGTGTATTACGGAGTACCACCCTGTTCAGCGCGAGGAAGCACCAATTAAACTTAAGATTGTGTTGAGGGATTCTGTACCAGCAGCTCAGCGACCCCGAAGAATATCTCTCATGGAACAGCAAATTGTGGAGAAACAGGTAGATGAGTGGTTAGAAAATAAAATTATAAGAGTGAGTCATTCAGAGTATTCTAGTCCTATTGTGCTGGTAAAAAAAAAGGATTTATCAATGAGAATGTGTGTGGATTACAGGCTGATTAACAAAAAGATTTCAAGGGATGAATTTCCACTACCTATTATTGATGATTTGATTGACAAGTTAAGGGGTGCTAAGGTATTTAGTGTATTGGATTTAAAGAATGGATTTTTTCATTTACCGGTGAGCGAAGAGTCCATACCATATACCTCTTTTGTGACACATCATGGACAGTTTGAATTCCTACGTGCACCATTTGGTCTTTCAACATGTCCAAAGACGTTTATGAGATTTGTAAGTATTATTTTCAGAGAGTTGATAGTTAAGGGGGTTTTAGTCATTTTTATCGATGATATTCTGATCCCAGCATGTGATGAATTGCAAGCAGTCTCAAGACTAAAACAAGTGCTTGAAGTTTCTTCTCGTTATGGATTGCAGATAAACTGGAAAAAGGCTAAATTAATACAGAGGGAGGTTGAATATTTGGGTCATATAATTAAAGATGGTGAATTGCGACCAAGCTCGGAGAAGATAGAAGCAGTGGCAAGGTATCCAGAACCACAGAATTTGAAGCAGTTGCACAGTTTTATAGGCTTGACTGGATATTTCAGGAAATATATTGAAAACTATGCTGTTATTGCTCAACCTCTAACAGATTTGTTAAAAAAGAATGAAGGATTTTATTTTGGTAATGAGCAAAAGAAGGCTTTCCAAACATTGAAGATGAAGTTAACCAGTGAACCAGTTTTGAAAATTTTTGATCCTCAACTGAAGACCGAGTTGCATACAGATGCATCTAGTGTTGCATTTTCAGCTATTCTTATGCAGTACCACCCAGGCTCGGGATTGCATCCTGTTCACTTTATGAGTCGCAAGACAAGTAGTGCTCAAAGTAAATACTCAAGCTATGAATTGGAAGCGTTGGCTATTATTGAAGGAGTAAAAAAGTTTCGACATTATTTGTATGGTATACACTTTAAGATTGTTACAGACTGTAAGGCCTTTGAAATGACTTTGAAGAAGAAGGAATTAACTGCAAAAGTGGCTAGATGGGTGATTTTGTTAGACGAGTATGATTACGAGATAGAACACAGAGCGGGTTCTAAAATGAAACATACAGATGCCCTTAGCAGATACCCTTATGTGGCAGTAACTACCTCATTGACTAATGATATCAAAATGGCTCAAGACAAAGATGATGGATTAAGAGCTATTAAGGAGATTTTGAAGGAAAACTCTTATAATGATTACTGGATAGAAAACGGTTTGTTGTATAAGGGAGATCAGAAGCAGTTAGTTATACCAAAGCTGTTGGAAAAAGAAGTTTTAAAAAGAATCCATAGTAATGGACATTTTGCAAAAATGAAGATGAAGGAGTTGCTTGATAGAAATTATTTTATAAGGGATGTGGACAGAAAAATAGAAGACTTTTTGCATAGCTGTATTCCATGCTTATTAGCGGCAAGAAAGGAGGGAAAGCAGGAGGGATTGTTGAATCCTATTGCAAAAGAAAATGTTCCATTTGATACTTTACATTTAGATCATAAAGGACCGCTCTCGGGAACAAAGAAGCAGTATAATTATATCTTAACGGTGATTGATGCTTTTACTAAATTTGTGTGGTTGTTTCCTACAAAGTCTACTTCAAGTGGAGAGACACTGAACAAACTACAGATTCACCAACAAATTTTTGGTAACCCACGTAGAGTGATAACTGACAGAGGAACGGCATTTACTAGTAACGATTTTGAAAGATATTGTACAGAGGAGAACATAGTTCACGTGAAGATAACTACTGGAGTACCAAGAGGCAATGGTCAAGTGGAAAGGGTACATAGGATTCTTGTTCCAACTTTAACTAAGCTATGTATAGAAGATCCTGCATTATGGTATCGACACGTGAGTAAAGTACAGAGAGCATTGAATAGTACATTTCAAAGGAGTATTAAAACTACACCGTTCGAGTTACTGATGGGAACAAAAATGAGATATAAGGAAAACATTGAAATACTTGAGTTAATACAGCAAGAAGATGCTTTACAGTATGATGAAGACAGAGAAGTACTTAGGCAGGAAGCTAAGGAACAAATACTGAAAATTCAAGAAGAAAATAGAAAGAGCTATAACAAGAAAAGAAAGGAGAGTCATAAGTATGTTGAAGGAGATCTGGTGGCAATTAAAAGGACGCAGTTTGGTCCAGGGCTTAAACTGAAGCCTAAGTTTCTTGGTCCATATAAAATTGTTCGATGCAAGGGTAATGATCGGTACGATGTTGATAAAGTTGATACTTCTGCAGAAGGGCCGAACAAGACGTCAACTTCTGCTGATTTTATGAAGCGATGGCCAGGTGCAGATTCTTAATGCATGGTAATACTGAGAAAATTTTAATATAGGTTTTGTAAAGGGGAGTTAAGTTTATGTTTCCAATTTGATTTAATTTAAAGATTTTTCTTTGTTTCAAGAAGTATTAATTTCATGTACTTCATTCATGAATATGGTGATACAGGTGATAGCAGATGTGTCAAGGTTTTTTTTCAGTTTAGGTATTTTCTTTTGTATGTTAGTTTATGTTGGGTTATTAAGGCTAGAAGAATTAATGTTTTTTTTTATAACGAATGTTAAACTACTATTAGTTATAGTTAATGATGTTATCTACGTATGTCTGAGGACAGACATGGTGTTCAGGAAGGCCGAGTGTGGTATGAGTGTGAATGTGTGAGTGTGAATGAAAGGGAATGTCTGAGGACAGACATTGTTTCAGGAGGGCCGAGTGTGGAATTGATGAAATGAGTTTGTATGCGATAGTGAAAGGCAATGTTTAAAAAGTTAAAAATGGAAGTTGAAAATTAAAAAGAAGAGAAAATGACAGATAAGAAAGACGATGGAAAGACGTGAACGACGAAAAACAGGAGTAGTATTTTTATAATTTTATTGTGTTGTTAAGAAACTAAAAGAAGTAAATATATTTAAACGTTTATCATACTTTTATTATTGTTTGGTAAAATACGCCAAACTACATATATAAATCTTATGAAATCATCATACAAATTACACACCATACGTAAGATCACTACATAGTATAAAACAAAATCGCTTTCTCTGTCCCTATGTATGCTTAAATCTTTAAAACTACGCAACGCGGTTTTTTAATAGATAGAGTAATTGAAGAGGACGGTTTATATGTATAAAACTACTGGATCGATTTCAATAATTTTATCAGTGAATGGCATAGACTATATATTTTATATCCGTGCGAGGCCGGAGCGGGCCGCTAGTTTATAATATTTATAGCGATGGCTGGCATTCTCCTCATAGTTTTGAACAGGTGCTGCTGGTGGGAACATTTTTACCATTTTGAGTACTTAATACAATATAAATCACAAAAAAATATAAGCCCGTAAGCACAGTTCTAGTGCTCAAAAGTCGATAAAAAATATAAAAACTAAAAGTAAATACCTATCTAGTGCGTACACATTGTGTAGCTTGAGATGATCATGTAATTACATGTATGAAATCTATCACTGGCGACTAAATATAGTAAGCTATGCATTTAGATATAATTAGAACTACTAGACTTTTCTTTATGTTATTTTTACCGATATTTCTGCATTGTAACTGTGGCTTACATTTCTCAAATGATTTATTTTGTTTTTTTTTAAATTGTATAATATTTTTGAAAAGAGTAATTACCGAGTTTCTTGCCAGGTTCTTCTCAGTAAAAGCAACCTTCCGAACCTGGCGGTAGCATGTATAATACTGTATAATTGTGTCATCCTGACGATTTGAAAGTACTTTGTAAAAAGTCTAATCGAATAAAGATATTTTTGACTTTTGACTTTAATATATATCGGTAGCTGAGCATTGACGTTTAAGAGAAGTAAAAGATACAATAACTTACATTTCAAGACAAATTCTTATTGGAATTTGCTGTTAAAATCGCAGATCACAGCCAAATAAAACTATCTTGACGCAGTAGGTAATTCTGTTTTTGCTGTGAGTATGGTCGCCAGTACTCAATGGGGCGAGTGAAGACCCAGTGCCACCTAAAGTCAGGCCCATTCATCTCTTAGTATATAGGCAAACTAATTCTCTTCACGTCCACCTACGGTAACCGCTTGCTGTCAGGTGGACTGTGCGCTTACTTGTAAGTATAAAAAATCAAGCTGAAAATTATCGACGAAAACCTTTAATATGTGTATCCACACGTTAAAATGTTACTCCAATTATATCCAAAGCCGAGCAGTAAAAATCTCATTATTATCCTCTCTCACAAAAGAAAACGAGGCAGTACAACGCTTGTTTACACACCCATACGTGCCCATACATACAAGTTAAGTACGTATTATATTTCGTGCAGTAGGTACACGGGGTTGTGTGAGAAAAATACAATATTCCAGCTTAATATTTGTTTTATGATTATCTTAGAACATTTTTAACAGATTAAATCAATATTTTTGTTGCAATTCCTTCACGGTTTTCCACAAAACTCTCTGAAGTGGTAGGGAAAGATTTTACAACACTCCCTTCACTAAGGATAATTTGATGCTTATATGACGAGACAACGAGCACCTATATCTTCCACTCTTGTATGACTTTACATACGTCTTTAAATATCTTCTCAGACGTATAAATTATCTTCACGATGAGTTCCTTCCCATAAAGTATTTGTAATGGAGCATCGATTGTGAACCTAAGATATAAGGATGCGAACGAAAATATGCACTTGGCTTATAATAATTAAGTCTCTCTTTGCATTTAAATTACTGTAAAATTTACTTATATTAACTTTTAATCGCTATAAACATTGTTAGAAATATATTATACGTTATTAGAGTCTTTAAATAAATTAGTGTGCATAGTGCAAAGAAGAGTGTTCTTTGCTGCGGACGTTGGGACCAACTGAACATAATAAAATGAAAGTAAATAGGTGATAATTTAGATACCATCCATATGCATCGCGTGCACAAATATTACCCATTTAATTTAATTTCGCACGCAACCTCATTCTCATCTTTCAAAAGATCTTCTTTCAGTAATGATTTTTCTCTGTCAGAACCTATTCTTCTATACAAAAACATTGTCTCTGTTATTTTATTGCATGCTGTTGCTACCTATAACTATAGTGGCACCTACATATTATGATAAATTTATCTTGTACTCAAACTAATGCATTGGTGTTCTCTAGGTTGGTAGCCTTAAAAATAAATATAATACTAAATTTTATGACTACCTCTTATATACGAACTTTCATTAACCTGTGGTTATACGTCTCCAGGTTTTAACCATGGCTCAGTCACCCTAAAAAGGGTTGTAACGTTGGAATGCCACGCTCGATATTCCTTAATTTACTAAAGCTCACGTCTTCCAACAAAGGTCCCTGAAGGTTGAACCGAATTTGGTAAGTTGCCAACGATTTTTAATGTATTCTCTGGCATTATGCAGATCTCTTCACGATTTCCTTCATCTTAAACTCTTGTGACAAAGCTTCACATCAGTTTTTCGAAAAAAAAATTGATACTTGCGTCCCACGGTCACAACGATTTTTACATACATTTATACATACTCACGTTTGTATTCTCCGAAGGGACAAATAGAGGTGTTGTAATAACAACACGCACTTTTTACCGAAGAAATCAACGAGATACGAGAGGTACGAGTCAGATACGAGAGGCTATATACATACGTCTTTGAATTAATTCTTAGCCATGTACTGGTTTTCTCACAATGTTTTCCTTTACCGTAAAGCACGTGCAGTGATATCACTACACAGTAGTTTTTTTAAGAACACTGAATTTGACTATTTAATTTCCAAATAAAAAAACTAACCATACGATAGGTAGTCTTATAATCGTCCAGAACATAAATACTTGAGAGTAAGACAGTTGGTATAAGTGTTAGGAGCGTCTCAACAGGCCGGCCGAATTATGCACATACACGATACGGTTATATTGTCACTCCCCCGGCTCGAGTGCCCGGAGACGTATTTACATTTGTTTATTTGCCGAATAAACATTTGAAAACGGAACGTTTACAAACATAACAGATTTGTGTTAGGTACGTAATTTCTGTCGAACACAAAGTAAGTACTGTTTGCTAGCTCGAGTATTTGGTTTGATATGAAAATACGTCTCGTGTAGAATATATTACTCTCTATGATTTCCCACTAGGATTTTGGAAGGAGTGCGTAGACAGATTAATGGTCTAATACAAAACGCTGCTAAGATCATTCATTTTGAGCTTCTTCCTATGTTATTACTAATTCGAGTTTAACATAATTGTCTCCCTGGCCTTATCCCATACATTGTTGGGGTTGGCACTTGATTCAACCCGATGTGGCTGATCACCTGATTTTTATACGAAGCGACTGCCATCTGACCTTCGCAACGCCTTTAACGAGGAAAATCTGTGATCTAGGTTAAACCAGTTGTCAGACTATTGTAGGCCTCCGACTGACCTGTAACGATTGTCAAAGATGATAAATTGGCAACCGGGACCGACGGCTTAACGTGCTCTCCGAGGCACGGAGGGAACTCGGGCGGTCACCCATCTAATTACTGGCTAGGCTTAGGGTTGCTTAACTTCGCTGATCGAATGATATGCGCAATAGCAACTGTGCCACGAGCTCCTCTAATTCGAGTTTAACGTCAGCTTAAATCGATAATAAGGTCTTTATTTTTCAGTGACGTTTTAAAGTATAGTCTGTTGCTGTCCAATAGTCCAACTTTTATATAATAAAACGTAGTTGAAGGCGATTCTCTTGACAGTAGTATTATAAATAGCGCGCGTATTTGAGGGTAATAATTTTTTAAAAACTATAGTTCTTGGCACTTATTGGCACAAGGCATAGTTACAATATTTTTTTTATATTTAATAGCGCCGTAATTTCTAATAGTAGGTAGTCCAGGTCATAAAGTATTTTAATATTTATGCACGGAATTAAAGAGTAAACGTCTCTCCAGCGTGTGGAATGCTCTGCAATTTAATTTTCATATTTGTATGCTCTTGAAACTTTGTAAAACGTGCTGTTTCGTTTGCAAATCCTCGCTGTTCCTACACTAAAAAAAAATAGTATCAGATTACACTGTTATGCGGAAGGATGAGGATAGTGTTGCAAAAAAGTTTTGTTTATAAATTTGGAAACGTTGCATGGATCATGTGAGAGGTGATAAGGTTTGAAAGGAAGGGGAGAAAAATGCATTTCGCCGACCACAAATAAAATGGGAAAAAGGCAGGAGGCTGATAGGTATCGGACTAAGTATAATATTAGTTTTTATTCATAACAATGTTTAAATTCAAAATTCTTAAATAGGGTAGCGAGAAATACAAACACGAGGCGGGATTCGAACGCACGACCTCTGCAAACCATGCAGTTGCTCTTCCAACTGAGCTTTTTTGAGCTTAGTTACATTTAGCTACATTCAATCGATGATGCAACGCCGATCTAGTAAATATGTATATATATATATATATATATATATATATATGCTCACGCCATCCCAGAAGGGTCCCCGAAGGGGTAAGCAGAGGTGTTGTATCAACAACACCCACATTTCACCGAATATGATCAAGTGACAACGTGACAGAGGGTGAGTCCATCGCCGTCTCAGGCACTATAAATATGTCTTTGAATTACTTCTCAGACATATGCAGGTTTCCTCACGATGTTTTCCTTAACCGTAAAGCACGTGGTGTTAAATAACTGCACATAAGTTCTTAGAAAAACTCATTGGTACAGGCCCCGCTGGGATTCGACCTTGCGTCGCTTGCGTAGCAGGCGACTGCTCTATCCCTAAGGCCACCACGGCTAGTAGATATGTCTTGAATAAAAACTAACATTACACTACTAAATGTAACTTTAGACGTATCAGTTGAGTTTGGATACACCGACCAACAGATGTCGCAAGCCTGCCTCTGTACCGCAAAGACAAGGGAAGGAAAAATTCGACGCATGAGGTAGGATCCCTGTAGCTCAGTTGGAAGAGCAACTGCACGGTTTGCAGAGGTCGTGGGTTCGAATCCCGCCTCGTGTTCGTATTTATCTTTACCCTTTTTAAGAACTAAGTATAATACTTTGTCGAAACTGATGATATTAATAAGAACATGAAGAAACATACTCTCTCATTTAAAAAAATGTTGTAGGAATCTTCTGTTAGTAACATCCAACATTGTCGAGACACTATACAATATAACCTTTTTGTGAGAAAAACGTAAAGTGGATACCGGCTCTGCCCACGGCAGGAAACAACTAAAAAGAGGTACTTTATTATATTTTTCTGGCAGAAAATGTTTCTCAAATTCCTTCTACACGAGACGCTTCAGTGCAAAAATGAGGACGAATAAGATTTCTGGTTCGGAAAGTTTGCCTCCTCGCTTAAATTCGCGAGAAATTAGCACTGTGATAGTTTGTAACAATTATTTTCTTGGGACATTGGTCATATTAAACTTCTTGAGTGGTACTTTTTCTTTCAAGCTGGTATTAATTGTAATCAAATCTGCATCTAAACATCTATAAATATGTCAACCATATAAAAGTATATACGGTATTGACATAAAAAAATCTTTCTGTGTTCCTGTTTGTTTTGGCTAATATCCGATACGACTGGACCGATTTTAATGGGACTTTCACTGGTAGGCAGTTTATGTTTCACGGATTAACTTAGGCTACCTTCATTTAATTTAAATTCAAATTCAAAATATCTTTATTCGATTAGACTTTTTACAAAGTACTTTCAAATCGTCAGAAAGACACGATAACATTGGATTATACATGCTACCGCCAGGTTCGGAAGGTTGATTTTACTGAGAAGAACCTGGCCAGAAACTTAGTAATAACTCTTTTAAAAAAAAACACAGCTTTGAGTAATACAATATAAATCATAAAATATATATATAAGGCCATGGACACAGTTCCAGTGCACAAAAGTCGATATGAAAAAAATTAAAAACTAAAAATAAAAATAAAAATATTTACAAAATAATTTTCGGTTCCGCGAGTCATAGCATGAAACTAAGACTACGCGGGTGAAACCGCACTGCACAGCTAGCTAGCTAAATATATTTATGTATACTCAGCAGTATCTACACTGACTATAATAACACACAATAACAGCCTTAATTAAACTACATATATACATTTCTTGAAGAATATAACGTCATTAATGCAAATCTACCACGAAAGTTTTGTTAAGTTTTAGGGAGAATATTCTGAGAAAGACACACAGTTCCGTTCAAAAATAAACATACAGTAATATATTCTTGTTAATCTCACACTCAGAACCCACACATGTACGAACTGTAAAATATGTCCCTCTCTACCATAGCAGATTCAAATTCAACCTACATTTCGTGCAGCGTAGAGCTAATTTCAGAACGTTATCTAACGCCGAACCGTGACGACACATACGTTATGTATTAAAACTTGAGCTTTGACTTAAAGTAACTAAAGTATATTTTTAATCGGATTACATACCGTGTAGATCTAGGATTGTTGCATAGTGATATATTTCTACAACCCAGCGACGGAGTGAGCGATAGCAGAGTTAAAGCAATCTAATAAAAAGCCTAGGCGGTACTCGTATCGCCCCATCTAGCCAGTAAGGTTGTATTCCCGCATGGAAATTGTTTTTGCAATTCTGTTTGCAATGGTATAAAGCATAACGTTTGCTGTAATGTAATTCATCGTGTAGGATGCAGCACGTTACTAGAAATAACGATATTTTACAATAAATAAATTTACTACTGTCCCGTACCTAACTCGATTTTTAAGCTGCTCCAGATAACATAAACCTAATTGAAATATGTGATGATATTTTAAAACTCGAAAGTATTTAGTTTTATTTACGTAATCTATGTTATACGAAACACAAAAAATTCGGGACTTTATTTATCGGGCCAATACTGTCCAATCTAGCCATCCATAACTTTACTTCTAGGATAATCATTGTAACGAGTAAGTTACCTGTAAATTGATTATTTTAACGGTAATCTGGACTATTGATTCCAAAACACTCTTTTGGTATTTTGACCTCTCTGTGAATGGAGGAAGGAAGGGATGGATTCCGCGGTAGTTTCTGAACTAAATTACAGTCACCAAAACAAAATGTACAAATTCACCCTCCCATTACCGGGAATCAATAACCGGAATTTTTCCGGTCCT
The DNA here is from genome assembly GCA_929442735.1 of Watsonalla binaria. NCBI lineage: Eukaryota > Metazoa > Arthropoda > Insecta > Lepidoptera > Drepanidae > Watsonalla > Watsonalla binaria. The sequence continues at coordinate 263,001 of OV838932.1, forward strand.
TGAAGCCCTTTTTTTATCGAACCCACCATAGGGACAATCTCGAGTACATAAAACTTCATTCCTGGCTGGTAGAGCGTCTGCCTCGCAAATACCACTTATAGTGAATTTATTTGGCGCGGCACACATAAATAAAGGCATAGGGGGTTGTATTGAGAGTGACTGCCGGCACGCCCACCATCCGATACTTGAACACGAGTTCCGCTTTAGTCGTGACATCAAATAAATTGTTCCATAAGGCCGGCTCACATACTTAAACAAGAGTTCGCATATAAAAAGTAGTTTTACCCTTTTTATTGGAATTTATATGAAAGGTAAACAGACCAAGATTGTTTGTCATGCGTCTTTTTTACGAAATATGTACATCACATGCATTGAAACTTATAATAAACTAGAAAGTCAGGAAAATCAGAAATTAATATTCATCAAGGATTAGGATTATATATGTTACCCATAAATTACTTTCACGAAAATTTTATAAACACTTCATTTAAGCGTTTTGCACAAAAACTATTACGTAGTTATTAGTATTCAATGATGATTCTAGACTTGTACTGAAAGTCGACCTTCAGTTACCTTTATATTTGTGATTCCTGGTTGAAGAATGGGAATGAATGTTAAGTGAGGGAAATGAGTCGAGTAATTTAACACACAGCGGAATGGCGATACGATAAACTTTACTCAAATGCATTAAAATATATCGTGTCGTGTTTTAAGCAGAGTCAATTATACTTGGAATTGTATTTAACAAGTGTCGTATTTACAACTTTTAAAATATAACAGATAAATATGATAAATACATGAAATACTTACACTCACGATTCTAATTCGAAACAATCTTGAGGAAAACTGCATTTGTCAAAGACTTATATATAGTATAGTGGCTAAGATTAAATTAGGTTTTGTTATTATAACACCTCTGCCTACCCCTTCGGGTAATACAGATTGATGATGATGACCCTATGTACATACATATGCTCACGCCTGTATTCCCCGAAGGGGTAGGCAAAGGTGTTATAATCACAACACCCACTTTTCACCGAATTTGATTAAGTGCCAACGTGACAGATGGTGAGTCTATCGCCGTCTCAGGCACTATACATACGTCTTTGAATTACTTCTCAGACATATGCAGGTTTCCTCACGATGTTTTTCTTCACCGTAAAGTACGTGGTGTGAAATCACTGTACGTAAGTTTTTTTTTAGAAACACTCATTGGTACAAGCCCCGCTGGGATTCGAACTTGCGTCGCTTGCGTAGCAGGCGACTGCTCTAACCCCGAGGCCACCACGGCTCTTTGTAATTCCATAAAATATCAAATTATTGAGTTCACAACAATGACTTGAATAAAATTAATAGAAAAACTGAAATGCAGTGATATCACATCACGAGCGCAACGCCGATGAAACAAATCATGAAGAACTGGCAAGTGTCCCAAAGATGTTTAAATAGTGCCTGAGTAGGCTCACCACCTAATTATTTTGGTCTAAAGTGTGTGTCACCTTACCCCATTCGAAAGGCCCGAAGGTCGTATCGTACCTTCATTTGAAAAAGCACTGAAAAATGTATTAATCACGAAAGGTGAAAAACGTCTATCTGTCAACTCGTAACCATCACGGCTAATGCATACGTACATACATATGCTTACGCCTGTATCCCATGGGGGTAGGCAGAGACCACTGTTTGCCACATACTACGATCCTTACATACTTCTTTCGCTTCATCCACATTCATACATCTCTTCATAAACTTTCTTCGGTTACGAGTGCTCCGAATTTGACCTTTCTAAAAAATACTATTAATTTGGTCATAGTAGTTGTTCCTTGGACGCCCTCTACCGACACTTCCGGTCACATTCGCTCTATAAATTTATTTCGTTAATCGCCTTTCACTCATCCTTTCGATATGTCCAAACCATCTCAACATACTTTTTTCAATTCTGGTCACCACATCATTCTTCAACTTGCAACTGTCTCTTATCACACTATTTTTCATACGATCTACAATAGTGACCCCACAGTGCTAATGCAACTCTTAAATAAAAATAATTTACTTAGTTAACTACGCGTTTAAGACCCGCTTTCTGTAAATCAACGTACCTGGTTAGTGTAGTTGTTTGCACAATGCAGTTGTTTTGTAAATTAAAAAAGAATCACTTGACGTGCAGCAACTGCCATAAAACACACGTGTTGTCATTTTAACCAAATTATAAGCGAGCGTGTGAAATTTGCAATCCTCGGTGCAGATTTGACCACTCCAGATAATTACATTGTTGTGCTGTTATTTTGTTAATATATGGCTATTACCATATGAGAGCTAATCAGAATTAGCGCGTTCGAGCACCAAATTAGCAATACTCATTTAAAGGCTTACTGCGCTTTGCTTATCTGTATTTGGTTGGATAATAGCTGCTTGTTTGTTACACGCAAGTGCTAAATGTATTTATCTAATTCACTTGTTTGTATGCAGTTATGATCAGCTATTTACTGCAGTGTTATTTTCACGTAATGTTAGTTGATTAGCTGAAATATAATATAAAATAAAACTAATTATAAAAAAAGCAGATTATCAGTAGCTAAGCTTGAAACTGTAACAGAAGGCACTGAAAATATGATATAGGTACCTACTTAATTGAGTTTCAAAACGATTGCAAATGGATTTAGAACAATTCGATGACAAGAGGAGTGATTTGAATCTTAGAATAGTTTAGACACGGTGTAATACTATGTCCGTCTGTAATATTTTTTAATAATCGGAAGGGTTTCCTTACATACATACATATGCTCACGCCTGTATTCCCCGAAGGGGTAGGCAGAGGTGTTGTTATCACAACACCCACTTTTCACCGAATTCGATTAAGCGCCAACGTGACAGATGGTGAGTCTATCGCCGTCTCAGGCACTATACAAATGTCTTTGAATTACTTCTCCGAAATATGCAGGTTTCCTCACGATGTTTTCCTTCACCGTAAAGCATGTGGTGTGAAATCACTGTACATAAGTTTTTTAGAAAAACTCATTGGTAAAGGCCCCGCTGGGATTCGAACTTGCGTCGCTTGCGTAGCAGTCGACTGCTCTAACCCCGAGGCCACCACGGCTCTACGGTTTCCTTTATCTGTGTATTTGATGCAATTCCCTCCATCACCTCTTTTTAATGCAATTTTTTGACCTTCTTATTGCATCATAACAATACTTTTTATTTAAAAGTTGTATATACTTTTTATAACGTGTTTTTTATGTTTGAAAACAAGTTGTTAGTTGAGCAATTTCACCCAGTTCTGCTGCTTTGTTCCAAAAGGAATTCGAAACACAATTTTGTAGGAGAATTCAGTAAGCTTTAACATAAGAAACCAAGTCTGAGCCAACGTATGCAGTATACAATTTGGCTCACAAAGCTTCTTACCCAAGCAAGAACAAGGAATAAGACGTGAGGTACAACGTTTGTCAGCTCGCGGTCACTCCAATTTTGTGCACTTTGTGCTTTGATACTCCTTCAAGGTACGTGATTTACTTACATTGTGGGCCATTTTACTTTGAAAATTTCTTGTGTAAAGGATTCCACTGAGACAATATAATGTTGATCACTAGAGGTATAAATCAGGAAGGCGCTACTGTGGCCACGTAAACAATACAATCCGCGACAGTTTAAAAAATAGCGTTAAATACATGCTTCTGTGACGTGTTCCGATTACAACGGATCAGTCAACTCTACAATATCTCCAAAAAATATATAATAGATATGGTATACTTATTGTAGAACAGCCACATTTTCCTGTTTGCAAAGTACGACTTTTTAATACTAATTTGTGAATCCATTACTTCATATACGATTATGTTTTGTATAAAATAACACAGTTCCTCAAGGGCTACGAATTATATTATAAGATAATATCAAGTAAAGTCAGGCTCACTCGATAATGGCAACAGTATCATCCGGGCTTTTAAATTTCATCTCTTTTACGACACGACTGCTGAGTGAATTGCATTCTTCCAGCGCTGAAGATACGGCATAATATTCTGTGTACCGTCGGGATAGATTTAGTGAATTCCTTCAGCAAACATTAATAATAATGCGAAAGCTTTTACTCGCTCGCGCATGACAAAGAGGCGGCACTATATCCAATTCTTCTCGTCCAAAATGTATGATGGCATTTCCCAAAGTTTGGACGGCGTGTCCCAGCGTCCCTCATGTAAATAATGGGACGATTGTGGGACTATTGAATTTTAAATCGAGAAACTTAGATTTTGTGAGGTTTGTTTGCTTCTCAGTTGGGATATAATTATATTTTGGTGCTCAAAATAAGCTTTGAGACGCAAGACTGTTACTAACTTTATACTAGCTTTAGTATATAGTATATACAAGCTGTGCCCTGCGGTTACCCGCATTGATTTTTTTCATAGGTAATTTTCCCCCGCGCATTCCATTTTTAAATACAAGTAGCCTTAGTAACTCCTAGTAATTAATGTAAAATCATTAGCTATTTGCCAGTAAAAATCCCGTTCAAATTGGTACAGCTGTTTTGGAGATTAGCCGGAACGAACAGACAGATTGGCAGACATACAAATAGAATAAAAAAATTGATTATTTTATGTGAGTACTGTATATACTTTCGTATGTAGAGCTTTTAATTTGAAATTACAAATAGACACTTGAATTTTATTTTACGGTAAAATATTAAAAATATTCTTTGCCTCCTGACACTCGAAATGATCGCCAAAGACGTTCAATTGCCAACTAGGATTGTCGGCTTAACGTGGTTTATACATGCGTAAATGGACTCTCGTACGTGAGCATATTTCATTTTTTATGAGTACGCAAAGACGCATGTCTCAACAAAAGTTGGGAGATAACGAGATATAATAGTCATGACTTCAGATACGTTTTTGAATTTCCATCCAGACACGTCGTGTGACAAATCGCTGTGCTTAAGTTTACTAAAACTCAGAACAAGGCCCGTATGTAGGAAGCGACTACAATACTAAACCACACATGCTTAGTGTAGCAACCTTTGTACCCTATGGAAGTTTAATATTTAAATCCAATGCAAGGGTTTTCGTAAAAGCTCTACCATAAAGGATAGTTATGGTGAACCGCAAATCTTACTCAGCACTGCGGGATCCGCCCATGATCCTGTGGTTTGCGGCCCTTATTCTCATTTTGTGTGCATTGTGTTAGGGTAATCCTTATGGGGTAATTAATATTACGTTTATTGTTTCCAAACTAGATTAATAAGGTTTCATGCTAAAGTGGACCAGAATTGTATGATTGAAAACCGTAGACTAGTATTTAGGTTCTTTAAAATGGCGCTAGGTAGGTAGGACAGCTCCATCACTATCTAGATCCAATTGATTGATGGATGGTAAGCGATCTGTTAATCTTGATGTAGTCTGTAAGTTAGGGTGAAATAGTGTCTAGCTCTTAAGAAGCACTTCATATAGCTTCTTGTGATATCAGATTTTTTTAATTTTCTCAACACCTTTTCTTTTCAGATCAATCAAATCAAATCAAATCAAAAAGTTTTATTCAATATAAGGGACACTTGGAACACTTATTGAACGTCATTTTTCTTACGTTAACTTAAGTTAATTTACTACCGTTTCCAAAAGTAAGCCTGTCAGGAGAAGAAACGGCGAAACAAACTCCCCGGTTTTTATTTTTTTAGATTCCCGCACTGTTTTTTTTCTTACCTATTCTTTTCGTTTTTTCCTTAATTTGTTTCTACGATAAGTAAACGTACTTTACGCTTTTCGAATTTTCCTTTGATTCATGCTATAAAACATTTACATTTATTGATTTTAGGTCGACGGGAATTACATTGAGTTAAGATCTTATAGCGAGGCCTTTACCAATGAGTTTTTCTAAAACCTTATGTTCAGATTTCACAACACGCGCTTTACGGTGAAAGAAACCATCGTGAAGAAACCTGCATATGTCTGAGAAGTAATTCAAAGAAGTATTTATAGTGCCTGAGACGGCGATAGACTCACTATCTGCCACGTTGGCACTTAATCATCTTTGGTGAAAAGTAAGTGTTGTTATTACAACACCTCTGCCTACCCTTTCAGGGACTACAGGCATGAACATATGTATGTTTCTAGCGAATTTCGCAATTATCCGCATTAACAATCTTTATTTTTCTATCGCGTTGGTGAGTGATTTTATAACAGCACCAGGGGATTACAGATCCCCACGTCATTCTGAGAAAAATGGTCTTGATAATCAAATAGGCTATAAGACTTTTTTCATACATTTTTAAATACATCCTTAAATAGATTACCTACATTATTATTTTGGTAAACACTCCACACTGCCGCGGGCTTGACCGGCCACAGTTGTTACTAACTTATCAGTCCGAATAATGCTACAGCTGAATCAATATTGTTCCAATATTAGTAAGAGCATATTAACCTACTTCAGTGCAGAGGTGATAGAGATTCATGACTAATACACAGACTGCAGAATGAACGCTAATTATACAGCAAATAGTAATTTCCAGGATACATTATATTGTGTTATGATGTTATTCAGAAATCAGTATTAATACCAACGATGAGAGTATAGTTAGCAAGTAAACATCATTCAAAATGATTAAATCAGTAAATAATTATAGGGTTTTAATTATATCATAATCCATACCAAAGAAAACAGTTACCAAATCCTATTAACTATTGTAATATTTCAGCCAAGCTATACCACAACCTGATATATGAAGGTTTCCTCACGATGTTTTCCTTCATCGTAAAGCACGTGGTGTGATATCATTGCACATAAGTTTTTAGAAAAACTCATTCATACAGGCCCCGCTGGGATTCGAACTTGCGTCGCTTGCGTAGCAGACGACTGCTCAACCCTCGAGGCCACCACGGCTCTATATTCCACCACAGAATAATATTCCATTATAACCCATACCTGCATAGATACATACATATGCTCACGCCTGTATTGAGATGCCTGTAGGCAGAGGTGTTGTTACAACAACAAAGATGGTTAAGTGCCAACGTGACGGAGGGTGAGTCTATCGCCGTCTCAGGCACTATACATACGTCTTTGAGTTACTTCTCAGACATATGCAGGTTTCCTCACGATGTTTCCCTTTACCGTAAAGCACGTGGTGTGAAGTCACTGTACATACGTTTTTAGAAAACTCATATCCTAAATAGTAAGGTAGAGTATCTACTTGTTTGCCGTATGTTACAGTACTCCTGTATCTCTGTATCCCTTCACCTTCCTTCACTTACTATGAAGTTTAAAGCCCGAATCGTAATCATTACCTTATCGCTAATGAGTTAACAACAAACCAACAGTATAAATGTGTAAAGCAACGACTCCTCCATTAACCAATTAAAAACGTATAACTTGTGATTTGTAACGGCAGCGCAACAATAACTCCCAAAAACACGGCGTTATTATTTCAATTCAATATTTTAATTGTTTAATTAATAAATGAGAGCGAACAAGCCGTTAATAGTAATTTATGACCGGCCACTGTCCCGTATCGCTGCGATAAATTAATTTTAATTAATCCCTTATGTTAATAGGTATTAACGTTAAAGAACAGTAACGTTTCATTATAATCTGACTTGTTATGTGGTAATGACTTGTAAAAAAATCATGTGAAATTCTAATATATTACACGTTTAATGAGCATTGAATATCCAATTTTGGTTTTTCATAAAATATACGTGCTGAGCAAATAGCCTAAGTGTTTACTCTTTCCGAAGATAATGGAACGTATTTTCTTTAATTAGAGCTATGTCTGTACGTTTACGTTCACCTAATGCAGATATAAGACACATACGTAAAAAACACATTTTTTACATTTTCTCTGTCCGTTTGTCCGTCTGTCTGTTTGTTCCGGGTAAACTCTCAAATGTCTAGACCGATTTCTACGAGACTTTCACTCACAGGTAGTTAATGTTACAAGGAGGAATTTAGGAAAAAATACACCCATAAAAATAAGTCTGCGCGTGTGAAACCGCGGGCGCAGCTAGTTAGTTATAATAATAATATTTTTCCAGTAGCTCATCTCTTAGTCTATTTGAATCTATTATAAAAGCCTATAATGCAAGACAGAGACATTGTTGGCAAATTACATTGAAGGCTAAGTATAATATTACTAGTATCGAATTCGGGATAAGGGTGCTTTCATACTTGAACATATTATTATGAATTATGACGTTTTGATGAAAAACATTATCCTAATTCAAGCGAGTAGGTTCAGTGGGAAAACATTTCATCACATAAATACCTTCGCTTCCAAGAAGATATATTACAAGTCTATTGAAATTATGCTAAAACAATACATACTTTGAATATTCCCGCTCGGTGCGCCGATGTGGACCCGCACATTGGTACATGCATTATGTAACGCACATCATACATATTAATGTACACACAGAACGATAATGTTTCATTTTTATATTAATATTCATGCGAAACGGATTGAAAATGTCCGAGAGAAATTATTTATGGCGTCGATAGTAAAAATGTGGGTGAAATGAAAATTTTCCTCTACGATCATTTATGAACTGATAGTATATTGAAAGATTGTAATTTCTGATATATCTACGCATCATCCTCCTCCTCTCCTCATCGCATGTTATTTGTGGTCGGTACGATGTTTTCCTCCATATCAGAATTCTTCTCTGATTATGTCTTTCATATATAAATCCAAGTTATTGACGCATCATCATTCATAATAATAAACCTTGATTTTATATGTAAGTATACTGTTCTATAAACACTGAACATACTCATAATATTTTAAACAGAAAGTAGGCATTGTTGTAAAAATAAATTATTATTTCCTGATGTTTTCTGAACTCGAGATAATATCGGATATTTGTTTAAAACATAATTGTTTCCGTGTTTACTTAAATGATTGATCTATTTTGTAAATGTCCAGCATCAGTGTTTTCCAGAACACCAATAAGAGCAATTCCAGAAGAGCGCAATACCGAACACACGTCGTACCCGTGGATACATGTGTATGTGGACCCCTTTGTACCCATCGCCTGTATAAAGTGAGCCGGTACCAGGGAGTTTGGTTTAACTGCTCCATAAAGAGACTCCACTGAGAAGCTTTATGACAAAGGGATGACCATGCGTGTTCGACATCGCTGTCATTCACAGCAGTTGGCTTCGGTTTTATTATCTACCAGTGTTTGTTTCATTGCAATCTATCTCCAAGCAACCAATATGTATGAGACTGCACCCGAAATACTTCCTGAGATACCTAATTATAAACATTTGGTATATTTTCAATTTTCATTCAAAATATCTAATTATAAAAATAAAGCAATCAAGCACTTTGTTTTAATTATATACTAATTGTATAGATGACAAATTAATGAATTTAAGATAATCTTTAAAGCAGAAGAGAGCTTCGAGCTACGGAATTCGTCATTCATATTATTAAATACGTATAGAACACACACTCCCGAAGCAATTAGTTTGACTCGCGCAAGTGTCCCAGGACATCCAGGGCTGTCACCGAGTCAAACACAAATTTATTCGTCCAACACCCGATAATTTGATGCGTAACTAGTTACACTCTTGCGGTTAACTCAATCCCTCAAGCAAAATCCTTACGGAACAACATAGTTCCCGTGACATCATATGACATAGGCTCAACCGCTAGTGACATACGATTCTGAACTCTAACTCTGGATGTTAATGTCAGTTTTACTTTGTTAGCGAACTCGTAATTTGTATGCAGATCGGCTCGTGTCAACGGTGAGTTAGGAAGGACCCAGAGGTGCCTTCGTGTGACGTTTAGTGGTAGTGTACACTTTACCCCGTTGTCAGAGTTTCATACATTGAGGTAGGCTAATGATTAAGGTTGACAGCCCTAGGAATTTGGTTGCCTACTGCACATTTAAACCTTTTCGGGAGACGGAGGTATAAGTTATAAAAAATTTACATGGCATTTATAATCGTACGATCGACGTAGTAATAACTGATTTGGTCAGTAATGCCAGGTATGTATGTAAGATTGAACAATTTGTAACATTACTCTATCTCTTCTACTTTCGGTAAATCTCTTTTGCTGCGTCAAACTGCTTGCTCTGCGAGGTACTTAGTGTTGTGATTAACCTACATGTAAAAAAACCTTATTCGTTTTTGGGTCATTTAATATTTATTTTAATATAATGTCATTGGAAATAGAGTTCCAGTCTAATATATACAGTTCTAGATTTGATGGCGACTATAAAAACAACAAGCCCTAAAAAAGTTGGCAGAAAAAGCCTTTGAAATCTTTAAAACATTTAAAAGAAGTAAGCGTTATATGAAGATAACATTACTAAAAATTCCGTTATAACGTAACGAATTATCGTTATCTACAGCGCGACTAGTACAAGAGCTAAGTAAATAAAACTCGGCCAAGCAATTTAGTAGTTGGCAGAAGTAAAGCACAAAGCGACTGCCAACTATTCCAGTTACAACAAGTGTACTAAGCGGGCACTTAATGATCACTAAGATACAATGAAGGATAAACTTTAAATTGGCCTTAGTAGCATTAAATAAAACCGTTTGAATTGTTTTTGTTTAAAGTAAATCAGTTATTTTGTTCTCTGGCAATAAATACATCTTGCTTGCTTGTTCTGTATAAAGGCAGCACAGTGAGATGTTTCTTTCGTCTATATATATACAAAAATGAAGGTTTGTCTGACTGAGTGCCTAGTGCGAGTATTCTTTTAATCGCCATCATAAGTTACTGTGTCGACGTAAACGCAGATTTGTATGGGCTCACAATAGTGTCGTTTTTAGGCCAACAGGCGGCAGTGAACAACTCGCAGTAGAACATCTGTATGTCCTTTACAGAATCGTAAACAATTCATTAGATCATATTGTGATACTCTACAACAAAGTGCAGAACGTTGCAGAGCTGGTACAACGAACTAAATAAATTAAGTCAATGCGGGTGCAACCGCGAGGTAAAACTAGTTACAAATAATTTTCACGATTAAACCTGTTCCAAATATAACTCTTTATCAATTAAGCAGAGAAGAGTATGAAGTGCTTAACATTAAGTGTAGCTATCTAAAATCAATTACATACGAATACATAAATATCTAGTCAACAATCGATATAATAACTTAAGTTTTTATTTATCGTTAAATAACCCTAACCCAACCAAGTGTATTAAAACTGAGTTCAAGTATTGAGTTGCCAATTGAGTGATCTTCAAAAGGAATTCAAATTTTATTAAAATCTGCTGCCAGTCAGTTTGCTAGGCAGGCAAATAATGTTGACAATAAAGATGAGGCTGTAAAGCTACATTTATTTTAGCCGTAAGCTATTCCATTAGGTGTAAAATTTACTGGTGCACTCATTAAAACTTGGCCGGTGCCCAGCAGTACGTATTGCAAGTTGCGACCTAAGGTTGGTCTCCACTTGAAGCGAAGCGTGAAGTTGAGCGGATTAAAAAACTGTTGAACCGAACAAGAGACTACCGACCAGGGTAACTGCAACGCCATTGCCAAACTTTGATGATATATATTTCTGACGTTACTTTTGTGTTTCTGCATCTAATTCTTTTCTAAATTCCTACATAAATTAAGCATATTTAATTTTGTTTCAGCTTAATGTCAAAGTATCCTTATTTAAATAGACTTTTACAAAGTACTTTCAAATCGTCACAATGAAATAATTATACAGGATTATACCGCTAGGTTCGGAAGGTGCTTTTACTGGGGGCCTACTATCATCGGTTTCAGCAGAACGTATCAAGAACTTCTAAGAAGCTGTACGCGCTGATTAAACGATCATAGTTAGCCCCCTGGGTAACAACAACATTGGCACGAGAAAGTGTGCAACGACTCCTAGCAGTAAGTAAGATCTTTTCTACACTATTCTACAAAATATTGTGTCGTGACCCGTTGAGTGTAGGTGACGAAAGCGGTGTCCAACTTTTATAAAGGCATAATCTATTTGTTTGCTCCTATGCTCCCTTCATCGTGATGATGAGGTTGCCTCTGCGAAGACCAAATTTCTTTATTCATAAATAGACTTTACAAACATTAAACCCAAACGCTTTATACTGTATCCAGTTATTTTTCGAATCAAAGAATTTCTACTACGGCTCAAATGAGCGTAAACTTTGGCCGTACCCAGCCTCGCTTAAACTACATTTTCCCCACGCTTCCCCAATGTTCCCACACAAACATATAGAGGTACTAGAGATATTTAAATAGGTCAAACAAACTGTTACGCCTCGTACGGCCAGCGGAATCACAACCTAAGCACATTTTAACTCATTACGCTGCGGCCCGAATCAATTTCGGGAATAGTTTCCGCTGGATTAATTTAAACTTGCTTAACCTACCGTTTAGAGAGTGCGTTACAGCTGATTACGGGTCTGACCACACAGCTGTCTAAATCTCTTTGAAAAGAAACGTTCATTCTGAAATCAAAATATGGTTTTGATTAAGTAAACCTAATTATTCCGGTCTGATTCAAGCGAAATATTTATGTTAAGATAGCACAAATAAAATATGGTCAAATATTGATGAGAAACAGTAACATTTTAAGATTACGTACATACATACACATGCATAGTCAACAAACATATGCTCACGCCTCTATTCCCCGAAGGTAGGCAGAGGTGTTGTAATCACAACACCCACTTTTCACCGAAGATGATTAAGTGCCAACGTGACAGATGGTGAGTCCATCGCCATATCAGACACTTTAGATACGTCATTGAATTACTTCTCAGAAATATGCAGGTTTCCTCACGATGTTTTCCTTCACCGTAAAGCACGTGGTGTGAAATCACTGTACATAAGTTTTTTAGAAAAACTCATTGATACAGGCCCCGCTGGGATTCGAGCTTGCGTCGCTTGCGTAGCAGGCGACTGCTCTAACCTCAAGGCCACCACGGCTCGTTGCATGATGCATATTTGAATATATTTTTTTTACATAATTTATGCCAAACTTACAATATTCATCGTCAATATTCTCCTTTTTAAACAGCTCTTATAAATCGTACAGAGTTGTAATTAATTTTAAACTGAAGTGTGAGTGTGGGTTTAGGACATGTTAGGCGCTCTTCAACTGAGTAGACGCATAACCCAGCCATAACATAATCCTGTGACACCAGCTTAATTAGTTTAACGAGATGTGTAGTTATGGAGTCATGTCAACTTTGAAATACTCGTTCAATTCAATTGTTATGAAACTAAGTTGCATATAGAAACATTTATTATTTAGAATTATAATTATGCTTTTAGATATACATTTGTAATATATGTGTTTAATGCTATGTAAAGGTAAAGTTTGAATTTGTGACGTGGTGGTGGGTGTCTAGATCTAATGAAGCGATCTTTTCACGTTGCTTGCGAGTATATATTACTTAGCCCGAATAATGAAGAAATCATCATTGAAGCCAATTTATACACAGGTAAAACCACGGGGCTAGAATATTATAATATAATCCATTTCTTATTTCTAAAGTTAAGTAGGAAATTATACATTCTTCTTTAGATGTTTTATAAAATTTTTCAAAATATCTTATTATTGCATATTTTCATGAAACTACCAACATGTAAAATACTTTGCAGTAAATTTATTATTGGCTTATTAAGTTATCTATTCATAATGTTATATTCAAATCACTGATAAACTTTTGCTGTTACTATAAAAGGCACATCTAACGATTCAAATGGACCCCAACTATCAAATTACTGACATAACGTGTATCTCATTGCCACAACCTCATTTGCATGCATTGGAATCAAACGAACAAAAACAGGGCGTTTGAAATAGTCACCAGCTCCTAGTCTATGAGTGACGTCATTGCTACAGCAAAGCGCTGCATGCGGGCACTAAATAAACATTTACATAAAGCCAGCTTCCATTTATTGACGATAAAAAGCGCACACACACGTATACACTAATTTTATAAATGCGAATCTAAGTTAATTTATTACACTTTTACGGCTTAAACTTATACCTGTCATCATTTAATTTTGCACATACGTCTGGGGTACAAAGAAATAAGATGCTTATCATCACCAAGCAGATGAAGCCGCGGAATATGTTAATAAAAGTATACACACGAGCTTCTCGCTGCACCAAGTATTATTTTTTGACTTATATTTTTTTTCGAGATACTCTTACTACGCTTGCGCATGTGTTGATGCGACGCTGGTTCTCGATGTCGTTAGCTGCCCTTCTGTTATGTCTTTAGTGATGCGAGCGTTGTCAATTATCGCGACACTCCACACTATCGATGGGGCCGGCTCGAGAGCTCAGTGGTTCGTACGTTGAGTGATGTCTGCTTTTGCTCTTTGGAAATAGGAATATAATTCATAGAGGTTTTATTGTTTAACATTATTTTTTATCGTTTTCGTGGTGGCCGTCGGGTGTATGCAGTCACCTACTACGCAATCGACGCAAGTTCGAATCCCAGACTCTACATCTGACACATTAGCACTTCATCATCAAATGTGGTTGTTGTTTTACGACACCTCTGCCTACTCCTGCGAGGGATACAGGTGTGAGAACATGTCTGCATTATTATTGACACTTATTTTATATTTCAAAGTTGACAAGGAAGTTACGCTAACTGTATTAATATAAGCGGCCTTGTGTCGGACTCGCGCCCGAAGCGTTCCGTAAAAATCACGTTAGTTGTATGGAAGCCCCTCTATTAAATTTTTTAGTATTTGATGTTGTTCTCAGAAAGCTAGTTTCCGAACCAGTGGTCAGTTCTTGGACGTTCACACTTATAAAGTTAAGGTATTTGGCTCACCAGGGCCTAAATTTAATAAATAATTTTCATGTCCATTCTCATAGTGGAAACAGAAACATTATCTGTATTTTTTTGTCAACTGTCACGATTCATGAGCTACACAGCCGGTGACAGACGGTCAGGCAGACGGACGGATAGTGGACTCTTAGTAGAAGGGTCCCGATTTATCGTTTGGGTACAAAACCCTAAAAACAAATGAAACTATGGTAAACTAACTTCAGAAATACATTGCACCAATACATTGTCCTACTAAATCAATAGGAGCGAGTTTCTCCAACTAGCAAATTTGTACACATAGGAATCTCATCATCATCTCCCTGGCCTTACCCCATAAACTGTTGGGGTCGGCACTTGATTCAACCCGATGTGGCAGATCACCTGATTTTTATACGAAGCGACTGCCATCTGACCTTCGCAACCCCTTTAATGAGGAAAATCTGTGACCTGGGTTAAACCAGTTGTCAGACTATTTAAGGCCTCCGACTGACCTGTAACGACTGTCAAAATGATAAATTGGCAATCGGGACCGACGGCAGTCACCCATCCAATTACTGGCTAGGGGTAGGGTTGCTTAACTTCGCTGATCGAATGATATGCGCCATAGCAACTGTGCCACGAGCTCCTCAAATAGGTATCTATTAAATAGATTATAGAACAAAGATGCTAATGACAAAATTGTCTTCTCGCAATCTCAATCAAACAAATTTAACCAATTTATTTGTCGCCTCCCTGGAGACAAAGGCATTTGTTAGCAATTCTAAAGAAATAAAATCAATGAGCTTACCAATCAATACCTTAACTGCGTCCATTAACTTTATCGCGCCAAGTAAAAAGCAATTACAGTTGTACCTCCAACCCCTGGTCGCTTTACCAGGTCGTATCGTGAAATACAAACAGCTGTTTATAATTAACACAATATATTGACATCCAGTTTGATGTATACTCAAACTAATTATCTGATACTATACACACATCCCTTAATTAAGCGCTTATTAAGTAAATTAGACGTATCATAGGACGGAAATATTTGCAGCACTATATTACGACTAATGCTACTCTCACAGAGTATTGATTGGGAGCTTGATTTCACATATCGCAGGTAATTATGTAGTCTTTATTAGGATCCATATCATTCTCGTCTACAATATATCTATAGAGATAAATAAAATCTGAAAACATCTGTTCGCTGTTCCAAATTAACAGCTATTCACAAAATTCATGTTATTATGAAATTGTATTAGGTATATGCTCACGCCTGTATTCTCCAAAAGGGTAGGCAGAGGTGTTGTAATCACAACACCCACTTTTCACCGAAGATGATTAAGTGCCAACGTGATAAATGGTGAGTCCATCGCCGTCTCAGACACTTTACATACGTCATTGAATTACTTCTCAGACATATGCAGGTTTCTTCACGATGTTTTCCTTCACCGTAAAGCACGTGGTGTGAAATAACTGCACATAAGTTTTTTAGAAAAACTCATTGGTACAGGCCCCGCTGGGATTCGAACTTGCGTCGCATGCGTAGCAGACGACCGCTCTATCCCCAAGGCAACCACGGCTTCCTTTGTATTAGGTACTTAGAAAAAATACTTTATTTTTTAAATAACATGACTTTTTATGTTAATAGTTTTTATTTTTACTTCCATGGAGGTTAAACTGCGAGGCACAGCTAGTTATTTTGTAAATCAAACCAATTTCCAAAAAATGTAACTAAAATATATATTTTTTCCTGTAGCCATCCAAGTGCTAGCCTAACTAACCTAACTTGTACCCGTTCCATGTTTTTAACGTACCTAATTTTGTAATTTGAATCAGTTTAGCATTTAACATTTACTTCGTATTCGAGAGAACAAAGATTTCATTTTTCTTAAGTAACGCTCAGTACAATAAAAGAAAATTGTATTATCACGAGGTGACGACCTGTCCGGTGCTCGACCGGGTCAGACTACACTTTGTCAAGGCGAATAAAATCATAGTGCTTCGTAATAAGGTCAATTTTAGATATGAACTAATGAAACTAAATGAAATTCTCAACAATTACCAATCTCATTTAAGAGTATCACACATTAGCTTTATCTCTTTTCATATGAACGGTAGGGACATCTTCAAAAGCATAACTCTGCACCGTCATCTATACAGATAAATAAAATTGAACCGTCTATTTTTAATTCAATTTAGCAACATATCACTAAATGCATTATGAAAGTATATACGGTAGATACAAAAAAACACTGTTTGTCAATCTGTCCGTCTATCTTGTTGTCTGTCTGCTTGTTCCGGGTAATCTCTGAAACGCCTGGACCGATTTTAACGGGACTCTCCACCCATGAAATTAAGTCTACGCGGGTGAGGCTGCGGGGCGTAGCTAGTATATCATATAGTCACGTAACGTCAATATGTACTTTTCTTTTAATCTCATTTAACACATTATATTTATCTGTTTTTTATATTAACGGCAGACACACGTTTAAAAGCATAATGGTGCTGGACCATCATAGATAGTAGAGTTGAGAGCAGTACCCCAACAAGCCGCGGTACAGATGTCAGCATAGCTCAATAGTGCAGTGTCGCATTATTTCTTTGTGGCGTCATTGCCGCTTTGTGCCGCGCGGCCTACTTGCGCCGGTAGTAACACCATGATGGCAGACAGTTTGGGAACTGGGACAGCTATCGGCAAATGGAAAACAGGTTGGTATCGCTTCTAAATATCTACATCAATGAAGTTTCCAACTTATTGGATGAACCTGATAGAATGAACGCGTATTATAATTGTTAGCTGTAAAATACTGATTTTGTTAAAATTCACTCTAACTTGACACTCATTTATGAATGTCATTTCTGAGGACTACTACAATTTTACATTCAAGTATCTAGTTAGATTTGTGATTAGATTAGATTTGTGTTATTATAAAAAAAATGGAAAAATAAAATTATATACAGTTTTGCGAATAAAGTAGTTAATAATGTAATTTAATATTTGTGCTAGTAAATGTGAAAGAATCACTTTCCATTATGAATGATAGTCGCGCACAATAAACTTTATATAGGTAGAGCCAAGGCCCTCAACATATCAAATTTTATTATGATTACATTACTTCGCGATTTTCCTAAATTTTCTCCAATTACTCCACAGACTAAAAATCACTCCAACTAAGTGACACTTGAGCCGGGAGGGGGGAGTGACAATCAATTACCTTCTTTCCGGGTGAAATTTGCACTTCATTTTTCCGGGAGGCTTTTTATAGGTTGTGACGCACCCCTAGCGAAGTAGTTATGATCGACAGCCTGAAGTACCTCTTACGACGTACGAGCTATCACTTAACTGCGAGGGATGCCCCATATTAAAATCCGTTGAGTAAACTTCATTTTAATTTATATTTGAAGTTCATTGCTAATTAAATAATTTTTACTTATTTAATGTTACTCGGGACTTGTCACGAAAGTATTTTAAAAATAACGTACCCCGACGTTTCGATTAGGTTACACCAATCGCGATTTCAAAGTAACTTTAAATACGAATAAAATCTTTTTACTTGTCTGACAATATGCGATAAAAAAATATTATTGTGTTATTTTTGTCTAAACTTGAAATAACAGACATATTGGTATTTTGTAGGACTTCTACGTAAATCATTAGTTTCTAAAACAAATAAATTCTGTGGATATTGTTGTATAAAAATAAATGGGTATTGTTGTTGCTTTCATGGTTTGTGATATAAAATCAATTTTTTTTTGTTAAAATAACTATAATTATAATATTTTATAACTTAAATATTATATTAAAAATATGGATGATTCATTATTTTCGAGCATGACATTTACTTTTACTGAATATTTTTAAATTGTACACAAACAAGGGTTAGTCTCGAAAAGATGAGACAGTGACTCTGCATTGAAACCTCTTACAAGGTATAAGCGATCAAATTATTCGCAATAAAAATGTCCTAAGCTGGCTCACACAATGGCCACCGTAATGTTCGCTCCGTGTGTACATTGCTCGCGGCCGAGAGCCGCTTTGTACAGTATTGATGTATTACTGCGAATGGCAGACCCATACATCATACACACTGTATGAATATGTCTGAACGACTTTTCCTTTGCCATTGACAGATACAGATTTCTATTCACACAACAAGAGGGAGAACAGCGCGAAATGAACTGTAACAACAAACATAATAGGTTTCAATTTCGTACATTGTGTTATTACTTATCCATGACCTAGCACTAAGTGATCGAAATGTAATGGGCACGAACAGTCAAGTGCGAATGAAGAAGTATGTTCAAGCTAACAATAACAGGTTCTTAGATAAGCGCTAGAAATAATAAACTACAAGCAAGATAGCAAGAATAAAGAATTTAATGTATTGAGTCTATCTCATCTAATATTTTAATGAATTCTTGCAATTACTTGATTGCACCACACTACCCGAAATCAAACTCAAACTCAAACTCAAAATATCTTTATTTGATTAGACTTCTTACAAAGTACTTTCAAATCGTCAGAAGGACACAAAATACATTATACATGATTATAAATGTTACCACCGGGTTCGGAAGGTAGCTTTTGTTGAGAAGAACCCGGCAAGAAACTCAACAATTACTCTTTTAAAAAAATATATATTATACAATGTTTTTGGTTACAGTATTTATATCTCATGAATATAAGCCCATGGGACACAGCACAAATGCTCAATTGTCAAATATAATAACTAAAATATTACAAATATTTGTGAGCATGGCAAATTCCAGCCAGTCAAAGCAAAGATCAAACTAAGATTAATTAATTGTAGCAAAAGTACAGTGCCAATGGGATTATTTACAATAATTTTTCGACAAAGATACATCCCAGGGTTCCTTATCACAAATATAATCACTTACAGTATAATATCCTTTTTTGAGCAAAACTGCTTTGATGGTCTCTTTAAATTTATTGAAGGGCAAGTTTACAATTTCTGTTGGTAATTTATTATAGAAGCGTGTGCACTGTCCTAAAAATGAGCCATGTACTTTCTGTAAGCGATGCGCAGGCACTACAATTTTGTTTTTGTGCCTTGTGTTTATGTTATGCACATCACATTTCTTTTTAAACGATCCAAATTTTTTGATGCACAAATAATAAATTAGCTAAAATATACTGTGAGGCCACTGTCAAAATTCCAATTGATTTAAATTTTTCCCTTAACGAATCTCGGGGTCCCAAATTATAAATTGATCGTATAGCCCTTTTCTGTAATGTGAATATATTATCTATATCAGCAGCTTTGCCCCAAATTAAAATAGCATAGGACATAACACTATGAAAATAACAAAAATATACGAGTCGAGCTGTTTCTATGTCTGTATACTGTCTAACTTTACGAATTGCATAAGCTGCGGAGCTGAGTTTTCCTGATAACTTGGATATATGTGGGCTCCACTGAAGTTTGTTATCAAGGGTTATACCTAGAAATACTACTGACTCTACGATATCCAAAGTTTCACCATTTACCATGACCTTTGTATCAACAGGTTTGACGTTTGGTAAAGTGAATTTAATACATTTAGTTTTTTGTGCATTTAAGACTAAGTTATTTACATTAAACCATTTCAATACCTGATCGAGTGCACTGTTTACATCTGCATAATTCGTTTTGGCTCTGTCGACTTCAAACAAAAGAGATGTGTCATCAGCGAACAGTACAATGTCACACGTATTCTTGACTAAATTTGGTCAAGTCAATCAATCAATCCAGTGCTTTAAAATATTTTATTAAAATTATACTTATTATTCCTTAAAAATCCACGCACGGTTAAAAAGTAAATTTATCGAATACTAGCTGTGCCCCGCGGTTTCACCCGCTTAATTCTCGGTTGGCTTTATTTCACTGAACTCTACTTTAAAACAAAACATAGTCTAATTTACTCCTTGTATCATCAGCAATATGCCAGGGAAAGACCCAATAAAATCAATTCAGCCGTAACAAACAGGCAGGCATATTTTGAAAAATCGTTTTTTGATGTAAATTTTTTAGACACGGCACGGCATGATTTTTGGTTGTAAGCAGGTTTTCTTACAATATTTTCCTGTAGTGTCATTTCACCTTCTAATATCATGTATGTAGAGTTAATGCTCAAGTCTCGTTGAGTGGTTTGTGTGATATGATGTATATTAGCAGCTTATATGATATTTATACGACGAGCGGCCCGGTGCCCTCTTTAACACGTCAAAACGAGAAATTTTTCCGTTTTCCGCGCAAGAAACAGACTTTGAGGGCTGTGAGTGGCTTTTATGCTTTTACGAATTTTGGATCATATTACATGAATGTATTATTTATTTTTGGAATTAGAGATATGCGGTATCCAGTTTGTAGAAAGTAAACTTCAGAATGACTATAGATTGTAATTATGGGCACGAATACAACCCTGATCCTTACAATCGTTTCGTATTCTTACTGAATTTCCAGAATTATACAAGAAGAAGAATAGGAGCCGTGGTGGCCTTGGGGTTTGAACAGTCGCCTGCTATGCAAGCGACGCAAGTTCGAATCCCAGTGGGGCATTGGTACGGTAATGTGTTTTGCTAAAAACGTATGTGCAGTGATTTCACACCACGTGCTTCACCGTGAAGGAAAACATACGTCTGAGAAGAAATTCAAAGACGTATTTATAGTGCCTGAGACGGCGATAGACTCACTCTCTGTCACGTTGGCACTTAATCATATTCGGTGAAATGTGAGTGTTGTTATTCCCGAAGGGATAAGCAGAGGTGTTAACCTCTGGAAGCCTATATACAAGGAAAACAGACTTACGCAGATACATGTCCCACCAGGTTTCTCGTGTTAAGCAGATAGAAGAGAGTCTCTTTCCACTATATACCACTTTCGCTTCATCAAAATCATTAAAAAATTAAAACTTAGTTAATATCCGTGTTCAAAGATATGTTGTTATAATGTACAAAACTCATTTAATCTCAGTATAATTTATAACAGTCTAGTACAAAACAAAACGGGGATATAACGCGAAACTAGATGAGATTAATTACGTCACGAGCTCGGAAGTGAAGCTCGGTAATAAATGCGTTTTGTACGGAAACTCTGGCGTTTGGCTTCTCGGAGACAATGAGAGTGGGACAAAGCGCTGAGAAGCATATCGGGCCGCATCCATTCTCTTTACGAGTGTGGAGTTAGCAGGTGTGCTAATTCCTGTTAGGTGCTGGATTACTTAACGCCAAAGGTAGTTTTCAAGAAATATTAGATAAATAATGGTGTAAGGTTTTATCATTCCACTGCCGGCAATTAAAATGGTAACCTATCTAAAAAAATATCTCAGAAATCTGGCAATTATTTTTATAAATGCAATCATTTTCTCAGATGACTAGATCATCATTATGCGTTTAAGGGTAGAGTTACTATAGGTTTACCTCATGCAATTTTCTGCACATTTCACCTTCCAGCACCTTCACTGATCTCCACTGATCATGACAGACTCCGTGCGTCTTATTTTACTTCTTCCATCATTTCCTTCTACTTTAGCTAGGACGATGATGACTTGATAAACCATGGAAGCAGCTAGCGTCCCTTCCAAAACAATTTGAAAGTAAATATAATTGAATTCCTTCCTTCAGTGTTTACCACACCCATTCCTCGACGGTTTGCGTAATTATATTTCCGCTGAAAAATAAGCCGCTCCCGTCATATTTCAGCTGAAAAACTTGAGCCCGAATAAGATCGATGCGACGGAGGTGGCAAGTTGCTGGCTGTCGCCATTGTTCCGAGCCATTGTCGTCTCCTCGCTCGTAGGGTTGTCACATATTACAAAGTTATGGGTGTTTAGATTTGTGCTAACAACTTTACTAAATGTATGTGGTTATGTACTATTTGGTTCAACGTTTTTCACGCATAAATTATTTTTGTTGCATTATACGTTTGTTGTTTCGAAATTATAAATGTAACTTTAAAATCCTTGTAAGTTAAATTTAAGGACTAAGGTCTTAATGTTAATTTAACAAGTGAGAAGTATTTTCATCGGACCACAATTTCGGTAAAATTATTTTTTTACAATAAAACCGTATTTGCATAATAGTAAATATAATATCAGTGGCAGCCCTGTGCACCCTGCTCGACTTGGCAGTGGAGTGACAACTCCTCACTTCTGTCACATCGTAACTTCAAACTGAATAATAAGTTGAGAATGTTTAATTAGCGTTGATTTTAATTTAATTATATAACTTTTTCATAACAAGTTAATTAGGTAAGACTTGTTTTAAAGTAGCTAAGCAGATTTTACAAGACCTTACTTATTTACAAAATCAGACGAGGCTAAACACAATACTACACTAATAAATTATTTAATCATTCGTTAATAATAAATAGGTAACTAAAAACTAATTACAAGTAGAAAACTTGGCCCAAATCGGTGTCTCTCGGGATCGTGCCAAGAAGGCTGGCAGCATTGCCACGTTGAATAGCAATGCTGATTCTCTGAGCGAGAAAAGCCCCAGCCCGCTTGTCACGAGAAGCTTCTAATTAAGCTTCTACACTAATTAAATTATCGTTAAGGTAAATTATGAAGTTTCATCAAATTTATATGCAATAGTTTACCTTATTTCATTAGTAAAGCGGTATATTTTTATTTGGACCCAATTCAAATGTTATGTAGTACGATCAGCTGTAGTTGATCATGTAGCATCATTAATCACCGTTCATATTTGGCGCGTGCGACGTCGTCGCGCGACACTGGCAACAAAACGTCTTGACGCCGCAACAATAACCCGTCAACTGCGCTTGTTAGAATACAATTAATATTGTACGCACGGGATATAACGACCTCTCATTAACACTGATAAATTCAACTCTACCACAATGCCTTAAGGTCCATATTTTGCAAGATTTTGTCGTGTAACGGTGAATGTTACAGATTAATTACAATGACTTGTTGTCGTATTAACAAATGGAGGTTGGTTTAAGTTATTTTGGAAATTGATGCCCTTTATGTTTGCCTCGCAAAGTTCACATTATTTCAATTAATTGCAACATCAACTTACATTATATAACTATTATGTTAAAAAAATCGACATATTTAAAATTTTAAATACGAACATGAAATTGAACTATTCATTTCAATTTCTCTCATTGAAACAAGTATTTTGAAGTAAATTTGGAAGGTTAATTGTCATTCACCCAACCGATCGCGGAAAATGACAGGCACAATTTGGTTGTGTCAAAATCCCTGCTGGTTCTAGCAAGCTCAGTGACAGTTGACGGGCCAGACGGGACGTTAGTATCCCGTTAGCTCAAAAGCAGTTTTGTTTAGGTGAAAATTCTAAGTGTGAATTGGAATTGTGGGCTAAGGGTGGTCTCTGACTTTCGACTTTTCATTTATAATGGACACTTGAGTGACATTATACAAAGATCCGGTATTTTGTAATATTTTCTGTTGTGCGATACAGACAGCTATTGATATTTACACTCAAGGCTAAAACAATGTCCGGCCAACACATTAAAGGTGAATAAAAAATATTTTAGCTTTCAAGTTTAAAGAGCTACCATAACATGTCTACGAAAATAAACCTACTCTATTTGTAAAACATCGTTTTATTAGCTTTGTCAATATTCTGGTATAGCCATCTGTCATTACATAAACAATGTCATATCAATCGGTGAGTAAATAAAATGTTAAACAGAACACGCCCAACTCCAATAGACTCGAGCTGTCGCGGTGACATGACAGGACAATTCGCGCGGTGTCATCGCGACCGGCGCTGTTTGTGTGAGCTACAGCTTTTAACGGGTTGAGTGACGTCATCCGTATAACACGAATAGTGTTGTACCGCACATTTGTGTGGATTGTTTTCATGTTCATGATCGCCTCATCACTTACTTATTAACCTCATACAAATGTAAGTGACTTGAGTCATCATCTCCCGGGCCTTATCCCACCCATTATTGAGGTCGGCACTTGATTCAACCCGATGCGGCTGATCACCTGATTTTTATACGAAGCGACTACGATCTGACCCCTTTAACGAGGAAAATCTGTGATCTGGGTTAAACCAGTTGTCAGACTATTTTAGGCCTCCGACAGACCTGTAACGATTGCCAAAGATGATAAATTGGCAACCGGGACCGATGGCTTAACGTGCTCTCCGAGGCACGGAGGGAACTCGGGCGGTCACCCATCCAATTACTGGCTAGGCTTAGGGTTGCTTAACTTCGCTGATCGAATGATATGCGCAATAGTAACTGTGCCACGAGCTCCTCTAGTAAGTGGCTTGAGTATACACACAATATTTAATGAATCCCTTCATATTACTGTAATATTATTATTTTTTTTCAGTCACCTTTAACGCCAGTAACGCAAGTTTTGATCTCCCAAATTAATTTTTCATAGTAAAACGAAGCTGCTAATGATATTAGCTTTACGGTAAAGAAAATCCTGCATATATATACGGTAAATGAATTTGAAGATGTTCAGTGTCTGAGACGGCAATGGACTCACCATCTGTCACGTTGGTACTTTATCATCTTCGGTGAAAAGTGGGTGTTGTGATTACAACACCTCTGCCTACCCCTTCGGGGAATACAGGCGTGAGCATCTGTATGTATGTATGTAAGATGTTCAGTTCCTGATGTGGTGCTGGAATCGTCATCTGTCACGTTGTCTCTTAACATAACCAGTGAAAAATGTAAGATATCTGACTGACTCTTCCAGAAGCGTGAAGGTGTGAAATTCGCCTAAAATATTACTAACAAATCCAGTTTTCAATAACGATAGTTTCAAACCATATTTCAGTTGAAACATAACTTGGAAACCCAGGAAATTGGACCATATGTTATTTAAATATGCTTGAAACTTGAAAGACTCGGTGATACCTACTCTAAACCTTAACTAGTTCTATAGTGGGTCAGCGAACCTTTCAGTCGAAGCACTTAAACGGAAGTGATGTGTCAGAAAATTGCACTCACTTAAAAGCACGAAATAAAAGTTATGGATGCAACGAAATGGGCAATAATTTTCTAAATTAATTTCCTCTTTGCGCGAGCGGCGGCGTAATGAAAAACGTGGTTTGTTTGGGAAAATAAAACAATTAGGAGTTTCTTTGTGGGATACTATCATTTTACTTAAAATATTATAACAAACACCATCATATTCTTAGGTGTGAATTAGAATTGTGTATGTGTAACTTATAAATAACTTAAGTGATAGACATATGCTTACGCCTGTATTCCCCGAAGGGGTAGGCAGAGGTGTTGTTATCACAACACCCACTTTTCACCGAAGATGATTAAGTGCCAACGTGACAGATGGTGAATCTATCACCGTCTCAGGCACTATACATACGTCTTTGAATTACTTCTGAGATATATGCAGGTTTCCACACGATGTTTTCCTTCACTGAAAAGCACGTGGTGTGAAATCACTGTACATAAGTTTTTTAGAAAAACTCATTGGTACCGGCCCCGCTGGGATTCGAACTTGCGTCGCTTGCGTAGCAGGCGACTGCTCAAACCCCGAGGCCATCACGGCTAAGTGATAGAAATTGCAAAATTCGGTATTTTGTCATTGCTATACATATCACATAAATAGTTTACAGGTGGATTTGATGTAGAATCATTTATTTTGTCGAAATACTCATTAAAATGAAACATAAAATGTTGAGCATGGTCGGTCACCAATAATATTAATCAAATGTTTAATGCTTCTAGTATTTTTTAATCTTGGCTAATTCAACTTTGAAATGAAAATAATAGGTACTGTTAATCCTTAATTTTTGTTCTAGTTCATAATAAAGCGCATCTGATTGACTATTTTGTATTAAATAATTCCTGTCTCGCTCGCACTTTCTCATTTTTTTACGTTATTTCTTTTAAAGCGTGTAGAAAATATCTTATTACACACAACCCACGGTAAAACATTCAAATCACAATAACATAAAAGAAATCCAAGTCTCAAAAATAAAGCCATCCACAGATACGGCTTCATTGAAGGCAGTAAGAATAAAGGCTTCTTTCTGCGGTTGGTTATAACAGTAATGTGCCTCATTACAGACGGTGCGAAATTATCAATTGGTACAATGGATGCTCTTAGCACAACATTACAGCGTATAAGATTATAAAAACGCGCAGTTTCATAGAGTTAAGAGGGTTAATAGAGAATGAATTCACGAGAGCAACAGCCTGTGAAATTATTTCCTTCTCTGTTATTTTATTAATTAATCATTTTAAAATTATTAACATAAATTTTCATCATTGTTTTAAGGAAAACATAGCAAGCTATTTTACAGAACTAATTAAGTTGAAATATTTTTATCAGTATTATACAATATTGCTCATAAAACGTCGCGTCCTTGTGTAGTTAAAACACGTTTTTTTCACTCATTTACGAAACAGGCAGGCGTGCCATTGCAACGGTAGTAACGATTATCGTTACCGTGGCCCCGAAGCGCTTCTATCGTTATAACGTCGTTTGGATAACGACGTGCGGCCGTTAGGTAACCGCTTCCGTGATATGAAGAAACACATAAAATACTACTTTCGGCGGATGAATGGGGATACAGTGAGAGTGTTTAACTAATGGCCACTAAATGAGGCACTGAATGGTAGCAACTTGCTATACATAAATACATACCTTTTTTTTTTTTTTTTGTTGACGAGGTGAAACCTTCAAAAGGTCCCCGACCGCCCTGGGAGAGGCAGATCGTGGTATGTGGGATTTTTACCGCACTAAAACCCCCCGGTGGCCATCCTCAGTGCTCAGGGGGGACTCCGGGTACTCTGATAGAACGCACCGGTGTCCCCCCACACTTTGCCGGGGCACATCCCCGGGGCAGCTGTAAGGCCGCCACTAGTGACCTCGCTGTGCAAGGCAGCGCGAGCCACATCGCGCTGCCACCTTCCCGAGCCCGCGGCTCGGTTGTCAAAGCTCCCACCCCGACCACCGCCAGCAGGCCCTCCGGCCCCCTTTTAGTCGCCTCTTACGACAGGCAGGGGATACCATAGCCATATTCTTAGACCCTGGGTGATAAATACATTCCTAAGTAATAGTCTTGTTAGGAAATAGTCGCCTGTTGTCTTACCTATAGCCCCTGTAGACCTAGACAAAGTAACCTTTGCGCTCATAGAAACAATACAAAACGCATGTAAATATCAGTCACGTGACATATGACATATCGTTTCTACTAACGAAGCGTGAGGATCATGTTACTTTTTCTACAGGTCTTGGATTATGCACTTGTACTTGAGGGTCCAATATTGGTAGAGAGCATTTTTTAAATCCCTAGCATAAAGTAAAGGTGTCTGTCATGACGTATAAGGAGGTGGCACTAGACTGAGACAAGTGGAAAGAGTTGCATCGGTTACACCAACAAGAACTCTTCAATTGATGATGATGATAGCATAATCATTAGCAAGTCTGATTTTAATATTATCTAATTAAAATGCTTAACATTTTTTGTACCGTGACGAGGTGTGATAAGTGAAGATAGAAGGAAAGCGTAGAAGTGGTAGACCAAGGTAGCTGACGGAAAAAGTCAGCGTCATGTCGTACAAGGAAGTCAAAGTGCTAGCGGACAAGAGCATGATGATGATGATGACGAGGTGTGGAGTTACAGTAAAAATAAAGCTAACCACAATTTTTTTTATAAAAGAAAGCAATGTAATACCTTAAGGTGCAACATAAAATGGTAGTATTATAACTATCTGTACGGTATGCAGTCTTAACTACCCCTCCGCGGCAGTGACTCGGTGCGACATTATCGTCCATTATGGCTATCTATTTGCTCTGTCTCGCTTGCTACATAACGTTATTTTCTCTCGTTTTTAGCATATTCTAAGATAACACCCTGGTAGTGTAAGTGGTAAATTATAGAGAATACTTTTGCTCACCGAAGCATTCAAAGCAGACTTTCCATATCGTAAAAGAAGTTCAGCTTATTTCATCTTTATCTTTACTTATTTTTTTCAAATTACTTATATTCTACATCTACGTTTTTAGATATATAGAGCTATATAGAGCTATATATAGAGCTATATATATAGAGCTAGGTTGAATTTTATATTTCATCAAGCATTGAAATTACTATAAGCATAACTAGCAGCATAGTCCCTTACAACAAAATGGAACCAGGTCGACATTTCACCGTTGATAAGTTAAGACAAGTTGTCATCTTTTGAGACACTCTATTTGAGCTAAAATGAACTTTGGTAGGTACAAACATTAATATCACATTATTTATTTGACGTGAAGCTCACTACAACAAGTTTTATTTCTCTTCATCCGAACAGTTTAGTTCTTGTTAACGTTAAATCTCATCTTATGGTTTTATTTAATTTCAAGAGCTTCAAAGTCCTGACATTTAATCAAGTAAAACGTATTTATATTCACTCTTAATATATAATACTCTAAATATAATATTTTTAAGGAGCTGTGGTGGCCTCGGGGTTTGAGCAGTCGCCTGCTACGTAAGCATTCGAATCCCAGCGGGGCCTGTAACAATGAGTTTTTCTAAAAAACTTATGTACAGTAATTGCACACCACGTGCTTAACGGTGAAGGAAAACATCGTGAGGAAATCTACATATTTCTGAGAAGTAATTCAAAGACGAATGTATATTGCCTGAAGTGGCGATAGACTCACCATCTGTCACGTTGGCACTTATTCAAATTCGGTGAAAAATGGGTGTTGTGATAACAACACCTCTGCCTGCCCCTTCGGGGAATACAGGCGTGAGCATATGTATGTGTATGTAATATTTTTTATTCAACATGTGACTCAGAGATAAACCAACATGAAAACCATTAATCTTCCAATCACTTTCGTCACTACAAATGTTTGTATTTTATTTAATCAAAGTCCAGTCCACTCAAAGCCCAAGCCTCTTCAATGAAAATAAATACCTTGAAGATCACAATAACAGATGAGTGCGAACATTTAGTAGATCAAATGGGAGGTCCAACGGCGACCTAGCCTTTCTAGATAAAACGCTACACTTCTGTAGAAACGGCTCTTTGTCCTGGCTAATAGTAAATGAGATACAATTCCTTTAGCTTTATTATTTTGTATGTCCCCATTCCCTAAGAATTTGCTTACAAACAAAGTTAACGTCAGGAAATAGCGTAAGTTATCGTATATTATCTAGAGTAAGTATTCTTCGTTACATTACTCTTAGTGCTTCTACTATTTCTATCCCACGCATACGCTAATTTTCTTGTACGTAATTTGAGGGAATAACTTATATTCCATATAAACTCTCATTTCCATTTAAGTAAGGGGTAAGGTTTACACAAGCAATTTCCTGAATTGTTAATGAGGTAAACTTATAATATGCAATTTAACAAAAGAAATGGGAAATCGAAACGGAATAAGTGATCCTTAAATACCATGAACACCCACGACTTTTAGAGAAGGGATATATTTTAATGACGACTGCTGTTTTTGTTCGACCCGCGTCTGGATGGGGTCATTCCGAGCCAGATATGGAATACGTGACTGCGGTACAATAGCCTTTTAGATTTCGCCTGATGTCTTTATCTAATGGTAGTAGTGGTATGATATTGTCTTTAAAATACAGTTCCTGGGCTATTGTCCACTGAATAAAACAGAAGTAGGGAATAAAGAAGCATCGGGAAAGAGAATTTCAGATCCTCGGGACTGGAGAACTTTACAAAAGATTGCAGTCAAATTATATTAGGGTAATTATTTGTTTATATGTTCTAACGGTAACCTTTGGTCTGCTAGTTTGACATGGTCGTATTAAATAAAACGCATACAAAGACAAAACACTTCCATTAGGATGACCGTAACTTATTAATCAAGCTCTTCATTATTGTATTAAAATATACTTTATTATGAGGTACGTTAGATACATATTTGCTTGAACAAATTATATATGAGGAATCCAACTTAGAAGTGAAGGGTGCTTCAGAGCTCCTCGACGCAGACAGGGCTTATAAATACAATTATAATATCAGGGAAATGTAAATTTTGTTTGAAATTGGTATATTTAAAGGTCCCCGCTAAGGTTGCTAGGAGACAGTCCATCAGGTCAACATGAGTGTCCCATGGCTCCTGGCCCAAATCTTTGCTGTACATTTAATGAGAGTTGTGCTCTCTTTGTTAGAAAATGTTCAAGTATGTTGTCTTCCAATTGGAGTGACTCTTCAACTAATGAACGAAGCTTTGAGATGCCTTTGTAATACATTTGCTTTGGTCAAATATGACACGTACAAATTGTTTGAAATGACTGTAAATATATTTCGGATTATTTTATGTCGCGAAAGGCTGTGTGGGTTTAAACAATTCGAAGTTCCTGAAACGATATCTTCGTTTCTGGATTGTTTTTTTTTTGTTGCAATATTGAAACTGTTATACAACAACAATATATTTGATGTCCATTTGTTAAAATTTACGATACAAGAATATCTGCCAGACGCAGAAAGTAGTAGATATAAATGTATCAAAAACATTGCGGAGAACAATACGGCTATAACAATATTTCCAATAGGGAGCCCGCAGTGCATCGCAAATTGAGAATAAATCGCCGATACGATCTGGTGCGATGAAAGAACCAATCTTGAAGACGGATTGCTTGCAGTCCAGTCTTAGAGCAGATTTATTGCTAATTTTTAAAATATATTCTTGTAGTGCACCGATTGGCTTGAGGCCTGGGCTTGCTTAAATAACTTTTAAGACAAATGAGTTTAAATATCGTGGGAGTTGATCTTATCTTCTGCAATAACCGTACATTTTGAGCAAATTACGCAAAGATACGGCTCACGCCATGCTAGAGCATCCCCATTTTTTTTTAAAACCCACTTTTCGGAAGTTGAGAGCATAGCCGCCTATGGCACTATTAAATTCTAAATCTCAAGCAAAGTAGCATATTATTTCTGTGTGAGAATTTCCGATCACATACATATTTAATTAAGTTTAGTTTCCGAACAAAACCGATGGCTCGACAAATAATCGAACAATGATTGCCATACCGCTAGTCCAACAAAACTTGGAACTCTTTGATATAACCTATTGTACTTCCACAAAAGCCCTGAAAGCCGTTAAATGTAATTCGAAAACTTGTCTGTACTGAAAAGTGATTTTTGTACACCCAGAGAACACGCCGAGGTTTTCAAAAGCGTTTACTAAAATAAATCGAATTCACTTTAATTGGTAAAGTTGAGGTTTTCACTCAAGTTTTGTACGAAATTAGCGAAATTTCAACTCGCAGTATAATAAATTAAAGAACCTCGATTCAGAACTGAAAGGCGAAGGCCTGCAAAGTAACAATTTTACAATTGTGGCTACGAGTAAAAAATTGGGGTGTTCAATTAAACATTTTGTTCTTTATGACGGGCTGACGTGCTCACTTCCCCGTAATGACTGCGACGAAGGCTGCCACTTGTCTAAAGGACCTGCTCCTCTGGCTGATTTCAACTTTGTCTGCTACCCATTTATAACTTGTGTGTTTGCTATTGTCTGTGTAGTAATTAAATGCGGCGTGGTAATTCAATTCTACTTTAATTAAAATACTATATACATAAAAACGTATAAATCTATTTTTTCCTTCAGTCGTTCTGACAGCTTGTCAAAACTCTCTTTTACAATATTTATGAGATAATAATCATTTCAGTAAAAGAGGTGCGTTTCCGCTACACCACCCCCCTCCAGAGCCCGTCTCTACGGGCGATAATAATCGGGAAATCTAACCCTACGCCCTGATCTAGTTGTCCTCGCTCCAAAAGCTCTATCCTCTATCAAAACTTGATGGCCGGTGATGTTATCCGGAGCATGTGTAGATGGTGATGCATGTGTGGATGAGGATGCATGTGTGGGTGGTGGTGTATGTGTGGGTACGGATGAGTGTATGGTATGTGGGTAACTGAGAATGTACGCAGGCTTGATCCTGTCTATAGACACGGAGACAGTTTTACCCTTCATATCAATCTTAAAAACTTCACCCCGTTGCAGCACCTTGAATGGTCCTGTGAAAGCTGGTTTGAGTGAGCCAGCCACAGTGTCATCACGAAGGAAGACGTGGGTTGATGTGGCTAGGTCTGCAAACACAAATGGGGAACGGCTACTGCCATGACGTGTGGCTGGCCGAGGTGTTAGGTTTGCAACGAACCTATGTAACCGGGCCATATAGTCAGTCATGTCAGTTTGTTCAATGTCTAATGGGTAAAAATATTCTCCCGGAAGACGCAGTGGTTCTCCATATAGGAGTTCCGCTGATGAAGATTTAAGATCTTCTTTAAACGAAGTACGAATACCTAATAAAACCAAGGGTAGCGAATCGACCCAGCTACTATCCGCGTGACAGGTGATGGCAGCCTTCAGTTGCCTGTGGAATCTTTCCACCATACCATTGCACGAAGGATGGTAAGCTGTTGTACGCCTATGATCAAAGCCAGCTAATCTCGATAACTCTTTGAATAAGGTAGACTCAAACTGTCTACCCCTATCTGTGACAATTTTGACCGGGCAGCCGTATCGAGATATCCAACCACTCACTAAAGCTTTCGCTACAGTTTCTGCCGTGATATCCTGTATCGGTATAACCTCAGGCCAACGCGTAAAGCGGTCGATAGCTGTTAGGCAATATCTATAACCTTGTGACAGTGGTAAAGGACCGATCAAATCAATATGTATGTCCTTGAATCTGCCACAAGGAAGGTTATAAGTACCTAAAGGCGCATGAACGTGCCGGCTTACTTTCGAGCGTTGACACGCTAAACAAGAACGAACCCACTCTCGACAATCCTTGCGTACACCTGGCCAAACGTATCGGTCACTGACCAATCGGACCGTAGCTTTGGCACCGGGATGGCTCAGAGAGTGTGAGCTCTCAAAGACTTGTCGCCGGAGATGCTTGACGACATATGGCCTCGGCACAGCTCCACTAACGTCACAAACAAGCTCTGTGTGCGTGCCTGGCAATTTGACTCTCTCTAACTTCAGCGACGTATTGCCGTTGAGAAGCTGCTGCAACTCTGGATCGGAAACTTGAGCAGCCGCTAGGATGTTCAGGTCGAGTGCCTGAACAATTTCTGCTACTCGTGAAAGAGTATCCGCGACAACATTGTCCTTACCTGATATATGACGTATGTCGGTACAAAACTGAGAAATAAAATCCAAATGACGAAACTGCCTAGGAACAATTCTCTTTTCTGGTATGAAATGCGAACGTTAATGGTTTATGGTCGGTATAAATAACAAAGACTCTACCCTCGACCATATGGCGAAAATGCTTAATGGCCTCATATATCGATAAAAGTTCTCGATCATACGGAGAGTATTTTGTTTGCGCCGGCGACAGTTTCCTAGAAAAGAACGCTAGAGGTTCCCAAGCGTCACCTGTCAACTGTTGCAACACCGCACCTAACGCAGTGTCCGAGGCATCGGTCACCAGAGTCAACTGTGCATCGTTGTTGGGATGTGCCAACATAGCGGCCCGACACAATCCTTGCTTGCACAGTTCGAAGGCTTTTAGCTCCAGAGCGCCTAGGATAACTGGATGAGAACCTTTTACTGAACCAGTCAAAAGGGCATTCAATGGAGCCTGATCGCGGGCCGCATTAGGGATGAACCGCCTATAAAAATTAAGCATACCTAAGAAACGACGTAGCTCACGTACGGTTTTTGGTGGATTGAAATTTTTTATAGCTTCTACCTTATCAGGAAGAGGTTTTGTACCTTTTGCAGACACGCTATAACCTAGAAATGTTACCTCCGAAACACCTAATACGCACTTGCTCGTGTTTAAAATCATGCCGTATTCCTTCAACCTGGTAAATACCTGGTGAAGATGTGCTTCGTGGGTTTTTTTATCTGTGGAGAAGATCAGAATGTCATCCAAATAAGGATAAACAAAATCAAGCCCCCTCAATATTTGATCTACGAAACGTTGAAAAGTTTGCCCTGCGTTACGAAGACCAAACGTCATGAATGGAAACTCGTATAGCCCAAACGGTGTCGTAATCGCGGTTTTGGGAATATCAGCGGGATTGACAGGTACCTGGTTATAAGCCTTTGTCAAATCCAGGGATGAAAACACCGTACTGCCAGCTAGGTTATGCGCGAAGTCTTGGATGTTCCGTACCGGGTATCTGTCTGGTATTGTACGAGCATTCAACCTACGATAGTCCCCACAAGGACGCCAACCATTTTTCTTAGGTGCTAGATGCAACGGGGATGCCCAGGATGATTCAGAAGGTCGGCAGGTGCCAATCTGTAACATGGCCTCGAATTCGGCCTTTGCAACTTTTAGCCTATCAGGTGCCAGCCGGCGAGGTGTACAAAACTCCGGAGGTCCAGGTGTGGTACGAATGCAGTGAAGTGTATCGTGAGTAGGTGTTAACTGTATACCTTGGGGACGGGTGATTTCCGGGTATTGTGAGAGTATGTTGTGATAAACCGAGTCGCCAGCGGACATAATTTTGACAGAGGATACATCGTCAGAACAGTTGGCAAGTAGAACCGCGGTCTCGAGCGTTGTATTCGCGTCCATAAGGCGGCGATTGCGAATGTCTACAATCAAATTATAGTGTGATAAGAAATCCACGCCTATAATCGCCCGAGTGACATCGGCTACAACAAATCGCCAAGCAAAGTTACGACGTAAACCTATATCTAAAATAACATTTGCGTAACCGTAGGTGTGAATAACTGAACCGTTTGCTGCGCTTAAATCAAAGTCTGTTTTCTCTCGCCGTTCCTTCATCGATGTGCGAGGGAATACACATAAGTCACTTCCAGTGTCTATTAGAAACTGCATCTTAGAACGCCTGTCAGTAACAAATAGACGACCAGATTGTGGGCAACCGTCAGTCGTCATCACCGATTGCCCTACGCTTTTCCCGCGTAATCACAAGGTTTCATACACTTGTTCGCCTTATCTCCGAACTTGAAATGGTACCAGCATAAGGGAAACTTCCTGTGGTTTGGCTGGGACCTGGTGGAACGAGA
Source organism: Watsonalla binaria (assembly GCA_929442735.1). Lineage (NCBI taxonomy): Eukaryota > Metazoa > Arthropoda > Insecta > Lepidoptera > Drepanidae > Watsonalla > Watsonalla binaria. The sequence goes on from OV838932.1 coordinate 298,696, forward strand.
TGTCGATCTGCTGCGGTTGCTTGGGAACTGCCGTGATCGGCCCATACGGTCAATTCGAGAGGAAAGCATCCTCATCTGCTTGGTGAGTTCTGCTATTGTGGAATTCGTACCGTCCTCAGCCATCTTGCGCGTTTATAACGGGATCACCAGTGTAGTAATTAAATGCGGCGTGGTAATTCAATTCTACTTTAATTAAAATACTATATACATAAAAACGTATAAATCTAATTTTTCCTTCAGTCGTTCTGACAGCTTGTCAAAACTCTCTTTTACAATATTTATGAGATAATAATCATTTCAGTAAAAGAGGTGCGTTTCCGCTACACCTGCATTATTATCAACATCGTATCATTATACTTTTGTAAGCTCTTATTAAAGCTGTTTTCTTAGACTTCAAATTGTTTAGATTTTTTGAAATTGCAAATAATATTATATAACATAATATTGGTCCGAAAGTATGAATATTGACAAATATTCCCTTGAGATAATATTATAATGTCACATCACATCGCTTCCATAATAATCACTAGCTCTCAACTGCGTCTTTACTCGGTGATAAAAATCCTGTATGGAAAACTCACGATGATCGTTTGAGAAGTTAAGGTGTGAAAGTGGAACAAATAAATAAACTAACATGTACATTTATAATATTAGCTACGACACTGATGCTTGGTACTTAAACAATGATCGTATGTTATTACGAGTATGTTTGACTTGTGAATAGGATTCAAGTTATAACAATACGTTATTTACAAATCCCTGATAATCAGAGATCGATCAAGACGAACAAATATTACGTACGTAAATGTTCGCCTAATTACTGATTACTCTGACCTCCAAGCATGTTTGAGTAGAGAACGATGCCAAATTATTTCTTTATATTAGTACTAGCTGTGCCCTGTGGTTTCACCCGCGTACATTTAATTCGATTCCCGCGGAAACCTACATGTTTTTTTTGAATAATTGTTGCCTTGATTACTCCTTGTAACATTAGCTACCTGCCAGTAAAATTCCCTTTAAAAGCAGTCAAGCCGCTTCAGAGACTACCCGGACAAACAGACAGACAGACTGAGAATCATTTTGAAAATTTGTTTTTATATGTAATAAAGACCCACTTGATTATTTATAGATAGATAGATGTTATATAACAGAGGATATACATAACATATAAAACTTCGAACAAACCAGGGCATTGGCACCTCAAACCAAGCTCATTGATACCTCACGGAAAGCTTAGTTTAATATTGACATAAAATCTCCAATCATAATACAACCCAGATTCGCAAAACCAGAAAGAATGTCCGCAACTCCATCTAACTTTTGAAATGGGATTGCGATAAAACAAACTGACGGTATCCGATATTTTGAACGATCGCTGTTTACTGAAGCTCCATTGAACTCCATCGCAACTCTAATGACACTGCATGTGTTTCTAAACGTGAGACTGAGATTGTACGAACAAATTTAACACTATTCATCATGTAGCGCTTCGATGGTGCTTATTATTTAGTTTGTGACGTATTGTGTATGGATGTGAATGATATAAGAAGAGAGTTAAGCTTTAGAAGAGTTGAATAGATTATGAAAATTATACAAGGGGCTATGCACTTTATCTTTACCTTAACGCAGTTGCACTCAAATACATAACACGTGAACCCCCCACTTAGTGATCAGGAGGAACCTCGTAGAGTTTAATCGGTCTGAGTCCGGCATAACCCTTCCGCTGTCGCCGCAGCGGTTAGTGTATCCATAACGGATTCTCCAAGTAAGAAAAAACGTTGCAGTCAATGGAATAATAACGTTAGAATACTATTCTGTTCTTATGGTTTGAGTAGCTGGTACTTGGATATTTGGTCTACTGGAAAGTATAACAATTCCTAGCATTAAACATTTTCATAAAACATTTTCCATTGAAATAAAATTAGAATGCGAATTTCAAGTATAATGTACATAAATCATGGAAGTAGTAACGAGACGACGTACACAGGAGCCAAGTGTCCTCGAATAAATCTTGAATTGTAAATCCTAGTTCCTTCATAACGAGCCCTACTACTGCACTGTTTAAAATCCAATATGCAATTGAATCTGAATACATTACTCCGCAACTGAAGTTTTATATTACGAACGTTCATGGACGGCGAGAAATGTAAAGTGAAATCTGACCGAGTCGGTGCCAAGTCGTATTTCAAAATGGTAGGGAGGGATTTTGTTCTTGGAATATTATTTTATTGAACATTCTAAGTTCCAATCTTAGATAAATCGGAATTACGGCAGATTGTTAGGAAGAAGGTTAAGTATGCCATCACCAACAAACACATCAAAACTAAAAGCTTTTAGTACCTAAAGGGTTGACAAAATTAGCACTTTGCGACGACGCTATCTTGTCAGCACCTATTCTAATACCATCTAAACCTCCATGAAATAAGGTTTCCAATTCGATTTGAAAGTGTTAGGAGTAAAACTGGACACTAGTTTTATTTTGCATCTACTATTGCATAATTAATTAGTCAAATAACATTATAAGCAGTAATAAAGAAAGGTGGGCTAAGTCATAACAACAAGAAAAGATTGTATGGAAGGTAACATAGAAATTGGATGAGGAATGACTGACAAAAGTACTTATGTGAACAATTAGAAAAATAATTATAAATTCTAGTACTTAATAAACATAGTATATAGTATATAACTTTTTGAAGTGTGCAATAAAGAATGGTGTATATGATGTTATTGTTCGTTGTATATGATGTTATTGTTTAATATTAATATTTGGTTAAAATGTAACTGCAGTACCTAAGTAGATAACTAAATTAGTATTTACATGCCCTAAAATTGGGTGAAATATGTGATTCTTTTGACCTTAACAAGACCTGTTTTCTGCCATATTACATGTCATTTTCATAATGTGGTAACAACAACCATGGTGACTTCCTGCTTTCATGACCCAAACAGATCAAAGATACGTATTCAGTAAATTAATTCCACTCAATTCATGTCAATTACAAGGTGAGAGTCAAATAGAAAAGTGAAAATATCCCATGAAAGTGGCAAGGCGCGTCGGCCGACCGTTTGCCGTTAGAACCTTGAAATATTCATTGCAGAGTCCTTTTGACAGCGCTTTGTATATCTTTACGTGCTCTGTCTTGTATCGGATCTTTTCTTTACGTCTCCTCACATGTCAAATGTAGAATCTCTTTTGAATTTGTAGGGGCTGATTCTTTTTTGTCGGCGGCTTTGCTTCATACCAGTGATATCTCCAGTGTGTGACGTAAAAAACCTCCCTTCTAAAATTGGAGCAATTTAATGACGACACTACTTTAAAATTGTGGTGCCATGTGGGTGGTGGTAAAAAAAAAGCCGTGGTGGCCTCGGGGTTTCAGCAGTCGACTGCTACGCAAGCGACGACCAATGAGTTTTTCTAAAAAACTTATGTCCAGTGATTTCACACCACGTGCTTTAAGGTGAAGGAAAACATCGTGAGGAAACCTGCATATTTCTGAGAAGTAATTCAAAGACGTATGTATAGTGCCTGAGACGGCGATAGACTCACCATCTGTCACGTTGGCACTTAATCAAATTCGGTGAAAAGTGGGTGTTGTGATATCAACACCTCTGCCTACCCCTTCGGGGAATACAGGCGTGAGCATATGTATGTATGTACTACTTTAAATGAAGGCAAACATAGTGAGGTGTTTATGGTTTGTACCAAAAAAAAAAATATCACAAAGCGCTTATTTAAAAACAATCTCAAAATATACCCAGATCTTAAGAAAGCTGAGTAATATAATATTGACGCTGGTGTTTTGCGTCTCCGTCGCAATCCGGGCCGGGATCTGTCCCCAGCGGCCTATCGCACTGTTCCCGACTATCAACTTTTGTCATTACATACCGGATCCCTGGATATCGTCGTCATTTGTTACTTACAATGCTACCCGCATTTGTTGGGAGATGAGGTAAGTATTTGGCGCTGGATTACTGACGTCATTACAGGGGTCAGGCACCATTATATTGATATTAGCCACTCTAAACTGGTCAACTTGATCGGGAGATTCCGGCAGATATGTTTGTATCTATTGAAAAAAGCTAAGTATTTATTTTCACGTATTCAGTCCTTGTCCAGTGCAATCCGCAATATTTGATATATTTGCCGGGAACCCGTGACATCTATTGAAGCAGTCGGGTATGCTAACCACTTATACACCAACGGCACCACAATTATTTAACAAGAAGTATTTTTTTGACCGAACATTGTAAAACGTACGCCACATTTAAATATCATGGAACCCAGGCCACGCCATCATGTGGAATTCAATTTGTATAAAATATTGTAGCTGAAACTTTATATTTGGTTAAATTGAGTTTCAAGCAAATATTTTGTGAATTTAGCGGCAACAATATGAATGTGGTAAGAATATATATTTGAATCTGTTACGGTACTTACTTCAATTAACAAATTGTTTTACAGCTTGATTACATTGGTGTGATTTTAATACTACAAGGGGGGAAATATCCCATTTATTGTAAGCGGTTACTACACCCTTAAAATAATTATATTAGTATTAAATTAAAAATGTTTATAGTCAGCGCAATAAGAATATAAAGTTCACGCTTTGCTATTTCATTGGACAAAAAAACAGAATGTATACAGTTTAGTGTTAGAATAACAACCAATTTCTTTTCATCCGACTAAAACTGCTCGTGAATTTCACATCCGGGATAAAAGGTACACGGAAAATAACTGGCAACTTAAAAAGAGTACGTGAATGGGTGTCGATGACAAAAAGTCAACAAGAATTGGTGAAAAATTGCGCCGGAGCGGAGGATTGAAACTAAATTGACGGAGCGAGAGGCGAGCCGTGTATTGTGCGGGGAATGGCGACCAATCCGGGCCACGGGCCGGGTGGCACACTAATAGGGGTTCATAAGTGACGAGCATTCTGGTCATCTGGCTGTTCATCGTAGTTTTGTATACCGCCATGGCTTGGCTGATGACAAGTGATGTTTAAACGCTCTTGCCTACACTCGTATCTTATAATCAACGAAGGCTCTTTCGCCAGCATGAATACTACTCTCAGGTACCATGATTTGGCTATTCTGTATTGTGGAGATTATTTCTTACCTCTTTTGCGATGTAATATAACTTCTAGGGATTCTACCAATTTTGATATATCTAATGCATAACCTTGTCAACGATTGATCACCATTTGCAGCAAATCAATCTAGTCTCTGCAAAACTAGTGACAGAAAATATTACACGAACCTCTGTGGGATGAAATCATTGCCCTAAAAGCGAATTACAATTTCTCACAGCCACTAGATAATTAATTAGTATTTGTTGAGATGGATCACTCTCCGATTTCATTACGGGGTCAGTGAGCTTTTAAGGGTTTTTCTACTTAAAAAATCAGCAATTAGGTGTGAGCAATCAAAGTTCACTAACTTGTATACCTTTGAAATAGAGGGCTTATATAGTGGTTTGTGATTCAATATTAGATCAATTATTTTCCTTCATACTTAATTCTTACTCGGAATGTGCTGAAAAACTGTTGCTTTCTAAATATCCAATATAAATAAACAAATTGCCAGATAGATGCAACTTAATCTAAAACCGCTTAACTAAAAATTAACTAGGAGGAACTACAACCGCTGCAAAAACAACGACGTATATTTTGTATCGAAACGGAGATGTGCTTTCGTTCGTGTGTTAGAATCCTAAATTGACATACATACATATGCTCACGCCTGTATTCCCATGAAGGGGTAGGCAGAGGTGTTGTAATAACAACACCCACTTTTCACACAAGATGATTGAATGCCAACTTGACAGAAGGTGAGTCCATCGCTGATATTATTCACTGCACCTTATAACGGGTATAAGTAGCAGTTTATAATCATATTTTGTAGCTTTCGAGATCACCCTAAGAAATTAATGGAAATCGTAAATAGTATAGAAATTTTAATAGTTGACTTGCTTTCTTCCCTGGCTTCCGTTGATTGGTGATGAAACTCTATATCCTCTCTGTACCCTGACAATGTTTGTGCTAACATTTAATGATGAGAAAAACATGATTGTATAATAAGCAAACGAAACAAACTCACGTTAAAATATTAGTATGGATGATAAAATAAACTAAATTAAAATAAAAACTATACTATCGTTAAGTGCTAAGTGGAATCACCAATCTTTAAACCTATCAAAATAAACAATGTAAGTTTTTAGTCCAATCGGCTCTTAAAATTAAATTAACGAGTTAATTTCAACGCTAACACTCCGCCCCGAGTATATTCTCAGAGGTCAACTATTTGTAGGCAGAACATAATTTTCAGTGGAACTAAATTGGATCCCGGGTATACCCGGGGTGAATTAACGAATCCCGGTAAAGGTGCCCACTAGACTAGCCCCGGTGATGACGCGTGAAATTGATTTTTCGTTATTAACCATTATGTTAAGAGGATTCCTTTTATAATATCCTGTCGACAGATTTATATCGGAGGGCAAGTGGTTTTGGAGATTGCTAGGCTATTCTTTAGTCTGGAACAAATAGAAGGGAAATATTTTACTTCGGCTTATCTTTTTAATATCTCCGTGAGCGAGTTGATATTTAATAATCATTTATTATTAAGACAGTCGAATCATCTTGGCACTAAATTATCATCATGAAGATTTACCAATAAATATCCACACGTCTCCAATGTAAGGGACATGGGAGACGTGTGGACGTGCTACGAGTGTATATATGAATGACTAGTAAAGCCCCGTGGTTTTACACGCGTATAATTTAACTACCAGGAAAAAGTATTTTTATTTTGCTGGTTAATATGTCTATACTAATATTATAAAGAGGAAAGATTTGTATGTAAGTATTTTTTAACTAATTGGCACAAAAAGAACTAGGCCAATTTTTAAAATTCTTTCACCATTTGTATGCTGCATTATCACTGATTATTATAGCCTATTTTTATCCCTGTTTTATCCCCGTGAGAACTAAGTAGGTGAAACCGCGTGTAGTCCGCTAGTGACGCTTAGAAATAGCTTGGCTTTCTATTGGTATGAAAATATTCAATATCGATTTAGTAGATCCAGAGTAACCCTATACAGCTTAACAAACTCATCAACTTTACCTCTTTATAATCTTAGTAGCAGTCAACGGAGTCTTGAAATATTATGTGCACTGCCTGACTCCATCAGAAAAACATTGGTATGCATGAGCGCCAGGTAAAAGTATTGATTCCGTATCCAACGAAACCTAGCTGACATGATCTGTTTGCTTATACGGTAAGCTACTGCAGCTTTAAAATGCTTGCAAAAACTTTTTATATAATGGAATTGCTCTGCAAGCATAATGTTGGAAGCTTAGAAAAGAGAAAGCACAGCGCCGCTCACCTTCCTCTCATAGATCACTGGCCACCTTACTCGCCACAGAAACACTCTCCATGCAGCATTTTTTGACTGTGATTTCTATATCATGAAGAGACAGTCCCGAACTGCTCCATACTGCGAGTTATAAATAGGTATAGATAAAGATTAAATAGACGACCTATTACTAGTTAAATACCAGACGTTTCAAGCTCACCAAATGATTTAGACATTATTACCCAGATTAACCTATTTCAAGACAGAGAGATAGGATAAGCAATACAACCCGTACATACTAAGTATGTAATCTAAAATACAACATTCAAACCTCACTCAGTGGAGTATCTACTCATCCTATCAGACAGTACGATGGATGTGATACGTACAATGTTAGACGGCACAAACGTCTGGGTTAATGCCTAGTTGTGTTACGTCGCCATCTCGAGGTATTGTGAATGTTTTTCTTCATGCATTGATTACAGGATGATATCAGACAATTGGATGTTTTTGCATACATATGCTCACGGTTGTATTCCCGAAGCGGTAGGCAGAGGTGTTGTAATCACAACACCCACTTTTCACCGAAGATGATTAAGTGTCAACGTGACAGATGGTGAGTCCATCGCCGTCTCAGACACTTTACATACGTCATTGAATTACTTCTCAGAAATATGCTGGTTTCCTCACAATGTTTTCTTTCACAGTAAAGCACGTGGTGTGAAATCATTGTACATAAGTTTTTTTAGAAAAACTCATTGATACAGGCCCCGCGAACTTGCGTCGCTTGCGTAGCAGGCGACTGCTCAAACCTCAAGGCCACCACGGCTGGATGTTTTTGATGGTATTATAATGAATATGAATAAAATAGAATTGACATAATACGAATTCTTCAGAGAAGCAAATCTCATTACTGTCTGGACCACCACAAACGTCTATTTGAAAGAGCAGATTATTAACAGATTCAAGGAAACATACCTAACAATAGTGCGATCAAGGAGCTTTGATGCACTATCTTGTGACTAAACAGTAATGATTGTCCACGAACGATGGCAACTTGTATAAGACGGAAAATGAGCACTAATGACGTGCAATTCTTGTAATATGCATTTCCCTAAATGTGTGGGCCATGATTTCATGTGCAAGATGCACTGAAACTGCATTGTAATTCGTCCCGGGTTTTACAGGGTTTAAAAGCTATCTGGCCTATTTCGAAGCTCTGTCCGAAGATAATTTATTTACTAATATATAATATGACGTAGGTTTATGTTCTGTAGGTATCTAAAAAAACACGCTTTTAATTTATAATTTTTGAAAATCACAAAGTTTTGATCAAAACTTTAAAATCTTCGTTACCTGCACATTATAATATTTACACATTTACCGTAACCTGCACATTTTGTGACTTACACAAGATGCTGACGCTCAATGAATGATGGTGGGAGAATAACATCATTAAGGCTGAAAAAGCTCACGCCTTAGAGGCAGGAATATAAATAAACAGCGTATCGTGTTTATCTAACAGCGCAACATTGTGCGTGTCGAATTTCCTCCAAAATAAACATACGATTAATTCCGTAACGTATCAAAAGAACAAAGAAACTAATTTGTTCCCCATCGTCACTCAAAGGAATCCAATTGGTGACCTACAATTGCTCGCGAGCACAAACAGTATTACTGAGAGAAGGCAATAAAACGAAACGCCAAGTGCACATTCCACAACAGAATTGATAGATCGATGGTCTCCAGGCAGCGGCTACGAGGAGGAGAAAATATCTCTAAACTGGGAATTTTTAGAGGCTGAACAAAAATGGGAATTACTGATATTCATGCAAGACACGGGTCTATAATTTTTTACAGGCGTTTATTTTAGCTTTCCACGTGTTCACAGTTAATATTTTTTCAGAGATAGGATCGCTCCGGATGGCGCGTTGAAATCGATGATACCCGCCTGTAGCAGAACCTCCATCACATAAAATATTGTGGCCGGATGACACAGCTCTTATTATTGTAGTAGTGGTTTCTAACGGTGACAGGGTTTCCAGAACTTCTTAAGAATGTTTTTTGCTGATAGTATACAGATGTTGGGGCCAACTATGACCCTTTAAGCAGCGCGTATTTAGAATTTACTAGCTCTGACGTTTAATATTATTGTACAAAAATGCACAGCTCGGAAGCTCTGCTTAAACTGATCATGTTAGGTCCCCTTATCGTTTCTCCTATTTCATCAATATGTTGAGTGACTATTATATTACTATAGACTATAGACGTGGTAGAAGCCGCTGGTAGAAGCTAGTCTCTCCTAATCATAAGCAATATCTAATCTGTGTCTATCTGTATATCTGTGAACTTGAAAGTGTCATGACTAACTTTCTACATCTTCAATTAGTAACTTTCCTCCAGCAGACTTCCCTTCTCATAACCGCAGTTCCAAAGCCACTTAAAGCAATCTTAATTATTTTAAAGCGCACTCGTAACTAAACCCGTCCTTGAGATGATCCTTTCTTCGGAACCATCTTAACAGCAGTAATGTTTAATTAGACACAAGTCATTCTGCCTCCAACTGCCATTGTTCGTCCGAGCTGCAATTTGTACGGGGACAATGGACGCCTTTGCAAAGAGGTTGAAAAAATTAAGAAAACTTGCAAACTTTAAGAGAAAATGTATATTTACTACCAAGACTTGGGTCATTCGGTTTTGTAAAGAATTCTTCTTTGGTCGATGTTTTATAATCACAGTCTCGGTTTTTGAAGTGTTTTTCATTTGAGAACGACAAGTATTTACTTTTGTAGATAAATCGAAGTTTGATTATGCCGCGGACATTGTTTGACGAACAATATGCTCAAGCTCCTCGAGGTAGTAGACAGACGTATTATAAGTATACGTCTGTCTACACACATTCCGCTCGTTATATTTAACTCCCATTTAATAGGGGTGTGATTTAAATAACGTTAGATATTATATCCGAGTTCATACTTGCTCTACCCTTTTCAATAATGCCAACTAACCTGAAAATATCCCGCTATACTCCCAATGGAAAAATAAATAGTAAAATGTACAACTTATTCAAATACACAAAACATTGAACTAGCAAACAATTGATGTGTTAATTGAACTAATCTACGGAGCACTGGCGAATTTACTCACCGCCAGTGAACAAAAATGTTATAAAGGTTTGACTGCCATCTTCTGTGAAGTGGAGGACCAGTACCCAGATAAGGCAGTTCCAAATGGGTATAATAGAACCTGCTTTTTCTAAAAACCTAATAAAAAGCGTAATTAATAAATAATAGAAAGAGAAAGATTCTTAATGAAAACATTTGCTAGCCTCAATCTTTAACTACAACTAATTATCAATCAATTATTATGAATTATTTTGAAGTAAATGTTAAACCACACTGCCTTCAGGCAGTAGGGTTTAGGCTTCAGACTAGATTTATGAATACTCCCAAGAAAATGCACCAAATCCTTTCAAATTCTCAAGTTCACTTCGAAAGTTGGAGGTAGAGCCCCACAAAAAATAATTCTGATGACATAATTGGAATGAAATAAAGTTTCGCAGATGGCGGGACACCCTCGGAGTATATTTCTTGAATAATGGCCTTCAAATTCGAGGCTGTCCTATTAAAAGTTGCAAAGATTATGGGCATTAGCTCTGAGAAGAAATTCAACTTTTCCATAATACCTCGCGAGGAATATTTCGGCCATTCAGTGTTACTTTAGGGATCTGTAATGAAAAGGTAAAAAGGTTCCCATCCAAAAGATTGTTATGTAAATGGTGTACATTTTTTCTCTTTTATATTACCTACGTATAATAATAATTCGAGCAATTTGTATGTGCTTTGTTACGCGCCATCGGCGGAGGGAGGTTAAAGTGGAAATTACGTTCTGGAAATAGATTACGTGGAAGTAGAGAATATAACGGGTGTTATTATTTTCCAAAGGCATCGGTACCAAGGAAGATGAATAACAACAGAGCAAAGTTTCACGAGTCTTCTTATCGTAATTCTCTGTGATATTGCTTCATACAGAACCTCGCCGCCAACTACTTAAGACACTTGACCGCATTTTTTGTGCTCTCAGTGGGAATATCCGAATCCAAGTTCCTCTTTTAATATTTCAAATGAGCTCTGTTTTCCTTTGAATTTATTCACTCTGCGCAGTAACTCCATAATGCTCCTTTCTGCTACATTTTATGTTGTTTTTAAACTCGTTGTGAAGTGTTGTAAAACATTTTTTATTTTAAATAACCCTTTTTATTTGGAGTTGGGAATGTGGAGTTTAATTGTACTAAGCGTTTTATTGGTCGCTGTGTGAGTGGTACTGGACTGTTAGTGCTTGTAAAGGCTCCACTTTCAATCGATCGAGTCAACCAACCGTTTATTTACACTATGCTTTAAACATTTCACAATGAAATACAGCCGACAAAATAACATTGGATTTAGATTTAACAGAGCCGTGGTGGCCTTGAGGTTTGAGCAGTCGCCTGCTACGCAAGCGACGCAACTTCGAATCCCAGCGGGGCCTGTACCAATGAGTTTTTCTAAAAAAACTTATGTACAGTGATTTCACACCACGTGCTTTACGGCGAAGGAAACATCGTCAGGAAACCTGCATGTTTCTGAGAAGTAATTCAATGACGTATGTAAAGCGTCTGAGACAGCGATGGACTCCCCATCTGTCGCGTTGGCACTCAATCATCTTCGGTTAAAAGTGGGTCTTGTGATTACAACACCTCTCCCTACTCCTTCGGAGAATACAGGCGTGAGCATATGTATTAGATTTAACATAAGGATTATAATTGTTAAAAGCATCTATACACACGGTACTTGCTTCATATTCCAGGTTTAGACCACCTTTTTCGTTATTTCATGCCTATCCAGAATGAAATTGCTATAAATAAAACACGAGATAGATGAATCGAGATAGTGCAAAAGCAACCGCGTGATAGTAATCGGCAATTGGTTAAATTAAAACATTAAAACATACACCACACAAAACAGAAAAGTATTTAAAATCGTATTTTTCATTGACATACCAAGATTTTGCATACAATACTATAGTCAAGATTTTTCCTCAAGCTCCATATTTCGTAGCTGTTATCATTCCCTAAAGTAGCTGTTATTTATCGAATAAACATTAGTCCCAATTTACATGGAGGCGACGCCCATGGAGCTCGTAAACTACAATCTGTGTAATAACGATCCAATATAGTCAACCTACGAATCAATAATGCTTAGCCATACATTGGGGGAGCTAGAACTAGGGAGAATAGGCGGCTAAATAGCTTCGACATACATATATAAAAAAAAATATTATGTATTTTTTCACTATTTCATAAGGGTTTTCAAATATGTTAATTACGGTGTCATAACACTTTTCATCGAAGCCATACTGACAGATGTATTGTGACTGAGGCGACAATTGACTCACCTGTCTGACTGTGGTGGACTCACCATCATAGGTGAATTTTTGATTTTTTCTCAGATATAGACAGGTTTCTTCGTGATGTTCTCCGACACCGTTAAGCTCGTGTTGTGAGAACAGAACACTAGAATCACTTTTTTAACTGGAATCTGTAGATCTAGATTAATAGAGCCCCATTTTCTGCGATATATTAATATTACTCTCAAATAATCCACATTATTACCCACACCAAAGTGAATATTTCTTCTGTACACACGAGTATATATTCATTTCACTTCTTCAACATTCATTATCTAGTAATAAATATTGTTAATCTGACCACTGTAGATCTTTTTTAGATTCCGTCTCATGTTCTTGTAAATTTATTTCATCAATCGGCTTTATTTTTTATTAAAATAAAGTGAATATTAAAATCACCAAATAATCAGTATTAATAACTTGTTTCACTTCATATCATTGACCTTATACACCAATTTAACTAACTAACTCCGGTTGCAAGTTATTAGCTTTATTAAGCTTAAAAATAGCGAATCACGCCGGCCGATTAACTTCTAACGGTACAAAAAGTGTGAGTCTAACGACTGCGCTTGACTAATGGCCGTCTCATCGCATTAAATATACGAGCCCTCCATTGATTCCCGCACTGGATGTCACTTTATTGATACTAGTCCATTGGATATTGGCTCTCGTAATGGGTTCTGTTTGTTGACGTTCGATAATCTAACAAGTTTCAGAAATTTATGGCCAGGCCAGGGTCTAAACAGTATTTATTACTACAAGATGTGAGTAATCGATAATTCAAGCTAATTTTGTAAATCTGAGCTATATTATTAGGTAACTAGCGGACGTAGTTCCCGTTCCCGTGGGAGTACGTGGATAAAATATAGCCTAGAAGAGGATGAAGAATTTTTCATCGGACAAGGGGTTTCGGAGCAAAACAAGAAAACAAGCAAATCTTTCCTCTTTATAACATTAGTATAGATAACGATTAAAATATACTCCGCTATAATTATTATATTTTATTAAAATAGTAAAACTAAAGAGTATATCCAGAACTGACTATTGTTTCGCAAAAGTGTTCTTGTATATACGTATAATATAATCAGATTAATAATTAATAGTAAAGGCATTTAACATTAGGATACACATAATATCAACTTGTTTTTATAAATTTAAACGCGGTTGACACCATGGCAAAGTTAGTCGGAACATAAAATTTGTTTCTAAAAAGGAATACATGGTGGGCGTGGGGTTTGAGCAATCGCCTGCTACGCAAGCGGCGTAAGTTCGGATCCCAGCGGGGCCTGTACCAATGAGTTTTTCTAAAAACTATATAGTGTCTGGGACGGCGACAGACGACAAACATCAGTAACGTTGGCACTTAATCATCTTCAACAACACTCCTACCTACCCCATCGGGGATATAGGCGTGAGCATGTGTATAAATAAATAAATATGCTCACGCTATCCCAGAAGGGTCCCCGAAGGGGTAAGCAGAGGTGTTGTAACAACAGCATATGTATGTATGTCTAAAATGTCTAAAAGCACGTTTATAGTACATTGAATAACAAAATACAACTAATTATAGGTAGACATTTCTATTTGCCTCGATATATAAACGACAAACCTGTTAGCTCAAATTGCCTCGCGGCACCCTCCCAGAGAGAGCTCAACACACGACTAGTTACGTCCCAAGCTGTAATTATAACGAATAAACCAAATAAAAAGTCACAAAAGTACCATAATAATAGAGGGACGAATAAAAAACCGATCAGATTCCATCATAATTCCAGTGAATGGAAGCACAATGGGCTCTTACCTCCTGACCATTGGCCGGCTATCGACTAACTTTACGTGTTAACATTTTGTTTATAGACGTGTTTAGTGAAAATTATAGCTAGAGCAAGCACTTTACTAATGAAATATTGATAGAGGACTAAATTTATTGGGTAAACAAGAGCGTTTGATGGTTTATCGATGCTATGTTTGATGATATCCGGATTTCAGATTAATTTAATCCGGATTAAATATTAAACAATTTTCTGGATTTAACGCGATAGGATTTTGCAGCTTAGAATAATCTCGGTTATCTAGGATTTGTGGTTCTGACGGGAAAAGCATAGTAAGTAGTGATTTAGAAATAGTAATTTAGGCAGAATTAGAAATCATTTTTAACAGTTTTACAATCACAATGCGTCATTTAAAGTCCTTAGAACTGTTATATGTATAATTTGACCTATGCCCAATCACCGTTGAACTAAATTCAGCTTTAATGACCCCAGTAAATACATACATTTGTAAACATGAGCGGTGACCGTGCGTGTCGAAAAGAAATTACCGTTGACACCAAGTCGCTATTAGGACACGGGTGCCGAATAACCTCACACGTCGTAATTGTTACACACCGTTGGTTTTAATTATACACAACGTTTTATTAATTATATTTCATATTACAGCCGTGGTGACTGTGCCGTTTGATTAGTCGCCTGCAACGTTAGTGACGCGTTTTCAGTTCCATTGCTCTGTAGACATGAATAAGTTTTTTAAACTCACATGCTTTGTCACCTTAACGGGCTAAAAAGTCACATAAAATAAAGTTAATCATGGAAGATTGGCTGCATCAACAAAATTACAAGATAGATTAAAATATTTAATAATTTGTTAACGGTAACCAACCATGCTTATCTGGCTAAAATGTTATGTTTAGTTTAAGTCTTTCACATATTGACAAATCTGTGCTTTATTAAGCACAGATTTGTTGATGCAGCCACGTTAAATTACAAGATAGATTAAAATATTTAATAATTTGTTAACGGTAACCAACCATGCTTATCTGGCTAAAATGTTATGTTTAGTTTAAGTCTTTCACATATTGACAAATCTGTGCTTTATTAAGCACAGATTTGTTGATGCAGCCACGTTAAATTACAAGATAGATTAAAATATTTAATAATTTGTTAACGGTAACCAACCATGCTTATCTGGCTAAAATGTTATGTTTAGTTTAAGTCTTTCACATATTGACAGTAACACTAATAGTAAAATTTGTCAATTGATTTTGTAACTTGGTACATCATATTTCGCAGTCAAAGTTCAAGTAATAGTTTCCGTTGTTGTCAAATTTGACACACACGATAACTACTAAGTTATGGTGCAAACAAGCTAACGCTTAATTAATACTCTAATGAGTCTCATGGATTTTCAATGTCAAGGTAATTTATTAATCTAAGGAGCATTCATCTCAGAAGTCTCGTAGAGGTAGGTTTTATTGACCTAAATAATATAAAATAATTCCACATAATGAAGAAATGTAGGAGAATTTACAAATGTACGACAGAAAACATTTAAAAAATCTCATCCCAACTTTTAATCATCATGACCAAACACTATATCACCTTGAAGAAAATATATTTTAATGTTTTATTAGTTCGATGAGTATCTTACCGGTTCTCCACAGGAGGTTAGTGTCCGAATACCGAACCGACGATTTCTGACATTTATATGACACCAAAGTCAAAATTTCATAAATATTTTTCATTTAGGCTGCATTCTGTATGCTTCCAAGATCATATATAATTACGACAGGGTTACTCCACCTTACTGAAAAACGCAACTAAATAACATTGCCTTATTATGGATGAGCGTCTGAAGCTACTTCCAGAGACTTTTCACTAGCATTGAATGTGCCCTTCTATAAAATGCTAAGTACAGCAAAAGTAAAGATCAAGTGACAACCTCTTTGTTTCAAATATTCATAGTATTTGCAGACAAATTATGATTTCACGAGATGTAAGCTTGTTCCCCACCTTAGTATTTATTTAAAATGAAGCTTACCGCCAAGTTATAAAGTAGTATTTTGCGCAACATGTTGATGTTCCCATATCCATCATAATGCAGGTAAGCCACTCAGCCAAACTCACGATGTTCAATAAACGCACGTTCCATCACAGCTTATTTGTGATGCAAAGATATCTCTCTCCCGCTGCGCGATGGCATAATTTGCTCTAAAATTACTCATGTGAAAATTGTTATGAAGTGGCTTTTGTGGCGTACAAAGGGTGAATAGCGGTGTGCTTAGGATGGCTCATTCGAGGATATGTACGCGCGATCTTCACAGTACATTTTACAATTAACTCGGTGGATAGTAGTTTTTTACGTTGCTTATAGTAAACACTTACTGCGTCATTGCTTAACACATTCATATTTTTTTTCCATTTTATTGGAGCTTTGTTGTTCTTACCACGTACAGTACAATTTTATCATGAAAATCCTTAAATAAGAAAGTCATTTGTAATTGTGATTAGTCACAAGAATTTTTAAGTTTATGAAGCTGTCAATCTTGCATACATATGCTCACGTCTTTATTCCCCGAAGGAAGGTGTTGTAATAACAACACCCACTTTAAACCGATGCCTATTAAGTGCCAACGTGTCATACGACATTGAATTAATTCTCAGACATATGCAGGTTTCCTCACGATGTTTTACTTTACCGTAAAGCACGTGGTGTGAAATCACTGTACATAAGTTTTTAGAAATTTTCATAAGTACAGGTCTCGCTGGGATTCGAACTTGTGTAGCTTGCGTAGCAGGCAACTGCTACAACTCCCAGGACACGGCTCTTCATCCCTCAACCTTGCATCTATATAATCAGCTAATCGCATCAGATGTGCTGATAAGAGGCACCCCATTTACGGCTAATGGCCAACAAATTAACTTATACTAAATGGGGGTGACTTTCTGATACAGACGAGGTTCACAGTTAAGCTTGAAGTGGAAAGATTTTTCATTATTCTCTTAATGTTTCTGTGCAAAATGAAAGGCTGATTTGACAAATACAGGTTGTAAAGTTTAGGGGCTTTATTATGATACCTAGATAATGATAATGAAAATTTGTGAATAATTCACCCATATAATATTATAACACTGAACAGTTTATTACAAGCGGATCACTTCGCCGACATCCCATACCAGTAAAAGCAAATTTTTTTGTTTATTTTCCTGTATTTGCCAAATAATTACAATTTTCCTATATTGTTCGTCCATTTACGTAATTATTTATTTAGGATTTCAATCTATTACGGTAATAACCTTGGTATATACACAAACGTGACATAACATCAGTTCCCTGGCCTTATTCTACACATACTGGTCTCGTACCCTCATTTTTACAGAAAGATTTTATCAGAAGGATACATTTTGTAACGATTGCCATAGATTTTGCTATTAATAACCATAGGCTTAATGTGTTCTTTTAGACACGAAGGAACTTACGCTATAGCAACTGATATCTTCAGGCAGAGAAAGACTTACTTACACAAATATAATCATCAAATCATAAGGGGTCCATTACCATAACCAGGCCCACGTAATCTAGCAATATATTACCAAACACACCCAAAAGTGACCAAAACTAACATTATTTAAAACATTCTCACACACCGTTACCCAAACTTTCCCCTGGGTCAACGTACCCCAACTAAAGTTCGTCATTAATCGCGAGGCGCGGTGACAAATGACAGCACTCGCGCCGCCCGCGATAAAAAACTATTTAGCTGCTTTATTGCCCATAAAGATACGTGTTATTTTATAGTTTCGTGGGGTTGCCATTGAAGGCTTTGATTAAAGGGGGACAATATTTGGGACAAGGTTAATATTTCCATACATTTTCAACTACATCAACTGGTAATTGCTCAAACACTCATAGTTGAGCAGTGAGCAATACCTGCTGGTGTACTTAATGCTCAACTCGATTGTTATTTTGATCAACAGCAGAAGAATATTTGATTAAGTCAGCTACCGATTGGAATCACAATGTTTAATTTTAAATACTACTCATTATTTCACTGTCTGTTTACAATCATATAAATCACAGATCCTTTTCTACGTGCAATTACGCCGTCGATGAACTGATTGTTGTCGCGACTATCTATGTAGAACTCACACTGACGAAACTCCTGTCTCTTATTACGAAACAGAGTTTAAACTGATACTAGACTAAACTAGGACTCAAACTATGTCCATCACTTTTTAAATCCGTATCACAGAAACAGATGGACGGATGGCTACTTTTAAACCATGGTTAGTCTTTATTTTGTAATAAGGGGGCTGATGTTCCTCGTGGTCGCCGGTGGTTCCTGCTCGAGGAATTTCACGTGCATCTCCGTTTCTAACCCGATTTTGATAATATTTGTATTTTTACACTATGTTTACAAAAGCGAATAATTCGATGTAAGTATAATAAGCACGCAGCTCCACGCGTCGTGTAATATATCACGCGGCATAAGAAATGGCGTGCGCTCCAAATAGAGTATGTATTCGACTGTGCTGACAGATCATTAGCGGCTGGGATAACCCGGTACAATGCGCGTGGCGTTTATAAATTACATTCAAATACTATTTCCACACAAGGTCATGGTGAATTGACATCCGCATATTTGATTGATTGATTGATTAAGGATACTGCATCACGTACCAGGTCCCTATGAATTTGTACAAATGAGAAGATTTAAAACATGGATGAAGCAAAAATTTTTATGCAATTTCTATAAGATAGAGAATGTCTCAGAATGTTCACCTGTATCACCGATTCAGATAATAACTCTGCGTTGCAAAGTGAGTGACTCATTTCGTGTACCCCATAGCTCGTACGCGTAAGTTGAAAAATGAGCGAGGCTGAAGGCGCGACCTCGCGATCACAAAATGACAATTGCGAGAATTTCAGCTTTGTTACTGTTTGTTGTATTTATTACAATTGAAATTAGGTTTATTTTCGTTTTTATTAGTTCGCCATTTATAAAAATATTATTTATCCTGTAAATTAAGCTTACATTGACATTTTTTATTACAACAATCTAACTAAGTTAAAGTACCATATTACTTTATCAAAATTAAAATTTAATTTATGAATCCTGCAAATGAACAGCTATTTATCTAACTTTCCCGTGTATAATGGAGACACTGTGCAAGGGAAATATGTGCAAGATCCCACCATTGCCAGCACCGCAACTCATTCTCCTCTTCTGCACGGAGCACAGACGACTTCACCACAGGAATACACTCTCAGGTAGCTTATTTGACTGCGATCCTGTTAGGTGCAATGGGGTATCTCCGAATTCGATTGGGAGGAAGGCGTGAGGATATATCTTATAACAATATGGAAGTGGGAACCAGCCGTGAACTAATACGCTTCGTTGAATTCTACTGTGTAACTTGTCCAGTCCAAACACGCACTAGCTCCCGTGCTGCAGTATAGATAGACATACATATATACATGTGCTCACGCCTGTATCCCATGGGGGTAGGCAGAGACGACCGTTTGCCACATGCTACGATCCTTACATACTTCTTTCGCTTCATCCACATTCATGCATTCACGAATTTGACCTTTTTGAAAAATACTATTAATTTGGTCATAGTAGTTCTTCCTTGGACACCCTCTACCGACACTTCCGCTTACATTCGCTCTATAAATTTGTTTCGTTAATCGCCTTTCACTCATCCTTTCGATATGTCCAAACCATCTCAACATACTTTTTTCAATTCTGGTCACCACATCATTCTTCAACTTGCAACTGTCTCTTATTACACTATTTTTCATACGATCTACAATGGTGACCCCACACATACTTCGTAACGACCGCATTTCCACTGCATTCACTCTACTTTCATGTTTTTTCTGCCAAACCCAACATTCACTTCCATACATCATAGTAGGTACTAGCACCCCGTTATGCATTCATAACGGGGTGCTAATTCATATCTGGCCATTGCCAGGCGCGCTTTTAGGTATAGATAGAACATCAAGAATGTCACAATAAGAACAACAAACGTGCACAACGACGTGTAAGACTGCTGCTTAATACTTCAGATGTCTCTGCGGAGATATTAACTGGAGTTATAACAGTGAGAAGTTCGTTTTACGGAAACTACCGAAGGGTATTCCTGACACAAACCAAAAGACGAATAAAGACATACGGCTGCAAGTCACAGATTTCTACCTGCCACAATTAAGCATGACATGAAAATTTGTTGTAAATGTTATATAATCTTGCTATACAATATTGTTACATAGCAACAATTCATACACTACGATGGGTATACCATTTAAACATTATTATATAACCATGTTTCATAACTTGGTTTGTTATACAATGTCGTAACGCACCCTAACATTTCACAAATACGGAACTCGATAGACGTAAAACGTCATTAGAAAAATAAATAGCTGGAAAACGTCTAATGTCAAAAGTTCCACTATGACGTAGAAAAAACTTAGCCGATTAGAGTAGGGACATGAATAGCGGGTGATTCAACATGGAGAGGCGATCGAATGCTCCATTATGTGTGATTTATGGCTTCACCCTGAGCCTCCCATTGTCCATGGCTCGGTGTGATGGACATGACTATTTACATACAAAGATAGCCTTTTGATACATTACGTTTCTTTATTTCTAGTCTAGTTTTCAGCTGAGTATGAAAATGAGGTTCCTTTTTAATGTTACTGTCAAGGCCACCGATTTATACTAATAGATCTTATACCTTTAAACGAGCAATTCTTTTATAACCTTCTATATATATTATTCAGATATATAATCTCAGAAACCGCTGCAACTATTCTCTTGAAATTTTATGTGTAGGGGCAACAAATTAATCTAGCTAGGTTTCATATTCAGAAAACATCGTTTTAACCATGTTTTCAGGCAATGAAAAATTGCAAAAATAGCATTGCATTATTATTAATATCATTATATATACGAAGGTAAATTTCGCCAACATCAATCAAGTTACGATAGCTCAGCCGGGAGGCTTCCAGCCTATCGGGTGATAACGAAATTAGGCTATACACGGTTCCAAATGACAGGTTCGGTATATTTTTTAAAATTTGCTTTTTTTATGAATAATCGTAGAGTTTGTTCTTTTTGTGGGAAAAGAAATCGATCACAGCTCGGTCAAGCAAGTTATTTTTTTAAGAGGATGCACGTTTAACTCATGTCTTATCTACCTCATATCACGCCTGAACATGAATAAAACTAGGAATAGAAATGTGGTAAGTGTCACATGTTAGCGGGAGGACGGGCGGAATTCGGTAGTTGTGACACATCCCCTTCTCACTGCGGTCGTGGGATGTGAACTCACTGCACCACGGGATTCAATTCAAATATTTTAACATAACAATGGGTTCGTGCTGTGCTACTCAGGGTTTACTTTAAACATTTTATTCTACTATAAATTATCTACTAAAGGCTAATTTTGTAAAAAAAATCACAAAATTAAGTTAGTAAAAATATCGCTAGTTGATTAACGTTATGAATGTATAAGTTAATCGGATGTTAGTGAATGCCAAATTGGTCTCAAATGTCTGTAGTGGGCCTCTATTGTAATCCAGCCTTATTTTTGTATAGTTAATCACCTGAGCATGCCCAGACACCTTCCGTTCGGTTTGTCGACTTTTTATGTTGACGTTTTCATTATTCATATTTATTTTTTAAGAATCTTGTAGATATTAATAAACAATGAGAATCAAAAGAACATTTTAAATATTTTTCATATTTGTGTATCATTACCATATTTCTAGTAAAGAAGTTATCTATTTAAACATACATATACTCACGCCTGTATTCCCCGAAGGGGTAGGCAGAGGTGTTGTTATCACAACACCCACTTTTCACCGAATTTGATCAAGTGCCAACGTGACAGATAGTGAGTCTATCGCCGTCTCAGGCACTATACATACGTCTTTGAATTACTTCTCAGAAATATGCAGGTTTCCTCATGATGTTTTCCTTCACCGTAAAGCACGTGCTGTGAAATCACTGTACATAAGTTTTTTAGAAAAACTCATTGGTACAGGCCCCGCTGGGATTCGAACTGGGATTCGATCTATTTAAAATTTCTACATATTTCCTTAATTTTATAATCTATTTACATAAATATATATTTCTATATGTTTGGTCTTTTGAATCTATGCAGGAGCTTGGTCTAACCACTGGACCTGTGTCGGTCGCAACTATGTTAACACAAATTTCAATTAAAAGAAGTGTGAAATAGACCGAGAAACATACATTATCTCAGTGTAATTCACTCTGCCATCGTTAAATCGTACTAAGCGTAGTCAAGTTATAACGATATAATTTAATAACACTAGGTATACTTGTAGCGCCTAACTTAATATACTGCTACGAGCTATGCGTACCAAGGCTACGACGTAGACACTAAGTTACCATGTATGGTATGAAAACTTATTACGACCAGGTTGTATGTTTAGAGATAATAACACTGTATACAGTCTCTTGGTCCAAATTTAGATGGTCTACGATTTACGATAGTGTTACGCTGTATACTGCGCTACTCGGTATCAGACGCTATGCAATTTGTAGCCGAGTTTATTATTTTAAGTGTAATAATTTTAATTTTATGATATAGCTGAAGAAATGCAATGACATGATAGTGAAAGACAAATTTAAAAAAATCAAACAGTAATACTAAGTAAATAAGACATATGTTAAACGCAGAAAATAAATAACGCGGTTCTATAATTTGATTCATTTATGTTACTATCTTATGTATTAGTGTATATTTGTATCAATATTTATCTTCATTGCAAACACATGTTACTTATTCATGATAATTAAACTATCAAAATAACTAATAAATTGTATCGAATTAAATTAAACTGTGAGCCACAAACCACTTTCGCTTTAAATGTAGTTACATTGTTTTAATTAAAAATACACCTATTTAAGCCGTAATGAATAATTAATTAACGGAATGATTTATCACGTAACAAGCTCTGTTGCGTGTTACTATTAAACATTTGATAGTAAGTAAGTTACAATAAATGTTGGAATAATAGCTGTTTACATTTAGCTTGAAATACTGACAAAAATACAAATCTAACTATATACATTTAGATCACTTATAAGCCTCTTAGAAATAAAAAACGTGATCATTTTGTACGGTTGTGTTCGATGGTTCTATATATATATACATATATCGGTATATGAAAAAATATCCTTTCTTTCTGACCGTCTGTCTGTCTGTTTGTTCCGAGTGTTCTCTGAGACAGCTGGACTGATTTTAACATACCTTTCACTGGCAGATAGCTGAGACTAATGCAGTATATAAGTTTAGTATATAACCATATTCGTGAGCGTTAATTAATGGGGTAGATTATATTAATGGCGGTAAGGTTTAATGACAGCGTCCTATAGTTGCATGGGGGTTGAGAACCTAATATGAAACAAAATGGTGTTACGTTGTAATCTGCTTTCGGCATTTTGGTTTTGATTTGTGTTAGAGCGATTAATCCTCAGCTTTTATGATAAATAAAAATGAAAATGATTTATTCAGTTTTGGTAAGGCACTTTTGAACGTTGGTGAATATTTTATGCTTAATACTGACGTATTAAGCATCTCTTCATTCATTTCCTTTCCTTTGACGAATGCTCAGAATCGTAGTATTTGGTAACCACATATATTATAAATTTTTACATCATCATCAAATCATTACATTCAACGTTATATCGTAAACTTACTGTCACAACGTAATGCAATGAAACAATATAGCCGTGCCCCACTGAGAGCTCAATGGAAAATAATTTATGAGGAACTCATTAGGAAATTTATGTAAATGTGCTCACGTTTTATGAATTTTAATGGCGGTCGCAGTTGACAGAGCTTAGTACCTAATAACGGCCTAGGGACGGACAGAATTCAATTCAAAATATGCCAATTAGATTGTCTTGTTGTAAAAACAATTCATTTGGAAAAATTGTTTGTTTGCGACGTTGACGGAAGTCTGTAAAGCGTATTTCTGTGAGATCTTTAAAAAGTGTTTTCTTGAAACAAAGACATTAGGTATATTTTTGTGTATACATTTTGTAGCCGCTTACCATCAAGGGGAGAGGCTCGCTTCTTTTTACTTTTTATTTATACTTACTATGAATTTAAGATAATAGAAAGACGCTCGTGTATAATTGAAAAAAAATCTCTAGTAAGCTACAGGAAATCTAAATATATACGTATATAACTCAAAGGTGACTGACATAGTGATCTATCAACGCACACCCCAAACCACTCGACGGATCGGGCTGAAATTTGGCATGCAGGTGGATGTTATGTCGTATGTGTCCTCTAAGAAAGGATTTTGATCAATTCTACCCCCAGGGGGTAAAATAGGGGATGAAATATTAGACTACTTTTAATAAAGATACTTAGGGTATGTTAACGTGTTATTAAGATTTAATTTAATCTAACGGCTTTTCCGAGATCCACCCTTCTTGTTTATGATAAACAGAACGTTTCCCTATTATGTTTTATTTCTCGTTTTATTTATTTTCACATTTATGAAAGAGAGTAATAGATGTAAACAAAAGAATCGTTGAATTAAATATAAAGTTGTTGTACAAATAAAATAACGTGCCTTCTGATGTTATGAAATATTTCTTTAGCAACAAAGTAAATGTTCTTCAAAACTAACAATTTAGTCTAAATAATATATTTTTAACGCAGTCTCCAATTCCATAGAAGACCTCTAGGGAAGGCCTTATCCTTTGTGAAGAGCAGTAATTATTTCTATAGCTTTAACCAGAGAAGCACGGGCGGTTATAATTATGATGTAACTGACAATTTTCAAATGGCACAATCATTTTATTGCATATCCGTACTTTTACAATTTTAGTATAGCTACAATTAGGTATCACAATGCAAAAAAATAAGTACATTGGTGAAATGTGGGTGATGTAACACCTCTGTTGACGCCTTTGGGAACCCTTCTGGGATGGTGACATCATATTATAACTGGGCGGCTGAATTTTTTGCCAGTACTTCTCAGAGGAATAGATTCCGATCCGGTTGTAATTCAAGCAGAGAGTGCTTAATTAGGGTCTTAGCTGAGTAATGATTTGTCATTTCCATATAAACACCGTTTTGGGGACACAAACTTCTGGTAAGAAGTAAAATGTTATTTTCATTTCTAGGCCATTATTTATAATAAGTAATGCAGTAAGTCAGGTATTCGTGTTTGAGGGCAACGTTTAAGCGCAGTAACGTTAATAGGCCAGTCAAAATTAACAAGTCGTTCGTCGCGTGATTACATTCATTTCTACCGTTATTCCTCGTAACAGACACGGGCTAACTGTAACGTAACAAGTACTTGGAAATGTTTTTAGTTGACACTAAACACAGGACTTGGTTAGTGTCAATTAAAAACATTTCATACCGACTCTCATAGTCAAATACACTTTTAGTGATGTCGAAGCATCGTTATAAACTACTTATAGCACAGCTAGTGATGTGCCCCACAGTCTCGCGCGCGTATATTTAGTTTCATGATAATATTAATATCACGATACACATTTGACGTTCTTCAGAAGAGTTTTTTTAACATAAAAGCGGTTATTTTAACTAAACTTTGATAGTTAGATTCGGCGTTCTCGCGGACTTTTTTGTTGATCTTAATGAGACCTACAACCACCCATTTTACATAATTTTGTTCTTTTCTTACGGATCCCTAACTTTTCTGAAAATAAAATATAGCCTAAAATATAACCTTCCCCGATAAATGGACTATCCAACAATGAAAGGTTTTTTGAAATCGGACCAGTGATCCTGAGATTAGCGCGTTCAAACAAACAAAGAAACTCTGCAGCTTTATAATATTAGCATAGATTTGATCTAAGAAAGCATAGCATTTCTATTATATTAAAGAACGCTCTAATAAAACTGTATTTATTAAAAAAATATTGTTGTCGTGGGTGTTGCTTAAAACTACGTGTTTTGGATTTATTTTAGTATAGTTTGCTTTGATTTGGTTTACTGAACATCATTTTTAAAACCGACTTCAAAAAAAGGAGGAGACACTCAATTCGACCGTATCTATATTTTAAATTTACACAAGACCTATGAACTTTTCTTTAAAATTGAAAGGTTACTGATTTAGGTTGTGATAATTATAATGAATGATTTTTTTTTATCAAATTCAACCTTATGAATTAAAATTTAAGGTAAAATCCATCAGTACAAAGAACTATTTCAATGTATAACTATATTCCAGGTCCCTTTCGCCTGCAGCCGGTCGCATGGCAGCGCTGAGACAAAAGACGCACATTATGCCACAAACTATTTGTGGTTGCAAGTTATCATTTCCATTTCCTAGACACAGTGACGCTTTCTTGTTGGGTTTTGTGAACGGAACAGTGGAATATATTCGTTTGAAATGGTTTTGAATTGTATTTATTTATGGTCATTCTTGTATAGATATTACTCAGATATTTTTTGAGTATTCCAGTGACTAGGGCCGCTAGCTAACTGGAACCGAGTTCCCAGAGGCCTGTTTAGTTTTTATTTATCTTTATCATCCTGTATAATTATGTCATTCTGACGATTTGAAAGTACTTTGTAAAAAGTCTAATCGAATAAAGATATTTTTGACTTTTTGACTTTTGACTTTGACATCAGTCGAGTGTGACTACCCGTAATTTTATACAGAAATCCATTATTTAAACCAATTTTTAGTAACGTTTGGAGAAAAAGTGTCACAAATAACATGATACACACATGTACATAATGTAATTATGCTCACGCCATCCCAAAAAGCTATCCGAAGGTTCGTAGGCAGTGATTTTAATTCATCAATATGCAAAATATTACGCCGCTGCCTTAGTCTACTGCTGTAAAATAAACAAGGGCAAACTAAGTAACCCTATGCATACACTTACGATGTACTAATATTAGTGAGATTACTTTTCTTTTTGCCACTGTTCTGCGGCCTAAAGGATAGTAGGTAAATAGGTACTATAATCTACGCACAGATATTACTCAAGTCTCACACGTTGCCCATCCGATCCATGAAAATTGTGTTCATTATAAATAGATATATTCTCTAAAAAAAACATTAATATTAAAAAATTATGTTCTTAACTTGCACGCGAATTTTAAAATAGTAATGTGCAACAGTAGTGTTGCCGCATCTTTTTATACTTTCTCGTTCTTTATAAAAGGCGGGCAAAGGCTTCGTTCTTATTTCCGGTTCGGCGGGTGTGACGTCACGTACCCGGAAACGAACAGCGCGCCAAGATACCCCAACAATATGTTTTTACTCAACGTTAGGTTTTGATTATATTCAATTTCCTTGGATCCTAATACAATTCAAATTTGTGTTGCTTTGAATACGCTCTTGAAGGATATCCTTAAATGAGAACACACGTGATGGGTTTTTTATTGCGATAAACTTTTCAACATACATATGCTCCCGCCTGTATCCCATGGAGGTAGGCAGAGACCACCGTTTGCCACATGCTACGATCCTTACATACTTCTTTCGCTTTATCCACATTCATGCATCTCTTCATACAGTTTCTGAGTTCAAATGATGATGAAAATATTATTTTTGAATCTTAAAAAACGTTGACTTTTTTCAAGTACATAATTATAGATATAAATATAATATGGATATTTTCCTTTGAACTCACAGGAGTACGACTCCTGCAAGTTCGTAGAGCCCGTATCTCACTTTCTACAATCGACTACAAAATATATAACACAGTTTAGAAGGACGATACCTTCAAAGATAGAATGGTTTTGTATGGATATTTATGTTTGGACAATGCTGATGAAACAGATATGATGAGATACTGTTTGTTACAAACCGACAAGTTAAACTTGCAAAGTTATAAGCACTATGCTAATGGAGTGCATTTAAGTTTAATTCTGTGGATTTAAAACTATAAGGAATCTCATGTGTTGAGAGAAATAAAGGATCCTAGAAACTTTATCTTAAGTTTAAGAGGTCTAAATCCATTCTAAATTCGCATTAAAAACGTACAAAAAAAATAAAATATTTTAAAGCTTAACAAATAATTAAAAACATATAAATCAGGGGTCACAGATATTCATTATTGCCTAATTAGATTCACTACAACGGTTCACTTATGCTTGAACACAGAAGTGATATTTTACTAATGGTATAAACGCAAAATGTAATGTAAAATGATCGCAATTTAATTAAAACGAATTAAAATACCGTTGTTGATAAACAATTGAATGGTATGCTTAATTAGCTTCAACAAACATTAATACGATCTTTATCTCTCCAATATTTAAATAGTACACATTTACCAACACAAATATTCAATAGTTGGAGCAAACACTAATTTACTTGGTAACTTTGATAGTTGCATCGTGTGTGTCAGACACGCTGAGTACAACTGTGTCAATACGCTGGGAGATTGCCAGCTTAAAGCTATTCGCACACTAATATCACCATTTTTTAAATTACAAAAGCAAATCTGAATATTTTTTTTTAAATGTAAATATCCGAAATATAGGGATGAATAACGAAAAGAGATGCTAAGATTTTTTTTACCTGAACCCTATATTTTTAGACGTAATGAAAGTCTTCTTTTGATAGTCAGTAATTTTAACTTAACATAATTGGGTTTTAATTAGTGTTTAATAGTACGGTTTACTATCTTTATAGTAAGGAATGAGTGTCACTATTCTAACTTTTCACCGAATATTATGAATTTGTATAGGATTTTTTTATTACATAAATATAAACATCAACTATAATTTGAATAGAAAGGGTGAGGTAAAGATACATCTAAGATTAAAATGGTAATGAATAAATAAATGAATGTTGCATTGTTCCAGGTCTCGGTGTGCTCCCAGGCGTGAGCTCCGGAGACGGGCTGAGGCCCGAGCGGCCATACTTCGACGACGTGTCCCCACGAAACGTATCGGCTGTCGTCGGACAATCGGCCGTGCTCCGGTGCAGAGCGAAGCACATAGGAAATAGAACTGTGAGTATACCAACTTATGGCAGCATTTAGAAGAGCGTAACAGCGTTAAGTGTCTTTTTCAAATTCTTCACACTCTCACATGTCCACTTTGTAACTGGGCTCAATGTAGCTAGCTCCTACAAGTCCACAATCATGCTGGATCATTGCTTAATCTGACATTGAAATATGGTCCTTAAATCTAAAAGTACCGAAGTTACGCATATGTTGTTTTTAAAATCGGTAGGTACTCGACTTGCATATGACTGGTTGCTCGATCCAAAGTGGCTGCCATCGGAGGTCTAACCATATGTTCTAATTGTATGTAACTGGTATAAAATAAAATATATACATGTCTCACGAAAGGAGCTCGGTAAAGCCCGCGACCTTTATTAAAATTGCTCTCAAAGTGAAACTTTAACAATGTCAAAATTAATTTGGCGACCCGGTCCGGACGTACGAATGAAGCGGCCCTTATTACTAGTGACCACGAGAATTCGACTATCGATCGACACTCAGTTGCTAACTGAACTACTTAACTATACGCAAAATATAATGTTTAGATCGTGATAAACATAACGATATCACGCACAGACATAATGGGAGACAAAAGTAATAATTCCCAGTGAAATACAATAAGGTATGATGATGGCCTATCGTATTATTACAAATGGGACGTTACGTAATCAGACGTATAGATACGGTTCGCAAATTGCGCACGGAACGGTTTACCTATTCGATCACGTAATTTGCCCAACGGAGAGCAAGTATGTTACTTGTATGATAATCTTATTATATGGGAGTTTATGTACTGCGGTTGGGTTCAATCAATATTCCACCCGAGTTTCTTGTTATGTTCACAAGATTTTGTATCTGAAACCGAATGCATTTGTACATTAGCCGGAGCAGGCAGTATTAAAAAATTAAAACGTTGTTTTAATTAAATATTAAAAAACATTTATTGAAATGCAAGGTGGTTTGAACCAGTGCATCCGGTGCTGCAGCACATTGTCGTCAAAAGGTCTCAACTTAATAAGTATCGTGTATTCGTGGAACAAAAGGATGTCATTGTTACAAACAGACACTTTTAATTTTATTTATTGACAAGGATTATTATAATAAATATAACATTTAATAGCCATTGCAAATTAGTAAGACGACATTATTCAGTAATTACCATATTAATTAATAGATATGATAATCGCAACACAAATCAGCGCTATAATAACATTCCATCAACGTAGCCAACACGTAGATTACGATTATTGGTGTTGTGAGTGTGGTTACTGAGCCGAGATATTAACAGCGGCCCAGTATCTCCAGTCGTTACCGCTTTGATTACTGCCTTTACTACACAGCACTTGTCATAATTGAAATTACTCTGTGTACTTAGGTAATAAACAGTCATCTGATAAGCAGGAAGATTTGAGGAATTAATAATATGCCGAACTGTGTGCCGCCGAGTTTTGTGTTCGAATCTCACTGGTCTGTAACAATTAGTTTTGATAATAACTCAAGTGCACTGATGTCAAACCGATATACATATATGTGAGATACAGAACACGAAGAGCCATGCTGTGTTTGAGCCAACCCACAATCTGTCAGGTTTCAAACTAATTATTTATGAAACGTTTTGTGGAAAGCCTAGTTAGAATATAATAAACAACATAATTGTGTGGTGATAATTAATTTTTGGAATAATTCTACACAAATTGAAAAGGCTTATGATAATAATGACTCTCACATTTACTCCTAGGAAGTATTTTGTATTTGTTATTGAATAATGAAACGGAACCTCGATTTCACCCGCTTAGATAACATCGATATAAAGGTATCATAATTATCGTACAACAGAGGCCTAGCCCCTATACCACCACGTACGTACATTCACGTACAAAAAGCCGAGCTTACATTACAATCCCAAATTGAACAATGTCCATCCAAAAAACGCTTGGCATGCCATAAGTTATCTGTCTAGAGCACCTGGCCCTCCAAAATATCATTTTTCAACGTCGATGTCCTCATCGGCGCGATATCCCTTCTCAGGCTCGGTCGACTGACCGCCATATTAATGGTTGAAGGATCCACAACCCATTCGAGAAAATAAATAGCCACATGACGTGTCCTGCGATGCATTATAATATATTGTTCGGGGCGGATTATCTCCCGTCATTTTCTTACAAAAAAACCTAATCCCCTGAGGTATTTCGGGCACTCGAATGTTTTTTTGACGGTGTTTTATGGCGCGTGTGTGTCGATGGTGCTCGCGTGTTGTTGCCATCACGGGAATGGCAAGCTGTTTGTGACACTTTTTTTCGCCTCACGGGACTAATTGTGCTATGAGGAAAATACACGCTTTTCATTCACAGATATTGGATTAAATTTATTTGAAGATAAAAGTATTTTTAATTTCAATGAGATTTCATTACAATTATGTTTATTTTTTGAGTATCTTGTTAAAGTGAGATTTATAATTGCGAAACAAAGTATAACTATAAATAAATTTATTCAAAAATTATTGTAATTTGACTGTTAATTTATTGCTTTTCGTTAAAGACTTCAAAATTGGCTTTTTATTTTAATTAGATCATCACAATCAAAACAAAGAAATGCCCAACAAAAGGCCCGCATAGCCATACCTACATAAATTCAAGTAAACGCTAGACATTTCCGTCGCCGGCTCAGTTTAAATTCATCATCTCGTGCGTTGAGAATTCTTGGAAAAACTCTTCTTAGCCGTTACTTAATTTCATTATTTTAAAGGCTGTAAAGAGACTGTGGACGCTCCATCTTGCTTAATTACAGGGCAGGCCGGAGCTTACACTAATTACGTACCAAAACAAAAACCCAACAAAGGGAGGTGAATTTATTACGTAATTTCTCAGCGTTGAGCGGTCTCGAATTAAAAATATAATTTAGAATCGTTGGTGTAATTTTAATCAAAGGCATCTTTGTTGCGAGCTAATCGGACGAGTGTGAGCACTTTTCTATTTGACTTGCGAATTGTGATACTCGATTACTGCGATCACTCGGATTTATGTTCACATTCCGATTTACATTCTTGGTGTTTGATTTGAAACATATATTGATTTAATTTGACGCTGTTATATTGAATGCATGAATATTTTGCTACATTCACACGGCTATCAAATTATTAAATCATATTCGTTATTATTTTCGACGTTACGAATGCTAAGAAGCCGAATTCACACTTCAGCCTTACTTTCG
The DNA here is from genome assembly GCA_929442735.1 of Watsonalla binaria. Classification (NCBI taxonomy): domain Eukaryota; kingdom Metazoa; phylum Arthropoda; class Insecta; order Lepidoptera; family Drepanidae; genus Watsonalla; species Watsonalla binaria. Next base: position 331,479 of record OV838932.1, read on the forward strand.
TGCTAAAATAGTTTACACCTATTTCACTGTTACTGTACTTAAATAAAAACTAATCAGGCATTTGGCAACGCTTTTCAGTTAGCTAGCGGTCCCAGTCACTTGAATTCTCAACATAGCTCATAATTATCTCGTATCACAATTAGTACTGGGGGCCTACCGTCGTCGCTTTAAGTAGAGCGTATTACGAACTTGAACTTTCATTTTAGTTCCGTAAAATTAAAATTCAAAGCTAAGAAGTTCCAAATACGTTCACCTTAAACCGATGATGGTAGCCCCCCAGATCTCATAAAAGTATATTAATAAAGTATTGTAAGCTTAGCTGACCAATTCAAAAATAAAAGACATTTAAATTAAATACCAACTTATTAGCAAAGTAGCATGCATAAGTAATCGCCCCAAGATACTGACTTCATGGAATATTCAGGTAAATTGGTCCCATTAGTGTAAGGCGAATGGAAAGCGGCTTGTAATTGATATCTATAAGTTTTAAGTACTGCCGAGACCTCCCAAACTTGGAGCTAATATTGTGTATTGATGCCTTCGTTAGCACAACGACGCGTAGTGGTTTTCGTGTTGAAACGTCATGTGTGGACATCAAAACCTGCTGTCAAAATAGCTTTATCTACATTTATAAGTAAAACGTAAGACATTTAAAAAAATTCAAACATGGTTAATTTAGCCATAGCCGACAAAATTTTGAAGTTTTGCAATGCACATAATAAGGCCGCGTAACTGGGGTTGTTGCGAACTTTTTTAGTCATTTAATCCTTAATGACGACATATAAAATGTATTACATTATAAACTTGATAAATATGAGATCAAATATGCTTTGTACTAAATCTTGCTATTTCCTAGCTGGTTAGATTGTAAGTGTATAGCCATACTACAATATTATGAAGCACCAAGCATTCCAAACTACATCGGAGCAAATTGTACTTACTTTGCCGTTTCGTCTCAACCATTAAATCCAAGTCCCAACCAAGCAGAACCGCTATTCAGAAACGACGCACGTATGTGCTGTTAGCATGAAGATTGTAAAATACCTAACTTTGAAGATTTACCTCAAGGGTACTAGAACGGCCGGAATTTACCTACTGAGTAATTTATAGAAGTTGAAGGCTACATACGCTTTGACTGTACTTAAAAATTGGCCGAATTTGTGGTGGAATATCTGTTTGTACATTTTTGAATTTCATTCTGTTTCGTGGTAAGTAATATCACGTTGGCACTTAATCATATTCGGTGAAAAATGGCTCTTGTTATTTCAACACCTCTGCCTACTCCTTTGGGGAATACAGGCGTGAGTATATGTAATCAATAACCTACTTCTAAAATCTGTATTATCCATTTGAAAAGGTACATCTAATACCGTCCCAGTGTCTCAACCTCCTCCTCGCTGCCTCGGGCAAGAATCATACGTCTGTAAAATACTTCGCAGACAAGCAGTTTCTTCACGATGTTTTCCGTAACCTTAAAATACATGGAAATGTGAAATCACATTATATAATAACTCATTGGAACAGGCCCTGCTGGGATTCGAACTTGCGTCGCTTGTGTAGCAGGGGACTGCTCAAACACCACGGCTCTTCTCGGGCATATATCTATTGGTTACGATAGCATACATATTATGATATATCCTTCACGGCGTACACAGGTTAAGAACAGATATTACAGCATCACTCCGCAATAGACATACATATATAAATCAATTTCAAATAGAGATATTGGTGCGTGGTATGCTTCCATTCTGGTCTCTCAAACACATTTATATTTTATACCTCTTTAAATAACTATTTCCTGTTGTTGATATTGTTATGCAGATACATGATATGTGATTAAAAAATCCTTCAACAAATTATATTTAAATCGAGCCCTTTATTGTATTTTTTTATTGGCAGGTATCTTGGATGCGCAAACGGGACCTACACATCCTGACGTCCCACATCTTCACATACACGGGAGACGCGAGGTTCAGCGTCCTCCACCCAGAGCCGTCAGACGACTGGGATCTGAAGGTGGACTACGTGCAGCCCAGGGACGCCGGGGTCTACGAGTGTCAGATCAATACTGAGCCCAAGATCAACATGGCTGTCATGTTGACTGTTGAAGGTACTACCTTACCTTTCCTATTACTACAACCCTGGACTGGCTATTTCATACAAAATTGCAGTTACATTTTGTTCCGATTTGAAACTCCCTTAGCTAGGGAGAAGATGTTCGCAGTAAAAGCAACCTTCAGAACCAGATGGTACATTTAAAATGCTGTTAAGTGTAATGTTTCCTGTGTCCTTTTGTCGATATGAAAGTACTTTGTAAGAAGTATAATCAAATAAACATATTTTTGATTTCATTTGAAGGTCTGTAAATAAATTTGATCTATACTATATGAATGGACAGTTAAGCTTTGCAATTGTTCTTTTTTGTAATCCGTTTAACATCAATATGTTTGTATTTGACATCTTTGCAGTTAAGGAAAATATGTCTCACTGGTGCTTAACATTTATTCGTCAAGACACTTATTGTAAACATTAAGAATATATTATGCACGCTATGGAAGCTAGTGGTTTATAGGTTACAAACAAAGCCTACCCCTGGTGGTGCGCGGTCACCGCAACCAATGGGATACTCACGGGTTCTCCACACTATATTTGAAGAACCCCGTAAATGTGGAGAAAGCTACTCGCCTGGGAAAACTTCGTCCTTTAGTCAGCTTATTCCACAACATGAGAAAATATATTTGTAAACATTTCTCGTTTGTTTAAGGTAGAAATAAAAAAAATAACCTTATATATTATATTTCAGGACGCTAAGCAGTCCTCTGATCACTTACATTATATTATTTTTACAGAAACATTTTCGTCAAGGGAGTTATTACCTTATCATACGAAACGAAATTTAAGTAATTACATGCAAATAACATTATTTCTTTTCACCGTCCCGTTAAGACAAATTCTTTCAACAAATAAACACGAGTTATCTCAAGATATTAAAGTAAAGATTTTTAATTTCCTCGACGCGATTTTGTTTGAGAAAATTAGTTTTTTTTACTTCGTAAAGAAAAAGTCAATTAAGTTTATGCTGTATACAAATTGTTATCCACTTTTTGTTCAGCCTCGGGTTTATTTTAATTAATTTAATGGTAATTTGATATTCAACATGATTTTCTGGGAAGTAAATTGGTTTTTGGTTCATTTTATGCCAACTGACGGGTCATTATTGCTTTTATGATTTGAACTTTTTAGCATTTTGTTCCTGAATAACTTGCCGTATAATCAATTGCCATAACTCTGAATTTCACGCTAATGCAAATACGAATTTGATTTGTGTTACTCCGTCTATTTATTTTTTATCGTCATAGTGCTAAGTGACATTAATTGTCTCTCTTAAACTCCATAGGTGTACTTCCTTCACGTATAAAGAGAGCCCCGGGAATCTGTTGGTTGGTCCTATTACAATGGGCGCGCACAGTTTAGCCGCGTTATTCTGTAACATATTTCGACGACGAGTCGTTGATATGAGACATACGAAAATAATACTTAACACACACATGATAAAGTTTATTTTCATTTTAATAGCGACTTATCATCGTCGGAATAAAGCAGCCTAGTTCTAAAGTATTTGCTGAGGGGTATCTTTTAAATTACTTTGAATAATGTTTAATTGTGTAACGTAATCAGGGACATGTTACAATACAGATGTCAAAATAAAGGCGTTAAAAAGTTGGGATTGTGTTTATATAGAATTGGACCTGGTAATGTCTACTTAAAAGAATTATCACCTTTTAACAACCGCAAAATATGGCATTTTCAATAACAGTTTGTATGTATAAGTAAATTACACAATAATTTCCCAAAACATTCCGCGTCCCAACATTTTGCAGATACAATTTTACTTGCGATTTCGTGATTTTAAAGCTATAATATTGTTTATTTTTAATTTCCACACACCGGATGGTGACCTTCTCTGGGAGAGACCCTGGGGTCGCCAGCACCCCTCGTAAAATATGTACCGACAATTTTAATGCTTCATTTTAAAGTCCCTTTTTGACAATGAGGATGTTTTATTGTTAAGTGAAATTTTAAAATGGAAACATGCTGTTTATCGCGTTGAAAGTCATTTTTTTAGAAGAATCGTTATGTTACAGAGTCAGTGTTATGAATAATAACTAAATAAATATAAATTAAACAAATAATATATTTTATTTATTTCACGAAAAATAGGGATCCCAATTTAAAAATAATAAAAAAAACTTCGACACAATAGTATTAGGTAATTTGCTGTGCCATTCCACTTACGACTTATCTCCGTATAGAATCAGCCCTCGTGGCGTTATGTGAAAAGTGACGAAGGGGTAATCTCACATTCGTCTCTCGTCATATTACGAGAGGGGCTAATGCTCTGATACAAAGTGGAACACATCCGTCACGGTCTACGTACTGGGAACGAGCCAAAGGAATATTTTCGTTATAAAATATTGTACGCATTTCATATTATTTGCTGTGTGATTTTGTTTGCCTGATAAATTAAGGGTTTAAGGGGAAGGGTTGGTAAATAGAGGTTTAGTTAATTGCCGTTTGGAGACCATACATTAGTTACTTTAACATTTAGTTACTTACAGATCATTTCAAACTTTATCACGCAACATTAGTTCTTATTTTCAAAACAAAGTTGGTGCTAAAATTTGACATAATTTATTATAGAAATATAGCGTCGGCTTTGCTTAGTCACCGGTATGTACCTGATTTATATCTACATCAAGATATTTAGGGATCTAAAATATTGGATGTACTGGCAATCTTACTCAGGGTATGATTACAGCACTATCTACGCTTTTAAGAATTATTTAGTTGCTATATTCGAAAAAGTCTCCGTTACCATTCCCAACTAGAGACTGCTAAGTATCTCAGTACACTGTGCACTCGTACAGCGAACGGGAATCTTAATTATTCCCTACATTATTTTAAAAATAACACCAGATAAAATATAACAATCAAAAGCCGACCTAATATATATTCGGGAGTATTTTTTTATATGCGAGAAACGTGTAAAAGCAATGACATCTAATAGAAAGGTTCAATCCTCATTCATAAAAACAAAACAGTATTTTATAACTGGGATTAATTGACTTCAAATTAACAGGCAGGCGATATTCGCAGCGAGCTGTAATCAGTATTGAATAACTCCCCAAAATCAAAGGTGTCTATTTCATTGACTGAACGAGAGATCAAAGTCGTTATATTGTATCAACGTTTAATTTTGTATCCCCTACAAAATTAAATGAAGATAGCAACAGAACGGTCCGAAACGGCCGATTGGCTGAATAATTCAGCATCCCCTTGAAAGGAATTGAGTGCGCACGCTTTGTTCATAGGATCAATGAACGCGGCATCATTGGCCATCAGGAACTCATCAAAGCGAAATAAATTTTAAAGATAACATTTCGTGTTGCTTCCCAAATTGAAATTGCTAAATTAATGACGCGAAGGTGTAATGGGCTTTCAATATGATAAGGGTCTTTGTTGCTATGACCTTTAGACTCATATTTGCACGATTTTTTAATTTCGACCCCAAAGTAAAAAAAATCATAAACAGTTGTCTATCTAACGACTAATACAGGCTGCTTCTGGTTTATTAATACATTTAGAAATATTTAAAATGAAAATCTACTAGTTTGTTTGTTAGTTTGTTAGTTCGCTATTCTCAGAAACTACAATTATTTCAGTGTTAGAGAGTAGAGTATCTCGAAAGGCTTAAGTAACTATTCTCGCGGCCAGAAACTAGTATTCAAATAAAATCTTATTAGGTAATCAACCCTTAATTATATTGAATACATATCGAATCAAATTAGTAACTAAGAAAAAAACATAGTAGATAATTCGTTTGCTATTCTATTCTATACATACTTACTATTATTAAAAAGCTGATAAGTCTGTATGGACTCAATATCCACTCGTCACGTGTATCTTGTGCCGCGCAACATAATTTCAGAGACGTAAGTAGGGGTAGAGTTTCCCGATAGGGAACTGGGGGCCAACTATGATAGCTTAAGAAGCGCGTATTAAGAACTTCTTAGCTTTGACATTTAATTGGATGAAACAAAATGAAACGTCAAAGTTCAGAAGTTCTTAATACGCTCTCCTAAAACCGGTGATGGTTGGCCCCCTGTACTTAGACCTATCAGAAGTAAGGTTTCCAAAGCTTCATAGAACTGGGGGAGGAGGAGTCGAACCGCTGTTGCCTTTTTTGCAGGCTTTCTAGGCTTAATATATCAGATGAATAGTATTTATATCATTATATATATATATACGGTACATATAATAAAAATCAACAATTTTTAACATTTTTATCTGTCTGCCTGTCTGCTTGTTCCGCGTAATCTCTGAAAAGGCTGGACCGATTTTACGGGACTTTCACTGACAGCTAGCTGATGTTACGCGGAGTAACTTGGCAACTTTTTAAAATAAATTAAGGTTCCATGAAATTAATTAAGTCTGCGCGGGTGGAACCGCGTGGCACAGCTAGTTATGTTAGTAAAAAACTCACAAACAGAGAACTTAGTGTTTATTTTGATTTTAAATTAGCCAGCCTCTTTATTTACAGAAGGTTATAATACAGACAAACAGTTGGAGCTCAAACGAGTAATTGCTTCAAGGTATTTTGGTTACCTTTATAGCATAAAAAATACTAATTTTCCCTTTGATCTGGAACTCTATTTCTAAAGTGTTTTCGTTAATAATTTTCAAGGAATATTTATGATATAAAAATATTCATGAAGAAGTATTTAAGAATTTCTCGAAGAAGACGTTGGCTAGACTGCCTAATTGGCTAGGCTGGTACTGACTTCAAATAAATGAGTGGGTAGCGTTTATAATAATTACATTAATTTATTTTTCGCTTTTAGTCTCATAATTAGTAGAATACAGAGTCACTTGTCTAATAATTTAATGCCTGCGACGTTACTCACAGCAGGAATGCAACACTACTCTAAGTAGTAAAGATATATGCTACAAAGGGGAGTGTAGTCCCCAATCGGTCAGCACCTAATTAATGAGAGACCCCACAGAGCACCGAAAAGCTTTTGGAGATCTCACTATGCACAACAAACACATTTATGCATATTTTTTTTTTTTATGCATGAAACTTATGATAACATTCTAAATTCTTAAAAATGTTTAGGAAAAATACGAACAAGAAAAACAAGTGAAGGATAAAGGAGTAAAGAAGGGTGTGATTACGAGTAGCTCAGTTGGCAGAGCAACTGCACGGTTTGCAGAGGTCGTGGGTACATGTCGCGCCTCGTGTTCATAATTTTCCTAACCATTTTTTAAAAACATTTATGCATTTTACTCAGTGAACATGAGTTATGAATCAAATTATAGTCCAATTGGAATTGAAACGAAATATAACAAAGAAATCAGCCATTCCAATTGTAGGTAACGTAATGGAATCAAAGGGTACCCAGAAGTTCACGAGAGCGTTCATAAATCAATATTGAACGGTACGTTGCTTCAAAAATACCACTGGCCCCACAGAAGGTCATGAATAAAGTACCCCATTTTCCTCTTTAAACATTTAATAGAAATAAATTAAGGAGCGATGGGGGTAAACATTATATTACTACCTTTTACCCACAGCTTCGCTCGCGTTGAATAAATATATCTTTTTTTTTAATAAATAGTATCATATATTTTCCTTTTACTTTCTCCAAGAATACGTACAAAGTTTCGTGGTGATCGGCCATGTAGTTTTCGCGTGGAAGCCTAACTAACAAACTTACATTCACATTTATAATATTAGTAGGAATTTTGCTCAGTTTACCTGAATGTATGCTTATTTGAATCGGCATAATATATATACTTATTGTCGGACTATAAGTAGATAATGTTCTTGTTAAACGGAAGAGGAAAACGCATCCAAGATCAAAGATAATTGGATTCGGCCATTATCTTTTGTACTGCCAGGAGCAGCTCTTAAAATATGGAGATATATAATGGAAGGGTCTTTACTTCTCCCAACGAAACATGACGTGATGTGACATGTGTTATTTTGAACACACTCATATTTTAAAGTGACTTCAATAAATGAAAGAGGATGTCTGACGCACATTTTTATCATATATAATGGGAATTTAAAATAACCACGTTCACCGCATTTCATTCAAAAAATCTGTATGATTTTTTAAATGTTAAAACGTTTTTTGTGTGAAAAAATGCCTCTACTCCAATCTCATAACTAGAGTAAGTATTTATTTAGATCTAGCGCATTCCAGACGTTTTGGAGATATTATCCGGATAAGACAAAGAAATCCTCCTATATTTTTATTCGTCTGCTTACTTCTTTAGCGGACTTCCAGCATTTCCAAAATTCACCTCACACTGCGAAGTATTTGTAAATTCAAAGAGGTTTCAGAAGCATAATTATGCTGTTAATTAATTAGCAATTGGCACAACTGATATCGCTATACGCCAAATGAGCAACAATTTTTTACGCTGTCACTCTCCTAGTCCACCATTTATAACACGCTTCGGCAGATATCATGCGAGCTCGGATTCACTCCAGCCAATTATAGCGCTTGTTATACTTGAAAAATGGCCGACAATGGTTCATTGTGTGTATTTTCCTATCTCCAGTACAAATTTCTGACATTTCTCATCTTAATATTCGGATATTTTCTTGAACGTAAAGTATTCGAGAATTTGGGATTTAGGGTTTGTTATTCGTATTACACGCGCTGTGACTTCGGATTTCTTTGTGTATCGAAGGGAAAATCGTGTGTGATATTATTTCTTATATTTAAAGGACAATAATTTATGTAGTTTCAAACAGAGACTAGTAAGTATTCATAATGATATCAGACAGGTACCTGAAGGTCAAACTTTTGAAGAATATTTTACGAAGTCGTCAGCATTAATGTTATTTGAAAATCATAATATTTAATATTCAAACTTGTGATAGCAATTTCGTTCCGAAAAAAAGATATCTCTTGAATCGTAATATTCTCACTTAATAAACTCTTGAGTTGATTTTCCTCGCAGCTTCAAAGTGCCCTTTGACATCATTTCCTAGTGCTTAGCTTCCATTTTGATAGTTAATTACTTTCAAAAGCACCAAATCAACATTTCCTAATTTCCATCCATCACTGTTTAGAGTAACTAATTCTGTCTACTGTCCCAACGCACTAAGGTCTATTTTGTATTCCTCACCCTCCCTAAGCTGTTGTCTTGTGAATTCCAGATGAGTCCCACGTCCCCGCGACCCCGGCCCCGCCCCGCTCCTCAGGTACCAATTAAGTATCCTTCTATTTCACTCATTAACGGACATGCATAGAAAACCCTACTAATATTAAAAAGCCCTTCCCCAAAAAAGACAAGATTACAAGTTGTTTTTTTGAACGGTTAATATTTTGACCTTCCATCCATTCTCTCCCAAATGGGATTATCGTTTTCAATACTCTTTCCTGCATTTTAATGAACATTTCGAGACTTGCAAACATTGAAGTTCTAGCGAAGGACTCAACTATAAAATTCCATTTGCCAGATTCGTGGTAAATACTTGATTTATAACACATTTCAGACCCATAATATCTAGTTTCTTGGAAGACATATTTCTATGTACTTGATCACTTTGTTTATTAATATTTCATTGGTTCTTAATGTATCTAAGAACTTGCTGTAATGCACACAATATTACCTTTAACGTCACAATAGGTAGCGGGTAGATAATTTTTGCACCAAAGGGTTGTTCTACATTGAGATGTTTCTTACTAGAGAAGTCACTGCGCAAGCAGTCAGTTCCAGTCATTTGTTGCTGTAGCGCCACACTTCCCTACTAATATATTTTCTAACGTCATCGCTATTTTCGGCTTTTATATTAGATCATAGTGTCTCTTTGTATGGAACAATAGTTCAAGCATTTGGGAATTTCTTGGCATGTCCAAATCGCATCATTTTTTGTTTGTCAGTGTTGTGGCATGCATTAGCTTGATCGTACAAATTAATCAGCTCCGTACATTCAATCCATATCGAACACCATTAATGTAACATGGTATTTTGTTCTGTTCTACATTGGAATTGAGTTGGTATCATGCCACCGTTGTGTTAGTTGGAAATGTATTTTGGTGTGTCGTGTTTGTGCTATTCAGAATGTGTTCATTATTTGATCAGATGGTGCTCAAAGATGCGTTTGTGGTTTATTGATTATTACTTGTAGAATGAAATATTTTTGTCTGCAAAGTTTTACTGATTTCAATTAACTAGATAGCATTATTCTCCGACCAATAAGCTTTAGCGACTACGTTATTTGACTGAAAAGTACAAAGTCAAAGGTTTTATCTAAAATGAATATCTTTCAGAATTAATTGCAGTGAAAAATGTGCTCCGAAATACCTAAAAAATCAACCGATTGTTGTCTTTTAACAGCAAAAGCTTTACAAACTTTCCTTTTGGATTGTTTATTTTTAATCTATCAGATACATGCAGCACAGATGTAATATTCCTGCGATGTACATAGGTAGGATTACACTCACCTTAAGTTCGGTGCAAGCTGCTTACAACCTTGGTGTTGCAAGGCTCAAACTGCAGCACTAAATAAGCACAAAACGATCTAGATCTGTAGGACATATTGAGTGTGAAAATTGCATATAGCGTAAATTTTCTTTTGTCGTAGCGGCTGCAGCCACCATTTGGGGCTCGCAAGATGTATACGTGAAGAAGGGAAGTACAATTTCATTGACATGTTCAGTGAACGTGCACTCCTCTCCACCGTCAAGTGCTTCTGTATTATGGTAAGTAACATTATATTGAAAATTGTTATTTGAAAGTTGTTAAAAAAATAACGCCAGATGGCTGTTCCCAAATACTACATTGCCCTTGCTCGAAAATCTGACAGGAATAATATACTTTTAAACAGAACTCGTGATTGTCTCTTTGTGGTATTAGAAGGACATTGTAGCGTATACTCGTATAACTATATACCCTTGATAAATATGTCCTAACAAGCCTATTTTTATATCAATATACTTAATTGACAATTCATTTGGTACTCATTGATGTGATTGGTTATATTAATTAGTGAGTGTGTTTGCCATTCAGTGTGGCAACGCCAGCTTTGGATCTTATTGGTAATATAATGTGTGTTGCGTGGACTTAATTATTATTTTTTTTAAATAAAAGTAGCCTATGTTACTCATTATATCATAAGCTAGCTTTCAATGGAAGTCCCGTTAAATGGATTCAGCTTCTAAAGAAATAACCCGAAAAAAACAGATACACGGAGAGACAGAGATTATTTTGCAAAAAAACATTTATAACTACCGTATATACCTACTTTCATATGTATTTAGTGCAAAGCTGTTAATTTGGAATATCAAACAGACACTTCAATTGTATTTATCCATATAAATAATTAAAATTCTGATCATTCAATATTTATCTTTGTATATATAAGCTCTGAAAATGTTAATCTCCTTAAGATTAGTAATTTAGTTTTTATAGCGGAGACCAAAGTTTTTATTTTAAATTAAATTATAAATCCGTTTGAAACTCATTCAAGTCAATTGTAAATTTTACCTGTCTAGGCTAAATATTTTCTTTTGAGCAAAACCTTCGCCTGAAATGATTGACTCCTAATACATTATGAGAAACATAATATGCTTTTGGCAATTATCAAAGAGCGTACTTTTATTTCTTTAAAATGTTTTGCTATTCATCGATCACGCATATTCAAATGAGATACTCTAAACAACATTAAAAAGTCATTAGAGAGCCTTATCAATTGTTAAAGGAATTCTTTCTAGAGGGCACCTTTGGCGTCAAACCTATAATTTTGTTTACGAACAAGCATTGTACAATAAGTATTGTATAAATACGTTATGAATCACTGATTACTTGGCGAATGCTAAGAGATCTACCCTTGAAAACTGGCTCAGGGTTCATCCAGTCCAAAAAAGTGAACCAGTCGTTTTTTTCAATTAAAACCCTATTATGAAGACTATCAGCAAATAATTTTCATCACACTTAGATTTACTTTAAAAAGGATATTAAGATTTTTTCTGTAACAATACCCTTTTTTAACACATTCATATTCATATAGGTACTTAATAGGTTAGACCTATGTCCAGCAGTGAACTTGGTTTAGACTGTTTGATTGCAATTTTGTTTATACGTCATATGGTTTGAAAGCCTCTTTGACGTACAACACCGCTCAGATTAATATCTTACAAACAGCAAGACTATCGTATAGATATTGTAGATGAATATAAATCAATATTATATTGGCGCAGGTATCACGGCAACTCGGTAGTTGACTTCGACTCTCCACGAGGAGGGATCAGCTTGGAGACAGAGAAGACCGAGGGCGGCACCACCAGCAAGCTGCTGGTGACCAAGGCTGCCCTCAGCGACTCTGGCAACTATACATGTGTGCCCAATAATGCACACCCCGCCTCTGTCTCTGTACACGTGCTCAATGGTAAGTAATTACATTCATTCAACTTTATCAGGAGATAAACCACTGAGTGCCTACCATCATCGGCTTAAGCAAAGCGTATTAAGACTGAGCTTGAACGTTTCATTTTGGTGCCATAAAATTAAAACGCACTGCTTAAACGATCATAGTTGGACCCCTGTTCCAATTCCTAGTCTTTTCGCTCTATACTAAATCGCTTAATGCCCACACTCAAATCGCTCATTATCTGCACTGAAAAAGTCCTGTATTCTAATTTTTTTTATGGGGATGGTTGCAATAAATAAAACTGTCTAAAGTTTTGGTAGAAATTATGTTTTCCCGTTGTGCTACAAACGCTTGAAACTATTAGGTCCACCAATTTCAGGCACAGAGCCACCTCAAGTTAATAAAATAGTACGAGTGATCATCTGGTTTCTGACCTTTAACAAGTGAATGTATCCAACAGGCGAGCACCCAGCAGCGATGCAGACAAGCAACCGGGCGTCATCGTACCTCACCTCGCAGCTGAGCTGTGCTGTGATCACCTACCTCATCTCCTCCATGGTTTGCAGATGATCGGCTTGAGGGGCCCACGCCGTCGGAGCTTTTGTTTACTTCTACAATGATCGAGAAACGAACGCTTAGTGATTCTGCTAAGTAATGTACTTACCTATTCAAATAGGTGAATACAGTTGGATCGCATATAGTCAACCGCGGGTATTTGGTCATTCAAATAACGCAAGACGATCTATGAACAAATATTATATTACAGTGCGAACGTATTTAAAGGTATACAAACTATCATGATCAGCTTATTCATTAAATACTTATGATAAGCATTATGAGATGCAAATGACAAATAGTATAACTGTCCATAGGAATCTGTTTAGTGGTAAGTGCCCAGGTGGATTACAGCAGCTCCATTTTTAAATACATTCGATGTTGAATGTAAAAAACTACAATGAATTGCAGAATTACTAAGCGTGCGATGTGTGAATGACACAGTTATAAATAGGTGTTATTTGAATTTTCATTTGCATACAATAACGACAATTAAAGACTCGAACAGTTTGTAAAAATTAACTTTAGTTTATGTACAGAAAAGAATTTTAAAATAGGCGATTAAGGTCGTGGAATTCCATACATAATTGTGTAGTTAAGAATAACAAGACTACCTACACTTTACGAGCGAACAATTATTAGGCTATTTTATTGTAATACATTTTGTTAAATATTATTCTGATCTTCTGTTCTTTCGGTTGATTCTGATGACTTTGGAATATTAGTTACTTAATCATCGTCCGGTCATTCAAGATTCAAGGGACGCTCCAAAATTTCAAAGTATCATTCATCAGTTCGTTCTGGAAACGAGTGACGTATCCCCAGAAACCAGAATAGGGACCCTCAGACTGAACCGCACGCAATGGGGTAAATTGCGAACCGGTCAGATCCCTTTAAGTCACGTCAGAACATCAAACCCAATTTCTAAAACCCAGGTGATGGTACCCAGCTCACAACTTTCGCAATTAGAGGCTAACCACTTAGTTAAATATTCAACTCTATGCACGTGTATTTAGGACCCGAAATTGTTTAATTTATCATCGGCCGAATACCGCAGTGGACAAACGTGTAAACATTTATACACTTGTAAAACCTTAAACTTGGTAAATGGTAGTCTACGTCGGCTACGCAGCCTGGGTAATGGAGCTTGATTTATATTTCATTGCGAGCCTAAATCAAAAACTTCACGATTGTTCTTCGTTTCAGATTTATATCTAAGTTTAAACTCATTTTGACGATATTTTTAAGTTATTGCTTGTTTTTGTTGGACACTTCTAGGTCATTGCAAAATAATGTAAGTTATATATTTTGTGGTTTCAAGAAACCCACAAAAGTGAAAGTTATTAGTGTTAACTTTTGATTCGGAATTCAAATAATGTCATATTACTCCTCTGATTGAAATTGTTATTTGATCTGTATCAAAGGTATATTGTTTCTGTCATGATACAATACTTGTCATTTTGTGAGCTATTTAATTTTTGTAGTAAAATCTAATTCTGTGTTCTATTTATATATTTTTTATTTTTAGTTATTTATTTTTCTCTTAGTTCTATTGTACTAGATTAAAGTTAATAATTATGTATTATTGAAAATATATTGTTGGTCTTATGTAATTAAAATTATATGTAATGTTTTGCAGGGTACGATAAATATTTATTCTTTTTTATATAACTAGGCTGCCAAACAATCTACAGACCGCCTGATGTTCAGCAGCTACTGCTGGCTATGAATACATACAACATTGAGGATGTAACTCCCGCTTCCAACCCTAAACGACACTCCGGCTCCTCTCTCCATAGAGCACTGGCGACCTTACCCACCACAGGAACACAGCACTACTCCAAAGATAATTATTTGGTAACGATCTTCTATAAATTGGATTTGCAGTCCTCAATCAATCAGCATTTTGTACGAATACATTAATATTTCCTTTAACTAAGTGTATTTGGTTGTGAATTAAGGATATTGATGTGTGATAACTTATTGAAAATAATTTATTTGTTGTTTTAACAAAAGCTCCAGCCTCCGATATTGTTAAGGTAATAATTAAGATAACTGATAATTAAATGATACAATTAAACTGTTGTAACTGTAAGTTCGGAATCGTCGGTATAATTATGCAAAGCACATTGAAATAGGATAACTTTTTCTATCAAATAAAAGACGCTTAAATAATTATTGAAAATGTTGTTTTAAAATATCTGGATTAAGTTTATGCAAAATGTATTTTACGCAAGTAATTTTATAAATTGTTGTTTTGATTGTATCTTAGACTTAAAATCTGAAAAATCATAACAGAATGGAATGTTTCGTAGAAAATGATTCTGCAGATAGTAATAATGAAATTGATTTCAATATTATACGTACTTTCAACTTATGTGTAGTAAATTTTCGGTTGACTAGGAAACTTGATTTATTTCTTAACTAAATAATAAATTATAAAATTGTTGTATATAAATTATAATACGAACGGGTAGAGTACACGTTTATATCAAAACGCATTGTAAATATTTCGAATTGATGTAAATAATTTAGCCGTAAGTAATATTAGTCCACTACTATTAGTGTGTGGCGAAGAAAATGTTTTCCCTTATTTTTTGTTCATAGAACAATTTTTATCTTACATGTTCGATCTCGTCATTTTCATCTGAAACCAAGGAAATACATTTATAGACACACAAGCAACTACATATTTTTTCCCAATGTATTACGCAAATAAAATATTTTCAATCCAAATGATTAATTCCACTATTTAGATATTCGAATTTTTGTGAATGTCTCGAAGCGCGAAAGGTGAAAAATATGTAGTTGTGTATAAAAAATGAATGTTTCAGGTGAAAATGATGTTGATTTGGTAATTACTAGGTATTAAAGACAAATAAAAATGTAATTAACTTTATTGACTGTTTTCTATAATAATATTGTTTATGAAAGTGATCTCATCGCATGAATAGAATTGACTTTAGTGTAATTACGAGCTCGCTACATTCCACAATACTTGACATATTTTTAAATATAATTTATTACCAACTTTGGTGAAAGTTAGTTCTTTAGTTTCTTAATAATAATATATTCGTTTTGGAATATATCAGACTTTGAAATTATCATGGAAGAATCGATAAATTATCATGGAAGAATCGATAAATTATCATGGAAGAATCGATAAATTATCATGGAAGAATCGATAAAAACACTCCGATATCAATGCAACAATAAAATACCTTTTATGTCATAGGTGAAAGATTTAAGTTTAGATCGCTAGTCAATCCGTTACGACATTTGCTTACAAACTTACGCTTTTGAATGGTATATAAACGTGGTAAGGCACAAATGTTGGAATACTACCAAAAACTTAAGTAAAAAACCGTATTTTCTTAATTTATAGAAGAATATGGATTTGTCGGTCATAAACCTTTATAAAAGTTACAATAATTGTTTTACAAAGACAGGCGATGAATAACATACCTAACACATGTTTAAAACGTGATGTTTGATAACACGAAACAGATCGTAGTCTATTCGTGCGTCACTTACGCTATATACTTTTGCAAACGACATTGAGTTAACTTCCTTATATACTTGCAAAGTAGATGATATACTGATTATAGACGGTAGCCGAGTATAGCTATGTTCCTTGGATAAGTAGGTTGTTGTCGTTGGAGGTTATTCGTGCAGTCACGATCATTTATACACACATATATACAATATTCAATGCAGTATATCAAAAATGAATTCTCAAATTATGAATTGCGCAATTGTTTAAAAGTGTGGAACAAATTTTTGTAAAATAATATTGTATTATTTATAATCATATTGTAAATATATAACCATAATAATTATTGATTGTTAATTTGCGTATTTATCCATTTCTTTTGATCGTGATTGCGACAAGTGACAATTTTGTTAAGAATGTGTTTGAGAAATTGATCTCATCGAATGACAATGAATGACTTCGATTTTTTGTTTTCATTTTGTAAATACATTGTAATGATGGAGGGGAGTATTAATAAATATTATTAAAAAATCAATGAATCCTTATTTATTACCCTATATATCACGTTCCATGAGACGTTTAAAAGACAAACACTTTATCGCCAATTTTTTATTACTAAAATAATATTATTAAGAATGCAATTGGAGACATCTATGCACAATTTCGATGATGTCATTATATTTAAACATTAGCACTCGATTTATAATACGAAGGTTTAAAAATTTCTCTAAGGTGCAGAAAAAAAATAAAATGATCAGAGTACATAGCTACGAATTCGTAGCTTCCGTAGCACTGACGTAACCTCGTAGCACTTTTTGCTACGCCAGCTTTATGTAATGCGGCAAGACGCACTCAAGTATTCTGAATATGATGTCACAACATAATATTGACGCATAAGCGTAGATTTTGAATACGTTTAAGTAATTTTCGCAAGTGTTGAGCACATTTTTGTACGAGATATGATAATCTTTGACATCAAAATAGTATTTCCGTCTCCTTGTAATATTTCCATGGCTGATTGAGTGCAATAGTGCATACAACTACAGAATATTTATAGCAAATAATGCTCACGATGTATTGGATGTCCTCATCAGGACGTGACATCAGAAAGTGTTTAACCACAATATTTCTTAAAAAATTTTTAAAACTAGGTGTAGAAATACATTTTGAGTTCTGTCTTATAATCTTAACATAATTAAGTATTTTTGCAATTTTTTGAGTTGGGCCCATATCCTGCGATATAATATACTAACTATAATGCTCGTTTCACTATTACGGAAATGTCAAATGGGAAATGATAAACGAAATACATAATAATAACAATAATAGGGCGATTACAAATAAGGCATTGACTTGGCTTGATTGAATTGGCTTCCACGCAACAGAGTCACATTAAAACGTTTATAGATAAACGATTTGGAGAATAACGGGAGGGAATTTATTTTGTAACTCTTTTGAAGTCGCACCAATCTTGGGAATTATATTTCCCTTATAATCCATCGAGTAAAACGTTTTCTTTCGAGGGTTATGGTGTGGTAGTACTGCTAGCGGAAATTATTATTTTACAATAATTATTTATGTATTTATTATTTAAGAGTCGTGGTGGCCTCGGGGTTTGAGCAGTCGCCTGCTACGCAAGCGACGCAAGTTCGAATCCCAGCGGGGCCTGTACCAATGAGTTTTTCTAAAAAACTTATGTACAGTGATTTCACACCACGTGCTTTACGGTGAAGGAAAACATCGTGAGGAAACCTGCATATTTCTGAGAAGTAATCACAAAGACGTATGTATAGTGCCTGAGGCGGCGATAGACTCACCATCTGTCACGTTGGCACTTATTCATCTTCGGTGAAAAGTGGGTGTTGTGATAACAACACCTCTGCCTACCCCTTCGGGGAATACAGGCGTGAGCATATGTATGTATGTATGTATTTATTTAGATTTTTTCATTTCAATATGTGCAAGTGCTTGAAACGGAGTGTATTAGATAGAAGAATTAACGGGACATGGCGAACGAGAGCCAGGGGCAGAGATAGAAATGGTTTTGAAGTTGATCAAAACTCAAAATAAACAGAGGCAATTTCTGTGCAATATAGTTCTGATCATGATAGATTAAATCTGTCTCGTTGATATTCATTTCTTATGTTAAAATTTGTTGCGATCTCTCATGGGATCACACGGAAATACATGGATATTTTAGTATTTTTTCATTAGTTTTGTATGTGAATGTTATTTCCGCCTCGTCTCCCGCTCTCGCTGTTAAAGACACCCACTTGTATAATTTATCAACTGGTATATTTTAAGCTGGTGTTTTGTGATGACATACGCGTTCAAACCCGGTTTATTTTATTTAGGTCGTGGGATTATAAGGCGCAAAATATTAAACCTGCATATTTTTTCTTTGGAACCGTTCCCTTCGTAATGTACGACAGGGATATTCCATTAACTTTGGGATTAGGAAAAGATTGTGATATTAACGCAAGTGACATTAATATTTGGACGAAAAAAGTGATTTCTCAAAAATAAATATTACAAGAAGGTAAATTTAATCTAAAGATGTTTACATCTCCAATTTTTGAGTTCAGTGAGTCATGTTGGTTGTTAGGCTAAACCTCTCAGAGGTTTTCTTTCTATCAAATTTAATGTTTCTTTTTATATTACAAAGTCAGCAAGCAAACATACGGTCACCAAATGGTAAGCAGCTAACTGTAGCCTATGTAGGCTTATAACACCGACCGAAATAAAAAACATTGAGTGTCATTCATGCTTGAGACGGCGATGGACTCACCCTCTGTCACGTTGGCACTTAATCATATTCGGTGAAGTGTTGTTGTTACAACACCTCTGCTTACCCCTTCGGAGACCCTTCTGGGATGGCGTGAGCATATTTTTTTTTGTGGCTCGTGCTTTCCCTGGCTCACAAAGAATGAAATGCGACATATATAACTAAAGATAATAGCAACAAATATTGTGTTATCAGCGACTTCACTCTCTCCGTCTCTCTCTCCTCGGTGGAACACTGGCCAACTTATATCCCACAAGCAAAGCAAGTTCGAATCCCAGCGGGGCCTGCACCAATGAGTTTTTCCAAAACTTATGTGCAGTGATTTCATACCATGTGATTTACAGCGAATGATCGTGAGGAAACCTGCATGTCTGAGAAGTAAATCGAAGACGTATGAGACGGCAATAGACTCACCATTAATCACGTTTTCACTTCATTAACTTCGGTTAAAAGTGGGTGGTGTTATTATAACACCTTTGCCTACCCCTTCAGGGAACCTAACTTGATAAAACTCAATACTGATGTTAAAATATGTTTTGTAATTCATTATGCATTTTATAGTAAAGCTAATTTCAAAGATATCGACCCACCTCTCATCTCCAGCTACAAAAGACCTGCAAAACTAAAGGCAAGTAAAATATTAATCATGGCAGAAGTTCCATCACTCAATGAAAGACGAAGCAAAAGGATGGATGAACCGAAATCCTGCCATTTTAAATAACGTTGTAGTCACTCGGCCAAAATCTCAAATTATGATCATACTACTTTAACGTTATTTTTAATACAAGAGAAATGTAGCTGTATGTATAAGAAGTAAACTCTATTTATGGCCCTCCGGTGGGTAGTAATTTAGGTGCTATAACAACTCGGTATAACTCTTTGAAATCCCTTCTGGGAAGGCGTGATTCAAAGTTATTTTAAAGAGGTAATGCCCTAATTGTACATTCGAACGATCTCGAAGAGTAAACATTGACAGCTTAAAAAAATAAATTACAAATTAATTAAGTGTGCTAAAATACCTAGAAGTATATCTCCCTGGCCCCATACATGGGTTATTACGGGCCAGCACTTGATTTAATCCGACGTCTGACCTTCGTAGCCTCTTTTTCGAGGAAAATCGACAATCTGAGTTAAACCATTTGTCAGAATTTCTTAGGCCTCTGACTGACCTGTAACAACTGCCAAAGATGTTGAATTGGCAACCAACGGCTTAACGTGCACTCCTAGGCACGGAGACGGAACTTGGGCGGTCACCCATCCGACAACTGGGTAGGCTTAAGGTTGTTAAGCTTCGCTGTTCGAATGATTACTGTGCCACGAGCTCATCTGTACCTGGAAGTATATTGGCCTAAATAACAAGAAAAGTAAACGTACACTTTATATTATGCAAAAATCCTCCACGACGTACGTACAGGGTTTCAAATATAAATAGATTCGTGGAAATTTTCATTTGAATAAACATAGTCCGGCCTGTCCGGGGCTGCACAAAGACAGGGCTCGATTGACGGATATGCTCTGTTTGCACCCGCGTTTGTGTGAAGCCCGTCTGCTCTTTAGGAATTTAGTCGGAGCTTACTTTGACGACCTGGCTCGAGGTAAACTGAGTTACTTCAAAACTAACTGTACTGTGCATCTGGTCGGCATTGTCCGTAAACAAATATGTCCGGTCAATTGTGGTTCAGAGTACTTAACTTAACTAAAGGTTATTTTATATGACGCAATGAGAATTCTATATTTTTTTTTAATTAGTACCTATCTTACGAATTAGTGTCACCTTCGGCGGTTGAATTAAGAAGTAATCACATACTCAAACTCATATTTGATTAGACTTTAACTATTTATTTGTGATATTATATTTAATACGTCTTAATTAGTATAAATTTACGTCACTATTTCCATACCCAAATTATTTGTCCAAACGCATCGTTCTTCTAAACCACGTTACGTTAAGTTCGGTACATTATATGTAAAAATCTATATTATATTTAAAAGTTATAGATATATGTCTACGCTTTTTAATGGTCTTAAAATATGTAGCCCGTAATGAAGTGAAGCAAAAGGTGGATAGATAGTATGTACTACGTATATACTAAGCACTATAATCCACGATCCACGTAATCTGTATTCGAACCATTGGTATTAATATTTATCCACAAGTTCTCAAAGAGGTCGAGCTTATTAAAGGTATCAATATTTAGACACAAGCCTATTTAGGTTGGCCTAAGGCAAGCACTTAGTGGAACAATTTGTGAATGTTACGAAAATTGAATATTTATTGAACCGCATTAATGATAAGCTTATAACCTTGAAGACGAAGTTAAATGAACTGTAAATAAATACAAGTGCGGTGAATAAAATAAATGTGTAAAGTTCGATTACTTAAAAACTGTATCAGACGATCTCTATGCATAAATAAAGGATTCAGGAACAAAATCTGTAGATTTTTACGACTGGGTGTATTTATATTAAATGAAACATAGTAATATTATAGCATTATACTTATTGCAAACATTTTTGTATATTATTTTATGAAACACTTAATTTGATCATTTTCCACACCCATGAAGTATGAGGTGCCTGAGAAACCGGGATATGACTGAGCTGAATGCTGTTTTCTGGTTAGTTTCTAGTTTACAAAATAAAGTATGCGTAATATACTTCATAATGATGGATCCGTAATGTTTCTAGATCTCACCATGAATTCGAAAGCACGTGTCGCCCATGTTGCGAGCGTGAGTAGTGTACTGTAACGCTCACCATCAGGCGGATTCTGTGCTTGTTTTCTACCTTCAAAACATAAAAAAACTACAAAATATACCATCGAGTGTAGTTTAGTACTCTGCTGCCACGTACAAGCTCAATGAAACGCGAAGCCTCGTATAGAGTGCAAACAAAAACGCAACAAATCCTACAACAAAAGCCTTTTAGATTATTCTGAACAAACGGTTCGAGCGGATTTAGAGTAAGTTTGAAATAGCCACGAATTATTTCTAGTATAGTGCAAATAAACGACGAGGGCATCGGCGAGTTATCGAAGGAGAGAACAATAAAGAAATATTTGCATATTGTTGTTTGTTAGCCTCTCTCTCTCTCTCACTTTTAACACAGAACGCATTGCAAGAAATGGATGTAAGATGTAAGTTAAGCTCCAACTTAGCACGGCCCTTTTTTTGTGTAACTACAGAGGCATCCACGAAGGGGTAGGCAGAGGTGACTGAAAGTGTGCCTACCTACATCTTTGAAATTCTTCTCACACACATGCAAATTTTCTTCACCGTGAAACATGTCCTGTGTATACGACACTAACAATAATGTTGTAACTTTACCCAAAAATATTAGTAAGTGTGAGTGGCTGGTGTCAGAGGCAATAGGCGTCACCGCCACCCGTCAGTTAATTAGGCCGCGTACAGAACAATAGCGGGAACGAGATGGCTAGATCGCGTGACTTACTTACGACTAATGCTCGTGCGTACTACACCTAAGGAAGTATGCATGATTGGGAGAAAAAGGCATAGCTGTCTACCTTCAAACGTAGCAGGGTGTGACAGCACTCACTTGGCAAATACAATTAATTGTAATTTTAATAACACATTTTAGTAATTTATATTTTTAAGGTTTTTAAAGTCAAATTATTTAAAAATTTGCATTTAAATAAAAATATAAATAATTTTTATAAAATTTGTATAAAATATGTAACCATTGTAGACCATTGTAGATCGTATGAAAAATAGTGTGATAAGAGACAGTTGCAAGTTGAAGAATGATGTGGTGACCAGAATTGAAAAAAGTATGTTGAGATGGTTTGGACATATCGAAAGGATGAGTGAAAGGCGATTAACGAAACAAATTTATAGAGCGAATGTGACCGGAAGTGTCGGTAGAGGGCGTCCAAGGAAGAACTACTATGACCAAATTAATAGTATTTTTCAGAAAGGTCAAATTCGGAGCACTCGTAACCGAAGAAAGTGTATGAAGAGATGCATGAATGTGGATGAAACGAAAGAAGTATGTAAGGATCGTAGCATGTGGCAAACAGTGGTCTCTGCCTACCCCCATGGGATACAGGCGTGAGCATATGTATGTATATAAATAAAAATATTGTCAAAATCTGACATGTAGGCCATACAGCGTCAAATTAAATGTCATTTGAACTATCTTGTGAGAAGAATGTTCCAACAGTGCACAACCTTCACATACAGAGGTAAAGATAGTTACCTGTTGGATGTGTGTAGCAGGTAATCTTTTAATCAACTCATTAGATTTAAAAAAAAAATCTCAATTATCTAGAATAGGCTTTCAAAGTCAAAATAGTATAAGCAGCGAGTAGAAACCTAGTGTTAATATAAATTTAATTGTCAACGGCAACGCCGTGAACAAGCCTTAATACTTGGTATCGTTCCGTAATAAGCGGTGTTGTGGATAATGTACGAAATTAGGAGCACGCATAAAATTATAGGTTATTGTTGAGTTTCGAGGTTAATTTTGGTCCTTAAGGTAATTACGGGACTTTCTCCAATGACCATTGATGTTAATGAGCATTGTAACGTATTAAACATATCTTAGTGAAGGTTTGTAACTATAATTTGCCTTATAATAATAGAAATCTACATAATTACACAATATTAGTTCATAGCAATCTATAGACCTATACAAATACATACAGATGAATGCATATGAAATTGTTAAGTCAATACCATATATGGTTCTGACATAAAAAAAACGAATGTTCTAAATTATTATGTATGTCTATTTGTTCCGGGTAATTTCTGAAACAGATGGACTGATTTTAACGGGACTTTCACTGGCAGATAACTAATGTTGCAAGGAGTAACTTAGGCTACTTTTATTTTAACAAAATACACTAATGTCAGCTTGATTTATAAAACGTCCAGCAGGTTTGTGGCGTCCTATCGTTAGTAACATTATTTTATTGTTATACATAATTCAAAACGACAGCAATAAAATTATAATATTAACATTTTTATCGATTCAGCATATAAACCCGTGACGATCACATAAAACTCTTAAAACTCAATAAAAATATCTCCCCCAGTAATCACGACAATGGCAATAACAGTAAATTGGGGTAAGCACCCTATAGTATGAGGCATAAAGCGCATTATGGCATATCAAACGCCCTAATGCAATCATAATTCCTTTATCGTCACTTCTGGTATATCGTTGTGCGGATGACTGAATGATGTTTATATTTTTCATGGATTAAGTGAAGCGGTCTTTTCGGAATTCATTACATTTATATACAACGGAATTCATTATATATATTATGTATAATGAATTCCGGAAATAATACCTGTATATAATATTGATTTATTTATATCGATACTATTACTCCGATATCTTAGATCTAGAAGCACAAAGAGAAAATGCTTATGTCTGCCTATATTTACCAAAGACTTTAATATGTTTGGTATCTCAAGATTACTTATAATGAAATCATCTAAAACTTTAAAGCAAATATACTGAGAATAGATAAATAATAATCTAAAATATACACCGGCATCAAATTGTGCAATATTCTAAGTGGGCAGTGACTGGAGAGTACCGTACTGAGAAAATATCATCAACGCCTTATTCCGTGTTGGAGTCAGCACACGATCTATCCGATCAATTAAAAAGTTTAATTTCCATACGAACAGAATACTCACTCGTGCGTCTGCTCATCGTACGTACGTACAATCACAGGAACTAAAATATTACACAGTAGACTACCAGACAGACGGTAGAGTACCATACCACGTGTGTTGGGTAGGTATCAAAAATATTATATTATAAATAATTTTCTATGATACTTTGTAATCAAACCGTCGTTCAAATAGGGAGTAACAAAATAATATAATTCATAATAAGCCAAGGAAGGCCCGTCGTTACAAGTTTAATCCCTTTCTCGGGAGCTACTCAGGTGCGGGCTCAAACACTTTTTAACAAGTAACTGACTGACTTCTTGGGAGGTATAAATCATTGCTGTTTTCAACGGTACAGCTTAAGTGGCCACAGAGGACCAATTTTCCACTTTTCTCTGCTCAACAACAATGTATGGGCCTGAAACTAGCGGTGTTTTGGGAAACTTTGTTGTTTGTTTTGATACAACCTGCTACAACTCAAAATATCATTGGAACTGAACAAGAATGAGGTTTAAATAATAAAACATATTAACGGTATTGTGGCTTCACTATATACACTGTTAAGATTACACATGTTTAAAAAGTATGTTAAATTTGTTTCAACCTGAGTTCGTGACATTTATTTCGTGACGAGTATTTGTTGAATAAAGTCGTAAAAGTGATAAGCAATAAGTGTTAAATGTATCCATTGGTATTAATCGCTGAGTGCGAGGCTCAACGTTCTCCAGGTGACAATGCGAGGTTATCATTCAATTTTCACTCAGCGAGTGTAAACGGTGATAAGCTTACTCCACAACAAACTTTACTGCTCAAAACTTCTTTGTTTCCAATTTTCAAATGCTAATTTGTCTTGTTTTGAATTTTGCTTCATTGTTAAAAGCCATGACAGTTTGTAGACTTGTTCGATTGAAAGTCTGGCTTCTATCGACGTCAAGATAAAGTCACCTTTGATGACAATAATGATGTTTATTATTTGATAATTCATAATGTTTACCCTTCCATATTGTTAATTAACTACGACAGGGATACATTTTATAATTAAAAGGATTTATGCGATAATATACAAGAAAAGTCGTAAATGTATCCCAATTGATAACGCTGATTCATCCTGATACAAAACTTTACAGTTTAACTCAGTCCAACATAAACACCAGTACGCTAACTTATCGAAGACAATCATAAAGTATCTAAATTGGTTATATTTTATTTCAATGACCACTTTCGTAACGACTTTTACCGCTGTAGACTTTATGGAATTATAAAATGACGCAGACTGACGCATTTAGAAATGAAATTATCAAAATTGGCCATCGGCCTTTATCTGTCGGCGGCATCAAATAGCAATCTGGGATGAAGGTAGGCACAAAGCGGTGCGCCGCAGCTCGGAGCCTTTGATCTGCCGCAAGTGCTTTGTGCTCTCGCCGCCGGTGACTTTTTCCGTCATCAAGTGATTTAATGGATACGGTTTGTGTGTGAATGTTCATTTGCATTCCCTCTCTATATCTCGGCGCGGAGTGCTCTTTGAGCTTGGATAATTAAACTTCTTTGGGTACAAAAACATGGCGCCACTTTATCACATGCTGTACTGAGAGTTAAATGTACGCAGGAGTGGTATTTTTAAAAACGAACAATGTCAAAACAAAACTTGCTCATGCATAGTTAAATCAAATTCCCACCCACCGCGATAAAACATTCAGCGGAAAAAAGCCGTCCAAAAATGAACCTTGCAAAACTTTCAAATAACTTCGTAAGTGAAATTATTTTTGCATTTTTCGCGTTGATGTATGCAAAAAATTCGTAAACAATAAACCAGCCCAATATTGCGGGCATTATGTTAATAAAACCCGTCGCGGGGAAGGGAGTATTTTGATTAAAACTTATGGAAAAACTCTTTGATATGGGTGCTGGGGTGGAACACAAGCTATGGCGAAACGGGTCCCAGGTATTTATTATTTCTGAACGAATTATAATATGATAGACAACATTTAACAATATTTGAAGATCATTCATACATATGCTCACGGCTGTATACCCCGAAGGGGTAGGTACAGGTGTTGTGATAGCAACACCTATCTTCAACGACAACGATTACGTACCAGCGTGACAGACGGGGAGCCTATCACCGTCTCAGGCACTATACATACGTCTTTGAATTAACTCCCAGACCTATGCAGGTTTTCCCACGATGTTTTCCTTCAACATAAAGCCCGTGGTGTGAAATCACTGCATATAAGTGTTTTAGAAATATCACCGTCTCAGGCACTATACATACGTCTTTGAATTAACTCCCAGACCTATGCAGGTTTTCCCACGATGTTTTCCTTCAACATAAAGCCCGTGGTATGAAATCACTGCACATAAGTGTTTTAGAAAAACTCATTGGTACAAGCCCCACTGGTATTCGAACTTGCGTCGCTTGCAAGAGCCGTAAATTTAAGATTATTCAAATAAATCAAACGCATTTTAAAACCCAATTAACATAAACTGAGAACTTACGTGTAACAAATATGGTAGCTTCTGATATTATTATTTCATGCATTCAAAGTAATAATAGTCATAAATGTAAGTTTATGTCTTAACCCCGGAGTCACGAGACGTGAGACACGACCGAAACTTGTTAAAAATGTATCAATTTAACTTTGGTGCGATATTGTCGCCGAGCGTCGCCCTTTGACCGCCATTGCAAACTTTGATGATTCATATTCCTATTCATATTCTTTTCTTAATTCCTACATGAATAAAGCATATTTTATTCTCTGCTTAATTTTGTCACATCTTCATGTACGATGGGGTTTTCATACATACATACATATGCTCACGGCTGTGTTCCCCGAAGGGATAGGCAAAGGTGTTGTTATCACAATACCCACTTTTCACCGAATTTGATTAAGTACCAACGTGACAGATGGTGAGTCCAGCGCCGTCTCAGGCACTAAACATACGTCTTTGAATTACTTCTCAGAAATATGCAGGTTTCCTCGCGATGTTTTCCTTCAACGTAAAGCACGTGGTGTGAAATCACTGTACATAAGTTTCTTAGAAAAACTCATTGGTACAGGCCCCGCTGGGATTCAAACTTGCGTCGCTTGTGTAGCAGGCGACTGCTCAAACCCCGAGGCCACCAAAAATACTTTAAGATCATCACGTCGTCGTGATATGCAATATTTCCGCTATTTTCGGAATGTTGCTTTTACTGAAAAGAACTAGGGACTTCTGAGCTTTGAAGTTTCATTTTGGTACCGTTAAATTAAACGTCAAAGCTAAGAAGTTCTTAAGACGCGCTGCTTAAACAATCAAAGTTGGCTGCCTGAAACGAACTGTTCGCACTTTTTGTCAAATTAAGTACAATGTGTGTTAATTTATAACACAAGTTATATATTTTTATACTGATATATAATCGATTTATATGTTTTTAAGCATACAGTATTTTCATCAGAACAATATCAAGGGTACTGGAAGTTTGAAATAGAAATAATAAACATGTGAAGCATTTATCTGACGACTTTTTAGAATCACATCAAAAATAACAATATCAATAAATAACCAATCTCTATTACAACAACATTACTCACAATTGTGAACGAATTCATCTCAGTCCCATAAATATTTTACTATCAGTGGTTGTGTGTGTGAATTCAGTGAAACGGTCGACACCAACCACCAACCAAAACGATTTTTCCCCTAAAAAAGATCAACTTTTATTGCCACTAACTGGCATACACAGGTCTGATTCAATTCGACTCAGCTACGATGTAGTTTATCATTTATTACCTGAAGTTTCTGAATTGCAGTAAACTGTGCAATATTTCATATTTACAGGCATTTTTCAATTTCTACTATGAATACTATATTTGGCATAAAAGTTGTAAATTACGTTAACGTAAGTTATTGCAATGAAATAAGTAAATATGCTCACGCCATCCCAGAAGGGTGCCCAAAGGGGTAAGCAGAGGAGTTGTAACAACCACACCCACATTTCACCAAATATGATTGAGTGCCATCGTGACGGAGGGTGAGTCCATCGCCGTCTCAGACATTATACATACGTCTTTGAATTACTTCTCAGACATATGCAATTATTAATAAAATATCAAATTTATCCATTTTTATGTTGATATTAAAGGACATTTTCTTGTACTCACATAACTTAGTAAATAAGAGTTTGATTAAAGTAACATTGAAATGAAACCATCTACATTATATTATTTGAATAATTCCTATCGACCCAGCAGAAGCAATCACAATATATTTTGTATAAATAGATAGATATAAGTAATTGGTTAGCTGGCGTTCATTTGATATTCAGGGTTCCGCAATACCTTAAATAATCTTAATTTGCAGAGAGGGAGGTACCCCTAGGTAACCCCAGGCATATACTATAAATTTGGAATAGTTAAGCCATTTAGCACTATCAATAGCTGACACCAACGCAAGCGTGCAGGAACAACCCCAACACTTAAACGTGACAAAAATAACAAGGCTTACTATCCTCTGTTTTACTATGAATGAGATCGGTTCATTGCAACACGATTGGGATCATGACTCAGTTGTCTTGAGTGTGACATCTCTTTCATTATAATGTCCTCAAAACGTAAAATACAAACATTTATAATCATATAGACGAGGTTTTTTTTATTCCAAACTATATACTACAACTATTTGATCTTTCATTTTATATAAGGTACGTGTGAGTATTTTTTTACGTTACACGCATGTTTTGTTTGCGCACACGTTATCAGGGAAAGCCGTGTGTCAAAGTTAGTAGATCAATAAAAATAACAAATCCCAAAATACGTACCTAGTCTTATTCGACTTTTTTGTAATATGATCTTATTCCAATTCATTTATAATAGATCATAGATCATAGATCGTTTTACTTTATCACTAAAATTAATTTTGAAAGTGCCATTAATTTAGTATTGCATTTAATCCAAGCTTATATTGATTCATGATAGATGTTACATTCGAATTAATTATTTTGCTTTTTAATCAAACGGGGACGAATATCGTCTATCAACTTGTGCGGGTATTTACCGAAGATATTCGGAATCAGTTAAGGAAAGCCTATTGGTTGATATCCTTCGTGAGAGAAATGGCCGGTATCCAAGGCAACGCAGTAAAGATAAGCTGCGCGTCCCTCCGAATGGCATTGTACTACTAGGCGAAAAAAGTCACAGATAGCTCCACCGACATTTCAAGATCACATCGAACACATTTATCCTGAAGTGAAATTCTATTTTCAAGCCTGTTTTCTGTCTTTGACACATACAGCTCTTTACGTGGTATTACCAATCTACAAATTGAGTAATTTTTCTAAATCATCACTAGACCTTTACGGAGTAGGTAAAGAAAATAATTATTAAATTCTCGATTGGTTTTATATCCTACAGTGTTGAGATTAGTATCCCATTCAATCTGATGTGGCTTGTCATCTGATTTTCACATTATGCAAAGTCTGATAAGCGGTAATCTAGGTTAAACCAGGCTGCCAGACTTCCTTAGGCTTCAGATTAATCCGTAAATATTTCCAAAGTTGTAATTCGACCGGGACCGTCGCTTACGTGCTTTCCGAGGTACGAAGGGATCTCGGATGGTCACCTATACAACTACAAGTATAAGTATAATAATAAAGTCATGGTTATAATTGATCGTGAATATACAACTTACAGACAGCTAAAGCAATTTATTAAAATATTGACCAATAAAAAAATAAACTCGAACCCGCTGTTGGCAATACACTTGAAACAGTCCAAAGTGGTCCGAAACAAATACCATCAAATTGATCGTCGAATGCCCATCACGTTCGTCAAACTAAACCGAGTACTTTAAAAAATCCTTCGCAACAGCTCAACAAACAAATTCGAAACCCAATTTATTCATCGGCAGTTTTTCCGAATTTAATTTCAATATGTTTTATTCGACGCTATTGGTATTGGGGTCACGTCTGGAGGAAAACACGGTTCCACCTCACGATCCACGGACATACGGTGCGGAACTTTGTTTTGGTTAATCTTAAGCCTGGGATTGTGTTCAAGGTAAGCTTTAGAATCGAAGATTAGGGTGATAATGTACAATAGTTTGGTAAACGTTTGTTATGCAAACATTTTATATCTTTTTACGGGAGATAATCGCCTTTATGTTAATTATGCACTCGGTCTCAGTGGCTCTGTAATATTATTTATTTATGTACATAAGTAATATTTAGTTATCTAGTTTATATGGAGACATTTTTTCTCATTTTTAAATGTTTTGTGTAAAGTAAGATTGGCACGTGTCGTCCAAAACAAATTACTTGTCAATTTCAATTTGAGTTTGACCACATATTAATATTGGTCCACTTCAAAGTGCTGCAGAAACACATTACACAGAATGAAAAACGAGTGATTGAGAGTTTGATCAGATATTGGGCCGCTGCAATTAATTGTACCGGGAGGATCCATTTGATTCCCATCTGCCGAATGCAAAGGCTATTTATCTTCATTGAGAATATCGTTTCCTTTATTGGGACACGTTTTGGCAAGTCCACGTGTTTGCTTCACCCACATTTGTGAACGGAGGTATGGTTTTATGTAAGACTACGGTCGTATGTTATATGGTTTTTGTGATTTTAATAGTCTATCATATTGTAGTTTAAATGCAGACTTCATTGGTTTTTTAAATTAGGCATAATGAAGAGTGTTGGGGCTGAAAGGTATTTTTCGTTTTTTTTTATTGGCAACACGCGAATGACCACTGCTAACACAACTTACTGTTCAAAAGTCAAACGCGTATACAGCCGACTTCATAATAAGTAGATACTGTAACTTCTGAGCGCTTTGCAACAACAATGCGTCTACTTATGAAACAACTTGGATTTCAAAAGAAATTGATTTTTTTTCGTTGAAATCTTTATCAGCAACGGTTGTAAAATATACCCGGTTGCACTGTTTCCCCAAGCTCCCCTATCTAAGACAAGATATACACGGCGAGAGCACAAAGAATCAATCGGACACCGGCCGGGCTGTTTTCTTTTTCAATCAACGAACGTCCTTTGAGAATTTACACTCACACTTGGAACGAAACGGACGATAGACGCCACAGTCTAAAACAAGTGCCTATCTCGAATTGTGAAACTTTATTATTTTATAAAGATATTGTAAGATAAATTTTAGACTGTGGCAGACGGTGTTCCGTTTTGCACATGCACCGAGTTGGTAGTTAGAAAATAAATCGAATATTGGAGAGTGGCCGGGACTGTCCGTATTTTGCTCCCAGATTGAGTGTGGCTCTATTTTAATTCAATGCATCGTAAACGTTAAAGTACGATGAAAGTATGGACACTGGAGATAAACAGCTTCGGAGATAAATCGGAAAGGTTTTATTTACGTGAAGAATACATTTTATAAAATAAAGGTCAGTAAGTTATTTATCTATAGGTTTATGATTCTATTTTTATGAGATGCTATGTGTATAACTGCTAACTGATTCCTCTACACACTATTAAATGAAGGTTATTTATCTTGTCGGGAAATTAATCGTGCTATAAGGATATAAAAAATATCGGATAATATTTTATAAATTTCACTTATTTTATAGGCTGAGCAGCTCGTGCACAGTTGCTATTGCGCATATCATCGCGCATAGCGAAGTTAAGCAACCCTAACCCTAGTCAGTAATTGGGTGGGTGACCACCCGAGTTCCCGCCGTGCCTCAGAGAGCACGTTAAACCGTCGGTTGCCAATTTATAATTTTTGGCAATCGTTACAGACCGGTCGCAGGCATAAAATAGTATGACAACTGCTTTAACCCAGACCACAGATTTTCCTCGTTAAAAGCGATGCGAAAGTCAGATGGCAGTCGCTTCGTATAAAAATCATGTAATCAGCCACATCAAGTGCCAACCCCAACAATGTATGGGATAAGGGCAGGAAGACGATGACTTATTTTGTAGGCAAGTGTTTCATTTCATAGAAAATAAAATGATAGGGCCCCAACAGTTGTACATTTTAAAAAGCATTGAGAGCCTGTTTCTCACACATCCGTCCGAAAAGTTTGTTTGGTTTGGGAAAAATTTGTTTGGCGTACAAATATTCATTTTTTCAGGTTCGTACAGCACTTTGCATTGTTTTTAAAGCGGATGTCCTGTTTACTTTAGTTCCGACGTGCGGTTTTATGACTCTGTTCGTAATGCGGTGCGTGCGGGTGCGCTTTGGCTCGTGCCGGCCTCACTGCCGCCTGTTGGCGCATATACATCATTTTGAACATTAATAATATCGCCATATTTGTTGTTATTCGTTATTACGGTATTCACACCTTCAAAATCTACATGATTTTCTTTATACCATTCAATACAATTTATGCTATAGCCGTGGTGGCCTTGAGGTTTGAGCAGTCGCCTGCTACGTAAGCGACTCAAGTGACGCAAGTTCGAATCCCAGCGGGGCCTGTACCAATGAGTTTTTCTAAAAAACTTATGTACAGTGATTCACACCACGTGCTTTACGGTGAAGGAAAACATCGTGAGGAAACCTGCATATTTCTGAGAAGTAATTCAATGACGTATGTAAAGTGCCTGAGACGGCGATGGACTCACCATCTGTCACGTTGGCACTTAATCATCTTCGGTGAAAAGTGGGTGTTGTGATTACAACACCTCTGCCTACCCCTTCGGGGAATACAGGCGTGAGCATATGTATGTATACAATTTATGCTATAAAACCCATTTCGACGGATACTGCCAGAATCGAAAATTACCTGATACTCACATGGCCATGATTTTATTCATAAAATGCCATATAGGTAATAGACCAGATAACATATTATCAAATAAATTTTACCATAAATTTGGTCCCGACCGGCATAACTCGATAATATTACCAAAGTTGAGCAGTTCTCATTTTAAAAGAAACTCTGTCTTATTTGTCCTTAAATATAATATAAAAATGATAAAACATACATATTAAGGGTGTTGAAAAGCAAATCTTAAACAAAAATATTGTATAATCAAATAAATTACACAACGTGGTACGTTACGTGGTCCCATGCATAAAGGTTACGATTTATAAAATTCAATGATAGAAGCCGAAGTCTTGTTGTAAGATACTACTTCGGAAATCTCCCTTTTGTGAAGCACACATTTCGCTTGGTATCGAAACATGCGAACCCTCGTCCAATCTATACAGACAGGCCCTTTAGGCATAGCAGACACCGCAACACCAAGCCACAAAGAAATTCAAATCACGCACTGAGAAAGGGCATCAATATATTCCATAGGCAAACTATATCGCTCTAGTTGATGTTCGTGCAACATTCGTTGAACCTAACTCAGGCACACGTCACTCACAACTAGACAATATTGTGGGCATAATTAATTTATTAATAATAACATTTGGCCAATAAAATTAAACCAATTAAACAATTTCTATTATAAATAATATCAAGAGCTTTGTCGGATTGTTCTAAAGTGAATACAGTTGACTTGATAACCGCCTCTTTTTTTGAAGTCGGTTAAACAAATAATATGAAGCTTCTATCAATAGAAAATTTAGAACACTATTATAATTCAGTGTTGGTCGCAGAAAATTTTGGTAAGCCTTGTTAGAAGTTGTAACATCATTAGTATTTTGAAGTAACGTAATTGCCCATTCAAAAATACCTTAATGAATCTCCGTGTTCAAGTTGGTGAGCGGCTGATGCGTATTTAAGGTCACCTTTATTCAACCTCTAAAAGTCGTAGCCCTAAATAATACAGTCGTATATCAAATAGGTTGACCGCAGTACAAAATCCAGTAGCAGTGATCTCATGTAGGCTATGAATAAAATATCCGGCTCGGCGCGTGATAGCTACGTCTCGACTCACTGATTTCCTTTTCCTATCCATATATTTTTCCAGAAATTCCGCTTTGTGCCGCATTTACCGGGTATTGTTTCGATTTTAAGTAGAAATGGAAACCATGGGCGAAAGCTTGCCCTAGTAGGTGGGTTTACCTAATATGAGAGAGATTCAAAGTTTTAGATTCGACCGTCAAAGTTCAACAAGATGTTTATTTATTTGCCTTCAAATACCTGGTTTTATCCTTTACTTTTGTTTTTGGCTTTGCATTTAACCTGATGTGCCATCTAATCTTTGTTGTTGACCCGGGTTACACAAGTCTTCAGACTTCCTTAGATTTCGGAGTAATCTGTAACCTTTTCCAAAAGTGTTCAATTGGCCACTGGGACCGACGGCTACCCTTGCTCCACAAGACTTGGAGGGAACTAGGGCCGTCATTCATCAACCAACTTGCCAGGGTTGAGGTTATTTAACTCCGGTGAGTGAATGATATACTGGAGTTTGGATGATGATAGACTCACTAAACAATATTTCAGCCTACTCCTTTAATATCTCCGCCGTCGCGTCCGTCTATTAACTTTCTTGCCCATATTTGATGTTTCTTCATCAACTCATCAACATCAAATAATTGCAGAAATCATAACTATTCAAACAAACTTTGAAGAACCAGAAGTAAATCGCTTTAGAGTTGATAACATAAAGGGTGTTATCACGCTGCCGGTGTATGTTCGGCTCGAGTAGTGACGCCGTGACGCGAGGTACGTAATGCAACTTAACGTCTCGCGTGTGAGGGCTGGATGGATGCCAGGCTAGGCTGGAAGCTGGGGAATTACTATATACTGAAAATTTTTCATTCGTATTAAAATAATATACCATGGGGTCTTGTTGCCATGAAAAATCTCTCATAAAGTAAATGTACAATCGAAGCCGTACATTTTGTATTGTATTATAAAACTATACACATAACATTTTCATCATTACAAGCGACATACGCGACATAAATTCTAGTAATTTATTTATTTATTCATTTATGGATCTCCAACAAAGGATACACGTAATTAGTATCATAGTTATATTTGAGTGCATTAAAGGCATTCATTGTCATCGGCCGGTTTATTTAACAACCCTTACCGCCACCTTATTGACATTGCCATCATCCTCTACCCACCTTCACATTATAGTGCAGTCATTTGACAAGTAGCTACTACACTAAACGTCAAACTATCAAGGCCTTGTATGATATCTGCACCCACGGGTTTACCACCGTTTTCGTAATCTATACTCGCTAGCTCCACTGAATATTATTAGTATGAGAAATTGTGCAGCGCCACCTAGCTGTGACGTGAAGAACTAAAATATCTCATACAAATATTGCGAATGACGCTAGCGAGTATAGCTTACGAAAACGGTGATAGGGGTAATAAATATTGGGCCATTAAGGTGAAGGATGACAAAAAGCTGCATGCAACTGAGTTGAGAATGTTGACATGGGGCGTGGCGTAACGAGAATGGATTAAGAAGGGAAGTCATAGATATCACCAGTAGCACCAGTAACTGAGAAGTTGAAGAATGTCATGGAATGGACAGTTTTGCAGACATGTAGTGGTGGATGGATTAAGTGTGAAAAATATAAAAAAAAGGGTGAGAAATGTATGTAATCTTTTTAGCCGGCCAGATACACTCCTTTATATATGGTGCGAATTTTGTGATTATATCGTAAGTAACAGAATTGAACTGGTTCGATCAAATTGCAGAGACTAGAGTCCATACGCTGCGCTCCCGTCCTGCGTGGCGTAGTACACAGACAGAAGCGTTCCGTCACCGTCTCTCGGCGTCTCCAATTTAATAACATTTCCTGGCGGAGCGCAAACTTTATTAGCCGCTATAAAACCATGAATACACGCCTCTACTGCTCCAGTAATAAAATAGTTTTCGCCCGGCTTGTTGCAACCCGCAATGGGGATGTTTTGCATACTTTCCAGCTGATGTTCATATTTGTACTTTTTTGTATGCCAGAAGCCTGGTTGGTCGAATAAAGATGCCTATAATAACGCATTATTATTCGGATCACTAGATGGAAAGTGGTTACAGCGGTATGGTCGCCTACAATACCAAGGTTTCTAGGTGGCTTTAGCCTTAGCATTTCACCTGTATGGATATTTTTATAAATTATATTTTGATTTCTGCAGCCTTCCTTAGTTGGCTAAAGTTAAAGATACCGATTCGAAAGCCTTTACTTCTGTTAAGCTCGAACACGAGTGAACCTCCCACCCGCACATCCGTCGAAGCCTTCAAAGACTACCTTTTACATTTCCACTAACATAAATCGCAATTTAAAAATAAAACACTAAGCGCAAAACTCTGCCAAGAAAGCTTTCACCACGAGCATTTCAGTACATGCTTTAAATCGTTCCTTTGAGATATGGAACGAGACACACGCAAATGTGAACCCACTCTTACTACATTCAAACCTCAATTTTCTTTGTCAACTCAAAATCATACTCGTACATCGTCAAGGAGATTTGTGCTTTAATATACAAGTATAGAGTATATTTTGTTAGTAGCCGGTCGTTTCGGGTTGTCATCGGTCCCACAGTGGTGTGTAGGAAGCCAGAACATGTCTCAACCAACTTGTTTATTGTCAAGAATGGTTGAACGGTGACGTTTCCCCTGTTCCCGTCCCTTTATGCCTTCTGTTTCATAATGGAGCTCTTACATTCATATTTGAATGGCTGTTAAATCAAAATGACGTGGAATGTCTTTGTATTCCCCAGACAATGTTATTGGATCTTGAACTCTGGCTCCTTGTAATAAAGACCGTTGAATTTGGAAATAAAGATTTATCGTTGAAGAAGCGAGCACAGTTCCTATTTGATAGAAATTAATAAAATTATTTTTTAAAATACATGAAATATCACGCCTTAGGATGTAGGCAGAGATGTTACAACACCCACTTTTCACCAATAATGAGGTGCCAATGTGGCATAAGATTAGTCCAACGCCAGATCTTTGAATTACTTCCCATAGTTATGTAGGTTTACCTCGCGATGCCATTTTCCTTCAGCGTAGAGCACCTGAATGTAAGTACTTTAGTTTTCTCTGGTATCAGTTAAATATGAAAATGTGTATTACTTCTAAGATTTATCCGACTGTGTCGAAGCAAAAAGGAGGCTATAACGAAGGAAGATCCCACGGCTATCCTCTAAACTCCCTATGAATGCTTTTAGTCATGTATTTATGTTGTTGTAGTCATTAATATCATTATAAACATGTTAATGAACCTAAAGACGAAGCAGTACGTACATAAAGCGTCAGTACAAATAATGATCTAAACCAACATGATAATCGTATGAATTCAGTTACTTACTCATAAATAAACCTTCGATATAACACTGGAACTATAAGCCTTTACACACATGCACAGTTAATTTTAGTGAAATTCAACATATGTAATTGTATTGCAGGAGTGCCTCAAGCGCCGGAAATATGCTTGCATTGGTCAAGGATACATATTTTCTGCGTTTGCGGTTGAAATTCCGGGGCCTTGGGGTCCAGATGCTCATCAACTTTTCAAAGAGGTTGCACGTCGTCTGGTAGAAGCTTCTCGTGACAAGCGGGCTGGGGCTTTTCTCGCTCAGAGAATCAGCATTGCTATTCAACGTGGCAATGCTGCCAGCCTTCTTGGCACGATACCGAGAGACACCGATTTGGGTCAAGTTTTCTACTTGTAATTAGTTTTTGCTACTTATTTTGAACATATGTAATAAATAAAATTGGAATGTCTGTTTGTATCGTGAATTAGGGACTTATTTAAGCGGGCTAGAATGGGACACCCGTTTTTAACTATTTTGAAAATTCAACGTATAGTATCATTTTTAATTTATATACAGATATACATTCAAATCTTTTATTTTCTAAGAAACGGCAACATTTCGAAAAAAAAATGTTTTTCCTTGTAGACTCGATGTCTATGCGGGTACTACCATAGTACTTATACTGTTTGTTGCTCATATATCAAAGGATAGGATCAGAACCGCTCAATAATTCCAAGAAGGAACTGTAAATCCGACCACGGTTTAACCGTACATTTATGTGCTAATATCAGATATTAAAAAGAGTCTTTGGAATTCAAAGGACGCTTCAGCTTTTGAAACTCTTTATTTTTCCTGAACGTGTTATACTAAAATTTTATACGGCAACTGTATCACAACTTTTATATCGTCTCAGGAGCAATATTAAAGGTGTGCCGAGTTTAATAGGCCATTGTAAGCTTTAAATAGCCGTGTGCTTCAGGCCATCTCCATTTGGTCGAGTTACGTATACTTCAACTGAATTATGTTGACTTTTACCCCCTGAAAGCCCCCTGGCTAATATATTACAGTGATTATCTGGTGGTTTTTTATACTGATATTATTATGAAATATAATATTTGTGTACTTTTGTTCGTAATGAATAAATTCAAAAAGTACTAGATTAATTTTATAAATTCTTTCACTAATATAATTATTATCTGAATATAGCATTAGCGTTATCTTTATCTCAGAAACCCAAAGACACAAGTAGTACGCTAGTTAAAGCTTAATAAGCACGGTTGAAATGTATTATGTAAAAGGTTAGTAGTAAGAATTCTATCAATGTTAAGGAATATTAAAAACTATTTAACAGATGACGCAAGTCGGATCCTAAACAGCAAAAAAAAGAAATAAAATTACGCGTTGCATGAGATCATTAGTAGATCACGATCAGTTGGTAGAGCAACTGGAGGGTTTTCAAAGGTCCTGGTTTCGAGTCTCTCCTAGTTGTTCTATTTTTCCTAACCAAATTAAAAATAAAAAGAAATTGTATATCATGGACGTTGAAGGTGAAAATAATCTTTACAGCATATCTATACAAAGCCACGGGCGGAAGCAAGTTTAATAGAGAGATATTTCCAGTGTATGCCATCGGGCCATTAGCCAGCGCTTAAAGATGTAAGACCCTGATTTATGTACTGTCAGATATCTTAACTAATGCCCTATTGTTTGTCACGACACGTTCCTATTTGCTAAGTGGAACTTTCTTCTATCTCACTCAAAAACACATTTTAAGAACCGCTCTCTACTTGCAACATTTATTTATGTTTCCTGCGGGGTTGCCACCAGACCGCTGTCACTGTCACTATCAAACTTTTTATTGAATATTTAATGTACCTACCTAAATTTAGAATTAATCTAAGCCATGGATAACGTCACAATAATTCAGTCGAATATAATGAAATAATTAATGGAATCAATTATAATGCGATGAGGCCACAATATCAGCACATTAGCAACTGGCTCTGATTAATGTGTTAATTATTAACGCCGATCTGCCCTTTCGGAACCTATTAAGTGCTTCTGGAGTTTGGCGCAAGTCTAACGGGGTTTTACTGCCTACTGCCTACTGGTGAACTTTCGTTATTATAAACATCATCAGGTTGAGTATTACAATTTTTTTTCTACTCTAAAATCTCTTCACGTAAAGGTTCACCAGGTACAGTCCCAGTCAGGTCAAGCCCAATTCACGTAACGAGATCACTGTAACGACTTAATCGTTGGTAATGTTTTCTTATTCATCAAGCCGTCGTCGAGAGAATTTTGATCGGATAATCGTTCAACGATATTTCGATTGATAAAGTAAGCAAGATCCCATATGCGGTCGAAGCAAAAATAATTATTCAATAGTATAGTGTGTGTCGTGGAATTTCTCGCTTCATCTCATATCTTGTAAATCCAAAGATCTCATTTTATATGGACTCGCCGACAAGCAGCAGCGATTAGGATCACTACGAAAAGTTACGGCGGTGTTTGTTCCTACAGCCGCCTCCAACACATTACTGCTTTTCATTTACAATATGAAGTGTAAAGGACTTTCCGCTTTAATCAGGAGGCATTATGCTTTCTATAATGTACATCTATGTCAGTAAAAATATAGCTCACATTCATTCATTACGAGGTTTAAGCAGTGCGTATTAAGAATTAACATCTAAGCCTTTTTCTCATGCATTTATGCTCTCCTTGAAAGGATCAGGTGGCCCTCAGTTGTTCTCTTTATGACATGCTGAAATGGGTTCAAGCACAGTATAACAGCTTATAAGAATTATAATAAGTATGAAGTAACCTCTAAAGTAGTGGAACTGATTATTGGAACAATAATTACGATGCCTTTTAAACAAAATTACCCAGAAAAACGAGTCTGCGGGAGAAACCGAGCTGGTGGAAATATTTTTTAGATGTAATTTTACCTTCTATCTCATTATAATTCTTCTAAGCTATTATACTATGCTTGAACCCATATCAGCAAGAATACATTCAAGTTTTACCATCCTGGCATTCTGATGTTGTGTAAGTTCTTCATTGTATAGCTACGTGAAAACATATTTATACTTCTTTTTATTTCGAGTTCCGACAGAAATACTTTACTTCAAATATTTACTCATGATGAGGTCATGCAACCAAAACTTACAAAATATTAAAACAAGTTCAACGTTGATTAATGTATCTCAGCAAATTTTTCAGTTATTATTAAAAGAATTATAAAAATATTTTCTTTGAACACTAAGTACATTTAGACAGAACACACACTGTAGGTCTAAATGTAAGATATCAATAGCAACCACATCAACCTCTGTCAATTTTGCTGAGGCAATAAAAATTGTATTGCTCTGTTAGTGTGCGCCACAAACAGCAGACACCATAGATAGACAAACAGTATGCAAATACATCAAGCAATATAGCCGACATAAACAAAGATCGCGGCGAGGAGTCGGGTGGGGAAACAAAAAAAATTCAGAGGAAAAAAACCGTAAACGTTTCATTGAAACACATAAAGGGCCGCATCAAAATTCACTTTGCTCGCAAGGCGACGCAATAAAAGACGCGCGAGCACCAGTGATAAATAAAATAAAATGGCCGTCAATCCGATCTGGGGACGAGTTGCTGGAGTACTGGTTACCAAGTCAGCTATTGTTGGGAAACACTTGGGGCTCTGTGAATCATGCTCTCACTGTGACATGGGATACTTGTGTTGCATAATGTTATCGATTACACATTCAAGGATGGTGCATAATCAGTGAATTTCTATTTGTATACAACATCAAATATTTTGGGCTACCTGCAGAATAAACCTGATGAGAAGCGCCTACCAGAAGACTTTGAACGCCGTTCGCGTTCAAAGTTCACTTTTGTAAATGATGTTAAAAAAAATAGGGAATCCAGAAGGAATTAGTTTATTATTATTCCATTCATAAG
Organism: Watsonalla binaria; assembly: GCA_929442735.1. Classification (NCBI taxonomy): domain Eukaryota; kingdom Metazoa; phylum Arthropoda; class Insecta; order Lepidoptera; family Drepanidae; genus Watsonalla; species Watsonalla binaria. Next base: position 373,484 of record OV838932.1, read on the forward strand.
TTTTCCCTGAGGAACTTCTAAGTTTTAATTATTAATTTCATAATATATTGAACAAAATAGTAATGTTATTAATAACTTTGCGATATTGGAAAGAGGATTGTATTTGTAAGTCCCAATGTGTTGTTCATCCTTACGATAAAAGAAAGACCCAACTATCTGCAAACATCTCCTATTAGTTAGTATTCTCCAGATCCCTTTGTTTCCATCCAGTATAAGCGAAAACTTTTACAAGAAATCTACATTGTATTAGTATATAATATTCATGAGCGGAGTAAATTGATAGACGAAACAAATATTTTTACTTCACAATAAACAATGTCTATTTGCAAAAACAAACCGGGTAAAATCCTTCCAGACATATTTTTTGAATACAGTTTTTATACACGGAGCTAAAGTTCTAGAAGTGCGGAATAAAGCAAGTTATTTGGCAAAATTTCAATCCAGCCTGTAAGCTATGGCTACGTCAAATTTAGACAAACACCAATTCCAACTATGAATAAAACATGAAGCGAGTCCGCGATCCTCTAGCTTCGATATACGCTATCGAACACCGCACTATTCAATACGTTTACTTTCAACCTTATTGCTACTGCATAAGGTTTGTTTGGCTTACTTTCATGTTCTTGGTGAGTTTTGTCGAAAGTGACTCCAAGGTTGGTGTAAGGGTTATGATAATTTTTACCCCTCATCCGGTTATTATTGTGGGCTATTAAATTTCTCCCAGAATTGATATGCTTTACTTTGACTTGATCTTTTTCGAATGACACTGGATCGGGTATCATATAAAACCGATTTGTAAGATATTTCCTTACAAATGTATTACGATTGATCTTCATTTAATATGACCTACTTGAAGAATTTTATAAGCTTACGTTTTCCAAGAAGGAAAGCTTATAAGGAAGGGGTAGACAGACACTCGCTTTAAAATCACAACTAGATAAAAAATTACAACAGTCACAGATGATAGTTCCAATGCCGTCTCAGACAATACGCTACGTCTTTGAATTTCTTCCTCATTATGTTTTCGTTACCTGAATAGGTCGTAATGTCACAGTATGTACCCACCTTACTTCTGAAAGATCTTTCGATACAGAATCTACAATATCCAAGCAAATGATGAATGATGTAAACTATACATCACGTAATGGTTAATAACGATATATAGCAGTCCGGTCGCACCATAGCATATAATTCATGCGAATCAGTGGGCTGATTAAAGATTGATGTATAAGCCTGACTGAATGGGATTAATTTAAAAGTTGGCTTAATTATTACAAAGAAAATGCGAAGGACTTCGTGTCCACCACGTCTTCCCAGAAGTGGCAGGCACTTACTTTTCACTGCTGATGATTAGTTCAGTCAATGTTCAGTTGCTGAGTCCACCGTCGCCTCATACACTAAATAAACAATTTCTCACACATTATCTAAGTCACCCAATGAGTTCCTTTGCCGCTTTTCCTAAATAATATTGGTGAGATAGGGACTCGCGGCGCATGAGGAATCAGCAACGCCAACCAATCCCCCAATGTTTCTGCTACCAAAATTATTAAATAATATATGCAAACAGCTATTTTTTTAATCAACTTCAAAAAAAGGAGAAGGTACACATACATACATATGCTCACGCCTGTGTTCCCCGAAGGGGTAGGCAGAGGTGTTGTAATCACAACACCCACTTTTCACCGAATTTTTGACTAAGTGCCAACGTGACAGATGGTGAGTCTATCGCCGTCTCAAGCACTATACATACGTCTTTGAATTACTTCTCAGAAATATGCAGGCTTTCTCAAGATATTTTCCTTCACCGTAAAGCAACGTGGTGTGAAATCACTGTACATACGTTTTTTAGAAAAACTCCTGCTGGGATTCGAACTTGCGTCGCTTGCGAAGCAGGCGACTGCTCAAACCCCGAAGCCACCACGGCGGATTAAAGGAGGAAAGGAGAAGGTAAATATATATATATACATATGTATACACAAAGTATAAAAGATTTTTTTTTATTTGTTAGCCCTGAACTTTCGACTGGGAGAATCGATTTCGATTATACTTTTTTTTATTTAAAAGATGGTGCTTGCTTCCGTTGTGATCCCATTTTAATTATTAAAAACAAATAAACCGCCTTCAAAAGAAACCACTGGTGAAAAAATTAAAACGGATTTCAAAAAGAGAAACATAAAATATCCTACACCTATGTGAAATAAATTACTTACTTACTATTTATTATTGAAGATGGTGCCAAATGTAGCATCGAGTTGTATCAAACTCCAACTATAAATGTAAGTAAGTAGGTTATTTCACATATCTTCATCTTAATAGAAAAAATCATCTATTATGCAAAGGTAATCAATCATTGGTAAGCGATCAAGCTGTAACTACCTCCGAACAATTACAGACCAACCATGTCATGCTCTGAAGTAGGCTTTTAAGTTAGTTACAGATGGACGGTGCATTATCTATCCTGCACTTTATAGTATTAACATTAAATTCAAAAGCGCTATAATTACTTCGGTTCTAATATTTCAACCGAGCGATAAGTAAAGTTCTAAATACCGAATGCCTAGTACAGCTCACCAGCAGTACAGCAACAAACTCCAGGTACCGACGCTGATAGTATCAGCAGCAACTTTGTTAATAGTTGCTCATTACGGGGAAGATAACAAGTTGAGTTACTGCTCGATTTTCTGTGATGTACCTTCTATTTATACTAAGACTACTTTGCGCATACTTTTTTTTCCGTTGATAAAGTACTAAGAGAGTGGGAAAAGCAAGCAAGGCGTTCAAAAATTACGAAGCTGCCCAACTAGGGATTGCAACTGCACCTTACAGAAGACTGCAGCCAAATAACGATACTTTATAGTAGTGGTATGTTACTACGGGAAGTAAGATCGCCTATACTCCAATAGTAGAGAGACATGGAGAGGGGCTGCTGTGCTGGCTACGGCTACCTATGGCGGTTACCAAACAATAATAATATATTTGCTATTTGAGAAAAACTTCTGTCAAGTCATTCTTTCGTTTCATCAGTCTTTCAATTTAAGAATGCATTATCAATATGATTATAAGTCCGATTTGTCACACTGCTGAGAAAAGGTCTTCCCTAAATTCATCACTTGCGATGGTGGAATGAGGAAAGGCGGACTTGCTCTGGCTAGTATTTCAGGTTCAATTCAGGCAGTTTTCTGGCCTTCCACGTCGGCCCAACATTAATAAATCTGTATGAAATCTCAAAAAAATAGCAAGTTCTCGTCAATAAGCTTATCAGTTAGCATTGATGTAGGTGCGATAGCAGTCAAGTATAGGCCTCGAGCAATAGTTAACAATGTCTGCGATCACTATCGCTGAGCGATGTGGGCGGAACACGCGATACGCCCGTGCATGCACCACTACATTGGTGCTTTTTGTACGTAGCTTTATGTTTTCATTTAGCTTTGTTACTTAGTTGGTGATTAAAATTCATTAGATTACAGTTTGTCGTGGAAACATTATACCTGTCTTCGCATTCAGACATATTGAGGCCATGCGAGGAACGCTTCTGGTGTCTTTTAAGAGGCTATAGTAAGAAAAGCGGTCAGAATGGGTTTGTCTGTTAATAACTACTGTGATGTAGTTTTTTATTTACGTATTTATTTACATTAAATACAAACAAAATGTTTACAACGCATGACCAATATATACTAACTACTTTGTAACCAAAACATAGAAAAACCTAACCTGCGTGTCGCACACCGCAAAATCTATATATATAAAAGAAAGTCATGTTAGTTACACTATTTATAACTCAAGAACGGCTGAACCGATTTGGCTCAAAATTGGTGGAGAGGTAGCTTATAACCAGGAGAAGGACATAGGATACTATATCCCGGAAAATGTATACATACAGATAAATAAAAATTAAGTGTCTGTTTGTAATTTCAAATTAACAGCTTTTCACTTAATGCATATTAAAGTACAATGTAAGGTAGATACATCAGATAAAATTGTAACATTTTCTCTGTCTGTCTGTCTAACTGTTTGCTCCGGGTTAACTCTGAAACGTCTGGACCGATTTCCACGGGACACAAGGAGTAACTTAGGGTTTTATTTTTAGGTTAGGGTTCCGTGAAAAAAATCACCTATAAAATTAAGTCTACGCGTGTGAAACCGCGGGGCATAACTAGTTTTATATATGATGGAACAAATGTCGATTTAAGGAAATTCTTCATAATATACGCTGATTCTATTGCGTGTGTCAAAATATGCGACATACGCGACTTTTGATATCGTTTACTAAGAAGTATTTTTATTTCACAGCTCCTTGTGAATAGTCTTGCGTTTTTTATATATTATATTTTAACATGAAGTCAACAAACGAACAACGAATTGATCTGAGATTTTTTTTCATTTGAGGTTCAACCAATACTACATAATCTTATACCTTTAAACGAGCAATTCGTGTATATCTCGGAAACGGCTCCCACGATTTTCATGCAATGTTGCATGTAGGGGGTGTTCATGGGCCAAAAATAGATCTAGCTAGGTTTAATTTATGGAAAACATCGTTTTGACCGTGTTTTCAGGCAGTGATAAAACTCATAAAATATCATTACAATACGACAGTAAATTTCGCCGACATCTGTCAAGATACGACCTCAGAGTGAGCTGCCAGCTTACGGGGCGATAACGTATTTAGAGTACCCAGGTTCGATTTTTTCTTTTTTTTAAAGTGTAGTTTTTTGTGAGAAAGAGAAACTGAGCACAGCTCGGTCAACCTGGTCCTATACATAATATACGAATGGCTTAGCATTGGTGCATCCTCGGCCGTAACAGCGGCACAAATATGCTCGGTATCCACATTTCAATAATCTAACTACACATCAAGGGGATTTCGAGACTTACCTGGAATATCCTATTTGTGATATCACCGTCCAACGTATGCCAGTATTTACAGGAAGCTACGTTTAATTATCATAATCTTTCGCACAGGATATCTCTAGATGGACTTAAGTAATATGCTAAAATAATTGTTTTAGAAGATAGGTACAAGTATTTATCACATACATATGCTCACGCCTGTATTCCCCGAAGGGGTAGGCAGAGATGTTGTAATCACAACACCCAATTTTCACCGAACATGATTATGTGCCAACGTGACAGATGGTGAGTCCATCGCGGTTTAAGACACTTTACATACGTCATTGAATTACTTCTCAGAAATATGCAGGTTTCCTCACGATGTTTTCCTTCACCGTAAAGCACGTGGTGTAAAATCACTGTACATAAGTTTTTTAGAAAAAACTCATTGGTACAGGCCCCGCTGGGATTCGAACTTGCGTCGCTTGCGTAGCAGACGGCTGCTCAAACCTCAAGGCCACCACGCCTCTTTTTTTCACCTTTTTTCACCACTTCTAATATGTATTACCATAGTGAATAAAGGTATATATTGAACACAACACTTCTTTTAGCTTTCACGTTCATCAATTCGATCATACAAATGCATACACAATTCAAATATTTTTTTCACGATTGTAAGATTAATTGTTTTGATCCAACAAGACTAATCATTGAATTCGTAATTTTTTTTATGTATTAGTGATCTAAGGAAAATATTAAATCTGTGATGCATAAAAACACCAAAATGTCAATAAAATTTAACCTAGGTACTTGAAGTGCCGTGATGTGCCCTGAGTGAGACCTGCTACGTAAGGATACAGGATCTAATCTCACATGTGGATTTAATTTGGATAAGGAAAACATCGTTCCAGGTAGGTAGCGGTCCCAATCGCCGTCCTCATCACAAGGAGGTTTGTATAGGAAAAGCGTGAGCTTAATAACTTGAATCTGTTATAAATAAGCCCAATTCAAACATTCTGTTGTAAATTAATAAAGCGGGCAAAGCATCGCTGGACATTATTATGCGAACAAATTGCACATTTTTTGTTGGAAAAGTTGCATAATTTCCAACAAGTTCGCCTTAGAAGTCAATAAAAATGTACGTGGGGGGAAATTGGCCGGAGTTCTAAAGTTGGGTATCGAATCATTTCTGCGCCGGCGGGTTCCGTGAAGGCGGCGCTTTCACCAGGTGGGGACATTATGTGGAGACGGTTATACTTATTTTATGAAAGGCACTTTGATCCGATGGATGTAGAGCATGGTGCATTTTATACTACTTGGGCACGTGACGTAGCGACTAACAACCCGCTCTCGCTTCGGGTTAAAAAATTAAGACTACAAAACATTACCCTTTGTTTACTATCTATAACCAATATACAAAATGTTTATTTTACCTATAAGCTTTTATTTAATATTTTTTTTATAATCAATTCATAACACAAGCTACAGATAATGTCCCGTTGTATTTTCATATCTTCCAAGACTAATTATTTAAAAACCTGAGCACAGAAAATAATGTAAAAAGAAAAATATTCTCATTTTCAGTAACAGGAACTTATTATTTCACACCAAGAGTGGAAAATTCTTTAATGTTGTTGGAAGGCGAGCTTTAATAATTTAATAGGAGGCTGCAGTGTGAATACCGGCGAGCCCTCACGACTCGGGCTACATTGAGATAATTATCTCAACTACGCGTTAGTTACGTAAAATGAGCTAAACTATACAGATAAATGAAATTCCAATTTCCAAAATAATAGCTTTTTTGACACTAAATGAAAATATATATAAGGTAGTAAAATTAAAATTCCAACTATATTTTTTTTTCTCTGTCTGTCTGTCTGTCTGTCTGTTTGTTCCGGCTAATCTCCGAAACGACTGGACCGATTTTAACGGAACTTTCATTGGTAGATAGCTATTGTTACAAGGAGTAACATAGGTGACTTTTATTTAAAAAAAACCACCAAAGGTACCAACCACCCGTAAATTAAGTCTACGCCGGTGAATCCGCGGGGCACCGGTAGTACACAATAAGTGCATACATACATATACTCACGCCTGTATTCCCCGAGGGGTAGGCAGTGGTGTTGTAGTTACAACACCCACTTTTCACCGAAGATGATTAAGTGCCAACGTGACAGATGGTGAGTCCATCGCCGTCTCAGACACTTTACATTCAATTACTAGTCATTGAATTATTTCTCAGAAATATGCAGGTCTCCTCACGATGTTTTCCTTCACCGTAAAGCACGTGGTGTGAAATCACTGTACATAAGTTTTTAGAAAAACTCATTGGTACAAGCCCCTCTAGGATTCGAACTTGCGTCGCTTGCGTAGCAGGCGACTGCTCGAACCTCAAGGCCACCACGGCTCAATACAATAAGTATCTATAGGTATTATATTCTGAGCCTGGTTGAGTTTCCATTTCTTCTCAGAAGGCTAGTTTCAGTACTGGTGGTGACCACTTGGCCACAGCGGCTCCTTTCACAATCGTAATATTAGTATGAATAAGTCGCATGCGCCCATATCGCTGGCGTAACCTCACACCTCAACTTTCGAACGCCCGTGAATAATTTCATCTTGAATGGCTGAGCCGACCGCGTTATGGTATAATAATATTTTTTTTTCTTCCACCTAGCGTATTTAACACAGTGTAAATACAAATTTTTCAACAGTAAGCGTTCTAACGTAGTGAGTAGATATTTATTCGTGGTAATATTTTTTGCGTTATTCTTTAGGAAAAATGTTTACTTAGTCGAGTAGGACATATTTATTCTTCTTAAGATAAATATATATCTTTTCTCTTTGTATGACAAATGAGGCCTGGGAGCCAGGATCAGTCGGAGCAGACCTTGGTTGGTTGAGTGAAACACCGTAACTTGGGCAATCCTGGTATTTATTGATTCCACAACTGTATTCACTTGTTCCCTTGACGACCACTTGAAGTTGAAGACCACGCTATTGACGTTTGACACCGAACTATATACATAACTAAAAGAGAATCTTACCATCGAGATGTAAAACAATACAACGCCATCTTGTGATAAGATGGCTAACTACTATTACTAAACTACGTTAAACACTCTTATACCTATTTAGTTTCAAAGCAACAAGATACCTAAGGAAAGGTTTCTTCAGTTACAATCTGAAATATCAAACTTAGGGATAAATATAAGACTTAAACTATTATAAAGCTCAATTGTCAATGCATAGTACAAAAGCACGGTATACACAGTGCAGAATGTTAAAGCTAGCACTAGACTAGCTGTAAATGGAAACTAAGGCTTAATCACAGGTTTGTTTGTGAAACCGGTGGTTGTTGTTTGCCTAATGACTATGAAATATTAGTAGACTATTTCAATTTTGAGTCCGGTCCATTTGTACCTAATTGCGTAGTGCCTCTGTGAGGAATATATCACAATATATTCTGCATGGTTTTTGTTTCATTCAATTTATGTCATCATGATTTTGATAATGAGGGTTAGAAGGAACTTTTTTATAAGCCGTTGTTATGTTAAATGTGTATTAAAATTTTCATGAGGTAAGCAGCGTGTGATATGCCACTCTCTTGTTATTTCGAGCACTCATGGGCTGCAGAAGCCATAGTTAAATCAGATGTGACTGTTTCTTTGTGCCTTGTTGGAAAACAAAAATAGTATGGCAATGGCAAAGTAATTAGACGTTTAATCAAAATTAACGTAATAAAAGTACAATTTTAAAGAAACTCATAGTTATATAAGAAATTAGTCCAATGGAATAATATATCCTTCTGCATTCGTTCAATCTATTGTCGCTAAGGGTATGCACACACGCGATGACGCGGGCAAACATTTGCCTGTCCACCGCAGCACTATTACCGTGACATTTTATACGTGTGCAGTGTACACCAACCCTAACGCAAATGTTCACCGCAAATCAGCGTGTGTGAACTCACCTGGATTTTTACTGTAAAATAACTGTTGTGTTACGGAGTTTATTGTAGTTCGAATAGAACGGGGAACCATCGCAAGTAGTGAGGAGCTATCTCTGCGTCATTCAATTTATAATACACCCGAGCAGGCATGTGGAAAGACTACTTAATACATTTCACTTATTCGATATTCAAACTTCATCATGATCATCATTACCTCCCTGGCCTTATCCCATGTATTTTTGAGGGTGGCGATTGCCATCCGACCTTCGCAACCCTTTTTTCAAGGAATATCGGTGAAGATAAAAAAATACTGCTGTAAAATAAAAATTTCTTAAAGTTAGGTATCTGAAATACTTATAAGTATTTAAATTAAATAACTGAACTTGAATATCTCAGTAGGCATACATTATCTCGTTATGTTTTCATTCGCTTAGTAAATTCAAATTCAAATTCAAAATATCGTTTTTTGATTAGATTTTTAACAAAGTAATTTCAAATCGTCAGAACGACAAGATTACACAGATTACATTATACATGCTATCGCCAGGTTCCGAAGACTGCTTTTACTCAGAAGAACCTGGCAAGAAACTCAGTAATTACACTTTTAAAAAAAGGTAATTTTACAAGTTTGATTAATACAATATAGAACTTTATTTATGTGTATATACATAGCTTATTTAACCCTATTACATAGTGAAAAAGAAAAATATGTTAAAATAAAAATTATAAATATAATATAAGCCCATGGACACAGTGCCAGTGCACAATTCTCAAAAAAGAAACTTAAAGTAAACTACGTATAAGTAATTGTGTAGCTTGAAATGACCAGCCCCCACAATCAGCACCTGTTCACAAGTATGACGGGAATGCCAGCCATCGCCCTCCTCAACCATCATAGAGGGAAGTGAGCGATCGTAAAACATGAAAGTGAAACTGGATTTCAATCAACATACTACATACAACTTTAGCAAATCTATATCTATACAGATAAATAAAATTGAAGCGTCTGTTTGTAATTCCAAAATTACACTTTTTTACTAGATACATTAGAAAGTATACACGGTACTGACATACGAAAAACCAATTTTAAATTTTTCTGTCTGTCTATCTGTTTGTTCCTACTAATCTCCGAACCAGCTGGACCGACTTTCACTGGCTGATATTTAATGTTACAAGGAGTAACTTTGGCTACTATTTATTTTAATAAAATAAGGGCCACCCATAATATTAACTCTACGCGAGTGAAGCCGCAGGGCACAGCTAGTTTGAATTAAAAAAATATTCACACACAGTCGAATTAATAACCTCCTCCTTTTTTCAAGTCGGATAACACACAATATTTCATTGTATATGTATTACATAAATCTTAACAAGTCCATGAGTTACGTGGGCGCGCTATCGACGCAGCCAGCACTCACTTAGGCCTTTTTGTTGCCACCATTTTGCAATAAGGACGTATTTATTAGTCTCCCTGTGGGCTTTTTTAAGACTTCGAATAAGGATAAAGTATTTAAGTGGTTTTCCAAGTTGGCACTAAGCCCAACCTGTATAATTTCCTTTAAGCTTTGGTGCCGACTACTGACAACTCAGGTACTTTGGAACTTCAGTCTTTGTCATAAAAAAATAATAATTGTGAATTTCGTTTATTGGATTTATTATAATTTCCTATAGAATCTTCTTTTTGTAGCTAATATTTTCGGTGGGGGTGAGTGTTGGAACATCCCTCCCTAATCTCCCTATGCCCTGTGAAGATCCTTAACGAATAGCTGATAAATATTATAAATGCATATTACAGAATGCTTTTTTTTAATTAAACAGTTTTTTTATTTAACGCTATATTTAATTAACTACTATATAACATTGTGTAAAAAGCATTAATTATATTGATTTTGTGATAATTTTTTTTTTTTTATCAAATCAAAAAGTTTTATTCAATATAAGGGACACTTGGAACACTTATTGAACGTCATTTTTCTTACGTTAACTTAAGTTAGTTTACTACCGTTTCCAAAAGTAAGCCTGTCAGGAGAAGAAACGGCGAAACAAACTCCCCGGTTTTTTTTTTACATGTGTCCCTTCTATATACATAGGGTTGTTTAAGTACATTTCAATGGAAGAGTGAGCAACTCATTCATCAACAATTGCCGGCAGAACCGTAGAAAGCAATTTTAACATAGCAAGACCGTTGTGTAGTCATCAAAATAATGTCTATTAAAACACGTAAAACCTGCACAATTTCCCGTACAACCCAAAAATAAAGAATGCAAGCGTTAATATACAAGACCAGTGGTGTTTTATTCCGTTCCACGAAGCATCCTGCTGAAAATGTTTATTTTATATCTCAATTAATTAAGGCCGGAGGTTGAATCCCGCATTCATGACGACGTCCTAATAAGTGAGTTGATTCACATTGTAAAACTGCTAGCTCGACAAGCAGCTCTGCTACGATGTATCCGTTACGAAGGCAGCACTGGGAACAATTTTCTCTTACAATTATCTATTTAAAATATACAAGATTGGAGGAAGCCTAAGTCGATTTTGTAACTATACCTCACCCTAATACTAAAATTATTATTTTACTTTAATTAGTTCATTGATAGTATCAATCTAGTAGTAAAATAAAATAATTTAATTAAAGGTAGGTGCTTACTTTAAACACATTAATAAAGATTATTAGTAGGGTTGAAATGAAAGCTATCATCAAATCTGGAATTAGTGACTCCTCAGTCTAAACGCACACTAGTAGAGCATGAAGCTCGGAGGCAAAACAAACTAGTTAGACACACACTCGACTGCCTGTCGACTAGTTTTTGTCTAGCACTACAAAGCGAGTTTTGGAATCCAGCTTAATTTCCGAATTCGCTACATTTGTACAAATGATACAAGGAAATGTAGCGGAATATGACACAGGTAGTTTGAATTCTGTATGCGAATGAACCTGTCCTTTGCTTTACATATTTTCTAAGGCTATATCGTATTGTTGCTTGCTAATTAGATACGGAGAAAAAGAGAAAATAATCAAAAATTATCCTTGAAAGCTCAACTTTATTTGCATACTTTAGATTTCTAGTAGAACACAATAATGCCGATGATATCATTTTCTAATCTATTTTGTATAAAATAATCATCATTCGCTATTTAAATCTAGAAGTAGAGATATACACATACAAACAAACCTGATTGGCTATCAAGGCACATTAAGTCAAGAGTATTTTGCAGGACATCAAAAGATAAGCACCAGTCAACGATATGATTGAACGACAAGAGGTGAGTCAAAGGGCAAAGCCTGATGCTAATCAGAAAACTAGACTTTGTGGTGCAAGCTATAAGATTTCATTTTGCTTGAAAAATATTCTTTCCTTTGGTTGTTAAAACGAGTGGCAGATAGTCCACTTCACAAAGAGTTTATTTTTCTATAGTTGAACACAACGTAGTAGTTGTCAGAAGTATAGTGCCATTCCCACATCTCCTTGAATATATGAACTACCTACAGACTGAACGACATGACGTATCTATATTCTATACAGATAAATAAAATGTAAGTGTCTGTTTGTAATTTCAAATTAACAGCTTTTCACCAAATCGTATGAAAGTATGCATACATAGATACGGTACTCATATAAAAAAAAAACAATTTAAAAAGGTTTTCTATGTCTGTTTGTTCCGGCTGATCTCCAAAACGGTTGGACCGAGTTAACGGGACTTTCAATGGCAGATAGCTAATGTTACAAGGAGTAACTAGAGCTACTTTATTTAAAAAAAACAGTGGAATTCCGCGGCCTAACACGAAATGAAGTCTACGCGGGTGAAACCGTGACAGCTAGTTGTATCTAAGATTTATAGCGAAGAGCGAATGAACGAAAAAAACGTATTTTGTTAATTCTTCTCTGTTAATATATTTTGTGAACTATAGAGCTAGTTTTTGATACTATTATTTTATAAGGTAATCAACGTTATCAAACGCTATTGTCTGGCTCCTTGGACCACTACCCACTTATATAGAAGGTCTCGTGGTCAGTCCGGGATAACATCACGGGATGTTCGCGGGGCGGATTCCCAGCGGGCTTATTGTAGTAGCAAATTTAATGGAAGGCACACGCAATTTTACGTCGCCAGAGTCTATTGTGATTTGTTCGAATGGCCGTACCTTGTAAGATTATGTGGGGTACCTGTAGGGGCTGTTTTGGGTACACGTTTTCTTTTTATGTAGGCATAGAGATGATTGTGTTAGTATGATAAAAATATTGCTTGAAGGCGTAATTTTTCGGCGAATGTGTTAGATAAATATTTTAATAATAAATAAAATATGGAGACTAGCGAGTGAAGCAGAATGGTTTAAAGAGACGTCTGGGAATGTAAGCCTTTACATTTCTGTCGCTATCTATTCCCATTACGCACTAGTTATATTAATATAATTTACCTCAGCTAAGGGTGGTAGGGTATATCCGGATCTCTCATTAGAATTCACACTCTGTCTTCTGTCCGACTGGGAACTTACCTCCACCTTACAGAAAACCGCGATTTGCAACATCAACGTGACATCGTCGACCCCTGGACGTGATCTCATCGTGACGTGAACGACACTTCGACGTGACTCCTACGACACCTTGACGTGACGTCAACGACACCTTGGCGTAACATCAACATGGTGTCAACGACAACACTAAGTTACCTAAACGATACCTCGACGTGACATCAACAACACCTTCACGTGACCTCTACGTGACGTCAACGACATCTCGACGTGAAGTTAACGACATCCTTACGTAACCTCGACGTGAACTCAACTCAATTGGCTTCAATTAAAAGTTTTGTAACTGCCTACCCCCTCCGGGCCCTTCTGGCAAGGCCGGAAGGTAAGAAATAATGCATGTGGTAATATAGTTATTATATTTGTCCCCAATCCCCGAACCCCAATCCCCAACTACATTGCCTGTCTATCCGAGGCTAATATTAAACAAATCAAACATACAATATCCACGTTTATTTACATAGGTGCCATAAAAGGCGGTTTCGATTCATGGGCGCGCGTGCGTGGCGGCTCATGAATAATGCCCTTCGTGCGAGTTGTAATTCCGCTTTTGGATCATTTCAAGGGTGTAAATAAAATTATATCTCTTAATATCATTATCATTTCTTAATATCGCTAGATCTGATAAGAAGGTTGTTTGAGTGATCACAGATATCATAGATCTAGCTGGATGGTTTAAGTTAACTACTTCTCTTATTGCATAAAATATATTACTTATAAATCCGCTTGTCTACTTGCTCTACTTTAATTCAAAAATTTTAGTTTGATATGAGATGTTCTATTTTAAGGCTTTTGATTCATATATCATTCTGTCATTTGAATACGATTTCTCGTTGAAAATTCCGTCCGAGTAGGACGGTACCTCCATTTAACGCAAATCGCAGCCTAAATACACTACTCTAATTGTGGTCTTGTGTTCGTACAGTGAGTGGGGATTGCAAACTAAAGCTCCTTGTACAGCCCGGGGCACAATGGAACGTATAAAACCTCTATTTTGTGCCGACATGTCACTGCGGTAAGTGACGTTCCCAAGACTCTTCAAGGATGCCACTGCTAGCTGGCGGGTCCACTGACATTTAGATTATACGTTTACCTATTTATTACCTGTGTATTAAAAAACATCAAGTGTATGAAAAGCGCACGGGTGCCATGGAACATTGCGCTAGAGATAGGATTCAACATCGAAGTGAAAGTAAGTTTTTGCTCTACCATTTCATTGACAACATGGCAGGAGGTTAGCGCGCTGAACTTTCCAAGAAAAACTTGCGAAAAATTAAACAGTCTTAAACCTTTAGAAACTGCTTAAGGCTCGGAGTTTGAAAAGCCAAGTTCGCTACAATCCGGCGCTAACGAGCTCTCGACGTAATTAACTATTTGTTTTTAAGTCAAAGAGTCGACTTCTGACTTGCGATTCTGCCAGAAGTTTTAAGCTGCTGGATGTGTGCAGTTTGGTTATTATTTTGTATCGTGTTCTTGTTTTGGTGAGATATTACTGTTGAAGTTTATATGTTACCGCAGAAATTCTTACGCAAAGTCATCCCTGAAAACCCATTGTTCATCTTCGATGTGATAGATGGTGGCAAATCGATCTCAGTTAGGCACTGGTACAGATTGCTTTTAATTTATCCTTTTTGTTTTATCTGTGGTAAAGTAATCCAATGCGCACTCGAGATAGTATAATTATAACAACATTTTCCGAAATATCATTGATAAAGTTCAACATTGCCATTATTTATATATAATTTAAATCACAGATCACGTCGTTAAACTCTCACTGCCAATACAACAATAACGAATAAAGTATTTTAATGGTACTAAAAGTAGCATAAAACTTGGGCTCTTAACAATTTTGCTTGGAACGAGTCTCTGTGCACTGGGCAACTTAATATTTAATGGAAATAAACTTCATTAGTTTACATAGTTCTTAGTTTTAATGGGGAAATGTAAGAGTTAAATATTAAAAAGGTGTTTTGGTATTGTAGTGGTCGATGAATTAGGTTGAATGTTCAAATCTAACTCTATTAACACTGTTTTTCAGTCACTTTGATACTACTAATTCAAGATCAATACCAACACCCTAATATACCAACACCATAATATCAACACCCGCTCCGAAAATATCTATGAAATGGACAGCCAGCCATGTTTGCTTAACAGAAAATATGTTTGATTTAACACTTTTTAGTAATAATATTGCTTCAGTAAGTAATTAGAAACGTTAAACCTCAATATACACTAAAGTGATTATAATATATTGTATTATTATGTGTTACTATTCATCATAATATTTTGAATACGAAGTTAAGCTCCCAGATTGTAAAGGGAAAGTCTAGTAGTCACAAGACAAGCCACATTAGGCACATGTGCGGTGCAATAATACCCACATGACGAGCACTGAGGTGCCGCTCTACTTGTAATAATATTTCAGAGTAAGTAGGAAACTTATTTTACTATGATATTCTTCAGGTTATATTAATAGATGTTTCGTAAAAAAAAGAAAATGTAACAGAAGATCACAAAACTATTATCGAATTTATACCGGTCGGTGATGATGATGATGAATGATGTGGTGACCAGAATTGAGAAAAGTATGTTGAGATGGTTTAGACATATCGAAAGGATGAGTGAAAGGCGATTAACGAAACAAATATATAGAGCGAATGTGACCGGACGTGTCGGTAGAGGGCGTCCAAGGAACAACTACTATGGCCAAATTAATAGTATTTTTCAGAAAGGTCAAATTCGGAGCACTCGTAACCGAAGAAAGTGTTTGAAGAGATGCATGAATGTGGATGAAGTGAAAGAAGTATGTAAGGATCGTAGCTTGTGGCAAACAGTGGTCTCTGCCTACCCCCATGGGATACAGGAGTGAGCATGTATACCGGTCGGATCCTCCGATCTGATCCGCTGTTGGTTATTATTTTGTTTTAATTCCGGCATGATCCATTATATACTTTGTTATTTAAGCCTGACCACCTCTTTTGGAATACAAGTATAGTTAAATAAAAACAGTTAATGAGTGAAATAGATTTGTTCCTGCGGTAAGTAAGGTCACTAGAGCTCCACGAGAGGAGGAATGAGTCGACACGCTGTGCTATCAATATATACACTAGAAAACTTACATCGTTCAGCTTGGCGCAATGATTCCATTCTTTATAAGGTAAGTAAAAGATATAGTGACACTCTTGGTGTTAAAAGCTTTATAGACTGCAATCGTTGCTTACCATCATGCAAACTATGCTCTTTTATGTCACCGCTATGGTGTGCAAAGAGAGACAAAATTGTCACAGCACTATTATGAAGATTCCTTGTAGGTACTATTTTGCAACATTGTAAGCTTCTTTGCAACTTAAATTTAAAACCTTAAAATGTAGTCTAAAGGAAGTCTCGAGGAAATAAACACACCATAAAGGAGTATAAACACATTTTGAGCGCAATAAAAGTGAAATCGTGGAACATCGCGGGAGTCGAACGTGCGTACCTCTTGCATAATATATATCTGTTCGTACACGGCATACATTACACCACTGCGGTTTGAATATACTCTGATGGCGATGTTTTAAATACACAAAAAATCAGAATGCACCCTGTATTCTAATTTTTTTTTTACATTTGAATGTTGTCTAAAAAAATATATTTACCTCATTGTTTGCTATTTTTTTTTAAGTATTTTTTTTAGTTTCTAAGTAAGTTCTTTAAACACAGTATATCCGCTTCTATGTTAACTGTCATGTTAGGTTGCCTGACAAAAATGCCAGTAGTAAGTCCACCTGAGTATTTTGTGCATAAAGTTTTAAAATATATGTTATTGAAATCAATAAACATTCTAAAATATAACAAATAAACACACGTAGCACACCGTGTACGATAGCTACAAATCAATACAGCTACGACAACTGACAAGCTACGCACAACTTCTCAACTCGAAAAAGTTCGGTGAAATTATAATTGATGGCATTGTTTCCACATTAAGTGGTTACGCGATGCATACATTGTCGCTTGTAAATATGTGATGACCGAACCGCTGCGGTCGCTGACATCAATCCATTGTTAGTGCACGAATAAATTATATTTGAATTACTCTCGCTTCACGACACTTGAAACTGTTAGATCAAGGACATTAATAATCGTAAAATCAACCACATAACATGGTCCAAACAAAATAAAATAAAAATGAATATGCTAATAAAATAGATTCTGTTAAAAAAACTGTCACAATTATTTGCTCTCAAGCTACATCAAGTCTCAAACGTCGTCTCATTTTGATACGTTCCCGCTAACATTTTTACAGGCAAATAATAACGGAAAGCTTGGCTCGGATTGTAATGCTTGTGGGATGAGCAGAAATAAATTCACGAAGATTTTTCATCGGACGAGCCTCGACTACGTAATTTGTTTGATGCGTAGTCTTTTGCGACTGGCCCGTTGTAAAAACCAACCATTTTGAATCCCATTCAAGTATTATAATTGCTAGTTTATTTTGTGATCTTTTTGTGAATTGTTCAATTATTCATTCTTTCTTCTTTAATATTATTTATACTTACGTGAAAGTTTCAGTCATACGGTGTGAGGGTGTTTGTTACTCTTTCACACGAATACTAATGCTTGGATTTTGATGAAATTGGGGTTTCACCTCTTTTGTTTTCCATTCGTCGGCTATATATACTTATAATGAGCAAAAATTTCTTTATTCAATTCTAATGCAAATATAAGTCATATGAAAACTCAGCCTTTGATTATAAAGCCTTCACGCAAGCTAAAAGGAATTTAACTTAAAGAAATCGTAGTCCATGCGAGCCTCCGGAAATTAGAGACTGAAAGTGAATGGATTTCCTGAAGGCTGTACCGGGAGGCTTTTATTTAACTTTTATTGTGTCCAGAGCAAGTGTGAGCAATTGGCCCGTGGAGCCTTTTAGCGGACGTTTAACGCTACTAGATGGATTTACTTTTTCTTTTTCTGCTTTGGTTTTAGAGGGACATTTTGTTAGCTAAATAAATATTTATTGTGTATCCCTACATTACAAACCAGATAAATATTTACTCATAATATTACAATACAACTTATAACTAGTTTTATTTGCGACGAATAGCCTTAGCCCTTCTTATTATATGTTATATTTGAAAGGAAAACATTTTACGTAAACTCTGTCCAGGCGTTTTGGAAATAAGCCGAAACAAACAGATAGACAGACAGGCGTGCCATGTGGCATTCACTTAAAAAACAGTATATACATACTCATTTAAAAACATTTAAAAAACTGACATTAATCTTATGCATCAATAAGTTGTCCGTCTGTCTGTTACTCTTTAACAGCTGAACAGCTGAACAGAACTGATCTGGGTGAAACAAAGAATAGAGATTACTTTAGTACTGAGGACGGATATAGAGTACTATAAAATAATTACGCGGATTAAGTAATGGGCAAAAGCTAGTTAATATCTAAGCAAATCTTTGGAGAAGTTGTTTTAACACAATTTATTAGTACAGCAGATTTACAAACATGGTAATCTCAACCATAGGATCAATAGGGAATTTAAAAAAACCTCGTTAACTATATGTAATAAAAATACAAATTTAACGAAGTAACAAAAAGGCCGTAAGCCCTCGGTGGGCCGGAAATTAGTATCTTCAGGCGTTTCTCGTAAAAGCCCAGGCCGGAAGCGACGAATTTCCCGAAGCCCGAGTGGGCAACGCTATAATGCTACTAAATTAGATGGCACATTACTGAATACCTTTTTCGGGGGATTAATAGATTTAGAATTTAGTAGAGTTTTGCTTATCCAGTTCTAGTTCACATTCTGGAGTTTAGACTCAAACGTCGGTCGGTACTAGTGATTTTTCAAAACTTGAATGTCCAACATCTTATCACACCATAAACTGTATTGCTTTGAATTTAAATGTAAGTTCACGCCTTCCCAGAAGAGTCTTTGAAGGAGTAGACTGACTTTCTAGTACGAAAAATTGGTATGATTACGGGGGACATTTTGTGAAAAGTGAAGACCATATCTCAAAAATTTATAAAAAGACTAGCTGTGCCTCGCAGTTTCACTCACGTCGACTTTATTTTGCGGTACCCTTTTTTTATTACATAAAATTACTCCCTATAGCATCAGCTATGTGCCAGTGAAAGTCCCGTTTAAATCGGTCCAGCCATTTCAAAGATTAGCCGGAACAAAAGGAGAATTTTTAAATTGGGTATTGTTATGCTACATATACTTGCTGATGCATTTAATGAAAAGCTATTAATTAGGAATTACAAATAGACATTATAATTGTTGTTATATGTATAGACATACGATAAGAAAATGTATCGATGGGGTAACTTTAGTGAACTGTTATATAATTGTTAATAGTAAAGGTAGAAAGAGTGAGCCTCGTCGGGCAATCCTACATCCGTGTAACAGTTCAGCAATTACGAGTACATGAATAGTTCACTTAATAGCGATGGTGTACCGACGACCAGCCACTAATTGTTGCTTATTGCTTGTTACAAGCTGCTTCAAACGCTTCCGAGTTTGTTCTAGGTCTTGCAGGAAGATTCATAAGGATGATTACATTTTTAGGAAACCTTTTGTTTTTTTTTTGAGTAAGGAATGTCTTTTGTGTCATAATCTTACGATAAAATTGCTCACGGCAACCCAGAAGGATTCCCGAAGGAGTGAAACATTTCACCGAATGTGATTAAGTGCCAACGTGACAGAGGGTGAATCCATCACCGTCTCAGGTACTATAACTATACTATCTTTGAATTACTTCTCGGACATATGCAGTAATTAAGGGCTTTTATAATGTATGTAACACCATTGTATATTGTATAGGTGAATGTACACTTAAATAAAATATACTACACATCTAGTTTGTACCTTGTTATCACAGAAATTATGTAGGAAAACTAATGTGAGAAGACACTGATTTCTGTAACACAGGCATTCAGGCCTAGCTCACAAGTCAGGGAATTCATAAAATTTTGTGTATATATTTTTGTGAAAATAAACATTATTATTATTATTATTATTACCATTTTCAGTAAAACTACACAAGTTAAAAGTATGAAGAAAACCTATGAAGTAGAATAATATAATAATGAGGGACGCAATCAATTACGGATTTTCCAACAAGTGATCTTCAAGTGAAATTCCTATCATAATTAAAGTTTAAATGGAGAGATTTGTAACCCTCCGAGATAGACATTAAACTATCATCGGTCAGTTTACTAAAAGCGGTTCAACTGAACTTTTATTATCATTGAAATAGGAAAGAATATAAAAAATATTTGTGCGTTAATTCGTGCATTTCAATACGAATTTGTTTGACTCTACCTTGAATGCGAATTAGTTATTTTATATCTCTGTCTATCTGTATGGCATGACGAGTAAAATAAAAGCGCATGTACCCCCACTAATTTCGCTGAGCGCTTATAACTCACGACTGCACCTGTAAATTCTTGGTTATTTAGGAAACTAGCTTAGAAAATTTAATTATAAAAAAAAATTCACACCATCCCAGAAGGGTCCCCGAAGGGGTAAGCAGAGGTTTTCTAACAGCACCCACATTTAACATATGCAGGTTTCCTCACTATGTTTTCTTTTGCGACTGCTCTAACCCCAAGGCCACAACGGTTTATAAAAAAAAAGTGCGCTATATCCACTCTGAAAGTAATTATTTCAAATATTGGTGAAAAAAACCTTTGAAAACAGATGTAGTTTCAACAAATGCAGTTAGCATGTACCTACTAGTCTTACAAGATGTACCCCTTTATTATGTTAAGAATGTCACGCCTGCAATCCCCGAAGGGGTAGCAGAGGTGTAATAACAACACCCACTCACTTTTCACCTTAGATGAACAAGTGCCGACGTGACAGATGGTGAGTCTATCGCCGTCTCAGGCACTATACATAATATGTCCTTGAAACTTATGCAGGTTCTCAAACATATGCAGGTTTTCTTACGATGTTTTCCTTCACCGTAAAGAACGTGGTGTGAAAATCACTGCATATAAGTTTCTAGAAGAAGACCTTGGAAATATAGAACACATACGTTTGTATAAAAAGATTCCTAAAAGTGCATGACAATTCGATAGTATAAAGGCGTCAAAATACATTTGATTAAAATAAGATTTTCTCATTTTAGTTTTAGTCATAAGTATTTTTTTAATAAAAGTTATTTATTATAAAAATCAGTTTTAACAATGTGATTGACACAGAAGAAATTGTGGGAGCTTTCTTCAGAACTAGGATTAGTTTCACAAGTTATTTGATAGTTAATTTGCTTGAATTTCAATCAGTCCAGCGCTGAATTCCCGAGGTAATTGGTATTAAGTTTTGCAACCTAGCCTCAAGTTTCATAGTTATCATGTCTATAATACAGTTTCAGCGATTGGGATGATGGCCGTGATTATATATTCATCGTCAGCCCCGTCTGCGTCTCTTTCTTTAATGAATAGAGGATGTAATATAAATGCCTATTCTTTTGCCAGGCTTTCCTCGCTAATAATATAAAGTTCCAATGATGATAATGTTTTTTTTACTACTAAGGCGATTAGCAAGCATGTAGTCGGCCTGATGGTAAGCGGCTAATGCAGCCTCTGAATGCTTGTATCAACAAGTGTCACGTCAAATGTAACATCAAGTGGCGCTTTGCCTACGTTACACACAATGAAATCCTTATACTATCAGAATGAAAGTATTGCTAGCACAGCGACTCCACTCCTACTCCTCCATGGGGCACTAACGACCTTACCTCAGGAATACAAGACTACTAAAGGTAGCATTGTTTGGCTGCGATCTTCTGTAAGATGGAGGTACAGTTCCCAGTCAACAGAGGATTTTAAAGAGTGCAGCGAAGGTTTACCTCTCGATGTAAAAGTCAGAAAAAATAGTTTACGTTGTCTGAGCTCCACACATCTATCAATTTTGGTGGTACACCTTCGGCGGTGCCTGTACCCCGTATGTATAGTGCCTGAGACGGCGATGGACTCACCCTCTGTTACGTTGGCACTTGATCGGATTCGGTGAAATGTGGGTGTTGTTACAACATCTCTGCTTACCCCTTCGGGGACCCTTCTGGGATGGCGTGAGCATATTTATTTATTTTACCTTTGGCGACCCTTCTCCGAAGATATGTCCTAAAGTAAAATGTAATAGCAACAAGATATAATTAGCAAGAGACACACATGGTATTTCAAGCGCTGATAAGCTTTAGAAGCTGCTTACCTTGACGGTATCATCCCGCATTCCTGGTAAGTATAACAAATCCGTACCGTATTTTCATGCAAGCTTCAGTTCAAAAACTGAGCCAGTGAAAAAGTTAATAACATAAAATTCCAACATAATCGGCACTAATCTGGTTCGTTCAGCTGATAAGGTATTACGGATTCATTTATCTAACTTTTCCTGAGGCTCACAATTCCAGAGGGAGCGTGCTGTTCCAATTACGGAGCTCACTAATTGTAAGCTATCATAAGAAATGACGTTCTTAGAGATTGTTTTAATGAAAAATTTGGAAGCTACGATGGAGTTCCCTTTGCGATCGTAATTACAATCATTTTTATGTTCTCTCGCGGTCAGCTCGGGACTCGGAAATTTGATCGACTGCTACTAAAACTTTTAAGGCAATATTTGTGCTGCATAATAAAGTAATATCCAATCATTTATAATTTTTAATTGTTCATGTCACAGTAAATCCTAGTGTATGTTTCAGTAAAAATTTGACTTAAGGTTTGTCTAACACATGCACCACTTTTCAGCCTGAAAATGGGCGAGTAACGCAAAATGGGCAGCTAAAGTAGGGGACGCAATGATAAATTAATCATTAATAATGTATAGTAGCTATTCCCTTAATTAAGACTTTATATATGAATAAGCTGGAACAGTAGTTTAGCTAAGGCGTTGAAAGAGTAGTGCTATAACTAAGACAGAGTTATTCAGAGTTATTTAGTTAGAACCAGAGGTTTTCTGTTGAAGTAATTACCAACATTGTGATTTATTTATTTGCTAGCTATAAGTTTCACAAATTACTTTATCCAGTAATAAATCAACTGGGGTAGTGGTGAGGCAGTTCCGCTACCTGAGCCCGAGTGAAATTTCTCCAAACAGTGGCCCGCAAATTTCCAGCGAGGCAGTTGCTCCTCGGCCGCCGCAGCCGCTTCTAGCATTTGCATCTCATTTGGAATGCAACCGCTGGATGTGGCGGACACATTGGTCCGGGAACAATTTGATACGGTATTTGGTACTTTACAATTTGGCCTAATGGCCGTTAAATTAATTCAACAACGGGGATAATTGACTAGTTTATACTTACGTGAGGAATTAACATTTCAGTTAATCAAAGTAAGGGCAAAATAAATAATTACGCATTTTCTCTCTATTTGTTTCCAAAATGAGGTATTTTCTGGAGAAAAAAAATCTACATATTCTGTTCTGGACCCTAGAAATCTGATCAAGAAATAAACGTGCATTTCTTGTATATGTATCGAAAGGAAATAAAGAGATAAGATTTATAAAAATGCCTTAATGTAATCCTTTGAACACTCTTTGAGAACATTGGAACAAAAACATTGACAGTGTACGAATTAATTTTATGTGTAATTTAATGCTGAATTTATAAAAACAATCACTGCTCACAACTTCCCAGTTGGTCCCCCTAAAAGTACCTCATCCATTTCCAAATCCTAGTTAACGCCATTATACATTACGGTAGAGATTTTGCAAGCAATTTCCGCCCTAGCGACGAATGCAAATACGAATGAAATGTGTTATTTATCGCGTGAATTAGGAGCCGTAGTGCTGACTGCAGTGTTAACTGCTGACTCCGGCGCCAGCGCCGCCGAGCTCACCGGATGATTAGCATAACAGATACAACTATGGATTTGCCATTGTTTTTTATTCTAATGAATTTGTTGCACATAACCGCGTGTTTTCAACTATATGCGTTTATACATTTTGTCTCACTACGAATTAAAGACTTAAGTCGAGTTTGAGAGATTGCCAAAATTCATCATGTATCAAATTATCGTCGATGAAAATGGGGTTTGTCTAAAGACCAAAATGGTCCCCGAAAGGGTAGCTAAAGTTGCCGGGGAATCCAATTCTAACCATCGCTGATTAGGTGAGACTAGATTAGGTGGCAGAAGGTGAGATCATCGCCGTTTCACCCACTATACATACATCTTTGAACCTGCTTTGAGTTTTATTCAAATTCAGATTTCCATATACAAACTACTTTCGCTTCATATTAAAGCAAAACTGTGAGCAAAACGTATTACCGCAGAGACTACATATACCTGTAGGTATTTTGTAAAAATGAGACCTATGTCTATCTGAACCAAATTACCCATACTCATATTTTCCACTGCGGACAAACATAACCCTCATAATACACGGTTTAAAACTTACCCCGAAGCCAAGTCTTACACTAAGTGTCCGAAAGGTTCCCTCGGGGTCCGTTTGACCTAATTAAGCCAAGTGGCGTGGAAAATTACACTCAGATAGGGGTCTGTTCGACCCCTAATTGCTGAAGGGAAGGTGATTGACGTTCGCACAGGTTGGGTCGCGTTGGAAGGGTTAAGGGGTCTCTAAGGCCCTCGGAAATCTTTTAAGTCTGTTCTAGCTTTTGCAGGTGAGGGTTAAGTGATTCGTGCTTCACTGAGATTTCAAGATTTTGAATTAGAATGAAATAATATATTTAAACAGACGAATGATAACTAATAATTGTGGACGGGACATAATTTTTGAGTTTCTCACCAGGTTTTTTCAGTAAAATCTTTCGAACGCGGCTGTAACGTTTATACTTAATCCTGTGTGTACTTAATCCTGATGATGCCCCGTGCAGGGTACCGAAACACGTGTCGTGCTGACACTGAGTACAAGTACATGTCTCAACGTGGCGAAGGCAGCAAGGGCGTGCTGCTGGCAGACCAGACGGACGTCCGCAGACTGGTGGATCCCCAGCACATACTGGACTGCACTTCACTAGGATAACTATGTCATTTGTATATTTATAAAAATAGCGGAATAAAGCTTTGTAATATTTTATACAATTTCATAACCATAAACCTGGACTTCGCAAGTAACAACTGATTCTATTCAATATCCTGTATCCTGTATAAATATCCACGATCTATTAGTACTTTATCAAGAATAAATAAAGAATTCATGGAATACTTAAACTATACGTCGATTTCGTCTTCATAGCGTGCTATTGAAGCTATTGAAATGATATGACAGTTAAAACATGCATAACTTCTGTGAATTGTACCGTGTGTTTTGTAACCTATAAAGTTGGTGTATGATACTAGTAGCTATGTTCATTTCTTTAAAATAATTATGTTATGTCCGGAAAAGAAAAACATGGCGCAAATTTCCTGGTATTTCATAATGTAATGAGAGTTCATTGTAAAAATACCTGGCCAGAGAACTGGCGTATACAAAGTGAACACAAAAACTGTGACATTTTCATTAACTTAACTGAAACTCTTGAAAAAGTGGAAGAGCCGTCGCGTTGCTTATATTTTCATGGAATTAAAAAGGAATTACTAACACTATCTCATTTCTATTTATTACTCTCTTTTTACATACATACATATGCTCACGCCTGTATTCCCCGAAGGGGTAGGCAGAGGTGTTGTAGACACAACACCCACTTTTCACTGAAGATCAGTAAGTGCCAACGAGACAGATGGTGAGTCCATCGCCGTCTCAGACACTTTACATACGTCATTGAATTACTTCTCAGAAATATGCAGGTTTCCTCACGTTGTTTTCCTTCACCGTAAAGCACGTGGTGAGAAATCACTGTACATAAGTTTTTTAGAAAAGCTCATTAGTACAGGCCCCGCTGGGATTCGAACTTGCGTCGCTTACGTAGCAGGCCACTGCCCAAACCTCAAGGCCACCACGGCTTTTTGAATATTTTTTTCCGTTTTTAATACAAAGGATCCCAGTTAAGTTTTTTGCTGACTCTTCTCAAAATCTATATATTATATTGATTCCGAACCGGTTTCATAGGTAGATATTATGTATAGTGTCTTACTAGGGCTTCTTACCACAGTCTAACACGAGGAATACTTCTTTTGGAGAGAATGCGAAACTGAATAAATATTTTTTCTGTAATTGAAAGTAATTTTGTCAAGTTGTAGTTGCGCTGTATTATTTCCAATGAAGTGTCATCAATATGGTTTAAATACTAAGTAATGGATCCAGGATGACTCTTCGATGGAGTGATTCATCCACTAAATCATAAATATAATATCTATTACTGAGTAGGTGTATAAAAAGTGGGGCGTGTAAGATAATCAGATCATTTTGTATGAGAGCTGTGAACGTGACAAACTAGAACAGTAATGCTTACTTGGAAGCAGAATACTAAGAAATGTACGGAACAAAATACTGATCAAAGCAAAAACCCCACCTACGATCCTCATTCCAAGGTATAAAATAGAACGCCGGCGTTATTTACCAATACACTATTCCACGTCGCACCAAATAAACCGATATGTAGCAACAAGACTACCCTTAACATTTTCGATACGTCCCCCATATTCTTGGCAATAAAAATATACATATATAAAATATCACCGCCGGAGGTCTCCGGGTATCTGATTATAGGATTGGGTAGCCATTACATTATGATAATGGACACTTTGGCGTCGCCTTCATATAAGGATAGATTGATTCCCAATTTTTTCCTGCGCCATGGCGTCTGATTGATTTTACGTAATATTGACACGGATATTGCTATGGCTTTTCGATAATTATGGACTCAGATCTTCATATAAATTGGGTTTCTATTTGCTCGGTATATGTATAACATTATTATGTACAACGCTTAGGTTAGGCGTAACAAATCAATCAATCAACCTTTTTGAGTCAATTTATGAAATGAAAAATAACAAATAAGAGATCAAGGCTAGAGAACATGAAAGTATTCCAAGTCGAGGGAAAAGCATGGAGAATTAGATAGTAAAACAAAATGATATGATTAAGAAATAAATAATTATGGAAGCATTGAAAAAGGTCTAAGCCCGGACGGGAATGCACGTAATGTTCATGATGGTAAAGAGAGGCTTATTTTATCAAACCTAAACTACAATGCAGCCAAAAGACATCTTTTTAATACCATGCCACAGAAAGCGACAAAATTTATGGGTTATTGTTAAAAAAGTCTTCTTTGGTACTAGTTTTGACCAGATCCGCATGTATAATAGTCAACACTATAAGGGTTTGACCTTTAATCAAGTTGATCCCGAGTGTCGGCCAAACTTGCTTGATCGCAGCCCTTACCTACTCATAACGGTGCCTAATGAAATTCAAAATGTTATTTATTGAGTTTTGCTACTGGCGTCGAGAATCAAGTGGGTTTAGTTTTAAAAGGAGATGGATAAAGTAAAATTGATGAAATAAATGTAATATTAAGCAATGTGAGTATTTACACAAAACGATCGTACTGTGAAAATAAACTTTCCTAGAGTCTACGCAGGTGATTATAATTTAATAAAAAATATATTATGTGTGTTCGACATCTACTAATTCCCGCAAATAGCGATATGATTACATTATTCTAGAAACGCAAACATTTCTCAACCATTTTGTTTTTAGAGTCACATGAACCCATGTCACGCTGGATAGGTGTAAGTGAAGCAAGTAAATTGAAAAAAGTAGTTTTTAGAGATCCGTACCCAAAGAGTGCCAGACCTATTACTAAACCTCCGAATAGTAACAGGTAGAGTATTTAAATGCTAGTAATTTATTTTTGTTGCCGTTATAAAGACAATATTTAATATTGAATTTGTTCTAAAATATTTAGAAATTCTACATTAGCCGTGGTCTACACACACCATCTGTCACGTTGGCACTTAATCATCTTCGGTGTAAAGTGGGTGTTGTGATTACAACACCTCTGCCTACCCCTTCGGGAATACTGGCGTGAGCATATGTATGCCTACATTACCAATCATAGTTTTTTACCAATCTATAATTTTTTACCACTATACTTTATCTCTGGCATTTATTTCTATTAGAAGTAAAGCGATTCTAAAATTCAACCAAGTAGCAAAATTTCAGCTTCAGTAATGTTAGATGGATACTGATAAATCATCCAGTCTGGTTTATACGTCAGATAAAGTTTCACGGCTGAAACCCGTCAATAACTGAAAATTGAGTGAGGACTCGTGTTTCTGACTTGCTAGACGTTATAGTGCCCACGTAAGTATTAAAATATATTGGTTTCGTTTATACACTTTATGAGTAATCCTTAAATTACTTGTAATAGATATACGTAGATATTTTCACTATACAGCCCTTGAAGATGTTTGGTGAGATTGTAAGCTGCAACACTTTATCTACCGCTGAGATTTACTACTTGCGAGGCTTGTATTGAATATCTTCAAGTAGGTAGACAATTTTATGGGTATTTTGAGTTTATTATTAATGACATACGAAATCATTGAAGTTGCAGAGATTACATGTCAGATTACATATTTTTTTTAATAAAAGTAGTCTATAACGTAGACTACTTTTATTAAAAAAAATATTACCTCTTGTAATTTTAGCGAATTTTCATATGCATTTAGTGAAAAGCTGCCAATTTGGAACCACAAATATACTCTTCAATTATATTTATCTGCGCATAGATGATACCAACGCTGGATATGTTAGGTTCACTGCATCGTACATAACATGTCAAATATGGTCGCGCAAATGAACAGCACAAAATATGGGACATGCATGTGAAAGATAAAATATAACTACTTATCTCTTATTTGTATATATATATATATATATATATGTATATAACTAGCTGTGCTCGACAAACGTTGTATTGCCTTTTTTTTTTGGGATGGACTACCTCTAACATTTAGGGGGATGAAAAATAGATGTTGGCCGATTCTCAGACCTACCCGATCTGCACACAAAATTTCATACAAATCGGTCCAGCCGTTTCGGAGGAGTATGGCAACGAAAACTGTGACACGAGAATTTTATATATTAGATAATAGACAGTGAGTTATAAATTAAAATTTATTTATTTACACTTCATACACATACGTACAAAAGTGGACATAATGCTATAGTATTTTATTATATAAATCTTTATTTCTTCGGAACTTTTTTCTAACATAGGCAATGACATTCCAACAATAATGGAGCACTCCAAACATTAGCCTACTGTTTAATTACCGACATTTTAATTCAAAAAGTGTTTTCATTTACCAAATACCTATGTAGGAACATTGTTTCAAACATCGATGTAGGTAATGCGGGTGTATTGTCTGTCCCGGCTGCAGCTCGCGATTGCTTTGCAATTGGAAATAAATATAAAAAAGACGACGGCAGTCGCCTGCTTGCAACACTAGGGTTCTGTCTCAAATTGTGCAAATCTACTGCTAATAATTGTATAATGCAGTTTCACTGTCTAAGTATAACAAGATTTACCGGAAAGACCACTTACTATCCGACTTCAAAAAATGAGGAGGTTTTCAATTCGACTCATTCGATTTGATTTTCGATTCGATTCGACTCTTTTGTAATCTATTTCCGATGCGTCACCCAGGTATTGCTCTTATGAACCACATTGTACCATAATCTGTTGTGTTAATAAGATTTTTTTTATTTATTGAATATAAATGTATGTATGGGATAAGGCCAGGGAGATTATGATTGAATATAAATTCATATTTAGTGAGATCACGAAGGTAATATCATGTTAAATTGTAAAACAAACAAAATACCCAGCTTAGCTCGTTCGGAAACTTCCCTAATCTTGCCTGATGAGAGAAGTTGAGTAACTTTTTAATATTAATCAAAGGGCCACGTTGTGAGAGAGCAATCCATGTTGAAAAGGTCTGTTTGTCTATTGGTTTTTCAATGCAAACATTTTAAATTCAAATATTGATAAAATCGTTAACGGAGGCGTGGTATAACAGAGTATATTTTGTAAGCTAAGAGCCATGGTGGCCATGAGTTAAATCTTCTTCTTTGGTATAAGAAAACGTCGTTAATAAACCATACAATATAAAGTTAAGAAACTTATTGAAATGATGACGAAAAAAACTGTAATGATTGCACCTTGCAGATAGTGTTTTAGTTATTGGGTATTTTTCAAAATCTATGGGCGGTGGATGTCTGAGAATAAGCCTGATAGTGGAATGGTAAGAACATATGTTCTTAAATTAATAATATTTACAACTTATAATTAATATTTTTATATCGCGGGCGAAGCTGTCGTCCGAGTGAAACGTCGGTGGCCCCTGCAGACTGAGAAATCGACGTAACCGGCAGCGGCTCCGACGCGGTCGCTTCAAGTCGGGGCTCCGACGATGATGGCACCATACATTCAATTTCTAAATATACATGAAACTAAACGCTTTCTTACGCTTGTTTACATTAAAGACCTGTTGCCTTACCATAAGCTCTTATTTCCACTTTATGACAGTGACGGTCTTATACACGTCATGTACGTCTGCGGCGTACTAAGAGTTAAACTATCATGACAATAACATGTCATGCTAGAGACCCTGCTGTAGACTAGCTGTCACGTATTTATAAGTTTAAATATACTGAATCTAAAGCGTCGTCCATATTTCGTGCTTGTCTGTCACTCCGGCACATCGCAGTTTGATGAGAACTGTTCGATTAATAACCGCTTCGATTGAGCTACGTTGACATATTTCAATAAGGCTGGATTTTTTTAGTTTTGCCTCGTTTTTCGCTTATTAAAAGCTTGCAGGGGATTTTTTTTAATGTATACCACACATCAGTAGTACTAGAAATTAAGCAACCCTAATCCAAACCAGTAGTTGGATGGGTGACCGCCCAAGTTCTCCCGTCGGTCCCGGTAGACAATTTAACATCATATAGTTATAAGTCAGTCGGATGCCTAAGAGAGTCTGACAAGTGGTTTTAATCCAGTTTTACGATTTTTATAAAAAAAAGGGCTACGAAGGTCAGATGTCAGTCTCTACGTATGAAAATCAGGTGATCAGCCACATGAATCAAGTACAGACCCCTACAATACCCATGTATTGTTGGGGTCGGCACTTGATATCCCATGATAAGGCCAACGTGTATACCACATAGGTGTAAGCACAGTCCAACTGATGGTTAGTATTTATTTCCAACAGACTCAAAGTATCTACTTGATATTATGTTTACATACAACAAAAATCATGGTGCACTATTTCTGCTTCTATCACGTCCATAAATTTGAAATGGTGTTACATATTGCACGTCTTAGGAGATTAAATGGGGGTTGAAACTTTGCAAGTGAAATCTGACTGCCACTCAAACGAAACTACGGCCGCAAGTTAGAAGTTAATTAAATGAAAATCGTTTTTAATTTAAAAGTTATAAGCCGTTCTAGCTATAAGTAAAATATTAATGTAATGGTCGCAATAAATAAGTATTCTGCGGTGACGCCGCACAAGACACAATTTTACAAGCTTACAAAGTTGTTAAAGGCATCCGAATTTACAAGCCGTCCGCGACACATACGTTACATTCAACAAATCCCGTAGGAGATATTAAATATTTTCAATAGAAGCGCTCGGTCGGTACTTACAGTGCCGAGCCCGAGTTAACAAGAATGTATGCACGATATTATAAGGGGTATTTCATGCAAGATGGGAAATATACTTCCCAGCGGAGCTTCGTACAGGTAGGCAGAGGGACAACTAATATATGTTCCGATGCCAATGCGAATGATGGTGATTCCATCGCCGTCTCAGGTACTATAACATATGTCATTGATTTTTTCTCAGACATACGGCGGTTACCAGAAGGTGTGCCTCTACCGTGATGTTGTGGTGTGACATCAATGGACAAAAGTTTTTAGAAAAACTCTTATTGCTCGACCTCTATAATATCTTATTAATAATAATGAACTTAGTAGAAATTTTGTGTGATTGTGACTCGTTGGGAGTTCAACAACATCTAAGCTTAACTTTTACAGCTAAAATAAATTGCTTGCCCTATTCCCTAAAGCTTGTTATAGATGGGAATTAACCTCTTTGCTGCAACATTATAATGTACCTACTAGTTTATAAGGGAAAGAGCTATATCGCTAATGGTAAATAATTGAAATAGAATAGAAATAATATTTATTCACAAGAAATATGGTACAAAATAGGTCTTATTAAGGTCACAAGAATCTCATAATGTTTAATAATAACTAATGTTTTCTATATGCGTAAGGTGAGCGTAACATTACTCCACGAGACAGGGGTATCATCAGAGTAGATATTAATTACTCCGCAAATATCCTGACCTTTTTTGTTTCAAATATGTCAGACACGTCGATTTTGTAAATATTGAACAAGTATATTAATTTAATTGTCAAAACACATTTTAATTAATAATAAATAAGTAACTAAAAACTAATTACAAGTAGAAAACTTGTCCCAAATCGGTGTCTCTCGGGATCGTGCCAAGAAGGCTGGCAGCATTGCCACGTTGAATAGCAATGCTGATTCTCTGAGCGAGAAAAGCCCCAGCCCGCTTGGACAAGTTGGATTCCAAACATATTGTTCAATTTAAATTCTTCTCGGAAGAAATCGATTCTTTTCAACACAAATTATATGTTTAAACTCAATAGTTTCAACTCACTGCCTATTCTGGATAATTTATAGAGTAATACATTCAGTAGGGTTGAGTGTAATGTCGCTTAAACCTGTAGTAGGTACTTTCACGCTTCCCGAGCGGTTTTGTGTCATTCACCTTTTAGTTTGGAGGGAATTTGGCGCGTGCATTTAAATATTTAATAAGTGCCTATGTTGGGACTATTCTGCTTTTGCGAAACTGAGGAATATTACAGATTGCATTAGACTCCAGACAGAGATTAGCTTTATGGAAAAGTTTGCTTAATGGGTGTTTTGATCTTTGACGTTATTTGCCCAAATAAAGGTCAGTGAGAGGACAAACGCTTATGGATTTTTTGCACAAATAAACCAGGCAGAAAGACAATGATACCCATGCTTTAGAAAATTAGTTTTTATTTAAATACTTAATTGTGGAAGGTAAAATTTACGAGCGTTCATCACATAAAAAATAAAAACATAGATCTCTGCTAACCTCTTGAGATGTCTACCTATCTTTAGTTTAATTCAGACTTCACAAAGAAGGTTACCTAAACACCGAAATAATATTACGCTGTCAATATATATCTAAAGTAATAATTATAGTGCGCGTAATGCCTACAAAACTATGACAGAATTCACGTGAAGTGACTTGCAAACTAACAATGTTGTACAGTAGAGAACGCTAGCAGGTAAAATGACCTACTTTGCTCAACAATCATGGTAAAACAAAGGTCCAACTGACATGAGCCACGTAAAGTTGGCAGTGTGAATCGCGATTAGCATTGCAAATGCGGTGGTCCCTTGGAGGTAGTCGGCTAAATGTCGGTGCAGTGCAGCCCTTTTGATTGCCTTTGTGGTTTATACTGCTTTGCGATGTTTGGATACCTACTTAGAATTCTGTATTATATTAGTTAAGAGTAAAGGTTGCCAAATGGTTTGAGTAAGTGCAGTAATGGACACCACGAGCTTTACGTTGAAGGAAAATACCGTGAGGAGACTTTTGAGTGCTAGAGGAGAAACATATTATACAGTATACTTACTTAATTGAGGAAATGCAATACCCGCAACTGCAGTGAACTCAACGTCCGTCAAGTTGGTGCCATCTTCAGTGACAAAAGAGGATGTAACAACTCTGCCTTACCCTGCAGAGACTCATGTACAGTCATGCCACTTCTAGGTTATTCAGCATTTAAACAGCCTCAGATTTACACATCTAAGTATTTATATAATAAACTTAAGTATCGAACACAGAACCAAAGGAGACTACCTATATTTTAAGCGGTGGCTCTCAACTCTCCGCCGCCCTAAAATAAAACATCTTGTAGGTAACTTTTTAAAGGCAATTCCAAAGTTGACCGCAGTGACCAAAGAATCTTACAAACTGTCTAAAGAGTTTAGAAGCCTCTTTCAGTCTCAGTTCATTATCGGAGTTCCTTTGCGGTGACTTCAGAAGGGGATAGTTGGAAAAGCCATGCGCAAGAAGCTTTTTAACTCTTTTACTCGCCGTCGATGGAAAATTTCACAGAATTCGGTTACACTGTGTACATTTTGCTGAGTTTTATTAAACCATTACAGCAAATTTGCGTATTTGTGTTTTTAATTTAACTTTTATTTAATTATGTCACGTGTAGTGAACATAGGACATATTTATTGTATTTTCCTTTATTTAATTTTGAAATAATAAATCTACAACAATAAAAATGCGCTGCCGTGCGGGATCAGTTCTGTTGTCCGTAGTGTATATCTCCCCGACGTTGTTTTCCAAAACCTGTGAATAGATTCTTACAGGATAAGTAATGGTCACGTGATTCCCCAGACATTACACTAAAAGCTGCGGTAACAACATTAATGTAAAAAAATTGTAGCATTTCTTTATTTACTACTTTATCAAAACTTAAAACCTTCCAGCATACACTTGCAGCTTATTTTTCAAAAAGTGTTTGTTTTTCAGACACTATTTCTTCAGTCATACCTCCCAGTATACTTGACGTGAAATAAAACATAATGTGACGTTAGAGCAAGGGCTGAGATGAGAAGAGGGTTAATAAAAATTCCTCACTACAAGTTATTTTGCAAGAGGCCTTGGGGGACTAGCGTGAGACGTCCGCCGGTGGCGTGCACGGGTTAGAGGCTGGTCTAAATCATAAGATTTACTAGTACTGTGGTTGTATTGAGAGGAATTTGGACAAGAAACTAATTTCATGTAGTCCTTGGGAAAAAAACGTTTATTCATATTTATTGAAAATTAGATATTTATTTTTATCTTCTTGATGTTGTTTATTAAATTAGGCGCAAATGCCTTGAGTTTCTTGGCCCTGCGTGAATAGTTTTTCTTTATTAAAATAATTCAATATTCTGCAGATGTTAGAAACTTTATGCTGACTTCAATGCAGCCTTG
This sequence comes from Watsonalla binaria, assembly GCA_929442735.1. Classification (NCBI taxonomy): domain Eukaryota; kingdom Metazoa; phylum Arthropoda; class Insecta; order Lepidoptera; family Drepanidae; genus Watsonalla; species Watsonalla binaria. Next base: position 408,763 of record OV838932.1, read on the forward strand.
AAGCGTAGACAAGCGTTTGCAGGAGTTATTCTACTGTAGTAAAATGTTACGAAGAAAATGATTTTAAAAGTAAATACAAAAGCCAGTTTAAATTACGTTTGCTTCAACATATTCGCTTTAGATATTCAATCAGACACAATTTAATATTACATAAGACACACAAAATGTGTGAAGCTCACACGCGTGGGGGAACATATCCACATAGTAAGCAGTACTGAGTGAACGTTGGTGCGTGCGGCGTCTGGGGGACTGGTAATTAATGACGCTCGTTAATTAGCCCTTAGAGCACGGGTTACTTTAAGATGTGTACACAACTTGGGCACGTCTTTTTTAAGACGAACTTTAGACATGTTGAAGTCGTTAACGCTGGGTCTGCACCTATAACGTTTCGTAAACTTATGTACAAAGTATTGTTACATGACAACATGGTGGATACATGGTAACAGAGCCGTGGTGGCCTCGGGGTTAGAGCAGTCGCCTGCTACGCAAGCGACGCATGTTCGAATCCCAGCGGGGCCTGTACCAATGAGTTTTTCTAAAAAACTTATGTACAGTGATTTCACGTGCTTTACGGTGAAGGAAAACATCGTGAGGAAACCTGCATATTTCTGAGAAGTAATTCAAACACGTATATATAGTGCCTGAGACGGCGATAGACTTACCATCTGTCACGTGGGCACTTAATCATCTTCGGTGAAAAGTGGGTGTTGTGATAACAACACCTCTGCCTATCCCTTAGGGGGATACAGGCGTGAGCATATGTATGTATGTACATGACAACAGTAACAGTGACAAATTTATTGCACTTTATATACATCTGTCTCATAATATGGTTCAAATTATCATGGTAATAAGAGATCATAGTATTGCCCATGGGCCTGTAGATATGGTAACATTATCCCCACGCTTTGCTTATAGAATCAGTACACATTATATGGGAATAACATAAGTCGCATTTTATATCTCTTGTGTTTGCACAAGCACGAGAGAATGTTACTTTGATTAGGGTTTCTGTACGTCTTAGAAAGAAATTGAATGTCTTGTTGCCACTATCCCATTCTATAAATATAATTTAATTAACGAATGCGTAGTTTGCTTGTTACATTCACTAGCTCGAACGGATGGACATAGTTGATAATAAGCATATAGCAGAATATAAAGAAACTTTCAAATCTTAAAATGGACTTAAAACAACAAGGGTAGCTGGTGATAAATAGGAAAGTTTCCGCTACCTCTTGTCATTTAAGCCCCGTCCACTATCACTATGAAATACCATTGCTCTCGTAGGTGAGAATATGTCGTAGTTTAAAATTTCCCAGGGTGACAACCCCTCCCTTTAGGAATCTTGTCAGGTGAGCGTGAACTTAAACTGGGTATACGTTTAACGTTGGTACTTTTTGACTGAATGTCAGACGAAGGATAATTTTATATGAGTTTTATCTTTTTCAGTTACAGTCAGTTACAATGATTTGTCCATAATATTATAAGGGGGTTGCAATATTAAGATATAATATAATAGAATATAATTATATTAATAATAAATAGGTAACTAAAAACTAATTACAAGTAGAAAACTTGGCCCAAATCGGTGTCTCTCGGGATCGTGCCAAGAAGGCTGGCAGCATTGCCACGTTGAATAGCAATGCTGATTCTCTGAGCGAGAAAAGCCCCAGCCCGCTTGTCACGAGAAGCTTAAAGATTAAGATTAAATATTTTTATTAGTTTTGTTTATGAATGTTGATGGTTACGTGGGGAAAGGAAGACCTGAGAAACGATGGATAGATTGTGTGAAAGATGATAAGGCTAGATTGGGAGTGAATACAGATATGACAGCTGACAGAGAAAAATAAATGAGAAGAACACATTGCGCTGACCCCAAATAACATGAGATAAAGCAGGATTTTTTAGTTGTGGAACAAATCTGCGGGGAGGTCAAGCACGCCACCTTCCATATGGTTAAGTGGAATTATTGTGACGGCAAATCAGAACATTCAATTACATACCATTGTTTCAATGTTTTTAAATGAGACATTTAAAAGAAATTACCTTCTTTTAAAGAAGGAAATGTGATCAATCGCTTCGTCCAAAGTGTCACGATCAATAGTGCCAAAGTGTCAAAACTCTATATGACGTGAACAAGTAAAAATTCGTTAGTTCCGCGCAGAGCATACAATGCTTTTAGTTTGGGAACATAGCCAGGCCGTGATTACTTTGGCACTGGACAGTGCTCTGCTTTCATACATTACTTGTTTCTATGTTATGTAATACGCATTAACCATAACTTCAATAAAACACGGTCAATGCTCCATACAACTGCAAACTCATGCCTATCGCATACGTGTCACAGCCAGTACATCAATAGAGCTAAAATCATAAGGGCTAATTACTAACATATTAGTATTATTACGAAATATGTCACTGATCAATATTGGTTATCTGATCACAGAACTTGAAATGAGCTCTCTTGTTGAATCATCCAAATATATTATAATACTCAGTTTTTACCCCCGACCAGGTTTAATCCAGATTACCGATTTTCTCCGTAAAGGGGGTTGCAAAGGTCAGATGGCAGTCCCATCATAAAAATCAGGTGATCAGCCACATCGGGTTGAATAAACTGGCGACCTCAACCTCAAGTATGGGATAAGGCCAGGGAGATGATAATGTTGTGCCTACCCATATCAGTCCATGAGATTAAAATTACCTAAACACCTGGACGAGTCCTAAATTGATTCAGTATTACGTTATTACAACGATATACGCAGCAATAGCAGATACACAGAAGAGTGGGATTGAGAAAGAATCAGTTTAGCCGGCAAGCCGCCAGCTCATGATTACATTGGCACGCTCCAGCAACGCGGCCATTTTACATTATTCACCGACGCATTATGATTTTAATGGCATTAAGTGGCTCGTTCAACTCCATTAGAGAGGTGCCACCAATTTTATTGTAGTTTGTTACTACTAAATACTTCTCTAATAATATTAAAAGCTGCTGTGATATTCTGTTTGTATGTTCACCTTAACTAAACCACATAATGCCAGCTGGGTTTCTTGCCGGTGGTCAATTCTTTGACGTTCATACGTGCCTCACCGGGGCCTAAACTGAACAAATCATTTTCATTTTTCATAATGGATTTTAGTGAAATTTTCATTATCGTTCAGGTAATTCTTTCATAAACGTTTAAGTATATAAATACTGAATGCTTAGTCAGAACTCTAGTCTCCCTAACGCTAACGTAGTACTGACAGTTGCAAGATCTAAACAGCTTAATACAAGTAAATGCTTTTGCCGGTATAGTACCATTTAATAATACGTCAGAATTGATTAAGCCATGTTTTATCTCAATCTGGAGACAAAAAATACCCCGATACGAATTTCACAAAAACCAGTAAATTTAATGTGTGTGAATTGTTTTAGTAACGAACGGATGAGCGGACCGGGTATGGGGCGCAATTTAGTGGGAATTTGCATCACAATCGGATGTGATTGCGAGCGGTGACCGCGTGCGTCACTTTAATTTGTATATGCTATGTTTTATTTGGTTACTTTAAACATACACTTTGTATTACAGCTAAGTGGTTTTGTAACAAATATTTTTTACAATAAATATTTAGGCGTCAAAACTATACTACTAACATTTTATTAATTTGCATCAGATTTTTCGAAGATGTATTATGTTAAGTATATTATCTGTAGTAATGGTGTGCTAATTTATTAATATAACTAACTGTGCCCCACGATTTCAACTGCGTACAATTTATTTCGCGAAACCTTAATTAAAATGCCAGTGAAAGTCCCGTTCAAATCAGTCGAGCCGTTTTTGAGATTACCCAGCACAAACATACATCACGCTATCCCAGTAGGGTCCCCAAAGGGGTAAGTAGAAGTGTTGTAACGACACCCACATTACACCCAATATGATTAATGTTTTCCTTCACCGTAAATCACGTGGTGTGAAATCACTGCACATACGGTTTTTTTAGAAAAACCGTAATACTCATTAGTAAGTTATGAAACTGATATTTTCATGTTAGTACCGTATTTATACTTCCATATGCCCAAGTGAAAAGCTGTTAATTTGGAATAAAAAATAGAGGCTTCTATTTTATTTATCTGTATAGATGTACTGTGCAATAAAGAATTGAGTCACAAACAAATATAACAATATTGTAAAAAATATATATACACATATCGGCGTCTCTCGGGATCTTGCCAAAAAGGCTGCCAGCATTGCCACGTTGGATGGCAATGCTGATTCTCTGAGCGAGAAAAGCCCCAGCCCGCTTGTCACGAGAAGCTTCTACCAGACGACGTGCAACCTCTTTGAAAAGATGATGAGCATCTTTCCGATTTGGGCCAAGTTTTCTACTTGTAATTAGTTTTTAGCTACTTATTAGTTATAATATAAACATATTGAATGTATATTATGATCGCCGAATGCACAACTAAATAAATCAGTGGGATTAATGTGCAAAGTTCTTTAACATTATGAGCAACCATCACTAGTCGCAAACAAAAACCGTGGGCGACGTCCCCTCACCTCGTTAAGTTCAAGTTAAACGTAACTTTAACAAAAAGTTAAGCCGAGGTTATCTCCTTTCACGACCAATTTAATAATACCGCGAACTGGGTGAATTATATTTGAATTTTCATTTGGTTACCTTCGCTCCTGCATTGTTTGTGCTATCACGGGCTTTGTTTGATTTTGTGCAAATTATATTGCCATTGTTGATTAACGCCAAAATATTATGGAAGCGAGAACTTTATATTCTGTGATTTCTGCAGAGGAGTTTGGCAAAAGATACCGGGTACTACGTATTATGTATGTACGTGCCAAGCAGAGACTAATAAGTACATGAGCGGGCAGTTTTGGCTTAATTGATCTCTTGAGTTCTGCTACCAAGAGTACCAGATACCCACTAACACTAAGCTGCAATAGCCGATCTGCGATGCGTACTACCTGCAGAACATAAATAAAAAACATTTATAAAACCATTGTATGCAGTGACTACACACCACAAAATTACGCAGTAGTAAAATAATATGTTTCTTAAATAATGTAGGAGTATTTCTTTCGGACATTAAGAAGGCTCATATTCTGTGGAATTGACAATTTTTTCCTTAAGCCTACAGCGATGATAACCTATACCGCTAAAGTACATGCAGGAGGTAACAAGAAGCATTTACATGGTCACAAAATCTAGAATACTCAAATTAGGACCAGCTAGGAAGAGCCGTGGTGGCCTCGAGGCCTGCTACGCAAGCAACGCAAGTTCGAATCCCAGCGGGGCCTGTACCAATGAGTTTATCTAAAAAACTTATGGACAGTGATTTCACACCACGTGCTTTACGGTGAAGGAAAACATCGTGAGGAAACCTGTATATTTCTGAGAAGTAATTCAATGACGTATGTAAAGTGTCTGAGACGGCGATGGACTCACCATCTGTCACGTTGGCACATAATCATCTTCTGTGAAATGTGGGTGTTGTGATTACAACACCTCTGCCTACCCCTTCGGGGAATACAGGCGTGAGCATATGTATGTAGGACCAGCTAAAGCAAATACTTTAAAAATCAAATGAACCCTTCAATATTTGCTTATAACCCAGCGTGAATAGCAAACGTTCCGTGGGGATCTCTCTCTGGGCAATAAATGTCAAAGGGCCTGCTGGCCAGCGGCGTGGGTCTGCGACAAAAACAGGCTATTTAAGTAGCAAGGAGCCGGCCCGTGATAAGCATCCATTTCCACGGGATCCTTCCACGAATTTATTACGCAGTTTGCCGTATTGGACCTGGAAAGGTCGTCGCGTAATGGACGATTTTCTTTTATATTATGAAGATGCAAGGATTCAGTCCGCGTGTTTCTATGCGGCTTCTACGGTTGTTTGGAAATCCAGGAAACCTACCTTCGGGCTGTTTGTACAAGCATTATTGTAAGCCAATTCATAAAGTGTTTTGTAAGTATGTGAGCGACAAAGGAATTACTATGCTCGGGGTCTTTTTTGCGATTATAAAATTGTTTAAACAATCGCAACGCAATCATTTAACTAACATTAACCTATTGTTGCTTTCAAAGCTCTGATTTTGTTAATTCAATCAACAATTTTAATTCATTGTTAAGTATGCGTTGACCCTAAAATCTAGATCAAAGCATCCCGCGGGAGCGTGTGTCCTCTTTTACGGCGTTCCCTTTAAAACAACCCGATGATACCTACCAGGAGCGTTCTATCGCCTGCCCGCCCATACATTGATATCTAACATTATGCTACGGCTAGCTTGAATTTACAATAATTATATTCACTGTGGACACAATTTCAGGTCAATGAATTTCCCTATACACATCTATCGCTACAGATTAATAAAATTGGAAGTGTCTGTTTGTAGTTGCAAATTCCAAAACAATAAATTAATTTTCACTATAAAAGTGAATACGATAAAAATCTAACTTTAAATTTTTTCTTTCCTTGTTTCTGTTTATTCCAGCTTGACTAATTTTAATAGGACTTTCGCAGAAAGATAGCTGATGTCCCAAGGAAAGAACATAGAATACTTTCATCTTTAAAAAATTGATTTCCACGAAATGTGACCACCAACGAAATTAAGTCTACGCGGGTGAAATCGCGGGACGTAGCTAGTATATAGCATATCTCGTAACGACATGATTTCATACCTACTTACATTGTGAAAATAAACCTGTGTATACAAGTTGTAAAAAATTACTAACGCATAAAAAATACGACAGCTAAAATATTATCCCGTTAACAAACCGCAAAAATAACAGAGAAAAATTCCAAACAGAGAACCTTTGTCATGGTTTATTCGTTTCATTTTATCCTTGCACAAAGCAGCGGCAATTTACGACACACAGACACCGTATTAAACCCATAAGGGCAACGATTTTTTCATTTCATTACGTATCCTATAAAGTGAGATAACACGACCTACGGGGACATAATTACGACGAGAAAAATGTACCGAGAGCGCCGCCTTGACGCGAACAGCTCTGCTATCATTTTAATTTATATTGCTTCGCGTAACAAAGCTGAGTGGATTATAATGGATAGTGAGCTAACGAATTCTGACGATTTGAAATTACTTATTACGAGCTCAAATTACAACAGGATTAGGTACTTGAGCGAGAATTTTTTTTGTTTCTTAAAAAGCTTATATTTATAGAATTATATAATTAACAAACAATATTATATTCCCCTCTATTAATAAGTCATAAGCCTTCGACATAAGCTTTACACCGAAACTACGTCGTGTGATAGTAAATGGGATTCCATTGAAAAATCTGTATCAATATTTTATGGTATTGCATAGTGCGTTGGTATATATATGAACTAACTGATAACTGATTATCCTGCGGTCACAGAATCTTGCAGTGATCAGTTTCTCGCGGGATGAGTGCACGTATACTATACACCCCGGAGTTATAATTTGCCTATCAACTACAATATTTTCTTTTGCTGCGGTATTCTGCAGAAGCTTATGAACAAAATCCCGAATGTCTAATTGAGATAAACACACCTACAGCCAAACTTATCTTCTCAAGTTCATTGCTTCATATCTCCCAAATGTACTTAAATAAAGATATCCAAGAATATTACTGTTTGAGAACAACATCGTTATATATTCTTTTGGGATTTACCGTAGTAATGAGAGTACTAGATATTTTAAAAGGTGCTTTAACATTAATGAACACAGTTAATAAGCTTCAGTGCTAGTTATAAGTGCTAATGTTGATAGATATGTAATTATATCATGAATATTCTACTACTATCTATATATATATATAACTCAAAGTTGACTGACTGCCTGACATAGCAGCAATTTCAGCCCGATCACGCACAGCCCAAACCACTGGACGGATCGGGCTGAAATTTGGCATGGAGGTAGATGTTATGACGTAGGCATCCTAAGGCTAAGAAAGGATTTTGATTAGTTCTACTTCCAAGGGGATGAAAGTTTGTATGAAACTTCAATTTTAAACCGATATACTTATTATATACATATAACTAAATGTACGCGGGTGAAACCAGCAGTGACACCAGCTATTGACATATTATAACATTCAACGATACTTGTGAATTTATTAAAACACCTGATGAACCAATTTATAAAATAATATAAAGGTCATTTAAGAAGATAACCAATTAAGAGCATGTGTGTTTTTAATCATCATAATGACATTGAAAAGAGCTTCATTAAAAAATTAAGTTCTGTTCAATGTCCCTGATGGAATTATCTCCATTTCTAGTCTACTCATTCCTTTCATCATACTGAGTGAACAAACCCAAAGTTTGTACATAAATAATTTCCTCAATCTTGTTGTAGATATTGCCGTCCCGTTATTCCAGAATAATAAAATGATAGCTGACATGCAATCTTATATATTTTTACAAAATAATACAACAAAATAGTAATATAGGTTTCAATATCAATATTCAACTTCGATAGCATCAACAATAATGTAAAAAGAAAAAAAAACAAAAGAAAATCGGAATTATTTCAAATTTAAAAACATTCTTTTTAATTAATTGTAGAAGGCCAGCAGCAAAATAGGTCCCGGCCTTCTTGCATACTACAATAAATTGAACACTGAGTCCTTTTCTTGCCTTCTAGAATATAGAGAGAATATTATCAAAGTGAAACCATGGAATAAAACATTCCTAGGATGGAATCCGAGACCTAAAGTTAAATCTCATGCAGGCCACCGCATCGTTCGGGTATCAAATGGCAAAAACGCGGATTGGGGACAATAATTGCGCATATCACCCCACACAACACATAACACAAAGTAATATTGACTGTCAATAGATTTCCTCTGTACACGTTATTAAATTTTATTACCTTACAACGATCGTAAAAATTCGACAATGTTCACTCAATGTCGACGTATGTTTTTCAATTCAGACTTGTTCAATATAGCCATAAATTATTTTATTCAAAGCATTATCCTGGTTTTGTGGCGTTTTATTTTTATATTTATGATCGGAAAACAATTTTATTTGATTGATGTTTGTTTGATTTGTCTCCTAAGAGATGTTGTTGTTATTAGGTATAGTTAATGTATTATTAAATTAGATACACATTGATATAGGGGCCTTACTAAAAACTTTCATTGCCATTATAGTTCCATTGTGTGACAGTGACAAATTTTTACAGAGTTAAACTATAATGGCAATAAGAGGTCTTGGTTGGGCCCCACGAAACAAGTCACACCGAGAATAATTAAAGCCTTATAAAAATATTCATACTTACATTATGCAGTGCCTTACTGAGTGCGGAGATAGAAACAACCCTATCGTATAACATAGGAAATAATTCACCATCTACTGCATTCAATGATCGTGAGGTTGGACGTTGTTGAATGTCATAACACCTACACCTGCATGTAAATGTAGGTTATAAATGAAGAAAGGTACAATTAAAGCCAAAATTATGCCGTCGCGTTTCTTTCGCCTAGGCAGAAAATATACAAGCCTGTTTCGACATACCATTGCAGCCAGTAGCCTGGGCCCGGAGGTGCCCGGAGGCTGGCTAAAAGTCTAGTTTACGAGGGTAGCTGTGTGTATAAAGTCCGATTTATTAGAATAAAATACATTGCCTCACGGCTCCGCACGTCGCGCTCGTTTCTCTACTCTCTGTGCTTAACGATACCAGGTAAATGGTAAATCAAACCAACATGATATTAACAGATATCGGGATAAATTAGCGAACACTGTTATGTTAAGCCATAAGCGATCTCCCTTCCAATCATCAATCCGTCCGGCCGTTTTATTTTCCCACAACATGGTGTACGACATGCCAATTAGGGTGAGCTATTACAAATTGTTGAAGTGCTGGGGGCCTAATACCGATGATTGTAGGACCCCTGGACAAAAAATTGTTTCACCGATTCTTAATGTTGTCAGATGAAGCCATGACTTTAAGCTAACCTTTAAATGCAATGAATTAGCAGTAGCATTATCCAATAGACTAAGTTATTTGGTTACCTATTTGTTTTAGGCTGTTTAGTTTTAATTTTAACAACTACTATAGCAATCTTAAACAAATTTTCTCCTCATCCGACAAGAGACAGGACACTTTTCTCATTCATAATGTAATAATGGATTTAAAAAAAAGATATCATGAGAAAAAAAAGGTAACACATAAGTTTCCTGGCGTTAGGAAGGAGTCGGTACAGACGGCGATATAGTTAATGTTTGATTAATCGACATCGGCCGACCGCTGACACGACGTAGGGTTACCAACTTTCACTCGACCGTTCTTCTCCATTAGCGAACTGTCGCCGCTTGAGTGGATAATGTGTTTTTTAAGATGTGCAACCAACCCTTATAACGGGGACAGTTCACGACAGTAAATGTTACTTAATAAGACATACGTGTATATAATATTGGTTTTCACTTAACTTTCTTTGCTACAACAAAGAGCGCAAGCAGTTATTCAGTAGATTTTCTCCGCAAGTAAGGTCACCAGTGCTCCGTGCAAGGAGTTTAAGTAGGTAGATATGCTAGATACACAGGGACTTTTGTTTTGGCGTGTATTTTGTTATGTTGGCACAGCAATTCCATTCCTTGTGTGTAGGTACAAGTCCCGTCATGAACAAGACCTTTCAATGCGCAGTAGTTTATTTGTAAGTCTGACTCTGTCTATATGTATGACGCGAGTTGAATAAAAACATGCGCAGTATCCCCACTATTTTTCACTGCGCGTTCTTTACTCGTGACGTGACCTGCAGCCAACTATGATGATATGAAAATGAAACGTCTAAGCTCAGAAGTTCGTAATACGCTCTGTTTAAGCCGACGACAGAAAGCCCCCTGTACGTCAATAACATTTAAGTGTTGCAATGGTTCATAAGACCTGTGTGAAGTTGGCAACTGAAGTGAAGGAAAAAATTTTTTTCGTCATGTGTTCGATTGTACCCGGTATGTACCGGATTGTACCACTTTTTAAATCGTTTGTACCCCTAGGGGGTAAAAGTTATAGGGGGGTAAATATTTTGGCAACTAAGTATAAAATATTGAAAGTTTGTAAATGCCATTCGATAGTACCCAGCACGTAGAGGATTGTACCGTGTTTTATTTCGTTTGTACCCCAAGGGGACAAAAGTTATGGGGGGTTAAACATTTTGAAATCGAAATATTGTAAATTTGTACATGCCATTCGATTGTACCCAGCACGTAGAGGATTGTACCGTTTTTTGTTTCGTTTGTACCTCAAAGGGCCCCGAGATATGGGGGTTGAAAGTTTCAAACTTTCCACTGTCATATCTCGGGGCCCTTGGAGGTACAAACGAAATAAAAAGCGGTACAATCCTCCACGTATATGGTACTACCCATTGCAAAAATAAAAATCGTTGGTACCTCAAAACATTCCGTATTAGCTTGAGTTGCCACTTGTCCCCACGGATATCTCTGGACCCCATGGGGTACAAACGATATTTATACGCATACCAGATTGTGCCAAGTACGGAGAGGATTGTACCGCTTTTTGTTTCGTTTGTACCTCAAAGGGCCCCGAGATATGGGGGTTGAAAGTTTCAAACTTTCCACTGTCATATCTCGGGGCCCTTGGAGGTACAAACGAAATAAAAAGCGGTACAATCCTCCACGTATATGGTACTACCCATTGCAAAAATAAAAATCGTTGGTACCTCAAAACATTCCGTATTAGCTTGAGTTGCCACTTGTCCCCACGGATATCTCTGGACCCCATGGGGTACAAACGATATTTATACGCATACCAGATTGTGCCAAGTACGGAGAGGATTGTACCGCTTTTTGTTTCGTTTGTACCTCAAAGGGCCCCGAGATATGGGGGTTGAAAGTTTCAAACTTTCCACTGTCATATCTCGGGGACCTTGGGGGTACAAACGAAATAAAAAGCGGTACAATCCTCCACGTATATGGTACTACCCAATGCAAAAATAAAAAACGTTGGTACCTCAAAACATTCCGAATTAGCCCGAGTTGCCAGTTGTCCCCACGGATATCTCTGGACCCCATGGGGTACAAACGATATTTATACGCATACCGGATTGTGCCGAGTACGGAGAGGATTGTACCGCTTTTTGTTTCGTTTGTACCTCAAAGGGCCTCGAGATATGGGGGTTGAAAGTTTCAAACTTTCCACTTGAGGTACAAACCTTTTTTATTTTTGCATTGGGTAGTACCATATACGTGGAGGATTGTACCGCTTTTTGTTTCGTTTGTACCTCAAAGGGCCCCGAGATATGACAGTGGAAAGTTTGAAACTTTCAACCCCCATATCTCGGGGCCCTTTGAGGTACAAACGAAACAAAAAGCGGTACAATCCTCTCCGTACTCGGCACAATCCGGTATGCGTATAAATATCGTTTGTACCCCATGGGGTCCAGAGATATCCGTGGGGACAACTGGCAACTCGGGCTAATTCGGAATGTTTTGAGGTGCCAACGTTTTCTATTTTTGCATTGGGTAGTACCATATACGTGGAAGATTGTACCGCTTTTTATTTCGTTTGTACCTCCAAGGGCCCCGAGATATGACAGTGGAAAGTTTGAAACTTTCAACCCCCATATCTCGGGGCCCTTTGAAGTACAAACGAAACAAAAAACGGTACAATCCTCTACGTGCTGGGTACAATCGATTGGCATGTACAAATTTACAATATTTCGATTTAAAAATGTTTAACCCCCCGTAACTTTTGTCCCCTTGGGGTACAAACGAAATAAAAAACGGTACAATCCTCTACGTGCTGGGTACTATCGAATGGCATTTACAAACTTTCAATATTTTATACTTAGTTGCCAAAATATTTACCCCCCTATAACTTTTACCCCCTAGGGGTACAAACGATTTAAAAAGCGGTACAATCCGGTACATACCGGGTACAATCGAACACATGACGAAAAAAATTTTTTCCTTCACTTCAGTTGCCAACTTCACACAGGTGTTCATAAGCTGTGGGAGCCGTAACGAACACGAAAACTCTTCGCTTATTGAACTCATTTGTAAAATTAATAATTATTTTATTGGTATCTCGATAAGCAGTTTAGTCTTGCATAATAAAATCAAAAATATCTTTATTTTATTAGACTTCTTACAAAGTACTTTCATATCATCAGACACAGAAAAAATACACCGTACATAAATACTACCACCGGGTTCGGAAGATTACTTTTACTGAAAAGAACCCGGCAAGAAACTTAGCTATCTAAATCTAAGATCGTTTGCCAATATCGCTGGTGCGGTACCGACACACAGTCGAAGAAATGAGTGGATGAAGGGGACATGACACATTTTGTAAGTTAATAAATGTGTGTCTAACCTACCTCCATAAGTATATTCAATATAATCGCGCCAAGCCCCACGGGGTGGATAAAATCGATAAATACATGATGCAAATACCCTTCATGTAACCGCCATCAATTGGTTGTCAAAGCTCCACCCTTCCCAGCCGCATGTATGAGTCGAATCCATCAAATGTGTGAAACATGGTGTCCCTCCATAGGTTTAATACCGGCCGGAAGTCGATTACGGACCGGAAATGGACCGTTGGCAGTCGCGCCGTGTCGCAAACGAATTGTCCATCCAGCGGGTTACGTGCCTACGTCAATTTGCGTGCTGATTACGTCACAGCTTGATGACATTTCATTTCGAGTTAGATTGAGTATATCCATAAATGTTGGATATATTTAACAAAGTTGTTACCGTTTAAAAAAAATACTTAGTCGTGATGGCAGAGTGAGTCGAAGAGTCGCCTGCAAAGCAAGTTCTTATCTCACCAGTTTATTTTAGCATGATGAATTCAGTGGTGTAACATTGTGTATATGTCTGAGAGCAATTTGACATTATTTGTAGTTACTACTCGTCATCTGTCACTCTGCCTACCCAGCCGGAGCCCTTGGGAGTAAGCGTCTCGTAAAACTATCAATATCAAAGACAACTAGTGAAAATCATCGTAATTTCCTTAATCCTTTAATTTTTTTTATTTATTTTTTTATATAATTTAAATAACTAAAATATATTATTAAAAGAAGTCCCTGTAGGCAAGGTACCGAAGATACTGGCAGCATTCCCCCTTTGGATGGCAAGACTAATTCTTTGACCGAGGTAGCTGCCAGCTCTCCGGTCTCCTGTGATGTCGACTAACCTTTCGGTTATTTCTTTAAAAAGCCTAATAGCGCTAGGACCCCACGGACCAAGGGTCTCGACTCCGAATGGGACAAAGTCATATTCGGAGCCGAGACCCCTGTATTTGCAGGCTTTGGCTTTTTCAGCCGCTTTAATTTTACGTTCGTGAAATAGAATATTTATGTTTTTAAAAAGTACCGCCATAATAGGTAACTAATAATTCTGAATACAGCATAAATTGCATGTAACTGACACTTTTTCCTCTCTGTCTACTTTTATGTCGTATATAAATTAAACGAAATGAAATCCCATGAACAGGTTTTCGAGCAGGTTTCATCAGGCCATCAGGATAATGCGTTGTATTAATAGTGTATGAGATGATTAAACGGGTGCCGCCGGCCGCGTCCGTGGAGAAATCAGGCGGAGCAGCCACCTCCGGCCACTTGCTGAATATTACACTAGGTAGGGAAATAAGGGACACGGTCAAGCGTGACCTGCCACCGAGGGCTTTACGTGGAAACAAAAATATTATTAAATATTTTTTTTTTTAATTTCAGGCCGTACCTACCTAACCAATCTTCTTGTCCAGCAAAAAAACGCATAAACTGATTTACCATTTTTTTTTTTTGTTTGACACATTGCATATTAAAACGAATAAATAATATGGGATTCGGTATTTCACCATAAAAAAAAATGACTGTAGCTTTACACAACAAATACACGACCGTAGGCAATAGAACCAACAGACGGACTGATTGTTGAGTTATACGCACAGATGAAAACTAGTTTAAGCTCGCCATATCAACTTAAATGGATCATCACCGCCTCGTCACCATACCGCCTGCCAGCTAACCTTTAAGCATTTCCTCTATATTTCCTTTATGATAAGACTAGTCAAACATCGTGACGAAACTTATGTCTGAAAAGTATGTACGAGTATAGTGCCTGAGACGACGATGGACTCACCTTATGTCACGTTGACATTAATCATATTCGGTGATATGTGTTGCTGTTATAACACATCTGCTAAGCCCTTCGGGTACCATTCTGGGATAACATGAGCATATATATTACAAGACTTGTGATGCAAATCAATGAATCAAGTATATAAGCTTAGAAAATCTCATTGGTTTAGATATAGCCCGAATCTTATCTGCAAAAACTAGTCAAGTAATTCGGCGACTATTGCACTATTTTTCAAGTTTGTTTGAACACCTTTAAAATAAATACGTTCGAAAGAAAACGAGCGCTAACATTTTATTCGCTAATGTAACCAAATAAAGATAAATAATGAAAAAAGATAAGAAGTGTTCGGCAAATTAAATTGGAAACTTGGATTTTTTTTAATTTACTAACGTCCCAACTACCACTAAAGGCCAACCGAAACTACACTCTCCTTAAAGTTTTTTACGGACGAATTTTCATTACTGATTTATGTACTTATAACATTTTAAAGAAAGTAGGACAGAGTAAAATTTGTGTCGTATCGGATTTTAATTTCTTCTTGGTAGAATTAATGACTTTGCTTTCGTTTCTCTAAGCTTTTGTCGATGCATATGTTATTGTGCCTATAGGGGCTTACATTTACTTTACGTTGAACCTGAGATTACTTTTAGAGGATATTACTAACAGACAGTTAGTTACTTAGTATTTTGGAATATTTATTAGAATGGAATAACTTCATTTACCAATTTATTATATGCATATGCCCACGCCTGTATTCTTCGAAGGGGTAGGCAGAGGTATTGAAATGATAACACCCACTTTTCACCGAAGATGATTAAGTGCCAACGTGACAGATGGAAACTCTATCCCCGCCTCAGGTACTATACAAACGTCTTTGAAAAAATCAGGTTTCCTCACGATGTTTTCCTTCACACGTCATCACTTCACGTTTTTTAGAAAATCTCTTTGTTACAGGCTCTGCTGGGATTCGAACTTGTAACCATATTCAAAGTCCTGACTGACTAGAATCAAAGCCCTACCCTAAACTATTATACTAGATCCTAAAACATGTAATTTGAGGCTTTGAAATGGGGGCTTAAAATTTGTATTTAAAATCCAACTACCACGCGGGCGGAGCTGTGGATACAAAATAATAGGTTTCACTGCTTCAAATTACTTAATTTAATCAACAATATAAGTGTAGCTTTAAATAGCCTTTCCGCATTAATCTGGTAAAATATCATACGGCAAGATTTTTGTAATACGACTCGAGTTCAGACATGAGAATGTTTGTACAAAAGTAAACAAAAACAGCCTTCAGTAAGCCTAGACAATGTAACATTCTCATCATCATTCATTCGCCCCACGAACTTTTCGTAAAGGTTATCTAAATTATCGTGAGAAAACAAAATATACCAGTACGAAGATAATCAACAACGCGCGAGTATATGTATTCTAGTCTGGCAGAATGTCAGACCTTCTCGAGAGTGTTTAAATTATGTTACACGTCTATCTACCACTTGGGAGCACATCCCATAAAAGGAAGCTGAAAAAGATCACACGCTCCAATTTACACATATTTCTTAGGCTTCTTCACACAAATATTAATATTAGTGTAAATGGAAAAGTTTACCTATCTGTCCGTCCATCTGTGTTTACCTAGCTATATCTACTTATCTTTCTTTCCAAGGTGAAGCTGCTTAACTTATTTGCCTAAAATTTGGTTTAGGGATAGCTTACACCCCTAGAAAGTAGAGTATTTAAAAATCATAACGTGGGCAAAGTGGGGGGTAAAAGTAAGTCTCCTCATATATTTCCGCCCCTATATCCATGAGTATTTGAAATGAAGGTTACTTTTAAAATTTCAAATAAACTGCTCCAATATTTCATGACAGCGACTAAACCAGAGAATAAAGCGAACCAACAAAAGCCTTTACCGAACTACTGAACAACATTTTCACATTGCAATTTGTTTAAAAGAAACGTGGAGAATCATGCACTTTAAATCTAATCCGAACCCACTCTATTTTCAACCTTACCGACTTAGAAATTGGGTTGAAATCCAGATCCAAAATTATCTAATACATCTTAGAGCGTTCCAAATATACAGATACGTGGGACGTGAGTTAAGGGGAAGCCTTGTTTAGACTGACTTTTATGAATAGGGAGCTTGAACAAATATTATATTATTCGTGTGTCTGTTAAAAATAATGAATGAGTTGGTATTACAAGCGATATCCACATACTTCACTTGGTGTCTATACCAAAAAAATTAAATGTATTGAAACAGACAAAATCTATTATTTCATCTAGTATTGAAGAAAAGAAAATAATTGATCAGCTCAAAGATTGCTACACAACGTGGCAATGCTGCCAGCCCTCATGACACGATTCCGTGAGACACCGATTCGGGTCAAGTTTTCTACTTGTAATTAGGTTTGTACCGTTGTATATATAATTAAATTTCTGTTCAAAAAATGCAATAGGTGAAATAGTAATTACTCCTGCGTTGTTTAATATTTAGAACACACACTGGGAATTGATTCAAAAAAAACATTATACATTTGATTTTCTATCTTTTACACCAACTCTCGCAATTGCACCAACGTTACACCGTAACAAGAATGCCTGCAGATTTTTTTCCAATATTCAATGACTGTGCTTAGGATCAGGCTGATAACTATAAAAATAACCGTTAGGCAGAAGTGATTTAAAAAGTAAACTGTATCTTAACCCGTGGCCCGGGTGGGGAGGCGGGACGGGCGGCGACTGGGGAACTATTCCCCGCACATGGGTCCTCAGCTGTCGTATAAAATCATATTCCGCGGACTGGGCAAATGTAAATTCCGAACCACTAAACCACTATTTCACTATTGTATTGACTCACATGTTTAAATTGGGGTACAGATTATACTTTTTGATTGTCTAGGTTGAATTATTATCTGTATTGTGGTATATGAAGTAGCTAATGTTGTTGGGAAACATTTTTGTATGCTCTCTATAATTTTTTTCTTCCATAACAGTCAAAATCAAAATCAAAATCAAAAATATCTTTATTTGATTAGACTTCTTACAAAGTACTTTCAAATCGTCAGAAGGACACAAAATACATTATACATGATTATAAATGTTACCACCGGGTTCGGAAGGTAGCTTTTGTTGAGAAGAACCCGGCAAGAAACTCAACAATTACTCTTTTAAAAAAAGTCGTTACAGAACATAGTAGGAATTATAAATCAACTTTACACTATCCATAATCAGGAGTGAAAATAATATATTGACTTTCAGTGTTTTTCTTTACAACTAGTTACATAATATGATGTTATGATAATAAATAGAAACATATATTTTAATCTTTTATGCGAAAACTTTTAAAAGTTGTCATATTAAATGTAGCTTCAAATAAGTTTATGTTTCGTGTATCGTGTTTCGTATATCTGTATCGTGTAAATGCTAGCTTATAGAAGGCCTCACTACTCTCAATGGCCAAATAACACTAACGGGGACTTTTTGTGAATCTGTATTCAAAACTTTTTGCATTATTCCGCCACATTAAATTAAATAGCTCTTTTGTGCATAAAAAACTTTTTTTACCAAAGAATATATTGATTAAATATTTTTCTATCTAAATTATATAACTCAAAGGTGACTGACTGACTGACATATTAATCTATCATTGCTACGCCCAAGCCACTGGACGGATCGGGCTGAAATTTGGAATGAAGGATTTTGATTAATTCTACCCCAAAAGGTATAAAATTGGGGATGAAAGTTTAGGCTACTTTAAATAAAAAACTTAGGGTATGCCAATGCGAGTGTAATCGCGGGGCACAGCTAATACAGAAATATAAGATAATTAATTTGAAAACGTGACCTCTTATTACGAAACCTGGTTTAAATCAAAGCTTCACTAAACTCGGACTAAATCTATATCAATTCCTTTTAAGCCAATTCCTTGGTATGATAGTCAAAATAAATCAATTATCTTATTAAAGCTAAGTATTAAGCATTTCCGTAGCAGCCTCTACGCCGTAGCACATCTCTACGTGTCGTAGCATATCATCGCCAGGGATACCCGATATCCGAAGCCTCTAGAAACGTTAAAATCTGATTTAAAGTAAGTAATATATAAATGTCGATCCTTGATCGGCATATTTCGTGCTAGTAGTCTATACGTCATTCTCGGAATATGGTTACGTACAAAGTTTTTATCAATGTTTCCACATTCATAAGTTATATGTGACGTTTATTAATATCACCATGTTACATTCCATGGTTATAACTTGTGGCTTAAAAACACAATATTGTGTGGACACAAATGAGTAGGGTTGACATTGTGACGTGGGCGGTACGTATTAACTGTTCTATGAGAGGGAACGAATAATGGGATAGGCTACATGAATCCGACATCTTGCTTGTGTGAAAACGTCAACTTCAAAATTCGTCCCTAATACCAGTTTTATTACCACAGATAAAGAAGAAAGGAGGAGCTCGTGGCACAGTTGCTATTTCGCATATAACAGTAAGCCAAGCCAGTAGTGGATGTCGGTCCCGGTTGCCAATTGAACGTCTTTGGCAATTATACCAGGTCAGTTGGAGTCCTTAAAGAGTCTGAAAACTTACCGATTTCCCTCGTAAAAGGGGTTTTGAAAGTCAGATGGCAGTCGCCTCGTATATAAATTAGGTGATCAGCCACGTCATATATACTCGTAATATTTATATATACTAATATTGTAAAGAAGAAAGGTTTCCACGCCCGTGACGTCCGCTATTATTTATATTTAAAAGTAAGTGAGCCGTGGTGGCCTCGGGGTTAGAGCAGTCGCCTGCTACGCAAGCGACGCAAGTTCGAATCCCAGCGGGGCATGTACCAATGAGTTTTTCAAAAAAAACTTATGTACAGTGATTTTACACCACGTGCTTTACGGTGAAGGAAAACATCATGAGGAAACCTGCATATTTCTGAGAAGTAATTCAAAGACGTATGTATAGTGCCTGAGGCGGCGATAGACTCACCATCTGTCACGTTGGCACTTAATCAAATTCGGTGAAAAGTGGGTGTTGTGATAACAACACCTCTGCCTACCCCTTCGGGGAATACAGGCGTGAGCATATGTATGTTAAAAGTATACACATTTCACCAATATATTATGTTAGTAGCCAGTCAATGTAATCAAGTACCGTCTGTGAGCAGCACATTGAGAACATTCCAGCAGCCACTTAAAGAATGTGCAAACCAGCTCTCGTTTACCGTCGATGAATATTCAGTCAGAGTTCAACCAGCCGCCGCTTCCACTACTACACATTCATTAGTCATGCGATTACCCACCGATGCTACTTGTATGCCGCACTTAATACATATATATGCTCACGCCATCCCAGAAGGGTCCCCGAAGGGGTAAGCAGAGGTGTTACTACACTATATATAACAATAACACCCACATTTCACCGATTATGATCAAGTGCCAACGTGACAGAGGGTGAGTCCATCGCCGTCTCAGGCACTATACATACGTCTTTGAATTACTTTTCAGACATTTGCAGGTTTCCTCACGATGTTTTCCTTCACCGTAAAGCACGTGGTGTGAAATCACTGTACATAAGTTTTTTAGAAAAACTCATTGGTACAGGCCCCGCTGGGATTCGAACTTGAGTCGCTCGAGGCCACCACGGCTCTTACTAAATACATATGAAAGTATATGTACATAAAATAAGAATTTTAAAAATGTCTGTCTGTCTGTGCGGCTAATCTCTGAAACAGCTGGAACGACAATGTAAATAAAGCACCCGTTTTCACTGGCAGATAACTAATGTTACAAGGAGTAACTTAGTTTTACTAAACACATTATTGTTTCTATGGTATAATATAGTAACATTTACGACAAATTAAATAAAATGAAGTACATATTACATAGGTCTCTTGCCTAGTCTAGGTTAGTGTTGAACAATGATGAAAAATACTTATTTAATTATATGCTGTTATAGACTATAAATACGAATTTTAAATAATTTATAAAAAAAATCCTCCGCATACTCTAATGACGCAATGTTTTTTCTATGAATATTTTAAGATATCTCCTTAAGGATTTGGAAAACATGACATAAATTATATTTAATAAAAGCTGAAACAAGCTGTCTCAATAATAAAAGAATTTAGCTTGTAACCTTCACATTTAATGTTATCTTTTGTCTCATACGAGTGCCATTTACCAATCTAATTAAAATCAACTACTCAAGTTACCCAGGGCTTGATAAACTAAAATCCACTGTAGATCATAGCAATAAGAGTTCATTTTCACTTAAATGCGCTACAATATAACTTAGTATCTCACTTAGTCAACATTCACCCAAAATATCAGCAATTATAAATGAACTCAACGTGTCCTTGTCATCTTCAACTCTATTGTAAAAACGACCTGCTTTACTTACGTAATACTGTACTTAAGTTATTAATGAGAGCATTATATTACACTGTACTTAATTATAATAGTCAACGATTAAATTAGATGTTCCTACAGCTTCCAACCAACTGCCAACTTCATAGATATAACAAGTATGTAATTATATGTTTTAATAAGGCTCCTAATATTAAGCTTTAGATTATTGGGTGAAATTAGCGCTGTTTGTCTGCAACTGGCAGTCCACCTTACTTTCTGCGAAGAAAAGAGGTTTTTGTAACAGCGCTACCTAAGGCTCAGGGCCTTTCTTGGAAGGCTGTATTTTTTATTATTAACTGAATCCCTGCTTTGAGATTTTTTTCTATTAAAAGAGTCTTGAGTTTCCCGAGGTTTTTATCAAAAGTCTCACTAATGCTACATGGAGCAAAGTACGAAAAATAATGTTTATTAAGTCAAAGGCCTTCTACATACATACGTTACTATTGTTTTTTTTTTAAATACAATTTTTTTAAATTTTATTTATTTATTTACATTACATGCAATATTTTTTTTAGAATCATGTCACGCCGCAGATTCGGTTTAATCATAACGATCTATCATAATACTATCCTCACTTTTCACATTACATAAACTATTGCACATACTAAAAACAAACTCCACGAAAGGCTTTGCAATACTTGAGAAAGAGTCACTTTGAAATTTCCTCACTCCAGTTCGAAGATCATGTTTGAATTTTTCAGTAAAACCCACAGAGGTGCGACGGGATGTGAGATACGGGTTTGCGGGGATTTAGTGGGCAAACACACGCGGCGAGCTTGAGACATCGTGCGCTGTGCAGATATCGGCGCGTAAACATCGCTTGTTTGGATATTTTATTGACATCCCATTTATAAGCTTAAGGGGAACTATTATCTATAAATAACAAAACTAAAACATTGAATATTTTTTGTAAATGGCAGTCACAGTATGGTAATATGTTTTTTTTGTTGGTTTGGTTGTTTAACTAAGCATATTTTATAAGATATGTAAATGTTTAAACATTTCACTAATTACAAAGAAGGTTATTGAAACTCATGGTATTAATTTCCACGCGGACTACGTCGCAAGCAATGACTTCCTTATAAAAGAGAAAATGAGCGAATTAACTCCATTACCTTGTTTATTCTACCAGAGATATACACGTAACAGTGTTATAAAATTGAGTAATATCGACTGAGGTATCCGACGGAACGCGAGTTTAAAGAGAACTTCAATTTTCACATACACAATTTTAAAGATTCAACATGTTCCAGGAGCGCACGACGTGAAGTCGATACGTGGAATATTTCAATCACTCAATATCGTTTGTAAATAGTGATGTACGATAGTGTAATGCGCGATCGCACCGAGCATTGAACCGGCACCATGTACGTCAAAAAGCAATCACTGAACTAACGCGGAATCATTCGGCGGCGCCGTCAGCCGGAACAAAAGCGAATCACTTTGATCTGTTTGTACGGTGAATATATTTTATCGATGTAACAGGATATTACTCTACGTTTGTTACTAGATAGATACTATAATAGATGTCTACTATGTGTGGTGTGTATGTGCAAGTTAATATCTTGGTCTACACCAAAAATATTTTCTTATCTATGGGTTACCCCGAGGCAGCTTACTGTTATCAACATAATGTGAGAAAACCTGCATTCGTATGAAAAGAAATTCAAACCCGTGTGTGAAGTCAAGTGAAGTCGACAAGCTGGGATACAGTGACAGGCTCACTAGCTGCTTCGTAGTCATTTGACTATATATATATATATATATATATATATATATATATTATATTATCATCACCGAATCCCTCGCGCAGTAGGCAAAGATCAAATAACGGTAACTTAAAATTTTATAATAATCGATGACGTAGTGTTCTGGGCGAACCACAAAATTACTTTGATATTATTGACGGTAGTTGCCCTAGAGAATAATCCGCAAACCATGGTCTCCCGGCGGCCAGAGGCCCGCACAATGAAATGAAAGCGGCCGATATTTCCATGCCAAGCAAACGCGCCGCGCAATCATACCGAGCTGTGATATTGTACCGGCTTGATGTAATGTATTCAACCGTACAATGACATTTTGCTGTTTGCAATTTACCACTACTATTATGCATTATAGATTGATGATCTCCCCGCCCAGCGCAAGAGGGGTGAAAGAATACAAGTGTCAATCAAGAATTAAGCTCACGGAGTTCAAAATAAATATAAAGCAAGAATGTTCGCACACTGTTTTTAAAGCGACTCATTAGCTTCTTTTTACGGGCTACATGCATCATACTGATTTGAATATCTTAATTTGTGATACGTGATATATTATTTATATGTCTCTTTAAAACAGCCGTAATAACCGTGAGGTATGAAAAGTCGCAAGCAACGCAAGTTCGAATCCCAGCGGCCTGTAGCAATGATTTTACACAACAGGCTTTACAATGAAGTAAACCATTGTAAGAAATTCTCACATAATACTTCTGCTTACCCCTTCGGGAACCCTTCCGAATTGGCGTAATCAATGTTTTTTTAAGTTTTATTATCAATTCAATTCAATTCATAAATATCTTCATCCGATTAGACTTTTTACAAAGAAATTTCAAATCGTCAGAATGTTAGCACTATGTTAGCCTTATAAGCTAACTATTTATTTTTTTCTTCTGCCCTACGTCTCTTAACCATTTACTAGGTAATGCATGTGATTAAGCTAACGGTCGTAAGTATTATGACGGACCGATTCGTCGGCCCAGTTCGGTTTACTTAGCGGACTTGGCCGCAACTTGCCAACTATTCACTTAGTCCGCCGATGGACTACTTTACTTTGGACTTCGCGGTTGGACATGGATGAGATCTTGTTGGATGTGGCAGTTTAATAGAGCTGTTAACATGCGACTCTACTAGTCACACATAAAGAGATACTTTATTGAAGGTAGATCTCCGATCTCCAGAGCTGTGCTCGGTTTGTTCTTCACACAAAAAAAAAATCCGGTAAACGTCGGCGAAATTTGCTGTAGTATTGTAATGATATTTTATGAGTTTTTCAGTGCCTAAAAACATGGTCAAAACGATGTTTTCCGAAAATCAAACCTAGCTAGATAAATTTTTCGTCCCTCGAATCCCATACATGCAAATTTAATGAAAATCGCTGTTAAATATATAGAAATGCCCGTTTAAAGAATTTAACATATAAGACCTCTGTCTGCTCTTTTGGGGAATATAGACGTGAGCATATGTATGCATTGTGTTACAGGCTTCCAAAGTACACCACATTTGTTGTTTATTTATTTATGATTCGAATATATAAACTAACAGCTATTGCCAAAGCGCTTATATATAAAAACAAAATAACATTATATATATAGAGACAATTTACAAAAAATATTCCCAAACTTGTTGTTGGCTTGGTGACTATGATAAGCTCCTAAACGTGGTTTAATTATAAACCGTTAAAATGGCGTGAATATTATGTTCGGAAAAACTCGTGATTGCCCCTGGCATTAGGGGCCATTATTTATTCATAATTCTTCACTTATTTCGTGATATGAAACTTAATACTAATTACTACTCAAAGTTAGTACTTTGATCGTTTAAACAGCATCTTAACTTTGTTTAATTTTTACGGTACAGAAGTTCTTAATACGCTCTGTTTAAACCAATGATGCTAGGCCCTGGTATAGTAATTTAACGTCTATATAACTCTTGAAACTACCACATCCAAAATACATTATTCCAGGTGTCCAAGAGTAGTAGCGGTATGCATGATGCAGCATTGAGCTGAATTCTTGGTGAGCTGCACCTAATGTGCTGAGTAGAATATCACTAACTTATAGTTCAATAGTTCAGCTCAGTAGGTTCTTAGTCAGTAATTCCACTTGCACTTCAAGTAGCTTGTACCTATTCGAAGATTTAATAGTTTAATCGTACTAGTCTTAGTAATGTACAGAGGTAACGTATTTATTACATTGACTACCAGTAAGTATTTAGATTCAGAAAATAATTTTAACACACAATTTGTTTTAAACGTGTCCTATCACCTCAATTTTACACTTACCTACATATTGTCTCAACTTTACTTTAATGTATGGGGTACGTAGGTTGATATCCTTATATTATTACAAGTTACTTTTAGATCAGCTTTGTATGTTATATATCTCTATTTATGATATATTACATAATATTTACAATATATCTTCTTATTTTCATACACATGCTCACGCCTGCATTCCCCAAAGGGGTAAGCAGAGGTGTTGTAATAACAACACCTACTTTTCACCGAAGATATTAAGTACCAACGTGACAGATGGTGAGCCTATATCCTTCTGAGGCATTATACATAATGCCTCATATTTTCCTTCACCGTAAAGCACGTGGTGTGAAATCACTGCACATAAGTTTTTAGATAAACTCCAAGGCCACTACGACTCTTTTCTATGTTCTTATTTATTTGTAAATATATATAATTTCCTCATTGTAATTAAACAAGCTTAGCAAAGGCTTTGTTTAAGACTAGGTCAGTGTCTCGAAGTGTCGTCTTAAAATATTATTGAAATTGGTTAAATTCATTTATCATCTCTTGGTTTTATTAATTAAACTAGGAAATGATTGCGTTAATAAATAAATGTCTCTCGAAGACATTTTATGACAAATAATAATAAATAATAGTCAGAAGACCCAATGATAATTCCATTCGCATGCAACGAAGATAAATATTTGTAATATTAACACAACTCTGGCGACTCTGATTAACGATTCCGCATTGCCGTTTAGTGATGGCACGTGTCTTAAGGTGTATGTATCGATAACATTATAACATGGATGTCTAAGGTGAACCGCTAAAACTGATTTCTATCCAATTACTGATGCCAAATCCCGCATAATGTTTTTATATAATAATTATTTGAACTTGTTAAGTTTTAAGACATTTACATCTATGTATCAAGTTGAAAGTAGTGTTTAATAGCCCTTTGTAATAAATAATAAAAACCAGTGGCCCAACCATGAGCTCTTATTGCAATGATAGTTCAGTTGTGGGACAGTGACAGATGTATACACGTCATATACATCTGTCTCATAATATGAGCCAAAGTATAATACATTAACTCTTGTGACTGTGGGCTGCCATCATCACCATCCGATAGTGAGCCCTTGCCACAGCCCAGTAAGTTGCGAGTTGCTGAGTTGAATGACACCATTGAACAAATAAGTGTATGTCCACCTATACACAAGACCTTAGTGTTTTCAGATAGCCTAGGTAAAAACATGGGTATATTACTCAATAGACACATTAGCGGTCCAGTAGTTAATTATTGTATGCCAGGGGCCTCTTACACACAAATAATTAATAAAATTAAGTGTATGAAAATAGATCCTCAATCTATTGTGATTATTTTGATAGGTGAGGGACTTAGTGTGCACAAAAATGAGTTAATAAGTGGCTTAGAATATCTGTCACATTTAAATGCCCACAAAATTATGATAACTGCTTTCCCATATAGTAAAAGCTACACAGACAGGCAAAATGATTATATAGGTAGGTTAAATAATCTTATGTGTAGGACAGGTTGTCATAGCGACAATTTTATTTTTTTTGATACTAATAAATTTATTAGTCGATTTATTATAACTGGGGACTTGTTTTACATCCCCAAAAAATGCATGAATATGATAGCTACATTGGTAGCATATAATATTAACGGTGTTATAGCAACTATAACGAAACTTAGTCTAAGTAATGAAACGGTGTTATGTAGTTCTAATAACACAGTAATTAGTTCTAGTTCTAGTTCTTTAAACTAGTAACTAAGACAACGGCCGAGTCCCTCGTCAACCGGCTCTGTCGTCTTAACGTAGTGCACCAAAATATACAAGGCTTGGCTGGCAAACAATTAGAAATTGATTTATTTTTAGAAAGCCATAATGTTCATGTGCTTTGTTTAACTGAACATTGGCTTAAAAATCATGAGCTATTGCTCAACAATAATAATTATAGACTTTGTAGTGCATTCGTCAGAAAATCAGCAATTCATGGTGGCTCTTTAATCTTGGTATCTAATAATGTTAAATGTAAAGAGCGTAGTGATATAGTAAACCTGTCTATCGAGCGTACTGCCGAACTATCGTGTATTGAACTAGAAAGACATGTAATAATATGCGTATATCGCCCCCCATCTGGCAATTTCTGTTCATTTGAATCTATCCTTGAAGATGCCATTAGACGTGTTGCGGGCCATAATAAAAGCATTGTAGTGTGTGGCGATTTTAATGTTAACTTGCTAGAAAATAATTCCCTTTCGGTGCGTTTAATTAGTCTGTTTAATTCTTTTAATTTAAAGCACTTATTCCTAGAACCCACTAGAATAACTGCCACTTCTGCCACATGTCTAGATAATGTGTTCTGCGACTGTGAGGCCCTGGAAAAATCTATTATCAGTGATCTTACGTCAGACCATTGTGGTCAAAAAATCACAATATTAAATAAAACAAATAATGTAGTAAAAAAAACCACTTATAGACCTATTACTAAGAAACTTGTAGCAAATTTCAGGTCTAACTTGGCAAGCAAAATAACCAACCTACAAGGGCCACAAGAAGATCCTGATGCTCTTTACAATAGCCTTTTTAACGTTATACAAACGGAATTCAATAGTACTTTTAAATTAAAAACTGTTCAGAAGCAAAGTAAAGTAAAATTCAATGAATGGGCAACTGTAGGTATACATATAAGTAGAAAGAAGTTGTATGATCTTTATGGTATGAAACGATATGATCATAGTCCTGAGTTCTCAGCATTCGTAACTAGATACTCTAAATGTTTTAAGAAAGTTTGTATAAAAGCTAAAGCCTTGCATCTTGCCCAGAAAATCAAATACTCTGATAATAAGATAAAGACTACCTGGAACGTTATTAATGCCGAGACGGGAAAGGCAAAGAGTCGCGACTGTCGTATTACTTTAAATATTGATAACAAAGTAATCGAAGATGATAACAAAATAGCTGAAACTTTCAACAACTTCTTTGTAAATATTCCTTTAGTAACTACTAGTTCCCTAAATTCATCTCCCACAGACGCCGAATTATTATTGAAATCAAATGTTTCTGAGTGTGGCACTAGCTTTAGTTTTTGTACTATCACGCCTTTTGAAATAATAAAGACATTTAAAACTTTGAATTCCAAAAAGACTGGTGATTTGTGGGATATATCAGTGAAAGTACTTCACGATATTATTGACATAATTGCCCCCTGTTTAGCTGAAATTTTTAACAGTTGTATTATGAGCGGTGTATTCCCGGACCTCATGAAATATAGTAAAGTTATTCCATTATTTAAAGGTGGTGATAATAGTGATCCTACCAACTTCAGACCGATCTCTATCCTGCCAGCCCTCAGCAAAATTTTTGAAAAAATTATTTTGAATCAAATAGTCGCCTTCTTTAATCTTAATAATATTCTACATGGCGAGCAATATGGCTTCACAAAAGGTCGTTCAACTACTGATGCTGGTGTTGCACTTCTTAGACATATTTATAGAGCGTGGGAGAACGCTCATGACATCATAGGTGTATTCTGCGACCTATCCAAGGCTTTCGATTGTGTCCAACACGAAACCTTATTAGTTAAATTAAATTATTACGGTGTCAAAGGTAGGGCACTCGACCTAATCAAATCGTATCTTTGTCAGCGGATTCAAACGGTCGAAGTAAATGGCGTCAAATCTTCCGGTTCTCCAGTACTAATGGGCGTCCCACAGGGTTCAATGCTAGGACCATTTTTGTTCTTAGTGTATATTAATGATTTACCAAATTTAGTCAAGAATACGTGTGACATTGTACTGTTCGCTGATGACACATCTCTTTTGTTTGAAGTCGACAGAGCCAAAACGAATTATGCAGATGTAAACAGTGCACTTGATCAGGTATTGAAATGGTTTAATGTAAATAACTTAGTCTTAAATGCACAAAAAACTAAATGTATTAAATTCACTTTACCAAACGTCAAACCTGTTGATACAAAGGTCATGGTAAATGGTGAAACTTTGGATATCGTAGAGTCAGTAGTATTTCTAGGTATAACCCTTGATAACAAACTTCAGTGGAGCCCACATATATCCAAGTTATCAGGAAAACTCAGCTCCGCGGCTTATGCAATTCGTAAAGTTAGACAGTATACAGACATAGAAACAGCTCGACTCGTATATTTTTGTTATTTTCATAGTGTTATGTCCTATGCTATTTTAATTTGGGGCAAAGCTGCTGATATAGAGAATATATTCACATTACAGAAAAGGGCTATACGATCAATTTATAATTTGGGACCCCGAGATTCGTTAAGGGAAAAATTTAAATCAATTGGAATTTTGACAGTGGCCTCACAGTATATTTTAGCTAACTTATTATTTGTGCATCAAAACATTGGATCGTTTCAAAAAAAATGTGATGTGCATAACATAAACACAAGGCACAAAAACAAAATTGTAGTGCCTGCGCATCGCTTACAGAAAGTACATGGCTCATTTTTAGGACAGTGCACACGCTTCTATAATAAATTACCAACAGAAATTGTAAACTTGCCCTTCAATAAATTTAAAGAGACCATCAAAGGAGTTTTGCTCAAAAAAGGATATTATACTGTAAGTGATTATATTTGTGATAAGGAACCCTGGGATGTATCTTTGTCGAAAAATTATTGTAAATAATCCCATTGGCACTGTACTTTTGCTACAATTAATTAATCTTAGTTTGATCTTTGCTTTGACTGGCTGGAATTTGCCATGCTCACAAATATTTGTAATATTTTAGTTATTATATTTGACAATTGAGCATTTGTGCTGTGTCCCATGGGCTTATATTCATGAGATATAAATACTGTAACCAAAAACATTGTATAATATATATTTTTTTAAAAGAGTAATTGTTGAGTTTCTTGCCGGGTTCTTCTCAACAAAAGCTACCTTCCGAACCCGGTGGTAACATTTATAATCATGTATAATGTATTTTGTGTCCTTCTGACGATTTGAAAGTACTTTGTAAGAAGTCTAATCAAATAAAGATATTTTGAGTTGAGTTGAGTTGAGTTGAGTAAGAGCAAATTAAAAGGCCACAGGATTTATTTCAACTTCCCAAAGTATAAGTAAAATAATGATTATTTATAATTTTGAGTCTAGGGAGGAATGTTTCGGGTATAATATAAGAAGTTGAAAAAACCACAATGACATTTTCTGGAATATCGATTTTTATTACTCCCATCACTAGCGTGAAAGTGTCGGAAACCTGAAATTAAATTACAAAATGAAAACTGTTAACTTATCCCTCGGTCCAAGGTATTGATGTATCGTTTCTGCAATGCTGTGTAATTGTAACGAGCATTAAAAATGATGATTAATCGACAATTCCTGTTGACCGCACTGTGGCTACTTATAACGAAACGGCATGGGATTATGAGATTTAATTATTGCTGTTTTAATATTATTTATTGCATAGCAATTAACAATACTTTAACGTATCACTTGTTCCCGCCTGCGGCTGTTACGCATATTTTGCTATAAACTGTAGAAGGTGCGAGTATGTGCCAGTTGTCTGCAATTGTCAACTAAATCCTTCAAATTTTTTTGAGTGATAAAGCAAAAAGTATCAAGAGATCTCTGGAGTATAATTTATAAGGAATCAGTAGGTTTTAATCGAATCGTATACGTCAACACACTGTAAATGCACCGACATAATCTTTTCAAATTCATGACATTTGAGTTAGCACGTAAACTCGCTCGCACAAATACCCGCTCACATAATTCCATCTGTCAGAGCTATAGAGAAAATCTAGCTTAGTGTCGAACATCCATTTGGTAAAGCAAACGGGGAAATTTGCCTGTCCACTAACAATGGGGGTAGCCAGCCCGCTTGGGGTTTATTTGGCTGCGTACAGTATGTTTCTAATTCATCCAAACGCAGTTCAATATGACCCGCACTCCGAATGAGACTGTTTACAATTCGGGACCAGCATGTTGGTATTGGAGGTTACTGTGCGTTTTCATGATTGGATTGTCTTTAAAAGAAAGACGCTAACAGATTAACCAAGTAAGCAGATATCACTTGACGGTAAAAAGTTACTGTAGCATATGCTCCAGTAACATTGGAGTTGTTTATTACCTTTTGTTGAGATTATTAGCGGACGATCTAATCCCTCTACGCTAGCGCACTAAGCACAGCAGGAAGAATAATGAGTTGCAATTCAGTAGTTATTGAACCCAATTAACTAATTGTCCTTGAAAGATTAGATGGGTTGAGATCCAGTGCAGAGCACATGAATGTATGGATTACGTGCCTTAGATAAATAGTAATAAGCTCATAGCGTCGGTGACCCATCACTCCAACACCTCAAGCCAAGCGCGAGTGCGTCGCGGCGCACTCCTCATTTGAATAACAAAGGCGCTGCATGCGCTTGAATAATTAACTGTGCCATTACATGTCTGCAGGTGCCAGGGGATTGTTCCACTGACAAGAGCTGGCTGGAACTTCTAGGGTGGAAAATTAGCACCTATGTCACGTTAACGGTGGGATGTCACTGCTAAAACATTAGCCAAATAGTGCAATTTGTTAGTTTATATTTTTTCGTCGGTCGTTACTGTCACACGTAAAGTAGTGTTCTTAAAAAAATACTTTTGCATATCAGGAAAAGCTCCAAATACATATAAAAACTAATTATACGCCGATTAAAAATATGTCCTTAAATTTTTTTTGGATTTATCCCGAGTCACGTTTTGTAATAGTCACCCATATCACTCATATTGTAACCCAAATGCATCCCACGTTACCTCGCAGTACAGCCCGGTAACTCGGTAACAGAACAGTCTACAAAATGCCCGGCTGTTATTTGTCGGCCTCTCCGGTAACGGTTGCGAATTGTATCCGGATATGTTTGTAATCATATTTGAAGTTCCTGGTATAGGCTGCATTCGATTCAGGCATTTCGTTTGAGAAGGCGAACAAATAATATTGCATGACACAATGTTGATCTTACTTACTTCACCTCGTCATGCACCTTTTCATGCACTTCTTTTAAGAGTTTGATTTTGTTTAATTATTCGTTTAAATTCGATTCGAAAATATAGTTCTATGGTCTAGCTTTAACACTTCTTACTCAGCCTGAAACATTGGAAGCTTAAAACGCGGAACGCAGTTAGTGATACAATACAGACAGTGTTATGAATAAATGTAACGGCTGGAATTTATCATCTCAAAAATACCCATAAAAACTCGTCAAATCTTTTAAACAAGCACCTTTTTATTAATAAAACGCTATTCTGCAAACAAATAACAATAGATATCGCAAATAGATGCTTCAAAAACATTAGGTTTTCCAATATTCATAGAGTATTCAGAAAATTACACAAAGCCAAATTGTGAGCAAAGGAAACACCGTCGTATTTTCGCCAAAGCCGAGTTCGTGATCAAAAAGAAATAGAATATGAATAATCTGACGAATACTGAACGCGCATAAATCCGTATTTTTAGGGTTCCGCGCGTAACCAGGCTACTTTAAAGTTCGAACCATTGCAACATGAACTGAGTAATACTTGTTATTTTAGCTTGAGGCTAAAGGTGACGGAAAAATAATGCGTGATACGTACCTCTTGACATTTGATCAACGACAGTATAGTTTAGTCTCTGCATACCTATTTGGATAGTCTTGTGGGTTGTGTGCTAAGTTACACTGGAATGGGAGTTATTTTTACGTAACAAGTTTCAAGTACTCTATGTCGGACTTCGGGTTAAAGTTGTAAGAATATATCAATAAGCAAACATACATTTTCAAATTGGATATAATGCCTATAATGTGAAATATATTATAACTTGAAGAAAGAACCCTTTATGGTAAAACCCGGCTCACACACACAAAAAAACCAGTTTTGGACAGTCGTCGGAATACGTGACGTTATTACAAAAGGACAACTTAATTTTTACTTTTTCAATGAGAACTCTGTTTTTAGAGTCCATTAGTAGCCATTGCAATTCTAAATGTGTATTGGAAATCTCTTCGGCTTACGATTTCGTTCTTATTTCGTCAATTAACTTCAGATTTCCATCCCTTGGACACCATTTGCTTCTCTTATCGCACGGTCTGCCCTTTTGAAGGTGTCTGTCTACGACACGACTATTTTATCCTGCGTAATCCTATATAATAAGGCCTTTAGTTTCATACTAGAAAATATGATAAATTGTCTTATACAACTGTGT
Organism: Watsonalla binaria; assembly: GCA_929442735.1. Lineage (NCBI taxonomy): Eukaryota > Metazoa > Arthropoda > Insecta > Lepidoptera > Drepanidae > Watsonalla > Watsonalla binaria. Next base: position 442,488 of record OV838932.1, read on the forward strand.
ATAATTTAAACGAAACGGGAGCCATTTGTCCTTCGACTAACATTGTTTAAGAATGTAAGAGGTGAAGCGTAGTCAAATGTTAGATAACCTAATAAATTATTTTTACCGAATTTATGTGGAGTGATATCATACTAAGAGCCTTTACGGTAGATGCAACATCGTAAGGTAGTTTGAATAGGAATTAAAAGCCGTGTGTAAAGTGCCTGAGACGGTAATGTACTCACCAGGTATGCTCTTAATCACCTTCCAAACACAGAAAGATGTTCCTTTAAGTTTTCCTTAAGTAATAAAATATCCAAAATGCATGAATATTTACCTCCTCAAATCAATGCTTAGCCACTACCTCTTAAAATGAACTGTTATTAGCAAGCAAGCTATTGGAAGCAGCTAGAGTCCAGGTAAACTTGGGCAAAGGGCTCTTAAGTCAGACAAGCAAAGGGCGCGCTTAAGAGCTCATTCCATGAAATTAAGCAACCGACGGCATCTAAGTCTTACGGCTTTATGTTTGATACGCGGATCAAGTTAATGACTTGGGCGGATTAAGTTAAACTTAGTCCATAACTTATGTTACAAGATATGTCGTAAAGTGGAGGATGGACATTCATAGCTTCAGGCTATCTGACATGTTATTGCCTAACTAGCAAACATTTTGATTTGAGAGCGGGACTATGAAACTGTATAATTATGTTGCAGGTAGTATCTTTGTATCCTGGATGCTTATGTACACAGATGCCTGAATTTATTTTCATTAAAATGATTAGATAAAATACGAACACATGCTAGGTTTCAAACTTACTACCTTCTACAAACCATGCAACTCCACTAATAATTGAGCTACTACATAGTTTGCAAGAACTCTTGGATTCCTTAACCCTCGAACTCCCACCGACTGTACTTTACAATAGTTATCCGTAGCGACCGTAGCTGTTATGGGGTATCCCTTAACAGCAAGTGCTAGATATCTAATCCTTCTCGGAGTTCACCCAAAACACAACACAAATTTAAGATTTAGTTGAAATCTTCTGAGGAGCAAGCACAGTCACCAGCTGGAGAAAATTCAGATCGGGATATCCCGTTATGCATATAGTCCGTTACTTACGCTCGTGTACCACACGGCAAGCCGGTAGCAGAGCCTTAAATCGCGTTAGTGTCGAGCGAGTGTTTATAATGTGGGCCCGGCCGGTTGTTGCCGAAGTAATCGCCGAACCCAAGTTTAATTTACTGTACCTACGTGTAATTACTGTTATAGCTTTTACATTTATTCGAGGTTCAAGATTTTCCGTTAAGTTCCGACTTGACGTTGTAAGTTTAATAATTGGTTTTTTATTCTTAAAAATGTCCACCTTTACAAGCCTAGAGATCGCTTGATGGTAAGCGACTTCTTACTAAAGAAAAGAATAGCTGTGAACGCGTAATGTAAAACAATTGAATCCCACTATAGATAACACAGCGTCTTCACGTTTCATAATCCGCACCGAGCACTACTACTCTGCGAGGTGGAGGACATCTTTACACTCTAGTACCATCTCTTTTAAAAGGAATGGATATTAATATTCGAATCTTTTAGGTGCAAAATATATTTGAATAATCTAACCACTCGGAAAACCAGTCTCTGGAACGATGATCTCGACGTAAATAAATACCTGAACTGATTGAAATAATTTTCATTTTCAGACAGGGTAATGAAGCGTATTTGGAATAAGCATACATTGGAATTGACGTGTCGTGTTGCGGACGCGACTGCGGCTGTCAACCTAATTAAATATCCCGCACGCTGCTATTGATATTGATTAAGCTTTTTTACACGAATTGTAATGTTCAGCTTGTGGTTCATTACAATAAGGTAGTAGAAAGTAGAACGATCTGAGGGCCAACGATCGTTTAAGCAGCGCGTATTAAGGACTTCTTAGCTTTGACGTTTAATTTTACGGTACCTAAATCAAACGACAAAGCCCAGAAGTTCTTAATAAGATCTGCTTAAACCGATGATGGTAGTCAGGTGATAGATTAAGAAAACAGATATATGTAGTGCTTGTTTCTGAATCAAATTATTTTATTTTAAGTATTCATATCTATGCAAATAATCAGATTTGAAGTGTATCTGAGAAACACCTGAACCATTTTACCGGGACTTTCACTGGAAGGTAGCTGATGCTATGAGAAGTAACTTATGATGATAGATAATAGAAAAAAATATCACTTAGTAACATTGTTAATCCTACGTGGGTAAAACTTCGAGGTTAAAGCCAGTAATGGATAAGGATGAAGCGAATAGTCTCATTGAACACATATCTAATCAGTCACGTAATGCCTACATTAATTTATAAGCACTTACTAGTAAGTGAATAAGCAGTATTACCTATATTAAATTAAAAAATATAAGATTCATCGTTTATTGTACGCAATAAAGGCTACGCACTCAACTTCCCAGATCAAGAAATAAACAGAGAACCAATACAGATCACGCGAGCTATATGTAACGGGCAGCGACAATGAGAAAAATATAGGGAACTTCATAACAGCATGATTTTATTCATGAAGGGACCCCGCCGGAATAATAATCCTCTCGATCGAGGTACGAGCGGCCAATGGTAACCTAATTTTGTTATTACACAGTGGTTATTTCTTTTCACAGAGCCACCGAGTTATCTGCGAAAACGGACATTGTTCAACGTCTCTGTGAAATTACAAGAACTATAATTTTATTGGTGCTCTGTTTAACCTCAAGTCTGTATGCAAATGTTGGTACTAAAGGATGGACAAAGATGATATCTTTTAAGAAGGATTCTAGTTAAGGTGGAAGATGCCTAACGTAATGGTTTATCTGCTAATTTGTTTCCGTTCTCCTATACATCTTTGAACTTTTTCTCTGGCACATGCGTCATATTCGCAATTATTATACATTCATTACGATATTCATTATTCTAGTATTAACATTTTGTCTCTTTCTGGAACTAATTTGGTCAATCCAAGGTTTAAACTCAAACCAATGAGAAACAGCTCTAATAAAGCAATCACCACAATTGTAAACATACAGCTTCCCAAAAGATTATTGAATATAATAATACAGTTGAAGTTGTAAGAAATATCATAGACATACCTTATTACATTACTAAGTACCCAACTCGGGTTATAAACAGAACGGTACAAAAGTAACAACTTGCCACTTAAGAGAACAAACTCCACTCCACTTGGTCTCCTCTCTACTTCGCTTCTTTTATGAATATTAATTTGTTGTATTTATGTTTTGTTCGTCGGTACATTTGCGCCGATTGAACGATTCAAGTTACAATATTGGCTAAAGTTTTATATCAAAATTTACCTTTAGATAGCATTTATTATTAAAAAGAAAATGAGGATATATGTTGCAAATAAACATATTTTTCTCTCTCTTCATAAACGGTACCTATTATCTCTCTTTAAAAATATTGTATGAAAAAATATTTTCTCGTGTATACATTTTTCAACGTCCAAAATACAGGGCATTGATGTTAACATATCACGTCTGGTGCCTATTTCAATAGGCGTTACGTTAAAAATGCTTATGAAACGTTGTGTCGAATTTTTGTGACGTACAATAAACACAATCCTACAAACTATCCCGACAGAACAGAAAAAAATAAGATAAAACTACAAACTTTGAGACGAACTCGTTTAAAAGCCCGGGGTTCCGCAGTTTCAAAGTTATGTTGGATTAAATTCAGCTGGTAGTTTTTTCTGGCATCGCCTGCTCGTTGTAATATTATATTTTTTAGAATCCAAGTTACGAAACAATGTACATTACGCATAACACAATAAAATGAAGCCTTCTCAGAACAGCCAGTTTTCACAGGACTGGATTAAGTGCCATAAGGACAGAGGGTGAATCGATCGCCGTCTCAGGCACTATACATACGTCTTTTACATGTTTAAGCGTTTTAATTCTGTCGTGGAGGTCGAGGGAATTAATTTTTGAAAGATTATTTTTCAAAGCTTGCGATGTGCATCAACCCTGCACTTTATGGAAACATTTTATGGAAAATTCATTGGTTGACATTATTTATATCAGGTCACATGGTATCACCTACATTTATCAGATTCAAAGAATTCACCAATGGATCAACTAGAAAACTAGTAGCAGGTAGAAGCTTAATCCCCACAAAAAATAAACAATAACACAAAAAACAAGTGAAACCTAAAAAGTTAGATTAATCGAGCTGCGGTTCGCCTGTATAAAGTTTTGATCAAAATTGTTTTTTTTTATTTGGACAACAGGACGGTGTCAGAAGTTGCTTCCCAGGGTCAGGTCCTGTTTACTTTATCAAATTTCTTTGAAATGAATGAAAAGTAAACTCCTTCCGAATATATGAATATTTTTTTGAGAATGATTCATATGATCATTTCAAATTATAAAGGCTTAGGCAGTGTTAGGTACTACTAGCTAGCTACTAACTAGTTACCTAATAAATTTTCTCTAAATGCTGGCCCTTTTGAAGTAACACTTAATATGAAATAATTTAATTATGAATCCGTTAACATGAGTACTTAGTACTCAACTAATACCTTTTGATATTTTCACACTGGTTTAGACACCCTTGTATTGTTGTATGTATGAACAGAGTATAGGAATTAACTTGTAGCTGTGAACAGACACGAAATATATTACTTTCAATGTTTGCATCATCCATATTTTACTAGCGATTGCTCTTGGGACCCCACCCTTAAGGGACCCTACTCCCTTAAGATCTAATTACTATTATAAACTCGTAGAATACTCTGTAATAGGAATATCAAATGAACAATTATGACTTAATCCCTGTCTGAGACAGCAATACAATAACAGTACAAGCCGAATGAGGCTGGATTACTTCAGGAATATTATTGAAATAGCCCTTAATCTCTGAGGCTAACGAAAACAAATGTTTAAAATGAATACAAATATTTTCATGCAGCAAACAGTACACGGAAAGCAAAGAGTAGATGGTACAAATGTTTGTTTTTAGCAAATTTTGTGGAGCAAGTGACTTCGTTGGTACTTCCAGCATTCATAGGCTGCAGTAGCCGCTCACCATCAGGTGGATTACCACCTTATAGTATAAATAAAACTATGCATAATAGTAAAAAAATGATATAGTGCCTGCACAAAAATCATTCACTCAATGATAAACAATTTAATAGCGAGCGTTATCATAAAAATCTTGTTTCAATATATTTGAACGTCCTTAACAAATCGAACGTGTTTAAAAACCGCTAGGACATTACTTGTAAGATTGAATAACCACCGAGATGCAAGTAAATAAAACCTTGATAGAACAACCACACCTTCCTTAAGTAATGTGCAGAAAATTAAAGACACGACATAATAATTTGACGTTACACAGAGAAGACACTATAATCGTGAGCACAGTTCCGTGTACATTTCACAGATATTGTGCATAGAGTTCAATCCGTCCGTCCCGTTTCGCGAGTCGCAGTGGTATCTCAAAGCAGTGCAATACGCGAGTGCACTGTAAACAAGACCTTACCGGCTAATTAGCAATGCTAATGCCATTCATATGTCGTAGCAGCGCGGGCTTAAACACCGCTGCTCTTGTATTGTGTTTCCTTTTACGTGCTCCCTCGCTCTGGGTTTAAGCTGGTCTATAGCTCGACATGACTGCGTAACATATCTGTGTAGTACACTATAGGTAAGTAATAAAAAAAATATATATTTTGCAAGAACTTAGCTATAGTGAATGGCCAATGTCCATATCTTATCCCCTTTTGTTCTTCAATATCTTGACGCCGGGTTTGAACTAAAACCTTTTCTAATAGTAGGTCAAACTAGTGAAGATTACTACCATTGTTTTTTACATGTTGCGTGCTGGCATTCATTATTGTGCTTAATTATGTTATAATTGAATTATTTATTTAAAATAATTTAACTTTTTTGTAATGAGTGTAGATTATGCCAGCAATTTGCTGATAGTTCTTCTCAGAAGGTAGGGACCGGTGGTCAGATCTAAAACGTTTAAAAGTGCCCAAACCAGCACCTAAACTGAATAAATTATTTTCTTTTATATTTATTTGTGAGCCTAGTAACAGTACCTAGTCAGCATGTCTGCGTGTCACATCTCATTCCTGTCTAGTCACATCATGTGCATTAGGTCTAAATACTCTGAATACCTTCAAAGATTTGAAAGATAAGATCTGCGCTCGTTATAACCCAATGGCTTCATAATATCTCCAATCACAATTTGGATCTAAATAAAGGCATATCGTTTACATTTAAACTCCATTTGAGGGGAATATCAATTTCCAAGATCGTTGATAACGCTTCCTCTGCGGTTTTATAAAACATCGGGCATGAGGCTGTTTGGGATTTGCTTTCGGGATTCCAGTTTGTCTGTACAAAATGTGAAAGCTTTTTTATAGAGGTTTCACGTAATTGCTGGATAAGGTCGAAGGATTATTTAAAGTACATTAGTTGAAAAACGTATACTTGAGGGCTAGTTTGTATTTTAAAATACAAAAATTTGAAATGTTCGGATCTCATGTCACAGTGTCATTTAGCCTCAAATTTACATACAACCATGTGCTCACGCCTGTATTCCCCAAAGGTGTAGGCAGAAGTGTTGAAATAATAAAGCCCTTTTCAAAGAAGATGATTAAGTACCAGCGTGACAAATGGTGATTCCATCGCCACCTCAGGCATAGGTCTTTGAATTACTTCTCAGAAATATGCAGCTTTCCTTACGATGTCTTCCTTCACCGTAAAACTACGTGGGGTGAAATCACAGGACATACATTTTTAGAAAAACTCAATGGTACCGGCCGCTGGGATTTGAACATGAGTCACCGCCAAGGCTCATTCCTTAAATTTAGCACACCAGATAACGAAATATAGACGTATATTTATTTCCGTGGCATAACAATACAGAAGCTTAGAATTAACTTCAAATATACATTTGTAAACACTTCTACAATCTAAAAAGTAAAAGGAAAATGAACATCTCCTCGTCACTAAGTTAAAGTAAAGTTACTGTTAACTGTTGCCTTGCCACCACATGCTAATAGGCAGCGAATAAAATATATAAAGTGCTTTCCTAGCTGTAGAACGGCGCCAATTTTAATGTCACAAATCGCGAATCATTGGTAAACTTGCAACGCGGCGCAACTACGGTTATTATTTTATTTTTATTTTCTTCCTTTGCAGCAGTTGGAAATTTGTAGATGTAGAATTTAAATCAGTTTGCAGGAATTTCCCGCATTTCTAAATCTTATTTTATTTCTCATTTGTGATGAGACAACTTATTTATTATATGCGCAGCCCTACGTCTAGAGACGCAAAGAATTTGCTTATGAAGTCTTACTTGTGAAGAAAACTTTATTTCTATTAGCGTTTCCACTTTTAGTATACACTAAGGTATATATGTACACTATGTAAGTATAAAAGCGGTATATGTTACTAATACGGTCCGCATTTTTCCCATAAACCTTGGCCCTTATCCCTTAACCTTATCAATCAATCAATCAACGCCCATAAAAGTGGCCTACATAAACGAAAAGATATGAGTGACGTCATTCTGGCTTGTTAAAGGTTGCTTGCAAACGGATTGTTGCTTTATACATTTTCCATCACTAATTATTACTTATCTTTTATGGCCAAAAGAAAGCATCCAATACAAAAGTACCTGCCGAGAACTGAATATATATTTAACTCTTACCATCGGACGGTCTGCTTGATTGAGGAAGCCGTAGTGGCCTGCAATGCAAACGATACAAGTTCCTTTCCACCGGTCTTCACCAGTTTTCTAAAAACGTAACTGACTACGTACTTTACAGTGACAGGAAGAATGGCGAGGAAGCCTGCATACTCATATATCGGTGACGTAATTCAAAGATGTCAGCCTGTAAGTGAGACAGTGATAAACCACCTCTTTCTGATTGACACCTCATCATCTTCGGTTGAAAGAGACTGAATTAAAATACGAGTCTATGAGAAAACCCGGCCATGGCATGACCTCTTATTGTAACGGTTATAAGACAGATATATATGACACTGTCACACAACTAAACTACCGTGGAAACAAGAGCTTATGATATCTCCTCAGCTCCAAAATGCACCTCGCTCCATGTTCGATTAGCCTTAGAGACGAAAGCTTATTAGCCGTATTATTGATGTTATGCGAACAATAGTGGAAATTAATAGCGTGAGGCCATCTCGTGGTACCGGATTACATTACAGGAAGCTTCCTGCGCTGTATTTTACGGATATTATAGAAACAAAACATCTGCGAGATGCTCGTTATAGTTTACTTTTGCAACTACTATAACCCTTTATTAAACCGTATAATGTTTTACTTGTCTCTACTATTCAAAATACTTACAGATAGATACACGGAATTACAGTTTGACTGGAGCTCTTATTTTTTAGCCAAACCATCATCGGTTTAAGCAGAGCGTATTAAGAAATTCTGTTTTATTTTGGTACCGCAAAATTACCCTTCAAAGCTAAGAATTTCTTATTATGCACTGCTGAAACGATTATAGTTACTTATGGGGGCTCATTTTCTACAAATAACATATGGTTTCTAATTTCCCCCCTATATTTCACTTGCGTAGACTAAATTTTGTAACACAATTTAAGTACCCACCGTCTCTGATCTTCAGATCAAAGCAATATGAAGATTCATCGCACACGGATAAATCCCCAGTAAAAACAGGTGCATGATATGTGGATGCTGATAAGCAATAATGTGTCAACCCACAAAAAGTCAAATTCAAAGGTTTTGATATATTTTGATAATGCATCACGTATTTAACATTCTAAAAAAGTGTTTCAAGTCATCTGAAACATAAAAGTACGTAAAAAATGGATTTATGTCATAAAACAAATCTTAAATCACGTATACAATCATCTTAAAACGCCATTTTCTCAAAACCAAGTTTATGCGGGTTGACACATTATTGCTTATCAGCATCCATGTATACTCGTGTCGTTACCACGGTTTATTTACGTGCTAAAAACAGGTCCAGAATTAAATATCCGTGACAATGAAATCCGTGTAAGTATGCTGACGCAGCATTGAACTCTTTCTCATAGCGGTGAGCCATTCACTTCACAGATGTTGTGTACCCGGAATATTACGGATAAATCGCATAATACGCGAAAATTTAACCAGGTTTTTCGAAGGGCAGACATTCCGTGAACCGGGTATGTTATTGGGTTTTGAAATGTGTGACAATGCGTTTGGTTCTATACAGTCCCCAATCAACTCCAAGTTATAAACTAGAGATTCCGTATTGCCCTACTTACTGATCAATATAATTAGGAATAAATTTAGATTTAATATCGACACTCTAAAGAATTCAGCGTACATAGGCTGCAATAATCGCTTACCATCACGTGCCTTATATATTAGTAACAAATACGATATAAATATTAATTATATTTAGAACAAACTGTGGTCTTTCTAAACTCTGGGCCAAAGTCATCTTGCATTCTTGCAGCCGACACAAAATGTATTCAATTAACGTGGAATGCAGTTAGCACTCCTGTCCACGAGCCATTTGCATTAATTACCCGCTACAACACGTTGAATAACTCTATTGTACGAAGATTTGTAGATTTTGTTACAGTTTAATTTACGTTAGTGAAATAATCTGCATGAAGAGGGTAGCTCATTGGTTCGTCTTTTATGTATTGGATGTCCTAATTGTTTTAATAATAGTCGAGATAATTGATATCTCTACAAGGTGTAGCCTGAAGCAGGAATCATATTCACAGATTGTGAAGTTTAACAAATTTTAGAAAATACACAAGTCAAATAACAGGATTTTTTATAAGTCAGCATGGTTCAAGCTTTGTATTGAAAAACAACTATTCCTACGGATTTCGCTATTTTTTCAATCGTTTCGATAAAAGTTTTTTTTTATTTCCTGATCATTACTGACATTGGCAGAAAATGTCGAAAACTAAAGCGCCTAGTAATTATTTACGTATGTATGTTTATCATCATCATCATCATCATAGGTCACTTCCTCTTGTCAGATAATTGTTGCAGTGCTGTGTCAGGTGATATCACGCATCTTTTCCCGTGGCTTCATGATGCTTAGTTGGAAACTATTTGCCTTGAACAGTTCAATGGTATTAATGTCATAATAAGTCTCGATAGCAATACCGTCGGAGCATAATACGATAAATTCAAAACGTGTACAAATTCCAAAATGCTCGGTGCACTATGTACCCACCCACATAGCAGAATTCACATATTTCACCATTCCATTTGAGGACAGCGCGATGCAGGTAGCGAGCCTGTACTGTATGAGGAATGAGTTGGAACTACATTCCGTTCTTGAGATTCTCTGCTGAGCTTATGTCTTTACCTTTGAATAATTGAAGTATTTGTCTTCTGATTTAACGTTTAAGTTGTAAACAAAAAACTTCTTTAGAATCTAAACTACGACCTTGATTTAATTGTAAAGTGTCCTTAAATAAGTGTAAATACGTTTTACTTGAGTCGCACTAAATTTTGAGCTCATAAAATGTCAAACATAATCACGTGCGTAAAAACTTCATTACAAAAACCACATAGCCTTACGCAATGAATGGCACCAATTACCGAAACTATGGCAACGAATTGAGTATCAAATCAACTCGTTAATGCCGATAAGTAAATCCCGTTAATGAGATAAGGATGCGATTAACGTCCCATGTTGACCATTTAACAATAAATCAGGCTCACGTTGTGAACTCGCCGATCAATCACCGCCATTGTGCGGCCGCGATGAAGGCTTGCAATTGCCAAACAATTTGTGACACATTATATTTTGTATTCAACTTTAAAATCAGACGATGGTTCATCTGAAAATGTGCTCATTTATTAATGGAATGGTTATAGCCTTATTGGCTTTAATGTTTGGTTAATATCCAGTACACAGATATCAGATGATTTGCCGGCTCATCTTGAAAATCACTACATTGTTTTAACGGGACTGTCCCTGGCAATTGATGTTACAATGCTTGGGGTTCTTATAAATGAATATGCTCACGCCATCCCAGAAAGGTCCCCGAGGTGGTAAACAGAGGTGTTGTAACAACAACACCCACATTGCACCGTATATGATTAAGTGCCAACGTGACAGAGGGTGAGTCTATCGCCGTCTCAGGCACTATATGTAAGTTATTGAATTACTTCTCAGACATATGCAGGTTTTCTCACGATGTTTTCCTTCACCGTAAAGCACGTGGTGTTTTTTTAGAAAAACTCATAGATACAGGCCCCGATGGGATTCGAACTTGCGTCGCAGGCGACTGTTCTAACCCCGAGGCTACCACGATTCTTTATCTACGATACTTTTTTATTTTAAAATACATGTATGAGGTACAGATGCTTTGTTACGGGCGTTCAGCTAAAACTGCACACCAAAAAAAAATCAAGGCGGGCTCATAACTGGTTACTTCACCTATACCGCGCAATAAACAAATCTCAAATTTAGGGAGCTACTCCTAAATACATTTTACATGCATGTCATATTGCATATTGATTGATCAGTTTGATGTATTCAGTTGGCACAATATGTTACCTAGATATATGCTGAGCGGCCGTGGGGGTGTCATCATTACGAACAGCGCGCCCCAATATCTCACTCGACTGTTTGTCGCTGACGTATTGGAACTCGTGTCGCAGCGTGTGTATTTTAGCTATATCAACGATTTTCTTATAGACTTTGGGATCTGTCAAAAATAAGCTTTACGCAACAGCGTTCTTAGACCTCCTGCGCTCCATGGAATGGGGAGCTGGGGTAGAATAGGTTAGTAGACAATTATTGTATGTTGGCACTACGGTTTCATTATTATAAGGTACGTAATGCGCGATCTCATGGTTTCAAAGGTGTTCCTAGGCTGATTCTATACGTATAAGGCGAGCAACGTGCGTTCAGTTCCTGATGGTAAGCATCTACCGCAGCCTATGAAAACTTGTAACTCCAAGGATAAATGACGCGTTACTATCTAATTAAATCCCTGGGCTAACATAATGACAACTATTGCTAGTACAGCAGCTCCAGTCCTACTCCTCCCCTCTGTGGAGCATAGAACATACCGCAGAAACACATCATTACTTGAAGTAGATATTATTCGGCCGCAGTGATCGGATTGAACGTTTGCACTGTGTGGAAGATGAGGAAGTGGCAGCGAGGCAAATTGCATTTAATCAAATAAATGAGAATGGATCAAACTCTAGCATTCTATAGATTTACAAACCAAAGAATATCAATATAAGGGTATAAGGGTAGGGTACCAACTAAAGAATAAATTTCACATTAAAAATATTTATTTTGAATTTCCCTTATCACGTTATTTGAACCTTACCTGTAACAATTTAAAATACATTTCTCCAAAGCCCGAAAGAACCATTAATCTAAGCCGTCATAACAAGAAATATTAACAAGTTTCATTGTACCGTTTTATTGTGTTATCCCAATATTTGAGAGTGATTACGCCTACGTTTCAGGTCCTAATAAAGATAAATAATGCCGGCAATTGCTAGCGATGATTAATGACGTCATACAACAGGTGGGGCACTTTTATGTATTTTACCTAGTATTCTCCCCTTTCTGCTTGTTCGGAATTCGTGGAGACGTTATTTTATTCAAATAATCAATTGTATGGCTCTTGGGTGTGTTGGTCGTAAATGCTACTTTGGAACACGAGGTCCTGGGTTCGAGGTAGGATAGTGGTAATCGCGAGTCAACCTTACAAAAAATGGAATCATCGTGCTATCATAATGATAGTCTAAAGAGTACACTTATCATAACTGGCAACATCACCACTCTTCCCTACCTCTCCCAAAGAACACAGGCAACTTCACTCTCATAGGTTACTTACCAGTTGGCAACTGTTTTGTTTTTAATAATTTTATACCATTTTCCGCCGCGGGGGAATGAAAAATACCCTATGTCCTTTTCTTTATGAGTTGACTGAGAACAAAAAATTTATGCTGATCGTCGAGATTTTTATAATGTGGAAGCATAACAAACCAAATTCACATTCGCATTAATAATGACTTAAATAAACTATGTATATTATGTATGTGCGTACAAATGAACGACCAAATATGGATAAAGTCAAACATATTCAATTTAATAACTGTACGTGCTAATCCTAAAATAGCACACCGTAAACTGCATAGCCAACAAGTATAATACACAAATTGGACAAGGCATTATAGCCGGTAAGGGCTCTAAGCCTACATGGCCGGGTATGATAATACGAAGGAATAGAATTTTAACAAGGACCCCTCATGTGCCAATGAATAAACGATTTCGGACATTTTATGGCTTCCCGGACGTATTATGACTCCCTGGGCGTTGGATGCGCCATAATAAGTCGGTACCGCTTGGTAGTCATGTTGTTTACAGCTGTATAAACTTATATGGGAATGGGATTTATAGTTTACATCCTATATCTACGGATAATAAAGTGGCCGCATTTATATTACCATACGATCAACAGCATGTCCTATGTTCATGTAGTATTTTTTGTAGTAAACTGGTAAGCTTTAGAAGTTTGGATTGATACCCACTTGATTGTTATCACCTATTTTTTAATTTTGAAGATCAAGAGAAAGATCTTCGACATTTCTTAGCCATGCTATGGAAATTTCCTAGGGTTTGTGTAAAGCCTTTAAACCAACTTTAATCCAACCTAGTCATGAAATCGTCGTCATTCATATGCGAGTTTTAAGACTTTATAACTATTTTGTATCCAGCCGCAACTTTGCACCAGTGGTATGACTATTCAATTGTTTACTTAAGGATCTATATGTTAATGATCATTTTGTTATCGACATTAAAGTGAATTTGAGTATCAGTGTTACTGAGGTTTAAGGCCGTAAGATTAGTAAAATATTAATAATATTGGACATAAAATATAACATAAATGGTCTCAGTATAAGCGAGTTGTGTTGCGTACACTGCCATCATATCGTTATATAATGTTGCAAAACAGTTTCCAAAAGAGATCAAAACAAAGTGAAGTTTGTTACCGTTAAAGTTCGCGACTATAGTGAAACTAAAATGAATGTCTATGACTTCAACGCCGAAGCTTGGCGACCGGCCAATAAATCTACTCTCTATTAGACTTCTAAACTTTGTCGTGTTACAACCTATTTTCTGGGATTAGGTAAACGTTACTTACATAACACCAGCTGAATGGCCGGTGGCCTTGCCTGCGATACTTAACTGTAACTACTGTAACTGGGGTCGATCCCGGCTGATCGCAGTTAGTGTATTGTACAGGTACACGAGTCACGAGCGCTCAAAAACTAGATAAAAACAGTGTTGATATAGTCATATATAAATCACGATTTTGAAAGTATTTAAATGACATACTATGAATTTGTGCCTGAGAGACAGCGATAGACTCGCCATCTTTTACGTCAGCATGAACAAAATGCTTGTTTGTTTACTGCGATCAAGTATAGCAAAGAGGTGCCGTCAAGAGCTATGAGCGCTCAGTAAACATTGTGCAGTAAGCATTCAGGGTCTTAATGCAAGACGGCCCCTATAACTTGAAAATAACTGGCAAATGTGGGTGTTCTGTAGATACACACATCTGCACGTACTCCTTCAGGGAATACAGCGTGATTGGTATGTTATAAAATGAATGTATGTACCCAGCGACATCTCTCGTCAAATACCGGTACAATTTTAACACACTCAACTCATTCGTGAACAAAAAATATTCTGCTTTACAACTAAAGCAAACTAAGTTTAAGTGTGATTTATTACTCTTATATTATATTAAAGAAGCTGCACCAAAAATAGGTTATGTAAATTCAAAAGCTCTTTTGAACATCACCGGTGTAAAGCAACCAGGTTACTATGTAAACATACGATTCCGTAGGCATTAAAAAGGTTGCGATTGCAAAATTTAACAGATACTCAGAACTATAATATTATAGACACCAATGACTATAATATAATAGTTACCAGTAGTTTTATGATCAAGAACATAATTTACTACATGCTTTACGGTAAATGAAATTAAATAACATTTGTCTGTTAATTTACCATTTAACTTACAAATAAACCACCATTGTAGATCGAATGAAAAATAGTGTGATAAGAGCAGTGGTGACTATGACCAAAATAATAGTATTTTTCAGAAAGGTCAAATTCGGAACACTCGTAACTGAAGAAAGTGTATGAAGAGATGCATGAATGTGGAAGAAGCGAAAGAAGTACCTATGTAATAAGCGATGGTCTCTGTCTATCGCCATGGCATACAGGCTTGAGCATATATATGTAGTAGGTGTGTATATCCTCTCTAAATCAAATTGACATCATTATTGATATTAAAAATAGGATCTCAGTTTCAAACAGTGCAGTACAAACGAAGTAGTACCCACAGTGTATTTCTAAATGGCGAATGAAAAATACTAGTATCTTCTTAGTGCTCCGACTATTGACAATTTCATTTCACGTTGTGAATTTTAAAAATAAATTTCCCGTTTTATCAATAGTGTGGAGAAGAACATCCAAAGGCCACCTTGTATTGAGTGGGAGTGACAGATGGTATTCGTATAATGAATGCCATTTAATATAACAAATGGCGCCGTACGACATAGTGTTCCGTGTGTGCGCGAGCTCTTGCAGAGCACTTGTGTCGCATCGTTTCTTGGCAAAGCACCGCCATAGTTCTTCTCAAATTGTGATTTATTCGCGACAAATGTCGAAATAAAGCGGCACCCGTGTTTTATATTGCGTCCCAAAGCACAGGCTTCTTTTATTCACGTGCACAGCCTAGTATTGCTGGTTGTCTGTCCCATAACGATGTTGATGGATTATATTGTATCTGCTCCCGTTTAGTGATCGATTGACAAATAACAATAACAAATGTGAAGGGGTACGGAAAGCCGGGGACTTACCCTTCTTAATTACTAACTCTTTCATTTAAAATCCTTACAACTTTGAATTAATGCTAGAAAGCTGACCGGTGGCTGAGTGTTAAAGACATATTAACAGATTTGTTTGTATGAATGAGGTCTTTCGCGCTTTCACTGCATGTGGCTACACATGTTATGCGGCCCCGCATATATAATTACTTACCAACATCACCAATTCGAGTTCATGTGCTACGCAGGTTATGCAGGGCTACGAACCATGGCGTTCGGCTACGTCAACACGGGCTACAAAATAATGTACGACGGAACTACGTAGTGTCAACTACAAGAAAATATTCAGCGTAGGACTATAATGTTGCCCTGCCCTGGTAAGGCACTTATGAATTTCGGAAATCTACCACTGTTTACAGAATAAGAAATCGAATTGGTTAAATTAAACTACTAGCTATTAATGCTGTTATTTTATGGGTTGAAAATGCACTATATAATAATTTACTCTCCCTTAGATTACGAAGCATATAGTCTTATGGTAATTGACATCGGCGACCTACGAACCGCTTTCAATTCATGGTATTATTTCTTGATAATATTTCTTAAATTTAAAACCCTCACGTCTCCTTGTGAAACTCAACCACGTGTCCAAAACGAATTTAAATTCCATCCCCAACTTTTATTTATTGCTCTTAACACCAGACTAAAATACTTTCAACATTTCAAACTCAATTGTAACTACAAGCTTATACTTTTTAGATACAAACTATTGAATTCATTTAAATGGGTCGAGCTCGGGAAACAAAAACAATTTCTACATAGTTATATACTGAGTATTTACTAATCTCCATTGTTGATTCGAAGTCAAATGAGTAATTATTATTTCGGAAGCAGACTTCGCAATTGTTAAAGTCTTTATTTATTAGAATCTAGGCCAAGCATTCTGAAAGGTTATATTAGTAACCATATTGATAAGAAGCTTTTGATCTAAAGCTAGTTTGTATGAAAATAAAGTTAAGTTCGGCTCACGCTTTCTAAAATTGACTGATGGTGAGTCCATCGCCGTCTCAAGCACTACACGTCATTATTTTTTATATTATAAATATGCAAGTACTTAAGTTTTTATACCGTATAACTAACTTAACTCATTGGTGCACAGTAACAGGTGACTTTTAAATGAAATGCTACGGCTCGCTAAATAAACATATGTCTCCTTATAAATTCCTGTCTGAGGTAAGGTTCCCAGAGTTTCATTAGTAACCACTATACCTCACGCCTGTATTCCCCGAAGGGGTAGGCAGAGGTGTTGTAATCACAACACCCACTTTTCACCGAAGATGAATAAGTGCCAACGTGACAGTTGGTGAGTCCATCGCCGTCTCAGACACTTTACATACGTCATGGAATTACTTCTCAGAAATATGCAGGTTTCCTCACGATGTTTTCCTTCACCGCAAAGCACGTAGTGTGAAATTACTATACATATTTTTTTTAGAAAAACTCATTGGTACAGGCCCCGCTGGGAATCGAGCTTGCGTCGCTTGCGTAGCAGGCGACTGCTTAAACCCCGAGGCCACCACGGCTTTCTCTAAGCAGAAGAAAGATTTAGTTTTATTGTACTGCAGCAGCCGTTTACCATCAGCTGGACGTTTGTTTACCAACGTTGTAGTATTCAAATGTACAAACACAGCTACCATATTCATGACACAATAGTTTGTTGTACTTCAACTAAGCTCAGTAACCAATTCATACTAAACGAATATACTCATATATATTTCATTATTTACTTGCGTCGGAACAAAGCGGATTTGCCTTAAATAAAGCTAATAATACCGATGTATTTGGATGGGGTGTAAGTGTTGAAAATGTAGCGACAATATCTGAAAACGAAAATGGAGAGTATTTACTTACATTAATCCGTTGTAAGGCGCTTATGAACGTCGATAAAATGAGCACAGCATGTGACCTTCTCAGAAGAACCGGCAAGATACTCAGTCAGGCATGGAATCAGTCGATATTAGCAAAGATAGGAATAGTTAAAGTTTGATGTTCGTAGACGTTTATAGGTAAGCGGTCTTATAAAACTGCCATTTCACTAACCTGGGGTGTATACCCCCATTATCGGTTTAAGCAGGAGGCGTTAAGAACTTCCGAGCTTTGATGTTTTATACGAGTTGTTCTTAGAAGTTCTTAATACGCGCTACTTAAACGATCATAGTTGGTCCCCTGGCAGATGTTAGCATGCCTGCTGTATTACGAGATGCTCGGATGAATTGAAATGATTGAATATGAATAACTTACTTTTTATGTTATACTATCTTTTTTGATGTAATTGGCTTACAGCTACACTAAACAATTAAAATTATCTTAGCCGAGAATTATATTATGACTAGCGGACGTCCCGCGGTTTCACCCGCGTAGTTCCCGTTCCCGTGGGAGTAATGGGATAAAATATAGTCTTTGCGACTATAATTTGAGATTTAAACTATCCTATCTCTCAAGTTGGATCGAACTGCACATGGTGTGCGAATTTTATTATATGTAATCGGTTAAGTGGTTTAGGAGTCCATTGAGGACAAACATTGTGACACGAGATTTATATATATTAAGATTAATTTGATTGAATTAAGTTGTATTAATTGTATAGATCGAGGCAAAAACCCCTGATAGCTCAAAACTCAGGCCCTACATAAACTCGCCACCTGTCATGTGTTGCACCCCAAGCCCCAATCAATACCGGTCGGCTGGCGCCCCGAGCAATGCCCGTCGTTAACTACCACAAACACAATTCCTACTGCACACAGTTGCTCACAGCCTATCAATCCGATCGCGTGCCTGACAGGTGTTCACAGGGTTTTGAATACATTGCCCAGTGGCTTTCTCTCACACGCAGTTCTACCTGTGAAGAAGCATCAAATACTTTTTATCTTATTCTAATACATATTATCTAATCTAAACACATGTTGTTCAACTACTGGACGAAGGGTTTTATCCCCATTTCCCAGTTCACTCAGCGATGTGGCTCCATTAGCATTCTTCTCATGCATATTTTCATAGAATATCCTGTCCGTTGGTTTCCAGTACTAATAATTTTCCTAAATCAATCATGGCTACAATAAAACAAAAATAATAATAAGCCTGGTTTGAATTTACTAAGATATTTATCGTTTAAAAGAATAATCCGCCAGTGGTATCAAACCGACACGTAGCAACACAATATCTGTATTTTCCAAATAATGTTATAAAATCTTCCCCGCGTATCCCTAGACAAAAACAAGGAAACAAATGGTAGGGGTTAGGGCAACATATCTCATAATCCGGGGTTATCTTTATGAAAACTATCCGCGTGGCATCTGTATGCCGCGCCGGCGGTCCACCAATCCGTCAGCGGCGGCCGCGCGTGATCCGAATAAACTATATAACATCGACCTAAGGATACCGAACGGTTTATGGGAGAGATTGTGCAACCATGACCTGTTTATGGGGTGTGTTGATAATGTTAAGTAAATTGCCATGTTTTATGTTTTAAACAGGCAGGTGAACATGTGTCTGGGGACTTGACCATTATCTTATACCGGGATGTTTAATGAAATAAATTTTGAAAATTATATAAAATTGATAGAATTTAAACAAAAATTATTCTTAACACAAAAGATTTGATTTACAAATTATTTTGAAAATTCGGTATTTAAGTAAAGTGAAGAACCCTTCTAGAAAAATATTAACCTCTATATCGGTGGTGTTTTGAAATGTTACACACAATCTTTATGGCAGACTATTGACTTAGATTCAATGACGTAATTTGCTGCGTACGAAAGGTAAGATCGCCCACATTTATAACTCACCCCTGCCTATTTATGATATAACTCGCTCGGTATCACTCACGTTATGCTTATTTTATACTTTTACTGATGTTCGGAAGGTTAGATGATATGAATCCATAAATTATGAGCCTCAATATACATACTTGGTTTCTTTACATTGTAATGGAAGATGCTTTTAAATTTTTTATAGATACGCAGCACGCCTCAGTTGTTAAATGAAATTTACAATTTTATGAGTGCAGGGGGTCTACTATTGTCTGCTTATGCAGAGCGTATTGAGAACTTCTGATCGTTTCATTGTATGGAACCATAATTTAATAGAAGTTTTCAACTTTGATTAAAACAATCGTAGTCCCCCGATACCTATTGTCACGTCACTGGCTTTGAATGTGCAGTAGTAATTTATGAGTTTATCTCTGTCTGTCTGTATGGCGCGATGTCATTAAAATACAGGCGCAGTAACCCCCACTATTTTCGCTGAAAGCTTATAACTCGTGACGCCACCTGTAACTCACACATACAATTGTATTTTTCATTCATGATTTGATAATATTGTCTGCCTAAATCCAGGACGCTTCAAATAGAGCAGCTTAGCAATTTTTTTGATAAATAGTGGCTACTGGTAACAACGAACGGTTGAAACAACAAAAGTGCTATTTGTGTTATTGACTAATTTATTAGTATTGGTAGCACTACGTCTCCTCTCCTATTCCTTCCCTCCCCACACTGGCAACACACGACATTTATCTACGATAGCATGAATCTGTCTGGCAACTGGAAATTCGAACACGATATCATCTCCTCGTTGTTCTTTCCTCCCTTGGTATTATATTATAGACGTTTCGGGCAGCAGATCGAGTCACTTATTAAAATGTACATTCTCTTAAAAATCAACGAACTCAAAGATAATTTGTTCTTGGTATTCGTAAGAGAATCTCCCCAAGATGGTATCTAATCACTCAGTCTGTCTATTGTGTCAATAAAGATACCCATTCAATACAACTAAAGCCCAAACTAAGTTGTACAACTTCTGAAATAACCGAACGGATCCCAAATCAACTTCAATACCCTTAGCCCAGCGAACAAAGGGTACAGACAGACCGATAAAATGATCGGGAGACCTATTCAACACAATGTACCAACTTATTATGAAAGTGTACATAGAACTATTATGGAAACAAACTAGCTGAGTCCCGTAGTTTCACCCACGTAGCATCAAATATCTACATGAATTATACATTTTCCAAAAAAATTGCCTAAATATTACATAGCTAGATAGGAGTGGAAAGATATGAAAGAATTCGGAGTGATTCAATGATGTAAGGAAATAATATCATAAAGAAACGAGCAGTGGCTGAAGTTCTCATTGTGGTTACATTCGTCTTAAACACAAGTGGATAAGAGGATCCAGAACGGGTCCACAAACTATTGACACTTTTTAAACCTAAGATGTTGTTCAAATTATTTATTATAAAGGTATATATGTATACACGTAGTAAGTGAGGAGCTGGCACACGCCTGAAAATAATTTCAACGACGGATGTGAAGTCATGCTTCAGCGACGGTGACAAACTCACAATCAATCACGTCTACACTTTTTTTCAACGTGGAGAATTCGTTATTTTCCACCGTGATGTCAGCAAAGGCGAACATCGAATTAGCGCTAACCTACTGTCTTCACATCTTTCCCCGCATATCTGTTAATTGGCCTCTGCCTACTCCGAAGATCAACTTTCAACGTTCTGGCAAACGTTTAAGCAGAGCGTATAAAAAAACTTCCAAGTTTGACATTTCATTGCGGTACCATACAATGAAACATCAAAGAAGTTCTTAACACGCTTTCCTTATAACGATCGTATATGACCCCCAAATGGAATATGAAGCTAGTTCCTTGAAATGTTGGGAATACACATGCAATGCCTAGGGGTGATGCTTATTATGTACAGAAGTTTATGTTCCCATAACTCATCGTAAAAGAGAAGAAGGACGAAACCAAGTGTTTGTTATAAAATTCATAGTGCAACGTCTGTTCCCTATATCTCAGCAGTGCCAAATACTTGTATTCAGTTTGTTTTTCCCCTTTTTCCAATTTGCCGGGCTTGCTCGAAGCGCACCGTATTTATTATTATTTGTTTTCAATTGCAAAGTAATCTACGAACTGCGCAGCTGCCGTGAGGAGTCTGAGACGACAGTGACTCGCGGGCGCGGGAATTAGAACCTTATTTATTTAAGCTTTGAAAAAGCGTTAGGCAATGAATATTGACAATTTTATAAAGTAAATCCTAAAATGATAAAATTTAAGTTTTTTGAACACATTGATTAAGTATATTGGGAGATTGGATACCAAACCAAACTTAATAAAACAAATTTCATTTGCAGATATTTCTGATCTGGCTGGCATCTGGCTGGTGATTTTAGTGTCGTCTTTATGGATTGAAATTGAGAACAGTATTTGAAGATATGTCGTGAAATATCATTTATCTCTTTTTTATATTTCTTTATGTACGATCACGACCTAATTCATGCGCATTATTATCTTGGATAGCAGATGGTGATGATATATTTTGTTTGTATCGATAACATCACATTAAATACATTGTGTGACCAAAATAACATAAATGTATCGCTATTCGCAACTAAAATCCTAGTGGTTGTAGTAATACTCAGTGGGCACCCTACCATCATTCGTTCCCATCGCCCTGTCACCGCTATCGAGGCGCGAACGGTGTGATTAAAGCGCCTTCCCCAAGTCGCGTTTAACCCCGCAATGTCAGGATTCATGCCTTTGTTCACTACTGAAAGAGAAACTTTGGAAATTCTTTCACGTTACAAAAACTAACACTTATTTTTTGAACTAATTTATTCGGAAGTATGGTCCACACCATATATTTATACTTAGTAATTTACTTGACTTGTCACTTGTGTTGTCATCCCGAATAAGAATTGAAATTTCATCTGGTCATTTTATCTGCAATAACAATTTATTGCAGACAGACAGAGAGACGCTATCTAGAGATTCTCGGATTCAGTCAAATTATTATAAGAGTACGTTAGAGCGGGTAGACGCTTTTTAAAATTAATCAGGATTCATATACACTTTCTTCTCTCATAAGTGCTGCGAATATCACTTTTCTGGAATAGATAAGGATGGTTTGTGTGTGCGACTACTACGCGAGTAAATCTTACCGTTCCGTATTAAAGATTGTATAATAACTTAAGCGTAGTGACGTCACACCATGCGCTTTACGGTAAGGGAAAACTTGTTAAACATAAACTCAAAGGCATGCACTCACCATCCCCGTTGGCACCAAACAGTCCATGATGATATGTGTCCTAGTAACATGAGACCTTTACCTCTATCCAATTTACCTAACTAACCAACTTCTAAGTATGGATGACACGTAGAGACATTAAATGATTACAAATGCGTGCCATTAATAAGAATGTATTCGTCATGAGCCGTGACGTTACGCGTGTGTTTCATTACGCCCCTCGAGTTTACGATGTCACATAAATCGTGGTCTAGTACTTTCATACCGATCGATGGGATAAGTAGCTACTATTTGTATTCCTTTTAATATAAAAAAAATTGTGCGGTATTATTCATTTTTGGTTAATGTGCGTATTTTTCAAAAATTTCCATTGTTTGATATTGTTGGTAGTTCTGTAATGTTATGATATTACACATATGATGTACATACAAGAGTCAACGGGTTCAAACAAAAACATTGACTTTTCAAGTAATGTACAATAAATACTTATTCGCAATAATAAAGTACAAAAAATAATAATAATTTATTATTAAGTTTATATTTAATATACAATTTATAATCAAGGATTACTTTATTATTGTGAAAAGGTGCCTATCGTGTACGTCAACGTTATGGTTTGAACCCGTTGACTCCTCTATATACGTATAATAATATACAATATCATAAAATGACAGAACTATCAACCATAATATCAAACACTTGAAAATAAATGAGAGATCAGGGGCCTTACCAGGACCTCTTCTTGCCATGATAGTTTTACTCTTATTATGAGACAGATTGATACGTTTATAAGTCTGTCACTGTCACATAGTGGAACTATGATGGCAATAAGAGCTTATGGTAAGGACCCAGATGTCAGACTGATTGTGTGAACTTGAGTTACACCTCCATAATAAAATTCATAAATGTATGTCTGAGCTACATTTTATACATTAAAAACAGCTTGCATTTACTATACAGTTTATTTTCAATCAATCATGTAAAGTATGAAAATACAACTTACATTGTAGCTGACAACCAGGCTACCTAAATAGAATATATTCTATTTTATCAAAAAAGGGGCAAAACAGAGGAGCGTGGTCGTATACCAGAAAATTGATTTCGGCAGGTGTTCACCGGCAAATTGTACGTTCTACGGCTGCACTGGTCTGAACACGGCTTTATGTTATGACTACATGCTATACAAGTGGAGCGTCCAAATTTTCGCCCCAAATATAGTTTAGCCAGTTTCAACAATTGGAATAGTTTGAACTTAATTTGTTGACTCCACGTTTGCGTATTTGAAAGTAGAATAGTAATGATATTCTCGTACAGTGAGAAAGTTGTAACAATTGTTTCATCTCCCTGGCCTTATCCCATACATTGTTGTGGTCGGCACTTGATTCAACCCGATGTGGCTCCATGTTAGTCACAATCAACTTATTAACTCCTTGTCCGTTATGTGCGCCTGGTACTTCGTGTACCATATCATCATCTCCCTGGCCTTATCCCATACATTGTTGGGGTCGGCACTTGATTCAACCCGATGTGGCTGATCACCTGATTTTTATACGAAGCGACTGCCATCTGACCTTCCTAACCCCTTTGACGAGGAAAATCTGTGATCTGGGTTAAACCAGTTGTCAGACTATTTTAGGCCTCCGACTGACCTGTAACGATTGCCAAAGATGATAAATTGGCAACCGGGACCGACGGCTTAACGTGCTCTCCGAGGCACGGAGGGAACTCGGGCGGTCACCCATCCAATTACTGGCTAGGGTTAGGGTTGCTTAACTTCGCTGATCGAATGATATGCGCCGTAGTAACAATTGTTTATTGTATGCAAAATAGGTAGTTACTTAAATATTGACATTATTCTTGTAGCGAACGAATCCACAATAGAATCCAAATCCGAAGTAAGAAAATAAAGAATCCTAGAACGAGTCTTTTCTATTTGAAGAGCTTTGTAAGCAATGGAGTGAAAGCAACTGGCGTTCTATAACCGATTAAAAGTAAATCATAAGATCTTATTTAGTGGGTAAACCGACGAGGTTTCATCTTTATTGTGTTAAGGGATATTTGAATCAGAAAATCAGTTTTCAACGAGCAAGAACAACTTTCAATCAGAATAAAAATAATTCGCGTGTACCACATATTTCTATATTTTCTTTAGGTATTGATTAGTTAATCTCTCAGGGTGCGCAATATTAGTACTAAAGCTGAACTGAACACTTTTGTTCATAATCATTCTGCTCATTTGCATAAATACCAGGAGCCTGCCACGAACAAATTAAGAACTTCTGAGCTTTGACGTTTCAATTTGATACCGTAAACGTCGAAGCTAACAAGTTCTTAATACGCGCTGCCTAAACGATCGTAGTAGGCCCCCAGTACCTCTTCAAGTCAGTAATAAGCCAACGGTAATGCCCGTTATTACGTGCAGTGTCTTTTCCTAGCAATGGGCGTGTCCAGTACCTATGAGACACATATCTACTATTAGCACGTCGGGTGCGGCGGTCACTGAGAAATGCTCGGTTTTTGCCGAGCTAGGCTAGCGCTGCTCCTAAGGCTAATGCCTCTCGTTTGTAAGTGGTCAGGTTCAAAGTTCACTTCAGTGTTCCTTTGTATACACAGCGACATTATACTGTGGATACAAAGGAACGCTACCTAGTTCAAGTGAAATCTAGTTTGGACGGTAGCTTGCGCCACAAGATCGTTCATTCGATTTGAAAACTTATGATGATGAAGTTCATTCGGTTTATTGTACTGGCGCTGGGTTTGTGAAGTAATACGTCTCCTATACGCCCATGATAAATCCTTGCGTGCTGTCAATATACATATGTCGATAACATTACATATTATCAAGAGAGTATTAAATATGAAGTCCTTAATAGCATGAGATCAACTGAGACATAAAATCGCAAACATCCCCGTTCGCGGGTGACAGAACACCGACCGATTTGGAGCGAAGCCCAATAGCTAATAACGTTGTCATAATAATAAACCACTTCAACTAGCCGAAGAACGCTTGAACGACGCAGATGCGAGTAAAAGTAGGTTATCAACTTAAATAAAAGTTCCTAGAGCGTTTAGACAATAAGAATTTCAATCTACGAGACAGATCCGGTACAATTGACGTCTTATTGCGGGAAAATCTACGCGCGCACTTGCTTGCAACAGGGAAAACCAAATGTTAATAGGTATAATAAACATGACACAGTATGTAAGTAGTATTTTAGTGTGAATTAAAAATGTATTCAAGTTGAAATAAATATTCATTTGTTAACAAACGGCTTTGCCAAAAATGCTGCTACAGAATAATATGAGTTGGTAACTTAGTACAACAATCATAGTATCGTCTACCTACGCAAATGTTGGTAGACAATACTTATCTGATAGAACCCTCACATCGAGTCGACGCTAGCTAAACTGTCAGACCAACAAACAACCCCAGTTTAACCATTACTGTTTGTCGGGTGACGAATGTGGCTCTTAATCAAGCACTTGGCTATTTCTCAGACTCAAGATAGCCAAGTCCTAGTCTGGATTGCAATGTTCTAGTCTTAGAGTTCAATTTGCACTGACGAGATTTGTTTAGCTTCGGGATTTAAGGTGATGTAAACTTTTAGTACTTACTGTGTTAATAAAGCAAAGTTGAGGACAATAAAATTACATTTTGTCACCCCAAACATTAAGTTGTTTGGGTTAGGCAAAAATGATATACTTTAATATAAATTATTCAACGTTATCATATATTTTGAATTACGCACAAAAAGCTAATTTCCTTTCGTGATAGGTACGGTATCTCATCACAATCTTTGACGGTACATAATAAAATTGGTTAACAGTAGAAATGTCAGCGAAGTCATAAAGGCATAGCGGGCTCAAACCATCACACTTTTTATTACTTAACTGTCCAATTGTTTAAAATTATTACACATTTATTCAAAACTACCTTCCGTTTATTACAGAGTGATCCATAATCTAACTAGATTAAGTTAGTTAATCTAGTGTTTCGTGAGAGCCGCGGTTGCCTCGGGGTTTGATTTGGCCATTCGCCTGCTGCTCAAGCGACGCAAGTTCGAATCCTTGTGGGGCACGTACCGATGAGTTTTTCTAAAAACTTATATGCAGTGATTTCACACCACGTGCTTTACTGTGAAGGAAATAAGTTAATCATTTTCTATTAAAAATTTGGGTGTTGTTGTTACAACACCTCTGCTTACCCTTACCCTTGCCTTACCCTTCTGGGTGGGCGTGAGTATATTTATTTATTTATAGTTTCGAAGCCTATTTGTTACAAAACAAAGAACAAATCTTTCTTTTTTATCGTATTTTTATAAATTACTAATATTTTATTTTTTACTTTGTTACTCCGATTTAAATGATAATACAAAATAACATTGCAGTGTAAACTATATTATTATTCAAATTACGCCTCGCAAAATACTACCGGCATTCCATAAACCTTTGCCAGCGCTGTCCAAAGCCTCTTAAGTAAACAAGGCTTATTCATAAATCAGGTTACAGACTACTGATCCACTTACATAAGTAAATACCATTTTGTGTGTAACTTACTTCAACATCAAATGCGGACATTTCTAGGGACAATCCTCAGGAATTAATAAAATGAAATCAAAGTACTTTACAGTGACTGCTAAGGGTTATCCTGTTATAATTAAATAAAACCTCATGTGTCTGTTTGTAATCAATCAATCAAACTTAACAATAAACTTAATTATTAACTCACTTTCTTATACTACTAGCTTGGAAAATGTCAGTAGGCTTAACTATGGAATACAATCCAGAATCGAAGAGGAAAGAAGATTGGCCACCTTGTACGACATTACGGGTTCTTTAAAAACATATTAAAAAGGAAAGAGAGGAAAAGGAAGACCCAGGATAACAAACATGAGACAAGTTAAGGAAAAGGTGTCTGCCATGACGTATAGGGAGGTCAAGGAGCTAGCACTGGATAGAGACGAATGGAAGAAATTGCATCGGTTACACCGGTGACTCTTAAAATTATGATGATGATGAGTAGGGTTAATTATTTATGGAAACAATTGTATACTTATACCCGGAAAACAATACATTTGTACAGTATTTTTACTTCTTATTAACTTTCAACTAGAATTAATTTAAATTAACCATCCCTATAAATTTGTTTAAGAATTTGTACCTTTTAAATGAAATGATTGTTTTAGCTACCTACTAGGTTTAATAAAATATAAAAATATGTATAAATACCTATCAAATACCTATAAAAAATATCGGGTATTGAAATAGTTTGGAAATAACGAAATAACGAGTGAAAGAAATATGTTTTGGACCTTAGCAGGTGGCAAGCCAAAATCTCCACCCTTACCCAAAAGGTATATATGGGAGATAATAATAATTTTAAAAATAGAGTTATTTGAAAGATATCCTCTGGCAATAATTAGACGACAAACGGAGACCAGAGGATGATAGTTTCTAATAATTTTAATTTGAATCCCGACTCATATAACACAGGGACATGTGTGGGTACTCAATTACTGTGGTTCTCGAAAAAAATCTGGCATTTTGTAATATTATAGCATTTTACCTGGACCTAACCTGACTGCATGTGAAATTTGACTGAATTTCACGGTTCTTCTATAGCAATAAGCAAATTAATTTGCTCCTTGAATTTCAACAACTTAAATATTCATCAACTTATTAGACACGGATATGCTAAGATCCTTTGGGACGCGTCGCAATAAAAATTTAAATTTTATTCAAACCTAAGAAAATCATATATGAAGTGGCGAAGTCATTCATTTTAAATTAAACTTTGAGCATTCACTAGCAATCGAGTGACCCAAATGTATCCAGTTCATTGCGGCTAATTGTTCTTCTTGTGTGAACCACCAGTACCCTTATTTGTACCAACTACGCATGTGTTTATATTTTTTGGGTTGTTATTCGTAATATAGGTTATTTTAAATGTTTACACAGTACATGATGTTCTAACACTACCACACAGCGCCATCTAGTCTCAAACTAAGCAAATCCTTATTACGGAACATTACATGTTTATTTATCATATCGAAGAATTAAACTCAAGACAAACACAAATGTTCAATGCATAAATAATGTCTTTGATATTAGAATCGAACCCACCAAACCAAACGGTATACCGTCATTTATGTTATGACATAATTTGTGTGTATATCATCACGATTGTATCGCATAAGGGTAGGCAGAAATACCAAAGTCGTGAAAAGATTGAAGATGCATAAATCTTGAGAAAAATGGTATCCGAACCCCCTCTGCCTACACCTTGAGGGACCCGATGTAAAGATACTACGTGTATACTGATACCCAAAATTGTAATAGATTTCGTACTAAGCCCTGTGCCGAATCCCAGCTGAAATCTAGGTCGGATCGGCTTTCATATAACAGTTACACAAACACTGTTTTAATTCTACAGAACTCTCAATTCTATAGCTGAGAGATTTTAACTTTGATTTATAACAGCAATGTGACTATAAATGATTAATATATATACTATATATTAACTACAAAATACTTACGTGATTCTTGAAGGTAGGGTACGTATTTCTAAGTTCTGTTGTCACTTTTCTTCTCCAAATTTTCGTTAGCCATGGTATGTGCAACGTAATTAAATATTAGCTATGAGAAGAAACTCATACGCCTAAAAGCAATTTTTAATTGTATGTCAATTACAGTAGAATTCAAATTCATTCTTAATCATTTAATATATTTTACGCACAATTCGCCGCTCCAAAGTCGTCAGCTATTAAAAACACTCCAGCTAAAAGCTGCCTCCAACAGCCTTCCAAAATAGTCAGGAAAATTGAATGCAAGATTTCTTCGCAGCCCGGATAACGCTGTCTAAACATAAAAGATTTTCAAGCGTGGGAGTGTCGGCTCCCAGATAATAACCTGGAGAACTTAATTAAACTTACACGGATTTTTTTTCTTTTTTGAAATTTATTTGCTTGTTCAATGTTCTTATCTTTTCGTGTATTCAGTGTGGAAAAACTAGGCTAGGAGGAGAACTAGGCGTTTGCTTACTTTACAACATTTCCAAGTTCAAACATTACACTTATACTCAGAAAACTTAAAGGTGACTTTACGTACCTATGATTGGTCAAACTAGCAATGCCAAAACAGTTTGAGTGTAAAAGTTACTCTGTGACATTTAATTATCTGTAACATTTAAGTAACTTGAGTTTTTCTAAAGAACTTATGTACAGTGATTTTACACCACGTTCCTTTCGGTGAAGGAAAAAAGCGTGAGGAAACCTGCATATTTCTGAGAAGTAATTCAATGAAGTATGTAAAGTGTCTGAGACGGCGATGGACTCACCATCTGTCACGTTGGCATTTAATCATCTTCGGTGAAAAGTGGGTGTTGTAATTACAACACCTCTGCCTAACCCTTCGGGGAATACAGGCGTGAGCATATGTATGTATGTATGTACGTTGTCGGGGCACATGAAAAGACAAAGGGAAAGGACATTCATCACTACTGGTAAAAATGTAATGCATGCATGCATGTAAGTATAACACTCAGACGAAATCAGTAGGAATTTCTCAGAAGTATGAAATGAAAATAACCTCGAAAATTACTACGGCTGGACGATTAATAGCTCCTCAAAATATCTTAATGGGCCCCGAACAGACTATGAATCATATAGCTGGCACTTCTACTTGTCCGTAAAAATGCTCTGCCTACCACCGTATCGTTGTAAGCCGATAGAAATGATCGCTGTTAAGCTCTAAACTAATTAAGCACATTTCTAGACTAGTATTAGTTTACTTTCACTGCAAAGAATGCAAGAAGATGTACTCAATATATCAAAATTATTTGTTTTGTTAGATGTATATTTTTAGCTCGTAAATTGTATAAGCCTACAATTATAACTTCTTATATAAACGCGGAAACGTCACTCCTCATCATATAAACTTTTTGTCCCACAGGAAGCAGGTTCCAAACACCTTTCATGTCAAACTATTTCTTATCCTTGGGGGGTAGCGGTCAATTTTGTCGTGGACAAGAACTTCAGTACTGTGCCAAGTTTCACTTTAACTTGACTAAGTTATATAGTAAGGGGTAATGAGCGCTATATCCACGCAATATAAATGGAACGAAGTATAATACATATTAAATTGTATTTATAGATAGACTTCCATAAATAAAACAAAAACTATATTTAATAGAAGCAGTAAAGTTGCATGCACCTCAACGATGAACTCTTCTTCCCATAATAGTTCGGTTATGTGACAGTGACGGATTGGTATGTCATATTCGTCTCGTAGTCATCTTTGTCATACAATCATGGCAGTAAGCGCGCTTGGTAAGGCCCCAGCCCGCCAGGTGGTAAACGACGACCCCAAAACTCGATGTAACTCGCGCTCGCAAGCTTAAATTGAGTAAAATCGTTGTGCCGACATTTGAAGAGACGATTACAACATTTGGCGTTGTGAAAGCTGCTGTAGATTAGATTTCATTCCTTAAAATGTTTGTTATTGCAAATTCAACCTTAAACATGAGCAATAAACCTCAGCCATTTGACCAGTGTTCGTATTGTGCTAAAGCTGAAAGTTAAGGTGATAAAAAACAAGTGGCAAGGCATCTGGCAGATAAAGGTAACAAACGATTATGACGCGCTGGTCCGCGAACGCGGGTTGAGCTGAATTATCATAAAACAACACCTTTGCAACACCTGCAGTTAAGGTACACGCACATTATGTCAAGAACCTATGGCTGATATACAGTTGCTTTTGTAGAAACGAAATGACACAGACACAGTGTTTGTGAAATTCAGTATGAAGAATGAATTTACGTGGTATACGTAATATTTCATATGTGAAAAAATATTTCCTTTGTTTAAAAAAATATAAGAATACCATCAAAATATTTCAAGCTGTCAAGATTGTGCCAGAGATATTCAGTCTGGGCATAGTCCCATGTGACTCACAGCCCCCAATTCCTTTGCAATAATGTCCAAAATATAAATATATTTGCTGTTGCAGTTGAGTAGGTCGGTCATTTAGCGAGGAACCACTGTGAAGCTCCCATAATAGCATAATTTTAAAATGATGAAAAGAGTGGTATAGGAAATCAGAATAATGATTCAATCCTCCATAATGTGCAAATCCCTTTATACATTACCAGAATACTTCGTTCAGCAAGTTAAAATGTTTATTGTTTTAAATTTTGCTCGTTACAATTCGAGGTGAAATCTGTTCTGAACTTATTTCAATCAAATCCCAGCAATTTCTTTGAAGAGTTCGCTCATAATGGTCATTTTGTTTACGACTAACGTTGTTTAAATGCTATTTCAAACACTGAAGTTTTTTTTGTTCCAGAATCAAATTGTTGAGCAAAACAAAATATCAATTAAATTATATTTTCTGTATTTCCATCCTCTAAATGAATGTTGCGTAAACAAGAAAATACCTAAAC
Source organism: Watsonalla binaria (assembly GCA_929442735.1). Taxonomy (NCBI): domain Eukaryota; kingdom Metazoa; phylum Arthropoda; class Insecta; order Lepidoptera; family Drepanidae; genus Watsonalla; species Watsonalla binaria. The sequence goes on from OV838932.1 coordinate 474,883, forward strand.
TAACGAACTGAGCTGATCTAAAAGCGAAATAATTGGACCACGATTCATGAAAAGGGAACGTGAACATACCCAACAAAATTTAAGTATAATAAAATGAGACCTAATTCCATCCTCAAATAAAAGAGTAATTTTAAGAGAGCGTTTAAAATAAAACAAAGTGGTGGCTGTAACTCTGCACTCAAGTTCAGCGAGTGACTCGTAATGAATGACTAATTACGGAGTCGACTCATTAACACGGATTTCTGAACCCCTTCGCACAACCCTGCCAAATTAGAAAGTTCACTGAACTTAATGAGGAGCTGTGCGAATGATGCCGTTCAAACACACGTCTTTTATATGACGAATAAGATTTTGTATTCCAAACGAGTGATTAGGTAAGTAATTACAGGAGTTTGATAATGATTTATGATATTTATCTAGAGACGTGGAGGGATTATTAACTCTTTATCTAGAGCGTTATAATTCAAAATCGATATTTTACCAATTAGGCTGTAATCGCTCCACATCCCATCTTACGCGATGATCAGTTTCAAGGTGCCTTGCATTGTGAAATCTGAAGTTTAAGCTTCTCATAATAAACATTTATTGAGAGATTTAAAATACATTGCATTTATTTTTGTTAGATTTTTAGTTTAAAATTGTATTGTAAATAAAAATATTCATCAAAATACTGTATTAGATACTTTTATTGTCATGGTATATTCCCAGATTAATATATTTAGATTTTTTATATTTTGTCGATTACTTGTTTTGAGGACAATGAAGGAAATGAGCTGCTAGTTTTAAAAGAAATCACTTCGACGTTTTTATAATTACAGATCGGTATCTAGTTTCCCAGAAGACTCCAAATGCCTGGGTGAAGATACATTATCAGAACACGATTGTGTCATGATCATGTATCAATAGGGATTTCTTCTAAAATATCCTTTCTGCTAAAATAATTTTCTACCAGGAATCAATGTTTATCTTTAAAACCTGCTCTGAACTTGTAGATATGTGATGGATACAAACTTGCAACTTTTGAATAAAGCGTGCTATAAATTCTAATCCCTTAATAATTTCTATCACTGTTAAATCTAAATAATATTGTAAATCGGAGAATAGTTGGGCTTCAACCTCAAAAAGGAGGAATAGATAATCTTTTTCCTCACACACAGCTCTCGAGCGTCAAGCGTTTCGAAGCGAACGTTCCGCTCATCATTATTTCAATTCCCATTTTATTCCAAAGTTCGGGAATAAAAAGTGGCTCCACAAAGAGCAACGTACTCCCGCGGGATGATCGTTCTATCCCAACTTTTTGTCCGTACCTACCGAATCAATATTACATAGCTAGCGAGCCGTGTTGAATTACACTTTCAGACGGTAATGATCACTAATAAAATATACTATGTTTATTCAAACATACCTACATAACTTTGGACGAAATAAATCCCTGAAAGGTTACAATTAGTATAACTTAGAACCTGGTTGACCGAGCTGTGCTCGGTTTCTTTTCAATGAAGTTTTCTCATATACGTATACTGAAAAAAAAAGGAAAGAAAAGAAAAAATTAAACCGGTAACCGTCAGTCTTGAACCGGGGTACTCTAGTTTCACTATCGCCCCATAGGCTTGAAGTCTCACGTCTGAGCTATACTTGACAGACGTCGGCGAAATTTACTGTAGTTTTTCAGTGCCTGAAAACATGGTCAAAACGATGTTTTCCAAAAATTAAACCTAGTTAGATATTTTTTTTACCCCAGAAACCCCCTGCACACAAAATTTCATGAAAATCGTTCGAGCCGTTTCCGAGATTCAGATTTATATACAAGAATTGCTCGTTTAAAGGTATAAGATAGTATACCTACATTTCACCAATTATGTTTGAGTCCTATGTAATAGAGGGCAACTCTATTGCCATTACTGACGAGGAAATCCAACAACCAAAACATTGCCTGTCCTCGGGATAGAACCCAGGATGTCGTCATCCGGAGTAGTGTTTGCAACCACTAGACCAACAAAGTAGTTATATCGAACAAAATTTAACAGTGACATGAATTAAAATTTGTTGAAAGATTATTCTAGTTAGTTGTAATTTGCGGTGTAACCAGCCATGTAGCCGGAGCCGGTGTAGCCATCTTATGTACCTATATTAATTCAGAATCATAAGAAAAACATAAGTAAAATAGAATATAAATAAACATCTAATTCAATTTGACCGTCTGGGCGTGTAGAAGTATCAAACACTACAAACTTTTGCATTTATAAAATTAGTGTGATAAAAAACTTGACCCAAATCGGTATCCCTCGAGATCGTGCCAACTAGACTGTCACATCACTATTGCCGGTCTGATAGATCACTGGTTCACAAAACAATCCATATAGACCACGGATTCAATCTACGCTAAAGGCCAATATTTTGTGTTGTGTGATCATCACATATCATAGATAAGTAAGAAGTTTACGACTGCTGTTTATATTTCACAGATTATTTAGACGTTCCCCTCGAAGCGTATATTTGCGTACATTAAACAGTTATAACATTAAATAAAGATTTACCACACAGCTCCCTACCAGACTGAAAACTTTCATAAAACTATTCTCCACTCGGCATAAAGCAAAACGAATGGACGAAATATTTGCAATATAAATGCGCTTCCCGAACACATCCACGTCTGCATTAACTGCACGACTAAAGTTGCTAGTGATGAATAGTTGGAGCAATTTATTAAGTTGCTCGTTCAGTTGTTAGGTCTGCGGGCGGAATTTTTATTTGTGCGCTCATTATTGAGTTTTGTTTAGCTTTGTTCGTTGCTTCGGGCTGCGCTGCTTAATTAATAGCCTTTTGGTGCTTCAACAGATAACGCGATTATTATAATTACCCGCGACATGATTTTTATGTACCATATATCCGCTCTGTGATTAAACAAAACGGTTTAGTTGTTGACTGGTACAATAATAGAGATATTACGACTTATTGCCAAAATGGTGTATTGACAGATTATTAAGTTTTAATAAATCTCTATATACTTCGCATCTGACCACTGATAAGACTCTTATCTCATCTATACTATTAATTTGAAATAATATCGAAATAGGTAGCCTCTAATTTACCTACGACTCGTATGTATATTTGTTCGTAACCTCGATAATATCACGTTTGGAAATGTCAATGAAAAGTCTTCATTCTGGAAATGGAAGTGATCAAGAGATCTGGCTTTTACGAGACCGTACGTCAGCACTGTCAATTAGCAATTACGCCTAAACGATTTCGGCTTATCTACACCGTTCAGTCAGTCCAACGCTGTTAAACCAAGGCTGAAGAGAAATTGCTTGACCACAATATGGGCATAAAGCGCGGTAAATGCACATGCATTTCTAGCCAAACTAATTAACCAATGAAGAGTTAATTCTATATTGCCAAGGAAAAGAAGCATACAGCTTGATGTAATCAGCTTCTTATGCTCGCGCAAGCGACGATTGTGTTCCACTATTAGCTAGCTTTACTCAGACAGCATTTTAGAGCCATTACTACACCTACACAAACCTACAGCTACTTAGTTGACACCGAAACACTGTAGAATTGCTGATAATAGTACAAAAATAAGCGGAATATTTTGGCACTCTCTAACCCTACCTATTATATTATATATAAAAGAGAGGCGAGTGAGACATGATATAAATAAAATTTTCAAGACCTAGGCGTTTAGCCGCTTGAGAAACTAAGTTTTGAAACCAGCTATTTATGATGCATACGGTGAAACGTGCTCAAAAACAAACATATTACGATATTCAGTTTCAAGAAAGCTATAATTCCTCGCAAGTGTAATATATCTTGCTCGCAAGTAAAATTTCACCGTCTTCCCTAACTTGCTGGCTATCCGTCTTAATTTGCAACTTGGCAAATATTTCTAACGCTAACTTTGTACCTGTATCTAGTTTCATATTTGTCTTTCCACTAACTTCGTCGAATTTTTAAGGCTTTAGTAATTATTTTCATTAATAATATAAAACTTAACGAGAAGGATTTCATAAAATTGACCCCCATTCCAAACTGTCATACTTAATCAGGAGAGACGTAACAAAAGCTAATAAATATTAACGATAAAGTAATGATTAATAGAATTGGTGATCTACTATTTGTGACGGAAAGCATTAATTATATTATATTGAAATCTGACTTAAGATTTCACTAAGAAGTTTTTACAATCAAAACAAAAGTTATTCACTCAGTATGGGCATTGCTAAGGCACTTATGAACATCGAAAATTTACCAATTATGAAATACGAGGGCCTAACTAAATTTCTGGCAGCATTACATATAATAATAATAATAATATTTCCAATTACTTACGATAAAATCAGTAATCTGATGTTACAAATATACTTGAACGATCACTCAAGTTATATACAAATTGTTCATTGCCTATAAGCAACTTGAAGCGCAGAATACACCGTGTTTTATTATCAAATAATGTTCAAAGCTTTCAATTAACTGCGCTTACAAACAGAATATGAATAATACATCAAATAATCTAGCTAAGTCGCTTATTCTGATTAATGATAACACAATATTAATAAATTATTTTCAGTTCGTTTGTGCGTCAAGACTGAGGAGGAACTAATGTATTTGAAATCCATTTAACTACATCGACACAATCAAGTTTCAGCTCTAACAGATTGGTAATAGGGTAAAGTTTGCTTTGAATGCGGTCAGGTGGTTAAGTATGCCAGGTTTAAGCACGACAATTTAAACTAATACCTGGTGTTATGTGTAGATTTATTGTTCGTCTGCGGCACTTGGGGAAGCGTCTTCCTGCGCTTGCATTTGTGCCATTCAGTTTGTGAATGTCGGGGATTTAATTAGTTACGATTTAATTAAATGTTAGTTAAGTATTTAGAACATACATCTTATCTTATTCTCGTATATAATGCAACTTATAGTAGTATGTGAGATGTATACTACAGAATATATCATGTTAGTTCGCTATGCATGTGCTCGAAACCTCACAATTGAACGAAACGTAGAAAGAGATGCATCAATTTATAAGAAACAAAAGAAGTATGTTAAAGTTGTAATATTTAGCTGAAAAATAACGGACTCTTTTCCCTGCAACCAGTAACAAGCTTGTTTATGCCGACGTAAAATATGGTGAGACTATCACTGTCTCTCAGGCACAAATTCACATATTGAAATACCTTTTGAAATACTAAATCGTTAAACTTTACTACATTTGAGTAAAATTAAAAAACAATGAGCATTTGGAACACTCATTCAACGTCATGTTTTCACGCTTACTTAGTTTAATTTACTAACCTAATTAATAACGCATATTTTTGTGAACATCTGCCTACACCCGTTTGGAGAGACTTGAAGACATAGCAAGACGTATCAGAATGCACCTGTAGTGTCAAACGAGGGGTATTACAAAAACAAAGGGCGTTACTCCCAGATCCCGACACACAGGGTGGTTAAAAGTGATTGGTGGTGTACAATGGGAGCCGTATCTCGCGGTGCAGGTAGCCTAGATTAAACCCAGGTACTCTAAGATTAAACGCGAGCTAGGTTGTTGTTACACCGAACGATCTAAGATGCATCAAGTATTAATGAATCAATGGACCGAGTCTCACACGGCGATACTGAAGGCCACTGAGTACATTCCGAGGTTGATAATTAATTAGAATTCGGCCTCAAATTCTAAAGAGGGACAAAAGTATCGTCACCTTAAACGGTCTCGTTTCATTCATGTCTCATGTCATAAATACTTCCTAAGATAATATATTGTAAGACCATACAATTATTTCATATGAAAGTAAATACTATTATTATAAAAAAAAACTGTTGCACAAAAATATGTTTTCTTTATCACGGATAATCTTTGACATCAGTCCAGCTCTGACTGATTTTAACGGAACTTTCACTTGAAGAAGGCTATATTTGTTTAAAGTTAAGATCAGCGAAATAAAGCCACCCATGAATTTAAATCTACCGGAGCACAGCCGCAGATAGGAAATAGAAAAACACATTGTACCGACTCCTAATGAATGGATTAAGATAGAGATGATGGTATTCAAAAGTATGCGATGATTCGCATACTTTTGAACATACATTTTAAATTCAACGGTATGATATTTGACTCTTTTCGAACACGATAACATTGTAAACGCGGTCCGTTTTAAGCCCTGGTCTCCCGAACACCGCCGGCCATTCCTCCGCGTCACTCCGATTTAATCAGACCTCTCCAGTGGCCAGCCTCTTTGTCAAATGACCACTCCAGACGAGCCCAGCGTTACTACTTGAGTAAGCGTAAAGTGCTAGTAGGTATCATAACTTTTAAAATTTTTGAACCTAGATTAGCTTGTCTCAAAAAAGTTTAAGCATACTGCTCACGCCTGTATTCCCCGAAGGGGTAGGCAGAGGTGTTGTAATCACAACACCTACTTTTCATCGAAGATGATTAAGTGCCAACGTGGCAGATGGCGAGTCCATCGCCGTCTCAGACACTATACATACGTCTTTGAATTACTTCTCAGAAATATGCAGGTTTCCTCACGATGTTTTCCTTCACCGTAAAGCACATAGTGTGAAATCACTGTACATAAGTTTTTTTAGAAAAACTCATTGTTACAGGCCCCGCTGGGATTCGAACATGCGTCGCTTGCGTAGCAGGCGACTGTTCAAACCTCAAGGCCACCACGGCTTAAAAAGTTCAAATAAGTTTTTTTTTCTGGCCAACGACAAATAATAGTATGCGGTTATACTTGCTCTGTCTGGATCATCACCACATTCGCGTTTCCCTTCTTGATTTCTATACAGAATGAAGTTTAGAGATTTGTTTGGCACCAAAATAAATGTGCAAATTATAGTCTAATACTTCTCTTGTCGCGGTGTTTGTCACCAAACTCCTCCGAAAAGACTGGACCGTTTGGTATTAAATTTTGTGTGTTTATCGGGTAGGTCTGACAAACGCCTAGCATCTTTTTTCATACCCTTAAATGATAAAGGTTATCCACCCCAAAAAGAAAGACAAACGTTTGCCGGGCACAGCTAGTATTGTATAATATTTTGTTTTTTGTTTCCTTTTAAAGTACATTTTCCTGCATGAATTCCATTCTAACTCTATCCTTGTTAGTACTACTTATTCTCTGTAAGTTGGATAAGACAGAGAAAACTCAGCCACAGCAACAAATACAAGCGACAATTTTAAAGTCAAATAAAGCGTAGTACGGATTATCGCTTAACGGCTTCGTACGGAACAAACAATACAATTCTTGGCTCTTTTCGCCTCCCAGTCCAATAACTAAACTTCTTTGTCTACACAGAGTACTCCTTCTCTCTCTAACCTATATAGTATGAAAAGGACGTGTGCCTGCCAAAGCATTTATCGTCTGGGAAGAAATTAAAGTAGCGCCGAATCGAACGGTTTTATCTACGTGTCGATAGCGGTCACAAATTATGTGCTTCCTTGGGTTAAGGCGCAGTTTACTCACCGCGACTAAAAACCATACAGTTCTTTATTTAAACTTAGGCAAGCAAGCATTTGCTGGTACAAGCAACAAGGGTAAGTTATTGCTATTTATACGACTATTCCGATACTGTCACCATAATATAATTTCAGTTTTAACGTCTGATCATCATCATAAAATATTTCATTAAGAGTTCACTAATTCAGTTCTTCAAAGCAGTACTTTCTAATGTAATAACACTCGTATAGCGCAACTGAAAATGCATTTTATATAAGGTCAAAATAACGTGCCCTGTTTGCTTCCATTATCATAGATTTGTCAAGTTCTATCAATAAACACTTGAGGCTATTAGCTTCTTAAGTACTCGTCATCTAGTAAAGTACTTGTAAATGTAAATGTACAGCGCACCCGTGCAAAAAAGTGTTCGACAAACCGAACCTTAATTTTGCCTTTTGGGCTCCATTCGTAACGTAAATGAAACCTTATTCAATCCGGAATAAGGCTCTATTCATATATTTCCGTCAGGAACACTTAAGGTTTAGTAGAGATAAATGAATTTCTACTCATTGACGATCAATCGAGTCGGTTATCTGTGTTTTGCGTCTTATCTATGAGGGTAACAACGTCTGAGGATTTATAGTGGTGTTGGCAAACTGTGTAGGTCTGGGAGTTATAAATTGCCGGCGAAACTATTCGATATGCGATGGGTTATGATACGGAGATATGATTCTACAGATACATGTCTTTACGCTGCTGTATCACTATTCATTGTGTTGTTTTGCAGCGTCAACATTACCAACTTACAAGCAGTAGCACAGAGTAAGTATAATAGGTTTCTTTTCCAAACAATCACTTTAAAGGTATTGGCTGACTCTGCTTGATTCATCATTGGAGTTATAAGCCAGTGTAAGGGATATTGAGGATGATGACGATACTTTGAATTTGACTTTGAGTTAGTGCATGGACGCAACACTAGGGTATCGCTTACGTGTCACGGTTCTGTAAAACGACTTTTCAGTTTTCTTACGTCACTATAATTTTCAGAAATTGGAACACATACTATACTTATAACACATGTCACGTTACCAAAGTAATAATATTCAATTTAATTCAATTCAAAATATTCATATTTGATAAGACTTTTAACAAAGTACAATCGTCAAAACAAAACGATTACAAAGGATTAAACACGCAAGAAACTCAGTAAATCTCTTTTCAAAATTTACAATTTTAAGTAAATCAATATACATACATACATATGCTCACGCCTGTATCCCATGGAGGTAGGCAGAGACAACCGTTTGCCACATGCTACGATCCCTACATACCGCTTAATCCACATAATACAATATAAATCGGAAAAAATATACATTTAAGCCCATGGACACTGTTCCAGTGCACACAACTCGATAAAAAAAATATAAAAACTAAAAGTAGGTACTACGTATAATTGTGTAGCTTGAGATGAGCAGCCCCCACTAGCAGCACCTGTTCACAAGTATGACGAGAATGAGAATAGGAAGCAAATATACGCAAGGTAAATTCAAACCCAAGCTCCTGCAACATTGCAGTTGCTCTGCTAATTGGCCTAATATATTAGATGGCAGGTTTGAATCCCATGTTGTATTCGTATTTTTTCAGTCATTACAGAACAACTCTACAGCATGATTGGGTTTTTCCATCTGAAATTTTCCAGTAGCCCGGAGTCTGGATGCCCGGTGAATGGCTCACTCCCTTAATACAAGAGCCTTAAACATAACTGGCGTAATGCAGGTGTAGGTACTACAATCACACCTCTGCCTACTTCGGGTTATTCAGACATAAGATTGTGTATGTATTAATGAGCTTCATAAATAATTAATTTGGTAAAATTGGTAAGTACTCAAAATAAACATTTGCAGCAAATTCCTGCCATCTGCAGTAATATTAATACTTCCCAATAAATTAATTAAGTCGCGAACAGCAAATTAACAATAAGGCTTCATTGTTTTTTTAATCTCACTGACAACCATGCCTGGTATTAATTACCGCATACTGCAACGATACAAAGGAATAGTTTGAGACTCCATTCTAGAGTATGATCAAGACTTCAGACGGGACTTAGGTTTCATGTCTTCCTCGAACGATCTCCGAAGAAGCCAGAGATTTAATAACGCTACGATGGTTGTCGCGGATAATACAATGGGTAAAAGAAATATTTATTAGCTGTGACCCGCAGTTTACCTGCGTTGACATAATTTCGTGGGAGGCTTTGTTTCACCAACCTAATAAAAAAAAATTATATATCCTCAGTTACTCCAGCTATCTTACAATGAAATCCCATTAAAATACGTCTAGCCTTATCAGAGATTAGCTGGAACAAACAGACAAACAAAGAACAGTTCATTTAAATTGTTTATCAATTTATTTAAATAAAAACCATATGTAATGTTGTTTTTTCGTAAGTATACTTGTACCGCACTTAGTGAACAACTTTTAATTTGGAAGTCAGACACTTAAATTTTACCTATATAGATTAATTCAATAATTCGAACGGCATCAAATTCCAATTACACTAATTAGACAAACACATTTACATATTCATCCTTTCTCAAAGAGCACATTGTTTCTTCTGTCCTCAAACACATTTCTAGTAGACAGGACAAGACACTATACGACCTTTCAGATTAATTCATGTTTTGTTGTAGTCTAGACTTTTAGTTTAGTAAGAAATAAATGTACCAACTATCGAAGGTACTATAAAAAAAATGCTTTTGATTTGTAAAAGTTGTTTTACCATCTCATGGAACTTACAAAGTGCAAGTACACCGTGATATTAACAGTAACATGTAAAAAAGCAAACCAGAATAGGGTCGGAAATTTTTGAAAGAGTAATTCCTGAAATCCTTGCCAGACTATTCGGAGTAAACCTGGGGGTAATGTGTATAATTCTGCAAACTGTATTTTTTCTTTGTCCTTCGGACGATTTTGAAGTATTTGTATGAAGACTAATCAAATAAAGGTAGTTTTGTATTTGCAACATAGAGACTGTCATCCCTTGATAGACAGTCCCATAGGCCTAGACAAAGTGACATTCGCTCACGCTTGCGCTAGTAAAAACGATAAAAAATGACATAAATCAGTCACGTGACATATGTCATTCCCGTACTTTTTGTATAATTTCTACTAGCGAAGCGTGAATATAATGCTACTTTGTGTACAAGCCCTGTAGCGATAACTAGAGATGTAACATTTGGTAGATATGAGCAGACACTGAGGCGAATAAAATTTAATTTAAATATTGGCTCAGGAAATCTCAGTCTTCCTGTATTCTTTGAGGAAGGCACATTTGCCTTTGAAATCACACCCACTTGCTGAAAACTTTGATTCCAATCAAATGACTTGGCGTTCGTTATCGTTTCCAGAAAACTTTTGATTCGCTCCCAATTCATTTTGTTTGATTTAAATTTTTGATTATCCAATAGTTAACGATAATTTGGTTACCGTTTAATTAAAAGGAGGATATCAAAGTTTATTGGGTCTTGGACTGATTGGAGGGTGGTATTATTTGGTGAATACTTTTACATAATTAGCTTTTAAAATGACAAGTGTATACACGGGTCATTTATTTTATGGGACATTCACAATTATATTATAGACTAGATTCCGTCCGCGGAGTCGTCCGCGTTTTCTTAGGGATCCATGATTTAACTCGATTACCAATATAGCCTATGGTTACTCAGTGTTATTTGAGCATGGTATTCGAAAAATATTTTTGAAAAGCGTAGTTCAAGAGCCTATTAATTACAAATAAACAAATCTAAATTATAGATATCTTGGTATTGGATCTTAATCACGCCGAAATCACTGAACGGATTTGTATGTTTGGTACACACAGTTTAATGCCTCGATATAACAAATATATAACTGCCTCGTTGGTACTAACCACTAGTAGTACGTTCGCCTGCCGATCACGAGGTCCGGGGTCACGGGTTCGATTCCCGGGTTGGGTCAAACATTTGTATTGGGTTTTTCTGTCAAGAAATTCACAATAAAATGCCCGGAGTTTGGAAGTTGGCGGTGTTTCCACCCCTGTGCCTCGGAAAGCACGTTAAGCCGTTGGTCCTACGCCTGATCTCTCTCCGGTCGTGTCGGATTGCCGTCCCATCAGACTATGAGAGTGAGGGAATAAAGAGTGCACCTGTGTTCGCGCACACACTTGTGCACTATAATATCTCCTGCGCACATGGCTGATCCTCGTTGAGATTAGCCGCCGTAGCCGAAATTCGGTAGGAGATCATTATTATAATAAATATACAGTTCATATGGCTGTGCTCCAATATCAATAAAGAAAGCGACTATTTAGTAAGTAAAAGGTAGTATTTTATTTATTTATATAACAAATTCACACTGTCGTTCGTTTTGGGATCAAAATGACGAAACACAAACCTACCACTGGGACGTAACTATCAGCTCTTATTACCATATAGTTCCACTGAATGACAGAGACAGACTTATACTCGTCATATAAATCTGTCTCATAATAAGAGTTAAACTATCATGGCTATAAAAGGTTATGGTAGGGGCTCTGAACATCAGACACGTTATACTTAGATATGCTCAAAATAAAGAGATTCAAATATAAAATAACTGAATAAAATTATTAACATTTGCCTATCACTTCCATTTTCCCTGCGCAGTGTTCGGATCCCGCTGATTGTTGAGACAAGGCGTACTTCAAAACATTCCTGTTTTATCTTATTAAGCAAAAACTGACCTAGTTCCTCGGTGAAACTTAAGGACCGTTTACACAGCCCTCTTCAGATCCACCATCCATCACTACGTAATAAAATTACTGCCGAGTGGATGTTAGCAAATTAAATAAATGCTACGCAATTGATTGATGACGCGGAAACTTTATGGAAATACGCTATTGTTTCAAAGCTGAGACGCTCTAAGACGGAATACACATAGGCGTGTCTTGAGATACAAACATATTTGATCTATAAGTTCAAGCTTTGGGAGGATGTTAGACAGGATAAAGAACTGAGTGATGATAGCCTTCATGTTATTTGTTTCTTCTTATGAAAGACGGTTTAAAATACTGCAAACAGCATAATTGTCTTAAAACTTTTTACAAAATTCCTGTATCATGCATACATCAATGTATTACTAGAAAAAAAACAACTCATTAAAAAGTATGTGTTCAAAAAAATTGTTCCTGACTCACGCATGACACGAAAAAGCACAGCTTAAACAGAAATGAAATTTAGAGCGTGTGTTAGGTACGAGAAAGGTTTTCTTGTTCAGACCCATAAGGGATAAATAAAGGTATTAATTCATCAATATAATATAAATAAAATTGAAGTGTCTGTTTTTAATACCAAATTAACAGTTTTTCGCCAAATGCATAAGAAAATATATACGGTACACACATAAAAAAAAGAATTGAATAAAAAAATTATGTCTGTCTCTTTGTCTGTTTGATTTTCACTGACGTATAGCTAATGTTACAAAAAGTAATATAGAATACTGTTCCGCGAGCCTCCAATTAAATTAAGTCTACAATGGTAAAACACACCTACTAATTTAATAAATCATCAACGGTTATAAAGTCTATAGTCATAAAATAACAAAACAAAAGTATCAATTTCTCAGGCCGCAGCCGGTAGGATTCGAACCTACGCTCCCAGAGGGAATCTGATTTCGAGTCAGACGCCTTAACCACTCGGCCACGACTGCGTTACTTCATTAGTTGAAAGTATGAATAGGTATAAAGACATTATACACCCCAGTAACTTTTTATTTAATTAATAGCTACATGGCCATTTCAGAAACATTTGTATGGTTTTGACAAGTCTTTGGATTTTAATTCCACCGTCAGAAGCCGCCCAAAGCCCTAAATATGAAGTTTGCAAGAGAAGGTCATTCTCCTCCATCATAAACTAAGTAGGTACAAAAAAGTTAGGCACTTTTTCATTTAACGCAACATAATATCCTTTCTTTCGACCTCTACCAAAACCGAAAAGACTTACAATTAACCCTTCAGTGCGAACACGTAAGGCATCGCCAATAAAGTAGGGCGGTGTAATATCGGCACGTAACTACGGGTGACAAGGGTGCAGCTATATTACACCCTGAGCTGCTCACGTCGCCGGATTATTGTACATCTCACTTCATAACTGTATGGATATCTTCGTATCGAGTGACCCTACAAATATGCACCTAACGACCTGTAAAATTACCCCCCGCAATTATATACTTTGAAACCCGCGGCATGTATATCCCTCTATCGGACAAATTTATACACGTCTGTGTCTGTGACGACACAAAATTATATAATGGTCTTAAGATCTCTTATGAGCTCACGGTAAAGCGACGTGATTGTAGCTAAATAAATTAGATTACAAGGTATAGTATTATATATTTTTATTGTAATATAGTATATAGTAAACAAGCTAGTTTGCGTTCTATATTAATATATTTGAACAGTTATCCTGATGATTAAATATCATACACAAATCTTTATAATTATACAAATTATATTCAAATAAAAGTATATAACTTCAAAAGTAATAATGCAATATGAAAAGGACACGCGCAATATCTTAACCATAAGCCATATAAGCATAGAACAAATGTAAAGAGATCCCTGCACCCAATGAAGGGTTATCCACTTTCAATTTATGGGCCCCCATTTCATCGGAACAGAAGATGGGATTCGACAATTTGTGGCACCCACTTCAAATGTATGGGCGGATCTTACCCAATGTAAAAAGGTTATAAAAGTTCCAAATGGTTTCATCTTTGTATGTGTGCGTTTTAATCTGCTAGTTTAAAATACTTTTCTATAAATATATGTGTATGTATTTCTGTAAGGTTCTTCGTAGGACCAAAAATGTAGTACGTGCGAGTGTCTCGTTCGTAAGCTGCAGCCGCTACCATCCCATGGGCTGAATGCACACTGGATTGTGACTTTTCGCTTTAAAACAAAATTTGCTTACGCTAAATAAATGATGTACAGTTATCATATTTTAGACTCGAGCGTGAAAATGAGTGAAGGATGCATAAAGGAGGAAAGGAGGGCCAGATGCAGCACTATGGAAAGAAACTATAACAGTGAATACAATTTATTCATCAAAAATAAATACTGGACACTCACTTATAGACAATATACATATAGAAGCCTGTCAAGTATATATGGGCGTTTAAAACAAACGAGGTTTGAACAATGAGATAATTTGTATCATACCAAGTTCAAAAAAAAACACTTTAACCTCAAATCTGTAAGATAGTCTAAAACTTTGAAATAGGAAAGCAGTAATGAAGTGTTTAATTTTCCAAAATTACTCTTAAGCTATACCAAAACGTGTGCGAGGTCTTAAGCTCCTCGGAGGCTTTTAACTGATTGCAAAACGTTTGCAGCAATGGTTTCGAACTCAATACCACACGAAACGTATCGCATATTCACGAATACATAAACTAGTATAGCAGTGCTCTTTGAGTACCAATACATAAGCTGACAGTCAAACCAACTTGCAAACTTCATTTGCAATATTTAGCCTCAATAGTGGCTTTTCAAAAGTTTCATGTGCTTACTGCTGAAAGCTGAGAAATGCTGAGGAGTATATTTTTCAGCTCCAACAGCTCCCAAACATATTCTTTGTCTCGGCTTGCTGTTTACCCGACTACGGCGAAGCAAAAGGGGCGTTGTGATTTTAGCCGTAATACAAACAAAATATACTGCACCGTACATTGTCTGTTCGTATTTTATATGGTATCAATAAAATAAAGTAATTTATATGTTCATTATAATAAGGGTACTGTTTCGAAATAAATATTATGCCATGGAATAAGTTTTTAGAACTTAAACCTCATAACAAAAGTAGAAATCATAAATAACAAACAGTAATAAATTTCCGAGTTGTGTACTTTATTTTGTGAAGTCGAACCTAGTTCTTTATATTATTGTTTGTGTTTCCAACAACTTACAGCTATTCAAGATATAATAAACAAACTTGTCTGATGAATCTCATTGCTACAACTAAACTAAGTGCAACAACTTTTTCAATTTTCAGGATAATACAGTAGCCAAGTTGGAACTTGAGAGGATTCGTTTTTATACTAGGCCTTGATTCGGTGTGAATCGCGCATAGCTACAAGAGATAAAGATACACGGGACCTCGTGATCGATATTCGCAGCTGCCCAAATGGGGACTGTACATCCACCTTACAGAATATTGCAGCCAAATAATGCTGCCTAGAGTAGTACTATGTTCCTGAAGGGAGTAACGTCACCTGTGCTCCGTACAGAGGAAGTTTGGATTCACTCTGCTAGCCTTGAACAAAAAAATCAACATATATACATACATATGTTCACGTCTGTATTCCCCGAAAGGATGGGCAGAGGTGCTGTAATAACAACACTCACATTTTACCCAAGATGATTAAGTGCCAATGTGACAGATAGTCAGGCACTATACATACGTCATTGAATTACTTCTCAGACATATGCAGATTTCTCACGATGTTTCTCTTCACCGTAAAGCACGTTTTTCTTATTATCACGCCTTGCCAGAGGGGATAGCCAGACCAGAAGCGTTACAACACCCACATGACAGGCTATTGTTGAATTGGTGACAATTTATCGATATATTAACGCCTTACAGTACTTGAATATCACCAAATTACTATGTGATTATTATCAATACCTCGAGTACCTATTGTTTCTGCAATATTTGTAAGTATACAGGCAGCTGTTACACAGTGAAGTAGCAAATATATCCTCAACTTAAGTACCTATTCGAGATGGGTTTTTATACATTTACCGGACGATAATAGCAACACTCAACACCACTTGCAGGCCTTTTGAACGGTGTTCGTCCAAGCAATCTGCTCATTGTTTCTTTCCATTCACTCGGAGCGAATGAACGAACGCTCCCATTCACCGGCTCAAAGACAACTCTTTTGTCGCTTCAGATGAAAAGCCAACGATTGGAAAATGTCATTTTTACATTCACATTTTTACTTGTCTATAATGCCCGAGCTTCGATTGTGCATATTTAAGAAAAGGCTTGGATTTGAAGTTGGGTTTACAAGACAGTTCTTAAAGACTATTTTTCTAAGACAAAATTATGTTTTGACATATGTCTCAATTTAAATGCATGACAGACAAAATCTGTAGGGCTATAGCACATAATATTATTTATAACTAACTGTGCCCTGCGGTATCACCCGCGTAGATTTAATTTCATTCCCTCGGAACCCTAAATGTTTTTTTTTAATACAAGTCTAAATTACTCCTTTAGCTATCTGCCAGTGAATGTCCCGCTAAAATCGGTCCAGCCGTTTCAGAGATTACCCGGAACAAACAGGCCGACAGACAGAGTTTTTTTTTAAATTTGGATTGTTATTTTGGAATTAAAAACAGACACTTCAATTTTATTTATCTGTATAGATGACCTTCGTGAGTTATTACTCAGTAAAAGCTGGCCCATCTAGTATGTGAGTTTTTTAATCCCCATGCGAAATATTAATTTGCGAAAGTATATCAATCTGCCTGTCTGTTACCTTTTCAAAGGTATATCGCTAAACCTATTTAGTAGATATTTGGCATACAGACCTTTAAGTCCAATGATAGACATCGTTTTCCCAAGCGAGTAAAGTATGAGCATTCCTCGAAGTTTGAAGAAATATGTCAATGCCAGCAACGGCTGGGTGATGCTCCTGATATTGCAAGCGCGCATACACTGCGGTAACCACATCATAATCAACATAATAATCGGTAACCACATCAATCAATCAAGTGCTATTTGCCACGTTAGTAGTGTATAAAAAACATACAAACGTACATAGGAAAAGTTATCGCAATTAAATGCAATTGTACAATATTATAACACTTATATTCTACACTTGCTGATATATTTTAAAGATTAATCAGTCAATAGATATCAAAAGCACTAGTAGTCAGTAAGATTTTCGAAAGTTCCCCTCCATTTCTCATGGACATGTATATGGAAAAACATACAGTCGAATTGATAACCTCCTCCTTGTTTTGAAGTCGGTTTAAAAACGCAAATATACCGATAAGTTAAGCAACCAGACCGGGGCCAGCTAAAGGATACAGATCCCTATTCATTACTGATAATGGCCGTTACAGAATTGTTAGGGTCTTTAGGAGCTTTTAACGGCGTCGATAAAAATTAAATGGGAATAATAAAGGAATGGAGTAGTGAATTCTTACCCTAAATCTCGCTGCCTACCCAAATTGATTGGGGAAAGGTGTGGCGGAAAATTAATTGTTTCCAATTTCTTTCAATTTCATTCGAGTTGAATAACATAGCATTGAGTCAGCGATAGTTATTTACTTACATATAGGTGCCGCCAAGAACTATGAGCGCTCAGCGAAAATAGTTACCTGCATATTTTATTCGCGTCGCGCCAAACAGACAGAGATAGACTGATAAAATGACTACGAATTCAAGGTCAGCGTTCATAACTCGTGACTTCTATGCTATGAAACTACTTAACTAAAGAAACCTACTGCGTAATAAAACCTATTTTCTTGATAAAAAGTTTTACTTAAGTGCACATGTTACGACATATTGTGAGATTCCAACAGAATTTAAATCAATTTTCGTAAACTGAGTGCACTTAGGTACTCTTTGACACTTTCATTAAACACAATCGTTACATGGACGTCACGCGGTTTCACCTGCGTTGTTCCCGTTCCCGTGGGAGGACGAGAATAAAATATCGACTATATTTCTCGCTGATAATGTTTCTATCCATTGCTGAAAGAATTTTTCAAATAGGTCCAATACTTTTTACAAACAGACACTTACATTTTATTTATCTGTATGCATAGAAAGATTATTTTATTTACATGAAATATAACATTTGAGTAACTTATTGCTAACAATGAAAAAGGAAAAATATAATAAAAATAAAAATTATAAATAAAACACGGAATTTAAATTAGTATCTGCGGGAATGGTGCCCAGTAAGCTGGCTGCGTTACCTCGCTGGATCGCTAAGCTAATCCTCTGACCGAGGTAAGAACCAGCTCGACGGTCACCAGAGACGTCAACCAGGCGTTTTGAAAGATCCTTAAAAAGGACCTTCGCATTTGGCCCCCATGGCCCCAAAGTCTCAACCCCAAACGGCAGAAATATACAATTATGACTGATATCTGCATATTTCCGCCGCTTGAGGTTTTCTGCACACACTGCCGCCGCCCCTGCTTGCTTCGATGTCGAGTTTAAGTGGCAGCGAGCAAGTGTGTCCACGCAGGTCGCGTCCCACACAAGGGGCTTCCCGACACTCCAGGGAACTAACGTCATCCCGTCAGGTCTTTTGCCATCGTCTCGTGCAATACCAATCGGTTCTAGAGTTGCTGGCACGTTGACGGTGACAAAAGCCCTACGAATGACGTCATTCAAAGTGGAATGTCGGGATAGGCGACCCGCACTGCGGCGACAAGAGAGGCCATGGTGACCAAATTGGTCGACGTCTTCCCCGCAGACACAGCGATGGGGCTCATTCGTTTTGCAGTCAAGTCGCAGGCTGGCAGCTAAGGAAAATGAAATGTTGTCGAGCATAGTACCGATGTTGGCAGATGGTAGTGCCTGGAGCCAGTACCCCGACTCATGTTCAGAGACGGCAAGGAGACGGGCCTTTTCTGCGCTAGCTTCACTTGTTTGGATTAGATTAAAGTGAGCTATTTCGCAGAGCGGCTCGTCCCATTGCCTTTGGGATTTGGGATTTAGAGGAAAGCTTTCACTCGGAAAAGCTGCAGACCAAGCCACCCTGGCATCGGCGCAACAGTCAATCTGGACGTCCCCAAGGGAGGGTCGAATGATTTTAGTGAAGAATCCAGACGTACTGTGGGTCGAAGACAGGAAAGCCGGGAGTGCAACGCTTGAAATGTTTCTGATGCCTAAGCCTCCAAATCGTATCGGAAGAGATGCTTGGGTCCAATACTTTTTGCGCAAATTAGTTACAAACCTACTTACATACAAATATTTCCTTTCTATGTACTTATAGATAAAATTATGTTATTATATATACATCAGCTGAGCTGTGGTGGCCTTGAGGTTTGAGCAGTCGCCTGCTACGCAAGCGACGCAAGCTCGAATCCCATCGGGGCCTGTACCAATGAGTTTTTCCAAAAAACTTATGTACAGTGATTTCACACCACGTGCTTTACGGTGAACGAAAACATCGTAAGGAAACCTGCATATTTCTGAGAAGTAATTCAATGACGTATGTAAAGTGTCTGAGACGGCGATGTACTCACCATCTGTCACGTTGGCACTTAATCATCTTCGGTGAAAAGTGGGTGTTGTGATAACAACACCTCTGCCTACCCCTTCGGGGAATACAGGCGTGAGCATATGTATGTATGTACATCACAGCCTCTGCACTTTGCCAGCACTATCATTCCAAAGAGAATAGAGAGAAACTGCGTTATCTCTGGAATCTAAGCTTTCAGTAGCTCGCTACGAATTTTGCCGATTTCCACGCACACAGATTACACATTCACAAACACACGCGCGTACATATTGTAAGTTATATTTTTAGAAAACTGAAGGTGGGACTAAGAAATTTGATCAGCCGCCTTAGCACATGTAAATACTCGCAATAGGTACTTAAAATTTAATAAGGAATTAAGGGAGTCTTATCACAAAAAAATTGATAACCCATCAATCACTGAGCGCATTAGTTTATTTGTTCCTCAAAATTATATTAGGGGTGGTTGCCGCCGAAAACATCCACTGTTTGCCATTCCCGCGTTACGTTCTTGTCACGCCAAAAACAGTCCCACTGCTCGGGCGCTTAGTTTTCTCAACGACTTTGTCGCCATGATCCAAGATGCTGACGTATTCGCAGATTCGCTGCCATCACTCATACAGAGTATGAGAATATATATTTGTAAATTTTTATATATAAGCGCTTTGGCAATAGCTGTAAGTTTATATATTCAAATTATAAATAAATAAATAAACACAGACACCAAAACAAAACTAAAACAAAGCAAAAAATACCACTATAGAAAAAAATGCTACTCGAAATAAAAACTAAATTTCAGATTTCAACGCGCACTGATTACCACACTAATTACTTTTCACTCCACTCATAAAATACACCGTAAAGTTACAAACTAGTCTTAGTTTCAAGTTTCAAAGAATTTCTTTGATTTTACGCTTCACACAATGCGTATGTACGATGGCCTCGCGCGCCATTTGATTGACTGATTTTTTTTTTATTCGCGTCGCAAATTCTCAAAATGCGATTGGTCCATTTAAATAAAATGGCGCCGAACAAGCTCACTCGATATTTTAAATGTCAATTAAATAAAATTAAGACTTCATTCCAAATATTTTAATTTGGAACTATTCCGTGTTCATATTAATATTTTAACGTCTACGATTTTTAACATCCTAATAAATTATTTTATTGTAAAGCTTGTTAATAAAATCATTCTAAGCACAATCTCCCTTGTAGAACATTTTTAGTAGCGTTCGTCCCACGCGTTTTATTTTTGTAATCTCATTATTTGTCAATTTTATTAACTCGATATTTCCTTATTACTTCTTCCTGAATCTCATTCAATCTCAATATTAAAAAATAATAAGATTATTTTCTTTCTAGCAAATTGTATGCGTAGGTAAGTCGTATACAGGTCGTCTATGGCAGAGGAAATTATTTTTTTTTGAATTACCATCGAAATCGATTTTTTTAAATAAGTTTCTTTTTTTTTCATATACTTAAAGATTTTGGTATTTGATCTGTTGAAATCTTTCAGGTAGATCTGAGATTCAAATGTACCTCGGAGTACCGGTCCCTGGACCGCGTAATTTCATGAGACTAACTGTTTCAATTTTCAATTTCAATTTCAATTTATTGCTTTAAAACATATTCTTAATTTAGCACTTACAGGTTGTGAGCGGTAACACTATATGGATGGATATGGACCCTGTTGGGCATAGCAATTTTTTGAGAGAGGGCTTAAATTAGGTATATTATATTTATTATATTTACATTTTATATTATTCTATTATATGGCTACTTCTTATAGGTACCTATATTTTTATATATTTAAATATATAATTTCTGACGAAAGTATAGGTCTGAGAAGATAGACAAGCCTGATGCCATCTGTCACATTGACAACTAAGCACCTAAATTCGTTTATTTGATTTTAGGTGATATATTATTTTGTAATATTTTTACAAATTACAGGATTTGCATAAATAAATGTCCAAAGTCAAGTGCGGCTTAAGATCAGTAAAGTAACCCAGTTTATTTTTTGACTCGGTCTGAATAGGTGTCTCAAAGAATTCCATTTGAAATAAAGTCATTACCCGGAATCCGGGAACACTGTGAATAACGTCCGGGAATTATACTGGTGGTTTATGCCTCCCCCGCGACCATAGAGTAGCTGTCGCTTCTCAGGTGTAGGATAAGATTGTACTTTCACGGAGTGGAGATGGAATTCTATTTATTTGTTTTTATAATTTAAAATGTGTATTAAAAGTGCGAGAATAATGAAAGTAGATCGTTTTTTCGACATAATGAGGCAATGAAAATATTGAAAATGAACAATACACCAGAACAGAGACATAATATTTTTCACATTTGGTCTTGGGCACTGTTGCTATATTGCATTTCTGTGTTTGAATTCATAGACAATACAAAAGCGTAATTTCAACTAAGTAATTTGTTAAAAAAAATATTAAATGGAATTGAAATTAAGAATAGAGGCTGCATTGGTCAAGGATACATATTTTCTGCGTTTGCGGTTGAAACTCTGGGACCTTGGGGTCCAGATGCTCATCAACTTTTCAAAGAGGTTGCACGTCGTCTGGTAGAAGCTTCTCGTGACAAGTGGGCTGGGGCTTTTCTCGCTCAGAGAATCAGCATTGCTATTCAACGTGGCAATGCTGCCGGCCTTCTTGGCACGATCCCGAGAGACACCGATTTGGGCAAAGTTTTCTACTTGTAATTAGTTTTTAGTTACTTATTTATTATTTGATATAAATAAATAAAATAAAGAATAGAGGCTTGTCGAGAACACTCTTTCGAATTCAGAACTACCCCGCCTAAGTATGGTTGAATTCAAAAGTGCGCAGAAACCGGCACGTTTATTGTATGGATTAAGCGAGTAAAGACTAAGAGTAAACTAGGCAGTCATCTCTCTCTGCCTAACTCGATGACTATTTGTCTATTACATAGTAAACAGGAAATAATTATTAGACTAAAATGCGAGTAGGTATGCATAGTGAATAGACATCTGCGGAGGCACACTTTATTTTGCCCAGATAAAAAAAATATCACAATTCTTAAAGGAAAAATAAAAATTTTAAGTAAAGACTTGCCAAAAATCTCTGCCTCGCAGGCATGTGCCAAGAAGGCTGAAAACTATGCCTTGTTGCATAGCAAAACGTACCTAATATTGAACAGTATAACCTCTCTGCATCTTTGTTCTATAATGCGAGGCTTAGTAGGTAGTGAGGGAGGGAGGTTTTTAACGAATTACCAGGAAGATTGGGCGCGTAGGAAAGTATCGGCGTGTGAAATGAGACTGTTGGCTTGAACCTTCGCACCACTTGTCGCGCACTGAGCTTCATCACTAAACTGTCACCTATTATCCACTCTCCTTCCCTGCATTGTCTCTGATAGGAAATGTTTTAAGAAGAAACTTCTTAAACTTTAAGACGGTGGCATACAAGAATACATTTTCGTTATTGTGTAATATTTACAGATTAGCTGTGCCTTGCGGTTTCTCTTACTTGACATCATTTTATATTTTCTTTCTTTCTTAATTTATTTTTTTCTATATTTCATTTTAATTGTAACATTAAATATATGTCAGAGAAAGTCCCGCTAAAATCAGTCCAGCCGTTTCAGAGATTACCCTGAACAAACAGACAGACAGACGGACACACAGACATAGAATTTTTTTGAAAATTCTTTTTTTTTATATGCATTTAGAGAAAAGCTGTTATTTTGGAAATTACAAACAGACACTTCAATTTTATTTATCTGTATAGATGTATGTATGTATGTATAGACTATAGATTAACGTAGTGAGGGCGGGTCGCCACGCTAGTTCATATAATAGTAGATACTCGCTGTTCATGAGACTGTAGGGAAGGTGAGTACCTTGCCAGTAATAGCTCTGAAAGCTTAATACCTTGCTATCGTTATCTGAGCGAGTGAAGATGGAGACATAGTTAGTACGCGCTACTACAAGGAAACATAGTTACTTGATGCGCCAAATACGCGACGTTGTCATAGCCTGCTTAAATCTTGATAGGTGTCCTAGGATTACGGAGTCCTTGAAAAAGTTTTTCTTAATTGATCTGGGAATAACCAAGAAAGTTATATTAGGTGAAAATACGATGTTAAATGCCAGCTTTTAATTTGATACCTATGGATAGTGTGAAATACGTAAGAATTGTGTATTTGAGTA
Organism: Watsonalla binaria; assembly: GCA_929442735.1. NCBI lineage: Eukaryota > Metazoa > Arthropoda > Insecta > Lepidoptera > Drepanidae > Watsonalla > Watsonalla binaria. Next base: position 498,784 of record OV838932.1, read on the forward strand.
GATATATATATATTTTGCTCATGTATTTAGTAAATCTGATGTGTACCCTTGGGATTGCATAAGTAGTGATACAGAACATGATTGTAAGTGATGACAGAGGAGCTCGTGGCACAGTTGCTATTGCGCATATCATTCGATCAACGAAGTTAAGCAACCTTAAGCCTAGCCATTAATTGGATGGGTGACCGCCCGAGTTCCCTCCGTGCCTCTGAGAGCACGTTAAGTCGTCGGTCCCGGTTGCCAATTTATCAACTTTGGCAATCGATACAGGTCAGTCGGAGGCCTAAAATAGTCTGACAACTGGTTTAACCCAGATCACAGATTTTCCTCGTTAAAGGGGTTGCGAAGGTCAGATGGCAGTCGCTTCGTATAAAAATCAGGTGATCAGCCACATCGGGTTGAATCAAGTGCCGACCTCAACAATGTAAGGAATAAGGACAGGGCGATGATGATGATGACAAACATTATTGTAAAAAACAATTGTAGAGCTAAGATAATATAATACATTTATTTATAATATATTTTAGTTATTAGATTATAAATTTCTTAATAACATACTTCCTTATACAATAAAGCCCACATATATTATGTGGTAAATTCTTCGACATTCATAAGTGCCTTACCAGGGCCTAAACTGAATAAATAATTTTCAATTTCATATAAGTACTAGCTGTGCCCGGATTTCTCTCCATAGCGTTAATTTCATGGGTGACTCGCGGAACCCTAATGTTTTTCTGAAATAAAATTAGCCTGCGTTACATCGTATAGTATTAGATATCTGCCAATACTATACGGTGATAATACGATGATAATTTCTGGTTATAATCAGCACAGCCGATTCGGAGATTAGCCGGAACAAACAGACAGATGTACAGACGGTCAGAGAGAAATGTTACATTTTTTTTTATGCCAGTACCTCAAATGTTTTCATATACATTTAGTGAAAAGCTGTTATTTTTGGGATTATAATCAGATACTTCAATTGTATTCAAGTAAATTAAATCGTCACTTCCAGTAGTAATTTGGCCCATAGTGATATTTGTACAAGTTTCCGAAGTGGGTGTCTAGCTTAATTCGGTTCCGCTGTCGCAACCGACCGCAGCGACTGCGCTGCGATTTGCAGACGATAAACTGCACTAAACTGTTGTTCGCAATACAACCGTTTAACAAAACTTTTTCAATTGTAATAGACTACAAGTTCTAGCCAGATCTAATATTATAGAGCAGAATGACGCTCAATGACTTCCTAATATCAATTCATTTCTCTGTTACCTTAATATAAAAAATATAGAAAAGTGTATATTGAGATGTTTTAGTATATACTTGAATATCTTCCAGCCCAAAAAGTAGCTCCACGTTTTCAATATTAATTCCACAGTCTCGTCCAAAATATAGTAATTGTATTGTTAGTATCTCTCTTATGCAGACAATGGCAATCCTCGCTGAACTTTTGACGTCTATACAAAAAATCCCGTGTTTGAAAATGTATCTAAGCTCCTTATTTTATTCAAAAGCAAATTACTTACATTATCTATAAATAAAATGAAATAGCATGTGAGGAAGTTGTAGAAAAGTCACAATTTTAAAACGTCAGGGAAATGTTAACGACGTCAGATCAAGTTTCAATCTTTTCACTATAACGCTGAAAAGTAAAGAACGACTTGAATATGTTCTGGTGAACTATAATACAATGATTGAAGGTTTATATTCAAAAACTTTGAGAGGTAAAAGCAGGTGAACCAGTTTCTAACAATATAACAATGACGGGATCTCAATCCCAATTCTTCTTTCAATTCATGTTGATTAAGGACAAACTTTCCTCCTAATATTGGTCCCAGTAAATCAGCAAAAACACGGCTTTTTAACTCTGTCTGCCGCAGAATCATAGGCTTAAAAATGAGCAGAACATTAAAGAACAAGCTAGTAATTCAAAACGAGGTTGCATATTTATTTCACTCTTATCTGTCACCTAGAAAAATAAATCTTCCATCAAGCCAATATGTCACGAAAAAGAAGTAACTATATAATAATTTGTGCGTAATTTTCATAATCCTCTGACATCAAAAAGTGCGGCAACGGCGTGCGTGGTGTCCACGCCGGTACTTACAGGTTGACAACGAACACATTACACAATGTCGAAGAAACCAAAGGAGGAGTTCTCGTGTGAGATGTACAGCAACAAGTTCTTCATGCTGTGCGCGGCGGGCGGTGCGTGCGCCTGCGGACTGACGCACGCGTTCGTCACGCCGCTCGACCTTGTCAAGTGCCGGCTGCAGGTGGACCCAGGCAAGTACAAGTCGATCTTCAAAGGTTTCGGCATATCGTTCGCGGAAGGTGGCGCTGCTAACCTAGTCAAGGGATGGGCGCCCACTTTCATCGGCTACTCCCTGCAAGGATCCGCCAAGTTTGCCGGCTACGAATACTTCAAGTATAAATTCGCGACCATGGTGGATGAAGAATCAGCTTACTTGTACCGTACATACCTCTACCTAGCTGCATCTGCGTCCGCTGAGCTTATAGCAGATATATTCCTTTCGCCATTTGAGGCGACCAAGGTGCGGATGCAGACTACACCAGGATACACGTCGCAGATGCTAAAGGCGATGCCACACATGATGTCAACAGAAGGATTTGGGGTGTTCTATCGAGGACTGACGCCCTTGTGGTGTAGACAAGTACCCTACACAATGATGAAGTTTTCGTCATTCGAGAAGACGCTGGAGTATTTGTACGCAAATGTGGTTCCGAAACCGAGGGAACAGTGCACCAAACTGGAGCAATTGATCGTGACGTTTACTGCGGGCTATATAGCTGGAGTGTTGTGCGCAATAGTGTCGCATCCGGCAGACACCATAGTATCCAAGCTGAACAAGGACCCGGGCGCGTCCATAGGCGGCATCCTCGGCGAGGTGGGCCCGGTGGGCATCTGGCGGGGCCTGGTGGCGCGTATCATCATGATCGGCACGCTCACCGGTCTCCAATGGTTCGTATACGACGCGTTCAAAGTGTACACAGGCATGCCGCGCCCCCCACCTGCTCCAATGCCAGCCTCATTAAGAAAGAAGTTAGGGAAATAACCCTGTGTCATCTCTATTAGATGTGGAACCCGTGTCGTGTACAATGGTCAGTGTTAGCCTCCATGAATTGACAAGTGTATATCGTTTTACTTTTACAATTAATTAATTTTAATAAATATTCCGTTGTAAAGTTGGTTTTCGTGAATAAAATCTGGACGATGTCATGAGTTGTTTCTCTGCAGCGACGATTTGTTTTAATTCAAGTTCTTGATTCATGTTGGGTATCTCTACAATAACCACTTACAGATAATCGTAAAAATGCTCTGAATAAGAAATAAGTGACCATAAAAAGACTAACGTGTATTGAAAAATACGAGCAAAAGAACAGGGAATAAACGTCCGATATGATCGTATACAAAGAGCCGGCTCTTCGACCGGCAATAACAATAATACCCGGATTTATCCGGGCTTCGTGGCCCACTTACTGGATCTAGCCGAGTAAAGTGACCCGCGGCCAATGGCGAAGGATTGGACACGAGTAATAATGTACACTCTATTACTGGATCTTACAGGGCATTACATAACGCCCTGAGAATCGAGACATTGGCCTTATTTAACGATTATTTAAAGTAGACTAATACAGAGCGGAGTAAGACAGAGTAAGATGACAATATTCAGAATCCAACTTTACATAGATCGATGGAAAAGTAAAGAGCACCTACCTAAGTTTGAAGCATGCGTATGATGTCCGTGGAGGAAACCGAAGATCTCCAAGTTGTATGCATGTGTATGTGTATGTGTCCAACCCTTGTTATTATTAGTTTTCCAACAGGTTCGATCACTTTTCTTGATATGGTTGTCCATCCAAATCCCTACTAATATTATAAATACGAAATTAACTCTGTCTGTTACGCTTTCCCGCTTAAACCTCTCAACCGATTTTGATAAAAAAATACCTTTTATTGCGAAAAAAAGTATTATATAAAACTAAATCTACGCGAGTGAAACCGCGGGGCACATCTAGTTAAGTAATATATATTAGAAGAACTTTTCGGTAGTAGGAATCAAGCGAACTTAATTTTTTCCTTAGATCCACTATTATTTTAGTGATGAGATGATACTGAAATGAATATAATGCTGACCGAATATGAACTTTGCATCACCGCGGGTGAATTCAAGTTATTATAAGCTTAGCAACGGGGTTCAACAACGTGGTCGAAGGACCAATAACAATACAAACACTTCCAATTAAAAATGTATTATTTTATTTCATCCACTTCACCTTAAATCTAAGTTAAAAATATATCTCCATCTAGTTCTAGTGTTTATATTAATTTCATTATAAGACCGTATACACATATTTACAACAACAAAACTATTGCATTGTACTTTTTGAAAAGACATTATTATAACCAAGGAAATAAATGGTCTCAAAATATAAAAGTTCAGAATACACTCATAGGCAAGTTAATTAATCTTAAGATTGAAAATAAAAATAAATAGTTATTCTCTCTTAAAAACTATATTAGGTCAGTTTAAATTATAATAAATGAAAACATATCTATACACTGGCGTAGAAAAAGTAAGTAATATTATAAAGTAGTGATGTATCGTTAAGTATAAAGTATCGATAAACGTCCGTATTATCGAAGGGTATCGATATCGGCCGGCGTCAGAAATAACGATGGCACGAGACTCACTTAGTATTATGCATTCAAATCAATCATTTCACACAAATATTATTTAATACTGCCGACGAGATCGTCCTTGACTCACGACCGAATCGCATGACGACCCGATGAATTCGAGTTATTCGTATTTTGTATCGATAGAGCCTGTGATTATGACAACACTATTAAGAGCATTTTCCTACACAAGTTGGTATGTTTCTATATAAAACTCAGTTTCATTATTATGTTGTGTTGTGGATTTAGTACCGGACTTTTACTCAAATAATAATTTGATAGATAGACAACTCCAATCGATGATAAGGTTCAGAAGTTGATGTATATTTCTTATCGATAAATTTGTCTAGGTTAATCCCTTTTACCTATCGACACAAAATATCCTCGCATACATATAAAACAGAACCAGTCAATCGTTTCATAGACGCAACGTAGTGAGACTTTATCGATAACACGTTACCTACCTAGTATCGATAGAAAGCATCAATTTACACACGGTTGAAAAGGAAATTTACATCACACAAGAGGCAGTGTGCTTGAAACATTGGCAGTGATAGGACACACGTAAGCTTTGTGACAAATGAATTTATAAAACCCGAACAAATTTGTACTTTATTACAGAGGAGTGTTATGTGTGTTAAAATCAATCATATTTACGCGAAGACACCGTAAAAATGAGTATTTCGAGCGACCTTACCTATCCTCGTTTATAAATCTGATAATATCAATACCTTGAAAAAATCACTTGAACGAATTTCCAAATTCATTTGCAACAAAGATTATGTACAACCGTATAAGTCTCACTACAGGCCATTCACAGTAGCCTGCCCTGTTCGCAGAAGGCGGCCTCAGTCCGTGGGTTGGGGGTCGGGCGGCGCGATGCGCACGGCCACGTAGAGGCGCAGCGGGGCCGGCAGCGGGGCCGCGTGGCGCCGCCGCCGCCGCCCGCCCGTCTCTGGCGCCGCCACGAACCGAGCTTCCAGCTCCAGCTGCTTCTCCAGCACTGTCTTCGGCTTCAGGTGTTTCCTTAGCCTCAAAGCCCAAGCTCCGTCGCGCTTGGAGAGAATGAAGTCTTTGTCGTCGTTGCCGTATGCGATTCTATAGTGAGGTTTCGCGATGCCCTCGGCCGGCACCAGCCGTAGCAGGGGAGCACGACCCCACGTCTGCTTGGGGCTCGCCGATACCACTATCAACTCCGCTTCCGGCCGCTCCATGATGGAACGACGACCTAACCGACGAAAACATAATTATTGAAGACATTTCAAAAATACCGGCAATTTAACAGATGAGTAATATAACAGATGAATAATACTCACGGCGACTACGTCTCCTCCGTTTTCTGACGACTGTGGTTCCGTTGGCGTAGATGATAGCCTCATCTGGCGCTCGTCGTCTGCGTCCATTCACCTGAGATACGATAAGACGTTTCGTTACAATAATGGTAGACCTAAGTTTCATATTGGTCCTTAGACCACTGTTCTCGAAAATGTCCAGTAGACGTATGTGTATATTTACCTTACAACTGAAGCACCCTTCAGTGGAGATGAGCTCATTCTTGCCCCCGATCTTGTACTGGTCGCGCACGGGGAAGACGGGCGCGTCGCCGATGTCGTCGGGCGCGAGGCCGCCGTTGAGCGCGGTGAGGCAGTGGCCGCCCGCCAGCTGGTAGCCGGCCGGGCAGCCGCACTGGTACGAGTCGCCGAACGACTGGCACCCGAACAGGCAGCTCGCCGATGCACACCCGCCGGCTTGCTGTACCACAAACTTATCACTCACAACTGTTGCTTCTTCTGTGCCACTCATTTTGGTTGTTTTATAAGAATTGCTAGTGTTGATTAATAAAAGTGCTGTGCAAGTCATAGCAGATATCCCCCTTTCTCTAATTATTTTGACACAGAAATGTCATTTTTATAGGTGGGTAATGCGTGAGAATTACAAAGTATTATAATAAAAATCTTCTTTTAAATTTGAGTGGGTGTTAACTATATATGGAATGTACCTGTAGACAGACGGCATGTCCGGCATCCCAGCCGTAACCAGAAGGACAGCCGCAGCGGTAGGCACTGCCTAACGCGAAGCATGGTGACACGCCGCAAGGACCGCTCGCGCATGCGTCCGTCGGCACACAGATACCGCTCGATGACCGAACCGTACCTAGATCAGGGTTAACTATTTAAACAATCCTCCTGTGGCAAAAATCCATAGTTAAAGTAACTCTCAACCGTTTTTATAAAACATCGACGCAATAACTGGGGCCTATAACGACAATACGTACGATTAGCGGCGGAATTGAATGATACGTTCCACCATCAACAATTGAGAACATTGAAAGTTAAGTGTAAAAGTTTACCGGCAGGGCAGTCGCAGCGGTAGGAGCCGGCGTAGTTGCGGCAGGGCGCCTGGCAGCGGCCGTCGGCGCACTCGTCGCGGTCCAGGCAGCGCGCGCCCTCCAGGTCCAGGCGGAACCCTCGCGGACACACGCAGCGGTACGAGCCCAGCAGGTTCACGCACTTGCCCGGCGCCGGGCAGATGCCCTCCTCGTGGCACTCGTTCACGTCTAACAACGACATCATTGGCTTAGTTACTAGGTACTAAACATCATTCGGTTATCATGGTAAACATGTTGGCATACAAGCAGCTTCACTAGTGTGGCAGTAGAGATGTACATACTGTTTACAATATGCAACTATTTTAAATCGCGAAATCGTTTTATTCCGTACAAGCTAAGCTACCAGAAAAGGTACGTTGAGTACCAGGGGCTTTAGTAAAAAGTAAATTTCACGATCCATTTTGCAAAATTGTATCACATACTTACAATGGTAGTTTCAACGGTTTGAGCCTCAACGAAGAAAACTGCTATGCAGATGCAACAACAAGCAAATAATGTGTATTGCAAATCACTCACCGACACAAGCATCGCCTCTCTTCTCGTAGCCGTCCTGACAGGAGCACTCGTAGGATCCTTCAGTGTTGGAACAAATCTGTTGGCAGGTGTGAGTGCCTCGCTCACACTCGTCCACATCCCGGCAGTTGGCGCCATCTTCATCAACTTCATAACCGGAGCGACAAAGACACTCGTAGGAACCTTCAGTGTTCTTGCACAGTTGTTCGCATGGTGGAGGACGTAACGAGCACTCATCCACGTCCGCACATACGTCCACGGATGGCTTGTAGCCGCGACCGCATACGCAACGGAAGCTGAACAACAAGAAAATACACGCAATTAATAATTATCTTAAAGGATACTATGTTACTTCTGGTTGTTAACCTGACTAATAAATATATCACTGTTTAAGATCTCATACACATTCTACGCTTGCGAAATCATTACAAATAGAGATACAGATTGTTAGAGAAGATTGTGATTCTTGAATGTGCCGATATTGTGTCGAAGAGTGCAACCAAATAAGGGAATCCAGCTCACCTGCCGATAGTGTTGACGCACCGTCCGGGCGCACAGAGCCCCGGCATGGCGGCGCACTCGTCGACGTCGCCAAACGCGTCCACCCCCCCTCCCACGCCGATCCCCCCGCCGCCCCCGCCGATGCCTCCGTCCTCCCCTCTCCCCCGGAGACCGCCGCCAGCCAAGTTGGTCGGAGAACACAACTCCATACGCTCTGCTGTTCCCGGTAATGGACACAACTCGCATTCCGAGCCCCAAGCTACGCCCAGGGTACAGCAACATTGGGCTCTACGAACAAGGAATACCGTGTTATGAAAATCATCTCTGAAAACATGGATAAGCTCTCTAACCTCGTGCTATCAATACAGTGAATGGTTGATTTACCTACATACAACTTTATTAGACACCATCAAGACTAGCAGGTTCGAATAACAAAAAAAAAGGTTCAAATAAACTCACTTAGTGACATGAGCTGGAGTGGCCGGAGTTGAGGAGAGAGCCCGAGGCCATGGCTCAGGCATGCACCGACCTGATACTAACGATCGGTGACATAAGCCGGTCCTGTGATCTGTGGGAAAACCATATTCATGCTTTAACAAACGATTTGTATGACTTTTGGTCCCCAATCTTTTTTAACACATTTTCTTAATATCCTGCAGGAAGTGATTCAATAAAACCTGTTCGACCATTTGGAAAGAAAGTGAACTTCCTCATTCAATGGTACCATGTAGCACTAAAAACTACCTTCGACTGCCAAAAACCAATAAAAGTGGAGAAAAGTTACGCTCTAATTAATAGTGCTCAAATACTCACCAATACATTCCATGCCATCCTCGCTGGGTTCGTATCCAGCGTCGCAGTCGCAGAAGAATCCTCCCACATTGTTGATGCACACTCCGGGGGAACAGCGTTCGGGGTCCTCGGAACATTCGTTGATGTCTTCACACGCGTCTGGTGCGTCGTGGGGTGCTGATGTTCTTTTGTAGCCTGATTGAAAAATAATTAAAAACTTATAATAAATGTTATAAGAAGCAAGATCTTACTCAAGAGAATCCCAAAATGTATTGAGTGAAAATTTGCATATTATCAGGAACTACATCAACAATGTTTTAAAGTAGTTCCTGATTTGATTGACCTTTTTCACATTTATATGCAAGTGTTTCAGTCTGCCTGACCGTTAACTTCACATGGCTAAACCACTGAGCCAATCTGGTTGAAATTTGGAATAGAGATAGCTCGTATTAGTCATGCCTAGTTTTGGAGTCAAAAGATGGATATGGGGTGCTTACAAGGATAAAGTTGTGAGTACCTAAGAATATAATTGAAAGAATCTCTACTCACCATCTTTACACTTGCAGATATAAGAGCCGACGACGTTCTCACAGGCATGAGGGCAGACTTTATTGTCTCCAGCGCACTCGTCAATGTCCTTACAATGGACGCCATCGGGAGCCACCGCATATCCATACGGACACGTACAGCGGAACGAACCGGGAGTGTTGTGGCACCGGAATGTACACATCGCTCGACCTTCCGCACATTCGTCCACGTCCACACATGTCTGGAAGATTAGAGAGGATACTCTAGGATACGGTTGAGATAGAGGATGCAATAATATTTCTCTTGAATTTGAATATAAAAGATTGATGATTTTGAATATACCGCTTTTAAATAGATATAGTGAAAAGATATGAGCTGCAGATATTGTTGGAAAGTAACATTTATACAAATGTACCTTATCAAAGTTTACTTTTTGGATCACCTCTCTTACTTGCCACAGTAAAACAGACGTTGTCTAACAAACCCATCAATAAATTGCTTACCTGTTCAGGTCCTTGGGTAAATCCATAGTTACAGCGACATTCGTATCCTCCTGGAGTGTTGGTGCAGGTTCCATTCCCGCAGATCCTGGGGTCAGTAGCGCATTCGTCAGCATCAACGCAGACCAAGCCTGATCCATCCAGGATATATCCTGGAGGACACTCGCAACGGAAGGAGCCGTCGGTGTTGATACAACGACCACCTTTGCAAACATCGGGTCGGACCTTGCACTCGTCTAGATCCTGAGGGAAAAATGAATTTGGTTAGATGACCTGCAGGAGAGGACAATTTACATTTTGTGAAAGCTTTAAAGGCTTATTTGCAATGTCTCTCGTCTCCTTTATTGGTATTAGAAACTGATTATTAATATGATTCAACAAAAAAATTATAGGTACCTGAGTAAGATTGGGTCTGCCCATTCCACCCTGGCATATTCGAAGGAACTCGGGAGAGTTAGGCGCGGGGCAACGCTCGCAGTACCTTCCCCATGCAGCACCTAATAAACCAATATTGAAAATAAGATAATACTAGAAAGATAATACTATATCATTTTTAATAATTTTATCCACTAAGTGGACACACAAACATACGGTTCATTTGACGATAAGCGACCACTGCCTGATGACGCTTTCAATAGCGTTTTACCGACCCTTTTGCAACCTTGGTGAACTGCATGCTGTTCTAACTTGGGAAATCCACATCGGGCAAGAAAGTCCTTTTGGAATAGTTGAGAATGGCCCAAAGAAAAATTCGATGATGCATTTATCATCTAAGACTTCTACAGATCGATATTTAAGAATAATCATAATCGTTTGTTAACCTTCGGAGCAACAGCACTCCGGCCGTCCAAGTTGCAGAGGTCTGGCCTTGTGGCAGCGGCCGGCGTCCCAGTCGTCGTAGCAGAGCTCCTTGCGCTCGTCGACGCAGATGGCGGCCGCCTTGTCGAACCGCCAGCCGGCCGGGCAGTCGCACATGTACCTACCACCATAAACATTGCACTCGGACCGCTATTTCTACTGTGACGACTCTCTATACCTATGCTACTAGACATTTCAAGACAGCTACTCAACAAGAAGATTCCGCAAATACCAATAAAAAATGTATATCCTTTGGTAAGATTATTTTACAAAATGCTGTTGTTTTGAAAGCCCAGGACTCACCCTCCATTGAAGTTTCTGCACTCGCCGCCTGCGCACACATACTGCAGCTCCTTACACTCGTCGCGGTCCACGCACCGCCTGCCTACCAGACGCCATCCGGGGCCGCACGAACATTCGTACCTGGCCAACGATTAATTGATTATAGACCATCAATAATAATGCTGACAATATGTATGGGATAAGGGGAGATGATAATATAACGTGGTAGTTACCCTCCGTTCGTGTTGGTGCAGGAAGGAGTGCCGTCCCGTCCGCAGGGCAGCGTGTGCTCGGTGCACTCGTCGACGTCGCGGCAGTTGCGCGCGTCGCCCGTCAGCGCGTAGCCCGGCGCGCACTCGCAGCGGAACGAGCCCACTGTGTTGCGGCATCGACCGTTGCGACACACCATACCGCCTTCTCGGCACTCGTTTATATCTAAAACATTACAACATTATCGAAGTATTTTTCAGAAAAGTACTTCATACGCGTTCAGCTTTTAAATTGCCTGAACCTCGTTTTGGTTCTGCACTAGAAAAGGTTTCCAGGAAGATGCACAAAGAAGGCCTACACTCTTGAAGAGAAGATTTTGTATGAGATCGTATAAGCGATAAAGCAGCCTTATACAATAAGGTAGTAAATATATCTACACTTATCTTTTTTTATATATAATTGTTTTGTGTTGTGCGATAAAATGTAATTATTAATATTATAGTTGTCGTTCGGCTGCACTTAAAATTTGCTCTCAAGACATTTAATCAGTATTGTCACTGACCGATGCAGTCGTTGTTGGCCCCCTGCTTGAACCCTTCGTCGCAGTGACAGGCGTACCCTCCGGGGAGGTTCTCGCACGTCCCGTTGCGGCACAGCGGCCGCGGCCGCGAGCACTCGTCGACGTCACGACACGCGTTGTCTCGCAGCGTGTAGCCTGGCTTACACTCGCATCTGTGCAGGACATATTACGTAAAGCGCATATTGTATTTCTTGTACCAATTGCTTTGAAAACTGGAGAACAACAAATCTTAAAAGTTTTAACGGAACTACCTACTCGTCCAAATCAATAACTTTTACAATGAGGTGGACCAATTTGCTACCAACTTAAGCTTCTTTTTCGTTATTTTAAAGACTCCCTTAGAGTTAAAGTTGTTTAATATAATAAGCGAATACCATAATTAAAACTTTCTAATAGTGTAAAAATGTTGACCTATAAGAGCCAATAGTATTCCGGCATTCGCCGTGGTCGCAGAGTCGTTCGTCGGAGCACTCGTCGACGTCCTCGCACTCGTCGAGCGCGGGCGTGAGGCGGTAGCCGGGCGGGCAGCGGCACTCGTAGGCGCCGGGCAGGTTGACGCACTGCGCCAGGCCCTGGCACGGCGAGCCGCGTCCTGCGCACTCGTCCACGTCGCGGCACAGGTGCGACGTGTTGTCGTGCTCGTACCTGAACGATCGCAACAACTCACTTCAATTTGACTCCTTCATTGCGATATCGCCATGCATCATGAACGGCTAGCCACAGAAAACTATTAATTACTCACTAAAGAAAGGGTAGCTGCTAACTGCAGTAAATAGACGCTTACATGTAAGACTAGCTGTATACTGCAGTAGGCATTTCAATCTTACTTATCTGTATGTATAGATTTATCGATAAGGAATAAGAGATGTACCCATGGTCGCAGCCGCACTGGAAGCCGCCGGGCGTATCGTGGCAGGTGCCAGGCTTGCAGAGCTGCGGCATGATGTCGCACTCGTTGATCGGCTTGGTCTCGTTCGGGTTCAGAGGGTTCACATATTCGCCAGGCTTTTCGCCGCAGAGAGCCATGTGATCCTAGACATGCGACTTGCGTTAAATATATTAAATCATACGAACTTATCTAACACTAAGAAAATAGCAATACAGCTCTCGACAAATAGGGGACTAATCATATTAATAAAATTGCGATTGAGCTCCATAACGTGGCTAAACAAAAAAGGCAACTTAGCTCTGTAGTTTGCTCTCATCCCAAGAAGGTTATTTTTTAGAACAGACTCAACTTCAAATTAAATAAATAAAATAGTTTTATGGTAGATAGAATGAAGGTATGGCGGTACCTGCGACCCCCTGGCAGGGCAGGCCTCGCAAGGCGCGCCCCAGGCGCGGCCCACGGAGCAGCAGCACAGGTACCGCGTCTGCGGCACGCCCACCGCCGACGAGCACTCGCCCGAGCCCTCGTCCCACTCCATGTAGCACTGCCGCTGGCGCACGTCCACGCACTCCTCTGGAACACAAAACAACATTCATACAGAAACCCCACTTGGAATGATCTTTGGTCTTTCAGAATACCACTCTTTTTGAGATAACTTTTACAAACCATATGCGAAATCATATCATATGTTGATTCAGATGTACCTTTGAGACCTATAAATCAATGTAATACTTAGTAATAATTTAATACTTACTTCCATTAGGCATAGCAACGTAGCCTTCCGGACACAAACACACGTAAGAGCCGGGCAAGTTCCTGCAGACCCCAGGGCCGCAGATGTCAGGCCTGGTGCATTCGTCGATATCTTCGCACTTCTGTTCATCGGGGGTGAGCTGCCATCCATCGCCGCAAGTACATACGAAAGAGCCGAAGGTGTTGGTGCAGGTTCCGTGCTCGCATAGCGCCGGGTGTTGGGCGCACTCATCTATATCGGCCAGAGTTACTACGTACGAAGGCTGGAACAACAAACACCATGATATAAATCCTGCAATTTGGGAGCCTTTGGACGAATTGGAAATAAAATGCTTTTTTGACTACTGAGGTCTCGGACATAAGGTATAAGAGTAAAAATTATAGTATTATAATTAACAAGGAATAGCTTTTTTGATTTGATAAACAATCTGAAATGAATATGAAACTTGCCGGTTCAAGAACAGGTTGGTACCCAGGACCACCGGGACATAGCTGCCTGTATGCTTCCGACCCTGGTTCAGGACAGAGATCGCAGTAATTGCCCCAAGCAGCACCTATAAAACATAATACCACGGTGTTGCATTATAATTGATCGATTCTTTTGCATTTTTAAAAGCTTTTTAAAATTGTAATACATACCAACAGAACAGCAACACGCAGCCATGGTGCCGTCTTCAGAAAGCTCGTCACTATCGCGACAGTGTTCAGTACCAGAGCGCAGATCCACTTTACCGTAACAACGGGCTTTTCTGGAATCTGCATACAAAATAACAATAATATAATAGTGTTAATTACCTGAAAAAATTCAGTTTGCAATAAATTTAAGAATGAAAAGAAATAGTCAGGTTGTCACTAAAAGTAAACATTGACCTATAAAACTTGATCAAAATTATCACTTTTTCCAATTAACTTACCATAGCAAGCGGTGCCGTCTGAGACCAGCTCATAGTTAGGTGGGCAGCGGCAGATGTAGGAGCCTTGTGTGTTGATGCACTGGCCATACTGGCAGGACTGCGGTGACTTGCACTCGTCCACATCCGTGCAGTTGAAGCCTGGCATCACTGTGAAGAATTAACAGACAGCAGCATTAAAATATTTTTTTCAGTCTCGTCTTCAAAGAAGTGAACAATGATGTGTACTTACAATCATCAATGCTGTCGGACTGGTAACCTTTGTCACAGATACACTTAAACATTCCGTAAGTGTTGACACAACGACCAAATACACACACGTTGTCAAATGTTGCACACTCGTCCATATCTGTAATAAATTAAAAACGATTAATGAAATATTCATTTACAATATTGCAAAGGAAATCGATTCAGACATAATATTGGAAAAAAACTGACTAGAGATTGACTCAAATACAAAACTAAGTTCTCTCTTTGTAGCAGGCAGCAGCAAAGCAGGGTATAGTTCGAAGTTTTGCGAGTTGGGGTTTCGAGTATAAATAATAACTTATTGTTGGATTTACGGATGACTGTATATTAGAAAAGATTACAAAGAAGGGTCGTGTATAATTACAAGGTGCGAATAAACTAAAAGCGTCAGGCGGAGCCCGCGAACAGCTACTCCTATGCAACGACGCGCACGCACACGACGAGTGTGGGTTGAACACTGTGGCGCCCCGCGGCCGAACGACGGACGCGGGCGCGCACCTACTATAGATAGCGCACGGGGATCCGCCGGGCGCGTGGATAGCGTGTCGACTTAGTGATACGCGGTCTAAGTTCCCGCGCTATAGTCTCCCCCTCCAAGTCCGGAGACGGCTCCGACGAGGACTTGGCAGACGGTCGACCTTTCCATTTGCGACGCGCAACATTGGCATTACCGTGATAAGGAGTAAGTGCGCTGACATGGTACTTAGACACGTTCCCTGAATTATCACTAATCTTAAAGGAGGTGGGACTTACCACCTCTGCTATTCTAAAAGGACCTATGCGCCTCGGAGCAAACTTATGCGTAACTCCTTTGTCCGCACTACTAGTCGGGTGAGAGGCCACCAGCACTAGGTCTCCTAACTTATACGTCGGCGGAGGTCGACGGCCCTTGTCCGCATAAACTTTCCTCCGCTGCTGTTGATTACAAATGCGTTTATGGACCCTCTGAAGATTACGTGTGAACGCCTTTAGATACGGCGTCACCTGGGGAACGTAATTTTCTTCTTCAATGACCTGTCGCAGGTCATGCTGAAGGTCTAACGGCGAACGAAGTTCTCGAGCAAACGTGATGAACGCTGCAGACTGTCCGGTGCCCTGATTGTAGGCAGTGTTGAGGACAAATCGAACCATGGGTAGCACCTTGGGCCAATTACGGTGTTCGGGGTCAACTAGCATGGCTAAAGTCTGCTTCAGCTCTCTGTTCTTACGTTCAGCTGGATTAGCTTCAGGGTGGTATACTGGTAACAGACTTTGCTTAATGTCGAGAGTGAACAGCACCTTCTGCATTACAGCTGACACAAACTGCGGACCATTGTCCGAGATAATGCGACGCGGAAGACCATACCTCATGAAGATTTCTTCCACTAGTATCTTCGCGCACGCCTCAGCTGTAGTAGAAGCCATTGCAAAAACCTCTACCCAACGACTTGCTGTATCTTCTACCAGAAAAATAAACCTCTCCCCCTGACTTCCAGTAGGAAGTGGGCCGAAAATATCCATGGCCAGCACTTCAAAACGCTGTTGAGGTACAGGAGTTGCTAGTAGTCCAGCTGGCTTCTGATTAGTAGGCTTAAACCGCTTACAGAGCTCACAATCCTTGACATGCTGGACCACATACTCCCTCATTTTATTAAAATAGAACCGCTTTCTAAGCTTCTGTAAGGTTCTCTCAATGCCTAAATGACCCGCAGTACTTGCATCATGTACTCCGGTCAAAACTTCTTTCTTCAAAGAAGCAGGAACCACCAACTGTGGGTCTTCAGAGACTCCTTCTGAGTCAAAATGGTATAGCACCCCTTGGTGCAGGCAATAGCCCTTCTCCATCCAAGTAACGATCTCGTCTTCATCCTTTTCTAAGGCTTCTATGACCGTCTTTACGGTAGGATCATCCATTTGAGCTGAACGAATATCTTCAGGCTTGTAGTGAGGTAATTCAATAACAGAAGTGCGTACATCTACGCCACTGTTAATTTCTTTTCTCATCATCTCCTTCTTCTGTGGAGACACTCGATACGGAGGTACCGAAATTGAATGGTGAGTACCCGTGTCAATCCGATGGACAGCAAACGTAGTAGGTGCTCCCCCTGGCTCGAAGATATCCTCATTACCTTCCAGGAACTTGGACAGCAGGTCACGTTGCGCAAGAGACAAATTACTACCTTCATCCGCGCGTAGTTCAATAGCAGAGCAAGTAAGCCGACCTACTCTATGTTCATATTCAAGTTTAAACGATTCAGACAAACGAGCAAACGAATAAACGCTATTATTGAAATCTAGTACCATGCCAGCATCCTTTATGAAGTTAGTACCTAAGAGGGATTCTTTAGCACCGGGCAAAACTACAAAAACCGTGGGAACTACAAGACCGTGTACCATCACATTTACAGTGGCAACATCTACTCTTAAGTCTCTAGTTGTACCATCAGCTAGTTTAACATTGGTGTCTACTTTCTTAAACTTATGATTATTTTCAATTAAAACTTTATGCAAACTCTCACTCGCGATAGATTGTTTCGCACCAGTATCTAAGAGAACTTTACCGACTGCACTATAAATTCTAATCTCAAGAACGGGACGTTCACGAGCATCTATTAAATCATTGCTGACCGCAGCAATAGTATGAAAGGTTGTCGAAGAAGCCGTTACGTTTTTCTTTTCCTTACACGTGGGACAGTTAGTACGTATCACACCAGGCGCTCCGCATCCGAAACAGGTCACGGTTGGACGAAACTCTGTCTCTGTTTCAGTCTTTACCTTTCTTAAGAGCTTCAAGCATTCCTCCTTGGAATGTCCAAATTGTCGACAATAGCTGCAACGACGTTTACTATTCGATGGTACTGCTGCTGAAGTGGTAGCCACTGGAACTCTAGCTACTTCTACGGGACGCGTTTCAGTTACTGACTTACGTGAGTCACGCCCTTCTTCAAAGATGTCCTCCACTCGACGCGCCTTCGTAAGTAACTCGGAGAAAGTATTAACGGAGAGTCTACATACCTTCTCTCTAATCCGTTTACTCAGCAGTCCATAAACCATATCTAGTTGCACCTCCTCAGACAGAGCGTGTGGTGGCAGCTGTGCCATTAAAGCTCGAATTTTACTAACAAATATATCTGTGCACTCAACGCCTTGCTCATGTTTGAAAATTTCTCTATAAACTCTATGTGGAGGCAAGCGAGGGCCATAGGTGTGTCGTAATAAAGTAATAGCTTCCGACCAACTCGTAACAGTAGACTTTACTCCATGCCACCAAGTGGCTGCTAGACTGGTCAACAGCATGGGAAGCCCACGCAGAGCAATGTGGTCTTCCATGCTTACACATTCTTTATAAATTTCTATAGCGTCGATAAATGCGCCGACGTCGGATTCCCTCGCACCATCAAAGCGCGACGTACACGCTGCGAAGTTTGCCGACGCGCCACCAGCGAACGGCGCCGGTGCAGGCACAGGAGATCTTACCAGTTGTAGAATATGTGCAAGTTGTTGATCCGTCATAACAAACGGTAGCTGCGCAGGCAGCGTAGTAGGTGTGGGGGCCCCACTCAGCCCCGCGGCCAACGGCGGCGGCACGCCAGGCGGCACACAAGCCAAGCCCGACGGCGCCGGCGGCGATGCGTCCGGCGGCACGTGAGCCAAGCCAGACGCTAACGAGAGAGCTTCATGCTCTTCAGCAACCTGAGCTGACGACTGTTGCGCTTCCGGACCGTTACTAGGGTCCGCGATACCCGACCGTGTTAACACCATTTTTAAACCGTATCAAAAGTTCACAATATAAAGTCAGAATTATCTTAGTATTTTATAAAAACGTTCTTTGCACCAAAATAGTTCGACCGGTAGGTACAAAAAAAACACTATGAATGAAAACTAAAATGTTCTTTGCAACAAAAATAACTTTAAAATTTCCAAAGGTAGGTAAAAGAAAAGCACCGCGAATAAAATAAAAATGTTCTATGCACCTCCACTAACTTTAACTGTTCAAAGGTAGGTACAAACAAATCACAGCGAATAAATAATTAAAATGTTCTATGTACCACCATTAACCTTAAAATTGTCCTAAAGGTAGGTACAAACATCACTAAATACAATAATAAAAATGTTCAATGCACCATCACTAACCTTGAATCGTCCAAAAGGTAGGTACAAACCAACAAAAACGAACCTGGGCGTAGGCACTAAACGATCGCGTCGAGCTAAGCGCGCACACTCGAATAAAACGCAACGAAAGTAAGGTTTAGTATCACAGCTTTCCTATCAAGCACTAGGTTCCAAATAGTTCTAAAGTTATGTCTGTTACTCAGACCTAGATAATAACAATACTAAACGAACGTTACGAGTACCGCACACTCGTACAAACAAGTATCAACGTTCTAGTACGTCTAGGTCCACTTTTAAGCACTAAGTAACAAAAGTCTAACTTCTAAAGATGAGCCAATGCGCACCGAGCACACGCAACACTCTTACGCACGCACGTAAATCGTTCTAGAACATTCACTTAGGTCGTTAGGTACAACGTGTGCCTACAGTTCTGAGACCTAGGAAACCTATAATACCTAAACGTGGCGTAGAGCACTAACACTCATAACAAACGCGGTACAAACGTTTAATAGGTACAGTTATTATAGTTTCCGAGAATTGTTTCTAGAAATTATGAATTTACGAAACTTGTAGGTAACGTCACATGTTGCATGCCGGGCGGCGGCTTACAAAACACAAAATACACAGTCCGTACATGTCCAACAATGTCCAAAACACAACACAATAGTCAATTAACAAATAGTATTCACTATTTAATACTATTTACAAAAGATTTACACTTATTTACACTGATTTTAGTTCTCGCCACGCAGTTGGGACGCCATTTTATAGTTCGAAGTTTTGCGAGTTGGGGTTTCGAGTATAAATAATAACTTATTGTTGGATTTACGGATGACTGTATATTAGAAAAGATTACAAAGAAGGGTCGTGTATAATTACAAGGTGCGAATAAACTAAAAGCGTCAGGCGGAGCCCGCGAACAGCTACTCCTATGCAACGACGCGCACGCACACGACGAGTGTGGGTTGAACACTGTGGCGCCCCGCGGCCGAACGACGGACGCGGGCGCGCACCTACTATAGATAGCGCACGGGGATCCGCCGGGCGCGTGGATAGCGTGTCGACTTAGTGATACGCGGTCTAAGTTCCCGCGCTATAAGGGTGTTATCTAATAAAATTGCAATCTTACCAAGACACGATCTTCCATCGGGAGACTTGGTGAAGCCAACGTCACAATCGCACTCATAGCCGCCCGGTGTGTTTGTGCAGTGGCCATTCTCGCAGAGAGTTGGGTCATTCGCGCATTCATCAATATCCACGCAGGAGTATCTGGATGGGTAAGATCAGGATATTGGAAAATTTCAAGACTTATAATTATTAAAACAATGGTCAACGTGTAAACATACGATATAATTTCTTATTTCAGTATTCATTCTGTTGCGTCATTTAGGCTGTTTTCTAATCACGAAAAGTGTAATTTTATACCTAGTATGATCCGAAGTAGTAGTGAAGTAGTGATGGTCCAATAAGGAATGTCTCACCCGTCGCCCTTGTATCCAGTGTCGCAGAGGCACATGGAGGAGCCGTCAGTGTTGCGGCAGGTGGCCTGCGGGTGGCAGCCGCCGTGGTTGGTGAGGCACTCGTCGATGTCCTCGCACTCCGTACCGTCCCCGCGCCACCCGTCGCGACATCGGCATTGGAACGAACCCTACCACGGGTTACCAATATTAATATAACCTCAATGACAAGGTTAGAAACAACGACGTAATGTTGCCAAATTTAGGAGAGATTTTTTTTATCCATATCCAACCCCAAACTGTAAGTAATTCCAACCCGGAGTCCCTTACGACAGTAACTGTTAAATTTGTCTAACTAGCATTAACTACTCACAGGCAAATTGATGCAATCGGCAGAGGGGTGACAGTCACAAGTGCCGAGCTCACACTCGTCGTCGTCAGTACAGGCCGGGCCTTGCTCCGGTTTCACGCTGTACCCGTCGGGGCAGCGGCACACGAAACTGCCTATCGTGTTGCGGCACTCACCCGCGCCACACAACTCGGGCACCTAAAACATACACATCAATGGTATTTATTGCTTGATGCATCATAGTGCAACATTTAGCAATGTTAAACAAGAAGCGTTATTAGTAAAGTCTTAAATAACATACGTCAACACATTCATCGATGTCCTGGCAGGTGGGTTTGGATCCTTCGGGCGAAGCTATGAGTCCATCGCCGCAGGTGCAGCGGTAGGAGCCAGGGGTGTTGCGACACTCGCCGCCGCCGCAGGGACGCGCGCCGTTCGCGCACTCGTCTATATCTCGGCAAGTGCGTCCGTCGGCACGCAGATGCCAACCCTCACTATTAAACAATACCAACCTCTCGGTATTCATATTGTTTTTAATGCCTACCGTATTTGAATTATTATAATTTTAGGTTTTGCAGAATAGCATTTAAATTCACATACTTTAATATCAGCCTATGGCACACTGATACTTGGGCTCATATTAAATAAAACTTACCGACAAGTGCAGTGATAAGAGCCGGGCGTGTTGATGCATTCGTGCTGGCATCTAGAGGAGTCTTCAGAACACTCGTCGATGTCCTCGCAGTGGGACTTCACGGTGGACTGCGCGTAGCCCTCGTCGCATACGCACTGGTAGGTGCCCATTAGGTTCTCACACGCGCCGTTACTGCAGATACCTGAAAGAGAGCGTGGAATCAAAAAATCGTGATCAAACTGGATATTGGCAAATTAAACAAAACATTTTAATACCCTTGAACAAAGAAGGTTGAACTGGTTATTTTAAAAGTAATTGTGTGGTTACCAGAAGTGATGGAGCACTCGTCGACATCCTTGCAGGAGAGGCGGTCGGGGGCCAGCTCCATGCCGGGCCCGCACTCGCAGCGGAAGGAGCCCGCCGTGTTCACGCAGCGTCCGCCGCGGCACAGGCTGCGGGTCTCCGCGCACTCGTCGATATCTGGGCATAACATTATTTTTATACACTTGAAGTGAGATTCATTTGATTAAATCTATGAAAGAGTTTCTGGAGACTTTCAGAGACTTTCAGGCTCTGGTAGAGCTTCCTAACATGATTTTGCATACATCAGTAAACACAGCATGGGATTGATCCAGAAAAATGGGAGGTATTTTTACAAGTCCAGCAAAACACATGAGAATACCCTGGTCATCACTGCCACATTGGTGGTACAAAATAATGAAGTTATAACATATCAGGCATACTAACCGACACAGACTTTGGAGAAGTCATCAGCCTTGTGACCAGGTCGGCAGTGGCAGGTGAAGCTGCCCTCAGTGTTGCGACACTCGCCCGAGCCGCACACGTCGTCCACTATCTCGCACTCGTTCACATCCACACACGTGTGGTTTTTGGAATCCTGAAAATAGGAGAAGAAAAAAAACCTTATAAACCTTCAAAATTATATTTTTTTTTCAACTTAAGATATATTGAAGCTTTTACTGTAAATCAATAGAAATCACTATGAAAGTAAGTTTTAAATTAAGAACCCACCTTCTCATATCCAGGGAAGCAATCACAAGTGAAAGTGCCCAGCAAGTTCTTGCACCGTCCGTGTCCACACAAGCCGGGGAAGGCCGCACACTCGTTGACCTCCATCTGTCCCGGGATGATCCCGTGGCCCGGGTGTCCATTGCCCCAGTCACCGCCGGTCATATTGCCCCAGTTATTGCCACCATCGTTGAAGCCGTATTCATCGTCGTTGCCGTTGCCGGGACCAACGTGGTTCCAAATGCTGGATATGTTACTGTTGCCATCTAATGGTCTATCCCACACGTTGCTGTTACCTGACACGCCTGAGATGCAAAGGGTGCGGTAGGAGTCCGTACCTGATAGAAGATAAGAATGTTTTCCAGGACGTCTATGAAATTCTGACACTTCCAACACTACAGTGAATACTTTTAACAAATTGTCGACAGTTCCTCGTTACTATGGAGATTAAACAAATCTTAAAATTTGATTAATCATGTCTAGCATCATAGATACATAATAGTTATCTTACCTTTTTTGGGACATGGCTCGCACCGTCCATCGCCCCAGGCTTTGCCTAGAGAAGAGCAGCAGCAAACCGCCCTGTACACTTCTAATTGCAAGGGATTAGAGCATCGGCCCCCGATGTAGTCCGTGTAGCAGTACTCACGACGAGTATCCACGCAACGGTTACCTAAGGACATTTTGAAATAACGATGATCACAAAACGAATCAAAAATATACTTCAGTCAATGTTACTATGATAGTGTTTAACGCAATTCACACATTTGGAGAAAACCTAGAATAGATCTAATATAACTAAAATGGATAATTACAACAGTCAAATTCCAATAAATCTTCTGAAACTACTGGAAATTGCAAAGGTTAAAAAAGATTAGACTGATGAGGATATTAAAATTAACATACCAGTATCATCGAGGGTGAGCCCAGATGGACACTCGCACCGATACGATCCGTCGGTGTTGACGCAAGTGCCGCCCACACAGAGATCAGGGTCGAGAGTGCACTCGTCGACGTCGCGGCATGTTGCTCCATCGAACTGATGGTTTTTACCATTATCATAATAATTTTACACATTGTTGTTACGGAAAGGAAAGATTAAGAGGAGACAAATAACGTCTGAGAATAAAATCTGCGTATCCATATCGACAGCTAAATATGTTTAGTGGAAAATAGGTGTTGTTGCAATGTGTAGTTGGTGCTGCGGAGGGCAGATAGTGGAAAGGCGCAAAGAGTTACCTTAGCGAATCCCTTGGGGCAGGGGCAGTGTTCCTGCTCGCAGGGCTCGCAGGGCGACCCCCAGGCGAGCCCGACGCTGCAGCAACACTCCTGGCGCAGCAACGGCCGCGGCGCCGCCGCCTCGCACTGCCCGTCCACCACGCGCCGCCAACACGACCCTCGCCTATTGTCTGTTGCAACGGTACATGCGTGCTATCATTCATTCTTTCAACGTTCTTCTCAATTGACACAGCATCACTAATCTGGCAATTAATTTATCTGTAACTTCCGTGATCTAATCATTTTTAAAGGGCTGATACTGATACAGACTCATCAAATAACGAATTCTTAACTTTAAAGTTTAACAATACGTCAGCGACATACGTAAAATGGTTGTAAAATGCTTTTGTATGAATAACTCTAAATAAAAATGGATTTTGTAGATTCTGCTTTCCTTACCGAGACAGTGTTGAGCCGTGGCATCAAGCACGAATCCATTCTCGCACTCACATATGTAGCTTCCATGTGTATTAATACATCGCCCATTGTCGCAAGGGTTTGATTGTTCTGAAATCACGAAATTATTTGAGGAGACGTAATTGACAATGCAATGCAAAATTTGTTTGTAAATCACTATGTCATCCAATGAAAATGTATCAATTTATTACTTAATATAGTTGTGAATGAAACAGAATGTCACCCATGTGTGATTGATCTTTTGAATGGATCAACTTTAAAAGATTTGTAGCTGCAATTGAATAGAAGATTAATTAACTTCATTAATAATTTTAGGTAGTTATAATTAACTACATTGTTAAACAACTTGAATGATAGCTCGAATAAGCAGTGCAATGAATATATTTGCGTGAAACCTATGCGTTAATGCATTTTAATAGAATTATCAAAATTTTAATTCATGAGAGACACCAAGCTTCCTGAATCGGCGCTGAATCCGAATGGCACGAATTCATGATCATTTGGCCAAATGTTAGGATGCCAATAATGACTGGGCGGTCAATAATGATGTTGGGTGCTTTGTCACACAAAGGTTCGTAACCTGTAGACACTGGGAACATGGGGGGGATGTCTCCCCTGTCATAATCCTTGACGATGAAAATAACCTCACCCTCGCATTCGTCTATGTCTCGGCAGATTTGCTCATCGGGCTCGTAGCGAGTGCCGGGAGGGCATACGCAATTGAAGCTACCCATTGTGTTTCGGCACTGCCCTCCCGTACAATACTGCAATAAACATTATCAAATATATATCGTAGGTATACGGACAGTTTCAAAATAGAACATAGGCCAAAAACTGGAGAATCCACAAATTACGTTTAATACTTACCGATTGATGCATATCACATTCGTCGATATCCCTGCAAATGCCATCACCATCGGGATGGTATCCAGGGTCGCAGATACACTTGTACCCAGGCTCCAAGTTTTCACACGTGCCGTGGGGACAAATCCCAGGAATCATAGTACACTCGTTGATGTCGGCTCCTCCATTGTCCTTACTAGATCCCTCGGGACATAAAATGTCGTACTCCTTGCTACCTTGCTTAGGACATTGCTTGCAGGATACACCCCACCCTAGGTGTAGACCTTTGAACAAATTTAAGGGTTATAGAATGTGAACCATTTCATAGCTTGAATACAGATTAGATTTGAGAGATACCTTTGCTAGAACTGCAACAACATTGAGACCTAGTAACAGGATTAGGGCCTGGACCAGTGCAGTGATCTTCTTCGTATTTTTCGTAACATAAATCTTGTACTTCGTCTGAAAGGAGAAAAAATAGTTTCATTTTCAAATCACCATAGACTTTCAAACTCTGTTTTTCACTTCCTCTAAATAATACCGATATCGTTAACTTACCAAGACAAGTCCTGCCATCATTACTCAGAGTGAATCCAGAGAGACACTCGCATCGGAAGGATCCAGGCGTGTTGTGACAGCGGCCGTTCCTGCAGACGCGCTGCTCGGAGCACTCGTCGACGTCAATACACGCGCCGCGGTCCGGTGTCGGCCGGTACCCAGCCTCGCACACACATTGGAACGAACCCTCGCTGTTCACACAACGACCTCCCTGGGAAGACAAGTACTCTATGATCTCTGTATTCCGAGACTTAAACTTCACCAATACTTAATCTGGTAGCGTATATGATTAATTGTTTCAGGTCTGTATTCTATTACTTTTGCAATAAATATAATTAGATCAACTGTAGATATTATATGTAAAAAATAAACAAGAGCATAGCTATCAGTTTGCCCAGCATTGGATCACATCTGGCTCTTAATAATAACATTAATAATAGCTATAGAAACAGTTTTGTTCACAGACCAGTAACTCTACAAACACGGGCTTAAACGGAATTTATCAACTTCAATATTCCAATTCTCAGCTGGCAGTAAGTACTTTTCAGAACGCGTAAGAGCCAGCATCCCAACAGACCTGACAAACGCTCTTGTCGGCGCACTCGTCGACATCGGAGCAGTAGCCGCCGGCGGTGGCAGCGAAGCCCGGCTCGCAGTCGCAGTCGTAGGCGCCGGGCGTGTTGCGGCAGCGGCCGCGGCGACACACGCGCGGGTTGTCGCGGCACTCGTCCACGTCGCGGCACGCGTGGCCCGTCTCGGTCGACTCGTAGCCTTGGTTGCAGCTGCATTCGTACCTACAAAAGACAATAACATTCAGGCCATCCGAATCAACCGTTTCCACGTCGTGAGTGAATACGAAAAATGAATTGTTGTTGGTTATGGCAAATCTGTTAACGGCTGATATGCTCTAGATATTTTTACAGGCTGTTAAAATATATATAACTATCAAAATGTCCATAATGCATGTAAAACAGTTAGTTACCCTCCATCACTGTTTCTGCAAACGCCATTGGTGCACATTCCACCATTCGTCATTTCACATTCGTTTTTGTCGCTGCATCTCAAGCCATTTTCCACTGGATCGAAACCAGGTGGACATCTGAAATCATAATTGAGGTTTAAAATCAATTTGAAGACAGTCACGGTAAAGGTGAATTTGATAAGTTTATTACCTGCATTCGAAACCTCCAGGCTTGTTGATACAAGTGCCGCCTCTACAATATTCTAAGGCGCACTCGTCGATATCTATACAAGTTGGGTTCCCGTCAGGTTCGGCCGGTTCCGCTCCATCCCAACAATCGCATTGGTACCTTCAAATATTAAAGAAATTATTTTTAAATTGTTACGGTGCTTCTTAGTTTATAAATGACAATGTCTATGGCAGTTACGTGACTAATCACAACATTGAATACATCTAAAAAATCACATCGATCCTTCATCCATATTAAATTCTACAGTGACATCAGCTCCTTACCCAACATCCTTGTCTATACAAGTTCCAAGACCGCAGATGCCGTTCCTAAGCATACACTCGTTGATCTTGGCAATGGCTGGTGGTTCGTATCCTTCTCCTCCATTGCCGTTGAAAACACCATTACCGTTATCTCCACCTTCACCATTAGGACCATTCGTGACGTTACGGCGCCAGTTCGGTGGGATTATACCACCGCCGCACAGGTGCGTCCATTCAGCTAGAAATTAAAGTCTTCATTAAGAAAAAGAGGTGTATGCTCACTCTTGTGCAATGTTGCTTATTAGCATCACATATAACAGTAGATTCCTAAATTTCCAATGACCATTCCAAGTTTTAACTAGTTAAGAATGTACTCCCCATGGTCTTGGTCCTTCCAATGGACTTTAGCAATACGAATTTAGTTTGAAAATGGTTTTGATAAGAAACTGAATAATTAAAAAAATACTGACTGGATCCTCTGGGCGGACAAGGCGTGCACATGTCTCCCCAGGCGCGGCCCATGTTGTATCCGCAGCAGCAGTCCCTGTTGGAGAGCGGCATCGGCAGCCTGTCGTCACACTCGCCAGTCTCGCTCAGATACGTGAAACAACTGCCCACGCGACCGTCTACAAACGAAACGAACATTTATACAGGGGAAAGTGAGAATTGTATTATATGAGTATCAGCAAATTCAAAAGATTGTCGTTACATGTGTATTAAAGACTTACCAATACAGAACTTCTTGTCCGGACTCGGAATGAAGTGAGGATTACAGAGACAGTAATAATCGCCTTCCGTGTTCACACATTTGCCGTTCTAGAGATATAAAGTAACCACTTGAAAACAGTTACAAAGAATATTTATTGCAGCAACTCTATTTTAACTATTATCTTGCTTGCATTTGAGCACCGTCGCTTATATTTTACACATTATTCGAATCTGTCCCTTAACAAGTTGTCATATGACCAGAAGGTTAATAACTTACCGGACAAATGTCAGGGTCCTCGCACTCGTCGATATCCTCGCAGTTGTTGGTGACCCTGTGCCTCCTCTGTCCGGGCGGACACTCGCACGAGAAGGAACCCACCGAGTTCACACACCGACCGCCCTCGCACAACCCTGGCACTGCTGCACATTCATCTATGTCCTTGGATAAACATTCAGGATTATAAATCCTCTGTCCTAGTTTTATTTATAGAGCAAAATATAGAATAGTTCCTCTATTATATATACCTGACACTCCTTAGTAGCTAAGTTCCTGAGGTGTCCAGTAGGACAATCGAGGTCCCCGCAGCGTTCACAAGGATGTCCCCAGGCGACGCCGACGGTGGCACAGCACAGCTGTTTCGTGCACACGACTCCTTCTAAGGCCCCCGTACAGAGAGCTCCCCGCGTGTCGGTGTAGCACGGACCTATGAAATGATGTGTATTTTGAAGTCTTTCTATTGCAATAATATGACGAATATTTCGGTGTCAATATGAAATCTGACGCATCCGATGTTTCCTTTTCAGGAGCAATTAAGTTCATCAAGACTAGTCCAATTATTGCCATGGAGGTCGAATTAATGATAAAACAAGAACGAATGATTACATCGAAAAAAATCTAGATTTATTGAAAAATAAGGTTTAAAATCATAAATAAAATTATGTGCCCCGTCTTTGAATTTAATGTATTTTTAATACGTTTGTGAATTACCATCATTTCCATCCTTGAGGTCTATGAATTAGAAAGAAAAAAATATATTCCTCATTGAATCCTCGGGATATGCAACCATAATAACAAAGGCAGAGGGTATATATTAACTTACCAGTTCGCCTATCGATTTCGCACCTCGTCCCCGAGAGACCGTGGAAGCAGACACAGCGGTCCGGCGCGATACACCGCCCGCCATGGAGACAGGGCTCTCGACAAATCGCTGCAATATTATATCGCAATCTTAAATACGCTGTTATGACAGTATCCATAGGGTTTTTAATTCTGTAACGGGGCCATAACTCAATGGATCTAACTGCAACTGTTTGTTTGGAAAAAGTAAATTTATATTTTTTAAGCGAGATGAGGATAATAATAATGGAACTAAGGCATAATATAGGGGTTATTTATGAAAAACAATTAATATATTGTTTATGAATCGGTTGTAGTGCTTTATGTTCAGCTGAATATTTTTTTTCCTGTTATAAGAAATTTACCTACGCAATGTATCGAGAGATTTTGTAAAAACTATACGTCTTAGTTCATAGTGTAAGGCAAGTAATATATATTGTGAATTTAAACAATACTTACGTTCAGTACAGAATTCCCCACTCCATCCCGGTGCGCAGGCGCACGTGCCGTTTGTACAAGTTCCCCCATTCATACAAATTCTTCTACATCCCCCTGGGGTGCGGACTGAAAATAACAACATTGTTCGGTAATGCGTAATGCGTAAACGGCCATCAAAAGCATTTATCACAAATCGATGAACGACGTTCAATTCAGTATGTCAAGACTAGGCAAAATCAAAGCTAATATCCAGAAACAAGGGTAATTATGTAAAATAAACTCACCAGGATAGCCGTAACCGTATCCGCCCCCCCCACAGGAGGGCGCCTCGATGCCATTTGAACAGCGGCACATGTTGGGCGCCACGCAAGCGCCTGGCGACCCGCAATCAGGACGGCAAAGCGCTGCAAATTTGAACCTTATAGCATATACGCGAGTATTACTCTATTATTAAATTTTGGCTTGGATCTTCACTACCCAAAATATCGTTTATAACTTTGCGAAATATTATAATGGAATAACTAAACTAAATACCAGCTAGCAATTACATAGCAATGACTCAAAAAAAATTGTTTGCAGTATTTTTTTATTCCCACAGTGAACGGTTAGGCTGACTGGATCATTACCTCCACCCAACGATTCTCTCAACACAATGAGTGATTGTAGGAAATTACACTTAAATATTGTGTGTACGCTTGCAGTTACAAAAACTTGATAATTTGTGCTAGAAGTTAATGTCAAAGTGTATGTATGTATGCAAATACTCACGGACAATACACAGTAAAGAGTTAGGTCTAGACGTCCACCCAGGGCAGCAATGCGTGCTGTTGCGGCTTCTACACACGTGGGGACTGGAACACACCACAGAATAAATAGGAAGGTACTTCACTTCACAACTACAGTTATATAGGATCTTCTTACCGAACAGACTGTGAATATACTTGTCTATTATCAAGGTATTCTTCAAAATTTACCTTATCTAATATGTGTATATAATTAGGTAATAATGAAAATTTTATAGTTGTCAGGGAAATGATGATTTTTGAAAAAATTGAGACTGAGAAGTAGTCGGCGATTAATCAAACCAATGGTACTTTGTTTGATACTACCCAGAGATGAATATACGCATATTATTAGTATCTACCTACATTTACAAGTACTTGTTTACCTTTACATTCCCTCAGCACTGATATTATATCCGACCTCTAAACTACTCGTATAAATATATAATATATATGTCGTGTAATGATAATACTAGAAGAGATACTCAGATAAAATATGACCACTGACTGATACAAGATGCTTTTGTAAGCTGGTATTCTCTTAGTCACGACTGGTACTATGATTTACTACCAGTACATTTTTAGCACTAAATCATGACACTCCCAATGATCAAATCATAAAATGTTATAGATTAAAGTTATAACATATTCTCAGTAACAAGTGCATGATTGAGCCACGGAAACGAGCTAGGTAATGCCTGGGTTCCAAAACAACTGCCATTACATGTAAGTCAATAGATAACAGCTAAAGGGAACAAGAGCAAACATAGCCGTGACCTTACAAAAGTTACAAAACCCTTTCCACATTCAAACAGATCTCGGCGACATCTTTATACATATTTGAACGTGACCAACTTAGTGAGCAATTGAAGACACTCATGTAGGTGGGCAAACATTTGTCAAACTAATTTTATACGTATCTAAAGCAATTGTGTGAGCAAATCAAGTTTGGTTGGGTCTTGGCCACTGGCTCTAAGTTAATGAATCATGTCACAAAGGATTACCATCAACAATTACGTAATATCCTCACACAACGTCCAAAGTTGAGTGATGATCTTACTGGCCGTACAACAACTGTAAGATGAACCTTAAAGACCAATTCGCTCCGTCTATTTAAACTAATTTCTGTTTTAGGTCAAAGAGTATCTATTAATTTGTCCTGAGCCGTCGTTAATTGGCAACCTTGTGTTAAAACTCTTATCAGTTTATATGTGTTCTTGTTTTGATGCATTCTACCAAAGTGCAATGGAGTAATGTTCAGAACTTCATAGTTGTGCTTTGGAATCATAATTCAATGTCAGTTGGGTACATAGATTGATGGCTGTAACCTCACGAGCTTTTAGTTTTGATACAAGATCCCTTTATTATTCCCCGAGTCACGAAGCGTACTAAATCAGAAGTCGCGAATACAAAGCTTATTAAAAACAATTCTTTAGAAATATTGAACACAATAAGTATATAAATACCTAGGAATTCTGATGAAATCAATGGGAATATTTAAGTGAACGCAATGAAAATTTATACATGGCTTACGCTATATTTCTGCCCTAAATGCATTATATTTCAGTACGCCAAGTAGTTACTTATAGACTTTGACATATTTTATTTTACTTTTACTAAATAGATTGCGCATTTTCCTCATTGTATATGGAAACGCAAACACGCCATTAACGGCGAACATAAGAAGTTTTACGTTCCTACACAAAAACCTATTCCATGGATACAGGTATACAAATGACTCATCCCAAACCGTGGGAAAACGCATTACCCAATTTCCCGGTAATATAGTATCCTTGCAGTAATGCATCCCTGACCTTATGTGCTCCGTCATTGCCTGTCCCAGTGTCCTAACTGCCGAAATTACAAGCGTGAAATTCACCCACGCGTAGTTTGGCAGATCACGTTACTACTGTGTAAGGCTTTTTGAAGGATTTCAAAAGCCAATGTTCTACTGTATACGGTGGGCATTTGAATATAATTTAGGCGACTAATGACTAAATGAAGGTAAATTATTAATCGAACAGATTACATGTATAGAAAGCTACATTTTGTAAAGTTCCAAAATTGATGGTACCAAAAAATATTGTTTTTGATTTAATACTTCTTAACAGAGGTAAAACAGAGGTTTTAGCTAACTGACTATTGCAATGGGAGTATGTATTTACAACCATTTAGTTTTATGAAATGAGAGTGATAAGAAGAGAAGGTCAGATGTCAGTCGCTACGTATAAAAATCAGGTGATCATCCACATCGAGTTGAATCAAGTGCCGACCCCAACAATGTATGGGATAAGGCCAGGGAGATGATGAGAGTGATAAGAAGAGAGCCGTGGTAGCTTTGCGGTTTGAGTAGTCGCATGCTAAGCAAGCGACGCTCACCAATGAGTTTTTCTAAAAACTTATGTGCAGTGATTACGTGCTTTATGGTGAAGGAAAACGTCAAGAGGAAACCTCATTCTAAGACGTACCTATGTAAAGTACGGCGGTAGGCTCACCATCTGTCACGTTAGTACTTAATCATGAAAAGTTGGTGCTATTACAACACCTCTGCCTACCACTTCGGGGAATACAGGCTTGGGAATATGTAGTGATAACAATACTCTTAACTAAGGTTACGATATGTAAATCTAGAGTGAATGTATGTAATGTCTGCAACAAAAAAGGTGGCAAAATATTTCGTAGGCGGCCATAGTCCAGTGACTATGTAAGGTTTTCAAAACACCTGTCTACTTTGTGTCCATACAAACGTTTGACGGGTTTTTATCAAAAGCCATTGTTTTGAGGGAGACAAGCGCGTATTGTCCTAGTATTAAATAGTCGGTGTGAGTCACTGCCGCGATTTGTATAAGGTATCAATGTATTCGACGCACGTATGAGATGGAAGAGCGATGCTCTCTCGGGTCTCGTCTATTTACATTCACGCACATGCTTTTCCTTACACTTTGTGGAATTATTCAAAAGGTATTTGCAACAAATTCATATCTTAAATTCGAATTTGCCAAATCTATTACTATATCTCATCATGAGCTTTGTGATGAAGGGAAACACCTCGGGTGATCCTTGAAATAACTCACTTTTACCGACGAATTCGCTCGAGTGATTGTTTTTTAAGTACCCTATGTCCGTCTCAGGACATCTCAGAATTATCTTTATCCAAAATTTCAGTCAAATCGATACAGCGGTCGAGGAATACAGACAACAGACGGAGAAACATATTATACTTTTTCGCATTCATAAGGTATATTTGGCAACTTTAGCAAGGTATTGTTTCTACTCTGTGGTGCATGTCTACACTATTTAGACAGCATCTGTAATCATAGGCTGCTATAGCCGCTTACGTTGGGTGTGATCTTGTTTATCACCTTCGTAGTTAAAAAAAATATTGAAGGTATTATGCCTTATCTTACCCAAAAAACTATGATTGTAAGTGAACTCACCCAACAAATTGGTTAGGCGCCCGTTCATCTAATGTTCGTGGGCCGCGCTGCCAGTGGCGCGGCCGGAGCGTGCTCTGCGGGTACCGGGGCTCGGCGCATGCGCCCAGCACCAGCAGTGCCGGCAGGATTCGCCACAGTGTCATCTTGGCACCATCACCCTGGATATAAAATTCACATTGGTATATCACACAATACTTACACCCACCACGATACACCAAGCTACACATTTCCAGTATCAGTTAACCAATTTAGAAAGCTCCTGGGAATGTACTAAAGGTCAATACTTTTAACTATACGATACAAACATATGCTCACGCCTTTATCCCATGGGGATAGGCAGAGACCACCGTTTGCCACATGCTACAATCCTTACATACTTCTTTTGCTTCATCCACATTCATGCATCTCTTCATACACTTTCTTCGGTTACGAGTTCTCCGAATTTGACCTTTCCGATACTCTCAACAATACAATTATTGATGAGAGTATCCACAGCCGTTCTCTTCTGATTTATCAGTCTATCGTAGCTCATCCTCTTCACCAGGGGCTGATATAGCTTTCCGTACAAAATCGCCTACAATTTATCTCTATTGGCTTCCCTTCTTGAACCTTGATGCGAAGAGTTAATGGATATAAACAGCTGCATCATAGTGATATCAAGTGACATTAGTGATATCAGTTGTAGGAAATAGCTCATTTCCTTGGGATACATCCTATTGGGGATAGTATTCGATGGACAAACTTAAGAAATTAAGTGTGGAACATAATTTAGCTTCGAATAAAACATGAATTGCATCGTTACCACTCTTATATAACACATTCATTGTAAACATAAGAAAAACCTGACCCCACATTGATAAGGCGTTATCATTCCGTTTTAATTTAAATCCATCATTAAGTAATACTCGAAGTAGAGCAAAGATTATGCCCTCTTATCAATAATTGCAGTTTATTGTTCATATCAGTTATTATATACTAAATCTGTGCCGAAAATAATGTCATTACGTCGTTTTACCAAGTAAAAACACAGTAGAAAAGATGACGTTTTGATTTCAACCTAAATGGCTGTAGCCTGGGTCTAAGCCACGCTTCATAAACCTATTACCACCATGAAGGTCTATCCTAGAGATAGGTAAGATAATTACTGAAATCGTACTTACAAACTTTGCCACTATAATAATTAGTACAGACGACTTATTGAAAACAGTCCTTGGATTTCAAATACACATAAAATTTTTACTAGACAGAGACAAATGAGTCTTAAATATATAGAAAAAAACCTCAATTTTGATGAAGAAGAGAATTGTATTGTGTGAGTGAGAGATGAACACCGAAGGGAAGAGTGCGAGGGGTGCGGGACCAAGGAATCTGTGCCGAAATGATAACGAGGGCCGTCGACCCGCGCTACACTATATCACTACACAATCTGTGTCTATAATTAGTAAAAAATACCAAGAGGAATCTAGAAATCATGACGTCACGGTTCTAACGTTTAGGGATTTTTTAATAATACTTATATTTTGAAATTTCTAAACATATTTGAACACACTCTCACTACATTGTAAACAAAGTAATTTTTGAAATTACAACAAAAACCATTATTACCAATTGCTACTCGATTGAAATATCGACAATGTAAAAAAAACCAGAAGTAAAGGCTTCTAAATTTCGTGTAAGCAGTTTCCCTAGTTAGCTTCCATCTTCCACTATTATCTAAATCACAGCATTCTCCTAAATGTTTAATGTATTATATCATGTCACATCCTGTTCCTATCCAAGGTATCCCAATTATTCCCCAATCCGTCGGTAAGCATCGAATCAGTTGTGTGAGTCACCGGAGCGCGCTGCCCACCCACACCAACTACTGATGGATACTGCTTATCATGGACGCTGCAATGAGCCTCTACTGTGGAATTCGCGTGAATTTGACTAAAGATTTTGTGATTGTTCTCAAATGTGTGAAATAAAATTTCATCACAGTTCACAATAGTTTAAGACACCAATAAGTTGGTACCAACACATGTATAATTAATTGAGGAAGACGGTAAGAAAATCTTGTTAATTGATAAATCTGGAAATAATCATTTAAGAGTCAAATGCCGATTATTTTTAAGCTCCAAATTTGGGCGAAAAGAAAATGCCTCGCCTACTAAGGATGTGTTGAACCGAAAGAAGTCAATGACACAGAAGTAAGTCCAAATATAATAAGATTTACTTTGACACCATTCCAAATACTCGTGGCCGATAAATCCTCGATGGCCCCACTTCTGCTCGAAGGGCCATGTAAATAAACTTGCCCTTTATTACCTTCCAATGAATGGCCACTAATGAAACTCTCCCAAAACACTCGACCTCGACGTGAACCGGGATTCTGGACTGTGTAAACACAGGAATCGGGTCGATTACTCCTTTGGTCTATGGGAATGATGCATCACCAAATTCATCATTACTCTCATGCACTTAAAGATTAACCGTTACATTCAAATATTATTATCCATTCATTAGTTAGGGATACTTTGCGTTAATGGAACTAATGCTGTCACACAAGTGTCATCATAAATAATTTGCTTCTTGCCTCCTATCATTTTGTTATCTCCCTACTACGGATTGCATAAAAGACATGCATAAATCGTAATAGAATATTTTTTAAGGGTTTAGATTGACCTTTGAATTGTGTGATTATGATATTGACACTCGTTTATGGGACAGTGTTTATGAAGAAGGATTTACGGAGTAGTTTCAGGGTATTTAATGCATTCAATCTTGAATCGAAACGACCGAACTAATTTGTACGACACGTGGATGAAGTAGCAAGTACAAAACTGCTGTTGAAGTCCGACTCCTATCGCGGACAGTTATTAAAACATTTAGCATTCACATTAATATCAATTGCCGACGCCAGGATTGAATTTGAATATCATTACTGACAATGAAGCAATTGTTTCATCGACATAATTTGATAGGTCCCGCACTAGGTGACAACAACGCTCCAAGTGCTCATATAATTTATTTATTAAAGTTCTTCAACATTGCATACATTGCACGTTTTATAAAATATTAGCTTAATATATTTAAATTCTAAATGCTCCAACCATTATAGAAGAACACAACATTCATAATAACAAAAGTTCACCCTGCACCTTCAACATTTTAAAGAATTTTAAAGAAATTTTAATATAATGTAAAGTAAAGCTCACGCGACAGAAACCATTATGTGTATCATGATAATTTGAAAGTTTCCGTGTTTTGTATGTAATAACTATGTTTTGGGGTACGTGGATCCCTTCGATACTTTACAGACAAGAGTATGGTCAGTCAATTACGGTCTTAAATATTCCTATACTAGCCACGCGGTTTCACCCTGGTAGTTCCCGTTCCCGTGGGAGTACGGGGATAAGATCCCAATAGTGAAAGATTTTTTCAAGTCAATACAAAAAACAATAAAATCTTCCTGTTTATAATATTGTTAGTGTAAATAACGCATATCTATCTACCTACGTATATAAAATATATTCCAGTTGGTAATTCTAGCTAAAGCTTTGACTGATTTGATTTTGTATCTGTTTTATTTGCTCCAATACAAACAGAGGTGGTTAGAAAAATGGGAGAAAGCAAAAAAATTATAAGCACGGGCTACTAATTTGTAAGTATTCATAGAAATACTCGTCGAATATGGGAATTGCTTCTATACAGTAAATTGACCGTATAATTTAATTTTAGTCCCAATCAAATCTTCCAGAAAAAGGTATAAGGTAAAGGTATAGTACCTGTCATGTCCGTCCAAATTATCCTGATCGAAGTCAAGTGTCATCGGGAGTGGCGCGCATCGTCAACAAACGATGATCAACGATGCGCCCGCGCCGCCTAGCAAGCGTCGGCACGCGCTTACATCAATATTGAGAGAATATTATGTAGCTTGGTCATAGGCGAAGGCGGGAGCGGACTTGATTATGTAATAGTCTAAGAGACTTAAAAAAACCGGCCAAGTGCGGGTCGGACACGCAAGAAACCCTACGTACTTGGCCGTATCTACAAAAACCTTAAATATTTACTGTATTCTCTTTCACTATTTGTTGTTATAGTAGATGGATGGACACCGGAGTCTTAGAAATAGGGTCCCACTTTATCCATTGGGTACGGAATCTCAATTAAGAGTTTTGATATAAATCCGTTCTGATTTCGTAAAAAAACTTCTAGGGAAATGTTTTCTTATATTGCACGAAATTTAAATAAATTAAAATGCTATTTAGAGCCTTGTCTCGTATCTAAACGCTAATACCTGACTAGCGAACGCACGCCGCGCCTACGCAGCCTCTAACGTATGCATTACGTAATAAACCACCCTAACACTAGTTTTTTTAACTAACACCGACTACAAGGGTGCCCATAAGGGTAGCATATAAAATTCTAAATTTAGTAAATCATTCACAAAAAAATCAGAGTCGCAATATTTTATGGAATAACACTGCTTGCGTTTCCACATACTGCTTGGTTTCACACATATTATCGAAAACCTGACATGGTTACCTATATATAATTGTTAGTATAGGGACCAATATATTGACCGTTACTTGAGATTGTAAATAAAAACAAAACCTAAGGATATTTTACGCCATTGACCATAAGTCATGCGTCCCAAAGGACTCGTAACTATTAATTTAAATTCTCAATTAACCGAACTCGGACAAGGAACGTAATTAATTATCATTCCTTTCGTAATTGCTAGATAAATTAATTACTTTCCATCTAGCTAGCTATTGGTAATGAATATTGATGTTTCGAAATTAAGCCTGGAATGTGGGAAGGATTTTTTTTAAATGATTATAAAAGGTTTTAATGATTTAAATTTTAACTAAAACACAGTTATCTACGACGCTTTTATAAGAATTATATTCAAGGACCTGGCTTTCATTACTAGCATACTGCAATCCAATCAAATAATTTTGCCTAACATTTAACACTAACAGTTTTTCCTTCATCATGTAAGGTGTTCAGTCTTACTAACTTCCTGGCTTTAACCAAAAGGTATCATTAAATGATCAAAACTAAGTAGTTCTTGATAACCGATGATAGTGGGCCCCCAGTATGTTTAAGAGTTATGCACACTTTATAATTTATTTTATATTATTATTTGATATGACAAAATTAACTCACCCCTTAGTATTTTTCTTGATTTAGTGAACATTAATATGATGTGACTTACGATGATTTTCATTCAAAATTGGTTAAATAATATCGTGACAAGCGGGCTGGGGCTTTTCTCGCTCAGAGAATCAGCATTGCTATTCAACGTGGCAATGCTGCCAGCCTTCTTGGCACGATCCCGAGAGACACCGATTTGGGCCAAGTTTTCTACTTGTAATTAGTTTTTAGCTACTTATTAGTTATTATGTACTTAAAAGTTAATATATCCAATATTTATTTACCAATATTGAAGGTCGCATCCCGAAATAAAGAGTGGTCAAGTCGTTGAACCCGTCGTATTCAGACAGACAGCTAGGCGCCTACTAGGCACCGGCTATGATTGATCGATTGATAATCCCACTAGAAAAACTAGTTTCGACGTTTTAGGGAGTTATGCAGCCGTAACTGTTCAATTCAACTCACTTACCAAACACTTGTGGGGACCATTTCGAAGTTAAAACTCATTACCAACACCTTCACATTTAAAGAAATTAAAGATGGCATGATCATATTTAAATAATTTTTAAAAACGTGACACTAAGAAAATTATTCACAGAGTGAGTTAAATTTAAAAATAAAAGTATTTTGAAAATCATTCGAAAGAACATGCACTTGTCCTAACCAGCCAGCGCGCACAATCATAAACACAATTAGATTTTCGAATTTACCACCTTCGTTAAAAAAATAACAAACCAATACTTTTGACTGCTATAAGAAATTGAAATTAAACACCAATATTAATTTACCTTGTAAAGCAAAATACCATCAATCACTAGTGTATTAAAGCACTTATTTGCACAGCAATGTGGAACACTATTAAGTTGCACAATAAAACAACAACACACAGGATGAGTCGATAAGAAGAATATCGCCCTCAATAATGCAAAATGGAATTTAAAAAAAGTGTCGTATATCATCAATCACTATGATTGATAGCGCAAAGAACGTAAACAAACTGACGAGTTGCTTGCTTTATTATTAGGTTAGTTTGCCGCGGTCCTTAATTAGGGCGAGTGGACTAATTAATTTAACGTGCTTGGTCGCGATTTCATGTATCATTTTGTTGGATTCTGGCACTACATGGATTTGTTTTAATCCTGAGTATATACTTATTTAACATAAATTGGTTACACCTTTGGAAACTTACAAATAGGCTTCGGTATACAATGCCAAATATATTTTGATTATTCCCAAGAGCCCAGCCTTATGAAAACTAGACAACGTAGAACTTGAATCACGAGGATTATCACAGGACTGAAACAGACTTCATGGTATTTAAATACCTATTGGGTTTTCAACATACTACATTTATTTTGGTGTGACCAGTTTTCTGTGATATATTTAGCCAAAGTTATTGAAGATTGGTAAATCTTCGGAAAAATAGTCCCTAATTTTGCTAACAAGAATCACACTCAAATTATCGCACTGGCAATTGTGACGAAATTGACCCAATCTGCATTATCACAATTTGTGCTACTATTCGGGTCAAGGCCGATACACCGACTCGCATACAATCAACGAAATTATAATTACAGTAGGAACATTACTTAGAAGGAAGTGCAAAAATCAGAGCCTTCATCATAACAGAGAACACGAAGGAGCTGAAGCTGAATTTTAAGTTTCCAGTTAAATTAAGTATCCTGGTGGGAGGAAA
This sequence comes from Watsonalla binaria, assembly GCA_929442735.1. Classification (NCBI taxonomy): domain Eukaryota; kingdom Metazoa; phylum Arthropoda; class Insecta; order Lepidoptera; family Drepanidae; genus Watsonalla; species Watsonalla binaria. Next base: position 538,871 of record OV838932.1, read on the forward strand.
GCTGAATTAGTATTAATAAGTTTGTGATTCCTATTGGAGTCCAACAGTTATACAATGATCTATTGCAAACTGATTAACGAGAATTGTATTACAGTAAGGGTCTCAGAACAATTAAAATACGGTACTGGTGAAACAATTCCAGTATCTTGTAGACAAAGAACTTCAAATAATCCTTAGTAGCAAATTTGTAGAAGATACCATTGAAGAAATAACTAAGGACAAAATACGTTATTGCACCTTGACTTCAGAGAAGCAGAGTAATTATCAAGCAGGAGATTAGAAGCTAACAGATTAATAAATTATTATTAATTAGTTCTACAATTACGGACATCTAAAGTTATATTTAATATATATGTATGAGTCAATCAAAGCAGATTATTAAATAACAAACTGGTGATAACCTATGCCACAGCCACCTCGCCATTTACTACGATATCGCGTAAAAATTCATTTGAATGGGAATAGATACAGAATGCCGACTGACCCAAACCTCTTTCTCTACTGTTTAGATAATGACAAACAATACTTGTTTTAAAATTCATTTTTTATCCCTTAACTTTACTAGGAAAATGTCATCAATGTTAATTTATTATATACTGTGCCGAAATTGAAGTTGCTCTTTGGTCCTGATGATACCTCTCCCAGAAATAAACGTACACCAATGCTAGTTTTCTTACTTCATCCATTACCAGAGCTGAAGTTGGGGAAATAGTAGAAGAATCTGTCAATCCAATTGAGACTTTCCTGAAAGGCGTTCTCATAAAGTACACGTTAGAGTAATTTGATACAGGATACAAATTCAGCTACCTGTTAATAGACATCAATATTTGAAGAACCTTCTGAAACCAATTTTGAAGTGTACCCTTTTTTTTAAATAACGGTAAAAACATGTATGTTGTTGAAAGATAGCTAGCACAAGTATATCATAGAAGTCGGTTACATCCAACTACTAAGCCAGTAGTTGGATGGGTGACCGCCCGAGTGAGGGTTGCTTAACTTTGCTGATCGAATGATATGCGCTATAGCAACTGTGCCACGAGCTCTTCTCCTATCTATTATACTTTACCTCTTAGAAGTATTATGGAATGGCATTTAGTAATATATTACAAACAACCACTGTCTTACTAATAACTATCATCTAACGAATTTTTTCTACGAATACTGATTAATGAAATTCATCTAATTTCAACAACAGCCACACTCTTGTTTGCTTTAATTGTATAATAACCTCAGTCATAGAATGTATGATAACACAGTTATTTTAAGAACATTATAATTTTATTTGAAACTACTTTAAAGAGGCTCTGACTTCAGAGATAGAGTTGAAGAATGACGAAACAGCACCGTGCGATATTCATCAAACGGTCAAACCCCATCTGTATATTCCCTAGCGACACTCTTAAAGAATCTTCATCACAGTAACAATATAACCTGCTTAAAGATAAAGATTTGGAATATTGGAAAGCCGGCCCCAACCGTCTCAGATTTAGTTCAACATGGGATTAATTTATACGGATTCGTGAGTGTACGAAATATTTAAGGCAAGCCTTGTCTATCCGAACAATGTGCCCAGCATATTTACAAAAAGATAAGTACAGAAATATCTGGCCTCTGTGGGAACTTCTAGCCACTGATCTCTGATGTACTATCTGTGAAATCTAATGAGAGATCAATAATATAGAAAGGTGCTAACATAAAGCAGCTGAACATGTATCCATTAGCGCAACATGAAACAACAAAGCGTATAGATATTCAGCCTATTTCAGGCATAAGGAGTACGTTGATACACTAGGAAGCGACCTAGCGCGGTGTACGTTTCATCACGATCAAAGGGCCACTTTACTCACATTCGCAAGAGATAGCTTTCAAATGAACATGTGTATACTCTCAATAAACCTGGATTGTCCATAAGTACTGGATAATTAATATTTGCTGTTGGACTGTTCGTTCATCTTAGATTCAGATCTAAGAATATCTATAGTGGCTAATAGTGTTAACATTTTCTAATGCATAGTAATCATGCGAAGGAATAATTTAACTATTTAGAAAACACAAGTTTTGGCAAATAAAGACTTTATTTTGGAATTTAAGAAGAACTATCAAAATTCAAGCAAGGAAACGAAACGTGTAAAACGAAAAATTATCAAAATACTCTTTTTCAACTCTTCGATCGTAACTATGAAGGTGAATTATAAATTTAGAAATAATAGCAAAAATATAACATCTAATGAAATTCTGTAACGCTCATGTTTTATTATAAAGTAAACAAGATATCAACGATTTGGACGAAATATTAAAACTTTGCTGGCAGTAAATTTATAACTCACTATTAGAGTAGATTTTGATGATGTAATCTCACGAGCTGTCAAAGTTACCAATGTTGGTTCCTGTTATAGTATTGATAAGAAAATCCTGAAAATGTATGTAACAAGAAACTAAAAACTGCTTGAACACAAAGGTTAAACGACAATAAAAGGCATGCGTTGAAAGTATGTCAGAGACTGAGGCAGACTAGAAACCAGCTGTGCAGACAGAGTTCACATTGAACATGCTGTCATCAATAATAAAAATATTTAGGTTGAACTTATTGATATTCGTTTAATATTACCCTTTCATGATTCAGTTATAAAAATACGTCTTTAATTTGAGCTATTTATAATGATAACACTATTAAACGCGGTAGAATCTTTCACAGAAATTAAATACTTACTTCATGTGGAATTCTGATATTATTTAATAATTAGTAATTTAATTTTTTTTGGAATATGGTATAATATCATGGACTGTTCTAAAGCCTATGGAGCAAGACTTTAATAGGTAGTTTTGTCCAATAGATATTCACGTCAATATTTAAAATTACGATCATTGCAACTAAACTGGATCCCTATTCAAAATGACTAAGAACATTATGAAACCTTCGGTTTACTTTAATATTGCCAAGAATTGGCTGAGACAAACTTGGTTTTTGTTTGAAAATAATTTATGACTTCATGACATGACAACAATGTAGAACTTTTTACGAGCTGAACCATTGACTTGATAACGACACCTGCAACCCTTTGGCGACACCCTGACGTAACGCGTGTAGTAATCACGGCTCTTAAACTTTATAGTTATAGACAATAGTGACACATAACGACTGGTTATAATTCATAACGACAGATAGTTAAATTTCGAATACAATGGAGAATTACCTTACAGTTGGGCCAATGTCGACCACTCTATTAGGTACTCCTGTCCTATGCCTGCATACATTACATGCTAATTGCTGGTGAATGGAATGGAGCAATGGCTAGACTAATAGGAATTTACAATTACGATTGTTACATTTCTTCGATTGCACCAACTCGTCTTGTTTTCAACCATTGTTACTCAAATGCAAATACAACTTTTGTGGTATCTTGCTACTTAGGTTTATTTTGGGCAAAATTTATATGGACAGGACTCAAACGTTTAGAGTACTGTTCACATGATGATGTTACACAATCCTAAGCATGCAGAGGACTTAGATGTTAATTAGATAATTGTGTGACTGATAACAACTACTGACAAGTGTAGCGAGCGAGATAAATCTGTTATTCTTGCGTGTGCGTAATGATTACGAGATAATAACTCAGATTTTTTGAGGTGAATTTCTAAAAAGTTATGCATATATAATATGAGAGTTAGAAATTCGTATTTTGCTAGTATCGGTTTTCATGACTCTAATCTAAAAAATAAAGCATTAAACGAGACGGTTGGGTAACATGGTAGAATATGAACCACGTCCAAATGATACTTTTGAGTTGACTGTAGTTGATAGTGACCGGGGAGTACATATATCATATTTATTGGACAATGAAGATTCCCACACAAGTGAATTTAGCGACGGACGTGATAGAGCTGCGGTTGCGCAAATCACTAGCCTTCATGCGGTTCCTATTTTGATAAGGGAATAGCCACTGGTTAACCCTGGCCCTATTATTCAGGATGTCGGCATTATCCTAGTTATATTGCATGAATATTCATTAAAAATGAAAATATATAACTCACCCGAAAAATAGAGTGCGTTAAAATTATGGGCGATGTTAAAATCGAAAATATCGCTTTACACGAATGTAGAAAACATTTTCAAACTTAATTAAGTTACTTCGATCCAGATTTCTTATACTAAAATAATGATTCTTCAATAAAAAAATATTTATAATAAATTCTAAGGCTGATCTAAAATAAAAAGGATTATTAAAAAAAATATTTGAATACACATTACGTAATACGATACCAACTCTAGGTCTATTCAAGAGACAATAGGCGGCAAACACCCAGGATCCGTCCGGACAAATAAAATGATCATTATCCCTTGGTATTCGGGATCACAGTTACCATGCCACTGGTTCCTCTTCTACTATCCAGGATATTGTACGCCCGTGTACTGCGTGACTGGGGGCTTCGACCGCGCTCGCGGCACCGAATAGGAGGACCGCTCCGATCTACGGTTCACTCCCGACTGACAAGCAAAATCGCGAGCTTTATCAACAGCCAGTACGCGCGCGCGCACGTTTACCCATCCACTTAGATCTATGTGCTTCCGTTACGCTATTAGTAGGTACAGTCTTTACCCAAACGTTTGTTTGTTGCTATCGTTCGAGCGCTTATGGTTTGTGTGTTTGATTTATTCATACATATCAGTTTTATATCAGCGTCTATTACTATCTGCCGAATATGGATAAGAGTCATTACATTTTCTCATATCATTTGAGAGAGTCGTGGTGGCCTTGATTTTTGAGCAGTCGCATGCTACGCAAGCGACGCAAGTTCGAATCCCAGCGGGGCCTGTACCAATGACTTTTTCTAAAAAACTTATGTACAGTACATTTCACACCACGTGCTTTACGGTGAAGGAAAACATCGTGAGGAAATCTGTATATTTCTGAGAAGTGAATTACTTCTGTAAAATGACGTATGTAAAGTGTCTGAGACGGCGACGGACTCACCATTTGTCACGTAGGCACTTAATCATCTTGGGTGAAAAGTGGGTGTTGCTATTACAACACCTCTGCTTACCCCTTCGGGCAATACAGGCGTGAGCGTATATATGTATAATTTGAGATTGTTTTAAGTATCCCCGAAAATTTAAACAAAATTTCCCGTTTTTTCTCAGCGTACTTTTATTAAAATTTTCCTTCCTCTTCATCTTGTCTTGGAATTGTGATTGCTCCGACTTGACGCATACCTACACGTCGATACCGACAGCATGGCTTTAGAGTTACATATTTGATTTATAACTCTACTTAATATTTACTCCCCCAGACCGTCCTACTACAGATTAATTGGTTCATTAGTTAAACGGATGGTTACTCGGTGCATTATACAACTAATTAGTGGAGTTCTTCTTCTGAATTCAAAGCTGAGAATATTTTTTAAAACCAATTACTAAGTTGCAAACGGGCATATCTATGGCTCGCCTGATGAATGTCGCCATAATAACCATATGTTACGGAAGGCATTAGAAAAAATGGTTGTCTCTAATATGACATGATCCAGACACCAGGATTTTCTATGTCCTCAGACTCCTCAAACTTGAAAAAAGTTAGAGTCAGTTCGAGAAGTAATTCAAAGACGTATGTATAGTGCCTGATACGGCGATGGACTCACCCTCTGTCACGTTGTCACTCAATAATATTCGTTGAAATGTGGGTTGTTGTTACAACACTTTCGCGGACGCTTCTGGGATGGCGTGAGCATATTTATTTTCGTGTAGGTACATAATGAAATATGCTATTCTGGAACACGTCATCGACGAATAATTCAATAACCTAAGTGTAGATATAATACAATTAATTGCAATATGACTCATCTGCATTCAGTTCAGTCTACCTGAAATGCTGAAGGTCGCGCAAATGCTCATTAAGAATGTCTGTGGCCGCGTGTAGGAGAACTTATTAACTATTTAATATGGAAACATGTGTAATGTTTGTCGACACATAAATTAACTACTGTGAGACCATACAATTGACCTACATAGCAATTTTGACATTCCGAACATGTTAAATTGTTGAGCATGTAAGTAATTTACATCATGCAAATATCATATTTTTCTACTGGTTTTTTGAAAAGATCGCTTTACGGTCAATATCACCTGTTCTAATGTTAGGTACATATTTAAGTTCGTTTTCTTCTTGTTTGTGTATTGAACTTATTCTGATATCGAAATGGCTCTTCTACTTTTACATGAGATCACGTACTGTGCTGGGTATAGCATGGGGATCTTTAAGAAGGGTGTGGAGATGTTTTACAGGGTTTTCCACACGTGTTTTTCCCTTGGCGTCTAAAGCATACATAGGTAGTCACCACTTATCATCAGGTAAACTGTAAGTTTGCTTAATTGCAACCTTAACGGTATACAAATAAAGCACGGGTTATAAAGTTCCGTTTAAATCAAAGCACGTGGTATGACATCATTGCACTTAAGTTTTAAGAAAAACTTTTTGATGCTTAATTCCATCATTTTCTTCATCAAAAACTCGGACATCGTAGCAGTATTCAGACATAATTCTGACAGTTTGTTCTTTATAATCTGGAGAAAGCAGCTACAGACCCATACATTTCAGTCGCTTAACCAACTTGCTCTAAACTTAGACGCGTTAATCAATTAAACTTAACAATACAAGTGTTAACGAACATTAATTGAGTTGCTACACTTCTGGCAGACTCACCAAATGCAGTACGAGTCCTTTAGAATGTTCCCAGACCAATAACTTTATTTACTTAACGAACCTTGTAAACCTTAACGAGCGTTAACACTTTAATACTAATAATTTAATTACAATCATGCAAATTTCACTGCGAAAAAAGGGCTAGTTCCTTCTATATTTTCATATCTCTGTCAAGTTTACTTCATTTACACAATTTCCAGATGCAACTACTGCTTATTCTTATATCGAGCTATATTTATAGTGTTAGTTAAATTGGAAACCTATAGCTGTTCGTTGTGTGTCTTTAAACGGTTGGTAACACACGAGATACCCTAGATTCTAGAAGTAGGTAGAAATACGAGTATGTATATTTATGAGACTTTTGAGAGTCAGTTGTGGTTGAATTCTAAAGTTGGTGGTTTACCAACAACTTTAATACAAAACTATATTGGGCTACTTTGCTGAATAAAACTAATAAGGAAATGAGCCGTGGTAGCCTCGGGGTTATAGCAGTTGTCTGCTACGCCAGCGGCGCAAGAATCCCAACGGCACGCGCCAATAAGTTTTTCTAAAAAAAAATTGTGCACTTATTTCACCCCTCGTGATTTACGGTGAAGGAAAACATTGTGAGGAAACCTGTATATGTCTTAGGACAGAAATTCAAAGACGTATGTATAGTGCCTGAGACGGCGATGGACTCATCCTCTATCACTTTAGAACTTAATCATATTCGGTGAAATATGGGTGTTGTTAATACAACACCTCTGCTTACCCCTTCGGAAATCTCGCGAGCATATGTTTTTGTATATTTCAATATCGTTAACGAAATAAGCGAATAATAACTTAATTATCACCAAAACATAATATACAAGGTTACAGATATTATAATGACACGTTGTACGATGACAGGTCCCGCATAATTCACGGTAACGACGGTGTATTCACGCCTAAAATTACCCCCTCGGGTGTTTGTGATGTGTCCAAGAGTTAACACTTATGCTAGACCCTTATTTTTATTTATTTATTTATTTATTTAGAGCCCGATGTGTCCCACTGCTGAGCAAAGGCCTCCCTTCCCTCTTTCCAACACTTCCGATCCAGGGCTATCTCCGGCCAGTTTTTGTGGTAAGCGGCGAGTCCGTCCTGCCATCTTTTTCTCGGCCTGCCACGTCTGCGCGTCGCATTCGGAGGGGTCCATCTTGTGGTTTGTTTAGCCCACAGTTCGTCTGACATGCGACACACGTGCCCAGCCCAGTCCCATTTCAGTTTAGCAGCTTGATGACCAACATCGGAGATTTGTGTTTTGGAACGTAGTGTACTATTTCGAATGCGGTCTGTTAATCTGACTCCCATTATACTACGTTCTATGGCTCGCTGGCAGACCCCTAGTCTGGATTTTTGATAGTCTGTCAAAGACCAAGTCTGAGCACCGTAGGTGAGGATTTATTTGTATGAAATTAATATATCATTAAAAGCGACGCCCATATACCATTACTTACATGTAACAAACTTAGTTTACGATGTCAATTCATAAATAAAGGTTTCACGTTGAAAGGAGATTATTTATATTCGGAATTTTCCGTAAACTACGAGTTAAATCTCGTTCAAACTGTTGTCTCTAAAATAAATTATTTCGAAATTTTGATTCGTTCTTTAATATTGGTAGGTTATCAATTAATTTGAAAATATGTTTCAGAGGTCCCACAAGATCGTCAATGATTTTAATCCGCAAGAATCTCTTCCAAAGCATATGTTTTTATCATATAGCACTTATCCCCTATTATTAGTGTTAAACGTAGAATATACCCTTCGCCAAGTTAGTGTAACTATTTCACACAAGATGGCGTTATATCTTTTTAGATCGCGCTGTCGAAAGTCTCCTTTCATAACGTATATAGCACACACATTTCCTGACGTAGTTGTGGTCTTCCAGTGGTCGTTAAGGGAACAAGTCAATACAGTTGTAGAATCAATAAATACCAGGATTGCCCAAGTTACGGTGTTTCACTCAACCAACCAAGGTCTGCTCCGACTGATCCTGGCGCCCAGGCCTAATTTATCATACAATTAGAGTAAACTATCTACTTCAGATTATTATTACATGCGGGGAGCCAACTATGATCGCTTAAGCAGCGCGTATTAAAAACTTCTTAGCTTCTTACGTCACGAGTTAAAAGCTCTTAGCGAAAATGGTAGGTATAACTGCGCATGTATTTTACAACATAGCTACTTCCCAGATATATGCAGGTTTCCTAACGAGAAGAAAAACTCGTCTCTGTAAAGCACGTGGTATGAAATTACTGCACCTACATTTTTAGAAAAGTCTTTGGTGCAGGCCCCGCTGGGATTCGAACTTGCCTTGCTTGCGTCACCATGGCTCCATCCAGATAAATTTCATGCATAACAAAGCTTGGTCACTATACGAATATATATCTTACTCTTGATTATATCAGTCGCCAATTTTAGGAAGCCGATGTAAATACTTGGTCCACGTGTGGGAGTCGATTATCATGTTGCGTTGTCAGAATACTTGCCCAGTACTACCAAACATAGCAGAATTGATGTTCAACTCAACTCGTTACCTTAAAACAATTCATAAAAGATCTAGGGGATTCGTTTAAATTGCCGGCGTTGTTTAATTAACTAGAGCAAACCATTTATAGTAAATTATGGTCTCAAATTATGGATATTTATAATATATACCATTAATAATCCAATATTAAGTAAACTTACTAATACAAGCGAATTTAAATAAACAATCTCCCTTAGATTTTTTAATATAATAAAATGTTATACCCACATGAATGTTCGAGCGGAATAGTTCCTAAAGTACGTAATTGTTTATTTTGCCTCATATTTGTACACTTGCACGAAACTCGTAACCCTGAGTCGACCTTTAAACACAGCCCATATGTTTCAAGTGTACCATATGTATTAGTGATGTAACGGATATTCACATTCGCATTCGCATTCGCAAAATTATGCGAATATTTAGCGAATGTTTTTAATGAATATCAGTTAAATTTGAAAAATAACAAAACTAACCTCAAAAGAAAACGAAACAAAACTTTTAGAATGAACTCTCTGTGACTAAATTCATTCAATTAACCAATATCCGCTCGGCTATGTTATATTTAAACATGATCGACACGAAACGTCAAACCTGTTAAACATACTACGCGCGTTTTTTTGAAATTTTTAAATATTCGCATTCGCGAATGTGAAAAATCTAGCATTCGTTACATCACTAATATGTATCTTACAGATGTTCAAGACTTCGCTTCTCAAGCTGTAGAAGGTAGACTCATCTAATGGATTTGTGAGCTTACAGACTTTATCTCAGACCCAACATCATGAGTTTAGTTTCAAAGTAAACTCTAGCATTGTCCGCAAACAGGGGCCCTACCTCTTATTGCCATAATAGTTGCAGTCATTTCATGAGACACATGTGTATGACGTATATACATCTGTCACTGTCACACAACTGAACTATCATTACAATAAGAGCTCATGGTAAAGCCCCTGAACTAGACATTTTCCATTGACGTTTGTAGTCTACGACTTTTAAAAGTTAACCTATTTTACATTCAAGAGAAAATTGCCGGTAAACGTCAGAGGAATCCAATGGGTTCCAAGATATGTTTCTCAACAATCACTTGACATTGGCCGAATAGTTTTACTGAAGCTCATCGCCATTAAATAAATAAAGGAAAGGAAAGGAAAATTGCCTGACATGATTGACATAATCAATTAAACTGATACTGTCTTCAAATCAACAAATATAAATAGCTTGACAGATTCCTCTTGCAAATGGACCTACCAGTAATGTATGTCAATTATGTCAAATTAGTAATTTCAGACGAGATATGCTAATCGTACACAAATGAATTTCAAAATAAACTTGATCACCCAACTCTGGATAAACACGCGTTCATGCTGATTCTGTAAGCTTCAACTTCTCTTGAAAATCATATATTCATTCATTTCACCAAAATTAAAGATATTGTATTTAAGATTGTTTGCAAATGTAGCATGTCTTAAATTAATAAAATTTATTATAATCTATAAAAGAATATATCCTGTGTATGTGAACTATTATTTTAAATGAGTTTCTGTTGGTGTTAATTATATTCTAATTACTTAATTTTAAAACGCCAAGAACTTTGACCTTTAATGCACTAACTAATGTCAAATTAAGTAGGTTTAAAAACTAAAACCCGACTACTGATAAATCATGCTCACAAAAGTATGAGTGATGTTAAGAGGATCCATCGTGGTCATATACCACTATACTACCGTCACATCAAATTGTATGATACCTTAATCAGCCTATAACCAGTAGACCATCAAGCAAGACACATAACGATACCTCATTCTCAAATTATGATAAGTATTTTACGAGTTCTGAGGAAACTGATGAACATACATACCGGTCAAAATCATAATCCTCCCTTTCCTTCGCCGTAGTCGGGAAAAACTGTGGACTTTTTATTTTCTTTACATAAGGTCAAGCCTTCTTATGTGTATCCCTAAAGGGGTAGCGGTGATGGAAAAAACCCATTTATCACCGAAAACGCGTTGCAAATGTCATCGTGGTCAACGCCATCTCTGGAATCATCCGTTGTATGTGTGAGTGCCTGGGACATCGCTGAATTTAAAAAAATATGGGGGTAACAGACTACGGACTGGAAGGCTTTGAAATTGCGCCGTACCAAAATATACCTACCAATAATTGGCTTGGTCACCTAGAAACTCCTTTAAAACCATTCGGTATAGTGATTGCGTCAGTGTCCGGGGCCACATGTTCAAGTGTGACCCACTACAGCACGGGGTGCATTCACCTCCACTGTTTACAGTAAGACCTAGACTTACCACCTGACGCTGACATCAGTATCATGCTGTCAACAGATCTTGATCAATCAAAATGTCAACTATCTATTAGATGAAAAGCAATAGGTACTACCGTTCCTTCATGTTCCCTGATGCTTAAGTGTCAAAGATTTGCAAATCGGTTGTAAATTCAATATATTTTTTTAATGAACGTTATAATTTGTGATAATTAGACCAATAGGTACTAACCAGGCAGTTATCGATTATCCTTGACATACAAATTAGCAACCAACCTTTAACTCTACATAATAAGGTACATCATCATCAGCAACCTATATTGGTCCACTGCTGGACATAGGCCTCCCCTAATGAGCGCCTTAGCGCCCTGTCTTCAGCTTGCCGCATCCAGCATCTGCCTGCAGTCTTTCGCAGATCGTTATCCCACCTGGCCGATAAGGTACATAGAACGGTCTAAATATTTATAAAAAAAAATTTTTAAGCGTTAATATTTCGAAGGTTGATAGGCAACCCTGTGTGATAACATTCCAAATACTGAAAGATCGCAAACATCATAATTACATATAAGTATTGTGTTCAAAGGCACCGCTATCGTAGATACAACAACAGTATTTTCATCTTATTCCTGTGATTACGTACTCTCGCAAAAATTCACGAGTCAGGAGATTAGTTAGAGAATGTTGTCTGATAACAGCGAAGCCTTTTGTTGCCATGTGTAACAATCATATTTACGATTCTGAAATCATTAACTTGAATTTTACTTCATTCGATTTTTTATCCGCTGTAGGTAGCAAACAAGCATACAGCCTACCAGATGGCAAGCGCCTACTACATTCTAATGACAGCATACAACCCAAAATACCAAACTTATAAATACGTCCCTCGCACAATTACCAAACTTATAAAGATCTTCTGTAAGGCAGTAATCCCCATTCGGCCGCACCCGATGTTGAAAGGGAGGTGTTGCCGACGCGCAACCCTTAACATAATAAAAAAAAAAAAAACAAAACCTGTGAGTAGCCAAGGCCACAGGAGGATAGCTATCTTTATTTGTTCTTTTTTTAGATTTATATTATTTACTCTATGGATATTTTAGTTTTTATTTTTTTTTGTTTTTGGTTTAAGTTCAATAAGAAAAAGGAGAGGATGTTTCGTTGTGTTAATTTTTTCTAGATTATTCAAAAAATGTAACGTGTACAATGTGCCTTCAATAAATTTATAAATGAATGTGAAGCTTTTTATTGACTGTTGAAGAGGCCGCGCCGCGTACAGGAGGTGTATACCAGGACATCAGAACGAAGAGGTTGGTAGCGAAGATGCTATGTCTTTAGCGTTACAATCTTATGAAGAAAACATGCGCTTGAACCTAATGTAGGGACGCAAACTATAAAACGTGTGTGGTAGGTATTTGGCAACTTTTTGATAGTAGAACACAAGAACTCTCCGCGCAACAAACGTCAAAGATTATGTAATCGAAATTATACGATTTGCAAATTATTATCTTGTCGTGTATCTAATAAAAGCTGGATTTGCCCCTGTGTCGAGTGCTGTTGATATCTAATTCGGTAGGTGCCATAACCGCACTACGTATCCTACCTACAGGCAACCTTTCTTTACTTGGAGAATTCGATATGGTATCGACGCTGTAAACTCCACAGTCCATGGCTCTCCACGTCGCTGTTACGGGGGTACGATTTTTATTTTATTTTATTTTTTATTGACGATGGGGAAACCTTCAATAGGTGCCCGACCGCCCTGGGAAAGGCAGGTCGGGGTATGTGGGATTTATGCCGCACTAAAACCCCCCCGGTGGCCATCCTCAGTGCTCAGGGAGGACTCCGGGTACTCTAATAGGGCACATCCCCGGCGGCGACACAGCTGCCCTGTGTCGCCGCCAACCGCCGCCGGGGGTACCAATACTATGGTTTCACATGCTTGGTATGATAATCTATTTATGTGATTTCCATCACCCTGAATTAGTTCTAATATAATGAGTCACCGTCCTAATATGTCGTTAACCACACAGTTATATTAAAAACAGCTTTATTTGATTAAAGCACATACATCGTGTTGATTTAATCACTTCACGCTGTAGTCTTCAGTTGGAATAATTCAACACATTTCTCTATTTATTTAAACTATTGTGTTGTCAGTTTAAGCATTTTGATGAGGATTACGTGGACTCACATCATCCGTGTTACGTTACGTAACTAAGATAGTCCATTCAAATATATTATAATATTATTATGCTTCAGAAGGCCTAGTGCGAGTTTTTCACTGCCGCCGTCACAAGTCACCGCGTCGACGTAAACGATCGAAACAGCGCCGTCTATCGGCCTAAATATGACACTATTGTGAGCCTATACAAATCTGCGTTTACTTGTGACGACGATTAAAACTCGCACTAGGCACTTTGAGGATTCATTGTGACCTATTGGTTGATCAATTTTTTTATTGATTTTGGTTTAATTCTATGGATGGCTATTTACTCAATTCGAACAATTTTGCCGACAAGAAAATTAAAATAGTGTCGCATCCGTGCCGTATGAAGTTGTTGTATATAGGTATTGTACATCTCAGAGAAATAATACGCATTTTTTTAAAAACAAAAACCTGTTTCTTTTCAATGTCCCTCAATAGAGTTCAAGCTATTTTGTGTCCAATGTCTGCTGCTATTATTTCAAATGGCTATCAAACTACATGTCCAGGTAAATAGTAATAATCTGTTGGTATGTGTGACAGTTATTACAAGGGGTTAGTGTTGATTGCACCAAGATATTCAGGCGAATGTTGTGAGATAAATGAGGAAATGTCAACCAACGAATTGTAATCACATTCCTTACTAAGCCTGTACTTGTTTAATCAGCGCTTACTCATCTGAAAAGTATGCGAGAATCGAATACACGACCTCTCTGAAAATTATGACATCGTTTGAACTGCTTTTTTCAGCCGTGTAAGTCGTAATGGCCTGTTAATCCTGTAAATTGTGAATATGAGATCAAGATTCACCGGTCTATAAGTGAGTTTTTCTGTACTCTACTATGCACAACATAGTAATATCTACACACGACCATTACGAAGAAAGAAATATCTTCAGGAAACTAGCTTATATCTTAAAGGTAAGTCAAAGTAAATATATAATATATGAAGTGTTGATGATTCTAACAGTAAGTGTAAGTTTAGAGATGTTCAAAAGTCGTCGCTTGGCCTCGCGTTTTAACGTGACTCAAAAGTTTTTCGGAGGCAGGTTGTGGTTGAATGCCTGAGATGGCGGATCAACAATTTTGAGCCACGCAAGGTTAAGCGATAACGTTTGAACATTAACAAACCTGTTCTTGAGTTTCTGAAGAGCAACATGCACAATTATAATTTCAAGACTTTGTAAACTACATATAGGACCGACCAGGTAGGCTGTATGCTGATTTGGTGTCACGCAAAAAGCCTAAACTGCTCAAGTCAATTAAGTCCTAATTGTCAAAATGGCAACGATAATTAGTGTTTATAATAAGATGTTAAGTAAGGAGCGTTCTGTCGCTGAGACAACACGGTGTGTTTGTCTCGTATCTAATCTTTGTTTGCCAGCCTCCTCGCCGGGCCTGACCCAATTACCAAGATATTGTTGTTCGTACAACAACTCTGCAATAACACTCGTTTCAAATTTGGAAAAATTACGTTACCTAAAATTATAAAAAATTAAAAATTTTACGTTATTTTGGTTCAGTCACGCGTTTGCCACCGTTTTCGAAATCTACACTCGCTAGCGTCACTCGTAATATTAGTATGAGACTTTTTAGTTCTTCACGTCACCGCTGGGAGTCGCTGCACAATTTCTCATACTAATATTCGGCGGAGACTTACTTATACAATACTAGACTTATACTAGACTTATACGCGTCATATACATCCGTCCCATAATCATTTTCAACCTATTATGGCAAGGTCATAGTAAGACCCTTCAGTGAAGTGTCTTGATAACCTGGGGTCGGAACACTTGAAGAGTAGAAATTGGCAGACAGAGTAATAAATCAAATGTATGTGAAAGAAATGCTCGGAAAGAGGACTAGAATATAATCGGATCTATGCTGTCCTAGTGTGAGTAAGAAAAACATCGAGAGGAAACCTGCATACGTCTGAGAAGTAATTCAAAACTGAGATGGCGAAAGACTCATCTGTCACGTTGACACTTAAGCATCTTCGGTGAAAAGCTGGTGTTGTTATGAATGAAAGGGCTAGCTGAGGAAAAGAAAACTTTCTTTAATTGAAACAACATTTTCATAAAAGCTTGTATTTTATATTTTTCTTATCGAAATAGCTTATTTGTTTGTACAACAAGGACGAAGCCTTCATATCTGACACAACAATCCCACAGCTAGTTATGCAACCCAACGGCAGAACAATTAAATTAAACGATTGATGGCTCCACACAATTGTAGGTATCGCGCCAATAAACTGTTCAACTTATTGTTTTATCTAACTATATAAAGCTTAGTTAATTGAATTGAATCAAGTGTTACTTGGCGGAAGATATACTATTGTTTAGATTACAATGAAATTAACTTATTTAATCTGTTCATTCCGAAAGTACAGCTTCTTTAGAAGGCGAGTTTCTAGTGTTCATTGGATACCAATTAGGTGTGCAGCAACTTACAGAACAAACAAGGGCACTTGGAATACATTAGTGCACAACATTTTCGTATCCTGAAATTTACTTTAAGGGTCGAATTCGCCTTCATATATCGCTAACAAGCGGACGTCACGCGGTTTAACCCGCGTAGTTCCCGTTCCCGTGGGAGTACGCGGTTAAAAATAGCCATTATTACTCGCTGATAATGTAGCATTCAAATGGTGATTAAATGTTTAAATACGTTACTTTTTGAGCCAATTCGTTACAAACATACTTACATACAAATCTTTCCTCTTTATAATATAACTATTACTATATATTACTACTAATAATAATATCTTACGTTTAGTAATAGCTTAAGTTTAGTAATAGCTTACGTTTTTTACGTATTTTTTTAATTATTTATTTTGTATTCTTTAAATTGTATAATATTTTTGAAAAGAGTAATTACTGAGTTTCTTGCCAGGTTCTTCTCAGTGAAAGCAACCTTCCGAACCTGGCGGTAGCATGTATAATCCTGTATAATTATGTCATTCTGACGATTTGAAAGTACTTTGTAAAAAGTCTAATCGAATAAAGATACTTTTGACTTTGACTTTGAATACTATTAGATTATATTAATAACAGAACAGCCCTAGTAAGTAGGCTGCTTAGAATCACTTACGTCGTCCCTACATCTTTGTAGTATTTAATTAAAATTTATTAAATTGCAGTACAAAGATGAAATAAGTATTAATGATTGTAGTGAAACTGACTACATACACGTGAATTTGGCTACATACATACATAGCTTACTGTATTCCCTGAAGTGGTAGGCTGAGATGTACTTATAGTACATCCACATTTCGCCAGTTATGTTTATGCCTAATGCACAGCATTAATTCAGACTCCGGGCAACTGTTGGGATTACAGATAGAAAAAACTCAATAACACTTTGTCCGGCCCGGGGATCGAACTCAGGGCGTCGTGTTCCGTAGTAACGCTAGCGAGCACTAGACCGACGAGTGTGTCAGTTTGGATTGCGGCTATTTATTGAGCTACCCACTTTATTATAACTTAATTAATGTAACACTTATTTGTGATTGACTCAATAAAATTTAGAGCTCATTAAAATTTATTCCTTTATTAAAATCCTTAAGTTAATTAAGTAAATTGTAAAGTGAAACTGTCGCATTCTCACCTTGTGATAGTGAGTTCGGCAGCTGCTTACTTGAATAAACACTTCACGTGACTATTGAACTTTGAGGAATACAGTGAAGTGTCTGTCCAGTTATAAGTTTTGGGAAATATTTTACACGAGATTTTTATTTTAGAGCCGTGGTGGCCTTGGGGTTAGAGCTGTCGCCTGCTACGCAAGCGAGGGAAGTTCGAATCCCAGCGGGCCCTGTACCAATGAGTTTTTCTAAAAAAACTTATGTGCAGTTATTTCACACCACGTGCTTTACGGTGAAGGAAAACATCGTGAGGAAACCTGCATATGTCTGAGAAGTGATTCAAAGACGTATTTATAGTGCCTGAGACGGCGATGGACTCACCCTCTGTCACGTTGGCACTTGATCATATTCGGTGAAATGTGGGTGTTGTTACAACACCTCTGCTTACCCTTCGGGGACCCTTCTGGGATGGCGTGAGCATATTTATTTTACACGACTCCTAAAAAACGGCGCTTATTGTTTTACCAATATGAGACTGAACAGTCTGTACGTACTGTTTGTCACAATGTATAAGGTTGAAATAGTGCCCTTTATGTAGTACAAGCTCGTAGTAGCGTCTCCGTCTGCGCAGGATTTGGCTTACATTTAACTACTTATATTCTGGACAATTCACACAACATCATTAAAAAATATAGTATATTTGTTATTCCAATGTAAACGCTATATTCAGTAGTTTTTGTGTGAAAGAGTAATAAACATACCTACATTCTTACAAACTTTCGTATATAATATTAGTAGAATATTCGCTTACCATCATTGGACATTGGTGGACATTAAAACATTGGTACATAGTTATAGAAAAATATAACAGCCTCGCCGTGCTTCACGTCGTTGAAACCACGTCACGAGGTTTCACCCGCGTAGTTCCCGTTCCCGTGGGAGTACGGGGATAAAATAAAGCTTATGATACTCGCCGATGATGTAGCTTTCCAATGGTGAAGGATTTATTGAAATCGGCACCGTCGTTTTTGAATTTATTCATTACAAATATACAAATCTTTCTTCTTTATAATAGTAGTGTAGATGTAGATTAGGAACTCACAAAATCTCCACATTCTTAGCCCTATTTGCCGTCAGCCAATTTACCTTTAACAAAACAGAAGCAAACAGTATTATGTAACAGAAGTAAAACATAACAAGCCATGATATAATATTAGCTCTGTATTAATCATACACTTTAACACATGTACGTGAATGCAAGTGGCTCATGACATCAGCTTTTTTGTGAGTCTCTGAAATATGAATAAATAATCAAATAGATTGTTAATTGTCTAAATTCTAATATACGACTTATATTGCAGTTTTATAAGTTATCTGGTGGCACCATTGGTCGAGTGATTACTACATGTGACCATTAGTTACGGGCTCGATTCTCGCGTCAAAACAAACAATTACTTATCTACTTAGGGGATGAGTTTAGTGTGTTTCCATTTAAAACTGCACTTTATTAATGCATATTCTATTAAAATTATAGCCGTTATCTGCCAAGGCTGTTGGTGTTGCATCGCTCGAAGATAAAACCAGAATGACCCAATAAAATGTTGATATAAAGCTGCACCGCTGAAAAGTCAATATTTTCGTAGTTTTTGACCTCAATATTGTGAGCTGTAATAGTGTAATTGCGCGCTACCTTATGTTACATTTTTGAACTTTATTTTACAGTATCAGGTTAATTTTCAGTCAAAATCGATACTTTTGACTGGAGTTTGTACATCTCTGCACATTGACAGAAGACAGCAAACAAAGAATGATCCTTTAAAAGTGGACTTTCAGCATCTTTCGATACTCCCTCAATAATACACTCAATGCAATGAAACGGGTTAAGGGGGCAACTATAGTAATTATTACCAAAAACATTTTAATAGGCTCTTCTTAAAACGACCGTAGTCCGCCCCCAGGTTTCCAAATTGATGGTACACTGAAACTCGGTCACAGTTTGCTCAAACCTATGAAGAGCGGAAGTGTTTCATCTTGTAGATCGACACCCATGGTGCCTGTAGGTACAGTGATAAGTTAAAGGTGTCAGGTATGGCGGGTAACCTGGTCACGTCTCGTTTTGAGGCCGCCGATGATTTCATAACTAGTGACTATGACACAACGTGGCGCTTTATCTGCTCCTCGTAATTGAGCTGCGATCTTATTTAGATCTCATAAATTCTCTTGTAATATTGTTACCTATAACTACTTCAAAGATAATCTTAAATAAAAAAGCAATTCACATACCCTCTACATGTTAAATGATTTTATGATCAATGTAATACTTCATTTATCCATTTAAAATCATTACAGTATTATAACTAAGTCGACGTTAAAGGTAACATAAAGGAACTGTTACATAAAGGAAATCTGCTTAAAATAATAAAAAACTAGAAAATTTATTTAATTTAATAAACATAATAATAATTAATAACATACACTTACAATCTTATAAACTCTTCTATTATTTTACAACATAGTAGTGCTGTGCCAAATTAAGATTTCTTATTTTCAGTCAGGTTAAGCAACAGAAACATTTCCGAATTGCTTTACTGCCCCTAGAATTAAATGCAGTGCAAAAAGTTATGATAAAGACTTATTTGAAGCAAAATATTATATCTATACAGACAGATAAATAAAATTGAAGTGTCTGTTTGTACTTCCAAATTAACAACTTTTCACTTAATGCAAAATATGATAGTAATTAGGGTACTATCAGAAAAAACTATTTAAATAAATGTCTCGGTCTGTCCATCTGTATGTCTGTATATCTGTCTGTTGGTTCCAGCTAACCTCTGAAACAGCTGGACCACTCACGGGATTTTCATTGGGAAAAGTTGATAAGATAAGATAAATAAATAAGCCCATGAAATTAAGTATATGCGGGTTTCTTGAACACTGTCACCGACACAGATATATAGATAGGTATCTCTACCTACCGTGAACATAGGGTGTCTGGTACTATCTAGTTTATTTAATAACTTTTAAATTTCCTTACAACATTGTGAGCACTATGAGTTGGTACCTAACTCTACAAAGTAGCCTAGTAGACCGTGATTGAACGTCCGGTATATTTTTCTTCTAAACACCCTTTGCTACTTTAAAACGCATCCCGAATGATTATCTGGGTTGAGTAAACACCTAGAGCTCGTTTGAAATGTTGTTTACATTAGAAAATTGTTCCACGCTCGTATTTAGTGCCTATCTTCCTAGATGGTTATGTCGCGTACGTAACATTGTCTTAATCTGTACATTGTTATTTGGTATACCACTGGGTATAGCATTGCTAGGATACAGTATATTGTACCCTAGCAATGCTTGTCTGCCCACTAACATTCTTTATTTGTGTGTCTACAAAGTTATTTTTAATGTCAAATTATCCACCGAGTCAACCATCGACTCGCCTTAGCGATGAAACAATTAAAAAGCTTTTTGATTATATTGTAATTATGTAATTGAGTGGTCCCAGTCGCGTTGAATCTAAAAGGAACCGATCGATGACCAAGGCGATGTATCGCAATGAGGTTTTTTAATCACAATGTATACGGCAGCTTAGTACGTATTATGTATCTACACCCGAACAATCGAAAAAAATCGTGATTAACCACTCGCCATCGCGCATCATTGGATCAGTACAAAAGCAACCAACTTAAGCCGTTGCATCAGAAAAAACTAAATTTAAAATCCCGTCGAAACTAAAAAATCACGCACGTATGGTACGAGAGTGGTGTTTAGAGAACAGCTGTGGTCATGTGCCACTTTTCTGTGCTTCTTCACTTGTGGCAAGTTATATCTTCCACTTGGTTGGTAACAACCGCGTGACTGAAGGTCGCCGCCTCCGCGGAAGCACTGCACTTTGTTAAACTGACGTGCACTTGATGCACCGGGCAGCTAAGTACCTCATACTTATCTCACACTCAATCAAACTGGAAGTAAATAGGTACCTGTTTAGATTGCACAGTAGAAATTAGCGTTGGTAAAGTTAATCTGGAATTGATTGGTACCGAGTTGGCTTCGAGTTTTTACATGCTTGCTCGATAGTAACAATGTTACAAGGTACCGCAGGCTGTATCTGATATTAGATTTCTTTACCGTTAATGTTACTCGTCTGATTAAAAAACTGTTGGACCAATATTTAGAATGGACCTTTTGGGATGAACTTGGTTGGCCATTAATATAACCAGCTACACTACAAGTATACATACCCATACATAGATAGATAACACCTTACTATGACAATGATATGTTTAATTGCTAATGAAGAATTAATAGGCGCTTTCGAAATAAATACATCAACCAACCTACAGGCTACGTTACAACCCTGCAGACCACGTTAGTAAAATTGCAACGTTTAATAATGTGTCTAAATAAATACCACAAAGAGCCGTGGTGGCCTCGGGGTTTGAGCAGTCGCCTGCTACGCAGGCGACGCAAGTTCGACTCCCAGCGGGCCTGTATCAATGAGTTTTTCTAAAAATACTTATGTACAGTGATTTCACACCACGTGCTTTACGGTGAAGGAAAACATCTTGAGGAAACCTGCATATTTCTGAGGGGCAATTCAAAGACGTATGTATAGTGCCTAAGACGGCGATAGACTCACCATCTGTCACGTTGGCACATAATTAAATTCGGTGAAAAGTGGGTGTTCTGATTACAACACCTCTGCCTACCCCTTCGGGGAATACAGGCGTGAGCATATGTATGTATGTATAAATACCATATCAACGTACCACGTGGGTATGAATCTGTCATGCACGTACCTACCTATTTATTGTAGGTTGGAAGGAACGTAGGTTCAATCGGTGCATCGTGAAATCCGGCTAAAGTAGGTTATACTTGTTAGTGCATTCTGCCAATCTGCTAGACCTCAATGCAGAGCCAACAACCGATCAGTGTCATAATGATGATGGAACGACGTAAGCGCAGTCATTTACTATTTATTCTAAAAATAGTAGGCAGCATTTTATCTGATAATATCTGACCCGCTTCTCTCCAAGCATGGTTGGATTACTTGACTGTATATAAATAACATAATAAAGGATAGAGTTGGTAAGTAATCTTATAATAGGTATATCCAGCGTTCAGTGATAAGGTTACAGCTAATAAGCTATTATATGTTTTTTTTTAAATTGCTAATGCGTCGTTTCAGGCACTTTATGCAAACGTATTTTTTTTGCGAATTGAATGTATATAGGTTTATATTGTATCTATGATGTAGTTATAACTGACACAAGCTGAAAAGAAGATAGAAGCTGAAAACTTGTGACTAGAAAAAAAATGTGAGAGGCACTCATGACGCTTTCGTTGCAACTTGCAAGCAGCTAAGTACTAAACTAATATGTACTTAGAAAACGGACAACAAAAAGAACAATGACATACGAAACGAATATACCAAAACATACCCCTGCCTTTTACCAAATAATAATAATATTTAAGCTTTTTTGTTACTAAATATTAGGAGTTTTTTATTCATGACATCATTTTTGCGGCGCCCTATACCGCAAAGACAAGGGAAGCAAAAATTCGACGCACAAGGTAGGATCACGAGTACCTCAGTTGGAGGAGCAACTGCACGATTTGCAGAAGTCCTGGATTCGAGTTCCACCTCGTGTTCGTATTTATCTTTTCCCTTTTTAAGTATGTTGTGTTACTGCATTTGCTATTTGTGTGTTTGTTTAGCTCGGAGACTTTTTCAGACGTGACTAGTTATCTACCACCGTTTACACACTGGGCCGTTCGTTTACCGCCTTACCTAACAAGTGCCAATCATCAATTAGGTAGGCACATCCCATCAGGTGGTAGAACTAGTCGCATGACGTCACGGTGTCAGTAAACAGAGTAGCCTTTGCGTGCGGCCGCCGATTGATACATTTATCTGAGATCAACTGATTGGCCAATCAACCACATATTACTATACACGTACCAGACAATCAACCGCATATTCTCACACCAACGCCAGCTATTTCTGTACCAAGCAATTTATATACTTACCGACATTATTACTTTTACACCACAAACGTATAATTCCTGCGATTCAGTGCGCCGAGCATAGATGACTATTAAACTACAGTAAGCCCTAACAATAGGTTTTGACAAATATTGTTGCGTATTAGCGTGCTTGAAAATATATACATTTATATCTATATAGATAAATACAATAAAAGTGTCATTGTAATTAAAAAATTACACCTTTTGACTCGATGCATATCAAAGTATACACGGTGCAGGCATAGAAAACCCATTTTTTTATTTTTCTCTGTCTCTCTGTCTGTCTACCTGTCCGTCTATCTATCAGTATGTCTGTCTGTTTGTTCAGGATAATCTCTGAAACGGCTGGAACGATTTTAACGGAACTTTCACTGGCGGATAGCTAATTTTACAATGAGTAACTAATTTTATTAAAAAAAACATTTAGAGTTAGACGGGAATGAAATTAAATTTACGCGGGTGAAACCGCAGGGTTCAGCTAGTATTTTAATACGTTTTCAGACGTAAGCTGTGATTAAATTCCAAAGGCACTCTAATAAACATCGAAATTCGTCAACGTTGTAACATGTCATAGCACGTACAGGGGCCGTCATGAGTCATGAGCGCTCTGCGAAAATTATGCGCATATATTTACCCACGTCGCATAATACAGACAGAGACAGCATCGGGACGACATCTTGGGGATAACATAAAGCGTAGATTAAATGAAACTTCAGTTATGTATATTATTTATACTTATTCGAGAACCTAACAGCCTTCTTTCAAATATCACTTTAAATACAACTTAGAACCTTACCCAGTAGGTAATAAGACTAGCGTTACAAACATCTATAATAATTCATCGTACATATCCGAAGCCGTTAGATCGTACCTACATCCCTCAGCTGGCATCATCCCATCACCTAGATACGACGTTTGTGGTTTCAACATACTAATTTCATTGCCTTTATAAGTAAACGCTCTGAAATCGCCAATCTTCTCGCCATCCTTATAAAGGTACAAGTTGAAACAGGTGTCGCAGAAGAATGCTGGATCAAAAGGCACTCTACTGCACCCGACTACGACCCACTTTGCGCTGAACTCAGCACAAGTAGTGCAGTACACCGCTTGGTCCTGAGACACCGCCATGTGACACGGGTATGAGTCTAGAGAGAGGGGGTCGGTCGGCGCTAACAGTCGTATCTCTGAGAAGGTGAACAGGTGCTCGCAGTTGCCTTGGTGCACGTACACCTGGAACAATAACAACGTATATTTAAGTTAAGACTGCCTCGTTGATCTTGTAGTCCCGGGCTCGATTCCCGGATTGAGCAGAGTTATTGACCATCAGTAGCGTGTTCATGTCCTGGGCGCGGAAGTATGAGTGAGGCGAGTGGTGCCATACCTCGGGGTAGCCCAGCTTGAGCACGAGGCGGTCGAGGCGCGTGTTCATGTCCTGGGCGCGGAAGTATGAGTGAGGCGAGTGGTGCCATACCTCGGGGTAGCCCAGCTTGAGCACGAGGCGGTCGAGGCGCGTGTTCATGTCCTGGGCGCGGAAGTATGAGTGAGGCGAGTGGTGCCATACCTCGGGGTAGCCCAGCTTGAGCACGAGGCGGTCGAGGCGCGTGTTCATGTCCTGGGCGCGGAAGTATGAGTGAGGCGAGTGGTGCCATACCTCGGGGTAGCCCAGCTTGAGCACGAGGCGGTCGAGGCGCGTGTTCATGTCCTGGGCGCGGAAGTATGAGTGAGGCGAGTGGTGCCATACCTCGGGGTAGCCCAGCTTGAGCACGAGGCGGTCGAGGCGCGTGTTCATGTCCTGGGCGCGGAAGTATGAGTGAGGCGAGTGGTGCCATACCTCGGGGTAGCCCAGCTTGAGCACGAGGCGGTCGAGGCGCGTGTTCATGTCCTGGGCGCGGAAGTATGAGTGAGGCGAGTGGTGCCATACCTCGGGGTAGCCCAGCTTGAGCACGAGGCGGTCGAGGCGCGTGTTCATGTCCTGGGCGCGGAAGTATGAGTGAGGCGAGTGGTGCCATACCTCGGGGTAGCCCAGCTTGAGCACGAGGCGGTCGAGGCGCGTGTTCATGTCCTGGGCGCGGAAGTATGAGTGAGGCGAGTGGTGCCATACCTCGGGGTAGCCCAGCTTGAGCACGAGGCGGTCGAGGCGCGTGTTCATGTCCTGGGCGCGGAAGTATGAGTGAGGCGAGTGGTGCCATACCTCGGGGTAGCCCAGCTTGAGCACGAGGCGGTCGAGGCGCGTGTTCATGTCCTGGGCGCGGAAGTATGAGTGAGGCGAGTGGTGCCATACCTCGGGGTAGCCCAGCTTGAGCACGAGGCGGTCGAGGCGCGTGTTCATGTCCTGGGCGCGGAAGTATGAGTGAGGCGAGTGGTGCCATACCTCGGGGTAGCCCAGCTTGAGCACGAGGCGGTCGAGGCGCGTGTTCATGTCCTGGGCGCGGAAGTGTCCCAGCCCGCGACGAGCGGCCCACTGGCGCAGCGGCGCGGCGATGTCCGAGCAACCCTCGCGCGAGTCCACGTAGAACACGTCGTTTATGAACAGGAACCCCGACGGGAAGATTTCCTACACCCACGAAATACACTGTAATAAAATTGTCTAACTAATAATTGCCAACTTCGTCAATAGACGTTAACAGCGCCAATTTCTGAATCGCGATGTTGAGATTCTCACGTGCTAAATTATTATATTATTGTTTTAGATGTTCCTAGCATGAAAAATAATATTGCAAAGCAAAATCTCGGAACCTCCCGTTTCGCTCTGGGGTCTGTAGGTATAATCTCCTTACAGCACATCGCATCGCAGCCACTAAAAAATACCTAATATCGTGCACCTGCAGCCAATGCTCCATGGGGGGATGAATGGAAGCGCTGTACTAGCACGTCTAGCGGGACTATGCTGCAATGGGCCTTCTACTACAGACATTATTACATAATTTATTAGGAAGCATTTCACAGTATACAAATAGACATATTACCTTAGCAGTGGTAAGCGGAACGAGGTCCGGCGAGGCGGACACATCGACCCTCATGTCGACGTCGTTCTGACACACCAGCCTGTCCCTCAGCTCCGTCAGCGTCTGCCTGCCCAGGAGCACCAGGTCGCAGCTGAACACCGTGTGACGCATCTTAATCTACACACACAGTTTGTACTATTTAGATTCATGGCTTATATTAAAATAGAGGACCCACAGAGTATCATCGTTCGGCGTCAACATGTTGTCGACAGGTGGTCCATGGATGGACACCGCGTGGGCAACCAGTGAACCTCGTCTGGGCAGCCAGTGAACGTGGCGTACAAAATTTCCGAGTAATCTGTCAGCGATTGGCCCTATTTATTTGGTCACCCGGAGCGAGTTGCCACAACTTGCGAGAGAAGTGACAACGCTACGGAGTCGACCTGGTGCGTGCAGATACAAAGAAGTCCACATACCTAAGCAAAAAAACATTTTCCCCAATATTCTGATATTAAGGCACCATTCCTCTTGTTGCAGGCATCTGAAGTCTGCAGGACACATAAAGCGGACAGCAATAAAGCGGACGGCTGTATGATGGTTTGACAACCCTTTAGCAAATAAAATGCAGCAACTCATGTGACAGTTGTTTAACAAATAAAGTTCTTATATTTATTATAAGCAAATTATAGGCAAAAAAATCCTCAAAAATTATTGTGTCAAGTGAACTCACAACTCTGTCCTTAGCCAAGCTATAGGCGAAGGGCCGGTAGATCCGCACGCGGTAGAGAATATCCTTCCCCGGCTCCAGAAGCGGTTGTGACGGGTCTGAGTTCACTCGAGTGTTCGCTGGATCAGAGTACTGGAATTATAACAATTTATACTAGGTGAAAAAGTAAGTGTATGAAGAGATGCATGAATCTAGATGAACCTAAGAATTATCCAAGAATTATATGCACACACAACGCCATCCTAGAAGGGTCCCCGAAAGGGTAAGCGGAGGTGTTGTAACAACACCCACATTTCACCGAATATGATCAAGTGCCAACGTGACAGAGGGTGAGTCCATCGCCGTCTCAGGCACTATACATACGTATTTGAATTACTTCTCAGACATATGCAGATTTCCTCATGATGATTTCCTTCACCGTACAGCATGTGGTGTGAAATCACTGCACATAAGTTTTTTAGAAAAACTCATTGGTACAGGCTCTGCTGGGATACGAACTTGGGTCACTTGCGTGGCAGGCGACTGCTCTAACCCCAAGTCCACCACAGCTTATACAAACACAAAACACAATAAATAATCTATGTAAATTAAAAATAAATGTTAATACCTGTGAGGATAATGAAATCAACCTAACCCCTCTGTACTTGAGTTTCTTATTGAACTCAGAGTGTCGGTGCATATCACTGATCATGTTGTATCTCTTTAAGCTGGAGTGCTGAGTGGATGTCCCGACCCCGTGCTTGAGGTCAGCTTCTAGCATCATCTTGTTTGTCACTGGTACACTTGTGGTCATTCTCATTTCATCACCAGTCTTCAAGTGTTCAGGTCTGGAAATTCAAATCAATAGGTTTTAAGTGTGTTGTAGAATTAGGATTGCAGGTTAAAATTACTGTAAGTTTATAATGTCATAACTATTCCCAAATTGCTATTGCACCGAAAGGATCAGTATTTTTTTAAATAAGTAGTCTAATTAGTCCTTGGATCATCAGCTACCTGTCAGTGAAAGTCCCATTAAAATCAGCAATTTCATAGATTAACCGGAACAAACAGGGACAGAAAAATTAATTATATTTGGTTATGTATGTATTTACCTTATCTACTTCATATGCATTTAGAGAAAAGCTGTTAATTTGTAATTACAAACAGAAACTTAAATTTTATTTATCTGTATGTATGTATTGATATCAACAACAATTGTTACATTATTACACATAATCAAACAGCATATTATATGAAGCTATAATGTACAATTACTTAAAATATAATCTATAAGTAAAGGGTACATTTATAATTGCTTATTGTTGTGCCTGCAGCTCGAGTCTCAATCTCACCAGTCTGTCCTCACCTAATTTCTTATGAAGGAAAACATAGCATGGAATATTGCAGTTTGAGAAGAATTTTAAGTATGCACCTAGGAATTTACCAAAGGGATGATGTGAATATGTAAGAGATAAATAAATGATGGTACTGCTCATACCTACAGTAATTAGCCAGTTCATCAAACTCATCATCAGCCAAATCACAGCCCACAAAGTCCCTTATCTTCTTCATCTGAAATGCTTCCAAGTCATCCTTACAGTTAGGAGCCCCGTGTATGGGCAGTGACTCAAACAACTTTGGCAGATTGGCCACGATCACCGGCGGAGTTATTATATTACCCTTCACATTGTACCAGTGGGGCCCTGTATCTATACCATACAGCTCATTGTGCTTTGCAAATGATGTTGATGGTACTTCAATTGATTTTGCTTCCTCAGAATGACTCTCCTTTAATAAGCTGCCAACAGTTGCTATATTAGATGTATCAACAGTGTTCAATACTGTGATTTCAGTCAATGTTTTAGCTAATTCAGTATTGGGCAAGCTGTTTTCAGATTCTTTTAAACATGGAACATTATGAACTGTGTCTTGAATGTTTTCATTACTAGAAGTACCTGTATCGATGTTTTTACTCTCAGTTGATAAAATACCAGTTTGAGGAGTATTGTCACTTGTCGCCTTGTCTTCTAAATCACAGACTTCTTTAGAGTCAACTTCTGAATTATGCCTCTCTAAAGAATCTTCGTTTCCTGAATCATACTCAATTTGAATTACTATAGGTGGATGGTTTTGCTGATCATTAACAATTTGATCTTCATTAGTTGCCGATTGTAACAAGTTAATTGCATTATTATCATCTTGCAAGGGCTCCATCACGTTTAATTATTGTATAAGTAAGTACCGCATATAATTTGCTTGTTAAAATACCAAATAAGTCAGTAATTATTATCAAACAACCCAAACAATCCAAACACCTATGTTATTTTTTGATTGACATTTACTTGAATGAACTGTCATTCCATTTGTGTTTTGACTTGACAGTCTTTGATAAGGTACTGATTGTCATTGACAGAATAACCAAACGCCAAAATTAACAATAAATAGGTATATGGTCGGATTGAGAAACCAATTATTTTGAAATCGTTTAAATAAGCCAAAAATTAAAATTATGTGAAATTAATTTGAAAGTGATTTTGGCCCCAAATGTTGTATAAAACTATGTATTAAACACCAACTTCATAAGTAACTAATTTAGTTTACATAATTTAATTTTTCCTTTTCAAGGTGGTTTATTTTTAACCATCATCATTTCCCTGGCCTTATCTCATACACTGTTGGTGTCGGCAGTTGATTCAACCCGATGTGGCTGACCTGTTTTTTATACGAAGCACAACCCCTTAAACGAGGAAAATCTGTGATTTGGGTTAAACCAGTTGTCAGACTATTTTAGGCCTCCGTCTGACCTGTAACGATTGCCAAAGATGATAAATTGGCGACGGCTTAACGTGCTCTCCGTGGCACAGAGGGAACTTGGGCGGTCACCCATCCAATTACTGGCTAGAGGCAAGGTTGCTTAACTTCGCTGATCGAATGATATGCGCAATAAAAACTGTGCCACGAACTCCTCTTATTTATTTTTAACCGACTTCAAAAAAAGGAGGAGGTTACTCACATCGACCGTATATACTATGTTTTTTTTATATGTGTTCGTGGATAACTAATTTTGTCTTATGATAATTCTTTTTGTTGGAAAAGAGATATCTCAAGGGTGGTACCATTCGAACCGTCGAAAGTCGTAGTGTCGACTAGAGCGTTTGTTAAATAACAATTAATTAAATAAAAATTAATGTTTTATAGTCTTAGAATCGATCGATCTTTGAGTCGATCTGATGATGGGGCCGAAAGAAAGTCAAGAGAACTCCTCAATGATTTGCAGCCATTAACTGGTATTTTGGTTTGATTAATTTGTATTCATGAGAACTTTACACCTAGATATGTTGTGATAATCAAGTCAAAAAAGTCCTCGGTGTAGGTACCCAAGTATGCAAGTAGGTAAGTTAGTTTTTACATTACATACCCTAAAAGTGGGTGAAATATGTGATTTTTGTGACCTTAAACTTATTTTGTACCATATTTAATGTGAATAAATATTATTTCTATTTCTACTCATAAAGACCATGGATGGAAACGTAGACATAGATATAAAGAAAAAAAAAATAAAGCACAGTTTTCCGTAGGTAGGTCTTTGATTATTCGCATTTGACGTGTGAGTCATTGTCATTGTCAATGTCATCCCGCGCCCGAATTCTGAAATTCTGAATGCACGAAAGTTAGCAGCAGTTGTTCATTTGGGGAATAAGAATTAATTGAACAATAATAAATTATTGGTGCTGGCCGGAATTGATTTAAGAATTCTTCTTAAACACAATGCTAACATTGTGGAATTTATTTGAAGCATCGCTGCTGTGTCTTAACGCAGTATGTGTACTGCATGAAGAAAGATTTATGCAAAAGAGTGAGTATACGAAACATTTAATAAACATAATATCTGCTTTGCTCAATTATATTTGATCAAGACTTAATTGACTAGAGACGAGACTACACTGCAGTCTTTCAGGTATTGAAAAAGACATATGCTTTGTAATTAGGATATATCCAATATAATCATATTATAGTATAACATTGTTACAAATTAATCGGATTTCGGATATGTTTATTCACGTAAGTAATGCCCTACCATACGCTACCAATATTTAAATGCAATTGGAAACTTGACCTTACTTTCACAATAAATACACATATAAAAGCAAATATTTTTTTTACACTGTTTCAGTGGGATGGGGAGCAAAGCAGAACCAAGGCTTCGAAGATCAGTCATCGGTGAAGTTCCAAATATTAAATTTGGTTAGATCTATTAGGACAGTAACCAGAAGTAAGTTGACATGATCACTTTTATTAACTGAATTTTTCATCTAGTCAGAATTTGGATAATAAATAAACCTTAACTAATTTTGATACCTAGTTACTGTCCATAGTGTAGTTACATGGTTCTGTATTGTCTGTTATTTCACCCGCATAGACTTAGTTACATGCTTTAACTGGCAGAACCCTAATTTGTTTTTTAAATAAAAGCAGCCTAAGTTATTCCTAGAAACATTCATTATCTGCCAGTGAAAGTCGTGTTTAAATCAGTCCAGCCGTTTTGGAGATTAGCCTGAACAAAGAGACAGACAGAGAAAAAAATAAAAATGCTTTTTCCATGTCAGTATTGTACATACTTTCATATGCATTTAAATTTCTACGACACTTAAATTTTTTTTATCTGTATAGATATAGATTATTATTAAAATAAAAACTCTTTGAGATCATTATGATGATGCTCCCTAACAACCAGATGCTTAAGCTATGAAATACTCAGATGTTTCCTACCCTCATACAGCACATATCAAGAAGTGTGCAGAAAAATTGTACAGGGTTGGCTATGGCAACCCCTGTGTTGCAAGCATACATAGGCTGTTTTTATAACTTAACATCATGTGGACTGTATGCTTGTTTGCCAAATTGGTGGGGTGGTTAATATTTAAAAATGATAACCAGACTCTTAAAAATGATAATTTAATAAAAAAAATTATGTTTGTTCCAGTTCCGTTGATTATATTGAATATTCTAACAATATTCTTCAAGCTACTACTGGGATAGCAAAGGAGTGATGTATAAGTTAATTTTTTAAGTAAAATATTTCAGTAAAATTTGTGATTTTATTTCATTTTAAATTTTCCTGACTTCTTTAAAATTTTAAGCCATCCAAATAAAAAAACAATATTTTTGTTTCCTTCCATACAAAACTATTTTATTATTTTGAATCCACCTTCTAAACTACTTCACGGAACTTAGCAAGTGGGTTTGTAGCAAAAAAGATATTATATATTCATAGACAGTAGAGAAAAGTCAGCGTTTTGAGTTTTATAAAATCGTACCCGAAGCGAATCGGGGGCGAGTCGATTCGATACTAAACTAAATACATAATATAGTAGGTAGAAAATAGGAGCCGATAACCTAACCTTATTTTTATGGAAAATTCAAGCTTGACGTCCATACTTCTAATTACTCTGTTGACGATACTTATGCATTTTATGAAAATATTAATTGGTAGGGATGATCAAATCCCAGTGAAAAAAAAAGCTTATTATGTTTATAGTTAAGTTAATAAAATTGCCAACAAGAACGGAGAGTAAGATTTTCCTTTGATATAAATTTTACATTAAAATAGGATTACAAAATAAATTAATTTTTATAAGCCGTCAGTATTTGAAATGGTGATTTTGTTATGTTATAAATATTACAATGTGATTATGTTATAACTATTTTATTACTTATCATATTTTTTTTTGGCCAATTTGAAAATGGCAACATTATTTTGATGAATCAGCTCGATCAGCTTTCACCTCTTCTCTACCAACTGAGCCGCCATATTTGTCAAAGACAATCTAAACACAACGCTGCCGCGCCGCGCCGGTCTTTTCCGCCCGAAGCGTCTGTTGTTTCATCGCGGAAAATTGGTAAATGATGGCAGCAAATAATTATTTTGGGTTTACCCATGGAGGAACCCAATATGGGTAAGTTATTTTCATAGTGTATTCGTGAAATTGTGGATTCGCGTGTGTAATAAATCTTAGAGAATTCAAATGCGTATGATCGATGAGCCTTGTGCTTGCTTCGCTCGCTCATCTTTGTGCTAATCAAAATGGCGTCTGATGTGTATTGATCGTGGCTATTTTGTGAAAGTATCGTGTGAATTTGTGATTAAATTGGAGCTCGTGTGTGTTTGCAGAGCTGCGACTGCAAGCGCAGCTTATGGTGGTCAAACTGGGTATGCCGTAGCACCCGCGGCTACAGCTGCGACATACGGAACCCAGAGGGCCGCGGCCACAGGATACGACACCGCCTATCAAGCAGCGGCGGCCACACAAGGTATCTATCATTGTGATTCGTTTTGCTGCTGAATTACTTTTAGATGGGTAGAGACGAATTAAAACATTCCTAAATAAAGGATTTGCACTTCGCTTTGAATTACATGAAGTCGCGGTAAATTTCGGTCACTGGTACATTAGTATAATTGGGCAAACCGGCACATTATATACATATGCGGTGTAATGATGAGTCGTGCGCACACCAGCCAAGAGCAGATGTCATAGAGGTTCGCTAAATAACGGGATTCAGTCATGGTACAATGACTTCAGAGTAAATGAACTACCTACTAAAGTAGGTACTCATGTAGGTAATGTCTGTGTATTGTGTTATTGTTGAAATTTGTTTTGTTATCGGCAGTTTTATGTGTCATACATTCTTATGTGTGTGATGAACTGTGGTATTATTTAGGAGTCATTTTTGTAATTTATGCTATAGCCACTCAGTATACTCTTACTATAATGTAAATGAAAATGATTTATCCAGTTA
This sequence comes from Watsonalla binaria, assembly GCA_929442735.1. NCBI lineage: Eukaryota > Metazoa > Arthropoda > Insecta > Lepidoptera > Drepanidae > Watsonalla > Watsonalla binaria. The sequence continues at coordinate 572,647 of OV838932.1, forward strand.
AGGCCCTCTTATAAGGTCAAAGAACTGACTACTGTTTCCTAGACAAGCCCTTTGAGAAGTAGCAGCAAGAAAGCCAGCCGGCATGTTTTGTAGCTGGTTTAGCAGGGGCAGGGCAGCAGTAGGTTAGTGTGGGGTGGTGGTGTAAGAATGTATGGTGTGACGTGTAGCAGCGCACGCGCACGCGCACGCGGCGGCGGCGGCGGCGTCGGCGTACGACGCCAGCAAGAGCGCCTACTACCAGCAGGCGGCCGCCGCCTACCCCGCGCCCGCGCCGCCGCAGCCGCAGCCCACCTACGACGCCACCGCCAAGCCCGCCTACTCCACGCCGGCCACTTACGCGCAAGTCCAGGTTTGCACACTAAAATATTATTATTTATATATGTATCAGGAATGCCAGCGCAGGCGACCTATTGAAGTTAGATCTCCTTTTGACAGAATTAGTTACATAACTACTTCTCCATTGGGCAATCAAAGCCATCGTTTTGACTTAATTCTCCCAAAGTGGCCTTTTTGGACCGACTGGTGTAAATCCTTATATGTTTTGTTCTAATGAGGTCATATGTATCCAAATTGAGTGATGAAACATAGTAATACCCTCTTTAAAAGATTAATGGTGTAAATGACCACATGGAATAAATCAGGGAAACATAAATTTTCTAGAATTATCAAACATTTAAAGTTAAAAAATATTCCATATTCACAAATTATTGGGGTGACATGCATTTCTCTTTCATAGTCAACAAGGAGGGTAATAAATGTCGAGTCATCCTACTTCCTATGAAATGTTCAAATGATGTAGGTAGAGAGCAATCAATCATATATAGTTAGAGACAGGAAATGTCAGTTATTTTTGGTTTACTGCCAGCAGTTTCTTTTTAATAAATTCATGCTATTTCCATTGCATGATGGTCAAGCTTATTTTGCCAGTTAACTTTGAGTAAATAATTGATATTGTTTCTTGTTCCTGTGTCTATTGGTTTATTATTATGGCAGTATAGTCACTTTGGTATGGCAAGTATAAGAAAGGATGGAATAAAAGTAGGTCGGGGAAGATGTATTTGGATTATACCAGTCTGCATACATTCCATGACTCGGGGTATAGGGGTAAGGATATTAAAAGTGATAGTACTGTTAAATAAATAATCTCCCCTAATACAGAATATATCCTAAGATAATCATTGGTTTACAAATAGTTCTACTTCTTTAATGATACAGACTTGAAAAGGGATGGACATGGTTTTAGTGTGAGTTTGGTGTCAGTGTTGGTTAAATGAAAGCATGTTTTGGATAGTGATGGTTGTTGTGTTTGCAGGTGGTGCAGGGCGGCGGGCGCGCGGGCGGCGCGGCCAAGGCTTACGGCGGAGTGTACACCGCCACCACGGCCGCCGCCTCCTACCCCACGCAGGCCTACACTGCCTCCGCTGCACAGACGGCCAAGCGTTAGTACCTCCTTGCACCTACTATATACTGTACTCACATTACGGCGGAGTGTACACCGCCACCACGGCCGCCGCCTCCTACCCCACGCAGGCCTACACTGCCTCCGCTGCACAGACGGCCAAGCGTTAGTACCTCCTTGCACCTACTATATACTGTACTCACATTATATTATCTCGACATTACCCTACTCATGTAATCTTTAGTTTACAACAAATTTTTTCTCCTATTTTGTATTTAACACAGCAATGTTTTGCCCAAACAGCTGCTAATAGAGGCAACACAGCATATGATACAGCTCTCTACAACGCAGCCACTATGTACGTCGCCCAACAGAGCAAGACTGGAGGCGGCGGGTGAGTCCTTCTTTAAATTAATAACGCACTACCTGATGATGCTTCTGGTTTTCTGCAAGTATCTTTAAATAGTATAAAGTCACCATTTCCATACATAATTATTTATTACTTGTTGAATGGATCATTCTTTCAAACTACATAACGAACGGATAATAAATAGTGTGTAGTTTTCGAAATTTGGAACCTGATGTAAAGTGATGGTGGGTCACTAGTTTGGAAAATAAGAAAATGAAGAATGTTGTATGTGATAGTGGTTGGAAGAACTACAACAAGGGCGGCGTGGGCGCGGCTCAGCAGAGACGACCCAAGCCTCCGCCCAAGGCGCAGCAGCTGCACTACTGCGACGTCTGCCGCATCTCCTGCGCTGGACCGCAGGTATGGCTGGCACCGCATGTAACCTACAACTTTAAACTACTCCCTGCAAATTCGAAGAGGTTTTGAAAAGCACTCGGCCTACTAGATTAGTCAACGACATCGTGGACGTAACCCGAGGGCGTCGAAGAGTATCCCTTTTATGGGGACCAATGGGGAGTTTGTAAGCAGGTTTCCCTAGGTCTCGTGAGATAACGTTGTGTGTGGCGGCAGACGTACAAGGAGCACCTGGAGGGCCAGAAGCACAAGAAGAAGGAGGCGGCCGTGAAGCTGGCGGCGGCCGGCGCGCGCGGCGCGGGCGGCGCGCTGCGCTGCGAGCTGTGTGACGTGACGTGCACGGGCGGCGACGCCTACGCCGCCCACGTGCGCGGCATCAAGCACCAGAAGGTCGTCAAGCTGCACACCATGCTCGGCAAGCCCATCCCCTCCACCGAGCCCACCAAGCTCGCTAATGGTATGACAAGTCATCCTCCTGCTGCTTCATGTTGTTTAGATACCTGTGCATGACTAGCTATTCTCGTCAGTAGTTTTGCTCGATACCTACCTTCGAAAGTAATTTTAATGTAGTCAAAGACAAATATATAATCGTGTCTCTTTTTTGTGCTGTTCTTCCGAAAATATGTTACACTAGTGCAGGTGCCGTCACGAGTTATGAACGCTGACCTTATACGCGGTAGTCATTTTATGAAGTGTCTGTCCGTCTGTATGGCCCAACGCGAAAAATAAATACATGCTCAACTACACCCATAATTCTAATTTGAATTTGTACCATACTTATCGTTGATAACTCGTAACGGCAGAGCAATTTTCAAGCCTGTATAGTATTGCATGGTGCTAGTGAAATGACTTCTCATTGAATCAAGGTATTCAATTGCAATACAATTTGCAATCAAATCAATTATTTGCTTATATCTTCGCTTGTGAAATGTTCAGACCAAGTTGTGGGTGCATAACTTAATATGCTGAGTTAATTTTAATCAAAATACAACGCCGCGAAAGTAGTTTTCTTATATCTTGTCAATTATGATACTAATTTGTTCTTTAATTTTGTATATTTGAAGGGAAATAATTTGCATGTAAAATATGCTAACTCACTTCACATCATTACCAACTATGAAACTTAACATAATATTTGCCTAACCATTACTAACTTTAAATAATTCTATTAATTAAAAAAAAACTTAAATGCTTAATAACATACATACATATGCTCACGCCTGTATTACCCGAAGGGGTAGGCAGAGGTGTTGTATCAACAACACCCACATTTCACCGAATATGATCAAGTGCCAACGTGACAGAGGGTGAGTCTATCGCCGTCTCAGGCACTATACATACGTCTTTGAATTACTTCTCAGAAATGTGCCGGTTTCCTCACGATGCTTTCCTTCACCGTAAAGCACGTCGTGTGAAATCACTGTACATAAGTTTTTTAGAAACTCTCATTGGTACAGACCCCGCTGGGATTCGATCTTGTGTCGCTTGCGTAGCAGGCGACTGCTCAAACACCGAGGCCACCACGGCTCTTATGTTAATCCTGAATATGGTAGCTAGAGGTTTCGATTTCGAAATAACACATTTTCAGAGTTTCTATTTGGCTAAGTGGGTGTTGTTACACCTCTATTATTCTCTTCAGATAATCTTTCAGTAAGTCTTGAATATATGTATGGATTTACTTTTGTGCACATGCCTGCATCAAAATTACCTGGCATCGCATGGAAACCAATGAACGGTCATTTTTAATTGGATATACATTACATTTTTAACCGACTTCAAAAAAAGGAGGAGGTTATCAATTCTGTATGTTTCTTTTTTTGAAGCAATCTGTATTTTTAAGGGATGACGTGACGAGTAAATCGCATGAGCGGTTATTTAAGTGTTGTATGGCCACCCAGGATGTTATAGTCCTGTATGAAATTGAAATACCTTCTCTACGTGCAATTGTGGAGAAGGTATTTAGTCGCCCCTGTGCTGCCCCTGACGTGTCGCAACGTCATATCTGTAACCGGACGCGCTATGTTGGCAGATAGTTTGCTCAAGTCAAATTTTCTCTAAAATTGCAGTAAAACCAAAGATACGGCACTCGGTACAGATATGGAGTGTGATTGATTACGTGGATATGTTATATGTTCGTGGAGTTATTAGATCGATGTACAAAGTTGTAGATGTTTACTGAATGTTTGTCCAGTCCTTGCCGTTGTTGTTGTAAACTTGATGGTCGTGTAATCTAATTTGGCTAATTAATGGATCTCACCCATTCTAAAGTAATCGGGTAGAGAACAAGTTGCACTTATACCCTGACAAAAATTATGTTGAAAATGGGCTAACTATAAAAATATACATTCAAACCCAATTGTTGTAGTAAATTGGATCCCATCAAGTCCATTCGAAATTTAAATTCTAGCCTCATTTTCGAACCCATTCAGCACTTACCATCAAGTAATAATAAATAATCAATTTCATTCGAAGTAAAATGAGACGCTAGGATACTAAGGAGAAAATTTGACTTGCATATCTATCAGCCAAAAAGACGGTGGGTGGCGCGGCTCGGATCGCGTTCGTCGCGTCCGGGGGCCTCAGCACCGTGGAGGTCAAGGAGGTCAAGGAGGTCAAGGGCTCGCTCTGCGCAGACAACAAGGACGACGACAAGGACGACGACGAGCCCGAGGAGGTGCAGCCCGTGGGACAGGACTACATCGAGGAGATCCGCGGCGACGACGGCAAGCCGCTCTCCTTCAACTGCAAGCTCTGCGACTGCAAGTTCAACGACCCCAACGCCAAGGAGATGCACATGAAGGGCCGCAGGCATCGTCTACAGTACAAGAAGAAGGTATGTTCTATTACTTTTCAACTCTCCTACTCATTGCCGCCGTCACAAGTCACCGAGTCAACGTAAATGCTGATTTGTATAGGATAGAAACAGTGCCGTCTGTCGCCCTAAAGATGACACTATTGTGAGCCTATACAAATCTGCGTTTACGTCGACGCAGGTCATCCTGTAACGGCGATCTTAAGAAAACTTGCACTAGGCACTCAGAACCGTAGGGCAACCGACCTTTTGAGAACAATTGGACATCCTCCCACATCGCTCTGATGTCGACAATGTTTTTATTTCTGTAGAGTAAATAGTTCCAAATCATTTAAGATTTCAGATGGTTTTTCTTAAAGTAAATGCCCCATTGGAAAACTCCAATTAAGTTTGACAATATAAAAAGTTATCAATATTATCATTTTAATTATTTGATGTTGGAATTACTTTTGGTAAAAAACAAAAATATTACATCATTTTGAAGAGTCAAAAGCTACTTTGACGATTGAGTGTCACTCGATTCAGCGTAGAAGACAAGACATTGCGTGCTTCGCATCGAATTTATTTAGAACTAGCTGTGCCCCGCGGTTTTACCTGCGTGGAGTTAATTTAATGGGAGGCCCGCGGAACCCTATTTTTTTTTAATGAAGAGTAGCCTAAGTTACTCTTTGAAACCATTATCCATCTGCCTGTGAAAGTCCCTTTAAAATCGGTCAAGCTGTTTCGATGATTAGCTATGTCAGTACCCTGTATACTTTTATATGGATTTAGTGAAAAGCTGTAATTTTGGAATTACAAACAGACACTTTAATTTTATTAATCTGTAGATATAGTTATAGATGTATAGATTTTCCATTAACTCTTCCCAATGATTACTAAGTAAAAGGTTTGATGTGTGCGTCGAGCCTGGTAGCTTTGCTGCCAAGAGATCCGTGCACTAGATGATTACAAATGCTGAATGAGGAATGAGATGGTAGGCAGAAGTGATAAGAGGTAGGCAGCGGGCAAGTGTGACGTGCGTGTGGTGTGCAGGTGCAGCCGGATCTGGAGGTGAAGGTGAAGGCGTCGATGCACCAGCGCAAGCTCGCCGAGGCCAAGGCGCAGAGGATGCTGGTACGTGAAGAACTGTGGGCGCGCCGCCGTATGCATGATGTATGTACACTGCTTTTGATGTGCTCATATATGGCTCCTACTTTATATTACGATGGCTTTACTATTAGCTAGTAAATTATCTACATGGTTTGACCAGTCTGCACGTCCTGCCCGCGAGGATATGCGGATTCAAACCTCGGTTAGTAACCATTAACTACATTATATTTACTATTTCTTTTATGCGATTGGAAATATGATTGATATGTGTGTAAAAAAATTATGGATCAGAGATTCTCAAGATTGATTCCCGAAGGCCTAAATATTATTAATTATTATTATAAGTCGGTATTGAAATGAAGTAATGTTATTTGCCAACAATATGGTTTTAAAAAAAAAATATCCCTTTTATATTTTTTTATTGTACATGGTATTATTGGGACGGCACGTCACGAATTACCGAATGAACTTTCCATGAGTTAGTAGGAATTTTTTGGGTCTTGTATGGAGCGATTCGAACAAACATGCTCAGTTATCGCCACTATTTTCGCTGAACGCTCATAACTCTCGACGGCGCCTGTAACATCTCCGAGTGCTCCGTCGGGGGATATGCATAGAGTGGGTGTTTGCGTGGGTGTGTAGTAGTGTGTATGTGCAGGGCATGGAGGAGGAGGAGCGGCTGTACTGGGAGGGCGGCATGGAGCCCTGGTGGGGCCGCGGCCCCGTGCCGCCGCCCATGCACCACCACCACCACGTGAGCACGCCCATACATCACCATACTATATTATACCCTATTTTCATCCTGGAAATGCTATTGAAATATTTTTAAAATTAATTTAGAACTAAAATATTACTCCTACTTATCAATTTCTTTACTATTTTGCTATATTAATTTGGAGTCGATACTAAGTTCCATAGATTCAACTTGCAATAACTCTATGCTTGTATTGATTTCCATTTTAGGGCTTGCAGACTGTAATTCACTATCAAATTCCACTTAATGGAAGTAGGCTCCACCCTACGGCCAGATCATTCAGTGCCGTCTTTGTTAATTTGGTCGAGTGTAGTCGACACGGGTGTAGCGGCAGTGTAGGTGTAAGGGTGTAAGGGTGTGGCGGTGTGCGCAGGGCATGGGCATGGGGTTCGGAGCGGGGCGGCGCGCGGAGACGTCGGACGACCGCCACGTGGTCAGCAAGCACGCCGAGATCTTCCCGCCCGACGCGCAGCTGCTGGCCACGCAGCGCGCCGTGTCGCACACCGAGCGCGCGCTCAAGGCGCTCTCCGACGCGCTCGTCGCGCAGGCCAAGCCCAAGGTACCCCCGCCCTCTTATACTGCAGCGATCGAACGACCCTATGGTCGCCTTGCCGACCCTCTATATATCTGTTCACAAAATTGACGAACCCCATTCTGTGTACTTGTTTGGAGAGAACACGTTAGTACCAGAGAAGGACATTGTCCTTATATGATAATTCAATACATGGAATGGGTGGCAGCTGCCATCGCATCGCTTCGAATCACATGACATCATCATGAGCGTATCCATTCTTTTAAGTAAACAGGAATCAACATACTTCATAAGGAGAAGAATTCAAAAAATTACAAACCGTTATCTATTATAGTCTGCGGGGCCTCGAGCTGAATCAAGCTAATATTTATTTATTTTTTAATTAATTTTATTTAATTCGTCCACATTTTTAGCTTAGAGTAGAGGACCAAGACTTGCCCTACTATGGATACGCCCATACTTGATATATTGTTTCAAATGAGGTTTTCACTTGACGGTGAATCATATGTTTTTTTTAGACAAATAAAATATTACTTTTGTCCGATGATTAACTATATGACATTGTTGTCACCAGCCTCAAACTCCAGGAGGCAAGCCGCAACCTGACAAGAAAGATGACAAGCCCGAAGGGAAGGAAGATGGCCGCGATAACCAATTGTAAGATATCCTTTCTTAATTTGTCATTATCATTTTTCACATATAATTAATATAATATTTTGTTGTTATTTACTGTTATTGTTTATTTAAAAATTTTTTTTATATCTTTGTGAAAAAATTATCTTGCAAAAGTTTACTTGAGATCTTTGGATGCGTATTTCACGGCTTATCCATAAACTAAGAAAGTATGTTATTTCGAACGCTCAAGTGAACTTATGCTCAACATAGTCGTCATTTAGATGAGTGACGTACCACAATACCATCATGTAGCTTGCACCCACATGCCCAGGTTTAGAAAGAACTCGGTTAGAGATAAAGTGGAAAAGATGGAAGTGGATGGTGACAACGCTGTTGGCAACAGTCGCCCGTGAGTCTGTTGGATACAGTACATTAGACTGTAGTTTGTTGTTGATTGTTCAGTAGTTGTGTTCATACAGTTGGTATGTCCAGTAATTATTTATTTACAGGTTTATGTTGTAATAGTAATGAGGTGTAGTTCTAGGTATGTAGATATAGTTCCTACCCATTTAGTAATTTTGTGACAGCCAATGGTGGGTTATGTTCATCGAGTGTAATATGGCAGCCCGTAAAGGTAAACGGTGGAGGATAATGTATATTTGAGTAAAGTGCGTTATGGTCAGTCGAGTGAGGGGTGCGTTGACCGGTGGTGTGCTGCAGGTTCTCGTTCATGTGCGAGGGCGAGGGCGGCGCGGAGGGCGGGCGGGCGCTGAAGGGCGTGATGCGCGTGGGGCTGCTGGCCAAGCAGCTGCTGCTCAAGGGCGACCGCAACGTGCGCCTCGTCGTGCTCTGCCACGACCGGCCCACCGTCACGCTGCTCAAGCGGGTCGCCGCCGACCTGCCCGCGCACCTCGCCAAGGTCAAGGTATACTATCACTGGTGGTGCGTGCCACGACCGGCCCACCGTCACGCTGCTCAAGCGGGTCCCGCAAAAACAACAATTTGAATATGACCTCAATGTCTTAATATATAAATTGTATTCTGCCTACTTTGATACTTCCCTAATCTAGTATGAGTTGTATTGATGTGATGTGTGCATTGATCAGGGCCCGGGCGACGAGCCCAAGTACCGCGTGGAGCTGTTGCCGGCCGAGGGCGCCGTGCAGGTGTCGGACGGCACCACCACCGTGCTGGTGTCCCTCACGTCGGCCGTCATGAGGGAGCCCGCAGGTCAGTACCCTCACCAGTCTTCGCTCATCGCACTCGATGCAACCAATTTCACCACAACCCCCGCCTCCGCTAGAAGAACAAATTTAATACCACTAGTCTTGTTGTTTGATACAATCCCAGGAACTCCTGTCAGTCCACGGCACAACTGGACAGGAACCGACCGTGATTTGCTATAATTTAATGCTTTGTTCAAGTATTTAGCGACTGTTGTAGTAATAGCGAACAAACGTTGTCTCTATGGTAACTGCATGTAGTTGTTCAAATTGCGACCAGTGGTTTTGGATTTGGCTACTAGAGCGCGAGGCCCCGATGGGCCGTGTCTGTTCCTAGCTGTATGACCGACCACCGCCGCCGCCCGAGCTGGAATTGGTGCACGAGCCCTTCAATGTGCCCGCAATCTGTAACAACTCTCAGAACAAACTATCTCAATTAGTATTCAACTTTATTATTTTATATATACATTGTGTGTCTTATTGCTGAGCTACTTTATTTTATACATTTTAATAGTATTTTGATGTGTTTAAAAAAAGATAATTTGTTCAAAGTTTATCCGTCCGGCTGCCCGCCGGCGCTGTGTTGCTTATTTATAGGTGTGCATAGCATAAGCATCGAGGAGAAAAGGATTTTTGATCATCTCCCACGATATATCACAGCGCCTTGCCTCCGCAGTGGTATATTACTGTCTACTGAAACGGAGCAAACATATCTAACCAACTGTTACAATTATGTTTATATATGTACCATTATTTGTTCACTTCTTATTTACTTTGACAAGTTACTAGGTTAAACTTTAACGAGAGCTATTGATTAGTTTTACCCCTATTTGAGTAGCGATGGACGTGCGCCTTCGATATGTAATAGCGATGATAATGTGTAAAGAATGCTCCCCATGAGACGCACGTCTATCCAGTACTGGCGGCGTTAGTTCGCGATGCGACTGTTGGAGCGCGTACAATCGCATCGCAAACTGTAACGCGGCGATAGGGTTGCCCGCTGGCTATAGATAGGGTTGCCCCATGTTTGCCCCGTTTTCGTCGATGATTTGATGGTCAAACACCCTTTGTGTTGTCGCTAGAGGGTGGCGACATAAAGCGAGACGACAAGGATGTGCTCCCGCGGCAGAAGTGTTTGGACGCGTTGGCAGCCCTACGGCACGCCAAGTGGTTCCAGGTACATTCGCCACACATTTACAAGCGTGTGCGCACTCCACACACTTCATGTACTGTTTGCATTTACATTATAGCATTATGTATTATAATTATATTATCTCGAGTCCGCATTGGATCACCTCATGATCCGAGTCTTAACATAAGTCTTGCTTTTTAATCTCGTTTCCTTGAGGGAGTGCGCACGTTTTATTTTAGTCACATGTTTGTTTCCTGTTTTATTTATTTTTACTATACAATGTAGCAATACTATAATATTAATAAAGTCATCAATTTGAATCCCCCATGAACATGTGCCTACTTAATGTGTTCGTGAAATCGCGACTCAAACTGCGCTTCCCATACAACACCAGTCTGTTCAAATGGCCGTAAGGGGGTAGAGATGAGATGAGGGACAGAGTGGCGTAGTGGGGAGCGCAGTAGTGTGGCGTGGTGGGCTGTGGCCTGTGGCCTGTGGCCCGTGGCCTGTGGCCCGTGGCCCGTGGCCTGTGGCCCGTGGCCCGTGGCCTGTGGCCGGGGCGGTCGGCGGCTAGTGTAGCGCGAGGCGTTGCAGGCTAGGGCGGCCAGCCTGCAGTCGTGCGTGCTCATCATCCGCATCATGAGGGACCTCTGCCGGCGCATTCCCAACTGGACGCCGCTCAACCCATACGTGAGTACAACACACGCTGTCTCTACTATACCAGTAACGTTCACGATCGACTCCTGGCACTGATTAGTGCTGCAGTGAAAATTTAATGCAGAATTAAATGAGCCAGCACTTTTGAAATATTATTGTGAGCAATACACAAGAACTAGATGAAGACTCACTTCACTCAGTTACCGTTTTCCGTCACCGGCTGTCTTAAATGTGGTCCCGAAACGTTCGATGTGCGAGTCGTTTGCTTCTGTTTCACTCACCGCCTTTCCGTGAATGGAGAATCGCGTGTCGCGGTTACCTCTAGTTTAACGAGGCTTTACTAACTAGGAGTCGAGTGTTAATGTGCGCGATGGTTGCAGGCGATGGAGCTGCTGGTGTCGGGCGTGATGCAGTCGGCGGGCGCCGCGCTCTCCCCAGGGGAGGCCCTTCGCCGCGTCATGGAGGCCGTGGCCGGCGGACTGCTGCTCGACCACGGACCCGGCCTGCGGGACCCCTGCGAGAAGGAACTGGTCGTACGTACACATACATTACGTCATGGAGGCCGTGGCCGGCGGACTGCTGCTCGACCACGGACCCGGCCTGCGGGACCCCTGCGAGAAGGAACTGGTCGTACGTACACATACATTACGTCATGGAGGCCGTGGCCGGCGGACTGCTGCTCGACCACGGACCCGGCCTGCGGGACCCCTGCGAGAAGGAACTGGTCGTACGTACACATACATTACGTCATGGAGGCCGTGGCCGGCGGACTGCTGCTCGACCACGGACCCGGCCTGCGGGACCCCTGCGAGAAGGAACTGGTCGTACGTACACATACATTACCACCACAGTAAACGACCACATAGCATAATATATTCTCAGACGAATACTGAATTTTAAACAAGAAATTACAATGTGCGTGCAAACACTCTGGGTAGCTTATATTGATATTTTATTCAACGCATTTCTCTAATGTGACATCGTAATTTCAGGATGCGCTCGGAAACCTGCCGGCGCAGAAACGTGAGGATCTGACTGCTTCCGCTCAACAGTTCTTGAGACAGATTGCATTCAGACAGATCCACAAGGTAATATACATAATCAGACAGATCAATAAGGTCTTGTAAAGTTTACCATTTCGATCTTGTTGAATCCTTTAGCAGCTCCAAGTTTGACTAGAGATCTCATTGAATTATTATTTTCCCTTGTAAGTTACTTTTCGTTAGTAATATTTTTTGGGAATCATGTGCCTTTAACTAATTGTTGGTGTGTCATATATGTTAAGTGACATATAATGTGTTGTGTAGGTATTGGACATGGAGCCGCTGCCGAAGCTGAAGCACGCGGCGGGAGGATGGAAGTTCCCGCGCAAGCGCAGGCGATCCAACACCGACACAGAGCCCGACCAGCCCAACGGTTCATATCACACTCACTATGTTACACGCTACTAACGATATGCTGTACAAACACTGAATAAACCCAAAGTTTATTCATAGCAATAATTTCTCTTTGTATTGCTTGTGTAGACAGATGATAATCAAAATCACGAAAATGGCTTACACTTAATAAAACTCATTTAATCTAAATGAATTGAAACAATCACCATATCAATATTTTCCAAAACAATAATGTTCAGAATAATAATATAGGACCTATTTGAAATTTAAAACTTATTCTTGTTTTGAATTGTAGAAGGCCAGCAGCAAAATAAGTCTTGCATGCTACAATACATTAAACAAACACTATATCTTTTAACATCACACTCGCTTAGAACAACCACATATGAAAAGAAAATAGAAATACTTTAATTAAACTTATTTATATAACCTTGGAACTTTTGTAAAATAAGCCAAGCTTGGAGGCCGGAGAATTTGAAGACTCAATCTAATTGTAGTAAAAGTTAAACCTTTCAATATAATAAATGATGATACTCGATGACGAGTCGTAGGTATCGTGACGTGGCAGCCGGCGCGTGCGATTATCGAGTTATTCGATATCGTATGCCGCTGGATGGTGCACACGATCCCATTGACGATTTGGCAATCTGATCCACTGCTCTGTTTGCTATAGAATTATATAGGGATTTATTTATTTGCTAATCAGCTGGTCCGTTTCAGGCGAAGGTAAGGTGGTGAAGACAGATGAGAAGATGGACGCGTCGGAGACGGCGGGCGTCAAGAAGTAATCTCGCCAACACCCGGAACTCTGCCCTTCATCGTAACTAGCTAGAGGCTGTGCTAATACGATTAGGTAAACATTCGGTGGTCACGCGGTGAAGGCGCAGAGTTCCCGATCCCCCAGCATTATACTTAATGTGTGCAAAATTTTAATCAATTTCCGATATTTTGTATAATATTTGATGTACGATTATACAAATTATTTTTTGGTCACACAACTTTATATTTTATAATTCGTGATGATCTGTCCAAATTAAAACAAAGAGTATAGTAAAAAGTGACGCGATACGATTTAGCGTTTTAATCTAGTTAGCCTATAATTGATTCTATATTTGTAAATTAGGTTTAGAGAGTGATGGCGGGGAGCTCGCCCGCCGCGCAGGCATTGCATAGCTAGCTGTGACCGCGGTTAGGACTCGTACACTTGCATATGTCTAGTTGGGTTGCCGTATATATTGTACTAGGATGCAGGTTTTGACTTATTTCATGTTAAGTTCTTCCCAGATCTGCTACACGTAGCAGTTTTATTTTAATATATAATCTTGTTTGTATAATAAGGCATATTTACCTCTACACGAGGGTAACCCATCCTTGATTCATTGTGTTGTCAAAGTAATGTTTATATTGAGAGAGAGACCGTCGCGGGAGATGTAAATGATTCGATCCATAACTTGATCCTCGATGACGGTTTCAGAGCCATCTCATTAATCATTGACTAAACTAATATTCGCACTGTTATGTAAAACTAATATGGGTGTGATGTCGTCGTAGTATATTTTATTTATTAGAACAGAGGTTCTCTGAATGTAAATGAGAACCTTTTATTATTAGACGTTGTGGAAGTTAGTAACATAAGAAGTGATCTATATGTATGTACGTTCGTTTATAATGTTAAAAGGGCAGGTATTTACCAAAGGGAAAGGCGCTGAGAGTAAACAAATAAAAACGACACTATTATGTTTATACAGAGGTTTGAACATCACTGTTCGCAATGCTCTAGGCGTATGTTTTGGTAGAGTTGTATTTGGACTTGCGATGAGTTCGATCACGGGCCCAAATTCAGCTTGTGGTCAGAATGCTAGTACTCGAGCATTCATAACTGACCAGTGCAAGCAAATTATGCCAAAAGGCACGAGGTTTTTATTCAACATCCAAGTTTTTTCATTTTGAATGATATAAGAACTGTAATTTGGAGATTATTTGTCAATAAAGATTATGACGAAATAGTTTTTTTACTTTCCTTAGATAAAAAAAATTGTTCCCATGGGGAAAGCTAGTCAGCTACTTTCTTATTCCAAGAGAAAGTAGGACTACTGGAATAACAAAGTCGTAAGACCACGAAAAGCTAGTACATCATCCATCCCGATTGCGATTACAACAGAGTGCCTGGTGCGAGCCTTCTTAAATCGTCGTCACGTGTCAACGCGTCGCATAAACTCTGATTTGTATGGGCTCACAATAGTGACCTCTTTAGGCCGACAGACGGCGCAGTTTCGATCCCATACAAATCTGCGATAACGTCGACGCGGTGATTTGTGACGGTGGCAGTGAAAAATTCCACTAGGACCTCTGTATCCCTATCACGAGTTTGCCACCGTTGTCGTAAACTACTAGCTAGCTAGCGTCACTCGCGATATATTAGTTCTTCTCGTCACCGCTGGGAGTCTCTGCACAATTTCTCATACTAATATACTGCGGAGACCCTAGCAGGTATATATTACGAAAACGGTTGCAAACCCGTGATAGATAAGATACCCCGTTTCTCACGGGTTTGCAACCGTTTTCATAATGATGGTATGAATAAAACTCATTTTTGGCAGTTTGTATATATTTACTATTACAGAATATTTTCTTTACAATAATTTCTTTGACGAATACAGTGACGAAGATAAAAATCCATTTGTGTTCAATAAAATAAAATGCAGCAAAGCAAAATTTCTCAAAAAGAGACAATATTGTTAAAAAAAACAATTGGCGAGCTCCACTCGGCCGCGGTTAGAAGACAAACAATGGTGGTAGAGAGTATTTCACTGGTTCATGCTCCTCCGAGTCTCAATTGAGAATTCGATAGAAAAGCTAAAATTTAGGGCTATTTAAAACATCTTAACGTAGGTGCCTAATTCATAGACCCACGATAATTTAATTGCATTTTATTTATTTGAACGACAATTTAGAAGAGTAATACCTTTGTGAACTGAAGTAGGAAAGACTAGTGGCACTGAATTAATAAATATACAATTTTATATCCTTATTTTTGTAATCAAAGTTGCCTGCCGGATAAATTTTGAAAACTTTCATTTTCATTTCGATAAGTACATCAATAAACTGCACATTCAACATGAGATTGAGATACTAGTCAGGTTTCAAACCAACTTATTACTCAATGTTTTTAGAAGCTATCGTTTTAGATATATTAGCAGTGGAGATAGTCGGATTAAACATTTCTATTGAATTTTGAAATATTTTTAAGACACATTGCACAATAAACCAGAATATTGTTATCACACATTTAAAAAAAAAGTACATGATCATAACTTGAAATAATTTGTACCAAAAACTTGAGCGCAATTATGTAAAATGGAAGTTGCGTGTTTAAAACAAGTTTTACAAGGTTTTGAAAATTATATATTAAATAAGCTGCCGGCATAGGAAAAGGATGGTTAAAAGTATTTAAAAATATAGTTGGTGTTGCCAGAGCACATATATACATATATTTAAAAACATACAGGACTACTTCAAATTGCGAAGTTGGCAGAGAATGGGATCTGTATTAACTTTGTGCTTGTTTTTCATTGGGAAATACTCGCTACAGAAGGTATAAATGTGATATCGCATTATTTGAGAATAATGCGAGATATTATTATTATTGTATGTATGTCATATAATAAAATATATAAATAATGAATTAAATGTGCAACCCGTGTTTGAAGCAGCCCTGTACACCACACCGCGAGGCAAATGGACGCCTACACACTAAGTTGAGACTGGTCCATGTCAAAATAAACAGATATTTTCACACATTTTTAAATGATTTTGTATATTTTTTTGGAATTTTTAGTTTTTTGTTTTTTTTTAATATTTTTGCATTTATATTTTTTTGGTGTCTGCATCATATTATATCAAGATTTTTTTATATCTTTTTCGAAAATTAACAGTTCTTTTTTTGGGGACACTTATATATTAATCTAATCAGTTTATCTTATACATAGATAACTTGTTTTTATTTATTTAAAATTATTTATTGTACTTTATTATTCAGCGCGGCCAAGTGCCTCTTATGTAAAATTGTTATAAAACTTATACACGACGCTATACAAAATAACCAGGCTTTAAAACAAGGGTGAGGATGCGACGTGGATACCGGGGCGAAGCTTAGGGGCCCTACCCTGACCTGTCATCGCCATCACAGTCCCACCGGGTGACAGTGACAGGTTTATACACGTCATACGAGTGTCGCATAAGATGATTGGAAGTGTCATGGCAATAAGAGGTCGCGATAAGGCCGCAGGTGGCAAACATAACACAATGACAAACTTAACAGTCCGCGCTACAATCAATTCATAATTAAACCGAGCGGCACCCATTAAAACATATCGGGTGGATGCCTCGAGTCATACTTAGGAACACAAATTAACTACCATCATTCACTTATAAAAACATCGTAAGTGTAAAATTAGAGTTCATAGAGGTACGTTTGAATACAATTTGGGATTCAATGCAAGTTTGATAATTACCAAGAGTAATATTAATTTATATTGAATTTAAGAGTTATCAGTTCATGTTACCATAGAGAACCCCGCGCGCCGTGTCGCCAAGTTATATACAATCTTTGTCTATGTAAAAGATATGCACTCTCAATATGTAACCAACGTATGATATAGGCATTCTGTAATTATGACTATAGACGCGATATTATACTGTAGCGTTGAGATTATACTAGATAGGCACTCAATTTAAGGTAACATAGTTTTGGTCTAGCTTTTTACATTTCAATAAACTAGCGGATGCTTAAAAAATACAACAGATTTTATATATCACTAGGCATGTATGGCAGCATTATACTAAGGCGAACATAATATACATAGCACCTCTTTTATTGCAGACCACTTACACCTAAGACATACTAACCATATCATTGTAAACCGAACTGTTGACACTAAACTGCCGTGGCATTACTAAAATGCCGTTATCCGACATCTGGTCGATTTCAACTATTAATGTTATTATAATGAGAAAAAGTTGTGTTTTCGAATGTTCAATACCTTCAATAGTTTTGGAATTAATCCAAGTATCTTCAATTCTCAAATAGGTGTTGTCATTGAAAAGTCACATTGGTTTAAATGTACACAGCGGTTTTTGCATGTTATTGAATACAACGGTTTTGGTAGATAGCGGCATTATAGATATATCACGGCAGAACGTTACATCTTTACATCGTAAACACCAAATTATTGTTGAGCTAACATTAGCATTAATAGCACCTTAGTAATACACGCAACCGTTTTAAATACATAATATTATATATATATATATATATATATATATATATATATATAACTATAAATATAAATAAAGTATCAAATATGTATCGTCACGCACTCTGCTATTATATCACAGGGTGTTGCCGCGCACACCATCCAACTAGCGGCCCCGCACTACGTCCCTTAACCTGGTCAACACAACTCACACACGATAACGAGCTGACACACTTCCATCTAATAGTTATATTTTTTTGTCATTTACTCTTTACTCATCACAAAAATACTATTTACATAAATAATGTACACGACCCTAAAACAATGTTTTATGTATTTTGTTTTTAACTTTCTTACTATGTACACGTTAAATAACTTATAAACAATAAATATTATTAAAAACAAATAGAACGCCCCGAGTGAGGCAGCTGCGGATTCCACCTGAGGCCTTACCATGACCACTTGCCTTGATAGTGTGACAGTGACGGACTTATACAGGTCATATAAACTGTCAATATATAATGGCAATACGAGGTCATGGGCCCTTGGTGTTCGCGTCAAATGACATCAGCTGCTCGCTATACACCTCGCAATCACTTCACGGAGGGGAGTCAAAGCGAGTTAGCGATGTTTCAAAGCGAATAAATATTTCAAACAAATATCCAAAGGACTCAGTCTTGTTGAAACTGAACATTTTAATAATAACATGCATTTGGCAGCGTTTCGTTTCATCGTGCTAATGTCGCTGGTTCGTTTCAATGTATAAATGGTATATCGTTGTCCCTTTTCCCATCCAACTTCAGACAATCACAACCAGTGATCCGATGTATATTTCAAGTGGGTTAAGGTATCATTCACCCACTTATAGCTTTCTACGGATATTAAAATTGCAATTAGCTAAAGTGATATCTATCTATATAGTTAGGTGTCATGCTCAAATTACTCTGGCAGTGCCGGGCAATGCATCGAATAAAACCAGCTCTCATATCTCGTTAGTTTGTCTCTTGAAGAAACGCAACTTACCAAATTATTTCAAATTGCGCAAAGGTGGTGACTTTGTAAACGGTGGTGAACTGGTTTCTAGCAGTGCCATGTAATAATGTATTAATATGTACGTCAAACAATGAGACGATGACAACTTCACTTTCAAACTGACATTTCAACTGTCATTTAATGTACCGATTGCAAAAACGACACCGGATTGGATTAATCTTTAGTTTATGTTTTATAATTGCGATATCGTATTTTTCCATACAACATCAAGCAATTTATGAGTGTTATTGCAGTAAAAGGTGACCAGTGATCCATAGCAGGGCATATCATATAATATACTATACTATTTATAAAATAGCATATAATAAGTCATATTATATTTAATTGTATCGAATTTATTTTGCTGTCGGTATTTAAATGTCAATATTGTCAGTTTGTGTGAGTGAAGTTGTCCGTGGATCTATTAGGCTTGCATACCAAGTAAATACCCCATTCTTCTACATTTAAGAGACTAGAATTTAAACGTAAAAACTCAGAAATACATTTTATGCATTGAAACGGCCCTGCATTGTATATATTAATATTGGACCGTTTACAGACGCACCGTGATCACCAACTAGTATGTATGGACCATCCCATCGGCTCATACAATATTCGAGTACCGCTATATAAACTAGACAACTTAAATACCCAATAACCAAGACCCTTCGTCCGCGGCCCATCTGTAAACGGTCGTGCTATCAAATACTATAAATACGACATACAATCTAAAATAAACAATCACTATGCTAGACAATATGACACTATGGAACGTGTAAACATATAATTTTTCATAGTGGCATTTGTTCTATAATATAATATACGATAAATATAATACATTTAACAGGAACACTAGGAGGTACACGAACGTGCTTCGACGAGGCGTCCCACACTCCCACGTGTCTCACGGTCTCGGGCGCGGGCCACGGCCGGCCAAACGGCACAGACACTATACACACGGCGCCACGTTTACGAGGAACGATATATATATATCGAATGGAACGTAAATCAACCATCAAAACGTAGTTTTTTAAAGTTCGTTACGAGCAAAAAGAGCGGGCCCGGCCGGCCGGTTTGAAACTCGTTCACCTGCAGCGGGCCAGGAGCGACGCGTCCTCCCGTAAAATACTGAAACACGAACGCATTTTTTGGTACCAAACTAGAGGTCAGTCGATGGAGGACCGTCCTCTGTGCGCGGGCGGTGCGGGCGGGAAGGCGTCCCGCAGCCGCAAGGAGCGCTGCAGGCGGCGGTGCGCGGCGCGGAAGGCGGCCACGATACGCTGGAAGGCGTCGGCCTCGTACACCGAGCGCGCCGTGTTGGTGAGCTCGAAGGGCTCCTCCACGCACACCAGCTTCCACTGGTGCGGGTCGTTCTTGTGCGCGCGCGCCGAGCGGCACTCGGCCACGGGCAGGCGCGCGCCCAGCCGCACCGACGCGGCGCAGCGCGCGTACGGGAACTCGGCGTAGTAGCGCAGCAGCTCCGCGAACAGCTCGCCCAGCGGCGCGCGCCGCCCGCCCGCCCGCTGCCAGCCGCCGCCGCCCGCCGCGCTCGGCAGCACCGCCGGCGACGTGCCGCCTGCACACACGACACTCACATCCTACATACAACTGCCATGCACCGCCGCCCGCCGCGCTCGGCAGCACCGCCGGCGACGTGCCGCCTGCACACACGACACTCACATCCTACATACACCTGCCATGCACCGCCGCCCGCCGCGCTCGGCAGCACCGCCGGCGACGTGCCGCCTGCACACACGACACTCACATCCTACATACAACTGCCATGCACCGCCGCCCGCCGCGCTCGGCAGCACCGCCGGCGACGTGCCGCCTGCACACACGACACTCACATCCTACATACAACTGCCATGCACCGCCGCCCGCCGCGCTCGGCAGCACCGCCGGCGACGTGCCGCCTGCACACACGACACTCACATCCTACATACAACTGCCATGCACCGCCGCCCGCCGCGCTCGGCAGCACCGCCGGCGACGTGCCGCCTGCACACACGACACTCACATCCTACATACAACTGCCATGCACCGCCGCCCGCCGCGCTCGGCAGCACCGCCGGCGACGTGCCGCCTGCACACACGACACTCACATCCTACATACAACTGCCATGCACCGCCGCCCGCCGCGCTCGGCAGCACCGCCGGCGACGTGCCGCCTGCACACACGACACTCACATCCTACATACAACTGCCATGCACCGCCGCCCGCCGCGCTCGGCAGCACCGCCGGCGACGTGCCGCCTGCACACACGACACTCACATCCTACATACAACTGCCATGCACCGCCGCCCGCCGCGCTCGGCAGCACCGCCGGCGACGTGCCGCCTGCACACACGACACTCACATCCTACATACAACTGCCATGCACCGCCGCCCGCCGCGCTCGGCAGCACCGCCGGCGACGTGCCGCCTGCACACACGACACTCACATCCTACATACAACTGCCATGCACCGCCGCCCGCCGCGCTCGGCAGCACCGCCGGCGACGTGCCTCCTGCACACACGACACTCACATCCTACATACAACTGCCATGCACCGCCGCCCGCCGCGCTCGGCAGCACCGCCGGCGACGTGCCGCCTGCACACACGACACTCACATCCTACATACAACTGCCATGCACCGCCGCCCGCCGCGCTCGGCAGCACCGCCGGCGACGTGCCTCCTGCACACACGACACTCACATCCTACATACAACTGCCATGCACCGCCGCCCGCCGCGCTCGGCAGCACCGCCGGCGACGTGCCTCCTGCACACACGACACTCACATCCTACATACAACTGCCATGCACCGCCGCCCGCCGCGCTCGGCAGCACCGCCGGCGACGTGCCGCCTGCACACACGACACTCACATCCTACATACAACTGCCATGCACCGCCGCCCGCCGCGCTCGGCAGCACCGCCGGCGACGTGCCGCCTGCACACACGACACTCACATCCTACATACAACTGCCATGCACCGCCGCCCGCCGCGCTCGGCAGCACCGCCGGCGACGTGCCGCCTGCACACACGACACTCACATCCTACATACAACTGCCATGCACCGCCGCCCGCCGCGCTCGGCAGCACCGCCGGCGACGTGCCGCCTGCACACACGACACTCACATCCTACATACAACTGCCATGCACCGCCGCCCGCCGCGCTCGGCAGCACCGCCGGCGACGTGCCGCCTGCACACACGACACTCACATCCTACATACAACTGCCATGCACCGCCGCCCGCCGCGCTCGGCAGCACCGCCGGCGACGTGCCGCCTGCACACACGACACTCACATCCTACATACAACTGCCATGCACCGCCGCCCGCCGCGCTCGGCAGCACCGCCGGCGACGTGCCGCCTGCACACACGACACTCACATCCTACATACAACTGCCATGCACCGCCGCCCGCCGCGCTCGGCAGCACCGCCGGCGACGTGCCGCCTGCACACACGACACTCACATCCTACATACAACTGCCATGCACCGCCGCCCGCCGCGCTCGGCAGCACCGCCGGCGACGTGCCGCCTGCACACACGACACTCACATCCTACATACAACTGCCATGCACCGCCGCCCGCCGCGCTCGGCAGCACCGCCGGCGACGTGCCTCCTGCACACACGACACTCACATCCTACATACAACTGCCATGCACCGCCGCCCGCCGCGCTCGGCAGCACCGCCGGCGACGTGCCGCCTGCACACACGACACTCACATCCTACATACAACTGCCATGCACCGCCGCCCGCCGCGCTCGGCAGCACCGCCGGCGACGTGCCTCCTGCACACACGACACTCACATCCTACATACAACTGCCATGCACCGCCGCCCGCCGCGCTCGGCAGCACCGCCGGCGACGTGCCTCCTGCACACACGACACTCACATCCTACATACAACTGCCATGCACCGCCGCCCGCCGCGCTCGGCAGCACCGCCGGCGACGTGCCGCCTGCACACACGACACTCACATCCTACATACAACTGCCATGCACCGCCGCCCGCCGCGCTCGGCAGCACCGCCGGCGACGTGCCGCCTGCACACACGACACTCACATCCTACATACAACTGCCATGCACCGCCGCCCGCCGCGCTCGGCAGCACCGCCGGCGACGTGCCGCCTGCACACACGACACTCACATCCTACATACAACTGCCATGCACCGCCGCCCGCCGCGCTCGGCAGCACCGCCGGCGACGTGCCGCCTGCACACACGACACTCACATCCTACATACAACTGCCATGCACCGCCGCCCGCCGCGCTCGGCAGCACCGCCGGCGACGTGCCGCCTGCACACACGACACTCACATCCTACATACAACTGCCATGCACCGCCGCCCGCCGCGCTCGGCAGCACCGCCGGCGACGTGCCGCCTGCACACACGACACTCACATCCTACATACAACTGCCATGCACCGCCGCCCGCCGCGCTCGGCAGCACCGCCGGCGACGTGCCGCCTGCACACACGACACTCACATCCTACATACAACTGCCATGCACCGCCGCCCGCCGCGCTCGGCAGCACCGCCGGCGACGTGCCGCCTGCACACACGACACTCACATCCTACATACAACTGCCATGCACCGCCGCCCGCCGCGCTCGGCAGCACCGCCGGCGACGTGCCGCCTGCACACACGACACTCACATCCTACATACAACTGCCATGCACCGCCGCCCGCCGCGCTCGGCAGCACCGCCGGCGACGTGCCTCCTGCACACACGACACTCACATCCTACATACAACTGCCATGCACCGCCGCCCGCCGCGCTCGGCAGCACCGCCGGCGACGTGCCGCCTGCACACACGACACTCACATCCTACATACAACTGCCATGCACCGCCGCCCGCCGCGCTCGGCAGCACCGCCGGCGACGTGCCTCCTGCACACACGACACTCACATCCTACATACAACTGCCATGCACCGCCGCCCGCCGCGCTCGGCAGCACCGCCGGCGACGTGCCTCCTGCACACACGACACTCACATCCTACATACAACTGCCATGCACCGCCGCCCGCCGCGCTCGGCAGCACCGCCGGCGACGTGCCGCCTGCACACACGACACTCACATCCTACATACAACTGCCATGCACCGCCGCCCGCCGCGCTCGGCAGCACCGCCGGCGACGTGCCGCCTGCACACACGACACTCACATCCTACATACAACTGCCATGCACCGCCGCCCGCCGCGCTCGGCAGCACCGCCGGCGACGTGCCTCCTGCACACACGACACTCACATCCTACATACAACTGCCATGCACCGCCGCCCGCCGCGCTCGGCAGCACCGCCGGCGACGTGCCGCCTGCACACACGACACTCACATCCTACATACAACTGCCATGCACCGCCGCCCGCCGCGCTCGGCAGCACCGCCGGCGACGTGCCGCCTGCACACACGACACTCACATCCTACATACAACTGCCATGCACCGCCGCCCGCCGCGCTCGGCAGCACCGCCGGCGACGTGCCGCCTGCACACACGACACTCACATCCTACATACAACTGCCATGCACCGCCGCCCGCCGCGCTCGGCAGCACCGCCGGCGACGTGCCGCCTGCACACACGACACTCACATCCTACATACAACTGCCATGCACCGCCGCCCGCCGCGCTCGGCAGCACCGCCGGCGACGTGCCGCCTGCACACACGACACTCACATCCTACATACAACTGCCATGCACCGCCGCCCGCCGCGCTCGGCAGCACCGCCGGCGACGTGCCGCCTGCACACACGACACTCACATCCTACATACAACTGCCATGCACCGCCGCCCGCCGCGCTCGGCAGCACCGCCGGCGACGTGCCGCCTGCACACACGACACTCACATCCTACATACAACTGCCATGCACCGCCGCCCGCCGCGCTCGGCAGCACCGCCGGCGACGTGCCGCCTGCACACACGACACTCACATCCTACATACAACTGCCATGCACCGCCGCCCGCCGCGCTCGGCAGCACCGCCGGCGACGTGCCGCCTGCACACACGACACTCACATCCTACATACAACTGCCATGCACCGCCGCCCGCCGCGCTCGGCAGCACCGCCGGCGACGTGCCGCCTGCACACACGACACTCACATCCTACATACAACTGCCATGCACCGCCGCCCGCCGCGCTCGGCAGCACCGCCGGCGACGTGCCTCCTGCACACACGACACTCACATCCTACATACAACTGCCATGCACCGCCGCCCGCCGCGCTCGGCAGCACCGCCGGCGACGTGCCTCCTGCACACACGACACTCACATCCTACATACAACTGCCATGCACCGCCGCCCGCCGCGCTCGGCAGCACCGCCGGCGACGTGCCGCCTGCACACACGACACTCACATCCTACATACAACTGCCATGCACCGCCGCCCGCCGCGCTCGGCAGCACCGCCGGCGACGTGCCGCCTGCACACACGACACTCACATCCTACATACAACTGCCATGCACCGCCGCCCGCCGCGCTCGGCAGCACCGCCGGCGACGTGCCGCCTGCACACACGACACTCACATCCTACATACAACTGCCATGCACCGCCGCCCGCCGCGCTCGGCAGCACCGCCGGCGACGTGCCGCCTGCACACACGACACTCACATCCTACATACAACTGCCATGCACCGCCGCCCGCCGCGCTCGGCAGCACCGCCGGCGACGTGCCGCCTGCACACACGACACTCACATCCTACATACAACTGCCATGCACCGCCGCCCGCCGCGCTCGGCAGCACCGCCGGCGACGTGCCGCCTGCACACACGACACTCACATCCTACATACAACTGCCATGCACCGCCGCCCGCCGCGCTCGGCAGCACCGCCGGCGACGTGCCGCCTGCACACACGACACTCACATCCTACATACAACTGCCATGCACCGCCGCCCGCCGCGCTCGGCAGCACCGCCGGCGACGTGCCGCCTGCACACACGACACTCACATCCTACATACAACTGCCATGCACCGCCGCCCGCCGCGCTCGGCAGCACCGCCGGCGACGTGCCGCCTGCACACACGACACTCACATCCTACATACAACTGCCATGCACCGCCGCCCGCCGCGCTCGGCAGCACCGCCGGCGACGTGCCGCCTGCACACACGACACTCACATCCTACATACAACTGCCATGCACCGCCGCCCGCCGCGCTCGGCAGCACCGCCGGCGACGTGCCTCCTGCACACACGACACTCACATCCTACATACAACTGCCATGCACCGCCGCCCGCCGCGCTCGGCAGCACCGCCGGCGACGTGCCGCCTGCACACACGACACTCACATCCTACATACAACTGCCATGCACCGCCGCCCGCCGCGCTCGGCAGCACCGCCGGCGACGTGCCTCCTGCACACACGACACTCACATCCTACATACAACTGCCATGCACCGCCGCCCGCCGCGCTCGGCAGCACCGCCGGCGACGTGCCTCCTGCACACACGACACTCACATCCTACATACAACTGCCATGCACCGCCGCCCGCCGCGCTCGGCAGCACCGCCGGCGACGTGCCGCCTGCACACACGACACTCACATCCTACATACAACTGCCATGCACCGCCGCCCGCCGCGCTCGGCAGCACCGCCGGCGACGTGCCGCCTGCACACACGACACTCACATCCTACATACAACTGCCATGCACCGCCGCCCGCCGCGCTCGGCAGCACCGCCGGCGACGTGCCTCCTGCACACACGACACTCACATCCTACATACAACTGCCATGCACCGCCGCCCGCCGCGCTCGGCAGCACCGCCGGCGACGTGCCGCCTGCACACACGACACTCACATCCTACATACAACTGCCATGCACCGCCGCCCGCCGCGCTCGGCAGCACCGCCGGCGACGTGCCGCCTGCACACACGACACTCACATCCTACATACAACTGCCATGCACCGCCGCCCGCCGCGCTCGGCAGCACCGCCGGCGACGTGCCGCCTGCACACACGACACTCACATCCTACATACAACTGCCATGCACCGCCGCCCGCCGCGCTCGGCAGCACCGCCGGCGACGTGCCGCCTGCACACACGACACTCACATCCTACATACAACTGCCATGCACCGCCGCCCGCCGCGCTCGGCAGCACCGCCGGCGACGTGCCGCCTGCACACACGACACTCACATCCTACATACAACTGCCATGCACCGCCGCCCGCCGCGCTCGGCAGCACCGCCGGCGACGTGCCGCCTGCACACACGACACTCACATCCTACATACAACTGCCATGCACCGCCGCCCGCCGCGCTCGGCAGCACCGCCGGCGACGTGCCGCCTGCACACACGACACTCACATCCTACATACAACTGCCATGCACCGCCGCCCGCCGCGCTCGGCAGCACCGCCGGCGACGTGCCGCCTGCACACACGACACTCACATCCTACATACAACTGCCATGCACCGCCGCCCGCCGCGCTCGGCAGCACCGCCGGCGACGTGCCGCCTGCACACACGACACTCACATCCTACATACAACTGCCATGCACCGCCGCCCGCCGCGCTCGGCAGCACCGCCGGCGACGTGCCGCCTGCACACACGACACTCACATCCTACATACAACTGCCATGCACCGCCGCCCGCCGCGCTCGGCAGCACCGCCGGCGACGTGCCTCCTGCACACACGACACTCACATCCTACATACAACTGCCATGCACCGCCGCCCGCCGCGCTCGGCAGCACCGCCGGCGACGTGCCTCCTGCACACACGACACTCACATCCTACATACAACTGCCATGCACCGCCGCCCGCCGCGCTCGGCAGCACCGCCGGCGACGTGCCGCCTGCACACACGACACTCACATCCTACATACAACTGCCATGCACCGCCGCCCGCCGCGCTCGGCAGCACCGCCGGCGACGTGCCGCCTGCACACACGACACTCACATCCTACATACAACTGCCATGCACCGCCGCCCGCCGCGCTCGGCAGCACCGCCGGCGACGTGCCGCCTGCACACACGACACTCACATCCTACATACAACTGCCATGCACCGCCGCCCGCCGCGCTCGGCAGCACCGCCGGCGACGTGCCGCCTGCACACACGACACTCACATCCTACATACAACTGCCATGCACCGCCGCCCGCCGCGCTCGGCAGCACCGCCGGCGACGTGCCGCCTGCACACACGACACTCACATCCTACATACAACTGCCATGCACCGCCGCCCGCCGCGCTCGGCAGCACCGCCGGCGACGTGCCGCCTGCACACACGACACTCACATCCTACATACAACTGCCATGCACCGCCGCCCGCCGCGCTCGGCAGCACCGCCGGCGACGTGCCGCCTGCACACACGACACTCACATCCTACATACAACTGCCATGCACCGCCGCCCGCCGCGCTCGGCAGCACCGCCGGCGACGTGCCGCCTGCACACACGACACTCACATCCTACATACAACTGCCATGCACCGCCGCCCGCCGCGCTCGGCAGCACCGCCGGCGACGTGCCGCCTGCACACACGACACTCACATCCTACATACAACTGCCATGCACCGCCGCCCGCCGCGCTCGGCAGCACCGCCGGCGACGTGCCGCCTGCACACACGACACTCACATCCTACATACAACTGCCATGCACCGCCGCCCGCCGCGCTCGGCAGCACCGCCGGCGACGTGCCGCCTGCACACACGACACTCACATCCTACATACAACTGCCATGCACCGCCGCCCGCCGCGCTCGGCAGCACCGCCGGCGACGTGCCGCCTGCACACACGACACTCACATCCTACATACAACTGCCATGCACCGCCGCCCGCCGCGCTCGGCAGCACCGCCGGCGACGTGCCTCCTGCACACACGACACTCACATCCTACATACAACTGCCATGCACCGCCGCCCGCCGCGCTCGGCAGCACCGCCGGCGACGTGCCTCCTGCACACACGACACTCACATCCTACATACAACTGCCATGCACCGCCGCCCGCCGCGCTCGGCAGCACCGCCGGCGACGTGCCGCCTGCACACACGACACTCACATCCTACATACAACTGCCATGCACCGCCGCCCGCCGCGCTCGGCAGCACCGCCGGCGACGTGCCGCCTGCACACACGACACTCACATCCTACATACAACTGCCATGCACCGCCGCCCGCCGCGCTCGGCAGCACCGCCGGCGACGTGCCGCCTGCACACACGACACTCACATCCTACATACAACTGCCATGCACCGCCGCCCGCCGCGCTCGGCAGCACCGCCGGCGACGTGCCGCCTGCACACACGACACTCACATCCTACATACAACTGCCATGCACCGCCGCCCGCCGCGCTCGGCAGCACCGCCGGCGACGTGCCGCCTGCACACACGACACTCACATCCTACATACAACTGCCATGCACCGCCGCCCGCCGCGCTCGGCAGCACCGCCGGCGACGTGCCGCCTGCACACACGACACTCACATCCTACATACAACTGCCATGCACCGCCGCCCGCCGCGCTCGGCAGCACCGCCGGCGACGTGCCGCCTGCACACACGACACTCACATCCTACATACAACTGCCATGCACCGCCGCCCGCCGCGCTCGGCAGCACCGCCGGCGACGTGCCGCCTGCACACACGACACTCACATCCTACATACAACTGCCATGCACCGCCGCCCGCCGCGCTCGGCAGCACCGCCGGCGACGTGCCTCCTGCACACACGACACTCACATCCTACATACAACTGCCATGCACCGCCGCCCGCCGCGCTCGGCAGCACCGCCGGCGACGTGCCGCCTGCACACACGACACTCACATCCTACATACAACTGCCATGCACCGCCGCCCGCCGCGCTCGGCAGCACCGCCGGCGACGTGCCTCCTGCACACACGACACTCACATCCTACATACAACTGCCATGCACCGCCGCCCGCCGCGCTCGGCAGCACCGCCGGCGACGTGCCTCCTGCACACACGACACTCACATCCTACATACAACTGCCATGCACCGCCGCCCGCCGCGCTCGGCAGCACCGCCGGCGACGTGCCGCCTGCACACACGACACTCACATCCTACATACAACTGCCATGCACCGCCGCCCGCCGCGCTCGGCAGCACCGCCGGCGACGTGCCGCCTGCACACACGACACTCACATCCTACATACAACTGCCATGCACCGCCGCCCGCCGCGCTCGGCAGCACCGCCGGCGACGTGCCGCCTGCACACACGACACTCACATCCTACATACAACTGCCATGCACCGCCGCCCGCCGCGCTCGGCAGCACCGCCGGCGACGTGCCGCCTGCACACACGACACTCACATCCTACATACAACTGCCATGCACCGCCGCCCGCCGCGCTCGGCAGCACCGCCGGCGACGTGCCGCCTGCACACACGACACTCACATCCTACATACAACTGCCATGCACCGCCGCCCGCCGCGCTCGGCAGCACCGCCGGCGACGTGCCGCCTGCACACACGACACTCACATCCTACATACAACTGCCATGCACCGCCGCCCGCCGCGCTCGGCAGCACCGCCGGCGACGTGCCGCCTGCACACACGACACTCACATCCTACATACAACTGCCATGCACCGCCGCCCGCCGCGCTCGGCAGCACCGCCGGCGACGTGCCGCCTGCACACACGACACTCACATCCTACATACAACTGCCATGCACCGCCGCCCGCCGCGCTCGGCAGCACCGCCGGCGACGTGCCGCCTGCACACACGACACTCACATCCTACATACAACTGCCATGCACCGCCGCCCGCCGCGCTCGGCAGCACCGCCGGCGACGTGCCGCCTGCACACACGACACTCACATCCTACATACAACTGCCATGCACCGCCGCCCGCCGCGCTCGGCAGCACCGCCGGCGACGTGCCGCCTGCACACACGACACTCACATCCTACATACAACTGCCATGCACCGCCGCCCGCCGCGCTCGGCAGCACCGCCGGCGACGTGCCGCCTGCACACACGACACTCACATCCTACATACAACTGCCATGCACCGCCGCCCGCCGCGCTCGGCAGCACCGCCGGCGACGTGCCGCCTGCACACACGACACTCACATCCTACATACAACTGCCATGCACCGCCGCCCGCCGCGCTCGGCAGCACCGCCGGCGACGTGCCGCCTGCACACACGACACTCACATCCTACATACAACTGCCATGCACCGCCGCCCGCCGCGCTCGGCAGCACCGCCGGCGACGTGCCGCCTGCACACACGACACTCACATCCTACATACAACTGCCATGCACCGCCGCCCGCCGCGCTCGGCAGCACCGCCGGCGACGTGCCTCCTGCACACACGACACTCACATCCTACATACAACTGCCATGCACCGCCGCCCGCCGCGCTCGGCAGCACCGCCGGCGACGTGCCGCCTGCACACACGACACTCACATCCTACATACAACTGCCATGCACCGCCGCCCGCCGCGCTCGGCAGCACCGCCGGCGACGTGCCGCCGGCGACGTGCCGCCTGCACACACGACACTCACATCCTACATACAACTGCCATGCACCGCCGCCCGCCGCGCTCGGCAGCACCGCCGGCGACGTGCCGCCTGCACACACGACACTCACATCCTACATACAACTGCCATGCACCGCCGCCCGCCGCGCTCGGCAGCACCGCCGGCGACGTGCCGCCTGCACACACGACACTCACATCCTACATACAACTGCCATGCACCGCCGCCCGCCGCGCTCGGCAGCACCGCCGGCGACGTGCCGCCTGCACACACGACACTCACATCCTACATACAACTGCCATGCACCGCCGCCCGCCGCGCTCGGCAGCACCGCCGGCGACGTGCCGCCTGCACACACGACACTCACATCCTACATACAACTGCCATGCACCGCCGCCCGCCGCGCTCGGCAGCACCGCCGGCGACGTGCCGCCTGCACACACGACACTCACATCCTACATACAACTGCCATGCACCGCCGCCCGCCGCGCTCGGCAGCACCGCCGGCGACGTGCCGCCTGCACACACGACACTCACATCCTACATACAACTGCCATGCACCGCCGCCCGCCGCGCTCGGCAGCACCGCCGGCGACGTGCCTCCTGCACACACGACACTCACATCCTACATACAACTGCCATGCACCGCCGCCCGCCGCGCTCGGCAGCACCGCCGGCGACGTGCCTCCTGCACACACGACACTCACATCCTACATACAACTGCCATGCACCGCCGCCCGCCGCGCTCGGCAGCACCGCCGGCGACGTGCCGCCTGCACACACGACACTCACATCCTACATACAACTGCCATGCACCGCCGCCCGCCGCGCTCGGCAGCACCGCCGGCGACGTGCCGCCTGCACACACGACACTCACATCCTACATACAACTGCCATGCACCGCCGCCCGCCGCGCTCGGCAGCACCGCCGGCGACGTGCCGCCTGCACACACGACACTCACATCCTACATACAACTGCCATGCACCGCCGCCCGCCGCGCTCGGCAGCACCGCCGGCGACGTGCCTCCTGCACACACGACACTCCGCTACTCTCACATCCTACATACTCAGTTGAAGAGAATAAATAGTCAATTGTTGTTGAATGTACGGATGATGTATATTAAAAAGATTACAAATAAGGGTCGTGTATAATTAAAATGTGCCAGTAAAGTAAAAACGTCAGGCGGAGCCCGCGAACAGATTCTCCTATGCAACGAAGCGCGTGGGTTGAACACTGTGGCGATCGACGGACGCGGACGCGCACCTACTGTAGGTAGCGCACGGGGGTCCGCCGGGCGCGTGGATAGCGTACCGACTTAGTGGTACGCGGTCTAAGTTCCCGCGCTATAACGCTTTACAAAAAATATAAACACAGCACATGTTCTCTTTGCATTACACCATATATAAAATTACGTTTTAATTCACATAAGGTCACACTCATGACGACACCTGTACTAGCTAAACAAAAATTGCTGATTCTTCTTAAAAGACAAAAGAGCTTAGCCTTAACAAATCATTTTCATTTTCAATCGCGTCACACGTTTAAGGGAAAAAAAGCATAGCATAATCACCCAATTTGACACATGTATGTCAGTATAAGTATGTAAGTATGAATATGTAATGTGGTATACTAACACTGCAGGAAGTGTATGACCATGAGCGTGAGCGAGTAGGAGGAGAGCGTCCGTTGCCTGGCGTCGTTGATGTCGTGCGCCTGCGCCCACAGCTTGGTCACCGCCACCAGCGGCCGCACGCGCCAGTCCACTACGCCAACATCAAACGTTCAACATTATTACATATTCCCAAGAGCCACAGTAGCCGGTGGGGCCAACATTGCCAATTCTACGTCTTTTTACGTAGATCTACGTATTTTAGACCTTTCCTGCAAAGCTTCAGTCCCCGAATCTACGTATTTTTTAACAAATTTGCAAAACAGCTCTCGTCAGGCTAAACGGAAATAATTACCAGTACGTACCTGTACCTTCGCGCAAAAAAGATAATCAAATTTCCGATTCAAAACTAACGCACACTCTGTCACAGAACAAGAAAGTAATTACTAAGACTTTTTTTTACGGTGGTCTCTGCTTACCCCCATGGGATACAGGCGTGAGTATATGTATGTATGTTTTTTTTTAGATATGTCCTATAGATAACCAACCAACAAGAGGTTTTTTTGCGACCAATCCGATGAAACCTAAACTAAAAATAGCATGTTCAATGTAAATTGATCAACTAACTTTTCATAAGCTATTTGTACAAATTCTAAATATTTGTCAAACCCTGTCTACTCGTTTATAAAAATCTGCGTTCGCAACACTGCGCGGGGCTTAAACAGTCGCCTGGTATGCATGTGAAGCAAATTCGAACTCCAGCAACCTGTACCAATCAGTTTTTCTGAAAATTTGAGGAGTGCACTTGAGAAGAGTGATTCATTCTAAATACTTACGGTGAAGGAAAATATCGTGAAGAAACCTGCATGTGTCTGAGAAGTAATTTAAAGACGTATGTACAGTGCCTGAGACGGCGATAGATTCACCATCTGTCACGTTGGCACTTAATCATCTTCGGTGAAAAGTGTGTGTTGTTATTACAACACCTCTGCCTACCCCTTCGGGAATACAGGCGTGAGCCTATATGTATCTACAGATTATTACATACTAGCTGGACTCCGCGTCTTCATGATTATAAATTTAAGAACTTGACTCTTGTCGGTGTAAGATAATAGAAAAGTTCACCGGCGTAGAGCGTCTGCTGCCAGTGGTAGTCACATGAAAAACGGTCCAACCGCTTCGGAGATTAGCCAACAAACACACAGAGAACATTTATTACACCTATTTAGTCAATAAACTAAGACAAATCGCGGGTTAAAGTTAGCGTTATTCCAAAGTAACAATTCCACGCAGACGTTTATAAAACTCAAAGAACTAAGCAGAATAGTAAAACATAGTGAAATGGTAGAGGAATGAATGATTTAGTTATTAGTGAGGTGCAATATAATAAGTAAGCGGTGAACGTACGCCTGGAGAACCAGTGCAGCAGGTTGGTGTTCCGTATGCCGACGACGTTGTTGCAGTTCAGGTCCACGTGCAGCCCGTTGCGCGCGTCGCGGAACTTCAGGATCGGCACCTTCGCCTGGATCAACTCCGCACCTACACACACATTTATTATATATACATCACATTATCAATGTTGGGGGTCGACCTTGCTCGCATCACATACAGATTAAACACCCCTGTAGGGCTAGACAAAGTAACATTCTGTCGCGCTTGCGTTTATAGCAGCGATATAAAATGTATGGAAATGACAAATCAGTCACGTGACATATGTCATTCCATACATTTTGTATCGTTTCTATATGCGAAGTGTGAGGATAATGCTACTTTGTCTACTTATTTTAAAATATAATTTTAACAGAGTACTTTCATATCGTCAGGAAGACAAGATCACAGTACCATAAAATATGTTACCGTCGTGAGATGTCAAGAATTCGGCAAGAAGGTCATTAATTACCCTATTCAAGTAATTTTAAGAATTACAAAAACATTTGGGTTGAAGCTGCTAGCATCCGATAGATTTTCGCTCTACTCGGATTGATGATAGAATTGATGAGGGATATATTTTAAATAAGTGATCTAGAGAGTGAGAGAGACTTACTACTTGTAAAATAGATTCATTATTATGAGTCTGGTAAAACGAATCGGCGAAGGGAGACCAGTATTCTCAAATATGTTGAGTGTGGACTATTGTCGCTGTTCAATACAATACCAGTATGCTGGACATGTTACAGAACATGTACATTTACAGTATTACCTCCAATTCAATGCCAAATGTCCAGCGTAACCGTTTAATGTAACATGATGTGATACAGACCGGGGTCGAAGCTCTTGATGTATCCGAGGATGTAGTTGAGGTGCAGCAGCGCGTGTGCGCGAGGCTCCACGTGGTCGGGCGGCCGCACGAACAGGCACAGGTCCATGTCCGACGACTCCAGCCCGAAGCCCGACATGGTGGAGCCCACCACGTACAGCCCGTAGCGCGGGAAGATCGACTGCACACCACACCCGCCACACCTCGTTACACGGCCACTAGTGCCGTCGCCAGTTATGCCCGATCAGGGAAAATACTCGGAGTAACAGCGAATATATTTTATTCGCGTCGCGACACACAGACAGAGACATACAGATTAAATTCCTGCTGCACATTCCAGGCCTTTTTTGATTTGGGGGAAACCTTCAAGTCCCCGACCTCCATGGGAGAGGCATGTCTACGTGAAGGATTTTTACGGCACTAAAACCCCCCTATGTGCCTATCCTCCGTGCTTTGGGGGCACTCCAGGTACTCTGATAGATCGCACCGGTGTCCCAACACTCCCCAGGGCAGCTGTGTCGCCACGCTAGAGACCTCGCTGGGTACCAGGCTGCGCGAGCCACATTGCGTTGCCATCTTCTGGGGCCCCGCCTAGTCGCTTCTTACGATAGACAGGGGATACCATAGCCGAATTCTTAGGGGGATTTTTAGGTGGGCACATTCAAGACACCTATACTAATATTTAAGATTTTTTTTTCTAGACTTACAACTGTGTCCCAATTGACACAACATGGACATTTAAAAAAATCTATATAAGTTCATATCCATAAATAGTATCAAAGTCGCAACTAACAAACCAAATTGTTTAGTCTATTTGACCTCGAAATTCTTCGAAAATATGTGTAGGAGTTGAAGTTAAGTCCTTTACGTTTTCGCGAATAAACTACTAACACTTATATGCTAAAATTTTGGAATACACAAAAAAAAAGTCATTTAAATGGATGCAAATGAGCTATGAATGTAAAACGAAACCTGTTTAGATTGTATTAATTATAATACACGTGTACCTTAATGGTGATGTATAAATATCTCCAGAGGTTCATCTTTTTCCTGAACGTCTCCTCGGTCTGCTGGGACTTGACGAACTTGTCCCAGATCTCCTGCGAGAGCGTGTCCCATTTTGAACCTGACAACACAACACATTGTATAGAATAGCTTAAAAAGGCAGACACCACTGGTACATTAAGTGCACTCTACTAAGATTTACTGAAAAATTTCCACTTAAAATAGGAAATTATAATACGTGACATTTCAAACCTGTAAACTTTTGTTGATACTGATTTTACACATACACATACATACGCCTGTATTCCCCGAAAGGGTATGCAGAGGTGTTGTAATCACAACACACACTTTTCACCGAAGAGATGGCGAGTCCATCGCCGTCTCAGACATTTTACATACGTCATTGAATTACTTCTCAGAAATATGCAGGTTTCCTCACGATGTTTTCCTTCACCGTAAAGCACGTGGTTTGAAATCACTGCACATAAGTTTTTTAGAAAAACTCACTGGTACTGACCCCGCTTGCGTCGCTTGCGTAGCAGGCGACTGCTGAAACCTCAAGGCCGATACTGATTTTGTACCTATTAAATTATAGATTTTCACTCTTTTATATTTGTGTGATACATAGGAGTAATGAAAAAAAAATCTTATGTACTAATAACTATATAATATCACAATCCAATTTATTTCAATTTAGGAACAGCATTCTGTAGATTTTAGTTTTGGATATAGATAATACAATCTGCAATTTGTCCTATGGAGGATATATGTAAGGCAGGTATACTGACCATTGAGCAAGTCGTCGGGCGTGTACTTGACCTGGAAGGGGTAGGAGGAGGCCAGGTACCGGTCGGGCCGCGGCGCCCGAGCCTCCCGCTTGCCTCGCGCGCGCCACTCGCGCCCACACTCCCCCTCCGGCGAGCCTGACACATTATATACTAATTACAATACTGCAAGCTCAAATTAACATGATCTATTCACTTTAGGCCCTGGTAAGGTCCTTTATGCGCGACATAGCACTGATCATCGGTCCAAAATCTTGAGAACTGGCAAGAAACTCAGCCGGCATCATGTACATTTCATCTCAGAATAAATAGTAATTAACTATATATATATATATATATATATATATATATATATATACGCTCACGCCATCCCAGAAGGGTCCCGGAAGGGGTACCGAATATGATCAAGTGCCAACGTGACGGAGGGTGAGTCCATCGCCGTCTCAGTCACTATACATACGTCTTTGAATTACTTCTCAGACATATGCAGGTTTCCTCACGATGTTTTCCTTCACCGTAAAGCACGTGATGTGAAATAACTACACATAAGTTTTTTAGAAAAACTCATTGGTACAGGCCCCGCTGGGATTCGAACTAGCGGATTAGAAATAGCAGGCGACTATTCTAACCCCAAGGCCACCACGGCTTCTCTTCTTCTTCTGCGCAATTAACTACAATACAATTCATATAAGTCATTCACAATAGTCAAAATATTATGTATGAATATTAATATTAGAGCACTACCGTTCAACACCTGGAATTTATTTTGTGATATGTTTTATTCCTACTGCTAGAAGTTGTGTACTAGGGGAGTCTGACAACAACAGAATCTGCTGCGTAAAAATAACTTCAATCAATTTCAAATATATGATAAGTTTAATATATTTTTTGAACATTTAAAATACTAGAGTCTATTGAATAAATCACAAAATCCGCGGTGTGACATCGATCTATTTGCTTTATCTCAAGCCTCGGCCCAAGGCCGAATCGTTTAGATATTATTTACAACTTTATCTAGGCTTCACGGGAACCCGACGCACGCAACAATACACCTTATGTAATATTGTTATTGTGATAACATTCGGGACACGCTCACTCAACCGTTGCTAACGGATATTATGAAAATTTCGTAATTGTGTAGATTATTTAACCAATACATACATACTAGGTTTGTGGAAAATATAGACTCCGTAATTTGCTCCTTTTACCATTTTCTCTGATACTATTGAAGATTTTATAAAGTATTCATGAAATGTAAATACTTTCAGGTTTTCAGTTTAAGTAGCTGTGCCCCGCGTAAAAAAAAAGTAGCTTACATAAGTCCTTGTAGCAATCAACAGACAGACAGTGAAAAATCTTAAAAATATATTTTTATATAAGTAACGTATATACTTTCATATGCATTTAGTAAAAAGCTGTTTATTTGGAATTACAAACAGACACTCCAATTTTATTTATCTGTATAGACAGTTAAAGTAATTATACCCGTTTTTATAAATACCTATGCATTGGTATGCGTTCCATATATTTGCTGTTATTTTATAAGAACATACATACATATTCTCACGCCTGTATTCCCCGAAGGGGGATAGGCAGAGGTGTCGATATCACAACACCCACTTTTCACCGAATTTGAATAAGTGCCAACGTGACAGATGGTATCGCCGTCTCAGGCACTATACATACGTCTTTGAATTACTTCTCAGAAATATGCAGGTTTCCTCTTTTTATATTCTATTATATATTCTATTTTATAAGAAATACAGATATTTTGAATATGAATTCAAAGCAATGTCCTGTATACTCATGTCATTCAGACGACTTGAAAGTATGTAAGTCTAATCAAACAAAGATAATTAGAATTGCGATTTCTAGACATACACATATAATTTACCTTCATGACATCACAAACTCATAAAATCACCAGGATTGTATCATCATTACGCACTCATGCACCTATAATGTTGGTATGACTAACTTCATAGATTATAATTAGGTGTGAATCTATTTACACGTATCTGTGTTGCATTATATTGCACCTGTTTGCGTAATTGGTATTGTATGAATATGGAGGAAATTATCATGTATTCAATAAAGTAACTAATTCATTAAATGGATGATGTCAGAGCATCTAAGTGATCATAATATCATAATCATAAATTCATAAATTTAACAACTGTTAAGAAAGTATTAACTGATAACTACTTTAAATAAGTATAGTTTCATACACTTAGATTCTTCCTTTATTATTATTTGTATTTTGATTTAATTGTTATTCTCACCATATATTATGATTTATCTAATATCATGTTTAATGGTGTCGTGTTATTTTTATTGTTTATGACATGTTTTCTCATGTTATTTCATTTGTTGTGTTTTTAAGCAAAGTTTGTATCAATTAGTTAAGGCTTATATGTTTATAAACATTTATAAGTGAAGATTTGTCATTAGCATATAATTATATATAAGATCATTATACTTGTTCACTTGCTGTAAATCTTCCTAATAAAATAAGTACCAAAAGTACCTATGAATTGAGGAACATAATTGTGAACTACACACGTGAAATAGCACCTTTAAGTAATATATTCATATATAAATAAAATGTAGTGTCTGATTGTAAATTCAAATTATCAGCTTGTCACTTAAATGCATGAGAAACTATATACAGTAGTTAAAAAAAAATCTTATCTGTCCTTGTTTCGTGTCTGTTTGTTCTAGTCAATCTCTGAATCAGCTGGACTGATTTCAATGGAACTTTCAATTGCAGATAGCTGATTTTACAAGTGGTAATTTTTTTTTATTGGGTTACGCAAAATAGTCACCTTTTAAATTCTATGCGGGTAAAACCAAGCACTTCTAGATACAAAAATAATCATTATCCTTGGGGATCATGAGGCCCAGAAGGCTGCTAGCATTATCACACTAAATAACATTGCTGGTACCAATGCATTTGTTTCAATAATATAACTACATATTGTTATACATGTAAGAAAGGCATCACATTGATCACAACTGCCAAGCATTCCCATGAACATGTCATAGTTAAAATAGTTCATTATTAAAAGTGCCATGCATATATGGAAAAAGCTGTGCCCCACAGTAGCACGCGTGTAGATTTAGTTATATATAATATTATTACAATACACATTTAACATTGTTTCTTTCTTCAGATGATTTAATGAACATAAGAGTAGTTATTGTGACTAAAGTATGATAGTTATTTATGTGCCTTCGCTGACTTTTTTGTAGATCTTTATAAGACCTAAAAACCCATAGTATATAATTTTCTTCTATTGTCAATAGTTTTTGCAGCGCTTGCATCAGTTTTCGATTTTAAACCTTGGGTCACAAAATCGCAATTTTCTAATATATCTCAATTTTTTTGAAAATAAAATATAGCCTATGAGCTTCCTCGATAAATGTACTATCCAACACAGAAAGATTTTTTGAAATCGGACCAGCAGTGCCTGAGATTAGTGCTTTCAAACAAGCAAACTCTGCAGCTTTATATTATTAGTATAGATAAACAAATTACCTTTCAGTTTACTTTTTAGTGTTACTGATTTCTAACTATAGTAATAATGTAAAGCTAAAGGTGTTCGCATTGCATTCATTAATGTCATTACTAGACTAATACTGAAAAATAAAAATATATTCAAAACTACATGGGCTCTGATATCTACAAAGTCTGGACTATGTAGGTGGCTTTTTCTACTAAATATTCCAGAAGAATAAATATAATACCCTCAATTATTTAAAAAAAGAAATAGCTAAGAAATAGAAGAACAATTGTGCTCTCATGATCTTAGCAAATATGGGCCCAGCATGAGATGAGACACTGACCTAGGGGGCCCTAGTTCCCCTGTTAAAAGTTTAATACAAACAAAACCAATCTACTACTCTGGCCTTTGTTGCCTGACCAATCTGTGAAGGTAACAGCTTCTTTTCTATTATACAAATATAGTAAAAATTGTTGAATATGTAAGCCAGATTTATGAGAAATAGTAAGTTAGCATTAGGCTTAGCTTTTCAGATAGTTATAAATATAGAATTTTTAAGTCAAATGCGGTGGAAACCCAATGTCGGCTAGTTTATAATATTGGAATTATAACAGTACATTGGTAAAACCATGCAGAATTATTAATAACACTATGTGGCATATTATATTTGTATAATGTGGGTAGTTTATTCCTTAAGACTTAGTTCTGACAAAAGAATAACAAAAAGTGAATTTGAAAATAGAATCTTGAATAAATATTAAAGTGACAGCTTCAAATTGTTAGGTACTTTTTGAAATCAGAACAAATTCAGGGACATTGCATTATAAGTATTTATTTGAATGAAATATGTGGGTATGCTCACATTTAGCAAACCATGTATGCATTGTTGGCAAAACTACAAAAACTGTTGCAGAATGCGATGGCTATGTACGCTAATGTAGAAGCCTGAATCAAATATAGTTTACAGTCTTACAACAGGATGAACTACAAATTTCTTGGAGCTATATAAACAGTATGATTCAAAAGAATATGATGGTATTCACTGACCTTTCTCCCCAGACTTGTTAGAACCTGAGGCATTGCTGGACAAGCTGGAGTCGTCGGATTCGTACCCGAAGGCGGTGTCCTTGGGGGCGCGGTCCCGGCGCGGCGGCGGGCGGCGCGCGGGCAGCCCGGGCGGCGCGTCCAGCGCGTAGTGGCGCGCCCGCTCCTGGCCCACCACGTACACCTGGCCCGGACCACCGAACCCCCCGTTCCCGTGGTACATCATGGGCGACCCTTCGCTCATTGCCGCCTACCTGTATCTGCCGGCACAAACGCTCGCTGAGCTCGAGAGAAATTCGCCGGTCCAATAAATGATTAGCATTTTTATCACATACCGACCTGTATTCCAACCGTTCAATCCGATGGCTTTTGACGTTCGCGAACGTCTATTGCGTCATATTAGGCGTAGTAAATTAATTAGAGTACGGTGGGACGTCGAATATTAATATTTCTATTTATCTTGGATCCACCGAAATTCGAGACGTTTGACGAGTGGGATGTCTTCGCAAGTTGCTTACTATCTGCTCACCGGGTAAATACTACGTGTCGCTTGGCTTCCACCGTACAAACAGAACGAGCTATTATTATTTCAATTCGACGCCGGTAATAATAAATCTACCCACGAATTACTGCAAATCTGTAAAAATCTAATGAAAAAAATCCGCCATGACTTTAGGAAGCAACACCAGCGACATCTGACGTCAAATAATGAAGTGTACACGTGATTTTTTTTCTATATACTTTGAATTTTTGTATTCCATTTAAAGCCAGCATTAACAAATTGCATGAAAAAAACAATTTGATTTTTATATGATATATTTGAAATTCAGTTTACAATTACGAAACTGAATTTAACTACTAAAATCGTACAATGTTTGAAAGAAATTGTTACGATGAAATCAAATTATTTATTTCTGGATGTCACATGACGTAGGATTATGTATTATTTTGTATCCTTGCAACCCATGCATGATGTCAAGAAGTGTGTTCCAGATTTATCGTATTCCTTAGCATTAAACACTTTACAAGGCTGATCGCAATAGTCCCAAATAAATTAAAGGATATAAAAAAGAAGACTTTGTTTACTTGAATTCAATTCAGAGGAGTCAGTTAGTATAGGTGGATCTCTATAAGTTAAGTCAATGAAGGAATGAAAAGCTAAATATTGCTTAAACTGTACTGATGCGGGCATTGGATTGGAACACAGTTTGACAACTTTGCTTTGACGTCTTGACGTTGAAATTTGGTTTGTCAACTTTGTCAATATCATCGAGAAAATATAAAATTTTGCACAAAAATAGTCAAAATTCATTTGAAAATTGTTGTTCGTGACAATGGAATTTGTAAATAATTTCGTGATTTTAGCTCATACGCAATAAAGTCTATTTATTGAGTGATGACGTTGAACAAAAACTATGTAACCTTTAAAGTGCTGAAAGTCAATAGAAACAAACTTTGTCGTCTCATTGTTTGATAATTATTGCTATCTCTGGTGGAGAGTGTTTTGATATGTCACATTTCGGGGATCACATGGACGGTGTGCCCGTGAAAATATCGGAGAAGTACAAACGACCGCCTAGAATTGAGCTGCCATACAGCGTGATTGAAAGTCCTTTGCGAGCGCAGCATGCCATCGACAACGCGAAGTACTGCTCCACTTTCGAGACGAACGTGCTCTCGAAACTCAAGGAACTTAGAAAGGCGAAAGAGACGAAAAAAAGTGAGAGGCGACACCGTTTGCAGATATTAGAGGAAGCTAAGCAAAAAAAGCTGGATGCCCTCGCTATCGCTGAAGAGGAGGAGCGTATGAAGCAGCTCAGTGTGTCAGAGGTGTCGTACCCCAGCACTGACGAGATCAGTGCACTCTCCCCTGATGAGAAAGTAGACAGAACATGTGACACAGACACAACCCAAGATAACACCCCTGAAGCTGTTGCAGTAGTCCCGGATGCCTCATATCCTTCCACTAGCACGGCGGAGTCTCAAATGAACATACTACAACCTGTCCAAGTTAAGTCCAACTATCAAAACAATTTACTAGATGACCCTGATCCTCTGCAAGAGTTGAAAATGAATATGAAAGTTAATAAGATTAACTACAACCACAATGTTGAGACATTGACTTTTAGGGACTTTGAGAATGATACTTCAAGCCCATTTGACAATGTGGAGCTGAAAACAATAAATGACATGGAACTATTAGCTCAAGTGTTGCAGAGCCAGAGGGAGTCTACAACCAGCTGTCAACCTCAGAGTGCATACATCTCAGAACAACCATACGC
Organism: Watsonalla binaria; assembly: GCA_929442735.1. NCBI lineage: Eukaryota > Metazoa > Arthropoda > Insecta > Lepidoptera > Drepanidae > Watsonalla > Watsonalla binaria. The sequence goes on from OV838932.1 coordinate 616,256, forward strand.
TCTGCCCAACTGTGCGTCACAAGTGCAGGCTGAAGGGATGACATATCTACCAAATACATACATGGAACCAGCCATTCAGGGTCCAAATGTAATGTACACTTCACCAAACCACTACCCTGTTACAAATGGGTATTACATTCCCACTGATAATGACACTATGTACATGCAGAACTACCAATATTATGTTCCTAACAACCCACAGTATCCAGCGGTAGACCCCGCTTACTACAATCCAATACCAACCACATCCGGAGACGTAGTTCATATGCCAAATGGTGCGTATATACCGCAACCATACTATTACCAGTACCCACAAATGCCTGTGCAGTACCAGCCCAATACTACATACAATGTTGTTGAGACTGAGAATATGGAAAACCAGAATGCTACGACACAAACAGTGAAGTCTAGATCTCGAAGCGTACCTGATATAATGCGAGAGTTGAACGAAGAGTTAGTTTCAGCAAAGATAAGAGCCAATGAGAGGTCTTATAATGTTAGTCCAGCACCTAAGGTGGTACCGCAGACGTCTTCAAGCTGTAAGAAGGAAGAGAGGTTGATCAAAAGGAAATCTCTAAGCTTGCCCAACCCCTTTGAAAAACTGATGCCTGAGTTGCAGTTGATGTGTCGAAAAATAAGTAGCATGGGTTTTCCTCTGGACAGGGTCGCTAGAGTAGTTACGCTTCTTGGTGATAATGATAAGAAGGTGAGTTGTACAAATATACTGATAAATAGCTTCCGCTCGGTATGCAGGTGTTGAGATGAGTCTTGTATGTTTCTGTACCACTGATTATGTGTGTCAGTTGAGTAGTCAAAGTGGAAAGTTAAATTAAGAAACAAACTCACATTTGCATTTTTAATATACTAGCAGGCTTCACGCGATTTCACACGCGTAGTTCTCGTTCCCGTGGGAGTACTGGAATAAAATATAGCCTATGTTCTTCTTCTTAGTCGTAACCTCATGACTGAGGGACGTGACCATGGTGCGACGTCTGCATTAACATTGCTTTCCAAGCCTCTCTATTTTGTGCCATCTGGATGGTAGCCTGAAGAGTAGTCCTCGTTGCAGCCTGGGTCGCATCCGTCCATTGTGTAGGCGAACGACCCCTGCCCCTTTTGCCCTCGACCCGTCCCGTAATCATCAGCCTTTCCAGGCTGTCTGGATCGCGTCGTGCTGTGTGCCCGAAGAACTTAATGACTCATTGTAGACAGGTTGTTGAAAGCCTCGTTGTAATGTTGAGCTGCCTGAGGATTGACTCATTTGTCCGGTACTGTTATCCACTGATATTCATATCTGATATAAATATGAGTAATTGTTTCTTGCCGGGTTCTTCTCAACAAAAGCAACCTTCCGAAATTGGTGGTAACATTTAAAATCATGTATAATGTATTTTTGTGTCCTTCTGACGATTTGAAAGTACTTTGTGACCTGTGTGAAGTTGGCAACTGAAGTGAAGGAAAAAAATTTTTTCGTCATGTGTTCGATTGTACCCGGTATGTACCGGATTGTACCGCTTTTTAAATCGTTTGTACCCCTAGGGGGTAAAAGTTATAGGGGGGGTAAATATTTTGGCAACTAAGTATAAAATATTGAAAGTTTGTAAATGCCATTCGATAGTACCCAGCACGTAGAGGATTGTACCGTTTTTGATTTCGTTTGTACCCCAAGGGGACAAAAGTTATGGGGGGTTAAACATTTTGAAATCGAAATATTGTAAATTTGTACATGCCATTCGATTGTACCCAGCACGTAGAGGATTGTACCGTTTTTTGTTTCGTTTGTACCTCAAAGGGCCCCGAGATATGGGGGTTGAAAGTTTCAAACTTTCCACTGTCATATCTCGGGGCCCTTGGAGGTACAAACGAAATAAAAAGCGGTACAATCCTCCACGTATATGGTACTATCCAATGCAAAAATAAAAAACGTTGGTACCTCAAAACATTCCGAATTAGCCCGAGTTGCCAGTTGTCCCCACGGATATCTCTGGACCCCATGGGGTACAAACGATATTTATACGCATACCGGATTGTGCCGAGTACGGAGAGGATTGTACCGCTTTTTGTTTCGTTTGTACCTCAAAGGGCCCCGAGATATGGGGGTTGAAAGTTTCAAACTTTCCACTGTCATATCTCGGGGCCCTTGGAGGTACAAACGAAATAAAAAGCGGTACAATCCTCCACGTATATGGTACTATCCAATGCAAAAATAAAAAACGTTGGTACCTCAAAACATTCCGAATTAGCCCGAGTTGCCAGTTGTCCCCACGGATATCTCTGGACCCCATGGGGTACAAACGATATTTATACGCATACCGGATTGTGCCGAGTACGGAGAGGATTGTACCGCTTTTTGTTTCGTTTGTACCTCAAAGGGCCCCGAGATATGGGGGTTGAAAGTTTCAAACTTTCCACTGTCATATCTCGGGGCCCTTGGAGGTACAAACGAAATAAAAAGCGGTACAATCCTTCACGTATATGGTACTATCCAATGCAAAAATAAAAAACGTTGGTACCTCAAAACATTCCGAATTAGCCCGAGTTGCCAGTTGTCCCCACGGATATCTCTGGACCCCATGGGGTACAAACGATATTTATACGCATACCGGATTGTGCCGAGTACGGAGAGGATTGTACCGCTTTTTGTTTCGTTTGTACCTCAAAGGGCCCCGAGATATGGGGGTTGAAAGTTTCAAACTTTCCACTGTCATATCTCGGGGCCCTTGGAGGTACAAACGAAATAAAAAGCGGTACAATCCTCCACGTATATGGTACTATCCAATGCAATAATAAAAAACGTTGGTACCTCAAAACATTCCGAATTAGCCCGAGTTGCCAGTTGTCCCCACGGATATCTCTGAACCCCATGGGGTACAAACGATATTTATACGCAAACCGGATTGTGCTGAGTACGGAGAGGATTGTACCGCTTTTTGTTTTGTTTGTACCTCAAAGGGCCCCGAGATATGGGGGTTGAAAGTTTCAAACTCTCCACTGTCATATCTCGGGGCCCTTGGAGGTACAAACGAAACAAAAAGCGGTACAATCCTCTCCGTACTCGGCACAATCCGGTATGCGTATAAATATCGTTTGTACCCCATGGGGTCCAGAGATATCCGTGGGGACAACTGGCAACTCGGGCTAATTCGGAATGTTTTGAGGTACCAACGTTTTTTATTTTTGCATTGGATAGTACCATATACGTGGAGGATTTTACCGCTTTTTATTTCGTTTGTACCTCCAAGGGCCCCGAGATATGACAGTGGAAAGTTTGAAACTTTCAACCCCCATATCTCGGGGCCCTTTGAGGTACAAACGATACAAAAAGCGGTACAATCCTCTCCGTACTCGGCACAATCCGGTATGCGTATAAATATCGTTTGTACCCCATGGGGTCCAGAGATATCCGTGGGGACAACTGGCAACTCGGGCTAATTCGGAATGTTTTGAGGTACCAACGTTTTTTATTTTTGCATTGGATAGTACCATATACGTGGAGGATTGTACCGCTTTTTATTTCGTTTGTACCTCCAAGGGCCCCGAGATATGACAGTGGAAAGTTTGAAACTTTCAACCCCCATATCTCGGGGCCCTTTGAGGTACAAACGAAACAAAAAACGGTACAATCCTCTACGTGCTGGGTACAATCGAATGGCATGTACAAATTTACAATATTTCGATTTCAAAATGTTTAACCCCCCATAACTTTTGTCCCCTTGGGGTACAAACGAAATAAAAAACGGTACAATCCTCTACGTGCTGGGTACTATCGAATGGCATTTACTAACTTTCAATATTTTATACTTAGTTGCCAAAATATTTACCCCCCCTATAACTTTTACCCCCTAGGGGTACAAACGATTTAAAAAGCGGTACAATCCGGTACATACCGGGTACAATCGAACACATGACGAAAAAAATTTTTTCCTTCACTTCAGTTGCCAACTTCACACAGGTTACTTTGTGAGAAGTCTAATCAAATAAAGATGTTTTGAACTTTGATAATGTAGCTATCCATTGCTAAAAGATTTTTTCTAACCGGTCCAGTAGTTACGGCGCCTATTCAATACAAATCTTTCCTCTTTATAAACATAGTATAGACTAGCAACCTACACTTCAAGCTGGCATTTTTAAGAGTACTTCATTTAAATCTATTATGAAATTATTTTAGCCTTAAACCCATCTGAGTTTAACTTCTCCTGTTATAAAAAATCCTATGAAGATCCATAAAATAGTTTAAAAGAATGCGACATTCTAACAAACAAAATAATTTTGTATTGGAGTGTGGAGAGTGGTTACTTCAATTCAATTCTATTTAAATAAAAGGAGTATAAAGAACATTATCATTTCTCAAGGGTTGTCATATACAACTTTTAAATTCAACTCAAAATTAGTTCAACTGATTAGACTTTTAACAGAGTACATTCAAATGGTCAGAATGACATAATTACACAGGATTATACATGTTACCCCCTTTGTATATGAGTGTGAGTAATGCTCTTGGAGCTTCAGGTATTCAAGGGATACCATCAGATGTTTTGTTATTTACCTTTGGGACACACTTATTGCTACAAGGAATACATAGCTTGAACTCATGAATAGATATTAAGAGCCATTTTATATTAAGTACACCAGAAATGTCACGCAGTATAGATAATAATTTTGTTTTACACAATTTAGGTTATTATTTTGCTGTGGTAAATTCCTAAAATAATTTGGTTAGATATAATTTTATTCTATACTAAATCATGTATTATGTTAACTGATACCTAAATATCATTTAAATTGTAAACTGCAATCGGTACTTCAATATTTTTAGGTATTTGTTGTTAATTTGTGATTTTGATAACATCGCTAACATTTTATCAAATAACAAATTTACATAATACTTTAAAGATAACAATCCTAAAATACATGTATTCAATTTTGATATCTTCAATTAAGTATTTCGTAGAATTTTTTAGCTGCATGAAAGTAAAAATTAATGTACCTATGTCTCATATTATGATAGACTGATAACATCTTCACTTAACATCTGACAAAACCACCTTCAGCATGATAGGGGCCCAATTCAAAAATCAAATGTTTTTGGAAATCGCTATCATAGATCGGCCCGCAAACTTGGATTCATATTGACAGTAATTATTTTACTAGTTTTGAGTACAATGAGACTTTATTTTTATTTTTATAGTAAAGTCTAGGTTGTTGTGTCAATAAATAATTATTTTTATCCATTGTAGATCGTATGAAAAATAGTGTGATAAGAGGCAGTTGCAAGTTGAAGAATGATGTGGTGACCAGAATTGAAAAAAGTATGTTGAGATGGTTTGGACATATCGAAAGGACGAGTGAAAGGCGATTAACGAAAGAAATTTATAGAGCGAATGTGACCGGAAGTGTCGGTAGAGGGCGTCCAAGGAAGATCTACTATGACCAAATTAATAGTATTTTTCAGAAAGGTCAAATTCGGAGCACTCGTAACCGAAGAAAGTGTATGAAGAGATGCATGAATGTGGATGAAGCGAAAGAAGTATGTAAGGATCGTAGCATGTGGCAAACAGTGGTCTCCGCCTACCCCCATGGGATACAGGCGTGAGCATATGTATATATGTATGTTATTTTAAAACTTCGTGTATAACATATTTCTTTAAGTCTGTCTATGGTCCTAATTCGTTTTCGCAAAATTTGGAATTGAGCCCCTATCGTTTTGAGGTTGCAATATATCAGTAATGATACCTATCTATTGATATTTGCTATGAGTTAAAGCCATTGATCAATCTTAATGCAACATGTGTCACTCTTGCGCAATTACATAGGCGCGTTACCAGAAAGGGTCTTCAACAAACAGTGAGGAATCTAGGAACTAGTCTGTGTGATTTTGAATAATTTAATTCAACTAGCATACTCACGCAAACGCGCTCATCTATGTGCTAGATTTTAAGCAAAATAGCAGTCACGTCAATAAAGGGTCACGTCGTGTCCGATCGCGTATACGCCATTTACGTGTTTTACCGACTTATATAAGTTCAAAACGACAAGTAAAACAGTTTTTTTTTATATCTTTAACATTGACAATCCCCACGCTCAATGGAGCAAACGTTTTTATTTCAATAATTCACCTAGTTTCATAACTGCAAAGCATAATATATTTATACTGTGTATATAAGCTTTGCGTAACCTGGGACTACTTAGATGCCATTGTGCGATACTGTTATTTATTAAGTGTAATGTATTTGTTTGCAGGTGATCGAGGGTCTTCTAATGATAGGCGAACTAATAGACCTCGGCTTTTCAGAAAGAAGAGTATCAGCAGCGCTTGCGAAGCACCAGTTTAACAAGGACAAGGCACTGGACGAACTTGTGTCCTAATATTACCATGTAAATAATAAGGAGAATTTGTTAACGTTTGCTAAGCAATTTAGCAGGACCATTCCCGGGGAACGTTTCTAAGGAATGTTGTAAGCAAGAGATGCAGAAAGTACCGTCATTGAACTAGTTATGAGACTTCGAACATATGAGATATGTTTTCCGAAAAAATGTACTCTATAAAAAAGATGACTCTTACCACCTTATTACAAAACTAAGATAGTCCTTGGTTTAGAAGTAGCTCCATCTCTTTCTATGATACGGATTTAATAAGGGATGGACATAGTTTTAGTCCGAGGTTAGTCTGGTCTTCGTTTAAACGATGTATATCTTGCGTCATCATATCAAAGTTCGAATTTGTGTTACTGCGGTATTCGACTGAGAATTGTTATAACTTGTTGGTAAATGCTAGTGCTCAGATAAGATACGGTCGATGGATTAAAGTGCGATTCATTTGAATGCAATTAGTTTATGATGTTCGTCTAATATCGTGGTAATCTGATCAATGCTAATTCATATTATGTATTATATTGAACAGCGAAAAAACATCTAGATTACAATCGAAAGCCGGGTTATTTTACTTCCTTGTTTAATTTCATGGCATAAAATTATTATATCCAAGTTTCCAATATTTCTTTCCATGGGTTTATTCTTGGTTTTTTATGCTAAAATGATATAAATAAACGGGATAGCCGGCTTGATTGTAAGCGGCTAATTTACTTGATGAACGTTTGTGACAATTCCATATAATAAGTGAATAAATATCTCGCGCTTTATCCGCCTTAACGCGTTCACTGCTAATGACAGGTCTGTGCGTCCAACTGTAGATAATTTACGAAGAAGATGAAATGTTAGCAGTGAATATGTTAAAATGTACCATTTCACCTTTCCCTACATGGAGAACTGTACTTTCAGGTAGCGTTATTTAACATTGATCTTCTCATTAATACAGGGAAACCCCAGTCCGTAGCTCTGAAATTCGAAGGGGATAATTTTTTATAGTATTTAATAGTTGCGGGGTCTGTACTTATAAGATTTAAAAAAAACTTATGTAGTGATTTCACACCACTTGCTTTACGGTGAAGGAAAACATCGTGAGGAAACCTGCATATTTCTGAGAAGTAATTCAAAGATATAGTGCCGGAGACGGCGATGGACTCACCATCTGTCACGTTGGCACTTAATCATATTCGGTGAAATGTGGGTGCTGTGGTTACACCTCTGCTTAGCCCTTCGGGGACCTTTCCGGGATGGCGTGAGCATATTTATATTTAATAATTTTACTGTATATAATATTTTTAAATTTGCATTCTTGAGTAAAATTAATACTTGGAACCTAATTGCATTTAAATGAAGGCATATTATAGAATTTATGAAAAATATTAACCGTGTAAGTATGCTAAGTGGCTTCATAGTTTATGAACGACAAAGAATATAAAATAATAAATATAAATTATTATTGTTATTTGTCATTTTATTATTGCCGCATTTTTAGATTTCAAAATTATGCGTACCTAACTTTGCATTTACTGACTATTTTGGGTCTTGTGTTTTCCACAACATACTGATTGAAGTCTAGTATGTTGGATTCTTGTTTGTTTGAATTTGCATTTATAATACATTTTACAAATTGACGTATGTTTATCAGAAATGAATGTGAATTGTAGTATGAAAGGACGGGCATCAAAATTTAAACGCACGGTGTATACGAACATTAACTTTAAATCTTTATTCTTGACCCTAAATGCGCAGTTGTCACTATACAGGTGTCGGAGAAAAAGGAACAGTTGTCTTCTAGAAGTTTTAGGGTTTTATGAATATATCACTATGTAGAAGTCGTAAAATATCTAGCTCCAACGCAACGATAACGTAGTTATAGGCTATGGTTGCTAAGGGCCGAAGAGCGCACGGCCTTAAGCGATTGAGAGAACGCGCGGCCGCGTTTGCTTACATTACGTTCGCGGTAATTCAACTTGTTAAATTAAAGAGAAGGTTAACGGTTTCGAAAAATGTTTTATGGGCTTATTTCAGGAACTATTAGTGGGAGAAAAAAAAATAAAAACGTAGTTAGATTTCACATGAATAACTCTACGTAATATAGCTTTTTATGCGAAAATAAGGTCTTGACATGGTCAACTTTGAACATTAATTACTTGAAGACGGAAGAAAATATTTTTGTCATAATAATATTATTTGCTTACTAAAATTTTACCCTATCACATATTTTAACAGCTGTCCTATTTTCCCCGACATTCTTCTAGTATTCTGTATAAGTTTGTCTCTGTCTATCTGTATGGCGCAACATGAATAAAATTCATGCGCAGTTTCTACCATTATTTTCGCAGAGCGCTCATAAGTCGTGACGGCACCTGTACGTGGGAAAAGTTCCACAACGGATCCTTTATGAATTATACTTTAATACTTATGTACTGCATTATGTGTTAAAAAACTGTAATTCATTTACATGATGTCACTCATTTCGAGGATTGGTATTCTACTAGAATACTAGTAGAATTTCTTGTAAAGTAGACACAGTGAATCAGGAATCAAATACAACTATTATTTTACGTTTATTAATGATTTTGGCATTTTATTTAATATTCGTATGTATACTGACTGAATAAATATGATTTAAAAGTAGGAACTTTTAAAAATTGGAACAGTTATAAAATATATACTGTATTCTTGCGTTTACTCTCACTCGACAACGCACCATTTTATTGTATTGTTGATGAAAATGTTTATATTATAAATGTGGCACAGTGCAATTTATTATTACATAATAATATACATTTTTCTTATATTTTTTTGTTTAGATCGCTACACGTGTGACCGCGCCGAAGGTAAATTACAACTGTCAAACTCAAATCCGTCAAATCTGTGCGCCATTTTTAAATGTTGCCACGACATAAATTTGTGATGCCTATTCCAGATAAATGTGAAATGTATTGAATTCTTAGTTCAAATGTAGCAAGGTTGGCAGCCCCATTCTTTAGAAAATAACGTTTAGTTTTAAATGAGTTGTTGGTAAAGTTTAGGCTGTGTTTATGTGGATAATTAAAAAAATATATAATTCGTCAATCAATTATAAACCTTTATGTAGTAAAACACTATACGATAGTCAGCATATATCTAAAAAAAAACAAAATAGAGATTTATCGATTCTATGTTTAAAAAAAGTTTTAGATTGCTTAATGGACTGAGGAAAGAGTGAAGATAACATTTTGAAAGCGTTAGATGTCAGCCAATATTTAAAAGAACACCGCTACCCATAAACGTTTAAACTAAAATACAGATTTGTGAGAGCGAGATAATGTTTGAAGAAATTGATGCAATGAGTGAATTATTTTGCTATATGAATCGTTTTCTTAAGAGTATCATATTCCATTGCATATAAGGAAATTAGTTGAGTTGCGAATTTTATTTGTCAAATCGAAAGCGCTGGCTTGGGTGTAGTGTGTGTGATGATTTTATACGTAACGGCTTCACACAATAATGTATGTAAATAAAGGAAAATATTTTTAGTTTGGGCTTTTATTTTTGATATTCAAAACTATCTTAAGCTGAACAGTTATGTTTATATCATCAAGTCGTCAGGATAATTTAGAGAAAGAATGAAAGATTACTATAATGATTAGATTCTCATAATGTGAACAATCAATGGCTGTCAACGCATATATTAATATTGTTAGGTAAGGTACCTCCCTTTACTTTAGGTACTTAATACCTAGAAGATGCGATTGATTTTTGAACCCAGATTTTTTTTGTTGGCGCGTCGGGTCACTGCCAGAAATAGTAAAAAAAATTGATAAATTAAAAAATAATGTTTCGGATCTGGTAACTCAAACTGTATCCATGAACCAATCATCTTCCTCGACAGTGTAATCTAACGGCAGTTTTCTGCATGGTCCTTCGATCACGAAAACTTATCTAACTCATTATATAACTTATTATTTATTTATTTATTTAACCTCATAGAACGGCTTGAAGCCACTTAAACTAAAGGGAAAAGAGGTGCACTTTCATGCAGTCTCCTCACAAAACTCCAAACATGCAGACAAAATATTCTTCCATTAATCCAGGCCTCCGACTGACCTGTGACGATTGCCAAAGATGATAAATTGGCAACCGGGACCGACGGTTTAACGTGCTCTCTGTTGAAGTGAATTCCTCAATAACAGCTTTACACTAAGACAAAATATTCTTCCATTAATCCGCAAACAAATTACTGAGGATGGCCACCGGGGGGGTTTTAGTGCGGTAAGAATCCCACATACTATTTTGAAGGTTTCCCCCTAGTCAATAAAAAAAAGGTGTACTTACTATGAGTACACTTCTGAGTACCCCTTCGGGGAATACCGACGTGGGCATATGTGTGTACGTATGTATCTAGACGAAGCTGTTGTGTTGCGATAGTATCGTATAGGTACTACTTAGAATGTATATTAATGTTTGTGGACTAATTTTCAACATGACCTAGGTTATAGACTTATAGTTAGGTGGCAATATGTCACTGCGGCAGATCAAAGCCTCTACCAGCTTGAAAGGAACAAGTTTTTAACAATATAATATAATCAAAACTTGTGCTTCAAATTGCAATGTAGGCATTCATTGATATTGACCTATTCCTGAAATAGGTTAATGGGTCGGCTCTGATTGCAACTTCAAAAGACGCAATATCCTAAACAAAAATTGGCAACACATGTGGTGCTATAGGGGTACCTAACATCGGAAAACTCAGTTGCACGACAGATGGTTTGTTTCAATCTGTATCGCAGTTTATAAAAGAAGATCTTATGCCAGTCCCAGGGCCGTAGGGAATTAGTATTTTTGTGGCATTGATATATTTGAATGAGAAAGAAGACATTCTGGATTACCTACATCGAAATTTGATTACGAATTAAGAAATTTAATGCTTAGACAGTATGTTCAAAGCTAATATTTATTCGGATATGTATAACATTAGTACCTATTATTAATTTATATTCAGACGCATGTCTATTGTATGGTAATCACTATGCTGCTGCTTAGTAGTTAGGTCACCTAAGTATCGACCCAATTTCTAAAATAACGTGTTTACAAATTTAGTAGGTATGCTAGTGAGTCAAGTTCACCACTTCTTGCAGGTAAAGGAACCACATCTTCCGTTTAGAATCGCGTAGTTCCCGGATTCGTGCAAATGGGTCATACAAATTTAGTTTCCGCGACAGCAGACAATGGGTGACCGGCCACCGCATTGTCTATTGTCATCACCGGCCAGACACGCCGCGATGAATGGGACAAGTTCATTTCATTCCGGCCCACATTGGCGGCTCGATGAGGACGGAGATAGCGGACTGCGCCGCGAGCGAGCGAGAAGCGCGCAAGACCGCGGACACGCACAGTTACTGGTGGTGAGTGTTGTTTTGAGGCAGACGGTCCAGTTTGCAGTTGTTCGGCGCTGGCGCACGAGTCGAGTTCCCACGCGCACGCGGCGGCGCCGCGCTCTAGCGTAACATGCCCGTCTCGCATTTCTGTCCGCGCCGCGCCTCGCCGCGCTCGCATCGCCGCCGATAACATCTGCAAATCCGATATTTAGGCCGGTGATATCGTGATAGGGTTCGATTTGGTGTTACGCCTCGCGACAATACGCCCGCACCGGGCGACCATGTGATCGCTCCATGTTCGATGGGAGCGAAAAGCGAACAAAAAAGCCGCCTGCTAATGTCTACCCCTCCCGGTTGCTACAAAAAAGGGATAAAAAGGCTATTCCTGGAATGCACACATGTGGACGCCGGGTAACCGTGGGTGCTTTTAGTATCGCAGTGCTGTCACGATGCCGCGGAGGAGCAAGTGGGTGCACCTGGTGGCCGGCATTATAGCTGGCGTGGTGTTCGGGATATTCCTGAAGCTATGCCTCAAGTCCTCGTCGCGGACGAGCATCGAGGCCTGTCCAGAGGCGGCGCGAGTGTTCGTGGACTCCGACCCCATTGCCCTCATCGGGCTTAGGACTAATGAGACTATTAAAAATTCGAACAGAACCTTAGTGTTTGTGGGTGTGATGACCGCGGAACAATACCTTACAACTAGAGCGAAGGCTGTGTACGACACCTGGAGCCAGGACTTGCCGGGGCGGATTGCGTTCTTCAGCTCGGAGGTGTCCAGGGCGCCAGGGTTGCCTCTCATACCACTGCGAAATGTCGACGATAGCTATCCGCCTCAGAAAAAATCGTTCCTTATGTTGTTGTATATGTTCGAGAAGTACGGGGACAAATTCGAATGGTTCATGCGCGCGGATGACGACGTTTACGTTAGAGGTGATAAGTTGGAGGAGTTCTTGCGGTCAGTGGACAGTCGGAAGCCGCAGTTTATTGGACAGGCGGGGCGGGGGACGGGCGCTGAGCGAGATGCCTTGGCGTTGGATTATAACGAAAACTTTTGCATGGGTGGTCCTGGGGTGCTCATATCGAGGGAGACTCTGAGCCGAGTGGCGCCTCACGTCAAATATTGCCTGAAGCACTTGTACACGACGCACGAGGATGTCGAGCTGGGCCGCTGTGTCGCCAAGTTTGCAGGTGTGTCCTGCACGTGGAGCTATGATGTAAGTACGCTTTTCTTAGCCCATTTAAAGATTTAAGAGGTAGCTACATGTTTGGAAGGCTATGTAATATAATTATTCGCTTGGTTGACCATAAGTCTGAGTAATCATATCGATTGTTATAATGTAATCGGTGTTCTATTGCACATGTATTACTGTATAAGTTATTAAGTACTATTACCTATCCCGTTTGTAGGACGCCGTACAATCTTTTACAGGTCTTGCGTAGAGTTGACGATATTTCGGGGGTATTATAACATCAATATGTGATCTTTTTTTCAAAATGCAGATAATATTCCTAATTCTTAAGAGTTTAGTTAGATTATGAACTAAGTTTCTGAAGGTTCACTTAATTCATCATATTTCGGCATCGTATTTCAACATACATATTTAAAGTTACATGCCTGATTTATAACATTTCCATACATTTTTGTATCGCTCATCAGAGAACGTTACTTTTTCTACAGGGCCTGACTTAGGTGACGGATAAAATTATAAGTTTCGAGTAAATTGTCGGTTTGGATTAGACTTTACTCCTAATTACAGTAACCGCGCAAACCTCATTGTATAGATAAATAATTAAAGTTACCTGATATAGTTCTTAAGTCCTGGGGCCTTACCATGACCTCTCATTGCCATAATAGTTTTACTCTTATTATGAGACAGATGTATATGACGTGTATACATCTGTCACTGTCACACAGCTGAACTATCGTTGCAATAAGAGCTCATGCTCCTGCCCCTGGACTCTTATCTACCTCATACCTATTTAATACTGGTTAGTTAAAGTGCAAGACATTTCCTGTAACGTATTTATAATTTAATTCCAACTGCATCAGCTGAGTAAACTAATGTAACGACTTGGGCCTGTATCGAGGTGCTCATAGGAACGGTACATTGTAATCTAAAAATCGTTCTTGTTTCCACGGTGTCTGTTAATTCTGTACAATAATTGGACAAAGCTGAAAGTGGACCATTTGAGCAATTCGTAAGTTTCGTGACTGTCTGTTGCTCCGAAACGGCTGTTGGTTTTGTATTTTATTGAACCATTCTTGTACTTACGAAAATTGTTAGACTTTCAAAAATTGACGTTGTCGCGGTCATTATTTCGAATTATTCCTCTTTCCACGAGTTTTTACAGCACCAATATTATAAGTAATAATAATATTCATATAAAATATATGCCAAACTTTATTCCTCTTTCATCCCATGGACCTTCATAGGTTGAGTCTGAGAATGTGACTTCTAATATATCTAGAGAGAGAAATGCCGCAAAAAAGTGCATTAGGAATATGATTTATAATAAAACGATTTTCAATAATTTTGCTAAGTAGGAAAAAATCCATATTTATAGTTTTCTGTTACGGGTTATAATATTAATACCTGCTTTGGTAGCAATACAGGTATACCTGGGTATTTATTTTTATTTATAATTATTTTGTCTACTTGAGTTTAAAATTCAAACTCTAAAATATCTTTATTCGATAATAGACTTTTAACAAAGTTCTTTCAAATGACATTATAACTTATACAGGATTATACACGCTACCGCCAGGTTCAAAAGGTTGCTTTTACTGAGAAGAACCTGCCAAGAAACTCAGTAATTACTTACTTTTTTATTAAATGTTATACAATTTTAAAAATACATAATACTTAAGAAATGTAATGTGATTGATAACTTTTTGTGTGGTCAGCCACATTTTTTGCAAAGTTAATTTTACTAAGTAGGAACACCAAGTTGGTTGTGAAGTTATTGTTTTGTTAATATTCCTGCTTACATAACATAACGTTGGTTGCTTAAAATTGCCAACAAGCCCTCAGGAAATGAGGTGAACGGCCGTTAATTTAAACTCAAAGTAAAACCTTCGGCGAGTTTATTATGCATAACAAGTTACGCGACAGGTGTACATAAGCCGAACGAATTAATAACTAGGGGTCCATGAGCCTTTGCCATATCAAATAATTTTTAAATTTGGTGTTGAAGAAAGTGATATTGATCTTAAATGACAAGACCTGTCACTTTCTGACAGTTCTTACATTAATATCGAAATATAACGAGACAAAAACTGGGTCTCGTGTCACAGTTGCTATTGCACATCGTAATCGATCAGCGGAGTCAAGCAAACCCTACCTATGCCAATAATTGGGGTGGGTGACCGCAGGAGTTTGAGACAGCAAGTTAAGTTGTCAGTCCCAATTGGCAATAACAAATTTGAAGGACAAGGGGAGTCAGATGGCAGTTGCTTTGTGTAAAAATCAGGTTAGCTACATCGGCCTGAATTGAGTGCCGACCTCAACAATGTATGGGATAAGGCCATAGCGATGATGAGCGTGATAAAACTTGGTACTTATTTACCTGTTTGTAGGGATAATGTCTTACTTAGTTGCTCGCCATCCCGTGAGGAACTTGATATGTCATTATTATAATCACGAAGGCTTTTTCCATTAATTATTATTATACACTAATCCAATTCAACGAATAAGTAGCCCTAAGATAACGTTAAAATTGCCTTATGCCGTACCGATTTGATTATACGTGGATTATTACATTGAGTATCGATTCAACTTTAGTACAAATTGATATTCGATTTCGATTCGTATATTGTTTTGATTTGTAGGTGCTACACTAGTGTTTAATTGGCAAAAAGTTACAAAACATCTGGTCTACTAATTCGTAACGTATAAACGAATATTATTCTTCGATCTTACTCGTCTGCAAATTAAACCAATGAATATGGCTTTCATGAAAGTCAGACTTATGTTGCAGTCGTCACAGTAGATTAGATTCACGGTCAAAACAAAAAATGGCATATACAAATGGGTGTGACCTTCCGTTAAGAGACACAGCCCCTCCTTGTTCGACAGCTCTAAATTTCGACCTAAAGATCCCTTTAAGCCAAAATTCTAAATATCTTTATTTGATTACAAAGTACTTTCAAATCGTCAGAAGGACACAAGAAATAAATTATAAAGGATTATAAATGTTATCACCGGGTTCGGAAGGTTGCTTTTGTTGCGAAGAACCTGGCAAGAAACTCAACAATTACTCTTTTAAAAAAATATTTAACAATGTTTAATGCCTTAATATAATGATTGTTTGCATGCAGTATCATTACCCATTCTGTGTAAAAAATCATTGGATTGGATTCAAAAGCCAAATTGAGATTGCGTGTGTTAGTCACGACAAATGCATCGGCTTTGAGTGAATTGCCAAAGTGTGCATTATCTATTGTTGGTTAAAATCAGTAAAAGGGAGTCCATTGTACAACAAAAATACGTAAGCTAGATAAACAGGCGATTACCCTATTTTGAAGACGGAATAACTACATAATTGCAGAGTGAAAATTATAGTATCGGGTTTGATGAACTTCAAAAAACAGTAAATATTTTTTGCATGTTACAAAGCATAGCATCGAGAGATAATTACATAAAATTGGTACATATTTAACATAATTTGGGAAAACGTTGAAGTGCAGGCACTAAAAAAGAAGGTTATGAAGCCAGGTTTATAACAAAATAGTAATTTTCGTATTGAACCGCAAAAACTGTGAGTGCTTATGTAAGACGATAACGATGTTAAAAGTTCAAGGCTGGATGTGTTAAAAGGTAGTAACTGCGTACTTCCGTACAGACTCGTGTGTCAATCACAGAATGATAGAGGATCTTCATTTTATCGAGTATTGGTAAATTTCGGAGCTCCCACCATTCCTTGGCGCAGGTTTGGAGACAATAACTGTTTGCATACACAATACGCACATAGTATGCTCATGTATGTATCCCACGGGAGTAGTCAGAGACACTGTTCGCCATTTGCTACGATTATTTTTCTTCATCTACATTCATGCATCCCTTCAATCACTCCTTTCGTTATGAATGCTCCGAATTGGACCTTACTAGAAGAATAATTTGTAGATATTCTTGCCATTCTCGTGGGTGCTGGTCATCTCAAGCTATGCATTTAGATATAAGTAGAACTACTAGACTTTTCTTTATGTTAATTTTTATCGACATTTGTACATTGGAACTGTGTCCATGGCCTTACATTTATTTATTTTGTTATTTTTTAATTGTATAGTATTTTTGAAAAGACTAATTACTGAGTTTTGATTTGAAAGTGCTTTGTAAAAAATCTAATCGATTAAATATATTTTTGACTTTGACTTTGATACAAAAAATTCTGATTATTTGTACATATATTTGTATATATATTATTGACTTCATTAATAATTACAGCAATTACTGAGCTCAAGAATGTAGTAATTTAGGAGATGTATTTGATTGGTGAATGAAGGACGGATATGATACTATGTAAGTCTAGACGTAACTAGTATTACAGATGTCAGTATACAGTTAGCTAAATAGTTAACATCCAATAATAGTATTGCTAATGAATAAGTATAAAGGAAAATAATAGATAAGTAGTAGAATATTAATGCAACACAGTCATCTCTCAAGTTGATGCACGATTTATAAAAAGGTAGCTTTACTTGCTTATCTAGCAACTTAGCACTGAGCTTAAGGATGATGATTCAACATAGTTGGTAAAACATATTAATACCATATTAATATTTTACTTATATAAATAGCAATGCTGATTCTCTGAGCGAGAAAAGTCCCAGCCCGCTTGTAACGTGAAGCTTCTACCAGACGACGAGCAACCTCTTTGAAAAGTTGATGAGCATCTGGACCCCAAGGCCCCAGAGTTTCAACCGCAAACGCAGAAAATATGTATCCTTGACCAATGCAAACATATTTCCGGCGCTTGAGGCACTCCTGCTGAGCACCAGCAGCACCGGCCGCCACGGCAGTGGCGGGGAGATGGGACGGAGCCAACGTATCGCCACACGTGGCATCCCACACCAGCGGCCGGCCCAATCTCCACCTAATTATATAATAATTTCATGATTATTTATTCATTCATTGGTTAAGTACCAATGAATGAATAAATACTCATGAAATTAATGAAACAGTATTTATTTATTACTTTTCGTTAAAAGTAGGCGTAAACTCGTATCACTTGATTACGTAGAATTCTTTATTACGTAGATTATATAATGCATCATTTTTAGCTAGTAGCTACCATGAGTCAGGACTTTACTCTTATTAACACAGGATGCGAGCCGAAAGTACAATCATATATGTATAGTTAAGTGTAACGAATACCGACTAACAGTATAAACGAAATGCATGACAGTTTGGTTGTGTGACAGTGATAGATTTATACACGTCATATACGTCAGTCTCCTACGACGAGGCAATAATAGGACGTCTTTTGCGTATATTTTGACGATTTGGTATTCAACACCGCAAAAGGCTAATTTTATACAATTCAATTTAATTTACGCACTTACGTATATATTATATATTTTTATTATTATTAGAGACGTGGTGGCCTTGGGGTTTGAGCAGTAGCCTGCCAAGCAAGCGACGCAAGTTCCAATCCCAGCTGAACCTGTACCAATGAGTTTTTCTAAAAACTTATGAACAGTGATTTAACACCACGTCCTTTACGGTGAAGGAAAACATCGTGAGGAAACCTGCATATGCCTGAGAAGTAATTCAAAGACGTATCGTCACGTTGGCACTTAATCATATTCGCTGAAAAGTGGGCGTTGTCATTACGACACCTCTGCCTACCTCTTCGGGGAATACAGGCGTGAGCATGTGTATGTATGTTTTATAATTATGCTCTTCTTCATTTAAGAGTCTTATCGGTGCAGCTGATGTAGCACCCTTCACTTGTTCCTGTCTAGTGCATCTTCTTTGACCTCCTTATACGACGTGACGGTTATTCCATACCTCAATTGTTTGGTGTCCTATTTTCCCTGACCATTTTTAATAATTTTGTATATGAATATGTGCGTCTAATTAAAAACCTAATAAGTAAAAAGAAGAAAATAAGTTGCAGTTAGGGATATCTTTAATAAAAAGGTGTTCCTTAGTCGTTTTGTTTTTATTTTTCTAGGTAAAGTCCTTCATTGTTCAAGTTCCAAGTTGCCTTTACTTACATTTTGAAGATACATCCCTTATCATCATGAAGAACATCGTAAGATAATCTTTGCTAGCACAAATAAGAGAAACGATGGTCTCGCAAAATTTGCTATCTTTAAAACTATAACAAAATTTCGCACTCGAATCTCCCGCTGGTTACAACCCGGACCGGTTTTGTAACCGAGACCATTTTTTGCTTCACTGTGATTCCGAGATAATGCAGTTAAGGTAGAGTTACGTTCTTGTTATGCTTCGATTCGTTATTTAGATCAAAGTTGATATTATCATGAAGACCCGAAATTGGCAGTGAATATGCACAAATTATAAAAGGCTTGAGATAAGACACTATATTAAGTCAAGTCAAGTCAAAAATATCTTTATTCAATTAGACCTTTTACAAAGCACTTTCAACTTGTCAGAATGACATAATCTACAAGATTATACATGCTACCGCCAGGTTCGGAAGGTTGCTTTTACTGAGAAGAAACCTGGCAAGAAACTCAGTTATTACTCTTTTCAAAAAAATATCATAAAATTTTAAGAGTACACAATAAATCGCTTAAGAAACATAAGCTCATGGACAATGTTCCAATGCACAAATGTCGATAAAATTAATATAATTATAAATCTAGTAGATCTACTTATAACTAAATGCGTAGCTTGAGATGACCAGCCCCCACAAGCAGCACAAGTCACAGTCACAAGTATGACGTGAATGCCAGCCATTATATAAGTACTTCACGATACTATACGAAGCTGACGTCAAATTAAAATTTTTGTTGATTTTTGAAAACACTTTAAGTATAATGAAGTAAAAATGGCATACAACAACGCAGAAAAAATTTATTGATCATATTGCCTACAAACCATATGCTCTTGTATAATATGCAATTTATTCACTTGCACAATATTGATCTCTTTTAAAAGCCGTAAAGGCAAGCCTTTTCTATAAGGCTTGCCTTTACGACTATGACTTGAATATATCGATTTTTAAGACAATCATCAAACAGAAACCTTGTGAAAAAGCATATTCTAGTATAACTGAGTATATTGATGATAGTCAAACATGGCAATGATTTGCTCACTGTATTTAATGGTACTAAAACACAAACAAACCCTATGTATAAAGAAGGAACACATGTAAATAAAGCCGGGGAGTTTGTTTCGCCGTTTCTTCTCCTGACAGGCTTACATTTGGAAACGGTAGTAAGTTATCGTAAGTGAAATGACGTTCAATAGGTGTCCCTCATGTTGAATAAAACATTTTCAATTTCTTTGAATTTGGATAGTTGATAATGATAAACATTTGTCTCGACACAAGGTCTAAAACAAATACATGTTTTAGTACCATTTTAAGAGTTTGGCTATCCATTTTCATATCTATACTCGACGAGTCATTGCACTATATTTGTATGCTAAAATATACCTACGGTGCCTCAAGAAAGTGATGGCGAACTCGTAATACGTTATAAGTATTACAACTATAACATCCGTAGGTAACCACATACTTAGCCACCTCCTGCTGCTCACCTCTGCAAAATATTAAAAACTAGCGGACGTCACGCGGTTTCACCCGCGCAGTTCACGTTTCCGTGGAGTAAGGGGATAAAAATATAGCCTATGTTACTCGCGGATAATGTAGCTATGCATTGCTGAAATAATTTTTCTAATCGGTCCAGTAGTTTCGGAGCCTATTCAATAAAATACTCACATACAAATCTTTCCTCTTTGTAATATTAGTATAGATGGGTATAGGAAATCAGCTCGTGACCGACCGATGCAACTCGGCCGAAACGTCTGTTAAATGAAATTATATTAATCACATGTTTAAAGCCCATTTTATGTTATTTACAGGGTATTCGCCTATAACGTATGTTGCATGTTGCAACTTAGCTCCAATTTTGCTAGCTTAGACACTCATTATAACTTAACCGGACACGCTACGTTCGTTAACACATCCTGTGTGAAAGCAATCATTTGGTCTTCTATTTCTGGTCCTGAGAGCCGTAGAACCACGTTGTGACTTTACGAGTCATGAAACCGAAATAATCACCATCGGTCAGAAGTCTCATACATACTTTCTTGAAATATATTAGCATTTGTCCGAATTAATTTAGTATCGTGTAGGTTTTATATCTATAACACCACGACCCCAACTGGCACGGAATTTTCTAAAATGCATGCTAAAGCGTTGATTTCCTGTATATCTTCAAAATAACAGTAGCTATTGAAGTCAATTGGTTCATAAACACTTGACCTTGGCCATTAAAAGCCACATCTAAGTGTAACAGTAAAATGTACTTAGCATTAACATGCGCTAAGCTTACATTTAAGTGCCTAATATAATACTATAACACTACCAAAGTTTCTAGGAATCGTGTGCAATTTAGAATTCTTTGTTAAGGAAAATACGTAATGAACTATCCATAAAAGTCTGGTTTGCGTAGCTCTAAGTTCAACTTCCTTTTTCTTTACTGCTATTGCATCCGAGTCCAGACATTCTTGGCTGTTAAATTTACTGCTCCTTAGGTTTCTGATTATATCCTGGGATGAACAATGCTTATATAAGGATACACTTTTAAATGTAAAACTGACTGTTTTGCCAGTTTTTTCAAAAGGTATAATCATTTTCATGCTCTAGATTCCAACATCACTGGTTTGGTCTTTATTTTTAGATTAATCTAAATGCTGTTAAATATATTACATCATGATTAGTTGTAATTATGTTTTTCTAACTTCAATTTGTTTCGTTTATGGACTTGAGTCATTGACACGTCACGAAATGATAAGATAGCCTGAATCTTGCGAAGACCTTCAACTCTGCAATACGCACTAGCTCTAACAAGACAAGGACAGAAGATTTTTTTTATTAAGAAGGAATGGGATGGGAGTATTTAATTTTTCGGTGACCCTGCGGGGTTTGATAGAAGTTTTCAAAGAAAATGTATCGCATTGTCGCCATCATTCGTTATTCCAATTATATATCGCCGTGAGAATTTACGATCAAACGAAAAGTATATTTATTGCCTATTTCCACGTCTTCGTAATGGAATTGAAGGCTTCTTTATCAATTAAAATTATTAAAACAACATTTATAACGCTTGTTGCTTAATCTTTTATTGGTTTCAAGGTAACAAAAGATTATGTTCCATTAGCTACAGCAATATTTGGTAAAGTTTGTGGGAATCTGCACTAAGTGGCGTCGAAATTCATAGTAACAAGTTCGACACAAATTGTGTCGAATTTACTACTTTATAAAACTTATCTTATAAATATTAGTAAAGGTCAGATAAGGGTATCAGTTTGTGTGAATGTGCAATGTTGGCTTCGTATAGCATGCCTTTGAGGGCAATGGCTCAGAATATCGCATGTTCTAATAATTGAGAAGGTTGTACCGGAGGTCATTTGTAATAATTTGATATAATGACCCAACTATTAAGTTTTTTGTCTTCTCTGCCGTTTCACGGATGTAAATATTTCTGTTTTTATAATAGGCGCCATGCTTTTCATCAAGTAGGATTGTTATAAGGTCATTGTTGTAACTAGTTATTTTAGTTTCATAGTTCAAGATATTAATTAATCAAAACGATTTAATTGTTTCTGGATAGTAATACAAAATATTATCATTTTATCATTAATCATTTTAAGTAATCGCAAATATGATTAATTACACTATACAGAAATCTATATTTGAGCGATTGAGATCACGAGGTTTACGGTAAAGGAAATCTTCGTGTGAAAGCCCAACACAGGTCTGAAGAAGAAATTCAATGATGTATGTGAAATCTTGTGCCTGAGAGACGAATTCTCACTAATATGATAAGTGGGTATTGCATAACTCTGTATTACCATAAGAGGATCTGTGTGAACGATTATGAAGATATCATCAAGTTAACGAAGAAATAAGATAGACAGCATACTATCTATCTTCTAATATACTAATATACTTCTTAGTTTTCTGGAGTTTTGTGGTTCAATATCTGATGACATTGCAATTGAAAAAGTTCGATGCTCAATAACAATTACACGTGAAGACAATAAAGTAATATGGCGTTAGTATTGTTTACCATACTAACGTAATAGCAAGACGGATTAGAATGCATTAGTAAACTAATTGGATAATGATGTCTTTAGTGTTCGGTTACATGTTCAATATATCAATTAAAGCGATCGGCGCCGGCTAATCCGTTGATAATCAACTGATCTGATTTAAATCTTATCAACACTTGGCTTTAACTTCATGGTAACTAACACAACGTCACAAGTCTTTGTGATCTACCGACATGCCGTAATCAATCAATCAATCAATTTAATATATGTATGAAGTAAGAATTGTGTTCAAATAAAATATTTAAGAGTAACTAAAAGCCTAGTACTGATTTTTTGGCGTTAGTAATCCATTTTGGAGACAGCGATCGGGTGCAGCAGGAAGGCAAATTTTATGCTAAAGCCTTGCGCTGGCGGCGTAATTAACTCTATTAACAATGCCTATATTTCTCAGTGATATTATAGCAATGAGGAATCGTGTCATTCTTCATATGCAGATAAAATAAAGTTTCATTGACGCCGTAATCGAACCAACTGGAATAAGTCTTGCGGTTGCACTACTATATTGAATGCAGTAATCTTTACTTATACAATTATCGTATACACATAAATACGGGAGTAATTGTTGGCACAATGGAACTGGTTAAGTCAGTCATTGTAGGCTACCCGGCTAGACAATCGGCACTCGTAAAATAATAAGTCATTACCACTGGTGTACACGCAGGCTCGCTATAATCATCAGACTATTACACGCTTTTTACATTTACACTGAGTTTAATGATATTGTTTAAGTGAAATGTACACCGCCATTTGGTTTTTGCTGCATATTGTATACTAGTTCAACTTGCATTGGGTGGATGATGTTGCTTCTTTTTTCGACGCCGTCATGGTTGTGCTGAGTTGGGTTAGCGATATCAATGCTGTTACGATGATAAAGGGCAGATAAAAATGTCGCAAGCGCAGGTGTCAGTGCACCTTAGCAATTAGGTACACACTTGTAAGCGAATGTATCTGAATGAAGGTACTCCAAGTATCAAGATTTTTAGATCAAATTAAACTGATGGATCATTAATTTAACGTAACGATAATACTGGCGATATATGCTCACGCCTGTTTTTCCCGAAGGGTAGGCAGTTGTAATAACAATACCCACTTTTCACCGAAGATGATTAAAACCCAATGTAGGTAACAGATGGTGAGTCTATCGCCGTCCAGGCACAATACATACGTCTTTGAATTACTTCTCAGGCATATGCAACCTGCATCCTCACGATGTTTTCCTTCACCGTCAAGTACGTGGTGTGAAATCAATGCACATAAGTTTTTAGAAAAACTCATTGGCACAGACCCCGCTGGGTATGGAACTTGCGTTGTTTGTTGTTGTGTGACTGGTCAGTGACAAAACTGGATACCATAGGGGATCATAGACAGTGGGAGATAAACAATCAGCTGTAAAGCATGAGTCACGCATAGCGGCCAGTGAACCGACTCATCTAACGACAACGTGGTAATTATAGCACCATACAAATGCTATAAATAGTTTTAAATCAGTCCGTCCCAGACCGTGATCCTTATCAGCCACGTGCGATCAGAATTGAATGGAAATAACTTTATAGTACAGTTACAGGTAAAGTTTGTTGGGTGATATCTTTATTTAGATTACAAATTAGTGTTTCTTCGTGCCTATCTCCATTGGTTTCTAAAAAAGGGAGCGTAGAATTTTTACCGAAGATAATTGGAAAATTCGGAGCTCCTCGTGAGCCTCTGGAGTCCGTACCTTCTTAAAGATGGTCGCGGTAGTGTGTTCTTGTTAGCAAGGTCGCCAGTGCTCCATTGGCGAGAAGAAGTGTAGGCGCTGGGGCAGCACAGCGCCTCCACTTCTTCTTAGCCTTGATGTTAGTCACATTCATAGGGCGAAGTAGCCTCTAACCATCAGGCGGGCTGTACGCTTTTCTACCACCTGTAAGAACTTTATTGCCTTGAAGTATAAAAATGAACCTCGATAGATACCTAACATAATGTTAGGAAACGTTCACAATTCTTGGTAATTACAATCATTGTCTTACTAGCAAGCATTTTTGGGGTCGATATAAAAACTGTATGTGGTGATCACCTGAAATAGATTTTATAACTACAATATAGCTGCTGGATGTATTCTAAAATTAGAGCTTAAAATATGATGTGCACGTTTCCAATACGAAACCATTATTTATTAATAACTTGCTGTGCCCTGCGGTTTCACCCGCGTAGATTTAATTTGTTTCAAGCGGAACCCTAAATGTGTTTTTTAAATAAATAGTACTCCTTGTAAAATTAGCTACCCGCCAGTGAAACGCAAATCGGTCCAGCCGTTTCGGAGATTAGCCGAAACAAACAGACAGAAAATAAAAAATAAATGTTTTCTAGTTCTGTACCGTGTATACTTTCAAATGTATTTAATCAAAAGGTGTAATATTGGAATTACAAACAGACACTTCTGTTTTATTTATCTGTATAGATTTACTAGGAAATGGCGCTGACTCAACGACCTTACAAGGAAAAATATTTAAAGTGGTGATCAGGTGAATGAGGAAAATTGCAAATATCAACGTTATTTTCGGAGTCAACGTGTTTACTTAAAAATACTATAATGCATTGGTTTGTAATAAATTAACGCACGTGTAAGTGTCCATAGGCGACCGTAAAGTAAGTAATAATATGCTTGTTTCACGCATTTTGTTTTTAAATTATTATTTGCTGTTTTGAAATATAATATTAGGTAGGTACGACACATATAATGGGCCATATAATAATAATTATTAAATATTTTCTTATTTTGGGGAGTTGAGTGAGTGATTGGTTTTTATCGCAATTAGTATAGCGCCTTGAAACTGTTGTAAGTATGAATTCTAGTTACTTTATAAGTATAATCGAATGGTGTAGTATGTAGCCATAATTAAGCAGATGTTGTATTAAAACAATGAATATTATGTCTCCATTCGTCGTTTCCGATCCAGTGGCCTTGTGACGTGCTCATGTCCCTATTACGTATGCAGCAAACACTACTGACAACGACGAATGCTGTCAAACAAATGAATATGTGAATAATTGTTTCGCAATACGAGAGAATTATATTATTGAAACCGTCTTCATTAGACTAGGTTAGACTACTTTTATAATTTATTTTAATGATAACGTAATTTATTGGTATAGAATATTTTGATACCGAGTTTTTTTTTATTTAATTGGGGCTAATGTTAAGAGCTGACTACTCGTTCGTTTGATAGAATTGCAGTTATATACGTGTATCCCGAAAAATCTATTTAATGTATTATATTGTAGATTATTGTAGTGTCCTATGCCTTATTCAATTAATAAGGCGTTTGACACATCATTACCATTGAGTTTTTGCTCTCAACCTTTATTTGACATTTCGCAACTGGTCGCTACCTAATTGCAGACCATGTAATCAGGTGACATACGCTAGTTGATTATCATTCCTACGCGCGTGTCACATGGAATTCATTCGAAATAGCTTTGGAAACAGTAGACGGTTTGTCTACAAAATTATTAATAGGAAGTCCTTACCTACAATGTTATTATCTATACATACGTATTACGTACATACATACATATGCTCACGCCTGTATCCCATGGAGGCAGGCCACATGCTACGATCCCTACATACTTCTTTCGCTTCATCTAACTTCATGTATCTCTTCATACACTTCCTTCGGTTAAGAGTGCTCTGAATTTGAATTATACGCCCTTTTTTCTAAAGATGAATTTAATGGCTGCATATTTTCATGTCCTATTTTATAATTTGTCAACTAATCATAGAACAAAGCGCCGTAACCGTGGATAATGCGTTTACGCCTTTATTTGCAACACACGCAAACTCATTATTTTATTATAACATAACTACGTTGTTCCCACCACACGCGACGTTGTTAAATATTGTTTAGGTAAATTTAAGTGGTAGAATTTAATTTGTATTTCTGTAAATAATAACATGACACTGGATAAGATGGGGTATGCAAAAATCACTACATACTGAGAAAACAAATCGTCGCCCTCATTTTATTCCATACATTATTGGACACTCAATCTGCCCCATGAACTGGTCATTTGATTTTTGAACGAAGCAACTGCTTTAACTATAGGGTAAATGGTAATCTGGGTTAAGCCAGTACTTTTAATGCTTCAATCGGGATCAAATTTACTCAATTTACGCGATGATTCGTCCAGAGGACTATGAACTATCATCGTTATAGTAGTGATGTCTTACTTATTTCTTAGCTTTGACGTTTAATTTTGGTATTAAAGGAAACGTCATCGCTATGGAATTCTTAATACGCTCTGCTTAAGTCGACGATAGTAGGCTCAGCTATTTACCTCAAACGTATCATTTATTTCATTTCTCGTTTAGTATAACTTTTCCATAGTTTAAACAGTTATTGTTATCTGTAATGCACTAGCAATAGGTTTATTCATATTTTTAGTTAAATATTGACTATTTGGTTTTTTTTTAATGAGATAAGTATTGAGAAGCCGTGGTGGCCTCAGGGTTAGAGCCGTCGCCTGCTACGGAATCGACGCAAGTTCGAATTCCAGCGGGGCTTGTACCAATGAGTTGTTCTAAAAAACTTATGTACAGTGATTTCACACCACGTGCTTTACGGCGAAGGAAAACATTGTGAGAAAACCTGCATATTTCTGAGAAGCAATTCAAAGACGTATGTATAGTGCCTGAGACGGCGATAGACTCACCATCTGTCACGTTGGCACTTAATCAAATTCGGTGAAAAGTGGGTGTTGTTATAACAACACCTCTGCCTACCCCTTCGGGGAATACAGACGTGAGCATATGTATGTATATATAGTTTTTTCTCGAATTTATTTGCGAGTCTCGTAGGTTGTGAGTGAGTAATATGTGTCCATCATTATATAATTGTGTCTACCAGTGTCGTAATGTGTTGTGTGTCTAGTTCATAAATGGCGTGATGTTAAGGTGTTGTGTTACAGACACGAGTCGGTTAGTAAACCTGACCTGGCACATTTGCGACCCGATTTCTTTAAGAGCTGTTTGTTTTTGCTAATTTTCAGTGGGTAAGGTGAAACTGAGGTGATTCTTGCGAATTATTTGAAGTGAAATTGAGAAGGAACATTTTCAGTTACTTAAGTAAAAAAGTAAAAGTGGGCTGGGGCTATTCTCGCTCAGAGAATCAGAGGCCTTACCATGACCTCTTAATGCCATGATAGTTTTACTCTTAATATATTCTCGTCATACTTGTGCTGCTAGTGGGAGCTGGTCATCGCAAGCTACACAATTATTCGTAGTACTAATTTTTAGTTTTTAAATTTTTTTATAAAGACTTTTGTGCACTGGAGCTGTGTTCATGGGCTTATATATATTTTATATGATTTATATTGTATTACGTGTATCAAAGCTAGATTTTTTTTTTTAGAGTAATTACTGAGATTCTTGCCAGGTTCTTCTCAGTAAAAGCAACCTTCCGAACCTGGCGGTAGCATGTATAATCCTATGTAATCGATCGATCGTCTTTCTGACGATTTGAAAGTACTTTGTAAAAAGTCTAATCGAATAAAGATATTTTGAATGTTGAATCTTATTTACGAGACAGATGTATTTGACGTGTATACATTTGTCACTGTGCAATAAGAGCTCGTGGTCAGGCTCCAACATTGCTATATAACGTTGCAATGCAAGCGCCATCCCGAGAGACACCGATTTGGGCCAAGTTTTCTACTTGTAATTAGTTTTAAGTGTTTTTTGTGTATATAATTACATATTATAATTTTTTGCTAATAAAAAAAAAGTTAAAAATTAAAATGTATTTACACGCATTCAAATATTTTTTTTTAAATTACTATACCTATCGCGAATACTAAGTTGCATCAAAACGTGACTCGAGAAAGATAGAGCTCGGAGCAGCGTTCATTTCAGTTTTAACTGACGAGGTGACTAGATAAGTAGGTACTAATATTATAAACACGAGTATTGTAACATTTTATTTTGATTTTTATTTTGAAAAGAATCATCGTATTACCTTATTGAAAATAGATTTGCCCAGTGGATTCACTCACGTAGACCAAATTTCATGGGTAGATTTATATCGCTGAACCCGCAAAAAACGGTGCAGTCGTTACAAATATGAACCGGAACAAACAGACAGTCAGTCAGGCTTAATATATGTAGCAAAATTTTTTTTAAAATGTAGCATAGGTATCATATGCTATTAGTAAAAAGCTGATGAAAAGATGGCGCAAAGGCGGCCCCTATACCGCAAAGACAAGGGAAGGAAAAATTCGACGCATGACGTCACGAGTAGCTCATTTGGAAGAGCAACTTCACGGTTTGCAGAGGTCGTGGGTTCGAATCCCGCCTCGTGCTCGTATTTTTCTTTACTCTTTTTAAGAATTCAGTAAAAAGCTGTTAAATTGGTATAACAAATATATGTAAACTTCAATTTATGCTGAAACTGTGGGGCACAGTTAGTATTGAGATATTTACAAGTGAAGAATATTGTGTTGATGTCAAGATATTGCAACATTTAAATAAAGTATTCCAGAATCGAGGTTCCTTATTAAGGCCAATCACAACCTGATGCGCCACTTCATAAATACGTGTTTATGAATTGCTCAATAATCGAATTGGTGCAAGGGCGAATGAAATCGATTAAAATTAATAAAAAATCTCCGCGACATTGTCCTAATGCAATCTATACATCGAAAAATTTAGAATAGATTTTTTTTATCGGTGCCATATGCATATGCATTTAGTGAAAAGCTGTTATTTTGGAGTTACAAACAGACAATTTATATTGAATAAAAACTTAATTATAAATACAACTTAAAACTAATTACAAGTAGAAAACTTGGCCTAAATCGGCGCCTCTGATGATCGTATTTTATTTATCTGTCTGTATATGTATATAGAGTAAAGATGTGTAGCTTTTATAGCATGTATACCGGTGACAGATGTGGTTTCCAAAACCATATATCATAAGGTTAGCACAAGATTTCCCTCGTAGAAGAAAATGCTACCAAAGTTGAAAAAAATTACGAGTATGTTAATTAATAATTCAATTATTCGTTGAAGGCATCGACCAGACTTTTGACCTCAACCAACCTTGCAAGTCAGTCACCTTCCGTAATTGGTGGGTAAATACAAGGATATCCTTAAGACTTCTGCTTGCTGCATTCATCTTAGTTTATTTTAATTATTTTTTCTATTCGTGACATTTGGCTAAGTTAAGCAACTCTAACCCTAGCCAGTAAGTAGTTGTTGGATGGATGACCGTCCGTGTTCCCTCCATGTCTCGGAGAGCACGTTAAGGCGTCGGTCCCGGTTGCCAATTTAACAACATTGGCAATCGTTACAGGTCAGTCGGAGGACTAAGGGAGTCCACTGACAGTTTTTTTAAAAAGATCATTAGGCAGGCGCTTCGTATAAAAATCAGGTAGCCGACCCCAACAATGTATGGGATGCGGCCAGGGAGATGATGATGATGACATTTGTCTCCGAAAATGATCACGTTCTCTTCTCTATCGCTTTCAAACGAGCTTGATTCTCCTGCGGTGTTTATTGGCAATACTTTATCGTTTGATACAGTAGCAAAAAAGTTATAATAACACTTCTATGCAGCACAATATCGATCTATTAGTGGCTGATACGTGGTCAAATATAAAAGATGTGATAGGAAAAATCGATTTATTTATCGAACGATTTTTTGTCTAATCAAGCCCTGATGTCCTGGTCTCAAAGAAGCAATTTCTATGTTTTTTTGTCATTTAATCTATTTTTTGAAGACTCCAATTAAAACATATGCTCACGCCTGTATTCCCCGAAGGGGCAGGCAGAAGTGTTGTAATCACAAAACCCACTTTTCACCGAAGATGATTAAGTGCCAACGTGACAGATGGTGAGTCCATCGCCGCCTCAGACACTTTACATACGTCATTGAATTACTTCTCAGCAATATGCAGGTTTCCTCACGATGTTCTCCTTCACCGACAAGCACGTGGTGTGAAATTACTGTACATAAGTTTTTTTAGAATTTGCTTTTACTGAGAAGAACCCGAATGTCAGCAATTTCCTACGTTTTCTACATTTTCAGGATGCTACATTTTGGTATAGTCGCGATACGATCTCACTGATAAAAGCTAGTATCTTAAGGTATAATATTATTTACCAATTTCTCTGAAATTATTATCGAACTATTTATACAACTGACCTTATTGATGAACGAGATATTGTAAATCCACTGATTAAATACCATTTGTATTAGTGTGTACCATTGCAGATAACATTAATACCCAGAGCATAAATAATTAGGCATAGCAGCTGTTATAATATGCCTTTATCGAAATAAAAGGATTTTATCGCCGAGTAAGAAACGCACACAAACGTATAATTTACACTAATTCTTCTCGCTCTGAGTTCAATAGAACAATACTTATTTTAATTGGTCATAAGTCCATCGTGTCATACATATGATGACGGTCATTGAAACCATGCGAATTGTCAATTCAGTTCAATATTAATACATCATCAGGCCATTGACCAGTGCCAATCAACTGTTTAACAAACTTGATTTACGTAGGTTAACAGCGAAAGTATAAATTAGTTAGATGAGTTTTTGAAGCACCAAAAGAGAAGAATGACCTAGGTACTGTTCAATATTTAAAGAATTTCAAAATTGTATCTTTATTCGAAAAGGTCGCAGCGTGCAATTATTTATCCCATGTGCTTACGTATGTAGGTAGTACTTGACACGGCGACGGACTCACCCTCCGTCACGTTGGCGCTAAATATTAAGTGAAATATGGGTGTTATTGTTACAACACCTCTGCTTACGCCTTCGGGGGACCTTCTGGGATGACGTGAGCATATTTATTATTCTATTTAAGGAAACTTCAGCTTCTGAAGTTAGTGAGATATAAAAAATGAACCTGCATTACTCAAAGAGAAAAAAATAACATTAACGAAACTGTGACTACAGTTTTTATAATGTTTGGAGCCTGTGCATATTGATTATGAGGCGGCAATGACCGGCGACTGCCCAAATTGTAAGCAAAAAAGGCAAAACATTCTATAACCAGCCTCCCGTCCAACGTGCAATTTGAAGGGAATTTCAAGGAATCATTTAGTCGACACGAGTAATCTTACAAAGTCACTGCGGTGAAACATAATATTTTTTACGCAGACTTTGTTGAAAAAGGAAAATCAGAAACAGAATAATGCCACCATAGACTGCTGTGAGAAAAATTAACTATGGCCCTATCTAGATCCTTCAGATTGTATGAATTAGTTCCCCCATGTGTGAATTTGTTTTTGGGATATGTCTCTTTCTAGAAATGTATGGAAGTCATGCCATCTAATAAAATCTAAGTAAATTACTTTGTATGTTACATGATTGACTCCAAAAGACACAAACTACAAACTTTTACTATTTGAATGTTACTAAATAAGTAAAAATTAAGTTGAAGAGTACGGTAAATTTTCAACATAGTTCCCTATTAAATTTCTCAAATGTTCGTTACTTACTATTATTACTATACTTGACCTCGTTTAAAGCTCGTAATGCCCAATTCACACAAAACTTGTTTTTGGGACTATTATTACGAGCATGTGCTTTGATTTTACGAATTAAACAGTTTTAGTAACCACTTCTCTCTTTACATTCTTCTGTCTGTACAAGCCAAGCATGTAAGAGTAGTAGTGTATAACAATGCCGATAGATGGGGCTAATTATATTGTGAATCACGCTATTGAGATTCTCTGCGGTATACGTATATACTAACTCGCTGCTTAACTCTTTGGTTCATCTTAATTTTGATTTTAACGGGACTTTCACTGGCAGATTACTAATGTTACAAGGAGTAAATACGGCGAGTTTAATTTAAAAAAAAAAATTAGGTTTACGCGGGATACCCATTAAATTAACTCTACGCGGGTAAAACCGGGGCACAGCTAGTCTATATTAATATTATAAAAGGAAAGGTTTGTTTGTATGTTTGTGACAAATTGGCTCAAAAAGTACTGAACCAATTTTAAAATTATTTCTCAATTAGAATGCTACATTATCACTGATTAATGTAGACTATATTTTATCCCCGTACTCCCACGGGAACGAGAACTACGCGGGTGAAACCGCGTGACGTCCTTTAGTATACCATATTATTTAATATGGTAAGGTGTCACATGTTCATATGTAGCGTCATATGTGTATGACGGTGATAGAGTTATGCATGCCATATACATCTGTTTTAAAAGTCAGGCCTTTAATTTGAACATCTTAAGGACATTGATCTGATGCGGTTTTTCCAAGAATAATCTTCTGATGTCGTGTCGTCTCTTGACGTCGATAAGGGTATTATTAAGTTTTGTTGCTTTTCGGAGAAGTATCACATACATACCGGTATTGACAGAGTTCTTGTTTCTGTGCGTGCGCATTCACTTCTTTTTGTACATTACACATAAACTGCAACCTTATGATATCCCAGAAGGGTAAGCAGAGGTGTTGTAACAACACCCACATTTCACCGAATATGATCAAGTGCCAATGTGGCAGAGGATGAGTCCATCGCCGTCTCAGGCACTATACATACGTCTTTGAATTACTTCTCAGACGTAAGCAGGTTTCCTCACGATGTTTTCTTTCACCGTAAAGCACGTGGTGTGAAATAACAGCACATAAGTTTTTTTTTAGAAAAACTCATTGGTACAGGCACCGCTGGGATTCGAACTTGCGTCGCTTGCGTAGCAGGCGACTGATCTAACCCCAAGGCCACCACGGCTTCTTCATATAATCTTATATGTCATATAATACAGATAATTGTACTAAAACAACTCAATGTAAAGAAAGGAGGGAATTTGGAATCGTACGTTAGCATAAGAAAAATTACGTTCAATGAGTGTTCCAAGTGTCCCTTATGTTGAATCAAATTTATTAATTTGATTTGGTAAGCGATACTATTAATCTTCCACTATTTGGGGATTTCCATGTCATAATTTCGTGGATACGATCGATGAAGTAATTGTTAAATCATTAAAAAGTTAAAACCCTTGTAAAATCATTTAATTTAAGAATTAAATTAGCATTATCAAACCATTACGTTGTGTGGTAGTTTTAATAAACGCAAAGAAGAACATAATATATATATATATATATATATAATTATTGCAATGCATTGAAAAAGATGATGGAATAATAAAATTCATCGTGATAGAAATTTGTCAGAATTTTTAACACGATGATTTTGTCAGATCGTCTTTTTTATAACAGAGTTTATCATCACAAAATCATAAACTTAATGATTTTAAGTCGTTATCGTTTTCTTTTAATTAAGATCAGTATTATCTGAAATGATATGATCTAAAAACATGACTTTGCGATCAAGAGCAATATTAAGATCCGCGACGTGTTTTATAACACCATGAACAAGTACATTGAATACTTACAAGTTTTATTCATGTAATAATGTATCTACGTGATAACTTAAAATATTGGTGGGTAGTGGGATTAAGGTAGCCAAATCAAGATTTGAAAAATATCACAATTTGATTTCCAAAACTCCCGGAAAATAGTAAGTACTTAGTTACAATATTTCTAAGGTATAATAGCATAGATATAGATATAGTATAGCAATCTGCATAGATGTGTATATATATCTATAATCATAACATTGAGTTATTGGTTTGCGATTCCAAATCAGCAACTTTCACTTCACTAAGAAAGGTTAGGCTACATTTATTTAAAGAATATAATTCGAGTGATCGAAATAAAGCCCGTCATTTCATTAATATCAGTAATAAATGATACATAAAGAGTGTCCAAACCGACGGGCAAATAGATTGATGGATATGGACGAAGCGAGGGAGGTTAAATGGCTCACCCTGTAATAGACATAGCGAACTCATCATTAATATTTCGGGTCCTGTCACCAGTAAAGAACGAACAGTAAAAAACACTGATGATACAGCGCATGTTTTTATTCGCCTCGCGCCATATATATAGACAGAGACAAACTCCTATAAGGACTACTCGTCCAATCTTACAAAGGTAGTTAGTTCTTAGCTCGGGACCAATGATACATCTTCACACTCAAAACGGGATGGATTTGAATGAAACTGGAAATGGAGACGTCCTGTACTGCCGTTTAATAGTTATACCATATATGTAGATAAGTAGGTATGTACGTCTAAATGATAATGTTAAGCAGCGTGTCAGTATAATCAAGGAAGTAAAAAGGATGTGTTTAAAATGCAGACTTCCTTGAATAAAAGAGGGAAGCTTCCTTCAAAATATTAATTTGTGGCAAGGACATTGTCTTGATACGGTCTCCAGATTGGCACTTCCTCGCGTGACCATTAGTTGGCAAGTGGGTGCTTCCTCACCGTTCCCGATTGATACCAGGATCGGTAGAGGGGTCCTTACAAATAGTATAACTCCTCTAGGAACTCTTGAGAATTACACATTTGATAGTAGTCTTTTTAATTAATAAAATGAAATAAAATATGAAAATGCTCACGCCATCGCAGGAGGGTCCCCGAAGGGGTAGTAGAGGTGTTGTAACAGCAACACCCTCATTTCACCGAATATATATAATTAAGTACCAACGTGACAGACGGTGAGTCCATGACTGTCTCAGGCACTATGCCTGAGACAGTAATGGACTAATTTTTTTTTATTATATTTAAATTTCTGTAATCCCTATGATAGGTACTTGTGTGAAATAGCTAAGAAGTCTCTTTGTCTCTCTTACGAAAGCCTCCGTCTCGCAGATGCTAATTCGAACCCAGTACAATCAGCATTAAACTTTAAAGACCTGGGTGCCAAATATGATCGTTTAAGCTGTGCGTTTCAAGAATTTTTAAGCTTTGACGTGTAATTTGACGGTACCAAAATGAAACGTCAAACATCAGAAGTTCCTAATACTCTCTGCTGAAGGCGATATGGTAGAACCCCAGTAGAAAATAACCTCGAAAATAACGGCACATTTGTTATTCAAATATATGCACCCCAGACGTAATCTAAGCTGGGTCCCATTAGTAACCGCACGATGTGGTAGCACATATGGTTATGAATACTCTCTCATTGCTTCCTTGTGAGTTTATAATTACACAGGCTGTTTTCGATATCGGTGGGTCGTACTAAGTCGCGATCATACTCTCCTGTCCCTCGCACTCTCTCTGCGCTCAACGCTCTCTTGGAGACCAACTCTGAGTGTGATTTGTTTGCGGATGGCAGACGATCATGTCGGCATGTCTGGAGTATTGCGAGGCGAATGTTTGATTGTGTTTGTATTTTTATAATATGCTGTGTATATGATTCAATGTATTGTGTACTGTATATATATATTGTGTAATATTGCTACGTTTTGTGTAATTGGTTACTGACCGTTCAAAATGTATATTTCAAATAAATAAATAAATAATTCCAGTAATTTGGCATTCAGCCTGTAAATAAATAGCGATTGACACTACTGTTTCGTATATTTGAAACTGGCACTCGACGTCGAGTACGTTGCTGAGAAACCTTACAGAATAACGCGGCTTGTCCTTGTCGCGTGCTTTCCACTCCATCTTATGATGAATGGCATCATTGTCTAGCAAAAGAAGGGCTATCAGATCCTGGCACTATGCTTAAAATTGCAATTTCTTCAGACATAATGCTGGGCATATTGTACAGACATATATATGCTCACGCCATCCCAGAAGGGTCCCCGAAGGGGTGAGCAGAGGTGTTGTAACATCAACACCCACTTTTACCGAAAATGATTAAGTGCCAACTAACGTCTTTGAACTACTTCTCAGAAATATGCAGGTTTCCTCACGATGTTTTTGGTACTTCACCGTAAAGCACGTGGTGTGTAATCACTGCACATAAGTTTTTTTAGAAAAACTCATAGTCCCCGCTGGGATTCGAACTTGTATCGCTTCCGTAGCAGGCGACTGCTCAAACCTCAAGGTTACCACGGCTCTTACCTGAGCATATTGTGTCCTATTAAAATGCCTATATGATTTTGTGCTCGATGTTGAATTTGACAAGACACTATCTTATTACGGAG
This sequence comes from Watsonalla binaria, assembly GCA_929442735.1. Lineage (NCBI taxonomy): Eukaryota > Metazoa > Arthropoda > Insecta > Lepidoptera > Drepanidae > Watsonalla > Watsonalla binaria. The sequence goes on from OV838932.1 coordinate 653,310, forward strand.
CCCTAGAACTTCCTCCTCACAGAAACTTAATTTTGAGTGCGGCTAAATTGCTCTAGAATCGTCGCATATATGGACGAGAATCTCGGAGCATACTAAATTATTCCCAATGGTAAACTTAAAGTCAGATTGTCTTAATGTTTTTTGAATTTAAATTAAGGGCACCATCCAGGTGTACGCAGAATCGATTATTAACGCTTTTAGGTGTTGACAAGTAACTTACTAATAGCTTTTGATATAATATGATCATCTCCCGTTATTGAACTGGTTTCGATGTTAAAATATGCATGTAAAAAATCCTTAGAGTTTGCGTCTCCTCGGCAATATCAACATACATTTCTTATTCATACGTAGTAGAGTGTATTGATTTATTAAATCTAGCACTTTTGTAAATACAGACGACACCTATCCATGCTACTATTTAGATAACGTTTCTTTAAAGTCACCATTTGACCAGAACATCCATCTTATGTACGTAATGGTTAAACTAGTTTAGTAGGCTTAGCTGTAAAGAAGACAGAGATAGAAGAGAGACAGACTCCCATGAAATTATTTTAAAAAGGAAATTATGTTTTACCACAGAAATAATAATAGGCAGTACTGCTGGGACCTGCAGGGGCCTCAGCGTTGCCTTGATATTAGTCTACTTCAAGACAGTACAAAGTTTACACAACCTAATGAGTAAGTAACCCATCACGGCTCATGAGATACAGCCTAGTGATAGACGGACAGACATACAGACGGACGGACAGCGGAGTGACAGTAATAGTGTCACGTTTTACCCTTTGGGTAGGGTAAACGAAATGAACGATGATAGAAAGTTGACATTTTCACAGATGTATTTCTGTTGACGATGTAAAATCAAATATTAAGAAATGGTATAAAATAAATATTTAAGGAAGCTCCCATAGCAAAAGTGATTTTTATGCCGTTTTTAAAGATAGTACTGAACTAAAATGAGTGAAAGGCGATTAACGAAAGAAATTTATAGAGCGAATGTGAGCGGAAGTGTCGGCAGGGGCGTCCAAGGAAGTCAAATACGGAGCACTCTTAGCCGAAGAAAGTGTATGAAGAGATGCATGAATATGGTAGAAGCGAAAGAAGTATGTAAGGATCGTAGCATGCGGCAAACGATGGTCTCTGCCTACCCCCATGGGATATAGGCTGTGTTACGCAACTATTCGTGCGCGATTCCGACTCGCACTTGGCAGGTTTTAGTATTCAACACGTAATCAAATGATACCTACGTAATGGTCCGCGTCACTATAGCAATTCTTATTGGAATGATAAAACAATTGTCGATAGGCGTCGAGGATTCTAGTTAGTAATAACACAATTTGGATTAACAAATTCGGCGCTGCTATCACAATGATAAGATAGTGTGAAGGACTATCTAGTAAGATGCTATAGTGGCTGTGTTTAGTTACAAAATACATACATATGCTCACGCCTGCATTCCCCGAAGGGGCAGGCAGCCGAAGATTAAGTGCCAAAGTGACAGATGGTAAGTCTATCGCCGTCTCAGGCATTATACATACCTATGTCTTAGAATAACTTCTCAGACATATGAAGGTATCCTCACGATGTTTTCCGTCACACGTGGTGTGAAATCACTGTACATAAGTTTTTAGAAAATCTCTTTGGTACAGACCCCGCTGATATTCGAGCTTGCGTAGCAGGCGACTGCTGAAAATTTCATGGCAGTCACGGCTCTTTGAGTATTATTATTTAGTAGTTTTAAAGCCTGAAGATGTAAATGCAGATTATAAAGTTTGCATTTGTGTTTCAAACCTTAAAATATGCCTTTCATTAGTCAAATTAACCTTACGCAATACAACAAATTTCCAAACCTGTCTGTGACTCGGTTGAGTTGTGAAACGGTGAAAGTGTTTCACAAAGTTCATAGGATTATTTAGTTTAGATTTTTAATATTTAAATGCTAAGTTGAACGGAAATAGGTAACCATTTTTCAAAAGTTTAAAGTAACTTTTTGGTGACAAGTTTCTAACCAATTTATGTACCTATCTAATGTGTCTACCCAGACAGTGAGGATAGTGAGTCTGTCGATGACTTTATCAGATCATTCATTATTTCCTAAAAGAATCATACTCGAATCGAGGATATTGATTCAAGTCAACTTAATAGTTTATGCATTTTGTTAAGATTACTGACCCAATGGCAAAGATGGCAAAAAATTAACCTTGGAGGATTTAATTTTTTCTGACGCACTTCGCACATGTTATAATTTTATAAGCGTAGAATATTACTAGTTAGAATTATTTTTAAATGGTTAAAAGATGAAAAACAAAAATATTAGGACCTCTAAATATTCAAAACTAATTCATTATATCTAAAATAATGTACATACGAGCAATTTTTTGCTTACCTATTTATTGAATCAATCTAGATAAGATCTAGGCGATAAAAGGGGTCATACGAGGCCAATGCCCATAATTTTTAGGTCTCAATTAGGTCACAGATGTTCTACAAACTCTAATAAAACAAACGAACTTCTATTGAGATGCTTAGCTTGAGTGAATTGGGCAAAACACTTTATATTATTGTAGGTAGTGGCTGAATAGATTATTTAAGCGATTCTTTTATGGTATGTTTGCCTTCGACTCACATTGTAGCCATGAATAATATTACTATTACAATCAATTTATATCTTGCACTAATACAATTTATATTAATATTTATGTACGAATGCCACGTCATATGCTAATGTGTTCAAAAAATACCGCGGCAGGCATTTGATGAAATGTACCTACAATAGAGAAATTTGTAAACAGACACACGTACACATCCTCACGCCTGTATTCTAAGAGGTAGGCACAGGTGTTGTAATAACAACACCTACTTTTCACAGAAGATGATTAAGTGCCAACTTGACGTAGGTACGTGTTCGAATTTCTTCTTAGACATATGTAGGTTTCTTCACGATGTGTTCCGTCACCGTATAGGACGAGGCGTGAAAATTGTATATAAGTTTTTAGAAAAACTCATTGGTACAGACCCCCTGGGATTCGAACACCACAGCTCAAACTTGGTGAAGTGGAATCATTTTCATGTATTTATCTTATAAGTCGGCATCTGTGTTCCCTGCTTATTACACGGTAAACAGGTGGGAATCTTGATGTTCATTTTTATCAGGGCCAAAACTCAATAGATCATTTTCAATTCATTGTGAATATAAAATATGCTAGGTATAAATAACCCATTTACACCATAGCTTATCAGCTTTTCTAAGAATTTGTTTGACTCTTAAGGAAGCCTTGTGTTAAACTTCCTTCCTTATAATTTCTAGGGATCTACAGGCCATTAAACAATTCCTGGAGATGATGTTTAATGAAATCTTAAACAGAGAATGAGTGTTCAAAATCGTCATTAACAGAATTAAGGATTGGATGGAGACCCTAGAAAATGTCCTCTGGATTGACCTCATTTCATTACCCATTCTTAGTTAATGAAATATAACATTTGAGTAACTTATTGCTAACAATGAAAAAGGAAAAATATAATAAAAATAAAAATTATAAATAAAACACGGAATTTAAATTAGTGTCTGCGGGAATGGTGCCCAGTAAGCTGGCTGCGTTACCTCGCTGGATCGCTAAGCTAATCCTCTGACCGAGGTAAGAACCAGCTCGACGGTCACCAGAGACGTCAACCAGGCGTTTTGAAAGATCCTTAAAAAGGACCTTCGCATTTGGCCCCCATGGCCCCAAAGTCTCAACCCCAAACGGCAGAAATATACAATTATGACTGATATCTGCATATTTCCGCCGCTTGAGGTTTTCTGCACACACTGCCGCCGCCCCTGCTTGCTTCGATGTCGAGTTTAAGTGGCAGCGAGCAAGTGTGTCCACGCAGGTCGCGTCCCACACAAGGGGCTTCCCGACACTCCAGGGAATTAACGTCATCCCGTCAGGTCTTTTGCCATCGTCTCGTGCAATACCAATCGGTTCTAGAGTTGCTGGCACGTTGACGGTGACAAAAGCCCTACGAATGACGTCATTCAAAGTGGAATGTCGGGATAGGCGACCCGCACTGCGGCGACAAGAGAGGCCATGGTGACCAAATTGGTCGACGTCTTCCCCGCAGACACAGCGATGGGGCTCATTCGTTTTGCAGCCAAGTCGCAGGCTGGCAGCTAATGAAAATGAAATGTTGTCGAGCATAGTACCGATGTTGGCAGATGGTAGTGCCTGGAGCCAGTACCCCGACTCATGTTCAGAGACGGCAAGGAGACGGGCCTTTTCTGCGCTAGCTTCACTTGTATGGATTAGATTAAAGTGAGCTATTTCGCAGAGCGGCTCGTCCCATTGCCTTTGGGATTTGGGATTTAGAGGAAAGCTTTCACTCGGACAACCTGCAGACCAAGCCACCCTGGCATCGGCGCAACAGTCAATCTGGACGTCCCCAAGGGAGGGTCGAATGATTTTAGTGAAGAGTCCAGACGTACTGTGGGTCGAAGACAGGAAAGCCGGGAGTGCAACGCTTGAAATGTTTCTGATGCCTAAGCCTCCAAATCGTATCGGAAGAGATGCTTGGGTCCAGGATCGGTCGGTCATTGGACAATTTAGAATTTGTATGACAACTTTTTTAATCTCGCTATCCATTGTTCTAAGGTCTTCAGAAAATTTCCAGAATGGTCCACATCTTAGTGCATACATTAGTTTAGGAACAAAAAGGCAGAAACGCATCAAATGAAATGCCATATGGGAGTTAATTTTGATAAGACGATCAGAAAAGGCGGAGAATTTCGACGTTTGCTCTTTGATGAAAAAGGGTATGGATTCCTGGAGGACGGGAGCCCCTAGAAGGCGAAGGGAACCTTTATCCAGAATCCTTAGATTGGGAGCAATCGCCTGGAACTGCTCTACGATTGATAGTTTTAAATTTTGGTCGACCGAATCTGAAATATATAATTCAAACCTTAGTTAATTACATGCCATAGGTATGTATAGGTAGCGAAGACGCGGCGTAACAACAAACAAAATCAAAATAAACGATATTCGTATTGACATCAATGTCATTCTTTTCAAATTTAAATTTTATATTTATATTAAAAAAAAATTACATTTTATCCACTTTTACAGTACCTATATGACTATTATTTATCTCAGAAACTAGAGGCCCGATTTGAAAAATTATTTGTGTGTTAGATAGCTCATTTATCAGGAAAGTTTATATGCATCACGTTAAGACCAATTGCGGGTTAAAGTTAGCGTTAGCCCAAAGTAACTATTAACCGCGGCCGAAATTACGGTTAGAAGCTAATAAAAAAAGCTAGAGTCGCTTTATCTAAATGAAAAAAAACTGTGGTTCTTAACCTCTTAAAATATCTTGTTAATGAATACGTTATTGAACTCAGCGCAGGCGCATGTCAAAAAGTATAATCTAATAAGAATTCAAACAAGTGATTTCCATCATAATCTTGATTGAGTGCGGAGACATGTCAGCTTGACGCTTCTGTGCTTACACATTTGCATTGCACAGTAATTAAACTGTACTTTGACCGATAACACTATGTTTGATAACCGACTTCAAAATGGTGAGGTACTATTTCTGACACGTAAGTATTTTTAATGCTAAATAGATGTATCTCCTGGTTAGCTCTTTCGATCATACTATTAGATTTTTAAGCTTCATATGGTGGAAGTCTTTGCATTTTGTTATCTCTATATCAAATTCGTTCTAAATCTGATGAGTGGCTTAGCGTTAAAAAGGTAAAGGATAGACAAGGACAGAAACAGATTCTTCATCTAACCTTAGTTTTTCACAAAGCCTAATCGGCTAGTCTTGTGGGGCCTGGTAGGTAGACTTTGTTGTGCGTCTGACTGGAGGCATACTTTCACGTAGTTTTCACATTACCTGGGTCACCTAACCGGTTCTGTTGGTCTATATACTATATATGTTAAGGTATAGGATGCATGATGAAATGTAAGCATTAGGTCTTGAGGATAATGCTACTTAATTAAATAAGATAAATTAACTAAAAGTCGTGGTAGCAAAATGGTTTGAGTATTTGCTTGTAACACACACAAGTTCCAATCTCATTGGCCTGCTCGATACTTATCCTCCTGTTACATAAAAAAGATAATCTCCAGTTCAAAAGTAGTTCCATCACTTCTTGTACAATAGATTTCAAGTGATGGACATAGTTAATGAACTGTAAATAAATTAAATTTTCTTCATCATCCGGTGAGGCACCGAACAATATTCGGTGAAAGGTGGGAGTTGTAATGCCGCCGTCTCCTTCAGGGACCTTTCTAGGAAAGCGTGAAGAAGATTAAAAATATCTACTACTACTGGTTAACAATGCACAGTTATTTCAGAGAATGCTCGATGCTCTGCAAATGTCAGAAGCAGACATAAAGGTCCTCACCTATTTGCACACAATAGAGAACACAATGTGTTATAAAAACTGGTCGCGGCTTTATTTGGAGCGTCTCTGAGTTTCACTCTCGAATTGATTATCATTTGTGTCTCTGCTATTAATAATTGTATGAGGATAGTATGCTGGCATTTCTCAGATTCTATTGACGTATTACAGTTATTATGATTCTATATTAACATCTCATTTGGCCTTGTGTTCACTCTGCCAAAAATGCATGCATTGTATTTATTATTATATATTGCATATTCTTATGCATTCACTCGTTATAAATATAGTACATATTTTAATTTTTATGTATATTTCTCGCTGGATTATCTGTGAACTCATAAGTTTCATGTATGCTACCATAATTTTGGCTTTTGTTGTCCAAAACAATATCTTTCCTAATCAATTCAATTCAAAAATATCTTTATTCGATTAGACTTTTTACAAAGTACTTTCTAATCGTCAGAAAGACACGATTACATAGGATTATACATGCTACCTCCAATCATTATCCATTCCCTTACATTGCATAGATAAAGTTTGGATATTCTTGTTTGTAATACAATTTTGAGTTTCATTCACTAAAAGTTTAAACTTCCATGGGTTTTTTGTGTCTTGTCTCGGATCGTGTAATTTCTTGACGTCATACCTTGAGTAGGTAGGTACCTACACATTTCGCATGTGTATAAATTACTCCAAGGTAATCAAGTGGTGACGTTTGTTACGATGTTTTAATTTTTTTCACACTGCGGTTATACAACGCTTAAAACACCTCTATAGCGGTAGTAACGTGCAATCCATTAAGGTATACCTATCTATACAGATAAATAAAATTGAAGTGTCTTTTTCAGCTTTTCACTAAATGCATATGAAAGTATATACGGTACTGACATAGAAAAAACTATTTTAAACTTTTTCTCTGTTTGTCTGTTCCGATTAATCTCCGAAACGGCTGGACCGATTTTAACGGAAATTTCACTGGCAGATAGCTAATTTTACACGGGGTAACTTAGGCTTCTTTTAATAAAACAAATAAGGGTTCCACAAGTTAAAGCATGAAACTAACTCTAAGCGGGTCAAACCGCGGGGCACAGCTAGTATTATATTAAATGTGTGGGAATCAAACCTTCTTCCCCCGCCACCTGACCGATCAACAAAGTCGTCAACATGAACATGGGATCAAACATTAATTACTTTGATCCGACGACACGTTCCACTTGTCAAAAGTACGATGACCGCAGACGATGACTAGTGACTCGTGGCGCTATCTAGATTGGTTTATGCATTCACGCCTAGAATTAAAGATTAGACAATGAAACATTTTAAGTAGCCACTGCTCTTAGCATGAAATCTAACCCAAAATATTCCTAATTGACTCCATGACTCTACGACATGAGAAATGATAAGAGAAGAGGTGTACTCTTGTGGAGGGGCAGCAGCTCTTTTGACTGACGTGAGAATCGAGCTATATGTATTGTTTTTTAGCATTATTGCGCAGAGATCCGATGCAAGTGTGAGGTACTATCCTCAGGGATGTTCTAATTTAAATGGAGATCTACCATGCCTCACTTGAAGTTGGCACCATCTTATTTAGCACCAACATCGAGGTTAAAACCTCTTTTTTGCTATAAAAAATACAAGCTACAGGCTACCATTAACCAGGGGGCAAATTTAATTTGGAAACCTAATCTCAAAAGAAAAAAATCTAGCCTAACGGAACAGGCTTCCTTAACAGTGAAGTAACAACCGATTCATTACGGAGATAATACCAATCATTATGTACACAGAAACCAAAAATAAATTCAGAAGGTATTCGTGAGGCCGAATCGTTTAAACAGCTTGTATTTATTTTCTGTAGAGTGAACAACATTATTCGTCTGGTGTGGAGTGGGTGATTTATCTGCATTGACTTGATTGTCTAGACATCACAGTAAGACGGATAAAATCTGAATAAAATTCAATTCATTGCAGCAATGTGTATGGTTTCTCAAATAAATATATGCGTTTGAATTTAAAGAAAGTCGATATTTCTCGTTACTGTTATGGCAGTTTCACACATATTGACTCTCTGAGAGGGAGGACACGTTGATTCTGACCCAGGGACTAGGCAGAGGACAGATCAGGTGCGAACACGTGGCCCTGTGCGAGTGTACCAGCTTCATTGTTATCATTCAAAAATAAATATTCCACATAAAGGACACCATTGAACGTGATTTATTTAGCGTTACCAAATGTAGGCCTGTCAGGAGAAAACAAACTCCAATCAAGTCTCCCATGTGTCCCATCAAGATAACCCGTTAAAACTCGCGCCGGTTTGTGTGTGGTGGTTGGCAAAATGACACTGCTCCGAGCAATTTTAGAAATATTTCCTTCAATTTTCAAATCATCTAAGACCACCAGTTTAAATGTTCTCTCATCCGTCAGTCTCAGGATATTGGACGAAGATCGCTCTACCCACTCCATGGGATAAAGCCAAAAAAGTAACCTCAAGTAGTTTGTTTGAAATTGCTTCCGTATTAACAAATCAATGTACTCTGGCAAGTAACGTGATCTGTTGTCTTTCCTCATCCACGATTCAAGGCGGCTTCACGAATGTTTGGAGCGAAAGTAACTGTATCGGCCACATTAGCATCTAGTACCGCTAAAGAGTAAGTGGACATAATCACAGTACACACACAAACAGTACTTGACCTTTCAATGTAAGTTAAAAATGATACCAGTACCGATGCATTCTCTCAATGGACAGAGTACAATCTTTTAAATCTATCATTGCTCAGAAATGTATTGCTCGTGTGACCCTTGAACGCTAGCATTTAAGTGGCTTCTTCACTTAGCTACTGAGAAATTGTCGTAAACCTTAATAATAACTTCAATGACCAACTGGTTAATCAAGTACTGGAAGATTAGCTCACTGTGTCAAGCCGCAAGCTCAATTTCCGTGTTAAACTAACACAAATAAAAAATCTTGGCTACTGAGGGCACGATGGCGTAGATTTAGAGAACTAGTGAGATGTGTTTGATACTAATGATTTGTGGCTTGTTGTTAGAGTACTGTTAAGTGTTTTATTTGTGGATATATTGTCGAATAATTACATGTTACTAACTGGTTTTGTTTTGCATGCTTGCTCGTAGTAGGTTTGCTTTTAAATTGTATTAGTGATGAAGCGAATGATCAATCATTGTTATAGATTATTTTTAATGTGTTTATGTCTTAAATGCCATTAATGTTTGAATGCATAACATTTTAAGCTAAGTAAAGTACACGGCTTGACTTACTGCTAAGTACATACTTATATGATGTTTTTATTATATTTTGATTCTATTTGGAATTTGACCACACGCTTCAATTACTTATGTTTATGATTCCTTAATAAATATAATAATATATAAAGATATAGTTGAAAAATAGGTAAACATACTTTTATAACAAGTAATATTTTGGATTGGTATGTAATTAAATTTGAGTATTAGCTAGCATGTGAGACCTAAAGAAACAGGTCGGAATTTAGTGTTAGTCTAAACTGAACTCAGATCTTCAGACGAGAGCTGAAAAATTATAGGTATTATTTACATATATACATACATATGCTCACGCCTGTATTCCCCGAAGGGGTTGGCAGAGGTGTTGTTATCACAACACCCACTTTTCACCGAATTTGATTAAGTGCCAACGTGACAGATGGTGAGTCTATCGCCGTCTCAGGCACTATACATACGTCTTTGAATTACTTCGCAGAAATATGCAGGTTTCCTCACGATGGTCATTTTCCTTCACCGTAGGTATTATTTTTCTTACCAATACTTCAATGGAAGTTGATTAAAGATTTACTGGATAAAGATACCCATAATATGGTTAATGATTTATGTCACAAACCACTGGAGCGACACATTTTTATTCATAAAAAGACACATTCTTCAGATATTGCTATCACTTTTGAGATATAGTTTAGTTATGTTAATTTTATCGACATTTGTGCATTGGAACATTGTCCATGAGCTTACGTTTTTTAAATTATTTATTTTGTATTCTTTAAATTGTATAATATTTTTGAAAAGAGTAATTACTGAGTTTCTTGCCAAGTTCTTCTCAGTAAAAGCAACCTTCCGAACTTGGCGGTAGCATGTATAATCCTGTATAATTATGTCATTCTGACGATTTGAAAGTACTTTGCAAAAAGTCTAATCGAATAAAGATACTTTTGACTTTGACTTTGACTTTGAGAACAAACAGCATAAACACAAGTCTACGATAGTGTAGTCATGGGATTCTTAAATGGATTTTTAACACAATGCTTACCTTACATTACCGAAGGCAGAAACTAGTAATTTATACAAAATAAATTCAGCAGGTACAACGCATGTCATAATTTCCCTGGCCTTATCCCATACCTTGTTGGGGTCGGCACTTGACTCAACCCGATGTGGCTATCTGATTTTTATACAAAGCGACTGCCATCTGACCTTCGCAACTCCTTTGTCGAGGAAAATATGTGACCTGGGTTAAACCATCAGACAATTTTAGGCCTCCGACCGACCTGTACCTAACGATTGCCAAAGATGATAAATTGGCAACCATGCATCTATAGCAACAAAGAAACAAAGCACGCGAAAAGATTTGCATTTGGCTAGAATACCCTCCGTCTGGCAGAGATTTTTCCAGACGCATTTCCTTAAACCGATGATTGAAATACATGTTGATTTTTTTATGTGAATTTTACTAATGCAGTTTCCGTTGTTTGTTCTATGTACCTAGAGTTACGTAAAAATGGCTTTCGATAAATAATCTCCAAATAGAATAATAAACAATCCGAAGTAGTTTACATTCGATCCCACACCTGTGGAATTTACGTAAAGATCTCGGATATGACGTGAATTTTTTTAAATTCCTACGCCATGAAGAATTTTTACACCTACGATTTCCTTTAAATATGTGTAGGTATACGCTTTATCATAGTTGATAAAATAGTTTATGTGGTAATAGGTATTAAAGAAACCTGCACTAGTCAAAGAATAAATTCGTATTAGGAGTCGTGCGGCGACAGACTGATCATTTCGCTGTATCATACTTATTATATTTGTTAATTGGTTATCCCTGACAAGAGCGTTGTAGTATTCCTTGGAATCAAGTGTAGTATATGAAAGTAAAAGTGCGGTCGGGCAGAAATATACAATTTACCACTAAGGCAACGATATCTTAAATGTTTTGACAATAATTGTATAATACTTTATTACTTGTACATAAAAATATTAATGTAGAACTACATAGCTAAAAACCTTATAAATTTAATCTAATAACTAAAAACCTTAAAAATATATAATCTTATAACTAAAATATATTATTAAAAGAAGTCCCTGTAGGCAAGGTACCGAAGATACTGGCAGCATTCCCCCTTTGGATGGCAAGACTAATTCTTTGACCGAGGTAGCTGCCAGCTCTCCGGTCTCCTGTGATGTCGACTAACCTTTCCGTTATTTCTTTAAAAAGCCTAATAGCGCTAGGACCCCACGGACCAAGGCTATATTGTATATAATTTTCTACATTGTAAGTGATAAAAGTTATTTACAGAGCGATTATGAAACAAATATAATTATGTTGAGACTAGGTTCATCAAGTAATTACTATCTTTACTGTTCTCAAAGCAAACACGCCGTGATTCTATCTGTTAGTTAATTGGTTCCCTTTGACCCTTAACGTCTGGGTGCAAAGTTCAAACTCACTTGCATAAGTGAATTAATTCAATTATAATTATCTGCATTCAGATTACTTCGCTTCACTTAGTGTTTACAGTCTTATAGAGCATGCGGGACGTTTTTAAAGATTCAGCATATTATGTTTGCTATTCAAAATATTAACGCTTCAAGATAAGACAAGTTATCATCGCTGTGCTACTGCTCTCAATTTTGAACAATTTTTTAATCAAAACTTAGGTTCGAATAAAAGGAAAATATATTTTATTTTTGTTTGTTTGAATAAACTCAAAAATTACATTCAAAAAACATATTTTTCCAATTCAATGCTGCACGATAGTAACATAGGATCTCAATGAACGGAAATGTATAAAATATATAAAGTTGGTTTGCGAATGTGGGCTCGTTTTTGGTATGGTTTCCCGAGTGATAACTGTATTGGGTTCCAAGAAGAGTGTGAAGAGATTTTTACAGGGTCGACATCGCGCGCGTAATGTCCTCTGTGCCACACAGTTTCAGAAAAGAGCCATTTTAGGAACAGAATTGTAGTAATGAGCTTATTAGTTATTTGTTCAAGAATCTCCTTTCGACCACAGTCATGTACGACAAGAAACACGATCCTCTAAGATATTTCCACGTATTCCTTAGTGTTATTTTCATATTAAGCCCGTTTGTTTGTTTAGTTAATGCATACTCCTTGAGAGAGTCGCTATTCTAACTAGTTTTAACTTAAAACCACTAACAAACATGCGTGTATTTTCTTGTTAGTATATTTTAAAAGGTTTTGCGAATGTGTGATACAATGTTGCTTTGTGTAAAATCATCCGAGCAGCCGCATGGGGTTGAATAAAGTGCCAATAATAAATAGGAAAAGGCGATTACCGAAATAAAATTTATAGAGTGAATGTGAGCGGAAGTGTCGGTTGAGGGCGTGCAAGGAAGAGCTACTATGACCAAGTTAATCATATTTTTCAGAAAGGTCCAATTCGGAACACTCGAAAGTGTATAAGGAGTTGAATGAATGTGGAACAAGCGAAAGAAGTATGTAAGGATCGTAGCATGTGGCGAACGGTGGTCTCTGTCTCTGATACAGACAGGCGTGAGCATATGTATGATAAGGCTATGAACACGAAAAAACTTACTTGAAAAAAAGTTTCTTTGGATAAGGCCAGGTAGATATGGAAAGAATGGTCTCTGCCTAACTATAACTGAATGGTCCTGAATGGGAAGAGTAGTAGATTATATGATTTCTCGCGTTGTCACATTGGTCAGATTCTGAAAATAGGCCTGCATTTCCTGGGGAAGGCAGAGGTATTGTAATAACAACACCCACTCTTCACCGACTAAGTGTCAACGTGAAATATGGTGAGTCTATCGCCTTCTCAGGTACTTAACATAGGTGTTTGTATTACTACTTTGCCATATGCAGGTTTCCTCACGATGTTTTCCTTCGCCGTAAAGCACGTGGTGTGAAATCACTTGCTTCGCTTACGTAGTAGGCGTCTGCTCAAACCACACGGCCACCGCGGCTTCTTTAAACCTTAGTGGCACCTATTTAGAGGCGTAATGTTATTTTGTCAGTTTGCTGATAGCTTAGTCAATAGGCACTGGGTGTGATTAGCCTTGCTGTTGTGATTTCAGGTATTTGAATATTAATGAGTATTAGCGAAGATCTACCTCTATGTATTCGATTGAAAAACAACTATTATTTGTCTAGAAGGACGTTAAGTTTTATTTCTGTTTCAAATCAAATCAATTTATTAATATCTAGCGGTTTCACCCGCGAAGACAAAATTTAAGTTTATTTTAACTATAAGTAGCCTAAGTTACTCCTTGTAACAATAGCCAGACAACAGACAGACAGACGGACAGACAGAGAGAAAGTGAAAAAAAAATTTTTTTTTATATATGAGTACCGTATATACTTACATATACATTAAGTGAAAAACTTTACTTGAAATTACAAACAGAAACTTCAATTTTATTAATCTGAGCAGTAGTATATACGTATACCGAAGAGAATCTCTATAGCGTGATTGACAATATAATTAGCCCCATCTATCGGCATTGTTATGCACTACTACTTAAACCTACATACTTGGCTTGTACATATAGATCTATTGTTAATAAGTCATATCGCCATACTATTCCAAACTAGGTAAAGCTTCTGCTATGTTTAATTCGCCTATCAACTTCTAATTAAATTAGTCATATAACAAAACCTTAAAAAAGTAAAAGTTAGTCTATACTACTATTATAAAGAGGAAAGATTTGTGTTTTTATGTGCATGTTTGTAATTAATAAAGTCAAGAACTACTGCGGCGATTTCAAAAATTATTTGGAAAGCTAAATCATCAGCGAGTAACTTAGGCTTTATTTATCCCCATACACCCACGGGAACGGGGACTCGTACTGTATATATTTGTCCGTTAATCAGCTAGTGATTTATAATTTTCTTATCGCCATTATTCTTAATGTATATTTGAAGATGGACCTTGTGCGCGCCATATCAGCTATCTAGCAACTTAACACATATAGGTAACACGTTCAGGTGTTTACAGGACGGATTATCTCATTAACCAGTGGCCAAGGTTTTCTATTTGTGCGCACTGCGCGCGCGCAGCGTTACGTACAATATTATATTATTGTAATCATTATTTAAAGCGTTAAATATACTCTGTAATGAAAACAACATGTTCAAGGAGAGTTCTTTATAACACATAATTACTTTGGGGAGTCTAATAATCTTTATTTGATTCGAACAAGTCCGACAAGAAGTGAACACTTGTTTAACTTATACTGGAATGCATTTAATTTAGATCACAGCAATGATTCACGACAGAAAACTTTAGCCCATAGCTACAGACGGATGACGACGAAAATTTATAGTCTATGCCAAGCGGGCTTCCCTAGTCACAGATTACATATAGTTTCCCGAAAACTTATTATAAGTCCTACCTAAACTATTGTTGAACTCGTCGTCTCTCTACTTGAATATCATAGACTTTACAGATATAGGGAGAAAGCGTCATTATAAATAATATATAAATATGTTAACGCCATCCCTAACGGTTCCCCGAAGGGATAAGCGGTGTATAGGGTAACAGGTTTTATAATAACACCATCCACTTTTCACCGGATATGACATACCAACGTGACATATGGTACATGTCTTTGGATTACTTCACAGACGCTGTTTTCCGTAACCGTAAAGCTCGTGTTGAGAAATCACTGCCCTTAAATTTTTAGAATCACTCATTGGTACAGCCCGTTGTGCTCTCAAAGTTTAATTCCATTGTAATTTTGCTTAACCGCTGTCATTATAACATTTCAGATGCAAACGATTCTACACCACAACGGCAGCGCCGCAGCGTACACCAGCAGGCTGAAGAGAGGCGAGATCCACCGAGCTATCACACTCCATCCAGTCAAGGAACCGATGCACATGTATCGACTACACTCGTATTTCAAGGTATGTTCACTTATTTAGCCTCGTCACCGCCCTCAATTATAGAATTAATAGACTCCTAGAGGCCGGAGGACGGATAATATTCTTACTGGTTCTTGCTATGATAAGTCTACATTAAATTATGGCTCTTCACGGCAGACTTTATGAAATGAGGAGACTGGTGACAACTTGTAGAACGTTTCTTATAGTATACAAGTACTTTGAACACGTAAGGTGGAGTTGCAGAACGGTATTGCACGCACAGTCGTTACGGAAACGACCCTTGAGACGTTCGAAAATAACGATTCTATATAAAAGTAGACAATATTCTTAAAAAGTAGAGTATTTCCAAAGACACTACTACTCTATAACGATAAATTGACATTGATCCACAGAGTTCCAAGGTCATATCCACAGAAACACAACTATTCGTTATATTTTGTATACTTTATGAAACAGACGACAAATTCATGTAGCCTATCTACTTTCCTACACTGTGACCTCTATTATTTTGCAAGGAGAGACCAATCCTTTGGTATAAAGGGTGTCGGGATGTTTTTATTTCAAAGACTACTTTATATATGCTATTTGTTTGGTATATAATATGGTTATACGTGTCGATTTGAAAGTTCTTTGTTAAAGTCTTATCAATTAAAGATATTATTGAGTTTGTTCTTAAGGTGCATAGTTCTGTCAATAAGACAACTTTAGATCAGTCTTCGTATAGTTGTTACATTGCGTGTAGCATGTACGCGGTGTGTTTATAGCTTGTTAGGGTTCGCGTACATAATAAACAGTCCCAAGTGGGTAAATAAATCTGTGTAAATAGAGGATTCAAGAGGATACTGGGACCGCTAGCTGGTACCGCGTTACCAAATGCCAGAAATTTTGTTTGCGCGAAATGTATCTCGTAACCAAATGGCTTTTTTTTGTGTAGTGTCTCTTGCAGATTGAACTCCGGGAGTTATTTCTGCTTAACCAGTCAATGGCGAGACTAATTAAAGCCTCCAGCCATGCGTAAAGCTTTAAGCAACACAGCTAAGGGCGCCCCATAGTGGGGCTCGGACCTCGGCTTAGGGCGTTGCTGGTTCGCGAGCTAAGGAGCTGGACTGGGCTTGGTATATTAATTATGGTTTGGGAACCAAATTCCTGAAAAATCCCATTTTTATTCTATTTATCCTCATGCTATGGGTACTGAACACATGAGTCATTATCACAGGAAAACCTAACGAAATAAGTAAGGATAATTTACGAACTTTCCCTCATTATTGCACTATATTTTTGAATTCTATTTCTAATTGGAAACCCTTTAATAAAGTCTAATCTATACTAATAAATAAAGATAAAGAGTTGGTTTATTTGTTTGCTTGAACGTGCTAATCTCAAAAACGCCCATTTATGGAGGAAGGCTAATAGGTTACATATATCATCATGCTAAGAAGAATTGCAGGTCAAAGTTAGCGTTAGTCCAAAGTAACTATTTCACGTGAAGTTGCGAGCAGAAGGTCGTAGATATTATAAACTAGAATCATGTCTATTCATCATCTTTGATCTTTTTAATGTGCATCGTATCAAAGAGTTTTGAGAATTATAGAGTAAGTTTTCGCGTTTGTATAAGTCGATGGGAACATATATCTATACTCTATACAGATAAATACAATTGAAGTGTCTGTTTGTAATTCAACAATAACAAAATTTCACTGCATGCATATAAAAGTAGGTACGCTATTGACTTAAAAATACAATTATAGAAAAAAATTCCTTCTGTTTGTTCCGGCAAATCTCCGAAACGACTAGACCGATATCAACGGGACTTTCACTGGCAGATAGCTAATGTTATAAGGAGTAAATAAGGATAATTTTATTTAAAAAAACATTAGTGTTCCTAGGGCCACCCATAAAATTAACTCTACGCGGGTAAAACTGCGTGGCACAGCTATTGTATATATTATACAAGTAGCCTAAGTTACTCCTTGAAATATTAGCAATCTGGCAGTGAAAGTCCCGTTAAGATTGGTTCAGCCGTTTAGGAGATTAGCCGGAACATACACACAGACAGACAGACGGACAGACAGAGAAAAAGTTAAACATAGCTTTTATAAGCTGTTATTTTGGAATTACAAACAGACACTTCAGTTTTATTTATCTGTATAGATGTATAGATAAGATAGGTAAGTAAAACGCCTTCCTCTTTCGTTATTTAAGTCTATCATTTTCATCTTCCTCAAAGAAGATAATACTTACCAATTTTTTTGCCGACTGCTACTTAATTAGCGTCCATAGTCGTACATTCGTCTTATAAGCTCGCCAGCTCCTTGATAGGTGTATGATAAGATCAATCTCAAATTCAATTACTTTACAGTTATTCTAAGATGCCTTTAATATATCTAATTAAAACTATCACATATAGCGCTTTCACATAGTATGCTCACGTCATCCCAGAAGGGTCCCCGAAGGGGTAAGCAGGTGTGGTAACAACAATTTTACCGAATATGATTGCAGAGAGCATAATTCCATTTGCAGTGAAAGGCTGTTAAATTTGGAATTACAAAGTCACTTCAATTTCATTTTAATATCTGTACCCCCTATCACGGGTTTGCCACCGTTATCGTAATCTATACTCGCTAGCGTCACCGTCGAATATTAGTATGAGAAATTGTGCAGCGACACCTAGCGGTGACGTGAAGAACTAAAGTATCTAATACAAATATTGCGAGTGACGCTAGCGAGTATAGTTTACCATAACGGTGGCAAACTCGTGATAGGGGTACTGTATTGTATTGTATAAGAGATTAGAGAACAGAGGAGTATCCACAATGTGCAGATTGTGTGAAATAACACAGATGAATAAAAAGGGATGTAAACAAACGAGATAACGCGAGTGCATCGGACGCATTAACTGCATCGTCCTATCTCAATATTTCGTTATTTTTAACACAAAGGTAACAGATATCCCAAGCCATAGTCCAACGTAGTCAAACACCAAGGGTGACCGGCTGTCTATTACGATTATAATACTAACTATGGCTCGCAGTTTTACTCGCGTTTTATTAACGATAAGAACTATACCATCCCTTATAGATTTTATCCGAATTTCGGTTACGGCGGCTAATCTCAACGAGGATCAGCCATGTGCGCAGGAGATATTATAGTGCACAAGTGTGTGTGGAAACACAGGTGCACTCTTTATTACCTCACTCTTATAGTCCGATGGGACGGCAATAATTATAATTAAGATTATTTTGTATCACACATGTAACTAACATAAATGCAATAAATATATTAATATGAATACCCATCAAAGTTCGATATTAACATGAAGGAAGATCGACGGTTTAGCATGTCGAATCTTATTTGGGGTACAAGACCCCAAGTACATACATACATACATATGCTCACGCCTGTATCCCATGGGGGTAGGCAGAGACCACTGTTTGCCACATGCTACGATCCTTACATACTTCTTTCGCTTCATCCACATTAATTCATCTCTTCTTACACTTTCTTCGGTTACGAGTGCTCCGAATTTGACCTTTCTGAAAATACTATTAATTTGGTCATATTAGTTCTTCCTTGGACGCCCCCAAGTATAGGTTCAAACGTCGATGAATGCATTGAAGCGTGGCTCAAAATGTGTTGATGCTTTTTCGGAAACGTGCTGTGGTTGAATTGAAAGATTTCGAATCACACAAATTTCACAAAATACACATTTGAATGTCGACAGTTTTTAAACATGTAAAACCTATAGGTATCCACTTGTGTTACTGATTATTTTTTTGGATGTTACGATCGTGGGAATTTCATTATTTGCTAACTAAACCCAATAACTGACTCACCGCTTAGTATTCATGTTACATCTCTTAATTAATTTGAGAACAACTTTACGCTGATGCTAAGTACGTAATAAAGATAAGGGTACCTAAAATTTGTATGCGTTTGGATACAATTAGGTATAATAATGTAGATACCTGGACTGAGTAATGATAGAAGGATCGCCGACGGTTTTTACAGACAGCCCTTCGGACAACCGTAAAGAGAATAAACTACTTGTTGGCTGGTTTTATACGAATATTTTAACAAAAAGGTTGGATGGGAATCTGTCGTTAATATGGGGAATATTAGCGACAGATTCCCATCCAACCTTAAGTTAAGTTAAGTATTAACCCTAGTGCGGGACTAGCACGATCAACTGTCCATCAACACGGGAGCTACACGCACTACGGAGCGCCGCAAGATACCCCAAAGTGTGCGAACATCAACCACTCGTACCCGTAGCATTGTAGCTAAACGGAGTGATCTGTTGCTAATACTACTTAAAATTATAAAATGATTCTCTGTAATTATTTCTTATCTCAGTACAATCCAAATGTCAATCGATGGTTTTCAATCAGTAAACATTAAATTTTATTATAAAGTCCTTAATGTAGATAAGTATTTCGGTTATGATGATACAACATCATTTTTATTTGCGAAACTTAATTAAACGACTGATAAGTAGAGTAATTAAATATTGATATTGCATTTTATGCATTTAGGTACATCCTTGCATTAATGCACCAACGAGCTTTATCAAATTTAAATTAATATTATAATATAGCTGTGCCCAGCGGTTTCACCCGCGTAGATTTAATTTAATTCCCACAGAACCCGAAATGTCTTTTTTAAATAATAATAGCTGTAGTTATTCCTTGTAACATTAGCTACCTGCCAGTGAAAGTCCCATTAACACCGGTCCAGCAGTTTCAGAAATTACCCGAAACAAACAGACAGATATTTTTTTTGTAAATTAGTTTTTTACGTCAGTACCCTATATACTTTTATATGCATTAAGTGAAAAGCTGTTATTTTGGAATTACAAACAAATAATTCAATTTTATTTATCTATATAGATGTATACGTAGATAAAGATTAGAAAAATTAGGAAAACCTCTACGAAAATATATTACTTAGATAATATTACCTAATTAGTCGCAATCGCGAAATTGTAATTCATAGCCAAATTATGCGTTTGAATCTGACTGAATAGATGATGATGCCCATGATGGTAAGTGGTTACCGCAGCATAAGTTCGCTTGCAATATTAGGGGTATCACGCATGCGTTGCCGACTCTATAAAACTCTATTTTAATTATAATTGCTCCCACCATTCTTGTACATCTCTTACTTAACGCTGTAATTTCTCTATTTTCAGAACCATCGCATCCAGGAGCTTCGGGAGCGATCCCTGGACCTCCACAGGGACATAGCCTCGTCTTTGCACGAGCTAGATGTTCCTGAAGATCAGGTGGAGGACTACAACCTGCCTGGCGAAATACCTCTCTTCCCCGTGAAAGTCGGTCAGCCTGGCTACTTAGGAAATAATAGGATTTTAGGTGAGGGTTATGTAGCTAGCTTTCACCCTTGACTTTGGCCACGTAATATGTCTTTATGTTCCAACATATCAACGAGTCCGGGGTTGATCAATCCCTACTAATATTATAAATGCGAAAGTAACTCTGTCTGCCTGTTACGCTATCCCGCTTAAACCTCTCAACCGATTTTGGTGAAACTTGGCACAGACAATCTCTACACCCTGAGAAAGGACATAGGCTTTTATTGCGAAAAAAAGTATTATATAAAAGTAAATCTACGCGGGTGAAACCGCGGGGCACAGCTAGTTTACCATACATTTCTAGACATTATTAAACATTTAAAATAATATTTGAATGTAGTTAGCCGTATCATGAAAACAGTATCATATTCTTGCAGGAAGATTAAGATTAAACATAAAGGTGCTAGGTTCCTTGCTGATTTTAGCAGTCTACTGGGTAAAATGTTGTACCTAGAATATCCCGTTCTTTAATTACAAAGCTAAAATTTTTATTGCAATGTTCTAATTAAGCAAAAACTAACCAGCTATTTTATACAAGTAAATATATTTGGAAGTTAATTCATCACCATCGTCTCCCTGGCCTTATCCCATACATTGTCGGGGTCGGCACTTGATTCAACCCGATGTGGCTGAGCACCTGATTTTTATACGAAGCGACTGCCATCTGACCTTCGCAACCACTTTTACGAGGAAAATCTGTGATCTGGGTTAAACCAGTTGTAGGACTATTTTAGGCCTCCGACTGACCTGTAACGATTGCCAAAGATGATAAATTGGCAACCGGGACCAACGGCTTAACGTGCTCTCCGAGGCACGGAGGAAACTCGGGCGGTCACCCATCCAATTACTGGCTAAGGTTAGGGTTGCATATCTTCGCTGATCGAATGATAGGCGCAATAGCAACTGTGCCACGAGCTCCTCCTCCATATTTGGAAGTTAATTATGCAAAGAATATACTAAAAGTCAAGCAAATCATTAGCGTGATTAACTTTGAAAACTAAAATGAGCAGTTTCTCATTTGAGTCAGAACTCATATTTTATCCTTTGTTTAAAGTATTCATTGAGGAAACAATATAACATTAAACAAAGCTTCATTACCTCAAAAGATTGTTTTGCAGAACACTAGATCTTACTTATAACGGGGACACATTGATTGCCAAACAATCATAATAGTTTTAATGTGTTTCAGACACAAAAAAACATCTTACTAATTATTGTAAACGTGAAAGTTTATGAAGGTTTGTAACTCTTTCACCCAAAAACTAGGTACTGCTTGGATAATAATGAAAGTTTACAAAACGATTGCTTATACATCAGAATAACATATACGCTTTAATTTCAAAGACATTGTGTGAATTGTACGTATAAAGATAAGTCTAATCCTGCGCAGAAGGAGTCGCAGTCAACAGCTAGTAATAAAATAATGACGTATCAAGCCGTAGACTGAGTAGTAACATTTTTTTTTATTAGAAATATACATTTTGAACGGACAGTAACCAATTAAACAAAACGTAGCAATATTACACAATATATATATACAGTACACAATACATTGAATCATATACACAGCATATTATAAAAATACAAACAAAATCAAACATTCGCCTCGCAATACTCCAGACATGCCGACATGATCGTCTGCCATTCATCCGCAAACAAATCACACTCAGAGTGTGACTCCAAGAGAGCGTTGAGCGCAGAGAGAGTGCGAGGGACAGGAGAGTATGATCGCGACTTAGTACGACCAGCCAATATCGAAAACAGCCTGTGTTTCCTAGCGCGTGTGTAGTTGTCAGGCACAAATATTTTAGCTCTTCAAGTAAAATGTTTCGAAGGCGACGTAACATCCTAACGGTCTGTACCTACTAATGAGTTTTTCTAAAAGCTTAAGACACCACACATTACGGTGAATGAAAACATCGTGAGGAAACCTGCATGTCCGATAATAGCAAAATGTCAAGTAACTACAGAGGTGGACTCACCATCAATCACGCCGACGCCTCATCATCTTCTGGAAAATCTTCAAGGGACTGTCATCCCTAGTGGGCTGTAACAAAACACAAAATACTGTAATGCATAAGAGAAACAAATTGTATGATTTACATATATGTAATATATTCTTTGGTCTATTCCAGGAGCACCAATAGACATGAACCGGTACAAGCCCAACATCGTGGCGGACATAGTTCCCTTCGACTTCATCAGCAAGTCCATATACTCCACTACACATTCCAACCCCAAGAGGAGATTAGAAGGACCTTTGAAGGAAGCCTTGGACGATGTCATAAGAGAGGTATGGACAATTTATTCTGAACAAAACTAACTCATTGTAGGTTTAAGTATGACAAATGAAGATAAATAGCAAAGGCTATTTCTAGCTTCTTCCAGGGTATATAAAAAAAGTTCGAATCCCAGCGGGGCCTGTACCAATGACTTTTTCTAAAAAAAACTTATGTACAGTGATTTTACACCACGTGCTTTACGACGAAGGAAAACATCGTGAGGAAAACTGCATATGTCTGAGAAGTAATTCAAAGACGTATAGTGCCTGAGACGGCGATGGACACACCCTCTGTCACGTTGGCACTTGATCATATTCGGTGAAATATGGGTGTTGTTGATGCATCACCTCTGCTAACCCCTTCGGGGACCCTTCTGGGATGGCGTGAGCATATTTATTTATTTATTTTAGTTTGTAATAATTGTAAGACTAGCTTACCCCCCGCAACGCTGGTGAACCATGTAGAAATTAGATTTTTGTCTGATTGAGTAACACACGATAAATGTGCGAATGTGTTGGTATATGGATAGATTTATAAATTAAACATAGGAATTTATTTTATACAGCCTTTTGTCATTATATGATTTATTTTGTATACTCGAAATTAGTTACGAATTTAGGCCAGATTATATAAATCTTCCCTGTAATGTTGTAGGTTATGGAAATAATAAACGCGCCCTCGCGGCAACGAGGACGAGTGATTGACTTCAACGAGCTCTTGTACGGGTACACCAGGCTTCAGCCGCTTCATGGGGCAGACCATGTGCTGGATCTGCTGCTTCGGTACAGACGGTACAGGGGGAGGAAGATGACCGCTGCTGTCCGAAGACATGCTTACTTGCAGCAGAGTTTTACAGGTTAACATTATTGGAAACTAGCTTTTGACGTGTAGTATTCAAGTCCAATGAAACTGATAAAGAGTATCTCATTGGAAATGGGATACGTTGAAGGAAGACGTTCTGAAGGAAGGTGACAGACTCACAATCTATTACGTTGGCTTTCAGTGAAGTGTTCAACTTAAGGGTCTTTGAAAAGCCGTGAATCTAATATTTGGACGCAACACTTATTAAAGTTAGTAATTTTTAATGTTTCAGGAATGGAAATACGAGAGCTACCAATGGGAGATACTCCGCCGTTCGAAGATCAAATAGTTCTTGACAAAATGAACATCAGCTTAAAAGCCGACCCCAAAGATTACGACGATTTCGATGAATCAAATCAACCACAAAACAGTTTCTTAGACTTTGGTAAAATAAATGTTCGACAAGCTTTCGAAACGGGCCTAATGAAACTGCAAAATTTACCAAAAGTACTCAATTGGAATAACAACGAAGAAGACGAATACCCCATATATGATAGACGGATACACTTCGTTCTACCACTCTCTGGGAGAATAGAAACGTTCGGTAGATTTATGCAGAACTATGAAGATATCGTTCTGAAAAGCAACGAAGCTGCCCGCTTGATTGTTGTAGTTTTTCTAGACAGCAAAAACCCGTTGGACTATAAAAATACAGAGTCTCTAATCAATTACTATACTGATTTATACGGAAAAGATATTAAGATGGTGCAGATGGGGTCGACTGTTTTCTCAAGAGGGGCAGCCCTTACCGAAGGTCTTAAGGAATGTGCTGATGATGATCTAATGTTCTTCATAGACGTTGATATGATGTTCAATTTTGAAACTATGCGGAGAGTGAGGACTCATACTATCAAGTATACCCAAGTTTATTTCCCAATAGTATTCAGTCTTTACAACCCTGATGTGGTGAATGGTCAGGAGTATAACGTGTTCAAAGACGCTCCTGCTGCTGATACAGAGTTAGAAGAAGTCGTTGAGGAAGTTGAAGAGAGAGTGTTTACTGAAAAGGAACTAACAAATTTAAAATACGGCAAGGAAATAAATGATGATAATGGTTACTTCAGACAGTACGGGTTTGGTATCCTTAGCATTTACAAGTGCGATTTCTTACGGGTTGGTGGATTTGACTTGACTATAAAAGGTTGGGGTATGGAAGACGTGCAGTTGTTCGAAACGTTGATAAAATCAAACCTCACAGTTTATAGGACGGCAGATAGTAGTTTGGTGCATATTTTCCATTCAGTGAGCTGTGATAAAAACTTAGAGAAGAGTCAGTTTATGATGTGTCTAGGTACTAAAGCGTCTACGTTCGGTAGTGAGAAACACATGTATTATTATATGTTGAACCATCCCGAGGTCCTTTGGCCGCCGAAAGAAGACGAAGCTGAGAAAGGTGCTAGCTAGTACATAGTCGATACTCAATTAAGTTTGTCCATCAAATTGTATATAACCAGGGTTAGTCGATTAAATAATCGATTGATCAGCTACGTTAGTTAATTATTACATTAGCGACAATTTATCGATTGTCTCGAGGCTATTAATTAATCGGTTATTTGATCGAAATGCTTGTATTTGATGCAATTTTGAAATGCATTTGTGAATAAATTTGTATATTTGCATCATATACTTGCTCTTAGTGCTTCCTATCGTCTTCTAACTATTCCATTTTTATTTATTGAGATGGTCATATTATCTGTGAAATTATTGAAGTAATACGCGGAGCAGGGGCCCTATTACGACCTCTGATTGCCATGATAGTTTAACTCTTAATATCTGTCTATTACTGTCACACAGTGGTACTGTAATAAGAGCTTATGGTAAGGCCCCAGAAGCCCTGCCATGATTTCTTATTGCTCTCGTACTGAAAATGACTTGAGACAGATGTATGCGCTGTGTATAAGTCTGTCGCTATCCCACAGCTAAACTATCGTGGTATTATGAGCTTATGGTAAGACCCAGGTTCAATATTTATTATTAATGCTCGCAAATTCCTTTTCAATTTGGCTGTGGTTTTGTTCTTTATACTTAGATGTAAATTTAAAGAAGACCAGCGCATGACCATTATTTTAATTTAAATGATAAATTATTTTATTGAAATAACCAAGTGACAGAACGTATCACCATCTAGTGCTCGAAGGCTTACAATAGATTTAGTTTTATTGCGATCAAACAAGGCATATATATTTTTTTGATTTTTACATTTATTTCAATCTTATCTATGGTGATTTCTGTTGAAATAAGAATGTATAAAATGGGAATAATGTCCCTTCTATAATTGTTTACGTTTCAATAATATTCCAATGGAGCGTTGATTAAGTATATGTTGATGTCTTCCTACAGGAAAGGGAAATGACGTCACATATCGCACCCTCAGATCGATAGGGGCTCAACTCAAAAATTTGCGAAACTTATGTTAAGATCATAAGACAGACCTACACAGAAAATGTATTCCTACACGTAGTTTTTAAAAACATAAAATAATGATTTTTTAACACTTATCGCCAAAGCACGATATAAACTATACTGTAAAAAAATACATTGTATTAAAAACTCATAAAATATCTACTAGATTTTTGAATTAAGCCCCTATCGTTCTGAGGGTGCGATATGTTTCTCTTCCAAACACATTAAGAACAAATTTTTTTTTAAATTTTGTTTTTCAAATTAATTCTTTGAAGTATTTTGTGGTTTCGTCATTTACACAGTTTATTGTATTACACCACTTAAAGAAATTTATAGCTCCGCACTTTCTGCTTCCACCCGTTTATGTTAACAATTTTATTACAAGGACAAGAATCATACAGCATTTAATTATATGTAGGTACGTTATACATTCGTTCCTAATAAATTGAAATTTATTTAAATAAATATTTATCTATAAGGTTTTATCAACAGACACTACATTAGAGTTTTAAATATTTGTGCTATAACAGGGGCCCTTCTACGACCTTTTATTGCCATCATAGACTGACAAGGATTATGTGACAGATGTACATCACATGAAAAAGTCAGTCACTGTCATACAGACAAACTGTCACGGCAGTAAGGAGCCTGTGAAATATTACTTCCCTGGCGCGACGCCTGCGCAGTATTATCAAAACGATCGATTATATTTTAAATCGCATTTTGAAGACATACAGTGAGTGAATTATAGTTTATATATACGTAAATAAAAACGTAATGCTACTTGATTGTTTCATCATAATTCCATGCTTTACAACAAAATTAATAAATTGTATGCATGTGTTTTAATCGTCAGAATAACACAAAATATAAAGTAATTATATTAATTGTGCCTGGCAGTTTTTTGTTACTGCTGTTTGTCTGTTAGTTACTTTTATTTTTCAATTTCTATTTATATTTCATACCTAAGAAATTGAGGGTATCTACGCGAGTAAAACCGCGGGGTAGCTAAGTGTCTAAATATAAAATTATTGTATTTTAATCTATGGCGAGATTCTTTATCAGCTGAATTTACACAACATTGACATTTGTGCTGTTAGCTGTAAGGTTTAATATCGCTAATTAATCAATGAAATGAAGGTAACAATTAGTCACGACGCAATTTCATTGTAAAATACCCATGTAAATTACAGTTATATTATGTGTAGATAGAAAGTGAAGTTCTTTGAAAAACGACCGCTCAAACTCATCATCTCCCTGGCCTTATCCCATACATTGTTGGGGTCGGCACTTGATTCAACACAATGTGACTGATCACCTGAATTTTATACGAAGCGACTGCTATCTGACCTTCGCAACCCCTTTAACACATTCACTGCTAACATTTCAACTTCTTCGTAAATTCTCTAACAGTTGGACGCACATACGCGTCGTTAGCAGTGAACGCGTTAACGAGAAAAATTGTAGGCCTTTTTTATGCCTTTTATATTAGGCCTCCGACTGACCTACAACCGGGACCGACGGGTTAGCGTGCTCTCCGAAGCACTGAGGGAACTCGGCCGGTCACCCATCCAATTACTGGCTAGGGTAAGGGTTGCTTAACATCGCTGATCGATTGATATGCGCAATAGCAGCTGTGCCACGAGCTCCTCGACGACGCTCAAACGACCGCTCGAACTAATCGCATAATATAAAAATTGCAAGTACTTTGAAAATGTCGCATGTATGTGTAAAGAAAATTGTATTTGACGATTGATTTTCGACCTTACGGTGTTAAAGGGTTTGTATACAGTAGGATAAAAGCAGAAAAATACTCCTCACTTTGGTTGTGACTTCACTAATACAATGTATTATTATTTATGTAACACTTAATGGCATAATTACTTACCGTGTATTTTTTTCCGTTAGCCACCATACCTTCTTCACTTATAAATATTTTTTTTAATAAACCTATGTTCGCTTACGCAAATAAAAAAAGAACACAAATACTTTTTGCCGGCATTTTATTTTACCATAGATAACTAATTTTGCGCAGAATTGTCTATTGTCATGTAAAAATTTATGTTGAATAGGAACTCTTTATGTGCATAATACGTATTTTTATTAAAATCTTTAGTATTTTAGTGTAAATATTAATTATTGTTATTTCGTGCTCATTAAGTGCCAATTGTTAGGTTATTAAGTAAATGTAAAATGAACGCATTTTATGAATTCTTGTAAGTAAATATTTTTTCATTTGTAGTAAATATTTTTTTAAATTAAGAAATTATGGCATTGTGATTTAAAAGTGATGAATATGGATTAATAGTACGAAATTTTAAAAATATATATTTTGTGAAATATAATTTTACGTCTTTAATTTTTTCGCCTGTGTACTTTAGCCATCCTAAAAAAAAAACATTAAAAAAAGCTAATAATGGATTTGGTGCCATCTTCGTTCAGCGCTAATGTGTTCCTATGGAAGATTATTACTTCCTTATATTCAGTTTATAACTTCCATACACGGCTTATGCAAGGCTCCGTGCGGCAGGTCTTTGCGAGGCCCTTTTATCCTACGGAAAAGTACTTATGTGGTGCGAAAGTAGGTCTGGTTGTTTGATACGTATTTTTTATGTATATATAAAAAAAGAAAGATTAAAAATAATCTGTATTTTTAAATTTGCTTGACGCGAAGCCCCTACAAGAGTCCGCTAAGGTCGCCACAGTCTATACATATAGCCTAGCATGGCAATGACTCATTCTTCTAGTAAATTGTATTAATGTATGTAAAAATATACAAAATGGAGACATAATATGTAAAAAAACAGGGTATTCATTGGGATTCGAACTTGCGTCGCTTGCGTAGCTCTACCGATTTATTACTTTTAATTTTGCAGCATTAGATAGACAGACATATTTATTATATTCACAATATTGGTCAGAAAGTGGCCGTAAGAAAGAGTGCCGTGGTGGCCTCGGGGTTTGAGCAGTCGCCTGCTACGCAAGCGACGCAAGTTCGAATCCCAGCGGGGCCTGTACCAATGAGTTTTTCTAAAAGACTTACGTACAGTGATTTCACACCACGTGCTTTACGGTGAAGGAAAACATCGTGAGGAAACCTGCATATGTCTGAGAAGTAATTCAAAAGACGTATGTATAGTGCCTGAGACGGCGATAGACTCACCATCTGTCACGTTGGCACATAATCAAAAATTCGGTGAAAAGTGGATGTTGTGATTAACAACACCTCTGCCTACCCCTTCGGGGAATACAGGCGTGAGCATATGTATGGTCAGAAAGTGGCATTACCTTCTAACTATGCAGAAATTCGGTTACATAATTTTGAAACAAATCTTTCATAATTTTCAGCTGAAATTATGAAACGAAGGTGTTTAAGTATTGTGAACGTAACGGCTTAGCAGTAAGTCGGTAAAACAATAGAATTAATTTAACTGTCTCAATACACACATTACCGAGCCCCTCATTGTGTTTGTGGATATCTGAATAGATAAATACAATTGAAGTGTCTGTTTGTAATTAGAAAATAACAGCTTTTCTATAAATGAAAGCATATACTCTTCTGACTTTAAAAAAAAATGTTGTCTGTCTGTCCAGGGTAATCTCTGAAACAGCTGGACTTTCACGGGCAGATAGCTAATATTACAAGGAGTAACTTGTGCTTGTATTAAAAAAAACATTTATGGCTTCATGGGAATTAAATAGCCGTGGTGGCCTTAGGGTTAGAGCAGTCGGCTGCTACGCAAGCGACGCAAGTTCAAATCCCAGCGGGGCCTGTACCTATGAGTTTTTCTAAAATAAAACTTATGTGCAGTTATTTAACACCACGTGCTTTACGGTGAAGGAAAACATCGTGAGGAAACT
Source organism: Watsonalla binaria (assembly GCA_929442735.1). Lineage (NCBI taxonomy): Eukaryota > Metazoa > Arthropoda > Insecta > Lepidoptera > Drepanidae > Watsonalla > Watsonalla binaria. Next base: position 683,609 of record OV838932.1, read on the forward strand.
TGCATATGTCTGAGAAGTAATTCAAAGATGTATAGTGCCTGAGACGGAGATGGACTCATCCTCTGTCACGTTGGCACTTGATCAAATTCGGTGAAATGTGGGTGATGTTGATACAACATCTCTGCTTACCCCTTCGGGGACCCTTCTGGGATGGCGTGAGCATATTTTATTATTTAAATTAAATCTACTCGGGTGAAAAGCTAGTGAATAGTAAAGCTAACTGATTGCGTGCGAGCGTTAAGAAGCTTGGTAAGGTGTTAAAATACGAACAAAAGCAATCACGGACGTTAGAAGATAAAATATAATCGTGGCATGATTAAAAAGTTACAAAGCACATTAAGTGCTACTTAAAACTAGCTGTGCCCTGCGGTTTCACCCGCGTAGATTTAATTTAAATCCCGCAGAACACTAAATGTTTTTTTCTTTTAAAAAGTAGCCTAAGTTACTCCTTGTAACGTCCAACCGTTTCACAGATTACCCGGAACAAACAGAGAGACGTAGAAATTTTTTGAGAATTTGTTTTCTTATCTCAGTACCGCATACACTTTGATATGCATTTAGTGAAAAGCTGTTATTTTTGAATTACAAACAGACTCTTCAATTTTATTTATCTGTATATTTAGTATAATTGAAGTCGCCCTTTCCATTCAAAATTATTTTGCCCGGTTTAACCCATCGTTCTTCAAAACCACGTTACGGATGTTGGCAGTTTCGACTAATTTGTTTTCGTAGTTGAACTCCTATGGGCCAAATATTACTACTACCTTTGACGTCGACATCACAGGAGACCAAAAAGCTCGCAGCTACCTCGGTCAAAGAATTAGTCTTGCCATTCAAAGGCGGAATGCTGCCAGTATCTTCGGAACCTTGCCTATAGGGACTCCTTTTAATAATATATTTTAGTTATTAGATTATATTAAGGTTTTAAGTTATCAGATTATATTTTTGACGTAACTGTAAGTTCTAGCCAAGCTAGTAAAGCATGGGGTTGATAAACAGACCCTGACACCTGATGGTAACCACATCTGACACTCGCCAATGCCAGGGGCATAATGGGTAGACGTTCCTAAAAGGATAGTGGTTTCCATAGTCCAAAAATTCATCTAGACACCCATTCAATTAATTGATAGTATAGGCAAATATTACTTAGATACTGTAAAGTATTTATTTGGTTTAGGCCCCGGCAAGGCACTTATGAACGTCGAAGAATTGAACATCGGTTCGGAAACCAGTCTACTCCTGTAGTAGGTGAAATAATGCGAACAAAATTTCGAAACAAAACGTAATGATATTGGGATTCCTAAGCATTTCAACAACTTGTCAAATTACCTCAGCTTGCTCTTGCAATTATGTGTGAGTACTTAGCAGTTGAAAACCCCTGAGGGTACTAACCATTGTCTGTCGGCCAGCAATGTATGATGCAATTCTATGAAACGCGCTTAATGTCGAGTACCATCACAAAATAAATATACACATAATGAAGGCTATCTCGCACATAGTAGTAACAGACACATAGTAGGGTACGGCATAATTGGATCTCTCGCTCGATAGTCAGAACTGCCCAACTGGGGACTGTACCTCAACTTTACTAACGATCTCACAAATAATAAATAAATAATGCTTTTTAGAGTGTTGTATTCGTGCGATGAGTAAGCTTGCCAATACTTCTTATAGCCAGGGGAAGAGAGTTTAACCATTATTTATAGGGAGTGTGACCCTTCGCATTCACCTTCATAGACAGCAGTATCCGCTTACCATCCACTACTCTCAAGTATGCAGTGTAAAAAAAATATATGATAATCAACGAGGGCCTGTGCATAATTTAATTCTCCTTTAGCATTTGGTGCGACACATGAGTGGCACTGCGGCGATACCTCTTCAATGTAGGGTGCCTACCTTCTGTTACCGTTTTATATTTTAGTACCATACTGCGATTAGTCGTGGGATTACGTTTCATCACTGTCAGATGGAAATTACAGTGATGTGGGCTGTACTGTGTGGTCAGAGATTAATATATGTTGAAATTGTGCATTAACTTTCCCAGAGTCTTAAGTCCCATTATCAACACTATTTAGCAAGTCTTCATCTTCATTTCCTCACAAAAGGCCTCAATGGTGTATCCAGAGGTCCTGCGATTTTTTAATCCCCTCGACTACTTTGCATCTTTTTAATTTTAAGGTACCAAAACAAAACGTCAAAGCTCAGAAGTTCTTAATACGCTCTTCTTAAACCTATGATGATAGGGTCCCTGGTATAAATGAAGTAATATGATAAGACTAGATGCAGGATAATGATGCTATGCCTATAGGATGCCGTTTGCGATGTTAATGATTTCTCATTATGGAATACCAAATATTGAACAAAACTCTAGATGAAGCCGCATATGACAGTATCTCAACTATCTCAAGTAAAGTTCGTATAGTCTTAGATTTTGATGAAGGATTTAAAGAAATTGTTGGCAGAGATCGTAATTTGAAAATCTGTAATACTCGTTTGGTATTAATGAAGCATGTGGCGTCTCTGCCAACCCTCACTATCTCGTCGGATCTGAATCAGCTAAATGCTAAGCACATTAAAATTATGTAATGAATGGGTAGGCTTTTAGCGAGTATTTATTTTTGCCTGTTAGTAATTGTTGGATAAACTTTTTATAGAAATAAGATGTCAGGGTACGGTGTCAAAATGTATTTATTTTTCGTAAATAAAACATAAAAACTTAAAATATAAATTAAGCTATTCTTATGATAAAACTTTTTACAAGACATGAGTCGAGTCCTGCAGAAAGACACTTCGCCCTCGAAGCTCCAACCATCACAGGTGCCAAAGCTGTTGCGTTACAGCTGTCAAGGTGACAGACATCAGAGTGACAGTTGTCAGATTGTCAGTTTTGGCAGGTGTGAGGGTGAAGTCACCGGCGCCTGACTAACTGCGGGACTAGTCCCATCCGAGTGCGTGCACAGTCGCAAGCGTTGGCCGAAGGAGGCGGTGATCAACGGCCCGACCGACGGCACCTACATTGTACGTGCCAGCCGACCTATTCGAATACACATTCGGCCGCGCGGGCTCTTACGCGCCAACCGAATAACGTGGACCTACCGAACGACAGCGAGACTACATTCAGACTCTTATCAGAGAACAAATACTATGAGAAGCACCTCTCTATAGATACTAGATTATACTACCCACGCACACATACACTGTAGTAAAAGGCACTATCAATGTGTGAGTGTGTGGCACGCCGAGATAGTCCTTCTCATTTTATCTGTTCTCTGACGTAATGCATGCAACTGCAACGTTTGACAAGTTGCATTTACACCCATTATAAATCTAAATGTTCATATTTGGTTCGGGATATTGACTAATTTAGTAAGGAGCGCCGTAGCTGCCGGAGGGAGCGCGGGGAGCGCCATACGAGGAGGAAGGGCCAGATGGGTATCCGCCGCCGGAGGAGCCGCTTTCTTGTTGGAACTGAGCGACCTGGATGGCTTGACGGACTCCTTCAAGTTGGAGGCCAACGACGCGGGCAGAGGGTACGCCGTAAGAAGATGAAGGTGCGCCGTAGGATGATGATGGGGCTCCGTATGAAGAGGAAGGAGCGCTGTGGCCACCGCCGAAACCTCCAGATGATCCAGACGAAGAAGATGACTCTTCCTTAAGGAGGATCTGTCGTACTTGCTCCAGGAGCTGAGGGTCCACGTTCTGGCCTTCTGAGGTCTGGAAGCCAGAGGAGACGGCGCGGTAGCCGCCACCACCGCTCAGACCACCGCTGAATCCACCGCTGAAGCCACCGCCACCGCCGCCGGAGGGGCGGTTGTAGCTGTAACCGGAGGGAGGCTCAGCGCGGACGCACGCTACCAACGCTAGGGCTATGCACTGCAAAAATAAATCTTATTAGTCACCGAATACAACACAATATACTCTAAATCAAATATACGACATCCAAAAAAAGTAACAAGTGTTTGGAGATATAATTAGCGGTGGCTATTGTGAACGTCAGCGTTATGTGAGGTGCTAATATTTGCCGAATAAACCCAGACAACATGACGTTACGACAATGTTGGACAATAAAAAGCGAAACAGCGAAAACAAATTACTAAGATCAATATTTGCGGAACCGGAAAATTGAATAGGAAAATTATGCTTATCCATATGAAGGTTTGAAAGGTAATAATCTTGCTAAGAATGCTATGTGATTGGTAGGATTGAAGTTAATTGGATAGGTACATCTAGTTTCGGCTATCCGGATAGTAATTGACCTTATCAGCAATTATCTACGTGTCAATCAATGAGGCATGTTTACAACTTCTTCGAAAGTATTACGAAGCCCATTGTATCATACGTTACAGAAGATTATTTGAATACCCATGCTATCTATTGTTCGTACAATACTTTCCAATCAATTTCCTGGTTCGCGTGATTCTAAATATATGTAAATTGGCGTTGCGTAATATGTTGACTGATTCTTTATAATAACCATGTCGTCACATAACATCTTATCAGAAGAAAGTGAGGACAACCGAAGATTAGTTACAAAACTTAAAGAATAATGCCGTTATTTCTAAATGGAAAAATGAAGGTAACATTTCAGTTTGAACCATCAAATCCTCTCAAAAATCCGCAAGAGTAAATAAGGAAATGGATTGTAACTTCATCAGGGCTATATAGTTTATAATCATTAAATGCGATGTCGAAATTCTGGATTAATGTAACCATCGAATAACTAAAGTAAATACTCCAACAGAGTAACCACGAAACAAAGAATAATATTTATAAGTCACAAAAACTTTAGAAGGAAGTTTTCTAAGATTGCAAAGCTTGACATGACACGCGATACGGCGACAAATCGTATCTGATAATCTAGTTGACAAGAGAATTCGTGACGAAAGAAAGTGAAATTAATTAGGTTCACACGAAGAATTCAGCTTTTGCGGGCTTATCTGATGTTCTCTCCTTTGTTTGTTTTTAGAGGTACTGTCTATTAACTGAATATAAAAGACCAATTAACACATACCACTTGTCTTTCTTGGTTCATCAATTAATTTATTGCCTGAGACGTTGTTTAGTTAGAAGATTTTATGGTTTGTTGATGTAGGGTACAAGTTATTAGCCTTAGTGTTAACATCAGGTATTTAGTGACTCAATTACAATTCAATTATTTAGTAGGTTCATGTCATTGTATTCTCATAGTAATAGCTTGTGGCTCCGTTTAAAAGATCTTCAAAAGTCAGGGGTAACAGAGAAGTGTGCAATTCTATTGCATCACAGAAGTCCGTTGATTTGAGATTCTCAACATACTCGAAGGTATACGATCTCTGACCTCATGTATTTATGGATAATTTCATGCATTACTAATGTGAGCATCCATTACGTTAAGGCAATATATTGGTTTTAAACTACTGAGTTATGGTGTTTTAATTAATTAACACTTGTTTTATCCTTAAGATCTAGCTTTTAAGAATATTAAATTCTTCAATACTTTCACCAAATATTCAACTTCTATAGAAATAAAGCATTCTGGATCATCAAATTTCAAGAGACATTTGGAACTGCTTGAATATCACGTTCTTTAATAATATGATAGTAATATCCATAGTTTACCGTCATACCACGTGACCTGGGGTTTAAGTTAAATGCAGGAAGCGCACAGGCTAGTTTCGTAACAGGTCACTCAGCAAAAGGTTAGGTCGCTATCGAGTCTTGGGTTTGTGAAAACGATTTGCTAAGAGAACTGAGAGAAAAGTTTGCGAAACCACTTTTGTTTTATCATCAACATGTTTATTCATATGATATGCACTCTGTGGTAAATTTTGGTCATTAGAGTGTCCTTCAAAATTTTGATAATTATCACTTTTCACTGACTGTCAAATCTTTTTGCGTAACTTCTTCATACTTGTTCCAAAATTTGTAAACGAATTGAACAGCATTGCCCTGAGGTCGTAACATAAGCTCTTATGGCCATCACAGTTCCACTGTGTGACAGTAACGGACTTATACACGTCGTATACATCTGTCTCATAATAAAAGTTACACTATCATGGCAATCAGAGGTCTTGGTAGGGCCCCGGTCATAATTCAGCACATGTAATTGAGCTATCATGATTTCCTGAACATTTATAGAAAGTCAATTCAAACTAAATTTTACGATCACAGTTCACAATCTTGTTGATAAAAGATCTTTTTAATATCGGATGGGAAAGTCGAAAGCAGCTGTCAAATTATAAAAAGGATTAAAAACGCGTAATGACTGTAAGTAATGGCGAAACTTTCTATTATCTCTGCCTGTATATCTCGTAGATATCTATGTTTTGAGAAAGGCGCAGTTATCTTCCCTAGCATTCGCACGTACGCCATTAAAATTTGATTTCCCGCGAACAATGTTACAGATTGCATCGAGATGTGTCTGCGCATTGCATCATTTAATGGCGCCATTTCCGGCGGAAGTCACGCGATCGCCATTAGACAGAGCTTTCATGTCATAAGGTCTATTGTGTATATTTTTTTAAAAGGAATATTTTGCCTTTTTTGTACAAAACATATTTTGTTTCATGAACATGTAAGAATAAGATTACTGAGGTTTTCTTTTATGTAATATTCTATTAATGGTGGGAATCAATCTAATGTTCAACTCTTTTTAATAATAAAGCTCGGGATAACAAGAATTGTAAGATTTCTGGTCTGTGAGATTCTATAAAATATATTATTTTACTAGCGGACGTCACGCTGTTTCACCCGCATAGTTCCCGTTCCCGTGGAAGTACGGGGATAAAAAAAGCCTATGTTACTCGCTGATGATGTAGCTACTTAATAGTGAAAGATTTTTTTAAATCGGCACCGTAGTTTTTGAGTTTATTCATTACAAAATTACAAACTAGATATAGGTAATATATTTGAATTTAAGACTTGTTTGACGATTTTATGTACCGAAGAAAAGCAAGAGAGTCTAACTAATAAATCGTAATGTCACGAGTCAAGCTAAACAAGAGTTCAAAACCTTTTCACTAAAGACCATAGACAATTGGCAGCTTTTTATAACTATTGTTTTTACGGTCGTAAAAGCAAGTAGCATTCACATAGAATAGACAATATCGGTTATTTTACGACCGTTTAAAGACTTACTATGGCAGTAGAAATTGAACGGTTGTCTCAAGACCCTTTTAGATAGATATTATGGGTGCTGGGTGCTTTTAAAATAGCATTAGTGTTTACACATCGAACATTTATTTAGGATTATTAAAATCGTTTTATTTTTTATTTTCCTCTTTAATAAATGACTTCATGGCTTATCCGAAATTCTCAATTCAAACCGCGTAGTGATGAGATCACACGCAATCATGTTTAGAATCGATTCAATTACGCCAGCGGGACGCGTTTGAATATCGAATGAAGCGATGACAGGTACAATCTCGAGACGTATTCGGTAATACGTAAATGGGTATGTAGGCTACGGTTGAAGAGTGGTTGTGGGTATTCTATGTACGAGGTTACTTTTTATGATGAGAACTAGTTTCATTATTTACTTTGACGTGTATTCTATCAATTTACAAGTAGTTATATGGCATGTTAAGGTCGTAAAAAGAAATATTTTATATAATAATTATTTTTGCCGAGAATCTGCACTCAGCAGTTTCATCACAATCTAATGAACGATGCACGATATATACAAGTGGGACGCACAGACATCATAATATGTTATAAGTAATACTTATGACTAACAATATAAGGAGTCATGTGCAATATTCTGTACGTCATTCGGGTGATTTGTGTAGTGAGTCCTACGAATATAAATGAATGAAAAGCATAATTATTGTACATATGACATCGAGTGACTGTCTCGACTTTTGGCGATCATCTCGAACATTAGAAAGTAAAAGGTAAAAGTACATTTTAATGTATTCACCTTTATTAAAGCAAAAATAATTTTATGATACTTATGCTAATCACAATGTAACGTGAAAGTTGTTACACAATATATTTTTTACTGTGGTATATTTAGACAAATATAAAATTACGTTATATACTTCATATCAAGGTACACTCCATCATTTTTACAAAAATATCTGTTAGATAAATGTACCCAAAATGATTTGATATATCATCTCGCATCTAGGATGTAGCTCACGTAACTGTCAATCAAACAAATCTTAAACCTTTTAACATTGATGTATATCGATACTCATTATGATGTTACCGATACTTTAGAAATGTTTACATATTTCCCAACCCTAAGTACGCGAGTTTATGAATCGAAAACTGCATTTTCAATATCATTATGTTGACTATCTGTAAAATTTGTTTTTACAAGAATTTTTCGTCAACAAAATTCAATGCCTCATGATGTATGGAAAACAAGATACTAAATAAGAAAGTACCTAACAAAAGCGTACTAACGCACTAGCGTCATATGAGTTAAATAAACACAACTCAAATAACATCGATTCGAATATATTGAACAAATACCGAAATCCATTACTGATTTAATAATTAGGTTTTCTCTTTTGTCGGTCTGCTGAATCGATTATATCTACGTACCTACTGAAGTTTGGGCTTCTATATTGAAATTTACTCGATCTGAACGAAGTCGCTCACCCTATTCTGTAAGTCAATACCGCTACCACATTGAGATTTGAAAAATATTTTTTCAGAAGTATATGAGTAATATACATCTCGGTAGGTATATTACTTTCAGAAACACTTTAAGAGGCTATCTATTAGAAGGTATTAAAATGCTAATCTTAATATAATAATTAGTATTGTGATTTATTAGCGTGTATCGAGAGCTATGAACCGGTTTTAGTTTTTCTGTTTGTAAACATTTACGAATGTATAAATAACTCTTGCTTTCGAATATTTCAAAGTACATTTAACGAATTTGAACAAAGAAATACGTAATTGATAATATATGTCGACTATGCTTTTCACCATTTAAAAAAAAATTTTCTTAGTTAAAATACGTTCCATGACCGTTCGGAAATCAACGCGAGTGCATGGGTCCACAAATAAAATTCCAAATTCGTAGCGTCTTCTAATCACTGAGAATCACAATGCACCGTTTTGATTTCGGAACGTCACAAACACTTGTCACTTTTTTTTTTAAATCACTGACACAAGCACTACACTGGACTTACCGCAACGAAGGCTTTCATGTTGTATGGTGATGGGTCACTTCGGTACGTAGCGAAGTAATGTGGTGTCTGCGGACGGCACCCGCCGATATATAGTATAGAGACGTCGCGGTGGGGAAGCGAAAGGATAGGTTAGATTGTGCAAGCCCTGGAGATGCTACCAACAAGAGGAAGTTTCTTCTAATTGGAGGGCATCATGCGATTTTTGTTTTCGGTGGGCGAAGGTATGGCCTGAGGTCATGTGTCATAAGTTTGGGATAATGTGAGAGATTTCATTAGATTTTTCGATTATTGTGGTTTTGTATGTCATGTGAATTTTTTAATACACATATTGCTAGTTAAAAAAATATAAATTATCTTTTTTTATTTTATAAGTGCGAATATGGTTTATGAAATTTTAAATTTTAGAAGCTTTTGGTACAAAGACTTTTAGAAAATCACAGATTAATTTTTAAATATTATCACGATTTTTTCATTAGACATATTTATTGATACATCTATAAGAAGACATCTATACAGATAAATAAAATTAAACGGCTTATTTGTCATTCAAAATTATAAGCTTTATAATGAAAATAGGTAAATAATTATCGACGTAACAGTCATTAGTAAACTAAAAAAACTTCTTGTTAAAATCTTAGTTTATGGGAAAAAAACTATGGTGATTATATCGGTGATCCAATGAAAACATTCCATAGATATTCACGTACTTCACCGAGCTAACAACTTTAAAAGTTGAGAGACCTTGGAAAATAACTGACTTCTTACTAATTACTCAGATATTTTTTCCATCTATACTAGTCTATACTAATATTATAAAGCGGAAAAGTTTGTAAGAATGTTCCTAACGAATTGACTCGAAAAGTACTAGACCGATTTCAAAAAATCTTTCACCATGAATGCTACATTATCACTGATTAATATAGGCTATATTTTATCCCAGTAATCCCACGGGAACGAGAACTACCTGAGCGAAATCGTTATATTGTAAAGAGATAATGGTTGTAAGTAGGTACACACTAAGTTCGTGTGTTGCCAAACTAAAATATTAATAGACCTTCAGAGTGGACATCTACAATATATAATATATATATATATCAATGTTAATACCAATGGGAATTATGTCTGTCTATCTGTCTGTTGCCTTTGCATCGCAACCGCTTGACCGATTTGGCTGAGATCGCTGATACTAAATATTAAACTTTATACCAAAAGACGATCGATACCTGCATAAACATTACACGAACAAAGTCACGACGAAAAGCTAGTAGATTATGTATTTAAGTATAAGATAAGCTATACGTTTCACACGCAGATTCACCTGTGTAGCAGTAACATTTCGCAAACAATCTTTCAATTACTATTTAATAAGATTACTAAACTTCTTTATTGTGTTTACTGTCATCACATTTCCATGTCTCTATGATCAGTGGCTTATGCTGTGATTTCATATATAAATCAGACGGACTTTGAATTTTATGTGCATTCAAAAAAATTCAAACTTACTTTATATAACTACCTAGTCTTAAAATTTTACTACTGTATTACAGAATTCCTTGCAATATCTACTAAAGTACCTACAAATGATTAAAATATAGTATTATATAAATAAAATAATATGCTTGGTTCGAGCCATGTTGTTTGCAGACAAAATGTTTAACAATTTATTAATATTTCCATACCCAAAATGGGTGAAATATGCTATGTACCTTTTATTTTAAACAACATCTTTTGTAACCATATTTCATGTAAATAAATTATTCTTATTCTTATTCTTATAGATTTTCATTGAAATAAATAGCAAACTGCGTCCATTTCCCAACGACTACTTGGTAAAGAGTATTTCTACTGATGTTGCGTGAGTCTAGTCAAGCTGGTTCGTTTTATATGTAAATTAATTACAGTATTAAATGGCTTTTTGTTTGTCGAGAAAACTTAAGTTATCCCATGTAATGTGACCAAAACTACTAACGTATTTGTCTGTATACAAAACTGAACTCTAATACGCCTTGAAAGTGATTGTATTCACTTGACAGCAGGAGGAAAAGTTGGCTAGACAATGTTTTAATTTTTGAAAAAGCTTCACAAAGGAAATATAAAAAGTCGTCACAGGAATATCAAGGCCTTTTCTTTTGAAAGATGCCATCGTAGAAGTGTACGGGAATTGAACTTCAATTGGAATGGAATGTGTAAGACACCGTACTCCTCGGACCTGGCTCCAATAGATTACCATTTTTTTTCGAAAATTGGATAAATTCAAAATAAAGCCCAAAGCGCCTTCAAAGATTTTATTAATTCCCGTCCGAATGCCTTTTTAGGAAAGGGATAGGTGAACTACCTATGAGATGGCAAAAGTGCATAGATAGCAATGGTACATCATCAGCGAGTAACAAAGGCTTTATTTTTTCCCCGTACTCCCACGGGAACGGGAACTACGCGGGTGAAACTCCATGAAGTCGGCTAGTATATTATATTTTGAAAAATCGACTTTGGGTCACTCCCTTACAAAACGCCAATGTCATATGTAAGGATCTAATAATTTATTTCTCTTAAATATTTATGTAAAAAGTATTTATTGTTTCTACGCGGGTAAAACTGCGGGGCACAGTTAGTCAATAAAAAACTGGGTGCACTGCGAACTTTAGCTTAAAATAAAGGCAGAAACGATTTCAAAATATTTGCTTTAATGCCTTCTTAACGATTATACGTAGCTTATGTTAAGAACATATTAATCTATGTCATGGCTTAAATAATTAAATGCACATTTCGACAATCATTAAGCTGGAAGCTAATGTTTATTAATGAAGCTATTAGATTATAAACAAAAGGATATAATGAACAAAAGATTCACGCCAAAACATTTAAATAAAATATATATAATCACGGCCTTATTCTCAGACGTAAATTTTATATATAATAAAATAAAATCCATCTCAAATTCAAACGTCTTATCATTTAAAGTATGTAAAATTGCAGTTTAAATATTTTAACTTACATACATATGCTCACGCCTGTATTCCCCGAAGAGGTAGGCAGAGGTGTTGTAATCACAACACCCACTTTTCACAGAAGATGATTAAGTGCCAACGTGACAGATGGTGAGTCCATCGCCGTTTCAGACACTTTACATACTTCATTGAATTACTTCTCAGAAATATGCAGGTTTCCTCACGATGTTTTCCTTCACCGTAAAGCACGTGGTGTGAAATCACTGTACATAAGTTTTTTAGAAATACTCATTGGTACAGGCCCCGCTGGGATTCGAACTTGTGTCGCTTGCGTAGCAGGCGACTACTCAAACCTCAAGGCCACCACGGCTTTCTAATTGTAACTTAAAATGTAAAAAGTAACGTTACAGTATTAGATCTGTGGCCCATTAGGTTTTGACACATTTAAAAGTCGTCTTTTGACCTTATGTGTTAGCGTGGTTCAAAATGCAATCAATCACTACATGCCTCCGAAAAAGAATTGATACTTTTTCAAAGGCTGCGTGTAGTGCACCCAATTTGCCAGTTTTTTGTAAGTCAGTACGTGATGAGGGCGATATGATTGCCATTAACTTAGCACTAATCCAGACTCCAGGCTCCGTCAGGGAATTTACAGATGGAAAAACCCTATGAAACTTGAAAATGACATTTTTTTATTGAGTTTGGGCCCTGGTAAGGCCCTTATGACTGTCGAAAATTTTGCACCAGCTCGGAAACTAGCCTTCAGAGAAGAACCGAAGGACCATTTTAAAGTAAACCTACGTATTTTAGCCTTTTCCTGCAAAGCTACTAACTTCAATCCAGTATCTACGTATTTTTAACAAATTTCCAAAACAGGTGTCATTAGGCTAAATGGGCGTTAATTACCAGTACTTACCTATACCTTCGCGTAAGAAAGTTGATTAACGTCACGTTTCATAACAAACGCACACTCAGTTTGTGTAACAAGATAGTAAATAAATCTGATGAAATCTAAATCTAAAATAGCAGCTTCATGAAAGTACGTAGATCTGCTAACTTTTCATACATACATACATACATACGCTCACGTCTGTATCCCATGGGGGTAGGCAGAGACCACCGTTTGCCACATGCAAAGATCCTTACATACTTCTTTCGCTTCATCCACATTCATGCAGCTCTTCATACACTTTCTTCGGTTACGAGTGCTCCGAATTTGACCTTTCTGATAATACTATTAATTTGGTCATAGAAGTTGTTCCTTGGACGCCCTCTACCGACACTTCCGCTCACATTCGCTCCATAAATTTCTTTCCTTAATCGCCTTTCACTCATCCTTTCGATATGTCAAAACCATCTCAACATACTTTTTTCAATTCTGGTCACCAAATCATTCTTCAACTTGCAACTTTAATAATTTAACTAATTTTAATTCACTTTTCATATGCTACTAATTCTAAGTATTTGTCAAACACTGTCTACGGAATTTTCAAAATCTGAGTTGGCAACACTGCGGAGGACCTCGTTTCGTAGTAGCTTCTTCTTTACCGTCGCAAAAGCTTTCCCTCGTATTTTGTCCCTATGTGGTTATTAGGATGTTAGTACCGATTGTTTACCAGGGGCCTTACCATGACCTCTTATTGCCATGATAGTTTTACTCATATCATGAGACAGATGTATTTGACGGGTATGCATCTGTCACTGTCACACAGCTGAAATATCATTGCAATAAGAGCTCATGGCTGGTCCCCACGTAGCAAACCACAAGCGTCCGTTCAAAAACTATCTTCAACCGTCGAGTAGCGACATATATATTTCTCTTCGAAGACATAAAAGCTATAGAAATTGTATGCAACTTGTCTGTTCTCAGTCATCGCTTAAATACTTAGCTCCACTTGTAAATAACCTATTGAAAACTTGATTTAGTTAAGTCAAATTTAGTTTTAATTTCAACTTAGCTACAATATTATTATGCTCGTCTTCCATGTCCATTTTTTCAGTCACTTAACCTAAATTTCGATTCAGACAATCAGAAAACTGTTTGATTCGTTAAAGAGAGCTGTGATTAATCTGAGCCAGTCGTGTATTATTTCTATTGCGAAATTTAAATGTACTGAGGAAATATAGCAAATTTGAGCCGAGACAACTGTGTTTACAATTGACTTTTATTAAAGTCAAAGACATTAGGCTAGATTTAAGCAAGATTAGTAATTTTTTCTGTAAGTAGGGGCACGCAACAAACAACCACCATTTTTCGTGCTTAGGTGAGACTCTTGTCACGTGATTGATAGCTACCATAACTTAAAGCTTGTATCGAGCTTCACGCACTCGATGGCAATCCAGAAACCAATTCACTCCTTATCAAAATCCAATATTTTTTATTCTACAAAAGGGACAATTCAAACATTTACCTACTAAACGAATTATTAAAAAAACTGAAATTTGGGACTGCTATAAACAAAGCAATAACTGAAACCACATTTTATTTTCGTTCTTTTGCGAATATTTCGGAGAAAGAGAGTAGACCCCTTGAGTACAAAACCTCCTTAGCATGTATTACAAGCCCACATGCAAACATAAAACCTAGGAAGCGCGTGCGCAGCATCATGAGACTATGTTATGTAGCATGTCGTCTAATGAAACCATATTTAACTACGTTATTTAGTAGACTGCCTTATTTGTCCGTCTAGTGGTCGCAAGTGTTACTGCGGGACACGAGCTCTTGGCTGAGCCCGATTCACCTAATGAAAACCATAGCAATGCCGTAGCGCCTTAGTCGGGACTGATAGGGTTTGATTTCCAATTCATTATATCACAGAAGAAACGGAAGAGCTCAGTCTTATAGAACTACGATTTCGGATCACTCGAATGTTTTACGTGAATCAGGCCACTGGGTTTTCCCTAGTAAGGCACTTATGAGTAGAGAAAATTACCACTAGTTCTGAAACTAGCCTTTTGATAAGAACCGGTAAGAAAGTCAGCCAGGCATCTTGTACATTTTGATCAAAATAAGTGCTTCAAATGGAAGTACATTCATCATGAAAATTTTACATAAATAATATGCTCACGCCTATTTTCCCTGATATGGTTATTTACTATTTGTGTTCCTATTTTGTTAAACCATTAACATAAATCTAGTACAATAGAAAGCAAAAGCAAAAAAGTAATCCCTACTAATATTATAAATGCGAAAGTACCTCTGTCTGTCTGTGTATTAACGCTTTCCCGCTTAAACCTCTCAACCAATTTTGATGAAATTTGGCACAGACAATTTTTAGACCCTGAGAAAGGACATAGGCTACCTTTTATATATAAAACTAAATCTACACGAGTGAAACCGCGGGGCACAGCTAGTTATAAATAAAACACAGAATTCATATCTGAGTGTGCGGGAATGGTGCCCAGCAAGCTGGCTGCGTAACCGAGGCAAGAACCAGCTCGACATTACCAGAGACGTCAACCAGGTGTTTTTAGAGGTCCTTAAAAAGGACTTTTGCATTAGGCCTCAACTCTCTAAACTCTGGTAGAGTTTGATACTCGAGGAGGTGTACTTATAGTGAACCACATTTCGTCAGTTATGTTTAAGTTGTAGGGGCCGAGCCCATTGTTGATTCGAAGATAACTAATATTCCCACAAGTATAAGACTTGAAATAAAACCCACCTTGGTGGTCCATTCCAACAATAACGCGAACAATAGTACTTTACTTAGTTATTTATGAGTTTACTACATCTTTTACGGCACCTCGGCAGATTTAACAATTAGCACCTATTAACGAACAGCTTTATTAACTGTTTTAATACCTTAATGATTAATGGTTATAAAAGAGTATAAAAATGTTACAATGCTTCATTCCGCTAGTTATCCTAGCGAAGTGCAGTCCAGTAACCCTACCACGACTTTGCCACCGTTTTCGTAAACTATACTCGCTAGCTTCACTTGCAATATTTGTATGAGATTTTTTAGTTCTTCCAGTCACCACTAGGTGTCGCTGCACAATTTCTCATACAAATGTTCGGCGAAGATGCTAGCGAGCAAACTCTAGATAGGAGTACAGTATGTGCTGGGGGTCCAACAGCCTGCGGACGTCCGACTGGTCTTCATGCAGCACGCCCTTGCTGCCTTCACCACGTATAGACTATGGGCCTACTTGCACGCAGTGCCTTGGAGTCTTGTTGTTGGAGTCTTGGAGTGCACGCCGTCGGTCCCAGTTGCCAATTTATCATCTTTGGCAATCGTTGCAGGTCAGTCGGAGGCCTAAAATAGTCTGACAACTGGTTTAACCCAGATCACAGATTTTCCTCGTCAAAGGGGTTGCGAAGGTCAGATGACAGTCGCTTCGTATAAAAATCAGGTGATCAGCCGCATCGGGTTGAATTAAGTGACGCCCCAACAATGTGTGGGATAAGGCCAGGGACATGATGATGATGATGACGTATAAGTACACATTCAAAGAACATTTTGTGTGCATACACGTGTATAATAAGATTAGTAAGACCTAATGATTATAAGAAGTTACGAAATAACTTTTATGATCATCTAATACTTAGGATTATGGATATCTTTACATCAGTGTGGGTCATGTACCCACACGTCCGTGTTGTATCTTGCACAAGTTTCAGCATAAATTATTTACATATACCGCCATTTGTGACATAGTAGTAAGACTTATAAAAACTAGGCGCCTGTATCCTGTAAGGGGTAATCAGAGGTGTTGTAATAACACCTTTCACTGGAGATGATTAAGTGCAAACGTGAGAGATGGTGAGTCTATCGCCGTCTCAGGCATTATACATATTTCTTTGCAGAAATATGCAGGTTTCCTCACCATGTTCCTTAACGGTAAAGCACGTGACGTGGAATCACTGCACATAAGTTTTTAGACTTATCGGTACAGGCCCCGCTGGGATTCGAACTTGTCGCTTGCGTAGCAGACGAGTGCTCAAACTCCACGGTCAAAATCACTTCTGACCGCAAAAGAAGTTCTATCGCCTAGGCAACTATGAAATAATAAAAAATTGTCCAGTAAATATATGCGTAAGTAATGGTTACATATTAGAGTGAGATCTAAACGTTATTTTACCTGTAGATATACCAAACAGTAGAAAGTTATGATGAACGTGATGATGATTACTCAAATAATATGTATTATCTGAGTTAAACGCTTGCTTACATAATGCAGTGAAGTAGCGTGCTTGCCGAGAAATTGTTTACGTAGACATGTCATGTGCATCTGTCAATATTACCCTAAGCAATTACTACGACTATATCCTGGCTTTAGAGGCTCGTTGCCCAGTTGCTATTACGCTTATCATTCGATCAGCGAAGTTAAGCAACCCAAGCCAGTAGTTCGATGGGTGACCGCTCGATCTTAGGCAATCGTTACAAGTCGGTCGAAGGCCTAAGATTCTGACAATCCTCGTAAAAGAGGGTTGCGTTGGTCAGATGACAGTCGCTTCGTATAAAAATCCTGCGATCAGCCACATCGGGTTGATTCAAGTGCTGTCCAAAATAATGTATGGGATAAGGCCAGGGACGATAGTGATTCTAGCTTTAGCCTTACATATAAGCTTATTTCAAGGGTCAAGGAATAAATCGTCCAAAACACACTCACACAGATAATTATCAACCTAGGCGTAATATCAATACGAGGTGTCACGTCGTGGCCGATCTCGTATTCGTCATTTAAGTGTTTACAGATATTTTTCTACTAGACATTTTAACGTTAAGAGTCTGCATATTACAGAAGATTGAGTTGAGAACATGATCTTATCAAAAACTGGCCAAGTTACAGTCGCGCACACAAGGTTAAGTGTGCGTGCGTATAATATAATTTTATTTACTTTTTTTGCTAATGTTACTAAAAACTGGTTTCAACAATGGTTCAATTTCTGGTCTACATTACCCACTCGCATGTTGATAAATAAAAACTAATCAGGCATCAGGAGAACGCGGTTCCACTTAGCTTGCGGCACTTAGTCGCCTGAATAATCACAAACAAAAATTGTACACACACTTTAACTTTGCACTGTTTTTCAGAGCATAATATTGATACAACATTCTTGAACTCAAGTATCAGCAGGGCCTGTACCAATGAGTATTTCTAAAAAAAACTTAAGTACATTAATTATACACCACCTGCTTTACGATGAAGGAAAACATCGTAAAAAAACCAGTATTATGTCTGAGAAGTGATTCAAAGACGTATGTACAGTGCCTGAGATGGCGATAAACTCATCATATGTCACGTTGGTACTTAATTATCTTGTGTGAAAAGTGGGTGCTATTATTACAACACCTCTACCTACCCCTTCGGGGAATACAGGCGTGAGCATTTGTATGGACTTATGTATTATAGATAAGTAATGCGGGGACAATCGGGGTCCTGAATGCCATATATGCATTTAGTGAAAAGCTGTAATTTTGGAATTACAAACGGACACTTAAATTTTATTTATTTGTATAGATATAGATGTATATATTGAGGTTAGTTATAAAACATATCTACTGCATTACAGATTTGGCCTAAAAAATCCATTCGAATGTGCGAATATACTTATTTGGTGTATTGCAAATGTAGTTAACATTAATGTAAGTACCTAATTAAATACTATTGTATTGGCAGTTTGCTCTAGATGTTGAGTAATATGCTACACAAAACCAAATTGAGATATGTAACTATGAACACGCAACTTATTTGAGATTAACAGTAAAGTATTATAGATAATAACAATAAAATAGAGCCGTGGTGGCCTGAGGTTTTGAGCAGTCGCCTGATACGCAAGATCGAATCCCAGCGGGGTCCTGTACCACTGAGTTTATCTTAAAAACTTATGTACAGTGATTTCACACCACGTGCTTTACGGTGAAGGAAAACATCGTAAGGAAACCTGCATATTTCTGAGAAGTAATTCAACGGCGTATGTAAAGTGTCTGAGATGGCGATGGACTCACCATCTGTCACGTTGGCACTTAATCATCTTCGGTTAAAGGTGGGTGTTGTGATTACAACACCTCTGCCTACCCCTTCGGAGAATACAGGCGTGAAGACCACCACGGCTCTTTAACTTAAACTGAGCGTATTAAGATATTCTTAGCCTTGACCTTTCATTTTGTGATACATAAATTAAACGTCAAAGTTAAGAAGTTAGAAAGACGTCACTGCTATAACAATGACAGTCGGCCCCAAGAGTCAAAGGCAAAAGCTAGTACGGTACCTCTGAAACGTATTCACTCATGCCTGAAATTGCTAAAATCATAATCACCACCAATTCCACACCAGTCTTACAAAATAGCGTTCGTGTCAGACAAGTATTCATGCAATTAACTTTTCACTCAGTTGGTCAATGAGCCTTTGTTACATTACATAAAATTGTTCTGCTTTCGTCCGCAGGTTAAAAGTCAGTCTTTAGAAATATCGGATGGTTTCACTTGCAGCTCAACTAAATTGTAGTGACCTTAGCGTTGAGGTTAATCTATTGCCTGGCCTGATTGATGCACTCCGCGGGTAAATGTTAGCCAGGCCTAACTGACGAGTGATGGTGAGTTAAGTTACACGTTTATTAGCTAAGCGTGTAGTGTTCACTTATACCACAATATACAATTATATACGGCATATAAAACATATAATTCATTTTTGATTCTCTGTCTGTCTGTTTGTTACGAGTAATATCTGAAACGACTACACCGATTGTACAGACCCCGCTGGGATTCGAACTTTTGCTTGTGTAGTAAAATATAAAAAAAATACCCTTAACACTTGAATGAAATTCAAGTAACTACGTAGGGTAAGGAAAATCTGTGATCTAGATTTAACCAGTTGTCAGACTATTTTAGGCCTCCGACTGACCTGTAGCGATTGCCAAAGATGATAAATTGGCAACCGGGACCGACGGCTTAACGTGCTCTCCGAGGCACGGAGGAAATTCGGGCGGTCACCCATTCAATTACTGGCTAGGGTTAGGGTTGCTTAACTTCACTATTCGAATGATATGCGCAATAGCAACTGTGCCACGAGCTCCTCCATCAAAATTAAATAGTATAACGTCGAAAAATTTTTAAAACGTTTTTGTACCTACCAATGTCTCGTGCGGAATATGTTCCCTAATAAGTCTAAGCCCAGTTTATTGCTAAAACAAAAGAGTTCGGTTTCAAAATATTCCTAATGCAGGCTATTTATTCACGTCATGTAGGGTCATGCGATGCGCAAGCGCAAATACTATTCAATTGGCTTTGACCGTGATGCAAATACGTTTGAAATGGATTTGGGTCACATTTGCTATCATGACACCGTTCATGGTGTAAAGTATATATATAGGCTTGATGCTCGGTCCTGGGCCTACAGCTGCCTACTATTTATATTAATATTTTTATGATTTTTTACATACATTGGCAGTTTGCTCTAGATGTTGAGTAATATGCTACACAAAAAAATTTTGATTTGTAACTATGAACACGCAACTTATTTGAGATTAACAGTAAAGTATCCCCGAAGGGGTAAGCAGAGGTGTTGTAATAACAACACTCACACTTCACCGAATATGGTTAAGTTCCATCGCGACAGAGGGTGAGTCCATCGCCGTCTTAGGCTCTTACTATACATACGCCTTTGAATTTCTTCTCAGACATGCAGGTTTCCTCACGATGTTTTCTTTCACCGTGAAGCACGTGGTGTTTAATCAGTGCACTTTATTTTTAGAAATACTCATTGGTACAGGCCCCGCTGGGATTCGAACCACTACGCCTCATCAAAAATGTATTACTCTTTTAGTTTTTGGACAATAAAATGACCACATAAGCAGCATTGTTATGCCGTAAGTGACGGCGCCACTATCAGCCTTCGTGATTGTTTTGGCATCTAATATTATTACATACATATGCTCACGCCTGTATTCCCCGAAGGGGTAGGCAGAGGTGTTGTTATCACAACACCCACTTTTCACCGAATTTGATTAAGTGCCAACGTGACAGAGGGTGAGTCCATCGCCGTCTTAGGCACTACCTATACATACGTCTTTGAATTACTTCTCAGAAATATGCAGGTTTCCTCACGATGTTTCCTTCACCGAACCGCACGTGGTGTGAAATCACTGCACATAAGTTCTTTACAAAAACTCATTGGTACAGGCCCCGCTGGGATTCGAACTTGCGTCGCTTGCGTAGCAGGCGACTGCTCAAACCCCGAGGCCACCACGGCTCCCATCTATATAATATAATAGGGTTATTCTTATAATATATAGTGTTAATATAGGATGGAGTTTGGAGAAGGGTCTCAAAGGGAAAAAAATATTTGTAATTCAAAACCAATCATAGCCTATAAGGTAACACGATCACACTAGAACATACGTAGTTACAAAACTATCAATGTCGTAATCAGAGGACACCAGAAGCACAATTGCCTGTTATTTGTTATCTGTGTGTCGCCGATTTACATATATATTGTGCAATATTTTTTTACTCTGCATTCTAATCGACACATAAGTAATGGTTATTTCTTGGCTTTGAGCATACGTTGAAAGCTATTCGAGGTCGCAGATGTGAATCCAATATGCAAGGTTTGACCATCGGCATTAAAATGGCATGTTTCTGAAGATAATTTATTCAGTTTACAGTCTATCTAGAAAGGCACTTATGGATTAAAATATTTGCAACTTTGTACCAAAATACAACTTATTTGCAGTGAATTCACACCACGTGCTTCACGGGGAAGGAAAACATCGTGAGGAAACCTGCAGTCTGAGAAGTAATTCAAATTTAAATTAGTGCCTGAAACGGCAATGAACTCACCCTCTGTCACGTTGGCACTTAATCATATTCGCTGATATGTGGGTGTTGTTGTGACAACACCTTTGCTTACCCCTTCGAGAACCCTTCTGGGATGGCGTGAGCAAATTTTTGTTTTTTTAAATAATTAACACCGGTTCGGAAAGTAGCCTTTGACAGCGATGCACATGACAGACAGAGACAGACTCATAAATTGACACTGCGCAATCAAGGTCGGCGTTCATATCTGGTGACGACACCTGTTCCTTAAACTTTAATGTACCTATTGTATGGTAAAATCCGCGAAAACCTTTATACATAGTACCTAATAATTTTATACTTAGAACTTAACCGACATCTTTGACTGTACGCAATGGACAAAAGATATGTACATACAGACATATGTAGGCAGAAGTGTTGTAATCACAACACCCACTTTTCACCGAAGATGATTAAGTGCCAACGTGACAGATGGTGAGTCCATCGCCGTCTCAGACACTTTACATACTTCTTCATTGAATTACTTCTCAGAATTATGCAGGTTTTCTCACGATGTGTGCCTTCACCGTAAAGCACATGGTGTGAAATCACTGTACATAAGATTTTTGAAATACTCATTGGTATTTCTAAAAAACTTATGTATTTCTAAACAACTTATAGATGCTCCTTACAAATTAATTAGAACGGACCTTGTTGGTAACACGGCTTTACTTGGAGATTGTGCGCAAGCGCAGGTCATGATCACAGAGAGTGATGTGTGCTAATTGGATTGCTTTTTGCTTGAGTGACCATCTTCTTGGACATCTGCAGGGTTAATGGGTTAAACTTATTAGATTCAAGCTTTTTTACATACGTTCTTTTTTATTCACGTTTGTAGGCTGCAGTAGCCAATTACCTACTTAAAAAAATGTGTCATGTCAATATCAAGCACGGTTTCACCCGCGTAGTTCACGTTCCCGTGGGAGTACGGTGATAAAATAAAGCCTATATTAATCAGTGATAATGTAGCATTCTAATGGTAATATCGGTGCAGTACAATTTGAGCCAATTCGTTACAAGCGAAGGAGCGAGGAAAAATTGTATGTATTACAATTTTTCCTCTTTATAATATTAGTATAGATCTAATCCCCATTATATTTTTATGTTTTTTTTTTTGTAATTATTATTGTTTACTATGTGTTGAAATGTACATGATGCCAGCTGAGTTTCTTGTCAGTTCTTCTCAGAAGGCTAGTTTCCGAACCGGTGGTAAATTCTTCGATATCCATAAGTGCCTTACAAGGAGCTAAACTCTATATAATATATCATTTTCATTAATAGTGATTAGTGAAAAAAATTACTCTAACATTATTAATGATTTGATGAAACCTCAGTCATGTAGCCAAAATATAATTCGAAATTCAAGGTTAATGTTCCTCTGAATTGCGTCAGAAATTGTATTGTTCTAAAATAAGACAGGCATATATAAAGAAAAATTATATTATTCAAAAGTTACACTACAATGTATCTTATCTTATAAATGTAAGCCATTGTATCACACGAATACTAGAGTACGTATGTGGAACGTGTATACCAGGACATAACCAGGTTATTTGTGGTGACGGTTGGACACCATTGGCTGGATGTGATGTGATGTGACGGACGATGGAACGAGGCAGAAACAGAATGACGACGTAGAGGAGCGAACACAAGGTAGACCACCAATCTGATGGCCAGGCAACAGTGCGACTGGAAGGCAATGGATGAGATTGGGGTGGATAACGTTGCGTGATGGAGAGGAGGCCTATGCCCAGCAGTGGGTCCACAAGGGCTGATCTATACAGATAAATAAATTGAAGTGTCTGTTTGGAATTCCAATTTGACAACTTTCACTAAATGCATATGAAAGTATATACGATACTTACATAAAAAAAACTATTATATTTCACAGTCTATAATAAAAATCTCTGTCCGTCTGTTTATTCCGACTTTCACTGGTAGGGAGATATTACAAGGTACTTTTATTTAAAAAAAATAGGTTACCGCGAAATATAGCGATGCATGAAGTCAAGTCTACGCGGGAGGACACAGAGAACACAGCTAGTTAGATATTTGGGTTCAAATCAGTTTGTAGTTGCCGTGTTGGTCTAGTGGTGGCAAGCATCCACCCAATAGCCAGGGTCTAAGAATTTGGCTATGGTATCCCCTGGCTAAAAGGGGGCTGGAGGGCCTGCTGGCGGTGGTCGGGTGGGAGCTTTGACCACCGAGCCGCGGGCCCGGGAACGTGGCACCGCGATGTGGCTCGCGCTGCCTTGCACAGCGAGGTCACCAGGGGCGGCAATACAGCTGCTCCGGGGATGTGACCCGGCAAAGTGTGGGGGGACACCGCGCGATCTATCAGAGTACCCGGAGTCCCCCCTGAGCACTGAGGATGGCCACCGGGGGAGTTTTAGTGCGGTAAAAATCCCACATACCCCGATCTGCCTCTCCCAGGGCGGTCGGGGACCTTTTGAAAGTTTCCCCTTAGTCAATGCAAGCGTACGTGGTCCAGTGTTTTTTCCAGTAGCAGCTCGGAGTCTGGATTAGTGGTCGGTTAGTGGCAATACACTGGCCTACTAATACATGAAACTTCATTTTATCTAGCTTGGGTGTGCTATAAGTACAACTGCCTACCCCTTCGAGGAATACAGACGTGATCATTATGTACCTATGCAAATAAGTAGTTTCATTCATTTAGGTATAATGTTTTCTCAAGTAATTAAAATGCCTTATCACGTTTTTTAATGCTTCGTTACTTGAGTTCTTAATAACTTTCAGATTATTATATACTTACTTTGGCATCTGGGTTAGAGGTTAGCTGTTATAATTATAAAGTCAGTATATTCATTATAATATCGATTAAGCACGTGCTAGTTTGCTATTACGGCCTTACCGTGAGCTCTTATTGCCACTCTTATGAGATTGATGAAAATGTTTCATTCAGCTTAGTTCATGGTAATACACCTAAGAATATCTAGGATTTGCCCACTGGTTCGGAAACTATAGCCTTCTGAGAAGAACCGACAAGAAACACAGCTGGCATCATGGACATTTTATCTTAGAATAAATAAATTATAATAAAATTCAATCAGAAAATGCTATCTGCAAATGTTTATGTATATACTTACACCATCCCAGAAGGGTCCTCGAAGGGGTAAGAAAAGGTGTTGTCAAACAACACCCACGTTTCACTGAAGAAGTCTTTGAATTGAGCCAAACTCATCATCTCCCTGGCCTTATCCCATACATTGTTGGGGTCGGCACTTGATCCAACCCGATGTGGCTGATCACCTGATCTGTATACCAAGCGACTGCCATCTGACCTTCGCAACCCCTTTAACGAGGAAAATCTATGTTCTGGGTTAAACCAGTTGTCAGACTATTTTAGGCCTTCGACTGACCTGTAACGATTGCCAAAGATAATAAATTGGCAACCGGGACCGACGGCTTCACCTGTTCTCCGAGGCACGGAGGGAACTCGAGCGGTCACCCATTCAATTATTGGCTAGGGTTAGGGTTGCTTCTTTGATCGAATGATATGCGCAATAGCAACTGTGCCACGAGCTCCTCCGCAATAAAAAAAAATAAAGATTTATTTATATTGCTTATTAATACAAATACTAATTTTCAATAATATTTTTAGGTCCCGTTATTGTTAAGAAACATTTCAATACAATAATAATAAAATCTATATACATAACAGTTTTATTAAAATTTTCTATAGAACGCTTAATTTTTATATCATTTTAGACGGTTTTACATATTAATGCTCATTTTATATGCAAAATTGTATTAATCTATGTGTGTCGTGGTATTTGTATAATTAATATTGTATTTTATTTGCATAGCATTATAATTAAGATTCGTGTAATTCGGTATTGAAGTTTTCTAATCTAAGCTCAGCGTAAATAAAAAAATTTCTTAGGTAAAAAATATTCTAAACGATGTATGCAATAAAAAAAACAGTACAGATAATATAATTTGTTGGAAAGTGCAAAACTTATTTTAAAAAAAAAAAATCTATATGGTTATTCAACCAAACTTTTTGAATATTAAATATTAAAAAGTTATTTTAGTTCCAATGTGACGGTCACAGCACGTCACAAGGAGCACAAGGCTATGACATTAAGGTGGGAATATATTCCGCACACGCAACATTAGAGGTCCTTTGATACTGAAAAATGTTTTTTGAAGTCGGTTAATAAACACGATTGCTATGACCTTTGTTAAAGGAAATATTAAATTTTGATTTTGATGGGAATTTGTGTGACGACTTGCTTTACTTAGTCAACATGCTACATAGATAATATAATGTATGAATATGATATGTTTTTTGTAAATACACACAAAAGTATTTAACGATATATATATATATACAAGATTACAATGTCAGACAGTTTAATGGTAATAAGGCATTCATTTCTGTTTGTCTCGCTTAAACCCGATAATGGCTGGGCCGATTTGGTTAATTCATATTCATATTCATATATTTTATTGCAATTATTTAGTTACGATGATACAATATAACTTAATTATAATTGTTACATTTATGTGTAACTAACATAAACCCTGTTTAGGGCGCAGCAATGTGAGAGGCGCTACTTAACTTTTTATTATAATATATTTTCTAGTATTTTTTCTATCATATATCTATACCATACTGTATATCTATCAATAAGAAATATTAATTAATTAAAACATACTTCACTTATTACTATTTTCTTAATACCTATTATTATATATATATTTTGATCCTTTGATTTGTAGAAGTTCAAGGAAGGTTTAAAATGTGAGGAACTTAATTAATCGGTAAAGAGAAAGGTGATATGAAGTTCATCGGGTGAACTAGTTAAACATAAATACTTTCATATAAAACTCCTAGATATGGTGGCGTACTATCAAAGGCGTATAGTTCTGAAGTCACTCTGTAATACATTGACATAACTGGTTGCAAAATGGACAACTCTTCATTGGTATTCGATAAAGCACAACGAATGATCGATTTAAAAACAAAGCATGTAGACGTAAAATATACAAGGAGCTTAAATCACTCAATAATTACTGAGATTTTAACAAGGTTCTTCTCAGTAAAAGCATATATAATCCTGTGTAATATAAATTCTGACTATTTTAAAGTAAGTTTATCTAAAAAACTTATGTGCAGTTATTTCACACTACGTGCTTTACGGAGGAGGGTGGAGGAAAACATCGTGAGGAAACGGTATATGTTTGAGAAGTAACTCAATGACGTAGGTGTAGTACCTGAGACGGCGATGGACTCACTCTCTGTCACTTTTCTGAAATGTGGATGTTGTTGTTACAATACCTCTGCTTAGGATGACCCTTATAGGATGGCGTGAGTATTAAAGTAAAGTACTTTGTTAAAAGTCTAATGGAACGAAGATATTTTTGAGTTTGAATTCGGATATCTTCGTTGCGTGTTACAAATGTGATTACCATTAAACACAAGCCCGTTCACTTTTTATCATGATACTGTAAATATTTGTATTGTAATTGTACTCCCTGTGTTTTAGACACAATTGGTGTCACTTTGGCCGTAATTTAGCGACGCTTTTAACACGTTAGAATGTATTGTGTAAAATAACAAAGACGTGTTGTTAAAAAACAAACATTTTTGGCACAGGGACCTTACCATACTCTTATTGCCATCATAGTTTTACTGTCTGACAGTGACAGACATATACACGTCATATACAGCCGTGGTAGCCTTGAGGTTTGAGCAGTCGCCTGCTACGCAAGCGACGCAAGTTTCACACCACGTGCTTTACGGTGAAGGAAAACATCGTGAGGAAACCTGCATATTTCTGAGAAGTTATTCAAAGACGTATGTAAAGTGTCTGAGACGGCGATGGACTCACCATCTGTCACGTTGGCACTTAATCATCTTCGGTGAAAAGTGGGTGTTGTGATTACAACACCTCTGCCTACCCCTTCGGGGAATACAGGCGTGAGCATATGTATGTACCTGACTCCTCAAATACTCCCTGAACAAGCCGGCAGATCCTGCTCATGGGGAAAAGCTTGTAGTCATCTGGTTTCGGAAAAATAAGGTAAGAAGGCAAGTATCTAAGTTATTTAAGATATTTGTGTGAAGTTTATAAAGTACTAGCTGTGCCCCGCGGTTTCACCCGCGTAGACTTAATTTTATAGGTAGATTTTTTTCACGAAACCCTAACGTAAAAAAGTATCTTATGTTACTCCTTGTTACATCAACTACCTGTCAGTGAAAGTCCCGTAGCAATCGGTCCAGACTTTTCAGAGTTTACCCGGAACAAACAGACAGACAAAGAAAATGTTAAAAATTAGTTTTTTGTTTGTACGTACTTTAATATGCATTAAATGAAAAGCTGTTAATTTGAAATTACAGACTGACAATAAATTTTTACCTTATTTGTATATGTATATTTTTCGGGATATAGTATCCTATGTCCTTCTCCTGGTTCTAACCTACCTCCCCACCAATTTTCAGCCAAATTGGTTCATCCGTTCTTGAGTTATAAATAGTGTAACTAACACGACTTTCTTTTATATATATAGATTACAAAATACGATAAAAATTTGAAAAATCAACTGACCATTGAATGTTGATCTTGATTCAATGCAATGGTGAGTTGATGAATTAGATTTTTTTTCGAATAGGTTTAGTGTGTGATGGGGCCATTATTTTTTTCTTCCCTGTAATACTAAATCTAGCTTTGCATCAGAGAAAAGTTAATAACTGTTTATACAAATTTACAAATTAGTCGATTTCTAATCCGCTATTAACTACATGTAATACCTACATGCACGCACACCAGCATATTATTGTGTAATTGTAAAAATATTAAATGGAAAACTTTATATTTTGGAGGTCATTGACGATCATTAGAGGTCAACTAATTGCGTCGCTGATCACTGACCTCCAAAATATCGGAATTTTATGGTATTTGACCCTTTAACTATTTCATAATTTTATTGTAGCTACTTCGAAATGTAATTTTATCTATAGAGTTAACAAAATTGGAGTGTCTCTTTGTGATTCCAAATTAACAGCTTTAACTTAATGCATAATATGTAACCGTATACGGTAATAACATATAAAAAAATCAAATCTATGAAACAGCTGGAACGATCAAATTTGATGTTACAAAGAGGAACATAGGGGGTAGGCTACTTATTATTTTGGAAACAAAAAAATCACTTTATAACCTACGAGTATTTAGTTCATTGTTCATCCAACGCGGATAAGATCGGAACAATATTGTTAAAAAAATTGTACATCAATTTTTTCGTGACTCCAGAGGGCTAGTGTGAGTTTTTGAATCAAATCAAATTATGTAATTGAAACAGCGACATCTGTCGGCCCAAAAATGGCACTATTGTTAGCCCTTACAAATCTGCGTTTACGACAACGCGATGGCTTGTGAATGTGCTTGTGTCTCTATAATTAAAAAAACATCATCAGTGTTTCAAATGTCTTCTTTATTCAATGCTTTGCACAATTATTTACTTTAATTAATTCCGATGTACATACGAATCGTGATGTTTGCTTGTGAAATTATAAGACGTTTAGTAAGTCCGACACGACGACGCAATTGGACTACGAATTATCGGATCAATCTGCTTTTTCCCACTAAGTCGCCCACTAGTGGTATACATACGGCTTAATAGAAAATGTTAAGATCGTATGTGGGTACGGATGTTATTTGAAACACTTAATAGTAAATAAATATATAAGTAAATAAATAGATATGCACAAACAAATGTTTTTCTCTTGACTGTACGTACTTGTCAAAACGAGTAAGGTGGATCATAGGGGGGATCAGATCGGAATAACTCTGTATATCCTTTAAAAATTATCACCGGTTAGGAAACAAACTATAAATGCTAGTTAGATTACCAACATAATGCAGTATATATATATACTATACAAGCGGGCGTCACGCGTTTTCATCCGCGTAGTTCCCGTTCCCGTGGAAGTACCGGGATAAAATATAGCCTTTGTTACTCGCTGATAATGTGGCTATCCATTGCTGTAAGAACTTTTCAATTCGGTCAAGTAGTTTTAAGTTTATTCATTACATACAAAAATATACAGATAAATAAAAATGAAGCATCTGTTTCTGTGTTCTATTCAAAATGAACAGTATTATATAAACACAATTTTTTTCCCTGTCCGTCTGTCTATTTCTTGCGGCTAAACTCCGCAACGGCTGGATTTAAAGAGGCTTCACTGGCAGAGGAGTATCTTAGGCTACTTTTATTAACAAAAACCGGTCCCCATTAAATTTGCTGTACGCGGGACACAGCTAATCTTTTATAATATTATAGTATCTATAGATGATGTTATACTAAATGCTTTTTTAAAAATTATCACTCACATCACATATACTAATTATCTACAATAGAACATTAAAAAAAATATATATGCTCACGCCATCCCAGAAGGGTCCCCGAAGGGGTAAGCAGAGGTGTTGTATCAACAACACCCACATTTCGTCAAATTGATCAAGTGTGTCCATCGCCGTCTCAGGCACTATACATATGTCTTTGAATTACTTCTCAGACAAATGCAGGTTTCCTCACGATGTTTTCCCTCACCGTAAAACACGTGGTGTTAAATAACTGCATATAAGTTTTTTTTTAGAAAAACTCGTTGGTACAGCCCCGCTGGGATTCGAACTTGCGTAGCAGGCGACTGCTCTAACCCTAAGGCCACCACGGCTTTATCGTATATTATAAAACATAAATCCGAATGCTATAATTGATTCGTGATCCTTTTACTCGGTAAGGTGCGTCACTCGCATAAGGAGGAGTAAAGCACCAATAAAATGGGGTAATGGCGAGGATGATGATAAACTAATGAATGTCGAGAAAGTAAAGACATAACGTAATATAGTGATTGCTCCAAGCGCTTTCAGTTGACCTAAATTGTATGAGGTTCTGCATAAGTTTGGAAAGAAATTCATTGATGTGTTATTGGTTAAAAAAGATCTATTCAGTTAAGGCCCTGTGGACTCACCATCTGTCACGTTGGCACTTAATCATCTTCGGTGAAAAGTTGGTGTTGTTATTACAACACCTCTGCCTACCCCTTCGGGGAATACAGGCGTGAGAATATGTATAAGGCCCTGGGGAAAAGGGGCCTTGTAGGAACTTTGCGAAGTTTCGTTTAAAATTTATAATTTAACACCTAGGCGTTGGTCTGGTTGCAAATGAATCTGCGGGACACGAGGTTCGATCCCAGGTCAGGCAAAGTGTGATTGGGATTTTCCATTAGTAATTTCCCAGTAACAGCTTGGAGTCGGATAAGTGCCCGGTTGCTGACAATAGGCTCCATTACATGGGATTTAAACATATCTGGCAAAATATGAGTGTATTGATAAGTAGGTACTCCTCCGCATACCGCTTCGGAGACCGTTCTGAAAAGGTATGAGCTTGTATTATATATTGTCATCTCATCCAGATTGTGAAATCGCATTCACTTTCAGCTTTTCAACTCATTCGTTTATTTATAGCATGACTTCTACACTTGGAAATAGAGAATAAAAGGCGAATAATTTCTAGAAAAAATAATTTGATAATCTATACATGTATATAGATAAATAAAATTGAAGTGTCTGTTTGTAACTCCAAAACAGCTTTTCACTAAATACATATGAAAGCATATACGGTACTGAATTAAAAAAATAATTTTTAAAAATGTTTCTCTGTTTCTCTCTGTTTGTTCCGCGTAATCTCTGAAACGGCTGGACCGATATTAACGGGGCCTTCACCGGCAAATAGCTAATGTTACAAGGAGTAACTTAGGCTTTTTACTCAAATAAACAGTTAAGGTTTCGCGGGAATTAAATTAAATCTACGCGGGTGAAACCGCAGAGCATAGCTAGTAGCTTAATAATAAATCTAGCGTCTAGTTATAACAATTTGTCTATTTAAAAGGTCAATTTTGTTCAAAAAATATCTTTAGAAGTAACGCATTAGCGTGTATCTTAGCCAATAATTTCAAGTTAATGCACTTTTTAAAACGACTTCGCCTTCACTTACAATTCACACCGGTAACAGTGAATGTGATTTATGAAGTGACCTTCCAGCATTCGAGATTCCTTTCATTTTTCGCTCGCAGCACAACATTAAAAAAATACAGAAGGGCAGCCCACATATTCATAGATTGACGATAATATTTAAGTAGTTTTTTTAATGAATCGGAACGCAATGATGTGTGTATCGAGTTGGACTGTGTATCGGGACGGTTTGCACGAGTGTGTTGAATATACTAATTATTTTAGTTAATGAGCTTAAACGTATTTTCATTTACCCCCACCCCTACATTAATCTAATAACTAACTGTGCCTCGTAGGATTAACAAAATTATTTCAAAAATAAACGTCTCTAGCCTAATTTACTCCTTATAACAACAGTGAAAGTCCTAGTGAACCGCAGTCGCGTTTGCGACTGCTAGGCCTAAAAGGCGGTCAGACCAAAGAGGTTAGGAAATATTCCTGCTTTATGAATTACTAACTGTGCCCTGCGGTTTCACCCGCGTAGATTTAATGTTATACCCGCGGAACGGTAAACGTTGTTTTTAAATAAAAGTAGCCTATCTTACTCCTTGTAAAATTTGCAGGCCGCCAGTGATAGTCCTGTTAAAATGGGTTCAGCCGTTTCAGAGATTACCTAGAACAGACAGAGAGACAGAGAAATGAAATTAAAATATGTTTTTTATATCAGTATCGTACATAAGTACCTACTTTATTATGTATTTAGTGAAAAGCTGTTATTTTGGAATTACAAACACTTGAATTTTATTTATCTGTATAGAAGAACGATTATAACATAACATATAACTCCCGCAATGTAACACCTTGGGTGCATTTTCTTTCTCCGACAGTTGAATGACATTACAGTATCTTTTTTTTGTACCAAATGATATATAAATAATTTAATCAAAGTACGTTTAGAATATACAAACGTCAAAGAACTTTCAAACAAATAAGGAACTTTCGACCGAAACTTAGTATTTCGTTCAATGAGAGTAAGTCCTTTGATTCAATTCCAAGATTTCACGCATGAGATGATTATCAAGTGGTCGTAGGGAGCAGCGCTTCGGTTACATTTTTCTTCTCTTCATGCAGCATCAATAGCGGCTTTCATTACATCAAAACCATAATCAAAGTTATGTGTAATCGTAATATGGTTCTTACGAAACAATACACATTTCATTTGATTTATGAAACTTTTGATTAATGAATATATCATAGTGTTTATTCTGGCTGTCATTTGCAGCTACTGTGTGTTATGGTTATACCACAGTACACATATTTACTACAGGCGGTATCAACTGCCTCGTTGGTGTAGTGGTTAGTACGTTCGCCTGCCGATCACGAGGTCCCGGGTTCGATTCCCGGGTCGGGTCAAAAAAATTATATTGGGTTTTTCTGTCAAGAAATTCACAACTAAATGCCCGGAGTTTGGAAGTTGGCGGTGTTTCCACCCCCGTGCCTCGGTCCTCGGTCGGTCCTACGCCTGATCTCTCTCCGGTCGTGTCGGAGTGCCTCCCATCGGACTATGAGAGTGAGGGAATAAAGAGTGCACCTGTGTTTGGGCACACACTTGTGCACTATAATATCTCCTGCGCACTAGCCATGTGCGTCCTCGTGCCATCCTCGTTGAGATTAGCCGCCGTAACCGAAATTCGGTAGGAGATCATTATTATTGTTACAGGCGGTATGGTAAAAATGACACTCAGATGCGCGAGATTCTAAGTGCCTCAGGCCCAGCATTAAGGATGTCACGTAATGGTCGATCGCGTATACGTCACACATACGAAGATTATCCTGCGTATAAACGTTACTCATTGTTATTTTCCCTATTTATGCAACATTTCCCATTGATTCTTCTTTATTGTTGGCAAAGTGATGTTATAAAGCCTAAACGCTGAACTGGCGATAATAAACTTCAATGGGGCCCACATATATCTAGTCTAGCGGGGAAACTCAGCTCAGCAGCATATGCAGTTAGGAAAGTAAAGCAATTCACTGATGTAGACACGGCACGCTTAGTTTATTTTAGTTACTTTCATAGCGTTATGTCGTATGCCATCCTGCTTTGGGGCAAAGCTGCCGATATAGAAGCCATATTTATTTTACAGAAAAGGGCTGTAAGATCAATCTATAACTTAGGATCTAGAGCATCTTTGAAGGAAAAATTTAAAGAAATAGGAATTTTAACAGTGGCTTCGCAGTATATTTTAGCAAATTTATTACTTGTACATAAAAATATTAATTCTTTTCAAAAGAAGTGTGATGTACATAATGTCAACACAAGGCACAAAAATAAAATAGTAGTACCTACACACCGCTTACAGAAAGTCCAGGGATCATTTTTAGGGCAATGTATACGCTTTTATAATAAATTACCTACATGTATTGTAAATTTACCCTTTGATAAATTTAAAGAGACTGTAAAATCTGTATTACTTAAAAAGGGTTATTATACAGTTAGTGATTATATATGTGATAAAGAAACTTGGAATAATGTATTACCAGATAAATATTGTAAGTAGTCTCATGGACACTGTACTTATGTTACAATTCTTAATATTTATTAGTTTTGATCTTTGTTTGACTGGCTTGAGTTGTCAGGCTCACTAAAATGCCTTTGCTTGCGGCGGCGTCTGGATGACGGGTTGTCCACTTCCCTCTATGATGGTTGAGGAGGTCAATGGCTGGCATTCACGTCATACTTGTGAACAGGTGCTGCTTGTGGGGGCTGGTCATCTCAAGCTATGCATTTAGTTATAAGTAGATGTACTAGATTTTTAGTTATGTTAATTTTTATCGACATTTGTGCATTGGAACATTGTACATGAGCTTACGTTTTTTAAATTATTTATTTTGTATTCTTTAAATTGTATAATCTTTTTGAAAAGAGTAATTACTGAGTTTCTTGCCAGGTTCTTCTCAGTAAAAGCAACCTTCCGAACCTGGCGGTAGCATGTATAATCCTGTAAAATTGTGTCATTCTCACGATTTGAAAGTGCTTTGTAAAAGTCTAATCGAATAAAGATACTTTTGACTTTGACTTTGGCGAAGATTTCTCAGCGTCGCACTCGACGTCGAGTGTCGGTTTCACTGATATGAAATTGGTGTTTATCTTTTATGTATTATGTACCAATTTCCATTAAGAGAAACATTAAAAAATAACTCGGCTGTCTTACACTGAACATTTTCAATTCAAACCTGAAAGCGAGTTCAACGGAACAAACTCTTTAGCTTAATATTATTAGTATTGCACATTTTATCTAAAGAATTGGGATACTCATACAATAACTAAAAACTCACATAACTAGAAACCTTAAAAATATAATCTAATACCTGAAAACCTTAAAAATATAGTATTTACCGACAATTTTAAAAACTTCAAGACGACATATGTTTTGACATTTATTATGCAGTTAACTGAAAATTTTATGAGTGGCAACCCTCACGCTCGTTGGGAGCAAGCGTTGTTATTTCAAAAAATAGGTCTGTTTTCCATACTGCTGTGTTAGCTTATATATATACTGTGTTTCCAAAATAAAAAATTTGTTTCGAATTCGTCAAAGTTTAATGTTTGATGCGGGCACAATAAATTGTATTGCCACGTTAAAAAAACACTGCGTTTTAAAATACCTAACGATTATGACTTTGATGAATGTTACATCATATAGGTGGGTTATTTTTAATCCCATGTAATGAATTGAACATACATAATAACATTATGCATGTTTTTGAACATGTAATTCTTTTGGTTTCAGTGTTAACATGGTAGTGTGAAATCCTGTTGCTGTCCTTTTGAGATGTTTCTAAGAATCTACAACGTACCTAAATGCCTTAATAGATAAACGATTCTATAAATGAAGTTCTATACATTACAGTTGAGATATTTACGAAGTATATTGTGCAAACACGAACAAACTCTTAGTAGGACATTTTTCTGAGTAGTGATGACGAGCTAGGAATGCTTTGATTTTGAAACTTCGACTGAGCTGAAGTGGCGGAGTGGTTTGAGAAGACGACTGCTACATAAGTGGTACAAGCTCGAATCCCAATATATAAAAACATGATTTTTATTGTTCCGAATCGCCTAGTGTGGTAAAAGTCTTCTCCATGTGCTTTCATCTCTCTCTGTCTCTAGCCGCCCTGCTCCATGTCTCACGCTAATTTGGCGATATCGTTGCTCCATCTCTTCTTAACTTCTCTTATCTTCTTTTTTTTTAAATGACCCGTAGTGACTACTAAATGACTTGTTGCGCCATCTTGTGAGAATAGTTTTTCATGCTTTTTTGCGTTCAAATACGAGGACAAACACTCGTACACACTCCAGTCAAGTGAACAGCTTCAATCAAAACCAACTTTATGACACAAATGTCAAGTGTTTTTCCAATCACTCGTGCTAACCATGATCTAACATGCGGAGACGATTTCACATTATCATCAAGTACTTTGACAACACACATATTTACGCCTCCATTCCCCGAAAGAGTAGGCAGAGCTTACTTATTGGATACCCACGTTAAAATCATATTTTGCTCAAGTTGCATTTTTATTAATTACATTGATAAAAAAAGCCATGGGGGCCTCAGGGTTTGAGCAGTCGTCTGGTTCATACCACGTGCTTTATGGTGGAGGAAACCTGCATATGTCTGAGAAGTAATTCAAAGACGTAAGTATAGTGCCTGTGACGGCGCTGGACTCTTCACACGTTGGCACTTAATCATATTCCGTGAAATATGGGGGTTGTTACAACACCTCTGATTACCATTTCGGGGACCCTGCAGAGATGGTGTGAGCATATTTTATATTGATTTAATAGTTTGTTGACATAAGTAAGGCCATACACGACAAAGCATGGGTCGGCTGATAAGCGTGCTATCTGTATATCAACACTCAACTTTGTGCTCGATTTGTGACCGGACCGGTTGATACCGAATCGGCTTTCTCAGCCACTGGCGGATATATCGTCAAAATTACCACTGATGCTGCTTAAATCATCTTCATACGAGTAGGTGTAGTAATAGTAGGCCTATTAAGTAATTATTAAATTAAACGAAGTTTTCGAAATAGTTCCTATTTGATTTGCTTAAAACCTCCGGTGTCCGCCACTAGAGGGGCTCCCCTTGCATGTTTACACCTGAATTCCCTGAAAGAATCGGTAGAGGCTTACTTGTCTTATAGTACACCCACATTTCACCAGTTGTGTTTTTAAGTCCTATATTATATAAGGATTTCCTATCGCTCAAATCTCAAAACTAAAATCCAGTCATACTACATGGCAAGCTAATAACTCTATAGTTCCTGTCAAATCGTTCTGCCTCAGTTATTTAATGCCTTGCCATTACTGCTAGAGAAACCTTGGAAAAAGATTTAATGTTAAAAATTGTGATGACAATCATAATGAAATGACCGACCAGTGTAAGAAGATGTGTTGATTGTGACGACTGCGCCATGTCGTAACCTTTGCCTCTTACTTTCCAATGACCCGCGCATAAGGCGCCTAGAGATGGGCAATTGAATATATTATAATATCGATATACAAATAAATAAAATTAAAGTGTCTCCTTGTAATTCCAATTTAACTGTGTTTCACTAAATATATTTGAATGAATATACAGTAAGTACTTAAATAAAAAATAAATATGCAAGTATTTTTTTTCGTGAGGCGTGAGCATATGTATATATGTATGTTTCTTTCAGCTGGATTACGTATATCGTCGCTCCATCAAGTCTCAAGGTATCCTACGTTATTTTTTTTGTGGTTAATATTATAATGTATCGAGTGTCGTTATAATATTAGTTAAGTGAAGCACATCACTATGTAGCCAACGCGGCGTATTTCTATGTCTATGATTATTATTATGTCACTGCGATGTCCGTGGGTAAAAATAACAGTGACCCCCGCTTTGGATGACTTTGTGAAATCGCACGTTTAATGATTTCTTTTCACATGTCTTTGGAAGCACTTTTATAGAAGGTGTAAATGTATTATTGTCGTAATAAAAATGATGATTATGCTCCAAAATAATGATTGAGTTGAAAGTAGATTTTTTGGAAAATAATGTTTTTTGCTGTATGATGTAACAAGCCTGGGATTCATTGTGACTCTGAAACTGCAGAGGAACCAAAATGAAAATGAAAATGATATATTATTTTTAGGCCCTGGTAGGTCAGTCGAAGAACTGATCACCGATTGGGATACTAACCTTCTGAGAAGAACCGGCAAAAAACTCAGCTGGAAAATGGTTTTCGTTGCAAAATAATCTTAAGCGATGAAGTTATAATATAGATTAAGAAATTTAGCAACATGATGCATTATTCGCAGAGTAGGCTTATTCCCGGACATCTACAGCCCATAGATTATGAAAAATTTACTTTCATACATCAATTCCCGCGACCTCCATGACAATTCAATTTGTTGGATGTCGTGACAATTCATTTGTTTACCAAAACAAAAGCCGTGGAGGTAATAAAATCATGGATGGCTGCGAATAAGCAAAAAAATACTCGTAAGCTTCTATTCTATTAAAAACGTTAACTCGACTTTCAAAGACATTAAATATCAAATAGCCCATCTATCTTGACACATTTTTTCTCATCGTGCTTCGTTACGCTAAATCATACAAGCATCCAGCCAATAGTCTATGGCTATGGTATCGTCTGCTTGTCGTAAGAGGCGACTAAAAGGGGGCCGGAGGGCCTGCTGGCGGTGGTCGGGGTGGGAGCTTTGACCACCGAACCGCGGGCCCGGGAAGGTGGCAGCACGATGTGGCTCGCGCTGCCTTGCACAGCGAGGTCTCCAGGGGCGGCGATACAGCTGCCCCGGGGATGTGACCCGGCAAAGTGTGGGGAGACACCGGTGCGATCTATTAGAGTACCCGGAGTCCCCCCTGAGCACTGAGGATGGCCACCGGGGAGGTTTTAGTGCGGTAAAAATCCCACATACCCCGACCTGCCTCTCCCAGGGCGGTCGGGGAGCTTTTGAAGGTTTCCTACTCGTCAAAAAGATCATACAAGCATCTTTTATAATGCAAACATTATCCATAACTTGAAGAACCATCAAAATGTAGTCAGACCATTAAGATGTTCACTCCATCGACACGGTGCATGCAATAATTCTAATTGAGATATTATATCCATTGTAAAACCTAATGTGTTAGGAAATTCAGGTAGTAGTGACTATTTGCTTAGGGCTGGCAAATAAATGTTATTCTTATATAATTTTATGTAAATTGAAAGAGCTATGCTTGGTGTCTCGCTACGAGATCTAATCAGAAATGAGGAGATCCGTAGACGTACTAAGGTGACCGACATAGCCAATCGGGTTAGCAGGCTTAAGTGGCAATGGGCAGGCCACATTGCTCAAAGGAGTTCTCGAGTGGAGACCACGTACCGGCAAGCGCAGCGTAGGGCGCCCCCCCGCGAGATGGACGGACGATCTGGTCAAGGCCGCGGGGACCCGCTGGATGCAGGCCGCTTCCAACCGGATGAGGTGGAAATCATTGGGAGAGGCAGATCAGCAGTGGACGTCCTATGGCTGATATGATGATAATTTTATGAGATTAAATCAAATGATATAATACTTTGTGTAAGCGTAGTTTAAATATATATATGTCAAATACTTACAGTCTAATTTTATCAAGTTATTTAAGTTTTTTTTTATACAAGCAGATTTACTAGCCTTGCTTGCCGGGCAGAAAAGAGTTTCTTGCCGGTTTTATTTATTTATTTATTTATTTTATTTATTTATTGATCACCAACAAGATGTACATCATCACATACAAAAACAAACATTGAAATCACTTTGAGAGCATGCTTAATGCCATCTTAATTATAGGTGAAAACTGCATGCATGAAAGAAGACAACTAAAAGAGTATACTAGTTTCACTTAAACAAAATATGAATTAATTAAAACTAAATGTAAATTTACTAAATAATGCTTATAAATTTAACTGATTAAGGGAATGCCTAAATTCCGAGGGTTTGTCAGAGAATATATCGATGTTATTACACTTGCGTTGGTCGTCCTTGCAATTGGTAACAGTGATTTTATGAAGTGCATTGTAATGTATGATGAGCCTATTGATGGGGGAGAATCGGCCTTGACGTGAATAAGATTTTTTTTCTACGAAAGGTTTGGCTGTTTTAGATCTGGGCCGTCTCTTTGGTGCTGAGAAATTTATCGAGCTCAATAAATGAGGAGAATCGATGATTCCATTTAAAACTTTGTATAAAAACATGTTATCAAGCTGTTTTCTACGACTGGAGAGAGATGAAAGCTTAAAATGTCGTAATCTGTCGTTGTATTGAGGAATTTTATTGCCTAATTTACTTTCATATGCAATGTGCCAAATAAACCGTTTCTGAATTCGTTCTAATCTCTTGCTGTGAATATCATAGTGGGGATTCCAAGCAACACTACAATACTCTAAATTGCTGCGTACGAGAGATGTGAAAATAGAAATTTTCGTTTTTGGGTCCTTGAATTCCTTGCAGCTTCGCAATACGAAACCGAGCATCTTGAGGCCCTTGTTCGCAATATGGTCAACATGCAAGTGGAAGCGAAGCTTACTATCCAAGATGACACCCAAGTCTCGTATATGGTCAACTTCCCGTAGGATTTGATTGTTGATAGAATAAGATCTAGCTATTGTTTTTTGTTTCCTAGTGAATCGCATAGTGTAACATTTGTCAGCATTTAGGGTCATGCCGTTTAGTTTGCACCACTCAACCAAACTGTCAATATCCTGTTGCAACAAGAGTGGATCACTTGGAGTTATAATAGGTCTAAATAGTTTTAAATCGTCAGCAAACAAGTAGAATTTGGAATACCTAAAACATTTGCTAATATCATTGATAAATATATTAAAAAATAATGGTCCAAGGTGAGAGCCCTGGGGGACACCTGAAAAAGCAATAAATGGTTCAGATCTGTATCCATCTATGACAACCATAGATTTTCTATTACTAAGATACGATAGACACCATTCTAATAAATCACCACAAACACCAATAGCCTCAAGCTTTTGTATCAGCATTTTATGATTCACTTTGTCGAATGCTTTACTGAAGTCAGTATATATAGTATCTATCGACTGTCCTTGATCCAGACAGTCAGACAAATCTTCAACAAAAGAAACTAGATTTGTGGCTGTTGATCTAGCTTTAACGAAACCGTGTTGTTGAGGTATTAAAGATTGCTTAAAGTGCCATGCTATAACTGGATAAACAAGCTTTTCAAATATCTTTGCAAAAACTGAGATAATGGAGATAGGTCTATAATTTTTTACGAAGCTAGTGTCACCATCCTTGAATAGCGGTATGACTATGGCAACTTTCCATGCTGATGGAAATACTCTAGTTCTAAGAGACTTATTTATAATAATGGCGATAGGATAAGCTATTACATCAGAACACCTAACAACAAAGACTGGTGGTATACCATCGTGACCAGCTCCCTTATTTATGTCAAGTCTTTTTAAAACTCTAAGAACCTCTCTAAATGTAAATGATACATTTGTCAGGGTACCTTTATTGTAATTGGAGTCACATGTATAGCTGGGAACAAAATTCTTGTCATAGACATGTGAAAATTGGTCCGCGAAGAGATTGCAAAGATCAGTGCCATTGCTTGCAGTGCGGTCTTGAGAATACATGTACTTAGGGTATTTGCTGCAACCTTTCCTTTTATGTTTGATAAATGACCATAACAGTTTCGGATTAGATGTTAAGGATGCTTCTAATTTTTTTAAGTACATAGCATAATCAATAGTGAGCTGTTTGGTACATCTGATTTTGAGCAGATCAAAAACCAAAATGTCACGCGGATTCTTATTGAATTTGCGTATTTTCATTCTCCATTTATATTTCTCTTTGAGTGATTTAATTAGGGATTGGGAAAACCAAATAGGATATTTGGCATTGCGTGGCCTAGATTTAGGAACGTGTTTTTCTATCATTTTAATAAGAAGCTTGTTGAAGATCTCAACCATTCCATCAACAGTCTCACAGTCTGATAAAACTGAATCCCAATCAGTGCTGCTTAATTCATCAATTATTTTAGAATAGTCCGCTTTGTGAAAATTGTATTTAAAGCTATCGTTAACTCTCAGGAACTCAATAGTAACAATAGGTATACAAAATTGAA
The DNA here is from genome assembly GCA_929442735.1 of Watsonalla binaria. Taxonomy (NCBI): domain Eukaryota; kingdom Metazoa; phylum Arthropoda; class Insecta; order Lepidoptera; family Drepanidae; genus Watsonalla; species Watsonalla binaria. Next base: position 725,643 of record OV838932.1, read on the forward strand.
AAGGCGGATGTAGGGGATCAATAATTGTTAAAGGATTATCACTTATTTGTATATCTTTAACTGCTGAGCTGCATAGTACAAGATCTAAAATTTTATGTTTATTGTTAAGTATAGAGTTGTATTGATCAAGGCCATTTAGTGACATAAAGTCTGTCAACATGTTATTTAATATGCTATTTGATACGTTCGCTATCAAACGAGAACCATTGATTTCAGCAGACCACTGTACACTGCTTAGGTTAAAATCTCCCACAATAAGAGTTACACCGTTTAGTAAGCCTATAGCACGATTAGCATTATCCAGAAAGTGTTGCAACATATGTTTTTGAACCGGTGGAGGCATATATACACCACATATATTTAAGTTCTCTGATATACCCTGACCGTTAAATACCTCCACACATACCCACAGATCTTCACAGCTAGAGTCACAAGACAGTAAACGTTTTGATTTTAATGATCTAGAAACTGCTATAAGCACTCCACCTCCTCCTTTTCTACTATGGAAGCCAGTACTTTCCCGATCCCTTCTATAAACCACATAGCGATCATCAAACAATTCAGAGTCAAAAACACTGCTATTCAACCATGTTTCGGAAAAAATAACTACATCATTACAATTGTACACCACATTATTATAAAGCTCATTTGTTTTCGTTCTTAAACCTCTAACGTTTTGGTAGTAAATACTTAAATTCTGTTGTAACTTGGTAGACGCGCCCTTAAGTGCTTCAAAAACAAGTATAGCTTATTTATGATAAGGTATTCAGAGACTCCATATTTCGAATATGTACATAGTTGGACGTCTCATTCTTCCTGACGAATATCTTGCCATCGCGAACCCAAACAAATTTAAAGCCAAGCTCCTTCGCCTTACTGCGTGATGCAGCATGAAGTGACTTATTCTCCGGTGTGAGGTGCTCGGTGACATATATAGCACTTTTAGATTCTCCGCCGATTCCCAGGTGAGCAGTGCTCAATTTATCACTGGGATTATTTTTATTATATTTTATAGTTGCTGCAAGAAACTCATCACGGAGCCGCGGGCTGCTGAATTTTACCAGAATGGAACGAGGCCGCGGGCTGCTGTTGTCTTTTTTTGCAATCCTGGAGCAGTAGTGGATATTGTTGTCATTGATAGGACATTTAATAATTTTTCCAAGTTGCTGCACTGTGTTCACTAGATTTTCCTGCTTGTTTTCTGGTACACACTGCAGTTCAACATTGGACGCTCGTGAGTTCTGTTCCATCGCATTTATCTTTGATGTGAGATCCTGATGCTTGAGGAGTAATTGATTGTTGCCTTTTATAACTTTCTCGATTTCAAGGTCCCGTGATTTATTCGATGTTTTTATTCTATCTAGTTCTTCATTAAAGAACGAAATTGAGGATTCGAAGGATGCTACAGTGTTTTTAATGTCCATTAGTTGGGGATAGAACTGGCTATCGAATGCATTGCTCAATTCCTCACGAATAATATCGCGAATGTTGCTAGCAGATAGACATGAGCAGGTAGCAGAGCTACGTGCTTTGGTGCGCTGCGTCACGAAGTCAGTTTGCACTGGAGACAACGTCGACCTCACAGGTGTGTCCGAGTTTTGGCCACCCTTTCTCTCCTTCGAACGGCATAGTACACAAATCCAAGCTTTTTTTAATTCTTCAGACATAGTATCATAGTCTTTAGCAGTAAGATTCAAACAAGCCATGTGATACTTGCCTTTGCAGCGGGAGCAATGCAGCAAAACCATCCCAGCTATTACATTAGGACAGCACGCACATTCCAACTTGTTATACTTCTCCATTCTCGGACGTAGTTACCTAGTCTTCCAATATAATGGCAGGTAGCGGGTATGTTTGTGGACGTACAGCAACCAAGAATCCACAACACAGTACAAAGTTGTCGACGAAAAGGTCGTAAGCGCCGTGCAGTTGGCGTCGCTTACGCGTTACTGTCAACAACGCAAATCTCCGCTTCAAAATATCAATGGAAATTGATATTATGGCTATAAAAACCCTGTAAATGTTTTCAGCACAAGCGTTAATACTGACACTGAATGTATAATTTATCTACACGTATTTGGCACACTTTTATAGATTAATATCACCACAGAATCTAATACAATTTTAATTTACAAACTGAGCGAAATGAAACGATGTTGTTGTCTTTGCGACTGTGACGCGACTCTTTCTCAGAAGGGTATAGATCGTGAGGGGTATAGATCGCGGTTTTTCTCAGAAGGGTATAGATCGTGAGGAGAGTTGCTATTGTGCATATCATTCGATCAGCGAAATTAAGCAACCCTAACCCTAGCCAGTAATTGGATGGGTGACTGTCCCAGTTCCCTCCGTGTCTCGGAGAGCACGTTAAGCCGGCGGTCCCTGTTACCAATTTATCATCTTTGGGAATCGCTAAAGGTCAGTCGGAGGCCTATAATAGTCTGACAAATGGTTTGACCCAGATCACAGATTTTCCTCGTTAAAGGGGTTGCGAAGGTCAGATGGCAGTCGCTTCGTATAAAAATCAGGTGATCAGCCACATCGGGTTGAATCAAGTGCTGACCCCAACAATGTATGGGATAAGGCCAGGAAGATGATTCTAAGTAACCTTCCGAACCCGGTGGTAACATTTACAATCCTGTATCCCCTATCACGGGTTTGCAACCGTTTTTGTAATCTATTCGCGTCTCCGCCGAATATTTGTATGAAAAATTGTACGACGCCTCCTAGCGATGACGTGAACAACTAAAATATGTCATACAAATATTGCGGGTGACGCTAGCGAGTATAGATTACTAAAACAGTGCAAAACTAGTAATGAGGGTACTGTTCAGTGTTTGTCATTCTGAAGATTTGAAAGTACTTTGATAGAAGTCTAATCAAAATGTGCCAACCCTAGGTGTAATATCAGCTAAACTCATCGCAGCACGTTGCAGGTCAGTACATCGTCCTCGTTCTGTGCACATTAGAGAATACACTAAGAATCTGTGCTCTCATCTCGCGGAAGCACCATATTTCGATATGTACGTAATTATTGTGGTTTTATGTGTTGTGAAGTCAACATGTTGGTCGATTAGCTTCCAGTCTAAAAAGCCTGAATATGATGAAGTAATTTAGACTTATGGCTTAAGTGCAGTAATGCCACTCACGAGCATTACGGTGAAGGAAAATCATAGTGAAGACATTCAAAGATTTATGTAGATATACACCAAGGCCGTGGGGTTTGAGCGACGCAAGTTTGAATCAAAACTATTTGTACTAATGATTTTTCTCAAAACTTATGTGCAGTGATTTCACACCACGTGCTTTATGGGCAAGGAAACCATCGTGAAGAAATCTTCATGTGTCTGAGAAGTAATTCAAAGACGTATGTGAAGTGCTTGAGACAGCGAAGAACTCACTCCCTGTCACGTTGACACTTCATCTTCGGTGAAATGTGTTGTTGTTACAACACCTTTGCCTACCCCTTTGGGGAATAAAGGCGAGGGCATACCTATGCGTTTTAAGAATTTTGAATATTGCAGGCGACTGCTCAAATCCACCATGACTTTTTCTTAAAATGGATCGGAAAAATACCCAACGAACCCACGACCTCTGCCAACTATGCAGTTACTTATCCAGCTGAACTACTTGTGATCACACCTCATGCATCTAGCTTCTACTCTTCGAGTTCATTTTAAATATTTATGAGTCCGTTGAGTTGAGTAGGAGAGCCGTGGTGGCCTCGTGGTTAGAGCAGTCGCCTGCTACGCAAGCGACGCAAGTTCGAATCCCAGCGGAGACTGTACCAATGAGTTTTTCTAAAAAGCTTATGTACAGTGATTTCACACCCCGTGCTTTACGGTGAAGGAAAACATCGTGAGGAAACCTGCATATTTCTGAGAAGTAATTCAAAGACGTATGTATAGTGCCTGAGACGGCGATAGACTCACCATCTGCCACGTTGGCACTTAATTAAAAAAAAATCGGTGAAAAGTAGGTGTTGTGATAACAACACCTCTGCCTACCCCTTCAGGGAATACAGGCGTGAGCATATGTATGTCCGTTGAGTAGTTTTAGTTGTTATTAAATCGTGTGCTCCAGCAATCAAGACGTCAATACGATACGCATATATTGGTCGTTTATTACGTAAACAATGTACTATGCTCGCTTGCCTTAATGCCCACTTCCCGTGACTGTTGGTCTCATTCTCCACATTGGTTGTGCCCTGGCGTTAGTATTGATCGTGTGTGTTATACTGAGTACTTATCGTGTATTTAATACTAGCTGACTAATTGTAGCCTTTCAGTCAGAATGTTCTTATTCCCATGATTGTTGAACGCGTATTATGAGAGATATATATGACTTGTATGAATCCTCGTTGGTATAGTGGTTGGTCTAGTGGTCTGTCAAGAAATTCACAATAAATGCCCGGAGTTTGGAAGAAGTTGGCGGTGTTTCCACCCCCGTGCCTCGGAGAGCACGTTGCACCGTTGGTCCTACGCCTGATCTCTCGCCGGTCGTGTCGGATTGCCGTCCCACTATAAGAGTGAGGGAATAAAGAGTGCTCCTATGTTTACGAATTCACTTGTGCACTATAGTATGACCGAAATTTGGTAGATGATCATTATTATTATTAAGTCTAGGAACTAGGAAACCTGTACTAGTAAGTTGGTACTTGGGCGACAGAATTTGAAAGGTTGTGGTTTTAATATTTTATTTTGAAGGATATATGCTGATAAGAGCCTTACAATTTGTATTTGAATCAACTAAATTAATAAGTGTAAGCCCTGCGAATGACGTCATTCAAAGTGGAATGTCGGGATAAGCGACCCGCACTGCGGCGACAAGAGCGGCCATGGTGACCAATGAATTAACTATATGTTATATATATTTAATGTTTTGAATGCATTATTGTCAGGACCAATTCAACTATGTTTTGGAAATAGTAATTGCTGAGTTCCTTTCCAGGTTCGTCTTTCCTTCCGAATCCGGCGGTAACCTGTATATAATCGTATAATTTTGATGTTATGAAAGTACTTTGTTAAAGTCTTTCCAAATGAATTTAAATTCTGAAAATAATCACCACGGCACCTTCTAGGACGAGGCAGTCGTATGACGTACTTCAGTGACGTATCGAGGCATGAACACAAATATAAATATGTTTAGAGAATATATGTGCATTGAGAGAGCAGAGGGCATACAGCGGTAATCACTTTCCTACCTGACCGCAGAATCCTTTTACTGATTAGCAATAGGTACCTTAGAGCTAATCCGTAAGCTACAAGAGGCAGCGGATTATAAGTAAAAAGTATTAAATCTGTAATTACACCATACACTTAGCTTTAAGCAACAAAATCAATGATAAGTATTACCATCGTGACCTCTGTGCACCACAAAGGTGGCACGCGTAAAAACTCTAAATTCATATATGTATTTCTTTCATCCTAGACCGATACTGAGACCTAGACTAGATACTAGATACTAGACTGATACTTACTACAAAGTATTATCAAATCGTCAGAATAAGATGATCATACAGTATTACAGATGCTACCACCACGGTTGGTAGGTCACTTTTTCTGAGAAGAACTGGGCAAGAAAAAGTAAGTAATTACGCTTCTAAAAATACTGAACAATTTTGATAAATTCAAATTAAAGCACATGATAAATATAACCCGTGCACGCAGTTCTAATACAAGAAAGTCGGTACAAAATAAAAATTAAATTTAATGGTTTTAGTTTATTATAAGTCGTAGCTTCAGATAGCCAGCACATCTGACTGCAAGCAGCTACTCCAGTCGATGAAAGCTAGTAACACCGAATGTCACTCACGCATTGCCTCGCAATCGCTTTGCAAACAGCCGCCACTTATTATAAAGTATAAAACATTTACATTACAAAGCATAAAAAAATGATAATGTATGCTGGGGAGCTCAGATGTCTATATTACAGGCTCTCCGCCTAGTTTAGCCATCTGCGGCAATACCACATTATACAATATTATTGTAATAATTACCCATTGTAATTACTTATCTATGGCTATGTGTGTTAACTGTACTTATTTACTGTGGCAAATAAATATATTATTATTATTAATACTTAATAATCAGATCACTAATCCAAGCACTGGCGATTGTGCAATGAGGAGACTGGTGTGAACTTGTAGAACGTTTATTGTACAGTATTATAGTATACAAGTACTTTGAACACGTAAGGTGGAGTTGCAGAACGGTATTACACACACAGTCGTAAAGATTATATCTAAAGGTAGACAATATTTCTTAAAATATAGAGTGTTTTCACAGACACTACTACTCTGTACAGATCAATTGACATTGACATTGACACAAAGAGTTGGCATATCCACAGATAACCACAGATACGACTATTCGTTATAGTTTTATATACCCTATGTGATTCTCCCCACACGATCGCAACACTATTCTATCTAAAGCAGAATTACTTGGTATTATTCTTCTGTATCTGTCAATCAATATCATATCAATCAATATCAATCGAACGGGAGATCCTATTTTGGGTCCCACTTCTTTGTATGTAAGTGATCTTAAAATACAGTACGATTGCTTATGACTTGGACCACGCATAGTACTTTTACGCAAACACGGAAGCATGGAGTGTGACTGACATAATGATTTGCACATAATGCACTGATATAAGTGACACTCTTACTTACTCCAAACTTAGGTATTTACTATTCATACTATTAGTCTCCACGCATGTTACACGCAAAAGTGCTATTACTTAACCATTATCCTTTAATATTATATACCAGCTGTGCCCTGCGGTTAGTCCGCGTAGACTTCCGCCGATTCTTAGATCTATCCGATATGTACCTACACAAAATACAAATCGATCCAGCCCTTTCGAAAGAGTATGGTAACGAACTCCACAACACAAGAGTTTTATACATTAGAGGATTAGATTTTTGTGTAGAACGATTTCTTGAACGGAGTTGCGGGTGTTTTGTCAAGATTTGGTACACGTTAAATAAAATCTTCTTTCCGTCTTCTTTCCGTCCTTTTAATTGTTGCATATGCTCACGCTTGTAGTCCCCGAAGGGGTAGGCAGAAGTTTTGTAATCACAACACCCACTTTTCACCGATGATGATTTAGTGCCAACGTGACAGATGGTGAGGCAAAACTAATTGGTACAGGTCCCGCTGGGATTCGAACTTGCATCACTTGCGTAGCAGGCGACTGCTCCAATCCCATGGCCACCACGACTTTCCAATACTGAATTATTAATACATCCATCACAACCTACAAAAGTACCTACAGTTAATATCCGAACACTAATATATTACGAATTACCAACAAATATTACAACATTACTAATAACTCAATAAATTATGTTATCATAAATTATAACCGATGAGGTACACGTGTTTATATCCCAATAAATAATATATAAATTAATCAATACAGAAACTTATAAAAATTGGTCAAGAACTACAAAGATTTATACCATCAAGGTTCCATATATCAAGATTGCAATAACTGTTTATTAAATCTGTTAGTGTTTAAAAAATACACTGCCTCACTATAATACCTCTTCGCAAGGATTTTTATCGGTATACACCGATGTTTTGCTTTCAATCATTTGAAAATTCTCTGTCACTGTGTACTTTATACCAAGTAATTACTGACGAAAACAGTAAAACAGAAATATGCGCACATAATATACTCGTATTTAACACTTTCGCACAGTCGGAAATATAGAGATAGATACTTAACCTAAAAATTACACTCGTGCGAACACTGAGCGAACTTATCTTTTATTATTGACATATTTAACTTCACTTTCAATTCACACTCCTTTCCTTTCCCAATCCTCGTCATTAGTAATCCGAACTAATCTTTTCGATTCTTTCCAAACGTTTCTAGTATAAACCGTATCATTTGCATACCACGAACTGTAGAACTCTTTGCAGTCTCTGAAATGTCTACCACTAGCGTTCTCCACGCGAGGATCCGTGGCCAAGAACACAGGCATCGTCGCTACTCTATCCAAAGGTCTACCGAACTTCAGCAGAGCACCATTAAGAACATTCTTTACGAGCTCATTGTCAAAATTCCTAAAGAACTCAGACTTTCCAAGACCAGGATCCATGCTGTAGATATTCACACCAGATCCAGCTATACGGTAATTCATCTCTACTGTAAACAGGATTTCGGCCAACTTAGCATTGCAGTAGAAACCAAAGTTGGAATATCTGTTCACTTCATTCCACTCATTCAAGTCAACGACCCCAAGGATTAGTCCTAAGGATGACACGTTCACGATCCTACTCGGAGCTGATGCCTTCATTAACGGGAACAGTAGGAACGTTAGCAGAAATGTTCCAAAGTAGTTCACTTGCATCATCAGATGTAGATTGTCTTGCGTTAATTTATCAGCCAATCCAATTGCGCCAATGTTGTTCACCAATATGTCCAACCTTGGCTCCAACCTCACTGTATCGTCAACGAAATTCCTCACAGAGGTTAGAGATTCGAAATCCATTTGTCTAGCCACGACATTATCATTCCCAGTCGTGTCAATGATGGCTTGTTTTGCAGCTTCTAGTTTATTGGGGTTTCGGCTAGCTATGATGACTTTGGCGCCGCGTTTGGCCAAGTTTTTGGCAACTTCCAAGCCGGTTCCGGAGGTAGCTCCCGTAACAATCGCCACTTTCCCATCCAATCTAACATTGGTTTCGCAATTGTTGAACTCGTCCTGCACGGACATGACTGCATGCGAGCGTTGTGATAATATTACTGGAACCAGTTAGTCACTTTACCAGCTTACTGTTTAATCAAGATTCCAAGGTGTTTTTAAATAGCATTTATTAAAGGTGATAACCTTAACCTTACCACGTCTTATTATTTCTAAGGACGTCTTTGTTTCCGGTCTATTGAATATGCATAGGTATTAATAAACGGAATGTGTATCTGTTAAGTATTTATAGCTTCTCGCAAGACTGAATAGATTTGACTGAAAATATATATTCTGTAGACACATTAATACCTCACTCAGTGTAAAACATTTGGTACACGTAGCGCTGTCAGGTATTACGGATAAATATAGCCAGATATAATAACGCAGCTTTTATAATAAAAAAATCGGTTCAGTAAATCCAGAGATTACCTCGTACAAACCTCTGCATAATTTAAAATATCGAGTAAGTATGAAATTTTAGAAGCGGCCGGATCGACAATTTGAAACTGTGTGCATATCTGGTAGGCTTGAGATGCCCCTGAATGATAAGGATGACCCCAAAAATACTAATTTATGGCAATACAACGTGTGCCTGGCAGCTAGTATTACTCTATACGAACACTGTCAACAAATTGAGACTGTCAAATTTAGGGCCCATTAAAATTGTCCCTAAAGTTTTGGTATTAATTTCGCAATTCGTAAAAATACGCGGACTCACGGGCAGAAAGCTATTCTATTATGTCATCATCAAGGAATCTTTAGAAACACAATTAATTAATAATATTCCTTATTCTCAATCTTTTTCTAAACCTTACTAAATTAGCTGCTTACTTCCTGCCACTACCAAGATAGGAACTATATTTCAAGGTATCAGTATGACGTCAAATACAAACGCATCATTATACAAGAAGTATGTGTGAGGTCACCATAGTAGATCGAATGAAAAATAGTGTGATAACAGACAGTTACAAGTTGAACAATAATAGGTGACCAGAATTGAAAGAAGTATGTTGAGATGGAACAAATTTATGAAGCGAATGTATAAAATAACAAAAAAATGATATGGTAATGTTTTCACGTAACGGATAAAAATTGATAAAAACGTCATATGGACATTTTTTTTTGAACCCTTTCACAGTGAAGATGAAGTGATTTATCATCAACCACCAATTAAAATATCACGCACTGATGGGGTAATTAAACTCGCAATCTTTACATAACCAAATTACTCTCATGGATATTTGCTTATCTAAACTAGCGATGACGTAAACGCTATTGTCTATGGTTCGTTATTAATGCGATGCACACGTTGACCAATAATTACAATGGGTGTGAAGTGGGGCGTGTGAGGTGCGTATATAGTAAAAGTAAGTACGCACAGGGGTCTTACCATGAGCTCTTACTGTCATGATAGCTTGATTCATATTATGAGACAGATATATATGACGTGTATACATCTGTCACTGTCGAACAACTGAACTCGCAATTAGAGCTCATGGTTTAGGTTGATTAGATGTCGTGATTAAAAATGGGGTTACCGTGGAGAAAATAATACACATTACGACGGGCGACGGAAGATGTAAATTATATCTATACATATATACAGACGTAGGACCAACTGTTTAACGTGGTCTCCGAAGCACGGGGGTGTAAGCAGCACCCCTATAACGTGTTTGCCACCGCTTGCGTTAGCTATACTCTTTAGCGTCTCCCTCGAATATTTATATGAGAAATTGTGCAGCGACACCTAGCGGTGACGTGAAGAACTAAAATATCTCATACGAATATTGCGAATGACGCTAGCTTACGAAAACAGTGGCAAACTCGTGATAGGGGTACTAGACCAACATTCAAACTACGAGCATTAAATGTGAAATTATTAAAAATAATTATTACATTTAATTATTATGCGTGTCATAAATTAATGGTGATTGCACAATGCGTTTATTTTTGTTTTCTTCTATTCGCGTCATATTTAAATGTATGAAGCAATTTACATTGCATATAACGTAATCACATCTTTAATTATTACTTTCGTATCTTCGAGTTAAAGTAATGAGACAAAGTATGATTGCCGTCATACTAAATCTTCATTATATTACAGAGTTTGTGATAGACTGTGGTAGCAATATGCATCCAATTATGGTGTTGTAATGTTATAAATTATGATTCAACTATGATTATGATTTAATTTTATGTATCTATCCGATCATAAACTACAATATTATATAAAAAAATGATTTTGTTTTTATAATAATTTGAAGAATAATTTTATAATGATTTGAGGCTTCCAGGGACTGCAGACAGAATTACATTATCGTCGTGCTTCGCATGAAGAAACTATATAAAAAGTATGGTATTATGTCGCGTATCTTATCTTATCTTGTTTGTGGCATTATTGAGTCCGGTTGCCCGGAAGCACGTCGACCCTTGGGATCTTTTGTGCCGCCCTTGCCCTTTTGCTCTACGTACCTGACCCCTCAAATACCCCCTGAACAAGCCGGCAGATCTTGCCCATGGAGAGCTTGTAGTCCTCTGGTTTCGGATACGCCTTACCCAGTAGATCCATTCGCCATCTGGCCAGTGCGTCGCAATTGCATATTAGGTGACTCATGGCTTCTGATTGACAGTACCTACATACCACATCGTTCGATAAGTTCATCTTATGAAGATGTTCTTTTGTCCCATAATGACCTGTTAGTGCTCCCGTGAGTTGCCTAACCTGACATCTATTCAATTGTAATAGGTTTCTGCTTTGACTCTCACCCTAGATGCCTATGAACTGTTTAGAATGTCTTAGTCCATTATTGGCGCCCCATTCTGTATAGTGCTGTTCCTTCGCATATTTGTGCAATGCACTTTTGTAAGCTCCATAAGGAAGGCCTACAGATGGTTCGGGCCCAATGAAATTCTTATCTTCTATATCTTCATGGCTCCTTCTCTCGTGAGGCTGTCTGTACACTTGTTGCTACTGCACACTATGTCACGTAACTGATTTATGTAATTTCCAAAAATTTTGTATCTCTTCTATTAGCGTGGTTGCGCTTTTTTTAGCCTGATTTACTCATCGTAGCACCAGCTTTCTGCCAGTGAACGTCCCAGCCGTTTCAGAGATAAGGAAGAAATAAACAGACATACAGAAAACGTGTATAGATATTGTTTTTTTTTATGTAAGGAAAAGCTGTAAATTTGGAATTACATACAGACGTAGCAATTTTACTTATCTGTATAATGTTTCTCTATAGGCAAAGTGTCAAAAAGAGTAAAAATTATACCATATAAGCCAACTGGAATTGTTAAATCTCATTTTGTTATCGTAATTTTGATAGAGTGGTAGTTAAGGTAATGATTACTGGCCATTGTTCCACTCAAATTGGCACGAGATAAAATTCCACTTCCTATATTTATGTTATTTAGATTACAAGTTAAATATACAGGACGTCACAAATTCTAATGTTAGATTTCTGTGGTACCTACATAGCACTGAAGAAGTTTAGGCATTACACGTACGTATTCTAATTTCTTCTCAGTCAAAATGATAACCTTTCGACCCTTACCTTCACCGATACTTTTTCATGCCGCAAAACCTATGATTACAGAGCTGACATCAATGCTGCAGAATTGTAGGTCTAAAAAGGCCACTTTGGGAGAATCATAATGGGATCCGAATATGATTAATCATCGAAATGACAAAATGGTCACGAATGATTACAATAATTGTAGATGTTAGTCCCTATCTAACTTTTTATGATGCTATTTGTCACAAAAGCAATTCATATTTTGTAAACCATTTTAGGAATCTTCATAGGAAAGTGTGAACCAGGTGAAATGCGTAATATAAATCATAATATGAATTGCACCTAAGTGGCCATTTTGTCATTTCGATGATGAATCATATTCGGATCAAATTATGATTCTCCCAAAGTGGCCTTTTTAGACCTACAGTTCACTAAGCAGCTGGTGCTGATTTCTTTAACATAGGCAGCAATAGATACGTAAATTGGTGCTCATTCGCCTGGTACACGTCTCAGCAGGTTACTAAATGAGTGTAGTGATGTTTGTGATATCCATTTTGACTCCCCAAAAATGTTTTATGAAAATATTCGCACCCACCTCGAATCGAAGTTAGATAGAATAAGCCACACTTCATAACAATACTTGAAAACACATTCATACATACACACATTCACAAGATAGCGCAATAGCAAATACACACACTCACGCACACACGCACACAAACACACGCTCGCAAACACCCACACACAAATCCACTCAAACATATACTAGTTTTCTTTCAAGTTGTCCACTAATAATTTTAAGCAAGCTGTGTTTACCTATAAGTAATTTGTACATTTAGTTTATAAGCTTCAGATGCAACAATTGTATGTATTAATGTAACAAATTGTTGGTGAACCTAAATAAATAAAATAAAATAAATAAAAAAGCACCGAAAGTTCACTTGCATAGTTAGATAAAAGCCATCTTCTGTAAGTTTGTCTGGAAGGGTCATTGCTCCAGCATTGTTAATCAGAATATCAAGTCAAGTTTCAGTATTTATTTCACCAACGAAATTACGTTAGCTTCTCCTGTAATCGTTTTATGTCGTCACGAGCATTGCTTTGTTTCATTGCAACTCGATAATCACTGTAGCTCAAAGTTGTGCTAGATTTTTGACTGATTCCAGACTTATGTTGGAACTCTCTGCAGTCACTATAACATAAGTAATATATAATTTTCTACGGATCCCTATGAAAATAAAATATAGCCTATAACCTTCCTCCATAAATGGACTATCTAACACAGAAGGAATTTTTGAAATCGGACCAGTAGTTCCAGAGATTAACGCGTTCAAACAAACAAACAAACTCTGCAGCTTTATAATATTAGTATAGATTAGTATATTAGTATTAGTATATGTATAAGCCAAATATACTAAGAACAATGCGTGATAATTTAGTTCTATGTTATGTCGATAGATGGAGCTGTCACTGTTGACAATGCTATTTAATTCTCGCTATCGAGAGTCTCAACGGGGCTTATATATAAAACGTCAGTTATTGAATAAAAAAACTTTTTCTTCTGTGGTACATCGTATTTCATTTCGATCCCAAGTACCTACTCGAAGGCCATATACTGAGTTTTGTTCAGTATAGATGCTAAAAGATTTTCGTTTTTTATTTCATTTAAATCTTGTGTTACTTTAGGGAAGCGAACCTTCAAAGTTCTATGCTATCATTATTCCGTTTGTCTCTGTTAATAAGCGGGCAACAATACAGCGCTTAAAATTAACCTAATTGACCAAATATAAGCCTACAATAAATTATATACATTTATGGTTAATCTAATTGCGCCCACTGGAGTGAAATAACAAACGTTAAAATTATGCAGTACTTTTGTAATGATTGGTGTCTACTTTAGATAGAGCAGAGCTATTTTACGAATTGGCTGGTTGTTGTTCAACGAAATGATTGTGTTATATTTTTTATTATATTTCTGGGTTGTCACGGGATATGAACTGGTGAGTTTTGTCCAATACTCCTGAAAGAGTCAAACGTAGTTTCAGTGTCGCTTTGTTTATCCAAAATATATTTTTCGTTCGTTTAATTATATATTTAAATTTGTATGTTTAGAATATATAGACCGATTTTAACGGGACTTAACTGGCAGTAAGCTAATATTGAGTTTTTGAAATAATGCTCACGCCATCCCAGAAGGGTCCCCGAAGGGGTAAGAAGAGGTGTTGTAACAACACCCACATTTCACCGAATATGATCGAGTGCCAACTTGACAGAGGGTGAGTCCATCGCCGTCTCAGGCACTATACATACGTCTTTCAATTACTTCTCAGACATATGCAGGTTTCCTCACGATGTTTTCTTTCATCGTAAAGCTCGTGGTATGAAATAACTGCACGTACGTTTTTTAGAAAAAGTCATTGGTACAGGCCCCGCTGGGATTCGAACTTGCGTAGCAGGCGACTGCTCTAACCCCAAGGCCACCACGTCTTCTGAAACAATGATTTAAAAAATGTTCCGCGAAAAAGTCTACGCCGGTAAAACCGTTAGCAGGCAATCAGAAGAGAATCAGAGGAGAAGAAGAATTAGAGAGTCCCCAATCTATCTTTAAAGTTATACAATTGAGGTTGTCATTACAGACGGACTTAAAACAGGAGCGGGCGAAAATCAAGTACTACAATCCGAAGTACGTTAGCGTTGCGCAGGCGTTCACCTTCAGACTAACTAGAGGTGGACCCTACAGAACCAACATCACGTTCAACACACTGCACGATTGGGGCAATAATGTTACTGTTAAGTATTTTTCGATACGAAAACGATACTATATATAAGGTAGCCTTACTGAAGGCTGCAGTCAAATAAGGCTACCTAAGCGTAGTGCTGTGTTCCTAGTACCCACGGCCCTCGCACCATCTAAGCACGGAGGTCACTGGGGGGGTTTTTGTGCGGTAAAAATGCCTACAAGCCTACCTCTCCCAGGGAGGTCGGGTACATATAGAAGGCTTCCCTAAAAAAAATGCCGTAGCCGCTTAACATCAGGCGGAAACTTATGATTGAATATAGAGATATATATGATCAGGCCACCCCAGAAGGGTCCCCGAAGTGTTAAACAGAGGTGTTGTAACCCACATTTCACCGAATATGATTAAGTGCCAACGTGGCAGAGGTTGAGTCCATCGCCGTCTCAGGCACTATCCATACGTCTTCAAATGACTTCTCAGACATATACAGTTGTCCTCACGATATTTCCCTTCACCGTAAAGCGTGGTGTGAAATAATTGCACATACGTTTTTAGAAAAACTCATTGGTACAGGCCCAGCTGGGATTCGAACTTGCGCCGCGTAGCAGGCGACTGTTCAAACCTCGAGGCCACCACGGCACTATTAAAAAGTATAGAAGTATAGAACGCGTAACAAAAAATAGATCGAATACTGCGCATATTTTTATTCACCTCGCGCAATTAATAGATGGAGATATACTCATAACATTTCTACTACACATTCAATGGTTCATTCTTAAATCCTGACAGGGGGCCAACTAAAATAGTTCAAGCAGCGAAAATTAAGAAGTTCTTAACTTTGACGTTTAATTTTACGTACCTCTGCTTAAACCGATGATGGTAGGACCCCTGCACTCGTGCATGATTCAGAAATCGAGCCCCATTAGATGAATAGTTGTGTCATCTCCCTGGCCTTATTATTTCATACATTGTTGGGGTTGGCACTTGATTCAATCCGATGTGGCTGAACACCTGATTTTATTACGAAGCGACTGCCATCTGACCTTCGCAACCCCTTAAATGAGGAAAATCTGTGATCTGGGTTAAACCAGTCAGACTATTTTAGGCCTCCGACTGGCCTGTAACGAATGCCAAAGATGATAAATTGGTAAACGGGACCGACGGCTTAACGTGCTCTTCGAGGGAACTCGGGCGGTCATCTATCCAATTACTAGCTAGGGTTAGGGTTGCTTAACTTCGCTGATCGAATGATATGCACAATAGCCACTATACCACGAGGTCCTCTGAAGATAATTGTGTATTAATTACATACATACATACATATGCTCACGCCTGTATTCCCCGAAGTTGTAGGCAGAGGTGTTGTAATCACAACACCCACTTTTCACCGAAGATGATTAAGTGCCAACGTGACAGATGGTGAGTCCATCGCCGTCTCAGACACTTTACATACGTCATTGAATTACTTCTCAGACATATGCAGGTTTCCTCACGATGTTTTCCTTCACCGTAAAGCATTGTATTAATTATTTAAAATTGTTTCACTTATGTGAGATTGCTCACTTTCCTTGCGTATTTTTTCAGGCTAAGATACTGCTTAAAGAGAAAGGTGACACTGACATGTTTTTGGATATAAAAACGTGTAAATTATTGGATTTGAAATGGGCAACAGATTTTATAAAAGAATTCTCTGATATACCTCTCACATGCCCGTGTCGACAGGTTGGTATACAATCTTAGTATTACAGGTGTCGTCAAGAGTCTTGAGCACTGACCCATTTTGGGTCTAGTCTAGGGTCTAGTCTCGGTCTAGGGTCTATACATGCGCAGTTATCCCCACTATTTTCGCTGAGCGCTCAAAACTTGTGACGGAAACGGTACGTCTAAATATAACCATGGATGGATTGTGTAAGTTATTATGGCTAGACTGGGAGTGATGACAGATATGACTGCTGATGGAGACAAATGGAAGAGAAGAACACATTGCGCCGACCACATATATCAAGGGATAAGGGTAGGCGATGATGAGTATAATACGGGTCGGGCCTTATTAATATATTTTACCTCGTTGGCGTGGCGGTCGCATGTGCTACTGCAGATCATGTGGTCCTAGGTTCGAACCCTGGGTTAAACAAAGTGTTATTTGGGTTTACCATGTGTGTCCTATAAAAAGACGTCTGCCTACCGTTTCGCAGTTTACAGGTGTGAACGTACGCGTACGTTCTCATATATTTTTGTTTCACAATAAAATTATTTTCAGGGCGTCCATAAATTCTTCAACATAGTGGTTCCACCGAAAAGCTTTCCCTTTCCAATACCGAAGAAAGATTTCGAGATCAGGATCTCGGCTCACATGACCAAAACACTTGAGAAAATAATAGAGTTTGTTGTTTTTATTCGCATGTAAATTGGTTACAGCATGTCGCTTCATTAAATAAAGGATTCTGCGTTTTTATTATTATAATATACTTAACTTAAACTCAAACATATCCTTAAGTATTTGATTCAACTTGTAACAAGGTACTTTCAAATCGTCAGAATGACATGACTATAGGTACAGGATTATACATGCTACCGCCAGGTTCGGAAGGCTGCTTTTAATGAGAAGAACCTGGCAAGAAACTCGGTAATTACTCTTGTCAAAAATATTATACAATTAAAATAAATACAAAATAAATCACTTTAGAAATATAAGCCCATGGACACAGTTCCAATATGTAGATAACAGTTGAAATAAAGTAAAACGCTAGTAGTTCTATTTATATAAATGTCTAACTTGAGATGACCAGCCTCCACAATCAGCACTCGTTTACAAATATTGGGGCCAGCTATGATCTTTTAAACAGCGCGTATTAAGAACTCCTTAGCTTTATTTATATTCGAGCTAACCATTTTAGAGAATAAGTGAAATAAAGCATGTATATATAAGCATGTATTGCATTAAAAGCATAAATATTATATATTTAAAAATTACAACTTTGTGTTGTTTATAAGCTCTGAAGCTCTCTCAGCCATTGCTACCAGCACGGAGTTAGGGTACAAAGATACCGGTGTTGGAATCACACTGGCATCCATTATTCTTACACCTGTGACGCCTTTTACCCTAAAAAATACATACTTAGTATACATACATATATATTTCTTATTAAAAACTTGTAATGAGTAATGTCCCAACACGAACTTTACGGTAAAGAAAAATATCGTGAGTAAACCTTGATGTTTACTCTTATTTTAATCTCCGAAATTACACAGTTTCTAGCACACATTCTAGAATTACATCTTACCGTAGTCTGCAAGAAAAGACATTAAGAAAAAGATTAAATAAGGAATCCAATGGGTTCCTCCGCTTATTTTTAGCTTATTTACAATTTTTTTGTCTCAACAATCACTTGATATTGGCGGAGTAACTGTACTCAAGTTCGTCGCCATGAAATAAATAAAAGAAAGATGTTTACATATTCTAAGCACACTTTAGTTGAATTATTTATCAAAGGAAAATTTGATTTTGATAAAAAGGAAACGAAACTTCGTATGATTTTCGTTCTTTAGCGAAATTTTGTTTTCGTAGAAAGATATGCTTGCCTGCCTGCATATATCTGAGAAAACATTCAAAGGAGTATGGACGTAATGCCTGAAACAACGATGCAAACCCAGTAAAGTGTGGGTGTTGTAATGAGATATTCCTCGGAGATTATTCCTAGAGGGTGCTTTAAAGTGCACCAAATGAAACACACCTGCGATGGAGCATATGGCTGGATATCGATAAACATTTAAGAACTAGGTATCTTACGTTATGCTTTGGCTATAATATATATATAATAAGAGCCGTGGTGGCCTTGAGGTTTGTCCAGTCGCCTGTTACGCAAGCGACGCAAGTTCGAATCCCAGCGGGGCCTGTACCAATGAGTTTATCTAAAAAACTTATGTACTGTGATTTCACACCACGTGCTTTACGGTGAATGAAAACATCGTGAGGAAACCTGCATATTTTTGAGAAGTAATTCAATGACGTATTTAAAAGCGATGGACTCACCATCTGCAACGTTGGCACTTAATCATCTTCGGTGAAAAGTTTTTAGTTGTTTTGGGTGTTGTTACAACACCTCTGCCTACCCCTTCGGGGAATACTGGCGTGAGCATTTGTATGTATGCTTTGGCTCTTTGGAAAATATAACGTTGCCTACTCCTTCAGGGAACCTTCTAGACTGGCATAAGCCTTGCCACAAAGGTCCTTGAAAAAATGGACCCCAACAATGTATGGGTGGCTAGGGCGAGGATGGTCACTGACCTTAGCTGGTCATCAACGACCGTCCCCCCAGCACAAGTGCCTCCCACGTGGTGACCAGTGACAGCTACTTCGCGTATTATACACTCTATGTACTCGTCTGGAGGACTCAATGTAAAATGTGCCTTGGTGACTTTTGATTCCTTAGCCTTGGGAATTTTATGGTCCTTCGATCTGTAAAATGTAAGTATGATGAATAAGTTTGAACTTTATGTTGTTCAAATTCAAATTCAAAAATATCTCTATTCGATTACACTTTTTACGAAGTACTTTCAAATCGTCAGAAAGACACGATTACATAGGATTATACATGCTACCGCCAGGTTCGGAACGTTGCTTTTACTGAGAAGAACCTGGCAAGAAACTCAGTAATTACTCTTTTCAAAAATATTATACAATTTAAAGAATACAAAATATATAATTTAAGAAACGTAAGCTCATGGACAATGTTCCAATGCACAAATGTCGATAAAAATTAACATAACTAAAAATCGAGTACATCTACTTATAACTAAATGCGTAGCTTGAGATGACCAGCCCCCACAAGCAGCACCTGTTCACAAGTATGACGTGAATGCTCTTTAAAAAAAATATTTTACAGCTTTGAGTAATACAATATAAATCATACAAAATATATATAAGCCCATGGACACAGTTCCAGTGCACAAAAGTCGATATAAAAAAAATTAAAACTAAAAATAAGTACTACGAATAATTGTGTAGCTTGAGATGACCAGCCCCCACTAGCAGCACCTGTTCACAAGTATGACGAGAATGCCAGCCATCGCCCTCCTCAACTATTATAGAGGGAAGTGAGCGACCCGTCATCGTGACGCCGCCGCAAGCAAAGGCATTTTAGTGAGCATGACAACTCAGTCAAACCAAGCCGAGCAATGTAGAATGTATGTATTATACATGCTTTGCTAGCTGTGTCCCGCGGTGTCACCCGCGTAGAATTTCATGGGTGGCTTATTTCGCGGAGCCCATTTTTTCAATACAATACCTTCAACGATGTATTAAAAAACATTTAAAAGAGATGAATGACATTTTTAGTTAGTGTTATCAAGTTATTATTAACTTGACCTTTGCTAACACCCGTGGCTTCGTTCGAGTAGTACATAGCATATAGGCTACGTACCTACTGAAAATGTATTCGGAATATTGTTAAAATCGTTTTTGATAAAGGATATGTTATTTTCGAAGATTACCTGTCTACATACAAACTTAAATGCGTAACCTGTTTACGATAGAATTAATAATTAATTAGCTTGTATGGAAATGCATTAATTGTTAACGTTACGAACTAAAAAAACATACGACTTACAGTCTTTTCCTCCTGAACACTCCCATTTGATCGTCTCTGGAATAATTCCAAAACGTCAAACATCGCTCGGGACGAGGCCAATGTATTCTGGCTCCAATGTCTTTGAATGGCTTTGATGATATTAACTGTTCAGCTCTACGGACCGCTGCGAAAGTACCGATCCGAACGTAAATGTAAGAAAGGAATACACGTGAGTTTGGATACACCAACCAACAGATGGCGCAAGACGGCCCCTATACCGCAAACAAGGGAAGGAAAATTTCGACGCATGAGGTAGGATCACGAGTACCTCAGTTGGGATAGCAACTGCACGATTTGTAGAGGTTCGTGGGTTCGAGTCCCGCCTCGTGTTCGTATTTTTCTTGATCATTTTTAAGAATTTTGAATGTAAACATGCGTGTCATGCAAAAGCAATCTAATATTAAGAAAAACTTTACACAAATATTTTCATTAAAAACAAAAGTTATAAGTATTTAAAATTATAAAGGACCATATAGGCCATAGACAGACACTACTGATGTATTTTGTAACGTCTCTGGAAGCAAGCTTATCCCAAAGTTATGATTTGGTTAAGATCATAAATTTTATTACCTTTTTAATGCAACTTTTCTGTGCGGTTGGTAGTATTGGAAATGGTAATTATTGTACTACCCACTATTTCATGCAAAACTATTCTATTCGCGTTAACGTGATTATTTTTCATTGAGCTAACTTCAATGCCAAGATTATGGATGTTTTAATTAGTCTAAGAAACAGGAGCCCAAGTTTCACGAATCAGAAAACCCTTCAGAGAAACATACCTCTCAACATGCACCGTACATCCCAAGCCTGTGCTAAATAGTTGATGTCGACGACAGGCGGGACAACCGTGGAGACGTTGGCCAATGTGACGGTACCCCTGCTTCGCGGCTGGACACAAGTTGCTAAGAACATAAAGCCTGCTTTCTTCGTGTCGTTGTGGAACGGAAACGTCTCTCTATATACCTTTAAAATTAAAAGTATTGATTTTAAATGATTTATTTAGTTTAGGCCCTGGTAAGGCATTTTTGAAGTTCGAAGAATTTACCACCGGTTCGGAAAGTAGCCTTCTGAGAAGAACCAGCAAGAAAGTCATTGAATAAGTTTAGGCCGTGGTTAGTCAATATGACTATGGAAAAACTACCTCTGATTTGAAAACGAAGGTTTCTGAGATGAACCGGCAAGAAATTCAGCCAAGCATCTGATACTCTCCATCAATATATTATGTTTCTGGTACATCAAATTGGATGCAAGTAGGAACATCATTAAGTATATCGGTAAGGCACGTATGAGTGTCTAGAGAATGAGCACCAGTTCAGAAGCTTCTGAGAACAACGACAAGAAGAAACTATATGAAATCAGTGAAGCAACTTTGCTCATAAGGGTAGGTAGTTGATTTGGAGACTGAGTCTGCATGATCCCCCGTGGAGCTCGTTCACGTCTTGACAACCAGTCAATTTACAACTGACAATTTTTAGCTATTATCACAGTATTAAAGGCGTGAAAGATCAGGGTGAAAGGGTATGGCAATTGCTATGAAAATTTGCAGAAAATAATAATGAGGTGCTGAATGATTACCTGACGTTTATAATTGGAGAGATCTCTCAACAATTTTTCGCTGGCACTCCCCATTGAGAAAAGCATCAGAGCAGAAGGGAACTGGTACTCCACTCCAGCTACTGGTGGGAAAGACAGGGGACCTGCAAAGGGAGGAAAAAACGACGGCTATAATTATATCTCTCTATCATAATATATGAAACTTTATGCCAATGATTTTTTACGCTCAAAAATTGTGATATTCTTTAAAATGCTGGTCCGACAAAATATTTTGATGGTGAGGTTTAAGATGGTAAGAAGATAAATTTTGGTATGAAGATCGTCGAGCATCGACAGTGAATGATGTTGATAGTCATAAATTCTAGTACTTAATTACGTAGTATATTTTGAAGTGTGCAATAAAGAATGATGTATATAATGAAAAAATAAATGCTGATATGTTTAATATGTGGTTAAAATGTAACTGCAGTACTTAATTAGATAATTAAGTTAATATTTACATGCCCTAAAATTGGGTGAAATATGTGATTCTTGTAACCTTTAATGTTTAATTGTTATTAAAGGTTACAAGAATCACATATTTTATATAGGTGTTAACCTACCCTTTGCACAATATTTCATGTGAATAAATGTTATTTCTATTATTTATATTTCTAGTTGCAATGTATTATTCCTACCAGCATTTTTCCACAGATAACTCCACACGGTGCTCACAGAGAAGATCTTAGCTAGAGTAATGCTGATCGGCTTTTTGATGCTGACATAAAGTGGCAGGTTCATGTGATCGTGGAGGTTTCGGCCCACTTCTTCATTTGTCAATACTGGGTGTATTTTTAATCTGGAACAATTCAGTTGCTGATTAACTTGGTATTCTAGTATCGACATATTCAATTCAATTCAAAATATCTTTATTCGATTAGACTTTTTACAAAGTACTTTCAAATCGTCAGAAAGACACGATTACATAGGATTATACATGCTACCGCCAGGTTCGGAAGGTTGCTTTTACTGAGAATAACCTGGCAAGAAACTCAGTAATTACTCTTTTAAAAGAAAAAACATTACAGCTTTGAGTAATACAATATACATCATAAAAAATATATATAAGCCCATGGACACAGTTCCAGTGTACAAAAGTCGATATAAAAAAAATATTTAAAAGCTAAAAATAAGAACTACGAATAATTGTGTAGCTTGAGATGACCAGCCCCCACTAGCAGCACCTGTTCACAAGTATGACGAGGATAGAGACATAGATGAGAAGATAACAATGTTTAAAAGGAATCCGAAACCATTAAGAGAATGGTGTGGCTTCATCTTTCCATTAATAGAGTCTGGGTCTTAAAACTATGTTTAACCTTAGCCGCGTTATTCACTAAGGAAACGAAATTGAACTTTATCATCAATGTATTATGTATCCATTTCCTATGATTGAAACCAACACTCGTCGTCAAGTTCGACGGCGAGAAATCTTAGTGAATTACGTGACAGATTTGGATGTATACAATAAATATTAAGTACGCATTTCAACGTTAAGGTTGATTTGGTACCTCTTCAGTAAGCCTCTAGGTCCTATTCCAGATAGCATTAATAGCTGAGGAGTTTTCACAGCGCCGGCAGCCACGATGATTTCCTTGTTGAAGAATATATTGTCCAACTTTCGGTGGTACTGCAGAATGTACACAGACGATGCGCTTTTGTTTTCGAAACGAATCTAAGGGTGAAAAAGAAATATTAAGTACCTAATCTATATCACTACCTATCCAAGGCATCGCTGGTACATAACCCGTTTTTGTATATTACAGTATAGAATTCCTCAGGACTTAGGCTTCACAGAATTGGATGTCTTCCTCAGTTTGAGAGCCATTTTCACACCAAGGCAGAGTGTAGCAAGTTTTTACAAAAAATTTAAGGCATGCAATATGAAAAGGTGACAGAATGGACCAGAATCCTGATTGGCCTGATAATGATCCTGATTTCCCTAATGATATGGACCGGCTGGATTTTATCTCAGTCCATTTAATAAAGAGGGAATTGATTTCTCCTCTTTCAGAATTAGTTTATAAATCAATGCATGACTCACAGAAATAGCTTGTGTCTTAAGCATA
This sequence comes from Watsonalla binaria, assembly GCA_929442735.1. Classification (NCBI taxonomy): domain Eukaryota; kingdom Metazoa; phylum Arthropoda; class Insecta; order Lepidoptera; family Drepanidae; genus Watsonalla; species Watsonalla binaria. The sequence continues at coordinate 749,889 of OV838932.1, forward strand.
ACGTGTAAGTTCTTCCGCATCAAAGCAGGTTTCAAATAGGCGTCAAAAGAAGAATGTCTGATTCCATCAGCGACGGTGGCTGTAGCTCTTCTAAACAATATCCTCTTGCCAATCGTCGTGTTTGAAGCTTGTCTGAATGTGTTCATGAGTTCGTCACTTTCATCTATCAATTTCAGTTTCATTGGTGCCTGAAAATAAAAGCCATAGAAGATTATATTACATCAACACTTCAATTGATTAAGAAAGCATAGGATTTGTAATCATGCAGACGGTCTGCTTGTTTACTTTTGGTGAGCAAAGCAATAACTGTAATTTGAATAAATGTTTGCAACCTTTTCTTTTTTTGTTGACGAGGGGGAAACCTTCAAAAGATCCCCGACCGCCCTGGGAGAGGCAGATCTGGGTATGTGGGATTCTTACCGCACTAAAACCCCCCCGGTGGCCGTCCTCAGTGCTCAGGGGGGACTCCGGGTACTCTAATAGAACGCACCGGTGTCCCCCCACACTTTGCCGGGGCACATCTCCGGGGCAGCTGTAGGGCCGCCCCTAGAGACCTCGCTGTGCAAGGCAGCGCGAGCCACATCGCGCTGCCACCGGGCCCGCGTCGGTGGTCAAAGCTCCCACCCCGACCACCGCCAGCAGGCCCTCCGGCCCCCTCTTACGACAGGCAGGGGATACCATAGCCATATTCTTAGACCCTGGCTATTGGGCTACCTTACTAGCTTCTTAACACCCTCGTTAAGTACCTTAACGAGGGTGTTAAGAAGTTAGTAAGGTACCTACTGTTTACTACTTGACTACTTTAGATGGACGTCGAATTTTACCAGATAATTGTGGGGTTCCTAAAGTATCTACTAAGAGAATTATCATACTCGTCACCTATCCGATATGTATTGTAATTAATAGTGTTAGTATGTTCATATAGTAAGTCGCCATTCCTGTGAAAGACACCGAGCTAGTAATAGTTGGTATTATGGCGACACATTGATTTATTTATTTATTTACACTTTATGCACAAAAGTACAAAGGTGGACTTAATGGCTGATGGCTGGCATTCTCGTCATACTTGTGAACAGGTGCTGCTAGTAGGGGCTGGTCATCTCAAGCTACACAATTATTCGTAGTTCTTATATTTAGATTTTTTTTATATCGACTTTTGTGCACTGGAACTGTGTTCATGGGCTTATATATATTTTTTATGATTTATATTGTATAACTAAAAGCCGTAATTTTTTTTAAAAGTGTAATTACTGAGTTTCTTGCCAGGTTCTTATCAGTAAAAGCAACCTTCCGAACCTGGCGGTAGCATGTATAATCCTATGTAATCGTGTCTTTCTGACGATTTGAAAGTACTTTGTAAAAAATCCAATCGAATAAAGATATTTTTGGTTTTGATTTTGACTTTAATGCTATAGCATTGTCTACTAGTTAACCAATTATAATAGATTACAAAATATAGGAGCAAAATATATTGATTATTTATTTTATCTTTAGCATTAGGTACAAGCGTTCATTTGCTGCAGAAGCTTACCATCAGGCGAAATGTACCATTGTTTGACATCTTTTAGTATACCTACCTACAAAAATGACTTCGATTTTCAACGATCTAGTTACCTACAACTCTGTTTCCTAAGATTTCTTGTCTAATAAGCGTAGGTATGTAGGTAGGTACTACTCCAAACGAGCAGTTCTGATTTAGAAAGGCGAAAAATTACCTTAGACCCAGGACAAAAGCCATCAAGTGAGCAGTGCTCAGAATCAAACTCACTCCTGGAAGTGCCAAAGGCTTTGATGAAGTACGGTTTTAGGTCTTCAAACTGCCAGCCCTTGAAACCGACGTCGGCCCATCTATCGTAGTCTTCTGGTAGACCAAAGCCATGAAGAAGGAAATTGATCTGACCGGAGCCACCAAGACCTTTGCCTCGAGGTAGTATTGGTGACTGAAAAAAGTTATCATGTCCTCTGAATCGTAGGGACTAATGTATAAATGTTATTTTTGATTTGGTTCATGGATGATATTTTGCGTATAGACAGATCATTTTGCTTATCTTGGAATAATATAGGACCTGTGGAATATGAAAAAACAAAAAACAACGCAGACGAAGTCGCGGGCAGAAGGTACCTAGTTTATCATATATAGGTGTCAGCTAGGTACTATTTATTTTCCCTCGGTTCGAGACCTGTTCAAGGACAAAGGCAGATTCGAATTGTATCGAACACATTTTACAAAATATCACAACTATAGGTATGCATAACGTGATATATAGTGAATCGACAGAAGTCAAACAACCCCGAATTCATTGAATTTCGAGGGATTTAATTCAGTAGCCCAGATCTTACCTGATCCGACAGTCCAAACGACGAGTATCTTTGCGCCTTGGCCCTGACGGACCAGTCGTTAGGTCCTTGCTGTGAGGCGGTTGGCATTAGAGGTATCTTGCTGAAGTACCCCATGTGGTCGCCAGCTTCGATGAGCAACACTTGCGTGTGAGGGTCTTCGGACAGACGAGAGGCGAGGATGCACCCCGCTGTACCGGCTCCCACTTAAATAACAATATGCAACACTTACGGCCGTTTTCAATATTCTATCTATCTGTCATTTAGGTTACTAAAGATAAGCAAATCTATCTTTTGGCCCTTACTTTCATTTCAATAACCTATCGCTAGCTGTCATTATCTATCGATCTCTTCTATCTATCGTCGGGAGGACGGATAGCCTACCAAAGATAGGCACGTCATACAAATCGGGCTTACTTGCGTTTCAATATGAGTTGGTAGTTACTGTGAAGGTAATATATGCTATCTTTAGTAACGTCATCTGCTATCCGTCAAAATCGGCGGTTTATCCAGACCTTAATTTTAAGTTCTTGCGTATTTACGTGATTAAAGCATAATATTTCCTTAAAAAGGAATATGTGACCAGTAATGACAGTGATATGGATTTATTTCTGTTAATTGATTCGTGATTGGATGGTTTGTCCACCGCTCTCTGTAAGTATATGGTTCATGAGGACAATAGCTGGCATTCGCGTCATATTTGTGCTGGTCATCTTAAGCTACACATTTATATATAAGTAGAATTATTACACTTGTGCATGGGAACTGTGTCCATGGGCTTAATTTTTTTATGTGCTTAATTTTGTACATACATATGCTCACGCCTGTATTCCCCGAAGGGGTATGCAGAGATGTTGTAATCACAACACCCACTTTTCACCGAAGATGATTAAGTGCCGACGTGACAGATGGTGAGTCCATCGCCGTCTCAGACACTTTACATACGTCATGCGTCGTAAATTTCATAAGATAACATAATATTATTCAAGAACTACATAGTTAAAAACCTTATAAATATAATCTAATAACTAAAATATATTATTAAAAGAAGTCCCTGTAGGCAAGGTTCCGAAGATACTGGCTGCATTCCCCCTTTGGATGGCAAGACTAATTCTTTGACCGAGGTAGCTGCCGGCTCTTCGGTCTGTGATGTCGACTAAACTTTCGGTTGGAATTAAATAACTTTGCACCAGCCAATGACATGGTATGTATAAAAACATTGTAGGTAGGTACCTACCTAATGTAAATTTATGGTATTGTTTTTACGATTCTAATTATTATTTTTACATTTGCATGCCGATTAAATTTCCTCTATTGTGGATAGTTTATACGATTTTTTTATAATTACAAATCATTTATTCTATGACGAAATGCACAAAAATAAATCATTTTCATTTTCACTGAAAACATACGTATTCTACAGGATGTAACACAAACACCAAGCCTACTGATGGCAAATAAGTGTTTAAAATAATACCCTTGTTGCGGTAGTGAACCTCTTTCGCTATAATGTTTCTTATTTATATTAAATTCAAATATTGTTAAAAAGTGATTTGACACAAGATGTCTGAATGATTTGATAGAAAATATTTTTACGTTTCTGGTTGTAAATAATATAGCTAAGTGAATACCCCGAATAAAGCGGACCCAATTATCGTAGCGTATTTAATTACACCCTGTTAAGACTTTTTCGTAATTCATAGATTTTAGAACTGCAGGGAAATTGTAAAGGAACCTAGATACAACGAACTGCACACCTTACTCAGGTAAGCAAGGTTTAGCGCCTATAAACGAAATGAAGGCAATAAACTACAAGCTGTTATTATATAAACGCCTACAAAAATATGACGGCAATAATTTACCTACTCGAGTGTGTACGAGTCCAAACTAATCTATATAAGATCTATCTATACAGAACGATAACATTGCTCAGTGTGTCATTCCAAGTTAAACGCTAAATAATAATAAGGAATTTGTAAAAGTGATTATAGTATAGCGTATTAAGCTACACGTGAAACTTAAGTATTGGCACTTATACGCGGATGAAGCCGCGAGGCACAGCTATATTATAAATAGTGTAGCAACCCGAGATTTATTCAATAAATCAATTGAATTCAATGTTTTTCATCATCATCATCATCATATCAGCCATAGGACGTCCACTGCTGAACATAGGCCTCTCCCAATGATTTCCACCTCACCCGGTTGGAAGCGGCCTGCATCCAGCGGGTCCCCGCGGCCTTGACCAGATCGTCCGTCCATCTCGCGGGGGGGCGCCCAACGCTGCGCTTGCCGGTACGTGGTCACCACTCGAGAACTCTACTGCCCCAGCGGCCATCAGTCCTTCGAGCAATGTGGCCTGCCCATTGCCATTTAAGCCTGCTAACCCGATTGGCTATGTCGGTCACCTTAGTTCGTCTACGGATCTCCTCATTTCTGATTCGATCTCGTAGCGAGACACCAAGCATAGCTCTTTCCATGGCACGCTGAGTTTGTGTTGCACAATGTTTTTCACTTTTATTTAATTATATTTTCATCAGTGTTCTATCTCAAGTCCCTCTCTGACAGCTAATCTTCTTTTATTTTCCTTTTTCGAATTCTTTTCGGATTATCTAATATCTTTCATAAAAGCTGTGGTGGCCTTGGGGTTAGAGCAGTCGCCTGCTACGCAAGCGACGCAAGTTCGAATCCCAGCGGGGCCTGTACCAATGAGTCTTTCTAAAAAACTTATGTGCAGTTATTTCACACCACGTGCTTTACGGTGAAGGAAAACATCGTGAGGAGACCTGCATATATAAGTAATTCAAAGACAGTATGTATAGTGCCTGAGACGGCGATGGGCTCACCCTCTGTCACGTTGGCACTTGATCATATTCGGTGAAATGTGGGTGTTGTTACAACACCTCTGCTTACCCCTTCGGGGACTCTTCTGGGATGGCATGAGCATATTTTTTTTTCTATCATAAAACTTAAATTTGTATTTTAAAAGGCATAAAAAGGTTTTAAGCCGCTTGTAAGGTTTTAAAATGTAACAACGCACTCACCAATGATGTAATCATACCGTTTCGCAGGCTTTGTTATGAGGCTGCTATACAAGTTGTAATATTTCTGATACACCACATATGAAATACAAGCTATAATCAAACCAAATATGTATGAATACAAAGCCATAATTAACTAAATGCTTATGCTAGCTTGAACTATTTCCCGAGGTAGACGAACGTGAGTAAAGTAGTATTACTGTAACATTTAATTCGAGCAATACGTATTAGTAGAACAGGCAGTACTAATTGAATTAGAACAGAGGTTCTATAACTTTTCAATGATAGTATTCTCAACTTTTTATATTGTATTATAACAGATAACGCAGTGTGCGTTGTCTGTTGTAATATAGTGTAGAAAATAATAGATATTACTTTGTTGTTTAGTAATAAATAATATTATACATATTAGGTACTTATTGATAAATATATAAATATTAATAGCTCTAGTAGTGCCTCTCATGTTGCTGTGCCCTAAAAGGGTTCATGTTAGCTTTGCTTGGGATACTATTATAATTAAGATTATTTTGTATCGTACATGTAAGTGACATAAATGCAATAAATAAATAAATAAAAGACAATCTGAAAATTGTATTCTATACACCGCGATCTTTGCTACATAGCAAATAAAATTAAAGTCCATGTTTTCATTTCAAAATTAACAGCTGACCATTTAAAGGTGCAACCACATGCGCCCGACGCTCGTTTCCAGCGACAAATGTGGTCACGTGACCCCATTTTAAATTTCCGGCGACTCAAAAAGGAACTACGTCATGCAGCCGCTCCAATCACGTATCGCTACATATCACGTGACCACATTTGTCGCTGGAAACGAGCGTTGAGCGGCTTACATCAGGTTGCACCTTAATGCATATCAAAGTAAATACGTTTAAAAAGTGAAATAAAGTATATATACAGCAGTAATGCTGGTATTGAAATATAATAGAAGCTACGTCTTATCTAATCAACTGTTAGTTACGAAAGAGAAACAATAAAATAAGTTTTAGATATCGAAAAACAAATCTTAAATAATATGATGCTTAGGTACTTTTTATTTAGGTTCAGTTTCTATACAAATTTCGAAGTGAGGTATTTTTTCAGAAATGTTGTCAACCCCATTACGGAAACATAAGAGGATTAACACAGTCTATGACCGGTAAATCAATAAGTACTTCCATTTTATTAAGTACTATCGGACGTCACGCGGTTTCACCCGCGTAGTTCCCGTTCCCGTGGAAGTACGAGGATAAAATAAAGCCTATGTTACTCGCCGATGATGTAGCTTTCCAATGGTAAAAGAATTTTCGAAATTGGCACAGTTGTTGTTGAGTTCTTTCTACACCACCATCTGTTTGTTTTCAGATAGTTTGTACTATAAAGACTTGTATTTTTTTTTATTATTAGTGATGAACTCAATAACAGAACTACTGGACTCTAATGGTACTCTAAGTATTTTTTGTCTTAAATTACGATTTCTTAGTAAAAGCCAAAGTATGTAATCCAAGGAATAATCATTAAAATTATATATGAACTAAAAACCATTAGACCAATTATAAAAATGTTTAAACACACAGTATCCAGATTGTATAATTCTAGTAAATCTTATTCGTCGTTTCATGTTGGAATTTAATAGATTTTTCTTTTTAAGATTATTATTTGTTGCACCAATATTTATAATATAATGTCACGGTAGAAATAGGCAGTTAGGCTTTAAGGGTAGTATAACTAGAAAGAAGCTAGCAGTCAATAAAACATCCACATCAAATTTACTTAAAACTTTATTACAATGTATTGAAATAATTTGCAGTAAAACTTGCGTATTACCTAGTTACGTCTGTCGACTCTACGCGTCAGCGCTCTATATTCTAGTAACTGAGACGCTGAGCTCCCTCAATACTTGACTACCTACACTTGGTTCTGTAAGTATGTTGGGCATCACATAAAATAATTAACAGTTTTGTAACAGGCCTAAGACAGCAGTGAAAACTGTTAAAAATATACCTACTGCAATTACAAAGAGAATGAGCGCTTTCACATTACGATTACGTTAACGACGCGATATCGTTGCACTATTAGTTTTATACAATTACGGTCGGTTTCCGAAAGGCTTGTCAAGGCATGTTAGTACAAATGGGGTTGCTGAAAGGATGATCATCTAGTTTGATTTGATTAGAATGTCAACTGACATACATGTCAAATCTCTATGATCAAATCGTATGTTAGATGCATTTTGGGTTTCAGAAAGGCTGATTAAGCGATAATCTATGATCAAAGTAATGTCAAATTACATGTCAGCTAATCGGAGGTCGTGAACGAATCAACTTTTTTGAAAAGAGAAGAGATTTTGACAGCGAGGAATCCAATGGGTTCCTCCACATATTTTTAACAATTTACGAGATATTTTTCACAACAATCACTTGACATTGGCGGAATGGTTTTACTTAAGCTCATCGCCATTAAATAAAAGAAAGAAAGAAGAATTACCTTATTACCATCATTGTATTTAATTGTAATATTTATAGAAACACTGCACCGATTCTAGAAATGAATAGTCGAACACTTTCACACTGTGTCGTTGTAGTCAAATATCGGCGGACGATATCGTGGCAGAGGGAACGCGCCCAATAGATGACAAAAAATATTTTAGTCATAACCACACAGCTAGTTTTATCATCCTATTTTAAATGACATAAAGAAGTAGGTAATTTACTTACTAGTTGCCAGTGATTTAAGTGCTGACTCTGAATCACAGACGTAATTATTGAGTCAGCTTAGCGCGAGTGTGAGTGTAAAAATGCCAAAACCGATGGCAATGTGTGTATATTATGAAAGTAAACTAAATTTGTTATTTGTGTTTTTACTTTTAATCATTTAGCTTCTACCCCTTAACCTTTTGCATGCTGGTTCTTGCAGCCCCTTTGCAATCCATTACTATTTGTAATGGGACTGTGAAAGCCATTTATGCTGGTGACCATATGGTCTTATTAAAGAAAAGAAAATTGACATTCACAGTACCATTTAGCAGCCACAGTGGTAGCATTCAAAAGGTTAAATAGGTGATATATTTGATGATATGGATTCAGCAAGAAGAAGCCTCCAATTTCTACAACTCAATGTCTCCGCAATCTTCAATCATTTCACCAGTAGCCGGCACCATGACAGGTGCCTCAATAACTTTCTTCCGGCCCTTAGCATCAATGACCTCAATGGTCTCCGGCTCCACCTCCATCTCTGTGCTTTCTTCAGCTTGTCTTTGTTTGAGACCAGCAGCTGGTGATCTGCAATGGATGAAATGCTTGGGAAATTTTGCAATATGCAATTATTGGTCACTATATTCTAGTTAAACAGATTTGGAAATGTCGCTATATAGATAGCTTCTAGTTAAATATATTTTTAAAGAAATTTTTGATCCATTAAGTGATAATAGTTAATTGTTTCAAAGGACAAGCCTCCAGGGGGATGATTTTGCCCAACAGCTGTGCACAAGGGTTGTGCAAGTCAAGCTAAAAATACACTCACAGACAGGAGTAATCCAACCTTACTTTTAGTTCATCAAGAATGACACAGTGACAAGGAAAATTAAATATTTCAATACTCTTGTCTCAAATAGACTTAAAAGAAATGTACACAAGAGCAAATTGTTACAGTGACCTCTTTACACATTTGTTAATGTGTTTACTGCTAGAGCCGTGGTGGCCTTGAGGTTTGAGCTGTCGCCTGCTATGCAAGTGATGCAAGTTTGAATCCCAGCGGGGCCTGCACCAATGAGTTTTTCTAAAAAACTTATGTACATTGATTTCACACCACGTGCTTTACAGTGAAGGAAAACATTGTGAGGAAACCTGCATATTTCTGAGAAGTCATTCAATGACATACATCATTGAATAGACATATGCCATCGCCGTCTGTCACGTTGGCACTTGACACGGTGAAAAGTGGGTGTTGTGATTACAACACCTCTGCCTACCCCTTCAGGGAATACAGGCGTGAGCATATGTTTACTGCTAACAACACATCTGAGTGTCCAACTGTTAGCGAATTTACGAAGAAAATGCAAAGTCAGCAGTGAATGTGTTAATGAAGATTGAAAAGAAGAGTGCTGCCTCTTTGGGTTGAATCCAGGGGATGGGCATAGTATTATTGGGTTTTTCAATCTGTAATTTCCCAGTAGCCATAGGCCTGCCCTCTATTATATGGGACTAAAACACAACTGGGGGAACATGGGTGTACTATATGTAGACCTCTACCTATCATCTTAGGGAAAATTGGTATAGCTATATAAGGTAGCACTTACTTGATAAGAGAAATATCTCTCTGTACTTCTCTGACGTCCCTCTGCCACTCCACCTCCCGACCCTTCCTCAATCTCTGCATGATGTAGTTGTTAGACCTCCTCTGTCTGATCTCTTCGACTTTCTTCATAGCTTCAATGGTCTTACTCCATAGTTCCCGACTGTACTTCACAGGGACATGACGACGCTTCTCAAACTCGAATGATGGATCAATTGCCAATTCCTTGCCTGCTGTCTTACGGTAAGCCTTCGTCCATTTTGTTTTACGCGGGTTCTTCTTCTTTTTGAACGCTGCGTGGCATTTTGATCGACAAAATCTGAAAATCTATGAGTTTGGTTAGTTTTACAACAACATTCGATTTTGTGTAAAAAATGATAAGTATTGTGATGTATATTGTGTTACCTTGCAATCGTTCCTGACGAATTGAATGCCATGACCAGGATATACCCTGGATGAGCAGAAATAACAAGTTTCTATACGCATTTTTTACACGTGCTGTAACTTTGTTTGACAGCACATCAGAAAAGAAAATAAATTTGAGTTGACTTTGAGACTTGAGTGATACAATGTAATGTCAATTTGACAGCTAGCTAGGTATGTTCCTCTGAAATCGATTATTATATACGTAGTCGATCCTTAACGTAAATTTATAATAAAATTGCTAAGTGATAATTATTTGGTCACATTTTCTTCATAAATTGATAAAGTTTTACAAAATGTTAAATTATGACTAAACGGGCAGTTCTCGTTATGTCTTGAACGCATAATTTTCATGGCATAGTATTACGATACTATAACTTTTCTTCTTGAGTATTGGCTATCAGTGTCACCATAAACTAATTGTAAATTTATTCATTATCATACAACGATTCAGACGCAAGGCCCATTCAATCGAATAATTATAAAATTTTTTAATCGATTAAAAACTATTTAGTAATTGTATAATTATTCGATCGAATGGGCATCCCTATAAGAGCAATGTCTGCCGTGTGTTGCCAGAAGGACCTATCAACAAAATAACAATGAATTTAATTTTAATATAACTAATGGTATTCAGGTGAAATTTACTAACGATCTGCTTATTATTAAAATATAATTTATTGTATTGGATAATTTACCAAACTAAAATATTTTTGTACACTAACCAAGTTTCACGACTGACATATACGAGCATTGTATTCTATTCGTCAATAGATGTCGCTAGGTTTACCGATATCACGGAATTATAAAAAATATAAATAAAAAAAGTAGATAGTTGTGTTTATGACTGTGTGCTGTGGTTATTTTTATTATTCTGCTTCTTACAAAAGAGGGCTCTGAGAAGATAATGAGAAGGGTCAGGAAGACTGCTGAGACACAGGAGAAAGGTGAAAATAATAATATAACTACCTACTTCTCTACGTGGTTGGTTAGTAGGTACTTATATTAAGGTGGTATCGGAGATAAGGCTTGGAAAATATCCTAACAATTTAAAACGTTCCCAATTTCCACGACAGTTAGTTAAAAATGACGGGCCTGGTACGTAACCCATATTTATGTACAAGTAGCTCAAGTGCTATAAACACAGCCATTTTCCGCCATTGTGATGACAATAGCATTGGATTTATGGCAAATTATAATGATAATGGGGTCTCACTGGTGGTCCGTCTGTACGCCCCCTTGTGTGGTAATTATTAGGGATGGGACAACTTATTTATTCGGCGTTATTTATTAACCAATTTTACTAAGATAATCCAATGAGGAGGGTCTCACAAAACTAAAAACTCTATTATACTACACAAGGCAATATTTTATATCACCTTTTTGAAGAACGAATCACAAGCATCTATTTTCTTATTTAAAAAAACATTACGTGTAAGTTAGGCTATCACAAACCATTGTTACTTCGTGCATAATTTTTGTTACGGACTATTGGACATAAATCTAGAATAGATTAGAATAGAACAGAATATAATATTAATTGATTAATCTATAAATTATATACATTATTTCTTAAAGTGTAGATTACAAAATAGCGCACAATACCGGGACAAACTTGATTACCAAGAAACAGAAACACTGTGTAATATTTTACAGTACATAATCGGCCCTAAGAAAACATAGAATCTGTTAACAAAAATCTACCGAAATTTCGGCAAAATGAAGGGTATTCGGCTATCCGAAACCGAAACCAATTCAATCTCTAGTAATGACGATCGTGATTAGATTCACCGCGACCGCATTAGATTGGGTAACGTACGCTCCTACCGTTTTGTTTATTGGTGGTATTAGATGAAAATTGTTTTTAAACATTCACTGGCCGTGCTTATTTATTGCGCATTATTTAGTAATTTTATTTGTTGCAGGTGAGGAATGTTAAACTGTTTCGGTTTGAAGCGTGATAATAAACTGTGGACTGGATTTTCGGGTATTTTTTATGTATATTCGAGTTTCATTTCACGTTACTGTTAACATAAAATACATTGGAGCGAAACTCAATATTTAAGCAGTTTATTTGAATACTTATTAGGTATTGTTAAATACATACATATGCTCACGCCTGTATTCCCCGAAGGGGTAGGCAGTGGTGTTGTAATCACAACACCCACTTTTCACCGAAGATGATTTAGTGCCAACGTGACAGATGGTGAGTCCATCGCCATCTCAGACACTTTACATACGTCATTGAATTACTTCTCAGAAATATGTAGGTTACCTCACCATGTTTTCCTTCACCGTAAAGCACGTGGTGTAAAATCACTGTACATAAGTTTTTTAGAAAAACTCATTGGTGCAGGCCCCGCTGGGATTCGAACTTGCGTCGCTTGCGTAGCAGGCGACTGCTCAAACCTCAAGGCCACCACGGCTTCGTATTGTTATTGGTATTGTTGCTTATGAAATATATCTTTGTAAACTTAAAGTTTTTCTGAAAATTCTAAGGAAGGTGTTAGAAGTTACCTACCATACCGGATATATTATGGTCATGTCAATTTTCCGTGAGGGTAGGCAGACACTAGGTACTGTTTGTCACAGTGATATATACTAGACTCAGTCATCATCTCCCTGGCCTTATCCCATACATTATTGGGGTCGGCACTTGATTCAACCCGATGTGGCTGATCACCTTTTTATACGAAGTGACAGCCATCTGACCTTCGGAACCCCTTTAACGAAGAAAACGTAACGTGCTCTCTGCGGCACGGAGGGAACTCTGGCGGTCACCCATCCAACTACTGGCTAGGGTTAGGGTTGCTTAACTTCGCTGATCGAATGATATGCGCAATAGAAACTGTACCATGAGCTCCTCCGAGACTAGACAGTCAGTGAAATCATATAATGTTTGTTACCACTTCCAACACCATAGGTGTCACGTCACGATTTATGAGCGCTGATCTTGACCGCAGAAGTCATTATGAGGTCTTATGGCGCGATGCAAACAAAATACTTACATACACAGTCACCACTATTTTCGCTGAGGGCTCATTACTAATGACGGCACCTACGCCTACCTAATGACAGCTAACAGCTAGTCATCAAACATCTCTCAACTAAGTACTTAATATTTTTTTTAATGTATGGGGTTTGACCAGTCGCCTGCTATCCAACGACGCAAATTCGAATCCCAGCTGCGCCTGTACGTTTAGTGTCTGAGACAGCGATAGACTCACCATCTGTCGCGTAACTTAATCATTTATTCCGAGAAAAGTGGGTGTTGTTAATACAATACTTCTGACTACCCCTTCGGAGAATACAGGCGTGAGCATTTATGTAATTTCGCGATTTATATTTTATTTCTCTGGACTCACGACAATTTCCATTGACTGATAAGTTAAAAAATATGTCGACTACCAAGAATGCAGTTTTAAATATTCTCACAATTGCATGAAGCATCATTCAAATTCCAAGCGCGAGTTATGCAAATGTATCGCTCGAAACGTGTGATTTTTTCACCAAGTCGTGGTGTTGCAATTGCAAAAAAATCACGACGCGCTGTCAACGTTGATGTACGAGGTGACACGGTGTTTGTGGCGCGTGAAGTGCATTTTGATTGGCGCGAGGGCTGCCGTGAAAGAATCTTTTCTTTTTAAGGGTTTTTTCAATTAAGAACTCCGCGAAACGTTCCGCCTGTCAAACTGTGGCATGTTGACACATTGTAGATTAAGAAGATATGGGAATTTTATTTCGAAATTCGAATAAGTATTTTTGTTACTTGATACAAAAATCGAAAATGAAACTAGGCACGATTACTTTTGAAGCTGTGTTCGGAACCGTACGATAATTATCGTACACATACGATAATTTTGTGCCTACGTACGATGTACGATAGCATATTATTATCGTACGCAGATTGTACGATAATTTCTATCATGATGCAAAATTTGAGAATTTATATTATTTCACTCATGCGCTGATAGTCGCCGGTAGTAGCATGATTTTTTTGATTAAATGAAGAAAATTGGGTGAAATATGTGATTCTTGTAAAATACCACCTACCCATTGTACCATATTTCATGTGAATAAATATTATGTCTATTTCTAAAAAAGAAAAAAGTTCATTTTCTAGAGCACCAAAATTTTGATTAGTACTTGCATGCATATCAATATTACATTTTATATGATTTATTTATCTTTAATAGATATTATCCTAAAAAGTACGACAATTTCGATCCGTGAACGATAATTTACGTCCCTGCCAGCCCCTGGTACGATAATCAGTCCACTTCAGGTTCCGAACACTGTTTTGAAGTCACCTGTATCGAAAAGTAACACTATCCTCACGTTTGTAGTAGAAACGAATAGATAGCTAGAAGCGTGAAGTGAGGCGATACAAAATGTATGGGAATGACATATGTCACGTGCCAGATTTATGTCATATGCATACATTTTGTAACGCTTCTATGCGCGCGACCACGAAAGACTTTGACTAGGCATAAAGAATATCGGATCACGTTACGGCTTTTTTCCAAAATCTCGCCTACTGCACTCACGAAGTAGGTGATATTTTATGTTGGTAAATATAGATACCACTTTTATTATAAGCTAACGGTCACCCAGCGTATAGTTCAGATATATTGAGAGATGAATAACACAAAGTTGCATCACTAAATCCCTTTACGACATTAACCTACAAAACGGACAATATCTCAAATACTTTAATCCTCTCAATAAAATATTGTGATTTTAATGTTGGTTTTCTTTTGAGGTGACATGAGGTGATTGCGACCAAAGAAAGGTGGCAGTTAAGTTTGATCGAAATCTGCTTATCGTACCAACAGAAAAAATAATTTACTTATGCACAGGTCCCGTCACGAATTAAGAACGCGGTACATTTTTTTAATTCGAATATTTTATAGCATAGAGATTTGACATGTATGTCAGTTGACATTGTAATCAAATCCAACTAGATGATCATCCTTTCAAAGTCAAAGTCAAAGTCAAAAGTATCTTTATTCGATTAGACTTTTACAAATTACTTTCAAATCGTCAGAATGACATAATTATACAGGATTATACATGCTACCGCCAGGTTCGGAAGGTTGCTTTTACTGAGAAGAACCTTTCAGCAACCCAATTTGCACTTAACATGCCGTTTGATCGATGATTAGTTAATTTTTGACTTGACAAGCCTTTCGGAAACCGGCCGTTAGACTCATAATCGTCCTTCTACTCAGTGAAAATGATTCATTCAGTTTAGCCCCTGGTAAGGCACTTATGAACCCGAAGAATTTACCACCGGTTCGGAAACTAGCCTTTTGAGAAAAAAATGTATGTTTCGGTAAAAGCAAACTTCCGACCTGACAGTCTGACGATTTGAAAGTATTTTGTTTAAAGTCTAATCGAATAAAGGCAAAAATACCTTTATTCGATTAGTTTAAGTTATAAATGACTGAATGATTTTTTTCTACCGCGTTTTTAAATCACGACGAGACCTGTCTGGCGCCATACAGACAGATAGACAGACTTATAAAATGTACCTAACAAAACAAATTCTTATTATAGTTTGCTTCTAATTTTAATGATCAGTTAGAATGTGTGGTGTGCGGCCACAGTGTGTATGCTGCAGGCGGTTCAAGACTTTGAACAAATTGGGGAAACTTGGATGGATGGCAACCCTATTTTCAGGTCATCATCGTAATAAGTCATTGAATTTTTTCTCAAAAATAAGTAGGTTTCCTCACGATGTTTTCCTTCACCTTAAAGCTCGCCTTTCAGTTGAACTAACGTTTATTATTCTGTTCAGCACATAATCGTGTCAGAATGACTTTCACGACATGTAAATAGGGATTGGTTTAAGTTCCAAACCGAGCGGGCCAGATTATAATATACCCTGAATGAATGTTCGTGTCGTAGTGCTGTCACGTTTTCGGTAGCTTTAGCATAATTTTATTATTTCTATGACTTTACTAGACCCGGTTGACGAACACGAAAATTACCATATGTTGTAACTCTCAGTTGCACATAACATTAGTCAAAGTCAAAGTCAAAAGTATCTTTATTCGATTAGACTTTTTATGAAGTACTTTCAAATCGTCAGAATGACATAATTATACAGGATTATACATGCTACCGCCAGGTTCAGAAGGTTGCTTTTACTGAGAAGAACTCTTTTCAAAAATATTATACAATTTCAAGAATACAAAATAAATAATTTAAGAAACGTAAGCTCATGGACAATGTTCCAATGCACAAAAGTCGATAAAAATTAACATAACTAAAAATCTAGTACATCTACTTATAGCTAAATGCGTAGCTTGAGATGACCAGCCCCCAACAAGCAGCAACTGTTCACAAGTATGACGTGAATGCCAGCCATTGACCTCCCCAACTTGAAATTAGCTTTTTTGATTGTAAGTCTCATGCCTGACAATTACACACGCGCCAGGAAACACAGGCTGTTTTCGATATCGGTTGGTCGTACTAAGTCACGACCATACTCTCCTGTCCCTCGCACTCTCTCTGCGCTCAACGCTCCCTTGGGGTCCAACTCATAATTATCTCTATAGAATACATTTTTAGATATAGATATTAGTACCTATTTTTATCTGGTAACTCTGATGTAATAGCGTACCTATAAATCTTTGACTGGTTCGGAAAACCCTTTAATTGATCAAGGATCAAGGTAATTGAAAGTGAAAGCACAATACTTAGCACGTCCTTGTGTTAATTGATCACGTGACTGGACTTCACGCTTTGTCGTTCTGATTACATGCTGTATAAACGTGGCTTAATTAATTTAGTATTGAAGGCTCTATAGGCGCCTTATGTGGCTTAGTTTCCAGGCTTTGTATTTGAATAGCAAAATCCAAGTCCCCTTTCTGACATCACGCCAGGGTTGCTTATAATGTCGTACTGGCGCGCGTCTGTGTGAGTGTATGATTTGGAACGTGGTTTTCCTAGATGACTAAACTGCTTATTAAACTCGTGCCTGTATAATATTGGCATAGTGTGCTAACAGTGATCACACACACACTTCTCACAAACCTATGTTCCAATTACTAGACGGTACGGCCCCTGAGCTAATATAAAAGAGCCCTGGCGGCCTCGGGGTTTAAGCAGTCGCACCACGTGCTTTACTGACGGTAAACATCTTGAAGAACCTGCATATGTTTGAGAAGTAATTTAAAGATGTGCCTGAGATGGCGATAGACTCACCATCTGTAACGTTGGCACTCAATCATCTTACGCACTATCTAATTATTACCTGACTTCAAGAAAAGGAGACGGTTCTCTTTTTGTATGTTTTGTACCTCAGAACTTTCGACTGGGTTATCCGATTTGGATGATAATATTTGAGACTTTTTTTGAAAGCTGGTATTTCCCGTGAGGTCCCAGTTTAATTTGGTCCAATTCTTCATCCATGGAGAAATTGAGAGGAACCTTAAAAAAACGTAGTGGCGATTAGCGCGTTTGTTTATTTTTTATAAGCTCTGCATACTCATCATCTCCCGGGCCTTATCCCATACATTGTTGGGGTCGGCACTTGATTCAACTCGATGTGGCTGATCACCTGATCTGTATACGAAGCGACTGCCATCTGACCTTCGCAACCCCTTTAACGAGGAAAATCTATGTTCTGGGTTAAACCATTTTAGGCCTCCAACTGACCTGTAACGATTGCCAAAGATGATAATTTGGCAACCGGGACCGACGGCTTAACATGCTTTCCGAGGCACGGAGGAAACTCGGTCGCTCACCCATCCAATTACTGGCTAGGGCTAGGGTTGCTTAACTTCGCTGATCGAATGATATGTGCAATAGCAACTATGCCACGAGTTCCTCCTATAAGCTCTGCATACTAAGAATAATAAAATACCTTTATAAATGTTAATCAAAACCAGTGGTCAAATGAAGTCACTGACCACACACAACATGATAATGCGATTTCCATCACGTACTCATCGTCTAGACCATTGTAAAACTGTCCTCAACCAAGTAAAGGAAAAAATACGGCTCGTTTAAATACTTTATTAGCACATAAACATAGTGGCGGACGAACTGTTTATTGGCGGACATTGCATAATTATCTTAGCTGTGTGTGGTATTCTTAAGTAAATTCCTTTGTGAGTTAAGTGCTAATTCCCTATGATATTCCTGCACTTATCCTATCTCAGGGTCTTATGTTTTTCTTTTCTTTATACACACTCTCTTTCCAGCCATGTCTTTCACACCATCCATTCATCATTTCTTAGTTTTTCCACTTCCCTCGTAACCAAATTCAACGACAAGTTTTTTTCCAACATTGTCCTCATCCTTAGGCCTGATTAAATCATGAAAGATCTTTCTTACATTTGCTTAGGTGTTCCGAGCATTATCTATACATCTATACATACATACATACTATATACAAATACACAGATAGATACAATTTAAGTGTTTGTTTGTAATTCCAAAATAATAGCTTTTAACTAAATACATATGAAAGTATATACAGGTACAGACATAAAAAAACAATTTAAAAAAAATCTCTGTTTGATTGTCTGTTTGTCCGAGCTTCTGAAATGGCTTCATCGGTTTTAACGGGCCTTTTCTGACTGAAAGAAAATTTTACAAGGAGTAACTTAGGCTACTTACATTAAAAAAAATCATTTAGGATTCCGCGGGAATCAAATTAAATCTACGCGGGGCCTATAACTTTTAGTTGTTGTTATGCCAGATTCTTGATCTTTAACATGAGCTCTTATTGGCATGCTAGTGTGGGGTGAGCGAGTGATCATGCTCATCCCTGGCAAAGGGACGAGCATGATCCTTCCAGCCAAGCGGGCGTCATGCCTGGTGAGCCATGGCTCCCAAAAGTCTACCTCTGAATGTAAATATGCTGCAACGCGCTCAAAAACTCTTAATGCGCGATTTAGGATGCCGTGAACTAGTACTCAAACTTTGCAATTGTTAGTGATTGGCGTCATGTAGTTCAAATCATTCTATGAGACGGAAGTATATGACGTGAATAAACCTGTCACTGTCATACAGCCGAACTATCAATGGCAAAAAGAGTTCTTGATTCATGAAAAACGCTTACTCTCCCTAGAAATGTGTAACTCTTCTGAAAAACGCAGTACCTAGGTTAGTTACGTAGGTACTGCATTGAACGCAATTTTCGGAGAAATTCCTGTGGTTACTCTTAGTACCCATTGTCTCTATGAAATTGATGGTTAAGTACATTATCCAGTCTTGAGATCATAACTTAGCTAATAACCATCTCATTACACATAGTTGGGAATGAGAGCGCAACTAAAGCTAGAACAGGGCGTTAAACATAACGAAAGTGGCGGGTATCACCGGTCACACTGAATCAATAAATGTATGCTTCGCTTCCTAGTGGCTTATGATAGCTTGGTACCTAATTGGATCGTCTAAGTACGGAATAATGGATCTCGTTACAAGTTAACTGGTATGTGTTGAACAGAATTGTTTTCGTGTTACGTCGGTGCGGTTCTTAGTACTTACTCCAGGTAAAGGTTTGTATATGTGCCGTCACCTGCTATGAGCGCTGACATTAAATGCGCAGTAGTCATTTTATGAGATTGTCTGATTCCGCTACCCCCACTTCTACCACTTAGTGGCCCCAGACAAAGTAACATTATCCTAGCTCTACTTCTATAAAGAAGTATACCTTTTCACCTATAAATGTTCAAACCTCGTTGCTCTACCTTGCGTTTAACCGTGGCTCAAGATGACGTCCTAGTGATTTATGATGGCATTTTATAACGTGTATAACAAACCAAGCCGTGGTGGCCTTGAGGTTTGAACAGTCGCCTGCTACGCAAGCGACGCAAGTTCAAATCCCAGCGGGTACTGTACCAATGAGTTTTTCAAAAAAACTTATGTACAGTGATTTCACACCACGTGCTTTACGGTGAAGGAAATCATCGTGAGGAAACCTGCATATTTCTGAGAAGTAATTCAATGACGTATGTAAAGTGTCTGTGACGGCGATGGACTCACCATCTGTCACGTTGGCACTTAATCATCTTCGGTGAAAAGTGGGTGTTGTGATTACAACACATCTGCCTACCCCTTCGGGGAATACAGGCGTGAGTATATGTATGTATGTATGTATAACAAATTAGACCTGGAAGCCAGGATCAATCGGAGCAGACCTTGACAATGAAACACTGTAGCTTGGTTCTGGTATTTATTGGATCAACAACCCTGATATTGACCACACTGATAATGATTTGACCACTCCCCAGGTCTCCAGGGCCTTTCTTGACTAAGTTAGACATAGTTCTGGGAACTGCAACTGTTACATTGTCTGCGTGATGCTTGCTGTCAAAGTACTGATTTACTAGCGATTTCCTGGCTATCATGTTCCTATTATTATATCAACGGAAGCTCAGGATTATCACAGGATTCGAAACCTCTACGTCATTGTCACAATAGTGGCTTAGAAAATCATGTTTAAGTTAAAATGGTATCGATACAAAGCGGAACATTAATCACTAGTAAGCCTTTCACATTGGTCTTACAGCAGCGTCGGAACACGCATAGCCACGCACCGTATGCATAATTTATGATTGTCTATGCACCATTAACTGAATTGAGGCTGCTTAACTGGATTCACTATAAACGGTGTATGGGTAAGGTCGGGCGAGGCAAAGGGAATATCGAGGCGATTTTTCACGTGTTTTCTCATGGAGCTGTAATTTAGAAGCTTAGAATTAATAAGTGAAGGAAAACAGAATACTTTGGAGAACAATCCAAAATCGAAGGGGAAAGATGATTGGGCACCTTGTGCGACATGACACCTTCTTTAAAAACATAATAGAAGGAAAGGTAGAAGGGAAGAGAGGGAGAGGAAGACCACGGCTAACAAATATGAGACAAGTTAAGGAAAAGGTGTCTGTCGTGACGTATAAGGAGGTCAAAGAGATGGCACTGGACAGAGACAAGTGGAGCGAGATGCATCGGTTACACCGACAAGAGTTATTACTCTTAAATTCATGATGATGAGAATTAATTCCGCTTTTCAACATTTATTTTACCACTAAGGTGGCAAACAAGTATGCGGCCCTGATGGTAAGTGGTTACCGCAGCCTATTAACGCAGTATAGATATCTAATAACTCAGTGACAACTCTATGGGGAATGAAGTCCGTGCTAAGTTTTAAGTATTGTACCGAACGTATCCCATCAGGTATACGCCAGCGCTTGGTGGCTGGTTTAATCTGTGAGCGCGGCTTTTGATGTACTCGATCACTCCCACCCGTTATAATGTGTGAAACACAACACCACATTCATTATGTTTGCTTCATTTTAAACACGCCAATTTCATAATTTAGATTTTTTTTGTCGTCTTCGATGTATTTTCAATAAGGAATGTCAGTAAAATGTTCATCAAGATCACTGCTTCGCCAAAGTCAGCATTCGCACACGACCGCTATTGGCCTCGCGCCGCAGCGAATTAAGTCGAGTGGTGTTTGCTCGCTCGTTCTTCCATACACATAAATATGTATTTTGCTTTTATATCATTTTAGTTTACTTTACTTTTATATCAGTGTAGGTACTTATAATTATAACATAATACATTGCAAATTATTCTTTTACATTAATATATTTTTTTTTTTCACATATAGTAACCATCACACGTACAAGTATATATACTTTTATTATATAAGTATCTTTTTATTTTTATTTTTTGGCCGACGTCGTGCGCCACTCAGTGGGTCACACTGAAAATCAGCTCCGCTAGATTGAACTGGACTCCAGTTAGGTCTGCGGGTATAGTTGAGTTGTGGCCCTTTGATGACAATGTGCGGCAACACCCGATGTACTGGTGCGAACCACTTTGCACCATAAAAACACTTCTTATTTCTTTTGTGTATTCTTTTTTGTATATATTTTTTGTATGAGTTTTATTTGTTTTGTTGCTGCTTATTGAAATCAATAAACGTTTTATTATTATTATTATTATCAGTATTTATGTAGATACAGTACGTAAGTAGGTACTTTGGTTTCTAAAAAGTTTATACAAGTTTATTGGACCTATGTAACAAAAAAATTTAAAAAATTTCTTTTTTTTTCGGTTGCGAAAATTATTATTATTTACGTAAATAATAAGTGCCATCTCTTTGACCTCCTTATACATCATGACAAAGACCTTTTCCTTAACTTGTCTCATGTATGCTAGCCTTGGTCTTCCTCTTCATCTCTTACCTTCTCTTCCTTTCCTCTCCACCTTTCCTTCTGGCAAGGAGGTGGCACTGGACAGAGACAAATACAAGGAAATACATCGGTAACACAAGAGTTGTTACTCTTCAATTCATAATGATGATGTAATAATAAGTCTGGAATTTCAAGTGGTACCTAAATGGTACCAAGTCATCATCATCTCCCTGGCCTCATCCCATACATTGTTGTATACTATATTATATTGATTTGTATACGAAGCGACTGCCATCTGACCTTCGTAACGTCTTCTGTGAGGAAAATCGGTAATCTGGGTTAAAACAGTTGTCAGACTTTCAAAGGCCTCCGACTGACCTGTAACGACTGCCAGAGATGTTGAATTGACAACCGGGACCGACGGCTTAACGTGCTTTCCGAGGCACGGAGGGAACTCGGGCGACCGCCCATCCAACTACTGGCTTGGAACTGCGACACGAGCTCCTCCAAGGTAACTATTAAGTGTTTATCAAACAATATCAGACGACTACATTAATAAAACGCTATAACAAAACTATTCAAGCGTGTGAACCGAAATCCACATATTAATATTGCTCCTCGCAAACGATCGCACTCATTCAACACACGTCCCATTTGAATTCTAAGCATTCCTAATTCGAATCGATTTAACTCGATTCTCGGAATTGAAACAATTGATTTTCCGAATTTACGGCAAGCGGCAATGACCAAAGAAGTCATTCCAAATTTAAATTTTACTCCTTATTGGTGGCACGTTCGAGAATCGGTCCTGCCTTTTACATCGATTGAGAATCGAATAGTGCTAGACCGAATAGTTATTTACCAGTTTTGTCGGTTTTTAATGAAATTTTATTGTGTACATTTTAACTGAAACTGGGGCCCAGATACAGGCAAAATGTACTAGAAACTTAATTATTTCTGTAATTTCAGGGAATAGTTAACTTAAGATAGTTGGTAGTCTATAAGTATCTCTGGTTTTTGTTATTGCAACGAGAAATTTAATTTTAAAAAACTGTTTTGAAAAGAAAATATCTGTATACAAGTAATCTATAGACAAAATAAAACTTTTCACTATGAAAGTATATTTTTGTACTTATAAAAAAAAAATCTCTATTTTTTCCAGCTAATCTCTGTATTACGACTGTACCGATTTTAACTGATAAATAGCTGCTTCTAAGAGAAGGCTACTTTTATTTAAAAAAAATTAGGTATTCGCAAAAAAAGCCCGCCATTGAATTAATTCAACGCGTGTGAAACCGCGGGTCACTGCGAATATTGAATATTAATCTTAAATCTTATTTTTTCTCTCAAGCGCCGGAAATATGCTTGCATTGGTCAAGGATACATAATTTCTGCGTTTGCGGTTGAAACTCTGGGGCCTTGGGGTCCAGATGCTCATCAACTTTTCAAATAGGTTGCATGTCGTCTGGTAGAAGCCTCTCATGACAAGCGGGCTGGGGCTTTTCTCGCTCAGAGAATCAGCATTGCTATGCAACGTGGCAATGCTGCCAGCCTTCTTGGCACGATCTCGAGAGACACCGATTTGGGCCAAGTTTTCTATTTGTAATTAGTTTTTAGAAAAAAAACAATCTTATTTTTAAAGGTACACTGATCAAGTTTGTTAAATGATATTTATGTTATGTATTAGTGGAATTTTGTTCCTCAATAAAATAACCATTAACCATTACTTACAATATTACGACAAACAAACGGAGAAAGTTGTTTAATAGGTCGACTTCTGAGTTCTAATATGTTTACACCCTAGTGTGGTACTTTTGAATGTCGACATGATGACCAGATGACCAAAGTCTGTATAAATCAACAGCAATTGAAATGAAAATATAAATGTTTTATTCAATTTAGCCCTTATACACTTATATATATCGAGGAATTTACCGGTTCGAAAACTAGCCTTCTTAGAAGAACCGACAAGAAACTCAGCTGGCATCATGGACTATACCGATAAAGATAAGAGCCGTGGTGGCCTTGAGGTTTGAGCAGTCGCCTGCTACGCAAGCGACGCAAGTTCGAATCCCATCGGGGCCTGTACCAATGAGTTTTTATAAAAAACTTATGTACAGTGATTTCACACCACGTGCTTTACGGTGAAGGAAAACATCGTGAAGAAACCTGCATATTTCTGAGAAGTAATTCAATGACGTATGTAAAGTGTCTGAGACGGCGATGGACTCACCATCTGTCACGTTGGCACTTAATCATCTTCGGTGAAAAGTGGGTATTCTGATTACAACACCTCTGCCTACACCTTCGGGGAATACAGGCGTGAGCATATGTGTAAAGACAAAACCGAATGATTTACATACCATGTCATTGCCAGGAGCTACTTCTGCACAGTTTACATTTGCATAGCGACAGACTAACAAGCTAATATTAGTAATAATTTTTGACACTAATAAATAAAACAAACACAAGGACGACTTCCTACAGTTAAGACGGTATAACCGGAGTTAATGTTGTTGCCCGATTGGGGACTGTCTTTCACTGTAACTCGACGAGCACCTTACAGAGGATTGCGTATATTCCTTATTTTGTATGGGAATGTTAAAAAGCGTCCCAAGCGGCGAGTGTAGGAACTTTTGCAAGGACGACCACAGACATGGTACAAGCGACGACGTTCGAACGTGTCAAAATGGGCACAGAGGTCCCAGTGCGAGATTTCAGATTTGTATGGGATCGAAACAGCGCCATCTGTCGTCCTAAAGAAGACACTATTGTGAGCCCATACAAATCTGCGTTTACGTCAACGCGATGACTTGTGACGGGGATTTTAAGAAAACTCACACTAGGCATTCAGATGGGATTCGTCGTCTTGCGAACTCTAATGCATAAGAACTGTCCTATTGTATGTTTTTATTTTGGATAGATTAGTAAATTATGTCAGAATTATTGTTAGATATTTGATATGGTTCGTCTGCCCAAAAACTGGTTCACAGTGTTGGGTTGCAAAAGGTCAATGTCTGATTAAATTAACATTTGCCAATTAATAAAATGACTAATAATGGGAATGTTGGTTATTATCTTAATTAGCAGAAATCTCAGCCAGCGACCTTAATATAAATAAACAAAAAAAAGAAATAAATTGTTTCGAATAGATTATGTGTACGATGCATTGGTTGAAATTTGAATTTTTAATAAGCTCTGTGCTGTGAGGGAGTGAAGAGATTATTTATCTGTTACGTAGTTTAATGACTATTATAATCTGTGGCCATGCTCCATAAGGCTAAAAAAAAACAATCGACCGCAATACGTCAAATAAATGCTTAAAGCGGTACTTTTAGCTGGTAATTTTGCGATTAAATCATTTGCTCTGTAAATCTCACTATTACCCTCCGCGTAAACCTTATTAAAGGAGAGTATGGTTGAGAATAATAATGCTGTATGTAGAGTTTACTTTGTTTTGGTAATAATTTGCACGTCAGCCGCGGGCGACGTCGAGATTTTGACTTCTTTGGTCTTCGAAAGTAGCGAACAATTTTGTAAATGTATGATTGAAAAAAAATTATAAAATTTGTGAAGAGCATTTTTTTTCCATTGTAGTTTTTTATTGTTTTTTATTTTTATTTATCACGTGCTTTACGGTGAAGGAAAACATCGCGAGGAAACCTGTGCATGTCTGAGACGTAATCCAAAGATGTATGTATAAGTGTCTGAGACGGCGATAGACTTACCATCTGTCACGTTGGCACTTAATCATATTCGGTGAAAAGTGGCTGCTGTTATTACAACACCTCTGCTTACCTCTTCGGAGATAATACAGGCGTGAGCATATGTATGTATGTTTTTATACTTAAGGATTGACAAACTGTGTCTACATAGTAAGCAAGCAAAGCGTTGGTAAAGCAGTTTTTTTTTATTGACGAAGGGGAATCCTTCAAAAGGTCCCCGACCGCCCTGGGAGAGGCAGGTCGGGGTATGTGGGATTCTTACCGCACTAAAACCCCCCGGTGGCCATCCTCAGTGCTCAGGAGGGACTCCGGGTACTCTGATAGATCGCACTGGTACGAATAGAACACTCCTCTAAGGTAGCATTATACTTACTTTCTCTTCATATATCAATATAATGCTACTAAACTAAAACGTCAGTTATCAAGTTCCAATTCATTTATAAATAAAAATAGGATTTTTAATTTTATATCGATTAGATCGTCTCATATATTTTATCGATAAAGTGAAATGGGAGAACGAGTAGCTTCATTCATTCATTCATTAAAATCAAGAATGCAGTCCCATAGCTGGTGCGCTGAGGTAAGTAGTTTGTAGTCTTGGCCGATAATCGATTCGGTATCGATTCTTTTGATTGTTATCTGTCTCTTATCAATTAAATTGATTTGATTGATTGAATAGGAAATATAAAATATGTATTTTTATTTTCCATAGATATAGTATATACTGTCTCGTTGGTAAGTAGCGCCACTCGGGCAAGGTGCTAGGTTTTTCCATCTGTAAATTCCCAGTTAATACAGCCCGGAGTATGGATTAGTTAATGTAATAACGTGCCCCGTTATTATATGACTTAAACATAACTGGCGAAATGTGGGTCCATTTACCCCTTCAGGGAATACAAGTAAAATAATATTATTACGTACTTATGTATCTATCGTCATGGTAGCAGGACATTGTCAGTTTTTTAATCTTAAAATTATAGAAATCACTTTTAAGTTACTAATATGGATACTTAAAAATTATTTTATATTTTATTTTATTTGATATATAAGGAACAGTATTTTATGAGTATTATGTTATATAAAATATGGATACATGTACATTTTGATAAAGATAGATATGTGATCGAATTAACAGGGTACCATAAATGTCGAATAATCTCGCAAGGCGTCAAAAAGCGTAAATATTAGAGTTTATCGCATACATTTTCCGCAATGTTGTTGCAAGTTCAAACGCTACAAGGTGTAAGGCCATTATTAAGATATCAATACCTCCAGCGTAGGTCATAAATTAAACGAGAAGTCTACGACCATAAACTTCGTGTTCTACGTGGCAGCACTTTAACGCGTCATAGAGATTTCTCTTTTTTACCCATGTCCAATATTCATCGGGTTCTCAGCTCACACTTAGGGCCCAGCAATTTTAAATCGGGCCCACCATAATTTATACTATCTACTAAGGGAGATGGTATGAAACATTGTGTACAACAGAGCTCATTCATACCAATAGGTTTTATTTCAATTTCTGTCTAAATTCTTATATTATCTGTCTGTCCATGGCAGTACCACTTTAGGTATGATTCTGTAAGGAGTAGGAGTTACAAACCTTAATAATTGGTGGATAAAGAAAAAAATGCAGAAAAGGAATTCGAGAGATGTCATGTTTGTTATTCAGTGTTAAAGAATATAATTTATAAAATAAAACATGATTCAAATAATCCCCAATAAATAGTTTAATTGTAATAAATTGGGTCCCCATCGAGAGCTACGCCACCAGAATACAATAATACTTTTTTATAACTATTAGATTTTTGGATCCTGCATGCAACACTCTCTTACGCATCCGAATTTCGACGAATTTATGTCATTTAGTTCCTGCATAATAAATATCTGCCATATTTTACCAGCTTAAATTTTCCTAATTGGTCATTTCATTTTCTTCCTTTTCCTATATGATTAATAAAGAACTTTACTTCACTTAAAACTGGCTAAAAATAATGTTTCAAGTCAAAGTGCATGCCTACCAAATAAGTATCGTCCCCAAAGATGGCGCTTAATAAAAAAAGCAACGAAAACCATAGAGCGAGACATCAATCTCGCAGATTTTCACTTAAAATAAAAGAAAATGTTTAAAAAAAGAGGTACATAGGTATTACTGTCTCATGTCTGTGGTAGCTCAGTGTGAGATTTGAACGCACGGTGCGCGCTCGTTCCCGCCACTACCGCCACATTTCCCACTAACGGTCGTGTGTCATTTTCAAAATTGAAATTTCGAACTAAAATTTTGAACCTAGAATTCCATTCGATTTGTGAGTGTTCATTGTGACAGAATCAGTGTTGTGTTGTGTTAGCTTATATCGAGTGACTTAGTTTTTTTTTTTTTTTACTAGTGTTGCTGTAATTTTATGGTTGAAAGCTGAGTTTGGTGACGAAAAGTATGCGGGTATTTTTATGTAAGTAAAAATATTTTTTACAAAATTAGCTTGCGAATATTTTTCAATCATCACATAGTAGCAACTTGGGATATAAAGAAAAAGTTCGGTATTATTATAATTATCAGTCTGTTAAATATTGTTAATGAATTAGCACGTTATCTAATATCTGCTGGTTTTTCGTTTTAACCTGTATTTCGGTCCGACATTGCAATGCTGCCTGTATTCATGCTTCATGCTATATTGGTACAAATATTTTATACTGTGAGTTTGCGCGGGATCCCGAATACTTCACCTTGTCGAAATGTCAATTCGACATTTTTGGCATGTACGTTAATTCAATTTGAAAATTTTACTTAGGTTAGGAATATTCTGTGGGTACTCAAAGAATTTTCGAATTATTGTTTGAAATTAATTGTTTTCAATGCACTATTATAAAAATACTATCACTATACTAATTACTTAATATTATGAAGAGGAAAAATTTTTTTGGTATGATTTAGCACAACACTGCTCGACAGATTTAAAAAATCTTTCACCGTTATATAGCTTCATCGTCAGCAACTAAGGCTATATTGTTAACTAGCTGTGCCCCGCGATATTACTCACGTATAGTAAATGGTTGACCCTAATGTTACTAAAAAGAAGCCTATGTTACTCCTTGTACTATTTTCTACCTGTCAGTGAATGTACCGTTGAAAAAAGTCCGGAGATTATCCGCAAAGAAACAGAAAGACGGGGTTTTTTTTTATGTCATTACCTAATATACTTCCATATGCATTTAGTGAAAAGCCTTAAATATGGAATAACAAACAGACACTTCAATTTTATTTATCTGTATAGATATCTTTTCAGACATCTTAGAGGTACCTCGCAACGTTTTCTTCACTTACCAAAGTCACCATGTAAAATTAATGATTACTAACTCAAATAACCCAAACGTATATTCATTTCTCTCTTCCATATAAGGTTGTGGCAAATGAAAATGTATGAAATAAACAAGGAAGGTTTCTCTCGGCATTTTTCGTACGTAACACGTGCGTTTACTACAAGAAAATGTGTTAATTTGATATTGTTTTCCTCTAAAAGAGCCGCGGTGGCCTTGAGGTTTGAGCAGTCGCCTGCTACGCAAGCGACGCAAGTTCGAATCCCAGCGGGGCCTGTACCAATGAGTTTTTCTAAAAAACTTATGTACAGTGATTTCACACCACGTGCTTTACGGTGAAGGAAAACATCGTGAGGAAACCTGCATATTTCTGAAAAGTAATTCAATGATGTATGTAAAGTGTCTGAGACGGCGATAGACTCACCATCTGTCACTTTGGCACTTAATCATCTTGTGTGAAAAGTGGGTGCTGTGATAACAACACCTCTGCCTACCCCTTCGGGGAATACAGGCGTAAAGTAAAAATAAAATAAACACTTGCAGCTCTATCCGGTATTGTTCTTTGATTGTGTTTTATACCGCATGCTAATACAATTTGCCACTATTGTGAATATTTATACCTTACATCGAATTTGATTTTTGTATGATAATTCTCGTGACAAGCGGGCTGGGGCTTTTCTCGCTCAGAGAATCAGCATTGCTATTCAACGTGGTAATGCTGCCAGCCTTCTTGGCACGATCCCCAGAGACACCGATTTGGGTTTTCTACTTGTAATTAGTTTTATAATCCTAATAGTATCATTTCATATGATTTATATTGTTTCGATAAAATGTACATGAGGCTGAGTTTCTGGCCGGTTCTTCTCAGAAAGCTAGTTTCCGATAATAATTTCCGTAAATTTTCGGCGTTCATAAATGCCTTACCAGCGCCCAAACTGAATAAATATTTTTAATTTTAATTTTCATGGGCAGGGTAACGTGGGGAAAATTAAGTGGTAAGTGGCAGTACGATAAGTACAGTCTAACAGAAAAACGATGACGTAGTTGTATAAACTATTAGTGGACGACACCCGGTTTCACCCGCGTAGTTCCATGGGCAGCAGTGACCATTTACCATCATGCTAGTATTCCGAAGTGTTCATCGGGAGTTTGTAAATTATCTTTATTTGCTTCGGGCCTCTCCGGGCTTGCGCCGGCGGTGAGCATTGTTTGATAATGTTGCAAATTGTGTGCACAACGTAAATATTCCAGCTGACTTGGAAAAGGTACTTTACATTTTCACCCTGCATAAGTAGATAAGGATTAAATTCATACAGAAACTACATGAAGAAATTGTATTTGCAAATAAATAAATTAACAATTGAAATTGAACTTTAACTGCAATTTCGAAGTTTTCATGCCAAGACGAATAAGCGACGTAAGCAATCTGTAAACATATTTTCTAAAAGGTGAAGGAACATTGTGAGGAAGCCCGACTGATAAAAGAGAATGTGTATTAGTGCCTCAGATATCGTTGGTCTCACATTACAACGTGGTAGATTGTGGTGATCAAAGGTGAAAAGTCCATCAAAGTGTTGAAACATATTTGCCTTGAAAAAATCGGTTTTGAAGATGCTCAAAGTAATCTGTCACAACGCAGATTTTTTTTTTTTTTTTTTTTTATTTATTTTAAGAAGGCTTACAGACAAATTACATTAATAGAAAATGAAATGTACTTATATAATACCGATTGCTATTAACAAGCCTCCACAGATACATAATTAGCTAAGTCAAGGAATTTAAAGCGAAACATACTAGAAATACTAATGAATAACATAAAATTTATAATTTGACAGTTCAAATTTAGAACAACCCTATACATAGCCAATAACTTTCTAACAGGACAAAATGAAAGTAATAAAGAAAGATAGAAAACCAACCTACAAAAGATACTGCTGTTTAAGATCTTCATCAAACAGAGCCTTTGTTATTACGCGTCTTGCCGTACTTGGATTGGTACAAAACAAATCAATATTGAGATGATTGGGTATTCGATTGAAAACGAGCGAACTTCTGAACGTAAAAGAGTTCCGTCTATACTTAGTCTTTGCCGAAGGTACACTTAACAGAGGACGCTGTCGAAACACTAGTTGGTTGGTGCGCAAGGTTAATTTTGCCAATAGATCTGGACAGTCGATCGATCCATTCGCAATTTTATTCTAATACTTATGCGTGTTTCCGTCACCGTAAGGCTAGGTTAAGAGTGTATTGAACGGTTTTCGGTCACGCAAAACTTATAACTTCATTCAAAATTCTAAGCCGCTCACTCTTCAATGCAATTGTACCCCTTGTGTGTTATTCGGTTAGCTTTCTTTTCCACCTAATAGCCAGGATCTAAGAATTTGGCTATGGTATCCCCTGCCTGTCGTAAGAGGCGACTAAAAGGGGGCCGGAGGGCCTGCTGGCGGTGGTCGGGGTGGGAGCTTTGACCACCAAACCGCGGGCTACGGAAGGTGGCAGCGCGATGTGGCTCGCGCTGCCTTGCAGCGTCTCCAGGGGCGGCGACACAGTTGCCCCGGGGATGTGCCCCGGCAAAGTGTGGGGGGACACTGGTGCGATCTATCAGAGTGCCCAGAGCCCCCCTGAGCACTTAGGATGGCAACCGGGGGGGTTTTAGTGCGGTAAAAATCCCACATACCCTAACCTGCCTCTCCCAGGGTGGTCGAGGACCTTTTGAAGGTTTCACCCTCGTCAATAAAAAAAAAAAATAAAGGGCTACTATGCTCTCTTTACTGTACTGCATGTTAATACAATTTGTCACTATTGTGAATCTTTAAATATAACAACAAATTATATATTTAGATAATGTAGCTACTTGCATCCATCTTGGTGTACCAATACCTAATAATATTTTATATTATATTGATGAATGCCTAATTGACTTTCTTGAGGGTTCAACTCAGAAGGTTGATTTCCAACCTGTGATAAATTTCATTATTTCAAACTCAATAAATATTTTTAATTTTCATTTATAAATGATGTTCAATGAGTGTTTCAAGTGTCCCTTATAGTGAAATAAATTTGATTGAATTTAAGAAATCTTAATAATCACGAAGCAGGGAAACTAAACAGAATGTCCTGTGGAGCAAGTCGCGATAGCATCTCTGCAGACATAATAAACTGCTGGTAAATAATTGCCTTACATAAATATGCTAATATTGTCAGCCAATCTAACCCGGAACCTTAGGACTTTGTTTAAATAAAGCTGTATCTCCCAGCGGCACCGGAATAACCTAACAGCTTGTTTATTTCAAAACGGTAAATATTAACGTCATGAAAAACTAGTTGAATAAACGATAATTTATAATTATGTACCTGCGTCCTGTGGTTTTACAACCGTTGAATAAGTTACACGTAGACTTAAGTATTCCCTGTTACGCTATCCGGCAGAACGACCCGTTGAAATCAGTCTTATTCCCAGACATCCACAGTCAATAATGTTGAAAAAAATCTTTCATACATTAATTCCCGCGACCTTCACAACAATTCAATTTGTTGGATGTCGTGAGAATTCATTGGTATACTAAAACAAAAGCCGAGGTGGTGGTAATACAATCATGGATATCTGAGAATAGGCCCAAAATCGGTCCGGCCGAAAAAAACTGCAAATTTCGGCAAGAACAAAATATTTTTTTGTGTTTTTTCATGGTACTTATAATATAGTTACCTTTTTACTCTTGATATAAATTTACCAAAACAAGCAGAGTCTTTCACAGCTTTGAGAGGCAATTTATAAAAAAATAGTCTTAATCTTCTATAAAATTGTTATCAGCATCCGTAACGAGTGTTGATCTGTCTGAGCGCTCAAAGCTTGAGACAACACCTGTACACATAAGTATTGTGGATAAGCACCTCTTTCAGTAATTGTTAATTCCTAAAAACTAGGTAACAGTTGAATAAAATGAGCATAAATTCTTCAAACACGAGAAACCTATATTGAGAAGGTAAGCAAGGTTAGATAAACAATACAGTTTACATTTCAAGTGCATAAGTTGTTTGCAGAATTAGTTGTTTGCTATTTTCACTGACATTAGATATTTGTTTTGTATTTACAATACCTACATACACACATCTATACAGATAAATTTAAAATAAGTGTTCGTTTGTAATTCTAAATTAATAGTTTTTCATTAAATGCAAGTAAAGAATACGGTAGGACAGGACATAGAATTAAATAAAAATAATATATATCTGTCTGGAAAGAAAAATATATTTAACGGGATTTTCACATAGTTGATGTAATTAGGAGCAATTAGGGCTTCTGTTCACAAAAGTTCTGTTTTGGGAATATTTTACGAATTCATATTGAAAGGTACTCGGGACTTATCACGATAGTATTTTGAACATAACGTACCTTGGGTTACACCAATCAATCCGCTCGCGACCACGATTGGTGTAACCCAATCGATACGTCGAATTACGTTATTTTCAAAATATTATCGTGAAAAGTCCCGAGTAACATTATTATTTTATA
The DNA here is from genome assembly GCA_929442735.1 of Watsonalla binaria. NCBI lineage: Eukaryota > Metazoa > Arthropoda > Insecta > Lepidoptera > Drepanidae > Watsonalla > Watsonalla binaria. The sequence continues at coordinate 783,694 of OV838932.1, forward strand.
AATGATCATCATCATCTCCCTGTCAGATTATTTTAGGCCTCCGACTGACCTGTAACGATTGCCAAAGATGATAAATTGGCAACCGGGACCGACGGCTTAACGTGCTCTCCGAGGCACAGAGGGATGCACCCATCCAACTACTGGCTACGTGCCACGAGCTCCTTAAGTGTACTCGGGTGAAACCGCGGGGCACAGCTATTACTTTAATATAGACAGCGTATAGCAGTTAAGTTGGTTTGAAACCATTCTTGTGATTAGAGGTAGGGCATAACGACAAGAATGATAGGCCTACATTCCGCTGTGTGCCTAGTAGGTACGAGTTTTTCATTGCCGACATCAACGCAGATTTGTATAGGATCGAACCAGCGCCATCTGTCGGCCCTCAGATGACACTATTTTGATTCCATGCAAATCTGCGTTTACGACAACGCGATGATTAGTGACGGTGATTTTAATTTAAGAAAACTCGCACTAGGCGCTCTGATATCGGTCCCCCTCCCCCCCCCCCCAAGAAGCACTGGCGACCTTATATGACCATCTACCAAATTAGTAAGGCAGTAAATTTTCATCAGACATTTGTTACAGAATATAAAACCTTATTTTGTCTTTAACAGGAGATTAAAATTTAGTACCTACATATATCTTGATTTCTGAGTCACATATATATCGTATTCACCTAATTAAGAACTATTGCAAATGCAATTTTCAGACTACTGTTAAGGATTTAAGAGGCAGCCTTTAAATAGGACCCACAATTTTTGGGAAACCCATACAAAGAGGCGTGAACATGTGAAAGAAAATATGGCAGACAATTTGACACACATTATTAATAATATATTTCTTCTGTCTGCCTGTCTGTTATCTGTTCGCAACTAAACTGCTGAACCGATTTTACACTGCAATTCGGTAACGGCAGGCTGACATTCCGGTTCTTCTCAGAAGGTTAGTTATCGACGTTCATAAGTGCCTTACCAGGGCCTAAACTGAATAAATAATTATCATTACACGCTTTATATTAGCTTCACCTGTATGTATGTATGTATGTATGTTACTAACCCCTTTGAACTCGATCGAAAAGAAATATTTTGTTGTAAAAAAAGCGTGGGGTGCATGATGTCAATAGTTATGAATATTTAATTGACAGATATGAGAAGGATTATCATTTCGATAATATCTTGAAAAACACCCCCGCTTTTTTATACAAAAATTATTGTTTTTTAGTTTTATTGAACAATTATTTATTTTCATTTGCTTCGAACCCAAGGCCTTCCTTGGGACCTGTATTTACGTACCCTATGTCCTATATAGGGGTCCCGTACCGAGTTATCGAGTACCTTTTAATTTGCAGTAGTCATTTTGTGAATTCAAAATTAAAAAAAAAACAATATTCAATATATCTTTATTGATTAGACTTGTAACAAAGTACTTTCAAATTGTCAGAACGACAAGATTACATAGGATTATACTACCGCCAGGTTCGGAAGGTTGATTTTACTGAGAATTTGTGTGTTTTAGTGAGAGTTTGTCTCTGTCTATATGTATGACACGACTTGAATAAATAAAACATGCGCTGTATCCCCACTATACTTCATTGCCCATTCTTTACTCGTGACGGGACTGGGGGCCTACCAACATTGGTTAAAGCAGAGCGTATTAAGATCTTCTAAACTTTAATGATTCATTTTGGCACCGTAAAATTAAACGTCAGAGCCAAGAAGTTCTCAATACGCGCTCCTTAAACGATCATATTTGGCCTCTTGTACTACGGGCAAAGTCACGGGTAAGCTTGTATACATTCTATGTAAATAAGTATCAATCATAAACACCTAAAAGGCATATTAAAGGACAATTCCAACACGCCACAGTAACAGGAAACTGATTCGACATCAATCCTTTGATGTGCTTTGATCGGCCGACGCGTTCGTTACGCATACGATCGAAGGTAGTATCTGTATTGGCTATAAAATAAATTCAAACACGTATTGATTTACTTTAATATATGTTTCCTTATGGGGACAATTTGGGAATATTTAATATATACCAATGTACCCGATTATAATATAGTTTTTTTTTCAATTTCAATAATGTAACAGTTTTGTCACATTAGTGACATATCACTTAATTGTAGAAGCAATCAAGAGCCGTATGACGTGTATACGTATATGTATACACGTCATATACATCTGTCTCATAATAAGAGTAAAACGATCATGGCAATAAGAGCTCTTGGTAAGACCCCAGGAGGATGATGGCGACGATGAAATATAATCAAGATTGTCAAAGGAATTACAAACCGCCCGAGTTCCCTCCGTGCCTCGGAGAGCACGTTAAGCCGTCGGTCCCGGTTGCCAATTTAACATCTTTGGCAATCGTTACAGGTCAGTCGGAGGTCTATGAAAGTCTGACAACTGTTTTAACCCAGATTACCGATTTTCCTCATAGAAGAGGTTACGAAGGTCAGATGGCAGTCGCTTCGTATAAAAATCAGCTGATCAGCCACATCGGGTTGAATCAAGTGCCGCCCGGATTATGGATGTTAAAGGAATTACAAACAAGAAAATAAATATATGCTCGACCCTAGAAAGGGTTTCCGAGGGAGTTGGAAGAGGTATTTTGTCACCCACGTAAAGATGTATTTTAGAAATGTCGTTAAAATTAATAATTACGGATAATTGCTTTCGTCTTGATATCAAGTCGTTTTTGAGCACTGTGGGAATCTTGGACACGTGGTGGTAGGATACATGGTGATTACAAAATAATAAATGATATGAAGTTAAATATTACTTAATAATAATGTCTACCTTTGGATGCTAGTGTTATCTGGTATTGTAGATCATGATGATAAAAAAATTAGAAAAAAATAAATAATGTTAATTTCCTTTTGTTTTTTATTTCAATAAAAACTTTAAAAAATTTCAAGTTTCGAAAAAATATTTTTATGCCATGATGAAATAGTACATCATATTTGTCGAGAAAAAAAAATCATATATAAAATATCACCCTGTACCGTACACGAAACTAGTACTAGCTCACATAAGGAAGCGATTTAAGCACTAAAAAACTGACTTTTAATCCCTAAGGATTATGCAGTGGGGGTCGGCTGTCTACAAAAATACATATGCATCCTAGATAATCCTATTAACTTATTATAATAAGAATTAAATTGGCTTGATTCATTCGAATTCATATTTGCATTATCAGGACGTTGACATTTTGAATTTTGACATTATTAGTTTTAGACAAATTCATTACATTTTTACATATGCTCACGCCTGTATTCTCCGAAGGGGTAGGCAGAGGTGTTGTAATTACAACACCCACTTTCACCGCAGACGATTAAGCGCCAACGTGACAGATGGTGAGTCCATCACCGTCTCAGACACTTAACATACGTCATTGAATTACTTCTCAGAAATATGCAGGTTTCCTCACGATGTTTTCCTTCACCGTAAAGCACGTGGTGTGAAATCACTGTACATAAGTTTTTTAGAAAAACTCATTGCTACAGGCCCCGATGGGATTCGAACTTGCGTCGCTTGCGTAGCAGGCGACTGCTCAATCCTCAAGGCCATCACGGCTCTAAACAAATTCAAAATTCGTAATATCTTTATTTGATTGACTTCTTACAAAGTACTTTCAAATCGTCAGAAGGACACAAAATACATTATACATGATTATAAATGTTACCACCGGGTTCGGAAGGTAGCTTTTGTTGAGAAGAACCCGGCAAGAAACTCAACAATTACTCTTTTAAAAAAAAAAATTTATACAATGTTATTGGTTACAGTATTTATATCTCATGAATATAAGCCCATGGACACAGTTCAAATGCTCAATTGTCAAATATAATAACTAAAATATTATAAACTTCCAGCCAGTTGAAGCAAAGATCAAACTAAGATTAATTAATTGTAGCAGAAGTACAGTGCCAATGGGATTATTTCCAATAATTTTCCGACAAAGATACATCCCAGGCTCCCTTATCACAAATATAATCACTTACTGTATAATATCCTTTTTGAGCAAAACTGCTCTGACAGTTTTGAAATCCATTATTTTTTTACAATTCTATTTCGAATTCATCTGTGTATAACCAATGTTTCCTTTTCTTAATTACCTATTAATGTGAGAATTTTTTTAATTTTTAAAAGTATGAATACGTTATGTGCAGTGATTTCATACCGCGTGCTTTACGGTGAAGGAAAACATCGTGAGGAAACCTGCATATGTTTGAGAAGTAATTCAAAGACGTGCCTATGGATGGGTGTTGTATTTACAACACCTCTGCTTACCCCTTCGGGGAATATAGGCGTGAGCATATGTATGTATGTAAATTCAACTGCCTCGTTGGTCTGATGGTTAGTACGTTCGCCTGCCGATCACGAGGTCCCGGGTTCGATTCCCGGGTCGGGTCAAAAATGTATATTGGGTTTTTCTGTCAAGAAATTCACAATAAAAATGCCCGGAGTTTGGAAGTTGGCGGTGTTTCCACCCCCGTGCCTCGGAAAGCACGTTAAGCCGTTGGTCCTACGCCTAATCTCTCTCCGGTCGTGTCGGATTGCCGTCCCATAAGACTATGAGAGTGAGGGAATAAAGAGTGCATCTGTGTTTGCGCACACACTTGGGCACTATAATATCTCCTGCGCACATGGCTGATCCTCGTTGAGATTAGCCGCCGTAGCCGAAATTCGGTAGGAGATCATTATTATTATTATTATGTAAATTAAAAAAATATATTTTATTCGAAATCCTTTTGAAATCAAAGCGACCGATTGAAATGCCGCATTCAATCTATTTCAATACGCAAACAAACGACAAACGGCTGCGTAGAAAGTAACCGATTCATTTCTATTTCTATCTACGAGACAATGCGAATCACAAGGACAGGCGAGTGTACCTACTCATTTTATATTTATATCACACTAGCTGCATCCCGCGGTATGACTCGCGTAAACTTAATTTCATTAGTCGCCCTCGGAACCCTAATGTTTATTTAAAATAAAAGCCTACTCCTTGTAACGTTAGCTGTATGCCAGTGAAAGTCCCGTTAAAATAAGTCCATCCGTTTCAGAGATTACCCAGAACAAACAGATAGACCGACAGACAGATTGAAAATTTTGAATTTTTGTGTTTTAAGTCAGTACCGTATATCCTTTCACATGCATTTAGAGAAATGCTGTTATTTTGAAATTACAAACAAACACTTCAATTTTATTTATCTGTATCTTATATTATCTTATCTTTTGTGGCATTATTGGGTCCGGTTGCCCGGAAGCACGTAGACCCTTGGGATCTTTTGTGCCGCCCTTGTCCTTTTACTCTACGTACCTGACTCCTCAAATACCCCCTGAACAAGCCGGCAGATCTTGCCCATGGGGAAGAGCTTGTAGTCCTCTGGTTTCGGATACGCCTTACCCAGTAGGTCCAATTCAATTCAAAAATATCTTTATTCGATTAGACTTTTTACAAAGTACTTTCAAATCGTCAGAAAGACACGATTACATAGAATTATACATGCTACCGTCAAGTTCGGAAGGTTGCTTTTACTGAGAAAAACCTGGCAAGAAACTCAGTAATTACTCTTTTAAAAAAAATATTATACACCTTAGAGTAATACAATATAAATCATAAAAAATATACATAAGCCCATGGACACAGTTCCAGTGCACAAGTCGATTTAAATAATTTAAAAACAAAAAATAAGTACTACGAATAATTGTGTAGCTTGAGATGACCAGCCCCCACTAGCAGCACCTGTTCACAAGTATGACGAGAATGCCAGCCATCGCCATCATCCATTCGCCATCCATCGGCCAGTGCGTTTTATCTGTATGTATGTATAGATTACAATTTTCTCAATCTGCCGCCCACAAAAGACATTGCTCAATGCAAAATCTTATGAGATAATTTTACGCACACCAAATCACATTACGACCAGACCGCCGAAATGTCTCAACTCCGACTGTACATTTTGTTAACAGAGACAGGATGTCGGATCAGCTGTCTGTATCACCTGACAATTTTGATAACTGGACTCGTGACTCAGTCGGGGTGTGTGTTGCAACAGTAGCTTTAAATGCCGTTAAGGCTTTGTTTGAATTGTCTTTGTCGATTACCAAATTGGAAGGACAATTAATTGAAGAGCCGTTGTGGGCTCGGGGTTAGAGCAGTCGCCTGCTATGGAAGCGACGCAAGTTCGAATCATGAATGAATAGGCTCAAAAACTACTAAACTGATTTCAAAAAATATCTCACCACTGGATAGCTACATCATCAGCGAGTAACATAGGCTTTATTGTATTCCGGTACTCCCACGGTAACGGGAATTACAAGGGTGAAACCGCGTGAGGTCTGCTACTAGTATTTAAAGTTGAGGCGACTATACAATTTAGATTAAGAAAAAAAAAATAATTGCACATTATATTTTTAAAATTTTCTTTGTTCTATCAGATCACCGTCCTGTATAACTATAGACTATCATTGACGGTACTATATAAAAAAATGTCTACCGCACACGACGAATATTGCTATAGCGACACGAGGTTCATGGACTCGGGCCAAAAAGAAAGCGCATAGTGATAGAGTGCGGGAACGAATAATATGATGCAGCCAGAATTTTTTATAAACGTCCTCCCGTATTTTCACCTGTATTGTAAGTTTTTCTCACAGGAATCGAATGAAAAGCAATGCGGAAACTTATGTATCCGCGATAGGGTCTGTTTAGCATTCAAAAAAATCTAAAAAATCCATCGATTCGGAAATGTCATTACACCAAATGCTTATATGTCAATGTCTTCTAATTCTAATTATTAAATATTTTCTGACTGATTCAATCTCCCGAACCAAAAAAATACTTGGCTTCAAGTATATGCGCGTGAAACCCGATTTTATATTACTTTTCACACAAACCGCCTTCCGAAAACAAGAGGTTACATCGTATCAATATAATTAGAATATAATTTTACAACCACCATAAATAAATGCCCTGTTAATATTTCAAGACTGAATCGCATTTTGATCCCAGCGGGCTACCGTTTTCTATCATACTACGATCGCAGTACACTTTACAAACAGTGTCACAACTCCCACCTCCCTCACCTTGGTGTTATGGAAAGTTCCTTTAATTTATTTATTTAATGGCGATGGTTATGGAAAGTTGTTGTGACCTACTGTCATCGTTATTACAGTGACGTCTAACTTACTTCTTAATTTTGACGTTTAATTTTAGTGTCACAAAATGAAATGTCAAAAATAAGAAGTTCTTCACTCCCTGCTTAAACTGATGATGGTAGTTCTCCAGTTCACAGCTGTTTTTAATATCATCGTAATTCCATTTAACACAAACTTGTTGCTTACAAAAAATATATATTGCACATATGCACCATGCATCATTGGCAGCACCTTTTCACCAACGCCCAAGAACTTATTGGGAGGCTTGCTGGCCTTCAAGAGGGAACATGCTCTCTCTTGAAGCTATTTAAGACGTAACGGTTCCGAAAGACCGCCTATGACAGCTGGTTCCACAGAGTGATTGTACATCTTGTTGGTGTTTGCGTGGCGTAATGTTAATACTTAGTTGGGATACTGTTCACATGTCTGTTGTGGCATCACATAAAACGGGGTTATTTGTCTATAACTCATTAGTTTAGAGAGTTCTGCTTATAATGGCTACCGGTACTAGGAGTTATGCGCTATTATTGATTTTTCCCGTGGCACCTACTTGTGGAATCACGGGTAAGCAAGGGAATTTTCTGCACGTATATTTTGACATTATTGAAGACTAGATGTATCCTGCGGTTTCACCCGTATACACGTAAATTCATGGGAAGCTTTATTACGGGTAGTATTTATTATATTTTTAAATAAGCAAACCGACATACACAAAAAAATTAAGTACATACCGTATATACTTCCATGTGCATTTTTGTGAAAAGCTGTTAACTTGAAACTACAAACACACAGTTCAATTTTATTTATGTGTATAGATATCAGATTTGTTCCTCATGATTCAGTATCATAGAGCCCTTGAAATATTTCTGATAATGCGTACACTAGCTTCTCTATAGACGCCATCTAAAGTAGTGCAGTTAACACTCGATTATCGATACATTTACACAGTAATTTGGCGAGTCGATAAAACCAACAGCATATGAGATTGACGCGTTTTTAACAAGACATCGGTTCATGCATTATTCATCGCCGGGACTGTGGAAGGATGTTCGTAATCACGCCTACCTTTGCCATAACCGGCATCATTTTTGTTAGGGCTGCTCTCAGTGAGAAATTCACAGGAAGAATATTAAAATAAATTAAGTACCCTCGCTGAGCGCTCATAGCTTATGACGGCGACGTGTAGAATGTGGAGTATGTGGAACACCGATAATGGGGTCATTAGGGTGACAATAAAAGTCAAATGCTAACAAGAATCAAAATAACTGCACGTGTATACAGCACGACCATTTTATGTGCCAATGATGTGTGTGAGATACTGAGTTGTTCGACAGTTCACTTTTACGACCGATCATCTCAGTAATGGTTATCGGCTTAGCTTAGTCTGGACAGCTAAGGTCAGACATCGAGGGGTTCATGACTCATAAGAAATCAAATTTTTAATTGAATTTATGGGGAATTCTTCCCTAAGTAAGTTGAGGAGTAATAAGTTATCCGCGAACATGCACTTGAAAGTCTATATTCGGTCGTATTGAGAAATCTCCACCTTTTTTCAAAGTCGGTATAAAGGTAAGGTGGAATTCATAGATAGAATTTCTGAAACACCGTATAGTAGGAAGGAAGTGTGTATTGATACTGTTGATAAAGTATACTTGAATAACGTGTACAATAAATAATATAATTGAGATAAGATAAGGTGATGATTTTGATTGCCTGATGCATATTTATATGAACAACCGGATTCGTAACTAGGGCTATTCAAATCATACTAGCTAACTCTTGATATAATTGATGAACTTGCAATTTTGAAGTTATAAGTAGAAATAATCTTACCTAATCTAATCTTATCTTACCGAGGTACAGGGGGTACCTTTTGAAAGAGGCAGGGCATAACGGTATCATCCACCCAAAAATCGGTGCTCTTCGACTGGTACAATACAACAGGAGAAGAAACGGCGTAACAAACTCTCCATTCCACAAATCTAGTACTTCTGGCCTTTGATTAGGTACTTGAGATCGTAATCAATCAACTATACCTATATAGGTATAGGTACCGCAGAGAATCTCTACAGCGCGATTCACAATATAATTAACCCCATCTATCGGCATAGCAAGATACTAACACTGTAAATTACATACGTGGCCTATACAATACGCTTGTTTGCAATATATGTATATTCAAAAACACTCTTTTAATGAAAATGTTACTTCCATATAAATCTACATTTAGTGGACAGAAGACAAATAAAATATTATATTTGTAGTGATCAATTTCACGTTTATAATCCTCAAAAACTGCAAAGTCACCGCACCATCATGATTACTGAAAAGGCTTTAGGGTGGGGCTAACCTTTACATTGTTGTACGATCACAAGTTTTGATGACCGCATTCTGGCATGATTTTGCGAATGTGAAATGTCATAAGTTTGTGATTTACTTAATTCAATTCACATACAATTACCTAACTAGACATCAACTAATGAGTAGTGTTCCTATATTTGCAAATGAAAACAGTTCAATTTGACTTGACTCAACGGAGAGAATCAATTCAATTCCAATGTCATAAATTAGTATCTTGATTAGACATATTGATCGTTGGTTGATAATAAATTATAACTGTCGATACTATAATTATTATTATTTAATATAGTATATTTAATTCTAAGACTGGGTTTTAACTGGAACTTTGGATAGTGTGATGTAACTTAGCAATTACAATTATTTTTGGATTTAGATTTGGACCGAGTGAAATCATTTGAATACTAAAAGTTTTTGGTAGCGAATGTTGCTTACAAATTTACATTATCTCAAAAATAAATTCCATTAATTTTTTCCCGAATTTTGATCGAATTCATAAACAGGTTTTCGTTTACTTAATGTCAGTGGCACTCTCTGAAATAAAAGGTTTTTGAAAATTTATATTTGCTTTATATTCATCATATTATAAAAATCATTGTGCCATTTCAATACAAAAATATTGTATTTTTATTATTTATGTGGCTTTAATTCCTAATTAGTAGACTTAGGGGATAATGATTTTGATAACAAGTAGTCGATCGTCTTAATGAAACGAGTTAAGTACTCGTTTACGTATCTGAATATTTCACTGCACTCATGATAATGTTTTATGTAACCGATATCTCAGTATGATAAGGTTTTATTACATATTCATTTAACTTGATTAAGTTTATTGCTATCAGATAGAAATGGGAATTACTGATCGTCGATGCAGCCGTTCGACAGTTATATATCGGTGTCTTGATAGTCAAACGGTGAAGGGTGAAGTTGTAATCGATTTTTTATTGCTTAGGACATAAATCTGTGCTATTAAAAAACTGTAAAGCACTGGTTTGGTATTATGAAATTCTTAGAAATCGTGCAATAAAATAATAATGATATACAGTCAGAAATTCTGCATTACTTAAGCTACATACAACCGTTAAAATGTAATAAATTTAGAATCGTTTTAAAAAATATATTTAAATAGTAACCTTCTTAAGGCTTCTTTTAAAGACTAGAAACTGAGAACCTCAAAATAAGATTAAATAATATTCATAACACAATCTTCAAGAGAGATTTTCGGAGTTAATTTCCCTAAAGCTTCAAACGTCGATAAAGACATATTTCTTAATTTACTAACAAGTTGTATGTTAATTAAAACCAATATCCTCGTCATAATTATGTTTTGACAGAGTGACAGCATCAATTGCTATCACATGTCAAATTAAGGAGACCCTTTGTTCGGACACATAATTAGACATCTGATGTTTATCAGCCGACTTCACCATTTTGATTGATTGTCAAAACGCGTGTCGTAAACATAACGAGTTATCAAGTTCCCTTTTAGAAACTGTGTTATTAATTTTATATATCTCTGTTAATTATGGACAGCGGGGCTTTTAATTATCAAAGTAGCGGTGTGAAATTTTTCTCTGAATATGTAAATATACTTTTTGTGTAAAATGTACATTACAATATAATTCTATAACATAGACAAGAAGGTTCATCGCTTATTCAAATAACAAGGGTTACTAAGAGGATACAGGCGACTGGGACCACTAGCTAACTGGAACCGCGTTCCCAGTTGCCTGATTCGTTTTTATTTATTTTTATTATCAGGCAAGTCGGACCACTCGTAATTTTAACCAGAAATCAATGGATTTCTGGTTAAAATTACGAGTGGTCCGACTTAACCCGTTTTTAGTAACGATTACTGCTATGACAGATCGACTCCCATATCTCTGTTCCCATACACAGCAAATTCCAATGTTACAAATATAAATCTGTCAACGGTACACCGTCGCAGTTCTTGTTGGGCCACAGATATCATCTCAAAGAGCTTTGGTGATCCTGATTTCAAATGGATTATTCAACTTTCCTTTAAAAATTCCTAAGACTCATTAATGTTACATTTCAAAACTTTATTCAAAACACGTACTGTGTTATAATAATAGATAGTCAGGGAAAGCTGTGAGTAAAATTCCCTAATAATATGCTCATATGCTCACGCTAGTATCCAATTGTGGTAGGCAGAGACCACCTTTTACCAGATGCTACGATCCTTACATACTTCTTTCGCATCGTCAACATTCATGAATTTGACCTTTCTGAAAATCATTGGTACTTATTGTGTCAGTATAAAACTATTAAGTATTTGCAATAACATGATTATTAATGTACATATTTACATATCATTGTCTTCCGGTATGCTTTACATCAACAGAACAATGAGTCACTGGACATTTTGGCAAGACCAAACTATTCTGCATTTGGTCATATCTCGCTATTCTCGCTACACTAGTTGTCATTGTCACCTTCATATCTACCAAATACGTATTGATGTCGCAATGATAGTTCAGCTGTGTGACAGTGACAGATGTTTTCACGTCATATACATCTGTCTCACAATAAGAGTTAAACTATCATGGCAATAAGAGGTCATATTTGAAGAAATACTCTAAATTATTCAAATTATGTAGTATCAATAGCTGTGCCTCACGGTTTGAGTTATGCCGTTTTGATACCCTTATATGATCCACCTGGGGATCAATTTTAGTTGATAATTATTTTCTATGCCGCTCTGATCCACCCTGCCATGCTGTGATCGCTAACCAATGTTTTGGGACTGTCGGCAACGAAATTAATATATAATATTTAAATAATTAAACTAAGTAGATATATAATAATATTATATTTATATATTTGTGTAAGATTAACAATAATAACTATAATACAATTTAAAAAAAAATAGGAGTTGGCTGATTACTCCTTTTAAAACGTACTATTTGTCTGTGAAGGTCCTGTCAATATCGTTCCTGTCTTTTCAGAATTTTGCTGGAATATGTAAAACCGGAATATTTTTTTTTAAGTATACCGTATATACTTTCATTATGCATTTAGTGAAAAGCTGTTAATATGTAGATACAAACATATATTTTAATTTTATTATATTTATAGACTAGATGTATGAGTGACTGAAATTTTCCAACATCAAAAAGCGAATATGATTTTTCCATCGCCTTGTATCAAAGCATTTCTGTAGTCATAACCACACTAAAGCTATCCTAAGTGTCGAGTATTTTGAATATATGATTATATTTCTATGTTATATAGGCACATTATAATAATTTAGTGTCTGTAAAAGAGGACACAATGTGGTTATTAACGTTTATTATTTCTTACAAAAGTTTTACACACCACTTAATAATAGGGAAGTTGCACAAAACAGATTGCATTGCGTTCAGCCACACTCGCCGGACTAAAATCCACTTTCATAGACTCACAATATTTTGAGCATAGATATATAATCTGTGGATTTGAATTGTAATTTAGTTTTTTTTTATCTAATGCTAATTTTGTTTATTGTTTCGCATCTATTTTGAGTGTGAATATCTTTCAGTTCTTGTTTTGCAATCAATATAGTGTTAAGTGTTACAGTGATACGTGTCTCGTAAAGTTCTGGCTACCCTTATGCGTATGATATAAAACTAATTATTAGCAAATATTTAATTTACTATTCCACTGAACAGATATATTTGTAATAACACACTTGTATGATGCAAACGACTTGTTATATGAACCGTAAGCTTAGAACAAATAGCGGTATGTTTAACATAATATAATTATTAAGCTCTATTTAAACGTTAAATAAATAATATTATCTTGTTGACAACCCTGAGTCAAGTATTAAACGCGTCGTCGACTATTATCGCGGCATAATTGCAGGCGCGGATAAGGCCACGTTTACATACAAAGCGATTAGCGATTCATTATAAAGTCCCAGTTACACCTGAGCGAATAAACTAATGACTTGGCAGAACATACATACGAGAGTCATATTATAACACCTAAAGATCTACGCAAGCGATGCAAGTCCAAATCCCAGAGGCCTGGCGCCCTACCATGACTTCTTACTCGTATTGCCATGATAGTTTCACTATTATGAGACAGATGTATATGACGTGTATAAGTCTGTCACTGTCACATAGTGGAACTATGATGGCTATACGAGCTTATGGTATCGCTCCTGCACCAAAGAGTTTTTCCAAAAAAATGTATGTGCAGTGATTTCACACCACGTGCATAACGATAGAAAACATCGTACGGAAACCTGTTTATACCTGAGAAGTCTTATATCTGAGACGGCGATAGGCCCACCGTCAGTCAAGTTGGCACTTATTCATCTTCACTTATTCAGTGTGAAAAGTGGGTGTTTTATTATAATGCCTACCATGTTTACTTAATGTGTGTGACTGCTTCTTTGGTCTAGTGGTTATCAAGTTTGCCTGCCAATCACGAGGTCCCGGGTTCGATGACACACATGTCTTTTAATCCAGTCAAGAAAAAGGAAGTGGCGACGCAACAGTATATAACACACGCACTATTGCACGCATAGTTTGGAGCCTTCAAAATAACTCGCGTAAGCCCCGCTGGTATCCAAACCACAGCCTTACCCCAGTAATTGCAAAGCCTATGGCACAACACCGAATTGGAGGCCGTAGCCGACAGTTTGTTTTCCCTGAACACAGATATCTGCCGATAAGGAATGTGATACAAACCGGTCAAGTTTGATGCGCGAGAATAATTCCAACCCTGTTATTATGCCACGTCATAAAGAATATTTTTGCATGTCATTATTCAGTTGAATGGTTGATTGATGTGAAGGTATATATTGGAACATTCTATCGGAGTAACATAGTATGGCTATTTCACATGGCTCAGTAGTAGTAGCTTTTACACAGAACGTGGAAATACGAGTGGGAATTTTTGAGCAAATTGTCTTAACCAAAATGTATATCAGATCAGAGTGATCTAATCAGATGAAATAAAGTTTTTATATAACTGTCACGATATCAAAGGCCCGAGTGCGAGTTTACTTACTGCCACCATCGCCGTCGCGTTGACGTAAACGTAGATTTGTATTGGATCTAAGCAGAGCCCACAGAGAGAGCTAAGCCCTGAGAGTTAGCCGGATGAGTGTGTCAGACGACATTTAAACAAAGCTAGTGGTATTAGCAGAGCACTGGAAAATGGCAGAGATGAGGCCTATACCCAGATTGACACGGGCTGCTTAGATAGATGGATATAAAGAACTTACAGAATCGAAAGAAACGACGGACAACAAGGAGAAATGGCAATTGAAGATGCATTGCGCCTTTTACAATGACATATTATTTAAATCCAGATCGGGGTTGAGTCATGCATTTGATATATGTATCTAAATGTTACTTTAGACGCATTAGTTGAGTTTAGTACGCCAACATGCGACCCCTTAAACCGCAAAAACAAGAGAAGGAAAAATTCGACACAGGAATAGCTCAGTTGGCAGAGCAACTGCACGGTTCGAATCCTGCATCGTGTTTTTGTATCTTTCCTAACCAATATTAAGAATTAAGATATGTTATCTGATTGGTTTGGTACGCATTACTTGTGATATAAAACCAACTCGTAAAATTAGGTTCCATATTGTATTCTACAAGCTTAGCAAAGAATCTCATAAGCTTAGCCTGGATAAAGTAATATTACATCTACTTATAAAATCAAAACATAATGACACGGTGCAATACACGCAATGTCAAAACTAGTAGACTGTCCAATTTATGAAGACACTTAAATCATGTAGACCCTTCCCTTAAACCCTGCATAGTAGGAGAGGTGAGGCAGGTCTTCCAAATCTGGTCCGACATGAGAGCAATAAAGACTTTGGCAGAATTTCAAATGATCTCGCGAAACCGCAATAACACAAAAAATCAAAAGATTAAAATCTCTAAATATTCTGATCCGATCCGATATAAACTCTATTAATATAATCTCTGCTGAATTCTAGGAGATGTGAAAGAATAATGACATAGGTTTGGCAAAATGCTCGGCTATTTCCTCGCACTAAAATATACGATGCGGTTTATGCGTGGAACACTTTGGGACGGAAAACGTGTCGTCTGATTTAATGTAAATCTATGATGGTACATATACACATATATGTATTTATTCTCAACTGTGCCGTATTTATGTTGGGGTAGGCAGATATCAAAAATCTTCACTGTCTTTAATGTGTTTTCCTTCTAAACCATTTATTTCTTTTACTGCATGATTACTATTCATCCTAGCAGTAATTGATGTAGTTGGAGTTATGGATGTTAGGTCTAAATGTGTGCGGATTAAGGCACCATTTACACCGTGGCGAAGTGCATATCAAACTCAGATGTTAAGTTTTTAATGTTGTACATGTGTTGTTAGTAATGTGAGCGCCCAACGCTCACATTAGTGAACTCTCTCTGGCTTAGTTCAGCTTGACCATCCATAAACAGATGTTTTGAATCCAAATTATTTATTTATGAATTCTTTTTGAAATATATATTGGCGGACTTAATGCCAAGGGCTGCCAGTTAAAAATATTCCTTTATGACATAATAATTCATCCATAAAATATCATCTAGATACCGCAAGAATTCCGCCTATGCGTTCTTTCAAACAATCGGCCGAGTTCTATGGATATTTCAAGGAAACCATTTCGTGATCTTCGATCAAATACAGTAGGCATTTTAATTTTCGGTAATAGAAAACAAACATTTGGTGATCAAAATATTTGAACATTAATAACATTTGATGGGTGTAAAGAATTCGGAATTATGTAACGACTTCCCCGGCGGTAGTTTAAGGAATTCTAACTTTTGGCTTCTGCGGTAGAACCTACATCTGTTTTTATTGTTTATTATCATTGTATTATGGTAATTTTTAAACTGTGTTTTATATATGTTAGAAAAATTATTTAAATCGTACAGTTCATGGATACAATCAAAAATAAGTAGATGCGCGGTAAACAGCATTAGTTTCGATGTTACAGAATGTTAGAATTGGTAATATTATAGGTATAAAATTTTATTATAATAATAAATTAATACAAATAGGTAATAGTGGCTTTTCATGAGTCGACCTATTAGGGCACGTGATCGGAGACAGAGCACAACAGCACAAATATATATCATATGTATATTTTTATAACGGTATGTCGTGTTCGTAAGTAAAAAAGTAATTACGAACACGACATAACGAAGGGCGATGTAAAAAAGGCACCGTAAATTTCAAGAAATAAGTCCCTCAGGCGGAGAAGTAAATCTGGAATTAGCTGTCGGATCTGAGGTCATACCCCATAGTGCCTCGAAAGATTTTTTGTGTGACAGTGACAGACTTATATACGTCATGCACATCAACAACATCTGTCTCATTAATATTGTCAATCTATGATGGCTAAAAGAAGTCACGATTCTTGGATACTGAAATGAAACTGATTACCTTTGCCTTCGATCTTCTGCAGAGGTACAGTTCCAAGTCAGGCAGCTTTGCATTTAGAACCTCTCGTGTCTTGATGCTTCTATTGGATACTTCACAATAATGCATTGATATCCTCATGAGAGCTGGTCTTGATGCTCGTAGTAGAAGCAAGAAATCAACGCGCCCATCTCTCTAATCGTGACGTAGACTTTTTCAATCGTGTGAAACATGTGAAGACATAACACGTGAACCTCCAACTTAGCGACCAAGAGAAACCGTTGAGTTTAGTCGGTGCTAGTTCGACATAATCCTTCCGCTACCCCCGCGGCGATTGGTGTAGCCATAACGGCTCTTATTCCTCGTGGATGCTGATGAGATTTTTTTTTTAAATGAACGCAAGTACATGTCATGTAAAATAAAATAATTACGTGTTTTATTAGTAACGTAAGATGCATTAACGCATAATTTGTTTAGTTGTTCATAATTCAACCGCGACCTCCGGAGGTCAACAGAGCTATCGTACATCTAAATGCATGGGAAAAGGGGCAATTTGAATGCAAATTAATGTTTTCTGTCATTCGGACATAAGTAGTTTATGAGAACGACTTGAACAGGTGTATGTTGTTTATGGGTCATACGAAGGTGACATGGTTACTTACGAGTGATTGGGTGGCGGTCGTAAGTTGAATGAGCATTGGTCAGATTTGCATAGAAATGTACTGTGACTTTTACTTTTGATCATAACGAGGACCTATCTCGTACGAGAAAATGTGAATTAATTTATTATTTGGTTCATATAATGATCATAGTTGGCCCCCATTTCATCTTAAGTCTAATAAATATTATATTAAATAATTGTAGGTACCTACACTATCATCTGTATTCCCTGTTGTGGTAGGGGTAGGCAAAGGTGTACTTATAACGCACCCACATTTCGACTGCTCTCACGCAGAAAGGACTTTAATGAAATTTTACAATTATATGGCTTATACAACTTATTAACATATAGGTTATAATTTATAAAGGTATTTATTTACTTCAAGTTTATGCATCAGTACACAGGTGGACTTAATGCTAAAGCATTTTCTGTCAGTCAACCTTACAATACAGGACAAAACATAAAAGCGGGTGTGCTATATAATTAGGAAAAAATATAATAAAAAGAAGATACAAATAAATATAGAAACAAATTATATACACAATAAATAAATATTAATGTAATAAATTTCAATATAAATAAATATATAGCTAACAGTGGCAAAGAATAAATACATAAATAAAAAACAAAATTTTGTTGGCAACACTTTGGTAGTGCTCTCTCACAAGGCTCTTAAAATAGACTTACAAAGAATTTTCCTTATTTTTTATGGAGGCTGATTCCACAGATGCAGCGCGGTGTACCACTTGTAGAATATTGGGTGAATTGTCCAAAATATAAAGGTCAAATCCTGCGCAAATAAATATAAACCTATGACATTGTAACTAGCGTTGCTTGTTGACATACATCACACTCGTATATGAGTAATCTGAAAAAGTTGAGTCATTTTTGTTAATTAAATCAAATTATTATCGAAGTATCTTGCGTGTTAGGTTCGCATCACATCCATCCCTGGTTCGTACAAAAAGACGGCATCATTAAATGTACAGGTTTATTTGAACTATTAATATATTATTAAGCTTTTAAGCCACGATGCGGCAGCGTGCTAGACTTAATATATTAAAATGGCTGCGCCAGTAAAATTTATGGCATTAAGATCGTCATAACTTCTTTCTATAATATCCATAATTGAAGCAAAAATATATTTGTCATACTTAACTGCAATATAAATTTAAATCAATATTTTTATTGCCATTATTTCTCGGAATATAGATTTAGGAAATTTATTTATTTCTAAATGGTAATCGTATCGCATTTGCGCGTTATAACCGGACGAATAGTTGTAATAAAGTTATATTTAGTTATTAAGTATAGTTAAAGACACTATTTATAGAGGATTAAGTTATAAATTTTGGGATTTGGAAGTGTTGTTTGATTGAAAATTGCAAAAATGTTTACCACACATAATTAAATGGTTTTAAATTGACGTGGTTAATGTCTATTAATATGTAAATGAGAGCAAAGTGGAATGAAATAAATACAAAGAGACCATCAAAGCAGTTTTGCTCAAAAAAGGATATTATACTGTAAGTGATTATATTTGTGATAAGGAACCCTGGGATGTATCTTTGTCGAAAAATTATTGTAAATAATCCCATTGGCACTGTACTTTTGCTACAATTAATTAATCTTAGTTTGATCTTTGCTTTGACTGGCTGGAATTTGCCATGCTCACAAATATTTGTAATATTTTAGTTATTATTTTTGACAATTGAGCATTTGTGCTGTGTCCATGGGCTTATATTCATGAGATATAAATACTGTAACCAAAACATTGTATAATATATATTTTTTTAAAAGAGTAATTGTTGAGTTTCTTGCCGGGTTCTTCTCAACAAAAGCTACCTTCCGAACCCGGTGGTAACATTTATAATCATGTATAATGTATTTTGTGTCCTTCTGACGATTTGAAAGTACTTTGTAAGAAGTCTAATCAAATAAAGATATTTTTGATTTGATTTGATTTGATTTGATGGCTGATAGAGAGAAATGGAAGAGAAGAAAACAGTGCGTCGACCACAAATAAAATTGGATGATAATCTATTCAGCGACCGGAATAACGTCACTAGAAACTTCATTTATGAAAATCTTAGTTGTTTACGTTCTGTCTAGACTCCCATTCGCTGCGGTGTGCCTGGAACCTTATACGGGTTTATCAACATTATGAAATCGGATTATGTCGAGTTGTAAGCATTCGATTGTTGTGGCCGCAATATCATTTCCGCGACAACTGTTTGCACAGAATCGATTGTTTCGATAGTATCAACGCGTATTTCTTCACTGTAGTTGTTGCCATGATTTGATACTCTATTACTTCAATATCTACGTATTTAAGTTTGACGTTTTTCATACATACATACATTTGATCACGCCTGTATTCCCGAAGGGGTTGGCAAAGCTGTTGTAATAACAACACAAATTTTTACCGGAGATTAAGTTTCAACGTGACAAAGGGTGAGTCTTTGAATGACTTAGACATATGCCGGTTTGCTCACGATGTTTTCCTTCCCCGTAAAGTTCGTGGTGGGAAACCACTGCGCATAAGTTTATAGAAAAATTCATTGGTACAGGCCCCGCTGGGATTCGAACTTGCATCGCTTTACGGTGAAGGAAAACATAATGAGGAAACCTGCATATTTCTGAGAAGTAATTCAAAGACGTATGTATAGTGCCTGAGACGGCGATAGACTCGCCATCTGTCACGTTGGCACTTAATCAAATTCCGTGAAAAGTGGGTGTTGTGATAACAATACCTCTGCCTACCACTTCCGGGAATACGGGCGTGAGCATATGTAAAGTCTGTAACTTAGGACCCATAATGTTCATATTTACGTAAGTAGATAGACACGTGTTGCAAGCGTTCATAGGACGCAGTAATCGCTTTTCAACACTTCATCAAAGGTAAATTCCACTTAAGAAGGTGTTATACAGGTTATTAACAGTAAATTGATCAAATAATAACGTATTACATACATAACTTTTACTAATTACAAGATGCTTAAATATTACCATGAAATTCCAATTAAACGCATCTAATATGCATACTAGATGCGCATATAGCAGAGACATTCAAAGTTTATAACCGTTTGACCTAAACTGGAATGCTATAATTGAATTAATTACCATAATGGTTAGATGCGGTGTCCTTAACGAGATATTTGCACTTATAATTGACAGAAGGGATTTATTTTGTGTGTGACAAGATTGTTACTCGACGCGTGATTTTTCTGTGCCAAAGTCGCAATTTATGTTATTTTGCACACAAAGAAGTTGGTACCTTAGAAAATCCATCGCTGGCATCGCTGGCGTGCTAGTACTAATGCGAGGAAGAGGGAGAGCAATTTCTAAATGCAGTTAAAATCTTCCAAAAAAAAGCTTTGCCTAAAGTTAAAAGCTTTGTTTTAAAATGTGGGTGAGAATCAAGAAGGACAGTGAAAGAAACGATCGATTGATGAAAGTTGAAACGGTTGGAAAGTGAGTGAATACAGATATGATGGCTACGAAACATTGCGTCGACCGCAAATCACTTAGAATAAGGTCGAGATGATAATGAGTTGTCATGCTCACTAAAACGCCTTTGCTTTCAGCGACGTCTGGATGACGGGTCGCTCACTTCCCTCTATAATGGTTGAGGATTCTCGTCATACTTGTGAACAGGTGCTACTTGTGGGGGCTGGTCATCTCACGCTAAACAATTATACATAGTACCTACTTATAGTTCTTTTTTATTTTTAATCGACTTTTGTGCACTGGAACTGTGTCCATAGGCTTATATTTTTTTTTATGATTATTATTTTTTTGAATCGAGTAATTATTAAGGAGAAGTGTAGGACATTTTACGTCTCTATACAAAAAAACGACGCTCGATCGTGTCAAAGCCTACACTGGGATACAGACGGGATCATACTATGTAGTAAGAGAGTTTGTTTTCTTAAATCCCTAAGTTTCTAAGCTAACAATGTTTCAAGATAAGACTACGCTGACCAGAAGGCAAAGGTGAAGTTCTCCATTAAATATAACTGCATAGGGCACGGTTAATGCGGCCTGTTCATTAGGAACTAATGGCACTCAGGCTTGCGACCTTAAACTTAGCACTAAATTCGATAAGATATGTTGTACCCTTTGGCTTTACTTGCATTGAATAAAATACATATTAAGGAAGTTTTAAGACGTACAAACGTACTATACGTGTGTCTAAAATTACGACACTGATTCTTCTCCGAGTCAAATCTCCATGTCAACTCTCCAACCTTAGATATAAACTAGAAGATATGCTTCACGATTTCACCCACCTATACTTATTTCCATGGCTGACTTTTCTTTGTATCATCAGCTATCTAACAGTGAAAGTACCGTTAAGGATGCCGTGTGGATGTGGTGACCGATGTTACCATGGTGACACTTTATTTACATTTTGTATTGCGCAGCCAAACATAGATCCGACGCTGACAGTGGTCACGGTGGCACTGATTGAGGACCGTGTGGCAATTTTGGTGTTAATTTTTGGAAAATAAAAAGTATTAGTTTAATCAAAAAAAGCCCAGATGAGAACCTAGATAATTTCATAAGCTATCATTCAGAAGTCAACTGTTCCGTTTGAAGTTCGTTTCGCTTTGAATTTTTATTAATATGGAAATCGTTTGTAAAAGTTACATACATACATATGATCACGCCTGTATCCCATGGCGGTAGACAGAGACCACCGTTTGCCACATGCTACGATCCTTACATACTTCTTTCGATTCATCCACATTCATGCATCTCTTCAACACTTCCTTCGGTTACAAGTGCTCCGAATTTGACCTTTTTGAAAATTATTATTAATTTAAACATAGTAGTTCTTTCTTGGACGCCCTCTCCCGACACTTCCACTGACATTCGCTATATAAATTGTTTCGTTAATCGCCTTTCACTCATCCTTTCAATATGTCCAAACCATCTCAACATATTTCTTTCAATTCTGGTCACCACATCATTCTTCATCTGCAACTGCCTTGTTAAAGGCAAGCTATTGAATTAACATATTTTTTCACCTTAATTGGGTATCGACTAGACATTTATATTCAACCAATAAAATCTTAATACCAATGTAACATGAGAATCAAGTGTCACAACAATGAACTCTCAGCAAATCACATTCATTTGTCATTCAAGGCAAGTTAAATAAATGAATAACTTAACCATACAACCAATGGGTTAATCAACAACCGAATGCCGTCATCATAGTCGGTGGTAACCACGTCTGATTGGTTGCGGCAACCACTCGGGTCGTCCCGGAGGTCACCGGCCAGTCCTACTTCTTTGTCCTTATAAGGAGTGATGTTAATTGATCGATTTGGTATGTAGAACCTATTTGTTTATGTGGCATGGTTTAGACACGTGCCATTTGTAAACATGAGGTCTAGAAGGTTTTAAGTCCGAATAGAAATATTTTTTGTTCACATTAAATGTGGTGCAATTGGTCTTTTTAAGGTCAAAATTATCACACATTTCATCCAATTTCAGTATAGGGCATGTAAATATTAACTTAATTACCTAATATATATATAGAGCCGTGGTGACCTTGAGGTTAGAGCAGTCGCTTGGTACGCAAGCGACGCAAGTTCGAATCCCAGCGGGGCCTGTATCAATGAGTATTTCTAAAAAACTTATGTACAGTGATTTCACACCACGTGCTTTACGGTGATGGAAAACATTGTGAGGAAACCTGCATATTTCTGAAAAGTAATTCATAGACGTATGTATAGTGCCTGAGACGGCGATAGACTCACCATCTGTCACGTTGCCACATAATCAAATTCGGTGAAAAGTGGGTGTTGTGATTACAACACCTCTGCCTACCCCTTCGGGGAATACAGGCGTGAGCATATATATGCAATTATATATTTAGTTATATTTGAATCACGTATTAATGTTAAATATCATATGCATACTTACATAAGTACATACATATGCTCATCCCTGTATCCCATAGGAGTAGGCAGAGACTATATCGTTCTTTGTTATTAATGTAGGTATAGCATACATGAAAATACACTATGTAGTTAAGTGAGTACTAGAATTTATAATTTAGTTTCTAATTGTGTGGAGCCTGTGTTGCAAGGAATATACTATATATGCCAAATGTATATATGTGGCAACCCTCACACTTATATAATGATACAGGGGGCCTACCATAATCGGTTTAGGCAGAGCGTATTATGAACTTCAGACGTTCTATTTTTGTACCGTAAATTCGTGCTTTTAAGCTGAGTAGTTCTTAATACGTGCTGTCTATCAATCATAGTCGGCCCCCTATACTCACATGGTAGGCAGAGAGAAAAGATCAGTATTCCTCATTATACTTACACACCGGTTCATACCAACATAGTGTATTTGTATAACCGTATAGATAAAGTAGGCACTGTTTGTATTCTGCATTGTGCTTGAGTTGTTCCTTCAAAGTTTCCATTAGACCATTCATTCACAATCTCGCATCCTTTTCTCCCGACATAAGATGAAATGAGACGGAAAATTAGAAAGCGTTGACGCTTGATTTCAAAAATAAGATTGAGCAAATTGGCACAGGTTTTTCTTAACGATAATTCGAAGCAAAAGAAATACTATTGTTTCTTTTGTTAGAAGGTATTTTTTCAATGCATAAAGCATTGAATGAGTAGCCAGTGAGGTCAGGAGACGGTTTATGTTAAAAATAAACTATTATTCCCTTTATTCTTATACTCAACATAGTTTATAAGGGTAAGCTTGAAAGTAGCACTATAGACTGAGAAGTTGAAGAATCAATATTTGTGGTATGGACATGTTATGTGGAGGGATGAGGATAATGTTGCACAAACATTTTTGTTTACGATAGTGGATGGTTAGAAGGGGAAAGGAAGACCTAAGAAACGCTGGATGGATTGTGTGAAAGATGATATGGCTAGAATAGGAGTGAATACAGATATGACGGCTGATAGAGAGAAATGGAAGAGAAGAACACATTGCGCCGATCACTAACATGGGGATGATGATGATGAAGCCTCTACATAGCTCTGTATCAAAGTTTTAAAATAAATGTCAGGGAGGAAATTCAAACATATAATACTGTCTGAGATGTCGATGCATTCGCTATTATTATATCCTGTCGGACTTTTAGCAATAAAAACTAATATTTTGCAAGCCGTAACAGTAAAACGTGTAGCATAATATTTATGATATAATTGTTTGGCAAATCTAGATCTATAAAGATAAATAAAATTAAAGTGTCTGTTTGTAATTCCAATATTACACCTTTTGACTAAATATATATGAAAGTATATACGGTACTGACATAAAATATATATATTTTTTATTTTCTATTACTGTCTGTCTGTTTGTTCCGGGTGATTAAAGAACCGGCTGTATCGATTTCAAAGGGACTTTAAAATCGATAGACTGTTAGATAATAATACAAGGAGTAACTTAGGCTACTTATATAAAAAAAAACATTGAGGGTTTCGCGGGAATTAAATTAAATCTACGCGAGTGAAACCGCAGGGCTCGTTAGCAGCGAGGCAGCTAGTAAGTATATAAATCTTAACTAATACCGAGTTATTGCGGCCGCATCCCCTCAATATGATCCACTGCTAGTGATTACCATGTTTAATTACGGTATGATCTACTTTAGGTATCGGTAGGAGCCGTGGCGGCCTCGGGGTTTGAGCAGTCGCCTGCCACGCAAGCGACGCAAGTTCGCATCCCAGCGGGGCCTGTACCAATGAGTTTTTCTAAAAAACTTATGTACAGTGATTTCACACCACGTGCTTTACGGTGAAGGAAAACATCGTGAGGAAACCTGCATATTTCTGAGCATATGTATGTATGATCTACTTTATACTTTGTAATTTAGGTTAAATTCTACACTAGAATATATTTAGAGTTGAATCTTAAGATTAACATATAGCATTAGACCCTCGTAGGAAGCCTTAAATATTGTAAAATATACTTTTTAAAGTAATCGTTGATGCAGATGCAACCAAGTGTGGTCAAAACGCGTGTATACGATAGCGTGCTATAACGTAACCAATCATAGGTTGTTTCATAGCACCACTTGGCTGGCGCATCTTAATTTTTAATGACTTCTGATTCATTAGTCCATATCGTTATTAGCTAATGGCTTATTTGGGGTCGTAAAGTATTGCTTATCTATCACATATACATAAAAGGTTATATTTCACGGTATTCAGGTCGATTGGGTGGAATATCCGCGTGGAAAAGTTTCGAAATCGAAATAAATAAATAATTATCCGGATATCACACACCGCGGGAGGATTTTAGGATATGGTTTGGTAATTTTAGATTGATGCAAATAAATACGAGCCAATTTTGATTTATTCATTTGCAAACGCAACCATTAGTTTCAATAATTAGATGAACGATGTGCTAAAGATGCGCCGGCGCCGGTAGCACTGTTGTGTGCCAATGGCACTAATCCAATTATATTACCCTATATAATTACCCTCTGAACAACTTGTGCACTTGAAGTTAGGATCGTCAGCTCATGATTTTGACAGCCAGAGCCAATTACACTAAACACATACCTTTTACAATTGGGTGTACGATTCGTACACAGTACGCAATAAGATTAAATAATACATAAGATTATATTGAAAGGGCAGAATACAGTTACCCTATGATTATCAAACATTATAACTAATGTAATTCATAAAACAATAGTGATAATATATATATATGCACTCACATTTGCTGGCATATGTTAAGATGTACCAATACATACCCATATTTTTTATTTTAACATTTTATTGTATTGACGTAACCTATCCTACCTAAACCTCTATGATGGTTGAGGAGGTCAATGGCTGGCATTCACGTCATACTTGTGAACAGGTGCTGCTTGTGGGGGCTGGTCATCTCAAGCTACGCATTTAGTTATAAGTACTAGATGTACTAGATTTTTAGTTATGTAAATTTTTATCGACATTTGTGCATTGGAACATTGTCCATGAACTTACGTTTATAAATTATTTATTTTGTATTCTTTAAATTGTATAATATTTTTGTAGAAAGAGTAATAACTGAGTTTCTTGCCAGGTTCTTCTCAGTAAAAAGCAACCTTCCGAACCTGGCGGTAGCATGTATAATCCTGTGTAATTGTGTCATTCTGACGATTTGAAAGTACCTAGTAAAAAGTTTAATCGAATAAAGATATTTTTGACTTTGACTTTGTAATGTAGCTACATGATTCCTGGTTGAGTTTCTTGCCGGTTGTTCTAAGAAGGTGTTTTCCGAACCGGTGTCTTACCAAGGCACAAATTGAATAAATAAGTTGTAATAAATCGTTTTCATTTCCAAGGATGAAGTGATCTCCAAAATCTTCAGAATGAGTCCTAATCCACGAAGAAATAATTTCTTGTGAAATTATACAGATACAATTCTCGTAATGTCTATAATATTTTGACCACAAATCTCAAAGCTTATAAAGTTTTACAACGTTAAGAATGTGTGTTAATATTTTATAGTTATTTGTTTGTTTGTATAACGTGGGATCTGACGATACGTTGGCACAGTTCTGCGGTGGTCTCGCGTCAGACACTTTATGATCTCATTAGAATGTCTAGAGCCGCCGTGATCTATCGTGGTAAGATGTATTTTATTGTCTTCTGGATTATTGCGACAGATATGAAATGTGTATTTGAAAATTTCAAAGTCACAGTCAGGGAAATTAAAATCGTAGAAAATTTAATTTCAAATGTTACTGGTCTTACTAGATATTCTGATTTTGGCGTGACTGCCTAATGAGTTGTTAATTCAACGATTCCCATAAAAGTTCTCAAACCTGTTTTGATGTACTTATATTCGTGCTAAGCATTTATGTGAGTAACGTTCTAGTTAAGCGATACATCGACAACTTTTAAAGTTAATGAAGTCCGTTTTATTAACCTATGTGCCTGAAAGCGTGTAAGAAAAAGATGGACATTTTTTGAATTAAAAATATATTATTCCCGTAAGGTACATATCTAATGCATGAATATACATAGTAGATATGGATACTGGACCTTTCAAATTTAGATGTGTAAATATTGTCATTTTAGTACAAATTTATATGTAATCAGATTTTGGGTACAGATCATAGTATCATTTTCATAATCATATCAGGATTTTTTTTTAACTTTTTAGCTACGTGATCTACGTCTATATTTCACCCATTCTATCGTCACTGACATGCGAATTTCTAGCTACTATGTTAACACCTACTTGTTATATTTTAATTCGCACTATTATTATGTCATTTAGTACCTCGTTAAAGTTTATTTTGATTATCATTGCCTGTAATTTATCATGTGTAATTTTAATGTCTTAACGACTTTTCAGCTTTTGGCTTATTTCCTTCAATCGCGATTATATCATTATACATTACGATATGAATTTCATCATTGTGAGACACTTCCTATTGAAATTGCAGTCAATCATTCATCGTTTAATTCGGAACATACTGCAGATTTGCCCGCTTATGATTGCAAGAAATTTCTGGTGCGCTTTTTCGCAAATTATCCAATTGAGAGTTGGACCTGATAACCGCACAACTGAGGCACATATCTAACTTGCAACGAACTCTAATTGTTGTCAAGGTTCACGATGATTTTTTTGTTGACACTGAGAAGGTAATCAAAATCTTCACTTCCCGTTGGCCTGGAATCAAGAAATTTGGCAACAAAAAAGTAACATTCGCATAAAAGTTTTTTCTGATAACATTTCCACTGCTACTGAAATGTTTGCCTTCCACCCAACACTTCTCAGTGACATTTATGACATCGGGTGTCCATTCGTATGCCCTTTATTGACGTCCTCCACGCTTGGTCTTGAAAGATGCATTACCTGCAAAAGGTAAAGTGTACTAAGTGCTATTTACGTTGCAAACTTAACACCAAAAAATCGTATGTATGAGTGAATGACGGGTCGCTCACTTCCCTCTATAATGGTTGAGGAGGGCGATGGCTGGCATTCTCGTCATACTTGTGAACAGGTGCTGCTAGTGTCATCTCAAGCTACACAATTATTCGTAGTTCTTATTTTTAGTTTTTAAATATTTTTTTCATATTGACTTGTGCACTGGAACTGTGTCCATATTTTTTATGATGTATATTGTATTAGACAAAGTTGTAAAATTTTTTTTTAAAGTGTAATTACTGAGTTTCTTGCCAGGTTCTTCTCAGTAAAAGCGACCTTCCGAACCTGGCGGTAGCATGTATAATCCTATGTAATCGTGTCTTTCTGACGATTTGAAAGTACTTTGTAAAAAGTCTAATCGAATAAAGGAATCTCCTTTAGTCCGATCTCGTTAATGAACCAAGTGTAGTCAGATTTTAGTAAGATTATGCAGCCATTGTCAAGATTAACTAATGTTATTTGCACGGGTACAAAAGTCCCATTAAATCGAGTCCATGCATACGAAATCTCGGGGCACAGTTAGCTCTCCAATAACACTATTATTTATAGGTCTGTTTGTGTCTTAATTAAATTGTATCATTCTGTTGGTGACATACATACTTATTTTAATTATGACTAGCCGTGCAGACTTCAATTCCTAGAAAACAAACCGTCTATCATCATTAAACTTGAAACATTGATAGAATAGGAACGCCAGACGAACTACATTAACCTTAGTATTCACAAATTTTACAATTATGTTATCAACAGCTCTCATGCGTCTAGACACACGACTATTGAAAAAACATTCGGACAATTCGAGGAATTCAAATGTGTATTTTTTTACATTCACGCCTTAACTGATATTTTCCTCGTTAAAGGGGTTGCGAAGGTCAGATGGCAGTCACTTCGTATAAAAATCAGGTGATCAGCCACATCGGGTTGAATCAAGTGCCGACCACAACAATGTATGTGATAAGGCTAGGGTGATGATGATTCACGCCATACCCGAAAGGGTAAGCACTGGTGTTGTAACAACAACATCTCGCCGAATATGATTAAGTGCCAACGTGACAGAGGGTGAGTCTATCGCCGCCTAAGCACTATACATACGTCTTTGAATTACTTCTAAGACATATGCACGTATACTAACGGTGATATCTTTCACCGTAATATAATGATTAGTCTTATTTATGTACTGAATAAAAACTTAATTATGTATGCGAAGAAAAAGCATTAGGAAACGTGACCCAAATCAATTTCACATTGGATTGTATCAAAAACACTGTCGGATGCTAAATAGCAATGATGATCGAAAAACCGTAAGGGCTAAGTTATCTTAACCCACCTGAGAGTAAGCAGTTGCTGCTGGCAAACTCTTGCTGCATTATGTCACTCGCGTTCTACCAACCTTATACTCGAAGAGTTGACTAAAATATTTGTGGCGCATGTTTGAATGTATTAGAATTTATAATATGCCTTGTAAATAAATCAATATATTGTGCACTGTATACACTGTGTAATATTGCTGCAATTGCCGTTTAAAATTTATATTCAAATACATACATACATACATACATATGCTCACGCCTGTATTCCCCGAACGGGTAGGCAGAGGTGTTGTTATCACAACACCCATTTTTCACCGAATTTGATTAAGTGGCAACGTGACAGATGGTGAGTCTATCGCCCTCTCAGAAATATGCAGGTTTCCTCACGATGTTTTCCTTCACCGTAAAGCACGTGGTGTGAAATCACTGTACATAAGTTTTTTATAAAAACTCATTAGTACAGGCCCCGCTGGGATTCGAACTTGCGTCGCTTGCGTAGCAGGCAACTGCTCAAACCCCGAGGCCACCACGGCTCAAATAAATATAAAAAAATAAATAAAGTACGACATTCCTTTAAATTTCTACTAAGCCTAACAATATCTCCCTGCGATGTCAACCAACTGAAGATCCAGAAATACGCGGTCGTCAGCGGCGCCGGAGTATTTTTTCACGCGCATTAATTTGGCAGACACATTACACTCATGTTATGCGTCTGGTGATCTTGTCTGGGTTACTGCATTTGAATCGTGCGATCACCGTAATTGCCTGCTAAGTGTTTTAATACATACATACATATTTACCTACCTTTGCCTCACACGTTCACCCGCACTTTGCACTTTTTTCACATTATTTTTTTTATGAAAGTAGCCAAAGTTAATTCTCGTAGAATTATTCAGTGACCCTACCACGAGTAAGTACCCCTATCACGAGTTTGCCATCGTTTTCTTAATCTATACTCGCTAGCGGCTCCGCCGAATATTTGTATCAGAAATTTCACAGCGACTCCAAGCGGTGACGCTAAGAACTGACATATGTCAAAGAAATATTGTCGGTGACGCTAGCGAGTATAGATTACGAAAACAGTGTAAAACTCGTGATAAAGGGGTACTGTTTCCTTATTTTGCCAGCGTTGTTGTATAAAAACAAATTTAAATTCAGCAGGTTACTCGTAATGTCTGGTACCACTAACACGAACGATTCAATATTCATAATAATGTTGCGTTTACGTATCGAACAAGCAATAACCGATGTCATTTACATAACGACTTTAGTATTGCACCTGAATATATCTAATGATGATTGTCGATAAAATTAACACAAAAATGTTATTACGTTTATTACGAAAATTAGATTTGTATTTTAAAAATTCGACGTAGAATGCACATGTTAGGTGTGATTATCCTTCATACCGTGTTATTAGAAGTCCGTAAGTATGTTGATTCATATGAATACACGCTGGAACGCGTAATTCTTTGTTAGAAGTAACTAAACTCAGACAATAGCCTATATAAGCTTCTCTTTTCAGGCTCAGATAAGAATGAATCTGAGTCATAGAGTCCTAATACACATATTGCTTGAAGTTATCGATCTTGACTAGCTGCGACTGCGTAGCAAACTACGATTTTCTACGTACATACTTACCCTGGGGTCCTACCATGACCTCTTATTGCCTTGAAAGTTCTCTTATTACCTGACTGATGTATATGAAGTCTGTCGAACTATTGCAATTTGAGCTTCGTTAAGACTCGTGTGTTTACTAACATATGACCATTTGGTGAGGATTCAGGCGACTGGGACCGCTAGCTAACGAGAACCGCGTTCCCAGTTGCCTGATTCGTTCTTATTCATTTTTATTATCAGGCGAGTGGTCCCACTCGTAATTTGATTAGCTTCGTAGTCTCTTCAGTCGCATATATACCATTGATGCTAATGAGGTATGTGGTTCCAGTCCAGTCGTTGTCTGGGAATGAGCCCTTACGTCAACCCAATTAAACGCATGAAAGAAGAAAATTCCTAATATTTTTTGAACGCGAATCTTGGCTTCCTCTTCGGGAAATAATAACGATCATAAATCGTTACGACAACAACAGTTTGTCGCGTGGATTATATATGTGTTGTCGGAAAACAAATTAATTTAGAATATTCACGCGAAATATGTCTTATTTTCAAGTGATCATGATGCGATTTTAATTGGCCCTTTAATGTTTAGGGATTGCTGATTGATAAATGTACTTGAAAATACATATTCCTTTTTGCAGGGAAAGAATATTTTTGTCGCCTCAAAACTCCGACTAATAACAGACTTTTTTAAGAAACTAAGTGCTGGGAGTTATGATGCCACAGATGAAATTGTAAAATTGTAAATGGCAATAATAACGATAAAGGGGAAATATGATTGCAAAGGCCACAACGTAAATTACCGAATGTATACGGAAATTGCGATGAATGCCTTCAATACTAAGCTAGTGCTTTATCCATTTGAATGAATTATCCATTTTCATTTTCTGTGATAGGAGCAGTCATCTGCAGAAGTAACTTTTTGTAGTCATCTATCTATACAGATAAATTCGAGGGTAATAGAGCACGTAGCAGATCACCAATGAGATGGACGGACCAGATTAAGGCTGTGATGGGTGTTCCTACTATCAACGAATACTCCCGTAAAGCAGCAGTCCGAAATGAATGGCTCCGTTTTGTTCAGCAAGCCACCATTTCTGACATTACGACCACGACCGCTCTGCCAAGAGTGTAACGATTGAGAAGAATCTATACAGATAAACAAAATTGAAGTGTCTGTTTGTAATTTCAAATAAATAGCTATTAAGCAGCATAAAAAAAGTATGTATTGTTGTCCGTCTATTTGTTCCGGCTAATCTTTGAAACGGCTGGACTGATTTCAGGTTGAATAGAATTAGAAGATAGCAGATGTTACAAAGTTAAAATAAATCTCTGTGCGAAACCGCGGTGCACAGCTAGATTCAACGAGCGCTCATAGCTCGTGACGGCGTCTGTCTGTATGGATGTATGGAGTGACGTAACAGCGTAAATACAGGGTGCCAATTAGGAGAGCAGTGGTGCCGGTTATCGTGTGACTTGTCCCACCGGACAGTTTTATCGAGCTGGGAACAAGCTAACTAATAGTTCCACCAACTGCCACTTACCAGTTATTTACTTGGCACTTAACACTATAAATTGTAGCTTAGAAAATCTGAGTGTTGATCAAGATATTTTTCGACACCTTTATGGTATAATTTTTCAAGTTTTTGTGTACGACGCATAACTGTTTATATTATTTGTTGTATTACTTGAATTGCATAGAATGTTCTTATGTCAAACTCACAGGAATAAATTGTTAGATTTTTATTGCGTTCATTTAATTCTACAGCGAAATATTAGATTAGACTTCTTACAAAGGACTTTGAAATTGTCAGAAGGAAAGAAAATATATATAAAAGGGATTATAACATACATACATACATATGCTCACGCCTGTATTCCCCGAAGGCGTAGGCAGAGGTGTTGTGATCACAACACCCACTTTTCACCGAAGATGATTAAGTCCCAACGTGACAGATGGTGGGTCCATCGCCGTCTCAGACACTTTACATACGTCTCAGAAATATGCAGGTTTCCTCACGATGTTTTCCTTCACCGTAAAGCACGTGGTGTGAAATCACTGTACATAAGTTTTATAGAAAAACTCATTGGTACAGGCCTCGCTAGGATTCAAACTTGAGTCGCTTACGTAGCAGGCGACTGCTCAAACCTCAAGGCCACCACGGATCATTGGCTGGCATGGCTCACACCACGGAATTATTAATGTAATGAATTATATATATCGTTCGGTTGGTTAATTTTAAATTATATAAGCACTAGCTGTGCCCCGCGGTTTCCCCCGTGTAGATTTAATTTAATGGGTGGCCTTTTTTCACAGAACCCAAATTAAAAAGCCTCTACTCCTTGCTACATCAGCTATCTGTCAGAGAAGTCTTGTCAAATCGGTCCAGCCTTCTCAGATATTACCCGAAACAAACAAACCGACAGAGAAATATTTTAATTATATATTTTTTATGTATGAACCTTCCATTTTATACAAACTACAAAACTACTAAAAATATAAAAAAATAAATCAATAGCCTATAATTAGCAGCTAGTTTGACTATATTATTACATAGCAGCCGATGTCACGGACGGAAGCAAGTCTAGTATATTCTAATCGTAAGTTTCGCGTAGTCAAGCTTACTTCGACCAACTATATATTTTCCGTTATAAACATAAATAAATCAATCAGACTGGCTTAAATCAGTGAAATCTATGTTGTAAATTGATATCTAACGAGTGCCACTATTGATTGATGCTAACAACATTTCAGCACTATAATAATAAGGAAGACATTAACGCGACGATAACAAATATATCACTTTCACTGCCTGTTGTTTGCGAAACATGCGATATGACTGTATTTGAACACCAGCAATGTAGAGAGAGTTAGAGATGGTGGTAGCGTTAATAATACAATTATAGATATGAGGTGAGGAGCTCGTGGCACAGTTGCTATTGCGCAAATCGTTCGATCAGCAATACTAACCCAAGCCAGTAGTTTGGAAGAGAACCGCCCGAGTTCCCGTTCGTGCCTCGGAGAGCACGTTTAGCCCTCGGTTCCGGTTGTCAAAAGTTTAGTCGAGATTACGGATTTCCTGGTAACTAGGGGTTGCGAAGGTCAGATGGCAATCGCTTGGTATATAAATCAGGTGATCAGCGACATCGGGTTG
This sequence comes from Watsonalla binaria, assembly GCA_929442735.1. Lineage (NCBI taxonomy): Eukaryota > Metazoa > Arthropoda > Insecta > Lepidoptera > Drepanidae > Watsonalla > Watsonalla binaria. The sequence goes on from OV838932.1 coordinate 818,300, forward strand.
AATCAAGTGCCGACCCCAAAAATGTATGGGATAAGGACAGATAGTACCCCATAATTATACATATCTCATTATAAACTACCTTCATTAACATACAGAAGAACTGAGCGTATTAAAAACTTCTCAGCCAAAAATATATATATAATAGCTTGCCGAAATTTGAAATCTTGCCCTTATACATAGCCTTTTCAGGATACAAATGAATTATTAGGAAGCACTCTCTACCAATATTCTGGTTCTCAACTAATTTACCCTCTAATTTATCCAATGTAAACGTTGTTAAAGCAATATTTCGTCTTAACACTAATGTACCCGGGAACTCAGAGTTTAACTGAATTCGGTAAAAACCCAGTAGTTGAATAAACAATTCCTCTCAGGTTCGTCTGAGTCAATCTTTCCTTTTTGTCATAGAATAAACAAAGATTCCAGAATGATCATTTGTTTTATTCTCTGTAGGCGTACAATAAAAACGTGCTTATTGCCAAGGTTTTTAGGAAAAAGTAAGTGCTAAATTTAACGCCTACGTGTTATATAAAAACGGTATCAAGATTTCCAAAATGTCTATTAGCCTGTCTTAAATTCAATATTTATAATATCATTACTTGATTGGACTTTAAATAAATAATTGTTTCTGGTAGAAGCTTCTCGTGACAAGTGGGCTGGGGCTTTTCTCGCTCAGAGAATCAGCATTGCTATTCAACGTGGTAATGCTGCCAGCCTTCTTGGCACGATCCCCAGAGACACCGCTTTGGGTTTTCTACTTGTTATTAGTTTTAAGTACTGTTCCTTGTATATATAATTAAGTATTAAGGTTAATTGAAACTAAAATAATTGTTACTACTAGGGGCGGAAGGTTGCTTTTAATGATCTACTCAATTACGCATACAAAGGCGTGTCTCATCTGCTTTCCTAGTCTATGCACAAATACCAAACAGAGTTGGATCTGTCCATATTTCAATCAGGGCGTCCAACGGACATGTATTTACAACACGCTGTATTTCCAACCGCAGTCTATTTTAGTTATAGTAAATCGTGCCCTATTTGGGCGTTTGTTGTTGATATTAAGAAACCGGTAGCTACGTATTGAGGGAAAGATTAAATACTAGATTTTTCAATGTAAAAGATTTTAATACCATATCCATTTTTAACGCTGTCTTCATACTGCGAGATTTATACCGTGTCATCTTATGTAGATGAAAAAATCGTTGCAAACTACGGTTATTTTCATCTCGGCATGTCGCACACGATACTATAGGGGCTCAATTCAAAATCTTGCGAAAATGAGTTTAAGATCATGGACAAACCTAAAATGTATATTCTACTCGAAGTTTTTTGAAAAAAAATCATAATTAATATATTTTTCACAGAAATTATTGTCCCAATGGGACAGATAATAAAAACATCACCGTCTCAGACACCATACTAAGAATTTCTTCTCAAAAGTATTCTGGTTTCCTAACGATGTTTCACCTACAATCTAAGTAGCTAATAGGCTCGATTCACCTAACAAGATGCTATACAACCTTTAAGCCTTCCTAGTAGCATTATAACGAAGCTTTGTGATTTACCGAGCTGTTAAGTATATGATTTGTGACTGGTGCTAATGGCTTGCATTCGCGTCATACTTGTGAACAAGTACTCCTCGTGGGGGCTGTGCCAGTACACCCTGTAGTAGCTAATCTTCTCAATAATGCATGCAAATGAACTCCTCATTTGCATCGCGCAGTAGGTTAAAAATACTCAAATCCTGTTGGATAGTTATAAGTCTATATACAGACAAGAATGGGTAAGCAAAACTAACTACTAAGGCAGTCATAATATTTCTTACTTCGTTTTAATACCTTAGGGAACCTTTTCGACTTGTGTCTTATTTATTTTCCCTGTATTCCCCGAAGGGGTAGGCAGAGGTGTTGTAATCACAACACCCACTTTTCACCGAATTTGATTAAGTGCCAACGTGACAGATGGTGAGTCTATCGCCGTCTCAGGCACTATACGATTTTTTCCTTTCCTCACGATGTTTTCCTTCACGCGTAAAGCACGTGGTGTGAAATCACTACTCGTCAGTTCTTTAGAAAAACATTGAAAAAGGCATCGCTGGGGTTCGAACTTGCGTCGCTAGCGTAGCAGGCGACTCATGTTCTAAGCTAACATTAAATTATGAATTGTTCAATAGAATTTATTATCATTTAAAAATAGAATACAAAAGTCAGCTCATTCCAGCATAATATTCCATCACCATAAAGTTACGTGAAAGCAGTCAATATCAATATCAATATTTTCCTTTCAATTTGTTCGGTAGTGAGCTTTAGACCGTTGGTTATGGCTATAAAATTATATGACAATTTTCTGTTTTCCAACTTGTAAAATGAATAGAAAGTGTTATTTGTCAACAGCGATTAAATTTCCATCGGTTTATTGATAAAATTTAAAGTTCTAAAAAATGTCAAGGAAAAAGCATCACGTGGCGGGCCTCACGATTCGATTTGGGATCACTGGTAGCTCTACCAGTGATTCTAAATCGAAAAAAAAGACTGTGCAGTTGCTCTACAAACTTTTCAGTTTGCACATGTCTTCGTATTTTGTCTAGCCATTTTAAAGAATTTAAAATGTATAATATACATCTTTGTCGTACATAGACATCTAATAATAAATATATTACAAGTAATGAAATCAATTTGCTACCGTTCCTCTGTATACTGTAGTAAGAGTTATGCCAAATAAACAAATAAACATTATTATATAATGTAAGATAAACTTCTCCATTATGTTACAGTGCCAACGTGACAGATGGTGGGTCTATCGCCGCCTCAGACACTATACTATTATTATTTTTTTTATTTCAATTCGTACATTCGATATTTGCACTTATGGCGGACTTAATGCGATATATATTTTCTATCAGTCAATATTTCTAAGCAGAAAAATACGAAAAATATATAAGTGAGAGTGCGAGCTAAAATATTTCTATGTGTGTGCGCTGTTTATCGATTTTTATAGGAGGCCAGCTTTAAGCATACATTTTATATGGTACTTATGTTCCTGTTTGAAATCATCTCATTAAGACGTTACCACCCAAGCGGGACCGTGAATCTAAACTTGAGATTTGTTCACGATTTCATTACAACAAATCAAGTTATATTGCTCTGACCACCCGCTGGTTCTATTAAACAAATCCCAATCGAGCAAAAAGGTATGGCATGCATACTGGATGTATTTCCAAGCTTAATTTTAGATGGGGATGGCTGGAGAAGGGATTTTGAATCAGGACGCTGAAAGATTAAAGCAACATTTCATTACGATTGGATATCCGTATTTCCCATACCTCCATATCTGAACAAATAAATTAAATTGAAGTGTCTGTTTGTAATCCTAAATTCCAACAACAGGATGTATTTAATAATGATCTCGCCATCCCAGAAAGGTACCCGAAGGGGAAAGCAGAGGTGTTGTAATAACAACATGTTTTTGACTTGCCAACTTGACAGTGAGTCTGAGATGTTTTCCTTTTTGTGAAATCACTGCACATAAGTTTTTAGAAAAACTCGTTGGTACATGCCCTGCTGGGATTCAAACTTGCGTCGCTTGCGCAGCAGACGACTGCTCAAACCCCAAGGCTACATTGTAATTAATAATTATTAATTACAGTAACATTCATATAAAATTATTCTATGCTCTAAAATATGCTGCATATGCTCATGCCATCTCAAGATAGGTACCCGAAGGTGTATGCAAAGGTGTTGTTACAAAATCCACTTTTCACCGAAGATGAAGGAACAGATAGCGGTCCATCGCCGTCTCAGGCACTAAGTATGCATATGTATATATCATTGAATGTCTGAGAAGCAATTCAAGGCAATGCGTAGGTATCCTCACGCTACTTTCTTTGATCGTAAAGCTCGTGGTGTAAAATAACTGCACTAAAGTTTTTAGAAAAATTATGGTTTATTAATTAATTGATTTCATATGAAACAATCTAGCCGCGTCTAATCTGATTTACAGTATAATGTTTTCATTAATTTTTCTCCTGAAAAGTTCTTTCAGCGACTAACCACAATATAAATATCTGACGAAACTCATTTAAGTACTGCAAAATCGGAACAAGTTTATTTACTGTAGTGTAAAAGTTAATCTTTAGAAGTACGGCTTTATTAACATTGTATATTTGAGTAGCGTCGGAATTATGTAGATCAAAGGCAATTTGATTCATTCCTTCTATAGTCGGCTTCATCTGATACGGTAATAATTCTTGAAAAGTAAGTGTTACATTTATTTTTAAGTGAGCGCTTTGCTTTTAAAATATGCGTCACGCTTGATTCCGACAGTTTCGAACTTACATCGCTTGCGTAGCAGGCTTGAACTTTGTAACGAATTTGCTCAAAAACTACTCAACTGATAATGAAAATTCTTTCATCAATGGACAGCTACATCATCAGCGAGTAACATAGGCTATATTTTATCTTCGTACTCCCACGGGAACGGGAACTACGCGGGTGAAACCGCGTGACGTCCGCTAGCTAAAAATATGCGATTAAAAATAACTGCAAGTCTTCCAAAAACAGTAATGATAACAAACGTAACCTAGTCCATAATTTTGACGCGTCTATTTGTTTATGTGTTTATATCTCGCTTCCTCTCGACTGAAGCTTTCACAAACTGCTCTCGATTACTGTTTCTTCGCGGAATGGTTATGAAAGCGTAATGAGAAAATATCCATCATGCCGCCCGCTTCTGAAGAAATATGAGCTAACACAAAATGACGACATATTTTATAAATTGTGATTTATACACTTCCTCTTCCTGGGTTTTGGTTGTGATGATATTTCCACGTGTTAATTACTTACTTGGGTACTTTTATAAGATATATTTTGCATATAACTTTAAATGAAAGAAACTATTCACGAATGCTTAATACATCTATCTCATAATAAGAGTTAAACTATCATAGTAAGAGCCGTGGTCGCCTCGGAGTTTTAGAAGTCACCTGCTACGCAAGCGACGGAAGTTCGAATCCCAGCGGAGCCTATACCAATGTGTTTTTCTAAAACACTTAAGTACAGTGATTTCACGCTACGTGCTTTACGGTGAACGAAAACATCGCGAGGAAACCTGCGTGTGTCTGAGAAGTAATTCAAAGACGTATGTATAGTGATTGAGACGGCGATAGATTCACCATCTGTCTCGTTGGCACTTAATCACATTCGGTGAAAAGTAAGTGTTGTTATCACAACACCTCTGCCTACCCTCTCGGGGAATGTATCTACTATCATAGTAATAAAAATTCATAGTAGGGGCCATCTTAAGCTCTCACGACTAGATGTATTGAAAGATAAAAAGCTAATAAAAGTGGCCTCGTGAGAGTCGTACTTATCATTTATTAGAAACTGACTCCATTGGTCAGTGCTAATTCATATACGATAGCGCTTAGAACTGTTACGTCAATGGCAAACACAAATATCAACATAAAACTCATAGCGCGTACAAACAGACACGCGGGACATGACCACACTTCGTTTCTGTTCATTAAGGGAAAAGTCAATATGGTGATAAATTTCGTAATCCTCACTTCACAGTTCATCCAAGCGATTTGGATCTTTATTGCCATGGGGATAAAGATATGGTTAAGAGGTGTCAATGGGTATTCCGTAATGTTTGTGGTAATAGGTGGGAAGTGTAATTAGTTAGAGGTGTAATATGAAGCAATTAAGTTCGTGAGGAATCATCTGGGAATGAATTACCAGCTGGACTGAGTTCTGTAAGTCTAAAAAGGCCACTTTGCGAGAATTATAATTATTATTATTAGTTTGGCATTCCCCGAAGGGGTAGGCAGAGCTCAAATTCGGTGAAAAGTGGGTGTTGTAATTTCAACACCTCTGCCTACCCCTTCGGGGAATACAGGCGTGAGTATATGTATGTATGTCTGTAGACTTAAATTTTTAAGAGATCATGTGGCTTAATCGTTGTCTATATAGTAAAATCATATCTCGAGTTTCTGGCGAAGCAAAAGAGTGCATGAGATGTTTACCTTTAAAATACAGAGGCAGAGTCATGTAACACATAAATCCTCCTCATTTTAAAGTCTGTTAAAAATAATTTTGCCTGCCATGCCATGCATATGATATTCGATTTGAAGTTGGTAAAGGAAAATGCCTTCTAAGCCTTCCATACACAAAGACAGGTAATACATTTAAAACACACAACGCAGAATCCGTGATTAGAATACTTCGGCTGATAGGTCTCTAGTATTTACACAGCCTATACGCTGGCGATAATATTAGGATCACATCCGGCATTAGTTGGCATAGCTGTCATGGATTTATCGCCTTCATAATCCTGAATGGTGAATCTAAAGGAATACTCTATCCTTAGTTAATATAGAATGTTGCAAAAAAAGCAGCGGGGTCTGTACCAATGAGTTTTTTTTTAAAACTTATGTACAGTGATTTCACACTACGTGCTTTACGGTGAAGGAAAACATCGTGAGTAAACCTGCATATTTCTGAGAAGTAATTCAATGAAGTATCATATATACTTCTTTGAATTTGAAGTGCCTGAGACGGCGATAGACTCAACATCTGTCACGTTGGCACTTAATGATCTTCGGTGAAAAGTGGGTGTTGTGATAACAACACCTCTGCCTACCCCTTCGGGGAATACAGGCGTGAGCATATGTATGTTGCAAAAAAAAAAACCCGGTATAAAACTGAGCAATTACTGTTTTAAAAAAATCCTTCCTGATCTAGTGGTTGCAAACGCTACTGCGGAACACGGTGTCCTGGGTTTGATCCCAGAATTTAAAGTGTTATTACTGCATATAAGTTTTTAAGTAAACTCATTAGTACATACATACCCCGCAGGGATTAGAACTTACGTGGCTTGCGTAGCAGTCGACTGCTCAAACCCCAAGGCCACCACTGCTTCTGCTTGGTGTGATGTTCTGTTTAATAAATTGATATACACATTACATTATAAAAGCATTTCTCAAGGTAACCGTTATCTATAATGATGACAATCTTAGCATATCTTCCCACGACCAAACGTTATCTAGAGATGAAGCAGATAAGTCACTTACACAAGAATTCGGAAGCATTTGGTTCAAGTGAGAGATGAGTATTTGACTTTAAAAGGTATTTCTTAAAAACACGTCCCAATCTGGACCATTTCCATATAAATGTTTGTTAAATAAATTCACAAATTTGCCACAAGCGACTTTGAGCACATGGAACTAAACTAATTAATAAGCTGACTTAAAATTAATTACATTAGTTATTCAAATTAATTAGAGCCGTGGTAGCCTTGAGGTTTGAGCAGTCGCCTGCTACGCAAGCGACGCAAGTTCGAATCTCAGCGGGGCCTGTATAGATGAGTATTTCTAAAAATCTTATGTACGGTGATTTCACACCACGTGTTTTTCGGTGAAGGAAAATATCGTTAGGAAACCTGCATATTTCTGAGAAGTAATTCAATGAAGTAGGTAAAGTGTCTGAGACGTCGATGGACTCACCATCTGTCACGTTGCCACTTAATCATCTTCGGTGAAAAGTGGGTGTTTTCATTACAACATCTCTGCCTACCCTTTCGGGGAATACAAGCGTGAGCATATGTTTGTGAATTCTTATTCAAAAACACATGTTTTTAAGAAACAATTAATATTTTTCGACAGATTCCTTTTAACACATTTTTAATAAGCATTTGTTTATTATTATTTATTTATTTAATAACTAGCGGTGCCTCAATCGCGTAGATTTGATTTCATTCCCACGGACCCCTATATGTTTTTTTTAAAAGAAAGTAGCCTAAATTAACAGACATAGCGAGAAAAATTTCAAAGATTTTTATGTTAGTACCGTATATACTTTCATAATTACAAACAGACTTACAGACAGATTATGTCTCTGTATAGATTTCAAAGTTGAATGTCTTAAGTCATGCAAAGGTCACATGATCAACATTCTAGTAGCTGCATCCTCATGGCATGACGATCTGATGTCAAAGTGCCGATGACTGGAGTGTGTCACGCCATGTCGTTAACTGTTCTTTCTTTCGATAAGAATGAGTGTCGAGTAACGTGTAGACATAACAAACTGTACCACAGTATAAATAATAGCTTTGTAAGCAGTAAGGAATCTAGCAAACAGAGGTTGCTTTCGGACACGTCTTTCGTCACAAGAGATACGAGCACCAACTCATCATGAAGGCCAAAATAGCAGACGATGAGTTCGCTGCAGAAAGCAGTCCTGGTTGAACAACATTCGGGAATGAACCGGCATCAAAAACACTGCGGAGATTCACCTCGCAAGGGATGGCAGGAAATATTTGGAGCTGGTAGATAACCCTCATTAATAGGAGAGGCATTTGAAGAAGAAGGAATTTAGTCCTGTGTTTTAAAGTAAGAACGTTTGCTCCATTTAGAGTGAGGGCTGCCAATCTGAAATACTCAGATAATTTACGGTCTAAATAATGTGGATTTTTGTGGACATTTTGTAAAATGTCGGACGGAAATGAGGGACAGTAATTTATTTATTTACAAACATATATATTTTTTTTAATTTAAGTCCTTGTAACATTAGCTATCTGCCAGTGAAAATCCCGTTAAAATCAGTCCGGCCGTTTAGACATTAGCCGGACAGCATATACTTTCGTGTTATTTAGTGATAATTTATTATTTTTGAATTACAAGCAGACACTTAAATTTGATTTATCTGTATGTATAGAGTACGCTTATTCCACTTATAATCTCGTAGATGGACGCGTTTGTGTGACTAAGTATGTCATTTTGAACGATTTCTTCGTAGGTTCCTAACTGCATGTTGAGCTTATATTTAGACTATGCTTGTACCGCGAAATTGCCTATTAACCTCGCACACGGGCAGAGACTTAATGCAAAACAAAAAGAGGTTATGATGGCTATGTTTCAAACACTGGAATGGAAGCTTTCGAAATAGTGTTGTCAGAAATAGGCTTTGCTAATCTGTAACTCATCTCCCTTGAATGTTACTGATACCATAATTCTTAGGAAATTTTATTTTATTAATGTTTTTCTCAAATCAGTACTAACTAGTCTATACATATACATAATATTGAAGTGTCTGTTTGTAATTCCAAATTCACAGCTTTTCACTAAATGCATATGAAATATATACGGTACTAACATATTTTTTTTTCTTATTTCTCTGACTGTCTGTCTGTCTATCTGTCCGTTTGCCGGCTAATCTCTGAAGCGGCTGGACATATTTTAACTGTACTTTCAATGGCAGATAGATAAAAACAATATTAGGGTTCCGTGGATCATCCATGAAATGAAGTCTACGCGGGAGAAACCGTTGGGCACAGCTAGTTGTAAATAAATACGTTAAAAATAAAACCGTTACCTGTAAATTCAACCTTTGCAATAAACCGTTAGAGATTTCTAATGCAAATTATTTCGTTAATAAACTCGTAAACTACAATAATTTTGTTATTGTAAGCAACGAATTTACAAATCTTCACCCTAATCCGATCAGCTACTGGTCTGTACATAAACCAATTTATTTATTTGACAGCTCGTTGACATCTGTCAAACTTGCAAAGATAGCGCTTCAGTTGTCATAATATTATCGCTATGAATTTTGTGTCTTATTCTCGCGGCACAAATAGGTTTGTGTTCGCGTTAACATAAATTTTAAGGTGGCAACATTGAATTTATCCAGCGGAATAATCTCTCGATATATCGATAGTAAAGTTAACTTATGCAAAGTAAGTCTAACCGGTACAGTTAGCTAAGCAGTTTGTTTTTATTTATGACAAGGTTTAGGTTCATAATCATTTGTTTTCTACATTATTTAGACGGTTAATAAAAGAGTAAATTTTTAAATCTTTAAGATTGACAATCCTCACGCTCAAAAAAGCAAATGATCTTATTTCTAAAAAAATATCTAAACTAGCTGTACCCCACGGTTTCACCCGCGTATATTTAGTTTTATATAATATGAATATTACGATACACATTGAACGATTTTTTTCTTCAGATGATTTAATATTTGTATGAACATAAAAGCGGACTTTTGATTGTGACTGAACTATGATAGTTAGATATCTCTCGCGGACTTTTTTGTAAACCTTAATAAGACCTACGATCCTGTAGTACATTATTTTATTCTATTGTCAATAGTTTTTGCAGCGCACGCATAAATAGGTTTTCGATTTTACACTATAGGTTACAAAATCGCAATTTTCTTACGTATACCAAATTTTTTTGATAAAAAAATTGTCTATTACCTTCCTCGATAAATGGACTATCGAACACTGAAAGAATTTTTGAAATCGTACCACTATTTCCTGAGAATAGCGCGTTTAAACAAACAATCAAACAAACTCTGCTTTATAATATTAGTTTAGATTTGTTGCTAGTTGTAAAGCATATATTTATAGCTAGAGTTTTAAAACAAGATCACTGCGACAGTTGCACCAGAAGCTTAGTTAATAACATAATTTGACTGCATTCACAAATTCCATTACCATTTTCCATGTATCGAACTGGAATCGCTGACAGCTGAGAAGGAAATCCGCACAGTTATCGAACTAGAAATCACTAGGCGTGCGCCACAAATGCTCGTATTTGCATCAATAACGTATATCATTCCCCAGACAATACATAATCGATTCAAGTCGATTGCAATCGATCAGTTGTCCAAACACGTCGGCAAACAATTTGCAAAGCGCTTAATTCGCGCCGTCCCGTTGTAAACCTCACGTTGGAATGACGAATGTAAAAAGGAAAGGCAAATTCACATTTAATATGCAATTTGTATGATCAGACTTGCCTTGAAATGAGCCAATACTTTGCTTGGACGCAGCGCTTACAAACATATCTCAACCATCTACAATACTCAATTGCATCCGATTTTGAGTCTTACTACCTTGGATTAGAAGCTAATGAATGGTGAGTTAACAGAAAAGTTATGTATTAATAGTGGCGCCATAGTCCACGGTGTCGTCCAGGTACCGAACATTCCAATAAAGCGACACTACATTAAGGAATAACGTTTAGAGTCTATAGTGAATGTGACAGAATTGTTTATCAGTTCTAACACCTTGACCATCTTACTTCCTGTGTTATGGTCTCGTTCAAACTTATAAGAAACACTTCTAGCGAGTTGTATTGTTGATCGATTATGATCAATCAATCAAAATATCTTTATTTGATTAGACTTCTTACAATGTACTTTCAAATCGTCAGAAAGACATTGATAATCCCATCTGGATTGACTTATGTAAATATCAACGCACAACCTAAATCACTGATCCTAGAAATCCAACTTGCAGATGTTCTTGGTGAAGTGTATGTATACATTAAGAAAAGGGTTTCCGAAATTTCACTCCTAAAGGGGCTAAATGGCTCTAAGTTTCATTGCGAAATCTCTGCCACGCAGTTTAAGCTACGGACGCAAGTATATCCTAAAATTGTAAAGAGACGAATAAAATTTCTGCACAGCTTGCATTTCATCGTAGTAAGCTAAAATCTGACCCTAAACTAAATTATTATTTATCTCCCAGCTTGTATATCTCTTGCGAAAATCACTAAAACAGCAATAAACCAGTATCAAATGGCTCACCGTTATATTCCGGTGATATCCGGACTTTATTACCGGGAAATGACACTGAATGGTCATAGTTTATGTCCCTGGTATTGTAACCTTAAACCGAATGAAGAAGTTAGCTGAAAATAATGGATATGCTTCGTGGACCAAAGGGTAATTGGCATTTTAAATACATACAAATGCTCACGCCTGTATTCCCCGAAGGGGTATGCAGAGGTGTTGTAATCACAACACCCACTTTTCACCGAAGATGATTAAGTGCAAACGTGACAGATGGTGAGTCCATCGCCGTCTCAGACACTTTATATACGTCATTGAATTATTTCTCAGAAATATGCAGGTTTCCTCACGATGTATTCCTAAACCGTAAAGCACGTAGTGTGAAATCACTGTACATAACTTTATAGAAAAACTCATTGGTACAGGCCCCGCTGGGATTCGAACTTGCGTCGCTTGCGTAGCAGGCGACTGCTCAAACCTCAAAGCCATCACGGCTTCGCACTTTGATATGCTTAATGCATTTTGTGTGTGTTCCAATGTGTATTATTGCATCCCTGAATGAAATTTGGAAACGGTGGTACAATTGCAATAACCTCATCACCTTATCCCATGTAATTTTTGGTCGGTGCAATGTGCTCTTCTCTTCCATTTCTCTCTATCACTTGTCATATTCACTCTCTTTCTATCCAATATCTTATTTCACACAATCCTTTCTTAAGTAGGGCTTCATATGCACTTTTTAGTTTGCAAAACACCGACTATTATTCGAAATTAGAAGAAAGATTATTACGTTTGTTTGTATGATCGTTTAAAGTACCAATATGGGATTGAAAAAATATTATTCAGCTGTCTGTTAGAAAATAGCAAACTTCTGTTACAGCAGTTGTTTCGTTTCTAATAAAATCTGTACCCCTATCACGGGTCCGCCACCGGTTTCGTAATCTATACTCGCTACCGTCTCCGTCGAATATTAGTATGAGAAATTGTGCAGCGACTCCCAGCGGTGAGGTGAAGAACTAAAATATCTCATACAAATATTGCGAGAGACGCTAGCGAGTGTAGATTAAGAAAACGGTGGCAAACCCGTGATAGGGGTACTGAAGGTATATAAGCTTATTAGTATGATAAATCACGAAAATCACATCAAAATGCTCCATCTTGGGTAGTAAAATGTCCCGTTTTACCTCCATTGAGCAAACTTCCTGGGTTACCAGTCAATCGCATTAGCTGGAGCGTCGGTGGTCCAATATTTGCAGGGCCATCAACGCACCGACTGCATACGTATCTGTTATTGTCACCGTATTGTTATTGACCAGTCTAGACGCATGTGATGGTTATTGGTGGCTTGGGATGGAATACGTAATTATATTACACCTTGAAGCATCACTTATTGAATTATCTATATATTTAAAAATTACGTGTCACGTTGTTTGTCGGCGATGGACTCTTAAACTATTGAACGATTTTAAGTTTGATTTGCACAACGTATTCTATTTGAGCCAACTGGAAAGATAGTATAGCTTTCATCTCAATTTATACTGAAACTCAAAAATATCTTTATTCGATTAGACTTTTTACAAAGTACTTTCTAATAATTATACAGGATTATACATGCTACCGCCAGGTTCGGAAGGTTGCTTTTACTGAGAAGAACCTGGCAAGAAACTCAGTAATTACTCTTTTCAAAAATATTATACAATTTTAAGAATACAAAATAAATAATTTAAGAACCGTAAGCTCATAGACAAAGTTCCAATGCACAAATGTCGATAAAAATTAACATAACTAAAAATCTAGTACACCTACTTATAACTAAAAGTGTGGCTTGAGATGACCAGTCCCCACAAGCCGCAACTAGCTCTAAGCTAGCTAAGTCTGCGTGGAATAGTTACTTTGGGCTAACGCTTACTTTAAACTTAAACTTAAGGATTTAAAATTAAAATGTAAATATTTTTTTCAGTTTAGGCCCTGGTAAGGCACTTATGAATGTCGAGGAATTTATTCTTCGGCGACACCTCGCAATTCGCATTCGAGCATGCGTCGCTTGAGTAGCAGGTGGCTCAAACGTCAAGGCCACTACGGCTGCTAATTATAACGTCAATATATATATATATTTGAATAGACCTTTAAAATCTCAATCAAATGAAACCGATTTACGTCTGAGAAGAAATTCAAAGACCCCTGACGTATAGACTAAACCCGTGTGCACTCAACAAAAATTGTGGAGGGAGCTGCTCATGTATGTTATTCGCGTCGCGCCATACTAACAGATAGAGACAGACTCATAAAATATATAATGATCACGCCATCCCAGAAGGGTCCCCGAAGGGGTAAGCAGAGGTGATGTAACAAAACCAACATTTCACCGAATATGATCAAGTACCAACGTGACAGAGGGTGAGTCCATCGCCGTCTCAGACACTTTACATACGTCATTGATTTACTTCTCAGACATATGCAGGTTTTCTCACGATGTTTTCTTAACCGTAAAGCACGTGGTATGAAATCACTGTACATAAGTTTTTTAGAAAAACCCATTGGTACAGTCCCCGCTGGGAGCCCACCACGGCTATAGACTCATAAAATGAATATGTATTCAAGGCCTGCGCTCATAGCTGACGACGCCAGCATCCTATTCTAATTTGCATGTATTTTTATGACCGTGAGACCTTCATCGGTGAGTCACTTAACCCATCCAGGTGTTACCAACACGCTGTAATTGACGTTAAGTGCTTGTTTAACGTTTTAATCATTGTTTTAATGAGCAATTAAAGTATATTACTCTATCGTATTTTACAGTCTATAAGTAAGTATACTATATCTATATAGATAAATAAAATTGAAGTGTCTGTTTGTAATTCTAAAATTACAGGTTTTCACTAAATCCTAATTATATAAGGTAAGGATATAGAAAAACCAATTTTTAAACTGCCTGTCTGCCGGCTAATCTCCGAAACTGCTGGGTCGATTTTAACGGTACTTTCACTGAGAGTTAGCTAATATTAGAAAGAGTAACTTAGGTTACTTTTAATTAAATAAAACATTTATCATCCATGCAAATTTATCATCTTTGGAAATCGTTACAGGGCAGTCGGAGGACTAAAATAGTCTGACAACTGGCTTAACCTAGATCACAGATTTTCCTCGTAAAAGGGGTTGCGAAGGTCAGATGACAGTCGCTTCGTATAAAAATCAGGTGATCAGCCACATCGGGTTGAATCAAGTGCCGACCCTGACAATGTATGGGATAAGGCCAGGGAGATGATGAAAACATTTAGGATACCGCGGGAATCGAATTAAATAAAAAAACCACAGGGCACAGCTAGAACTAGATATAATTCATTATTTTACTACGCCGGGTAATCTTATGTATATTAAATGTACTTACTGTCATCATCATCGTCCCTGTCCTTATCCCATACATTGTTGGAGTCGGCACTTGATTCAACCCGATGGTGGCCATGGGGTTTGAGCAGTCGCCTGCTACGCAAGCGACGCAAGTTCGAATCCCAGCGGGGCTTGTACCAATGAGTTTTCTAAAACAAATTTGCGCAGTGTTTTCACACCACTGCATATGTCTGAGAAGTAATTCAATGACGTATATATATAGTGCCTGAGACGGCAATGGATTCACCATCTGTCACGTTGACAATTAATCATATTTGGTGAAATGTGGGTGTTGTTACAACACCTCTGCTTACCCCTTTGGATACCCTTCTGGGATGGTGTGAACATATTTATTTGTAGTTATAAAAATACCTATAATAAGTATAATCTCGCCATTGCGTTGATCGATTCCCAATGTATGTATAGATTAGATCTTAATCATAGATAATAATATGATAGTTTAAATTTAAAAATGGAAATCAATACTATAGAAGAGATTTATTAGAAAACATCGAATCATAGAATAAGTAACATAAATAATCTAATTACTAAAAACCTTAAAAAATATAATCTTATAACTAAAATATATTATTAAAAGGAGTCCCTATAGGCAAGGTTCCGAAGATACTGGCAGCATTCCCTCTTTGGATGGCAAGACTAATTCTTTGTCCGAAATCAATTATGAACTATTTGTCAAGTTATAATATAAAATCAATATATTTTATTTTGAACGTTAATACGCAGTATTTATTACTTTGTATACAGGTTGTTATGCAGGTATCTTTAACACCAAAAATTATTGCTAGCTACTGTGAACATGTTTGCAAAATATAAAATAATAGGCCATAACTTGATAGAAAATTAACTATAGTTTTATCAGCTATCCCTGCTATCAATCTATAACTTCCTCTATATCCATACACATCTCTACAGTTAAATAAATTGTAGTATCTGTTTGTAATTCCAAAATAACAGCTTTTCACTCATTTCAAATGGAAGTCTATACGGTACTGACTTAAAAAAACATTTTCTCTGTTTTGTCTATCTCTTTTTGGTCTGTGTGACCGATTTTAACGGAACATTAATTGGTCTATAGCTAATGTTACAAGGAGTAACTAAGGCTACTTTTAATTAAAAAAACATTAGGTTTCCTAGGGTCACGCATGAATATAAGTCTACGCGGGTGAAACCGCGGGAGACAGCTAGTGGGGCAGTGATTTCACACCACGTGCTTTACGGTGAATGAAAACATCTTAAGGAGACATGCATATTCCGTCCGAAAAGCGATTCATAGACGTATGTATGGTGCCTGAGACGGCGATGGACTCACCCTGTGTCACGTTGGGACTAAATCATATTGGGTGAAATGTAGGTGTTGTTATTACAACACCTCTGCCTACCACTTGGATGGCGTGAGCATTTTTATTTATATTTATTGAAAAACCATGTGAATTGCTTGTTGGCCACTGGTGACTGTGGTTGGTCTTGATATTTGAATTCTTCATAATTATATAAAAAGGTAGAATTCTGACAAAGAATCAAGACACCCTGTATATTTATTCCGAGCTATTACTGAACACTTAGTACATCGAATACGCTGTGTCAAGTATTGCATTTAAAATAGACAAAATACATTTGGAAAGATTTACACTAACAGAAAGGTTGGGTCACAAGCTCTGCCATACATTTTCCACTCTGCATTTCTAACGCGTCTTGTGGACTTCAAAAGCGGTGCTATAGATTTCTTAAAGCTATTTATTATTAAAGAATACATCTATTTAGATGGATTCCATGTGCAGCATCTGTGCCCCAAGTATTGGTTTACAAACGTGTCCTCAAAATGTGCTAATAATTTCTCGGGCTGTGGTTAAATGCTATGCTAATGGTATGCATGCAAGATGATAGATCAAAATTATTTGAGCCACTCCAAAACGACGTAAATACATAATTATAGTTGTAACATAATTTTCAATTTTGAACACATTTATAATGTGTTTGTTTTATTTTCAGATCACGTGTAAATTGAGATGAAGGAGAGAATAGGTATGTGAATTTCAGTTATTTAAACTCTTATAAATTAGACGGAATCATAAATAAATGCCATAAAAATGCCGTAATAAACTATTTTCATACGATAAACGATCTTATTGCGATGGTTATCCGACTGAGTGACAGTGACAGATATGTGCACGTCGAATATATCTGTCCCTTATAATGAATCTTACTAATGTCACAATATGAGTTGGTGGTACGGTCTGTGTTTGTTTTAACCCAATGAAAAACAGTCGCCTTTGATCGCGCGCGAAGCATCGCGCCTGTAGTGATTTACGAACTCAAATTAATGGTTCTAGTGGACATTATTTCAAAGTTGTTTATTACATGAAAAATCTGGTTAAATTCTAAACGAATTGTCTTGTTAGGAATTTGAGATGTATTGTGTTTTATTTTTAGAAACGATTTCTAAATATAGACTTTTGTATTCTAATGCTCTGATGTGGTTCATTAATCTTGTAAGCTACAGTATTAATGCAAAAACCATTAATTGCTGTTGTGTCAATAACGAGTGCTGGCCATATTAATGGCCAGTGTCAAATTAGTAATGTTTAGAAGAAAATGTTAAAGAGTCGTGGTGGCCTCCGGGTTTGAGCAGTCGCCTGCTACGTAAGCGACGCAAGTTCGAATCTTGCGTTGCAGGCAACTGCTCAAACCTCAAGGCCACCACGGCGATAGATTCACCATCTATTCTGTTAGTACAAAGTCATCTTGTGTGAATAGTGGTTGTTGTTATTACAACACCTCTGCCTACCCCTTCGGGGAATACATAGCATATGTATACATATATGTAACATAAAAAAGTGTGTAAATTCGACACACACTTTTAGAGCCAAAATATGTTTGTGTTTGATTCGACCACACGATTCTAGCACAACTGGATCGAATCCTTATTGTCATTCGATGCAATCCAATCCAAAGGTCCGCCCTCACCGGTAACCACAAATACAATTTTATTGGCAATCCTTCCCGGGAATGTGTTAATCCCGGAGCACTTTCATCACTAATCCCCGGTTATTGGCCAGTTTCAGAGATAAGTGGGCTAAAACGGGCCGTCAGTTAACTCGCCGCTAGAAATTTAATACTATTGATGTTACTTGTGAACGGCCCGTAGGGTGACTGCGTTGAGGTCGGATTAAATTAATAAATAATGTTCGGAGATTATAACAAAGCGCCATCTTGTGTCAAGCTAAGCAAAATAAGGGCATGTATATCTTACACGATCTACCTATATTCTTCTGTACCGTATATACTTGTATACTTTCATATATATTTAGTCAAAAGGTGTAATTTTGGAATTACAAATAAACACTTCAATTTTATTTATCTGTATAGATGTATAGACTAGCTGTGTCCCGCGGTTTTACCCGCGTAGACTTAATTTCATGGGTGGCGGAAGCCTAATTATTTTTCTTAATTAAAAGTAGCCTGACTTACTCCTTGTAACATTAGCTATCTGCCAGTGAAAGTCCCGTTAAAATCGGATCAGATCAGAGAAAAAATAAAAAATTGGTTTTTCTTTGTCAGTACTGTGTGTATTTTCGTATATATTTAGTCAAAACAGACACTTCAATTTTATTCATCTGTATAGAAGATATAGATAACGGAATAATATGTGTTACAGAACGATGTCATCGAATTTCAACATTCTTTTGAATCGCCGTCACCCTACGAAAGTTACCACTCAAAATGCATTTCTTGACACATTATATCAAAGTAAATGAACCGCTGATCGTCTGTCTGAAAACATTCCTGAAATTTTACAACGCTTCTTTTAGCACCAATTTAAACAAACCTTATTGCTAAGAAAACAAAGTTGATATTCGCGTGATCGGGAAGCAGAGGTAAGTTTGTGAAATCGCATAGATTGAAAAGAATTGTGTCATTGGATCCCCTATATGTTTGTCTCCGTCTAATTTGGTCTTTTGACTTCTCTTGATGGACATTGATACCTTTCAAATTACTTTATTTTGGTCCCAACGGCGTATATTACAGTTTTCATGGGTTTCATTAACGCGCCTGTCTTACAAACGGCTTACTTCACATTTGCTTTGAATTTTTTAAACAATTAATTTGAAAAATAAATAAATGTGTCTTGAAATATATTATCACTAACTTCCGCCTTCGGCTTCGCACGAGTAGTATACACTGTATAATCTAAGTCCACTTACATATGAAAAATAGATTTGAGAGATTGGCCGATTCTCAGACCTACCCGATCTGCATACAAAATTTCATACAAATCGGTCCAGCCTTTTCAGAGGAGTACAGTAACTAACATTGTGACATGGAAATTTTATATATTAGATTATAATAATTATATTATATTTCTTTAAAAAATCCGTTAGCGACAACTAGTTATAAAGCGTAGGTAAAAATCATACGTTTTCTATATGCGAAACAGAGGTGTCAACATAAATAAGGCATTTGTGATAATAAAAGGCGAATACCGGTGTTTGAAGATCCTGTTTAAGATTAACATGATATTAACATGCGTCTGTGTGTCCGTTCATTCAAGTCGGTAGTGGCGCCAGGGAAGTAAGGTAGGGTCACACTGACAGCTGTGAGGTGAGAATATATTTTCTAAATAAACCGTACCTACCCCAAGTGTAGGATTTTTTTTACGTTAAAGATATTGGCTGCGTATTTTACGCATTTTGTATGGGAGCGTTAAAAACGCTGAAGAGGCAAGAAGGAAGTTTACGTATAAAAATAGCGCAAAACGCAAGGAGCGACGACGCGACGTTCGAATCGCAATGTACATAAGTTTTTTAGAAAAACTCATTGGTACAGGCCCCGCTGGGATTTGAACTTGCGTCACTTGCGTAGCAGGCGACTGCTCAAACCCCGAGGCCACCTCGGCTCTCATATACAAATAACCAACAACATGTGCCGCCCATCCTCCAGCATGTGGATGACTGCCCAATGAGTACCTGGTACGTGCTGTGAGTAGATGACAGGCTTAGTTTTGTTACTTAAAATAATCTACCTTTTACTTACAATTACTTCATTAGTCGCAAACGCTACTGGGAGATAGAGGTCCCGTTGATCCCCGTGTCGAAAAAGGGTTATTGAGATTTTTTTATCTGTAATTTCCCATTAGCAGCCCGAAATGTAGAGTACTCCGTTAATTACTATAGGCCTTTTTACTATAGGACTTAAGTATAACGTACCAACTGTGATTGGGCTAGAAGCACATCTGTGCCTACCCCTGTGGAGAATACAGACGTGAGCATTATGTTATATTAATTTATCGTAATGTATTTCTTTTTGACACTTTTATATGCGTCTAACTTCCTCTTTCTTATGAAGAAAATAATCAACTGTTATTATAATATATTTTTTATAATCGCTGTCATTGAGACTTCACCTCATAAGTTCGCAAAACGATAATGATACCCAATTAATCGATATTGTGTGGGCTTTGAGTACAACCGGTTGTCTTAACACGACATTATCTCGAATCGTGATCAGATTATTTTACACTGATTTTGGAGGAAGCTATTCCGATATGATGTTTGTAAAAGGAAACATTCCTTAATGGTATTTTTTATTTTGAAATTGGCCCATATCTCTATTCACAGACACTGATAAATAAAATTGTAATGTCTGGTTGTAATTACAAATTGACGCATTTCACTAAATGCATATGAAAATATATACGGTATATACATAAAAAATAAATTTTCAATACATATTCTTAGTTTTAAAACGTGAAACTGAATCGTAACTTTTTATAGTATTAATAACCATTACCTTAAGTGTTTAGGTATTAAATTACATTTTAAGTGATTTTTATATTTAAAAGTGCCGTGGTGGCCTTGGGGTTTGAGCAGTCACCTGCTACACAAGCAATGCAAGTTCGAATCCCAGCAGGGCCCACCATTTCACACCACGTTCTAATTACGGAGAAGGAAAATCATCGTGCTTGCATATTTCTGAGAACTAATTCAAAAACGTGTGTATAATGCTTAAGACTTCATCATCATATTCGGTAAAAAAGTAGGTGTTGTTATTACAACAAGTCAGCCTACCCCTTCGGGGAATACAGGCGTGAGCATATAAATAAAATAAAATAAATATGCTCACGCCATCCCAGAAGGGTCCCCGAAGGGGTAAGCAGAGGTGTTGTAACAACACCCACATTTCTTCGAATATAATCAAGTGCCAACGTGACAGAGGGTGAGTCCATCGCCGTCTCAGGCACTATACTTACGTCTTTGAATTACTTCTCAGACATATGTAGGTTTCCTCACGATGTTTTCCTTCACCGTAAAGCACGTGGTGTGAAATAACTGCACATAAGTTTTTTAGAAAAACTCCGACTGCTCTAACACCAAGGCCACCACGGCGTGATCATATGTATGTATTTTATTCATGTTATGAAGCCCTGCTGACCGCAGTTTGAGATCCCTTGTCTTGTAATATTCAAATAAGCGTCATTTATTGAATGAATGGTGTACAATAATGCCGCCATCTATTTATATGAAGATTTAAATGGACTACATAATTTGGAGACTGTGGAGTTATAGTCTAATAGTATAGTCCAATTTGTACTTCATTTTATTGACCGTCATTTAACTCGTGTTTACGTTTATTTTATTCTTTTGTGGATTTCAAAACGCTTACAACTGATGGGATGAGAGACTTGACATTTACTAATACTGCAGAACACGATGTCTTGGGTTCGAGCTCCGGGTCGGACAGGGTGTTTTGTTTTTTATTTATTTTAAGAAGGCTTACAAACAAATTACATTATTACAATATACAATATACTTATATAATACAGATTGCTATTAACAAGCCTCCACAGATGCATAATTATCTAAGTCAAGGAAATTTAAAGCGAAACACTAGAAATACTAACGAGTAAAATAAAATGTATAATTTGACAGTTAAAATTTAGAACAATCCTATACATAGCCAATAACTTTCTAACAGGACAAAATTAAAATAATAAAGAAGAGAAAACCAACCTACAAAAGATACTGCTGTTTAAGATCATCATCAAACAGAGCCTTTGTTATGACGCGTCTTGCCGTACTTGGATTGGTACAGAACAAATCCAATTATCTCAATATTGTGAGATAATTGGATCATCATCATCATCATCGCCCTGGCCTTATCCCATACATTATTGGGGTCGGCAATTGATTCAACCCAATGTTGCTGATCACCTGATTTTTATACGAAGCGACAGCCATCTGACCTTCGCAACCCCTTTAACGAGGAGAATCTGTGATCTGGGTTAAACTAGTTGTCAGACTATTTTAGGCCTCCGTAACGATTGTCAAAGGCGATAAATTGGCAACTGGGACCGACGGCTTAACGTGCTCTCCGAGGCACGGAGGGAACTCGGGCGGTCACCAAAAATAGATGTTGGCCGATTCTCATAGATACCGGATAAGCACAAAAAATTTCATCAAAATCGGTCAAGCCGTTTCGACACGAGAATTTTATATATTAAGATAAGTCGGTTTAAGCAGAGCGTATTTAGAACTTCTGAGCTTTGACGTTTCAAATTTGTACGCTAAAAATAAACTTCAAAGCTAAGAAGTTCTTAATACGCGCTGCTTAAACGATCATCGTTGATCCCCTGTTCCTACCCATTATATTTCAATTTCAATTTTGTAAATATGGAAGAAGTAGCAATAATATCTTAAGAAACCCTATTACATTAAAACTAATACGATGTGCTGATAAATCACAGCTTGTAAGAACATTTTATGTTTATTTTATAATCCTTTTAAATGAAGGCAATTTGTATGCAGTATTAATAAAGAAATCAAAGTGTCTTATCAAAACGATTAATCTCACCATTCCTAGCAATAATGAATGTGAGATTTATCTAAATTAGAGTGATGTAGAAGATCATATACAGAACTGGGTCTATCATGCTATAGGTGCGTGTTTGGACCTCATTTTAATAACACCAATTTGCCTTAGCAACAGTAACGGTATTTTTTAAGTATTAAAAAGAATAGCCGTGGTGGCCATGGGGTTTGAGCAGTAGCCTGTGTTCGAATTCTAACGGGGACTGTACCAATGAGTTTTTCTAAAAAAATTATGTACAATATTTTCACACCACGTGCTTTACGGTGAAGGAAAACATCGTGAGGAAACCTGCATATTTCTGAGAAGTAATTCAAAGACACACTTAATCATCTTTGGTGAAAAGTTGGTGTTGTTGTTACAACAGCTCTGCCTACTCCTTTGGGGAATACAGGCGTGAGCATATGTATGTATGCTAATGAATGATAATGTATGACCAAAGAACTTGAATCTGTTGTTATGAGTAAAGATGATAAAACATAGTGATGTCAATATTGTGGATTCAGTTCTTTCGAATATTGAACCAAACGTTCCAAATGATCGCTACGAGATATTCTACAGTAAAAGCTTAGTCGACAATAAAAAAACTTTATATTTTTCTTCTCTATATTTCTATGCCATTCATCGAATAAACGCTATCTGACTAGTTGTAAGTGACTTTTGTCGATTTCTTTCTCTTCCTTAAGGCAATGCCTAATGCTTGGTCATTGCATCTGTTTGCTAGTAGAGAGTTTGCAAATTTACCCTTACACTTACTGTCATAGTTACAATGTCAATAACTGTTGTGAATTTGACGGTAACTTTATTTCAAGTAACTATGCCATAAGAGTCAGCTCGTGACCACGACCAATGCAACTTGCTCGAAAGTCATCAAGGTAAATAAAATAATTACCTTATTTTAATACTAATCAACACGTATTTATTATTTGAAATGTGTATGAGTCAAATATAATTTGTCTTGAGTTTGAATTTTCGAATATTAATTATACATGTACTTGGTCATTTCCAGCGTTTGCGTCTAGAAACATTATAGTTCTATGTTGGAATATATTGACGCCATATAATTTTAAATCCGTCATTATTAATGGTGACCAGTTTGCTAATTATGGTCAAGTTACCTCACTAGTTGTCAGATTTATGCCATTGCAAAATTGTTTTGTTTATCTGATTGTTTGTGCCGTAGCTGGGTAAATAATTATCATTTAATTAGAATAAGTATATGGAATATTTCCACTTGAAAATAAGCATGACGGTTTATTTGGTTTTGATAGCTATTTGTGAGCTTCTGTAAGCTTTTCTGTCGTGCACGTTGTTGTCACTAGTATTACTTTTGCGTGACTCCTGTCATCTGTCAGATTTGGAAGAAGCCAAAGTAATCCGTTTGATTCATTATGATGTTCCTACGAACCCATTGCTGCAAATTCATCGTAAATTGTATTCGTAGAGCGTAGATTCGAGAGCCGAGGTAGCCTCGGGGTTTGAACAGTCGACTGCTATCCAAGCGACGCAAGTTCGAATTTTTTTAAGAACTTATGAGCTGTGCAATTTCAAACCACGTGCTTTACGGTGAAGGAAAAAATCGTAAAGAAACCTGTATATGTCAGAGAAGTAATTCAAAGACGTATGTATTGTGCCTGAGACGGCGATGGACTCACCCTCTGTCACGTTGACCTTTAATCATATTCAGTGAAAGGTGGATATTGCTGTTACAACACCTATACTTACCCTTTCGGGGACCCTTCTGGGATGGCGTTGCCATATACGTATTATATTATTATTAATGTTGTATTCGTACTCATTTCTTCAGAATTCTCCACAGTCAAGACGTTTGACTAACATACAACTTTGTCAAGGAAATAATTCATTTAAACCCCAAAATCTTAAAAGAAACTGAAATATTTCGAGGACGCAAAATATCCAACTCAGAATATGATAATGTTTGGTTCAAAAACGATATCCCTTTAAGCAATAAAATGGCAAATCTGAGAGATGGCTCGTACTTAAGTGTTGCGAAAACGAGCAAAACCCAAACATGCAGTTATAACAACCATCCATCTTGTTACGAAACCATACATTCCCTAAAATAAAGAATACCGATTGAGATATCACAATAATATTTCTTTGTTGTTGCATCATTTAAGCAATTTTCATCTTTATTGTTAAAAGCACATGTGCCATAATCGTGTACACTGTTAAATGCAAGTGCATAAAATTTTGTATGTTTAACGTTTCCCGAAGCATTCATTTCAGTATTTGTTTAATCGAATAGAACCTTTGTTTCGTTGTGTTAAGTTATATTTTACATTTTGGCAGTCTAATTTGTATTGCGATGAGGCGGTCTCACACTTTTAAAAATTTCAGTAATCATAAGGCGAGGTCCCAATAGTAATGTCTGGAGTAGCCTTAGGGGTGGTGAATGAACTCTGCTTGCGTATTACCTTTTCGCTTTCCTTTGAAGTTAAGTGAGTCGAAATCGATGTTTTTGCAAGACTGTAATTTGTGCCTTTGAACTGAATTTATATCAGGAAGCGTTTTGAGATCAATAAGTCATTTAATTTTATTTGCATGATGTTTATGTAAAGTCGTGAATGGAATTTTGAGTATATTTCGCTGTATTTTTGTAAACACTTTATAGGATCTTAAAATAGCTATCAAAGCGGGAAGTGTCATCGAATCAACCAGGATGCATTGCTTTTAAATTCGTTACCGATTTGAAGTTATTAAGAAGGGCATAAGTATTCTTAAGAAATAACACAAAGTATATTATTTAACGTCCTTAATTCAGTATTAAAGGTCAGAACCTCAATGAGATTGGTAGGACATTATCTTAATTCAATCCTTAAGTCTTTAATGAGACTGACAATCTATCAAAAAATCATGTTTAAATTAATGTCAAAACAGATTACCGGATTTCATTTCGGTCTACTTACATATATTTTCAACTTTCATTTGCAATATTACCAACTTCATGACTGTCTCAGCGTAAAGGACAGATATATTCGATATATGCATTACAATAATCTGTCTGACTTTAGCATGATAGATAATATGCAGTTATTCACCTCACGTGCTTTACGGAAGGAAAACATCGTGAGGAAATCTGCAAATGTCTGAGAATTCATTCAAAGACGTATGTATAGTGCCTCAGACGGCGATGGACTCACCCTCTGTCACGTTGGCACATAATCATATTGACTGCTGACCCCTTCGGGCACCTTTTTGGGATGACGTGCGTGATGAATGATGAAATAAGACAGATTATGACCTGCATGAGTCTGCTGATGTCACCCATCCAAACTATCATGATCATAATATATTTATGGATAGGCCTGCGTGGCAGCATACGCTTAGCCTAATAACTCTAACCACTCAAACGCAGGTTGAAACGCGACCTCATTTAAGTAATATTTTAATGACGAAACAAACAGACCATAAAACGTAATCAATTAATCATTAGTTCATTGACATTCAGTATCGCCTCGAATTAGTGCAACATTGGCTCGCGTGGTTTATCGTGATCGTAAAATTGTCGTAAAATCCGATACTAGGCAAGACACGCAACAGAGCACTATGATTTTTAATATAAATATCAGTTTTTGGGTCCCTCAGAGATATGTGTAGGAGCTGTGATGATAACTGAGTAATAGGCGTGGCATATGAATATTTAGTGATACCATTAAAGTTCAGCGTATCTTCACGCCTTTCCAGAACGGTCCAAATACACTATTCACCAATGGTGATTTAGAAATTCTATTTAATTCTTCATAATTATAATGTTGTTGCATCAGACAGCCTCATAAGTGGTCAGAAGCACTACTGTAGAGCACGAGGTCTTGTGTTCGATCCCCGTGTCGGGCAGTGTTATCCCAGCATCAGCCCGAAGTCTGGATAAGTGCCTGGTAAATGACAATAGGTTCCTAAAACCGCAAAATAAGGGATGGAAAAATTCGACGCACGAGGTAGGATCATGGGTAGCTCAGTTGTCAGAGCTGCTGCACGGTTTGCAGAAGTCGTGGGTTCGAGTCCAGCCTCTTGTTCTTTAGAATATAGACAATAGGTTCGCCTCCTATTTCATAGGCCTTACAAAACTGGCGAAATGTAGGTGTATTATAGGCACACCTCTGCCTACTCATTCTAGAATACAAGTGTGATCATATGTATGTATTATATTGTTGCAAGTATTCAAAAAGAAAATTATTTGTTCTATTCTTCTTAAGACACTCAACGGAACTGTCTGAAATCTATCCTTCTCAGAAGAACCAGCAAGAACATCGGCGAAGCATCATAGTTATCATATTAAAGTTTGATGTCCTATAAACATGTACGGATCACCAACACATTCAGCAAAATCTAATAGTCTGGCAGAATTTTTAATTCGGATTATTTACAACTATATCCTGAAAACATGACATTTATCGTGTTAAATATTTATTAATCGCCATTGTAACACTTTCGGTCGCTTTATAGTGGCAATACTAAAACATTTTATTGAGTTCGCTGAAAATAAAATGTTTCTCACGCACTATTAACGTGTTGTTTGAGATATTTGTCGACACTATATCGAAAACATCAAAGGCATTTCGTCTGTTCTAGACTACACTCGAAGACATTCGTATCAAATTAATAATTTTGTTGAAGAAATTTACTGACCCCATAGGGCTATCTATGATCGTTTAAACACGTATTAAGAACTTCTCAGCTTCGATGTTTGAATTTACAGCACAAAAATGGAACGCCAAAGAGGTCTAAAAATGCTTCTTTGGGGAATCATAATTTGATCCGCATATGATTCATCATCAAAATGACGCTTATTATGCTTTTATGTTTGTATTGTTGAAGTACAACCCCACATACCATCGTATCTATATCTATATATACATGCATACATTCATATACATAAATATAAATTAAATTGAAGTGTCTGTTTGTAATTCCATAATAACAGCTTTTCACTAAATGCATATGAAAGTATATACGGTACTGATATTAAAAAAAAATTTTTTTTTTCTCTGTCTGTCTATCTGTTTGTTCCGGCTATTCTCTGGAACAGCAGGACCTATTTTGGGACTTTCACAGGCAGATGGCTAGTTTTACAAGGAGTATCTTAGGATATTTTGATTTAAAAAACCTAAAAGGTTCCGCGGACCAACCATAAACCGAAACCGCGGGGCACAGCTTGTATTCCAGTAAAAAGTAGAAGTCCAAACATAATTAAGAACATCAAATATACTATGGACCTACCCGCTATTCGTAAACAATTTACCTATTTCCTTCTATGACCGATCTATCAAAAACCGGTTTAGTAAGTGCCTTCACCGGATTAGGATGTATTAGTTTTGATAAGGAAGTGAGAAAAGCTTAGGGTACGTCTTAAAGTAAGATGTTTTGTTGGGAAAGGTCAGTTTTTACTCCCGGTTTATTTGTTTAGTAAGAGCCGTGGCTACCTGCCTCGTTGGTCTCCTGCCGATCACGAGGTTGTGTCAAAGAATTATATAGGGTTTTTCCGTAAAGAAATTCCATTATAATGCCCGGAGTTTGGAAGTTGGCGGTTTTACACCTCTGTGTCTCGGAAAGCACGTTAAGCCGTTGCGTTGTTCCTACGCCTGATTTCTTCCTACAGGAGAGCTTTGAATTTAATCCTGCACACTACACCCTTTCCGAATCCTTTACTGTACACGCTGTTCGTCTCTGGAGTGAACTGCTTCAAGATGTTAGACAGGCTCAGACTCTACATTCCTTTAAGAAACTGGTATTTGACTCCTATATATCTCTATAAAACTCATGTATATATTGTGTATTTATTGAATATAAGTATGTATATATAAAAAGAGTCGTGTTAGTAACACTATTTATAACTCAAGAACGGCTGAACCGATTTGGCTGATAATTGGTGGGGAGCTGGCTTAGAACCAGGAGAAGGACATAGGATACTATATCCCGGAAAACTTATATATACAGATAAATAAAAATTAAGTGTCTGCCCCGTTTATTATATAATATATATTTATAATAATTAACTTTTATAGAATGTATTTATTCAAAGTGTCTGAGACGGCGGTGGACTCACCCTCTGTCACGTTGGCACTTAATCATCTTCGGTGAAAAGTGGGTTTTGTGATTACAACACCTCTGCCTACCCCTTCGGGGAATACAGGCGTGAGCATATGTATGTATGTATTTATTCTTACCGTCATTTCCATGCATTTTGCATCGCTTCTATTAGCAAGCGCGAAATAATGTTACTTTGTTCCTACTAGGTAGGACTTTTATATTTATTTCCTTGCCAAATGTTTCATGGTGATGACTCCTGAATCTACCAAGTCATTCCCTTACCGATTATGGGAGTCTGGAATGAAATTAACTTAGCGGGACTGACTATAAATATCAAGTCATAAATGCCTATACCTATAAAGGCTCACTTTATGATGCAACATTTGGTGTCTTAATAAAAGTACCGTAGGTTCTACTAACAGCTATTGTAAGGGACACCCTTCAGATCAATAATTCTGAGAATCGTGAACTTTATAGCACTAAAGATTTTACGTGCTTCTGACGTGTATCAAGACTAGCTTTCATCCGCAGCTTTGCGTGTGTTGTATTAAATTCAATTCAATTCAAAATATCTTTATTCGATTAGACTTTTTACAAAGTACTTTCAAATCGTCAGAAAGACACGATTACATGGGATTATACATGCTACCGCCAGGTTCGGAAGGTTGCTCTTACTGAGAAGAACCTGGCAAGAAACTCAGTAATTACTCTTTACAAAAAA
The DNA here is from genome assembly GCA_929442735.1 of Watsonalla binaria. Classification (NCBI taxonomy): domain Eukaryota; kingdom Metazoa; phylum Arthropoda; class Insecta; order Lepidoptera; family Drepanidae; genus Watsonalla; species Watsonalla binaria. The sequence goes on from OV838932.1 coordinate 847,919, forward strand.
AAATTATATATATAGATAGTAGATAGTAGTAGGATATATAGTAGTTGATACTTACCGTTTGTTTTAGACATACAAAATTAAAAAAGCATCATCGAAATCGGTTCACCCAGTCAAAAGTTCTGTGGTAACAAAAAAACAGTCGAATAGATAACCTCCTTTTTGAAGTCGGTAAACAAAGCTGTGCAGCAAGGGATGTGTTTTGCACTAAACAACGCTACATATCCTCGTTCAGGGCAGAGATTCTATAAATAAATATATATGCTCACGCCATCCCAGAAGGGTCTCGAAAGGGGTAAGCAGAGGTGTTGTGATACCCAATTTTCACCGAAGATGATTAAGTGACAACGTGACAGACGGTGAGTCCATTGCCGTTACACTGGAACAGTCCTGTATTACCTACATAATGATGTTCATCAAAATGTTTTTTGAGAAGTTGTCATAGTATCTTGATAACAGGGAAAATTTTAACACAAATTCAAATATATATTTATTCGATTACACTTTTTACAAAGTACTTTCAAATCGTCAGAAGAACACAATAAATTACACTGTATAGGACTATAAATGCGCCGGGTTCAGAAGGTTGCTCATGCTGAGACGAACCCGGCAAGAAACGCAACAATTCCTCTTTTTGAAGTAAGTTCACATACATACGAAAATAGGTGCAGAGGAAAATTACTTTTGATAGATAGTGAATCAATGAGGACTTGAAGCCTTATCAGGTATAAACACTTTTATTACATAATCAAACTGAAGACAAGTACAAAAGCTACAGGTCATAAAGTCAACAAAACAATTGGGCAATAATAGTCCTTACGGCACTGGCAATTTTCAAAGTAATAACTTAGGAAAGTTAAACGGCAGTAAAGCTCAAAGAGCCAAACAATACGCCACTGGAGGCAGTGAACCAGAGTTTTACAATGCCTAGGTCATTGGCTTCGCGTTGGCGGGTGACGGGGCTCAGATAGCTCTTACCATATAGAGTACTGTCTGATGCATTAACTAGGGCTGCCAAAGGATTTTATGTATTTTTTATTATCAGCAAATGAGTTGTAATAATATTCATAAATATCTGTCGACGTTTTCCGACCGACCTGCTGCATATTTCAAAGATTATTTTATTTTGGAAACTTAATTGTTTTAAGTTTATTTCAAACTTTTTTAATATAACAGCCTAAAGCTGGTGCAGCCGTTTCATAGATAACCAACAACAAACTGACAGGAAGACGACAAAGAAAATTTTTCTTTTTTTAAATCGGTACCGTATATACTTTCCTATGTATTTAGTGAAAAGCTGTTATTTTGGAATTACAAACAGACACTTCAATTATATTTATCTGTATAGACTCTATAGATAGATGCGGTGGAGCCGTAATCGCCGTTGGGTTTGAGCAGTCGCCTGCTAAGCACGCTACGCAAGTTTGAATCCCAATGGGGCTTGTGCCAATGAGTTTCCGAAAAACTAACGTGCCGTTAGTTATTTCACACCACGTCCTTTACGGTGAAGGAAAACAACGTGAGGAAACCTGCAAATGTCTGAGAAGTAATTCAAAGACGTATGTATAGCGGCTGAGACGGCGATAGACACACCATCTGTCATGTTGGCAGTTAATCATCTTCGGTGAGAAGTGGGAATTGTTATTACAACACCTCTGTCAACCCCTTCGGGGAATACAGGCGTGAAATTTATCTATAATTTTAATTTTATTGGAATATATGCTCACGCTTGTATTCCCCGAAGGGGTAGGCAGAAGTGTTGTTATCACAACACCCACTTTTCACCCGAATTTGATTAAGTGCCAACGTGACAGATGGTGAATCTATCGCCGTCTCAGGTACTTTACATACGTCTTTGAATTACTTCTCAGAAATATGCAGGTTTCGTCACGATGTTTTTCTTCACCGTAAAGCACGTGGTGTGAAATCACTGTACATAAGTTTTTTAGAAAAACTCATTGGTATAGGCCCCGCTGGGATTGAAACTTGCGTCGCTTGCGTAGCAGACGACTGCTCAAACCCCGAGGCCACTACGGCTGATTCTTGATTGAATTTTATTGGCGTTAAGTTAATAATGGATATGAAATAGCTCGTCGGAAATGTAGGCCCAACCTTACATGAAACTCGCTATTCTGTAAGTACAGTAGGTCCATGATTTTTACACGGTCATGAATCTCCGCTCATCTGCCCACCTTCCGTGCAATAAATGCAGCATAAATTTACAAGATTCATGGATGCACTACTGTATACAACGTAAGATCGCACACAGAAGTGGTCTGGACTTAATTAAATCTAATTATTTAGTACTGGGAAAGCTACCAAATAGAATCTGTGTTATGTAATCCTGAAACTTTAGAATTTAGTATGCAGCTTTTTTATTTGTATTAGCGTCACGCGGTTTCACCCGCGTAGTTTCCGTTCCCGTGGAAATACGGGGATAAAATAAAGCCTATTTTACTCGCTGATGATGTAGATTTCCAATGATGTAAGAATTTTTGAAATCAGCACAGTAGTTTTTGAATTTATTCATTACAAACATACACACAAAAATACAAATCTTTCCTCTTTATAATAGTAAAATGGTTATCAAAAAATATTTTTTTATGCGATTATTCTCAAGGGAGAGGTGGAGAGATCCCGTCATAATATTGTACATATGCTCACTCCTATATTCCCCGAAGGGGTAGGCAGAGGTGTCATTATCACAACACCCACTTTTCACCGAATTTGATTAAGTGCCAACGTGACAGATGGCGAGTCTATCGCCGTACGTCTTTGAATTACTTCTCAGAAATATGCAGGTTTTCTCACGATGTTTTCCTTCACCGTAAAGCACGTGGTGTGAAATACACATACGTTTTTTAGAAAAACTCATTGGTACAGGCCCCGCTGGGATTCGAACTTGCGTCGCTTGCATAGCGGGCGACTGCTCAAACCCCGAGGCCACCACGGCTCTTCTATTTCTCTTGTAGTGTTTTTAGAATATTGAGTTCTTTACACAAGGCACATTTTTCTATACTGTATTTCGTCATAACATGTGATCTAGGATTGATTGTGCGATACTTGCGATGTTATAGACTAGCTGTACTTAATTGAATGTGTGACCCGCGGAGCACCCATGTTTTTTTAAATACAAGTAGCCTAAGTTACTCCTTGAAACATTAGCTATCTGCCAGTGAAAGTCCCATTGAAATTAGTCCGTTTCGGAGTTTAGCCGGAACAAACAGAGACAGAGAAAAAAATTAAAAATTGGTTTTCCAAAATCATTACCATATTTATATTTACAAACAGACACTTCAATTTTATTTATCTGTATAGATATAGAAGATGTATAGACTTTGATACAAACAGGTGCAGCTGTGCTTTCACGTAATAGAGTTATTTACTCACTACGCATTATCATTATGCTAATTAGAACGGCCGCATAAATTGACTACTACTGATTTATAAGGAGGTGTGATGCGTTAGCTACACAAGTTGGGAAATAGAATAGATTCATTCCAAATCTCCTTAGAACTTTATGTTTCATGTTAACTCTTACTAACATCCTTATATACCCCTTTATGTACCCCAAAAGAAAAGTGTGAGAATATGTCAGTACCTACATTAGTATCGCATTTTATGAGTTTGCCTCTGTCTGTCTGTATGGCGCGACGCGAGTAAAATATATGCGCACCTACCCCTACTATTTTCGCTGAGCGCATTCGGGACATGCATATATACTTTGCATATATTTTGCATGCATAGTATTTCTCAGAAGTCTAATTTTCGGCGCTCAGAATTGCCGTACCAGGACACAAATTTAATTAATAATTTTATATATTAAGTAATAATAGATTACTTATAAAATTACCGTGGACATTATTTGCAACTGAAGTAGCCGTATCTGTTGATATTATTCGCATAATAGCAGTTCAAATAGTCGTCTATTTACATTAAAATTATACTTAAGATTGTATTAATGTTGTATTAAACTTGCATAATATAGTAAGTTATTTAATACATTAAATACACCACATAACCCGTTTTATACGTATTGTATAATAATAAACCGTATCTTTGATAATATGATTATTTAAAACTCTTCACGTCACTTCGCATTCGCGTCATACTTGTGAACAGGTGCAGTTATAAGTAGAACTACTAGATTTTTAAGTATGTTAATTTTATCGACATTTGTGCATTGGAACTGTGTCCATGAGCTTATGTTTCTTAAGCGATTTATTTTGTACTCTTAAAATTATATAATTTTTTTTTTAAATGAGTAGTTACTGAATTTCTTGCCAGGTTCTTCTCAGTAAAAGCAACCTTCCGAACCTGGCGGTAGCATGTATAATCCTGTATAATTATGTCATCCTGACGTTTGAAAGTGCTTTGTAAAAAGTCTAATCGAATAAAGATATTTTTGACTTTGACTTTGACTCTTATTTAAAAATTTAAATAGATGTAAAGATGTAAAGTAGCATTATTAAAAAGATTTGTTGAGTAAAAGATCTTATAGCAAAAATTTCAACGCAGTATACATTTTAATATACTCAGTAAGGAATTTGAGCCCATTTTTTAAATAAGTACATTTACCATCCACTGAGCGTGGGCGTTAAAATGTATTATTTTATATACTGTCAAAATTATGTACATATGTAGTTATTCGTTCTTAAGTTATTTAAAATGTCCGTAAAACACGTATAGACGTATACGCGATTGTACGCGTAATTACATTTTAGATTAGACTTCTTACAAAGTACTTTCAAATCGTCAGAAGTATACAAAAAAATAATTATACAGAATTATAAATATAGAAGAACCCGGCAGAAACTCAACAATTACTCTTTAAAAGATATATATATTATGACACAGTTCCAATACTCCATTGTCAATAACTAAAATATTACAAATACATGGCAGCAAAAGCATGGCACTTTACATCGGCGAGCCGTGGTGGCCTCGGGGTTTTGAGCAGTCGCCTGCCACGCAAGCGTCGCAAGTTCGAATCCCAGCGGGGCCTGTACCAATGAGTTTTTCTAAAAAACAAAAAAACTTATGTACACTGATTTCACACCACGTGCTTTACGGTGAAGGAAAACATCGTGAGGAAACCTGCATATTTCTGAGAAGTAATTCAATGACGTATGTAAAGTGTCTGAGACGGCGATGGACTCACCATCTGTCACGTTGGCACTTAATCATCTTCGGTGAAAAGTGGGTGTTGTGATTACAACACCTCTGCCTACCCCTTCGGGGAATACAGGTGTGAGCATATGTATGGCACTTTACAGTGTCATTACGCCGAGTGTGTCATTTCGAACGATTAGATCCTAGATTCCTAACTGGTTATAAGGCTTATATTTAATCTGTGGCAAAGACCTGATTCGGATTACATAACACAGATACAAGAAGCATTTCTAAAACTACGTATTTAGTTACGTCTATGAGTTGTAAATGAATATTTGCCGGGTAAAGTCGCATTGCCTTATACATATTTATGGGTGCGATCGAGCTTATCACTAATGGGACATAATACTAATTTTGTAAAATCTAAAATGTCGTCGAGTTCATTAAAATATTGTCGAACACTAAAAGCATTATTTATGGGTGTTGCACCAACCACAGCGGTTTCTATAGGTACTGCGATTGGTCAGGTGGCTTTAAACCGATCGGGAAATATATATTGTAAAGCTATTTCATTAAAAAATTGTTTGTTTGTTTCGTTGAAAGCGCTCATCTCAGGAATTGATTCGATTTGAAAAAATATGTTTTATTGGATAGTTTATCCATCAAGGAAGGCTTTGGGCTTTATAAAATCACGCTGCGACCAATAGGAGCTGGTCATATCAAGCTACACATTTAGATATAATTATAACTACTAGATTTTTATTTTATGGCATATTTTATTGATATATTTTCTGCATTGGAACTGTGTCCATAGGTGCTTAAGTAATTTATTTTGTATTTTTCGATTCTAATCGAATAAAGATACAAACAAGCTATACGTATGTAAAGTCACGTTGGCACTTAATCATCTTCGGTGAAAAGCGGGTGTTGTGATTACAATACCCTTCCGGGAATGAATAAAGATATTATTGAGTTTGAATTTGTAGAATCAAAGGAAAACGTTCTAAAAATGGTATAAATATCACTATATAATATTTTATTTATTATTAATCGCTGGTAACACCGCGAGACACAGCTAGTCTTTAAATAAAATATGGATGGATGTCTCTGTTTGTGTATGTACATAAAATTAATGGCTTTTTTTTACTTTTTAATTCAAAAACCAAACTTTCTATTGGCGGTTGATTTATGTTAATAGACCAATGTCACCGTGAAGATTGATCTTGAGATCTTATTTTTTTATATAGTCTCTCCCAGTTGGTAGGGGGGAGTTACCACCACTGCTTAACTGGACTAAAGGGCGAGACCCAAGGGACTCCAGCCGAGCTTGAATTAAAAACTAAGCAACACATCTTAGGGCGTTGCTGGGGGATGAGCTAGGGAGCTGGATCCGAATGGTATTATTTAGGGACATGTTTAAGGCTAGTGGGTCGGTACGCACCGGTTCTAGCAAGAGACAGGGGGGATTTTGTGATCAAGGATTTGCAGAGTTATATAGGTGCAGTAGAAGAAATAGTGACAATACTGCACTTGTTTTTATTCGTTATAAACAGAGACAGACTTATAAAATGACTACTGCGCAAGGTCAGCGCTCATGACTGTCGACGGCACCTATAATATAGCGTTGGACTCATCTCTACCATCCTGAGAACGTTTCTAGGAAGGTGTGGAACTACAAAATTTTGTTATTCCCTGAATACTGTAGTGGGTGAACCCAACTTAGGCCACCGACTACCCCGGGATCTATCCTATCCATACTAATATTATAAAGAGGAAAGTTTAGGCGAATTGGCTCAAGAAAATCTGGACCGATTTTAAAAATTCTTTCACTATTTGATTGCTACACAATTACGGATTAATATAGCCTATATGTTATCCCAGTTATCCCAAGGGAACGAGAACTACGAGGGTGAAATGACGTGACGTCCTATTTAACTATTATTCCCTTTTATTTCGCGATGAAATACGTTTACATTATTTTCAGTCTATGTCTGAAATATTAGTTTCCTTTCATATTATTATTCTATATATATAAAACTTGCGGCCGCCACGCGTATTTACCCTCGTAGTTCCTGTTCCCGTGGGAGTACGAGATTAAAATATAGCCTATATTTCTCGCTGATAATGTAGCTATACATTGCTGAAAGAAATTTTCATATCGTTCCAATGCTTTTTGAGCCAATTCATTAGAAACATACTTACATACAAATCTTACCCATTTATAAAATTAGTAAAGTTCAGTACCCAACACTACTTGGTAGGCAATAGAAAGGGATTAAAATTAAGTAATAAATAAATAATAAAGATTAGATACTGAGATTAAAGTAAGGAATGAGATGTTACACCAAATTAATAGCTATATACACAGATATTTTGTTCATCAAACACATAAATGTCGTATAATAACGAATAATTATATATTTTAATGTGTAAAGCATAAATCAGTACATTATAACATTGTCGTGCCGTTAAGATTATATTCGTGTGACAACGTGCCAAGTATGTTTCGCGTCACAGTTGTAGCTCGTGTTACAAAATATAAAGGTAACGGAAGACAGGCTTCCTACTTCAGAAGACACCACGATGACGTAAACGCGTTGTATAGGATCGAAACAGCGCCCTCTGTTGGCCTTCAGATGGCACAATTTTTATCCCATATAAATCCGCATTTACGTCAACTCGATGACATGTGACACACAATGCATTCTGTTGAAAATCATCCTCACGCACGTAATTAGGTGCACTTTTGAGAACCACGGGTCAAGTTGAGTTATCAACAAGTAAATATCAAAACTCACTTGAAATAAGTACCTCACCACCCAAAGGTATACTGGTGCCAATGACATTAAGTCCGCAAATTGTATTTCAGGAAGATTTACATAAAATAAATCTTCTTCATTCCCTTAAAAGACCGTCTAATATTTCTCGTGGCATTCTCGTGCTTTTGCAAGCACGCCTGTTATCACAAATGTATGGGAGCCGATCTTTGGTACGTATTTATTCTACGTTCACATCACTAGATGAAAGTGTGCAAGTGTGATGGTAATAGAACACTGTAAGTACATTTCTACAGTAGGTTTACCGTTGAATAGTTTTGGCAACGCCGTGAGGAAACCAGTCTACTAAACAAAAATGTATTTTTATATACACCTCCTCTCACTCCTGTACACTCATAACACTTCCGTCTCACCAGAGTCCCTGGTCCTGAGGCCCCTGAGGTCCAAGTATTTGAATTCAATCCCGTGTTGAAGGTACTGTCTGTAGGGCGCTAACTATGACAGTTTGAGCAGCGCGTATTAAGACATCCTTAGCTTTGATATTTAATTTTATGGTATAAAAATAAAACTGTACAGAAATGAAAATGAAAATGCCCGAGCACCGTCTCTGTCACGTTGGCACTTTGTAGATGATAGCTAATAAGTGAACTGAAATAGTGCGAAAAAAAATCAGCTGACAAGTATGTCGTATAATTGACAACAAAACTGTAACTTTTGAAGGATTTAAAAAAGACTAAACAATTATAAAACAAACCATAAATATTATAAAAAATAGTTTCCAATATACTTAATCAAAAAGTGGGTGTTATAGCAACACTTTTGCCTCTTCGGGCCATACAGGTGTGAGTGAGCATGTATGAATGAAACGTCAAAGCTCAGAAGTTCTTAATAAGCTTCATAGTCGTTGATCTCGTGTTCGTATTTTTCTGAATGTTCGACCAAAGTGTCAAAAACTTACACGTGTCATATCAAACTTACGCCAGTACACAAGAATAATCAACTACTTCAATAAAGCAAGTGATTTATTAACCGAAACGACGAAGTTAACGCCTCTCACCTCGTTTGAAACTCGTAAAAGTTTTATTTTGCTTCATACGTTGTTTATCTGTGGTATCACTAGTAGTTTAATGTGACTCGACGCCGTCCTGATAGGATCCCATCTGGTTATATTACTTCCAACCACCTGTTACTATTATGATTTATCATGTGTACTTACATTTATAGATACATTATAATATAACACTTTCTTACTTCATTCTTTGCGATATTTTCGATTGCTATTATCAAACATACATATATATGCATATGCTCACGCCTGTATTCCCCCAAGGGGTAGGCAGAGGTGTTGTAATCACAACACGTTTCACCGAAGATGATTAAGTGCCAACGTGGCAGATGGTGAGTTCATCGCCGTCTCAGACACTTTACATACGACATTGAATTACTTCTCAGAAATATGCAGGTTTCCTTCACGTAAAGCACGTGGTGTGAAATCACTGTACATAAGTTTCTTTTGAAAAACTCATTGGTACGGGCCCTGCTGGGATTCGAACTTGCGTCGCTTGCGAAGCAGGCGACCGCTCAAACCTCAAGGCCACCACGGCTATTATCATAATTAAAAAAAATCTAGAAAAGGAGAAAAATCGATCCGCGTTAGCCTCGGGGTTTGAGCAGTCGCCTGCTACGCAAGCGACGCAAGTTCGAATCTCAGCGGGCCTGTACTACCGTGATCGTGAGGATCGTAATTCAAAGGCGTATAGTGCTTGAAACAGCGATAAACTCACCCTCTGTCACGTTGGCCCTTAATAATAATCAGTGACATGTAGGTGTTGTTGCTACAACACCCCTGACTTCCCCTTCGTAAACACATCTGGGATGGCGTGAGCATATTTTATTTATAAAAAACTTTATTTGATTAGACTGACAACTTTCAAATCTTCAGCATGAAGTGATTATAAAGGATTATAATTGGTAAGTTTAGAAGATGACTCTGAAATTAACAGTCTTTGTAATAAATGAGTAACAGCTTTCCCTGACCATAGCTCTTTCATCGTGAATTTCATCAGAAATATAAGGCATAGATACACATTATTCATTATAGTGTTCTCGTTCACACAAGCCTTTATAAAATTACAAAATGCCATATACATCAGCATTATCATAGTCGCTTTAGTGATCGCAAACTGGTTACACCATTAGGGATACAGATAGAACGAGAATTGAACGTCATATTTACGAGAAGGCAACGCCAAAAGCTTTACAGATTAAGGGAGTACCGTCTGACAGCACAAACTCTAAGTACTTAAGTAAATAATAGCAGATGCTCGGCTTTGTACAATGAACATGATTTATTCAGTTGAGGCCTAGGAAGGGCACTTATGAACGTCGAAGAGCTGACCATCGGTTCCGAAATTAGCTTTAGAGAAGAAACGGTAAGAAAAAAGTCGTGATGGCCTTTGATGATACGCAAGCGACGCAAGTTTGAATTCCAGTGGGGCCTACACCAAAGAGTATTTGCAAGAACTTATGCGCAGTGATAACTTATGAAGCACACCACGTGCTTTAAGGTAAATTAAAACATCGTAAGGAAACCTGCATATGCCTGAAAAGAAAATCAAAGACTTGTGTGTAGTGCCGGAGACGGCGATGGACTCACCCTCTGTCACGTTGGCACTAAATCATATTCGGTGAAATGTGGGTGTTGTCGCCTGCATGCATGTAATGTTTTGAAGGGGCATCTTGAGATTATTTCGAGCCTGAATATTAAAGCGAGTTTTATTACATGAACGTTGTCTTTTCGTATATAACTGTTCCCCGCGGTTTCTCCCGCGTAGACATATATAAATCTGTTAAATTGGAATTACAAACAAACACTTAAATTTTACTTAACCGCATATACATCATATATCACACCTTCCCAATAATCCCCGAAGCGATACCTACTTTCCATCTTAAAGGAAAGGTTGACGATGTTGCAAATTGTGAGTTTATCGCTGTATCAGGCACTGAATTCCTTACGACCTTGATTTAACTGTCAGAAACATACAGGTTTAATCACCGTAAAGATGTTGATGCAAAAACTAATTTCTCCATTTTCCTTTACTCCTGAAAAGTATGGGAGCCGAACATCTGTAAATGTATATTTTGCAGGAAAGCGATGCAGTGCTCAAGTATAAACATGCCAAGCGTAGAATAGGCAATACAAATATTTAATAGAGCATTATGCAACATTGACAATGATGCAGTTACGTCAGGATCATAAAGAATTATATAGTCAAGGTTTGCGTTAGTTTGTTTTGGAAGAATAATGGAGATCCTGTCATAATATTGCATCTAAAGAGCTTGTCTTTCTATTCTCTGAAATGCCCGGACCAATTTCAACGAGACTTTTCCTGGCAGATGTTACAAGGATAAAGCCATCTATGAAATCATGGCTAGTGCTTATATAAGTGTTTATATTTCCTCTCAGACATATACACCACCGTCGTCAAGTGTCATCTAGCCTTGCGTGGTCAAATTTACTCCTTATAGGTACTGCAAAGGTTATAAGCAAGCCTAGCTATTAGTAAGAGAATACGTAAAAACTCTCTACTGCTAATTGAACTCCCAAATCCAAAATTGCCGAATGAACAGTAATTCTTATTATCGCATAACAATCGAAAGCTAATCAATCAATTGGAACCTCACCATGAGATCTCATTTCAATAATAGCTCAGCTGTGTGACAGTGAAAGATGTATATACTTCATATACATCTATCTCATAATACGAGTCAAACTATCAGGGCAATATCAGGTCATGGTAAAGAAATCATACGGTATTTTATCCTTGACATTAACGTCTGCTATTACCATTTTCATTCTCATCAAATATCTGTCCAAGTGTGAGTGAAACTCGCGCACCAAAGGTATTGCGTATTTTGTGTGATGTAACTGTAACTTTCTCGGATTCATCCCTTCGCTTATGCCATAATACATACACAATTATTTGACTGTGTTTACTTAGAAAGTTGTTTTTTGGCAGTGACAAGGGATTTTATTTTGACCTCCTTACGCAATCTTGACTTAAGCAGACAGACAGTGAAATAACGCCGTTAATGTTCCTTTTAAACATACATATGCTCACGCCTGTATTCCCCGAAGGGGTAGGCAGAGGTGTTGTTATCACAACACCCACTTTTCACCGAATTTGATTAATTGCCAACGTGTCAGATGGTGAGTCTATCGCCGTCTCAGGCACTATACATACGTCTTTGAATTACTTCTCAGAAATATGCAGGTTTCCTCACGATGTTTTCCTTCACCGTAAAGCACGTGGTGTGAAATCACTGTACATAAGTTTTTTAGAAAAACTCATTGGTGCTGGCCCCGCTGGGATTCGAACTTGCGTCGCTTGCGTAGCAGGAGACTGCTCAAACCCCGAGGCCTCCACGACTCTTTCACAATGTTCCTTTTGTTTACCTTGAGAAACAGGAAATGCACCTTATTTCTGTTGGAAGCCACTTAGATTTTTTGGATAAGTAGTTAGACGATTTAAAGTGTTATGTTTTGCGTTTTTATGTTTTGAAAGTGTTTTGTGTAATAGAATAATTTTGAATTTGGTGCGCGATACGCTATAGAAAGATAAATGTATAGGGTTAGCACAACTTTGTAATTTTATTTGTTGTTTTAAATGTTGAGTACAGGCAAGTACAGAAGTGAATTTTTTGTTGAATGTTTTGCTTGTATTATATGTAATAGATTAAGGGGGTGTGTTGGAAGCCACTTAGATTTGATACTGGCATATTAATCTGTTCCATATGTTTGAATTAGACCAACGTCTATTATGAGTGATTGTGTTGTGTCACTGTAAAATATATTATGTCCTTGCATCCACCTAAAATTCTGTTTCAATCAATTTTCCATTAATTTCTTACTAATTACTCACACATAAAGTTTCTACTAACGCTCTATATTCTCTAGTCTAAATAACCCGGACGTCCATTGTTCCTTATGACAGGGCAGAAAGAGTTATGGGAAATAGTTTGTACAATGTCACAAGGTCTGGTCGTAACTCAACTCGCAACCGATAAAGATGTAGGCTTCGCTGTCGGGTTTAAAGACTTACTATTTACTAGTTAACATCAGAATGTGCTTTGAATACACTGTGTTAGTAGGGTTGTTTTGAGAGAAAATTATATAGCGAGAGCTACTAGAAGTCAAGATTGGCATGCTTTCAAGATTGGCAGCAGAATGCTGAGGACTGGAACAGTTGGAGCAGTGGAAGCGAGGCCCTTGCCTAGCAGTAGGACAAAACATCTATGAACCTCATCTATGAAGCTGAAGAGTTGGTTTGTTTGATCGTGCTAATCACATGAACTAAATGGTCAGATTTGGTAAAATATAATCTGGGTTAGATAGCCCATTTATCAAGGAAGTCTATACATCGTCATTCTAAGATCACTCGCGGTTTGCGTGTACCAATTTATTTAATTCCAATGAATTCTTGTAAGTTAACATTATTATGAAATTGAAGGTTTGGATAGACCAAATCAGACAGATTACTGGGGATAGCACTCCATCTGTAAACTTTGATAGGTTATCTAAAACGCCCGTTAATCAATCATTACACGGATTAAGTCGCGACTAATCTCTTGTGGCCATAAGAGCCGTGGTGGCCTTGAGGTTGGAGCAGTCGCCTGCTACGCAAGCGACGCAAGTTCGAATCCCAACGGTGCCTGTACGAATGAGTTTTTCTAAAAAAAAACCTATGTACAGTGATTTCACACCACGTGCTTTACGGTGAAGGAAAACATCGTGAGGAAACCTGCATATGTCTGAGAAGTAATTCAATGATCTATGTGAAGTGTCTGAGACGGCGATGGACTCACCCTCCCTTCACATCCCTTCTGGGATGGCGTGAGAATATATATACATAGTTTTCTTTCTGACTTTCTCACTTTCATCTAGCTGCGTTCGGAAGTCGTACATAAATGTTTTATTATTTGAACGTGCTTAAATCCGCTTCACAGCCGCTACCTGCTCTTACAACCTCATGATTAGAATATTTAATAGCTCCCGTAATATTATTAGAGTCGCGAGTGTCAATAATATTGATTTATACCTGAATTGTTAGACACTATCCGTATGATTTATTACTGAGCCCAGTTCTATTGGCTTTAGTTTATGACGAACCCGTTTAATAGTCTGCTTTATAGAAGGCTTTTCTGCAAATTGTTCATTTATAGTGTTAAGTTCATTTATATTCTTTTTAAAAATCGTAATTTGTTATTTGATGTTTTTTTAAAACATGTTGGTATTGTTTTGAAATTTAAGGTAAGTTGCTAATTGTTACTTAGAAACTTACCTTCAATAAAAATATCTGTAAACTTTATCACCAGAGTAAGACCACCGTATTATAGAATTACCAAGTTGTGGTTGAAATTCAGAACCGAATATTTAATTAATAATGCTGGTAAATATTAAAAAATATGTATTTCTTATCCTTATAAAATTTGTAATTTCTTAATGTCCATGGATGATTTAGTATTGTATTATGCAAACCATAATACAATACTAAATTGCCATTAAAATCAAATTGATTCAAAGCTTTCCCGTAAATAAATTCAAAACCGGAGAAATATCAAATTTAACTTTACCACTGTTTGGAATTTTATCGGAATTCCAGTGAAGTTTAACATTTAATTTAACAACTTAATAATTATCAGTAAAGTTGTAGACCACACACAAACTAAATGTCCTCCCTCGTACTAACGTATTACTTGAGCATTTGGAATAAGTAAATCAAGTTTCAACAAGCGTGGGCACAGGTAAGCGCCTTGCGGCACTCCAGGCCAGTAGCGGTTGTCTTTGTGACTCATAATAATAGCTGTGTATGCTCTTGCCCTTGTAATAAACTACATTTATAAGTTACTCGTTGAGAAGATAAATATTTTTATTCTTTCAAACAATTTTCTGAATGTTGAACTACACATAGCGATATTAAAGCAGAAGTATTTCAAGAGAAATTTTCAAATGAAGCATGTGCTAATCTATATTGCATTGATCTATTCTGCACCAGCGCAAGCACAGTGAGGCGACTCTTAACCCATCACTATTTTTCTTCCTAAATTATTACAGGCTAGATAATCTCATAAATACCTACCTACCATATTATAGATACTTGTGTATTTAATTATTTCTCACTGACTTTTAATAATAACACTTCTTTAATAAACGTTTTCGTTTCGTAACGCAAGGTGGAGTTACAACTCCCATTTCCACAGCTACGGAATTCAAACTGGAGATCCTGCTATGCCCCCCCTCTCTTTAACTAACATTACATATCATTTACGAACTTTATTTACATTGATTTTGCTTTTACTTTCGTAGTTTATATTACTGGTTTATAGTATTGAAAATACGACTGCATTAAAATTAATCCATTAAAGATTATATTTATCAGAAATAATTATGCCTTTTAGCTAAAACTGCAATTGAAGTTAACGCTGCTTGTAGAATTATAAGGATTATATCACCTAGGAGTGCTGGTCGCTTGACAAGTTAACATTCAACCATTTTAATACATTATGAGCAGAGACAAATGTTTCATATTTCATGTATCACGGACATTGCGTAGGCACTAAAGTCATTGTAGTGATGTTAGAATGCATTAATGGCAATGATATTGAATAATTGCTCTTTTCAATTTATTATCCTTACTGCCACTTAAGAGGATTCAAGCAGAGACCATAAAGAACTGGGAACTGTCCCAGATGCCTAGATTATTGTAATTTTCATAGACATTATTATGTTCATACATCGCCGATAGGTAACCTTTATATTAATATAGTTGGTAACAACACCCACATTTCACCGACGACTTGTTTTGCTACCAAGGTGAGAGATGGTGAGCTCGTCGCATCCTCAGGCATTGTACGTATTAGATTTTTTTGAGGCTTGTGTACATTTTCTCAAGATATTTTTGTGAATTTCGTGGAGGTATAAGGGGAGAAGTACCTGAGAAGCGATGGGTGGAATGTGTAGAAGATGATATGGCTGGAAATGGAGTGAATGCAGAAGACATGATGGCATATAGAGAGAAATGGAAGAGAAAAACACATTGCGGCGCCCACATATAACATGGGATAAGGATAAGATGGTGATGATTTATGCAAAGCTTGTGATGTGACATTAGAAAAACATAAGTTCGAAACTCGTGTTGTGTGCAATACGGCTGCAGAGCTTTACTATCTGTGCTTTTATAAGTTGTGTCCATGATTTTTGTAATCTCTGTGACTTATAAGCCTACTTTCTAATGCACTAGCCTTAGTCTAAGAGGTTGGGTTGATCTAGAGCCTTGTTCGGCGCATAAAGATTTTCAATATGCTAATGGTTTTGTAAATAAATAAGGATAAAAGTAAACATAATATTACTACATTATTATTATTACAAATGACACTATGGATGGTTTGACAGAATTTGCCCGATTGGTTCCCAGTTATTAATCGATAATATACGTTCCTTTGTACAATCATTTCTAGTAATTTTTGGAGTTTTTATAGTTCCACGACAGCCAATTGATTACACCAAAAATGTAAGTAATATCATCGGAACACATATTGGACGTGGTCGGAGAATTAGTCGCAAATTTTGCTCATCAATTGTATTGATTGGTATGGAAATCGGGTGGATCTCTAAAGATCTTCAAAGATTTTTTCTAAAATATGATTATATCGAAAATCGGTAAAAATAAACTGGAAATATAGTTAGAGCAGTCGCCTGCTACGCAAGCAACGCAAGTTCGAATCCCAGCGGGGCCTGTACCAATGAGTTTTTCTAAAAAACTTATGTACAGTGATTTCACACCACGTACTTTACGTTGAAGGAAAACATCGTGAGGAAACCTGCATATTTCTGAGAAGTAATTCAAAGACGTATGTATAGTGCCTGAGACGGCGATAGACTCACCATCTGTCACGTTGGCACTTAATCAAAAAATCGGTGATAAGTGTGTGTTGTGATAACAACACCTCTGCCTACCCCTTCGAGGAATACAGGCGTGAGCATATGTATGTATGATGAAATATAGTTGTTAGATAAAAACCGTGAGATATCCATAATATTACAAATCTATAGACCAAAACATATGCAGGCTCAAATCTAACACTATAATGTTCTAGCGTTGAAACAGCAGGCTAATTTGTAGGATGCATAAATCAAGAGATAAATCAAAGGTTCACGACAAAGTGTTATGACGTAATGTTAAGCCGGTTATAAACTTAACATTTTATTCTATTCACTGAATATTTTAAACTAAGACGCGAAATTATTGTTTAAGATTTACTTAAAGGATTTGCTTAATTTTATGGCAGCATGCAAAGGTACAGCGAACTAGCTTCTGTATTGTATGGGACTTCTAGAATTATATAATATATTGGGTCGAGCTTTATTTCTCTACTTAATTTGAAGTTGCTTATTTTAAACACCTTTACGATGGATTCAAACGTGAAGAAGAGGCTTTGTAATAGACACGATTTTTATGAGAATGAAGACGAAAATATGTTTAGGAAAAGCAATTGTAGGGCGCAATTTACCGACGCAATAATATCATTGTTCTCGATGGGGGTTGATGCAAAGGTCCACATATTTTCTAAATAAATGCAAAAGATACATTACCCCTTACCTTATCCTGTTATATATATCCTATCCTTACCTACTTACTACCTGGGCCTGTATACAAAGTAATATTATCCTCGCGTTTCATTATTATACAAATTATGGCATGGTTTGGGAATGACATATGTATGTATGTCACGCCAACTGTAAGCCTAGAATAGGCCTTAACAAAGTAATATTCTGTTGAGAATGCTAAAACAATCTAATTTAACAAAGCTTTAAATGTATTAAAATTTATTGCCATCACGATTTTGAGCACTATTTTTGCTGAGCGCTCAAAGCTCATGACGGCACCTGTATCCTATGACCTCTATCTATACTCAATTATATTTACATCCCACCATCGTCTGAGCGGTGCTTAGAAATTGAATCTTTCAATCGTTACATCTTTGCCGATGCTTATAAATACTGTGATTAATTGGCCTAATAAAGCCTTTTCTTTTAAAACCTTAGTTATTCGAGTCACGTCTTTTATTACATCCCCGATATCATTGTTAGTTGATTCAACACTCCTACGGTTAACCTTTAGAACGGTTTCTTTGATCGATTGTTTCGAACCGTGATTTAATTTGCTTTGTACTGATAGTGAAATAGTTAGTTGAATACTAATTAAGTATTTTTTTCTGATATAAATTTTATTAATCACCTCTATATTTCGGTATTAGATATAGAAAGTGCAATTCACCCTCTTTCACGGTGAAATGTGGGTGTCGTTGTTACAGAACCTCTACTTACCCCTTACGTTAATAAACATTTACCCATTTTTTTGTGCATTTCAATCATGAAATGGCCATAGCTTACTCAAATTTGCCAATTTCAAGAAATTTCCGTTGGGTTTATCCTCTGAGTACCCCGATCTCCCGTCCCGGAGGACCCAGCATGACATTTATTTCCAATGGGCCATTGTAGGGTTTTTTACGTCTCCATACAAAAAAAGTGCAAAACGCAAGGTCAAGCGACGTCGTTCGTTCGTGTCAATACCTGGGGCCTTACCATGACCTCTTATTATGAGTCAGATGTATTTGACGGGTATATATCTGTCACTGTCACACAGCTGAACTATCATTGCAATAATAGCTCATGGTTGGGCTCCTGTACTTGGGCTACTGAAGTGATGAAGACATATGTAAATACACAGTAATGAAGACTCGATGATGGTAAGCCCCCAGGGCAATAAGAGATCGGAGCTAAACTCACCACAGCAAGATTTAGCATGCATTATCGTCTACTTACATAACATTTCACTGTCAAAACCGTTTCAGCTTCTATTAACAGTGAATATATTAATGTCTCACAACCGTGTAGGACAACCTGTCTTAAGCATCGTTTTGTGTCTAGTTTATTTCTGGATTCACCGATCGCATTGGACCGTGTAAGATCAACGCATAATTTAAGCAATTTATTTTGTCAGGTTCAATTATAGAATAGTTTTGACGCATGTTATTGTTAATTATATTCTAGACCACAGAGTTACTTGCATCTGGCAACAAATCCAGGTTTACGTTAATGCCTTTCATTTCACATAATGAAGAATTCAAAATAGATTTCATTGCTTTATCTAATAACAAACCTTTGCTTAATAAATGCTTAAATGCTTTCAATTAATCCAAGTAAATTTTTGTTCTTCCGAAAAAAATAATAATTTGTCATTCCTTCTACAATGTAAGCTCTCACAAAAAATCACTTTGGTAGTTGTGGATCTTCCTTATACAAGTTTTCATATAACTCATGTCTTTATATATGCTATTTATAATGTTAAACGGATCGTATCGTGTCCATGTCGTACTAATTAAAGCACCCTTGTTATCCTCTTTGACACATCCTTTTGTGCTTCCTTCTCCTTGTTTTGTGGTCTTACGCAACATTGTGTAACTGAATTCATCTTTTCCTTCACACCAATGTACACCTTATCTACAGCACCATCTATGTTTTTACAAAAAATATCGTCTGCATCATCGACACAGATTTTTGCTGCTGTTACCCAGATACTTAATTAATTGTCCACGTTTATATGCTCTTTGATGTTTAGTGACGATTTAATATATGTTTGTGTTTTATTTCTTTGGACTATTTACATTCCCAGTTTTGTTGGTTAGTTTCTTTCAAGTTTGATATATTGGCTATCTGGTAGCTTTTATGTGTTAATCATTGCTGGGATCGCATTAATGGGGTTCACGGGTGTCGTTTTTAGTGGAATCATATTTTAATGATACGTGGTTGTTTGCGTAACAAACTTAAAGAGTATTTTATTTGAATCGTTCTGTCTGTGATTATTTTCTCTGAGAAACTGTTGTGCCACACATATTTTGTTTCACTTATACCTAATATCACTTTTCTTTCATTTATCCTGCTGTCATAGCATGGCAGTGTTAAAAGAGTCTATGAAACCGAGAGGTTTGAGTAGGTAGTTGCAAACGTTCGATCTATAACTTGTTGGAGATGAAATTCTAAGACGTATGTATTTGAGCCGGCGATGGATTTACTATAAGTCACGTTGACACCTAATTATCTACGATGTAATGTTGGTATTGCCGCTTTGCCAACCCCTTCGTGGACTCTGGACTACGTAACATATTCCTCTGTTATAACATTAATATATCGTCTTGATTTCTCAGTAGGTATTACATTAACACCTAAGCTAGCTTATAATGCGTAAGCAGCCCAATGCGATCTCTATGATAGATATTAAACGATACAATTTATCTCGATTATAAGCTTGATGTTCGCGGAACGAGTTGTTGAACTTTATCGAGAACTCAACGCGAGATATTGATGTGAAGTGTTATGACATTAGTATTTATATAAAGTCAAGTGCTTTGTTACTATGACTGTATATATAGGATATATTTGTTGTTCTATAAATCCGTCTGGAATTAATTAAGTGCCTACTTAGATACAAAACACTACAGATTTTCTGTCAAAGAAAACATCGCGAGTAAACCTAAATTCGACTGAAATTTGAATCGATTTCGTCATCTGTTACGATTGCATCCAAACATCTGTGATAAGTGGTTGTTGTGCAATTCTATCTAATTATTCTGGGAAGGTACTTAGCGATACTTTGAAAAGTAAATGCTGAGTTTCTTGTAGGATTCTGTCACCAATGAGTTTTTCTAAAAAACGTATGTACAGTGATTTCACACCACGTGCTTTACGGTGAAGGAAAACATCGTGAGGAAACCTGCATATTTCTGAGAAGTAATTCACGTATGTATAGTGTCTGAGACGGCGATGGACTCCCCACCCGTCACGTTGGCACTTAATCATCTTCGGTGAAAAGTGGGTGTTGTGATTACAACACCTCTGCCTACCCCTTCGGGGAATACAGGCGTGAGCATATGTATGTATATATGCCTACTCTCTTTAAGTAGAAATGATGTCACTTAGAACCCATATTTCTTGTCTCTTGCAAGGTAAAGCCTTGACTGGCCATTTGTCTGGCGTTAGGAGATAAAGAGTTGGGTCAAAGCTAGTGTTTCACACCCAGCCTCACCTAGCGGCCACTTAAACTGATTAATGCAATTTATGGCATACTCTAATCATTCGGGCTAACTACTTAGTAATCAGTTGTATGAAAAAATCTAGTTTTGATGGAACATCTTATTCATTATCAGAAATTCTAGCCCCCGTTATAAAGCTTACAGTGACTAAAAGGATGTGCATATTAAACTGAAAATTCACGAGCTAACCTCTTCTGGAACTAAATACAACACGTGCCGTCACGAGCTAAGAGCGCGCAGCTAAAATAGTGGGGATACCGCACATGTTTTTATTCGCCTCGCGCCATCCAAATAGACAGGGACAGACTGATCTTGGTTGTGGTAATATTGGGTCCAGTTGCCCGGAAGCACGTCCCTCAGGATCTTTTGTGCCGCCGTAGCCCTTTTGCTCTACGTGCCTGACTCCTCAAATACTCCCTGGACAAGATCTGCCGACTTGTCCATGGGGAAGAGCTTGTAGTCCTCTGGTTCCGGATACCCAGTAGGTCCATTCGCCATCTGACCAGGGACTTATAAAATTGAATTTGAACTACTATTTATTTATTTATTTTCTTTCCACAAATTTCCTCTAAGGCTTACCCTAAGATTGCCATTTGCCCTACAATGTACCTTACATGATTGACTATATTCTCACCCCTTTATTGCAAAGCTTTGACTCAGATATATCATGGTCCATCTCTTTCAAGTGATACGGATTTAAAAAGGGATGGACATTCATTAAGTCCGAGTTTAATTTAGTCTTCGTTTTAACCATGTTTGTAATAAAGGGGTAAGCATTTATCGTCACGGTCGCTGTTATATGAATCTAGGTCACCACGCCTACTAAGTATGACTTGTCGAACAATTAGCAGCATACAAATTAGATATTATTGTACTAAAACTAATTACCAATATCTTGAAATTTATATCTACGCGCGTGAAGTACAATTTATTTTGCGATATCCGTAGAAGTTTAAATTATTACATACTAGGTTTATTTCTCCGACTGCTTCTGTGGGGTTTTAAACAATTTTGTCATTTATATTACTACAAAGCATACGGCCTGTCAGATGGTAAGTGGTTACCATAGTCTATGGATGCCTACAAACACAGGGATAACAGTCGATTCTAAACTTCCAAATCAACCGCTTTTCACTAAATGTTTCGGACTGTACTGAAGAACCGTGGTGGCCTCGAGGTTTGAGCAGTCGCCTGCTACGTAAGCGACGCAAGTTCGAATCCCAGCGGGGCCTGTACCAATGAGTTTTTCTAAAAAAAACTTATGTGCGGTGGTTTCACACCACGTGCTTTACGGTGAAGGACAACATCGTGAGAAAACCTGCATATGTCTGAGAAGTAATTCATAGACGTACGTAAATTGCCTGAGACGGCGATAGACTCACCCTCTGTCACATTGACACTTAGTCATATTCGGTGAAATGTGGGTGTAGTTGTTACAACACCTCTGCTTTCCCCTTCGGGGGCCCTTCTGGGATTGGGTAAGCATATTTATTTATATTTAATTGGAATATAACTAATGTCCGTAACGGCTGGATCGAATTTAACAGAACTTTCACTGGTAGATAGCTAATGTTACACGGAGTAACTTAGGATACTTCTATTTATATAAAAATTCGAGATTACAAACAGACACTTTAATTTTATTTATCTGTATGTATAGATTAGCAGGTCGTAAAGCTGGTGTAAATTGTTATTGTATAAGCTGACTTACGATATTACTTACCGATAGGCCAGATAAGCCAAATGCGGTACATTTTGTGAGATTGTTAATTAATTTCGTATTGTTCTGTTAATCGTGAGAACAGGGACGTCGTTACTATTAGGTAAATGTTTTGCGTTGCAATCATCAGTAATTGTTATTGCGACATTCGTGCTATGTTATCATAGGTGAAGAATATGTCTATGGTATCCCCTGCCTGTCGTCAGAGGCGACTAAAAGGGGGCCGGAGGGCCTGCTGGCGGTGGTCGGGGTGGGAGCTTTGACCACCGGCGCGGGCCCGGGAAGGTGGCAGCGCGACGTGGCTCGCGCTGCCTTGCACAGCGAGGTCTCCAGGGGCGGCATCACAGCTGCCCCGGGGATGTGCCCCGGCAAAGTGTGGGGGGACACCGGTGCGTTCTATCAGAGTACCCGGAGTCCCCACTGAGCACTGAGGATGGCCAGAGGGGGGTTTTAGTGAGGTAAAAAAAAAACAAAGGTCAGGTTTTTTAATACACACTAGCTGCTGTTTTAACCGCGCAGAGTTAATATCATGGATGATCTGCTGAACCTTAATATATTTTTTAAATCAAAGTGGTCAAGTTACTCCTTGTAACATTAGCTATATGTCAGTGAAAGTCCCGTTAAAATCAGTCAAGCCGTTTCGGAGATTAGCCAGAACAAACAGACAGACAGACAGACGGACCGAGAGACAGAGAACATTTTTAAAAATTGACTTTTCAATCACAATACCGTGTATATTTTCATATGCATTTAGTGAAAATCTGTTAATTTGGTATTACAAACAGACACTTCAATTTTATTTATCTGTAAATATAGAAATGTAGATGCAGAATTGAAGTTCGATATCGTCTTATATATAAGACGATATCGAACTTCAATTCTGAAACGGCTTAAAATATAAGTGATTCTTAGGTAGGAAGGTTCTTTTAACCATTAAGTAATCATAGTTATCAGCGCATAGTGCTAAATTGTCTTGAAACTCAACTCAAATGTTCTTCGATTACTGATATCATTGTAATAAATAACTATAGACTGTAATCTAGGAGCCAACACGCAATACATTTGGGACAGGAATGCCGAAGTTGTCCTTGTATTAACAGAATTGGTAACTATCTATTGTTGTTTGTAGATATCTTGGGCTTGTCGTCGAGTGTTAGGAGGTTTTTAGCCTAAATTACTCCTTGTAACGTCAGCTATCTGCCAGTGAAAGTCCCAGCTTCACACAGACAGGTAGACAGAAAAAAAAAGGGTGTTTTTATGTTATACTGTATATTACTATCTAATATAGTAATTGAGCCGTGGTGGCCTCGGGGTTTGAGCAGTCGCCTGCTACGCAAGCGACGCAAATTCGAATCCCAGCGGGGCCTGTACCAATGAGTTTTTCTAAAAACCTTTAGGAACAGTGATTTCACACCACGTGCTTTACGGTGAAGGAAAACATAGTGAGGAAACCTGCATATTTCTGAGAAGTAATTCAAAGACGTATGTATAGTGCCTGAGACGGCGATAGGCTCACCATCTGTTACGTTGGCAATTAATCAAATTCGGTGAAAAGCGGGTGTTGTGATATCAACACCTCTGCCTACCCCTTCGGGGAATACAGGCGTGAGCATATGTATGTGTATAGTAATTTTAGTTTAGGTCCGTTAAACAAACTGACCCATTAATTTTATTTATCTGTATGTTACGTATATAGTTTTATCTGTATGTATATGGATCTAGAGCTCACGCCTTCTTCGTCTCTGAAGTGTAACAAGCACTTTCCATCGAACGTGATAGATGGCGAGTCTATTCCCGTCTAGATACTGTGCAAATGCAGGTTTCATCACGATGTTTTTCTCCCTAGGATTCGAACTTGCGCCGCTTGCTAAGCAAGTGGATTGAAATCCCCACGGCCACCCCGACTCCTTAAAATATTGAAATAGAATAAACCAATAAAACCTCCATTCACGTGCATTCTATATTTAAACTATGGAAACAGGCCAAGTGTGAAGTGAGCGTGGATTACCTGATTATTATTTATGCGTATAGCAATGTAACGGCTGCATAAAGATGGGATAAGCCCTGTTTATGAGGTCTCATAAAATTTGGCCCACAACCTGCGTTGTGTGATGACCTTTGGAGGGATTTAGATGTTTGTTGCTGGATGCTGTCCAAGGTTTATGATTAACACTTTGTATCTAGATTTAAAATATTACCTGGATTTGTATCTAATTTGAACTGCGAATCAATTTGTAGAGCTTATTATTTATTACTAGCTTATGCCTACGACTTTGTCCGCGCGAAATAGCAAATTGCAACTCACGATTGATCTTAGCGTGATAATATGAAATGAAAATGAAAAATATTTATTCAGTTTGGACCCTGGTAAGGCATTTATGAATTTAGAAATTTTACTACCGGTTCGGAAACTAGCCTTCCGAGAAGAACCGGCAAAAAACTCAGCTGGCATCATGTACCTACATTTCATCGATACAATATTTATATTGTGTATGTATATGTGTATGTGTATGATTTATCATATGAAATCATAATATATAATACAGACATAGATATAAATAATAGCCTTCCTAGATAAATGGTTTATCTAACTCTGAAATATTTTTACAAATCGCTCCAGTAGTTCCCAGGGCGTGCATTCGATTTTCAGGAGGGTAAGCATAAACAATAAGTAGGGTAGGTAGGTGCGTTAATTACATACCAATGTGGCGCGTAGGATTTGGCAATTGGATGGGTGACCGCCCGAGTTCCCTCCGTGCCTCGGAGAGCACGTTAAGCGACGGCTTCCCGGTTGCCAATTTATCATCTTTGGCAATCGTTACAGGTCAGTCGGAGGCCTAAAATAGTCCTGACTACTGGTATAACCCAGATGACAGATTTTCCTCGTTAAAGGGGTTGCGAAGGTCAGATGGCAGTCGCTTCGTATAAAAATCAGGTGATCAGCCACATCGGGTTGAATCAAGTGCCGACCCCAACAATGTATGGGATAAGGCCCGGGAGATGATGATGATGTGGCGCGTAGGTACATAAGTTTTGGTAAAGACATACGCACACACGACACAAGTGTATTCAGCCATCACAAATGGTAAGCACTGCTTATCTGCTTATATGGAATGCACGCCCCTGGTAGTTCCTAACATTAGCGTGTTAAAGCAAACTTGCGGAAGAAGACGCGCGCTGAAGCTAGTTCTCCAATAAGCTGGCGAGTTAAGATAAAATCCTCATTCAAGGCTGACGTGTGCTCTGTGGCGGCGAATCGCGTGCGAACATACAACATATAATTTGCAACGCCCGACTGCTAATACACCTAATTATGGTCATTTTGAAAAACGTACGATTTCACTTTTTGAATACTACATGCGTTGATTTATTTGGGGCGAAGTGAATGGCCCGCTTTTGAGTTAACTAGGTGATGTTCAACTGTTAACTCAATACAATGTCACAGTATAAATATAAGCCTTACAAGCAGCAAGGAATCTAGGAAAAAACCGTTCGAAATGACACACACACAGCCACGTACATCTCCGAGATTATAAGCAGAATCGCAGTAGCGTCAAAAAGTTTCACATCGTGACTGTCATACGTCAGTTAGGTGTTTTACCGACTTTTTCACAACTTCAATGCATACTACAAATCTTCATTATTTTGGCAGTAAATAAAAGAGCAATTTTCAAAATCTTTAAGATTCACAAACCTCACGCTCAATGGAGCAAACGATCTTATTTCAAACATTAGGCCTAGATGTTTTACTGTTTGTAGAGCTGATATTAATACTGTGACAATGTTCTAAGTAGTTTTATAAGTCTGAATAAAAGTCGAGTTTAAATTGATCTGGGTATATATTCAAGTCTTCTTAAAAATTATATACTTGCTTCCGACCACAACTTCGTCTGCTTGACAGTAAGTTGTCAGTCAGATTATTTATGCCCTTTTTAGACAACTTCTGTCAACAAACATTTAGTGACGCCGCTTGCGCGTCATACGGCAAACCTTAAAGTTGTCCATGGCGCGCGAGGTGTACCATCCACATCGTATCGGTTAATGTATACCTACCTCACCAAGAACACACTTACCCAATATCATGTTCCTATGACCAGCGGCAGTGCATCTGTGCGTTGATATAAAAAAAAATAAAAGCAGAGGTGTTGTAACAACACCCCCATATTTCACTGAATATGTTAAAGTGCCAACGTGACAGAGGGTGAGTCCATCTCCGTCTCAGGCACTATACGTACGTCTTTGAATTACTTCCCAGACATATGCAGGTTTCCTCACGATGTTTTCCTTTACCGTAAAGCACGTAGTGTAAAATAACTGCACATAAGTTTTTTAGAAAAATTCATTGGTACAGGCCCCGCTGGGATTGTAACTTGCGTCGCTTGCGTAGCAGGCGTCTGCTCTAACCCCAAAGCCACCACGTCTTGATATCAGTCAGTCATAACGCGGATTATGTTGTAATTAAAAGCTAATTATTACTCGGGGTATTTAAAGAAGTATGGTGCGCTGTTTCAAGTCACAAAACTTTGTAGCTTCTTCTGTTTGACTAATTTTATCCCCCTTAATACGGCTTCACTCATTTGCTACAAAAACAACATTTAAATCACAAAACACGTACAAATAGGTGCATTAATACAAGGGACGCGGCACACCGTATTTCGGTAGTCACGTACGTTACTATTTTTACACTAGAAGTCAAAAACAGGGCTGGCACCCTCAATAAAATTAATGTTTTATGTACACCTCCAGAACTAATTGGTTTTTAAATACTCAGTAGTAAATATAGAATTTGTTTTATTGGTATTGAAAGCGCGGTGACGGATTAATGATGGCAATACAATATAAATAATTGTCAATGTATTTTGGGTATAAATTAGTATTTACTCCCAGGGGAAATCTCTGGAATCGACATTTCCCATGAGTATTATGAGAATATATTACCACATGCTATGGAGGACTGCAGAATGGGGATCTCAGTTCATTGCAAGGGAAGTAGGGCCTAACGAAATCAAAATACGGATTTGTTTGACTGGGGACGGTGGGACTGACTGGTTGGCAGTCAAATAATGCTATTTTAGGATACTGATAGGTTCCTCTGAAGAGCAGGTGACCAGTGCGAATTGCAGCATTCGGTAAGGTCACAAGTGCTCCTGCGCTCCATAAGGTCACCAGGGGCTCGACCATGAGCTTTTATTGCAATGATAGTTCAGCTGTGCGACAGTGACAGATGTATACACGTCATATACATCTGTCTCATAATGAGAGTAAAACTATCATGGCAATAAGAGGTCATGGTAAGGCCCCAGTACATGTTCCTGAGTTACTGAGATTGCGAATGCAAATTCTTGCGCTCAGTAAGGTTGTCAATGCAAGTTCCCGCAGTGAGTAAAGTTGAACTAGCTATATATATATATATATATATATGGACTCTTTCATCTGGCGACTTCGCCCTATTACCTCTCTCGTATCGCCTAAATTATATTTATAAAAAAATCAACAAACATATTGCATATCATCAATTTTTAACCGCAATTTAAATTTAAAGTTCAACCCTATTCAAAAACCTTTTGTATCGCATTGTAGGGTTACCAAAGCCGGGTTCGCTTTGATCTCGCCCGGTGGCCGCCCATAAATTGTTACTTAGTGACAAATGACCACATAGTTCGGTGATCGATGTAACACAAGAATTCTTTATTTATTTCAATACTTAAGACCAATTGGAATTTTTCGTAACTTCACAGCTGCCGCTATTTGCATAATAATATTTTTTTTTATTTTTTAATATCTAGCTGTTTCCCGCAAATTTACCCGCGTAGACGAACTCATAAGTGTATTTCGCGTAAACCTATTTGTTTCGAATAAAATTAGCGTGTGCTATTCCTTGTAACACCAGCTGTCTGGCAGTGAAATACCCGTTAAAATGGGTCCAGACCGGGAAAAAATTAAAAATTTATTTTTATGTATGCAGTGCATACACTTTCATATTTATTTGTATAGATATATAGATTTTTGAATACATTACGTATGTATTAGGATTTCATTCAAAATATTAAGGATTTTTTTTTACTGTCGTGTAACCGATGCTATGGGAAAAAAATTTCGACAGATGTTATAACAGGCTTCGACCCTAATCGTTCAATTTAGTATTCTGCTCCTAAATAATAATTATTTACATTAGTAGTGTTTAGTTTGTTATGGCAACACAGTTTAGTGCAAATCAGTTCAGGCATTTTGTTTTATAAACTGAAACTGAAAATCGAAGGTCAACGACACGGTCTCCGACTATAATTAAATAAAATAACTTTTTAAAGGAGTCATCAACATTTTGACGTTTGAATTTGCTTGTAAATGATTTCGCTTTTACGAACCAACCAAAGAATAGAAAAAAACTAACTATCGCACCCTTAAAATTCAAATAAAACCGTTATTATCGAACCTTTATATTTATATAAGACTAGCTGTGCCCCGCGGTTTCACCCGCGTAGACTTGTCTCAGCCCGATCGGTTTAAAATTGACAAAGTTTCATACAAACGTTCATCTCCATGATCCCCATGAGGGTAGAATTAATGAAAATCCTTTCTAAGCGGATGCCAACGTCATAACATCTACCTGCATGCCAAATTTCAGTCCGATCCGTCCAGTGGTTTGCGCTGTGCGTTGATATATTTAGTATCAACAAGGAAGTAAACATGATGTTTCGTTTACGTTCAATTCGCTATTGCCGAAATGAAGCAGTGTCGTCGCCGAATATTAAAATATTCACACTTTATAACTTACAAGTGAAAGTGACTAAGAAAAATAAATATCTCACTTTTCGCTGCACCGAAGTTACTTACTTGAAAGTCAAACCAAACAAATTATCAGCCTAAATCTGAGTTATACTGAACAGTGTATGAGATATGTTTATGGGGAAAGGGGTCAGAATCATAATCAATCAGTATCAGAATGGAATGAAAATATGATTCATCATGTAAAAATAAAAACATGCTCACGCCATCCCAGAAGGGTCCCCGAAGGAGTAAGCTGAGGTACATTACCGATAACAATTTTCACGAAATATAATTTAGTCCAATCATGATAGATGGTGTGTCCATCGGCGTCCCAAGCTCTATACGTCTATATATGCAGATTTCATCACGATGTTCTCCTTCACCAAAGATATTTGGTGACTTAAGTTTTTTGAAAAAGTCTTTGATATAACTGGGAATTGCGTAGCAGACGGCTTCTCAAATTTCACGGCCATAATGACTATTGATGCAGGCCGCTGGGATTTGAGCCTGCGTCGCTTACATAGCAGGCGCCTGCTCATACCCCAGAGCCACCTCGGCTCATACATTATGTATACGTTGCCAATAGTTGATCACCCCTGACTGAGCACGCGTCCGTGGCGCCGGCCTTATTGTGAATTCACAAATCCCTCTCAGAATAAACAAACTATTGCTTGTTTTGCATATCCCTTTAATATTTGCGCGTGCTTAGACTTGAGCAGTGAGTTTTCTAAATTTCCAAACGGTGCTCGCCAAATTGTAATGTTTCTGTTTGTTTTCTATGGATGGAATTTAGGATAGTTACTTTGGGATTGTTTCCGAAAATAAGCTATTTCTTAAAGCTTTGTAAAATTCACGACCTATTTTCAGGTTTTTGACGTTTAATTCAGTTCTAAGAGAGTCTAAGTATTTATCTGAAAGTGAGTGTTTTTATTCATATGTCAATCAATATCATAGTCTTATTTTTATTGCATGCAATAGAGCCGTGATGGCCTTGGGACTTGAGTCGTCGTCTACTACATAAGCGTCGCAAGTTCGAATCCCACCGGGGCTTGTGACAATTAGTTTTTCTAAAAAAACATATACGCAGTGATTTCACACCTCGTGCTTTACGATGAAGGAAAATATCGTGATGAAACCTGCATATGTTTGAAAAGCTATTCTGAGACGACGATAGACTTACCATCTGTCACGTTGGCACTTAGTCATCTTCGGTGAAAAGTGCTACACCTCTGCCTACTCCTTCGAGGAATACAGGCGTGAGAATATGTATGTACATACAAAAATAGTACTCTCGAATGAAAGCAAAAATAACGTGCCAATTTAAGCATATATAATGTCAGTTCATGTTAATGTTTGAGGGTGACAGACAGACAGACGTATATCAGCGGTATGTCGTCGACATTCCGAATGCGCTTACGCACAAAGATTGACGTTGGTAAATAAAAAAATATATTGGGATGGCTTAAGTGTCAATCAAAATGAAGACAACAGATTTTCGAAATGAGGAGACTTAAGAATAATGTCACTTTGGATGTGTTGTGAAGACAGAATTCAAAAAGTGTTTCTTCCAATACTTCAATCAAGTTATTATTAAAAGCTATTTTTAAATTTAATTAAAAAGAAACACATTTTTTAACTATTAATTAACGCCTTACCAGAAAGCGTAACTTTAGGCAGAGTGTTCTTTAAACAGGGGGCCAACTATGATTGTTTAAGGAGCGCGTTTTAAGAACTTCTTAGCTTTGACGTTTACTTGCGTCGCTTGCGTAGCAGGCAACTACTCAAAAAATTCAGCCTGAATAGCTTTATTGTATGTATTGAGTGTATCTATGCTAAATTCTTAATTTAAAAACAAACGCCAGTTTCCCAACTCTATTGCTTATTTTATGACCACAAATTAATTTACTGAAGCAAGCTATAAATAAATGAAGACATTTTATTTCACATTAAATCAAGTAGGTAGCTGAACATGAAATTTATCGTAATCCATTACACATAACTACATCGTATTTGAATTAAAATTTAATTAATTGAGAAACGTCAATTCACAAAGTTTTCAAATCGGACTCACAATAAAATATGCTCCAATAAAAGTTACAAAACACCCAATTTAATTTTTTATTTTTATTTTTAATGGCCGTAAATATATTTACATTCATATAAAAGCTATTAACTGCAAATTTTAATATTCAACGCTCGTGTTCAGAACAAAAGCAGTAACTCTTAAAATCCATTAATGATGTAATCCTACGTGGAATCCGTACACGATTCAAATGCTTTTCATTCATCCATTCATTAATAAATTGCTTTTTAGTAAAATGCTACTTACTTTTAGAATCGTGGTGCTTTGTTATTTTAAAACTAGAGGACGTCACGCGGTTTCACCCGCGTATTTCCCGTTCCCGTGGGAGTACGGGGATAAAATATAGCCTATGTTACTCGCCGATAATGAAAACGTGTGACTTCCGCTAGTAGTTTATAAAATTATATTTTTGCTAATACTTTGATCATAATTAAACAATACATACATAATAAATAATACTATACTATACTATAAATACCTACATAGTAAAATATTTTTATGTAGGTACTAAAAACATACATATGCTCACGCCTGTATTCCCCGAAGGGGTAGGCAGAGGTGTTGTAATCACAACACCCACTTTTCACCGAAGATAATTAAGTGCCAACTTGACAGATGGTGAGTCCATCGCCGTCTCAGATACTTTACATACTTCATTGAATTGCTTCTCAGAAAATATGCAGGTTTCCTCACGATGTTTCCCTTCACCGTAAAGCACGTGATGTGAAATCACTCTACATAAGTTTTTTAGAAATATTCATTAGTACAGGCCCTACTGGGATTCGAACTTGCGTCGCTTGCGTAGCAGGCGACTGCTCAAAACTCAAGGCCACCACGGCTTTTTACGGTACTAAAAGTAGATCGAAGGTAAATTCTCATATATTTCGTTCACCCTGAAACTCTTTGACTATAAAGTCACGTCTTTAAAGTGATCATAGTTACAATTCCAAAAATAGGGTCGGAAATATGTTGTAGTCATGACATAAATCTCGGTAGTCAGCTGGCTGTAAATTATTCATGTTAGTACCAACAGGCGTCATATCGCTGTGACAAATTCATCGCTCTGGTATCAAAATTGAAACGGTGAATGGTACAAGTTATAAGCTTAAGGACCTGCTGCGTTATTCAGGGTACCTAGTGCGAGTTTTTCACGTCAAGTTTTTCAAACGCAGATTTGTATGGGCTCACAATAGTGTCATCTTTAGGCCGACAGACGGCGCTGTTTTGATCCCATTCAAATCTGCGTTTACGTCAACGCGATGACTTGTGACGACATCAGTGAAAAAGTCGCACTAGGTTCTCTGTAAGGTTTCTAAGCGCCGCACTGGACGTCGAGTGTCGGTCAAAGATACGAAATTGAACTTTAATCTCCATGTTTTATGTATCAATATCCTATGACGTAAACTGACAAGCTCATCGCTCAGGAACCTTGCAGAATAACGCGGCTGACCTGACCTTATACAGCCACATATTCTGTGAGTGTCAGTGTAAATCATAAGAAATTGAAGCATAACACACAGGCGATAAAGATCAATTTCGTATCGTTGGCTGGTCTTGCATTATATCCTACATTTTCTATCAATGTTCAAAAGAACGATGCGTTGACGAGTAATGAGCGCTCTGCGAAAATAGTGGGGATACTGCACATGTTTTATTCAGCTCGCGCCATACATATTGACAGAGACAAACTCATAAAATTACTACTGCGCTTTTTAGGGGCCCATAACTAGTGACGGAAACTGTAATTAAGGTACTTGTGGATACTATATAACTGTGGATACTATTTACTAATTTAATACTATTTAAACCGACAGCTGCACTCGTTGGTACAGGCCGTTGGGATTCGAACTTGCGTCGCTTACGTAGCAGGGGACTGTTCAAACCCTACGTCCACGGTACTACCAACACACCCACCATATATCATGTGTGTTCTTGCAAAAAAAATCCAGTTTCTTCAATTTCGTGGTCGCGTTCCCTGTCTTGACACAGGAAATATGGAAACTCTTCGATCTTTGATTATTTAGTCCAGCCGTTTCAGAGATTAGCCGAAACGGACAGACAGACCAATAAAAAAATTTGTTTTTAATGTGAGTACTGTATTATACTTACTTCCATATGTATATAGTGAAAAGCCTTTAATTTTGAATAACAAACACCGCAATCTTATATCTTTAAACGAGCAATTCTTTTATATATATAGGATCTCGGAAACGGCTCCAACGATTTTCATGAAATGTTGCATGTAGGGGGTTTCAGAGGCTAAAAATAGATCTAGCTTGGTTTCATTTATGGAAAACATCGTTTTGACCATGTTTTCAGGCACTGAAAAACTCATAACGTATCATTACAATACGACAACAAATTTCGCCGACATCTGTCAAGTTATGGTAGCGCAAAGGTGAGGCTTCCAGCTTACGGGGCGATAACGAAACTAGACTACGGTTCGAGACTGACGTTCACCGGATTTTTTTTTTCTTAATCTAAACCAAGCGCAGCTCGGTCAGCCAGATATTTATATTTATCTGTATACATAGATATTGTGTCTCTCGTCTCTCAATACTTATACCATAAACAACCGTTAAGGCACCGATTAACATGTCCCATTGAAATATAGTACCTAAGTTCGCTAGGGAACAAAACTTCCTAAAGCTTGGTTTAAACTGTGGTTACTTGACTAATGGCCTCTTCGTTTGCTAATTAGCACGTGGTTAGACCGGTTCCTCAATTACGTAATACAATAGCTATAATTAGTAGGCCGGTCCTTAGGGACGGGCTTAGAATAGAATTATCGTACAGCTTAGGGTTCTACAAAGAGAAATTCAAAAATATTTTTATTCGATTAGACTTTAGACAAAGTACTTTCAAATGGTCAGAATGACAATGACAGCAAGACATTATATAGGATTATACATGCTACCGCCAGGTTCGCAAGTTTTTACTCGGAAGAACTTGGCAAGAAATTCAGTAATTAATCTTTTAAATAATATTATACAATTTTAAAAATACCAAAATAATAAGAAATGCAAGCAGTAAAAGAATAATATATAACAAAACTCACTCCATACTCTGCCTCATTTACCCTCACCATTAGGTAAGATACTCAATCATTAGCCTGATTATTAAAAACATAGAAAGATTTAAAAAATCCTGGATTGCTATTTCCGCGTGCAAAAAAAAATAACATATTAGGAAAAAGTTTTATAGATTGTATAGTAACGTCGTTCCCGTTCCCGTGGGAGTACCTTGATATATACGTTATAGCCTGTATTAATCAGGGATAATGTAGTAATAAAATAATAAAATATTTTTAAATCGGTCTAAAACATTTTAAGGTGGTAACATTTACCTATAATCATGTATAATGTATTTTGTGTCCCTCTGACGATTTGAAAGTACTTTGTAAGAAGTCTAATGAAATAAAGATATTTTGAATGTTGAATTAAGCCAATTCGTAACAAATATACATACAAACCATTTCTCTTTATAATATTAGTACAAATTTCGGGACTATTTAACTTATTATTAATATGTATTCATAAATTGATAAGTTTCAATGTTGTTAGTTGAGATATCAATGAGTTACAAGTTGACAAAAAAAAATTGTCTAAAAATTTTATTAATTGTTGACTCATATTTATTTTTCAAAATGTACTTATTACATACTAACAAGACTCATTATCATTCCTTCAACAAAATAATATTTTACAGTAAACTCAACGATCTTCTCGTTCCAAGACAATGTAATACTTAAACCCTTTAAAATAGTCCTCAATATTAGTCACTTCGTGGCAAAAACTGCTCATCTCAATTTGCATCGCAATATAGACCTTGGATTGTCAGCAATACGTTTGAAAATTAGTTAGCTTCAGTGACAAGAGAAGTACTTTAGGATAACAATAACACCAATTACCTATGTCGAAGCAGGTACTCACACTTCAAGTTATTAAACAATGGATGCAGACAACCGTTCTGCATTTCATTTAAGCAAAATGAATATTACCAATGGAACTGCTAATAAAGTGTACAAAATATGAATTTTTTTTTATTAGATTCGCTTTTCGAAAAAATATCGTTGAAAATATTCGATTATTGCTTTATGACAGATCGAATTAATGAGGTCACAGACAGTAAAAAAATTATAAAAATCAAGAATTAAGTCTGATATATAAATTTGTAGTAAAAAATGTTACGATTTATCGATACATGAACAATACAGCTTCAAATGCGAAATGGTTTTCAGAGAGCTTTGCCAAGTTCAATAGCAAACGGTCTCCCGAACAAACACCACGCCAGTGAGTAGTGGCCGTCTCACGCGCAACGCGCTAACACGCATCGATACATCGAATAATACCGATACTGAAAAACATCGATTAATTCGTGAATGTTCTCGATCCAAGCATATTATTGAGTTTAGTGATTTTTTAATTTAGGTTGACAGTGATTCTCGATTTAAAAAAAATATTTTATATGTGTTTGTGTATTGTGTGTGGATTTTAATGTGTATACTTTTTGGACTTTTGAAACTGGCAGGTAAGATTTTTTGTTTTTTATTTACATAAGTTTTAATTGTGCGGGAATAAAAAAAGTTGAATTTTTTTAATTAAATTTTAATCGAGTTATAGATATCTATCTATATTAAGAAATCATTTAATTAGTTAAAGGTTTTAACAATAGTTCGTGTCTTATCTATAAAATTTACCGCCATAACCAACTGGTTTATAATTCTTATGCAATTATTGTAAACAGAGCTTACATAAACATGCATGGATATGCCAACAAAATTAATTATTTAAATTAACTTTGTTTGCGATACTTATTAGCAACTTTTTTCCATTAATCATCACTAAAGTCGACATGTTTTGAATAGAATAGGTTACTTAGCATATAACTTAACAACGAAGTATGTCGTTACAGCAGATTAAATTAAAATGCATACAATTAAATTTAGTTATTGAATGAATATTTGCAGTAGTGAATTAATGAGGAATTAAAGACCATTCATATCATTAATAAGTAGCTGTGCGCCGCGGTTTTACCCGCATAGTAAATGTCATGAGCGACCCCCGGAACCCGAAAACTTTTTTAATAAAAAAAAAATAATCACACTTTTTTGCTTCCCATTTTTAAATGAAACAGAAGACACATTTCTGTTTCTGAAACAGGAACGTGCTTTTCTTAAGTAACTATTCAAATTTACATTAAAAAAAATTTTGAGTTTTTTTTAAATGTAATATTTGGCCAGATTTTCATAGATACGTCAATAAATTCTTTGACAAACATACATATATATGCTCCAGCCTGTATCCCATGACGGTAGACAGAGACCACCGTTTGCCACACGCTACGATCCTTACATACTTCTTTCGCTTCATCCACATTCATGCATCTCTTCATACACTTCCCTTTTTATGTTTTTTTTTATTATCATTATTTACTATGTTCTTCTCAGAAGGCTAGTTTCCGAACCAGTGGTAATTCTTCGACATTCATAAGTGTCTTAAAATGGAGTAAACTTAATAAATCGACTCGTATATTTTTGTTATTTTCATAGTGTTATGTCCTATGCTATTTTAATTTGGGGCAAAGCTGCTGATATAGAGAATATATTCACATTACAGAAAAGGGCTATACGATCAATTTATAATTTGGGACCCCGAGATTCGTTAAGGGAAAAATTTAAATCAATTGGAATTTTGACAGTGGCCTCACAGTATATTTTAGCTAACTTATTATTTGTGCATCAAAACATTGGATCGTTTCAAAAGAAATGTGATGTGCATAACATAAACACAAGGCACAAAAACAAAATTGTAGTGCCTGCGCATCGCTTACAGAAAGTACATGGCTCATTTTTAGGACAGTGCACACGCTTCTATAATAAATTACCAACAGAAATTGTAAACTTGCCCTTCAATAAATTTAAAGAGACCATCAAAGGAAAAAAAAAGGAGTTTTGCTCAAAAAAGGATATTATACTGTAAGTGATTATATTTGTGATAAGGAACCCTGGGATGTATCTTTGTCGAAATATTATTGTAAATAATCCCATTGGCACTGTACTTTTGCTACAATTAATTAATCTTAGTTTGATCTTTGCTTTGACTGGCTGGAATTTGCCATGCTCACAAATATTTGTAATATTTTAGTTATTATATTTGACAATTGAGCATTTGTGCTGTGTCCATGGGCTTATATTCATGAGATATAAATACTGTAACCAAAAACATTGTATAATATATATTTTTTTAAAAGAGTAATTGTTGAGTTTCTTGCCGGGTTCTTCTCAACAAAAGCTACCTTCCGAACCCGGTGGTAACATTTATAATCATGTATAATGTATTTTGTGTCCTTCTGACGATTTGAAAGTACTTTGTAAGAAGTCTAATCAAATAAAGATATTTTGAGTTTGAGTTTGAGTTTGAAAATAATTTTCATTTGGTTATTGACTTTGACATTTTAAAGGTAAAATAAACGTTGGTGGAAGAAAATCATTGTTACTTCACATATACTTACGACTTTGATTTCATTAACAATAAAAATTATTAGTAGCACTAATTAAACCCCTCAAGCTCGCACATAAAGCAAGTTGGAACATTTACTCTCGTCGTTATTTATTCAAGTTTATTTCGGGCTATGCTAGACAATTTCAAGAGCAAAATAAATATAAATCACGGCCGTGCAGCCGCCCCGTGCTGAAATGTTGATGAGCTTACTGGATTGGGGGTGGGTGGTGTAAGTTATACGATACCAGACGGGGAGTTCTTGTTGTAGGTAATATTTTGAATACAAATTTGATTTTGAAAATACAAGATTCAAAATTCAAAATTCTAAATATCTTTATTTAATTAGACTTCATACAAAGTACTATCAAATCTTCACAAGGACGCAAAATACATTATACATGATTATAAATGTTACCACCGGGTTCGGAAGGTAGCTTTTGTTGACAAGAACCCGGCAAGAAACTCAACAATTACTCTTTTAAAAAAATATATATTATACAATGTTATTGGTTACAGTATTTATATCTCATGAATATAAGCCTATGGACACAGTTCAAATGCTCAATTGTCAAATATAATAACTAAACAAGCATTGCGAGTTCCACCTTCCACCATGTCTGCCTTGTTGGACTAGTGGTAACCCAGGCTGTGTTGTTGGGTTTTCCATATGTTATTTCCCTGTGCAGACAGGAGTCGGGTATTAATTATTTTTATTATTTATTACAAATACTGGGTCGAGATTTTAAGGCTCATTTGGCATACTGAATAGGCTGCTTTATATCAATTTAAAAATAAAATAAAAATTGCTTATTTTTTTCAAACCGTGGATTATTTTACAAAAATTTAGGTTTTTAGAATTTTATTTTACAAAAAAATAAGCTTATGTGTAAGTTCCACATATCATCCAATAAGCATTGAACCTTTTGTCAGCTAAACTTTAACACAAAATAAGTAGTAAGTGTACCGACGAAAAAATAACATAATGTGGTTATAAGGCATATAAGGTATTTTTTATTTCTTACCAGCCGATATACCAAAAATGTGCGCCTAAAAAGTCAAGACCTTATAGATATCAAATTTTTCCATATTTAATTTGAATTAGATTTGAAGAATATAAGGACTTCTTAATGAAAGAACATAAGTGGTGAAATGTGGGTGTACTATAAGTGTGTACTATAGGCGTGAGCAATTTATTCCGTCACAGTGGAGGAATATAAAGTGAGGTAATGCATGTACATATTTTCCTTAGACTTTCCAATTACTTCTTTGACTAAGAAGAATTTGTCTAAGAAGAGATACCAATTTATCATACGTCATTTCTTGGAAAATGAAAATGATTTATTCAGTTTGGGGCCAGGTAAAGCACTTATGAATGTCGAAGAATTGACCACCGGTTCGGAAACTAGCCGTCTGAGAAGAACCGGCCAGAAACTCAGCTGACACCATGTACATTTAATTACATAGTAAATAATTATTCATTACAATAAAATTCATATAAAATTATTCATCAAAAATTCTTATCAGAAGGCTTGTTTTCGCACCAATTATATTTTTTCGTTGTCTAAAAATAACATTTTCATTTTAAGCTTAAACTAATCTAACGCTCTGCTCTCGTACCTTACACTTCACAAGTAAAGTTATAAAGTTCCTCATACACTCAATACAAGCCACTCCGATCGCATCGCATTGACAAATCGTAAGCAATTACACGACCGAGCTAATAGGCCCGTCAACAAACCGTCTGTCCGTATGTAATTTGTTATTAGATTCGGCTGTCTTTAATCGTGATTACACTTAATGTACCCAAGCATATTTTCATATATATTTTTTTCGTTTTTGAATTGTTTTCTAACAAAATTTAAGGGCTGTAAATATTTGAATCAACTAAAGTTATATCTGGGAAAGTTACAGATGGGGAGTTAGGATTTTTTGACTATCAGTTATTAAATCGTATCATATATCTTTAACGACCAATTCTTGTATATGTATAATCGGAATAACGGAAACGGCTCCAACGATTTATATGAAATTTTACATGTAGAGGTTTCAGGGGAAAAAATAGATCTAACCAGGTTTTATTTATGGAAAACATCGTTTTGACTCAACTCATAAAATATCATTACAATACGACAGTAAATTTCATCAACATCTATCAAGTTATGGCACAGACGTGATACTTCCAGCTTACGGGGTGATAACGAAACTAGAGTACCCCGTTTCGAGACTGACGTTCACCGATTTTTTTTCCTTTTTTAGTGGGAAGTAGAAAGCTGATCTTATAGATTATAATAAACTAAAATATGTTATTTCTCAGGCTCTAGATTATCTGGGAACCAAATTTAATTTAAATCGGTTCAGCAGACAGAGTTACTTTCGTATATATAATATTAGTACGGATTACCATTGACTGAAATCAATGAACAGCCTAAATCCGTGGTAAATGTCATATACATGAAATTTGGAGGTTGTTTTCTTTGGTAAGGCTAGAGGGGTAGGTACAAATTAAAGAAGGCTTATTCTTATTTCCACCCCTAAAGGTAAAGGTAGGTGAAATGTGAGTTGAAAGTATGTATGTACAATTTTACTGTCACGCGAGCAAACTTGCGGGCAAAACATTGGATTTGTTCACCAAATAATTATGCTACTTTATGTATGATTTTTTTCTCACATCGCACTTCATTTCTTTACCCTTTTGTAATTAATAATTATTTATTATGTAATGCTGTTTTTCTGTGAAGGCTAGTTTCCGAACCGGTTGTCAATTCTTCGACAATCAAAAGTGCCTGAACAGAGCCTAAACTGAATAAAACCTTTTCATTTTCAATGTAGGTTGATCTTAAAATATGACGAACTTGTCGCAATAATAATATTCTGTGGTGTGAGCGGTGACATAGAACAGAAAGAAAGAAAGAAAATAAGTCTTCCATGGTATTTAAATGGAGAGGAAAATTGGTTACTTAACCACAAAAACATTTTGCTACACATATGTAGTGCGTAAGTATGACGCAATGAATCATTTAAGATTACGCTACCCTATAAAAATTCGGTTTAAATAAATTTACTTTCACAAAAAAAAGAACATACAATTATTCACTTATACAAGAGAAAAAATAATTCCAAGGTTCCAAAGAGCATTTTTGGCCTTGGAACTGCCGAAGTTAACAAACATTAAAGTTTATCTAGAAGGATGTAAATTTTTAGTCTTTTGAGAGATGTAGAACTTATTTACAATGATTTCACACCACGTGCTTTACGGTGAAGGAAAACATCGTGAGGAAACCTGCATATTTCTGAGAAGTAATTCAATGACGTAAGTAAAGTGTCTGAGACGGCGATGGACTCACCATCTGTCACGTTGGCACTTAATCATCTTCGGTGAAAAGTGGGTGTTGCGATTACAACACCTCTGCCTACCCCTTCGGGGAATACAGGCGTGAGCATATGTATCTATGTATGTATAACGGTACTTATTCTGTGGTCTTAGCAGTTGTGTCATTTGTCGGCACTTAGATCCAATAAATTATACTGGTATTTTCCTCACATTCGTACCAGCCAGTCCCTCACCAGCGCCCAACTGATTTATTTTATTTATATTTTATTTAGAGCCCGATGTGTCCCACTGCTGAGCAAAGGCCTCCCTTCCCTCTTTCCAACACTTCCGATCCAGGGCTATCTCCGGCCAGTTTTTGTGGTAAGCGGCGAGTTCGTCCTGCCATCTTTTTCTCGGCCTGCCACGTCTGCGCGTCGCATTCGGAGGGGTCCATCTGACTAAGATCCATCCAACTGATTAAGATAATAATTTTCATTTTCACTTAATAATAAAACAATCCAAACAAATAGAATTTCACGGTACAATATTAATAATTCAAAGAATGTAATAAAATTAATTGCCGAGATGTTTACGAATTAGGATTTAGTGAATCGTGAGAACTTGGTAGCGATTGACGGCGGGAATACGCTCGTAAACGAAGTAATTTCATATGCAAACACTTGAGATATTCAGCTGCAGACGAGTATTAAGAAAATAAAATTAAATCATCAAATCTTAAGCAATTCACCGTAGGTGAGGCCGGGGAAATTAATTAAGGGAACCAGGTTTCACACTCTATATTATATCTGATAATGGACTGGTCACACTGGAGCGTTTCCCTTGTCCGTATATCCGTCAACTAAATATACTAGAAGACGAGATTCAATTTAAATTCAACTTCAATTCGGTTACGGTTAGAAAGCATTTAAATCGCTAAATATCACATCCAATTAACTGATGACACATTGTCGTTTTACTAGAGAACCATAAATGAATAACCCGCTACTATCGTACTTTTTCTACTGCAATTGTTTTTCTCTATGATGAGAACTTCGAGCCAACGTTATGAAACAATTAAAGGACGATTATAGTGTTGAGCTTCAAAGACACTCCAATAGAACGGCTGTTTTGAAGTCCAATTGACAGAATGACAGATGTCATTAAAAAAAAGCTGTTAGCGACAGTCGCTATGATATCTATGGTTTACGTCATAGAGCTGCAGTAACGATTATTTACTTCTTTCCATTAAATCACCCTCATTAAAATACATTCATAGTAGTGTTATAAAATGACTAGCTCTGGTCCGGACTTTCTGCGTATACGACACTAACGGACCTCACGCGGTTTCACCCGTGTAGTTCCCATTCTCGTGGGAGTACGGGGATAAAATAAAGCCTTCGTTACTCGCTGATGATGTAGCTATCCAATAGTGAAAGAATTTTTCAAATCGGTCCAGTAGTTTTTGAGCCTATTCATTACAAACAATTTTTTTTTAAAGTAGCCTATATCACTTATTGTAATATCAGCTATCTGCTAGTCCCATTTAAATCGGTCCAGCCGAGTCAGAGATAAGAAACAAATAGTCCGAGAGGCAGAATTGTTTTTTATCTTTTTTTAGTTATATTTAATTTTGTGAAAAGCTGTAAATATGTAATTACTACCCAAAACTCTTATTTGCATTCGATTCCTGACATCTGCGCGACACCATTAATATTTATTTTGAAATTTAACACAAATGTGATAAAATAATGGTAATACGGTATTCACAGCGTGCTACAGTCGTTCCCGCACTTCTCGCTCGTCGCATAGGTGTAACCGACACTTATAACGGAAGAAGTATCGATTAACTACGGTTTGGATCGAGTGTGTCACAATTTTAATTTTTATTATTGAATAAGAGCGATTCTCGATTAGAGACGGGTTTCTCACATAATTTATGGGAATTTCTGTACGTTATTTATTCGTTATTGTGTCAATGTTTGTTTCTATTCGGCTTCTGTGATTTGTTGAAATATGTGGTTTGGATTTCGAAGCTGTTTTGTTATGTAATTAATTAGATCTTGATCGGTGTCTGTCCAAATACAATATCAATTTGAAATTTCTCAAAACGATGTGCTTTAATTCGTAATTAATATTTTGAGAAGTTGTATGCAATATTTGTTGTAAATAAACAAAAGATGAGTATAAATCTATACATAAAACAGATAAATAAAAATTGAAGTGTCTGTTCGTAATTCCAAATTTTTTTTTTTTTAATAAATGCATATGAAAGTGTAAACGGTACTGATATATATTTTCTTGTTTTCTTTGTCTAAGTTACGGAATAACTTACACTATTTCGATTAAAAATATAAATACGGATCCTCGAATTAAAGTCTACACGAGTGAAACTGCGAGGCATAGCTAGTCCATGAATAATATTGAGGACAAATGAATTAACTACATCATGTCAAATCTAAGAATCCCAAATTGTTGAGCTCTTTAATTTGAACGAGGATAAACTATTTACAATAATGTTCAAACCATAAGCCGCGCGTGCGTCTGTAAACAGCACTAATCCTGCCGTGGCTTGGTTGTTTGAAAAAACAAGTGATTCTTTCTCAGTCACCTTCAACCTCTGGCCGGAACGATAAATAACTTTTTTGTTTCCACTTCATTGTTTACTTAGTAACAGAGGCAACCGTGTGGGGTCCATGGTATTTGCATGCTTTTTCACGACACGGACAGATACTATCGACAAATTGTTATGTTTGACCTGCTCTTTTTTCCGTAGACGTCCAGTTTTGGGAGACTTGTAAACATTTTTATTTAATTTGTCGACGAATATTTGCGTCATATTTTTAGTACGGCTCTCAATCGCAAGCACCGTTAATATCATGAAAACAAGAGCTTTATCATAAGCTCTTATTGTTCCACCATAGTTCCACTGTGTGACAGTGACAGACTTATACACGTCATATACGTTTGTCTCATAATAATAGTTTAACTATCACGGCAATAAGAGGTCAGGGTAGAGCTCCAGTTTTTATGAAAATGAATATGAAACTGGACTGTTGAGTTTATGTCGTACTGACGATTTGAAAGTACTTTGTTAAAAATCTAACCAAATAAAGATATTTTTGAATTATGAGGGTTTCTTGTTACATTAGCCGTGGTGGCCTTAGGGTGAGAGCAGTCGCCTGCTACGCAAGCGACGCAAGTTCGATTCCCAGCAGAGCCTGTACCAATGTGTTTTTCTAAAAAAAAACTTATGTGCAGTTATTTAAAACCATGTGCTTTACGGTGAAGGAAAACATCGTGAGGAAACCTTCATATGTCTGAGAAGTAATTCAAA
The DNA here is from genome assembly GCA_929442735.1 of Watsonalla binaria. Classification (NCBI taxonomy): domain Eukaryota; kingdom Metazoa; phylum Arthropoda; class Insecta; order Lepidoptera; family Drepanidae; genus Watsonalla; species Watsonalla binaria. The sequence continues at coordinate 892,678 of OV838932.1, forward strand.
GACTTATGTTTAATGCCTGAGATGGCGATGGCCTCACCCTCTGTCACGTTGGCACTTGATCATATTCGGTGAAATGTGGGTGTTGTTACAACACCTCTGCTTACCCCTTCGGGGACCTTCTGGGATGGCATGAGCATATTTATTTGAAGGCGGGCTTTACAATTTTGTTAAACAACACATAAACATCATTCCTCAAAGCTTTAATCTCATACTTAAATACAAGTGCATGTTTCTATATTACTGTTTGTCTATACTTCAACGTAAACCTTTTACTTCGTTTCCTCTCAAAGACCGTTACAAAATATTCATCTTCTACAAACAATGACCACATAACGTAAGCTGCCGTAGTTATCTCAATGACGTCGTCAATGACAACGTCTATTTCAAAATACACCCTTGAATCTAATTACCGAAGTTGTGTGATGTCAATGGTTTTGGAAATGCATACATACATATGCTCACGCCTGTATTCCCCAAAGGGGTAGGCAGAGGTGTTGTAATCACAACACCCACCGAAGATGATTAAGTGCCAACGTGACAGATGGTGAGTCCATCGCCGTCTCAGACACTTTACATACGTCATTGAATTACTTCTCAGAAATATGCAGGTTTCCTCACGATGTATTCACCGTAAAGCACGTGGTGTGAAATCACTTTACATAAGTTTTTGAGATAAACTCATTGGTACAGGCCCCGCTGGGATTCGAACTTGCGTCGCTTGCGTAGCAGGCGACTGCTCAAACCTCAAGGCCACCACGGCTCTTTTGGGAAAGCATGTTACTAGATTATTACAGACTTTGTGTTAAGAGACAATCAGAAGACACATCGCACCACCAAGGTGACGTCAGAGACGGGCCAAAGCTCGAAGACTCTCGAAACCTTTCAAAATACTAAAGGAGGAATTATGCAGACGTATGCAAGTGACTCAATAATATTTAACAGAATCGCATTCGAAAAAATTTTTTATTACAAGTCGGCGCGATAGTCGCAAGCGCAACAATGAAAGAGTAGTTAAAAATGTGGAACTCTTCTAAGAACACACCAGTGTATTGGCACGGTTATTGTTTTCTCAGAAACCAAGGAATGGCTCTTACAATGGGGACGTAAAAGTATTGAATGGTGACCGCAACCATGGGAATGTGATTACTTACATATAAACCACAGGTCTGTATAAAAGTGAACTTTTTAATTCGTCCGAATCCAGTGACCTTTTTAAGTTTGATCCGCGAATAGTTTTACGATGAAACATAGTAAAGAAACTGTTGTATTTGAAGAGTAATTGAGGGACATTATGGACATTAATTCAAGGCAAGACCATGCTTCTGACACCTATTAGATATCTTTTATGAGTTCTATCAGTATACAGATAAATACAATTTAAGTGTTTCTTTGTAATTCCAAAACAAACAGCTTTTACTGTAAGGACTTAAAAAAAAAACAAACTTTCAGAATGTTTCTCGGTCTGTCTGTTCCACCTAATCTCCGAAACGGCTGGACCAATTTTAGCGGGACTTTCACTGGCAGATAACTAATATTACAATGAGTAATATAGGCTACCTTTAATTTTAAAAAAAATAATTAGAATTCCGCGGGCCACCCATGAAATTAAGTTTACGCGAGTGAAATCCCAGGGCACAGCTATTTAATAACATCACAGTTGCTTGTCATCAATCAATAGACTAGCCCCTAAACATAATCAATATTTACAAAATTCCCCATACATCTTGCGCAATATTAGAGAAACTAATTCCAAAAGTAATCTGTAGTAACTAGTCTGGTTCCATATAAATACGTAAGTCCATTACCACTGACGGCAGCTAATTGAAAATTTATTTGATTTATAAAACCACGCCTGCGTGTCGTATTACAAATATCACGATAAATGTGTTACTTGAATGGGAACTCGTTCATATTTATTTTCCATTTCAGCAGCACAGCTCAGGTGGCCAGCATCTTCTTGGTTATATTCAAACTAGATTCCTCGCGCTACTACTAGTAACTATGCCAATAAGTATGCCAGCAATAAAAATAATGCAAAAGACGTGGGCAGTAGATTACGTTAAATTAGATTTAGATTTATTAAATTAGTTAAATTAGAGTTAGATTACATGATATTGTATAACTCAAAGCTGTAAAAATTTTTTTACAGAATAATTACTGAGTTTCTTGCCAGGTTCTTCTCAGTAAAAACAACCTTCCGAACCTGGCGGTAGCATGTATAATCCTATGTTATTTTATATTTATATGTGTCTTTCTGACGATTTGAAAGTACTTTGAAAAAAGTCTAATCGAATAAAGATGTTTTTGAATTGAATTGAATAAAATAATACCATTGGTAATTTCCAAAACTTGTGATTGTAATGATAGTTCAGCTGTAAGAGGGTGTAGATCTACACGTCATATACATCTGTCTCATAATTCAAACTATCATGACAGTAAGATGTCATGGGCCACAGACGTCTGAGAATACTGTACTGATTTTAACGGGCAGATAGCTGATGTTATAAGGAGTAACGTAGGGTACTTTATATTTTAGAAAACATAAATATCTCTAAGTACAGTGTTTTAGTTAGGATACATACCTGCCTTTAATTAATTCATTCATGTTTGCTTTTCCCACAGTCAATAAAATGCTGTTACATTACAGAGTATAAAAAATGATAATGTATGTTGGGGAGCTCAGATGTCTATATTACAGGCTCTCCGCCTAGTTTAGCCATCTGCGGCAATACCACATTATACAATATTATTGTAATAATTACCCATTGTGACATTTACTTATTATATATGACTATGTGTGTTGACTGTACTTACTTTCTGTGGCAAAAATAAATATTTTATTATTTTTGTTTTTAATGCTAAATATCTGGTTGACCGAGCTGTGTTCGATTTCTTCTTCACACAAAAAAATCCGGTGAACGTCAGTCTCGAACCGTGGTACTCTAGTTTCGTTATCGCCCCGTAAGCTGGAAGCCTCACCTTTGAGCTACCATAACTTGACAGATGTCGGCGAAATTTGCTGTTGTATTGTAATGATATTTTATGAGCTTTTCGGTATTTGAAAACATGGTCAAAACAATGTTTTCCATAAATGAAACCTAGCTAGATCTATTTTTTGCCCCTGAAACCCCCTACATGCAACATTTCATGAAAATTGTTGGAGCCGTTTCTGAGGTCCCGATAATATATATACAAGAATTGCTCGTTTAAAGATATAAGATACTAGGCAGGCAAAAACGCAGGTCACATTTAGTTATTTAAAAAAAATATTTTTTACAATGCCCAAATAACAAAGAAGTATGCTCCAAAACCAAATGATCAATATAAATCGGTTCGTATCAATATTGGTAACAATATTCTTATGTCTGCGAAAATTCCTCCACAAATCAATGTCACATTGAAATTTGTCGTCAATTGAATATTTACGAGGAAACTGCTACCGATAGTGCAACACTGAATAATAAAATAATAATAACTTAATTATTAATTTTCATTTGAAGTGTGTCAGGTGTCATAAACAAGAGGTGTCGAATAAAATCATTAGTCATGTTTCGGTTTAGCAAGCGCTCTCGCTGAAAAGCAACCCAATATAATTTGCTTGTCTATGGAATGTGTATTATAAATATAAAACTCGTGAGTTTAATCAAGCCGTGTCTCGCCTGTATTCCTCGAAGGGGTAGGCAGAGGTGTTGTAATAACAACACCCACTTTTCACCGAAGATAATGAAGTGCCAAAGTGACAGATGGTGAGTCTATCGCCGTCTCAGATACTAAACATACGTCGTTGAATCACTTCCCAGTTATGTTAAAAGAGTTAATTTAAGTGAATTTGGCTCGTCGTTTCGCGCATATTAAAGATCGTGGAAGTTTTTTCAATATGGTCCTTGTAATATCATCTATTCACTCCAGCCATTTCGGTGATTAGCCGGAACAAGCAGACAGACATGAATGATATGAATATTTCCCACATTGTTATTATGTTTCAAGTACCTAAAATAGTAAAGATCTTAAATTTTTTTATATTGCTTATTTGACTTAATTATTTTAATGCTGATTCTTTAAGACTGGCAGACGTCACGCGGTTTCACCCTCGTAGTTCCCGTTCCCGTGAGAGTACGGGGACCCCAATTTTTTTTGACTAACTACAAACTAACAAAAAATATATTATTATATATAAATAACTTGATACTTGACGACAAACAAGTCATAACTAACATGCTTTCACACAGATAATATACATAATGTAGTTAAACTGTGGTGCACTATAGCCATCCATACTTTGACATTATAGTCAAAACGTCAAATGTTAGAAAGTAGATTATCAAACAACATCACCACCATTTACTCGACACAATGTAACTAAAAAGGTACCGACATACCGACTAGGGCTGTCAAAGATATGTTTCGTGTTATTTAAATTATTTCATTCATCCGACTTGAAGACAAGTATAGTTCCCAAGACGAGTTAGTCAAATCTGATCCCCTCATCTGATCCACTTTATTATTTGTCATTTAGTTCTTATCCAACTTACTCCTTTGCAAGTAAGTACGGTCAAGAGAAAAATATCTGTTTGTGCAAAATATACATTTATATTTACTATTTCATCTATGTGTTTCAAAACTGTAATTAAAAAAAACTGTTAAAAGATGACTAGGTTATGAGCAGTACTATACGGCTATGTATAATCATGTAGTAGATGACTTTAGTGGAATTAGTGAATTTTTCAAATTAATTATATCGTAGGATGAGTGAAAGGCGATTAACAAAAGAAATTTATAGAGCGAATGTTAGCGGAAGTGTCGGTAGAGGGCGTCCAAGAAACAACTACTATGACACAATTAATAGTATGTTTCAGAATGGTCAAATTCGGAGCACTCGTAACCGAAGAAAGTGTATGATGAGATGCATGAATGATGTGGATGAAGCAAAATAATGTATGTAAGGATCGTAGCATGTGGCAAACGGTGGTCTCTGCCTACCCCCATGGGATACAGGTGTGAGCATATGTATGTATGTATGTAATTATGTCGTATTGAATTATGACTGCTTAATTTTAACTAGCATCATAAAGTTCTAGTCGAGATACAAATATAACGTGCTTTATAAAATTACTAGAACAAATAAAAAAATAATAATAAATAAGTATTTATATTTTAATAATAATTTAATAAGCACGTTCGTTTTGTAGAATTGACAGCCCTGTACCACTCCCGTTTCTAAGTCCTACCTAATTTGTCCAAAGGTTTTGATTCCGTGGCGCAATTAATATTATCTCTATGAATATTGTCAAGTCCTTTGTCAAACCTTTCTTGGTAGATAGTGTGCTATTATATTTAAAGGTTGTCTGAGTATTAGACATCTCAAATACGTAGTAAATACATTACGCTCCGTCCGCGGCGTTGTGTGCGTGGGAAATCCTTGTTAGATTATATTATATATTATATAGCCGTGGAGGCCTTGAGGTTTGAGCAGTTGAATGTCATGTTCGAATCCCAGCGTGGCCTGTACCAATGAGCTTTTCAAAAAAACTTATGTACAGTGATTTCACACCACGTGCTTTAACACATTCACTGCTAACATTTCAACTTCTTCGTAAATTCTCTAACAGTTGGACGCACATACGCGTCGTTAGCAGTGAACGCGTTAATATAACTGCCAGTGGCCAACTAAAATGCCTTGTTTTAGCAAACAACAACAGTACATTGCAAAATCATATTTTATTTACATTACAGCACTGTGTCACGTAATTTACAAACAAGTTGATAATCTAAACTATTTACTAGATTGTTAATGAAAAAATCGTGACCAGTCAACCGACAGATCGGTGGAGTAATGGGCAAGTCACAACAAAATATGTTGAGGTGCGCTTACACGGGCAACTTAAACTGCTAGTTCTGGTAAATACTGGTATCCCAGTGTTCTATTGGTCATAATAGTTGAGCTGTGTGGCAGTGTCAATTAATACAACATGTAAAGACCGACGTAACGACCGATGCAAGGTCGACTGGTTGCAGAACAATTAACATCTGCAGTCTTACCATAAGCTCTTATTGCCATAATAGTTCCACTGTGACAGTGACAGACTTTAACACGTCATACTCATTTTCAAATGTTAAGAGTTAAACTATCATGGCAATAAGATAGATAAGAGGTCATGGTAGGGCCCCTGTAACAACTAGAGATACCGGTATAGCATATGCGGGGAAATGAACCAGATTTGTATTTCATCTCTTTAGAGTCCCCGAAAGAGTTGACAGACGAAGATATTTGTGTTTTGTGCATATTTGTCATGCAATTATTGTAATACTTCATTTATTAGGAGTAAAGGCCACACTTAAAACGCCAAAGAAATCAACATGCTTGCATTAAAAAAATTACCGAACTTAGCATTAAATAAAATTATTATAATTTGACATGTGTGGCTGGATTAACTAAAAACTTAGCAAATATTTGAAGTACTAGCTCCACTAATTACTCCAGATATTTTCTTTTCTACTGCGGGCAACAAATGTGTTGCTAAAAAGTGGCCCGTGTAAGCGCCCCTTAGGACAAGACGAAGATATTTATGTCTCTCGAGACACAATTAGTGACGGTCAAGTGATTCAGATGCGTCTTGTTTGTCACTTTGTGAAGGGAACAATAAACTACCCACTGTTGCGCTATCTGGCGCCACACTTTGTAATTAGATGAAATAAAGCAGTGTAGACAATTATATGGATCATTTGCTGTTTACATTTTTTTGTCTCTTGTTGAACAATTTTTAACTATGGAATTTCACAAAGACATATCACAGTCGTAGTGACTTTGGGGTTTGAGCAGTCGGCTGCTACGCAAGTGAAGCAAGCTCAAATCCGATCGGGACCTGTACCAATGAGTTTTTCTATAAATTTATGTGCGGCGATTTCACACCGCGTGCTTTACGGTGAAGGAAAACATCCTAAGGAAACCTGCGAATGTCTGAGAAGTAATCAAAGACGTATATATAGTTCCTGAGACGGCGATAGACTCACCACATTAGCACTTGATCACCTTGGGTGATCATTGTATTAGGATGCAAGTAAAAAACTTAATGAATAAAATGAAAATAAACCATACCAGATCTATTTACAAGTGTTTGCAAATTCAAGTTCAAACATATCGACTCGATTACACAGGATTATACACTCAGGTCATGTATTTGCCAGGAGCATTCTTGTCCTCATTTCTATAAGGGTGGCGCCGTCGAAATATTCCCTTCAACTGCGCCCTTATCTGCCCAAATGCGTGAACACGCTTGTCGGAACATCTGTCTTGTGAGTCCTACAAAAAACTTGCAAAGTGGTCAGACCCTTGCGCACAATAGGTGCCACTTGTACTGTAACACGACACCTTTAACATCGACAACTATTCTACTTGAATCATAAAAAAAATATTTTAGTATTACCATCCAGCTTGTCCGCGAATTGTTTTTATACAGGGGGCAACTATGGCCGTTTCAGCAGCGCGTATTAAGAACTTCTTAGCTTTGACAAATAACCCACTGAAGACTACAATATATACTCTATAACTTCACAGAAGATCACAGCTAAATAATAAGTGGTGTTGCATTTCTGTTATCAAAATACCATACCTCTCTTAAAACTTGTTTTAACTAAAGATTAAATTAAAACCGATCGTAAAAGTGGTCGAACATAATAATGTTATTAAACATTGCTCGTTATTGGAGATAAAGTTTCATAACAAATTCCTTGGCACTTGATAAAATCAAAATTATAGCTTCCATGATTGCGGTATTAATTACATTTGTGATTCTGATATCCACCGATAATATTAAATCTAGGATTAATTGGCTTAATGATTAACGGGCTTAAAATAAATAATATAAAAATATCCTCAGTTGAACCATTTAACTCACCATCTGTCACGTTGGCACTTAATCATCCAGTGAAATGTGGGTGTTTATATTACAACACCCTTTGGGGAATACAGGCGTGAGATTATGTATGTATATTTAAAATTTTGCCTATTCGCCTTCATTGTCAGCATGTATCGCCTGCATGTTTCACCATAATTTGACAAAAGAGATTTACTTGAATAGTGCTGATGGTTGTAACTTCTACAGCAAACAATCCTTCATATACATCATATGTTCAAGTGCTCCTTGCCAACTTGTTGATCACTTAACAACCAATTAAAATTTCAAAGTAATTAGTCATCGAATCATATTTAGAATATGGTGACTACTGGTATTAAATAAAACTACTTACAGTGTCAAAGAATACAGAACTGACGGCTGATAGAGAGAAATGGAAGAGAAGAACACATTGCGCCGACCACAACTAACATAGGATAACGGCAGGAGGATGATCATGATGACTTATAATGTCAAATACTACTCTAATGTATGGAAGTGAAAGTTGGGTTTGAACATGAAAGTAGAGTGAATGCAGTGGAAATGCGTTCGTTACGAAGTATGTGTGGGGTCACCATTGTAGATCGAATCAAAATGTGATAAGAGACTGTTGCAAGTTGAAGAATGATGTGGTGAACAGAATTGAAAAAAGTATGTTGAGATGGTTTGGACATATCGAAAGGATGAGTGAAAGGCGATTAACGAAAGAAATTTATAGAGCGAATGTGAGCGGAAGTGTCGGTAGAGGGCGTCAAAAGGAAAATTACTATGACCAAATTAATAATATTTTTCAGAAAGGTCTAATTTGGAGCACTCGTAACCGGAGAAAGTGTATGATAAGATATAGAAGAGAAAAAAGAAGTATGTAAAGGTCGTAGCATGTGGCAAACGGTAGTCTCTGCCTACCCCCATGGGCTACAGGCCTGAGCATATGTATGTACATTGTCAAAGACTTTTTATCTCACTAGACGTTTTGAGTGTCGCTCCTTTTCACAAAGAATCACAATATTTGCCACTTGAGCTTTCATGCCCTCGATCTGCCATCAACGTCTCTATTAAACAGTTCTTGACCAGAAGTATCATGCTTAACACTAAAGGCATTGAGTTCAATATCGTCTGGCAATTCAACAGAAAAATTAAGTGCCTTATCTTCTGTTTGACAGCGAATTGAGTGATCACTTCGTGTGAAAAGTTTAAATGTTGTGAAGTCTTTCCAAAGACGCCGTTCATTGCGGCCTTTAAATAGTTCAAATGTAATTACTTTAACTTGTCATCTTGTTATTTTGGCCTTCCACTTAACGTCTGTTGATGATAAAGAAGCTAAATTACTTTAAATTTATCAAATCGACTCAAAACTAATTGAAGACCACCTATCATCAGCTATAGTGTTCTCGCATAAACCTTGTTTAACGATAAAATAGCCTTATGGAAACCAAATACAATTTTTTTCTAGAAATTAATTGATACTCACTGTGAAATTGTATTGTCCTGGCATAGATTATCATTCTATCTATAATAAGACAACTATACAGATAAATAAAATCGAAGTGTCTGTTTGTGATTCCAAAATTTTACTAAATGCATATGAAAGCACATACGGTACTTAAAACTGTACGGTACTAATTAAAAAAACAAATTTTGAAATTTCATCTGTCTGTTTCTTCCGGGTAACATCTAAAACGGCTGGACCGATTTTAAGTCGACTTTCACTGGCAGGTACCTGATGCTTCAAAGAGTTATTTTAAGCTACTTTTACTAAAAAAAAAAATTAGGATTCCGCGGGTAGCTCATGAAATGAACTCTACACGGGTAATAAATAATTCCGACCGATTCCGACGAGAGACCGATTTAATTACCCTTGAAGATAATAACGCACCTAATGTTGACTATAAAGAACCTTTAACTAGGATGAAAATGAAATTAAATTCTTTGTTCAATGTGGAGCTCTATGCCAATTTTTTAAATACCGGTAATGTAAATTGTGTTCTAATTCAATGTGTTAAAGATGGAAATGGTTTGAAATAAGTTGTATTTGTCGAAGGTTTCCGTGCTGGCGCCTCTGAGAGTCCTTGAATGGTAAAGTACACTCATGCACACTTGAACAGCGTAAAATGCACGAGCCAGTCGCCAACTATTTATTATGAGTGGATTCCAAGAATGTCCATTTTAATTTATTTTCCTAGTTTATTGCCCATTGTGGACGCATTTAGGAACTTTCTTGTTACAGAGATAATGTAAAATTGTCCAATTGTGAAAAAAGTATGTGGAGATGGTTTGGATATATCTAAAGGATGAGTGAAAGGCGATTATAGAGCGAATGTGACAGGAAGTGTTCTAGAGGGCGTCCAAGGAAGAACTAGTATGACCAAATTAATAGTATCTTTCAGAATGGTCAAATTCGGAGCACTCGTAACCGAAGACAGTGTATGAAGAGATGCATGAATGTGGGTCAAGCGAAAGAAGTATGTAAGGATCGTAGCATGTGGCAAACGGTGGTCTCTGTCTACCCCCATGGGATACAGGCGTGAGCACACTACTAATAGTATTACCTAATCCAAAGTGGTGTTTGCAATATTGTTAAATGTGAGAAAACTCCATTCCAACCGTAATTTAAGCGTTCCTATTCCGTGAACAGTATTTTTGACACGATATTAAATATTTTTTACAACCAGTGCTAACCTACATTCCAAAGCCAGACACTAAATCCTCTTATTCAACTCCATTACTTACATCCAGCGAGCCATTTATTACAATCGTGTGACTTATATCGAGTTCTTTCATCAAATCTACATCCCAAGGATTCTTATCCATTATACTGAGACTCTTTACTATGTACCCCTTTACTTTTATTATATGCACTTCAAAAATTCATTCAAATTCAAAAATATCTTTATTCGATTAAACTTTTCACAAAGTACTTTCAAATCTTCAGAAAGACACGATTACATAGGCTACATGCTACCGCCAGGTTCGGAAGGTTGTTTTTACTGAGAAGAACCTGACAAGAAATTCAGTATTTACGCTTTTAAAAAAAATACAGCTTTGAGTAATACAATATAAATAATTGTGCCCTGCGGTTTCATTTAATTAGCGCGGAACCCTAAATGTTTTTTTTTTAAATAGAAATAGCCTAAGTTACTACATTAGAGATCTGCCAGTGAAATTCCCGTTAAAATCGGTCCAGCCGTTTCAGAGATTATCCGGAACAAACAAACAGACAGACAGACAAAGAAACAAATTTGGTTTTTCTATATCAGTACCGTATAGTAGGATACAGATTCATATGCATTTACTCAAAAGGTGTAGTTTTCCAGTTTTATTCATCTGTATAGATATATTAATTCTGGCTGCGGTAGGTCAAGTTGAATTGGTATCACTAAAGGTATTTGCGTGGGCGTCCATGGCTTGTTTTCTTTGACTGTACGCTTCATTAAGTGTTTGTATACACGCATTGGATACGTTGTCGTATACGTGATAAATGCTCGCCCAATATAAAAGCTTGGTTGTCTCGTGAGATCCTATGGGAAACGTGTGTTTGACAATACTTTCTAGTTGGATCAAATGTTGGATCAATGGGAATGTTATTCTAACCAGAAACGTTGGGATTTGATCGTTTTATGTCCAGAAATCTGTATCCCGTTTAGTCTGGCCTAAATTAATTATTTTTCATTTTTTTTGAACCCCAAATGGTTGGGCCACGATCAAACTAATTTCCTAGAGCCGTGGTGGCCTTGTGGTTCGAGCAGTCGCCTGCTATACAAGCAGCGCAAGTTCGAATCCCAGGGCCACCACGACTCTAGGAACAAATCGTTCGCAATGTCACATGTACAAAGACACGCGCATCTAGGAGATAAAGTGACTCCGTAATAGATTAGACTATCAGTAAGGGGTATCAGTTTGTGACCGATTGTAACGTAACGTTAATGACGTATGTCATGTTTTTAAACATCAAATCGAATATTCGACTTAAATTGGCTGTATATAAAAGAGTTCATTTTAAGTACTTACATATGCTCACGTCTGTATCCCATGGGGGTAGGTAGATACCACCGTCCGCCACATACTACGATCCTTACATACTTCTTTGCTTCATCCACATTCATGCATCTTTTCATACACTTCCTTCGATTATGAGTGCTCTGAATTTAACCTTTCTGAATATACTATTAATTTGGTCCTAGTAGTTCTTCCTTGGACGCCCTCTACCGACACTTCCGCTCACACACTATATATTTCGTTAATCGCCTTTCACTCTTCCTATCGTTATGTCTAAACCATCCATCCAGATCCAGAAATACTATTCGAGTGGTGTTGCCACTGTTCATGAGCAACGGAGCAAATGATCTTATTTAAAAAAATGGTCTAGATTTCATACTATTTAGTAAGTTTCTTTATGTACTGTGACTTAACGCTCTGTTGACTAGGTGCTTACTTGTTCACATTTTAACTTGTAGATGTTGTCAATTGTTAACTTAAGAGCTTCTAACTTCTCGTGTTAAGCCTAATAAGGGGGTTTCCCTCCTGTAACAAAAGACAGTGTAGTTTTATCTCAACATGAATGATCCGCTTCTGTTTACGATTCAACTACAGATCGAGTGTTCATGGAATTATATGTCTTTCATTGAAGGGAAGTTCTTAAAGATGAAAGGTGCCGTTGGACATAAAAACATTGACACCATTAGCACAATTAAAATATAAGCTTTACAATCAGACGAAACCGAGAGCCGTGGTGGCCTTGAGGTTTGAGCAGTCGCCTGCTACGCAAGCTACGCAAGTTCGACCACTCAATCATCTTCGGTGAAAAGTGGGCGTTGTGATTACAACACCTCTGTCTACCCCTTCGGGGAATACAGGCGTGAGTATATGTATGTAAATAAATAAATCAGTAAGGAATGTAGGAACGAATCTTTCGAAATGACACACTCACACAGACTCACGCTTCCACGAGAAAATAAGCGGATAAACGTAAATGCATATTCCCAGACATCCATGATTTTATTACCACCTCCTCCACGGCTTTTTTTTTGGTATACCAATGAATAATCACGACATCCAAGAAATTGAATTGTCATGGAGGTCACGGGAATTAATGTATGAAAGTTAATTTTTCAAAATGTATGGTAATTAGCCAACTTAAAGACAGTAAGAGCTCAATAATTTTTTTAAATTTGTTTTTCATATGCATTTAGTGAAAAACTGTTATTTTGGATTAAATTACAAACACTTCAATTTTATTTCTATCTGTATATATTAGTATTAGTATAAGAAAATGGTTTTAAGACTAGGATATTGACTACCTACCTAACTATTTAATGGAATCAATAATTATGTTTCAGAACCGGCTCAGAAGCTTGTTTAAGATAATTTATAATGGCATTTACCTAAAATTATACCGCTTAATGTGAACACGCAGGGCTTAAAATATGCAATTCTAATAATATTCATTTATTGGCGATGTACTAACTCAAGTGTTGGATAAATACGACTATCTAACCTTACTTAACCAGTAGAATGGTTACTAATGGACTTGATGTTACAAAACGCGAAATAAAATATTTTAAATAACAACTCTATAGAGATAAAATAAAATATAAGTCTGTTTGTAATTCCGAAATAACAGCTTTTCAATAAATGCTATGAAAATATAATACTTGTTATGCTAGCTGGACCAATTTTAACGGGACTTTCACTGGGAGATAGTTCATCATCATCGCCCTGGCCTTATCCCATACATTGTTGGGGTCGGCATTTGATTCCACCCAATGTGGCTGATCACCTGATTTTTATACGAAGCGACTGCCATCTGACCTTCGCAACCCCTTAAACGAGGAAAATCTGTGATCTGGGTTAAACCAGTTGTCAGGCTATTTTAGGCATCTAACCGACCGGTAACGATTGCCAAAGATAATAAATTGGCAACCGGGACCGACGGCTTAACGTGCTCTCCGATGCACGGGGGGAACTCGGGCGGTCACCCATTCATTTACTGGCTAGGGTTAGGGTTGCTTAACTTCGCTGATCGAATGATATGCGCAATAGCAACTGTGCCACGAGCTTCTGAAAAAAATCTAAGATTATTATTAAAAAAAAAATCTTTTCCCACCAAAGGAGTTAAGTCTACGCAGGTGAAACCGCTAGTTCGTCATAATAATAATAGACCTTGGTTGTTTGTCGGGGGTGTGAAATGCTTTAAGTAATCGAGGGCGGTCTCGACACGTCTCTGTTCGCACGCTTACTACTTAGCAGTCGAGTGCTAAGTAGCTTGTAAGTTGAAAGCTTAGGGACAATCGCTAAGTAATTCGATACAAGTTTGGTCTACCACATTCACTGCTAACATTTCAACTTCTTCGTAACTTCTCTAACAATTGGACGCACATACACGTCGTTAGCAGTGAACGCGCTACTATGTAGATTCTGTGCACCAAGTACCTATAGACTTATCCACGCTCGAACGTCGTCGTTTGACCTTGCGTTTTCGGTTTTTGTTATGTATGGAGACGTAAAACTTAAGTGTGTGAAGAGATGCATAAATGTGGATGAAGCGAAAGAAGTATATAAGGATCGTGGCATGTGGCGAATTGCAGTCTGTCCTTGCCCCCATGGGATACAGGCGTGTATATGTATGTGCGTAAAACTTCCTACACTCGCCGCTTGGGGCGGTTTTTAACGTTCTCATAGAAAAATGAGAGAATACGCAGGCGATATCGACAACGTTTAAACGTTTAAACTCTATACATAGGCACTGATATTATATTGAAGTTGGTATTGATATTAGACACTATGCAAGAACTCCACAGTTGCACCAACTGCAAAAATTGTAATTTATTAAAGTTATTTTTTAAAACAAAAATAAAATAAAAATGCTCACGCTATCCCAGAAGGGGCCCCGAATGGTTAAGCAGAGGTGTTGTAACAATAACACCCACATTTCACCGATATGTTTAAGTGCCAACGTGACATGGAGTGAGTCCATCTCCGCCTCAGGCACTATACAAACTTTGAATTACTTCTCAGACATATTCAGGTTGCCTCACGATGTTTTCCTTCACCGTAAAGCACGTGGTGTGAAATGTTAAAAATGAAAAAGTTATTTTTTGTATCTGGTAGTAGGTAGATACCCAAATATTATTTTTTTAATATTTTAACTACATAGCTATAAACGCTTGGCGAAAATAGTGGGGATAGTGTGACTGTTGATGGGACCGGGGTCCCTACCATTACCTCTGATTGTCATGATAGTTTAACACTTATTATGAGACAGATGTAGGTATATGACGTGTATACATCTGTCACTGTCACTCAGCTGAAATATGATGGCGATAAGAGCTTATAAGTAAGGTAAGGCTGTTGTGAGTTGGACAAATTACAGACTTTACCCTCAGATAACAATTTCAACCATGCATATGATAAACCGCTTCGCTTGTGCATGAAGAAAAATACCTACAGTAGTATTAATAACTTCATTTATTTGAAGTCGGTTAAAAAGTAAACCCAAAACCCTCAGCAGTGCAGGAGTCTGAAAGGAGTCTTACAAATGAACTCACAAGTTTGAATAAACATATAAACATACAATGATCATTGTCATCAAGACAAGTGTTGACGTGACAAACAGCGTGACAACGTGACAATGACGATGTCGTGACACGCTAACGCGAGTCGTCAATATTGTCACCTGTACATTGACGTGGGAGCGCGCTTACCACAGAACATGTTTACATGTTTAACACAGATTATGTTAGCGGATCTATATTGTAACACTATTGTTTATTTTTATTCTATAGTTTTTATGGTATGGTAAGCGTGAAGTAACATTATATATGGAATGTGCCGTGGTAACCTTGGTATGAAGCAAGCTACGCAAGTTCGAATCACAGCGGGGCCTGTACCAATAATTTGTTATATAAAATATATGTTTCACGCCACGTTAACGGTGAAGGAAAACATCGTGAGGACGAGACGGCAATAGACAAACCATCTGCCACGTTGGCACTTTATCATCTCCGGTGAAATGTGGATGTTGTTATTACAACACCTCTGCCAACCCTTTTTGTATTTGAATTACTTCTCAGACATATGCAGGTTTCCTCACGATGTTTTCCTTCACCGTAAAGCTCGTGGTGTGAAATCACTGTACAAAATTTTTTTTAGAAAAACTCATTGGTGGCCCCTCTGTGATTCGAACTTGCGTCGCTTGTGTAGCAGGCGACTGCTCAAATCTCAAGGCCACCACGGCTCTCTTTTGTATAGACGTACGGATTATTTGTAACCTCCCTCTTCCTACACAATTCCTTAGCCATTTATATTGTAATCCATGACGAACGGACAAACAAACTGACAGCTGTTCAGATGCAAACTGTTATTACTTAATCCCAGGCTGAGGCTTTCAAGTTTCTTCTACGGAGCTTGTTTCGCAAGTGCAGTTCACGTATTTTTAAACACAGTCACAACATAGTAGTGCCACATCATAAATATAAGATATAAGGAATCTAGGCCTATTTTCTATACGGATAAATAAAATTGAAGTGTCTGTTTGTAATTCCAAATTACACTGAATATTAAAGTATATACGGTGGCGACATAAAAACATTTTTTTTTAAATGTTCTCTGTCTTTTTGTTCCTATTACTCTCCGAAACTGCTGGGCCGATTTTAACGGGCCTTTTACTGTGAAAAATGGGGTCCGTCATGAAATTGACAGGGTGACGCCGGGGGGGTAATGACATTGGGCTTAAAAAGAGCCAACCGTGAAATTAACTCTACGCGCTAATACTCAACTAAACCTATATAAAAATATTCAATCTCAAGTAAACTCAATCATATTCGGTGAAATGTGGGTATTCTTACGACACCTCTACTTACCCCTTCGGGGACCCTTCTGGGATAGCGTGAGTGTATATATTATAGCTTGGACTTAGTCGCTCCCCGTATGTATAAATTAAAATAAATATTTAACATATTCTAGATTTACGCCACCACTCCGGATTCAACATTTAAATATTGTAATGTATGTAATTAATATTGATTTTAAGTAATGAAGACAAAGATATTCCAGATTAATATAATTGATTTTGTGACGCGATTATATTAAGTAGTTGTTTGAATATGTAATTTAACGAATATCTAATTAATTAAACTATTAATCCTTTATCGAACTCATGGAGGAGCTCGTGGAACAGTTCCTATTGCGCATATCATTCGATCAGCGAAGTTAAGCAACCCTAAGCCTAGCCAGTAATTTGATAGGTGACCGCCCGAGTTCCCTCCGTGCCTCGGAGAGCACGTTAAGCCGTCGGTCCCGGTTGCCAATTTATCATCTTTGGCAATCGTTACAGGTCAGTCGGAGGCCTAAAATTGTCTGAAAACTGGTTTAACCCAGATCACAGATTTTCCTCGTGAAAGGGGTTGCGAAGGTCAGATGGACAGTCGCTTCGTATAAAAATCAGGTGATCAGCCACATCGGGTTGAAGCAAGTGCCGACCCCAACAATGTATGGGATAAGGCCAGGGAGATGATGATGAATCCTTTATCGAACATAAATTTGAGGATATGAAGCATGAAAAGAATATTATCTTCTAATTTAGAATGTTTACTTTGATGTTTGAAGTTTGATCCTAAGCGGAGCTAAATATTATAAATAGGAAAACGACTCTGTCTGACGGTTACCACTTCGCTGTTCCATCGCCAAACCAGTTGAGCTGACAACCCACGAAATCCTTACATCTCTTTAAACCAAATATAGCTTTTTAACTTTCTCCTTGTAAAATGAGCTATCTGCCAGTGTAAGTCTCGTTAAAATCGATCCAGACGTTACGAAGATTAGCCGGAAAGAACAGAGAGACAGATAAGTATATTTTTTTTAAATGATATTTTTATGTCATTACTGTATCTTATATACTTTCATATGAATTTAGTGAAAAGCTGTTATTTAGGAATTACTAACAGACACTTCAATTTTATTTATCTGTATGTATATGTAACTCTACCTATATGCATAGAGTATATGGAAGGCATAGATACAAACTTGTTTTTTTTTTATTTACCCATTCGATATAGATAAAGTACATACCTGGATAACTTACAACCTTGAAATATTTATTAGAAAAATAATTTACGTAATTTTCTTATAAAGTTAGATTTTAAGTTAACTGCAGTACATTACCCACAAGCAATTGCATAATTACTGACGTAGCTATAAGTTAACAAGTTAATAACTTACTTAATCAAATGTATGATCGGTCGGTTGCATGTCATAGAGTTCGTGTACCGTGTCCAACAAATAAGTTTCTCGATTAAGTTTTGTAACGAAAGGAATGCTGGGGAATTCGCAACAGAAATTCATACTTTACTTTTGAAACTTAGAAGGTGCGACTTCTGCATATATCATCACACCCTCAGGACGACGCCAATTTTTTCGAAACCGAATTCAGATCAACCAAAAAAATTTTGTTCTATCCGTAGTTTTTGTTTTTTTTTATTTATCGGCAAAACACCTAGACTTTACTATGAAAATATAAAAATAGTAAGAAAAATAATTATGAATATGAAAAAAGTTATGAATCCAAACTTGCCGGCCGATCTTTGATTGCGATTTCCATGAACATTAGATTCGATTTTTAATTGAGCCCCTCTCATTCTGCGGGTGCGATATGTATATGCTGACAGATGGTGAGTTCATCACCGTCTCATGCACTCTAAGACTTTGAATTACTTCTCAGACATATACAGACTTCCTCACGATGCTTTCCCACACCTTAAACACGTGGTGTCAAATCACTGCAGATAAGTTTTTAGAAAAACTCATTAGTACTCAGGGCCACCACGGCTCGATATTTTAGTAGTATATTCTTTAATAGTCTGACAACTGGTTTAACCCATATCACAGATTTTCCTCGTTAAAGGGGTTGCGAAGGTCAGATGGCAGTCGCTTCGTATAAGAATCAGGTAATCAGCCACATCGGGTTGAATCAAGTGCCGACCACAACAATGTATGTGATAAGGCCAGGGCGATGATGATGATGATTCTTTAATATCGCTTTTTAATCATGCTAATGATATTTTTAGTCCATAAATAATACCAAAGTAAAGGCTAGCAAGATATTAAATCATAGTAATAATGTGTATTATTAATTCCATCATAATAATTAACTTTACATTGTTGCGTTGCTTAGTATAATATTCATGTTTTAATATGAGAACGTAGGAGGGCGAAATATGTATTTACTGTGGAATTTTGATTTAATTAAATATGTACCGTCTCATTAAACGCTCCTTACTATTTTGAGGGCTAGAAAAAACGGAGCTAGAATCGAAAATAAACTCACGCCATCCCATAAGGGTCTCTGAAGGGGTAAGTGTTGTAGCAACAACACCCACATTACAACGAATATAATTAAGTGCCAACGTGAGAGAGGGTGAGTCCATCGCCGTGTCAAGCACTATATATACGTCTTTGAATTAATTGTTTATTTTATTGGTGCAGGCCGCTGGGATTCGAACCTGCCACCCCGGCTCTTTATATATGTATGCTTAGTTCAATCTAGTCTGTTTAGTTTCAGCTCTTTCATATTGAATATTTAAGTGCCAAACAGACAAATTGTGAGTCAATCGGCGTCTATACATACGTCATTGAATTTCTTCCCAGACGTATACGGTTTCTTCACGATGTAAAGCTTGTGGTGTGATAGACATTGAGCAAAGATTTTAAATATTCTCATTGGTATATTGGTAGAACTAGCGTCAATCTTCAAAACTTCCATATTATTTTCGTGGTCCTATTGGCTTCCATTATCTGTACACAACTCATTTATTCCAAGTGTAATCAATATGGTTAGCACTGCACCGCTCTATGAGAACCTTAGTAATTATAATCTGACCAGTCAAGTGTGAAATAGGGTAAGATTTGGACTTTATTGAACCACACAATAGATGATTCCATTGTTACCTTACTATAATAAAATTTTGAGAGAGGTTGAGACCGGATCGCTACCAAATCATCAGCCGCACCGCCAACCTGGTAGGATCTTTTTTTTTTACATTTACTTCAAACTTTATAATAATAACTGTTTTTAATTTCCTTTTATTTTAAGGGTATTTAAAAGAAATATCATCTACAGTAATAAATAAAAGCTTAGAACTTACCAGTAAGGAATTTAAGGAAGAAATTGTTCGAAATGGCACACTCACACAAACGTGAGCATCTGCGATATTCAGCGTCTCTGGCGTAATAACAGCAAGGAGTGTCACCTCATGGCTGATCGCGTATATACATATTTTATTTTAACAGTAAACTTGTGTGTAGTTAACCGTAAGTTGGAATCCTAACAGGGCCTGTACCAATGAGTTTTTCTAAAAACTTTTGAGCAGTGATTGCACACCATGTGCTTTTCGATGAAGGAAAACAAGCTTTTTCTGAGGAAACCTGTATAGTGCCTGAGACGGCGATGGACTCACCCTCTGTTAGGCTGACTTAATCATATTCGGTGAAATGTGGGTGTTGTTCGCAACACCTCTGCTTACCACTTCGGGAACCCTTCACGGGGCATTCACGTTATACTTGTGAACAGGTGCTGCTTGTGGGGGCTGGTCATCTCAAGCTACGCATTTAGTTATAAGTAGATGTACTAGATTTTTAGTTATGTTAATTTTTATCGACATTTGTGCATTGGAACATTGTCCATGAGCTTACGTTTTATAAATTATTTAAATTATTTATTTTGTATTCTTTAAATTGTATAATATTTTGAAAAGAGTAATTACTGAGTTTCTTGCCAGGTTCTTCTCAGTAAAAGCAACCTTCCGAACGTGGCGGTAGCATGTATAATCCTGTGTAATTATGTCATTCTGACGATTTGAAAGTACTTTGTAAAAAGTCTAATCGAATAAAGATACTTTTGACTTTGATTTCTGGTATGGTGTTAGCATATTATTAAAAATAAAGGAGTAAATTTTGAAAAGATTTGGCAACAAAAATGTCTTAAACAGTCTGGATTCCATACTGCTAGAAAGCTTACATAAATACTGGGAGTTTATGATCTCGATTTTGTTAGAAGATAATCTTAGTTTTGTGAACTTGAGTGGATAATTAGAGATTTATCGCCGATCATTACAAATACACCGGCGCTTCTATCTTTAGTAGGGGCCATAGATACTCAATCAGTTGGATCGATTTGTGATCGATTGAGTATTTTATTGGATCATTTGAACAGGTTCTTCAGGAGGGACCGATTGGGATATCCCGTTCGAAATTCTGGTACCTTATAAAAGATCGCAGCCGCATGTTCTGCGGAGGGATGAGGATAATGTTGCCAAAAAAGTTTTGTTTATGAATGTGGATGGTTACAAGGGGAGAGGAAGACCTAAGAAACGATGGATGGATTGGGTGAAAGATGATATGGCTAAAATAGGAGTGAATACAGATATGACGGCTGATAGAGAGAAATGGAAGAGAAGAACACATTGCGCCGACCCCAAATAACATGAGAAAAGGGCAGGAGGATGATGATGATAGAAGATGGCAGTCAAATATCTGCCCAGAAAACTTTTGTTTTTTGGTTATTGTGGTGAGATAGGTCGCCGATATGTTTTCCCGTTAGTGTAACTATCCATTGATGGTTCGCTCCTATTATTTGAAGTATGATGTTATTACGCTTAAAGTCTCGATGAATAAACTCTTCATCATATAAAATAAGGAAAAGTCCTTCCAAGTCTATTTTTAAGAGACTTGTGAAAGAGCACTACCAAAGAATTTCCAACTAAATTATTTATGTATTTATTCTGTATCACTGTTATCTATAAATTTATTTATATTGTATTTATTTATTTATTGTATGTATAATTTGTTTATATATTTTTTGTATTTTTATTCATATTCTCTGTCATATGTGTGTTTGTTAGACTAGTTTAGTTTTTAAGTATGTAATCAGTTTTTAATGTTATTTTTCCTATTTTATGTTTATCGTTTATTGTAAGGTTGACTGGCTGAAAATGCTTTAGCATTAAGTCCACCTGTGTACTATGTGCTTAAAGTTTTTAAATAAAAAAAATGCTTTTTTTTCAATTCACACTAATAGTTCCTGAGATTAGCGCGTAAACTCTTCAGATTTATAATATTACTGACTTCGTTCTCGTTGAATAGTTACTTCGGGCTAACGCTAACTTTAACCTCCGATTGTTCATAGCTTGATGATATTTACCCTAAAATTGTTATCGACATTTGTGCATTGGAAATGTGTCCATGGGCTTATATTTCTTAAGTAAATTATTTTGTATTTTTAAAACTGTATAATATCTTTGAAAAGAGTAATTAGTGAGTTTCTTGCCAGTTTCCTCTCAGTAAAAGCAACCTTCCGAACCTGGCGGTAGCATGTATAATCCTCTATAATTATGTCATAGTGACGATTTGATAGTACTTTATAAAAAGTCTAATCGAAAAAAGATATTTTTGACTTTGACTTTGACCTATACAGCTACTATTTAATACTGATTTTTTTTTCAAATCGTACCATATGTTCTTGACATTAAAGCGTTCAACCAACCAAACAAACATTTCAGCCATATAATATTAGTATAGATTATTTCAGAGATATTAATAAGGTGTTAACGTCGAATAACATTACATATAAACGGAAAATAACCCCTATTAGTTCGGCATTTGTTGGTAATTATAACCATACGTAGAGACCAATCATAAGGTTTATGAATCGTGCTAATAAGAAACCACATAGCAACATTGACAAGTAAATTGATGTCAGCCACATATTATACAACCTCTTGAGAATTCACCGAACGTTTCCAATCAACTATCTTTCTACGGAAATTAAGACAATTATTGCAATTTTTAATCCATGTGAGCGGAAGTGTCGGTAGAAGGCGTCCAAGGAAGAACTACTATGAGCAAATTAATAGTATTTTTCAGAAACGTCAAATTCGGAGCGCTCGTAACCGAAGAACGTGTGGAGATGCATGAATGTTGATGAAGCGAAAGAAGTATGTGAGGATCGTAGCATGTGGCAAACGGTGGTCTCTGCCTACCACCATGGGATACAGGCATATGTACTTAGCTGCCTCGTTGGTGAAAATATATAAAAAATCTCTTTACATTTTATTATTATTATTTGTCTTTTATTTTATTAATATTTTAGACATTTTAGTTCTTAGAATTTTATTCTTGTACAATCAGAATCGAACCTTAAGTAACCTAACAACTACATTTAACCTCGAAAATAAATAGTAAGTATACCCACGAAAAATAATAAAAAAAGTTAAAAATTATAAAAATGACTCTGAGACAAAAACATGAGTCTAAAAGAGTCGATTCTATGTAATACATCATATCTGAATTATTTTTTCAAAAATATTCTTCTCTATATT
Organism: Watsonalla binaria; assembly: GCA_929442735.1. Classification (NCBI taxonomy): domain Eukaryota; kingdom Metazoa; phylum Arthropoda; class Insecta; order Lepidoptera; family Drepanidae; genus Watsonalla; species Watsonalla binaria. Next base: position 915,938 of record OV838932.1, read on the forward strand.
TTCCTTTAGTGGCTTTCCTTTCCTTGCTAGTGGGGGCTGGTCATCCCAAGCTACACAATTATTCGTAGTACTTATTATTAGTTTTTAAATTTTTTGATATCGACTTTTGTGCACTGGAACTGTGTCTTATATACTTTTTATGATTGATATTGTATTACTCAAAGCTGTAAAATTATTTTTTTAAAAGAGTAATTACTGAGTTTCTTGCCAGGTTCCTCTCAGTAAAAGCAACCTTCCGAACCTGGCGGAATCATGTATAATCCTATGTAATCGTGTCTTTCTGACGATTTGAAAGTACTTTGAAAAAAGTCTACTCGAATAAAGATATTTTTGATTTTACCGTAAAGTTGGTGTGCCAGGTTTTTTAGTAAAATTAATTGATTCTGATAGCTGGGATTACAAATGGCTTCGTTTGCGTAGCAGACGACTGATCAAGCCACTAGACCATAATGACACTATAACATACGTGGTTATTGAGCGCAATTCATGACGTAGCAACACCACTTACTTTGAACCTTCGCATTCTCATCTCATAAATGTAGTACTCATTAATCTAATTTAGTAGTTAATCAAAGCGCATAATGAACGAACGTGTTCAGATATCAGAGGAATCGTAATATATTAATTATAGTTTCGTAACGCGTGGGAAATTATAAAACATTTACGTTTTTATGTTTATCAGAAGACGCTATCTCTGTGCATAATTACCATAGTAATTAACGACAAAAATCAGTTATCTATATCCATAGTTATATTGCACATTATATTATACAGATAAATAAAATTGAAGTGACTGTTTGTAATTCCAAAATTACACTTTTTGACTTAATACATATGAAAGTATACACGGTACGGACTAAGAAAAACCTAACGCAGAACCCTATATGTTTTTTTTTAATATAAGTAGCCTAAGTTACTTCTTGTATCATTAGCTATATACCAGTGATAGTCCCGTTAAATGGGTCCAGCTTTTTCCTTTTTTTTGTGTGAAGAAGAAACCGAGCACAGCTCGGTCAACCAGATACTGTACATTATGTCAGCTAAGTTTCTTGCCGGTTCTTTTCAGAAGGCTAGTTTCCGAATCGGTGGTAAATTCCTCGACATCCAGGCCTTACCAGGGCCTAAACTGAATAAAACATTTTCATTGTCATTTTCTAACTGTTCAAGTTTATTACGTCTCTCCAGGGAGTCATTACACAAACGTAAGCCGACTTTTAATGAATGAAACCCCATTTAAATCAAATCAAATCAATTTATTAATAATATAAGTACATGACATGTCATATCGCCATCAAATTCAAATTCAAAAATATCTTTATTAGATTAGACTTTTTACAAAGTACTTTCAAATCGTGAGAAAGACACGATTACATAGGATTATACATGCCACCGCCAGGTTTGGAAGGTTGCTTTTATTGAGAAGAACCTGGCAAGAAACTCAGTAATTACTCTCTTAAAAAAATAATTTTACCGCTTTGAGTAATACAATATAAATCATAAAAAATATATTTCTTCTAATCGCAAACTAAGCAAAGCTTGTACTATGGGTACCAGATAACGGTATAACAATAATACAATACATACCTTAAAGACCAGCATAAATACAAAATTTATAATAGATAAAAACAATAATAATATAATATAATTAGGGTTTGGCAATCCCTATAACGCCGATAAACTATTCCTGTCGGCCAGAAATCCGACTGGAAGAACATGTCACGATATGTTGCAGGCACCTTGAGGACGTAGGACTTGAAGTTCGTTTCCCTCGTCGACTCAAGTCTTTGCAAGTGCCACTGCATCGGTGGCGGGTCTTTAATAAATAAATAAATAAAAAATCATGCAATTCGATCCGAGCATTAAAAGCGGTAAAGACCATAAGCCACCCATGACGAATTCCTACTCCAACCCATAAAAGTGACCCACAACAATGCATTATTTACTATTATATATCGGCAGCGCGACAAACGAAACTAATTATAAATGTAAACATTACCTAGCCACAACACACAAGTGTACACAGTAAACCAACTAACCGGTTAACTCATAATTCCATGTTACGGATGTAAGCTCGATCACAAAGTGTTTTACCAGTTGAAACTGGTTAGTGAATATCTCCTTGATAGACGTCTTACCTACAATTAGTCACATTGAATGATGAATTTTTAATGACAATGCACTAGCATTGTCATTAAAAATCTCTCTATCTATATGTAATTTGCGCATTAAGTACGTCATAAAAGTACTGATTTGAATACTAATTCAAAGAGATAGAGAGCTTGTGGCCTTGAGGTTTGAGCAGTCGCCTGCTATGCAAGCAAGTTCGAATCCCACCGGGGCCACCAATGAGGTTTTCTAATCCTGCATTTTTCTGAGAAGTAATTCAAAGACGTATGTATAGTGTCTGAGACGGCGATAGACTCACCATCTGTCACGTTGGTACTTAATCATCTCGGTGAAAAGTGGGTGTTGTTATTACAACACCTCTGCCTACCCCTTCGGGGAATACAGGCGTGAGCATATGTATGTATGACACATAAATATATAGCCTAGGTTACTCGCTAATGATGAAGTTATATGTTTCTGATTTTTTTTATTCAAGTATTGGAGCTTATTCAATGTAAACGAACAAACACTCAAATCTTTCCTCTTTATAATATTATTAGTGTAAATTTTAAATGTACTTGTTTCATTCTATAACTATTTGTAATTTTACGGTCGGATAATACGATTTTAATGTGGTTGTTACTTTGTCGTTTTATTGGTTGGGCGATTATAGTGAGTTTATCAAGGATTATTGACAATCAAACGAACTTACCAAGTGAAGTTCGATTCCAATTATGTGACAGCTTCATTCGACGCGATTTAGTTTTACATATTGTAGTAGCGTTCCCATGTGTCAGCCTTGCACGTATTTTTAGAGTACATTTATAAAAGAAAATTAATGAAATAAGTTGTTGTATTGATCAAATGGTATGTCTATGACCACTGAGTCCCCCACTACTGCACACTTGACGGCCGACCATTTTTGTTTCTAATTTATCATTTGTTTAAAGTCAAAATTGGGTACCCAAATTATTATACGTATTACAATAATAATTTACGTACCAAATACGCATCACATTTTATTAATTCCTAGGGTAGGGTAATGTTGTTGGGTACTCCCAAGAGTTCGGGGTGGGTGTGTGTAAATCGCGTCGAATGAAGCTGTCACATAATTGGAATCGAACTTCACTTGGTAAGTTCGTTTGATTGTCAATTATGTTTCCAGCTTCATTCTTAGCGATTTAGTTTTACATATTGTAGGATGTTTAGAGTGTAATAAAATGTGAGCAGGCATTGAAAAGGAAAATAAATAGATAGGTATTCAACAAAAAATGAAAACATTTTAATTTTATACAATCAAGTGGATTTGACATTATTATAATCGTCTCCTTATAAATCCTTATTAGTTAAGTTCTTAATATTGTTCTTGCAAAATCATCGCATTTACTTCTAACATCTTTATTGTAGTATCTGGCAAAAGTAAGGGAAGAATTACTCCAGCCAGCAGTCTTTCTAATGATGTCAATGCAGACTCCAAGCCTGTGGGCTGCTGAGGTGGATGCATGGCGGGTACTGTGCGCTGTGAACATTGATGTATCAATACCACTCTGGAGTAAAGAGTCCTTGATCCAATGACTCATAGTTTGAGTAGAAATCTTTTTGTGAGGTTTTCTATGACTAATAAATAAGAAATTACAGTTATTGCGTAGACTACTTGTTTTATTCAAATACTCCTGGAGACTTCTAGCAGGGCATATTTCAGGCCTTTCATTAAAAAAGGGAAGCTTCAGAATTGGTTGCATAGAGTTTGGCCTAGATGTTTTGACTAAATCTGGTATTTTTATAGATATTTCATTATGGTTGATTACTATATTTTCTATTTTAATCAATGAAAATGTTTGCATCCTATGAGCAGTAACCAAAGCCAACAAAGTAAGAGTCTTTTTTGACAACGTTTCCAAACTAAGACTCTCGTTAGGCCATTTTTGACTTAAATTGTTTAAGACACAACTTGGATCCCAGGTTATATCATATTTAGGATTCGAGGGCCTTAGTTTAAAAACGCCTTTCATAAAACGTTTTATTCTGTCATCATCTTTCATCGAACTACCAATTAGTAATGATAAGGCAGATTTATATGAATTGATAGTGCCGTATCTAGCACCTGAATCAAAAACTTCAGTGAGGAAATGAAGAACTATAGGGACAGAAGCTGATGTAATATCGTAGCTATGGGTTTGACAATATTTTACCCATGTTTTAATAGCGCAATCATATTGCTTGTATGTATTTGCGGATAAGGATTGAAGCATAATTTCGACAGATCTGGGTGACAAGGATCGATTTAATAAAGCTTGCCTGATAACTTCGCGGCAACCAAGCGCAGGCTGCGATGTAGATTGTGAGTTTCTCTGAAAGGGGATTTTAAAAGGTTAGAATCTGGTTCAAAGTTGATTACATCAGAAATTAATAACTTTTGAAAAAGCGGAAACCATGGCTGTGTAGGCCAATACGGTACCACGACAATGCCTTCAGCCTTATCAGTAATAATTTTTTGCAACATCTTTAATACTAAGGAAAATGGTGGAAAGGCATAGAATAACCATTCTTTCCAAGATATTGTGAAGGCATCTATTGCCCAAGCATCAGGATCATTTTTCCATGTGATATAATAGTGACATTTAGCATTGCGCCGTGACGCAAATAAATCAATATTTGGACAACCCAATTCACTTAGTATTTTTTGGAATGCGTAGTCTGCTAATTCCCATTCAGTATCAGTAAATTTTATTCTAGATAAACGATCAGCTTCAAAATTATCTTTAGTGTTGACATAAGATGCAAAAATAAATATTTTACGCCTTTCGCACCATTGCCAAACTTGTTTAGAAATATTGTTCAAGTGAGGGTATTGAACACTACCCATTCTATTCAGACATGAAATGGCAGTAATGTTATCTATGCGCAGCAAAATTTCACAGTTGGATAGATCCCTCGCAAAAATTTTGAGACCGAAAAAAGCAGCTTTAATTTCTAATTCATTAATATGTAAAGAACTTTCTTCATCTTTCCAGTATCCGTATGATTCTACATTATTACAAAACGCTCCCCATCCGGTGGCAGATGCATCAGAATAAATCTCAAGTTGGTACCTGTTAAAACGTAACATAGATACGTCAGATTTTATGCTAGCTACCCACCATTTTAAATCGTTTTTAAGTGAATCCGGAATTCGTATTATTTGGTTATAGCTGTCATTCTCTAATAAATATAAGTATTTGTGGCGTTCAAATTCTTTGGTGTACATCCAAGAATAATCTAGTGCTGGACACGCCGATATTAACAAGCCGATCAGTCGTGCAAACTCTCGCAATTGACAACGGCTTAGTTTTAAAAAACGGTGTAACATATTGGAAATTTTTTCTCTTTTAATGGCGGGGAGTTGCAAACACATATTTGTAGAATTAAATATAAAGCCAAGAAATGTGCATTTTGTGTGTGGTACTAAGCTGCTTTTTTCATAGTTGATTATAAATCCGAGTGAATTTAAAAGTGAAATAGTTTTTTCAATGTTTTTCTGGCATTCCACGTATGAACGTCCTATACAAAGTATGTCATCTAAATAAATAACAGATAATAGATTTTGTGATCTTAAATATTCCATTACTGGTTTCATAGTTTTAGTAAAAATATATGGGGCAGTACAAAGGCCAAACGGTAAACAATTAAATTCGTACAATTGGTCCGCGTCCGTTATAATTAAATCTTAAGTACTTCCGTTGGGATTTAGTAATACTTATAAGAAAATAAGCATCTTCAATATCTATAGAAGCCATAAAACAGTTATTAGTGATAAGTTTTAAGGCAGTGCGATAATCTTCCATTTTAAAATGACTAGTATAGATAAATTTATTAAAATTTTTTTAATTTAGTATGAAACGTTTCTGCCCGTTAGGTTTAGGTACTAAAAATATACTAGAAACAAATTGATCTGGCAGTTCCTCACATTTAGAGATGGCATTACATGCTAATAATTTTTGAATTGCTCGTTCATAATCAACCGATTCCTGAAGTGACTTGGGATAAACAGAAGGACTCCTTACTTGTGATGGGGTTGATTTAAAATGTATAGTGTAACCTTTAATCCATTCCAGGACTGTAGGGTCTTTGGTGATAGCATGCCATTTTGATGCGAAATATTTTAAGCGACCAGCAAATGGTACCTTTCGATGGTCAATGACTTCTAGCGGCGTGTGTTGTTGTACGGGCGGCGAGGCGGTGGCGGTGGCGGCGGTGGTCGTGGTGGAGGCGGCGCGCGCGGGCGCCGTGCTGGCGGCTGGCTCACGGCTGATCGAATGCCTGGACGGGCTGGCCCCACATCGTACCTGCCGGCAGCTTTCGGATGCAGGGCTCTGAAGTTTCCCGTATTCTTGTACCTGTTTTGGTTATTAAAATTACTTTTATTAAATTGTGTTTTTTGTTGACTGCGTAATGAATCCCCTGATCTTTGAATAGTTTTGGCAGCTTTTAATTTTTCAGTTATGTTCTCGCCGAAGAGATACTTGTCTCTTGGTGCATCAATGAGGGTATCCTTTAAGGTTGTGTTTATGGAATTTGTAACGAAGCTCCTCCTAGTAACTGTTTCTATATTGTGACTATCGCACAACAGGCGACATGCATCGCTTATTGGTTTCAATAATTTCTCTACTGAGATCTCATTGGAAATTATCAGATCGGTGGCCTGTCCCAAAGCCGCTAGTGCAACACCGATTTGCTTCTGCTTAGCAGAAAGTGAATTGTCTCTCTTAACGAGGACATCAGGGAGCGCAGCTTTGGCCTCTGGATTTAAGATTGGAGGTACCAGCAGGTCACAGTTGGCAGGAATTAAATATTCCTTTAGCAGTTTTTCCTTAGTCTCTTTAGAAAGGCCTTTGCTCAGGATTTCCTGCCACCTCGTGGCAATGTCCTTGTGAATATTTTTCCCGAGAACTGTATCGGTCTTAGGAGCATCCCCAAGAATATTCAATAAGCTCTCATCTAGAGCTTTGTCAGCAATCTCCCCCGAAGGCGACGATGCTTCCGCAGTAGCGGTTGATGCTTCAGCTGATGGTCCTGGTTGCAGTATTGAGCTGGCTGGAACTTCTGGGCCATCAGGCTGGCTCATTAGAATAACATCTTGATCATCCAGGGCCTCGGGCGGTGGAGTCGCGAATTCATCATAATACCGTTCACTAGGTGGCGGATAAAGAGGGTCCACGATGTTGTCATCTGTTCCAGGATCTGGAGAAAAGGAAATATTCCTTTACTAAATATTACGACAGAGAATACCCAGTATGGTAAGCTCGCATCGATTTTTTTTTTTTAAATATAAACGGTAAAAGCCCAGTTTGGCAGTTACGCATTTTGGACCGTTATATGAAGGAGGTAATCCAGTAAAATTGGTCACATCCGTATTGAGTATAGCAAAAACGTACCGACAGCTTCATCTTCTGATGAGTAGATAACGTTAGATCTTCTTCGCAATTTTCCTTCTAACTTTTTTAATCTTTCTTCGTATTTCCTCCTCAGTTTTTTCACTCTTCCGTTTTTTCCCCATGTTGAAAGTCTTCTAAGGTGCAGTGGTCGGATAGAAGCGTGCGAAGGCTTCGACACGTAAACGCACAATGATAAATTAGAAACAAAAATGGTCGGCCGTCAAGTGTGCAGTAGTGGGGGACTCAGTGGTCATAGACATACCATTTGATCAATACAACAACTTATTTCATTAATTTTCTTTTATAAATGTACTCTAAAAATACGTGCAAGGCTGACACATGGGAACGCTACTACAATATGTAAAACTAAATCGCTAAGAATGAAGCTGGAAACATAATACAATATAATTTTACTGTCGAGGAAATTAGTTTCGATTTCATTTCCACTTTTAATCATACCTTACGTCATTTTAATCATACGTTTTGAAATTAAGTTCAAACTAATAAAAATATGAATTTTTATTTCCTTACATTAATACGCGTATTTTACTCTACATCTATTCCTGTATAACAATTAATACTCGATCGACACTTATACAGAATTAACCTAAATTTGCTTAAAAAATACTTTCAATGAGTGTTGCAAATATCCTTTACTAGCGGATGTCACGCGGTTTCACCCGCGTAGTTCCCTTTCTTATAGGAGTACGGGGATAAAATATAGCCTATATTAATCAGGGATAATGTTGTATTCAAATCGTGAAACAATTTTGAAAATACGTCCAGTACTTTTAGAGCCAATTCGCTCCATAAACATACTTAGATACAAATATTTCCTCTTTATAATATTAGTATAGATATATTAAATATGAAATATATATATTATATAATTATAATAAATTTAAATCCTTTTTCTTCGAAATAACAACGTATATAGACGCAAAAGTGTTTCTGGAATTAGACGTTGATGTGCTGCGAGTGTTTTTGTACTGTGACCAAACGTAGGTGTTAAGATACCCGAAATTTCTTAGCAACGAAATTGTGTATCAATATTGACTCATAAGTTTGAGTATTCCCACGGTGTCCTGATGAACATTTCTCATCATACAGGCGCCAATAACTTGTAACCCAAATATTGGGCTTGATTATTTGTGTACTCCGGCACAAAGGCGGCTTTTAGATCACAAAAGATGTACTAATTGATTTGGATTTTTGTGTGATCTACACTAACTTTTGATCCTCGTTCAGCATTCCTGGCTGCGTTCATGAATGCGTGTGGCTTCTGTAAGAGCCGAAAAGTATATTTATACTAGCGGACGTCCCGCGGTTTCACCCGCGTAGTTCCCGTTCCCGTGGGAGTAATGGGATAAAATATAGTCTTTGCGACTATAATTTGAGATTTAAACTATCCTATCTCTCAAGTTGGATCGAACTGCACATGGTGTGCGAATTTTATTATAATCGGTTAAGTGGTTTAGGAGTCCATTGAGGACAAACATTGTGACACGAGATTTATATATATATATTTATTATTATATGTAAAGAAGCTGCTCGAACTTCCACGTATATTTGACGGGCTTGATAGGAAATATATATAATACTAGCTGTGCCCGGCAAACGTTGTATTGCCATATATTTTTTTGGGGTGGACTACCCCTAACATTTAGGGAGATGAAAAATAGATGTTGGCCGATTCTCAAAAATACCGGATAAGCACAAAAAATGTCATCAAAATCGGTCAAGCCGTTTCGGAGGAGTATGGCAACGAAAACTGTGACACGAGAATTTTATATATTAGACTAGCCTCGCGGTTTTACACGCGTTCATGTGTGGCCCGCAGAACAAAATTGTTTTTTTTATATAATTGTATATGCTACTCCTTATAACATTATCTATCTGCTAGTGAAAGTTCAAGTCGAAAAGACTCGATCTAGCCGTTCCGGAAAATAGCCGGAACAAACAGACAGACAGACAAAATTTTTGAAAATTACTTATTTTAAGTTTACCGTAGGTATATACTTTCATATGCATTTTGAGTTTTATTTTCAAATTAAAAAATATCTTTATTCGATTAGATTTTTTACAAAGTACTTTCAAATCGTCATAAAGACACAATAACAAAGGATTATACATGCTACCGCCAGGTTTGGAAGGTTGCTTTTACTGAGAAGAACCTGGCAAGAAACTCAGTAATTACTCATTTAAAAAAAAATTACAGCTTTGAGTAATACAATATAAATCATAAAAAATATATATAAGCCCAGGACACAGTTCCAGTGCACAAAAGTCGATATAAAAAAAATTTTTAAAACTAAAAATAAGTACTACGAATAATTGTGTAGCTTGAGATGACCAGCCCCCACTAGCAGCACCTGTTCACAAGTATGATGAGAATGCCAGCCATCGACCTCCTCAACCATTATAGAGGGAAGTGAGATATATCTGTATAGACGATTTAAACAGCGGTCAGGAAAGTTTTGGCAGCTCTTCCGTCAGTGACAGAGGCCGATTCGGGATCGGCAGGTCCTGTCACAATGATAGGGTATAATTAACTGAGAAATTTATATTTGCCCAGAAAAACTTCATTCGGCATTTTTTTGACTAACCCTATCATTTAGGGGTTTGAAAATATTTAACGTCCTATTCTCAAAACTACATGCGTAGTTCTTCCCACTGCTATCGTTGAGCGCTCAGAACTCGTGTCGTACCTACTTAAAGATATTTTCTAATGTTGTTACTTGAAGATACTTCAAACTAGTGTTTATAAATATTATTTTATGGTCTCCATACATGTTAATAGTATCAAAACAAAGTCAAGTATCTATACTGAATCATCGGTTCACATTAAACTCGACTCAAGAAGGTGCTATTTCATATTGAACTCAATGGAAACCATCGTAACTTTCGACTGGCGAATGATTATAAATCGTATTCCTAACATTATTACGTTTCAATGTTGATTGCTACACAAATAGCTGGTTATTTACTTGCAATATTTTTATTTGGATTATAAACATTAATGTGATGGTTATAGAGTTTATTTTGCGGAGAGTTCGTGTTTACCCGCTGGGCTGTTTGCTACACTTGTCAGTGAAGTAATTTCAATTTATTTGTTGTTGCCTGTCGGGGCCATTACTGGGCTGTAAAGGGAATCTCTAGGTAATAACATTTGGAATAAGAATGGGTTTGACATATGGGCTTGCTTAAGCGTAACTGTATATATTTGTTATAATAAAGTTCGAATCCCAGCGGGGCCTGTGCTAATGACTTTTTCTGAAAACTTATGTGCAGTGATTTCACACCTCATGTTTTACTGTGAAGGAAAACATCGTGAGGTAATCTGCATATTATGTCTGTGACGTATGTATAGTGCCTGAGACGGCGATGGACTCACCCTCTGTCGCGTCGGCACTTAATAATATTCGGTGAAAAGTGGGCGTTTTTATTACAACAACTCTGCCTACCCCTGGGGACCCATCGTCTTTGAATTACTCCTTAGATATATGCAGGCTACCTCACGATGTATTCCTTCACCCTAAAGCACGTGGTTCACACCACGTGCTGTGCAATCACTGCACGTGACTTTTTAGAAAAACTCATTGGTACGGGCCGCGATGGTGAACGTGGTGGCTCTCAATAAATATACGACTAAAGTAAATTAAAAAAATCTAAATAATCTAAATACTATTTCACCCAATCGAAATTCAATTCCAAATTTTAAACAAAGGATTGTTCATAATAACCAACAGAGATGCACCGTGCATTATAAATTTAGCATACATTGAAATTAAAATAATTTAAATCATCACGACACACGATTATATCGGAACTGTAGTCACGTTTTACGCTTATTATAAACAGAATTGACATATAAGGCTTATTGCTTAGAATCTGAACGTTACATTCTAAAGGGTCGTGGGACCACTATGTCGTTGCTTCCGGTACCTGTTAACGAACTGTTATCAATGATATTTACACAAAATGTAAATATATCAGAAAGCCGGCTTCCTACATTTATCCAGTAATATAATTATTACGAATCGTTGGTCGTAATGGGATCTTTCATTCGAATGTCGAAGTTGTCCATTTGGGGACAATATCTCTTCAAACAAGAGAAGCCAAATATCGTGTTACTGTCAAATATAGTGTTTAGAAATGTGAAGTGTGTGTGTGTCAAGTTACACATTTAGATTTAAGTAGAACTACTAGTTTTTTTTATATAAATTTTTATCGACATTAGTGCATTGGAACTATGTCCATGGGCTTACATTTCTTAATTGATTATTCTGTATTTTTTAAATAATTTAATATTTTTGAAAAGATAACATTTCTTGCCAGGTTCTTCTTAGTAAAAGCAACTTTCCGAACCTGGCGGTAGCTTGTATAATCCTGTATAATCGTGTCTTTCTGACGATTTGAAAGTACTTTGTAAAAAGTCTAATCGAATAAAGATATTTTTGACTTGAAAGAGGAAGATGAGAGCCGTTGTGGCCGTGGCTTGCAGAAGTGTTGTAACAAAAACACCCATATTTCACCGAATATGGTTACGTGACAACGTTACAAATGATCAGTACATCGCCGTCTCAGGCACTATACATACATGAACTAATTCTCAAAAATATGCAGGTTTCCTCACGATGTTTTCCTTCACCGTAAAGCACGTGGTGTGAAATCACTTCACATAAGTTTTTTTGGAAAAACTCACTGGCGATTGCTCGAACCCCAAGGCCACCATGGCTCCATCTCCACCGATTTTCTACTTTATAAAAATGGTGTAGGTACTTTATAAAATAAGAAAACGGGTACGTGTGTGTGCACCACTTTCCGTAAATGTATGGGAGTCGATCTTCTGTTAGTATTATTACTATCTTAATGTATGCCATTTCATTGAATATTGCTTCATCGAGTTTTTTATCTTATCTCTTGTATAATTCAGTATTTAAAGTTAATGTCGTACAACCTCTTTAGATTGTTGGTTGATTCATTAGACTCTGTGGTTCAGTGATAAGATTGGATTGAGATTGAGGTCCTGGATTCATCTTTATGTTAAAGAAAAAATATTCTTAATTTTATTTTATTAAATGATAAAATTGGGTTTTCTTGTTATATTTAATTGTCATGATGATTTTTTACATTTGTAGCTAGGAGGTACGTCTAGTTTTAAATTATCAAATTAAAAAAAATATATCTTTTTTTTCAGATACCTCGCCTACACCTTTTGACCTGTTAAGGAGTACAACATTAACAAGGTAAGTACTGTAAGGCCTCAGCCTTACAAGCTGGTTAAAACCTTTTTCGGTATAGCTAGACTTTATGAATACATACATATGCTCACGCCTGTATTCCCCGAAGGGGTAGACAGAAGTGTTGTTATCACAACACCCACTTTTCACCGAATATGATTAAGTGCCAACGTGACAGATGGTGAGTCTATCGCCGTCTCAGGCACTATACATACGTCTTTGAATTACTTCTCAGAAATATGCAGGTTTCCTCACGATGTTTTCCTTCACCGTAAAGCACGTGGTGTGAAATCACTGTACATAAGTTTTTTTAGAACATCTCATTGGTACATGCCCCGCTGGGATTCGAACTTGCGTCGCTTGCGTAGCAGGCGACTGCTCTAACCCCGAGGCCACCACGGCTCTTTGAAGTGACGACTTTATGAAGTAAATTTAAATTATCTAAAAAAGAATTCGAAAAGAAAAAAGAAGAAACAGTAGCGGTCGTGAGACGGCAGAACGAAATCGAAGGAATAAGATTGAATATATAAATAAAAATCAAAAATATAAAAGTGAATATATAAATTTTATTTTATATAGAAAATAGCAGTGATCCCGGAGAGGGACCCGAGTTGGGGGTCGCTCGCCACAGTACTTACAATAGGTACCTTTATTGAGGTTACCTTTGTAGTCCGCCTGATGGAAAGCGGCTACTGCAGCCCATGAACTCTCTCCACTGTGTCCCACAGTTTACATAGTGTTATATATCTGTCATAATATAAGTCTTTCTGCCCTCTGCACTAGAATAAAACTACTATACATCTACTCATCTATATCTATATATTTACACAGATATATAAAATTTAAATGTCTGTTTGTAATTCCATAATAACAACTTTTCACTAAATTAATATGAAAGTGTATATATATGGTACAAATATAAAAAAAAAAGAATTAAAAAAAAAAAGTCTCTGTCCGTCTGTCTGTCTATCTGTTTATTCCGGCTAATCTCCGAAACGGCTGGACCGATTTTAACGGGACTTCCACTGGTATATAGCACATTTTAAACGGGCCTAAATAAAAAAAAATACATAAGGGTTCTGCTGGTTATTGGAAAATATTATAGAAAAATGGGGAAGATTATCACAAAGTTACATAGTTTCAATTGTTAATACTACGCAAGTAACGCCGCAAGGCACAACTAGTGACACAATAGAAATGCCAATGACCACTTTGCTGAAACATATTGCGCTCGTCAAATCAATGGCAATAAATCTCCATAATATTCAATAAACAGCCGTCAAGTAACATTCAAATTCCTTGAGGTCAATGGCAAAGACTCCTCTTATGCCAATTATTTTGGCGCCGAAGACAATTTACTGCAATATCATAATTTATTTAGGAGCTAGGCTCTTATCTGTGAAGCAATCGCCAACCCTCTCTATTATCCGCCAGCACTTTGACTTCCTTGTCTAATCCTTGGTCTCCCTCTTCTTCGCTTACCTTATATCTTCCCTTCTACGATGTTTTTGATGAAAGCGTCATGTCGTAATAGGTGTTCATGGTCGGGAGGGTCGTGAAAATGAGGACACATAAAACTCCGGAAAGCATAGAGAATCTACTATCGTGAACTTAAACTATATACATAAAAAAAGAGCGCAATGATAGCAAGTTGGAAAACAAGACAACTCCATCTCGTGACAAATAAAGAAACTAAAATCAAACTTAAGCACTAGGTGTGCAATCATCTCGCCCCTCCTGTTTTCTATTGTCCGGATTATCATTCTTTCTTCTTCTTTCTTTCTAATACTTCCTCGTTTGTGATCATCTGCAATAACGCTAATTTATAATAGTTGTACTATACAATAGCCTTTGAAGTGAAAAGGATTTCAATTTATATATACTAATATTATTTATTAAGAGGAAATAATTATATGTATGTATGTGTGTATTGAATAGGCTCAGAAACTACTGGACTGATTAGAAAAATTATTTCAGCAATGGATATAAACAGGGATAAAATATAGCCTATGTTACTGAATGATAGTGTAGCTAATATTATCAGCGAGTAATAAGGCTATATTTTAGACCATGAACTTACGTTTCCTAACGATTCTATTGCTTTTAGTATTATTTATACAGGTCCAAATGAAACCGATTAAAAGCAATCAAAGTGCAATGATCATTAAACCGGCGATGCATTGAACAGGAAATCTTTCAACGAGACACTACATCGTAAAACTAATCTGAGAAAGCTGCCTTTCATAATGAAAGTGTCAGTCGATGTGACAAAAACAAAGGACCAACAAATGAACGGACAAAAGATCTTGCGACTCATTTAGAACAAGTGGTCCGCGGACATGCGCTAGAGACAAGATGAATTGATTTAGTTGACACAAGAATGTTATAGGCGGTTCAAATGGGATTGAAACGAAGTTGAAAGAAGAAAAAGCTGATAACTCTTTAGAATAGAATACAATACTCATTTAATAATAATTATCTACAACTGGAGTGATACCAAAACAGCTACACCAATCCATAGCCACAATAGATCTGCCTAAACTCACCTACCTCACCTTACAAAAAGCCGTAATATTAAATACTTGCCGAATCACTCGAAAATTTCTCCAAATTGATCGCTCTCTACACACAATCCCATTTGTGATACTCACTAGGCCCGTGAATATCCAAAAAAACCGGTTAATGAAATCGAATTACTAAACAAAATAAGAATAATAATAATAATAAAATTATTCGCTAATAAATGGTATAAAGGTGGTGTTAAGTATAATAGAACATACATAAACATGTAGCTAAACAGCTAACTTATAGCATGCGAATGTTTTACTGGGGTCATCACATAAACTCCTGTACACTGTATTATTTTTTTTCATATAAGAATTTGTACAGTTCTGACTTAAATGTTTCTTGTTTAAGTTCCTTAAGGTAACAAGGTAAATTATTGTATACACGGACACACATAGCCAGACAGCTTTTATCATATTTAGTTGAGTTTGGAATCTCATTTAATACGAGTCTGTGTGGGTCTCGCCAACTTCGAGAACGTACATCATTTGCGGTCTTTTAAAAACCAGAATAAGTTGTTTAACTTAACTTAACTACCTTCAGTGTAGATTACAAAATAATGCCGTAGAGGCTAATATGTGCTAACACTTGGTGTTTTGAGCCTACTACGCAAGTTTGAAACTCAGCGGGGCCTGTACCAAAGAATTCTTCTTAAAAACTTGTGATTTCACTCCACGTGCTTTACAGTGAAGGAAAACATCGTGAGGAAACTGCATATGTCTAAGTAATTCAAACAAGTATGTTAAGTGTCTGAAACGGTGATAGACTCACAATCTTTTGCATTGGCAAGTCATTATTTTTTATGAAAAATGTTATTGTTACAACACCTCTTGGGGGAATACAGGAGTGAGCATATGTATATATGTGTGTGGTTGAAAATCTGAAATGACATTTGACGAAACAAGAGAGACTTAAGAATTTCAAAACAACATCTAATCATGAATTGGGTTAAGATGTCATTGTAACTCACCTAATTATTTGCATCATTGTACATATGATTGGCCTAAATAGTCGGCCCAGATCAGTTGTCTAGACGTTGTCTGTCTCCGAAAATTTGTTGATTTACAATTCTTTGATTGGTACTGGTCATTTACATTGTGTAACATGCAAATGTATGATAGTCAAATCTGGTTTCATCATTATCTTCAGCGGGATTAAGCTGAGGTGTTGGTTAGGTAAATATCTTTACCATGTTATAACTGAAGAGACTCGTTAGTCTTCTTGAAAACAGCTTTTCGCAACAAAAACGATTTAAAAAAAATATTTATAACGTAGTGAGGTTACTACGTGGCTCGGAGAGCAACCCGGGAGTACTGGCGTATGTGGGGCTCAGTGTCCCGGATCGCTACACTGGCAGACGGCGCCGGCCACAGCTCCTGGCGGTGCCGGCCGCTAGGACCAATCTCCTGGCTAAAAGACCTCTCACCCGCGCGACACGCTTAATCAACGACACCTACGACCAAATAGACATATTTTCCAACAACTTAGGTGAAATTGCAAAGGCAAAAATTCATTTTAAACTTAATTTGTTATTATAACTCTGTCAAAATATAATTTTCTAATTGTTTATTGCATGATTTGAGTAGTATAACTTGCCTTATTTTAGAGTTGATATTATGTAATATTATTAATATTACATAATATCAACTCTATAAGGTATTATTAGATTCATAAAATTGTCACATATGGTTTGTAAATAAATAAATAAATAAATTAAAATTTGTCCGTCTGTCTGTTTGTTCCGGATAATCTCCGAAACGACTGGACCGATTTAAAAGGGACTTTCACTGGCATATAGCAAATTTTCCGAGGAATAGCATAAGGGTAAATTAGCTCTACATGCGAGTAACCGCTGGGTACGGCTAAATTATATAAGTTCAGAATTACATTTATGGTAATATTCCCCAATCCTTTCCAATTCCTGGTTTCAATAGCTTATTCGCTTATAACAGATTGAGGAGATAAGAAAATCCTTATAAGGCACCGTAGCAGTTGTAAAATGTTGCAATACGTGCATCTAAAAGTTATTGAATTGTTAATTACCTTCGTGGTCTCCGCAGACATGATTATTGCTTGTAAGATTAGATAAATTTTGACTAATATACGGTCTGCTTAGTGAATTTACATTACTTGGGACAGCTGTCCTAAAAATTGATCAGTATCTGTTAGAATTACTGTTCATACTAGTTGTTTATTGTTTATTTAACTGCAAATGTTATGTTGAAAGTTAAATTCTGATTTCAAATCCAATTCAAAAATATCTTTATTGGATTAGACTTTTTACAAAGTACTCGTCAGACAGACACGATTACACAGGATTATACATGCTACCGCCAGGTTCGGAAGGTTGCTTTTACTGAGAAGAACCTGGCAAGAAACTCAGTAATAAATCTTTTAAAGAAAAATTACAGCGTTGAGTAATACAATATAAATCATATAAAATATATATATTAGCCAATGAACACAGTTCCAGTACACAAAAGACGATAAAAAAAACTAAAAATAAGTACTACGTTTAATTGTGTAGCTTGAGATGACCAGCCCCCACTAGCAGCACCTGTTCACAAGTATGACGTGAATGCTAGCCATCGCACTCCTCGATTGATTCCACTATGTCATGATTGCGCTTTTCAGATAGCTTTAAATATCTGGGCCTATAGACAATGTAACCTCACGCTTTGCTATTAAAAGATATAAAATGTACAGGAATTACATGTCACGTGACTGGTTTATGTCTTTCCCATACATTTCTTTACATATGCTCATGCCTGTATTCCCCGAAGGGGTAGGCAGAGGTGCTGTAATCACAACAACACCCACTTTTCACCGATTTTTTGATTAAGTGCCAACGTGACAGATGGTGAGTCTATCGCCGTCTCAGGCACTATACATACGTCTTTGAATTACTTCTCAGAAATATGCAGGTTTCCTCACGATGTTTTCCTTCACCGTAAAGCACGTGGTGTGAAATCACTGTACATAAGTTTTTTACAAGAACTCATTGCTACAGGCCGCGCTGGGATTCGAACTTGCGTCGCTAGCGTAGCAGACGACTGCTCAAACCCCAAGGCCACCACGGCTCTACATACATTTCTTTATCGTTTCTATTAGCGCAACTTACTTAGTGAAAAGTGGGTGTTGTTATTACAACATGTCTGCCTACCCCTTCGGGGAATACAGGCGTTAGCATATGTGTGTAATAAAGTAAACCAAGTAGGTAGCCTAAATAACGCAAAAAATCAAAATTGTCTTCGCAATCGCCGTAACCGAAAATGTACATAATTGTATGGCACTGCTGCGGGTGTTTACAAAATATTTCAACATTCAAGACACACGAGTGTAGATATCGTAAATATTTAGACAGTGTGTCGATATCGGGCAAAAAAAACCCCACTTTACAACAATTCCCTACGTTCCGATCTAAATTTATGCGCACAACACTTGACTATACATTGAAGGGTATACAGGCAATTCATATTTGAAGTGTCTTAATAAAATATACCTAATAATATGTTCAACTCAATTCAAAATATCTTTATTTGATTAGACTTTTTACAATGTAGGTACTTTCAAATCGTCAGAAAGACACGATTACATAGGATTATACATGCTACCGCCAGGTTCGGAAGGTTGCTTTTACTGAGAAGAACCTGGCAAGAATCTCAGTAATTACTCTTTTAAAAAAAATATTTTACAGCTTTGAGTAATACAATATAAATCATAAAAAATATATATAAGCCCATGGACACAGTTCCAGTGCACAAAAGTCGATATAAAAAAAAATTTTAAAACTAAAAATAAGTACTACGAATAATTGTGTAGCCCAGAGATGACCAGCCCCCACTAGCAGCACCTGTTCACAAGTATGACGAGAATGCCAGCCATCGCCCTCCTCAACCATTATAGATCGTAGGTGGCCCCCTGTTACCGATAGTAAAGGTTGCGACTCTCTTGTAAATTGACCAGAATGCATTTCATTCACTTTTAACTATACTAACAAATTACAATTCATCGGCGATAATTATATTGACGATTAGCTGTCCCCGCGGTTTTACTTACGTAGACTTTGTTTCGGGAATTCCTATTTTTTTTTGCCTAAGCTAGTCCTTGTAATATCAGCTCGCCAACAGCGCTGCAGCGGTCCAGTCAACGGCTTTTTTAAGTTAATTTTTTTTAAGTGAATAGTTTTTAATAATTTTGTGAAAAGCTGGTAATATAGAATTACAAACGACACTTTAATTCAACTGATATACTATTATTATACTATATATATGTATGTTATTTTGTACTCTATATCAACGAGAAAATATCCCTAGCACGCGTTCTCCTAGTATTGGAATTTAGTTAGGATTTGCTCTGTTTTATTTCCAACGTTTCAACATCGTTCATAGATTTAACATTAGTAAGACTCGTGCTAATGGAAATACATTGGCTTCTCATCACATAATAACGTGGGTTTATTTTGATCTTGTCTTACAACAACTTTATTAACAAGATAAATCTGAAAATGCAATTTGCAAAATTGCGTTTTACATTAACCAACTCATTTATATGTGTTTTTATATCACTATCTCATAGAGTGCAGTATGATCAATATGATCTAGTATTTATGATATCGACCTATATTACGTGTTTACTGGTAGGGTAAGCATACTGCTATTTACTCGTATTCTATCCTATGACACTAGTTACGTGAGCGATTCTTGCGGACAGGTGCTGCTTGTGAGTTGGTCATCTCAAGCTACGCATTTAGATATAAGTAGAACTACTAATCTTCTTACATACATATGCTCACGCCTGTATTCCCCAAAGGGGTAGGCAGAGGTGTTGTTATCACAACACCCATCATTTTCTTCATTTTAATTTTTATCGACACATTTTGTTCATTGGAACTGTGTCCATTGGCTTATACTTCTGAAGTTATTTTTTTTTGTTGTATTTAGTATTAGCAAAGAGTAATTTCCCAGGTTCTTCTCAGTAAAAGCAACTATAATCCTGTATAATCATGTCGATTTGAAGTCATAAGTTTGAGTTTGATTACTTTATTTAATTACCCGACGACGGCGAAGCAAAGAGGGAGCTTACGAATTTTACCAATATCTATATATTCTAACAAAACAGTAAAGTTTAATATTATAATGGCATATGACCACGGCTATCCGCTAAGTATTACAACAACATATTTTGTTTAATTTTTTTAAGAGCGTAATTTTATTTCGAAAGTTTTTTTTTAATGTTATGTGGGTCGAAGTGGGATGTGGATAGCTTCATTTAGTTTCCTCGAGATAATATCATAAGACAGACAGACCGAGGGACGGCAATTATTCCAGCTAATCTCTAAAACGGCTGTTCATCAAAGTCTACGCGGGTAAAACCGCGGGTTACCTTTATATCGCTAACCTATATTCTAAATAGGTTAGACCAGTGGTCGTCACACTTTTCTATCCCAGAGCCACTTAGGACAATGTGAGGTATCACTGCGGGTCGCACATTCTTGGATCATTTAGTTGACCATCAGTTAATTGACATAATAATTGATTACCGATTACTTTCTACGCTCTTTATTGCTGGTATGAATTAGAATGACAGATGACTTAATTTTATGAGTTGTGGTCACTATCTACTAAAATTGTTGGCTGTGTCGCGGGCCGCAGAATATTTTCCGCGGGCCGCAGAATATTTTCCGCGGGCCGCAGAATATTTTCCGCGGGCCGTAGAATATCTTCCGCGGGCTGCAAGTGGCCCGCGAGCCGCAGTATTACGACCACTGGGTTAGAATAATAAGATCTCTTGAAATACTGCATATTTCTGAGAAGTAATTCAAAGACGTATGTATAATGTCTGAGACGGCGATGGACTCACCATCTGTCACGTTGGAACTTAATCATCTTCGGTGAAAAGTGGGTGTTGTGATTACAGCACCTCTGCCTACCCCTTCGGGGAATACAGGCGTGAGCATATGTATCTCTTGAAATACAAGTCTAGAATCGACAGCATAAGTAGAGTTCCCCAAGGCTCCATCAGGCTCGTCTATTTTTATTACTATTGCGGTTTCCACTCACGATCCACACGTTCAATAATATCAGAGACTACATTAACACCCGCGAAACTTATTATTCAATCAAGTTTAGACGTTTTTATATTCGCTTACGATTACTCGTTGAGTGATTTTATTGGCTATAAATCGGGTTTTCGCATAGGAACACCCTCGACGTTGTCAGAAGAAATTGTTTGCGGCGTCTGGTAAGTGAGTTAGGTGTTTTGTTAAGGGCTCTTCAACAAGTTATTGGTGTTTGAAATTATTCTATATGAGATTGTTTTATATCACCCCTTTAATCATAAATCAGAGAACAGTGGTGGCCTGCATCAATGAGTTTTTCGAGAAACTTAAAGAGTAGTAATTTCACCCCACGTGCTTTACGGTGAAGGAAAACATCACGAGGAAACCTGCATTAATTTATAGAATAATTCAATTAGTTCTTGAAATTTATTCAAAGTCATATGTATACATAGTGCCTGAGACGGTGATGGACTCACCCTCTGTCACGTTGACACTTAATCATATTCGGTGAAATGTAGGTGTTGTTATTACAGCTACAGACAGCTACTGCCTTAATTACATACATACATACATATGCTCACGCCGGTATTCCCCGAAGGGATAGGCAGAGGTGTTGTTATTACAACACCCACTTTTCACCGAATTTGATTAAATGCCAACGTGACAGATGCTGAGTCTATCGCCGTCTCAGGCACTATACATACGTCTTTGAATAACTTCTCAGAAATATGCAGGTTTCCTCACGATGTTCTCCTTCACCGTAAAGCATGTGGTGTAAAATCACTGTACATAAGTTTTTTAGAAAAACTCATTGGTATAGGCCCCGCTGGGATTCGAACTTGCGTCGCTTGCGTAGCAGGCGACTGCTCAAACCCCGAGGCCACCACGGCTCTAACTGCCTAAATTGAATAAATAATATAAAGTTATGGAAATAATTGATGCTGATGTTGCTTTTAATTCTTAGTATGTAGGGTTGTAACAGATCGTTTCTTACGCAACTGGCACAACGATATATAAGCCCGTAAGTCCGTTAACACCTCAGCATTAAAAATACCGATTCATATTAAGAAACTACGCATAAATTGTATGCAAATGTTCAATCATTAAGGATCAGAGTGTGACCATCAATAAAGTCGGTATGTTATGCGCCCGCGCATCGGCGGTAGGTAACGAAGCCGGTGGTCGGCGCGGGCGCCGCACTTCGCCGATAAATCTCAATACACCGACGTGTTCCCACTAACATTTTTAATAAAAGAACTAGCTGCCCCGTGCGGTTTCACCTGCGTTTAATTTCATTCCCACAAAACCCTATGTATTTTTTTAATTAAAAGTTGCCTAAGTTACTCCTTGTAAAATTTGCGATCTACCAGTGAAAGTCCCCGTTAATTTTTTTTTATTTTGGTTTCTTATATACTTTCATATGCGTTTTGTGAAAAGCTTTTATTTTGGAATTACAAACAAACACTTTAATTTTATTTATCTGTATAGATAATTCTGCTTTTAACACAGTGGAATCTTTTAGCAAATTGTGGTTGCTCTTGTATACGTTTGAATATTCAATTTCTTTTAAAGCATATTAATATTTGAATAGGGCGGAACCCTGTGAGCTGTGGTGGCCGTGGGTTTTGAGCAGTAGCCTGCTACGCAAGCGACGCAAATTCGAATCCCAGTGGACCTTTATCAATGAGTTTATTTTAAAACTTGATGTGCAGTGATTTCACACCACGTGCTTTACGGTGAAAAAGCATCGTGAGGAAACCTGCATATGTCTGAGAAGTAATTCAAAGACATATGCATTGTGCTGGCGATATACTTATCATGTTGACACCATCTTTGGTGAAAAGTGGGTGTTGCTATTACAACACCCCTGCCTACCGATTCGGAGAATGCAAGCGTGAGAATATGTATGTGGTTTTTGATAAAAAACTAACATCTGACAATAAAGGTAAAAATATAATATTTAAAAAAAAAAGTATTTGTATTTTTCATTGTATTTATAATGAAGTTTATGTAAAGAATATAAGCCATGGCTATTAACTCTCTTGTTACACAAGCTGGGCTTAAAATGATTAAGTGCGCGGGATCAGAATTTAATTGGTCGGCGGCTGTTCTTAGTAATCGCAGATATGTATGGGGGAGGAGAACATATTGCTTTGAGATATTTGCATGGTCGGTGGTAAAAGTGGCTCAGTTAAACGTCATAAACATTATGAACACGTACCTAAACATTTCAAATATAAATAAAATAAAGTGTGGTGTGGGATGCCACGTGTGTCGATACGTTGGCTCCGTCCCATCTCCCCGGCACTGCTATGGCGGCCGGTGCTGCTGCTGCTCAGCAGGTGTGCCATTGCACTAGGCTTGCATTGGTCAAGGATACATATTTTCTGTGCTTGCGGTTGAAACTATGGGGCCTTGGGGTCCGGATGCTCGTCGCACGGTTGCACGTCGTCTGGTAGAAGCTTCTCGTGACAAGCGGGCTAGGGCTTTTCTCGCTCAGAGAATCGGTATTGCTATTCAACGTGGCAATGCTGCCAACTTTCTTGGCACGATCCCGAGAGACACCGCAGAAAATATTTTAAAATATCTTGATTTGGTAGACTTTAAACTAATTACTTTCCCGAGAGACGCCAATTTGGGCCAAGTTTTCTACTACTACAAGTCTACCAAATCAGGATATTATGAATATTTTCTCGCACTGAGCACAATTATATGCGACTGTACTCAGTTGAATCCAAGATCACTATCTTAACTGAGTCAAATGTAATGTCTCAATTAGCTGTTTTATTGAGTAATTTACTTTATCCCGCCGGCGGATAAGAAACAAAAAAATACGTTTATTACAGCTGTATTGCCATCCAACGTTTTACGACCTTTTAATTCCTTTTGAGTTTATGTAAATATGTGGCTCGTGGATAGTTTCAAAAATGTTTTCCTTAAGAACGTACCCCTATCACGAGTTTGCCACCGTTTTCGTAATCTATACTCGCTAGCGTCACTCGCAATATTTGTATGAGATATTTTAGTTCTTCAAGTCACCGCTGGGAGTCGCTGCACAATTTCTTTTACTAATATTCGGCGAAGACGCTAGCGAGTATAGATTACGAAACGGTGGCAAACCCGTGATAGTGGTACAGAATATCTCATACAAATATTGCGAGCCGTGGCGGACTTGAGGTTTGAGCAGTCGCCTGCTGCGCAAGTTCGAATCCCAGTGAGTTTTTCTAGAAAAACTTATGTAAAGTGATTTCACACCAATAAAATAATTCAAAGACGTATGTATAGTGCCTGAGACGGCGATAGACTCACCATCTGTCACGCTGGCACTTAATCAAATTTGATGAAAAGTGGGTGTTGTTATAATAATACAGGCGTGAGGCGTATGATACGAATTCTTAGTAATTGTCGGGTCCGTTTATCGACCTGGTTCGCTCACAAGATTTAATCCCTTCATTCGCCTGACGTATAATGCTTTGTATTCACTATGCTTACTCCTCGGCGCCGATGGATGGAATCCATGTTTACGATGTTGTGCTTAAATTAATAGCTCACTCGAAAAGAATTACTTTAGCTATTGTTAGAGTTGCATGACCTGAAAAGGTCCGGTTGGCCTAAATATATATCCATACATACATACATATACATACAGTGTTTCCGAACTGGTGGTTAATTCTTCAACGTTCATAAATGTCTTCTTACCAGGGCCTAAACTGATTACATCATTTTCAAGACATAAGTGATCTGAAGTCAATATGACATATTTTTAATGAATCTAATTTGATTAATAAGTAAATTATTTCGCGTGGTCTATAGAATATATTATATATTCTATACAGATAAATGAAATCGAAGTGTATGTTAGCAATTACCAAATAACAACTTTTCATTAAATGCATGTGAAAGTATATACGGTACTGACTTTAAAAAGCTAACTATCAAAAATTTCTCGTCTGTCTGTTTATTTCAGCTAATTTGTGAAACGGCTATACCGATTTTAACGGGACTAACTTAGGGTACTTTTACTTAGAAAGTCATATCGGGCTCCCTGGGAATTAAACTAAATCTCCGCGGGTGAAATCGCAGGGCACAGTTAGGCTATATATATACATACATGTTTGTAAATCCAAAAAGACTGCTTTTCACTGAAGACATATACGGCATCGACATAAAAAAAATCAAATTTAATTTGTTTTTCCCTGTCTGTCTGTCTGTTTGTTCCGGCTAATCTCCGAAACGGCTGGACCGATTTAGCAGGACTTTCACTGGCAGATAGCTGATGATTTAAAGAGTAACTTAGCCTACTTTTACCTGCGAGTTAAAGCTTGGAACTAAGTCTACGCGGGTGATTCCGCGGGGCACAGCTAGCATTAACATGAATTTGTTTTTAAATTAAAAACGAAACATATTCTTCCATCATGGCTGTCGCAAACAGGATTGAATCACAATACAGAAACCAGAGGCAGTGTATGATAAAACCAATTATATGCCACATGCATTCTTGATTGCTTCAAACGATATTTACCGCTATATGGTGCAACCTTTGATTTATAAATGGCGCAGCTCTGTTATTTTAATGTTAAAATTGACCGGCTTACTGTATGGATTTAATTAATTATTATCAAGAGTTAATTTGGTTTTTTCAAACAACAAAATTCTCACAGAACGTACAGGGGTCATACCGTTAGCTTTTATTGCCATCACTGTGTGACAGTGACAGACTTATACACGTCATATACATGTGTCTCTTAATAAGTGTTAAACTATCATGGCAAGAAGAGGTCATGGTAGGGCCCCAGTTCCCTGATGGGTAATGATTCCCGAATATTTTGTTCAAAGACGTATGTGTAGTGACGGCGATAAACTCAACATAATATGTCACGTTGGTACTTCAACATAAATAATGTGTTTTTATTACAACAACTCTACCCCCTTCGAGGAATACAGGCGTGAGCATATGTATGTATCAAAAGTAGGGTTGAAGGTACCAGGCCGCGGGGAAGATCACCCATGCGCTGGACTGATCAGATAAAAGTAGCCCTTACACGAGTGCACCAGAATGACATCCAACAGAGATCGTTGGCGAGACATCGTGAGGCGAGTGACATACATACATATGCTTACGCCTGTATTCCCCGAAGGGGTAGGCAGAGGTGTTGTAATCACAACACCCACTTTTCACCGAAGATGATTAAGTGCCAACGTGACAGATGGTCTTTGAATTACTTCTCAGAAAAATGCAGGTTTCCTCACAATGTTTTCCTTTACCGTAAAGCACGTGGTGTGTAATCACTGTACATAAGTTTTTTTAGAAAAACTCATTGGCACACACAGGTGGCGAGTGACATATGCGCCGAATAGTACCACATGATGACCACGACCGCTCTGTCAAGAGCATAACGAAGAAGAATGTATCAAATATTACCATACAAGCGCTCACACTCAAAGAAACTTTTATAGTATCAGTTATCTAATCTTATACATGCCCTCTGGCGTTTATAAGCTAAGTAATTAGTACTAATTTGAAAGGCAGTTAGCAGAAAGCTATCATTACAACTTAATTAGCCACTGAGAACCTGTGGTTTGGAGTTCCCTCTAATTGTTGTAATTAGTTGAACAGTGTTGGGGAACATAATAAAAGGTAGCTGAAGGTCAGCCTCTTTTACTAGTCTCACATGCAAACGACTTTGGACTATTAAATTCAATCGATCGCAGTCCTATCCAAAGGGGTATTCACATATTCCAATGTTAGTTTGATATGACTACAACTCGATAGGATCGAAACTAAACTGTCTTTGACATGAAGTCACTATGTTTTTTTTTTATAAAATATCGATACGAAAACGACGTCACCGATACCGTCGCTACGATATCGTTACTCGCTATCGAATCGTCTATTCGCGTAATGATAACCATCATCACGTGAATTTACTCAAACAGATTGGAGGGACTGGAACTTACGTCGCATGCGTGGCAGGCTTTTACCCTAGGTTTTTTTTCTAAGAGAGATCTATTACATCTATGCAGATAAATAAAAGTGAAGTGTTTGTTTGTAGTTACAAAACAACAGCTTTTCACTAAATGCATGTGAAAGTGTATACGGTATCGACATAAAAACTAAATTTTTCCCTGCATGTCTATCTGTCTGTTTGTTCCGGGTGATCTCTGAAACGGCTAAACCGATTTTAACGGGACTCTCACTGGCACATAGCTAATGTTACAAGGAGTAACTTTTATTAAAAAAAGAAAATTAAATCTTTGCGGGTGAAACCGCAAGACACTAGTAAGAAATAATTACCTGGCATACAAGCACCTCGCGAAAAATTCCAATTGTAACTTTGACACTCTTAGTTGTTGCTTACCCTTATGTATCGGGGACGAACATCTGTATATAATTATTTTTCCATTGTGGTTCTTAAAATAGGGATTATGCAAGTAATGGGAAATCATAATAAAGCTTGTTTTGTTTGCGTAGGATTTAACTTATAGATTGAACAACGATGCAGTCTATTAACAACTCATATTTAGATGCCTTTCAGGATGAAATATAAAACGTTGGTAACTTATAGTTATTCCTATGGTACATACATATGCTCACGCCTGTATTCCCCGAAGGGGTAGGCAGAGGTGTTGTAATCACAACACCCACTTTTCACCGAAGATGATTAAGTGCCAACGTGACAGATGGTGAGTCCATCGCCGTCTCAGACACTTTACATACGTCATTGAATCACTTCTCAGCAATATGCAGGTTTCCTCACGATGTTTTCCTTCGCCGTAAAGCACGTGGTGTGAAATCACTGTTTTTTAGAAAAACTCATTGGTATAGGCCTCGCTGGGATTCGAACTTGCGTCGCTTGCGTAGCAGGCGACTGCTCAAACTACAAGGCCACCACGGCTCTCATCCTCTCATCCTCTTATTTCTATGGTGTTGTTTCAAATTTTTGGTTTAGGTTTTTCAGGTAATTGAATATCTACATAGATACATACATAATATAATAATATATATAAAATAATAACGCTCATGTCTGTACATCATCGGGGGAAAATTCAAAATATCTTCATTTGATTAGACTTCATACAAAGTAACTTCAAATCGTCAGAAGGACTCAAAAATACATTATACGGGATTATACATGTTACCACCTGGGTCAAAAGGCTGCTTTTGCTGAGAAGAACCCTAGGTAGGTAGGCAGAGACTACTATGCGCCATATACTACGATAGTTAAATACTTCATTCGCTCCCTCTACATTAATGCTGAGTTAGGCAACACAATATATTTCATGTCCTACATTCAAAACTGATTTATTTTGTATTTTTAAAATTGTATAATACTTTTGAAAATAGTGAGTCTCTTGCCAGGTTCTTCTCAGTAAAAGCAACCTTCCGAACCTGACGGTAGCATGTATAATCCTGTATAATTATGTCATTCTGACGATTTGAAAGTACTTTGTAAAAAGTCCAATCGAATAAAGATAATTTTGACATTGACTTTGACTTGTCAATATAAATTCCTTGAAAATTAAAAATATTGGAATGAATGTCAAAAATTTTCCACCAGTTCTGAAACTAGCCTTCTGAGAAGAACCGGCAAGAAACTCAGCTGGCATCATGTACATTTCATCGACCTTTACAATAAGAACATTGGGTATGGGAGTGGGTGAAAAGATACCGGAGTGCAAAGGTATGTATCTGGTGTGAAACAATTTATTTACAACCTGTTGTTACCGCCCGCGCCCGGTCGCCTTTTACGCTTTTTTGCGGTAAAATATTATACAGAAGCGTAACAACCTTTTTGTACAAGTGAGTGAAAAAGTTTATATGCATGAATGCAATAAAACGTTATCCTTGAAGTTATTTACGAGGGACCATTCTGAACACCATAATATAATAATATTATATTTATAGGTCTATCATCGAAGCATTTTGCACTTTTTAAAAGAGTTATTCACTAGACGTTGACATGTTGTCGTCACATTAATCAATCAATCTATACTGATATTTATTAATTATATATTAATAAGTAGCTAAAAACTAATTACAAGTAGAAAACTTGGCCCAAATCGGTGTCTCTCGGGATCGTGCCAAGAAGGCTGGCAGCATTGCCACGTTGAATAGCAACGCTGATTCTCTGAGCGAGAAAAGCCCCAGCTCGCTTGTAACGAGAAGTTTAGGTATATATACTTAGATAATTCATTCAACGAGGAAGATATGTCAATTCTTCGACAAAATTATTTTCATTTTCAAAAGGCTTTATAACATCACGCTGCGACCAAAAGGAGCGAAACATCAATGGAATATGTTATTTATAATAATAATAATTTATTTAATAAAAAAGCTAGTTCATTATAGTTCAAAGTTCAAATATATTTATTTCATAAGACTTCTTACAAAGTACTTTATAATTGCTACCACCGGGTTCGGTAGGTTGCTTTTGTTGAGAGGAACCCGGCAAGAAACTCAACAATTACTCTCTTAAGGTAGGCAAAGCGCGACTGACACTTTTGATATTTAAGACGTTCACATACTGCAGTAGCGACTTACCATCAGGTTGACTGTATACTTGTTTGTAAATTTAAAAAATATGAGCTCTAGCCAAATATGGCAAGCATAAAGTAACTTTCACGCATACGCGATGAAAGATTTATCGGCGCGATTAAACGCTTTGCGTTCACGCCGAATCATGATCAATTTTTTTTTTAGCACACGAAGTTATGATGATATTTTTAATAAACATGCTTTATTACATAGAGTTTATAACACTGAACGAATAGTCGTGTTTGGCTATCTGTGAATATACCATAGCAAGTCTGTGTGTCAATGTAAGTGTCAATTGATCGATATAGTGCAGTAGTATCTGTGGAAACACTCTATGTTTTGAGAATTATTGTCCACCTTTAGAAATAATCATTACGAGGGATTTTCGAACGTGTCAAGGGCTGCGACCGTTAAATCTGTGTAATATCAATATAATTCTTAAAAAAAATATAAGCCCATGGACACAGTTCCAGTGTAGAGATAGTTGACCTTAAAGATATACTTGACATCTAGTCACTCCTAGGAATTAAAAAGTGATAACCCTAATTCAGACAATTGGCTTAAATCATCATCGTCAGGTCACGGGGACAAACACGAAATTGGTCTGCGTTGTGTTACATCAATTTTGACCCTACAAGGTCAATATGGCGGGTGAAGGTAACGCGCGGCGGTTCGAACGGGATCATAATGTCCCGATCACGAGAACCGTTGACGTACCAAATGGGACAATTCCGCGTCGGACATACCTGACCAGAACTTAGTACGTTAAGAGCTGGCTAGATCGTATTTCTTAAGTGGAACGTTTTCACTGCAGTGTTAGATTTTCTGCCAATAAGCAGCAAATTAAAATTATTATTTCTATTCTTAAAAGGTAAATATTTTTTTAATGAAGACATTAGAAGTTGGCTAAAATCGAACGCGACTTCTGAATAATTTTCTAGACCCAAATGTGAAATACGCGATGTTATCATATCAAATTGCGTAGAAAATCCTCAATTTAATCATCATCCGTGAAACAAATTGACTCCACAAACAAGATTGTAAGATTAGAACGATGTGACCAATGTCAGAAGAGGAAAAATGATTGGTGATCGGCATGACGGCTTTATAAAAACCCTTTTGGAAGGTAAAATAGAAGGCTTGGCAGGGGCCGACCAAGGATAAGCTACATCAAACAAGTAAAGGATAACATAACCGTCACGTCGTATAAAGACGTCAAAGAAGCAGCACTGGATAGGAACAAGTGGAGGGAGCTTCATCAACTGCACCGACAAGAGTCTAACTCTGAAATGAAGGAGAGAGACCAAATATGCTCACACCTGTATTCCCCGAAGGGATAGGCAGAGGTGTTGTTATCACAGCACCCGCTTTT
Organism: Watsonalla binaria; assembly: GCA_929442735.1. Lineage (NCBI taxonomy): Eukaryota > Metazoa > Arthropoda > Insecta > Lepidoptera > Drepanidae > Watsonalla > Watsonalla binaria. Next base: position 947,235 of record OV838932.1, read on the forward strand.
GCCCGCCGTCCCAGGGACTATACATACGTCTTTGAATTACTTCTCAGAAATATGCAGGTTTCCTCACTATGTTTTCCTTCACCGTAAATCACGTGGTGTGAAATCACTGTACATAAGTTTTTTAGAAAAACTCATTGGTACGGGCCCCGCTGAGATTTGGATTTGCGTCGCTTGCGTAACAGGCGACTGCTCAATCCCCGAGGCCACCACGGCTAGAGAGAGACCAATGTCAATTATTATGATCGTCAATTCTCTGCCAAGCCTAACTCTACGTAACTGTTCAGATCAGTATAACCAGCGAACTCCGGATCTAACTGACGGAAGACTAACCTGAGAATTGACACTGACCTTCCTACCGAGGTGGGTCAATCTGACTTACGTACTGGTAGTTTACACTTACATAATTCAATTCAAAATATCTTTATTCGATTAGACTTTTTACCAAGTACTTTCAAATCGTCAGAAAGACACGATTACATAGGATTATACATGCTACCGCCAGATTCGGAAGGTTGCTTTCTTCTTCTATAAATTCTAGTTATCTAGCTAGTTACCCTTTAGATGAATAAATGAATCTTTATGAATGCGGAAAGGAAGACCTAAGAAACGATGGATGTGTGGAAGATAATATGGCTAGAATGGGATTGAATACAGATATGACGACTGATATCGAGAAATGGAAGAGAAGAATACATTGCGCTGATCCCAAATAACATGGATTAAAGGCAGGAGTAAAGCGAAGTACTTTCAAATCGTCAGAAGGGAACAAAAAATGACACTGTATAGGATTATAAATGCTACCATCAGGTTCGGAAGGTTGCTTTTGCCCAGCAAGAAACTCAAAAATGTATCTTATCAAAAGAATGAAATCAAATCGTCCTTATTTGTTGAACAAATTTATTAGAGCCGTGGTGGCCTCGGGGTTCTGAGAAGTAATTCAAAGACGTATGTATAGTGTCTTAGACGGCGATAGACTTACCATCTGTCACGTTGGCACTTAATCAAATTCGGTGAAAAGTGGGTGTTGTGATAACAACAACTCTGCCTACCCCTTCGGGGAATACAGGCGTGAGCATATGTGTATGTATGTATGTAAATTTATTAGATTTTGAATTCGCACCAGAAAACAGTGCTTAAACGCCTAACATAAATCTTCACGCTTAACATTTACTGAGGTAAAGCAAATTAATATTGGCAATCACTCATACATGAATTTGAGCGTGAAATATGAAAATGTTATCCACGCTACTGGCCTTACCTAATCATTAATCACGCGCAGTTATTTGACGTATAGTTAAGACAAAGTCACATGGTCGTGAGCGACAGACATACGGAGTATCGTGAGTGTTGTAACATTACTTACGAGTGCCAGGCCATGCAGTTATTACCTATACAGATAAATAAAATTGAAGTGTCTGTTTGTAATTCCAAAATAACAACTTTTCACTAAATGCACCATTAAATTCAATTCAAAATATCTTTATTTGATTAGACTTCTTACAAAGTACTTTCAAATCGTCAGAAGGACACAAAATACATTATACATGATTATAAATGTTACCACCGGGTTCGGAAGGTAGCTTTTGTTGAGAAGAACCTGGCTAGAAATATGAAAGTACACGCGGTATTGACATAGAAAAACCAATTTTATTTTCTCTGTCTGTCTGTATGTTCCGGCTAATCTCCGAAACGGCTAAACCGTGACTTTCACTGGCGGATAGCTAATGTTACAAAGAGTATCTTAGGCTACTTTAATTTAAAAAATCTTTAGAGATTCGCGGGTCAACCATGAAATAAACTCTACGCGGGTTAAAATACGCGGTAGTATAAAATATAATCATCATCATGAATTTAAGAATAATAACTCTTGTCGGTGTAACCGATGCATTTCTTTCCATTTGTCTCTGTCCAATGCCATCTCTTTGACCTCCCTATACGTCTTGACAGACACCTTTTCCTTAACTCCTACCTCCTAACTCCTAAAATATAATACATTTTACGAAATATCACTATTCAGCCTTAGAAGGTCGTTGGTACGTTGGGCTTACAACCAGAATGCTAATAATATCTGGGCTAAGATTGTTTACCATTTGATCAATTGCTCCCAGCCACTAACTGCGAACAGATAAACAGACTTCTATTTAATTATACTATCAGTAGAAACGTTTCGAAACTAGTTTGATATATTATCCAGTTGTTTTCTGTCTATTTAATTAATTTAAATATTTTAATTGCGTGTGATTTGGCGGGTGTAAAATAGATTGGGATTATAGTAGTCCTGCAGGTCTCAAAGGCCACTTTGGGAGAATCATAATGTGATCTGAATATGATTTGTCATCGAAATTACAAAATGGTCACTTAGGTGCAATTGATATTATGATTCACGAATGATTACAATAATTGTAGATGTTAGTCCCTAACTAACTTACTATCGTGCTTTTTGTCACAAAAGCAATTCATATTTTGTGGACCATTTTAAGAATCATCATAGGAAATATGAGACAGGTGAATTGAGAAACATTCGTGAATCATAATATTAATTCCACCTAAGTGACCATTTTGTCATTTCGATGATGAATCATATTCGGATCACATCACGATTCTCCCAACGTGGCCGGATTTGTGCCTGGATGATGGCAATAGATTCGCACCCTATTACATAGTGGCGAAGTGTGAGTGAACTATCAAGAACACCTTTCCGAAATTGTACTATTTAGTAATATCATATTTGACATAATCAGAATTGTAGGCCGATAGGATTAACTTTATTGGATCTCACAGATTTGAAGAGACTTTGGATACATGCAACAAGTATTTACCTTGGTCAGGACCGATTATCTGGGTAATTTTATCATGCAAGCATTTAATCATGTCAATACTGTAACTAAATAAACCGTGGACTAGGTCAAATTTTGATTTTAATGCTAAATTATTATTTGTAATGCTGCCTTTGACAAGACGTATTTTGTTTCTATGGTGACCGACAAATAGACGATGTGGGGTCCAATGACTAGTAAATTGATTGAATAACTGAAGAGGGAAAAGACATAATAGTTCCCGTTCGAAATTATTAGTCACTCCATCGGGTATTGTACTTCCATTTTACAGAAAACTGTAGCCAAAATACCTTTGAGTAATTTTGTGTTTCTGTGGTGAGTAAGGTCGCCAGTTCTCCAAGAGGAGTGGAGACGTCTCTTACAATATTAGCGCCATGATTCCATTCTTAATATAGTAAGCTATGTCTGAGATACTCTTTGGAGCTCGTCACATTCATAAGATAGCCGCTTGATATCACGCGGATTACAAGCTTTATTTACCTTTGTATAGAAATCCCGTCGAGTCCTACGAAACCCAAAATATAGTCACAGCATTGAAGCAGCAGCGTACGGGGCAACGCAGCAGCAATACAGGGCCTGCAGACAATGTACATTCTCTGACACTTGCGATAATTGAAGTGATACAAAATGCATGAAAATTACATAAACAGCCACGTGACATATGTCATTCACATACATTTTGTATCATTTATTATATTATATAATGGCTTGCAATAGATTAAAAGAGTAAAAATGTACTGAAGTTCACAGTTAGGAAGTTTTTGTTTTTAAAGCTCTAATACCTAAGCGCCGGCGCCGGCGTTATGGTAACACGAAGCGCGGCGCCTGCGACAACATCGATTATATTAGTATCGATTCAACGCAGATCGATTATCAATCTTTTATCATTCGATCACTGTCCGCGCTCTATCCTTGATTTATTTGATCCATTTGCATAGTAGACGTCATGCGATTTGCGATTACGCGAAATAATAGTTACCTGCCTGAAGCTATGCGTTAAGCAGGCTCGAAGTATTGAGTTGTCAAAAAAGTACCTGCGTTTCTCTAAAGCTTATTTTAGTGTTTTGAAATTACTTTGAGAAGGTTTAGTTTTGGTTATAAAGTTTGAGTATCTTTATTTCTTCTTTAAGTGGACTTGCAGCTTATGACTAGAAAATAAAGACAATTTACGAAAATTATTCACATAATTTTACTATCCTCTGTTTGAAGGTTCACCATTTTCAGGGGCTTTTTGCAAAGTGCACTGACAATGGTGTAAAATTCTCATCAATAGAAATTAGTTAATCAATCCCAAACACCAGGTATTTAGACCACTTAAAGAGAACATCGTGACGAGACTTCAATATGTCTGAGAAGTAATTCAAAGACGTATAGTGCCTGAGACGGCGATAAACTCACCATCTATCACGTGGGTGTATTTATTATAACACCTCCTCTTACCCCTTTGGGGAATACAGGCGTGAGCGTATGTATGTAAACTAAGTACTTGCTGTAATTCGTTATGGAAAAAAAACATATAGTCGAATTGATAATCTCCTTCTCTTTTAAGTCGATCAAAAACAGATCAGTACCCACTGGGCCCTAAATTTTCGTCCTTTAGAATAAAAATTGTAGATTCGGCCCCTATAAGCCCCTATATTGGGAGCCCATTGGTCCCTCGGGTGGAGGACAGTAAATTATTAATATATTTGTAGCCGAGTTCCTACATAAACGTTAGTTTATGATACGGTCATAGGTATATATAGTCGATAAACATTGAAGCTACCTCTGTAAACTTCTGACCCCCTAGTACTTTCGATAGATGAGGGGACGAAAAAATTTAGGGGATGGGTGGCACAGGGTGTGAATCAGGAGACGAATGGGCCCTGATCCTTAAAAACTACCTACATCGTAGATGACTAACGTAAACTCTTACAATGAGCACTCCACTACATATCGGCGAATTATATTTCTATAACGAATACTCGCTCCGACTAACGATTAATAGATTCATTTACATTTGCTACCTTGATAGGAAATTACGCTCAATATTAATAATCAGTTTTATCGATTAATCTTAACACGCTCAGCTATGTCTCGTTAGGTTAGTGGGTTATTCAAGCTAAATTGGTTTCTTAACGCAATTCTATATCAATAATTTTGTTTTTGCCCTAAATGAGCTAGAAATACTATTTATTTGCGTTTTACATTTATTACGAAGCGACTGCCATGTGACCATCGCAACCCCTTTTTCGAGGAATATAAATACCCGGAGTTTGGAAGTAAATGGTGTTTCCACCCCCGTGCCTCGGAAAGCACGTCAACCCGCTGGTCCTACGCCTGATCTCTCTCCGGTCGTGTCGGATTCCCTCCCATCGGACTATGAGAGTGAGGGAATAAAGAGTGCACCTGTGTTTGCGCACACACTTGTGCACTATAATATCTCCTGCGCAGTTGGCTGATCCTCGTTGAGATTAGCCGCCGTAACCGAAATTCGGCAGGAGATCTTTATTATTATAAAGTGTACAGTCAAACAGCGCCACATTTGCATATATAGTCGGGCTACAAATATTTCTTTTAAAGCAATTTACTGTAGTAATTTAAGTGTAATAATGGATTTCCGTAGACTATCAGCTTGTTTAAACAACCTACAATTTAGGTTAACGATACCATTACCGATCATAACCGCTAATATTGTTTAATAATATCAAATACTTTGTATCACTATCATGACTTTACGATCATATTGACACTTTCAAAAGTCATTTCAGCATAACGTAAATAAACGATAGCGTAAATAGTTTCTTTGTATGTATGACGACGATCTTCCAACGCATTTTGTCTACTTTGTATTTGTTACCGATTATGATACCTGCTAGATTTAGTTATGAACGCTGCTAGATTCTCCACTTTAAATATTTAGGCTAATTTTATTAAAAAAATATATTATGACCCCTGAAAAGTGTACGTGGCTGAAATCGCGAGACACAGCTAATCTATACAGATAAATAATATTGAAGTGCTATTACTAATCTCTGAAACGGCTGGACCGATTTTAATGTGACTTTTACTGGAGGTTACTTAGGTATATTTATTTCAAATATTGGTGACAAAAACCTTTAAAAACAGATGTACGTAGTTTCAGCAAATACAGTTAGCATGTACCTACTAGTCTTACAAGATGTACCCCTTTATAATGTTAAGAATAGAACGAAATATATGCTCACGCCTGTATTCCCCGAAGGGGTAGGCAGAGGTGTTGTAATCACTACACGCACTTTTCACTGAAGGTGATTAAGTGCCAACGTAACAGATGGTGAGTCTATCGCCGTGTCAGACACTATACATACGTCTTTGAATTACTTCTCGGAAATATGCAGGTTTCCTCACGATGTTTGCCTTCACCGTAAAACACGTGGTGTGAATCACTGTACTTACGTTTTTTAGAAAAAAGCATGGTACAGGCGCCGCTGGGATTCGAACTTGCGTCGCTTGAGTAGCAGGCGACTGTTCAAACCTCAAGACCACCAGGAGTCTCTTAGACTTAGCCTATATATTTTTTTTAAATACGGGTCAGCGAATAAAGCCAGCCATTAAATAAAAATAAAGTTTACGCGGGGCAGCTAGTTTATAATATAAGTAGGATTGCGTTATAACAAAGTGTTGCATTTATGTGACGCCACATTACATCCATGTTATGAATCCCACGTAACGGTGACAAATAATAATTAACGACGCCTAATGACACCAACATTAACATAATATATAGCTTGTTATATGAAATGATTTACATCTTCCGTGACGTGTGTCATAATAATGACTTGTTAATCTTAAAAATATTGTTCAGTTTACTTATGTAGATGAACATAAATAATAGGAATTTAAATAAAATATGACGACTTCCTTTAACAGAATTAGTTAAAGAATGCAATGATTAAATCATTATAACATTCTATTAATATTATAAACGTGAAATACTATGAATATGGTATTGCAGTATACAATAATGCAGCTCATAGGTACATCAGAACAACGCAATCAGCGGGGCCCGTACCAATAAGTTTTTCAAAAAACTTATTTGCAGTGATTTCACACCACTTACTGTCCGTATATGAAGTAATTCAAAGACGTATGTATAAGGCCGCCAGCCACCACGGCTCTTCACAAATCTACACTACTATTATAAAGAGGAAAGATTTGTATTTTTGTGTGTATGTTTGTAATGAATAAAATCAAAAACTACTATGCCGATTTCAAAAAATATTTCACCATTGGAAAGCTACATCATCAGCAAGTAACGTTGGCTTTATTCTATCCCCGTACTCCCACGGGAACGGGAACTACGCTGGTGAAACCGCTAAGTAGTTATTAATCGAATAACTCATGGAAATACAAAAGTGTTACATTATACTGGATTAGTAACACAGTAATTAGTTAAGGAATGTTACTTAACAAAATATTCCGACTCATTACCAGGCAATTGAATAAAGTCGTTAGTCAGTAGGCGCGGCTAGAACTAATAATATCATATTAATCAAAGTTACGAGGCGCCGGCGCGGGCGCCACACGCATTTTATATAGACTTGGACCAACTGACAGATTAATTTTTAGTCTACATCCTTCTTACGAGAGGGTACTTATGACACAGTTGCTATTGCGCATGTCATTCGATCAGTGAAGTAATTGGATGGGTGACCGTCCGAGTTCCCTCCGTGCCTCGGAGAGCACATTAAGCCGTCCGTCCCGGTTGCCAATTTAACATCTTTGGCAATCGTTACAGGTCAGTCGGAGGCCTAAAATAATCTGACAACTGGTTTAACCCAGATCACCGATATTCCTCGATAAAAGGGTTGCGAAGGCAGTCGCATCGTATAAAAATCAGGTGATCAGCCACATCGGGTTGAACCAAGTGCCGACCCCAACAATGTATGGGATAAGGCCAGGGAGATGATGATCCTTCGTACGAGAGGTAAGAGGTGGTTGGAGAATACATTTATTAATTTAATTAAACACTAGCTGTTCCACGCGATTTCACCCGCCTAGTCTTAATGTCATAGGTGGCCCGCGGAATGCTAATATGTTTGAAAAATAAAAGTAGCCTAAGTGTGTAACATTAGATATCTGCCAGTGAAGGTCCATTAAAAAATGTATTAAATTGGTTGGTGAGAACGGAACACTTGCCTGTTTGTGTTCCTCTGTTTTAAGCTAGACTTTCACTGGCAGATATCTAATGTTACAAGGAGTAACATAGGCTACATAAGGATTATACATAATACACCCATAAAATTTTATTTACGCTGGTAATACCGCAGGGCGCAGCTATTAATAATGTTAAATTGTGGAGTGCTGAAACTACCAAGTCCCTATATTGATATATTTAACCGAGAGATCGTTTGACTTAATTACTGTTAAACAAATACGTGAACAAAACCACAAACGGATACACTTGTCACTAATAACGTCAAGTCAATGTCAATTCACTGACAATCGCGAACTGTCACTTGGAACGTTTTTAAAAAAGCCGTATTAAGCCGTAAAAAGTATACATTTAATTAACTACCTTTTAGCGTCAGCGCATCTTATGCAAAGTGCTAAAGCGATCCAAGATAGTTCACACGCAGGGACTTGCTAATTAGGTGTCTATATCAGTGGTCGTCAAACTGAGGCCCGCGGAAGATATTCTGCGGCCCGCGCCATAGCCAACAATTTTAGTAGATAGTGACCTCAACTCCCAACATACCAGCAATAAAAGCATAGAAAGTAATCGGTAATTAATGATTATGTCAATTAACTGTCGGTCAACTCAGGCTCAGAGCTCAACAAGAGGAGCTCGTGGCACAGTTGCTATTGCCCATATCATTCGACCAGCGAAATTAAGCAACCCTAACCCTAGACAGTAATTGAATTTGTGACTGCCCGAGTTCCCGCCGTGCCTCGGAGCACGTTAAGCCGTCGGTCCCGGTTGCCAATTGATCATCTTTGGCAGTCGTTTCAGGTTTAACAACCAGTCTAACCAAGATCACAGATTTTCATCGTTAAAGGGGTTGCGAAGGTCAGATGGCGGTCGCCTCGTGTAATAACCAGGTGATCAGCCACATCGGGATAAATCAAGTGCCGACCCCAACAATGCATGGGATAAGGCCAGGGAGATGATGATAACTGATGGTCAACTAAATTATCCAAGAATGTGCGACCCCGAGTGATACCTCACATTGTCCTAAGTAGCCCTGGACCAGAAAAGTGTGACGACCACTGGTCTATAAAATAGACCAGTGGTCTCCAGTATAGACTCTATATCATGGTAGAGGAAGTAGAATAAAATAGAAGTGTCTGTTTGTAATTCCAAAATAACAGCTTTTCATTAAATGCATGTGAAAGTATATAGGGTTTTTTTTTCTCTGTCTATCTGTCTCTCTCTCTGTCTGTTTGTTCCGGCTAATTCCGAAACGGCTTGACTGATTTTAATGGACTTTCTGGCATTCTGATTTTACTGGCAGATAGCTTAAGATACAAGTTGAACAAAGGCTGCTTTAGTTTAAAAAGAAACATTAAGATAAAAATATATCTGTGTATGAGAGCCGTGGTGGCCTCGGGGTTAGAGCAGTCGCCTGCTACGCAAGCGACGCGAGTTCGAATCCCAGCGGGGCCTGTACCAATGAGTGTTTCTAAAAAACTTATGTACAGTGATTTCACACCACGTGCTTTACGGTGAAGGAAAACATCGTGAGGAAACCTGCATATGTCTGAGAAGTAATTCAAAGACGTATGTATAGTGCCTGAGACGGCGATAGACTCACCATCTGTCACGTTGACAATCAAACTCGGTGAAAAGTGGGTGTTGTCAACACCTCTGCCTACCCCTTCGGGGAATACAGGCGTGAGCATATCTATGTATGTATATCTGTCTTTCTGTTCGTTCCGCCTAATCTCTGAAATGGTTGGACCTATTTTATATGTTTAAACAGACGGCCATTCTCCGGACTTTGAGACTGAAAAGGATTGAATGATTGATTGAATTCAAAGTTACAACAGTTAAACAAAGTCACACGCAACTTAAGACAGATATGTAATAAACGCGAATTGAATAAACATAAAATTAAATAAGATTTATGTAACATAAACGTAATAAGATGATAATAAAAATAATCAGATCACGGGACACAAATTTTATACATTTTTATGTTTGAGATAAATGGAGTGAACTAATTAAATGGACTATTAAATATTATTTTCATTAATCAAATTCCGGTGTCGTAACCGAGTGTCGCTTTTAAAAACTATTTGATTTATATACTTTTATTTTAGTACACTATTATCGGCAATAACCTACTTTAAGCTTATTGGAAACTAGCCGTACCCCTCGGTTCATTTGTGCTTTGGAGCTGTGTCCACGGGCTTATATTTCTTAAGTGATTTATATATTGTATTTTTAAAATTGTAAAATAATTGTGAAAAGAAAACATTACTGTGGGCTTAAATATATATATTTTTATGATTTATATTGTAGTACTCAAAATTGTAAAATGTTTTTTTTAAAAGAATGATTTCTGAGTTTCTTGCCAGGTTCCTCTCAGTAAAAGCAACCTTCCGAATTTGGCGGTAGCATGAATAAATCTTGTATAATTATATCAAACTGACGATTTTAAAGTACTTTGTTAAAAGTCTTATGGAATAAAGATATTTTTGACTTTGACTTTGACTTTCATCCGCGTAGACTTTCCATGGGTGTCTTCATTTCGTTGAACCCTTTATTGAGAAGAAGTAGAAATACATCGTAAGTGAAAATGTCAACAGCCTGGTGACAGACAGACAGAGAAGTCTTAGTCCCGGGTTCCGTTTTGCCCTGTGGTACGAAACCCTAAAAATTGATCTTACTACAAAAACATGTTTCAAATACGATTGCATGAATCGATTAGCAATAGTATTTATATATCAAGTTCATAGAAATCGATGAATCACTGTTAAAATATTCATATCAATTGATATGACGGCGATGATGGCTTTATCTAAATGATAAATAATGACGTGCCACAATGATGTCACACACTTTAGGGGGTGTGACTGCATAGGTGCTAGATGGCTTACTTCATCGCTCCTAATTGATTCATATGTTGTTGCAATGATAGTTCACTTGAAGAGTACTCGGAACCAGTTTTTTTTTGTTTATATGGTCTCTCCCAGTTGGTAGGGGGGAGTTACCTCCACTGCATAACCAGACTATAGGGCGAGACTTTGGCCTCCAGCCGCTAACTTAAATACTAAGCAACACAGCTAAGGACGCCCCGGTGCGGGGCTCGGACCTCGGCTTAGGGCTTTGCTGGGGGATGAGCTAGGGAGCTGGATCTACTCTAGATGCTCACGCCTGTATTCTCCGAAGGGAAAGAAAGAAAGAAAGAAAGAAAGAAAATAAATTTAATTCATAACAACATACATGAAGGAGCGAAAAGGTTTGTCGTAACAATAGATTATAGTTGTTACGAATTGGACTCAGCATAATCTGGCTGTCACGGTGATGACAACCATCACTGATCTTCCGCTAGGACCAACTCGGGACGTCACAGCAAGGGGTAGGCTGGGGTGTTGTTAACAACACCCGCTTTTTACCGAAGATCGAAGTGCTAACATGACAGATTTTGAGTCCATCGCCGTCAAATCGACTATATATACGTCTTTAAATTATCACTGCACACAACCCCGGTAGGATTCGAACTTGCGTCAATTGCGCAGCAGACTGCTCAAACCCCAAGGTCACCACGGCTCTCTCTTGACGAAACCAGCGGATGATAATATGGACGATGCGCTCAAATAGACAGTAATTTGGTATGAAAATGGCGACTTCAATGTATACTGTTTACAGATGTTGACCTTAGCTGAAAAACATGAAAATATAGAGTCGAATTGAAAACCTCACAAATATTTATTATATTTTAGTTATTATTTTTGATAATTGAGCATTGGCACTGGGTCCATGGGCATTGTTGCGTTTCTCGCCGGGTTCTTCTCAACAAAAACAACCTTCCGAACCAGGTGGTAACATATATAATCCTGTATAATGTACATTGTATTCTTCCGACGATTTGAAAAAACTTTGTAAGAAGTCTAATCAAATAAAGATATTTGAAACTTTTAATTTTGTAGTCGGTAAAATAAGTTATATGCGCAAATTTGATGTAGGCAGCTATATTCTGGAGTGTACTTTGACTTCCAACGTCACTAAACAAATATTCGATGACAGAGTAGATAACGGATTCAGTAGAAAAAATACTTAGCCGATAAGACAAGCATCAACGTCCTTTAGTTATTAATTATAGTGTCATTTACACGGATTAAATCAAATAGAACTATTGCATTCTAGACTTTCAACGGTCACGATAATGTTCCGGCGAATTTTCGGACCTGCCAAATAATTCGCGTGTCTCTTTAAAATACTTACCAATTATCATAAAGCTTTGTATGTAAGCTATGTAAAGAGATTAGCTGACGTCACGCGGTTTCACCCCCTAGTTCCCGTACCCGTGGTAGTACAGGGATAAAATATATATTACTCGCTGATGATATTCCTCAGAGCCGTGGTGGTCTTGAAGTTTGAGCAGTCGCCTGCTACGCAAGTTCAAATCCCAGCGGGGCCTGTACCAATTAGTTTTTCTAAAAAAAACTTATGTACAGTGATTTCACACCACGTGCTTTACGGTGAAGGAAAACATCGTGAGGAAACCTGCATATTTCTGAGACGTAATTCAATGACGTGTGTAAAGTGTCTGAGACGGCGATGGACGCACCATCTGTCACGTTGGCACTTAATCATCTTCGGTGAAAAGTGGGTGTTGTTTTTCCAACACCTCTGCCCACCCCTTCGGTGAATACAGGCGTGAGCATATGTATGTATGTATGATATTCCTATCCATTGCTGAAAGAACTTTCCAGATCGGTCCAGTATTTTTGAGTCCATTACAAACATACTTACATATAAATCTTTCTTCTTTATAATATGAGTACAGATATAGATTATGTTTTCGAAATCCTTATAAAATAGGCATAAGATTACATTTTAATTTTGTAACACGTTGAGCGACAAAGCCCGACAGCTAACTTTGACTGTAGCAAAAATCACAAATTTTTACAATGATATAGCTTATAATATCAGAATAATACATAGGCTATAACATAAAAATACAATTTTGTGGTTGTTGAATTATACGCGGGTGGAACCGCGGGGCTCAGCTAGTCCAAAATAAGTTTATCCAAGTTGATGTGTGGTTTATATATATAATAAGTCTGTTTTATAATTCAATAAATATCTCATCCAATTTGATTGGACAGTGATTTGTCGCGGAGAGAGGCGTTAGGGTGGAGCTTGCGTTCATTGATCAAAATTTGCACATGCGTATAAAGAAACTAGCGGTCACGCTTTCATCCGCGTAATTCCCGTTCCCGTGAGAGTACGGGGATAAAATATAGCCTGTATTAATCAGTGTTAATTTAGCATTCAAATGGTGAAAGAATTTTCAAGATCGGTCCAGTACTTTTAGGGCCAATTTGTTACAAACATACTTACATACAAATATTTCCTCTTAATAATATTAGTGTAATACGCCATCTTGTTTTGACAACCGACGCGGACAAAGATTAATGTTTTGATACAGAATGGAATGATGTGAGAAAATAAGAAAGATTTTTCTTAAAACAACATTCTGAAAGAGTATTCTCAAATTAAAGTTTTCTATACCTTAGTTACCTTACCTAATAGTAATCAATAATCTCCTGGATTCTGATTCCATTTCTTGTGTTTTTAATGAATCGGAGAAATAGTTTTATCCGATTTTGTGAGATAGGTAGGTGGTACTGCGAGAAATTTTGTGAGATAGGTAGGTAGGTACTGCGAGAAATTTTGTGAGATAGGTAGGTAGGTACTGCTAGAAATTTTGTGAGATAGGTAGGTAGGTACTGCGAGAAATTTTGTGAGATAGGTAGGTAGGTACTGCGAGAAATTTTGTGAGATAGGTAGGTAGGTACTGCGAGAAATTTTGTGAGATAGGTAGCTAGGTACTGCGAGAAATTTTGTGAGATAGGTAGCTAGGTACTGCGAGAAATTTTGTGAGATAGGTAGGTAGGTACTGCGAGATTTTTTGTGAGATAGGTAGGTAGGTACTGCGAGAAATTTTGTGAGATAGGTAGGTAGGTACTGCGAGAAATTTTGTGAGATAGGTAGGTAGGTACTGCGAGAAATTTTGTTAGCATGGGTTTTATGTAATTTACAATTTGTTAATATATACTATTAGTGTACACTATATATAATAATTTTTTATGTTTTAATAATACAGTTAATACAATAAACATATATACATAATCCTCATTCCCCGTGTAATAAACCCTAATTATCCCCACATTTGTCACAAAGTGACAGATGTTGAGTCAATGCCCGTCATAGTTACATATCCATCTCGATGTTTTCCTTCACCTTAACGATGGTCGTATAAACAACTTTACTTGGAAAAAAAACATTTTGACTCAGACCGTTGAGATTTGAACGTGTGTCGCTCTAACCACAAGGCCACCGCTTTCATTGAGTAGTAATGTGATGTGTATTGTGTACAGGAGCGCGATGCGTCCGCGACGGTGGTAAGGCAGCCGAGGGCGGCCGGATGCGGCCCGCGCGCGCCCGTCCGCCCGCCGCCCCGGGCCCCTAGCGCCGCCCGCGCCACGCCGCTATGCGCATGGCAAGCGCTCTCTCCACTCTGCTCGCGGTCAGTACACTTACCTAATCTATGACCGCTAACCCGAATCACCTAATTAAAACCGTAGCGATATCGTAGCAATTTCTTAGTAACACCAACCAATGACTTATAGATAAATACGCGCTCCTCAAAACGATGATGGTAGGTTTTACTATATAACATAATAATGTATAACAGAAATTTAATTTATGGTAATCACAACGTCGTTTGTTAAAATCACAAGGTTGCTTACTTTAAATAATACCTACCTACTATAAAAATTAGGTACAAATCTCTCCGCCAATTTTATCGTCCTCCGCGATAAATTACATGAGAATATAGCGTCTACAAAGTGAATCGACATCGTCAAACATGCAATGGACATCAGCAGTGTCTATATGATATATAGACACTGCTGATGTCCATTGATTATTGTTATCATACATATATGATTATTGTTGTTATATCAACAAATTTAAATCACGTACCTGCGCAGAATTGAACACTTGCTTATGAAAAGAGCTCCCTCTAAGAAAATAAACTTTACTTCTGTGATGATTGCCCTCTACAATGTCAATTGGAAGCTGCCATATCATCGCCAAAATCGCTGAAAATTATTATATTATTTAAAAAAAAATTTACTGAGAGTCAATTCTTAATAATTCTTGTTAACATTTTCTGATCCTCTTATGCATTGGCAACAAAAATCTTTACTAATAATATAAATGCGAAAGTAACTCTGTCCGTCTGTCTGTTACGCTTTCCCGCTTAAACCTCTCAACCGATTTTGATGAAATTTGGCACAGACTATCTTTAGACTCTGAGAAAGGACATAGGCTACCTTTTATTGCGAAAAAAGGGATGAAGATATTATATAAAACTAAATCTACGCGGGTGAAACCGCGGGGCACCGCTAGTATTTTATAAAATATATATAATAGGTACTAACTGTTACCCGCAATTTCATTGCCAGCCCCCACAAGCAGCACCTGTTCACAAGTATGACGTGAATGCCAGCTTTTATATGTATAGATTTATTACGAAAGTTACACATTCATACATATGCTCACGCCTGTATTCCCCGAAAGGGTAGGCAGAGGTGTTGTAATAACAACACCCACTTTTCACCGATGATTAAGTACCAACGTGACAGATGGTGAGCCCATCGCCGTCTCAGACATTTTACATACGTCATTGAATTACTTCTCAGAAATATGCAGGTTTCCTCACGATGTTTTTCTTCACCGTAAAGCACGTGGTGTGAAATCACTGTACATAAGTTTTTTGGAAAAACTCATTGGTACAGGCCCCGCTGGGATTCGAACTTGCGTAGGTTGCGTAGCAGACGACTGCTCAAACCTCAAGGACACCACGGGTCTCTACGAAAGTTATGCAACACAAACTGTCTAGCCTTCGACCGGTAAACTGTCATAATCAACCAATCTAGTCTGTTTAGATCATTACAATGTGTCTTATTTTAAAACTAGTTAGTTAAAGAGTTGCCTCAATTATGCATCCATGTAACTGCCTGCTATAACTATAAATGTTTCCGGTTCATCGTAAATTACTTACGTATGAATGTGATCAGCTGTATCTAATGTCTTCGTCATCAAGGGAATTTTGCTTCGACGCTTTTACTAACAACGTAATTTGATCATTAAAAAATTGGTATTAATTAATTTTATTCAAAAATTCAGAATTCAAAATATCTTTATTCGATTAGAATTTTTCCAAAGTACTTTCAAATCGTCAGAAAGACACGATTACATAGGATTATACATGCTACCGCCAGGTTCGGAAGGTTGCTTTTACTGAGAAGAACCTGGCAAGGAACTCAGTAATTACTCTTTTAAAAAAATATATTTACAGCTTTGAGTAACACAATATAAATCATAAAAAATATATATAAGCCCATGGACACAGTTCCAGTGCACAAAAGTCGATATAAAAAAATTTAAAAACTAAAAATAAGTACTACGAATAATTGTGTAGCTTGAGATGACCATTGTGAAATGTTTAGCTTTGAGGTGATTCATTGATTCCTGGTGGTGACATCGTAGACAAAAACTTGACTCTTACGTTTCCTGAGGCCTTACCATAAACTATTGCCATGATAGTTTAACTCCTATTATGAGACAGATGTACTTGACGTGTATAAGTCTGTCACTGTCGCACAGTTGAACTAACATTGCAATAAGAGTTCATAGTTGGGCCCCTGTACTGTGTATTTTCCTCATTTTGTATGGGAACGTAAAAGCGCCCCTAGCGGCGCAGTCAGCATAGTACAGTATGCGCGTGTGGTTTGAAAACTTTTTTTAATACGATTTTTATACAACTTTTTCCACTTATAGTGTCTGCTATAGTATTACTCACTCACTATAGTATCTGAATCAACTATGTAAGTATGATTTAATATATATATATTAATATTTACTGGCTGGAGATTGCCATGCTCACAAATATTTGTAACATTTAAGTTTTGATTTTTGAGCATTGGAACTGTTTCCAGTTGCCCAAATGATTTATTTTGTATTTCTAAAACTGTATAATATTTTTGAAAAGAGTAATTACTGAATTTCTTGCCAGGTTCTTCTCAGTAAAATCAACCTTTCGAACCTGGCGGTAGCATGTATAATCCTCTATAATTATGTCATTCTGACGATTTGAAAGTACTTTGTAAAAAGTTTAATCGAATAAAGATATTTTCGAGTTTGAGTTTATTTTATTTACACTATGGTCAGTAAGAAAAAAAACTTCAATCAACTAAAAACTGAAAATTCTCGCTCCCAGCACTATCAGGATTGAAAAACTAATAAAAAAAGTTATCGCTACGTGGCTTTGAGCGAAAACTAGATGTAATTTCAATAAAGCAGTTTAGTCTATCTTCAGTCCATACATAACGATGCCAACCTACTGAGGCAGTAGCGCACTGGCCGTTGCCAGCTCTAGTCGTGTATTAAAAAAAACTAATCTATGGTCGTAGCGCGCGGTAGAGCGCGCAAAGAATTCGAAATATAAAAAAATTACGTTTTTAAAATAAAATTGTGACAAGTGATTTTGAAGTGCTGGAATAATCAAATAGAACATTCCGTTTTCAAATGACCGAAGTGTTGGCCCCAAATTTTATGTATGAATTATTCAAGTCCTTGGATAAAGTTATTTTTGCTCATGGCAATTAAAATGGTGAGTTTATTATTAATTTATGTGAAACAATTTGGAGTATTGTGCAAGGATTAGCCTAGATTTTATTTAGATTAATGTGCTCCAGACAGGCGATAAATAAGTTTAAATTTAAACACGCCTTATAACTTAAAAGTTTTCGAACTAATCGTAATAGGTACAATTAATTATATCTATATTATACATTATACAGATAAATATAATTGAAGTGTCTATTTGTAATTCAAAAATTTCAGCTTTTCACTAAATGCATATATAGAAGAACCAATTTTTTTAAATGTATCTGTCTGTCTGTCTGTTTGTTTCGGCTAATCTCCGAAACGGCATCAAATCTACGTGGGTAATATCGCGAGGTACCGCGAGGCGCAACTAGTCAACTTATATAATAGTCTATTCTCTTAATTTGTATATGTTCATATTTGTCTCGTGTATTTTATCTTCTGTGTTAATATTTATCTTGAGTTTATAACTATCGATTTGTCTAATTAGTAATGATGTTATGTCGTGCTGATTTATGAATAAATAAATAATACCCATTATGTATATTTTTATTCTTGACATAGGGCTTAAAAATGAGGGTTTAATCCATCACACACATAGCTGTATTAATTCATACAAAATTAGTAAGTTATTTATATATAGTCATCAGCGCAGACAGCTCCCGTCTTAATGGTAATGGAAAGGATAGCAATATTTCTGTTATTATCGTAGAAAATATAAAATATATATATATTAAAGTTAATAATTATGGTATAATTGAAGGTACTTACAAATCATAGAAAATTCCAAATCAAATAGTTTTACGTTAGTAGTTGTGAATTTCCTAGAAGTAAACCTATTTTATATAAAAAACCTAGCTGTGCCCGGCAAACGCTGTATTGCCATATATTTTTTTGGGGTGGTCACCCTTATCATTTAGGGGTATGAAAAATAGATGTTGGCCGATTCTCAGACCTACCCGATCTGCACACAAAATTTCATACAAATCGGTCCAGCCGTTTCGGATGAGTGTGGTAACTAATATTGTGACATGGAAATTTTATATATTAGATCAAATGATTTTCGCTCGTGTCGCTAGATTGCGAAAACGACTTGCAGGTTTAGAATTAATTTTTTATCCGAAAAGATCATTCAGAAATCGAAACAAAGTTGGTAATTTTGTATGGAATTTGCCACCTTGTGCAGATTCACAAGTTGTCAATATATTAAAGAATAAAAATCATACTAATTATATCTAGCTATCTATATATTGCAACATGTGTAGTTGTTATATATAAGGAATAGTACTTAAAATTAATTACAAGTAGAAAACTTGTCCCAAATCGGTGTGTCTCGGGATCGTGCCAAGAAGGCTGGCAGCATTGCCACGTTGAATAGCAATGCTGATTCTCTGAGCGAGAAAAGCCCCAGCCCGCTTGTCACGAGAGGCTTCTACCAGACGACATGCAACGCCTTTGAAAAGTTGATCATCCGGACCCCAAGGCCTCAGAGTTATTACCATAATCAATTATCGCATCATATTAAAGGCTAACTGTGCCCCGCGGCTTCTGTCGCATTGACTTTATTTCATGATTGTTTAAAGAATCCATTTATTTACTGAAATTATAATATCTAAAGTTACTTCTTGAAACATCAAGGTCCATTATTTTTAGATAACTTACCTTTAGCTAAAACAGACAGAGATTTCATATACCTATACATTATATGGAGTATTTGAAATTACAAACAGACGCTACCATTTTATTTATCTGTATAGATTTAACAAATTCAAACGCATTCTGCGGGCAGCGCGTCGAATTATTTTAATCCCTTGGGCTTATATTAAAGTAACGAGTAATGTAATTTTTATAACACATTAAAATTCAACCAGTATGGCATTTATCGCCTCTAAAATAAGCGATAAAACTAGCACTCATAATAAAAATAAAAGTAAAAATATTTTTAATCCATAGTAGGTAATTATTCTTATACCGAGGCACCATAGTACCCAGTAGTTGGCTGGGTGACCGGCAAAGTTCCCTCCGTGCCTCAAAGAGCACGTTAAACCGATGGTCCCAGTTGCCAATTGAACATATTTCGCTGGTCTTAGGATTGGTGACCGCCCGAGTTCCTTCCGTGCCTCAAAGTGCACGTTAAGCCTTTGGTCCCAGTTGCCAATTGAACATATATCACAGGTCTTTGGATTGGTGACAGCCCAAGTTCCCTACGTGCTTGAAAGGGCACGTTAAGCCGTTGGTCCCAGTTGCCAATTTAGCATATATCACAGGTCTTTGGATTGTTGACCGCCCGAGTTCCCTCCATGCCTCAAAGAGCCCTTTAAGCCGTTGGTCCCAGTTGCCACATGAACATATTTCGCAGGTCGCTACAGGTCAGTCAGAAGCCTAGAAAGTTTAACTAATTTTCCTCCTAAAAAGGTGCGAAGGTAAAAAAAAGAAGGTCTAAATATCCTGGATGGCTTGGGAAGATTTAGTATTTTCATATGGTGAAGGGAAGCATTTCCCCATCTATAACAAAACAACGCCTAAAATAATTCTTGGTTTAAAAATACTTCCATACCTATTTGTAATACGGATTTCAAAAGGGATGGACATAGTTTTTAGTCCGACTTCAGTCTTGCTTTTAAACCATATTTTTAATAGGAGTTATAGTTAACCTGCATAAGTCTGAGAAGATATTCAATGATATGAAATCGTGTCTGATATACGATGACAGCATCAGAAGGCTGGTTACCACCGGTTCGGACCGGTAATTTATTTGAGGGCCTAAACTGAATAAATCAATAATGTTTTCTATTTTCACCTACAGTCACGTTGGCACCTACTTTTCTTTCTGCCTACCCAGTAATGTGTACGATTAAGAGAAAGATTAATTACTGTAATGTTCATAATACAATATTGAAGTCTAGTGTCACAATGTTTATGAAAATATCTGAATATGTTTGACCTATTGGTCAAAAATATCTCTTATAATTCATTAAGTAGGTATATTTTTCATGCCCCTAAGTGATAAAGGACACCCCAAGAAATTATAAATATATATATATAAATATAAATATATTTATAATTTCTAAAAAAAAAACTGTTTGAACTCGTCGTTCTTCTAAATTAGATAAGTACGTTAAGGATCATGACACGGTTTTTATTAATAGGTAGGAGTTGAATTCCGATGTGTATTAACCAAAAAAAAAATAACGTATATTTATAGACTAGCTAAGCCCCGCGGTTGCACTCGCGTAGACTTGAAATGACTTGGCGTGACTACAAATTTTTTTGAAAGTAAACGTAGCCTAATTTACTCCTTGTAATGCTTAAAATCGATCAATCCGTTTCAGATATTACCCGGAACAAACAAACAGACAGACAGGCAGAGTGTTTTTTCCAAAAATAATTTGTTTATATATGTTAGTAGCATATTAAATACTTTCATACGTATTTAATAAAAAAATATTATTGTAGAATTCCAAACAGACACTAAAATGTTATTTATCTGTATAGATGAAATAGATTTAGATGGCAAATACTTTTTGTGAAACGATGACGGGTCGCTAGTTATATTATTACAAATGAAAGGATTGTGCATCTGTACTTTGAACCTGCCTGAACAATACTTATCGATATTGTATTTCCACGCGCATATTCCAAAGCAAATTTCCTGGCAATCGGTCAGCATTAGTCATCATTCAAAGTCGCGGTCGCAAAGCTAGTTGGAAATACAATCTGTAGTTAAAGTTTCATTATTCAGCAGTACATTTGAAGTGCAGTAAAATGTTTACGTGCTAACATTTCAATCGGTCGCCATGAACATAATGTTCAAGTTGTGTTTGATATTCGCCCACTTATTAGAAGCTTGGTTATAAAATACAATAGTGCTAATATTTAACGCTGACTCTGTTATTAACAAAATATCTATACAGATAAATAAAAATGAAGTGTCTATTTTTAATTCCAAATAAACAGCTATTCACTATATTAAATGGGGATTATTGGAACAGCCCATACGATACTCACATACAAAAACCAATTTAAAATAAGTTATCTGTCCGTTTGTTCGCTCATCTCCGAAACGACTTTAGTGCATTACAATGCCGATAGATGGGGCTATTTATATTGTGAATCACGCTATAGAGATTCTCTGCGGTATACGTATATACTGAGACTCACTATACATTTTTACCTCTTTGGTTAGCCATTTTATTTGATACCAATTACCTACTCGAAGGCTAGAACACTGATCTGTTCATGGACCTTCAAGTCTGATTCCATAAGGGCACCTAGTTTGTGCAGGTATATCACGTCACGGACGGTGAATAGCCATCGCTAACGTGACGAGGAGGCTGAGGATCAGCTTTCAGGAGCCGGAGCTACTGATGATCAGAGAAGCTTGAATAAGCAAGCCTCTACAAACTGCATAAATATTAATCGATGCATTTGATAAAACCTCGTCATCAGTTTATAGGGGCGTTCAACGCATTAATGATGCGGAAACCGAGTCCTCTACCTGTAGAAACTGGTGCAAACTGCACCTTAAGTACTCCATTTCCTGATTAGTACAATGTCAACTGGTGTTGCCAGGGATTCTAGGAATATCACGTACCTGAAGTCGTAAATCATATCGCAGAAAATTTTAGAAAGGTAAAGGCAATGGACTCACAGACAGATATACCAAACTAGCGGACGTCATGCGGCTTCATCCGTAGATCTCGTTCATGTGGGGGTAAAATAAAGGCTACTTACTCGCTGATAATGTACCTATACATTGCTGAAACAATTTTTGTAATCGGTCCTAGTTTCGGAGCCTATTCAACACCTCTTTATAATATTTGTTATTAAATTAAGAGTAAGACAAAATAGGGTATTTTCCATATCCATATTATAAATTGGCAGGGAAATACGTAGATATGGTATATTGTTCATGATATTGAAATGATAAACGAGGTATGTGTTGAAGTACAACAATTCAACGTAGACGATGATAGCTGATATCTATTTATGAATTAACATTTTTCCGTTATCAATTTCCTAAGTATTATCAATTCTGAGAAAGACACACCTTCGTATTTTATTCTTTTATTAATAAAATCTTTAACTTTGTTCCGAATTATTAATTACTATTACAAAAGCACTAAATTGAGAGAAATTGTATGACTCTTTTTTTTCATTTATGATAACAAAGCCTAGGAGTCAAATAGACTTTGAAGGATTACGACTACATGCGTGGAACCTTAATTCTAATTACTTTTGTAAATATAATGTGGACTAAGCTATTTATCGTAACATTAGTCATCTACGAGTGAATTCGCGTCAAAAAAATATATTTTGGTTTTCTTCAATGTGTCATATATTACTTATATACATACACTAACGGACGTCACGCGGTTTCACCCGCGTAGTTCCCGTTCCCGTGGGAGTACGGGGATAAAATAGCTTTCCAATGGTGAAAGAACTTTTGAAATCGGCACAGTAGTTTTTGAGTTTATTCATTACAAACATACACACAAAAATATATATTTTTCCTCTGTATAATAGTAATGTAGTTTATATGTAGATAACAAATATTATTAGTATGCATTTTCATATTGATCCCCAACTGTCGATAAAAACAATGGCCTTGTATAAATATATAGCTGTGCTCGGCAAACGTTGTATTGCCATATATTTTTTTGGGGTGACCCCCTTATCATTTAGGGGTATGAAAAATAGATTTTGGCCGATTCTCAGACCTACCCGATCTGCACACAAAATTTCATACAAATCGGTCCAGCCGTTTCGGAGGAGTCAGGTAACTAACATTGTGACATGGAAATTTTATATATTTGATAATTTCTTGGAGCTCGCGCTTTCATCGAATAAAACCGATTCGAATTCTAGTGTTATTATAAGATTTATTAGAGTAACTAATCGATTTAATGATTAATTTAATGACTTTAACGAGTGAACCTTATCGACTTCAAAGCCAGGAGCTGAAACAATAGGGCAGTGCGTTCACCGTGTTAGAATGTATATTTCATATTAATATTACACTTTGCAAATTACGTTGGGAACATATTATACTGGCTTACGTCCGCGTAATATTATAGTCTTCGTTAAGAGAAAAGATTTGTATATGAGCATGTTTGTAACGAATTGGCTCGAAAAGTACTGGACCGATCTTGAAAATTCTTTCACCATTTGAATGCTACATTATCACTGATTAATTTAGCCAATATTTATTCCCGACATCCCACGCGAACGGGAACTACGCGGGTGAAACCGCGTGACGTTCGCTAGATATACACTATACAGATTTCCTCATAATGTTTTCCTTCACTGCTAAGCGTTGCCTGCTCTTTAG
This sequence comes from Watsonalla binaria, assembly GCA_929442735.1. Taxonomy (NCBI): domain Eukaryota; kingdom Metazoa; phylum Arthropoda; class Insecta; order Lepidoptera; family Drepanidae; genus Watsonalla; species Watsonalla binaria. The sequence continues at coordinate 971,275 of OV838932.1, forward strand.
TTATTAGAAAAACTCATTGGTACGGACCACTTGGATTTGAACTTGCTTTGCTTAGATAATATATGACTGCTATCGACCACGACGTCGGTCCCGGCCAATTTATCATCTTTGGCAATTGTTACAGGTCAGTCGGAGGCCTAAAATAGTCTGACAACTGGTTTAACCCAGATCACAGATTTTCTTAGTTAAGGGGTTGCGAAGGTCAAAATCAGGTGATCAGCCACATCGGGTTGAATCAAGTGCCGACCCCAACAATGGAATAAGGCTAGGGCGATGATATCGACCACGACTCTCTTAAGTATTTTTTAGAAAATACATACATACATATGCTCACGCCTGTATTCCCCGAAGGGATAGGCAGAGGTGTTGTAATCACAACACCCACTTTTCACCGAAGATGATTAAGTGCCAACGTGACAGATGGTGACTCCATCGCCATCTCAGACACTTTACATACGTCATTGAATTACTTCTCAGAAATATGCAGGTTTCCTCACGATGTTTTCCTTCACCGTAAAGCACGTGGTGTGAAACCACTGTACATAAGTTTTATAGAAAAACTTATTGGTACAGGCCCCGCTGGGATTCGAACTTGCGTCGCTTGCGTAGCAGGCGACTGCTCAAACCTCAAGGCCACCACGGCTCTTCTTTTTTAGAAAACTCTAAATATATACCTTAACTAAGCTAAGATCATCTTTAACCCTTGAGATCCCAAGCAAACGGTACGCACTGTCACCAATGTCCAACAATGGTCAAATATTTGTTCAAACCCTTATCGGGATCAAACAGGAAATGGATCTCCAATAGGTGTCCGAAAGTATGTATTACATAAACATTGTTTATACAAACATTGGTCGCACGGACCCTTTGAATCGGACTGGTCTCTGTCAATATGTGATCATTCATGGGCTCAGGTGAATGGAAGACCACCGTCTTGGAACATACCTCCGACAAATATTAATGGCTAGCTGTGTCTCGCTGTTTACACGCTGTTTGAATTGACAATATCTTAAATTAATTATGGATATAATTATTAAAAGAAATATTTATTTCTTTATGTCAAAGTCAAAAATATCTTTATTCGATTAGACTTTTTACAAAGTACTTTCAAATCGTCAGAATGACATGATTTATAATAATAAGAATCTCCTACCGAATTTCGGTTACGGCGACTAATCTCAACGAGGATCAGCCATATACGCAGGAGATACTATAGCGCACAAGTGTGTGCGCAAACACAGGTGGATTCTTTATTCCCTCACTCTCATAGTCTGATGGGAGACAATCCGACACGACCGGAGAGAGATCAGGCGTAGGACCAATGGTGCAACGTGCTTTCCGAGGCACGGGGTTGGAAACACCGCCAACTTCCAAACTCCGGGCATTTTATTGTGAATTTCTTGACAGAAAAACACAATATAAATTTTTGACCCGACCCGGGAATCGAATCCGGGACCTCGTAATCGGCAAGCGAGCGTACTAACCACCAGTGGATGAAGCGAAAGAAGTATGTAAAGATCGTAGCATGTGGCAAACGGTGGTCTCTGCCTACCCCCATAGGATACAGACGTGAGCATATGTATGTATGTTTAATTTTATAAAATTACTAGATGTGCATAAATTTCATGGATGACCGCGGAACCTTTAACACTTACCAAGTAATAGTTAAATGAGAAACTACATTATTTGATGTCACACGGTGTCAAACCATCAAGTTTTCTACCAATAAATCGAATGAAACGTTAAACTTTCTTGAAACCAAAGATATTTTCCTACAAGCGACCTGCAAATATACCTTTACCGTTGAAAATTGTAGATGCAATCAATTTTGTGGCTTCTGCAAGTAGATTTAAGATTTCAATTGCAATATTTACGTGTAGTACGTAAGATTGTCATGGGGAATGCTAATAATCTTGGTTGATTGACTTGAGCTCTCGCATTTATCTGTCAACATTCAACAACTACATTAACGATAGGACCTTTAAATTGTTTGAAATTAACTCTAACCTTTTGGAATATTTGTTATAGCATGAGAGCAAAACATACGAATAATATTACCTCTCACTTTATCTCAAACTAGCTGTGCCCCACGGCTTCACCCGCGTTAGCATACCCTAAGTTTTTTATTTAAAGTAGCCTAAGTTATTTTATCCCCTTGGCGATAGAATTAATCAAAATCCTTATCTGTTTGTGTCAATTATTATCTGCGTGCCAAATTTTATCCCGATCCGTCCAGTGGTTTGGGCTGTGAGTTGATAGATCACTATGTCAGTCAGTCACCTTCGAGTTATATACTTATATATTTAGATGTAAATCTTTTAGCTTACCAACAGTAGGTCTAAAAAGGCCACTTTGGGAGAATCATAATGTGATCCGAATATTATTCATCATCGAAATGACAAAATGGTCACTTAGGTGCAATTCATATTATGATTCACGAATGATTAAAATATTGCAATTCCTGTTTCACACTTTACTATGAAGATTCCTAAAATGGTTCAAACAATATGAATTGCTTTTTATGATGCTATTTGTCACATAAAAAGTTAGTCAGGGACTAACATCTACAATTATTGTAATCATCAGGTGTTACAACACCCAGTTTCCAGCACCCTTTCACTCAATCACTTCGGATAGTGAATGATGATGCCTGTAAATTGAAATACCAATAGAGATTTCGTATGAAGATAAATGTTAAGCTGACACTTTCAAGCAATAATGGTTTGACTTCTAAGCTATAAATCTCAATATTCAATACATCATATTGCACCCAGATATTTAATTTATCTTGGTTTAATATAAAAATATAAGGTGTTATTGCTTTAGCTTCTTGAAATAGCTATTTGAAGAAACCTAGCTGAAATATTGTAGTAATCCTCCGTTCATAACTATGGATCCACGGATGCCAGCTGAGTTTCTTACACATCCTTCTCAAACGACTAGTTCGTGAACTGGTGGTAATTTTCTCGACTTCCATGGCATCACCAGAAAAATCGTTTCCATGTTCAATATTAAGCCTGCATAAAGGATTGATAAAACAAAATGTAAATTGTGCCTGCGATGGCAATGGACTAACCATCGTTCAAAGTCAAAGTCAAAGTCAAAATTATCTTTATTCGATTAGACTTTTTACAAAGTACTTTCAAATCGTCAGAATGACATAATTATACAGGATTATACATGTTACCGCTAGGTTCGCAAGGATGCTTTTACTGAGAAGAAAGTCAGTAATTACTCTTAATTTCGTCAGAATGGTGACCTATTAAAAATAAAATCATGTATCAATGATGGTAACACTTCAGCCTACATGTTTGGAGTCCTTTAAGCTTGGGTCGTAGGTCCTGATGATAGTTTCCTGGAGCCGATTCATAACTAGCTTTGAATTTCTTTCTTTAATTATTATGAGGATTCCGCTGTTGAGTATCAGCCTTTAACTAACGTTAGTATAACTCGCATAAAACTAAGTTGTCTTCAAGTAAGTTGTATCTCGGACAACGACAATAAAAGCAAGCGCAGCTTATCCGACAAAGCTGGCCGACTTAATCCGACTAGATTGTGGTGTCACATAAATCAATTTCAATATAGCTGGATTGGCGGGCACATAAATTAGCAAGGTTAACGTGCTCGACAAAGCTTATGCGTCTTTATAAATACATGATCAAACTAAGCACATACATATGCTCACGCCTGTATTCTCCGAAGGGGTAGGCAGAGGTGTAATAACAAAATCTAATTTTCACCGAAGATGATTAAATTTCAACGTAACAGATTGAGTCTACCGCCGTCTCAGGTCTCATACATCCGTCTGCGAAGGATTTGGACTTATCCTTATATTTTGAACAATTCATACAAAATCGTTATATATTGTAGCTTATGTGTTATTCTCATGCATAAGCTATATTATTGTAAAGTTTCATTAAAATCCAATCCAAATCCAAATCCATCCAAATCCAGTTTTTGCGTGAAGGAGGATTTTGACAATTTTTTTTTTATTATTTTTTTACGATTTACGTTCTGAGAGTAAAAAAAATCGATATCCATCCTGTATATTGTATGACGACTTAAAAATTTTGTGAAGTGACCAACATACATGCATGAGTATTGAACGAATCGGTTTATTCAAAAATAATTCACATGGCAATCAAAACAAAATTAAATTAAAAGTCCGTTTCAATTCGATACGGTCGGAATATTCGAATGATAATCGGTGCACAACTCGATTGTGTGCAAACTTATTACCTTCAAGTATTAAGTTGATGCTAAGAGGATCAGTAAGATCACAAAATAAAAGGCAACTTAAGGGTAGACTTACCTGACTTCAATGACCTGACGTCAATTTTAAATTTAATTCCAAACAAAATTATTTTCCTCCATGTTTGCGATTTAGAACGTTACAATAAAAATAATAGATACTATTACCAATAATCAAATATCCTATTCTTTTTTATCTAATACTAGCTGTGCCCTGCGGTTTCACCCGTGTGGACTTAATTGCATGGAAGACAAGCGGAACCTTTATTAAATAAATAAATTGGTTTTGCCAAGTCAGTACCATGTATACTTTCATATACATTTAGTGAAAAGCTGTTATTTTGGAATTGCAAACAAACACTTCAAAGTCAAAGTCAAAAAAAAGTTTATTCGATGCTTTTACTGAGAAGAACCTGGCAAGAAACTCAGTAACTACTCTTTTCAAAAAAATATTGTACAATTTTAAGAGTACAAAAATAAATCGCCTAAGAAACATAAGCTCATGGACACAGTTCCAATGCACAAATGTCGATAAAATTAACATAATTAAAAATCTAGTAGTTTTACTTATAACTAAATGCGTAGCTTGAGATGACTAGCCCCCACAAGCAGCACCTGTTCACAAATATTAAATTTTATTTATCTGAATAGATTACGTATAGATTAGCTATACATAGTTTACAACACAAATTGAATGACCAACCCCTACAAGCAGCACTTTTTCACAAGTATGACGTAATAAACTAGTAATTACCATGTCTAAATCATAGTACACTACCTCTGCCCAGTATTCTGCGTCGAGGAAGTCTTCGCCAACTTCATCGGTCATCGGTCCATCTGGGCCGAGGGCATTAAAATTTGATTCTGCATAGAACGAAAATACGAGTCAAATCGTTTTACTTCTAGTAACTAGAGCAGGATAAATAAATATGCGTCTATTACGCAACTGTGCATGCGCCTCTGTTACCACCAATATATGGGAGCCGTCCTACTGTATGTATTATTTTTTTGTACAACTGTGGAGAATTGAACGTCAAATAAAGGGACTGATTATCAACCGTAAGGACAACTCCCAGATCTTATAAGCCTTCTCAATCATAAAAGAAATATAAGGACTTCATTTTTGCCGTTCTTTAATTATCTTCACGAGATAAGTAAGTGAGGATTATTTTATTGAAACCAAAAATATTTTTGTCGGTAGACTTCAAAGGATTCATTTTCTGCAGCTATGTGGTTAAGTGGTTTGTTTGACAAGGACTTTTTTAAATTTAACGACTATGTATCACCGCTATTTGGGGAAATATATAGAAATAAACCTTAGGGAAATATATACACCTGTGTATGTTTAATTTAGTCCTTTTACAATGTCTTATGGCTTACGACTTTATTTATAATCAAATATTGCTATCATTTCCCTCTTGAAATAAATTCAAGAACATCTCTCATCTCGTCTCGAAAGCAATAGAATGTGCTCGAATTAAAAACTAAATAAAATTTACGACTTTGAACGAAGATGGCCGAATGATAAGCTTAGTAGGCGTACTTGAATATACAAATTTCTTTATAAATATTTCGAATCCGTTTAGTGATTAGCGATTAACTTTGTAATCGATTCAGAAACACCCACTCCCGCCGCCAATCACACAAATCAACCGTATAATTGCTCATTCGAATAGTATCGAATCGAAATCGATATAGACGTAGCGTAGGCCCAACGCGACACAAATCTGACATATTATATTTATTTTTATCGATTTTATGGAAATGTTTTGTACTCGAATAGACAGTTCAGTGGGAAATCTAATGTCGTTTCAGTAATTATGGTATTAGTTCACCTAAATTATCGAGTGTTAATCGGTAATCACGTGAGAGACGTGAATCAATCGAATGGGTATTATCGAATATTTAAGTAAGCCAGTTTTCAAACAAATTCACACTTCTACACACATTTTACAAACTTTACCATAGATATGTTTTATTTTACGTAAATATATACCAAATACAGTTCAAAAAACACCATACTCAATGCAACAAAAATTAGTCAGGATCTCGCCACCTTGGATTTTATTATTTTTCAAGGTGCATATGGGAGTATGAGAAAAGACTCAAACTCGGGAATCGAACCTGCGAACTAGCCTAGTGGTCACTTATACTAACCACTATACCAGCGGTACTGTCAAATGCCCAAACACATTGAAGATCTAGCCTTAAGGGTAAAAAATAACGCTCAAGCCATCCTAGAAGGGACCCGAAAGGGTAAGCAAAGGTGTTGTAACAACGACACCCCCATTTCACCTAATATGATTCAGTGCCAACGTGACGGAGGGTGAGTCCATCGCCGTCTCAGGCACTATACATACGTCTTTGAATTACTTCTCAGAAATATGCAGGTTTCCTCACGATGTTTTCCTTCATCGTAAAGCACGTGGTGTGAAATCATTGTACATAAGTTTTTTAGAAAAAACTCATTGGTACAGGCCCCGCTGGGATTCGAACTTGCGTCGCTTGCGTAGCAGGCGACTGCTCTAACCCCGAGGCCACCACGGCACGGCCTTAAGGGTACTCAACAAAAATAGTCTCCAACACATACTCGTCTCAAAAGCTTATCAAACCCCAATTGATTCGGTTCACACTCAAAGGAAGTTCAATTTTAATGGAGTGTGAAATCTCGGAGCACTTAAGATTATGTTAAAAGCTACTACGTTCCTTATGATAAGCGTTTATTGGTATTTAGAATAGCAATGTCAAATTGTTATGTTGATATCTGTTTGGATTTATTCTCTAATTTTTGAGGTTAAAGTTTTATTAATTTTATTTATATTAGAAGAATTTGAAAACAAGAAAGAAAATATTTATACATAAATACATACATATGCTCACGCCTGTATTCCCCGAAGGGGTAGGCAGAGGTGTTGTAATCACAACACCCACTTTTCACCGAAGATGATTAAGTGCCAACGTGACAGATGGTGAGTCTATCGCCGTCTCAGGCACTATACATACGTCTTTGAATTACTTCTCAGAAATATGCAGGTTTCCTCACTATGTTTTCCTTCACCGTAAAGCACGTGGTGTGAAATCACTGTACATAAGTTTTTTTTTTAGAAAATCTCATTGGTACAGGCCCCGCTGGGATTCGAACTTGCGTCGCTTGCGTAGCAGGCGACTGCTCTAACCCCGAGGCCACCACGGCTCCTCCACGGAAAATATTTATTTAACTAAATTAAATGTTTCGTGTTAGTTAATTAATTTAAATGAACTAAATAAAATTTTTCGTGTTTTCAAATGATTGGTAAATCCTAAAAAAATATTATTACTATATATTCGGTGAAATGTGGGTGTTATTTTTACAACACCTCTGCTTACCCCTTCGAGGACCCTTCTAACAGAAGCTAAATTAGATATATTATTCTACAGTCAACCTCCGTATTAAGTTTCCATAATATTGTAATAAGCACGTCAAAATATCTTTATTAATGTCCTTACAATTAGTTTAACGCTATTATTAATATTCTAATACACTGGCTTCATAAATCAATTCGTTGCCTACGAAGTAATTTCAATATTAAACAATAAAGCGATAGAGTCTAAAATCCTTTGTTATATAAATAAATTCGATTTAGTTCCTGAAAGTTTTATGCAACAAATCGGGAAAGAAGATATTCAACACGTGTAGATAAGTCGTAAATACGTAACTCAATTCTCGGTACATTTTATCGATTCATGGTTGAGACAAGACAATCGATTGTTTCACTCGATTTACGACATCACTTAGACGAATGATGTCACACGTGCAATCTCCGCAGATCTATTTGTATGCTACATATTATATTATTTGTGTCGCAAATCTTTAAGATGGGATCAAAGTTGACTATTATTTTGTTTGTAATACATTCTAAGCCTTGCTTGCGCGATATTACGTGTTAATTCTAAAGTTTATTATTCGATTACGATATAATCATGGTGATTTATTTATTAAGCCCTACTTGTCAAGGACAACCGGGGGCCTATCATCATCGGGTTTAGAAGAGCGTAAGAACTTCTAAGGCCCTAGTGCGAGTCGCCTGCCGCCGGCAGAAGTCACCGCGTTGACGTAAACGCAGATTTGTATGGGATCAAGCAGCGCCATCTGTCGGCCCACGGTGACTTTTGACGGGGATTTTAAGGAAACTCGCACTAGTTACTTTGAGCTTACGATTTTGGTACAGGCACCGACGGGATTCGAACTTCGTCGCTTGGGTAGCAGGCGACTGCTCAAGCCTCGAGGCCACCACAGATAGAACATGTATGGAAATTACATAAATCAGTTACGTGACACGCGTGAAGATAATGTTACTTTGTCTACGGACTCTCGTCCGTACTTCTATCTACGGTCTTCAACATAAGAAATACAAAATTATATAAATAAATATCATTCAACACAAAAATAAATACAAATCTGCGTTTACGTCAACGCGGTGACTTGTGACGGTGATTTTAAGAAAACTCGCACTAGGCAGCTTTGACGTTTCATTTTGGTACCGTAAATTAAACGTCAAAGCTAAGAAGTTCTTATTACGCGCTGCTTAAACGATCATAGTGGGCTCTCTATTCCTATCATTGATATCCTGTATGTAATATAAGGTCCATAACACACGATTACCTAATAATAAAAAAGAAATTCCTTTAACTAATTTCAATTAATAATTAATTACCTATTCCATAAATAAACTATTCCAATCCATTTGCGGTAGTAAAGATAATTCTTAACATGATTCCTTTTGGAAATTGCGGAGGCGTTGTACTTTACAATGCTTGATTACATAGCCATTTTGAACCTTATGCCCTTACCATAAGAGCACAGAAGTTTCACCATTAATAATTTGATTTTAATGACGTGTTTATTGGCCATTAACCCAAACCTTTAGTTGAAACGTTTTGTAGAAACCATTAGGTTATCTTTCCAATACTAATTATGTTAAATCTAAATAAAATATCGTTTCATTATCTTAACATAATTATGTAATTCACTTGAATTTGAATTTAATTTAAATTAATAACTTCGCACAAAAACAAAATTGAAGATTATTATTATTATAATGATCAATATATTGTATTAATCGTGAGGAAATCACTTTACGCCGATTATATTGAGTGGCGTAGAGGCTTGGTGTTTGAGCAGTCGTCTGCTACGCAAGCGACGCAAATTCATCAATCAGCAGGGCCTGAACCAAAGAGTTTTTCTAAAAATATATGCGCAGTGATTTCACACCACGTACTTTATGGTGATGGCAAACATCGTGAGAAAACCTGCATATGTCTGAGAAGTAATTCAAAGATGTATATGTATGTGTATAGTGTCTGAGACGACGATGGACTCACCCTCTGTCACGTTGGCACTTAATCATATTCGGTGAAATGTGGGTTTTTTTGCGCCGATTACAGGGAAGGGGTAGTTTATAAAATATAGCCTATATTACTCGCTAATAATATTACTATCCATTGCTAAAATATTTTTCAAGTCCGATCCATTAGTTTCGGAGATAAAACATCAATACAGATAAATAAAGTGCAACTGTCTTTTTGTAATTCTAAATTAACAAATTTTCACTAAATGCATATGAAATTATATACGATACTAACATAAAAAAATCCATCAATATTTTTTCTCTGCCTCTCTGTCTGTCCGTCTGTTCCAGCTAATCTCGGTTGAACCAATGTTCAAGGCGCAACGTAGGCTAAGTTACTCCTTGAAAATCGGTAGGGTCCAAGTTTATTTGGATTTTTTTTAAATGCTGCATGAACTTAAGTCTACGCGAGTGAAACCACGGGGCGCAGCTAGTAATATTATAAATGTGTTATTTGTTGATGAGTCCTTAACTCAAGCAACTCATACATACTCATAAAAATATATACACTCTGTAAAAAAACTATAAAACACAAATATTTAATAGATCGAGCCACAATGTAATATGGATACAAAGTTAACAAGCACCAATCGATTCGATTCGATTCGATTCGTAAATCGAACGGATATCAAACAGCTATCGTTAAAAATACATAACCGGGACGCTATCATAAACACTACTCGATTATCATTCGAGCATCGATTTCAGAATCGATTAGCGTATTTTATTGGTCGACTTAAAAATATATGGCGTGTTCTAAAACATTTGTCTAAATTTTTTTGTGTCGAATGGAATGGATATATTCGAGGTGTCCTACGTTGAAGAATGATTAAAAATGTAACTAAAAACCTTATTATTGGGCCTGTAGACAAAGTAACAGTATCATCACACGTGTCACGTGACTGATTGCCGTGGTGGCCTTGAGGTTTGAGCAGTCGCCTGCTACGCAAGCGAAGTTCGAATCCCAGCGGGGCCTGTACCAATGAGTTTTTCTAAAAAAACTTATGTACAGTGATTTCACACCACGTGCTTTACTGTGAAGGAAAACATCGTGAGGAAACCTGCATATTTCTGAGATGTTATTCAATGACGTATGTAATGTATCTGAGACAGCGATGAACTCATCATCTGTCACGTTGGCACTTAATCATCTTCGGTGAAAAGTGGGTGTTGTGATTACAACACCTCTGCCTACCCATTCGGGAATACAGGTGTGTGACGAAGCGACTGCCATCTGACCTTCGCAACCCCTTTTACGAGGAAATCTGGGTTAAACCAGTTGTCAGACTATTTTAGGCCTCCGACGGACCTGTAACGATTGCCAAAGATAATAAATTGTCAACCGGGACCGACGACTTAACGTGCTCTCCGAGGCACGGAGGGAACTCGGGCGGTCACCCATCCAAATTTTAATAATATACTTATATAATAAATAGTTTTTATTGTTAATCCTACGCAGGTAATACAGCGCGCGAGCCACAGTGTGTTAAATAATTCCATATCTGACGCAAACGTCTTTATATAAAACCGTGGGAGGCAAGAATATATAAATCCAAACAAATAGAAACACTTTCAAAATCCCTAGCGCAGTATTTGCTAGCTTATCCCATACACAGTCATAAACACACATATAACTCAGGCTTTACTTAAATAAGACATTATTTAAAAGACACGGCAGTCGGATTAGTTTTGATACATTTGGTGCAGAATGTCGGCTAATCTGGTCATTTAATCGAGATATTATTCGATCATTCAATCGAGATTACGGCTTGGTTCTCGGACTGATGACATAGATTTTAACGGTGATATTTCAAACAACTCTAGTTGAAAATCTAATTACGTAAATTCGGGCATAAAGCTTACAACGAACAACGTACGGAATTTGGAAAAAACCGTGATGATAAGTAACCCCGGCGGTGTAATGTCAGTACCTAAGGGGTGTCACGTGGGGTCCGATCACATATATGTCATTTACTTCAAATCGATATTACTTTGACAGTTATAGTAAGAGAGAGCCTCGGTGGCTTGTGATTTGAGCAGTAGCCTGCTACGCAAGCGACGCAAGTTCGAATACTAGGGCTTGTATGGGCCTGTATCATTGAGTGAAACTTATGTACAGTGATTTCACACCACGTGCCTTACGATGAAGGAAAACATCGTGAGGAAGCCTGCATACGCCTGAGAAAAATTTCAAAGACGTATGTATAATGCGTGGGACGGCGGTAGACTCATCATCTGTCACGTTGACACTTAATCATCTCCGGTGAAAAGTGACTCCTCTCGATAGATCAAACGTTTTTCTTTCAAAATGTATCTAGTATAGATGGCCTAGATTCCATATTGCTTAGTAAGCATATATATTTATACTGTGGCTTGTCATTCCTACCTGACAGGTCAAATTCTAACTCAACCCAATATCAGACCACTTGTCAAATATCCAAGGATTCTGACAGACCGAATTCTAACACAAGTTACATTCAAGTCTTTGAATTTAGAATGAGTCCAGATCAGTCATATTTCGTGAAATGTTTACATCTATTTACGTTTTTAAGACTGGCAACCAAGATTCCCTGTGACGAACAAAGAAAAATATTTTCGAACCGTCCTAATTAAGTCTCGAATTTACAACCGCCTCTAATAAATTGTTGATTGATGTTTATGGGTTGATATTGGGTTGCCATGCACTGACAAGTTGACGTGGCTCCTACTATTTGCTAAGCGGAATTCAGGCAAACACCATCTGAATCGGATTGATAATCTTGTAAAAAATGTTGTGATTTTAGAATCTCAGAAACGGCTCCAACCATTTTCATGAAATTTTGTGTGTAGGCAAAACATAGATCTCATAGGTTTCATTTTCGGAAAACATTATTTTGACCATATTTTCAGGTACTGAAAAACTCGTACAATATCATTACATTACGACATCAAATTTCGCCGACATCTGTCGTAAGGTAGCTCATACGTGAGTCTAACAGCTTGCGGCGACAACGAAACTAGAGTATCCCGGTTCGACACTAACGTTCTCCGGGGAATTTTTTTTTACAGCATATATATATATGAACAGAAGTCATTGAAAAGAAAAAGCACAGCTCTGTCAACCAGGTTCTTCTATATAATTTGCATCATACAAGGCAGCTGGCAATTTATTTGAATGAAGGTTTTATGACGAAATTTGACTATTTTATACCTGAATTTTGAAGTCATTTACGGGTCTTAGATTATTTTATAAAATAACAACCCTTTCGTGGTTGAGTCGAATTTAAATCGAGATACAACAGTAGCGACTACTTTTGACGCGACTCAACCGATTATTTCGTCTAGCAACTGTGAAATAACTACGGTCAAATCTCCTGAAATAAATCCTGACACAATACCAACCGTATTGCTTGGCAATAAGGGCTACATCGTAAAGCATGCTTGCAAACCAAGGAAGTGGCGATTGTTTCATAACAATGATACAGGAACTCAATAATCAGGCTATGTTTAATATTTATCATTTACAATGTATCAGTTTAAATAACACTATATTCTTGTTTGAACTAAAACAACAACGGATTTCATCGCATGGCAGTGCTTCAACCAAGTTTTATAATATCATTTAAAATAATAAATATAAATTATATTAATTATTATATATTATAATTATTTACATTACGAGCATTCATGTACATGCGTGTATCATGTACATTTATTGAATACTATGTACATGATGCCAGCTGAGTTTCTTGCCGGTTCTTCTCAGAAAACTTGTTTCTGAAACGGTGGTCAACTGAATGTGACCTAAACTTAATAAATAATTTACATTTTCAAAACATAAGTCATGAATAACCTGAAGTCAATATGACACGTCGTTAATTAATGTAATTCGGATTTATAAATTAATTATTTCTCGTGGTATAATCTATTCTATACAGATAAATTAAATTAAGTTTCTGTTTGTGATTCCAAATTAACAACGCTTCACTAAATGCATATATACGAATGGTAGGTACTAACATAAAGAAAAAAAACCTTTGTCTGTCTATCTGTTTGTTCCGGCTTATCTCGTGTACGGGTGGACCAATTGTAACGAGACTCACTTAACTGGCAAATGTTACAAGGAGTAATTTATCCTACTTTTATATACATAAAAATTGTGGTTTGACAACGGAAATATACCTACGAGAACTTATCAGAATTTAGTGTTATCCAATTAATTGGTTATTTGCGTGCATTCTTCAAAAGATACGAATCATTCTCAGATTAAACATTTTTGACGTAATTTTGTTTATTGGGCAAAGTCCGTCAGACTTGGTAACTGTCATGACATACATACATATGCTCACGCCTGTATTCCCCGAAGGGGTTGGCAGAGGTGTTGTAATCACAACACCCACTTTTCACCGAAGATGATCAAGTGCCAACGTGACAGATGGTGAGTCCATCGCCGTCTCAGACACTTTACATACTTCATTGAATTACTTCTCAGAAATATGCAGGTTTTCTCACGATGTTTTCCTTCACCGTAAAGCACGTGGTGTGAAATCACTGTACATAAGCTTTTTTAGAAAAGCTCATTGGTACAGGCCCCGCTGGGATTCGAACTTACGTCGCTTGCGTAGCAGGCGACTGCTCAAACCTCAAGGCCACCACGGCTCTTAATTGTAATGAATTTTATGAAAACACCCAATGTTTGAATCGTAGCCGCAAAAAATATGTTTGAATACTCTGGAACGTCGTAGACAGGTGTAATAGAATCGGGGCCATTTGTTTCGGAACATCGGTTCCATCAAATACAAACTATGCTCTAAAATCATTAACATTATAAAGCTCACACCATCCCAGAAGGGTCCCAGAAAGTGGGTGTTGTTTTGTAATAACAACACCCACTTTTCACCGAAGATAATTACCAACCTGACAGATGCCAAGGTGTAAGTCGCATATGTCACTGAATTACTTCTCAGACATATGCAGGTTTCCTCACGATGTTTTCCTTCACCGTAAGTCACGTGGGGTGAAATCACTGCGCTTAAGTTTGTCGAAAAATTCATAGGTCACTGGGCTTCGAACTTACTTTGCTAGCGTAGGAGGCGACAACTCAAACCCCAAGGCTCTTCAATAAATCCTTATTTTATAAAGATATAGATAGTATTATTAATATTATAGATATTATTATAGACTTCTGTACTGAGTTGCTGTCATTTCACACAAGTTGCTTTATGATGAAGGAAACCTGCATATATCTGAGAAGTAATTCAAGAACGTGCCTGAGACAGCGTTAGACTCACCTCTGTCACGTCGGCACTAAATCATCTTCGGTGAAAAGAGGGTGATGTTTTGCACCTCTGCCATCTGCCACCGGGGAATACAGGCGTGAGAATATGAATGTATGATTTTAATTATAGTGATGTATGTTGCAGGTGCTATGTGGTGCAGTGGCGGATGCTGGCGACGTTATTGGCAACGTGAGCCGCGTGCGCCGTTCGCCCCAGCCTCACTACTCGCACCGCGTGTTGTTAGTATCACCTCACATCTTTTTTGTTATTATCATTGTTTATTAAGAGAGCCGTGGTGGCCTTGAGGTTTGAGCAGTCGTCTACTAAGCAAGCGACGGAAGCTCGAATCCCAGCGGGGCCTGTACCAATTAGTTTTTCTAAAAAACTTATGTACAGTGATTTCACACCACGTGCTTTACGGTGAAGGACAACATCGTGAGGAAACCTACATATTTCTGAGAAGTAATTCGATGACGTGTGTAAAGTGTCTGAGACGGCGATAGACTCACCCTCTGTCACGTTGGCACATGATCATATTCGGTGAAATGTGGGTGTTGTTACAACACCTTTGCTTACCCCTTCGGGGACCCTTCTGGGATGGCGTGAGCATATATATAAATAGTACGTTGACACTTAATAGAGGTATAGACATGTGGCCCTAGAAATAGGTATTTAATTTCCATTTAATACAGTGTTTATATATTTCAATGAGTCTGGAACGACAAAGGTCAAGACCCAAATTCCGACGAGTTTAATTTGGTTTTTAAATTCGTGGCTACTTAGCTCTATGTGTTAATTGAGTAACACAATGAATCACCTCACCAAATAAATACTAGAACACTTCTTAAGATCTTACGTGATTTGTAACCGACTCCTTCTTTCTTGTTCCTCAGAACGGACGAAGAGTTAGACATGACGGCGTGGAAGCGATCGCACTGGCGCGAAATGCAAACCATTCTGCGACGAGAGGGCAACCAGCGCGAGGGAGTCCAGTGTTGCCCCTCGGTCCTCGAGATGGTGGCCAAGAAGGGTGGCCGAACACCCACCGGCATGTACGTCGAGCTTTACGAAGACGGCGAAAACAAACAACGCCTCTACGAGGTGTCGTGTGCGAAAGGTGTGGTCGACAAGCCTTGCCGGTTCGTCGACGCACGGTTATACAACGATTCGCGGTGCATTCAAAAGTACTCTTATTCCTACGCCCTAGTCCGCCACCTCAACACCGCAACAGATGCACCTCAACATAGAGAAGGGTACTTCTCTGTGCCAGGCTCTGGAGGCTGGTCTATGGACTACGTAATAGTCCGTTCGGGGTGTGAGTGTCAAATCAAACCTTCGAACAAAGGCCGTCGACGACACAAGCAGAGGAAACGCAACAGGAGGATAGCCGAAGATGATGAGACTTGATCTCGGACTGTGCTAGTGAAATACCAGTGGACATTGAACACATTAGTTCTCTAGTATTAGCCGTCTGTGCGTGACTTTCACTGCAGACTCCCTGTTTCGCGGCCACTCCGCGAGCAAAGTTACCGGTTCAAGTGCTGGCTTGGCTATATCGGTGTATTGACGTGTATTTTAATTACGCTTCTTGTTTTAGTCGTGTAGATAGCCTATGATGTGCCTTATCAGTGCCTTCTCTGTACAATACTTTTGTTCAAATACGTAATAATTAAGATATGCAAATGACAATAAAGCTACAAAGTTTGTACCACAAATAAAACCACTACACTCTGCCAATATATATTATACTAGCGGACATCACGCGGTTGCTCCCGCGTAGTTCCCGTTCCCGTGGGAGTACGGGGATTAAAAAAGGTCAACGTTACTCGTTGATGTTATAGCTTTCCAATGGTGTGAGATTTTTTGAAATCAGCACAGTACTTTTTGAGTTTATTCATTAAAAACATACACACAAACTTACAAATCTTTCCACTTTATAATTTGTGTTGTATAGAAAGCAGTTCCAATATTTTCTTTCTCATTACTTATTGCATAACCTGTGTACCTCTAGTATTACGGTAAGAGTCAGTGCTTGTCAAAGTACGGCCCGAAGCTCAGCTCCGGCTACAAAATCATTTAATCCGACCTATAATTACCGACGATAATTATATTTTGACGGTCCAGAATTATGAAAAGATTCAGCGAATGCATTTTTTTTTCATATATCCGGCCAGCCTTTAAGAAAGTTTGCGCACCACTTTGCTTCAACCCCACCATCATCCTCTGGAGTCTATTAACAGGTCGAGAAATATCCACTCTTTTCTTTCGTTGAGAGAGTTTGAATATGCACTATTAGTTGGGGTAATGTGGAGTCTCAGTGTTGACGCGTTGTAAGTGGTGTATATCCACGCGCACTTGGTCTGCGCCACGATTACGTGAGGAAAGATTTGTTTGACTTAAGTAAGGTAAGCTCATTCAACTTTAAGATGGAAATAAACTTCCTATTTGTTTTGGATACGGTGGCCCTACCATGAGCTCTCATTGCCATGATAGTTTTACTCTTATTATGAGACAGATGTATTTGACGTTTATACATCTGTCACTATCACACAACTGTAATAACATTGCAATAAGAGCTCATAGGCTAGGGCTCAGGGAAAGTAGTGGTTGATTCGCATGCATTCGCGTTGCGCCATACATACAGACTCATAAAATGACTAATGACTATTCAACGGGACGACAGCACCTATAATATAAATCTATACATCTATACAGATATATAAAATTTAAGTGTCTGTTTGTTATTCCAAAATACCAGCTTTTCTTTAAATGCATTTTAGATAAACTCAAAATCGTCTTTATAAAAAAAAACATTAGGGTTCCGCTGGCCACCCATGAAATTAACTCTACGCGAGTGAAACTGCGGGACACAGCTAGTATATTATAAATTTGTGACAAATTGCCAATTCAGTTAAAATAATAAGTAATATATCATAATTAAGGTAAGGTATGATATGCCAAAATATTATAACCTTCACAAATTTTGTTGGTGGTACAAACGTTGGAGTAAGTCACACAATACGTACATTATTAATTCCGTAATAGTTACCTACCTAAAGCAGTCGGGTTGCATATTTGTCTTCACTAAGTTCTACAGTTGATATATCAAATCTGCAGTTTAATATTTGGTGTATAATTAATATATGGGGCTTATATATAAACCAACTATTTTTACGGTAGTCATTAGATTTACAGTCACTTATTTATATAAACATCTGTACTTCAAGTAAATTTTCAATCGTAGTCGGTTGATATTTCGTTTTAGCGTGGCTCAAAATATGTTGATCCATCGTCTTTCTATCGATACATTTTATGTTTCACTAAAACGCAAGGTCAAGGAACGTATGCTTGGAGCACTATTTCGTTACGTTTAGTTACGTTTAGATGAACAATACTAAGCCGTTTATGCTCATCGACATAACCCTTTCCTATCTATACATATATCTATATTCTAAACAGATAAATAAAATGGAAGTGTCTGTTTGTAATTCCAAGCAGCATTTCACTAAATGCATATAAAAGCATACACGGTACTGACATGAAAAACCAATTTAAAAAAAAATCTGTCTGTCAGTAACTTAACTACTTTTACTTCAGAGAAACATTACGCGTTTAATATCGTGGAGCACAGCTAGTTGCATTATAAAATATTAAGTCTCACCTTAAACCAAACTCAGAATTTGATGTAACAACTATAGATACCGGCAATCCCTTATGTTTAATTATATAAATGGTTCTGTCTGTCAGTCTGTGATTTCCGTTATGTCATTACATAAATTAATTGTTAATGATAAAGCAATCATGTCGCGTAACTCTCGTTGTACTGAACAACTTGGGGATCTGTTGTCTCCCTTCTTCTATATTAGTTTTTCTTTCAGACCTATAGAACTAGACTAGACTAGACTTTACAAAAAGAGATTTTACACAAAAAAAAATACTAACGCAGTCTTAACAAAAAACAATAAGTCCAGTCTAGTAAAACATAGAATCAAAATCTGCGTTTGATCACCCTTTGCACCATAGCATATAAAATTCTGGCATCCACGGCTTGCTTAGACTATATTGCAAATACCTTTATTAGTTTATGACTCCTTAATATTATGAAAGTAATCATCATCATCATCTCCTTGGCCATACACTGTTGGGGTCGGCACTTGATTCAACCCGATGTGGCTGATCACTTGATTTTCATACGAAGCAACTGCCATATGACCTTCGCAACCCCTTTAACCAGGAAATCTGTGATCTGGGTTAAACCAGTTGTCAGACTATTTTAGGCCTCAGACCGACTTGTAACGATTGCCAAAGATGAGAAATTGGCAACCGGGACCGACGGCTTATCGAGTTCTTGACGTACTCTCGAGGCACGGAGGGAACTCGGGCGGGTCACCCATACAATTACTGGCATGAAAGTATTAATAGTCGAGTAACTCACGAATTCTTAGAAATTATATGGCTGTATAACAAATTAGCAACTATAAAATAGTCTTTTGATTTTTAGGAACGTGGCTTTCTATTGGTGCAATAATTCCGGGTTCTTCTCAGTAAAAGCAGTCTCCCGAACCTCCTCAGCAACCTGAACGTCTTTACTGTATATTTATGTATAATACTGTTTAATAATATCTTTGTGACGATTAGAAAGCACTTTGTCAAAAGATATTTTGAATTTTCAAAATTGTGTCAGAAGATTGAGACTCACAAACTTCACCTTTTTATAATATAGATGACAAACTGGCATTTGTAGTGACGTTCGTTTTTACCGACTTCAGGAAGAAGAGGTGCTTAATTGGATCGCAAGTTTTTAGATTATGTTCATTACAACGAGTGTGAAATCAAAAAACAAAATGTTCCACTGAATTAAATGCTCTCTTCTCCTTTTTAAAATTAAGAATATTTATTCAAAGTTAACATTTTATAATTTTTGTTAATATTTTGTTACAGTACTTACTTCATAGTTTATAAGTGCGTCGAGTCATAGATCTGTATTATTTTTTATTTTGTATTACTTTTATTGTATTTTTAAAGAATATGTAATTATTTTATAAGAATTAATGTAAATTTTATGTTATGCTGTTTAATACGAGGTATTTCGACACAGTATCATTTAAAACATGATTGAAATTCCAAAAATCGCAATAGGTAGTATTTGTGGACTGAGATTATATTGTGCATTTAGACAAATTCAACGAAATGTGTAAACCTGACCAGAAATATTACATTCACACCACTTTTACACTGCTTATACGAAAATCTGTTGCGGTTTCCGTGGTAATATTTCATTCTACAAAATAACATTAAAAAAATAACACCCTCGTATTTCTGTTATAATTATTTCATGGTCAGGGATATCGGGAAAAAGATGTTAATAGCATAGTAGTAAAAGCGCCATCTGCTGTCGAGTAGGAGAACTTCTTTCATCACAATATGACTAGAAAAGTATATTAAATGTTAGTGTATAAGTATTTTACATAGATGGCGCTACAGTAAACTACAACAGTGCCATGTTAATTTAAAATATTAAATTTTTAATTCAATATTTATTATCCAACTTACGTTGAGATATTGTATAAAATAAATAGTTGTATTAATAACCAGTTGAGAATGTTGAAATAAACAAGTTGTAAGTATTTACTTATTAATCAAGTTGTTAAACATAACGCCAATGTTAAATGTAAATTGTATTTTTTTAATTAATGTGTTCTTAGTATATTGTGGCGTAATACAAATTATTTTGAACTGGTCAATATTCATAATATATTTTAAAACAATACAATTTCTTTGTAAGCCCTAAGATAGTTCCTAACTTGAAGAACTATGACGTCACTTCAAAAAAATATAAAATTCCTTCAATTTAAAATCAATTGCATTAACTTTAACGGGAATATCTCCACACAATAGTAATTCATTTGTAATTAAGTGCGCCAAAGTTATACTAAGGACATGTCATATTTTGCACCTGCTATGAAATGAGAATGACATTTATCAAAGCATAACCAATACCATCACAACTGTACTTTTAATGTTGAAATTAAAAACAAAACTTTAAATAAAATAAAAACCTGAAATAGCAAAAAGTATTTTATTGTCTAGTATTACAGAGTCGTATTTTCAATACAACATGATATCCTTATCATTAAATTCGTTCAGTCATAAGTAGTAAACTTAATTAGGTATTCAAGTTACTTAATATTTTGAAACGATTATGCACCGTCATGATCTGAAAAGATAAAAATTATTAGATTCAAGTCTTATCATCTCGAACAAATCCTTAGTTCAGTAAGATTGCCTATTGTAATATAAATAGCAGGGAGAGGTAGGTTGAGGAAACACGATGGGAAAATTCCAATCGATCAGTCATATTCAGAGGTAAAATACAATAATACGAGCCCATTTGTATCGGGGAACCTATAAACGAGGAACGTTATCGTGGAGCGTATGAGATATCTATCTCATGACTCTTGACTTAAGACTTCGTCGATAGCTTTCTATACGTAAGTACTACTTCACATGGTGTTAAATTTTTAATTAAACGGTAAATAAAATTTTAAATCTGATACTCACCAAGGTACTTAGTAGATAAGTACATAATTCCAAAGCCAACACCGACGGATATGAACTGGGCTATTCCAGCGCTGCGCTTGCGCTCGTGCCAGCGCGCCCTCTCTCGGGGCAGGACCTCACTCACTGTGACGTACAACAGCGTACCCGCCGCCAGCAACTGGAAGAGAGTTGTATGTTACTCGACGGTAGATGGCATTACTTGTTTGATCGCTTGGGAAAACTAAAGCATTATGTAGCCCATTCCTTGATGAACGTTAAGAGTCATAATATATTCTTAGCCATACGCTTTTATATTTGGCTGTGTGAAATGAGGAGACTGGTGTCAACTTGCAGTTGCAGAAGGGTATTGCACGCAAAGTCGTTACGGAAACGACCCTTGAGACGTTCGAAAATCCTTCGTAATTATCTATCTAAGGGTAGACAATATTATTAAAAACTAGCGGCCCGGTACGTGCTTCGCTACGTATAATGAATAGTTATAAAAAAAATATTATTAAGTTCATTTATTCAAACAAAAAATATTTTAAATTGCTGACATATGATGACATTGAATGTGTTTGACAGAACTATCGTCACTTCTTTTGTCTTCGATTGTTTTGCCTTCCCGAAATCTCTTCACTAATACCTACTTGAACTTTACAGTATGGTATTAAGGTTCAAATTGGCTTTTAAGTATTAATACAAATTGTTTGTATATGGGAGTATATAAAGATGTTGATATTACACTTTTTCAAGATATTTTCTCTACGTACAAACCTTCCATGGACTTCCACGAATAAATCAAGACCAAAATTATCCAAATCGGTTCGTGCGTTCTGGAGTTATAGCGTCAGGAAGGAAAACCCGACTTATTTTTATATAGTAGATTAAGAGTGTTTCCTCAGACATCACTACTCTATATCGATAAATTGACATTGACCCACAGAGTTCTAACGGCATATCCACAGATAAACAACACTATTCGTTCTATTTTGTAAAGTAACAGGTTAAAGCATTGGAATTCAAAGTAACCGCTTCATAGCAACAACCAGAGAATTATACATACAACATTAATCATTTGTGTTAATGATAGCATAAAAGATAAAGTAATTACTACTTAGGTGAGCAGTTCTCACCTCCCAATACCTCTCACAAGGAAGCAATATGCAAATTCGATGCATACTGGTCCAAATTATGTATCTAAATTATATGCATAAAATAGCATTTACTTAACACGTATGTGCAACATTATTCCTATAATCTTCACGAGAATATTTTCCTTATGATGCATGTCTAAATATATATATGTATGGTTTTCCCTATAGCGCGTTCCTTTAACATAGATTTAATTAACATTATGACGGAAGGAACTACAGACTTTGTCATAAGCTTTGATTACGTATAGAAAAATAAAAGCTCACACTTTAATTACATTACGAGAAACTTCACCGTAAAGCACGTGGTGTGAAATTACTAAATTTATGTTTTTATAAAAACTCATTGCTGCAGGCCGCTGAGATTCGAACTTGCGGCGCTCGCGAGGCGACTGTTCAAACCTTATATCCACCTTGACTCTACAATATTAGGAGTTTTATGCATTACAATTAATTTTAAATAAGACAAATGCAAAGACGAACCAATGACTGCTGCAAACCGTGAAGTTGCTAGGAGTTTGGGTTGATTACTCCAGGCAACAGATGGTGCAGGACGGCTCCTCGAGGATACATTTTACGCTTGAAGTGAGATCACCAGAAGACCGCTTTGTAGAGGCTGTGGTCCCGTCTCGTGTTCGTATTTTTCCTAACGTTCTTTATGAAAGTCTCACCTGCATAATAGGAACAGCAGTGGAGTCCTTAAGTGCGCTGACGACATCCAGCACCGCTCCCAGAGCGATCCCCACCACGGAGCCGAGAGAGAACAGACTGATGCATATTATCTGCACCGCGATGCGACCTTCGAAGCTGGCACACAGCTCGGCACCCAAGCAGAACCCTACCACGAACTTATGGCAGGATACTGCGGCCAGCAGGATCAACACCTGGAAATTAAGGTGAAGGTTTATTGGTTTGAGAAGATAATTAGCACGATTATTTAGATCGGAGAAATCTGTCACCAAGATTTCTTATTAATTCAGATGGGATGCAAACCAGATTACTTCCTCCAAACCCCACCAGTACAATACTCTGTATTATTAAAGTTTAAGAGAAGAAAGTACCTCTTTACATATAAACTTGTTTTTAACCACGGCTAGGGAATGCAATCTCGCTCTCTCTGCCTTTTTAGCGAGATTGATCTCGGACGAAAAGAAGGCGAGATTTCGCGAGTTTAACGAGATTACACTCGAGCATTATAACGTCTTATGCGAAGCGCAAACCGACACTGAAACATTTTTTTTTCAATTAGATGAGAAAAGTGGTCGTTTTTCATTTGTTATTTGATAGATACATGTGTCAAAGTGTAGGTACTTATTAGAAGCTTATTAAAAACATTAAGACAGATACGTCAAAAAATATTAGCAGCATAAATATCGATTGAAAAAAATTCCTGAAAATATTTGTAATTTCTTCGTAATGTACATAGTTTTTCGTAATTTGGAGGCCTAAAATAGTCTAACCCAGATCACAGATTTCCTCATACTTCTGCAACTTCATAGCTGCCTTACCCAGAGCTTACGCTAAATAAATAATTGTAACTTTTTATTGCCATCTTGCTGTTTCTATATATTTCGATGTGATCTTGATTTTTTTCAGACTTAATGTCGATACTTTTGAACCATAAATAATACTCGGTTCTGATAACAATGTTTAATGTATCGCACTAGAACGAACACGCTGAACTCTGCTGAACTAATTATAATGTTATGTGAACAATAACATCTTCGTGCTTTGCACATCTTTCTATAACATACATATTCCTTTAATGAATAAACTTCATTTTCGTAAATCATCTCAACACCATTTCTTTTTTTTATTCCCATATAAATAACTAGCCGACTTTACCCGCGTAGTTTCCGTTCCCGTGGGAGTACAGGGATAAAATATATGATACTCGCTGATGATGTAGCTTTCCAATGGTAAAAGAATTTTTGAAATCGGCACAGTAGTTTTTGAGTTTATTCATTACAAACATACACACAAAAATACAAATCTTTAATATTAAAAACTGGACTGATAAAAATCCAAACACTATAGACTCAAAAAACAGCGAAGTACTTGAATATGAATCGTTAAATCGCACTTTTATCGATATCCAAATTGATGTAAGCATCGTTATCAACAGAAGCATCATTGTTACCCTTTGGCAAATAACGATAAAGCAAAACCTCTGAAGGAGTTACTATGGAACTTTCGAAGGTTAGCGGTTTGGTGTGTCAATTGAAGTGTCTGCTTGAAATACCAAAATATACGATACGGTACTGTCAAAAAGAATCAATTTTTAAAATATTTCTCTGTCTGTCTGTTTGTTCCGACTAACGGCTAGACCGATTTTAACGAGACTTTCACTGGCAGATAGCTGATGTTATTACCAGTAGGTTTTTTTATTTAAAAAAAATAAAGCTTCGTTTTTTAACGTTTGCTTTTTAACTTTTAATTCTTTTAATAATTTGAAAAAAAAACGTTCGACCTGTGTGTCAGAATTTTTAATACTTTGAATAATCCAAGGATTATTTCCAATAGGTGTCACTGAAAAGTCACATCCGTTTAAATGTTTACCGCGGTCTTTACATGTACTTTACAGCGGTATTGGTAGACAACGGCATTATAGATATATCACGGCAGAATAGTGTCATCTTTAGGACGACAGATGTCGCTGTTCCGATCATATACAAAACTGTATTCACGCCGACGCGGTGACTTGTGACGGCGGCAATGAAAAACTCGCACTAGGCACTAGGCACTCTATGGTATCCCCTGCCTGTCGTAAGAGGCTACTAAAAGGGGGCCGGAGGGCCTGCTGGAGGTGGTCGGGGTGGGAGCTTTGACCACCGGCGCGGGCCCGAGAAGGTGGCAGCGCGATGTGGCTCGCGCTGCCTTGCACAGTGAGGTCTCCAGGGGCGGCGTCACAGCTGCCCCGGGGATGTGCCCCGGGGATGTGCCCCGGCAAAGTGTGGGGGGACACCGGTGCGTTCTATCAGAGTACCCGGTTTTAGTGCGGTAAAAATCCCACATACCCCGATCTGCCTCTCCCAGGGCGGTCGGGGACCTTTTGAAGGTTTCCCCCTAACAAAAAAAAAAAAGGCACTAGGCACTCTGAGCGCAACTACCTGCGCTCGTATATACTTTCATAAACATTAAATGAAAAGTTGTTAATTAATTACAAATATACTCTTCAATTTTATTTATCTGTATAGATGTATGTTGCATCGGTTGCTTTAATTGAAAGAGCTGGAATAGAATCCATTGCCTCGATGTTTCAAATCAAGCTTACCGCATCATAATGGCTTGTTATGTTAGTCACTAACACGAACTTGAGATCGTCATTGCATAATATTATTGTACGTTAAGTAATATCACTTAAAGTTACAACATAATTTTGAATATTATATTATTTAACTTCACGACTGTCCTTGAGTTCTCTTCACTTTGGCAGTGATAAATGTAAGGATTTTACGATTAACTGTCCTAGAGCCCTCAATGTTCGGGGCCTATGATCGTACATATGTTATTTTTTTTAATAAAAGTAGTTAAAGTAAAATCTTTGCAAAATTAGCTATCTGCCAGTGAAATCCCCTTTTAAATTCGGTCCAGCAGACGTGACAGAACGTACAGACGCTGAGATATACAGCCACAGGTGTTTAAAAAAAATTGTGAAACAAACTTTCATATGCATGTTGTGAAAAGCTGATCATTTGGAATTACACAGGCACTTCAATTTAACTTATCTGTATACATTTGGAAAAAACCGGTTGAGAGCTACGCGGGCCACAGGTTATAAATATACACTGAGATTGCTAAGCATGCTAGTCAATATCTACTAGGTACTAAAGAGGAAATATTTTTATAAATTTTTTGGTAAATCGTGTTAATTTGGAAATTATTTTTAGATACGAATTAAATGCTCTGACTAAAATAGTCTGACAACTGGTTTAACCCAGATCACAGATTTTCCTCGTATAAAAATCAGGCGATCAGCCACATCGGGTTGAATCAAGTGCCGACCCCGACAATGTATGGGATAAGGCCAAGGAGATGATGTTTTATAAAAATTATAATAAAGCGTTCGATAAGCGATTTGATCGCAACATAATCTTTAACTCAGAATATATTTAACGAACGGACCTGTGAGGGCACTTAATTACTTATCTGAAGATTATAACGGCGTAATTGAGCCGTTGCAGTCGTTATTATCACAGTTATCTCAAGAGCATTAAATGTACTAATCCGTATGTAGGTCAAGTGATGTCTGTCCGTGTGTTCAGAGTAAACAGTTTTGTTTTAGTTTCCGTAACAATTTCACTTTCGCGAGGTGAAGTCATCTGCCTCTAAATATAATTCGACTCTGCGTAATATAATGGACAAGTGTGTACATATATCTATACAAATAAATAACATTTAAGTGTATGTATAATAAGTATAAGGTACTGAAATATAAAATTTAAATTTTCAAATGTTTAGCTGTCTGTCTGTTTATTACGGGTAATCTCTGAAACGTCTGGACCGATTTTAAAGGGACTGGCAGATAGCAGAAAATATTTTTAATATTTTTTTTTAATCTTTAGTAAAAAGCTATTTTAGAAAAACATCTACATATATGGTAGGCAGAGTAGTGTTGTAGTAAAATATAGGATGAATCTAGTGACTAGTGATTTTTGTTGGTTATATGTACAAGGGGGACTGTGTCAAAAGTCAAAAGTATCTTTATTCGATTAGACTTTTTACAAAGTACTTTCAAATCGTCAGAATGACATAATTATACAGGATTATACATGCTACCGCCAGGTTCGGAAGGTTGCTTTTACTGACAAGAACCTGGCAAGAAACTCAGTAATTACTCTTTTCAAAAATATTATACAATTTAAAGAATACAAAATAAATAACTTAAAAAACGTAAGCTCATGGACAATGTCCCAATGCACAAATGTCGATAAACAATATGAAATATACGAGTTACTCTACGACCTTCATTTACCCAAATGACGTGCAGCTGGTTAGATACGAGTAAATAATATACCTGTGACGTAGTATCCTGTAGTCCAATAGCCAATCCCTCGAGCACGCTGTGAACAAACAGGGCACATAGCAGCCCTATAATCCCCGAGGAACTCCTATTACACGGCTCTGTGTGGCTCACGTGACACATTCTAGGATTCTCCGTTTCTCCATGACACCGTTCTTTAAGCTCAGCGTCTTCTCTGAGAAGACTGGTACCTTCTCCGGTCCCGTAGTTTCTTTGACTGGCGCTTCTGTCAGATGCGTTGTAGAACAAGTGCACTATCTCGTCCACTAAATAAACTATAAAGAATCCAATACAAAGGTATAATTCGGCGTATTCCTGTACTTTTGCCCTTGACTCAGGGAGGATGTGAACTAGGGCTGTGTCTAGAAGAACTCCTCCGCCGAAACAAAGAAGGCAGGATATTAATAGCGGATGCCTTTGTCTTGCTCTTTCAGATATTAATGCTGGTAGGACTCCTGCACCAAAACTGCCAAGTCCTAAAGCTAGCATTGACAACCCTTTTGCAGTGGATACGTCCATCTTGACTTCTTCTGTCTCTCTTTTTCTCTAGGTTGTGTTCTTTCTCACTCTATTTACATTATTCCAATAGTGTCTCAAATGTGGGTAGTTTTATTATGATGTTGTTGATGTGCCACCCACGCTTAGTTTCTTTGTCTGTAGATGATAAAAGCATTGTTTAATGAACAGTCTTATGTATTTTATAGATAAACTAGCTGTCTGGCAAACGTGATCTAATATATAAAATTTCAGTCACAATGTTAGTTACCATACCTCTCCGATTTGTATGAAATTTTGTGTGCAGATCGGGTAGGTCTGAGAATCAGCCAACATCTATTTTTCATACCCCTAAGTGATAAGAGTGACCACCCCAAAAAAATATATGGCAATACAACGTTTGCCGGACACAGCTAGTATTGCTATATATTTGACGTGGATTCTCAGACCTATGCACACAGATTTTCATCACATTCACAAATCGGTCCAGCCGTTTCGGAAGCGTTTGGTAACAGAAACCATGACACGAGAATTTTATATATTAGTAGTAGTCGGCTACAAGAGACCACAAAGTAATGTAGGCATTTTTGTAAGTTAATGTTTAATTGCCTTATTTTTTATAAACTTTTGAATATATTCCAAACATGTTCACATACAATTCGAACCCAAGACCGCAAGATATTAAGCCACTCGCATTATCACTATCATAATCGAAAATAGCGTACACAAGAACATTCAAGTGCCTAATTTATAGTCAAGAACAAAACACGTGGGTAGTTGTGCAAATATTTGCATACTTAATCCTTTGAACTTATCTAATTGTCTAAAGACACACTTGTTTAAACTTTAACAATACATAGAAGAAGGTGCCTCAGTAACCTATCTTAAGTGATTAATACAATGTAAGTATCTTAGTAAATACTTATATATCGGTGAGCATATTAATTTCCTTGCTAATACAAAACAAAGGAATTTTATTTACTACACAAAGCAATGTTTGTCATCAAATGTTCCCAATCTAGTAAATATCAAAACACGGCCAATTTAAAGACCTGCCTATGAATTGGAATATTTTCAACTTACCCAAAAAATCTTTAAATAATCACACAATATCACATATTATTAACAAAACACATGCCGTTTATAACGTTATCAAATGTTTACAAACTATTTATCTATTATCTATTATATCATCACATGTAAAATATAATATTGTAAAACGCGGCCGTTCGTACCGGACCGACGTAACAGAATGAATCAGTGAACACTCCACTAAATGATACAACCGTTTTTTTACATGTCACAAACTCTGTATACGACCTTAATGTAAACAAAATAGACACTTTATTTGAATAGCAAATTGCTCTAACAACTGCAGATATATTGTGCTGTAATTAGACTGACCAGAATTGAAAGACCTTCCACAGTAAACGCGTTCTATCCTATACTAATATTATAAAGAGGATATATTTGTCCGTTTGCTTCGACACTACTGGACCGATTTTCAAAATTCTCTCACTAAGTAACATAGAATATATTCTTAATCTTAAGTTAGTAAAGGATCTGTACTTACATGCGGGCAAAACCGTACATTGAAGGTTTTAATAATACCCAAAATACCACTATAACATTTCAGTGCTATGACATATTTAGAGGTCTAAGTATTTTGGTATACAATCAGACAAAGAATTAACAGATATGTGACTGAATATTAGGTATATATTAATCATTAATGCTATTTTTGTCCGTATGTTTATCTCGTAGCAGTAAATTTTGGAATACATTATTAAAATAATTATCATATTATTAAGTTCCTTCAACGTGCTCTCAGCTCTGTGTCAATGTCGGCAACTTGCGAGTGACCCCTAGATGTTAGTCGGCGTGTATTGGACACGGTAAAAGTGTCGTCACGAGCTAAGAGCGCTCAGCGAAAATAGTGAGGAGACTGCTCATATCTTAGACAAGGCTCAAATCTTCAACTAACACATCCTACTAGTCCTCACCATACTTCCTACTAATATTATAAACGCGAAAGTTTCTATGTATGGATATAGGTATGTTTGTTACTCAAAAACTAATGTTTGGAATTTAATACACGTCAAAGTATATTATTATTGAACTAAAAACTGAATTATGTACACAAGGAACAGTGTTTAAAACTAATTACAAGTAGAAAACTTGTCCCAAATCGGTGTCTCTCGGGATCGTGCCAAGAAGGCTGGCAGCATTGCCACGTTGAATAGCAATGCTGATTCTCTGAGCGAGAAAAGCCCCAGCCCGCTATGATAAATAAACCCAGATCCTCCTTAGACGGAGATTCGGGCACCAGCTAGTCATAGATAATTTGAAAAATACACAGAATCCTCTTTCGTCTAAACAATAAATATCCTCGTAAAATCTGATTGGTATGCTATAAATAAAACGACATTGACTTTGTCATTTGCTGGAAGTCAAAGTCATTAGATTGTCGCAAAGGTTGTAAAATGAACGAATTATTGCAGAAACATGGATGCTCTAACGTTTTTAATGTGCCTGAAGGACTCAGGGAGCTCATGGCTGATATTAGTCGAGAAGTAAGGAAAATGTTCTTCTACAATTTGAATACATAGTTGCTCAGCATTTTCTTCCATTACTCGCTGGTAGTAGCTCGTGGCACAGTTGCTGTTGCGCATATCATTCGATCAATGAAGTTGCGGTACCCTTACCGAAACCAAAATAGTTGGATGGGTGACCGCCCGAGTTCCTTCCGTGCCTCGGAGGGCACGTTAAACCGTCGGTCCTGGTTGCCAATTAAATATCTATGGCAATCGTTACAGGTCAGTCGGAGGCCTAAGAAAGTCTGAGAACTGGTTTAAGTCAGATTACCGATTTTTCTCTTAGAATAGGTTACGATGGTCAGATGGCAGTCGCTTCATATAAACATCAGGTGATCAGGCCCATCGGGATGAATGAAGTGCCGACCCCAACAATGTATGGGATAAGACCAGGGAGATGATTAATAGCTGGTGCCCCGGTTTCACCCGCATAGACTTATTTTTATGTAATTTTCTTCTCAACAATCATTTCATCAGCCTTCGAGACTGACCATACCTTCCTATTCAATCCCTCTCATTTCAACCCTATCATTACCTGAATAAAGATCATGATGAAGCATCCACTCTGTTACATAAAAACTTTTGACATTTAATACTTCCGCATCAAAAGGTCGAAACCAGTTATCGAAATGTCTCACATTCACTTTATTCGTAGGAACTATGATAGACAAAGATGCAGGATCTATCCGTCCCACTCGTAGGTATCAAAGCGCTGATTCGACCTTGAACTAAAAGCCAAGCCTTTATGAGAGAATTATTGAAACGACTGTGAAGAATCTTTCCATACAAGATGACAATGGCATCTCGTTAACAAATTGTGCAATAGACTAAGGATTACATATTCATACAACTTAAAAGAAAAGGAAATGTCTGTTTGTAATTCTAAATTAAAAGCTTATAAATTAAATATATGTATGAAGACAAGTACATATATGCATGAGGTCATCATGATCATTCTCCTGCCCTTATTCCATGTTGTTTGTGGTCGGCGCAATATGTTATTTCTAAATAAAAGTATATAAGTTAAAAATTCGTGATGGCCTCGGGGTTTGAGCAGTCGCCTGCTTCGTAAGCGACGCAAGTTCTAATCCCAGCGGGGCCTGAACCAATGAGTTTTTCTAAAAACTTATGTACAGTAATTTCACACTACGTTTACGGTGACGGAAAACATCGTGAGGAAACCTGCATATGTCTGAGGAGTAATTCGAAGATGTATGTATAATGCCTGAGACGGCGATGGAGTCACCCTCTGTAACGTTGGCACTTAATCATATTCTGTGAAATGTAGGTGTTGTTGTTACAACACTTCTGCTTACCCCATTGGGAATCCTTCTGGGATGGCGTGAGCATATTTCTATTTTATTTTTTAAGTTTATTATTACTTATATAAAAAAACAGACTTACTGCCTGGCAGTCTTTAGGTACCAGAGTCCTACCATCCCATCTTCTTCTTTATGTCAAAACAGACATCTTAACCATTAACATTGCCAGGTGTTAAGATCCCAACCGGCAAATATATGCGACTTCATAGCGAACTACCTATCGATTCTGATCATAACGAGAGAGCACGGCATTATGGCTGTGAAGATACTGGACGACCTCTGCGACTGCAGGCCTTCGGTGTCCGAGCACCTCATCCAGATCGGCATGGAGAGGAGCCAGGCTGAAGTCTTGTCGCAAGTCATTAAAGAGGAGATTGAGGGCTTTGAGCCTGTCGAAGGGAAAGGTAGGATCAAGTAATACAAGACAGCAGTGTAACAGAACAAAAAAGGCTATGAAAGGCGCTCCAGCTGTTATTGTTGGAATCGAAACCTTCATTGTGGTAGTTAGAGAAAAAAAATCCGCGTAGTTCGGTCATCCAACTGCTGAATTTACTGCGGTATAAACGGATTTATATCGAACAGTGGGCAAACAATCAAGTGAAAATTGGAGCCCACTTGTAGAATATTTTTTTGTTATATCGTGAATTTAATACTCTATGAATACATTCATCGAATAGAACATAAATCCATACTGTTTTTCCCTTCCCCAGAGAAAGTAAAAGAAACACAAATCCTGAAGAAGATATTGACAAGGACAGTGTTAGACGAGGACTTGTCCGCGAAAGTATGTCAAGTCGCTAGGAATGCATACAGGGACTACTGGTACAGGAAGAAGACTATGGAACAGGTACCGACGTAGATAACGAACTCATCATAATAGTTTTGAGTCTGAGTAAGTTTGAGCCACGCCTGTATTTCCCGAAGGGGTAGGAAGAGGAATACTTAGGGCAACACACATTTTGGCAGTTAAGTCCCATATAATAGGGGACGGGCCTATTGCCATTGAACGACCCTAAACCTTTATCCCCAATAATACTTTTCCCGACCCAGAGATCGAATCAAAGAACCTCGTGTTCCGCAATAACTCTTGCGATCACTCGGCCAACGATACAGTTAGAAATTATGAACTTGAACAAGGATCCGCAAAGTGTGATTACCTAAATTGCTGAGATACGCTAAACTCCTTTTAAATATTTACAAACTTGGTATACATTTTATTTCAGACACTAAAAGATATACCCGACGAGCCGTGGGAGATAGCGGCTGAACGCACTTTGGAGCTGTACAAGAGGACCAAACCATCATTCATAGAACTCACCAGAGCTACTGAGAAGATTCAGGTATGTATTACAAGGAGTGTTTTGAATGTGATGTTTTAACTTAAAACCCTCATCGAATTGTACAAAGTCACAAACGTATATAAAATAAAGTGTAAGAGACTAATGGTGCAATAGGATTTTCCGTTCAATTTAGAACCCGACTGAATGTATAACTATTAGAAGAATTCGGCCAGTGCCATTCTCCATTTTTAGTTAAGTTCATTCATCACTGAAAATTGTGCATACAACATTTTCAAAGGATCTCACACGCAAAATTAAGATGCCAATAATATATATTATATTCAAGAATCTAATCTCAGTAATATGCTTCTTCTAATGCTCGTTTCAGAAATACGCCTATCTTGTTTGTATATATTGCACTGTTTAATTGAATATCTACTTGATTTACAGGCTGCATATAGAGGATATTATGTCCGTAGAAACATTCTCCGACACCTTAAACCTAAACCGAAGAGAAAGGGGCCTAAAGTAGAACTGCCAGGACCTCCTCTGGATATTGCGGCTTCGAGAGAAATTGACCTCGGTCCAGTCCTTGTAAGATTATCTATTCTCTTAGATATCATCTTTCAGGTACACAGGAAGAACGTCTTTTTTTTTAACAGATGATTTTTTCAGTTACAGTTTCAAGGTAATATAACCGCATTATTAGGTTTAAGCTAAGGATGATTCCGGAATAACCATAGCAGTACCTATTTCGGATACAATACAATTTTTATATTTAGGGCGAATGAAACTGTAGAACAACTTAGTAAACACATATTTTGTCCTTAGGACTTGAAAGTACGCGAAGATGATGTCGGTGTGATGTTCGACGAAGACACTGGAGATAAACTGGGCTTGAAATACGACCCTATGAAAACAATCACCCACGTTGAAGACACCGAGGTGTTGTTTGAAGACCAGGTTGGCAAGTCGCCGAGATCCAGCCGAGCTCTTAGCAAAGCCTTAAAATCAGCCAAAAGCATTGTCAGCCCTGCTGTTTCTATCAAGAGCCATTTGGATACGAAAGCTGAAAATGGAGGTAGGTTTTTAGGACTATCAAAATCTAATTATGTAAGGGCAATATTGCGACTTAGGGGAGCGTACTTTGAATGCGCAGTAGTAATTTTATGAGACTGTCTCTGTCTATATGTATGACGCGAGGCGAATAAAAACACTATTTTCGTTGTGCACTCATAGCGCACGATGACACCTGTACTTGTGTTGATTACTTCTCCAATATTATTTGTAAATGCGTTTGACATGACATTGTAATGACATTTAAAATGAAGATATCGCTTGCTACTGGTTTAACACACATGCTTCGTTAAATCCTTACATTGGATCAGTTGCACCGAGAGAAATAGCTTATATTGTTCCCAATCATCTTTCTCTAATCAACTTTGCAGAGACTGACTGTTTGATTTCCTTAAACAAGGTTAATGCGAAAATGATTAGAATTGGTGCTATCATATTGTCCGATAGTATACTGAAATTTATCAAAAACAACAAAGAACGTAAACAACTGAGTCAATACAGTAATTTATAATTGTACATACAAAGTCAAAGTCAAAGTCAAAAGTATCTTTATTCGATTAGACTTTTTACCAAGTACTTTCAAATCGTCAGAATGACATAATTATACAGGATTATACATGCTACCGCCAGGTTCGGAAGGTTGCTTTTACTGAGAAGAACCTGGCAAGAAACTCAGTAATTACTCTTTTCAAAAATATTATACACTTTAAAGAATACAAAATAAATAATTTAAAAAACGTAAGCTCATGGACAATGTTCCAATGCACAAATGTCGATAAGAATTAACATAACTAATACAGTCACGCCTTTATTCCTAGAGAGGCAGCGGCGAACTTATAGGACACACACATTTCGCCAATTATGATTATGGGCCATGTAATAGAGGATGACTCTATTGCCATTAAATTCAAATTTGGTTCAGTTACACAACATACATCATACAACAGATTCTACTCTATACTCCAATTGCTGGGATATTACAGATGGATAATTCCAAAAATTCTTTACTCGACCTGGGGACGGAAGCCTTGCAGTAGCGTGAGGCCAACGATTCAGTAGTTCCGTGTACCATCTTTATAATTATACAATATTATTTTGAGTTTCTTGACGGTTCTTCGCAGAAGGCTAGTTTCTGAACCAGTTGTAAATTTTTCAATATTAACATATGTGCCTTACAAGGGCCTAAGCTGAATAATTCATACTCATTTTCATTATCTTCAGCATCTCGCACTGTGAAGCTGCCAAGTGTGATGATAGATGATCCCAAATATAGGAGATCGTCACAGGTATCTGAAGGAGCACGCAGTCAAAAAAGAACATCGAGTCTAGATTTACATAAAATCTCTTTTGCCCAAGTATGAATACTTATTTTATACTACCTTGGTTTAAAAAAATCCTTACAATTGCAACGATTTTTTTATTTCTATTTGAATTTATAATTTTTATTCACTTGAATGTTTTGCAAGAAAAAGAGATCGAATGAGTTAAATATATATTTACATGGCAAATTTGGTATTTACCAAGTATCTCAGTGACCCATAGCTAGACGAAACCCGGACTGGAGCTATGTCCATCCATTTTGTAATCCATATACCAAAAAGAGAGGAAGCTACTTTCAAACCAAGTACTATATGAGTCTATGTTTTATAAAGGGTAATAATTAACTCACCTACAGTACAGTGGGCCGGTGTGAATGATAAGCATATTAATAATACTGAATTACAGGTCCCACCGGAAATCATACCTAACCCTGAAGACGAAGTGCAGGAAGTTGTCGACGTTACTGAAGGTGATGAAGTTCCTGAAGCGGCGGAAACATATGAAGCAGCTGGAGAAATACCTGAAACTGCTGAAGTACCTGAAGACATACCAGGTAAAATGAAAAATATCATTATTTTATTACACTTTTTACGAAGTACTTTCAAATCGTCAGAAGGAACGAAAAAATGACACTGTACTGGATTATAAATAGTAGTAGATAAAATTTCAATTTTTTTTTAAATATCTGTATATGGTTTAACCCACATCACAGATTCTTCTCGTCAAAGGGGTTGCGCAGGTCATATGGCAGTCGTTTCGTATAAAAGTCAGGTGATCAACCGCGGGTTGAACCAAGTGCCGACCCCAACAATGTATGGGATAAGTCCAGGGAGATGATGATGATCTGTATATGAATTAAAGTATAACTGCTTCTGAAACGACAGTAATATACTTCTTTCACAGATCGGTCAGAAGCCGATGGCGATAGTGCTCCTTCAGCATCAGTACCTTCTTCAGCTCCTGAAACAGACGTGGAGGATACTACTGGAGCTGGTGGTGAAACAACTGAAGAAGAGGGAGAATAATTTATTTTGAATAACCTCTTTGTGCTTGTGTATTTATTTTTTCGAAAAAATTTTGATTAATTCTATTTTCTAAGCTGCGTGGTCTTAAAAAGTTATTTGGAAACCAACTAGATTTTAAAATTGAAAATGTAAAAAATAACTGATTTCTATCAATAAAATTACTTAGATTCAAATGGAGGATTTATTAAGTTCTCGGATTCGTGACAGTTGTAGACTAGCGCTTCCCAATGGGCTGAAGGAATTGATGTCTGACATATCAAGAGAGGTAAATATTAAACATCTCTAGTTTAATGCTAATCATCTCCAATCCTATAGGTACTACCTTTGGATAGTTCCAATGCTAGTACCTACAGGATGGATATTAGTAATATAGAGTCGCGGTAGGCGTGGCAAACGGCCACGATAGCAAAATTCTTAAAAAGGGTAAAGAAAAATTCGAACCCACGACCTCTGCAAACCGTGCAGTAGCTCTCCCAACTGAGCTACTCATGATCCTACCTCATGCATCGAATTTTTCCTTCTCTTGTCTCTGCGGTATAGGGGCCGCCTTGCGACATCTGTTGGTCGGTGTATCCAAACTCAACTGATACGTCTATAGTTACATTTAGCTACATATCAAATCGATACCTGCCAAGATAGCTGCCTAACATCAGATAAGCCGTGACCTTAAGATGCTTTGATACAGTTTTAAAGAACACTCTACTATCACTCCCGCAGTATAAAGAGCTTAAGACTACTAAAGATCATCAGACGACAATACTACTCTGACCTACCCAAAATAAGATGCACTTCAATTCCCTTTTATTGTAGGTGTTAAGGTTCCAACCGGAATACCTCTACGATTTCATAGCAGACTACCTTTCAGTACTGCTAGTGACGAGGGAGAATTTGACAGTAGCATCCAAGATCTGCAAGGAGCTGTGCTGCGAGACCTGCACTCCAGAACTGAAAGATGAACTCAGACACATAGGGCTAGATGATGACGCAGTCGCGGTGGCTCATGACCTTATCATGGAGTACTTTGAAGGGGACGAAGGTTGGTTCATGAAAGCTGCTACTTTCATGTTATTTCAATACAGGCTTCGATAACGGTAATAGTATATAATTTGATACGAGTGTCCGTATATAATATTTCAATGAGAATGCCTCGTACGAGCTTTCTCACTCTTATTACCTACTACTAACAGCGCCATCTGTCGGCCTACAGATAGCGTTATATTGATCCCATACGATTCAGCGTTTACGTCAACGTGATACCGTTCGACGGCTGCACGGCGTGGTGGTACCAAGAAAACGGACTTGACCCCAAAATTTTGTTGAAATAGGAATAATATTTATTCACAAGAAATATGGTACAAATCGTAGGTGTTATTTAGGTCACAAGAATCACCCAATTTCAGGGCATGTAAATATTAATTTTATTCTCTACTTAAGTACTGCAGTTACATTTTAACCACATATTAAACATACCAACATTTATTTTTTCATTATATACATCTTTCTTTATTGATGGTGACTGACGTCATTATATCAGCTAGCACTATGATACTAGCAGCAGCAGCAGTATCATGGTTGAGTTTACAAATTTATTACTTAGGACAATTATATTTACAACATGAGAAATTATAATTAATTTTCTTTCAGTGCCGAAGAACGAGGTAAACCTTGTAATGATGTTAATGAATAAGATAAACGTCGACGAGGGCATACTATCTCAGATGCAACTGGCTATTAGAAAAGCATATCTGAGACATCGGAAAAATCGAATGATTATCTATGAGGTACACAGCCTAAAGTATTTAAATTTCATTAACCTCATATTATGTAAGTATCATAATCATGTATAATCTTGTCGTTCTGATGATTTGAAAGTCTAATCAAATAACGATATTTTTGAATTTGAATTTAATTTAATTGAGATTAATATAATGATCACATCTCTACTACCCAGTCTTCCGAATATGCTAGAAATACCTAAGAATTTTGACAGTGTCTTGAGGTCGTTTCAGTTCGATGACATATAAACACTATCTTAAGCAACGCCTGTAAGTACAAACGAATTTCAGAGCTCGTCAGAAAGCGGTAAGGACGAAGTTGAATGCGCAGCCAAGCACACAATGGCCTTATACAGACACAACAAACCTACGGATGTTGACTACAATGAAATGTCCAGGAGAATACAGGTACCTTTGCCTTTGCTGCATCCATCTTGAATAGTACAGAAAAATATTTAGTTTTGTTGCGATTGTATTTGACGAAAAAAAGGTTACGATATATTTACCATGTAGATGAATCATTACTCTTCAAAACATGACCTCGGAATTTTTCACCTAGATTTGTCAGATATTTGTGATATTTTTATATCTTTCTTTATCTTTTCTATTGACCAAGGAACGTACGTTTTTAAGGGCACTTTTGAAAATGCCAATCTCTGTAACATAACGCAATCACTTTTAATCAATAATTTTATGTTACCTTAAGAAACCTGTCGAAATGAACTGACGATTATTAAAACGTTTCAAACGCACGCATTCACGTTTGTAAACGGTAATCATTTGTGACCGTAACCGTCGATGTATTTCCCAAGGCCTCTTATCGCGCGTATGGAGTGACCAAACAGAAGCACCAACGTACCAGGGAGACGCCGTCAACTTCCAAGTCAACGAGGAGGAATATTACTTTCGATGATTCGGTATGCTTCCAATCATTAAAGC
This sequence comes from Watsonalla binaria, assembly GCA_929442735.1. Taxonomy (NCBI): domain Eukaryota; kingdom Metazoa; phylum Arthropoda; class Insecta; order Lepidoptera; family Drepanidae; genus Watsonalla; species Watsonalla binaria. Next base: position 1,010,715 of record OV838932.1, read on the forward strand.
GTTATATCATGTAAAGCATGAAAATCGCCTATTTACATTGCCCTATGCAATATAAAAAATGTTGTGTCCGCTATAATAGGTGTCGCTGGATCGCTTCTTCGATCCGATGTCGATCGATCTAGATGAAGATATGTGATGAAAAAATAATACGCTTTATATTTACTTTGTTTGGGACCAGATGGCGGGGTCTGGCTATATACGAATAGTATATCTTAGTCTGAATGCTATCTACCTACCCTGAACGTTCAAATTTCAAAGCCGAACATTGTAAATAGTTTGATTTATTTCAGGTTAGAAAGCCAGAGACCTGGGAGCACCATCAAAGTAAGATATCCTATTTAAAATCTATATATATATATCAAATCAAATCTTTTCGTTTATAGGTATATATAAAAATGTTATGTTATGAACGCTTCAAAATGCATTTTCAATCACAATGTAAAGCTTATATAACCTTATAAATTTGATTACCCATACTGAGTAAAGAATACCTACCGTCATTACCAATTTTGAATTTGAGTATGTATTCAGCGTTATCTGCCTGAGGTCCCCTGAGTTTCTTGCCGGTTCTTCTAAGAAGACTAATTTCCGAACCGATGGTCAATTCTTCGATATTCAAAAGTATCTTACCAGGGCTTAAACAGAATTAATCTCAGTTTTTGATTTTCAGGTTTGAACTCAGAATCATCAGTGTCCCTAGCTGGGTCGTATGTGCATCTACCGAAACACGTGCCGTACTGCGCCCACGAATACGACCAAATATCGGAACTAGAAGAGACACCTGAGAGAGAACACTATAACCTTGACTACACTGGATATAGATATTCAGATCCTCGCACGTCTCAAATAGAAGATGCGAGGGAGAGTGATAGCGCAGAGGTTGCTTCTAGAATAGATACTGAATCACAGACTTCTGAAGTGGGTGAAGAATTACCAGAAGATATTGTATATGATGCTGTTCAAGATTCTCAGGAGGATGACGAGTGGGACTAGGAATCATTATAAGCGACCTTAATGCATACCATGGTTCAAACGATGACTAGACGAAACTCGGATTAAAAATGTACATCCCATCATCATCGCCCTGGCCTTATCCCATACATTGTTGGGGTCGGCACTTGATTCAACCCGAAGTGGCTGATCACCTGATTTTTATACGAAGCGACTGCCATCTGACCTGCGCAACCCCTTTAACGAGGAAAATTTGTGATCTGGGTTAAACCAGTTGTCAGACTATTTTTGGCCTCCGACTGACCTGTAACGATTGCCAAAGATGATAAATTGGCAACCGGAACCGACGGCTTAACGTGCTCTCCGAGGCACGGAGGGAACTCGGGCGGTCGCTCATCCAATTACTGGCTAGGCTTAAGGTTGCTTAACTTCGCTGATCGAATGATATGCGCAGTAGCAATTGTGCCACGAGCTCTTCTGAAAAAAAACTATTTTAATGAAAATGATATATTCAGTTTAGGCCCTGGTAAGGCACTTATGAATGCCGAAGAAGAACTAGCTTTCTGAGAAGAATCGCATGAAATCATCAGTATTACAGAAAGAGATGGGGCTACATTTAAATCATGGACTATATTTTGTAATAAAGGGGAAGATCTTGGACTAGAACAGGTATGGGTTGAGTTAAACTTGTTTGTTGAGTTCTTAATATTGATCAATATATATATATATAGAACCTGTCGTAAAACAGAGAACAGTCTAAAAAGGCCACTTTGGGAGAATCATACTGTGATCCGAATATGATTCATCATTGAAATGGCAAAATGGTCACTTAAGTGCAATTCATATTATGATTTACGAATGAATACAATAATTGTAGATGTTAGTCTCTAACTAACTTTTTATGGTGCTATTTGTCACAAAAGCAATTCATGTTTTGTGGACCATTTTAGGAATCTTCATAGGAAAGTGTGAAACAGGTGAATTGCGACATATTATTTATTCGTGAACCATAATATGAATTGCACCTAAGTGACCATTTTGTCATTTCGATGATGCATCATATTCGGATCACATTATGATTCTCCCAAAGTGACCTTTTTAGACCTACTGATTCTCTGTTGAAACTGGCACGTTCCCAAAATGGTTTTGAATTTGTTATTCCAGTTTCAGAATTACCTGGGTTATAAAATGACGTATGGAAAATAGTCGACATTAACCGATTAATTGATTGATTAACCGGTAACCGGAATTAATTGATTTTCAGTTCATGCCATCAACAACGTAACTATCAATACAAATGTATTGAAATTAATACCAGCCTTGATGTAGCGTGTTTCCGAGTTAGACTAAATTTTAATTGACTATGTTAATGGTTTGTAGAAAAAAATATACATTTCCCTAATTCTATATTATATTTATGTAGAGAAATGATAATGACATTTATTCAATAATATTTTATTAGGTATATTTCATAATGTAGTACAGAGTCCTATCAAATATAGGAAGAAGTATATTATTTTAATATACATACATAAAGTATGTAGTGTTTTTTGGTCAATAATATATTTTATAATAAAACCTATGAATACTTAGAGCTTAACTTAAATCTAATGCGTGTGGGATAAAACAGTGCACTTTAATACAATTATACGTATATTTAAATGCTTTTTTTAATTTATACATTAACGTAACTGTGTTATACATTAACGTATCAGTGGCCTGCTTAAATAATATCAAATAACATTACCATTTAAAAAAATACACTGAGATTAGGAAATTATAATGTTTAATCACAAGGATACTCAGAGTATTTAAAATGTATTATAGGCTGGCAACACTGAACTAATTATTATTATGTCCTTTTTGAGAAATGGCATATTGCCTTTATTTATTTTGAGATTTTAACTGCATTTGTTCAGTGAGCCAATATTAAGGTACTAATTAATTAGTCTAAAGTTAAAATTATGTTAGTAGAAATCACAGCAGATCCCAATAATAGTAATTATATCGAGTTATTGCAATAGACATTATACTTACACCGATCCAAATAAGAAAGGAAATGAAATTATACTATTTATACACAAAACAGTAGTAGACTAGCGGAATTCTCCTCTAAAAATAAATAAAAAATAAATTGTTCGTTTTATAACATTTACAAATAAACATATCTTATTTACAGTATTTACTAGACTATGAAAAATAAAATTATGCCATGGTCAACAAATTACGACTTTCAACATAAAAATAAAATAAAAATATTATGCGAAAGGAATAAAATCGTAAGTTTTTTTATGCTTTGAGCGATCAATTTTAGAGATCTCTTAGATGCTTTGGTAATCCGAATAGTTATGTTAACGTTATCTTATCTGGCAACACACGCCTTTATTTATAATCTACGGATCATTCTCAATAAATAGATCATAAAGACTTATCCATCAATAAGTCTTATAAATGAAGGAGTACTACTAAGGAGACCTACTACTGTAGGGTCTGATTTTTTTTTAGTCTTATTTAATAAACATTGCACCAGGCGTGTTTGCCAAGCAATGGTAAGAGAGCGCAGAATATAACAATGTTCTTGATTGTCGCCTCAGATGGTGTCCACGCCTCCACCCATCATCTTGTTACCGTACTCGCTTAACACCTGAAAACACAAATAATTTAAATAGGAACAAAATATTCGAAGAATTCAAGAAAAATATATTAACCGCGTTGATATTTCACAGTTAAATATATTTCACAAAAATACTCTTGCCAGAAAAAATATAATAAAAAGTTTTAACTGCCATCATTACAATGCTCATACATTTGCCAACTTTAATCCTTTTATTACAAAATAAGATTTAAACCAAGACTAGATTAAACTCAGACTAAAACTATGTCCAACCATTTTTAATTCCGTATCACAAAGAGTGAATAAACCCTAAGCTTATTCATAAAAATAATTATTGTACCTATTAATTGTGTAATGATAATATTCAGATAAATACAATATCAATATAGTTTCAAGAACAATATAAATTCAATAGCAACAACATCAATAATTTTAAGAAGCAGAAAAATGAAAGAAAATCGAAATTATTTCAAATTTAACATATTTTTTTATTTAATTATAGAAGGCCAGTATTAAAATAGATCCTGGCCTTAAACAATGAGAGATGGAATAACTTTTAAATCAAGACTACTTTAGTCTATGTTTTATAATAAAAGTTCAACCACTTCGTATAAATTAATTGCATCAGTAAAGCGCCTGCACATAATGCGTGAGCTAACGTGTCCATTACGTCAACTTGTTTATCAAACCTTGCCAGGAACTCGTTGCATTATGTCAAAAACATATAGTAGTACAGCGAATTAGATGAATTGATAATTTTTGGGTTCATTCTTCACTTTTAAAACATAGATTACATTTTCCTGACAGTCGCAAGTTTAAATAACTATACGACCACCTTAGTTATCGCTATCACACTTATCTGCAGTGCAAGTTTCCAACGAGAACGTGTTACGCCTTGAATCGCGTGACCGATCAGTCGTAACGCATTCCTTTCTAGAAATTCTTCTGTTTACTGGGAGTGAATATGATCACTCACTGTGATTGCACAGCATGCACTAGTATTATTAGCTTTATGCAGGAAAAGAGCTGCTGTGAAAGACTATGTGAAGCGAGTGATCATACTCAGTACCAGCAAAGGGAGAACTTGTATAGATCAGAGATAGATCCTTTCAGTTCAGAATCTTGATTAAGAAAGTCTATTATTCCATGTTTTAGCATTAATAACGAAGCCGTGGTGGCCTTGAGATTTGAGCAGTTCGAATCCAAGCGGGCCTATACCAATAAGTTTTTTAAAAACTTATGTACAGTGATTTCACACTACGTGTTTTACGGTGAAGGAACATCGTGAAGAAACCTGCATATTTCTGAGAAGTAATTCAATGACGTATGTATACTGTCTGAGACGGTGATGGACTCACCATCTGTCACGTTGGCACTTAATCATCTTCGGTGAAAAGTGGGTGTTGTGATAATAACACCTCTGCCTACACACAGGCGTGAGCATATGGATGTATGTATGTTTAACATTAAAGGCTGACCTTATATAGGAAGATGTAGTGATGTCTGTTAGCGAGCGAGTGCGGACGCTGCCTGCGCAGTTCCCGCACGACGCGCGGCACGTCGGCCGCGCCGGCGGCGAGGGCGCGCGCGCACACGTCCAGCGCCACCACGGCCGCCGCGCGACCCGCGCCCGACGCACACGTCACCACACACGGACGGATACCTAACGACAAACATTTTCTTTAATAATCTGTGTCTGAAAACATTTTACACAATTCACAGTTGCTATTGCGCATATCATTCGATCAGCGAAGTTAAGCAACCCTAGCCAGTAATTGGATGGGTTACCGCCCCAGTTCCCTCCGTGCCTCGGAGAGCATTTTAAGTCGTCGGTCCCGGTTGCCAATTTATCATTTTTGGCAATCGTTACAGGTCAGTCGGAGGCCTAAAATAGTCTGACAACTGGCTTAACCCAGATCACAGATTTTGCTCGTCAAAGGGGTTGCGAGGGTCAAATGGCAGTCGCTTCATATAAAAATCAGGTGATCAGCCACATCGGGTTGAATCAAGTGCACAACAATGTATGGGATTAGGCCAGGGAGATGATGAAGGTGCAGGGATATTAGAAATCTAGTCAACTATTAGACGCTAACTATTAGCGGTGACTTGCAATGGCGGCAATGAAAAAATACTGTCTCAAAGTAATCCCATAGTTAAATTTGCTTTAACCATCTTACCCTCGATTTCGGAAGCTGCCTTCATCCTCCCTAATGTGCCGTTGTTAGCCCTCCTCATCTGCTCCTCAGCCTTCGCAGGGGAATACACGTTCACACCGTTACCAGAATCGTTCTCCTCCCGAAGCTTCGCCAGGTTGTTGAATGAAGAACGGCTCTGGTCTCCGTAGATTACTTCTACACCTGAAACAAAATTGATAACTATTATTTATTAGATATAGCCTAGATTGCGGGGCGGTGCTAGACCAATACAGTTATCCCCAATATTATCGCTGAGCGCTTATAACTCATGACGGCACGTATATCGAGGGATATTGCAGCAAGTGAAGCTTTAAAGCTCTTGGTGTGAAATGACTGCACTTAAGTTTTTTAGAAAACCTCATTGGTTCGGCGTAGCAGACTACTCAAACTCCATGGCTACCAAAGACTTCTCAAAAACATACCTTCATCGTCATATTCTTTGGCAGTCTGCGATATCTTCATGTAACTCCTCATTTCAGAGAGGAAGTCTATAACTGAGTCGTAGTCGTCGGGCACCCCCTTCGCCGGCCAGAAGTACCAGAGGTGCGTCACCTCGCGCCACGTGCGAGTGGCAAGGTTGATCAACTGGACGCTGGACACGGCGTATTTGTCACGCTGTTCACGTTTCTTCAGAATTATCTTGAAGTCACCAAATATACGCTTGTTGTCCGATATCTCTGAAGGTGGCAGGTATTCGTAGCACTTTTCCTAGAACGGGGATATTAAAATGTATATTTTTCTACAAAATCGGCATTTTTAAATTGCCAGTTTCTATAATCTGTCGTACGCTCTCTTGGGGTCTAACCCTGAATGTGAGAAGAGCAAATTAATGTGTTGTTGAACATAAGTTCATAATCATATTACTCATAAATTGGTGACATTGGCTTTCAGCCATACAAACAAATAAAAAAAAACACCTCAATAAAAACCTCAGTAGTAAAAACATAAAAAAAACTATTTAAAGAGAGGTAGGACATATCTTGATCGCTTGAAATTTGGAGTCAGACTGAAAAGGACACATCAAGAAAATTATATCCAAATTATCTTAGAGAAGTGTGTTCTAGGGTAAGGTACTGAGTACCTTGCCACACCCAGGGGCAGAAGTGCTTCGCTAGTAGAATTTTCCTGCTCTTTGCACTTTCAGCACTATAATCCATCCTTTATAAGATCGATGATGATGCGCGAGTGCCACCTAATTTTACCAAGCGTTCTTACATGAGTTGCAGCCGCTTACAATCCCTCTGTAGGCTTGTTTACTACTTTCGATGTATATAAAAGTGCTCACCACGCCGTTCTCCATGTACTCAGTAAGCATGACCACCAGCCGGCTGTTCTGTTCCCAGATCATGCGCCAGAAGTCCACCACGGTGTTGGCGAGCGGCGCCTGGCACGCTATGTAGAAGTTGCGGATGTTACCCGGACCCTGGACGATAAACAATTATTGGTGATCCTAACGATGTTTACTTCCCACCAATTTAAAATTTGTAGTAGAAAATAATATAAAGGATAAACCTACTCAATCATGGAACAAGCCACCATTTAAAAAAAAAATTGAATTTTTTTTTAAATAAAAAATAAAATACTTCGCACTAAAAATTTTCCTGACACATTGACACAAGCATATGTTGAAAAGCAGAAATGCATTGGTCACTAAAGTAAGCACCTTTACACTGAAAAATCGGGATATATATACCTGACAACATATTAACAACTCACAGTAATAAAGTTAGCATTAATATACTCCGTGGTGGGATCATTCCCGATCCTGAGCAGCGGGACCCTGGTCTCCGGCAGCGGGAGTACGTTGGAGTATCTGTTCTTGTCCTCGCACCCTGGAGGCACCTCGTCAGGCCTCACCGTTACTGACGGGATCTCTGCGAACTCCGCCGTCATGGATTCTACATCTAGCGCGAAGTTTGCCAGAGCTGCGTACGGCATTGGGTGTGACGTCACCTAAATACGGGATTGGTAATTAGCCCACGCCAGCCCAGGGGGCCGACTATGACCGTTTACGCAGCGCGTTGTAAGTACTTCTTAACTTTGAGGTTTAATTTTACGGTTCAAAAATGAGGCTTATTCCCAGACATCCATGATTTTACTACCACCGCCTTCACGGCTTATGATTTGATATACAAATGAATTCTCACGACATCCAAGATTGAGTAGTCGTGGGGGTCGCGGAAATAAATGAATGAAAGTATTTTTTGAGCAGTCGCCTGCTACGCAAGCGACGCAAGTTCAAACCCCAGCGGGGCCTGTACCAATGAGTTTTTCTAAAAAACTTATATACAGTGATTTCACACCACGTGCTTTACGGTGAAGGAAAACATCGTGAGGAAACCTGCATATTTCTGAGAAGTAATTCAGAGTCGTATGTATAGTGCCTGAGACGGCGATAGACTCACCATCTGTCACGTTGGCACTTAATCAAATTCGGTGAAAAGTGGGTGTTGTGATTACAACACCTCTGCCTACCCCTTCGGGGAATACAGGCGTGAGCATATGTATGTATGTATGAAAGTATTTTTTTCAAAATCTATGAGCTGTGAATGTCTGGGAATAAGGCAAAAATGATACATCAAAGCTCAGAAATTCTTAATACGCGCTGCTTAAACGATCATAGTTGGCCCCTTGGCCCCCAGGGCACCGAAGTTTAGGCATAGGACTAGCCACCGTCTTAGTACAAAAAGTATTGTTGTTTTTGCTGTGTAAATGAAGGATAAACACATTCACAAAACACATCACTTTTTGCGCATTGGGATCTTTTGAGGATCTCTCCGTTTTTAAATCAGTTCATATTTTACGAGAATTGCACTGGCTTCGAACTTAAGGATTTGCTGCCGAGTAAACTCAGATTTCCTTTCAAATCCCTCACCTCATCATCATAAGCCGGGTTCCCGAAGCTCCTCTTGCTGGCCCTGAGACGGTGATTCCCCTTCCTATGTCCAACGCTCACGCTGTCCAGACTGTAAGCGTCCAAAGACACAGGAGTACATCGCTGCGCGTAGATACCTCGCCGACCACGACGGCGGACCACGAGCTGTAATGGATAACAATTATATATTTACTATCGACAAAATATCAAATTTCAATAAAAGGATTTCAAGTCATCAGAATGTCTAGTTTCCGTCCGTGACTTTGCCCACTTGCTATTTCGTATAAGATCCTGAATTAACCATTGAGGCGTGGTGGCCTTGAGGTTTGAGCAGTCGCCTGCTAACCAAACGACGCAAGTTTGAATCCCAACGAGGCCTGTACCAATGAGTTCAAAAAAACTTATGGACAGTGATTTCACACCACGTGCTTTACGGTGAAGGAACACATCGTGAGGAAACCTGCATATTTCTGAGAAGTAATTCAATGAAAGTGTCTGAGACGGCGATGGACTCACCATCTGTCATCTAGGCACTTGATCATCTTCGGTGAAAAGTGGGTGTTGTGATAACAACACCTCTGCCTACCCCTTCGGGGAATACAGGAGTGAGCATATGTATGTATGTATGTATGAATAAAAAATATAGCCTATGTTACTCAGTGATAATGTAGCATTTTATTACTGATAGATTTTTTTAATAAACTAGTTGTTTCGGAGCCTATTCTGATCAAACAAACAAGTCTTTCCTCTTTTAATATAGATACCAGGGGGCTTGAAATGATGCTCTTGAAAAATATCTTGAATTTTGATCGCTACAAAATAAATCACAAAGTGTAGACATTTCTCACCACTCACCACCTTATTGACGACTAGTGGTATAGTGATTGGTTGCCTATATAGCTCGTGGGTTTGATACCCGAGTGTTTCAAGTAAGAATTTAGACTCAAATAAAGAAATAAAACGCAATACTTAGTGTTATAAAAGCAAAAAAAGTTGACAAAATATCTTTCCACACTTAAAAATAATTCCACGCTGCAAAAAAACAGTCGCCAAGTACCCAAGTACTACTTTACTGAGCTGTCAATATTCCACGAAGTTGGCCATAAGTTAGACATGGCCTCAGCGCTAAGCGAGCCGTTAAGCACATAACTTAAGTAACGTATAACTTAATCAGCAGAGCTCGCCTTATCTAAATGTATCGTCATCGTATTTCGTCGCCGGACAGGCTCTCATTCACAGCTTATTATTATTTATACTTGACTAGATGCGTCCGTGACTTTGCCTCTGAGACTCAGTAAATAATATAATTAGGCATTTAAAATGTAACAAAAAGTGTTTGCCAAATAATCACTACATAAAACAATATTTGTGTGTCATCGATATAAACATTCGATTAGAAGTTTTGTAACAAACAGAGGGTGAGTCTCTATCTCAGGCACTAAACGTACGTCTTTGAATTACTTCTTAGACATATCCAGGTGCGGTAAAGCACGTGGGGTAAAATTACTGCACTCATTTGTGCAGGCCGCTGGGTCTCGAACTTGCGTCGCTTGCATAGCAGGTGACTGCTCTAACCCCCGTGGGGTTGCATTATATTACTAACTAAGGAAGCCTTAGCTAGTAATATAATGCAACAATATTGAGCTATTAATCAACGTAACAAACATTTTGATCATATTAGTATTAAAATAAGCGCACCCTGCGTGCGTTGTTATAAAGTTGCAAAAAACAATGTAAATATCAACAGGCTTAACTGAACTCAACTCAACTTTTTTCTCGACGCTTAGTGAAGTACTTAGAAACGATCTACAATACTCAGCACTCGTTCGCACAAGAAAGGTGACGTTTGGAATAAGGGCCCGTCGTACTCCACTTGAAACCTAATTTACGATGTGCCCTCCTAGTGGGTGCGCGTGCGCATTACCATCCACACGACATCAAAGTCAAAGTAAAAGTCAAAAATATCTCTATTCGATTAGACTTTTTACAAAGTACTTTCAAATCGTCAGAATGACATCATTATACAGGATTATACATGCTACCGCCAGGTTCGGAAGGTTGCTTTTACTGAGAAGAACCTGGCAAGAAACTCAGTAATTACTCTTTTCAAAATTTTAAGAATACAAAATAAATCACTTATGAAACATAATCCAACAGTTCCAATGCATAAATGTCGATAAAAATGAACATAATTAATTATTTAGATCTTCATAATAATTCCCTAAGTATACGTATTGATTTAATTCAATATTGACGAATGTCCTAGCAAAATAGTGTAGCTGATAATGCGTTTTACTCATTCGGCGGAGGGTTCAACACATTTATGTCACGAAAACCTAAAGCACGTAGTGCACATAAGTTTTTTAGAAATACTCTGACAGACTGGAACTTGGGCCTTACCATGAGCTCTTATTGCCATGATACTTTTACTTTTATTACGAGACCATCTGGCTATTATTTGACGTGTATACATCTGTCACTGTCGCACGTTGCATCGCTCAAACTATAATATAATATATAAACTATGTATTATTTATGTTGAGTGAGCCGTGGTGGCCTCGGGGTTAGAGCAGTCGCTTGCGTAGCAGGTTCGAATCCCAGCGGGGCCTGTACCAATGAGTTTTTCTAAAAAACTTATGTACAGTGATTTCACACCACTAGCTTTACGGTGAAGGAAAACATCGTGAGGAAACCTGCATATTTCTGAGAAGTAATTCAAAGACGTATCTATAGTGCCTGAGACGGTGATGTCTATCACCGTCTGTCACGTTGGCACTTAATCATCTTCGGTGAAAAGTGGGTGTTGTGATAACAACACCTCTGCCTACCCCTTTGGGGAATACAGGCGTGAGCATATGTATGTATGTATTATTTATTCTATACATAAAGTGAATTTATTAGTTTTGTAGCGTCCGTTGATGTCTTTTATATTGAGACTTTTTCTTTAAAGGAGAAACCTAAGAATACCTAGATTAATTTGTAATTAATAGAAAAACGTAGGTTTGTTTTGGAACTCGAAATCGAGGTTGACCATCGCAAATTTTGTCTGCAGTTAGCAGTAGATAAAGGCCAAAAATAATTATTAGTGATCACCAAGCTAAACTGGAGTTGGGCGGGACACTTGATGAGACGGGAAGACGGAAGGTGGACCAAAGTAGTAACCGAATGGTGGCCGAGAGATGGGCAGATCACCCGCTCGGTGGGCTGACGATATCGCGCGGACGGCTGGGAAACTGTGGTCGAGACTAACTCGGGACCGAGAGCAATGGCGTGTCACAGGGGAGGCCTATACCGAACAGTGGGTGCATGTGGGCTGAATATGATGATGATGATGATGAATAATATAATGGTTACTACCGAATTTCGGTTACCGCGATTAATCTCAACAAGGATCAGCCAACTGCGCAGGAGATATTATAGTGCACAAGTGTGTGCGCAAACACAGCTGCACTCTTTATTCCCTCACGCTCATAGTCCGATGGGATAATTTTTGACCCGACCGGGGAATCCAACCCGGGACCTCGTGATCGGCAAGCAAACTTGCTAACCACTAGACCAACGAAGCAGTCGTAATATTTACTAATCATGTTACAAAGAAAACATCCTATATTCTATCACCGTCATGGCATAAGCACTGAAATCACAGGCGGTTACTTAAATAATTACGTCATGACAACATTCCTTCGTATGACGGTCAGCAATGGAGCCGTGCTCCTAAGGTCCGTCATCAGCGCCTTTTGTTTATAATTTGAATTGTAAAAACATCCTCAACGCGGCGATATGGCTACACCTACACTTTACTAGGAACGCTGGCTACGTGGTATGGCTGGGCGAAAGTACATCTTGAAACTGAATATCATCATGGGACTAAAATATATCTTTAAACTAGTTTCTTTCAATTTTATTCAAAAACTAGCTGTGCGTCGTGGTTTCACCCGCGTAGATTGAGTTTCGTGCCTCAATTCGCGGACCCCTAATATTTTTATAAAGTAAAATAGCCTGAGTTACTCCTTGAAACATCAACTACCTGCTATTGGAAGTCTTGTTAAATCGATCCAGTCGTTTTGGAGATTAGCCGGAACAAACAGACAGACAGAGAATTATTTTTAAATAGATTTTTTCTATGTGTACCGTATATACTTTCATGTGCATTTAGTGAAAACCTGTTATTTTGTAATTACAAACAGACACTTCAATTTTATTTATCTGTATAGATAAGTATACAGTGTACACTTTCTAGCACCACAACCGTGCGCAGGAGTTGGTCGGCAATTTCCCGGGCCTTGAGGCGGAATGTATGCAGCCCTGTTGCGTAGTCACACACTCTCGTGACGTATGCGCCGGTGGTAGCCTGCGCGGCGCACTCTACTTGGTCATTTATTATCAATTATTTAAATATTTGTTCCAGTTGTTAATCATTTCATTAAAAAAATTTAAAACATTTATATAAATTTGGCATCGTTCCTCATTTAAAATAATATATTTTATTTTTATATTTGGCAGACATAAAAATTATATTTTTTGATTTTGATTTATATTTTATCAATGACCAAGTTCAGTGCTTAGTTTATTTGTAAAGTGAGTTAAAATTAATTGAAGAAGTAATGGTGATATTTTTGGGTGAGTAATTTTTGATCTATAAAGTTACTTGTTTTTATTTTTTGACAATTTTGTTTTTGCTTCAAGTTTTTAAATACCTATTCATTTTTATTTTTAACATTTTAGAGATATGATTTATTATATTTCATACAAATACTCACGCCTGTATTCCCTGTAGGTAAGCAGAGGTGCTCTCCACTTTTAACCAAAGATCATTTAGCACCGACGTGACAGATGGTGAGTCCATCGCCATCTCATGCACTATACATACATTCTTTGAATTACTTCTCAGACATATGCAGGTTTCCTCACGATGTTTTGCACCACCGGTAAGCACGTGGTGTGAAATGTGCTCCGAAGATGGCATTTATAACCCTGTATTATTATGTAATTCTACGATTTTAAAGTCTGGCTGGAGGCTTTAATTAGTCTCGCCATTGCCCGGTTAAGCAGAAAGAGTTCAATCTGCAAGAGAAATTACACAAAAAAAATTTTTTTTAAATAATCTACTTTATTAAAAGTCTAATCGAATAAAGATATCTTTGAGTTGAGTTGACTACTACTATACTAGATATCGCGGGTTTGAATCCCGCGTCAGGCAAACAATGTTTGTCGTGTGTCTGAGTGTTTCAATTCAATTCAATTCAAAATATCTTTATTTGATTAGACTTTTTACAAAGTACTTTCAAATCGTCAGAAAGACACGATTACATAGGATTATACATGCTACCGCCAGGTTCGGAAGGTTGCTTTTACTGAGAAGAACCTGGCAAGAAACTCAGTAATTACTATTTTTTTTTAAATAAATTTACAGCTTTGAGTAATACAATATACATCATAAAAAATATATATAAGCCCATGGACACAGTTCCGGTGCACAAAAGTCGATATAAAAAAAATGAATAACTAAAAATAAGAAAATAATTGTGTAGCTTGAGATGACCAGCCCCCACTAGCAGCACCTGTTCACAAGTATGACGTGAATGCCAGCCATCGCCCTCCTCAACCATTATAGAGGGAAGTGAGCTTTTTGGTATATAAGTGTTTATACACAAAACAAGTATTTTAGTATTATATACATACATATGCTCACGCCTGTATTCCCCGAAGGGGTAGGCAGAGGTGTTGTTATCACAACACCCACTTTTCACCGAATTTGATTAAGTACCAACGTGACAGATGGTGAGTCTATCGCCGTCTCGGGCACTATGCATACGTCTTTGAATTACTTCTCAGAAATATGCAGGTTTCCTCACGATGTTTTCCTTCACCGTAAAGCACGTGGTGTGATATCACTGTACATAAGTTTTTTTAGAAAAACTCATTGGTACAGGCCCCGCTGGGATTCGAACTTGCGTCGCTTGCGTAGCAGGCGACTGCTCAAACCCCGAGGCCACCACAGCTCTTATTTAGTATTATATCCGTTATCTAATACCCATAATACGAGCCTTGTTTAGTTTTTTGCACTAGGTGGCGCTGTATGGTAATGTCCGAGCATTGTTTTATTTATTTACTAGCTGTGCCCCACGGTTTCACCCGTGTGGATTTAGTTTTATATAATATTAATATTACGATACACATTTAACGTAGTTTGTTTCTTCAGAAGATTTAATAGATATGTGCTCTCGCGCACTTTTTTGTCGATCTTAATAAGACCACTTCATTTTACTCTATTATCATAGTTTTTGTAGCGCAAGCATAAATAGGTTTTCTGATTTACACCTTGGGTTACAAAATCGCAATTTTCTTACGGTTCCCTAAAATTTTTCAAAATAAAATATAGCCCATATTCCTCGATAAAATGACTGAGATGAACGCGTTCAAACAAACAAACTCTCCAGCTTAATAATATATATATATAGGATAAGCTCAACGAATGCATCAATCCGATTGGAATTTGAAATTGTTTTTTTATAATGGCAGTCATAGAGTACTTAAAAATCAATATGTTTTTTTTCATATTTACCCCTAAATTCTTAAGAGCTTTCGTAACCCCAGTCTTGTATAACATGTTTAACCCTCTAATCCTGTGACCGACATTCGGTATCGGCCACGTATGTCATTTCTTACAGACGATAACCATATCTGAGTGTCGGATGGCGCGCGTCGCGTTGCACTGTGGAATTTTTATCGCCAGACACAAACGACCAACCACGACAGTTGGCAGCGAAACGGATAGCGGAATACGTACGTATTTATTATTACATTACTATCGGATTTAATGAAGTCTTTTAAGAGTACGATTTTGTAAATCGCCTAATGGGAAACAGAAATTATATATATGAAGAACTAGCGGACGTCACGCGGCCTCACCCGCGTAGTTCCCGTTCCCGTGGGAGTATTGGGATAAAATATAGCCTATGTTACTCGCTGATGATGTAGCATTCACATGGTGAAAGAATTTTTTAAATTGGTCCAGTACTTTTTGAGTCAATTTGTTACAAATCTTTCCACTTTATAATATTATATAAGGAAATTCCTCTGTCTCAAAGCCAAACCTGGGGTATGAGTGGACAAAGGGTATGAGATGGAGGTAGAGTAGACTATCAGTACTTCGATAATCGACAACGTGATAGGTGGTGAGTCCATCGCCGTCTCAGGCACTACACAAACGTCATTGAATTTTTTCTCAGACATATGCAGGTTTCCTTACGACGTTTTCCTTCACCGTAAAGCACGTGGTGTGAAATCACAGTACATAAGTTTTTAGAAAAACGCATTGGTACAAGCCCCGCTGGGATTCGAATTTGCATCGCTTGCGTAGCAGGCGATAGCTCCAACCCCAAGGCCACCACGGCTCTTTGTAATAAAATCTCCTTTCAATATGCCCTATGTGAAACATTTGAGGTAGTTCCCCTCCACGTGCCATAGCCGTGGGATGTCCTGTGTACTTAGCAACTAATCTGTGACATCAGAGCTCGAACTCAGGACTGGTGTTTCGAATGTTCACTAGCAGATATCTAATCTTACAGAGACAGGATTTAATTTGAATAAAAACCGGGACATCGCGAAGAAGCCACCCGTAAAATTATATTATAGTTAATTTCATGGTTGTCCGTAGTCTAGGTGGGTGAAAGCCAATCTATACCTCTATATCTATCTATACATCTTTACCTACAGATAAATAAAATCGTCTGCTTATAATTCCAATATAGCTTATGACTAAATGCATATGCAAGTATACACAATAATGATGGATTGTTTTTTATCTGTGTGTCTGCCTGCCTGTCTGTTTGTTCCGGCTAATCTCTGAAACGCCTGGACCGATTTTAACGAGACTTTCACTGACGGATAGCTAATGATACAAGGATTATCTTAAGCTACTTTCAATCATTAGGGTTCCACGGGCCAACCACGAAATTAAGTCTAAGCGGGCGTAAACTATTTAACAAATAAATTAACTTTATTTGCTACAAGAACAATATATTTAAAAAGTAACATCAGTATACTTATAGTTAGTCTGGTTATTCTAATCAAGTTTCTTAGAATTTGTCAAAAATCTATGACAAGGGCCTGATTCATAATACAAAGTTGAGCGGATGTTTAGATAAACTGGCGCACAATGCGATCGTGTGCCTACTTAAATGGTACTTAGGAGTCATACAGGGTTACGTACCCTTTAGACAACCATTTTTGGCACAAGGGATCGTCATCTCCCTGGAATTATCCCATACATTTTTGGAGTCGGCACTTGATTCAATCCGATGTGGATGATTTTTATACGACGCGACTGCACCTTCGCTACCCCTTTAACGAGGAAAATCTTGGTTAAATCAGTTGACAAACTATTTTAGGCCTCCAACTGACCTGTAACGATTGCCAAATGTGATAAATTGGCAACCGAGACCGACGGCTTAACATGCTCTCCGAGGCACGGAGGGAACTCGGGCGATCACCCTTCCAATTACTGGCTAGGGTTAGAATTGCTTAACTTCGCTGTTAGAATGATATGCTCAATAGCAACTTTGCCACGAGCTCTTCATTAATTTAAAAATATATTATAAATAAAAAATGGTGGCCTTGTGGTTTGAACAGTCCCCTGCTGCGTAAGCGATGCTAGTTCAGATCCCAGCGAGGCCTGTGAATTGGTTGTGTTATTTCATTTTCTAGGGTTTTTATCTGTATTTCTTGGATACATTAATGTTATTGATATAAATAACATCGTTTTTCAGATTAAGAGCACGGACTACACTGGAATCCTGATACCATGTAAGTCTTAAATGATACTATAACTGTACCGTTAGTACGTTTTCTAGAATTTAGGTTTATTTTCTTCAGGAAAAAAGATATAGTGTCTGAGACGGCGATGGACTCAGCCTCTGTCACGTTGGCACTTAATCATATTCGGTGAAATATCGGTGTTGTTGTTACAACACCTCTGCTTACCCCTTCTGGGATGGTATGAGCATATTTATTCTTATTTATAGATGTTTATGACGTGTATATGTATCATTGCAATAAGAGTTCATGGACCCCAGGAGCTTTACCTTTTGCTTATATTGCCATGATAGTTTGTCTGTGTGACAGTGACAGACTTATACAAGATAATACATCTGTCTCATAATAATTAGCAAACTATGATGGCCACAAGGTGTTATAGGGCTATTGTTTTGTGATAATAATAGTCCGGAAAATAAAGCATGAACCCATACATTTTCAGGTAACTTCAGTCCTGTAACGCACAGTATTTCAGCAACTTCTCCAAAGTAGTGAACGTAATTTATCGTGAGTTCATCAATAGATATTATGCCCATTACTTTGGATATGTTGCGTGAATTAACATCGAACGACTCGTAGTTGGAGAATATTTAGTACGAGTAGAGGAAGAACGAACATTTGGGGATGGATTGGAAAACAGCTGAAGACTTAATTAATAATTATTATTTTATTTTAATTGTTTCGTATGCGTTGTAATAATTGTCTTTGAATTGATTAGTTGGTATTCTTATTTCAGCAAGAATTCCTTAAAATATCTTATCATAAATATCTTAAAATATCTATACATATAAATAAAATTGAAGTATCTGCTTATAATTACAACTTTTCACTTAATGCTTATTTTTTATTTATATATTTTTTTCTCCGTCTGTCCGTCAATATCAGAAACGACTGGACGCTGATGTTATTAGAAGTAGCTAAGCCTTATATGTTCGGATAAATAGTATTTTAGACTGTAATGAATAATCTCAAAATCCACTGGAAAATATCACTACTATCATCACTGTGTCGCATTGTGGGTTAAAATGTAGTTTGTTTTTAATTAAGTAAATATTTGTTTCTTACCAATAATCCAATGAGCAGTACCAAGGCAATGACCGCAACGGTGACGACAGCAATAGCCACAGCCGCGCCCGACCCCTCCTCTTCACCGATCACTATTTGGGAACTACTAGTTGTCACGTCACCAGCATAACTATTCACGTCTTCCAAATCGCTTATTGCTTTTGTCCCGAAATACGTCGTCGCATCTGTACTATCAACTGTAGTTGTCTCAAAGATCTTAGCACTTCCATGAGTTGTTACTTTAGATTCCGTTGTCATCTCAGTCACATCTTCAGTAGTCGGTGATACTGTCGTGGTAGTCATAGTTTTAACATTATTCTGTGTTATAACTTCATTACTGTCGCTATTTTCCTCTGATGTTGAAACTAGTTCTGTAGTCGTTTCCACTGATGCTTCTGAATTGTTAACTACCTTAGTTCGTTCTGAGTTTATTTCAGTAATAACTTCGACTATGATTGTGGTCGTTATTTGTTCAGTTGTAGTAGGGACTGCAGTGGGAAGAGTGGTTGCTTGAGTAGCTGTAGTCGTAGGTGCGTTTGTAGTAGTTGATGGCGTTGTTGTAGGTAATTCTGTAGTTGTTATATCTATTGTCGTCTCAGTAGTTTCAGGAATTGATTCCGTTGCATTAGCAATAATTTGAGAAGATACCTCCAACGTAGGTGTTGTCTCAACACTAATTGTGGTGTACTCAACTGGTTCTGGAGTAGTTTGATACATGGGCCTATATGTAGTTATTGGCTCATCTTCTATAGTTGTTGCTTTAGTTCGAGTTGGGAAAACAGGATGCCAGGCACTTGGTGTCGTGCGCTCTTTATCATCTACAGTAGTATCTACGTCTGATTCTGTAGGAACATAGCCGAACCTAATAGTCGTTATTGAAAAATCTGTAGTAGTTTCAGGTCTCTCATCAGTAATAGTTTGATTTACTTCTGATCCAGCAGCAGTTTCATCTGAAGGTGTTGTGACATCTGATGACAGTTTCGTTATCGATTCAAAACCAGTTGACTTTGTTGCGTCAACTGGCTGAATGGTATCTGATTTAGTGTCAGGCATCTGTTCAGTTGTGGTCGCGGCGCTTGCTGGTACCCAAAGCGGTTTTACTTCTTTCATAACTACTGAAAATGATTTAGTAACCGTAGAGCTTGAATAAGAGGTCTCAGTGGTGGAAGGCTCTATGCTAGTCTGTATTAGTATATTGCTTTCCGAGGGTATTCTTTCAGATTTAGATTCTGTTTGAGTCGTTTCACTTATGACGTCAGAACTCGGTGAGCTTGGAGCGTATACAGGCTGCCAAGGAAGGCGGTTTTGGTCAACTTCAGTTACTTTTTTTGTTATGATGTCATTACTTATCAGGCTGTTTTGTGTCGTAGGTGTAGAGCCCGTGGTCGATTCTTTCTTGTCTGAAATTCATAGCATTAGATTTTACACGATATCAATCAAAACTATGTCAATAGTACTGCAAAAAATAGGTCTTACAAATATACGCAAGACATATTTATGCAATATTGTTATGTAACTAGCTTCTGCCCGCGACTACGTCCGCGTAGATAATTACTTTGGGCAAACGCTAACTAAAACCCGCCATTGGTCTTAGCGTGATGATAGAATATAGCATGTTTTTAATTGGTCCAGTAGTTCCTCAACGCGATTAAGCAAACAAACAAAACTTAATATTTTAGTATAGATAGCATGTATCATTAATATTTTTGGTAGTGTGCGAGTGACACCACCACGAGTTAGTATAAGAGTGAATCAATAAAGAAAATGACATCCTGCAAATTCAAGGAATCCAAAAGTTTAATTTGTATTTAAAAGACAATAACTAACCTATTAGTTCCCCGACTTTCTGCAATTCGTTTTCATCAACAGGCTTCTGCGTCGACCTCGTCACGTTAACAGAGCTGGACAACACTGGGGGGCTCTTCAAACTAGCCAGCGCCCACGCCACCGATGTTGGGGGTATCTCCATCTCTGCCGACTCTGACTCCACCTCGTCTGACGAAGCTGTTGACGTCTTGTACCTCGACGAGCCACGCTTCCATAAAGATGGAATACTATTGTCAGATATAGACGGAGAGTGAACAATCTTCTTAGTTCCACTCACCTCGCTTTCCAAAATTGGATCTATTTCTGAAGATACTGTTGTAAGGTATGATTTACTAGCAGTTTTGATTTGTGGCGTCGTAGTATACTTATCTTTTATGTCGAAATGCTCCGAGTATATCGTTCTAGGAGTTGTCGAACGCACAAATGTACCATTTCTTCTTGGCGCCATCCAAACTGGACGATTTTTTGGTGTAGTATGATGGAATTTGCGAGTGAAAGATCTTATTGTAGATGTGTTTTGAGGCTTACCCGTGACGCTGTTAGGAGAATCATTGTTTTCAGACAAATTCAGCCGTTTCGAATAACTTCTATTTCTACTGAAACTACTGGAGATAATTCTTGTTAGTCTCTCCGTCGAAGTCAAGCTGTTTTGTGTCGAAATTGGTACTGGACTTACAGAAATGTAAATTGGTGACACACTTGATATTGGCAAGTATTCAGATGATACCGTTGATAGATGCTCCACATTTGTTTCAGATGAGGATGGATCGATTGACGTAATAGGAATCGTAATTTTTGTTGAAGTGATTTGCCTTTGGTTTTGTGAGTTTGTAGTCGTTTTAGTTAATGCAGGGTGTGTAGGTTTCGTCAATTTTGTAAGAGTAGTTTTTGTCGATCTTGGATACGTGGGTTTTGTTGATTCTGGTACTGTTTGCCTAGTTGATTCAGGTACCGTCTTTGTCGTTTCGGGAAAAGATAGTTTTGTAGTATCGAGGTAAGATTTTTTCGATTTAGGCATCGTAAATTCGGTAAATGCGGGAAACGTTGGTTTAGTTGCTTCAGGGAGTGTAAATTGTGTCGCTCGTAACGACGCTAGTTCTTCTTCCGCTGAAGTACTGGCAGTTGGTTCGAACATCGCAGTATCGTTGTCACAATCGTCATCGGAATTAATAGCATATGTTTCAGTAGACAATACTGACATCTCATAATAAATACTTGTACCCTGAACATCAGATAGCCCTTTATTAGCATCAGTGCCAGCCTCTTCGTTGTCTGTGACACGAATTTCTTTGGTATTTTTAATGAATACTGACGATTTGTTGGTTGGCATTTTGTCAAGCCCTAGTTTATCTTGTGTCATAATTTTAGTAGTGTTAATTGGCGGTAACTTAGCTTTAATAGAATCTAGTTTCGTAATTATACTCTTACTTATTTCGGTGTATTTCTTGTCAAAAAAGTCGTTCTTTGGTGTTGTAAGTTCACTATTGAAACTAAAATAACTCTCAGATTTATAAGAATCGTGTTCATTCTTGTAGCCGAAGGATGTGTCTTCTGGGAAGAAATTAGGAAAACTAGTATACGAAGGGCTACTGTACGCAATATTTTCTTTCTTTTCCGCATTATCGCCATCAGACTCATAGCTGAATGCATCTTCACCAAAGCTGGGGATAGTAAAGAAATTACTATCATGAAATTTGTTAGAAGTGTACTTCTCAAAAGACTCCTTATCTTCCTCTTCTTCTTCGTCCTCGTATTCTTCTTCAACACTCTGTGCATCCTTCGTTACTGATACAGGAGTAGTACTAGAAGTACGGAGAGGCATCTTAGTCTTCTTATACGTCTTCATGCTGTCTATTATTTCAGCCGGTCTCTTGACTTCAGGCGTCGGTGTCACTATTATAAGACTTGCAGCTTCAGTAGACCTTCCTCTTCTAGGTGTGCTTTCTGTAGAAGATTTGAGCTGGTACCTGACTCTTCCTCTAAACTTATTAAGCTTAGAGATTTTCTCGGTGGTTTCTTCGGACACAGTGTCCTTAGCGTTCAGTTCGTTGAGGGACAGGTCTAAGGTTCTCTGTTTGATTCTAGGCGTCCATGATGTAACGTTCACCCTAAGTCTAGGTGTTCTCTCCTCCTTGGACGTCGTGGAGTTAGTCTCAAGTGGTAGCGCATTGCCACTCACTATAGCGCCGCTTAACAGTAGTATACTTACTACTAGTGCCGCACCTGGAACATGCAATTTCAAGTTTTAATAAAAGAAATGTTGCCCTTTGAATTTGTATTCATGGAATATCGTGTATTATAATCCAATACCTGACCAAACTATTCGTCGATCGTTTTTTGACGTTTTTTTTTAAATTAAACTTAGCTAGATCGATTTATCGCCCCTGAAACCCACTGCATACAACATTTCATGAAAATTATATTTTTAGATAAAGTCAAAAGAAGCCGTGGTGGCCTTGAGGTTTGAGCAGTCGCCTGCTACGCAAACGACGCAAGTTCGAATCCCAGCGAGGCCTGTACCAATGAGTTTTTCTAAAAAACTTATGTACAGTGAATTCAAAGCTTTACGGTGAAGGAAAACATCTTGAGGAAACCTGCATATTTCTAAGAAGTAATTCAATGACTTATGGAAAGTGTCTGAGACGGCGATGGACTCACCATCTGTCACGTTGGAACTTAATCATCTTCGGTGAAAAGTGTGTGTTGTGATTACAACACCTCTTCCTACCCCTTTGGGGAATACAGGCGTGAGCATATGTATGTATGTATGTCAAAAGAAACGATAAAGTTAGTTACTAAAATTGCTGGTTTAAAGGTATTTACATAAATCGGCATTAGTTATATAAAGATGATAATTGCAAAGTAAAAAACATGGCTTTGCAGTATACATCACCATATTTGAGAACGATTCACAATCTTTAAGTATTTTTTGCGATAAATGTCGTCGTGCTTACCTAAACATATTCTCACTGGGGACTCCATGTTTATTTCATTTTGTCGATGGCAATAATGTTCTCAAGTAGTTTTCATCTCGCTTCAGGCATGATTCCTTTCTGAAATTGATAAAAGACACCAAATTATAATCATGAATAAAAAAAATAGTAATTTCAAACTTTTGTTTCATTATCCCACTTTTTGCGTTAAGGCAGGAACGCGACATAGGTTCCTTTTAATCCCGAAAAAAAAATATGGTATACAGGGAATTCAGCTGAAAAGTATACGTAGGTATCAATATGTTCATATTTTGAGAATTTACTAACTTTAAATAAATGGCGCAGCCATACAAGTCCGTTCAAATATATTTAGTTCCTATTTCGTCCGTTTGAGGCGCTGCATTCGTACAACTCAATAAATTAAGTTATACACAGTGGTATCATTAGATCTACATCATTTTCACACTAGCATCGTAATAACAGAATGAACTAATTATAATCGCACTAGGTCAGGGGAAACTGGGTCGATTCGGCTACTTATTCTCTCATTAGCACTATGTTTGAAGTTCAAATGAGGCTTTGAGGGGTCAAATATAAGGTTAGTTTCGCGTGTTTACACGTCAAACACGTACTTTAGCTATTCGTCATTTTGCTTGCAAATTAAGCTTGATGATTGCTTTGGTAATTCCGGTGAGGTTCCATATACGAACTTCAGGCGACCACTACCCCTATCACGAGCTTGCCATCGTTTTCTTAATCTATACTCGCTAGCGTCTCCGCCGAATATTAGTATGAGAAATTATACAGCGCCTCCAGGCGGTGACGCGAAGAACTAAAATATATCATAGAAATAGTGTCGATGACGCTAGCGAGTATAGATTACGAAAACAGTGTAAAACGCGTGAAAAGGGTACTGGTTTGTTTAGTGCATAGTTAAACCACATCTCAACCCAATAGCCAGGGTCTAAGAAGTCGTAAGACTGGACTAAAAGTACACCGCAGGGCTTGCTGGTTACATATTATATTATTTTTTTTTGGACGAAATGTACAAGACGCCAGGGGCCTTACCATGATCTCTTATTGCAATGATAGTTCACCTGTGTGACAGTGACAGATGTATACACGTCATATACATCTGTGTCATAATATGAGTAAAACTATCATGGCAATAAGAGCTCATGGTAAGGCCCCAGTTCTTATCAAAAAGATAATTTTCAAACCAGTGGTAATTTTCGGTATGCGTTCATAAGCGCTTAACGGTTCTGAACTGAATAAAGAATTTTGTTTTTTTACTTTTTATACTTTAAGTCGAATACCATGCGAACCAAGCCACGCGCAGAAGCTAGTATTCATGTAGATGTACCTCTTAGAGAGAGTTTTAATAATGAGAAAAAGCAATCGAACTGTGTTTCCGAAATTTCAATTCCTTGAATAATTTTGTAAATAGCCCAAGTAGGTACTTACCTCCAACTCTCAAGTAGGTGTTGTCATTGAAAAGTCACATCGGTTTAAATGTACACAGCGGTTTTTGCATGTTATTGAATACAACGGTTTTGGTAGATAGCGGCATTATAGATATATCACGGCAGTATAATATTCTTCGACGACTTAACTGCTAACTTATGAGATTTTTAACATGGGTACACTTATACTATTAACTCCAAGTGAACAAATTCGTGGGTAGAAGCTAGTTATTCGTAATATTAATCTAATTGAATACGTCTAGACAGCATGAATGTCTCACCCGAGAAATAAAACCTAGAAGATTCCTGCCTTACTCTCTGTGTTTAACGTAGTTTATATGTTTGTAGTTAGCCATCTTCACACAAGATGGCGTTATATCTTTTTAGATCGCGCTGTCGAAAGTCTCCTTTCATAACGTATATAGCACACACATTTCGTGACGTAGTTGTGGTGGAACAAGTCAATACAGTTGTGGAATCAATATATACCAGGATTGCCCAAGTTACGGTGTTTCACTCAACCAACCAAGGTCTGCTCCGACTGATCCTGGCTCCCAGGCCTAACTTGTCATACACTGATAAGTATTATTTTAAAAGCATTGCAGCGTATTGCGCGTAGTCTGAACCTATGCTAATCTATACATCTATATAAATAAATAAATATAAAATATAAATGTTTGCTTGTAATTCCAAAATAACAACTTTTTAATAAATGCTTATGAAAATATGTACGGTAAGTAAAAAAAATTCAAAATTTTTCTCTGTCTGGTTGTTCCGGGTAATATCTGAAACGGCTGGACCGATTTTAATGGGATTCTCACTGGCAGATAGCTAATGCTACAGGGAGTAACTTAGGTAACTTTTATTTAAAAAAAAACATTTAGGGTTCCGCGGTAATTAAATTAAACCTACGCGAGTGAAACCGCAGGGCACAGCAAAGGAATATGTTGCTGACAAGTTTTTTCAATCTAAACGATATTTTTTGTATATGCATAAGAATCTACTTACTGAATTATGTGTTTTTTTCAACTACTTTAAGCAGTTTTGGTAATTGCAGTCATTCATTAGTCATCACCCGCGACGTTTCTTCGGATTCAATGGAAGCTCATCATAAACCGAACACTATTACACGTCGTGTAGAGCCGTGGCGGCCTCGGGGTTAGAGCAGTCGCCTGCTACGCAAGCGACGCAAGATCGAATCCCAACGGGGCCTGTACCAATGAGTTTTTCTAAAAAACTTATGTACAGTGATATCACGCCACGTGCTTTACGGTGAAGGAAAACATCGTGAGGAAACCTGCATATTTCTGAGAAGTAATTTAAAGATGTATGTATAGTGCCTGAGACGGCGATAGACTCACCATCTGTCACGTTGGCACTTAATCAAATCCGGTGAAAAGTGTGTGTTGTGATAACAACACCTCTGTCTACCCCTTCAGGGAATACAGGCGTGAGCATATGTATTACACGCCAATGTTTCATCCCAATTAAGCTAGCAAACGCATACAAGTGTATAAGCAATTTTTTTATATTGTTATCTCGACACTGCAATATTATGTAAAGCAAATGGAAATCCATTGTACATTGCTCTAATAAACTAGTACACAAATAAACAACCAATAGAAAAAAGATAATGTATATTAAAATAAGCGCTGGCGTACAAAGTATTAAAATGAGGTAACAGCCAAAGATCGTGACAGAATGCGCTGGTTACTTGAATGCCTAGTGAAGTGGACAAACTATGTACTTTCAACTATCGATAAAACTTTTATCGACAACATACATTTTTAAATATATATTTTTTTAACTAATAAGATTAAATTAGTTAAGGTTTTAGTTATTCTATGAGTATCCCAATTCCTTACAGTTAAAGTATTAACCTATTCATTTTAATACAAAGAAATAAAAAAAATTGTGGGTGACAGACTTCGTCCCAGTATCTTCCTTGATATGCAGAATATTGTAACTAGCACAAGTCTTACTGTCCTCTGTAAGTACTAGATTAAGATTATGTTTTTGATCAATAAATTGAAATTGAAACTATGTGAATGACGCACATTTTATTTATTATTGATAATTTTTACTAATTTTCAAATTGCAAAAACAATTCTATGTGAAAATCATAAGAAAGTGTGTTTTTAAACGTAATCTTTTTGCAAAATTACTATATTATATTATCTGGTAACCAGTAACGAGTAATAAAATACTAACAATGTTTCAACTTTGGTCTTTGTAACGTGATGATGATAATTCGACTCATAACATAACAAAATTATGCAGCAACATAGTACAGTGATTTCGCACCACGCACTTTACGTGAAGGAAAACATCGTGAAGAAACCTGCATGTTTGAGAAGTTATTCAAAGACAACACAAACAGACACAGGCACGACGATGGACTCACCCTCTGTCACGTTGGCACTTAATTATATTCGGTGAAATGTGGGTTTTGTGACCTCTGCTTACCCCATCGGACCGTTCTGAGATGGCGTGAGCATATTTTTTTTATGTAACCCATAAAACCATGATACAGTCAGTTCAGACAATAATTACTACATTTTCCATCCAAATTACTGTTCAACATAATTCGTCGGTTCACTATCGTGGCATAAGATATTATCACTATTTTAATTACATGTTTTAAAGTGAAAACCATGGCTACAGCTGTTAATGTTAAAACCACATGCTTTTCTGTTCGTTATGTGATTCACTTTCAATTTTAGCGCTATTATGTAAATCCAAGATATTCAAAAAAACATCTTTTGTTCCGCTAAACAAGTACGTTAATACAAATGAAATTGAAAACAAGTATAATTAGACTCTCGAAGAAGAAAAAGTAAAAACCGAAACGAATTTACAACAATAGTAGTATTCTTAACTGGAGAAATACAAGACCATGTATTTATACGAAGGTTGAAATCATCCGTAGTTAAGGTTGCATGCACCTACAATATGTTATCCAGTCGGAGCATTTTGATATTTACTTAAATTTTCTATTAACATTATCATTGGAATGCATGTTTCAACAAAAATCAAAGTAATATAACATGCATTTGAATGTCGATCTAGCCCAAAATATAATCCGGTAAATTTTAAAATAGCATGAAACTAAAAATCTCTCACGACACGGATTACATATACATGAAATTATTTCAAAACTAGTCCCTTTATAAGCAAAGGATCTCTTCTAAGAATTTAGGTCACTATCGATATTTTCGTCGTGCGTATCACATCACTAGAGTGAATAAAATTACGCGGACATAGAACAAACGTGTCTGCTGCGCGCAAGTTGAATCTTAACCAGTGTCTTACCGATGCTCTGCGTAACGTATCCTCGGTGACACAAGTGTTTTAATTACATACGAAATTATTAAATAACGTATTATTATTTATCTAGTTAAAAAAACAGTCTCCGTCATGGAAGTTGTCATGAGTTGTACTTAACATTTAGTAAAGATTTCTTTATTTGATAAAGTCAGTGAAATATAAATTCTTTATATGACATAATAACTAGCTTCTGCCTATAGCTTCGCCTGAATGGCAGTAAGATATCATATAAAAACGGGAGGAATGAAACGAGAGGAGAACCTAGGGGTGTTAGAAACCTCTATTTCACCCTCCTAGGGATAGTGTAGTGCATACAAAGCCCTTTTTTTAGTGTATACCTCCACTTCAACAAAAATTTCATGTCTCTGCGAGAATCCTGTGGCTTAAGCTGTGAGTTGATTTCAGACAGGAATTGAATTTTATCGTATGCGAATCATCGTCCCTTCAAATCACAATGTAGTCATATTATACTTTAAGTTCAAGAGTATAGAGTAGATAGTTAATAACTCAAGGTTTGGGCGTAAATTCCTTCTAGCACCTAAATTTCAACCCAGAACAAATTGATACTAATAAGATAGATACCGCGAAATGCGATTCCATAGAAAATTTTAATGGCTATCTAGCCATTGTAAATTACTTGTGGAACATAAACGGTTCTGAGACGTTCGAACGTCGAAGTTTTAGTTAAG
Organism: Watsonalla binaria; assembly: GCA_929442735.1. Lineage (NCBI taxonomy): Eukaryota > Metazoa > Arthropoda > Insecta > Lepidoptera > Drepanidae > Watsonalla > Watsonalla binaria. Next base: position 1,039,471 of record OV838932.1, read on the forward strand.
TTGCATCGTCGTTTTGTGGGAACTACTAGCTATGCTCGGCAAACGTTGATTTACCATTAGTAATACAGGGGTGGACTACCCTTATAACTCAGGGGCATTAAAATTGTTTAAGTTAGACCTATTCTCAGAACTACCACAAATCATCTCCCTGGCCTTATCCCATACATTTGTTGTGGCTGATCACCTGATTTTTACGGAGCGACTGCCATCTGACCTTCGTAACCTCTTCTATGAGAAAAATCGGTAATCTGGGTTGAACCAGATGTCAGATTTTCTAAGGTACACAAAAAATAGGTCAAATCTTTTAGGAGTTTAGTTACATAAAATTATTACGAGAACTTATTTAGTTTTAATCTAGGCATTTTAAAGGCCTTGTTCAAACAAAGGTAGTCTATTGAGGCGGTTCTTGAAACGCAATAATAATCTATGATATACGTAGGTATCTATGATACACGAACGAATAAAAACTCAATTCTTCATAATAAATAAATTTTCCGAAATGCGATAAATATTTTTTTTAATTGAATGCTCTCACTTTTCGTCCAGTCAGTATCAGCAATTACGGAGCATACACACGACTCCTATGGCGTGCCCTTACGGCGCTACAATATGCCGTGTTGCAATATCGCCAAGGCCTTAGAAACCAACAGACGGAGACAAAGGCAGAGATTAGAAGAGCCTTAATTTTTGTATTCTGTTATTTTTTGTGATATGACGCAAACATTCTAGTTATTTTGACTGAAATACTTAGAACTTGAAGCCTTTAGCCTCGGTTGTTTAACATTTACACTTCGATGGACATTCAGAATTAAGATATTTAAATTTCAAATCATGATGAAACCTTGACAAAAATAATAACAAAGCGAATTAAATTTGCAGATGAAAACTAAAAAAAACTATTATTGCCAGTAACAGGGCTCACTAATTCAGACTGCGGGCCGCTACTATCAGATAGAAAAGTCACTTTGCCCGACACGAGGATCGAACCTAAAACCTCACGTTCCGCAGTAGCGTTTGCAACAAGACCAATGCGGCAGTCTTAAGTTATTAAAAAAGAAACAAATCTCAAAACAGTAATAAGCTGAATGCTTCTTTAACAGAGATTTTAAGCAATCTAAGTTCAATATTTCAGGTGTTCAATTTCAATAGAAATCTATAAAGAAGAGAACCGTGGTGGCCTCGCGGTTAGAGCAGTCGCCTGCTACGAATGCGACGCAAGTTCCAATCCCACCGGGGCATGTACCAATGAGTATTTCTAAAAACTTATGTGCATTTCACACCAAGTGCATTACGGTGAAGGAAAACATCGTGAGGAAACCTGCATATGAATTCTGACTGAGAAGTAATTCCACGACGAACTTATAATGCCTGAGGCAGAGAGACTCACCCTCTATCACGACTATTTGGTGAGATGTGGGTGTTGCTGTTACAACACCTATGCTTACCCCTTCGGGGAATACAGGCGTGAGCATTTGTATGTATGTCAAGAGTACATACATATATACTCACGCCTGTATTCCCCGAAGGGGTAGGCAGAGGTGTTGTTATCACAACACCCATTTTTCACCGAAGATGATTATGTGCCAACGTGACAGATGGTGAGTCTATCGCCGTCTCAGCCACTATACATACGTCTTTGAATTACTTCTCAGACATATGCAGGTTTCCTCACGATGTTTTCCTTCACCGTAAAGCACATGGTGTGAAAATTACTGTACATAAGTTTTTAGAAAAACTCATTGGTACAGGCACCGCTGGGATTCGAACTTGCGTCCCTTGCGTAGCAGGCGACTACTCAAACCCCAAGGCCACCACGCTTTGGCAATATAATGATTTTAAAATATCACTATGTTGAGTACTCAGTGTGTTATGTTTAATTTGGCGTATAGTTCTTGTCCTACGTGTGCACGACTGTTAAATTGCATATATATAGAACGAACGGGAGTTTAGACGGATTTAGAAGATCTTATACTTGTTTGCGTGTCATTTTTGTTTAGTAATCTAATGCCGTTTGAAAATTCTTCTCAACAATATTGAATAGAATTTTGTATAAACATATTTTGGATAAAAAATAAATAAATATTCTCACGCCATACCATAAGGGGTAAGCTGATGTATTGTAGCAACAACACCAACATTTCACCGAATATGATTATGTGCCAACGTGACATACGTCGTTGAATTACTTCTCAGACATATGCAGGTTTCCTAACGATGTTTTCCTTCACCGTAAAGCACGAGGTGTGACATCACTGTACATAAGTTTTTAGAAAAACTCATTGGTACAGGCCCCGCTGTCATTAGTGTTGACTAAAAATATAAGTAGTACATCATACTTCTTAATCTGTTTCATCGAGGAACTCACAACCTCTTTTATTCAAGCTTATATCCACAGCTCTGCGTACTATTTACTATAGGAATCTTATTTATACCTTGTCCAACATAATAAGCTACACATCTATACTATATACTACAGATAAATCAATGTTAGAGTGTCTGTGTGTGATTCCAAATTAACGGCTTTTCACTAAACGAAATGTAACTATAATGTCATAAAAAATTAAAACGAATATTTTTTTCTTTGTGTATGTCCGTCCGTCTGTCCGTCAGTTCATCTGTATGTTCGTCCGTTTCATCGCCGAAGCGGCTGCAACAAATTTTAAAGGGACGCTCATTAGCAGAAAACTTATGTTACCAACAAAGTAACATAGGCTATATATATTTTTTTTTAAATATATCTAGAGTATATAATATATCCTCTTTATACCCACGTGGCCACACATGAAATTAAGTCGACGCGGGTGAAACCAGAAGGCAAAGCTAGTTATGTTATAATCAACTTCGAACCATTTTGCGACCTGGTCATTATACATTGTGGTCAAATAAAGATAGTCATTCTGCGCTAGACATTAATGACATTGACAACTATATAGCCTACTAGCGGACGTCATGCGGTTTCACCCGCGTAGTTCTCGTTCCCGCGGGAGTACGGGGATAAAATAAAGCCTATGTTACTCGCTGATGATGTAGCTTTCCAATGGTGAAAGAAATTTTGAAATCGGCACAGTAGTTTTTGAGTTCATTCATTACAAACACACAAAAATACAAATCTTTCCTCTTTATAATAGTAGTGTAGATGATAATCACTAATAGCGTGGCTTTCTATTTGTAAAATGCATTTCGAAATTTGTTCATCCATCATCCAGAATTATCCCTTACAACGTAATCCCCTCATAATCTGTACCGGTTTATAATATTAGTATATACTAGCTGTGCCCTGCGGTTTCACCCGCGTAGATTTTATTTCATTCCCGCGGAACTCTAAGTAGCCTAAGTTTCTCCTTATAACATTTGCTATCTGCCAGTGAAAGTCCTGTTAAAATCGGTCCAGCCGTAAAAAGAACAGGGATTTTTTTTGAAAATTTGTTTTTTCCGTCATTACCGTATATAAGAACGTTCATATGCATTAAGTGGAAAGCTGTTATTTTGTGATTACAAACAGTCACTTCGATTTTTTTTTCTGTAGAGATTCGTCAAGTACGTTAAGTTCCACGTCGCATATGTTCTCAAGATATCAGTATCTTAACTTGAGATGTATGAGCGTGGATGAAGTCTCCGATAAAGGCTAACTAAGTCTGTAATCAGTTAGGATACCGTAAAATGAGTAGACCTCATTCAACCATTAACAATACCGGCATCAACTTTTAAAACAAGCAATTTGATTGGAAAACATTGGCAACCGAGAGAAACAGCCATTTTTTGACAATGGTAACCGGAAAAAAACTTATAATCTCAAACTAAGGTTATTAAACTAACAAAGAGTAGTTTTTGATGTTTTTAAATATTGTCGAGCTGTCAAATCGGTAAATGAGACCTCCCGCCGTCGACGCAACGGAAAATAAGATTGCACGACCGACTAAGCAGAACTTGGACAATTTTTTCCATCACTTGAAATTAAACCTTGGTACTATTTGAAGTTTTACTTTGGTTAATTTAGCAAACAAATAATTGGGCATTAAATGCAAATCCATTATTTCACAATTCCTGGAAAATGCAATTCGGCCGAATGTTTAGGTTTCGAATCGTTACTAAACGTGCCTGTTGTAACGGTGATAGCAAACAGCCTACGAAGGCTAATACATTTTTAATTCATTGCTAATCGATTCGTTCATTCATTTTTATATTTTATAAAATTATAAAAATGATGAGTAAATCAAGGTCAACCGTATAAAGAGTGCGTAGTTACAATTTTATTAAAAACAAGCTGTGCTAACGTACTCTTTGTTACATCAGCTATCTGATAGTGAAAGTCCTGATAAAATCTGTGCAGCCGTTCGGAGATATCCCAGAACAAAAAGACAGACGGACAACGGTACCGTATACACATCCATATGTAGTTAGTGAAAAATCTGTTAATTTGGTATTTACAGGCACCACAATTTTATACATACATACACACATATGCTCACGCCTGTATTCCCCGAAGGGGCAGAGGTGTTGTAATAACAACACTCACTTTTCACCGAAGCTGATTAAGTGCCAACGTGACAGATGGTGAGTCTATCGCCGTCTCAGACACTATACATACGTCTTTGAATTACTTCTCAGAAATATGCAGGTTTCCTCACGATGTTTTCCTTCACTGTAAAGCACATGGTGTGAAATCACTGTAGATAAGTTTTTTAGAAAACCCCGCTGGGATTCGAACTTGCGTAGCAGGTGACTGCTCAAGGCCACCTCGGCACAATTTTATTTATCTGTAAACATGTCTTTATATTTTTTTTTATATAAGTTATAAGTTAATTTACATTCTGTGTTCTATTTATAATTTTTATTTTTATTATATTTTTCTTTTTCTCGTAGTTTATTGTACTAGACATAAATACGAGTATAGATATAGGAGATGTAAAAAAATCTTTGTATTGAAAGCAGTGTGTTGAGATGATTTGGACGTATCGAAATTATGAGTATAGTCGATCGAAATACATTAAAAAACAAACGTCAGTGTAAGTGTCGGTAGAGGGCGTCGAAGGTAAACCTATAGTGCATAACTAAAATAATAATATTTCCATGAAAGTTAATTTCTGATCACCTTTAACCGTAAAGTAGATGAAGTATTAGTGTAGTAGCAGAGCCGTGGTGGCCTTGAGGTTTGAGCAGTCGCCTGCAACGCAAGCGATGCAAGTTCGAATCCCACCGGGGCCTGTACCAATGAGTATTTCTAAAAATCTTATGTACAGTGATTTCACACCACGTGCTTTACGGTGAAGGAAAACATCGTGAGGTAACCTGCATATTTCTGAGAAGTAATTCTATGAAGTATGTAAAGTGTCTGAGACGGCGATGGACTCACCATCTGTCACGTTGGCACTTTATCATCTTAGGTGAAAAATGGGTGTTGTATTACAAGACCTCTGCCTACCCCTTAGGGGAATACAGGCGTGAGCATATGTATGTATCTATGTATGAATGTAGATGAAGCGAAAGAAGTATTAAAAAGGTAGAAGTGAGTTTTTCTGAAAACTTTAATATGTCACAACACAAGCTTTACTGTGAACGAAGAAAAACATCGTGACATACATACATATATATGCTCACGCTTGTATTCCTCGAATGGCTAGACAGAGATGTTAAGTAATTAAAAAGACGTAGGTATATATAGTGCCTGAGACGGCGATGGGCAGACACTTTATCATATTCGGTGAAATATGAGTGTGTTGTGACAACTCATCTGCTTACCTCTTCGGGGACCCTTCTGGAATGGTGTGAGCATGCATATATCACTCTTATTTATTATCAGCTTCGGTGAAGTGACCCATCTGCCAACCTCTTTGGTCCTTCTGGGAAGACGTGATATTACTCTTTGAGATATAATCTAACAATGTCAATTTGCTAACTGGATCTATCGGTTCACACGGCTCACACGCAACTCGTGTCTATTATTTCATATCTACTCCAAATGACCATAATCTTGGTAATTAAAATGACCAAAATGAATGAACATATCACGCTCTGGTGGAGGCTGATAACAATTAATGTTCACTTTCTTCCAACAAATTATTAAGCGAAAGTAAAAGTTACATTTGCAATTCACTTTTAAGTATTAATAAATATTCGGTGATATATAATGCTTAATAATCGCGGAGTTATTTTTCTATTACTCTAACCAAGTGATTTACTTATGAAATTGTCGACTTTATTACTTATACGATTAAATCATAAAATATGATTTTAAAGAAAACTCGTAAGGGGCCTTACCATGACCTGTCATTGCCATGATAGTTTTGCTCTTATTATGAGACAGATATACATACATACATATGCTTACCTGTATTCCCCGAAGGGGTAGGCAGAGGTATTGTTATCACAACACCTACTTTTCACCGGATTTGATTAAGTGCCAACGTGACAGACGGTGAGTCTATCGCCGTCTCAGGCACTATACATACGTCTTTGAATTACTTCTCAGAAATATGCAGGTTTCCTCACGATGTTTACCTTCACCGTGGTGTGAAATCACTGTACATAAGTTTTTTAGAAAAACTCATTGGTACAGGCCCCGCTGGGATTCGAACTTGCGTCGCTTGCGTAGCAGGCGACTGCTCAAACCTCGAGGCCACCACGGCTCTATATTTCTATATGAGACAGATATATTTGACGGGTATATATCTGTCACTGTCACACAACTGCAATAAAATTGCAATAAGAGCCCACGGTTGGGCCCAAGGAAACCAGGTGACATCAAGGGAATAAGTTGCATGATTTGCTGATGAATGTCTGTTTGTTTGGAGTTTTGTGATACTACATGAAAGTGTTCCCTTGTTTTAGTTTAAGTGGCTTCAAGCTATTCTACAAGGTAAAATAAATCTGTATCTATACAGATAAATAAAATTGAAGTGTCTGTATGTAATTCCAAAATCACACCTTTAGACTAAATGCATATGAAAGTTTACACGGTACTGACAAAGAAAAACAATTTTAATTTTTTTTTCTCTGTCTGTCTGTTTGTTCCGGCTATTCTCCGAAAAGGCTAGATTTTAATTCCACTTTCACTGGCTGATAGCTTATGTTACAAGGAGTAATAAGTTAAATGGTGGCCTGCTACGCAAGCGACGCAAGTTCGAATCCCAGCGGGGACTGTACCAATGAGTTTTTCTAAAAAAACTTATGAACAGTGATTTCACACCACTTGCTTTACAGTGAAGGAAACCTGCATATTTCTGAGAAGTAATTCAATGACGTATGTAAAGTATCTGAGACGGCGATGGACTCACCAGCTGTCACGTTGGCACTTAATCATCTTCGGTGAAAAGTGGGTTTTGTTATTACAACACCACTGCCTACCCCGTCGGGGAATACAGGCGTGAGCATATGTATATATGTAGTAATAAGATAGTATTAATTTAAAAAAATATTAAGGTTCCGCGGGCCACCAATAAAGTTAAGTGTAAACGGGTGAAACCGCGGGACACAGCTAGTATAAATAAAATAAATAAGTAAAAAGGACGCTTAAATAATAATTACTTGAAAAAGCTATTACGGATAATAGTGATGTATACGTCACTAGGTGGGCGTACTCTGCTCGGATTACAATTCCTGATAAAACATTGTTCGTGTAGATCGATTGAATCGGGAATTACAATCGATTTTGATTGTTCTATGTTTCGCATGAAAAAAATACACATCGAATAATTAACGACCTTCATTAAGGACTAGCGGACGTCACGCGGTTTCACCCGCTCAGTTCCCGTTCTCGTGGGACTACGGGGATAAAATAAAGCCTATTTTACTCGCTGATGATGTAGCTATCCAATTGTGAAAGAATTTTTGAAATCGGCTCAGTAGTTTTTGAGTTTGTTGAGTTAAACGTACACAGAAAAATACAAATCCTTCTTCTTTATAATAGTAGTGTAGATATATTGTTTCGCCCAAGAAATCTACGTGGTTATACCGCATGGGTCAACTTGATTGACAAAACTTGTTACAAAAATTGGATGAGCATTCTTATTGCCGGCCGGCATGGATTTCGAAACCGGCTATTCTAATTTGCAGTACGGTTAGGTATTTTGCCATTCGCTTTAATTTTAAGCATCTAATATGAAGAACAATATACAAGAAACATCGTGGCACTGTTCCAAGATCATGAAAGTGCATGACTGAGAAGTTGAAGAATAAACATTTGTGTATTGATGTTATGTGGTGGGATAACTTTTGTTTATGAATGGAGGGACTAGAAGGGAAGAGGAAGACCTAAGAAACCCAAAACAAGGATGGATTGTGTGAAAGATGATATGGCTAGAATGGGAGTGAATGCAGATATGACGGCTGATAGAGAAATGCAAGAGAAGAACGTGGGATAACGGCAGGAGGATGATAATTATGAACTTAGATAACAATTTTACTAAAATCAAAAGGACCGTTTGCTTATTTCCCACCTTCAAAGTATTTAAACATTGAACAATGTAAAGGCTCTGATATCACTCAGATCCAGCTCCCTAGCTCATCCCCCAGTAACGCCCTAAGCCGAGGTCCGAGCCTCGTACCGGGGTGCCCTTAGCTGTGTTACTTAGTTTTTAAGTTTAAGCTCGGTTGGAGACCCTTGGGTCCCGCCCTTTAATCCGGGGAAGCAGTGGAGGTAACTCCCCCATATCAACTGCGAGAGACCATAAAAAAATAAGGCTCTGGTAAGAAGAAAATTACCACCGGCAAGTAGCCTTCTGAGAAGAACCCCAAACGCTTATGAGTAGAATTTTTTTATTCTTTAATGACCTTCTTGAATGGATAAGAAACGATGGACGGATTGTGTGAAAGATGATATGGCTAGAATGGGAGTGAATAGGAGTACAGATATGACGACTGATAGAGAGAAATGGAAGAGAAGAACACATTGAGCCGACCACAAATAACATGGGATAAGGGTAGGTGATGAACCTTCTTGAATAACTGTTCAGCTGCATAATATAACTGAATGAATATGAGTTATTATTATACATCAGCACTACCCTGACCTTTCTCTGCGGTGACTGGTTCAGATATTGGCACGAACTGGCTGATTTTTGACCTTCAACAGTCTGCATATTTTATTCGGAAATCCGGTACTCTAACTTTGATTACTTTGAGATGAGTTCAGATGTATCAAAACTTATATATGAAAACTGCATATATGGACTTTAATCAAGTTTTAAACCGTTTCGAGTGGAAAGGTGTTACGGATAGTTTCTTCTATCTATGGTATATGTTTATAGTTCTTGTCCCAAAAAATAACACTGTGAGCTGATTAGATAGATGTTTTATTTATTCATAATAATTATTTTTTTAAAAGCATTCTGTCACGTTATTCCTGGGGTCCAACCGTGAGCTCTTATTGCAATATTATTGCAGTTGTGTGACAGTGACCGATGTATACACGTCATATACATCTGTCTCATAATAAGAGTAAAACTATCATGGCGATGAGAGGTCATGGTAAGGCACCTGGAAACAGGATTGAAACATAATTTATAATTCAGACCCCTTTCATAATACACTCACATATGCTCAATTTCAATTTCAATTTCAATTTATTGCTTTAAAACATATTCTTAATTTAGCACTTACAGGTTGTGAGCGGTAACACTATATATTAACAATATGCCCAACAGGGGGGCATAGCAATTTTTTGAGAGAGGGCTTAAATTAGGTATATTATATTTACATTTTATATTATTATATTATATGGCTACTTCTTATAGGTACCTATATTTTTATATATTTTATTATATAATTTCTGTTTTATTTATTCTTACAATAGTAATAAATTCTATTACCTATTTAATATGTTGTATTAGAGATCTCATGTATTCCCCGAAGGGTAGACAGAGGTGTACTTATAGTATACCATATTTCGTCAGGTATATTTATATTTCGAGACTCCGGACTGCTACTGATAAATTACAGATGTCACAACCCTATTGGATTTTCTAAAAGTCATCAGGCCATCAGACAAACGAAGCAGGCTATTGAAACAAAAAGTGAGCGTTAGACTAGAGAAACGAAACCATCGTAAAACGAGTCATAACTACACAATAGGGAACAATAGGTAGTCAAAATAATGTAAGTAGTTCAGTTCAATAACCGTAATGTTTGCGTTGAGAGAGAAAGTGTGATCTATGGTCTGGGGATTAAGATAACTTAGCTATTCAAACTATTTATGATCACCGATAATGGACGCTATTGTACATCTTAATGGTTTACATTGTAATGCTACTGTATACATAGTTTTTTTTGAAGTGAGTATAGTATAGAATATTGCATGCTGGACTATTAAAAAGTGCCGTGGTGACCTTGAGGATTGAGCAGTCGCCTGCTACGCAAGCGACGCAAGTTGGAATCCCAGCGGGTCCTGTACCAATGAGTTTTTCTAAAAAACTTATGGACAGTGATTTCACACCACGGGCTTTACGGTTAAGGAAAACATCGTGAGGAAACCTGCATATTTCAGAGAACAAATTCAATGAGATCTTCGTTGAAAAGTGGGTGTTGTGATTACAACACGTCTGCCTACCACTTCGGGGAATACAGGCGTGAGCATATGTATGTATCTATATGATAAATGTACAGACGAATAATAAAAATGAAATTAAGGGATAATTAATTTTATTTTAGAATTTAAATGTACCACCAGCCTATCCACGTCTGACAACAGACAGGAAAATGATATTGAACTTTTAAAAAAGAGGCAAATACGTCACTATCGTGCCGAAATTGAGACGTTACAGTCAGAACTCTAGCGCCTTTCGTCAGGTACTCTCGAGATTTAAGTCCAAAAATATATAAAGAATAACCTATTTGACAAACGACAAACGCACGGATATTTTTTTTTGTTCTTTTTGTAAGCGCATAACGTATATATTTTTCATATCACTTGTGTCTATTCCAAACTGTATTATAATATTAGCAATTATTATTTAAATCGAACACTGCTGTTGGTAAACTGTAAAGATTGCTTTTGATCCATTGAAGGAAATAAATACCATTTATTTGAATCAAAAAAAATTAATTTCACAAGGTATTCAGGTACATGTCACCGAGCAACAGCATGATGTGTGTCAAAGATCAATGTTTGTAGTTGCGCAAGCGCCGTTTCCTTATTAGTGCGGTTGAAGTTCCTCGGAGTACTTTCCCTTCGTACTGTCAACTGATATTTGTATGAGACAAATTGTGTTTTATTAACTGACTTGAACTGACGCGCTGATCCTGTCAGTGTAATACAACTAGTCACCTCCCAGACATATTTCTAAAGTCTTATTCAATGAAAGAGCCGTGGTGGTCTTGAGGTTTGAACAGTCGCCTGCTACGCAAGCGACGTAAGTTCGAATCCTAGAGAGGCCTGTACCAATGAGTTTTTCTAATAAATATATGTACAGTGCTTTTACCCACGTGCTTGATACTGCCTGAGACGGCGATACACGGAATCGGTAATCTGGGTTAAGCCAGCATACATATGCTCACGCCTGTATTCCCCGAAGGGGTAGGCAGAGGTGTTGTTATCACAACACCTAATTTTCACCGAATTTGATTAAGTGCCAACGTGACAGAGGGTGAGTCTATCTCCGTCTCAAGCACTATACATACGTCTTTGAATTGCTTAAGGGTTAAGCCAAATTGATCTTAATCGATAGTATATTATAAAAAATAAGCCCTATGCAGTAACAACTCAACATTTCCCAGTATTTAGTATTGCAACAAACTTCTACCCAATACAAAAAAAACCGTTTGATTGTCTGAGAATCGATCCTAAACCAAACCGCTGAACTACGTAAGTGATTGCATTGTATGAAATATAAAAAGGTTAGATGTGTATGGAAATCTTTGCGAATCGTACATTTACGACCATTTCGGTAGTAATAATAGTTTCGTGGTAAGCGGCCATCACTCGATTCTTCTCGTAACATCTGACGCAATGATCGATCGGTTTAATTTTACTCTCCGGAACGATGCCCTACGAGTACCATTCCAATTGTTTTTGAAACTTATTAATTGTTACAAAATACGACTGGTAGTCGAGTTACTTAATTATTATTACAAGGAACAGTACTAAAAACTAATTACAAGTAGAAAACTTGGCCCAAATCGGTGTCTCTCGGGATCGTGCCAAGATGGCTGGCAGCATTGCCACGTTGAATAGCAATGATGATTCTCTGAGCGAGTTAACCCCAGCCCACTTGTCACGAGAAGCTTCTACCAGACGACGTGCAACCTCTTTGAAAAGTTGATGAGCATCTGGACCCCAAGGTCCCAGAGTTTCAACCGCAAACGCAGAAGATATGTATCCTTGACCAATGCGAGCATATTTCCGGCGCTTGAGGCACTCCTGCTGAACAGCAGCAGAACCGGCCGCTAGTTACTTAATTTATAAGCAAAACATACAGATAAATAAAATTTAAGTGTCTGTTTGTAATTCCAAAATAACAGCTTTTCACTAAATGAAAATATTACACATTACAGACAAAGAAAAAACAAATTTAATTTTTTTTCTCTGTCTGTCTGTTTGTTCCGGGTAATGTCTGAAACGGCTGGACCGATTTCAATGGGAGTTAAACTGGCTCATAACTAATATTACAAGGAGTAACATAGGCTACTTTTAATTAAAATAATTAGGGTATCGTGGGCCGGGCAAAAAAATTGTTTTGCCGATTTCGTACCGTATATACTTTCATGTATTGACTGAAAAGATGTTATACTAGAATTACAAACAGACACATCAATTTTATTTATCTGTATAGATATATTATATTTTCTTACTCATAAAATAGCGGTCAGAAATTAGGCCCCGTCAATGTCTACATTTGACCACACCTATTTACCGTAATCATTTCGTTAGTGAAAACAAAATCCGAGCACAAATGGCTTGCATTTTGATTTAGCATACGAATGACGTCAGCTGCAGTAACCCAGTTGCTGAGATTAAACGACAAAGATATATACCGATCGGTGAAAGGCACCGGTGACCGTGGACTTTAGCTGAAGGATGTACTTTGGATATTTGTCAGTTTTGAGAGCTGACAAGGCATGACCTGGGCTCTACCATTTGCTCTAAAGCCACGATTATGAACCTATCACGGGTTTGTCACCGTTTTCGTAATCTATACTCGCTAGCGTCACTCGCAATATTTGTATGAGATATTTGTTCTAATACTAATATTCTGCGGAGACGCTAGCGAGTATAGATTACGATAACGGTGGCAATCCTGTGATAGGGGTACTGATGTATATGACGTGTCGATTTCTGTTACCGTCACGCAGCTAAAATACAAAATTCTAAACCTATATACTAATCTACACTAATATTATAAACAGGAAAACTTTGTTTGTTTGGTTGTAATGTATAGGCTCAAAAACTACAAGACCGATTTCAAAAATTCTTTCACCATTGGATAGCTACATCATCAGCGAGTACCATAGGTTTTATTTTATCCCCGTACTTCCGCGGGAACGGGAACTACGCGCGTGAACCCGCGTGAGGTCCGCTAGTATAACATAAGCTGCAGTCTGTTTTTTTTTTTGTTTGAACGCGCTAATCTCAGGAACTACTGATACGATTTCCAAAAATATTTCAGTGTTAGATTGTCCATTTATAGAGAAAGGTTATATGTTATATTAGGCTTTCAAAAAAATAGGGATCAGAACGGCATGTCGTCAGATAGAAAATAAAATATTTATGTTAATACCTAGTCTGTATATTAGCTTTATTGAAGTTTAGGTAGGATTCAACAAAAAATATTTACTTGAACTCAAAAATATCTTTATTCGATTAGACTTTTAACAAAGTACTTTCAAATCGTCAGAACGACATAATTATACAGGAGTATAATACATGCTGACGCCATTTAACTCTTATAGGTGCCATCACGGGTAATGAGTGTTCGCTCCAAAAAAGACTACTTGGCATTGAATGTCAGCGCTCATAACTTGTTACGGCACCTATTATATAGTATTAAATTAAATAGTATTATATGTGTTCTCTCATACAGTACAAAGCTGATTAAGCTAGGTAATTATATTGTCTGACTTGCCCTGCGGTTTCACCCGCGTTGACTTAATTTCACGGGCGGGCGGCGGAATCATAATATTCTGTTTAAATGCAAGTTACTCCTTGTAACATCAGCCATTTCCGAGATTAGCCCGAATAAACAGACAGACGAATATTTTTTTTTAATTGGTTTTTGTATTTGTATGTTTAGTTAAAAGGTGCAATTTTGAAATTACAAACAGACACTTCAATTTTATTTATCTATATTTATTTGAAATGATAGTGAAAACAACTTCAAACAAAAGCCTTTACAATTGCCTCCAGACAATAGCGGATAAGTTTCTTAAGAGACAAATTATAATATACTTGCATAACACAAGCTATGAATAAAGATATTACTAAATACATAGTCGTTTATAAAAGTTGCGGAACGACGAGAAGTTTTGTTTATGAATTCTGTTCTGTTATGTTTAACTATGGAGTTATTTTATTACACACTAGCTGTGCCCCACGGTTTCACCCGCGTAAATTTAATCCCTAATTATTTTTTTTATTAAAAATAGTTTATTTTACTATGACGAAACTTTACTTTTAAAAAAAAATCAATAGTACTCTAAGTAACTCGTTATAAAATCCGCCGTATCAGAGATTACCCAGAACGGACATGGAGACAGACAGACAGATTTTTTTTTAAATTCGTTTTTTTTTCAGTAACATATAACTTTCATATAAATTTAGTGAAAAGCCGTTAACTTGGAATTAGAAACAGACACTACAATTTTATTTATCTGTATAGATATAAGTAAGTAATGCATTCCATATAAACTTAATCCTAGTACATATTTAAGCGTGTTAGAACGAATCCGTTATTCTCTACGTATGTTTTTAAATAAAGCTTAGTAGTAGACATTTGGGATATGATGTATTTGGGATACAATTAAAACATTATCATTAATATTAAGGTTTATGTAATTGAATATGTTAGTTTTATATTTCCCGCTCTACATTTTCTTACTGTCTAAAATCTAGTTGGCTTTTTTATAATCTTCCTGTCATTAATATTTGACAAATGAGTTGTCATTTGTGAGACGCCACAGACATACAAAAATCCAACAATAGCCCTGGCGACCCAACTTACCTAAGAGACACAGCACTGCTCTAAGGTAGCGTTATTTAGCTGCAATCTTCTGGAGGTAATACTTCTGCAATGTATTCTTGCGATGAACGATTAATTACTTATTTCAATATTTCTAACTGACTTGTATTAATAATACTTCTTTAGTATTTTATTTTCTCTCTAGGTTCAAGTAATGTTAATCTAAATGTGGAAGCTTTTAATTAGCAACTTGACTAATAAATATCATTATAATATATATAAATTTGTCAGGAAGCTTTAATAAAAAAAAACCAATAAAAAAATTGTTGGTACTGTCAAACAGCTCTGAATTTCAACGCTTCCGTTATGCCCTACCTCTATTAATTTATTTTAAAGAGGCACTTTAAATTGGCTCGTGTAACAATAGATCGAGAGTCGTGGTGGCCTTGGGGTTTGAGCAGTCGCCTGCTACGCAAGCGACGCATGTTCGAATCCCAGCGGGGACCAATGAGGTTTTCTAAAAATTGATTGTGATTTCACACCACGTGCTTTTCGGTGAAGGAAAACATCGTGAGGAAACCTGCATATATCTGAGAAGTAATTCACGTATGCTATAGTGCCTGAGACGGCGATGGACTCTCTCACTTATCCTACGTCACTTAATCATATTCGGTGAAATGTAGGTGTTGTTGTTACAACACCGCTGCTTACCCCTTCTGGAACCGTTCTGTTACGGGTTATGAGCCCTCACCTAAAATAGTTATGTATTTTATTCGCTTCACGCCATACAGGCAGATAGAGACATATAATGACTACTGTGCCTGTACCCGCGTCGTACCATGTTAACGCTATATGACTGACCAGCTCAAGCTACTTTGAAGCTTCTCGTTCAAGTATTAGAAACCACTTTCGCTTCGTCTAAAATACTTGTCACGAATAGCAGATAAGCAATTAGCAAGTGTTGAACACGTAACTACCCTAGTGATGTACTCCCATGCTGTACGGTCTCGCTCCAGCGGGCCGCTCTGCGCTTTCTCCAGCCTCATTCCTCTCTGTCACGGCATGCCTCACATCTATTGTGTGGGGATGCATTGTATCTTACACAAATCACCACTAAATGCATATGAAAGTATATACAGTACTAACGCAAAAAAAAAACAATTAAAAAACATCTCTAGTCTGTCTGTTTGTTTATTCCGGCTAATACCTGAAAAGCCTGGACCCATTTTTAAGGGACTTTCACTGGCTATGCTAATGTTAACAAGGAGTAACTTAGGCCACTTATATTAAGAAAAACATTAGGATTCCGCGTGCAATCCATGAAATTAAGTCTACGCTGTATAAGGTACACCAAAGCTTGTGAAAATCAGGCATCAGTCACATCGGGATCTTATATCGGGTGATGACCCCAACAATGTATAGGATAATAACATATGATAGAGGATAAATATAATCTAATAACTAAAAACCTTAAAAATATATAATCATATAACTAAAATATATTATTAAAAGAAGTCCCTGTAGGCAAAGTACCGAAGATACTGGCAGCATTCCCCCTTTGGATGGCAAGACTAATTCTTTGACCGAGGTAGCTGCCAGCTCTCCGGTCTCCTGTGATGTCGACTAACCTTTCGGTTATTTCTTTAAAAAGCCTAATAGCGCTAGGACCCCACGGACCAAGGGTCTCGACTCCGAATGGGACAAAGTCATATTCGGAGCCGAGACCCCTGTATTTGCAGGCTTTGGCTTTTTTAATAGAGGATATATATTGCAGTAGGTCAAGAATAGTACGTACAGTGGGTCACGCTGAAAATCGGCTCCGCTAAATGAACCGGACCCCAGTTTGGTCTGTGGGTATAGTTGAGTTGTGACCCTTTGATGACAATTTGCGTCAATGTGCGGGACATTGTCGTCAAAGGGTACGTAAGGGGGCCTAGTACATATACAGAGTGCCTAGTGCGAGTTTTTCACTGCCCCCGTCACAAGTCACCTTGTCGACACAGCGCCATCTGTCGGCCTAAAGATGACACTATTGTGAGCCTATACAAATCTGCGTTTACGTCGACGCGATGACTTGTGACGACGATTTAAGAAAGCTCGAACTAGGCCCTCTGGTGCGAACCACTTTGTACCATAACAACACTCTGCTTACTTGTTTTATGGCTGCTTATTGTGATCAATAAAAAAAATATTATTATTATTACGCAACAGCCTTATTAAATTTAAAGGTTCGCTTTCGTTTGAAGGCTGATGTTATAGGTATCAGTGAGTTTTTTACCAATTCTCGAAGACAAATTGAAAAGCATATGTTTTTTTATACTATACGACAACGTATTGCTTAAGCACTTGAAAATTATTCAAACCTTTTTTACTTCAGCTCTCCTTTGTCCCGTCTGTAACAAAATAAAGATTCACTTTGTATTGAGAATATATTTAGAAGTCAAATTTAGAGCACTCACAACCGAAGGAAGTATACCTATGAAGAGATGCATGAATGTTGACGAAGCGAAAGAAGCATGCAAGGATCGTAGTATATGGCGCACAGTAGTCTCTGCCTACCACTATGGGATACAGTCATGAGCAGTAGGTCTAAAAAAGGCCACTTTGGGAGAATCATAATGTGATCCGAATATGATTCATCATCGAAATAATAAAATGGTCACTTAGGTGCAATTCATATTATGATTCACCAATGATTTAAATTTCGCATTTCACCTGTTTCACACTTTCCTATGAAGATTCCTAAAATGGTTAGCTTTTGTGACAAATAGCATCATAAAAAGTTAGTTAGGGACTAACGTATACAATTATTGTAATCATTCGTGAATCATAATATGAATTGCACCTAAGTGACCATTTTGTCATTTCGTTGATGAATCATATTCAAATTATGATTCTCCCAAAGTGGCCTTTTTTTTAAGTGCAATGATAAATTATGAGATTTCGATTATTTTATGTTATCTAGGAAAATCGCAAGTTTTTGTATACAGGTGGCAAAAAACGTACCTACGGACTGTAGGTACGTTTTAGTACTTTTTGAGTAATGATAAGCTACTCTAGTCTTGCGTATTGCCTTCTAATCTATACATCTATCTACATCTAAATCTATAGAGATAAATAAAATTGAAGTTTCTGTTTGTAATACCACATTTACAGCTTCTCTCCATGCATATGAAAGTTTATAGAGTACTGACATTACAACACTATTTTTTTAATTAATTTTGTCCGTTTGTTTGTTCCGGCTAATCTCTGATACGGATAGATCGATTTTATAGAGATTTTCACTGGCAGGTGAAGCTGATGTTTCAAGGATTAACTATATACTAGGCTACTTTTCTAATTCTACGCGGGTGAAATATTGGGGCACAGATATTTTTTTTTTTTATTAATTGTGGTAACGAAGTAGGGGATGAAAAAGCCGCACTAACAAGTTATTCGTAGGAACACGACTCTTAGATAGAATTACTTGGCTGCGATCTTCTGTTAGGAGGAGGTACAATCCCCAGTAGGGCAGCTCCCAATTTCCCGAAGATCCCGATATGCCCCACCTCTCTTAAAGCTGCAGCAATAAAAGTTTCAGTGCACTGAATTATGATCATAGGCACTAATAGCACCAATTACGGGCACCCTCGCCCTCGACCATCGCATGTTACTAAAATGTCAATAGGAACCTTCCATCACACATGACCAGTGGAAAATGACCCGAAAAATCACATTCAAAAACCGTTTCAGGGCTCTTGCAAAATGGACATGATACTGTATGGGAATTTAAGTTTTATATCCTATGTTTTAAGGTGGATTTATATAAAAAGAGTGAAAAGTATCTGATAGATAATAAATGGACTGGTCATCGAAGGTGAATGGCCGCTAGTGTATTGGTAAGCTTTTGTAAAATGTTTGGTATTATTTATCAAAAAAGTTACGTGTAATTATGGCCATTTAATTGATATTAAATTGTAACATCGATCGGGAAAATTGTGTTATTATCTACCCTCTATCGCCTTTAAACATCACTTGCAACTAACTTTCGTCAACTTGTCAAAGCGGGCTGGGGCTTTTCTCGCTCAGAGAATCAGCATTGCTATTCAACGTGGCAATGCTGCCAGCCTTCTTGGCACGATTCCGAGACACCGATCTAGGCCAATTTTTCTACTTGTAATTCGTTTTAAATACTGTTCCTTGTATATACGATTAAGTTATTATTCAATAAAAGCCCCTAATGTTAACTTCAAACTAAATTTATAACACACTTGAACTATGAAGTTAAATATAATAAAGCGCAAGCTGCTGTCTTCATAAACACGAAGACAGCAGCTTGCGCTTATATATATCACTTTTAACTTTTGATGGATTGTCAGTATCAAATCACTCCATTTTTAAACTAATAATCTCAATGTAGTTGTGATATGTATTTGGCCTACTCCGACTGACATCTGTAAGTCTGTGGAGTGTACCATAGATTGGTATAAACCTTAAATTGGATAACATAGCGTCTCACACTTGACCAATTTGCTATAAAAATACAATCGAAGTACCTAATTAGATTTATTATTAAGTATGACGACAAAAGAAAGTCGTAACGAATTTTAAAATCGAATTTGTCTTCGTAAAGGGGAAATCTAATTGGACCAATAAATAGACAAGGTAACTGCAGTCGATAATAGGCTTTACGTAACTCGCGGGCCATATTAACATAGCTATAGAGCAATGGTGGCCATACGATTTGAACAATAGGGTTCAAATTAGTCTGAAACTTCGGTCGGAAACTGCAATACGTCGAACAAATTCAACGCATTGTGAAGTCGTGCCTGTGTCTATCAAGTATGCATGGTTAAAATCAAAATCAAAAATATCTTTATTTGATGATACACAAAAATACAGTATTATAAATGTTACCAGGTTCAAAGGGTTTCTTTACTAGGAAGAACTTGACTATTATGGTTACACTTTGTAATGGTTAATTTATTTATTTAAAAACTTTAAGCGCAAAGTACACAGGTGGACTTAATGCTAAAGCATTTTCTGTCAGGCAACCTTACAATACAGGACAAACATAGAAGCGGGTGTGATATATCATTAGAAAAATAACATTAAATACTTAAAAACTAAACTAGTGTAACAAACACACATATGACAGAGAATATGAATAAATATAATAATGGTTACAATATCTATATCTTTTCTATTAATCAACATCTATTATCCATACATACAGATAAATAGAATTAAAGTGTCTGTTTGTAATTCCAAAATAACAGCTTTTCACTAATACATATACATGTTATGAAAATATGCGGTACTGACATAAAAAGTGTTATTTTATAATTTTTTCTCTGTCTGTCTGTTTGTTCCGGCTAATCTCCGAAACGGCTTGATATATGTTAACGGAACTTTCACTAACAGATAGCTAATGTTGCAAGGAGTAATAGGCTACATTTATTTAATAAAAACGTTAGGGTAGAGAGTAACTCTACGCGGGTAAAACCGCAGAGCACAAGTAGTATCTCATAAATATAGTTAGTAATGCAAGTGTGACACCCTTGGTGTATCAAAGCCGCAGCTTACCACCAGTCGGACTAAACACTTGCTTGCCATCTTTATTGTATAAGAAAACTAGCTGTGCCCGGCAAACGTTGTATTGCCATTTATTTTTTGGGGTGGTCACCCTTATCATTTAGGGCTATGAAAAATAGATATTGGCCGATTCTCAGACCCGATTTGCACAGAAAATTTCAGACAAATCGGTCCAGCCGTTTCGGAGGAGTACGGTAACTAACATTGTGACATGGAAATGTTATATATTAGATTAAACTGATTGATGTTACCGAATGTAATCTTAACAAACATCTACGGATACAATCTATGTATTCTAGAATGCTATTTAAATTAAAAGCACTATAGTTACGTATAACTTAAAACACTTTAAGGCAACATCAATAATTTCGTTCCGAAACGAAATAGAGCATACGATTAGTGTTACTTAATAAGAATCTCTTTCAGTATGTTTTCCTATCAATTTCCTGTTCTGTTAATGTGATTTTAATCTTATGAATCTAAATGAGATTTTTCGATTGGGAAATTGAGTGGAATGAAGAATGAATTAAATGTTTTACTGCATTTTGAACTAACGCAATCATGAGCTTATTCTATAAATATAATTAAAATAAATATTTTATGAAAATTCATCAATTAAAGAAGAATCTTTCTTTCTTTTTAAACCGACTTCAAAAAAAGGAGGAGGCTATGTTATCAGCAAACCCTTTCATTTGATACTCATTCCGTAGTAATGCGGAAAAAATAACTAGTCCGCCATCTTGAATGATCCGCCATATTGGAATTGTAATGATGTCACATAGCTAAGCATGCATCGTTATCCAAAATAAATAATAAGTATAGATTAAAAACCTAATTATATACATATCCAAGGAACAGGGGGCCAAATATATGATAGTTTAATTTTACTCTACAATAATGAAACATCAAAGCTCAGAAGTTCTTAATACGCTCTGCTTAAGCAGATGACTTAAGAAACATTACAAGTTGAAAACTTGACCCAAATCGGTATCTCTTGGGATCACTCCTAGACTATGGCGTAAACATCAAGAGAGGTCGAGCATATTCCAAAATACTCAGTGTCCGATAGGTGCCTGTACCTCCTTGCCAAACCAACTTCTGTGGGGTGGAGGTACCAGTCCCGGCGAGTCCCCGCAGCCAAACAATGCTAGTTTAGAGTAGTGTTGTTTTCCTCCACCCAATAGCCAGGACCTAAGAATTTGGCCAAGGGTCATAAGAGGCGACTATAAAGGGGCCGGAAGGTCTGCTAGTGTTGGTCGGGGTGGAGCCTTGACCACCGAGTCGCCATGTGGCTGGCGCTGCCTTGCACATCGAGGTCTCCAAGAGGGGCGATGAGGGGACACCGGTCCGATCTATCAGAGTACCTGGAGTGCCCCCAAAGCACGGAGGTTAGTCACCGGGGAGGTTTTAGTGCGATAGAAATCCCCCATACCCCGACCTGCCTCTCGTTTTGAAGGTTTCCCCATCGTCAATAAAAAAGTGTTGTGTTCTTGAGATGAGTCAGATCGCCAGTGCTATCCTTCCCATTGTCAAATTTCTTTCTTTTCGTTCCAACAGACGATGTCTAGAACTTAGCTAATACTTAAACTAAATATATTTGACGTCTAAGTATCGTTAAGTTATCGTAGTAGTGCTAAGTTTTTAGAATCATCATGACTTATTGATCTAAGCTACAATACACGACTCTTTTATACCAGATGCAAAAAGCAAGGTTATTTCTTGTTAAGCAATTAACCTGTGTCTGTTGGTAACATTTAAAATGAGCTGAATAATCTTCTTCTAGTATATAAAGTTCTCGTGTCACAGTTTTCGGTGCCATACTCCTCCGAAACGGCTTGACCGATTTTGATGAAATTTTTTGTGCTTATCCGGTATATATGAGAATCGGCCAACATCTATTTTTCATCCCCCTAAATGTTAGGGGTAGTCCACCCCAAAAAAATGGCAATACAACGTTTGCCGGGCACAGCTAGTCTATATATATTATTTTATTTATATATTTGTAACTCCAAATCAACAGCTTTTCACTACATGCTATTTGTTAAATTACGTGCATATTTTGCAAATATAATAAATGATAATGATCTCCTTCCGAATTTCGGTTACGGCGGCTAATCTCAACGAGGATCAGCCATGTGCGCAGGAGATATTATAGTGCACAAGTGTGTGCAAACACAGGTGCACTCTTTATACCCTCACTCTCATCGTGCAAATATATACGGTATTTACTTAAGATAAAAGTATGTCTCTGTCTATCTGTTTGCTTTTTCTAAAAAAAATCTTTAAAATCGAGGTGCACAATATAAATTGTGCACCTTATTCTCAAATTTTCTAGTTTCCTACAGATAATTATTTATTCAGTTTAGGCCCTGTTAAGGCACTTTTAAATCTCAAAGAATTGACCACCAGTTCGGAAACTAGCCTTCTAAGAAGAACCGGCAAGAAACTCAGCTTGCAATGTTTATCTGTTTTTTTCGCAAAAAATTATATACGGTTTTTTTTAATATACAAGGAACATTTTATAATTAAAACCGCATTTCAAAGGGATTCGGGAATAGGCAGGCACTAGGCATTGACTAAACATCCACTTTTCACCTATGTTGAGTACATCGCATCTCAGGCACTATACATGTAATGTGTCTTTTAATTCATTCTCGGATTTTTCCTTCGCGTGTTGTCGTCCGTGTGCGCTCTATCACAAACAAAAAACGATTGCGTTGATGTCTTTTGTATGGACATATCGTTTACATTTAGAAGTCATACATTAAACGAGATATACGTATATTAACCGCTTTGTTTATACAGGGCTGAGACTTATTATAGTTAGTTACTCCTTGTAACATTAGATATATGCCAGTGAAAGTCCCGATAACATCGGTCTAGCGGCATAGGAGATTAGTCGGAACGAACAGACAGACGGCCATTTATTTATGCGTACCGTACATTTATATATACTTTCATATACTTCTCAGAAATATGCAGGTTTCCTCACGATGTTTTCCTTCACCGTAAAGCATGTGGTGTGAAATCAATGTACATAAGTTTTTTAGAAAAACTCATTGGTACAGGCCTCGCTGTTAAATCAAACAGACATTCCAATTGTAGGTATCTGTATAAATGTATAGATATCTGTAGCTATGAGGGCTATATGGGGGCTTCGTCTATATTGACACAACATACGATGCTACTTCTTGTGATTTAGAAGGCGTATTTTATTACTATATAACTAAATGGAAATAGCTAGCTTTTTGTTCATCTCCATGCAAAAACACAATTTTTAAAAGAACATCTCAAAAAAGTGCCTTATCTATATTTAGACGACCTTGAACCATCACTCAGTAAAACTAAGGAGTTATATACTAATTATGAAATGGTTAGAAATTCAAAACAACGCCGTTGGTAAGGTGGTTAGTATACTGCAATGTAACACTAGGTGGGTTCGATACCCTGCAAAACAAACATTTATCTTAGACAGACTTTCGTATCTTTTATATAAACTAGCTGCGGTGTACATAGTACATAGTGATCTATCAACGCACAGCCCAAACCACTGGACGGATCGGACTGAAATTTGGCATGCAGGTAGATGTTGTGACGTAGGCATCCGCTAAGAAAGGATTTTGATTAATTCCACCTCCAAGGGGATAAAATAAGGGATGAAAATTTGTATGAAACTGTCAATTTGAAACCGGTATATTATATGAAATTAAATCGAAGCGGGTGAAACCGCGGGGCACAGCTAGTCTTAAAGAAATATTAAGAATGTAACCCGAACCGAAGATAGGACTGATCGATATCATGTATTAAATAACAAATTTATATATAAGTTCACTTAGATATCGTACCTTTATAAGAGGAGCTCGTGGCACAGTTGCTATTGCACATATCATTCGATCAGCGAAGTTAAGCAGCCCTAACCCTAGCCAGTAATCGGATGGATGACCGCCCGAGTTTCCTCCGTGCCTCGGAGAGCACGTTAAGCCGTCGGTCCCGGTTGCCAATTTATCATCTTTAGCAATCGTTACAGGTCAGTCGGAGGCCTAAAATAGTCTGACAACTGGTTTAACCCAGATCACAGATTTTCCGCGTAAAAGGGGTTGCGAAGGTCAGATGGCAGTCGCTTCGTATAAAAATCAGGTGATCAGCCACATCGGGTTGAATCAAGTGCCGACCCCAACAATGTATGGGATATGGCCAGGGAGATGATGAGATAAAGTACCTTTATATTCGTACACATGAAAATAGGTACATTCGTACTTCAAATAATTTTATTCAACATATTATTTAAGAAATTGGGATACTCGTAGAATAACTACATACATACATACATATGCTCACGCCTGTATTCCCCGAAGGGGTAGGCAGAGGTGTTGTTATCACAACACTTTTCACCGAATTTGTTTAAGTGCCAACGTGACAGATGGTGAGTCTATCGCCGTCTCAGGCACTATACATACGTCTTTGAATTACTTCTCAGAAATATGCAGGTTTCCTCATGTTTTCCTTCACCGTAAAGCACGTACAATAACTAAAAACTAACAAATTTATTCACAAGTAATATCAGCCCCTGAATTCGTATACTGCGTAGTTTTCGTGGAAGAAAAATGTTTGCACGCAACTACTGTAGCGTGTGGTTGGAGAAATCAAACAGCTATGCGCATTTACATCTGTTGCTTTCTACCATACCGTCCATACCGCACACTTTGATACTTTCAAATCAAATCAAAAAGTTTTATTGAACATAATAATAATAATGATACATACATATGCTCACGCCCGTCATTGAATTACTTCTCAGAAATATGCAAGTTTCCTCACGATGTTTTCCTTCACCGTAAAGCACGTGGTGTGAAATCAATGTACATCAGTTTTTTTTTTTAGAAAAACTCATTGGTAATGGCCCCGCTGGGATTCGAACTTGCGTCGCTTGCGTAGCAGGCGACTGCTCAAACCTCAAGGCCACCACGGCTCCTCCGGCTAATAATAATGATCTCCTACCGAATTTCGGTTACGGCGGCTAATCTCAACGAGGATTAGCAATGTGCGCAGGAGATATTATAGTGCACAAGTGTGTGCAAACACAGGTGCACTCTTTATTCCCTCACTCTCATAGTCCGATGGGAGGCAATCCGACACGACCGGAGAGAGATCAGGCGTAGGACCAACGGTGCAACGTGCGCTCCGAGGCACGGGGGTGGAAACACAACTTCCAAACTCCGGGCATTTTATTTTTAATTTCTTTACGGAAAAACCCAATATCAATTTTGGCCCGACCCGGGAATCGAACCCGGGACCTCGTGATCAGCGAACGTACTAACCAATAGACCAATGAGGCAGTTCAACATAAGTGACACTTGGAACACTTATTGACCGTCATTTCTCTTACGATAACTTATGTTAATTTACTACCGTTTACAAATGTAAGCCTGTCAGGAGAAGCAACGGCGAAACAAACTACCCGGCTTTATTTACATGTGTCCCTTCTTTATACATAGGGTTTTAATACATTTTAATATAAGAGTGACCAACTCATTGCCAAGCTTGGCTATCGTCAATATACTCAATTTCAATTTCAATTTCAATTTATTGCTTTAAAACACATTCTTAATTTAGCACTTACAGGTACTGAACGGTAACACTATATATTAACAATATGGACCCTGTTGGGGACAGAAATTTTTTCAGTAACACTATAATATGTTTTTTCATAAAGTTTCTGTTTGATGATTTGCCTTTAAACTTAAAAATGGTAGTTAACACATTTTTAATGGTATTTTATTGAAAAAGGGTATACTTTGCTATGATTTATTCTTTATTACCAACTAGCTGTGCCCCGCGGTACTTCTCTCCGTAAGATACTTGTTATAGACGTCCAAAATGACGCGAACCATATATGCACAATAATGTAACAGCAATAAAGTCTAGCGTATACTTGTAGAGTAGACGAACAAAAATATACAGCCGCGTACACTTAATTTCATGGGTGACAATGGGTGGGGTTGTAAAATTAGCTATCTGCCAATGAAAAATATAAAACATTGGTTTTTATTTGTCAGGGCCGTGTATACTTTTATATGCATTCAGTAAAAAGCTGTAATTTTGGAATCACAAACAGACACTTCAATTTTATTTATATGTATAGATGTATAGACTATCCTATGACGAACATCATCATGAGGCAGGTTTGAATCGAAGCGGGTCCTGTACCAATGAGTTTTACTAAAACCTTTGGTGCAGTGATTCCAAACAGATGCTTTACGGTGAAGGGAAACATCGTGAGGAAACTTGCATATGTTTGAGAAGTAATTCAAAGACGTATGTGTGCCTGAGACGGCGGTAGACTCACCATCTGTCACGTTGGCACTTAATCATCTTCGGTGAAATGTGGGTGTTGTTGTTACAACACCTCTGCCGGGAATACAGGAGGGAGTTATGAACATCGTTAGAAAACTTTGAAGATAGAAGAAGATAATACGAAATTCAATGACGTTTAAAGTCACGAATAAAATAATTTCAAGTGTAGTCATATCGCACCATGATTCACCAACCACCTTTATCATCTTCGGTGAATACATAGTAAGTGTTAACTCTCTGCCTATCCCTTCGAGAACTCTGCTTACATACATGCATCTCTTAAAATTACTACAGAAAATTTGGTCTACAAGTAAACTACAGTAGCACATTATTGGAAATAATTAAAAAAATATTTAAATAAGTTAATAGGAGACAATATCTTATCGCTATATCGATCTCTCCCAGACAACCTTAGGGTGCAGAAGAGTAAGAGAGAAAGGAATAATATTATGCAGGTGAGAAAAATAGAAAAAAAACAATGTAAATGGAAACCACAGCGTACTCACTTTTGATCAAAGGTTACAACACGTTTACGGCCCAAATACCAGTAGTGATGGATCACGCAATAATCTGGAGTTGAATACATCCATTAGTATAAATTCAATTTATAATTTTAAATACCCTTTACTGAGTCTAAACGAACCACAATCAACATTGAACCGGTTCTCGAAACTAGTTGGTTCGTGGTTCCTTCTAATAGATCAGAGGTCGCTGGCAATGTTTTTCCTCTTCAATGCAAGTTAAGGTCTTTTGCAAGTGCCTGGTATATGTCAGTGCAATGCGCTAGAGTCGTTTCGCTATCTATATTTCATACATAACTTAATACAAAAGAAGGTAGAAGCCTCTCGTGACAAGCGGGCTGGGGCTTTTCTCGCTCAGAGAATCAGCATTGCTATTCAACGCGGCAATGCTGCCAGCCTTCTTGGCACGATCCCAAGAGACACCGTTTTGGGCCAAGTTTTCTACTTGTAATATAATGTACAAAGGGCCAACTATGATCGCTTAAGCAGCGCGTATTAAGAACTGCTTAGCTTTGATATTTGATTTTAGGATACCAACATGAAACGACAAAGCTCAGAAGTTCTTAATACGCGATGCTTAAACCATCATAGTTGGCCCCCCGTTCCTTGTAAATATAATTATGTTATTCCATAAAAAAATTAAAAAAAAGATAAGGATCTATGGGAAAATAGTGGGAAAACTGCGAATGTATTTGCTTTCGCCCACGCTAAACAAACCCAAAACATGACAAGGCACATTCAAGACAAGCCTTCAAAGCTCGTGACGCCATCTATATTGGTAGTCTAGCTGTGCCCTGCGATTTCACCTGCGTAGACTTATTTTCATAAGAGGGCCGCGGATCCCAATATTTTTTTAAATAATAACAACCTAGGTTACTCCTTGTAACATAAGCTATCCGCCAGTGAAAGTCCTGTTCAAATCAGTCCAGCCGTTTCGGACATTAACTGGAACAAACAGACTGACAGAGAAAAATTAAAAAATTGGTTTTTCTGTGTTCATACCGTGTATACTTTGATACGTAAATACATATTACTAAATAGTCAAAAGGTGTAATTTTGGAATTACAAACAGACACTTCAATTTTATTTATCTGTATAGTTGTATATGTATATATATATAGTGCGGGGTTCATGGCATACAGCCATACAGTAGTGGCCAGTCTCCGCTAAGCCGAGCTCCAACATAATGCAACCACGACCTTCGCCACTCACTGCGAACCGACCGTGAAATTAAACATTGCTAAAATTATGTGCTATCGCTTCTATTGCTCGCTTGGGAATTTTTTAAACATAGATTCTTTCTTAATTGATATATAGGACACTTTTTACAGAGCTTGCGTCATTTAGAAACGCATGGATATTGCTTTACTTACGAAAGGTTACTTCATGTTTTGATGGTCACACTGCTTAGTTTATAGTGGAGGGAAATGTGAATGAAACTGTGGAGGTCTTCAATGAACAGTGATGAGTCACTGGTTGTGACACTAGCCCTGTTATGAAGATGGAGGTCATGTCCTCAATCCGCGGACAATATTTGTTAAATGACCCAAGAAATAAAAATTATACAGGGTATATAGTGAATATAGTGTCGGTAGAATGCGTCCAAGGAAGAACTACTATGACCAAATTAATAATATTTTTCACCCGTAACTGAAGGTAGTGTATGAAGAGATAAATGTGGATGAACCGAAAGAAGTATGTAAGGATCGTAGCATGTGGCGAACGGTGGTCTCTGCCTACCCTCGTGGGATACAGGTGTGAGAATATGTATTAAAAATGGCTGTTTATTTGGGAGGGGATCACAAACCCTATGATATAAAAATGATTAAAACCTCCGGGAATCAACGATTTTTTTAATTTTTCTAGCTGAATATTAGAATGTTGTATCAAATGTGTAGAAGTCTGTTATGATAAGGCATGAACTTATGGTAAGGCCCCAGCCGCGTTATTCTGTAAAGTTTCTCAGCGTGGCATTCGACGTCGAGTGTCAAACATACGAATTTAAACTTTATTTACACGGCTTTACCTATAATATAATTATGTAGTAGGATTGCTATCGCGATATTGTATCTTACATAATCATACACAGATCGTGGTGATATTTGGAAGCAATAACTATTTATTACACGTGTTAGAGATAACGATATGTAATCGATAAAACGATTACCTTTATAAAATGTTAATTGCTGTCTTCCGCTTGCAACTACGTCTATACAAATACATTACAGATATCAAGAAATTCTGTATTTTTGCACTAGTTAGTGAATAATAAATAGTCGCGACTTCAATTTGGTATTAATTTTTAAAAATCTATTTATATAATTCTTCTTTAGTCTTCGCTTAATGTTAATCGCTTTCTGATGAAATTCTGGTAGGAGAAGAGGAATAATGCAGAAGTTTCGTCTATTAAACACTTGTGTTTTCAAGACCTTGGTCAAATGTATGGTGATCCAAAGATCCTGGTGCCCGCTTGCTTACGTTACATACATAAAGATTAATTATACAATAATTACAAATAATATGTAAATATTATAATATATATATATTCTCTGTCAGTTTGTTCCGGCAAGTCTCTGAAACAGCTGGACGGGTTTTCACTGACAGATAGCTGATT
Organism: Watsonalla binaria; assembly: GCA_929442735.1. NCBI lineage: Eukaryota > Metazoa > Arthropoda > Insecta > Lepidoptera > Drepanidae > Watsonalla > Watsonalla binaria. Next base: position 1,069,641 of record OV838932.1, read on the forward strand.
TTACAAGGTATATAGGCTAGTTTTATTTAAATGAAAAAAATGTTAAGCGATATAATGCCACAAAGGAAATTAACTCCACACGGATAAATCCGCAGGGTACAAATAGTGTTCTATAAAATATTTAATGTAGTATAGAAAGCTCCTTTACTTGAGTACACTTTCGTTAAGAAAATGCGTAAGTCAATTTACAAAATGCGTAGAAAATGTCCGAGTATGATTGATATAATTTAATATAATGAGCTTTTCCAATAGCCTGTAGAAAATACTAGTTATATGCTTACAGCACATGAGAGAAATCCCTCGCACTACAGCAACAAATGACATAATTTTACTCTCATTTTTATGATAAATGATACTCATATTGATATACTCATAATGATAGTTCAAACTCATTAAACTAATTAATTAAACATTAATTGGTATGTCGCTGGTGCCATGGATGCGTTGGCTCCGTCCCATCTCCCCGGCACTGCTGTGGCGGCCGGTGCTGCTGCTGTTCAGCAGGAGTGCCTCAAGCGCCGGAAATATGCTTGCATTGGTCAAGGATACATATTTTCTGCGTTTGCGGTTGAAACTCTGGGGCCTTGGGGTCCAGATGCTCTTTGAACTTTTCAAAGAGGTTGCACGTCGTCTGGTAGAAGGTTCTCGTGACAAGTGGGCTGGGGCTTTTCTCACTCAGAGAATCAGCATTGCTATTCAACGTGGCAATGCTGCCAGCCTTCTTGGCACGATCCCGAGAGACACCGATTTGGGACAAGTTTTCTACTTGTAATTAGTTTTTAGCTACTTATTAGTTACTTAATAAAATTTAACATTAATTTAAGTACATAGTATTTTCGGGCGTCCAAGAAAGAAGTACTATGACCAAATTAATAATAATTTTCAGAAAGGTCAAATTCGGAGCACTCGTAACTGCTGTTGCAGGAAGTGTATGAGGAGATGCATGTATGTGGATGAAATAATAACATAATATTATAACGTCTCATAATCATGACGTATTGGTATAATTAGACTTAATGATTAGATTTGTATTACATTCATACTTCAATTAATAAGCTATATCTAGATAGGTAACTACATCATATCTGTGTGTTACATACGGATATAATATAGAGAAAATATGATAACTACAAAATACTGCTGTTTTCGCATGTTCCATGTGAATCCATCGCCGTCTCATACATCTTTGAATTACTTCTCAGACATTCTGTTACCTCACGATGTTTTCCTTCACTGTAAAACATGTGGTGTGAAATCACTGCACATAACTTTTTAGAAAAACTCATTTGGTAGAGGCCCCGCTGGGATTCGAACTTGCGTCGCTTGCGTAGGAGGAGACTGCTGAAACCCCAAAACCACCTTTTTAGGTGAAAAATAATTAAATAATTTATTATTTTGTTAAACTGTTACGAAATATTATGATTATGGAACGAGAAACAAACGTTCTCGCCTTATTACTACACCAAGACTAGATTGAACTCGGACTGAAACTATATACATCCCTTTTTAAATCCATATCATACAATGAGATGGAGCTACTTTTAAACAATATACTATCTACATGTTTAATTATAAGGGGTATGCGATCTGTGGGAATACATTTACTCAAAGCTATTCTATTATATATATTTATAAGTTACGTATCTTTATACAGGTTGTAGACTTTCTAGGCGTACATATTTGGCACAAGGCTTCGGGAGGTGCTTACATACATACATATGCTCACGCCTGTATCCCCGAAGGGATAGGCAGAGGTGTTGTTATCACAACACCCACTTTTCACCGAGTATGATCAAGTGCCAACGTGACAGATGGTGAGTCTATCGCCGTCAAAGGCACTATACATACGTCTTTGAACTACTTCTCAGAAATATGCAGGTTTCCTCACGATGTTTTCCTTCACCGTAAAGCACGTGGTGTGAAATCACTGTACATAAGTTTTTTTTTTTAGAAAAACTCATTGGTACAGGCCCCGCTGGGATTCGAACTTGCTTCGCTTGCGTAGCAGGCGACTGCTCTAGCCCCGAGGCCACCACGGCTCCTTAATATCCATTTAAAAATAAATTAATAAAACCTATCGTTTTAAAAAAAAATGTCGGCGACTAAGTATGATAAGGGATTTTTTGCGATATTTATGAATGTATATGTAACCACCTTACGATCACAGAGCGTGATAGAAATATATGCCTAAAAAGTCTACAGAAACGTGACAAATAAACAAACAAAGTTGCAGACACAAAACAACTAATAAAAATGCCTTGTTTTTGCTCTATCATTGCACATTCAACTCGGTTCGTCCAAGTGTTTGTTTCAAACTGACTGGAGTCACGTTGTGTTGCCAGTAATCAGGTGTAGTTCGAAAAAGCAGTTATATAATGGCAACATCACGACTGTTACACCGCCGGCCAACCAACCAGAGAGATGAAGTAAATAATACGTCAAAATGATGACGTAAATAAACTATTGTAATAGTTTGAAAGACATGAGCCCTCGTGGCCGTGGGGTTTGAGCAGTCGCCTGCTACGCAAGCGACGCAAGGTCGAATCCCAGCGGGGCCTATAACAATGAGTTTTTCTAAAAACTTATGTGCAGTGATTTCAAACCACGTGCTTTATGGTGAAGGAAAACATCGTGAGGATACCTGCATATGTCTGAGAAGTCATTTAAACACGTATGTATAGTGCCTGAGACGGCGATGGACTCACCCTCTGAGACGTTGGCACTTAATCATCTTAGGTGAAAAGTGAGTGTTGTTATTACAACACCTCGGCCTACCCCTTCGGGGAATACAGTATATTCATGTGTATAGCATATGTATGTATGTATTATGTTACATTTCGTATGCTGCCATATTTAATTATGTCTGTAGCTCGATTGTCTATTAAGTCTATAAAATACAACTACATAATTTGTAAAGCTGGCAACATTTTGGTAGCAGCGCGGGAATATACATGTCTTTTTTTATTTATTTAATGGCAACGAGCTTGAGTGCAACTATTACGCCAATGTCAAGTGATTGTTGAGAAAAAAACTTGTAAATTGTTAATTGTATGTGGAGGATCCCATTGGATTCCTCTGAGATCAATATAGATGTCATGTTATAACTTACGATTAATGTTTTGCGAATCTGTCTGTTAGCGAGCTATGGAAAGAGCTATGCAAGGAGTTTCTCTGAAGGTTAGGATTCGTAACGAATACATCCGACAGAAAACCAATGTGATCGACATAGCTCAAAGAATAAGCAAGCTGAAGTGGCAGTAGGCCGGCCATATCTGGTGAAGAACCGACAACGTCTGGATAAACGTGTTCTTGAGTGGAGACCACGATTCGGCACTAGTGTAGGACGCCCTTCGGCCAGGTGGGATAACGATCTGCGAAAGACTGCAGGCAGATGCTGGATGCTGCAAGCTGAAGACAGGGCGCTATGGCACTCATTAGGGGAGGCCTATATCCAGTGGATCAATATAGATTGATAATGTAAACCTGTAGCTTTCAATCACATTTTTTTTCTTCGAACATTTTCAATGCGGTCGAGATTCAGAGAACAGCGTCGATTTATAATAATAAACGTATTTGACACTAAGGTCAATCGTCAGCCAAGCACAATACACGAACACTTATTTATAGACCATTTCAAATCGTGTGTCGAGATTTAACGCTCGATTTTAAACTCTATACTTTCGAGAAAGAATTCAGTTTGCATTGAGTTTATAATACATTTGTCATAAGTCGGAACAAGTATTAAGATTTTGTTTGCTATCTCACACAACTACGTCAGTCCATATATGTCATTGTCTGTACAGAAAAGTGAAAAAAAATGTCTGAGGGTGTGTCTGTTGATTACAACAGTATTAATTAGGGAGTAAAGATTGCTGGTGTTTGCGTGGGCTGGACATCTCAAGCTACACAATGATTAGTAGTGCATTTAAATTAGTTACATACATATGCTCACGCCTGTATTCCCCGAAGGGGTAGGCAGAGGTGTTGTTATCACAACACCCACTTTTCACCGAATTTAATTAAGTGCCAACGTGACAGATGGTGAGTCTATCGCCGTCTCAGGCACTATACATACGTCTTTGAATTACTTCTCAGAAATATGCAGGTTTCCTCACGATGTTTTCCTTCACCGTAAACCGTAAAGCACGTGGTTTGAAATCACTGTACATAAGTATTTTGGAAAAACTCATTGGTACAGGCCCCGCTGGGATTCGAACTTGCGTGGCTTGGGTAGCAGGCGCTATCCTACTTGAACTTATAAAATATTTTTTCTATAAACTATTGCTATATATATATATATATATATATATATATAGTGAATATATATATATATATATATATATATATATATTCACTAAACAATAACAATAATTATTATTGTCAAGTTCACAAAAATGTCTTTGCTTGCGGCGGCGTCAGGATGACGGGTAGCTCACTTCCCTTTATAATGGTTGAGGAGGGCGATGGCTGGCATTCTCGTCATACTTGTGAACAGGTGCTGCTAGTGGGGGCTGGTCATCTCAAGCTACACAATTATTCGTAGTTCTTATTTTTAGTTGTAATTTTTTTTTTATATCGACTTTTGTGCACTGGAACTGTGTCCATTGGCTTATATATTTTTTTATGATGTATATTGTATTACTCAAAGCTGTAAATTTTTTTTTAAAAGAGTAATTACTGAGTTTCTTGCCAGGTTCTTCTCAGTAAAAGCGACCTTCCGAACCTGGCGGTAGCATGTATAATCCTATGTAATCGTGTCTTTCTGACGATTTGAAAGTACTTTGTAAAAAGTCTAATCGAATAAAGATATTTTGAATTGAATTGAATTGAATATTATTTTCTTAAATTATAATAGATAAACAAGTGTATTGAGTTTATTTTGTTCCCCAACATAACTTTGTACGACAAGTGCGATTAAGACATTTTTTTTTTTATAAATTCCAACACTGGCAATTGTGTGTGTCGGTATATATGATATATATATATATAAAGAAGAACAGTTTATTTGTTTTAACGCTCTCATCTCAGGTACTACTGAGATTTGAAAAAATCTTTCCGAGTCAGATTGCCCATTCATCGGCTACGTAAACGAGAGGACGAAGTCACGGACAGAAGCCAGTACTATACTAAATATTATAATATACATGATGATGTAAATGTTCATCAGAGCGTTATTTCCACCAAATATAAAAAGAGGTTGTCTCCTTGTAATCGGAAAAAAATGAATAGTAGACCATCCGCCGTGAAGGTGACAAAATAATTATTTTCCAATGTATTATTGTTTTGTTCATAGTTCTTATTGTAATTCTGATAGTTTTTTACTTATTTTTTGCTGAAAAATCAATGTAATTGTGCAACCGTAGAGAATTGGATGGAAATATTGAGTTATAGATGTCACGCCTTCAATTTTATAATCTGACTCGATGTCCAACTTTAAAGGAAACTTTTTCAACATTGCGAAGGCCAATTACATTATGGCATTCAAAAATATTTTTAAGATCAATTTCACAAATTGATTGCCAGTTATAAAAAATGGAATCAAATTTTTATTCTATAGTAATTTAACCTTTACAAGGGGTATTATAATACCCACTATTAGAAAAACCTTTAAAGAATGTATATGCGTATATTTAATCATTCAATTATTCTATACCTATTTCTTGCAGGCAAGTAATCAAGAGCATACTTTAAGAAACTCGATTTTTGAAAAATCGCACCCTCAAAAGTTACGCGAAGTTGGTCAAAACTCTAGCCCACAGCGCACTAAAATATTCACAAACAAATAGTCATAGGTAGTACAGTTTTCTAAATATATATAACTCAAAGGTGACTGACTGACTGACATAGTGATCTATCAACGCACAGCCTAAACCACTGGACGAAGCGAGCTGAAATTTGGCATGCAGGCAGATGTTATGACCGCTAAGAAAGGATTTTGATTAATTCTACCCCCTAGGGGATAAAATAGGAGATGGTAGTTTAAGCTACTTTTAATAAAAATACTTAGGGTATGCTAGTTACTTATATAATATCTCATCTTTACAACAATATAACTGTCAAAGTTATAACCACTATTAATCTTAAACAGTTACATTATCTGTGTGTGTTCTCGATAAGTGAACATGACGTGTTTTGGGTGCCAGTGGGTCACCGGGGAATAGAACCGGTTAACCCTCGGCGCTGCCCACGAGGTGTATTCCACCTCGTGCCATTCGGATAACTAACGGACTTCACTAAGACTATTAGCAAACAGACTGATGTCATAGCTGCTCTTGTGGATGTCATTAGTAAAACAAAATAATAAGTTTGATGACAAAAACAGACATAATATGCTCGGCTGCATTCCCTGAAGGACGCAGAGGCGTAACTGTGTGAATTTCTACCGCGAGGACATTTTTTAAGATATATCATCTAAACCCAATGGTCACGTGATTTTAAAGCGATGTTACTGGCATCAGAATTTCACAACCAAATTACAGGGTACCTAAATCGGTTACTTGGGTGTAACTTAAGAACAGCTATCAGAATTTCTAACGCTTCTGCCTGACCTGTACAGATTGCCAAAGATGTTCAATTGGCAACCGGCCCAATGACAACGTGCTCTCTGAGCCACGGAGGGAACTCGGGCGGTCACCTATCTAACTACTGCTTTGACTTGGAGTTGCTTAACTTCGATCGAATGATATGCGCAATAGTAACTGTGCGCCAAACTCTCTGAAAATACTTATTTTAAGTAATGTACATAGTTTCGCTTAACACACAATTCTATTATACTACTGTGGTTGGCGCTAAGTTCCCGTTTCTGTGAGAGTGCGGAGATAAAATATATTCTATGTTACTCGCTGATGATGTAGCTATTCATTGCTGAAAGAATTTTCAAGATCGGCCCAGGCCTTTTTGAGCCAATTCGGTACAAACAATACATACAAATATTTCCTCTTTACAATATTAGTATAAATGGTATTAGCTCTCCGTCATGGTTTTCCCGAGCGAATACAGAACAGGGTTTTTCAAGTTGGGTGGTAAGAGATTGTTACACTATCGATAACATGCCCATGACGTCCATTAACTGCAAGTAACCGCTTACCATGTTATGATTTGTTGCTATGGTTTAAAAACTTAACGCGCTTAATCATGACAAAGCACTCGAAGGACGACCATTTTTGGCTGTCGGTATATATATGTCAGAAGGTAAAAAAATACAACGACAATATTTCGGTGACAAAGAGACAAAAAATATGCCAAAGACCGTTCCGAATGAATTAACATACAAAGAAAACATCTTGACACGAATCATAACATTACACTGAAGTAGGTACACATTACCGAGAAGCAACTTCAACTAATAGCCTAAAGCAGTCTTGCAACAGATTACGTATTTTGTATTAATAAGTTTCAATCCTGTTTCCAGTTTTATAAGATTTTCCGTCTTGGCTGTCTATTGCAAACAGATTTAAACTTGAATTGAATCCACACTTAATAGCACCGTTGACTCAAGTTTACGTTCTTTGCGTAAAAGAGGTTGCGAAGGTCAGATGGCAGTAGCTAGAACACACCTCAATTAATGGATGAGATAAGGACGATGATGACCTGCAATCCTACCATCATCGTTATTCCAATTTTGCTATAATAGAAGAATCATTTCGATGGTGTCGTGATGACTGTGTGGTTTAAGTAACAAGTCAATTGGGACGCAAGTGAAGTCTCAATAAAAAAAACTAATCAATGCAGACCATTAATGAGTTTTTTTAAATTTAAATACAGTGATGTCACACCAGGGGCCCTACCATAAACTCAGATTGCCATCATAGTTCCTCTGTGTGACAGTGACAGACTTATACACGTCATGTACATCTGTCTCATAATAAGTGTTCAACTATCATGGCAAGAAGTTCTGGTATAGCCTCGGAAGCCTGACATAAATTTGCTATTGAAATAAAAATAAATCTTTTTCTAATCTGATAACTTGAATACGTCTTTCGTTGTCCGTCTTTCACGTCGCCACCATCGATCTGTCATCCGTCACTTCTTACTATTTCCTCTTCTATTCTTTCCGATCACACGTTGCCTATCATCATCATCTCCCTGGCCTTATCCGATACAACGTTGGGGTCGGCACTTGGTTCAACCCGATGTGGCTGATCACTTGATTTTTATACGAAGCGACTGCCATCTGACCTTCGCAACCCCTTTAACGTTGCCTATCATGCTTACGTAATACCTCTTTCAACATAAATAATCTATACATCTATACAGATAAATAAAATCGATTTGTCTGTTTGTAATTTCAAAATAACAGCATTGCACTAAGTGCGTATGAAAGTATATACGGTACTGACTTAAAAAATCTAATTTTCAAAAATATTCTCTTTCTGTCTGTTTGTTCCGGGAAATCTCTGAAACGGCTGGACCAACTTACGGGACTTTCACTGGCAGATAGCTTATGTTTCAAGGAGTAACTTAGGCTACATTTATTTAAAAAACCATTTAGGTTTCTGCGGGAATGAAATTAAATCTACGCAGATGAAACTACTGAGCACAGCTAGTGGTAAATAAGCTTGCTTATGTCTGAGAACACTTTCAAAGTAGATGAAGCCATCATCGCTAACAACAGCTAACAGCTAATGGTGGAAATTGAGTCTTTTGGTCAGGGAGTTATTCCATCCCAACTAAAACTCACCAACGTCTTCATGTGAACTTTAAAAGTATGGAGTACCAAAGTTTTTTGTAACCTTCAACAGCTCACACTACTGTGACGAGCTGAAAATTGAGGATGTGTGGGTCAATGTTATGACTGTAAAGTGTGAAGGTGTGTCCATCGGTAGTACCTGCGCTACCATTTTTTACTGGAACAGTTATAATCCGCCATCAATGCATGGTTCGTCGACTCGTTAATCGGCAAAACAAAAAATATATTTTTCATCGTTACTATTGGTTCATTAGGTCCAACTGAAGGTTGATTTGTGAAATAATTACCAATGGTGAAGTCACTAAATAGTGAATTCTGAAGATCTATTGACCCAGATACTGTATTCTTTTGTCCATTTAAAAGTCACAATCCAGGGGCGTTACCATAAGCTCTTATTGCCATTATAGGTTCACTGTGTAATAGTAACAGATGTATACACGTCATTTACATCTACATACAGAGGAGCTCGTGGCACAGTTGCTATTGCGCATATCATTCGATCAGTTAATTAAGCAACCCTAACCGTAGCCAGTAACTGGATGGGTGACTGCCTATGTATCATCTTTGGCAATCGTTACCGGTCAGTCGGAGGCCTAAAATAGTCTGACAACTGTTTTAACCCAGATCACTGATCTTCCGCGCCAAAGGGGTTGCGAAGGTCAGATGGCAGTCGTTTCGTATAAAAATCAGGTGGGTTGAATCAAGTGCCGACCCCAACAATGTCCCATACATTGTTAGGGTCGACGGAATAAGGCCAGGGAGATGATGACAGTTGAATCAAGTACTGACTCCAATAATGAATGAGAGCCTAGGGAGATTGATCATGTATTCTAAAGTTGTAATCTAATGCAGCTTGGGCAGGTGCTATAGGTAAAATTACCAATAATTAATTACCTATTATTACCTGCTCAATTTGTTTCCATTATTCCCAGTGTGAAGTTCAACACGTTTCTCCTTACCTTGGTTGTTACCTTGTCATAGTTCTACATCAAGTGTTTCCATTTCAATTACGCACGTTCGCCACACATCCTTAATGTGACAAGGTACTCGACTGTGACCATTTACGCTGATTAGTGCCACCTTACGACATAATACAAGACTACTTAAATAGCACGTTAGTATTTTTACTGTCTATGTTTTTAGGTCACTTAATGGCATCTCTATAAAGAGAGCAAAATATTTATGTTTTTACACTGTGACCCTTTTATGAGTAACTAGCAGTGCCCTGTTTTTAATTAAAAGTAGCCCAAACTTTCATCCCCTATTTTATCCCCTTGGGGGTAGAATTAATCAAAATCCTTTCTTAGCGGATGCCTACGTCATAACATCTACCTGCATGCCAAATTTCAGCCCGATCCGTCCAGTCGTTTGGACTGTGCGTTGATAGACCACTATGTCAGTCAGTCAGTCACCTTTGAGTTATATATATTTATATGTATATAGGTAAATGAAGATGATTGAAAAATCAGATCATAAAATAGTGGACAGTTAGAAACAAGACTGTGATAGAGCGGAGAGGAAAATCAGCAATATCATGTTTCGTATGCTTGCCATTTATTTTTATGTATATTCTTTGCATGTGCAGCTTCAGTTCCGAGAACTTTAAGTGTCAAACCGGTCAATGACGAACTTTCTTGAGATCCATACTTCGTCTAAAATCCAGCTTTTAAATGTATTATCTAGCAGATAATTTAGATGTTTAAAATGTTGTCTGCTGTGTTTATATGACCTGGTTTTTAGGCTTGCTAACCCCTGTTGTAGCGGGTCTTCCGGTTAATATTTGGATTGTATAATGATTGTTGAGTTGTGATGTGCGAGCACAATAGAGCTGACGTTGTCTATGTTAGACAAAAATACTAAAACATATAAGAATAAAATAAAAGTAGCGTTCATCATATTTTTTTAAGTAGCTTATGTTTTTAATTTATAGGAACATTATTATTGTCTATGGTATTTTAATTTTTTCTTTCTTGGTTATCTATGTGTGTGTAAATGTATATATGAACTCGAACGCGGACCTTCTTACTGGACCTGTGGACACATTATCCTCACGCTTAGCTATTAGAAATTATACAAAATGTACGGGAATGACATATGTCATGGTACATCACAGACTGCGCAAATATTTACGTTTTTAATTTACGATATGGCGAATGATGACCACCCACGTAACATATTAGTTGTATAAACAGCATGTTATAAAGGCATGTTATCATATGTGCAATGGTACAGGCCGGTACACAGGGCATCTGTTTTTAATGAGATAATTACCTCGTTGAGTAAGGTCAGGGATACAATCCGTATTCAATTCAATGTGTATATTGCTTGGAATATATTGGCTGTTTATTTTACTATACATTCTGTGTGATGGTAGGCTTCTGATGTTGTATGTACCTTATAAAAATATTATCACTTCTCGAACATTATATCGAGAATTATCACTAGTACAGACCACTCTTGTCTGCATTGAAATAATTTCATACTAATCTATATCGATACTCATAAATCAAATTGAAGTGTCTGTTTTTAATTCCCGTGGAGCCGTGGTGGCCTCGGGGTTACAGCAGTCGCCTGCTACGCAAGCGACGCAAGTTCGAATCCCAGCGAGGCCTGTACCAATGAGTTTTTCTAAAAAACTGATGTACAGTGATTTCACACCACGTGCTTTACGGTGAAGGAAAACATCGTGAGGAAACCTGCATATTTCTGAGAAGTAATTCAAAGACGTATGTATAGTGCCTGAGACGGCGATAGACTCACCATCTGCCACGTTGGCACTTAATCATCTTCGGTGAAAAGTGGGTGTTGTGATAACAACACCTCTGCCTACCCCTTCGGGGAATACAGGCGTGAGCATATGTATGTATGTATGTTTTTAATTCAAAAATAACAGCTTTTCAATAAATGTAGGTGAATGTATATACGGTACTCTCAAAAGAGGATTTGAAAAAAAAAATTTTTTTGGTTCGTCTGTTTATTACGGATAATTTTCAAAACAGCTGGACCGATTTTAATAGCAGATAACTGATATTATAAGGAGTAACTTAGGCTATAAAACCACCAGACAGGCACTAGTCATATTATAAAGAGAAAAGTTTTGAATTACGTAATGTTTATAATTAATAATCTGACAAATTATACCTATTTAAAAAAATCTTTTACTAATAAAATGGCACGTTTTCGCTGAGTAACGAAATCGAGGACGGAATCCATATATAGTAAGAAAACGGACGTCACGTGGTTTCACCCGCATAGTTCCCGTTCCCGTGGAGTACGGGAATAAAATATATTTCTCGCTGATAATGCAGCTATCCATTGCTGTAAGAATGTTTCATATCGGTCCAGTGTTTTTTGAGCCAATTCGTTACAAACATTCTCACCTACAAATCTTTCCTCTTTATGAGATTAGTATAGATAAAAACTACTGTTTACCTAGTGTAACAGACAGACAGAAAACAGTTTATTTATACATTTGTATAAATAAACTTTGACCCCTCGATTAGACTACTCGATTCTAGTATGCAAATGACAAGAACTAGCAAAGTAGAGCGTGATAGAACATCACTCGTTTAGCAACTAGTGTTGCGCAACATAATATCGGTATCGAATCGATTATCGCCGGTGAGATACCGACTACATCGAGAGGTACCGAGCACACGTACTTCCTGGCAGTACTTTTGCGAATTCGTCTACATACGTGTTTTAAAGGCATTTCATTAAACTTGTTTTGCAATGGAAAGGTACTGAATTTTGATGGTTTATGACGTCATCACTCATAAACCTCTGTTAAGGACCTCCCGCGGTTTCATCCGCGTCGTTACCGTTCCCGTAGAAATACCTACGGGGGTTAAATATATAGCCTTTGTGGCTCACTGAAACCATAGCTATCCATTGCTGAAAGATTTTTTAATATCGGTCCCGTACTTTTTGAGCTAATTCGTTACAAACATACATACAAATCTTTCTTTTTATAATATTACTATAGGTTGTTAAGTCATTCATTATGCAATTAATTTGAGTAACGGGTTTTTTAATATTGTACACAAATGACGCTCTGTGCTACTTTTGATATTACCAAATATTTTTGTCCGTCCGATATCTGTAAATCTCGACGTCGCCGAGCCTATATTATGTACATAAAATATTTTTATTACTGTACAGTGGCCTTGAGGTGAAGGAAAACATCCTGCATTTGTCTGAGATGTAATTCAAAGACGTATAGTGCTTGAGACGGCGATAGACTCGCCGCCTGTCACGTTGGCACTTAATCATCTTCGGAAAAAGGCAGGGCACCATTTAGGTACCCTGTTTCCCGCAGACACTCTCCTTTCAATATCACTTTCGCATTTACCGTCTCTTGCAAACACACTTCCTTTAGGGCATAGACTGAATAAATAGTATAGTGCCACCGAACATCGGTACCACTGTTGGTAGTTATAAGATAGTTAACGCAAAGTAATCAATCGATTATAGAACATCTTATTACCCACCTCAGTTACGCCATTGTCAGTTAATTACAATAGTTAATACATTATTGTCTAATCGCCGCCACGAGGCGCGCATTGCTAATTGCTACTACGCTTTGTCACTCCGTTTATGGTGCGGTTATGTGTAAACGTTGGTAGTGTTTACTGTTGAGTAACATAGTATTATGGACATGACAATCAAATGGGTAAGTAATCAACCTATCGCGGTTTCCAACTAAGGTATTATACACCCCAAACTATGGCCCACCTTATGTCGTGCCCTGCGTGCCCCACCAGCTGCACGCGAGAAGATCTGATGGCTGCCACCAATAATGCTGTTGAAGTAGCAAAGTTCTGGGCTACAACAATTTAAAATGTCTGTCATCGACACGATAAGAAGAATACTAAGGTATTTATTTAGCGACTTCCATCGCGTTGTATTTAAACTAGGTCCTTTGGATATTATCTAAATCTCATCTGCTCGCGAATAATTACGAAGTAACGCTTATTGGTCTTAGCGTCCATAAATGGGTCATCTAAGTCTGAAAGAATTTCATTTATCGATCACATTTATAAGTATTTTACACATATATCATAAAACGCACTTAAGCAAATAGTATAAATAAGCTTTCTTTTGACGTTCAATGATCTCAATACACTCGTTGAAAAGATATTCCATAAAAATAAAAAAACTTTTCTGCTGTAAAATAAAACAAAACGCATATAATGACATCAAACATCTCAAAGAAAATAAAATGAAATTCAAACAATCATTCATATGGAGCATAGCATTGTATGAGAACGCTTGAGAGCTGGACGCTTTTGAGATGTGGTGTTGAAGGAGGTACATGAATAACAAATTAAGAAAACAGAAGAGGAAAATGATTGAACACCTTATACGGCTTTATAAAAACTATTATGGAAGGTAAAATATACGGATGGCGCGGCCGGGGACGACCAAGGATAAGCTACACCCAATAATTGAAGAATAGAATAACCGTCACGTCGTATAAAGATTTCAAAGAAGCACTGAATAGGAACAAGTGGAGAGAGCTTCATCGGCTGCACTGTCAAGAGTCTAACTCCTAAATGAAGAAAAATGGTCAATAATATAATATGCTTTAACGAAACTTTGAACTCAGAGCCGTGGTGGCCTCGGGGTTTGAGCAGTCGCCTGCTACACAAGCGATGTTGTATGTACCTTATAAAAATATTATCACTTCTCGAACATTATATCGAGAATTATCACTAGTACAGACCACTCTTGTCTGCATTGAAATAATTTCATACTAATCTATATCGATACTCATAAATCAAATTGAAGTGTCTGTTTTTAATTCCCGTGGAGCCGTGGTGGCCTCGGGGTTACAGCAGTCGCCTGCTACGCAAGCGACGCAAGTTCGAATCCCAGCGGGGCCTCTACCAATGAGTTTATCTAAAAAGTTATGTACAGTGATTTCACATCACATGCTTTGCAGTGAAGGAAAACATCGTGAGGTAACAGAATGTCTGAGAAGTAATTCGAAGATGTATGAGTCGGCGATAGATTCACCATCTGTCACGTTGGCACTTAATCAAATTCGGTGAAAAGTGGGTGTTGTGATAACAACACCTCTGCCTACCCCTTCGGGGAATACAGGCGTGAGCATATGTATGTACCTTACGTACTACTTACCTAAGTAGCTCATTCTCTGGTCTGAGTATACATAGACATAGCATAGTAGGTAATCCATAAAATTGTTTAGTGCTTATAAATTGGTTAATGCTCCTTAAGTAGAGCGTATTACGATGCCGATGTAACTAACGTATCTTTCCACATCGGAAATTTCTAGACAGAACCAGAGAAAACCAACTTTAAGTCTCGTGCTGAATGTGCATTTTTCTCTGATCGCAATAATAATGAAGTACCTAGGATCTATGATTAGGTGGCTGCGCGGTTTGATACGCCTCCTACCTGACTCGCAAGTGACGCCAGCCAAGTTATTCTGTGCCCCTATCACGGGTTTGCCACCGTTTTCGTAATCTATATATCTAATTTCGTAATATAATCGCTAGCGTCTCCACCGAACTTTTGTATGAGAAATTGCAGCGACTCCCAGCGGTGACGTGAAGAACTAATATATCTCATAAAAATATTGCGAGTGACGCTAGCGAGTATAGTTTACAAGACGGTGGGAAACTCGGGGTAGGGGTACTGTAAGGTTTCTCAGTTCGACGTCCAGTGTCGGATTCAAAGATACCCAATTGAACTTTTTCATCTACCAGCGGACGTCACGCGATTTCACCCGCGTAGTTCCCGTTCCCGTCAGAGTACGGGGATCAAATAAAGCCTGCTACTCGCTGATAATGTAGCATTTGAATGTCTAGCACATTTGAGCATTAACCCCCGTTAATGCTCAAATGTGCTAGACATTCACTAATCTAATAAGCCTACTGGAAAAATCCTATAACACTTTGCCTCAACAACAACACACGACCTCGAGTTCAAAATAGTAGAGTTTGCGACCCACAGTCATCATCGCCCTGGCCTTATCCCATACATTGTTGGGGTCGGCACTTCAACCCGATGTGGCTGATCACCTGATTTTTATACGAAGCGACTGCCATCTGACCTTCGCAACCCCTTTAACGCGGAAAATCTGTGATCTGGGTTAAACCAGTTGTCAGACTATTTTAGGCCTCCGACTGACCAGTAACGATTGCCAAAGATGATAAATTGGCAACCGGGACCGACGGCTTAACGTGCTCTCCGAGGCACGGAGGGCACTCGGGCGGTCACCCATCCAATTACTGGCTAGGCTTAGGGTTGCTTAACTTCGCTGATCGGATGATATTTGCAATAGCAACTGTGCCACGAGCAACTGACCCACAGTCATATCACAATAAAACTGGTGTAGAAAACGAAAAGAAGCAGACACACTATTTGTATTTGCTATCTGTAAATTGTTTGTTGCCAAAGGTGTTACAGCACCCACTTCCCACCGAAAATCGTACGTTTTATACCAAGATTGTAAGAATATGGTCGATATTACGTGTTCAGAGCGTGCCAGTAACCTATCACCAATTTGCTACAATTCTGTATCATAATAGAGCCACTTGCGATTCAAATCATTCACAATGGTCGCCCGGTCAGACGTTTTCAACACTCTAACGTTAATTCAACATTGCATATTACTATAGGAAATAATAAAATTCTACTTTCTACTGTCGTAACTTTTAGTGACTAGTTCAGAAAATCTGTGTCTAGATGGACTCGCCATCTATCACGTTGGCACTTGGTCATCTTCGGTGAAAAGTGGGTGTTGTTATTACAACATCTCTGCCTACCCCTTCGGTGAATACAGGTTAGAGCATATGTATGAAATTCTAAGGCTTTCTTACTTTAATATCTACAAATCCTAGCGTTATATTTTTATTTAAATTTGTAATGCAATGCCAAGGTGCATGGCACGTTTTGAGGAAGGCAAGTTTATGCACAAGAGATGATTTCTTTCAATTCGATGTCTGATTCACTGATGGAATTAATTGCGAATAAATTACATGACAACACCCACATTTCACCGAATATGATTAAGTGCCAACATGACAGAGGGTGAGTCCATCGCCGTCTCAGGCACTTTACATACATCTTTGAATTTCTTCTCAGACATATGCAGGTTTCATCACTATGTTTTACTTCACCGTAAAGCAGGTGGTGTGAAATCACTGCACATAAGTTTTTTTAGAAAAACTAATATGTACATACCCCGCTGGGATTCGAACTTGCATCGCTTGCTACTACGACTGCTCAAACCCCGAGGCCAGCTCGGTCCTTATTTGTTTTTACTATGCAAATATTTTAACCCACTTCAGAGAAGGCGGTGTTATGTTCCACATTTAATTCTGTGTTAAAACCGAGTGTTTAATATTGTTTTGAGTAAGTAATTGTAGCATTTTGTAATTTAATAGCTAATTAAGCATGAGCCGTGGTGGCCTTGAAGTTTGAGCAGTCGCCTGCTACGCAAACGACGCAAGTTCGAATCCCAGCGGGGTCTATAACAATGAGTTTTTCTAAAAAACTCATGTACAGTGATTTCACACCACGTGCTTTACGGTGAAGAAAAACATCGTGAGGAACCCTGCCTATTTCTGAGAAGTAATTCAATGACGTATGTAAAGTGTCTGAAACGGCGATGGACTCACCATCTATCACGTTAGCACTTAATCATCTTCGGTGAAAAGTGGGTGTTATGATTACAACACCTCTGCCTACCCCTTCGGGGAATACAGGCGTGAGCATATGTATGTATGTATTAAGCATAACAGGTTAAGCACCTCTTGCTGGCCGCCACATTGCACGTGCAAACATTACTTGTACTACGTTGCTTAACAATTTTTTTTACCTTTTCTGTTTAGCAATAGAATAGAACCGCATTGTACTCTGTACATGACATTTCAAATTTCATATCTATTGATTGAAAATGTTGTCTTACGTAACAAATAACTGTTTGTCTGAATTACCAATTGTAATGAGCCGTAGTGGCCTTGAGGTTTGAGCAGTCGCCTGCTACGCAAGCGACGCAAGTTCAGATCCCAGCGGGTCCTGTACCAATGAGTTTTTCTAAAAAAAACTTATGTACAGTGACTTCACACCACGTGCTTTACGGTGAAGGAAAGCATCGTGAGGAAACCTGCATATTTCTTAGAAGTAATTCAATGACGTATGTAAAGTGTTTGAGACGGCGATGGACTCACCATCTGTCACGTTGGCACTTAATCATCTTCGGTGAAAAGTGGGTGTTGTGATTACAACACCTCTGGCTACTCCTTCGGGGAATACAGGCGTGAGCATGTGTGTGTGTACCAATTGTAATGGTAATCTATCTATATTTATTGGCCGCCCGAACGATACAAAAGAGGGTAATGTGCTCAATATTAATATAAAGTACCTGCCGATTATTCAACTTTGTTACTGACCATGCAAAACAAGAGCGTATGAATATAAAAGACAATAATTTAAAAGAAAAAAAAATATCCAGGTACCTTTTCTGCTGACAGCTGCATGTATTTATTTATTCCGTGGCATGAACTATCTATTAACTAGTGTTAAGAGAATATTACAAATCAATTCATTGATATAACGTACGGGCATACCTTAATTCTTAAAAGAAGACTTGCCTGAGATCGGGTTGATACACTATTTGTTACATAAGTGAACCCTTAATATCTCCTGCGTTTATACCTTAACCTTTTGCATTAATCTAGATCATTAACACATTCACTGCTAACATTTCAACTTCTTCGTAAATTCCCTAACAGTTGGACGCACATACGCGTCGTTAGCAGTGAACGCGTTAATGGAAGTAAAACAATCAACTTCTAGAAATAGTTCCTCCCTGACAATGATTACGCAAACCGAGCCTTAAAATGACCTATTGATATAAAATAGACCGATTTAGTCAATTGAAAGGAACTCACAGAATGACAACGGCCGCCGCGTGCGCATACTGTTGTGAACTCTGAACTGCGAGCTAATTGACAGAAGTGGGTACTTGGCCATGTTGGAACTGTTACGGTCTTACATCATGAAACCACAGGGTCTCATCATGATCCCTTATTGCCAATAGTTTGACTCATATTATGATAAATCTTATGTCACTGTTACAAAGTGGAACTAAGGCCCCCAGTTTTTTGTTTTTGGTAGCGTAAGGGTTATGTCGGACTCGCATCGACTAAACTCCACGGTGTTCCTCCTGGTCGCTAAGAGGGGGGTTGCACGTGTTATGTGTTCACTTGCTTCGCCGTGATCCCCCAGCGACTAGCCTGTGAGGCTCCTGGAGCGATACCAGTGGAACTGGGGACTAACCGTCATCGGTTTAAGCACAGACGTTCCATTTTTGTACCGCAAAAGCATTTCTTAATACGCACTGCTTAAACGATAATAATTGCTCCCCTGTACAGACGTCATAAACGTGTGTCTTATAATAAGTGTTAAAGTATCATGGCAGTAAGATGTCATCGGGCCCCCGTTCAGGGTTAGGCCTCAGGATATTCCAGTCTCGTCGCTCGTTCCTTGAATGGAATAACTTTCGGTCTTCAATATTAAGTTAAGTGATTATGATTTAAGTTATTTAATCATATCCGTGGTCAGTGTACCTCACATTACACAAGCCTTCCTTAGTTTGGGTATTATAAAATAGGCTATATTTTATCCCCGTACTCCAACGGGTATATATAACGGGCAGTATATAAAATAGGCTATATTTTATCCCCGTACTCCAACGGGAACGGGAACTTTGTGAAACCGCATGACGTCCGCTAGATATATTAAAACACAGCAAGTTAGTACGTACATACCAAACTATATGTATTGTTATTATATTGTGCTTGAATCCGTCATTTTCATGGTCAGTAAACACTGTTCCGGAGTTCGATTCCGGGCCCGTTACAGACCAATTAAATGCACGCGCTTGTACCCAGATAATGAGTGGATGCAGCATCCTAGTGGCCATGTGCAATGCTATTGGAAATTCTTTTACGGCAATTGAATTGAGCCATAAGATGGATTCTTATTGCGCGTCTCGCTCCGTGGACTTCAACTCAGTTGGCAAAGTAATTATATTTTGTTGAGCAAATGTTTTTAATTACTTCTTCGGCCGATATTGATACCAAAGACAATACTTTTAAAGCAACTATGAAAAATACATTTATTAAGTATTTTTAAAATTGTATAATATCTTTTTTAAATAGTAATTACTGAGTTTCTTACCAGGTTCTTCTCAATAAAAGCAACCTTCCGAACCTGGCGGTAGCATGTATAATCCTGTATAATTATGTCATTTTGACGATTTGAAAGTACTTTATTAAAAGTCTTATCGAATAAAGGTTTTTTTAGTTAGACTTTGAGAAATGTATGCATGCAAAAGCTGAGGCATGTAAATAATTAAATGTTAATAAAAGTCAATTCCCAATATAAATGTCTTCGTAATTATTCACGAGCTAATGAGATCCCTATTATTATTATTAAATAATAAATAAATATATAATATAATTATTCACGAGCTAATGAGATCCCTAATTCATCTTAGTAGTAATTAACCCTTTAATGGTAATTAAATATACTTATATTTCGTTTTTGTATAAGTAAATAAACAAAATTAATTGTCATTATCTATATCGATAGAAATAAATGAAATTGAAGTGTCTGTTTGTAATTCCAAAATAACAGCTTTTCACTAAATACATATGAAAGTAAGTATATTGGGAAGTCCGTTTCTACACAGTCAGACAGTACTTCATTATAGGGCTGTTCTAAACATTATAGGTTTATTATAGGTTATTGAAGCAACGAGCTCTGGAATAAGCAGTTGTGGATCAATGGGACGGTGGCAGTTTGCTGGTGGCTGCTCACTGAATTCGGGACGCTATACGGTACAGACATAAAAAGTAATTTTTTTTTTTTCTCTGTTGTTTGTGGGTCTGTCTGTTTGACCCCCCTAAGAACGGAGGATGGTCACCGGAGAGGTTTTAGTGTGGTAAAAATCTCACATACCCCGACCTGCCTCTCCCAGGGCTGTCAGGGACCTTTTGAAGGTTGCCTTTCGTCAGTAAAAAAAAATAAAGTTATAGAGGCAGAGAAGTACAAAATATAAAATTAAGCTCAATCGTAGGTAATCGACGCGCAGATTTCATAATAAAGATGTTGCAAGTTAAGTTAACTACTGCAACAAAGTTAGTAACAAAGAAATAGGTTCGTTAACGGCTGTTATCTTTTTGTATTGATAGTCGAATCTTTTATTGTTTAGTCTTTAATTGTAATTATTGTTATCATATTTTCCTAGTCAGGGAATTTTAATAGCAGCTTCAAACCAGTTCAATCATCAAAAATAAATTGATAGGTATTATGACAACGCTAAATAAAATACGTGAATTCAATTCAATCAACAAAAGTGCAAAAAATACCATAAACAATCGTAAGGTGAACGCGCTTAAAAAAGTAAATTAAAAACATTATCACGTGTTTACCTCGGCTGGCTGTCCCTTAGTTCCGGCTTGTGCCACCACAATTTAAAAAAAATAGATTAAAAAAAGTAAAATCACCACGAACACAAAACACTAAAGTTCGCTGGCACTAACAGTTGTATCACTTTTTATCAAAAATGGGGCGTAATTCACTCGAATTAAAAATCGAGTACTCGATTCGTGTTGGCGAGTAATCGTAGCCGTGCGACTACGTTGGCGCGCGCGGACCGACTGGTTATTTTTCTTGACCACCGCTCACAGACGCACCGAGATAATCGTTGCACTGCATTAGAAAACGAATAAATCGCAGATACACAGTATTTGTTCATACATCGATACTTAAGTAAGTAGTTTGCGCTTCATTAATTTTGCAACGAAAGTCGCACGTACTCGAAGCCGGCCAATGTCGCTCTGTATACAAAAACACTACGATGAATTCATATTCAGCACACCAGTTTTATTGCTTGAAAAAGCAAATAAACTTGCTAAATACCACTTGCTTAGCAATGTTTGCTATATTCAGTACAAAATACTTACTATAACAATATTTAATACTTTGTGATCCTATTATATAATAAATAAATATCGGTAATACAGATTTAGAGACGTTCAAACTTTATTAATAACAGCTGCCGTCACGATGCGCAGAGCTCACAAAATGTAGAACTTCAACAACTTCAACACGTACTTTCGTTCTTTGTCAACATTCTGGAAAACATAATTTATTGTTTGTGGTCCATGAGACAGTTGCTTATGGTTGACAATTTGTAATTCGTTGGACGAAATATAAAAAAGAATTAGACGATAAGGGATTTCACAGCGGGGAATCCGATGGGTTCCTCCACATATTTTTTAACAATTTACAAGATATTTTTCTCAACAATCACTTGACATTGGCGGAATAGTTTTACTTAAGCTCATCGCCATTAAATAAATAAAGGAAAGGAAAGGAATAAAAAAGAGCTTGAGCTAGGATGACCTACAAAATAATACAGAGTTGCCTTTTATATAAATTCTTCCTCACAGAGCCATTGGCTGGTAAATATTAATTTGAAACCCTTAACTATTATATATATATATATATAGTTACTTGTAATTATACTGACATACATATGCTCACGCCTGTATTCCCCGAAGGGGTAGGCAGAGGTGTTATAATCACAACACCCACTTTCACCGAAGATGATTAAGTGCCAACGTGACAGATGGTGAGTCCATCGCCGTCTCAGACACTATACACATTATATACTGACTATGTAATTTTATGGTAAAGTGTAATTGTTAGAAGTTCCTAAAGATTTGATGCTTATTGGATGACTAGCTGTGCCCTGCGGTATCACCCGGATTTAATTTCATTCTCATGGTACGCTAAACGTTCTTTTAATAAAAGCCTAAGTTACTCCTTGTAACATTAGCTATCTACCAGTGAAAGTCCTGTTAAAATCGGTCCACACGTTTCCGAGAAAAACATACAGACAAAATTAAAAAAAAAATGTATGTCAGTAAAGTGTATCTATACTTTTATATACATTTAGTGAAAAGGACACTTCAATTTTATTTATCTGTATAGATTAACTAGATACTTACTCATGAGGAATCCTTTGTGACTAATATCTGCGAAAACCATTAAAATCTAAGAACATAATTAAAAAAACCATCCTTTATCGTAAAGACATTTTAATCAAAATTCACTTCGTTCACACACTCGTACAACAGTACAAACATTATATCTAATATAAATAAGGTGATGTCAATTATTGTACTATATAAAAGTTAGTAAATTATTTATTAAAGTTGAATAAAAACCATTGAAATAAAAAAACATCGGAGTAAAATTATGTTTCAGGTAAAGGTTACATGATTGTAAGCTTACTTGAATATGTAGATTTATTCAATGAATTTGATGATTTCAATTTAAAAAATAGAATCTGTGGGTGACCTGTTCTCGGTTTCTTGCAATGACGTTTTCTCATATATATGTATGCCGAAAAAAAAGGAAAAGGAATACGACACTATGGAATTCAATGACATAGATATATTCCACTTAAATTTACCTCAATTTAAGACTTCACTCATGCAAATGTTGATCAAATCTGATTAGAATTGTAAGATTGTTACTGAATTTTATCAATATTTTTGTTTACCTGTTTACTATTTTCCCACCGACATGCTGCATATATTATAGATTATTTAATTTTGGAAACTTAATTGGTTTAAGTTTATTTTAAATATGTTTAGTTTAATTTATGTTGCAATAAACTGTATGTTTCCTTTACATAAATAAATAAAAATTATGAGTTTATCAGTGACAGTGAACTAGAAAAACAGACAGACAGACAGAGAAAAAGATTGAAAAATTGTTTTTTTAAGTCAGTACTTTCATATTAATTTAGTGAAAAGGTGTAATTTCGGAATTACAAACAGACACTTCAATTTTATTTATCTGTATACAGATGTATAGATGATATCAACCAATGGCAAACCACAAACAGTAGAAGAGGAATATATAACCTTTACCATAAACAAGTCAAATTCATGAAACTATTACAACAGTAAATCTTAGAACAAATCATTGTACTTTATTGGGTGCCTCCAATGTGTGGGCGATTTGGAAATCTAATATTCATTCATAATTCATCACTCGGGACTTATCACGATAATATTTTCAAAATGACGTACCTCGATGACGATTGGGTTACACCAAAATATTATCGTAAGTCCTGAGTAACTTAAACGTGCTACCTGATGTAAGCCGCTCGACGCTCGTTTCCAGCGACAAATGTGGTCACGTGATATGTAGCGTATACGATACGTGATATAAGCGGCTGCA
The DNA here is from genome assembly GCA_929442735.1 of Watsonalla binaria. Taxonomy (NCBI): domain Eukaryota; kingdom Metazoa; phylum Arthropoda; class Insecta; order Lepidoptera; family Drepanidae; genus Watsonalla; species Watsonalla binaria. Next base: position 1,093,627 of record OV838932.1, read on the forward strand.
TGACGTAGTTCCTTTTTGAGTCGTTTTAAAATGGGGTCGAGAAATTTTAAATGGGGTCACGTGACCACATTTGTCGCTGGAAACGAGCGTCGAGCGGCTGCATGAGGTTGCACCTTTGGATTTGGAAATTTTATTGCAAACTTTTGTAGGTAGGTGACAGAATATACCTACAGCTGTTAGTTTTAACAATAACCTTATCCTTGGTTTAGAAGTAGCTCTGTCTCTTTTTGTGATACGGATTTAAAAAGAGATGGACATAGATTTAATTCGGATTTGGTCTAGTCTTAGTTTGAACAATGTTTTGTTATAAGGGGGGATTACGTTACCAATGCAAAATTTAAATGATTTGTTTTAACTATTCATAGAAAATTTATCGATTGCATGCTACAATTCGTTCAATACAGGAACTTATTAATTCCATATGAATTTGGTGTATCGAATATTAATCGATAAATTTTAATATATAACAGTTATGAACACTTTATGGGTATTTCTAAAGCCTGTGGAAAGTAGTCTATTGGAACACACCCTACTTACTTAAAGTTAAGTTAATTTTACAGTATTGCTAATACAGGTAGAAAAAATGCTATCAGATTGTAAAGAGATTCACAATTTCATTGATCAATTCGTATAATATTTTATCAAAATGTAGTACCCTCGTGTAAGATTCTAGAATTTGTCAGTCAGTTCATATTTTACAAAGAAGTATTTATACAAAAATATACAGCCACGTTATTCACGGTTTAAATTGAACCTTATTCTTATTATGTATCAATTTCCTGTGATTGAAACCAACGCTCGTCGTCGAGTTCGACGCTGAGAAACCTTAGTGAATAACGCGACAGGAATAGTATCAAAATTCATACATATGCTCACGTCTGTACCCCACTGAGATAGGCAGAGACCATCGTATTTTTTTTAAAGGCACGACGTTCGTCAAAGGCCTTCGCTTTCTTATTATATTACACAAATACACACATCGTATCTATACAAAAACACACAAATCCAAAAGATTTTGTACATCATAAGAGATACATACTACATTAATAATAAATTATTAAAAATTAAATAAATAAATAAAAGGTATAATTTTAATTAGAATAAGATGTAAAATGGTAACTGAATACATTTTGTAAAATTAAAATTAAATAATTCCGACAAGTTGAAACACTTCTTTGAAGTCGAAAATAAAAGGGACATTTTGTACTTTATCGATTAGTCTTGTTTCAAGAGATTTCGAGCCTTATCTTAAAGCAATAAAGTGTATTCGAGTATACAGTAGGCCTATTCATAGTAACATTATCTCGCGCTTACTCTAGTAGAAATGATACAAACTGTATGGGAATAACATAAATCAGAGCCGACATAATTTAGAGCATCGGTGCCCTCGGGGTTTGAGCATTCGTCTGCTACGCAAGTTCGAATCCCAGCAGAGCCTGTACCAATGAGTTTTTATTTATTTAACCTCATAGAACGGCTTGAAGCCACTTAAACTTCAGTCTCCTCACAAAACTCCAAACACACAGACAATATATTCTTCCATTCATCCGCAAACAACTCACATTCAGGGTGATTATCCAGGAAAGTGTTGAATACGGAGAGAGTGCGCGGGACAGGCGAACGGGCCCGAGCGACTGTGCGACTCGCGGGCACACAGAATAACTTGTGCTTCCTGCCTTCCTTATATGCAGCGATTTCACACCACTTGCTTTACGGTGAAGGAAAACATCGTGAGGAAACCTGCATATGTCTGAAGTAAATAGACGTATGTATAGTGCCTGAGACGACGATGAACTCACCATGTGTCACGTTGGCACATTCATATACGGTGAAATGTGGGTGTTGTTGTTACAACACCTTTGCTTACCCCTTTGGGGACCCTTCCGGGACGGCTTGAGCATATATATATGACATAAATCAGTAAATTGGCTAATGTCATACATTTTGTAGAATTTCTATAAGCAATGCGTGAGGATAATGTTATTTTGTCTATAGGCCCAGAACGGTTACCATTCAAGTTCCCCTTGACGAGCCGTTGTCAATGCCCTCAACCTTATTTCATAGCAATAAGGTACATAATAGTATAAATATCACCTAAGAGTAGGAGGTCAATTATATGAACCCTACGTCATAGCAATAAGGTTCATTATAAACGTCATATAGATTGTATAAAATAAGAATGTCAACATTGCCTTCATCAATCTTAATGTACTAAGGTTAGTGTAGAAGTAAAAGATCAAATTATTGTTTTAAAATGAACCGAAAGCCTTATAGCTATACGGTTCATTTTACTTACGTCATAAGATATAGTCATTGACGAGCAGGGGCCGGGGATTAGCCAGGTCAATTGTATGAACCTAATGGTTAAGTAATAAGGTTCATTTTAGTATAAAGTTCCTCTTTGAGTAAAATAACAAGCATTTATGAACTTTATCTTGTAGAGGCATAAGGTTCATTAAAGTATTCAGATCATCTAAAGAGTAAAAGATCAATTATATGATCCTTATCTTATTGAAATAAGGTTCATTTTAGTATCCAAATCATGTGTCTTTATTTTTTTGCAATATGACCCTTATGTTTTTGCAATAAGGTTTATTTTAGTATACTAATCATCTACGAGTTAAAGATCAAGCATTATGAACCTAATTTTGGAGCAATAAGGTTCATTGTAGTACCTAACTCATCTAAGAGTAGAAGATCTTTATCTTTTTGCAATATAATCCTTATTATATTGCAATAAGGTTCATTTTAGTATACAGATCAATGAGTAAAATATCTAGCATATTATGAACATACAAAAGAAAATGTGTCTGTGTTGTATAAGGTCAAAGAGATGGCACTGGACAGAGACAAATGGAAAGAGTTGCATCGGTTACACCGACAAGAGTAATTGCTCTTAAAATCATGATTATTATGAACCTTATCAGACAGCAATAAGGTTAGTTTTAGAATACAGATTGTTTAAGAGTAGAAGGTCAAGACAGCAGCGTGGTTTCCCCTGACGAGCAGCGTCCGGGGAGCGGCGGTCGCCAGTGCTTGCAGCCAGGCGAGGTATAGCGATGGGGGCACGACTCCCCTCCGCCGAGGCATGGGTAGTGTTACACACACGAGCCGTGCTTCGGACGACTGCTCCGATATCAACTCGCGGATACGAAGGTGTCTGTGAGTGCGGTCGCGGGTCGCTACTAGGTCTGCGTCGGTTATCGCCGCTGTGAATAACACATCTATATTAGTACTAGCGCATGGCACGCAATTTCACCCGTGTAGTTCCCGAGTTACTCGCTGATGATGTAGCTGAAATATTTTTTTAAATCGGTCCAGGACTTTTTGAGACAATTCGTTACAAACATACTTACATACAAATCTTTCCTCTTTATAATATTATTAAAGATTATAAATAGGAAGTGTTTGAGTGTCAGATGAGGAGATCTGTATATACTATACAGGTACAGTCACAAATTAGAAACGCGTACCTATAATTTAATTCGGGCATTTTATGAGTCTGTATCTGTCTGTCAGTATGACGCTGGACAGAGGCAGCATCATAATTTTTCTCGTATTTTTTTTATCGACTTTACGCTTTGTAACTGTGTCCATAGGCTTATATACTTTTGCGAATTATTTTACATTACTAAAAATTGTAAAAATATTTTTGAACAGAGTAATTACTGAGTTTCTTCTCAGTGAACACAACCTTCCGAACCCGGCGGTAGCGTGTATAATCTTGTGTTGATTTTTTTGAATTTGAGTACATATAAAATTTTATGAAAATCGTGGAATCCGCTTCATATATACAAGAATTGCTCGTTTGAAGGTATTATTATGTATTTCCGCACGCTTTTTCTTTTCGTCCGAGTTTTATTTATTTCCTCGCAAATATGTTATAATACATCGTATGACAAACATGATGTGTTTCTCACCAGGGTCGGCGTTGTCATCAGTTGTCATAAACGGCGCGATCATCTTGTCGAAGTACGCCAGGGTGGAGTCCTTGGGCCGCTTCGTGATGTCCGGGATCATCTTCAACGCCGAGTAGTCTATCCTGAACTTTGACAGCAGAGATGCCATACTGGAAAATGTAAGTATTATATTTTAGGAAGTTAATAAAATAATTATGACAAAAATATCTTCTTCCGTTTTCGAGTAATTGACGTCCAAACTTGACCATATCAAGACCTTATTTTCGCGTAAAACTCAGCGGTAACGTAGAGTTATTCACGTGAAATCTAATAACATTTTAATTTTTTTCGCCCATTAATAGTTTGTGAATCCCATATAACCATTTTTTGAAATCATTAATCTTCCCCTTAATTAAACAAGTTTAATGACCGCGTACGTAACGAAGCCGCGCGTTCTTCTGCCCTTAGCAACCATAGCCTATAACTACGTCATCGTTGGAGCTAGGTATTTGACGATTTCAACATAGTGATATGTTCATAATGCCCTAAAACTTCTAGAAGACAACTGTTCCATTTTCTCCGAAACCTTATATAAACGATATATATATTATATATATTGGTGTGTGTAGATACTCACTTCCTCTCCTCGAGTTCCAGCTCTGTGTTCTTGTTAGCGAGGGTGAACACTCGCAGAGGGCAGGAGGACCACGCGCGGCGGGTCGATAGGATATACGGCAACAGGAGTGTCAACCCTGTATCAACATTATTTGTTATACCTATGTTACGAGTTTCGTATCATTACAGTCAAAAGCTAATGTATCGCATTGTTGCAGTAAAACACGTAATTGACACCCCTTAATGGCAGCACTGCCAGGGTTGCTTAGAATTGATGCGTGGGTCTGTGTAAATGTGCCTTTTCGAACGATTTGATCATTCGATTATATTTATGTGCATAAAAACAACCATGTTCGTTTATATTTTAAATATTTGAAGGAAAATGAAAGAAAAATGGTAAGGAATTTCTTTTGAGTTGGTTCCAGACTAGCCTCTTATTGATATGTGTAATAAAATTTAAGAATTTTTCCTAGCTTCCATACTGCTTACTAATCTTATATATTTATAAATATACTAGCTGTGCCCCGCGGTGTCACCCGCTTAGATTTAGTTTCATATAATATATCGGTTTAAAATTGATAAAATTTCATACAAACTTCCATCCCCAATTTTATCCCCTGGGGGGTAGAATTAATCAAAATCCTTTCTTAGCGGATGCCTACGTCATAACATCTACTTGCATGCCAAATATCAGCCCGATTCGTCCACTGTGCGCTGATAGATCACTATGTCAGTCAGTCAGTCACCTTTGAGTTACATATATTTAGATTGTGGTAGAGGTTAGTAGACGTGAAGTTTACCTGTTCATCCAGCTCGTTTGTCGCTTACCTCCATCATCATAAAGCCACCAGACGTCAACAGTGCCGGCGTGTCGTTTGGTGAATTGCTCCACCGATGTCAGAGAGGAAAGCCGTCCGCCGCCCGGCCTTCCTGTGCGGCGAACCTTAGGGATGCTGTCGCTGTACCGAAATAAACATTATATATTATTATTATTAGTATTACTAATTTTATATATTATTTATTACTAGGTAAAACTCTTATATATTTATACTAGCAAACACGACAGACATTGTCCTGCATAAATAAATAACCATCTAGGGCGCCACCTAAACGTATACAATAATAAAACATTCATCCAGACGTGAAATAACAGATATTCAAGATAAGATAAGATCATGAAATCACAGATACTCAATAGCACTTTGACCAAACTAGGGATCGAACCCACTAGACCAATGAGGTAGTTGCCTCTACGTTGTCGGTGCTTGTGTCCATAAGAATCACCTGCTCAATGAGTGACAATTAAGCGAAATTATATCGAAAGAGATATGCGAAAAGATATCTACGTACCTTTCCTTTTCGGTGGATTTTGATTTGTCTTTCTTGCTGTTAGCAGCTGAAGGGTCGGAGGATATCGCCCTCCTCAGTTGCGGAGAGCCCAGAGACACATCTGACATACTGCTGCCTATGGAATGATTACGTATTTCCTTAACCTTTAGGTACGATAAACATCTTTCTTAGTTACTCTACTTAGTTTCAACCTTTAGTTGACAGCAGGTTTTGATAGCGTGAAATATGTCCATCATCTCCCCTTCGGTCTAAAGAGGCCACTTTGCGTGAATCATAATGTGATCCGAATTTGATTCATCATCGAAATTACAAAATGGTCACTTAGTTGTAATTCATATTACGATTCACAAATGATTAATATGTCGCAATTCAATTGCTTTTGTGACAAATAGCATCATTAAAAGTTAGTAAGGGACTAACATTTACAATTATTGTAATCATAATATGCATTTCAACTAAATGACCATTTTGTCATTTCGATGATTAAATATATTCGGATCACATTATGATTCTCCCAAAGTGGCCTTATCCCATACATTGTTGGGGTCGGTACCTACTCGATTCAACCCGATGTGGCTGATCTCCTGATGTTTATACGACGCCACTACCATCTGACTTTCGAAACCCGTTGAACGTATTCGCGTGAAGTATTTTAAGAAAAATGTATCTATTTTAGTTTAGGTTGGCACCCAGGCAGCACCATGCTTTGCGTACCAGCAAGCGATTGCTGACAAGAACCAAAGCTGTTCTTATAATGTTGATCATCATCTCCCTGGCCTTATTCCATACATTGTTGGGGTCGGCACTTGATTGATCACCTGATTTCTATACGAAGCGAGTGCCATCTGACCTTCGCAACCCCTTTAACGAGGAAAATCTGGGTTAAACCAGTTGTCAGACTATTTTAGGCCTCCGACTGACCTGTAACGATTGCCAAATATGATAAATTGGCAACCGGGACCGACGGCTTAACGTGCTCTCCGAGGCACGGAGGGAACTCGGGCGGTCACCCATCCAATTACTGGCTAGGGTTAGGGTTGCTTAACTTGAAACAACAGTTTTCCTTGGAGTTACATTGGATCATAAATTGCAATGGGGGCCCCATATAGCTGGATTGTCGAAAAGACTCAGTTCTGCAGCATTCGCAGTAAGGAAAATTAGACTAGGTGTCTAATTTTCCTGACTGATATAAACACAGCTCGGTTGGTCTATTTTAGTTATTTCCATAGTGTTATGTCTTATGGCATCCTTTTATGGGGAAATGCTACAGACATCAGTTCTATCTTTGTGCTGCAGAAACGGGCTGTTCGTGCAATCTATAAACTCAAATCTAGAGATTCTCTCAGAGAGAAGTTTAAAGAAATAGGGATAATGACTGTGGCATGTCAATACATATTTGAAAATTTGATATATGTAAGAAAGAATATAGATAGTTTTAAGAAAAATAGTGATATGCACAATATAAATACACGCAAGAGGGATAAACTCCGTGTCCCTGTGACTAGACTCCACAAAACTAGTAACTCTTTTGTGGGGCAAAGTATACGCCTTTTCAATAAACTACCATTAAAAATGTGTGAACTACCATTTTTAAGTTTTAAGGCAAGCATCAAACAGAAACTTTGTGAAAAAGCATATTATAGTGTAACTGAGTATATTGATGATAGCCAAACAGGGCAATGAGTTGCTCACTCTTCCATTGAAATGTACTTAAACAACCCTATGTATACAGAAGGGACACAAGTAAAAAAAAAAACCGGGGAGTTTGTTTCGCCGTTTCTTCTCCTGACAGGCTTACTTTTGGAAACGGTAGTAAATTAACTTAAGTTAACGTAAGAAAAATGACGTTCAATAAGTGTTCCAAGTGTCCCTTATATTGAATAAAACTTTTTGATTTGCTTCTTGATTTGATTTGATTCGCTGATCGAAAGATATCATCATCATCCGCAATAGCAACTGTGCCACGAGCTCCTCCTTTTTCTTTCTTATAATGTTGATTTAATTATAAAACGCACAATACATGATGTAATAGTAAAAGCACTTACCTCTAGAATGCGTGTTCAAGCTCTCGTTAGACTTGGACTCCTTGTGATTGTCTCCCATGGAACCTGCGCACGCATTGTTAACACAAATAGCCGCTAGGTTACGTTATATACTAACATTTGAAGCGAAAGCTATAGCCAAGTAAAAGGATTAAGATTAAGGATGATGATCACATTAAAGTGTTTGTATTTCCCGAAAAACATGAATTTATGATTGAAATGTATATAATCTATACACGTGACTTGAAGCATATATACAGTGCCCCATTTTAACATGGTGTAGCAGCGTTTCTCCACTCGCTACATAGATGGCGCTATCGCGAACAAATGCGAAGTTTCAGTACCAATACACGAGGACTGCGTAATAAATTTCCTAACTAGAACAGTTGGAGCCACGGCTCCCCAGGCATGACACCCGCCCGGCTCGAGATCTTCCCTTTGCTGGGGATGAGCATGATCACTCGCTCACCCCTCAATGTTTTTACGTTGACTATATCGCCTGCGTATTTTACACATTTTGTATAGAAAGCGCAAAACACAAGGTCAAGCGACGACTTATATTTGGGGCACTGATAGTGTCAAGAAAACATACGCGTCAGGGGATTTATCGTATTTTTTTAAATTCTGGATTCATTACTTCACGGTCTAAAAGTATTTATGTTTCTATAGGATGAAAACTGAAAGATTATAGTGTTTTTCGACTGTTAATAAAAATGTAATAAGCACTCCAATTGGAAATTATATTGGAGATTAAAAAAAATATTAAATTTGAATGATATATATGAAATTGGTGACTTACAAATTTTTATAAAGTGATACAATTATTTGAATTAAAAAAACATGAAACAAATTGCGCAACTTTCTTCCAATAGCTTGAACACTTGACCCGACCATAGACTAAGAAGTACTTACGTGTGAGAGCCGCCAAGTCCTTGGCGTTGACGTCTTGGAGAAATGTCTGTAAGTCGTCGTCCAATGCCTCCGCGCAGTACTGGCCGCCCTCCGTGCGCAGGAGTGCCAGAGCCATGTGCACATCCAAAGCTTTACTGGGTACATACGGTAATTATTATAATCAAAATATCTTTATTCGATTAGACTTTTTACAAAGTACTTTCAAATCGTCAGAAAGACACGATTACATAGGATTATACATGCTACCGCCAGGTCCGGAAGGTTGCTTTTACTGAGAGGAACCTGGCAAGATACCCAGTAATTACTACTTTAAAAAAAAATTACAGCTTTGAGTAATACAATATAAATCATAAAAAATATATATAAGCCCATGGACACAATTCCAGTGCACAAAAGTCGATATAAAAAAAAATTAAAGCTAAAAATAAGTACTACGAATAATTATGTAGCTTGGTAAACTATATAAGCCGCAGTGGCCGTGGAATTTGAGTAATCGCCTTCTACGTAAACAACGCAAATTCGAATCCCAGCGTCCTATACCAATCTCTTTTTCTGAAGAAACTTAACTGCAGTGCTAAGAACGTCAAGTCACATTTTTACTATTATAAAAAGGAAAGATTTGTATTTTTGTGTGTATGTTTGTAACGAATTGGCTCAAAAAGTACTGGAACGATATTGAAAAATCTTTCAGCAATGGTTAGGTACATCATCAGCGAGTAACATAGGCTACATTTTATCCCCGTACTCCCACGGGAACGGGAACTACGCGGGTGAAACGGCGTGACGTGTGCTAGTATATTATAAGCGAAGCAAGTTCGTATCTCAGCGGCCTGAACCAATGACTTTATCTAGTGATTTCACACCTCGAAGTACGATACCTGCAGTCTGATAAGTAATTCAAATATGTATGTATAGTGTCTGAGACGGTGATAGACACACCGTCTGTCACGTTGGCGCTTAAATCATCTTCGGTGGAAAGTGAGTGTTGTTATTACAACACCAATGGGATGGAGTGAGGCAATTTTTTTTTATGATACTGCAAATCTGAGATATAAGCGCACATTCCGGTTGATGGTAATCGGCTAAGTATAAGCTTTTTTTTAGAGGTTTGTCTTTGACCGTACTTACTGCATGATTTCGACGTAATCGACGATTTGTCCCCGATCGCACGTCAGCCAGTCCTCCTTGAACCCCATCATCAGGATGTTAGGCTTCAGCTTACCGAGACCGCTCGACTGAAACAATACCCAAATACAATGAACAACACTTCCCGGCGGATTTGGAATTTCGAATACCACTGGTGTTGTATCAATCCCCCTTATGTATACAGATAAATAAAATCGAAGTGTCTGTTTGTAATTTCAAATAAACAGCTATTTACTAAATTAATATAAAAATATATACGTTACTAACATATTTTGTTTTATTGTCTGTCTTGCTGTCTATCTCTGAAACGGCTGGACCGATTTTAACGGGACTTTAACTGGCAGCTGGTCTGGTGGAATTAATCTTTAAATGTCAACAACAAACCTGATTTATTTATTTCATGTGCTCACGCCATCCCATGGGGATAGGCAGAGACCACCGTTTGCCACGTGCTGCTATTCATGCCATTTAATTATTGTTTTGATAGATAATGTTACAGAACTTCGTGCGCGAGTCATACTTGACCGTTTTATTTATAAACACGTTTGAAACCCACAAAAACACGTCTAATAATCTTCGGTGAAAAGTGGGTGTTGTGATTACAACACCTCTGCCTACCCCTTCGGGGAATACAGGCGTGAGCATGTGCACGTTTGAAACCAGCAATACAAATTTGTTAATGACCCTTAGAATTTTGTTACAGTAATCGATCTATACTAAAGTATTGCAATTGCACTAACCTGCACAAGAGCGCTGGCGCCATCTTTGAACGGGACGTCATCAACCATAGTATAGAATGCCTTTATCTTGCGTTTAGCGAACCATTGGTACGCTCTGTTGGAGAGCGCTTCCCGACCGCGGTGGTTGATTTGACCCTGGAGAATAAAAGTTCGATAATCATTGTTTTAATGGCTGACACCAATAACAGGATGTCGGGGAAAATAGGACAGCTGTTAAAATATGTGATCGGGTATAATTTAAGGAATCAAATAAAATGATTATGACAAAAATATCTTTTTCCGTTTTCGAGTAATTCACATTCAAAGTTGACCATATCACGACCTTATTTTCACTTAAAAATTAGCGGCAACGTAGAGTTATTCACGTGAAATTAAACAACGTTTATATTTTTTTACTGTCACTAATAGTTCTTGAAATAATCCCATAAAACAATTTTTCGAAAACATTAACCTTCCCCTTAATTTAAAAAGTTGAATTACCGCTTACGGAATGTAGGTAAACGCGGCCGCGCGTTCAGTCAATCGCTTAAGGTCGCGCGCTCTTCGGCCCTTAGCAACCATAGCCTATAACTACGTTATCGTTGGAGCTAGATATTTTACGACTTCAACATAGTGATATATTCATAAAACCTTACAACTTCTAGAAGACAATTGTTCCTTTTTCTCCGACACCTTGTATAATAAACTTAATTAACACACAATATAAGAAGTTCGACACACAAGTAACTTCTGTGACACACGGGTGTTTTAATACCTTTACCTATAGGCAGAAGTGGAGTGAAAATAATAGAAACTCTTTATTACAGTACATCCATAATCTGTGCGAATAAATTGTTCGAATCGTAATTAAAATATTAGTTCACCTGCACTATGAAAATGCCACATTTTCGTTTGACGACAATATATGTAAAAGTGGTAAACATACCTGTATTATGTGTCCACAAAGCATAAGCGACAGTCCTTTGGTCAGTAAATAAGCAAAGTCTGTCAGCAGCGGCCTCTCGCCAGGGAATCCAGTCAGCACTAATATTTGAGGTCTGTAACGAAAATAATAATATTCAAGATTTATGTATGTATGAGATATGTATGTATTCATGTATGAGAGAGTATTCATACATACATACATACATACATATGCTCACGCCTGTATTCCCGGAAGTGGTAGGCCGAGGTGTTGTTATCACAACACCCACTTTTCACCGAATTTGATTAAGTGCCAACGTGACAGATGGTGAGTCTATCGCCGTCTCAGGCACTATACATACATCTTTGAATTACTTCTCAGAAATATGCAGGTTTCCTCACGATGTTTTCCTTCACCGAAAAGCACGTGGTGAGAAATCACTGTACATAAGTTTTTTAGAAAAACTCATTGGTACAGGCCCCGCTGGGGTTCGAACTTGCGTCGCTTGCGTAGCAGGCGACTGCTCAAACCCCGAGGCCACCACGGCTCTCGGAGAGAGTATTCAAAAAGTGTATTTAGTAAAAGTCTGTAATTTCGGCATTACAAACTATCCCAAAGCGTATTTGTATTTTGTTGTATATTCAAGGATATTAAAAAATCAATGACCTACCTGTAATTCTTGACATGTTCAGTTATTCTATTCAAGTGATGAACTCCCGACAGAGCCGTTTTGTATGTCTGCGCTTGAGTAGTAGTACCCCAGTTGACGTCTGAAATTATCACAATAATTAAATAGATAATGATTATCAAATAATAATTAAATAATTCATTTATAAATTTTTGAATATCCCGCATTTTCTATCGATGCAACAATTAAATCCTTACATATTTTTTTTTGCAAAGTATCTTGTCATTAAGCACCTTGTACGCATAATAATAATGGTCATAGATTATGCTGGTTCAAATGTAAAAAAAAAGTTATTAAAAGCCGTATCGATCAAAAACCCGTAAGTGACGATACCTGGTTTCCTGTAAGATACGAGTAGGTAGAGCGCGAGCAGGAAGGCGAATGTGACGAGCGCCGTGGACCACGAGATCACGAACATTATGGCCACGCACATCATAGACCCAACCAGAGACAACCACATGTTGTAGAACTAGAAACAAATAAGAAATATATTTACGGTCGAATAGAGAAACCCCCTCCTTTTTTGAAGTAATTGAAACAAAAAGAACTCCATTTCTTTTCATCGCATTTTTTTAAGCTTTACTCATACACTAACAAATAAAATATTACTGTCTGTTTTAAATAAAAACATCTGTGTTTGCTCAAATTTCGCAATCGTCATGCGGTGAATGTTTAAGGTTCCAAGATAAATATTATTCATAAATACATTATCGCATAAACCATAGGCATGTAAAGGATGTATACAGCCCTTTCTACGTCAATCTCGCTGAGTAATATTCAGGCCCTATTGGTAACCATGCCTTATTTGCATGTTTTTTGCAAATTTGCTTTATGGTTGAGAGAGATAAGTAAGGGGCAAAGTCCGCCTGTGCAGAATTTTATGCACTAAGATAATGAAATAAATAAATAAAAATAAAATAAGATAGTTATCACACAAATCTCACCCTGAAAGTAGGCCTCCAGCCCACAGGCTTGGCGAGACTGGCGTGGAACGTTGAGAAGTTGATCAGCGCGTACGCAGCCAGGAAGAAGTTTGATATCAGCGGTGCTATCTGGTTTAAACCGCCTGGAACAAATAATACTTTTATACTTGCTGCAAGTGTGATTTCCCAAAAAATAGGATAATTTTTGGGAAATCACATTTGCAGCAAATCTTCAATCACTTTTTAGCCACGGTAGCTCATTTTAGAAACAAGTACTTTCTGAAAATGTTATATTATTATTTGAAATTTTGAATATTGTGCGGATAACGAGTGATCACGCTCATCCACTGCAAAAGGAAGATCTTTCAGTTAAGACTTTCAAAGAAAATATGTATGATGCCAGTAGACAAATTTGTGAATGATGAAATACCAATGATTAAAAGAATTTTCTTATATGCTGACTTTTCTAATCACGAATTACTATCGTCCTGGCTTCAGCTGATTATTTCCAAACTTAATTTATGAATATTCTTTTAATTGATTCGATAACTGGAAATGAAGGAGAAGATAATACATCCACAACAGCACTTACCCATAAGTATGAATGAGACGGCAATAATGAAAGTAAGCACGTATCCCCGCACGGGTTCGTTGTTGCTGCCGTACCCTTTGGCGAAGAAATCCAAGTACGGGTACAGTTTATCCTGACATAATGCCTGTGTAACAAACACTGATTAGTCACTAGAAAATGCTACTTATCATTTATTGGAGTTTTGAAAGGCATTCGATAGAAACTAACCAATTACTACTTCGTACAACCACTTGTTATTGAAAGTGTAAAGTCTTTTTCGTCATTATTATCTTGTTAAGTTCAAAGAAAGATTAGAACATTCCATAAAAATATAGACATTATCATAATTTCATATTCAAACGCACATAGTTCCACAAGGCGCTATACTAGGACCTTCATTATTCTTTGAAAATGTTATAAATGTAAAGTTTTTTTATTGTATTGTAATTTAAACTCTACTGGGTAGATAATAAGCGCCACAATACCTGAAACACTTTAGGCGCCGATACTAGTGAGGCGAGAGCTGACGACAGGGTTGCAGCGAAGCAGCCTCCATATATGAGTGGACCGAAAGCGGACACCAAGCGGATCACCTAAGAATACAAATATAACAACACCCACATATAAACTAAAAATAATTACTATACTATAATACTATAATAACAGTTTCTTTACAATTTAACATGTATAGTAACTTATTCTGTATGCCCAATTATAATTCACGAAAATTTTAGTGGAGCTCTCCATCTCTCTTTCTTTCTCTTTCTCTCTCCCTCCATCCCCCTCTCCCCCTCCCTCCCCTCTCCCTCTCTCTCCCCTCTCCCTCTCTATCCCCTCTCCCTCACCCCCCTCTCCCTCTCTCCCCCCTCTCCCTCTCCCCCCCCCTCTCCCTCTCTCTCCCCCTCTCCCTCTCTCTCCCCCTCTCCCTCTCTCCCCTCTCTCTCTCTCTATCCATCACACAAGATAGTAGGGACTGATTTTTCGGAGCTGGTTATATTTTTCTAATACATAGAACACATAACACATAGAACGTACAAAAATATTTGTTTGCATTTGAAGTAATGTTTGTTCCGCCATTTCTTCTCCTAATAGTCTTAAGCTTGGAAACGATAATAAATGTAAACTAAGCTAGTTTTAAGAATTACGTTCATTCACGCTTCCAACTGTACCGTATGATTTATGGTTATTTCCATAGTATTATAATACTTACTTTGTATACATACTCACATCATTACTATTCTGCAGGCCATACGGGCAGGTGTAGTTCAAGGCACAGTCGGGGATCGCTCCCGGGATGTCTCCAACAATACCCGAGGCATCTCTGACCACGGTCCAGCCGGCTATGACCGCGATAAACAGGTACGATAGGGTCGTCAGGAGAATCGCTAGGAGAGTGCCTTTTGGGATCGACTTCTGGGGGTCCTGTGGGAGGAAAGAAAATTTTATACAAAAAAAAATTGACGTAGCATTATATGAGTAAAGTACAAATAACCCACCAAGAGAGGACACGTCACAGACATACTACAACTCTTGACCACAGACGCTGTTACCCTCTCTGCTGCTAAGTCGAGATAACTACCACGTATATACATACATACAAATGCACACGCCTGTATCCCATGGGGGTAGGCAGAGACCACCGTTTGCCACACGCTACGATCCTTACATACTTCCATGGGAATGGTTGGGTAGAAATACATGTTAACAGAATTCTTCTTTTTTTTAACATAACTTCAGCAGAAGTCAGCAGAAGATTTACTCACTACTGCTTTATTCAAACAATCACGCGACACAATTAAAAAATAATTAAAATATCTACAAACATGTTACCTTCAAATCCCCGGATATGTTAGCCCCGGCCAATATCCCCGTGGCGGCGGGGAAGAATATCGAGAACACTGAGAAGAAGTTATGCTCCACGCCCTCGAAATACCGGTAGTCACTTTCCATGTTCACCATTAACAGCGACACTGGGGAAGCAATCAAATTAATGGTTCAAATGATCAGTCCACAAATTCGACCAATCGACCGATCAGGATGACGGGTCGCTCACTTCCCTCTATAATGGTTGAGGAGGTCAATGGCTGGCATTCTCGTCATACTTGTGAACAGGTGCTGCTTGTGGGGGCTGGTCATCTCAAGCTGCACAATTATTCGTAGGACTTATTTTTAGCTTTTAAATTTTTTTTATATCGACTTTTGAGCACTGGAACTGTGTTCATGGGCTTATATGTATTTTTTATGATTTATATTGTATTACTCAAAATTGTAAAATTCTTTTTTTTAAAAGAGTAATTACTGAGTTTCTTGCCAGGTTCTTCTCAGTAAAAGCAACCTTCCGAACCTGGCGGTAGCATGTATAATCCTATGTAATCGTGTCTTTCTGACGATTTGAAAGTACTTTGTAAAAAGTCTAATCGAATAAAGATCATTTTGAATTTGAACTTGACTTGTGTGATTTATCTACCCGCAAGCTCGGTCGTAGGTTCAGGAGACGCTTCGGTTGAAAGTTCGCTAAGTTCCTACCACGTTACTTATTCGTTCTAATATTTAGTCCGAACGTGGTCTGTTAGAACAATCTTTGACGTTTATGTATATTCTAAATCAACTTAAGTTAAATCACTAACGAAAACCCCACCCACATGATTAAGTGCCAACATGACAGAGGGTGAGTCCATCGCCGTCTCGGGCACTGGAATTACTTCTCAGACATATGCAGGTTTCCTCACCATGTCTTCCTTCACCGTAAAGCACGTGGCGTGAAATCACTGCACATAAGTCTTTAGAAAAACTCATTGGTACAGGCCACGCTGGGATTCGAACTTGCGTCGCTTGACTAGCAGACGACTACTCAAACCCCGAGGCTACCAATATCTATATTTGACTCGATCCATTATCAACCTTTTCTAATAGTCCTAATAAATCCTAACCCGAAGCGAGTTACGAGTTTAATATGAAACCCTTTGAATCCTTACTATTGTATCCAACAAATCCTTGAGCAATATCTTGGTCAGTCATCGGTCCGATGGCGGATCCGATGCAGAAGTCGACAATAGCAGCCAATAGTACAATTAACAGAACTATCTGCGCCTTCGCTTCCCATTCCATTCCTAGAATCACCACTCCTGTGAGCAGCACTATTGTTATACAGCCATAGATCGCTTGATCCTGAAAAAATAACAGTGAAATAAAGAGCCGTGGAGGCCTTAGGGCGACGCAAGTTCGAATCCCAGCGGGGCCTTTATCAATGAGTTTTTCCAAAAAAACTTATATGCCGTGATTTCACACCACATACTTTACGGTGAAGGAAAACATCGTGAGGAAACCTGCATATGTCTGAGAAGTAATTCAAAGACGTATGTATAATGCCTGAGACGAAGAAGAGAGGACTCACCATCTGTCACGTTTGCACAATAATAATCTGTGAAACGGCACTCGCCTCTTTACGTTGTCCCAATATTTTATAAACCTCCCCTTGGGGCCCAGTATGATCATTTAAGCAACGCGAATTGGGAACTTCTTGGCTTTGACGTGTAATTTTTCGATACAGGAAACGTCAAAGCTAAGAAGTTCTTAATACGCTCTGTTTAAACCGATGATGGTAAACCCCTGTACTGTATATAGATTACAGGCTGTATTAGAGCGAATAAAAGAAAATATTGAATTTTATACAAAAGAACATAGTTACTTTTGTAATGAATGTTTGTTCTCCACGGTAGAACAGCCGTCGCGTCAATATGAGGGCGCGATATTAAATTCTAGTCCACTTTATTCCACTGTTAGCCGACTCTACCCAGTCTGAAGGTCAAGGTCATAAAATAAGTAAGAAAGTAACGTACCCAACTCTTGCTGACCATATAGGCCCACTCCGGTATAAGTGTGATGAGCGACTCGCCGAAGCCGACCACGTACATAGCGCACGCGACAGCATTCGCCATAGAGAAGATAAGTCCTATCGACCCGCCGAACTCAGGCCCCAGGGACCGAGATATCATGTAGTAGGTACCGCCTGGAACAACCATCAGTACCCATCACGAATTTTGCACCGTTTTTGTAATGTAAACTCAATAGCGTCACCGACAATATTTTTCTACACTAATATTATAAAGAGGAAAACTTTGTTTGTTTGGTTGTAATGAATAGGCTAAAAACTACTGGACCGATTTCAAAAATTCTTTCACTATTGGATAGCTACAACATCAGCGAGTGACATAGGCTTTATTTTATCCCCGTACTCCCACGGGAACGGGAACTACGCGGGTGAGACCGCGTGAGGTCCGCTAGTAAGATATATCTTAGTTCTTCACGTCAGCGCTCCACGGGTCTGCACAGTTTAGTATACAAATATTCGGCGGAGACTCTAGCGAGTATAGATTAGGAAAACGCGAAGTTTCGTAAATTGGTCTAACATGGAATTAGGAAGTCAACGGAGCGGCGGAAGTGTTCTTTGAGTTAACTCATTGACGATGTTAATCAATGGTTCTCGACATCAAAGCCAGGTCGGAGCGCTCTGTAGGTCTAAAAAGGCCACTTTAGGAGAATCATAATGTGATCCGAATTTGATTAATCATCGAAATGACAAATTGGTCAATTAGATGCAATTCATATAACGATTCGATTTTTTCATCGTCAGAGCGAGTCGATGGTTGGCTCGATAGCAAATTTGACCGACTCCGATTGTTTCGATTGTTGAAACATCTCGGAATCCCGAATCGCTTCACACCAGGCAATGTTGTAGAAAAACATGATGCCATAGAACAGCTATATACATAGGAAGATATAATAAGATAATAAATCCATACCTCCTTTGATGACTCCGTTGGTGCTGATCGCGGACATGGAGAGCGCTGTGATCGTGGTCACCACCGACGTCGTCAGGATAAGGAGTATTGACTGTGCTGCCGGACAATTATGCACTTTAAACTCAATACATCATCATCATCGCCCTGGCCTTATCCCATACATTGTTGGGGTCAGCACTTGATTCAACCCGATGTGGCTGATCACTTGATTTTTATACGAAGCGACTGCCATCTGACCTTCGCAACCCCTTTAACGAGGAACATCTGCGATCTGGGTTAAACCAGTTGTCAGACTATTTTAGGCCTCCAACTGACCTGTAACGACTGCCAAAGATGATAAATTGGCAACTCAATACATAAACTCGAAAATTCATCGACAACTTTCTTAAAAAAACATTGTTACTAATTCTTGCAATAGAACCGAGAAAATTAAAACATATCGTGCGGCGTGTCTTTGCTGTTCACAATCGGAACAACCTCAATATTCCCTAAAGATCCCTAGGTAGTAGGTAAAGGTAGCTTTCTTTATCGCTATAGTGATAAGAAATACCATACACAACACATCACAGAGACTCTTAGGCTTAGCTCAAACGGGGCATCGACCATAGCCACTAAATTCTCACATACAGTAGCGTCATTCAGCATTCCATCACGTATAGATGCAAATCGATTGTTTATGTTGCAAATACCCAACGTTGAAACGTTTATAAAGTCCGGAAAGCTATTTGGTCAACCAAAGCAGTTTATAAGCTAAAGGAAAAATAAAAAGTAAATATTTTTGTTCGACACTTGCAACACTCATTTCATCAACGCTTTTGTGACGGTGGGATTTGAGTAGTCGCCTGCGAAGGAGTTTGTCTGAAAAAACTTATGTGCAGTGACACACCACGTTCTTTACTGTGAAGGAAAACATATGTCTGAGAAGTTATTCAAAGTATGTACAGCGCCTGAGACGGCGATAGACTCATCATCTGTCACGTTGGTACTTGATCATCTTGGGTGAAAAGTGGGTGTTGTTATTACAACACCTCTACCTTTACCCTTCGGGGGATACAGGCGTGAGCGTATATAAGCTTTTGTTAATTTGACCTTTATCTGTATACTAACCCACACCAGCCTGCCCCACCACCCACGAGAGGCGCAGGAACAGCATCACCCCCCATATGTTGAGCAGGCATCGCATCAACACGCCCTTGATCCAGCCAAACTTGACGTTCGGTGAGGGTGGCAGCCGGGACTCTAGGTCTTTCTCTAACGTTTGACCTGGCTGGATGGAAATGGAAAACTTATAGATAGATAAGTTGTCGGCTTAGTTCATCTCATAAAAGCAATCCTCCGAACCTGGTGATAACACGATAATCCTGTGTAATCGTGTCATTCTAACGATTGTAAATTACTTTGTTAAAAGTATAATCAAATAAATATATTTTAAATTTGAATCAATCTCTCAAGTATAGGTATTGGCATGTTTTAATTCTGAATATCCTCTCCTCCGCCTTGTCAAAGATCTGTATCGCGACGAAGTTTTTGAATTTTTGTTGTAAAATAAATCTTACGGTTTGTCTATTAAGATTTTATTTACTCGAAACGTAAGCAGACAAGGGTGTCACACTTGACAGCTCGAAACAGATCAGAAACTATAACGACTGCGTAATTTCCTCATATTGTATGGGAACGTAAGAACGTTAAAGTACCTACCTACTAATATACCATACTAGCATAAAAAACATTATAAAATAAAAAACCATGCCTGTCTGTTTTCGGCTAATCTCTGAAAAGACTGGTCCTATTTTAACTAGACTTTTGCTGGTAAACAGATTGCTTTTACATATTTAAAAAGATTAGGGTTCTGCGAAATAAAGTGACTCAAAAGACGTCTACACGAGTGAAACCGCGGAACACTGCTAGTATTAGTATAGAACAAACTCGGTACATAACTTGCCCCAGTTCTCCTAGGTATGTACAGTATTAATCAGTTATATTGCAGGAGGGCAGGGTCAATAGATCGTAATGCAATTGAACGCATCTTAGGACCAACTCGCGATGTGACACGAGTCATAATTACCAGGTCACGCACGTGTTGCAATACCTTGTATTAACCAATTTAACCATGAAATTGCGCAAAGATCACTATTAATTAAGCTGGATTAATTAAATGTTTTTTTCAACAGGAATTCATGTAAATTTGTCTTTGAATGCTTATAGTATATACAGCTGACAGTGAGACTTCTGAGACTGTGAGTGTGCGACATATATTATTCAGTTTTATTATACTTTATTTGGTATAGACTCTATTTATAGTCGACAAAATGCTCTATCGAGTATAGACTTATTTATTTATTTGCATCAACAAGGTGTACATTAACAAATTCTTCGAGGGCAATATACATAATAGTAACATGACAAATGACACCTCAATTATAGATACAAACAACAATGCCATAGAAAAAAAAACGGTATCATATGAATAAAATGAGTAAATATGATTAAAACCAATTACATATAAATGAGTATAAGTTTAAGATATTAATTAAATTAAGTTGAGAGCACTTGTTCAATGCTGGGCCTGAACCTGCAGATACGATTTGAGAAGACATCAATTTCGTGATGTCTTACCAACCCGTCCGCATCGTCATTATGGCCGGCAATGGGAATACTGACTTGTGGGGAGAGCGACGCAGATGCAAATACTAGATATTTTTTTTTTTTATTTATACCTAGTCTTACTTTCTTTGTCTCCCACGCCTGCCATTAATATTTTTCATTTCGCTGTTTCTTAGTACCCTAAGGTTGTCTGATAGAGATCGCTCTAGCGATAACACGGCCTTTTGTTACCATACTTTATTAATAGAACTATAATACCTGTACTATATTATGGTGTGCAATAAAGAATATATTATTACTATATTATTAATCTCCTCCTTTTTTTCGTCGGTTAAAAAGAGCTTCAGCGTATACATGATTGAGGTCATAAGGTCATTACGAAACGCATGTGCAGTTAATAAGAGGTCCTTTTAATCAACCGGGCCAATTAAGATAAGTATTAAACGCTACCTGGAATAATAGTTATTGAGTCGTATATTATTAATGTTTGTAATTGTAATAACATCTTCATAAATTGATCTAATTAAAGACAGATGCGGAAGTCCAGTATAGAATTACGTTTGACCGCAACCGCTTTAGTTGAATAAAAATATGTAATGACTAGCTGTCCCTTGCGGTTTTACCTGCGCAGGATAATGTTACCAAGTTTAAAAATAGAGATTCTTTTAAATTAGATCGATATAGAGTTTATTAATTAATCACAAACAAAAACACAAATCTTTTCTAGTATAATATTAGTATGTAACATTCAGTATACATCGTGTAAATAACTACATTATATAACTCTAAATTGGACAGATCGAGGTGTGGAATACCACTGCGTTGACCCCCTTCGGCGATCTTTGATCTTTACAACATGGGGTCCACAGTTAAAACTCCAAAGTTAACTGACAAATTTGTGAAAACACTCACCTTTCTGGATAATGAAGCGTTGTGCAGTTCATCTAACGTTGGTCGAGTGGCTGCGTGCAGGGATAGAACGTTCCTGTAATTGTCCAGACGCGGGAGAGCTTCTCTTGTGAAATGCCTGTTGATAAAAGGTGCCTTGTAGATATTGGATATGCCTTGTTATACAGACTGATCACCAGGATCTTAGCAGTTGGAATTATTTTTATGATTACAATATTGGATATATCATCAAGAATTGAAGAATCAATATTTAGCCCCACGTTGGGTGCCAAGTTTAGTAAGGAATCTGATTCACCGTTTTACTAAACTATACTCGCTAGTCTAGCGTCTCCGAAGAATATCTGTTGGAGAAATTATACAGCGCCTCCTAGCGGTGACGTACATAACTAAAATATAACAAACTAGCGGACATCACGCGGTTTCACCCGCGTAGTTTCATTCATTGGGAATACAGCGATAAGATAAAACCGTAATTGTTTTCGAGTTTATTCATTACAAACATACACAGAACACATACAGAAATACAAATCTTTCCTCTTTTTAATAGCAGTGTAGATAATTTGGGTAATGCTAGCGAGTATACATTACAAAAACGGTGTTAAACTCGTAATAAGGGTACTATTGATCAACTTTCATAAGAACCTTGTTACCTGAAGCTCTTGCCATATTTTGTATCGGTGGCGGTGAGTGGGTCGTCGCTGTCCATTCCCGACGCATCGGATTCTGTTCCATCGTGCTTGTCTTCTTCCATCTGTCAAGTTTAGAATCAATATGAGATTTATGGTTCATTTCCACCAGAGACGCGCGAGGATGCAGGGGATGAATTTGTGAAATAACCATAGAATCTCTGCGCTAAGGGAGGCTAGGGAAATGAAGCGCTATGCTGCCGTGGCATAACTAAAATGCTCTTATCCGATATCTGGTCGATTATTAACTTTGAATGCTTGTAAAAATAAGTATTGATATGTGTTTCTGAATGTTCAATAAGTACCTTGAATAGTTTTGGAAATAATCCAAGTACTTACCTCAAAGTCTCAAATAGGTGTTGTCATTAAAAAGTAACATCACAAAAAGTAACATAACATAGATAACGGCATAGATATATCACGGTAGTATGGACATCCTCGCTTTGGAGCGCTAAGGTGTAGGCAGAGGTATACTTATGATGAATGCATAATAACTAAGCAACAGGTGGTGTGTCTTAATTTCGACCCATAGGTATCCTTGAATGTTTCTCTCAAATAATCTTATCTGATTTTTATTGGTAGACTAGCAGTGCCCCGCGGTTTTACCTGCGTAAATTTAATTTCATGGATGACCCCCAATGTTTATATAAAAATAAAAGCAACCTTAGTTACTCCTTGTAATTACCTACTCACCAGTCTCGTTAAAATCGGTCCAACATTATGTATAATTTAAAAATTGGTTTTTCTATATCTATATCGAATTAGTGAAAAGCTGTTATTTTGGAACTACAAACAGACACTTCAATTTTATTTATCTGTGTAGATACAAAACGTTTCGGTGAGTAAACTACTTTTTATCCCAGAAAATAAAACTGTTCCTATGGGATTACAGCTAACGTGGGCGGAACTGCTTGGCGTTACTATTTGATATAAACACAAAGCACATATAAACGAACCAAGTTAAACACATTACAGTTATCTTTAACCAACACACACAAGATGGTTGACGTCACTAGTAGACCTAATACCTACTAGAGCAAGCGCACAAAACAAACAAGAGCGAAACAGTAAATCTAGCAGTAGAACAAGCAGTAATGTAATGGTTATAATCACACTCAAGGGCAGTGGTGGCCGTGGGGTTTGAGCAGTCGCCTGTTACCCAAGCGACGCAAGTTCGAGTTCCAACGGGGCCTGTACCACCACACCACGTGCTTCACTTGAGGAAACATGCATATGTCTTCATTCATCAATCAGTTCTTCAAAAACATATGTATAGTGCCTGAGATGGCGATGGACACCCTCTGTCACGTTGGCACTTAATTCGAGGCAATGGAGGTGTTGTTAGTACAACACCGCTGCTTACCCCTTCGGGGACCCTACTGGGATAGCGTGAGCATATTTATCATTCATTTAATTTCACTCGTGTTCAAATTCCAACAATCACGACTTCAGAACATCATAATTTTGAAATAGTACGAATTCACTATCTCAAGGCTTTGTTAGGCCACACCAGTGTCTAAATTATAACATCACGAAGAACATTTTATCATAACACGAAAACTTTTAAAGTTATTTTTGTAAAGGCCGTCTTACGTAACCCTTAATAGTGACACGTGGTCAACGGCAAAATTAGCAAAACAAAATACTAGATTAAGGTAGTTTTAGTGGAGAAAGTATAAATAAAACTATATAAAGTTAAATTTATGATAATATTATTCAATTGTTACTAATGTTTATTTATCTAACGTCTCCGATAATTCTCGACATCATAGCTATAGAAGTCGTATGTATAGTGCCTGAGACATCGATGGACTCACCCTCTGTCACGTTGAAACCTCTGCTTATCCCTTCGGGGACCCTTCTGGGATGACGTGAGCATATTTATTTATTTTTTTATTTACATAGCTATAGAGTCGAATGTCCCTTTAATTCAATTTTGTCTAATTATTTGACATCTGACCATATGGCTCTGATGTCGACAATTTTGTTTTCAAGATCAATTTCACCTTTATGTGGGAAACTCACATTCTTTCATTTTAAGGGACATTTGAAAAACTGCTCGTACTTGGATACACGTTAACTAGTAAAGAAAACGTAAAGACAGTAATTCCAGACGTACTTTATATAACATCGGAAGGACCAATGGACATTATAAGTCTTCAAGAACAATTTCGCATACTTTACGTCCACAAAATAATAAAGCCATGTTCAAATCCCAAACGTTTCGCCGTGCAAATAAGGTGCAATGTTGCTTAGCAGTGCAACGCAATCTAAATATAGAAACGCCTACGATGTAGGCACAAATGAATCTCTCTCGAGTTATTTTTACGCATTTCCTTATTTACATGTACTAAGGGCATTTAGTTATGTACCTAACGGAAGCTATATCCCCCTTATTACAAGACAGTGTTTAAACCAAGACTAGACCAAACTCGGAAATCCCTGTCACAAAAAGAGATGGAACTACTCTAACAAGAATTATCTGCGGCGATGTTTTATAATAAGGGAGTACAGGGGGGCCACTATGATCGATTCAAGCAGCAGAGAACTTCTTAACTGTGACGTTTAATTTTACGGTACTAAAATGAAACTTCAAAGCTCAGAGATTCCCCAAAAGCTCTCAGCCAGGTTCCGTCACGAGTTCAGAACGACTACATTTGAATGCGCGTAGTCATTTTATGAGTCTGTCTCTGTCTATATGTATAGTGCGAGGCGAATAAAAACATGACTATTGCAAAGGTTCTTTATTCTGTGGAGTGTTAATCACTCCAATACTAATGCAAAAGTGTGTGTGTAACTTTGAATGCACCCAAACCGGTCCAGCCTGACCGCCAATAAGTTTTAAATGGACGAAGCTGAAGCATATAAACAGGATATTTCGCTCGGAGCTCGTTATATCCAGCTTTTATCAATCAATTAATGAATTAAAATTCTCAACTCGAACGAAGCCGGCTTCGTATCACATATCCGCTGAACTAACCAATAATCCTGTTTTTCTACACTATTTATAGACAATCATAAGGCAGCCATACATAAAACATATTTATACCGCATTGCGAGCAATCGTGTAAATGCAGACGTGTCGTAATAATCTATGTGGTAAAACACATTCCAACGTAGTAAATAACATTTTACATAGCCTGTATGGAGGTGGAATCTTAATTACCAGCGGACGTCACGAGGTTTCACCAGCGTAGTTCCCGTTCCCGCGAGAGTTAGGGGATACAATATAGCCTATATTAAACAATGATAATGTAGCATTGAATAGTAAAAGATTTTTTTAAATCGGTCCAGTACTTTTGAGCCAATTCGTTACACACATACTTACATATAAATCTCTCCTCTTTATAGTATTAGTAAAGAAGTATAGATTAACGTGCAGTGTTAATTAACAGATTGATTTTTCCTCATTTTATATGGGAACGTATATGTATACCCCGAGGAACGCTTTTACTTTCCCATACATAATGAGGAAAATACGCAGGCGATATCGGTAACGTGAAACATGTTAAAATAACCTTGGGGTATTTAATAATGTAAGCAATAATACGAGCTGTATAAACTGTAACATGTATGGAAAATATTATTTAAGTAAGTATTATACCTTTAGTACTTGGAGACAAGTTGTCTCCATTAAAAATCCAAATGCGTTCAGCGGTTTAGAGATTAAAGCAGGTGTGAAAATAATCATTTACATGATATCAGCGACCCTTTTTGAGTGTCTTAGTAATACAGTGGACAAAGCTTACATTGACCGATACTATTGCTACGAAAAATTCTACCTTCACTCCTTTGAGATAGGCTTACATACATGTTCGCGGCCATACTCACCAAGAACCTACTATGACAGTCCTTAGACCAGTTTTTATTTATCTAGAATCTAAATATATTTAACTCAAAGGCGACTGACTGACATAGTGATCTATCAACGCACAGCGCAAACCACTGGACGGATCGGGCTGAAATTTGGCATGCAGGTAGATGTTATGACGTAGGCGTCCGCTAAGAAAGGATTTTGATTAATTCTACCTCCAAGGGGATAAAATAGGGGATGAAAGCTTAGGCTACTTTTAATAAAAAACTTAGGGTATGCTAACGCGGATGAAACCGCGGGGCACAGCTAGTACTAGTTAAGTGTTGCGAAGAAAACGAATTAGTTTTTGTAAGTTTTCTTTTCCAGATGCTTAGTCATAACACAAGATATTGAAAATGAAAATGATTATTTCTGTTTGGGCCCTGGAGCTTTCCATGGAGCTCTTATTGGCATCATGCCAATAATGTTCGATTCATATTATAAGACAGACAAGCCGTGCCCTGCGGTTTCACCCACGTAGCCTTGATTTCATTGGTGGTCCACCGAACTCCGTTTTTTTTAAAGATATTTATAACATTTACTATCTACCAGTGAATGTCCCGTGAAAACCAGTCTAGTTTCCGAGATTAGCCCGAACAGACAGACAGAGTAAAAAAAATAAATTGATTTTTTTTACATCGGTAAGTATCGTCTATATTTTCATACGCATTTAGTGAAAAGCTGTTAATATAGAATTACAAACAGACACTTCAATTTTATTGTATAGACATTAGACATTACCATGAACTCTTATTGCCATGATAATTATTTGGTTGATGGCTGTTCACAATGTATATTCAAATAAATAGTTCGATTTACCTGTGGTTCGACTCATATTATAAGATAGATGTATAATATGATGTGTATATATCTGTCACTCTCGCACAGCTGAACCATCATTGCAATAAGGGCCTCTGGTAAGGCACTTATGAACATCGAAAGATTATGTACCATAGATTCAGTGGCCAAAAATTTGTTTCTAATAATTTCCCTTTTGAAATAATTAGGGATCGAGAAGATGATCGAGTGAGTCAAATTAATTTAATTCTAAGTCAATATCATCCAATTTCCAATTAACCAGCTCATTCTGGCTATAGTCTAACTCTAAGGGGAACTAAGACGGGCGAGCGGTCGAGGCTATAGGAAGAACGTGCACTTATCCAATTTATCGCTATTATGATTTATTGGTGAGTCCAAGTAAGCGTCTCTGACCTAGACCGCGCGATCTATGGGTAAGGCTCCTCATCTATTATAAGTGGAACAAATAGGAGGAAAGGGTCTTGACAGACAGAAAGACGGACTACGCAGTGATTAGCGCCGATATACCGCAGTGACCGACGGTAGCATAAGCATGTATAATCACGTCAATCTGATGATTTGATAGTAGTTTCTTGAAGTCTATGCATAAAGAAATCGATAAAGAACTTATACAAGCATCTTAGGGTTACGGTAGCCGCTTGTCATCGGACGAGTTTCTTTATAAAATTAAGTAGTGCGGCAAATAAGCCTACAGTCTGCCTGTTGGCATGCGGATACTGCAGCCTCTGAATATTTGTATTGCCAATAGAATCGCCCTTGATATAATTACCTAATAAAGACTATTATTAGCACAGCGACTCCACTCTTTCCCTTCACCTACAAAAGATACCCCGTATGTGGGACTTTTACCGCACGAAGACCCCCCCGGTGGCCATCCTCCGTGCTTAGGTGAACCTTATTTCGGTACGATGTTCAGTAAGGTGGAGGTACATTCCCTAGTCAGGCATCGAATTTCGTACGCGAGTTCCCGTTATGTCGTGACTCTCCAGTAGTGTGATTATTAGCCGTCGAAGTCACCAGTAAAATGCAGTGCATTAACAGCTACATTATCAAGCTAAAGGTACATTTCCACTATGAGCTGAGCTGTCATTATATGGACAGCCTGTACATTGCGAGGTCAGCGGATACTAGCTGTGTGTAACCGTGTGCGCATTTCTAGGTGCACTGCGTTGCATTAGATATCAGCAGCCATGAAGCTTATCACCATGCACTTATTGCGCACGATATAATCGACTCGTCACAATGTTTTATGAAGGTATGTAGGTATTTGCGCCTAGATACCAGATAATTATATTCGCCTTGTCTCTTGAAAGAATCGAAACAAATTGCAAACCACGCAAAGTTTCTACTGTCTCCAGTTCCTCACAGAATACAAACTCGTAAGGAACCAAGAAAACTTTCAATTATGACCCAAATTCCACGACCCGCGCGTCGCTCCGCTAAACGCTAACGTGGACACATTAGTATTAAGCCACTCCAGCTTGAACTGGTTCATTATTGAGTAATGATACATCCTCAATAAAATCACTAATGTATAGTGTCTTCTAAGATACATATACATGAAAAGCTGGTTGAAATTAATGATTCCCTAGTTCTACTGTTATTATAGCTGGAAAACCGCGCGTCTTGCGTGTAAGAAATAATGAGATATTCAATTCAATTCAAAAATATCTTTATTTGATTAGACTTTTTACAAAGTATTTTCAAATCGTCAGAAAGACACGATTACAAAGGATTACATGCTACCGTCAAGTTCGGAAGGTTGCTTTTACTGACAAGAAACTCAGTAATTACTCTTTTAAAAAAATAATTTTACATCTTTGATAGACTCAAGGAATAAAAGACTAAAGGCAACAGTGCAGTCAAGTCAAAACTAATGTTCAGTCTAATATGGTACCTACCTAGTGCAACATTTTATTTATCTCACTATGAAACAAAAACCTCAGAACAAATATTTGAAGAAAATGTATCATAGCTACACTCAGGGAATTAATATTAATTTCATTAATTTAACTCAAAATTCAAATTTCAAAAAAATATATCCAACATACTGATTTCCAAGACACTTGGTAAACTCATTGAACGTAATTCTTCTAACGCTAACATAGATTACTTACTGCCATTCCCAAATTTAAGCATGTCCATTTTTTCTTTGCATGTGTTCCTTTTTCATAGGGTTGTTTTAATACAATTTAATATAGAAGAATGAGCACCTCAATGCCATGCTTGACTATCATCAATATAGTCAAGTACACTATATCATGCTTTTTTATTGGAAGATTGACTTAAAACTTAAAAATGTTAATTCACACATTTTATGGTAGTTTCATTCATAACATTCATCTGATATTTCTGAATGAAATGTTAGTATTCAGTTCTGTTGTGTATTTATTCATTCACAAGTTTCATTCATGAAATTTACATAGAAGGCCTTCCTATTGTCTCCAAACTACAAAGCTATTGTGCAATCACAAATAGAGATAAAACAATATTGTCACTATTCTGACTGTGTGTCTTTTGCATACTGCTTTTGTTTTGTTTAAATAATTTATTTAGTTGTTGCTGGATGTAATATACTGATTACTATTACTAAGTGCTTTGGTGTATTAAGGGAGAAGCATATACCCTTCTGGCAGTGGATTCAAATAGGCTGATTATCTATACATATATGTTCTTGACGGGCTTGAGTTGTCATGCTCACAAAAATGCCTTTGCTTGTGGCGGCCTCAGGATGACGGGTTGCTCACTTCCCTCTATAATGGTTGAGAAGGTCAATGGCTGGCATTCTCGTCATACTTGTGAACAGGTGCTGCTATTGGGGGCTGGTCATCTCAAGCTACACAATTATTCGTAGTTCTTATTTTAAGTTGTAAATTTTTTTTTTTATATCAACTTTTGGGCACTGGAACTGTGTCCATGGGCTTATATATTTTTTTATGATGTATATTGTATTACTCAAAGCTGTAAATTTTTTTTTTAAAAGTGTAATTACTGAGTTTCTTGCCAGGTTCTTCTCAGTAAAAGCGACCTTCCGAACCTGGCGGTAGCATGTATAATCCTATGTAATTGTGTCTTTCTAACGATTTGAAAGTACTTTGTAAAAAGTCTAATCGAATAAAGATATTTTGAATTGAATTGTCTTGAATATAATATAAAGGAGAAGAGATTGTCAGTTTTCAAAGTCAAAGTCAAAAGTATCTTTATTAGATTAGGCTTTTTACAAAGTACTTTCAAATCGTCAGAATGACATAATGACATATTATAGTTTGTATGTTTATATGGAGGACTAGCAGACGTCATGCGGTTTCAACTGCATGGTTTCTGCTGGTGTTATGAGACCAAACATAGCAATTTTTGTTTAAACAGGTGAGTAGTTTCAGAGCCATTTCAAAACAAACTATCAAATCTTTCCTCTTTATAATATAATAAGCTTAAGAAACAATTTATCCAATATAAAGAACTTCAATATTCAATATTTAGAATGGAAAGTGTGGACATATGTCCTGTAATACCTATTTAGACTTTTTAAAACGAGGAGTGTGGACTTATGTATACTTACATATAGAATATACCATGTGAACACAGCCAACGGAAACTATTTGGTAGATAAATTGCAAATACTCATATTTTATATTTGTGTGCATTGCTTTGTTACATATTCATGAAAAACAGATATGTATTTGGATGACATGTCCTGGATATCTGGGTAACACCTTACAGTAAAATAATTATTTATCAGGTTTTATTAAATGGATCATATTATACGGAATATATGTGAACTAATGTCCAACTAGCTTAAGAACATACTGTTAGCTCCGTTAAGCTCACACAATAAATATGTGGTTCAACTCACCTGAAACCTAGTGGCAGAAGGCTGATCTTTGAACCGGGATGGCTTCTCCACATCGCGGAAGCTGCTCTTGGTAACCGGAGATTTCTGGTGCGTGTCCACATTACTATATTTACCATTACTCAGCAGATCCGTTAATAACTTATCCTGTTCACTCTCCCCCTTCGTATTGAACTCAATCCCCGATTCTACGTCTTCGTGGCGCAACGGAATATCGATAGGATACTGGATATTCCCGTTGGTAGCCGCCATAGACTTTGCCGAACTTATTTTTCTGAATCTACCTATAATGACATCCTCTTCGTCATTTACAGGTACTGCCAGTTTCTCGCCATTGGACAACTCTGGCTTCACAGGACTTAGCTCTATATCCTTCTGCGGGGAGCCCATGATTCTCAAGGATACAAAACTGTTGTTCGATCAGCACATGCCGGTTTGGAATCGGCGTTTTATTCGCCAACGTGGGGCGGTTTATTAAAAATACATCGTTATTCAAATAAAATTATTAAGGTTTATGTCAGCAAACTAACAATTTCTGTTTAAATTATTACAAACGCCGTGAAAATATCACGCAAGAACACTTGTATTAGCTCGACTGAACACAGCCAAACGCACAACAACTCCATGCAGACTCAATTTGACAACTGAAACCGTAGAACGAACTTAACCAACGAACTGACAGTCCACCATAGATAAAGAAAAAAAGCGCGACTGAACTGACGCCTGACGGGCGACCGACCGACCACAGAAAAAAAACTATAATTCTTTAAGTACATTTATTGAATATTTTATATTAATGAATATTTATTTCTTTAAGTTAATTTTCCTTTTTCATTGGTCAACCAACATCAACCAACAGTCCGTGCTAGTTGCACGGACTGGTTGCACGGTTGGTTGATGAAATAAATAATCACTCTGTCAAAATATCACGAAGGTCTAAAAGACTCGAAGGACCTTCATAATTAAAGGTTATGCTTCAGACAAACCAAAATGGTTTCAAATTGTAATTATATTAATAAAATATGGCCTCTACGAAACATTAACTTACTTATAGAGTCGGTTCCCTAAACAAAATAATTGTACGTTAATAATTAAAAAACCTACCCAGGATCGGTGGGCCTCTATGAAAATGATTACGGCGATATTTATATTGGAAATGTTAATGAATTTTGAGAATAGTGTGATTATGCATTAAACCTGCCACAATTAAAGGTTTCAACATGTTTTACGTTGACAGCTCGCTTGCATATTTTCCTAATTTTGTATGGGAACGTTTAAATGCGCCCCTAAGCACAAAAAAGGCGCAAAATGCAAGATCAAGCGACGACTTCCAAACCTACTTTAATTAATTATTTATCGCACAAAACTTTAAGCTTCATAAAAAAAATATTATTTTGAAACATCCTTTTATTTTCGTTTCGATTTTATATTAATGAATAAGTGACACTGCTTATAGCGGCAGTATAACCATAAAAAATAAGATTTTCGGAGCAACAGGGGGTAACAGGCGAAATTATGTTTCAATTGTTTGATGATGTTTGATGTACCTATCTACATATATGACTAATATGCTACTCCATCTAAATCCATCATTTTGCCTGTTGGCTTTTTTTTTTTGTTGGACTCGAAACTTGGTTTGTTAAATTATAATAATGCTTTTAGTAGGTACCTAAGTATAATGGTTTGCATTTTAATTTGTATTTTTGTCATTATATTAGTATTCATTTGATAGTTAACATCTTGCGAGTATTTAATATCTGAAAAACTTTGTATTAAAATATAATATTTTCCAGTGATGAGTTTTTCTGATGGCAATATACTACTAGATCATGTTGATCGTATATATTATGGCGGCGAGACAGTGCGGGGTAAGTTGGTATTCGATCTGGGGAAAGTAACGACATGTCGAGGTAAGTACTTACTGCAAAAATATTTTGGAATTTCGTCCGAAAATCTTATTTTTTGTGGTTTATTATCAAACATGATTGTATTTAGCCCTTTAACTAGCCGTACTGTGTAGAATACTTAGTTAAAGGTCATTGTAGTATTGTGAGTGTGACATGAATTACCCAGAGACTAGAGGTGAGACGTACTATGTAAAAAGCGTACGGGGTCTTGGAATTACGCGTCCGCCGAAATCCTTATTCCAAAAACTAGGTCTACGTGGCACAGTTGCGCATATCATTCGATCAGCGAAGTTGAGCATCCCTAACCCTAGCCAGTAATTGGATGGGTGACCGCCCGAGTTCCCTCCGTGCCTTGGAGAGCACGTTAAGCCGTCGGTCCCGGTTGACAATTTACCATCTTTGGCAATCGTTATAGGTCAGTCGTAGGCCTAAAATAGTCTGACAACTGGTTTAACCCAGATCACAGATTTTCCTCGTAAAAGGGGTTGCGAATGTCAGATGGCAGTCGCTTCGTATAATAATCAGGTGATCAGCCACATCGGGTTGAATTAAGTGCCGACCCCAACAATGTATGGAATAAGGCCAGGGAGATGATGTCATAATATATTATTATCTGTGTCACAAGCATTTTGCTAATGAGGAAGGAAAAAATGCTACCATATTAAAATATGTCGTATCCCATATCAAACTTAATGCGAAATAGTTTTAACTCTTTGTTGTAGGTAATGGGAAGTTGCGTTGTATTTAGTTGAACCAAAGCCTAGAATAAGTGAATTGCCATTTCACTTACTGCTTAGATTCCTTCACTTTGGGTAGAATAGTTTACGATGGCAACTTGAAAATTGTAATATACTATTAGTTGCCGTTAGAGGCGCTACATCGATGATGAATTCCAGATTTAACGGAACTCAGTTCCAGCCATAATATGAACTACAACGATGGGTAACGATAATTATTTTATTTTAATCAGGTATTTTTTTGACCGTCTTTGGATGTTGCAAAGTACACTGTACCACAACTATCACGCACCACCGTAGGCCAAATAAAAAAATATCTCACGATGCGTATGAGGAGTACTTGAATCTGAAGGTCCATTTAGTTGGTGAAAGTCAGGGTAACTTAATTCAAATTAAATATGAACTATCATTGTTCGTAACGTACTTACGAAGAAAGATTTTAAATTTGAATGACATTTCAGTATTATACAATACGGAAGTCATATCACACATAATACCTACAAATTATTGGGATTTTTGCCG
The DNA here is from genome assembly GCA_929442735.1 of Watsonalla binaria. Lineage (NCBI taxonomy): Eukaryota > Metazoa > Arthropoda > Insecta > Lepidoptera > Drepanidae > Watsonalla > Watsonalla binaria. Next base: position 1,128,106 of record OV838932.1, read on the forward strand.
TCTCATTCACAAAGTCTCCCAATTTAAAACTCACAACGGAGTTTATCAGAAAAAGAATTATCGTGGGATGGAAGCCTTTATTACCTTTTTTGTTGGGCTAACAACACAATAGCTCGTCTGCATCTTTTAATCTTGTATAATTGTTAATGTCTATCGAGACTATACGAGACTACACCTGAGACTAACTGTCAACCCAGTAGACGGATGGGAAATTCATGTTTATAAAACAAATTGAAAACTCGACCTCACTATCTCGTATTGTTTATTTGAATTCCTACAGGAGCAAATTCCCTTAAGCTCGGACACTATGAATACCCCTTCACGTGCGGCTTGCCGGCTTCTTTGCCATCATCGTTTAACGGTTCAGTCGGTCGGATTGCCTACGAAATCAAGGCTGTTATGGTTGGAAAATTCAAGTTGGACAAAAAATTATGTGTACCTCTCATTATCAAAGGGTTATGCGACTTTATTATTATATTATGAACCTTTTAAATTCGAGGGATTCTCTCAACTCAAAACTAGGTTGGTAGTTGAATTGTTTTATGCTGTTATCGCTTTTTTAAAGTATGTCATGTTCTTTGGCAGGAGCCACTACAGTTGGAGATATACAAGAGCTATTGTTGCTGGTGCATGAACTACGGGTCATCGGAGGTGTTAATAAAGATACGTTTTGCGTTGGGCAAAAGATACCCATTGAGGTCACCTGTATGAACAACAGCAGGGCTGACATTGATTGTGTTGGGTTTATGGTTACTCGGGTGAGTATAATACAACTAACTTACAATATAATCCTATTTATAAAATTATAAAATATATTATTGTTGTTATTATATGACATCAGAAGATTAAGTACATTGCAACTTCGGAGCCAGACACAAGAGCAGAGCCCAGCAAGGTAATAGCGGTCCTTGGGAGGGGTCCAGTCCCTGCCCGTACCACCAAAAACTGGTCTATGGAAATGGAAGTCCCTGCAGTCGGCGTCTCTGGCTTAATATTTGTAGATGCATGCCGATATATCAAAATTCGATATAAGTTAGAGGTGAGTATGTCACGTTCTAAGAACAATAGCTTAAGCGTTGTGGTTATAAAAAACCGACCTCGTCAAATTCATGTTCATACAAATCTACTCTCTACTAATCTATCAGGTATACATAGCTGCATCAGGATGCCACGCAGGTGGCACGGAATCCCAACAGATATATTTCGGGACTACTCCCGTATTTGTGCAAAACGTTTCAGGTCCAATAGAAAACATACAAAATGTAGCCGCAACAAATTCTTCTTATGTTCGACCAACAAGCAGCTCGCCCCCGTATTCAAATAGTCCTCCCTATCCGTGTAATGCACCATAGTACACCATACCCGAGATATGCAGACTCACCTCACTCACCATAGGTGCAACCTGCAATATTAGTCAGAAGCGAAGACTTCTAAAAAAAATTATCTATCCGTAAGGTTGTCTAGAATAAAGATTTGTTCAGACAAAAAAAAAATTAAATGGTGTTATGTGTGTGTCACATCACTAGCAATAGGTTAGTTTGGCGGGAATTTATAAAAAAGATGGCTTCAGGGACTTGTAATATTATAATAAAACTACTTTAAGTTCTGTACTATTATTTATGTCATACACCGACCAACACAGAGAAGTAATTTTTGAAATTGTATACTATATAAAGAATATATTGAGTATATATTGTATATCACCACGAGCGGTTCTTGAAAAGCTAAAATATTTCCAAAGTTCTTATCGTAAAATATATTTTATAAGATTTTTTTTCCAGCTTCAAATCAACACAATTCAAAAAATATCGTTACAAAAATTTCTGGGAATTTTACAAATTTGCACTAGCAGCACTAAACTAAGGCAAATGTCATAATGCGGTGACTGAATGAATGATTGAATGAAAGCTAAGCATTGCTTTGTAAAATATAAGTGTTCTCTCCTGTGGGTGGATAGACCCGTTGTTGACGTTAAAGTTATCTGTCTATCAGTATGTTCGTTAATTTTGTTCTTTTGTAACGCTATCATTAAATAAATAAATATTAATCTGTGATTTGATAAACAATAATAAAAGTGATGGGTTTTACTGAAGGCAAAATTGTATTAGATCATGAAAACGGAACATATTATGTCGGTGAAACAGTGCAGGGCAAGGTGATATTCGATCTAGAAAAAGTTAAGACTTTTCGCGGTAAGTACAGTATTATTTTTAGAAATGTATTCCGATATCAATTATAGTATAACTCATGGCCATTAAAGGTACATTAGCTATTGAAACATTTATCTTTGCTACAAGTATTTGACATCAATTAAAAACCTATAAAATTTGGACTTTTGTGGACTATGTCGTAAAAGCGTGGTAAAGGCCGGCAAAATTTATTATATACTTATGTTAGTATGTAACTTCTTAACTTTAAATACCTTTAATTTAGAGGAGATTGGAGGTACAAGTGCCCGTCATGAGTTATGAGCTCGGACCTTGAATGCGTAGTAAGTAAGTAGTCAATTTATGACTCTGCCCCTGTCTGGAGTGAAACTAATAAAAACATACAAAGTACCCCCACTATTTCCGCTGAGCGCTCATAACTCGTGACGGAACCTGTTGCCGGTTTCTTGGTTCTAAAATGCTAGTACCTACCAAACCTGTCAATTTTATTTAAGTATTTAAGGTCATGTGGTTTGACCCACATAGTTCCCATTCCTGTGGGAGTATAGGGATAAAATATAATCAGTGATAATACAGCATTCAAATGGTGAAATAATTTTTAAATTCACACTACGCACTAATCTTTTCTCTTTTAATATTATATTTAAATATTGAAGTATTTACTTATAATCAATTTTCATATGAAATATATACTTATTAATATTCTAAAGGGAAAAAAATACATTACATATTTAATTTACAAACAATACTGATTAATGTGAATAAACTGAAAAAATAAAAAAGACTTACACTTACAAAAAACATTATAATTATTTATTCAGTTAAGCCCTGGTAAGGCACTTATGAATGTCGAAGAATGGACCACCGGTTCGGAAACTGTTTTTCCGACAAGAACTCACCTGCCATCATGTACATTTCAATACATTACAAGAAATGCATCCACATCTGCATCTGTGGATGTCCAATATTTTGCACCCTGGTTCAATCATACATGTCAAAAGTTCAACTATTAAGCAAAAAAACATGTTTGGCTATTAAGCAATGAAGTCATCTGACAATTCTAAAAAGTTGACCCAATTTTTTGCATAACCAGAACTTTAACAATCTATACTAATACTAGCTGTGCCCTGCGGTTTCACCCGCATAGATTTAGTTTTATATAATACTTTTTTTCGCAATAAAAAGTAGCCTATGTCTTTCTTCAGGGTCTAAAGATTGTCTGTGCCAAATGTCATCAAAATCGGTTGAGAGGTTTAAGCGGGAAAGCGTAACAGACAGACAGAGTTACTTTCGCATTTATAATATTAGTAAGGATTCTAAAAATTTTATTCTTTGGATTGAATATGGTCTGAAATTACTGGATCTTAAATAATCTTTGAACAATGGTTAGCTATATTGCTGAAAGAATATTTTATTCCTTAACTCTCATAGGAAATAAATAATAGAATTTAAGACTTAAAAAAAATTGTAGAAATAATAACAATGCCTCTCACATTGGTGTGCCCTAACAGGGTTGTTAGTTATAAGTGATAACCATTATTATTAAGTTTATATATGTGTAAATGTAACTAACTTGTGCAATAAATATATGAATGAATGAAAGGGAATTATGCAAGGTATCCAATAGTATTTTAAAACTCAAGCCGTATCAACATACAGCTTAACTTAATATATATTGACTGGACCAATGGAGTAAGTACCTGTATTGTAGATGTAATGAATGACATAATAGATTCCTATTCCCATTGTTGTATTACAATAGTATTTTAGGAAGGGCAATGAAAACATTATAGATAAGTGATGGGACCATGATATGGCCTTAAAGTGGCCAGAATAAGAGTACACAAAATATTAACAAGACTTTCATGTTCTAGCAATGTAAGTACTTAGATTCTGACTATACTTTTTTAAATCCAGGTATATATGTGTCCCTCAAGGGATTCTGCAAAGTACATTGGACTTCAACCCACACCCGTCGGGTCAACGACCGCCAAGAAACATACACAAAAACACACGAGTCCTATGAGGAGTATGTGAACCAGAAAATATATGTAGTTGGTGGAAGCCATGGTAAGAATGACGTACCGAATTAAATTGACCTTTATTGTTTGAACGTCAAGGTTGAATTTGATCCAAAGTGGTTAAGTATTAGCTCAGTTTATAGTTGTTCATAATGTATCTATTATATTTAGAATATGGTGACCTTGATTTCGCTAGTAACAGTTGTGTTAGCAAATGTTCGTGATATGAATCAAATGTTTTTATTTTATTGCAGAAAGAAGGAGTCTTAATATAATTTAAGCGATGATGTCGGTATTTGGCGCCTTATACCTTTTACTAATTTCTGAATCTTAATATTTTTCAAACCCCATGTCAATGAATTGGCCTTAAAAAAGATTGAGAACTAGCGGACGTCACGCAGTTTCACCCTCGTAGTTCTCGTTCCCGTGGGAGTACGGGGATAAAATATATCCTATGTTACTCGCTGATAATGTAGCCATCCATTGATGAAATATTTTTTCTAATCGGTCCTGTAGTTACGGAGCCTATTTAATACAAACATACACACATACATATGCTCACGCCTGTATTCCCCGAAGGGGTAGGCAGAGGTGTTATTATCACAACACCCACTTTTCACGGAATTTGATTAAGTGCCAACGTGACAGATGGTGAGTCTATCGCCGTCTCAGGCACTATACATACGTCTTTGAATTACTTCTCAGAAATATGCAGATTTCCTCACGATGTTTTCCTTCACCGTAAAGCACGTGGTGTGAAATCACTGTACATAAGTTTTTCAGAAAAACTCATTGGTACAGGCCCCGCTGGGATTCGAACTTGCGTCGCTTGCGTAGCAGGCGACTGCTCTAACCCCGAGGCCACCACGGCTCTATATAATCCAAACATATACTAATACAAACATACTTACGTACAAATCTTTCCTCTTTATAATATTATATAAAATACACATATGCTCACGCCTGTATTCCCCGAAGAGGTAGGCAAAAGCGTTGTAATAACAACATTCACCGAAGATGATTAAGTGCCAACGTGACAGAGGGTGAGTCTATCGCCGTCTCAGGCACTATACATACGTCTTTGAATTACTTCTCAACATATCACGTGGTTTGAAATCACTGCACGTAATATTAAATGTAAATATAAGATAGTATTGAGAACTACCTATGCGGTTGTTCACTCGAGATTCAGTTTCATGGGTGACTTTATTTCATAGAACCCATTTTTTTTTAATACATTGTACACTTTGTAACATCAGCAATTTGCCAGTGTTCGTTTAAAATCGGTCCAGCCGTTTCAGAGACTCCCCAGAACAAATAGACGGATAGATATATATATTTTTGATAGTAACGTACTTATAAACTTTCATTTGCGTCTATTGACAATTTGTAATTACAGACACTTCGATTTTATTTAGCATAGATAGATGGGAATAAAAATATTACATTATTATCACGAAATCTATCTCTATCTGTGGATAGAATGGAAGATAGTTAATTAGTCTGTTATGTTTTCATAGCACACATTTATAAAATTGTATTTGATAGTTTATAACAATATGTGTATCTATATTGAGTGTAACATTAACTAATGTAATCAGTACCCCTATCACGAGTTTGTCATCGTTTTCCTAATCTATACTCGCTAGCGAATATTTGTATGAGAAAATGTACAGCGCCTACTAGCGATGACGTGAAGAACTAATATATCGCACCCTCAGAACGATAGAGTCGCAACTGAAAAATTTGCGAAAATAATTATATTAAGATAGACAGACCACAAAATGTATTTCTACAACCTAAACTAAAGGTATTTTAATAATGTAAAATACATTGTATTCAAAACTGGTTCAATTACTGCCTAAGTTATAAATTCAAACTTGCCGATTGTGATTTCCTTAAAAACAGATTTCCAATTGAGCCCTTGTCGTTCAGTACCCCTATCATGAGTTTACCACCGTTTTCGTAATCTATACTCGCTAGCGTCACCCGCGTATGAGATATTTTGTTCTTTACGTCACCGCTGGGAGTCGCTGCACAATGTATCATACAAATATTCGAGACGCTAGCGAGTATAGATTAGTAAAACGGTGCAAACTCGTAATAGGGGTACTGAGGGTGCGATATCTCATACAAATATTGTCCGTGACGCTAGCGAGTATAGATTACGAAAACAGTTTAAAACTCGTGATAAGGGTAGGTACTGGTTATGTAAACGAGTCGAGGTTGTATTCTATTCGAATGGCATGGCAGTCTATGACACTAAGTACCTATTTTTTTTTTTTATAACGTGGAGAATCCGTTATGGATATACCAACCGGTTATGTCGGACTCATACCGACTAAACTCCATGGTGTACCTCCAAGTCGCTAAGTGGGGGGGTGCACGTGATACGTCTACACATGCTTCGTCGTGACCCCCCCAGCTGGCACTAAGTACCTACTATCTAAGTAGTGGACCAGAGATAAGAACATTCCTTTTAATCTAATTGGTTAATGTTTGGGTAGATACGACACTAGCTTTTAGGGTTCAGTGAAGATTGTGGGGATAACTGTAGGCCAGAGCAACATTCCCTAGCGTTTGCGCTAATAGAACAATAGAAAATGTATGGAAATTACATAAATCAGTTACGTGACATATGCCATGCCCAGACATTTTGTATCGCGTGAATAATGTCACTTTCTCTACAGGCCCTGGGCTTTAAACATGGATGCCCAGTTATTGTGCTTACGTCATACAAGACCTAAAATTTCACTACTACGAATTCAAGGCCAGCGCTCGAAACTCTTGATGGCATCTGATATACATCTGTCGGTAGACACGATATAAACTCAGATTCACGAGATCATTATTAATCGACTTATTAACCAATTAGATTTTTAAAGCCAATTAATTGTCATGGGGTTCTGAAAAATATTAAGATTTTTCAGAAATTAGTAAAAGGTATACTAGCTGTGCCGTTGCGGTTTCACCCGCGTTAACTTAATTTAATAGGTGACCCGCGGAACCCTAATGGCTTTTTTAAATAAAACCTAAAAAGTAGCCTAAGTTACTCATTTTACAATTTGCTATCTGCCAGTGAAAGTCCCGTTAAAATCGGTCCAGCCGAGATTTTTTTTTTATATTGGTTTTGTAATATCCGTACGTACCGTGTATACTTTCATATGCATATAAGACAATATGGCAGGAATTGTGAAATTTCAATAAACAATTGCGTTGCTCTGTAAACAAAGATTTATTTTACAATATACACATATAACAATATTAACAATATTTAACTAAAATCATACTATCTTACCTGTAAACAAAGAAACGAGATTTAAAGTTTATTCTTTAAATTAGTCAATTCCTTTATATTATTTTATCAGCCCAACGACTCCATTTTTATGTTAGTTCTGTCTACTTGACACAATAGCTGTTTAACCAACCATGTAGGCTGTCATTACTCATAGCGACATCTATACGTTAAACAGTACACATCAAGAACACTGTATACCGACGGAAGAGCGCTGTACATATTAAAGAAGTATAGTTTCTTTACATGCATTTAGCGAAAAGCTGTTATATTGGAATTAAAAACAGACACTTAATTTTTATTTATCTGTTTAGATATATATAAGTTTGTAGACATTCGGTACCTGTCCAGTTCGACCTTTGTACGTCGAGGTCGACCTTTTGCTCCCGTTATCTGTAGATAATGAAAATATCACGTTTCTTTGTTTGGAACAGGCGAAACGTCTCTTAACCCTGGCCACTATGAGCTACCGTTCACGTGTGCCTTGCCCACCATCCTGCCTTCATCGTTCGAAGGCTCCGTGGGTCACATTCGCTACGGAGCCAAGGCTGTCGTGGACAGAGCGTTCAAGTTGGATCAAGAAGTGTACATGCCACTCCATATCATAGCACCGTACGATCTGAACACAAATCAGAACGCTAAGGTGGGTTATTGTTCTTCTTCTTCTTAAAGTGCCTCTCCAATTACTGAAGGTTGTCAATCAGCTCCGAACATTTGTCTCTGTCCTAAGCGCGGCGAAACAGGTCGGCGGCACTCGCAATCCCGGGGTTATTGTTACATTTATAATAATAACACTAGCTGTGCCCCTGCGGTTTCACTTTGTGGAATTCCCGCGGAACCCTAAATGTTTTTTTTTAAACAAATGTAGCCTAAGTAATTCCATGTTTCATTAGCTATCCGCCAGTGTAAGCCCCGTTAAAATCGGTCCAGCCAGAATAAACAGACAGATAGAGAAAAATTTTAAAAATTGGTTTTCTATATCAGTACCGTGTATACTTTAATAAGCATTTATTTATAAGGTTTAATTTTGGAATTGCAAACAGACACTTCCATTTTATTTATCTGTATAGATTATTACAGATGATGTAACAAGTTATGAGTGCTCAGCGAAAATAATGGGGTTAACTGTGCATCTATTATATTCATACAGTCAGACTCGTAAAAGGAGGTGCTCGTGGCACAGTTGCTATTGCGCATATCATTTGATCACCCAATCCTTTTTAACCAACGAGTTCCCTCCGTGCCTCGGAGAGCACGCTAAGCCAATTTATCATCTTTGGCAATCGTTACAGGTCAAGCGGAGGCCTAAAATATTCTGAAAACTGGCTTAACTCAAATATTTTCCTCGCCAAAGGGGTTCGGAGGGGGGTGGGCCGACAGTTAAACATTGAAAAATAGTGATTTCGTCAGTATCGATAACAAATTTGGTAAATAAAAAAATATATAAATATCCAGACTCATTCTCGTTGCAGTTTTATTCAAAGCACTTATTTTTACATCTGTCTCTTCTATAACTTGGCACGAGTTCAGTGGGACGTGGATAATTACCCAATTCAAGAGCGGTCCTAGCGTTTGGTCTCTGGTGTCTGTATTTTAGTAACGACGTTAATCAACTAATTGCACCAATTAAGTTCTTTAAAAAGGCTGGTTTGTAATTCCAACCCACTGACAATATGTTGGGAGTAGGCGTATTGATTTAAAAGCTCGTGGCATAGTTACTATTGCGCATATCGCGCATAAGCGAAGTTAAGCAACCCTAAGCCTAACCAGTAATTGGATGGGTGACCGCCCGAGTTCCCTCCGTGACTCGGAGAGCACGTTAAGCCGTCGGTCCCGATTGCCAATTTATCATCTTTGGCAATCGTTACAGGTCAGTCGGAGGCCTAAAATAGTCTGAAAACTGGTTTAGCCCAGATCACAGATTTACCTCGTTAAAGGGGTTGCGAAGGTCAGATGGCAGTCGCTTCGTATAAAAATCAGGTGATCAGCCACATCGGGTTGAATCAAGTGCCGACCACAACAATGTATTGATTTAAAACATTACCATATACGAGCCTCAAGTTCGAATCCCAGCGGGACCGGTACCATAGAGTTTTTCTAAAAAAACTTATGTTCAGCGATTTCACACCACGTGCTTTACGGTGAAGGCTTTATCGTGAGGAAACCTGCATACGTCTGAGAAGTAATATAAAAAACGCCTAAAGTAGCCTAAGTAACTTCTTGTAACATTAGCTATCTGCCAGTGAAATTCCTGTTAAAATCGGTACAGCCCTTTCGGAGATTAGCCGTAACAAACAGACAGACAGACATCATGTTTTAAAAAAAAAAAATTCTATATCAGTAGCGTGTATATTTTCATATACATTTAGTGAATTTTGGAATTACAAACAAACACTTTTTATTTATCTGTATAGATATAGATAATGGCTTGAGACCTGGGACTCATTTACTGTTTTGGAAAGTAGGTAATCTTGAGCCGGTAAGCATCACGTTTCTGTCACCAGGAGCCAATGGAATTCGAGCTGTACCAGAGTTACTGTTGCTGGTGCATGAACTATGGATCATCGGAGGTGATAGTAAAGGTGCCGGCCAGCGGATTCTGTGTGGGACAGAAGATACCCATCGAGCTGTCCTGCACCAACACTAGCAGGGTTGAAATCGACAGCATCAAATTTAAGATTACTCAGGTAAGAAGGGAGTATTTCAAGATTTCTCGTGGTTGAGTTGATACGCTTCCTATACATGTTAAGAGTTCCAATCTCGCCGCTCTGCAGCAATGACTTTTTCTCAAAACTCAAAACAATACGAGCTTTACCGTTACCACGAGGAGCTCGTGGCACAGTTGCTATTGCGCATATCATTCGAACAGCGAAGCTAAGCAACCCTAAGCCTAGCCAGTAATTGGATGGGTGACCGCCCGAGGTCCCTCCGTGCCTCGGAGAGCACGTTAAGCCGTCGGTCCCGGTTGCCAATTTATCATCTTTGGCAATCGTTACAGGTCAGTCGTAGGCCTAAACTAGTCTGACAACTGGTTTAACCCAGATCACAGATTTTCCTCGTTAAAGGGGTTGCGAAGGTCAGATGGCAGTCGCTTCGCATAAAAATCAGGTGATCAGCCACATCGGGTTGAATCGAGTGCCGACCCCAATAATGTATGGGATAAGGCCAGGGTGATGATGATGATATTTATATCGTACATAAGACGGCGATGGAGTCACCATCTATCAGCGAAAAGTGAAGAGGTTGAAGTTTGAGGGTACTAAAAACAAAGACTTTTGGTAGGAGAGTGTGGTTCATCTTTCTGACAAGCCTCCTTGTAACTTTCGGAGAAGTTCTCCGAAACCATCTCACGAATTCGTTTGTTTTTGAGTATGCTCAAGCTTCCACCGCATCATAAATGTTTACATACATACATATGCTCATGCCTGTTTCCCATGGGGGTAGGCAGAGACCACCAGAAAATGTTTCTGAGCATATTTGCTTACCCCAGGTGACAATATACCGTGCGACGTCAGAGCCGGACACGCGAGCGGAGGACAACAAGCTGGCCGAGCTGGAGAAGGGTCCCGTGGCGGCCAACACCACCAGGAACTGGTCCGTGGAGATGGACGTGCCCGCGGTCAACTCTTGCAACCTCGACGCGTGCCGGTTCATTGATATATACTATGACTTTAAGGTAACACTCCTTAACTTATTGTGGGAATTAGCTAATTTCGTTAGTGATGTTACATATTTCAGCCTGGCTGGAGGCTTTAATTAGTCTCGCCATTGACCGGTTAAGCAGAAATAACTCCCGGAGTTCAATCTGCAAGAGAAATTTCACAAAAAAAAAGTTACATATTTCAATTTTTTTTATATATATAAAAGTACCTTAAGTTACTCCTTGTAATATTAGCTTGATTGTTTCGGGTAATCTCTGAAACAGCTGGACAGATTTAAACGGGACTTGCATTGGCGGATAGTTAATGTTACAAGGAGTAACTAAGGTTACATCTATTTAAAAAACAAATTAGGGTTCCCCGAGTTAAAGCATGACACCAAATCTACTCGGGTGAAACCGGGGCACGACTAGTAATTAATATATTTAAAAATTTAAAACTGTTGTATAAAACAGTAGATATAAATAACGGATGTTACGAGAAAACGCTTCTCTGATGGCTTCGTTCCGAAGATAATTATTTTTTGAATTTAAAATGAATGAGAGCGCTCCCCCTCGTCTGTGACGTCAGCATCGTTGAATGACGGAACAAGTACCTTAAAGAAAACTTTGCAGGTGGAAGTAAACTCGTCAGGATGCCATGAGGACAGCTCTGAAACCCATCGGATATACTTCGGCACCACTCCGGTATTCGGGCCAAACGTCACAAGCCCGATAGAAAACATGCAAAACGTAGCCGCAACCAATTCCCCATACCTCCCGCCCGTCTCCAACCAGCCGTCTCCCTACCCGAATAGATCTCCCTATCCGGGTAATGCGAATACTCCGTATCCCGGTAATACTGGCTCACCGTACCCAGCTAACCCTACTAGTTCGCCATACCCGGGAAATACCCCTTACCCTGTTTCACCTTACCCTGTATCTAACCCAATTCCAACAAATACTCCGTACCCTCAGCCTAACCCACCGGCTGCAAATGTACCCTACCCGGGTGGAAATGTTCCCTATCCGGGTGCCAACCCTCCTTATCCAGGTGTAACACCATATCCTGCACCAATGCCCTCTTACCCGGGACCGAATCCACCTCCCTACCCTGTTACCGGACCAATGGGTTTTACAACGCCGAGCAAACCAGAGGGAACGGTAAGTAATAGCTAATATTTTTAATATTGATGATATGTACTCAGCCAAGCATCTTGCTTGGCTGAGTTCCAGCCGGTTCTTCTTGAAAGGCTAGTTTCCGAACGATTGGTAAATTTTCGACGTGCATAAGTGCATGTTAACTATTTTGTAGTATTCTAATTTGTATATGTAATATTTTCTTTAAAAATCTGTTCCATGTTAGAATTCAGTAAAAAAAAAACACATACTATTGTATTCACCGAAGGGGTAGGCAGAGATGTTGTTATAACCCAGTTTTCTCCGAAACTTAAAAATAAAAAAAATATTACTATATTTTGTTACAGGCGCCAAACCCAAGCGATCCCTTTGTGTCTGCATCGGCGCCGCCTCAATAAGTATTATCTTATTACCAGGTAGGATACTAAAGCATGTAACTTGTAAGACTAGCCATAATAATGTAAGGATATCAAGCCCTCATATTCGTTCCGACCGTATTTCATTTTTATAATAGTTTTTTTTCACCCGCGTAGTTCCCGTTCCCGTGAGAGTACGGATAAAATAAAGCCTATGTTACTCGCTAATGATGTAGCTATCCAATGGTGAAAGTATTTTTGAAATCGGCACAATAGTTTTTGAGTTTATTCGTTACAAACATACACACAAAAATACAAAACTTTCCTCTTTATAATAGTAGTGTAACTGTAGATGATTATTTAGAAATGTTGTGCAGTAATAAAAGGAAATAAATCCTAGGAAAAGAAGTCGGAAACATGATAATTAAAAATAAATAATATGTTCACGCCATCCCAGAAGGGTCCCCGAAGGGGTAAGCAGAGTTGTTGTATCAACAACACCCACATTTCACCGAATATGATCAAGTGCCAACGTGACAGAGCGTGAGTCCAACGCCGTCTCAGGCACTATACATAAGTCTTTGAATTACTTCTCAGACATATGCAGGTTTCCTCACGATGTTATCATTCATCGTAAAGCACGTGGTGTTAAATAAATGCACATAAGTTTTTAGGAAAACTGATTGGTACAGGCCCCACTGGGATTCGAACTTGCGTCACTTGCGTACCAGGCGACTGCTCTAACCCTAAGGCCACCACGGCTATCGGTAACTTGATATTAAAATTATTATTATTATACCTCATTAGACTCAAACTCAAACTCAAACTCAAAATATCTTTATTTGATTAGACTTCTTACAAAGTACTTTCAAATCGTCAGAAGGACACAAAATACATTATACATGATTATAAATGTTACCACCGGGTTCGGAAGGTAGCTTTTGTTGAGAAGAACCCGGCAAGAAACTCAACAATTACTCTTTTAAAAAAAATATATATTATACAATGTTTTTGGTTACAGTATTTATATCTCATGAATATAAGCCCATGGGACACAGCACAAATGCTCAATTGTCAAATATAATAACTAAAATATTACAAATATTTGTGAGCATGGCAAATTCCAGCCAGTCAAAGCAAAGATCAAACTAAGATTAATTAATTGTAGCAAAAGTACAGTGCCAATGGGATTATTTACAATAATTTTTCGACAAAGATACATCCCAGGGTTCCTTATCACAAATATAATCACTTACAGTATAATATCCTTTTTTGAGCAAAACTCCTTTGATGGTCTCTTTAAATTTATTGAAGGGCAAGTTTACAATTTCTGTTGGTAATTTATTATAGAAGCGTGTGCACTGTCCTAAAAATGAGCCATGTACTTTCTGTAAGCGATGCGCAGGCACTACAATTTTGTTTTTGTGCCTTGTGTTTATGTTATGCACATCACATTTTTTTTGAAACGATCCAATGTTTTGATGCACAAATAATAAGTTAGCCAAAATATACTGTGAGGCCACTGTCAAAATTCCAATTGATTTAAATTTTTCCCTTAACGAATCTCGGGGTCCCAAATTATAAATAGATCGTATAGCCCTTTTCTGTAATGTGAATATATTCTCTATATCAGCAGCTTTGCCCCAAATTAAAATAGCATAGGACATAACACTATGAAAATAACAAAAATATACGAGTCGAGCTGTTTCTATGTCTGTATACTGTCTAACTTTACGAATTGCATAAGCCGCGGAGCTGAGTTTTCCTGATAACTTGGATATATGTGGGCTCCACTGAAGTTTGTTATCAAGGGTTATACCTAGAAATACTACCGACTCTACGATATCCAAAGTTTCACCATTTACCATGACCTTTGTATCAACAGGTTTGACGTTTGGTAAAGTGAATTTAATACATTTAGTTTTTTGTGCATTTAAGACTAAGTTATTTACATTAAACCATTTCAATACCTGATCGAGTGCACTGTTTACATCTGCATAATTCGTTTTGGCTCTGTCGACTTCAAACAAAAGAGATGTGTCATCAGCGAACAGTACAATGTCACACGTATTCTTGACTAAATTTGGTAAATCATTAATATACACTAAGAACAGAAATGGTCCTAGGATTGAACCCTGTGGGACGCCCATTAGTACTGGAGAACCGGAAGATTTGACGCCATTTACTTCGACCGTTTGAATCCGCTGACAAAGATACGATTTGATTAGGTCGAGTGCCCTACCTTTGACACCGTAATAATTTAATTTAACTAATAAGGTTTCGTGTTGGACACAATCGAAAGCCTTGGATAGGTCGCAGAATACACCTATGATGTCATGAGCGTTCTCCCACGCTCTATAAATATGTCTAAGAAGTGCAACACCAGCATCAGTAGTTGAACGACCTTTTGTGAAGCCATATTGCTCGCCATGTAGAATATTATTAAGATTAAAGAAGGCGACTATTTGATTCAAAATATTTTTTTCAAAAATTTTGCTGAGGGCTGGCAGGATAGAGATCGGTCTGAAGTTGGTAGGATCACTATTATCACCACCTTTAAATAATGGAATAACTTTACTATATTTCATGAGGTCCGGGAATACACCGCTCATAATACAACTGTTAAAAATTTCAGCTAAACAGGGGGCAATTATGTCAATAATATCGTGAAGTACTTTCACTGATATATCCCACAAATCACTAGTCTTTTTGGAATTCAAACTTTTAAATGTCTTTATTATTTCAAAAGGCGTGATAGTACAAAAACTAAAGCTAGTGCCACACTCAGAAACATTTGATTTCAATAATAATTCGGCGTCTGTGGGAGATGAATTTAGGGAACTAGTAGTTACTAAAGGAATATTTACAAAGAAGTTGTTGAAAGTTTCAGCTATTTTGTTATCATCTTCGATTACTTTGTTATCAATATTTAAAGTAATACGACAGTCGCGACTCTTTGCCTTTCCCGTCTCGGCATTAATAACGTTCCAGGTAGTCTTTATCTTATTATCAGAGTATTTGATTTTCTGGGCAAGATGCAAGGCTTTAGCTTTTATACAAACTTTCTTAAAACATTTAGAGTATCTAGTTACGAATGCTGAGAACTCAGGACTATGATCATATCGTTTCATACCATAAAGATCATACAACTTCTTTCTACTTATATGTATACCTACAGTTGCCCATTCATTGAATTTTACTTTACTTTGCTTCTGAACAGTTTTTAATTTAAAAGTACTATTGAATTCCGTTTGTATAACGTTAAAAAGGCTATTGTAAAGAGCATCAGGATCTTCTTGTGGCCCTTGTAGGTTGGTTATTTTGCTTGCCAAGTTAGACCTGAAATTTGCTACAAGTTTCTTAGTAATAGGTCTATAAGTGGTTTTTTTTACTACATTATTTGTTTTATTTAATATTGTGATTTTTTGACCACAATGGTCTGACGTAAGATCACTGATAATAGATTTTTCCAGGGCCTCACAGTCGCAGAACACATTATCTAGACATGTGGCAGAAGTGGCAGTTATTCTAGTGGGTTCTAGGAATAAGTGCTTTAAATTAAAAGAATTAAACAGACTAATTAAACGCACCGAAAGGGAATTATTTTCTAGCAAGTTAACATTAAAATCGCCACACACTACAATGCTTTTATTATGGCCCGCAACACGTCTAATGGCATCTTCAAGGATAGATTCAAATGAACAGAAATTGCCAGATGGGGGGCGATATACGCATATTATTACATGTCTTTCTAGTTCAATACACGATAGTTCGGCAGTACGCTCGATAGACAGGTTTACTATATCACTACGCTCTTTACATTTAACATTATTAGATACCAAGATTAAAGAGCCACCATGAATTGCTGATTTTCTGACGAATGCACTACAAAGTCTATAATTATTATTGTTGAGCAATAGCTCATGATTTTTAAGCCAATGTTCAGTTAAACAAAGCACATGAACATTATGGCTTTCTAAAAATAAATCAATTTCTAATTGTTTGCCAGCCAAGCCTTGTATATTTTGGTGCACTACGTTAAGGCGACAGAGCCGGTTGACGAGGGACTCGGCCGTTGTCTTAGTTACTAGTTTAAAGAACTAGAACTAGAACTAATTACTGTGTTATTAGAACTACATAACACCGTTTCATTACTTAGCCTAAGTTTCGTTATAGTTGCTATAACACCGTTAATATTATATGCTACCAATGTAGCTATCATATTCATGCATTTTTTGGGGATGTAAAACAAGTCCCCGGTTATAATAAATCGACTAATAAATTTATTAGTATCAAAAAAAAAAAATTGTCGCTATGACAACCTGTCCTACACATAAGATTATTTAACCTACCTATATAATCATTTTGCCTGTCTGTGTAGCTTTTACTATATGGGAAAGCAGTTATCATAATTTTGTGGGCATTTAAATGTGACAGATATTCTAAGCCACTTATTAACTCATTTTTGTGCACACTAAGTCCCTCACCTATCAAAATAATCACAATAGATTGAGGATCTATTTTCATACACTTAATTTTATTAATTATTTGTGTGTAAGAGGCCCCTGGCATACAATAATTAACTACTGGACCGCTAATGTGTCTATTGAGTAATATACCCATGTTTTTACCTAGGCTATCTGAAAACACTAAGGTCTTGTGTATAGGTGATTAGATTAGAACGGTAACAATTCAGCGGCGGCCTCAGCGGCTCCGGGCGGCAGGTCTTTGCGAGACCCTTTATCCTACGGAAGGTTATTTATGTGATGCGAAAGTAGGTCTGGTCGATTCGTAGTATTCTTTAATTTGCTTGACGCGATGCCTCAGCTAGAGCGAGGTCTCGGGCGATTACCCTGCTCGCCACCCCCTAAGGCCGCTGCTGGATAACATGTTATATAAATGTTATTACTTAGGCAGCTAGTTAAATACCTATATTAGTATTATGAATGCAGTTAAATGTAGGTATTTGCATAGTTTATCGACTCTACAACAGTACTCCATTGAAATATCAGCCGGGCCACAACGTAAATGAAAATGATATTTATTTTGATCATTTACACTGTGGCCCGATCGTTCGAGCCTCAACGAAACGAAAAGTAAAGTGTAAGTGGGACTTACTTTTCGGAACAGTACGTAAAGCACCCTAAAGATAGTAGAAAGGTGCAACCTGATGTAAGCCGCACGACGCTCATTTCCATCGACAAATGTGGTCACGTGATATGTAGCGATACGTGATTGGAGCGGCTGTATGACGTAGCTCCTTTTTGAGTCGCGGGAAATTTAAAATGGAATCACGTGACCACATTTGTCGCTGGAAACGAGCGTCGGGAGGCTGCATGTGGTTGCACCTTAAGATTTAATAAAATTACTCTTTTGTCGCCGAAACTGTTGAAGTGTCTTAACAACTTATATTGCAGAGCTTTGAAATCAATATGAATATTTTCTCCTATTTTTATAGCAATTAAGAACTCTTAGTAAGTACAGTTTCTATGATAAAAAGCTTTTTAGAATAAGAATATTATTGTACTTATAACGCATTTAAAAGACATCACGCCATCCGCTATTTGTCAAACTAGATCTTATGTTATAACATAAAAAAAGATTGATTTTTGAAAACTTTTAATATTTTTCTATAATTGTTTTTAAACATTAGAATATGATATATAATTAAATGCTGATTGTAATTTTTTTTACAAATTGTTGGTGCTTAAATATTTATAGTGATTGATTATATTTCACACTTTTAAAATATAGACATTTTTATATAATAGGTGCAAGATAAAATAAAAGTTAATATATGACAGTCATTTCCCGCCAAGCAAATGTCAAACTCAGCTGTCATGTGATATTGTGTTGCTTTTATAAGGAATATTTCTGATATTCATACGAAGGGACTGCCATCTGACCTTCGCAACCCTTTTGACGAGGAACATTTTTGATCCGGGTTAAACCAGTTGTCAGACTATTTTAGGCCTCTGACCGACCTGTAACGATTGCCAACGATGTTAAATTGGCAACCGGGAGCGACGGCTTAACTTAACGACACGGAGGGAACTCGGGCGGTCACCCATCCAATCACTGGCTAGGGTTAGGGTTGCTAATGTTTTATTGATATTGTTGTATAATCTTGTTTCGTTAATATATGTACGCACCATAAGATATAACTGATAGACACAAGTATCGTTAATTAAGTACCGAATTGCCTTAAAACTGTGCCATTTTGAATATTATATTATTCATATTTTTGTAATGTCTACTATGTCCAATACAATAAATATATTATGATGCTAAATATCACAGTTAATAATTATGTATATGTAAGCAAACTAGTCAGGGTTTATAACAGTCTAGAATTTTATATATGAATTTCAAGGCATTTAGTCTCAAACAGGGCCAGTTAATAGTAATAATGTTTTATGGATTATATTATTACTATAAATGTTATCTGTTATGATCGTGATCTGTTAAATATCTCGATGTATTCACTTTTTATTAGATTCTGAACCAGAGGGCCTAGTGCGAGTTTTTCACTGCCGCCGTCACAATTCACCGCGTTGACGTAAACGCAGATTTATATGGGATCGAAACAGCGACATCTGTCGGCTCACGGGTAGTACAATTTAGAGAAACCTCTCACTTGGCACTCTGGACTGGTAACGTACACTGCCGTTAATATTATATTACCTACACACTGTATTACCGGCTTACCAAGCAGTATGGAATCTAGGCCAATTTCTATACACTCTAGCGTCTCCGTCGGTTATTTGTATGATAAATGTTAGTTATATACCTCGCCGCTTGGAGGCGCTGTAAAATTTATCATACAAACAATCGGCGGAGACTAGCGAGTATAGATTAGGATGACGGTGGTAAACTCGTGATAGGGGTACTGAATAAAGTCTGTAAAAAAACGTGAATGACGTATACGTGTCGACATTCTGAGTGCCTAGTGCGAGTTTCCTTATAATCGCCGTCACAAGTCATCGCGTCGACGTAAACGCAGATTTGTATGGGCTCACAATAGTGTCATCTTTAGGACGACAGATGGCGCTGTTTTATCCTATACATATCCGCGGTTACGCCGAAGCGGTGAATTGTGACGGCGGCAGTGAAAAACTTACACTACGCCCTCTAGTTATCATTTCGTAGATGTGCGCGTCTGTGTGAGTGTGTCATTTTGAACGATTTGTTTCTAGATTCCTTACTGTTTTTAAATCTCATATTTATACTGTGCTTATAAATTTGAAAATTATACCTAGTTATAGCTTATATATTATATATCTGTGGGTTTACCTACTTTACGTTACCATAGTTATTTTATCCGGCATTTACCTTGGTCATGGGTCGTGTTCTACTCTGCCCTTAATAAATAATAATATTATCCGTTATAATAAAACTGTACATAAAAATATCGCACACTCAGACCAATAGGGGCTAAACTCAAAAAAAATTTGAAAATAATTATGTTAAGATAGACAAACCTCAAAATGTATTTTGTATTAGTTTAAAACAATTTTTTTAACACTTATCTACAAGGCACAAAAAAATGACTACCTAATTTATAAATTCAAGACGCCACTGCGATATCAATAAATATTTTTTTTTTTGGTTTGTGCCCCAATCTTTCAGAGGGTGCGATATATCCATTAACTATAAACTCCGAGCCTATTACATATTTAATATTGTTAGTAGTTTTTATAATTATTGATCTTTTATACTTTTATTTTAATGTTCCTTTATATTATAGCGCCTTGTACGTGTCGTTAGAGAAAGTGTTTATTATTTTGAGAATTGTTTGTTTTTGACATGTGCATGTGACTTGTTCGGAATATTATACATACTTTACTTTTATAGTTGGTTTACGATAATATTGAATATATACCAATCGAATTGTTCAAATTTTATAATAAATCGAGTTTTCGTATAAGATTGTTTCTTTGTTGTCGTAAATTCGGGTTTTTACACACACACATGCTCACGCCTGTATTCCCCGAAGGGGTGGGCAGAGATGTTGTAATCACAACACACACATTTCACCGAAGATGATTAAGTGCCAACGTGACAGATGGTGAGTCCATCGCCGTCTCAGACACTTTACATACGTCATTGAAATACTTCTCAGACATATGCAGGTTTCCTCACGATGTTTTCCTTCACCGTAAAGCACGTGGTGTGAAAACACTGTACATAAGTTTTTTTTAGAAAATCTCATTGTGGTACAGGCACCGCTGGGATTCGAGCTTGCGTAGCAGGCGACTGCTCAAAAGCCTCAAGGATTATTATAATAAATGCAATGTTTTTCAATGTTAATCATCATTGTTTTATTTATGATATGTACCAATCTACAGTTCGCTCGACTTACACATTTCGTAATCGATACTCGATGCCGTCAACGTGCAACATAAATTTTATTTCTATCTAGCTGTGCCCCGCTGTATGACCCGCGGAAACTTCATTTCATGGGTGGCATGAACACTATTTTTTTAAATATGTATAGCCTATGTTACTCCTTGTAACATTAGCTATCTGCCGGTGAAAGTCCCGTTACTATCCGTCCAGCCGTGTTGGAAATTAGCCGGAGATTGGACAGTACCGTATATACTTTCTTATGCATTTAGTGAAAAACTGTTAATTTAAAAATTACAAACAGACGCTTCAATTTTATTTATCCTTATAGATTATGACCCCTAGAGGCGCTGTATATAATACCACATACGCAAGTATTCCGCGGGGAGTGTAGATTACGAGAAAGATGTGATACTCAATACATAAATAATAAACCATTATCATTTCAGTATGTGCCCTATTACAAGTAATTGGCTTGTGGATATTACAATTATAATGTAATATTTTTTTATTGATGAATGTAAAAATACCAAGAATAAAACTAAGTATTTATTGGATGTGACAAAGAAACTTTCCGTATTTTTATTATAGATATTAATAATTTTAATTTTAGATAAAATATTTAACATATAATTATAATATAGAAAGGTCTTATAAGAATATAACTTCAATCAACATTACAAATAGAAAAATATCTTAATATAAAATCTATGCATAGTAAAAATGTACTGACCTATCTACAGTCATATCCAGTTACCATACCAGTGACTTCCTCATACAATATCTATTTTGAATGATTCATATATGACAAATATTTGGAGCGAGTCTTTAAATTCCAAACACATATAACATAATATTTCTTAAACTTTCGCGATTTATATTCATATTTAAAGTTACTTGGGACTTATCACGATAATATTTTGAAAATAAAATACCTCGTCCTTTCGATTGATGTGGTCGCGAGCAGACTAAAGGTGCAACCACATGCAGACGCCCGACGCTCGTTTACAGCGACAAATGACAAGTGACCCCATTTTAAATTTCCGGCGACTCAAAAAGGAACTATGTCATGCAGCCGCTCCTATCACGTATCGCTACATATCACGTGACCACATTTGTCGCTGAAAACGAGCGTCGAGCGGCTTACATCAGGTTGCACCTTAAGGAGATCAGAGTGCCTGGTGCAAGTTTTCTTAAAATCGGTGTCACAAGTCATCGCGTTGAGCCGTGGTGGCCTCGGGGTTCGAGCAGTCGCCTGCTACGCAAGCGACACAAGTTCGAATCCCAGAGGGGCCTGTACTAATGAGTTTTTCTGAAAAACTTATGTACAGTGATTTCACACCACGTGCTTTACGGTAAAGGAAAACATCGTGAGGAAACCTGCATATGTCTGAGAAGTAATTCAAAGACGTATGTATAGTGCCTGAGACGACGATAGACTCACCATCTGTCACGTTGGCACTTAATCAAATTCGGTGAAAAGTGGGAGTTGTGATAACAACACCTCTGCCTACCCCTTCGGAGAATACAGGCGTGAGCATATGTATGTAAGTCATCGCGTCGACGTAATACAGATTTGTATGGGCTCACAATGGTGTCATCTTTAGGACGACAGACGGCGCTCTTTCGATCCTATACAAATCTGCGTTTACGTCAACGCGGTGACTTGTGACGGCGGTGAAAAACTCGCACTAGACACTCTGTGCTAGATTTGTCGTCTACTCTCTTTAGATGTTGTATTTGATTGTAAAGGTCACCACACACTGCACTAAGAGACGTTTACAACTTATGTAACTTTAAATATGAATATATAACAACTTTATTTAAACACTTCAAATATTTTTTTCCGTGGATAAAAACTCTTTATAATAACTTCGTGCATTAACCCTTAATCATGATATAACATGAAAACGTATGATACTTAGCAACAAGCCGATAAATACTTAAAATTACAATATTGAGGTAATTAATTTTGTCATGAAAAGGAAGATTCTTTTGAATTGTTTCCCAATATGACAACTCAAGAAACTTGTACACTTTTGATTATAATTCACTAAAATGACTACAAACACTCGCGTTACTTCATATATGGCAACTTATTTTAAATTAAGGCACTGCTATTCGTCGCCAGATAGTGACGTTGTACTAATCAATCGAATCGACCACTTTCTTTCTAATCATCTCCCTGGCCTTATCCCATACATTGTTGGGGTCGGCACTTGATTCAACCCGATGTGGCTGATCACCTGTTTTTTATACAAAGTTACTGCCATCTGACCTTCGCAACCCCTTTAACGATGAAAATCTGTGATCTGGGTTAAACCAGTTGTCAGACTATTTTAGGCCTCCGACTGACCTGTAACGATTGCCAA
This sequence comes from Watsonalla binaria, assembly GCA_929442735.1. Taxonomy (NCBI): domain Eukaryota; kingdom Metazoa; phylum Arthropoda; class Insecta; order Lepidoptera; family Drepanidae; genus Watsonalla; species Watsonalla binaria. The sequence continues at coordinate 1,151,441 of OV838932.1, forward strand.
AGATGACAAATTGGCAACCAGGACCGACGGCTTAACGTGCTATCCGAGATACGGAGGGAACTCGGGCGGTCACCCATTCAATTACTGGTTAGAGCTAGGGTTGCTTATATATGTATGTCTGTAGGTATAAATGGGAAAATCCTATCAGTTGTCTGTTGAAGAGAGCATTTATAAGCTCTTATTCAACTTGCTTCTCGCTAAACGCCTTGTGAATGACTTTAGCGTTATCATTTATTTAGCATTAGCAGTGAACACGTTAAAGCTTTTGAGAGATTATTGCAATGATAGTTTGGCAGTGTAACAGTGACAGACTTATACACGCCATGTACATCTGTCTCTATTATCGCAATAAGCGGCCTAGTAAGGCACCAGATGGTGTGCAGGTTTCAATCATATTTCATTCACATCTTGATAAGACAGGTATAACGATTAAGATATCTCTCCAAAAAAGTTTACGAAGTACATACTAATTTCAGTAAAAAAAACATAATTTCCGCCATTGCATGAAAAAAGGATTGGGATTTGTTTGAAAACTGAAGCCCGATGGATAATAAATCGTATTATTTGTATGACATGACGTGTGGCGCCATCTTGTATAAATATATTTAACTAGAAGGAGGTGGTGCCGAGGGTTGTGCCCGGCCGGGTATCGGCGGCAATTGTATCCTCAAATCTCTACCATGATTGTGCGCCGGATAAGGCGAGGTAGGCCCGGGCATACTATTATTCAACGGATAAGGCGGATTGGATGTATTACCCGGGTAGGGAGCGCATAGTACCTCTGGCGGTTTGAAGCCAATTTCATGAATTGATTTCGCGCTCGATAAATCGTTTTTTCGTTCAGAAGGGTAGGGTGATTTTTCTGTAGGATAAGGCGCATTTTGGCCCGGGTAGGGTGAAGTACGACCCGGGTAGGGTGCATTTTGAACCGGATAGGGCGTATCATTACCCGGGTATGGAGGTGGGGGATAATTAGCTTGTGGATAACTCTGAGGGTAGTTATTACTCTGATCAATAAATGAATTCCTTTGGGTTTGAACAGGTATGTATGGGGTGTTTGGGTCCGGCATGGGACGGGAGGGTAAGCTATGGGACATAGGGTGGACATAGTCGCCCTTAGTGAAGTCACTCAAAGGTACAAGCCCTAGGAATATCTCAGATTCGTCTGTAAGGTCGTCGTTGCAGCCGGACAGTTTAATGGTGACCTGAAAACAAAAATGTTACATGAAAATAGCATATTTTTGTTTTGTTTATATTTTTTTTAAATGGCATCAATTGTTTTTGGAAATCGCATTCATAGATCGGTCGGCAAGTAATTATTTTACTAGTTTTGAGTACAATTACTTTTTTATATTTTTATAGTAAAGTCTAGGTTGTGTTTTGTTCATAAGTGAAAAAAAAAACCAGATTTGAAAAACTTGGGGTAGAACATACAATTGTTTTTTAATTTATCGAGAAATTTGTATTGTACTGGAAACTAGTAAAATAATTACTGTAAAAGGTATTAATAAAAACTGGAAGAACTATGAATGAAATTTGAAAAAAAAAATAGATTTTTTATTGAGCCCCTACCGTTCTGAGAGTGCGATATTATGGTCACACCTGTATACAAAATGGAGCTGCGTGTTAATATCCTTATTTACTTACAAGCTGTGCCCCGCGGTTTCACCCGCGTTAACTTAAAATTTCATGGGTGGCATTAGATTGCGACATCCAAACTTTTTTTTAAATGAAAGTAGCCTAAGTGTCTCCTTGTAACATTAGCTGCTTGCTAATGAAAGTCCCGTTAAAATCGGTACAGCCGTTTCAGAGCTTAGCCAAACAGAGTCGTCTGTTGTCTAGCTCTCTGTTTAGAATGATAGAGATTTTTTTTATATTATTTTCATATTACTTATGGTATAATATGCATTTAGAGAAAAGCTATAAAATTTAAACTATAAAAAGACACAAAGATTTATCTGTACAGATATAGATGTCCCACCTCTGTCAAGGGGCTATATACTCACCCTGACAAAATACTGCACATCAATAATCCCGCAGTTGTTCAAGTTGGGAGCTATCATGTCAGGAACGACCAGGTCACACGTGAAGTTCCTCTGCGTGTTGCCCATCACTGGACCCTTCTTGACCACAGCCAGCACCTTCTCCGGTGGTATGTACTCCGCTATGGGCTGCTTGCTTCTGTAGCTCTCTTTCTACATAATATATATTTAAATACATTGTTTTTTTTTTAATCTAGTAGCAAATGCTTCTGTGACTACTATAACTACACCTATGCCTTCGCCTACGGGAAATATAGTCGTGAGCAAATTAATATGTATGTATGGTTTTCTAATATATATATATACGGAATCCTATAGAAAATACGGTGAAACTAACTTATTAAGCATTAGTTTTTTTTTTATATCATACATATGCTCACGCCTGTATTCCCCGAAGGGGTAAGCAGAGGTGTTGTAATCACAACGCCCACTTTTCACCGAAGATGATTAAGTGCCAACATGACAGAGGGTGAGTCCATCGCCGTCTCAGACACTTTACATACGTCATTGAATTACTTCTCAGACATATGCAGGTTTCCTCACGATGTTTTCTTTCACCGTAAAGCACGTGGTGTGAAATCACTGTACATAAGTTTTTCAGAAAAACTCATTGGTACAGGCCCCTCTGGGATTCGAACTTGTGTCACTTGCGTAGCAGGCGACTGCTCAAACCTCAAGGCCACCACGGCTTTTTTTTTTTTTTTTTTGTATAAGTAGTTCATTTTTCAGATTAAATTAGACCATTTCTACTTAAAATATTCGTCATTTTTTTTTATGTAACGAAAATAATTTGGACAATAAACAATGCTTAATCTTAAGTTAACTTACAGTAACAAGCTGGAAGATCATCTTATGTATTTCAGTGTTGCTATTATTGTGTGCCTCAACACCAATGGGTATGGTCTGTCCCGGACAGTAGCCGGACACTGGCAACCTTACACTGACCGTCATAGGATCAGCACTGCAGCTGCAGTTGCATTCATAGAGTTCTTCAAACTCTAGTTGGATTGGGTTCTGCAAAACAACAATATATAAATCTACACTAATATTATAAAGAGGAAATATTTGATTATTTGTATTTAAAATGTTTTTCAGCAATGGATAGCTACATCATCTGCGAGTAACATAGGCTATATTTTATTCCCGTACTCTCGCGGGAACGGGAACTACGCGGGTGAAACCGCGTGACGTCCGCTAGTGTTAAATAACATGATATGAAATAAGGAGACAAGAGACAACTGTACACAGATAAATAAAATTGAATTGTCTGTTTGTAATTCCAAAATAACAGCTTTTCACTAAATGCATTTGAAAGTATATACGGTACGGACATGAAAAAACAACTTTTAAATTTTTTCTCTGTATGTCTGTTTGATCCGACTAATCTCCGAAACGGCTGGACCGATTTTGACGGACTTTCACTAGCTAATGTTACAAGGAGTAACTTAGGCTACTTTCATTTAAAAAAAAATCAAGGTTCCGCGGGAATTAAATTTAATCTACGCACTGGCAGTAAGCTAATGCTACAAGGAGTAACTTAGCTTCCTTTTTATGTAAAATAAACATTAGGGTACCGCGTATCACCCATGAAATTAACTCGACGTGAGTGAAGCTGCGCGGCACAGCTAGTTTTCATATAAAACAAAAGATGAGGTTTCTACAAATCAAGTTTTACCAAGCTTTGGGTAGAGGGTAAATTTATCACCGCCCTGGCCTTATCCCATATATTGTTGGGGTCGGCACTTGATTCAACCCAATGTGGCTGATCACCTGATTTTTATACGAAGCGACTGCCATCTGACCTTCGCAACCCCTTTAACGAGGAAAATCTGTGATCTGGGTTAAACCAGTTGTCAGACTATTTTAGGCCTCCGACTGACCTGTAGCGATTGCCAAAGATGATAAATTGGCAACCGGGACCGACGGCTTAATGTGCTCTCCGAGGCACGGAGGGAGCTCGGGCGGTCACCCATCCAATTACTGGCTAGGCTTAGGGTTGCTTAACTTCGCTGATCGAATGATATGCGCAATAGCAACTGTGCCACGAGCTCCTCAAGAGGGTAAATTTATAATACTGTAAAATCAAGTGACCTTTAACAGTTGATCAGCAGTATTCAGGTTCAAAGGTGACACAACCCCAAACTCCTTAGTAATGGCCTCATTGCGAGACAGTGGCTCGATGCTCACTAGGCATGCTGTGATGGAGTAGTTCACTGCACCCTTCTCTCCCTTGAACGTAGACGGCACTGACGGCGGAATGCGGTACTTAAAGGTAAAGGTATGCGAGCCTGCTGGCAGCTGAGATATGCCTGGAATTTGAATGTTATGTTGTGTCAATATGTCAAATGTTTATAAGAAAACTAGTTGACCCGATAATCCTCGTATCGCCTTTTCCTTCAGTTATTATTTATATGTTTCCCTGAACTTTCATAAATATATCAAGATCAAAATTATCCAAATCGGTTCAGCCATTTTCAAGTTTTAGTGAGACTAACGAACAGCAATTCATTTTTATATATATAGTAGATGTTAAAAGGAAAACGTCAATATACAGGTGTCAGACAAAAAGGAACAGTTGTCTTTTAGAAGTTGTAGGGTTTTATGAATATATCACTATGTTGAATTCTTAAGATATCTAGCTCCAACGATAGCGTAGTTATAGGCTATGGTTGCTAAGGGCCGAAGAGCTCGCGGCCTTAAGCTATTGAATGAACGCGCGGTCGCGTTTACCTTCATAACGTATGCGATAGTTATACTTACAATAATGGTTTTATGGGATTATTTCAGGAACGATTCGTGGGAAAAAAGAAATAAAAACGTAGTTAGATTTCACCTGAATATATCGGTATATAACGGTACCGCTGAATTTATGACAAAATAAGGTCAATATGGTCAACTTTGAATGTCAATTACTCGAAATCGGAAGGAGATATTTTTGTAATAATAATTTTATTTGATTCCTAAAATTTTACCCTATCACATATTTTAACAGCTGTCCTATTTTCCCCGACTCCCTGAATACACATCTTTCATAAAAAAATACAATCATAAAACACCTGGTGTGAAATCACTGTAAGTATATAAGTTTTTTTAAAAACTCATTGGTACAGGCCCCGCTAGGATTCGAACTTGCGTCGCTAGCGTAGCAGGCGACTGCTCTAACCCCGAGGCCACCACGGCTCTTTTTGATTGGATAAATAAATATTCATATTAAAATATACTTTTGTACAAACCTCTCCCACCAGCCAAGTACTCTGTGTGATTGAAGTACTCCTCCTGGCCAATGTATTTCACTAGAGTGTGTCTCTCTACGCCATTGTATAACTCACTCTGCCCCTCAGTCCATAGAACATTGGCCTGTCCGAGATATGTTATTGTTATCACTGGAAATATACTAACATATTAAATTAATCAATACTAGCAGTTTCACCTACATAGTTCTCAATCCCATGGGATTACTGGGATAAAATATAGCCTATATTAATCAGTGAAAATGTAGCAATCAAATGGTGAAAGAATTTTTATAATCGGTTCAGTACTTTTTCAGGTAATTTGGTACAAACATACATGCAAACCTTTCCTCTTAATAACATTAGTAAACATGTAAGTTCAAGGCTGGTCTATGAACACGTTCTGGCTACTAAACATCAGGGGTGGACCGGTATTGCTTCATCTGGTAGTCTCCAACCTGTATCCCTGCGCTATGGACAGTTAGTGTAGTGTAAGGACAATTGCCAAAGATGATAAATTGGAAACCGGGACCGACAGCTTAACGTGCTCTCTGAGGCACAGAGTGAACTCGGGGGGTCACCCATTCAATTACTAGCTATAGAAACTGTGCACCGAACTCCTCTTTTTTACCGGTGGCATCTTCATCAACATTAATTTTATTAATTTATGCAGCGTATATCATTCTTCTGAGACAAACCTATACAAAATCAAGTTTAACCGTGGATAGTAGCAGGCAGCCAGATGCTTAAGTATTGTAATGTTATATGCCTTGTCTAGATTGGTGTTAATTAAAAGATTACCCGAGTAATTAACTGGTTGATCCAATTCGAAGTGAACACTGCCGGATAATTCTTGGCCAGAGTAGTAAACACATCTTTCTTCGTCCAATGTTATTGTACCGTTTGAAAATCCTACTGACATTATCACAATCTATTGGTCCTCTTGTAGAAAATATAATTAAACATTTATTTATTTTAGTTGTTCTATCATCCGGCTAAAAGTTTACAAAAATAATGTGCAACAGGTTTTTTTCACAAACGTCAATTTTGTTCACAGATAGAAATTTTGTTCCCGTTCGCAGTCTGCCTATAATCAATGTCACTAACTGTCAGTCAGTCAATGTCCTTTCCTTTCCTTTCCTTTCTTTATTTAATTTAATAGTTTAATAGTAATTCGTTTTTAGTTATTATTTAATAATCGAATTCATTGTTAAAAATATGTGGAAGAACCCATTTGTAAAGAATTCGGCGCAGGGTAATATGCAGCACAGACGAGGAGATGATGGTAGCACTGAAAGTCTTTGTACACTATATACAAATCAGTTTATTCACACACACACAGTTAGTTCAGTCACAAGAAGGGATTATATACAATCAGGCACACACAATCACGATAAAGAACATAAGTATGGTACAAATAAAGTCACGGCAAGAAAAGGTAAAAACCGCGGGAACGGGAGCGATTCAGAACGCACTTCTTTTCACTTGTTTACTCAACAACAGCCACGGCCCGACTCAATTGGCGCGTGGATTCAAATTCAAATGCCGCGCACTCATTGGTCGCCGTGCGCGGGGAACTTTGTTCCATATATCAATATAGTATGGTGCATAGCGTAGCATTTGCCGCATTCCATACTTACTGCAGTTACTAAAATGGCATTACACAGACGTACAATACGTCACCAATATCATAACAGAGCAATGCCACAGATAATATAATATTAACTTGCAGACATACAATATGTCACCACAGATAACAAACAATTCCCATCATTATATTTTCTACACCATTGGATTCCTCGCTGTAAAAAAACCTCAGTCAATGTCTTAAATTCGTCAGTCAACTTCGTCTTCGTTTAAGTCATGCTTATGTCACGCATGCATGGCAGGCATGAGCAAATAATCATCACACTCGAAACATTTTCACGTTGGTAGTTGGTAAACTTAACTATATTTTACGTTTTATGGTGAAATAATATAATTGTACAAGATGGGGAAACTTGATGTGGCTATATTACGCTATTTAACTGGCGAGGATTTCCGTGTATTGACAGCAGTAAGTACGCGAGATCAATCAACTAATTTGTATAACCTAATTCAAAACTTTACCTGTTGATTATTAATCGTATTTTTGATATTTTTAGGTGGAAATGGGCATGAAGAATCATGAAATAGTTCCGGGGTCTCTAGTAGCATCTATAGCTAACCTCCGCCATGGTGGAGTACACAAACTGATGAAGGAGTTGTGCAAACACAGACTACTGACATATGAGCGAGGAAAACATTGTAAGTTTGTGATGATCTGTGATACTGAAGTCTTAGAAGTTCTGAGGATTGGATTGTTATGATATTCCCTGTAAGGAGTACATAAGATAATATGTAGCCTACTACTGTATTACAAAACTGCCCAAAAAAGAGTGGATATTGATTTAATTCATGTTTGTTTGTGGGCCTCTTTATCTACGCTATGTGTAATATAAAATTATAAAGAAGAAAGATTTCATTATCTTGTTTACATTGAATAGGCTTCAAACTACTGGACCAATAAAAAAAATCATTACAAGAATACTACATTATGACTGATATGCTATACTATGTGTAATATGGGCTAGTGGGAGATCCTTAATTGCATGCAGGTAAAGCCACAGACTCTAGCTAGTTCTATCATAACTTGAATAGCTCCATAAATTTCTTAACTCAAAAATACTTAACTTAATGTAAATTTCAGATGACGGGTACCGTCTCACCAACGCAGGCTATGACTACTTAGCCTTGAAGGCTCTCACCAACAGGAAGGTGATTGCTTCATTTGGCAATCAGATTGGTGTGGGCAAAGAATCGAATATCTACACTGTGGCTGATGAAGATCGTAATCCACTCTGTCTTAAATTACACAGGTATAATAGCAAACATGTAACTGTAAACTGTGAGAGCCGTCAGCACCTGAGCGTCAGTGTTGAGCAGTCGTCTGCTACGCAAGCAACGCAAGTTCGAATCCCAGCGGGGTCTGTAGCAAAGAGTTTTTCTAAAAAAACTTATGTACAGTGATTTCACACCATGTGCTTTACGGTGAAGGAGAACATTGTGAGGAAACTTGCGTATTTCTGAGAAGTAATTCAATGACATATGTAAAGTGTCTGAGGCGATGGACTCACCATCTGTCACGTTGGCACTTAATCATCTTCAGTGAAAAGTGGGTGTTGTGATTACAATACCTCTGCCTACCCCTTCGGCGAATACAGGCATGAGCATATGTATGTATGTAACTGTAAACTGCTAGGCTTGTTATGTCAGATCCCATCACAATTTAAGTAACATAATGTATTAGATATCTTAAGAATGGTTAAGAAAAATATGAAGACAAGATGGGCCTCGAGCCCACAACCTCTGCAAACTGTGCAGTTGCTCTGGCAACTGAGCTGATCCTACCTAATATTTAAAAAATTTTTTAGCTTGTTTCGGCTAGTTTCCGAACTGATAAATTCCTCGACATTCATAAGTGCCTTACCAGGACCTATGGCCAATATAACATCTTTGGCAATTACAGGCCAGTTGGAGGGCCTTTGATCAATAATTAGATGATTACCTGCATCAGGTTTAATCAAGTGCAAAATACCCTCTAATACATGGGATAAGGCCAGGGAGATTTTTGAATGTATGTGAATCTATTAAGTGTTAGAAAATGACAAATTATTATTCTCAAACTACTATTTGTGAAAGTAAGCGAGTATTTTGAATGTTAGAAATGTGTTAAAACATTAACAATGTTTTAAAAAAACTTAACATCAGACTGGCAGCACCATACAGAACATCTTTCACTAAATATGTAACAGAAATGTATCCAACCTAATATTCAAATAGGTACTTGCGATTAGTAAAATTGTATGAGATAAACTATCCATAAAAAAATATTTACAGACTGGGCAGAACATGCTTCCGCAACATCAAAGACAAGAGAGACTACCATGCACACAGGAACCGTGCGTCCTGGCTGTACCTGTCCCGTATCTCAGCCACCAAGGAGTTTGCATACATGAAGGCTCTGTATGATCGCGGCTTCCCCGTCCCCAAGCCTATAGACTTCAACAGACACTGTGTTGTCATGGAGCTAGTACATGGTGGACCATTGTAAGTATAGTCAAAGTCAAAGTCAAAGTCAAAAATATCTTTATTCGATTAGACTTTTTACAAAGCACTTTCAAATCGTCAGAATGACATAATTTACAGGATTACACATGCTACCGCCAGGTTCGGAAGGTTGCTTTTACTGAGAAGAACCTGGCAAGAAACTCAGTAAATACTTTTTTCAAAATATTATACAATTTAAAAATAAATCACTTGAGAAATGTAAGCCCATGGACACAGTTGCAACGTACAAATGTTGATAAAAATTAACATATAGAATAGTCTAGTAGTTCTACTTATATCTAAATGCATAGCTTGATATGCTTACTTGTATTAGAACTCCATTTATTATTAAACTAGCTGTGGCCTGCAGTTTCACCCGCATAGACTTAATTTCATGGGTGGCCTGCGGAACACTAATGTTTCTTTTAATAAAAGTAAGGCTGCAACCACATGTAGCCGCTCGACGCTCGTTTCATGTGGTCAGGTGTGCACTAAACATGCGACAAATTTGGTCATCATTTTAAATTTCCCGAGACTGAAAAAGGAACTACGTCATGCAGCTGCTCCTATCACGTATCGCTACATATCACGTGACCACATTTGTCGCTGGAAACGAGCGTCGAGCGGCTTACGTCAGGTTGCACCTTAAGTAACTCCTTGTAAAGTATAGTATATAGTAAGTATACTGCCAGTATAGTTAGAAATGTATTCCAAATGCGTATTATTTTATTCTTAACTTCTAGGACCCATGTCACGTCAATAGCAGACCCGGAGGGCTTGTACGACGAGCTGATGAACCTGATCGTGCAACTGGGAAACTCGGGGGTGATCCACGGAGACTTCAATGAGTTCAACATCATGATCAACGAAGACAACCACCCCATCATCATTGACTTCCCGCAGATGGTTTCCACTTCACATGCCAATGCTGAACAGTGAGTTATAGCCGGTTGTTAGTTATATACCTGTCTGTCACCAACATGTCCCTTCCGGGATGGCGTGAGCATATATATACATGTTTATTATTCAAAAGAGAAAAGATTTGTTTATTCCTTTCCTTCTTATACATATGCTCACGCCTGTATTCCCCGAAGGGGAGGCAGAGGTGTTGTAATCACAACGCCCACTTTCCACCGAAGATGATTAAGTTCCAAAGTGACAGATGGTGAGTCCATCGCCGTCTCAGACACTATACATACGTCTTTGAATTACTTCTCAGAGGTTTCCTCACAATGTTTTCCTTCACCGTAAAGCACGTGGTGTGAAATCACTGTATCCTTCTTATCTTTGTAATCATTCTTATCTTTTTTAAATTAAGTTATAACTATTTCAGTTACTTCGACCGCGACGTGAAGTGTGTCAGGGAGTTCTTCAAGAAACGGTTCGGTTTCGAGAGTGCAATGTACCCAAGGTTCAGTGAACTGGAGCGAGATGACCAGCTCGATACTGAAGTGGCCTGCTCTGGGTACAAGCGGGCTGGCGATGTTGACGACCAATTGCTTGAGGTACTGGTTTTGTATTTGTATTATGTCTTGTCTCTATAGACATACTTCTTTGATGTTTAAACGTGAAAGCCGGTGGTGGCCGTGGTGTTTGAGCAGTCGCCTGGTACCCAAGCGACGCAAGTTCGAATTCCAGCGGCCTGCACCAAATAGTTTTTCGAAAAACTTAAATGCAGTAATTTCGTCCCACGCGTTTTGCGGTGAAGGAAAACATTGTGAGGAAACCTGCATATGTTTGAGAAGTAATTCAAAGACGTATGTATAGTGTCTGAGACCGCGATGGACTGACCCTCTTGTCACATTGGCAAATAATCATAACCGGTGAAATGTGGGTGTTGTTGTTACAACACCTCTGCTTACCTTTACAAAACCAAGCCAAAATATGTAAGTATTGGAACATATAACAATTTATTTTGTTCTTTTTTAGGAAATGGGCATTGGTCTCCAAGTGAGTGATGATGAAGTATCAGATGATGATGAATACGACGACGCCCAGGACGAGAAGGACACCAAATATACTGAAGATGAACTGGAAGCGCTAAGGAAAGAGGTACCACCATACTAATTACATTACTCATTTGTCAAAATAGGAGGCTTAAAAAGCTTGTAGGTTTCATTTTGAATTTAAAACACACTTTGCAGCTTACTGTAAACCTAGATAAAGTAACATTCCCTTACACTTGCGCTAGTGGAAGCGATACAATATGTACGAGAATGACATATGTCACGTGACTGACTTGTCATCTCCATACATTTTGTGCGCAAGTTTGAGGATAATGTTACTTTGTAAAAAGAATGCGCAGCGACAAATACTTAGCATGGTTTCATTCGCCTCGCGCCATACAAATAGACAGAGACAGACTCATTAAATGACTACTGCACATCCAAGGAATGAGCTTATTACTCGTGACAAGGCCTGTTACAGTATTAGGAGGCATAATTAATAGTTGCACTTTGAGCAAAAACTATATGTGATTGTGGCTCTGTGTTAACTACGAGTATGTTGTCTATTACTTTGCAAGTGATGCCATTCTCCATATTATAGGCAAACTCCTCCAGGCTTCGACATTCATAAGTGCCTTACCAGGACCTAAACTGAATAATACATTTTAATTTTCAAAGCGCAAGTGACGCTCTAAGTGCCTTGTGCTAGTTTTCTTAATATCGCCGTCACAAGTCATCGCGTTGACGTAAATGCAGATTTGTATAGGATCAAAATAGGGCCATCTGTAGGCCAACAGATGGCGCTGTTTCGATCTCATACCATTCTACGTTTACGTCAACGCGGTGACCTTTGACGGCGGCAGTGAAAAACTCTAACTAGGCCCTCTGGTGTTGGTCACGTTCACGCTGCAGTTACCATCAAGCGGACTTTAGCTTGATGGCCTTAACTTTGCAACATAAAAAAATGCATTTACGATGGCCGATACCGATTATTCTAGAATCATTCTAGAATTACATACATACATATACTCACGCCTGTATTCCCCGAAGGGGTAGGCAGAGGTGTTGTTATTACAACGCCCACTTTTCACCGAATGTGATTAAGTGCCAACGTGACAGATGGTGAGTCTATCGCCGTCTCAGGCACTCAGGTCTAGAATTATATTTTTTTATATATCCGTATGATTCTAGGTGGACCATTCAATTCAAAACGATGAAAAGTCAGCGATACAACAAATAACAGTAAATATATCAATCTCTGATAAAGAAGCAGAAGACGACGAAGAAATACCAACACTAGTCTCACAGAACGAAGAACAAGACAAACTGGCAGAACTTGACAGAAACTCGCAGAAGTATCGCCTCTCGATGATTGAGAAAACTTTATCTGACGTTAAGTCAATGAGGAGTTACACTTCAGCCAGCACGATAGCGCCAGAAGTGGTCAAACAACAAGTGAAGAAGAATCTAGAAGTAAGGCAGAAGAGAATGGAGAGGAAGAAAATAATAGCTAAGGGGGAGGCGAGCGCCGTCACCAGGCAGAGGCGGGACAATAAAGACACGATCAGAGATAGTCACGGGATTTGGGGGTGGGCTGAATAATATATGTTATGTTCGTATGTCGATGTTTAATTTACTTACATGTAGAGATGTATGAGAAAGCCCTTATCCTATTTTATTTGTAGTTGATTTGTCTCTACCATTTTGATCTATTAACCTCAAAAGTAACTTTATTTGATTAGACCTCATATAAAGTACTTACTTTCAAATCGCCACAGGACACAAAAAAATTACACGGTTCAAGTTTAAATGTTACCACCGAGTTCGGAAGGTTGCTTTTGATGAGAAGATCATAGGCCATATCTGTTTGCTCACATTTTATCCATATCATCTTTCACTCAATCCTTCCGTAGTTTGTTAAGCCTTCTTCTCCCATTATTCTGTTGGATAAGAGTGGGAGAATGAAACAAGAAGAAGAATTAATTCTACAAAGTTTTGATATTCAACAATTGATTGAAATAAGGGGATCTCGAGTTGAGAATTCGGACCTATCTAATGGGACTGAACTTCTACCACTCAATTGATAGTAATGCTAACAATATGCTCTGTTTACGTAGCAATGCATACAGAGCAATTTTTTGGGAGGCATCCGGGACCACCTTCGGCAGCTGCCGAATATTCAATTCAATTCAAAATATCTTTATTTGATTAGACTTCTTACAAAGTACTTTCAAATCGTCAGAAGGACACAAAAATACATTATACATGATTATTAATGTTTCCATTTAATGTTTGCTTTTGTTGAGAAGAACCCGGCAAGAAACTCAACAACAAATAGTTTGGGAGATTTCGACAAAATATCGGTGTCAAATAATATCGGCTTCACAATTCAAGCGCGTTACCTCATGGCCCCATAGTATGAAGAAAGGATAAATTTTATAGTCTGTGGTTTCTCAGAAAAAGCGCCAAAGATGATTAAAGTTTTATTCAGTAGAGTCTCCAACATCATCAATGAGGGTTTCATTGTTAATATTATTTTCTTCTGCGCTATCTTCGCTCTCATGCTCGGTGTGTGTCGAATGGTCCGGCAGATAAGGCAGGCTCTTGGCGTTCCAGTTGTGTTCTCGGACGTACAGCAGTTGGATGAAGGCTTCCACGCAAAACAGCTAATGTTTTATGTTAGCATTGATTTGAATTAAATGTGTTCGTGCTTCGAGAATAGGTTTTGACACGTTCAAACGTCGGCGCTTAACCTTGTATTGGCTCGTGGGCCACTTGCGGCCGGCGGATATATATCTGCGGCCCGCGACATAGCAAACAATTTTAGTACTAAATAATGGCCTCAACTCCCAACAAGGAAGCTAAGTTTAAGTAGTCTGACACTTTCATTCATACCAGCAATAAAAGCATAGAAAGAAGTCGGTAATTAATGAGTATGTCAATTAACTGATGGTCATCTAAATGATCCAAGAATGTGCGACCCGCAGTGATACCTCACATTGTCCTAAGTGGCCTTGAACCAGAAAAGTGTGTCGACCACAGACACAATAAGACTTAACTCTTCGGAACCTTGCCTACAGGGACTTCTTTTAATAATATATTTTAGTTATAAAATTATTTATTTTTTAAGGTTTTTAGTTATTAGATTATATTTATAAGGTTTTTAGCTATGTAGTTCTTGAATTTAATAATATTATGTTGTCAACGATTAAAGTCATATAAGACTTATATCATAGATTGATACATTTTCGGAGGCGTGTTGTGGTGAATTCCAAAGATGGTGGATCAAAACATATAGAGCCACGCTAAAAGCAAGATAAAGCGACGATGTTTGAACGAGTCAGAACTTAAACTTAGGGCACTAAACTTAAGTAAGTACCTAGGCACTTATTTCGGAAGCGCGTTCTGTCACTTTTACTATCTATACATATTAGTGCATCAATAGCTTTCGCTATGAATATTAAAATTCAACTATCTACTGATGTATTTATCGTAGGTAACTATAATTTGACAACTACCTACTTGGTGCATTTCTCGTTAAGGTTTTCGAAAAATAAGAACAGTTAATCAATAAGTAATATACAATACCTTTTTCCGTGTATGGCTAAGTCCGTCCAGCCTGATGGTGTACCCGAACATACTGGTGGAAATCTTGGCCTCGGGCATCATCAGGTCCTCCCCAGAGAACACGGGGTAACGCTCCACGTTGTAAATGCCTTTCTGGATCGGACACCCTAATCTGTAACCGAATAGTTTTTGAGAAATGTATGCAACCATTTGTCGTTTTTTTAATTATTCTACCTAGTTCCAAATGCACTTTAATTGGACAAATGGCACTGGCGGCCAATTACCTAGAGGCGAAAAATTATAGAAGACATACATTGTACTTTACGGTCAATAAATTTTCCTACTACGCAAGCGATGCAAGTTCGAATCCCAGCGGGGCCTGTACCAAAGAGTTTTTCTAAAAACTTGTGCAGTGATTTCACACCACGTGCTTTACGGTGAAGGAAATCTGCATATGTCTGAGAAGTAACTCAGAGATGTATGTATAGTGCCTGAGATGGCGATGGACTCACCCTCTGTCACGTTGGTACTTAATCATTCCTCTGTCACGTAGGCACTTAATCGTATTCGGTGAAATGTGGGTGTTGTTAGAACACCTCTGCTTACCCCGTCGGGGACCCTTCTGGGATGGAGTGAGCATATTTATTCGTATGTTCGTGTTACAGAGGTTTCTTATATACTATGGTAATATTCAATCCTTCTAGTTGTGTTCTGCAGGTAAGTACTTACTGTAAATACAATGTAGGTAAGATTACCACAATGTATTACCAACACACAGAACGTGACGCTTTTCTTACCAATTTTATTACGTTCGTGATCCCTATATTTATTATACTTCGAACCTAAGTATTTTCCATACAAAAAGTTAAAATAGATACCTGTAGCTACGAAATGTAAGTGGTTAGATAAAACTATTGCAGATAGCCAGTATCACCTACAGATTTAAGACAAATTGTACCGATGGTTGAGTTCTTCGATGGCTGTCTGCTCATAAGATTAAAATATCCCAATAATATTATCAATCAATGCTTTCAAATACTCCTAAGTACAGAGAAACAAAGAAGGCGGTTTATTTTTTGTAAAATTTTTTTGTATTTCATTCTTGCTTGAGAGGATACTCTCTGTCAAATATTCGTACGAGAAGTTGTGTGTGTTGAATTAAAATATCTTATACAATTATTGTCGGTGACGGTAGCGACTATATATTACGAAAATGGTGTAAAACACGTTCTGCAGGAGAAAACTGCAGGCATAGCGATTCCGTTAATACATAGCCGGTGACATTCTGTAAACGATTGGAAGCTACTCAGCCTACAGAGTAGATAAACGCTTGCCGGTAGTGTAAACCTGTTTAATTCCTAACAAATTGGTTAATCAAAAGTACCAGGAGCCCATAATCACCTAGGATGTGTGTAATGGAAGAACATGTCGTTGAACTCCTCTTCGTCCTCGTCCTCGTCCTGACAGCCGTGCTTCACCACGTAGAACGACTTGAAGAAGTCACACGTGTCTGTGTTGCGAATGTCTTGGCATTTCTGCATAGTGCCCTGAAACATTTTTTTGGCACTTTATCGGCTTAAAAGTTTGATATGTAAATTTAGGACTAAGTTTTTTTTTTAAATTTGCCGAATGTTTCTAGAACGCGCATCATGTTGTTATTCAGTTGTAATACTGGATGGACCTGGATGAAAATTTGCATGATTTTTTAAATTGAGGAGATCTCAACTTAAGGATATTCGATTCAATTCAATGCAAAATATCTTTATTTGATTAGACTTTTAACAAAGTACTTTTAAATCGTCAGAACGATTACACAGGATTATACATGCTACTGCCAGGTTCGGAAGGTTGCTTGTACGGAGAAGAACCTGGCAAGAAACTCAGTAAATTATTACGTATGTACTCTTTTAAAAAAAGCTATTTTACAAGTTTGAGTACTTAATACAAGATGTCCAGTGTCAAATAAACATCAGAGCAAACCACACGTCTTTTACTGGAGAAATTCCTACAAACGAAAACAGACCTTAACGCATTCATCATATGGTCCTTCGAGCCGGATACATCGAGCGGCGAGCAGGTGTGCGGCTCCCCGAGTGAGAACAATAGCGAGCCGCATTCCTGAGCGATAAGGACTGATTTGTGCAGTGTTAATAAATAATTAATTGAGTGCAGTGGGAATATACAAACACAGAGATGGAGATTACGAACTTAATTCATTATCAAATGGATTTATTACAAAACATGAGGAAGGCTGAAATAAACTACGGTAAAACACCCAAAGAGAGAATTAAGCAAGCTTATTTAGACACACGACTGGAAATGTTGGAACAGTTTTGGAAGGACTTTAGAGAGGGTCATCGTGAAATTATATCAAAGGTTTCGAGCAAAGTAGACAAGGAACGTTCTTATTTCACCGAGAAGATTTATGACCAATGTGAGGAGCTTTATATACAGTACAAAATAACACTACGTGAGGCGTTGCAAACATTATGCTATCCTCAAAATACTTCTGAAATATCAAGTAAAGAAATTAAAAAGTCTAACAGTGAGGTTAAGTTACCTCGTGTACAATTACCTACATTTTCGGGGAAATACGAAGAGTGGCAAACCTTCTACGATATGTTTTCGTCATTGATTCATAATAACAATAGTTTATCACTGGTGCAAAAGTTACAATACTTGAAGAGCAATCTAGCCGGCGAGCCACAGTCACTTATATGTAATTTCTCAACAACTGAGGCTAACTATGAAGAAGCATGGAAGCAGCTGGTTCGGCGTTACAATAACAAAAGGTACAACTGTAATACTGTGTTGAAAAATATATTTGCACAGAAGAAGATTACTACCGATTCGGCGAGTGCAGTGAGACAATTACTGGATAATACATCTTCATGTCTGATATCTTTAAAGAATATGGGAATACAGATTGATACTTGGGACATCATCATTGTGTTTGTTGTGGTTTCTAAATTAGACGGCGAGTCAATCAAACTATGGGAACAAAAGTTGAGTACGTGTAATGATACATTGCCTACGTGGGCCCAACTGAAGGAGTTTTTAGAGTCAAGATTTCGTTCTATGGAAATGATCGATTCCAGTGCATCCAGCAAGAGTAGTTCAGTGCAGCATACTAAACTGGCTGCAAAGCCGAAGTCGTTTCATGTTACAGATAACAAATCAAGATTGAGGTGTGCTATGTGTCAAGATGACCACTATATTTACAATTGCGAACAGTTTGGTTTATTAAAACCACAGGAGAGACAAGACTTCATCCAAAGCAATAAACTGTGCTTTAATTGCCTTGCCCCATCACACGCCGTGATAAAATGCAGAAATCGAGCGAGCTGCAGGAAGTGTGGGCGAAGACACCATACACTACTACATTTTGATAAGGCAGCAACACCGGTTCTCGAGTCAGCTGCAGCTGCAACGTCGAGCGAATCAAAACAAGCTACGACCAAGGAGGAGGTTCACGTTGTCGCCAACTTTTCAAAACAATGTTCAGATGTCAGTACTGTCCTGCTAGCGACCGCCAAGATAAAGGTAATGTCAAAAAATTCTTGTAAATATGTTGTAAGAACATTAATTGATCAGGGGTCGCAGGCAACTTTTATAACTGAGAATACTGTACAACTGTTAGGGCTGTCACGAAAACTAGTGTGTGGCTGGGTGTCAGGTTTGGGAGATGGTCGAACTAAAATAAAATACATGGTTTCTTTATCGTTAGAATCTTGCCATAATTCTAATAATGTAATACACGTTAATGCATTTGTGTTAAAATCTTTAACATCATTTTTACCAGCAGCTGATCTTCAACCTTTTGAGTGGTCCGAAATTGAAAACCTACCGTTGGCTGACTGTACGTTCAATAATTCAGGTAAAATAGATTTGTTATTAGGGGCGGATGTTTATAGTGAGATCCTGCAAAACGGGGTCCTGAAACACCCTGCCAGGAATATTGTTGCCCAAAATACTATTTTTGGATGGATTATTTCTGGGAGAGTCACGCGCAAACAACCTGAAACAGCAAATAATATTATTAGTATGCATATTAGCCTTACAACCGATGAGATTCTGAAACAATTTTGGGAGATGGAGAATGAGCCTCATAAACTAGAGAGAGAACATACGCCGAGTGAGAGAAAGTGTGAAGAATACTTTAGTCAAACTACAACAAGAGATAGTGAAGGTAGATTCGTGGTTAGGTTGCCATTTGCTACAGACGATCCTAAATGTAAATACGGCAATTCAAAAGATATATCATTAAAGAGACTAGAATTACTAGAGAAGAGACTATTAAATAACGAGAATCTGAGTAAAGAGTATAATAACGTAATGAATGAATATTTAATTTTAGACCACCTGGTAGAAGTTCCTGTGAATGAAATAGCTAATACAAAATCTGTTTATCTGCCGCATCACGCTGTAGTTAGAGACGATAAGGTCACAACGAAGGTCAGAGTAGTTTTTGATGCATCGTGTAAGGACAATAATAATATATCTTTGAACGACGAATTGTTAGTAGGACCGAAGCTACAGCAGGATCTTCGACATATACTCATGAGATGGCGGATTCATAAGACAGTGCTAGTTGCGGACATAGTGAAAATGTACAGGATGATTCTAGTAGCTGAGGATGAGACAGATTACCAGAGAATCGTGTGGAGATTTAATCAGAGTGATCCTGTTAAACATTACAAACTACTACGCCTTACCTTCGGCACTGCTTGTGCTCCATACCTTGCCGTGAAATGTTTACAGCGTCTAGCAGAAGATGAAAGAGATAAATATCCGCTTGCAGCCAAAATAACTAAGACAGATTTCTATATGGACGATCTGATTTCTGGAGCTGATTCTACAGAAGAAATTATAAAGATTCATGAAGAAATGAAAAGTTTAATGAGTTGTGGAGGTTTTGTTATACAAAAATGGAATAGTAACGACAAAGATTTTCTTAAATACATTGGTGCGACGGACGATGATGAGCCTAAAACAACACAATTTAATGAGGGGAATAACGTGACAAAAGTGCTTGGCGTCGGCTGGAATAGGGACACAGACAACTTTGAATATATAGTTAACTTACCTGAGCAGACAGATTATACGAAGAGACAAGTAGTATCAGATGTAGCACGGCTATATGATCCGTTAGGTTGGATAGCTCCAGTAGTTATTCTAGCAAAGGCATTTATTCAAAAATTATGGAAATCAAATCTCGAATGGGATGATAAACTATCGCAGAACCTCATGAGAGAATGGATATCATTTCATAACAGTCTAAAGGATTTAAAAGAGTTGCAGATACGACGATGGGTTGATACTACTAAAAATAGCAAGATTCAGTTGCATGCCTTTTCTGACGCTTCGAAGACAGGTTTTGCAGCCGCAGTATATTTACGAGTCATAAATGAGCAAGAGAAAGTGTTTGTTCATTTACTTACAGCTAAAACTAAGGTGGCTCCGCTGAAAGAGATCACAATTCCGAGGCTTGAGCTTTGTGGTGCGATGTTAGCAGCTAAACTTATACTAGAAGTATCTCAAGTCCTTAATGTACCTAAAGAAAACTTGTTTGGTTGGACGGATTCAACCATTGTTTTGGCTTGGCTGAAGGGAGGTCCCAGTCGATGGGCTACTTTTGTTAGCAACCGAGTGTCTACAATTTTAAGTATTTTAGAGTATGAGCAATGGGGTCACGTTACCTCTGAAAATAATCCAGCGGATGTTGCATCGCGAGGAACAAGTGCAAGGGATCTAAATAATGATTCTTTATGGTGGACAGGCCCGTCATGGCTAAGGGAGGGAGTTTCATTACCGGAAGTAACGATCGAAGATACAACGGAGGAAGAAAAGATGGAAGTTCTATCGGTTATAGCTAACGCTGAAGAAGAGTACATATGGTCTAAATTCTCAAATTTACGAACAGCGCTTAAGGTAATTTCTTATTGCAGAAGAGTTTTAAATTTAAAGCTACCCAAGGATGTACGTGAGCAATATAAAAGTTTTATTACAGCTGATGAGATGAAAGACGCACTTCTGTTATGTGTGAGACAAATACAAGAGCATGAGTATGGTGACGAAATGAATAAGTTGAAGAGTCAAGGAGTCGTGTCAAAGAGGAGCAACCTTCGCACTCTTTATCCCATTTGTGACGCTAATGGAATCTTAAGAGTGGGTGGTCGTATTACGCAATCTGATGCTACATATGATGTTATACATCCCATGATTTTACCGGGTAAAGGTCACTTTACCCGACTTCTAATTTTGGATGCTCATCATCAGACACTTCATGGTGGTCCACAAGTTATGTTGAATTTCTTAAGATCTAAATACTGGATAGTGCGGGCCAAAGCGGAGGTCAAGAAAATATATAGAGAATGTGTGACTTGCAGGAGACACTCTGCTAGATCCAACCCTCAGCTGATGGGTCAGATCCCGGAGGTCAGATTGAAGCCGAGCAAACCCTTCAGAGCTACAGGAGTAGATTACGCGGGTCCAATCAACATACGTTTTTCCCCAGGCAGAGGCTCAAAATCATATAAAGGTTATATATGCTTGTTTGTCTGTATGGTCACCCGTGCTGTACACTTAGAAGCGGTAACAGATATGTCTTCTAAGGGATTCCTCGCATGTTTTCGACGCTTTACATCCAGACGAGGTCATTGTCAGGATTTGTATAGTGACAACGGTAGTAATTTTGTGGGTGCTGACAAATTACTCAAGGAGATGTTGAACAGCTGCAAGTCATCACTATCGACGGAAATCGCAAGATCTCTGGCGTTAGAAGGAACTACCTGGCATTTTATTCCCCCTTATGCCCCAAATTTTGGAGGGTTGTGGGAGGCAGGCGTTCGCAGTACTAAAAATCATTTATACAGAGTTATAGGCAATCATACACTTACGTACGAGGAGTTATCCACAGTTTTAACGCAGGTTGAAGCTTGTTTAAATTCGAGACCAATTAGTGCTATCAATGATAATCCGAGCGACCCTCTCCCCCTAACACCAGGTCATTTTCTTATTGGAGAACCTTTAATAAACATAGCCGATCAAGATTATTGTGAACAAAATATAACTGGTTTAGATAGATGGAAATTAACTCAAAAGATTGTGAGAGATTTCTGGAATAGGTGGTATAGAGAATATTTAGTTACTTTAAGTCAAAGATTTAAATGGAATTGTAAAACGAACGAACCAAAACTTAATGCTGTTGTTGTTCTAAAGGAGGATAATGTGCCTCCAGCTAAATGGGTCTTGGGAAAGATTATTGAGAAACACCCTGGACCTGATAATATTACTAGGGTTGTTACTGTTAAATGTAAAAATGGTATATATAAGCGCCCACTGAGTAAAATGTGTGTCTTATGTGAGTAAGTTGTAAGAAAAGGAAACTCATGTTTCCATTCATAGATTACTGTACACAAGTAGAATTTGTTTAATTTTAAACTATTCGTAGTACTTTCTTGCTTTATTTTCTAAAAAATGTAAAAGGGAAAGTATCATTCTCGCCTAACATTTTAATGTATACTAGATATACTTTATAATCTTAAGGATTTCACTGTGTTTGATAACCATTTACATACTAATCTTTATTATCTAGTTACTTAAATGATCTACTCATATATTATTTCTATGTATACAGTCCACTGTTCTGTGTTGTGTGTGAAACTAGATACAATGTTTGATGGTTGTCTTATGTTTATTTTTTGTTAATAGTGAGTTAAGTTTTGTGATGAATCTAGTTCATGGTGGGCGGGATGTCCAGTGTCAAATAAACATCAGAGCAAACCACACGTCTTTTACTGGAGAAATTCCTACAAACGAAAACAGACCTTAACGCATTCATCACAATATACATTATAAAAAGAAATATATATTATATATAAGCCCATGGACACAGTTCCAGTGCACAAAAGTCGATATAAATAATATACAAATAAAAGTAGGTACTACGTATAGTTGTGTAGCTTCATATCAATAGTTTAAATAGGATATGTAAGTTGCGTTATTTGAGAACGGGTAGTACATAGTACTAATCTAAAATAACAAGAATTTAATAAGTACCTACCATTTTAAGCATTTCTGTAAATTATTTAGCAAATCAAAGAATTTAATTACCATTAGGGGACAAAATAGAAAGTAAATCTCCAAAAGGCGTAAAAAAGTAAATACTTACATTACCTACCTACCCAGCTGAGACCAATGAATATACGAAGTTACCTTAATCTTCCATCCATCTTGAATGTCTTGTGTTATGTTGAGTTGGCCACTGAGTGAAGCGTCATATATTTTGGCAATGACATCGAACTCTGACACAGTCACAACTGCACCAACCAGGTCGCAGGGACCGACCCTGGTCACCAATAGGTGTAACGGTGCCAACGCACCCAGAACTATCGATGTTATTAATATGTATTGGATTGGATGAAATATATACATTCTAATTCTCCGCGATTATATGACGTGACGCTTAGTTAGTTCAGATGACTATCTCAGACACATCGATAAGGTATAATGTTCATACAAAAATTATTATGTCGTTCACTGTACAGACTCCAAATGAGTTTTTAATGTAATTTTGATAGATATTCTAAGCAAATTTTACTATGCATTATTTGGTAGCCCGTGTTCACAACGTTTACAAGGATTATGTATATTTAGACTTCGTCCTCGGGATTAATTGAATTATATCTGTACTACAGATACCTCCTAGTACTTCGCCATTAACGCACCTTATTCTGGAGTAAGTGGGAACTCGCTCCAAAACTAAAGAAAATTTATAACCTATACATAAATATAAAAATATTATAACGTAACATCTTTTCCTTTACTTATTATTTATGTTTTTCACCGTTTAAACATTCCCTGGACTTTCACAAATCATAAATATATCAAGATCAAAATTATGCCAATCCAGCCATTTACAAGTTTTAGTGAGACTAACGAACAGCTAATCATTTTTATATATAACCTATATACGTAATATACATATAATACAATCCGGATTCCGGAATCGAAGAGGAAATATAATTGGCCACCTTTTACGCCATGACAGTTTCATTAGAAGGAAAAGTAGACGGAAAGAGAGGAAGAGGAAGACCCAGGTACACATGAAACAACATAATATACTCACGCCTGTATTTCCCGAAGGGGTAGGCAGAGGTGTTCGTAATCACAACACCCACTTTTCACCGAAGATGATTATGTGCCAATGTGAAAGATGGTGAGTCTATACCAGTCTAAGGCACTATACATACCTCTTTAAATTACTTCTCAGATATATGCAGGTTCCCTCACGATGTTTTCCTTCACCGTACAGCATATGGTGTGAAAATCACTGAACATAAGTTTTTAGAAAAACTCATTGTGGTACAGGTCCCGCTGGGATTCGAACTTAGTCACTTGCGTAGCAGGCGTCTAATCAAACCCGTACATACGTCTTTGATTGCCTTATCAGACATATGGTTTCCTCGCGATGTTTCCTTCACCGTAAAGCACGTGGTGTGGAATCACTGCACATAAGTTTTTTAGAAAAAACTCATTGATACAGACCCCAAGATCATGACGGCTCTTCATTGAAGCAATGCATTCAAGGTACGCGCTCATAGCTCGTGACGGAACCACTGTAAGCAGACCAAATCATGTAGGTGCTAGGTTTCTAGCATAAGTAGCTACCTAATTAGGTAGGTAAACGACTAAACTAGTCGCTTTTAGTAAAAGTGACTTTTTGGTAAACACCCAGTGTCACACCTAGTAAATAATCTGACAAAGAGTACTTAGTTTATGTTTGCATGTGTCGTGTCGGACACAATGACGGACCTTACTAATGCTAATAAATGCTGATAACTTAGATATGCTGATAATATTTAAATAACGAGATGCCGTGTTATCAGACTTGGCACACGACAGATTAGTACACACGATCATTTTAATCTAATCTATACATATCGCACTCTCAGAACGAAAGAAGTTCAATTCTAAATTGTATGTTTTTGGATATCACAATCAGATCGGCCGGCAAGTTTGGATTCATATTGACAGTAATTATTGTTTTAGTATTGAGTACAATGAGACTTTTTTATAGTTTTATAGTAAAGTCTAGGTTACTAACATACCATAACATCTTAATTCGTTTTCGCAAAATCTGGAGTTAAGCCCCTATCGATCTGAGGGTTCGATATATGTATATCTACACCGATAAATTAAATTGTAAATAGTTTCTGTTTGTAATTCCAAATTAAGTTTTACACTAATTGTATATGAAAGCATTTACGGTACTTATATAAAAACTATTAAAAATAATTCTCTGTCTGTCCGTCCGTCTGTCTGCATGTTGGTTCCGGATCATCTCTGAAACGGCTGAACCGATTTTAACGGGACTTTCACTGGCATATACTTAGATGATGTTACAAGGAGTAACTTAGCATATTTGTATATTTAAAAAAAGAGTTCCTCAAAATAAAGCCACTCACTAAATTAAGTCTACGCGGGTGAGACCGCGGGGCACAACTACGATAAACAAAGCGACGCGCCAGCCATATCGTAAATCCATATTGAAAAAATACTCCACCCCTAAATCCCGTCCAGTGCACAAAAAAAGTCATTCATCAGTAAATAATAGTTAGTTTGACCCACGCGCTCACATCTGCCATCTGCTGTTACAGAAGCGAAATTCTGCTGATATTTGAGACATTTAAATATTATATCGTCTGTTGCTCAGCGGTGTTGTAGTTTGAGACATCGAGGTACCAGTTTAGATCAGGCAGAGTTAAAAAAAGAAAAATGTTTTTCTGTGTGATTTACATACACATTTATATCCGTGCTTGTTATATTCTCACATTTCGTCAGTTATATTTAGGTCTTGCTTTAATCGTGCTCTAATCTAGACTACGGGCGTCTACTGGAGAATTATAGATGTAAAAACACAATACTTCAAAGTCAAAGTCAAAGTCAAAAGTATCTTTATTCGATTAGACTTTTACAAAGCACTTTCAAATCGTCAGAATGACACAATTATACAGGATTATACATGCTACCGCCAGGTTCGGAAGGTTGCTTTTACTGAGAAGAACCTGGCAAGAAACTCAGTAATTACTCTTTTCAAAAATATTATACAATTTAAAGAATACAAAATAAATAATTTAAAAAAACGTAAGCTCATGTACAATGTTCCAATGCACAAATGTCGATAAAAATTAACATAACTAAAAATCTAGTACATCTACTTATAACTAAATGCGTAGCTTGATAACTTAATACTTTGCCCGACCTGGGGATCGAACACAGGTGCTCTCGTGTTGCGCAGTTGCGTTAGCGACCACTTCACCAAGGAGGCCGATTGATTTTTATTTTTAAATCTGAGTTCGGTATATAAAAATATCTGGGTATGCATGTGCATGAAAGTCATAGATGCTATACCACGAGTTTTGTGGTTAAGGAACGTAAAGAAACCTGCATAGCTTATCCGTATATGTATGAGAAGAAAGAAGTACTTACCTATTTAATATTATGAGAGACGACAAGGCATTGAAACATGAGTGGAGCTACATGCACCCCAACTTACATATTCTGGTTGAGGTTTGTGTGTTGATCCGCCATCTTTGGTATTCAACCACAACCCGACTCCGGAAAAGTACATACATTTGCTCATGCCTGTATACCCCGAAGGGGTAGGTAGAGGTGTTGTTATCACAACACCCACTTTTCACCGAATTTGATTAAGTGCCAACGTGACAGAAGGTGAGTCTATCGCCGTCTCAGGTACTATACATATATATGTCTTTGAATTACTTCTCAGAAATATGCAGGTTTCCTCACGATGTTTTTCTTCACCGTAAAACACGTGGTATGAAATCACTGTACATAAGTTTTTTAGAAAAACTCGTTGGTACGGGCCCCGCTCCGAAAAAGTATTAACACATTTTGAACCACAATGAAAGTCAAGGTCAAGCGAAAATGCTTAAGCGCGTCAAAACCTTGGGGCAGGTGTCACATCTTATGTTCTCAACAGCCTGACCATTCCAATACCCTTACCTAGGTATCTTCGGGTACCTAGATACCTACTATTTGAATAACAGTGAATCAAGTAACAGCAACTCTCAAGGTCAGCCCATCTGCTATCTCACAAGTTTACCATATGCATTTAGAGAGTTTGACATTTAGCAGTGTGTCCAAAGATATCAGAATTACATGGCCAGTACCTATACCTAATACCTAACCTTATTACCTACAGAGGGACTGCCAAATATTCACAAAATATGCGGACTGTAAATATCCCAGCTATTTGTTCTCTCATACGTACAAAACGCAAATATGCTTGTTGGACGACGTGGATAATATCTATTCGTATTATAGGTAGGTACATTCGATAAATTGATTCTATTCCCGATGTGTCCACGGCCTATTCACTTGCCAACAATGCTTGTAAATTCTAGTTGATTACGTTGTTGGTTAAAAATTGGGGCATATAGAAATGTACCCACCAACCAACCATATATTGTTTTGTTATCTCATTATGTTATGCCGTCGCGAGTTATGAACGCTCAGCGAATAGTAGGATTAACTGCGCATGTATTTTATTCCTGTCGCGCCATACAGGAAGACAGAGACAGATATATAATAAAATGACTACTGTGCATTCAAGGTCAGCGCTCATAAATAAATAAATGACGACGTACTGTGTAATTAGTATAAACATGAGACGAGGACAACATTTATACTTTTTGGTTGAAGCTCGAAATACAGATCCCGAGAATCTTAGAACTAGACCACAAGGTATGGAGGAAAGCGTTCGCTCGACACACGACGTTAGCGTGAACCTAATTATTGGCATTTGGCTACTAATTTTATGTTCGATACGTTAGGCCAAATTACTCAACAAAAACAAATGTCAATCCCATACACTTAATATTCTATTTGAAAAGCGATTGTGCCAATTGGGTAAGCCCTCAGGTATTTTATTAAAAGAGGCAATTAAGATTCGCTGTGTTACAAACGGTTCTAATGTTGGTATCAATTTCTTTACACAGGGTCGTAACGCATGAATGGTAACCCTGATGTACAAAGGCACGTCTACTTCCCTTTGACTAGTTCACTAACTTGGAGTAAATAAAAAATATCGAGCATGTTGGCGCGTGAATAGACATAAAGCCCGAAACTAAAGTCAGCTGGGCTATTAGAAGTTGTGTGACTTCGCTGTGTTTGTTTGTGTACGTACGTGTGTGTATGTGTCAGTAGTTAATTGAAAGCAGAGTAGAGCGCACGCGTCAACATGGCACCGGATAACCTAACTGCACTCCTTAACAAACCCAAGGATTTACAATTAGTAAGTTCATTTATTACTCAATAGATCTTATGAATAGTGCATTTTAACAAAATATATTTATTTACTTAAGTCGTATTTCTCGGATGGCTGCCAAGTATAACGAACACAAAATAATTAATTAATTGTGCACAGCGCTTATCAGTTTCTTTATATAATAATTAAGAATAATGTAAAATGAATATATGAGAATGTATATATGGTAATAATATGATTATTTTTTTCCGGCTAGCAGTAATATACTAGTAACTATTTTAGCGATTAATATGTTAATTAATTTAAACAAAATAGTCGGATAATTTTATTGTGTTCCTTCACCGAGGAATTAAAATATTAACAACTCTTTTTAAATACAACCTAACAAATTATTTTTGAATTAAGTTGAACTGTCATTTGTTAAGTTTAATTTAAGGTATGGATTTTGCAAATAGAAATCCACCTAGGTGCCTGTATCTGGCCTTCTAACTTGTGTTTGAAAATAAATATTATTTCCTTTTTTCTTTCTAATTACGTAGGTATCTTAATGCCGATATTATTTAACTTGCTTCTGCCTGCGACTTCGTCCGCGTTGAATAAATTACTTTCGGGTAACGATAACTGTAACCCGCGATTGGTCATAGCGTATTGATTTAGCCTATAAGCCTTCCTCAATAAATGGGCTATCTAACACTGGGATTATCTTTAAATTTCGATCAGTAGTTTCTGAGATTAGCGCGTGCAAACAAACAAATTCTTCAGCTTTATTAGTAGCATAAGTCTGCCTCTTCATTTAGTTAAAATTTCGTAAAAAATTTACTCCCAAGGATGGACAGAGGGTGCCTACTTAAAAATTCGTACAAAAGCAGGGCTAAAGTATAGCATATATATATATATGGCGCTAGTATGTATAATCTTGTATATTATGTCTTTCTGACGATTTGAAAGTGCTTTGTGAAAAGTCTAATCGAATAAAGATAATATTGACTTTGACTTTGACTCTGGAAGAATTTTTCAAATCGGTCCAGAAATGTTTAAGTCAATTCGTTACAAACATACAAATCTTTTCTCTTTATAATATTAGTATACCTAATTAATAACTGGACTGTCCTCGCAGTTACATCAGTCACATGTTGCACTGCAAGTTGACATTGGTAAAGTCAATAACAAGTAGGTATTGCGATATCTTAACTTCCAACTTGAACTTGAATTATCTGCGGATAAGATAAATACAGGCGTCATGTAAACAATTTAGTTCATAATAACATGCATAAGTACTTTAGCATTAACCTATTTACTCATTGTCATGTTGCACAGGATGTGAATTATTCGACTTAAGTTAAATTTGTTGTTTATTTATTTATTATTATTTAATACACTAGATCACTTAAATATGTCTAAGTTAAGGCTTATTAGAACTTGCCGTACTTAACAGATAAATAATATTGAAGTGTCAAAATAAACACCTTCTCTGTCTGCCTGTTTGTTACGGCTAAAACTTAGGCTACCTTTATATAAAAAAATATAGTTTCCACGAAATAAAATAAAAACTACGTGGGTGAAACCGCGGGGCACAGCATATACCTACATATTATACACGTAAGATTTTTTTAAATCCACATTCTCGTACCTCATCATCTCAGGCAATCTATTGAGTACTACAGGAATTTTAGCTAATGTAAATAATAAGTTTTATCGATACGTATGTAATCTTGTGGGTGGAACAGCTTATCACTCGTTATCGCTTGTATTTAATACAATTTTAATATAACACGTATACGTACCAATAACCAAGACTTGTGTTGTATAATCTGCGTGTTATAAAATATGGTTAATGTTTACAGGTCCAGACACCCATTCCAGAAATTGCCGACGATGGTAAGTTTCAATTAATTTTAATTGTCTATACATCTACTTATACTCTACAGTCTATAAGGATAAATAAAATTTAAGTGTCAGTTTGTAATTTCAAAAGAACAGCTTTTCACTAAATGCATATGAAAGTAATGACTTAAAAAATTCAATTTTCAAATTTTTCTCTTTTTGTCTGTCGGTCTGTTTGTTACGGGTAATCTCCAAAACGACTGGACCGACTTCCACTGGCAGATAGCTAATGTTACAAGGAGTAACTTGGGCTACGTTTTGAAAATATTTTATAATGTATTTGAATGGTAATGTGTATTGCAGAGGTGCTCCTGCGAATGGACTGCGTGGGTATCTGCGGGTCGGACGTGCACTACTGGCAGAGCGGCGCGTGCGGCTCCTTCATCCTCAAGGAGCCCATGGTCATGGGACATGAGGCCTCCGGAGTCGTTGACAAGGTACTTATAACAATACACACACATGCTCACTAAGCTAAACGAGCTAAACACAAAACCTACCCACATTTCGCCAGTTACGTTTATGTCCCATGTAATAGATGGCGAGCTTATTGTCATCAACCAGAACTAATACAGATGGAAAAGCGGATAAGTATTTACCCGACCGGGGGTTCGAACGGAAGACCTCATGCTCTGGAGTAGCTTGCTACCACAATGCTAACGTGGGAATGTTAAAATGGGGACAATTTAGAAAAGCAAATCAAATCCTATCAATTTAATGATGGTGGGTACAGGGGGCCAACCATCATCGTTTAAACAATGTTGAATTTTGAATTTACGGCACAAAAATGGAACGGCAAATCTCAGAAGTTCTTAATACGTTCTGCTTAAACCAATGGTGGTAGTGGATGCCCCAAGTATAGATTTTAGTATGATTTTACGTTGACTATATCGCCTGCGTATTTTTCTCATTTATATGAGAACGTTAAAAACGTAACAAGCGAATGTAGGGACATTTCGTCTCCATACAAAAAAATACAAAACGCAAAGTCAAGTGACGACGTTTGAACGTGTCAAAATCAATTTGGGCACTGATCAAGGACGTCAACTATGAATTACGCTCTCTTTATAAATCCGGCTCCTAAATACTAGCGAAGATATTATTATTTAGGAGGTGTGTTAGTTAATGAATGCGTTAATATGGCGCCACACCCGCCACGTGACGCGAATGTCCGAGACCTTCACGTGAACTTGAATTTAAATATAAATGTCGTCGAGTGTACGTCCTCTGGAAACCTTGCGCGTGCGCTTAGATCGACACACCGCTGTTTGCGTCGGAAGAGGGCGATGGCTAGCATTCTCGTCATACTTGTGAACAGATGCTGCTTGTGGGGGCTGGTCATCTCAAGTTACACAATTATACGTAGTACCTATTATTCGTTTTTAATTTTTTTATCGACTACTAGCTGTGCCTCGCGGTTTCACCCGCGTAGACTTTAGTGTTACCACGTTACACAGGAACGAGATAAAAATTACAGCTCCAGCCCCACAATTTTTTTGCCAAATCGGTTCTGCCGTTCGTTAGTTATAAATAGTGTAACTTTCTTATATATATATAGATCGTGTATTGGAACTGGGCTTATATATTTTTGTGATTTAGTTTGCATTAGTCAAAATTGTAGATTTTTTTTTGAAAAGAGTAGTATGTACAGAGTTTCTTGCCGGGTTCTTCTCAGTAAAAGCAACCAACCGAACATGGCGGTAGCATGTATAATCATGTTGTTCTGACGATTTGAAACTACTTTGTTAGAAGTATAAGCAAAAAAAAGGCATTTAAAAAAAATTTACAACATGCGTAGGTGCCTGGTAGGAGCACTTTTTTTATTGAATGACATTTTCGTTTGCGTTTCCGTAAGCAATTTGTTTCACTTTGATAAAAACTAATTACAAGTAGAAAACTTGGCCCAAATCAGTGTCTCTCGGGATCGTGCCAAGAAGGCTGGCAGCATTGCCACGTTGAATAGCAATGCTGATTCTCTGAGCGAGAAAAGCCCCAGCCCGCCTGTCACGAGAAGCTTCTATCAGACGACGTGCAACCTCTTTGAAAAGTTGATGAGTATCCGGACCCCAAGGCTCCAGAGTTTCAACCGCAAACGCAGAAAATATGTATCCTTGACCAATGCAAGCATACAAATACTTTGATAAAAATACTCGCTCTTTTGAAAAAATACAATTTTGGAACTGTGGTATACTTACCTACCTTCTGACGTTTTATCAGCTACGGTAGGTACTAAGTATATATCTATGTAGGTATCTACCTAGTTGCTTTATTGTATTTTACATACAAAGGCGTAGTATTATCTCTCTGTTTGTCATTAACTATATTTGACTACATCAATAATGTTTTATAACAGCGAAGAGTCGTAAATGTTACTGACAATATTTTATTACGTAGGTATATTATATGCAAGGAAAGGCAATATAATAAATTATATTTACCTTACATAATTGAGTAGGATTACATTTTACGGCTTTTACCAACCTTTACCACCTGATATGAAATAGGTAAGTACTTGGTATCTACCTTTTTACCCCACTAAAACCCCCCCGGTGGCCATCCTCAGTGCTCAGGGGGGACTCCGGGTACTCTGATAGATCGCACCGGTGTCCCCCCACACTTTGCCGGGGCACATCCCCGGGGCGGCTGTATCACCGCTCCTGAAGACCTCGCTGTGCATGGCAGCGCGAGTCACATCGCGCTGCCACCTTACCGGGCCCGCGGCTCGGTGGTCAAAGCACCGCCAGCAGGCCCTCCGGCCCCCGCCTAGTCACCTCCTACGACAGGAAAGACCCCCAAGATACCCCAAATCTAACTTGACCTAAGGTATTCAACACCGCATTTGAAGGATCGTGATGTAGAGCTTTGAGTACAGGAAGAAGCTGCTGCGGAAAATGGGATCCTGGTTACAATCCCCTGGTCGGGAAAAGTATATTGAATGTATCCATCTGTATTACCTAGTAGCAGCGCGGAGTCTGGATTAGTAAGTACCTGGCTAATGGCAATAGACTAGCCCTATTACATGGGATATTAAACATAACTAGCACTGCCTTCCACTTTGGGTAATATAGACGTGAACATGTCGGAAGTACTTACGTTGTATACAAAACTGGTAAAGTAAAATAAAATGTAAAAGTAATGAATTCAAATTTACAGATCTATGAGTGAGATTTAAAAAAAAGTATTTCTAAAGTTTCATAATTGCGTTATTTTGTAGGTGGGAGCTAAGGTGACCCACCTGAAGCGCGGGGACCGCGTGGCCATCGAGCCCGGCGTACCGTGCCGCTACTGCGAGTTCTGCAAGACTGGCCGCTACCACCTGTGCCCAGACATGGCTTTTTGTGCTACGCCTCCTTACCACGGCAACCTCGTCAGATACTACAAGCACGCCGCTGACTTTTGTTACAAGTGAGTCGTCTGTATTACACCTTATGCTCCTTATTAAAAAAATAATCATATTATAGTCTTTGGTTTAAATGTGATGGAGTATATCTTTCCGTTCGGGGTGGATATAGTTTTAATGGTGGAATTTAATCTAGTCTTCGTTAGACAAGAGGTTTTATAGGTTCGATTTTGGTCTATTTGAATGCTAGATAAGTATAATTACTTATGTTTCTTGAGCGATTTATTTTGTACTCTTAAAATTGTATAATATTTTTTTTTGAAAAGAGTAATTACTGAGTTTCTCTCCAGGTTCTTCCCATTAAAAACAATCTTCCGATCCTGGCAGTAGCATGATAGTCTTGTAAATGATGTCTTTCTGACGATTTGAAAGTGCTTTGTAAAAAATCTAATCGAATAACGATATTTTTGACTTTGACTCTAATGGCATATGGCGCTTTATTGTGATTGTGCAGACTCCCCGACCACGTGTCGATGGAGGAGGGCGCCCTCCTGGAGCCGCTGACGGTGGGCATCCACGCGTGTCGCCGCGGGGGGGTCACGGCGGGGGACGTGGTGCTGGTGCTGGGCGCGGGACCCATCGGCCTGCTCACCATGCTCACCGCCAAGGCTTACGGCGCCAGCAAGGTGCTCATCACAGGTACTATATTATAAACCCTTTGCTTTCCAACGAGAATAGCTCCAAATCATAACCAAATTAGTAATCTTCTGTATAAATGTCGAATTCGCATCAAAACCTAGAGATGCGTTAATGTCGATGAAGCAGATATGACTCAATTACAGACAGACATCCAATTTTATTTATCTTTATCGATATATGGATAGATCTTGTCACCATAATTTCTATAATCAAATATAATACCTGTATTGTTTGACAATTGGCAGACATCCTCCAATCCCGACTGGACTTCGCCAAGTCCCTGGGCGCGGACGAGACGTTGTTGGTTACCCGGGAGTCCAACGAGGCGGAGCTGGTGTGCAAGATACACGAGCTCCTCGGGGGACACCCTGATGTCTCCTTCGATGCCAGTGGAGCCCAGGCTACCGTTCGACTCTCTATGCTGGTGAGATCACAACAAACAGCCCAAGTGCCTTAACACAGGCAGAATGCCGTGATATCTGTAGAAACATAAGCCAGAAGGCCATTCCTGCCATTTCCTGCCATCCCGGATAGGCAGGTATCAATAAGAAGACACTTATAAATACCTGCCTATCCGTTGCTTGTCTTCACTTTCGTACCACATAATTTAAAAGCTGAACCTACTTGTGAATTGTTAGTTTTCACGCTCTTAAATTGCGAAGACCACTTATTTTCCTCCGGTCTGATCTCTTAATCGGCCACATAAGTACACGTAGATACTGGTATTCTCTAGATTTAGTTCAAAGCGCTGGTTATAATGCCTCATTCCAAACCTACAGTAGTAGTTGCTCTGCCAATTGAGCCTTTCGTGTCCTCACCACAAATTAGCTGCCTAAAAATTAAAAATGTATCAGCGATTTGTCATTACATTATAAGCCTTATCTTGTCTACAACAGGCCACAAAATCGGGTGGTGTCGCCGTGCTGATCGGTATGGGCAGCCCTGAGCAGACGGTGCCTCTCGCTGGCGCCCTGTGCCGCGAGGTCGACGTCAGAGGCATCTTTAGATACGTCAATGAGTTAGTATTTACCTTTTAATCCCTATTGATATCTCGTACCTGTATACCAGACTCCTTGATGCCCTGAAGCTGGATAAAAGAAACCAGTTTTGATGTGAAGTTTAAACATTTACATATTCCCTCGAATAGGCAGGGGCTGTAATATACTTAGATATAAAAAAACACAGCTTATAATCGTCCTTTTTAAGGATCTTTCAAAACGCCTGGTTGACGTCTCTGGTGACCGTCGAGCTGGTTCTTACCTCGGTCAGAGGATTAGCTTAGCGATCCAGCGAGGTAACGCAGCCAGCTTACTGGGCACCATTCCCGCAAACACTTATTTAAATTCCGTGTTTTATTTATAATTTTTATTTTTATTATATTTTTCTTTTACACTATGTGATAGGGTTAAATTTATATAAAGCTTATGATCGTTGGCAACAGTTGACACGGTCATTGCAATGTTCTTTACCTTGAAAGGTGTAGGGTTCTCGACCTAGTGGGAAATGCTAGCTTAATGGAAACTGAATTCACAAATATATATTTATTTCCGATAAAAAGCGAATGAGATGCTAATGGTTTGTTGTCGAATATGCAAGTCTGTCTGCATGTTATTATCTTTAGCTCAAGAAAAGGTATTAAATTGCAATGTAATTGCATCGAACAGAAGGATTTAGGCTAACATTTTGTAATTATCTCCAGATACCCAATTGCACTGGCGTTGGTTGCGAATGGTAAGATCAACGTGAAGCCGTTGGTGAGTCACCACTTCAGCATGGAGGAGACGCTCGAGGCCTACGAGGTGGCGCGCCAGGGACTCGGCATCAAGGTCATGATCCACGTTCAGCCACGGGATACCAACAATCCCAAGAAATTCTAGCGCGACTCAACAAAAATATGCTATCCACATACCACTATACACGCGTGATATGTCTATAAAATACCTATATGTACAAAATAAAATTATTTTTACTAAATATAATTATGAAAATCATGAAAAATTGTTCACTTCATTTATTTTCTTGTATCTGAATCAGTCGCATCAAAATTGCAACCAGAAATGAGACACACGAGTTAGTTTACGTTTCACTGTATGTATGTGTGAGTATACTCATACTCACAAAGTATGCGAAGAGTAACTTAAAGTCAAAGTCAAAAATATTTTTATTCGATTAGACTTTTTACAAAGTACTTTCATATCGTCAGAAAGACATGATTACATAGGATTATACATGCTACCGCCAGGTTCGGAAGGTTGCTTTTACTGAGAAGAACCTGGCAAGAATCTCAGTAATTACTCTTTTAAAAAAAAAAAAATACAAATTTAAGAGTACAAAGTACTTAGATAGGAGAAGCTTAGGAGCTATCATTTAATTTCGCGTTTGTGTTGGCCGAATGCGTATGCAGTGGCAGGTGTTCTTAGTCTATCTACACTTCGCCAGTCAAGCATATGTCCTATGGCATAGGCCCAGCTGTCTATTGTCCATCAGCAGGACACTAATCCCGACTCCGGGTTGGAAAATACATGGATAAACCCAATTGCCCGACCCGGGGATTGAACTCAGAACCTCGTGTTTCGCAGTAGTGTCTGCGACCACTGAACCTACGAGGCAGATTAATCTCAATCTGAGTGATGTAATGAGCCAAAAAAAATACGCAAATAGCTAGGTTACACATAGTAGTTGTAGTTTCTTGTCCAGCCCTGTAGACAAAGTAACATTATCCATACGTTTCGCTAACAGAAACTATACAAAATATATGGGAATGACATAGGTCACGTGACAGATTTATGTCATTTCCATAGATGTTGTATCGCTTCTTTTAACGCAAGCTAGTCCGAGATAGGTACGTGAATAACCGAATAAAATTAATAGCTGTAAGCGCCTGTGCCGCAGCGTATAGCAATCAATAATTGATTCATCTCGTATTT
The DNA here is from genome assembly GCA_929442735.1 of Watsonalla binaria. Classification (NCBI taxonomy): domain Eukaryota; kingdom Metazoa; phylum Arthropoda; class Insecta; order Lepidoptera; family Drepanidae; genus Watsonalla; species Watsonalla binaria. The sequence continues at coordinate 1,188,495 of OV838932.1, forward strand.
TAGGCCGTGCAGGGCTATGATAAAGAACAAACTCTTTTTCTCATCCCGTCGTATTAAAACCCACTTTTTGGAGGACACATTGCTGAGTCCCAGGAATGCAACAGACCTTTAAAAACTTCCTAAATATCCTAGTGTGGTTGCGAATGGGTTACCGTAGAACATACACCTCCCACTCATCATCGCAGATGATAGGTAGACGTGACGTATTGTTAGGCTATCGTCAGGCACTTATCTGTGAATTTCTACTGAAACGAATGCAAAAAACATACCTATATTTATGGTGTATTTATTTATATTTATAAGAGCCTTGGTGGCCGTAAGGTTTGTACAGTCGCCTGCTACGTAAGCGACGCAAGTTCAAATCCAAGCGAACAATAAGTTATTCGAAGAACTTGTAACTGTGATTTCACACCACATGTTTTACGGTGAAAGAAAACATCGTGAGGAAACCTGCATGTCTGAGAAGTAATTCAAAGACGTAATACGTATAGTGCCTGAGATGGCAATAGAGTTACCATCAGTCACGTTTGCATTTAAAATTATTGGTGAAGAGCGGGTGTTGTTATTACAACACCTCTGTCTACCCTGTTTCCCCTTCGGGGAATACAGGCGTAAACATAATGTTATGATCTCATTGCTAAGCCTAAGAATAGGTGGATTATAATACATACATGTTGGTCTGTACACACATTAATCTAGAAGCTGTGTAAATAGTATGTACTTTAATATGTAATCAACTCTGAGTGAGGATACACATAGGTTATCACGTTCAGATATTCAGTCGTTTGTTGATTATACTCATTTGCGGGCTTAAGGTACGTCTTAAGTTTTTTACAACCAGTTCCTAACTTTATTAATATTTCTAACTTTAGAGAAGACATAGGTACAATAAAAAAACATTTATTTAATGACTGTCAGTCGACTTTTATTACGTTTAACATTTACGTAACACAGTTCTTCTTATGATTGTTTGGCTTTAGTCTGTAAACGCTATTAACGTCGGCATAAACGAAATTGTTATCATTATCAAACGTAGTTCCGAAGCAGTTGTCAATATCCAGCACTTTATCGAGAGAAGTCCTCTCCTTATTGACCACGAATAGACCTTCTTCTAAACAAGCGTACACGCTACCGTTTATATCTACAGTTAATGATTTAATCTCGTTCATTGTCTCTACTTCTTTATACAGCACAGAATCCTTAGTACCTTTATTTTGCCCGTAAAGACCAGTAGCATTATTGAAGAAAATTACATTATCATTATCAATCACAAAATTGTCAACCATCGTGTCTTCCAATTCGTAGAACCTTACAGATTCGCCGTTCACGAGCGTGTACAGAAACTCTTCAGGATAAGTAGAATAATACAACACGTCTTTGTAGAATATATTCCAGATGTCCACACCATTGGCACCAAACAATTCGGCCTTGTTCTTCCCGTAATTGTATTTGTAGATACCGCTATCTGTGCCTATGTATATGTCGTGGTTCTCTTGGTCTACCGCTTGAGCGAATCCGTTTTTGACATCATCAATGTCGTTAAATTCTTGGGTGTTCAAGTTGATTCTAGCAGTTTTGAATTTATTATCAGTTTCGCCTTTGAGAGTGTAACTGAAGTAGAGGTTATTTGTGCTATAGTCCACAGCTAGTAAATAAGGTCTGTCCAAGTCTGTGTGGAGGAGTTCCTTGTCGTAGTAAGTATTGTTCATAGTGACGCCATTGCACTCTTCCTTTATAATCCCAGCTTGGACGGCTATAACCGTTGTTAACATGTATAGTAGCTTCATACTGCAAAATAAAAAAAAACTCGACTTAAGAGTCTCAAACAAATAAACTACATGGCTGCGTAAGGCCTTTTTAATTTGGTATTTCAGTCTAAAACTGCAAACGAATAGTCTCGTTTTTGTAGATGCTTACAGGGCGAAGAGAAAACTGTGTGGAAGACGATATTTCTAGAATGGGATTGAATACAGAACTACTGATAGAAAGAAATGGAAGAAAAAAATGTATACCTGCGGTCGAATTGAGGAACTTACTCCTATTTTTAAAGTGGGTTAAATACAACAATACGTCGCCAAAAATATCATGGGGTAAGGGCAGGAGGACGATGGTTGCAACCCTTTTTTAATCGGTTGCGATGAAAGAAAATTATTGAAACTTGCTTGTCACATTTGAAATTATATTGGATGAAGATATTTTGAGATAATAAGTTATGTAATACTCACTCGGCGTCGGATGCTGGATGATAACTAATTAAAATTACTAATTAATACACAAAAACAACTCTGTACCTATCATAACAATGTTGATTAAAGCTAGCCTTAACCCCGACTACGTGCCTTACTCTGATCAAGAGATCAAAGAAATTATTTATCCTAGAATGATTACGGACGAGTGTTACCACTATTGTACCCATTATTTTATTGTGCTCGCTGAGGTGCGGTGAAAGCAGGGTGTCCTTCAAGACACAGAAACACAAATATTCAAAATAATAAAGATTTAATTAAAGAGCCGTGGTGGCCTCGGGGTTTGAGCAGTCGCCTACTACATAAGCAGCGCAAGTTCGAATCCCAGCAGGGCAATGTAGCAATGAGTCTATAAAAAACTTATGTGCAGTAATTTCAGCCCGCGTGCGTTACGGTGCAGGAAAACAATATGAGGAAACCTGCATACGTCTGAGAGCCTAATTCAAAGAGTCCCTGAGATGGCGATGGACTTACCCTCAGCCACGTTGGCACTTAATCATATTCGGTGAAAAGTAATGTTATTGTTAAAACGACCTCTACTTGCCCCTTCGGGGACCCTTCAGGGATGGCGTGAGCACATTTTTGAAAATAGTTACTAGAGTATATTATTAAATGAAAATAATATAATCTTAATTTGTCAAGGTTTCAACACGACGCAGTCAAATGTTTGTTTATATATTATGATTTTATCTAAAGTATTGCATAACATCCATCATTATCATTATAATTTATGTAAGTCAGTCACATTTAGAACGTAAAGAATGGCGGAAAATTACGCGGGCGTGCTCCACGGGCCCTACGACTTGAAAGTTGTAAGTAATATTTTTTATACTAAGTAGTATAATTATACCTAGTAGGGACACATAGAATACAGATAAATAAAATTTAAGTGTCTCATTTTCATTAAAAATTAATAGCTTTTCACTAAGCATTTAAAAAAATAACACAATTTCTAGAAATACTTCATGTCTGTCTGTTTGTTCCGGCAAATTCCAGAAACGGCTGGATCGATTTTAACGGAACTATCTCTTGCAGATAGCTGATGTTAAGTTAAGGTTCCGGGATATAAAGCCATCCATAAAAGAAAATCTAAGTCCCTACCTATCCGTTTTTTATGTCCATATAGCAGCTTTTACATAAGGTAAAGGTCATGTAATCTTAAAAAAACTATTTATTTTTGTTTGTCGGTTTGTTCCGGCTTGTGTTTGGATCGATTTTGAGCGGTCTGTCATTAGAAGGTTGCAAGGAATAGGAATGTCAATGCGCATTGTACAGCGTTCGTGCATGGTGCCATTTTAAAAATGCACATTTACTATTTAACAAATTGTTCCTATCATAACAATATCTCTTATGCAATTAGCAAGTCTAAGAAAGAGTAGAAAACTTGGCCCGAATCGGTGTCGCTCTGAATCGTGCCAAGAAGGCTGGCAGCAATGCCACGTTGAATAGCATGCTGATTCTCTGAGCGAGAAAAGCCCCAGCCCGCTTGTCGCGAGAAAGAAGTAAATTTTGACATTTATTTGAAAGTTATTAAATTGCATTTTGTGCTCTTTTTTCAGCAAAAATGGCCGATGCCAGAAATCAACGACGATGGTAAGATACATATAAATTACTTGAACCTAGTACTAATGTATTTCCGTATAGAATAACAGCTTAATTTGATCTCCGTAAAATAATGATATAATACACCATTAGTACTAAATAAATAAAACAGAATTGAAATTTGTGTTCGCGGGAATGGTGCCCAATAAGCTAGCTGCGTTACCTCGCTGGAGAGCTAAATTTATATTTTTATTTCTAAGCTTCTTAGACTTCTATTATTCTATTCCGAGCGCAACACGTTTCGATACTAATACATATCGTGCGCGAATAACACAAGATAAATCGAATAGGTATATAGTATCTCTATCTACCTATGCGGCCTTCTGTAACAGTCGGTAATAATCCCAGTATCCCAGCTATTTATACGTAAGCTACCAAAGACTTTTCCGTGCCTAGACGCGGGTTCGATTCCCACGTCAGGGCAAAAAAATTATGAGATGAGTATAAATACAAATATATAGTCAAACACCTAGCTTTTTACTTTTGGCCTATAACATATAAGTAACATTCTAATTTTAATACAGAGGTACTGGTGAAGGTGGAGGCAGTGGGTATATGTGGGTCTGACGTGAAGCTGTACACCACCGGCAAGTGCGGCTTCGATGTCCTCACCGACCCCATTGTGATGGGCCACGAGGGCGCCGGGGTTATTGCACAGGTAGCTAATACATTATTTCCTAAATAACTCACAAAGGCAGTGGATGCCATAAAATGGGGACGTCATGTCCAGTATAAAATACTTAATGTACCTCAGGAAAGGCTGTACATTCATTGATGTTATTATTCGAAGAAAAACAAAGTTATGAATTATGCAGCGAGTTATGAATGCTCGGCGGAAATAGTATGGGTAACTGCGCATGGACTTTATTCACGTCGCGCCATACAGACAAACTGAAACATGCTCAAAAAATTACTACTGCGCAATCATGGTCAGCGCTCATAACTCATGACGGACCTTACTATGCACTTCTTGGCCGGGCTGAGACGAGATCCTCAGGTGTTCAAAATATGATTTAGTTCCGACCAAAGCCCACAGAATTTCTTAAAAACAAATGGAAATTGCCATTACTTCAATGACCAGGGGGCCTACCATCAACGGTTTAACCAGAACTTATTAAGAAATTCAGAGCTTTGACGTTCCATTTTTGTACCGTAAATTCAAACTTCGAAGCTGTGAAGTTCTTAATACTTTCGTGCTGCTATAACAATGATGGTTGGCCCCCAGGTAGGTGCAAAGGTGAAGCAGCTATCAGTAGGGGATAGGGTTGCCATCGAGCCCACGCAGCCATGCCGTCGCTGCGAGATGTGCAAGCGAGGCAAGTACAACCTGTGCGCGGAGCCCCGCTACTGCTCCTCCCTGGGCTCGCCCGGGAACCTCTGCCGGTACTACAAGCACGTTGCCGACTTCTGCCACAAGTTTGTACACCTCTTGATCATTTATCCATTGTTACAATACATAATTAGACTAAGATAGTCTATGGTTTGAAAGTAATTCCATCTCTTTCTGTGGGGACATACTTCTGTAGTTTTAGTCTGAGTTTGGTCTGATCTTCGCTTAAACCATGTTTTGCAATAAGGGAGTTGAAGTTATCCTGATGGTCACTGACAGTCCCATACGGCCCTGAGTGCTCTCATTAGCCTTGCGAATGAAATAAGTATTTTCCTTGGGTAAAAGTATTTCCTTGTTTTATTACATACTAGTTGACCCGGTGAACTTCGTATCACCTTTCCCTTCACTAATTATTTAAGTACGTCACCGTTTAAACCTTCCCTGAACTTCTATAGATAGATGAAGATCAAAATTACCCAAATCGGTCCAGCCATTCTCGAGCTTTATCGAGACTAACGAACAGCAATTGATTTTTATATATATAGATAGAACATTTGTACCTTGAAATAGCAAAGTCTAATAATGCATGACTATAGAATACCGGATAATTTGAGCATGGAGGAAGGCGCGGCAGTCCAGCCGCTGGCCATCGCCTTGCACGCATGCAACCGCGCCGAGATCAAGCTGGGTTCGACGCTGGTGATCCTGGGCGCGGGGCCCATTGGCCTGCTGTGTGCACTCACTGCTCGTGCCATGGGGGCCAGCAACATACTCATTACAGGTACATATAATATTAGACTTGATGAACATTTACTCATTAAAGCCGTCCAATAATTACTAAAGCATAGATACTGTTTCAGTTCGACAACCAGAATAAGTTGGTCAGATCGTTAAGCCATTCGTCTGCCTCGTGAAAGGCGTGTAATGTTCTACATGGAATTCATATTTGGTGTTAGTATGAATGCGAACTCTGAATGTTAAGTAAAATCACTCCAAACATTTCCTTACAAACGATATCCTGTTTCAGTAGGTATAGAAAGAAATGACTGCGTCAACAAGGAGGGTTTGTAACAGTGCCTCCTCCCCTCCCCAATAGCACTTTTGGTTGCTTATTACACTACTAAGATATCATTAAATTATTTGGCTATTATCTTCTATAAATTGGAGGTAGGTACAGTCTCCAGTCACGCAGCTCCGAATTTCGAAAGGGGTATTCAGTAACGTCCTACCCTTCAGTTCATTATACTCAATTAAGTCCACAAATAAATCTTCATTTACCTACTCCACGTGTAGATGTGGTGCAGTCTCGGCTGGACACGGCGCGTGTAATAGCTGGAGTCCATACGCTGCTCGTTGGGAGGGACCAGTCGGACGAGGACACAGTGGCGGAGATAGTGCGCCTGCTGGGTACCAGGCCTGACATAACCATAGACGCCTGTGGCTTTGCGTCCGCGCAAAGGGTTGCTTTGATGGTACGAACTACAGCCAAGAGTGTTAAAATGTAACGTTATCGCGTAATCTAGTACCTATTTAAAATATCAAGCAATCGTTAAACGATCGAATAGAGTAAGCGTTCGAGAAGTGATGGTACACTTGGCTACCAATTTATTTTCACTAACGCTTAAAAAAGCGTTCGAATCGGATCTAAGGCTAAGCCCTCTGGCGTCTAAGTTGGTGGTACCTACTTACCTATTATTTCAAAATTAGATGAGGGCACTCAATTTCAGACAATGGTTTCTTTCTTATGTCACTGCGGATTCTGCTTTCGTTCGAGAGACTTACATTCCAGTAGGCCTAGACAAAGTACCTGACATTCTCTCGCACTTGCGCTAATACAAAATGTATGGAAATGACATAGCTCTGCCACGTGACATAAGTAATTCCCATACATTTTGTATCGTTTCTACTAGCGAAGCATGACGATAATGTTACTTTGTCTACAGGCCCAGAACAGCTAACAAACTGCTTCTTTTTAATAAATCATTTTTAGTTTAATTATTACAGGTTACGCCTTGTTCGATTCATTCAAACCTGCCCAATGAATAGCACCATGAAACCTTCATGCAATGCTTGATGTCAGGTGACGAAAGACGCAGGCGTTGTGTTGGTGGTCGGCATCGGGGGTCCGAAGGTGGAGGTGCCGCTGTCGCCGGCGCTGCTGCGGGAGGTCGATGTCAGGGGTTCATTCCGGATCGTCAATACGTAAGCCCATCCTCACCTATAGATAGCATACCGATACAGGTACCGTCACGAGCTATGAGCGCTGACTTGATATTCGCAGTAGTCATTTTATGAGTTTGTCTCTGTCTGTCTTTATGGTGCGACGAAAGTATTTTCGCTAACCGCTAATAACTCCTGACAGCAGGTACTAAACATGAATAACTTATTTAATCCTACTTCGTGAGGGCTGATAGAAAAGCAGTAATAGTGCCTTTCCACTCTAGAGACTAGAGGACTCTAACTAGGCGAAAGAGTTCCAAAGTCTAGAAGTACTTACTTACCTCCAAGTTTATCTTCCAACTTCGCAGGAAAATATTATAATAGGTAACATTTAAGTAAGTACCTTGCCTACCTACTTACCTATGCAGGGCATATTTACCTACCTAGCTAGACCTACCGTATGATTTCCAATATAAACTCATCAGGATACAAAGTCAGGACGTCAGGTAGTTAGTACCTAGATTTGATACAAACGTTATATTATTTTTGCATTAATTATTAGTATCTAAACTAAATACTTAGGTATCTAAGATTATGCATAATTATGCATTTTCTCTTGCGATTACATAACGTTGCATTTACTTAGCACTTAACACACCTCAAATGATTTACGACGTTTCGAGGGATAGCATGTGACAGCAAAAATCCACATTCGTTCCTGCACATGTTTCATTTCTCTGCTACTACGAAATGCGTCTACAAATTCAAGCTAAAGCCATTTATGTCACCATTACGCACTCTAATCGCTTACTGCATAGTTATTACCAGCATAAACCGCAATGAATAGATACATTGAAATCACGTCGGGTCGCAAGTTGCTCGTATCGGAGATGTCCAATCATTCGTGTGAAAGAGAGATCTGACGCGTCAGAGTAGCATCGCTATATCACACGCCATTCCGTTTCGTGGCAACGTCACGCGACGCGACACGTCAGTAGGATTTTATCGCGACACGCGTTACTTGTTTGCGTGAATACGATTATTACAGTGAAAATGGGTGAAGAATTTATTGACCTTATAAGAAATCATGAAGTGCTATACAATACAAAGTTACTGCAATACAGAGACGTGGGAATGCGAAACGCGGCGTGGGAAGATATCGCTGAAGAAACGCAAATGTCAGGTTGGTATTGGCCTTCTTAACCTACATTTATGTACCTACCTACATATTTGAGTCAATATTTGTTGAATAAAGTATATTATTCTTTGTGAATACAAAATTGAGTATTAGTTTAATTTCGTTATTATACTAAAATAAATGGGGATGTTGGATTCAAGGATACAATTATTTCCATACAAATAATTTCATCACGATTTTGATCTAAATCGCTCGCCGCTTGTACGAATATCCCGTAAATTTTTCTTTTAAGCCGACTTAAATAAATATAAGGAGATTTCATGTGAGACGCGTATCTATGTTTTCTATAAGTATCTCAACTATTTGTAAAATAACTAGCTGTGCCCCGCAGTGTCACTCGCGTAGATTTAATTTAATTACCGCAGATTCATAACGGTTTTTCTTTTAAATAAAAGTAGCCTAAGTTACTCATTGTAACATCAACTATCTTCTAGTGAAAGTCCCGTTAAAATCGGTCTAGCCGTTTCAGAGATTACCCGTAATAAACAGACAGACAAGGAAAAAAATATAAAAAAATGGTTTGTTTATGTCAGTACCGTCTATACTCTCATATGCAGTTAGTCAAAAGGTGTCATTTTGGAATGACAAACGGACACTTCAATTTTAATTATATTGTATATATATATATATATATCTGTAATGGATATGATTTATATAAGTTATTAAGATATTAATGTGTACTGGTATTAAATACAACAAGCGTTTTACATACCTGACAACTTTTTCAAACATATCATCACTATTGTCAGGACCAAAAACATGCAGTCTAAATACTAATTGTATTATTTCAGTGGCCGACTGCAAGGAGACTTGGAATAAATTACGCAATTGCTTTACAAACGCGCTGAAGCGACGTCTCAACAAGTCTAAGAAGAAATCAATGCCACCATGGCACTTAGAGCCACAGATGTCGTTCCTCAAGCCCTTTATAGAAATACGTGGCTTAAACAACGGCGAGGATGACGATGATGATGAAGAGGATAATTCAGACAATTCAGATGACGCACCCCCGCCTAGAGCACGCAAACATACCATGTCTAGTAATTACAAAATAATCAGCGCTCATTTACAAGAGAAAAAGAAAAAAAATGATAAAATACAAGAACCAGAAGCTCCGAATCAAAAGCCAATTATAAATCAGAGCGACATGGACGAGACAGACTTACTGTTTTTAAGTTTAAGTCAAACATTCAAAAAACTGCCCAGAATGGAACAATGCCGTTTGAAGTTTGAGATATTCAAAAGTGTACAGGAAGCGGAATTACGACAGTTGGAGCGACAGACAAAAGTACCTTAGTAGTGTTTTAATTATCAGAACATTAACCACTAACCAACACGAAACAAAAACATCTTGCCCACTTGCTTTAATATTTAACTCAACCACCCAATAGCCAGGGTCTAAGAATATGGCTATGGTATCCCCTGCCTGTCGTAAGAGGCGACTAAAAGGGGGCCGGAGGGCCTGCTGGCGGTGGTCGGGGTGGGAGCTTTGACCACCGAGCCGCGGGCCCGGGTAGGTGGCAGCGCGACGTGGCTCGCGCTGCCTTGCACAGTGAGGTCTCTAGGGGCGGCACTACAGCTGCCCCACCGGTGCGTTCTATCAGAGTACCCGGAGTCCCCCCTGAACACTGAGGATGGCCACCGCGGGGGTTTTAGTGCGGTAAGAATCCCACATACCCCGATCTGCCTCTCCCAGGGCGGTAGGGGACCTTTTGAAGGTTTCCCCCTCGTCAACAAAAAAAAAGAGTATTTAACTCAAATGATGAATTTTATTCAGTAATCTGTAACTAAATACCTACTATGTACCTACTTACATTTGAAAAAAAGTGTGTTCCACTACGTACTCGAAACATTGTTTTTTTAAACAATCCTCGTCGCATCTATTCCCGTAGGTACCAGTGGGTTTTATTTATAACTAGCTGTGCCCCGCGGTTACACCCGCGTAGACTTAATTTCATTGGTGAAATAAAAGCTTAAGCTACTCCTTGTAACATTAACTATCTATTTTTTAGTTATTAGATTATATTTTTAAAGTTTTTAGTTTTGTTACTTATTCTATGATTCGATGTTATCTAATAATAAATATTATAATATTAAAATCAAAAAAAAAATTGCTATCTACCAATAAAAGTTCATTTAAAAGCGGAACGAACAGAAAATAATAGGTTTTTATGTCTTAGTACCGTGTATACTTTCATATGTATTTAGTCAAAATGTGTGTAATTTTGGGATTACATACAGACCTTTCAATTTTATTTATCTGTATAGATAAAGATGGGCCTTAAATAGCCATTCTTGTCAACATGTGATAAACGAAATCTGGGTATTTTTTTAAATAGGTCTTTAATATGCCATACTTGTGCTCTTGTGTCTTTTGTAATTAACAAAAAAATTGGCCATGGAAATTATAAATTTATCTATGGTCACACTGAAAGATCCTAGTAAGACTGCCACACGTTACCTCAAAAGTTAATGTTAATAAATTTTTTTAGGGTTCCGTAGCCAAATGGCAAGAAACGTATCCCATATAAATTCGTCATGTCTGTCTCTGTGTCAATTTTATGAAAGAAAAAAAAATCAAAATGTCTTAATTCGATTAGACTTTTACCAAGTACTTTCAAATCGTCAGAAAGACACGATTACATAGGATTATACATGCTACCGCCAGGTTTGGAAGGTTGCTTTTACTGAGAAGAACCTGGTATTAAGTAAATATATAATAAGTTATTATTAATATTGTTTATGTATAATATTGTGTGGTCCCCAGGTACCCCCCAGCGCTGGCAGCAGTGTCCAGCGGAGCCATAAATCTGAAGACGTTCATCACACATCATTTCCCTTTGGCCCGGGCTAAGGAGGCGCTCGATCTCGCCGCTTCCGGTGACGCCATGAAGATTATTATACACGTACAAAACTATTACTACTTTTATTTACTCACCTTCTCTAATTATTGGCCGCCTTAAGATTTTCCCTAGTTTTAGGGAATATTAAGTACTCTCTATGATTGCAATCAAGCCTTCATTACCACTATTAAGCAATAAAATTCAAGTAAATGCTATAAAAAGTTCTGAGGTAACAAAAATTCGAACAAAACATACAGTCGAATTGATTGCCATAAGTAAAAATGAGCTTTTTCTAAGATTGTGCTTTTGTTGTATATTTTTTGATTGACACATTCACTGCTAACATTTCAACTTCTTCGTAAATTCTGGAACAGTTGGACGCACATACGCGTCGTTAGCAGTGAACGCGTTAATTGATATTTCCTTAGCTTCACAGAATAATAAAAGGTTAGTATCTGAAACAACGACACCTTTGCTTATTGGGAGCGATATATACACAAAAATAAGATTCTATATTAGCTTCAAAATTATTTTAATACATTGCTATAATTAATTCAGTATAAAAACCTTATTTACACTCTAATCTTAAATTCTAAAAATTAATAGGTGGTTTGAATAAATTACAAAACATATTATATTTCTTTAAGGCAACTATCAAAAATGTAATCAAAACTGAATAACATAGATACATATATAAAACATATAAGAATAACAAGGACTGAGGTGGTGTCATTGAAATTTGAACCTTAAGTGAGATCATGTATGACACATTTCACAATACGCGTCCAAATCCTCATTTAAAATTCAACAAACAATCAAGCTAATGTAAAACTTCTCCTTATATGGCATAGAGTCTATATTTTAATGTATTCTGCATTAGAACTTGAGCTTGGATTGTGAAAAGACTCCGGGTCTCGTGAGCGCCGTGTTCGCTTTTGGTATAGGCATAGTACCCAGCCTATTGCCACTGCTCACTGCAAATATACAATAAAACAAAGAATTTCTTACGATCTATATTCAACTTTATTTAGTACAAATTAGGATGCAAAATAGATCAGTTAACCACTTTCCAAATCTATACTCGACGTGTCACGAGATATCATCATCATCCTCCTGCCCTTTTCCCATGTTATTTGTGGTCGGCGCAATGTGTTCTTCTCTTCCATTTCTCTATCAGCCGTCATATCTGTATTCACTCCTATTTTAGCCATATCATCTTTCACACAATCCATCCATCGTGTCTTACGTCACGAGATAATATTTGTATACTTAATGTTAGTTCTTTGGCCGCCAGGAGGCACTATACATTATCATACAAATATCATCATCACCATTTCCATGTCCTCATCCCACATTGTTGGGGTCGGCACTTGATTCGACCCGATGTTGCTGATCACCAGATTTTTATACGAAGCGACTGCCACTTGATCTTTGCAACCTCTGTCACGAGGAAAATATGTGATCTAGGTTAAACCAGTTGTCAGACTATTTTAGGCCTCCGACTGACCTGTAACGATTGCCAAAGATGATAAATTGGCAACCGGGACCGACGGCTTAACGTGCTCTCCGAGGCACGGAACTTGGGCGGTCACTCATCCAATTACCGGCGAGGGTTAAGGTTGCTTAACTTCGCTGATCAAATTATATGTGCAATAGCATCTGTGCCACGAGCTCTTCATACAAATATCATCATAGCATAAATATTGTAGTAAACAGTGGCAAACTTGCTATGGGAATACAAACATTTATATGCTTAAAAACGTAAATGATTCCATAAATATTTGTAATGAAAAAAGTTCTAATATTTTTTTCTGGTAGGTATTTTCTACATTGACATAGATACAGTCATTAATCAAAAATAAACTATACCGTTAGCCCTCCCTCGGCCGGCAGTAGTCCCCCGCCCGGCGCTAGTCCCCCGCCCGGCACTAGTCCCCCGCCCGGCACTAGTCCACCCGCTAGTGCTGGCCCCTCTGCCTCGCGCCGCGTACGCTGCGGCGGCTTTTTTCTTCGCGGCCGATGGCGTCTTTCGTTTGAACCTAAAATAAAATCAAAGCGTTTGGGAAACTAACTAGTACTACATATTTATTATGTTGATTATATAATGGTGAGTCTATCGACGTTATATACATATTGCAATTTATATTACGGCAGGACAAGGCTCGAAGGACCAAATTTTGTGAAATCATGAATACTCACATATCTGGTAAGTTACTATGGTAATTTTAAACAATATTGCTTCTACTGCAGGGGACAGCAATATTTTATTTATTTAAGCTTGACAAGTGTTCTTATTTCTTTAAAATTATATACATAGGTATATAATTCTACTGTAAGTGCGTATGCCACTAAACTCCTCATAAACGGGTGAACCGATTTGAATGCATTTTTTGTATGTATTTGGGTGGCGCCTTGGATGATTTAGATTCTCAAATCACCCGGCAGATGGCGCTGCAGTCGATATCCAGGGTATTCATCTATGCAGGACGTCCGTCGGGTCCGCTAGTTATCTATAATTTTCAACAAAAGCATGCAGTACTTATGTATAGTATACTAACTTCTTCCTCACCCCTCCGCGGTAAGTCCTCCGGCCGCGGGCCGCGGGGGCCGAGGAGGCCGAGGAGGCCGAGGGGGCCGAGGAGGGAGGCGGCGCGCTCCAGTCCGTGTCGGAGTGGTCGGACGGCGCCCCTTCCAACGCACTCTCCCGAGGGATGCCTTGCTCCAGCTCGTCTTGGTACTGCATCAGGATACCTATACGTACCAGTTTTTAAAAAGAGGCAAATATAGGTCCGTCCAGTGTTGCCAACTCTACACATTTTACTTTCCTGAAAAGCTACTAACTTGAGTCCCATAATATACGTATCTCGCTTTCAATAGGCGAAATGGGCATAATTACCAGTACGTACATATACCTCGCCCAAAAAAGTATTTTACTATAGGTACCCAACCAACAAATAAGGTTTTTTGCGACCATACTGATGAAACCATAGACATCCGATGCTATTACATTTTAAATACAGACTAAACATATATTGAATTGAACACATGCGCTCTTATTACACAACATCGCCTAAGATGGTTTAATACTAATTCCATCTCTTTCTGTGATACGGATTTGAAAAAAGATGGACATAGTTTTAGCTCCAGTTTGGTCTAGTCTTGGTTAAAATGTCGCTAACGTGACAAGGAGGCATGCGAACCATAAAAGTGCTTAGTGCGAGTTTTCTTAAAATCGCCGTCACTAGTCATCGCACAGTAATACAGATTTGTATAGGATCAAAGTAATGCCATCCGTGGGCCGACAGATGGCGTTGTTTCGATTCTATACAAATCTGAGTTTACGTCGACGCGGTCCCAGGCCCTATAATGGTAAGTGGTTACCGCGTGCCAAAAACCAGGGGCATCACGCGCGTCGTCGACCCTGTAAATATATCTTCAGTCCTCCAGACACTATAGTGTGCCGTACCAAGTTTCTCGATAGCGTAGCTGGAGGTGATCTTGAGCAGGTGTTGGCCGTACTTGTCGTAGTTGGCCTTGGTGATGTGAGGCAGAGCCAGCATGTCCCGCGGCGTGTCGGGCAGCGTGGCAGCCAGCGCCTGCAGCGCGGCGGCCGGCAGCACCGAGCCCAGCGACGCGCCGCGGCCCGCCGCCATCTCCCTGGTGGTGCACCACAAACACCGCTGCAGGGAGCCTAGTGCCACAACTCACCGCGTCGACGTAAACGCACATTTGTATGATATCGAAACAGCGCCATCTGTCGTCTCTCGGATGGCACAATTTTGATCCCATACAAATCTGTGTGACGTTGACGCGATAAAACTCGCACTAGGCCCTCAGAACTATGTCTTGAAAGACTACCATCGTTGGACTAAGCAGAGCGCAGAGCTTTGACGTTTCATTTTGGTACCGTTAAATTAAACGTCAAAGCCGAGTATTTAATACGTGCCGCTGAAACGAACATAGTTCGCCTCCCTGTCATATATCACACAGATAAAAAAAGTGTCTGTTTGTAATTTCATATTATCAGGTTTTATTCATTATTCAATTTAATTATAGTATACTTGCTTAATATAATTAAATAGTATAATTGCTAAAATAATTTTATCTTTAAATTAAATTTGACTACAGAGTAAAAAGTAACCTTCCGAACCTGACGTATACACACTAGTTGTGTCGTTATAACGAATTCAAAGTACTTTGTTCAAAGTCTAATGGAATAAAGATATTTTTGAATTTGAATTTATCTATTATATTCTAATTTATTTATTTTTCAATATGAATAGCGTCCACAAGCAGCACCTATTCACAAGTATGGAAGGAAAGAGAACATCAGGTTACCTGCAAGCTTCGACGAGATCGGCGAGACATCGTTCCTCGAGCCGTTTGATGTCGTCCTGGGGGCCCACCGCCGGGGCCGCCGCGGGGGCCGTCGTGGGGGCCGCCACCCGCTGCGAGGCCTTCATCGGGAACACCACGCGGAGACCTCCGCGCATCAACCTTACACATCCCCCAGCATCAACATTAGGTCCCACCCAATTGATACGTTCTCATTGACATTAGGTCCCAATTGATGCGTATTTGTCGACATTAGGTCCCAACTGATAGGTACATATCAACCATAGGGCCTTTTAATATGTAATTGTAAACATTAGGTCCCAATTTATACGTACTTGTTAATATTAGGTCCCAACTGATAGTAACTTGTCAACATTCGATCCCAACTGATAGGTACATATCAACCATAGGGCCTTTTAATATGTAATTGTAAACATTAGGTCCCAATTTATACGTACTTGTTAATATTAGGTCCCGATATATGCGTACTAGTCAACATTAGATCCCAACTGAAAGGTACATATCAACCATAGGGCCTTTTAATATGTAATTGTAAACATTAGGTCCCAATTTATAAGTACTTGTTCATATTAGGTCCCAACTGATACTAACTTGTCAACACTAAGTCCTTGTAGATATGTAATTGTTAACATTAGGTCCCGATAGAGATACATACTTGTCAACATTAGGTCCCAGCTGCACGTAAGCGGAGACCATATCGTTGGCAGTGCCCACCAGCTCCTCGGCCAGCAGCCCGCGGACCACCATCTGACGGACCAGCCGCGCCTCGTCCCCACGAGGCCATGATTTGCACCTTCATAACATAATAATATATCATCTTGACTTATTAGGCGAACTATTTGGTCACAGAGCATCGGTTATTGGTATACATATGAATTTGAATACATAAAGAGACCCTTACATTTTCTTTCTTTGTATATACATACATGTCATATGCTCACGCCTGTATTCCATACGGGTAGGCAGAGACCACCATACACTACATGTTACGATTCTTACATACTTTTTTCTTTGTCTTTTGCTTTATGCATATTGTTTTATTTATATGTCACCACGATCGATAGCAAAAGTGTGCTCCTAAAAAGTATATAAGGTTCTGGTAATAGGTACATATATGACACCTATGTACATTATGTGTAGTGGACACGATTTGCATCTAATTGATTGATTAAACGAGGTTGTAATTACATTTCCATTCATTCAGCAATGTTCCTCAACAAGGTAACTGATTTTATATATAATAGCTGCTAGTGGGGGCTGGTCATCTCAAGCTACACAATTATTCGTAGTTCTTATTTTTAGTTTAATTTTTTTTTTTATATCGACTTATGTGCACTGGAACTGTGTCCATGGGCTTATATATATATTTTTATGATGTATATTGTATTACTCAAAGTTGTAATTTTTTTTTTAGTGTAATTACTGAGTTTCTTGCCAGGTTCTTCTCAGTAAAAGCAACCTTCCGAACCTGGCGGTAGCATGAATAATCCTATGTAATCGTGTCTTTCTGACGATTTGCAAGTACTTTGTAAAAATTCTAATCGAAAAAAGATATTTTGAATTGAATTGAAATATTTTTTTAGGATAGGCACTTGTGTTTACCACCTGTATAGAATATGAACATAATTGAGTCTCACTTTCCATGCATAGGGTCGTCAGTGAGGGCCGCTATCCTGGAGTTAGTGGTGCCGCGGAGAGCGGCCGCCACGTGCAGCAGGGTGAACCGCGCCCGCCCCGCCGCGCGCACGCACCGTGCTATCAGCTTGCACTCCTCCGTCACGTCCACTGGCTGCACACACATTATGCTATATGCTCACGCCATCCCAGATGCGTCACCCACATTTCACCGAATATGATTATATGCCAACGTGACAGCGTGAGTTCATCGTCGCCTCAGGCACTACACATACGTCTTTGAATCACTTCTCAGACATATTATATAGAATAAAGTTTTCTAACGTTTTCCTTCACCGTAAAGCACGTGGGTGAAATTCCTACACTAAAGTTTTTAGAAAAACTAATTGGTGCAAGCTTGGGATTCGAACTAGTGTCGCTTGCGTAACAGGCGACTCATACGCTCATACCCCCCGTCCACCACGCCTCTTTCGATTTTAGTGACCCTAGTTATGGTCAGGTGTCCTCTCCGCAAGAGAAGCGATATGTATTCAGGGCTGATTGTCAACATTCGGTGTTTGTTGAGGCTCCCAAAAGGAAGGCCAAACCACGTATACTTATATACCGCCCTGTGATTTAGTGAAGCATGGAGCATACTTTTTCATTTTTCCTATATCTTCGCGTAATAATCTGTGACGCAATCGGGGCCAGTATGACAAGAGCAAGTTTTTTTTAGTAAAATTTTAAGCCTAGCAGTAGACGGTATATAGGGTCGAGACTTTTTAGAAATACATTTTTGGCCCTGCAATTGGTACGTATCTAAACTATACTAAAATGATATTTCTTAGAAAGGTCAAATTCGGAGCACTCGTAACCAAAGGAAGTGTATGAAGAGATGCATGAGGCGAAAAACGTATGTAAGGATCGTAGCATATGGCAAACAGTGGTTTCTGCCTACCCTCATGGGATATAGGTGTGAGCATAAAAAAATTATAACATTTTAAAAAATTTAGGCCAAAAAATTTAAGGGATTTTATTTTTTAAACAGCCGGTGCTCTGGGCCAAAAATGTGCGCCTAAAAAGCCTTGACCCTGTATAATGCCAATGTAGCCAATATAATGATGAGCCACTGACCTTATAATCGTGTGCGGCGAGGCAGTTGTCGCAGGCCGTGGCGCGCTGGGCGGCGCAGAGCCGGCGGTCGAAGCGCTCGCCGAGGTAGGCCAGCACCTGCGCGCGGCGACACTCGGCGCCGCTCTCGCACAGCTCCACCACGCGCAGCAGGTTCTCCTCGTGCACGCGCCGCGCCTCCGGGGACGTGCCGCGCTCCACTGGGCACACGGGGCATACACTAGTGGCGCACTGCCCGGACTACTCACGCATCGAGACCCGGTAGCGCACCACGTCGCAGTAGCAGTAGTAGAGCAGGCTGGGTGACTCACGCATGAAGAGCCGCCGGTAGCGCACGACGTCACTGTAGCAGTAGTAGAGCAGGCTGGGTGACTCACGCATGAAGAGCCGCCGGTAGCGCACGACGTCACTGTAGCAGTAGTAGGGCAGGCTGGGTGACTCACGCATGAAGAGCCGCCGGTAGCGCACGACGTCACTGTAGCAGTAGTAGAGCAGGCTGGGTGACTCACGCATGAAGAGCCGCCGGTAGCGCACGACGTCACTGCAGCAGTAGTAGAGCAGGCTGGGTGACTCACGCATGAAGAGCCGCCGGTAGCGCACGACGTCACTGTAGCAGTAGTAGAGCAGGCTGGGTGACTCACGCATGAAGAGCCGCCGGTAGCGCACGACGTCACTGTAGCAGTAGTAGAGCAGGCTGGGTGACTCACGCATGAAGAGCCGCCGGTAGCGCACGACGTCACTGTAGCAGTAGTAGAGCAGGCTGGGTGACTCACGCATGAAGAGCCGCCGGTAGCGCACGACGTCACTGTAGCAGTAGTAGAGCAGGCTGGGTGACTCACGCATGAAGAGCCGCCGGTAGCGCACGACGTCACTGTAGCAGTAGTAGAGCAGGCTGGGTGACTCACGCATGAAGAGCCGCCGGTAGCGCACGACGTCACTGTAGCAGTAGTAGAGCAGGCTGGGTGACTCACGCATGAAGAGCCGCCGGTAGCGCACGACGTCACTGTAGCAGTAGTAGAGCAGGCTGGGTGACTCACGCATGAAGAGCCGCCGGTAGCGCACGACGTCACTGTAGCAGTAGTAGAGCAGGCTGGGTGACTCACGCATGAAGAGCCGCCGGTAGCGCACGACGTCACTGTAGCAGTAGTAGAGCAGGCTGGGTGACTCACGCATGAAGAGCCGCCGGTAGCGCACGACGTCACTGTAGCAGTAGTAGAGCAGGCTGGGTGACTCACGCATGAAGAGCCGCCGGTAGCGCACGACGTCACTGTAGCAGTAGTAGAGCAGGCTGGGTGACTCACGCATGAAGAGCCGCCGGTAGCGCACGACGTCACTGTAGCAGTAGTAGAGCAGGCTGGGTGACTCACGCATGAAGAGCCGCCGGTAGCGCACGACGTCACTGTAGCAGTAGTAGAGCAGGCTGGGTGACTCACGCATGAAGAGCCGCCGGTAGCGCACGACGTCACTGTAGCAGTAGTAGAGCAGGCTGGGTGACTCACGCATGAAGAGCCGCCGGTAGCGCACGACGTCACTGTAGCAGTAGTAGAGCAGGCTGGGTGACTCACGCATGAAGAGCCGCCGGTAGCGCACGACGTCACTGTAGCAGTAGTAGAGCAGGCTGGGTGACTCACGCATGAAGAGCCGCCGGTAGCGCACGACGTCACTGTAGCAGTAGTAGAGCAGGCTGGGTGACTCACGCATGAAGAGCCGCCGGTAGCGCACGACGTCACTGTAGCAGTAGTAGAGCAGGCTGGGTGACTCACGCATGAAGAGCCGCCGGTAGCGCACGACGTCACTGTAGCAGTAGTAGAGCAGGCTGGGTGACTCACGCATGAAGAGCCGCCGGTAGCGCACGACGTCACTGTAGCAGTAGTAGAGCAGGCTGGGTGACTCACGCATGAAGAGCCGCCGGTAGCGCACGACGTCACTGTAGCAGTAGTAGAGCAGGCTGGGTGACTCACGCATGAAGAGCCGCCGGTAGCGCACGACGTCACTGTAGCAGTAGTAGAGCAGGCTGGGTGACTCACGCATGAAGAGCCGCCGGTAGCGCACGACGTCACTGTAGCAGTAGTAGAGCAGGCTGGGTGACTCACGCATGAAGAGCCGCCGGTAGCGCACGACGTCACTGTAGCAGTAGTAGAGCAGGCTGGGTGACTCACGCATGAAGAGCCGCCGGTAGCGCACGACGTCACTGTAGCAGTAGTAGAGCAGGCTGGGTGACTCACGCATGAAGAGCCGCCGGTAGCGCACGACGTCACTGTAGCAGTAGTAGAGCAGGCTGGGTGACTCACGCATGAAGAGCCGCCGGTAGCGCACGACGTCACTGTAGCAGTAGTAGAGCAGGCTGGGTGACTCACGCATGAAGAGCCGCCGGTAGCGCACGACGTCACTGTAGCAGTAGTAGAGCAGGCTGGGTGACTCACGCATGAAGAGCCGCCGGTAGCGCACGACGTCACTGTAGCAGTAGTAGAGCAGGCTGGGTGACTCACGCATGAAGAGCCGCCGGTAGCGCACGACGTCACTGTAGCAGTAGTAGAGCAGGCTGGGTGACTCACGCATGAAGAGCCGCCGGTAGCGCACGACGTCACTGTAGCAGTAGTAGAGCAGGCTGGGTGACTCACGCATGAAGAGCCGCCGGTAGCGCACGACGTCACTGTAGCAGTAGTAGAGCAGGCTGGGTGACTCACGCATGAAGAGCCGCCGGTAGCGCACGACGTCACTGTAGCAGTAGTAGAGCAGGCTGGGTGACTCACGCATGAAGAGCCGCCGGTAGCGCACGACGTCACTGTAGCAGTAGTAGAGCAGGCTGGGTGACTCACGCATGAAGAGCCGCCGGTAGCGCACGACGTCACTGTAGCAGTAGTAGAGCAGGCTGGGTGACTCACGCATGAAGAGCCGCCGGTAGCGCACGACGTCACTGTAGCAGTAGTAGAGCAGGCTGGGTGACTCACGCATGAAGAGCCGCCGGTAGCGCACGACGTCACTGTAGCAGTAGTAGAGCAGGCTGGGTGACTCACGCATGAAGAGCCGCCGGTAGCGCACGACGTCACTGTAGCAGTAGTAGAGCAGGCTGGGTGACTCACGCATGAAGAGCCGCCGGTAGCGCACGACGTCACTGTAGCAGTAGTAGAGCAGGCTGGGTGACTCACGCATGAAGAGCCGCCGGTAGCGCACGACGTCACTGTAGCAGTAGTAGAGCAGGCTGGGTGACTCACGCATGAAGAGCCGCCGGTAGCGCACGACGTCACTGTAGCAGTAGTAGAGCAGGCTGGGTGACTCACGCATGAAGAGCCGCCGGTAGCGCACGACGTCACTGTAGCAGTAGTAGAGCAGGCTGGGTGACTCACGCATGAAGAGCCGCCGGTAGCGCACGACGTCACTGTAGCAGTAGTAGAGCAGGCTGGGTGACTCACGCATGAAGAGCCGCCGGTAGCGCACGACGTCACTGTAGCAGTAGTAGAGCAGGCAGTGCGCGGGCGCCCCGTCGCGCCCGGCGCGGCCCGCCTCCTGGTAGTACCCCTCGACGGACTTGGGCAGGCTGTGGTGGATCACGAACCGCACGTCCGCCTTATCCACGCCCATGCCAAACGCTATCGTCGCGCAGATCTAGTCATATGAGATAGCATCGCACCAAAAAATATGTAAAATTGGATGCTGATAAGCAATAATGTGTCAACCCACAAAAAGTCAAATTCAAAGGTTTTGATATATTTTGATAATGCATCACGGATTTAACATTCTAAAAAAGTGTTTCAAGTCATCTGAAACATAAAAGTACGTAAAAAATGGATTTATGTCATAAAACAAATCTTAAATCACGTATACAATCATCTTAAGACGCCATTTTCTCAAAACCAAGTTTATGCGGGTTGACACATTATTGCTTATCTGCATCCAATTGTCCAATAAATTATACGTCATTAAAGTGCTAACAACTGCCTAATACCTACCACTCTACACTTGTTAGCGATCCAGTTGGCTTGCACGGTGTCCCGCTTAGAGTCGGCGAGGCCCGCGTGGTAAGCGGCCGCCTGGATGCCCGACTTCCTCAGATCCATAGCCATCGCTTCGCACTCTTTACGAGATAGGCAGTATACTATGCCGGAGTCTCTATTATACAAATAGAATATACCATTAGAATAGTTAGGGTCGAATCGCACTATCGAAAGCTTGAAATCGGTTCGGAGTCTATATTGACATAATTTTAATGATTATTTTAAAACATTCCATCAGTGATTTATTATCTCACTTAAAGAATTTGCTCCGGATGACGTCAATGATGTCTTTGCTGACGCTCTTGGGTTTCTTCTCGAGGACGCGGAACGAGAGGTTGGGCCGGTTGAACGAGCACAGGAACCTTGAAACGAAGTGAAATTATTTCCATATATAGAGACTGTAGGGGCCAAATTTTTGTGGTACCAAACTGTTGCTGCAAATCTTCGAACATCTTAAAATTCGCAGCATAATACGCTCATATTTGACGCTGGTATTATAAAGACAAAAATTCCTGTCTACATAAAGAAACGTACCATTTGCAATCCGTGACCCGCAGTTGCTGCAGTATGTCAGCGCGCACCCTGGGCGCGGCGGTGGCGGTGAGCGCCATGATGGGAGCGCGCGGGAACTTCTCCCGCAGTCCGCGCAACTTCTTGTAGTCGGGACGGAAGTCGTGACCCCACTGGGACACGCAGTGGGCCTCGTCCACTACAAACCTAACCGCGCCGTTACATTACAAACAGGGCTTATCATAAACTCTTATTGTCATTATAGTTCAGCTGTGCGACAGTGACAGATGTATACACGTCATATACATTTGTCTCTTAATAAGAGTTAAATTATCATGGTAAAAAGACGTGGCCTCCTTGGGCTTACCACTAAGGGGCCACGATGATCGTTGTAAACAGCTCGTATCTAGAACTTCTTAGCTCTGACGTTTCATTTTATGGTACCGAAACGAAACGTACAACAAAGCTAAGAAGTTCTTAATAAGCGATGTTAAACGATAAAATAATTTTATTACTTATTCGCTGCTACACAATCAAGTTTTCATATTTATGAACTTTGCTGAGATACTGATAAATATAGAAATGGCGAGACGGGGCTCGAACACACGAATCAGTTGTGTTCACGAGTAATTCAGTTGGCAGAACAACTGCACGTTTTGCTGAGATCGTGGGTTTGAGTCTCGTCTCTTTTTCGTATTTTTCTTAACTCGCCCAGAGGTTTTCGAGAATTTAGAATGTAAACATGTGCGTCATGCATAAAAATCTTACTGATACATATATCTGTGTTTTCGACGAATGCCTTTGACACTGTTCTTAATAAAATTTCTTTTGATGTACCCCAGCTTTTAGATATACGCGTACATAGTTTTATTCAGGAGCAATGCTACAAATTAAACCCAATTTTAATGATATTTTGGTACAGATTTCAGTATTTACAATCTAAATTATTTCAGAGTTCCACAGGGAATCATTTTGGGACCTATACTATTCATAGTGTTTTATATCTTAAATAAGTATAATGTGGAGTTCTGATCGTGCAATTATGATCAAAACCGGATCCAAGCGTAGAGTTCAGCCAAATTATATGCAATGCCGTATTCTAGTGTTCCTATAGCCCTACATAAAGTAACATTGTATCACGCTTCACTAATAGAAACTATACAAAATGTAAGGAAATCACATAAATAAATCACGTGAAATATTTCATTCCCATACATTTTTTGAACGAAGAGTGAGGATAATATTACTGGGTCTACAGGCCCTGTGGTGAAAAAGGTGTCGAAAAATTCCTTAGAGAAGAATATCCAGAAGAAATGTCTTCCTGTACCTGGCGATCTTATCCCTGGAGTAGAGCGCTTCAAGGGCATCCCTGAACCTAGTGGAGCTGCTGATCTTCTCTGGCGTGACGTAGAGCAGCTTGAGTGGCGGCTCGCGCATCGCCAGCTTGTGGTAGATGTCGTCCACCGCCGCCGGGGACACGTCGCCTGATAGCTGAGCCGAGGGGATCTAACACGGGCATAACATTACATAAATACTGCAAATAAGGATATTCTAATGGAATTGGAGAATTACTGACAAAACAAGAACAAGCCGTGGTGGCCTTGAGGTTCGAGCAGTCGCCTGCTACGCAAGCGACACAAGTTCGAATCCCAGCGGGGGCTGTACCAATGAGTTTTTCTAAAAAACTTATGTACTGACTGTACATAAGGTGTTGTAACAACAACACCCACATTTCATCGAATATGATTAAGTGCCAATGTGACAGAGGGTGAGTCTACCGCCGTCTCAGGCACTATAAATACGTCTTTAAATTACTTCTCAGACTAATGCAGGTTTCCTCACGATGTTTTCCTTCACCTTAAAGCACGTGGTGTGAAATCACTGCACATAAGTTTTTAGGAAAACTCATAGCAACAGGCCCCGCTGGGATTCGAACTGCGTCACTTGCGTAGCTCGCGACTGCTCAAACCCCGAGGCCACCACGGTAACGTAAGTAATAGTGGTGGAAGTAAACTCACATCAAGGGATAGCAGTTTGTTGACTTGATCCAGGATTAGCGACTTCAACGGCGATATTACTATAGTGACGCCCGGTGTCAGTATCGCGGGCAGTTGGTAGCAGAGGGACTTGCCTGGACAAAGTGAATAGTATTAGATCCCAATCTTTAACAGCCAGCAACCCTTATTTGCAGCCAGATTTAATTAAGCAACCTTATATGAAAATTAATAGAAAAAAGTAGTTTCAATTTGACATATAATTAATAAATATACGTTATAAACGTATACATTTGTCGAAATGATACCTGTTTACACCTGGCTGCAAAGAGGTGCGGCCAGGTGCGCAACGGTAACCGTGATTTTTTTGAATCTTTATATTAATTACCGTGATGTAGACGTTATTTTATTTAAAAAATAAATGAACGAATTTTTTTCCCCAAAACTCAATTAAAAATAATTTAATTAAAAATAATGGCGGCCAAATTTTGATAGGCACCTCATGATGGTCTCAGTTTACGTTTAGATAACATATAGCGCAAGGCAGCACGTAGAGCTAATTTCATTCGTGACTAAAATGCCTTTGCTTGCGGCGGCGTCTGGATGACGGGTTGTCCACTTCCCTCTATGATGGTTGAGGAGGTTAATGGCTGGCATTCACGTCATACTTGTGAACAGGTGCTGCTTGTGGGGGCTGGTCATCTCAAGCTACGCATTTAGTTATAAGTAGAACTACTAGATTTTTAATTATGTAAATTTTATCGACATTTGTGCATTGGAACTGTGTCCATGAGCTTATGTTTCTTAAGCGATTTATTTTGTACTCTTTAAATTGTATATTTTTTTTTTGAAAAGAGTAATTACTGAATTTCTTGCCAGATTCTTCTCAGTAAAAGCAACCTTCCGAACTTGGCGGTACCATGTATAATCTTGTATAATTATGTCTTTCTGACGAATTGAAAGCGCTTTGTAAAAGTCTAATCGAATAAAGATATTTTTGACTTTGACTTTGACTTTGACCCGCGGAATCCTAATGTTTTTTTTAATAAAAGTATACAAAGTTACTCCTTGTAAAATTGGCTATCTACCAGTAAAAGTCCCGTTAAAGTCCAACCGTTTCGATGATTAGCCGGAACAAACAGACAGACGGAGATTTGGTTTTTTCGTGTCAGTACTGTATATACTTTCATATAGTGAAAAGCTGTTATTTTGGTATTACAAACAGTGTCTGTTTGTTCAATTTTATTTATCTATATAGATATAGTATTTTATAAATATTAGTTTTCAAGAAAGTAGTTGCTGAAGTTACCTCCGCCCGTGGGCATGAGTACGAAGCAGTCGTGTCCCAGCAGTGCTGCGTTGATGACCTGCAGCTGGTTGGGTCGGAACGACCGCAGACCGAATCGCTCCTCTAACACCTCCATCATCGGAACAGAGTGCGGGTAATCCAGACCGTCGAACTCACCTATGTAATAAAAATATATATTTTTTTATATGTTCTGGGCAATGATCCTATATAACACTTTTTATTAAAATTATTTGTTTGGAAAATGAAAATGATTTATTCAGTTTAGGTACTTTTGAATATCGAGGAATTTACCACCGGTTTGAAAACTAGCCTTCTGAGAAGAACCGGAAGGAAGGGGGGAGTTGTCAACCATGAGACTGTCAGTGGTGATGTAGGAAAGAAAAATAGAAGAATAATATTATTGGGTTCTTTCGATTCTCGAGATTGAAGCTCTATAATATTGAGTACTATCATTTAAAGTTGGATTGAACACAATGTTCATTGCACTAACCGGTGATGCCATCATTCTTGGTCCCAGCCTGGAAGTCTCCCATGCCTTCATATTTCTTCCCTTCGTCCTGCACCACTGAATGTTCCATCAAATCGACGACAGCTGGTTTACAAGTCAACGCCTCCAAGTCTTCTTCAAAATCCTCTATCCTGTACTCTGGCCACCCATCCTCATCGACCGGTATCTCTTTGTTTGCTACTACCACATTACTAGTGCTAGGAACTGAATCACTAACGTTCACAACATCTTGTGATAATGTATCAACATCATCTATCATGTCTAGAGGCATTTCATATGCATCCATTTGACTTGGATCATCAAAGTCTTCAACGGATTCTTTTGTATTATCATTGAGTAAAGAACCTCTATTAAACGGTGGTTGGAATTTTACAGAGCTGTTGGCTACAGGGGTAATTTTTTTAGGTTCCTCTGTCACAATTGGTTTAAGCTTTTCACTAGCATTTTTTAATCGTTCAACAGTACTTGAAGGTATGTCTCTTACTGGCGTCGTACCATCAACGACGCTGGATCGCGAAGGCCTTTTGAATACAAATTTACCTTTGGCCTTATTTTCAGAAATATCCAACTCTGATTGAGGACTGTCTTGCACCGTAAGTGAATCATTGCTGGGCGAAAACACATCAAAGGACAGAGATTTTTTCGCAATTAAATCAGAATATATGGTCTTACTAGGCTTTTCTCTATCAAAGCTCTCTATGTTTGGAGTTGATGTATCAGGAGCAGTTTTAACCAAATTGGTTACAGTTACATTTGTGTAAGCCTGACTGGATTGCAGATCAAAGTCATCAAGATCATCATTGTCTATGGATGTATTTGTATTATTATAAACATTTTTGAATTTATCAGGGTCTATTTTATCAGATACTTGTGAGGTATCTGACACTTGAGAGTCATTTAACTGAGATTTATGCTTTAAAGCTAATTTTAGTTTTGCTTTTAAATATTTCATTTTAGCATATGTTCTCTTATCATATCCAGGTAGAGTTTCTTTCATCCACCCTGGTACTTTGTCAAAGGCACTACTTATTTTCTCTAATATTTCTATATACATCATCTTACACTGAGCTATATCATTTGAGTCAAAGCCTGTTGGGTCCTGAAACAAAATTAGAACTAATAATGAACATGCCTTATTCCATGTTTTGAAAATAACAGAATGGGTTTGTAAAGTTTGTGATTTAAATAATCCAATTACGTCTATATACATATACATAAATAAAATTGAAGTGTCTGTTTGTAATTTCAAATTAACAGCTTTTTACTAAAAGTATATAAAAGAATAAATGGTACTCACATAAAAAAACAATAAAAAAAAATTCTGGCTGTCTGTCTGTTTTTCCAGTTAATCTTTGAAACGGCTAAAATAATTTTAATGGGACTTTCACTGGCAGATTGCTGATGTCACAAGGAGTAACACAGACCTAATGTTTATTAAAAAAAACATTAGGATACCGCGGGCCACAAATGAAATTAAGACTATGCAGGTGAAAATACAGGGCACGGGGCTAGTTTGTAATAAAATCCTTTGGTCAACCATTTCAAGCTTTACCTTTTCATACCTCTTCAGTGAGGGATTACTTGCTACACCTGACAAAAAGTCTGCTAATCTGGAATCCAGCTTCACATTAGCTATACAATCTTCAGCCTTATCTGGCTTCTTTTTAGGTGGAGTTTTCAGTACTTTATGATTTCTCTCTATTCTTCCTGATTTACTTTTATTTGGAGATGGTGTGGCACTTATTCTGATGGACTTGTTAGATGTCTCTGGTGATTTTGTCTTGCATTTTTCTTGAAAAGCTGAAGGAAATTCTTCGAGGTCATCCTAGGAAGAACAAAAAGGATTCTTTTGTATATTTCAAACAATAAATATTTGTCAAGGTAACATGAAAAATTTGTATCAAATAATTGTTTTGCAAAGACTGCTCCAGTATTAATTGATTGAAATACATTTTTGTAACTTATTATTTTTAATTAATTACCAGAATCATAACTATCATTATATCTAAAGTCAACATAATAATATGGGTTAAAACAAATAAGGTACCAATCTTTACAGCAAATAGTATTTTTGAACTATCACTCACCACATCCATGTTGTTAAGTAAACTACTACTAATATTGCTGTTACTATTGTCATGTTGTTCATTGTCTCTATTGTTTGTTTGATTAGATGCTGGTTCTACATCTAATGACTCTTGTTTGTTTCCTGGATTGAATTGATTGTGATGATCCTAAAAGAGAATTTTACATTAACAGAATTAAAAAAATTAAGGTTCTAAGTTCACAAACTCAATAGACAGAAAAATTAAAACACGCCATCCTAGAAGGGTCCCCGGAGGGGTAAGAGTAACAACAACACATTTCACCAAATATGATTTAATCTTGCTTAGTTATAGTATGTATTAGACAAGTTTAATATTGTTGGTAAAATATTATTCATATTACTTACGGTTGGTGAATTATTTGAAGAGTTATTTTTAAATGGTGGTGTCCCTGAAAACATTACATTGTCATCTTGAATTATTTATTACAGTATTATAATCAAACTCTTTTGCTATTTCTAATACTTAAAATTTTTCAAGTAGTCAAACTTTAGTACACAAATTTACTTACATGATCCACTATTAGAAGATTTCACTTTGAACACAAATTTATTTTTCTTTTCAGAGGCCTGCTCTTTAGTCCCTTCACTGAAAATTACATATTTTGTTACTAAAAACTAAATAACAAATCTCATAGATTTTAATAGATACGTATAGAAAAGTTATAAAGCAAATAAATACCATAGAATTACATAGTAACTCAACGAAATACCTGGTTCTCTCTTCTAAGCAACTGTGATTACTTTTCTTGATGAAATTCATTTTGCTCCATTTATTGGGCGAGGTCTTTTTTGAAGCCATTATCTAATTATTTAGATTTTTAGTCAAAATCCAGAAAAAAATATTTAAAAGACGGTAATTCTTAGTTCCCGGTTATTTATTTTGACAATTTTGACTTTAGAGATTTGACATTGTGGCGGGTTGTGGGTGCCATTGAGGTAAAATATTTTTATTAATATTCCTCTCCACATTAAATAGCAAGGGAAATGTTTGTGAAACAATCAAATATTTGATGGATTGTCTATACGTATGTACCTAGTAGTAGTAGTATAGTATTGTTTTATATTGTGTTGACTGTACTTACGTTCTGTGGCAAAATAAATATTATTATTATTATTATTATTAATATAATTCATGCTTATAAATATTCACTCTTATGGTGGTGTGTATTTGTAAGACATTTAATTTGGGGTGAGCCTATTGCCCCTAACCAGGCTGCATACATTTCAAAATTTTAAAATACATTATCACTGTTCTTTCAGTAATCATTTTTCCTTATAGCCATCAAAGTGGTTGAACAGAGACTTGAGAGACTTCCCCTCGATTTCTACAAGGACCTTTTACGTTGGCTACTACGGCAAAAGATAGACTTGTCTATGATCCAGGTCAACTGATTAGAAATTGACAAACCGATGTCAACTTGTGAAACTACTTGTCTTGTGTGTCAAAAATTATACCAAACTTGTCATTTCTTCATTTGTTGTGAATGTTATATTAATTTAAAAAAATATGTCTATCAGAAAAGTTCTTTTTCTAGCTAAAACTGTGTGCTGTAAAAATATTCAGTTTCAAACTACTAATTTATCAAGACAAAATATTTGGTTCCTAACTGCAAATTCGGCCAGATTTTATTCGGCTGAAAATATAGGTTAGTTTTCAATCCTTCACCTCATATTTCTTTGATTAGCACATTTTCAATGAGTCTCATAATTAATTCAACAAAAGCATTGGCTCCCGAAGTTATTATTAAATATTTGTGGTTAAATTTAGTGACTTTAGATATACATTCATTATTACACAATAAGTCTAGGCAACATAGATTCCCTGGGATTATTTATAAATATTTTAATCAACGTATTTTTGAAGCATTTGTGCACCTATTTCTATTAGAAATCATTTTGAACATACTAGGTTACTTTTAATCTAAGAAAACTACAGTTAGAGTGAGATTTTTTTAATATTCTGGATAGCTTGGGTATAATATCAACATTCAAGTCACAAATATTCAGGATAGACAAAGGCTATGCATATAAATGCACCTCACATTTTTGATTCTTCCACTCTCAACATACCTGATGACCTCTTATTGCCATGATAGTTTAAATCTTATAATGAAACAGATGTATATGACATGTACAAGTCTGTCACTGTCACACAGTGGAACCATGCATGCATTCCATATAAGCCAATAAGCAATGCAAATTATTTTTGATGACTGAATACACTTTTGACATATGTGTGTGTGTCTATACCCAAACATATGTACGTAATTAACCTACCTACCTACTCTACTTATTCTTTATGCTTACCCCTTTGAAAATACAATGCACGCCCCTGAGTGGAACTGTGATGGCAATAAGAGCTTATGTTATGGCTCCTGGTTATGAATACAAACTTTTTAAAACAATCTGATCTAATCAGGTATTATTAGACATATCTAATAGAAAAATTCTACTGAAAAGATCAGTAATATCAAGTACAGACCCTGGTGTTCATCAGGTCATGCTAGTTTGACCCCTAGTAGTTCATAAGAAAGTATGATAATTCTATGACCAATTATTTTTTCATAAAGCCTCTTTTACCCCAACAGGAGACAAGAATAAGGATGGCAAAGTAGAAAAGGTGGACATCCTGGGCCGATTCTTCCCACAGAACCCCATGACCACCCAAGATGCGCAAGAGATCAAGAAGGAACAAGAGCGCTTTGAAAAAGAGAACAAGGAGAAGTCACAGGAGAATGAGAAGAGTTGGAAGAGAATGAAGATTAGGTATAATTTAAAGATTTATGTGGTTTTCATCAAATTGCAGTCATCAGTCATCACATTGATGTAAACAAAGTTTAGTATAGGATGAAAATAGTGCCATCTGTGGGCTGACAGATGGACACCACGGTTTTTTTTGAATGCTTGGTTATATATTGTAACATTACCTGTCCCTCTTTGGGGGTCTTATTGGGATCTAGAATGGCCTGAGGCCTTGCAATATATGACGATTTTACAGGTATAAAGCTCTACATAACAGGTAATCTATACCAATGTCTATCTGATATGTCTAGTAGATACATTGACTAGAATTTCATTACCTATTCACAGAAGATTCGTTTCCAAATAGTAATTTCGCCGTCCTAAATGGAATAAATCATTTTTAAATTTCATATACCTATATAATTATTTTTTCTGATACATTTCGCACCCTCAGAACAATAGGTACTCAACTCAAAAATTTGCGAAAATAATTATGTTAAGATAGACAGACCTCAAGAAGTGTATATTAATACATACTACACGTACGACAATGCACTACCTAAACTATACTTTAATATAAAATACATTGTATTCAAAACTGGTCAAATAATTACTGCCTATGTTATAAAAAAATGTTTTTGAATTGAGCCTCTGAACGTTCTGAGAGTGCAATATGTGAAGTATATCCTGGGGGAAAGCCATGGTATCTATTGGTTTGAGGGTAGTGGAACAAATCTTTT
This sequence comes from Watsonalla binaria, assembly GCA_929442735.1. Classification (NCBI taxonomy): domain Eukaryota; kingdom Metazoa; phylum Arthropoda; class Insecta; order Lepidoptera; family Drepanidae; genus Watsonalla; species Watsonalla binaria. The sequence goes on from OV838932.1 coordinate 1,220,880, forward strand.
TGTTTTCTGCAGTTAGCAACTAGTGTGTGTTCCATAAATGTATCATATTTCATGTGTATAATATCAGTTTCGCAGTGTTTGGCGGCGCGATGACAGTGATGGGCGGGTGTCTGATAGTGGAGATGGGCGCTCCGCGGCGAGGCGATGATGGAGAACTGATCGAGGATGAGTTCTCACACCTGCCCACTGTGCTGCAGTACCTCAAACGCACCTGGAAGGAACTCACATTCTATGAAAAGGTGTGTTTTTGTGATCAAATTATTTTAATGCCCAAAAAAAAATATTTTAAACGCCTTTTTTTCTAAAAGATTTACGTACAGTGATTTCACACCACATGCTTTACGGTGAAGGAAAACATCGTGAGGAAACCTTCATATGTCTGAGAAGTAATTCAAAAGACGTATGTATAGTGCCTGTTTTAACATATGATCTGTGCACTAAATTCTAGAAGAAATATATTGATTGGATCATCAATATTGGGCCAAGCAAAATTATCCATTATTTGTGTTTAGACATTATTTTTTTTATGTTTATATGTATCATCGAAAATAAAACATTTATTTCTTTGTATGGTAGATGATAAAGGAGCCGTCCCGCGAGAAGTTCCTCCCGGACCCGCTACCGGCGCCCTACCAGCCGACGTACACGCTCGTGCTTGAGTTCACCGACGTACTGGTGCATCCCGACTGGTCCTACCAGACCGGCTGGAGGTAATAGTCATGATAAAATCCTGTATAAGTGCTGCACATATGTCAGACAACACCTTCTCATGCTCATACCACTCAATTGGCAACAAAAGGTACGTCCCGCCTGTACCCCCATTCTGTACCCGCTCTATAAAAACATGCTGGGATTTCATTACATATTCAAATCAAAGAAATAAATACATATTCAGCAAATTTCACTCAAAGTAACTTGTTCATATGTAGACCTACCTTTACAAAAAAAAATGTTTATTTAAAAAAAAATTGTAGCCAAGAAAGAGGTCTTAATTTTTTTTAATTAAGTTTTCCTCCAAGTATATTTTTTTTTAACAAATAGTCTTTTATGTCCCAGGTTCAAGAAGCGTCCGGGCGTGGACCAGTTCCTGCAGACAGTGGCCAACTCCAACTACGAGGTGGTGATCTTCACGACGGAGAACGCGTTCATGATCTGGCCGGTCATAGACAAGCTGGACCCGGAGAACAAGTACATCAACTACCGTCTCTTCCGAGACTCCACACACTTCGTGGACGGCGTGCATGTTAAGAATCTTGAGGGGCTCAATAGGGATCTGTCTAAGGTACTGCTCTATATATTACCAGAAGCCTAAATCTCTCAAATAGGTACACAGCTAGAAATGCAGTTTAATCTGCATTTCTAGCTGTTCTAGGATGGGTAGTGAGAGAATGTGAATCCAATAGAATTAAATCCTCATTTCCCTATCCTCGTTCAGCATCATCTCCCTAGCCTTATCCCATACATTGTTAGGGTCGGCACTTGTTTCAACCCGATGCGGTTGATCACTTGATTTTTATACGAAGCGACTGCCATTTGACTTTCGCAACCCCTTTAACGAGGAAAATCTGTGATCTGGGTTAAACCAGTTGTCAGACTATTATAGGCCCCCGACTGACCTGTAACGATTGTCAAAGATGATAAATTGGCAACCGGGACCGACGGCTTAACGTGCTCTCCGAGGCACGGAGGGAACTCGGGCGGTCACCCATGCAATTACTGGCTAAGGTTAGGGTTGTTAACTTCGCTGTTGGAATGATATACGCCATAGCACGAGCTCTATACGTGCTTTATACTTACATACCAGGTTGAGGTGTGCTCGGTTTCTTCTTCACAAAAAACCTTCTTCTCGTCTTGAGAACCGCGGTAAGCTGGAAGCCTCACCTTTGAGCTGCCATAACTTGACAGTTGTCGGCGAAATTTGCTGGCGTATTGTAATGATATTTTATGAGTTTTTTTGTGCCTGAAAACATGGACAAAACGATGTTTTCCATAAATGAAACCTAGCTTGATCTAATTTTTGCCCCTGAAACCCCCTACATGCAAAATTTCATGAAAATCGTTGGAGCCGTTTCCAAGATTCCGATCATATATATATACAAGAATTGCTCGGTTAAAGATATAAGATACATAGTAATTTGTCTGTGGCAAGGTAATAGTGGTAGACTGGAACAAGATGGCGACCAAGTACCACCCGCAGAACACGCTAGTGCTCAAGAAGTGGAAGGGCGCTGACGATGACACCGCGCTACTGGACCTGGCTAACTTGCTACAGAGTAAGGCTATTTACTTAATTGCTGCCAACAATCTAGATACAAAAGTTCATCTATGTATTTCTCCTATTTTTTGTCGAAAGTAAATTACATGACAGTTGAGTTTGACATTAGCCTGGTAGGAGCGAGTTGGATTTTTTTTTATAAAAAATATAATGCTAACGCCATCCCAGAAGGGTCTCCGAAGGGGTAAGCAGAGGTGTAATAACAACACCCATATTTCACTGAATATGATTTAGTGCCAACGTGACAGAGTGTGAGTCCATCGCCGGCTCAGGCACTATAAATACGTCTTTGAATTACTTCTCAGACATATGCAGGTTTCATCACGATCTTTTACTTCACCGTAAATTACGTAGTACGTGGTTTGAAATCACTGGACATAAGTTTTTAGAAAAACTCATAGGGACAGGCCCCGCTGAGATTCGAGCTTGCGGTGCTTGCGTATCAGACGACTGCTCAATCCCCAAGGTCACCATGGCTCTTAATAAAGTGTGTTTACTTTTTGGTTGGACATACTTACTGTTGGGGTCCCCCACAGTAAGTAATTTGTTCTGGGAAGGTGTGAATTTCTTCAGTAAAAGGAATCTTCCAAACCTAGTAACATTTATAATTCTGTATAATTATGTCGTTCTGACATTTCAAAGAATGCTGTTAACAGTGTCATCAAAATCACATATTGAAATCTATACGCTTAAGCAAGTTCGAATCCCAGCGAGACCCGTACCAATGAGTTTTTCTAAAAACTTATGTACAGTGATTTCACACCACGTGCTTTACGGTGAAGGAAAACATCGTGAGGAAACCTGCATATTTCTGAGAAGTATTTCAAAGACGTATGTATAGTGCCTGAGACGGCGATAGACTCACCATCTGTCACATTGGCACTTAATCATCTTCGGTGAAAAGTGGGTGTTGTGATAACAACACCTCTGCCTACCCCTTCGGGGAATACAGGCGTGAGCATATGTATGTATGTATGTATGTACGCTTAAGCAACATAATGTCGTTTGTGCAGCGATAGCAATGTCAGAGGTGTCGGACGTCCGCGAGGTGCTGACGTACTACGGCCAGTTCGAGGACCCCATCGCGGCCTTCCGCGACAACCAGCGGCGCCTCCTGGAGCAGATGGAGGAGCAGCCGCCCGTGCAGCCGCCGCTCACCTCCTCCTGGCTGCGCTCCTTCACACGACGTTAGGGTTTGTACCTCGCCGTACCTCTATAAGGAACCCTTAGATATTTATATAAAGCGAAATATCTCTTATGTCGATGGTACAAGAGTTTCAAATGCCAATCTTATGAAGTAATCATTTAAAGTTCTTGCGAAATTCAGTCTTGGCTAACATTTTCATGGTAAACTTCCAAAGAATCTTACCAAGGATCTCTCTCAATTATTCACACTTCTATTATGATGACATAAATGCTATTTTGGCTTGCTCAATCCGCGCGTAATAAAAGTCTTATATACAGTTCCCTAGATGTCAATGAAAGTCCTTTACCTTCTCGTTATTCTTTCAGTTTTCGAGAGCTCGTCGGAAGACTGAATAGTGTTGTGTTTGTAACAGAAGCTATTTATTGCAAGTGTAATTACAAGATGAATTGTGACGCATTTGGTCAGTAGTGTCGATTATAAACCAACTTAGAATATAAATTTTCTTGTGTATGTGTGTAGTTGAGTTTTTCTTCGTTCGTGTAGTGACGAAGTAAATTGATTTGATTGTTTTGACATACAGTACTCAGAATCACGAGTTTGGAACAGTTTTCGTAATATACACTCGCTAGCGTCACCGACAATATTTGCATTACATATCTCAGTTCTTCACGTCACCGCTAGAAGGCGTTGCACAATTTCACATACGAGACGCTAGGGAATATAGATTTGGAAAACGGTGGCAAACTCGTGATAGAGATTCAGATAACATATGTCACTCATAGGCTGCTTGTTCACTGGAGCGAAGCGAGGTAACGTCGTGATCGCGGTCAAAGTCCAAACGGAGATTTTTAACCGACTTCAAAAAGGAGGTTATCAATTCGACTTCTTCTCAGTAAAAGCAACCTTCCGAACCTGGCGGTAGCATGTATAATCCTGTATAATTACGTCATTCTGACGATTTGAAAGTACTTTGTAAAAAGTCTAATCGAATAAAGATACTTTTGACTTTGACTGCTTCTATTATTCAATTTCGCTACAGTGGACAGGCAATTCAATCCCAGTAAACACACGGTTCTTTTGAATTTATTATTTCACAGATCCTTCTAACATTATACATGAATATGACAGAATATTAAAAAAACAAACTACTGGCCATGTATGCTGACGTTTGAATTGTTATTATGAGATAATGTAATGGAGGCGTGATTTTAAACTTTACTAAGGAGTTAATAGTTATTATAGCTCGTGTGGTTAATAGTCACGGTATTTTATATGAAGCCTTTCACAGTTTTGTTCTGGCTGACTATCATTGATCGCATAAGGTTATAGTCACAAAAAGTTTCAAATGACGCTCCACTAGCATTTGTTATTAATGAGTTAATTATAATGTGTAAATGTTATGTATGTGTTGTTAGACTGCGCGAGTGCTTGTTAAAACTCAGTCATATAGATAGGAAATATAGTTGTTTATAATTAAAACTGTTTTATTTATTCCTCCTCAGAGAAAAACAAATTCAACTCATCAGATCTCTCCGTTTTGGTCTCATTGTGCTCCTTCACCCAGATGTCCAAAAGGCCAGGCTCCAACTCGTCATTTTTAAAAGCATCAGCTATTTCAGTTTCAATATAGTTACTATATTTTGCACTCCTAACATTGATTAGTTTGAAGTCATCTGGTATTCTTTTCAACTTACTCCATACTTTACTGAAATCCTCAATGGATGATACTTCAAAAATACTCCGTTGTTTCTTATAACTCTTGCTCCATTCATGTAATTGTTCTATGCTATCGTCCGTCATGAATGTGATGTGTTCTGGGTACAACACGTGCGATGATATATCGCCCAAGGAGCTTTGCATTAGTATTGTATAGTTCTCCCCTTCGTTCGTAATACAGAGGCCAGTGATAGCTGTACACAATCTACTGTTAATTGGATTATAAATATCACAGCATAACATCTTCTCTTGAGCTTCACTCAAGGTATTCAATAAACTTGGAGGCCTATACGGCATACAGATCCCTCTAACATCAGTCTCCCTTATCAACCTATCGGCATAGTTACTCAACACACACATATCTTCACACCATTGACTACTTAAGCATATCAACTCTTTCCCATAATCAAAGTCACATATCTTCATATATGTCGGGGGACACTGCATGCCGTGTGTCCATCGTTGGACAGCCTTTAATTTATTATTATTTGATTCAATTCTTCTCATGTCCATCAGGAAGAGATGGTGGTTGGTACCGTAGTAGAGGAAAGGAGTGTCTTCGCAGTGTGTGGCTACGCTGATGTCGTTACAAGATATGTCATCTGTGAGATCTCTAACTTTCTTCCACCGGTCAATAGCAGCGTTTGTTCTTTTGTCATACAGTGTGATAGCATTTCTTGCTACATGGGTGTAGAAACCCCTCTCTGATCCAAGCATGGTACTCCAATTGTCAATGAGGTTAGTTTTACCTTTCAACTTCTTAGTCCGTCCTGTCATCCTATCTAAATTAACAATAGTCAACATGTTGTCTAATGTTATAACATATAGTATGTTTTTATGGTAGTCATCAAATGATATACCAGTAAAAGTCATGCTTGATTCCAATTCCTTCAATGTTTCTATTTGAATGTTTTCATCAACTATTATTTTCAGTATGAATACTTTGTTCTTGGTGCGCAAAGCTACAATGTTGTTTGTGGAATATATTGTTTCATATATGTTTACATCCTCTCCACATTCAAAGGTTATGGCATTGTCGAAGTCCACAGGTAGGTTTTCTTCTGAAAACTGCAGGATGTCTGTGAAAAAAGGGATTCAATATAATAATAGATGCTAACCATCCTATAAACTTGCAAAGATTGTTTTATCAATAGTGGCTGTTATATTGATTAATTTATTTCTTAACCAAAGAGCCTTCATACATACATATGCCTACGCCTGTATCCCATGGGGGTAGGCAGAGACCACTGTTTGCCACATGCTACGATCCTTACATACTTCTTAAAGAGCCTTCATGACAGGTAAAATCTTTTTCTAGCTTTTTAAATATATTTCTACTGTATGTTTGTATGTCACTGAACTCCTGAATGGTTGGACCAATTTGAATGTTTTTTTGTAGGGCACCACACGCCCTTGATGGATGGATGGTTTAGATTCATGAATCAGCCTGGTAGATTAAGTAGATAGCACTTCATTTGGTAAGCAGGACAACATTTGTCAGGTCCACTATTTGTCTATAAATCTATACATATATAACTAAAATTTTGTGTCTGTTTGTAATTTTTAGTATATATAGAATATATAAAAAAAAACTATTTTTGAAAATATTTCTCTGTCCATCTGTTTACAGCTACGGCTAATATCTGAAATGGCTGGACCAATTTTGACTTTAACTGGCAGATATATGATGTTACAAGGAGTAACTAATTACATAAATATTTTTTTTAAATAGGATTACCCCTATAATAAAGCCCTTCATGAATTGAGGTCTATACATTTGAAAAGCTAGTTTTAGAAATAAAAGTATACATACAAAAGCAGCTAAATTCACTATGAAGTATGTAATCCTGTCCACCAATAGTAACTATGTGCATATTGCCATGGCCGGCATAATACCAGTTGTAGCTGGCTTTGAAGTATGGGTCGGGGTCCTGTTCATAGTGGGCTGCCATGTCTACATACACCTTGGGACAGTGGAGCAGATCATCGTTCAACCATTCCCACTTGTGTTTCCTGCTTGTTTGACCTGGAAACACATTAATATTTAACTCACTTGCTGGCAGTCTGAAGCTACATCAACTAATTGTCTTTAAATGGTTTGTGTGGTTTGTTAAATTAAATGAGTCAAACCTCATTCAATATTTTTATATGATTTAGTGTAAGTGGTTACTGGGTGTTGAATATGAACAATGAAAATTATTTATTACTCAGTAAGACACTAATGTCAAAGAATTTACCACAGAAGCTAAAGTATATTCAAGTATATAAATAATTTCAGGAACTGCATACTAGTATGGGTGCCATCACAAGGTATTAGACCTAAGAAACAATGGATGGATTGTGCGTACGATGATATGACTAGATTGGGAGTGAGTACAGATGGCTGATGGAGAGAAATGGAAGAGAAGAACATATTGCGCCAACCACAGATAAGGACAGGAGGATGATGATGTAAATAATATACTAGCAACAAATGCTTACCAATCTTCGCTTTGTAATCTATAATCTTTTCCTGCCAGTCCATCTTTGTCTTCATGGGTGCAGAAACTGGGTCCTGCTTTTCAATGTTCCGCAACTTTGTAACTATCTTAGGCATAAGGCTCTTGTACGAGAAACGTTCAAAGTAACCTGAGTTCAGTCCGCCGTCCCAGTCGTCACCGAAGGCATACAGCGGGTGGCCGGGCAGAACAAAATGCAAGTTCTTGTAATAATGGCCCTGAGTGGTGCGCCTCTGACGCATAGTCTGGCAATAATACGCGAAAACTTTATTCTTTTTTTTCTTAGAGTGTAGGAACTCAATAATTTTCTTCACAGGTGCTGTGTTGTCCAGGCCTTCGGCTAAAAACGTCTCCTCTGTACGTTTCTAAAAAAATATTTACTTACATAAACTTACTTAAAAAATTACGAGAAACAAAGAGTTGAAAAGTATTGATACGTACCCTCGCGTTTACCTTAGAATCATTAGCCATTATTATTTAACTATTTAACTATTAAAGATTGTTTGTGAAATCGATCGACAAATAAAAACATTCAAAAGTGCGCCGACCATGCCGTGCTGTTCAGCTGCTCCCGGTCGACGGAGTGTTCACTGACATTTGTCAATGTCATTGTCATAATTTGTCTGAGCGATTCTTTGTCTTTGGCTAGCTATGGCTATGGAATTCAATGGGCACATGTTTAAATGTATTAACAATAAACAATTTAATTAGTGGCTCGTCGCCACTAATTAAATAAAAGAGTCTATAGCTGTATACCAAATACCATAGCAATTAAGCATTTTCTTTAAAAATAAATATCGTATAAGATTTGTGGTGGCACGTAGGCATCACAATTTGGAAAATCTTTTCAGTTTTTTTTAAACACAACTCAACGGTTGATTAAGATTGCCTTTCATCGGTTACACGTGTACCAATTTCTATATCCTTGATGTAATTTCTACTAAACTGAGAGGCTGTTGAGAGAGATGAGAGGTGTTGGTTTCAACAACAATAAAACAGTAAAAGATAGGGTCTAAAACTTGTACTTTTAAATAACAATACCAAATAGAAAACATATAAATGTAAACTATATCAATTTACAGGATACACTACACAAAACAAAACTAAATTAATTAATATTATAGGACAAAATTGTGCTTATTGATAAACAATTGCAAATAATGAAAGCATACACAAGGCAAGGAGGACATTAATAATACAACATCTCAGGAAAGGATAGAGCGGCAAATACAGTGAACACCAAAATTGAATACAGCGTTACTAAAATATCTCTCTTGACCTTTATAGCCGGATCGAATTCAGAGCCCCTCACAACCAAATTAGATTTGCAATTTTTTTTGTTCCATCGAACTATTTTTCGAGGGTTTACATTAGGTTCTGTACATATATCTGAAACCGTATTGTCACATATTTGTTTCACGTAGGATTTAATTTCAGGAATTACAATTAGGCACGATGTATCCTCATAACTTTCCTGAGGCAATTCCTTTATCTTCTCATATACATCCAAATTATTATTGACGTACATCGTATCGCAGAGTTCAGCAAGAGAATACATGGTAGAATTACTGGAGGACTCGCTTAGTGCGCCCAGCAGGGAGTTGGTTACGTTCGTACTGTGGTTTACTGTTATAGGAAAAAATTGTGAGGGAGCCTCGGTGCATCTATTCATAATCTCTCTATCTATGCATTCAACACTAACTTCTTTATCAGCGTAGATTGGTTTCATGTGTGGTGGCTCCTTGACGCTCATAACATCATTGCCATTGTTTACCCTGTTTGATTTATGATATAACAAGTCGCGGTCACCGTCGTTAGACAGATAAAATGAATAAATGCTCGGAGTAGACTCCAGCTGCCTCAGTTTATCCAAGGAAGACATCGATACTAAATCAGGGGTCTTATCTTTGTCTACTTTCTGCTCTAAAACTGCGGCATCTTTTAGAATGTACTCAAGTTCTTTACAGTCCTGATCATTGGTTTGTGTAATGTGTGTCTGGCAAGTCGTTATCTTCTGTATTTCATTCAGGAGCCCCACTAATACGTCGAGGGAAGAGGTATACGAAAGGACAGCTTCAGATTTATCATTAACAATGATTGATTCTCGTTTCTGATCCTCATGTATTTCAATCTCATTTGTTTGAGTAAATTGACTATCAGATGATTCAGTCTTATTATCTTTCTTCAGTTCTTTGATTTGTTCATTTGTTTCAATGAAATCCTCTGGTTTATAATTGATAGAAGAAATTGTAATGTCATCAGCTTTAGAAACACTTTCAGTAGTTTCACAATTTTCAATGAGAGATTTGTTAATATCAGCCTGAATGCCGTGGTCTGATCGTACATCTGCGTGTTCCCCTTTAAAGCACTGACTGACTTTGTCCATCTTATTGTTAAGGAAAGAAACGTCTTCAGATTTCGCATCTAATAAAGAATTTGCTTTCGATTCTGACTCACGTGGAGCCGAGTCATATTGAGGAAAAGCGTAGCCAACAGTAGTAATTTGCACTGGTATGCTGGTGTTTCTTGGTAAGTTCGAGAAATGCCAGCTCATGTGGGTGTTTGATAGAGCAGGGAAAACATTGAGATCGGTAAGATTTTCTTTAATTTTAATTTGCGATATTGAAGATTTAAGCAGCATTGATCCCGCGTCACCCGATTGCAGAAGAAACACTTGTTGCATCGATTGTTTAGGAGTTAGGGTCAGTTTCTTGATTCTCAAGCGGCTTTGGAAGGTGCCAACAGAAATTTTGCGGTACAGTGCATTTTCCAGCTTCTCAATTTCAGTAGTTGAGCTGTATGGAAGTACTTCATTGTTAGCCGAGGTCCCTTGTTCCGGAATATTACCGATTATTTCTGCTTCTAATTTGCAACACTGTTGTCTATGATTCTCAACAGCCGTTATTACATTTTCGTCTTCAAGTATATCGACATGTGCCGCAGAACTGGACGACGAGTTGTCTGGACAATTCAGAACTTCGTTGATTTCCATATTAATACTTTCTCTGCTATGTTTTGAATTGATTTCTTGGCACTCAGTGAGGACCGTGAGGCTGGGCTCCTTGTTGATGATGGTGTTAATAATAAAGTGTAGCTTGCTGCCTAACTCTGTGGACTCTTCAAGTATCGGGGACGAGGACGTAGAAACTGCAAGACACAAAATAAACATATCAATCAACAAGTTTTATAACTACAATGATCAGCAAAGTTTCTACAATATGTTTCTGTTTGTGATGTAACAGATCAATATCAAATTGTTGCCTTAGGTTTAGCAGAAGATTGTACCCACTCAGATCAAGGTCGGTGGGGAAGAGAGGCACTCGCGCCTTGGGCACGCTCTGTTGCAGTATTCCGGACGTTATCCCTGACGGCTCACGCCCATAGTGGCTCTTCACATACGACTCCACCATATTCTTCTTTCTAATTAGATACAGAAAAATAATTTTATTCTAAATCGGTATAATATATACGCTTAATTCCTATTAAAATGTTATAGAATAAAATAAAATTGCTCACTAGGTAGTTTCTCTTGTTAATCTTGACTGTACCATAATAACACACACAATTATAATATTTGAGAAGTTAGAAACGGAGAGCATGAAGGGCGAAACAAAAGATCCCAAGGCTGCTTCCGAGTTCTGACTCGATAGTACAATTGAAGATACAAATGTAGCAAAGGTTCTTACAAAGTGTCCGTCGGCGATGATTCGACTATATTGGTATGTTTGTGGGACGGTATGGTAGCCTGGGATATCGTCGGTTTAGATGGACTGGTGCTGCTGGCGCGTCGTGATCTGGGCATTCTATCTGCAAAAACTGTTTGGCTACAGATACTCATTCAAATATTTTTTTTATAAAAGTGAAAAGTAATTCCAGGACAATTCACATTTATGTAATATTAAAGGGAATTTAAATCCAGAACTCGACTGTACCTATTCATCCATCCGATTATCATTTCGGTAATATATTTTTAGTGAATTACCTAAGTAAACTGAAGAGATTACGAAATGGGCCGGTTAGTGAAACTGCAATGATTAATAAAATTAATGATGAAAAATTTGTTTTAACTCATTGATATATATCACCACAAAAATTCACCTTTACACACCTAAGGGTGACATCGAAGAGAGCGGCTGTCGCGCAGTGGTTGGAGAAGGTTCTGGATTACTGCGCTTTTGTTTGTTCCTCAGGTTTGCAGAAATTGTAGGACGCTCTACAGGCGCGGCTGGCGCTGCCGCCATCCTCTGCAATCGATCCGCCATCACGTTCCTTCCATACCTCGTCTGAAACTCCTCACTATGAGCCTGGACATAAGACCTCTTCGGCTGCGCAAGCGAATTCAACCTATTTAATTTTGAAGGTCCTCGGACTGCCTCGCCTCTAGCTTCTTTAGCTTCATCCAATATATCAGTTATCTTCTTTTTTGCAAATCTGTCGGGCTTTTCTTCGACTGATATTTGCTGGTGTGGAATTTTTGGAGCATCTATAACAAGGCCTTGCTTTGTTTTTTTATCTCTTGGTATTGGTTTTGGAGCCTTATCAATCGGAGGATGTTCCTTCAAATGTTGGTTTAGACGAGATCGCCTTTTGTTAACATTTTGACGAATGATCCCATTTCTTAGATCATTGGACAAAGCATCTTTTTTGGGTGATTTTAAATTATCATTCGGTTTTTGTCTGTTTTTTTGCACGTTTTCAAATTCGTGGAGTAACTGAGAAATAGCTTTTAATGGGTTTTCTGTAATTTTTATAGGACTAATTATGGATTTTCTTCTTTCTTTCTTATTTTTGTCTGGTTCAGGTTTCGACATATTATTAAGTTTAGAGCTAATAATTACTTTGGGTATAACAGTCCCAGGAACATCAGAATTTTTGCCCGCGGATTTGTTACCTATTGGCACTTCAGATGTTATAGGCTTTTCAAAGCTAAAACAACTGGGATTTGAAGATGTCAAATGATGCTTTAAGCTAGTTCCACTATCAGTTCCCTGAACAGTCGAGTGACCTTGAGTGTAATTTGCGTCAGGCCTATGGGTACTGACTGCGGTAAACTTATTACTGAATAGTATATTTTCAGTAGCATCATCATTCCTTCCTATATTCTTCATCAAACCGTATATTTTATCAATACTTTTCCTGCATTCTACAGAAGAGGACGACTTTTTGGGTTCATCTATATTTTCTTCCAAATGTGCATTCTTGGGGCTGTTCATTGGTACGTTGATTATGCTCTGCGATGACGTCAACTCCCTGGCGCCGCTCTGTTTGATTATGACATTACTTGTCATTTGTTGGAATCTGAAAATAATGTAATTCGATTAGTGAGTTTATCGACCATACAACTTTTACTTTTGCTTGTATATTATTGCTGCTTGAAAAAACGCTCACCCATCAGACTTATCAGAACCAGGTGTGAATGAATTCAGGTTCTTACTGATGTCAGTGGAGGATGGTCCGATAAGCTGTGTTAACATAGTTAAATTCGCTGGGAAATCAGTTGATACGACTGAAGTACACGCAGAGCTCTCCTTCGTATCCTTATTGTCTTTCTGCTTCATATCTAAGTACATCATTTCTGTGACTGCATCGTCTAAATAGTAGCTTCGGTTTGTAAATTTCTTACTGTTTTTATCAGGCGTAAGCATAGAAGTTCCCGTTTCGTCGTCATCTAGTTCGAGGCCGGTATCTGGTACAGATTCTTTCTTCAATCCTTTGCGCTTTTGTTTGTTATCAATATTCATGGATTGACCATATATGGAGTTATAAAAGGACTTGTTAGTAATAGATAGCTTAGTAACCGAGCTCGACGGCTGGGGCATTATTACACCTTTGCCGTATTTATGTTTTGACACTTTACAGGTTTCGCTTAATGCAATCTTCTTTTTCTCTCGCTTTTCACGTATTTCCAGTAACTTCTTGCGTTTCTTCTCTTCCATGATCATGGATTGATTCTCGTATGGTGACTTGATGCGTACTCGGGTAGGAGACTTCTTTTTCGTAGCCGTATTTTCAGTATCCTCACTTTCTTCGAGCAAAGTACTCTGCGTGCTAAGTCTCTGCATTCTTATCCGCAGTTCGTCTGGTGACAGTATATTGAATGATGCATCGGCGTGGACAAACTGTCCTTTCCGATCTAAAATATCACGAAGGGTCTGCGCCGACCCATTCAGTTCTGGATTGCTTCCGCTTTCAGACAAGACAGAGCAATCATTCTCACTACAAGGGTAGTCAGAGATATCAGTAGCTGTATCTACGCTAGGTTGCTCTTGGTCGGTATCACTCGTTGGACGAGGCTGGTGAGTTGCTGCTTCATATTCATTTGGATGAACTGGTTTGCTGTCCGGCACCAACTCTATTATTTCAATTTTTTTTTCTTTCATAGTCTCAATTGATTTCTTGTAAGGCAAAGGCAGTATCTTAGAAGCACTTATACCTGTTAATTATGGAAAAAATAATTAACGTCTTGTTACCAATGGTTTTATTGGTAATCCACGGCATACTATACTATTATTACCATATTATAATTTACCAAAAAAATGAAAAAGTAATTTAAGCTTGAAACCTATTATCTTACCAAGTTGTTCAGCGGGAGCAGTTTTGAGGATCATGATAGAGTTGATGTTGCTGATGACCTGGCCGGACTGCGACCGCTGCAGCTGAAACACCACGTCCACGCGAGACTCGCCCTTCTTAGCCTCGCTTTCCACCTCTTTCTCTCTCTTGCAACTTATGATCAGGTTATCATCAAATTGTTTGCTGAACAATGTGTACGATCCACACAGCAATTTGGGAACTTCCACAATTATCTTTTTCTCCAGAATCTTAGACAGAGACCTTAAATCCACTTCGGAATGTACCAAATCGTCCCAGGTTGAGGCATGTCCACCTATCTTACGCTCTACATGTAGAGGGATACTAGTGGAAGTCGCCAGGACTTTGGTATCGTTTTGTATGTGTTCCTCGACCTTGTGTTGCACCTCTCTCCATTTCTCTTTCGCCTTGTCGGTCAAATAATCACCGTTACTAATCCGTTTCAACTGATCTATCGTATGTTTGACATATTTTATGATGTTATCCATGTAGAAGTTATAGTTATCCTCAAGTCGTTTACAGCATATGTAGTCAAGCAGCGACGCTGGTAAAAGGGACTCGCCAATCTCTTGAGCGTTGTACTTTAAATTGAAATTCTTCAACTGGTCCTTTATATATGGATCTTTGAATATGAAGTGTCGATCATATTCGGTTGTAAGATCAGAAGTTTGTATCTCCAGATCACCTAGTTTGTGACAGAGAGTGTTCTCAAGGGAGGAATGATTGGTGAGCATGTCGATTCGTTCCTTATTGATCATAACTACGTCATGTAAGTCTTCAAAGCTGTAAATTTCGCTGATGTCAGAGCCGTCGGAGTCATCATCATCGTGAACTACGGTCTCTACGTATTGATTGGGTTTCTTGTGCTTCAGCTCGTTGGCTGAGGTCATGAGCTTGGTACCTATGTCGATGTTTTTGTATAATAAAACCAAATCTTGTGCTGTTAGAGAGTCGCCTTCTGAAAATAAGTAGTTATAAATTGTCAGCGCTACTAATAAATTGATTCTCTGAACTCATATCATATGCAGTCAGCAGGTCATAAATTATGCAGGTATAATATTAACTAGAATTTATGTCAAGCATTTTATTAACAAGCGACTAAGGATGCCAACAAGTGAATAATTAGAATGCATTTTCTTGGACATATCTCTGAAGCAAAATATATGAGTTACTTATGCATGTATCTGATTGGATGGCATAAAATCATACTGGTAGTAAGTATGTATGCTAGATTGTTCTTATCATCGCCGAGTCTTCCAACATGGATCCCGTAGGTATCTGGGCGTTGTAACAGCACCCGCTTTGCACCGACCCATAACTGTTGGCATAACCACAGTGCCACAAGTAGAGTTTTTAACATGTTTTTTCTTTGACGATATCGCCTGCGTATTTTCTTCATTTTGTATGGGAACGTTAAAAAGCGCCCCAAGCGGCGAGTATAGGAAGTTTTACGTCTCCTTACGAAAAAAGCTCAAACGCAAGGTCATGCAATGACGTTCCTATGTGTCAAAACCTATATACTTGGGGCACAGAACAATACAGAAAAGGCTTTTCTTCCTGTTCTGTGGTTCTGGTTGCATAACCGTGGTAACCATAGACGATTGCTACTCACCGTTAACTTGTTCAAATTCATGGTTCTTCGTCATTAGGTCGAAGAGCTCGTTCGCAGTCTGGTACTCGTGGGAGTGGGCACCCCCCTCCCGCGCCCCACCAGCCACCCCCTCACCAACATTATCCGATACTCGACTGATCAACATGCCTGCTTTCACATCGATTTAACAAAAAACAACAACTAAAAGTATCTGATTTAAAGTCTGCAATGTGCCTACAAAACACGCGTAACGAAATCGTTTTTATTGTAAAAATTTTAAAGTATTATTTTCAAAAATATATACGAATGAATAGGAAAAATAATATGCGTCAGTCAATTTGAATTTGGAACGTGCTTGCGGTTCGGTGAACGCCAGTATTTTTTGATACCAAAAAAAGAGCTAGGCATAGACATAAACATTTTTTTTATTCAATCATAAAAAAAAGTTTGTATAAAGTATTTATATTATATTTTTCGTTAATCACACAATATGAGAGCCTGAATTATTTCTCTTCCAACTTGCAAGCAGTCAAAAAAATACGGGATTTACGGTTTCAGTAACCTAAATAATCACGGACATATTTATTTATCACATATATAAATAAATTGTTTTCTCAGTAAAACACCTTCACGTACAAGACCCGACACCATTATAATTTATAATACCTATTATGTGTGTGGATAGATCAATCGAACGCAAATATAATTAAAATTTTATTTATTATCAAATAATAATAACATTAACAATACTGTGCAAATCATAAATAGAATACTGCAATAAAACAGTGGAATGGTAAATTGGATGCTGATAAGCAATAATGTGTCAACCCACAAAAAGTCAAATTCAAAGGTTTTGATATATTTTGATAATGCATCACGGATTTAACATTCTAAAAAAGTGTTTCAAGTCATCTGAAACATAAAAGTACGTAAAAAATGGATTTATGTCATAAAACAAATCTTAAATCACGTATACAATCATCTTAAGACGCCATTTTCTCAAAACCAAGTTTATGCGGGTTGACACATTATTGCTTATCTGCATCCAATTATCGATTACATTTTACTATTCGAATATATATATCAGTCTTAAAATTAAAATTATTTTATTATGTATTTTATATTATTTCTTAAAATATTATCTCGTAAATTTTTGGACGCATTAAATAATTAATTTGTTTTAATATGAACTACCCGTTTAAAGAGCATTATTTACAAAGCCTCTTTCATGCTCTATTCTATAGCTTATGCGCGTCTGTAGTCTGTGCGATGGGCCTGGTTTAGTAATTTTTTTTAGAATATTTGTAAAAGTTAGGTATATTAAGACACGGTATGGAAAAGTGACTCGAGTAGTTCTGGTTCGCTGAGATCCCTTTTGTACTGCTGCGCCAGCTCTTGGATGAGGTGTCGGCGACGCACGTGCGGCGGCTGGTACCTGCGGGATACGAACTGTGAGCTCAGAACTGTTACGTAAATTTGACACTCACTCGTACATCGGCTAGGAAGCTTACCAGTACCGGGTCAGTTGTGTAATATTTTCTTTAAAACAACTGTAAAATAAATACTTTATTTGAGAATTGAGGCAGCAGCGCGCCGTCGGCCAGGACCCCGGCGGTGAGAGTAGAGTGGGGAGAGCCTCACAGGTCGGTGTAGAGCCGCGAGCGGCGCGCGGCGGCCAGGACGGCGCGGCGCAGGGCGGCGGGCAGCAGGGCGGGCGCCAGTAGCGCGCCGTCGGCCAGGACCCCGGCGGCGCCGGCGGGCGCGGTGTGCACCCTCACGAGGCCGCTGCGGCGCGCGCTCACACACACCGTAGTCACCTCGTGCCGCCGCCACGGGAGACCCGTCTCGCAGTATCCGAGCAACTCATCTTTCAATTAAATTATTTTATTAAGTACGTCTAATTTGGATAATGTCACTCTGAGCAACCTGCACGTCGTCACGCTGGGTAAGTCATGTGGGAGCATGGCATGTCACGAAGGAGAGTCATGTGGGGGCGTGGCGTGACATGGTGGACTGTCTGGTGGGGGAGTGGCGTGACATGGTGGACTGTCATGTAGGGGCGTGGCGTGATATGGTGAACTGTCATGTGGAGGCGTGGCGTGACATGTAGGAGACTAGCGAAAATCATGTACAGGATTGCCCTATTTAGAGAAATACGCCGACTTACCGCATGTGATTAGGTTGTGACCAAAGAGCTAATCAACAAAGTCGGCCAAACCTAGCTACGACACGACACACGTGACGAGAGACCAACTAGACCATTACTATTGTAGATGGACATTTTTTTTCTAACATATTTGTTCAACTCACCGATGGGCAAATTGAGATGGTCCTCAAAGTCCTCCAGCCATATAATTAGGATTTTCGTCGTGAAGTCCCTGTTCCGTCTGCCACTACCTGTGACCAACATACAATGTACAAATGAACAACTATTTACTTAGTACTTGTTATGTCTTGTGTGAACAGTGACGAGTGTGACCTGCGAGTGAGCTGGTAGGATGTTTGTCAAGGTCCAGTGAGAGCGCGCGCCCCTTGTCGGCGCCCAGCGGCCGCGGTCGCTCCGTCTCACCGCTCGATCCCTCCCATACAGAACCCTTCTCCGAACTCCTGTAACAGATCATAAATTCATTACCTGCTTCATACAGTAAGCCAATGAGTCGTAAAAATACTCAAAAACTTTACACGGGTTAGTTTGGAAAAAAATACTAGGATATGGTCAGCAGCAGAGGTTGTTAGGCTTTGTAATATTTGTGTCTGTTAATTGACGTATGTATATAAAAGACATGGTTCCATAAGTTACTAAAGAAAAGAGAAATCCAACCCGAAACTCTTGCGCAAAAATATATATATGATGAAACGATTTATAAGCTTATAAGTCCGAGCAGTCCTAATATGATTTTTAATATTTTCCCAATGATATACATTTAGCCCCACGAGAAACGATGGATGGATTGTGTGAAAGATGAGATGGCTAGAATGAGAGTGAATACAGATATGACGGCTGATAGAGAGAAATGGAAGAGCAGAACATATTGCGCCGACCCTATATACATATCAGATTTTTGTTATTTTTTTAAGATCAATTATGACTTGCCTATCTCCCGGTTCGTAAGCATCTTACCTGGAAGACAAGCAAGATCCATCGACATCCGACTTGATACTGTCACTCTGTTGATCGTCACCGTCATCTAGTTCTGCGCCGGAGGGCACCACAAACGCTATCTCGTTGCTCGCGTCCGACCAATATAGGACCTAATCAAGAAAGATCAATTTCAACCATAATCTCCATGTCTTCTTCCCATGCAATGTTTCCCATACATATTTCTTTCTCTTTGTCAAATGAAGAGACTGGTGTCAACTCGTAGAATGTCTATTGTAGTACAATATTATATAATACAGGTACTTGGAACACGTAAGAGGAGTTGCAGAAAGGTATTGCACGCACAGTTGTTACGGTCACGGCCCTTGACACGTTCGAAAATCTCTCTAAAGGTGAAAATCTAAAGGTAGACAATATTTCTGAAAAGGTGTAGTGTTTCCACAGACTTATATCCTCAGATAGTTTGTATAACAGTATTCACCCACCATGATCATTGTATGATGCGGTGCCTGTACCTGTTCCTTAGTGTCGTAGAGCGCGGGCGCCGGGTCGCGGACAGCGCGCGGCGCGGGCGCGCGGCGCGGGTCGTAGCTGGTCGACACGTGGCCCGTCCAGCCCGGGTGCTCGCTCACCAACACTGGCTTGCCGAGCCTGCCAACCGTGACATACTTATCATTTATATGCATCAAATACGTGCTTTGTGGCTAAATTCGGAACAATACGAACCCCATAGAATTCGAAGGTAGTTTAATACACGCGGGAGAAATCACGAAGGTCAGGTAAAATACAAAATAAGTTCAAACAAGTATAAGGTGTGACGTACCCTCTAAGCATGCGTATGAAGGGCGGCGGCACAGTGGCGAGCGAAGTGGCGTTGGCGACGATGTCCTTGGCGCGAGTCTGGCCGGCGCGCGCGCAGAACACGTGCGCCGTGACCGCAGCTCGCGGCCCGCACGCGTCCAGCCGCCGCAGCGCCGCGCTGAAGCCCGCGGCCGACGAGTCCAGCGCCGTCAGGCGACCCGCCGACCCCTATCACACGTTATTTCAAACAGAGCTTTTTCGGTCTCTTTCTCCCAAAAGAAAAACTTATCATTTTCTCGCAAAGAAGCAACTTGAAGAAAAATCGGTCAAGTGTGTGAAAATAGAAAATCGGACTAGGAGTCATCTGGACTCAACCCTGAGAAAAATTGGAATAAAAATTGAACCGGAGATCAGACTCAAAGCGGGATTCGGTACCTCCAGATTTCCCTTCTGCGCTATAACTAAACAGATTCACATGGACCAACCTTCTTATCTCCGCCAAAGTTAAGGTATCCGAAGTGGGAGAGAAACAGTCTCGCCGTCTGGAACTCTGTCACCGGTTCCGGTGGGACATACTCTTCGGGGACCTGTGAAATAAACACGTGAAAAACAGTCAAAAGGACCAGAGTCACTCTCATTTGTGTCAGGATATTTTGAAGTCACCGACTTCTACTATAATGTATTCCATACAAAATTACATAAATAAAGTACGAGAAACTTGCGTTATACTTTTTACAAATAGAAAAAACATAGTAAGTTTTGGGATGGGTTCTTCTAAACTTTAGAAGAATGACGCGAAGAAATTTAAAGAAGAGTCCAGCGTACGCCATACTCGTCTATCAGATGTATGAGGTTTAATTTATGATTAAATTTTTTTTATATACAATTTGTTTTCATAACTCCTAAAAATTTCCATATGCGTATTGAGAGGAGACGGACAGTCTCGATGCGGGTTAAACTAAAAGGACAACGGATTTTATACAAATTATTTTCTGAGGCTATTTATCTTACCACATTATCCTCGCTCTCCCGGACCCGTTTTTCGATGCTAGCTTGTTGGTCGAGCAACTTGAAGAGAGTGGGTGCCTCAGAGTCGTTCAGTTGACGAAGTACTGCCTCCAAGCTGGGGAACGCTGAGTCCCTGGAGGGAGAATACAGTGGGTTATATTGGGATACTATTTTACGGCAAAGTTAACAAGAGTAAGTTAGAAGCGAAGAAAGTTAATAGGATAAGGAGTGGGGTGGGGTGATAGGGTAGGATCAGTCAATAGGTCAGTATGTATGTTACACGGCGGCGGGCGGTGCGGGCGGCAGGGGCCGGCAGAGGGGAGCGTGGGGCGCGTGCGGCTCGAGCATGTCGACGGGGCGCGCGCAGGCCGTGCATCCCCGCGTGGCGCTGCGGGCCGCGCCCCGGCTGCTCACCGACCACGCGAACCGTCCCCAGCCGCATCGGATTATCACTGCACCAAACACATAAAGTCAAAGTCAAAGTCAAAAGTATCTTTATTCGATTAGACTTTTTACAAAGTACTTTCAAATCGTCAGAATGACATAATTATACAGGATTATACATGCTACCGCCAGGTTCGGAAGGTTGCTTTTACTGAGAAGAACCTGGCAAGAAACTCAGTAATTACTCTTTACAAAAATATTATACATTTTAAAGAATACAAAATAAATAATTTAAAAAACGTAAGCTCATGGACAATGTTCCACACAACTAAACTAACTAAAAATCTAGTACATCTACTTATAACTAAATACTTATAACATACGCCCATTAACATACGACAACATGCACAAACGATGCGTGAATACACAGGATAGTAGCTTACCGATGAGCGTGGGCTGCGGCTCCTGACTGTTGGCGAGCGGCTCCTCGAGCAGCGACAGTAGAATGCTGCCGTCTGCCACGAAGTGCCTCAGCCCACCGTGACCCAGCTCCGCCAGCCATCGCTCGTCCAGCCGACACCAGCTTGATTTGGTACCATAATCCACCTAATTACACAAATACATTGAATAGTGAACTAATAGATGAAAATACAAAATGTATCTTAATGTAAATACCTGTTCCAAGATGAGCATCAGAAGAGCTTCAGCCGCATCCCGCACTCTCATCGAAACAGGTTTCAACTCCTTTTCGTCCTTCATTTTAGGAGGCTCTCCAGGCTTGCCTAATTGTAAAGCATATTGATCAATTACTATATAAATCAATCATGCATTGAGTAAAACTAAATTAGTTGAAACATGTACTAGGCGCCCATCAAACACAAGAGCGACACATATTTTCATTACCTTCCCAAGAGTGGCTTACATGCTACTAGGATGCCATGAAATATAAGAGATATACCTTGACTCTTGGAGCCGGAGATGCCGAGTTCGACGACCTCCATGAGCGTGGCGAGGCAATCGGGGTCAGCGAGCAGTGCCGGGCAGAGCCAGGCGGCGAGGCAAGTATAGGCGGCCACTACACACGAGTGTAGATCCCGCGAGTGTGCCTGCGGCGGTCGGCTGCACTGTACCGTGATGTAGTCGCAGATCCAACGCACTGCGCGTTTGCGTTCTATCGCCTCTGTTAACATTTCATACTACAAGTCAGAAGATCGTCACAAATTATTTTTGATTACACTACAACTTATGGTGTTGTTATCCATATAACACTAGCACAGTGTGTGTCAGTGGGGTTTAAAGTCAAAACACCAGATCACTATTAAAACGTTTACTCGTTATAACATATATAAAAGATAGGATATGCAGATAAGGCGGCCACCACAAACTTTATGAGTATGAAGGGGCCGTGGTGGCAGTGGGGTTGTAGCAGTCGCCCGCTACACAAGCAAGGCAAGTTCGAATCCCACAATCCTGCACCGATGAGTTTTTCTAAAAACTTAAGTGTAATAATTTCGCGTACAAAACCCTGCATATGTCTGAGAAGAAATTCAAAGACGTATGTATAGTGTCTGGGACCTCTTACCCCGTCGGGGACCCTGCTGGGATGAGCATATTTATTTTTTTAACGATGTCCTATTTTAATTAACGCTTGGACCAAACGAGCCTCTGACCAAAGACACCGATAGCGAGTGACAAGCTGTTAATACGCTTTTTCACACGTGCAGCGAGTTTCAACTGCGTGGTCAGTGGCCAGTTGGCGTCATGTCTTAGTTGTAGTATTTACTACACTTACCAATAACAAAACCTAGAGAGCATGGAAAAGATAAAAGGTATCAGAAAAAGAACATTATTATTGCAATAGACTTACACTCTACAATTTCTTTCATATATTCTATACTATCCTATATTATGTTCTCCTGCTGCTAGTACCAATCCTTCTTAGTAAAGTATTGGAAAACTTGCTAAACGCAGGAACAGGGGTCCTACTATCATCGTTATAGTGACGTCTTACTAACTTCTTAGCTTTTGGCGTTTAATTTTAGCATCACAAAATGAGACTTCAGAGCTAAGAAGTTCTAGAAACGCTATTATTTATTTTTATTTATTTATTTATTTAACCTCATAGAACGGCTTGAAGCCACTTAAACTAAAGGGAAAAAAGGAGCACTTTCATGCAGTCTCCTCACAAAACTCCAAACATACACACAAAATATTCTTCCATTCATCCGCAAACAAATCACATTCACACGCGAGTAAAACCGAGGTCGGAAGTAAGTTTTTCATAATTGACGAGACATCGATTGACCATAATTTCTTCTGAGTCTGCAGACAAAGTAACATTATCCTGACGCTTCGCTAATAGAAACAGTCAAAAATATATGGGAAAGACATATTTCACGCGACTGATGTATGTCATTAACATACATTTTGTAACGTTTCTATTAGCGCAAGCGCGAAGAAATGTTACTTTATCTAGGCCTGCAGCCTGCAGGTGATTAGTGATGAAGTGAGGTAGAAGATGAAGCTCGCTTGTCCGTTAGTAGCCTGTTCTTGAAGGGCCTAAGTTTTTCTTGTGTTACCTGGCTTCGCAGAGTGCAGCTTGGCGAGTCCTGAGAGCAGTTCAAGGGCGGCGAGCGACACTTGCAGGTCTCCCTTCCACGACGAAATCAGCCGGTGGCACACCAGGTAGGTGGCGCGCACCACCAGCGCTGCACCTATACATACTCTTTGTTATTGCTGAAAAAACTTATGAATGCCACCAGTTACAGGTGTCGTCATGAGTAATGAGCGCTAGCCTTGAATGCACAGTAGTTATCACCTCTACATACTTCAGCAAAAATAGTGGGAGGGTAGCTGAGCATGTATTTTGTTTTCGTCGCGCCACACAGACATACAGAGACAGACTCAAAAAATACTACAGCGCATTCAAGAGTAGCGCTCATAGGTCGTGACGGCCTACATACCCATTTGCCTACACATGTAACGATCAAGGAAGTGATCAAGCGTTCAAGAGCTCCCCACCACTTTCCCGATATTGCCTCTGTTGCTAAGGTCGTGTGTCTGTCCGTCATTCTTTAACCAATAAATTAACAAGATTCCCTACTAAGATCAGTTTCCATTGTTAAAGGTCTCCGTTTATATTCAGGTGTGTCATGAACATCTAATCATGATGACAGATCTTGAGATCCATTACGTATAGTAAATACCTTAAAAACCACCTCTTATCAATCGGATTGAGCTGAAATTTGTTTTACACGCTCATTTAGGATGACGATGCATGATTAGCTATGTGACGTCATTCTAATTCCAATATGGCGGATCATCCAAGATGGTGGACTAGTTATTTTATCGCGGTAGCATGCATAATCCTGTATAATTATATCATTCTGACGATTTGAAAGTACTTTGTAAAAAGTCTAATCGAATAAAGATACCTTGGACTTTGACTTTATCTGCAGTACCTACATTATCAGGGCTTGTTGAGGAGAACATGAAAGCTTGTTAAATAAAAAGTGTTTATACCATTAATATATTTTGATAAGTAAGTATGATTGGATTATTAGGAAACAAAAGATACGACCCGCCTCTATAAGCGGTTACTGTGAGCCTAGTTTTCGAATCTGTAAAACATATACAAACATTTTCTGGCCATCTATACATCGTGATCGACATGAAAGTGAGGTTGGAATTATTCAAATTAAATAGAGCAAGCAAGAAATTTATAATATTAAAATGTTGGGTTGTTAAATGATACAAATGTTATGTATAAATGTAACTTTTATATATTTCATAATTCTTTGTAAGGTCGGCCAAAGTGCTTTAAATTAGCAATACGTTTGAATCTTTTTTAATATTGTGGTGACAAGGTGCCATGTCACGAAAGTAGACCTTAAATTATGTTCCATTAAGATCGTAGGCAAACGAATTCATAGCCGATTATACTTTATAAAAAATTTAAAATTCGCGTTGGTATAATTTATCAACCCCATATTGATTGTTTCACAAATAAAAGCTTCATATTAAATAGCGGCAGAATAAAGTATGGTTTATACTGTGCGGAACCTGAAACGTGGTACGAGCTACGAACATTTTATACGAAGTGTTAAGTGACAGTGTAGTGCTATGCAGCGATTGTGGATCCAGGCCGCCATGTATAAACCACCCTTTATTCTACTTTGAAATTAAATCAGTACACCAAATATACGTTTGTAAATGTTCCAACGTCGTCGTCGCGCGGCTCAAAATGTGTTAATCCGCCATCTTTGGCCGGCATAAATCTACAGCCCGCCTCCGAAAAAGTATCAACTCAATTTGAGCCGCGCTAAAACGCAAGGTCAAGCGACGCCGTTTGAACGAGTCAAAATCTATAACTGGGGCACAGATTTAGTGAAATAGATTGAGCATGAACAGTGTCCCAATAATAGGCTTAAACAGTTACGATATCGCCTGCGTATTTTCCTCATTTTGTATGGGAACGTTAAAAAGCGCCCCAAGCGGCGAGTGTAGGAAGTTTTACGCGTCTATACAAAAAAAAGCGCAGGTCAAGCGACGTGTAAAAGCCTATACTTGGGGCACAGATGATAATCTTACGCAGTTATTGGTGAAACAACCTTAAAGCAGGCAGCAAATAAAATGTGATGGTTACCGAATAGTGGCGAGGTGGGGTCAAGCTCCCTAACATCGGCCGCGTAGTCCTCGAGCGACTGCGCCTCCCCACTGCCCGAAGCACTGCCGCTCTCCGAACGGGCTATATTATATACCACACTTATTGCCATCGCTTTCCACCTACCTTCACTCAATCACACCGAACGAACAGTCACTGCGCTCCATGATTAAAGGCATACTGCACAGTCAGTGCCGGATTAAGCCAGCGCGGGGCCTGTAGCAAATTCGGCCAAGGGGTTTGAATTAGGGGCATATTCACCGATTGAACTAATCGCGATTAGTTCAACGTAACTCGGTTTTAGAGCTTAATCTTTTAAATTTTTCATAAAATAAAATATATACCTCACTTTAAATATTTTTTATCGTATTACCTATTTAATAAGAGAACATTTTCTGAGCTAGTAAAACTTTGAACGATCAAACACGTTTCGTTATTTCTTCTATATATGAAATACGTATGACATCGTAGATTTTGCCGTAAAATGAAACGCGGCTACGACATTTTAGGGCTCTCGCCAAGAGAAATGTTTGTTTTATCTATGGCTTTCGTAAACGCGTTTAACATGATGCTGGTGAAATTTGTTTGACGTTAAACGAGATTAACACTGATCTTTAAACCAGATTAACTGAAACTTAGTTTTATTAAGCTAAGATTTGATAGCGATCGCTGAATTTGTCCCTTAGGTTCTTAAGTTTTTTTGGTATTAAACGCAGATTAGGTAATAAAACCTAACATGTATGTGCGGGACAACCGGAAGCGGCTATGTAGATTTTGATACCAACGTTTAAACGTTTCTTGAGGCAGGTATTATATAATCTATACCTACGATTTAATTTTCAGATTTTTTGATTTTCAGGTGGGAGTGATGCATCTGACCTGGTTGGTCCCTTTAAAGGATGACGAAGTCCGAGCCGAGCTTCGACCGTTGCTCGGCCGTCACTCGGTTGCTGTTCGGTATACCGTCATTATGTCCATACAAAATATATGTAAGGCTATCTGATTGATTTACAAATACAAGGGGACAAAGAAATGCTTTGAGATTATTTATCATTGAAAATGGTCGATGTTTAGGCAATTACGCCTGAAAATGCGTTGCAAACTAAATGTAGCGTGGAATCATAGTGTAGCTATGTTATAGTGTGAGTGTTTGCAGTGATGAGTTGACGAAGCTTGCGTGTGTGGAACGAATGGTTTAATGTTTACAATCAAATAATATTATCAAAATGTAAGATAAATATCAGTCTAGTATACCTAACTGTACATACTTTTTTATAAAAGTTATTCCTGAATTTCTATGCAATAACGTTTATTATACTTAACGAAATCAGTGGTCTTTAACTGATCATTATCTAAGCAAAGATTCTCAATAAGTTCCAGCACCTTCCTGTATTGGATGGGTATTAATATAGGTACCTTTATAGTCAGTGGAGTGGTCGGGCTGGTCGGCGTGCAGTGCGGCGTGGGGCACGGCGTTGTGCCTGACGCAGAGGTACAGCGCCGACAGCAGCGGGACGGCCAGCGCCTCCGAGCTCTCCACCTGCACCGCCGACACGCACACCAACGAGATGCGGCCGCGCCCGTACTCGCCCAGAGTCATGCCGCCGCTGGACATTAACGTTCACTTGCATTCTACCCTCTTTATAACAATACACGGCCAGCGCCTCCGAGCTCTCCACCTGCACCGCCGACACGCACACCAACGAGATGCGGCCGCGCCCGTACTCGCCCAGAGTCATGCCGCCGCTGGACATTAACGTTCACTTACATTCTACCCTCTTTATAACAATACACGGCCAGCGCCTCCGAGCTCTCCACCTGCACCGCCGACACGCACACCAACGAGATGCGGCCGCGCCCGTACTCGCCCAGAGTCATGCCGCCGCTGGACATTAACGTGCACTTGCATTCTACCCTCTTTATAACAATACACGGCCAGCGCCGTTTGTTTATTACACATTCACGACTAAACTATTCAAACGATCATCGTTCAATCAGGAGTTCATAAAATGGTAATTTTGGCGGGCGTATCCGTAGATAGTACTTATAATTATTTTTTTTGTAAATAAATAAATATGCTCTCGCCATGCCAGGAGGGTCCCCTAAGGGGTAAGCAGAGGTGTTGTACTGCATGCAGAAGTGTTAACCTGGCAGAGGGTGAGTCCATCGCCGTCTCAGGCACTATACATACGTGTTTGAATTACTTCTCAAACTTTTCTCACGATGTTATCCTTCACCGTAAATCACGTGGTGTGAAATCAAAGCACATAAGTTTTTGGGATTCAAGCTTACGTCTGCGTAGCAGGCGTAAGCTTGCTGCGTAGCAGGCGACTGCTCTAAACCCGAGGCAGCCACAACTCAGTACTCAAAAAAACTCAAAAAATATATTATTTGTTATTATATTATAACAAATAATATTTTTTTTTGAAAACTTACTACTCATTGCATCCTGGAAACTCGGGCACAGGCAGCCCCTTGTAATGGTATGGGAATGCAACCAGAGACAACAGAGCGCTGATGGCGGCTTTACGTAGCTCCCGTTTGTCTATGGTGCCGCATTCCAGCTTCGGCTCCCGCTCCGACAATATTTGATCCAGCGCGTTGATGAAGTCTGGCACTAACACTAGGACGCCGTCCAGGTCCAAACTGTAATTTTATTTAATTATTTAGAAATTGTTAGTACATTCCGAATGCTTTAAGATGTAGTGTGACGCACCTCCCGAGGCTTGTATGCTTTAGTTGGTAAGAGTTGAATCGACACTGCACCTAAACAATCGTATTATTTACCTGACACTCCCGCGCCCCACATTGCATGGCGACCCTGCAATCCTGCAGTCCATATGCATTAACTTTTAATGTTCCACAATTTAATTTAATTGATGTCACTCCGATTATGTCGCTTACAAAAAAAAGTCTTTTCAACAGAATTCGAAAATGTAATTTTGTATTTGATCAATAATTATTACCCCGTAGCCAAGTACTGCCCAAAAGGCAGTGTCGGGTAAATGATACGACTTGTTAGGTGGCAATTTCGGTTTCAAGCCTCGGGAGGAGGTGCGACATATACACTACAATATGGTGTAGTGGTGTGTGTTACCGGAATATGTCAGCCGCGTTGAGTATGACGGCAGGTGCGGTGGCGGGGTCCCTCAGGCCGCGGCGCAGCGCAGCGTAGCTCCGCGCCAGGTACGGCGCCAGCACCTCCTCGCCGCACTGGCGGGAACACAACACGCGGCACACCGCGCCCAGCGCCTCCGCGCGACCTTACACACACGGACCGACCAACTATACAATCAAATCCCCCTTATTACGTAGCTCCGCGCCAGGTACGGCGCCAGCACCTCCTCGCCGCACTGGCGGGAACACAACACGCGGCACACCGCGCCCAGCGCCTCCGCGCGACCTTACACACACGGACCGACCAACTATACAATCAAATCCCCCTTATTACGTAGCTCCGCGCCAGGTACGGCGCCAGCACCTCCTCGCCGCACTGGCGGGAACACAACACGCGGCACACCGCGCCCAGCGCCTCCGCGCGACCTTACACACACGGACCGACCAACTATACAATCAAATCCCCCTTATTACGTAGCTCCGCGCCAGGTACGGCGCCAGCACCTCCTCGCCGCACTGGCGGGAACACAACACGCGGCACACCGCGCCCAGCGCCTCCGCGCGACCTTACACACACGGACCGACCAACTATACAATCAAATCCCCCTTATTACGTAGCTCCGCGCCAGGTACGGCGCCAGCACCTCCTCGCCGCACTGGCGGGAACACAACACGCGGCACACCGCGCCCAGCGCCTCCGCGCGACCTTACACACACGGACCGACCAACTATACAATCAAATCCCCCTTATTACGTAGCTCCGCGCCAGGTACGGCGCCAGCACCTCCTCGCCGCCAGACGGTCACTCTCCGAACTAATTTATACACATTTAGTGGGTAGTAAGGTAGCGGTAATAATAATCGTACCTGGCTGGTAACTGAGCATGTTCAGTTTATGTGTAGCGTCGGAGAGCGAAGGCGGCGGCGGAGTGCCTTCCGCACGCTCTGTAACAATCAAACATACATAATAAATACACGCCTCTCGAAGGTCACTGAAAACCACGTAGCACGTCCAAGATTTCACAAAATACTTCCTAAAGTGACCAATAGACCAACGAAGTAGTATACAAAAAATCTTAATCAATAGACAGACGTCATCTTAACCGTTCATGTATGGAGAAAAAAATTAAATTCTAATTTGGAGTTTACGCTAACATTATCCTTAAGTACTCACGCTGGTTAGTGACAGGAGCCGGTGTGGTCCCGATGAGAGCCGCTTCGAACAGCCACTCTCCAAACAGGTGGAAGATGGAATTCACCTTCGGACGCAGCGGGGTCAACGGCGGCTTTTCCGTCTCACATACTTGATGGGAAAAGTTATAAAACGAAATGCTAACGTCATTACAATATACATTGATATAAATAATACACAGGTTATACCTAAACTGGCTTACATGGTATACGAATATGGAGCTGGCATGAATATATACCCCGAAACAGTAAGCAGAGGTGATGTGACAACAACACCCACATTTCACCGAATATGATTAAGTGCCAACGTGACAGAAGTCGAGTCCATCGCCGTCTCAAGCACTATACATACGTCTTTGAATAACTTCTCAGACATATGCAAGTTCCCTGATGTTTTCCTTCACCGTATTGCACGTGGGTCCGTCAAATGTATGAAGGACAGCCAATCAGATAATGACAACAAGGCTGGGCTGTTAGTAAAGACACTTGATTTGCTCTTGTATATGATGTTGCCTCTATAGGTAGTCTGATAGTCAGTGAGGTAGCATATTGATGTAACATTTCTGCATTTTTGCTGACGGGAGGGAGAAGTAAGGAGTTACAATTAAACCTTCGTAATCGATGGTTTGAAACAAAGAAGAAAAATGCAGAGAAAGAAATTCGAGAGACGTCTTGTTTGTCATTGAGTATTAAAATATATAGTATAATTCTATTAAATTGATACCCATCTAGAGCTACGCCACCACAGTACTTAAGTTTTAGTTTGTAACAATCAGTAATAAATGGGCTGTGCACGCAATCAGGCGTTTTACGTAGCATATGAGAGGTTGCATAGTTACCTTGTGATGTGATAGAGTTGGGTGGAGTGGTCGGCATCACGCTGACGGGCCGACTGCCGCTGGACAGGCCGATCAACGAGGTGCGAGGCGTGCCTGGACACATCACACATATAACACTACTAGCTATGCCCCGCGGTTTCACCCGCGTTAGCATAATCTAAGTAATAAAAGTAGCCTAAACTGTCATCCCCTATTTTATCCCCTTGGGTGTAGAATTAATCAAAATCCTTTCATAGCGGATGCCTACGTCATAACATCTACCTGCATGCCAAATTTCAGCCCGATCCGTCCAGTGGTTTGGGCTGTGTGGTTATAGATCACTATGTCAGTCAGTCAGTCAGCCACCTTTGCGTAATATATATTTAAAGATAGATTTGATCACGGAGATACTGTTACAGAAGTCACCACGAGGTTTGAATGTTCAGCGAAAATATAGTGGGGATAACTGCGCATGTATTTGTATGCGCTTGCGTCATAGAAAACCGAAAAAAATACACAGCACTCAAAACCAGACCAGCAGTTTCTGAGATCTGCGTTCAAGCAAACAAACTTCAGCTTTATATCTTCTCCTTCTAATCTTCTAATATATAAAATTTCCATGTTAGTTACCTTACTCCTCCGAAACGGCTGGACCGATTTGTATGATTTTGTGTGCAAATCGGGTAGGTCTGAGAATCGGCCAGCATTCATACCCCTAAATGATAAGGGTGACCACCCCAAAAAAATATATGGCAATACAACGTTTGCCGGGCAGTATATACATATAGATATAGATTACTAATTTCGGAAGAATGAAAAATACAAATTAAACAAAAAAAATATTTATGTATTCCTCGACCTAATCTACTAAAAAGTTAATATATATACAGATATAGGTACAGATAACAAAATCACGCATCATTTCTGAATCGATGTACATGTGTGTGAGTATAAACTATTTACACTATATTACAAAACACCATTAATAATAATATGAAAAACCAAACCCAACCGAAAAAAACTACATAGGAAAATTTTAAGTGAATTGGGTTAAAGCTAAAAACCACACGGTATTCATAAAATAAATTATAGAAAAAAAATTATATACTTATTTTCATTCTGACAATCTAACTCTACAATATCACACTAGAAGATATAGCGTATTCTTAATTTGAGCCGTAGCCAACGATATTATAAGATGTATGTATATGTCATGTTCATAGTAATCGAAAAAACCTTGCGCGTCAAGAAATAGAAAGTATTCAAAGTCAGGATAAGCACTTGAGTAAAATAGATAGCTATTGAACACATACATATGCTCACGCATGTATTCCGCGAAGGGGTAGGCAGAGGTGTTGTTATCACAACACACACTTTTCACCGAATTTGATTAAGTGCCAACGTGGCAGATGGTAAGTCTGTCGCCGTCTCAGGCACTATACGTACGTCTTTGAGTTACTTCTCAGAAATATGCAGGTTTCCTCACGATGTTTTCCTTCACCGTAAAGCACGTGGTGTGAAATCATTGTACATAAGTTTTTTGAATAACTCATTGGTACAGGCCCCGCTATTGAACACTTGTATTTCAAATGTGAAGTATAGAGTGAAATTTACCCATTGCGATGATTCGAGTCCTTACGATGCATGCGCTCACATTTGTACCTCTTTACTTGCATATAATATCATTGACAGTAGCAATATTTTTAAACTGCTAAATACTTTCATGGCCGATTTACATTGATATTGACATGGAACAGGCGCCGTCACGAGTTATGAACACTCAGCGTAAATAGTGTAAAAATGACTAATGCGCATTCAAGGTCATCGCTCTTAACTCGTGACCGAAGATGCATATAGTATCAATATATACTCACTCTTCTCGGTCTGCTTGTCCCTAGGGCGGGCGGAGACGCTGAAGGACTTGGCGAGGCGGCGGTGGGCGGGCGGCGTGAGGCCGTCGTCGGGCGCGCCCGCCCCCGCGCCCGCCCAGCGCTCCACGCTGCGCCCTACGCCCACACCACCCACATACACACCCACCCGCCGGGACTCAACCATTCTTTTACATATATACAACTCAGTACCAAAACCATAGAAGCCTAATTATTATTGGTCGATTCTATGTCTATTTATGTCTCTGTACCCCACAAATAAACTCTATCCTCAACGACGAGTACGAGTGCATGAATACTTTGATACAGTGTCTCTCTCTCACGACTCCTTGTTTGTTAAACAAGATATAGATGCTGGATTTAATAATACTGAATCTATATTAATATTAAATGGGTTCATTGACGAGATGAAAAAGTATTTACACTTCTAAAAATCCCGTTGACTACTGTGGTGCCACATAAGTATGTCTGTCTGTTACCGTTTCACGGCTAAACCACTAAATCGATTTTGTTTAGATTTGGTACAGGCATAACTTTAGACAACTTTGAAAATCCCCGCAGTAGTCGCGAGTAAAGCTGGCTTTAGACCTTTCGGAGATACGCAAAGAAGTTTGTAACTGAGTATATATGTATATTTTATAAATGAATCTTTGAGTCAACTTGTTCAAGAAAAAACAGCCACAAAGAGTCAAACTAATCTTTATTGATCTCTCACACCAATTGACTATATTTTTACAGAATAATATATATAACATACTTAATTGCTGACTTCTAGAATATGATTATATCAATCAATCGGTGTGAGAGAGCTGAATCTTTTGAAAATACTATGTGTGCAAAATATTTGTTTCATTAAACATTAGTTATATATTTATAGTTGGTATCACTAATGGCACGAATGCAAAGCCTCATTTCATTTTGCTCACATGTTTTTCGAATTGGTGTATGTAAAGTCTGACCAAAATAAATCTCACAACTCATATTTGTATCAATATTTTAGCCTTGAAATTGTATAATATATAATGCTAATGAAATACAAATATTTGACGGAGTAAATTGTGTTTCACACTATAGCCAGCACAGCGCCTCAGGAGTGAATATACACACTTGAAGGGTGAAAATTTAAGGTGAACGCACAGTTGTCTGTGCCCAAAATAATTGACCGTGCCATACGAAGAATTTTTCTGACACGGTCCTATTCGGCGAATATAAGTGTGCTAAGTTTTACTGAATTTCATACAAATAATTCTCAATTTGAAATCTCTGCTGCTCAGCTCTGATAAGCGTGCGGTCACCTTTACTCCACCAATTAGAAATAACACACTTATTTTTTTTTTAAAATAAATTATGAGCTTTTGTTTACTTGGTCAAACTTTAAGAATATTAACAGTGCAATACAAAACAACCGAAACAGTATTATAACCCTTACAAAGCCAAATAATTATCGCACTCAATAATATTATCGCCATCTTAAATTGTGTAAAAAACACTCACTTTTCGCAATACCCGATCTTCAATGACTACCCTCTTTTAATAAATTTAATAAGATGATCCCAGAATTAAAAGTAATATTGCATCTTTTAAAATGCATTTAAAAATATGATTAGTCTGTTTTTAGCCTAGCCTTGGATTTGGCAATTTTGAATAAAACGCGCGTGAAATTTTAATATTATCATTAAATTAACGCTTGCAACTCTTAATGATTATTTACATAGTTCATTATTTATCTGGGAAAAGGATACTTCATTTAAGTGTGTCAATATTATACATAAATGCTTTACTTAAACGTAAACATTTATACAGATAAATAAAATTGAAGTGTCTGTTTGTAATTCCAAAATAATCTCTGTCTGTCTGAAAAATGTCGTAAAAATATTACGGATCCACGGGCCAACCATAAAATTGAAGCTACGCAGGTAAAACCGCGGGGCACAGCTAGTTAATTATTGAAATTGATGATATCAAGACTCAATTATGATGTCTTGAATATTTTAACAAGCGTGTTTCACTCTCATAATCAGCTACTATACAAATTGTTATTTCATCGACATAGAACGTTCGTAACACGTAAATGTACGACAGATATCCTACAAATTATGTAATCTCTTTCTGTTTCATGCTCAATATAGGGAAGGGCCTATAAATAAATCACCAATAAAAAAACATTGTGCACTCCCTTGAACCCGAGCATAGAGTATAGAAAAGACCAGTGTATTTACCGAGGAAGGCATCTACGTGCGCGGCAACTCCCTTCATAGCGCGATGGAATATAGCCGGCAATGCTTGGAGGCACGGATGCTGGCTGGCGTCCTCTTCTTGAGTTATCGAGTACTGGAAGACAGGTATTTTCAGGATGAAACAAGTACATCTGAACACTCTTTCCCAGAAGGGTTGCAACACTCATGTTTTACCAAAGAAGCTTACATGCTAATGCGACGAATGTAACGACACTACCTATGTAATTGTGGCATCTATTATTCATATCTGTGTTAACTGTTGAAAACGGGCAGATACTATAGGTCAGTTGGTAACCTGCAAGAATTCGGGCGTCTGGCTGATGAGATGCGGGCGGCAGAGGTCGACGGGGCTGCCGATGGTGTGCAGGATGCGGTACCAGCTCTGCATCACCGCCTCGCCGCTCATGTCCGCTGGGATCAGGTTCGCGTCCTCTTCACCTAAACATTATAATTTAACGATCACTTTGTTTCAATTTATTTTTTATTATTATTGTGCATTGGTACTGTGCCTTATTTTCTTCTGATATACTGTAAACATTAGAGTTAGTTAAATATTTTTGAAAAGGAGTAATTTCTGTGTTTCTTGCTGGGTTCTTCTCGGCAAAAGCTATCATCCCAACCGGTGGTAAAATTTATGATTATAAATCATTTAATAAGTATTGTGTCGTGACGATTTTGAAGAACTTTGATATGTGAAACCATACATATTTCTTATGCCGGTGATATCCCTCACCATGGTGTATAATATGGTGTGGGACATACCGATGGGCATGGCGGGGAACACGGGCGGGTACATGTGCGTGAGCAGGCGCGCCGTGAGACACAGCGAGGCGCGCGCCCACTGCTCCACGAGCGGCGCGCGGTGCCTCCAGCGCATGCACTGCGCGCGCAGCGTGCGCCACAGCGGCGGCGACGGGAAACATCTGCACACAACCATACCGTCAACTCAACCACAAGCGCTCCAACGCAACCACTGTAGCTTGACTCAACTAATGAAAACTGTAACGATGTCATAGCAACTAGGTCGTTGACAGTATCTTTGTATTTATTATGTAAAAAAAAACGGTATAGCTCAGTCATCATCATCATCATCATCATCCTGCCCTTATCCCATGATATTTATGATCTCTCTATCAGCCGTCATATCTGTATTCACTTCCATATCAGCCGTCGCGAAAACGTCCAATTTAGTTGTCCTAACGAACTATGATTTCGGCCCACGTGAATCCCACATTAATCGGTTAATCAGGGCACCGTTCAATTACGGGATACGAAATTGCATGAATGTCACCGCAAGTACAAGGTGGTGACCTGTGGCAGGCGAGGATCCACAGCTGGAAGAGTACACAGAGCACGCGGTCGCAGAGCTGCTCGGCGGCGGGGTGGTGCGGGGCGGGCGGCGCCAGCAGCGCGTCGGCGGCGGCCAGCAGCAGCAGCAGCAAGGCGCGCCACTCGCCCGCGCCCAGCGCGCCGCCGTCGCCCAGCGCGCGGGCCAGCCGCAACACGCGGTGGCACAGCACCGCCTGCTTGCTGATCAAGTCGCCGCCTAACATTACACAGTACAATATTACTGGCGGACGCCCACAGCTTAGCCTGCTTGGCTCCTCATATTCACAGGATCAGCAGTTTTGTCTGGGTATCGATATATAGGTCAATCAGTCAGTTAGGTCTTTTTGGGATGGATTATCTCTAATTTCGAATGGGTTAAGAAACAAGATATTCAATACACAAAATACAAGACACTAGAATAATTAAATTTGGAACTCACCCAAATCCATTTGGAATACAAAAGCGAGTGCTTGCAAGAGAATTTTTAATTAATATTCATTCTAGAAGAGCATAAAGAATTATAAGGTGTATCGGGCCTCACTTTCATTGGGGCGGGGCACGAATAGGTTGTGCAGGTGTCGCAGTATCTTGCGGGCGTAGCGGTGCGGCGCGGCGCGCACGGGCGGCGGCAGCGCGGGCGCGGGGGGCAGCGCGGGCGGCGCGGGGGGCAGCAGTGGCGCCAGCCACGCGCAGCACACGCGCACGCAGTCCCGCACCGCGCCGTGCTCCGCCAGCGGCAGGCCCAGCCCGAACCGCACCACCTCCAGAACCCACTCCACCTGCCACAACATGCTGCTGATCCACCTGACACTATGGCCTCTGCTACTGATGCACCACACAGTGCTCCACTGACAAGCAGACCCAGCCCTCCAGCACTCACTATGCTCACCACTGTTTCCAGCACATATTATATCAATGCAAAACATAGTCAGTTTTGAAAAGCTGTGTAGTTACCTCAGAATCTGTAGTGAGCGGACTGGGCTCAGGTGAGGCTATTTGTTTGATGACAGCCACAACCACATCTCGGCCGCCCACGGCGCCCAGCACGCCACGCCCCCCGCCTTCCAACGGCAATGAACTCCATTCTGAATACATCCCCTCACCTTCTTTGTTCTACAAAACAGATTTCATTCAAATTTGAAACTATTATGTGGAACTATCTCTCTAACCTATTTCATTTTTCTTAACTCAATGTTGATTTTTTAGTTACTATTGGGCATATCATTTGACTACCTAAGTTAAGCAACCTTAATCCTAGGCAGTAATTTGATGGGTTACTGCCCGATTACCCTATGTGACTGTGTACTTCAGAGTGCATGCTAAGCCATTGGTCCTCTTTGCCAATTTAATATCTTCAACTGTTAGGGAATTTACTAAGAAGTTGAAATGTTAGTAGTGAATGTGTTAACCCAGACTGCTGATTTTCCTCGAAAAAGGGCTTACGAAAGTCAGATGGCAGTGGCTTCATATAAAAATCTGCCACATTGGGCTGAATCAAGTGCGGACCCCAACAATGTATGGGAAAAGGACAGGGAGAGCATGGGATAGAAATGATGAATGTAATCACCTCAGAGAAAAATTTTGTCATATCTAAATAAACAAAATAAATTGTGTAAACTTGTCACAGTCAAAATTTAAAAGATTGGAGTATATACATATACTCCAAACTTTTAGTTTTTTTTTTTTTTTTTTTTATTATTTTATTAAATATTAATAATAAATAGGTAACTAAAAACTAATTACAAGTAGAAAACTTGGCCCAAATCGGTGTCTCTCGGGATCGTGCCAAGAAGGCTGGCAGCATTGCCACGTTGAATAGCAATGCTGATTCTCTGAGCGAGAAAAGCCCCAGCCCGCTTGTCACGAGAAGCTTCTACCAGACGACGTGCAACCTCTTTGAAAAGTTGATGAGCATCTGGACCCCAAGGTCCCAGAGTTTCAACCGCAAACGCAGAAAATATGTATCCTTGACCAATGCAAGCATATTTCCGGCGCTTGAGGCACTCCTGCTGAGCAGCAGCAGCACCGGCCGCCACAGCAGTGCCGGGGAGATGGGACGGAGCCAACGTATCGACACACGTGGCATCCCACACCAGCGGCCGACCCAATCTCCACGGCACCAGTGACATACCATCCGGCCTCCGGCCATCGCTGCGCGCCAAACCTACTGGTTCCAGTACAGCAGGCACCCCGGCGGTGACCAGAGCCCGGCGTATTAGGTCATTGATGGAAGAATGACGACATCGTCGACCGGCGCTACTGACGCATGACAGACCATGGTGTCCGAAGATGTCCACACTATCTCCACAGTGACACCGATGAGGGACAATACATTTTTAGTTATTTGTTAGACTGATTTTTCTTATCATACTAATAAAGGATGAAGTAAAACTATTTATACTCGTGTGTTAATATAAGGAAACTGGAAAACCAAGAACTATGTGTACCTTATGATTGACTCTATTGAAGATTCCCACATTCATAAATAACTTGTACCTAACGGTATCACTGCTTCACTGCACACGCAAAATGTAATTTGACTTCGATTTAGAATAAATTCATACTATCAAGTAAACAACTATTGTATTTTTTTTGTTGTGAAGAGCAAATTTTCTTGTTTTTTCGATCAAAACTTCCAATTAATCATCTGTCTGTTCAATAGCATTATTTTATTTTCTTTCTGCAGCAGCGACGTTTGTTTTCGTAGCGAGCAATCTGTCATTCATTACCAAACTGTCAGAAACGTATGACATATCCACGTCTATGAAGTAACTAATTTAAATTTATGATTCTATTCAAAATTAACGCAAATCAATGTTGTACTTCATGGAAAAATTCGTTCGGAAATATAGAGTAACATGCCTTATTACTTAAAATATTTCTCAAAAGAAAAGCAAAGGCATTGTATCCCATACCACCAAATAAAATAATGTACTCTGTGATCTCGATGTAACTGGTTGGTAGGTAGACTGTAGATTGGGATAAAATGTGAGGCTGTTTGCAGACTTTCTTAAAAACATGTCGCTAACTTAATTATGACTTACTATCAAATAAAACTACATAAATAAAATAAAAAAAGTTATTTATTATATTTAACATTCGTTATTAACATAATTTATAAAAAGAGGTATAATATTAATAATTTTATTGAGACAAATTCTACTTCCAATACTGATTAATTAAACTTATCTTAAAAGATCTCAAATTCATATTATCTGAAATGCACATAATTAGTACTTTAATATGTTAGTGCAATAACATCCACTTTTGAAGACTAGATAAATATGTCAAACAAATTTATATCAGGCCAAACCCAATTTAAAACCTAAATAATCTGCAAACAGGGTGCAAGGTACCCACAACACCAATTTTTTTATAATAATCACAGTACATAGTTTTTTTTAATTCAAAACTGGCACATTGAACAATAATTATTACTTACTTACATACAATAACTTTTCAGTATAAAAAAAATATGTATAAGCATCATATCACCTCATAGGATAGTAGAAATAAAGAGATTGTTGTCTATGATATTTCATTTCATTGTTCAAGAGATGATTGTAATTTCATAAGCCAATATTTCCATGATGCAATACTTCTGAAATTTAAAAAGTTATTCATCTCCTTTCCCGGAAGGAGTCAATGCTTGCTCATATTTAGTTCTCCACTTTGTGACTTCTCCCTCTAATTCCTTCACTCTATTTCTCTCTTCTTCTAAGAGGCTCTGAGTTTCCTCTAACAGATTCTTAACTTCAGCATAATGTTGACTGTCACCTGCCTGTAGTGTGTTGGCCAAGATTGAAGTTTTGGCTTGCTGCACTGTGGATTCAGCTTGTTGGATGATTCTTTCAGCTTTCAAACTCAGCTCATGTTGGATTATGAGCATTGAAACTAGCCTTCGGATAACAAATGCCAGGAAAATAGCAAAGCCTGTAATATAGAAGTTTCTTTGAGCTCTGAACAGCTTGACATTCACTTTCATTTCACTTGCTAAGTGTGAAGTTGTAGCTTCTTTGGATATAGAATATTTGCGCATTTCCCTCACGGCATCCATTAGGAAAAGACTCAAAACACCGAGCAGTACGTAGAAGTACACAGCGGCGTTTTGTTGGAACATGGCGAACAACCGGGATTTGAAGAACTGGTACCATCTCCTCGGGCTAAATATAGGCATTATCATTATTACAACTATTGCTATTTCGAAATACAGATAGCCGGCTATAAATGTCCATTGTATCGACATTTTTTAACTTTTATATCGGTTCTGTTTTTAGAAAACTGCCACCCACAAGGTAAGGCCGGTCGGTGTCAATCCAATAAATACCTCAGAACTAAAACTTGCAACACGACACAACACTCTGTACTGAATATTGCTACGGCTTTCTTGGTATGATTAGTAAGTATTTTGAACTAATCGAATCAAATTTAAAGCAAAAACTGTGACGATCGATCTCGAATGCTCGATTTATTTTGGTTTTATTTTAAGTTGACAATGCTGTGACAGTATTTGATTGTTGACAGCTAAGCTACAACAGACAGATAATAATATCTAGGAAATCATCACAGATGACGTACAAGTAGACTGTAAAGCGCAGACATAATAAACCAAACTTAATAGGTCAAATTCGGAGCACTCGTCGTAACCAAATAAAGTGTATGAAAAGCTGCATGAATGTGGATGAAGCGATGAAGTGGTCTCTGCCTACCCCCATGGGATACAGGCGTGAGCGTGTGTATGTATGTACTTAATAAATCGAGAGAGAAATCAACTTCGGTGAGATTCTGAAACCGATATATTCAGAAGACCGGTTCCTTGCATCAGCAAATTCAATAACACTCTAAAAATCACTACTACCTACTAAGCTACATGCCTAGTTAGCACTTTCTGTCAAAATTAAATTGTCAGTAATTAAATTTGTCAAAAAATGAAATAAAACCTCTGTCATTTGTTCAATGTCGTGAAAAATAAAATCTGTTTAAATAATAAAACATAAACTAATGGCGAGTATAGAACTGGATATATGGCGAGGAGAATGGGGCCTCGCCTCTATCGACCTGGAATGCCTCAAAGTTTTGGTAAACATTTATCTTCCTAACCTATGAACATTTGCTGCCGGTGTAGGATGAAGAAGGTTTTGATCAATATGTCCGATGTTTCCAGACTTACATGAAATTTATCGGAGTACCGGTGCGTGTTCGTGAAGCAAATAATCCATTTTTCACACCAAAAGGGCGACTACCAGTCATGAAAGATGGGAGGAAAGTACTTACAAATTTTGAGGAAGTGGTTGATCACTTGAAGTCATTGGTATGTTTATGATCGTGATTTATCATCTGGGGCTTCGGATGAGTACAGTACAAAGATGTTGATTGTATGTATAAATTCAGCATTACAGTACAGACGTCCATTTAAACACGAAGCAGGCAGCGGAGGCTTCTGCATTCACTCAGTACCTGCGTGACAAGCTGTACCCGGCGTATCAATATGCCTGGTGGGTGGACGAGAAGAACTATGGTGAGCTGACGAGGCCCACCTACGCCAAGGCTCTGCAGATACCTTTCAACTTCTACTATCCCTCTAGATACCAAAATGCCGCCAAGGAGATGATTGATGCACTGTATGGTGAACACACAGAGCTAAGGGAGATAGAGAAAACTGTAAGATATTATTTGAATCTAATTTAATTATATTTGCTCAGAGCTGGTCAATCCATGTCCCAAATGGCTTTACATAGACAAGAACTCCTAGACTCCAAATATTTTAAATTCTTCAAATAAATAATGTATATTATGTAAATTAAAATAGATTTTTGATAATGGTATGATTATCTCCTGGACATTACATTGTTGGGGTCAGCGCCTAATTCTAAATAATAATAATAATAAGAAATTCTGATTTCTCCTTTACAAGTATACAGAATTAAAAGAAACAGTGGATTCTTATTAACTATCCAAGGGTTCCCTATGTTCAGTACCCCTATCATGAGTTTGCCACAGTTTTCGTAAACTTTACTCGCTAACATCACTTGCATGTTTAACGTGTTCACTGCTGACAACGCATATGTGTGTCCAATTGTCAGACAATTTACGAAGAAGTTGAAATGTTAGCAATGAATGTGTTAAATAATAAATAAATGATCTTTTATTGCTTTTTAGCTTAGGATATAAATACAATATAATAAAATAATAGAAATACAAAAAAATTATGTTTAAAGCCCTATAAAAGCAAAGGGGCATGGCTCAACCTGTGCTGCCCATAAATTGTACTATGTTAAGTGCTGATTTTCAGCCACTCCCATTCCCTTAGATATTGTGTAGGAACATTGTGAAGAGGGCCATGAGCGGAGGTGTTGTGTACGTAATATAATACTTAGAGAACAACAAAGACTGGTCAATTACTAGATCCAGTACAGTTATAGTTATAAACTAAATACATTATTGACATACATGTTTAACATGTTTGTATGAGATATTTTAGTTTTTCATTTCGCTGCATGGTTTCTCACACAAATGTTTAGTGAGGATACTAGCAAGTATAGATAATGAAAATGGTGGCAAATACAGTGGATACTGAATTTAAATATAATCTTTCAGATTTACAGTGAAGCAGAAAAGTGTCTCAAAACCCTCTCAGACAGACTGGGTGAGAGTGAGTACTTTTTCGGCAACCGTCCATCCTCGTTTGATGCAACGGTGTTTGCATACCTCGCACCATTAGTTAAAGCTCCATTCCCCAATGCTACACTAGCCAACCATGTGAAAGGCATTGCTAACCTGTCAAGGT
The DNA here is from genome assembly GCA_929442735.1 of Watsonalla binaria. Taxonomy (NCBI): domain Eukaryota; kingdom Metazoa; phylum Arthropoda; class Insecta; order Lepidoptera; family Drepanidae; genus Watsonalla; species Watsonalla binaria. The sequence continues at coordinate 1,264,021 of OV838932.1, forward strand.
TTGTTGCTAGGATCAACCAGAAGAACTTTAGGCATGTTACTGATGGTGAGTTAGTTTGATATCAATATTTTTGGTTAAATGTGGTTAGGTTACCTTTGCTGCACTCCATCTACACTACTATTATAAAGTGTTTGTAATAAACTCGCCTTGAGAGCCATGGTGGCATTGAGGTTTGAGCAGTCGCCTGCTACGCAAGTGACGCAAGTTCGAATCCCAGTGGGGCCTGTACCAAAGAGTATTTCATAAAACTTACATACAGTGACTTCACACCACATGCTTTACGGTGAAGGAAAACGTCGTGAGGAAACCTGCATAATTCTGAGAAGTAATTCAATGAAGTATGTAAAGTGTCTGAGACGGCGATGGACTCACCATCTGTCACGTTGGCACTTAATCATCTTCTGTGAAATGTGGGTGTTATGATTACAACACCTCTGCCTACCCCTTCAGGGAATACAGGCGTGAGCATATGTATGTCTGTATGCCGTATTCTCACGGGAACGGGAACTACGCGGGTGAAACCGCGTGACGTCCGCTAGTTATAAATAAGTCAGAAAAAACTTGTTGATAGGTGACATCATATAGTTGTAAATAAATCAAAAATATCTTGTTGATATAGTGTTGATTTCAATTATCAATTACTTTTAAGTTGCCAGAAGGATGGGTTCAGAAAGTTGCTTATATTTATAAGAATCTGGCTGGAAACTTTGGAATTACACTTTCAAAATATACTTAATATTTTTATGTTTACTTTACTATTATATATCTTATATAAAATGTTAGTGAGCATTGTAAAAAAGAGCCAATCATAAAAAATACTTAATTCTTAATATGATACATAAACTGCAAATTGATTGAGAGACTTTCACCCTATAGCCTAATAATATATATATATAATTAAGTCTTTAAGTCCAATATCAAACATATGTTATGTTCCAGAGTACAACAGACAGAATGCCAAGAAGCAGTCGACAGGCACTCAGTCAGAGCGCGAGGCAGCCAACTTCCCCAATCAGACGCGCAACAAGATCCTCGCGGCGCTCTTTGCAGCTATAGCCATGACCGGCTACGCAGTCGCTAATGGAATGTTCCAGGTAAACGGAAAATATTATTTTCACTTTAGACCATACCATAGATACACAGTTTAATAGACGACGCTTGTCTCTCGAACCATATGAATGCCAAGGATGTAATGATTTTGACTCTATTGTAACTCTTCTTGTGGAGTTTTTTAACAAAATACAAAAATAATTTTATTCTTAAATTTTGTATGGTAATGCCTTTGGCACTCTTAAGTATGTACTCCCGCCATATATTAGGATCAGATTTCTAAAATTCATGTACACATATGATCTTTGTAGAGATCGACCACTGCACGTCCGCTCTAAGCCACAACAAATAGTACAACACTTGATAGTACACATGAAGGAGCTCGTGGCACAGTTGCTATTGCGCATATAATTCGATCAGCGAAGTTAAGAAACCCCAAGCCTAGCCAGTAATTGGATGGGTGACCGCCCGAGTTCCCTCCGTGCCGGGAGCACGTTAAGCCGTCGGTCCCGGTTGCCAATTTATCATCTTTGGCAATCGTTACAGGTCAGTCGGAGGCCTAAAATAGTCTGACAACTGGTTTAACCCAGATCACAGATTTTCCTCGTTAAAGGGGTTGCGAAGGTCAGATGGCAGTCGCTTCGTATAAAAATCAGGTGATCAGCTACATCGGGTTGAATCAAGTGCCGACCCCAACAATGTAAGGGACAAGGCCAGGGACGATGACGACTTGATAGTCATCAGCGACAAATACTCACCTATTCCCGTCAATTTGATAGACTGCATCCCGGGCTCGAATTCCTATAGGCACTTTAGTTACGGTAGGATATCTACACTAATATTATACTAGATAATAGAGGAAACATTTGTTTGTTTGCATTGAATAGGCTCCGAAACTACATGAACGATTAGAAAAAATATTTCAGCAATGGATAGCCATCATCAGCCAGTAACATAGGCTATATTTTATCCACTTGCTCCCACGGGAACGGGAACTACGCGAGTGAAACCGCGTGACGTCCGCTAGTATTCACTAATCACTGACTAACGCATGCACAGTTATCTGTGTGTTGCACGCATGTTGACAACATTGTGTCCCAAACATGATAAAACAAGAATATTGGTTTAGTTGTGGGGCGTTCTGTTTTATCAGAGTTTTATGATACATTACGTTATGGAAATATGATCTTCAATTTGAAATCAAGTGGGATATAAATTATTTACTACTCCCAGATTAGTATTTGTTATAAACATAATACCCTTATTACAAAACAGACGAAGATAATTCTTGGGTAAGAGTAGCTCCATCTCTTTCTGTGATACGGATTAAAAAGAGATGGACATAGTTTTAGTCTAGTCTCCTTTTAAACCGTTTTGTACTAAGAGAAATCTAATTAAAAATGGTGATCATGTATTCTTATGATAAATTTATTATTATGTACTAGCGGACGTCACGCGTTATCACTTTTTATTTTTTTATCAATTTTTAAAATCAGTTCAGTTAACTTTGAGCAAATTCGTTACAAACAAACATGCAAACCTTTCCTCTTTTTAATATTACTAGCGGACATCACGCGGTTTTACCCGCGTAGTTCCCGTTCCCGTGGGAGTACGGGGATAAAATAAAGCTTATGTTACTCGCTGATGATGTAGCTATCCAATGGTGAAAGAATTTTTGAAATCGGTCCAGTAGTTTTTGAGCCTATTCATTACAACCAAACAAACAAAGTGTTCCTCTTTATAATATTAGTCTACACTAAACTACCTACATATATGATTGCGTAATAGATTATTATCTAACTGTTAATAATTAGAGGCTTGTTATTATTATGAGCATGTCGTGTTCCACTGCACGCAAGGGAGGCCTTTGCCCAGGGCAAAGGATTCCTTTCCACTTTTCCAACTTTCCCTGTCCTCAGCAGTCCTCTGTCAATCGCGCACTAGAGGGTTATGTTATATTTTTTTGCGCAGTCTTCGCATGCTGTAGAATTATTTTATTTTGGTAACAAGGTTGAATTCTATTCATTCTCACACGCATCTCATTTGTTTGTTCAGGACCTGAAGGAATTCGAACATTCCAGTGATTTCAACGAGATGTTTGAGAATGAGGAGGAGGACAACTGACAGTGACCGCCGCCCCTGTCGCCCGGCTGGTGTCCCGCCCCGACGATATACACCGCTCCACTCGCTTTCACATTAATAAATATATACTTATTTTACTGTACATACACATATTTACACTCATAGCTAGGAGTTTCGTGTCTTATAATGTATTGCATAAGGCTCAAAGTCGAATGGCAATGAACAGTTTACACATTAACCATTGAAGGTAGATTGGGCACTATAGCAATAAGGTCTAGTTTCATTTGCGAATCTAGAAGGTTTAAGCCCCAACGCCTCCTTGTTTTTAGACTGATACACATGCATTTACAATAATACGATATAAATATAGCTGTCTTTAGGTCCAGTGTATTTGATTAAAATCTATAATGCAGGTATATTTAATATATAAAATAAAGCAGCTATATTTAATTTGATAACACTACATCATTCATGTTATTATATAGTCTCGCATCACACACACTCACCTATTCATTCATGTCAGTGAGATTATAATAGTGTGATAAAGATGCGTTTCCACCGAGAGATGTGTATGTTAAGACTGAATAAAGTTCTCAGTAAAAGCAACCTTCCGAACCTTCTAACTATTCTGAAAATTACGTCTTTCGATTTGAAAGTACTTGTTTGAATGTATATGAGAGTGAGGGAAGAAAGAGTGCCGAAATTTGGTTAGGTGATCATAGATCATTGACACATCCCTCGTAACTTTTTAAATATCTCTAGATTGGAAACGCGCCTTAATTATAAAGCAGTGAGCTCCTGAGTCGATATGTTTGCGGCGGTGGCGGTTGTAGTCAGTGCTGCCAACTCTCCTCATTTTTAAGTAGATCTTCGTATTTTTTAACAAATTTCCAGTTTCAAAATCTGAGTTGGCAACACTGGTTGTATTGTCTGTTGTAGAATAACGTTTAGTTTTAATGGTTTAGAGACTTAGATGCATAGAAGGTTCCTATAGTACTCTTTAGTTATTGTTGTATGAAGGATTGTGTGCTTTATGATTATGTAGTGAGAGCTCAATATCCCTACTCGAAGTCACTAGACACCCGTAGTCTCAATGTTAACATATCCCAATGCATTTAGTGTTGTTTTCATGTTGATTTAGAGTATATTTTAGCTATTTTAGGTATTTCTCAAGCCCTTTACTCCTATTATGGTCATATAAAGCAATAAAATTAATATATTATAATTATATTTTATCACCTTGTTCATAGATTGACGAATCCCGGAAGCGATTTGAAATATTTTAAATACGCAATACCAATATTAAACAAATAACTATGGCTTATGAAATATTGAATTGTATATTTCAATAAAAGCAGATTACCATCCTTTTAATAGATTTTATTGGTAATTTTACACCCTTATTACAAGACATCGTCTAGATCATTGGTTAAAAGTAGATTTTAAAAGGATTGGACATAGTTTTAGTCCAGTACCCCTACCACGGGTTTGCCACCGTTTTCGTAATCTATACTCGCTAGGAAAAGGTGTCTGTCATGACGTATAGGGAGGTCAAAGAGATGGCACTGGACATAGACAAGTGGAAAGAAATGCATCGGTTACACCGACAAGAGTTATTACTCTTAAATTGATGATGATGACTCGCTAGCGTCACTCGCAATATTTGTATGAGAAATTTTAGTTCTCACGTCACCGCTGGGAGTCGCTGCACAATTTCTCATACAAATACTCGGCGGAGACGCTAGCGAGTATATAGGGGTACTGGTTTAAACCATCTTTTGTAATAGGGTATAAATGCTTGGTCTGAATTTCATGAGTCATGTTTTGAACTGAGAAATTGATTTGTTGCTTGTTTTAACTTATTCCCGCAAGCCATGAATAAAATGTGGTTCGTTTATAATGTCTTTTATTTTTAATGCTAGATGTATTTAGTGTAAAAATGTGTGTACAACCAAATGAAGTTCATGAAATACGTGCAACCTTCCAAAAAATTCAATCTCAAAGTCGTGAAAAATTTACTTGTTATCAAAATCACACGATCCTCCCAGTCCTAATAGGAATACAATAATATTCAAATCTAAATAAAATGGTATATTACACTCTGGCCCGTTGCAATAAGTCCCGAATTCTTGGTGTTACGTTGTGGCCTTCTCAAAAAATCTTCATACACTGTGACCCGAAGTACTTTGCATATTACAAACGAGGAGAGGTATAGTCACGACATACTCTTCAAAGAAGTTTAATAAATTGCTTGTACAGCTACTCACCTTTATCACGATGGCATTTTCATCTTCGGTGAAAATTGGGTGTTGTTACTAATAAGGTCATATATCACTAGCGAAAACTAACTAGCTAGCCGTTGCTAGGCAATACCATATTATTGATACGGACTTGTCAACTCGTGCAAAATTGTGTCTGTCAGGAAGTATATGTATCTAATTAAATGTTTTAAATCCTGCATTAAAGTGTTTCAACAACTGCGCTTATTCTTCGACCTTAGCAGGTTATGGGCCCAGGACGTTAGATTTTTTAACTATCCTTGGAAGAAGATAAAGCGTTTGCAATGGATTTTTCTACAAAATTAGAAATCGGCAAACTTGAGGGAAAGGAAAACTGGTCTACCTGGAAATATAAGATTTCCATAATGTTGGAGGGTACGGAAGGCGCCTTAGAAGCAGTTGAAGGTAGACTCCAGAAACCAATCCTCGATGGAGAAGCAAGTGATGCTGCTACAAGTACCTATAATATAGCAATGGCTAAATATAGGAAGACTCAAAGCGGTGCTTTGCTCGTGCTTACTACGAACATGACCGAAGACACTTTAAAGAAAGTTATGCGATATAGAACAGCACATGAAGTTTGGCAAGAGCTACATAGGCTTTTTGATGGACAAACTGAGGACAGGGCTTATAGTTTCTGCTTAGATTTTTTCGGGCTCAAACATAGCAAGGAAGATGACATACCTACTCATATGTCAAAGCTGAAAAATTTGTGGAATGACTTGAAGGTCGAGATTTCCAAAATTGATGCAACCGCCAAGCTCCCTGAATTGTTCCTGATATGTAAGGTCTTAGACACACTTGACGATAGGTACTTCAACTTTAAGTCAAGCTGGCTAATGCTCAAACGATCTGAAAAGACGATTGACAGTTTAACCAGTAATCTGTGCTCGTTTGAACGAGATTTAAGTAGTCAAGAGAGTAGTCGGCAGGAGACACTAGTGATTACGCCCGCTGATCGTGAAGTTAAGCATAAGAAGGATGAGCAGCTGATATGCAACTACTGCTCTGGAAAAGGACACAGAGTTCGCAAGTGCAAAAAGTGGATTAAAGATGGGAGGCCACCTAAACCAACTTCATGCACGTCATCATCTGGCTCTAAATCCAAGCAAGTGCAACAGATTTCGTTGATGGTTAATGCATGCTCAATGAATCACACTCAAGACCGGGAGAACTGGTATGTTGATAATGGAGCAACAACACACATAGCGGTTAAAAGGAATATCTTTAAAGATTTTCACGAATTTGATTCGGATCACACCGTAACGACGGCAGACGGAACTACTATACCTGCAATAGGAGTGGGCTCCGTTGTGATAGAGTCGAACGTGAGTGGAAATAAAGAGCAACTTACTTTAAACAATGTGTGGTTAGTACCGTCACTTACGAAAAATCTTTTTTCAACGTTAGCAGCACAAGATAGAATGCAGAATAGCATTTTTACATCAACAACTAGAGAGTGCAAGCTAGATATTGAAGGCACAACTAGAGTTGTTGGCAGACGAATGCTGCATGGTGGACTCTACAGGCTGGACGTAAAGACTGTTATTCCAGCTAAGAGAACAGCTTTTGAGGTAAATGTTGTAACTGGATCCAATATGCTGCAGCTATACCATGAGCGCTTTGCTCACCAGGACAAGAGACACGTCATTCGCGTAGTAAAACGTGAGCTAGGCATTCAGCTCAGTTCCGACAAAGTGAAGTGTGAGGGCTGCATATATGGAAAGTCACATCGAAAGCTGTTTGGAACAAGGGAAAGAGCAACAGCTGTAGGAGAGCTAATTCACACAGACGTTTGTGGCCCCTTTGCAGATAGCATTGCGCACTACCGGTACTACGTATTATTTAAGGATGATTATTCAAGCTATCGCATGGTCTACTTCATCAGAGAGAAGTCGGAGGTAAAGGATAAGCTTCAACAAATGCTTCAAGAAGCAAAAAATGCTGGGCATACGGTGAAGACTCTACTAAGCGACAATGGTGGTGAATTTGAGAACCAAGCCGTCCGTAAAATATTACAGAGTCATGGTATACAGCATCGATTAACAATGCCGTACTCGCCGGAACAAAACGGTTGTAGCGAGCGCGAAAATCGAACTTTGGTCGAAGCCGCAAGATCAATGATGTACACGAGAGGCGAGATGCCTCAAGTACTTTGGGCTGAGCTAATTATTACTGCTGCTTATGTGCTCAATAGGACAGGTCCCACTAGGGTCGACGGAAAGGTACCTTATGAGCTATGGCATGGCAAGAAGCCCAAAATAACTCATTTAAAAATCATTGGAAGTGAATGCTATGCTCATATTCCAAAACAAAATCGCAAAAAGATGAATAGGAAAGCGATTAAAGGCATATTGATAGGCTACGAAAATGATGATGGTTATCGTGTCTGGGATGGAAATAAGACGCTAAGGTCTCGAGACATAACTTTTGAATCAGATGTTGAATTCAAAATTTCCACCAGAATTCCTATTTGTTCAGAGGGAGCAATAGAGGAAAACGATAATGAAAGTATTGTTGACCAAGAGCCTACAAACATTCAAGACAGTCCTGAACCTGTTCTAGAGGGAGATAGAGTAGAAATCAGTGAAGACCAAGTTCAAGAAGATGATGGAGATGTTGCCTTAGAAATCAGTGAAGACGAAGTTCAAGAAGATGATGGATATGATGCCTTTGTCGATGCCGACGAAGACTCCTTAAGTGTAGTTGAGCCTGTGATAGACGCGGAGCCTCGATATGACTTAAGAGAGAGATCAACCATCGCACGACCAAAAAGGTTCGATGACTTCGCATGCTTCGTGGGAACAGATAACTTCCCCGAAACTTATAAGGAAGCTTGTCAGAGAGATGACCATGCTGAGTGGCAGAAGGCCATGGAATGCGAACTAAAGTCATTAAAAGACAATGATGTGTGGACACTGTGCGAGTTACCCTTTAACAAAAAGGCTCTTCCATGTAAATGGGTTTTTAGGATTAAGCGAAACCCAGACGGAACAATTAGCAAATATAAGGCCAGGCTTGTGGTAAAAGGTTTCAAGCAACGAAAAGGCATTGATTACGACCAGACTTTTAGCCCAGTCAGCCGGATGGCTACAATAAGAGCCTTGTTAAGCGTCAGCGCTAAAGAAAATTTGTACCTTACGCAGTTTGACGTGTCGACAGCATTCCTTAACGGTAAACTCAATGAAGAGATATATATGAGGCAACCTGATGGATTCAGTGACGGCACTTCAAAAGTGTGTCGCTTAAAGAGATGCCTGTACGGTTTAAAGCAAGCACCTCGGTGCTGGAATTCATGTTTCGAGGATATACTGCTGAAAAAAGGTTTCATACGGAATTCTGCAGACTGTTGTCTCTTCACAAAGACAGTGGAAGGCAAAAAGATAATGATAACTCTCTACGTGGATGATGGGCTCGTGGCCACGACAGATAAAGCTCTGGCGATTAAATTCCTCAAGGAATTAGGCGATACTCTTAAAATTACATCCAAAGCAGTATCTTATTACCTTGGATTAGAAATTTCACGATGTAAAGACGGTTCCATACGTGTCAGTCAGGAATCTTACACTAAGAAGATTTTGGAACGCTTTCAGATGTCACAATGCAACCCAGTGGCGACACCTATTGAAAGAAATCATATTTCAGAAATAGGGAAAGTTGCAGCAGTTGAAGAAAAGAAATTTCCATACCGAGAGGCTGTAGGTGCCCTTGCATACCTGATGACAGGTACGCGTCCCGATATAGCATATGCTGTTGGTGTTGTATCGAGGAAATTAGAAAATCCAACAGAAGCCGATTGGCTTAAAGTTAAAAGGATATTACGTTATTTAAAGGGAACTATATCCTACGGCATCAGATATAATACCAGTAGCACTACATCAGTGCTAGAAGGTTATAGTGATGCTGTAGCAGCGAATAGGTAATAAAATTATATATATTTTACAGAGAAATCTTTTACTTCATATTAATATTCATTATCCGTCGCCTAGCAACATACCAGAGAGATATGCTCAGAGAGAAAAGTAAGTAAGTATGTAAACTATTTACAAAATACTTCTTACATAAATAATACACGAAATATGGAACACCCATAGTACCCCCCTTCAAGTAAACCGTACTCTCGGTTTAATGACACGGCCGGATCTCGTGGTATAAGAGGGTGGCCTGTTGCATGGTGGTTCCACAGGGCTGGATGACTGGCGCGTAGAGGAGACTGGCTGACTCGGAACTTCTTCTGTATGTACCTCCTGACAGATGTATGCAGGCTTCAGTCGGTCTAACGATACAACTGTGACTCTAGTAGGCAACTGGATCTTGAAAAACTTGGCATGCCGCTGTAGAACTGGGTAGGGTCCGTCGTAGGGCGGAGTGAGAGGTGCCCGTACGGTGTCGTTGCGTACAAACACATGTGTACACGTAGCAAGATCCTTATGTACAAATGGACGACTCGAAGTTCGTGAATTGCTTGGTACTGAAGACAGTGACGTCATTGTTTCGCTGAGACGCCGTACAAATTCTGCATCGTCGATTTTCGGCTTTGACGGCACGAAGAAATCTGATGGAATGCGTAGTGGTGTACCGTAGGTAAGTAGTGCGGGACTGAGGTTGTTGTCCTCGCGCAGAGCAGTACGCAGTCCTAGCAGTACTGTAGGTAATTCGTCGCTCCAATGTATAGTGGCTCCTCTGGCCATTAGCGCGGCTTTCAGAGTTCGATGCCAGCGTTCTATCTGTCCATTGGCTTGCGGGTGAAATGCAGTGGTGCGGATGCGTGTTATGCCAAATTTCTTCATTAGCGAAGTGAAAAGTGATGATTCAAACTGTCTGCCTTGATCGGTAGATATTCGCAGAGGACAGCCGAATCTTGATATCCAAGCTTCGTATAACGCTTTCGCGACGGCTTCAGCTGTAATTTCTTTTACAGGAACTGCTTCGGGCCATTTTGTGAATCTGTCGATGATAGTGACGCAGTAGCGGTAGTCGTTTGATATCCGGAGTGGTCCAATTATGTCAATATGGATGTGCTCGAAACGCTGCGACGGCGGGAAACTTCCAAGCGGTGTGACGACGTGTCGCTGTACTTTTGCGCGCTGACAGTTAATACAACTTCTTGTCCATGTGCTGACATCTTTATTCATAGATGGCCAGAAATACTTAGATGTAATAAGTTTTCTTGTCGTTCGCACACCTGGATGGCACAAGTCGTGTTGAGCTTTGTAGGCTTCGTATCGATGTGCTAACGGCAGGTACGGACGCGGTGATGACGTAGAAAACTCGCATGCTATTAGTTGGCTGCCGTCGGGTGCGGCGATGTCGATAAACTTGAGGTTTGGTCGCAATCGTAGCTGTTGTAGTTCTTCGTCATGAATTTGATCACTTGCTATCTTGTTGTAGTCGAGATGTGATGGGCAACTTATTTCTTGAATGCGTGAAAGTGCGTCGGCAACGGGGTTATGGTCGCCTTGAATATAAATTATTTTCGAGCAAAACTGACTAATGAAATGCAACTGTCTTTCGCGTCGAGGTGTGTCGCTGCTACTGGGCGGTCTTGTCAGTGCGAAGGACAGGGGTTTATGATCCGTGAGCACGGTGACGTCACAGCCTTCGATTAGACGGCGAAAGTGTTTGACAGCTGTGTAAATCGCTAGTAGTTCGCGATCGTACACACTGTACCGGCGTTGCGTGTCGCTCAGTGCCCGTGAGAAGAATGCGAGCGGCTTCCAGACCTTGTTGACGCGCTGTTGTAGTACTGCGCCGATGCTGTGGTCTGAAGCGTCTGTCATGATGCTCAGTGGAGCTCCGGAGATGGGATGACTCAACGTCGTAGCTTCCAAAATGCTTTGTCGGCAACTTAGAAAAGCTTGATCGGCCTCCGGTGTCCAGTCAATGGGTGTGTTATCTCGTTTCTTCTTGTTGTGTAGATATTTATTCAGCTCTTTCTGTAATTCTGCTTGGCGTGGAAGGCAGTCTCGGTAGAAGTTAAGAATGCCGAGAAATCGTCGTAACTCGAGAACTGTTTTCGGTTTCGGATAATTTGATATGGAATCGACTCGTTCTGATGTAGGTTTAATGCCTTCTGATGAGACTTCATAGCCAAGGAAATTTATTGTTTTCTTCGCAAATTCGCATTTTTCAACGCTGAGTGCGACGCCATATTTGTTGAGACGGTCAAGTACTTCATGTAGCAGGGTCTTGTGTTTCTCCTCATCTTCGCTGCATAGAAGTATATCGTCGATGAATGAAAAACAACCTTCGATGCCTCGTAGTACCTCATGCATGAATCGCTGGAAAGTTTGACTTGCGTTGCGTAGGCCGAATGTCATGCATTTAAATTCGAAGAGACCGAATGGAGTGATGATGGCTGTCTTCTGAGCGTCTGCTTCTGCCATTGGTATCCAATAGTATGCGCTTTTGAGATCGAGCTTGCTGAAAATTTTCTTGTTGTGAAGTAAGTACGTGAAATCTTGGAGTCTCGGTAGCGGGTATCTGTCGGGTAGCGTGACAGCGTTGAGGCGGCGGTAATCTCCGCATACGCGTAAGCTTCCATCTTTCTTTTTAACGACATGTAGTGGACTTGCCCATGGACTTTTCGAAGGTTGGCATATGCCCATTTCCATCATTCGTTCGAATTCTTGCTTAGCCGCTTTGTACTTGTCGGGCGGTAGAGGGCGTGCGCGTGCGAAGAGTGGTGCGCCTGTCGTGTTAATATGGTGAGTCACGTTGTGTTTGGCTGGGGCTTTGAGTGACATCGGTCTGAGGACATCTGGATACTGCTTCAGAATGTCATAGTATGTTTGCTTGTTGCTCAGGACGTGAACGGATTGTTGCATTGAGATGATTGTAATGGCGTTTACTGAAAGTTCAGTGATGCTGTCGATGAGTTTCCTCCGGTGTAGATCTACCAGCAGTTTGTAATGCCGAAGGAAATCGGCGCCGAGGATAGAGGTCTTCACATCTGCTATGATGAATGTCCATCTAAATGAGCGTCTGAGTCCCAAGTCCAACTGAATATTCTGCTCACCATAGGTATTAATTTCTGTACCATTTGCGGCAAAAAGTTTGTAGGAGCTTTTCGTACACTTCTGTTTGTGTATTCTTGTGGCGGCGAGTACAGATATATCCGCACCGGTGTCAACGAGGAAACGTTCTGCAGAGTTGCGATCGAAAACACACAGGCGGTTGCTTGTTGTGGGAACACCGACGTCCGCCACGGTCGGTGTTTGTTCTAGTTTTCCTGATGTTGAGATTGTTGATTGCGTCTTGAACACGGCTGCTCACATTTCCTAGCTTGATCTCCAAATCTAAAGTGGTATTTGCAGAGACGATCATCCTTATTTGAGCTGTTATTATTGTAGTAGTTGTGCCTATTCATTGATTTCGATCGCGAACGGTAACGATGAGGCGTGCGATAACGTTGGCTCTGTCTTTCTTGTTTTAATTCCGCCATTTCAAGTGTCAGTTTTTCGATTTGCTTCGCCATCATTTGAATTTGTGTATTCATGATCAGTTCGTTTGAGCTGCTGGGGAAAGTTCTAGAAAATTGATTTTGATGAGTTAACATGTCCATCCTCGTGGGATCGCTTCAGTTTTCCTCCAGAGTTTCAGCGTTGGTGCGATGTTCACTTCTTCGGGGTCACCAGAATGTAGCAGCGAATAGGTAATAAAATTATATATATTTTACAGAGAAATCTTTTACTTCATATTAATATTCATTATCCGTCGCCTAGCAACATACCAGAGAGATATGCTCAGAGAGAAAAGTAAGTAAGTATGTAAACTATTTACAAAATACTTCTTACATAAATAATACACGAAATATGGAACACCCATAATGCAGATCACGCCGGTGACGATCAAACTGGACGCTCTACGACTGGTGTTACCTGTCTCTTTGCTGGAGGAGCAGTTTCGTGGTTAAGCCAACGACAAGCGTCAGTTGCAATTTCCACGACTGAAGCAGAAATTGTTGCAGCGAGCGAGGGCGCACGAGAGCTAGTGTGGCTTCAAAGGGTATTCAGTCAACTAACCAGTTTGGAAGGAATACCCACACTAAAAGTGGATAATGAAGCGGCTATACGCCTTGCGCATAATCCAGAATTCCATAAACGGACCAAGCATATCCGTGTGAGACATTTCTTCGTTCGTGAGACAGTACAAGAAGGTCTAGTGAATGTCCTAAAAACAAGCTCAGAAGATCAATTGGCTGATCTTTTAACCAAGGCTGTTCCAAAGCCAAGGCTCGTCAGGATCAGAGCTCAATTGGGACTCCTGGACGTTTCCACTAGTGAGGGAAAGTAATAAGGTCATATATCACTAGCGAAAACTAACTAGCTAGCCGTTGCTAGGCAATACCATATTATTGATACGGACTTGTCAACTCGTGCAAAATTGTGTCTGTCAGGAAGTATATGTATCTAATTAAATGTTTTAAATCCTGCATTAAAGTGTTTCAACAACTGCGCTTATTCTTCGACCTTAGCAGTTACACCACTGCTTAGCTCTTCGGGGACCCTCCTGGCATGAGAACCTTGCTATAATTACGTGCGTATTTGATGATTTTATGGATCCTATGAATGCCTTGAATTCAACTACTACTTTGCCAAATACACTAAAATATTATCTTGTATTCCCTAATAATTAGTCAAAAATTAAAAAATAAAATAATATTATGAAGTTAAGAAAATAAATAAAATGAATATGCTCACGCCATCCCAGAAGGGTCCCCCAAGGGGTAAGCAGAGGTGTTGTAACAACACCCACATTTCACCGATTATGATCAAGTGCCAACGTGACAGAGGGTGAGTCCATCGCCGTCTCAGGCACTGTACATACGTCTTTGAATTACTTCTCAGACATATGCAGGTTTTAAAGCACTGTAAAGCACGTGGTGTGAAATAACTGCACATAAGTTTTTTTTGAAAAACTCATTGGTACAGGCCCCGCTGTGATTCGAACTTGTGTCGCTTACGTAGCAGGCGACTGCTTTAACCCCAAGGCCACCACGGCATAAAGTTAAGATCTGCAATAATGCGGTTTGAAAGCAACCTTAATCACAGCAGCATAAAGTATAAATTGACTGCCAACAGCGCTGGTCTCAGTGGAGCTGGCGGCGCGTCGTTGTTCTGAACCAATTCCGAATCGCTCAGAACCATTATAACAAGATCAAGAGACAGCAGAAAGAAATGGAGGAGTCAAAGCCTACTTAAATACAGGGCTTGTTTTTTAAATTATTTTCGGTATAGGGCATCGGTAGGTGGTACATACGTTTATAATATATAGAAAGATTCTCCCTTAATATGTTCAATGAAATGTTTCTTAAACTTTAGCGATTTAAATTCATATTTAAACTTTCTCGGGTCTATCACGATAATATTCTCAGCTCGCCACCACGATTGGTGTAATCCAATCGAGTCGTCGACGTTCGCTATTTTCAAAATATTTTCAATGAAATTCTAATAATTACGACAGCTAAAAAAGGTGATGATATTTTTTTTGTATAATGTTTTTTTTAATTATATAAAAGGGACATGAACTTAATTACAAAAAGAAAATTGTGCCCTGATGCTTTGTGACAAAAAAAATCCCCTAAAAAGTCTAGATAGACCCTATATACATTACACGGTAAAGAACTAGTACGTCACGAGTTATAAGCGCTCAGCCAAAATAGTGGCGGTAAATGCGCACGTATTTTACACACAGGTCCGCTCAGATCAGCTCCGTAGCTCATCCCCAGCAACGCCCTAAGCCGAGGTCCGAGCTCCACAAGGTGGTGCCCTTAGCTGTGTTGCTTAGTATTAAAGTTTAAGCGCCCTTAGCTGTGATGCTTAGTTTTAAGCTCGGCTGGAGGCCCTTGGGTCTCGCCCTTTACTCCGGTTAAGCAGTGGAGGTAGCTCCCCCCTACCAACTACGAGAGACCATATCGTAAAAAAATACAAAGAGGCAAACTCAAAATGAACACAGCGCCCCTTCAAGGTCAGCGCTCATAACTCATGACGGCACCTGTAGTAAATGTATGTATTCATAACTACCTGTTCCGCGGTTTCACCTGCGTAGATATAATTGTGGTGGCTGTATTGTACGATACCCTAATTTGTTTTTTAAATAAAAGTAACCAAAGTTACTCCTTGTAACATCAATTATCTGACAGTGAAAGAACCATTAAAATCGGCCCAGGCGTCCAAAGATTAGATGGCACATATATACATTTTTATTTAAAAACATATTAGGGTTCCGTGACTTAAACCATTAAACTAAGACCACGCGGGTCAAACCGCGGGGCTTAGTTTAGCTAGTAATACGATATAAGCAAAATAGATTTATAATATGTAATTTCCAATTAATTATTATGCCGTATGTGTTCATTTAATTTAAAACAAGTAAGTCTTACCATAGTCGCTAAGTACTGTTAAATAAAAAAGACATATAAATATCATTGTTTTATTTCACATTTGAACATTCATTAACCTTTTCAGGTACACTTAACAACAGAATTTGGTACATTCATATGGATTCTTATTGCACTGGGTCACCAATAACTGCTGCGGTATTCTGTAAGGTTTCTCAGCGTAAAGCTCGACGAAATTGATACATAGTACATACACGATAAAGTTCACTTTCGTGTATTTGAAACTCGATGTCGAGTGCGTCGCTGACAAACCGTACAGGATAACGCAGCTGCACGACTTATTTTAACGGACAGTGAGAGGAAAAAATAGACCATTCTGAGGGATGGCAAAAGCGAAACGTTTTCTTCGTGGTACACCTTATAGAATTTAAAACGTGGTTGGAAATTAGTTGATATTCTACTAATTTCCAACCACGTTTTAAATTCTAGGAGGCGGATAAAGATTGAGCTACATTAACACGTCACGAAATTCTTCAACGTTGACGCGCTCAATCCCTCTGAATGATCGTCTTTTTTCTCTCAGTATCGATGTTAGCCACAAAACTTGGTGTTACTGGTTATAGTACAAACAATGGGTTTACTAGTTATATCGAATGGCACAAACTATTACTGCAATGTGAACAAGCGTCTACGTTATAGCTACACATAGTAACAGTTCGTAGAATTATTTATTACATCAATTACAATAAAACTTAATATGAATCATATTCTCTACTTATTACATTTATTACTAACAAGTCAACAACTTCAATTGTTCATGTCGGCTTGGCAGCCATCTTTGTATTGAGCTTCATGCGGCCGCTCGACGCTTGTTTCCAGCGACAAATGTGGTCCCATGACCCCATTTTAAATTTCCCGCGACTCAAAAAGGAACTACGTCATGCAGCCGCTCCTATCACGTATCGCTACATATCACGTGACCACATTTGTCGCTGGAAACGAGCGTCGAGCATGCCTGTTTCAAACATTCGAAATCGAGGTACCTTTTATACTTTCATATGCATTTAGTGGAAAGCTGCTATTTTACAGAATAACGCGGCAGGTGCCGTCACGAGATATCAACGCTGACTTTGAATGCGCACTAGTAAATTTTTGGTTTTATATTTCTTTTTTTTTTGGATATGATCTCTCCCAGTTGGTATGTGGGAGTTACGTCCACAGCAGACCCGAGGGCCTCCCTCCAGCCGAGCTTAAACTTGGTCTTGTATGGCGCGAGCGCGAATAAATACATCTGCAGTCATCCCCATTATTTAGCTGTACGCTCATAACTCGTGACGGCACTGTATTCAGTTTAATTCCTCTATTAGTTTTCTTTGGGGCAACCTCATTCTGGGTTATTTTATGCTCAGTTTAACCTTGAACTATCGCCCAGTCTTTGTCTAATACGTTTTATTATGGGACTTTATAATTTCTAGATAACAATAGATTTTAAGACCATTTTCAATTATAGAAGAATGTTGTGTTGAATATCAGGTATAGTATAACGTAAGAGGGTTTCTTACTTTAGTTGACAAGGGGAAAAATTTGCTTACGTAATACTTGAATGGCCCCATATTTCTGAACCAATCAATTTAGAGAAGTTATTTGTGTGAAGAATACTCTGCCAAGTCACACAAATAAGTTTATTCGTGAAGGTAACAAAAGTAGCAATATTCTAAGGATTTGTGTTATTGTGATGATACGAAATCTCAATTCATACAAGTATAAAAGGATGCTGATAAGCTATAATGTGTCAACCCACAAAAAGTCAAATTCAAAGGTTTTGATATATTTTGATAATGCATCACGTATTTAACATTCTAAAAAAGTGTTTCAAGTCATCTGAAACATAAAAGTACGTAAAAAATGGATTTATGTCATAAAACAAATCTTAAATCACGTATACAATCATCTTAAGACGCCATTTTCTCAAAACCAAGTTTATGCGGGTTGACACATTATTACTTATCTGCATCCAAAAGAAATAATCTGTTCAAAAAGAGAAATGGAATATCGGAATTTGAATACATACATAAACGTCAAACCACTGACCTCTATTATACTATATTTAACGAACATGGCCAGTCCAGTGTAGTTGAGGTCAGTTACTCAGCTGTCATGACTGACGTGACAGTCATGTAATGTATTGTGTTGCTAGTAATATAAATAAGGTATCTTCGCCCTCAAACATTACAATAGCGCTTTTTAAACAGACTACATCTCATTGATGGAAGCATTGTTTTACTTAATTCGTATACTAAAGAAAGTAATTATGTCAGCATGTACATTTAATTATCGTTCCAAATATCTGTAAATAGCAATTTCTTTTTGAAACTTGTAAAGAAGAAATTAAGTTTCCAGCCAGTATTATTTATTTTAATATACAACTAAGAATATTAAATAAATACGGACTATACAAGAACGTTCATATAACTAACATACAATTATAAATTCAGCTGCCATATGTACACGGAAATCGGGAGTAAAACAGTGTATATTTGTACACAGATTATATATATATTGGTAACAGACATCAGAATGCATAATGTTTATAAACTCGTACACTATTGGTAAGAGGAGCTTTTTAAAATGGAACAAATGCGTTCGTCGAAAGAACTCACACTGGACTGAGCCGAGCGATGGTACCAGCTTAGGCCTTGCTCGGCCGTCGCTTGTTGCTCGGTATATCGTGTGTCCATCTTTACTAATATTATAAAGAGGAAAGATTTGTATATAACATACATACATACATATGCTCACGCCTGTATTCCCCGAAGGGGCAGGCAGAGGTGTTGTAATCACAACACCCACTTTTCACCGAAGAAGATTAAGTGTCAATGTGACAGATGGTGAGTCCATCGCCGTCTCAGAAATATGCAGGTTTCCTCACGATGTTTTCCTTCACCGTAAAGCACGTGGTGTGAAATCACTGTACATAAGTTTTTTAGATAAACTCATTGGTACAGGCCCCGCTGGGATTCGAACTTGCGTCGCTTGCGTAGCAGGCGACTGCTCAAAACTCAAGGCCACCACGGCTCTGTATAATTATTATTATATAGTATATTTGCATATAAGTATGTCTGTATTGAATATAGGCTCCGAAACTGAACCGATAAGAAAAAATCTTTCAACAATGGATAGCTACATCATCAGCGACTACATAGGGTATATTTTATCCCAGTAACGTACTTCTTCGGGAAAGAGAACTACGCGGGTGTCACCGCGTGAGGTCTGCTATTACACAATATATGAAACTAGCTTCTGCCTGCGACCACATGCAGCCGCCCGACGCTCGTTTCCAGCGACATAATGTGGTCACGTGACCCCATTTTAAATCTCCCGCGACTCAAAAAGGAACTACGTCATGCAGCCGCTCCTATCACGTATCGCTACATATAGGTGCAATCTGATGTAAGCCGCTCGACGCTCGTTCCCAGCGACAAATGTGGTCCCGCGATTGGTCTTAGCGTGATATACATAGCCTTTCTTGACAATTGGGCTATCTAACATCGAAATAATTTTTCATATCGGACAGTTCAAGCAGAAAAATGAACAAACTTTCCCGCTTTATACGTTAGTATAGATATAAGTTCATGGCTCTGACCCGATTCGGTCCAGCGTGTGTTATCCTGAATAGACTGTAATATAATTAATTAATATTAAAGACACTGATAAATTCTATCCATCAGTCCCTTACAACACATGCAAAGTATTGTCATAAAATAATTACTGTATTTATTTATTTCCAAAACATTTTTTCATAATACTTTTTGGGCGTGAGAAGGATACCTTTCTATGATAATTTTCATTACAAATGTTTTCTTCAATAATACAAATATAACGGAATAAAATACAAGAAAATATACAATTGTGTTTTTAAACACACTTTTGATCCTAGCCCTATTCATCGTGCCTTCTCTTTCACACACCATATAAAAGAAAATAGCTTGTTCTATAAACCTTAATTTTATGAAAAGGTCTCTTTCAAATTCGTACAAAATACACATAATTTCTTCCTTGGAACATACACTCAATCAATTCCTTCGCTAAGTGGGAACTTATAAAAATAACTTCTATACACCATAATGCGTAAAAAAGTACAAACACGTATTTACATCATTTATGTACGTCGAACAACTTGACATGTAACATTATATATTAACTTTAAGCTCTAACCGTGGAAATCAAAGAATTATTATTCCTTCAAGACTCATCTTTACATTTGACATATTTCACGTAAAGACATCACATCGATCACGTGTGACATTAGACGCGCAAACGAAAATAGCCCTTTACCCCTATCACGAGTTTGCTACCGTTTTCGTAAACTATATTCGCTAGCGTCACTCACAATATTTGTATGAGATATTTTAGTTCTTCATGTCACCGCTGCGAGTCGCTGCACAATTTCTCATACTAATATTCGGCGGAGACGCTAGCGAGTATAGATTACAAAAACGGTGGCAAACCCGTGATAGGGGTCCTGGTCAAACTTTGAAGGGTTAATGTTCGAAACGCTGATAACTTTATCGACGTTCATAAGTGCCTTAAGAGCAGGGCCGGATTAACCCTATCGAGACCCCTAGGCAATGCATTTCTCTAGGTCCATACACATTACTATTTTCTTACTTTTAAAATATCTATTTCCCCCTTTATTCGTAGACTTATTAATTAAGGATAATCCGGCCCTGCTTACGAGGGCATAAACTGAATTATCTCTATGAACCTCTCACATTAACCTCTATGAATACTGTTATACAAACTATTGTGCTTGCTTGTTTTAATTAATAACCAAAAGTAATTGACTCAAGGTATAAATTAATTGGTAGCGTTGCGTATAATTTTTGGTAGTATTTTTCTTGTTTAATGTCAGTCTTATCATTGGAAAGACGTATGGTCGTGGACGTGGTAGTAAATAGAACTTTGTAAATTAATTATTTGAGTTAAAGCCCTTTTTGGTTTATAATAATGATCTCCTACCGAATTTCGGTTACGGCGGCTAATCTCAACGAGGATCAGCCATGTGCGCAGGAGATATTATAGTGCACAAGTGTGTGCGCGAACACAGGTGCACTCTTTATTCCCTCACTATCAAAGTCCGATGGGACGGCAATCCGACACGACCGGAGAGAGATCAGGCGTAGGACCAACGGCTTAACGTGCTTTCCGAGGCACGGGGGTGGAAACACCGCCAACTCCTACTCCGGGCATTTTTATTGTGAAATTCTTGACAGAAAAACCCAATATTAAATTTTTGACCCGACCCGGGAATCGAACCCGGGATCTCGTAATCGGCAGGCGATCGTACTGACCATTAGACCAACGAGGCAGTTAATGAAGTTAGAGAAACGCCCATCATACAATACGTGGTTTTAAAGATTAGACAAGCCGCGTTATCCTGTAAGGTTTCTCAGCGTCGAACACGACGTCGAACGTTGTTTTCAATCATACGAAATTGATACATAATACATAGAAAATATTGTTCAATTTCGTGTTATTATTACAGACACTCGACGTTGAGTGCGATACTGAGAAACCCTACTGTACTCCAATCAAGAGTTTGCCACCGTTTTCGTTAACTATACTCGCTAGCGTCACTCGCAATATTTGTATGAGATATTTTAGTTCTTCACGTCACCGCTGGGAGTCGCTGCACAATTTCTCATACAAATATTCGGCGGAGACGCTAGTGAGTATAGATAACGGAAACGGTGGAAAACCCGTGATAGGGGTGCAGAATAACGCGGCTGTGGTCGTTAAACTGCGGCCAGCGACAAATTGAAAAAACAATTTTAGCAGAAAATAGCGTTAATTCCCAAATAAAACACTTAATACATATGCTCATGCCTGAATCTCATGCAAAGACAACTTTGCCACATTCGTGCATCTCTTCATACACTTTCTTCAGTTAAGAGTGCTCTGAATTTGACCTTTCTTAAAAATACTATTAATTTGGCCATAGTAGTTCTTCCTTGAACGCCCTCTACCGACACTTGTCACATTCGCTCTATAAATTTCTTTCGTTAATCGCCTTTCACTCATACTTTCGATATGTCCAAACCATCTCATACTTTTTTAACTAATAATGTCAATTGACTAGTGGCTAACTAAATAATTCAAGAATTCGGGGCCCGCATCACATTGCTTTATGGCCCTATACCAGAAGTGTGACGATCACTTTACGAGACCAAATCGTGTGTCCATTCCTTTTTAAATCCATATCTAAAAAAGAGATGGAGCTACTTTTAAACAAAGGATTTGCTTAGACCACGTATTGTAATAAGGGATAGAGTCGAAAATGCAGTTGATATTCAGGTAATCCGTGAAGTGAAAATTGTCTCTTATTATTTATATCTAAAAGCTACTACTTTTCATTATTAATTAATTATTTTTTAATATATATATATTTTTTAAATATAGCTGGTTTTTATCAGAAGGCTAGTTTCCTAAACGTGTGGTAATTTTATCGACGTTAAGTCATCACGTTACAATCAATATTGTAAATCCGACTTAGAGGTAAAAATACCCCAAAGTCGGATTCATCCCAATGGCGATGGGCCAATTTTGAAATTATGAACTCAATCGTTTTTAATAAAAAGGTTTGAGTTACCACTATTCACGGAAACTTTGTCATCCTTCCAAAACGCGTAAAGACATGGCTAGTATAACACGCTACGTCATAAATAACAAATCTACTATCTTTCCAACTTAACAGCAAAAACAAAAATGTATTCATACGGAACATTGAATATGCTTTGTTGAATACTACTCAACTAACAACCAATATTATCACAATATATAATATACCACCTCAAAATTAGGGCATTCATGTTTGTCAACTTTTCATTAACAAAACTTATTTGTAAAACTTTCGCCGCAGTCCACGTGTTAATGTCAAAGCAACTTTCACAAGGGGGTTAACAGTTTGACAACCTTCGGAAAGACTCAGCATCTAGGTAAGCGTGTACCTAAGTGTCGCTATTAGAATATATTACGTAGTAATAAGTAGATAAGGTTCGTAATGGCTTACTTCTAGTCTGGCGCGTTGAGTAGTGACTGGGAGTCGACCAGTAGGCTGGCGTCTATGAGGCTTTGGGGCATGTCTATGGAAGCTCCGGGGGTTCCCCGCGACAGGGAGAATGGGAAGAAACGGGATACCGCCTGAGGTTTCTGCGTGGGACTCTCTTGCTCCCCGTTGGAGTGGCGATTGGACATTATGGATAGAGATGATAGCTTGTCGTTTAGCTTCTGAATCTGAAAAAAAAACATCCATTTATTTTCAAATTAATCTGTATGTACCTGTGCAAGCAGGCGGTAGTGGTGCAGCGTGTAGTCACGTGTGTACCTGTGCGAGCAGGCGGTAGTGGTGCAGCGTGTAGTCACGTGTGTACCTGTGCGAGCAGGCGGTAGTGGTGCAGCGTGTAGTCACGTGTGTACCTGTGCGAGCAGGCGGTAGTGGTGCAGCGTGTAGTCACGTGTGTACCTGTGCGAGCAGGCGGTAGTGGTGCAGCGTGTAGTCACGTGTGTACCTGTGCGAGCAGGCGGTAGTGGTGCAGCGTGTAGTCACGTGTGTACCTGTGCGAGCAGGCGGTAGTGGTGCAGCGTGTAGTCACGTGTGTACCTGTGCGAGCAGGCGGTAGTGGTGCAGCGTGTAGTCACGTGTGTACCTGTGCGAGCAGGCGGTAGTGGTGCAGCGTGTAGTCACGTGTGTACCTGTGCGAGCAGGCGGTAGTGGTGCAGCGTGTAGTCACGTGTGTACCTGTGCGAGCAGGCGGTAGTGGTGCAGCGTGTAGTCACGTGTGTACCTGTGCGAGCAGGCGGTAGTGGTGCAGCGTGTAGTCACGTGTGTACCTGTGCGAGCAGGCGGTAGTGGTGCAGCGTGTAGTCACGTGTGTACCTGTGCGAGCAGGCGGTAGTGGTGCAGCGTGTAGTGCACGTGTCCGGCGTGCGGCGCGTCGAGCGGAGGCAGCCAGCGCTCGTAGCACTGCGCCCACACGTCCAGCGCGCCCACCGCCACGCTCGGCGACAGGCGCCCGCCCGCTGGGTCACATCACACAACTCACATTATTACATTGCCATTCACGCGCTACGCGACTGTCTCATCTCGCTGTCATTTCATCATACTTGTGGAATTAAGGAAAAGCGAAAGAAAAATACTAAATTAAAACGGTTTCACTTATTTATTCTCTTCTTCAATATAAAATAACAACTCCTCATCAACTCCAACCTCCGAACACTTTTTTCACACCTCCTCGCATACGTCCTCCCGCCAACTCTCTCCGCTTCCCTTGCACACAACAACTGTCAAAAAAAACGTCACACTTTCGCTCTAACCTTTCACTCGTTCTAAAACATATCATCTTACATCATACTCATTCAACACTCGTTCTACACACATTCCGTTCAGAAACATCCTACATACATACCAGGGAAAAGCTTGGGAAGAAATTCTGCCAATTAACATAAAATACGACAAATTTGTAATTTGTGTTTTAAAGCAAAGGAGCTGAAAGGATCATCATTGCGCGAGTAGACAGTAAACAATGTCTACTAGACATCTTTAAGGTTGCAAGCGTTCATAGGCTGCAGTAGCTATCAACCAGCAACCGGACTCTATACGTTTGTTATCAGACTACTGCAAAGCGAAAGGAAGGGTTATTTATCTTCTTTGGCAATCCTTGCAGGTCAGTCGGAGGCCTAAAAATAGTCTGACAACTGGTTTAACCCAGATCACAAATTTTCCCCGTAAAAGGGGTTGCGAAGGTCAGAAGGTAGCTTCTTATAAAAATAAGGTGACCAGCCACATCGGGTTGAATCAAGTGCTGACCCAAACAATGTATGGGATAAGGCCAGGAAGATGTATGTGATGTGTTAGTAAGACTCACATGTCCTCTGCATGGGCGCGGAGAGCCTAGTCCCCAGGTACAGTGGGTTGTAGAACAGCGCCTTGTCTTGTTCTGAGAACTGCTCGCCCCAGTCCCACACCGGCCTCTGGACGAAGTTCTATAAAATATTCCGCTCATTAATAAAATGTTATCTATATTACACATTACATAATCCAAAGTTTAGTTGAACTCATAAATATAAAATAAATATGCTCGCGTACTCCCAGAAGGGTCCCCGAAGGGGTAAGCAGAGGTGTAGTAACAACAACACCCACATTTCACCGAATATGAATAAGTGCATACGTGACAGAGGGTGAGTCCATCGCCGTCTCAGGCACCATACGTCTTTGAATTACTTCTCAGACATATGCAGATTTCCTTCACCTTAAAGCACGTGGTGTGAAATTACTGAACATTCGTTTTTAAGAAAAACTCATTGGTACAGGCTCGCAAACAATCGAGCACGTATTTAGGCCGGTTCAAACTTAAATATAACGAGATTACTGACCTTAGAGACGGCAAGTTCCCGATCCCTGGTGCAGTTGAAGAGGAAGGTATCAAACACGTGATTGTGGGCGCAGTCCCACAGCGTGGTGAGATATGTCTCCGTGAACTGGAAGGCAGCCGGGAACTGTGCCAGCAGCTGCCACACGCAGTCCAGGAACAGGAGGAACACGGGCGCGGGCTGCGCTGCGGCGGCTGCTTTTGCCGTAGGGTCCTTGGGCCCGCCCGGCCGGGGGAGACCCAATCTGGTCACAAAAAACATGTCTCTATTGTAACTACTGGACTTGTACATACATAGATACGCTCACACCGTTATTCCCCGAAGGGGTAGGCAGATGTGTTGTAATAACAACACCCACTTTTTTAAACTCATATGTATCACGAGCCGGAGCTCTGTGGCAAAAAATTGCGCCTAAATATTCTCGACCCTGTACACACGTTAATAAAATAGATTTTATTATTTGTCTGTTTGCAAATTTTCAGTAATGCATATGAAAGTACGGTAATTGCATAAAAACATTTTTTTTGCCTGTTCGTTATGGGTTAATATCTCCAAATCGGCTCGACCAATGTAAACGGTACTTTCTGAAGTCTTTCTTTAAAAACAAAATACAAATCAAATAGTAATAATGATCAAACATTTTTATCTTTAACCATAAACATGGACTTCTGCAAAGTAACTCCTGATTCAGTTCAATAAATAGTGCTAAGTGTCACCTGTCACAGAATGGATGTCCTAAGGCGACCCACTCCTTCTGCACGAGCGACTGGAACCCGGAGATGGTCCTGAAGTGAGGATCCACCAACAGCTGCGTCAGGGATGACACCACTGCGCAGTAGTCCACGCCGTCGCCTGACAATTACATTATAACAATATTGTATTATGTCGTAGTAAGCAAGTAATAATCTGACAACTGGCTTAACCCAGATCACAGATTTTCCTCGTTAAAGGGGTTGCGAAGGTCAGATGGCAGTCACATCGGGTTGAATCAAGTATACCGACCACAACAATGTATGGGATAAGGCCAGGGTGATGATGTGCTCTATGGTGAACTAGCGGACGTCACGCGGTGTCACTCGCGTAGCTCCCGTTCCCGTGGGAATACGGAGAAAAAATAGCCTATATTAATTAGTGATAATGTGGCATTCAAATGAGGAAAGAATTGTTAAAATCGGTTCAGTACCTTTTTGAGCCAATTCATAAAGAATATATGATAACATCGTGAGGAAACGTATATAGTATGTGTTTGAGAAGTAATTCAAATGCGACAACATAATATTAGGAGCACAATATTGATACTTTATGCAATTCTCTGTAGGTATTAAATAATAAGATGTGTGTAATGGTGTGCATATCTCACCCTCTTGCAGCACGACAGTGACGTTTCCCTCGAGATGCTGTGCAGCCTCGTCCGCGAAGGCCAGTCCGCTCGCCACGTGCCTCAGCCACCGACTCGCCTCCAGCAGAGAGTAGTACTGCGAGTCTTGCTCCTGACACCATACATTACATTATCTACATCTATACATATCTTCTATACATTTCCTCGTTGGTCAAATGGTTAGTACGCCGGTCACGAGGTCCCGGGTTCAATTCCCGTGTCGGGTCAAAAATTTATATTGTGTTTTTCTGTCAAGAATTTCACTCCTCTGCCTAATCTCTCCCCAGTCGTGTCGGTTTGCCTCCCATCGGACTATGAGAGTGAGGGAATAAAGAGTGCACCTGTGTTTGCGCACACACTGTACTCTTTATATCCTCGTTGAGATTAGCCGCCGAAACCGAAAAAAAGGTGGCAGAGGTGTTGTTATAACAACACCCACTTTTCACCGAACATGATTAAGTGTCAACGTGACAAATTGTGAGTCCATCCCGTCTCAGACACTTTTTACATACGTCATTGAATTACTTCTCAGAAATATGCAGGTTTCCTCACGATGTTTTCCTTCACCGTAAAGCATAGCATAGTGATGTGTAATCATTGCACATAAGTTGTAAGAAAACTAATTGGTACAAGCCCACTGGGATTCGGATTTGCTTTGCTTGCATAGCAGGCGACTGCTCAAACCACAAAAGACCACGATTATGTAAAAAAAAAATTACATTAAATAGACCATCATTAACGAGTCTGATTCAGTCATCATCCTCATGCCCTTATCCCATGTTATTTGTGGTCGGCCCAATGTGTACTTCTCTTCCATTTCCACCTGTCAGCCGTCATATCTGTATTCACTCCCATTCTAGCCATATCATCTTTCACACAATCCATCCATCGTTTCTTAGGTCTTCCTTTCCCCTTGTAACCATCCACATTAATAAACATAACCTTTTTGGCAACATTATCCTCATTCCTCCGTATAACATGTCCATACCACGATAAATGTTTATTTTTCAACTTCAAAGTTATACAATTCTAAGCAACAATGACATTTTGTAGTCAACTCAATATTTTAAAATTTTTGTCCGTCCATTAATAATATAATTTAATTACAGTAGTATCTATGTTCGATAGTGTTAGAAACTTGAGAGTAACTCACCCAAAACCTTCTCAGTGTGGTAGGAGTGCAGAGGTCGACCAGCTTCATATACGATTCGTGAAGGCCGGCCAGTGAGGGCAGGACACTGCTGGTGCCGGTGGTCGCGAACGTATTGCCGCACAGGTACAACACGTGCGGCGGGGTCAGCCGGGGGTGGAGCCGACGGACCTGAAAAAAAACATACATACATATGCTCATGCCTGTATTCCTCGAAGGGGTAGGCAGAGGTGTTGTTATTAAAACACCCACTTTTCACCGAATTTGATTAAGTGCCAACGTGACAGATGCTGAAAAAAAAAACACTCTTAAATGTACACAAGTCGAGAGAGATTTGCAAGTATTGCAGACAGGGGTTTGACACACGTGTCGTATCCTTTTCTATACTAATACTAGCTGTGCCCGGCAAACGTTGTATTGCCATATATTTTTTTGGGGTGGACTACCCCTATCATTTAGGGGGCTGAAAAATAGATGTTGGCCGATTCTCATAGATACCGGAGAAGCACAAAAAATTTCATCAAAATCGGTCAAGGCGTTTCGGAGGAGTATGGCAACGAAAACTGTGACACGAAAATTTTATATATTAGATTATAAAGAGGAAAGATTTGTATGTAAGTATGTTTGTAACCAATTGGCTCAAAAAGACCATGACAGATTTTTTTAATTCTATCACGATTTGAATGTTACATCATCAGCGAGTAACATAGGCTATATTTTATCCCCGTACTCCCACGGGAACTACGCGGGTGAAACCGCGTGACGTCCGCTACACATCAGAATAACACATAGGCTATAAATTATAACATTATTGTGTGGATTTACCAAAATATAACGATAAGACAACTCCTGCGCGGAGGGTGGCGCAGGCACCAGCTAGTATTATATATTAAAACATAGCTAATGGAATTTATTAGTCTTGTAACAATAATTAAAACAGAAATTATAAAATTATTATATTACCTATAAGAAGTAGCCATATAATATAATATAATAATATAAAATGTAAATATGAAATAAATTTAACCTTTAAGATACTATTGCAGCAAAAGCTTTTAATACTACTCGGTATTAAAAGCTCTGATTACTCGTAAAGGGAATACAGGCGTGAGCATATGTATGAATGTATGTATGAAAAGTGAGTGTTGTTTCCTACCTCTTAAGGGATCCTTCTACCATGACGCGAGCATGTTTTTATTTAAAAAAAAGAATTAGAACGCTCACAGGTGATTATTCAACACATCATATTACCTGTTCCAAAAGCACACTTTCCGCTGCAGCCGACTGCTCTGTCTGCAACAGCTCGCCACTCCTCAACAAGGCGGCGCCTTCAGGCCTGCCCCACACCCAAATAGGCACCCGACCCGACCTGAAGTGTCTAGCCGACTCCATAAGGTTATAATCCAGTACCGAGCTGGGTACTATGAGGGTCTCGCCTGCAGTCAGCATGAAGGCATCTGACGTGCCGTTAATGCATGTGATCCTCCAATGCGGACACTCACACCGCTCTAGTTCTCTTTTCCAATCTCCGGGTCGTAGGAACATGTTCATGTCAGGGGGTAGTGTGGGGTAATAGGGCTCTCTGTACTCGAAGGCGAAGAGGAGGTCGTGTCGTTTAGGGAACGCGTGATGTAATAACGCCATCGCTACCTTCCTGCCGTCGCCGATCGGGGATTGGGAGAAGTTGAATGTCAGCACCTTCATGTTCTGGAATTGATAGAAATTGTATGATTTTTAGTTTATTCATATTGATGAAGATTCAAAGAGGGTCCTTCGGTCGGGTACAGCAGCTCGTGGTATGTACGATGAAATATATGTTATAGAATATGATGTATCTATAATAATAACATTATAATGCAGGTTTGTCTGTTACCTTTTTAAAAAATAAATTCGGTTTCTATATTTTTAGCAAAGCATTAATTTTCATTATTATTAAATGCACATAATTTTAACCTAATAGTTTTTTGATTAGAAGATGTGTTCCTACTTTATGTTATAGACAATAAATTCCACATTATATAAAATCCAGGTGGAATTCACCAAAATTATCCGATTCGAGGACAAGAACCTCATGTCAAAGTAAGGTACAAACAACATGACGAATCTCAATTTGATATGAGTCACCGTTATCCGATTAGATAAGTCAACATTATATACAGACAGACAGATTTGCCGTACCGAGGCAATGTGTGTTACAGAGCCGAATCTGCTTAGTGTTGATATATTTTTATCATATTATAGTTAGTTGTTCGCCTGCAAAACAAGCAATGGTAACATTTATAATCATGTATAATGTATTTTGTGTCCTTCTGACGATTTGAAAGTACTTTGTAAGAAGTCTAATCAAATAAAGATATTTTGAATTGAATTGAATTGAATGCGTGTTTTAATCTCACTGGTGAGAGCCAAAGCAGACAGCTATTATATTTATTTTTATTTTATATTATTATGAAATCCTACGGCGTGATAACAAAATATAAACTAATGGTAATACAGATTTATAGTAAGGCTAATAATAGGATTTCCACAAGTTAACAACATAAAGTAGGTTACAAAACACGAACATGCACTTTTGTATACATACATAAGAGTTAGGTATGTTATTCTAAGTATAACAATCTCAACTAAATATAATGTTATTTATCTTAAGAAAATAAAAGAAAATCAAAAGAAATAACAACTTAACACAACGAGAACGGACTAGACTTTGAAACAATATAATAATAATAATAATAAACTAAAATAATATAAAAATAAACAATATCTCAATAGGCAAAACAGGCAGCATTATATTTGAATAGATGTCAGGTTAGGCAACTCACGGGAGCACCAACAGGTCATTATGGGACAAAAGAACATCTTCATAAGATGAACTTATCTAACGACTTGGTATGTAGGTACTGTTAATCAGAAGCCGAGACCATGAGTCACCTAATATGCACTGGGTAAGGCATATCCGAAACCAGAGGACTACAAGCTCGTCCGCATGGGCGAGATCTGCCGGCTTGTTTAGAGAGTATTTGAGGAGTCAGGTACGTATATGTGTATAGATATTTTTACAACACTATATGCTTTTGACGTGCAGTACAAGTCGAGACCCCTTGATTTCAACATGTAAGTACTTAATTATTTTTGTTTGAACCTACTCTTATAAAATTAATAGTATAAAATATCTTGAACACAATAGTGTGCGATAGTAAGGTCACAACAATACATTCCGTACAATACCTCGCGTTTCAATAACATAATGCCGCGATAAGGAGACAAAAACGGCCCGTTATCTAGCGGCCATCCAGTGCGATTTCATGGCTAACATTTTATATTGATAGCGTTTTTTAGGATTTCTTAGAAATAATGTTTTAACTCGTGTTTAAAGACTCCCTGTTTACAAATGGATATTAAATACATACACATTATCACTAAGAAAAAAGACCCGTGGTGGCCTTGGGGTTTGTGCAGTCGCCTGCAGCGCAAGCGACGTAAGTTCGAAACCCAGCGGGGCCTGTGTCAATGACTTTTTCTAAAAACTTGCATGTGCAGTGATTTCACCACGTGCTTTACATACATACAACATACATAATATGCCCACGCCTGTATTCCCCGAAGGGGTACGCAGAGGTGTTGAAATAATAACACCCACATTTTACCGACGATGATTAAGTCAACGTGACAGATGGTGAGTCTATCAGGCACATCTCAGGCACTATACATACGTCCTTGATGTACTTCTCAAACATATGCAGGTTTCCTCACGATGATTTCCTTCATCGTAAAGCACGTGGTGTGAAATCATTGCATTTAAGTTTTTAGAAAAATTCTATGGTACAGGACCAGCTAGGATCCGAACTTAACCCCACGGGCGTACATATTCATCGTCGTGTCGTGGTTAAGTTCCATAGATGGCGGATCAACACATTTCGAGTCACATCAATTACACCAACTGTCGACAACGATTTAACAACAAACTATATATGGGTACATTTCCCTCACGCCTTGTATGGGCATTTTGAGATTGTGATGTGTACGCTCAATGGAGCTGATATTGTCTATGCTAGATAAAAGATCCAAATAAATACAGATTATAAAAAAAGTCCTTGAAGAACCCATGTGCTATGGGGCCGTCCATAAATTACGTCACACGTTAAGGGGGAGGGAGGGGATCGACGATGTGTGACAACGGGGTGGGAGGGGTTCTTCATTTCGTGACATCACTTGTCAAAATCTATTACAATCTATTATTAATTTTATTTAAATGAAAATAAAACTGATTTCAGAACCGCTCTTTAAATTCAATAATTTCTAAATGTAAGATGGGGCAGGGGCAAAAAATCATGAAATTCGTGTGACGTAATTTATGGAGAACCCCTATCTGATTAGTACTAACCTTGCAGACAACTTGCAGTCCTTTGACCTTAGCAGGTGCATCTCCGTACGGCAGCAGCCTCCGTCTCCGGACTGGTCCGCCGTCCGTGAGCCACACAGCGCCCACTGCCGTCAGAGGCACATCGTATGTTCCTAGTAAGTTGTTGCGTTGGCTGTACTCCTGGTAACGTATGGACACAAGGTTGTTAGAAATGTGCAGTGATTTCACACCACAAGTTTTACGGTGAAGGAAAACATCGCGAGGAACAGAAAATTCAAAGACGTATGTAACAAAAGTAAAGTGTCTAAGACGGTGTGGACTCACCAACTGTCACTTGGTACTTCAATATATTCGGTGAAAAGTGGGCGTGGCTATAACAACACCCCTCCCTGCTTCTTATAGGTTGGTGTGAACAAATAATTTGATAACACTTTTTTTACAAGTTAATAATGGAAGCAAACCACGACCAACAAACAGACCGACATATGAACACAAATCCACCATAACGAAGTAGGTACCAGGGTATCCCACCCAATAGCCAGGGTCTAAGAATATGGCTATGGTATCCCCTGCCTGTCGTAAGAGGCGACTAAAAGGGGGCCGGAGGGCCTGCTGGCGGTGGTCGGGGTGGGAGCTTTGACCACCGGCGCGGGCCCGGGAAGGTGGCAGCGCGACGTGGCTCGCGCTGCCTTGCACAGCGAGGTCTCTAGGGGCGGCCCTACAGCTGTCCCGGGGATGTGCCCCGGCAAAGTGTGGGGGGACACCGGTGCGTTCTATTAGAGTACCCGGAGTCCCCCCTGAGCACTGAGGACGGCCACCGGGGGGGTTTTAGTGTGGTAAGAATCCCACATACCCCGATCTGCCTCTCCCAGGGCGGTCGGGGACCTTTTGAAGGTTTCCCCCTCGTCAACAAAAAAAAAGGTACCAGGGTATCATAAAACAAGGTAGCATACTTCATTGATCATTCCATCGCG
Organism: Watsonalla binaria; assembly: GCA_929442735.1. NCBI lineage: Eukaryota > Metazoa > Arthropoda > Insecta > Lepidoptera > Drepanidae > Watsonalla > Watsonalla binaria. Next base: position 1,297,068 of record OV838932.1, read on the forward strand.
TGGTACAAATGACAGCTTGTAGTTAGTGACGAATAGGGAACCGTGGCGGCCTCTGTCCATGTCACTGAGCGGCGTCAGCAACACCACGCTGTGCGCCGCGCCCGTCACCAGTTCGCCTGCAACATACGCAATCAATTATCAACATTATGACGAGTACAATATGACGTAATATGTCTTACCCACGCAAAATACGTATGCCTTAGCGGTTCAATTCCTAGGTAAATCTTTAGAGTGCAGTTTAATAATGAAAAGGCTAATAGTTGTATAACTTTAATAAGCCGGTTCGCACCAACGTCATCGACGCACGGGTTATGACAGCGTCAAATAACGCAATAATACGACCACACACAGCTCCCTAAAAAATCGAACTCAACATTATAGGTATACCGTTCCCATACAAAATGCGGTACTGATATTTGGGACACTGATCGAGATTTTTAGTATCACTTACTTGCTTTTGTGTGTAGAGAAAATTGCTTATACCTGTGTTCTCTTAAATTGTTCTATGTATAACAATTAAAATGCCCAAAAACTGCCAAATTATCTTCTATTTCATGAAGTTTTTTAAAACTTTTTTTCACTAATGTACTAAATAGCCGTGGTGGACTTGGGGTTTGAGCAGCCGCCTGCTACGAAAGCGACGCAAGTTCGAATCCCAGGGGCCTGTACCAATGAGTTTTTCTAAAAACTTATGTGCAGTGATTTCACACCACGTGCTTTACGGCGAAGGAGAACATCGCGAGGAAACCTGCATATGTCTGAGAAGTAATTCAAAGAACGGCTGACACGGCGATATACTCACCATCTGTCACGTTGGCACTCAATCATCTTGTGTGAAAAGTGGGTATTTTCGACGATACTCAAAACCCAATGTCCGCTTTGAGGGTCAAAGATATATCAGTATGTAGCAGTCAGACAGGTAGATATAGTTCACTATTTATAAGTAAGTAATTGCGTCACGTTGGAACTAAGTGTTTAATTTTCTTTAGGACCTTTTCAGGGATAATTTAAACAAGATATTTAAGCACGATTCACTGAGGCAACGACCCAGAGGCAAAACAGAATGAATCATAGTGACGATACACAATGCCAATTTATTTCATAAATCAATGAGCATTGATTAACGCTCCTATAACCAAATCATTTCGCGAAAAGGTCAACACTCAATTAATAATGGTCTCCTACCGAATTTCGGTTACGGTGGCTAATCTCAACGAGGATCAGTCATCTGCGCAGGAGATATTATAGTGCTCAAGTGTGTGCGAAAACACAGGTGGACTCTTTATTACCTCACTCTCATAGTCCGATGGGAGGCAATCCGACACGACCGGAGAGAGGTCAGGCTTAGAACCAACGGTGCAACGTGCGCCCCGAGGCACGGGGGTGGAAACACCGCCAACTTCCAAACTCCGGGCATTTATTGTGAATTTCTTGACAGAAAAACCCAATATCTATTTTTGACCCGACCTGGGCATCGAACCCGGGACCTCTTAATCAGCAGGCAAACTTGAATGTAAGTCAAAGTCAAAAATATATTCGATTAGACTTTTTACAAAGTACTTTCAAATCGTCAGAATGACATAATTATACAGGATTATACATGCTACCGCCAGGTTCGGAAGGTTGCTTTTACTGAGAAGAACCTGGCCAGAAACTCAGTAATTACTCTTTTCAGAAATATTATACAATTTTAAGAATACAAAATAAATTATTTAAGAAACATAAGCTCATGGACAAAGTTCCAATGCACAAATGTCGATAAAAATTTACCTAACTAAAAATCTAATATATCTACTCATAACTAAATGCGTAGCTTGAGATGACCAGCCCCCACAAGCAGCGTCATACTTGTGAACACTGTTCATGACGAGAATGCCAGCCGTTGACCTCCTCAACCATCATAGAGGGAAGTGGAGTCACAGTGAATGACAGACTCCGTACATTTATAAACAAAATAAAGAACTCCTGAATTTCCTCGTACATATAGACATCTGATACATAGTTTCTTAATTATGTTATATTAGGTTGTATATTATTTAAAATTTTAAATATTTAACATTTGTAACACAACGCATGCTGTGGTTACCTATTGTAAGAACGGTTTATATTTTGTCCAAATCAAACAGGTTTCATAAGCATCGTATAACTGTATCTTATGTTGGTGATCCTTAAATAAATAAATAAATATAGTAATAGTACGACCACATTTCGCTAGTCCCATGTAATAGGGGACGAGCCACAGAATATACATATTGCTATCTATATAACTGGCTGATACTAGGAGATTATAATGGAAAAACGTAATAACACTTTTCCCGGCAAGGGGATCGAACCCAGGACCTCGTAGTTCGCAGCAGCGTTTGCCTGTACTCGTAATTATGCATTATATTTCTTCGTTACAGTATCCTTGAAGTGTTGCGTAACAGTTTCTCCGGCGGCCTTCTATCAAGTTGATCTAGTTCCGAAGGTGTTTCGTAGAAGGAAAATGTTAACGTTTACGAAATCCGCAGTGACCGTGAATTGTCTAGCCTTTGACTCACCGCGAACTGCTGAAAGCGATCAACGCGCCGCTGTTTGTTGACACTAATGTAATTATACGGCCGTACAAGAATTACAATACTTACTGGGTTATTTCGAAATTCATACCTATTCGTTTTAGAATTATAACTGAGAATACAACCGTTTTGAAAACACATTAAAAAATCGAGTAATATTTACAGACTTCCACAGCACATAGATTTAAAAAAAAAACTTTCTTAAATTGGATGTCCGGAGAATTAATTTGTATACCAAAACATAAGACGTGGAGGTGTTGGTAATAAAATCATGGATGAGTCTGCCTAAGTAAGCAATTAAAACCTGGATATAAGCTATTTATATTTACCATTCTAGTATAACTATTTTCCATTTTTAAAATTTTGCCTCTCGGTTCTCATTTCGACCGACCTTTCTTTAAAAAATTTGGGGCGATTTGAATGGTTATTAGTTACGAATAATAAAAACTCGGTAAAAATATACCTGAATTTTAAAACCGTAAAGATCTGACTAAGATCATCGGCACGGAACACTAGGTATAGCGAATGTAGTATTTATGCACCTTTACCAGATACTTATTGCGTTTTTTAAATCTGGCCACAAAGAAATTAAAAAAATTACGTTAGTAAAATAAGATTGAATTTTTGAAACGGCTTTCTTTTAAAAAAAAGCAATAAACATAATATGATGTACAAATAAAGTTAATTCACGAATAGAATAGGTAACATATGAAAAGAAATACCTCTCCTCAGCACACCCATCTCAATGCACAATGAACCATAAACTGGCTCCCATGGCGGAATATGCGCCGTATCCTATAGCCAAATTAAGTACCAGGCGAGCATAAATGGTAGGATACAGTTACGTGCACGTAACGCATACATAATTGTCATTATTGGTGCTTACTTCATTCATATTGAGGGCATGAACAAGAATATTTTATGCTTCTTCATTTTGTTGGTTGATGTTTTTCCAATCATCATTTAGTTTTCAAATATGAGGATAACTAGTCTATAAATCTATAAGCAATTTTTGACTTTCATGTTGCAATTGTGTCCATAGGTTTATATATTATTTCGTATTACCCGAAACTGTAATGCTTGTGAGTTATTTGCCTGGCTTTTTTTGGCAACAAACAAAAAGCAACCTTCCGAACCTGGCAGTAGCATGTATAATCCTGTATTATCATGTCATTCTAAAGATTTGAAAGTACTTTGTTAAATGTCTAATCAAATAAAGATATTTTGAATTGAATTGAAAAGAAAGAGGCCATAGGCTAGTTTATAATCCTCAAGTAAAGCCATGTTTGGAATTATTTGAGTGGGTAATTGGAATAATATTCACTTACCATTTAATAACTTAGGTTTCAATTCTTGAAGTGCGCCATTTTTTTCTCCATTATTCTGTAACACAAACATTAAATCTATGTATGGTAATATATATAACAATTGTCCGCCACATAAAAAGATATGGCAATAGGTTTAATTTTCAAATATGATTATTATTATAAATGTTTCCCTCCTATTGCGAAACTAGTTGTTCAATTTGGAAGAAAATTTCCATTTGTGATGTAAAGCATCACAAGCTGGTTCTACCTCAGCCAGCTGATCAGTTTAGCAATCCAGCGATGTAATGCAGCCAGCTTACTGGGCAACATTCCCGCAGACCAAAATTGTAATTCAATGTTTTATTAATATATTTTATTCTTTTTCATGCTATTATTCATTTATGTTAATGTAAATAATATTCATCTATATCTGTACAGATAAATAAAATTGAAGTGTCTGTTTGTAATTCCAAAATTACAGCTTTTCACTAAATGCATATGAAAATATACAAGGTGCTGATATGGAAAAATCTATTTTGAATTTTTCAGTCTGTCTTTCTGTTTCTTAGTAATCTTGGAAACAGTTGGACCAATTTTAACGGGACTTTCACTGTCAGATATAGCTGGTGTTGCAAGGAGTAAATTAGGCTAGTTTTACTTAAAAAAAAGTTACCCATGAAATTAAGTCTCTGCAGGTGTTAAAATTAATAAACTTAGTACATCAAATTAAAAAAGCATGACTGTATTATTTACTTTTGTTTTAATGTTAACTTTCTTTTAGTAATTTCTTTATTATAAGTATTATACCCACTGTCTGCTACTATAAGTTTTACTGTTGTTAGGTTACCCGGAACAAACAGACAGACAGAGAAAATTAAAAAGAAATAGTTTTTTAATCAGTACTGTATATACTTTCATATGCATTTAGTGAAAAGCTGTTATTTTTACAAACAGACACTTAAGTTTTATTTATCTATATAGATTAAACATAATCTGCAATATCTGGGCCACATTATAAGATATAAAGAATATGATACTTTAACATTGATACAAGGGAAGATGTAAGGATACTGAACACCAGGCAGACAACAAACCCCTTGGCTGAAGAACCCATGCAAATTATGCATAAATTTGATGTTTTAAGAGGCTGTTAATTACAATGAACTGTGGAAAGGCCCCTAAATTTTACAGAGTTTAGATATTCAAGTTCAATCAACTTTATCGGCAAACTGCAATATTGATTTGGACAACAGAATGTGGTTGGGCTAAGTTTTCTACTTGTAATTAGTTTTAATTACTGCTCCTTGTATATATAATTAAGTCTTCAATAAATACCTTTAAAAATTAAATGAAAATTGCAATGAACTCCAACTTCCAGTAGGGGATGGTACCATGAGAAGAAAAAACATGAGGTGAGGAATTAATGTGTCTGAGAAGTTATTCAAAGACATAATATGTCAACTGCCCCAGGTAATGATACACTAATCAACCGATACATTAATTGTTAATTGGTGTGCCCTAACAGGATTGTTAGTTATAACTTATAAGCATTATAATTAAGTATTATATATGTGTGTAAATGTAACCAACTTGTGCAATAAATATATGAATATGAATACATTGGCCGCAAATAATCATTTCTAAAAAGTAGTGTTATCAGCTCTTTATATTGCTGAAGGGATATAGGGATTATCTAATTCTTGTTAACAATGATGATATACTCATATTTTTTACTTTATTTGATGGTAAAATTTCATTCAAAACTGATGGCATATTTTTAATTTCTTTATTTAAAAATGTTCATCCCATCAAAGACCCATACAAATGACCACAGCTATAAATACATGAGTTATTTAGATTGTAAGTTGGTGGCAAATGTCACCTTTCAAGAAGCTCATAAAATTTTTGATTGCAGTAAAGCTTAATAAAATGGAATAAAAAATATTTAAAATTTAATTTTCTGTCCAGGAGTTCTACGGGGTGTATTATATGTCCGGTAGGTTGCCTTACCTGAGTTGATGCATTGATATAGCTCTTGAAGCCTGGGACCCGCTTTTTCTCATTCATTGTAAAAATATTCACTCACACTGTGGTGACCCACTTTTAACGTATACAACTAAGGTTTTCAATGGTAAACAAATGTATTATCTAAAATAGGTCACATGGAAGGTGATAACTAATTAAATTAAAAGGTATCTGCATGATTTGACGCTATTTTTAAGTATATTTGATAACAATCATCCCGCAAACATTGCTATCTATCAAGGAAGAAATTAAACTCTCGCACACGAACTCCTTGCTCTTAATCCGGTATTCACTAATATTATGAGCATATTGGTCACCGGAATGACGCAATTAAAACAAATATCCACGATAATATAATATAATTTCAGTTTTTGATGACCCACAGCCCACAACAGCAACACGCAAACGACAAACGACAGGCAGACAGACAATGTTACCAACGAAAAAAAAAATAAAAAACAGAACTGTCAAGGCTGTCTTGCTCATGTCAGTAACGTCAACATTATATTATGTTAATATTACTACAGACCTAATTTTGAAGTGTATCAGTCATCCTATGAAGACTTTCATGTCTATATCATTTTTTTAAGTCTGTCTTGAATTCTACATCTGTGGTAAAAAAAAGTTAGCTTAAGATCATAGATTGTGCATGTCTTCAAAAAAATGGCGATTGTTAAATTTTTGTTGAGAATTTGAAAGCACAATCCTCAGGTCATAATTATTACGTTTAATAATTATCGGTGTAACAGTGAATTATAACTGAAAATATGGCTGACGCTATGGTAGAGCGGAGGCCTACCGCACGGTTTTATTGCCACGGGTGTAATATTGAATTTGAAGATGTTTTACAGGTAAAAATCAATAATTAAAGCTATTTTCGGCTATAACACTGAATTTACAACATAAATGTTATCACATTTCCATAGCAGGTTATGTATGTGGTGTTATTTTATCGATTTTGTGATCCAACTTTTCCACATTACTCTATGAACAGAATTCCAATGTGGCTATCTTTACAGCCGGTCATAACAACATACCTACTGCTTTTTATTTTCTAGAAAAGTTCTTTTCAAGGCCAGAACGGACGGGAATTTTCAATTCCGTACTGTTGCATCACTTAAATTGCTTTTTATAGCTCTATTGGGAACCTCTAAGAAATATTTTCCTGAAGCAGAAATGAAGTGACACTAGGATTATCACCATGATCCTAGAATTTATATAACTTGAGGAAGTACTAGGCTCACAGGAACACAAGGAGTGCAAGAATGTGTCAAAAAGTGGTTTTGTTATTGTATAATGATCAAAAATTTTCATGATTTAGTAAAATCGCGATAATTGTATTGCAGTTTTTCATCTTACTGAGTGTATTTATTACTTCTTGTTTGTTGGGAATTACCAAATATTACCACAAACTTTGATAAACATATAATTAAGGCTAAGTATAGTTTGTTTTTTTATAGTAAAATTTATTGATAAAATAATCATACCAAGTCTTTTCGAGGTATGTTTTGATTCATTGATCTTATCACTGTCTGCATGTTTATAGAACATTGAATACCAAATTATTGTAATTCCCATGTAAACATTTCCTGTTATTCCCAAAGAACCTGATACATTATTGATTTAATTGTAAATCAGTAGGCTGTGAATTTGGGATGTATTCACAAGAAGATCAATTGAGTTACTGTGCTTAAAGGGGTAAATTTATCAAAATTCGCAATTACCTTACTAGTGCACAGGAATTATCTTTTTTTTGACACTATCTCCTATTTTTTTTTTGTTGTAAAATTTTGGTTATTGGTTTAATTAAACCGAGACTAAACCAAGGTCAGGCTAAACATATGTCCATGCACTCTAGTATCACAGAAAGAGACTAATAATAGGGTAACTAAAGTATTAATTCAATTTTATTTATCTGTATAGGTATTATCTCTTCTATTTCAGGATTATAAATGTCCATATTGTGCAAGTGGTTTCATAGAGCAACTGGAAAACGAGACAGAGGGGCTCCCACTTTCCGGAGACGACTTCAGTGACGCAGACATGAGTAATATTGATGACTTGAGCAATGTTGATGAGTTAAGCAATCTAGACGATTCTGATGAAGTACACCAGATACAGGCACATGTATGTATTTGTAAGATTTTAATATAGTGCATGTTGGCGTATACAGGCACAATCTCATCTCTAAAAAAAATATAACAATGAAGCAAGGATGTATGACATGGATATGCTTGCTTGCTTGTTATGAAGTTAAGGTTAACTCAAGATCCTTAGAGAGTGGATCCCTATCCATTATGTATATTAATTTTATGAGTCTCTTGCCTGTCTGTATGGCATGAGGTGATTAAAAACATGCGCAGTATCTGCATTATTTTTTCGTGAGCGTTCTTTACTCTTGCCGGGACCTGGGGGTCAACTATGGTAATTTATGATTTAATCTTTAATTTTACAGTATATATAATTAAATATTCGCACAGTATCCCCACTATTTTCGTGCTAGGGTAGGCAGAAATTACTGAATGTAATAGTATATAGAACCCTTGTATTGTTTTCTATATACTATAACCGTGAGCTGCCATTACAAATGTTGACCTATTTTTATATGTGCACAAATATATTCCCAACAATGATTCACTAACATAAATTATGTATATGAATAAGTGTAGTAGGAAAAGCTGTTAATTTGGAATTATAAACAGACACTTCAATTTTATTTATCTGTCGTCATCACGAATTTAAGAGTAATAACTCTTGTCGATGTATTTCTTTCCATTTGTCTGTCCAGTGCCATCCCTTTGACCTCCCTATACGTCATGACAGACACCTTTTCCTTAACTTGTCTCATGTATGTTAGCCGTGGTCTTCCTCTTCCTCCATTCCCCTCTAATCTTTCTTTCTATTATGTTTTTAAAGAAGCCGCCATGTCGCACAAGGTGCCCAATCATCTTTCCCCTTCGATTTTGGATTGTTCTCCATAGTATTCTGTTTTCATTTGTGACTATTTCTATCCACACTATTTTCAAAATTCAAAATTTTTTTTTGAAGACAGCTTGATCATCAGGTACCAAGTATTTAAAGCAATATTCAATGTCACATGTGGCCAACATGATAACCAATTTTAATAATTATTGCGTGCATTAGACCTGTGCGGTGAAGGTTACTAAACATCCACCATTAAATCACTCATATCCGGGTGAAACCGCAGGGCATCGCTAGTTATATATAAGATGGTTAAGGGTGATGTAACATTTTCTATAATATCAGTAATAATGTAGAATGATTCCCTGCATCCAAATACACACATTTACCTCTTTATTAGGATACATTTGTGTTCATAAATACATACATATGCTCACGTTTGTATCCCATTGGGGTAGGTAGAAACCACCGTTTGCCACATGCTACGATCCTTACATACTTCTTTCGCTTCATTCACATTGATGCATCTCTTCATACACTTTACGAGTTACGAGTGCTCCGAATTTGACCTTTCTGAAAAATACAATTAATTTGGTCATAGTAGTTCTTCCTTGGACTATATACTATTTATTTGGTCATAGTGGATCATTATAATCAAAATATGATTATTCAATTCAAGTTCAATGTGTATTTATAATAAGACACACAATGCCAGTGTTCGCGGGCGCATTGTGGTTGTTATCTCGAGCCATGTGACGTCACACCGTGTTGTTATCAACGCGATTCGATATTATATTAAGAATGCCATTTACGCATTCATGGCGCTTGAGGAATTCGCTCGTTTATTTTAGTATCTACGTAGTTTTCGTTGCATCGTAACTACCCGGTGCGGCTCCTGACGATACTCTTTCCACACCCCAAAACTGTACATTCGCATGCAAATAATTCAACAGAGATATACAGAGAGACAGTTGCAAGTTGAAGAATGATGTGGTGACCAGAATTGAAAAAAGTATGTTGAGATGGTTTGGACATATCGAAAGGATGAGTGAAAGGTGATTAACGAAAGAAATTTATAGAGCGAATGTGACCGGAAGTGTCGGTAGAGGGCGTCCAAGGAAGAACCTACTATGACCAAATTAATAGTATTTTTCAGAAAGGTCAAATTCGGAGCACTCGTAACCGAAGAAAGGGTATGAAGAGATGCATGAATGTGATTGAAGCGAAAGAAGTATGTAAGGATCGTAGCATGTGGCAAACGGTGGTCACTGCCTACCCCCATGGGATACAGGCGTGACCATATGTATGTATAATTAAAATATTATACATTAGCTGTGCCCTACGGTTTCACCCGCGTACATTTAATTTGATTCCCGCGGAACCTCTAAAGCGGTTATTGTGATTAAACTATGATAGTAAGATATGTGCTCTTGCAGACATCACGCACGCATAAATAGATTTCGATTTTACACCTTGAGTTAAAAAATCGCAATTTTCTTAAGGACTCAAATTTTTAGAAATTAAAATATAGACAATAATATTCCTGGATAAATGGACTATCCTGTTCCTGAGATTAGTGCGTTCAACCAAACAAGCAAACTCTACAGCTTTATAATATTAGTATAGATTACATAGTTAATAGGTACTCACGTACCAACAATCTAACTAGCCTTATAGAAGAAAACACAAAATAATCCAATACCAAGACACAGTCCCAATGCTCAAATTCCGATATAACTCCTAACAGTAGATATGTATCTACTTTTAAGGTATTTTGTTATCTTACGTCAATTCGTTCTATGACCACCAACGTGGTATACCATTTTCTAGAACAAATATTTGTAGAGCCGTGGTGGCCTCGGGGTTTGAGCAGTCGCCTGCTACGCAAGCGACGCACACTTATGTACAGTGATTTCACACCACGTGCTTTACGGTGAAGGAAAACATCGTGAGGAAACCTGCACATTTCTGAGAAGTAATTCAAAGACGTATGTATAGTGCCTGAGACGGCGATAGACTCATTATCTGTCACGTTGGCACTTAATCATCTTCGGTGAAAAGTGGGTGTTGTGATAACAACACCTCTGTCTACCCCTTCGGGGAATACAGGCGTGAGCATATGTATGTGTGTATGTAAATATTTGTGCAATCTTGACCTACTGGGGTTACAATACATGCGTGAGTTCATATCGTATTATTACACAGGTACAGACATGTTAATAAGCTAGTATTGACATATCGTCAGAAATCACCAGTGTGATGATTCACGTCACGTGTCCTATTAGCATACATGTCTGATAAGATGGTCTCACTCATAGACCTAATCTATATCTATACAGATAAATAAAATTGGAGTATCTGTTTGGGCTAATCTAGTACTTTCACTAGCAGATATCTGATGTAACAGATCACACAGAACAAGGAGTAAGGTAGGATTTACTTTAGATAAAAACATTTTAATCCCACTCAAATCTTTATCCCATTAGATTTTTAACAAAGTTCTTTCAAATCGTCAGAATGACATGAAATACATGCGACCGCCAGGTTCGGAAGGTTACTTTTACTGAGAAGAATCTGGAAAGAGCTTCGAAAATATTATACACTTAAAAAATACAAAATAAATCACTTAAGAAATGTAAACTCTTGGACACACAGTTCCAATGCAAAAATGTCGATAAAATATAACATACGCGGTAAATTATGTGATCTTAAAAGGGGATGACCTTTTGGTGCAATGACAAATAAACGGTAAAACAGAAAATATTTGGGGTTGGTTACCGGGCGTGTTTATACTGTTCAATGAGGTGTTTATACTGTTAAATATGCTCACGCCATCCCAGAAGGGTCCCCGAAGGGGTAACAGGTATTGTATCAACAACACCCACATTTCACCGAATATGATTAAATTCTAACGTGACAGAGGGTGAGTCCATCGCCGTCTCAGGCACTTTACATGCGTCTTTGAATTACTTCTCAGACATATGTAGGTTTCGTCTCGATGTTTTCCTTCACCGTAAAGCACGTGGAAATCACTGCACATAAGTTTTTTGAAAAACTGATTGGTTCAGGCCCCGCTGAGATGCCTAGCTGCAAGGTCCCGTTGTTTGATAAAGTACCAAAGAATCGTGATCCTTCATTGTGAAAATGTTGACTTTGTTACAAGAAATGAAGTAGGTACGTAATAATGACATAACAAATTACAACTTTCCAGGTAATACCACCAATGTTGAACGACTTAGCATTCCTCATGTCCGGCGGACGACTACGGTAAGATAATAATCAGTAATGCCTCCTTATTGTTACTTTTGACTGCAGAACAGGCGCCTTACCATAACCTCTTATTGCCATGATAGTTTTACTCGTATTATGTGACAGATGTATATGACGTATATACATCTGTCACTGTCGCACAGCTGAAATAACATTGCACTATGAGCTCATGGTCGGGCCCCTGAGCTTTTGACCCAAGAACGGACAAAATGTACTTACAACGAAATTATCGGCGACTCCAGCGTAATGTCAACGTAATTTTTCTAAATTTTAGTTAGCGAATTAACATTTATTTCACAGTCTATAAAATATATATCATATATAGAAAGACTTTAAAATTTCTTTTATGAACTAGCTGTGCCCCGCGATTTCACTCGCGTTGGATTTATTTCGCGAAGCCCTATCTTTTATATAAATATAAAAGTTCCCTAATGTATTTCTAGTTAGCTAGTATACGGAGGGTTTCAGAAATTGCCCGGAACAAACAGACGGACAGAGAAAAAATGTTGATTTGGAATTACCAACAGACCAAATTACAAATTGAGGAGTAAATTTTAATAACTTTAAGAGCGACATCCCTTACGTTCGATGGAGCAAACGTTGTTATTACAAAAAAAAATTCTAGATTTAATATTGCTTGGTAATGTTATAGACTGTAGCTCGCACATAGTTTCGCATTATAATAGTGTGTGTGGTGCAGAGGCACGGGTCGGCGCGAGACGCTGATGGAGCAGCTGGTGTGGATGATCGGCGGCGCGCGGCCCGGCTCGGGCGCCGTCACGGCCGGCGCGCCCTTCGTGCTCGTCGGCGCGCCCGGCGACTACGTCTTCGGCGGGGAGGGTACGGCCACGTTATACTACACGATCATTAATACAATGGAGCTCCTTTTGTAAACTAATGTCAATATTTTCAGATATTTAGTCGATTAAAACATAAGTATTTCTAAAAAACTTATTCATTGAAGTATGTTAAGTGTCTGAGATGGCGATGGGCTCACTAACTGTCACGTTGGCACTTAATCATCTTCGGTGAAAAGTGGGTGTTGTGATTACAACACCTCTGCCTACCTCTTCGGGGAATACAGGCGTGAGCATATGTATGTATGTTAAACATGTGACGCTTACGTAGCAGGCGACCACACAAACCTGAAACTATGAATTTAAAAAAAAACTTAATTGCAGAGATATCATACCATGTGCTTTACGGTGAAGGAAAACATCGGAAGGAAACCTGCATTTGTTTGAGAAGTATTTCAAAAAAAAAATTTGGAATTGAGCGCTTATCGTGCTGAGGGTGCGATATGTATGTTCCATATCATAAGGTATATGTGGCGCAGGTCTGGACGCGGTGGTGACGCAGCTGCTGGGGCAGCTGGAGAACGCGGGTCCCCCGCCGCTGCCCCGCGAGCGGATCGCCGCGCTGCCCAGCGAGCCCGTCACCGACGGACACGCCGCCGCGCACACCGCCTGCTCCGTCTGCTGGGAGAACTTTCAAATTGGTACCATATTCATACCTTTAGACGAGTCATTCTTGCATATCTATATATATCTCAGTAACGGCTGCAATTATTTTCATGAAATTTCATATGTAGGGGGTTTCAGAGGCAACAAATTGATCTAGAACTTCATTTTCAGAAAACATGAAAAAGTCGTACAATACATTTATTACAAGTAAATTTCGCCGACATATGTCTTATTATGATAGCTAATAGACAATATCGGTCAGATTTTTTTTTGTCAACAACTCTGGCCATCTGTCACCATGACATCTTATGAACCATGACAGTTAGAGAGTTGAAAGTTTCACAGATGATGTTTTTCTGTTACCACTATAACAAAAATCATGCAACAAACGTTATTTTATGCTCGTTTATATAGATAATGGTACGGAACCCTTAGGCGCGAATCGGTCGGTTTTGTATCTTCGTCCTTCTGACAATTTGAAAGTACTTTATAAGAAATGTAATAATATTTTTTTCTGGTTTTGATTTTGATTGCCATGACTGATAATTAATTTGTTCTGGCTATTTCAATGCGACCCCGATCCCCGTTGCATTGGTGTATCGCTATTGGCGCGCGTGGGTGAAGTCGGCGACGGTCAGGGGCAGGTTGCAATATTGTAAGTCCTTGATGTTACACTGTTTGTGACACACAAGGTCAAATTCTCCAAGTGTTCAGGAATGTATGGCTCAGTGAAAACAGTGGAAATAACTTTGTATGTATTTTATTCGCGATAAGCGGCTATTGCAGCCTAGGAATGCTTGTAGTACCAAGGGTCAATCACATGTTGTCTATCTTATAAACTATTGAATCCCTGTGCTAATATAATGACATTGCTGGCATAGCGATTACGCTCCTATTCCTCTGGAGCGCTGTCGACCTCACTCACCGCAGGAATACTACAACACTCAATTTGTCTGCGCTCTTCTGTAAGCAGTCGGACAGCTCCAAATATCGTACGGGAGTTTATGCCTTATATTTCCTAAATTTGAAGTATATAATATATAAGAAAAAGAGCCGTGGTGGCCTCGGGGTTAGAGCAGTCGCCTGCTACGCAAGCGACGCAAGTTAAATCCCAGTGGGGCCTGTACCAGTGAATTTTTCTAAAAAAAAAATTTATGAACAGTGATTTCACACCACGTGCTTTACGGTGAAGGAAAACATCGTGAGGAAACCTGCATATTTCTGAGAATTAATTCTAAGACGTATGTATAGTGCCTGAGACTGCGATAGACTCATCATCTGTCACGTTGGCACTTAATCAAATTCGGTGAAAAGTGGGTGTTGTGATAACAAAACCTCTGCCTGCCCCTTCGGGGAATACAGGCGTGAGCATTTGTATGTAAAATAATTGTATGTGTTCCAGGCGAGACAGTGTCCCGGCTGGAGTGCGAGCACCTGTTCCACTCGTCGTGCATCTCGCCGTGGCTGCAGCTGCACGCGACGTGTCCCATCTGCCGCCGCTTGCTGCTGGGCGACCCGCCGGGCGAGGTGGCGGCCGACCCGCCGGGCGAGGCGGCGGCGGACCCGCCGGGCGAGCCCGCCGCGCCGCCGCCCGCCGACCCGCCGCCCACCAACAACACGCACACCTCGCCGCCCGCCAGTGATAGCTCTGCCAGTAACTCGATACACTTATTATATCGCCCGCTTTCATGAACACATTACGTTCTGTCTGATTTTACCTTTTTAGTATAGATGTATAAGTAAGTTATACTTACAATACTATATGTATTACCAGCTCCCGCCCACAGCTTCGAACAATAGTGTGGAACTGCTGTCCACGGAATAGTTTGATTTGTAGTCTTAAAATCACTGAGATTCATTGCTTTTTTTTGAAAAGAAAGACTCTTGTATGTACTCGTATTTATCTGTTTGTATTTATAATATAGCTTTTTATATAGTAGTGTTTTATATAGTATGCGTAATTTTAATAGAAGAATTCCTAATGTATTACGTGGTGACGAAAGTAATTTAACATGGAAATATATGTTATATGTAAAATGAATTCAGTAATTTGTCATGGAAGGTACATATGTTTGTTGTATGTATAGTGCTAGAGACGGTGATGGACTCAACCTCTGTCACGTTCGCACTTAATCTCGGTGAAAAGTAGGTGTTTCTTGCTACAACACACTTCTGCGATGACGTGAGCATTTACTTATTATTTTTTTTATATTTGTCCTTAGGTTCATTTTCGCAAGTATTATTACGGAGAGTGGGCGGCGTGGGTCCGCCGTGGGACGAGTCGAGTTCATCGAGCTCGGGCGCCTGGGCGCGCTCGGTGCCCTCCACGGCGTCCGAGTCCGAGTCCGAGCTCGCCTCCGACAGAGACCGACAATACAACATGGACATCGACTTCGACTAAGCCATACACTTCCCCACGCTACCATGCAGGCGTTTCAATCACAATAAGTGGAAAAAAAATAATCAAGACATATCCCTCTATTACAATACAACGCCTAAGATAATCCTTGGTCTAAAAGTTGTTCCGTCTCTTTCTGTGATACGGATTTCGAAAGGGACGAACATAGTTTTGATTAGCATTTGGTCGATTATTAGTTAAAACGATGTTTTGTAATAAGGGGGTTAGACTACAAGAGTGCTGTGAAAAAACATGTCATAATATGGTTGAAAAATTCCGCTCCTGACAAGTTTGGGGGCCGATGTCCTGATACAGGAAGCGATGGGCAGATTTAATGACAATACTAATTTATTACTCGAGTTTTAAATTAATTAAATTATTTATAAAATGAGGATCAAGTTAGAAAGCAAGCATAATTGGAACACCAAAAAGAATATAATCAGATGAGTATAAAGTGAATAACGATTGTGACGTATACGTAAAAACTAAAAAAAAGGTGCGTAGGCGTTGTGTGCGTAGCGTGTGTACTGTTGGTGCGCTCCGGTGTGGTTGTGTTAGTGACGTGCGCGACTGACGATTATAATAATTTGTGTAAAAAATGTATATTTTTTCGTAACCGCAACCATGATTGTTCGGCTGTTGGATGTATAAAAAATATATAGTGGATGTTATAAATAAATAATTAATATAGAGGTAGTCATGTTAACGAACTATTGAAGTCGTGTGCCTTTGTACCGCGAAGTGACGCGCGGTGTTGTTAGAGCTCGCGTGTGTATATACTGTACATACGTACCTGATTTATGCTACGGTCCTTCTGCGACAAGCTATTGAGATACTTAGTTGACTGATTATCTATACTAATATTACAAAGAGGAAAGATTTGTATGTATGTTTGTAACGATTTAGCGCAAAAAGTACTGGACCGATCTTGAAAATTCTTTCAGCAATGAAAAGCTACATCATCAGCTAGTAACTTATGCTATATTTTATTCCTGTACTCCCACGGAAACGGGAACTATGCCGGTGAAACCGCGTGACGTCCACTAGTATATTATATCTTTGTAAAAATAAAACCAAAAGCAAACTATCCTAATACATAAATATACTATATGTTAATGTAGTACAATTAAATTTACAGTTGGATTTCACAATTTTAATATTTTCTTAAATCTGTAAACATTGTTCCTCGTCTGACAACTGACATTATACATCTATGTATATACAGATAAAAAAAATTGCAAATATCTGTTTGTAATTCCAAATTAACTGCTTTTCACAAATTAATAAATTATAGCATTTAAAGTACTTGTATATATATTAAAAAAAAATTGCTTTTTCTTCTGTCTGTTTGTTCCGGCTAATCTCTGAAGCGGGCTATATATAACTGGTCGTGTTTAGTGATATCTCTGTCGCTTGTCGCAGTACTGGGATGGGTAGTCGACTAAGTAATATATAATGTCCGCTCAAATGCCGCGCGACGGTAGCTCCATCGTCCGGCGAATATAAATAAACTCTTCAAATTAGTCGCATAATATAATTTATCACGTAGTTTGGTTCTCAAGGATTACCGCTATAGCATTGATTTGCCGTGTACATTTTGTAAATATTCATAGTAAGTAAACCTTTTGTTGCTTTGTCATGTATGGGAATACATGACATTTTATATATCTAGGTCTTATTGATCTTTGCGTTTCTTATATGATTTCTTTTTAAACTGGTCTAACAGTATGTTTTGAAGTCCAATGTGCTATTTTACACAACATTGTGAAGGATAACAGCATTAATATAACAATATTTTTTTAATATGAATTAGAGTTGAAGGTGATTTTTGTTAATTCTTTTATGTATTACAGTGAAAATAAATTATTTGAGAATTCATCTGGTATTTGTTTGTGTAACTTGCAAAGCTATGATGGTTTAATATACAATGCAATTGTCGTAGCGAGAGACATGTTACGAAGCTCAAAAGCCCTCTTACTTATAAAGATAACAGAAGAAAGAATGTCCAAAAAATCTATGGTAAACATTCTAAATTTAAATTGTATTATATAATATGAATAAAGCAATCGTGTTACCAAGAAGCCCGTCCCGTGACAGTTGAGTCACTTGGTTGAACGAAAGTGACGTCACAGCATTGAATAGATGTCAAACATGACAGCTATGGCCGTGACGTCATCGTGGTCAATTATTGTACCGCGATAGCACTTCATTAATTTTGAAAATTAACTAAGAATATTGTTTAAATGTTTTTATAAGTAAGAGGGATTAAGTTAGGATGGAAATTATTTTTTTCCTTTGATATAGACTGTTCTTTTCTGTACCTACATGGGGTGCTAAAAATTGTTGAGTGTTGTGTTAACTAGGTTGCTAGCTTATAGAAGACATATCTTTTGAAATACGCGTTAGGTCTACAATTGACTTACTCTACAACGAACACAAACCCCTTATTACAAAATATAGTGCTTGGTTTAAAAGTAGCCCCATCTCTCTCTGTGATAAGGTACTTAAGAGGGATGGACGTAGTTATAGTCTTTGTTTAAACCCGGTACAATTGTTCTTTTTCGTCATATTGTACTTCAGTAAGAAACTCAGTTCATTGTAGAATTTGTAAATTGTAGACTCGACCAATTATTAGTATTAAATAGTGCAATGCAAATAATTAGAGTGATTGTCGAGAGGAGTAAAATTATGTATGAAATACTAAGGTACTATAAGTACCCTAAGCATAGGTTTTTACACGTTTTAAACGTTGACTATAATATAGTGTGTATATACAGGGTCTTTTAAATAATTCAATTGCAACTGTATTGAACATATTCAAGGTCACTCTCAAAGTTCACGGGCTTATGAACTTGATCCATGATTTCAAAAATTAAGCATTCTTAAGATTTCTTATATCAAAAAAATATTTGCTTGTTTTCCCCATTTTGTATAGGAACGTAAAAGCGCCCTTAACGGCGAGTGTAGGTAATTTTACATTAGAATACAACATGAGGGAAATACCCAATCGCTATAGTCAACGATAAAACGTGTTAGACCCTATACTTAGGATACTGAAGCTTTCAAAACAAAATAACCCACCCCATTTCAAAAAATACTTGACATATGTTTTATCTTCTTCATACCTACAGAAAGTATAATGCGTGAAAGCAGGACAACATATTTTAGTTGATGAATGTCCAAGTGCAGACTATAAAGGGGTAACTGGGTTGAAGGAAATATTAACTGGAACAGTTCGTAAAGTAACAGTGTAGAAACATCAGGGGCCCAACTGTGAGCTCTTATTGCAATGTTATTACAGTTGTGTGACAGTGACAGATGTATACACGTCATATACATCTCTCTCATCATAAGAGTTAAACTATCATGGCAATAAGAGGGCATGGTAGGGCCACAGGAACCAATTTTATTTGCAAAAGCGAATAAACACGCACTGGCAAAATAAGAGGAAAAAATAAATCCTTAAATAAAAATACTTTATATTTAATTCTTCACTATTCATAAAGGTTATAGCCAAAAAGAATGTGGGTTCTGGTAAAAAAAAATTACTAAGAAATAATACTATAGTTCGGTCACTATAGAAAGAGTACCATATAGGTATGGTATTTCAAATGCGTACTAACAACATTCTATACTTACCGAACTATGGTTTCGGTGCTCAGAATGCAATAAAACTCACAAGTTTTTAAATCCACAGATAAACCAGCCTTTGAGATTCAATGTAAACGATTTGAAACTTGATGTTAAGTTAAAAAAAAAAATTGTTTCTTCTTCAGCATTAATTCAAGTAGTGTAATGAGTATTCTTTATACCTGTACCCCTATTACGGGTTTGTCACCGTTTTCGTAATCTATACTCGCTAGCGTCACCTACAATATTATGAGATATAGTAGTTCTTCACGTCACCGCTAGGTGCACAATCTCTCGCGAGTCTAGATTACGAAAACGGTGGCAAACCCGTGATAGGGGTACTGTATGTCAGCTTATAACATTTATTGTAATCCATAGATGCAATTGTGGCCTAGCAAATTCATTTACGTTATTGGTCTAATTGTCATATCATAGATTATTTGTTTCAAGTGTGTTTGTTTAGCGAAGCTATTCGTGGTTTGTATGTTTACGAGTTAAGTGCGAAAAGTAATGGAACACCAAAATAAAAACGCAACTTTAAGTTGTAGTTACATTCTCTCGCGTTTGCGCTTATCGAAACGATAAAGATGTATGGATATAAATCAGTCAAGTGACATATGTCCTTCCCATACATTGTCTATTTTTTCTACAAGCGAAGCGTGAGGATTATTGTTACTTTGTCTACAGGCTTAGGTCACTATGAGCTATGTTAACTTTGTTCAGCTTAGGTCACGATCTCTGATAAAGGTTGACATTTCAAACATACGAAATTGAACTTTAATGTGTATACATTATGTATCAATTTCCTTTTGAAACTGACACTCGACGTCGAGTGTGTCGCTGGGATACCTTACAGAATACCGCAGCTGAGGTTCCTGCGCCTTTTCATACTTCAGTACCTCTATTACGAGTGTGTCGCCACTTTCGTAATGAATACTCCAGCCTCCACGCGTCATAGCGGTCAATTACAACGTCTTACGGTCACGTAAAGAACTAGAACTGATTCATAGACATTACCTAATTGGTGGCAATCTCGTAGAAGAAGTACAGTAGTCCAAGTGTATATACATAATCATACAAAATGAGGAAAATACGCAATCGCTGAAGGCACCGTTAAAAATGTTAAAATGTACCTGAGGCACACAGTGCCTAGTGCGAGTTCTTAAAATCACCGTCACAAGTCATCGCGTTGACGTAAACGTAGATTTTTATAGGCTCATAATAGTGCCATCTTTGGCACAACAGATGGCGCTGTTTCGATCCTATACAAATGCAGAAAAACAAGTGCAAGTGACCTTAGCCAAACGATGGTAGCTAGTACAGATTACAGTGTGGTCTGCACTCAACTTGCTGGTAGCTCACCCAACTTGTATAAATTTGTTATTATTCGAAGAACATGAACCGTTCTTCGAATAATAACAAATTTATACACCTGAACCCCTGTGCGGACAATAAGACAAGATATTTGTCCGTTCAAATTAAATTTATATCAATGTCCAATAATTTTATTGATTATCCCAATTTTGGGCGTGTAATAAAAATTATATAATCAGGTAAACTTGAACATAAATTTTAATTTTCATTACTAATGTTGAAATACTAACCACTCCAAATAGTTGACAAATGTCTTGTGCCTGAGTTGCTAAAAAAGTCCTTAACAGAGGCACGTTTCCCTAAGGCTAGCCGCACACAGAACATTATTATCAATATGCACTTTATTGACAATATTGTTGAGTGTGTGCGGCTAGCGTTACAAACATTGTATTACAAGTCAGTAACCAGGGTAATGCTATACGATCCGTTAATAGCATTCATGGGATTCTAGTGCTCAAACATCAGTAGTATTCTTATGTTGATATTTTTTATATTGTTGCAATGGTTGCTAACTTGAATTACAAAATACTGTGTTTTGGTGAAATGCAATGTTCCTATGATATTCTAGTTAGATTGTAACGCTCTCGGGTTGACGAGGCTAATGTGTCACTCAACATGGCTGTGCTTTCTAACAAATAGATACGACATAATTAATAATGAGTCCAATCAATGTCTTTCCCATTGTGTTTGTACATAAAACGTAGTGCAAATATAGTTTCTGTTAATTTAGAACACTTCTATGTGAAAACTGGAATTAAAATTATAATATTCCACCAGAGATAGCCTAACACATAATACAAGCGACGAAATGCACTCACACATACGCGCTTCAACGCCCCCCGCGTACTCTCGTACTCTATCAGAATGCCTAGTAATTTTTTTTTAAATCGCCGTCCCCAAGATGTCGCGCCGTCGTAAGCGCAGGTTTGTATGGGCTCAAAATAGTATCATCTTTTGGCCGATAGATGGCGCTGTTTCAATCCTATACAAATCTGCGTTTACGTCGACGTGGTGACTTGCGACAACACTAGTGAAAAATACTAGGCACTCAGAGCGTGAACCCATCGGTAAATAGATGTTAATTAAGTAGTATGGAATCTATACCGAATTATTGAAATAAGAATATTTGCACCATCGAGAGTGAAGGTTATCACTCGAAATCTTTTTGGAATTTACTACTTTGTTTACTGTCAGAGTAATGTCGATTTTATGTTTAGAAAAATGTACTTACATGACGTATACGCAATCTGCCACTATGCCCTTTGCTGAAATTACGCCGCTACCTCTTATAATGTCGTAGATGCGCGTGTCTGTGTCAATTGTAGTGTTATATTATTTCATACTGTGGTGCGAGCCTATGTATGGTACTGTAGCGCGCCGCTTGTATGAAGCGTGGTTTCTGGTGAAATATTTGCTTACGGGACCCTGGTAAGACACTGAACCTATCCTCCAGCCAGGGCAATGCATACAAAATTACATACGGATTATGTTATGTACACAACTTAAAGATACCTTGAATATACCTTGTCTCTTTCTTCGCTTTAAGTTTCGATGAAAGGGTCACAGTAAATACAGGTGACAATAATTAAGTATTATTTTGTAAAATAACTGTATTTATTCCAGTTTTCACTAAATCGCGACTCGTGAGATGTGTGCCTCAAATATGCATTTCAAATTTGAGATCTAGACTTCAATCTAGATCTTAAGACTGATCTCTTAAGTAATTGACTTAAGGTTAAAATTTGAAATTGTATTTTTGTAATAATCATCGCATATTTACGCGCGTTCTTTCGTTAATGTTGGGTGTTTGCACAGATAATATATTTTATGAACTAATTATGTGTAAAAGTAGTCCCTTGTCCAAGGAATAAGTTTTCCTATGATTAAAAGATTTATATCGACTCTGGTACAAAGTATTGCCAGTCGATATCCTTTTGATATTTTTGACTTTAGTTCCTTCACTGTATCATCTCCCTGGCCTTAATCCCATACATTGTTGGGGTCGGCGCTTGATTCAACCCGATGTGACTGATCACTAGATTTTTATACCAAACGACTGCCATCTGACATTCGTAACCCCTTTAAAGAGGAAAATCGGTAATCTGGGTTAAACAGTTGTAAGAATCTAAGGTCTTTGGCTGACCTGTAACGATTGCCAACGATGTTAAATTGAAAATAGGTTCATCTCTATATTGATATACCTTGGACAAGGTATACTTACGACTTCCATATGATAAAGAAACAGAATTATTTTTTTGAAAGTTACTAAGCTTTAAACTATATAATTATAACACAGTGATATTAAACACCAATTATTGTATGAATGCACCCATCCCCATATATTACTAGATTAATATAAAATACTCATATGGAACTTTGAATCGGAACCTGTGGAAAAATAATTAACATAAATAGGAAATATGCTTGAGAAATAAAATATTTAACAGTTAGAATGCTAGAAGCTTTAGTTTTTGATAAATATTTGTTACAGAACACTAATCCTCTTATTATAATGCATTACCTTAGAAAATTCTTGATTTAAAAGTAGTTCTATCTCTTTCCGTAATACGGATTTCAAAAGGGATGAGTATAGGTTTAGTCAGAGTTTGATGTCGTTTTGGGTTAAACCATGTTTTGTAATAAGGGGATACGTGCAGAAAATCCATTTATAAAGTGCCTAGAGTAGAGTCTGTAGAGCTGAAGTTTTACTTAGTTTGGGAATTTGCACGACAAATTACGTTCGTGTTTTCATATAAGTATTTTCTTTTAATTTAAACGTATACATTTCTTGCTCAATAATGGCGGAAAGAGTGCCTAGTGCGAGTTTTTCACTGCCGCCGTCGCAAGTCACCGCGTTGACGTAAACGCAGATTTATGTAGGATCGAAACAGCGCCATCTGTCGGCCTAAAGATGACACTATTGTGATCCCATACAAATCTGCGTTTACGTCGACGCGATGACTTGTGACGGCGATTATAAGAAAACTCGCACTAGGCACACTGAGTATCTATCTACAGACTACAAACGGTATCTTTCACAATTACATAGCTTTTGACATAACCTTTATTTTAATGCCCATAAAGGCCATTTTCAAACAGTCTCACAAGTTTATTTTCACCAAGGCCCTATTGTAGAATTTTCAGTTTTAAATACTTACGTGAAGAACGTTAACGACAAAGTTCCATATTGAAATTATCTTGTTATAAAGGAGTTGACCATAAAATATGCGATGCTATATTGAGTTTTTGATTTAAATTAGCTTAGCAATGTAGGTAGAATCAATTTTAATTGTAATGTTTTCGCTTGTGTATTTTATGGCCAAACCCAATAAGTGTAAAAACAAGGTTAGGAGTTTTGTAAAAAATACATTTATTAAGGTATTGTAAATTATATAACAATAAATTTAATGTAAAGTTTTCAAAATAAATGCAAGTATATTGACATTTTGCTTATTTTGTTATTTATATTATAATTGTATTAACCCCCTTAATATAAAAAACATTAATAATACAAAGCACTTTCAAATCGTCAGAGTTACATAATTATCAGGATTATACATGCTACCGCCAGGTTCGGAAGGTTGCTTTTACACAGAAGAATCTGGCAAGAAACTCAGTAATTACTCTTTTCAAAAATCACTTGAGAAATGTAAGGCAATGGACACAGTTGCAATGCACAAATGTCGATAAAAATTAACATAAAGAAAAATCTAGTAGTTCTAGAACTAAATGCGTAGCTTGAGATGACCAGCCCCCACAAGCAGCACCTGTTCACAAGTATGACGAGAATGCCAGAGTAGTAGTGATACTTGTATTCTAGCTGAGAGATTGATTCACGCGGGGTGCAGTGGAGATTATGTATGTAAACGGCGAATCAGAAGTATCCCTGTAGGAATTTGAGTGCCGTCACGAGATAGAGCGCTGACTTTGAATACTTAGTAGTTTTATGAGTTTGTCTCTGTTTGTGTGTATTGGTCGACGCGAATAAAAAACATGCGCAGTTACCCCCACTATATCCGCTGAGCGTTCACCACTACAATTCCTCCCACAATTATTCGGCGGAGATTCTAAGGAGAATGAAAATGAAAAATATTTATTCAGTTTGGGCCCTGGTAAGGCACTCGTAAACGTCCAAAATTTACCACCGGTTCGGAAACTAGCCTTCTGAGAAGAACCGGTAAGACACAAATATATCTAGAATAGATAAGATACATTTTTCTTTTTCACTATGTTTTAGGGTTAAATAAGTTATATATATACAGATATACAGATCTTTAAATATATGGATTTATTGGGCTATAAAAAAAAAATTAAGTACTTAAAATCTCTGTAATCACTTTGAGAGAAGGGGTGGCAAACTCGTGATAGGGGTTCAGATAGTGGGATTGGAACTTACGTTGCTTGCATAGCGACTACCTAGTCAAGCCACTCGATCACGAAGGCTTTTGTAATATAACGTACGAGTAAGTAGGTAATTTACATGAAATACAGATAACGAAGAACCATAATAATATAAGTAAGTTTAGAAACATTAATTTTGTAGAGATAACACCGCTTGTGTCGTCGACACTGAAAAGCCCTTCCAAAGGGCGTAGATATCTAGATGATCCGTCTATCGCACACCAGGGTCACATCACAACCCGTTGTAAGGGTCACAATTAGTACTCGCACTAAAGTTTTTTTTTCTTATTCCTTAAGTGTTGCTGATATTTAAAAAGAAAGTAAACTATTTGTATTGTGAGTCCGGTTTGTCTCACTGCTGGCAATAACCCTTCCGTGGGTGAAGTATCAAATGACGTTTTATACACGCCTAAAAGTCAAAAACTTGGTAAGTACCTCGTTACGTATAATTTGTTAGTTGGTAAGAAAGTATGCAGCTGGATTAATTTTACATCAATTTCATTACCAAAATAAAATATATTTTAAAAAAAAATTGCAAACTGTACGTACCCATCGCTCAAAAGTAAATTAATATTCCGTTTCGATAACTAACACACGCCTTGTCACACAACAATTTTGATGTTTTCTATAGGTAGGTAGGTACTCAATAAGAGGTTTTTTGAGACCAATCTGATGTAATCTAAACTAAAAATACCAGCTTGATGATAGTACGTAGATCTATTAACTTTTGATAAGCTACTTTACAAATTCTACGTAGGTATATGTCAAAACCAGTCTACGCTTTTTTCAATATGAGATGGCAACACTGACCTGATTTTCAAACTACATTAATTCATAAAAAGTAAAAATTAAAAGGCTTCCAAATCAATATGATCAGTCAGGTAGCGTTGTATTAATTGTGGGCAGATGTGTGTTCACGTGCCCGGCCTCCGGCCCAGCGGCGACTAGACGCTATGATTTATTGAAATTCTGTTACTCGTACTTGGGAACAGCGATCGTTAGCATATTTTATTTGTTTTATGTAAATAGGTCATAGAAATCGTTTTACAAATTGATATCATTTTATATCTCTTTTTTAACTCACTACCTACATTAATGTATGGGTGGTTACAGTTTAGTTAGCTGTATTTGTTAGTTTAACTGTAATCGTGGCTCGGGAATTATGATATTTTTACTAAGTCGATTTCTAATAGATATGTTTTATAATAACATAATAATAGGCAAGAACGAACACGATTAAACAGATAACGAATTGCTATAATATACTTTTTTGTATATTGCTATGTTTTTATCGATGAGTGCCACTATCTAAAATGAAAAATAAATGCTGATATGTTTAATATGTTGTTAAAATGTAATGTAATTAGATAATTAAGTTAATATTTACATGCCCTAAAATTGGGTGAAATATGTGATTCTTGTAACCTTTAATAAGACCTACCCTTTGTACCATATTTCTTGTGAATAAATATTATTTCTATTTCTATTTCAATAGAAATAGAAATAGAAATAATATTTATTCATTTTACGCATATTTATTATTTACGCATTGGTAATAACCAATGCGAACTGCAAACAAAATTTGCTAGCGGTTGTTAGCTAACTAACTCAAAAAGGTTGTATACAGTTATGTCAAAATTAGCAATTTAAAAACCTGTTCCCCTCCTTTCTTGCCACGAAGCCGGGCTAATGCAAAACCGCGGGTAGAAATAGGTAAAATTGGTGGTAAATTACGCTAATCAAGTTTTTATTCGTTTCAATCAGAAAAACGTTATCCAAATAGATGGACGTAAGTTAAATTGATTCGAATACACGCCGCCGATATGTTGCCGTTGCAATTATTGGACAGCAGGTGTCCCCTGCAGGCAACTGTCATGCAATAATGGCGCGAGCTGACCATAAACACGAGCTAAACCTTTTTATGGTCAACTAATACCACGACAGCGGTCATGTACCTCACTCAGTGCATCAACGATACTTTAAGATCAAATTATATATCAAAAAAAATTTGCATGCACATATCATATACCTAATTAGCCACATGAAAAAATTATAAGAAGTTAGCAAGCAGATTGAAATATCTACATTCAACATTTATCTTCTCACTATCGGGATTTCATACCACGGAGGGTACCTAATTATGTTTCTTGTAAGCTCGTCTTCCTCAACAAGTAAAATGTATTCCCACGAACAGCCTCTATGGACAAGAAAAAGGATATGACAGCCAAAAAACTGTATCAAAACGCACGTGTTACACCCACACCTGGTGTTTGAATCAGCGCAGCTGCCACGTATCCTTATTATAGTAGACAGCGCCTTGAGAAATCGAAAGAATCCTCGGCCAGTCAATGTACAGGTTAACAAAGGCTTTGTGGGCTGCGGGCGTCACCTGTCCTCCAGCTTGCGCCATAAAAAATAGGCCAATAACTCGATGGCGAAAAAAAAGCTAAAGAAATGTTAAAGATGGCGGCAGGTGGCGCGTCAGCTGCGCACGCACCTTTAATAATTGCATCGTGGCGCAACGTTCGTTTTGTTTACCTCGGCCAGGTCAAAGGCACCACACTGGCGTTCTGTGGCGGCCGCGCCGACATACGAGCAGCGTAACGTTTTTATTATTACACATACTTCATTTTAAAGGATTACTTGTCACTTGAATATACGTTCCTTTCCTATATTGGTTGTTTGCAATGTCATTAAGATCTACTAGTCAACAATGACTATGGCATTTAGTCCCCCTGTGTAAATGTATATTTTTATACCTTACCGATGGCAAATGTGCTACCTGATGGTAAACGGTTACCGCAGCAAATGGACGCTTGCAGTGCCAGGGATATCACGTGCGCGTAACCTATGTATACAATGTTTAATAATTGATTAATAAATGAATGAATGAATTAACTAAAACAGTAGGCTATCTATCCAATATTTTTTTTCTCAATATTGACGTCTTCTCAGAATTGCTCCTAAACTATACTCAAGACTTCATGTCCGTCATAAAAAGGGATGTCTCGCAATGCTTACCCTAAAACTGATTGATATTCAGTAAATAATGTTAGTATAAATCATGGGATTTAATAGATGATTACACCCTCTGTTTCATGGTTGGAGCCCTGCCTATTACCCTTGTGGTAGTGGAACCCCTGCCCTGGGTGGAAACTGGGTCATAAGCCCCTCACCCAGTTACTAGGAGCACAGGGGCGCGAGTTGGTTTCATTTAATAATACTGACGCCGCCATGTACCTGTGATTGTTTATTCTATCTCATTAATAAACATAATAGGGTCTAGATATTTTAGGCGCACATTTTTGGTACACAGCATCGACTGGTGGTACATATATATTTAAAAAAAAAATTAAATCATTTTTCATTTTTAATTTATTTCTTCTTTAGATAACAATTAATTTTTGTGGCAATGTGTAGTTGTTGGAGGTTACAAAAGGTTCGATGCTTATCGGATTATTTATGTGCAATGTAACACAGTGCTTATTTGAGTTGTGAAATAAAATTTTATATACCTCAAATTTTAACAATAAATAGAATGAAAAAAAAAATTGTGCCATAAATACACGCTGAAAAAGTCTTGGCTGTATATATAATTACTATTACCCTTCTCAACTATTTTAGTTATAAACAGTAGAATTTAAACTCATTACAAATTAGTTTGACATACATAATTTATCTCATTAGGCATTATAACGGCCCAAACAAAAAAATAGTAGGTTCCCGCCTTCTTGGGCAACATTGTAAGTTACAGTGGTACTGGCCATGCAAGTGTCAATTTGTGTCACTCCTGCCTGACAGCTACGGTTTTTTTTTTAATTGTAAATGCAGTTAGGGTCAGTTCAATTCCTTTTTTTTTTCATCCGGTCGGCGAGCCCACTTCCCTCCAACTGGCCGAAGAATGAGAGCAAAGGTTGACATTTGCGCCATACTTTGTGGACAGGTGCTATCTGTGGAGGTAAGCATATAAATCTACTCTCTCACGATCACGGTAAATATATTATGAAAACTGGCAATCGTGTAAATCGGTTTTTAGTTAGTAAATTTAATATATATGCTCACGTCATCCCAGAAGGGTCCCCGAAGGGGTAAGCAGAGGTGTTGTAACAACAACACCCACAGTTCACCGAATATGATTAAGTGCCAACGTGACAGATGGTGAGTCCATCGCCGTCTCGGGCACTATACATACGTCTTTGAATTACTTCTCAGCCATATGCAGGTTTCCTCACGATGTTTTCCTTCACCGTAATGCACGTGGTTTGAAATCACTGCACATAAGTTTTTAGAAAAACTGCGACCGCTAAAACCCCGAGGTCGCCGCGGCTCGTTTATTTTCTTTTCGGTAAATTAAATAGATTTTAAATGTGTTTAATTATTTAGGTTTTTAACAGATACTTTTTTAACCTTAATATTACTTTATAATGTACGTACCCTTTTCTGCGCAATAACATTGCTAGAGAATACAAGGACAAAGTAACAGGAAAGTCAACAATTCTTCAGAATACCTAATTACCTTGAGTATTGTAAAAATGAGATCAATAAATGATACACAATAAAACAACAACGTAGCTAGTAGGTACGTGGGTGTATTACTAAAGCAGTCTGTTATTTGCACCCGAGTCACAGAATAAAAGCTTACACAAGGTCAGTTCTCATACATCTATACATATATCTATTTTATATATTCTATATCTATACACATACATAGATAAGTAAAATTGAAGTATCTTTTCGTAATTCCAAAATAACAGATTTTGACTAAATGCATATACTTATATACACGGTACTGATATAAAAACCAATTTAAAAAAAAATTCTCTGCCCGTCTGTATGTCTGTTTGTTCCGGCTGATCTCCGGAACGGCTGGACCGATTTTAACGGGACTTCCATTGGCAGATAGCTAATGTTACAAGGAGTAACTTGGACTACTTTGATTTAAAAAATACAGGTTTCGCGGGTCAACCATGAAATTAACTCTACGCGAGTAAAACCGCGAGGCACAGCTAGTTAGCAATATTGCAATGCACATGCTTCTAAGTGCGCGACATAGATGGCGCTCTTCCTTACATTCAGAATTTTGTGTGTGTGTGTTTAGTACAAATAAACTGTATATCTAAATCTTTCTACACATTTTTTT
Organism: Watsonalla binaria; assembly: GCA_929442735.1. Taxonomy (NCBI): domain Eukaryota; kingdom Metazoa; phylum Arthropoda; class Insecta; order Lepidoptera; family Drepanidae; genus Watsonalla; species Watsonalla binaria. The sequence goes on from OV838932.1 coordinate 1,327,553, forward strand.
TTATTAACTCAGACAAGATTAAAACAAGATCACTCGCTTGTGAAGTGAAGAACGAGTACCTTTGAATGCATTAATTTTATGAGTTTGTCTCTGTCTATATATATATCGCGAGGCAAATAAAAACATGCGCAGCAATGCTACTACCATTTTTCGCCGCGCGTTCTTTACTTGTCCTGGGATCGGGGGGCCGACTATGGTTATTTAAGTAGGACATATTAAGAACTTTTTAACCTTGACCTTTAATTTTACGGTACAAAAATGAAACGTCAAAGCTCAGAAGTACTTAATACGCTGTGCTAAAACCGAAGATGGTCGAAATCTTATTTAGCGCTACTATACGTGTGTTCGAGAGTTCTCGACTTATAGGAAGGAGGTGTCCTTTTGTTATATTTTTTTGCACCCAAGTGGACCGACGGCCAAGACATCAAGTGAACGACATTGCCTTGAACTCGCCCACTGCACCGCACTACGAAAATAACTTAACGACTTTTCTAAATATCGCACGCAACTTGCAAACAACGGAACTTTCATAGGTTCAGAGAGTCATTAGAAATTTCTATACTATACTATACTATACTAACACAATTAATCCAAACAAATAATTCTCAGGCTCAGTGATGCACTCTGCTTGAGACGTTAGATAGCTTCGATTCCGTAAACAAATTTATATTTGTTGAGTTTTTTACGTGTAATGTTCAGTGTTTCACTGGTGAACAGACAGACAACTGTATTACTCAATAGATGGCGCTACACGTTAGTTATTGAGTAAACTAATTACGCTTTCTTAAATATTTAATTTCGTTCTTCGTCTGTCAGTTAGATAGGTACTAAAAATTCTGATTTATAATTTTATATACACATACATATGCTCACACCTGTATTCCCCAAAGGCTCACGCAGAGTTGTTGTAATAACAAGATGATTAAGTGGCATCGTGAAAGATAGTGAGTCTATCGCCGTCTCAGGCACTATATATACGTCTTTGAATTATTTCTCAGACATATGCAAGTTTCCCCGCGATATTTTCCTTGACCTTCACGTGGTCGGAAATCACTGCACGTAAGTTTTTAGAAAAACTCATTGGTACAGGCCCCGCTGGGATTCGAAGTTGCGTCACTTGTGTAGCAGGCGACTGCTCAAACCCCCAAACTACCACGGCTCTTTGTGTGAATATGGATTAGTAATAAAATATTGTAACCAAGTACGTACCTATATAAAAATGTCTAGTGATATTTGAGCACGGAGTCATTGACCCACAACAATATATATAAAAGTAATGTATTAATGTGTTCGATCCCTTTCACAACATGATAACAGAGTGGAGATAATTATATTATTGCTTTATAATAAGCACAGACCTTTACGACTAGTTATTATTCTTTTGATCAATAAAAACTACATTTCTGATATTAATTTACATGGAGGTGAATGGAATGTGACATTATTAACAAGCAATCATATATTATTTGTATATAATTTTAGTGTAGGTACTTATATGAATAAAATCAAAGGGTTATGAACCTTTTTATGATGTATGTTAGAAATAAATTGCTGTGTGGTTTGGGTTATTGAGACCTGCAACTTAGTAAGTATGTAAGTACCTACTATAGATCTAATATTACGTATCTATCAGTTAGATTACAGTGAAAGAAGGCATTCGGCTCCGTATTTTAAAATGACACGAGGCGATATAAAATACAATATTTTCTTTGTATGGATATGGATGTATCGTTTATGTATTAAGTAAACAAATGGTTCCTGGTAAAGACAGGATCACAGTGGGGGCCGTCACGGTAGCTAATGGAAAGTTTGTCTGTCTGTACCGCACAGGTGTCTAGTTGTATTATCCTCGCGCCCATGCTGCCCTGGTACATGGCGTCGCGAGGGGTGTAATGAGGTCGAGGACTTTCCAACCCCTTATGTTTTGTAACTGTGTGCTATACACAAGTTCATAATGCCCTGGTAACAATGTTTAGGAAATTGAGACTGGCCCCAATTATTTATACAAATAAAATAAGGTTGAAGTGTTGGTTTGTTCGGCTATACTCCAAAGCAGCTGATGGGACTAACTGGCAGATAACTAATATAATAAGAAATAACTTAAACTACTTTTAAAAAGGGGTTAACTTATGGACGAGGTACCTTACTTAGTTTAACTTAAGGATCTATGCCCCATGTATATGTCCTTAAGCTTTTTTTGTATGGAGGAAGTAAAACTTAGCCGTGGTGGCCTTGAGGTTTGCTCAGTCGTCTGCTACGCATGCGATGCAAGTTCGAATCCCAGTGGGGCTTGTACCAATGAGTTTTTCTAAAAAAAAACTTATGTACAGTGATTTCCCACCACGTGCTTTACGGTAAAGGAAAACAACGTGAGGAAATCTGCATATTTTTGAGAAGTAATTCAATGACGTATGTAAATTGTCTGAGACGGCAATGGACTCACCATCTGTCACGTTGGCAATTAATCATCTTTGGTGAAAAGGGGGTGTTTTGTATACAACACCTCTGCCTACCGCTTCGGGGAATACAGGCATGAGCATATGTATGTATGTTAAACTTCCTACACTCAGCGCTTGGGGCGCTTTTTGACTTTCCCATACAAAATGAGGAAAATAAAAACATGTTGGGGCACTGGACTTACACGCCTAGTCAGTAAAACTACCGTGATTTAAACGGTATATATTAATATCTCACACTTCTTAAGTATTGAGTCGTCGTTAGGTGTAGGGCTTTAGGTAACCTCTTTGGAAAATCACTGAACTCTCCAAGTCAAGTGTACAAATGGTGCCAAGGCGTGAGGCTATTGAACTTTCTGCCCAACCTTCATACATAGGCCTGAAGATTGATTAGCTCTCGTAAGTATAAAGGAAAATATAAGACGTCGTTTCCAGAAACGAATTAATTTGCTCGATGTTTGAGTCCGACGTTTTTTAGGTTCAAAGATTTATCTAACAACAAGCGTTCCTGGGAATGTAATTATTTATCGGGAGCAACATTAAAGGACGTATGTCTTCCTTTTCATGTCTATTTAATACAAAATGGTGCTATTACTTATATTTTGGTACCAAAAAGAAGCTGTTCAATCTCAACACAACATGGCAATAAGATCGGAAGTTTTTTACTTTATTTACGACTATGATAAAAAGCTATACATAGCTGAAAGAATTTGTCAAATAGGTTCAGTACTTTTTGAGCCAATTGTTACAAACAAACCTAAATATAAATCTTTCCTCTCTATAACATTAGTATAGACCAGCCCCCCTATTCGCTAACTTTGTTGTTCACTGACATTTGTTGTACACTGATAATCGTTGTCCACCGTGAAGTCCGCACTATAGCGATCGCGTAACCCTTCAGTGCCTATCAACTTACGGTGCCTATCAGCCTTTCTACGGTGCCTATCAAAGCACCTCTTGACACCTCTAGAATCTTATCGATATTATGCGACTAATATTAATATCACAATATAAGCTGTAAATAGTACTTTTTGAAGGAAATTTAATTTGAACGGTTTATGTAAACAAATTAACATGGAATTCATATTTACGAAAATATTTTTTACGTTTATAATGAGAACATAATCTGTAAATACGAATTTACAGCTTATGTTCTCATTATAAACGTATTGGTTTTAAGAATGTACGTTTATTCCTATTTCAAAGGATTTAAGATAAAGCGTGAAAAGTAAGTAAAGTAAGAGACTGGGACATTGTGTGGAATGATGCAGGTAGGTTTTTATGTTGTTTTTACTTTTTATACATAAGTCTTGATTGAACAGTCAATAGTATGAACATAACATGATCTTTACATTATTTACATTGGAGTGATTAGGTTTAATGTAAGCTTTTACTTTCAGATAACCTATGCCAATATACTTATACCGAAACCAATGAGAATGCTAAAGAATGCTGAGAAAGAAAAAAATACTTAGTGACCAATCTACATTAAGATATTAAGAAGTATTAACACAGGATTGCAGAGCCAATAATGTAAGCCCTTGTAACTCAGTATTGATCACTACAAAGTACATTTTCATTATAATCATTCAGAAAATTTTATTGAACAGCCCGCAAAAAGTAAAGATATTAACTATACACAGAAACCGTGATTATCTGTTTCTGTTGAGTTTAAAACATTTAGAAAAAACAGAATGTTAATTCTTGTAGGGCATAATCATTTATTATTTACTATATCTAACCATATTTTCCCTTCAAGGACAGAGTAGGTGGATTAAAACAATAAATAGCATAATATATATGTATTATAATTTCAGAACATTGCAGCTCTCAGCAGCGCTCTGCACACCATTATCGGCTGGGGAAGTCACTGCTGGCCAGCAGCACAACATCTTAATGTCATCTCTCATCAAATCCACAGCCACAGAAAATAATGGGAATCTCCTGTAAAAGTATTATCATTATAGACAGAAATATAATACACTCTAAATTATCTTGTTTGTTTTTATATGCCTGCATTATATTTGACAATTGAGCATTTGAACTGTGTCCATGGGCTTATATTCATGAGATATAAATACTGTAACCAAAAACATTGTATAATATATATATTTTTTTTAAGGATTAATTGTTGAGTTTCTTGCCGGGTTCTTCTCAACAAAAGCTACCTTCCGAACCCGGTGGTAACATTTATAATCATGTATAATGTATTTTGTGTCCTTCTGACGATTTGAAAGTACTTTGTAAGAAGTCTAATCAAATAAAGATACTTTGAATTTTAAATTTTAAGTACTAAGGTTTTGGATGTAATATAAATCATATAGTTAACAACACCTAGTCTATTTACTTTATTTAGTCCAACCAACACAGGCTGCATCATATCATTCCTACTGTAGAAAGATATACTTACTTTAAATTCTTACATAGAAAGTATTATGTAGTGTTCATTGGGTCGGCAGTTTTTCGATTAGACAGTTCTCATAGATCTTGTTGGCCTTAGAGCGAAAATTGGCCAACATCACTATAAATCCCTCTGGCCTCTAGCATTCTTAGCAATTTGATTTGATGTATCACTTTATCTTCTTACTTAAATCAGTTTCTTCTTTGATTCCTTCTTAAATCCAAATCTAGATCATTCTATACTTTTCTAGATTACAAAAATTCAAAACGGTAAACTAGAAAGTATTACAATTTTATTTACACTTTACGTGATACATTTTATAAACACTGAGGTCTCGTAACACAAAACAATAAATTTGTAGTGTGTGAACCGCTTAGTAAAAGTTTCCAAATCGAAGTGGTCGGAAATTGCTTCACATATAGAAACATTAACTAACTCCCATCTTCGGTCGGATAATAGTGCTCATCGGTTGCGATCTATAAAACACTACTCTTCGATAGTGGCTATGAACAATTAAAGTGCGCATCAAATAAGTACCAATTCGTTGTACACTTTGCTTACAAAATCGCAACTTTTGATTTATCGATACATAAACTCCTGTCAAAAATGGTTACGGTGGCTATCAAATCGGTTAGCCACTCGTGACGTCATTTTAGTTAGACACTGATGTTAGGGAATACCAAATCTGTCAAAAACGACTATTTGACACTTGATCGTTGTACACTTTGCAAAGTGATTATCACTCAAAAGTTAGGGAATAGCACCGCAGGTTGGCACAGTAAAGTACCTACGGACCGAGTGGCTGCCAGACTGATAGTTCCAGCATTAAGGGCGTCACTTGCGCACTGCCATTTTTAATGTAAACGCTGTCAAAACGTAATGAATTACTAATAATTTCCTGTAGGTCTTGACAAGTAACATCTCGTGCTTGCGCTAACGATGTGCTAAAATAAATGGGCTATCTAACACTGAAATAATTTTCCTGAGGTCTTCAGGTTAATATATTAATGATGAAGTATTGATCAGTGATTAAGAAAAAAAAATTTCTATACAAGATATCTACAAAGTTTTTCTCTTGCTAAGTAGCGCTTTGCAATGTATATAGTCGTTGCAGGTAGCTATGGGGATGGATCCAGTTAGCCCTTGATCGATCTCACTGTGTGCTGGATACTGGATACTATTTTCATCATAAATACACACACTTTCATAGCTGAATATTTTGTTGAGGCATTACGTTTCTTTCAAATAGTCTTCATGTATAGTTTTCCCACCTACCAAGAATAATTTTGCATTCTTACAAAAAATATGGGGCATATTGATTGGTAAACACATACTTTCTATGGAAATGAAAATCATTATAAAAAAATCGGGAAATGTCCATCTCTCAACTAGGTAAGTATGTAGTTCCAAAGCCTTTAATCCAGATTCCAGACTCACCGAAACTATTTAAATAAGCCTAGAATCTAGAATCTACTAATGTATATTATGTAGTTGTACGTATCTAGTGATTATCGTGTAAAGTTGACCTATAAAGCTTCAAGCAGTGTCATGTCAAGAATAAAAATATTCATCTTTCGCTTCTCTTCCGAAAAAAAACTTTTTTTATCAAGTTTATTTTAAAAAGGCATTAAAATAATAATAACTTATAAAGATATACTTTCAAAAAAATTTAGAAACGGATTTTTGAAATTCTTTTGAAAGAAAATTACAAGTAGCGTAAGTACCAGTGCCGCAGGTGTGGCAGGAGGTATCTTCACAGGGGAACGCAAACCGCATCTGCCAAAGTTTGCAAAGCAAACGTGCACTTGGCCCTTCGGATCCGATAGACTGCAACTTTGTGTGCACTGTTTAGGACACTATACCACAGAAAGATATATTTTTATATTAAGCTAATTTTGTGGACGATTTTATTGAAGTTCGTTTTATATAATTGTCTATTTATACTAATTGTTATACATAGTAAAGAATTACATTATGTAGGATTAATAATTTATTTACTTTTAACGTAGGTGGCTGACTCCGAGCTAGGCGATATATTTGCCATCAACTTCAAAAGTAATAAAGGAATTAAATCCATATTATTTATATTTTTCCCTTTATGAAGTGGATCTCAATTTTTAATAAAAATATTTTAAGTAGCATAGTGCACCACATAGCTTATAAATATGACGCATTACCAACTACCCGATGACGTTTGCTACAAAATTAAGCAAACATTATGCAAATCGACTCATAAATCTCTTAAAAGTCGTTGAATGCGCCACATTTTTAGCATGCATGCTTAAATATCTCGATCATCTTATGTTCCGCTCGGAGAAAATGTATGGGATCACCATAGGATTTTCTTCATACAATACTTTTGAATCATCCAAAGTGGTCCGCATACAAATAATCGGTGTAAATACATAAAAAAGTCTACATAGAAAGAACCTTTCTTCGAAGTCGGTTAAAAATGAAGATTTTTAGGCATGTTGAGAAACTACACCGGATTCAAACAAGTGTTCAGACATGGCAAGAAAATCAGCCTGGCATCCTGGGTTTTGTATGAAAATTCGTATAAATAAATTACAATAGCATAACATCGCCTATCTTCGAGTGGTCAGTCGACCGGCTATCCGGTATCCAAAGTAAATATTAGCACGTTGTCTGCGGCGCCATTATGGGAAAACTATACTATTTATGCATTGCACATTAAGGGAAACACTGTATTGTATTTCTTTATAGAAGTTATTAAGTCTGGAACAACACTCTCTTTGAAATGTTTACTAACATTTTTCTATCTATACCTATACAGATCAATAAAATTGAAGAGTCTGTTGATAATTCCAAAATGAGTTTTTCTAAAAAACTTATGTACAGTGATTTCACACCACTTGCTTTACGGTGAAGGAAAACATCGTGAGGAATCCTGCATATTTCTGAGAAGTAATTCAAAGACGTATGTATAGTGCCTGAGACGGCGATAGACTCACCATCTGTCGCGTTGGCACTTAATCAAATTCGGTGAAAAGTAGGTGTTGTGATAACAACACCTCTGCCTACCCCTTCGGGGAATACAGGCGTGAGCATATGTATGTATGTATGTTACTTATGAAATTGGCGTTTTGTCGTACTGGCCACTTTGATCTCAAATATCTCCTCTTTGGTTAGGAATTCCAATTTTAAATTTATACAGCTACTAGCTGTGCCCCGCAGTTTCATCCGCGTTGACTTAATTTTATGAGTGCCTAGCCTTAGTTACTCCTTGTAATATTAGTTATCCGCCAGTGAATGTCCGCTAAAATTGGTCCAGCCGTTTCGGAGATTACCCGTTACAAACAGACAGACAGACAGACGGACAGACATATAGAGAAAATAAAAAAATGGTTTTTCTGTGTCAGTATGGTGTATACTTTCATATGCATTTAGTCAAATAGTATAATTTTAGAATTACAAACAGACACTACAATTGTATTTATCTGTATAGATGTGAAACAATAACACATATAGATGTATTAAAAGAAATATAAGATTGTCATAATGTTATATCTGAGGGGAGGTAAAGTGATCCCCGACGAACAAACGCCATTAGCTACAGGTTTTAATAGACAGATAGACAGATGAATTTGCGTCCCAGACTGCGGGGAGGCAAATGAAATATTGAACACACGACACGGGGAGCGTCGGGACACGAGACTTGTCTCGTTGTTTTTTTATTCGAGAGTTGCAGAGCTGGACTGCATTTGTAATTGAAATTGACGTTAGGTACTGAATATTTAACTTTCGGATTTGGACTGTGGCTCTGTCTATTTGCGTAGTAAATGTGCAGACACTGAAATGCTATTAGCACGGCTATTTCACATAAGCAGCTTTTGATTATCTATACATACAGATAAATAAAATTGAAGTGTCTGTTTTTAATTATAACATAATAACGTTTAATTATAATATGAATGAATATAATATACAGTATTAATATATACAGCTGGACTGAGTTTAACGGGAGTTTTACGGGCAGATAGCTTATGTCCGGAGTAACTCAGATTATTTTTATTTAAAGAATAATGAGGGCTTCTTTTACATCTATACAGATAAATAAAATTGAAGTGTCTGTTTGTAATTTCAAAATAACAGCTCTAACAATTTCACTAAATGCATATGAAAGTATATACGGTACTGACTTAAGAAATACATTTTCAAAACTGGAACGGCTGGACCGATTTAACGGGACTTCTACTGGCGGATAGCTAATTTATGAGGAGTAACTTTGCATATTTTTATTTAATCAAACATTAGGGTTCCATGGGCCACCATTGAAATGTCTACGCGTGTGAAACCGCAGGGCCCAGCTAGTAACAAATAAATCAAAAATAAACCCAAATAAGCAACCCACGGGATATCGTGTCAAAAAGGCTGGCAGTATTGCCACGCTGAATAGATGAGTCTCTGAGCCAGTAAGGCCCCAGCCCGCCTGTCACGAGAGGCTTCTACCAGACGACGTGCAATCGTTTGATGGAAAATATGATGAGCATCCCGTCCCCAGGTCCCCAATCTTACCTATAGTTAGTAAGATTAAATCTATTCTACACAGGTAAATAAAATGGAAATATCTGTTTCTAATTCTAAATCAACGGTTTTCACTAAATTAAAAACGGAAATTACATTAAAAAATAAATTTCGAAATTTGCTGTCCGTGTGTTTGTTCTAACTACACCGATATTAATGGATGTTAGAAGGATAGGTTTATTTATGTGTCCCACTAGTGGGCAAAGGCCCCTTCCTTCCCTCTTTCCATATTTTTCAGGTAGGCGTTGAATTCGCCTGTCATCTTTTTCTCAGCCACGTCTGCGCGTCGTATTCAAAAGGGTCCATAGTGTGGTTTGTCCAGCCCACAGTTCGTTTGACATGCGACAACTGTGCCTAGCCCATTTCAGCTAAGCAGCTTGATGCAGGCAGCATTTCGAATGTGGTCTGTTAACCTGACTCCCATTATACTCTACTGCTCGCTGGCAGACTGGATTTCTGATAGTCTGTTAAAGACTTAGTCTGAGCACCGTAGGCGAGGATTGGGAGAATGCAAATCGCACTCTCAGAACGATAGGGGGCTTAACTCAATGTGCGAATATAATTATGTTGGGAAAGACGGTCCTCAAAATGATTTTTAACACTTATACACAATGCACAACCTAAACTATACTTTAGAAATATAAAATACAATGTCATAAATTACAAAAAAGAGCCGTGGTGGCCTCGAGGTTTGAGCAGTTGCCTGCTACGCAAGCGATGCAAGTTCGAATCCCAGCGGGGCAACCAATGAGTTTTTCTAAAAAACTTATGTACAGTGATTTCACACCACATGCTTTACGGTGAAGGAAAACATCGTGAGGAAACCTGCATATGTCTAAGAAGTAATTCAATGACGTATGTATAGTGTCTGAGACAGCGATGGACTCAACATCTGTCACGTTGGCACTTAATCATCTTTGGTGAAAAGTGGGTGTTGTTATTACAACACCTCTGCTTATCCCTTCGGGGAATACAGGCGTGAGCATATGTATGTATGTATGTAAAATACAATGTCTTCAAAACTGCTGAAATAATTACTGCCTAAGTTATAAAATAAAACATGCCGATTGCGATTTCCAAAATATTATTGTATTGAATTGAGCCCCGATCATTCTGAGGGTGCGATATGTCCATCAGACTCTTTTTTAATGTTAAAGGGAGTTTTCCTTTCAAGAGGTCCTTCATAGCCCACTAACAAGATAGGCAGTTTTATATGAAATGCTCATTATCATCTCCCTGGCCTTATCCCATACATTGTTGGGGTCGGCACTTGATTCAACCCGATGTGGCTGATCACCTGATTTTTATACGAAGCGACTGCCATCTGACCTTTGCAACCCCTTTAACGAATAAAATCTGTAATCTGGGTTAAACCAGTTGTCAGACTATTTTAGGCCTTCGACTGACCTGTAACAATTGCCAAAGATGATAAATTGGCAACCGGGACCGACGGCTTAACGTGTTCTCCGAGGTCCCTCCTCGGGACCCATCCAATTACTGGCTAGGCTTAGGGTTGCTTAACTTCGCTGATCGAATGATATGCAACTGTGCCACGAGCTCCTTTTATATGAAATTCTATTCAATTATTTTTTTATTCCAAAGTAATGATCAAAGCAGTGTAAATTAAAGAAGCCTAAGAAATGTAATTGCCGGCAATAAATGAATTGATACCTGTAGGATGAAGATTGAACGTACACAAATAGCGTAGTTAATGCTTCAATAGGGAGTGCAAAATTAATTTTAATTACGTTTAATGAAACAGAGGAAGCCACAGCAAGTTACTCGATGCGTCATTCTGAGATTAATCTACCCATTGCATAAATATTGAATAGAATCAACGTTCCCTTGCTTGTCGTATAAATAACTTTTTTTTTTTTTTTGTTTTCTTTGTTGACGAGGGGGAAACCTTCAAAAGGTCCCCGACCGCCCTGGGAGAGGCAGATCGTGGTATGTGGGATTCTTACCGCACTAAAACCCCCCCGGTGGCCATCCTTAGTGCTCAGGGGGGACTCCGGGTACTCTGATAGAACGCACCGGTGTCCCCCCACACTTTGCCGGGGCACATCCCCGGGGCAGCTGTGACGCCGCCCCTGGAGACCTCGCTGTGCAAGGCAGCGCGAGCCACATCGCGCTGCCACCTTCCCGGGCCCGCGCCGGTGGTCAAAGCTCCCACCCCGACCACCGCCAGCAGGCCCTCCGGCCCCCTTTTAGTCGCCTCTTACGACAGGCAGGGCATACCATAGCTATATTCTTAGACTCTGGCTATTGGGTGGCGTATAAATAACCTGCTTTAAGTCGGATGACGACAATGGTCGTATTTTAAGGTTTCGAATGTCAACTGACGTCAATCGGGTGTTTCCTCGTGGCTGAACTATTCCGCCTAACTGGCTACGAGGAATAAAAGGTCCTCGTTGCCAAACTCATGCACACATAGATAGCAAGTATCAATACAATGTTTTCCTTTACATATTTTGAGCAAGTGTGGCAGTCGTTAAAGAGGAAAAAAAAAAAATATGCTCACGCCATCCCAGTAAGGTCCCCGAAGGGGTAAGCAGAGGTGCTGTAACAACACCCACATTTTACCGAATATGATCTAGTGCCAACGTGACAGAGGGTGAGTCCATCGCCGTCTCAGGCACTATACACACGTCTTTGAATTACTTCTCAGACATATGCAGGTTTCCTCACAATGTTTTCCTTCACCGTAAAGCACGTGGTGTGAAATAACTACACATAAGTTTTTTAGTAAAACTCATTGGTACAGGCCCCGGTTAAAGAGGATTTGTCATAAATATTCTGAATTTTATTTGACTACACCAACAACGCACTAAAGACAATATAGTCGAACTGAGAACCTCCCTTTTTTTGCAGTTGGTTAAAAAACAATATCTCAAAATAAAGTACACCAACCTCTGCAAATGTACCAGGAGCTCAGAAGACAATGACAGTAGCTGAATGCACCCCGATATTGCACGAGCGGTGAAAAAAAACCGGCGTCGAACAAAAAGTATACAAAAGTACGGCTCGGCCAGGTGGGTCCGTTACTCAATATTGCAGGCAAACTTCTATCAAAATGATCACGGAAATGTATGAAACGCACACAGAATCTCCGGTTCTCGTAGATTTTTTGGTAACGAAAATTTCCATTTCACTGTTGAGATTTTTTACGTCTCGCCGCCGGTCTGGAGAGTTGAATGCCATTCCATTGTGAGCCTACAGACCTCTAACGTTGAATACATATTTCATTAATTCAGTCAAGCATGAAAAGGGCGAATAATACATATACAAATACAGGGAATTTTTAATATGTTTACTTTTGTTTTAACTCTGAGATTTGAATGACTAGGGATAGGTATTTTTTCCATATTGAATAATAGGTGTGAGCTGCGGTTACAGCCGCATTTATCAACTTAAAAAAAAATGCAATCGATTTGATAACCTCCTCCTTTTTTGAAGTCGGTTAAAATGTCGCCTTAATCACTTCTTGTATAATCAAACATCAGTGAATGTGGCTGATTACCTGATTTTTATACGAAGCGACTGCCATCAGACCTTCGCAACCCCTTTAACGAGGAAAATCTGTGATCTGGGTTAAACCAGTTGTCAGACTATATTAGGCCTCCGACTGACCTGTAACGATTGCCAAAGATGATATATTGGCAACCGGGACTGACGGCTTTACGTGCTCCCGGCACGGAGGGAACTCGGGCGGTCACCCGTCCAATTACTGGTACCACGAGCTTATTATAGTAGAAAGTATTGTTATTATAATCTTCAATCAATATTGTATCCATAATAAACCTATCAATAACAAATACAAAGGAAAATCGTCCATCGTCTTTGAGCCCGGGTGACGTGAGGGGTGCTCCCCTAGCAATGTTGTCTATACATACTCACTTTATTATTTACGTCGGTGTTCGATGAACGGTAAATATAGGTATGCCACCGTGTCTGGTTGTTGATATACGGTGTCGCAGATTCGATCTCGGCGTAAAAATAAATATAGTATTGTTGTTTCAAAAGTTAGTATTTGGTTATTAAATTTTATGAGGAAATTTGGAATCTATACAGATAAATAAAAAGTGTCTATTTGTAATTCCAAAATAATAGCTTTTCACTAAATGCATATAAAAGTACAAACGGTACTGAAATAATACTAATAATAAAAAAAATCTCTGTCAGTCTGTTTGTTGCTGTGTGCTGGGCTGATTTTAACGAGACTTTCACTGGCAGATAGCTAATATTAGTAAGGAGTAACGTAGGATATGACAATTTAAAAAATGGGTTTCTAGGGCCACCCATGAATTTTACGCGGGCGAAACGGGGCAAAGCATTATATAAATCAGCCCCTTGCTTGGTAGTAGGCGTCACATAATTTTATTGTTATTAATAATTATTTACTATCTAATGAAATGTATATGATGCCAGCTGAGTTTCTTGTCGGTTTTTCTCAGAAGGCTAGTTTCCGAACCGGTGCTTCATAAGTGCCTAAACTGAATAAATAATTTTAAATTTCACAGATCAATAATGAAACAGGTATTTGATAACCAAATCCAGCCGCAGGTAACGTTAACACGCAAACCTTCAAACGGACATAAATCAGAGGCAGGCCGTTGGACCCGGCGGAACAGGAAGCCGAGTCGATGCACTCGCGCACACCCGTCCACCACACCCTTGTGTGCGTGACACAAATACACCAAACGCGGAAGTACTACATTAACATACATTTTCCTTACACACACAAACATAGCCCCGACGAGTCTCACTCACTCACACTAAGCCCGGATTTCGTCGTCTACACATTTATTTGCACACATTCACATAAATTTTCCTTTGATCACTGAGCTCGTGTGAGTGCCGCCTTGTTTCTACGCTAGTCTCGGGGGTGTGGCACGCTTTAACAGATCTAGGCGAGTGTCTTTGTGTAGGTTTAGCGTGTCTGTGTTCATTTGAGGAACAAATATACAGCGTGTTTATGTATTTGGATAATTGTAATTGTTAGAATGAAATAACTTCGTGGTTTACCAGGACTAATTGCATTTACGTTTTTTTTATTAAAATTTATTCTTTTATTATGGACATGACGAACAAAAATTACGCTAGATATCTTCTAGCGTCTGTAGATTTATAGCAAAACTAGCTGTGGCCCCGCGGTTTCACCCGCATAGATTTTTATATAATTTAGCAATAAATTTAAATTGCGACTATAATTGGAGATTTAAATTATCCTATCTCTCAAGTTGGATCGAACTGCACATGGTGTGCGAATTTTATTATAATCGGTTAAGTGGTTTAGGAGTCCATTGAGGACAAACATTGTGACACGAGATTTATATATATTAAGATGTATGTGAATTAGAAAATTCCAATCAGGCCTTGCTTCAATTGAAATCAATCCCAAGTAGAATATATTATTGAAGCTTCAAGAGAGACAGTAATTGCAAAAAATAGATCAAAGTGATACATAATAAAAATTCTATTCACGCATTTGACGCATCACTTCAGTTCAAATCAATCAACTAGACTACGCCATGATATATAGCTGTAAAAAAAATTATTAAAGTGAGATATTGAATTAAAATCTCAGCTAAATAGCAACAATTAAATAACATTCTGTAGAACGTTGGCGGGGGTGCGGCGCACACGTGTCTACAGCGTCGTGCACCAGCAGGGGCGTGGGGGGCGAGCGCGGGGGCCAGCGGGGGGTTCGGAGTGGCGGGGGGCTCTGCGGGCCCGGCGCACCCCCGTTCACGGCCAGGGGTCGCCGACCGCACCCCGGCTACGCCGTAACCCCGCTACGGAGCTACGCAGCTACGAGCTACGGCAGCCCGTAGCTTCCTTCCTCTTTGTTTAAATTCATATTTTATATTACGTAATGTTTTTTATTTGGGTCATTTTGTTATTTCTACTAATTAATTTATGAGATTGGTTGGGTTCGACGTTTTTGTATTTTTGGCTTGTAATTAATAAAAGATAAACGGACATCGGGATTTTAAACTATTCATATACTTAATTTATTAATCGTTACCACCCCACAAGTATTTAGGGATGGGTTGAAGGATCATTCTCTTAGATTTAAGATGGTTAAAATAATTAAGTGGTAAAGTGACAGATGGCAAGTCTGTCGCCTTCTCTTAGACATATTTCCTTGAAAATTTCTTCTCAGGTTAATGTGACGATGCTACAAGCTCGACATAATATTTTTAAATGTGATTATTGACGTTATTAACAGTATTTAATTCAGTTGAATCAAACCCATACTTAACGTAGTATTTAATGCTAGCTGTGCCCTGCGGTTTCACCCGCGTTGAGTGAATTTAATTCCCGCGGAACCCAAATTTTTTTTTAAACAAAATAGTCTAAGTTACTCCTTCTAACATTAGCTAACTGCCATTGACAGACAGAGAAAAAAAATGAATTAGTTTTTTAAAGTCAGTATCGTATATACTTTCGTATGAATTTAATGAATAGCTGTTATTTTGGAATTACAAACAGACACTTAAATTTTATTTATCTGTTTAGATCTATTAATATAATAATAACAGAGCCATAGGTATAAATATGTTTTAAGGTACCTGCATGGTAAAATATAGTTTGTCCCGGTTAACTCTCCCAGGATCATTTGCCACATAGCCCGAGGGACCATGCGGCCTGTATGCCCCACCACTATTTAAATACCAACAATTATGTATGTCACTGGGTTACAACGGAGCAGTGATTTTTTATTTGAACCTATACATCTATATAAATAAAATTTTATTGTCTATTTGTAATTCTAAAATAACAGCTTTTTCACTTAATGGATACATGTATACACGTTACTGATATATAAATACCATTTTTTTGTGTCCTCTGTCCATCTGTCTGTCTGTTCCGGCTAATCTCCGAAACCGCTTTTAACGGGACTTTCACTGGCAGATTTTACAAGGAATATTTTTATTTATTAGGGTTTACCAGATTTAAATCTAATCTAAAAAAATTTAGATTTAAATCTATGCGGGTGATACCGCGGGGCGCAGCTAGTTGTACATATAATACGTGTCCAATGTTTACAATCACAAACATTTCACGTAGACTCAGACCGAATACCAATGAATATTTTCCGAGAACCAACCCAGCTGCGTTATTCTGTAAGGCGACGGGTCACTATAACTTGGTTTCCAACATACGAATTTGAACTTTATCGTGTCTATATATTATGTATCAATTTCCTATGATCAAAACCGATACTCGACGTCGAGTTCGTAGAATAACGCTTTTTAGACGTTCGTAGACAACTCGAAATCGGTTGGGTTGCCCTGGTAGGTGAAAGAACGAAAATCCTGATTTGAAATGTGATTTATAATGATTATTTATTTTTTTAGACGCGTCGGCTGCGGTGTTTGAGCAGTCGCCTGCTACGCAAGCGACGCAAATTCTAATCCCAGCGGGGCCTGTACCAATAAGTTTTTTTTAAACTTATGTACAGTGATTTCACCCACGTGCTTTACGGTGAAGGAAAACACCTGCATATGTCTGAGATATAATTCAAAGACGTATGTATAGTGCCTGAGACTTCGAATGACACACCACGTTGGCACTTAATATGCGATGAAATGAGTGTTGTTGTTACCCCTTCGGGGATCCATTTGAGATGGTGTGAGCATATTTACATGTTTATTTTTATATTTTATTTTGATAATATAACTACTGGGGTATAACCTGGATTTCATATAACGCTTGAGCTAAATCACTCAGGCCTCATACAGCATAAGGTCCTTAAGGAACCTAATCACACGTGTCAGTACACAATGTGCCCAAATATCATGTTTATTGTAAATACCAGTTAAAATGTTTATGTTAAGGAGATGCAGTCCCAAAACAGTAAGGAAGCTATCACGCGACGTCGCCGTTACGTAAGCGGGGGCGGGGGTGCGGGGTTACGCAAGCGAGGGGGGGTGGATCGATGCGCGGCCGTTCACCCGCCTGCAATGCGCCGGCCGGCTAGCTCCGCACGCCCGCACTCTATGCCGCCCTGGTACCTTCCGCTCCGGCCGGCAGGCTGCATTCACTACATCGAGAAAGGTTTTGTATGAAATATGTATATTATTATGAATTAATTTAACGTAAAAATAAAGACAAATAAAAATGCTCACATCATCCCAGAAGGTTCCCTGAAGGGGTAAGCAGAGGTGTTGTAACAACAACACCCACACAACACCGAATATGATTCAGTGCCACCGTGACAGAGGATGTCCATCGCCGTCTCAGGCACTATACTTACGTCTTTGAATTACTTCTCAGACATATTCAGGTTTCCTCACGATGTTTTACTTCACCTTAAAGCACGTACAAAATAAATCCAATGCACAAATGTCGATAAAAATTAACATGAGCAAAAGTCTAGTATTTCTACTTATCTAAATTTGAAGCTTGAGATGACCAGCCCCTAAGAATCAAGTGCAACAATCGGACAGACTTTTAAAACCAACTGGAATAGGTTTCTTCTAAAATTGTATAAAGCATAGATTATTCGTCCTACATAGTACTAACCGGGCAATATGTGAGAGTTCAACCGTGGAGAATAAAAGAGAATCATAACATAGTAGTGCTGCACAGCAATCACGTAGACATGGCTACGTGACACCGCGCTACGCGGGGGGCGTAGCGGCTACGAGCTACTCCCGTCTACGCATATCTACGTACATCTAGGTGCACAATTGATTTTCTGCGAGTTCTGTATTCTGTTCGCGATTGTACGCATGTTTCGGATATTGGCATTCTTCATACATTCCCGTAGTGTCACGCATTTATTAGGGACATTTAAATTTACTTCGTTGAATTTTGTTGAACGAGTCGGCCATGGACTCATCGTTTGTCATATTGGCAAATAATAATGTTCGGTGAAATGTGGGTGTTGTTGTTACAACACTTCTGCTTACCACTTCGGGGACCCTTGTGGGATATATTTTTTAATTTTGTTTATTTAAAAAAACGCAAAATATTCGATTAGACTTTTAACAAAGTACTTTTATTTCATCAGAAAGACACAATTATACAGGAATACATGCAAACGCCAGATGATTATTTTGGTCCTTAGATGTTAGTATTTTATTTTTATTAGGCAGCTTCAAAAGTTAATTACTATTAATGGAACTTTCTCTACCCGCCCTTCGATAAGGGTGAAAGTACCCTCGAAGCAGTGATGACAAATATAAGCTCATACTCATAGGTACAGTTCGATGAGATTTTAGGCCACGCCGGTTGCGTATAGACGCGATGATAATGCAGGTAGAACGCATATTGCATGCGTTCTACCTGCATTATCATCTGCAATTACTCTTATTTATTTACCAAACACTGCCAAATTAATATATAAATTACAGAGCCCAAAACGCTGATCATAGATACTTGAGGAGGATATATTTTAAGAGGCACTAAGAAAGGGTTTCTCAAATTCTATCTTTAAAATAAAAGTGGAAAGTAAATGCTCAAAACCTTTATTTCCTTCAAAAAAGAAAAGAAGGATACTCTTCAGATTTATAGGCCCAAATATTTGTATTGTTTGAAGTGAAGACTAGACCAAACTCGGACTAAAACTATGTCCATCCCTTTTACCATCCCTATCACAAAAAGAGATAGAACATCTTTTAGACCAGGCATTATATTAGGACTTTTAAGCAATTAGATAATTATTTTATAATAAGGGCCTGTAGACGATGTATCATTATCCTCACACTTCGCTAGTAGAAATGATACACAATATACGGGAATGACATATGTCACGTGACTGATTTATATCATGCACATACATTTTATATCGTATCTATCAGGAGAATGCTACTTTGTCTAGGCTGCTGTAAATCCAGCGCATTGTACCAGGGAATCATATAACCCAGAGGCGTTGATTCAATGTGATTCAACAATATTGATGACTTACGCTATGTTGGGCTCAATTTGGTAATGCGGATACCACGCCGCGATGGGTCGGGCTTCAAAGGATAATTAATTACACTCAGTTAACACAAGTAACGATATGTACATAATGCATAAAATATATATATGTAATTACGTAAAATATTGTTGTTTAAACGAGATGTTTGGAGAGATTCATTCGATAGATAGTCGATTCCGCACGGAAAATGTTATGTCGTTTGCTTGAGATACTTGATAAGAACACATCATGAGGCTATATAGGGTAAGGACTAAGACAGATTTACTACAAAAATTTAAAAAAAAAATGAGAGTTTTAAAAAAAAAATTTAATAAATTAGGTCCTTACTTACTTTTGAAGTTGGTACCAAACACCATCATCATCTCCCTGGCCTTATCTCATACAATGTTGGGGTCGGCTTGATTCAACCCGATGTGGCTGATATGACCCCTTTTACGAGGAAAATCTGTGATCTGGGCTTAACCAGTTGTCAGACTATTTTAGGCCTCCGTCTGACGTGTAACGATTGGCAAAGATGTTAAATTGGCAACCGGGACCGACGGCTTAACGTGCTCTCCGAGGCACGGAGGTAACTCGTCACCCATCCAATTACTGTCTAGGTTCAGGGCTGTGCTTAACTTCGCTGATCGAATGATGCCACGAGCTCCTCCCCGGTTACACTCGGTATCAAACACCATTCTATCAATAATTTATTTTATTGCCGGATTATTTTTTCAGTTGGAAATGACTGACTCAAATAGACGCGCGTATCTACGAGAAAATAGTCGTAATGATAATAAGAGGTATGGTGGTCCCGTCGTGGCCGATCGCGTATACATTACCGTGTTTTATACAACAGACTAGCACCCGTCTGGTTGGAAGATCTTCCCTTTGCTGGGGCCGACCATGATCACTTGCTCACACCACACGTTGTTAAGTTAAGATAATGCTCATCTAATATATAACATTTCCATGTCACAATGTTAGTTACGGTCCTCCTACGAAACGGCTGGAGCGATTTGTATGTAATTTTGTGTGCAGATCAGGTAGGTCTGAGAATCGGCCAACATCTATTTTTCATACCCCTAAATGATAAGGGTGACCACCCCAAAAAAATATACGACAATACAACGTGTGCCGGGCACAGCTAGTGATATATATATGCTCAACACACTCAAGAAGGGTCCCCGAAGAGGTAAGCCGAGGTGTTGTAAAAACAATACCCACATTTCACCGAATATGATTTAGTGCCAACGTGACAGAGTCAGGCTTTATGGCCGTCATAGGCACTATATATAAGTCTTTGAATAACTTACCTCTCTCATACGGGTTTACTGACTATGTTTTCCTTCACCGAAAAGCAAGTGGGGTGAAATTACTTTACTATAGTTACATACATAAATATGCTCACGCCTGTATTCCCCGAAGCGGTAGGCAGAGGTGTTGTTATCACAACATCCACTTTTCACCGAAGATGATTAAGTGCCAACGTGATAGATGGTGAGTCCAACGCCGTCTCAGACATTTTACACACGTCATTGAATTACTTCTCAGAAATATGCAGGTTTCCTCACGATGTATTCCTTCACCGTAAAGCACGTGGTGTGAAATCACTGTACATAAGTTTTTTAGAAAAACTCATTGGATCAGGGTCCACTGGGATTCGAACTTGTGTCGCTTGCGTAGCAGGTGACTGCTCAAACCTCAAGGCTAACACGGCATTCTCTAAAGATACACCCCGCGGGGATTCGAACTTGCGTAGATGCGTATGCGACTGCTTAAACTTCACGGCACTATTTAAACTTTCAAAACAAATTTGTTGTGTCTTATATCAATAGGCGCTACCAACCTGGGATGGCGTGAGCGTATTGATTAACAATTGAATCATATATATACAGCATCTCATCAAAGTAAAAAGCAATTTCCATTTCAAGGGTAGATATGACAATGATGTGTTCAAAATAAACAATGTGTGCCTGACCTATCCCTACCGCCGGTGGAGTGAGCCTCCCCTACAGCCAGACTGTCTGGTACTCCCACTAAATTATACACCACTAGGTTTATTGTGGTGGCACTCGCTTAACTCGGGACCTGGGCACAAAAGATCGCTGCAATTATATATAGAGGCCGACTGCCATCGTTATAGCAGTATCGTCTTACTGACTACTTAGCTTTGACGTTTAATTTTGGTATTTATATAGATAAATTAAATTAAAGTGATAAGAGACAGTTGCAAGTTGAAGAATGATGTGGTGACCAGAATTGAAAAAGTATACTGAGATGGTTTGGATATATCGAAAGGATGAGTGAAAGGCGATTAACGAAAGAAATTTATAGAGCGAATGTGACCGGAAGTGTCGGTAGAGGGCGTCCAAGGAAGAACTACTATGGCCAAATTAATAGTATTTTTCAGAAAGGTCAAATTCGGAGCACTCGTAACCGAAGAAAGTGTATGAAGAGATGCATGAATGTGGATGAAGCGAAAGAAGTATGTAAGGATCTGATAGCTAGTGTTACAAGAATTAATAAGGTTATTTTTTAAAAATCATTAAGGTTTCCGCGGACCATGCATGAAATTAAGTAAGCTAGTCACAAAAAAAAATTCCAAGCTAAGATTTGACTTTGACTTTGAAAAGTTGTTATTTTGTAATTACAAACAGACACTTAAATTTTATTTAGATATATCTGTATAGATTTGTTGAAAGCTTCAAATAGGTGACAACGCAACACGGAGAGACGTTTCGGTGAAACTTTGATATCAAATTATTATAGTTTAAGGTAAAAATAGGAGTAGGTATATTAAAATTTATGGGTTGTTCCGCAATCCCCAGTGCTCGTGGTCACCCACCAGACTGTCTGCAGTCTAGACGTGGGGCTGCGAGTGCATTTTTCTGTCTGGACCCCTCACAATGTACGGAACCCTCGCTAATGCGCGTTATTTAATTTTTACTCTCAACCCCATACGTTATAAGGATCTTTATACGTATGTCAAGGAGCTATTGATGGGAATTCAATTATGTATGTATGTATGGATATGTTGGGCTTTTCGTCTGGGGGTCCAAGTTTATTTAGGGTTTGGGATTCAAGTAATATAATTTTTGAGTATACATTAGAGAGAAGAGAACGTGGCGGCCTTGGGATTTGACCAGTCGTCTGCTACGCAAGCGACGCAAGTTCGAATACCTGTACCAAAGAGATCTTCTAATAAAAGTCATATCTACAGAGATTCCAAACCACGTGGTTAGCGTTGAAGGAAAACATAGTGAGGGTACTTGCATATGAAATAATTCAATAACTTCGTACAGTCGTAAAGTTCCAGAGACGGCGATAGACTCACCATCTGTCAAGTTGGCACTTAATCATTTTCGGTGAAAATTATAACAACATCTCTGCCTACAAAAATTATGACAACATCTCTTCGGGGAATACAGGCTTGAGCTTATGTATGTATTTAAGAGATGTGACTGGGTATTAGTTACTTGCTTTGCGTAGGTTTGGGGAGTTTAACCTCCGTATTATCGTGTCAATAAGAGGTTAGTTGTCTAATAGGTTATTCTTCGTTGGGTACCACATGGTTATCACGTGGTCTTAACACGTGTTGCCTATACGATGCTAAACGTGCTAGTGTAACATAAAATATTAGGTTTCAATTAGAGCTTTGTGGCGTAATAAGGAGAAATCCCTGTCTTCGTGTGGAATTAAATTGTGAAAATATACTCAGCTATGTGTGTGTATGTGTGTAACATTTGAATTTTTTTATGAAATTACTTAGGTTACTTAAATTATAATTATTTGTTTCAGAACTATCACATTTATTTTCAAGTCTAGTTGTGCCCCGCGGTTTTACCCACGTAGAATTTCATGAATGACCCGCGGAGCCCTAATGTATTTTTATAAATTAAAAGTAGCATAAGTTACTCCTTGTAAAATGTAATATCTGCCAGTGAAAGTCCCGTTAAAATCGGTACAGTCGTTTCGGAGATTAGCCGGAACAAACGGACAGATTAATTTTTTTTAAATTGTTTTATTTTTCAATGTCAGTACTGTATATACCTTCATATACATTTAGTGAAAAGTGTTATTTTTGAATTACAAACAGACAATTCAGTTTTATTTATCTGTATGTATGGATATATAAATCGATACAGGCAACCGCGAATACATATCAAAAAAATATCCAGGCAGCACGTGTCGACTCTCCGATTCCCGGAATTCAGGCTCAAATGAGAGGTAGTCCCGGGATCGAGGAGAGCTAAGTACCAGGGCCAAATAACTTGAAGGAGGTCTCGCCGCACCTAGTAATCTTTCGCACTGCACTTAGCTAGCCACAGGTATATAACGGAAATAGCTGCAGCAGCCGGGTCGTTGCACATCCCGGGTGACGCGAGGCAGGGGGCATCGGGGGCAACCTCCCAGCCCGGCCAATTGCCTCTCGGTTCATTATCAAAGTTCACTAGTACGATGCACACATAGCATACCGCCGTATCGACAACGTTACGTTCCATACAGATACATGTACCAGTATGTGTAGACCCTCCACTTCTATGACCGTACAGCGCGACATAGCGTTCACAGTAAACGTCGCAGCTCTTTATTATCTGGCCTGATACCAGGGTGTCGAACCGTGCCGATGCTTCACGGAAACAGACGAACCCCGGCTAGTTTGCGAGCCCGGAAAATCTGCAGCATAGGAAATGCAGCCTCTACGCGCGCTATCATAGTTTCTTCGTTAAGATTGTACTTTGTTGTTATCGGGATACGGCCGAAATATTCTTGTTTCAGTATCGGATGGTTAACCATTGAAAATTGTTTGTTTGGGACTAATTTCAATAGTAGCCTTAACAACATAAAATTTGGGATACATATTAATAGAAAATCGAATTATGGGTTGTTTGTTAGGCAACCGATCGAAGATGCGTAATTGCTAACATCGCGGCTCCGTACATTTCGTACATAAATATTTAAAACTAAATAGTTTTCAATTCAATCAGAGAGTAGACTAATGTTTTTTGAAATGAAAGGCGTCCAGATTTTTACATTCATTATATTTGTGGATAAAAGCACCTTATTACCACATTTACATTTTTATTACTTTTTTTATTTCTCGTTTCTGCCAGCAGATAAAATATATTAAGTGTGTTCTTATTACGTGAACATACTCAATATATTTGAGAAAAAATATATTTTTTTGCAAATTTAGTTAGTTATAATTATATTGAGAATTATCCTCAATATATTACGAATGGTTGCCTTGACGACCGCCCCGCAAACAGCGGTGAAAAGTAATCATATTCCTCCCGAAGTACTAGGGTAGCATGAGGAAAAGGAATGTTATCTCAAATGTTATGAGCATCGTACTAATTAAGATACAGTACTCGTAAAATAAACAGTAGCCTGCAGGTCCGTCGCAAGACAAAATTTCACCTATAAAAACATTTGGATCATTTTACTTTTTGCGTCGGAAATTAGCTGTAATTGTGACAACCGGACAAAAAAAAACTCAAATAAATTTCTTTGTTATAAATATCGTATATTGCTTTATGATTATACTTTTTAATAGAACCGTTTATTAACATTACAAATATGTAGATTGTTTAACTCTATATATTTAGTACTACAGATCCGTCCTTGCTACTCTTCGAGTTACAACTTTTACGAAACGTTGATTTTTTCCAACTATCTATAAATATTTTTTTAGTCATAAGACCTTGGGAGTTCAACTCCTACATGTTAGTAAACACCGTTAATCTAGATCCGTAACGTAGTTTAGAAGCGTTCAAACAGACAAAATAATCTTGTGTGGGAATGTCAACTTCAATTTATACAATAAATATGTATTGAAGATCTAAGCATACCGGTCAAAATCAAAACCCTCCTTTTTGCCTGGAGGGAAACCTGCATAAGTCTGAGAAGTAAAAGTCGTCAAAGACGTATGTATAGTGCCTGAGACGGCGACTGTCTCACCCTCTGTCACGTTACACATAATCTTCCGTGAAAAGTGAGTGTTATTATCATAACACCTCTCTCTACCCCTACAGGCATATATGTATACCCATACAGGCATAGGCTATGTTTTTGTCGCTATAGTCGAGTAAAAAATATGATTGAAAGGTGTGTATATAAATAGTTTAATTAATATAACAAATGAAAGAGATTATTAGGCAGACAATTAGGTTAATTAAAACAACAATTAGCGAGGGCTACCAGGAGGGCAGGGGGCGCAGACGGTAAATATAATTGGTTCTTTTGAAGAGCGCCAATGTATAGGATTTCATTACATCAGACGTCTGCGTACTCCCCACCGGACTAGGGGATTTAAAATTGTGTTTCGTCATAAAAGGTTTTTGACGTTTATGCTATCCTAGTATGTACCGTCTTATATGATCAGTAACACGTACTTACTGAGTTTCTGTTTGTGTGGAAGGAATCGGATTCAATACTGCTGATATCTTCTATATATATAAAAGAAAGTCGTGTTAGTTACACTATTTATAACTCAAGAACGGCTGAACCGATTTGGCTGAAAATTGGTGGGGAGGTAGCTTAGAACCAGGAGAAGGACATAGGATAATATATCCCGGAAAATGTATACATACAGATAAATAAAAATTAAATGTCTTTTTGTTATTTCAAATTAACAGCTTTTCACTTATTGCATATTAAAGTATATAAGGTACATATATCAAAAACAAATTTGTAACATCTTCTCTGCCTGTCTGTCTGTTTGCTCCGGGTTAACTCTGAAACGTCCGGACTGATTTCCACGGGACACAAGAGTAACTTAGGGTATTTTTTTTAGGTTAGGGTTCCGTGAAAAAATTCACCCATAAAATTAAGTCTGCGAGGGTGAAACCGCGGGGCGCAGCTAGTTATTTTTATTAGAAAATACAATAAAAAATATGTTTTATTATCAAAAAGTCGTGGTAGCTTTGGGGTTTGAGCGGTCGCCTGCTACGCAAACGACGCAAGTTCGAATACCAGTGGGGCCTTGTCGGTGAAAAGTGGGTGTTGTTATTACAACACCTCTGCCTACCCCTTCGGGAACACAGGCGTGAGCATTGTGTCACGTTATGTTATGTTATTTTATTTATTCAAAATAATAAAAAGAAATTATCATCAAGGCCTTTTTTCATAAGCATGAGATGGTTCATAGCTTTGGTCTACTAATAATGTTTCCCCCCACTCGAAGAGTCTCAGTACAACTAGCGAGCATCGGATTCGATCATCAACAAAACATAATGGACTATCGGACAACACTCACATACGAGATAATGTACGGCGTTAGGCTCCTACCAGCCGATAGCTTTGTTATCACCATCTATTGATAAATCAAGGGGATAATTTGAATTAAGAGACGCGACCCGTGTATCCACTAGCTTCAACCATCGGTGGGAATTCACACAGTTTCAATTCTAGAAACAAAAAAAAAATTATGAAATAAAAATATCTATGATTTTTTTGAAGCTATGGAACATAATAATGGGTAGAAGGTTTTTTTATGTTCAATTCAATTTCGAGACCATTTCTTTTTGTGGGAAGAAAAGTAAGTTACGTCATTGAGTACCTCTCAAACGTATGCAGATTTCCTCACAACGTTTTCCATCACCGTAGAGCTACTTCATTCTAAAAAAACGCATTGCTAACACAAGCCAAGGTTATTTATTTCATGTTCAGTTTCGAAAAGTAGTAATAAGTATTCCAATAACGTGTATCACTTGGCCACCCCAATGCCCAGGGTTCCGCATCTGGCGGTCGCCATGGCTACCGCCGCGATGGGCGCGCCTCCTATTCACTCATGCTATCCTAGTACTTCTATCTGTAACTTACTAGGCGCTCATAGCTGGGGAGATACTGATCACGTGGCACTTTATTCACCCTGTTTGATCAGAGTTGCATAGCATTCAAATGAGTATATATGATTTGTTACGTTAGTAGGCATCTACTTTAGAACCTTTTAAAGTAATTTGTATGGTTTTAATCTGTATATTCTCATGGGATACCCCATTCCAGGATATATATATGTACCTACTTAGGTTACTTTATCATACATTAGTTTAATTTATTAATTGTTAATATTGAGCAGTCTGGAAAGACATTCTTTAACACCTAAAATAAAGTCGTCAAGTCGTCTCCTTAATGACAAATGTATGAAGAAATAATGATGTATGTTCAAGCTTGATACGTAAGATAGTAAAGGCATATCATAGAATATTATGAGTATACTATACTGTGAAAATTACTTAAATTATTATTTTAATTACGAAAATTATTTATTAGTAAAAAACTGAAAAATTATACGCGTACAGTTCTATAACATAGTAAGCGGTTACTGCAGGATATAAGTAAGGCCGAGGGTGTCACTCGCACGTTACCAGTATATATAATATTTCTTTGCCAATTTAATGAAGGACGAGAGGAAAGGACGGAAGTGAGAAGAATATTAAATATTACTTATTTTGAGTGTTGCGATAACCGACGCAGTTATTAGATTTTTAATAAAATTCACGTAAGCATTCATTTGAAATGTTACTCGACGGAGTGGCTGTTAGAAATTATGGGTAACTGTTTACACAACTTAATAATGTTCCTACGACGCATCTGAGGGATCGTTGGATAGAGATGAAAGAATAGTCACATAAACTTAATAATATTGCGTTTATTATCCGTGCTATGGGACGACACTACAACTGAACTGACCCAGCTCCAAACAATTATGATATTAAAAAGGCCGCACTATGAAATAGAACATTCCACACATAAATGCTTCTATCCGTTCACAGTAAGGGGTATACCTCTGAGAATATTAGAATAGAGAAGATCTTTCCTAGCGTTCAAGTACTTGTAGTGCTTTGTTGCAGCGATGCAGCGGGCGCGGGGGCAACGCGCCGTGCCGTGGGGCAGGTCGGGGCTCCCCACGCGGCGAGACAGCTGCACCGCTACCAACACACCTTTAATTAACCGTAATACACCGTGCTATTCCACTATTGCCGCTTACATTGCCGTTGAAGAATACTTTAACGCATTCTCAGTGTGCACTAAAGCCGCATTGTATACCATGCGTCGAGGAATTCACGTGATACGTATAGGTTTTCAGAGTGGGTGGTGTTGCAGTACAGTCAAATTATTGGATTTCGCGAAGAAAACAAACCCTGGAGGGTAGTTAGGCGCTCGATAGCATGCAGGAACTAACGGGGGTTGCGACACGCAATATTATAAACTATTCTTTGATGAACTAATATATATATTATGTAGCAATGTATTTGTAACGGTACTGATTGATTTTTGTCTATATGTTTAACACCTAATGCCTACAATATTGTAGTCCTAAGAAATTAGCCGAAAATTATATAGTCCAACATTCGAAAAAAATGTTTGTTACCTATGTGTGGATGTGTGATAACCACAGTTGGTGATCATATACTATGTTTTAAACGAATTTTTGTTATTATTTCGTAAGGTAAAGAGTATATCAAAAATAAAAATTGTTATATTTATTTTCTTGAATTTAGACCAGCGCTGCTTAACCTTCAACAACGCATATCCTCCACCTCATTATGTCTGTCAGTTAATGTACGTTAATTAGACTACGTACTTACATTTTAAGCTTCAAGAAATATTCATATTCTACTGGCAAATGAAAAGTCATTATTTATTTATTTTATATATTCATTATATAACGATGATGTAAAACCGTGTTTGTTTCGCCGTTTCTTCTCCTGACAGACTTAAACTTAAAACGATAGTAAATTAACGAGTTTTCCAACTGTTACGTATATTTTTTTTTATTTGATTTGCTAGTAAACTATATGTGATTATCATAAAGGTAGCTTACTCAATATATACCTGAATTGGTATCTTGATCGTATCTTATACGAAAGCAATATAAATGATAGAGGCGGGTTCAACGACCGCTAGTAGTTTTGTATAGTCAGTTAGTAGGTAAGCCGTACCTATAGTCTGTCTGGCTCGCTTCGATCTGTTCCTGTCTGGCGCTGCAGTGCAGCCTCCGTCGTGATGTCATACACAACGCAGCGGGTACATTAACTTTAAGCTATTCTATGTTTCTCGTTTCTCTTCGGCTCTTTTATCAGTAGCCCTAGATAAAGTATTATTATCTCGCGCTTGCCCTTATAGAAAAGATTTTGATTATTTAGAAGAAAAATTAAATTATTTATTTTGTATTCTTTAATATGTATAATATTTTTGAAAAGAGTAATTACTGAGTTTCTTGCCAGGTTCTTCTCAGTAAAAGCAACCTTCCTAACCTGGCGGTAGCATGTATAATTCTGTATAATTATGCCATTCTGACGATTTGAAAGTACTTTGTAAAAAGTCTAATCGAATAAAGATACTTTTGACTTTGACTTTGACTTTGACTTTGACTTTGTATCAAATAGCGAAGGGAGAGGATAATGTTACTTTGTCAACAGGCCCAGATGATCTATAGTCAAAGTCAAAGTCAAAAATATCTTTATTCGATTAGTCTTTTTACAAAGCACTTTCAAGTCGTCAGAATAACATAATTATACAGGATTATACATGCAGGTTCGGAAGGTTGCTTTTATTGAGAAGAACCTGGCAAGAAACTTAGTAATTACTCTTTTAAAAAATATAATAATATTTTAAAAATACTAAATACATATTAATTTACTTAAGAAATATAATTAAATAGGAGAAAAATATTATCAGATTATTCGGTGTTATGAGTTTAATGTTTGTTTCCAACTGGGAATTTGTTTTGAAAATTTGGAATAGTTACTATTTTGTATGACTATGTAATATTTGTTTTTGTTGAAATGTAAAAGATATTTTTCAGAAAGTAAGTTTCCGAACGGGTAGTATTTTATTTTTAATATTTTAATTAATTTTCTTATAATAAAATTTACGGCATTTTTTCGGCATTCATAATTGTCTTACCCTAAACCGCTTTGCCGGGGCCAAACATTGTTAAATCATTTTAATTTATCTAGTCAAAAAGTATTAGAACAGTGTGGATTATAAATATTGTGATAAAAGTCGTTAGGTAAATTTTTCGCGAAAAGATTAGCCTTAATGCCATTGCTTTTTGTTCCCTGTTAAAAATATTCTTACAAGTATTTATGACGGTGAATGCATACAAAATAACAAAATGAGTGCTGTTGAAAGAATGAGGTTCATAAGGGCATTTATACATATATAAGTGTTCATTCCTCCCTGTTGTTAATTTGGTAAAATACTAAAATATATTTTTATGTAAGTACCGTACATACTTTCCTGTGCATTTAATGAAAAGCTATTAATTGGCTTTCTATTATGGCTATTAATTAACTTCAATTTTATTTATTTGTATAGATGCATAGATTATTCACAGTACCAAGGCAGAAGAAGGCAAAATATACGTCATTTATCCCTATCCTTTGGCAAACAGAACCCCGAAACCCAACTTTTTAATGAATCCCGCCGACGCACACAGACGACTGTGTACCAGGATCGCATAGTGCACCAGGAGTGTGCGCCGCCCGGGCGTTGGACTTAGCTGATTCGATCGCTACTCTACACGCTGCACGCCCTGATGGAGATTACACGCATTTACACGGACGTTTACAAATTATCAAATCCTGTCAACATTGAAGAGCTTTAAATCAATTATGTCTTTAATTATTATACACTAAAACGCATAAATTTTCAATGTTTGTAAAGGGAGATAATAATTCAGTAAAAATCCTCAATTAATTATACATACATATTTAAAATTAAAACACGATAAAAAATATTTTGTCTCTCTCTTTTTGATAATGGTATATTTTCTAAGTATTGGATTATTCCTCATATTATGAGGATACCCTACGTCTTACATAATATTATGATTAGCCCGCGACATGAACTAGTGTGGAACGGTGGACTTTATTCCATGTATCGGGCACTATATTTCTAAATAAAAGCAGCCTATGCTTGTAACATCCATTAAGTGGAAAGCTGTTGATTTGGAATTGCAAACAGACACTGCAATTTTATTCATATGTATGGATAACTTTAATTTGCAAATGAAATAAGCCTCAATACTTATATAGTATATTTGATTATCATATTTGGATTCTACACATATTTTATATTATAGTAATAATTAGCCGTGGTGGCCTCGGGGTTTGAGCAGTCGCCTGCTACGCAAGTTCGAATCCCAGCGGGACCAATGAGTTTTTCTAAAAACTTATGTACAGTGATTTCACACCACGTGCTTTACGGTGAAGGAAAACATCGTGAGGAAACCTGCATATTTCTGAGAAGTAATTCAAAGACGTATGTATAGTGCCTGAGACGGCGATAGACTCACCATCTGTCACGTTGGCACTTAATCGAATTCGGTGAAAAGTGGGTGTTGTAATAACAACACCTCTGCCTACCCCTTCGGGGAATACAGGCGTGAGCATATGTATGTATGTAGTCATAATTAGTAGAATAAAATCAATGGAGGCGCAGAATAAAATACATTTTCAGTTACTCGGGTACTTTGTGAAAGCAGAGACAGGTTTTCACATCTCCATTATTAAAGCTTATTTCTATAACTCATTTAATCTCTTGCTGCCCTGGTAGTTCGGATTACGTTAAAACCTTGTAATTATTTGCTCAATCCTCTTATCCTGAGAGGTTCGGAAAATATTTAAATGTTTGAGAAAACTTGAAAAACTAATTACGTTTTTTGAGACACATCTTCGAAACTGGTAAATATTGCGAAGACGAATATTATAACACCCACTTATTAAATACGAAAATATATAAATGTAAAAAGGGTCCCCGAAGGGGTAAGCAGAGGTGTTGCACAACAACACCCAAATTTCACCGAATATGATCAAGTGCCAACGTGACAGAGGGTGAGTCCATCGCTGTCTCAGCAGGGCACTATACATACGTCTTTAAATTATTTCTCTGACATATGCACGTTTCCTCACGATGTTTTTCTTTACAGCAAAGCAAGTTTTTTTTTGAAAATCTAATTGGTACATGCCCCGATGGGATTCGAACTTGCGTCGCTTGCGTAGCAGGCGACTGCTCTAACCTCGAGGCCACCACGGCTCTTTATATCTCTCTATGTAATCTTTCCTCTTTATAACAGTAGTGTGGGTGTAAATACTGCTCAGCCGTTGTTTTAATAGATTGTTGTAGGTAAAGTAGAAAGCGAAACAGCGAGATTTTTTAATAAAAAGAAAGGTCTATTCCCGGGAAGCGTATTTCTTTACTAGAGTTATTTCTTGTAAAGAACCACTTTGAAACAATTTTCTTTTGGAATAATATTTTTCAAACTCTACAATAACCTCACCGTTGTTTGAAAAAGAAGTATTTTTAAATTACTTATATATTTTTTGCGTTGTGGCTGAGTGGTTTGAATGGTCGCCTGCTACGACGCTAGCGACACAAACTCGAAACCAAGCGGACCGTATCAATCAATCTATGCTGATATTATACATTAGAAAGATTTGTATGTAAGTACGTTTGTAACGAATTGGTCCGAAAAGTAATGCACCGATTTGAAAAATTCTTTCAGCACTGGATAGCGAGATGAATGCATTCTCAGCGAGTATAAGGTATATTTTATTCCCAT
Source organism: Watsonalla binaria (assembly GCA_929442735.1). Taxonomy (NCBI): domain Eukaryota; kingdom Metazoa; phylum Arthropoda; class Insecta; order Lepidoptera; family Drepanidae; genus Watsonalla; species Watsonalla binaria. The sequence continues at coordinate 1,360,444 of OV838932.1, forward strand.
ACTACGTGTTAAATTCTTCGACATTCATTAGTGCCTTACCAGGGTCTAAGCTGAATAAATAATTTTCATTTTCATTTTTCTATCACGGGAACGGGAACTACGCGGGTGAAACCGCGTGACGTCCGCTAGTGAGTTATGTAAAAAAAGTTATGTGCAGTACTTTCACGCACGAGCTTTATGGTGAAGGAAATTATAGTGAGGAAACTTGCATAGCATGAGCGGTGGCTCGAAGACGTATAAGACTGAATGATGAGATAGACTCACCATCATCTTAGCACTTAAATAAAAGTGGGTGTTGTTATTGCAACACCTCTGCTTACAAATTCGAGGATCCTTCCGAGATAAAGTTAGCATAATATAGAGAGTCTAGACTTTTTAGGCGCAAAATGTATAATAATTATAATTATTATATTTATAAATTAAGTAAAAAATCCCTCTTTCTAAATTCTTCATTATAATATATATTTTTGCGGTAAAGTGTAGTTTTTAGATATTACTAAAGATCCGATGTTCATTGGATGCTATGTTTAATAAGACTGCTAAAATGAAAATGATTTATTCAGTTAAGGCTTTGGTAAGGCACTTAAGGTAAGCAGTATTCCACGGCGAGTCTCTACGACGGGGTAGGCAGAGTGTATGTCTGTCTAATAATATATGTATGCATGAGCGCACTGCGCAGTGTGGAGATGTACTAATTCGAATGCTGCATGGTGGGGCGTGTTAGTTCTTTTGTGTCTGGTGTTCGCTGGCCGAGCTAAAAGCTCAACCTATCCGGCCAGCCTTTGATTAATCCGGGAGCACGGCCATATTAATTTTTGCGAGTGTTGTGCCTGCTCTGCGATAAAAATGATTTCTTTTTCTCAAATTGAATTTCGAATTTGGAAAGGATGTTTCGATATTGACGTTTAAAAACGGTTTCATTTCGTTGGTATTGTGAATATAAGAATAAAAATTAAAACCAAGAAAAAATTATGCTCACGCTATCCTAGAACAGTCCCCGAAGGGGTAACCAGAGGTGTTGTAACAACAACACACTTTTCACCGAATTTGATTAAGTGCCAACGTGACTGATGGTGAGTCTATCGCCGTCTCAGGCACAATACATAAGTCTTTGAATTACTTCTCAGAAATATGCAGGTTTCTTCACGATGTTTTTCTTCACCGTAATGCACGTGGTGTGAAATCACTGCACATAAGTTTTTAGAAAAACTCATTGGTACAGGCCCCGCTGGGATACGAACTTGCGTTGCTTGCGTAGCAGGCGACTGCTCTAACCCCGAGGCCACCACGGCTTTGATGAAAATACAAATCAAAAATAGTACACGCAAAATAAGTTTCTTTTATGTTTTTATTGTGTTAATTCATATCAATGACAACGATTTTATATGTATCAAGCACCAAAATGTACTGGCGCAAACAATTTAAAGTTACCCGCCAACCACGCAAACCCAAAATTAAATGAGACAAAGTAAATAATACCAAACCTCTTTACTTATTTTCGCGTGCGTCACGCTTTACATCAATCGGAGCTCATTACGTAAAGACAAATAAAAAACGTAATAATGGCGCGTAATAGAAAAGTTTCTAAATATGGCGGGCGGGGTGCAGAGCGGCCGTAACCATGGCGACGCTGCAGGAAACTGCACAATCGATGTTGCCAGACGCCGCCTGTGGATCAATGTGTCTCTAGTACTACGTCCCGGGAAACCTGCCTCGCCACCTGTGTGAGTAATCTGGGCACATACACCCTCTCTCTCTAGCCTCAACCATTTCACAAAGAGCTGCAATACGACGCTGCGTCAAACCCGCGAGCTACACAATATTCAAATGGTGGCAGTTCATGTTGTCCTGGTAGGTTTGTTAGTGTGCGTGCATTTCCCCGGGAGCTGGGCGTGTGTGCGTGGGCTGTGTCAGTGTTGCGTATAGCGTGTTCCATTTTGGAATGTTCTCGTTGGAAAATTTGTGAATTGGTTGTCTGTGTGCGTGTGGGCGCTCGGCGGGACTATTGTTTGTTTTGTTGGTATTATCGTTTCAAACTTGCGACGTTTGCATGCATGAGATGATAAGCAATATTAAATGTATAAGGAAAACGAAGGTAGGCAATAAATTCGAATCAGGCAGCCATGTCTAATCCTATAGTACGAAATGAGGTAGGCGGCGATTATACACGAGAGCACACTTACAAATATTTTCCACTCTGTGATTTCGTACCTACGTAATGTACAATAAATATATTTTATTACATTAGATACGTTCTCATATGTGATACAGCTATTATCGTGGTGTCCTTATATGATGAGACTTTATATATTAATAATAGTTTTCTATTCTCCAATAAGCGTAGGTATTTCAAGCCACGAGCTTTAGATGAAAACAGCGTGACGAAATATTAGCATATTTTGGGAAGATAATAAACGATCTTTTTTAAAATTTTATGTCGATCTCACCATCAGTCAGGCACCCAATTGTCGTAAGATAAGTGAAAATTAGGTGTATTTGTACCATTGTGGGATGGGGAAATAAATGATTAAATCCTTTTACCAGGGTCACATAACCGGTAAGGGCGCGTTTTCGCGACTCACGTCTATTTTGACATAAGCATGACGTGTACGTTTTAGTTGCGTTAATCTTTGCTCAAAATATAGCTGTATAACGCTGTCGAAACCCTCTTTGATTGCAATAAAGAGAGGACTAAGAAAGGGGCTAAGGTTCCGGCAAACTGGCATTACTTTTAAAGGAAAATATAACTTAACTCTCTTGTTTTAGAGCTGCGATTAGGTTTTTTAGCGGCAACCCTCTATTGACAAGATTTTGATGACTCGTAGAATTGGTGAATACTGAGGTTTTGTAGTGACAAAACCGAGATTCTGTAGGACCTCAGCCATTTGAGGAGCTCTGAGGCTTATGACTACGATAGTGGGATGTGTAATCTATATTATATACGGTCTATACAGATAAATTAAATTTATGTGTCTGTTTGTAATTCCAAAATTAAAGCCTTTCACGAATGATTATTTTTATATTCGCTGCCAATAAGTACTTACATAAGTACATGACAATCAGATAGACAAAAAAATTTTTTTTAGTGATGTAAAAAAAATTTTTTTCATTGAATTTATTAATAATGTGTAACAAATGAAATATTGAAACGTTAATGAATAAGTGCAGCTTGCGCCAGTGACCCGGCGGTAAATGTACGTAATTAGTGAGTTAACTGGGCTTTCCACCATCCAGTGGGGATTCTCACCACACATGGATGCAGATAAGCAATAATGTGTCAACCCGCATAAACTTGGTTTTGAGAAAATGGCGTCTTAAGATGATTGTATACGTGATTTAAGATTTGTTTTATGACATAAATCCATTTTTTACGTACTTTTATGTTTCAGATGACTTGAAACACTTTTTTAGAATGTTAAATACGTGATGCATTATCAAAATATATCAAAACCTTTGAATTTGACTTTTTGTGGGTTGACACATTATTGCTTATCTGCATCCACATATACACAACAACTGGATACGACATCAATGCATTAACAAATGAATATTTTCTATGAATTCTATGACCTTATAACCATTTTGTCTGAAGTGATGCATAGATGTGTATGATATTTAGATAAATCTGGTCCCGCAAACTGTCCAACACCGGCAAGGGTCCCAAGGGCAAGGCGTGATCCGGTAGGCAGTGGGCACACAACACTATACCGCATGGAGGCCATGGGTTTAAGGGAGAGCTGATATATAGCTAAATGAAACTTTAGTTACCTAGTTTGAAAAGTATCATTGAGTTTCGTACGACAACTAATGGATGGCGTAAGGCGGTTTGCAGAGGTCGTGGGTTCGAGTCCCACCTCATGATCGTATTTTTTCTAAACATTTTTAAGAATTAAGCAGAGCGTATTAAAAGCTTATTAAAAATGTCCACGCCTTATGAATCCCTGCCAAATGATAACCGTTTAGATACAAAGACCAATGGAGGACGTCCAATAAATTAGTCTCACGCTTACAGTAATTAATATTAAATTGTATCTAACCTTTGTTTTTACAAGTACGCTCAGAGCCTTTTCCATCTTCCCTATATTCGTGAACGGGGGCGCGCCGCGTAGGTGCGACCATGCGTCATGCTACACCCGCGAATAAAATACTATAATACTAAATATTTTATGCGACTTTGTCCAACTTGGTACATACATACTCACGCCTGTATTCCCCAAGGGGTAGGCAGAGGTGTGATTATAGTACATACATATGCTCACGCCTGTATTCCCCGAAAGGGTAGGCAGAGGTGTTGTTATCGCAACACCCACTTTTCACCGAATTTGATTAAGTGCCAACGTGACAGATGGTGAGTCTATCGCCGTCTCAGGCACTATACATACGTCTTTGAATTACTTCTCAGAAATATGCAGGTTTCCTCACGATGTTTTCCTTCACTGTAAAGCACGTGGTGTAAAATCACTGTACATAAGTTTTTTAGAAAAACTAATTGGTACAGGCCCCGAGGCGACCACGGCTCCACCGAGCCGTGGTGCGAGGTGGCCTCGGGGTTTGAGCAGTCGCCTGCTACGCAAGCGACGCAAGTTCAAATCCCAGCGGGTGTAATTATAGTACACCCACATTTCAACAGATATCATTAAGGCCCATGTAATAGGGAGCGAGCCAATTGTCATTGACTACTACTAACTAATCGAGACTCCCTTCCGGGCTGCTACTGAGAAAATACAAAAAGAAAACCCAGTAGCACTGCCCAAACCGGGCATCGAACCTAGGACAAAATACAAAGGATGGATCAAGCCACTGCAAGCATTTAGACGTGCTGATAATAATAAGGGGTCAGGACTCACTCAATCCCTTAAATTTTTGAGATGTTGTTCAGAGCTCATAGCTCATGACGGCACATGGCGTATAGTAAAGTACTTTTACTACGTACTACTTTTAGTTTTTATATTTTTTTATCGACTTTTGTGCACTGGAACTGTGTCCTTTTGGAATTATTTTTGAAAAGAGTATTTACTGAAATTCCTGCCAGGTTCTACTCAGTAAAAGCAACCTTCCGAACCTGACAGTAGCATGTATAATCTATGTAATCGTATCGTTTTGACGATTTGAAAGTACTTTGTTGAAAGTCTAATCAAATAAAGATATTTTGTATTTAAAAATTTGATTTCGAGGCCTCTTCAAGGAGGCGAAAATACTTAAGTATTTTAAGAAAATGTTATTCTAATGTAGCGTCGAGTTATCTGCAAATAATCTGAACTTAATTGGATAAATACGCCGTAAGTATTATAATTTGTTATTACGTAAATAAAAACAATTCATTAGTTTGTATAAATATGTTTATATTAATGTATACTTCTTGGAGTTTACATTTCTCACGTGGCCGGATGGTAATATTTCCCGGAAAGGGAAATGAGTGAATATTCTGTTATTGCCGATCACGCGTAATAATCTCACGTGCGGACGAACGGAGCGCGAGCCTTTTGTTATGATTGTCGCTAACAATTAATCTATACATCTACTAGCTGTGCCCGGCAAACGTTGTATTGCCATATATTTTTTTGCGGTGGACTACCCCTAACATTTAGGGGGATGAAAAATAGATGTTGGCCGATTCTCATAGATACCGGATCAACACAAAAAATTTCATCAAAATCGGTCAAGCCGTTTCGGAGGAGTATGGCAACGAAAACTGTGACACGAGAATTTTATATATTAGATACAGATAAATACAATTATAAAAAATTAAATTCCAAATTAACAGCTTTTCACTAAATGTATATGAGTAAAGTCTATGAACTGATTTCATTGGCAGACGACTTTACAACGAGTAATTTTAGATTCTATTTAAAAAAATAAGGTTTCACCAATTGGAGCAATTTAAGTCTACTTGGGTGAAACCACAGAACACAACTAGTATAGTAAGTATATACTAAATCTAGCGACCACATCTACTCTTAAATCAATCAATGATTCAATTACTTTTCTCTCAAATAACCACCCTAGACTACGACGTAGGCATCTGGGATTAACGTTCTATGATTCAGACAGTCCTACAAGTGACCTAGGAATCAACCCCTCTCTATTTATCTAATAACACTCAAGACGCTATTTCAGTCTCGTTGGTATTATGAATATAAGAAAAAAAAACCAAGAAAAAATTATGCTCACGCCATCCTAGAACAGACTCCGAAGCGGTAAGCAGAGGTGCTGTAACAACAACACCCACTTTTCACTGAAATTATTAAGTGCTAACGTGACAGAGGATGAGTCCATCGCCGATACATATTTAACTTGCTTTTCAGAGATATGCACTTCCCCACGATTGTATTCATTTACCGTAAATGTCGTGGTTTTTAGAAAAACTTATTTTTACAGGCAGCCGGGCTTGAACTTGCGTGGCTTGCGTATCAGGCGACTACTCGAACCCCACAGTCACCACGTCTCTCCGGGTAAATTTTTATTGAATTTTCCCATCTGTGGTTTCCCAGTAGCAGTTTGGATTAGTGGCAGTAGGTTCGTCACCCGTCACGTGTCTACTTGAACTGCCATTTATCGGTTCATATGAAAAACAAAATTTGCTATTAGTAATTCAGTCTTAAGTCAAGATTGAGTGTAAAGACAATAGGGCCAACTATGATCGTTTAAGCAGCGCGTATTAAGAACTTCTTAGCTTTGACGGTACCAACACGAAACGTCAATGCTTAGAAGTTCTTAATACACTTTGCTTAAACATACATACATATGCTCACGCCTGTATTCGCCGAAGGGGTAGGCAGAGGTGTTGTAATCACAACACCCACTTTTCACAGAAGATGATTAAGTGCCAGCGTGACAGATGGTGAGTCCATCGCCGTCTTAGACACTTTACATACGTGATTGAAATACTTCTCAGAAATATGCAGGTTTCCTCACGATGTTTTCCTTCACCGTAAAGCACGTGGTGTGAAATCACTGTACATAAGTTTTTTAGAAAAACTCATTGGTACAGGCCCCGCTGGGAATCGAACTTGCATCGCTTGCGTAGCAGGCGACTGCTCAAACCTTAAGGCCACCACGGCTTTTTTAAACATATGATGACCCCTAATGTTCCACGAGTTGCACGAATTGTATTACGTGTTTACAGTCGCTGGTGCTCGCTCTCCTGTCCCACGCACTCCCGCATTCAACGCTTTTCTGGACAATTTGCCTGAATGTGATTTATTTGCGGATGAGTGGAAAAATATAGTGTCTGTTTGTTTTGACTTTGGAGTCTAAAAGAAACATTAAGTACCTCGGTAGGTACATGATCGTTGAGAAAATTACTACCGGTTCAGAAACTAGCCTTCTGTCTATACAGAATAGGTGTAATTATGTAAGCAGACTGCATGAAAGTTCTCTAGTTGCTTTGAGCTAACGCTAACTTCAATAAATGATTGGTTTTCTTAGCGTGATGATATAGAGCCTTTGTAGTTAAATGGGCTATCTAATGCTGAGAAATTTTTTAATTAGTCCAATACCTCCCGAGATTAGCGCGTTCAAGCAAACAAACTATTCAGCTTTATTTATAATTAATAACTTAATTTAGCAGGGGTGTGTCTATAAGAAAAACAATCACGTAACGCACATACAGTCTTCAAGATATGATTGTATTAAGGGTTTAATAAGTGCTTGGACATACTTGATCTCGAGGACATACTTGATTAACGAAAATATTATTATTATTATACTATTTTCGATCGAGCAAATTTGAAAGAATAATTGTAACATTTTTCTTATCATAAATAATTAAAAACGTTTAATTCCTAGCAGAGTAGAGATAATTAGTGCTTATAAATCTCACACTCGGAGACTTTCGTTACGAAGAAATTTCTTTCAGACAGTTAATCTATCTTCATGGATTGAGTTAATGAAACGTTTTTACAGTACCAGGACATCAGAGGCTCTAATAGGTAGTAGAGCGATGGTATTAGATCAAAATAGGTAGCTGACGAGCGGCCTCTTACATTGGTCGAGACTTACAGACTAAGTCAGGACTAGTTTAAATTCAAAGCGTGACGCTCGTAAGTAAAATATAAAAATACATATAGGTATTATGACAAGACTCACGAGCTATGAGTGCGAATAGTGGACGCTGTAACAAGAACACCCACTTTTCTCCGAAATGTTTAGGTATCAAGGCAGGTCTTCGCCGTGACATATCTTTTGATTTTTTTCCCAGACATTAGTCTGGCTGGATAAACATGAATAAGCATGTTTCACTCATTCTTCGCAGCAAATCTCGTTGGTCGGTTTGTCACTGAACTAAAGTTTATAGAAAAACATATTGGTACATAGATCTCACGGATTCGTATGAAACATTGTACAGCGCCTTCTAGCGGTAACGTAAAGAACGAAAATTTCATACAAACTAGTGCGATGACGCTAGCCGATATAAATTAGAAAACTCGGAAAATAGCCTATAGTAGGCCTGTACCACGGCTTAATGTAGGCCTAGACAAAGTAACAAGCAATCTATAGCGAAGCATAATGTTACATTGTCTACAAGCCTTGAACATGTGTCCCTTGCGTAGGAAATGACTACTCAAACCATGTGGCTACCACGGATCTCAAGTTTTAAGTGTGAATAAGCGTGTGCCTGTGTTTAAAAATGATAAGGTTTTGAGAGCCTACCTTCTGTTCGTTCCTATATTGTGGCATTAGGTCTTAGCCTGCCTTTTCGTTGACGTGCTAATTTCTACTCGCCCTTTGTGTCCGGATGATTTATGCACTTAGTTTCCTTAATGGTGCCACAAGCTACGTTGAATAACTGAATGTTGGACAATACAATAAATTCTCTATCAATGTACAGCAAATTACTCCTGGGAGCCAGGATCAGTCGGAGCAGACCTTGGTTGGTTGAAATGGAGTACCGTAACCTGGGCCTCTTGGACTAAATTAGGTATATTTGCTATATACAATACGTAAAGAGACTTTCAACAGCGCGATCTAAAAATAAATCACGCCATCTTGTGTTAAATAGCTAAACTAACTTGATGGTAGGTATTCTACGATTGACAATTAACAAAGTGTTCGGATATTTTTTAATAATTTTTAGAATCGATGGCCATGTTCATCTGAATATAATGAATTTATTTACTTTCAAATAATTATTACTAACTGTAAAATAAATGTAACCTAAAGTTAAGTGACTCCTTGTAACATCAGCTATCTGCCAGTAATAGGCTAGTTATGTTATATTTTTATGTTAGTACGTACCGAGAATATGAAAAAGAAAACGTAAATTATTTATTCAGTTCGGGCCCTAGAAACTAGCCTTCTGAGAAGAACCGGCAAGAATCTCGTACATTATAATTATATATTTGACGTTTATATACCGTAAAACCTACTTTCATGAAAATATTTAAGACATGAAAGTTAGTCATTTAAGACAGAAAATTGAGTTTGATAAACCACAACACGTGTTTTACGGTGCAGGAGAATATGGTGAGGAAACCTGCATATGTCTGAGAAGTAATTCAAAGACGTATGTATAGTGCATAAGACGGCGATAGACTCATCTGTCACGTTGGCACTTAATCATCTTCGGTGAAAACTGATACCCTTTCGGGGAATACGGGCGTGAGCATATGTATGAGTTTGATAAAAACAAAACGATTCTGATACTTAGTTTGATTTCCGTTCGTTTGAGAAGTTTCGCTTTCGGAGTCAGAAAGTAAAGTCCCTGATATTTGGTAACGCTCGATCCCTATTGACGCCCTTGATAGCCGCTTACCAGTTAATTGATCACGAATTTGTTCGCCACATTTGTATGCTACAAAAAAATCCATTTCCAATATTAAAAACGCTTAAGACATGGGTCTATGACCCGTCGCGCCTCTAGACAAACAAGCTGTCTGTTGTCGCCTGGTCTGCGCGTGATGCGATGCACTAGCTAAGGGTACCTATTTGTACAAATGTTTGTAGATATCGATTACATGGCGCTCCTTCATTACTATAGCTATTTATAATAATGAATATGAATTACTATACTATACGAACTTATCTCATTCATCAGTAGCTATACTAATACTAGCTGTATCCCGTCTGTGCCGCTTCACCCGCGTAGACTTTATTTTTAAACCACGTTCCACAGGAACGGGATAAAAAGTATCCTAAGTCCTCCTCCTGGTTATACGCTATCTCCCCACTTATATTCACCCTTTTATATATAGGTTATATAACGGTTATCTTTTATATATATTTCGATATAGACATTATGAAGAGGAAAGATTACTTCCCCACTGCCCAACTCAAATTGCTCAACTACTCAGTTGAGCAATGTGGCAGAATCGGTATATAACAAATGAACTTAAAAACTACTGGACCAGTTGAAAAAATATTTCGGCAATGCGTAGCTAGATTATCACCTATATTTTATTCCCGCACTCCCACGGGAACGAGAACTATGCGAGTGAAACCGCGAGACATCCGCTTGTTTCTAATAAGCGTAGACTGTAAGCGTTGATCATACGGTAAGTGGCGGTGTTGGTAAATTTACAAAAGTAATGAAGAAAGCTTATTATACAATTTCGGATTACATAAATGATAAATACATATGGAATTAAAACTCTGCACAAGTAGCTCCTGGCAATGACATGGTATACAAACATGTTATGGAAATCATTTGGTATTGTTTTTACTGTTTTAAAAAATATTTTTACACATACATGCAGATACAATTTTGAATATTATTGTGAATATTTTAATGTTTTTTTTTTGTAGTCATCATTGTTTACTATGTATTGGAATGTACGTGATACCAGCTGAGTTTCTTGCCAGTTCTTCTCAGAAGGCTAGTTACCGAACCAGTGGTAAATTCTTCGACATTCATTCAGTTTCATTTCATTTTCAATACATCGATCCAAGCCAATATAAATCAGCTGTCTGAGACATGATAAAAATATAAAACAATTGTGGGTGAGCAGTAATATATCAGGATTGTAGTGTGTTATAGATTTCGTCACGAAGTTTGAGCGCTGACCTTGATTATCTGTCTATTTGTATGGTGCGTTGCGAATAAACAACATTTACAGTTACACCACTTGTTTTTCTGAACGATCATAAGTCGTGACGGAATCTGTACTGCAATACTCGCTGCTCAACAGAAATATCATGATTGCTTACCTCGTTCAGCAACTGTATAGTAATCTCTATGGACGTGAGCACACACATATTCACATTTTCGTAATTGATTTACAAAAAGCCGTGGTGGCCTCGGGTTTTGAGCAGTCGCCTGCTACGCAAGCGACGCAAGTCCGAATCCCAGCGGGACCTGTACCAATGAGTTTTTCTAAAAAAAAAAACTTACTTACAGTGATTTCAAACCACGTGCTTTGCGGTGAAGGAAAACATCGTGAGGAAACCTGCATATTTCTGAGAAGTAATTCAAAGACGTATGTATAGTGCCTGAGACGGCGATAGCTCACCATCTGTCACGTTGGCACTTGATCATATTCTGTGAAACGTGGATGTAGTTACAACAACAACACCTCTGCTTACTCCTTCGGGTACCCTTCTGGGATGGCATGAGCATATTTTTTTTAAGTAAATATTTTACACAAGACACAAACAGAACAACTATTTTTTCACATTTGGTTGCACACGAGTCTTTCTATGATATTATTTATGTGAGGGTAGACAAGTTTTTTCAATTTGCTCTTGTGAGCGCGGGAGTCGTAGATAAATTGACAATTGTTCTTTTGTTTGACAGATTACGTCAGATATTGTAATTGACAGCCGTAGCTGTCAATTACAATATCTGACGTAATCTGTCTCCACATTAACGACCACAGATTATTAATTATTATGGTAGATAAATGTTCCTTGTATTGTTTAAGTAATCTCTCGAACATTAATGCAGTAGGACTACGGGGTCACGACCCCTTCTAAATTTTGTTTTTTTTTTCCCAATCGCATTACGATCATTGTATTTTTCCAAAATAGATTCTTTCATATTTATCATCCTCCTGCCCCTTTTCCCATGTTATTTGTAGTCGGCGCAATGTGTTCTTCTCTTCCATTTCTCTCTATCAGCCGTCATATCTGTACTCACTCCTATTCTAGCCATATTACACATACTAAATGTAATTTCTATAAAAACGATTATATTCCCAAAAGTTTGTTAATACGACGCATTGATGTGTCAAAGACGATGTCTACAGAATAATTTTATAGCCCTATTAGAATTAAAAGCATACTTCATAAAATAACAAATTGCACTTCTCCCTACAGATGACGCATATTAAGAGCGATTCCAACATTTTTATTTGGTGCCGTGATGAAATGCGTCTGCAATTGTAGTTTTATTGGTGTCTACGATACATGGAGGATATGTGGAGGGCGCAAAGAGCCTTCCACGACCTCCGTGTAAATAAAGGTGAATGTCCTACACATATTGGCATTATTTTACTTATTTTATGCGCATCACACTTGGAAACGAGTTCGTAAGGAATTTTCTCTAAAATCTCTATAATAAACATCTGATGGCAAGCGGTCATCGAAGCCTACAGACTCACCTGTAAAATATTTTGTTACCATAGATATAAATAAATCATCAATGCTTTTATAAGTATAGTTCAGAGGAATATCCTTCTTGAAGAACGCTCTCGTTTGGAAAAAGCGTGTCATGGGGCAAGCATAGATTATATAGAGTCATTGCACATACTATCGTCTTATGTTTTACCATCTAATACTTTTGTTTAAAGCTGCATCCGTCAAGCGCGTCTATTCCCTTAGAAAGTGTACTTCTCGTCCCCCCTATTGAGATATAAAGTTATCAACACTCAGGGGCGTGCATTGGATTTTCAAAGAGGTAAGCTTAAACAATAATAAGTAGGGTAGATACATACATACATATACTCACGGCTGTATCCCATGGCAGAGACCACCGTTCGTCACATACTACGATCCTTACATACTTGTTTTGGTTCATCCACATTTGTGATATAGGGTAAATAGGTAGGTTAAATACATACCAATGTTGCGGGTAAGTACATACGTATTGATATAGACACACCGACAAACATACACATACACGACGAGTGTATTCAGTCATTACAAATGGTAAGCACTGTTTATCTGCTTATTTGGAACGCACGCCCCTGTCAACACTAAGGTATGCTAACATATGCTCACGCTTGTATTCCCCGAAAGGGTAGGCAGAGGTGCTGTAATCAAAACACCCACTTTTCACCGAATTTGATTAAGTGCCAACGTGACAGAAGGTGAGTCTATCGCCGTGTCAGGCACTATACATACGTCTTTGAATTACTTCTCAGAAATATGCAGGTTTCCTCACGATGTTTCCTTCACCGTAAAGCACGTGGTGTGAAATCACTAGGGTACGCTATTATTTTGAATATGAAATTCTGTTATGCCCTTGCTGTAAGTAACAAAAAAATCTCATAGTTGGACTGGCTTAATCAATAAGAGCTGAGTAATAAGGATCGATACATATGTAAGTTTTATATTTTACCCTCTACGAAGCAAACTGCTTATGATACAAGAAAAATCAATGGTTCGACATTACCAACAGACACGATGCGAAGCGCATAAATCAGCAGTTTGTCAATCCAGTCGTCACCCGATATACACGCTGAGGGGGGTAATGATGAGAATAGAACCACCATTTAAAAACTAACTGAAGGTCAGCTCAGAGTATCAAGTGCGAGTGTTCTCACTATAACGCCGTCTTACGCCGTCTCACGCCATCGTGTGACTGTGGTCACAAGGAACTTCGCTACTCAGCAGAATCTGAATGAAAAGTACGAATTATATATCTGAGTATCAGATATATTATATAGACGCATAGATACACACGTCTTGCTCTAAGGTTGCTATTAATTTGTAACATCACTTCTTTTCATGGTTTTCTATGAGGTAGGCAAGGAATTTTACAATACCCCATTTTACCGAAGACGTTAATTACCGTGTGGATGTTTTCCATTATCTCCTGCTAGTGGTTTGACAATGATACACTTAACTTTTTAGGAGAATTCATTGGCATACGACTTAATAGTTATTGCAACGACTAGGCCATCACGGCTCTATGCTGGAATTTGTCTTAATTGATCTGTGAGTTCTTTTGTTTTCTGTGTGTATTAAGATCAGCAAAGCCGTCCGTCTGCTACCATTTATTTTGCGACAGGAGCCCTCCCCCCTAAATATCCGGAGACGCCTCGTAGACATCATTTACTGACAGCCCTGACGGCTTTGCCCTACTTTATGGACTTCGTATACATTCGCCACGACTCAGGTTTTTGAGGCAGTGTAACGATGGCTGCAGTGGGACTTGACAGCGAAATTATTCAGCAATAACTACTAATTCCAATTGATAAGAAATATATATATATATATAGATAAATACAAGTTGAAATGTCTGCTGGAATTCCAAAGTAACAGGTTTTTATTAAATGCATATGAAAGTAATTAAGGCACTTACATAAAAAAAACTACATGTAAATAATATCAGTGTCTGTCTGTTTATTCCGACTAATCACCGAAACGCCTGGACCGATTTTACAGGGAATTTATGGGTAGATAGATTCATAGTTAATTTCATAATGAGTAACATATGCTACTTTTATTAAAATCTACGCGAGTGAAACCGCAGGGCACAGCTAGAATTAACCATATAATGGCTGGCATTCTCGTCATACTTGTGAACAGGTGCTGCTTGTGGGGGCTGGTCATCTAAATTCAATAATATTTTTGAAAAGAGTAATTACTGAGTTTCTTGCCAGGTCCTTCTCAGTAAAAGCAACCTTCCGAACCTGGCGGTAGCATGTATAACCCTGTATAATTATGTCATTCTGACGATTTGAAAGTGCTTTGTAAAAAGTCTAATCGAATAAAGATACTTTTGACTTTGACTTTGACTTTGAATGGGCTAAGCGTCATTTATGTGATGACTTAGTTTCCCACCGTATTAAATGAAGTTAGTCCTTCCTTCCTTGCTCTTTGGAGTCCCCAACAAAGTAAGTTTGTTGATTATGAGCGAGTTCGATAAATGTTCTCGTTTGTTATATTGTTTCTACCAGGAGTTCAAAACCAATGAGGAGTCAGTAACATCGGTCCAATGTTCAATAAAGCATAATTTGCCGGCTATCGTCGCCTATTCTGTACACAATTTCCTTTCAAAGGTCAGTCGTCTTTTGAAGTTCATAAAAATATTATCAAAGTTTATTGGTATATTTATCACAGGGTCGTCGAGCTTATACAATGAAGATGGTTGAGAGTTCAAATACCTTAACCATGTCAGATGAGTACTCAGAAGGTTAGTTTTCAAACCGGTGGTAATTATTCTTTCTTTATTGACTACTAGCGGACATCATGCGATTTCACCCGCGTAGTTCCCGTTCCCGTGGAAGTATGGAGATAAAATATAGCCTATATTAATAAGTGATAATGTAGCATTCTAATGGTGAAAGAATTTTTAAAATTGGTCCAGTACTTTTTGAGCCAATTCGTTACAAACCTTTCCTCTTTATATATACATATGCTCACGCCTGTATTCCCCGAAGGGGTAGGCAGAGGTGTTGTAATCACAACACCCACTTTTCACCGAAGATGATTAAGCGCCAACGTGACAGATGGTGAGTCCATCGCCGTCTCAGACACTTTACATACGTCATTGAATTACTTCTCAGAAATGTGTAGGTTTCCTCACGATGTTTTCCTTCACCCTAAAGCACGTGGTGTGAAATCACTGTACTTAAGTTTTTTAGAAAAACTCATTGGTACAGGCCCTGCTGGGATTCGAACTTGCGTTGCTTGTGTAGCAGGCGACTGTTCAAACCTCAAGGCCGCCGCGACTTTTTTCCTTGTTATAATATTAGTATAGATCATAGTGGTTTAATAGGTGTCGTCACGAGCGATGCGACCAAATACATTCGAAGTTATCTACACTATTTTCGCTGAGCGCTAATAACTCGTGACGGCACCTGTATCATGGCTAAAACTGAATATTACCATTTAACAACTTTTTATTCATATTCATATCTTCCAACGGTTCCCGCTAAGGTAAGAAGGGGGCAGAAAGCCATGTTATAACCTCCGCTGTCCACCGTCCGAAAAAATCCGGCCCTTTTTATATTTTGCCACATGTTGAAATAAGTCCATATGTGATGCGGTCAAAGGTGCATGCCCCTGGAAGTAGGTGAAACACTCGGTCAGCAAATTGGAGCGGCTTCGACGGAGGATAATTTACAAATCGCGTGTCGAGATTCCTTAACGATATCACCAACTTTTTACTCTTATACCTATGAAGAACGTGAACTTTGCATTATACATACGGCCACATATTTTATGTGTGCCTGGTAGCATGGGAACGCACACTTTAGTCCACCTTTCAAGTGGGTAGCGGAAGGTCTTCTGTCACTCCATTGAGGACTGCCGGCTTTACACACACCAAAACATGAACATAACCAAAACCAGGGGCAACAAGATCTCTTATTGACATAGTTTTACAGACAGATTTATGTGACGTGTATCTGTCACTGTCGCACAGCACGGTTGAACTATCATGCATTAATAGCTCATGGTTACGCCCAAGGCAGTCACTCACGTTGTCCTACACTTTTTTTTATTGACGACGGGTAACCTTCAAAAGGTCCCCGACAGCCCTGAGAGAGGCAGGTCGGGGTATTTGGGATTTTTACCGCACTAAAACCCCCGGGTGGCCATCCTCAGAGCTCAGGGGGGACTCCGGGTACTCTGATAGAACGCACCGGTGTCCCCCGACACTTTGCCGGGGCACATCCCCAGGGCAGCTGTGTCGCCGCCCCTGGAGACCTCGCTGTGCTAGGCCGCGCGAGCCACATCGCGCCCTACGCTTAGGTGAGGTGAGAGTTCAGTCCCCAGTAAGACAGATTCTAGTTACCGTGGTTATTGCTACTAAGACCTCATGAAACCCAGTAGTTAAATCCCAGTCGGAGAAGTTAAATTGTACAATTTAAAAACCTTCCACACATTTATAAAACGTATTCAAATGGTAATTAGAGCTATAAATATTTTATTACCAGGGTAGCAGGAAATGTAGATGGTTTGGCGTACGATTGGAGGGGACAAACCTATGACTCAGAAGGGTTGGGCTTTCCTACTAATAACATATCGATCATTTAACATAATATGCCACGTGACCTGTATCGGATATTGACCTTATATGGATACAAGTAGAATTATTTACTGGATAATAAAATATTTATTATTCTACAAAAGTAGCTTGCATAGATACATTTAAGAGGCCTTGTGCATAGCAGAATCTCTCGATTGAAATTCGGAGCTACTTACTTGAACGACTTTCGCGACACAAAAGACCGCAGCTAAATAATGCTACTCTAGATATTGCTGTATTTCCGAGATGAGTAAAGTCACCAGGGGGCTAACTATGATCGTTTAAGCAGCGCGCATTAAGAACTCTGTAGCTTTCACGTTTAATTTTACGATACCAAAATGAACCATCAAATCTCAGGGGGGCATTTTGATCGTCTAAGCAGTTCGTTTTAAGAACTTCTTAGCTTTGACGTTTAATTACAAGGGCGAGGGGGGGGGGGGGAAGAAATGGAGTGACTTCTTGTTCTTCTCTTCTGCCTTCACATTTTATTTTCTTGGCGTAGTGGCAACATATTCCATCTATATTTAAAAACAATGTTATGAGTGACAAACTGTGGGTTGACAAAATGTGTAAATCCCGTCGATCATCGCCCGTATCATTGAAAAAAGACAAACTTATGCAATTTATACATTACATAAGTTTGGTGTAATTCCGCCTAAAAGGTGCGTTTATATAGTCCCGTCACGTAAAAGCTTCATTGACGGCGCTCTTTGCAGTATAATACAGTAGATCAGTATAATACAGTACCAAAACCACGATTAGGTCAAACTATATTGAGTTCTACGTCAATGTTAACAGAGTTTGTACGATACAAACTCTGTTAACATTGACTCTGTAAACATTGATGTATCATCATAGTGATCACACAAATAGAATGTCTGTCATCGATACAAACGAATACGATACGATACAAGAAGAAGAACAAGGGCCCTTAAAGGCTCAACCAAGGGAAAGAAAAATTCGACGCATGAGGTAGGATGAAGAGTAGCTCAGTTGGCTGAGGTCGTGGGTTCGAGTCCCGCCTCGTGTTTGTATTATTCTTGTCCATTTTTAAGAAATAAGAACAGAGTTTAAATTTAAATTAAACCACTCAGAGATAGCCACTGCGTATTTAATTCATGCCCCTTCTCACCCACAAACCCATACAAGAATTGCACGTTTAAAGGTATAAGATACATGTAGTATTATGAATTATCACACAGTTATATTATCTCAGGAACAACTGGTACAATTTGAAGAAATCTTTCAATGTTAGATAGCCTATTTATCGAAGAAAAGTATAGCCTATATATATCATCATGCTAAGACCAATCGCGGGTTAAAGTAAGCGTTAGCCCAAAGTAACCATTTCAGAAGCTAGTGTGTTATATAAAATTCAAAGTATAGTCTGACTAACTGATTGATCGACTTATACGTATATACCGAATGAAGCCTAAACTACTGCTATTAGAGATTTGGAGGGTGTGTCGTTCGTGTTGTTCTTTGTCAGGTCTAGGTAGCCATTTAGGTTTTCCGAAATTCCGCTCTTCATGGGGTTGAACTTCAAAGAAAAATATTATCTGGATCGAATATCACGGCGAACCATAATAGCTTTAAATATTCCACATTCTTAAAGTCTTCTTGAATAGTCCAAAAAGGAATGAATGCAACGACACTTTCCAAGCGATGGATGATAAATTAGTTTATGTATATCTGTATCGCGAAGCGAAGAGGCAGTTACTGTTACTATTTTGTTTTCACTGAGCGCTCATTACAGCGCACCAGTGTTTATATGTATGCAAGGAAAGTATAGGTCTTTAATATGTACAGCGCTCTTCTGTCGGTATACAGTGTTCGGGTCGTGTAATCTTTAACATATAGATGTCGCTATGGGTAATGATACCCAATATGATAGGTTAAACAGAGTTTGTGTCAAGTAGACAGAACCCACTTAAAATGGGCCCAGGTAAGGCACTTATGAATTTCGAAAATTTACTTTTGAATGTGGTTTCCTTGTTTTTAGGTATCTTACCTGATTATGGCCTAATTTAAGCTCAACACTGTTATTATTGTTGTATAAGTGTATAAATACTAAAAGAAAGGTTTGTTTTCAGAGCAACACAATTGTTTATTTTAATTTTACAATTCCTGACATATTATAAATAAAAAGAGCTCAACATAAATTACCACTAACCTCCTGCTGCATTCGTCGTTACGTCGACGCCTCCGTTGCATATAAACGAACCTTCGATACGGTCAAGGCCTTGGTGCAAACACGTGCGGAGCGTTGCTAGGCAACCGCGGATTTGAGCGCCAAAGTTACGAGAACCTTGTTATGTAACATTGGTAACATCAAAGTTGTATAACATGGTACTTACCTACTTTACCACCCTCGGGTTTGACGCACACGAGCGTCAAGGAAGAACTCATATGATTTTTTTTTGATCTACATATATATCTACTTGCCAAGTTCTCAATTACAATCGTTTACTTATTTTTTACTATACATATTCCTTCATATTATACACAAATTAATTAATTACCAACAAGTTATATTTAGCAATCAGCGCAAGTGGCGTTTACCTGTAAAGGTTATGCAAATAGTTTGTAAGTATGTGATCGAGGGGTACGGCAGTGCCCCCGCCAAGTCGTATATATTATATATGAGTGATATGTTGTTACTGTTTGCTGAGCCTAAATAAATAAATACATTTAGGAGTTAATTGAGTCAAGAAATTATTCAAAAAGCAGTGAAAAACTATTACTAATACTATTACTATTACTAACTTAAACTATTAGCGGACGTATCGCGTTTCCACTAATGTAGTTCCTATTCCCGTGACAATATGGGGATAAAATATAGTCTATGGTACTGACTGCTAAATATTGTAGCTGGGCATTGGTGATAGTATGTTGGTTTTATTCGTAACATACAAAAATAAAGAAAATCCTATCTTTCTTCTTTATGAAAATAGTCAACCATGAGCATGATTTTATGGCTTTGTGTTTTGTCAATTGGTAGTTTACACGTGGATTTATTGTTAAAACCTTGACTACTGATATCGATTTAAGTTCAATTATAAAGCTTCATTGTTTTAAATTTACTATCGCGGAAACCTATATGTTTGTTATATAATATATATAAGTTTTATTGAGATCGAATTCTCACATAGTCGTTCAATACTTGACGTGAGCAGCCCACCGCCAGGCAAGGAGGCTGCGGTCACATCCGGCCCGTCTTCCGGAGCTCGCGTTACAACCTCCTCCTTTTTTACTTTTGTTCCCATGACCCGACAGGATGGTGTTTTTAAACTCGATCAAAATCTGCTCAACAATCTCCGTGATTTGTTGGTGTAATTTTATTAGGGATCCGCTTTTTCCTTCGTCGTTATTTTTTATAATATTACTTGCTTGCTTACGTGCTTGTCGCGGTTCCACCCGCGTATACTAAATTACATGGGTGGCCCGCGGAAGCCATGTTTTTTTAAATACTTAAAAGCAACCTGTGTACGCCTTGTAACACTGGCTATCTGCCAGTGAAAGTCCCACAAGTGGACAGACAGAGAAAATATTTTTTTTCTATGTGAGTAATGTTTTTTTATCTGTATAGAGTTTCTCTCGCGTCTACCTAGTAAATGTCGCTGTCCTAACATCCTAACATATTGCATTGTTATTGTATTTATGTATTAATAGCGAGTCCACTCCTTTCCTTCCTCTCGTGAAGCACTGGTGCCCTAATACACTGCAGGAACATAACTAAACAAGTTATGATCTGTATTTTCTTGTTACATTGAATCAATTGAAGTAAATTACATGTTACACGTTACTTAATATAACACAATTATATCTAATCGATATCCCCAGGGATTGGAAGTTTTAAGTACTTACAGGTAGGCCTAGACAAAGTAACTTCCTCTCGCACTGGCGCTAATAGAAAAAAGAAGCGAAACAAAATGTATGGAAATTACATCATCACGAGATATATATCATTCCCATACATTCTGTATCCCTTCTATAAGCAAATCGCGAGGATATTGTAATTTGTCTACAGTCCTTGAGCAGCTAAGCTTATTCTCTGTTAGATGCCCCAGCGCATATCACGAAAAGCTTCTACCCGACATCGTGCAGCCTCTTTAAAAACATAATGAGCATTCGGCCCCAGGGCCCCAATGTTTCAACCGTGAATGCCTCAAATATGTATAATTTGGACCATCATATTTCCGGTGCTTGAGGCACTCCATAAGAATAAAATTCTTAAGGAAGCATACAAAAATTCCATGGGGTTCAAATGCGAAAGGATCCTTAAAAAGGAGCTCTCAATATGCCTGAGGATCTGTTTAGCAATCCAGCAAGGTGACGCAGCCAGTTTACTGGGCACCATTCCCGCAGACACTAATACCGTGTTCTATTCATAATTCCTTTTTATTTGACTAGTTTTAAGTTCTCTTTCATTATTATGTTCATAGATGTACTTTGGTCTCGACCGAGGTCGGTATTAGAGAACCAGGCTTTTGCTAAGTAGACTGGTTCAAGTGTGTCAGTGTGATGAGAGTGAGATATGACTTTATGTGGTAGTGTCCTGAGCATTCAGGACACAGGTGCGGTTGTGTCTGCTTGTGTGCTGTGTGGTGTCTGGGGTGGGTTACGTGTGCGTGTAGTTGTTGTGTATGAGTGAGGTTTATTGTTATTATTATACATTCAATCATCACTATTTCCTTATAAAATACAATTTCGTGAAAAGAAAATACTTTGTTAATCATGAAACTTTGTGCACATATTCTTGGAGATATAAGAAGTAACCGTCATATTAAAAAAAAATTAAGTGCGAGCGAAGTCGTAGGTGAAAGATAGTACTTTATACTTAGTCCTTTTTATCCCAGAAGGATCTCCGAAGGGGTAAGCAGAGGGTTTGTGACAACAACACCCACATTTCAAAGAATATGATTGAGTACCAACGTGACAGATGGTGAGTATTGCCGTCTCAGGCACTAAACCTTTTTTAATTACTTCTCAAACATATGCAGGTTTCCTCACGATGTTTTCCTTCACCGTAGAAAAAAATTGTTTAGTATATTCCTTTTTATTTCAATACGGAACCTTTAGATAGAAACACGTGTTTAAACTTGCCGTGTCTTTTATGAATGAGCGAATGAAAGTGTTTGTAAGCGGATATCGAAAATTACTTATAGTTTTTGTAATAATGTTTCGAAACTCTGCGGTCTTGGGGTCCAGATGCTCATTAACTTTTCAAAGAGGTTGCACGTCGTCTGGTAGAAGCTTCTCGTGACAAGCGGGTTGGGGCTTTTCTCGCTCAGAGAATCAGCATTGCTATTCAACGTGGCAATGCTGCCAGCCTTCTTGGCACGATGCCGAGAGACACCGATTTGGGCCTAGTTTTCTACTTGTAATTAGTTTTTAGCTACTAATTAAATTTTTAATATTTCTAAAGTTCAATGTCTAAGGATAACATATAAAACTTTTTTTATCTTTATATATCTATGTTTATGTTATTACTAGCTGTATCACGCGGTTTCACACGTGTAGACTAAATTAACATATTTAGTTATATTGACCAGAATTGCTTTAATTTAATAAAACTAGATTAAATTACGTAAAGTCCCGTTAAAATCTTTTAATTTGGAATTATTTGCGTAGCTAAAATATTATTATAATATATTTATCTTCCAAGGTCTTTGGTATAAAGTCACATCCTTGTTATGTTACAATCATAACAGGGGTATGTTGCCAGTGAAAGTCACGTTAAAATCGGTCCAGCCGTTTTGGATTAGCCGGAACAAACAGACAGACAGACAGACGGTCAGACAGGACATTTTAAAAATAGATTTTTTTATGTCAGTACCGTGTATACTTTCATATGCATTTAGTGAAAAGCTGTTATTTTGTAATTACAAATAGACATTTCAATTTTATTTATCTGTATGTATGTATAGATTGGTATACAAAATGTTTTATTTATTTTTTAAACCAACTCGATATAGTAATCAATATTCCCTCAATATCCTCTTATTATTAAAGGATAGCATCCTTCACTCAGGATGTCGCATGCAACTCGACACTAACCTACTCAACGTGACCCTTTGTATAAAACTCGTACACCCAACTACTCGTGTCATAAAGCTTAAAATAGAACAACAAATTATTGTTATGCTGCTTAATAAACTGGTATCGATAATAGTTACTTTATGGAGCATGTGTTCGAAAGCACGTTTTTCACATGATCGGATGTGATCTATTTTGAAGCAGGTGACACTATACAGGATGTTGAACAAAGCAAAGTGTAATTGTCTCACGCTGTGTAATTGTATACTTTTCTGTATAACTTGTTAGGGGTGGGAGATATTTGTTATGTTGGTAGTAGCTAGACCCCAAAACCAGCTTTGCCAACTCTACGCCTTTTTAGGTGGTTCTGCGTATTTTCGGCATTCTCTGCAAAGTTACTAACTACAGCCCAGAATCTACGTATTCTTTAAAAAAATTGTAAAATTTATTTAAAAAATATTTAACCTATATTTCGCGCAAAAAAGTTGAAAGAAATAAAATACTAACTGCGACTTTATTTTTTTTTGATATTTCCTATAGGTACCGAACCAACAAGAGGTTTTTTTGCGCCCAATCTGATGAAACCTAAACTAAAAATAGCAGTTTGATGAAAGTACGGAGATGTACAAATGTTCCATAAGCTATTTTTATTAATTCTACGTATGTATTTGACAAACCGGATGAGTTTCTTGCCAGGTTCTTGTCAGTAAAAGCAACCTTCCGAACCTGGCGGTAGCATGTATAATCCTGTATAATTATGTCATTCTGACGATTTGAAAGTACTTTGTAAAAAGTCTAATCGAATAAAGATATTTTTGACTTTGACTTTGAAACCCACTCAGTGTTTTCTTAAAAAATTGTGGCAGTGTTGGCCACACTGCCCTAGACAAAGTAACATTCTCTTGCGCTTGCGCTAATAGAAACGATAATGTATGGAAGTGACATCAATCAGTCACGTGACATATGTCATTCCGGCACATTGTTTATCGTTTCTACTAGCGAAGCGTGAGGATAATGCTACTTTGTCTACAGTGTTACTGACATAAAAAATACTATGTTATTAATTTTTCCCTGTCTGTCTGTTTGTTCCGGCTAATCTCCGAAGCGATTGGATCGATTTTAGCGGGATTTTCACTGGCGGATTTCTAATGTTACAAGGAGTAACGAGTGTTCCGCGGGCCACCTATGAAATTAAGTCTACGCGGGTGAACCCGAGGGGCACAGCTAGTTTATAATATTAGAGGGATGTAGTACTTAATGAAAATAATAATAATCTTTATTGTAGGAAATATTGTTATAGACAATACTTACTTACTTTAACTTACCAGGGTAGTCGCAGCACACGCGTTATTCACTAAGGTTTCTCAGCGCCGAACTCGAGGACGATCGTTGGTTTCAATCATAGGAAATTGATACATAATTCATGGAGGATAAGGTTCAATTTCGTTTCTTTAAAACCGACACTACAAGTGCGACGCTGAGAACCTACGTGAATAACGCGACAGGTACGTGGCGGGCGACATCTGTTGTGCGGGCCAGTCCGGGGCAATGGCGCTCAACAATGTTTGTTCTCAAAGCCTTTGTTGTGACGCAACTGACAAGTTCCGAGACCGCCGTTGTTCAGTAAACAGCAATAGTTAGATACCTGCAAAGCCGCACTGTTTTCTATTTCCATGTATTTTCCAGTGCTCCTAGAGCGCCTTTAGATGCACTGTGTTAGCTGAAGTGGATCGCTTACATACCGAAAAGCCTGTTTTTCTCCCATAACTTTTTTGTCTTTTTACTAAAAACAAATACAAACGTGCCGTTTTAAAAAAAATAATTTCGAATGTCGGGTGCTAACCATTTTTTCATGAGGCGTAACTTTTTTTTTCAACTACAAACGAAATAATTTTCACTACAAACAACTACATACGAAAGACTTCCAAATGGCAAAAATAAATTTGGTTTTTTTCAAGTCGGGTGCCAAGTTCACATAGATAAATAAAATAAAAAAAACACTTAACGTTTTTAAAAAATGTGTAGTTAATTTTATTGTTTTTTTGGGTTGTTTTGTTTTTGGAATTTAATTTTACAACATATTGCCTTGCAGAAATCTGCGGAATACGTTTTAGCGAAAATGCTACACTGCTACGACTATCGTAGCTGTGTAGCATGCATACTATAATTTCGTCCGCAGCTTAGATAAGTATATTATTCTTTAAGCCTATGTCCTCTCTCAGTCTATTGTAAAAGTGAAATATTGTTTAAAGGGAATAAGTAGTTTCTACGTACAAACTTTCCCTACTTGTAACGATAGCGAGTAATCATGTCGAGATAGCGAGTGATCATGTCGAGATAGCGAGTGATCATGTCGAGATAGCGAGTGATCATGTCGAGATAGCGAGTGATCATGTCGAGATAGCGAGTGATCATGCTCATCCCCAGCAAAGGGAAGATCTTCCCAGGTATCATGCCTGGTGAACACCGGCTCCAATTGTTCTAGTTGGAAACTTGTATATATATTGTTGCTTATTGTGCGATTTAGGTTCTCGTGTATTTGTACTCAAACTTTGCATTTGTGAGCGAGCAGCGCCATCTATGTAGCGAGTGGAGAAATGCTGCTACGTATTTATGATATGCTCACGCCATCCCAGAAGGGTCCCCGAAGGGGTAAGCAGAGGTTTTTAACTACACCCACATTTCACCGAATACGATTAATTGTCTACGTGACCGAGGGTGAGTCTCGTCTCAGGCACTATACATACGTCTTTGAATTACCTCTCAAGATTTTTAACTATATTAAATTTAGCTTAACTATTCTTACCCAATAAAATCTTATTCCTGCCAGTGAAAGTAATAGAGCGAGAGAGCCGTGGTGGCCATGGGGTTAGAGCAGACGCAAGTTCGAATCCCAGCGGGGCCGGAACCAATGAGTTATTCTAAAAATTTATGTGCAGTGATTTCACACTTGTTTTACGGTGAAGGAAAACATCGTGAGGATTCCTGCATATGTCCGAGAAGTAATTCAAAGACGTATGTATAGTGCCTGAGACGGCGATGGACTCACCCTCTGTCACGTTGGCACTTAATCATCTTCGGTGAAAAGTAGGTGTTCTGAATACAACACCTCTGCCTACCCCTTCGGGCAATACAGGCGTGAGCATATGTAAGAAAGTAATAATATTTAAAAGTTTATAAGGTTGGATGTAAGAGCTAATTTGTCATTACTTCAATTAGTAATGCAGATTTCCTCTCGATGTTGTCCATCACCGTAAAGCACTGGGGTAAAAGTGCACAGTTTTTCATTCAATTCATTGGAATCCCGGCCTGCGCTGGGATTCATACTTGCACCGTTGGCAAGCGACTAGTCAAACCCCAAGACGACTAGGTTCGATTAATATTTTTCTCCATTTAAATCTGAACTATTTGGTATGAGGTTCTTACTTACTCTATACAATGAGCTGGTCGATGTTTCTTCACCAGTACAGCATGTAGTTCTCCATAAAGTGTGGATAGTCACAGGGTCAGGCTCATGTGTTAAACCCTCTTTTCATCAGATATGACGAGATGCCAACGTGACAGATTTGAGTCTATTCATGCCATAAGAGCCATGTTGGCCTTTAGGTTTGGGCCTGTACCAATGAGTTTTCTAAAAACGTATGTGCAGTGATATCGCACGTGCTTTACCACGTGAGGAAACCTGCATATGTCTGAGAAGTAATTTAAAGTCGCATGTATAGTGACTGAGACGGCGATAGCCTCACCCTATGTCACGTTGGTACTTAATCATATTCGGTGAAATGTGGGTGTTGTTGTTACAATAGCTCTGCTTACCCCTTCATAAGCATTTTTTTTTATTCAAAGGTTA
Organism: Watsonalla binaria; assembly: GCA_929442735.1. Classification (NCBI taxonomy): domain Eukaryota; kingdom Metazoa; phylum Arthropoda; class Insecta; order Lepidoptera; family Drepanidae; genus Watsonalla; species Watsonalla binaria. The sequence goes on from OV838932.1 coordinate 1,387,467, forward strand.
TCTCTCGGGGAAACATATTTATTGATACATTATGAGATACCATGTAACAAGCTAATTTATAAGTAATTGTGTAAATATATAGTATTATTTTTTTTTTGTATTTGATGAGATGTATGGGTGAGGTGAAATAAAAGAGAAACATTCGAAAGTTATAGTTTATATTAGATTTATAATAAGATATGTAGTCTACAAAATTTCACAAATTTTCACAACGTTATTTGAACCTAAAGCGTCTACCCATTTTTATTATGAAAATAAAATATCGAAATCACTGGGTCTACGACGGGGGCCCGTTTTACGAAACCTTTATTTTTAAAATATAATCTAATAGGCAGTTATTTTATTCTCGCGTATCTTTACATGAGTAAGTCAAAACTTATAACGGTAAAAAAATAAAAAAATACTAATCCATAAAACCGGCCCCCCGTTGCTCAACGAACTCCGCACACACACCATCCACAATCCATACACAATTATACTTTATTATCGTTACATTTAACTAGAGTTATACAGAATAATGATTCCTATGAAATATAATTATGCATTCTTTAAATTTATTCAATAATATAATAATAATAATACTTAATAAGTATCAATAGGTAATGGTTAGTCAATGACGCTACAGACTCCTACAGTTTATATAATAATGAATGAGTCACATTATTTATTTATTTATCATTATAATCATTTATTACTTTAAATTTATTAGTCGATACCATAACACTAAACGTACGCAGCCTCGGCCCGGCATGCGCGGGCGCACATAATCACAAAGAAAACATCGTCAACACATAAAATAATAATCAATAATAATAATCATACAGATAAAAATCATTCATAAAAACATTACAATAAAAATCTAAACATTAAAACACACTTAAAACAAACATTATATTAATATTATCGTAATCATAGTGTGTACGTATGTATAATATCATTTAAGCGAATATTCGTATAGTCAAAAATAAGGTGAGCATATGTCGCGGGGCGGGCGGGGCGGTGCGGGGCGGGCGGCGCGCCAGCGGCGGGCACCCACACATACTTACCGCTAGGACAGTCTGGTGCCCGCGCGCTCCTACCGTACTTACCGCTAGGACAGTCTGGTGCCCGCGCGCTCCTACCGTACTTACCGCTAGGGCAGTCTGGTGCCCGCGCGCTCCTCTCCCCACTGCACTCCTAGTCCCTCTACATTACCTTACCTACATTGGCTACATTGTCTACACTCGGCGGGCCGCCCGCTTGCGCGCCCGGCTGCACTCGCGCTCCAACAGACAACAGCCGCTCCCTCCGCGCCCACCCACCGCTTACATTACAATATCATTATCATTATATCTTAATACTTTACGCTATTACGTTAGGTAAGCTTTATAAATTTTTCGATTTTCATTTACGCTATCAATAATAATAATTATACAACTTTTTTTAAATTTTATGTTTTTTTTTCGAAATTCTATCGTAACGTACTTCGTCTCTCTCTGCGGCGCGAGCGGCGCACGCTCGACGACCTAATAAAAACGTTCATAATAAGAAAATATATCGTGAACAACTCTGCCGACTTACGATAGGTTCGGCGCGGCGGACGGGCCGGCCGGCGAGGCGCCGACTTTTGGCACCAGGATTTCGATTACGCAATTTTTACTTCTTTTAATATTTTTATAACGATTCGAGTAAAAAAGATCCCTCCGACGTGTCGAGGCGGTCCACCGGGCGTCGGCGGCGGCGGGCGGGCGCTCGGCTTACGAGATGATGCGGATGGCCTGGTGCGCTGGCGCCGAGCACGCCGGGCACGGCGCGCCGCTGCCCGCCAGCCGCTGCGCGCACTCCAGGCAGAACAAGTTGTGGCCGCACGGCACCAGCGCCGCCGCCACGCCGCGCTCGCCACACACGGCACACGCACGCGCAGGCGACGCCGCGGGCGACGGCCGCGTGGGGCCCCATGCCCACACGCCAGCCGTGCCTCCGCCCGGCGACTCGAACGACGGCGACTCGCCCAGACCCTCGTCGCGCTCTGTAGATGACCAGATGCCGAGCAGATCGCCGAGTCGAGCCGACGACCCTCCCGAAGAGCACGAGCCGGCCGACGAGAACGCGGCCTCCTGCTCCGGGCGCAGCAGAGATGCGATGCCAGCGCGGTACAGCTGGGCCAGCGGCTCGGCCTCCTGCGGCGGGGCAGTGCCACCCGCGCTTCCTGCGGCTCCGGTGCGCAGGGCGATGTGTGCCTCGATCTCCTTACGCGCGGCGTCGACGCTCTCGGGCAGCCCGGTGACCTCGAACACGGGCTCGCGCTCGCGGGACGGCGTAACGATGTAGGTGTGCGTCGTGTGCTGAATGCGCTTGATGGTTGCGCCCTTGGGGCCGACCACGAGGCCGACCACGCGGTACGGCACGCGCACCTGCGCCGTGACGTGTCCAGGAGCGCCGGCGGGCGGCGGCGGCGCAGCGCCGCATTTGCGCGATGCGCGAATCTGAGAGAAATGCTCGGCAGCCGAGAGGATCTCGCGCTTGGCCCGCGCCACGTCCTCCTTGCGGCCAGTTACCACGAATACCGGCTCCTCGCCGCGCACTGGGGTCTTGATGTACGTGTTGGTCTTGGCGCGGAGAGCCTTGATCTTGCAACCTGGAACAACCGAAACGGTTATTAAATACGTGCTCTCACATGTACGTAATTTCAGGAATGTGTTGAAAATCTCAACTCGGGACCGTTTAATTTCAAGGCTATAAGCATAAATGACATTCATAGCGGTCGTGGCATTGTACATAAGTGAAGGCCGACAGACAATGTACACATTTCGTGTACGACGAAGTTGGTACGAGCCGAGGCGATGGCGCCCGCGAGACTCTACGCCCTCGCTGGAGGACGGATGCTCGTCTAAATATATTATGCGATGCGACGAACCACTCGGCACTCGGCCGCGAGCCTTAGAACGGAGCGGCCGTACCGCTCGATATTACATACTACCATCACATTCATAAGTTACTCTACATATTAACGATTGTGAAAATCGCTCAAATGTGCATACCTTCATTTACAAAGCAATTTTAAGAAATGACTAAATTTTGACAATTGTCTATAGTCTCTCTCTAGCCTATGCTCCGTCTCGTTCGCACATCTTACCCCAATGCGGCAAATATGCCGCCCTGAACTTTGCCAAGATATTTAGATGTATAAAATATTTGTGGAATGTAGACGCTAGCTACACTCTACTCTACAAACATTGTGGAATTTTGAAGTAAAGTACTTAATTAAAAATTTACAAGGCGACCTAGCTTAGAGATGTCCTTTCTATATAAACAAGCTAAAACATTCACACGAAACAACCGAATAATTGAAACACACTTTATAATTCAGACGTATATTCCAAATTGGGCTTTAATATAAGGTTTGTGTTGAATCAATACGTCGGGGCACGAGGCCATTATTCTAAATATTGAAACACGTATGTTCATAAACGTTTTCACATTAATAGCAGTCATAATCCCCGGTTTTACAAATGAGCAAGGCCTATGTAATCGAGGGTAGTTTTATGAATCACAGGTTATCGACCTCGACCGTTTATGTCCGTAGCGTCAAGGTATTATATACCTCAGTGACTGCGAATCAAAGTCCGATCTCGGTTGTGACTGCAAGCATTGAAGCCGGGTATTATAGGCCTTAAAACCTTAGTGTTATGGTATACAATGGTTGAGGGATTATTTTGGAAATATGGCAGAAGGAAAGTATTTTTTTGCAACAACAATTTGTCGATGGGATTTCGATTAGGTCGATCTCGATTGGTTCAGGCGGATTGTCTTATCATGAGTAACGCAATTTATAAGGTGATTAACCTTTACAGAGGTCTATAAAGTCTGGAAATATGCTTTTAATTTATACCAATTATTCAGTAGGTATTAAAATAGTTAATCCGATTTGAAAGTGGGTCTTGTGTAATCAAGAATATAAACTCAACCCTTTAGGGTTGGAATTCCGAAACCTTCTCAAGTGACCCGCAGGTACTAAAGGAATATTACAAATTTCTAGTTGAGCATTGTCAGGTAATCACGCATACCCTACCGCGTAATGATATCCTTGTAAAATTAGTTTCTTAGCATGCATGAAGATGTTAGTAGGAATCACCAGATTTCCCAGTGGTTGTGCAGCAAATGATGACTTTCAAAGTGTAAAAAAGTTATGCAAGAATGTATTCATTAAATAAGCTCACTCGCGGGTAAGCAGATGTGTTACGACAACAACACCCACACTTCACCAAATATGATTAAGTGCTAACGTGACAGAGGGTGAGTCCATCGCCGTTTCAGGCACTATGCATACGTCTTTGAATTACTTCTCAGACTTATAAACGTTTCCTCACGACGTTTTCCATCACCAAAGCACGTGGTGTGAAATCACTGCACATAAGTTTTTAGAAAAACTTATTGGTACAGGTCCGGCTGGGATTCGAACTTGCGTCATTTGCGCAGGCAACTGCTCAAATCTCGAAGCCCTCACGGCTCTTATGCAAAAACTAAGCTAGAGAAATGACCCGAGAGTCTCTTAGTGTTGGCGGCGCGCCAGGCCACGCTGTTATCTACGTTAATCCAACGCCATTTACATTTCACATCCGCCGCTGTGTAATCCGCAGAATTAAAATAAATACCGTAGTATTATCCGTTATGGTAAAAATAATTTGCTATTTATTCTCGCTGGACAACAAGCTAGATATTTCCCAATTGTATTTACTTTTTTTTTTTACTGCATTTAGTAGTTAAGCTTTTATTGAGTTTACAATTTACAAATTTATTAAGAAAAAAAAATCTGGCCATTTGCGTCATGGTCAGGCCATTTGTGTCATAAACGTAGCTTGTGTGTTGTATGTAGCGAGCCATTCACGCGACTACGCGGCTACGAGATGTCTACGCGAGCGCTACGCGGCCAGTGCACTCCGTAGAACCAGGTCAACCCACCCCGCTACGGTGCCTACGAGGGCTACGAACCACCTCAGCGTATTTATGAGGCGTTATTTTAACTTTTTTTATGTCATTGTGTAAATATAGAGCGTAAAATAAAAGTTTGAGAGTAATGTAATGTGGATATAACCAGAACGTGCTATTGAAACTTGAACTTTAAGATACAGGAGATAAAGACACAAACATATTTGTGCAATACCTTTTATAATAAATAACACATGCTTTTATTCCTCACGGTTCTCCTGCACACTTAAAGGCCTCGTGGGGAGACATCTGGAGGCATGAAGTAAAACTGGTTTATGATGTTGTAAAACGAGGCTTTTTCAAAAATGATTTGTGAGCGTGCTAAGAAGTAATGCCATATATTTTTTATAATAAAGCTTTACTTACGATTTCGTTTGCGTCAAAGCTTTGTCTAAATGTACGAAATTTAAAAATTAGATGGTCCAACGGCTTGGTCATAAAAATGAGACAAACAGACAGAAATTTTCTTAATCTATAAAACTAAACAGATAAATAAATAAATATATATAAAATACAAATAAATTGATGTTTGTTAACCATAATAACAACTTTTCACTAAATGTATATGAATGTATACACGGTACTGACATTGAAAATCCCATTATTAAATATTTTCTTTGTCTGTCTGTTTGTTTCGGCTAATCACCGAAACAGATGAACCAATTTTAACGGAACTATCACAGGCAGACAAGGAGTGACTTAGGGTCACCCATAAAATGCACTCTATGCGGGTAAAATCGCAGGACACAGCTAGATTAGTATAGATCAGTCAAAAGAAGGTTCCTCATCCCATCAGGCAAGTCTTAACGAGAAATCTCTTAAAAATTGCTGCAAACAAGAGCTTTCGAAACATACGATAATTTTAAAACTTCTGAATTGATTGACAAGTTCGAATCCCAGCGGGGCCTGTATCAATGAGGTTTTCTAAAAAACTTATATGTACAGTGATTTCACACCACGTGCTTTACGGTGAAGGAAAACATCGTGAGGAAACCTGCATATTTCTGAAAAGTAATTCAATGACATATGTAAAGTGTCTGAGACGGCGATGGACTCACCGTCTGTCACTTTGGCACTTAATCATCTTCGGTGAAAAGGTTGTTGTGATTACAACACCTCTGCCTACCCCTTCGGGCAATACAGGCGTGAGCATATGTATGTTGAATTGATTCAAGCTAAATAACCTAATTCGGGGGTGTATCAAAATTTCCACAATTCGTTACTCAAATTGCAAGGTGATTTATTTTAGCTGTCAAATGGTGGTGTCAAGAACTTGCAGCTCTATTGTCAGGATAATAAGAACTAGTTTGGTGAGCCTGCTTCAGACATTGACGAGGGTGTGCTCGGCATATTGTACCTACTAACTAACAGTTAAGATGTATATACAGCGATGACATTCATTATAGAAAGTTTTCAAGCACTTTACAAAAAAAAACTCTTCTCACATAATCTGGGTCAGATGGCAGTCGCTTCGTATAATCAGGTGATCAGCCACATCGGGTTGAATAAAGTGCCGACCCCAACAATGTATGGGATAAGGCCAGGGAGATGATGTAACACATAATCTGAGGCCTTAAGCTCCACTGTGGGACAGTGACAGACTTATACACGTCATATACATCTGTCTCATGATAAGAGCTAAACTATCATGACAATAAGAGGTCATGGTAGGGCCCATGGTACCATAAAGATCTATACAGATAAATAAAAAAGAAGTGACTGTTTGTAATTCCAAAATAACAACTTTTACTTACATAGAAAAACCAGTCTGTAAAAAAAAGGCTGTATCTGTATGTCCGTCCATCTGTCTCCTCTCTCTGAAACTGCTTGACTGATTTTAACGGGACTTTCACAGAAGTAACTTAGGCTACTATATTTAAAAAAACATAAGGGGTTCCCGCGAACGAAATTGAGTCTACGCGGGTGAAACCGCGGCAGTAATTTCATGCAATTAATTACGATGGAAAACTTTAATATTGAAAAGAAACCATCTAAGATGGTTTTCAACTTTTAATTTGTAACTGAACACTGCAGTAAGCAATTACTAATTCGTTATATTTCGTTTCATAAATATTAAACAAATTCTAGATGCCTATAGTCAAATTCTAGATGCCTATGGTCAAATTCTAGATGCCTATGGTCAAATTCTAGATGCCTATAGTCAAATTCTAGATGCCTATAGTCAAATTCTAGATGCCTATAGTCAAATTCTAGATGCATATAGTCAAATTCTAGATGCCTATAGTCAAATTCTAGATGCCTATAGTCAAATTCTAGATGCCTATAGTCAAATTCTAGATGCATATAGTCAAATTCTAGATGCCTATAGTCAAATTCTAGATGCCTATAGTCAAATTCTAGATGCCTATAGTCAAATTCTAGATGCCTATAGTCAAATTCTAGATGCCTATAGTCAAATTGTTTGGTTCTGTTATATGTAGGTCAAGTTATGTAATATACGGAAGGACTAGGGCTTCATAAAATACAAGAGGAAAACCGAGGGACGCGTAGCCTGAATAATGAAAAAGTATTATCTCCCCTCTCACTCTCACAAAGCTACGACGTTTCACATCATCTACTCTTGATGGTTACGCTGATTGAGTCATTTTGATACTTTACATTTTTGTATTTAATTTTCCTTACAATTTCGTAATGTATAAGTCAGTTAGATATTTACATTTATTCAGTTTAGGCCCTGGTAAGGCACTTATAAATGTCGAAGAATTGACCATCGGTTCGGAAACTAGCCTTCTGAGAAGAACTGGCAAGAAACTCAGCATCATGTACATTTCATTTTATGTATCATCATAGTATGAATATAAAATTAAGCTAAAGGGAAAACGATAAATAGATGCAAAAATATTATTAAATAAATTTATAATTATATAAGAGCAGCTGCAAGTCTAATTCTAAATAGTTGTGAGAGATAACCTTATACATACAAACGGACATAGTTTACTCTTTAATTTTTATATTTTTATAGAATACAAGTACCAAGTCCTCAGGAGAGGGTGAGCGGTGATCGATACCTGAGACTCACCCAGATCTCGCGAGTTTCCGACGTGCTCCGCGAAACAATGTTTTGTATACAAACACAATGCAAATGATGTTTCGTTTCTATTAAGCCCTATCAACATAGTTACATAAATTAAACTTATTCGATGCTAATTCAAGTACTTGGAAAATTTTTGATGAAGGAATAACTAATTATAGAAACTATTTCTTATGTTCCATACTGGACTGCACTTCATTAAGACAACTATGATGTATGAAGCATAGTAATATTTTATATAATTTTTCTACAGCCATAAACATGAACTACCACAGAGTAACTCCATTCTATTCAATATATCCCTTACATCCGGTAGCAGTTTTATACCGTAAAATTTAATTTAAGGATAATTCAAAGTTTTCTCATGTCACAATATAATGGATAACTGTAATACTAAACATTGTTTTTTGGAGAAATAAACTACTTACGCAGTTTTATCTTCAAACAATTAAAGTCACTCAAACACACGAGTACATGAATATAAATATCCATTTTATATTTATAAGTCCACAGACTAAGAAATCGTGCTAACGAGGAGTGTATAAAGCGCCTAGTCACCAGGCAATCATAAATCATAGGAGGTCACCATAACAACGGAGGGGAGCCCCGAAGACAGGCTCTTTTCCCGCCCTACAACCGATTCCATATACCGAGCTCTACCTATATATAGGGTAAAAAGATTCCCGGGAAAACGCGTGTTATTTATATACACGACTCAACACTCTCGAGGCCTTAGGATTACTTTTTATGATTGTTAAAGCTATTTCTATATTTGAACGCATAACTGTTTATTGTCAAAGGGACGTAAGTAAGGTGCTAGAGGTAATTTTATGATCAAAATAGCTTGACATTAATACCGAAGTTTAAATATTAGTTAATATTTATACTGTGCTAGTACTTTTCTTTATAGAGCGAATGTGAGCGGAGGTGTCGGTAGAGGGCGTCGGTAGAGGGGAATGTGGAAGAAGTATGTAAGGATCTTAGCATGTGGCAAACGGTGGTCTCTGACTACCCCCATAGGATACATGTGTGACCATATATATGTATGTATATGCTAGTACTTTTATTATAATGCTAGTTTGAAAATGGGTACGCTGCTTCTTTTCCAGTTTATCCCGAGTTTTTTATGGGAGTGTAGGTGCAATTTAATTATAATGACATTCAATGAGACGTCCCATTGCCCCTGTATTGAATCTGATTTAATATTTTCCGTAACACAGACCTGTGTATTTCTTAAAACTTCCTCGGTTCATAAAGGGAGTCTGTTCAGAAGGGCCTTTAAAAGCACTTATTACCATTTTATACAGAAAATAAGTTGTCTTTTTAAAAGCCAGCGTTTTATAACATAATCCAACCGATCAAATCCATGATCCGAATTGAAACATTCGGGCAATTTTTAAGCGTTTCAACGGCCTTTTAAAGCATATTTAACGATAGAAAGAGAGGCTTTATTACTATGTATTAGTGATGTAACCAATGTAATTTTTTAAACATTCGGAAATGCGAATGCGAATATTCGTTACAACACTATATATAACAGTAAAACCTGATAAAAATTCATAGAATAATGAATTTTTGTTTGCTTACATTACTTTTAATGAAAATTGTATTATTAAGCTTCATTGCCCAAAGTAAATAATGAATAAATAATACCAAATGATAACGCGAGACTATTAATGTGATTATGAGGCAAATTGTTTTTTTTTTTCTGATATTCATATTCGCAAAACATTGGCAGAAATTTTGCGGATACGAATGAAAATACGAATATCCGCGAATGCGAATGCGCATATTCGTTACATCACTACTATGTATTAAGAGGAAATAAATGTTCCTTCCATTGAAAGAGTTGTAATATAATCAATAATGTTTGCTTGAGTTACGCTCCACGCGCTGGAATCAGGCCAACTGCTTAATCTACGGACCTTGTCAAGTACCACCAAAAATTTACAACATTCAACGCATATTTACTATAGTCTAGCATAAAGTTTATTCGCCAAGTTCTAGACGACTCTGAACTGATAATACTGAGATAGACTTTAGAATAATTGGAGATAATCGGGGTAAAACTGCGTTTTGTGAGGTGTTCCGTGGTAATGGTAGAAGGCACACAGTATTATCTTAATGAAGATGTGTACCTATGTCGTACATATGTACTCCGGCCTTGGATAAGTATGAGTTTAAGGTCTATTCTAACGTAGAGTTGGTGGTAACGCCCTAGACCTAATGCATCTTAATATGTTTATTTTGAAATAACTTAATTAGCTTAAGGTATTCCAGATTTTCCAGTACTCACATTTTATTTATTTCGAGTTCCATCCATAGTGTCAATTGGATTTGTTACTTGTTTAACAGTAATATACATCTTCAGGACGTTTATCAGTATCTGCATTATTATATTCATTAGCAATGCAAATCCTAAGTGCTTCATTGCACATTTTAACAAATGGCTTTCAAGATAAGACTACGCTTGGAATTTTACTTAGTTCACAAAACTTCTATCCATAGATAAGAAAACTCGAACAAGTTGACCAGTGACGCATACGGTAGTAGGGCAAGTTTCCGCACCGCGTGTGAGGGGTGGAAATGCGGGGTGCGCGGCGCCGAGGGGGCGGGTCCCCCCCCACCCCCGCACCCCGGGGAGGATCGATACCGGTCAACGACCCCGGCACGGTCCGCGACCGGTGCATTGCTACCTACCATTCAGAACGCTAATTGCTACACGCAGATTACGCTGAAATATGCATTGTTTGTATTTGGGTCACGTGTGGGGTGCGATTGGCTGCCCTCGCGAATATTAATACTTCATGCCCGCTCATCAAATAATTTCCGCAATGTAAAACAGTTTTTAAGCTTTTCATAAAATGCTAACGGTGTTGTTTTTGTAAAAATAGCAAGTTAAAAGGTCACGTACTAAGGTATATAAGTTTGTCTGGAATGGACGCTCTTTTTTCTATGTCTACGCCAGTCTTGAGAAATCTGGTTCAGTTCAAAAGTTAACTATATATATATATATATATACATATATGGTGGTATGGGCTATTTATGGAAAGTTTCAACAGTCTGAGGCCATGACAAATAAAACTTGATCTTTTCAGTATTATTCAACCTTTAAGTAGGTCAACTTCAGACTTGTTACTTCACGAATTTGAGTTAAGTAATTAATAGTCTGGGGTTAAAATATCAGTCAGCTGTTTTTTAGGTGGTAAGGAAAGTAAACTAATAATGAATACTTTATAACCATATAATAAGCATGGTAACAGATGGTGAGTCTATCGGTGAAAAGGAGTAATGAAAAATACCCGAGCAACCATCTACTTGGAAAACGTATCGAGGCTTTCCTAGAGCGGCCATTGCCCTCGGCTTTCATAATACCAGGGGTACAGAAGTTGCAAGAGGTAAGTTAAGGCGCGCCTCCTCCCGCGAACAATGCCGCAATTCAATGTCGTGCCGCAAATTGAAACCAGCTTTAACGCGATGAAAATACGTTCTATATTTAACAGTCTGCGGCGTGGAGATGTGCGTACAGGAATGATTAATGATACGTCTTCACGTTCGGGGACTGAGGGGTGCGGAGCGGGGTGGGGGTGCCCGGGGTTGATCGAACTGAAATTGGCAGCGTTCAACGGCCCAACATTTGTTTTACCAACAATTTGTCAGGGCAGCTATGGTTTACAAGTAATTAATCATGTTACCCAGATTTCTGAGGGGACATCTCAATTCATTTACAAAATTTTAAAACAATAATGTATCAAGACTACACACTCGTAGTAAACATTTTGAATAGAAATAATAATACCACGATACATTTACTAATAAGTTCTAGATGGTTCAAGTAATGATAAAACTTAAAGTATATCGTAACTTCATAAAAATAGGATCCAATTTACAAACACTGCTAACCAAAGGCAAACAATTCTAAAATTAAGTGTATCAGTGAGTCACTAAGACAATTAGAAACCTTGTCATGAAAGAAATAAAACTTAATTTCACTTACGAGTCTAGCAGCGACTTGGCGCGTTATTTGACCGGGGCTTGACACGTGGCGTCTAGGGAATGTCGCAGAGGTGGGAGAAGGACAGGTGTAGCCCATTTCACTCGACTGCCCGAGATAGACATCACTGACGACGGACGAAAGGGAAATGGTGAGGTAAGCGTAACCCCGTATCCCGTCTTCCGATTGTTCTATTCACTTTTAATTTTGAATTGTGAACAACAGTTTTACGATACGAGTTTATTACCAACTACTTCGACTTATGAGAGCCTAGTACTTATTTACGGTATTTGATGACACATATATGTTGTTTTTTAAGTTTTTTTTACTGAATTAGTTTGTGATTTATAACCAAAGATGGCGTTAGGGTAAAAGATTACCACAGGGCATTTATTAGTAATTTAGCAGTTATGAGAAATGATTCTAATTAAGTGACCTACTTATAGGCGCACTACCTAAGATTTTTACATAACATGAAATAATGTATACTAGCTGTGCCTCATGGTTTTACCCGCGTAGAGTTAATTTCATGAATGACCTGCAAAACCCTACTGTTTTCTATAAATAAAAGTAGCCTTAGTTACTCCTTGTAAAATTTGCTGTCTGCCAGTGAAAGTCCCGCTAAAATAGGTCCAGCCGTTTCTGAGATTAGCCGGGACAAACAGATATAAAGAGAAAAATTTTAAAAAAAATTTTTCATGTCAGTACCGTATATACTTTCATATGCATTTTATGAAAAGCTGTTATATTTGAATTACAAACAGACACTTCAATTTTATTTATCTATATAGATGTACTGATCAGGTAGGTAGGTACATAACCTACGTATATACTTGTTCTGCTACCGGAGTATGTCGCAAATGTTTAGTGGTGTGCTAATTGTCACACAGACCGCTATGAATCAGTTCAACACTAGTCGCGCACTACCTAATTAAAGACGAAACTAGTCACCAGAATTAACCCGTGATTTGTCGGTGAAAATAGGCTAGCTGTGAACGCAGTTTTATTACGAGCATTCTTCAATCAATTTTGACAACTTCTTCGAAAGGACTTGTGAAGAAATATCAGATAAGACCAAAAATTACTTAAAAAAATTTGAAAAATTAAGGTTGATACTTAATATCTCGCATCTGGTTTTCTCACCAATTACATGGTGCTGTTGACATGTGACTTACCTGAAAAAGAAATAAATCATTAGTAAAAATAAATAAATAAGTTCAATTTTACCAAAATAATACACAATATTGGACAATAACGTGTTACCAAAATAGTCTAAATTCGTCCTTTTCATGGAGTTATTTTAAGGAACACACAATTTAGTAGATGGTCGGTCTTGTATCTTTTATAACTTATCTGTACCTACAAATTTCAAATCATTTGAATGAACAATGCGCGAACGCAATTAAGCGGAATTCAAACGTATTATTAAATAGATATCGATCGAATTGTTATAATAGATAAATATAGAGCAGGATAATTCATTTATCTACGTTAAATCACTCCATAAATAGTTAAATATCACACAAAGTAAACCCACGTGATATAATAATGGTAAATTAATTGCATTATTAACACACCGGAGCCGATATCGAGATAGTTATTTTTTTCCAATCGTCGATGTAGGTAAAACTGGTAAAAGTCACAACAAGGTCACTATTCAGTAGTCGCAAAAACTTGGCATTCGGGGCCCGGGGCATAGTGCACAGACGGTCAGTAGCCTAAGCGTTGACATTTTGTATTTGGTTGCAAAAAACGACAAACAAAAAACATAATACTTAATCTGCTGGTAATTTCCACTATTGAATTATTTAAGTCACGCCCTTCTAAATACATGTAAAGTGGAAAAGGATTGCGAATAATATGTTTGTTATTTTACCCAATAATGTTCGTACTAAAAATGTCAAGAAACCTTTGAGTTTGGAAAGGAATTTGCATTCCTGTAAAATCTGCACCTTGCACAACGTATTTCGTGAAATCGCCCGAGCTCATTCTCAGGTCGAGTGCATTTTAATACCACACTTGGGATCAGAATTTCGCATTGTGTGAAGCTTCAATTCTGGACGCTGTTGTTTAAAAAACTATCGAACGTGGTTATTGGGAATAATAATGAATAAGTACTTTAGCGGATCATAATATTTTTATGAGCAATCAAAGTCAGTGAACTTATCAATGCTATTACTATTCACTTGGTAACAGTAGTAAATCCGCTATGTAGTTAGTCACTTAGGTATCAACTCACAAATTAGTTCATTGAAACACTTTTGAAAACAAAAATATGATAACTTCATTTTATAGCATTAACTTATCTTGTACCTGACCAATGGAATATTTTAAATAAATCATGTTAGTGGAAAAATATTTGCTAATAATCTCGGGGTTCGCAGCGAGTTGACCTACTGTTGACCGGCTGGCCAGTTCCCGCTCGGCAGGGCTGTCACATCGTATTACCGAACGTTTATAGCTCACTTATTAATGTAACCTAATACCTTTACAAATAAAACATCCAATTATTTTGCGAGTTTATTGAATCGATTTAATGAAGTGGTTCAATGGCGGTATTTAATAAATTATTCGATTTTTTTATTTGCTTAGAAAATCAAATATTCGTATTTTGTACTTAGACGATTTATCCATTATTGACACGCCAATAATATTTTACGATAAAAATGAAATTGAAAATTAAAAGTAGGTTCCAAAAATGTGTTCATTGAAATCATAGCTGCAATGACTAGATTTTGCTTCATAATATTGTAAAGGATTGTAATAAAAGCTGCCTATTTCGAATTCTAACCTAATCTATGCGATCGAGTGATTGCCCTTTATATTAAGATGAGACGTAGACTAAACAAGCCTTTGTTTATTTAAATAAAAATGTTATTTATTCCAAATTAATTATTATTTATTTAAAGTTGTTACGGTTGCGAATGGAGATGAAATATGAATCAAAAGTTGAACTTAATTCAGCAACTAGAACCGCTCAGTGATTGGTTTAATTCATGCCAATTGGAACCTTATTGCGAGGTAAATTCGAGAATATTTGCAATTTCCGTATCTTGGAGCCTGCAGTTTCTGCACCAATTACCTATATTAGGTAACTACCTGAAAGATACATTAATAGATCCATATTTAATTACATATATATACGGTTATTGCCGTTATTGGCTTATTCTCGTAGACATCCCTTACAATTTATTTCTAACCGTCACAATTTTTTCCTCGGTCAATCTCTTCTATCAACAGTAAGTCTTCATAATTGACAAGATACTTATTTCGTAACATAAAACATAGACAACCTTTTTTGTATTTCTTTATTTAAATACTTAACCCAAAGTTTAAATCCTACGTCACCTTGATATTTAGCCGGTCACAAACGTGGCGGTGCATCGACCGGGTTGAACTAGTGATCCACTAGGTATTCTGTGAGATCGCATTAAGATAAACATTTTATTTCTTCATTTATCGTGAAAATAAACGAGGGAACTGGTCCAGCCAGTGAAGGCAACAACTGTCGGACCCGACTGCCATACCAAACCATTGCTAATTAAGTCAACATATTTTATTTATCAATTAGCAATAAGTACATCTGTTAACACATTCACTGCTAACATTTCAACTTCTTCGTAAATTCTCGAACAGTTGGACGCACATACGCGTCGTTAGCAGTGAACGCGTTAAAGAATAATTTCAAAAATGCTTATTGGGTCGGTTTGATTGTCGTGCGATCGTAAAACCAGAATAAGTTGCCTACTCCGCGTGTGTATTCGCTTTCTACAAAAGATAATTCAATTCGGCCGAATATTCGTACGTCATATTGTCGCCAGCTTTACGAATTCACGATCTATCAGTCTAGTCACCATTTTACGTAAACGTTATAAAATATATTGAGCGCCACGCCCAGTAACGTAAACATCAATGAAAGCACTATTGCAACACCAACTAAAAATATTTGGGATATCCCACCGAAGTGGTAATAAATACAATCAGTTGTCCGTCCGTTGGCAAATGGCAATCATGTTTGCTCGGCTTGCGGGTGAACGCTCCATCGTGGCCCGGTTGGCGACTCGCCAGCTCTCACGGTAAATGCTCCTAATCACTCAGCCCTCGCGTTAGTATGCTCCTGGTTGCTCATGGGCGCCTGGTACTTGTGTCGCTACTATCCTCCTGCTTTCCTACTGAATAATTATCACGAAGTTCATTAAACTGGTTAGTGCCATGCGAAGTAATTAGGTCGTGAGCCGCCTACTAATGACACATGTGGGACCTATACCATACTAATATCTAATATAATAGCAACAGCATGTTTTACGGACAACTAAACATTTTACAATTAAAACACGTTTGGTTCTATTTTGCGCCTAGATGGACGTTTTAGCGAATTCTTGATTGAACAACAACATAAAATTCATTAGAGTAAATTTCCACTGCTTTAAATATTTATATTAGGCTTTGTACAGGTGCTCCCACGAGCTATGAGCGCTAAGCGAAAATATATTGGATAACTGCGCGTAGGTATTTGTGAACTCGCGCCAAACAAGGCCCAAAAAACTACTATTTCGAAGTCAGGGCTATTTTATTATTTTTTAAAGTTTCTTTTAAAGGAACGACCTCGTATTTTCGAAGCAGGAACTGTTCAATGCAACATCGGTAACATTACGTATTGCAGGAAGATTTACATTGGAATGATAAGTGTTATCGGTTAATCAACCCGCTGAGTGCACTGACATAGACCTTAGTGGACTTCTACGAAAAAATGTGCTGGACCTACTTATTATTATATTGATAATTTATATGCTTATTTACAGACCTACAGATAAGTTAGAATTAAATGAATCGAAACTTGTGTTCATTTGAAAATAAATGTGTATGAAAATATTGAAATAGGTACCTGCTTACATGTACATACTATTAAGCGATTAATTTATAGGATTTATTAATTACCATAGGTTAGTTAAACACATACAATCAAATTGAGAACCTCCTCCTTTTTGAAGTCGCTTAAAAATTAAGGTAGCACACGATGAAAACCACACACGACCAAGGTCACTGGAGTATGAAAATGAGCATAATTAAATAAAACGTCTTGAATGACTGACAGAAGGTGCTATTTGGGTCTCATGAGTGAAGGGACCCTAAAAAAATACAGCGGACAACATCACGTATCCTTTACTGGTCTGCCGGCGAAATATCAAAGTAGTTTTAGGTATAGTCATGTACTAGGCCACCATGACCGGCGAGGCGGCGAGTCGTGTTTAGATGGTGATAAGTCAGTGCTACGACCTCCTTCATTGCCGAATACTTGAGCCCGCGTTTCCGGCTAGATACACACATTCGCGACGGACGGAGGTCACCTGCTTGCGTAACAATTTGATATTTCTTTGTTTATGTCATCTGTTCGCAAATTATGATGGCTACAATAATGTTCACTCAGTCAAAACAAAAGTTACACTGCAAGCGAGAATACGAGGCGATGAGGAGACACATTTAAGGCAGTTAGTATGATCTCGTAACATTCGAGGAAAACAAGATTTACATTAAATAAAGGGAACACGAGAATGTAGGAGTAGCGTAAGTAGAAGGAGATTCGCGAACCCGCTATCCTGTTATTTAGATAGGAATTTTAAGCACGCGCACACTATGTTTATAGGTTAGTTTTCTAGCACGTGTAAAACAAGGCCCCAGATGTAGTACCTAATGCCCAAACAGCACAAAACACAGCCGATATAATCTCGGCCTTGAGTTTGCTATTTGGTAATGACCCTGCGCAAACGACGAGTAACCGTCGCACTAGCGATTACTTGAATTAACCTAGTGGCACACCTTATAGCGATGTTAAAACTATGCTAAACTAACATAGATACAGCCAGTTCAAGTCACATCACAGACCACAGAAGATTAATTAAGTCAAAACGAGTAATACTAGTATGTTTTTACTGATTGGATTTAGAATGTTCAATATGTGTCTAAATTCGAACATATGTAGCTTTGACCCGCAGCCGACTGACAGAGAAAAAAATATAACCGTATTTACTTTCATATGCATTTAGTGAAATGCTGAAACAAACAGACAGAATTGAAGTAACTTTATATATTATACAAATCACACAAGGAGACTTTACACCCCAAGGTGCGATAGTTTAGCTTAAGTAAATAACTATATCATAGCTCGAAGTGTGACTTCAGATTTAAACTTACTTAAAACATTATAACAAGATTTTATTACGATATATTTACGTAATGTTATATCTTAATCAGTTAGGAAATAATTTAAGAGGCCGAGTATGTGTATTCTAAAAGTATTCATAAAAATCTTGCCATTTTACTCATTATGAATGAATCTGTCAGCTAGGCTTTTGATTCATACAAATAAAATACGTCTGTCAATTTGACAAGTTTCTGAAAATTTTCTCTTTGTCTTGAATACTTATTTTACACGAGAAAAATCGCGAGAAGAAGTAAGCGACCGCAAATTTTTTTCTGAAATTGATAAGTTAATCCATATACCCATGTGGTAAGCGGCCACCGTAAAATTTGAATGTTGCACACTTGTAACGTGAATGGTATGTACCAGGCGTTAAGAAGTGGATGGAGCTTCGCGATGCATCGTTCAAAGGAACTCTTTACCACATTACACATATAAGCTTACTACAACGTATACATATATACTGTCTTTACCTTCATTAACACACACTGGGCTCACAAACTTTCAGACTTGTCACTTCCTTGACAAAAAAAACATAACTCATAAAGGCGAGGTCACACTTGATTTGCAAATATTATTTATTGAGAGGAAACAAAGACGCCTCCACAGTCCGCACGCAAAAAGGCTTCGTCATACAATCAGCACATTTAAATTTGTTTGTTTGTGTGTCGCTCTAGAAATGTGAAAATAAATGCCCTCTTTCCAAGCCAATTATCTATTTGTTGACTGACGTTGCTCATTTCTAATAACTGCTCTATGTAACAGGATGTTATAATTCAATTTTTAATAGTTTAAATAACTTCTTAAATGATTCATTACAATCAGCCAGCATTATTACAATAGGGTATTTTCGACGTGTAGTACTAAAAGGGACAATATTTATGATTAAACATAATTTTGCATTTTTATTAATACGTATGTAGTGAGAAGAATACAAATGACCTACTTTTAACTTAGCGGGTGAAACCTCGGGCCATATCTAGTCAATAATACACAATCGAAGATACACATTTCTATTAATGTCTTCGTGTAAGCATAAAGCAATATTGAAGTCGGATTCAGTTTTTTAAACAATACGAAAATAACATTGTAACGAGACAATAATATCACATCCAATGAGATTTACGCGCTACTTGTCTCGTTTCCACTTTAGTTACATGTTTGCGAGACGGGACAGTTCTTGGAAACTCCTCGAGATGCTGTGACACATCACCAACAGAAAGGTAACAGATGGACAGCTTCCTACAACTGTGCGCTTACATAGAAACGTGTGTGCGAGGATCCCGGCTCGAATTGGGCTAATTTCAAATGGAACTTTGGACAGGCCCTCGCAAATATGCGTCTTTGTACGAGTTCGTTTAACGCATAGTAGCTGGCCTTATGTAATATTTTATTTTGACTTCATCACAGAGAGGTCGTACTCGATGCTTTAAACTTTTCTTTTAACATAATTCAGATCACGTTTGGGTTTCTGAATGCTTCATAAGCCACGTTGTGGATAAATGAAAAATAAACATTGGTTGTCTAAGTGATTTATGTCTAGAGCTCAGTTTGGGAAGCTGTTGAAGTTCGATCCCCATTACCAAATTTTCTAGACTGAAAAAGTACGAGACGATGATACTAAGTGAACTTCTTCTGAACTTGAAAGGGAGTAAGTGAAACATGTATGCAAATAAGGTGAGATTGACTTCATGAGCTTTGTTGCAATAGATCGGAAGCAATCAAACGCAACATCGATTATACAGAAACAAATAAAGGTCAAAAACTTAATAATGGTTAAATTTTCCATGAATAAAAATCTGATGTAATTACATCTAATTCGTTACGTATGATCATACATAAGCTACGGTCTATAATAAATTATAGTTCATCGAATATCCTTGTGTTCTTTTGCGGAGTTTATAAAACAAAGGCCAAATAGGATGAGATTTATAAAGCTCCCATTGTGAGTTGAACCTGGCAGACATTCCGCCGGCTTATACATGTCTCGTGTTCGCATTCTGAACGTTTTAACGACATGTGTGAGTAACCCGACCTCATGTTCATTATTGCCTTAACTATTCTTACAAACAATTTAAAATTTCTAATACATAAGCAATTCTGACTTCTTACATCAGATTTTTAAGGTTGATTTTTGATCCATATGCCAATTGGTCAAATGTGACACAAACGTTGGGTGGCCAATAGCTCAGGATTATACGAATGGTTCTAGAACGTCTAAAATTGTTCAGGGAGCTTACTATTCCTCTAACTATAACTCTTATCCCAGTCCCACAGGACATCTGAATGGAGGACATTAGATTATACAAATAACAGTTCTGAATGCAGATGAGCCCTGTGTCTAATCTAAACTCGGCGCCCGACGACGCTAGAAATAACAGAGCTCTGGTATAGAACAAATGTCGATGTCCAATGTGCTAAGTGACGCACTGGCGGGCAATCCCGATGCAGCCACGTGCCTAATGCGACCCAATATTGATCGAATACCAATCAATAAACAGTCTATCTATGAACATCATCTAGATTCGTGAACATTATGATCCTGACATTCGAAGAGAAAAAGTCAAAGCCAAGCCACGCTAAGATGCTTGACTATTCGAACCACACCTATACATATTTTTGGCACAAGAGCTAATAGTGCCTCCATATCATATAGCTCAACGGCGCTGAGTTCCACCCAAATGAAATAAGCGAGACGCAAGGATTTGCATTATATTGAGCAACAGACAATTACTTTATCAAGAAAGCACTTGCTATATAGCGGGAGTTTGTTATTCGTTAAATAATGCTCACGAGACGACGTGAATAGATGCCGTGTCAGTCATAAAGCCGTGATTGTGCAATAAAAAAGCACCAGCTGGAGTGCCGCCCGGAAAAAAACGTACGTACGGGATTTGTTTACAAACACAGTTGTAAGTTCAAACGATGCGGCCGCACGGTTTTACCACAATTATGGCACATTTGAGTCTGCTCCTACATGCATGTCATCATTCGGTCGCCCAGGACCAGGATCGTACAGCCGTCGAGGGAGGTTTCCAAGCCCGTTCATGTCCATTTATTTACCGAGACCGATACGCTTTGAAACGATATTAAATAATCGATTGTTATTTTTTTCGCCTCGAGGTGTCAAGTTTTTGCTGCACCGTCATTATGACGGCTCGTAATTTGCAATGATATCGGTGTTTCATTTGAAACGAACACTCAATTAATTTTGAATGCGATATGACAGCACCAAATTACTGTCGGAGAATCGTGTAACGCGGAATTTGATTTTGCAATAGGTACAAATATTTGTAACCTCAATGTGTCTTCAGACCGTGGCTGAAAGATGTCGGAGCGGGCGTTCGTCTTGCATTGTTAGTGTTACATTGTGTGCTTTGTTTGTGTAGCGGGGCGTGTGGTGGTGAGGATGCGTCGATGTATGCGGGCGAGCGGCGGCAGCCGGGTTCTGTTGACGAATGTAAGGGGTTGATGAACGCGAACGCGATCTATTTTGGAGCGACTAAAACCGGCAGCGGCTCACCGAGTGACATTTAGTCGAGCTAGGTGCATCCGACACTATCGGTCTCGTAAGACTTATTGAACAAACACTGGATAACTTAAAAGAAACAAAAGACATACCTACGTGTGGTCGGGTACAGGTGATCGACCGAGCAAAAAGTAGCCTACCTAGGGCTCTAGACTGCTGCCATATAGTGTTTCATTCAGGTTTTATGCATGCTTGATTTAATGCCCAGGCTACTTTTAAAACACGAACACTTATCGAAAGGTATTTGGTAATTAAATTGAGCGTTAACGTTTCTTTAACTTTAATGGTTCTCAAGGATGATCAAGAAAAGGAACATACGTACAGGTCACGTCACAAGTAAAGAACACGCAGCGAAAATAGTGGGGATATGTGCATGTTTTTATTCGCCTCGCGCAGTACACATAGACAGAGACATATGACTACTAAGCATTCAAAGGTGTTGTTGTTCACTCGTGACGGAACTACCTATACCATAATGAAGATCGTTTTCTATACTAATATTATAAACAGGAAAGGTTTGTACATTATCACGGATTAATATAGGCTTTATTTTATTCCCGTACTTCCACGGGAACGGAAACTACGCGGGCCAAACCGCGTAATGTCTGCTAGTAAGTAATAAAGAGAATAATATTATATGTCTTTCTGCAGCGCTCAGAAAAGTTCTCCCAAAAATTTGTTGATGATGGATAGCTTAAAGATTCAGTTTCGTTCTATAGACCGAATTCCAAGTGTATTGTTGAAGGATGTTTGTCCAACAACCGCGGACATTCCAAAGGCCGGTAACATCGTGATTTGATATAACAAACGCGTAGCTAATTTGATTTAACTGTGAAAATATTAGATCATGTGATAGACGGTGCGCACGCACGCCTTTTAGAGCTTTGTATGTATTTATATCTCACGTTTATACCAGTTTTGTTGGCAAAAAAACACTAAAACTTGAAGATTATCGGCCTTTAAGATAGAACAGACCGTTCTAGACATTCAAATGTTATTCTGAATATGTTTAGAGAATCAGCATTGCTATTCAACGTGGCAATGCTGCCAGCCTTCTTGGCACGATCCCGAGAGACACCGATTTGGGTCATGTTTTCTACTTGTAATTAGTTTTAAATACTAGTCCTTGTATATTTAATTAAGTTTCTATTCAATAAAAGAACACAATATACTTTACATTAAATCGAGCGTCTTTGCTTATCCCAGGCAAGTAGATTTCGCGAGGGCGTCTAAACGGCAGCATATCCATAGTCTTTGTATTCTTTGAAGCTGAGCTGTCAATAATTTCTAGTTTCACAATCCATTTCTATATATTTCTTGCCTTCAATCCATCAGCTAGGGTCGCTTGTATAAACCCTATTCTTGGATTTGGGTTAGTATGTCGTAACAAAACCTAATCAAACTGCTTCGCCAGGAGTTTAACTATACATGGTAGGTCAATATGACATATTTCTTTCAATTACTCTATTTTAAATATCAGCAAAGACTTTCTTCCCTTTGGACCGGTATTTAGTTCAGTAGATTAGGAGGAAGCTAGGAAAGTGATCCTTTGCGAGGTTTCAACACCACAACGTCACGCAGCACGCATGACTGATCTGACGTCATATGAAGCTGATGCCAAAATGAACGAACATTACGAAATTGATGTTCATTTGTTTCTTCTAGTGTAATGACCGAAGTGTTCGTGTGATAAAAATAAAATGTGGGCAGGATGTGCTAAAGAGCTTAAAGACACCTTATTAAACATGGAGGTTGCATCTGATACCGGCTGAGCAATGCAAGTATTATTTGCACTCGCAACGTGCGAAATAATTCATTAAACAAAACTGATGCATATCGTAAACAAAACTGCGAGCGATTCAATTCGGAACGTTTTAATTAGGAAGCGGCGTATGCGATACAGTTTGAGACAAAGCGAGGAACAAATACAAAACGAGCGGAGCGGGCGCGCGCTGCCTCACCCACCGATCCTCACTTCGCAGAAACTAAGTTTTTTCACAAGGACTTTACACTCGGCCGCGTACGCCGATTAACTCCAGCTTTCGGTCCTTTCGGGCCCGCACTCGTTTCACGAGCAATTTGCGACAGATCGAGTAACAAATTCGGCGCGCAATAGGTTGGATGTTTTGATTGTAAATTAAGAGTTCGGCGACCCCCAACCAGTGACCTAACCACCAGGATATCTGCATAGTCGATCGCGATCTTTTCGCACGCGCAATCATAAACTGGCAAGTCATTAAAATGAATAACAATCGAATCAATCGATTCACAATTCGAATCAAATTTTAAATATTCGAGATTCCGTTCGAATTCGAATTTTCGACTGCATTAAGTGCCTAACTAGACGAGAAAGATAAACAGTGCTTTCATTTTTATTCGTCCTCGGATAGTATTCAGGTTTGGACTGTCACTTTTTCTTTCGTTGCGGGTGTTGTAGTGTGGTGCGAGTGCGAGTAGGATCTCGATCGCCAGCCTTGACCTTCGGCTGCGATCGGTCGCGCGGCCGATCGTCGACCCGCGCGCCGTCGTGCCTCCGTCCGCGGCCGCTGCTAGAGATGCACCATTATTACTAAATGCTGCAATATTGCTCAGCGATGCTAACACGATAATCTTAACTCGTTCTTACTCTTCGTGATCGATGCGAGTCGAGTGCCCAAAGACTAATTCGAGCGTCGCTATTGTGCGTGTGACTCGCTGTAATTTAATTGCTGTTGATAATTAATCAACGTTGTGTGTGTTATATTATTAAACAGTAACGAGAATAATATTACAACTATAAAATAGACATAAGTAATTCGGCATTAGTACTTTGGTCGAAGTAGCTCCTTATAAGTCGTAAGCGTGAAAAAACCCGCTTTAGGCAAGTATATGATTTTCATAACTACCTACATAAAAACAATGAACTAGCTTAGAGAGCTGATTTTATATTCTATGGGCATTCGTTTATTATCAAATTCGTCATTAATGGATAATAAAAATGGATATGTGCCTACCTACCTTGGAAATTTAGCCTTAAAATATCTTTCAAGGTTTTGCAAAGCATGCATGTGTCGGAATATGAAACTGAAATGAGTCGTTTTTTTAACCCGATAACTATTCAAGAGTGCGACGCAATTGTCTTTTTCGATACGTGCTCGAACATTCGTTATTTGAATTTGAATTTCCCATTCGGTAACGTTTTGAGTAATTGGCAAATAAAAGGACACTGTTTTTAAACGAGATGGAACTGAGTTGCACAGATAAGATAGCTGAGTCCAGCGGTTGAAAATGTAGCCTAAGCTTACGCCTTGTAACATTAGCTACCTGTCGGCGAAAGTCCCGGGAAAGGGATAAACAGACAGACAGAGAAAATATTTTTTTTTTTCGGAGCCGTATATACTTACATTTATATGCATTTATTGAAAAGCTGTTAGTTTAAAGTTACAAACAGACACTTCAATTTTGTTTCTCTATAGATAGGTAGTTAGGTACAAGTAAGTATTGGTGGTACGATGTGTTTGAACTTTGAGTGGTGCAAGTGTCTGCAACGCGACACACGTACGTCGTCTCAGACGCATATCTTACGGAGGGCGCCTCGCGAGCCGTGACGCTCAACCCGATGCGATGTTTCGTTTCCGCTGGACTCGGGACACGAGCGATACATACGCCCGCTAAGTTTAGCCAACAATAAAAATAGGTAATGTTTTTTTTTGCATGGAACTTAGCCGATGTATTTATCCAAATTCATTATAGCGTCGAGTATGTCGCGAGATTCTTTTGCGTGCTTTATAGGTGTGACTTTATAAACGTAGTCTAATTTACTTATTAAAAACCATAAAGTTAACGAGTTCTTAAATCTGATTCAAATCCAGTTTTCCTATTTATGCTTATCAAAGTTCGGCAACTTCTTAAGTGCCAGTTAACATATAATATCTTCCTATAATTTATCAATTTACAAATAACTGGAAAGTTTATAAAATATCTACTTGCATACAATTAAGAACAAATATGTCAAAGTGACTCTGGGGGACGATTTTATTTGATACTAACTACTGCATAATTTTATAGGTATGTTTCAGATCTACGTACTTAACTATGCTAATTACAGTACTATATGTAGATGAAGCACACAGTTTAAGTAACCCAGAGCGAAAGATCCCCCAAAAGTAGTTCCATTAAACGTGTTGTTCACGGGATAAATTCTTCAAATATGTTCAGCATTATGCACCCCCCACAAACGCGTACGTACGTAATCTTGTTTAGTCAAACATACGAGCACTTGAATTATCGTGCGTTAACGGCGCGCACACATGAATGGTAAATGGTACACACTACATACGTGAGCGTACGCGATTCATTCAATTTGTGTACTCAGTCTCATCGTGCGCCGCCGCGACGCCTCGGTCAAGGACAACGTCCATCGCCCGCCTGGAACGAGCCGAAGTCACTTCACCTCACACCTACAGTCCAATGATTAACTCGACGCTGATAACATCGCATCAGCTCGTAGCGTCTTTATCTCTTCTTGTTATTGTTTACAAATGACGAGTTTCGTGAGAGCACAGATGCAGTCAGTTGTGAAATAGGATATATGATCCATGGGAGTCAGCTGTACACGAACTAGTTAGTATTTCCTATGAGAAGTGTAACTCAGCTGATGGTTGACTTACGTTAATAGGAATTATAAATGGGAGTGATTTCAGGTTACAGGACATCGCTCCGCCGTTTGTGTATTTAAGTACGCGGTAAGTAACGAGCGTCGACAGCGTCGTGACTAGAAGAGCTCCATACTGAGACCACGTGGTGGCGAGACCTTCATCTGAGCCACCAACTCTTAGGTCATTTACTCCAATTACGTAACACCCGTGTAACAACTACGACTACGTATATAATCGGCGGAATTTTTATTGACTAATTATTCGCCATTTTTTATAAGCGGTGAAGTCAGCGGATATAGCTAAATATTCAAACAGTGTATCATTCGAGGCTAACAATAACGAACAAAAACTCCTTCGAATCGAATTATCTCACGTCGATATCTGTGTTTAAATAATATAACTGGTGTATGTTCAATGCTCGTGCAGGCTCGCTGGGCTAGTGTAGGCTTTTATATGGGAGGCTGCGAGATGCAGCCACATTCCAAACTGATGATTCGTCGCCGGACCACCGATGAGGGCTTTTCACACGTAAACAACGTGTGGAAGGAATTCATTGCACATAGATTATAGTACTGGTCAAGTAGTCTTGTTTCGAGGATAATACAAGCCATTCATCGGCCGTCAAGCTCCGGCGCGAGCCAGCGCGGAGTCAACGCCCAGGCGGATTAAGGGGCCGATTAACGACGCAGTTTAATTTATAACCGGAATTATGAAAGCTTTATGAAGAAGTGCGGTGCACAGGACTCCAAAAGTCCTAACCTAACTCACTAAGCACATAACTTATATCTGAGTGTCAACAAAACGTTATGGTCGACTCATTAGGTATTCTAACACTTTTTTACCTCTTTGTAATACCACAACGACGACTGGCTTAATGTCGTATTTCTGAATAGAAATGCTAATTTGATGCATTAATGGACATTAGCTGGACACCGGGATAACTTTCGATTTCGCAAAAATGCTTACATTAATTTAGATCAGACAGATAAAAACTAAATATAAGCCAGAATCCCGAAACCGGTTGGAGCAGTCGAAATCTCCGTAATTATGTTAACAAGACCAGCCGCGACCCACGTGGATGCAGCCGCGTTTATTAGTTCCCTCGTAAACTAAATGACAGCGAAAGATGCTTTTATAATCATTGAATTACATGTTACAGTGTCGGTTACGCACGCACGTGTCCC
This sequence comes from Watsonalla binaria, assembly GCA_929442735.1. NCBI lineage: Eukaryota > Metazoa > Arthropoda > Insecta > Lepidoptera > Drepanidae > Watsonalla > Watsonalla binaria. Next base: position 1,415,030 of record OV838932.1, read on the forward strand.
GAAATGCGTTTCCATGTTACATCTGCTCGATAAAGAACGATAAAATTATCGAGACCGGAAAAGACGGTAAGATTTGCCGGTGAGTAGAATGGTGGAGGTATCAAGGAAGCGTGACTGATAAGGAGGTTACACAACGGGCTGAAGGAGCCAAGGTCGCGGCAGATGTGGGAAGCACAGGCCCGTCGTTCACAGCTTATCTCGTCGAATGTTTGTCAAGCATAAATAAGCAGCGCCTCAACGCACCACGATCGAAATACTCGGTCGATACAGCCCACCACGTTTATGGGTGTGAACGTACTCGCTTATGGCGTCGTGAGAACTCAACTACCACATTTAGGAGCCATGATGTTATAGAGCGATAGCGCGACACGTGGTAATCGAAGCCTCGCGTGCAATGTGTCAGTATACAATTGCGTAATATTAAGTATAGAAATAAATAGTGTCTATTTGTACCAAATATTGCAGCGAATTAAGATTGAGTCATAATATTTCAATATTTCACAAAGATATCTCGTAGACGTGTGTACTCACACAACCGACCGATAAAGAGTTCACGCCATCTCCGCGGGAGGGCAAGATGACGCGCTGGCTAACATTCCAAAACCGATGTTATTTATTTTTAATAAAGCCAATGAACGCTTAGCACGTTTACCTTCGATTTGCATCTACTCCTTTATTAAAAAGCTTCCTGTTCAACCATATGAAACCCGAGTTTACATTTTGAATGATGTTCATTCAAGTAGAGCGGCGTGGAACGGGCACAACGCTGACGAAGCGAAAATGAGTGGACACTGGGGGACCGGGACAGTGGGTCACCGGACCCAGGAGCAGACATCTCAATGCGAAGGCCATTCATAATAAAAGTGATATAAACCGCGTGGGAACGTCTAAATGCCAAGCAATGAGACCGGTTCCAATGACGGACTTAATTACGACAATACTGATTAATATTGGCATAAACGACATTCGTCGAAATCGTTGGTATTTGTCGTTAAATGAACGAAACGGAAAGCTGGGATGGAGCTGGCAAAAAGTACAAGAAAGTACACAGACGATTGTGATGCGTCAGCGCAATGCACTTCTGCAGTCCCTGTCTAGATGGCCAACTCGTCCATATAGCTATCCTGCTTTCTCAGTTCAATAAAAGGATCACCGCGATACTTGGTTTCACTCGCTCCACACAACATTGTTTGAGGAAGTGGGGCCAATGCTTACGGGATTGTATTGACCGACAGCTGCTTTGCATAGCATACCGAGTGGATTAGGACGCGAAGGTTTAGTCATTGAAGAAAATGAATTTAGTTAACGCGCGTGTGGCCGCGACATTTCCCCCATAACAATGAGTGATAGTGCATCCGTCTCTTTCGCGGCGGGCCTTGTCGCGCTGTAGCAGCGCGCCAGGTTCAATATCCCAGACCTTGGGCCGATCGAGAGTGCCGATGGCCAGTTCAAACTAGTTACCTACTCATACCTACCACCTGCCCATTATATTATTTAGTCGCTATATTTAGCAATTCAATAGACTTTAACGAACGACGTGAATTCGCTTGACAGTGTGTCACAAACATTATTAAGGAAATGTGTTACGCGATGTGTTAGTGATTGTCGGCAAGGATGACCGAGGGTCACGTTTAGACATAAACGGTTGGGCATAAAAAATTTATAGTTTATGATTTCTCTACCAGGAAAACTAATGAAGCGGCGGTGGTCGGCGCCGCGGCCTCGGACCCGCGTCAAATATACGGGCAGCCAATTAGATGTCGGCCACATTGCGAAAATAATATAAATATTAGTAGAACCGACAAAGGTTTTTAATCACCGATCGCAATGCGTTTTGTTCCTTTTGCGGTCCAAAATTACAGGTTGCGCCTTTGCGAGTTCGCTCACCCTGGCACGCCGCGCTTAGGGCAACTATGCTCTCGGTGATTGTGTGAACAATTACCTCACACTTTGATCTTACTTCACATTAACCCTAAATGCCAATCGATACGTATATTTTGTATCCAGTTGAATATTGATAGCTTACAGGCACGCACGTTTGCTAAAGGCAATCTGATTTGAATAAACTAACTTTTTGCCGTAAGATCTGGATGAGCCTGATTTTCGAGTTCAAAAACTAAGATTATAAATAATTGAAAAAAGAACAATGAAAATGAAAGCGAGTCGAGTCGCGCTCGCCGGCGCGGCGCATCTCACCGCCAAGGTTACGTAGTAGGGGCGGCGACCGGCGAGACGGCGGTGACGTCACGGGCGCCGGAAACGATTGTCCGCCTCATAGTTACGGTTACATTTTGAGTTTAGAAGAAAGTGGTCGAGTCAAGTCGCGTGGTGTGCTAGGTCAGTTCACGCACTACCTCACTAGTACTCTTGCAGCGTTACTACGTAATTAATGGCTGGCTTGGCTACCTACATACATTATCGTACTTATGGTACTAATTAAATGCCTCAATAATACATTTAAAAGTGCCAATATATCAATTCTCTTCCTGTTTCTCCGTGGCAGTTACCTTTTAATTAAATACTATTTTATGAGGTAAAAATTTACAACGCGCACGCAGCAGTACAGACAAGCCCATAAACTAAGAGAGACAACAAAAGCAGCTTCGCAGTGTGCTGTATGAATTTATTATACGTATCGAAGGATAATGGCAGATAGTCTATACTAATATCATAAAGAGGAAAGATTTGTATGTAAATACGTTTGTAACGAATTGGCTCAAAAAGTACAGGACCGATTTGAAAAATTCTTTCAGTAATGGATAGCTACATTATCAACCAGAAATACAGGCCATATTTAATTCCCGCACTCCCACGGGAACGGGAACAATGCGAGTAAAACCACGCGACGTCCTCTAGTATCAAATAAATTGGTTTACCTTTCAGGACCATTAATTTTGAGGTAATAGTTTGAGGTTATATGATAATTTTATCGTTACGTTAAAATATTGTACTATCGAAAAATCTTCATACGAAATGAACAGCTAAAACTTTGGCTTCAATAAATATTTTGCTTCGTGCAAAATGAGACAGTGTTGGAATTAACTCTTTAAAGTTTCAAGAAAACTAGAAAGTTTATAATCATAGTCACTAGTGGTTCTGGCGTCCACGCCATCCTTCGTGTCCGTGTGTTCGTGGTGATGATACAAACTTGAACTTAATTTAAATACATACGTTTTGAAAACATCGCTGGATAATTAATTACCTGGAAACAAAAATACATACAAATTAGCTTTAAATTAGTTGTTTACATAACACAATATTGCATCGGAGGTACCAGGCTAACAGAAATTCCTAGGCTATATTGTTAGAAAATAAACAAGTATAGCTATCCCTTTCTCTTTACTACTTAAATAAGAAATATTAAAGATGTACTTATGATGACAGGCGGTATGTTATTTATTTGTTCAACATATTTTAAACAATTTACAATTTTTTTTCAAAAACATTTTGACATTGGCAAAACAGAAAGTATATAAAAGAAAAGAAAAAAAATATCTTTATGGCAAGACCTCTTTGGTGAAACTTTCATGTTCATTTTTTTTATGTTAAAGAAAAAATTATAAGTACTGCACGTCTTATTGTTCTTAACAACCTAATGTAACAAAGTAGGTTAATATCGTAATAAGTTTATACATGAAAGAATCGAATTTGATTGATGAGTAAATTACCCATCGTTTACCGACGTAAGTGCTCAAACGAAAGTGAAAATATGAAATCTACAAGGCCTGTAATACTTCGTGAAACGCATAAAAGCAATGATCTTTGTCTTGAGAAATATGTCAAAAATGCTGTAAACAAGAGACGAGACTTTTAAACAAACAAAAAACACGAATTGTGGCGTAAATCGAAGTGACGCAGGACATAAGACATGCGATTTGCATTGCAATGATGCTAAACAATCATTTAAGGATTTTTTTAAATTATATAATTTGTTTTATGATGCTTACGTCACACGAAAGCGCATATCGAAGTAATAAAAAAAACAAGCATGATTGATATATAATTGTACGATATGTCAAATTTAAATAAAATCAATTGAATAAGGCTGTCAAGATGCAAGTAATTTTATTGATTTTAAAGTTCAACGCGGCACCTTATTACAATAATTTTACGGCTCATAATACCATCACAAATCATTTCTCGAATTAATTGAAATAAATACAATACATGTAATAATTTAAGTACGGGAAATAAATTTACGCTCATTTTATCGCGAATGGAGCTTGCAAGTTTTATAACAGACTAGCGGACGTCACGCGGTTTAATCCAGTTTAATCGGTGGGAGTACGAGGATAAAATATAGCCTATGTGATGCTGTAGCTGATGATGTAGCTATCTATTGCTGAAATAATAGTTATAATCGGTTCAGTAATTTCGGAGCCTATTCAATACAAACATGCTTACATACAAATCTTTCCTCTTTATAATATTAGTATAGACTTCAGAAACAGGAGGAGGTTCTATATTTGTTGTTGTTTTTATGTTACAAACATAAATGATACCATGAGGTCTTATTGCCGTGATTGATTTAATTATAATATGAGACAGGTGTATATGACGTGTATCTGTCGCTGTCACACATCCGAAATCTCATGGCACAGACATGAATGCCGCTACTGGGAGTCCAGACATTAGTGGTACTATTTATTTGAAATAACAGATAGGGTTGGTGCCCAGTCAGTGAAGTAGGTCTGTGGCTATTTGTACATCTACCTTTACATTTTAAAAAAATCGGTATATATGAGCAAGGTTATTGTTATATTTGTTCTCCACCTTAAATAATAGAAGAATACAAGTCAATGGGTTGATTACACACAAACAGCTATTCCTTCACTCGCAATATAAATTGACTTCGCCTTGTGTAGTCTCTATTGCCAACGATAGGTCAACTGACACTGGTCATGTATGTATAGCTTAGTGCGTAGCCGTGCATGCGTACCAGCCCTTGCCGTTTCTATATGCGTGACGTAGCCTGGATGACTGGAGAATTGTAAATGACTCACATCACATGTAAGCTTATTAGAATGTACTAGACCTCAATAAGAATTCAGCGACTACATTCTATGATGACGTTCCCCTTTCGAGTGAAGTCATTTATAATGAGGAAGTGTGTGATGAGACTGATGAGTTTGTTAATTTAAACGCAAGCAAAGCTAAGATACAACCCTATCATTCCCCAGAGTTCGGAAACATTGCGATACTAAACAACTAAACTTATCACATTTGAATTTATTTTTGGTACTTATGTTGTGATTGAACAAATTCCATGAAGCTCACTAACAGATTTAGGTGGAAATAGAATCTGTGGACACAAGTAACAAGGGTACCTCTGCCGTGGCATAACTAATATGCTGTTATAAGGATAACACACATGAGACAAGGTAAGGTGTCTGTCATGACGTATAGAGAGAGAGAGATTTGAAAGTACTTTGTAAGAAGTCTAATCAAATTAAGATATTTTGAATTGAATAGAGGTCAAAGAGATGGCACTGGATGGAGACGAATGGAAGAAATTTCATCATTCACACCGACAGGAGTCAGATTCTTAAATTTATGATGATGTTGATTGAATAAATACATTCTCAAAAAAGTGAACTACATTGCGGCTTACAATAATTCATCTGTAATTCAGCAAATCCAACAAATCCTTTTAAATAATTACTTTACCAATATGGTTGAGATCGTGATAAAGTTAAGCTACTAAAGATACGCGGACACCTCAGTGCCTAGTCTTCACTTAACCTTGCGTTTTAGCGCGGTTCAAATGCGTTGATACTTTTTCCGAGGCAGGTTGTGGAAAGCCAAAGTTTGCGGATCATCACGTCGTTTCAAGCGACGGCGTTTAATCACCTACAAACGTTTACGACGGGAATTAAATACAAGCCTTATTAGGATTATCCTTACCGTTAAAAATGTGTGATAAAAAGTACTGAAAGTATTCTTCTGCGAGGTCATTATCACTCGGATATAATTCAGAGTTATCGGGCAGTAAAATTAAAAATGTGTAAATGGTCGTGCGGTGGTCCGGTCCCTGCCGACTTCAATTAGATTTCGCGAAAGGCGAACAATAAGAAATAAAATGTGTACTTTTACGATCCGCCCTGTCAGGGATCGGTCAGTGAGGTGCTCGTAAAAACGGGAATGCAACGGGCCGCCGCGTATAAAAAAACAAAAGACGGGCTCGAGTCTCGACAACTTTTAACCCGAAACTGCGAGGCTAATTTCATGGGGCGGTTTATGGTGCAGAAAGTGGGTCACTTCCGTAAAAAGGTACGCCTCGCGAATTGACACTTCGGTACTTTTACGACTACTATGGTATTACTGAGAATAATCGGCGTAAATAGAATTTAAGACGTTACTGTGTTACCAGATGCCATGTGTGTACTACCGTGGGAAAACGCGAAATATTTAATTATGTTACTAAATTTTATTCATGCGACTTTCTTAGAGGCTATTCAGTGCAAATACGCATTTCAAAATCGAATTCGCAGTCGCCGATCGCACACGAATACTTGGGGAATGCAAAACGGAATCTCGCTGGTCTTTGTTGCGGATTCCCAGACGGCGGCCGGTGAGGTAAAAAGCGGTCACTTGTTACGACCGCCTTATGTGACTATGTGTTTCGGCCGCGACTTCGGTCGGTTTCAGATAAATCTATACATCCCTTTTCCCGTGGGATATTTTTATTGATATTTAATGCAATAATTTGGATTAATATTATTCCTGATTCGAATTGATTTACGAATTCCATAAATATATTTTTACTAAATTTATAAAGAGGATATATAGTACTATATAAAATCATTTTGAACTTCCTAAAATTAAACTTAGATCCTAGATACTTAGTCCAAACAACTTGATATTTTCGCATAAACACAAATCGGTTACAGTTTTCAATATGAACATTGAAAGATTATTAGTAGTTGATGGGAACATCCATGGCGCATTTGTTTGACGCCGCGAACCGTTACAGAGGCTAGACTGCTAAAAAACTAAGGGCGTTAGGGTCGCGGAACGCGCGGGGCCCGATGAGATCCTATGCTTCTTTTTCTCCGCGATTAACATCGAGGTTAGCTCGAGAACAATGCCTGCGGCCAAAAACACTCCAATTTAGAACTCGCAAGTTGATATCGAAAGTAAGGTAGATATAACTGTTTGAAGCATATTACGTATACTTACTTATATAGGCGTGTCTGGATATTGCTACGTCCTGTTTCTAGCTAGCTTATACCACTACCAACACACAGTTTTATCTGTTGGTGGCACTAGTAATATCATACAATAGGCTCTGCATGGAGTGGTTACTTTGTGCTAACGCGATCAGTCTTAGCATTATGATGTAGCCTTCCTTACACTGGAAGAATTTCTCCGATCGTACCAGTAGTTTCTGAGATAAGCAAGCAAACAAAAAACCGTTCAGTTCTATATTAGTATAGATTTATTTATTCTGTGACATTAGCCTAAGTGGCGACCCTGACAGTGTTGCCACCTCGCTGGAATTACCGGCAGTATAATATAATATACATAGTAATAAACGTCAAAACAATGCTATCGCATCATGTTGACCTGCCGGAGAAAGGAATAAGTCAATGGCCACGCGTTGAAAGAATCCCTCATGATAGATAACACGGCAAATACTTCATTATAAACATAATTTATTACCTATTACATAAATATAGCTCGATGATAATTATTTTTCAATAACAAAACTTATGTGTATCGAATGTTAACCTACTGGAAACCCACACAGTAGACAATTTATTGTTACAGTCCATTAATATAACACATCTATGCATTATGATAAAGTTATTTATATGAGCATCAAATAAGATATATCGACACGTGCATCGAGGTAGGTCGGGACAAAAACAAATGAGACCCAGACGAAAACAAGAGAATGAGCGGAATTGATGATACCTAATACCATATTGTGCGTTATTAAAACATCATAGAATGATTGATGCAGCAATCGGGCGGGTGTACCGACCTTGCTAATTCGATCATTGTTTTCGCTCAGTCGCCCGCCTAGTGGGTCATAGCGCCCTGGTACCTTCATTGTGGCACTAATCATCTCTAAGCGGTGTTTTTGTTACTAAGTTGAGTTTTATTTGACCTACGATACTTGAAGGATAAATCAAAACAAATTATGACGTTTCACGTTTTACGATAACGCAAATTATATGGGGCGTAGCTTTAGGTAGGCAGCGGGTAATTTATTAATTGTAGCAGGTCACCTTCTAGGAGCAGTTTGACAACACAATAGGTACGTACGCCACTCGCATTTAAGTCGTCCTTTTCTATCACAGATATTAAAATCATTTTGTTTATCTAATCTATGCCATACAAAGGTACATGAATAATTACCGTGCTAAGTAATTGATCCAAATGGCATATTAGTATATTGACCTCGATTTTTTCCTTTAGTCAGTAGTATGTACCAGAGCAGCATGAGTGCCGCAGAGTGCAGAGGTTGTGAAATTGCGTGCGACCGCAAGACATCCGGCGGACAATGGCGCATGCGCCGCCGCGCCGGACGAAAGCTCAACGCCGGATGCACGTAATGTGCAGATATTGGCCTGTTGTACGCCTGTTTATGTTCGTAATATCGTTTATATTAAAGGAACGTGCGAGACAACATCTACTAAAGTTGAATATCTCTATTAAGAGTTACATTCATCTACTGAGCGTGACAGAGTGAACGGGGTAGAGCTAGGGTAAAGATGTTTGTTCAATTAGATAAAATTCTGTGAGAAGGATTTTATTGGAAACTGCTAAAACTTGAGAAGTTACCAAAGAGTTTTTATGCACAGTTTCAGTTCAAAAGTTTCGCCGACTTTCGAAATATTCGGATGGAGTGGTAACCGCAAGACGCAAGGAAGTGGGTGGTATCGTGAAATAATAACATCCTGTGGGTTGTCGAAATCAATGTACTTTTATACTTAATGTTATTCAATGTATGGGCGCTCCCGATTTGTAATAACACTTCGAAACATTAAGTCCTTTTATTTTTGGAAGTGAGGTAAAATATAAATATCAAACCATGTAAGATTTTTTAATTTTAGTTAGATTAAATAAAAAAAACAAATTAGAATGGTTTGTGGTATATGGTGTACTAGGGCAGCATAATCATTCTAGCGGTTTATCAAAAGTATCAAGTGAAGCGCGCGATCTATCGGACGGGTTACCGCAGCGCAGTGAATGTTAGATAGGGAAACCTTGCATGTGTGGGAGAAGCTCTGGGCTAAACTAGTTTCACCTTGTATGAACCTCCGGTTGTTTTTGTTATCCTGGTGATTGGAAAATATTCAATGGACGTACCTTCTTTCCGTGGTGCTTCAAATCGCTATTGTTCAAAAAGCAATTTGCAATGCAATTATTTTCCAGAACTTAACGTTGAATGCACCCAAATTGCAGGTGCCGTGAAAGGATGTCAAACAAAGCCAACTTTCGGAATCTTTTGTTAGTGAACCTTTTAAACGATCCATACAATTGGTATACCTACTACAAGAGACAAGTTGGACTTTGAAAATTCAATCACGCGATTCCTTAAACAAATCACTGGTATTTAAAAGTAGATTGACGGCCCGTATAGGAAACATATCGGCACCTATTCATTACACCCGACCTTCAACACTAAATAATGCTTGATAGGTTAATTGCCGTGTAACAAATTAGCTTTTGCCAGTTTTTTCAACACAGTCCCGAATACTTGATGCTCTTTGTTTATGACTCGTAATTACAATACGATAGAGAAGCAATCACCTAACCTGTCATTAAGTTGTACAAATAACTATGTGTATACAAATTGCGAGATGTGATACCTGTAACGGCTATGTTAGCCTGGTAATCCGAGCCAGGTATTTATTTATCGATAGACCAATTAACTGATTTAAAAAAGGGGTTTATTTAAATTATAGCTTTATATTTCATCGACCGATAAAAACATTATTTTATTTTGTTGCAAGGTAAAAATTAAGATTAATATGGTTATTTTTTGCGTTCTCGTATGATTAGTGGTCATTAAAATCTACATCAAACGGTTCGCGTGTGACCCCGCACGATGCAACGGTGATGCAATCCAGCAAAAAAACAATTTCAATTCAACCCAAAGGATCCGGGAAGCTCCAATTCTAGATAAGGCCCCGTCAAGAGTTAAGATCGCGCAGCGAAAAATATTGGCGATACTGAGCATGTTTTTATTCGCCTGGCGCCATACACATAGTCAGAGACAGACTCATAAAATTACTACTGCGCATTTAAAGTTTCTTGACAAAGTAAAATTTTCTAGCGCATGCGCTAATAGAAACGATGAAAATTTTATGAAAATTACATAAATCAGTCACGTGACATATGTCATTCCCATACATTTTATATCGCGAAATACTAGCGAAGCGTGAGCATTATGTTACTGCCCCTGTAACTTTGCTCCTTAATAGAAAGCGACAGCAATTGAATCACAACAATCTTGTATTTATATAAACACGAAACCGTCTGGCAACTAAAAATTTGCATAATTCAATTATAAATCAACAGTATATTGCGCAAAGAGCGGGTCAATATCATAGTATATTATATTAATAAGATAATAACATGTCTGCGCCAGCGGTACCACGAATAGACGGTTTTTTTCTTATGGACCGGTGCTGCCATGTCTGTCTCGAGATTTATTCCCGCCGGTTTAACTAGTTCAAGGTTGTAGTGATGTCGTGAATGGGAGCTTTATTTTTTTTGTCAGGTCGTCTTTAGGTCGTCCGAGTCACCCAGGCGGTGTGATGTATGGACAAAGGACCATATGTTGGGGCCTATTTATGAATATGTGTCATAAAGTGATTGAATGGCTAAGACACGCTCAAAGGTTGACCGTCGAGCATCGGCGAATCTTGTATTAATCTGCTGTATAGTTACCAGGAGCACATGGCTATAAAGAGGCAGTCACAAATAAAATTTGGCTACTCAAAAGAAAATTTCTTCGTTTTTTAAATCTAGTACATAATGATTCCTTTTACAATAGTGTAATAATTCCATTCAGTTGTGAATTAACAAAACAATTAATTAATACACTTGGTAACAATCAAAACACGTCGCTAAAGGATCTCATTTAAAATAATTATCTACTTATGGTAATGCGTTTGGGATCGCCACAAAAATGCAGTAATTGTGGCAAAACATTATAAAAAGTAGTCGCGAATGATGAATACATTTAAATATTTAGTGCGTATAAATAAACTTAAAAGGATTTTCGCTTGACCATACCATTTTAAATGTAAACGCTACCGATTCTATGTTATCCTAGTACCAACATAATCAAAGTCAACGTAGCGAAATAAATTTAAAAGTAAGAAAATATGTATAAGAAAAACAGTTCAATTTAATTAAAGTAATGTCTTTAGAAATCCGATATTTTCATGCAAAATACGCTATTTGTCTGCCAACCGTAAGCAAAGTGCAACGCTCTGCGGAGTGACCGCATTAGGTTGGCAACCCAACGGAGGGTGCGCGGATACAACCAAATCGGACCGTAAACCATTATTCAAATATCGAAGGTGCCACGTGACCACCATGGCGGCTACATTTAAATTTAGAACACGATTAGTTAGTTAATTAATTTAATGCTTTTCGGTCATTAGGACCCTTGCCGACCATTACAATAACATTATATATTCTTTAATAACAATATACACGATGCGGCGTAATTATTCGCGCAGAGTATAAAATTGACATTTTACTTTCCGGGTTCGCCAGGTGGAGATGGAGACCACCGCGACTGTCATAAAGTCACTAACATTCAACAAACTTTGTAAAAAAACAGGCCACCGGCACACGGCAACCCATGCATGCATACATTAAGATGCATAATAAATAAGTGATCATAACGCGAAATATTTATATCGCTGCCGGCTTAGAAGTTTGATGTGGATACGATGACGAAAACCTTAGCGAAAAAACACACATCACGATTCTCATCAATGTATTTGCTAATCGAATTTGATGACGCGTCTGCAGCGTTTCTAATTGGGCACTTATTACATAGTTTACTCACTTAATTCTTGTGGTAGTAATTAGATTATAACTATGAAGTTTGCGCCTCATATGATGAACGAATTAAGACATTTTCTTATATTATTAGGTGTATAAGCTTTTCTCATAGAACAGTATTCGCCTAATAGTGACTTAAGATTTTACGGGTCTACTAAAATATTCACTGGACTTACTGAACTGATATTGAAATTTTTTTTTCCCCAAATGAATGTCACGTAATTTCTGAGAGCTATTGTAATTTTTTCAATCATAGCATCATAGATATATTCGTCACCATAAATAATAGAAAATACCCCGGTGAAACTGAGCTTGTTGCGGTATAGTGATGAGCGAGTACCATACGATGTAGTTTGTCGATTAATCGAGTGGGGCGATCGGGGTTATAGCTACTCGATTAAATCAAATCGGCCACACTTCGGAACGTAGGTATTAAAACACCATGACGTTATTAGTTTTTCGTCTTAAAAGCGATAAACATCTAAATGAATTGTGAATCGTTTTGACAGAGGCCGCCGTTTATGTGAAATAAATCGCCGGGAGAAGCGCCGGTCACATCAAACGGTCTACAACTGAGACCACCACCTAACTTTGACCTTTCGAACTTTAAAACAATATACTTTGTTAGTCTAACTTGTTAAGTGGAGCACAAGGGACGAGAGGTCACGATATAACGGTCGGTGGGTTTCAAAGACCGTGAGATACTCGTAGGAGTATAGAATTAGGCGAATCCAATGTAAGTTAGCTTGGGTTAAAAATGTCGTCGACTTCTTAATGACTCCACGGGCATACCTGAAATATCTAATAAGTTATTTATGGCCGTTGTGTTTGCCCCAGAACATTCGAATGGTAACTCTTCAATAATTAAAAACGTGATTTATGCTTGTCGTCGATACAATTAATTCGGACAAAAAAAACAAATATTTTATTAAAAACAGTAGGTAGGTGCCTTTTTGTAAAAAAGAGCAACACACAATAAATAAGTTTAACATTTAACAAATAGGTATTTCATACCTACAAAAGATTGGCTTAAACTTGTTTGAAGGAACAAAATGTTTAATGAATGAAATAACAAACGCTTTTACACGGCGCGCAGCGCCCATCTCATGGCCTGACACAATTTTTTGGGTTTGATACATTTTTTGTCTACAAATATGCTGAACAAACCAAGCCCTATGGTAAAGGTTAAACGGTATTCGACTGCAGTGCTATTCTGTAAGATATCTCTAAATTGGAATCCGCAATGTGAAAACAATGAATTCTAATTGGAAATTTGAATCAGGATCCAATCTTATCCATCAGTGATTCCGTTGAAGGACTAGTGAATTCTAGAATTGGTATCGTGTATAAGGCAGTGACGTTATTATGAAAAGCCAAAGTTATACGATAAAGTAACTTATGGTTACAATATTGATTTACAGATATTTGTGTTCCTCCGCCCACAATAGATGACATTGTAAACTTTCACTCGCTTTCGTTGTTTCCTCGCGGATCGACGGCCATCAAAAACAATATGACAGAGAACAAAGGTCCATTCGAGAGATTTCAACGCAAAAACAAGATCGGTTGAATGTTGGAAATAAATGTGAAAAAAGGGCAATTTCCAAGAAGCGTTGCCGCGTCGCCAATTATAATAAAATTGCTGTTCAATACAGCCTGCGGAAAGGTTAGCAATTTAGCATATATATTTAGTTGTGGACGAGATACTATCACGTGAGACCGGACTACAAATATTCACGAACGGTTTTTGGGTAAAGTAAACACAATCAGAATTTAAAATGATCGTACAGGAATTGTAAAGGCAGATTATCTTATTAGACTAAGATTAGTAAAAGGCTTGTCTTGACACGAGTTCCATCACCTTACGCCAACAAGACTGACATTCCAATCCAACCGAGATAATTAACCTAAGATAACATACTAAATTAGGGACAAATGGGGTGACCCGAGACGATATACCAAATCGATGTCATTATATAAGTATCGATACGAAATAAGGATCAATCGAGTTATTCATTCGATTCCAAAGAGGCAACAGGATCGATGCTCTGGACGCGTCGGCCGCAGGATTATTACAGCGGAATGCTGCCGTGCGGCTCTCGCTTTCCGAGCTTGATATAATCACAATCGCTATATGCTTTATTTAATGCCTCCATTATTTCCACTCGAGCGTCCAAATTAAACATGCAGTAACTATTTGCATCGCTTTTTTCATTGACGACTTAATTTTGCATGCTCTCAAAAGTTTTGTTGTGGCTACAAGGAACGCATAAAACCGAGCCGCTTTTGCTTTGCCAGAGACATGTTTTCAATTATCAGCAGAAGTTGAAATTACAGGTCGGCGCGCGTGCGTGTTGGTGCCTCTCGCCTCTCGCCCTCGCAGGTTTTGTTTTCAATTGCCATTCAGCCTCGAGTGTCAGTATGGAAGGTGCCGCGTGACCGGCCAATTGGCCACTTTAAATTGTGTTATTGCACTCTTAACGTGCAATTACATACATAAAACCATGTAATAAGTGAAAAAGGAGTTATTAACACCATTAATGATACAAAACTTCTCGGATTCCATAAAGGACAAACTAAAAGCTTTCATTGTTCATAGATTTCTGTTCTTTGTTCTGAATAATCTGGTAATTAGGGCGAAAGTAATTTCTTGTAACGAGCTTATTTACCGTCGAACTTATATTTTCGTGTTTGTTAAGAAGGTATGGGAGTCGGTAAAAACGTTTGCGGAGGCAGGTGCGACGGCAGATGTTTCGGCGGCCGACTGACGACGTTTCGTACGGAAATTCCAAATACTTTAAAAACATGTGCGCGTTTTTATGCGACCCTGGTATCTCATAGAAATTACTTTCGAATTATTGCGTTGATTATTTGAAATAAACTGACGATACACCTAAAGACACATCTTTCCGTGTTCTGTGGATACTACGATTATATTTTTTATTCCTAATTTCAGTTTACACTCATATCATCTTGTTCGCTTGGCTACCTCCTAATTATTACTAATATTTTCGTTGAGTTGGTGATGTGTACAAATTTTAATCTTG
The DNA here is from genome assembly GCA_929442735.1 of Watsonalla binaria. NCBI lineage: Eukaryota > Metazoa > Arthropoda > Insecta > Lepidoptera > Drepanidae > Watsonalla > Watsonalla binaria. The sequence continues at coordinate 1,430,113 of OV838932.1, forward strand.
TATTCAATTTGTAAATAACGCAATTTTAGCAGTCCATCCAATTATTACTATATTTAATTATAATCATGCGCGTGACCAAAGCAGCAAATGTCATTAATTACGTCATTTGTTCTTATCCAGTGCACAAGTACCGGAATCCAACCTGAACCGATACGAAATTTGAAAACTAAATGATATTCCGTTTCCGGGGCGCTGGCGGCAGATGGCGTTCGTCCGCCAGCTGCCAACTCCAGGCTAAGGCCGCCTCCGCCAATACATGAACATCCCTTTTAAATAATGACCACGATTAATATAATCATCCACGCAAATACACGCTGTCATTTTTACAGCCACACCTTGAAGGTGAACCGGTACAAATACAAATAAGCTGGAATGGCCAGAGGAACCTCTTTTATCGAGAACTGGCAGTCTTTAATTACTTTGCCGACAGGTGGCTTATGAGAGGGACAAAAAGCTGTACGTAATAATTAACGACGCGACATAATGTACCGGCATGCGAGACGAAAATCTAAAGGCTTTACATGCATCGGAACCCGATACCCGCCATTGAACATTTCCACGAGGGAAATATCGGCTTACATGCAGAGGTTCGGCAGCCACCCACTACGCGCATGCCCTTTCAATGCTACTCCACTTGTTGTATGCTCTCCTGGTACTTATTTCTACAAATATTTTAACAATAAACATTTTCTTTGGTAAGCGATTACCGTACGGACACTTATCACACATTGTATACGCATATTTCAAGATGTCTACGTATGTCTGTCTGTCTGGCTTCCCGTTTAGTACCAAGTAACAAGACTAAAGAACAATTTTTTTTGTAATCGATTTTCATTTTCGCCCGTAACTTGTTTTATCGTAAAACGGTGTAAGTTCGATTATAAATCAAAGACAAAATAATATCGGTCGGTAATAACGGCCGAATAAAAAGTTAATAAAGCTGTTAATTAAAGTAATCCGAAGCTCATTCGCGGAACAGTAAACGTCTCTTTCACCCCACCTAACCCGCAATAAAAGCATAAAACATTCAAATGCGAGAATAATCTACTCTCAGATGAACATAAATCCTTTACAAACGTGTATTTTATTTATCGGCAAAGGAATAAGCCTGATTAGTTGGCTCAGGTAGATCGCAAAATGAGCAGGTAGACCTTTCACGGGAATTTTAAGAACCCGTGAGTTAATAACACCCGCCTGAGCCCTTTTTTCAGTGGTCATTTTAATACAGTTATGTTAAACAAAGCCTTTTGTTGGAAGTGTAAAGTATTTTACCATTTTGGAAATGTTCTCGATCAATAGTTTCTAAGAATGTATAATACAATAGGTTGAAATTACGTATGATATTGTCAGTCCTTTGACAATGGGCTTGGAGCGTAGTATTTTGCGATTCTTGCAGCGTTCAGTACAATATAATCCATCAACTAAAGTAATGTTTTATGCGCTCCTGGTACCAATTTCTTTAGACACATTTCGATATTATTTGTTTTCGAATCGATTTTATACAAAGATAGTGGATGGATCGTAGAAAGACATTTTCTTATAAATTTTGCACGAATTTTCAATTGCTTTCTATCTAGGTCACTTACCAAATGAACGCGTAAACACTTTTTTACGAAAACTCGGACTTAAAAACTATACCCATCCTTTTTTAAATCCGTATCACAAAAAGAGATGGGGCTACTTTTAGACTGAGAACTATCTTAGTCATTAATTATTCGAGTATACAAAGGATTAGGTTATTTCTAAACAAAATTATTGTACCCTCAAATGGTTCAAAATCTGTCTTACATTGACATTTCAAATTGTTGTGGGAGGGATGAAAGATGCTATCTTGATTAGACTTTGTTGGCAAACAAGGGGCAAATAAAGCTTCGAACGATTGTTCTAGAAATTCCCAATTGAATCAAGACCTTGAATAAATTAACGAATAACTTTAAAGTCCTTGAAGAAGGCAGACAGCTTGTGGTTTAATTTTCTAACATTTAGGTCATGACATGGACAAACAACATTGTTCTCCGAAACCATTTTAATATGTACAGTTTAATTGCTCCAAAGAGGTCTCATCAAGGATATTAAAACAATTATCATTTGATTCGATCGTAATGTTGTAGAAAAAGTCCAAACATAATATACCCGTCTCATGACTATATAATAAACAATTAATTCAGCGGGTTTCTGCAAACAAACCTAATTAGCGAAATAGAACATTATGCAAATACAACTGGAGTGCTAATCGCAGTTTGGAAACAAAAAAACGACAAACCAGCGGACTTAGCATTACCTCTTATTGCCATGATAATTTTACTCTTAGTATGAGATAGATGTATATGACGTGTATACATCTGTCACTGTCGCACAGGTGGTTTTTGTTTCTTTGCGAGTTGTTTACATATAGCTGGGTAGATAATAATCTATTAATTTAACTTCTATTATTTACTAGCTGTAGCCCGCGGTTTCACCCGCGTATACTCAATTTCATGGATGGTTTTGATTGGCGGAACCCTCATTTTAATTACTCCTCGTCATCAGGTATATGAAAGTCCCGTTAGAATCCAGGCGTCTCAAAGATTATCCGGAAGAAACCGACAGCGATTTTTTAATGCTATATCATTCGATAAGCGAAGTTAAGCAACCCTAAGCCTAGCCAGTAATTGGATGGGTGACCGCCCGAGTTCCCTCCGCGCCTTGGAGAGCACGTTAAGCCGTCGGTTTCGGTTGCCAATTTATCATCTTTGGCAATCGTTACAGGTCAGTCGGCCTAAAATAGTCTGACAACTGGTTTAACCCAGATCATTGATTTTCCTCGTTAAAGGGGTTGCGAAGGTCAGATGGCAGTCGCTTCGTTTAAAAATCAGGTGATCAGCCACATCGGGTTGAATCAAGTGCCGACCACAACAATGTATGGGATAAGGCCAGGGCGATGATGCTGATGATATTTTTAGTGAAAAGCTGTTAATTTTGAATTTAAAACAGATACATCGATTTCATTTATCTGTATCCCATAAAATAAGTTAACCAAATAATATTTTTATTACACGCGATCGAACAAAGTGTGAAGTCTTTATAACATTTTGGCAATCACCATAAGGCCGAATATTTGTGTTATGCGAAACCATCCATTATCGAAAGAATGAATATAAGCCCGAATAGGTATCCTCAAAAAAAAAAAGAAAAAGCCGAGGTGGCCTCGGGGTTTGAGCAGTCGTCTGCTACGCAAGCGACGCAAGTTCGAATCCCAGCGGGGCCAGTACCAATGAGTTTTTCTAAAAAAAGCTTATGTACAGTGACTTCACACCACGTGCTTTACGGTGAAGGAAAACATCGTGAGTAAACGTGCATATTTCTGAGAAGTAATTCAAAGACGTATGTATAGTGCCTGAGACGGCGATAAACTCACCATCTGTCACGTTGGCACTTAATCAAATTCGGTGAAAAGTGGGTGTTACACGTGGGGAATACAGGCGTGAGCATATGTAAAGGTATCCTCAAAAAGTCGAACAAGCTGGGAAAATCACATCAAGGTATTTAATATACGACCATGAAGTATTCCAATCTATACAGATAAATAAAATTTAAGCGTCTGTTAATTCCAAACTAACTGCTTTTCACTAAATGCAAATAAAAGTACACACGGACTGGGATGGAAAACGCAATTTCTAAAAAATCAGCCTGTCCGTTTGTCTGTTTGTTCCGGATAATTTCCACGACTTTCACTGGCAGAAAGCTAATTTTACAAGGAGTAAGTAGTAATTTTATTCAAATGCATTAAAATTCCGCGGGTCATCCACGACAATAAGTCTATGCCGGTGAAATCGCAGGGCACAATTCAAAATATTTTATAACTAACCGTAGTTCTAAGTGGATCTAAAAACTAGTTGGTAAACGGTTTCAATGATAATGGGCTAACGTGTCAACCGTTGTAACGTACATTTAACCAACGGAAAGCACAGCTGGCCCATGGTGAAGTCGCCCTTCGACACTGGGACTCCATTGAGAACTCAAGACGGTTAACGCTTTTGTTAACATAAATGTAGCAAGGTTTGTGGATAAGCACCCCTCAATAACTGGTTTAATTATACTTTATAACGTGAAGGACAGTAACACATATAGACACATATTCATAATTAGCTGTGCCCTGCGGTAGTTTTATGCTTAATTTCACGGAACCCTAAATTGTTTATATAAATAAAAGTAAGCCTTGAAACATCAGCTATCTGCCAGTAAAAGTCCCGTTACAATCGATCCAGCCGTTTCAGAGATTAGGAACAAACAGACAGACAGAATAAAATGGTGTTTTAATGTCAGAACCCAGATACTTTCAATGATAATGTTTAGATGCTTAGATGATTGAGAGAATACAATTCATACTACAATACTTTGTCTAGTGCAAAAGTCGCCCTATAGTTTTGTAATTTTTGACTGCTAAATAAAACAAGGAATCTTACAATCTAAACAATATACAAATCGAATACCAATCTCAAGTAGACTTCAATTAATCGATACTTACTTTGTTATCGAATATGTACTGCATTACTTTTTGTCGTGCAAACCTATTCACTGGGTTTAAAGTTCCGAGTGCTGTCATGTATCAGTTGCTCACAGTACGCCAAAAATTCAGGGCCAAAGTTTGCCCATTAAAATTCCTATAATGGACATTTATAAGTACGTTATTGTATTCATAGTACTATGAATACAGTTATACATACAAACAGTAGATCTAAAAAGGCCACATTGGGAGAATCATAATGTGATCTGAATATGATTCAACATCGAAATGACAAAATGGTCACTTAGGTGCAATTCATATTATGGTTCACGAATGATTACAATAATTGGAGATGTTAAACCCTAACTTTTTATGATGCTATATGTCACAAAAGCAATTCATATTTTGTGGACCATTTTAGGAATCTTCATAGGAAAGTGTGAAACAGGTGAATTGCGAAATATTAATCATTCGTGAATCATAATATGAATTGCAACTAAGTGACCATTTTGTCATTTCGATGATTAATCATATTCGGAACACATTATGATTCTCCCAAAGTGGCCTTTTTAGACCTACAGTCCTTACCAACAAGTATTTCAATACGGGTTATACATTTTTGAATGGATTGGAAAACAACTTTGAATAATTCTGACAGAAGATAAAAGGCTTAGTTTGGGTTAAAAAAGGTATTGCAAATAATGGCCGATTTCAACAGATAACATTACCCCAAGTGAATGTCCCAAATATCGCTTTTACTAAAACAAAAGATTCAGAAAATGCTTTTGCAGTCATGGAAACGTAAGTTACTTTCGGAATAAGTATCCTGTAAATGTACTTGTAGATAGTTGGATGCCGTACACGATATCTATGGCAGACAAGGTCGTTGAAATTCAAATAGTACTTTTAATACATACTTAAGTATTTATTACGAATATACAGTAGTTACTAGTTGCTAGACACATCAGCAAAGTGCATGAGAATTGAATGTATGGAGGTAGTGTTTGAACCTGTTCAACATTAAACTCGCGTTGATTTAATTTAACAGATGACGCGAGATACATTTATTTGAAAAATGTAGCCTAAGTTACTCCTTGTAATATTAGCTATCTGTCAGTGAAAGTCCCGTTCAAATTGGTCCTGCCGTTTCGGAGATTAGCCGGAACAATCAGACGGATAATTTTTTTATGGGTTAGTATTTTCATATGCATTTAGTGTTAAGACATTTAAGGTTCCGTGGGAATTAAATTAAATCTGCGCAGGTGAAACCGCAGAGCACAGCCAGTCATAATTAAAATTTTGGGTCCTTCAATGTGCGGTATTAAAGTTATAAGTGTAATTATATCTGGCACTTACATGAAGTGGATGCTGATAAGCAATAATGTGTCAACCCACAAAAAGTCAAATTCAAAGGTTTTGATATATTTTGATAATGCATCACGTATTTAACATTCTAAAAAAGTGTTTCAAGTCATCTGAAACATAAAAGTACGTAAAAAATGAATTTATGTCATAAAACAAATCTTAAATCACGTATACAATCATCTTAAGACGCCATTTTCTCAAAACCAAGTTTATGCGGGTTGACACATTATTGCTTATCTGCATCCAATTATGGTCGATGAAAAAAGTAGTAATGGATATAATTAATTTAAAGGCAGAAATACCACGCAGTATGTATGTAACGGTTGTTATTATAGCCTTACATTATACATTGGTATAACCGATAAAGTCGGTAGGCAGGTGCCACAGCGGACGGCTGCCCGACAGATGCTTGTTACCTTTACCATGACGCCCAATCCAACAATTTATTTTACATTAATGTGGGAACATTGATACTTGACATTTAGTTTGTAAAACGACGTGAACATGGGCTTCAAACTTTGAAGGCCTTACGATATTATTGACTGGAGGAGATATACAGATAATTGAATAATTTTTTTTGTTTGCAATTCCAAATTAACAGTTTTTAATGAATGCTCACATAAAAAAGTTTTTTTTAAATGTTTCTATTACTGGCTGGACCGATTTTAACGAGACTATCACTGGTAGATAATTAATTTTACGAGGAGTAACTTAGGCTCCTTTAATTTAAAAACAGTTTGGATTGCCGCGGGTCAGTCATGAAATTAACTCTACGTGGGTGAAACCGCGGGGCACTGGTGGGCTGACTACTTCTGCATTTGATAGACTTCAAACTTTGAAGGCCTTACGACCAGTAGCCCTGCCAAGTCAAGCGCAAGGCCACCGGGAAGCAACTCGAAGCACTTTCTAGCTATCCTTATTGTCTGGAGCAGATTTGCAGAATAAACAACAGTATTCTGCAATCGATTTTTAAGTTGAAGCATTTTTCTAAGGCATTTTCTGTTTAAGCTTCCATGACCTGCACCTCAACATATGGGAGATGGAACTCTTAACTTCCTTTAGTGATTAGCTACGCAAAATACAATGTGGAAGGTCAATAGTTCACATGTGGACTCCACGCACATGTTGTTAGTTACTAGGTGGCGTCTGCATTCGCACATCTGCGGCCCACGGTCTTTGACTCCTCACAAACACATTAACATCATAATATCCTGTCATTAAACCACGAGAGCAACGTGCGTTGTTTTTTCCCTGACAATAATGTACTCCGCGACAAATGAATTAATCTCGGAAAGAAATTGCTCTCGCATAGTCTTCTGCGGAATAATGAGTCGGCTGCGGGATGGCCTATTACTGGTCCTGGATCACGAGTAAATCGAAATGGGAGCGAGTCTAATTCGCGGCGCCGGTTGACACGCCGAGATGGATTGTTGTCAACATTAGTGCGGGAGCATATCGAGTTGACGCTTCGTAATATTGCTATACATGATCCAAAACCTTTTTATCCTATCGTCTCAACACACGACAAACAAATGTAGCACCACCGCTCAATATATATAAGACTGCATTTGTATTAATGGGGCTTAGTACTTATTACTTGTTGATCTGTTTCCGGCCACTCGCGCTCTGTAGTTCATGTCGCCAGACGTCTGACATTCGATTTGAAGCTCAGAAACGAAACGACTCAAGGTCCACAATTAAACGGAGGAGCGGGTTTTGCGCCGGATTACGGGCTTATTCGTGCTGCCGCGGCAATTAGGAAGTAATTCATTAGGGTCCCTAAGTTTCGCAGACGTGGGGGTGCCGGCGCACCGTGACGTCACACCGTTTCTTTCGCAACGCACAATCATTTGAATTGGAGTTCTGGTTCGCTGCACTTGACTGTAGTCAGAATGTTTGTTTTAAAACAAAAAGTGGATACGTTTAAGAACGTCGGGTTGGGGGGCGGCGCGCGCAATACAAACAGGAGCGAGCTAGCTCCTGCCCGCTTGGTGGCGCCACGCCGAGCGACAAGGACAGGAGAACCTTAAAATAACCCTCAAATTCAACGTAGTGGATGCGAGTTGTACAACCGTGAACCTCATTTCCGAATGCACGATAAGGATGCAAGATGCGGTTAGCGGCGTCCCAGAATGCATCTGTCAAGTCACACAAAAAAATGGGGCCCAGGAATTTCGGGACGTCTCAGCAACGTCGGGAGTTCGTAGACACATGCTCGTTTATTTTTTTACCGCCTGAGTAGTTTCATTCAAAAATTGTCAGCGGATAGGGAGATTTGTGTAATCTTGTTAAAGTAATAGCAGTTAGTCGGTTAACAACCAATTTAGCGATCAACGGAGAGCTTTCAAATTTAAAATTGACATTTATTGGTTTCGAACTCACGCGACACCGCTTTATGCATTGTTTGCCCTTTGTGTGGGGTAAATATGAACTACGAATTATAATACTGTAACAGTAATAGCATCTCATATCAGAGGTATAATATTGCAGGAGGTATTTAACAGCTCATCATTACATTGAAAATTACAGAAATAGTACTTGGTCTCACGTAATTCTCATGGAATATACTAATATAAGCGTAATTTCTTAACGATACCTACAATCAGTTTCGCTTTTAGCGGTCCGTTTCCGCTTCTTGCTGCGAGAGTAAGTGGGCACCCAGTCGATAGTCGCGCGTCTACTAGGCATGCAGCAGTGTGCAGAGGCCAGCCTTGACCCTGAGCGCGGTGGCGTCGACCGGAACGCACGCTGAGCGAGCCACATTGCGAATTTTGCCCATTCGCATTCACCGCCTAGCCAATGCTGCAGTGCTAGTACATTCTACTGGCGTGTGTACTTTTACTGTTTTCTCTTTCGTGTACCTGAGGATTTTTTCTTTAAATGGTATTTGCTTCCTAGTTACTTGTAAGATACATCGAATATTTCGTCGATTAAACTTGACTAAAAGTCGTATTCTTAGATAAATTTAGAATATAACTAAATCAAAGCAACGGTCGAGCGGCGTCAAAATCGAGAGTAACTGTTGAGAAAAAGCATAAGTATCAAAGGAGTAAATAGAGGCCGGGAGGGAGGCTGGCAGTCAATGATGTGGAACCGGTCCTACACTGGAACCGGCTTGTGACGGACGGGGATGGATTACTCACAGTTTGGGAACCTCGTCCTGCCGCTGCCGCGGTGTGAAACATCACTGGAATGCCTCGATGACAATGACAACATGTTTTGAATAGGGCGACTACTCACTTCATTTTAATTTATAGTTAACTCGCTTGACCAGTCAAGTCACTAACTGTTTTTCATATGAATGGTAAATGTAAGCGAATGAATGATTGCATGTTGCACCAACGAATTGAGTGCATCTTGAACGGATTCGCAGATGCTAAAGCATCGATCGGCGCGCAACTACAAATCAAAACAACAAACGCACCGACAGGAGGTTCGATCGACATCAACACAATCATCGACAATCGTCTGTATCGATAGTCGACACGGGTCCGACACGAGTCGACAACCGGACGTGACGTCACGCCGCCGTGTCCGTGCGTAAAACGGAGAATTTTAAACAACCTCCTTTTGGTATATTGCGTTGTCTTGTCTTGAACAGATGTCATTCGTACTAAGACAACACAATATTTTTGCATGTTTTATTCTCTAAACGTTAAGGTTCAATATCCCTGCGAAGATACTTTGACAAGTGGCCAAGTCTCAATTGATATTCACCTCATAGGAAAAGTGAGTTGTTAAAAGGTCGTATTAAGTTTGACGGGAATTTTGAATAGGCAATAGTTTTATACCTAGTCATAGCATAGCTTATAATCCGTGGAATTCTATTTATAAGCCTTTGTTCAATCGTTCAACTTAAGTTAGTGGAAATGTTAGGAGCGACACAATTTTAGTCAAATAGGCATCTATTTCCGGTGCATAACGGACTATTGCGACTTTAAAATTCAATGACATACAAAGATATGATCACGACTGTAGTCCCCAAAGGGATAAGCAGAGGTGTAATAACAAAATCCACTTTTCATCGAAGATGATAAAGTACCAACGTGACAGTTGGTGAGTCTATCGCCGTCTCAGACACACATACGTCTTTGAATTACGCCTCAGACATAGTAACAATGGATAGGAAGATCAAAATACAGAGCAAATCAATTTCAATGGAGTCTACCTACAAGTGGCGTGGAAAAAATCCTTTTAAAATACTTCATAAAGGACGTTTTAATAAAGGTATGTAAGGATTTGCTCCGGAGCCTGTATTATGTGGGACATTTTGTTCCCGGTACAAAAAATAATAGTTATCCCGATGTCGGGATCGCTTCACTTGACAGCCATAAAGGATCCAGGTGCAATTGGACTGTTTTTGTGGCAAATGTCTTTCATGTTATTTCGAGCTACCAAGTTGCTAAGTTATATGTACACTAGCTGTGCCCCGCGGATTCTGCCGCGTAGACTTAATTTAAAATTTAAATAATTCCTATGTTACTCCTTGTAACATCAGCTACATGCCAGTGAAAGTCCCGTTAAAATCGGTCCAGCCGTTTTAGAGATAAACCGGAACAAACAAACAGACACACATGAGCTAGACAGAGCAAAAAAAAATGCTTTATTATACGTTATACGCTCACAAAACGAATGAACAAAATGGTTCGTACGCTGTTCGTCACTTGTCAAAAAATATTTAAAAACTTGAGTTCTGACAACTTTAACGCCTTTATTTTCAGTACAGTAATGACATATCTACCTCGTTTTAAAAGTCTAATATCATTGTAGATACTATTAATTTTAATGCGAAATTCTGCCTTGTTATCTTGTGATTCTATGCGCGGACAGCTGACGATATTAATTTGTCAATGTTTGATTGAGTTAAGCCCAAATTATCCGTAAAAACTTATCTTAAAAAATTAACGAAATAATCTATTTTATGTGTCGGCTTCTCTTATAAATTAAGGAAATTAAATATATCTGTTGACAAGGAGAAGCTCAAAAGCAAGATCCGTAGAAATTATTTAATTACGTAATTGATCGACATAAAAACGTCGCGGGAATGCGTCGGTACTAAATATATCCAAAGTTTCTAAAGGGACTACCGAAATGCCCTAAATATGCCAAGAGCGCGCTGCCACCTTGCCACATTAAGCGGGCGCATCGCGCGACTGAACATCTTTTGTAGAAAGGAGCGGTTGCTAGTTAGACAAGGTTGCATGTAAGGCAGCTGAGTTTTTTTACTCTCCTTATACAAGACCAGTGTCTGGAAATGCAAGGAATAAGATATAGGTATGGAAGTATAGATGGTTCATAATATTGTTTTGTTCTGTGCCTATGGGAAAGGTTTGAGCGAAACGGGTCTCTGTGCCGCGCACGGCAGGTATGTAGGGCTTTTGTTAGTACCCTCGGCCCTTGCTGCTTAGCTTTGCTATTCACATATCACTTATATAACCTTGATAATATATTTTACAATATAATAGTTATTGTGGGGTGGATTTTAACCTGGGATTTAATACGTAAGTGTTATTCTCGTAGTAAACGAAGCGTATAATGTAAGGTTGAAAACAGTACCAACTCTTTTGGTGCATGGATACAGTTGGAAATGGGTTTAATATGTTTCGTTAATAATTCATTTAAGTAAACAAACCTCTCTTTCCTTATCTTACTAGCTCTAGTATTTAATACTATGGTAATTTTATGAGTAAGTCTATACATAGGGGTAGGCAGAGGTGTAGTTATCACAACACCCACTTTTCACCGAATTTGATTAAGTGCCAACGTGACAGATGGTGAGTCTATCGCCGTCTCAGGCACTATACGTACGTCTTTGAATTACTTCTCAGAAATATGCAGGTTTCCTCACGATGTTTTCCTTCACCGCAAAGCACGTGGTGTGAAATCACTGTACATAAGTTTTTTAGAAAAACTCATTGGTACAGGCCCCGCTGTGATTCGAACTTGCGTCGCTTGCGTAGCAGGCGACTGCTCAAACCCCGAGGCCACCACGGCTCTTCTAAGAGTAAGTGTATGTCTATATGTACGGCGCGAGGCGAATACAAACATGCCCAGTATCCCCGCTATTTTTGCTGAGCACTCGTTATTCGTGAAAGCAACTATTATAGGTACCCTTTGTTGTCAATGGACCTTAAATGTGCTGTTATTAATTACTAAAATAAATAGAGTTTGCATTTATAAATAATTTGTTTTATGATAAGATTTCTAATTAAGGTTGCCACATGTTCGGGGAAAACATATACTTGAGTAATTACAGGAGTTAACGAAGTACTTACATAGGCTTTTTATTAGTTAGAAATTAGATTGCATATTAGATAAATGCACCTACTTTATTAAAAAGTTTTGTTGACATAACATTAATATTATTTGTTAAGGAATTAATTAACATGATTTTTTTCGTCGAAAAACATACATTACTTAGTGATAAAAAAAGATATTTATTTTTTTGGGAAAAGCAGCCTTAATAAATATTTTTATTACATACTTTGGGGATAGCTACCTTAATTCGTCGTTGTAAAACGCTACTTATAATGATGTAGATAGCCACCTACCTAGTCATTGTAACGAATTACTTTAAATACACAAGGTGGGTTACGGGTGTTCATTTTTAATTAGACTAACGTTCATTGCTTAAAATGCTAATAATGGGTTATAGTGAGAAAATTTACAAAATTAGTACTTAGCATGCTGAAAAAAATTACGATTTGTACAGATCAAATATCTACGAAATATCTAACATAAAACATCCACGTGCATCCTCATAATGCCTATCTATTTAAAACTTTCTTTAGAGCTTAACTTCCAGGTAGGACCTTCTTATAACTTTAATTTGATACAACGGTAAACCCCATTAGTGGATATAGGTAGGTAGGGTAGGTATCTCGGCCATAATCAATTCTCCCCGCTCTCAAAATTTGAAGAATTAGTCCCAAATGCCGCAAACACTTTGTCGGTATTTTTTCTACGAAAACTGGCAACCTTAGGGAAACATTTTTTGCCCATTCGAACCTTTTAATTAGCCCCAAAGACCCTCACGATACAATTTAAACATGAAAGTAGATGGGAATGATAACTACCCACATTTCGCTCACAGAAACATGGCCAGATCAAATAATGAGGTCTTTTAAAATTGGATAAAAAATACACGAACCATTTTAAAAGTAGGCTATATATCTGTTTGTCTGCGAGAGAAACTGGACCTTTGTTTTGAAAATAGGTCATTTGGAACTAGAATGTTTTCCAGGAATTTCTTTGCTGATTATTTTGGAATCAAACTATAAAACAAGAAACAGTACTTTAAGGTATTAATTTGTTGTTTTTTACGAGAAAAATGAGGTGTTATAACGGTCACTTATTTGAATACGACGAATATGTGCGCAACAAAATGCCTAAGCAAAGTCAGCGTAAAGAAAATGTGAGCTTTACTTGCTACATAAGTACGTAGTGAATGGCAAACTACGAGCATTGATGTACTAGGCTAGCTACTGTTATTTACCTCTACGAAACGTCTACGAGACAAGTCGGCAGTTCGGCACATTCACCGTATAATGTGGGTACATAAACAAAAACAGTAGAGCGCCGCCTGTCGCTCGGTGTTGGTTGTGATCGAACATAACCTCTAGACACGTGCGTGCGCCCTCTCCCTTACATAAGGCTCACACAATACGCAACTCTCAGCCGTCCTGTTAACAAGCTGCAGTAAGGGATACCGTACCTTGTCTGCCGACGATCTCTGCGACATGCTCCGAAGAAGGCACCGGCACGCACTCGGTCATGTTCTGCGACTTCTTCGCACGATCGTCCGGCGGCGGGGCGAACCCAAGGGGGCTCGCCAGAGCGTTCGGCGGCGGCAGGCTGTCCCCCAGACTCAGCATGCTCAGCTCCAAAGCGAGCTCGAACGCGCGCTGGTCCTCCACCAACCCTCCTCCGCCGCCGAGTTGGCCGAACAGGCTTGAAGGCATTTCCACTTGAGAAGCTATTTTGTCTGTTCCGAGAGGTTTCCCTCTCCGTCACTGGTATCGAAGGGGTGCGTAGTGCGTTCGATCGTTGAAACGCCGCGCTAAGTCATGTAACGCGCGTGTGTTCGTGTCGCGTCGCGGCAGAGGACTGAGTTGCCGGCCGGCGCGCGCATGCGCTCCTCGGGCCGGCGCGGCGGCGCGGGCGGCGTGCGGGGCGCTGCAGCCGCCGCGGGATGCGACGCAGCTTCCGCCCGCCCTGTCACCCACACACCCGCGCCCTACACCCACCCACCCACCACTACACTACACGGTACACACCGCACTCATTATTACAAACGCACGTTCACCGCTGATAACCACTGCTAATATTATGATTTATTGACTTCACGTGTAGGTACATTTTATTGCGACAAATTGGAGTCCTGCCCAATAATGCTCGATGTAGATTGGATATCGATAGGTGCTTGATCTCGGTATTTGTTTGTATTCGATCAGGTCAATGATATGCAAAGTGGCTTTATTAAGGTACTTAAGTAGGGGTCCTAAGACAGCTTAGGACCCTAAGATTGTTATTTTATTTCTTTATTTCACGAAGGTTATATGTATGTATACCTACCTACCGACATATTGTTTTAGTAACATTGTGAAACCTAGTCCCCTAGACTAGACTGCAATAAATCAAAAGAGCAATCTATCATCCCCTTAATTAGCTAATTAAGTAAGTACTTAGTATAGTAACACTAACATAATTTATGAAAGAAAAAAAGATTGAATGATGAATTAGATTTCAGAACAAGATCTGACCGCTTAGATTGACCTTTACGCTAATTTTATTTCCATGAAATGTGAAGGGCAAAATAAAATCGTCTCGTCTCGATCGAGGACAGGTACTAGGTATTCAGGGGGGCTACTTTTACAGGGGGTTACTAGGTATTCATCGAAATACGAAGTTTCGGTCAAAGGGTCGCAAAGTTCATACCTTCTTATTTGTTCTAAAATGATATCCGAATCTAATTTAAGCCCCACCGGTCATCACAGCTCCTATCTATGTAATTATCTTCCATATCTAGGGACCACTGCCTTCCCCTTAAACGCGACAGATTAAAAATTCAAGGTTCCATTTAATATTCGCCAGATTTTAATTAGAAGAAAAACTACAGACCCAAGAGGCGCGCGACGCGGTTTTTTTGGTATATTCTTCAATTTATTTGGAACTTTTGTCTAACATAGACAATGTCAGCTCCATTGAGCTCGCACATCACAACTTAGCAATCATTGATCAACCAGAACAACCATTTTTTTATTTATTTTCGAGGGGGAAACCTTCAAAAGGTCCCGGATCACCGCCAGCAGGCCCTCCGGCCCCATTTAGTACGACAGGCAGGGATACCATAGCCATATTCTTAGACCCTGGCTATTGGGTGAACCGGAAGAACATACCAGCTACAACAGGCGCGGCGCGATGAAAACCCGTTATCTAAAGTCAGTGTTATCAATATGAAGGCGGCGCCAAATTTCGTAGAAACTATTGTGAGTTGTGACCTCTACGGCCGGCGTCATCTAGAGTGGAAGTTGATTGCCTAATCAACATTTAAGTACAATTAAATACTACATTCATCATACAGAGGTTATCGAAGTACAGTCGATTGATTTTATCAGTGTAAACACAATGCGCAGCGCAGACTCGCGATTAATATTAGTGCATTGGAAATGTGTCCATGGGCTTATATATCTTAAGTGATTAATTAAGTTTTTTTTAATATTATAATATTTCTGAAAAGTGAAGTAACTGGGTTTCTTGCCAGGTTCTTCTTAGTAAAAACAACCTTGTATAATAAAATTATAATTACTTGTAAAAAGTCTAATCGAATAAAGATATTTTTGACTTTGACTGAACTAGCTTTACCCCGCGGTATATACATCTATACTCTATATAGATAATGTATATGAAGGTATATACTATATATTATATACATATATAACATTAAAAAAAAACAAGTTTAAAGTTTTTCCTCTGTCTGTTCCGGATAATCTCCGAAACGGCTCAACCGATTTCAACGGAACTTTCGCTGGGAGATAGCTAATGATACAAGGAGTAACTTAGCATACATTTATTTAACATTATGTTCCGCGGGCGTCCCATGAAATTTAGTATTCTTTGTAACATAAACTACCTGTCTGTGAAAAGTCATTAGAAAAAGATTTATTAAAACATATATAAGTATGGATTTACCGCTGCGGGATCTTTCATGGCACTTCACGAGTAATGAGCGCTCAGCACAAGTAATGGTAATAACTGCCCATGTATTTGTATCGCGTCGCGCCATACAAGCCCCAAAAAATGACTTGTTGATTGACGGTTGAGGAAGATTTCCTTTACTTTAAAGGTATCAATGTACTTAATTATTAATTTATTTATTAATAATAAATATAAATTGTAAATATAATAATTATAATATACCTAATTTAAGTACTCTCTCAAAAAATTTCTGTGCCCAACAGGGTCCATATTGTTAATTTATAGTGTTACCGCTCAGTACCTGTAAGTGCTAAATTAAGAATATGTTTTAAAACAATAAATTGAAATTGAAAATTGAAATTAATATTTCCTTTAATTATACTTTCAAAAGGAAAAATGGTACAAACTTGAATCTAATTAACGTAGGTACTTTATGTATTAAGATTTAAAGTTCAGTTTTGTTTAAATTTGGTGGACTATACTAGTTCTATGACCTATGTCTTACGCCGGAAGTGGGGTCAAGGAAGGGCGTTGACTAACTTTTTGTCCCCATTGCGGATATTTTTACAAGACAAATCTTGGTTGCGGAAAGAACACGAATGTGACACTAATCTTTAATTAACTAATTCCGCGTAGTTTCAAGCTCTTGAGGTATTATGATCGCCTGGTACTTCTGCGTATTTACTTGCTTGAAATCTATATCTATGCGTAAAGATTTGGAGTGTCTGTTTGTAATTACAAATTAACAGCTTTTGAATCAAAATTAATACGGTACCTACTTACATATTTTTTAAAATATCTGTCAGTACGTCTGTCTGTTTAATGCTAATCTATTAAACGTGACTTTCATAGGCAGAAAGCTGATACAAGGAGTAACTTCTCTATATGTTTATTACTAACTGTCGACACCTTGCTTACACCATCCCAGAAGGGTCCCCGAAGGGGTAAGCAGAGGTGATGTAACAACAACATCCACATTTCACCAAATATTATTAAATGCTAACGTGACAAAGGGTGAGTCTACCGCCGTCTCAGGCACTATACATACGTCTTTGAATTATATTTCAGACTCATTGGTACAGCTCAAATCCCAAGGCCACCACGGCGCGAGCTCTTCGGCCCTTAGCAACCATAGCCTATAACTACATTATCGTTGGAGCTAGATATTTTACGATATGTTCATAAAGCCCTACAACTTGTAGAAGACAACTGGGGCCTGACCATGAGCTCTTATTGCAATGATAGTTCATCTGTGTGACAGTGACAGATGTATACCCGTCAAATACATCTGTCTCATAATAAGAGTAAAACTATCATGGCAATAAGAGGTCATGGTAAGGCCCCTGTTCCTTTTCTCCGACACCCTGTAGTGACACGTATAATAGTACTAAAGATTAGCTCGAAAACGTTGCCTACGGGTAATAAAAATGTCGGCAAATATAAAAGATCAAGTGTCCCACGCCAGCCTTCTATTTCATTTAGATTGTTTTGAGTCAAACTTTATTACTTATGCAAATTGTTTCTAATACAATTGATAACATAATGTCATTTTGTGACACATAAAAAATTTGATGTTAAAATATATTGATAGAGTTGTAAATGCTTGGGTCGTAAATCATCGCTTGTGAAGGTCAGAAGCTTTACTTTAAGATCTCCAAAAGATTTAAACTACGGTGAAACAACAAACAAATTGCTGTTCACCGAAGAAAAAATGCTGTTTTAAAAATCCAGTTGTTCAATAAAAAAAACTCGGGAGTCAGAATTCAGTAGACTGTACGGCGCCAGTGCAATGAGAGTGAATGACTTTCTTCATTATTTTAACCTTCATTTACGTAAAGTTTTCAAATCTGTGTGAAAATTTTGATGATTTTTTTAACGTAGATAACTATTAGTGACCTTGGGTATAGGCAATCGTGAGAAGGGGTCTGGCAGGCCAGTCGGCGGGGAGAGTCACGGTGAAACATGTGAAGACACACGTTCATACCCAACTTAGCGACGAGCTGTTCCTCCTGGTGGAGTTTAGTCTGTGCGAGTCAGACATAACCCTTCCAATACCTCTCAAAGCCTCTCAGGACTTACGAGCGACAAAAAAATATAGTGAGGGTAATTGCGCATGTATTATAATCGCGTCGCACCATACAAACAGACAGTAATAGATATTCTTAAATTACGATTCTTAAATTATTTATTTTGTATTCTTTAAACTGTATAATATTTTTGAAAAGAGTAATTACTGAGTTTCTTGCCAGGTTCTTCTCAGTAAAAGCAACCTTCCGAACCTGGCGGTAGCATGTATAATCCTGTAATAATTGTGTCATTCTGACGATTTGAAAGTACTTTGTAAAAAGTCTAATCGAATAAAGATACTTTTGACTTTGACTTTGACTTTAATATTAGATTTTTATGAATGACACACATTCTGAATTCTTAAAAATGGTCAGGAAAAATACGAACACGAGGCGGGACTCGAACTCAAAACCTCTGCAAACCGTGTAGTTGCTCTGCCAACTTAGCTACTCGAGATCCTACCTCATGGTTTTTCCTTCCCTTGTTTTGCGGTTTCAGGGGCCGCCTTCCGTGATGTGTGTGCACGGTTTGCAGAGGTATTTTTTCTGATATTCCTTTAGAATTTAGACAGAAAGAGAATTATAATATGTCTACTGCGCAACCAAAGCCAGAGCTCGTTACTCGTGGCGGCACCTTTACCTAGGTTATTATACAAGGCGAGCTGTACAAAATAAATAATTAATACCCATGTTATGTTATGCTTCTAGTAGTATACCTACAGCGTTAATACTGTTCTTTATACCTAAATATTTGTGGCTAGACGAAGGATCGTCAGACAAAAGAATTATCATTTCGTCTGAACCCGAATCTTACCCAAACTTTAGCGACAGAATTATTAATAGTAGCTACCTATTTCTTTACTCAGACGTGACCAAAATATTGCGTACCTACTGAAAAATATAAATATGTATTTATTATAATATTGTACGTGTTGAGGTAAAAACGTCAGTAAAACCAGTTTAGGATATCCCGAGCAAATTTTTATGATAGGAGATTATTTTAGGTACCGTAAGATTTGATGACGAAAACAATAAAAATCATACAACACAGTATCGTTAACAACATCGTTACCCAGCCCCCCGGCGATTGTCCTATTTCCACTTTATACAATATTGATGATATTATTCGCCCTATCACTATAGTAATAAGGTTCAAAGGGCCCCGTAAGTAGGTCGCCGGGGTCGTCGACCTGAGCCCTGAAAAGCCTTCGTTTCCTTCAACCTCCACACAGGGTTCGCCAGACTGAAATATCGTTGGTTTATTACACTTTACAATTTGGATAACCTTAATTTCTATTTACATTTGTTAAGCGCCTTTCCAGAAGCGTAGGTGTTGAGACACCTAAGTACTTTTCATCTGAGATGATTAGGTTTCAACGTGTCAGATGGTGAGTCTATCGCCGTCTCAAGAACTATACACACGTCTCAAACATATGCAGGTTTCCTCACGATGTTTTCCTTCACCGTAAAGCACGTGGGGTGCAATCACTGCACATAAGTTTTTTTAGGAAAACTCATTGGTACAGGCCCGCTGGGATGAATGTTCAAAATGTTAATTCAATAAGGCATAAGTAATATTCTCTCGTTTTAAGGGTAGAATACATACTTTTCGAAGTTAGATAAAATCCAAACACAATAGTCACTGAGTTATCATGAATAACCCAAGTTTATAAAGCTTATAAATTTAAAATTAGTCACGTACGTTTGTTTTGACTTGGCGATGCTCGCTAAACTGCTTTTCCTAAGGGGGTGAATGGGGAATGACGAATGTAAACATATTAATCAGGGGAAGATCAAAATCTGTCGCGGGATGCGTCCTTACGATACGAATTGGAAAACTTTAATTTGCCATGATTGAAGCGCTTTCGATAATAACATCTTCTTTAGGGAAAATTATATTAAAATAAGTATTAAAGTAATCCGATTAGACTTTCAACAAAGTACTTTCAAATCGTCAGAATGACATAATTATACAGGATTATACATGCTACCGCCAGGTTCGGAAGGTTGCTTTTGCTGAGAAGAACTCGAACTAGTAACTGACTAAATAGATTTGAACTTAACTCTGAATGAGTTTTAAATAATGAAAAATGTGTGCTGGGTCGTTAACACACATAATAAATATTAAAAAAACATTGGTATTCAAAGGCTAGTGAGTTAATTAATTTTACGACTTCATTAATATGGGAATGAAATAACATAAAATACATGACAAAATTAGTCGCCATTTATTGTGATTTTAATGGCTAATTAAAATGATATGTTTCGGAAAATTTAAACCTTAACGTTTGTATGTGTGTCGGTGGAATCTAATAAAAATCTATAAATGAAAAAGAAGTGTCTGTTTGCAATCACAAATTGTCAATAAAGACATATGAAAGTTAATACGGTATTATAAAAAAAAACAGTCTGCCTGTCTGTCTGTTTCTTCCAGCTTAATACCTGAAACGGCTTGATCGATATACATGGGACTTTCACTGGCAAATAGTTGATGTTGAAAAGCCAAGGTTCCTCCTTGGCTTCTTTTATTAAATAAAATAGGGTTTCGCGAAAAAATTAAATTAAGTATTCGCGGGCAAAACCGTGGGTTAAAAAGTTATTAAAAAATATATCTCGATTAAGTAAATACTTGTATGAATATGTATGTTTGTATAATACGGTACATACATGACAAAGGAGCCGGCTGCAATCTGTTGGTCTGTTTGGCAAAGCATTCTCTGCAATGACAGATCAGGATGACCATGGATTGTAAAAATATATAAATTACTTCATAACTTTGGCAACCTACAAAATCGCTGCTAAATAATTCACGTCGTATGAGTTCTACAAACTTTTGTTTACTACATGTCAAGCCAACGAGTGGATAGATTTGAGTTACTAGTCTGTGGGAGGCTTAAAATTGTCTGACAACTGGTCTGATAACTGGTTTAACCCAGTTCGCAAATGCCAAAGTGGTTGCGAAGGTCGGAATGCAGTCGCTTCGTATAAAAATCAGGTGATAAGCCGCATCGGGTTGAATCTATTGCCTACCCCAACAATGTATAGGATAAGGCCAGGAAGATGATGATGATGACAAAAATATATGAGTTAAAATAAAATCTGAGAAATTAATTGCGTATAATAATCTGTGAATTGTCCCAAATCCACCAAAGAGTGTATTCACAGTCGTTAATATCGTCTCAAGTTCAAGAATAAGTGCGACTCACAATGCGTGTACGCAGGTAGTGATTTTTTCCCAAACAGCTGCCACAAAAGGCCGGATAGCAGATGCGAGGCGCGCCATTGTGGACTACATTCTTTTTTTGAAATGTGATGATAAAACGGATGCGTCTACGTATGAAGAATCGATTTTTAAGTATTGCAAATAGGTTCCGGACCGTGTATCCTGTTTGGTCCTTTACTAATTTCTTAAACAGCCTATCAATTTATGCTCTCCTGGTACTTTATTATGACATCTCGTACTACAAAAGATACCCAATCTTAATAAATATAATAAAATCTGTCTGTATTTGTGTGTACGTATATATAATAGAAACTGAAACTTTATCTGAATACTTATATAAGATATAATGCGGACGAATTTGCAGGCAGAAGTTGGTTATATATTGAAATAATTCCAAATAAATATTTGCTTGTTATAATGTAACTTACCAAAACTTACATGTTTTACAATTGAATACCATGTATTAAGCAAATACATACAGATTACTTATTCTGAATTATTCTGCGCTAGTGCTATAATCGATACATGTCCTTGCTCTCCTGGTAACTGTGATGTTGATAAGCAGTAGGGACGAGAGAGTTTTCCCTTATTTTTCTGTAACCCTACAGGAGTTCAAGAGGGTAAGAAGACCCTACTTTTATCGGGAGGCTTATCTATACATAACTATAACATGGCGTGTTTCTGTCCGTCCGTAGACACTTGATTTTGTCTCCAAAAAGGGCAAATTCTGAACACTCAATACCGAAGGTGTCTCAAGCGACGAAACAAAAACGAAAACTAACGTCCAGTCTGTACCGTTCACACATTGCCTTTCATTGTCTCATACAAACTCATTTAAATATCACATGTATGTATGTATGTTATTCCAGGAATTATATTTCATCCTTCTGTCCTTGTAAAAAGTGAGGAACTGCCGCTATTTTTGCATTGAAAGCAATCGTTGCTAATTATAAAACCACAAATTACCTTAATAACTTTACAATTCCTCACGTATATTGTCAACTGTAGGTTGAGAGCTAACGTCCGGACGGGGGTCGCTGACCCCGCCAGCTGGCAGTCCTGACCCTTTGGGAACTGGGAACCCTGCACCCTTCACCCTACATTCTCAAGAATATTATGTCGAAAAAAATATACTATCGCGGTCTTCAATTCGCAGTTTGGGAATTTTGTACCTGAGTATAAGGTACCAGTTTTGACAGAGACTTCTTATTAAAACGTTAACTATTATTTAGATTATTTATTAATACGTAGTTATATGTTATATGGAGCTTCATTTTGAAAACGGTAATAAATTAACGTAATCTTAAAAATGCTTAAAAATTACGTTCAATGAGTGTTCCAATTATCCCTTATCCATATACCTATATACTTTAAATAAAATTAAAGTGTTTGTTTATAATTCCTAATTAACAGCTTTTCACTAATTGTATATGAAAGTAAGTTTATACAGTACTTACCGACAAAAAATATTTGTCTGACAGTATGTCCGCCTGCACGTCTCTGTTTATGTATGGCAAGATCGACTTAGACGGAACTATCACTGGTACATAGCTAATGTTACAAGGAGTAACATAGGCATGTTTATTATTTCAATCCTAAATAGTTATAAGCACCAACTCAACCTATTTTCCACTACTTGTATTGAAAATATGCAATAACCTTATTAATGTTTAAAGTGTATTGAAATGCGGTGCATGTTATTATCGATGTACAAATTATTGATGTCTTAGAATTAAATTATAATCATATGTTATGTGTGAATTTGTATGTTATTACTGTGAGGCATAATAAGTGCCGTGGTGGCCTTGGGGTTAGAGCAGTCGCTTGCTACGCAAGCGACGCAAGTTCGAATCCCGGCGGAGTTGTACCAATGAGTTTTTCTAAAAAACTTATGTGCAATTATTTCACATCAAGTGCTTTACGGTGAAGAAAAACATCGCGAGAAAACCTGCATATGTCTGAGAAGTAATTCAAAGACGTATGTATAGTGCCCGAGACGGCGATGGACTCACCCTCTGTCACGTTGGCACTTGGTCATATTCGGTGAAATGTCAGTAAGCAGAGGTGTTGTAACAACACTATATTTATTTAAAAAAATTGGGTGCGGAATAAAGACACCTTGGAATGAAGTCTACATGGATGAAATCGCATGGCACGGCTAGTATATTTTATACCACGTGGACATTAGGTAGATGCCGCAGGCAACTAGGTACCTAATGTTGTAAATAAACGAGTATTTTATTCATAGTACTTAATCATAAAAAGTATAAGTACTTATTACAATTCAAACAAGTTTTTTTATTCTTGGCACCGATGTACATAAGCGGCCAGGGGCCCTACTATGACCTCTTACTGCTTTATTTAACACTTGAGACAGATGTATATGACGTGTATAAGTCTGTCACTGTCACACAGTGGAACTATGATGGCAATAAGAGCAGGCCCCAAGGCCTGTGGACAAAGTAACATTGTCCTTACGCTTCGTATATAGAAACGATGCAAAATGTATGGGAATGACATATGTCACGTGATTTATGTCACTTTCATATATTTCTATAAGCGCAAGCGCGAGAGAATCTAACTTTGTCTAGGATTAATTTTGGTATTTTGACAGCGAGGAATCCAACGGGTGTCTCCACATATTTTTAACAATTTACAAACTATTCTTCTCAACAAACACTTGACATTGGCAGAATAGTTTTACTTAAACTCATCGCCATTAAATAAATAAGGAAAGGAAAGGAACTTTGTCTAGGCCAGCAGTCAAGAATAAATCCTCTTTACGTAGATACCTATGTAATTGGCAAATTGTGCGTTTATAGACTCAACAAAAATTTCAAATCTCAAATCCATACAAAAGTTTTAAACTTTTGAATGCGTCAACCACGGCTATATTCAGATATTGTTAATTGACTTTACCTTAACGACGCAAATAGGTATTTTTTTCGTTATAGATATAATATAATAAAGGTATACATACAGATAAATGAAATTGCAGTGTCTGTTTGTAATTCCAAAATTACACGTTTTGACTATATACATAATTATGAAAGAAAGGTACTGACAAAGAAAACGCCATTTTTGTCTGTCTGTCTGTTTGTTCCGGGTAATCTCTGAAACGGCTGATAGCTGATGATGCAAGGAGTAACATAAACATTAGGATTCCGGTTGAAACTGCGGGGCACAGCTAGTATAGGGGTAAGTGCTCAGTAATCCACTAGCAGAAACTCATTATCATCATCCTCCTGCCCTTATCCCATGTTATTGGTGCCCAATGTGTTTCTTCTCTTCCATTTCTCTCTATCAGACGTCAAACTCAAACTCAAAAGTATCTTTATTCGTTTAGACTTTTTACAAAGTACTTTCAAATCGTCAGAATGACATAATTATACAGGATTATACATGCTACCGCCAGGTTCGGAAGGTTGCTTTTACTGACAAGAACCTCGCAAGAAACTCAGTAATTACTTTCAAAAATATTATACAATTTTAAGAATACGAAATAAATAATTTAAGAAACATAAGCTCATGGGCAAAGTTCCAATGCACAAATGTCGATAAAAATTAACATAACTAAAAATCTAGTACATATCTTCTTATAATATATAATATATTACGCGGGTGGACTTGTTTTCGGGCTCATTAAACGACTTCACATGGGCCACAATATTATATTTAGGTGTAGATTAAGATTGTATTAGATTTAAGCAATATTATAATATTATTTTGTATTCCATCGCATTAGGTTAATAAATATCTGTAATGATGGTTTATAAATGATAAATAAATAAATAAATAAAATAACTAAATGCGTGGCTTGAGATGACCATCATATCTGTATTTACTCCCATTCTAGCCATATCATTTTTCACACAATCCATCCATCGTTTCTTAGGTCTTCCTTTCGTTGTAACCATCCATATTCATAAACAATTTTTTTGGCAACATTACTCCACTAGCAGAAACTAGTGTTTATAATTACGAGCCCCTAATCAGAGCAACCCGGTGCACTTGAATGCAGTTCCCCCAGGGTAGCGAAGCTTCCCACACTGAGCCCCAAGGAGCAGAAGGTGCCGCAAGACTTGCGAACAAGACGCCTTTGTATAAATTCGCAGCTGTCGATAAACACTCTTTTCATGTATGCGAATTAAACTTACCCGCTTCTTATGTAGGTAACGGATCGAGACGTAAAATAATATAATTCAACGTTCTGACTGACTGACTGACTTATATTTCTCATGTTATTTATTTAGTACTAAGCTATGCTCCACGGTTTCACTCGCGTAGATTTAGTTTTTAAATAGAATATTAATATACACATTTAACGTAGTTTCTTTCTTCAGACGATTTAATATTTTTGATGAACATAAAAGCGGTTATTGCGACTAAATTATGATTGTTAGATATGTGCTAAATAATATTAGTATAGATTTGTAACCAGGTTCTTCCCAATAAAACCTTCCGAACCTATAGCATGTATAAATATGTCATTTGAACAATTTGAAAGTAGGTACTTTGTTAAAATTCTAATCGATTAAAGATATTTTAGATTTAATTTGGCTGACTTATACATTAATGCGAAATTTGGAGTGTGTGTAGGTATTCGCTAGGAAATAATTTTCCGAAGATCTACCCCTAAGGAGGTGAAATTACGGTTGAATTTTATAAAAAACTTTTTATTCGCTACGAATAGATGTACACGCGGGCGCGGGGTGAAGCCGGCAGCGGTGCTAGTGCACAATAAAAATATAAGTATACTTAAATACAATTATATATGTATATGTTTACTGTAGGTACTCATTAATAAATCCACATAAGTTACATAAGGAGAGCCGTGGTGGCCTTGAGGTTTGAGCAGTCGCCTGCTACGCAAGCGACGCAAGTTCGAACCCCAGCGGGGCCTGTACCAATGAGTTTTTCTAAAAAAAACTTATGTACAGTGATTTCACACCACGTGCTTTACGGTGAACTTAATCACGTTGGCACATAATCATCTTCGGTGAAAAGTGGGTGTTGTGATTACAACACCTCTGCCCACCCCTTCTGGGAATACAGGCGTGAGCATATGTATGTATGTACATAAGTAACAAACTATACAATACAAGGAAAGATAAAAAAAAATTGTAGTTTTTTAAGTTGGCAATAATCGTGATTGAAATCATTTCTAGTTAAGATGGCAACACTCACTTAAATGTTAGTTAAGTGTAACTATGTGATAGTGCCCTTACAAGCTACTACAAAAAAGGGGTTATTATGTAAGACGCGTATTTTTTTAATATGTTATCAACTTTCGTTCACTTAGTTGTTAAAAAGTTCCCTTCCAAGAATACTATGAAAGAATACTTATCTTTCTATTCATTACAACATACAAAGGAAAGGTGCGAAAAAGTTGTTTAAGTATATAGATGTTTTAAAAAAGGTCACATTATCTTATCCATTCGATTGTGTTACCATTCGTCAATGGTGAGCCAATGTTTTGGCTACGTAGTGATGCGAAAACCTTTAAACAAGTATATCGATATTTATGTATCGACAGGTATAGTCAATCCATAACAATTCATCCCTATTATATTGTAAGTAACGTTTCGATAAGGTACCAATCGTGGTAGCGAGCTGACCCAATATAATCGTGATATTTCACAACCTTATATATTATATTATTCTTGTACGTATATATTTGTATTTTAATCGTTAATAAGTTTATTAATGTAAACCTATGTCCTTTTCCATCTCCATGCACACCCGCTCCTATATTTTGTATTCTATTATAATTGTATGACTGGTAGAAAATGCTATAGCATTAAGTCCACCTTTATACTTTTGTGCATAAAGTGTAAATAAATAAATAAGTGTCGACAAATCATATTAATCAGTGAAATCCTACTAATATTATGAACGTGAAAGTTTATGTGTATCGAAGTATGGATGTTTCTTACTCTTTCGGAGTTATGAAGTCGCGGGCACCAGCTAGTTAATTTTATGAATTAGTAAAATCTTCGGTCAGTAGTCAAATGAGGAGAACATTTACAGATTTATGAAAATCATTGTGCGAATTAACTGTCCCTGTTTTGTGTGTGACGTCATCTCCTGGGTAAATAAGTTATCTGTCTGTATTTATCACCGCTGAACTACGGTTGATTCTGTAACTGTAAATGACACGATAGTTTGGCTATTATGAGGTGATATGTATAAATCTGACAGCAGCTTATGGTTGGGCAGTTATATTCTTCGTATCACCTCTATTTTCTATAGAAGTGTGACAGAGGAGAGGTAACAGAGAAGTGCTTACGGTACACATTACAACATTGCACCAGTCATATAATAGGGGCGAGCTTAAAACCATTTTATTTCAACGTGTTTATTTAAAATACTTGTTTCTTTAATCTTCAATTAATCAGTCATTTTATCGATAATTTATTGCGTAATATGTAATGGTAACATCCCTAGAGCCAGGTGCGTGTAACTAACTACCTGGCCGGAGACCTACTTACCCGAAATATTGCACCCGACTTATGCCTTTCAATGTACTTCCTTTGTTCACCGCCTTTGGCCCTTTGGTACATAACTGAGGTAATTTTTACCGACGATCGAAGAAGAATACAAATTATTATTGAGGATACCTTTTGAAGGTACGTTTGTTTCGAAGCTGGGATAAGAATCAAGAAAGTACTTATGTGTATCTATACAGATACATAAATTTTGAAGTGTCTGTCTGAAATTCTGTATTAATAGCTTTTCACTAAATGCATATCGAAGCATATATGGTGCTTGCTCAAATTGAAATATATTTTCTTAAATTTCTTTCTTGTATATCTATTTGTTCCGCCTCATCTCCGAAACGGTTGGACCGATTTTAACGGGACTTTCACTGACAGATAGCAAATTTCACAAGGTATAACTTAAGCCACTATTATTTAAAAAAACATTACGGTTCATCTATAAAATTAACTCTACGCGGGTAAAGCCGCGTTTTGAAAAGTTATTATAATTCACAAGTGTCTCTTTCTATTAATCTGTATGTTACATTATTACGGGTTAACCGCTGAACCGATTTAAATGAAATTTGCTATAGCTAAGAACATACCTTCTATCCTGCGGACGAAGTAGCGCGTAAAAGCTATCTATAAATTAATCTCCGCTAGTCTAGACTGAGTCTAGGCTGCGGTTACGGTTAAGTGCTAGCCTTTTAGTGAAACATATTAGCTAGTGGTCAGCGTTGAAAAATTTGTACGATTTTTTCAAATACCTGAGACTAACTATATCTACATGCTGCGCCTCACGATTTGTCTCGCATAGTATTAGCAAAGTAGCCTAAGTATACAGTGATAGGTAATATGGCATTCTACCTATTTGCGAAATAATGTTTAGTATTGTTTATTTATACAGCTCGCTCCGCAGTTCTACCTTCGTGGATTTAATTATACGGTTAGCTTTATTTCCTAGAACCTTATTTTTTTTAAAATAATAGTAGCATAATATTACTCCTTATCACCTATGTGTGTCTATTGCACGCGCGGAGTGATTTTCGAGTGGAAAATCAATTGCGTTAGAAATAAAAAATGTGCAATTCTTCTAAGAATCCTGAGAAATATGTTAATGTTTCTCAAATTGATACTTTACCAACTTACTATGGTACGTAAAACTATTCACATAAAATTAAAAAAAAATTACACTACCACAGTGACAATTTTATTACTCATTCAGATTTCGCTTCATCGCTATTTGTTGTAAAACTATGGGACTGCAAAAATGTACACGACAATTTTTGGTTACTGCTTATTGACGCCATCTAGGGAAAACTAATATTATTTTATAAAAGGTAGAGTTAATATTATTTTATAAAATAGCAACCCAAACATAACTTCACATTTTTCATAGGTGGCCACATTGCTTCAACTGTCATGTCATGTCAATTGTATTAGTGTTGTACTGAGTTGATTATATTCGGACTTCTCGATAACTTGCTGATGCTCAATTGCTTCAATATAAATGAAGATCATAAAATATGCATACTGAGCTGTGCACCTTTTTTATGCTAAACTGTCCATTAGTCGATATAAAATGTTATACATTAATATTACATTTGT
The DNA here is from genome assembly GCA_929442735.1 of Watsonalla binaria. NCBI lineage: Eukaryota > Metazoa > Arthropoda > Insecta > Lepidoptera > Drepanidae > Watsonalla > Watsonalla binaria. Next base: position 1,459,537 of record OV838932.1, read on the forward strand.
TTCTCAATTATATTAGAAGTATTCCCAAATTAAGTCCATTATTTTTCAACTCTTTTTTTCGTATAACTTACGTTTTCTATAGAATTAACTTTGAATCGTGATCGAAGTGTAATTTTTTTTTAATTTTTTGATTTAATGGGACTTCTAATCAAATAAAACTTGATTCGATTCTTACAAATCCAATCCCTGTTTTGGTTTGGTTGCACTATCATCTGTCAAGCAAAGAGGTATCTAATTGTCAAAATGGCACGTCAGCAGCAGGATGTTGATGAACTTTTTGATGTTAAAAATGCATTTTATGTTGGAAATTATCAACAAGCAATCAACGAGGCGCAAAGCGTATCCGTAAGTTACTGTTCTGCATATTATTGCCACACTGGACCCTTTATTTATCGTGATATTTCATCATGTTATGGGCGGTGCGGTGACGTGCCCGCTTAACTATGTTATCATCTTTTCATTTCAATACTTTTTGGCCGTCTATAACAAGTGGGTATAACTATCTAGGAACAATCCCGTAACATCATTATCTTTTCTTGCAGCCATCAACTCCCTTGGTAGCTTTGCAGCGCGATGCATTGCTCTACCGTTCATACATCGCCCAGGGCAACTACAGGATCGTGTTGCAAGAGATAAAAACAGCGGATCCCATGCTCCAACCGCTCAAAACTCTTGTAGAGTACTTATCACCTGGTGCTAACAAGCCGGCCATTGTTGCTGACATTGATGCCAGGGTAAGTGAATATAAATAACTTAATAATACTGAATGGGTAATATCACACAAAATTCACTGACACATTGCCTTGTTGGTGTAGTGATCTCAAAGTGCCACTGGTACAAAAGGCTTGGGATTCGATCCCCGGGTTGGTGTGTGATGTTAGTGTTATTGGGTTTTTCTACCTGTATTTGTACCCATTTTTTGGTAATTAAGTATGTAAGGTGTAAGGGGCTAAGGGGTTACATGGGACTTAGTAATTACTGGCGAAATGTGGGTGTACTGGAAGTACACCTCTGCCTACCCATGCAGGGGATACAGGCATGCTTTTAAGTATGTGCTAAGCTCACATAGGCTATGCTTTATGCTTGTTATTTTATCTTACAGGTGGCAAAAGGTACAGAACTGATAAACGAAATATTCCTCATTGTAGCTGCCACCATTTACTATCATGAGGATAATTATGAGGCTGCACTCAAGTGAGTAACATTATTAGATACTTTTAATATTCCTATTTTCAACCTGCGGGTCAAAACTATCTTATAACCCAATTGGTTTAGCCATAAAAAGGTAACAGACAGACTTTTTCTTCTTAGTCGTAACCTCATGACTGAGGGACGTGACCATGGCGCGACGTCTGCATTAACATTGCTTTCCAAGCCTCTCTATTTTGTGCCATCTGGATGGTAGCCTGAAGAGTAGTCCTCTGGGTCGCATCCATCCATCGTGTTGGCGAACGACCCCTGCTTCTTTTGCCCTCGACCCGTCCCGTAATCATCAGCCTTTCTAGGCTGTCTGGATCGCGTCGTGCTGTGTGCCTGAAGAACTTGATGACTCTTTGTAGACAGGTTGTTGATAGCCTCCTTGTAATGTTGAGCTGTTTTGCGGTTTATAGATTGGTTTGTCCATATCCTCTCAAGTCTCTTTACTGCCAATTTCGCCATTTGGGATCTTCTGATCACCTCTCGTTCGCAACCACCATCAGACCACCTCCAACAGACAGACAAATACTAGCAAGTCTTTTCCCATGACTTATTCTACATATTTATTGTCTAAGTACCCTATACTGTATAGGATATGACTGGGGCGAGCATTCCATATAAGCAGTGCTTACCATTTGTGATGACTGAATACATGCGTATTGTGTGTGTGTGTATACCAAAACCTATGTACCTATGCGCCACATTGGTATGTTATTAACCTACATACCTACCCTACTTATTGTTTATGCTTAACCCTCTGAAAATACAATGCACGGCCCTCGGATATGAGATAGCTTTCAAGCTGTTTCTTTACTAAATCTCAGCCAAAAGGTGAATGTGGTTTAAATTTATAATATTTTAAGCACAGATTAGCATAGCTAGTCAATATTTAAACTTAATAACTCATATTCAAATTTATTTATTTTTATAGGATCCTCCATAATGCAGAGTCCCTGGAACTGAGAGCATTCACACTCCAGTGCCTGCTCGCGATGAACCGGCCCGACCTGGCCCGCAAACAACTTAAGTTGATGCAGGACATTGAGGATGATGGCACATTGACTCAACTTGCCCAGGCTTGGCTTAACTTATCGCAGGTACAGTAACTTATTAACTCTCAATTATCTAAGAGCAAAGCTACTTTTATTAAGCTCAATCGCCTTTCATAGCACCTCTGCGATTGCGATTGAGCTTAATAAAAGTTGCACCAATTATCTCATGCCACCAATAATGAATAAAAGATGTCTGGCTGCGATTTTTGCTAATTCACATCAAAAGTTTCGATACATACATTATAATCACTTGTTCACTAGTTACTATATACATTATAATACCCGAGGGGGTAGGCAGAGGTGTACAACACCTCTGCCTACCCCCTCGGGGACTAACAACACCCACATTTCACTGAATATGATTAAGTGCCAATGTGATAGATGATGAGTCTATTGCCGTCTCGGGCACTATACATACGTCATTGAATTACTTCTCTGACATGCAGGTTTCCTCACGATGTTTTCCTTCACCGTAAAGTATGTGGTGTGAAACTCATTGGTACAGGCCCCGCTGTGTTTCGAATTTGCGTCGCTAGTGTAGCAGGTGATTGCTCAAACCCGAAGGCCACCTCATTCATAATTGCCTTATCAGGACTTCAACAAAATAAATTATTATCCTATATTCTGCAATTGTTCAAGGTATACTAAGTGATTCATAGTGTACATATTGTGTTGTTAGGGTGGCCCTGGGGTACAAGACGCGCACTACAGTATAATGGAGCTGTCGGAGCGACTGGGAGCCCTGGGCGCTGGCCCGGCCGCTGTGGGGGCCGCCGCTGCTGCTTCTAGAGGTATGTGTTATACATTATCGTAATAATAATAATAATAAAGCTATATTCATTCTATACATGCAGAAAATCAGTAATTTTCAGAAAGTGGGAGTACACGGATAAAATAAAGCCTATGTTACTCGCTGATGATATAGCTTTATTGTGAAAGAATTTTTTAAATCGGCACAGTAGTTTTTGAGTTTATTCATTACAAAAATACACACAGAAATACAAATCTTTCCTCTTTATAATAGTAACAACGATAATTGATAAAACTATTTATATTGTAAAGTACAATTGTTATTACATTTCATTGTTAAATTTACTGTTGTTTATAGATCAAAATTACTAAATGGTCTCTTAAATACTTTTATATTTGGGAAAGTATAATTCTAGTACTTAATGGACCCCTCTCGGGTATAAGCCTCTTCCAAAGACTGCCTTAACTGAATAAATGGACCCCTCTCGGGTATTAGCCTCTTCCAAAGACTGCCATAACTGAATTAATGGACCCCTCTCGGGTATAAGCCTCCTCCAAAGACTGCCTTAACTGAATTAATGGACCCCTCTCGGGTATAAGCCTCCTCCAAAGACTGCCATAACTGAATTAATGGACCCCTCTCGGGTAAAAGCCTCCTCCAAAGACTGCCATAACTGAATTAATGGACCCCTCTCGCGTATAAGCCTCCTCCAAAGACTGCCTTAACTGAATTAATGGACCCCTCTCGGGTATAAGCCTCCTCCAAAGACTGCCATAACTGAATTAATGGACCCCTCTCGGGTATAAGCCTCCTCCAAAGACTGCCTTAACTGAATTAATGGACCCCTCTCGGGTATAAGCCTCCTCCAAAGACTGCCATAACTGAATTAATGGACCCCTCTCGGGTATAAGCCTCCTCTAAAGACTGATGACTGACTTTTGCAGTTTGCATCACCTGCGATTATTTCATCTTGCCACCTGATGACTGGCCGACCTCTATTTCTAGTTCCCTATTATTTTAATACAACACTATCCTAATACTGTGACCTAATTTTAGGGCCTATTAATATCACAAGTTCGCCTGATCATTTCTATAACATTCCCCAAACTTAAGAAACATAAGCAACAGAAGATGAGATTCGCGACGATGTTGGTTACATTCAACTAGCGATCCGCTCTCGCTTCACTTAGGGTTAAGAATTTGCAATCTATAAGAAAGAAAAAACGAAAATATATTTTTCAAAAAAAAATGCGATGCGGCATTAATTAAAATTAGATAAGTTTCAAGTAACATTATTACGTCACAGACATACATTAACTCTTGAACAAAGACACTGTTGCTCTCTCTGTTGCTTATTAATTGTATGTCTGTGGGTCACACCTAAGTTAGTACCGCACAATGATAAAGACTGCAAAAAATGTACTTTGTCTATGGTCACATGCCACAATTTTTTCACAGACAAAATAAGAATTTAAGCAGTTAATCTATTACAAAACCTTGACTTATCTTCAGTATAATTATTACTATGGATATTTTAGCTTTAAACCCATCCGGCAAGCTCAATCGGATCCATAAAGGTGCAACCTGATGCAAGCCGCTCGACGCTCGTTGCCAGTGACAAATGTGGTCACGTGATATGTAGCGATACGCGATACGAGCGGCTGCATGACGTAGTTCCTTTTTGAGTCGCGGGAAATTGAAAATGGGGTCACATGACACACAGTTTAAATCCTGTGCAATCATGTAGATATTATGTTTTGAAAGTACTTTGTTAAAAGTCCATTCAAATAAAGTTATTCAGATTTTTTAGAAGAATGTTGACTTCAATTCATACCTACTATTTAAGGATTTTCAAATAAAATTTACCATGATAAGATGTTGAATGTGTGTGACAGTTACATATAAAAAAAATCTCCTTCTAATCATTGGTTAAAAATGTGAAGTTTTATGAATCGCTGTAATGTCAGGCATGTGGGAGGAGGCGGAGCAGATGTTGTCGGAGGCACAGGCGCGCGCACCGCCGCAGGCCGACCTGCTGCTGGGGCTGGCCGTCACTGCGCTGCACGCCGGGAAACCACCCGAGGTACGCTATACCTATATATATTCTTCTCAACAAAAGCTACACCCCGAACCCGGTGGCAACATTTATAATCATGTATAATGTATTTTACTGTCCTTCTGACGATTTGAAAGTACTTTGTAAGAAGTCTAATCAAATAAAGATATTTTGAATTTAAATTTGAATTAAGGGTCGAGATTTTTTTGGCGCAGAGTATCGGCTGGTACACATCAATTAATTAAAAAATCTCTTAACATCGTCATTTTAAGTAATATTTATCAGAATTTCGATGCTTATTGCATGATATGTAACATAAGATTATTTTACTGATGCTCACGCCTGTATTCCCCGAAGGAGTAGACAGAGGTGTTGTAATAGCAACACCCGCTTTTCATACATACATGACATATGGTGAGTCCATCGCCGTGTACTATAGATACGTCTTTGAATTACTTCTCAGACATATGCAGGTTTCCTCACGATGTTTTCCTTCACCGTAAAGCACGTGGTGTGAAATCACTGTACATAAGAAAAACTTATTGGTACAGGCCCCGCTGGGATTCGAACTTGCGTCGCTTGCGTAGCAGGCGACTGCTCAAACCTCAAGGCAAAATATTTCCTATGTCATTGATATAAGAACATTTTTTTAATTTGTTCCAGGTTTCGTCCCGCTACATTGCCCAGTTGTTGGACAGCCATCCCGACCATCCCTTCACGAAGGAGTATCACGCCAAGAGCAACGAGTTCAAGCGACTTGCTGCCCAATATCAACCCTCCGTGGCGAGCTAAATCATACCTTAACACATTCGTATAGAGTTGAATAGCATTTAAACTTATATCTGTATTGAAAGACTATATTCTATTATTTTGGTTTTTTATTTTTTTCTCCATTTTTATTGTTTCGTAAAAAATATTTTCTTATTTGTAATTCAAGATTTAAAGGAAACTTTACAAATGCATATATATATATACAGCATATAGCTGTTTTTAATTGCTTATAATGGCTCAATTGATGTATATGCAGTTGGTGCTAAGACTAAAATTACTGTTGCATTAAGTCTAATATGTTATTTTTCCATTAAATATATTTACTTACTAATTGTACTTTAAACGCAGAAATATCCTAAAGCAGTCCGCGGACTAGACGGGAAATTGGCAGTCAAATTAAAGATTTATTTTTTTATATTGGACGTACATATTTTTTTTAAATATTTTTAGTGAATTGCTGTTATTATCTGTAGAGCTATTGTTTTTCAAGTTTCTAATATTTATTTAAATATAAAAAAAAGTTTACACTGGTAATAGGTTTGAATCCTTTAAAACTGAACACATAATTCAGCAGCTTACTTCTTTTCAAACTTAGAACTTCAACACTTAAACATGTCATATGTTATCATTGGTTTAAAATTTCGATTACGATGCTTGGGAAACTCCCTAACATTTATGTGGTCCTAGTAGAATGAGTAATCATAATCATTGTCTGGCTCCTCATCATCCAGGGTAGTGTTCCCCAGGAGGTGATACTGGCGCAGTCTTTCCAATGCCTTCATGTCCTCAGATATTCCCAGGGGCAGTTCTGAGTCTGGTGGTTCTACTTCGCCCTTTATCATAGACCAGTCTGTTGTTGACTCGCGGGGAATCTCGCCGTTTAATCCTGGAAAGAAGACGAATTGAAGAATTTTTATTTAATTAAATTAAAATATTTCGTATGTACAAAATCTATGAATTATTTGTTTCTTGAATGCCGGTAGTAAATAGGTTCTAGCCTAATTGTGTGCAATAATACATCGAACAATACTTTATATAATACATCTGAAGTAACAGATTATAATAATACCTAATATATTCAACGAGAAGAATAGTATAAACAAATATTAGACATAGATAAAAATTACTATGAATTATTTAACTGGCAGAACTGGTCGATAGCATACAACTTGGCCACCTGATTAGCATGTTGTGTGTGACGGACCGAGTAAAATAAATATAGATAAGGATAACCTCGTGGTGATATCTCGACGGGCCCCACAACAGGCGGCGCGGTGTAGGCCTCCAGCTCCTGCTCAGTTCTGCTCTCCTTGTTCAACTTCTCCTGCTTGCGTTGGCGTCTCCATGCCTTTTGTAAGTTGAACCGCTCTGGTCTGGAACATACAGGAAATAAGCGGTCTAATTCATTTGCGTCATAGAAATGCGATAGCGCCGTGGTGGCTTTGGGGTTAAAGCAGTCGCCTGCTACGCAAGTTCGAATGAGTTTCTAAAAACTTATGTGCAGTTATTTCACACCACGTGCTTTACGGTGAAAGAAAACATCGTGAGGAAACCTGCATATGTCTGAGCAGTAATTCGAAGACGTACGAGACGGCGATGGACTCACCCTCTGTCACGTTGGCACTTGATCATATTCGGTGAAATGTGGGTGTTGTTGTTACAACACCTTTGCTTGTGTCCTAGGGTTTCACAGCACAGCGCAACTGTAAAGATGGTAGGCAGCGCGTGAGTGCACCTGGTGGTAGCTGCTTAGTTATCACCAGGGCCTTTTCTATACAAAGTAGGTAACATTATCTTCGCGCTTCGCTAATAGTAACGAACGAGTATGTACGGAATTGACAATATGTCGAACGCCTGAGTTATGTCATTTAGATACACTTTGCGTCGTTTCTATTATCCTACAGTAGGCTTACATAAAGTAACATTATACGCTTAGCTGCGTAGGTACTCTTTTGCCACATAACGTCACCCACGTTACACGGCTTACAACCCATCTAGACGTGTTTTCTTATTGTGTGATGTATCGCGATCGCCACAAATTAGGTACTTACTTCTCTCCATCTTGATAGACACGTGCCTCCAGATTGTGTATGTCATGCCTGATGTCAGCTAACATGAGCAGCATCAGGTCGAGAGAACCTTTAGGCCCACGAGCCCCTCGAGGGCCACGCGGGCCCATGTCACCTTTGGGACCTTCCATTCCCGGGGAACCTGGAGGACCCTGCCAATTGAAAAGGTATTCAAGTCTCTTTCTCGAAGGTTATCTATTTGGAAACTATAGGTAGGTTGGTACACAAGCTTATAATTTGAAACCAAATGTGTCTATAACTGTGCGATTCTAAAGGAACAGTCTCACTGGACGTTGAGACAGCGTGGGGTTCTTCAAGGGTGCGACTGTGAATAGATTCGCGCAAGGAATGCCTCTGCAAGCGTCCATTGGCTGCGGGAACCACTTAACATCAGATTTACGTGTTGCTTGTATTCCACCCATGCTTATATATGCTATAATTTTCAAAGCGTTTCGTAGTTAGGAAGGTAATCTTTTGTATTACTAAACATTGTACCTAATTGGCCTTAAGTTACGACTTGACGCACTCGTTAGCTATGGGACTATTTATTGATGAGACGTAAGGAAAATATAGAGTATATGTGCCGTGTCCTTTATAATCTGTAAATTATATACTTATACTATACCATAATACATACAAGATCAAATAAATCATAAAAGTACGTACTCTTGGCCCTCGTTCGCAACGACAGAAACCGCCTTCCAATGGAGCCGTCGCGTCCAGCACTCTGTACGTGTACTGCCCTTCTGGAAATCAATGAATATACACCGATTGGTAAAAAGTTTTGGATATCTTCACATACACATTTTCCATTTTATACAAAAGCTGCCATCATTCAAGCATGTTTCCCGGCCCGTTTATAAAAGCGTTAAAGAGTAAATTGTATCCTCGGCAACAGATAAGGATGAAATACCAGGGTTTCATATTTAGCATACAGATTACCTTCACCCTTAAGCATTGGGTTTTCCATAAGTTTCTTAAGTGCGGACTGTGTGGTGTGTAGTTGGTCGCTCAGCTGTTTGACCTTCCTTGACAGCCATGTCACCGTGTCGCAAGGCGCGTAGCAACGAGAAGCGGCTCGGATTAGGGGCAGTGGTTCCTGAAATGTATCCAGATACTTAATTAAACTACTGGATATAATATGGATTCGATAGTTTAGGAATACTGAACCATCAGATTGCTAATCAGAACTTTAGGAATCCCTTTTGTGGGGGAGAATACTGTCTTCAGCCAACCTTTCAAGCCAAATTTTTTTAATGATATTTGGGCCAACTGCTTACAATGTTTGCCCTGGTAACTCAGTTTATATATAGGTTATTCAAGCCTCGTCGTTTGACCTTGCGTTTTAGCGTGGTTTAAAATGTTTTGACCTGCCATCTTTGGCATTCAATCACAACCCGCCAATTTGAGCTACGCTGAAACGAAAGTTCAGTTATGACGAAACCCATATACTTGGGGCACTAGACTAGGAAAGCATATGGCGACAAGTCTCACCGGTATAGCAAGTGGAGTTCTCCGCTCGCACCTCTTGCCGTCGCTGCCGACCGAGTACGGCGGTGAGCACTCGCAGTGGTAGCCCCCTGGGTCATTCACGCATCTCTGCTCGCATCCACCATTCCCTGCTGCGCACTCGTCTATGTCTGGAAATAGGATGTTCTCATATAATAATATCATGAGTGTGTGTCACGAAAGGATTGCAGTTCCGTAATGCTGTAGGTACTGTAAGCATTGCAATAGGTAGGTAATTTTCAAATTTCTCTGGTATAGTGGGTGTTAATACTTCCCATATCTACTTATGCATGACAAACTAACCAACACAATAAGGTTGCGTCTTCCTCCTGTAATTGTCCTCATGGTAACTGAAGCCGTCGTGGCACGTGCACCAGACCCTCTCGCCGCGCACCTCGCAAGCCTGCTCGCATAGCTTCAGACTGCACGGGTCCACCGACTTCGGGATACATCTGAAGGCATCGTACATTTCATTGCAGAAGGATATAATCCATACTAAGAAGCATCCTTATCGCCATATAGCAATAATTTTAGCAGGGATACAGTCACACGAAGATATGATTTTTGAATTTCTTTTGAAAGGTCTGATACGGTACTTATGAACTTCTCCTTTCCTTACAATGTTTTCCTTCACGTAATGCTAGTAGCGAATTAAACTCATTCTGATGCTGAATAAAAACTAGGTACAGCCAGACAGAGTAGTCACCGCACTCTTAAATGTTTCCTAAAATTTCAGCTATTCCCATAATAAACGTGACGTTCCTGCATTATATATACTTCGCTTGACAAACATCATTTCTGGAGGTTATTTGCTTCCTATTTTGTAAGCCTTACCGTCCAGCGATGTACATATGAGTATCACAGCAGGTGAGTTTGATGCACTGGACGTCTGCACCGTCGATGTTGCAGGTCTCGCGCGTGCGCAGCAGCCGCTCCGTCGGACACGGGTTGATGCCGTCCGCACTGTTAACAGGAAAGCATTATAAAGTGGTGTTAGCATTTATAATCATGTCAATCTACCGGTTACCTACTCGACAATATTTGGCTACAAGTTGGATTTATTTAATAAAGGATTGGACTTATTCATCCAACCTGTAGCCAAATATTTCCCTGATGGCAGCACCGACCGGAATGATAAGAGTTTACATAACCCAACCCTATTATATTGTTGTATGTATGTATGTATGTACTAGAGGGCAGATGAAACCTTACTACACTACAAGACAAAGGGATAACTCTACCAAGCTCTGGTTAAGTATCCAATTATTTTGTATCAGTTCTATCATCGTCCTGTCCTTATCAAATCCTAATACGTACGTAGCTACTGTATTCACTTACTCTCTACCCACATCATCTTGCACATAATCCTTTTTTAAATATTTAGTAGCCTAAGTTACTCCTTGTAAAATTAGCTATCCACCCGTTAAAATCGGTCCACACGTTCAGAGATTGGATTACCGTACGTATTGTTGGAGTACCGTAAAAATTTTCATAATATGCATTTAGTGAAAAGCGGTTATTTTGGAATTACAAACAGACACATCAATTTCAATCTGTATAGATTACAGACGTTTATTGTGCCCTAATACCTACATGAGGCACATTAGCACAAACATTTCCATCAATCACTTTGCCTGAGTGGCTACTGAGTCATCACTCAGCAACTTTGAAGGACATAATAATATTGTTTAAAATAAATTTATTACATTTTATTTTCAGCTGTTGCGTATGAGTATGACGGCTCTCGATGACTTTCAATTACCCGTGTTAGTCAGATTGACCTTACAGTTTACAGCTGCCGGCTGGACAAGATTAGATGCACACGGAAAAATATACACACATTCTGCTTGGCATCATTCAAATAGCAAAAGTCTCTTTTTTAATCGACTTCAAAAAAAGTAGGCAGAGGTGTTGTAATAAACACCCACTTTACACCGAAGATGATTAAGTGCCAACGTGACAGGGTCAACGTATCAGGCACTATGTACGTCTTTGAATTACTTCTCAGACATATGCAGGTTTCCTCACGGTGTTTTCCTCCAATGTAAAGCACGTGGTGTGAAATCACAGCACATAAGTATTTTACGAAAAACTCATTCTTGCGGGTCCCGCTGGTCTCACGCGACTGCTCAAGCCTCAAGGCCACTACTCACACCGCGCAGTGCGACCATTCTGCTTGAAATATTGTAAACTTGATTTAAGCCTTGCTTTTTTTATCCAACTGACGCGTTTACAACAATGGCCTACTTACTTGTTATTCTTTACGCGAACATTGGTTATCAGTCAACGAAATATATTAGGCCATGAAGGATTTTATATGACAGTCAACACTAGACCAACACTACTTGAGTATAGGAATAAATTTCCTTTTGTGTTTGCCGGTTCTTCTAAGAAGGCTAGTTTCCGAACCCATGGTAACTTCGACGTCCGTTTCGTAATTGCCTTGCCAGGGCCCAAACTGAATAAATCATTTACATTTTGAGAAGGGCATGCATGTGCAAAATTACATTTTGTTACCAATGTTTTTTATAAATTTCACTTATTTCTTAGTACTCCATATTTTTACAAAAAGCTCCTGATTAATCGAATCCACTCTCAATCTTTTCTATTCTCAGATAAGCTTCGTAATTGATCTAATTCTATTCTCAATCTAAAAGACACGTCGAACCGTTTCACGTCATTTCAAATATCCTACCAATAGTAGGTAACAACTTCACTTAGGTAGTACGTTCGTAACCTCCAATCTATTAGTAATATTCCGATGAACAGATGGCATCTTGAGAACGGCAATGTAAGAGAGACGGTCATCTCTCATCCACGCCTCACTTACCTTCCGAGAAGTACATCAAAGGATCTTTGTACGGCCCTTTGTACTGAGACGCATTCATACCTTGTATTTAAGTGCATTGTACCTATAGACGTGCACTGTACCATAAATACGTTGGATCACGCTATTGGTAAGTATTGTAGAACTCATCTCCCTGGTCTTATCTCATACATTTTTGAGGTCGGCACTTGATGTGGCTGATTGATTGATCACATGATTTTTATGCGAAGCGACTGCCATTTGACCTTCGTAAGCTCTCTTTATGAGGAAATTCGGTAATCTGGGCAAGACCAGTTCTCAGAGTTTCTGAGGCCTCCGACTGACCTGTAACGATGGCTTATCTTCCTCTCCAAAGCACGGAGGGAACTCAGGCGGTCACCCGTCAACTACTGGCTTGGACATGGTTGCTGAACTTCGCTGATCGAATGATATACGCAATAGCAACTGTGCCAGAGGCTTCTCAATCACATAAGGCATAATTAGATTTATTTTTTCGTGGCATTATCCAATACATGATTGGGGTTTGCCACGATTTAAACTCGATTTATTGAATGTATTACAAACAGACACTTCCATTTTATTTATCTGTATAGATATAGATATAATTAAGAGGAAATATTTACAAGTGTGTTATGATTAAATTCAAGACCTAACCGATCGATTTCAAATCTTTGGACGAAAAGAAAGAAGAATGCAATAATATCATAAGTTTATGGCTCACAGTATTCTCTGCCTACCCCCATGGGTCATGAGCATTTGTATGTACAATAACCTAAGTAGGTAACTTCTGTAACACAGATGCATTTGTACTGAGTTCATTCATTGAAAGTCCGTTGAACCCACGCACTTTGCTTTTTAACTGCAATTGATTACGATGTTGATAACGTGGGGAATTTCAGAAGTTACATTACATTGAACTTTTTGCATCAATTCGTTCTGTATTATGTTATAGCTTTACTAGTTGTGCCCGGCAAAAGTTGTATTGCCATATATTTTTTTTGGGGTGGTCACCCTTATCATTTAGGGGTATGAAAAATAGATGTTGGCAGATTCTCAGACCTACCCGATCTGCACACGAAATTTCGTACAAATCGGTCCAGCCTTTTCGGAGGAGTACGGTAACTAACATTGTGACATGGAAATTTTATATATTAGATTTATTTGCGGGCTTATTTGACAAGACTATGTCATATAACTGTCGTGGTCATGGAATTAAGTAAGCTAGTTAATATTTTTCCTTACCTTTCCTCTTTAACCGACTTCAAAAAAGAAGGAGGTTATCAATTCGATTGTATGTTTTTTTTATGTTTGTTACAGAATTTTTGATTGTATGAACTGATTTTGATGAAGCTTTCCAAATGGTCTCATTTTAAATTGGTCGAGTTCTGATGGTAGCTTCCATGAGAAACCGAGGGGAAGGAACTGTGTACATGGGCTTATATATATGTTTTATGATTTATATTGTATTACTCAAAGCTGTAACATTTTTTTTAAAAGAGTAATAACTGAGTTTCTTGCCAGGTTCTTTTCAGTTAAAGCAACCATCCGAGCCTGGCGGTAGCATGTATAATCCTGTATAATTATGTCATTCTGACGATTTGAAAGTACTTTGTAAAAAGTCGAATCGAATAAAGATATTTTGAATTTGAATTGAATTTGAATTTGATGTTGGAGCCGATATACAGTCAAAGGAACTCCTCATCGATTTACAGCAAGTACTTAGTGTTTGGGCGTGATTATTTTAATTTAAATATAAGTCTTCATTGTATTTAGTTAAGCAGAGTGGACACATTGAACAACACACATGTATGCAATTTATTCTATTTATTTAAAGTAGCAAAGAATACTTAACATTTCCTTTAAATATGTACGAGTATGTAAATATATTTACCTGCATAAATAACCTTGTCATTATCATCTCTAAGAACTCTAAACTTGTCTTTGGGAACACGAACAATATGAAATACATATTCAAGTATTTCAAACGGGCAGTGTTTTAATAACAATGTGCTATGGACGGATAATTATTATGAATTGTGCAAAAAATGACAATTAACATGCATGAATGAAGTTATTAGGAAACCGCCAAATTACATGACATTGTCGCAAACTAACTGACACATGAAGTGAATATTAATTATTGTGGGTATTGTGGATGATCCTTGTAATTTTAGTAACTTATAAATCACTGGGTTCCTAAGAATTTTGCGTGTAATTTTCTTAACAAATATTTATTTATACTGTCTATGAGTTTTCTACAACAAAAAATATATAGAATTAGTTTATCAACGAACATCACATCACTTCCGGTATCAGATAAAGAGACGGTCACGGCAATATTTCATATCTACTGTACCAGGAGCACATAATCACTTACAGGTCGATGGCATCGTCGTGGTAAGCATCTTCGACGTGGTATCCTCCCTGGTAGCAGAGTACCAAGCTCACAGAACAGATGAGGAGTAGTGCGGCGCAAGCCGCGGAGCCAAGCGGCGCGCGCATCGCGACTGCGGGTGCGCGCTGCTCGCGGATATGCGTTTGGACTGAGATACTCAAACCGTAGGTATTTGTATGCGATGTGTTTGTGTATGTATGGATGTGTGTATGCAGGACTATATGTACAAATAAACTGATATAAAGATCCAGGATGCATACTCCATGAAAGATATACTTAGGTAATACATTTTATGTAAACGTCTACTAAACTACGCGTGAATTTTTTTTCCTTATTTGTCAAGTAATTTCAATACTTTTGTACAAAAGTGATAGAGAATCACCGGTTCATGTAGGAAGAATCTGGAAGAATATTGGTCGACTATCACATATGCGGCTAAAATGTAACCTCATGTATCCTACTAGGTTGGTGCTGACATACTTTGCTAGACTAACACTTAATATTGTAAAACATAATTAGTAATTAGAACCAAGTATTTAAAGACTTTATACGCCATATATTTTATACATTAAGGCGGGTTGAAAACTGCAAGTCGCAATAAAAATTAAGATCTACCGTCAAAAATATGTTACAAGTAGGTGAGTATGTGGGTATGTAGTCTCTTCTTGTAGTGCCTCTCCAGCTATTGAAGGGTGGCTGCCAGTGAGGTATACTTCTGTCTATCCTTCCGGAGCCGGAAGAGTTCAGCAGCACTGCTGATGCCAGTCCACTCGCGGATATTGCGCAGCAACGACTCTCCAGCCACTTTGCCCATCATAATAACTTGCAGTCCGTCTCTGGCATGTCTCATAATATGGTCCAGAAAACCAACCTTTCTCATTGGCGTCGCGTAGCAAAAAAATATTAATAAAATTAATAATAAAAAAAATATCCTTTTGCTAGAGGTTGAGATCCACAGAAGAATAGTAGCTACTAATGGTCCCAAAATAGCCGGAGTGCGTGCCGGGTGTGCGTTGTGTACATAAGATATACTTGTGTGTTTATCCGACGCGGACGATCTGTGCCATAGTTACTTACGGTGACCATGCTTCTTGCTAATATATAATGTGACTGTAAAAATATCCCTATATTACGAGTTTCGATATGGTCTCTCGCATTTGGTAGGACCTACACTGCTTAACCGGAAAAAGGGGAGACCTCGGCTAAGGGCGTTGCTGAGGGATGAACAAGGGGGCTGGATCTGAGTGGTATTTAAGGACATGTTTAGGCTAGTGGCTCGGCGCGCGCTTCAGCAAGGAACGGGGGGACGATGACGTAGAGTTCGACTCTATATACCGGCTAGCATCTTCCACAATATTTAAACGACATATTTTAGATATTTACGTCGCCACTACGAGGCACTAACATTAATTATAACAGTTAAATGACGATCAATATTACAGGAACCGTCGCCATCGCAAGCGCAAGGGACCTTACTCTAAAGGAGAGGCCTAGGTTTGGAGTTTGAAGTCTTTCTGAATGAGGTTGGGGCGGCGGGGAAATGAGCTTCACCTATTCCATGCTCAGTATCCCCACAATCTTTCAATGTGCGCTTATACCTCGTGAGTAAGTAAAGTAAATACTGATTATTTATTTTTCTCAGTTATCCCTGAAAGTAGGCAATAGGATGCTCAGCCGAACTTGATCAGATAATTTGTTTGTTTGCAGAGCGTCCCGCGTGCTCGGCTCACGGTCACAGACACACCACTGACACACTACCCAGTTCTACCAATGGTGTTATGCAATATATATATCTATACATCTATACAGAGATATACTATTTAAGTGTCTGTTTGTAGTTCCAAATGAACAGTTTGTCACTAAATATATTATTTGAAAGTAGATACAGTAGAAATACAAAAATACAATTTTTTTTTTATATCTTTTTCACTGACCTCTACATACACAATACTACGCTGGACTGATTAATCCAAAACTTCAGGGGGCATACTATGATCTTTTTAAGTTTTATCTTAGCTTTGACGTTTCTTTAAGTACCATTAAAGTAAATGAATATGCTAAAATGATTTCACACCACGTTTACGGTGAAGGGAAACATCACGAGGCAACCTGCATATGCCTGAGAAGTTATTCAAAGATATAATGTAAAGTGCCAGAAACGGCGATAAACTCACTGTCACGTTGGCACTTAATAATCTTCGGTGAAAAGAGGGTGTTATTATCGAAACTCTTCCTACTCTCCTTTCACCTTCGGGTAATACAGGTGTGAGCATAATATGTAATTAATTTTAATAGAATAAACATTATTTTCCATCTCGCTATTCCATTGAACACGAATTTAAACCCACGTGTATCCTACGTGTCTTCATCGGAATAATTTACCAAAAATAGAATTAGACACGGGAGATAACAATTAAAACGTGGGGGTGAATACATAACACACTATAGATCAACATTGTTGCGTCCGTCCGTACGTCAGACATCGAGGGAAAATCACACTTTTCTCTTGTTTTCCACCGGCGGCCGTTAGTTGTTGTTTGGACGCGGCCATTGTAGCACATCGGAAAAAAATATAACTCTATCTATTAATAGTATTTCAAGTTAAAGAAAACGGAATGTCGCTTACAGTTTTATTTTTTATTCCGTGTGTTTTCAATTATGTATTTGCATGGGGTTACGGGTATTGGGTACTAGGCGAGCATGGGTACCATGGAGTGCATAACGGGTTGGAGTACGCGAAGGACTTCGGCAATGAGTGGACAGTGCAGGTGGACGGCGGCGAGGAGGTGGCGCAGCTGGTCGCCCTCGAACTAGGATATGCTTACGGAGGACACGTGAGTTTATGATCTCTTGGTAGTATTAACTTTCATAAAAAGCAAAAAAATCATACTTTTTTTTTCATTCAAACAAATTTTCAACCCCCATTTCGCCCAATGAGGGGTTGAATTTAAAAAAAAATAATAATAAATAAATATGCTCACGCCATCCCAGAAGGGTAAGCAGAGGTGTTATAACAACAACACCCACATTTCACCGAATATGATTAAGTCCATTTTGAGAACTCCTTCCTTATTGAATGCCTACGTCATAGCAGGAATCCGTCTACGAAATTTTAAGTTTCTACAGCCATAAGGGCTTAGTCTGTGCGTTGTTACAATCAGTCAAACACTTTTGCCATTTATATATTTAGATAATAAACTGTCTAAATACTATCAAAGGCAAAAATATATTACATTTCTAGTATGCTAATTAATACAATAATACGCTTCAGTTAATTTTATGAAGTCTACAGAGATGAAAGACTGAAACACTTTGATGATTAAAATTTAATGTCCTAATTAAAGTGAAATTATTCAGGAGCTCATGTCCTTTCAAAAAACTTTATTATGAAAACGTGTTGGATTACAAAGATGTGGCTTATTTTGTTACTTATTGAAGAAGGTTGTTCGAGGTCATGCGAGCCTGGTGATCGGATAGATCGACCCCCCTGGTTGTTAAGTGACTGCTTACCTCACTCAGGATTTCCGGTTCGATTCTTGCAAAAGAACACTTTGGGATATCTCATAAGTGTGGGTGTATAGTTTTTGAATGAATCTATACATCTATACAGATAAATAAAATTGAAGTATACGTAACAGCTCTTCACTAAGCGCATAAATGATAACTGCATAAATGATGAATAACCAGTTATTTTGGGTAATCTCTGTAACGACTGAACGATTTTAACGGGACTGTCACTGGCAGATAGCTGATGTTACAAGGAATAGGCTACAAAAAAGTTTTACGCGAAATAAAGCCACCCATGGAATTAAGTCTATGCGGGTGAAGCTGCGGTGCAAACCTAGTTGAATGCTGTAGCTTATCTTATCTTGTTTGTGGCATTCATTATTGCGTCCGGTTGCCCGGAAGCACGTCGACCCTTGGGATCGTTTTGTGCCGCCCTTGTCCTTTTGCTCTACGCACCTGGCTCCTCAAATACTCCCTGAACAAGCCGGCAGATCTTGCCCATGGAGAAGAGCTTGTAGTCCTCTGGTTTCGGATACGCCTTACCCAGTAGGTCCATTCGCCATCTGGCCAGTGCGTCGCAATTGCATATTAGGTGACTCATGGTTTCGGCTTCTGATTAACAGTACCTACACACCACATCGTTAGATAAGTTCATCTTATGAAGAGGTTATTTTGTCCCATAGTGATGTAGCTACAATCTATACATATACATACATATAATATTAGCTATCTGCCAGTGAAAGTCCAGTTAAAATCGGTCCAGTCGTTTTGGGGATTACCCGGAACAAACAATCAGACAAACAGTCAGATAATAAAAAAAAAAGTTTTTTTAATCACATTTAGTAAAAAGCTGTTATTTCGGAATGAAAAACAGACACTTAATTTTTTGTCTGTATCTATATCTATATATATATATATATATATATATATATATATATATATATATATATATATATATATATAGATAGGCCTCGTTAGATAACTTACTGTTTGCAATGATTATATTAATATACTGGGAGTCTAGCTTGGTCACGGTTACCTAACGATCACAGACAAACACTTCATGATTCATAAAAAAAAGTATTTTACATAATTTATAATAATAATGTTGCTTATTCAATAATATAATACATTTCTGAAAATGAACTTGACAAACGTGACATACAAATTAGTTCACGTGGCCTTTGTAAAAAAAAATTGGTGTCAAATACCTACCAACATTATGATCGGTTATAGCGTGTGATGAGCCGTGGTGGCCTTGAGGTTTGAGCAGTAGCCTGCTACGCAAGCGACGCAAGTTCGAATCCCAGCGGGGCCTGTACCAATGAGTTTATCTTAAAAACTTATTTACAGTGATTTCACACCACGTGCTTTACGGTGAAGGAAAACATCGTGAGGAAACCTGCATATTTCTGAGAAGTAATTCAATGACATATGAAAGTGTCTGACACGGCGATGGCCTCACCATCTGTCACGTTGGAACTTAATTATCTTCGGTGAAAAGTGGGTGATGTTATTACAACACCTCTGCCTACCCCTTCGGGGAATACAGGCGTGAGCATATGTATGTATAAGGTTATATCTAGGTATACATCTATACATACAGAAAAATAAAATTGAAGTGTCTGTAATTCCAAAATTGTTAATTACATACGAGGCGAGGTCTATGGAATGAAAGCGTCATGAGGAAACTTCTGCAAATAAAATCGGAACCAAAAGCGCTGGAATGGTGAAAAAATTTATATGAATACTGGCTGAGCCCTGCTGTTTCACCCGCGTAGATTTAAAGTGATTCTCGCAGATCCCCAACAGTTTTATTTAAATAAAAGTAGCCTTAGTTATTCCTTGTAACATGAGTTATCTGCCAGTGAAAGTCCCGTTAAAATCGGTCGAGCCGTTTTGGAGTTTAGCCGGAACAAGCAATTAAACAGGCAGACGTACGTACAGACAGAGGAAAATAAAAAAAATTGTCAGGCAACTGTTATTTTGGAATTATAAAGATACACTTACGTTTATTTATCTCTATCTAATATATAAAATTCTCGTGTCACAGTTTTCGTTGCCATACTCCTCCGAAACGGCTCGACCGATTTGTATGAAATTTTGCGTGCAGATCGGGTAGGTCTGAGAATTGGCAAACATCTATTTTTCATCCCCCTAAATGTTAGGGGTAGTCCACCCCAAAAAAATATATGGCAATACAACGTTTGCCGGGCACAGCTAGTAGATATAGATGTATAGGTAGTAAATACTCATAGACGTTGATAATGTACGTTTACGCATGGTATGATACAAATTTACCAAACACAAATAGGTAAAGGTATGACATAACTGAACTATTGTTTAATGTATTCCTGGGTTTGAGTGTTGTCTCTACAATATCTAGAATGATGTGAATTTCATTACTTCATTGCTTTCATTATTTGGTAACCATCGGATTTGTGGAGGAGCTCGTGGCACAGTTGCTGTTGCGCAGCCAAGTTGAGCAACCCTTATCCAGCCAGTATTTGAATGGGTGACCGTCCGAGTTACCTCCGTGCCTCGGAGAGCACGTTAAGCCGTCGGTCCCGGTTGCCAATTTAATATCTTTGGCAATCGTTACTGGTCAGTCAGAGGCCTAAGAAAGTCTGACAACTGGTTTAACTCAGATTACCGATTTCTCGTAGAAAAGGTTACGAAGGTCAGATGGCAGTTGCTTCGCATAAAAATCAGGTGATCAGTCACATCGGGTCGAATTAAGTGCCGACTCCAACAATAAATGGGATTTATTATATTGTTGGCTTCGACACTACACTCATATGAATGATTATTTATAAAGATTTATACATAAAGCGCCTGCCATTGGTCATTCGCAACCCATTTACAGCACAATTTCTTAGGTTTCCGGTTGACTTGTAACGAATGCAAGAAGTACAATTGGCCACGACCGACGGCTTAACGTGCTCTCCGAGGCATGTAGTAAGCTCCTACAGATGCGGGTACCCTCACCAGTTTTAAGCGCTCAGCGTAAACATTCAAGCAGCGCTCAAAATCGGTGACGGCACCTATATACTTTTATCCTCCATGAGTAGACGCGAGCGGTCACAGAGCCGATGGCTAAACGAGCTCTTCGAAGCACAGAGGAACCTCGAGCGATCACCCATCCAACAACTGACCGGGAGCCACGTAAATTCGCAGATTGAATGATAATAATAATAATAATAACCCGTGAGTATCATTTATTCTCAGTAAAAGCAACCTTCCGAACCTGGCGGTAGCATGTATAATCCTGTATAATTATGTCATTCTGACGATTTGAAAGTACTTTGTAAAAAGTCTAATCGAATAAAGATACTTTTGACTTTGACTTTGACTATTACCTCGGCTGAGAAAAAGAAACTAAAATACAAATAATAATAATGATCTCCTACCGAATTTCGGTTACGGCGGCTAATCTCAACGAGGACTAGCCATGTGCGCAGGAGATATTATAGTGCACAAGTGTGTGTGCAAACACAGGTGCACTCTTTATTCCCTCACTCTCATAGTCCGATGGGAGGCAAGGCCGGAGAGAGATCAGGCGTAGGACTAACGATGCAACGTGCGCCCCGAGGCACGGGGGTGGAAACACCGCCAACTTCCAAACTCCGGGCATTTTATTGTGAATGTCTTGACAGAAAAACCCAATATACATTTTTTGACCCGACCCGGGAATCGAACCCGGGACCTCGTGATCGGCAGGCGAACCTACTAACTACTTTTTTTTTTTTTTTTTTTTTTGTTGACGAGGGGGAAACCTTCAAAAGGTCCCCGACCGCCCTGGGATAGGCAGATCGGGGTATGTGGGATTTTTACCGCACTAAAACCCCCCCGGTGGCCGTCCTCAGTGCTGGGGGGGGACTCCGGGTACTCTGATAGAACGCACCGGTGTCCCCCCACACTTTGCCGGGGCACATCCCCGGGGCAGCTGTGACGCCGCCCCTGGAGACCTCGCTGTGCAAGGCAGCGCGAGCCACATCGCGCTGCCACCTTCCCGGGCCCGCGCCGGTGGTCAAAGCTCCCACCCCGACCACCGCCAGCGGGCCCTCCGGCCCCCTTTTAGTCGCCTCTTACGACAGGCAGGGATACCATAGCCATATTCTTAGACCCTGGCTATTGGGTGGACGGACCGGGGCGTGCGTTGCCTCCGCCCCGCCGTCGCCGTCGTCTCCGAGAGGGATCGGCTCTCTCCCGATCCCGCTCGGAGGTCTCCTTCTGGGACATTACTGTCTCGCAGATGGAGACTACGGCCCTCCATGCCTCTCTGTCTGCCAGCATAGCCGTCACTATGCGTGGCAGCGAGAGGTCCTGCCCGATCCTGGTGACCAGGACTCGACGCTCCGAGCTCCACGCTGGGCACTGCTCCAGCGTGTGCTGTGCGGAATCCCGGTCACAGCCGCAATGGTGGCATTGCGCCGTCGGTTCGCGACCGATCCGATTCAGGTACTCACCGAAACACCCGTGTCCGGTGAGTACCTGCGTCAGCCGGAAGGTGACGTGGTCCTTCCTCTTTAGCCAGGGCCCGAGGCTCGGCAAAATTGCACCGACAGCGCGTTGGCGGGCGTTCTGCGGCTCACACAGCCGCTCCCGCCACGCCAAAAGCGCACGTCGGTGCTCCTGCCTGCGCACTTCAGCCGCATTAGGAGGCGCGGTTCCGTCCGCCCGGCGGAGACGGTCGTAAACACGAGCATCCATCTCCGCCAGGATGTCCAGGGGCGGAAACCGCGCCAGGACAGTGGCCGCCTCAAAGGATAGGGTACGGTACCCCCATGCGACCCGGATGGCCATAGGACGCTGGAACCTACTAACTACTAGACCAACGAGGCAGTTATTGATAGACAGATTGAATGATATACGTAATAACAACAAGACCTTTTTCATTGTTTTCATTGCCAAGTAAATACGGAATACTCGCGCTTTGGCTGCCCAGCAAAACAATCGCGTGTTTTTACACCATTATACCCTTAATATTTTTATTTAAAACTCTTATATACTTTACAGTGCGGCGGGTAGGATTCCGAACGTTACGAAGGTAACCGAAAACAATTATAAATTTAATTTCGTAACAAAGCTTCTGTTGGCTGGTTCCATTTAGCTTTAATTAAAACGACGGCTCTATTATTATTGTGTAAATGTATTTCAAGTAACATTTATATTGAGGTCGATTATAACACATTTCTCATGTAGAATATTACGTTGTTCACTAAAAAACAGGTTAATTCAAATAGAAAAAAAAAATCAAAGATTTCATTGGAAAGAAATTGCAAATTACTGAATTATAACACACCTAATTGTCCTCTTGAAGGATCATATAAATACAGAATTGGGTTGAACCCTTCTAAATGTCGATATCTGTACATACATACATATGCCCACGTCTGTATTCCCCAAAGAGGTAGGGAGATGTGTTGTAATAACAACACCCACATTTCACCGAAAGTGATTAAGTTCATCGCCGCATCAGTCACTATACATACGTCTTTGAATTACTTCTCAGACATATGCAGGGTTCCTTACGATGTTTTACTTCACCATAAAGCACGTGGTGTGAAATCTCACCGAACAAAAGTTTTTTAGAAAAACTCATTGGTACATGTTTCGCTGGGATTCAAAAATAAACATAGGCACCCGTCGAACCACCTCCTTATTTTAATTGATGTCTGTTATAAAGAAGATATAGCGAATTATTTTGACCCATAGGTCAGTCGACAGTCTAACAACTGGTTTAACCTAGATTAGGTACAGATTTTCCTCGCAAAACAGGCTGCAATGGTCAGATGGCAGTCGCTTGATATACAAACCAGGTGATCAGCCACATAGGGTTGAATCAAGTGCCGACCCCAACAATGTATGGGATAAGGCCTGGGAGATGATGATGATATATAATGTATTCTCTTGGTATCAAGTTTCGTCTAAATTCGAATATTGACTTACTAATTCACGAAAATCCCACGCGTTTACTAACGAGATATCAACTGACGACATTAAGTAACCAACCTACGCGTTGACATCAATACTGACGCACAGTGCTGTCACGAGTTAAGAGCGCCGTGGGTCATGAAGGTTATTTTCATTCATTGCGTTTTGCGCTATTTTTGTATGGAGGCGTAAAACTTCCTACACTCACCGCTTGGGGCACTTTTCACTGTTCCCGTACAAAATGAGGAGAATACGCAGGCGATATCGTCAACGTAAAAACATATATTTGGTGCACTGATTATTTCATATGTAAATTTACCAAAAACGGTTAATCTATATATCTATACATACAGTTAAATAAAATAGAAGTGTCTGTTTGTAATACCAAAATTACAGCTTTTCACTAAATCCATAAGAAGGTATACACGGTACTGACATAGAAAAAACAATATCTAATTTTTTTCTCCGTCTGTCTATCTGTCTGTAATCTCTGAAACGGCTGGACCAGTGTTAACGGGACTTCACTATCAGATAGCTGATATTTCAAGGAGTAACTTAAGCTACTTTAAATTAAGAAAAATAATTAGAGTTCCGCGGGTCACCCAATAAATTATATCTACGTGGGTGAAACCGCGGGGCACAGCTAGTTTGTACGATTATTGTTTTACCCAAATATAGGTTTTGACACGTTCAAATGTAGTCGCTTAGCTCAAAATGTGTTGATCCGCCAACATTGGCATTTAACCACAACCCGCCTCCGAATAAGTATCAACACACTTTGAGCCATACTAAAACGGTAAGTCAAGCGTCGACATTTGAGTCAAAACCTATATTCACTCCCATTCTAACCCATAATCATATTAACTTTCACACATCCATCCATATCTTCACTGCCCTTGTATCATTGCCAAATTCATAAACAAACTCAAGAATCAATAGCATCATTATAAAACTCAAAACTCAAAAATATCTTTATATCGATTAGTTTTTAACAAAGTACTTTCAAATCGTCAGAATGACATAATTATACAGGGTTATACATGCTACCGCCAGGTTCAGAAGGTTGCTTTTACTGAGAAGAAGCGGGCAAGAAACTCAGTAATTATTCTTTACAAATATTATTCAATTTTAAAAATACTAAATAAATATATTTCCGGCATATCATTAAGTCTATCGAGTAAAACACAGAACCAAAATTGTAATGAACTTTCGTATTATATTTTGAGGTTGATAAGCTGGCAATCAAAGCTATGACGCCGGTTCTATCTCGAGTGGCTATTCTGATAACTAGTGGAGTGGACCAGCTTATCTGTCGTATATCACAGACACTATAGACCGATACCATAATTAAAAAGCCTTATTAAATTTGTGAAGTTTCTAGATTCAGGCTATTTAACACGCATTCATTCTACAGGTAGTTTATTATAAATATACATTAAGCCTTTAAGGAAAACAGACACATATGCATATGTGTTTCTTCAATATAACACTTTGCCCGACTCGCAGATCGAACTCAGTACAAACGAGACGTGACCCCGATTTCAAATTGGAGTAAAAAACTACTAATTATTGTCGAGAAGTGATATGTAGTAATTATTCCGTTTTCTTAGTAAATTATTTCGATAAACTGACAAGTATTATTTCATATGTGCGTATGTAAATATACTAGGATCCCATGTGATGCGAGCGGAAACTAATGATGACAAATGCTACGGTATTAGACGGACCATTTGTTTCAATAAAATTCTAATCGTTAAACAAAGCCTCCTCCGCCTAATGCGTCCCTTGTCTCAGCCGTCACCAATATTAGTTCTTGCTTAGGTAGCTTTCCCACTTGCTAAACATTAGTTGGACGCAATAAAGATCTGTACACCAAGGTAATGTATATAAGTATATATAGGTAATCTATAAAGGTAATATAATGTTGACATTATCGTCGCCTGTGTATTTTTCTTATTTTGTTTGGGAACGCAAAAGCCTTCCTAGCGGCGAGTATAGGATTTTTTGCGTACCCATACAAAATTAAACACGCATGGTCATAGCCTTACCGATTGAGTTGAACAAGGCTAAATGTTATCTAGTGAAACCACGGCGCGGCGGGCTTAAATTGTAACCATCCTTTGGAATCTTCAATGCTATTATCCTCAGAAACATATTTTATTTTATTTATTTATATTACCTAATCGATAGGAGGAAAACTTAAACTTAATGTTAAAACTGTGGAAGTATATTTTTCACGTATCAAAGTTATAATTGAAGAGCCGTAATGACTGAGTAATAACTTAAGCTAATAATAACCAATTATTTCTGTTATCAACTTACGTCCGTATTTTTATAAACTGTGCTATTTTCGCTTTTCTTGGACAATAAAATTCTTAGTAAACAAGAACAAGTAAGAGATTGTCTCTGCTAATAAACAGTGAGTTGCGCGACATCCACCTACACAGTAAGATTTATTTTATAAACGCCTAACCAGATTTGTCTAGTCGAGTGAATCTAACGTTTACCTACCAGGAAAACATAGAGAGATAGAACATGTTGGTAGCTATTCTCATGAAAGCTCTTAATTATTGTAAGATATCATGCGCTTAACGTTACTTTACATACACATGTTACTCCTGTATCTCAAGGGCCAGAGACCACCGTTTGCCACATGCTATATAAGATACATACATACTTCTTCCGCTTCATCCACATTCATACATCACTTCCTTCGGTTACGAGTGCTTAGTTTATAATCACACTAACTTAAATAAGTTAAGTACTTAATGACTAAGGATTTTTGTTTTTAAGATATTTCAGAGGCGGTCTAGAATTATAGGATAAAAATGCATTCTACTCCGTCGACGTATAATTATCGCGGGACATATATTATTACTGTAGAAGGAGCGTCGGCGGGCCGGATTATATGCTTCGCGGGCCGGTTTATATGCTTCGCGGGCCGGTTTATATGCTTCGCGGGCAGGATTATATGTTTCGCGGGCAGGATTATATGCTTCGCGGGCCGTACTTTGCCCATAGCTTAGTAGGTTCTGGATTACCATTTTCTTTACTTTTTTTTTAAACCTATAGCAAGTTTGAAAATTGTGGTATAGAGGCGTAGTCCGCCTGATAGTAAGCGGCTACTGCAGCCTCATAAATAACGGAATCACTGTGTCAGCATAGCATAGCTAGCTCCACCCAATAGCCAGGGTCTATGGCTATGGTATCCCCTGCCTGTCGTAAGAGGCGACTTAAAGGGGGCCGGAGGGCCTGCTGGCGGTGGTCGGGGTGGGAGCTTTGACCACCGGCGCGGGCCCGGGAAGGTGGCAGCGCGATGTGGCTCGCGCTGCCTTGCACAGCGAGGTCTCTAGGGGCGGCCTCACAGCTGCCCCGGGGATGTGCCCCGGCAAAGTGTGGGGGGACACCGGTGCGTTCTATCAGAGTACCCGGAGTCCCCCCTGAGCACTGAGGATGGCCACCGGGGGGGTTTTAGTTCGGTAAGAATCCCACATACCCCGATCTGCCTATCCCAGGGCGGTCGGGAACCTTTTGAAGGTTTCCCCCTCGTCAACAAAAAAAAAGCTAACTCAGCGATCTACCACCGTGGATGGAGCGGTCGGTACTTACCCTAGAAACATTACCTATTCTGAGCTAAGTTGATATTATTTGGCTGCGATCTTAGTGAAGGTACCTGCTTACGGTATAGGATATCCCTATATGCCCGACCACTCTCTAGGTATCAAGATTAAATAATTGACCTGAAGACTGTTTACATTTTTATTTCTTACCAAGGCAATAAATTGCAACCGTCAAATCTATACATCTATATATCTATACAGATAAATAAAATTGAAGAGTCTGTTTGTAATTCCAAAATAACAGCTTTTCACTAAATGCATATTATTATGTTACAAGGAGTAACTTAGGCTACTTTTATTTAATAAACAACATTAGGGTCCAACGGGTCACCCATGAAAATAAATCTACGCGGGTGAAACCGCAGGACACAGCTATTAAGGAAATATAAATGTTTGTGTCGTCCATTCAATATAAACTAGCACCATCTACCTGTTCATAAAGCAAGTAACAAATATATATATATATATTTTTAACTTAGCCCATCATCTAGAGCGTGTTCGTTAATAGTTCCACAAACCATAACTAGATGGCGCTAGAAGTCGTTTTTACTTTACAGTATTTTCAGCGGAGGCCTCGTGTTCAGTATTTGAACCTGTTTTATTGGGAGCATGACGTTAAATTAGTAAAAAATAATCCAAATACCAATGATCGGCTTTGCTTTCAATACTTAGTAACTTTTTTATTGGATACAATATATAAAATGCCACCGTAGGTAGAGTTTCACGAGCTTTGAGCGCTAACCTTGATTTCGGCGTTGTCATTGTATGAGTCTGTCTGTTACGCGTGATGCCCCTAACTATTTTCGTTGAACGCTCATATCTCGTGACGGCACCTGTACCTACTCATGCCTGTACCTAAATTATTGGAAGTAGAATTATTTTCAGTCAAAGCATTATTATTAATGGTTAGTTAATTTTAACTAATCCACTTTTCAGGCGGCGCTAACTGTAGTTTGGCGTCGTCGGTACCAGGGGTACATAGCTTTACAGCTACAGATTTCAGCGTTTCAGTTACGAGTGACTGAAAATCAATAGAGCGGGCTAGCGCTACGCGGTAAAATGAGACGACGCAGTGTTTATCAATAGGGGGCCGGGCAATTTCCAGTAGTGTTTTCCCTTTTCTTAATCATGCCTACCTTGTCTTGCTGTGCTGAAATTATCTTTCAGGTGAATACGTCACAAGGCTACGTAAATAGATTGAATCGTAGCGACAGCGAGTTTTCGTGAAACAAGGTGTAAGTTAATTACTAAGTTCATTCATTAATTTACTTCGCATAAATTTGAATACGTCGCGTAAGACTGCTTTTAAAAAATGCGAAGAATCTTAAAGGCAATTTATCAAAATGAAGGGATTGAAGAAAAAAATATTTGCATAGAATAATATTTAAATACATTTTTGGTAAATAAATCTGTGATAAACGTCACAGCCACGTTTCAAACGTAAACAAGTTCAACAACATCGTTTTCGTTTTCACACAAATCGTAGAAAAAATGTAGCCGGTATCAGGCTAGCATGAGATACGCGGAGACATTTTGTTTATTTTTGTCGTTTTGCTCATAATAACTGCTGGAAAGCTGTCGTATAGAATTGGATGATTGGAGAGTGTGGCATTAATAAATATTTCATATCTGATTCGGTATGTCATTTTATTGGAACTCGGTTTGGAAAAATTCGTTCTTCAGAGTTCTATTGTTGTAAATTGTTCACGTTCAAGGAATGGATTTCGTTCATACGTATTTAAATAGGCATTTACTGAATTAACACAATAGAAAAATTCATTAGAACATATTTATTTTGTTACGTTTATACGGCAACGCAAAAGACATGTGATTCAGTCAGGATACATTAAAATATGAACCTTATCGACCTCATATTGCGCCGCGCGCTGTCGCTATAAATGACCCTCTTCCCTAACCATCCCCAACCCTCGCAAAGTGTTGCATATGGGCGCGATACCTCCTTGGTGCTTTGATATCCTAGTACACATGTGACTCAACGAACTCACATGTCTTCACCACGGGCACACGTGTGGAGTTCGTACGACATACTTACGACACTTGTATAGTGCGTTTGAGTTACATGTGAATATTTTGTATGTTTGTGTGTTTAGTGGTAGTAGTTTATACTTTATAGTATTTGTTTGTACGTATAGCATACATGCATACCACGTTGCGTGTAGTGCGTGAAAGAGAAACGAGGCAAGTGCGATAAGAAATCCAATGTGTGGCCTACATTTGTTGTAATTAGTAATTAATAAGAATTGTATTTTGCTTACGCCCGTGGTTTTGCTTTTTGAAAACTTTATGTTATGGTTTCAATAGGCGTTTTAAATATATAGTTGCTATCGATTTGCTGAAAACGTATTATTATAATTCAAAATTATTTAAACAAGCAATGTGTAATAAGTATCTTTGAAATAATCAACCGAACCATTAGTGCAACTATGTCAGACATAAATAAAAATTGGAAATGATAAGAGTCAGAGCGTGAGCTACCAACCGCGGCCCCGTTATCATCCTCATATTTGTATTGATAGCAGGGCGTCGCGTGCGTGCGCATGCGTGATGTATTCGCACACCACATGTGTGCATGAATACGTCACTGAGCCTCCGGTGTCCTATGGTGCCCTGGTACATACGTGAATTCGTGGCATCACATGATGGCGTCCATTTTCATGACACGCGTTTGACATGTGGCATGATGTCATATCACCATTATGTCATACGAGCGTTCGTTTCGTGCTCGTATCATTGGTAATTTTGAACGGCGATTAAGTTACCAATGATGCAGTCTACAAGAGGGTACACATTTCATTTATAATTTATAATTTCAGTTTTATGCTTCGGGGCATATCTGTATCTTACTAACCTATCTTTGGTGTTTTGAATTCGCTCCGTTAGTCACACACACTAAGGATTTTAGCAGGTATTGCCATGTCCCATAGGATTACACAATTGATACACATTAGCAGAAAAAATATGTAGATAAGGAGCTATCATTTATTACTTACTATGTTGTTCTCTAGTGAGAGTATTCCACTTTAATAGGTACATAAAAATATTTTATAAACAATTCTGTTTTCAATTTTCTTCTTAGTGTCTGTCGCCTTTCCAAATCTTAAAGTTCCTATTTTTGCTGTGGTTGATGGGGTTTTATGTATCTGGAATTCATAAAAAGTATTCAAAATAATTTTCTTAAATCTTTACTAAAGTGGTTAGTTTGCTCACGGACATAGTGATTATTATACCTTACCCTGGTAAATCCGCCCTGGGCGCGGGGACACTGTTTATTTATTATACGGCGCCCGCCTTCATCCCATTGTTTTACACGTCAAATACCAGGGAATGAGCAGTATGCAGGAGATCAATAATGGCCTAACACTATTATAGTAAGGGTGACGTGATTTGGCAAGGGGTCGGCGCTTGCTACATTTTATTAAGGACTAGCGAAGCGCCCTTGTTTGGGTTACGATTTTTTGTGACGATTGCAAAACGTTAACTATTCTCTATATTCTTTTAATAGGTAAATTTGGAATTTATTTAGCTTAAGTAAACCTATCGGAGTTAAATTCCAGCACTTTAAGTGAGTTAGTAAAACCTTAAATCTAGATCCGTAACGTAGTTCAGAACAACGACGCGTACAAACAGACAAAATAATTCTGAATTGCAACTTCTATTTATATAGTTTAAAAAGATTATGAAGGAGTTGTTCAAAATACCAAATTTACGACGACGTTCGAACTTGTCAAATCCCTTACTTGGAGCACTGGTTGCTCCTTTCTTTCCAAAGCTTAGGAGTCCTTCAGAGCTTCTTACAATACGATAACTATGGAAATCTGTCAGTTGTATGAAATGTTTCCTGTAAGTTTGGTTGTAAGCCTTGTAGCTTTGCAATATCGAAGCTGAAGTATTTTCTGTATTGATTCTTCTATTCCACGGCTTACATTTACTATCCGATTGCCGTGGTGGCTTCGGGGTTTGAGCAGTCGCCTGCTACGCAAGCGACGCAAGTTTGAATCCCAGCGGGGCCTGTACCAATGAGTTTTCCTAAAAAAAATACGTACGGTGATTTCACACCACGTGCTTCACGGTGAAGGAACACATCGTGAAGTAATTCAAAGACGTATGTATGCTTAAGACGGCGATAGACTTGCCATCTGTCACGTTGGCACTTAATTATCTTCGATGAAAAGTGGGAGTTGCTTTTACAACACCTCTGCCTAGATTTATTTTACATTACAACCAATGTATTTGATCCTCCTTTCATTCATGTATCCCTAGTAGTTGTTGGGGCAAGTTGTAACAACGCTCTATGCATTACACCGACTCCAACAAGTAGATCGTGACGTAAAATTTACGTGTAATCAAGTACTTTTTATGGGTATATAGTTTATTTTGTAATCGCTATATACTTAGGTAATTATTGTTTAAATACTTTAAACTTTAAGCATTATGGGCTAATGAATGTGAAATAAAAATTAATCACATTAATTAAGTTTTTTTACTTAAGTATTACAGTCCAGTGAATTTCTTTTTCCATGAGCTTTCCATTATCAATTCTGTACTTATGATTTATCTTATCAAAGTAGAAAATCCTAACCGCATACTTATATAGTACAAGTCTTATGCAATAGTAATCAGTAACATATGTCCCTAAGCTATTCGTGCGTTTATAGGTTCCCGGGTTTGCTGACACGTACGTGTTTACAAAATACGAACACGGCAAGCAGAGACGAACCCCTAGTCGGCACACATCTACGCTGGTCAAAGATCATAGGGTTCGTATGAGACCTATGAAACTATTATATTCCATCTGCATTTTGGTGCTGTCCGCCTAGTACATACAGCACCATTATCTTATTAGTGGTGTTGCTACCACGGTTTTCTGATTGCCTAGTATTTTTTGCACTTAAACCATTAGTTTCTAATTAAAAAGCAATAATAATATTGCAGAAGAAATTGATTCACTCTTTTACGGGTGCCGTCACGAGCTATGAGCGCGTACCTTCAATGCGCAGTAGTCATTTGATAAAGAAGAAATTATGTTATTTTTATATGTTCTACAAGACTGAAAATATTGCAGGTTAAATGGGCAGAACAACTTTTTACTAAGTCAAGGGTAAAGCGGTATATAACACCGAGCCCCGATCGAGTTGTTCATAGAGTGAAAAGGATAGACGATAATGAAATTCAAGTGGGGAAAAGAGAGAACCGACTTTTCTCAAGTCAGAAACTATTCAACGACGAGTTATGGAGTCATGAATGGTATTTGGTAAGTATTTTTTTTACTTCTATTAGCTATTACAATGATGTAGTATTAAAGTAATGTAAATTATCTTTATAACCTAATAAATGTATAACAGAATATTTTTCCATATTTACAGCAAGATACTCGCACAGTTCCAAATCTACCAAAGTTGGATTTGAATGTGTTGCCTGTTTACATGTGGGGATATAATGGTAGTGGTGTGCGTGTATCCGTGCTCGACGACGGAATTGAACACAACCACACCGATCTTCGCGCTAACTACGTAAGTTGTATGCTTCCCTGGTACTAACGCGATCAATACTTTAAATTTTCCAAAGTAAAACGACACAAAACAAAATTTACGAAGCCACACATTAAAGTAGTCCTTAACTGTATTACTTTAAAGTTATGTTTTTATTGATACAGTAGGTCGGATTGAAGCGATTATTTTGAGTTCCGATTTGTACGCAGCGTGTCTTGAGTTTCTATGAGAAACGGACGCGCTGGAATTTCGTCGATAAAAAAAACACCACTTAGTTAGACTTCCAAAGTAGAAAGAACATACCATTTTTCAAGTCGATCAATGAATGAAATAAGTAAATTTTTAATAAATCCCGTCGATGGTGACCTACTAATGTGTGCTTACATGTAAATTTATACAATAAAATTATTCGAATGGTAAAATTTATGAACAAGAATACAAACGGAAATGTCTGCCTCGCTCTTTCATTCTTAATAAGAAAAAGATACTAGCATGTTTCATACGTTTCCTTCTAATTTGCTATCTCACTCGATCTCGTTAAAGCTCATTCGTGTATGAGTGTGTGCGACATTATTCTTGTTTTCGATCTGACTTCAAGCTTCGTCGTGTTTCTGAAATCCTAGTATATGTGAAGTAGAAGGTTGAAATTTACCGTAGTATTTAATGGTCGAGTCTTCGTCATCATCGCATGGCGGACTCGCGATTCCCACTCGTTTATTCATTGCGTTTGTTTGTATAGCGGCAGTAGGATTTTACTGCCATCACTCTCACACCTACGTTAACACCCATCTGTTTGTTCGCTCCCGCAGCCTCGCATTATTGCTATAGTTTCGCTTAAGCTATGCTGCTCTGGTAATTTTTAAACCGGTGGTAGAATTTTCGTTCAAAAGGGGCACATCTCAAAAAGTAAAGTTTAAGTTTAAATTATTCCTTCGCAGTTTGGTTGGTTGGTTATTTGTTCAACCCGATTTTAAATTTATGACACAAATGTATATGCTACCCTTTTAATTATATTTTAACCACTTAAAAAAGTTCAAAAAGTTCAGAGACATTTTTTTTGATGTCTGATACCGAGTTTGGCGCGCTACTTTTGGCACTAACTTTATAAGCGAAGTACCATTCATTTGCAGTCCACATAATATTTGATTTTACTGTTACTTGCCAAAATGTCTTATTGCTTGCTGACCATGATCAATCTCGCAAAACAACCAACAAATCTCCTAGAAGCTGTTGAAGTTGACGCTATAATTTTAGCATGTATTTTTTATTTCCTGTATATGAAATGTATTGACAACGTGGTTAGGTTTCGTTTGACTTTTGCCCGCTGCAAAATGTACATAGCATATTAGCTTTATGCATTCCTGGTACATGGAAGGAGTTGGTTTAAATTTTCCGTTGTAAAAACAGCTATCTGCCATCACAGGCAGCCAACCAGTGACGACCGATGATGACGCGACGTCCTAAAATATTATTTGACCTCTTATACAGGTTATTTGCTCTGGTTAGTTTCAAATCAATAATATACATTTCAGTGCAATAACGGCACATCTCTAAAAATATTGGCCGACCAGCCGTGCCGCGCCTTATGGCCTGAACCTCAACTTGTTTTTGTCGTCATCTGTTTAAATTAAGTCCCTCCCAAACTACCGAAAGGATTATACGGGTTTTTATTTAGAAAATTATAGTTTTTCAAAAAGAGTTCTATACATAGCACAGAGAGGTGAACTCTACAAATTGACTAATTAGTTCTTACTGAGTGCTTCACGGAGAACACATTCGACGTGCATGAAGAAAGTGCGATCTCTCCGTACCGTATCAGTCTCTCTCGCTCTCCCACTTATGGTCACACGCCACACATATAAAGATTTCAATCGGTTGTTTGTGTGCTCGTCCATACGTCACTACGCCCACTATTGTTGTCCTGCTCCATCACTTTCCTTGTCTCACCTACCCACCTAACACGAGACGTATAATTTGTGCTCGCGTTAGCTATGATCCTCTGGTACTTTATAAAATTACGGCAGAATTTTCGTGCTAAAGAGACTCCATCTCAAAATGAGCCGACCAAACACAATCCCCAACCCAAGCAAAATAAGAATATTTATGCGCAATTGTTTCTTAGTAAGCGAATTCCACGCGCAAGCAAGACAGCGACAGTAGTTATTCTCTCTCTCCCACTTATGGACTCACGTGCACACATGGAAATGCTATCAATTAGCTTGCAAGTGTGCTCAAACATTACACACACCCACTATCGTTGAACTGCTCCCACCCTATTTTCTTTCTCCCTCCTTCCCTAAACATACGTTGAGTTTGTGCCAGCAGACTCGCGTAGGCTATGTTCCTCTGGTACTTTATAAAATTACCTCTGAATTTTCGTGCTAAAGAGACTCAACTCAAAAAGCCGACCGCCACTCACTATAACATACAACAACAAACTTATTCATTAGTCTTATAAAATTTCATGTATTGGTAGAAAAGTGGACAAATATTTTTAAACGATTTCACTAGCAGTACATACCTACGGATGCATGCACTATTTAAGCTCTGCTGCGGCTAAGTGTGTTACCTTCGTCATTAAATAACGATGCTAAGTAACTATTATAGGCGAAAAACATAAGATATCCAAACTTAACCAAATCTGCATTAAATTATTTGAAAAATAAATAACTACTATCTGGGAATCGACCCAATTACACAGAAATCATATACATACTTTATCATAAACACGGATAAAGTATGTATATGATTTCTACAAAAAAGGGATCGCTCTATCTTAGAATTTGTGGCTAAAATAAAAGAAGACGTAAAAACTGCGACTAAAACAATGAAAGCGAAGCGCGAGACGAGCCGGGCGGGCGGGCGCGGAGGTAACCACACAGGCAATGTGCGGGGCATTGAATGAACGTTACGTTCAGTCATCTCTTTGCCTTTCTGGTGCCCTGGTAAGTTCGCGGCCGATATGACGCGATTTCAACGGCGCCGCGCCGCGCCGCCGCCGCCGCCACCCAACTCGGTCCCACTCACGCAAGGCCAGATAATTGTAATGAAAACAACGGGTGTGCGTGGGACAATCCGAAAATTATTCCGTGTGATATGAAATTAGTGCATAATTTTGTTCCCTTTCTTTCTAGAATTTAGCTATTACAACTTACTATTTTGTTGTGTGTTCCAGGATCCTGAAATAAGTTGGGACAGTAATGATGGAGATGCAGATCCTTCACCCAGATTTGAAGATCTTAGGAAAAATTCACACGGTACTAGATGTGCAGGAGAAGTAAGTGATGTAATCTCTAAAATATCTAAAAAACAACTTCTCCCATCTTTCTGTCCATAATCTAGTGTACATTTTATTTTCAGATAGCGATGACAGCTAACAATGTGAAATGTGGAGTAGGTGTTGCTTGGGGGGCTAAAGTAGGCGGGGTCAGAATGCTCGATGGGCGAATCACAGATCGAGTAGAAGGAGAAGCAATCGGTACATAAAATACACACAGTTACATTCTATGCAGCCCTGGTAGTGCCGGTCGCCATGTTGAGCCCAATGCTTCGTCCGTCGGCTCGGACCAATGTCAATGTCGTCACACGATGTATTTTAATTCGAGTATTGAGAAACAGATGGCACTAGAGGCTAAATTTCTAGTTTAGTATAAAACAAAGATATCACATTTTCGTACCTTTACTCGATATTTTGTATCTTACGCAAACATACTAGTTCGGTACTTATAATTAACATAGTATCGTGGAAAATTTTATTAAAACATTAAATTCAATACAAAATACAGTTCGAATCAAATGAATGGATGACAGATGGCAGCACTATCGTGCTTGTTATATTGTACTCTGAAGAGCTTATGGTATCCTAGTGAGATGGGTGAAATGTGACGTAACATTTTCTTTTGCGACACTACACTGAAAAACTAACAGTTTTGTTTTTGTAATTGCTACAATCAAATGATTATTGGAACAGTTTCATTTGTTTGGATAGTCAAAGACCGTTCATGAAAACCGAAAGCATAAGTAATGTTTATGGGTTTAAGAGATTTCGAGAGATTAAAAATAATTTCTTCGAGTTTCCTGAAACTTCACAAATACCAACGTCATAGTATGAAATTTTTCAGGTTATGCAGTAGATAAAGTGGATATTTACAGCGCATCATGGGGTCCTAATGACGATGGTGGCACGGTCGAGGGACCCGGGCGACTTGCAATCGAGGCGTTCAAACGTGGCGTTGAGCAAGTAAATATACCTCCTTTGACGCTGAGCTACCCTAGTCACTTGGTCTAGTCCTAGTCATGCCACCCAGTCACGCCATCATAGACGACAACACGCCACCTTTATAACTAACTGGTGATTGATAGGAACTGATGATCACATCATGGGACAAAAACCAACTCAAATAAAGTCTTACCTCTTATCGGCCAAACTATCCTGGTACTTCAGTGGTTAAATATTAACTAATGGTTAAATGTGGAAGCAAATGTGTGTGTTACTAATTAACTAAAAAATAAACATAGTTTCAATATTAAAATATTAGAGTAATAAAATTATTAGTCAATAATTTTATTACTCAATTCAGTGCGAGTGATACCCTTAATAAACAGCAGTTACTATTATTTTATACGTCAGAGAAAATATTTTTGTTTACGTTTCAGGGTCGAGGTGGTAAAGGGTGCATCTACGTCTGGGCAAATGGCAATGGTGGAAGTCATCAAGATAATTGTAACTGTGACGGGTAACATATATTTGAAACAATTTAAAGAATGACCTATCTATGTATGTTTTTTTTTTACGTCTATTAATTATGTCCAACTCTTATGTACCCAGGTATGCGTCAAGTATCTACACGATTTCTATAGGCAGTGCCTCCCAACATGGCCTGTTTCCTTGGTACGGAGAAATTTGCTCCTCCACTCTGGCAGCCGCCTACTCTTCTGGTGCTTACAAAGACCAAAAAATTGTAAGCTACCCACCTAATTTGGATATTATATAATAAATTGGTGCATTATAATCACAGGATTCCATAATATACTGACTATTTACAGGCAACCACAGATACGAGTGACTCTTGCACTCTAAGTCACACGGGTACCTCTGCTGCTGCCCCCTTGGCGGCCGGAATCATTGCACTCGCGTTACATGCCAAGTAAGATATCTATTAAAATCCAGAAAATAGTTTTTATAATGCTAGAACTATGACTAAAGTCATGCTAAAGGAGAATACGATTACGAAATCAAAGCAACATTGACTGACTAACCAACTACACCCACTAACTCACACACTAACATTTGTCACTTCGTTGTGTTGTGTCTGTGTTTGTCGAGTCTTGTTTTCATGTGATTGTCTCCCTTTCTCCCTCTTACCTATGCAAACAGTATAGCCATTGCTCGCTTGCACACAGATGAGTTGATCGTTGACTCCCTCACACACACGGTCACTTGGTATTATAGACGCGCGATTCTATGTTGCTCTGGTAATTTATAAACCTGTGGTAGAATTTTCGTGCAAAAGAGTCGCATCTTAAAAAGTTATTTATAATATTATTTATAAGGCACGTCATAGAGAATCGAGATAGATTCATCGGATTCAACTAGCAAATGTGTATTTTATATTTACGAGCTACGCCTTAATTTTGAATGCATTGTAGACTATAACAACAGTCTATCTCTGTCACACTTTAATCATGTTGTGTAAACGAGGATCGTCGTTGATTTAGTTACAAACGGCTTTACTTTATGTGTTCCTGGTATTAAGAAGAAGATGGTTTAACTTTTCCGTGCTAAAAACGCGTATCTGCGGTCTGTTAGTTGTTGTTACGTTCCTTCCTTCCACGGAGTAAATTTTATTTCATGCCACGGTCACAAGAGTTCATCAATCTTTTTTATTGCAATTACATAGTACAGTATTTTACTATAGGGTGAAAACGATTTTATTATTTGATACATTCATTGATTAAAATAAAAAAAAACTAAAACGTCTCTGATTGATTTTTGATTCAGCATAGCCTATATATCTATATATGTCGCAAATCGGCTTAAAGACCGTATACAATTCGGATACGGATTTTTTTGTACCTCTAATGCTATTATCAGGCAAAGGGTTTTTAATAATAAGTACTCATTTCAAATGTATGAAATTGTGTTTATTTTTGCTTCAGTCCGAATCTGACATGGCGGGATGTGCAGCATTTAATTGTTTGGACTTCAGAGTATGCCCCGTTGTATGCTAACCCTGGTTGGAAAATCAATGGGTAAAAAAAGTCTTGTATTATTTTTTTATAAAGCTAAAAATTATTCAATACATTAGACGTGGGTATTAAAAAAAATGTATAATGTATTTCAGTGTTGGACTTCGATTTGACGTGAGATTCGGATTTGGATTGTTGAATGCTAGCGCTCTCGTGGCAGCTGCCTTGAACTGGACGAGTGTTCCGAACAAACTTGTGTGCCGCGTCGAGTCTGTACCGTAAGTATGCCACCCTGGTACTTCATCGTCGCAGCCGACATCGCAGCCGTCGGTCGTCTTACGTCAGCCGCCGTGAAATCGACATGAAACTTTTTCTACATTCCTAGCGCATATTGTTGAACTTTTGTACCCTTCTGTGATTTTCCTTCTTCTTTCTATGTCTTCCTCCAGATATTACTCAACGCTAATTATATCTAAACAGAAGAATAAGCAAGCGAACACAAGACTTATATTAATTATATCATCTTATTTTTTGCTTACACCTTTCTTTTATTTTTCAGTTGGACTCCGGAAGAAAGTGGTTTTAGTTCGGGAGAAAGCGTAGATGTTATAATAACAGTGGACAGCTGTAAAGTGAACTACATAGAGCACGTTGAAGTGATCGTCAATGTACGCTACTCGCGGCGAGGTGCCCTTGAAATCCACCTCGTGTCGCCTCAAGGTAAAATAATTTCTATAGCAATGTGATCAGTACCGATATCAGCGATGAAACTTCTATGTGCAGCGGTCTTGAACATAACTGGCTCAATTTTGCAATAATTATGTTGAATCCGCCATGTTGCCGTCTATCAATCTATCTATCTATCTATCAAAAGTTAATAAACAAAAATCAACTCTCAATCTAAATAAAATGTAATAATGTAAATAGACCACTACTATAGGCAGGGGCGGTACGGTACGGAACTTAAGGATAAAACCTGTAAAGAGGCCAAATAAAGAGTCAGTACTTAGGTTAGGACAAATTTTGAAACACATGACATGACGTGACCATAAGACAGTAAATAAATAAAATAATTTTTAAGTAACACAGTGCAATATATCTCTTCTATAATAGTTATTTAACCCCGCGAGTATCAGGGTAGTTTGGCTGCTAAGAGGTCGTTGCTTGTGATCCCGTACCGCTATCGTTTTCTGAAGTCCTGTCCACCGTCTAACACATAACTAGGATTAGAATAAAATTGACTAGGGTAGCTAACTAATTTACGGCGGAGGTAAATAATGCCACGATAAAATAGATATCTCTTAACGTTCATGAATACTTGGTAATGTATAATTAATTTGCTTTCAAGAGAAACTCTAGCGCCAAATAATGCTTACAATTGAGTAGTTATTGTGTTTCTTTGGTGAGTAAGGTCGCCAGTGCTCCATAGAGGGAAGGAATAGGAATGTAATTGGTTAGCACAGGGACCATTTTTTATTTGAGTAATAATTACAAGTGTTACAAGCATTATTTGGCTGCAGTGCACGCTTACCATCATGCAGGCTCCCCGCTTGTTTGTCGCCCTAGTAGTATAAAAAAAGACTTACTTTCTACTTTGGTATCTTATGTATTTCAGGCACGAAAGTACAGCTGCTTAGTGCGCGTCCTAAAGACAACTCTACGGCAGGCTTCACCAATTGGCCTCTTACCTCAGTGGCTTCTTGGGGAGAAAGCCCACATGGCTTTTGGAGGGTTAATTTTGAAGATAATGTGAGTACATTATTACGTTTTTTGTAACACTTTGTAAAGCATGGTGAAAGAAAATCGGGAGTAGAATATATCTAATCTATCCCGTGAATCTAGTCTACTGAATAGGTTTTGACACGTTCCAAAGTCGTCGCTTGATTGTGTGTTTTAGTGTAGCATGAATGTATTGATACTTTTTAAAACAAAATCAGATTTGTGGTTGAATACAAAAAATGGCGGATCAATATATTTCGAGGCTATTTAGAAGGCAAGGTCAAGCGAGGACGGTTGAACATTAATTTTGAAACCTAAACTTACTTGAAGTATTGAAAGCGAACACACCTCGTACTCAATACTACACTAAGCTCGTAGCCAAGTAATAAGTAAAATAGCAGTCACCTGTTGTTTAATTCTAGACATATGAGAAGAATTCCGGAGATTTGGGACCAATTACATTAGTTATACATGGAACAAGTGAAATGCCAGCTCATATGAAAAATGGTCCGAGGAAATACGTCTTCGACGAAAGCGCTTATAATAATGATTACATTGACAATGAGGAAGCAGACAATGTTATTGACGATAATGTTGTAGCTGATCTACCAGGGCAGCATACGACAGAAGGTGATATTTTTAATGATATAGACCCAACAATACTGGCCGAAGTAGAACAGGAACTGCAAAGAATTAACCACAGGAAAATTAATTTTATACCACGAAGTCTCAGATTCGACTATGTTTGAATTAAATGTACCATAAATACAATAAATTAAATACGATAGGTACTACTTAATTTGATGTAACACAGAAAGAATTACTGCTTGTGAATTGTGATCTCAACATATTTGATAAGCTAAGTATTACTTTTTGAACTTAAAATATTATTTGTAAATATTAATCAAACACATACATAATAAATATCCAAGTACTTATACCTAGTGAAAAATTTAAAAATATATTTAAATAAATATTTGATTAAGCTTGATAATTTACATTTCGTGCAAGTAAGTGAATGCGATAATAATTACAATCGACTTTATAACGGTTTTATCTGCTGTATTTTGACAAACCAAATTATATTATAATTTTAGGTGATTGCTTGATTGATTTTAATAAAAATCATTCATGTAAATTTTCATTGTGGCGCTCAAACTTCACCAATTGTTACATCTCTTTCACTCTCATGTCAGTCGACAGGGAGGTACATTCTTCGCCTCAACATAGCGCGGAAGAGCGAGAAGGCAGTAAAACGCATAGCTCTATACTGCTCATATAAGAGAGATAGCATGATACCATGCGGCCAATCATACGCGAGGTCGCGAGGCGAATGACCGTGAAGGTGACGTCACGCTCATGATAGTTCTGCCTCTGTTTATTATATGCGCGCCTGGTACTTGAGACGTTAAGTATCGAGTTGAGTTTCCATTTCGTTACTCATTCATACTCGTCTAACTAGGTCGTCGTCGACGTCGATCGAATAACCGCTCGCTGTATTTAATAGTTTTGTGCTATGTGCGTTGAAAGTCAGTCTATGAATCTGTCTCTGTCAGTATGTATGGTGTGACGCGTTATTCCCACTATTTTCGCTCAGCGCTCATTACTCGTGGCAGCACCTGTATACTTACAGACATACTAAATACTGCTATTGCGCTCCAAACTGCGTACGATATGATGTTTCCTAATTTAACTGCTGCATGTGCAAAAGGGAGAATAAATTTTTTTTTTTTGTTTGAACATAAAATAAACACAAATATATTTTAATGTCAAAATGTGTCTTTTTTACTAAGGTTGAGTTCAACTCAATATAGCAAAATATATATATATATATTTTATTTTTCATAAATATACATTTCAGTTCAAACATTTAAATAGTTTCTTATATCATCCTGTTATTACTTAACTAACCCTCGACGTAAAACCCCAGATCTCTCAGCTCTTTTACCAAAAAATCATCTTTATACTCCTTAATTTTCCTCAACCATTCCTCTGTTGTGATGACATAGCGACATCTACCGCCGTACTCCGGAGGCAAGTATTCAGGGTCAATGTACTTGTGGAGTGACGTCATATCGGAACCATGAAAATGAAGCCGGCTCCACACAGCGCTTGGCATGAATTGCTTGAATAAATAAAATACTGAGTTCAAGATCCAGTTGTAGTTTATAATGTGGAGGCCGTGCATTGGAAGTGGGAAAGATACCTGCAATAAAAAAATATTAATTTAAAAACTGTCCTGATATTGCGCCAGTCAACAACAACAAACCAATTTAGTTTTACAATTTGTCGCTAGATGGCGTTAATTTCTATATAAAATAGTTTACTCGAGTAACATTATAAAATTTCATCTCATGATCGTCAGTGGCGATTAGGTCGAGCGAAAGTACTCTTTGAATCGACCTAATGAGTCCGACATCAAACACATACTTAATTATTCATGTCGTAGCAAAACCGCAGCACAATTTCGGCTTCCAAATTGTTTATCTTATCTTAAATTATGAAATTAAGAGGTTTTAAATTACTTAACTACTTTGACTCACCCCCATCAAGCTGACTATTTGATAAGCTACCGTCGGCGTCAGATAGCTTACTTGTCGTAAGTTCAACCCTGCGAGATCCACTATTATTGTCACCCCGAGAATCTGTAGCTTCGGCTGCATCACTGCTATCTCGTCCATTATGAGGGCGCAGCGGACCACGTCTTCAATTGGAACCGCTTCGGTATCCCAGCGT
The DNA here is from genome assembly GCA_929442735.1 of Watsonalla binaria. NCBI lineage: Eukaryota > Metazoa > Arthropoda > Insecta > Lepidoptera > Drepanidae > Watsonalla > Watsonalla binaria. The sequence continues at coordinate 1,503,382 of OV838932.1, forward strand.
CCTTAAAAATACAACCAAAAATTTTTTTTATGCGTGTAAGGCATCGTAGCCGTGGGGTTTGAGCAGTCGCCTGTTACGTAAGCGACGCAAGTTCTATTTCCGATGGGGCCTGTACCAAGAGTTTTTCTAAAAACTTATGTGCAGTGATTTCACACCACGTGCGGTGAAGGAAAACATCGTGAAGAAGGAAACCTGCATATGTTTGAGAAGTAATTAAAGTAACATGTATGAGTGCCTGAGACAGCGATAGATCACCATCTGTCACGCTGGCACGTAATCATCTTCGGGTGTTGTTATTACAACACCTCTACAGGCGTCATACAAAATATAGTCCATAACATTCAAGTGTTTTTTTTTTAAGATTCATTAATTTTTGTCGAATCATGCATGGGTTGATTTGATTCACCATCGGGCATGACTAACTAAAGCTATCAATTCCTCACTTTGTACTAGGAACGCATACATAACGAAGAGTATCCTTACCGAATCTCATAAGTATAATGCGACCATTGTCCGGGCTCTCGGGCAATGTTCCCCCGTATACATTCTTCACTTTCTGCAAGCCGAATGCATCGCAATCGAACAGGTAGGCGTTTTTCTTTCTGAAATCTTCATACCGGACCATCTGGCAAAATACAGTTAGGCTTGGTTCTGCGATAATAATTGTCAAAACTAAAGGCAAATTCGACGTGACAGACAATTGCAATTAAATTAGCAACGAGTTTAGCTATGACAGCGAAATGCGATGCAACCAATTACTCTGCGAATTAGTAAGTTTTATTAATTAAAGTCATGACGTCATCTGACGATTTTGAATTGGTAGGCATAATAAGTTATGTGCCTAGTTATTCACGAGCGTTGGTTTCAATCATGGGAAATCGATACATAAAACATAGAAGATAAGGTTCAATTTCGTTTCTTTAAAACCGACACTCGACGTCAAACAGTAATTCCTAACTGCCTTAAAGCTTGAATTTTAACTGTGGTACAAGGCAGTATAAAACTTTCAAAAAGAAATTTCATACAAACCATTCGAGTCATTCATACAAACAGTTATTCAATTGTTAATGTTATTGTTCGACGTTTATTTTGAAGGCCATCCAATCTTGGTATCGCTTGTTCTATTCACATTGGTTTTCTCAAGAGAATGTAACTATACTTTATTTCGTTCTTTGTACTATGGTAACCTCTTTTTTTATAACTAGCGAATGACTAGCAAGTCGCAACATCTACTTATATTATAAGCTGAAGAGTGTGTTTGTTTGGTTGAACGCACTAATCTCAGGAGTCTTACTATATATAAGGAACCTCTTATTGCCAGAATAGTTCCACTGTATGACAGTGATAGACTAATACACGTCATATACATCTGTCTCATAATAAGAGTTGAACTATCATCATGGCAAGAAGGAGTCATGGTAGAGAGTTACTAACTACTGGCTTAAATTGTAGAATAATTTTCGTGTTGGATTGTTCATCGAGGATGGCTTCAGGCCTTATAACATCACGTTGCGACCAACAGAAGTGAACCAATGGAAAGTCTTGCAAAAACGGAAATAATTATTCTCCCGTTGCGTGCGCTATATAAACGGTTTAAGTTAGTCTGTAACTTTAGATATGGGTACTTACTAAGATAGTTTTTATTTAAATCAAATTATAAACCGAATAATAAAAATACTTTTTCGGTGTACTTAGGTATTTAAATTACACACGGGAGGAGCCGCGGGCTTAGCTAGTAATAGTTACATAATAACCTGACACCCATGTTTACTAAGTGATACCATATATATATTTTGGCTAATAGTTACGGTTATATCCCTATCTGGGCCTACAACGAAACAAAAAAATACAATGGGTATAAAAATCTCATTTAAGATTCTGAAACAATACAGTTTGAAATGAACGAGTCGTGAAATTACAATTACGGTAATTACGATGCAAAATTGTATGCTTTAAGAACGCCATCGTTAACTGCATAATTATATCTATACTTAATAATCATAACCTAATATGCTTGTATTAAAAAAAATCTTGCTGCAATGGATAAGTAGCTACATTATCAGCAAGTTACATAGGCTATATTTTATCCCCATACTCCCACGGGAACGCGGGTGAAACCCCATGACGTATGTTATAATTTGTAAGTTTTGTAATCGTGTGCTCCAAATATTTAAATTATCTATTTACAATACTAACATTCGCCCAGTATGATTTGACAAACAAACTTTCAATTCCCATTTAAGCCCTTTAGGGGTGGAATTTCGGAAAACCCTTTCTGCCATCTCACCAAGAACTCAACTTCCAAAATTCTTATCTCTACGGCTGGCGGTTAAGGCTGTGCTGTGTTGATATATAAGTCCGTACGGTGAATACTCAGTTTTTTCAAGCCGGCGTTTTAGCGTTCAGTTTAAAACAGACGTTTTTGTTTACTCGATTTTTTGTTATAATTTGTCGTATACTTAGGAACTAGAATATATTCTGTAAAGTACTTTGGCATGACAGAATATCTTATATATAAAATTTCCATGTCACAATGTTATTTACCGTACTCCTCCGAAACGGCTTTACCGATTTTTACCAAATTTTATATGCGTATTCAGTAGGTCTGATAATCGGCTACTATCCATTTTCCATACCCCTAAGTGATAAGGGTGACCACCCCAAAAAAATATATGGCAATACAATGTTTGCCAGGCACAGCTAGTAGAATATAAAAACAGTGTTACCAACTTATGCGCGAGCGCAGGTATGAAACGCCGACACCGCAGGAACCTAAGCAGGTAAGCATCGTCCATCCTACGAGGGCTGCATTCTCCTCGCTCTGGCAACACAATTCTACATTCATTTAAAGTAAAAGTCATAAAAAAATAAAGGTAAACTTATGAAATTCATAAGTTCCTTACCAGGGCCCAAACTGTGTAGTCTGTAGCCGTAATAGCCGTGGGATTAGAGAACCTGCTACGTAAGCGATGTAAGTTTTGCTAAAAACGTGAGTACCCCCACGTGCTTTACGGTAAAGGAAAACCTGCATATGTCGGAGAAGTAATGCAAAGACATAATATGTAAGTATAGTGCCTGAGACGGCGATGAACTCACCTTCTGTCAAGTTGGCAATCATATTCTGTGAAATGCGTACAAACATACGTATTTTTCTCATCTGAGACCAAACCAGTTTACTCAAGTTTTTCACGTTATAAAGCTCGTGATGGGACAAATTACTGAAACAATGATTGCAGCTAAGAGAATTGACTTTAACCTACTGATCTATTGTTATTGTATGCTACATGATGTCATGTACAAAGCTAGATATTTATTTTTGTATTATTGTTTTTCAAAACCAATTATTGTTTCGTTTTTGTATGTCACTTGACGTCATGAGCATAACAGGGAGTCACTGGTTGTCACTCAACACAAACCATCTACGATTTATATAAAAAAGTTTAAGATATTATTCAGTTTGGGCCCTGGTACCTAAGGCATTTATGAATGTGAGGCGCAATACTCAACCTGGCATCATTGAAATCTTCGCCAGATGAAATGTACATGAATACAATATTGAAAATATTAAGTATTGGTACCATTTGGATGCATATTATTTAAAGAACTCTAATTTGATGATAGGTATAAATATTCACAATAGTAAGTAATTGTATTAGCATGATAAAACAATAGTCACACTAGTAGCTCATTTATCGGGAAAGGCTATATCCAGGAGCGTGCATTGTATTTTCAGAGGGGTAAGCAGAAATAATAAGTAGGTCTAGGTATGTAGGTTAATAACATACCAATGTGACGCGTAGGTACATACGTTTTGGTATAGACACACATACGATACGAGTGTATTCAGTCATCAAAATGGTAAGCACTGCTTATCTGTTTATATTCAATGCACGCCCCTGGCTATATCAATCGCTGGCAGAAGTTTATATTACATAAACTAGCTTTTACCCTTGGCTTGGTCTGTGGTGGTTCTTAAGTATGTAAAAAAAAAACCACTAGCTACAAGACCAGGGTAGCATAAACTGATGAGAGGAGTAAAATAAACTTTTTGGTTGAAAAATATTTTTATTAAATATGAAATTCTCACCCACCACGTATCAGAGTTCGGAGCTCCTCGATTGCTTTGTGCCTGGTATCGAAATTCTCATTGCAGTGTCTTTTTGCCAAATCTTCAAATTCTGGGTCTTCGTACCGACTTAATTCAGCTTGAAAAGCTATTTCTAGGAACGGCATATCACAAGCAAACTGTAATTGAAAAAACATTATTATTAATTAATAGTCTATAACTTGAACGTCATAATTTTTTAATTCTTTTTAAAGTAACGAAATTGAACCGTATCCTCTATTTGTTATGTATAAATTTCCTATGATTGAAACCGCCGCTCGTCGTCGAGTTCGACGCTGAAAAACCTTAAAAATACAACTTAAGTCAAAAATTTTTTTTTTGTTAAATAATATAAACAGTTACGTAAGTTACGATCAAACATCTAGAAGAAAACTATTTACAATTTGATAAGGTGTCTTACGGCCGTTTTCAATAACCTACTACACTATCCCCAGCTGAGAGCCGTGGTGGCTTTGGGGTTTGAGCATTCGCCTCCTACGCAAGCGACGCAAGTTCGAATCCAAGCGTTGCCTGTACCAATGAGTTTTTCTAATAACTTATGTACAGTGATTTCCACGGCTCTTTTTTTTATCCTTATTTGTTTATCTTTATTGACCTGAATAGAAGGATTGAATATTGAAAACGGTCGCTAGACATTCTCCCCTACTATTCTAAGCGGTCTAGTCGAGCGATACAATAGCCTTGTTGTTTTTGCGGTGTTTGTCACATTCAAATAATCTATGCATACATACATATACATACATACAGATAAGAAAGATTGAAGTGCCTGCTTTTAATTCCATAATAACATCTTTTAACTAAATGCATGTGGAAGTATATACAGAACTGAAATGAAAAGCAAATTCCTAGCACGGCTCTGGTGGTCTGCTAGAAAATTCCTTGACGTTTATTTAAATTATTTAATTAAGTAGCTGAGCCCTGCGATTTCACCCCCGTGGAGTTTATTTCAAGGGTGACCCGCAGAATCCAATTGATTTTAAAATAAAATTTAGAAGCCTAGTTACGCCTTGTAACATTAGCTATCTGCCAGGGCAAGTCACGTTAAAATCGCTCCAGCCGTTTCGAAGATTAGCCGGAACGAATAGATAGACTGGCGGAGATTTTTTTTTAAATTGGTTTTTCAACATTAGCAAGTACTTACCGTGTATACTTTCATATGCATTTAGTGAAAAGCTGTTTTGGAATTATAAACAGACACTTCTATTTTATTTATCTGTATCTAATATATAAAATTCTCGTGTCACAGTTTTCGTTGCCATACTCCTCCGAAATGGCTTGACCGATTTTGATGAAATTTTTTGTGCTTATCCGGTATCTATGAGAATCGGCCAACATCTATTTTTCATCCCCCTAAATGTTAGGGGTAGTCCACCCCAAAAAAAAATGGCAATACAACGTATGCCGGGCACAGCTAGTAGATGTATAGATAAAGGTATATATTCAATATATTATATAAACAAACAATTGAGTTTGATAAAAACAAAGCGATAGTATTTAGAATACCACATTTTTTTTGACAAAAGTTGAGATTAAGGCTCACGTTTAGTACCAAGTACTGTGTATATCGCACGCACGAATGCTTGGAACCTTCGCCATTCACCATAATTAGCCGGCATACAGCGTTCTATCTGGTATAGGTCGACAACCTCCGATTTAGCAATATACTTGCGAAACACGCTCGGATAATTTTAGGCGCTTGTAGGTGTTGGAAACGCCTACCTCCTCATTGTTAATGCGTGCCTGGTACCCAAGTTCAACTCAAAGCGTTAAGTTCCTTACGGCCAATGTCATTTAATTTACAAGGAATTTTATATTACCTGTCACAATTAAAAATCGATTAAATTAATTTAGGAACGAAACATTTTTTTTTTTTTCATTTTTTTTTCATTGAAATTCGAGGGGCGTAGGATCAAGAGCCAAAAATGTATGAACTGATCATTATACAAACATTCTTACTTTTTGTTAGTCTGATGTTTTTGTGACATACAGACAGGTTTTTGTTGATTGCTTGCTTACTAACTCACTTATTACAGTAGTACCTTGTCTAATGTATGGTTTACGTAAGTTTCGTCCTATTCAAACAAGGTAAGCGAGCACCGGAAAATAGCTCCCACTTCTATCTCCCCTGTAACTTCATACTAGGCCCATCCACAGACTAAATGTTCTAATTTAAATTATCTGCGTTTGTCTGTGGTTGGTACAACGACAATTCATACATCGCGACTTATAATCCACTTTGAAAAATAATATTTTTGCTTTTCCAAAAGCTCACCTTGATCGATTAAAGCAACTATGTTTTCGGCTAAAACAGACAGGATAGACTTGAAAGATTCTCTCATCCTATCACATACGTAAATAAGGAGTAATTAATCAAGTAGTAATTAATTAGTAGACGTGCCAATAATATGCGCGAGCGCACACTGTTTGAACTAAATAAATAATGATTAGACAGAGATAATCCTACTAGACCTACTATCCTACTTTACAAATATTATAGAAGGTTTGTATGAATGTATAAAAAGATGTATGTTTGTTACTCTTTCACGCAAAATCTACTGAACAGATTTTGTTGAAATTTTACAATAATATAGTTTACACATTAGCATAGGAAATAGGCTATAATTAATAACGACTAGTTGTGCCCCGCGGTTTCACCCGCTTAGATTTAGTTTTATATAATATATCGGTTTAATTTGTCAAAGTTTCATACAAACTTTCATCCCCTTGGGGGAAGAATTAATCAAAATCCTTTCTTAGCGGATGCCTACGTCATAGCATCTACCTGCATGCCAAATTTCAGCCCGATCCGTCCAGTGGTTTGGGCTGTGCGTTGATAGATCACTATGTCAGTCAGACCTTTGAGTTATATATATTTAGATATTGTGTGATTTGCCTATAATATCATAAGTCAAATCTTGCGCAGAGAGCATATAACATCAAAATTTGCAAGCAAAAGCGCATGAAATAAGATACCGGAGAATGTGTTACAAGTACTTACTTATTTCCTTGAAAAATAATGTATCCAATGAACAATCAGCTTATCACAAGCACAACACATTTGACCTAGGATTTATTGAACTATTTTCGTATACGATTAGGGACAGTCACGCACAGCGTCTTCCTCCCACAATAGTTAACTGTTTAGTGCCTGTCTGTACATACTTTCATATACGAAATGATAAAGTCGTGAAGTTGCACCGAGGCGTACGCGCCGTCGCTAAGATCTAATAGTTTATTTTTATAAGCATTTCTCTTTACAACTATTTCGTTTTCACTTTACGTTTTGTTTTTTGTGTTTGGAAGAGTCGTCTGCTACGCAAGCGACGCCAGTTCGAATCCAAGGTCCTGGATCAACGAGTTTTACTAAAGACTTTTTATTTTATTATGAAATCCAACGGCGTGATAACACAATATTAGGTATCAAAACACGAACATGCACTATTATAGTATAACAATCTCAAGTTAATATAATGTCATTAATCTAAAGAACTTACCTAACACAACGAGAACTAGACCGAAAAAAAAATGATATTATTTTAATAAGGATAGTAGGCCTAAGTAACTAATCATAGGATCGCATTCTGAATAATCTTACGTATTTGCACCCTAAAACTTCCCTTTGAATTCCTAAACAGGTCTATCTCAGGTCTCAGACTTATGTACAGTGAACAACTAGGCAGTATAACCCTTTTTAGCCTGGCTATAAATGTGTTGTTATTTTTTCGGAGACGGGTCGTGATTGAATTTCAGAAATCGCGGATAATTACGCATTGCAATTTGAAATATGTCAAATCGACGAACTCGACGTCGATTGTCGAAATGCATGTCGGTATTCCCCGAAGGGATAGGCACATTTAATAACAACACCCACTTTTCACCGAAGATGATTAAGTGCCAACGTGACAGATGATGAGTCTATCACCGTCTTAGGCACTATACATACGTCTTTGAATTACTTCTCAGAAATATGCAGGCTTCCTCACGATGTTTTCCTTCACCGTGAAGCACGTGGTGTGAAATCACAGTACATAAGTTTTTTAGAAAAACTCATTGGTACAGGCCCCGCTGGGATTGAAGTTGCGTCGCTTGCGTAGCAGGCGACTGCTCTAACCCCGAGGCCACCACGGCTCTTTTTAAAATTACACGAACATATTTCCGTTATTAATGTTCGAAGAAGTAACTGGACTTACAAGTGGGTACTTACATACTTATTTCTTTCAACTACGGTCTTCGATACTTGTCTTACAAGTTTTTTAGTACATCACCTTGAACTTGCAGAATGAAATGTAAGTCATACGATGAATAAATTCGATATAAGTACTTACTTACTTGAGTAACCTATCTGGATACGGCAAGATATTCTTTATTAGTAAAATGAGTAACTTATAGGGCTGCAAATACTAAGTGTGGAAAAGGAAAAAAAATACGATATAGTGTAGTAAAATGTTTTAATAAAAAATATTTTTTTATTATATTTCTATTCGATACAAGGTAAAATTTTCCTAAAAATAATTATTTTATCTCTCAATTCTCACATCCTAAATGTCTCAATAAATCACATTACCAAAAATAGTGGCTCAAGTATAGGTTACATGTTTTTTCGCATGCGTATTTCTTCATTTTGTACGGGAACGTTAAAAAGCGCCCCAAGCGGCGAGTGTAGGAAGTTTTACGTCTCTATACAAAAAAGCGCAAAACGCAAGGTCAAGCTTCGAACGTGTCAAAACCTATATACAGGGGGCACCACCAGCAGCATGTATGGGTAGTGCGAGGTTTCTTAAAATTGCCGTCACAAGATTTTTATGGGCTCACAATAGTGTCAGCTTCAGGCCGACAGATGTCGCTGTTTCGATCCTATACAAATCTGCGTTTACGTCGACGCGATGACTTGTGACGGCGGCAGTTAAAAACTCGCACTAGGCACTGATACCCTATGTTTTTAAGTTGACAATATCGACGGAATTTTTTCTTCATTTTGTATGGAAACGTATAAGTAGGGCGCTTTTACGTGAGCGGCTTGCGATGGAAGTTTTAGGGTCCCATACAAAATGAGGAAAAGCACAAGAGCCAAATTATGTTTTCTGTGCTTTCAATGCAAGCGGTCAAAACTGGCAACGGTACCTAAACTTTAATTATAATAATAATAATAATTCCCTACCTACTTTCGGTTATGGCTGCTCATCTCAACGAGGATTCGCCATCTGCGCAGGAGATATAACAGTGCACAAGTGTGTGCGCAAACAGGTGCACCCTATCATTCTCATAGTCCGATGGGAGGCAATCCGACACGACCGGAGAGAGATCAGGCGTAGAACCAATGGCTTGACGTGCTTTCCGAGGCACAGGAGTGGAAACACCGCCAATTTCCAAACTCCGAGCATTTACTGTGAATTTCTTGACAGAAAAACCCAATATCTATTTTTGACCCGACGCGGGAATCAATCCCGGGACCTCGTGATCGGTAGGCGTATTTACTAATCACTAAACCAAAGAGGCATTAAATTTTAATTAAGGTACTAATGACATGGCATGTCAGGCCATTCAACTCATCACAGATAATATCGCTGAGCAATAATACGAAAGTAAAAGTGGGTATGCTTGACTGACTATTCATTTCATACAAAATTATGTACTTACACATACTTAAAGCCTTTAGCGAGAAGAATGTGAAATAAGTTTGTTTTTTACTGTTAACATTTTTGTGATCTATCTCTGTCTGTCATTAATTCAAAGAGCCTGGTGCGAGTTTTCTTAAAATACTCGTCACAAGTCACCGCGTTGACGTAATCGCAGATTTATATGGGATCGAAACAACGCCATCTGTCGACCCACGGTGGCACTATTATGATACCACGTTTGCGTCAACTTGATGACTTGTGAATAGGATTTTAAGAAAACTCGCATAAGGCACTATTATATCCCGCTACGTGCTAACAAAAGCGTCCAAATGGCGAGAATCAAATTTACACAATAATTCGACGGCTATATTCAGTCGAATGACCATGGATTTTGGCGTGGCTTAAAAATGTTGATGCTTTTTCCGAGGCGGGTTGTGCTTGAATGGCTGGATCAACACATTTTGAGCCACGCTAAAACTCAATGTCAAGCGACGACGTTTGGACATTTACAAACCCATATATCTATGATTATCTTGTATAGTAACAGTCAATGGGCCAGAAATACTAGTTCCAGAATAACAAAGACTTACAAAATATTTTCTAATGTTATAATCAGTGGCGTCACCAATATGTTAACAAAAGGCACACTATTCCGCACAATACCCCATAGTCCTCATATCCTCGTCGAAGGTTTTATTCTTATACTGCTTTATTTTGATCAACCATTCCTCTAGGGACACCTGTTGTCGATATCCTCCGTATCTTTTCGGAAGACAATCTGGAGATACGTACCTGTAATCGAGATAGACAATAACAATTAAGCTACAAGCTTTCCCCGAATATGATTAAGTGCCAAACGTGATAGAGGGTGAATCCATCGCCGTCTCTTTTATTTCTTTAGATAAATAAAATATGGTCACGCCATCCCAGAAGGTTCTCCCAAAATTGTATGCAGGGTCATAACTAACATGACTGAGGGTGAGTCCATCGCCGTCTCAGGACGTCTTGTCTTTGAGTTTTTTCTAAGACATTATGAGTTTCATCAGGATATTTTTTTCACCGTAAAGCTCGTTGTATTAAATTATCTCTTAGCTCTAATTACAATTAACATTTTGCTGTTTTCCTTACCTATGTAAAGAGCTAAGGTCATAACCGTGAAAATGTACTCTTTTCCATAAATCGTCCGCGGGCGCCACACGTTTGAAGAAGTGGAAAAACGTCTGGAACATTCTGGAGCAGTTGATTACGTGAACCCCGCGCTGGTGGACAGGGAATGCTACCTGAAACGTTGTACCAGATTGATTCGTTGAACTTATGGAACACTCACATTACGCCAGCTATGTTTAAGACAAGTTATCAAGACTTCGGGCTGCTACTGAAAATTTACAGATAGAAAAACCTAATAATGCTTTGCCTATAACGCTATAGTCTTAATGTTATAATGAGAAGTGAAACCTTACCCCTATAACATTTATGGCTTGCAAGATAACGGAGGGAGTGAACTGTCGTACTTGCTTCATGGATAAACCTTCGCAGTCCACCAGAGCCGTGCCACCTAACACTTGTAGCTTGGGCTGCATGATGCCGATCTCAAGGAGGAGCAGGCACCCTCGGACTAGTTCGTCGGTGGAGAATTGATCAGGGTCCCAGAGGCCTGGAAGAGGTTATTAAAGACGTCATATTTTTGAGACCAAGAGCCGTGGTGTCCTTGGGGTTTGAGCAGTCGCCTGCTACGCAAGCGACGCCATTTCCACTCCCAGCGGGGCCTGTACCAATGAGTTTTTTTAAAAACTTACCGTGATTTCACACTACGTGCTTTACGGTCAAGGAAAACATCGTGAGGAAACTTGCGCATGTCTGAGAAGTAATTCAAAGACGTATGTATATTTAGTGCTTGAGACAGCGATAGACTCACCCTCTGTCACGTTGGCACTTAATCATATTCGGTGAAATGTGAGTGTTGTTGTTACAACACCTCTGCTTACCCCCTCTAAGACCCTTCTGGGATGGCGTGAGTATATATTTATTATTTTTTCAGTAATGTTAGACTAGAAAGAAAGAAATCTTTTATCGAAAAAATCCAAGATTCAATCTTAGTAAGGATGGTATTCAAAAGCTCATACAGATAGACCGACAGACATAACACATTGGATTTCTATGGATTTAAAGTTTTCATCTATAAAATCATGTTATCGTATGTGGCATAAATAAATCTCATTACTTGTTGCAATACTAGGCTATCAGAATTAACAGAAGGTTGACTCAAACCTCACCTAGTCTGCAAATGATGAGCCGGCCCACGTCAGGTCTGTCAAAAAGCACGCCTTCGAAAATGGAGCCGAGCCGCCTCAGACTGAACCAGTCCACGTCCCGCCACAGTTGCGGGTTATGTTCCCTGAAGTTACAGTATCGTACCATCTGAAATGAATAGATGACAACAATAAATAGCTACCTACTATCTAAACTAATATTATAAAGAGGAAAGATTTGTATGTAAGCATGTTTGTAACGAATTGGCTCCAAAAATAATTGACCGATCTTGAAAATTCTTTCTGCAATGGATAGCTACATCATCAGCAATTAACATAGGCTATTATTTATCCCCGTACTCCCACGGGAACGGGAACTACGCGGGTGAAACTGTGTGACGTCCGTTAGTTATTATATAAGTTCTTTAATTGTTCTCAAATGTATCAATACAACTTAAACAAAAAGAAACAGGTCCGAAATAATTTGGACCGTTGTTTGCGATTAGGGTGACTGGATAATTTACTAATTTCACTGAGTGTTGATATTAACACTATGGAAGATGGGCATCTCATGGACATCTCAAACCGTTAATTTATATCCTAACCTTAAATGCGCCCTGGTTTGCAAGAACTGATGAAATTCACACTTACTTCAATGTACCCACAGTCTACAATGAGATTGACCGCCTGAAGAAGTCTTATCGAGAACGCCTTGAATTTCACCCTAACCCCCTCATATCAGTATTACTTGGCTACTACTACTCCGAATGCGGCCAGTAGACTGAAGCGAGGCAATGTCCTATGACGGACTTGAGACAATGGTCTCAATTCCCCCACGCGACAATAACCCTCACAACACATTTAATTATGGTCTAACGACCGATAGCAAATTCACAAATAAAAATATATATATATATATATTCTAACCTGTCTGTCGAATAAATTTCCCTACGACAAATCCAAAAAGTGATGTCCTAATTCCGATTTTACAATGAGTACCGATTATCGATTCAACAATTTCAAATAACATCCTAATAAACCCTAATCGAATTATATATTTCGATGTAAAATTTGCCTTCTTAGAAAAAATTGCAATGAAACAAATTTGGGTATTAAATTCGACAGTGTAAGGTTTAGGAATTGTAATATATTACCGAATGGTACCTACGCACAGCTACTGTTTCGTAATGCCTTTAGTGAGAAGTTATTGAAGCAAAACGGCTAAAAGTCAATTCCTGATTTCAAAATAGTGTTTAATAAAATTATTTTAAAACTTCTTAGTTCCACACTTCCACTGCAGTATTAGTACGCATTAAGATAAAATAATTTCTATTAGTAAAGAAAGATCCTGTTATCGGCAGTAGGTATCAACTGTATTATTTTGTATTATTTAACTGAATGCTGTTAATAAAATAAAAAAGTAGCAACGCGTGAGAGTTGTCAATCATAAAGTTTCTAGTAAGTATTTGAGGTTAAGAAAAACAATCTGTGAAATACGTAAATGACGCATATGTATACGATGGGCCGTAACACCACTTACTGACATCAGGTAGGTAACGGTAAAAATTAAGAAGAGATCTGTGGTGTTAATTGAAAAGGAACACTAAATAACACGAAATACCGCTTTGCACAGTCAATGTCCGCAGTTAGTAAACATCTCATGGTTTAATTACTTAGCTAGATGTGACTTTCGACACTTGTATGCCACTCCTCGATTATAAAGTGTGTCTAGTGCGAGTTTTTCACTGCCGCCGTCACAAGTCATCGCGTCGACGTAAACGCAGATTTGTATAGGATCGAAACAGCGCCGTCTGGCGGCCGAAAGATGACACTATTGTGGTCCAATACAAATCTGCATTTACGTCGACGCGATGGCATGTGCCGGCGATTTAAAAAAAACTCGCACTAGGCACGTTGTCTATGAACAACACCAACGTCAGTTACTCACGTACTGCTTGGTGAATTCAAACACAGTGTTTGATAAAACTCTTAAATTTCACGTGTAGAAAGCGACAAATCTAGGCCCCTTAGTTATTCAGTAGGTATTCATCGATATGCATTACACTGCAATAGTTCAGTTGGTGCGGGTTTACTGACCAGTCTGTGCGCACGCGCCGGTACAGACCGCCTTGCTCGGAGAAAGCGTAGTAAAAACGCGTCGTCCATCCTAGGTGGGTGGCATTCTCCTTTTTCTGGAAATCAAAACCAAATCGTTCAAGTCAGCAGGCCTAGACAAAGTAACGGCGGTAATACAAACGGTACAAATTGTAAGAGCCGTGGTGGCGTTGAGGTTTGAGCAGTCGATTGCTACGCAAGCGACGCAAGTTCGAATCCAATTATTTTAAGTTTTTTTTTAGAAATACCAATGAGTATTTCTAAAAAAAAACTTATGTACAGTGATTTCACACCACGTGCTTTGCGGTGAAGGAAAACATCGTGAGGAAACCTGCATATTTCTGAGAAGTAATTCAATGAAGTATGTAAAATGTCTGATACGGCGATGGACTCACCATCTGTCATTTTGGCACTTAATCATCTTCATTGAAAAGTGGGTGTTGTGATTACAACTCCTATGCCTACGCCTTCGGGGAATACAGATGTGAGCATATGTATGTATGTATGTACAAATTGTATTAAAATGAAGGAAACCAGGCACGTGACATATGTCATTCCTATATATTTTGTATCGCTTCTATAAGCGAACCGTGAGGATTATGTTCCTTTGTCTACAGGCAGATTCTGTGCCTCGATTCACGTAATACAAACGATCGAAATAACATTGAATCATTAAAGTCATTCGAGCGAATTTCTCTCCCAATGTGGTATTCACGTGGTCCGAAATCGTAGTTTGTTATATCTATGTATATTCATAGATCCATGTATCTATTATATATACATGCATAAAATTGATGTGTCTGTTTGTGTTTCCAAAACAGCTTTTCACTAAATGTATATGAAGAATATACGTAATTGACTTTAGAACAAATTTTTTTTCTCTGTTTCTCTGTCTGTTTATGTGTTTGTTCCGACTAATCTCCGAAACAGCTGGACCGATATTAACAGGACTTTAACTGGTAGATAGCTAATGTTACAAGGAGTAACTTAGGCTTATTTGAAAATAACATTAGAGTTCCGCGGGTCTTCCATGAAATCACTCTATAAAACCAATATAAAGATAGATAAAAATTTATTAATTTAATAATGTTTATTTATTATCCATATGATAATAATCCATAGTATTTAAGGTATTCACAATATTTTTATAAAATCTGCAGCCGGTATCCATGGTACAAGCTCGGCTTAGTGTGGGACTAGACAGTGCTATAACATTTTTATATTGTTATATATAATTTAGGCGCCTGTGTGTGATTCCAAATTAACAGCATTTTACTTAATGAATATGACAGGATTTGCGATAATTATAGCATCTTGTTTGTATCGGCTAATTTCACTTCTCTTCACTTCTTGTTTATGGCTTCTGCGGGGTTGCCACAA
Source organism: Watsonalla binaria (assembly GCA_929442735.1). Classification (NCBI taxonomy): domain Eukaryota; kingdom Metazoa; phylum Arthropoda; class Insecta; order Lepidoptera; family Drepanidae; genus Watsonalla; species Watsonalla binaria. The sequence continues at coordinate 1,518,870 of OV838932.1, forward strand.
TTTCCAATTAGAGTAGAAAACAAACAAAGGAGGATTGATCGGTGGGTAAAGAGAGTGGCCTCTGGAATTTTGAATTATTTGGTGCTTTAAAAAAATTTAACAAAGAGAACAACACAAACATTCATGAAACGGCAGCACATTTGTTTTTTTTTTATCGACGAGGGGGAAACCTTCAAAAGGTCCCCAACCGCCCTGGGAGAGGCAGGTCGGGGTATGTGGGATCATTACCGCACAAAAACCCCCCAGGTGGCCATCCTCAGTGATAGATCGCACCGGTGTCCCCCCACACTTTGCCGGGGCACATCTTATTTCAACGGGACCTTCACTGGCAGATGTCAGATGCAACAAGGAATAATTAAGGCTTCTTTTATTAAAAACTAGCAGTGGTTTCACATGCGTAGTCTTTATTGTGTTATACCACGTTTTATGTCACGTTCCACGTATCCTATGTCCTTTTCCTGGGTTTAAGTTACTTCACCACCAATTTTCAGCCAAATCGGTTCAGCCGTACTTAAGTTATAAATAATGTAACTAACACTTTCTTTTATATGTATAAATATAGATAAATGGTAAATGGAAATAAAGTCCATGAACTTAAGTCTACGCTGGTTTCGTAATTGATTAAAGCGAGTGAATACGCTACAATAATTAGCTCTGGTTTATTTCGCATATTCACATAGCTATTTACAACAAAACACTATAAAAAATCTTTTCAAACATGCCATTCTGACATCTTGTGTCCAGTCTTTTCACATAATTTATAAATTCAAATATGTAAAAATATTGTAACTTCAAAAGATAATTCGTCACGTTAAGTGACAAGATGAGAACATGTGTGGTGTCCATGCTTCCCTGGTGTTTATTATATATAGTTCACTAATCGTCTTAGATATTTTTTTCTCTTGAATATTAAGATTGCTTTATCTCAGATCAACGAAACTACACCACCAAGGTCTTGTATTATTAACGCGATTCAATTAACAACTAGGTCACTTACCTAGTGCTTTGTTTCAACTGAATTTAGTAATTACTGTGTTTACATCATCGTCTCCCTGGCCGTATCCCATACATTGTTGGGGTCAGCACTTAATTCAACCCTATATGGCTGATCACCTGATTTTTATACGAAGCGATTGCCATCTGACCTTCGCAACCCCCTTTACGAGGAAAATCTGTAATCTGGGTTCAACCAGTTGTCAGACTATTTTAGGCCTCCGACTGACCTGTAACGATTGCCAAAGATGATAAATTGGCAACCGGGACCGACGGCTTAACGTGCTCTCCGAGGCACGGAGGGAACTCGGGCGGTCACCCATCCAATTACTGGCTAGAGTTAGGGTTGCTTAATTTCGCTCCTCTGTTTACATATAGGTTTTTATTATGAGCTTGTCGATATATTCCACTGCTAGGAAAACTATTCCCTTCTTATTTTTCATCGTTTGAGCTTGGGTATACAATTGCTCTTTTATAGTGTTTAATAACCTTAGGCCTCAACAAGTAATTCAATATTAGAGAAAAAGCTTTTGTTATTTTATTTACCCATTCCTAATTAGATAGAAATACATAGGAAAGCAATGGTAAGTATTTGTTAACGAATAGAATCCACCAGAATCATACAGAGTAATACATTTCCTGGACCATTTTTCCGTATAAACATAAAAAATCCATACAACAAAATTATTAATTAGCGCTTCAGAATTTTTATGTGGTATTAGTTCTTAACTAACGCTCTAGACATGCTAACACAATTTTTTCACACTTTTCTAATACTAGGGCGTCACAATTTATAAGAAGGTAGTGATCAAAGTTATGTTTAATGACTTTACTTTACATCAATCAACAGTACTAACTCGAGATCTTATCCAACGCTCTACAAATACATAATTCAATGCTTAGCCGTGAAACGTTCTAACTCGCACGTTATGATTAGATAGTATCGAGACGCGGCCAAGCAATATTTTTTTGATCTGTAAGTAACTGTAAGTTTATTACTTTGGAACTGTATGCTGCACTAAACAATTACTTGAATACTAAGGCATCATAAACTGTGACTACCGTAAATCATGTCCCGCAGCTCTTCAATATTCCTTGCTGTGACAGCAGGATCTTCTCCGCAAAGGATGAATGCATCTTCTTCGGATTCTGGATCGTTGTGCCGGTCCATCTCCGCTTTGAACGCAATTTCTTCAAACGCCAACATTGTAATGGACGCCTGGTACAGATACTGCAATTTGATGACAAGTTTCATGAGTGGTGATTGCAATAGTTTATTTTTCCCGTCAGAACCCTATATAACAGAATTATTCAGGTTTGGAAGGTTGCTTTTACTGAGCTTTACTCTTTTCAAAAACTATTATACCATTTTAAAAATACAAAATAAATCTCTCTGAAATATAAGCCCATGGACACAGTTCCAATGCACAAATGTTACTTATGCGAAGGAATTAAGACAATGTTGTAAAAGTGGTAACAAGGGGACCGTAAGACCGTAAGAAAGGATGGATAGCTAGAAATAAAAGGAATACAGAAATTACGGCTGGAGTGATAAATAAAATGGGATAAGAGCAGAATGATGCTGATAAGGCTTTAATTTTTATACTGTAACTCATGTAAGATCTTGATACCATAAGAATTCAGCATGTCCATGCAAAGCTGTAAAAACAGCAAGGGCGTCAGGATCAACGGCATACCTGGGGTCCAAGCATGAGCTCTTATTGCAATGTTATTACAGTGTGTGGCAGTGACAGATGTATACACGTCAAATACCTCTGTCTCATAATAAGAGTAAAACTATCATGGCAATAAGAGGTCATGGTAAGGCCCCTGGATGTTCATGCAAAAGACTCTTCTTAGTCCGTTGAAAAAGCTGAATGTATGTGCTAAAACATGACGTACATTAATCATTTTCGCCTCAACTCTGCCATCATTATTTCCCAACATGTAACAATCAATAGTATTATTGCTTGGCAAACAAAACGAATCAATTGCAATACTTCACACACATTCGGATGACGCCGGTACGGATTGTTGCAATGCATTTTAGCCTTGGTGTTTCTAAAAGTCGCGTTTAGAGCAACGAGAAGGCAAGGCTACATGTCAAATTATACATATAGTAATGACAGGCGTCTGAGAGGATACATGGTAGCAAAATAAATCTTATACCATTAAAAGAGCAATTCTTGTATATATATATATATATATATATATATATATATATATATATATATATACAAATGTGGAATTGATGAAATGATATGCGATAATGAAAGGCAATGTTTAAAAAGTTAAAAATGGAAGAGGAAAATAAAAAAGAAATGAGGAATGACAGATAAGAAAGACGAGGGGAGAGGTGAACGACGAAAAAGAGGAGTAGTATTTTATTTAAATTTTACTGTGATGTATTGAAGACGAAATAACAAAGTAAAGATATTGAAACGTGTATTATACTTTTATTATATTAAAAAAAAATACGCTAACCTAAATATATATATAGAATCTGAATCTCGGAAACGGCTCCCACGATTTTCATTAAATGTTGTCTATAGGGTGTTTCAGGGGCAAAATATTGAGCTAGCTAGGTTTAATTTTTGGAAAACATCGTTTTCACCATGTTTTCAGGCACTGAAAAACTGATACAATATCATTATAAGAAAATAAATTTCGCCGACATCTGTCAAGTTATGATAGCTCAAACGTGAGGCTTCCACCTTACAGGGCGATAACCTAGAGTGTAGTTACGGTAAACCAAGTTCTTTCTGTATTATGTGCTAGCTAGCCCTCAATACACTATACTGTAAGCTTGAGCTCTTAGCCAGTGTTCAGTTTAGAACGTTTTCACATTGGACGATAACTGCTACAACACGATAATACAGCACGTTATCGTTGGACTGGTATTTTTATACAATCATTACTAAAGAGCCGTTGTGGCCTTGAGGTTTGAGCAGTCGCCTGCTACGCAAGCGACGCAAGTTCATATCCCAGCGGGGCCTGTACCAATGAGTTTTTCTAAAAAAAAAAAAAAACTTTAGTACAGTGATTTCACACCACGTGCTTTACGGTGAAGGAAAACATCGTAAGGAAACCTGCATATGTCTGAGAAGTAATTCAATGATGTATGTAAAGTGTCTGAGACGGCGATGGACTCACCATCTGTCATGTTTGCGCATAATCATCTTCGGTGAAAAGTGGGTGTTGTGATTACAACACCTCTGCCTACCCCTTCGGGGAATACAGGCGTGAGCATATGTATGCCGCTACTAAATGCTTTCACACTGTGTCGTTGTGGTTAACGATATCGTCGCCAAAGATTGTCGGGCTGATATCGGGTGCCGACACAGCAGTGCAGGGTGAAGCTTTGAAAAATATCTTTATTTGATTATACTTTTGACATAATACTAACGTCAGAACAGAATTTTCCAAGCTACCCCCAGGTTCGGAAGGCTGTTTTTACTAAGAAGAATCCGCCAAGAAATTCAGTCAGAAATACTATATAAATCTATATATCTATATACATATACAGATAAATAAAATTGAAGTATCTGTAACTCCAAAATAATAGCTTTTCACTAAATACATATGAAAGTATATACGATTCTGTCTAAAAAAGTAATTTTCAAAAAATCAGTCTGTCTGTTTGTTCTGGGTAACCTCTGAAACGACTGGACCGATTTTAACTTTCACTGGTAGATAGCAGATAGGTAAGTTAGTCTATTTTTTTTTATAAAAACATTTAGGATTCCGCGGCAATTAAGTTAAACCTACGCAGATCACAGCTAGTACAAAATAAATCACATGAGAAATGTAGCATTTATATTCCTGAATTGAAAATGAAGGTGCTGATTTTGAATTTGAATTTGAAAAAGTGCTCCTGACCGCCCTAAGCAATCGCGACTGCTCACGACTGGACCGTGTGTAGAAGAGCGTAAATTTCCAGATTGTAAGCTGCTAATCGTCGCTTAAATACTTGCAGTACCAAAAGACAAAGGCTATTCCATAACTAATGTTTCTCGATTGTACATCTGAACATAATTAACCATGTTGTAATTTTCCACCGTGGTAATTTCAACATTCATCAATTTCTTTACCCTCATCATTCTGGCGTGATCATTAAGCTGACGTGCGCCTTAATGGTGCGTGTTGTAATGACGAAAATCTCAACGTTTTATACCTTGGACATAAGTACGCCTGTAGATAATAGCCTCCGATTTGAAATCGCGTGCCCATTTTGACGAATAATTTCATGGTTTGTGACTACGATCAGGAAGAGGACCACTTGGGATCATTGCCAGTTTGGGAGAAGCATTAATAATCTTATTACATATCCACTACAATTCATCTGGCTACAAGCTATGAGTAGCTTTATTACAAGCTTTTATTAAAAAAAATTATATATTTTTTTTTGTCCAAGTAGAATTTTGTAGCTGAATTTTAAATTAGTTATTTTTAACCGATTGAGATATATACACGCTTATTTTGGATGACAATGCATGCTTACCTAGTACCTTACGTAGTACTTATTTTTAGTTTTAAAATTTTTTATATCGACTTTTGTGCACTGGAACTGTGTCCATGGGCTTATATATATATTTTTTATGATTTATATTGTATTATTCAATGCTGTAAATTTTTTTTTAACCAGTAATTACTGAGTTTCTTTCCAGGTTCTTCTCAGTAAAAGCAACCTTCCGAACCTGGCGGTAGCATGTATAATCCTATGTAATCTTTTCTTTCTGACGATTTGAAAGTACTTTGTAAAAAGTGTAATCGAATAAAGATATTTTTGAATTTGAATATGAACACGGGTCCAAACGAACTGCATAAAAATCTAATACTTCGATCGGGGTCTTATAATTGAAATATAGTTAATTGCAATATTAAATATATCAATTGGATTCTCCAGCCAACATGGTGGTGCCCATGCGCAAAAAACAAGGGAATGAGAAATTTCAGAAATTCGTCGCATGGAGCGGGATCACGAGTGAGTTGGCAGAGCAACTGCACGGATTGCAGAGGTCGGTTTCGAGTCTAACCTCTAGTTCGAATTCACCCTGAACATTTCCAAGAAAAAGCTGTTTCGGTTTTTGATAATTTCATTGGTTTCACGCTGGACGGAAACTTCTACTGGCGTGTAAAAGTAGGCTTTGTTTCTTTGTTCAAGCAATTATTGCTCTCCTCGCTATAGTGCTAGTTGAGAAAGCATTGTTTTCTCTAGGGCTGTCACTTGCAACCGAATGTTATACAACAGTGTTGTATTATACGTCTGGAGATCGTATCACAATGAACTTTGGATGATTTGAAATACAGATTCGACGTGAAATACGTTCACACTATTATAGTTGTAAGTGAATGCGTGAAGTAATATCTGATAGGAAAAAAAATGGCTTAGGTAGGTACGTGAAAAAATTAACACTAACGTTAATTCATGGTGGGTTGCCTCCAAATGTAATTTTGTATTCGTACACCAATGCAGGGAAAATGGTAATGCGTCAACCCTACCGGTATTTATTGGTTCTTAGCGCCAATAAGCTTTACGGCCGTCAGACCCGGGTGAAAGCTGGTGTAATGTCTATGTTTGGGGCCATAACGTGTTAGAACCTGTGCCCCGAAGGTATGAAATATGATTTATATAAATTAATTTAAACATATGCTAACGCTTGTATTCCCCAAGGGGTAGGCAGAGGTTTTGTATCACAAAGGCTTTGGGGCTTGTACCAATGAGTTTTTCTAAAAAAAACTTATGTGCAGTGATTTTACACTTTACGGTGAAGGAAAACATAGTGAGGAAACCTGCATACGTCTGAGAACTAATTTAAAAACGTATAACTTAGACGGTGACGGACTTGCCCTCTGTTACGTTGGCACTTAATCATATTCGGTGAAATGTGGGTTTTATTACAACACCTCTGCTTACCCCTTCGAAGACCCTTCTGGGATGGCGTGAGCATAAAAAATAGTCTTATATGACTACTATACCAACGGTCGTCTAATAAACATAAAGGCATATTAGGTCTAGGATCTAGGATATAGGAGTACAATTACAGGTCCCGTCACAAGGAAAGAACGCACAGCAAAAAATAGTGAGGATACTGCACATGTTTTATTCACCTCGCGCCATATATATAGACAGAGATAGATTCATACACTTTACTACTGTGCCTTCAAAGGTAATCGTTCTTAACTTGTGGCGGGACCTGTAGGTCTAAAAAGGCCACTTTGTGAGAATCATAATGTGATACGAATATGATTCATCATCGAAATGACAAAATGGTCACTTAGGTGCAATGCATATTCACGAATGATTACAATAATTGTAGATGTTAGTCCCTAACTAACTTTTTATGATGCTATTTGTCACAAAAGCAATTCATATTTTGTGGACCATTTTAGGAGTCTTCACAGGAAAGTGTGAATCATAATATGATGTGCACCTCAGTGACCATTTTGTCATTTCAATGATGAATCATATTCGGATCACATTATGATTCTCCCAAAGTGGCCTTTTTAGACCTACTGTACCTTTATTATTGTGTCAGTCAAAAAAAGTAATCAAATTAACCGTATATTATTTACATACATATGCTTACGCCTGTATTCCCCGAAGGGGTAGGCAGAGGTGTTGTAATCCCACGACACCCACTTTTCACCGAAGATGATTAAGTGCCAACGTGACAGATGGTGAGTCCATCGCCGTCTCAGACACTTTACATACGTCATTGAATTACTTATCAGAAATATGCAGGTTTCCTCACGATGTTTTCCTTCACCGTAAAGCACGTGGTGTGAAATCACTGTACATAAGTTTTTTAGAAAAACTCATTGGTACAGGCCCGCTGGGATTCGAACTTGCGTCGCTTGCGTAGCAGGCGACTGACTGCTCTAACCTCAAGGCCAGCACGGCTCTTGCTCTCATGTTATTTACATGAAAATTTATTGAAGTACCAGGATAGCATGTTTGTAAAGAAGTTCATACATCTCATATCCCGTTATAATCTATGTTAATGAGATCCACGGCAATCATTCGGTTTATTTCATACAAATACGATTTGAGGACGCTTGCCCTTAATCTAATCTTCTCTCACTCGACACGAGTGAAAGGTGAGTAATGAACTAACGGCATTCTGATTTCCTAGTACTATTACTGCACATAAAGAGCATAACTCATCTTTAGATTGATTATTGCGTAGGCCGTTGCATGTTTTGGTAGGGTTGCCAATTGCGTATTGCCTACAGTGTTTCGAGGAAAACTTTGCAAAGATCTCATTTAATAATACTCTGCCTAAAGCTTGGCCATTTCTTTAGCAGATCTATTAGCAGAATGTGTAATTGCTGTCTGTTTATCATTCGTTGAACTGATGAACCGGACTACTTAGATAAGTAACGATATTAATAGTGCTATCTTGAACCCAAAAGGTTACCATTGTCACAGTATATAAATATAGAAATATAGCAGTTAGGAATCAAGGTGTATTATCTATACATCTATACAGATAAATAAAATTGAAGTGTCTGTTTGTAATTTCAAAATAACAGCTTTTAACTAAATACATATGAAAGTAGTTACGTTACTGACATAAAAAAAAACAATTTTCAAATTTTTTTTGTCTTTCTGTCTGTTTGTTCCGGGTAATCTGAAACGGCTGGACCGATTTTAACGGGACTTTCACTGGCGGAAAGCTAATATTACAAGGAGCATCTTAGGCTATGTTTATTTAAAAATACATATAGGATTACGTGGGAATCAAATTAAATCTACGCGGGTGAAATTGCAGGGCACAGCTAGTTTGAAATAAGGCACTCTTTTATTTACTGTGTAAATAATGTAGATTTGTTGTTTTGAAGCTTTGAAAAATGACAGTAAAATGAATGACGTATACGAATAAGAATAGGCCACGACGTGACACCCCTAACTGTAGCTACACCTATTCCGCTTATTTTCTCGTAGAGGCGCGCTTCTGTGTGAGTGTGTCATTTCGAACGATTTGTTCCTAGATTCCTAACTGCTTGATAAGTTATAGTCTCAAGCACTATACGAGTACACACATCTTTGAATTAATTCTCAGACATATGTAGGTTCCTCACGATGTTTTCCTTCACCGTAAACGTGGTGTGAAATCACTGCACATAAATTTTTAGAAAATCAAATTGGTACAGGCCCCGCTCGGTTTCGAACTTGCATCTCTTGCGTAGCAGGCGACTGCTCAAACCCCGAGGCCTCAAACATCTCTATACACTCGCAAAGTACTTACAGTAAATTAATCGGTTGAAAAGTCACTTGCTAAATGCATTTTCTTGTTCGCTTTCTAATAGCAATACGATTTAACGACTTATGTACATAAAGGGGAAGAGAGATAAGTGTTCGAACATTATATTTACTAATAAAATGTGTATATCACAGCGTCCCGACTTCGTTCGCATGCAGTGACTTTCCATTACAAAAGCTAGCTGCGTGCTCTTCCAAAATTGGATGATATACAGACATATTTATCATTTCTTATTCTTAAGATTGTATAATATTTTTGAAAAGACTTAGTAACTATACTGAGTTTTTTGCCAGGTTCTTGTCAGTAAAAGCAACCTTCTGAACCTGGCGGTAGCATGTATAATCCTGTAAATTATGTCATACTGACTATTTGAAAGTACTTTGTCAAAAGTCTCATCAAATAAAGATATTTTTATTTTTTAACATCCCTAGTGAGAGTAGTGTCATTAGCAGGCAGTAATCTAGACTCCAGGCCGCTTTGCTCCATCTGAGGATCGCAACAACCTCGTGTTCCACGGTAGCATTTGCGACCAATAAACCAGAAAGGCAGTCTATTAATTGTTTTCAGATAAGTAATACTTTCAGCGTAAAGTTGACATCACTGGACTTATTTTTTTTAGAAAGCTCATTAGAAATGACCGGTGAGTTTGGATACTTGCATTGCTTGCGACCAGATGACTTCTCAAACCACTCGGCGGTCAGGGCCGCTTCGCCAATCACTTTGTTTATTTACGTTCTATTTTTATTCATGAAATACTTGTGTAAAGTGTCTGAGACGGCGATGGACTCACCATCTGTCGCGTTGGCACTTAATAATGTTCGGTGAAAAGTGGGTGCTGTGATTACAACACCTCTGCCTACCCCCTCGGGGAATACAGGCGTGAGCTTATGTATCTATGTAAATACCTGTTTACCTTTTTACATTAAGGAAATTACTACATCCACAGCTATATTTTTATAAGTTAAATTGTGGTGCCCCTCATTATCACCAGCGTAGACTAAAATTCTAAATTTGGAATATACTTGGTGTATAGATATATAAGAGGAGCTCATGGCACAGTTGCTACTGCGCATATCATTCGATCGGCGATGTTAAGCAACCCTAAACCTAGCCAGTAATTGGATGGGTGATTGCCCGAGTTCCCTCCGTGCCTCGGAGAGCACGTTAAACCGTCTGTGCCGGTTGTCAATTTATCATCTTTGGTAATCGTTACAGGTCAGTAGGAGGCCTAAAATAGTCTGACAACTGGTTTAACCCAGATCACAGATTTTCCTCATTAAAGGGGTTGCGAAAGTCAGATGGCAGTCGCTTCGTATAAAAATCAAGTGATCAGCCACATCGGGTTGAATCAAGTGCCGACCACAACAATGTATGGGATAAGGCCAGGGAGATGATGATGACTTGGTGTACAGATATAGGTGTAAACTAGCTGTGTCTTGCTGTGTTCACTCGTGTAGATTTCATGTCATGGGTGACCCGCTGAACCCCTTTTTTTTTAAATGAAAGTAGTCTAAGTTACTCCTTGTAATATTAGCTATCTACCAGTGGTCCCGTTAAATTCGGTCCAGCCGTTACAAAGATTCAGAAAACAGACAGACAGAGAAAAACTTTAAAGTTGTTTTTTTTATATCAGTACCGTATATACTTTCATATGCATTTAGTGAAAAGCTTTTATTATAGAATTACAAACAGACACTTAAATTTTATTTATATGTATGTACTGTATAGATGATCTTTGATAGATCTTCTGATCTTTGTAGGTTAGGGAAAGGGTTGTCCCTTTACCTAACCGGTAAATCAGACTCCTTTCCAATCTGGTCTCCTGGTAGCTTACCTGGGTGATATTCCAATTAAATGCACTTTGACATATTTTCACTTTCAATACACTTTTCATACACACTTTTTAAGGTAAAATATTAATTTATAATCCAGGCAGGTTTTGTGAAATTCAAAACAATACATCTATGTACTTATTGTCGTCGATAATGCGCGGGCGCACGTAAAGAGTACGGATGCCGAATGGCGGCGTTAAAACAGAGTTACCGGTTGGTTCTTTACACTGGGCGTGTGGTTTAAAATATGAGATGCAAGCGTGGGTTATTTTCAATTTAGATTTTAGGGAATCACGCAGGCAAGTAGCTACTGCCGTCTATGTAAGCTGTAATTATATAGCATAGTGGTCAATTATTAACTTTAAACTAGTACAATAGAACTACGTGAAAAAGGAAAATAAAATTATAATTTTAAATAGAAAGTAGTCGTGGTGGCCTTGGGGTTAGAGCAGTCGTCTGCTACGCAAGCGATGCAAGTTCGAATCCTAGCCCTGAACCAATGGTTTTTCCAAAAACTTATGTATCATGCTTTACGATGAAGGAAAACATCGTGAGGAAACCAGCATAATATGTCTGAGAAGTAATTCAAAGACGTATGTATAGGGCCTGAGACGGCGATGGGCTCACCCTCTGTCAGGTTGGCACTAGATCATATTAGGTAAAATGTGGGTGTTGTTACAACACCTCTGCTTACCCCTTCGGGGACCCTTCTGGGATGGCGTGAGCCTAACTTATATATAGAACACAGAATTTAAATTTGTGTCTGCAGGAATGGTACCCAGTAAGCTGGCTGCGTTACCTCGCTGGATCGCTAAACTAATCCTGCGACCGAGGTAGGAACCAGAGAATATTTTCGAAATGTTTCTGTCTGTTTGTACCGGATATTCTCTGAAACGGCTGGACCGATTTTAAAGGTACTTTCACTGGCAGATAGCTAATGTTACAAGGAGTAAAGTCTACTTTTATTTAAGACACATTAGAGTTCCGCGGGCCACAGTTAGTAAATAGTATAAAGGATACCTGTTTATAATCGCTCTCGCTCCTAATTTAAACTCACCAAAATTATTAAAGCAAAAATTTGTAAATATAGAGTACTCTCGTGTTAGCAATTTGTGATCTCATTATTACATGCTAACTGATTTGGTAATCCTTACCAATGTATGCATAATTGTTTTAATAGGTACTTAAAGTATGTAGATTTGTAAAAAGTTGCGATATGATTTATGACGCGTGAAAGAAAGTGAGAAAAATATTATTAAATATTGGTTTACATAAATAATAATGATCTCTACCTTACCGAATTTCGACTACGGCGGCTAATCTCAACGAGGATTAGCCATGTACGCAGGAGATATTATAGTGTGTGCGCAAACACAGGTGCACTCTTTATACCCTCACTCTCATAGTCCGATGGGATGCAATCCGACACGACCGGAGAGAGATCAGGCGGAAGACCAACGGTGCAACGTGCTTTCGGAGGCACGGGGGTGGAAACACCGCCAACTTCCAAACTCCGCGCATTTTAATGTGAATTTATTGACAGAAAAACCCAATATACATTTTTGACCCGACCTGGGAATCGAACCCGGGACCTCGTGATCGACAGGCGAACGTACTAACCAATAGACCAACGAGGCAGTTAAGTTGCATAAATTACATAAATAATTGTATGAAAGAAGCGGATATTGAATAATAGCATTTGCCCAATATTCAGTTTCGTAATCGTACTTTTGTGGATTTATGTAGGTACCTACCGATAAGGTGTCAATTAAGAATTGGGCTTTCGGTACCTTTGACGGTAAACAGCAAATAAAATGTTATTATAATATTTATTATAACTCGTACGTCATCGTTTCTCAACCTTTTTTTAACTTTGCGGTCCAGAGAATAAAAACATACCGCAATTAATCAAACTCAAAAATATCTTTATTCGATTAGATTCTAACAAAGTACTTTCAAATCGTCAGAATGACATAATTATACAGGTTTATACATGCTACCGTCAGGTTTGTAAGGTTGCTTTTACTGTGAAGAACTTGAATTGAATTAAACTTAAATACTTCATGCCTAATAATGAAGGAAAACGCCATGAGGACCTGCCTACGTCTGAAAAGAGGACCATAGACGTACTATAGCGCGGGAACTTAGACCGCGTATCACTAAGTCGACACGCTATCCACGCGCCCGGCGGATCCCCGTGCGCTATCTATAGTAGGTGCGCGCCCGCGTCCGTCGTTCGGCCGCGGGGCGCCACAGTGTTCAATCCACACTCGTCGTGTGCGTGCGCGTCGTTGCATAGGAGTAGCTGTTCGCGGGCTCCGCCTGACGCTTTTAGTTTATTGTCACGTTTTAATTATACACGACCCTTCTTTGTAATCTTTTCTAATATACAGTCATCCGTAAATTCAACAATAAGTTATTATTTATACTCGAAACCCCAACTCGCAAAACTTCGAACTATAAAATGGCGTCCCAACTGCGTGGCGAGAACTAAAATCAGTGTAAATAAGTGTAAATCTTTTGTAAATAGTATTAAATAGTGAATACTATTTGTTAATTGACTATTGTGTTGTGTTTTGGACATTGTTGGACATGTACGGACTGTGTATTTTGTGTTTTGTAAGCCGCCGCCCGGCATGCAACACGTGACGTTACCTACAAGTTTCGTAAATTCATAATTTCTAGAAACAATTCTCGGAAACTATAATAACTGTACCTATTAAACGTTTGTACCGCGTTTGTTATGAGTGTTAGTGCTCTACGCCACGTTTAGGTATTATAGGTTTCCTAGGTCTCAGAACTGTAGGCACACGTTGTACCTAACGACCTAAGTGAATGTTCTAGAACGATTTACGTGTGTGCGTAAGAGTGTTGCGTGTGCTCGGTGCGCATTGGCTCATCTTTAGAAGTTAGACTTTTGTTACTTAGTGCTTAAAAGTGGACCTAGACGTACTAGAACGTTGATACTTGTTTGTACGAGTGTGCGGTACTCGTAACGTTCGTTTAGTATTGTTATTATCTAGGTCTGAGTAACAGACATAACTTTAGAACTATTTGGAACCTAGTGCTTGTTAGGAAAGCTGTGATACTAAACCTTACTTTCGTTGCGTTTTATTCGAGTGTGCGCGCTTACCTCGACGCGATCGTTTAGTGCCTACGCCCAGGTTCGTTTTTGTTGGTTTGTACCTACCTTTTGGACGATTCAAGGTTAGTGATGGTGCATTGAACATTTTTATTATTGTATTTAGTGATGTTTGTACCTACCTTTCGGACAATTTCAAGGTTAGTGGTGGTGCATAGAACATTTTAATTTTTATTCGCTGTGTTTTGTTTGTACCTACCTTTGAACAGTTTAAAGTTAGTGGAGGTGCATAGAACATTTTTATTTTATTCACGGTGCTTTTCTGTTACCTACTTTTGGACATTTTAAAGTTATTTTTGTTGCAAAGAACATTTTATTTTTCATTCTTAGTGTTTTTATTTGTACCTACCGATCGAACAATTTTGGTTATTTTGGTGCAAAGAACGTTTTTATAAATACTAAGAGAAGTCTGACGTTATATTGTGAACTTTTGATACGGTTTAAAAATGGTGTTAACACGGTCGGGTATCGCGGACCCTAGTAACGGTCCGGAAGCGCAACAGTCGTCAGCTCAGGTTGCTGAAGAGCATGAAGCTCTCTCGTTAGCGTCTGGCTTGGCTTACGTGCCGCCGGACGCATCGCCGCCGGCGCCGTCGGGCTTGGCTTGTGTGCCGCCTGGCGCGCCGCCGCCGTTGGCCGCGGGGCTGAGTGGGGCCCCCACACCTACTACGCTGCCTGCGCAGCTACCGTTTGTTATGACGGATCAACAACTTGCACATATTCTACAGCTGGTAAGATCTCCTGTGCCTGCACCGGCGCCGTTCGCTGGTGCCGCGTCGGCAAACTTCGCAGCGTGTACGTCGCGCTTTGATGGTGCGAGGGAATCCGACGTCGGCGCATTTATCGACGCTATAGAAATTTATAAAGAATGTGTAAGCATGGAAGACCACATTGCTCTGCGTGGGCTTCCCATGCTGTTGACCAGTCTAGCAGCCACTTGGTGGCATGGAGTAAAGTCTACTGTTACGAGTTGGTCGGAAGCTATTACTTTATTACGACACACCTATGGCCCTCGCTTGCCTCCACATAGAGTTTATAGAGAAATTTTCAAACATGAGCAAGGCGTTGAGTGCACAGATATATTTGTTAGTAAAATTCGAGCTTTAATGGCACAGCTGCCACCACACGCTCTGTCTGAGGAGGTGCAACTAGATATGGTTTATGGACTGCTAAGTAAACGGATTAGAGAGAAGGTATGTAGACTCTCCGTTAATACTTTCTCCGAGTTACTTACGAAGGCGCGTCGAGTGGAGGACATCTTTGAAGAAGGGCGTGACTCACGTAAGTCAGTAACTGAAACGCGTCCCGTAGAAGTAGCTAGAGTTCCAGTGGCTACCACGTCAGCAGCAGTACCATCGAATAGTAAACCTCGTTGCAGCTATTGTCGACAATTTGGACATTCCAAGGAGGAATGCTTGAAGCTCTTAAGAAAGGTAAAGACTGAAACAGAGACAGAGTTTCGTCCAACCGTGACCTGTTTCGGATGCGGAGCGCCTGGTGTGATACGTACTAACTGTCCCACGTGTAAGGAAAAGAAAAACGTAACGGCTTCTTCGACAACCTTTCATACTATTGCTGCGGTCAGCAATGATTTAATAGATGCTCGTGAACGTCCCGTTATTGAGATTAGAATTTATAGTGCAGTCGGTAAAGTTCTCTTAGATACTGGTGCGAAACAATCTATCGCGAGTGAGAGTTTTCATAAAGTTTTAATTGAAAATAATCATAAGTTTAAGAAAGTAGACACCAATGTTAAACTAGCTGATGGTACAACTAGAGACTTAAGAGTAGATGTTGCCACTGTAAATGTGATGGTACACGGTCTTGTAGTTCCCACGGTTTTTGTAGTTTTGCCCGGTGCTAAAGAATCCCTCTTAGGTACTAACTTCATAAAGGATGCTGGCATGGTACTAGATTTCAATAATAGCGTTTATTCGTTTGCTCGTTTGTCTGAATCGTTTAAACTTGAATATGAACATAGAGTAGGTCGGCTTACTTGCTCTGCTATTGAACTACGCGCGGATGAAGGTAGTAATTTGTCTCTTGCGCAACGTGACCTGCTGTCCAAGTTCCTGGAAGGTAATGAGGATATCTTCGAGCCAGGGGGAGCACCTACTACGTTTGCTGTCCATCGGATTGACACGGGTACTCACCATTCAATTTCGGTACCTCCGTATCGAGTGTCTCCACAGAAGAAGGAGATGATGAGAAAAGAAATTAACAGTGGCGTAGATGTACGCACTTCTGTTATTGAATTACCTCACTACAAGCCTGAAGATATTCGTTCAGCTCAAATGGATGTTCCTACCGTAAAGACGGTCATAGAAGCCTTAGAAAAGGATGAAGACGAGATCGTTACTTGGATGGAGAAGGGCTATTGCCTGCACCAAGGGGTGCTATACCATTTTGACTCAGAAGGAGTCTCTGAAGACCCACAGTTGGTGGTTCCTGCTTCTTTGAAGAAAGAAGTTTTGACCGGAGTACATGATGCAAGTACTGCGGGTCATTTAGGCATTGAGAGAACCTTACAGAAGCTTAGAAAGCGGTTCTATTTTAATAAAATGAGGGAGTATGTGGTCCAGTATGTCAAGGATTGTGAGCTCTGTAAGCGGTTTAAGCCTACTAATCAGAAGCCAGCTGGACTACTAGCTACTCCTGTACCTCAACAGCGTTTCGAAGTGCTGGCCATGGATATTTTCGGCCCACTTCCTACTGGAAGTCAGGGGGAGAGGTTTATTTTTCTGGTAGAAGATACAGCAAGTCGTTGGGTAGAGGTTTTTGCAATGGCTTCTACTACAGCTGAGGCGTGCGCGAAGATACTAGTGGAAGAAATCTTCATGAGGTATGGTCTTCCGCGTCGCATTATCTCGGACAATGGTCCGCAGTTTGTGTCGGCTGTAATGCAGAAGGTGCTGTTCACTCTCGACGTTAAGCAAAGTCTGTTACCAGTATACCACCCCGAAGCTAATCCAGCTGAACGTAAGAACAGAGAGCTGAAGCAGACTTTAGCCATGCTAGTCGACCCCGAACACCGTAATTGGCCAAAGGTGCTACCCATGGTTCGATTTGTCCTCAACACTGCCTACAATCAGGGCACCGGACAGTCTGCAGCGTTCATCACGTTTGCTCGAGAACTTCGTTCGCCGTTAGACCTTCAGCATGACCTACGACAGGTCATTGAAGAAGAAAATTACGTTCCCCAGGTGACGCCCTATCTAAAGGCGTTCACACGTAATCTTCAGAGGGTCCATAAACGCATTTGTAATCAACAGCAGCGGAGGAAAGTTTATGCGGACAAGGGCCGTCGACCTCCGCCGACGTATAAGTTAGGAGACCTAGTGCTGGTGGCCTCTCACCCGACTAGTAGTGCGGACAAAGGAGTTACGCATAAGTTTGCTCCGAGGCGCATAGGTCCTTTTAGAATAGCAGAGGTGGTAAGTCCCACCTCCTTTAAGATTAGTGATAATTCAGGGAACGTGTCTAAGTACCATGTCAGCGCACTTACTCCTTATCACGGTAATGCCAATGTTGCGCGTCGCAAATGGAAAGGTCGACCGTCTGCCAAGTCCTCGTCGGAGCCGTCTCCGGACTTGGAGGGGGAGACTATAGCGCGGGAACTTAGACCGCGTATCACTAAGTCGACACGCTATCCACGCGCCCGGCGGATCCCCGTGCGCTATCTATAGTAGGTGCGCGCCCGCGTCCGTCGTTCGGCCGCGGGGCGCCACAGTGTTCAATCCACACTCGTCGTGTGCGTGCGCGTCGTTGCATAGGAGTAGCTGTTCGCGGGCTCCGCCTGACGCTTTTAGTTTATTGTCACGTTTTAATTATACACGACCCTTCTTTGTAATCTTTTCTAATATACAGTCATCCGTAAATTCAACAATAAGTTATTATTTATACTCGAAACCCCAACTCGCAAAACTTCGAACTATAGTACGTGCTTGAGAGACATCGTTAGACTTTACCATACTGTTGTGTGAAGATATCAATATTACTACATGTATTGTTGAAAGAAGGCGTGTCATACAAGACCAAGAAGGGTGTCCATTACATTGCATTTTTATGTGGAGTGGTACGACATGGTAAGCAGAATCGATCCCTTTAATATAATTGACTAGCTGTGGCCCGCGGTTGCACCCTTGTAGACTAGGGATAAAATAGCTAAGCTTAGCTACCTTCCCGTATATAGATGTCTAAGAAACATTTATAAATAAGAGAGATAAAGTTAAAGATAGGTTGATCTCGTACTTGCTTAAAAAAAGCAATAAATACCACCTTTTCTTAATATGGAGACTCCTATATGGATCCTACACCAACGGTTTATATCGAACTAGCAGATTATCTCCCTGGTTGTATCCCATACATTGTTGGGGTCGACACTTGATTCAACCCGATGTGGCTCCATGTTAGTCGCAATCAACTTATTAACTCCTTGTCCGTTATGTGCGCCTGGTACTTCGTGTACTATATCATCATCTCCCTGGCCTTATCCCATATATTGTTGTGGTCGGCACTTGATTCAACCCGATGTGGCTGATCACCTGATTTTTATACGGAGCGACTGCCATCTGACCTTCGCAATGCCTCTATCGAGGAAAATCTGTGATCTGAGTTACACCAGTTATATACTATTTTAGGCCGACTGACCTAACGATTGCCAAAGATGATAAATTGGCAACCGGGACCGACGGCTTAACGTGCTCTCCGAGGCACGGAGGGAACTCTGGCGGTCACCCATCCAATTACTGGGTTGTTTAACTTCGCCGATCAAATGATATGCCCAATAGCAACTGTGCCACGAGTTCCTCACTGTCAAAATACCAAGACTCCAAATTTGCCACCCCTATCTCATCTCCATTCACGTCTCAATACTCCTGTAAGTGTGTGTAGTTTATCTGCCCTCGCGTTGAGAAACGATGGCTTAAAGTACATTTATGATGCCACATCTGAATCTGAAGTAACTACAAGGTCTGACCAGACGTACTGTGTTTCTCAATCAGCTGCGGAGGCCAGCTACCAGTCACTTTGGGTAAAAGTAAATAATGACTTGTAGTTAAGTGGCAGCCCTAATAACAAACGCCTGAACGTAGACTGTATACAATTCTACTGCTCGATTACAACTCGACTGCCTCGTTGGACTAGTGGTCGGAAGGTCGGTCGCGCTATAGCGGGACACGAGCTTCCCAGTAACAGCCCGATTATTATTTTTTTTATTTGTGTTTTTAAGCTCGCCCCATGTTACA
Source organism: Watsonalla binaria (assembly GCA_929442735.1). Lineage (NCBI taxonomy): Eukaryota > Metazoa > Arthropoda > Insecta > Lepidoptera > Drepanidae > Watsonalla > Watsonalla binaria. The sequence continues at coordinate 1,538,350 of OV838932.1, forward strand.
TGGTACTTAAATATAACTGGCGAAATGAGGGTGTCCAATAACCTCTGTCTACACTTCGGGGAATAAAGAAGTAAAATTTGTATTATACGTAGTTCTATCTCTCTTTGTGATACGGATTTCAAAAGGGATGGACGTAATTTTAGTCAGAGTTTGGTCTAGTTTTGCCTTAAACCATCTTTTATAAAGTGCTGTGGTGGCTGGGGGATTGAAAAGTGGCTTTCTAGGCAAGCGACGCAAGTTCGAAATCTGGCAGTGTATCAATGAGTTTAAAAAAAAACTGCAGTGATTTCACACCACGAGCTTTACAGTGATCGCGAGGGAACATGGATATGTCTGAGAAGTATTTCAAAGAAGTATGTGTCGCGCCTGAGATGGCGATGGACTCACCCTCTGTCACTTAATTATATTTGATGAAGAGTGTTGTAACGCCTCTGCTTACCCCTTCGGGGACCCTTCTGGGACCCTTCTGGGGTGGCGTGAGAATTTTTTGGTTCTAAGATTAGAGGATAGTGTTTCAGCCACCGGTCAAGGCAGCCTGTTGGTCGCGCGTTTGTCTGTCATGTTGCCACACCATTGTAATATCGCTCGAGTTTCGGAATATTACAAATACAAGGCGTAGATAATTATCTATTGGTTACCTAGTCGATAGTCGAAGTGCTTGCTTAACAGTGTTTTTTTCGATTTCCATCGGCTTTTGTTGGACTGACCTATTCAATTACCTGTAGATATGACACCTCGCTAATAATATGTCATGCGAAACTAGCTGTAGTTCTGTACGCAATGCCTTCTACACTCTCCCTTTTTTTTTTTTTTTTTATAGTGGGAAATCCTCGTAGGATATCTGCCTGCCACGGGTGAGGCAAGCAGATTATGTCAGACTTCTACTGACTAAAACCCACTGTGTTCCTCTCCCCGCTCTATTGAGGGGCCACGGTTTCTGGTCGCATGAGCATCCGCGGTCCTCTACACTCACCCCTAGGGGCGCTTTAAAATACCTATAAAGAAAAGAATTTTAAGAAAAATAAAAAGTAAATAAAATACGCAGTGGAAAGGGTAAGCAGAGATAATGTAACAACAACACCCACATTTCACCGAATATGATTAAGTGCCAACGTGACAGAGGTTGAGTCTATTGCTGTCTGAGGCACTGTACATACGTCATTGAATTACTTCTCAGGCATATGGATGAGGAAACCTCCTCACGATGTTTTCTTTCACCGTAAAGCACGTGGTGAGAAATGTACATAAGCTTTTAGAAAAACTCATTGGTACAGGTCCCGCTGGGATTCGAACTTGCGATAGCTGTAGCTATAGTTAGAAGGAGTAACTTGGGTACATTTGTTAAAAAAAACATAAGGATTCTGCGAGGGACTCATGAAATTATGTCTACGCGGGTAAAACCGCAGGGCACAGCTAGTGTGTATTAAAATAGCTAAAACTTGCGAAATTACATTGTTTAGGTTTGGCTTGACCCACACGTAGTGCCATCTAGCGGAAGTTTTATGCAACATTATATACGAGGATCTATATTTGTAGTACTGGTATGGTAGTATAGATGGCGCTAACAGTTATTTTCAATTGAAGCTCAGTCAGACTATGATGATCACGGGACCTGCCATCATCGGCTTGAGCGATGTGTATTAAGGAATTCTGAGCGTTGACCTTTCATTTTTGTACCGTAACAAAGTCAAAGCTAAGAAGTTCTTAATAGGCGCTGCTTTAGCGATTATAGTTGGCCCTCTGAGAACTATTTAATAATCTATCTATATCCATCGCCTATGACAAGGGCACTCGATTCAACCCCAAAGTGGTTACCTTAATTTTACACATAAAACACGATACACGTGTCAATGCACGCGTGATATAGGTCCACGTCAACACTGTAAAAAATATCAACAAAAAACGATTCGAGTTCAGAACGAACCGGTTATTTTTTAATTAACCTTTAGATAATAAATCGTCATTATCTAGTCTCATATTTCTTTTCACAAGAAGCAAGTTCTATGATATATGAGCTATCAGTAATATTAATTTGCTAGCGTCCATAGACCTACCCTCATCGGCTTAAGGAGCGCGTATTAAGAACTTGTGAGCGTTAACGTTTCATTTATGTACCTTCAAATTTAAAGTTAAAGATCGATGCTCTTAATATGTGCTGCTTTAATGACCATAGTCGGCCCCCAGTAGGTCTATGTTTGGTGCACGGTCTTTATCTTTTCTGCTCACTTTAAAAACTAAAGATGCGACATCTACATTTTCTACAACAAATGGGAGGTCATTTATATACGCTAGAAACAGGAATGGACCTAGTATGGAGCCTTGCGGCACGCCTGTTTTGGACAAAGACCTTTCGGGTGTTATACCACTGACACCAGCTTTTTGGTGATGATTTGACAGGCACGAGGATACAGTTTTCTCACTCACTGTATCTCTCAAACAGTTACGTGAGAAAAGCGACTTACAAAATGATCTCGCGGGGTACACACTAGCTCTATCGAGATAAAAATACATTGCGTTGTTCTACGCCAACTTAATACATTCTTGTATTTTAATTTACTTGAAGAATACTCACAGACTTTTACAGATATATAAGGACATTGAATGAAACCAAATTGCTAGTGAGTCCATCGCCGTTTCAGACACTTTACATACGTCATTGAATTACTTCTCAGAAATATGCAGGTTTCCTTGCGATGTTTTCCTTCACCGTAAAGCACGTGGTGTGAAATCACTGTACATAAGTTTTTTTGAAAAACTCATTGTTACAGGGCCCCGCTGGGATTCTAACTTGCGTCGCTGGCGTAGCAGGCGACTGCTCAAACCTCAAGGCCACCACGGCTCACGATTTACATACACATATAAATAAATTGGTAATGAAATGCAACAAAAAGACAAGTTTTACCAACTAATAAACAGCTTGGTGTAGAATAAAGCTGGACTTTGGCTCCGTGATAAGTGATAACATTCAATGTAAATAGAGCGATGTGCGGCGCAATACATCGACACTATATTACAAAACAAGCAGAAGTCACGCGGTTTCATAGTTTCTGTTCCCGTGGGAGCACGGGAATAAAATGTAGCCTATATTTCTCGCTGATAATGTAGCAATCCATTGCTGAAAGAATTTTTCAAATCGGCCCAGTACTTTTTGAGCCAATTCGGTACAAACATACTTAGATACAAATCTTTCCTGATAATATTAGTATGCCCAATAAGTAACCTAGATTTCACATACATATGATTTTATGATTATACAATTCAAGGGGTAGGGTTTCACGGGATCTTCCGTTCGATATTTGGAGTTGCCCAACTGGGGACTGTACCTCCACCTTACAGAAGATCACAGCCAAGTAATTTTACCATAGAATTGTGTTCCTAAGGTCACCAGGGCTCCATGGAGGAGAGGAGTAGGCGTGAAGTCTCTGCGCTAGCAATAGTTGTAAATATTTCACACAGGGATTTCAATATTTATAAGGTCGCTTTAGACTAAAATCGCAGACCAATTTGAGTGAAGATTTTAATCTTTAGTAACCATACCTGGCGGTTTTATTCGCATAGGATTAACATTAAAAACTAAGTGCCGTGGTGGCCTCGGGGTTTGAGCAGTCGCCTGCTACGCAAGCAACGCAAGTTCGAATCTACTACCTTAATAATAATACCTTATGAATAATATACCTACCGTTCATATATATTTTCAGTATGCATTTGGTGAAAAGCTGTTTGGTATTACAAACTATTCATATAGCATATTCTTATAATCTGTATAAATTTGTCTTTACCTACATACTTATTTACGAAATATTATTTAGTAAATGAATAATATTTACCCACACAACCGGTTTCTGCATTCGCAGAATTAGCTTACAGATACCTATTATCCATTAGGTACCTATTATCTTTACAGATAAATAATATTGAAGTGTCTGTTTGTAATTTCAAAATAACAATTTTTCACTATGTTCATAAGAAAGTGTATAAAATACTCACATAAAAACAAAAATTTTAATAAAAAAATATCTGTCGGTTTGTTCCGGCTAATCTCCGATTTCAACACGACTTTCTCTGGCAGATAGATAATTTTACAAGGAGTTAGGATTATTTAAAAAAAATGGGTTTAAAAAAAATGCATGAAACCGCGAGGCACAGCTTATAGCGTAGTAGTTGATAATTTGAATGACTTGTTTGAATATTGTTTGGTTAAAGACGTCATTCATTTATGACGTTATTCGCATTGGTTCAATTATATTCAAATAAAACTGGTTTTACTTTGGTACAGACGACCTCGAAAGTCCTTTACCATATCGAATGTAATTGTGAACGTTAAGGATTTTAATTTGACAATTATTTTTTTATTATTCTAAGGGCCACGTGGTCCTGCAAAATGTATACCTACTACCTACATTTAACTCTACATCAGAGCGTCTAGTGCGAGTTTTCTTAAAATCACCGTCACAAGATTTTAATGAAATTTTGCAATAATATAGCTTATGTACATCAAAATGACAAATAGGCTACAGAAAAAAAAAATAAGTTTAATCAATCAAAACCAAGTACATTAGCTAGCTTTAAATGATTATAAACAAGTCTAAGCGAACTGGATAATGCATATTGTTTTATATATGTATAGTAGTACAAGTGCACCCAGATCACAGATTTTCCTTGTTAATGGGGTTGCGAAGGTCAGATAGCAGTCGGGTTGAATCAAGTGCCAATCCCAACATCATCATCATCATCTGCCTAGCCTTATCCCATACATTGTTGGCGCCGGCACTTGATTCAACCCGATGTGGCTGATGACCTGATTTTTTATACGAAGCGACTGCCATCTAACTTTCGCAACCCCTTTCACGAGGAAAATCTGTGATCTGGGTTAAACCAGTTGTCAGACTGTTTAAGTCCTCCGACTGACCTGTAACGATTGCCAAAGATGATAAATTGGCAACCGGGACTGACGGCTTATGCGCAATAGCAACTGTGCCACGAGCTCCTCAATGCCGACCCCAACAATTTATGGGATAAGGCCAGGGAGACGATGACATGAGTACAAGTGAACTGGAAAATTATGGGAGACCTTTGCCCAGTAGTGGGACAAGATAGGCTGTACTATATTGATTAGATTATAATACGCGTTATTAGTTGTTCCTAGTACAACGCGATTGAAATTTATTATCGAGCTGCACTACTGCTATCTTCTGAGTTGTGTTCATCTTATTTCCAGTTGGACAGGCATGACTGGAGACATAATAACGTTGTTCTATTTACTTATGACGTCATGCGTTTTGGTTCAATGATATTGGATCATAACTGGTTTTCTATGCGGCTGGTCATAATGGTAGCTATTCTTTGTCCAAATGAGTTGCTCTATGAGATATCGATTCGATTACTTTGAGTATCGATTGAACTATAATACAAGTTGGTAGGAACTTTAGCTGTGCTATTTGGGTTATTACCAACTCAATGCGTCACACTGAGAACCAGCTCGCCAGATCCAGATCCAGAAGCCAAACTGGGTCCAGTCTGGTCTTTAATTTTTTGTTTAGTTTTGGTTACTAGTGCACGCCGCCGGTAACAACAAAACTATTTTTTTTTTAATAAAATTTTCTGCGTCTGTGGTTGAATCTCTGGGGCCTTGGGGTCCAAATGCTCATCAACTTTTCAAAGAGGTTGCATGTCGACTGGTAGAAGCTTCTCGTGACAAGAGGGTTGGGGCAGCTGGGCCTTTTCTCGCTCAGAGAATCAGCATTGCTATTCAACGTGGCAATGCTGCCAGCCTTCTTGGCACGATCCCGGGAGACACCGATTTGGGCTAAGTGTTCTGCTTGTAATTTAAGTTTTATTTATCTTTATTAAGTAACTAATAAGTCACTAAAAACTCCAGACGACGTGCAACCTCTTTGAAAAGTTGATGAGCATCTGGACCCCAAGGTCCCAGAGTTTCAACCGCAAACGCAGAAAATATGTATCCTTGACCAATGCAAGCATATTTCCGGCGCTTGAGGCACTCTTGCTGAACAACAGAATTAGTTTTAAAAATTTATTTTAATTATATTTGTATTTCAATCTACGGTTAAAAATAAACTTACTAAACATTTATCATTATAATTATTTGATTTTGTATTTGTTAGGATTTATAATAAACGAAGTCGTGATTTATCGGATTAATATAGGATTCTTGTATAGAATTATATGAACGAATTGTCACAGTGACAGACACAAGAGAGAGCTAGTACAGGAGGAAGCTAACTAAAAATAAATTCCTCTGACAGGTTAAAACCTCCTTACAGGCTAACAGTAATCTATCTATGCATATGTTATTTTAGTGTGATTGTTGTTAATAATTGTATATTGTTATTTCGTTTATTTAGAGTTAATAATAAAGACATTCGGCATGTTATTCGTTGGACAAGGTTTAAGGAAGCAGGCGTGATAGATAGTGAAGCACTGCGACCCCAACTTGGGCCGCTGGTTACCCGGGATCTATTCAATGAATCAACTTAATTCAATTTTTTTCACTTTTATTTTATTTCTAGCATTATTCCATCTCCAATCAATCTCTGACAGCCAATCTTCTTTTATTTTCCTTTTCGAATTCTTTTTTGGATTATCAAATATTTTTCATAAAACTTAAATTAGTTTTTTGAAAAAGGCTTAAAAAAGGTTCTAAGCCTCTTGTAAGGATGAGGCCTTACAATACGTAATATTCGGTTTACCATGTACTCTTATTTCAATATTATTATAGTTTCAACTTGTGTGACAGTGACAGATGTACACACGTTATATACATCTGTCTCATAATGTGACTCAAACTATCATGGCGATAAGAGCTTATGGTTGGGCCCCAGGTCGTTGTGCCCAAATTTCAACGTGATGTTTACAATTACAACCTCACGCTCCAAAAGAATCACGAGAGTACACGCCAGGCTAAACTTTTTTAAATTTATACAGATAATTTATGCATACAGATAAATTAAGTGTCTGTTTGTAATTTTCCAAATAAACAACATTTCACTAAATGCATGGGAAAGTTTATAAAGTAAGTAAATAGGTACATATATATGTACAATATTTTTTATAACATTTATTTAACACCGTCTGTCTGTTTGTTCCGGGTAACCTCTGAAACGGCTGCACCGATTTTAACGGGACTGTTGAAAACTATTTGGTATAATATTTATGGTTTATGTTTTATAATTATTTAGTCTATTTTATATCTTTCCTAGTGACAGTTCTGTTGTCAATTAAACGTATTACTTTATCAGCTGCCTTATTACCTGCTTTCAGTCTTTCAGTCAATTCAGTCTTAACTGAAAGGGAGCCCATGAAATTATGTAAACCGAGCAAAACCGCGGGACACAGCTAGTTATGAATATGCTAACTGTTTCATATTACCATATTGCGTACTTATACAAAATACCAATGACTCACCGAGAGATCTTGGAAATTTTTCAAAGATTTAGCTTTTCCTAAGAATCGGGGTTTTTTCTAAAATGTAAATACAATTTAGATATTTTGTAACAAAATATAAATGATTTAGAAATAATGACAAAGTCAATTGTCAAATTATTCTATTTTGACGCAACAGAAATATTGTTTGGACAGAATAGTGACTACTGGACTTTTTTTGCCAGCGAGGAATCCAATGGGTTCCTCCGCATATTTTTAACAATTTACAAGATATTTTTCTCAACAATCACTTCACAGTGGCGGAATAGTTTTTCTTAAGCTCATCGCCATTAAATAAATAAAAGAAAGAAAGAATAGTGACTCTTGACTTCAAAAGTATTTTATTAAGTTGGATCACGCTGAAAACCAGCCCCGCTGGACTAAACTGGATCCCAGTTAGGTCTGCGGATATAGTTGAGTTGTGGCCCTTTGACGACAATGTACGGCAACTCCCTATGTACTAGTGCTTACCACTTTGCACCAGTAACAACCTTTTTAATACTGTTTTAATATTATTTTCTTTTCTTCTCATCAATCGTAGATACTTAAAACAAGGACCTACCATGACCTCTTATTGCTATCATAGATTGACAATGATGAAGAGACAGATGTGTAAGACGTATATGAGTCTGTCACTGTCACACAGTCAAACTATCATATCAATAAGGGTTTATGGTAATGGCAAAGCAGACAAGAAATAATCTTAATTCCCAAAGCTAGCTAGTAGCTTCCAAAAAATAATAGTTTTTCTATTCAGAAAGGAAGTGGCCTTTATCCCTTCGTGAAAGTATATATCAAATTTGCAAATACAGACTATGATATGATAGACGTTAGAAGATTATTGAACAACTGCTATAGCATAATAATTTCATAGAAAAACTAGATGGGATCTATTTTGATGGGAGACGTAGTCGGAAGAATGAAAAGCGCGCAATAAAAAATCTACAAATAAATTTAAGCCTTCAAGTAGAGAAAAATAAAATTATGTGAAATAAATTACTTACTTTTGAAGTTGGTGTTTGGTGCCGAGTTCGTAGCAGACGCTTCTTCATCCCCACGGCACGGGCACCACGGCTTTCATTTAAGTTAATAAGTAATACACTTATATTAAACAAGGAACAAGTTAGTAGTAGCTACTTAAATACTTCAATTTATACAACTAAGATCTTGCATGACCAATTTGAATCCCGCAAGTTTACGAGCAAGGCAATGAACCGTCCAGTTTAAAACCCGTTGGCCTTACAGAGTCTTCGAGCAGGTAAAACACAGACAACCCCAGTCCACATATTGCGACCGTGTTTGGATATCTTACTCAGATGCAGATTAATCGTAATCAAGTACTTTAATTGTGGTTGAAGGCTAGTTGAAGGATTTAACGCTAAAACAACGACTTCTTAATTAAAGGTCTTGGCAACATTCTGATATCTAATTACATGTATTAAAGAGCCGTGACGGATTTGGGGTTTGAGCAGTCGCCTGCTACGCAAGCGATGCAAGCTCGAATTCCAGCGGGGCCTGTAATAATGAGATTTTCTAAAAAGTTATGTACAGTAATTCCATTGTGAAGTAACCTGCTATGGATGAGAAGTAATTCAAAGACGTATGTATGTATAGTTCCTGAGACGGCGATAGACTCACCAACTGTCACGTTGGCACTTAATCATCTACGGTGAAGTGTAGGTGTTGTTGTTACAACACCTCTGCCTACCTCTTCACATCTGCCTACCTCTTCGGGGCATACAGGCGTGAGCATATTATGTATGATGTATTTCACAGTGATTACGTATACGAGAGGCAGAAAAAAAATCAAAAACATCGTCCCATTTGTTTTTAAGTATTTTTTGGTAGAATTATATTCTTGGTTACCTACGTTTTCACATGGTAGACATATTCATGGATATCGTAGAATATATAATAGTTCAGCAGTGTGATAGTGACAGATGTATACACATCATATGCATCTGTCTCATGATAAGAGTAAATCTATTATCGCAATAAGAGGTCATGGTAAGGCCCCGGGGCCACGGGGGCTATGTTCAGCCTTGCCCCAACCATTGTCTTTTCACAAGAAAATTCTTAGTTAAAATAAAATCAGAACAAAAAATATATATTGTTACTTAAATATGAATATCACCAAGGTCACCGTGGACGGAAAAGTATACACATTATTATTAATGTATGGACAGTTTACTAGTATTCAATTATTATATATGTGAAAAAATATGTTTACATATATATATTAGATATGTGATGTATCAGGCGCGCATAACTAGCATGCAGTCTCGAGGTGTTCGGGGCCCGAGTCAAGGCGATGCGGCGTCGACCTCGACTCTCGAAGTCTGTTATAAAATGCATTGCACAACCATTGCCCGATCAGTTTTTGAGAGGTTCGTATAAATTACAACATTTCTTAATTCGTAATGAGCACTTAGTTTTTATTGTTGTTTTGAAAATCTAGTTATAATTTCGGTATAAGAATTAATTTGCTTGTTATAAGCTAAACATCTGATTGCATGTGTGTTAAGTAACACAATGATATATATTTTATATCGTAAATACGTATCCACCTAATTATTATTCACTTATAATACTAGCTGTTATAGCTGTGCCCCGCGGAACCCTAATGTTGTTTTTTATAAAACTAGTAGACTTGATTACTCTTTGTAACATTGGAAATGTTACGGAAATTAGCTGGAACGAACAGACAGACGGTTTTTTTTTTAATTTTTTTAGTGTGAGTACCGTCTATACTTGCAAATAAATTTAGTGAAAAGGTGTTATTTTGAAATTACAAACAGACACTTAAATTGTATTATCTGTATAGATTTACACATCATTTAGTGGTTTTAAAGTCTTACCTTTCAATCATTCCCAATCGTACATATGCTAGTCCAAAGCTGCAAGGCTATGTACTTACATAAGTGCATGTCCTAATTAGTGTAGTCAATCACTTAATACTTAAAATATCTGCGAACACAGGCAATAACATTATTATCCATTCCTAAGCATTGAGTCATAACAAATTAACGTTCATAAAGCTTCTGGCACTAATTGTCTTCCAGCTCGATAGGCAGCGCCTGCTGAACCCTGGTTGATTACCCAAGCGAGGCTTACCATCAGGCGTTTGAATGCTTTGTATAGTAAGTATAAATTATACTTATATAAATAAATATATATATATATAAATAGCTACTACTAGAGAAGCTCGTGGCACAGTTGCTATTGCGCATATCATTCGATAAGCGAATTTAAAGAACCCTAGCCAGTAGTTAGATGGGTGACCGCCTGAGTTCCCTCCTTGCCTCGGAGAGCACATTAAATCGTCGTCGGTCCCAGTTGTCAATGTAACATCTTTGGCAATCGTTACAGGGGCCTTGCTATGAGCTCTTATTGCCATGATAGTTTTACTCTTATTATGAGACAGATGTATTTGCAATGTATATGTCTGTCACTGTCACACAGCTGAACTATCATTGCAATAAGACCTCATGCCTAAGAAAGTCTGACAAAAAGTAGATTTTCCTCGAAAAAGGGGTTTCGGAGGTCAGATGACAGACGCTTCGTATAAAAATCAGGTGATCAGCATCGAATTGAATGAAGTGCCGACCCCAAATACATGGGATAAGGCGAGGGAGATGATGAGTAAGAATAAAATATAATAAGCTGAGCGAATTATCCTTCGTGACGTCATGAATCGTCTCGAGGTGATGCAACGATCTCACGTTGATTCCATTGTAGGGTCGATGATACGCAGTGGATCCATTAAGTTACAGCAAACCGTGGAGATATCACGCACCTATGCTTCTTTAAATGTCTCAATTAAAATAGACCAATTGAAAAGTGACAAACGGGAAGTATACCGTGAGATTAGATACGTTTTATAAAATTTAAGTTATCTCTCAGTTCTTGTGTGGTTGTTAAGAGTGACGTTTGACGTTTGACAATGCAGTGGGCTGTGTGTGTCCGTGCAAATAACGCGTGCGCTCTGTGTGTGTATAGTTAATTAAGGAAGTTATAGTTAGTTTACCTTGGACTTGGAAGCCGTTCAGTATTGCGGATTTGTTTGTTAAGATTTAAGGAAATTTTACGGTAGGCTACATTTATTTATTTATTCTTTATATTAAACGGTAAGCTAAGCTTTGTCCTGTCACGTAATTAGGACACACGTTGTAAATCAAAATGTCAATTAAAAATAATAGTAATATAATAATTTGTCTGAATGTTTGAGATTCTGTGAGGTTAAGTATGGGAGAGTATCCACGATTTTATAAGTGTGTATTTTATAAGGCATAAGATCACCGTTCTAAAATGTCAATGTTAATTATTGTAATTGGTATGTCCGTAATAATTAACTATAAATAATAAAAAAAAATGTTTATTTTCACAAAAATATTTACACAAATTTTATGAATTCCCTGCCTTGACTAGGCCTGAATGCCTGTGTTACAGAAATCAGTGTCTTCTCACATTAATTTTCTCAAAGAATTTCTGAAATAACAAAATCATTCATTCATAACTATGAATAATGAATTAACAATGAACGAGATTGTATATACCTATTAAGTACTATAATAATTCTTGTTCATTGTTAATTATTAAAATGTAACAGTACCTAAATGAGAAAACTTTTATTGAATTTCTATGTTCCTGAGGATTAAAAAAAACCCTGTTATATTTGTTATATTGTTAATTTTAATTTGTTTTGAATAAAATACACAAAATTGTTCAGTTGTCCAATCATAAAGTCATTTTGATAACACAAGTTCGTTATGAATTGCTTGATAAGAAAATAACAAACAACATTGAGTGTTGAGTTAATTACGACCAGTGCAAAACAAAGAGAGATTTTATTAGTTGGCGCATTACAATAGAAGAGGATAGAAATAGATACAGTTGATCTCGACATATTTCTTACGCAGTCTGATGACAAAGTATTGAGAATCTGAATGTATTAAACACTCACACGTAAGATACAATAACGCGAACTATTATCTAGTTAAAATTTTCGTCTTTTGTAAGAAAAGATCCGTGGGGTCAAGTAATGTTAGTCTGCAAAATAAAGTTGATAAATAAAATACACACTCACACACGAATGATACATAAAATAAACTAGAGTCTGGGGGTCTACCCTCTTTCTCCGAAAACGAATGAAAATAAAAAAAACAGCATCGTTTATCATCCGTAATTTTCGTTCGATATTTTATTAACGTTAATTCGATGCGGTCCATATTTGAACGAAAAATACCGTGGTAAGAATTTTACTAAAATTCGAGCGAAACGTCATATTTAATAAGAGGTCCCTGTTCAAAGATAACGGCGAGACCGTTCCAGAAGGGTCGAAGAAAAACTCACTAGTACAGGGGCCAAACCATGAGCTCTTATTGCAATGATATTTCAGCTGTGTGACAGTGACAGATGTATACCCGTCAAATACATCTGTCTCATAATAACAGTAAATATGTATATCAATAATAGGTCATGTATCATGTCAATAATAGGTCATGGTAAGGCCCAGGCCACTAAACCAAAAGTTCGTTGAAATTGAAACGTGAACTTTCGTAAGGGTACACGTCGACGATATCGAAATTAAAAAATGTTTAAATTATAGTGTCCGCTTTTTCTCTAACGGCGATGAAACTAGACTCAGGTACCTACTACCTAGATATTTTATGTATCTGTCTGAAGTATAAATGTCTTAAATTAGCTAATTTGGCCTTGAAGAATCAAGACTACTATGTTTTAAGAGGAACTCACAGGTGCTGCCACGAGTTATAAGCGCTTACTATGAAAGTGCAATAGTTATTTCATATGTCTGTATGTATGGTGCGACGCGAACAAAATACATGCGCTGAGCGATCATAGCTTGTGAAGGCACCTGTATCTGAGCTCTTAAGTGAGCATTCTCGTGCATAGGTGCTGCTTGTAGGGGCTGGTCATCTCTTTGAGATTTTGGTTTTTTTTTTTATCGATTTTTGTGCATTGGAACTGTGTCCATTTGCTTACATTTCTTATGTTTTCTCACATAAGAAATGTAAATTATGTTGTATTTTTAAAATTGATAATATTTTTAAAAGAGTAATATTAAAAGCAACCTTTCGAACCTCGCGGTAGCATGTATTATCCTGAAGAAACTGGTTGACGTCAGTTTATTGTATGAGTATTACCGTGCCTGAAAACATGCTCAAAACGATATTTACTAAAAATTAAACCTAGCTAGATCAATGTTTTTCCCCTGAAAACCCCCTACACGCAAAATTTCATGAAAATCGTTGGAGTAGTTTCCGAGATTCAGATATATATAGACAAGGAATGCTCATTTAAAGTTTTAAGAGATAAGATAATTATGTCATTCTGACTATTTGAAAGCACTTTGTTAAAAGTAGAATCGAGTAAAGATTTTCTTTTATTTATTTTAAGATTAATTGAAAAATGTAACATGATAACTAACAGTCGTTAAAAATAGCCGAATAAAAAAGTCACCAACATTTCTACCATGCCGCATACAAATTAAAACTTTTTAACGAACGTCAAAGTTCATCGTACCAGGGCACCATAGCTTGTAGGCAGTTGTTAGCAATTCAATTCAATTCGCTATACAGTGCTGACGGCGAGTTGCGAGCTTCTGTTTGACGGGTAATTTACCCCATTCATACTTAGGTAATAACGCGACTTTATAATTTTATTTAGTTTTTTTTTAAATTGTATAATATTTTTGAAAAGAGAAATTACCGAGTCTCTTGCCTGGTTCTTCTCAGTAAAAGCAGCCTTCTGAACCTGGCGGTAGCATGTATATTCCGGTATAATCATGCTGTTCTGACGATTTGAAAGTACTTTGTCAAAAGTCTAATCAAATAAAAACATTTCAAATTTTACATCTGTCTCATAAAATGGGCAGGTCATTGTCATGGAATTTTGAGCCTGCGACCTACGGTGAATTTTGGTGCAAACGCCACTTGCCAGTGCACGCTTAGATCGGTCTAAGCCTTAATGCTTAACAAACCTGGGTTACTCATAATTTTACAATCTATTTAAAAGGAAGGTTCTATCTACAAGGGTATTATTATTATTAGAAAGAGAGAAAGAAAGAAAATTAATTTATTCATAACAACGTAAAGGAGCGAAAAGGTTTGTCGTAACAATAGATTATAGTTGTTACGAATTGGACCCCACCATAATCTGGCTGTCACGGTGATGACAACCATCACTGATCTTCCGCTAGGACCAAGGCGTGACGTCACAGCACGGTCACACTGGCAGTGGCCACAATACAACTTAATCTAATTGTGATGATAACAAAAACGAATACAACTAAGTTAAAAAATATATGGTAATTAGTATTCCGAAAGCACCCATACCACAGATTGGCTCAATGTTTGCAACGTGCTACCATCCTTGTATACTTCTTCACTGTACTTACTACTCAGTTCAGGGGGCCTACCAGCATCGGCATAGTTAATACGCTCTAACTTCTGAGCTTTGAAGTGTCATTTTGATACCTTCAAACTAAACGTCAAAGCTAAGTTTTAAATACGCGTTGTTTAAACTGGTTATAGTTAGCTCCTCGGTGATTATAAAAATACAAGCTTGTAGTAAAACCTAAATATCCCAAATTTCATTCAAATTGTTTCAGCGGTTTAACCGTGAAAAGATAACAGACAGAGGCCCTTGAGTATTAGTAATAGATATAGGTACTATTTATGTAAGTAAGTTGCATATTTCCAGAAGTCGAAGTACCAGGCCAGCATAATGTACAAGTCGTTCCTGGAGATAGGGTTCGAGGCCGAAGTGATGAACACAAAGGAGGACCCGGAACTGTTAGAGCTTGCCGCGGAGCTTTGCAATGAGGACCAAGCTACCAGGGCCGAATCAATCACAGAATTAAGGCACATGATATTTGGTGAGTTGAAATAATGGTTAACTACTTAATGGCATATTAATAATGAATGGAATTCGTTGAAGAACACTCAGTATACTCGAGATTTTGTCCATAAATTTAGCCGCTTTACTGTTTCTGCAACCATACAATAAGTGGTTACTGAGGGGCCAACTATCATCGGCATTTAAGCAGAGCGTATTAATAAATTCCTCAGCTTTGACGTTTCATTTTGGTACCGTAAAATTAAATGTCAGAGCTAAGAAGTTCGTCAGTGCATTATAGGAGCAGCTATAAGCTGACCAATGCGCAGTAGTTATGAGTCTCCATCTGTCTGTATGATGCGGATAAAAGCCCAGGTATCCCCACTATTTTCGATGAACGCAAAGCTCGTGATGACGAAATCATTTCCATTTTCTATTGTGCTTCCTTAATCGCAAATGAGAATCAGAACAGCATTATGCATTGAAAAGTCTTCACTTACGACGTTTTATTTAAAAACACACGTAGTTGTTGTAAAATGTTCTCACGCATCATGGCGCACACAATAAAACTAGTTATGACCTCTTGATCTGTGCGTCAGCTAAGTAATTCAACGTTATTGTTTACTCGCAAGCTTTTTCCAATTCTAGGTTTCGTTGTAGTTACTAGGTTACTACAACAGAACTGTATTTACTGTTTATCTTTGTATATATACTGATACATCTCAGTCAAAGTCAAAGTCAAAAATATCTTTATTCGATTAGACTTTTTACAAAGCACTTTCAAATCGTCAGAATGACATAATTTACAGGATTATGCATGTTATCGCCAGGTTCGGAAGTATAATTTTACTGAGAAGAACCTGGCAAGAAAGTAATTACTCAGCCTATGAAGCCATTTATTGCCGGCGGTTAAATATTGCGGGTGTTGTTATCAACATCTTCAACAAATATCGGCAGGCGGATCGTTCTTCGGATTATTCTGTTATCGGATTATTCTTCCTGGGTGCCAAGCGGAGTTTTCCTATTAAAATAGTGCCGTCTGTGGGCCGACAGAGTGCGTTGTTTCGCTCCCATACAAATCTGCGTTTACGTCAACGCTGTGACTTTTGACGCGATGAAAAACTCGCACTAGGCCCTCTCAGTTCTTCTCAGTGAAATTCTCAAAATTTCTGTGCAATGCTCTCGACAGAAAGTATTATTGTGTGTTTAAATGGCCTTGTTTATTTTACAGAGCGAGGTGAATGCAAGCCTTTACGGACAGACGATGAATATTTACTGAGGTACCTACGCGCCAGGAATTTTATTGTGCCCAGAGCTCACAAACTGGTAATAATTTACACTTACTATACAACAGCCCATTCATTCTTATGTACTCTGTTATGATTCTTTTAACTCTATCTATGGAACTGGTTCAGCATAACATTTTAAGGGTTCTATGACTCCCCTGTTCGTCCGTCTGTCACCCGCCAGGTGATCTCATGAACCGTGATAGCTAGATAGTGGAAAATTTCATCGATGATGAATTTTTGTTACCGCTAAACAACACAATACTTAAACACAGATAAAATAACTATTTTAGGTGGCTCCCCTACAACAAACCCTCCCTGCGAGTCCGGCTTGACCGGT
This sequence comes from Watsonalla binaria, assembly GCA_929442735.1. NCBI lineage: Eukaryota > Metazoa > Arthropoda > Insecta > Lepidoptera > Drepanidae > Watsonalla > Watsonalla binaria. The sequence goes on from OV838932.1 coordinate 1,555,276, forward strand.
TATTCAATGTAGCAAGAGTTATTATAGGTACTAAAATAACTGATCATCATCGGGCAATAATTGATGTTACTACAGTTATTAGATTTATTCAGAGTATTCAAAATAGTAAATAAATGCGTTTATTTTGATGTTCATTAAGAACTTAAAACTTTCAGAAGCTGACAGACCGAATTTTAGTTACAAATTGACCCGCTTTCAAATAATTTGTCATTATTTATTATGTGTTTAGACGTAACGTAGGCATGATGACTATGGTGCCCTGTTTATTTCCATTGTCCTAAATCCAACGAGGAAAAATGTATAAATGAGTCTCTTATTTCCTATGTGAGCCTAATACCGCTAGTGTCAATCGTCTCAAAGATGAGTCGTGACTGCATATTAGGATGTATTGAAATTAATATTCCTCTTGTGCTAATGCTATGCGATTTGTATGACCGTAATTTAGCCATTATTGCAGCATCACTCATTAAGAGCAAAACAGATAGAAAAAGTACTAGGCACCCATAGACTGCAAGAGCTTGTATATAGCATTTATACAATCGTTGTGCGTCCCACTCACTCTACTGACATACATTAACATTGCTGTGTATGTGGTGGTTGACATAATACATACAAAGATATATAAAAACAGATAGATAGTACTAGGCTTCCATAAACTAACAGAGTTATAAGTGGTACCAACGGTGATAAAATGGAGGATGTAGCACACGAAACAATAGTTGTTTGTCAGCTATTCTTTCGTTCATTGACTGACAGAGTCGATATAAAGTTACATTAGAAATAAATAAAGGGTTACACTGACTTCAGTGCATATAATGCTTTTCCTCTGGGAAAATATAAATACACATCAGTCAGATAAATTAAGTTACTGAACAAAGCAATTTCGAAACCAAAAGGGCATTATTCTAGTGGAGCACGGGAAGGAAAATTACGAGGATATTAGAACCCATGTAGATACATTTTGACACTGTATACGTCCAAGTGCTATATGATACCCTGGTAGCTTTTGTGATAACGATAATGTTTGATGGCCACACAAACCAATTGATAGCAAGGAATAGTTGATCCTGTATTTCTCAAGCTGATCATATAGATAGAAGAAATTCTATACAGGATCCCTGGACTTTCGCCTTTTCTTCTCCTGTCATGCTTTACTTTGGAAATTCAGTCGCAGATGGTACCCAAAAAAGTTATGAAAATGACGTTCATGTTGTGATCCCAGCGTCCCCTATGTTGGATAGAAAAATATTTGAAATTTAATTATGTAAATATAGGCAATCACGGTGATTGACGCAACAAATAATTATCATTTTCGCAATTTATTTACCTAAGCATAAACTTCATTATTGAGCATGGGAATAGTAGGCAATATTTTTTGATTTTCCAATAGATAGGTATAATAAATTACTCACTCGCAATTTTAATAATAAATTCTTAACACATAGGTACACTTCAATAAAAAACCGAGTGTAAGTTGTTCGTAGAAAACCGTTAGCCATTAGCGTCATCAATCAAATGTTATTCGGTGTATTATGTTTGAAGATATATATAAATAAAATGGAAGTGTCTATATGTCATACCAAATTAACAGCTTTTCAATAAATGCATATGAAAGTAAATACGGTACCTACGTACATACATAAAAAAAAATCTCTATCCGTCTGTTTGTTCTTTTTAATTGAAATGAAATCTACGCAGGTGAAACCGCGGGGCACAGCTAGTATATAAATGATTATTAGCATTTATAAAACTGCACTTCACATACCTAATATTTATCATAAAATAAGATTGAAGTATATCAGAGTCACAAATATGCACCTAGTTATTGGGTCTTATAGAATTAACCATTCAATTAACGGTCCAACCACAACGTAACTAAACGACCTCGTCCTATTATAATACGACCGACTTAACGGTATCCGCTTAGATAACTGCATTATTTAAATTGGTACATATTAGTTACTTAGTAATATATTATATCACGAGCGGCCGTCACGCGGTTTCAGCCGCATAGTTCCCGTTCCCGTGGGAGTACTGGAATAAAATATAGCCTATAACACTCGTTGATAATGTAGCTATGCAGTGTTGAAAGAATTTTTCAAATCGTCCAGTATTTTTTGAGCCAATTCGCTACAAACATACAAATCTTTCCCCTGTATGATTTTAGTATAGATAATTTATTTGTATTTAACCGAGCAAAAGTTTGCACCTTTGGTGTAAGTCCTTTTATGGCATCAAATAAATAAAAATATGCTGTGATAAATTGTGTATTGGCCTTTCGGAATTTGGGTCTATGCGTTCAAAAGCACCACGTGCTCACCGATGAATGAAAACATCATGAGGAAGCCAGCAGTCTGATAAGAAATTCAGAAACATACCTATACCGTAATATGTGGCGATTTAGACGGCGATGAACTCACACTGTCGCGTTATCTTTGTGGAAACTGGGTCTTCTATACAAATATATGTGTACCATATGTATTTATTGCAGAATACAGTCGTGACTTTTTAGGAGCTCATTATTATCACAGAGCAGGTTGATGGTACCGATGTTCTGGGACAAAACATCTATAAAGATAAACAATATTGAACGATATCACGATGCTAGCAGTATAAGTGGTGAACAAGTCCCTGCTAACACATTGAAGGGCCTCTGGATTTCGATACTAGGGCGCCATAGTCATGTGATATGTGCAAAGATCTAATACTCTTATTCTCTCCAGTTAGTGCGGTACTGCACATTCCGGGAGCAAAATAAGTACCTGTTTGAGGGCGTTGACCTATGGGGGCTAGTGAAAATTGGGGATACCTACGAGGGCACCATGTACGACCGTCCCGATATTGGACGATTATCTGTGTTTAGGTTTGGTAAGTAAAGTACTGTTCTGCCTTTAATATCCACACATCTATACATTTACACAGATAAACAAAGTTTAAGTGTTTGAAATTCAAAATTAACCGCTTTTCACATTAATAAACCAATTGTAAAACACGTCCTCTGTCTGTCAGTTTGTTCCGGCTAACCTCGGACTCGGCTTGACCGATGCGGTCAGATAGGTGAAATTTGCCTATGAAATTAAGACAACGCGAGTGAAACCGTGGCACACAGCTAGTTCTAATATAGCCTTCAGTGCGTCTAGGTCGAGTGGAATTTTTTTTAAACTGGTTCCATAACCGGTATCAAATCCTATTCCAACTCTAAGCTGTTTTATAAATTAGAGTTACGATGATTAGAATTGAAATATAATTGTTTTAATCCTATTCTTTTTGATGTCATGGCCTTAAGATTATTTATCTCGATACAAGCTATTACTAAATTGTATATATTAGGACATATCTTTATTTTATATATATTGATATATATATATATATATATATATATATATATATATATATATATATATATATATATATATCAATTTAACTGCATTAATAATCGCAAGGAAGCGCATAGAAGGCACTAATGGGATTACTGTTAGAGGTAACCCGATCTATCAGCATCCATTATTGAACTCCGAACTTCTACGATAACGTAGGCTCCTGGTACTACTTCCATGCAAAGTAAGGGTGGGCAAATGTAAAACAGATGTAAGCTATCGATATTTTAAAACGTATCGATATTTCGATTTATCGATATAATAAAAAGAATATGGACTATCGATATTTGAGATTTGAATTATATTTTTTAAAAAATATATCGATTTTTTTTATATACTTATCGATATTTTTTACCCAAGCCTAATCCAAAGTAAGAAACTTTTATTAGTTTGCAAGACCACGTCATTCGCGTGGAGAATCGATATATCCATATCTATAAAGATAAATAAAACTGAAGTGTCTGTGGGAAATTCCAAATTAACAGCTTTACACTACATGCATGTATCTCTGTCCGTCTGTCTATTTATTCGGGCAAATCTCTGAAACGGCTGGATTGATTTTGACGGGATTTTACCTGGCAGATAGATCATGTTACTTTGGCTCTACTTTTATTCCAAAAAAAACTCTTTCTACGCGAGTGAAACCGCGGGGCACAGCTAGTTCTTAATATTTTTTGTAGAAAGTATGATGGCCAATGGTAGTCACTTATGTTGTTTTGATTATAGATTATTAAGATACAATCCGGCCATTCTAATTTACATAAAAATCGGGTCACACCAATAAATGGAAACTATTATATCAAACATGTTTCTTAAAACAGCCACTATATTCTGTTGGTAACCTACGTCATAAAAATACCTAACTCTCCAACTATCTTCGGAATATTTTGCAGAGATTACAATAACACATGTTCATTCCAGGACAGTGGGATACAAACGAGTTCCCGGTAGAAGACCTGGTCCGCGCCGGGATGGCTATGGCGGAGATCGGGATCCGGCAGCCTAAGCTTCAAGTTTTAGGAGGAACGGTCATTGTGGATCTTGAGGGCCTCACGTTAAGGCACGTCGCCACTCTGACACCGACCGTGGCGTACCAGATCGTTAGCTTGCTTGGGGTGAGTAAATAAACTCTCGCGTTCTATGACGCCCTGGTACTAATGCCACCACAAATTAAGTGCTCAGCGAAAGGAGTGGGGGTAACTGCGTATGTTTGCGTCGCACCATACAGACCTGTCGAATTGAAGGTCAGCGCTCATAACGCATGGCACCTGTACCTATTAAGATAATAATGCCCAAACTTTAGCATAATTACGTACGTCATGCGGCAAAGGTCGTCTGTTGGTAAACTATTACTGCAGTCTAAGGTGCTTGTAACACCAATTATCACTCGTTACCTATTACGCAAGCAACGCAAGTTCGAATCCCAGCGGGGCCTGTATAAATGGGTTTTTCAAAAAACTTATGTACAGTGATTTCACACAACGTGCTTTACAGTGTAGGAAAAAATCGTCAGGAAACCTGCATATGTCTGAGAAGTAATTCAAAGACGAATGTATTGTGCTTGAGACGGCGATAGACGCACCATCTGTCACGTTGGCACTTCATCTTCGGTGAAAAGTGGGTTTTGTTATTACAACATCCCTGCCTACCCCTTCGGAGTATACAGGCATGTTTGACTATTCAATCGTCCTATGACGATAATATTCCACACCACCGCCTTCTCTGTCCCCCAAGGATCACTGGTGACTTTACCATAGGAACACAACACAACGGTTGCAAATTCAAACATGCGCAGTTACAACCACTATTATCGTAGAGCGCTCAGACCTCGTGACGGCACCAAAATAGCCCCCGTTACCACTTATAAAACTATACTTACTTTGCTTAAATCGCGTTTATAAATAAAAACCCATTGGATGAACTGGCCTTATCAACGTTTGATTATAAGTAATTACAAGACGGCATTGTAACAGAGTACAATTTTCCTTAACCTCTCGTACACATCTATCTACATTGTAACATTGTGACCATGTACTTTATGTATTTACATCATCCATTTATACGAACTCCTGCAATATTTTTATTCGCTGTATAAAGATTTGACTTTGATTGAAAGTTGAACTCGTGGCACAGTTGCTATTGGGAATATCAATCGATCAGCGAAATTAAGCAACCCTAACCAAGCCAATAGTCGGATGGGTGCCGGGGTGGCCTTGGAGATTGAGCAGTCGCCTGCTACGCAAGCGACGCATGTTCGAATCCCAGCGGGGCCTGTACCAATGAGTTTTTCTAAAAACCTATGTGCAGTGATATCACACCACGTGCTTTACTGCATACAATACGCATATGTCCGAAGTAATTCAAAGACGTATGTATAGTGCCTGAGACGGCGATGGACTCACCTGGTGAAATGTGGGTGTTGTCGTTACAATACCTCTGCTCACCCTTTTGAGAACCCTTCTGGGAAGGTGTACGCATATTTATTTTATTTACTATTTATCAATCATACTGTATGTTCCAGGTAGCAACACCGCTAAGCATGCATTCCTGTCACATCATCAATTACTCCTGGATCCTGAACACATTCCTATATCTCTTCAAGAGGTTCATTCCCCGCCAAACTTGGGAGAGGATCTTCTTCCACGGGCATGACTTGAAGTCCCTTCAGCAGCATATAGACAAGGAGTGTCTCCCTGAAAGGTATGGAGGTACCTGCAAAAGCCACGTTCCATTCGGTTTGTGGCTGAAAAAGGTGAAGAAATATAGAGACGAACAATTTGATAGGGAAATGAAACAACTCGGATACGTTATTAAAGAGTGATTTTTATTATTAAATACCCTAACGTTTTTTAAATAAAAGTAAGTTACATCTTGTAACATTAGCCATCTGCCACTGAAAGTCCCGTTGAAATCGGTCCAGCCGTTTCAGAGATTACCCGGAACAAACAGATAGACTGACAGAGAAACATTTTGTAAATTTGTTTTTTAACTCAGTACCGTACATAGTTTCATATTCATTTAGTGAAAAGCTGTTATTTTGGAATTGCAAACGGACATTTCAATTTTATTGATCTGTATAGATGTATAGATTATAAGGAAGACTATATTTATTAGCATGGCCCGAAATAATCTTGGTCCGAAGAGTATCAACACATTTTTGTGCCAAAGCCAATTAAAAATGTCAATTAGACAACGTTGGAAAGTACATCACGCTAAAAGGGCTTATTCCCAAACATCCTTAACCCATTCATTTTTAAAAATAAACTTTAATTACAATTGAATTTCTGCAAAACAAAAGCCGCGGTGGTGGTAATAAAATCATGAATGTCTGAGAATAAGCCGCTAAAAGCCTTACATTACTCTAAGTATGAGTTTTAAGGCGTTACCTGTCCCAACTCAGGGATATTTGAAAGTTATAAAACACAGCTTCCATTTTTTTACACAAATAATTTAAGCTCTTTATCTACGCTCTTACCTTGACAGAATGATGATAGCATAAAATGCTGCTGGCTGCCCAAAAGGTTACGTCATGTCACCTTAGCTTAAAATAAAACCTATATATTTTACTATTTTGTGGCCTCAAGTAGGTAAATGTTATTATTGTCATTTGAGAATATATTAAGTAATTAAAAAATGTATAATTCCAAAATTTCATATTTCAATATATTGTTAATAGTTAATCATTTTTGGACAAAAACTTTATTACAAGTGGAATACTTAACCTAGAATGGGGCCAATCGTTAATGTTATTGAGACAATTTTTTTATTCTCAGTTTCCTTCCAGGGGCATCACCATGAGCTCTTATAGTTATAGTTCAGTTGTGTGACAGTGACAGATGTACACGTCATATACATCTGTCTCATAATAAGAGTAAAACTATCATGGCAATAAGAGCTCATTGTAAGGCCCCAGCAATCTGTCTTGGATTGACATTTAGCTAGAGGTTATGTAGCTATCACGGGTTTGCCACCGTTTCCGTAATCAATACTTGCTAGCGTCACTCGCAATATTTGTATGAGATATTTTAGTTCTTCACGTCACCGCTGGGAGTCGCTGCACAATTTCTGATACTAATATTCGGCGGAGACTTTAGCGAGTATAGATTTCGAAAACGGTGGCAAACTCGTGATAGGGGTACTGCAGTACGTGTCCTGTGTCTCTGAAATCTAACGATGTCTTTCTCTTTAATCTAAACTAAGATGATAATTTCGGTAAAGGCCTATTATTATTTAAAATTGAATGTTCTCAGGATGTTATTATCCTCATAGATAATATATATATAATAAGAAAACGTGAAAGATTGTGATATTTTTGATCAAGTATTTTAGGATGAAACAGTGCCAGGTTTTGACACGCTCAATTGGTGTCGCTTGACTATGCGTTATAGCGTGACTCAAAATGTGTTGATACTGTTTCGGGAACAAGTTATGGTTGAATACTGACTATGGCGGATCAAAACATTTTGAGCCACGCAAGGTCAAGCGATGACGTTAACTTTGAATATTTACATATCTATACTTGGGGTACAGAAAAATATTGTGAATGAATGAAAACTACTTTTAGATATGTAGGTAGTCGTTGGTGGGTGTTATGGGTGTGGTCACACCTACACCTAGGCAGATCACATTAAGATGATATGCAAGACAATGAAAATTAAGTTCCTGTAATAGAAATATTTAAGATTGTCCAATTATCTAATTAAGCTTTAAACAGTTTAATTAAATAAGTAAATAGATGTTATACTTTATTACCGAATGTAATTACATATATTTTTAAAGACGCGGTATTCACATGTGTATATAGTCACATAAGTGAATAGAATAATATAGCAAACTATCGAACTTTTTGAATGTGATAATTAATATTGTTACTCTTATGAACAACGAATTATTTTTGATAATGGATTTTTAAATTATACGCCATAAAATAGAATGTGTATTATTTATCTTAGCTTCACCTATAAAGGGGGTATAGGGGGTATTTTCAGGATTGTCAGAGACTTTTTAACAAGAAAATAAATATGCTCACGCCACCCACATTTCACCGAATACGATTAAGTGCCAACATGACTGAGGCAGAGTCCACCATCTCAGGCTCTATTCAAACGTCTTTGAATTGCTTTTAAGAAACACTGCTTTTAGAAAAACTCATTGGTACAGGCCCCGCTGGGATTCGAACTTGCGTCGCTGGTATAGCAGGCGGCTTCTCAAACCCCACTGCCACCACGACTGCAGAAATATCATTAAAACCTTAGTAGCTCCAGTGGAGCTTCCTGTGCTGGTGCCGGCAGGATGAGGAATCCAAAAGAACCAGCTTTTAAAGAAGATAGAAGAAGAAATAAGAAGTTTATCCTTAGAAGACCGAAACGAAAGTAGAGCCCACTTGCAGAGAACGATAAAAAATATTTAGAAAATAAATTATAATATAAATAAATAAATAGTAGAAAATAAATAAACTCGAAGCTATATGTATTGCACATCAATAGATATAGCTTCGTAATTTTTTCTTGCTCGTGATCAATTAAGCGTTATTCTTGATTTAAATATAAACGTCAAAGATAAATCGGCGGCTTCCTAGGTTTTATATTATGCTTAATCTCAATTAAATAACAGATGTTTCCATTTGTGATGAAAATGAAGTAAGAACAACGTTGCCTGTTATGCTGAATCCAGAAATGATAAATCAAATGCAAAGATGGATGTGAAAGGCCGGAAAAAACTTAATAATTACAAAATTGTGTTTTTTATGTTTTTATCCGCTATTATATGTATAATGGCTGGCATTCTCGTCATACTTGTGATCAGGTGCTGCTTGTGGGGGCTGGTCATCTCAATCTACGCATTTATTTATAAGTAGATGTACTAGAGTTTTAGTTATGTTAATTTTTATCGACATTTTTGCATTGGAACATTGTCCATGAGCTTACGTTTCTTAAATTATTTATTTTGTATTCCTTATATTGTATAATATTTTTGAAAAGAGTAATTACTGAGTTTCTTGCCAGGTTCTTCTCAGTAAAAGCAACCTTCCGAACTTGGCGGTAGCATGTATAATCCTGTATAATTATGTCATTCTGACGATTTGAAAGTACATTGTAAAAAGTTTAATCGAATAAAGATACTTTTGACTTTGACTTTGACTATAACAATAAATTAAATTTAATGGAATATAATTCTTAAAGGCAGACGGTTGCATATTTAAACTGACGGTAAGTATTTTTTACTGCTTCGATTGCTTGCGACCACTAGACCAGTGGTCGCAGGGCTGCTGCGGGACACGAGGGTTCAATACGCGATCGGAAAGTGTTATTGGGTTTTTCCATGTGTAATTTCCCAGTAACAATACGAAGCCTGGATTATTGCACGCTTAATGACAATAGGCTCGCTGTTACATGGACTTAACATAGCTGGCGAAATGTTGCACTATAAGTACATCTCTGAGTTTCCTTCAGGGAATACAAGCGTGAGAATATGTTTGTTTGGTCAGTATGTTAATGAATGTCTCAAAAATGGGGGTAAAAAACATATCACTCTACAAATCAAACAGTAATATGATTCGTTCAAACACAGCTCGAAGCTCGTAAACAAACCATTGAAACGAGGACGTCAAAGCGACGTGTTTCCATAAATATTCCAACTAATTTATTTTTGATGACGGATTCAATTAGCTGAAATTTCGCGCTTGGCCCTCGGAGGCGAGTTTTTGTTTATAAAACATCGTTATCAACACATGAATAATTTCGAAAAGGTGCCGTGAGCTTTTGGTTTGTCAAAGAGAATTTATAATCTACATTTTTTCTGTATTATTTGTAAAAACCTACCCAAGCTATACCTAACTTTTGATTTGGTTATCATCAATTACTTTTCTGGTTCAATACAAACAAATTTACTGTAAAATTTCACCATTACACTCTTACAAAACATAGACGATAACTTTCTATTCTAACGTCTATGTTTTGTTCGTGGTTCAAAAGAGGTTCCATCTCTTTCTGTGTAAGGATTTAAAAAGGGATGGACATAGTTTTACTCCGAGTTTTCTCTAGTTTTCTGTGTGTACGGCCATGAGCACTCATTGCCGTGATAGTTCTACTGTCTACAAGCAGTAAGGAATAGTTGGATCTCCGACTAACAGAAGATCGCAAGGGAATAATGCTCTCTTAGAATAGTATGTTTCCAATCTCTATGATGATGATGCACTGATATTTGGTGTTGGAGGTGTATGCTCCAAATTCCCTGGACAGCATTTCGCACCAACGCCTCAATACAGAATTAACTGAAAATTAAAGAAAGATTTTTTGACTTTGCAATTACGAATACCAAAATATTTCGGACACGTCTTGAGATGTGAACATACCGTGGACTGATAATCCAAGGCCAGGTGGAAGGAGAGCGATCAAGAGGTCGATCACCGACTCGCTGGACAGACTCGATCAAGCTCTCCACCGGATCCACTGTAATACAATACACTTTTACGTTTTTTAAATTACGTTTTTTAAATTATTTATTTTGTATTCTTTAAATTGTATAATATTTTTGAAAAGAGTAATTACTGAGTTTCTTGCCAGGTTCTTCTCAGTAAAAGCAACCTTCCGAACCTGGCGGTAGCATGTATAATCCTGTAATAATTGTGTCATTCTGACGATTTGAAAGTGCTTTGTAAAAGTCTAATCGAATAAAGATACTTTTGACTTTGACTTTGACTTTGACTTTGACTTTGACTTGCAATGCTCGAACCACCAAAAATTTCGGCATATAGTGGGATTTGCCATTAAAATCTACCATAACTGCATTCTATACAATCACGACCACGACTGCGAAGAGAGTAGTGTTTTGTCCCTGCGGTGACTGAGGTCGTCTGGTCTTAGTCGATGGGGATGGGGAGGAGTGGTGGAGATATGCTATCCATAAGTACGGTTGCCAATGAGCGCTCAGCAGGCTGCCTATGTATTTTATTCGCGACACGCCATACAGTCACTCATAAAAAAAGGAACTTTTTTATGGTTTTTTTTAGGTCAGCACTCATAACTTGTGAAAGCACCTGTAGTATATTTTTTTTGCTCTCATTCAAAGACTGCAGTAGATATCATCAGCATATCATCAGATCGACTGACAAATAACAATGACGAAAGGGACAATACAACAAACGTATAAAGGCCATCTATTTCGCCCGGGGCATGGCCGGGGTCTAACATAATACCACAGTGTAAATATAAGCTCTAAAATCAGTAAGGAATATTGGAGCAAATGACACACTATCACACGAGTCCAAAAGCGTCGCTATACGTTATTCACGTGTTTTATCGACTATTTTAAAAACTTATAAACGACAAATTTACATTATTTAGCCAGTAAATAAAAGAGAAATAAATAAATAATGTTTAAGATTGATAACCGTCAATGGAGTAAACGATCTTATGTCAAAAAATAGGCTTTATATTAATCGAGGGAAAGGCGATTAACGAAAGAAATTTATAGAGCGAATGTGAGCGGATTGTCGGTAGATGGCGTCCAAGGAAAAAATACTATGATCAAATTAATAATGTTTTCAGAAAGGTCAAATTCGGAGAATAGTAGTTATGTGGCAAACGGTGGTCTCTGCCTACCCTCATGGGATAAAGGCGTGAGAATATGTATGTATTAATACTGTGTTATTAATGGCTTGTTATGTTATCCATCTGGTTGCTAATCAACCTCACAATAACCCACACTAACTGCCTGTCGGGCACATCTGTGAGGGGTGGGCTTTTTTTCCAAACTAGGCTTAGTTCACACCAGCAGAAGGTCTATATTCAAACAAACATGTTGGATATTCAATCATCGATGCGAAATGAATTAACATTGTGTATTTAAAATTCAAATTGTATTGTTTGAACGAAACTTATATTTTTTTAGGTTATTGCTGGCTGATATAATATTTATTTATTAAAACTTCATATACACAAAGTATATAGGCGGACTTAATGCCATGGGCATTGTCTAATATATTCTTAGTATAATAATAACAAATGCTGCGTATATTTGGAGCTTCACTCTCATTATTTAACCAAGATGACGTCATGACCATGTTGTCAAATATTGTTACTCAATGATTGCAGTACCGTATACTTACATAATATGTATTTAGTACAAATCTGTAATTATGGAATTACAAACCGATCTGTATATAGATAATCCATTGGAAACGGATTGAAATTGAAACCCATTCGAAAAACACCTGCAATTTCTCAAAAAAAAGGTATCCATGACAAACCCATATAAAGTAAAACTGCTAAACTACCAAATAAATAAATACGGTAAACTTTTTACCTACATTGTTGCATTTGCATACAATCCGGCGATACTCTTCCGCACAACACTAGTGAAACAGTCTGTAAGAGACTTTATCTCGCCTCTACGGTCACAGTATACATATAGCTTACTACAATCAGTACGGAATCTCAGAGCAAATCGTTCGAGATTACACATTCACTCAGACGCGCGCATTTACGAGATAATAAGCGGGCTTGTAGGCCTAGACAAAGTATCATTATTCTCGCATTCGCTTATAGGAACGATACAAAATGTATGGGAAAGACAAAAAACAGTCAATTTTTAATTTCAAATGATTGCTCAAACATAAACTTAATCTAGTTGTTCTTAGAGATGACAGTAAAACTTACACTAGGTTAACAATATGGGCCCTGTGGGGAATAGCAGTATTAGAAAGAATTTTACAAAATTTAAATTTTGTATCATATCTATTAACTAAGGTGTAATGTCAGTAAGCGTTGTTTTTTTTTTTCTAAAATTCAAGCCTTATCGACATTACCTTGGAGGACAGAGGAATCCAATGGGTTCCTCCACATATTTTTTACTATTTACAAGATTTTTACTCTCAACAATCACTTGACATTGACGGTATAGAAAGAAAGAAAGACATTACTTTGGCAGTAAATAAAAAGTAGATTCCATACTGCTTGGCTTATATTTACTGTGATACGGTTCTACAGGTCCCCAGTCTCCCTACGGCTACGGCGTAGACCTCACGCCTCTCGTGCTACGGATATTACCCACGTATTTATAAAATTTTCCGATCGGTTGGAAATCTCACATTAAAAACTTGCAGCTGGAAAAGTGTTTATCTAAGCTAAACCTCATCGGTGTCAAGATTTTTCCTGCTTTTGATTTCGAGGTAAGAACAAAGTTGTTTATTTTTTTATTATTAGTCAAATGCGGAGTTTGAAAAACATGAATCTATCCATAAGTTTTGTCAATTTTTTGACTATTTATTTAAACAAAGCTAACTTAAATTATTATAAACTACCTGTGCCCCACGTTTTCACACATTTATCTGACAGTGAAAGTCCCGTGAAAATCAGTCCAGCCGATTCAATTTTATTTATATGTATGTATGTTAAGAGCCGTGGTGGCCTTGAGGTTTGAGCAGTCGCCTGCTACGCAAGCGACGCAAGTTCGAATCCCAGCGATACCTGTATCAATGAGTTTTACTAAAAAATACTTATGTACAGTGATTTCACACCACGTGCTTTACGGTGAAGGAAAACATCGTGAGGAAACCTGCATATTTCTGAGAAGTAATTCAATGACGTATGTAAAGTGTCTGAGACGGCGATGAACTCACCATCTGTCACGTTGGCACTTAATCATCTTCGATGAAAAGTGGGTGTTGTGATTACAACACCTCTGCCTACCCCTTCGGGGAATACAGGCGTGAGCATATGTATGTATGTTTGCATATATAGATATAGATAAATACGAACTTTCCACTGTCCCACTATTTGTATATTTACTTCTTTCAGTTAAACTGCTGAAGCGATTTCGGTAAAATGTATTATTTGGATAGACAGCTTATGCCCCGGGGAAAACTTTCAACCGACAAAGTCGGCAGAATGTACTATTGAAATAAATATACATTATTACATTTGATTATAGCGACTTAGAGCCAGCCTTCTTGGCACGATCCCGCGGGATAACGATTTGGGTCAGGTTTTTTATACTAGTTGTGTCTTGCGGTTTTACCTGCGTAGTAGGATTAAAAATAATAACTTATTATTATGATCACTATGTAAATAGTGATAATTAATTTTCTTCTTTCATCAAAACATCGCGAAGAAACCTGTATATGTCTGAGAAGCTGTGAATTTGGAATTACAAGCCGACACTTCAATTATATTTATCTGTATAGATTGTTGATATAAATGTAACATATTGTATGAATAGATTATATAGATAACTGCCTCCTTGGTCTAGTGGTTAGCAAGTTTACCTGCTGATCACGAGGTCCCAGGCTCAATTCCCGGGTCGGGTCAAAAATAGATATCGGGTTTTTCTGTCAAGAAATTCACAATAAATGCCCAGAGTTTGGAAGTTGGCGGTGTTTCCACCCCCGTGCCTCGGAAAGCACGTTGCACCGTTGGTCCTCCGCCTGATCTCTCTCCGGTCGTGTCGGATTGCCTCCCATCGGACTATGAGAGTGAGGTAATAAAGAGTGCACCTGTGTTTGCGCACACACTTGTGCACTATAATATCTCCTGCGCACATGGCTCATCCTCATTGAGATTATCCGCCTAAACCGAAATGCGGTAGGAGACCATCATCATCATCATCATCATCCTCCTGCCCTTTTCCCATGTTATTTATATAATCATTTCTCTCTATCCAGTAGGAGACCATTATTATAATATAGATATGGATGTATATATATATTTTCAATGGAAACTTCATGATAACCGTGCCTGTACTCTCCCGGTTTATTTATATATCAAAGCAGAGTGGAATACCCTTCCGTCCTTGATAGCATGTCAACTGTCTGACAAACTGAGATGGATATACCAAACGTTCACCTCCCGTCCCTCGCGGAAATGGAAAAGTTTACTAAGCTTTTTTTACGTTTAAGTTGAACACGAAAACAAATGATCCCAGGGGGTTATGATTTTTTAAACAGCGCGTATTAAGAACTTCTTAGCTTTGACGTTTAATTTTTTTTAAAAGTATCCTATATTACTTCTAATACCTCCAAAAATATGTGTACAAAGTTTCATGGTGATCTGTTTACTAGTTTTCGTGTGAAAAAAACTTACATTCACATTTATACTATAACTAGCATTGCCCTGCGGTTTTACCCGCGTAGATTTAATTTGATTCCCGCGGAACACCAAATGTTTTTTTTTAAATAAAAGTAGCCTAAGTTACTCTCTACTCTAAGTCTCGCTAAAATCGGTTCAGCCGTTTCAGAGATTACCCGGAATAAACAGACAGACAGACAGAGAAAAATATATTTTTTTTATATCAAGTCAAAGTTAAAGTCAAAAATATATTTATTCGATTAGACTTTTTACAATGCACTTTCAAATCGTCAGAAAGACATAATTTACAATATTATACATGCTGCCGCCAGGTTCGGAAGGTTGCTTTTACTGAGAAGAACCTGGCAAGAAACTCGTAATTATTACTCTTTTAAAAAAAATATAAAATTTTAAGAGTACAAAATAAATCGCTTAAGAAATATAAGCTCATGGACACAGTTCCAATGCAGAAAATATATATCAGTACCGTATATGCTTTCATATACATTTAGTGAAAAGTTATTCTACACTTAATTTTTATTTATTTATATATGTAGAAGATTTCTAATATGTAAATCTTATATCGGCTGATATTGTCAGTTAAGCCGAAATTATTTAATAATCCGTACTTATCCATGACATCCCTTATCTAAAGGCCCTTTTACCTTGTCCTCAACATCCAAAGAGAATAGACAAAACGAACTTTTCAGTACATTCTAATATAAATCTCTCACTTTGCCGTGGAAACATCTCACGGTATTAAGATCGTACGCCGGCGATGTTTTCAGCTCACATCAAAGCAAACCGGAAAGAGGATGATTTAAGAAGCTGGCTTTAACTTAATGAAACTTTGGAAGTACGGCCGTGTTCAAAGAGTACTTAAATATTATCATAGTGTGCAGGTTTGTATA
Organism: Watsonalla binaria; assembly: GCA_929442735.1. Taxonomy (NCBI): domain Eukaryota; kingdom Metazoa; phylum Arthropoda; class Insecta; order Lepidoptera; family Drepanidae; genus Watsonalla; species Watsonalla binaria. Next base: position 1,571,629 of record OV838932.1, read on the forward strand.
TACATATAGATTTGTAAATACATACATACGCTCACGGCTGTATTCCCAGAAGGGGTAGGCAGAGGTGATGTGATAACAACATCCACTTTTCACCGACTATGATTAAGTGCCAACGTGACAGATGGTATCCTCGCGATGTTTTCCTTCACCGTTAAGCAAGTGTGAATACATATTAAATCATCACAATCAAATCATCATAATGTTTGTCATCACCTGACTACTACACTAAGCAGTCAGGTGTATTATGAAAACTAGCTGTACCCGCGGTTTCATCCACGTACACTTAATTTGGGTTACCCCCGGAACCATGATGTTCTTTTTTGAATAAAAGGAGTAGTAGAGATAGTAAGTTACTCCTTGTAACATTAGCTATCTACGAGTGAAAGACGCGTTAAAATCGGTCCAGCCGTTTCAGAGATTAGCCGTGACAGAGAAAAATAAAAAAATTGCGTCTTTTATGTCTGTCCCGTATAATAGTTTCATAAGCAAGAAATCTACAAGAAATCAAAAAGTTTTATTCAACATAAGGGACACTTGGAACACTTATTAACCGTCATTTCTCTTACGATAACTTATGTTAATTTACCACCGTTTACAAATGTAAGCCTGTCAGGAGAACAAACGGTGAAACAAACTCCTCGGCGTTTTTTTTAACATGTGTCCCTTCTTTATACATAGGGTTGTTATAATTCAATTTAATAGAAGAGTGATGAACTCATTGCCATGCTTGGCTATCATCAATATACTCAGTTACACTATAATATGCTTTTCACAAAGTTTCTGTTTGATGATCGCATTAAATCTTAAAAACGTTAGTTCACATATTTTTAATGATAGTTTATAGAAAAATCGTATATTATGCCCAACAAAAGAGTTACCTTTTAAGCATTTAGTTTAACGCTGTTGTTTTAAAATTATAAACAGTCATTTCAATTTTTTTTATCTGTATAGATGTATAGATAAGGGGAAACAGCATAATATTTTTCTCAGAAGTATTTTCCTAGCCGGGAATGTCTCCCCCATCGCGGCAAAACAATACCCCATACCGCAGTGCCCTAATAAACCACTTCATTACCGCTTCAATTCACCGTCTGACAGCACATAACACGTAATGACGGCTAATGGAGCCCCCTGGAAGGGGGTAACCTTTCACTCCTCATAATGATTTGGGGGTAGCATCACCCCTACCCCCAAAACCAGGGTAGATTGCCCGATTACGGGTAATGCACAATTAGTTAATTGCAGAATTCACCTATTAATGGTACACCCTGTGTGTGATTACTTAGCTTCTAGTTTTGCCCTACGGTTTAACTTTAAGTTTTCTTAAAATAAATACTCTTTATTCGGTTATCTGCCAGTGAGAATAGCCGGGACGAACAGACAGACAGATTTTTTTTTAATGTCGGTTCCGTATGTTCTTTATGCATTTAGTGAAAACTTGTTAATTTTTATATGGTTGGCCACCATGAGCCATTTTCTTTTAGTTTTGACAAATATTCCCGTGGAACCAATCCGAAGTGATTGATAACTATTCGCTACTTACAATTTTGTAATCAAACTAGTATCTCTAGCTGAGCCGTTTGTGGTATTCATAATGTCTACGTTTAGGGCTGCCAGGTCGCCAAAGCAAATCACCTGACAGACCAACCAGTTTTTTGCTGTACATTTGGGCAAAAAGGCCGGACAGCTTATAGTATTAAGGTATTTTTTCTCAGCATGAGGGACGACAAAAAATCTAGCTATTTTTATTTTTCAATTCAATTTAAAATATCCTTCCTTTTAACAAAGTACTTTCAAAACGTCAGAACGACATGATTATACATGCTACCGCCAGTTTCGGAAGGTAGTTTTTACTTAGTTGAACCTGGCAAGAAACTCAGTAATTACTCTTTTCAAAAATATTATACAATTTAAAGAATACAAAATAAATAATTAAAGAAACGTAAGCTCATGGACAATGTTCCAATGCACAAATGTCGATAAAAATTAACATAACTATAAATCTAGTACATCTACTTATAACTAAATGCGTAGCTTGAGATGACCCAATAATTACTACTCGTCTCTGCCTACCCCAATATCCCCACCCCTGTATCCCGGTGGGCATAATGTATGTATGTATGTAAAAAAATACAATTTTAAGTGTACAAAATAAATCACAAAAAATATAAAGCACATGGACGCAGTTCCAGTGCACAAAAGTCGATAAAAAACTAAAAGTAAGTACTACGTATAATTATGTAGCCTGAGATGACCAGCCTCCATTAGCAGCGCCAGTTCACAAGTATGACCACAAAGATTACCAAGAATCTTGATAAATTCTAACGAAATTTAAATAAAATCGCATGCCAAATTAGTTCAAGTACCAATTTGCCAAATTAGTAGTACCTTCAAATAGGTTGCACGGCGACTGGTAGAAGCTTCTCGTGACAAGCGGGCTGGGGCTTTTCTCGCTCAGAGAATCAGCATTGCTATTCAACGTGGCAATGCTGCCAGCCTTCTTGGCACGATCCCGAGAGACACCGATTTGGGCCAAGTTTTCTACTTGTAATTAGTTTTTAGCTACTTATTAGTAATAAAATAAAAATAATAAAAAATAAGCTTACCTACTACAACCAGTACGGAATCTGTATTCGCTCGTTTGCAAAACGTAAAAGCCTAACAAAAGCCTTATAAGGTGTTTATTTTGGCCGGAAACACAAACAAAAAAACCTAGGCCGGACGCCTGGCAACCCTACTACGTCACACACATCGCATGTGCATACGAAATTAGACCTTGTTGTCCCTTGAAATGCAAATGATAATGGACTTTCATGACCGACTTTACATTGAATCTCAAGATCTTGCTACGATGTTTTCCTTCGACGTAAAACCCCACTCTACCTAAGTAGTTGCCACACTTTCAGCCACTTATTGCAAAGTTGTGTGAGTCTATTGCTAAACGGAATCCACTCTTTTATGGTAGTAAGTAGTTATTGAATTTCATAGTATATTGAATAGAATTATTAAAATAGAATAATTTTCATCTACAAGCTTCTAAGTATCTGGGAACTCGTGGCACAGTTGCTATTGCGCATATCATTCGATCAGCGAAGTCAAGTAACCTTACCTCTAGCCAGTAATTGGATGGATGACCACCCGAGTTGCCACTGTGCCTCGGAGAGCACGTTAAGCCGTTAACTAGTTTAACCCAGATCACAGATTTTCCTCGTTAAAGGGGTTGCGAAGGTCAGATGGCAGTCGCTTCGTATAAAAATCAAGTGATCAGCCACATCGGGTTGAATCAAGTGCCGACCACAACAGTGTATGGAATAAGGCCAGGGACGATGATAAGTATCTAGGAACATAAATACTACAATACACTACTTATTCCTTTCTAAAGAAAAGTCGTTCATCATCTATACACACCTATATATATATCTTATCATCTCCGTGCCCTTATCCCGTGTTGTTGGGGTCAGCACTTGTTTCAACCCGACGATTACCTTTACGAGGAAAATCGGTAATCTGGGTTAAACTTCTCCGACTAGACCTGTAACGATTGCCAAAGATGTTCAATTGGCAACCGGAAGCAAAAGCTTTTTTGGGCTAATTTTGACCAATTTTAACGAGACTCACTCGCAGATAGCTGCTGTTACAAGGAGTCTCTCAGTCAAATGAAATCACTAACGTGAACTTAACGTATGGAGTTAAACACAGCACGTATGGACTTAAAGGTTTTGCTCACGAACCTAATCAAACAATGAGCGGGTTTGTTGTAAGTCACCAAAGTTTACAAAGTACATAATAAATGGGGTATACATTTCCCTCTCTCTTCAAGTTGACGTATATTAGTTTAACGTGACTATTAATAAGCTAGTATACATGTGTCCAAAGTGAAAACTAAAGTTCGCTTTTGTTTTGTTTGTACATACATACATAATGTTCACGCCTGTATCCCCGAAGGGGTAGGCAGAGGTGTTGTAATAACAACACCCACTTTTAACCAAAGATGATTAAGTGCCAACGTGACAGATGGTGAGTACGTCTTGGAACTACTTCTTGGACATATACAGGTTTCCTCACGATGTTTTCCTTCACCGTAAAACATGTGGTGTGAAATGACTGCACATAAGTTTTGAGAAAACTCATTGGTACAGGCCCCGCTGCGACTTGAACTTGCGTCGCTTGCGCAGCAGGCTAAGTAAGTTCGAGACGACGACTCAAACCCCTAGGCCACCACGGCTCTGTTTTGTTAGTTTGGTCGCATTAATAACATTACTGTTAGTGCCTACTGCCTACTGCGAAAAAAATTGCTAATGATTTAAGTACAAGCGCCTTACACGAAATTACGTAGTATTACTTCCATATGAGTCCATGTAGTTACGTCACTGAACATGTGACTTCTCAAACACTTCATCCACGAGTAAGTACCAGGGACGCAGCATTTGACGGTAGCTAAAAACGAGCAAAGTTAATTAAATTTTTCACATTACGCTGCATGAGCAAGGAGAAATAAAACATTAATTCGGGTACTAAAGTACTTCTGTTACATAATGTGGTGATTGTAGATGACGAATCACGTATTGATAAAATCACGATATGTTGAATAGTATCGATAGTGCAAGTGCCGTCACTAGCTATGAGTGCTCAGGGAAAAACAATGGCTGTAACTGCGTAATACATACTGAGTATGTCAATATAAACAACAGACTCTCAAAAATGTAATGACTACTGCGCATTCCAGGTCAGCGCTCGTAGCTCGAGACGCCCGTGATCGATCGATCGATCACGAGCAAAATTTAGTCTAAGGAATTCTTTGAATAGGCTAATAAAAGAGAAGATATGAATATCAAGGCAGTATAAAGGTGAAATGAAGGAAAGTATGGAAAAATTAAGTTATTTGTAGTAGAATAACGGCAAAGTTATGTGAAGTAACTGCCTCCGTATACGGGCCCTTGATTAAAACTCCCGTGGCCTTTACTGTTCACGTTCTGCTCGTTTAATTGAAAAACGCCTTTGTTACTTCACGCATACGTGCTTCGTTGTATTGAGGAACAAGTCTGATGTTATAGCAAAGATTATGAATTTGGGAACACAGAAATGGAAACGAGCTGTTCATAGTGACCTAAATAAATTGCAATATCTATACATGTACAGATAAATAAAATTGGAGTGCATGTTTGTGATTCCAAATTAAAAAAAATTCACTAAATGCATATGAAAGTATATACGGTACTAATATTATGTCCATGTTTAAAAAAACAATAGTTAATTTTTTTTCCTGTCTGTTTGTTCCGGCTAATCTCCGAAACGGCTGGACCAATTTAAACGGGAATTTCACGGTCAGATTAGTGATGATATTTGAGTAACTTAGGCTACATTTAGTTTCAAAAAGTATGGTCCCGCAAATTAAGTCTACGCGCGTGAACTGGGGGCACCGTTGGTGTATAATAAAAATCTAAGTAAGTACAATTTATTTAATTCTAAAATGTCGTACATATTTTTCCCAGTTATACGTATACTTACTTTGCTTTATTTATCGTCTTACTTTGACACATCGTGCACATAATTGTAATTGAATAACACATATACAGCTTGAAAAACACTTACATTACAGTTACATTTAAATTTCATAATCAATATTTTCCGGAGTCGGTCTAACAAGAAACATTCCTCAAATCCTTTACTTGAAACGATAGAATTCGCTGTTAGCATAATCAATAATTAAATATCATATATTAAATATATTAGAAATCGAACATTATCCCTTGAAGGGACGCTACAGCCATGGAGGTCAAATCTTCACTTTCCTTAATTAATTCTTCCTCCTCAATATCTTGTTCCTGTTCCATAATTCCTTCGCTCTCCGTATCCTCTTCAGGAACCATTATTTCTTCTTTCACTATATCCTCTTCCTTCACAATGACCTCTTCCTGCACCACATCCTCATCCAGCATCATACTTTCTTCCTCCTGCTGTTCTTTTTGTACAACAACTTTAAGCTTCTCTGGTTTTTTGAAAAATTCCACGTATTGTGAAACAACGGTGTCAAAATCATCCGTACGATTTGAGACATCTGCTAAATTGAACAGTTGGAACACAAACGTCTTCAGGAACGCTTTGGTGAATTGTGAGGGAGTGGGGTTCCTATGCTTTCTCTTAGATTGTCTCACGACAGTAAAGAATTCTTCCAAGCTGTCGTTGTTCAGTCTTCGAGTAAATAAGCACTTGTATCCATCCAGCTTCATATCGTGGAACAGCTGTTGGATTGAATTTATGGTCACATTGAAACCTTCAATGAATTTAACGCATGAAGTAACATCACGCCCATTCGTCCTCTTCTTGATTTTAAGATTCTCAGCATCGAACAGACGCTGTGCTCTCTCTAAAAGCTCTTTTTGGCTTCTTGCATTTGTAAATGGCGAATTACCAAAACACGAATCGATTTCGCTTGAATTTAGGAGATCAAATAGATCATTCATAGTTTCAACGAAATTAACAGTTCCGTCAGCCAATTCCAAAGTGCCTGTTATTTCAAAGTTCTTCAAAGCTGTCACCACACTGTCGCTAAACACTTGAACAGCGAATCTGAGTTTACGCTTTTGGATTCCTTTTGGAGATACGTGATCATTAGTTAACCGAGGAACCAATCGCATCTTTCTCGCCTTATCGACCTCGTACATATGCCTAATGTCAATCCACTGAGCCACTTTGCCATCAAACTCAAAGTTATGATTTAACAAAGCATTCCTCACGCTTTTCATCAAATAAGGAACATTGAATATGTAATAGACCTTTTTTCCATCAATTTCAAACCATGTTCTGTCTTTAGAAATTCCTAATGTCTTGGAAAACTGCAAAAAGTCAGAACGATGATCTGATACTACCACACGTATGTTAAATCCTATGTGGAAGAGTCTCTGCATTGTACTTAGGATCCATGGCTTCAGTTGGTCTTCAATATTGTTGCCGGAAATAAAAGTAAAGCCGATGGGCTGCTTCCAATCTGTCACCAAACCTCGCAGCATCAGAGTAAATGCACATGTTGCAACTTCAGGTCTTTTCAGCCCATGTTTGTCTTTTTCTGTATTCGTCAATACCGCTTGTTTGAGACTTGTGCCACCCATACACAGTACACATTGCTTTTGAGATGCATTCATCTGCTTAACTGTGGCTGTTAAAAAGTTCCACATCTTTAGGTTCAGCTTGGCTTCCATGAGATCCATATTAGCTAAAGTATATTTGGATGGCAAGCCAATCGTATTAGAGAAAAATCGGTACACACGAGGGCTCGAATAGTATAAATTGATGCAGAATAATTTGAATTTTCTGCTATAATTTTTGTTTTTACAATGCCGCTTCAAAAGACATTCAGCTTTCACAATATCACTAAGTTTGGGAGATAAAAACTTATCGGAGCTCTTCATGAATCCTTCTCTAGTTGTAGCTTCAAGTTTCCATGGAGTTTGAGATGCTTGACTGGATGTTTGCATGTCTGTTTGTGTGCTGCAGTATTTCATGTCGTTACCTGCTAATAATAGAGTCGGTATTGCATACTTCTTCATTGATACCCTCGATGAAGACCATGAGATATACATAGTCTTATCAAAATGCCTGCTGCAAATATACATGCTTTTCCAGGTTGATGGAGGTTTGTCCAATAATTCTGGTCTGTCGCATGCTTGCAGCCATAGCCTTGCCCTGGAACAACGATATTTTACTAAACCTGGTTTCAATTTTGCCCAAACTATTTTAACTTTAGCCTTACCACAAGATCTTATTGCCATGATAGGAAACCTGGTAATCAACTACTTATTATATGAAATGTATAAATTTGGCACTGTCATAGGTAGTATAGATAGGTACATTCAGGTAGGTATACGGCTGTTAAAACGCATCAAATAATTTTCTTCATTCTAGCTTTTATTCATGAGATATAACCGAAACCATCAGACATTGTAAAATGTGATATATATTTTTTTATTGTTGAATTTCCGAACCCGGAGTTAACAGAAGTCTAATAAAATAAAGATATCTTGAATTTTATCGCAAATTAGGTTCATACCTATTTACTTTTGAATCTTGATTTTAGATCAGACAAGAAGAGTTACAGCTGGGTATGGCTGACATATTCTCAATCCGTTCGAAATTAAAAGACTGCATCTCTATCCACCTTTCCCTACTGGATATAGCAGACAAATAATACCTGCTACCTTAATAATATTGTGTGAAATTGTGTAACTGCTCTTTTTCGTGATGTTCACTTCACTACGTAAACAGGGGTCCTACCACGAGCTCTTATTGCCATGATTAGTATTATGAGATAGGTCTATATTTAAGTGGATACTTAAATTTAAATATTAGTTATTGGTAGATATATTGATACAGATAGATGTTGTTGCCGACGCGCAACCCTTAACATAATTAAAAACAAAACACCGTTTTCACATGAATTTATAAATTCATGTGAAAACCTTTTATTTACTGTTGAGGAGGCCGCGCCGCGTACAGATGTATAATACATTTAAGATATATAGAATACTTTAAAATTTGTAGTAGTGCCTCTCATGTTGCTGTGCCCTAACAGGTTTACGTTGGTTTACTTAGGATACCATTATAATTAAGATTATATTGTATATTTCATATATATGCTCACGCCATCCCAGAAGGGTCCCCGAAGGGGTAAGCAGAGGTGTTGTAGCACCAACATTTCACCGAATATGATCAAGTGCCAACGTGACAGACGGTGAGTCCATCGTGTATATTTCATGTAACTAACATAAATGCAATAAATATATGAATATGAATATGCATCTGTCACTTTCGCACAGCTGAATTATGATTTACAATGAGAGTTCATGGTTGGGCCCCAGGATTTTAGATTTTCTTTATAAGGTTGGTAGCTCTAAACAATTGCTTACAACAGCAAGCAGGCTGTAATCATGCCTGTATGACACCTTTGTATTATTTAAACCCTATTACCTACTTACCACAGCAATACCATAATTCATACAGGCAATATAACAGTCTTAATAAAAACTAAGCAGCCTTCAATAAGACAATATATATATTTTAGTTAATTTTTGGAGGCCATTATATTTAATAAAAAAATTCACGCTTTTCAGTGTGTTACAAAGTGCACCTACAAAGGTGTAGTTCTCATCAATACAAATTAATCAGGCCCAAGAAGTAGATATTTGCTGTAATTCATTGAGGAGTTACGAAGCACCAGCTTTCAAATTAAAACAAGAATCATATAAATCGGTTCACCCAGTAACAAGCATCCTTTATTGAAGTCGGTTAAAGACAGGGCGCATGCGCGCACCAGGCCGGCCGCCGCGGCGCGGCACATGAGCATTGAGTATAATAAAAAAAATCTATTTAATGAATTCTTACCTATCCTCCTCGGGTGGAAATCTGTGAAACTTAACATCACTGTCACGAGATGACATGCAGTACTTCACTGAACAAAATGAATACACCATTATGGAAACATTCAACATAAATAATCAATATAAATCAACGCTTATAACAGCGCGACCACAATGGCGTGAGATACGCGTTACTAGTGAGCGTTCGCCATGTTGTACGGCGAAATAACGCGCTGCTTGTGCCGCCGGCCGCCGAACTAGAATCGGCTCCCCTCGGAAGCATCCGAGCGAACTCTCGGAACCGTTCGCTTGTTTTCGTTTCGTTCGACCTTCGATCGTACATTGTTGTCAATAATTGTGATTTTTACTACGAGGAAACCGGGACGTGCAGTCCTTTAATAACATAATTTTTTTCTATCATATATTCTATTCATCGCATTGTACTGGACGTACAGGCACCTAGGAACTTATGTTGAACTCTCAGACCTACTTCCTTGGTCTAAGGTTAAGCTAATAAGTTATATTAGCGTGTGCCCGCGCTTTTTCTTTCTTTGTGTCCTAAACCTAATACTTAGGTAGAAAGATATTTACGTGTAGGTAAAATAGATTTGGATCACACATAAATATTTCGGGTAGGTACTAATAATACTAATAATATTATTATCTTCTAATACAGATTTATAAATAAATACATTATTTATTGCAATTTGATCACATGAATTTATTCGATTCTAAAATTCGGCACTAGATGTCGCTAGGCGTCATTAAAAACGTTGTTCCCAACTAGAATGATGAATGTCTTTTTGTGATTGCAATTTAACAAATTTTTGCTAAAAGTATATAAAAAAAGTACTTTTATTCAGTTCTGGCTATTAACTGAAAGGAGTCGATCGATTTTAAAAGAACTTTAACTGACAGATTTTATAAGGAGTAACTTAGGCTAGATATAAAAAAAACGGGTGAATCCGTGGGGCAAAGGTAGTTATTATAATAAATTCAGAATCAAAGTACCTAGAATTATTGTATCTAAGATGCTTTGTGCGTTAAGCCGAGCCACGGACCTACTGCATTTTAATATAGGTAAGATTAACAGGATTTGCTTCGTATTAATTTTGAACTAAAATGTTCATACCCTGTTCGTTCATTGTTCCTTGCTTATGCGCCTACGATAATATTACTAGCAAAATGTACGTTTGTATAAATGTATTTATAGATGGAAGAGGTACTTACGATGTAACGTTTGCGGCAAAGCAGCATTGAAAGTAAGGCATAATTTATTAAAGTAATGTTTTTCAAACAGTAAAAGTATTTCAATGTTCCGGTAAAAGCGAATTCGTGTACCTAAGTAGAGGTGCAGCGCTCACTGAATATGTAAACGACACTGGACTTCCTGCATAACGAAAAAAATATGTGTCAAGTTTGGACCAGGAACGTAAGACTTCCTATACTCGCCGCTAGAGGCGCTTTTACGTTCCCTTACAAGATTTGAAAAAAAGAGAGTTGGGGTTTGAGTAGTCACCGGCTACGCAAGCGACACAAGTTCGAATCCCAGCGGGGCCTGCACCAAAAAGATTTTCTTAAAACTTACGTGCAATGATTTCACACCACGTGCTTTACGATGAAGGAAAACATCGTGAGGAAACCTGCATATGTCTGAGAAGTAATTCAAAGATATGTATAGTGCCTGGGACGGCGATGGACTCACCATTGGTCACGTTGGCAATCATATTCGGTGAAAAGTGAGTGTTTTTACAACACCTAACCCTTCGGGGAATTTAGGCGTGAGCATTTGTACGTAAGTTTGTCACTGTACATAGAGTAACTATGATGGCAGTCAAAGCTTTTGGTAAGCCCCAGGTACTTATCACAGGATCGCATAACCATTTAAGCAGTTTTGGCCTGTGAGTAAGATTATACATAAGGCGAACTTTTCGTGTTACTTGAAACCTTTTTAGTACCTTAGTATATTTATAGGTCAACAACAAATTCACATAATGTCGCATGATAAATTAGCCGCTTCATTAGGGACCAACGAGTTCAAATTACGTCCGTTGTTAATTATAATGTATGAAATCCCTTCTCAGAAGTGTTCGTACAATGTATGTGTCTTAAATTATAATAGTGAAAAATATAAAAAATATAGTAAACTCACTGTGCGCCACGGTTTCACCCGCATAGACTTAATAACATGATGGACCGCGGAGTCCTCATGTTTTTTTAAAAAGTCCCGTCAAAGTTGGTCCAGCCATTTCTGAAGAAACAGATAGAGATTTTTTTTTATTTCTGTACCGTGTACACTTTCATATGTAAGTATTTATTGAAAAGCTGTTAATTTGGCATCACATACAAACACTTCAATTGTATTTATCTGTATATGTATATATGTATGGATAGATATATATTTTTACATAGAAGTACCAGGGCGCCACACATTGTAGAGTTAAATATTCGAGAGTAGGCACCTACTTCCAATCACGGCTTCCAATGTCAAGCAAAAAAAACGTCAGAATAACATAACATTTTTACATACAAGTACCAGGCAAGCATAAAATGAAGCGTTAAATTATTCATGAGGCCAATATCGGCGTATAATGTGTGTGACGTAGTAATTAACGCAACTCGCGACAGCTGTAATAACCTTCCTAGCAAATGGAGTGTAAAAATTAAATAACTCTTGTACCGACGATCCGAGGATTCCGTAACACCACACATGACCGTGGAGAGAAACAACATACAAATAAAATAGCGCTATAAGGCTTTTTAAAGAAATAACAAAAAGGTTAGTCGACATCACAGGAGACCGAAGAGCTGGTCGCTACCTCGGTCAAATAATTAGTCTTGCCATTCAAAGGGGGAATGCTGCCAGTATCTTCGGAACCTTGTCTACAGGGACTCCTTTTGATAATAATATATTTTAGGTATTTTATGGTTTGTTATACCTAAGTAATAAAATAGTTTCCCAAACATTTTCACACATATTTTTCCCCCAAAACTTCAGATTAAATTATTTCATCTGAGGATAGAATGAAATCATAAATCTTAGTTAGTTTCTCTGTTTGCAATATTTGATTCGTTATCGAGTTGCTATCCTTAATTTTATTTTACTTTAGTTCTTTAACTTAGGAACCGCTTAGGACTGCTCAAACCCCAAGGCCACCAGCCTTGGGGTTTGAGCAGTCTTGAGAACTAAATTCAGTAATTTCACCCCACCCCGTAAGGAGAAGGAAAACATCGTGAGGAAACCTGCATATGAAAACTATGTATAGTGCCTGAGACGGCGATGAACTCACCCGCTGTCACGTTGGCACTTAATCATCTTCGGTGAGAAGCGGGTGCTATTATTACAACGTTGCTTCTTACCCCTTCGATGACTCTTTTGAAAGGCGTGAGCAAATTTTTTTTTACTTACCTAATACTAATCAAATTGCCATTTGAAACATAAGTAAAATGTTTCAAAACGTAGCATTTATTTATTGTTTTCTTCGCTTTCGTTTTAAATTGAGCTTGCTAAACTAATAAAAACAATATCATGAGACCATAACCCCTATATTGTACCTATTGGCACTGACCCCAGTTTGTGCGCAGTGTGTTCATGAATAAAATATTGTTCCCGGAAAATTGGGACGCATTCCCTGCGCGCAGGTTGTAAATAATTTACCTTTAGTTTTTATAATGTTAAGTAACTGGATGACTTTTTTGACATTTCCTTAAAATTAAACTCCGAAACCACCTGCATACTAAATTTTATGAAAATCGTTGGGACCGTTTCCAAGATTAAAATTTTATATCCATAGTAGCGTACGTCACGCGGTTTCACCCGCGTTGTTCCCGTTTCCGTAGGAGTACGAGGATAAAATATAGCCTATGGTACTCGCTGATGATGTAGCTATCCATTGATGAAAGAATTTTCAATGTCCAGTACTTTTTGATCCAATTCGCTACAAACATACTTACATTCAAAGCTTTCCTCTTTTTTACACGCTTTATATTAGCTTCACCTGTATGTATGTATGTATGTAACCGACCCCTTTGAGCTCGATTTTGTCCTACTTTGTACGATCATTAATATTAGTTTAGTTATTAGCTTTGGCCCGCGGAATCCTGATGTTTTTATTAAATAGTAAAGTAGTCGTTTATACAAGAATTAACACAAAAATGTCTCGTTTAAAGGTATTAGAACGTCACTAGGCACGTTGAAAATTTTGTGTCTTTATTTACAGATGACAGAATGTCGAACCCGCGTGCAACAAAACGACTTGCTCCTACACGAGGCTGTCATCAAAAACGAGCCAGCAGCCGTCAGGGAAGCACTCCTAAGGCCGGCAGATATCAACTGCAGGAATAATGTCAGCTATCACATAAAACGTTTGCCTTGATATGGGAATCGAACCTACTCACCTAGCGTAGCAATCACCTAATCACTGGATATTTCTTTAATAATTGTGTGATATTCAAATTCAAAAATATCTTTATTCATAATTTAGACATAATTATACAGCATTATACACGCTACCGCTAGTTTCGGAAGGTTGCTTTTACTAAGACTAACCTGGCAAGAAACTCAGTAGTTACTATTTTGAAACATACTTTTACAATTTGAGTAGGCAATGCTAAATAAATCACAAAAATATATGAGCCCATGGACACAGTTCCAATGCAAAAGTCGATAAAAAACAAAATAAGAACTAATAGCAGATTAGGTACAACTTATATAATTGTGTAGCTTGAGATGACCAGCCCCCAAAAGCACCTGTTCGCAAGTATGACGAGAATGCCAGCCATCGCCATATAGGTGCCGTTACGAATTATGAGCTCTCAGCAAACATAGTGGGGGTAACTGAGCATGTTTTTATTCGCACCGCACTTGACAATGACATTGCATTCAAGGTCAGCGCTCATAAAAATAAGTAATTCAGTTGTTTCTTATCAAATCTATTTATTTCAGACAGGTACCAAAATATTATCACAATATTAGGATTGGTATTAAGTTAATTTTTTTCGTATTTTCTAGTTTTTTATTTTATACTTTTTATTATTACTGTGTAGTCTTTTATGACCGTTGAGAGCCGTGGTGGCCTTGAGGTTTGAGCAGTCGCCTGCTACACAAGTTCGAATCCCAGCGGGGTCTGTACCAATGAGTTTTTCTAGAAATCTTATGTACAGTGATTTCACACCACGTGCTTTACGGTGAAGGAAAACATCGTGAGGAAACCTGCATATTTTTGAGAAGTAATTCAATGACGTATGTAAAGTGTCTGAGACGGCGATAGACTCACCATCTGTCACGTTGGCACTTAATCATCTTCGGTGAAATGTGGGTGTTGTGATTACAACACCTCTGCCTACCCCTTCGGGGAATACAGGCGTGAGCATATGTATGTATGTATGTAGTCTTTTATGTTTATAATTTTTTACCATTTCGCATCTGTGTCGTTCTTTCAATATAGAGATCCATAGCCGTTATATCGGTATTAATGCATAACCCCTTGTTTGTTTCGGGATACGTCGGAACTAATCCCCGTCCGTAGCGAAGCGCAATAGATGAGATCCAACACAGCTTATACAATCAACGAGCTTCTCTAATAATACACTCACTGATACATTTACACACACATTGTTTAGGATTAACAAGTAGCTAAATCATCCCAACGTAATCCCAACATACATCGAATGTAATAGATTGTAGATACACAAATACTTCGTCTATTTCAAGGGCCTCTCCTGTGCCGGAGTAGAGGTTTTAATATAATTCACGTAGACGATATCGCCTGCGTATTTTCCACGTATTACATTAAGTAACCTCCTACAAGTACTCCTAATGCCATCTTTCGATATTTTGATTGAATACATTTATCAGGATCATAAAAAGTAGTCTGCTAAGCGCACTCGGCCTCGCTGCGCTGCGGAGATGACTTTATCCTCCCTGAATATTTTTTTGGAGGTAGTTAAATTTTTTAATTGTACTTTGTAACATTTAAACACAGCATTTCAACGAAATGAGTAAATATTAGTTTTTCCTCAATATTTCTTTATTAAATTCGCATGACGTACTAGGGACTCAGGAGCTGTAGTAGAAATTCCTGTCTTTTTAATGACAGTATGGCAGAGCTCCTATACATTGGGCGGCGAGCAGAGGCAATGTGGAGATCATCAACTTGCTCATCGAAGCTAATTGCGACATCGAAGCCGCTGACAAGGTACGTTCATCATTTCATGTTAACCTAGTAGGATCCTAGTAATAAAAACATACTCTGGGATAATAATAATATTAGATAGTTGTCTTGGCCTTAACTACTTTTGCATTGCAAAAGTGCCATAGATAATAAAGATTATTTTTATTTCTGGATCAAACTGTTCTTCATATTTTCTAGCTAAAGAGTGGATTCTGATTTCGTAGGTGGACGATATGATACGTACCTATGAGTTAACCTAATTACCTTTTTCTTTTAATAGTTCGGAATGCGGCCACTACTGATGGCAGCGTGGCATGGCCATCTAGAAGCTGTGAAAACCCTCGTCCGAGCAGGCGCCTGTCTTGCAGCTACTAACAAGGTATGCTCTCCTGGTATTTTCTACGAGAAAGTTTAATGTCCCCAATGATACACGAAACAAGTTCAAAGAACTGATAAAGAGAGGCACAATGACTGAGTGAGGCAAACACAATAAATATTTTTTTCCTGCTGCAAAATATGTCTGTCTTCTTTTATTCGTCCAATTTAGGCTGGACATGAATGAGATAGAATGAATTTATGCAAGGAAATTTTGCCGTTACTATTAGGTAGGCAGTAAATTGCTTTATTATTCACGAATGAATCCCAAATGGCTCTCGTCATAAATATAGACATTAAATAGCAATAAAGTGTTGTATTTACACTTACTGTTGATGGTAATGTTAGCAATAAAATTCCATATCACAACAATAATATACGTTCCTCAATTGTATATTTACATTAATAGCTTAAACTGTGTTGGGCTATGGTTTATGGCAATTAAGCAATATGTAGGTTAGATAGGTACAGGTTCCTTCACGAGCTATGAGCGCTCAGCGAAAATAATGGGGGTAACTAGACATTGATTTAATTCGCACCGTATAGACAGACAGAGATATGAGATTTTTTTGAGTGACTGATTAATGATATGAGCCTGATTTAATGACATGTTTAAATCTGTCATCGCAAACTAATGGTTAGTGCAAGAACATCTGAGCTCTTGACGTTTCATTTTGGTACCGTAAAATTAAACGTCAATGCTTAGAATTCCTTATGATGGTGATGATGGTAGACCCCCGGTTTATATTTTATTGAGATTTCAGCTGTACATTTGTACTCTTACTTTGTTAATAGCTATTCATATCGTTGTTTAGAAACACAACGACCTCCTGCAATGTGCTGCAAGCCGTGGCTCGGTGGAGGTGACGAGCTACGCGATCTCCCTCGGAGCCAAGGTCCAGGGGTCTGATGCCGCAGGAGATACGCCCCTGTCCCTCGCCGCCAGGGCTGGATACACAGCCGTCGTGGAACTGCTGCTGGAGACTGGAGCTGATATTAATGCTGTTAATAAGGTGTAATATATAAGCGCATTTGCTATTAATTAGCCGTTGACTTAAGGATGACTCACGCTTGACCGTGTCGGGTCCGAGCCGACTTAACTTCATGGGTGGCTTTGGCATGACTTGCGGGACCCATTTACTCCTTGTAACTTCAGATATCTGTCAGGGAAAGTCTAGTTATAATCGAATAAACTTTACAAACAGACACTTCAATTAAATTTTTATCCGTATTAGATTTAATTGACCGTACTACAACCAACGTTCGACTCGGACGCGACATGTTCTAGCGTGAGACGGCCTTTGTTGTGGAATATTTGATTTGCGCCATGTCGCACTGTTGTCCATTAGCGAGCTAGAGTTCTCTAATTGACGGTTTCAGCAGTCGCCTGCAACGCAAGCGATGCAAGTTCGAATCCCAGCGGGGCCTGTACCAATGAGTTTTTCTAAAAAACTTGTGTACAGTGATTTCACACCACGTGCTTTACTGTGAAGGAAAACATCGTCTCAGCATCTGTCACGTTAGCACTTAATCATCTTCGGTGAAAAGTGGGTGTTGTGATTACAACACCTCTGCCTACCCCTTCGGGGAATACAGGCGTGAGCATATGTATGTATGTTACGTTCCCAGCCCTCTCACTAATGACGAATTTAATTGACACCTCGGTACCTATTTTGTTGAAGTAGCTTATGTGAAAAATTGCATTTAATTTAACATTAAATTTCTTTCCCTATTCATGCTAAGTCATCATCGTCCCTGGCCTTATCCCATATATTGTTGGGGTCGGCACTTGATTCAACCCGATGTGGCTGATCACCTGATTTTTATACGAAGCAACTGCCATCTGACCTTCGCACCCCTTTGACGTGGAAAACCTTTCATGCTAAGTATCTAATAGGAATATAATTATTTGAGCCTTCGTCGTGAAAATTCAATAGGCGGGCAAACGTTTCCCATTATTTATTACATGAGTACCTACCTAAATACCTCTGATCATCTTGATTCAAAGTATTCATTGTTTCACAATTCCTATTTACCAATTTCAAAATTGAATTCCTACTATCCTACCAATTGGAAAGGGTCAATACTGTGCAATTTTCTGTTTTACAATTTCACTTCAATTCCAGCAAAGCTCTTAGTTTTATGACTCACCTCTTTACATTTACTAAAGCCCTAGTACTACAACTCCCAATAAACCAGGGCTGGCATCGTAAAAAGGTTACTTACTACAAATAACTGTGTTATGTTCAACATTTATCTCACTTAAAAACCTGTGTGTGGTTTAGCTACGAGTCTAGTGATGTATTGGGTCGTTACATAGAAATGTAGGCTTTGGTATCGCTTATTGGTTAGTAAAGTAGGTGGATACTTATGTAGGTCGAACTTAGGAGAAAAATACTGGATTAACCATACTTATACTACATGTGCCCACGCCTGTATTCCCCAAGGAGTTGCAATAAAACTTTCAATTGGCGTATAGGTAATATTACAAGAAACTTTTATTAAAAAAAAACACATGAAATTTATTCTACGCGGGTAAACCCCCCGGGGCACAGCATGTAACATAAAAAAGTAATATTTCTCAGAGTTCTGTAGATATTTAGGTACATAGGTAAATAAAATAAGAATATAATGTAAGCAAGATAAATAACCCTCTCGGTTGTCCCGTCTAAGATAAATATAAGCATTTGTTATTATTTAAAATGAATAGTAGATACTCGTAGGATCTACACTTTTCATAAGAAGGTTTGTTATAAGAGAAATGCCTCTTCTTTGGTATATGTTTTTAAAGATACCTTAATTTTAAAAAGCTATAAAGTAATTTCGAATAGATATTGGTTCGTAAGTTCGTAGGATCTCGTGATTACCGAGGTTTACCGCTGGTCTGTCTACCAGTGAGTTTATATAATTAAGAATTTTGCTAATGAAAAAATTGTTCCGATAATAATTTGGTAAATTAAAGCAAAGGAATTAACGACGATTAGCGCTGGCTTCTGAGTTCTGGCCCAACAACTCACCCTACCAATTTTACAGTGAAGGAAAACATATTAATTACATAGACGGCAAGCGTGAGAACATGAACTGAAGAATGTGTGTTGTTTATACCGATATAGGTACATCGATATTTCAATACACTGCCATTTTTCTATGGCATTGTTGTTTGTATCTATAATTGAGGTGTCATTTGTCATGTAACTATTCTGTCTATTGCCCTCGAAGAATTTGTTAATGTACACCTTGTTGATGCAACTAAATAAATAAATAAATAAATTTCATAATACAATATCTTTTCCGACTATAGTCGTTATAAATTATTAAATTAGGAAAGCTAATTTGGTCTCTACTCGAAATAAAACATATTTCGGTACTACATTTGTATAGGAAGCCATGCTTCTGGAGTACTCGGAAGGCTTTTCAATACTGGTGATTTTAAGTAAAACAATATTACTGATACATCACAATAGTTCAAACAAAGCGCCTATCCCTTTATCCGTTTGAAACTATCCAAATGTCCATGTCGAGGGAAGGAGCGCTCGAGTGGGTACTGGATATCGAGTACCGGTTAATTGACTTTCATATCCAGCCAGCCAGGCTGTATAGGTAGCAATACCTACTCCCTGTTTCTCCGTAAATAATGTTATATCCTTTGAACATGTTTCAACGATAACTATTTTCGTTTGCGTATTATTGTGGCTGGAAATGTGTTGACAATATTTTGGAATTATTTTACCTATATACTAATATACCAAAGGACAAGGTTTGAGGGTATGTATATAGGAAATAATACCAATGAGTAGGTACTCAATACGAGTTTAAAAATTCAATCATGATTTGGAAACCTCGTAGGTTATATTTACTTACAAAACCTATGGACACACCATCTGACACGTTGGCACTTCGTCATTTTCGGGGAAAAGTGGGTGTTGTGATCACAATGTATGTATGTACAAAACCACTATCTATAAAGTAAATTTGCAAGAAATACTGAATTTGTATTAAGCACCTAAATCTCATACCTACTTTAAAACTATTGTTGAGTTCGGCGTGAAATGGTGTTGTTCCCTCACAAGCTGTTTACGACATAATTTAGGGTAATGATGTAAAAAACATAATGTAAATACAAATCCGTTTACTATTTAATAAATCACAGTGGTTATTGAATTTACAACAAGTAGAGCTCGAGGCACCCCGTCGCGCTGATTCAATTCCCAACCTAATTTGCTTCGGTTCGTGGCATCCTCCGGGAATCCTCCGACTAATATATTATCCCGTATTTATGCAACTGTGTGCTACATTATGTATGTAATGGAGGTCTGTAGTCGATACAGGGCAGGGATGCTAGAAGTAACGCTGGCTGAAGGTGGTCAGTAATTGGATGGGAAAGGCAATTGGTCCCGGGAGGAGCTCATGGCACAGTTGCTATTGCGCATATCATCCGATCGGCGTAGTTAAGCAACTCTAAAGTCAAAGTCAAAGTCAATAATATCTTTGTTCGATTAGACTTTTTACAAAGTCCTTTCAAATCGTCAGAATGACATAATTATACAGGATTATACATGCTACCGCCAGGTTCGGAAGGTTGCTTTTACTGAGAAGAACCTGGCAAGAAACTCAGTAATTACTCTTTTCAAAAATATTATACTATTTAAAGAATACAAAATAAATAATTTAAGAAACGTAAGCTCATGGACAAAGTTCCAATGCACAAATGACGATAAAAATTAACATAACTAAAATTCTAGTACATCTACTTATAACTAAATGCGTAGCTTGAGATGACCAGCCCCCACAAGCAGCACCTGTTCACAAGTATGACGAGAATGCTAACCTAACCCATACCAGTTGTTGGATTGGAGGCTCAGCATGGAGGGGACCGCCCGTGTTCTCTCCATGCAGAGCCTCCTCGAAGAGCGGTAGCCTAGATTACCGTATATTTTCCTCATAAGTTAACAAAGGTCACATGGCAGTCGCTTCGCATAAAAATCAGGTGATCAGTCACATCGCGTTGAATCAATTGACGACCACGACAATGTATGGGATAAGGCCAAGGAGATGATAAGGGACTATTTACCTAAATTCAAAAACGGGCTCTTTTATCATCGCACCCTGATCTGCATGTCCTTTACCAAAGGAACGTACTTAAAGAAGCAGATAAAAGCTAGTGTGAAATAAATACACTCATGTATCCCCCAAAGGGGTAGGCCGAGTTAGACTTATAGTTCACCAATCGCGGTTAGGTCCCATTAAATTGGGGCTAGTCTATTGTAATTTCCACAGCACTTTACGGGAAATTACAGTTAGGCAGTGCAGGTAAATATTCTGCCAGACCTGCGGATCAAGCCCAGGACCATCTGAAGTAGCATAAATTTGCAACAAGTTGAAGCAGTCAAATAAAATAATTTTAATAGGGTTCAGGACACTGGAAACTCTAAAAATTAATATCAATGCGAGCATATTCGAATATATCGTCCAAAGCGGACCAAATATTCCATGAATTGAAAATGTACCCAAATCAGTCAAGGGTGACTGGATATCAGATCAGTATCATGTATCAGATGGATACAATGTTTTGATAGGGAAGGCATACGCTTATATCAATTCATAGAGGTTCTTTAGTACGAAAAAAGAGTTTAGAGACTTCAACTATTCTTCGGACTAGCTTCATATTGTATAGTTATAAATACCTTTGATAGTTCGAGCTGTTCCATAATTCGCTGTCATCAAAACTTTGTCATAATGTTAATCCCAGAGCTCCGAAGTTCCATTGTCCCGAAATAACCGCTTGTCTGATGACCCGATAAAGGAAGGGTTAAATGATATCCTACTAAGCTATTTAATCTAGCGATAGTGAATATTGATATAACTGAGATAGTTAATCCATAGTAATTGTATAAATGGGAAACTGTCCTGGGGGCCTACTGTCATCGATTTTAGGAGCTTCGACGTTTCATTTTGGTACCTTAAAATAAAACGTCAAAGCTAAGAATGTTTTAATACGCGCTGCTTAAATGATCAGCGGGCCTACCATCATAGGCTCAAGCAAAGCGTATTAAGGACTTCTGTGCTTTGACGTTTCTTTTTGAGATACAAAAAAATAACGTTAAAGTCGAGAAGTCAGTAAGACGTTACTGCTATAACGATGGTAGTAGGCCCTCTGTAGGCCCATTAGGTAGGTAGTACTATGTTGAGAACTAATCAAAGTTCCCGTGGGAGGACGAGAATAAAATATAACCTATGTTACTAGCTAGTAATAATTTAGCTGTCCATGATTAAAAGATATTTTTTAATGTCCAGAGGTTCATAAGTTTATTCGTTACGTACAAAAATATAAAAATAGAAATCTTTCCTCTTTATAATACTACTAGCTGTGCCCCGCGATTTCACCTGCATTACCATACCCCAAGTTTTTTATTAAAAGTAGCCTTAACTTTCATCTCCTATTTTAACTTTCATCTCCCTCTGGGGGTAGAATTAATCAAAATTCATTTCTTAGCGGATGCCTAGGTCATAACATGTACCTGCATGCCAAATTTCAGCCCGATCCGTCCATTGGTTTGGGCTGTGCGTTGATAGATCACTATGTCAGTCAGGCAGACACCTTTAGAGTTATACTATGTATGTATCTATAACATAGAAAAAAAAATACGAGTAAAGTAAAGAGAATATTCATATTTTGGGAAATTTATAATATCTCGTTCTTCCAATATTGGTTGTTGCCCTATTGACAACGATATTGGCAATTTTGTAGACGGATTGATCAAACATTTGATGATTATGTTATTTTGCGCATCAGTAGGTACGTAACGACCTACTTGCCTACAGCCAATACATATAATACATAATATGCGCACGCAGAGGTAAACATACTTATAGCACACCCGCATTTAGTAGTGACAGCACACTAAAAAATATAATCTATACAAAAATATATTATTAAAAGGTATCCCTGTAGACAAGGTTCCGAAGATACTGGCAGCATTCCCCATTTGAATGACAAGACTAATTCTTTGTCCGAGGTAGCTGCCAGCTCTTCGGTCTCCTGTGATGTCGACTAACCTTTTTGTTATTTTTTTAAAAAGCTTTATAGCGCTAGGACCCCACGCACAAAGGGTCTCGACTCCGAATGGGATAGAATCATATTCGGAACCCTGTATTTGCAAGCTTTAGCTTTTCCAGCCGCTTCACATGCACCAGCTCTGTGTATTCGCCAGTTGTGTTTAAGTTCCATGTAATAGGGGATGAGCCCATTGCCATTAACCGGGCACTAATCCAGACTTAGGCTGCTACTGGGTACTGCCACTTGTAGATTAAGTGGAACAACCTAGGACCTCGTGTCCCGGAATAGCGTTTTGCAACCACCGTACCAACGGGACATGTGTACTCACAAAACAATAAATAAATTATACCTAAGTAGGTCATTATTTAGTTAGTTTATCAGCCAGTAAATAAAAAAATAAATATGCTCGCGCCATCCCAGAAGGGTCTCCGAAGGGGTAAGCACTGGTGTTGTAACAACAAAACCCACATTTCGCCGAATATGATGAAGTGCCAACGTGACAGAGGGTGAGTCCATCGCCGTCACTATACATACGTCTTTGGAATGACTACTCAGACATATGCAGGTTTCCTCACAATGTTTTGTTTCTGCATTGTGAAATCACTACATAAGTCTCTTAGAAAAACTCATTGGTACAGGCCCCGCTGGGATTCGAACTTGCGTGCAGGCGACTGCTTAAACCCCGAGGCCACCACGGCTCTAATAAATATGTCCTTTTCAATTGCGTGTCGAGCAAATATTGATCCAATTACGTCTCGTCAACAACTAATTCTTGTCACCATTCTGTACAAGAAACTAGGTAAATGGAATCTTTGAAGGAAAATTAAGTATAATAATATCGCACTATAGTCTACCCATAAGTTTCTGACCGCGGCTTCACCCGTGTATCCTGTTTACATCCTACTATATCTATTGTTATATAGGTTCCGAACTTTTAAGACTCATATTTTTGGCATAGGCTGCTAGTACATATCAATCTATACTAACGTTATAAAGAGGAAGGTTTGTTTGTATGTTTTTAACGAATTTGCTCAAAAAGACTGGTCCGATTTTAATAATAATTTAATAAAATAAACTAACTAAATTAATTTTTTATTTTAATTTTAAATTTGACTTTTCGAAATCGGTGTCGGAAAACATTAACTCCTTCGAAGGTCATACAAACAAACGCACTTTACCTCTTTATAATTACTATAACTAAACAAACAGACACCAGACTGTCACCCTTTGGTAAGTATCTGCACTGTAGTAGTGTTCAGTGTTCCGCAGGAAGGTCACACCGTAATAAGCAATCTTCGACTCCCAGTAACTGGTACCCACTTATTCAATTCAATTCATTAATATTATGACGAGTAAGATTTGGTACTGCTATGCTGATTGCCAATCATATTTCTTTTGTCAATGGATACAAAGTATATTTTTCAATCGGACTAGGGTGGCAGAACTGCCCTTCACGCGGCGTGCGAAGGTGGCCACACCGCGACCGCTGCTCTCCTGGTAACCAGGGGCGCATCGAAGGAGGCGCGAGACAAGTCCGGCCGCACCCCGCTACACATGGCCGCGGTGCACAGACACACGGAGCTCGTTAGGATGCTGCTCGAACACCACTGCCACGTCGACGCCACTGACGACGTGAGTTTTTGCTACCCTGGTAGCTTTGAATTTTAGGATTAAATGGCTATGCCCTGCGGTTTCACCCGAGTAGATTTAAGTATTATAAAAGTACCCTAAGTTACTCCTTAAAACATTAGCTCAGTGCCAGTGAAAGTCCCGTTAAAGTCGGTCCTGCCGTTTCAGAGATTACCCGGAACAAACCGACGGACTGATAGACAGACTGAGAAAAAAAAATTGTGTTTTCATGTCCGTTACGTATATTCTGTCATATGCATTTAGTGATAAGCCGTTATTTTGGAATTACAAACAGACACTTCAGTTTCATTTATTTATATAGGCAGATGTATAGATTTGTAGGTGGTCTAATTTTGAAACGATAGCACGGGATGCCTCTCGCCAATTCCAATTAATGTGCTCAAATATAGGCGTCCAATAATAATTATAAACTCTGTATTCTTATAGGAAGGTACAAATATAATAATAGGCACTGTAATAAATTAGACTTGAATATTTAAGGAGCTACTTAAGTACGTTTAGTAATTCCTTCAGTAAAGCTTTCTGAAATATTAAATTATGATTTGAGATATAATTGAAAATGCCAGCAATTCTCTATGGACTGAACAGACATCGTATTATTATATATTACAATTCAAACATACAAGAGCAACAATATTCTGGTGGGCTTAAGCTTTGAAAAGTCGCCTGCATATGTAAAAAAAATTATGCTCACGCCATCCCAGACGGGTCCCCGAAGGGGTAAGCAGAGCTGTTGTAACAACAACCCCCACAATTCACTGAATAAGATTGAGTGCCAACTTGACAGAGGTTGAGTCATCTATGAATTACTTCTCAGACATGCAGGTCTCCCCACGATGTTTTCCTTCACCGTTAAGCACGTGGTGTGAAATTACTACAATTAAGTTTTTAGAAAAAGTCATCGTTATAGGCCCCTGGGATTCGAACTTGCATCGCTTGCGTAGCAGGTATTGTTTGACAAGTAATTCAAGGAAAGCCTTGTGTATAGTACCTGAGA
Organism: Watsonalla binaria; assembly: GCA_929442735.1. Lineage (NCBI taxonomy): Eukaryota > Metazoa > Arthropoda > Insecta > Lepidoptera > Drepanidae > Watsonalla > Watsonalla binaria. The sequence goes on from OV838932.1 coordinate 1,597,234, forward strand.
CGGCGATGAATACCTGACTAAGTATCTACCTACAATCCATAATACTGGCAAATTTAAAAGGATAAATGTGAGTGTTGCCATTTGGGTAACCCTTCAACCCAAAATAAAAAATTACGTAATTCAATGTTAACTAAAACACAGATGAAAGATGTCGGTAGTAACTAACCAAACAACGAATGTGATGGATAGAGATGTCTCTGTCAATATCTCTGTAAGTATCCTAGTTTCTTCTGTGCAGATCGGTGTGACAGCTTTACAAATGGCATGCGCGCAGGGCTGCAGAGGAATAGTGGACCATTTGCTCGCTTCGGGCGCCAACGTTCACTTGCAAAATAACGTGAGTCCCACATTCAAAGCTCGTTACGTCGACCAAAAACAAATAATGAGGTTTGTTGTCCCTACGGAAAATTAACTAACATAATGATTCGGATTTTTTGTAGAACATACGTTTTTATCATGTAAAGTCATGGTTAAATTATATATTTACATACCTATCTACTTGCCAAAATGTTGCCAAATACCTAGTCACTATTCCGACAGCAGTAAGTAGATAATATTTCGTTACTATCAACGTAAATTATTTTGTAGAAGAAATGTGAAACGTGTGAAACCTACGTTTGATCATAAGCTGGTAGGCAAGAATAAAACATATATATATATATATATATGCTCACGCCATCCCAGAAGTGTCCCCGAAGGGGTAAGCAGAGGTGTTGTAACAACAACACCCACATTTCACCGAATATGATCAAGTGCCAACGTGACAGAGGGTGAGTCCATCGCCGTCTCTGGCAGTATACGTCCGTCTTTGAATTACTTCTCAGACATATGCAGGTCTCCCCACGATGTTTTCCTTCACCGTTAAGCACGTGGTGTGAAATTACTGCAATTAAGTTTTTAGAAAAAGTCATCGTTATAGGCCCCTGGGATTCGAACTTGCATCGCTTGCGTAGCAGACGACTGCTCTAACCCCAAGGCCATCACGGCTCTTAAGAATAAAACAATATTCCAAATTCAAGTTTACATACTACGCTAACGGGCTTATTCCCAGACATCCATTACTTTATTTCCATCATCTCCACGGCTTTTGTTTTGGTATACAAATGAACTCTCATACCAGAAATTGACCTGTCGTGGAGGTCGAGGGAAATTATGAAAGTTTATTTTTCAAAATGTAGGCTTTGGATGTCTGGGAATAAGCCCGCTAACGTTGCGTTGGGTTACGAGAACAATGCTACTCTAGATGTATTGTCGAAGTACGCACCCAATAGCCTCTGTTGTCTTATGTGACCCTGGTACGTGTAGGTGGGCTCGTCGGCGTTGCATGCAGCGTGTGCGGCGGACGCGACTGACATAGTTGAACTGCTTCTCGCACACGGAGCGGATCCCACATTAACTGACCAAGTAAGTTATATTTCTTCGTAAAATACGGGTCTTACCATAATCTCTTATTCACGGTAACCTGTCACCGTAGGTCACAGGTGTCACCGTAGGTCACAGGTGTCACCGTTTAACTAGATCTACACTACTAAGTATTATAAAGAGAAAAGATTTGTATTTTTGTGTGTATGTTTGTAATGCATAAACTCAAACACTTCTGTGCCGATTTCAAAAATTCTTTCACCATTGGAAAGCTACATCATCAGGGAGTAGCATAGGCTTTATTTCATCCCTGTACTCCTAGGGGAACGGGAACTACGAGGCTGTAAGCGCGTGACGTCCGCTAGTCTTGAATAAAATTTGGATATACTTCAATGGTTTCAAATCCGACACCTGGCTGATGATCTTGGCAACTGAAATGCAATCGATGTAATTCTCTCTCATAAATGTAAAGAAATAACCACTATAATTGACCTGATTTGACATCGAATACATTTTTTTTTCAAAAATGATAGTTTGATCAAATTTATCAACAAAATGTTATTATATAATGAAAAAGTGAAGCTTTCGTTGTTTCGTAAGAATAAAAAAAACACAAAAAACGTGCCAACATAGTTGTTAGGGGACACCCGGGTTTGAACCGGGGACCTCTCGATCTGCAGTCGAATGCTCTACCACTGAGCTATATCCCCATGTTGAGTATCGACGAAATGAAACTACATTTTAAAAGGCATGCTCGATGCTGAGTCATCTGATAAAATATTATAAAACAAAACGTGTAATGTTATCAAACATTTATGTACTTATATAAAAGGAATTCTCGTTATGTAGTGCCTAGCGTTTACTTTCTGTGTGTGTATCTAAGTACCTATAGTTTCAGGACGATTTTATCAAAGTACATAGCATTATATATTTTATAAATCAGTCCAAAAGTTTGTTTGTTTGATCAAATATGTAGGCGGTAATTGTATTCATACATAATAAAATTTCAACACGAGAGCGCTAATACGAAAACCTAGGTCCTAGATAGTATGGTAAGGTGGTCTTTACGCATAACAATAGTATCTACACATACCCTGAGAACCTAGTGCGAGTTTTTCATTGCCATGGGATCACAATAGTGCCACCTTTGGGCCGAAAGATGGCGGTGTTTCGATCCTATACAAATCTGCGTCTACGTTAACGCGATGACTTGTGATGGCGATTTTAAGAAAATTCGCACTAGGCGCTCTGTTTTCGTTAGTCAATAATGAAAAATTCGTGACTATTGGTAGATATACCTATAGAAAGATCGGTAATCCAATTACTTAATTAGCTCTGATATAAAATGCAGTAACAAATAATTTGCTTCTGTAGAAAGACACATTGCTCAGCAATCTCGAAATCTAAACGTTTGTAAAAAGGGTTGCTTTTATCTGTAGAAATTACATTAACTACGCTGAGATACCAGTAACACGCCGTGACGCATAGCTGAATTATTGAAACGCTATGTTAACCTCCGCACCGACTATACACTCCTGGTACTTGGCGTAATGTTACATAATGTAAATTGCTATTTTCTTGTAATGTTTACGGTTTCCCGTGGGAATACGTAGGTACCTACCTGTCTAGCTTTCAATCCCGTGCAAATTAGGATTGTCAGACAGCTGGGAATTCCAGTAAAGTCCAGGAATTTTGCGTGTGATCCCATGTCCAGTAATTACACCTTATTATTATAGTATTATACTAGTCTTATTCATAAAATTAATGCACCACGGGGTGACGCAGAAGCAGAAACAAAAGATTTCACAAAATATTAGTGTTCTATACAGCTATTAACAGTTTTACAAATGCATATGAAAGAATATAATATGGTACTAACTCATACAAAAAAAGTTAGTTTTTTCTCTTTCTGTCTGGCTGTTTATCTGTTCCGGGATTTTAACGGGACTTTCACTGGCAGATAGCTAATGTTACAAAGAGTAACAGGCTACTTTTATTTAAAAAGAAACATTAGGATTCGGTGGGCCACCTATTAAATTAAATCTTCGCGTGTGGCTTCACACGCCAAGATTACGGGGCACAGCTAGTTCTATAATATTTTTTATACTGCCTACCCGTCCAACAGCCAACGAGGTGGTATCACCACATCAGACTTATCCAGGAATATATGATATTATAAGTAATAAGTATAATTTCCAAACGCGTATCTGAATAATTTTTGATCGTCGTGCCTTAGGTAAAGGCTTTTGGTATTATAGGTACAATATTTCCCTCATTAATATGAAGGTAGGCATTACATAGGCACTGGTGTGTAAACTTGCCCATGGGAAAATTACATAAATTAATTACTTAAGGCCATCCAATTCTGAGAAAACATTACACAGAGGAACCATGTAAAATAATAACGTACTCGTTTCCCTAATTAAAACAAAAATGTTATTCTTCGTTCCAGTAAAAAGGCCTGAATAAATAATTCCTTTTCAAATCTCCGGCTATAAGGTTATTGCCTCGTGAGCTTAAGTTCCTCGTCCCCAGGCGTTTTCCTCTAATTAAGAAGTTTCTATGTTTTAAAATTCAACGTCCTTTGTTCAAACAGACAGGTAGACTTTTGTACCTACTTACCAAACTAGTTACAAGAAAATTATCAAAGTTCGATCTCTACCTATAGGTACCTAATAAGAAAACTTCTTCAAAGCGTCTCTTGCTTTACCAAAATATAAAAAGTTTTAGAGTCTTGGTGGCCGTGGAGTTTAGGTATTCGCCTGCTATGCAATCGACGAAAGTTCGAATCCCAGCGGCAATGATAAAAAAAACTTATGTGCAATGATTTCACACCACGTGCTTTACGGTGAAGGAAAACATCGTGAGGAAACCTGCATATTTCTGAGAAGTAATTCAATGACGTATGTTAAGTGTCTGAGACGGCGGCGGACTCACCATCTGTCACGTTGGCACTTAATATGTATGTACATATGTTTCATACATATACATATGTTTCATAAATATTGATCAATTGCAGTGGTCGCAGTCCCCAGTGAGCGTGGCCGGAGGAGCAGCGGAGTCGCCCCCGGAAGGGTTCAGAAGGGCGGCCCGAGGGTCCTTCTCTGCCATACTGGACCTACTCACTGCTACTGCCAACTTGGACCCCGCTAAGGTTAGAATGGGAGACATCTATAGCTCCATCTATTCCACCATTATGTGAATGGTCGTAGCAATTGGTCCGGTTGGAAATAATTGGTGTTTTCCTACTTGCAACAAAAAAAGGCTAGGTAGGTACAGGTACCGTCACGAGTCATGAGCGCTCAGTAAAGATAATCGTCGACTTACATACAGACGGAGACAGACTCGTTAAATGACTAAGTACTGCGCTCCCTACTCGCCCCTTATTACTTGGGACTTGTACATAACTTGCGTAAGGTGGGTGTTCCTACCCACTACAATTCCTCCTTGCCCATCAGAGAACACAGGCGTGACCATATGTTCGACAGTGTTGCCAAAACAGATTTTCAAAAATGCGTAGAATTAGTTAAAAAAAATAGCTTATGAAAAGTAGATCTACGTACCTACTTTCTTTCACCAAGCTGCTATTTTTAGTTTAGGTTTCATCAGATTGGTCGCAATAGACCTCTTGTTAGTTGGGTACCTAGACTCTAGACTGAAGCTAGTAGCTTTGCCTAAAATACGTATCTCTACTTAACAATAAGGGGAGTTGGGAACGCTGGTTCGACACCTACCTAAAGACATCTAACAAAAGCTTAAATATGCATTTCATTAAACATTCCCTTTAAGCATGCTTAGTATAGCTTTTACAATGAACGAAAGACAAAACAAGCGTTTAACGATTCATTCCCCATTGAAAGGGCCGACGTCCCTTGTTTGACATGAAAACAAGGGATGAAGAGGCAGCTGTAGGCCTGCACAGTTCACAGGCGCATTGCCTGCGGCTACATTTGTGCTACACCCGTTACATGCCATTCAGATATATCTTGTTACCGACCATTATTTATATCGCCTATCTATATCTATTCTTATAAATAATCTTGAAGTGTACTTAATTCCAAATTACACTTACAGCTTTGTTGAAGCCGTGGTGGCCCTGGGGTTTGAGCAGTCGCCTGCTACGTAAGCGACGCAAGTTCAAATCCCAGCGGCGTCTGTACCGATGAGTTTTTCTAAAAACTTATGTGCAACGATTTCACACCACGTGCTTTACGGTCAAGGAAAACATCGTGAGGTAACCTGAATATTTCTGAGAAGTAATTCAATGGCGTATGTAAAGTGTCTGAGACGGCGCTGGACTCACCATCTGTCACGTTGGCACTTAATCATCTTCGGTAAAAAGTGGGTGTTGTAATCACAACACCTACCCCATCGGGGAATACAGGCGTGAGCATATGTATGTATTATACTTACTATAATATTTCGAGCAATGTTACTCCTTCTGCATCTAACGTAGGGTGGTATCGCTATCATTAGGTATTATGTTAGGTAGGTAAGTTCTTATGACACTTGGAGATATTTTTTGGTCAACATTACCACGAAGAATGTAGGTACCCAGTGTACCTACTTACCTAGGTCCAACGTTAACTTCAAAGAATTTGTCTCATAACTTTCCAAACGAAACGCCCTAAAAATAGTTACATGATAAATTGTAATCCTACAGGATCAGGAGGGCTCAACGACCCCGCGAGCTGATGACAAGTCCGGCGGACTCTCACCCGCTGCTACCGAAGGTAGGTATTGTGCCTGACATGGAATTATAGGTAGGTTGGTAAGTACTGTAAGGCCTCAGCCGTACAAGCTAGTTAAAACCTTTAAACTTTATGAAAGATATTTAAAATAATCCAGAAAGAATTCGAAAGAATAAAATAGTAGAAGTTGTCAGAGATATAGAACAAGGATGGAAGGAAAAGGAATAAAAAGTGAAAACATTATATAAATTTTATTTTATAGTAAAAAATTGTGATCCTGGAGAGCGAGTGACCCGAGTCGGGATCCCTCGCCACAGTACTCACTATAGCCACAGCCCCGCCGGAACTCAATACAAGCTAACTGATATACCTTTGTACTTGTGCGTTAACGACAACCGCACTAATCGGATTCATAGTACATATAGGTACGATATAGGGACGATTTTATGATCTCATACAAAATGAGGAAAATACGCAATCGATATCGTCAACGTTAAAACATGTTAAGACCTATAAATTGAGGTACTGACAAGCAATACTTAATCTATACCAACAGATAAATAAAGTGTCTGTTTGTCATTCCAAAATAAAAGCTTTTCATAAAATGTATATACAAGTACATGTTCTATAATAAGGTAAAGAAAAGAAAAATCAATCTTTGTAATTTTTTCTCCGTCTGTCTGATTGTTCCGGTTAATCTCTGAAACGGCTGGACCGATTTTAACGGGACTTTCACTGACTTATGGCTAATGTTACAAGAAGTAACTTTTATTTAAAAAAATGCTTCCACGTGAATAAAATTAAATCTACGCGGGTGAAACCGCAAGGCACAGCTAGTCATTAACTACAAGCGGGCGGCTAGAGAGCGAAGACAGAAGAGTTATGTTTGTGATGCTCTCCAGAGCTAATTAATAGTCCATCTCATTTATTAGTGTTTTTATTTATTTTTATCAAACAAGTGATTCACTATAATATATAAGGTGGTGGCCTCCATCTTCTGTGTTCGTTCCCGCCATCCACCGTCATACCATAGTCTATGGCATAGACATTATATTACAATGTTAGCCTAAATTTCTCTGTTCAATTCGTTGAAAACACAAAGTTAACGCAGTACCAACCTACCTAGATTACCAAGTTCATGATATTATGAAGTATTATTAAACTTGGATAATTAAATTGATTTTATAGGTTCTATTGTAAACAGCAAATAATAAACTCAGGCAAATAAAATCCGCTTCATCTCGTTACGTCGCGTTCATTTATCTTACTCCGCAAATCATTCATTTTCATTATTCGAACGCGTTTAGAGTTGCCCTTAAAAGAACTAGACACGTATCTACACCTACTGGAAATTATTTTGGGAACCACCCACCTTCCCAATTTATCATATTTCAATACCTACCTATCCCGGCGCGTGATTTTAATAGTCTGAAACTAGTTGCTATTTCTATGCCTTTGTGAATTTCCCGGTTATTCAGTACCTCAAGTTTAGATTGATGAGCCGTGGTGGCCTTGAGGTACGAGCAGTCGCCTGCTACGCAAGCGACGCAAGTTCGAATCCCAGCGGGGCCTGTACCAATGAGTTTTTCTAAGAGACTTATGTAGTGATTTGACACCACGAGCCTTACGGTGAATGAAAACATCGTGAGGAAACCTGCATATTTCTGAGAAGTAATTCAAAGACGTACCTATGTATAGTGCCTGAGACGGCGATAGTCTCACCATCTGTCACGTTGGCACTTAATCATCTTCGGTGAAAAGTGGGTGTTGTGATTACAACACCTCTGCCTACCCCTTCGGGGAATACAGGCGTGAGCATATGTATGTATCAAGTTTAGCTTTAGCATGTTTTTAATAATAAATATCGCGCCCAAGCGACGAGTTTAGGTAATTTTACGTCTCCATACAAAAAAAAGCGCAAGGTCAAGTGGCTTACTTTTCTAGTTGGATTGTATACAAGTACCTATGCAATAATATACTGCAATACGCTCGTCAACCCATGTAGTGCTATTAAGGTTCTCATTTATTTGTACTCAAGTTTCATTGTTTGCGAGTAGCGCCATCTATGTAGCGAGCGGAGAAACTCTGCTACAGGTAGGTGCCGTTACCAGTTAGATCGCTCACTTCGAACGCGCAGTTACCCCCAAAATGTTAGCTGAGCACTCATAAATCGTGGCGCCATCTGTACAGTATATAATCTATTTTCAGGGGTAGAAGTGGACAACGAGCGGTGATGGTCGGCGACCACTCTCTTGGATAGGCTTGCTCAGCGTGGATTTGCAGCGGATACCAGACTTGCTTTGCCCCCGACAGGTGATATTATTATAATTGCAGTGTATGTCTGTTTGTTGGCTAAACAGGACAGGACATTTATTTATCACTAAGATGCCTGAGGGTCAACTATGATCGTTTAAGCAGGAATTTCTTAGCTATGACGTGACATTTCATGGAACCAACATCTAAATGTCAAAGTAAGTGTACGCGCTGCTTAAAAATATCATAGTTGGCCCCCTGGAAGTGCTTTATCTTACCATGTTTACCATTGATTCCAGGTTGCGCCCGTTACCGCGAGCTATGTTACCGTGCGGCTCACGCCCACCTGCCCGAGGGGTCTTCTCCGCGTGCGTGCGAGTGCGCAAACTGCACCGCTCGGCGAGACTCCGCGAGCGCGCCATGAGACCCTGGTACACGCGACACCGTACAGGTCACGTGGTCGCGCCCACCTTAACGTTTTTGTGTACACTATGCTCCTTGATGTTTTATATAGGTACGTAATCAATTTAGCTAAAATTGCGCACCTCTATACCAATTCTCACACAACACCTAGGTATAAAGCATTGTACACTAACAATTGTTTGTAAAAAAATGTGGAGGGGCGCTCAATTTTTGCTTAGGGTCTTCTTCACGACTGCTTCGAGCAGTCAGCAACACGTTATTTTTATCAATAGCAGCTGCCCATGTCGAGCAGCCCGTGTAGTTATAGCGTGCCCTCAGACGATTTCAATCATACTAGTTTAGAATTCTCTCAAATGAAATTTTCCACATCCAGTGTAGGATTTGAATCTTCTGGGCCTTTTATAATAATAATCAAGTATGAATTACTGACCAATTACAAGTCGGCCTTTGTCAAAACATGTGGAACAATTTGGTCAAATTAATAAAATTAAGTAGTTTGAACTATCACAGGACGTACGGCTTCTCTTCGAGTGCCTTACCTTTACCCCTATCACGTGTTTGCCACCGTTTTCGTAAACTATACTAGCTAAGATCACTCGCAATAAATTTATGAGATATTTTAGTTCTTCACGTCACCGCTAAGTGTCGCTGCATAATTTCTCATGCAAATGTTCGGTGGAGACGCTAGCGAGTATAGATAACGGAAACGGTGCCAAACCCGTGATAGGGGTGCTCACCACTTTTAGAGACAATCATACGTTTCACTTTAGAAATACTTGTTAAATAATTATAATATGGCTATTCTTCTGTGTGACAGTGAGATATATACACATCTCATAATCATTGTCAATATACGATGGCCATTAGAGGTCATGATAGCCTTGACGCAGCTTATGCCGTACCTTGTTCGTGTATATTATGAATAAGCTTCCGTCAATTCGTAGGTATAATAGCACATAATTTAATCTCATTGTGTATTGCACGTCCGGAGTCGCTTTTGTAATTAGGAGGAAACGCGTTAGATAAGCTAAGTATAGTATTTATATACAGGCCTACTCGCTTTCTCCGATAAACGAAAAGTTATTATTCGTTCTAAAATTACGTCCAAACGTGGTCCGCTAGAAAGTTCTTCGACGTTTTTATATTCTAAACCTACTTTAAGAGTTTGATAAAAACAAAGATTTTCTATTTCGGGGAAAGAGAGAAGACCCCTTGGTTCAAAGTAAGCTCGGGTGTCATCCTTATTTTTGACACCTGTATATTAAAAAATCGATGTCTGTCAATTCTCAACAGCTGTATCTAACCGAAGTGTAAGTCACTACGTAATGAAATAATGTTCATGTTAGCTTTACACAATTTATTTTGACGTATATCTAACATAAGATATTTCCGTAAAACTAAAACAGGACACGTTTTTGTTCTATTATGTATATATATTTATATATTAAAATACTAAGCCAAAGTTAAAATAACTTAAGTAAAATAGTGTCGGTGTCTAATTATGATCCCTATGGTCCAGTAAATGAATTGCTATATTATTAAGGTGGGCTAAATGATGTGTACCTCTTAATTTAACGAGCCTAATATATTACTATTAGTATAAATTATATTATAACACGGGCGACTCTAATGTAATCCAGTCCAAGTGCGTGACTTGATCAAATTTTATATTTATAATAATGTACATTAAACTCTATTTATATTACATCGTCAATAAATATAAACATTAATTTTAATTACATAAAATATTACATACGTCTTTGATCTATTTTCCATTGTACTTACCCAAAATGTCATTAAATTTTAATCGTACATTATTTAAATAATTATTATTATTAACAAGGCCTACCTATTCGTGTTATAAAATGTAATTTAAAATTATTCAAAAATTATAAAGTTTATTATAAAAACTAATACCGTCTATTATTGTATTATATGTAAATATGGACGTATATTAATCGTTCAATGATCTTGGTTTGAACTATATGAGGACATTGTGAACAGTATTGTCAGTGAATTTAAAATAAAACTTAAAATAATCAGTATTTTTATTGAAGGAAACAATAATACACGTGTCAAGAGTGAGGGAACATCGTAGATAGTATAATCTCATTCTAAAATGTTTTAGCGCCATCTATGGGCGTCCTATCGCAAAGGTAGACGCGAGTGCGGTGACCAATGCACAACTCCTAATAATTCACATGATTTGTTGCAAGGTACTGAGCTTATACAATAAATGTGCCGCATGGGGGCGCTACTTGATCATCCCCAAACACAATCACATCAATAACGTGACGAGACATACCACATGTTACTTTATGGATACTTGTGCCCTCATCAAATTACTCTTCTGCAAGCATATAAGATGTGTACCTCAGCTCTTTGGCATAAGATATTGGGTGGCAAATTAGACATATCCTAATTAATCTCTCATTGCAAACGTTCATAGACTTACTTCAGAAAGAGCTTTATTAACACCTAACAAATTAAGTTTATCGTAAGGAAAGCGCCTCATTTTATATCTAGGAATCGCCTATGTTTTTAAATGAATTGTATATTTTTAGAATTTGTAAAGTATTTCAAGAGCGTTAAGTAGCATCCACATACGGCACGATGAATTAAAATATTATTTAAAAAGTTATTCTAACGCAACAGTCGCTGGTAATTTGTAACCATATTATACGGTTTGTTCCTAAAATCTAACAACATTTTATAGAAAAATAGTACATCAAATTTGGGTACATATCCAAAAAATATTACATGTATGTTATGTATTAGTATCGTTAATCCTTGTTTCAAGAATGCTATTAAAATATTCACATAAGACTACGGCAGGGTCCAAAACAAGTGTAATTTCTCATAAGGCAGGCGTCTAAACAGACTACACAAATACGTCCAAATGGGAAAATAACTAATCTACTAACTTAATTACTCGGACAGTGCGTCTATAAGAAAATAAAATTTTCTCTTATTGTTTTGGAGCTCCAATATTTGAACAGACATAATGCACTCCCTAAGCATGATATGACACATTTTTAACAGTCTTCAAAAAAGGAGGTTATCAATTCGACTGTTTTATTTAAACGCGTGTTGCTTACGTGACGTGTCACCGGAATAGCCTACAAATATAACTTTCTTATAGACCCATTTCCGCTAAAAAAAATCCATTTACAAACTCAATGATTGCATTCGTAAAAAAAAAGATTATAATAATTATTTTACAAGTAAAATACACGTCTAAGATTGTTAACCTACGGGTCTTCAGCTCAGTGGGGTGGGGGTACTCTTAGGTCAAGTAACTATGCTGCTATATAGAATATCATTGTCAAATAGTGTAGAGATCATTCAGTTTACTCGTATCATAGTTTCTGTTCATTTCATTGTTTTGCAAAAAAGCATAACGAATAAAACTATTCTATACAATTTAAAAGTAAAATACGCAGTGTCTAACTAAAATTACCAGTTAAACTTATAAAAAAAATGGAACGTACCGTATGTATGTAAGTTTTATGTATATTTAAACGTTTGAGAGGAATCAGTGGTCTCTCGTAAACAGCCCCTAAATCAACAACCGTGGACGTATAATGCAGGGGGGGCCTTACCACCATCTCTTATTGCCATGATAATGTATCTCTTATCATGAGACAGGTATACGACGTGTACAAGTCTGTCACTGTCACAGTGGAACTATGATGGCAATGAGAGCTTATCGTAAGGCCCCAGAGCCTGTAGACAAAGTAACATTATCCTCGAATATAGAAACGAGACATGTATGGGAATGACATATCGCACCCTCAGAACGATAGGGGCTTAATTAGGAAATCTCAATCGGCATGTTTTAATTTATAACTTAAGACAGTAATTATTTCGAGTATTTTATATTTTTATAGTATAGTTTAGGTTGTCATTGTGGATAAGTGTCAAAAAAAATCTGAGGTCCGTCTCACCCAACATAATTAATTTCGCACATTTTTGTGTTAAGCCTCTATCGTTCTGAGAGTGCGATATGTCACGTGACTGATTTGTCATTCCCAAACATTTTGTACCGTTTCTATTAGCGTAAGCGCGTGAGAATGTTACTTTGTCTAGCCTTTCTGGTTAAGTTACCAGGGCGGCAGTGCGTGCATCACTCGTTAACGCCTATAGGGATGGTAGGAGGAAGCTGATGCGGTTCCGCCTGATGATGACCCGTGGTAGCTGCGCTTCGTTGCCCGTTGGTAACCATCTCCGGAGCCGCCAGTGTACTCATAATCGTCACCTGGACGCGAAACATAACATTAATAATCCAAGCTTTAAGGTACAATATGCCATAGCAACATTTTCAAAGCATTCAAATTACTTTTTAATGATACTAGGATAAGTAAATAAGTAAAAGAACTTACCGCACCACGCACCAATCCACTCACCAGAGTTTTCAAGGTAGCGACGATTGTGAATGTAACTTAAGTTTCGGGACAGGGGCCCTACCATAAGCTCTTGTTGCCATCATAAACTCACCCAAACTCAATAAAATTTTTAATCGATTAGACTTTTGACAAAGTATCTACTTTCAAATCGTCGAGTGCCTAGTGAGAGTTTTTCCCTAACGCCGTCACAAGTCACCGCGTTGACGTAAGCCCAGATTAGAGATCATAAAAGTGTCACCCGCCGACCGCCAGATGGCGCTGTTTCGATCCCATATAAATCTGCGTTCACGTCAACGCAATGACTTGTGACGGCGGCAGTGAAAAACTCGCACTGGGCCTTCAGATATCATAGCTAGTGTGTGACAGTGAAAGATTTACACTTGTCATATACATATGTCGCAATAAGACATGGTAGGGCCCCGGGGATCTCAATATTGCTATTATGGTGTTACTACATACGTTCTTACAATATTTAAAGGGACATTACTTGAGGTGAAAAGTGGCTCTAATGCTTTAGGATATAATGTACCTACTCTATTATAATGTAAATTTGATGTACTCACACAAAGCTTCAGTTAAATATGTATTCTAACTTCTAATATGAATTTAACTATCTATAAGTACATAAGTCCCATTACCGCATCTAATAGCTACATTGTCCTATATGGGGCTATGTATAATATATAGTTTCAATTAAAACCTGATACTGAGGCAGATATATCGTAGACGTTACAAAACGACGGTTGAGGTGATGACACCATTCCTCCACAGAACATAATCGGAACCTGCCAGAGGTTTTTGCTTGTTAAACGTTTAAATTTATGAACTTGATATATGAAAAACACCTTGTAATTATGGATGAGAGTATGTAAAGATTGCACTTATGGATTTTATCCACGGTATAAATATGAATATTTTTCGATATTAATAAGAGATATTTATAGGCGAACATTTTTTTACAGATAATCGGCTCGTGGTATATAATAATTAAAAAAAATATTAAAATAATATTTTAGTCGTTTTACTGACTATAGTATTTTTGATGTAGACCAGTGGTCGTCAAACTGCGGCTCGCAGGCCACTTTCGGCCCGCGGACGATAGGTATATCTGCGGCCCGCTACACAGCAAACAATTTTAGTAGATAATGGCCTCAACTCAACCAATAAAAACACGCTAAAGCTAAGTTTATGTCATCTGACACTTTCATTTATACCAGCATTAAAAAGTATAGAAAGTAATCGGTAATCAATAATTATGTCTATTAGCTGATGGTCAACTAAATGATCCAATAATGTGCGACCCGCAGTGATATCTCATATTGTCCTATGTGGCCTGGACCAGAAAAGTGTGACGACCACTGGTATAGAGATTCCAAAAGGTTCAATGCTTATTCGATGACATGTGGAATATAAGACAATGCTTATTTTTGTTGTAAAATGAAATTCTAAAAACTAAAATGCCCTAATCTATACAGATAATAAAAATTGAGGTGCCTGTTTGTAATGCCAAAATAATAACTTTTGACTTTTTTTATCTATGTCTGTGTGTCGGTTTGCTCAGGCTAATCTCCAAAACGGCTGGACTGATTTTAACGGGACTTTCACTGGCGTATAGCTAAAATAACAAGGAGTAACTTAGGCTACTATTAATCAAAAAACCACCCATAAAATGTTGTCTACGACGGTGAAACCGCGGAGCACAGCTAGTATTGATAATATAAACGAACAAACGAACAAACGAAAAAACGAAAAAACGTTTAAAGGAATATGTATGTTTTAAATTGATACCTACATACCACCAACCGAATCTCTGTGACAAAAATGTGCTTTTAAAAACTCAAGACCTTACATATTAATGAATAGTATTGTAACCTGTGGCGGCGTCCCTATGGCTTCGTTTATCTGTATGTGTGACACATTCACGTACTTAGGACTTCCCGCATTACTGGCCACACCGTCACCCTCTGTTGTGTAATAAAGTGTTACTCCAGTGTGCCAGTACAATGATCAAACTCACTTGCAATAGGTACAGGTGCTATCACAAGTTATGAGCGCGCAGCGTAAAATAATGGTGATACTGCGCATGTTTTTATACCCTCGCGCCATACTTCTAGACAGAGATACTCATCAATTTCTGCTCACGCGGTCATAACTCGTGAATTTCTCAGCGTCGCACTCGACGTAGGATGTCTTGTATTAATTTTCTATGATTAAAACCGACGCTCGACGTCGACTTCGACGCTGAACAACTATGCAGACTAGCGCGCCAGTACTAAACGGACTTTTCTGTTTCCATTAATTTCATTATAAAATATGCAAATCTAATTATTTTAAATAAAATTTGCGAAACATGTACAAAAAAAATTTTGAGCTTAATCCAATGTTTTTTTCTATAGAAAACTAGATCCACAAATATTGGTCATTCTACTGCAAACTACAAGAGTAAAAACTACAATAATAGGGAACGAAGAGGAAGGTTAAAAACGAAATGGAAAATAAGTAAGAAAAGTGCAATACATTACCGAGTGAGTTAGTGTGCAGTGTATGTGAATGAAGGTTAAAATAATAATAATTGGAAACGGCATGTGAGTTTGTATGTTTGTTTGTACACTCAGTTATGTTGTGTAAGACTATTAAAGGACACGGGTCTTTATGCCACTATATAAAAACCAAAATTATGATAACTTCCTAACGGGAGGTGCTACGCTACGGGAGTGAAGGGGGATACGCAACATTAAAAATGCCATTGGTATTTTGAAACTTTTGATTTCTTTTAATTATCTACGCTCTATAATGTCCTTAAAGTAGATATATATTTCATCATAAGATATCTCAAATATTTGCAGTGGTAATATTAATATTTTAATTAATCAACCAGTAGTATTACTTAATCCATTAAGATAGAAGAAGCTTAATAATAGGAAACTACGACAAAACTGTTTATTTTTCTTCATTACATTACAGCTACATACTTATGTTACCAGTTATATCTAACACTAATATAATATACCCAAAATACCTAATATGAATAATGCATAGTAACTACTCCGAAAGACCTCAGTGTTTTATGGTGATAGCACTTTAGACATTACATCAATTAACTTCGCGTACAAGCTTCTCGTCTTAATTAGTGTTTCAGTTAAAATTAATAATTAAAACCGTAATTAACTAATTATCATTAGGTAATTGTAAAAAGAAACAACAAGGACGCTCGTGTAAGTCTATCATAATTTTCCTTTTTATATAACGAACATAAAGTAAAACTTATGTGTAGCGTGCGCGGGCTTGACGCGCCGGCGCACGGCCACTCGACGTGCACTCGTTAGGGCTAAGTATATACTTTACATATTATAAGATAATAACAAATCTAGATAATAGTCTTACAATCGTAACATGCTTAATTTGTGGCTAGGTCGCGCTCGCCGCATCCAATTAATTACATTTTAGGAAATTAATACAAATGTGTATAAATACAGCGGCCCATAGCGGGCCGGAGTAGAGTAAAACTTATATACGTGTCGTAAGTAATCATTATTTTAAATATTGTACATCAGTCGATAGTTCACCTAACAATTTTGTAATCTAATCAATCGAGAATTATGTACTTTAATACCACTATAAAGAAAAATATAGTTTAAAAAATAATCAACATCAAAAATTTAAATTTAAACAGAAATAAATAACAACTTGCCCTAAGTTTTATAATAATTAATGTTATAATTAACTGTAAAGCCCGTGCAATTTATTTTACGATAAAATGGGATCCATAATTACATTTATATTAAATTCTAGTATAAATATGAGGTTTTATATTTAATAATACCTGCATTGTTTTTAAAATAAGTTTCGAAAAGACTACAGTAAAATCGACTGGTTGGCCGTCGATATTAATTTATTTAAATGCAAATTATTTCATTTTAATAGAGTAGAAAGTGAACTTAAAGAGAGTCGACTGCTAATCTAAGTTAAACACTAGTGGTCTTGTATAATTAGTCAATTACGATCATAAATATATAGTTCATGTGTTGCGGCGCGGCGCCGCTCTATCATTTTACCAAAAATACACCTTTGCACAAACATATTTCCTTTATATTATACTACTGAATAAACATACATACATACATATATATATAAAACCGCGTACACTACAATATAAAGTGATACAAACAATTGTCGAAAGGTTAACTACACAACAGTACTACAATTAAGCCATGATTATATTATAATATGATAAACATCGAGTTGTGTAAGATACAGTGCACATATGTTATGTACGCCAGGCGGGCGGCGCGAGCGCCTCACCTACACATTTGACAGACGAGCCTCTAACGAGTCTTACCGTATTTGTATTTTGCTAACTATTTTAATTAATAAATTCATCCAATATTTGATGCTCTTCTCCTATATAATAATAATTAAAAACCCATATAAATAGTATCAATTGATTTTTTCACAATAATTTGCACTAAGTTTAATGTTGAGTAAATCTAAAATTTCTAATACATATTATACCTTTATTTAAATAAATTATATTCTTTATGTTAATTAGAAGATTGCCACGTTGTATCATTACAAACTAAGTTCTTAAATTGTTCCGAAGGTTTGTGAGCCCGTGCCAACACACCTTACTGCTAAAGTTAACACTGCAATTAACACAATATAAATCATCTCTATACTCACTTAACTCTTGTAAGGCATCATTTTCTAACATTATTTATCTGAACAGTTGTGAACAATTTTATCCTCAACATCGGTGGTTGTGCATAAACCTACAGTAAGTAATTAAACCGAAATGATGCAACTGACAGTACGGGGGTATGGGATGGGGGGTATTGATGAGTACTCACGCGCCGCGCGTGGTCTAACGCTCTCAAGGGGGTGGATACATGTTAGTAGACAACAAAATGCCAAAATAAAAGCGAGCCGCGATATTGCGCGGAGAGCACACAGGAATGAATCGAAACAAATTAACCTAACTAACATAGGAACAAGAGTAACGATGCGGCGACTATTATGTACGTAGCCTACGGGCCAGCGACGCACCGACGTGTTCACATCCTACTTATTGACCGAGTCTGTATTTATATTATAAGAGCTACTAGAAATGTACCAATATGCTCGTTAGCTATGAACATCACAATGTAAAGGCGTGTCCACTATGTTTTACCGTTAATTTGGTAGCCGCACCCCTCGCCGCGCTCCGCGTCACTTATTATTTGCTTACACCTCACGTTATTCCTCAATAGATATAAAATTATACTTTACTTATGGAGCGATCTTAAATAACCCTATTCTAAACGATCAAATTATGCATTCAATGTAATCACCATCAACAATTCGTCTATGTAAACCATTTATAACAAACCTTATCCGTAGCCTAGCCGTACAAATAAAGGCTACACACAGTACCGTAGTAAATTCTAACACATAATTACAACAAATTATATGGGCCGCGGTGACGCCGCATCGCTCGCTCGGCCGCTCAGATTAATTACTTAGCTTATCACTAAAATTTTAATCAGTCGATCGGTCAAATGATTGAGCGATATAGTACAGTAAAGGACTAACATTAAATTTAATCTAACAATGTTATTTTAAATTATAACTCACTTTGTAAGGGCGCGGGCTAGCGAGGCGGCGCTCCGCCCTAAGATACTCTACCTATCGGCCGGGGCCGTTGAAAGCTCTCTATATACTTTTAAAATTATTTGGCAATCACATAAATTAAAAGTTTAAAACTATGTGACGAGAGATTGTATTAAAATTATGCTTTACACACAAGTAAGTATATATGTAATATATATGTACAGGCGAGAGGCGAGGGGCGCGGGCACGGCTCGAGTCCGTGGCGACTATATCCTAAATGGTTGAGCGTATCCACTAAACATACATTATCGTTTGCTCGTTAACAATTTGGCAGGTTCATTTAATTCATTAACGTATAAATTCCACATTATCAACTTAAAACCTGGCGATAAAAAACTAAAATGCACATTAGAAAACAAGTTAAAATTACGAATATTATTTATACAGAGTCGCTCCCCCGCCGGGAAGCGGGGACAATTAAATTATTAAAATCACGTTCAGTCATAGTATGTTTTGTTAAATATTAACACATAATTATATTTCATTAAACCCTACCGTTTCCTAAGTCTAGTGGGTGGTAAATAACCAAAATTCTAATATTAAACATACATACCGATATATATAGCAAATATTTATACAAGTTATTAGCTTAAGTTAAGTTTGTTTTAGGTAATTTGTCCCTAAATTGGCCTTGTTTAACGTTGTCTGTCAAATGTGCGTATGGAGCGCGCGCTCCGCCGCCATACTACGACACCTCGCGCTCCACTGCGCGAATGGTGAGATCCCACCGAACAACAATACCTACGACATTATTCAAACAAATCATTTCAAACATCAGAAAGAGAAAAATATAAAATTCGAAAATTGAAAGTTTTTAATAAACCTTTCACGAAAAGCCCACATCCAAATAGATAGAATAATTATTATTAAAAAAGCAAAGATTATTAAAATAGTGTACGTGAAGCGTACACACGCGTCCGACAAAGTCCTAATGGTGAAGGAGTCGCGAAAACCTCTGGGAGAGGCCTAGTCGAGCTGTAGCCGCCTCGTGCGGCGAGCGTTCAGAGACCGGGGGAGGTACGGAGACCCACATAAATACTACCGACACTCTCATCTCATTATCAGACAAGCTAACATTTGTTTACAACTATTTGTAGTCTGTAAAACTATTTTATATGTTAATTATTAATTAACGCTTACTTACGCGTGTGGGTTTGTGTTAATGTAGTTTATTACATTACAATTATAACGCCCAAAGGGGCTTTTAAAAAATTAACGTATCTCGATTTAATCTTACAGTCAATAGGCTGATTGATTGCATTGTTACAAACTTACTAAACGATAATTAATTTATTTTAATCGATTACCTTCACTCGCTATTACTACCATGACTTATGGAAATGTTAACTATAAATAACACTTGTCGGTTCGAACATACATCGCGAACTGAATATTGTATCGTCCCTATTTAGTGGGTAATGTCCCGTTGAGCGACCGCTCGCGCCGGGCGCGTCATCCTAACCTACTCGAGGAGTCATATCCAGTCGGGCGTCAATATCTACTAGACGCGAGGGCGCTCAAACGGCCTCCAATGCCACCAATCTATAACCAATTTATGGACCGATCTCTACACGACAGTTCTGAACTAATCTCAGACAAGCGAACTAAATATAATGAAAACTCAGGGAAATCTATCTGATCTTTTTCAAACCTCTTCTCGCAATGCTATCGCTTATGCTGAAAAGATTAAGTAAGTTTGTAGGTTTCGATCGATCAATTGGTAATATTTATGTGTGGTGTGTGCAAGTGTGCTCCGTACATCTACCCTGGAGTTATACTTTAACGTATTAAGGTTGTCCTTCATCGCTCATGTGTAAGTTTATTTATATACAGGCTCTTAGATTTTTAGGCTAACATTTTTGACACAGGACATCGATAGGCGGTGGATATCAATATTAAAATAAAACTTAGATTTTTTCGTCCCTTACTACTTATTTTTGCTGATAAGTGTAATTGTAAGGGGTAAATACACGTACGATGTTTATTGGATGATTTGAAAATAAGACAACAGTCATTTGTAAGATGAAATTGAATAAAAAAAATCATGTTCCACCAATGCTGTGTCAAAAATTTTCGCCAAAAAACAAAATAGAGCCTGCATTGCAAGCATGGTACCGTTCGCTTGGTAAGTAGTAAGCGGCGACTGGAGCTAATTAGAGCGCAATGACACGTTAAAGTGTATCGGAGGGTAGACGTGGCGGGGTGTGTGTGTGTGTGGGGGGGTGTGTGGGGTGCGTGCGAGCCTACGCGGCGGGCCACTCCTTGTTAAACTCGTTGTTGAAGTGTTTGGGCGCGTGGTGCGGGTGGTGCACACCTGGGGGCTGCGCGGCGGGCTGCGAGGGGTACTCGCCGCCGCCGTACGCGCGCGAGCCGCCGCCGCCGTACGACGAGCCCTACCATACCGCGCACAGTTAACACACGCCGCACATTACACATGGATACGACGCACCTACGCCCATGGGCCATCACCGCAATCGTACCCCCCGCATTCGATACGACATCAATTGTAAACTGTTTCCATGACCACCCGAGCCTTATTTCATTTTGTCACGATAAATTAAGGGCAATTGTCAAAAAAAAAAAACTTTTTAAATTAATTATTTATTCAGTTTTCAATTTTTAAACGGCGATGCAAATAAATTACTTCTTTATGTCAAAAAAATACTAAATAAATGCTGTCTTGTCAATTCGGGAAACATAATAATTATGATTGTTTAAGAGATTACTCGATGAAATAAAGCCCAAATGGGTGGTAGTGTTCGAACGCAATGTATGCTTAACTTACAGCGGGACCGCACTCGACGATGCCCCATGATTGGATAGAATAGACTAACACTTAACGGAGTAGA
Source organism: Watsonalla binaria (assembly GCA_929442735.1). Lineage (NCBI taxonomy): Eukaryota > Metazoa > Arthropoda > Insecta > Lepidoptera > Drepanidae > Watsonalla > Watsonalla binaria. Next base: position 1,618,864 of record OV838932.1, read on the forward strand.
ATTTTTCATCTCTGAACACTTAAAGTACAGCTCTTAATATTACATTATTATCGTTAAAATTAACTATTAATGAACCTGTAACAATATGAGAAAATCCAAATTTTACTAATTTGTACTTTAAATGCCAATTTACAAGTGTTGAGATGAAACGAGGCGACAAGTCTCATCTCGCACTGCTACAAAAATGCTTTAATATATGAATTATAATTATTATTATGCAGGCTGTTGGTTTGCATTGTTGCCTCGCTCTACGGTTCGTGCATGCGGCGAATAATCTGTGTGCAAAGTGTAATAGTAACATGATGAAATAACATAATCACACGATTACTAAAACATTTCGAACGCCGGTTATAAGACAGAGACAGAGTCGTAAACAAAGACAAAACACAAATCAACAGCTTGCATATCCGACTGAGCTACAGGTAAGCTTAAAACTAGTGCGGTGCGATGCCTTTTTGACGAGCGCTCTACCGTCGCTACGATCGAATCGTCCATAGTGAGAAATCCCCAGTGTTTCGCGACATTCCCTCATCCGATACCCGCCCTTATCTCTAATTGTCTTTCTGGAGGAGCCACTCTTGTGGGCCCTGATCGACCAACTGGAAAAGAAGAACAAGACATAAAGTCCCACTCGCCACAATTCAACGTCGTTTAGCAGGGTTTATGTAAGTAGCGCAACGCGTGAAGATGGACCGGGCGAAAGCAAGTGACTTCCCCAGGGCGATGAGTGGGAGGGCGTGGGAGGGGAACGGGGGATGGAGGGGAGCGGGCCAGCGGTGGTGAGAGACCTTCAGCGAAACTCGATAACAACATAATCCTTCTTGATTTGTCACTATGGGTAGTGCGAGTGGCCACTACAGCACTAGCAGAGCCGCGACAAACACTATCATACTCATCATGAACCGCAGCATAGCTCATTGAATCAAAAAGACATCGCACATAATTCTCGCCACCGAAACATGCAGAGAAGTGGACGTCATTGCCGCCGCGTTATATTATATCTGTGATATAAACAAGCATTGGAACACAGCACACGGATGCAGGGGTGGCTAACTAATGGCTCTAAATTATAAATTCATGCTGTATTCGAGCCGCGGCACTATATCATATGAACACATCATTCTCGTGTACACACTACGTCCGCGTTCTTGTTATCGCTGAACATCACTCGCTCACCAATACCGTCACAGTTCATTCGTTCATTGATCCATTGATCGCAAACAACCGAGTACAACCAAATTGAGCTATGCCGATACAACCAAGTGTTCATCATTCACACGTGACACACGCCAGTACTAACTGGGTAAATAAATCGCTCATGCTTTCTGACACACTGGAACCGCGCAAACAAACATGGGAGGTATAGATGCAGGATCAAAAAAAAAAAGAAACGAAAACAAGCTCGAGGTAATGGGGTGGTGGTTGGGAAAAAGCAAGCCCCGAGGTCAGCAAATAATACAAAAATCACGGAAATGTGAGTTATCAACTTGGCTGTACTTTAGGTTAATCAGAAATACTCATAGATCAATACTACGAGCACAATATAACAGACAAATGTATCTTGGACTCTGTTATTACATTAATAAAACTTAATTTTAATTATCAATCAATTTAATTTTTTTTGTAAATTCCAAGATACAGATGTCAATCAAAGATTGTTTGCGATTTTGGAATGTTGAATGGAAATAAATACTTAGGATGATAAGATAAAAACGGTTATAAACAAACAATAAACTGCAAGCCTTTATTTTCACAAGACATTTCCATTCAACATCAACACACACGCCAGCAGGCTACGACTGCGTTTCCACTAGAGTAGCAAGTGCGAGTTGTCTTAAAATCGCCGTCACAGGTCGTCGTGTCGACGTAAACGCAGTTTTGTATAGGCTCACAGTAGTGTCATCTTTAGGCCGACAGATGTCGCTGTTTCGATCCTATACAAATCTGCGTGTACGTCGATGCAATGACTTGTGACGGCGGCAGTGAAAAACTCGCACTAGGCCCTCAGAGTGCGAAGATTCGTAACGAGGGATGCGTATCAGAACCGATACACTCACATTACTTAATTATGCCCGAATTATAACTTGAAACAGAAATAAGTTAAGATTTTTATTTAAATAATTTCTATGAGATCGTGTATACATTAAAATGAATCGCATAAATAAGTTATTAAAATAAATAATAGCCATAATTTGTTCGTTATTCAACGACAAACATACATATCCATATGAATACGGCATTTACTGAATTTATTTCCCTCGGTTCAATGATTATATTGGTAATTAACAAACACATCCCTCGCACATCTCTGGTGGAAATGCACCCTTAAGCAGTTTTCACGCACACAGTTCTCACGTAAGCTTTATTTATGTTATATTCGGCAACAAAAGAATCGACTAGAGAAAAGGGTGTATGAAAAGTTGAATCCAACAAGTAAGCGGCACGACTGACACGACGCATTCCTACATACATCGATTTGTTCGACAGTTCTCATTACATACTGAATTAAAATAAGTTGAAACATCTCTCAACGTCATAGAAATATCATAGATTAATTGAGGAAAAAATAATTAGACTTATTTTTTTTTTTGCAGAAACATACATACTATGGGTGTTCCACATTTCGTGTATTATTTAGCTATGAAGTATTTTGTAAATAGTTTACATTCTTACTTTTCTCTTTGAGCATATCTCTCTGGTATGTTGCTAGGCGACGAACAATTGATATGAATATGGAGTAAAGATTTCTCTGTAAAATATATATAATTTTATTACTATTTCGCTGCTACAATACAATTGAAAAAAATAAACATTTAATGCAAGAAAAGAAAAAAATTCGTTTTGAAGTCTAATAGTCTAGTCTAATTAACTTCTTCGTCGGTAAAGCATCAATGTTAATTAAACTGCCACATGGGTGAATTTATATATGAAAAATAATGTATGTGTTCAATCTATCATGAGTTCGATGAATAAATTTGAATTATCTACTAGTCAGACAATTTACTATTCAAAAGTCCAACAACCTGAATATTCAATGAAATCATACCCTTCTCCGTATTAACCCAAATAAATATTCTTTCTGTTTTCTTATATACAGATAAATAAAACTGAAGTTTCTGTAATTCCAAACTAACAGCTTGTCACTTAGTTAATATGATAGTATATATGACGTTAAAAAAATAGTTTTTCATCTTTTAAAATTAGGGTTCTTCAAAATAAAGACACCCATGAAATTAAAAAAATTAAATCTACGCAGGTGAAACCACGGGGCACAACTAGTCGTGAAATAAGAATATTACAGAATTAATTTATATACGTACGTAATAAAATACGTCGTGGTGTAAACTATTTTAATCTCAATGTAGGAATATCGTCGTGTCAGTTGCTTCAGTCGGAAAGTCGTGATAAAGCATGAATATAACTTAACCAAACATATTTCTTTTGTTGATACAATATGAAAAAAAAAGAAATATATTTCACAGATGAAATCCCACTCCATATGTTGTTGTCCAGATTACAATCAGGAATACAACCGTAATAAAATCTTAGTCAAGTCGTATTATCTCTCGAAAAGCACTTTGTAAAGAATAAAAATAAAACAAATATTTATAATCTTGAATGTGACGTGCCAACTCGAAAGAGAATACTATATTAGTAGCAGTATTTGAACCATTGCACAAACCATCCCAACACCGTAACTTGTTCAAAGACACCCCAATGGTTCATGCTAGGCACACAAGCTGTAAAAACCAAATTCAAAACAATGTGTTTACCTTTATTTTTGCAGGGCAAGCTTTAAAAGTGTTTTTAAATAATAAACACATTATTTTCTCATATTAATACAGTGTTTCATAGTCAAACCATATCGAAATGTCGTAAAATACAAATGATAAATATATACCGCATGAGAACCTTTTACCAGAGTCGTTATAAAGTACTGTTTCAAAGCATTTTGGATGTTAAAAAACCGCATTTCATTATGATTTGACGGCATTTTGATTTATTACTTCATTTTCCCTGTATTTGAGTTTAGCTTATTAATACACTTGTGAATACCGATTACATTTACTGAACTGTTGAAGCACATTAGTAAATATTTCAACAGAGACCCCAGCTTCATACAAGCGGTACGCTACAAGTGCACTCATACATACGGGCTGCCACGTCCCCAGCGTACGCTCGCGCCTTAGTTTGTACTTTGTCGGAGCGTACGTGAAACCGTCGGTGGAAGCCTGTGTGTTAGTGTAGGTCGGCGCACCATTTGTATGAAGCTTGGTGTGGTTGGAATATTTACTTATGTGGTAATTTACAAGTGTCTCAATATTAAAATTTCTGATAGTAACCTTGATTTATTCAAAAAAAATCTCCCCTTATTACAAAACATCTCCTGACATGGTTCTTGGTCTAAAAGTATTTCCTTCTCTTTGTGATACGGATTTCTAAAGGGATGGACATACATTTAGTCGGCGTTTGGTCTATTCTCATTTCAAACGATGATTTGTAGTAAGGGGTCAAATCCAAAGTTCTACATATCCCAAGTTTGCATTTCATTACCAAAATTCTATTTAGTAATCGGCATTCCAAATCAGTGCATGAAATTTATAGTAATAATCTGTAAGACATTGAGAATTTGTTTTCTATTTTGTAGTTTTAGTTATTTGTGTTAATTGAAGGATTTTTCTCGCGAACGATTTGCTTAAAAGTCGCCAAAGTTATGTGAAAATATTCCGAAGTAAATTGAAAATTAGTTTTAACTAATGTTGTTTCTCTGTTTTCTTACATTGCAAATCATCCGCAAGACTTGAGTTTGTGGTGTACCACTCTAACTTTTACATATACACATAACCATAATCATTGCTCATAAGCGTGAAAATTTCAGATATTTTTAAATGAAAATGGTCGTAAATACTAGTATAGAAAACTTAGTTGCCAATATTTTGTGTCTAATTTAATGTGTAAGGGAAACCTTTGTGTTGAACTTAGTTTCCATGCATAAGAGTAATAAACTTTATAGAGAATTAATAATCTATGGGAAATCACAATCTCTAGATCGGACTCAAGTCTGTCTGCATTTATTTGTGACCCTATTCTCCAGTGGACATTCCGATATCCCAAAAATCAATTCAAATTAAGCTTCCATATAAAATGACCATCCATTACAGACAAAATTATTTTTATATAATCTGGGCTTCCAACAATGATGTACATAAAAGTCTCATCTAAAGGTCGCAGAGCAGTAGACTACAGTAGACCCAAATCGTGGTCTATGGAAACACCCTTACGACCCTTTATGATATTATTTCTTGGTCACTCGTAGCGGCCTCCCGCGATACAGGTTACCCTAGGGCGGGGATCCATTTAAACTGTAATTTTGTGGGTAAAGGAATTAGATTTGATTTATGTGAAGCAGTGTTTTGGCAGGTGTAGGCGTCGCCCAGTTAGAGTGGTAAGCCAGGGGTGTGTGCGTGCGGGGGTACCTGGTCCTGCTGGTAGGTGGGCGGGTACTGCTGGTAGGTGGAGTAGTCGGCCGACGAGGACTTGGAGAGCGCGGCGGAGGACAGCGCGCCCGTGAGCGCCGGGCCGCCCGCCGCGCCGCCGCCCGCCGCGCCGCGCCCGTACATCTCGCCGCCCTCCGACAGCGGCACGTACGAACCTAGCGCACACCCACTCTACAGTCTACAGTCACGCCCGGGGCTCCCTTCCTTCGACCTCCTTCTTAAGACCTACGAGCGCTGTTCTCGCACCCGCCACGCGAGACCCAAAACAATCATCGATTCATAACCAAAATTTTGTACAGGTGTCGTCACGAGCTATGCTGATGACTCGAACGACACCTTTATTGTACATTCGCCCCCGAGCTTGGCAGTGACAACAGAATTTTTTCAGCAGAATATATGTAGCTTCGCCTGATGGTAAGCGATGATTCAGAAAGGAGAGTAAAATACCCTTTTGTTAAGAAAGAAAAAGTTTATACACACGAAGAAAAAAATATGTTGTCATCTGCAACATGAACTATCAATCAGCATAATTGTTCAACTAAATGTGAAAGAAAGATTTCAGAACCTCTTTTAGAATCAGTCGAACAATCATGTGAATAACAGCGCATTTGAAATCACTCCCCGGTGACCTCTGTTTCATTGTTACTGTTAATTACACAACATCAATCCGAATAACCCATACCGAGCCCTTTCCGATCCTCCATGAACAAACGAGTACTAAACATATCTAACAACTGTGACGCTAAAAGACCCTATGCTATATTTGAGAATTAAGCTCATAAAGCTGAAGTAAACGTTCGCGTGTTCGAAATGTGTAGTTCTATCAGCCGCATCCCTATTGCTACTCAGTGAAGTGAGTTATAAAATGATGCTAACCCGAGCCAGTAGAGTTAGAGTTCTGCGGCATGTTCCAATTGGTCCAGCTACCGCCGGCCGACGCGCCCGCCGGCGCTGAGCTGTAGTTGGCTGTAACACACAACGCGAACGATCACTTGCGTTACCATTCGATTATTGTATATTCTTTCGCCGGTGCTACTCTGCCTACCAAACTATCTATCTAACTGGCCTTTCAGATTTTCTATCCGGTTTACTACACTCTTCATTTTCGTGGATGTCGTACGGCTCTGTAACGATTGCGTGAGTGTTTCTGACCGAACGAATGGAACGTGTTCTACGAGGTACATTGGGGACTCGGTATGGTTTTCTTTACACGAATGTTGTGAACAAGCCTGCTGGATGGTAAGCGGTTATTGTAGGCTGCGAACGCTTACACGCCTCCTAAAAAAATCTGAAAACCATGTACATCGGGAATGCCATACAATGCAGTAGACAGTTGTAGTTTGGCTGCGAACATCTGTAACGCGGTGATCTCCAGGCCCGGGCAGCTGCAAATGTGGACGGCGAGATCCAGATGCACCTAACTCATATATTAGACATAGTAAGTACATGCATATATGCTCACGCCTGTATTCCCCGAAGGAGTAACCAGACCAGACACATTTCGCCAAATATGTTAAAGTCACATGTAATGGGGGGCGAGCCTATTCCTACTCCAGGCTGCTACTGGGAAATTACGGATGGAAAACCCAATACCACTTTGCCCGAGCCGGGGATCGAACCCAGAAACTGGCTTGCGCTATTGTTAAAATAAACAGTAGCGTATGTGACCATTAGAACGTGACGTGCCGTTGAATAAGCGGCACATACATGCAAGTATTTTTTATGTGAGTAACTCTGGTGTTTGTTGTTCACGTTCATAGGCTACAATTGCCGTTCATCAGGCGGAGTGTACGCTTGTTTGTCATCTTCGTAGTATACAGCGTGGTTATGCATTGGCGCCATATTTACAGAGGTTGATAATAGAAATCAATCTTACAATGATACATGTAATAAAAAAATCCGCGTGTAGAATGTTCCTTTTTTCTTAAATTCATAGCAACTCTTTTGACACAACGTGTAGTAGCGTAGGCGTCTCGGCCACGAAACGCTATTCTTGCTCGTGGTAAACTTAATTTTTTTTTATAATACTATTCAATGCACATATCGACCACCATGAATATTGCACACCAATACAAAAGCCACACCAAGAAATATAAAATAAATCAAAGCAGCGGTAATCGTTAGCGCATGCGTAGTTATTTACCGTAGCTGCCGTATCCCTGGGCGGGCGGCTGCGGGTGCTGCGTGTAGTTGTTGGTGGCGGGCCAGGCGGGCGCGTGCGGCTGCGCCTGCGGCGCGGGCGGCGCGCCCCAGCCCTGGGCGTAGTTGCCCGGCCCGGCGCCCGCGCCCGCCGCGCCGTAGCCCGCGTACGACGTCTGCCCCGGCGACGTGCCCCAGCCCTGGTATCTGCACCGACGACACCATTGTACAACCCATCGACCAATCTTCACACCCTATGCTCTTTGGTTGCTAACGCTAACTTGCTTTTATTTAGTATCTCTAATGCAAACTAATAAAATTAAAATCTGTTTGTAAATCCAAGTTAAGTCTCTCACTTAATGCACACGGCAGTATACACTGTAGTCCCATATAAAAAACAATTTTAAATTAATGTTTGTGACGGATAATCTATGAAATGGTTGGACCGATTTTAACGGAACTTTCACTGGCTGTTGCTATAACTTGGGCTACTATAATTTTACAAAAAAAAATCACTTTATTGTTAATCCTACGCGGGTAAAACCCCGAAGTCCGTAAATTTTATTATATGTAGCAAGATAATAGGCTCGCTACTCAAGAAAGTAGAGAGTTACGCTAACTTGCATATGCTGTCCCACAAACATCTGAACGTACCAACTGCAATGTAGCTGATGGCACTGCCTGGATGTGGAACCCATGTTGATCACTGTATGCAACTCCGAGAGATACAGGGGGCCTACCATCATCGGTTTAAGCAGAGCGTATTTAGAATTTCAGAAGGGTTGACGATTTATTTGGTACCACCGTAAAATTTTACGTAAAAGCTTGTTCTACGAGCTACGATCATAGTTGGTCTCGTACTTTGGAACGAAAGATGACGTTGTCTAAACTTAATAGTCTCAACGAATAAATAAAAATATAATAAGGATAATGAAGACGAATGGCACTTACCCCTGCATGATGTTAGGACCGGCCATGGGCATGTTGATGGGCGGTCCGCCCATCTGTCCATTGTGGCCCTGGATCATGTTCATGGGCGCGGCGGCGGGCGGCCCCCACTGGCCGGCCTGCGGCGTGTCGCCCGGGGCGTTCATGCCCCCGCCGCCCATACCGCCACCGCCTGAGCCCAACTTGCCCGAACCGTCGCGGGGCTCAGCACGTTTGATCTCCACCTGATACCAATATGCTAATTACATTCTCTGGTAATCGATTGGAATTGAAGGCTATTGCTATTTTTTCCAGATCGCACAGACGGACAGAACTACGTCCAGATTTTTTATTGGTGTCACTCTGGGAATGGGTTGATAGTAAACTCATGGCCTCAATGTTTGATGCATAACCACTATCGCAAATAAGTATTTAGGTATTGTATTTATGATCACAGTAGGCAATTGTACGTTATGCGTAAAAGATAAGGGCGAATGATGCAAGTGTCAATTTTGTAGATTTCATCATAATTAATAGAGCCAAACAGATTAAATTATGAATAATGTTTATGAAGTAAGTTTTAAATGAAGATTCTTTCCGTAAAATACTGTTTAAAAGGGCTCTGTCGCGAACCTTGTAGACTCGGAGCTCATAGGAGCAGCGAGTATATGCTAGTCCGCGTGTCGATGTCCCACAAACATCTGAACGTACCGACAGCAATGTAGCTAGGGGCACTGCCTGGATGTGGATATATTGAAAAGAACCTAAGCCTAACGTATAAAAGTGAAGGCATGGTACTCTCTGCCTATTTATATAGCAATTTGATTTGTTATTAAAATACCGGGAAGTTAAGAAGATATGTTTTCTCGGCATAGATTACATTTGTTGTAAGTGTAAGGCTAACAGCACTCCTATCACGGGTTTACAGACCCTTTTCCTAATCTCCGTTTCCTCTAGCGTCTCCACCTAATATTTGTATGAGAAATTGAACAGCAACTCCTAGCGGTGACGTGAAGAACTAAAATATCTCATACAAATATTGTTGGTGACGCTAGCGAGTGTAGACTACGAAAACGTTGTAAATCATTTAATAAGGGTACAGGCTGCAATTACCAATCTGCTGGTATAACAGCAACAATACTACCAAAAAACTACAAAATAGTAATCAAAGTTGAAACATTTCATCAAACACATTGTTTTAATGTTTACCTGTTTCCCGTTAAGGTTGATAAAATGCTCCTGGGTGACTCTCTCGACGGACATCTCATCCTCAAACGACAGGAAACCAAAGCCTAGAACAAAACAAAACATTCATTGAATTACATCAGCTACATTGTAGTAAGCGGTGTGTGGGGAAAGATCAACAGGCTATCTGAAATGGCCACAATCAGGAATTCTTTCAAAGTTTTAAAATTCTTTCAAAAGACTCCTTAGCAATGCCTATAAAGGACACTTATCCTTAATTGGTCATGAATCCAATTTCATATGTTACTTTATTGTAACACAAGCGGCCCCGCGGCTTTGCCCGCGTAGAGTTTTGTTTCATGGGTGACCCGCGGAACCCTTATGTTTTTTAAATAAAAGTAGCGTAACTTACTGCTTGTAAAATTAGCTATCTGCTAGTGAAAGTCCCGTTAAAATCGGTCGAGCCGTTTCGGTGATTAGCCGGAACAAACAGACAGACAGAGAAATATTTTGAAATTGGTTTTTTCATATCATTACCGTATGCAATTGGTGAAAAGCTGTTATTTTGGAATTACAAACAGACACTACAATTTTATCTATCTGTGTTGATGTATAGATTTGGAAAATTGGTAACACCTTGTATCTTGCATGCAAGTAAGAAACGGACCAGTAATGCATAATGCTCTCGAAGTACGCATTGATTGCGAATTTAAGTTATTTTTTTTTTACTTTTTATAGTTGCGCGGAACGTCAAGTGTCATAATAGTTTGGCAGCCCACTGGTTTCCTACAGTATCTATCTAACACCAAATGCAAATGACTAACACCTACGAGATAGCAAATGTTGATTGGTAACGATCTTTAATGTAGCTGCGATGAAATTGATCCCATTTTTGTAATTCTTTAGTAATCCTTTGTCCAATAATATAGGGTACTAGCTTCTGCCCGCGACTTCGTTTACGTAGCGTGTATGATATACAGCCTTCCCTAATAAATGAGTTATCTGAACTATGTTCAAATCCGACCAGTATTTCCTGAGATTAGCGCGTTCAATCAAACTCGTCAGCTTTATATAAGTAAAGATAGATGCTTCTGCCCGCGACTTCGTTTAGGTAGCGTGTATGATATACAGCCTTCCCCAATAAATGAGTTATCTGAACTATGTTCAAATCCGACCAGTATTTCCTGAGATAAGCGCAATCATTCAAACTCGTCAGCATTATATAAGTAAATATATAAATTATTTACATTCCAAAAGAGAATGAATTCAGGTTCCTGTTTAATTTCAGTTTAAATTCAACTCAAGAGACTCGTTGCAAAGAAGTTTAATTAAAAATACCTGCTCGTATAAGGTCTTCGTCGAAAATTCCGCGCGAGTGAGGTATGCAAATTTTACAAAGCTTAATTCTGTAATTCTTTTGGCATTTAAAGTTTACGAGACACCTTTCACCGAATAAAGTAGGACGTCATTTAAGGTCAGTTTAAATGTTGTTCATATTTAGTTGATACATTTGCACCATAGGAGCAAGACTGATGTAGATAACTATAATGATACTTATCAACTAGCGGAACCTGTCCGGGTTCGTTGTACAGGAAAGTTTTTTACAAATTCAAAAGATATAATTGCAGTTCAGTAAATTTTTATAGAATATTTATAAATTATAGACACAAATCTTCCTCGGGAATTAATTTATCTAATGGTGAAAAAGCAGGCATGTTACTCAGGGACACAGTCGCTTTATATTAATTTATGAATCTTCAGAATGGGACTAGGGTAAGGATTTGGTAAAATGACTGTCAATGATGTTAGTTTGTCGCGAACCTTGTAGACTCTGAGCTCATAGGAGCAGCGAGTATATGCTAGTCCGCGTGTCGATGTCCCACAAACATCTGAACGTACCGACAGCAATGTAGCTAGGGGCACTGCCTGGATGTGGATATTTGGTATTTAAGACATCAATCAAAATAGAAACTTTTCAACTATGTAACGCATCATCATTTTGCAATTTCGTTTACAAAATATGAATGAGTAATTTGAAAATGCTAGTGGCCGTTAGAGACCAATAAACATTATGATTTCAGCAGGGTGTTTAGCACCAATATACCTACTTATATATTTAGGACCTAGACTTTTAAGGCGAACATTTAAAGGACAGAAGTTCAGTTGCTTGTACATAGATTGTAGATATACATTTTATAATATATAAAAAAAATCTTAAATAGTACTGAATTTTGTCGTCGTTTATTTTATATTTTTTTGGGTTATAGCGCTTTTAATCTTACAACAATAATAAGCCAATAATATATATAATAATAAAACTTAAAAAATCCAGGTATTTATTCATATTTTTAAATTGTTCGCTTAAATTTAAATTGTTCCCGGTATTGTGTTCCAAAAGGAAATTAATTGACGATTGAATTCGTTGATGAGATGTTTATAAAGGATAAAGGATATTCCGCTTTAAATAGAATTTAAATAAAAATCAAAAAATCCTTTTAAGCGCTACTCAATTAAAAAGTAGCAAATAATTTATACTTGAAAGAGCTTTCACTGTAAAAGTTTTAAGCAAAGAAATTAAAAGAAATCAATCTTGTTACGATAGCGGTAGTTGAATTAACTATAAATTTATCAGAAGAATTAAAAAGGTAATTGAAGCGACTTTATTATGATCTTTTAATTAAAAGTATTAGGGTAATAGGTTAATTGGAATACGAAGAAATCATTGTGTCCCTGAAGACAGACCATGTTTTATGCTCCATGAAAACGAAATTCCAGACAGAAGCTAGATTTTCAAAACTATTAAAAATCCAACAAGCGTACAGCCCTGCTAAAGATGTGACTGAAGTGGCCACGCTTGAAATCACTAATTAATCTATTAGCAATCTAAGATAAGATATACTAAGTGAGAGTGCATACCTCTAGACTTCTTCTTCTCCTGATCGTACATGATAACGACCTCCATGACCTTGCCATAGCGGCCGAAGAATACACGCAGGTCAGTCTCGGTGATGTTCGAGGGGAGACCGCCCAGGAACACCTTGGGGTAGCCACCGCCGCGTTTCGGCTTCTGCAGGGTGCGCGGGTTACACGGCTTCGGGTCTATGGTCCTGTGGGCAACAAAATATAAATTATATGAAAGTTCACACATTAAGATGATTTCGATGGATCCAACATCTAAAATGAAGAATGTTCTAAAGTAGTCTCCTACTTCAATTTTTTTCTAACAGCGAAGAAAAAGATAATAGGGCACCAGAAATTGAAGGTGGTTTTCAAAGTCATGTTTGAGTCATTTTTCCATACAACCAAAAGTACTAGGTCGTCAGAAACTTTAAGAGGTAAGGATCGTGAGGAAGCCTGCTCTATGTCCGGGACATTTTTAAGACAAAGATGGACTGGCCATATGTCACATAAGCACGTGCAATTATTAAACGACTTCGTAGGGCGATGTTTAGGCGAGGCACAGCGTAATCCAGATCACACAATCTTCGTGATTATCAGCAGAAACAAAAAGAGTTTATATATTTCTTATTTTCTTTAAACATATAAGGACATCAAGTTATTAAATTCCATCCAGTACAGTATCATTTCATGTCCACCCGTGAGTACAATCAAAGCCGATGAAAAGAAAAAAATAAGTATCCAATTAAAAGCATTGGACTGGGATTCATCGACACATTATGAGAAGGCATTCCACTAACCAAAATATCCATTCTATTTGCGCAGGAAAATTAACCATAATCACAGCGTTAATCTGTTGACGAGACCGATCATCGGACAGACATGAATTGTCTTGTATTTGCCAACCCTTAAGGGACATATGATACCTAGTCAAACGCTCATCAAACTACGCCACTCGGATAACATATTTGTACCATATGTAATAGAGCTTAGAATAAACTGTCTCGCTGTTCAATAAATCAGTCCATTAACCTTAGTATTTGATTGCTCACCTTCATTTTTATTGAGTAAGGGAGACACATCTAAAGCTGTACCTTATTATGGATTAATGTAATAATAATAATGTAATGTAAATTAAGTGGCTATCGGTAATCCGATGGGTCCGAGTGTCAAGCAATTCTGTTGTGCGGGTTGTCGATTCAAGGACAACACTTATTATTTATGCCACCACATTTTTTTATACTAATCTGATTTGTCATAAATCGTATATTGTTAGCAATGAATACTGTTGTTGGGTTGTGTTTGTTCAGAACCAATTCGTGTAATTTCCCTCGCCTCGCTCAGTACCGTGAATCTATTTCTAACGCAATGGCATATCCGATTTATTCGGGTTGCTTAGCTCTAAAGGAAAAAACAGAACCCTTATAGGATCACTTTGTTGTCCCGTCTGTCTGTCAAGACTCTTTTTCTGAGAAACGCTTGGAAGTATCAAGCTGAAATTAATATCAATTACTATACCGACACTTGAAGCTATGAAAAAAATTCTCTAACTTCTAAACGAACGCAATCAAAAGATACAGCCGTTTATGTTGCAAATTTTGTATATCGCAAGGGAATCAAAACCTACATGGTACTTCCCGTGAAGTCAGAATTTCAAAATTTGGTACGACCTTACCATAGATAAAGGAAAAAAAATCAGGTTTGTAAGGAACCCTCAGTGCTTGATTCCGATTCGTAGTTAGACGGTTTTTAAGATTAATAAAACTTAGCCCCTGGACGTGACGACCCTACTCTAACGTATGCATTGACTCGTAAGAGGCGAAGAACAAAGCTTTCTTTGAACGAAACAGGTCTGACTGAACAATATAAATATAATACCAACCTTTAGATATAATAGAAGGGTTCGAGACAAGCCCCACAGCTGGCGTTATTTAGAAGATAGAACTTAGGGAGGGTGGAATGAATTGAAACGGTTAAGTGAACAAAAACAAGGTTACATTTATTGCTAATTATCTTTATGAATGCGCGCAACCTTACACGCGTGGAATGAATTAACTCCGCAAATAATAGGCTTTAAATTTTAATGTTTTAAGCATCCTGTGCCAAATAATTTTTTTTGATAGTACATCATCGAAGAAAGCTTTAAGCTTTTTATGATACGAGAAAAAATATCACTAAGCAACAGATTGCCTATGTCAGTAAGCTATAACGTGGCACACTAAAGAATTGGAACAAATGGTCCAGGTTCAGTCCAAATATTTCCATCCTTACACATAATTCTTGAGATATGATATTAAAGTGAGTAATGAGGTACAAGTAGTTTTCGAAAGCGACTTCTAATTCTGAATTGTAACAGTAGGGCAACAATAATCAGAATTAATTGTATTGCTTCTATTAAGGTCGCACTAGATAAATAGAATAAATTAACGAAACGAACAATCATTGAGTGATTGGTCAATAAAGACCAAACGGAGCTTGAATTGAAAATACAACTTGTATAGTACATTTACTTACAATGTCTGTAGTCACAGAATAAATAATTGTATACATGGCTTAGACTTATTAGGCTAACATTTTCATAACAGACATCGTAGGTGGTAAAATATCTCGTCAAATAATTTAAATGAATTTTAATAACTGCGTAGTGTACTAAAAAATAAATAAAACGAAAAAATAAACTTAAGGATTTTTTTTATCATATTTTATTTATGTGTATTTTATTAAAAAGAAAGAAGAAAGTGTATGAAGAGATGCATGAATGTGGATGAAGCGAAAGAAGTATGTAAGAATCGTAGCATGTGGCAAACGGTGGTCTCTGCCTACCCCCATGGGATACTGTCATGAGCATATGTATGTATGTATGTGTATTTTATTATATGTAGGTATGACACCTTTTTTATTGACAAGAGTCGTTGTAAAAACAACACCCATATTTCACCGAACATTATTAAGTGCCAACGTGACAGAGGGTGAGTCCATCGCCGTCTCAGGCATTATATATACGACTTTGAATTACTTCTCAGAAATATGCAGGTTTCCACACGGTGTTTTCCTTCACCGTAAAACACGTGGTGTGAAGTAACTGCCAATAAGTTTTTAGGAACTCATTGGTACAGGCCCCGCTGGGATTCGAACTTGCGTCGGCTCTGTATAAAGTTGTTCAATATAATATCGTGTATTTTAAACCTGTTATCCTTCTTGTAACCTTAACTATATTCGTGTAATTACTTCATTACAAAATAACAAACGCCCCAATTAGAGGAAAATCATCAACAAATAGAAAACCATTTAAAATTACGACACAAGTCACCAGACAAAGTTCACAACTTCGCCAATGAAAATCCACTTCATTATACAAACATAACGGCTGGACATAAAAATATAACGGAATATTGTATTTATGGTAATTACGTGAATGTAAATGAACTCTGCCGTCCAGAGGCCTATGGGGTGAAATTCTATTGTAACGAGAGAAAAACGCTTTAAATAACTGTCGCGAACCTTGTAGACTCTGAGCTCATAGGAGCAGCGAGTATATGCTAGTCCGCGTGTCGATGTCCCACAAACATCTGAACGTACCGACAGCAATGTAGCTAGGGGCACTGCCTGGATGTGGACTGGGATAAGTACATTACTAATTACAGTTTTGAAATTTTTTAACAAACTAATATTCACCACGTAGCCTGCCACATTCTTATAAATACATTAAATACGAATGAAAGTATGGTTTCTACAGGTGTCCATCTCGAGTTATGAGCGCTGACCTTAAATGCGCAGTAGTCACTTTATGAGTCTGTCACTGTCTACAAATACAAGCATCTTAACTACGCAAGCATTCATCATAAAATGTTGTTTTAAGAATGTATGATTCCGATGTAGTGTATTTATATATTTAGATTATAATATAGTAGCGAGTACGATATGGCATCAATGATTATCTTTCTTTTGTGGGTCACCACATGAATAATATATAAATCTCTAATTGTAACCCATTTACAATTAAATACAAAGCTCATCCAAGTATGAACGTATTGATATCAAATGTATCGGGCACGCGAATTTTATTTTTAAGTATCAATTGAGACAAGTGTGGACGCATTAGAATACAATATTGCTATATTAATCTGTGTATGGATAGGTTATTGCTGTGAATTAGTGCGAATCAGCTGGAGCATTAGTGCGAATGGGTATGATTACTCTATTTGTATGCGGAACCAAGTGAGTACCGTAAATCTATGTCATGCTAGTGATAACGTATACAGAGTGACCTGAATGAATTTTTATAGATACTGTGATGATGAATGATGTAAATAGCGCAAAAAAATGTGGAAAGGTAATGAGCCATATAAATGGTGGCATTCAGGATAGCTTCTAGGTTATGAGTGTGTTATATGGGTTGTAGAGAAAGGGGGTAACTACGAAAACCTATAAGATACTAGCTGTGCCCGGCGAACGTTTCATTGCCTTATATTTTTGGAGTGGATCGCCCTTATCATTTATGAAAATTAGATGTTGACTGATTCTCAGGACCTACCCGATATGCACACAAAATTTCGTACAAATCGGTCCAGGCGTTTCGGAGGAGTTTGGTAAAAAACACCGCGATATGAGGCCGGGGTGCTGCGATTTACCACAATATCACCTGATCGAAAGTGATGGTCAAAGATGGAACTCGCTTGCCTATACACTCGCTTCTTGAAAAGAAATGTACAAACTTTTAATATTCTTATTATGCCAACATTTCTTGAACCATACGGTGTAATATTGCCGTCGTGGCACATAATAATAGGTTATAATGTATGTACGACTCTACGCAGTGCATAACTCAATAGCAATACGTCAGTCGAATACTAGCGAATTCGCCTATTCATTATAAAGCGACTCAGCGGTCCACACGGAATTAATAGGGTTGTTATTATGAACAAAAGCCAAGAAGCAACTGAAAATACTTCCTATTATTGTAAATGCGAAGTTTATGTTAACTGCTCCATCACGCCGAAATGGTTAAACAGCTTGAGATCAATGTAGCCTGGGGGCGTATTATTCTGGCTGGAATAACACTGGAATAGGGAATCGACTGTGCGAATGGGGTTGGCATGAGGAAATGTCCTCCTTTTCACAGCCGTGTCCGGTCTATAAGTCCGACCTTTGTCAGGCTTTTGGTTAACCAGTAATATACTTATATTTCAAATTATTTATTGGTTTAGCTTCTATTAATTTGGGGATACATAGTTTCCAGATTTACATACATACATTATGCTCACGCCTGTATCCCATGGGGGTAGGCAGAGACAACGTTTTGCCATATGCTACGATCCTTACATACTTCTTTCGCTTCATCCACATTCATGTATCAGCAACCGTAGAGTTGCTAGCTATAAAAAAATAATACGTGGGAACCAAATCGCGGACTAACTTTACATACAAACAGAGTCGCTCTCTCGGCAGGCGGACATACCTACATAATTATCGAAACAAGTCCTATGGCAATAAGCTCAGATACATAAAACTCGGTCAGACCGTTATCTGTTATCTGACAATTTGGTCGTACACCAATACCTTTGCCGTACCGGTTCGGCAGCACGGTACTTTCTGTTCACGGCTATGTCGCGGGAACAATTGACATTTACTAGGCATGAGGCCTACACTACAATTAACACACATCTAAGACCCGAGCACCACTCGTGATCAAGACATTCTCATGTCAAACGGATTCATTCGTGAACTACGAAAAAAATTACTTAGAATAAAGATACATGATACTTATAATGTTTGAATTTAATAATATGTTAATTTAATGATAATTAACTTTTTAGAAAAGTATTTTTCCGAAACCATTCTCCTAAATAAAATTAGCATTAAATATCACCCACATGTGATGTGATGTACAACAAATCGGAACATAATGCGTCTAAAATCGATCGGATCGTTCCCCGCAAGGAGCCAAGTCACGAAACTCATTAGGCTGTACTTATACTAAGGAATATGAAATAAGAATGCGTGGTAAAAATTCAAATCATTAACGACATTCACAGAAAAATAAATGTTTAATTACACAGCTGTTGTAGTGAAAAACACAGTGTTTTTGTTTTTCAACAGCTATAGGTATATGAATCGTAAATTAATGGAAATAGCTAGAATTTGTAAGTAGAATTATCCATTCAAATACGATTGTAAAAGAGTTTTCAGTTAACAGTCGGTCAGTGAAGTAATTACATTGTGTTTGCGTGCGGGCAAAACGGATTAATTAGTACGCTTCGGAGTTGTGCGGATCACAAAAGATGAGTCCCACCCGAATCGGATTATCCGATGGATTGAACTCATTAAAACTGTTTATAAAACAACATGTGTCAGTGGAAATACCCAAAGACATATTTACTTCAAGAAACAAACAATACATAAATTATCTAGAAAATAATTCCGACACGTGCAGTAATCAAAGTGCTTTGCACGCATGTAAAAACATCACGTAATGGGGTCAATAAAGACCAAGGAAAGATGTGGCAGTTTTCATTCGAGCAACCACCAGCTTCACCCGTGGTTTCACCGGTGTACTACAGTATATTATACCATTTCTCTACACATTTTTCTTCATTCACATCGATAGACACCAACAAAAAACCCATATTAATAATATTGGTTCAGTAGACATCTTTAATGAGCAGGAAGGATAGGACATGAAACGTAAGTGTCGAATATTAAAGTCTTTAAAAATTGTTAAATATTGAGTAACTGTGCTGTGCCCTGCGGGTTCACCCGCGTAGATAGGTAATCGATTTTACACCTTGGATTACATACAAAATGGTAATTTTCTTACTGATTCCAAATTTTTTGAAAATAAAATATCTAACACAGAAAGGATTTTTGAAATCGGACCAGGGTTCCAGAACTCAGCAGCTTTATAATAGTAGTATAGATTTCGGGATAGAGTATATTGACCCAATGCTTATAGATTTTGTTTAGACATGAAACAGTCAAACGTTTAGTCTCCTTTACTCTAACAGTAAATTGTCACTCGTGTAACAAAGACAAACACAGAGCACATTTAATATATAAGAGATTGTATGGAGCCTACTGAGTTCGTCACGGCTATTCTAACAGAAGCAACAGTGTATGTATAATACATGTGCTGTGTGCCTTCACGAGCTCTGAGCGATCAGCGAAAATAGTGGGGATACAGCGCATGTATTTTGTTCGCGTCGACATGTACAGACAGGGAAAGACTCGAGATGTCACCTGTGTCTGCCTAAGTTTAACTGACATAAATTTTACCTGGCTTTAAAACCCATTAGTTATTAGATAGCCCCTTGGAGTTGTAATAACAACACCCACATATCACCGAAGATGATTAAGTGCCAACGTGACAGATGGTGAGTCTATCACCACCTCAGACATATTATGTCTTTGAATTAATTCTCAGACATATTATGCAGGTTTCGTTTTCCTTCACCGTATTATTATGCATGTGCAATAAAAGGAGAGTTATGTCGTTTATATTTAGCAGTTTAAGCCAAGCCGAGGGTGATAACCCGTGAACCGAAGATAACCAATATATGTTATTTTTTAAACAGGCTTCTGACATAATTGTAAAATTTACGAAATCTCAAATATTTTTTTTTTAATATCCACGTGTAACGTTTTTTTCCCTGGAATGAAAAGTATAATATTATATAATAAAATTCTAAATTCCATTCCAATCCTTTCAGCCGTATTTACTTTCAATAATGAATTGAGATTTTTATGAATTTAATCAGTTATAGGTGAATATTTTTAAGCATATTATTTAGTAATAATATAGCACCAAGCAATAAAAAGCTGAAGCTCGACGTTATTAGAAAGGGCCTGTTCGAAGCACCTAGCTCCTATTTTTAGAATTTACCTCCCGTTCGATATTTCACCTACACGCCCCCGTTACTTTTGTGACGTCATTGTGAAAGCAAATCGCGACCATAAGTACGAACATTCTATCCTATTATTGAATGCCAGGACAAGCTCCAGGGTGATGGAAAACATCGCGAGCAAACCAGCACGCGTCTAAGGGGAATTTCAAAGGCGTATGTGGAGTTGTGCCTCGTGATTAGAGAGACAGGCTCACTGTCTGACACTTTTGCCTCAAATGGAATCTTTGGTAAAACACCGTAATAGTGAGTTTTGCTGCCGTGGCATAACTAAAATAACTATAGATCTATGTTTCCGAATTTTCAATACCTTGAATAGTTTTGGAAATAATCCAAGTAATTAAGTCATTAAAACGTCACGTCGGTTTAAATTTTTACCGCAGTTTTTGCATGTTAATCAATGCAACGGTTTTGGTAGATAACGGCATTATAGATATACTACGGCAGTAGGTAGATCTTAGGCGACACATGTAACGTGAAAAAAAAACAAAGATGTGAATATTTGTGCAATAATTTGTGTAGCGCCATCCCAGAAGATTCCCCGAATGGGAAAAGCCGGGTGATCGTTTTACCGAAGCTTGGACAAGGACGAAGCCCCATTGCGCTTAGGTGCTAGCTAACAAGTCAGATGGTGGATACCTCGTCTTCGTCTTGAATTTTTTTTCTCAGACATAATATGTACTCTCTAAAAGTATTTATGAAAACTAAGAAACTAGCCGTAGGGATGTGACGAGGGAGGGATTTGGGCTAACTACAAATCCTATATATAAGTATAAAGTAAAACAGATCTAAAATTAAAAAAATACAACACACTGAAAAATATTGCATATTGATGCAATTTGTATCTTACAATAACATACGATTAAATTAAGTAAGTCCAAGTAGGAACTGGGCTTGTCAGCTGTTTTAAGTATAAAAATACATTTGTTTAACCTACTTACTAAACAGAGAATACAATTCACGCAATCAACAAGTTACCTAGGTATCTAAAGCGGGCGCGTTCGTGTTCCAACACGCCGTCCCATAGTGTAAAAGCCGGGTTCAGCCTGGTATCGTAAGGAGGGGCCAGTCGCCGGGGGGATCACGGGTGTTTCTGTATCCATTACGGATTCTCCAAGTAAATGTGAAATAATTGGTGACTTTCAAGTGACTTAACGTACCTATTCATTTAAAAACAAATATAATACTACGTTATGAAGAAAAAACTTTTGCAAAACATTTTACCATAAAATACCTGGTTTGAAAGCTGGTACACGAGCAGCGTAAATAATTCGAAGAAAGATAGGTATAATGTGAAACCATATAATGTTAAGTGAAAAGTCACCTTGAAAGAGAACCCGCAGTTCTACGGCGAGTTCGTAACCGATAACAATTACCTACTTGCCTACCTTCTATGAAATGACATTGGGTGTTCGCGAAATTAAAACTTATTTGTTTTGCTCCAGATTTTTCTACATGTTGCTATGCCGTGACTCTGGCCAAAAACAACAATATATACAGGATAAACACAATTGAAGTGTCTGTTTGTAATTCCAATAGCTTTTCAGTAAATGCAAATGAATTATACTGAAAATAAAAAAACTAAAAACACAACTTTTTTTTCTGGCTGTCAGTCTGATCAGACTAATCTCTGAAACTCTGGGACTTTCGTTTTGGCAGATACTTTTATTTAGAAAAAATACGCTAGGCTGTGTTGGGACCGAGCTTCGGTCTTAGCTTAGGCCGTAGTCGTTGCTTACCTACGACTCCTACGAGTAGGTTCACTCACCGCAGGAACACTAATCTAATTATATAGCTATGATCTTCTGTAAGGAGGACCTACAAATCCCGCTTAGGGGGACAACTCTAAAATTCGAACGGCTACATTACTTCTTTATGTGGATAATTCTTCATTCATAACAAGACGAATGACGAATATTCCGTCTGTCAGGAACAAGTGCTGATAGTTTGCATCCCTGGATACATTGAAGTTATCACAGGAGGTGAACCTTACCTGCCATCGAGCTGATGCGGCCCGTTCTGCAGCACCACGTTGACAAGCGACGGCTCCGCGAATGTCACGAAGCCGAAGCCCCGAGACCGCCCCGACTCGCTGTTCTTCATCACCACGCAGTCGATCACGTCGCCATACCGCGAGAAATACCGCTGCAGATTCTCTTGAGACGTCTCCCACGACAGACCACCAACGAACAGTTTTCTGGCAGAAAAAAAAACATTGTTAGAATGTTGAAAAGAGATCCGTTTGCGCTTCTGGGCTTAATTGCCTTTTTTTTATTAGCTTGCAACACAATAATTCGAATCATTTTGAAGTTCTGCTATGTATCGTGCTAGAACAATAGTAGTTCTGGATAACTGACACCAACTCAAAGCCTAAACTGCTGTGCAGATCCTAGAGACATGATATTTGGAGGTAGTAATGTGTATAAACCAAGAAAGGGTTTTTAAAAAATTTGGTAATTTTTAATTTCACCCCCCCAAAGGGGATGAAATGGGGAAAAATCCCATTCACGATAAACTTCCTAAATCAAGACCACTACGAAAACATAATAAATTTAAGAGACTTTTGAAACTGAGAGAAGTTGAGGTTTGATTAACAAACAACATTGTGAGCAAGCTACGTAATTAAGGTTACATGTTTGCTATAGCGTTCCCTGTTTACTGTCCCAATGACGAGCAAACAAGGTCGAGGCTAGGCCTGGAGTCGAGATAATTGGTTACCATGCATTCATCTTAGTACAAATTAAGTATTGCAAGGATTTACAATCCAACCTTCATAATTGATTGTTTAAAATAAGTAAAAAATAATTCGAAAGATGTCATGTCATGTTTGTCATTCAGGGTTAAAAAAATATAATTAATAAAGTAAAATAAAATAATCCCCAATAAATAGTTTAATTCTAATAAATTGGGTCCCCCATCGCGAGCTATGCCACCACAGTGCCTAGAGATCAGTGTCGTATTGTTACCAATAGGTTCCATTTCTTGATTATGGATACTTCAACAGATAAGATAGCTAGCTAAACACAAACTCCCGCGTGCATAAATCTAATAGTAAACTAGATATGTACAGATGCCGTCAAGAGTAATGGGCGCTGAGTTGACAGTTGGGATAACTGCGCATTTGTTCGCGTCGCGCCATACAAGACCCAAAAAAATTACTATTTAGCATTCAAGGTCAGCGCTCATAACTCGTGACGTCACTTAGAGCAGGTAATATTTACAATACCATACAAGAAAATACGCGGCGACTAACTTCAGTTGATTCGTAAGTGTACGGACAGATGAACAAAAGCGAAAGTTTCTGCATGTTGTTAGGTAAGTAGGCAGATATCTACCTTTCACCATTCAACTGCTCAACAAATGTCGCTCAAGGTAAGCTCAGTTAGTTAGAGATTGAACCCAGATTAGCAATCTCTTGTCACGAAGTCCTTCCACGCAGACAAAATATTATTAAGAGCTGTTCGAACGTGCCTGAACACGTCATATAACCTAACTACTAGTTTCCATTTCGTGCTACAAAGGTAAGGTCATGTTGTTAAGAGGCTACTGCAACCTATGACAGTGACCAACAGCAGAATGTCTTCTTATAAAAAAAACAATGTTCACGCCATCCATGAAGTGGTAAGCAGAGGTGTTGTAACATCAACACCCTCATTTCACCAAATTTTATTAAGGCACTATACATACGTCATTGAATTACTTCTCAGACATATGCAAGGTTCCTCACAGTGATTTCCTTCACCATAAAGCAAGTGGTGGGAAATCACTGCACATAAGTTTTTAGGAAAACTCATTGGTACAGACCCCACTGGGATTAGAACTTGCTAGCTTGGGTGGCAGGAGACTGTTCAAATCCCGAGGTCACCACAGCTTTTTTTTTAAAGAATAGAAACGCTTATAAAGAATAGAAACAATAGAATTACTTAAGTCAAACTGTCATGTTAGTAATAACTCATGGTAATGCCCCAGAGCTCGTAAAATAAAATACTTAGGTAGATATTAAAAATAAGCAATAAAAATTAAAACTAAATGACCTACAAACCTAGTTGGTATCGCTATCAGCACGTTAAAATTATTCCATGAGCCAGTCACAAGTGATAAGAACTCAACTGCTTTAAGAATGCCACAAATAGGTATTTGACAATTCAATTCATAAGTACCTATTACAGTTGGTAAATAGGTATATTGGATTTCAAGAAAATCTAAGAACAGTATTTCTAGGGGGGGAAATAATTTAAAAAATATATTTTATAGAGCCGTGATGCCCTCGGGGTTAGAGCAGTCGCCTGCTACGCAAGCGACGCAAGTTCGAACCCCAGTGGGGCATGTACCAATGAGTTTTTCTAAAAAAACTTAAGTGTAGTGATTTCATACCACGTGCTTTACGGTGAAGGAAAACATAGTAGGGAAACCTGCATATGTTTGAGAAGTAATTTAGACATTTTTCTCCTTGATAAACAGATATGTTATTCTGTCACAAGAACTGTCTTGTCTAGATAGAAGTAGGTGAATAACCAGTGGTGTATTTATTTATATTTTTGAGGATTCCTGCATTGGCAGGTAATTAATTATTAAGGCATGAAAGTAATTGTACTTTTCCATAAATTAATCCTATGAATAGTAACCACAAAACAATACTTGGGAACATTTTTTATTTGTAACCACCAATTTCCTAGTTTGAAGAGACATTTTTGTAAATATTAATTTCAGTAACTACATAAAGATAATCAATTAAAGAAAACTTAACCACATAAATATTCCTGTAATAACTCAACAAACCTAAAATTATAACTTTAAAGCCTTCCTACTATGTAATTTTACCTTCACCATAATGTATGTGTGCCATCACACTATATCCATAATATTTTTTCAACTCAGTGGCTAAGTCCACAAGGTTAGATTGGAACTTTCATCATGTAGGTACATATAACTATATTCAAAGACTGCCATAGTTTTATTGCAAACAGAAACTTTGAAGGAACAAAATCTTTGATATAGGCTACTGGTTTAAGTATTACATGACATTGCATCTTTTTGAGTTTACACACACATTTGGGATGAATTTTATTTATTAGCTTTTGATTCAACCAAAAGAGACAAAGTAGAAGTATAGGAGTAGTGACATGATTATAAATGTATTATATAATATATTATATATTAAGATCTAAATATGAACTCATGTGTCCACTTCCCTCTATGATGGTGGAGGAGGTCAATGGCTGGCATACACGTCATACTTGTGAACAGTTGCTGCTTGTGGGGGCTGGTCATCTCAAGCTACGCATTTAGTTATAAGTAGATGTACTAGATTTTTAGTTATGTAAATTTTTATCGACATTTGTGCATTGGAACATTGTCCATGAGCTCACGTTTTTTTTTAAATTATTTATTTTGTATACTTTAAATTGTATAAAATTTTTGAAAAGAGTAATTACTGAGTTTCTTGTTTGGTTCTTCTCAGCAAAAGCAACCTTCCGAACCTGGCGGTAGCATGTATAATCCTGTATAATTATGTCATTCTGACGATTTGAAAGTACTTTGTAAAAAGTCTAATCGAATAAAGATACTTTTGACTTTGACTTTGACTTTGACTAAAGTGAATAGAAAAACCTATAATGTGTGAATTTCCTAAACTCTTTGTGAAAATTAAAGAATTTAGTTTAGTTAATAATGAAAAAAAAATGCGGGGTTTGTTTCGCCATTTCTTCTTCTGACAGGCTTACATTTGGAAACGGTAGCAAATAAACCTAAGTTACAATAAGAAAAATGACATTCAACAAGTGTTCCAAGTGTCCCTTATGTTGAGTAAAATATTTGTTGAATGAAACAAATTAGGTCACATGTGTTTAATTTCAACACCTTAACAATAAAACTGATATTTGGATGCAGATAAGCAATAATGTGTCAACCCGCATAAACTTGGTTTTGAGAAAATGGCGTCTTAAGATGATTGTATACGTGATTTAAGATTTGTTTTATGACATAAATCCATTTTTTACGTACTTTTATGTTTCAGATGACTTGAAACACTTTTTTAGAATGTTAAATACGTGATGCATTATCAAAATATATCAAAACCTTTGAATTTGACTTTTTGTGGGTTGACACATTATTGCTTATCAGCATCCATTTTATACTAAAAACTAGCTTGCATCTGCAACTTTGCTTATGTGCCCCTTAACTTAGAGGTGGAATTTTGGTACCCTCCAAATTTCATGTCTCTAGGATCATCAGTTTAGTCTGTGTGTTGATATATAAGTCAGTCAGTCAGTCAGTCAGTCAGGACCTTGAATTTTTGTATGTAGATGAATCAAGCAAAACTATGCTAGTTACTCATTATATGGAAATATTCAAGCAATAACAAAATGTGTTTTTGCATTATTTGATATTAGTTACATTAGTGAATAATAACTTTGTTTATTTTTGATAGATAACAGCCAATGATAACATTTAAAGGAAGTCTTGAAAATTTTATTTTAATCTTATCTACCAATGATACATGTCAGCCTATTCCATGCGCCAGAGACTAAAAATGTGTTAATTTTTTTTTAATTTAGACACATGCATACATATGCTCACGCCTGTATTCCCCGAAGGGGTAGGCAGAGGTGTTGTTATCACAACACCCACTTTTCACCGAATTTGATTAAGTGCCAACGCGACAGATGGTGAGTCTAACGCCGTCTGTCGCGTTGTCTTTGAATTACTTCTCAGAAATATGCAGGTTTCCTCACGATGTCTTCCTTCACCGTAAAGCATGTGGTGTGAAATCACTGTACATAAAATTCTTAGATAAACTCATTAGTACAGGCCCCGCTGGGATTCGAAATTGCGTTGCTTGCGTAGCAGGCAACTGCTCAAACCCCGAGGCCACCACGGCTCTTTTACGGCTTAATTATAGAATTTATAAGTATTATAAGAATTCATTTTTAACTTAATTATCAAATTAAATAAATAAAGATAAAAGGAATATTAAGTATTAGAATATTATATAATAGAATAAAGAAAATTTTTAATATAATATACTGTCTCCAAAATTGCTGTGCCCCGCAGGGTGCATATTGTTAAACTTATAAAAGCCTTACTGTCATATGTAAGTACTAGATTAAGATTATGAATGCGCAATAAATTGAAATTGAAATTTGCATCCTTATAGTTTGTATTTCCTTCCTATAAAATCTTTCTTATAATTTTCATTTTATTCATATACACAGTGAAATAGCCTAAGTTGCAATTTGTTTTATATAGTAAGCTAACATTGTATTCAACTTAATGACTTAGTGCTTACAAAGCACAATTATTATAAGCAAGTGAAAGTACCATTCACTTTAGTCCAGTTACTGTTATGTTCAACATCTTGTCACCATTTTGAGGTTATGTTACTTAGGAGAAATTGTTACCGACTATACCATGTAATTAGATGATGCTAAGTATGGATACCAATTGGAGCCTGTACCAATGAGGTTTTCTAAAAACTTATGTGCAGTTATTTCACACCATATGCTTTATGGTGAAGGAAAACATCATAAGGAAACCTGCATATGTCTAGAAGCAATTCATCAGTGCCTGAGACAGCAATTGAATTGATCATATTCGGTGAAATGTGGGGGACCCTTCTGGGATGGCATGAGCATAATTATTTATTTTATTATAAGTATGGATACCGGTGACAGTAATATTATATCAATTGCCAACTCTACACAACACAAAGCAGGTTGTAACTTTTATTTTTAACTGCAAAATGTTGTCTCTCACCACTGTTATTGAGAAAGACAAGGACAGTTAATTCTTATTTCTCAACACTCAGTGTGAATAGTGCCAATCTAAATGAAGTTTTTGTAGTAAATACATAGACAATGTCTATCACGGTTGGTTGACTCGCCTAGCGTGTTTACGCGACATCGTGAAGCCGACACGCATTGTGGACCAAGGGAAACTGTTTTAGTTCATACAGAGCATTATTCCACAGAGTATAGGTAACCATAAATGCAAATGAATCAGCACGTTTTATAGGTGAATGAGATCGCGCTACGCGGCAATTCGAGCATTGAACCAATAACCTCAATACCGCAAATCCCCACCAAATTATTTCAATGCAAAATCTTCTACCCTAATGCGAATTCTCCGATAAGAGAAAGCGGCGATTAGTCACAGAAAGGTTAATTTTACTGATGTTCCGAGATATATGCGCATCATGACTCAAGTTATTATCAGCCAACAGTTTGTTTGACCGATTCTGTGATAATGTTTGGGAAATGAATAGAAAATGCAGAAACACATTATGGGAAAGTAATAGCTGCCATGATCGCACCACGCAAGTCGCACGGCGGTCGGCGAGGCTTGGGGTCGGTGGCCGCTAGCCGGTAATAAGTAAAAGGCTAATTGAGGTTTCGCCGATTGTACTAAGCCCACATTGAAGAAGTAGTCATTTCATGCTAAAATAATAACAAAAAATACAGTCTTTTAGAATACAATCGTGTACGTAACGCCTTCTTGCAAGCCTCGCTGGCTGCCCGTGAAATGCGACACACCAAGCGAACATGCCAGTTTGACCTATTATAGTTGGCACGTCGAGAACGAGCGAAATTCTCAAAGAAAACAAATAAAGATACACTCACCCCTTCTCATCATCGTCCATGTCTGGATTCATACGCATAACTTACTACTAATTAAAAATAATGGTTGGCACCGGTAAAGACACCCAAACCACACAAGCACAGACCCACACGAATGATTATGGCGGACCAACCATTTCCGTTTACTCAAAAAAAAGTTATGGAAAGGGGAAGTGGTCAGTAAGCAACTTATAAAATAATTATCCCTATTTTCATGAAATTTTTAACGTTTTATTAGACTAGTACCGAATAAAATAATTTTAATATTTTTTTAAACAACAATTTAATATAATTGTTGCAACAATATAATAAATAAGTTTAAAAGTGCTATTCGGAATGTGAAATGTGCAATCGCGATGATTCGTCGGTTCAGTTAACAACGCTAGGTGGCGCTATTAACTTATTGCCAGTGTGAAATAAAATATTTTAAATTATAGAACACGGAACCAAGCTTTTTAATCCCGTATTATAAAAAAAGTTACTTAGTGTTACCCCTTATTCAATAATTTCAGTTGAACACAACTACATTTTATTATGTATAAATCGAGTAGATGGATGAGAATGCAATAGCTGAGCTAAAATAAAATTACTGTTTAAACATAGACTTTCTTGTCATTTTGATATAAATTGAAAATTACCTAATTGTTTCATAACCCAAAGGCAATTATTACACTTGATGTGTTACTTGAAATGTTTCTCTAGACAATAATTTTGGTTGGTAGGTGAAATCAAAGTTCAAAAACATTTCACTGACTTTATTTTATTCTTGTTATAATTTGTCTCAAAGATGAATAGAAGTAATTATTTTTTTTCCGAAAATAATGGAATGGAACCCTGATAAAATTTATGCAGGCATCACTTATTTAGAGTACTTTAAAAATAAATAAACTGGTAGGTATTTTTAAAAGCAATTATTTATGACCTAAACTATAATATTTTTTGTTAAAAATCCGAATGTATTACAGGCACCGACGCTACCGTAACTGGTATATCTCCAGATACGCTAACACGCAACCAAAATATGACCTCCACCTGAAATAGTAAATTAGTTCCATATTTTATTTCTTCCTGAATTAAAATAATGTCAACATTAGGTGAATGTAATAATTCTTACTCTGAAAACATAAGAAATATTAATAATGCTTTCTCTAAGGTGAACTGTTGATGGCACAGCTTGAGATATATCTATATTGAAGTTGCAAACTTCTGCAACGGTATTATGCAATTCACGAAAATTCACTTTACATATTCTTTTTTCCTCGTCCATGTACCCACATTTGATATTGTAGTGTAGTTTCTGAAAAAAATAAACAGTAACGCGAACATTGACATAAAAGATTAATGCAGTTTACGTCTGGAAATTTCCTAGCTGCGAGTTAATTTTCTTCACCAAGGGTCAGACGTAAATACAAGTTGCTTCGTAAGCACATATCGTGTAATATAAGCATTAAGTACCCACCTGTATCAGTGTCACATTTATTCTGCTTATTCTACCTTTATAATTATTTGAGATAGTCACTTCGAATGGAATTTTCTGTTTGGGGGCAAATGCTTGGTATGTTTTTAATGTTACGACCAAGTTTTCAAAATTTGCAAAACTTTTCTCAAGTTCGAGATATACAGGCATCTGAAACATAAAAACAACTTTAATAGGGCACTTTTCTTAACTTTAACTGTTTTGTAAGTGATTGAATAATAATAAGGATAAAGTATACAGAAACATACCAGCATACTTTCTATGTGATTTAAGTTCACAGTTTGCAAGACGACGAAAGGCACTATTTTTTTTACTTTGTTCGATGGTTTACTAGTAATTTTGATAATGTATCTCACTTGTGCCACGGAACTTTTAAATGTCGACGGTAAGTCTCCTGGTAGGGCAAAGTGGAATGGATAGCTGTATACCCCCGGTAATATTTTCGTTCCTAAAAATAAAAAAAAAGCTACCTTACTCCACTCGAAAAATAACGAACAAAACCAATTGATGAGCACATTCTATACAGATAATTCTATACATACATACAGATAAATAAAATTGAAGTGTCTGTTTGTAATTGTAAATTAACAGCTTTTCACTAAATGCATATGAAAGTAGACAGATAGCTAATGTTACAAGGAGTAACAAAGGCTAATTTTATTTAAAAAATACATTAGGGTTCCGCGGGTACCCATTAAACTAACTCTAAAAACCGCGGGGCACAGCTAGTTTGTTATAAGATAGGTACCTCAAGCCAAATAAATACTTATTTTTGTAAATTAAAGAAAATTGTAATAAATCCGTACCACAGGATATCTCCTGGAAAATATTGAGAATTTTAACACTTAGCACTTTCTGTTTTTCAGAATATATCTTTATAAACGGCATAGTTGGACTAGGTCTCGTCCATTGAGCTTTGCTTATACCAATTACCTCGAAGTCTATCTCTGCAATAAAAAAAAAAAATTTACTATCGGTTTTCGCAAAGTTTACTATTTTTATGTATTAAGGATCGGTAGCTTATGAAGATAGGTGGGCACTTTACGTTTAATACGACACTCCTCTTTCAAGTCTAATATCACATTTCCAGTAACTATATCACCAGTGTAAAAACTTCCAGTTGAATCACTATTTAAGTTAACAATACAAGGTTCAAATGGCATTTTCGAATATTCTATAAATATCAACTGCTTCCTAAATGTATTTAGTAAGCACCTGGGTAATGAAAAGCATTATTATCGAAAATGTGATAAGAAAATCAGTATTGGTATCCGATAAGCCTCAATCTTTATCTGAGTCGAAATCTAAATTGTTCATTATTTTCATTTCGATTTATAGCAAGCTTATTAAAGGATGCATATACAAATCAAAACAACCTCGAAAATTATAGAAATAATTTAAATATATTTATTGTAAGAATAATAACCAGAATTTGACTATATTTCAAATATAAGTTTAAGTTCTATAATTTTTCATAATTTCCAAACGAAGAGAGGATGATGATAATAGCGACATGACATTGACATTAGAAATGTCATAATTTATCGAAAATCGGGATTCTTCTGTGGATTTTTTTCCATATCGGTAATTGAATAGTGATCGGTAATTTGCTACGAATCGTTTAGGAAACTGCAACGTTTTAAAGTATTTCTATATTCCGAAATGTATTATTCTGCAGAACTATAGCAGTATATTTTGATGTACTTTTCGTTATTTCGATGAATAGCAAATGCTGTTAGGTTATGTTATGCCCTTTGCTTTTTCAGGGTGAAAAGTGAGTTTGTATAATTTATTTTTCATGTCATAGTATTGATTGTGGTGAACATTGGAACCCGAATGCTATCTCTCAGGTGTAGGTATGTCGATTTCTGTAGTTTCATTCGTACAGTTGTTCAATAAGTTAGATAATAATTATTCAGGAGCAAATTCCATTTAAGTATTTTTATTTATTTAACTGTATTTAGTCATTGACATATTCATGGTACTTTTTTTGCATTCTTTCTGAAACTTTTCAAAACTGAATGGTATTTAATTTTATCCTAAATTCTGCACTAGTTGACTGCCTTGGTCTAGTGGTTGCAAGTGCATCTCTGGAACATAATGTCCCCGGTTCGATCCCAGAGCAGATAAATGTTATTGGGTGTTTCCATTGGTAATTTGACAGTAGCTATCCGGAGCCAGTTTCCAGTTGATGGCAAAAGCTTGCTAATTAATATAATTAATATGTGTGTATTAAAAGTATGTCTTTGCCTACCCCCTCGGTCAATACTATTGATAGAAAGGAGAAGAAAATTTATATTTCAATTAAATGATACCTATGATCATTTTCATGGTAATATGAACATTTTTACCTAGTGAGATAAAAATTGTACTGAGTGAGCCTTGGTTCAAACAAAATGGTACTGTTACGACTCAAATAAAAAAAATGCATTTATAATAAACTTAAAGGTTTTGCAACTGGATAATTTAATCCTGTACCTGAGAGAGGCACTCATATTTGTTGCAAATTTGAAATCTAAATGTTAATTATAAATTTGCATTACAAAATTTATTGTATTAATTAATCAAGTCAAGTTTTTTTTATCTATTGAAACTACTACTTGATATATAATGATTATATGAGGTTCTTCGCCTTCGCTTCTAACGACGCATCTGCATCCAATAACAAGCGTATTTAAGAAAGAAGATGTGACATTAGCATTGAACATGTTAAATAATTGGGTGTACACTATACCCACGGGCAAGCATTCCATATAAGCAGTGCTTACCATTTGTGATGATTGAATACACTCATTTTGTGTGTGTGTATATTCCAAGATGTATGTACCTATGCACCACATTGGTATATAATTAACCTACCCTACTTATTGCTCATGCTTATCCCTGTGAAATTCCCTTACTATGAATTTTATTGAACAATAAGAATTTTTGAATACAGACACCAGAAGCCATGGATCCAAACATATATGCCCTGGTGTTGGACACCCTCAACCGAGCCACAAGTCAGGACACAGAAATATTGAAACCTGCTGAGAAGAAGCTACAAGAATGGGAGATAGAACCAGGATTCTACTCTGTGCTTTTGGTATATTTATTTTCTATTCTATACTAGCTATGTCCCCCGGTTTCACCCTCATTGACATCAATGATGGCAAAACCTTAATTGAAATTTACCCAAATGGGCAGAGATATAGATAGAAAAAAAATTAAAAATGTTTTTTTATGTATGAGCCTTATATGTATAACTTCATATGCATTTAGTGAAAAGCTGTTCATTTGGAACTACAGACAGATAACTATATCTTCTTTATCTGTATGGATTAAATACTAGCCTCTTTATTAAATACTTGCTTTCGTCCACGGCTTTGCCCGCATTTTATTACGGATCTCTCTCAGTTAACAATATAGCATATGTCACATACTGAAAATGAAGTGTTATAAGGTGAAAGAGTTTTCGAAATTGGTCCTGTAGATTTTACGTTTATTTGTTATGTACAAATCTTTCCTCTGTATAATATTATACTCTGTATAGTATAGAACACAGATACCAGCACACAGAATGTGCTGGTATCCCACCATTAAATCCAGCCCTAGTGAACACAGATACCAGCACACAGAATGTGCTGGTATCTGTGTTCACTAGGGCTGGATTTAATGGTGGGTTTCCAGGTGTGTTAGCAGCAATAAGTATAGGATTAAACATATTTTAAAAAACGTGGTGATATTTTACATAGATGGCTTGTAATTGACTTACAACAGATCAACACATTTTAAGTCATACCAATTTTACAAATACGTAATTGAATGTAGATTACATTGAGACATGTTTTAACGCGTTCACTGCTAACGACGCATCAGTGCGTTCAACAGAGAGCGAATTTACGAAGAAGATTCAAGAAGAAGAGCCGTGGTGGCCTTGAGGTTTGAGCAGTCGCCTGCTTCGCAAGTGACAAAAGTTCGAATCCCAGCGGGGCCTGTACTGTAATGAGTTTTTCTTAAAAACTTATGTACAGTGATTTCACACCACTGGCTTTACGGTGAAGGAAAACATCGTGAGGAAACCTGCATATGTCTGAGAAGTAATTCAATGACTTATGTAAAGTGTCTGAGACAGCGATGGACTCACCATCTGTCACGTTGGCACTTGATCATCTTCGGTGAAAAGTGGGTGTTGTGATTACAACACCTCTGCCTACCCCTTCGGGGAATACAGGCGTGAGCATATGTATGTATGTATGTAAGATGCAAAGTTACCAGTGAATGTGCTAAGGGTAAAATGCAACTGGCAGGGTACACATTTCACAATATATTGAATAGAATCAGAAGTTACTTTGCGGAAGTCCATGTTTCACTATAAATGTACAAATGACATATTTATCCTAGTGAAGTGCAGTCCAGTATGTGCTGGGGGTCCACCAGCCTGATCTACCTGCAGCACGCCCTTGCTGCCTTACTGTTGTACTTGTACACAGTATCGTCACGATATGTGTTTCGCCCCCTGCACGGGGCATCATCCGGTAGACCTGTAGACTATTCTGAAACCAAGCCTCTGAGTATAGTCAACAACACTATTATCGACACTACTATTATAAAGAGGAAAGATTTGTATTTTTGTGTATATGTTTGTAATGAATAAACTCAAAAACTACTGAGCATATTTCAAAAATGCTTTCACCATGATGTAGATTACATCATCAGCGAGTAACATAGGATCTATTTTATCCCCGTACTCCCACGGGAACGGGAACTACGCGGGTGAAACCGCGTGACGTCCACAATTTATTATTAAAATGTATATTATACTCTTTTATAACTGTTTCACAATGCTATCTGTTCTAGGATGTTCTATCGAACCATTCAATAGACATCAATGTGCGATGGCTGGCGGTGATGTGTTTCAAGAACGGCGTAGACAGGTATTGGAGACGTAATGCGCCTAATGCGATCACCGATGAAGAGAAGCAGAAATTACGGCAGGGATTGCTGACTACAAATATACTGAGTGAGCCGGTCGCCCAGATTGCTACACAGCAAGCTGTTTTGATATCGAAGATTGCTCGGTAGGTAGGGAATAAGGGTTACTGTTATGTGTTTTTATAAATATCTTTATTCGATTACACTTTTAATAAAGTAACTTGAAATCGTCAGAATTACATAATTATATGCGATTATTCATGCTATCGCCAGGTTCGGAAGGTTGCTTTTACTGAAAAGAACCTGGGAAAATCTGAGCATATTATTTATTCAAAAATATTATTCAATTTAAAAATATAACGTACATTATTTTACGTTTTCTCGACAATATCAACTTTTGAAGATGCATGCTGAGTTGCAGTGTTACAACCCACCTAATAATTACAAGGTGCCAATATCACAAGGGGGTTGAGGCTCTGTACATAATTACATGTATGAAATTCTTCTCAAACATTTTTTGTGTCTCTCGAAGTTTTATTTTACGAGATTGATTACTAAAACTAAATAGTTTAAGTATTACCATATGTTATCCCTTGCACTAATCAGTTGTCATTTGATGTGTTGTAAGCATTCATAGTATCTTCTAAACAGGTTTGATTGTCCAAACAATTGGCCAAGCTTGGTACCAGATCTCGTGGGCGCCTTGAAGGCACCACAACCACTGATACAGCATAGATCCCTCCTCATCTTCCACCATGTTGTGAAGGCACTGGCTTCGAAGCGGCTAGTTGGTGATCGCAGGACATTCCAGGTTTGAAGTTTACTTTTTTTATGTACCTATTAAAGAATTACTGATAATATGAATGACTGTTTCCTACATATAATTATATAAATCTAGGTTCAGAGAATCAGGAAACTTTTTCACAGTTGAGTCCATTATGCAAAAGTTGCTTTAGTGTTTATTTAAATAAATAAAATCCCCGAAAGGATAAGCATAAATTACAAAACCCACATTTCACGGAAGATAAACATCTTCGGTTGGGTGAAGTGCCGACGTGACTGATCACCGTGATATTTCATGCACTATACCTGCATGTAGTAAGACTTTTAATTACAACTTTGAAGTAATTTATGACGTGCAAGCTGTATTTAAACTTAAATCGTTTTTATTTTCCATTAAATCGCGATTTAACCGGCCCAGCAGTATTTTATTAACATTTCTTTTCTAAATCTCTTTTACCTACAAATTAATATTCATTATTAACAGTACTAAGACATTTCCAGGAATTAACAATTACGGTGTATTCATTCATCCTAAATCTTTGGCACGAGAACACGGAGCTATTCCTCCGTCACATCCAAGAAGGGGCTGCCACGGAGCTGATAACAGAACATTTGGAGAAGGCACTTCTATGTCTGAGGATATTAAGGAAGCTCACAGTGTTTGGATTTAGGAAAGCCAATGAGAGTCAAGATGCCGTTGCTTTCCTCAATGTTGTCTTTGACCGCGCTAAGACGAGCTTGGAGTGCAGTAAGTAAATATCGCAGTTTTTACTTAGTTTTAGGACATTGTTGACTTCAACCCCAACATGAAATTTCTGTAATATTTGAAGTGGCTGTGCTTGTGTGTGTAAGCTTAATTTATTTATAATTGACATTTCTTCTTATCGAGACTTGTAAAAGACAACTCAGTTGTGGTAATATCTGTTAAGTAACCATTATTTAGCATTTTGGAACATTACCATACGATGATTACTGTCAATATTATTAAAACTCTTTTCAAAAGACATATGTATCTGACCAGTATATATATGAATTCGCATAAAAGTAGGAAAAATATGATTATGTGAAGGGACTAAAACCATTTAAAATAGAAATGTGCGTCATGCATAAAAATTTAATATACTAGTATACATTCGTCCTAGTCTCCTTGTTGAATAAAGTATTGCAAATATGGTAAGAATAGCTCCTGATAAACTTTAAATAAAATCCCTTTTTTTCAGGAAAACTGCTGAAAGGAAGAGGAATTTACCCCCTGGAACTTTGCGAGAAGTTCATCATCCATTTAACTAAAGTAGCCCTTGGGGTGTTGGGCTGCCATCCTATCTCGTACGTGCCCCTCATCAGGCCTTCATTGGAGTTCGCCCTTTACTACTGCTTCACAGAGCAAGGCATGTCTCTCATATACGAGCGGTTCACCATACAGTGCCTGAATATCGTGAAGGGTATACTGCAATGCGTCGAGTACAAGTTGCCAAAAGGACGGGATTGTGTTCGGGAGCCTTGTAAGTATTTTGTATTTATTATATGTTCTTAAAAAGTTCTTGAGGAGCTCGTGGCACAGTTGCTATTGTCCATAACATTCGATCATCGAAGTTAAGCAGCCCTACCAGTAATTGGATAGGTGACCGCCCGAGTTCCCTCCGTGCCTCGGAGAGCACGTTAAGCCGTCGGTCCCGGTTGCCAATTTATCATCTTTGGCAGTCGTTACAGGTCAGTCGGAGGCCTAAAATAGTCTGACAACTGGTTTAACCTTGATCACAGATTTTTCTCGTTAAAGGGGTTGCGAAGGTCAGATGGCAGTCGCTTCGTATGAAAATCAAGTGATCAGCCACATCGGGTTGAATCAAGTGCCGACCCCAACAATGTATGGGATAAGGCCAGGGACGATGATATTATATGTTCTTAAAAAGAAAATGTTTTCACTTTTGTTGGTAATTAATGAACACAAAAACTACTGATTGATTTAGGACTACTGGACTGATTTAGGAAAAAATATTTCATTATAATAAATAATGATTTACCAGTGTATGATGTATAAATGTTGCTTAGGTAGTGATAATTTTTCCCGTTTTTCGTACCATGTTCCACTAACGCTATTGGCCGCATCGTGACGTTATAAAACCTAAAGCCTTCCTCGATGAATGAACAATCCAATATAAAGTTAATTTACCAATTTGAACCAGTAGTTTCCGAGATAAGCGCGTTTAAGCAAACAAACTGTTCTGCTTTATAATATTAGGATAGATTATAAATGTTACCCTCTGACAACTCGCTTTTAACCGAAAACAATAAGGTGAATATATTGTTTCCCACAGCAGCGATCCAAGCGCACCAGGCCAAAATGGAGATCCTGGACCAGAACACAGTCTGCCACATGTGCCGCCATCTAGTGACGCACTACTTCCTGCTGAGTCCCGACGACTTGGCTCTGTGGGACGCTGAGCCTGAGAGCTTCGCCACTGACGAGGCGGGCGAGTCGTGGAAATATAGTTTGAGGGTAAGTTTTAGCTATTTACATAAATACATATGCTCACGCCTTTATTCCCCGAAGGAGTACGCAGAGGTGTTGTAGTAACAACTTTCACTTTTCACCAAAGATGTTTAAGTGGCAGCGCGACAGATGGTGAGTCTATCGCCGTCTCAAGCACTATACATACGTCTTTGAATTACTTCTCAGACTTCGCAGGTTTCCTTACGATGTTTTTCTTCATAATAAAGCACGTGGTGTGGATTCGAACTAGCTTCGCTTGCGTAGCAGGCGACAGCTCAAACTCTAAGCCCACCACGACTCTCTTAGCTATTTATAATTGCTTTACATGCAAGAATTTCAGATGGTGCCTGCAATTCCTTTTGGGCAATTTTTGTATAGATTAGTTAACCGCGTTTAGGTCTATAACAATCATAATTAGCCCTTGGAAAAGTGTAGATGCAGGCAACGCAACCCATGTGTATATTAATTTGCAGCCGTGTACAGAAGCCCTATTCATGGAGTTGTTTCAATTCCGCGATGTGCTCGCACCAGAGATGGTCCGTCTGTTGGCTTCACTGCAACAGAGACCGATAACCCCTGATGACCTTCCCGCCATCTTGAAAAAAGACGCCATTTATAACGCCGTAGGACTGGCCGCATTTGATCTTTATGATGATGTAAGTATGGATTTTTTCCGCCACAGAATATATTTAAGTAAGTAGTAAGGAAATCAGGCCTAATTTTTTGTTATGGGAAAGCTTGCTCAATTGGAGCGTGGTTGTAACTCTTAAAGTTGTGTAAATTCTCCAAATTTTTCTGCCAAAGTAATGTAGATTTGTCGATTTGAAATTATGAAAAATGTCTGTACCACAATCGCTGACACGGCTGACACTCCTTCAAAATTCAATAGATATATTTTATTTGATTTTTAACAAAGTACTTGCTTTGACGACGGCTAAATAAGATTCCACCTTATTCTGTAGCTCAGAGCATTGGTTTTGGCGTGTATGCCTATCACATTTTCAATATTTCGGGTACAAATTGATAAACTTAGCTAATACTTTTTTCTCAGGTGGATTTCGACGAATGGTTCACGAACGTACTAAGTCAAGAATTGAAAATAAAGGATAATAACTATCGAATAATTAGGAGGCGAGTTTGCCAGTTAATTGGTAAGTTTCTTAACCGGCACAAATTTTGGACTCCTTGCTTACCCTTCAATTTTACTGGTCAGCAACCGAATTTCTAAAACTTTCTCAGAAAATTTGTTAATCTTCATGTACTTTAATAATCATGAATGTATCCCAGTTATTTATAAATTTGCACAAGATGGCCTAAAATAGAACAAAACGGAAAATATAATCCTTGACTCAATATGTATGGATAATATAGATAAAAGATCATTCAGTTTTTGCTTCTATATTATCATCCTTCTACACAATATATCGCTCTATAATCTGTTATCTCTCTTCAACCCTTTAGCCATGTAATCTATAACACAGTCCATCTATCGTTTCTTAGGATTTCTTTCAACCCATTTAAGCCGTAAATTCATAATCAGAACTCTTTTAGCATGATGTTGTTTTCAATGAAATGTTGTACATTAAAGGTCAATGGTGCGGGGTTCGAGCGTCGCAAAACCTCCGGCCAGCAATGTACGAAGCCTTATTAGAACCTCTCGGTCGTAGCGACGAAGACGCGGCTGTGAAGTTAGCGGCCGCCGAGGCTCTAAGGAACACTATAGACGACTTTAATTTCGACGTGGAACAATTCGCGCCGTACGCGCCGCACGCGATCGCTGCACTCTATGAGCTCCTGGTACTTTGTCGTTTTACTTACATAGGTTATTCGCCCTTAATTATAAATAGAAATACGTTTTATATGTCTGTCTGTCTACCTCTTTATAACTGATATCTAAGCTAATAATTATAAATGCGTTAGTGTCCCTGTCTGTCTGTTACTTTTTCACGGCTATGTCGCTGAAACGATTGGTATAGAGATACTTAGCCTGTGTAAATATCTATCATGTATAAAAAAAATTATGCTTGGGAAACAATGTATGTATGGGACAGGGAGATTATGTAGTTTGTCGCGTTTTACGTCGTGGCCCAGGACATCAGCCACATCGGGTTGCAACAATGGGACAGGGAGATGATGTTTGTGTGTGTCGTTCGTCGCCCAGGTGGAGTCGGAGGAGTGCGACACGAAGATGCACGTGCTGCACGTGGTGTCGTACGTGATGGAGCGGTGCGGCGCGAGGGTGGCGCGCGGTGGAGGCGCGGGGGCTCTGTTCGCCTACCTGCCGCAGCTGTGGCTGCACGCCGGCAGCGCCGCGCACAACATGCTGCGAGCCGCCGCGCTCTCCGCGCTCGTGCACCTGCTCAAGGTTACCTCTAGTTCATCTACTGACCGTACCTGCCGCAGCTGTGGCTGCACGCCGGCAGCGCCGCGCACAACATGCTGCGAGCCGCCGCGCTCTCCGCGCTCGTGCACCTGCTCAAGGTTACCTCTAGTTCATCTACTGACCGTACCTGCCGCAGCTGTGGCTGCACGCCGGCAGCGCCGCGCACAACATGCTGCGAGCCGCCGCGCTCTCCGCGCTCGTGCACCTGCTCAAGGTTACCTCTAGTTCATCTACTGACCGTACCTGCCGCAGCTGTGGCTGCACGCCGGCAGCGCCGCGCACAACATGCTGCGAGCCGCCGCGCTCTCCGCGCTCGTGCACCTGCTCAAGGTTACCTCTAGTTCATCTACTGACCGTACCTGCCGCAGCTGTGGCTGCACGCCGGCAGCGCCGCGCACAACATGCTGCGAGCCGCCGCGCTCTCCGCGCTCGTGCACCTGCTCAAGGTTACCTCTAGTTCATCTACTGACCGTACCTGCCGCAGCTGTGGCTGCACGCCGGCAGCGCCGCGCACAACATGCTGCGAGCCGCCGCGCTCTCCGCGCTCGTGCACCTGCTCAAGGTTACCTCTAGTTCATCTACTGACCGTACCTGCCGCAGCTGTGGCTGCACGCCGGCAGCGCCGCGCACAACATGCTGCGAGCCGCCGCGCTCTCCGCGCTCGTGCACCTGCTCAAGGTTACCTCTAGTTCATCTACTGACCGTACCTGCCGCAGCTGTGGCTGCACGCCGGCAGCGCCGCGCACAACATGCTGCGAGCCGCCGCGCTCTCCGCGCTCGTGCACCTGCTCAAGGTTACCTCTAGTTCATCTACTGACCGTACCTGCCGCAGCTGTGGCTGCACGCCGGCAGCGCCGCGCACAACATGCTGCGAGCCGCCGCGCTTTATTGCAAACAGACACTTAACTTTCATTATTCTGTATAGATACATAGATTATAGCCTTCTAACTCCTTCCCTGCTTCCTTTCCCTAGCTTTAACTAGGGACGTAGTCTACGTAGCATAAATATTTATAGTCTGTAACCTTCTCCGATAAATGGGCTATCTAACACTGTAATCATTATTAAAATCGGACCTTAGATTAGCGCGTTCAGGCGAACTACAAACTCTTTAGCTTTATACACTTATATAATATATATATTGATACCAATAAATATTGTTCACCAGGCTTTAGGTGAATGTGCACCGACGATCCGGCCATGGGTGTTGAGTGTGGTGAATGAATCCACCAAGCTAACGGAGCCTGCCCATGTGTATCTTCTAGAAGACGCCTTGGAACTGTGGCTCGCCATACTAGAAACTTCGCATACTGCAGACGCCGCTACTCTGCAGTTGGCTGATAATTTGTATCCTATTTTGGGTAAGTGTTTGATAATGTGCTTTTGGAAATTATAAGTTTTTGAAGGGGATTCTGGATTAAATTAGTAATATAAAATTGGTCTTATTCAATTAAAATTAAAAGAAGAAAATGCTTTATTTCCGAGTGAAAAGACTTCAATAAAATTTAAATACAATGATAAAACATACATGCATACATATTCTGACGCCTGTATTCCCCGAAGGGGTAGGCAGAGGTGTTGTTATCACAGCACCCACTTTTTACCGAATTTGATTAAGTGCCAACGTGACAGTCTATCGCCGTCTCAGACACTATACATACGTCTTTGAATTACTTCTAAGAAATATGCAGGATTCCTTTTGATGTTTTCCTTCACCGTAAAGCACGTGGTGTAAAATCACTGTACTTAAGTTTTTAACGAAACTCATTGGTACAGGTCCCGTTGGGATACGAACTTGCGTCGCTTACGTAGCAGGCGACTGCTCTAACCCCGAGGCAACCGCTCTTTACTTTTTATTATTTATGATGTATCAAACTAATTGAAGTCCGAACCTTGTCTCTTCCAGAACAATCCACGGAGTACCTAAGAATAGTAGTGTACATAATGCAAGCGTACACGCTCTTGTGTCCCGAGGAGTTCCTGTCAGGCGCGGGCGGCAAGTGTATGGCCTTATTAGACGACATGCTCGGTGATATGAGGACCGAAGGAGTAGTCACTGTGCTCAAAATGGCTGAGATATGCGTCAGCGTCACATACCCCGAGAGGAACACGTATTTAGGTGTCAAAGTCATCTGGCCGATCCTCATAAGGGTTATACAGTGAGTTTTAATTACTAATTTTTTTAATGTACATACATACATATGCTCACGCCTGTATTCTCAGAAGGGGTAGGCAGAGGTATTGTAATAACAACACCCACTTTTCACCGAAGATGATTAAGTGCCAACGTGACAGATGGTGAGTCCATCGCCGTCTCTGGCACTTTACATACGTCATTGAATTACCTCTCAGAAATATGCAGGTTTCCTCACGATGTTTTCCTTCACTGTAAAGCACGTGGTGTGAAATCACTATACACTGTACATCAAACAGAAACTTTATTAAAAAGCATATTATATTGTCAGTGAGTATATTGATGATAGCCAAGCATGGCAATGAGTTCATCACTCTTCTATTAAATTGTACTATAACAACCCTATGTATAAAGAAGGGACATGGAAAAAAAAAACGCAGAGGAGTTTGTTTCACCGTTTGTTCTCCTGACAGGCTTACATTTGTAAACGGTGGTAAATTAACATAAGTTATCGTAAGATAATTGACGTTCAATAAGTGTTCCAAGTGTCACTTATGTTGAATAAAACTTTTTGATTTCCATTTTGTTTATTAAGGTACTTGCCATGTCCCGCTTTGTTTTACATTTAATTCTAACGATTGTAAAGGCGCACCTGTCGAATTCAACCTATTGTACCTATTATTTATTACACGTGCGTATTGATCGGGGCCACGATACTTTTGAAATTATTGTTTTCTATCCATCCAGGCTACTCACATTTTCACTTTCCTTGAGCATCTTAAGAGTA
This sequence comes from Watsonalla binaria, assembly GCA_929442735.1. Taxonomy (NCBI): domain Eukaryota; kingdom Metazoa; phylum Arthropoda; class Insecta; order Lepidoptera; family Drepanidae; genus Watsonalla; species Watsonalla binaria. The sequence continues at coordinate 1,662,991 of OV838932.1, forward strand.
ACCTCACGCCATCTATTGACCGGTTCTACGAAACTTTAGTACCCAATGTTTCTCGTCCTAGCCTACTCCTGGAAGGCGATGATCTGCCAATGGTGCTATCAGTACAACTGTGCCTGGTCTCCCGTGTGATCCTGCTATCGTCAGACTTGTTCTACAAGGCGATACAAGAAGCCTCCGTAGGCCTTGCAGAGTACGACTCAGACCCGGCCAAAGTACTGCACAAGTTCCTACACGTCTGGACTGAGAAGATGAACTTGGTGACGCAGGTTGAGAGGTGGAAGGTTGTGGGTGAGTGGTGGAGAGAAATTTCATGATCATTCGTTTTTTTACACGCTTTATATTAGCTTCATCTGTATGTATGTATGTATGTAACCGACCCCTTTGAGCTCGATTTTGTCCAAATTTGAATGATCAGATTTAATTCAAACTTTGCGCACCTGTCAAAGATCGATGACAATGCAATAATCCGATCAAAGCATCCGATTATCCTAATTAGATTCGCCAGGATTAATTAATTCCTTTCCGCATCCTTTGCACGCGAGTAAGAGAGATAGAGCTAGTGCGCGAACTACGCATGCGTGACTTACTCTTTCGGGCACTCAGCTCAGCACAACCTCGTAGAAATTAATATAATATAATAATAAATAGAACTAAATAATATATACTTTAATTTTTTTTTAAAAAAAGCGTGGGGTGCATGATGTCAAAAAAGTAATGAATATTTAATTGACAGATATGAGAAGAATTATCATTTCGATAATATCTTGAAAAGCACCACCGCTTTTTTTTAAATATTATATTTTTTTTATATTCAAAGTATTAATAACTTATATTTATTGATTTTTTATATTATTCTTAATAAATATTTATTAAAATTTATTTTCTGTTTTTTAGTTTAGTTTTCTATATAAAGCGTGTTTTTTTAGTTTTTTTGACTATTTTAGTACTATAAAGGTTAGCTAATAAGTGTACTGTATGAGGTTAAGCGTCTACTGCAGCCTGTGGACGTTACCAGCACCAAAAGTGGCTATCACTTGCGCATTGCCTACCGTGTAAAGCTGGCAACCCCGTCGAGCACTGGCAACATTACTCTCCGCCGTAGATATAATAATACGGACGCGTTATAAAAATTTAAAAATAAGTGTTCTCACGCCTGCCCAAAAGGGTCCCCGAAGGGGTAAGCAGGGGTGTGGTAGCAACAACACCACGACAAAAACACCACGACAACAACACGAATTTGGTTAAGTGTCAACGTGACAGAGGGTGGGTCCATCGCCGTCCCAGGAACTATACGTCTTTGTATTACTTCTCAGACATATGCAGGTTTTTATTTTATACTTATATCAAGTGAAGTCAGATAGCTTTGTAATTTGATCGGGAGATCCCGTTTTAATACTTAACCCCCCTTAATTAATTAATGCAATATGCATGATCATGCAACATGCTTGACTGCTACGTTGATCTAGTGGTTTTAAATTTTCCATCTGTTACTTCCCAGCAGGCATCCGAAGTCTGAGTACACAGACATAGAATCTATATGTGTGTCTTTGAGCCCGGCTAATGGCAAAAATTACGACCCCTTTTATATGATACTAAAACATAACATAATAAATGAGTACCTTCCCCTTCTAGAATAGAGTAAACATATGGATATCATGAGCTATGACCGTTCACCGAAATAGTGGGGTAACTGCGCGTGAGTTTTATTCATGTCCCGCCATACCATGTTCAGTCAGCAAGTCTCTATGATGGTTGAGGAAGTCAATGCCTGGCATTCTCGTCATACTTGTGAACAAGTGCTGCTTGTGGGGGCTGGTCATCTCAAGCTACGCATTTAGTTATAAGTAGATGTACTAGATTTTTATTATATTAATTTTTATCTTATTTTTCTTGAATTATTTATTTTGTATTCTTTAAATAGTATAATATTTTTTAAAAGAGTAATTACTGAGTTTCTTGCTAGGTTCTTGTCAGTAAAAGCAACCTTCCGAACCTGGCGGTAGCATGTATAATCCTGTATAATTATGTCATTCTGACGATTTGAAAGTACTTTGTAAAAAGTCTAATCTAATAGAGATGTTTTTGACTTTGACTTTGAATAAGGTCAGCGCTCATAGCTCGTGACGGTAACAATATGTATGTAGAATGCTTATTGATTAATAAATAAATGTGGTGATCAGGCCTAGGTCTAGCTGCTCTACTGACCACGCAGAACCCGACAGTCCTCCAGCGGTTCCCGGCGATCCTGCTCAACTTGACCGAAGTACTCAATGACGTCATGAAGACTGATGATAATGGTACTCATGTCGAGTGAGTATTACTTTAACTGAAGAGAGGACGTGTGTATTTTATGCATTTTTGTTAAGAGAATATTTTTATTATTTACGTTGGAACCCATGGCAGTGTATTTGTGATTTATCGGAGCATAATAAAAGTGCGTTAATTTAGTATGATAATAAAATATGATATGTCTTTTTTATTAATAAAGGTGTCGCAGTGTGTAATGTAGTTTATCCGAGCTTATCACGCGCTTTTTTCTTTTACACTTCAGAGGATATTCTCTCAGTAGATTTTTTGCCCGTAAAGTCCACTGCGGACCATTTCTTTTATGTGCGTGTATAAGTAGTAATGGTACAGAGGGTTGGTGTCTCAGTCAGGGTCCCCAGTGGAGTTCATACATATGCCTTTATGCTTATTATTTCGCTGAGCGCTCGTGCCAGCACTTGTGTTATTGATTTTGTAATTGTACAGTGGGCTGGTGTGTCCGCCAGGGTCCCCGCTGGAGTTTATATACATACATGCCTTTATCTTTAGTTTGTTCGTCGAGCGCTCGTACAAGTACCAATGAGTGTGTAATATCGCAGTGGGTTGGTGTGCGGGCCGGGGTCCCGTCCGGCGTCGCCCCTGGAGGGCCGCGGGGGCGCGGCGCGCTGGGGGGCGGGGGGCGCGGGCGGCGCGGGGGGCGGGGGCCCCTCGCCGCACGAGGCGCGCCGCCGCTCGCTGGCCGCCTCGCACCCCGCACACGCCATCGACCTCCGCGCCGTCACACACCACCAGGTACACCCACACATACACATACCTTTATGACATTTGAATGAAGATACATACACACAAATGCCTCAGGGGCGTCCATCCCATATAAACAGATAAGCAGTGCTTACCATTGTGGTGACTGAATACACTCGTGTCGTGTGTGTGTCAATAGCAAAATGTATGTACTTACGCGCCACATTGGTATGTAATTAACCTACCCTACTTATTGTTTATGTTTATCCCTCTGAAAACACAATGTACACCCCTGATATGCCATTATTCCCCAGAGCGCCACCCAAACGCAAACAAAATCGGTCAAATCTGTCCAACCATTGAGGAGTTCAGTGACATAAAGTTCAATTTTAATAAAGATACAAAAAAATAAAATTAAATTGTCTGTTTTTAATTCCAAAATAACAGCTTTTCACTAAATGCATATGAAAGTATACAAAAAAAATGTTTTTTTATGTGCGTACCTAACTCACATAAAAAACCATTTTTTTTCTCTCTTTGTCTGGCTGTCTGTTTTTTAGTTCCGGCTGATCTCCAAAACGACTATTCCGATTTTAACGGGATTGTTACTAGCAGAATGCTAAGGTTACTAGGAATAACACATATATATATAGAGCCTTATGTTTTTTTAATATATCAAATTCAACGTCCTGGCTGACCGACTTATATTAACGCACTAAACAACTGATCTTAGAGATACGACATTTAGAAAGTGTGTCCTAAGAGTTCCCATGAAATTAAGTCAAAAAAATAAAGTTAGGTAAAACCGCGGGGCTGACCCAGTACTTATGAGTACTATTTGCAAAAGAGGGGGGGTCCAAAACTAGTACTTCAAAGACTTCAGACTTAAGACTTATGTTTCATTGCAGTTGGAGACGTTGAAAAACCAAGTGGGAGCCGAGACATTCGATCGCCTCCTGCAATCAACCGATCAAGAAACATTACAGCAGATCAGAGAATATATTCCACTTTGAATACTAAACACTTAATTAGCCTATGCTTATCCCATCGTATTATTTATAAATGACTTCCTCACGCTCTGTCCCTTTCTAAATAGACTGAAAGTATAGAGCGCCATTTCACTCTAACAATTTATTCAACTTGATTCAATGTGATGCTGCAAGACTAGAGTTGATATAGGTTTTAATTCGATTAGTCAATCGATATTTTAAAGAAGAATTTTGACATCACTTTTTCAAATCTAAAAATATTCGAATGAATGTGTAAGTAATTATCTGGCACTTATTTGGCTTATTATCGTCGCTTTGTTCGTAAGGATAATGTTTCTATGAAAAAAGTAAAATTTGATTAATATATGTATAGTAAAGTCTGTACTATCGTCGGTGTGTTATCAAATAAAGACTAAAATCTTATGAAATGAAAAAATAAATATTTATAATTATGTATAAATCAACAACATAAAATATCCTAAACATAACAAAATTCTAAACCTATTACTTACCTCGGGCCTTACAATGAGCTCTTATTGGCATGATAGTTTCACTCTTATTATGAGACAGATGAATTGACGTGTATACATCTGTCTCTGTCACACAACTGTAATAACATTGCAATAAGAGCTCATGATGGGGCCCCTGAAATTACAAAAAACACAACTTATATAGCCTCTAATTTCTGATAATTATTTCCAAAGAATAAATGATAAAATTTTTACTTTTTGATGTCATCACCGACAGTTGCAACATTTTAATTTAAACAGTAAGTCATATAAAGAGGGTTTCTTTACATATCGTACACTCAGAACGATAGGGGCTAAAGTCAACATTTTTTTTTTTTAACTTAGGCAGTTATAATTTTACCAGTTACTGAATATAATGTATTTTATATTTTTAACTAGCTTGCCCCGCGGTTTCACCCGCGTTCCTTGTCTCAGCCCGATCGGTTTAAAATTGTCAAAATTTCATACAAACTTTCATCCCCTATTTTATCCCCTAGGGAGTAGAACTAATCAAAATCCTTTCTTAGCGGATGCCTACGCCATAACATCTACCTGCATGTCAAATTTCAGCCCGAACGTCCAGTGCTTTGGGCTGTGATAGATCACTATGTCAGTCAGTTAGTCAGTCACCTTTGAGTTATATATATTTAAAACTACGTGTAGATATACATTTTGAGGTCTGTCTATCTTAATATAATTAAATTCACAAATTTTTGAGTTGAGCCTCTTTCGTTCTGAGGGTGCGATATGTATTACGGAAATTCATGTTCTAGGTAAGTCAACGCTTACATTTTGTTTAAACCAAGGAGGCTTCCTGCGCGCCCTTTGTGTGTGTGCAATCATTCAGGTTTTAGTGTTTTATATATAATATGTACTCTTATGAAATAGAATAAACGATTTTGATAACTTATCTTGAATAACTAATGAATTTCATACATTAAGATGTAAAATATTACACTTTGTTATGGCGCTCCGTACTGTCTTTGATACGCTGTAATAATCATAATAATATAATATTCCACGTAAATAACTATATTATTTGTATATGTGATATACTTGCTATTTCCTACAGTATAGCTTTAATATAGGAGATATTTTGTATGCATCATTATTTTATACTTAAATGAGAAATAAAAAAAAAATGTATTTACCCGTGCGGTTAGGCGAAGGTGTACCAACACCTGTTTGTCACCAAAAATGATTAAATGCAAAAAAGGTTGAGGAATTATTTTAACATAATTCTATTCCAAATTAATATCGGTATTTGCATAATAAAAACATTGTATCTATTTATATTAACGGGAGTGACAGATAAGTGGGGAGAAAGGGATAGCTATAGCACCAGTTCATATGAGAGAATGAGACAGACTGAATAGACCTTCAACCTATTAATTCTTATTATGATGTTGATTCCACTATAACTTCTGTAAATGTGCGGCCTCATGCATCCGCCCGACACTCGTTACCAGCGACAAATATGTACTCATTTTAAATTTCCCGCGACTCAAAAAGGAACTACGTCATGCAGCCGCTCTTATCACGTATCGCTATATATCACGTGACCACATTTGTCGCTGGAAGCGAGCGTCGAGCGGCTTACATCAGGTTGCACCTTAAGGGATATATCTATATAATGCGTGTACTAGATACTGCAGTCGGATAAATGTCTGCCCTGTATGTTAAAAGTTTCTTAATAAGAATTAATGGTAACATTGGGCCATCGAGAATTATGCTAAGGGTAATTACATCAGGTGGTATTTAATATAATACGAATCATCCTGAATTACTCAAATCGAGCAATTTCTTTGCTCGTGTAAGTCCAGTTAGGTCGAAACGAGCGAGTGGCCACTACACAAGGATTCAACTCTTCGAAAAATAGCGGCTTTATCATGAGCTCTTATCGTTTAAATGACTCGTTCGCCTGACGATCACGAGGTCCGGGTTTCGTTTCCCTGGTCTCCCTGGTAAATTGATATTGGGCTTCTTATTTTCCAAGAAATTCGCAATAAATGTCCGGTGTTTGCCAGTTGGCTGTGTTTACACCCGTGCCTCAAAAACCACGTTAATCCGTTGGTCTTACGCCTGGGCCCTTACCATAAGCTCTTATTACGATAGATCAGCTGTGTGACAGTGACAGACTAATACACGTCATATACATCTGTCTCATGATAAGAGATAAACTATCATGGCAATAAGAGGTCATGGTAAGGCCCCTGATCTCAATTCGTGTCGGATTGCCGTCCCATCTGACTATGCGAGTGAAGGAATACGGTGTATAGTATTTAGTACAGTGTGCATTTGCGCACATGCTTGTGCACTTTATAATATCTCATGCGCAGATGGCTGATCCACATTGAAATTAACATACGATTTTTATATAGTATGAACATATTTCAGTATATGACATGTCCAAATCTGTTACAGCCGAACTATCAATGCTATAAGACCTCATGATTAAATCGCAGGCGACGTACCATTTTGATAAACCGAACATCTTTGTGCATGTATGTGAATAAATTGTATAATATTCTCGCATAGAATTCAGGTTCTATATATTATTGTATAATAATAATTGAAGCTTCCAACTTTAAAATACGTGCACGCAATAATGTATCGATAAAAGGTGGAATCGATTTGAATCGAGACGTCACCTGAAGCGACACAATTTATTTTTATTATTTTTTACGGTTATAATATCCGCGCTAGTTTATAAATACTTCTAGATTGTATTATGTACCTATTATAATGTATAATCCCTTATACATAAATACCTACTTATACATAATCCTGTGAGATAATAATGCTGTTTATCCTGAAATTGTTCTTATTAATCATATTGATAAGGTAACCATACTTATAATGAATTGCACCTGCGCTACGATCGGCCGTTTAACTGAGACAGTTCTTAGCCGAAACTGAATTCTACGTTCCGTCTCTCTCTCTCTCGAAGTACAAGCGCTGTGTGAAAAAGGGATGAAACGCTGCCCCGGTGACGTCTCTAGATGTACTAGAAACCTATGAAACTGACTCAGTTAACCGGTAGACATACTAAAGTCAATCTTTTATGTTAAGATAGTATGATTTAAAAATCATTGGATACGTTAATGTTCTGTAGGTCTAAAAAGGCCACTTTGGGAGAATTCGAAATATGATTCACCATCGAAATGACAAAATGGCCACTTAGGTGCAAGGTGCAATTCATATTTTGATTCACGAATGATTAATATTTGTCAATTCACCTGTTTCACAATTTCGCAATTTGAACAAAATATGAATCGCTTTTGTGGCAAATAGCATCATAAAAAGTTAGTCAGGGACTAACATCTACAATTAATGTAATCATTCGTGAATCATAATATGAATTGCACCTAAGTGACCATATTCGAATCACATGATGATTCTCCCAAAGTGGCCTTTTTAGACCTACTGAGGAATATTATGGATTGTGATCTGTGTGTGGACAAGAAAGAGTTGCTTATTTTTTTAACGCTCGAATGTAACTTAGGTTGATAAATAAGGTTAAAGGATGTCGTAATTTAGAGTTGGAATTCGGTTCCGTACCCAAGCGTAAACCATAGCGTAATGCGTATGCAAAATCTTCTGTCTTAAGCGTGACCCAGGCTGGGCAAAGAAATATAGTTTGAATGTAATGAAGGGTATAACAACACCGACTATACATTGAAAAAGAGCTCGAAGAACCACTTAAGTTCAAAAATTGTGTGGTCCTTCGAGCCCGGTTTATGCAATATCAATATTTTTGTTCAAAAGATAAGCAACATTTGTTTATTAAATATTAGCTGTGCTGCGGAGTGGACAATATGTGAAATTCATTTTCACGCTAGTGGCGCCATCTGTCGAAGATTTGCCGTACCAGCTCAGACGCCTTCGTGGGTTCATGCACAACACTTTGCTGAAGATCATCGCATGATCAAATACATACAGAGAGCTCAAAACTCGTGACGGCACATGTAATGACGATATTATTTGAATTGGAGAATTTGGAGATGTGAACAGGAATGGGATTTACGTATTTAGTTTTTTTTTACTTTATATATGACATAACCAAACATGATAAATATCTAAAACTTATTAAATTTGATTTCGGTCACCCGTTTAGCTATAAATTTGTATAATATAAAAATATACCACCTATTTTGATCTAGGGTTGACATAGTGAAAGTTACTGCGACAACGAATGGCAACCCTATTAAAAAAAAAACTTATGCTATTGACTATCTTACCAAACATGAGTTCTACTTATGTACTTATGTTACCTTCATAAAAATGTATGATATATTGTAACTTAGTCAACTCATTATCTACCTATTTGACTACTTTATATATACAGGATGTGATTAGAAAACTATATACAATGTAATTTACGATTATAAATATAACTATAATGTTATAATATTATTGGAAATTCTAACATTCACTATCCTAGTATAGACCGGATTATAACTAAGTAGGTCTAATCTACGACTCCAGACGCAACATTGTTAGACCTATGCAAGTTATAGACGAAATAAATTGTTTTACAAGGCAATCCAGTGTTTCATTAAAAATACGTTATATTGGCACCGACATATATGCTCAAGCCTGTATTCCCCGAAGGGGTAGGCAGAGGTGTTGTTATCACAACACCCACTTTTCACCGAATTTGATTAAGTGCCAACGTGACAGTGAGTCTATCGCCGTCTCAGGCACTTAACATACGTCTTTGAATTACTTCTCAGAAATATGCAGGTTTCCTCATGATTTTTTCCTTCACCGTAAAGCACGTGGTGTGAAATCACTGTACATAAGTTTTTTAGGAAAACTCATTGGTACAGGCCCCGTTGGGATTCGAACTTGCGTCGCTTGCGTAGCAGGCGACTGCTCTAACCCCGAGGCCACCACGGCTCTTGGCAACGAATTATATAATTTCACTTACGCCATCCCAGAAGGGGTAAGCAGAGGTGTTGTAACATCAACACCCACAATTCACCGAATATGATCAAGGACCAACGTGACAGAGGTGTGTCCATCGCCGTCAGAGGCACTATATATACGTCTTTGAATTACTTCTCAGACATTATATTTCCTCACTATGTATTCCTCCACCGTGAAGAATGTGGTGTGAAATCACTGCACATAAGGGATAAAAGAAATCTTATTATGATTTTGTGAAACTATTAATGTGGATGAAGCGAAAAAGTATCAAGGATCGTAGCAGGTGCCAAACTTGATCATACGGGCCACTCGACATCGTACATAATTTGGATGGCTCGAAAATATGCATGAGAAATAGACGTCACTAGAACATACATAAATGCTCATGCCTGTAATTCCCGAAGAGGTTTTCGCCAATTATGTTAGTCCCATGAAGTAGGGAGCGAGATTATTGACAATAAATGGGCACTAATCCAGACTGGACTGCGACTGGAAAATTACAGATGATAATTCAAATTCCTAATATCTTGATTGATTGATTAGACTTTTAACAAAGTAAATAAGATGTTTAACAAAGCAACCGAGACCGACGGCTTTACGTGCTCTCCGAGGCACGGAGGGAACTCGGGCAGTCACCCATCTAATTACAGGCTAGGGTTAGGGTTGTTTAACTTCGCTGATCGAATGATATGCGCAATAGCAACTGTGCCACGAGCTCCTCTTTTAACATCGGTTGAATAAATATATCAGGATCCATCCAAGGTAACGTTCTATCCGAGAATCTAAACTGACTTAGTTTCGGCACTGGAGTGACTGGAGTGCCATCTAATGGGCGCGCATTTTATACTCCAAGCAGTTGGCACTGTGCCAGGTAGATAGCTCTTGCCACAAGGAATCACAATTTGAAATTGATTTACTGCCTTTCTTGACTATAATGTATGGTATGATAAGGGCTCCGAATTTTACATAGTGTGAAATGCATTCTTATTATGGGAGCTCGCGCTGAGGCTTGCATCAGTAAGTAGTCAAGTCAAGGTGATACCTATGGTATAATGGCACTCTATTACTAAGACTTCGCTGTCTGTGTGTCTGTCTGCCACAAGGCTGTATCTCATGAACCATAGTTAGACAGTCGAAATATTCACTGATGATTTGCCTTATTAAGAACTAGCGGACGTCATGCTGTGTCAGCTACTCGCTGATGATGAAGCTATCCATTGCTGAAAAAAAATTCATGATCGGTCTAGTACTTTTTGAGCCAATTCGTTAAAAACATAGTGACATACAAATATTTCCTCTTTATAATATTAGTATAGATGGAAACATAGTGAGCGACTTAAGGCCCGTCTCCGCCCCACGGAGGACTAGCGATCTTAGGTACTCACCGCACGAACCACTAAGCTAGAAAAAGTTATACTAAACAAACGTCAACATTGTAAACAATGGCTTAGTTACACGGTCTTAAGTTCACATTGGTATTCTGTTACTTTAGCCTACCTGACGTTATCATTGCTGTGCACATCAGTAGGTAGCCCTACCACGAGTTTGCCACCGTTTTCGTAAACTATACTCGCTAGCGTCACTCGCAATATTTGCATGAGATATTTTAGTTCTTCACGTCACCGCTGAGAGTCGATGCACAATTTCTCATACTAATATTCGGTGGAGACGCCAGCGAGTCTAGATTACGTAAACGGTGGCAAACCCGTGATAGGGGTACTGTTCTTCGATACCATACGCTGTGAACAAATTTTCAGTACTTTACTGAAAGATATGTCACAAGTAAGGTACTAGGAATGTAGCGAACACGATATCTATCTTCACCGTACAAAACTTCAAAAGTGCAGTACACCGCTTATCTAACTTTGAAGACCGTCCAAACTGCCTAGCGTTAGGAAAAATGTGTAAAAATAGTTTCCAAGCGCGATCATTTCCTCGTTGAGTAATCAAAAGCTCGTTGGCGTATCAGAGGCTGTCACGCGGCTAATGTTAGGGTATGTTTGGGTGCTTGGGTGTTAGCCAACTAGCATGTCGCCGTACTAGGCTTCCAGTGGAACTGCAGTGTTGTATAGGGATTAGACTGACTGCACGGTAATTTTCCTTATTATATCTATAGCCTTAGCAAGACTTGAATTTTGTAACGCCGCCTGGCACCATGTATGTTATATATGAAGCGTGTAGACGTCAATTCAATTGAATTTTCATAGTTCTTTTTTGTTTCTTTCTGGAAGTCTGTCATGTAATGTCGTGTGCTGCACTCACGTGTGTAATGAAAGAAAACGTGAAACGGCTGTGAGAACTTAATTTATTGCAAGGGGTTCAAATCCCCAATACTATTTCTAAATATGGAACATCTCATCCGAATTTCTAACGCCTTATTTGTATTGTTTAGGCTACGCTGATGATAAACGTACAATCAACAAATAGGTTCACAGTTTGCTGGGTCTGGGTGGTTGTTGGTTTGATAAAGTGAATCTAGCATAAATTATTGTATTTTATTATAAGGTATTTTCCATATGATAATAATGGTCTCCGAATTTCGGTTATGGCGGCTAATCTCAACGAGGAACAGCCATCTACGCATGAGATATTATAGTGCACAAGTGTGTGCGTAAACACAGGTGCACTCTTTATTCCCTCATTCTCATAGTCCGATGGGAGGCAATCCGACACGACCGGAGAGAGATCAGGCGCAGGACCAACGGTACAACGTGCTTTCCGAGGCACGGGGGTGTAAACACCCCCAACTTCCAAACTCCGGGCATTTATTGTGAATTTCTTGACAGAAAAACCCAATATCTATTTTTGACCCTATCGGGGAATCGACTTACCATCTGTTACGTAGACTGGCACCTAATATTTACTGAAAAGTGAGCTTTGAAACACTCCTGCCTATCCTTTGGGGACCTTTTCGAGACTGCATATGAATAAATAGAGAGAAAAATCAGGTTATTAATTACCAAGCCTCTGGGACAGTCAGCACGGGTGAAACCCTTGGTCTTAGTGTAAAAACTACAAGATCACCACAGTAGCTTATCTCACCTACAAGCGGGAGCGACAAGCGACAGTATCCAATGAATAATAAGGGCATATTTATCAGACTGGGGCATTAATCAGCAAATGATATTTATTTCAGCGTTCGTTACGCGGCGGCTAATTGCGCGTCCCTGTCCTGCCTTGGCTCCATAAATTATTACGCGGTACAAGTTAAGATACTACATCGACTATAAGTTTAGACCTAAGCCTCCTCATTCCGAAACATAGTTTAAGCGAAGTCTAGACCATACATGGACTAAAACTATGTCCATCCCTTTCGAAATTCATATCACAAAAAGAGATGGAATTACGTTTAAACCAAAGACAGATCATTTTGTATATTTCATGTAACTAACATAAATGCAATAAAAATGAATATGGAATAATGGATGCAAAGATTGAAAGAATAAAATTGCATCGTGGTCTGCATCAAAGAGCTTTCTAAGCATACGATTTAAAACACAAAGGGAACTCGGTACGACACGGAGTCAATTAGACTATTAGCGTCTAAGCCACGAGCTTAGCACAGTAGTAAAATGTGTGTTTATTTGGTAATATTAACGGCCATCAAGGCATAAAGAAACTTAGCCACATATAGATAGAGATCCATTCGCCTATCCCTTGCGCCGTGGTGACTGCTCCGGGCTCTCGCGTTGCCGACGCCATTAGTTCTGTTTCTTGCAGACTCCAGCCGGATAACCGGGACTTTCTCAAGAATAAATTAGTTAATGAACCGTTAGAATATTACTCCACTGGTTGTTGGTTATTTGATAAAGGTGCTCCTGTTATTTATGCTCTCCTGGTACCTCCGCTCCAGCGCTGAAATAACTTACCTCAGATTGTTTTTTCTTATATATTTGTTTCCAAGTTAAATACAATTACTTTATAGTTTTTTCATATACATACATAGAAAAAATTATCTTGCATTTTTATTCAAGGAACTTAACATAAATCATTTGATGCGGGATAAGTAGCTCGGGCATATTGTATGTATATGCCCGCAAATTAAATAAAATGGTTAAAGTATCGGAAAGCGAATAAGAATACCTTTAAATATCTTCTAAAAAAAAGTCAGACGTATGCAGGTTCCCTCCTTATTATTTAAATTTTCTTTTTCAAGATAACTCACCAAATATTTCTTTACAAACAAAATTCTGTATTCAAAGGGCTTCAAATTCAAACGACTGGAATCAATATAAGTATATAATAACTTTATGTAAGTAGGTAGGTAATCAATCAATCACCATTTGACGTTAGCATGGTATGTATATTAATTCCACACCGTAAGTAACCTTCACGTTATTTTCATAGGCTACAAAAAATTACACTTTTCACGGATTGCATGAGGGAAGCTTGCTTACCAACGGGGCAAGCATACTTTCTTTCTAGTTGGATGAACAACTAGGTAATTTAAGCCCGCAGGTGTCCTGAGCGTGACTTTCCACATTTAAAATTAAATTTCGACAGACTCGCTCAGAATTAATCGCTGGTTCTAGGGACACGAAATTTTCTAGGTGGTAAAGGGTTTGCTGTTAAACAATGACTCAGGGCATTAAATCTGCTCTGTAATATGGTCACCATTGTAATCCCCAAAATAGTAGGCAGATGTGTACATTTAGTGCATTCGCATTTCGCTAGTTATCGTTCCCCAGGTCGGGCAAACTACTACACTGCGGAACTCGAGGTCTTTGGGTTGGCACCCAGTACCTCGTGTTCCGCTGTTGTTTGCGACCACTAGACCTACAAAGCTATCAAATGTCTGTAACTTTGTCCTATTTTATCCGCTTACTAACCGACTTAACACAAAAAGAGGAGGCTCTAAATTCGACTGTATATATTTTTTTAAATATATATCGAACTAAAACGAATTATATACACAAGGAGCAGTTACTAAAACTTATTAAAATAGAATATAGGGTCAAATCAGCGTCCCCCGGGAATGTGCCAAGAAAGCTCCTAGCATTGTCAGAAATTATATTTTCTCAAATAAGACAATACATTTTAAGGGGTTCGTAGAAGGATCTCGTCTAAGTATTATCCAGGGTGTAAACTCCAGATTGATCTGCCATAATCGATTGACAAAGATGTCTTAACCGGGAGCGACAGCTTCACCCCCAGGGAGCCCCAGCCAATTACTGACCGCGGGCGACGTAGTTGCATATCAATTACTGGATGCTCCCTCACATATCCCCTAGGGTTGGAGACCGATGTCATTCCCTGGTTATACAAAGTTTAATCGAATTCTGTCCTAATTTAGGCAATTATAAACTGAGTGATGAATGCATTTATTAACCTGTTGGAAAATCTAGTTATTTTATTCGCTTATGCCAGGAACAGCGTGACGCGAAAACCTTAGTATCTGTGTTACCCCACTTTTGGGTCTCAATATAAACCAATCACAGAAATTAAACATATTATGCGCTGAATGCCCAACAGTTCGAAATATTTGGAAAAGGTGGCGAGCGTACATTCCTCGAAGTGATTACACCAATATATTACTTGCGCATTGTCTACCAAAGAATAGAATCATAGTAATAGACGGAATGATCTACTATAGCTGCACAGTCTCCACTCCTCTCCACTGGAGTACTGGCGAGGCGACCTTACCCACCACAGGAACACAAAGTTACTTTAAGTAAGTATTATTTGGCTGCAATCTTCTGCAAGATGGAGGTACAGCTAAGCGACTTCTCCGGGTTTGACAACGAAAAACAATGCTGATATAATAGTTCATTGTACCTACATGAAACGTCAAAGCTAGAAGTCTAAATACGCGCTGCTTAAACCGATGATGGAAGAGCCACAGTTCCTCGTCGGGCAGCTTCGTATTCCATATGCAGCTCTCACTTTGTACTCGTGTATCATGATAATACACGGTAGGGAGATCATGATGACGCATCGTTCCCCGAATCACAGGAGTCATGTTTCAAACGGCCGTTTAACTAGATCTGCAAAACCTATCGTTTCCAACCAGCTAATGTTGTTCAGAAAAGCAATTTCAAAATCTGTTCAAGACAGCTGGTGGTTAATGAATTGTTAGATGGAGCACGGAAGCTCTAGGTAATGTGCATCCGGCACGAACTTGCCCTATTTTACTTTCCACGTCATTTGTTGGTTTTACTACAGTTTCTGTATTAGTTTAAGTAAATTTTAAGCTAAAAGTACAGTACGTATTTTCTGAAGAAAGTAGAATGGCGTTAGAATAAAGGTCACGCCTTCTGAGAAGGTTGCATCACGATGTTTTCCTTCGTCGAAAAATTCGTAGTGTGACATCATTAGCACTCATGTTCCCATAAAAGCTCATAAGTTCTGATCGGATCTTCCGTCGCTTGACCACCACAGCTCCGGCACAAATTAAATGTTCATACATGTTGTCATACTTCATTTTATTTAACTTGATTATTATTATTATATTAAAATATTGATAGTAATATTTTTAACGACCCTGAGATCGAATCCATCGAACCCAGGATCTCGTGTTCCGCCGTAGGGATTACAACCTCTCAGAAATTAAAGGTATTCGTGAGAAATTTTCTATTATGCAAGGAATCGTGTGTCAATTTCTCGGCAAGTAATGAGCATAAGTAGTCGCGAATGAAGCTATCCAAAACAGCTTTTCTCAGTTCCCTTCATATTTACTAAGTGGGAGTTCTGTTAGAGAAGTTATCTCTGAGCAGATTTTTGCTTGTCAAGCACGCAATCAGATTTGCTGTTCTCCGCATCTTAATTTGCGCTTCTTGTTTTGTGAGATCAACAGATTTGATTGTGCGCGTTGCAGAATGAGTTTTGCTTTCGTCCAATAAAAGGCGATGTAGTTTTATTCCGAAACTAGCAGTGCTCTGCAAGTTTATTTTTATTTTATGAAATGTTATTTTAAATAATTTTATGGGTAGCTTTACTTCTTAAAAAAAAATATGCACACGCCATCCCAGAAAGGTCCCCAAAGGGGTAAGCAGAGGTGTTGTAACAACACCCACATTTCACTGAATATGATCAAGTTGCAACGTGACAGAGGGTGAGTCCATCGCCGTGTCAGGCACTATACATACGTCTTTGAATTACTTCTCAGACACATGCAGGTTTCCTCACGATGTTTTCCTTCAACGTAAAGCCCGTGGTGTGAAATAACTACACATAAGTTTTTTTAGAAAAACTCAATGGTAGAGGCCCCGCTGTGATTCGAACTTGCGTTGCTTGCGCAGCAGGCGACTGCTCTAACCCCAAGGCCACCGCGGCTTCTTTACGGCTTTATTACTTAAAAAAAAATAGACTAAGTTACTCCTTGTAACATCAGCTAACTATCAGTTCCATTCGAATAGGAGATAAAAAAATATATATTTTTTTATGTAATTACCGTACTTATATAGTTACTTTCATATGTGTGAGGTACAGTGGAAAGCTGTTTTTGAATTACCAACAGCGTAAGTTACTCCTTATAAAGTCCCGTGAAAGGTCCAGCAGCTTTAGAGATTAGTCATCGACAATCTTGCCGTATTTCTAGCACCTTATTTTCTTCGAAGACAAGTGAATGTTGTACCTGTCTACTCCAAGGATTCTTGGAGAAAGGCAATAAAATAATATGCATTCTAGTCATTCGTCATCTCTTCAAAATTAATATTCTGCGATACTTGAAGTCTTGAGCAGACTCCATAAGGAGTTGTGGAAATACCAGACAATAGGGTGAAGCCTGCAGTTATGTGCTATAATGTTTGGTTTTGTTTGAAGTACTTAGCTAATGCAATATATCGTAGCCGCAGTAAAGTACGTAACAATATCTTAACTTTGCTCTTTTGTTTCATGCAATTTACGGATATAATGCGAAATACTGGGGTAGCAAATACTTTCGACGTAAAATACGATCAATTTGCAGATAACACTAATAAATAATAATGCCGTCATGAGTCATGTCCCTCATGGGTTTAAATTGCATTATATTTTGATTGAATCACCAAATAAGCACTCAATCACTTTGATGTTAGCTACACGAGAAATGAGCATGGCAGGTTAGGTGGGATATCTATATATATAAAAATGAATTGCTGTTCGTTAGTCTCGCTAAAACTTGACAATGGCTGGACCGATTCGGGTGATTTTGGTATTGATCAATTTGTTGAAGTTCAGGGAAGGTTTAAACGATGGGAAATATGATGTGACTGATTGACTGGCATAGTGATCTATCAACGCACAGCCCAAACCACTGGACGGATCGGGCTGACATTTGGCATGCAGGTACATGTTATGACGTAGGCATCCGCTAACAAAGGATTTTGATTAATTCTACCCCCAAGGGGATAAAATAGGGGATGAAAGATTGTATGAAACTTTGTCAATTTAAAACCGATATATTATATAAAACTAAATTTACGCGGGTGAAACTGGGGCACAGCTAGTTATTTAATAAAAAAAAAATTCTGCATATTTTGACATAACATATTGGCATGCAAAATATATAGGAAGCTGAACGAATTGATCAATTTACATTTTTTCTGTCACGAAATCTACAATTGAATAATATGATTTAGTGACTAAAAATTATTCTTTTTAAAGTAACTTACATTCAGGTCACTGATTCTAAATCAGCGGTGCCTTATACAGTACAATATTATACTTTTTTACAAAAAGTCTGTTATCATCGCGTCTACTGCGACTGCTCTGATACGATAGTTAGGGGCAAAGTTTTGAGTTTGTATTTACGGATATCGCAATACTTTACAGGAACCAGAATATAGAAGGAAGAAGCGAGATGCGCATTTTCATTACCTCGTGTCGCTCTTCCTTCGCCATTACCCAATCAACCAATGTTATAGAACTTATAGATCGCATATTCGCACTAAGGGAAATTCTTGCAATTCTAACGTCTCGTCGACAACAAGCATTCGCTGGATTCCGGCCACACATCGCGATACACCGGGATCAATCGGGGATCGTGACGGGAATAGACAACACGCCATTCTGGTTACATGCTGCAGGTACACTAACGGATATGACCGATTAAAATTTGACTGGAATAATCGTACGTTCTTAACTGCAATTATCTGCTTCTTAACTGGAATTATCTGCTTCTTAACTGCAATTATCTGCTTCTTAACTGCAATTATCTGCTTCTTATTTAATTAATTAAAAAAAACTTTATTTGTTCTTAATCTGAAGCACGGTTTACTCGGCTAATGAAGTGGAGGTTAAAAAGGCAGTGGTAAGACCAAACGAAGATTTTTTTCCTTAACTATACACATACACACTCGACATGTAACTAACTTATCTAATATAGCCCGTTCTGTTCCTCTGCTGGACAAATTTGATGCAAGGGAATATTCTATATTTAGTACTTATAATATTTTTTTAAAAATATATATAAACTAGAATTTTCCAGTTCCGAGGCTTTTTAGGCACACCGACACAAAATCATCGATGTCCTCTATGTATGTATATATAGGCATTTTATTATTTCAGACATGGGGATATCGGTATTAATATCAAAGTTTTAAAAGTAATTAGGATCAATACAAGAAAGTCTAGTTTCCTAGCCGCAGTAGTTGTGGATTTATTTAGAAAATACTATTTCGATAACATAGCTTCGACAAAAGTAAGAGGCTTGGCTACTTATTGCACGTGAGTGTTGGCTCTGTGTAAATTGGGTTTATTATTGCCAGCCAAGTAGCCATAGGGCGTTCTTGATTGGCATTGTCTAACCTATAAATCTAAACAGATAAAAAATCATGGCTTGGTTATTATCACAACACCCGCTTTTCATCGAAGATTAAGTGCTAACGTGACAGATGCTGAGGCGATCGCCGTGTCAGGCACTATACATACGTCTTTGAATTACTTCACAGAAATATGCAGGTTTCCTCATGATATTTTCCTTCACCGTGGAAATCACTGCACGTAAGTTTTTTGTAGAAAATCTCGTAAGTGCAGGCTCCGCTGGGATTCGAACTTGCGTCGCTTGCGTAACAGGCCACTGCTCAAACCCCAAGCTACTACACAATATTATTATTTGTAGATAGCTATAAGAAGTTGATGTAGTGACATTTCTCGTTAATTGAAGTAAAATATCAAATCTCTTCTATTCCATGATGCCCTGGTAGCCAAATAAATAAAATATGCAATTCGAGAGCGAAACGCAAAGTACGGATGTTCAAACTCAAAGCTAAGTTCTATAAACAGTTAAAAGTACACCTTACAGCATTAATTCGAGCGAGTACTTGTATCAACATTAAACTGGGAAATATTGATTTGTTTTTAAGGTGCAGTTTTATTTGTACGAGAGTCAGTTAAAATTGTATATGTTAAGGATGATCAATGATGTGAAATCACTCTCCACAGCGAGTTGAACAATGTTGAATTCACAAACACACGCTTTATGAAATCAGGCCCATTGTTAAACCAAATGGAATCGGTAAATACTAGCACTTTCTGACTGAAAAATATTGATGATTCAGGGGATAATCTTACTTAATATGAAGCTGAAAGTGAGCTTAATGTGAAACTGAGTTTGTTTTCCTCAAGAATTACTACTGGGGGCCTACCATCATCGGTTTGAGCAGAGCGTGTCAAGAACTTCTGAGCTTCTACGTTACATTTTATTACCATAAAATTCTCCTTAGGAGTTCTTAATACACGCTGCTTAAACGATCATAATTGGCCTCCAGTACCCCTATCACGAGTTTGCCACTGTATTCGTAATCTACACTCGCTAGCGTCACTCGCAATATTTGTATGAGATATTTTAGTTCTTCACGTCATCGCTGGGAGTCGGTGCACAATTTCTCATACTAATATTCGGCGGAGACGCCAGCGAGTATATATCATCAGTAATCTACCAGCTGTATTCATGTTAAAGTCGGTATAGCCATTACAGCAGGAACAAACAGACCGAGAGCGAGATTGTTTTCTTAAATAGTATTTAATTTTATAATTTTTACAATTTCGAATTTCACCATGTGTTCGTATTATTTTTTGACATTTAAATAATATTTTGAATCTAATTTTTTTTAAGTAAATATGGGCAGTTTGATTAAAATTATGATACAGTGTATCTACAGCACTATTACAAAGAGGAAATATTTGTATTTCTGTGTGTATGTTTGTAATGAATAAACTCAAAACCTACTAAGCCGATTTCAAAAATTATTTCACCATTGGAAAGCTACATTATCAGCGAGTAATATAGACTTTATTTACTCTCTTGGGAACGATCGCTAGTGATGGATACATCTATCTGTCGCACACAACTATAATTGCACTAAGAGACCATCGCTGGACCCTTGATCATCTAGCTACGCAAGCAAAAACTCATGACGATATTTCAAAATGTTCTAACTTGACCCCTCGCGTACTCCTAGTAATTTATTAACCCGTCGAATGTCACATGCGGGGACCAAATGACCGGGAGTTTAACGAGCCAAAGTTGCGGTGGAAAACATTTATTATTTAAACAATAGCCCTGCCTCTGCGTGGCCCTGCGGTACAGGGTCCAGAGTTTACAATACTGATCTTACTTGATTCCATTGTCATAAGAGCTTATTGTTTCAACTAAGCTAGTTAGTAAAGTACATTGTGTTAGCTTGAAATGATTTATTCGTCTAAGATTTTATTCTTACTATTATAAATCTCATCTATACATATATACAGACAAATAAAATGTAATTATCTGTAATTCCAAAACAACAGCTTTTCACTAAATACATATGAAAGTATATACGGTACTGACCTAAAAAATTCATTATCTTTTTAATTTTCTCACTGATTGTTTGTTCCGGGTAATCTCTTAAACAGCTGGACCGATTTTAACAGGACTTTCATTGGCAGGTAACTAATGTTACAGGGAGTAACATAAGCTAATTTTATTTTAAAAATCCCAGCGGTCTGTACCAATGAGTTTTTCTTAAAACTTAAGTGCAGTGATTTCACACCACGTGCTTAACTGTGAAGGATAACATTTTGAGGAAGCCTGCATATGTCTGAGAAGTAAATCCAAAGACGTTTGTATAACTGCCGGGGTCTGAAGCTATGTAACTTACTTGGATCTTAAATATGTTGTGATGATATATATTTATTTATTTATCATATATAGTCCTGCTATACCGCTATTATATTTTATATAGTCAAAAGATTTCATACATAATAAATTGAATGCCCTGCCAAGCAAAAGACGATGAGAGATCTCTTCAAGGAACACGTTATTGCAATTTAACATTTATTCCAAAGCACAACAGTTCAAAATAGAAAACATTCTTAGATATATTCAACACTGTATTGAGAAATTTTCAAGAGCATTACCGACTACCGAAAGTAGTTGCGTTGTTATTAATTAATAGTTTCGGAGAAATGTCGAACTATTTCGGCTATTTTAGATAAATTAATGTTAAGTTATTCCGTACACAAGTCTTGACGGCTCGAATAGTTAAGTCTGTAGTGGCTTGAGTTGAAACATTGCTCACAGTATTCTTAAGAAGTTTTTAGCTTAGTTCTTGATACCAAACATATTAAAATCTTCCCACTGGGGTAGGCAGAAGTGTTATAGCCATCTATTAATCGAACGATAAATTAAAGAGTCTGGCCTTGGGGTTTGAGCAGTCGTCTGCTACGCAAGCGATGCAAGTTCGAATCCCAGCGGGGCGTGTACCAATGAGTTTAAAAAAAAACTTGTGCAGTGATTTCACACCACGTGCTTTACGGTGAACGAAAACATCGTGAGGAAGCCTGCGTATGTCTGAGAAGTGATTCAAAGACTTATATAGTGCCTGAGACAGCGACGGACTCACCCTCTGTCACGTTGGCACTAAATCATATTTGGTGAAATCTGGGTGTTGTTGTTACAGCACCTCTGCTTATCCCTTCGGGGACCCTTCTGGGATGGCGTGGCGTGAGCATATTTATTAATTTTATTTTAATCGATGATTAATAATGACCTCCTACCGAATTTCGGCTACGGCGGCTAATCTCAACGAGGATCAGCCATGTGCGCAGGAGATATTATAGTGCACAAGTGTGTGCGCGAACACAGGTGCACTCTTTATTCACTCACTCTCATAGTCCGATGGGACGGCAATCCGACACGACCGGAGAGAGATTAGGCGTAGGACCAACGGCTTAACGTGCTTTCCGAGGCACGGGGGTGGAAACACCGCCAACTTCCAAACTCCGGGCATTTTATTGTGAATTTCTTGACAGAAAAACCCAATACAAATTTTTGACCCGACCCGGGACCTCGTGATCGGCAGGCGAACGTACTAACCACTAGACCAACGAGGCAGTTAGATCGAAATCGATGATTAGGAGAGGGCTGGACCTTGAATGCGCTGTAGTCATTTTCTGAGTCTGTCTCTGTCTGTGTGATAGGCACGACGCAATTATAATACATGCGCCATTACCCCCACCAATTTCTTTGAGTGCTCATAACTCTTGACGACACTTGAACGATAGTGGGAACAAGCATGCAGCATATGAACGCTCTCAACTCGAGCCAACACTCGCTTGTTGCCGACATGGGGGCCAATTATGATCGTTTAAGCAGCGCGTATTAAGAACTTCTAAGCTTTCGAGAAATTTTGCGGACCAAAATTTAATGTCAGACTCAAATTTGTCAGACGGAAAAAAAGTGCTTTCCAATCGTCACAATGACATAATTATACAGGATTATACATGGTACATGCCAGGTTCGTAGGGTTCCTTAAAAGCTCAGACGTTCTTCATACGTTCTGTTTAAGCTGATGATGATGGTAGGCGTGAGCCCTGATCATAACATGTGTCTAACTGTTCGTATCAAGTACACGCGGTTGCAAATTTATCATCTTTGGAAATCATTACAGGTCAGTCGAAGGCCTGAAATAGTCTGACAACTGGTTTAGCCCTGATCACACATTTCCTCATTAAAGGGGTTGCGAAGGTCAGATGGTAATCTTTTCGTATAAAAATCTGGTGATCAGCCGCATCTAGGCGCCATAAGGCCAGGGAGATGATGATCAACTATACGTCAAAATTATTTATTCAACCTTATTCTTTACATTGCCGTACAAATACAATACTGTACAAATTTGGAGACTGTCCAAACAGATTTCTGGTTTGTTCTATATTCGTACATAAATAATTTAGATTTGGGAGAGCTTGGCCACAGTATACATATGGGGTTACTTCAGACAGTACGGAATTTAGAAAATCATTCGGAAAGACACACACACTGACGCGTGTAACTACGAGATTATAAGCGACTCCCGCGTAATGTCAGTATGGGGTGCATATACCTACGTCATTTACGTGTATTACAGATAAATTCTACTCAAATGAGACAAATCGAAATTACTTTGACAGCTAAATTTGGGATTAAATGTTTAAACCTTTTTTGCGTAGTATTTATTTTGTTAGATATATAAGAACTAGCGCTCGTTACGCGGTTTCACCCACGTAGTTCCCGTTACCGTGAGAGTATGGGGATAAAATATAGCCTAAATTTATCAGTTATAATGTAGCATTCAAATGGTGAAAGAATTTTTAAAATCGGTCCTGTACTTTTTGAGCCAATTCGTTACAAACATACTTACAAAAAAATATCTTTATAATATTTATGTAATGTATAACAAACAAATAACAGTATTTAAAACTAATTACAAGTAGAAAACTTGGCCCAAATCGGTGTCTCTCGGGATCGTGCCAAGAAGGCTGGCAGCATTGCCACGTTGAATAGCAATGCTGATTCTCTGAGCGAGAAAAGCCCCAGCCCGCTTGTCACGAGAGGGTATAATAGAGAAACGGTCTAAAACACTACTATACTCCAGCTCGACGTATCAAAAATTCTTACTTAAAAAAATAGCTCTAGATTGTATACTGCCTACTAAGTTTATATAAAATATGTGTATTGTGGCTTGACTCTCAACTGCATAACCATAACTGCAAGTCTCTCCAAATACTAATGGAATGTCAGTTATTTATCTGTATTTTATACAATGATATTTGCATATTAGAATTTTGTCAGAATAAAGGTGGATTTCAGATGCAAATATACTATGTACTCATTCTCATAATCTTAGTAAGTTTTCCGAATTATATATAGATACATGCTAGCATAAAATTAAATATATAAATCGGTCAAATATACGCATGTAGTATGCCACCTGCGAATAATTTTTAAGATATGAAAGATAAAGATAAAGAAAATTTTAGTGTCTGTTTATAATACCAAATTTACAGCTTATCATTATGACAGTATGTATGATACTGAAATAAAAAAAGAATATTTTTTGTCTGTCTGTGTATCCGTTCGTTCCGACTCATCGATGCGTATCGAGGCTGGATTGATTTTAATGAGAGTCTGGCGTCGTAGCTGAAATGACAAGGAGTAGCTTAGGCTACATACATACATATGCTCACGCCTGTATTCCCCGAAGGGGTAGGCAGAGGTGTTGTAATCACAACACCCACTTTTCACTGAAGATGATTAAGTGCCAACGTGACAAATGGTGATCCATCGCGGTCTCAGACACTTTACATACGTCATTGAATTACTTCTCAGAAATATGCAGGTTTCCTCACGATGTTTTCCTTCACCGTAAAGCACGTGGTGTGAAATCACTGTACATAAGTTTTTTAGAAAAACTCATTGGTACAGACCCTTGCGTAGCTTGCGTAGCAGCCGACTGCTCAAAACCTCAAGGCCACCACGGCTCTATCTAGCTTAGGCTACTTTATTTTATTTCAAAAATTAATAAATAGCACTTAGTAACATAGTTATTGATAAAACAACAAAGCTAATGAAATATATAAGCCACTCGGATCAAAATATACCGTCTATATTATAGACAGATACGCGGATAGCATAAGTATATTATAGAGATTCACAATAGAATCTCGTTGACATCCCTAACAATGGACTTTCGAACTTAAACTTAATAAAACTACAAATAAATAGCAACTAACGCAAAGGAAGGTAATTACATTTAGGACAAAAGTTCTATTGGTGAAAGAAAAGCGGAAGTGAGGGCGCTCGTTCCCACTTCCTTCCGGTGCTGGGCGGGCGGGGATGGTAGTTATTGAAGAACATTATTTAGGACTCACACCACACGCCTTGATTCCAAAATACATTTATATGAATACTTAAGTCTGATATCTATACAGATAAAAAAAATGTAAGTGTCTGTTTGTTATTCCGAATTAACAGCTTTTCACTAAATGCATATGAATGTATATAAAAAAAAGGAAGTTCAATAAATATTCTCGGTTTTTATAAAAAAACAAGGTATGCCCCGCGATTTCACCCGCGTAGACGTAATTTTATGGGTGGCCCACAGAACTCTAATATTTTTTTTAAATTAATAGTAGCCTAAGTTACTACTAAAATCGGTTCAGCTGTTTCGGAGATTGGCCGGAACAAACAGACAGACTGACAGAGAAAATTTTAAAATTGGTTTTTCTATGTGTACAATTTCATATGCATTGAGTCAAAGGGTGTAATTTTGGACTTACAAACAGACACTTCAATTTTATTTATCTGTATGTATGTATATAGATGAGATCATGGCTTTAGTTCCCGAGAAAACTCATTCTCAATTTGATAAAGAACTTCCAAGAAAGTAAGAATTTTACCTACAATGTTTCAAATTCGTGTAAAATCCCAGTTAAATGGTAAAATTGTTAATCATGTTGTCCTATTTTATCATAAAACCACGGAAATTATATTTCGGAACACATTTTTGGAAAACCACGCTGCATAGTTGCTATATCAACTTGTTGAATGAAATATGTTCAATATCGTCAGAATGTGCATTACCCGGATTGCGTTCGATGAAACGATATCAGTGTGCGGTATGTGCAGTTGGTACATCTAATCGTGAACGTGTATCATCGGAAGAACGTCCTGTCAGTTTGTTTGGAGTTTGTGAGTAGACTGTTGCCACTGGCCTTTACGCTGTATTTGTTAGGTATTTATCGTGACGACACAACACTTGATGTATGGAGCTTAACATGAAGGTGAAATGCTCTACCTACCTCTATCTCCTTCTTTATGGAGCACTAGTGGGTGATATAGCGTCTCCATTACAATTTTTTTATCATGCGGTCACAACACTTTTACTTCATAAATATTAGCATGAATGACAAAATGATATATGACATAGTGCCTCCCTCTGTGCTGCGATCTTCTGGTGGCAGTCACTAATTGAATTGGATAGCTCTGAATTCACACAGAAGATTTCCTTTACATCTTAGAAATGTCTGGACTAGTACCTAAAATATGCTCACCCTATCCCAGAAGGGTCTCCGAAGGATAAGCAGAGGTTTTGTAACAACAGCACCTAATTTTCACCGAGTATGATTAAGTGCATAGGGTGAGTCCATCGCCGTCTCCGGCACTATACTAATTACTTCTCAGACATATGCAGGTTTCCTCACACAGTTTTAAGCATGTGGCGTGAAATCACTTTTTCAGAACTCATTAGTACAGTCCCCGCTGGGATTCGAATTTTCGTCGCTTGCGTAGCAGGTGACTGTTCAAACCCTGATGCCACCCCGGCTCTTCTCGACTAGTATTTTCAAATTCAGTACATGCATAGCTCAAGATGGGATGTTCCACCTATCCGCGTCGGCTTTGTTTTGCTCCAACTCCTGAGAGATTAAAATGTACGTCCTCTGTCGTATTCATACGTCGCTTGTAATAAGATTAAATTTTATTGCCTTCATGCCATAAAAGTTTCCTTCATTATATCTGTATGAGTGCGGGTGTGGTACTTATATATATTCATGTTCCGTTTGACAAGGTTATTCGGTATATTATGTACTACGTACTTTGAATCCAACTAGATATGTTAAAATCATTGAATACCTGTAAGCGCATCAGTTCAGAACCACTGATAAAATGGACCTAATCAATTTGAAGAATAATTAAATGCTTACATTATTTGTATTGCTTTTCGTTTCAATAATAAAAATATTCAAATAAAATATATTTAAATTGTGAGTGCAATTCTATTATTTCGTTCTTCGTCTTTTTTAATTATCAAGGAGTCGTTTTCAAACCATACGTAATAACCAACATAAACTAATTTTATAAAGAGGAAATATTTGTATGTAAGTATGTTTGTAACTAATTATCTCAAAAAGTACGGGACCGATTACAAAAAATCTTTCACCATTCGAATGCTACGTTATCAGCGAGTAACATAGGCTATATTTTATCCCCGTACTCCCACGGGAACGGGAACTACGCGGGTGAAACCGCGTGGCACCCGCTAGTATATTTATGTACTTATTAAACCAAATATCCTTCCGGCTTTCCATAGGGATGGACTTAGTTTTAGTTGTCTAGTATTGGTTTAAATCATGTTTCCAGTAAATCCATCCATCTTATGTACAGTGATTTCACACCACGTGCTTTACGGTGAAGGAAAACATCGTGAGGAAACCTGCATATTTCTGAGAAGTAATTCAATGACGTATGTAAAGTGTCTGAGACGGCGATGAACTCAACATCTGTCACGTTGGCACTTAATCATCTTCGGTGAAAAGTGGGTGTTGTGATTACAACACCTCTGCCTACCCCTTTGGGGAATACAGGCGTGAACATATGTATGTAAATCCATTGACTTATAAACGTAGAGTACTAAACATTTTTACCATAAAGCGATCCACTTTAATCTTTTTAAGTGAACTTTTTACGCTGCAATATGCGCGCGGCACGCGTGGCACCTCCCATTCCCGGGGTGTACTCGGTAAGACACAGGGCGGTATTCAGGCATTCAGTGTAAATCTCACGAGCGTCGGAATGCGGGCCTGTGTCGCCGCCATGACAGTTTTGCAATTAGGAGCCACCAAAATGGCGGTGGTTAAGAATTTCCGCGCGCCATACTACCTATTTGAGGTGCAGATAAATTATGTACAGTAAACTAGGTTTAGGAAACGTTCAAATGAATTACACCACACACGGTTTAATTAAAAACTTTAACACTAACAAAGCTTATTTATAACTGTACAAGCCAAGTATGTTGGTTTGAGTAGTAGTGTATATCAATGCCGATAGATGGGGCTAATTATATTGTGAATCACGCTATAAAGATTCTCTACGGTATACGTATATACTAAGACTCGCTGTATAATAAAAAAACTTTTCTCTGTGGTACATCGTCTTTCATTACGATCCCAAGTACCTACTCGAAGGCCATAGTACTGAGTTTTGTTCAATAACTAAAGTACACACCCCCTGTATGTACTTTAGTTAGATATAAGTTTGAAATACGGTACAAAAGGAACGTCAAAGCTCTGAAGTTCTTAATACACTCTGCTTAAACCGATGATGTGGTCCCCTGGTCCCGTCACGAGCTATGACATGTACTTTGATTGCTCAGTAGACAGACTCTTAAAATGACTACATATATGTATGAGTAAAGTGTCGGTAGACGGCGATGGACTCACCATCTGTCACGTTGGCACTTCATGATTCACCGAAGATGATTATCTTCGGTGAAAAGTGGGTGTTGTGATTACAACACCTCTGCCTACCCCTTCGGGGAATACAGACGTGAACATATGTACGTATGTGTATGTATGACGTGAGGCGAAAGAGTATCACCACTATTTTTGCTGCGCGCTCATAACTCGTGTCGACACCTGTATGAGATAAAAGTTACCCATATCTATATTTATACAGATAAGTAAAATTTTAGTTTTCACTAAATGCATATAAATATGTACACATACGGAAATAGACAAACCAATTAAAAAAACATCTCTGTCTGTTTTTTTGTTCCGGCTAATAACGAAACTTTCATTATTCACTAAACAATATGGTTTCGCTGGTCACCCATTAAATTAGCTTTACGCGAGTAAAACCGCGGGGCACTGTTATTTTATTAAAAAAAATATCTATATTTATTTGAGTTTTGATTGAATATAATATTACTCACCTCCGTGAGTTCTGAATACGTTGATAGTTCAGTGACAGTGACATACTAATAAACGTTGTATACATGTGTCTATATGTATAATTATATAACTACCAAACAGACAACTTACCTACATACAATGCCTAGACACACGTCAGTTAGATCATACAGTGATTACATTTTTCTAAATCTGTAAATGCTCAACTGAGAACTGACAACGTTTTTATGATATTAATATTAGATCTTACACACTACTTCGAATGTGTTTTTTAAGTCCAACACTGAACACAAAACTACTTTTTCGAATTTCAGGCAAATTGGTTCAGATTAGCTGTGACAAGGAAACAGAGACAGTCTCTTAATACATGCATACATATGCTCACGCCTGTATTCCCCCAAGGGGTAGGCAGAGGTGTTGTAAGCAACACCCACTTTTCACCGAAGATGATTAAGTGCCAACGTGACTGATGGTGAGTCCATCGCCGTCTCAGACACTTTACATACGTCATTGAATTACTTCTCAGAAATATGCAGGTTTCCTCACGATGTTTTCCTCCACCGTAAAGCACGTGGTGTGAAATCACTGTACATAAGTTTTTTAGAAAAACTCATTAGTACAGGCCCCGTCGCTTGCGTAGCAGGCAACTGCTCAAACCACGGCCACCACGGCTTCTTATCTCTTAATTTTGTATTTATATGAGTACAATCAAGCTAACCTACTGATCTCTGGTGAACTAGGCGACGTTATATCAACTTAGTGACTTGCGGTAACGAACCTTCGTAGCAACAGACAATTGATTGAGTGACTTGCATCTGGGAACCTTTAATTATGCAATCGATTTTACAGCTACCTCCAAAACAGCTAATTGAATCTGTACCTTAATATCCACGTAGTAGCTAATTATTATCTTAACAGGGGGCCTACCATCATCAGTTTAAGCTCACGACTGTTCCCCGAAGTGGCAGACAGAGGTGCTGTAATAACAACACCTAATTTTCACCGAATATGCTTAACTGTCAACGTGACAGATGGTGAGTCTATCACCGTCTTATTCACTATACAAATGTCTTTGGATTACTTTTCAGGCAAATCTTCATTACTCTTCATCGTAAAGCATGTGGTGTGAAACCACTGTACATAAGGTTTTAGAAAAACTCACTGGTACAGGCTCCGCTGGGATTCGAACTTGCGTCGCTTGCGTAGCAGGCGACTGCCCAAAGGCCACCACGGCTCATTGACGTTCCATTTTACACTGTAAAATTAAACGTTGAAGCTAATAAGTTCTTAATACGCGTTGCTTAAACTATCATAGTTAGCCCCCAGGGTACACTGGACATGAAGTGGCAGGCAATTGTTTTTGGCTCGACATGAAGAGACTCGACGTAACGCCACTCGGCGTGGAGGGAATCGACGACACGGTAATAATTCGTATTCACGTGGATTAGCCTGAGAACCTTTAGACAAATGTTCCACCAATGCATAGGGAGAATGCGATTGTGTTCCCAATGGTTGATCTAACTAACTATAAGGAAATGGGGGGTCCAGTCGTTGCCAATTGTAGTCAACGTCTGGTGTAATTACTCTCATATAGATAGTGACTTCAGTGAGCCATGTAGCCGAATGCTATCTATACATACATAAATAAAATTGAAGTATCTGGTTGTAATTCCAAAATAACAGCTTTTCACTAAATGCAAAATATATACGGTACTGATTTAAAAAAACTAATTTTCAAAAACTTTCTCTGTGTGTCTGTTTGTTCCGCGTAATCTCTGAAACGGCTGGACCGATTTTAACGTGACTTTCACTGGCAGATAGCGAATGTTATAAGGAGTAACATAGGCTACATTTATAAAAAAAAACATTTAGGGTTCCACGGAAAACCGCAGGGAACAGCTAGTCAAAAATAATATTCGACACTCAGGAATGCACATTATCCGTAAGATATCTTATCAATGTAATATAACTGTTTTGCACTACAACAAAACAGGTATTATGTGTGAAAGAAAACACACAGCGTTGAGATGAAGAAAGCTGATGTGAACTCGCCTTGATTCTACGTAACTATGGTAAAACTTACCTAAATTCTCTGTGGTTTTATACCTCTCTCTTTCCTTCACCAGCGTGCATCCCTTTCTAACCGTTGTGGATGCTTGTCACCTAGCTGTCAAATCATAGCGTCTTCAGCTCACCAGCAAGAGCATTGCTGCAACGCTGTGTGTTTTCTTTCACACATAATACCTGTTTTGTTGTAGTGCAAAACAGTTATATTATGTGGTTTCCGAAAACACACAGCGTTGAGATGAAGACCTGTTTGGTATCTGCTGGTGTTAATCACAAATGCTATGATGAATGAATTATACCACTAAATTGGAAAGAATGAGTTTAATTATTAAAGCATAATCAGACAAAATAACACTTAGTTTGAATTTATAAACCTCTTTAAATTCAATTAACATAAGAATAAATTAAAATATATATTCATCTTCTAATAAAATTATTCCTTTTTAAATAAAAAATAATAATGACAATAGTAAAAATATTAATTAAGTTTAGAAAAATTTTGACTCAACATGTCAACATTAGAACTATTATCAATACTGTTAACAGGTCTACAAAAGAAGCTTCTAAAAGTCTCAAACCTTTTCCAGTTGCCTCTATCAAGTATCTCCTACATTGGTCTATTTTCCAACCAACTCCTTGAGGTTACAGCTGATCGTATACTACCTGGAGGCGCATCAATATTAGCCTCTTTAAAAATACTACGAATCCAACTAGCAATCATAGTTCTTGAAGCTGACTTAAATTTACCAGACAATGAAATAAATAAACTTGTAATATTTTTGTCCACTGATCTTCTAGATTCCGATTTATTAACGTAATCTTGAATATGTCTTAATTGGACAAATATGTTGGTGTGGATGTTTCCGCAACAACCAACCAGATTGTCTAAATGTACTTGAGTCAGTTTTTAAACCGAATTTAGGCCACAGATGGATAGTATCTCCTTTATATATTAAATTGCTAGGAGCCTGATCAAGCAAAGTAAGATCATGAATTTTACGACCTGAAGCTAGTAATAGTATTAAAGCTGTTCTTCTAGAGATATCAAATATTGTATCTGATTGAGTTGAATTAATTAGCCAGTCAAATAATATTTTTGTGTCCCATATTGGTAGTTTTGGAGGTTCTGGCTTGGCAAGTGAAATGGCTTTTAGAACCTGGTGAATGAAAAAGTTTTTAGAAAGGTCCAATCCTGATGCTGCACAGTATGTTGAAACAGCTGATTTATGAAAAAGTATGGTTCTGTATGCTAACTTATTTTCTAGAAATAATTTGGCCAAGAACCTAGCAACTTGCTGGCCTTCAGGTGCTTTAGAATTGACATTGTTGCTGTCACACCAATTTAACCACCTTTTAATTGGAGCACTATATGTCATTAAAGTAGATGTCCGCCAACTACTTTTTAAGAAATTTTGTTCACCTATACTCCAGTGACCTGGTCTGCCCACCCCCAATTTTTCAAGCAAGTAAGTTCAACTTGTCCACTTGAGGAGGGCAGCTCCCTGTGGTCCGATCTATTAACACCTTCCGCAGGTTTGGTATGGGAACTGGCTCTGCTAGAGCTCTCGCTCGCAGGACTGGTAGCCAAAAGCACTTGGTCCACTCTGTTGCTATTAGGATGTATATGCCTCTTGCACTGTTAAAGTGCGCTAGCACTCTTGGTATTAAGCTGGGGGGTGGGAATGCCCAGCCCAGCTGATAGGCCCATTGACGACTGAAAGCGTCGCAAAAAGTTGCAGAGCCATCGGTGGAGTTTAGACTCCACCTTACGTGACGTACCTTGGAACTAGGAATGTTTCGCTGGACGCGAACAGGTCGATATCTGGGACGCCCCACATTTTGAATAAGGTTTCAGTAGCTTGAGGTAGAAGGTGCCACTTTGGAACTTTGCGACCCCTTGATAGGCGATCTGTGATTCCGTTTAACCTCCCCGGGAGGTAAGTGGCTGACAAAGTTATATTCAGATGCTCTGTGAGCTCTATCAGTCTGGTTGTCAACTGTAGGAGTGTCCCCCCCTCGTTTCTGAGGTATGCAACCAGAGTACTGTTGTCTGACTGAACTAATATATGCGCACCTTGTAAAGTCATCCGCTGACTGTTTACGGCATACATCTCTTACATGTTTGAATGCCAGCGCCTTTGATATGGAGCCCACCTTCGTGATAGTACAGTTGAACAGTACTTGCTGTTCAACTGTGCTCCCCAGCCTGCATCCGCTGCATCTGAGGTTAAGAAATGAGTCACACTCCGTTTCACTATTGGAGTTGAATTGTGGTGGGTTACTGCATTCAACCACCATCTCAGATTTTGTTGAACAAGTTTAGGTATGAAATTTTTTTTTTTTTTTTTTTTTTTTTTTTTTTTTTTTTTTCGCTTGTTTTAAATGAATGTTTTTAGGAACAATTGTGCTCTTCGACATCGAAGTCGACTCTTGGAAACTGCATAGTTTGCAAAGTTTAGCAAACCTAACAAACTCTGCATTTCTTTTAAAGAACTGAAGCCTTTTGACAAAATTTAGGAAATCATTAATTTTATTTTTGTCACCTTGTCACCAAAATATTCCGCTTCCTGAGATGGTTGAAGGACAGATTTTTGGTAATTTACATGCCACCCTAAAGACTCTACTGTTCTCAGCGTTTCCGCAACCTGAGATAAAAGTATTGTCCGATTCTGATGAACAAGGAAGTAGTTGTCTAGATAGATAGACTATTATACGGAGGCCTTGGGCTCGTAGGATTTCCGCAATCCAGTTTGATATGGTTGCAAACATTTTTGGGGCTGCTGACAAGCCAAATGGTAGAGAAGTTAATTACAGTACTTCGTTGTTGTAGATCACTCGGAGGAATCTCCTGTGTGACTCGGCAGTTGGTAAGTAAAAGTAAGCCTGATGTATGTCTATTTTTATTAACCAATCGTTTATCTGTAAGAATTCTGCAACATCTACTTGTGAAATTAGGTGGAAATGTTTTACAGCCACATATGAGCTTAGACCCCTTAGGTCGAAGATGGGATGAAGACCTCCATCAGATCTTTTTACACGAAACATTCGACAACGGAATCCGGGGTTTAAACTCGGTGGTTTTTCTAAGATGTTCATGTCTTTTAACTTTTGGATCATGTCTGACATGTCCCTTGACATCTTTGTGGCAAATCTTTTTATAACCCGGCAGTCTGGATATTGAAGAGGTGGTTTCTTTAAGAACGGAATGCATCCACCAGTTACCAACTTTAAAATGTCATTTTTGGCACCCTGCTGTTGCCAAAGGTGGACAAAATTCTTGAGACAACCTTCCCTGAAAACTTGGGTTTGATTGTCAGTTTTGTTTATTATTGGTGTTAGTGGGTGTGTTGTTTGCTGAGTGGTTACTACGAAAGGGCTGGTTTTTCCTGAACCTAGGGTTATGTTTCTTTTCTATATCTGTAATCTTTCTTTTGGGACTTATTTAAATGTTTCTTTTGAACATAACCTTTTTTCTCCCTAGCATAGGTATTAAGCCATATTTGAGACCCACCCAAAGAAGATATCACAGGTTGTAAACCATCTCTTCAAAAAAGGTACTCCTGACTGGGTGGAATGTTTTGAAGCATATTTTTCAAATTTGGATTACTAATTTCTTTTAAAATATGTTCACGTCTCACCTCAATGCACTCTGATCTCTTACCGCACACAATTTGCATTGCAGTTTCAGACCTTTTGTATGAAAGTGAACCAGGACCAAAATTATTACTTATTGTATGAAATAGTTTGTTAATGTCTAAATTATTAGAGTTAGCTGATGCCCAATCAAGTAAATCTTAACAATTGTCTTTGCTCTAAAATATTATTAGACAACCCAGCTAACAATTGTTCTGTTGAAGCCAAGTAATCTTTGCCCTTGTTAAAATGGCACAACTCATCATTAAGTTTCAGGTCGACAAAACCAGGAATAGCAATGGAAGATTGTAAAGCTTTCTTATATCTAATACCTTTCCAAGCAGGTGTATCAAATCTTTAGAGGTGATTTAATTCCTGTAATAATTGTTTATCAGCCAGAGGAATAATATTTTTAACATCAAATTCGGTTTCTAATTCACCCAGTGTGAGTTTATTACAGTTGGAACAACTCAGATTCGTCAAAAATTATGATGTGGATGGTGCTGGTTCACACATAGTCTGGTTTTGGTTTGTCGGATGAGGTAAGTTACCTAAATACTGGGATATATATCCTACATGCTAAATAAGCGTCTCTATGCGCGGGTCTGAACATGTTTGGACTTGTTGTTGGTACTTACATGTCTTACGCCGTTTGTTGGGCGGAGGTGACGCAATGCCTTCCTCATCCTCGGAGGATGAGGACGAGGATGATTCCTCGTCATACGTCTTGCTCGAGATAGGATCTCTATCCAGAGCATCCTTTCTCGAACTTTCCCCGCCAACATTACCTACCGGTTCAATTTCGTCCGGATCCATTGTAAATCACTGTATTATAACTTACAAACACAAATATCACTCGAAAATGACACTGTGTGTTTTCTTTTAATATATTTGAGGTGTATTTCAACACTTTTTTACTTTAAGAAAATTTTGCAATTGTTTTACCGGCAAAATTCACAAACGCTATGATTTGACAGCTAGGTGACAAGCATCCACAACGGTTAGAAAGGGATGCACGCTGGTGAAGGAAAGAGAGAGGTATAAAACCACAGAGAATTTAGGTAAGTTTTACCATAGTTACGTAGAATCAAGGCGAGTTCACATCAGCTTTCTTCATCTCAACGCTGTGTGTTTTCGGAAACCACATAATATTTTGTCTATACTTATTACGGCTCTCCGTTTATATAATGTTTTTCCAACACGACTAGGCTTCTTATTTATGACCTCAGTAAGCTTTTGGTAATGTGGCAACTAAGACAGTTGACAATTGAACTGTCATGTGAGCCGTCACTTGTCAAATACTAGTCCGACTCCCGCGCTCGGTACAACGTCGCGTGAGAACTTACCCTCGGTCCTGGGGCCTTAACATAAGCTCTTATTGCCATGATAGTTTAACTTTTTTATGAGACAGACGTATTTGACGTGTATGCGATATCAGGATGACGCGTCGCTCACTTCCCTCTATAATGGTTGAGGAGGGCGATGGCTGGCATTCTCGTCATACTTGTGAACAGGTGCTGCTAGTGGCTAGGCTGGTCATCTTAAGCTACACAATTATTCGTAGTATGTACTTATTTTTAGTTTTTAATATTTTTTTATATCGACTTTTGTGCACTGGAACTGTTGCAATGTGCTTATATATTCCTACGTAATCGTGTCTTTCTGACGATTTGAAAGTACTTTGTAAAAAGTCTAATCGAATAAAGATATTTTGAATTGAATTGAATTGAATACATCTGTCACTGTTACAGAGCTGAACTATCATTCCAATAACAGCTCATGGTCAGGCCCCTGTACGTTGGGTCGTTGTCAATATTTTATGGACTAGAGAAATAAACTCAAAAGCATTATCGGTCGGTAGTGTTTGTGTGTATTGGCTGGGGAATTCGTCGGATGCAGTTGCAGATTAAGGTAGGTAAGTATGATATTTTGTTACAATACAATATGATTGCTGTAATTTGAAGTCTGCAAAGTGGCTTAGCTACTTATTTGATTATAGATCTATATATCTATACAGATAAATAAAATTTAAGTGTCAGTTTGTAATTCCAAAATAACAAATTTTCACTAAATACAGATGAAAGTATACACGGTACTGACATATAAAAACCAATTTTTATTTTTCGCTGTCTATTTGTTCCGACTAATCTCCGAAACGGCCGGACTTATTTAACGGGACTTTCGCTCGCAGATCGTAATGAGTAACTTAGGCTTTTAATTAAAAAAAGCATATAGGGTTCCGTGAAACTGAAATTACACAGCACAGCTAGTACTGAATATGTTCGTACATTTCACGTGTTTATTCCGTTATTAATCGATTTGCTATTGTAAAGCCGTGGTGGCCTCGGGGTTAGAGCAGTCGCCTGCTACGCAAGCGACGCAAGTTCGAATCCCAGCGGGGCCTGTACCAATGAGTTTTTCTAAAAAACTTACTTACAGTGATTTCACACCACGTGCTTTACGGTGAAGGAAAACATCGTGAGGAAACCTGCATATGTCTGAGAAGTAATTCAAAGACGTATGTATAGTGCTTGAGACGGCGATAGACTCACCATCTGTCACGTTGACACTTAATCAAATTCGGTGAAAAGTGGGTGTTGTGATTATAACACCTCTGCCTACCCCTTCGGGGAATACAGGCGTGAGCATATGTATGCTATTGTAAAATATCCAGGTTCGTGCTTGGTGACGTAATAGAACACCTCTTTCTCCAATCTATAAGTAATTGTAGCTAACTATCTATTTTTAGTCTTATAACAAAAATCCATATTTTCCATACCCAACTTATCGCTTAAACACAACCTTAGTTACGTTATATTAAAGTTCAATTTCGAGGGTAGATGTATAAAAAATGTGGGTAGGCGTAAATCGTGTTCCTTCACCCATGCTCAGCCCTAATGGTATCGGAGTGTTCGTAAATACTCAAGTACATCGGGCTTTTACCGTATTTGAATAAGCTCAACGGTTTGTAGGTGTTGGAATAGTTTAACACTACGAAATAATGACGTATCGTATCACTTAATAGTTAAGGTAGAAAGGGACACATGTATACGAATACGTGGATAATATTGTTGGTCATTTCTTTCTAGTTTAATTTGATAATTTTGTGTGATATTTTTAGTACTAGGAAAACATACTAATTATTACATTTGTAATAAAAGTTTTGAGTTCCTGACATTTGCACGTTCCAGCAAATACACAACCACTTTAACTTAATATAATAGTATAGATTCTAAAGTTTTTTTGTTTTAATAGCGTAGGTAATCTTTTTCCATATATACAATGTCAATGTATGGAAAAGATATTATGTGGGGTCGAGATAGTTCGACCCTGTCGAGATGATATTCAGCGGTTCCCAAAGAATTTAAACACTATTAACGAAATAAGAAACGAACGTTTCGGACTGAGTTCTTCAGAAGATAAACCTGTTTTTTTATTAAATAGGTAATATTAAACCAAGATAAACTTTTTAAATATTTCCTTAGCCTGCGGGGCTACCATCATCGGTTTAAGCAGCGCGTATTAAGAACTTCTAAGCTTAGAAGTTTCATTTTGTCACCGTAAAATTAAAAGTCAAAGCTAAGACGTTGTTAATACGCACTGCTTAAACGATCATAGTTGGCCCCCCTGAGAATCGAACAGATGAGGTATAACCAGCGAGAAGTCGAGTACATAACCACCGACCCAACGGAGGCCCTTGATAGATATCCAAATATGTAAACAAACCATAATGGTGCATTTGGCGATCCCATTTCAGTATATTTGTTGCATTCAAAGCAGTTCCACAGCGCAGCAATACCAAGGTATTCGTGAATACTGAGCAAACTTAGTTCCGGGAAATGTTATGTGGGACAAGTGACAAGCGGCTGAAAAATAACTTTATTATATAACGTTAAATTAACAATTAAGATTATATGAACGAAGCCGTGGTGGCCCAGCAGTACCTGTACCACTAAGTTTTTCTAAAAACTTATCGCTAGGAAATCTGCTTATGTCTGAGAATCAATTCAAAGACGTATGTATTGTAACTGAGACGTGAATGACTGAGAATTATATTACATAAATACATACATATGCTCACGCCTGTATCCCATGGGGGTAGACAGAGACCACCGTTTGCCACATGCTACGATCCTTACATATTTCTTTCGCTACATCCACATTCATGCATCTCTTCATACACTTTCTTCGGTTACGAGTGCTCCGAATTTGACCTTTCTGAAAAATACTATTAATTTGGCCATAGTAGTTCTTCCTTGGACGCCCTCTACCGACACTTCCGGTCACATTCGCTCTATAAATTTCTTTCGTTAATCGCCTTTCACTCATCCTTTCGATATGTCCAAACCATCTCAACATACTTTTTTCAATTCTGGTCACCACATCATACTTCAACTTGCAACTGTCTCTTATCACACTATTTTTCATACGATTTACAATGGTGATGGTGGTGGTGGTGATTATATTACATCACTATTTATTCAAACTAAGCCAATTATAAACAAAATTTCGACCTTTGACTACAAATATTCCTGTCTCGCTCACCACTCGTGTCTCGGACCAAGTTCATATTAGTCACATGCTGTGTGCTTCACTGTTTGAACCGTGCACTGTGGGTGTCAAACGGGCGCTCTCACTCACCTGTCACTTTGGATACACCATATTGAGTCAGTGCAATTTGTACCACTGCAGTTTGTGGCGTAATTAATACTACCAGCCGCGTTATTCTGTAAGGATTCTAAGCGTCGATCTCGACGTCGAGCGTCTGTTTCGATCATTGAAAAATGATACATAATAAATAGATGATAAAGTTCAATTTCGTATCTTGCTGCCGCGATATTCTGTAATTCGTAATCGCGGCAGCCTCAGCTATATCTATCGTTATACGTTGCATAGCTTGAATTAAAATTTTAAGGTTATGAAGGCAATTTAGGTTGGAAAGCAAAACGCTAGGTCAAGTGACGACGTTCGTACGTGTCAAAACCCATACTATACTAATACCTATAGGTAAGCAAAAATTAATATGCTCACGCCATCCCAGAATTGTCCCCGAAGGGGTAAGCAGAGGTGTTGTAGCAACAACACCCACATTTCACCGAATATGATTAAGTGCCAACGTGACAGAGGGTGAGTCCATCGCCGTCTCAGGCACTATACTTACGCCGTTGAATCACTTCTCAGACATATGTAGGTTTCCTCACGATGTTTTCCTTCACCGTAAAGCACGTGGTGTGAAATCACAGCACTTAAGTTTTTAGAAAAACTCATCGGTACAGGCCCCGTTTGGATTCGAACTTGCGTTGCTTGCGACTGTTCAAACCCCGAGGCCACTCTTTACTCATAATTAAAGTCCAATGGAAGTAGTATTGAAACACGTACCAGGCTAGCAGGTGTCGTAGCCACATCGATTATCTTGCCAACCGATGATGCTGCTGCCAAGTGGTTGTTCCCCACATTTGTTACATAATTAATATTACTATAAGTAGAGGTATACTTCCATTCGTCTCCATCCAGTGCCATCTCCTTGCCCTCCCTATACGTCATGATAGACACCATTACCTTAACTTGTCTCATGTATGTTATCCTGGGTCTTCAAGAAATTGCTCATAAACTTATGATGATGAGAGGTGTGATATATAGCCAAAATTTTGCCAGTTTAAAACTAGGCTAAATGATGAACTGGTCCTACTTGTGACCAGGTGATGCTTGTGGGGACTCTCAACACACATTTAGCTATAACTACTAGACCTTTACTTTAAGTTCATTTTTATCCACATTTGTGCATTGGAACTGTGTCCATGGGCTTACATCTCTAAAGTGATATGTTTATATTTTTGAATATGTATAATAATTTTAAAAAGAGTAATTACTGAGTTTCTTGCCAGGTTCTTCTCAGTAAAAGCAATCCGAACCTGGCGGTAGCATTTATAATCCTGTATAATTATGTCATTC
The DNA here is from genome assembly GCA_929442735.1 of Watsonalla binaria. NCBI lineage: Eukaryota > Metazoa > Arthropoda > Insecta > Lepidoptera > Drepanidae > Watsonalla > Watsonalla binaria. The sequence continues at coordinate 1,703,984 of OV838932.1, forward strand.
TGACGATACTTTTTTAGAAGTCTAATCGAATTAAGAAATTTTTGAGTTGGATTTTGATGACCCCCTTCTTTTTTTGAAATAGGTTAAGTGCATTAATTATGTGAATGGGGTTTGGTTAAATAATCCATGAATATCATTGCTCAAAAAATATTTTCCTCACTGTGGTGTTAAAATCTTCAAAATTTGCCTCATTATAAAAAAAGTGCACTTTCCTCATACGCAACTGAAAACATCTAATTCCTATCCACAACTCTATTGCTTCGTGATAAAGAGGGGTTTTCCTTGTATCTGAGTTGGACCAGCAGTGTGCGAAAGCCCCAGGCTCTGGGGAATTATTTCTCAATCGCGTCCCTTATATGAATATCTTAAAGGTACTTGCTTCATCAAATATGAAGCCTTGAATACCTTTTCCGCCTTCACACATATATTTATTGAGTCAAACATTTTTTATATATCAAACGTATATAATTTCATATGTATTTAGTGAAAAACTGTTAATTTGAAATTATAAACAGACAACTAAATTTTTTTCTTTGTATATATGTATAATATTACTAGCTGTGCCCTGCGGTTTCACTCGCGTAGATCTAATTTCATTCCCGCGGAATCCTAAAAGATTTTTTAAATAAAAGTAGACTAAGTTACCCCTTAAAACAGCAGCTATCTACCAGTGAAAGTCCCGATAAAATCGGTGCAACCGTTTCAGAGATTACCCGGAACAAACAGAGAGACAAAAAAAATTTTGAAAAAGGTGTAATTTTGGAATTACAAACAGACACTTCAATTTTATTTATTAGTATAGAGTATAGAACATGTTTAGATACAGGTAAAGATTTTATCGTAGACGTTACCTTACAGCCTGTGTACTAATAGCAATAGATAGATATATTAAAGAAATAGGGATAATGACTGTGGCATGTCAATACATATTTGAAAATTTGATATATGTAAGAAAGAATATAGATAGTTTTAAGAAAAATAGTGATATGCACAATATAAATACACGCAAGAGGGATAAACTCCGTGTCCCTGTGACTAGACTGCACAAAACTAGTAACTCTTTTGTGGGGCAAAGTATACGCCTTTTCAATAAACTACCATTAAAAATGTGTGAACTACCATTTTTAAGTTTTAAGGCAAGCATCAAACAGAAACTTTGTGAAAAAGCATATTATAGTGTAACTGAGTATATTGATGATAGCCAAACAGGGCAATGAGTTGCTCACTCTTCCATTGAAATGTACTTAAGCAACCCTATGTATATAGAAGGGACACATGTAAAAAAAAAAAAAAAAAAAACCGGGGAGTTTGTTTCGCCGTTTTTTCTCCTGACAGGCTTACTTTTGGAAACGGTAGTAAATTTACTTAAGCTAACGTAAGAAAAATGACGTTCAATAAGTGTTCCAAGTGTCCCTTATATTGAATAAAACTTTTTGATTTGATTTGATTTGAATAATGTGGGCAACATGCTAATCTGTAGCACGCAGTCTGTGATAGGCATCACTGGCACACTGCCGAATTAGTGCTTAGGAATCGCCGTGCCAGCAGAAACTGCAAGAAATATGGTAAGTAGTAGATCGTAGCCAAACGATAACTGCTGCAGCGGCGTGTTGCGGAGTCCTTTAGAAAGTAGTTTGGTACACGCGTAAATTTTTATGCATTCCTGTGGAACCTTGAATGTTTTCTTTAATAAAAGTAGTATTTTACAAAAAACTATTTATCCGTCTGTCTGTCTGCTTGTTCCGGCTAATCTCCGAAACGGCTGAACCGATTTTACCGGGACTTTCACTGGTTGATAGCAAATTTTACAAGGATTTACTTTGATAAAAAAAAATTGTCTACGCGTGTCGTTCATGAAATTAAGTTTACGCGTGTGAAACCGCAGGGCACAGCTAGTTGAGAATAAAGTGTTAGAAAAATAAATATATATAGCGTTTCATCGTCCCTGGCCTTATCCCATACATTGTTGGGGTAAGCACTTGATTCAACACGATGTGGCTGATTTTTATATGAAGCGACTGCCATCTGACCTTCGCAACCCCTTTGACGTGGAAAATCTGTGATCCGGGTTAAACCAGTTGTCAGACTGTTTTAGGCCCTTGACTGATCTGTAACGATTGCCAAAGATGATAAATTGGCAACCGGGACCGTGGTTAGGGTTGCTTAACTTCGCTGATCGAATGATATGCGCAATAATATATAGCGTTTATAATATGGTTTATTAATTTTGATGACAAAACATAGTGTATCAAACATATGTGAGCAGTTCAAAGTACGGAGGCCAGTTGCCAAATGTGTCAGGCATGATGCGTGCCTGAAACATTCCTGAGGGTTCGCGTGGGAAGCTGAATTTTGTACAAATTGGACAATGCATGCATATGGATACAAACGTCCACTACGTGGTTGGCTTGCTGCGATGTAGGAAACGTTGTGTTTGGATGTGGCATTTATGATCTAGCAATGAGGTATTAAAGACCCCTTGTTCTTTGTACATTACTAGTACATCCTAATGTTACAAGGAATAACTTAGGCTACTTTTATTTAAAAAAAAACATTTAGGTTTCCGCAGGAATCATATTCAATCTACGTGGGTGAAACCGCAGGGCACAGTTTAATATTAAGTTTGTCACTGTCTTTATAAGGTAGATAATGTGAGAGTATCGCTGCTACTGTTTACAACCCGACGGACTGGATCTTAGTTGTTACTATAATGCTTATTATAAAAAAAGACAATAGGGTTTACATAGAAACGCAATTTGGCTTTAAACTCCTAGGTCGAGAAAAACTATGTCAGTTTTGAAATTTCGGCAAGTAAACAAACGCTTTTTTTCATTGCTTATGTCAAAATTCCGAATTTTAAAACCTTTGTTCATAGAAATCCATTTGTCGTGGTATGGACATGTTGTGGAGGGATGAGGATAATGTTGCCAAAAAAGTTTTGTTTATGAATGTGGATGTTTACAAGGGGAAAGGAAGACCTAAGAAACGATGGATGGATTGTGTGAAAGATGATATGGCTAAAATAGGAGTGAATACAGATATGACGGCTGATAGAGAGAACTGAAAGAGAAGAACACATTGCGCCGACCCCAAATGACATGGGAAAAGGGCAGGAGGATGATGATGATGTTCATAGAAATCCATTTTTGGAATACCACATCCAAGTTTTAAGCTCCTGCTCCTGGATCTTCTACCAAGCTGTAGATCTGTCACGAGGCAAAGCCTCGTTTGGCCATTGTATGCGTAACATATTGTATATGTATATATATATTATTATATACGAACATACGTGAGTCTCATCATGTATTCAAACAAAGAGGAGATACTTATGTGAAGAATTTATGATGTCACTGAACATTTTTTACATGAGCTTATACTTTGAAAAATTTGCAGAAAATTATTATAAATATTGTATTATTATTTTCAAAGATTAACATGTCAACGTCGCAGATTTCAGATAGTCTATGTTGCAGTTTGACAAAACCCCTTTAATGACTATATCGCAAATGTCTTAAGGTACTATCTCCTCTTAGCATTTGATCGATAAAGTTCGCTAAGTACCTGGCAGGGCCTGTAATGGTTGCTAATTTTATTAGAATTAATTATTTTGTGTTATTAAAATTGTATAATATTTTTGAAAAGAGAAATTACTGAGTTTCTTGCCAGTTTCTTCTCAGTAAAAGCAACGTTCCAAACCTGGCGGTAGTATGTATTATCTTGTATAATAATGTCATACTGACGATTTGAAAGTACTTTGTAAAAAGTTTAATTGAATACATATATTTTTCACTATTGTATCTATATCCTTACTAATGGGTGTTGATATCAAAATCAATCGATTGAGACGATTCCTCCGTTTTACGAGCACATAAATCGATTTATAGCTCAGCTAAGTGTTAAGTCTGTATCGATGGTATATTATCCCTAATTTAATATTGGGAACTATGTCTATTAATCGTTTAAGTATTTACAATCGCTTAATTAGGGGATAATCTGGCTTAGCTATAAAGCCTCATAATTATATTGTCCTATAACAATAATCTACAATGATATTGTACGCGGCAAACAAGATGAATTTAAATGTGATTTTAGCGCATGTCCTCGCAATGAAATGGACAATCGATTAAATCGATTATTATGCTCTCTCAATTTTTTGCAAAGTATTGTAACAAAATTGCGATGTTTATTTATAGATTTCGTAGACACACACTTTGGCTAGAACCGTACGATTAGTTGGGTTTTCTATCTAAAGTTAAAAGCTAAAAAAATGCGTAATATTGTAAGATTTCTATCGCCATTAACTTTACGCCTTCACAGTTTCTGAAGATAGGTGATTAGGTGATTAATGGTCTCAGACACTACTCCTACATACGTCTTTAAATTTCTTCTACCTTCATCTCAGATACAAATGAGTACGCTTTGAATTGCTTCTAAGGTATAGGCAATGAAGCATAATCCGACTTTAATTCCGAACCTGGTGGTAGCATGCATAATCCTGTAAATTATGTTAGTCTGACGATTTGAAAGTGCTTTGTATAAAGTCTAATCGAATGAAGATATTTTTGACTTTGACTTTGACTTAAAACCATTTTTTATGTTGTCCTTAAATTTTGGTAAACCTAAGTATGGATACATAAAATTTCCTATACCTTCTTTATTTAATGATCTAGGCGTACTAGGGCACCATACTCTGTGAAGAGGTGTCTGAATGCGATACAAATCACCAATATTACCAACCTTTACCTAATATTACCAGGCAAAAGTTGACAATGTGGCAACGACAGGTGTCTATTCAACCGTGATATCAGTACATTTTTGATGTTCTAATAGCTCTGAACAAAGTCGCCCGCTTCGGCTTTATGAAAACGTTCATTGGTGTTCTTTTGTTTAAAAATAAATAGGTAGTGCTTTTCTAGATTGCTCTTTTGTTTTTTTTTGTGTCAGAAAAAAAAATATAACTGACAGTCGCTGTCAGTTACTTTTCCAAATATTCGGCGTTCTGTTTTTGAATGGATTAAATAGTGATTTGATTTTCATAATAAACAAAAGAGTTACATCCATACGCAATGAATATAGAACCACCAATTTCTTTAGCTATTTTTTTCCCGGTTAAAGAGTAATAATATTTATTTATATATTATTAAAAGCTTACATGTACCAGTACTTGATGTAGCCAATGCGGTAATGCTGCTCATACATACTGGTACTTGCTTATATTATAATTAAATTAGAAAAATAGAGAAACGATAAAAAATAACGAACTATGAAAATCTAGATAGAGTAATTAAAGAACATTAAGCGTAACTGACAATATTTAGTAACACTTTTATGAATTCACACAAATTGTATGAAAAAAATGTCAGTTCTGGAACGAAGCTCTTAATAAGAAAGAATATGTTAATCCAAGCCTAAAATTTCACCCTGACCCCAATGGTCTTTGCGTGAATGAGTAACTAGCATTTTAACCCTAAAACATAGTATTAAAATACCTTATAGCGCATCGGTTTCTTAATCTATGATCTAAACATTTACTCTGACATAATATTTAAAACATTTTATATCTATACACATAAATAAAATTTAAGTGTCTGTTTGTAGTTCCAGAATAACAACTTTTCACTAAATAAATAAAGTATACAGGTACTGACAAAGAAAAACCATTTTTTTGTCAATTGTCGGTCTGTCTGTTTGTATATGTAACGGGACTTTCACTGGTATATATACCAACTATATATAGCTTATATTAAACGGGGTAAAAATATTTGTAAAATTAAAAAAAACTTGTTACGAATGATATTAAATCTAAGCGGGTGAAACAGCGCGGCACAGCTAGTATTATATTTATATTTTTTAAATGATACAGTCTTATAACACACATTAAAAAAGGCTACAATTATATTTCAATAAACGTAATTTAATTAATCAAACGCATCCACTATCACTTTGGTGTCCATAAAACTTCCAACGAGGCGTGAAGTGCAGTAAACTTCGTGTTGACACTTTAAACCTCAACGGCTTAGAACACTTCCTCTTCCAATGGTTCTTAGCACTTACTGGTTCAATAAAATCTTCTATCGGACACTCACTTGATTTAATCCCGCTGGGAATGTCCGCGTTTTTTACTTTGAAAGTATCGTATTGAACTTTTTCAGACCTTTGGACTTCCGTTAATTAATTAGTGATCTACTCTTTGAGTAGTTACGCCTGCAGCATAGCCTGAATGAAAATTAGATTTCACATAAGATTGTTTAACCCTATTTCATACCTTTAAGATCCGAATTTTGAAAAGCCCTTTCTTCGATGGGATAATGTTGCCGAAAAAGTTTTGGTTTTGATTGTTGATGGTTACTAGGAGAAAGGAAGACCTAAGAAATGATGGATGGATTGTGTGAAAGATGATATGGCTGAGGGAGTGAATACAGATATGACGGCTGATAGAGAGAAATACAAGAGAAGAACACATTGCACCGACCACATATAACATGGGATAAGAGGGAATGATGACTCCTGTCTTACGCAATTCGTGTTACAATTTCCTCAGTTGTTGAAAACAAAAGTTGTTACAATAACTGAACTAAAATCCAACATTCCAGGACTATTCAGGACGTGGAGTTTCAGGCAAGTGCCCTCTGGTGCGGCAACTTTCAGCTTTGTGTAACTTGGGGTTTAAGTTGTTAATCTTCTAAACCTCGCTTCATCTTGTGAATTTTGATGGCGAGAACCGGTTGCAGTTACATAAGTACCTAATGCCCATTGTTTTCTTAAAAGTTACCTTGAGTATTGTAACACTACGACCCCAACTCGGGTCACATTGGAAACGATTTAGAGCGATTTATTTGCTCTAGTGGTAAGTATTTTTAAAGCTAATTTTAATTAGATGTATTTCAACATAAAGCACTTGGTGTGAAATCAGTGTACTTAAGTTTTTAGAAAAACTCATTGGTACAGGCCTAGCTGGGATTCGAACTTACGTCTGCAGAATCTTCAAACCCCAAGACCAGGCTCTTTATGTTCGTGTTAGATGTTTTTTATCTGTAGATTATTTCGTTTGCGTCAATTTCTTACTACGTGCCGTCGTCACGAATTACGAGTTTACAGCGAAAATATTGGGGGAAACTTGCGAATGTATTTTAGACAAAATAAAATGACTACTGCATATTCAGAATCAGCGGTCATTGCCCGTGACGGCACCTGTAAAGTCATAAAGAGTCCAATGTAGATATTAGGGATCTAAGTGGCAGACCGGGAGTTAGTCACTGTCTCTCACAATTTCACAAAAGTCTTTGAGTTTCTTCCAGACGTATGCAGGTGCAGAAAGCGTATGTAAATGATAAATTCCACAGTCTAATGAAATACTCGCGGTGTTCCAACAACATTTCACCCGCTTCTTTGAAACTCTAAATCTTCAACTGCATCCAACTTTAAGATCCCTAACTTGGCTTCAGTCATAACTTGCGGCCTTTTATTGCATAGTATTATATATTCTGTGGTTACTTTTCAATTCAATTCAATTTAAAAATATTAATAACAATAATTCGATTAGACTTTTTACAAAGTACTTTCAAATCGTCAGAGAGACACGATTACACAGGATTATACATGCTACCGCCAGGTTTGGAAGGTTGCTTTTACTGAGAAGAACTTTTGGCAATAAGAGCCGTCGTGACCATGGGGTTTGAGCTGACGTTTGACACGCAAGCGACGTAAGTTTGAATCCCAGCGGGGCCTGCACTAATGAGTTTCATCAGATAATCAGAGCGTATTAAGAACTTCCGAGCTTTGACGTTTCATTTCGGTATCGTAGAATATTAGAAGGAAAAGTTGAAGGAAAGAGAGGAAGAGGAAGACCCAGGGTAACGTAAATGAGACAAGTTAAGGATTAGGTGTCCGTCATGACGTATAGGGAGGTCCAAGAGATGGCACTGGATAGAGACGAATAGAAGAAATTGCATCGGTTTCACCGACAAGAGTCAGGCTCTGAAATGTATGATGATCAGAATTAAAAATTAAAGCTCTTAAGGATCATAGTTAGTCTTCTATTAAATTCTTATAAATTTTCAATAAATTAATAAATATAATACTCACCCAATTTTTATTTTAATTCATTTGCCAAAGAGCACTTAAACCGTACCCAACCATATTGGCAATCCAACTTAGCCTTTAGAGGCACGTATATTAAAGTTAGATTGAACCGAATCAACGCAGGCCACTCGATCTGAATGAAACGCCCTAAGTAAGGCCTACTTCAAACTTCGAGTGGGGGAATAATGGCGGCAAATAATTGAATTTTAACCAATTCTCGCGGACGTCTGTATAACACCTACCGACCATTAGAGCCTGAGCTCTCTCAGCCTCCATCTTTTATACTGAATCGGCTTTGAAAAGAGAAACAAAGCGAAGCTCGAAAGGTCTTCCAAACTGGTCGAGTCGAGACGCCTTTCTCAAAGGTCTAAGGGAATAAAATGCACTTAGACGAATGACTGTTTTGCTCAAAGGTCCTTTCTGAGGAATAAGGGTTATATTCACAGTAAAAGAGTGCTAAGAACTATCTGATTGATACAAATCTACTTTTTGTTGGCTCAGTAAATGGTCAGTGTTAAGATGTCTGAATAAACCTGTTGTTAAATGGTAACCACTTAAACAAATAACTCTTCTCCTCCTTTAAATGTATGAAACCCTGGTAGGTTAGGTTATAGAACTGCGGTTAGAACGAGAAAAAGAGTCGGACGTGGTTTTCCCAAGCGAGTACTACATGGGGTTCTTAATGACGATTGTGGAGATTTATACTCACGCCTGTATTCTCCGAAGTGGTAGGCAGAGGTGTTCAAAGTCAAACTCGAAAATAACTTTATTTGATTAGAATTTAGCGAAGTACTTTCAAACCGACAGAATGAAATAATTACACATGCTACCGCCCGGTTGGAAAGGTTGCTTTAACGTATTACTCTTTTTAACCGACTTCAAAGAAAAGGAGGAGGTTTCTCAATTAGTAAGGGCATATATTCTTTTTTTATGTATTCGCGGAAAACTTCGTCGTCGTTTTTAATACTTATTTTTCTGTTGGAAAGGAGATATGCCAAGGGTAACCGGGCACTATTCGAGACTTCAGGCTGCTCCTGGGGAATTACTGATGGAGATTTTTTCAACATCTGGTATTGCAGTCAAGTTCGCTTACCATGTAAGAAAAAAACTATTTTTTAGATCGAACGCAAAATTCATGAAATTATTCCTTCTATCCTACATGAAAGATTCAATCGTTATTTATAACTTACGCTCGTGAAGCTGATCGCTTTTATATCGGCAGATCATTTATCATCGGCTTAATGAATGATTCAAGTAATAACTATGCCTAGTGATTGATCGCAGAGATTAGAAGGTGATGTCTTTCATATTTCTGCCATTACGGATCAGAGTCCTACCTATTCTAGGTGTTTCAAAATCGTGGAACTTACTACGATGTTAATTTATGAACTGAATTAAAAAAAGGTAAAATCGCCTTCAAAAAGAGAGTGATAAATTACATACATACATACATATGCTCACGCCTGTATCCCATGGGGGTAGGCAGAGACCACTGTTTGCCACATGCTATACGAAATTTATTTATGTAATATACGTGATATACTTGGTTGGTGAAGTTGGTGTTTGGAACCGAGTGTGATGTTATATTTGGCACCAACTTCAAAAGTAAGTAATTTACTTCACATAACTTTATGTCTCTCTTTTTGAAGGTGGAAGGACTTTTATGGACAAAATATTTTTTCGCGCTTTTCAGTGACTTTTTTTGAAGTCGGTTAAAAAGGAGGTTTACATTTCGCTACATTACATTTTTACAGGTACAGGTGATGTGTTTTGGCGAGTTATTGTGCACACTGCCTTGCATTCCGAATTAGTTTTTTTGATTTTGCAGATGAAGGTTTTGGACAAGGCAGAGTAAATTCGTGCCATACTCGGACGGTCGCTTTCCCACTACCACGATATCGTCCGCCGATACTTGACTACAACGATACAGTGTGAAAGCCTTCAGTATTGTATCAATCTACTAGTCTGACGGTATCGTGTCGTTACCGTTATCGTCGAATGTAAAAGCGCCCGATGTATATTTCGTTCATTTCATCTCTCTGGGCTTATCTCATACATTGTTTGATTCAACCCGATGTTGTGGATCATCTGATTTTTATATGAAACGACGGCCATCTGACCTTCGTTAACCCTTTTACGAGAAATATCGGTAATTTGGGTAAAACCGGTTGTCAGACTGTCTTAAGCTTGCGACTGACCGTAGCTTGTGACCTAAGCCGTTAGTCTCGGATGCCAATTTAGCATCTTTAGCACCATTGGCATCCGAGACCAACGGCTTAATTTGCTCTCAGAGACATGTAGGGAATTTGTTAGAGGACACTACATTAAATAAATGTTAAATCTTTAAGAGTGGCAACGCTTAGCTTTTTGGAGCAAAACGTTTTTATTTAAAAAAAATCTATATGTCTAGATTCCGCCGAATATGATAGTGCCAACGTGACAAAGGATGAGTCCATTGCCGTCTCAGGCACTATACATACGTCTTTGAATTACTTCTCAGACATATGCAGGCTTCTTCACCATGTTTTCCCGCACCGTAAAGCACGTACTGTGAAATCACTGCACATAAGTTTTTAGAAAAACTCCCCGGTACATACCCCGCTGGGATTCGAACTTGCGTCGTTTGCGTAGCAGGCGACTGCTCAAACCTTGAGGCCACCATGGCATTCTACTACTTAGTTAGATCATAAGCTTGCCTATGCTGTGCCTTTGTTATGTATAAAAAAAGTCACCACCTAATTGAGTTACACCCTATAATTACGTACTTTGAACATTAATAAAAGTGCTTGCATTTATTATCCGCAAGTCATTGTGTATAGAATTACACTGTAGCGTTCCTCGGAGGCGCTAATAGTCTCATTTTGTTGCGAAGCGAATTAACGAGCTCTGGAAGAAAAAATGAGTTATGACGTCACTTGACGCTTGACGATAATCGTGTTCTGGTTGAAGGATGTCTCGAATGGTGTTTTGTTCTGGTTATGCCGTTAACTTGTCTCGAATAGGGACAGTTAGCGATGATGGCACTTGGCAGGCTTGGACAGATATTCTTCATTTCAAGTGCGCATAACTCAATTCAGCACCTATACTGTATAATTATATATAGAGGAGCTCGTGGCACAGTTGATATTGCGCATATCATTTGATTCGATTAGCCAGTAATTGGATGGGTGACCACCCGAGTTCCCTCCGTACGTCGGAGAGCACGTTAAGCCGTCGGTCCCGGTTGCCAATTTACCATCTTTTTTACCCAAATCAAAAATTTTCCTCGTCAAAGGGGTTACGAAGGGCAGATGGCAGTCTTTTCGTATAAAAATCAGGTGATCAGTCACATCGGGTTGAATCAAGTGCCGACCCCAACGATGTATGGGATAAGGCCAGGGAGATGATGATGACTGTAAAATTATATAGGGTCTTTGGGTGAATATTTTTGTCTGAGGGTCGCGAAACCATTATGGAAGTACGATTAGGATAAATGATATAGCATTTTTTGACACGTGCCATGTATTCGCACCAGTCAGTTATGACAACACCTATTATGACGACACAAGAGAACAAAAAGCCTGTATCAGACTGAGAATCATCAAAATGCTGTTACCATTTTAATGTTTCAATAGCAGCCTCAGCCCCTAGTCGGCTTGAATTGACAGTAACACTTATTGAACATCGATTGTAACGTCATAAGATTATCAGAATGAGAATTGCGCACAATGGTCTTCGCCATCAGGTTCTCGCGATACAAGATTGCCTAGTGTGAAAACCACAGGAAAGTTTAAATTATGTAATTGTGTATTCCAGCGCGAGTAGTCATATATAAAACTAATTTGTAAAGACTGCATGTACTTATTACCTACTTACTGTTGCAAATAAATACATTTTAGTTTTTAATTTATTTCTTTTTCATTGTCCTTAAACGGTTTCACCATACATCATATAAAAATTAAATAAAAAATCCATAAATTCTCCTTCGGGGAATACAGGCGTGAGCATATGTATGTAAAAATTCCATTCAAATAAAATCTAAATTTACCGTCGTATAATTTATTTATTTTTTAGAAATTTCAGTCTTTACAATTTAAAACATCCAATAAGATTCGATGCTTAATGGATGAATAAAAGAAGTAATAAGAGTTATACTACAGAAAAAACTAAAAAAATATAAGGGATTTTTATTTTATTTCATATTGACATGTATGTTTTGACACCGTGCAGATATGTTGTGTTTTATATAGATATTTATGTAAATAATTTGCGCGTAAAAAGTCGCAATTGCGTATAAAGATATTTTCTTCCTTACAAGATCTCATGACTTCAATAATTACTAAAGTACTATAAGTGACCTATTATTTGTATAGCCCCGAGCCGGTACTCAGCCTTTAGCTAATATTTTTCAAACTCTGCCACTTCTACTTAATTCGTTTCCAAAACTTTTGGTACAAAACTTGGACGATAATTTTCAAAAGTTCCCCTTTGGATTTGCTACTCTGTAAATTATGTAGAGCCCGCCTGTAATTGTTTCTATACATTTCGACTCGGTGAGGCGTAATGTTATTCGTTTAAGTTCTGACTGTGGCAATGTTAAATGAATTCTTAAAAGTTGTATATCATATGCTCACACCATCCCAGAAGAGTCCCCGAAGGGGTAAGCAGAGGTGTTTAACAATAACACCCATATTTCACCAAATATGATCAAGTGTCAACGTGACAGAGGGTGAGTCCGTCGCCGTCTCAGGCACTATACATACGTCTTTGAATTACTTTTCAAACATATGCAGGTTTCCTCACGAAGTTTTCCTTCACCGTAAAGCACGTAGTGTGAAATCACTGTACATTAGTTTTTAGCAAAACTCATTGGTACAGGCCCCGCTGGTATTCAAACTTGCGTCGCTTGCGTGGCAGACGTCCGCTCAAACCCCTCGGCCACCAAGGCTTTATATCGTATTTGACAAAGTTCTTAAATTAAAAATAACATTGCAAAGAGAAAACGAGTGAATCGGGTTCCTTAGCGCCACCTGTGTCTTTTATAACTCCAAGTGGGCAATAAAGAGAAAAAGTTGCCTCAATTACGGTTATTGATAATGTCCATAACCGAACATGGTAATAATGGGCCATCTTTATGTGTAGCGCGTGACCGAGCCGGCTCTACTAATAATTATATATACAAACGTACTAGTAAAACAAAAAAAGTTTTTTTTTTAATATGACATAACAGGGTCATCTCGAGAAGGGAACTAGTATTTCGGGCGACCGCCCGAGCCCGTTTCTGAAATACATCTCTTTTCAAAAATATTATACAATTTAAAGAATACAAAATAAATAATTTAAGAAACGTAAGCTCATGGACAATGTTCCAATGCACAAATGTCGATAAAAATTAACATAACTAAAAATTTAGTACATCTACTTATAACTAAATGCGTAGCTTGAGATGACCAGCCCCAACAAGCAGCACCTGTTCACAAGTATGACGTGAATGCCAGCCATTAGTTTATTTATTATATTACTAGTTTTCATACATCGTCAGATTATGAAATACCAGGGCCTCATATGCAATAAGCGGTGAGAAAAAAATCCCTCTTTTCTGCAGCGGCTTGTACTTTATTGCTGCAATTATCTCGTTAATGTTCGCAATTAATGGTTTGCTTTTTATTATGATCTTCTATATTAGTCCAGTGATTCATGTAAGCGGATTATTCTACTTAAGCTACACTTTATATGAATTTTGCCCTCCATTAGATGCACTCAATATAAGCATCTATAATAATAAAGGCTTATATTATTATAGATGCAGTCGCGGTTTCACCTCGTACTCAATTCCGTCTAACTGAATCACTATTTTATATGGAGACTAACTGTACTCTGTACCCTCGTATGATTAACAATAACTGCAAAGTAGTGTTTTTTAAATAAATGTAGCCTACGTTTACTCCTTGTAATATCAGCTATCTGCCAGCTGTTCCAGAGTTAGGAACAAACAGACATGATTATATATATATATACTTTCATATACATTTAATGAAATGCTATATATATTGTTAACCTAAAATGTATTCCTTTGTTCTAGCTTAAAATGTGTTGTGTAAGACGAACTCAAGTAATTTGATGAATGGGTTCAAAGAACTGCTGTAATTGAGCCCCTCACGTGATTATCTAGGGCATAAACTCACACGATACTGAAATACTCGTGAATCATATAGATATCATCTGAGGCTTATTACGTGCCTTCGACCAATTTACGTTGAGCCCTCATCCGCGCCGCACATACTAAGTTTCCGGGGTATGAGTGAAAGATGATGTGATTAAAGGGGTCTATGTAATTGGACGACGGGGTCACCGTTTTCTCGATTAATTCCTAATGGGGTGGAATGGAAAGATTAAAGTTCCTGACAGTTCTTAGATGGGATATTTCTTTGGACGTGTGTAATATTATCTTAAATCAAATCTATAATTCTAAACTATTAATATAAAGAGGAAAGATTTGTATTTTTATGTTAAGAATAAAGTTGAAAACTACTGGATAGATTTGAGAACTTCTTTCAGCATTCGGTATGTTTTATCCCCATACTCTCGGGGAAACAGGAACTACGCGGGTGAAACCGCGTGAAGACCGCTAGTATTTAAAAAAAGTTTAGTTTTAGCTCTGCTACTTTATTCGCACTTGCACCTCATGCAAGTAATATTTATATATATTAGAAAAAAATATTGTTTGATTTCAGAAATTGAGGTCTTGACTTTTGTCTCCACAATCTTCAATTATGCTTCTATACAATTTAGATATTAACACGGTTTTGGAAACATATCTAAGGAATGGTAATGAACTCTGAAAACATAGTGTAAACCAAGACTAGACTAAACTCGGACTAAAACTATGTCCATCCCTTTTTAAATCCGAATCACAAATAGAGATGGCGTTGATACAAAAAGCTATGTTCTAAGACCAGAGTGATAGTGGATCAGTTATTAATGTCTAACATATTCCATAAATTATACTTACGCACGTTATATGCCGTTACGTAAATGCGCATTCAAACATTAATCATATACGCAACATACAACCCGACAAAGCAAGATTAATTAGGTCACCGGCAGACCCAGGTACCAGGAGCGCATAAGCATATTACAGCGCAATTGGCCTTGCGACCATTAAACTGCACTAAACAAAGTAACACACCAAGAATCCCATTACAGCCACAGTTCATAGCAACTTTCGTATGCAAAAGGCTTTTAGTCGATGTGGTATAATGTCCGCGACATATGACGTCGTACTTGCATGGATTGGTACATAATGTTGGACCGGATAGTGAACAGTTTTATTAGCTAATCTTTAGCAGTTTTATATAGAAAAAGATTTATTAGTAGACAAGAATGAGGAAGTCCAAAGAGAGATTGTTAGTTGCGCTATGCGCTAAATGGCATAGTAATATACATTGGACACATTCTATATGTTGGTCTAATCTAAGGCTTGCTTAGGTATACATGTATACAGATAAATAAAACCGTAGTGTCTGCAATTCCAAATTAATAGCTTTTCACTAAGAATGTACGGTACTAACATAATATTTTTTTTTTAGATTTTATCTGCTTAGAATGAGTCACTTAGGCATATTTTATTTTAAAGAAACGTAATAAAGCCACCTATGAAAATATTCGCATACAAATATTACAACTTAGAGCAAAGCTAGTTATAAATAATAATAATACATTTTCATAATTACGAGAATTGTCAACTATAATTTTAATCTGTCTAGCTGTTTCAGAGATTTACTGGAACAAAGACTACAGATAGAAAAAATATCAATATATGCTTAACAGACACTTCAATTTTAATTTATGTGTATATATAAAGCATAATTATGTATGGATTGTACCAGGCTAACATAGCTTTACGCGGAGCTGTCGTGTTTTAGCAGTCGTGTGTCCGTGACGTAGAGCAATATGTCTTGATAAGTGCAGAGCGCAAAGTTTGGGTCACATCGGTGCACATCTTTTATGACTGTTGCGCCCTACCACTTTGCATATTATGTTGCCTTGGTAACATTTGAAATATTATCAATATTTTATTTACTTGCCTTTGAAAAGGTTCAAGCGAAAAAGTTTATTTAAGTGGGGTGTTGTGACACCATGAGTTTTAGGTTAAATTAGAACATTGAAAGGGAATTTGCAATATATGAGAAGAAAGATAAAAAAAAATATTGAGCCCCGATATCCTTTGGGTTTGATCAGTCGCCTGCTACACCGCAGGGTGATTTCACACTCGTGCTTTACGGTGAAGGAAAACATTGTGAGAAAACCATTGAGCATATGTATACGGTGATAGACTCACCATCTGTCACGTTGGCACTTAGTCATCTTAAGTGAAAATTTGGTATTGTTATGACAACACCCCTGCCTACCCCTTCGGAGAAGACACGAGCATATGTATGTATATATGTAAATTCAAAGACATATTTTTATTTAGACGGCTTTGGACTCACCATGTGTTTCGTCGGTAACCATTCAGTACCTCTCAGAGGGCCTCCCCCCCAAAACCCCAAAATAAGATTTCTTGGAACAATAGAATTCTTCAAAACAAATAGAATTATAATACTCCACGATAACGACTACCTCTTAATTAGCCGAGTTCCAAAAGAGAAATATTGTCCTACTTCATATTTTATCATCCATCTTAAAAGGCGACTAGTAATGATATCCTGTATTTAACGAATAGATTAAGGTATAGAGGAGAACCATCTTCCGTACTGTTTTAATTAGAAGACATTGGTTCGAACTCCTTTCTTTTTGAGAAGACATACATACATATGTACATACATACATATGCTCACGCCTGTATTCCCCGAAGGGGTAGGCAGAGGTGTTGTAATAACAACACCCACTTTTCAACGAAGATGATTAAGTGCCAACGTGACAGATGTTGAGTCTATCGCCGTCTCAGATACTATACATACGTCATTGAATTTCTTCTCAGACATATGCAGGTTTCCTCATGATGTTTTCCTTCACCGTAAAGCACGTGGTGTGAAATCACTGTACATAAGTTTTTTAGAAAAACTCATTGGTACAGGCCCCGCTGGGATTCGAACTTGCCTTCACTTCACTTCACCTTCTTTGAAGCCGGTTAAAAACTGAAGAACACCGCCCTCCGACAATGCCATTTGGCTTATATCTCTAAATCTTCAGGAAAACGCCTCAAAGCTCCACTTTTAAAAAGTAGGTTTCGTGTTCACAATTTAATACGTGTAGCTCTTATAGCTATGAAATTGTAAAATATCTCTACCTGTAAGCCAGTTGAACCCTCCCAATTGAACCCTTTTGGTATCCAGTTAACTTTAAGATCGAGTTTGGTTTTTGCTTCATAACATTCTCTTGCTATCGGATATTCCTTTATGGAATTGGGTCTTAGAAGCGCCTGCAGGGAATCAATATGTAACTTAAAACACGGGGCTGCCTCGTTGGTCTGGTGCTCGCAAAACGCTACGGAACACGAGGTCCTAGGTCGGTTCCCAGGTCGTGTAGTATTATCGGTTTTTTCTATATGAAATACCCTAGAAGCAGCCCGGAGTTTAAGTTTAGTGCTCGATTAATGATAATTACGCCCCCTGTTACATGGGACTTTAACTGGCTAAATGTGGATGAAATATTTATTTATAATTTTTTCGAAATTAACAGCTTAAAATACAGATTAATATGTGGGTATGTGCTTTTCATAAGCCAATCAAGGATTTACATTTTGATTATTTTCCAAAAAACCTTACATCGATGTTTTTAGTAACGAGTATAAGATAAACTTCGATGGGTTGCTGTACGATTTAAAAATGTATCCCGAAACGAAGTGAGGTCGGGTATTATAGTAAATACATACATACATATGCTCACGCCTGTATTCCCCGAATGAGTAGGCAGAGGTGTTGTTATCACAACACCCACTTTTCACCGAAGATCATTAAGTGCCAACGTGACAGATGGTGAGTTCATCGCCGTCTGTCTGAGACTTTACATACGTCATTGAATTACTTCTCAGAAATATGTAGGTTTCCTCACGATGTTTTCCTTCACCGTGAAGCACGTGGTGTGAAATAACTGTACATAAGTTTTTTAGAAAAACTCATTGGTACAGGCCCCGCTGGGAACTTGCGTCGTTTGCGTAGCAGGCGACTGCTCAAACCTCAAGGCCACCACGGCTCCTGTCTGTATAATAAATAAACTATAATATAACTCTCTCTCTTGTGTCTCACCGCTAACTAAAACAAAAATGGAAACGTTCAAGTAAGTAGCTAAGTAATAAAATACAATAGGATTAAAAATCCAACAAAAACCACGTAACCACAATCTACTCGTAAAACAATGGTCCAGCGAATACAGTCTCAGTTACTAACAAGAAAAGCTAACTAAGTATTGGATAATAATTTATTTGGTTAAAATTAAAAGGTGTCCATAAAGTCGGGGACACGTAGGGTGACCACACTCTTCCATTTGGCGGCAAATTGGCAAAATACGTGACTTGTGACTCTGGTTCGGTGTGAGGCGAACGCCGAGTAATCAACACGTCCCATGTTGGAAACATATCGCATTTCTTTTCTTTTTACTCGCAAATTGGTTAAGTACTAGCACAATCTATACGTATACATATACATACAGAAGGGTTACACCCTTGTGTACTTAATTTCACGGGTGGCCCATGGAAACTCATGTTTTTTGAGTAAATTATGGCGTAAGTTACTCCTAGTAACATGTTCTATCTGCCAGTGAACGATCCGTTAAAATCGGTCCGCCCGTTTCAGAGATTAGCTGGAAAAAACAGACAGAGACACATTTTTGATATTGGTTTTTTCGTGTCCACACACACACATACACATGCTCACGCCTGTATTCCCCGAAGGGGTAGGCAGAGGTGTTGTTATTACAACACCCACTTTTCACCGAATTTGATTTAGTGCCAACGTGACAGATGGTGAGTCTATCGCCGTCTCAGGCACTATACATACGTCTTTGAATTACTTCTCAGAAATATGCAGGTTTCCTCACGATGTTTTCCTTCACCGTAAAGCAACGTGTCCGTACCTTATATTCTTTTATATGCATTTAGTAAACAGCAGTTATTTTGGAATTACAAACAGACACTTAAATTGTATTTATCTGTGTATAGATATTAGCTGTACGCTGCGGTTTGACACGCGTATACTTAATTTCATGGATGGCCAAAGGAAACCTATTTTTTTAAAGTTTTTATAAAAACGTTGTCTAAGTTACTCCTTGTAACATTTGCTATCCTCCAGTGAAAGTCCCGATAAAATTTGTCTAGGCGTTTCAGAGATTACCTGGGACAAACAGACAGACAGAAAGAGAAAAATTTAGAAAATTGTGTTTTTAAGTCAGTACCGTACATACTTTCATATGCATGAAATGAAATGCTGTTGTAATGGAATTACAAACAGACGCTACAATTTTATTTATCTGTATAGATAGTTGATATGTAAAACCATTTTATGGTCTGTACGAAAAAAGCCTGAAAAGTCTTGACTCCGTATAAAAGAATTCATAATGTGTTCGCATCGCATCGTATCTAAAACAAAGAATCAACTTGCATACAATAAACATGAGCCCGCTCATCCCCTGGGACCACTTGTTGACTGCTCTCGTTAAATACTTGATGACAAGCGACAAGTTGCAACTTTGTTACTCCTATGTGTCCTAACTTGAAACTAGTCACAGTTTATATAAGATTACTTGGCAGTATGGAGGAGCTCGTGGCACATTTGCTATTGCGCATATCATGCGATCAGCGAAGTTAAGCAACCCTTACCCTAGCCAGTAATTGGATGGGTGACCGCCCGAGTTCCCTCCGTGCCTCGGAGAGCACGTTAAGCCGCCGGTCCCGGTTGCCAATTTATCATCTTTGGCAGTCGTTACAGGTCAGTCGGAGGCCTAAAATAGTCTGACACTTTGACCCAGATCACAGATTTTCCTCGTTAAAGGGGTTGCGAAGATCAGGTGGCAGTCGCTTCGTATAAGAACCAGGTGATCAGCCACATCGGGTTGAAACAAGTGCCGACCCCAACAGTGTATGGGATAAGGCCAGGGAGATGATGATGACTTGGCAGTATGGAATTTACATCAAACTAGCGATTTGCGAGTGTTGCGATTTTACCCGCGTAGAGTTCATTTCATGGGTGACCCTTTAAAATGTAATGTTTTTTTTAAATAAAAGTAGCCTTAGTTACTTCTTGTAACATTAGTTATCCGCCAGTAAAAGTCACGTTAAAATCGTTTAAGCAGTTTTGGAGCAAAAAAATTAAAAATTGATATTTCTATGTCAGTACCGTGTATACTTTCAAATGCATTTAGTCAAAAGGTGTAAGTTTGGTATTACAAACAGACACTTAAATTTTATCTGTATAGATAGATAGATAGTTAGTCACTCTTTTTATGTTTATAATTTTTTATAATGCCTGGAAGAGATCGTCTATTGCGATAATGCCCCCTATTGAGGTACTTGTCACAACTGACGAATCGTGGGTGTAATATATAAAGTATATAAAAGTATATACATATGCTCACGCCTGTATTCCCCGAGGTGTTGTTATCACAACAACCACTTTTCACCGAATTTGATTAAGTGCCAACGTGACAGATGGTATCACTCACGATGTTTTCCTTAACCGTAAAGCACGTGGTGTGAAATCACTGCACATAAGTTTTATAGAAAAAATCATTGGTACAGGCCCCGCTAGGATTCGAACTTGCGTCGCTTGCGTAGCAGGCGAATGCTCAAACCCCGAGGCCACCGCGGCTTACTTATTGTAGATACTTTCCAACAATATTATTAATTTTTTTCTTTATTGTGCGTTTTCAATGCTGTGTGTTCAATATAGATTAAATAAATGTCAGCTCAAAGTAATTAGCATCTACTCCTAAAATTGACTGTCAAATAATATCATGTGACAATTTGAATTTGGAAAAATGTCTGTTTAAACGCGTCATTGACACATACGCAATTGGCCGCGACGTGAAACCCTTTACTGACATTCCTTATCTCGTAAATATGCGCGTCTGTGTGAGTCTGTCATTTCGAAAGATTAGTTCCTATATTCCATACTGCTTATAGGAAGCTCATATGTTTACTGTCAATTTGTGTTACGAATGATTGTTAGCAGGTTAGGAACTTGGTGTGCACTTCTGGGTTATCCAAGGGCAAATTAAAGTAATAATATACCAATAAGTATTAGTCCTAGATGCTAGAGCCGTGGTGGCCTTGAGGTTTGATCAGTCGCCTGCTACGCAAGCGACGTAAGTTCGAATCCCAGCGGGGCCTGTACCAATGAGTTTTTCTAAAAAACTTATGTATAGTGATTTCACACCACGTGCTTTACGGTGAAGGAAAACATCGTAAGGAAACCTGCATATTACTGAGAAGTAATTCAATGACGTATGTATAGTGTCTGAGACGGCGATGGACTCACCATCTATCACGTTGGCACTTAATCATCTTCGGTGAAAAGTGGGTGTTGTGATTACAACATCTCTGCCTACCCCTTCGGAGAATACAGGCGTGAGCATCCTAGATGCTTATCAAACCTGGGCCTTACCACGACCTCTTATTACCGTGATTACGAGACAGATGTATATTACCTATATAAGTGTCTCACTGTCGCACAGTGGAACTATTATGGCAATAAGGTGCTTGTGGTAAGGGTTCAGTTTTACATTTAGTGGTTAAGCTCCGTGAAATTATTAATTTAAAATTTTGAGTACTTTTTTTTAGAGAATAGTATATAGCCGTTTTACAAAATTGTAGTGAAGGCCTAATTAAATGCCTTTCAAGGTTCATATTTACGCAATGAAAACCCACTCTCTCGAACTTCAAAAACAAATTAGGAGAGCTCTAATACTCATCTACTCACAAAGGTTGTTTTAAAACGCCATAAAACCACATAGAAAATAATAATTTACATTGATATTCTTTCTACTAGTATCATTTAAGTATTTATTATTAGTCTGTCTCTCAAAAAACATAATTATATTCCAGATATACAGCCTACTTTTTAACGACCAACATAACTCGTAAAGTAAATTACTTCTCCGCAATCTCGCCACATTACGCAACCTGTACACGAATTAAGTACATAACCTGGAATTAATGCAATTTACTATGGCTTTCCATTTACGTGAGCTACGTTTTGTATGACATACAATATAGAGATAACTGCCGTTACTGAACGCGCCTTAAAACTCAGCGCGCGTATCTTGAAGAGAGTACACCGTTGGCTTAAGTTGCTCGTTGCGTGTCACACCGTGCATGGAAGCTTATTGATCATTTTATTATATTTATTTCAAAAGTTTACAACCCGTAACTTTACCCTGAGCTCGTATTGCCATGATAATTTGCCTTACATTATGAAATAGTATATCACGAGTTTGCCACCGTTTTCGTAAACTATACTCGCTGGCGTCACTCGCATATATCGTCTATAAACCTGTCACTGTGATACAGCCAAACTAGCATAGAAATAAGAGTTGAAAGTTACTTTCGCCAGCTCTGCTACCCAAAGAAGATCTTCTCAGACACCAAACGCTGCCGCTTGCTCCAGTTCTGAGCTAATTCATTCGAATAGTCTTTTCTGAATATAGGTAGCAAATAATTTCATCAATGTCGTTATTTATAAAAAAAATATCTCATAGTATGCTTGTAATAATGGAACTTTGGATTGGTGAAGCTATAGATTGTTATTTAAAAAAGGTATGAAGAGGCTTTGAAAGAAAGCTGCATGCAACTGAGAAGCGGATGTTGAAATGGATGTGTGGCGTAACGAGAATGGACAAGGTAAGGAATGAGTATATAAGGGGAAGTCTGAAAGTAGCACCACTGACTGACAAGTTGAAGAATAAACATTTGTCGTGGTATGGACATGCTATGCGGAGGGATGAGGATAATGTTGACAAAAAGTTTTGTTTATGAATGTGGATGGTTACAAGGGAAAAGGAAGACCTAAGAAACGATGGATGGATCGTGTGAAAGATGATATGGCTAAAATAGGAGTGAATACAGATATGACGGCTGATAGTGAGAAATGGAGGAGAAGAACACATTGCGCCGACCCCAAATAACATGGGAGAAGGGCAGGAGGATGATGATGTATGAAGAGGTTTTCAGGTCTGGCAATCTGCTTGTTATGCTTAGTAAGAATTACAAACGGTAATGGATATATTTTTATGAAATTTTCACAGTGAAGTCCAAAATTGTGAAGTGAAGGTAAAGTTTTCTAGTCATAATATACGGGGTGAAGCAGTGCTATAAATATTTCTAACTACTAAGCTATAACATTGGCTTAAAGTTCGTTACTGTCGAATGTAGAAATTGGCTCTGCCGTCGTACCGAATGTGTATTGATTTCGTTGCGCAACGGTGTGATACGGGGCCCGTATTTATCCCATCCGTAGAATGTTTAGTGCGTGCGTCCGCATACATTACCGCGGCGCCTCTGCGGAACTCCGATTAAATATTAACCCTCGCTTAACTTTAATAACTTAACGAACGTAGATACTGTTTGATCATTTGTCAGTTTCAACTCTACAACTATTCATCTTCGTAGTTTGTTATCGTAAATATTTAATTAGGTGGTAACGTAGTATTTAGGTGGATAGTTATCGGATACAAAACAATATAATATGAAAACCAAAGTAATTTGAAGTGTCAGATTCAAACAAGCTAATAATGTAATGCAATTTTTTCTTTTGACTTTTGTAAGACCTGTGTCCTTTTATACGGAAAATCATTGTAACATGACATTTTCTGACATGCCGGCCTTATAAGCATAAAACAGTTCGATTATCGAGTCAGGGGGTAGTTTATGATATGAACATTTTGTGTTCGCTTTGAATTCAGGTTTAATATGGAACTAGATGACACTGTGTGATTCTGTCAAGACAATACGTAATCAGGGGGCCAACTATCATCGTTATAACAGTGTCTTATTAACTCTTCTTAGTTTTGACGTTTAATTATTGTATCGCAACTTCAAATCCATGAAGTTCTCAATACGCTCTGCTTAAATCGATGGTTCATGGTAGGTCCCCAGTTCGTAGATGTGGTTGCAACAACGAAAAGGAATTCGAATAAGGCTGCCCCGCAATCGATTCACGATCCTTTGTAAGGGCATCGCTCGTTCCAATTGTAGCTAACTTTTACGTCTAGTTCCGATAAAATACATCTTTTCCTTTCTCTTTGGGCAATGTGTCAGTGACGTTGACAGCCAATCAAGGGGTGTTGACTACGAATGCGGCTGCGAAATGAAAAAATACACTTTGTATTGCTATTTTATTGTTGTTCATTCCTTGTCGGGCTGGAGAATTTGATTGTCTTTTTTTGGCCTCTCAATGCTGAGGGTTGTGACGTCCTTCAAAGACTCTCTCAATATTTTTTCTCCATTGCCCCAGTGCAACTTTCACCGGTATGGTATGGGTATATGCTTCAACTCAATATAAAGTATTCGCGATGACCACAGAACTATTCGGTTTTATCATCAATACCTATACATCTATACAGATAAATAAAATTGAAGTGTCTGTATGTAATTCCAAAATAGCAGCTTTTCACTAAATGCATGTGGAAGTATATACGGTACTGTAATAGAAGAACCCAATTTTTTAAATGTTTCTCTGTCTGTTTGTTCGGGTTAATCTCCGAAACGGCTGGCACGATTTCAACGGAACTTTCACTGGCGGATGGCTAATGTTACAAGGAGTAACATAGGCTACTTTCATTTAAAAACGTTAGGGTTCCATGTGCCTGAGACGGCGATGGACTCACCCTCTGTCACGTTGGCACTTAATCATCTTCGGTGAAAAGTGGGTGTTGTTATTTCAACATTTCTGCCTACATATATAATACAGGCGTGGATATGTATGCATTAGCATAAATGGCTGTGGTTGTTACAACACCTCTGCTTTACCCTTCGGGGACCCTTCTGGAATTATCATTTTGAAGTTGCGCCGACCCTAAAAAACATGGGATCGGGGAAAGAGGATATTTTTTTATTTAAAGGTTGCCAACTGCTGGGTTTATAAGGTTG
This sequence comes from Watsonalla binaria, assembly GCA_929442735.1. Lineage (NCBI taxonomy): Eukaryota > Metazoa > Arthropoda > Insecta > Lepidoptera > Drepanidae > Watsonalla > Watsonalla binaria. The sequence goes on from OV838932.1 coordinate 1,729,128, forward strand.
GTAGTGTTGGGCGCCATGCTTGAAAATACCGTCGTAACGGGATCTTTACTGGGACTGCTCTCACAATGTAATAGGAAGTAACTCGGGTCATTTATAACTAACACTTTAATCGAAGTGGAGTCTTTTACGAACCTCGTTACACAGATTTTACGACTCGAGGTAGCACGTAAAATAACCTGCACCTCCTCAGACGATTTAATACTCTATTTTATTAGCTTTAGTGTTGCATATCTTGTTGCAGGTTAGTAATCCTGTTTATTACATTTCATAAATCAATTAGGGGTTGGTTGAATCATTTGTGAGGTAAATCAAAACATTTTTTATAATTGTACGAGTATACAATGGAATTTAACTTAAATAGCAAGAAATATTTTTTTTTCGTCAAATCTCGGAATGCCAGACGGCTGTTATATAATTACGATTATATTAATTCGTTTTTTTATTAATGGTACCGTATTTAGGTACTGAGTAACAAATAACTAAATAAAAAAATAAATAAATATACAAAATATAATAATATACGTATAGATGTGAAAATATGAAAAAATATTTATACATATAAACAGATAAATGCTCCTTGTAACATTAGCTATCTGCTAGTGACAGCCCGTTAAAATCGGTCCTGCCGTTTCGGAGATTAGCCGGAACAAACAGACAGATAGACACATTTTTTTTATATCTTAGTACCGTATATTATTTCATTATTATGCATTTAGTGAAACACTGTATTTGGAATTACAAATAAACACTGAATTTTTATTTATTTTTATATATTCAAATATAAAATTTGAACATTCGAAAAAAATTATATTAAAATTCCTGACTTCGATACCAAGTGGGTCTGCACATTCGTTAACAAGTTCACTGAAAGTTTCATAACATAGATTTGAGGGGAGTATGATGAAAAAACTATGTATTTGACAGATTGCGTTAGGAAAAGTTGGGCCTTACATTTGTCTTCATCTCGAGGATTTATGAGTCAAGCTATTTTTTCGCTCAAGAGCTATGTAATTGGTCCACCCTTATTTATTTATTATCAGGTACACTGATTTAAATATAATAACTTGAAGCTACTCTGCTTAAAACTGAACTCGGAAAACATCATTAATTTATGTTGGGAAATAAAAACTTGCTTACTTAAGTGCGACTGTTTTTATAGAAATGGATTAAGTAGACGTTGCTCTGACTTGGGAAATGCGGGAAGATAATCATTTATAGTCATACTAGCCGTGCCTCGCGCTTTTACTCGCTGAATTAATTTAGTATTATATTTGAGTTTCTTAAATTAAGTTCTTCAATTTGATTTATATACATGTGTACAAACCCAAAGTTTGTACATGAATAATTTCCTCATCTTGTTGTAGATATTGCAGTCCCGTTATTCCAAAACAATAAAAAAATGATGGCTGACATGCAATCTTATATATTTTACCAAATCAAAATACAACAAATAATACGATAGGTTTCAATATCAATATTCAACAACAATGTGTGAGAAGAAGAAAAAAAATAAAGAAAATCGGAACATTTAAAATTTTAAACATATTCTTATTTTTAATTATAGAAGGCCAGTATTAAAATAGATCCGGACCTTCTTGCAAACTACAATAAATTAAAAAACATGGATTACACATGCGTCCCATCCTCGCTTCACTTTGGGTTACGATTTTGCAAGATTATTACAAAACTTTGATTATTACGTAACTTTTTCTTACGTAGATTCAAAGTCAAAGTCAAAGTCAAAAGTATCTTTATTCGATTAGACTTTTTACAAAGTACTTTCAAATCGTCAGAATGACATAATTATACAGGATTATACATTCTACCGCCAGGTTCGGAAGGTTGCTTTTACTGAGAAGAACCTGGCAAGAAACTCAGTAATTACTCTTTTCAAAAATATTATACAATTTAAAGAAAATAAATAATTTAAAAAACGTAAGCTCATGGACAATGTTCCAATGCACAAATGTCGATAATTAGGTTATCTATACATAATAAGTATGGTCTACATACCTCCATCCCCTCTCCTTATGGAGCACAGTAGCCCTAGACAATGTATCATTCTGGCACACTTGCACTAATAGAAACGATAAAAAATGTATGGAAATTACATAAACCAGTCACGTGACATATGTCAGCGAATCGTTAGGATAATGTTACTTTGTTTACAGGCTCTGGCGACCTTACTTACCGCAGCTTGATTTGGCAGCGATCTCCTCTAGGTGGGGGTATATAGTCCCTAGTCGGGCAGAGCCGAACTTCCCTATATCAATAAACTCACGTTAAGCTTAGACGGTGGGAAATACCCCGTATTACCACGCTGTTACCTCTAGTAAATAAAATAAAGTCAGCAAATACGTTTTTATACCGTTTCGTGGGTTGTGGAATTGTGTGTAATGTATGTATGTACTTTGACCGTATAATTTATGTGACTCAGTAAAAAGCGCGTTTCAGGCATCCCATGATTAGCATTTTCCGTCCAAAACACATGTTTGATGGTCGAATTTGCATTTTGACTGATTTCGTTTTATTTTTTCTTTAACATCTGTTTTACATAACTCAGTATGGTGTATCTCGCGTACGCGTGAATTAATTTTCATTAATATGCATGCCAGAGTGATTTGATTATGATGTTATGTGTAGCTGGGCTTTCATCGCGACTCTGTTCACATGATATTTGTATTTTTGCTTTTTAAACCTTCCAAGGGGATGACAACCGAAACAAAGTAAAAAAAATATGCTTACGCATTCCCAGAAGGGTACCCGAAGGGGTAAGCAGAGATTTTGTAACAATAACACCCACATTTCACCGAATATGATCAAGTGCCAACGTGACAGAGGGTGAGCCTATCGCCGTCTCAGGCACTATACATATGTCTTAGGATTACTTCTCAGACATATGCAGGTTTCCTCACGATGTTTTCCTTCACCGTAAAGCATGAGGCGTGAAATAACAGCACATAATTTTTTTTTTTAGAAAAACTCATTCTTTCAGGCCCGCTGGGATTCGAACTTAACACTGTAACAACACCCACGTGTTGTTACAACACTTCTGTTTACCCCTTCGGGGACCCTTCTGGGATGGTGTGAGCTTTTATATATATACATATATATTTAAATTTTTAACGTGTTACTCAAATAATGTTTTACACTGTTCACAGTTTACACGAAACCGAAATAAAAGTCCAACTTATAAACTCACAGTCAAAATTCTTGGTAGTTTATTATTATTTTCGGTATTGTACATTAGAACAACTCTATTAAAGGCACTCGGGTGCGTCTGGATCAGGTTAGCTCTCTGTCTGCTAGACAAATCGCTCTTCAAATGGAAGATTACTGTGGAGCCGGCCGCTTGTCACACAGACGCGTCGTGTTTCTTTCCTTAAAGCTCGTTGTCGGACGTTAGGATATCACTGAACAGGGGAACCAAGAGCTCTTATTGCAATGTTAGTTCAGTCTATATCGTGATAGGGGTCTATCACGAGTTGGCTACAGTTTTCGTAAACAATACTCGCTAGCGTCTCCGCCGAATCAGTATGAGAAATTGTGCAGCGACTCCCAGCGGTGACGTGGAGAACTAAAATATCTGAATACAAATATTGCGAGTGACGCTAGTAAGTGTGGAGTACGAAAACGGTGGCAAACCCGTGATAGGGGTATAGTTGTGTGACAGTGACAGATGTATACATGTCAAATACATCTCTTGCATGATAAGAGTAAAATTATCATGGCAATAAGAGCTCATGGTAAGGCCCCTTATTTTTAAGAAATACTTATAGCTACAGTAGTGGAACTTGCATCGTTTAGTTGAGATGTACCTTTCAATTATTTTTATCCAACAAAAACCGAATAGTGATCGCTTGTTTAGGATTTGTAATTTTGATACTCTCTAAGGTACTGAGAAGTTATATTTTTGAATCCCTTTCCAAAGGATTTTAAAGTTTAAAATGTCTCGGTATTATGAAAATGAAAATGAGTCATTCAGCTGAGGTCTTATGATCGTCGAAATATATCCATAGTTTCAGAAATTAGCATAATGAGACTAGATGTGGTAAGGGTGATCAAACGCAGACATTGATCTTGTATTTATTTTTTGTTAAGAGTTTGGTTTTTTTGCAAAATTTCCGGGAAAAAAAATTATTAGTTCACATAAAAAATTATCGTTTAAAAAATTCGTCCAAACATAAGCCATGTGACAGTAAATTAGTAACACAAAACAGTAGTTTCGGTAACGGCTTTTGATATTGAAATCCCTTTCAACAACTAAAGGTAGGGTACCTTTATTTCACAGAAAATCGACAGGGTATATGAATTCATTCACAGTTCGATGGATTAAAATTCTCATCACAAGATGGCGCTATACCATATTTTTTAAAAACAGTCAATTTGAAAACCTCCTTATTTTAAAGTCTGTTAAAAAAGGGTAGCAATGCGCTCTGTTTGTTATTCATAAGTAACAAATAATTTCAATATAATTTAAGTTTTGCGAGATTACACCTCCTCCTATAATAACGTTTCGTTGTATTTTCCAATGTCCTTTAATTAGGCAAAGCAGAGGTGTTGCAATAACAACACCCACTTTTCACCCAAGACGAATAAGTACTAACATGACAGATGGTGACTCCATCGCCGTCTTTGGCAATGGATCTTATATACCACTACTTTTGTACCATATTTCATGTGAATAAATGTTATTTCTATTTCTAGGGTGAAAAATTTTGGTCTTATATGTAGGTCTCCTCACGTTGTTTTCCTTCACTGTAAAGTACGTGGGGTGCGCAGACTGCACTTAATTTTGCAGAAAAACTCGTTGATACAAGCCACTGGGATGGGAACTTGCGTCGTTAACAGGCTGCTCAAATCGCACGGCCACCACGGCTCTTGTCCAAACCCTAAGCCAAATCCAAAGCTGCAATTAAGTTACGCAACGGTGTAACAGTGTGCCAACGTAAGCGTACACCCTTAGATCTCCTCTTGCGACGGCTAAGGCCAGTTTTATCGTTTTCATTTTGTAAGGAATTCGTGAGTAATTTCCTCCAATACGAGACTAGGTGTCGAATTGTCGACGCCCGTTCATCCAAGCCGAGTTCGCTTAGTTAAATATAACTTACTGATGTAATTCGAATACTTGAGTTGCTGTTATTTGATGGGTTTCCTTAATTATCGGGCAGCTTTAATTAATTGTTTCGCAACTGTATTCTTTACGAGGATAAATATCCCGAAGATGCTGTCTATACTGACACTAGCTGAGCCTCGCGGCTTTACCTGCGAAGGATTAATAATAAAAACTATATTACTTACTGGCTCGCTTCTGTAGTCACTTAGTGCAAGAACTGAACAGTTTGTTTGTTTGTTTCTTTGTTTGCTTGAACGCGCCAATATCAGGAACTACTGGTTTGAATTGTAATAAATAATTTTGTGTCGGATAGTTCATTCATTGGGGAAGGCTTCAGGTTTTATAACATCACTTAATAACATCAATAAATGTTACAAAAACTAGATATAATATCACTAAGTACCATATTTTTATTGTACTAGTTGATCCGACAGATGTTCTGCTGTCTTAATATAATTCTTAAAAAAATGCATGTCTATTCTATGTCAGACGTCATAAAGTAACATTAATAAAATTATATTGTCCAAAGCGCTAGATTAGAAATACATTTATATGATGGTGAAGTATCCATACGTTTTCTAATTTTCCGTGCGAGTTTCGAATTTTCTTTCACAAAAACCTTCTCCTGATGACAAACGAAACAAAAAAAGAAGTAGCAAATTCGGTCACTTGGTCACGCCATCACGCGCAAAATAGGGATATATTTTTATTTATATATATATTGTATTAGGCATAAAGGTATATCAATCAACAAATCACCATAGTGACAAATTATATTAACATGCAGGTATAAAACATAATGAATAAAATGAACTGAGAGGCAAAATATCAGCGACTCTTTGATTAGCCAATAAGGCTGGCATAAGCGAAAGATAACTTTTCCCAAAACGATCTTGAAACAAGACAAGCAATACAACACAAATGAATTTGTTCTTTCATCCCTCGAGTGAAAGTGCAAGATAGAGATGAGGACCGAAGTTTCCTCGTCCCAAAGGGTGGGACCACATTAATCAACTTCAACTCCTGACGTTTAATATTTCAGCTCAGCTGACCGCGCGATTGAATGGACCTGTTTTGAATACTGTAGACCAGTTAAAAAGCTTTGATGTATTGGTCAAGTAATGCTTAACGAAGGAGCGTGTTTAGTTGGGCTTATTCCCAGACATCCACGATTTCATTATCACCACCGCAAAGGCTTTTGTTTTGGTATACAAATGAATTCTCACGACACACGACGAAAGCCGTGGTGGCCTTGAGGTTTGAGCAGTCGCCTGCTACGCAAGCGACGCAAGTTCGAATCCCAGCGGGGACTGTACCAATGAGTTTTACTAAAAAACTCATTGGTACAGGCTTGATCAACTTATCAAGTAGGTAAGGTATAATGAAAAAGAAGCTAAACTAAAATAAGTCTGTCAGTATATTTATGATATATCTTTCGATACCACTGGACCGATTTTGATTGATTTTTAACTGTCAGTTGGTTAGTGTTATAAGAAGTCCTACTATCTACACATTATATACACTGTAAAGTTATACAATTTTGGATTTTTGGTGAAGTGTAGTACACTAAGAAACTCGAAATTTTTATTTGAAATCTTACTGCCACCCAGGCAAAGGCAAGTTGCCTTTGGAAGGTAGTATAATTTAAGCTAGTCCTATTTTTCTCTATTTATATTAATACTCAAATGGCAAGCGCTCTTTCTCTATGAAATGTGGTTAAAAACTTAAACTTAGCGTGAACTTATCATGTTAAGTAAATAGAGAGTATATTCGAAGCAAACGAGAGACAATCAATGCGCAAAGGAGTTCAGAATTCCATTTACCAGAACTGTGCAGCGGCTTAAATGTAATCTTCTGTGAGGTTCATCGCGTATTGGCTACATTCAATCAATAGTATTGATGAGATGACAACTTCACTCAGTATACACTGGTTTGATGCCGTGAGTTCATCTGCGAGGGCCTATTTGTATTGACGAGAAAAAATAAAAAAATAAAAAAATTTAAGTGACGAACAGGGAACCTCGTGTGTGATGATTTTGTAATCGGTTGAATATTATATATCTATGCCAAAAATTGGAACCCTTATGGATTCGTCATGTCTGTCTGTCCGACCGTATGTCACAGTCACTTTTTCCGAAACTATAGAACTATACTGTTGTAACTTGGTAAGTAGATGCATTCTGTGAACCGCATTAAGATTTTCCCACAAAAATAGAAAAAAGACAGTAAATTCTGGGAGTCCCTATACTTAAAACTGAATGCGAAAAAAAATCACCCTTATTTTATTTTACTATCACGAAAAAGTTGGTTAGCATAAATAAAGGTGACTTTATACAGCCTCACAGACAAACTTTACCCCCTTATAATATCAGTATAGATTTGCTTACTCGTCTACCAAATATGTTTCTGAATATCCAAGAAGTAAATCCGAGCGTTGCCATCAAATCAAAATGCCGTGCAATACATCCACAATATGTCCTGGGAAGCCGGCGATTTATCTAGGCTTCTCGTCCGGGCTGGGAGCTTTGTACGGCATGCGGCAGTGAGTTTACAGTAATAACATATTTTGCTATTGATATAGAAAGCGAATAGAATTGACTGTATTGGTGATACTTTTATCAAACATTTTTTGCTTCGTCATTTGGATATTGAACAACTCTAGTACTATGACCTTTCAGTAGGCACTTGGGATCGATATGAAATTACGATGTACCAAAGTTTTATATATAAGCCCCGTTGAGACTCTCGATAGCGAGATTTAAATAATAATGTCAACAGTGTCAGCTCCATCTATCGACATAACATGGAACTAAATTATCATGCATTGTTCTTAGTATATTTGACTTATACAGATATAATATGTATTTTATGCCCTTCTTTTGAGAAGAACCGCCAAGAAACTCAGCTGGCATCATGTACATTGTCATCAATACAATATTAAACATATTAAGCATTGGTACAAAATAGGGTTACTAAATTGAATGCAAGTAGGGTAATACTCTGTTTAAATCTGAATCAAAACCAGGCATGATTTACAAATTAACTTTATTTTTATCACCGCCAGACAATACTTTCAATCCAACCTATAAAACTGGGCACACTAGTGTAAATCCCTGGGAGGTTCTCCAGAGCACATCCGATGCCGAATGACGTCACGCCGAATATGTAGTTCATGTTGCCTTCAGTAGTAACCGGGAGAGGGATCTTCACTTGGAGAGGACCTCCGGAGTCACCCTAAAAAGAGAACATTAATATTATAACCGAAAAGTGCCAGAAAAAAAAACTGTAGGTAATAGCACCCTGCACATTTGAACTACGAACGCTACTTAAATAGGCCTTACAGGGATTTTACATCATCGGTTTAAGAAGAGCTTCTTGAGAAACATGAACAGGGGCTGCTTGTGGAGGCTGGTCATCTCAAGCTACGCATTTAGTTATAAGTAGATGTACTAGATTTTTAGTTATGTTATTTTTTATCGATATTTGTGCATTGGAACTTTGTCCATGAGTTTACGTTTCTTAAATAATTTTTTTTTTGTATTCTTTAAATTGTATAATATTGTTGAAAAGAGTAATTACTGAGTTTCTTGCCAGGTTCTTCTCAGTAAAAGCAACCTTCCGATTAACGGTAGCATGTATAATTCCGTATAAATTATGTCATTCTGAAGATTTGAAAGTAATTTGTAAAAAGTCTAATCGAATACAGTTATTTTTGACTTTGACTTTGAAACTAAGCTTCGGCGTTTCATTTTGGTACGGTAAAATTAAAGGTCAAAGCTAAGAAGTTCTTAATATGCGCTGCTTAATCCGCTGATGGTAGGCCACTTGTGCATTAAACTAGCTATAAGTAGAAAACTGTGCCCAAATCGGTGTCCCTTAGGGTTGTACGAATAATGCTGATAGCAATCGATTTTGTACCCCAAGGGTTTAAACATTGATTATATATCTGATATAACGTTTATGTTCCCATAGAAAATGAGAAAAATACGCAATCGATATATAAATAAAAAATAATCTTGCGGTACTGTATTGTATCAGTGTCGCACCTGGCAGGCATCCACTCCACCTGTCAGCTTCCCAGCGCAGATCTGATGATCTCGTAAGCCACACCAATGTCTGTTGCAGGAGCTTCGTAGCAAATTGTCACATGTCCTGGAATCTATGATATCCACAACTGCTGCTTGCAGCTCCGGTGATGTGTTTCTTCCACCTGCAAGTTTCAATTTCACCATTCAATAACTATAGATCTAGTGGTAGCAAACGCTATTGTGAACGCGACGTCCTGACTTCAATCCCCAGGTCAGGCAAAGTGTATTTACATCTGTAATTTTTCAGTAGCTTTCCGGAGTCAGGTTTAGTTCTTGGTTAATAGCACTAAGCTCGCCCCCTATTACATGGAACATAAACATATCTGGCGAAATGTGGGTGTTATGAGCATATGTGTATAATAATATAAATGTGTGTTATGCGACATACCTGTTTCTACAACGCCCCATCCAGTCAAGGTGGCTTTATTCCCCAATGAGCTGATATCAGGCTTGCTCCACAGACAGCCAGGCTGTATGTACTTGGTGAATGACACTGTGTTCTCCAGCTCCATCAGGGCTATGTCGTAATACTTTTTGGGGGCCGAGTATTGCGGATGGACTATGATCTTGATTATATTCTCATCAATATTAAGGTTACCTCTGCCGTGCTGAACAGGTTGTTTAATATTAGTTGCGGGAAGATTATTAATAGAACTATCTAAGTTGCAAATTAAATAAATGGAGCAAGCAGGTAACCGTATGGTATCCAAGAGAAGACACCATGAGACAGGGGGTCCGAAAACAAGATGGAAAGACGGGACCAGAGTGGAGGATAGATCTCAAATGAGAGAGTTGGAGGAAGCCTATGCCAGGAGGCACACCATTTTGCGAGACGTACTATAAAAATATAACCCGAAAATTGTATCACCAAACTTGTAGCGAATTCGTGATATAGGCTTTATTATTATAATCAGTAGAAAATAATTATTATGATATTTTTCAGAGAGAATAAGTCGAGAAAATTCTCTAAAAAAATTATGAATTTTTTATATTATGCAATAATTATTTTGCTATTCCCAACTTTATCCACAAGAAGAGCATAGGATAAGAAATTTCCCATTAAAATTGGAGCAAACTTTCATAAGATTATAGTACAATGACAATTATTTATTTCACTTGTATTCTGAAGAAGAACTCAAGAGATTAAAGAAGAATTAAAGAATTTATATAATACAGATCGTAAACAACTACAATAGTTAAAAAAACTGTGTAGCAGTTGCTTGCGTCCATCTCCAGAGGAACAAGGTAATTACGATTATAATGGTTATTTTTATTTATTATAGATTATTCATGAGGCTTATATCCTAGCAGCAAGTAGTTTCTGATTCATACTGTATTAAGATACAGTACGTTTAATTCGATGTTAACGTTGGGGGCAACGTAAAACCGTAGTGGTGCAAGGGATCAAAATTATCTTACCCGATCGAGAATATTTTTATCACCAAGTCTGACAATCTTTGGAACGACGTCAGCAATGGAAGTGTCCTTTTCTGATGCGCTGGAGCAATGCGCAGCTGTCAGTACGAACTTCGGGCTAATAAGGGAGCTGCCGCATTTGAATATCCATGTTCCCGTTGTTGCCTTCCAGCCTATGGCGCCCTGGTAGATGAAATCAACAATTTTATTTCCCGCCCCAATAAAAAAAAAAATTAAATTATAATGATTTATGACAAGCTGTGTACCCGCGTAGACTTAATGTTATGTATTGTAAAGCCTTATGTTTTTTTTTTTAAATAAAATGTGTAATGTTATCGCTTATAATGATAGCAGTCTGTCAGTGAAAGTCCCGTTAAAATCGGTCCACACGTTTCGGAAATTATACAAACAGATGAACAAACAGACAGACAAATAGAAGAAAAAAAATGTTTATACTTGAGTACCGTTTATACTTTCATATGCATTTATTGAAAAACTGTTAATTTAAAATGTTTATGTATGTATATAGATAATTTGAATGCTTCATATAAGATTTCTGGGCTGACGCCTAACTTTTGGCGTGATTATTATATTGAAATGAATTATAATATCAAACTCACCATCTGTGGGAACTCTCCGGGTTCTGTATCTCTACCTCCTATGGCGAAGTGAGGACCATTCGGATCGGTATTTTTCGATTTGTAAACAATGCCTATAAGAAGCAGAGAGATATTGAAACAGAGAAGAAGGGTGTGTAAATGTATGATGGCGGTGGATGAATGTAAGAACTTTAGATATGGTACATACATTCCATACGACGTTTTGCTACTTCTTCTCTATTCTTCATCTCCCAAATGTATTCGTAACATTCTGCAAACGAGTAAGAATTGAATTATTTAGAAATTCCCAGAGCTTTGAGTGTCTTGTATTGTGGATGTTGCAGATATGACGGCTGATAGAGAGAGATGGAAGAGAAGAACACATTGCACCGACACCAAATAGCATGGGATAAGAGCAGGAGGATGATGATATTGTGGATGTTGCATTAGTAAATCTTCTCCTTCTGTCTAAAGCTTGTTGATCTCTTATGTATCTTTGATATCATCATCATAATCCTCGTGGACTTATTCTGTATTATTTGTGGTCGGGGCAATGTTTGGTGAAATTTTCCATTCCTCTCTCATTATCATCTTTCTCAAAACTCTTTGTCTTTGAACATTCATTATAACGGCTGCAATAGCTACATTATTTATTTTATAAATTAATAAGCGTATAATATTACATAGCGTATAATATACAAGCCGTGGTGGCCTTGGGGTTAGAGCAGTCGCCTGCTACGCAAGCGACGCAAGTTTGAATCCCAGCGGGGCCTGTACCAATGAGTTTTTCTAAAAAACTTATGTGCAGTTATTTCACACCACGTGCTTTACGGTGAAGGAAAACATCGCGAGGAAACCTGCATATGTCTGAGAAGTAATTCAAAGACGTATGTATAGTGCCTGAGACGGCGATGGACTCACCTTCTGTCACGTTGGCACGTTGATCATATTCGGTGAAATGTGGGTGTTGTTACAACACCTCTGCTTACCCCTTCGGGGACCCTTCTGGGATGGCGTGAGCGTATTTTTTTTTTTAATATTACATAGGATTAGTCTCAAAATCTTACTGGTTTCACTAATTCGTCGACCCGATGAGCTAAAGTCCGGTTTTGGGTACTCCACAGGTTCACACGGGTTTGGTTCTGTCTTGTCGATTGGTATCTCAGTCGCACTTCGCACCTCATTCGTGTTTCGCTATAATAAAATAAAAAGTGACTCTAGTCTGCCTTCTCTTAATACCGGTTTTACAAAATTTTTGTACTTTTTTCGACTCTACGATGTCTGCTCCAGGTTATAAGAATAATATCAAATTAATTTGTTCAAGTTTGTATTATTTAGAAAATATATTTGTAAGAGCTGTGGTGGCCTCGAGATTTGAGCAGCCGCCTGCTACGTAAGCGACGCAAGTTCGAATCCCAGCGGGGCCTGTACCGATAAGTTTTTCTAAAAACTTATGTACAGTGATTTCACACCACGTGCCTTACGGTGAAGAAAAACATCTTGAGGAAACCTGCGTATTTCTGAGAAGAAATTTAAAGACGTATGTATAGTGCCTGAGACGACGATCGACTGGGTGAGTCCATCGTCGTCTCAGGCACTCTGTCGTCGGCACTTAATCATATTTGGCGAAATGTGGGTGTTGTTGTTACAACACTTCTGCACACCCCTTCGGGGACCTTTCTGGAATGGCGTGAGCATATTTATTTTAAAATATATTTGCTGAGTCTCTTTCAGTGTAAGTAGAGGAGCGTCTTTCTTCTCTCAAAATATACGTCAAGTTATATTTGCCATCTGTATTCGAAGGCATTTGCAAAACATTTTCTGTGGCTTATACGAGCATGTTTATGTATTACTTACATTTGGCTCTGTTACTACAACATACCCCCAGTTCCATCGTTCCTCTTGCTGAAATAAATACGTGAAAAGTATTAAAAGGCTTGCAGAGGCATGCTTACCTTAACTCTATACAAACCTAATCCAAAAATCGTCTGCGTTTCAGAAAACATGTCTTATTCCTAAGACACAAAATTGATTTAAATTATTGACTCACCTCTGTCATGTTGGCACTTCATATACTCTCTTACCCCTTCGGGGACCCTTCTGGGATGACGTGCGCATATTTATTTATATTTAAATTATTGACTACTAAAAGAAAGTGAAATTTATATTGATTGAAATACATTGCAAGACACGAAGGAAATCTACGTTAACAGGTTCGACCTTGAGGAGACCACTTTGTAGCATATTTTCCTTGTTTAGTTTGTATCAATATAGTTAATCATCGTCACTCAACACAATCACGTGCAGAACAATAGCTAATAAAATATTTACTTTTGAAAAAATATAGTAATTTTGTAATTTATAGCACATAGCTTACAAAACACAAATAACAACCTTTATATTTATATCTATGCCAACTTGTGATCACAGTACAATATTATTTTATTCTAAATTTACAGACTATGACACCGCCAAAACAGTAAAAAGCCTTTTTTTATAAAGTGTATTCATAAGTTAGGTTATAGGCCTTGGGGCCTTACCATGAGCTCTTATTGCCATGATAGTTTTACTCTTATTATGAGACACATGTATATGACGTGTATACATTCGTCACTGTCACACAGCTGAACTATCATTCCAATAAGAGCTGATGGTTGGGCCCCTGGTTTAGAGAGTTTATCTGAATATTAATTACCTATACTTACATTAACATTATTTCAATTATAAAATAAGTTCGTACTTACTCGTTTATCCCTCCACAATCCCGATAAGTTGAATAAGTCCTCAAATTTGTGCACTTGGATGCATACAACTGCAAATATAAGATTCACACGTCACTTTCTTTTAATCCACTTATATTTATTTTTCAATAGATTGATCAAAATTAGTAAACACTTTTTTTTTATTAAGTAATTGCTGAGTTTCTTACCGGGTTCTTCTCAATAAAAGCAACCTTCCGAACCCGGTGGTAACATTTATAATCCTGTTATATATAATCCTGTGTGTTATAAATCTGACTATTTAAAAATGATTTGAGATATTTTGACGTGATAAAAAAAATATTTTCAAAAAAAATACCTGAGTTAATAACACTAAGGAGCAAAGCACAAGTCTTCATTTTGTCGTTCGATTTTGAACTTTAATCCATTGCCCTTACGGGCGAAAATAGTACCTAATTTATTATATTGAATTAAACATGTTTTCAAGTGCACACGTGCTGTATTTATGCTAACTTGGTGTCGAATGACGTAAAGAATACGCTGGGTCAAAATACTGGTAAACTGGTGAACCGGTTCTGTTTAAGGCCAAGGCAATACCATAATTTGCTTAGAACACAATATTATCAGACTGCTTCGTTTGTTTAGTGGTCGCAAATGCTCATGACGACACCTAAACATCCACCCGACGCCGTCCGAGGCACGTCCTTATTGACCCTGACGACGATATCACATTGCTTCAGCAAGCAATGTCTCAAAAGCACACACCAAACCGACCATTGTTCCGTCCTCGCCGGCGAGGCGAACTCTACGTCATCGTCCCCCCCGTCCTCTGCTAGGGCCGGCGCGCGCCGAGCCACTAGCCTTAAACATGTCCCTAAATAATACCCCTCAGATCCAGCTCCCTAGCTCATCCCCAAGCAACGCCCTAAGCCGAGGTCCGAGCCCCGCACCGGGGTGCCTTTAGCTGTGTTGCTTAGTTTTTAAGTTTAAGCTTGGCTGGAGGCCCTTGGGTCTCGCGCTTTAGTCCGGTTAAGCAGTGGAGGTAACTCCCCCCTACCAACTGCGAGAGACCATATCAAAAAAATAAATAAAAGACACTTAAACATATCAGTCATAACAATCCTATTAAACCCATTCCCTCAACGAGTAGGCAGAGCCTTAAGTGACGTGTACCGGATGTAGTAAAGTTATTGATAAATACGTAGTGCGGTCATAGTTTTAAGAAGGAACGTGGAATTGTAGGTATGGAAGGTTTTGTCCCTACGAAGAGTCATCGACTCGTCCACATGCATATCTTTTACCATATTAGTCATCCGGAAGACAAATCTAAAGATTGCAAACCAGTGTTCCGTCTGCCTGATGCTATGTAACTAATAATGAAAGGAGAAAAGGGAACTCCTTTAGCCGGCACAGCGTGTCTACTCTTCCCCCATGCAATAGCAACTATACATACCACAGTACTTTGAGCTGAGGATTATTTGGGCGGGCAGCTCCCAATTTATTACAGTACACATACATACATATGCTCACGCCTGTATCCCATGGAAGTAGGCAGAGGCCACCGTTTGCATGCTACGATTCTTACATACTTCTTTCGCTTCATCCACATTCATGCATCTCTCATACACTTTCTTACGAGTGCTCCGAATTTGACCTTTCTGAAAAATACTATTAATTTGGTTATTATAGACTTAAAATTAAAAGCTTAGATCCTACTAACATTAATTAATAAGGTACTGAGCTTTTACTTTAATTTCCGTTTATTAATATTTTATTGGAATAGTTATTGAAAAGTCATAGGAATACATCAGTTCAGTACCAGGAGTACATAAACAACAGCGGAGTCGAAGCGTGGCAGGTGTGTTCAATTATGGAAAGCACTTGTTGCGCGCCCTTGAAACTGAGTGGACCGAGTTAAGTGTGGAACTTGGCTTGTAAAGCCTTCATAATGCACCCAATACCGGAGTTGGTTCTTTGCGAACATGAAGCCCTAGTACTTGCCACTTGTTTCAATCAATACATTATAAAGTTCTGGATTGAAATTAAAGTTTGATTAAGTAATTAATATTCAACCAAGAGTAAAGAACCGTGGTGGCCGTGGTCAAATAGTCACCTGCTAGACAAGCGACGCAAGTTCGAATCCCACAGGTCTGTTTGAATGAGTTTTTTAAAACCGTATGTGGAATGATTTTACACCACGTGCTTAATGATGATGGAAAATATCGTCAGGAAACCTTCATATATTTGAAAATTATTCAAATACGCATGTATGTTGTCTGAGATGGCGATAGACTCACTATAACGTTGGCACTTAATCATCTTTGGGGAAAGTGGGTGTTGTTATTACAACATCTCTGCCTACCAATCGGGGAAAACAGGCAAAACAAGGAAAGCCCCAAGCCGTTAATATTCCGTTAAATATTATAAGTATAACAAACGTTAAATATTTAACAGGTAAGTTATCAAGGTACGGATATTCCCCATGACATCACTAGTTTCAATATTTACGTTCTGTAATGTGTATTGTCAAAACACGGATATGATAAGTACCTAGCTAATTATTGTTTCGTTTACTATGCTTCGATTGCCTTTAACCTTTTATATATGATTTTATTACAACAAATACAGAACAAATATTTGTAGATAGTTATTCTGGCAACGCACAAACAGCTTTTTTTTCCGATATGATCTCTCGTTGTTGGTAGGGGGAGTTACCTCCACTGCTTAACCGGACTAAAGGGCGAGACCCAAGGGCCTCCAGCCGAGCTGAAACTTAAAAACTAAGCAACACAGCTAAGGGCACCCCGGTGCGGGGTTCGGACCTCGGCTTAGGACGTTGCTGGGGGATGAGCTAGGGAGCTGGATCTGAGTGGTATTATTTAGGGACGTGTTTAAGGCTAGTGGCTCGGCGCGCGCCGGCCCTAGCAGAGGACGGGGGGACGATGACGTAGAGTTCTCCGCGAGAACGGAAAAATGGTTGGTTTAGTGTGTGTTTTTGAGACATTGCTGCAAACAGCATGCTTCTTTCCGCTTTATGTGATGCATACAGATAATAAAATTGAAGTATCTGTTCCTAATTCCAAACTAACAGCTTTCCACTACATAAATAATTTAAACATACTAGCTTTGCCTTGCGGTTTCACCCGCGTAGACTTAATTTCATGGATGACCCGTGGCACCCTAATGTAAATAAACCCTATATAAAAGTAGCCTTAGTAAGGTAAACCAGTTATGGACAGTATAAGCGAATTTTTTTTCATATATGCTCTGTAATTTCTTTATTTTTCAACATACATTCATATGGATTTGGAGGTAAATTAAAAGCTCTTTTCTTAATCAGAATTTGATGTTTAATTTCAGTTTAGTACAATAAAATAATATAAACAACACTCCTACTTAGGCACCATTAAGGGACAGTAAAAATCCCGTGTTGTGTTTTAGGGCTAAAATTATAATGTATAGTAAGGGTTATATTATAAAATTGGTGCATTTCTATTGATAAATCATTAAATAATATTAATTTAACAACGACGATATACCAGACACAAAATAAGATGATAAGTGTACCTTGTATCGTGATTCTAGTAAGCAATTAACAATTCCCGACACCAAATGACGCCGCGAAACTAATGACCGCAATTAAAATGGGTGACAGTTGTCAAAAACAGTTGTTATAACAGCTATAATACTGTCACAACTGATCGGTTCTGACATTTGAAAAAAAATACTACGTGTATCCTTAATTTTGGAAGAAAAAACGAAAAATGACCATGATTGGTCCGCGTCCAACATACCTTACTCATTTTATCACGCGCACAGTGTCAACACTAGTTTTATCATCTTGCAGATGCTGTATTTCTCTTTTGGCACCAATGTCACCAACGCTTATGGTTTCACAGGCCTCGTTGGTCGCAAATGTTACTGCAGAATGCGAGGTCCTCGGTTCGATCCCCGGGTAGGGCAAAGTGTTATTGGGATTTTCTATCGGTAATTTCCCAGTAACAGGCCGGAGACTGGACTAGTGTATCGTTACTGGTAATAGGCTCGCTCCCTATAACATCCCTAAACATACCTGGCGAAATGTGGATGTGCTATTACATTATATTATAAGTACACTTCTGTGGGACCGTGTGTATGAATCTGTTTCTATGGCTTCAGAACATGGAATATTTCACATACAATACCAATAGCGGAATAGTTAAGCTGAGTCGGATTCCGTAAAAATTTGGTTTCAGTAATCAATTACATTTGACCTTCCAAAGGGGCTGTACCTATTAAATTGTAGATTAGTCATTGCTTAAGTAGTAATCAGTCATCAGTTACCTCATTATCTAAGTTAATTGTAAGTATCTGGTTGACCGAGCTGTGCTCGGTTTCTTCGTCACACAAAGAAAAGGAAAAAAAAAATCAGGTGCACGTCAGTCTCGAACCGGGGTACTCTAGTTGCGTTATTGCCCGTAAGCTGGAAGCCTCACCTTTGAGCTACCATACATACATACATACATATGCTCACGCCTGTATTCCCCGGAGGGGTAGGCAGAGGTGTTGTTATCACAACACCCACTTTTCATCGAATTTGATTAAGTGCCAACGTGACAGATGGTGAGTCTATCGCCGTCTCAGGCATACATACGTCTTTGAATTACTTCTCAGAAATATGCAGGTTTCCTCACGATGTTTTACTTCACCGTAAAACACGTGGTGTGAAAATAACTGTACATAAGTTTTTTTAGAAAAACTCATTGGTACAGGCCTCGCTGGGATTCGAACTTGCGAGGCCACCACGGTTCTTTTGAGCTACCATAACTTGACATATGTCGGCGAAATTTGTTGTCGTATTGTAATGATATTTTATGAGCTTTTTAACGCTTGAAAACATGGTCAAAACGATGTTTTCCATAAATGAAACCTAGCTAGATCAATTTTTGCCCCTGAAACCCTATACCTACATGCAAAATTTCATGAAAACCGTTGGATACGTTTCCGAGATTCCGATTATATATATACAAGAATTGCTCATTTAAAGATATAAGATTTACCTCAATGCAGTTTAAGTACGTATTGTCCTGGTACAGGGACATTCCACGTCCCAAGCAATTTGCTATTAAAAGAACAATTATATACAATCATCCTTTTTGTTATCATATTGTGAAGAGTTATTTCATACTAGCCGTGTGATAATTATGCTACGCTCCTATTGGTCGCGGCGTGATGTTATAAAGCCTAAAGCTTTGATCGATGAGTATAAATTCATCCGTTCCACTGGGTTACGGGGGATAAGGACCAGAGAAGGCATCTGCGGCGCATCCGCTGATGCACTTAAAAATATTCCTGCGCAGATGACCGCTTCCTCTCTTCATCATCATAAATATAAGTCCCCCATACCTCGCTCGTTGGCTGCACTCAATGCTCTCCTGGAGTCTAACCCTACTGTGGATGTGTTTGAGACGGATGGAGCAAGCTATTGTTAGAGTGCATGGTGTTCTGCGAGAAAGGATGAACGTTAATATTTTATTTTTAGTTTTTATATAATATTTTATGTGTCTGATTAGTGTAATTGGCATTGTATGCCGTTCTAATTATTGAATAAATAAATAATAAATTCAACACAAAAAAGATTGGTGCGTTCAATCAAACAGACGATCTCTTCATCTTTATAATATTAGCATGAAAGGTATCTGGGTTGTGTAATTTAACAATAGCTATCCTTCAGTGAAAGGCCCCGCAGAACCAAACCGTCCGTTGCAGTGATGGTGTTTTTACTAATTGAGACAAAGTTTCAGACAAATAATTAAAATAGTTTTTTGTGAGCATTTTTTATATTTATATATATATTTATTTTAAAGCTATAATTAGACATTATAAATATACAATTTATTAATATAAAGATGTACTAGCGGACGTCCCGCGGTTTCACCCGCGTAGTTCCCGTTCCCGTGGGAGTAATGGGGTAAAATATAGTCTTTGCGACTATAATTGGAGATTTAAACTATCCTATCTCTCAAGTTGGATCGAACTGCACATGGTGTGCGAATTTTATTATAATCGGTTAAGTGGTTTAGGAGTTCATTGAGGACAAACATTGTGACACGAGATTTATATATATTAAGATATATAACACAATAACTCAGATATGGCAATAAGAACTCTATAATACTAGAGAAAAAGTTCTAAATCGTTACAGAAATAAAAATTTAAAAAACGGTTACATTCCGGATTGGGAAAATCACTTTTTTATGCATGAAATGTTTGCTTATATTTGCATGGCCGCCATATTTGCTTTAAATCCTTTCAATAAAATTATTGTGCCGATTGCAATCATAATGAAATGATTCGCTCAGTTCAGCCTTTCCTATAATTAATTAAACAAAATGTACATCGTACATTGAAATCTGTCAATTCACTTCCCTCATTGTGAGGATAATGAACTGCTGGCGTTTTCTGTCAAAAATTCAATTTGCTAATACCGCTTAATCATAAATATAAATATGGATATGCCTTCGTTCCCCTTAGGGCTAGGCAGAGATGTAGGTACTTATAAGTCTACACCCTGAATAAACCCTAACTTTATTCATAAATGTTATCTTCGGTAGTTTTATCCAATTCCAATAAAATAAATAACTTTCAACAACGACATTATATTTACAGAAAAACAATAGCTGTAAGAAGATTTACAACACCAAAGAGCCGTGGAGGCCTTGAGGTTTGAGCTGTCGCCTGCTACGCAAGCGACGCAAGTTCGAATCCCAGCGGGGCCTGTACGAAAAATATTTTCTAAAAAAAATCTTATGTACAGTGATTTTACACCACGTGCTTTACGGTGAAAGAACACATCGTGAGGAAACCTGCATATTACTGAGAAGTAATCCAATGGCGTATGTAAAGTGTCTGAGACGGCGATGGACTCGCCATCTGTCACGTTGGCACTTAATCATCTTCGGTGAAAAGTGGGTGTTTTGATTACAACACCTCTGGCTACCCCTTCGGGGAATACAGGCGTGAGCAAATATTATGAGTATATGTACAACACCAATATATGAATTCAATTCAAGATCAATAATGAAGAAAAAACAAATGGCAATCAATAATAATTCAATACATGAATTATTTATTTTTCTTTATTTACATGGCCAGTAATGAGTAGGTCTAATCTTCTTGTCTCTCACAATAAATTAGACACACCCGCAATGCATCCACAACACCGCAAGTCCCATGTAACATGCGAGCTTATTGCCATTAGCCGGGCAGTAATACAGATTCCGATCCGTCACTGGGCAATTACAAATGGAAAAATTCAATATCACTTTGACAGACCTGGAGATTGAACACAGGATTTCGTGCTCTGCAGTGGAGCTTGCGGTCACTAGACTTGCAACTAGGCAGGCAACGAACACTTATATAATTTTAAATTATGTAGCCTATAAACCATTCTAACACCTGAATACAGTATTAATGCTAGCACGCCGTCTGCTATAGATTCTGCGGCTTAGTCATGAGCTCTTTATAACCGATTTAAAAAAAAGAGGTTATCAATTCGACTGAATGTTTTTTTTTATATTTGTTACTTCCGAACTTTTGACTGGGTAAACAGATTTCGATTTTTTTTTTATTTGAATGCTGATGCTTCCCAAGTGCTCCCATTTTTTAGATAGATAGATAGTTTGTCTCTGTGAGAGTGACAGATCACTCCAAGACACTACACTTCATATTACAGGGTAAATATGAATTTCGTCACAGCATATAAGGATTTTTTTGATACCTACCAGATGGTAACTCTTAAATCCCAGAAAATCCTTTCTACATTATAACATAATAGAGTAGTGTTCTCCGTTACGTTTGCAAAGTCTACATCTTAGGTCTTCTATCCAACAAATTGTTCCTAAAGAGGTCTGTAATCTCCGCGCCCCGTCTGCTCCCCTGGTACAAAAAGCCGCTATCTTGAGCACGAGCCCAAACAATAGGCCTGAAGTTTGTCCTTTAATAGAGCTGGGTAAACTGAAACTAGTGTCACAGTCTCGCTGTGTGGTGTGCGATAACTCGCCAACTGCGGCTTGAGCCAAAGCTCCTTGGACCGTGATATATACACGGATGGATGCGGCTAATTACGTCGTTAATAATGTTGACCCTATACGACAATGCTGAGTGTAACAAGGAGTACCAAACAATTCTTATACACAGCAAAAAAATATGCAGTGGCCCATAATTCGTGGAAACCATAACGATTAAGTCATTGATAATATTTTCCCAAATGGAACCAAGTGAAAACAGAATGCTCATGTTTTTCTCTTGACCGTACAAAATGTAAGTTGGATCATAAAACAAAAGAGTGACCAAAAGTGGGGATCAGAACGGCATATCCTGTCGTAAGGAGGAATCAGACTGGCTAGTCGTCGGTGGGTGAAGTATGTATAAACGAAGAAGATTTAGCGACCAGGAGGATCACCGTGGAGTTCAGTCGGTGCGAGTCCGTTATAACCCTTTCGCTGCCCCCGCGGCGGTTGGTGTATTCATAACGGATAATCTAAGAAAAAATAAAGGTGTGAATACCGCATTGAGAGGGGATTTAGATCGATATTTCGATCATTGTTGGTCACTGAACTCGCAGAAATGAAGCAACTGATGATTTACTGATGACTTTTCAAAAATTTACGTTACTTTGGTCAAAGCTGTTGCTTACAAATTACTTTTCATCATATTTCTTCGAATTATTTTAAGTACTCCTATATCGACACTTATAATTTTGCAACATGTCTCATCCAATACTTCTCACATCTTCGGCCCCTCGTACGTTAAGTTTCGGATATTATAACGACTAAATTCGCGGCACGATTATGAGTTTGACGTAAACTATAAACCAGCTTGTTGTACCAACAATTCATGATGTGCGATAAATTGTTCCCATAAATTACGTTCTGACAGCCCTATAATGTATAGGAGTCGCTTGAACGGGTCCTTGTGACTTTGACTGGGTAGCAGGACCTCGGGAGAAGGAGTTATTAATCAGTTTAAAGAGAGTCAGGTGAAAACAGGACCTCCCGTAGTTGGGTGGATTTTGCTTATATGCCAGAGAAGTGTCAAAAAAGCATGCTGCCTACCGCAGTAGTTAGCAGAGACAAATCTAGGCCTATATATTTAAACTAGGTTAACGGTTTCACGTGGATAGACTTAATTTCATGACCTGCGGAGCCAAAGTGTTTTATTAAAATAAAATAAGCCTTATCGTACAGCCGTTTCTGAGATAAGCCGGAAGAAACAAATCAAGATTTTTTTATAAATTGTTAATGTAAATTTTATTTATCTGTATAGATTAAAAGATTTTCTACAAATCCGTGTGAAATAATATCATTTTGGTACTTACATAAAATAAATCGGTCCTTCTGTTTGTCTGTCCGGCTAATAACTAAAACGGCTGGATATTAACGGGACTTTCATTTGCAGCTGCATATAGCATAGCTGATGTCAAAATAATAAGATAACCCTCCATGAAATTGAGTCTACGAGGGTGAAGCCGCAGGGCACAGCTAGTCCCATAATAAGACCAATCTCTCTTCAACACGTATGTAAGCTCGTGTGCAATGCATACTAAGCATTATTAAATTGTTATTACAGACCAATATTGCTTGATCATTATTTGCATGCCAACGGAATAATTTGCCAGCAATCAACGAATTTTGTAACGTGCATTCTGGATACGTTACCATGTTTGGTGTGCATACGACTGATTATGGTGAGAACAGAGGTGTTGTAACAACACCCATTTTTCACTGAAGATGATTAAGTGCCAATGTGACAGAAGGTAAGTCTGACGCCTGTGAAAATACTTTTCAGACATATTCAGGTTTACCACGATATTTTTCTTCACTGTAAAGCACGTGGTGTGAAATCACTGCACATACGTTTTTAGAAAGCCTCACCGGTATAGACCCCGCTGAGATTCGAACTTGCGTCGCGTAGCAGGCGACTGGTCAAACTCCACGGCCACTAGAGCTCTTAATCTATCTATCTATACAGATAAATAAAATTGAAGTGTCTGTTTGTAATTCCAAAAAAATAGCTTTCAGTTAATGCATATAAAAGTATACACGATACTGACATAGAAACACATTTTTTTTTAATTTTGACGGTGAAGGAAAACATCGTGAGGAAACCTGCATATTTCTGAGAAGTAATTCAAAGACGTATGTATAGTGCCTGAGACGGCGATAGACTCACCATCTGTCACGTTGGTACTTAATCAAATTCGGTGAAAAGTGGGTGTTGTGATAACAACGCCTCTGCCTACCCCTTCGAGGAATACAGGCGTGAGCATGTGTATGTTTAATTTTAACAAAAATAATAACCATGAAATTCTACGCGGGTGCAACCGCGGGGCTAGTACTAGTACTTATGAATTATTTTGTGCAATTACGTTTCGCGACTGTGTCTATATTCCCCATAACTGTTTGGTATTCAAATATCGCCATTAATGGGCGAGGTCCTTAATTTGAACCATTGTGCATGTGCAGGCGGAATCCCTATGCTAGGTTGTATAATATATGGTGATTATAATATACTTGCCTTAACCGACGACATCGCCCGTGCAATTACATCTATACAGAAATAAATTTAAGTGTCTGTTTGTAATTCATTCAATTACACCTTTGGCTAAATGCGTATGAAAGTATACCTACATGGTATTGAAAAAGAAAAACAATTTTTTTTTAATTTATCCGTCTGTCTCTCAGTTCCGGCTAATCACCGAAACGGTTGGACTAATTTTTATGGAACTTCCACTAGTAGATAGCTAATTTTACAAGGAGTAACTTAGGGTACTTTTATTTAATAAAACATTAGGGTTCCGCGGGTCATTCCTGAAATTAACTCTACGTGGGTAAAACCACAGCTAGTAGAAATATCGTTATAGTGGTTCAACCGTTAATAGTAAAGCTTACATTGCATGAAAACAGTCAAATAGTTTTATTATATTGTATCCGAGATTAAGTTTTTGTCCCGTGACCTCTGTGAATCAATTGTGATATATTTATATAGTCTAGCCTCTATGGAAACACTCTTCTATTGCCAACCTTCAGAATAATCATTTTATGGGGGATTTTCGTACGTCTCAAAGGTCGTTATCGAAACTAATGTGAGCGCAGCTACCGTTCTGCAACTCAAAGTTACAAAAAAGGCTTATAGTCGAGATCTACTGTTCTAAAAAGGCCAGTATGGAGAATCATAATGTCATCCAAATATGATTCATCATCGAAATGACATAATGGTCACTTAGGTGCATTTCATATTATGATTCACTATTGATTAATATTTCCCATTTCACCTATTTCATACTTTTCTATGAAGATTCCATAAATGGTCCACAAAATATGAATTGCTTTTGTGACAAATAGCATCATAAAAAGTTAGGAACTAACATCTACAATTATTGTAATTATTCGTGAATTATTACACGAATTGCACCTAAATGACCATTTTGTCATTTCGATGATGAATCACATTCGGATCACATTATGATTCTCCACAAGTCGCCTTTTTAGACCTACAGTTATCTGCTTTTGACGGCTATCATTTAAGCAAAACCTTTTAACTGTGATACAGACGGACAAACTTATTTACACTCGAAATGCTACCTAGGTACCACATGTCAGTTAGATCACACAATCTGTAAATTCTTTCCTCATCTGTCAACAGGGGGCCTACCGTAATTTTGCAGCAAAAAGTAAAGTAAAATGAATTGTAAAGTGAAATGAAACTTCAAAGACAACAAGTTCTAAATACGCGCTGCTTAAACCATCATAATCGTCCGACTGTAAGACTTTTGTTACTAGCGTTCCCAGTTCAAATTTGCAAAGTGCTATTTTGTATCAATTGATAATAAAAATTCTGGCCCTTCCATTTGTGGGTATAAAATGAATGTTCTCTTTTTAGGGTGACTTAAACAATCATAGTTGGCCCCCAGGCCAATTTATCATCTTTGGCAATCGTTACAGGTCAGTAGGAGATCTAAAATAGTCTGACAACTGGTTTAACCCAGATCACAGGTTTTCCGCGTTAAAGGGGTTGCGAAGGTCAGATGGCAGTCGCTTGGTATAAAAAATCATGTGATCAGCCACATCGGGTTGAATCAAGTGCCGACCCCAACAATGTATGGGATAAGGCCAGGGCGATGATGAGTTGGTCCCCAGGACGAATGGATTAGTTAGCGCACCATGTTCCCTTAAAAAAACAAAACTCTATGGTTGAGCGAAAAAATAAACGTACATAAAAAAGAAAAAAAAGCAAAGCTGTATTGTGATCAAAACTGCGTAGGTATAAAGGACATTCTCATTACGAAGGGGGCACTTAAAAAATGAATATCCGAAACAGACAAGGAGGGAGGTAATCTCCAGAAATTGGATTGTAAGAGCTCTGGAAAGCAAAGAAAACGAATTTATAACCTACACAAAGGAGAAGATAAGCCACAAACGAAAACAGTTCGAGATTCAAGGGAGATACGTTTAGTTTTTGTCGAGATTTCAAGTTAACTTGAAATGGGTAGCGGTATATCGCTTAGGGCTGCGCTGATTACGTAAAAGGAAAGAATATCTATTCAATATATCATCTATATCAATCTATATCATCTATATCAATGACTATATATTCACATGACTACAATTGAAGTGTCTGTTTGTAATCTACACAAATATTATTGAATAAACCTTAAGTTTATTCATGAATATTTTCTTTGGTAGTTGTAACCAATTCCAATAAAATAAATAACTTTCAATAACTATATTATATTTACAGAAAAACAATAGCTACAAGAAGATTTTACAACCCATTGAAGAATTCACTAGCAATAATGCAGAAAAACAAATGACAATCAATAATTATTCAATATTTGAATTATTTCACATATGCTCACGCCTGTATTCCCCGAAGGGGTAGGTAGAGGTGTTGTTATCACCCACTTTTCACCGAATTTGATTTAGTGCCAACGTGACAGATGGTGAGTCTATCGCCGTCTCAGGCACTATACATACGTCTTTGAATCACTTCTCAGAAATATGCAGATTTCCTCACGATGTTTTCCTTCACCGTAAAGCACGTGGTGTGAAATCACTGTACATAAGTTTTTTTAGAAAAACTCATTGATACAGGCCCCGCTGGGATTCGAACTTGCGACGCTTGCGTAGCAGGCGACTGCTCTAACCCCGAGGCCACCACGGCAATATTTGAATTATTTATTTTTCTTTATTTACATGGCCAGTAATGAGGGGGTCTGAACCTTCTTGTCTCTCATAATTAATTGAAAAAGAAATGTCGGCGAAATTTGCTGCCGTATTGTAATGATATTCCATGAGTTTTTCAGTGACTGAAAACATGGTCAAAACGATGTTTTCCATAAATACAACCTAACTAGATCTATTTCTTGCCCCTGAAACCCTCTACGAGCAAAATTTCAGGAAAATCGTTGGAGCCGTTTCCGAGATTCCGATACAACAATACTCGTTTAAAGATATAAGATACTAACATAATGACGACGATAGCAAGCGTAGCGACTCTACTTCTACTCCTGTCTCCATCCATAGCTAGCTTGCTAAAAATTAAAATTATAAATAAAACACAGAATTTTAATCAGTGTCTGCGGGAATGGTGCCCAGTAAGCTGGCTGCGTTACCTCGCTGGATCGCTAAACTAATCCTCTGACCGAGGTAAGAACCAGCTCGACCCTCACCAGAGACGTCAACCAGGCGTTTTGAAAGCTGATGCTGATGTTATATGGAGTTTAGTTATTTATTTTAAGCGCAGTTTGAGTCTATGCGAGATCAAGCCGCTGGGCAATAATTAATTCAGAGAGAGCTCCTCAATAAAAATCGAATGAAAAAAGGTTTCACATACAAACTTTCAACTGCCATTTTGTGGTGTGCATTGATTTCTGTCTTGTATGTAATTTTAGTTAAAACTTTGACTTTTATATTTTTTTATGTAAGTAAAGTGCGCAGTATACTTTATGGAACCCTATATGTATTTGCCCTTATTTTAAAATAAAGACTTTCTTATATATATTATCAAATATTATTTCCCTAAGGTTTCTCAGCGTCGCTCTCGTCGTCGGGTGTCGGTTTTAAAGAAATTAAATTGAACCTTATACTCTATGTTTTATGTATCAATTTTCTATGGTTGAAACCAGCACTCGTCGTCCAGTTCGATGCCTTAGTGAATAATACGGATGATAACCATTTTTTTTTTATTTATCCAATAGTTATCAAGCTTACAAAAACTAAAAAAAATAAAAAATATGCTCACGCCAGCCCAGAAAGGTCCCCTGTATATCAGTTTTTTTAGAAAAACTCATAGTTACAGGCCCCGCTGGGATTCGAACTTCATAACGCTCTAACCCCAAGGCCACCACGGCTTCTTAAATATTTAAACCAATAGATGAAAAGTAATAAACAACATCAAAAGATTCTGTTAAACACAGAACTAATAGGACTTTTAACTCATTTTCAAAGTTTCCTTCTGGAGTCGTGGATAAATTCCCCATTAATACTTCCCACAGTTACCAGGCTATCATAATCGTGAGGTCCTTTTAAAAGTCAACTCTGCAGAGTTGTCGGCCTTAACAAGAAAACTTGGGATTCGCCGGACTGTAAGATACAGTACACAGTTTAACTAAGTTTACCCGTGCATACAAATAAAACTTTTAGTGGACTAGCTCCTTCGGGAGCTCCGTCGTGAATACGATATGTAGTTCCCTTGAATGCAGACTTTCGTGGTCTGGATTTAATTTTTTTTATTCCCAAACTCTGCACTCTGCACTCTGCCTACCCGTCCACGGCGCGTTAGGCAGAATACTACAGCACAACATTTAAAATGGTGGGTCTATCGCTGCATCATGCACTACACATACGATTTGATTTTCCAGGCATGTTTTTCTAGATCGTCAATTCTGTTCGTGATGTGACGTTGTGTGTCAGTTTAAAGAGAACTCATTGGTTCTTTTAGATTTGACTTTGGAATTTAACTTTGCCTGCGTTTCACCTTTGTATTGCTAAACTAGCGGTCGCCGTTACTTTGGAGGAGGTAATCAACGGAACTAATGATTCCATTTTGAAAATTATTTCATTGATAAGGGGCCATATATTTACTAAATTCAATTCAAAATATCTTTTTTTCATCAGACTTTTAACAAAAGTACTTTCCAATCGTCAGAACGACACGATTACACAGGATTATATATGCTACAGCCAGGTTCGGAAGGTTACTTTTACTGATAAGAGCCTGGCAAGAATCTCAGTAATTACTCTTTTAAAAAAAAGTCATTTTACAATTTTGAGTAATACAATATAAATCATAAAAAATTGTACAAAAGTCGATAAAAAAAATATAAAACAAAAAGTGGTACTACGTATAATTGTGTAGCTTGAGATGACCAGTCCCACAAGCAGCACCTGTTCACAAGTACGACGAGAATTATATATTATATTATTACATATGTGCCCTTATATAAATAATACCGCGATTAACCGGGTACTAATCTAGATTCCGGATACTGGGAAACTACAGATAGAAAAGACTGCAACACTACAAAACCTCGTGCTCAGTTGAAACCTTTGCGACCACTAGACCAACGAGGCAGGCAAGCTAGAGGCTAAATATTTATATAAGACGCGATCGAACAACATCAAACTTGAGTAACACAAGTAATCAAACATGACTTAAAGCAAAGTGTGCCCTAAACTTATCGCGCCATTAGGACACGATTGTTGCAAACTGCAATCACTTGAACCAACTATTTGGGGTGCTTAATTGACTTAACTATTAGCAGTTCCTTCACGTTGTGCTAAACTTGAGGTATTAATCTTCAGTGAAAAGGTATTGTGTTTGCTCACAATCACCGTCTGGAGCTAACTAGTATTTGTTGAGATGTATTAGTAAAGAGCCGATACCCCAGTGATTTGAATAGCCGGCGTTCTGTTCCAGTGGGTTCTAACGAAAAACCGGCCATTTTCGAATCGGACTCGCGCAAGGATTCCGCACCCATTATCTATAAAAATAACGTTCGTTGAATGTCCCTTAAATATTTATTTAATTAATACGTTTTTAGGATTTATAGTGGCATGAGACATACATTTTCTATGTAAATTCAACCCTATAAACACTGACCATGACCTTATGTTTTTCCCTAGATGGCGTGAGTTGTGAATCATTCCGCGGCAGTTACGGTGTGTTGCGGTGAACATCAAAAATTAATCCTTGTTAATTTTTGATGTTCACCTAAAATAGGTCATTCTCACAATACTTTAGGTTGGCATGTGGTGTGAGATTCCCGAATGACCATTCTGGTTCCATTTGCTTTGACACGTTCGAATATCGTCATTTGACCCTGAGTTTTGCGTTCTTTTTGTATGAAGACGTAAAACTTCCTACACTCGCCGCTTGGGGCGCTTTTTAACGCTCCCGTACAAAATGAGGAAAATACGCAGGTGATATCGACAACGTAAAACATGTGCCTATATTTGGGGTTCTGATACGACCTTAAAGTTCCTCAGAATGATTACCATCTGCTATTTTTATAGGCACGGATATAGAGAGCTCAGGGAGGCAAAGTCACCCTCAGACTTAGGCGTTATTGATGAGCTTGGGTTGGGATACTCAATAATTTATTACTGGAATTAAGTAAAGTGCCACGCTAGCCGAGTGGTTTTGATAGTCACCTACGATAGCGAGCGACGCAAGTTACAATCATAGCGGTATAAACCATACAATGCAATGGTCTAAATTCCGAAGTAATGTCTACCCCCTTATCAAAAAACACAGACTAAAATAGCCTTTGGGTGAAAAAAAGGTCCACCCCCTTGTGTGATATGTATTTCGAAAGGGATGACATAGTTTAAGTTCGAGTTTGGTCTTCGCTTAAACCATGTTTTGTAATTAGGGAGTTAGAGTATTCTTCTATCAGCCGTGATGGCCTTGGGGTTTGAGCCGTCGCCTGCTACGCCACCGACTTAAGTTCGAATCCCACCGGTCTGTACTAATGAGTTTTCCAAAACCTTAAGAGCATTAATTTTAACCCACGTGATTTACTTTGAAGGAAAACGATGTGGTGAAACCTGTATATACCTAAGAATAAATTCAAAGACGTATGTATAATGCCTGAGACGGCAATGGACTCACCTTCTTTCACGTTGGCATTCAATCAAAGTCGGTGGAATGTGGGTGTTGTTATTACAATAACCCTGCTTAACCCTCCGGGAATACAGGTGTGAGCATATGGATGTATGTCGCACACTCAGAACGATAGGGCCGAACTCCAAATTTTGCGAAAATTTGTTAAGATCATAAGCAGACCAAAAATGTATGCTCTAACCAAATTTTCTTTAAAGTCAATACATACATACATACATATGCTCACGCCTGTATTCCCCGACGGGGTAGGCAGATGTATTGTTATCACAACACCCACTTTTCACCGAATTTGATTAAGTGCCAACGTGCCAGGTGGTGAGTCTATCGCCGTCTCAGACACTATACATACGTCATTGAACTACTTCTCAGAAATATGCAGGTTTCCTCACGATATTTTACTTCACCGTAAAGCACGTGGTGTGAAATCACCGTACATAAGTTTTTAAAAAAAACTCATTGGTACAGGCCACGCTGGGATTCGAACTTGCGTCGCTTGTGTAGCAGGCGACTGCTCAAACCCCGAGGCCACCACGGCTCTAAAGTCAATATAATTTGTTTTTTAATTTATGGAACATGTTGTATTGTACTCGAAACTAGTACAATAATTACTGTAAAAGGTTTTCAAACTAGAAGATCTATGAATTTAATTTGTAACAAAAATGGATTTTTGTATTGAGTCCTTATGAGAGTTCGATGTATGTTAGACAATGTAGGGTAGGTAAAAAACATTGCGCGGGCGAAGTCGCGGGTATATTATAGTCATACATTGCATAGGGATTTCACTTGCACATGCACAATGGTTCAAATAAGTTACCTCGCAAGACACAACCTTCTAATATTTCGTGAGCGATTTTTTTTTTATGTATAGAGATATTTTTTATTTTTATCTTCTCCCGGCACTGCTTATGTATCAATATTCTTAGCATCCTTAACATCCGTCAACTCCAGTCAGAATAAAGTACTAAGTGATTCCAATAGTAAATGTAAGCGGCCATTTACAGTACCCGCTTACTACACAGACACAATTCTTGGTAACTGAAAACAACCTTTTTATTTTATTCACAAAAGAACAACAAAATGCGTTTATATTTTAGCAAGAGTCTTCAGAGCCACAGCTTAACTCGCTTACCAGTATGTCAACCAATTTACTACACTGATAGTAGCATTATACTCTGTCGTAATATCCCGTGAATTCAAGTCCGTACACAAATGCTCCCATAAATTGCACGTACTACGTTTTTACGAAACACCCTCTATTTATCATTGAAACTGGAAAAATGTCTCAATGTAGCATAATGTCTTTATTCAGGCTCCTTTTGTTTTTTTGTGAATAAAGTTATAGTTTTTGAAATCATCTTAAGTTTAAGAAAAAAATTACTATTGAGCTCCGTTAAGACCAGTGATTCGCCAGGTGTAGTAATCCATCGGTATATTTTCGAGATTATTGGTATACTTTCGAGATATTTTCTACCATAATTAATATATTGTTTATTTTGGTAGAAATATCTCTTTTAGCAAAAATATACCTACATTTTATACTGTTTACGCTAAATTTTTTATCAAACTAGTATACGAGTTGTCCACTTCCCTCTATGATGGTTGAGGAGGTCAATGGCTGGCATTCACGTCATACTTGTTAACAGGTGCTGCTTGTGGGGGCTGGTCATCTCAAGCTACACATTTAGTTATAAGTAGATGTACTAGATTACTATGTTCATTTTCATCGACATTTGTGCATTGGTACATTGTCCATGAACTTACGTTTCTTAAATTATTTATTTTGTATTCTTTAAATTGTATAATATTTTTGAAAAGAGTAATTACTAAGTTTCTTGCCAGGTTCTTCTCAGTAAAAGCAACCTTCCGAACCTGGCGGTAGCATGTATACTCCTGTATAATTATGTCATTCTGACGATTTGAAAGTACTTTGTAAAAAGTCTAATCGAATAAAGATACTTTTGACTTTGACTTTGACTAGTAAGATAAAAACATGTAATAATTATTTTATATCTAAAGCGAAAACTGTCGAAGAACAACAAATTGATCAGTAAATTATTATGAGAAAAGCCATATATCTCACGACCAATACTCAGTTCATTAGTTCGCGGAGCGATGGGAGTGCCCGCGGCGGGTTGCGGCTTACGTTAACGTTACCTTGTAAATGCACATGTACGTGAATATATATGTAACATAATGATGTTATGTATATTTATTTACGAGCTTGCATATATTATGTGTACATGGGGACTGCCTCTTGTGGTTGCAAGGTCCCTATTACATGGAATTTAAACTAAAATGGCGACGTGTAGGTGTAAATATAAGTCTACTTATATGGAAACAGTCTGAAAATCTACCTTGGTATATATATATATATATATATATATATATATGCTTACGCCATCCCAGAAGAGTCCTCGAAGGTGTAAGCAGAGGCGTTGTAACAACACCCA
Source organism: Watsonalla binaria (assembly GCA_929442735.1). Taxonomy (NCBI): domain Eukaryota; kingdom Metazoa; phylum Arthropoda; class Insecta; order Lepidoptera; family Drepanidae; genus Watsonalla; species Watsonalla binaria. The sequence continues at coordinate 1,762,683 of OV838932.1, forward strand.
CATTTCACGGAATATTATCAAGTGCCAACGTGACAGATGGTGAGTCCGTCTCAGGCACTACACATACGTCTTTGAATTACTTCTCAGACATATGCAGGTTTCCACACGATGTTTTCATTCACCGTAAAGTACGTGGTGTGAAATAACTGCACATAAGTTTTTAGAAAAACTCATTGGTACAGGCCCCGCTGTTTATCTTGTTATAGTCTATAGACTAGCTTCCATCATCTAAGTCCATTTTAGGAACTGGTTAAATATTTTTTAGAAAAGATTTTCTAACATTTCTAATATTAATATGAATTACATGTCATGTAAGGTATCGCATTACTTTGAGGTAAATAATTTGATAAATAAATATGCCGTCCTTAATAAAAATACTCAAAGCACAATAATAAAATATCTTTGAAGGAGTGGAAAGGTAATTCCGATCAAAATGTCGACGTACCACATTCCACGCAAAAAGGGAATTACTTCCCAAAAAAGCTAAATAATAAAGTAGGCACGTCGTACGTCACGATAACATTGTTATCTCGGAGTGTACACAACCGATGACGTCACCAAGTATACAAGGCAAAAAAACCGTAAACGAACCGTAATAATACGAACAGGAGCCGTAAAAAGAAACGCCACAAGGCCTCTTTAGGAATTCACCGAAGGTAAATCGTCGTAACAGGGAAAAATATAAAACTTAATACGTTATATTTATGGAAGGAAATTAATTTTAATGTTCTGTTATGGTTCAAGTCAAAAAGCTCGTGCCATAGTTACTGCGCAAATCATTCGATCACCAAGCAACCCTAACTAAAGTAACCCCAATTACCGTATTGGGGCTACTCGAATGGGAGTTCTTTGGCAATCGCTATTGGTTAGTCAGAAGGTTGGAAAGGTCGAATAGCAGTCGCTTTCTGTAAAATTGGGTGTTCAGCCACATCCGAAGTCAAGGAGAATATAATATGGAATTTAGTGGCCGTAATTCTGGTTTTAAAAACTCAGAAGAGTATGTTTTTGTGTGACAAGGAGTTAATTATTGGAATAAGAAAGAGAAGAAGAATTTGACTTAGTGCATTTCAAGAGAAGTATTAATATGAATAAATTCATGACGTAGTGGCCGAGTGACTTGAGCAGTCGCTTGCGATGCGAATACCAAAGTCAATCTTTACTTAAGAACAGTGAAGTCACGAGTATTCTGGTGGAGAAAATGTCAAGGAAACCTAGACAAAGCAGAGAAAAATTCGAACCTGTTTTGTGCCTGAGACGGCTACCCACCACCTGCATTGATTCCTAATCATCTTGGGTGATAAGCAGATTTGTAACTCTTTCACCTTCGGAGACCCTTCTAGGAAAGTGAAATGAAAAAATAATAAGTCGCATGCATAACATCTAACTGGCCACGCACGAGCGTTTGAAAGCATCGCTAGTTTTTTTAAGCCTTTTTGAAGCATTATACCCGGGTGGGTACGGTTATCCGGGCCTCGGTAATCCGCGTTATTTGTCCGGGTGTAGTTCGAGTTATCCCTCTCATTTGATAGGTCTACCCGGTTAGAAAGCGCCCATTTGTCCTCAGATACCATTCCGCTTGGTGAACGATGCTAGGCCGTTTTTATTTATTTTTCTATTGACTTTAGGATAGGCTATGCATGAAAATGTTCTCAAGTAATTATTTAATCGCACTAATTACACTAACTTTTCGATCTTCTTGATCTATACAGATAAATAAAATTTAAGTCGAATTAACAGCTTATCACTAAATGCAAAAAAATATATATTTTTAATTTTTTTCTCTGTTTCTCTGTCTGTTTGTTACGGCTAATCTCTGTATCGGGATTTTCTCTGGCAGATAGCTTATTACATAGTAATGGATTGTTATAAGGAGTAACATAGGCTTCTTACACTTGTAAAAATAGAGGGCAAAACTGCGGGGCACAGTTAAAATATTTTTTAATTTTATTCCCGGCAGGCACACTATACCTTATACCCCGAGAGGGTAGACAGTACATTACTAAAGTACATCCACATTTAGCCAGTTATATTTAAGTCTCATGGGATAGGGGGCGAGCCTATTGCCAGTAACCGGGCTTTAATCCAGATTTGGGGATGCTACTGAGAAATCCTAGATGGAAAAATCTTACTAAAATTTGCCCGATCTGGGGATCGTAGTTAGATAGGGGGCGAGCCCAGGACTTCGTGTTCAGCAGTGGCGCCGGCGACCTCTAGACTACCGAGGCAACCAGGTAGACAAGGGCCCCCAAGGGGTAAAGGTGCTATAACAACAACGCCCACATTTCACCGAATATGATTAAGTGCCAACGGGACAGAGGGTGAGTCCATCGCCGTCTTTGTAATTCTAATCGTCTAATGTATTAACAGATAAATATTGTAAGTAGTCTCATGGACACTGTACTTATGTTACAATTCTTAATATTTATTAGTTTTGATCTTTGTTTGACTGGTTTGAGTTGTCAAGCTCACTAAAATGCCTTTGCTTGCGGCGGCGTCTGGATGACGGGTTGTCCACTTCCCTCTATGATGGTTGAGGAGGTCAATGGCTGGCATTCACGTCAAACTTGTGAACAGGTGCTGCTTGTGGGGGCTGGTCATCTCAAGCTACGCATTTAGTTATAAGTAGAGGTACTAGATTTTTTGTTATGTTAATTTTTATCGACATTCGAGCATTGGAACATTGTCCATGAGCTTACGTTTTTTAAATTATTTATTTTGTATTCTTTAAATTGTATAATATTTATGAAAAGAGTAATTACTGAGTTTCTTGCCAGGTTCTTCTCAGTAAAAGCAACCTTCCGAACCTGGCGGTAGCATGTATAATCCTGTAATAATTGTGTCATTCTGACGATTTGAAAGTGCTTTGTAAAAGTCTAATCGAATAAAGATACTTTTGACTTTGACTTTGACTTTGAATTACTTCTCAGACATAGGTTTACTTCACCGTTAAGCACGTGGCGTAAAATCACTGTACATACATTTTTAGAAAAACTCATTGGTACAGGCCCCGCTGGGCTTCAAACTTTCGTCGCTTGCGTAGCAGGCGACTGCTCAAACCCCGAGGCCACCACGGCTCAACCAACAGACAACTTAAAGAAATTCATCTCCCTGGCCTTATCCCATACATTGTTGGGGTCGGCACTTGATTCAACCCGATGTGGCTGATCACTTGATTTTTATACGAAGCGACTGCCATCTGACCTTCGCAACCTCTTTAACGAGGAAAATCTGGGATCTGGGTTAAACCACTTGTCAGACTATTTTAGGCCTCCGACTGACCTGTAACGATTGCCAAAGATGATAAATTGGCAACCGGGACCGACGGCTTAACGTGCTTTCCGAGGCACGGAGGGAACTCGGGTGGTCACCCATCCAATTACTGGCTAGGCTTAGGGTTGCTTAACATCGCTGATCGAATGATATGCGCAATAGCAACTGTGCCACGAGCTCCTCTGACAACTTAAAGGAATTGAACAAACCCAAAGTTTGTACATAAATAATTTCCTCAATCTTGTTGTAGATATTGCCGTCCCGTTATTCCAAAACAATAAAATGATAGCTGACATGCAATCTTATATATTTTTAACAAATAATACAACAAAATAGTAATATAGGTTTCAATATCAATATTCAACTTTGATAGCAACAACAATAATGTAAGAAGAAAAAAAACAAAACAAAATCGGAACTATATCAAATTTTAAAAACATTATTTTTAATTAATTGTAGAAGGCCAGCAGCAAAATAGGTCCCGGCCTTCTTGCATACTACAATAAATTGAACAGGAATTATGCAAACATAATAAACTTATACAAGTTTATTTATTCAAATGTGTTCCATCAATCATAACGTCTTCAGAATTTTATTGGTACGCAACCCTCAGCCCAAGTGATTGTGTAACAGTATCATTTATCTCCTGTTATTCTTATGAAAATGTGTGTGGAAGGTTTTCCCTAACGTTAACTTTGAAGAAGGCCAGAAATTGACTTCCTAATCGGGGGTCGCGGCTTCATTTCCGGTCGGGTTGGTATGAATACCACAGTTAAGTGTACCGTACTTGTGATGCGTTGTACATTTTTGAATTTGTTACGTAAAATTAAAAGATCCTTTTTATACAAGTGATTCAAATCAAATCAAATCAAATCAATTTATTAATAATATAAGTACATAACATGTCATATCGTCATCTAATCCCAAACTAAGCAAAGCTATAGTACAAGCTTTGCTTAGTACCAGATAACGGTATAACAATCATACAATACATACCTTAAAGACTAACATGCATACAACATTTATAATAGAATAATAACATAATATAATTAGGATTTGGCGATCCTGCGCGCATCCCTATAACGCCGATAAACTATTCTTGTCGGCCAGAAATCCGACTGGAAGAACATGTCACGATATGTTGCAGGCACCTTGAGGACGTAGGACTTGAAATTCGTTTCCTTCGTCAACTCAAGTCTCTGCAAGTGCAACTGCATCGGTGGCGGGTCTTTATACCAAAACTTGGTCCTTTACATACATACATATGCTCACGCCTGTATCCCATGGGGGTAGGCAGAGACCACCGTTTACCACATGCTACGATCCTTACATACTTCTTTCGCTTCATCCACATTCATGCATCTCTTCATACACTTTCTTCGGTTACGTCCTTGGTAACTTGGTCCTTTATTTTACGAATAATAGAGGACGAAAGGATCCTATCTGGTTGATGTATTCTGTAGGTCGTTTAGACACGCTTTTTTGCACCTTAAGGATGAAAAGGGGGAGTATATATCTCCAAATAGAATTCCTACATTTTTCAAAATAATCTCCTTTCGCATTTTGGACCTGAAATATAGAAACAAATAAATCATATTTATTTAATAATAATAATTTACTATAAAAATATTTATTATTATTTATTTCAGGCCCGTACGTACATATGATCACGCCTGTATTCCCCGAAGGGGTAGGCATAGGTGTTGTAATCACAACACCCACTTTTCACCGAAGAAGATTAAGTGTCAACGTGACAGATGGTGAGTCCATCGCCGTCTCAGAAACTATACATACGTCTTTGAATTACTTCTTAAACATACGCAGGTTTTCTCACGATGTATTCCTTCACCGTGGTGCGAAATCACTGTACATACATTTTTAGAAAAACTCATTGGTACAGGCCGCGCTGGCACTCTAACTTGCGTCGCTTGCGTAGCAGGCGACTGTTCAAACCCCAAGGCCACCACGGCTCTACGTTATAATAATTTATTACAAATTCAACGCAGACTATGTCGCGGGTTGAAGCTATTTATATATTTTATGTCAGGTGCAGTACAAAGCAGCTTCTATGGAAGTAAAGCAGTGTAATGTAGAGACGTGAAACAATAGGTTTTGGAAGTAATGTGGATATAACGTCGGTTCATTTTAGGACATTTCAGTAACGCAACTTGTTAATACTATGTGGCACAAATTTGGCATGTAAAATTATCGCAGTTTCGTCTAATACATACATATGCTCACGCCTGTATTCCCCGAAGGGGTAGGCAGAGGTGTGGTAATTGAGTTTCTTGCCAGGTTCTTCTCAGTAAAAGCAACCTTCCACTCCTGCGCCCCACATTGAATGGCGACCCTGCCTGGTTTTTTTTTTTTTTATTAAATTTTTAAACACTGGTGGGGAAAAACTGGGCTCAGAAGGCCAAGACAGAAATTTGTGGCGTGCATACGAGGAGACCTACACTCATCAGTGGGTGATTACGGGTTGAATAAGAAGTATTAGACGATGGAGAGAGCCGTGGTGGCCTTGAGGTTTAAACAGTCGCCTGCTACGCAAGCGACGCAAGTTCGAATCCCAACGGGGCCTGTACCAATGAGTTTTTCTAAAAAAACTTATGTACAGTGATTTCCCACCACGTACTTTACGGTGAAGGAAAACATCGTGAGGAAACCTGCATATTTCTGAAAAGTAATTCAATGACGTATGTAAAGTATCTGAGACGGCGATGGACTCACCATCTGAAACGTTGGCACTTAATCATCTTCGGTGAAAAGTGGGTGTTGTGATTACAACACCTCTGCCTACCCCTTCGGGGAATACAGGCGTGAGCATATGTATGTATATTATAAGGAGAGGACAGATTTGTATGCAAGTATGTATGTAACGAATTGGCTCAAAAAGTACTTGACCGATTTGAAAATTTCTTTTAGCAATGGATAGCTACATTATCAGCGAGAAATATAGGCTATATTTTAATTACGGGATGAATTCTTAAAAAGTCTCATGTTAAGCAAATTAATGCACACCCTTCGGCGCTTATCGCACATTTAACCACACCGTCTTGGTAATAGTAGCTAAAAGGAACTATTCCAACATAATTTGGTCTAAAATTTGCGGAACGCCGGGAATGCTTCTCGTCTGCATCAAAGTACGAAGGACGCCCCACCATCAACTATTATTGTGACAAATTTTCACTCACTGTAAGGGATAGATGTATGTGACGTGTATACATCTTTCTCTGTCACTCGAATAGCCTGGATTTACAATAATAGAACTTTTTATGTCAAAAAAAAATTTTGGTACGATCAAGCTAAATGTTGATTTTTTATTGAACCAATTTTTTTATAGTTTCCTACTTAAGCGCAATGCCTTCTCCTACCCCCTAACAGGGCCTGGTGACCTTACAAATCACAGGAACATAACACTATTCACATGATTGCTGGATTCACACAAATGTATCCTCTTGCTTAGCGCATAATGCGATAAGCACTGATATGGCTTTTATTCTATTACAACTGTGGGTACGTATGACCCGTATGACATCCAAGTTTGGACCCAGGCTAAATGACCCATTCGTATTAATTTTAGGTCATTTTGGACCCAAAATTATGGCAAGGTTTTTATAAAAGAAATTAGTCGAAAAATCTACAGCAGACACCTACAATGTTGAGTGCTCACACTTGTATTCCCCGAAGGGGTAGGGAGGGGAGAGGTGTTGTAAAAACAACACCCACATTTCACCGAACATGATTAAGTGTCAACGTGAAAGATGGTGAGTCTATCGTCTCAGACACTACGTCTATGAATTACTTCACAGATACATACAGGTTTCCTCGCGATGTTTTCCTTTACCCTAAAGCAAGTGATTTGAAATCACAGCACATGAGTTTTTACAAAAAATCCGCTGGTCTTCGAACATGCGTCGATTGCGTAACAGTTAACTACTCAAACCCCACGGTCATGATGGCTCTTATTTGGTTTTTAAGTGTAAATTAATATTCTCTATTAATTATGCTATAGTTAAATTGTTATCTTAACTATAGAACCTTACTATTAAGGAATAAATTGGTTTCGCGAATCACCACTTGTGTTGGCATAAGCGTGGCGGCCACATCTGCAATTCAATTCAATTTCAAGTTAAATTACTTGGGCGACGCACTGGCAACATTGAATTATTTGCCAGCTGTCATAAATTGTACATAAACTACATTATATTAACCATTTCGTAGCGGCACCCATTTCGGTTTAGATGTGTTTATTAAGTTGGCGATTCTGGATAGGTAAAAACTCATAATTATTCAGAAAATATATGTATTTTTTATTTTGATGATGCACAATTGAGCCTATTTTTTTGAATCGCAATCGAGATCGTTTAAACTTATAACTCAGGCAGTATATATTTTACCAGTTATTAATACAATGTATTTTATATTTTTAAAGTATAGTTTAGTTTGTGCATGATCGATAATTGTTAAAAATTTTTTTTCAAATACTACGTTTTGAGGTTCGTCGTATTATCTTAACATAATTATTTTCACAATTTTTTGAGGTGAGTCCCTGTCGTTCCATAAGTAATACTACGATAAGTGCATCATATAAGTTAAGTTATACTTTGACAAACTTATATTTACAAGGTAAGCTGACTACAGGGTCTAATTTGTGTAGAATTATCTCAAGGTGATTATACTACCCCTAAGGGCTCTAAGTAAGCGGTAGTGCCAACTTGTTACTGAATTAATTGACCCTAAACGTCAACGGTGACAGCTAAGTAAACATCGAGGGTCATGTTTACAACTACTTGTGATACCACAATAACAGACCGGGTTCGAATCCCACAGCTAATAAATATTCCAATGATTTGCTATCCAATTCGGCAGACTCCTGAATCTTTCCAATGGGACTTGTTCATTTGCATATAACTCAGTCGTGCCTTGATTTTCTCAAATATATTGTACTAGCTTCTGCCTGTGACTTCGTTCCCGTGGGATAGTTAGTTTAGGCTAACACTAACTTTAGCCTTAGATAGATTGGCCTTAGCGTAATCTACACTACTATTATAAAGAGGAAAGATTTGTATTTTTGTGTGTATGTTTGTGATGAATAAACTGAAAAACTACTGTGCCGATTTCAAAAACTCTTAAGCTTCATTCGTAGGCTACATCATCAGCGAGTAAAATTATTTTATTTTATTCCCGTGCTCCCATGCGAACGGGAATTATGCGGGTGAAACCGCGTGACGTCCGCTACTGATATATAACCCATAGCCTTCCGCGATAAATGGGTTATCTAACACTGACGTAATTTTTCAAATCGGACCACTGGTTCCTGATATTAGCGCGTTAATAACAAAAAAACTCTTCAGGTAACAACCAGTAAAAATTTACACCCTATTCAAATATATTCAATAAAAAAAAATACAATGAAGTATCACTTCTGCAGGCACAAACCTCACAGCTTATGCAATTCGTTTATGTTTAAAATCGATAGGCAGAAATATCTTCCACCTTGCAGAAGTTTGCAACCATATAGTGTTACAGGGTAGTATTGCTTAGTCGCAAACGCTGCTTCAGAACCCGAGGTCTTGGGTTCGATTTCTGTTAAATGTTATTATCATTCCATATATAATTTTCTAATAGAAGCATGGAGTCCGGATTAGTGCCCGGTTAGTGGCGATAGGCTCGTCTTCTAATACTTGGGACTTAAACTTAGCGTAATGTGGATAGGTACAATGGATAGCTACATCATCAGCGAGTAAAATAGGCTATATTTTATCCCCGTAGTCTCACGGGAAAGGGAATTACGCGGGCGAAACCGCATGACGTCCGCTAGTTGTTCATAAGGTTGGCGGTTGGTGTTACTATTACTCATAGGCTGCGGTATCCACTTACCATCACGAAATGTATGCTTGTCTTCCACCTTGCTTACAAATATTTCCATATGTCTTACAAACTTTAATGACATAAATTAAATCATCAGCAATATTTTCATTACTTCCTTTATATTTATATGAATTTACCTAATAGCAACTTGATATCGACAGCATTCATAAGAACCCTTATTCTTTAGATTGAATAGGGTCCTTTCTAAAAGAACACTCCTTTGATTGAAACTTGCCGAAGGAAGTTTCCCTTAACTAGCGTTAATTTATGCGCCTTGCCTGTAATTATGTTCGAGCCCCTGTTGAAATTGATTTTCAATAGAACGAGACAATAGCCACAGTGTCGCTTAAGCGATAGATGAACAATTCACCTCCTCTGCAAACTGATGTCCCAAGTACTTTTAATCAAAATGTTTTCATCGCTTATTCGGTATAATTAAGTTGTCTGTTTGTTGGTAAAACAATGGCTTCCTCAGGGATGTCTAATCAATTTTCAAAGGTTTATTTGTTCAGCTGTTGGATTTTGTGAAGTGAGTGTTCTACGATAACTAAATACTTATAATATTCACCCGAATATTGCTTATGCGCTTTATACTGAACCAGAATCTCTTACGTTTGTTGTAAAAATTACGTGCATCCCTTTCTAAATCAATATTACAAAAAGAGATATGAATGCTCTTATCCCTATGTCACGCGTTCCCACTCACACGTTGGGCATTTTATGTAGGCAAAATTAAAGTTTCACAAAACAATATATTTTATTAATTTATACAGTCGAGTTAAGAAAGCTCCTTCTTTTGTAAGTCTGTTAAAAAAAGGTATTAGAAATGACAAGGAAATATTTATAATAATATAGTTATGTACTTGATGACTTGTCTTTTAATAAAACGAACAAAATGGTCCATTACAATTACGAATTAAAATTATAATCGACTGAGTCTTAATATATTGGCGGGCAAGTCTATGAGAGGCGATGAACTAAAACTTGGCGAATTATTCTCGGTCATGTCTGTCAACCGGGGAAACTTTCCCGAAGCGGGCCCGAGTTATTCGCAGTTTATCGCCAAGTTAGCGATAGTGGGCTGTAGGCCGGCTGTTGTCGGCTATGTATTCCTGGTACTTTTTATCGCGATCGTAATATCACCGTTCATCTTTATTATTTACGCTTTTACGAATAGTTTAATGCCAATGAAAATTTGGAGTAAAACCTAGTATAAAGGGTTAATTAAAATTTAAAACATTTTGATACTTGTAATTACTTACCATATCCGACAATCTGCCATACTTGGTTGCCATTGTTGATTGTATAAATCGATTAAATAACTGGTTAAAATGTACATTCTCTAGAATCTACACTCATCAATATTGCATTGAAATTGCGCTCAGAGAGTAATATGAACTTTAATAAAACTTGCTTAGAAATGAATATTAATTTAAAATATAATTCCTTCATCCGACCCAGAATTTTCCATAACATATTTTACCCCATCGATAAGTCGACAAGCGACCGAAAGTTCTAGCTTTGCGAAGATAAAACTTATAAAACTTTCATGATGATCGCACTTCAGAAACTAGTGGAAAATTGCCACCGCCCTAGCAAGAACCCTCATCTCTCCCTTCGGTCATTAACAACTAAGAAGCAATGGGATAAATTGTTAGCATTGGGGGTCCAACCAATTCTGGTTCGACCGCTATGTTTATTAACGTCAAGTGGCATGGCAGCTAATTCGCGCCTGGACTGACAAATTTAATAACAAGTAACGAAGTATATAGAATTGCTCGGAGGCTATGAGCTCCTGGTATCTTCAGCAGCTGGTTTTGTAATCAGCTAAGTAACAAATTCTGTCTGCTGCCTCGTTGTTTGACTTTGTAATGAGATTTCATATGAACTAACAGAGAGGTAGTGTAAACGCAATGTCAGTTTCGAAGCTTTCGAATTAGATGTACGCGAATAATTATGATCCCTGCAAAGTATAGGAAAGCACTGGTTTTGACCGGTTTTGAATTCGTAACTCATGGTCCTATTCGACGAAAAAGAGTGCATGCCTTTGTGACCATTGTCCCAAGTATAAAATTTTTTGTTGTGTATTAGCGTGACTTCAAATATGTTGATTATTTAACGGACGCGAGTTGTGATTCAATTGAAAGATCAGGTCTTAGCTCTGACGATTAATTTTGATATTGTTAAATTAAACGTCAAAGTATTGACTCAAGTATTGACTTGGGGTGCACTTATTCATATTCATTAAAATAGCTAAACATTGCCTATATTCCTAGGTTTAAAAGTAGTTACATCTCTTTCTATGATACGGAATCCAAAAGAGATGGACATCAGTTTTAATCCGAGATTGGTGTAGTCTTGGTTTAAATTATATTTCATTATAGGTTTATAAGGTTTGGTTATAAGGACTTGTGTTGAATTATTGTAAATCTCAATAAACCATTTTGTTGAATCTATTTTCAAAGGCGTTAAACTACTTTGGAACCTACTCCATCTTCGGCTTAAGAAAACTACGAACGTGATTTGATTAAACAGATGAAAACCTTCCACAATCAAATACGCGCGTTTTTACACAGAAGCACTTTTAACAATCCAGATCCCCACTTGCTATTCAGCACACGTACAGAGGAGATATTAATGGAGCCCTGGTACCCGCTGTTTGAACTAGACGCTCGGGGAGTGAGAGGAAGGTTTGGTCGCTTTTCGCAAAAACTGTTTACCCTATTATGTGTTCCAAGAAAGATTCCTAGTTTATTTTCAACTTATGTCTGTAGACGCCGAGGGCGTTGAAGTAGACTTATTAGTACACTCTCATAGTCTAGTAGTTGCATAAAGTGCTGCGAAACACGTGGTGCTAGGTTCGATTAAAAGTAACTGGCGAAAATGTCGATAAACAATAAGTGCACCTCTGCCCACCCCTTTGGGGAATACAGGTGTGAGTATATGTATGTATGTTTATAAAGTCCCGTGTAATAGGGAGCGAATTGCAAATTGCAAATGAAGAAACCCAATAGCCCTATGCCCGACCGGGGCCGAGGAAGGGCAATAATGATCGTTCAAGCAACGCATATTAAGAACTTTTTACTTTTGACGTTTTATTTTACCGTACAAAATGAAATGTCAAAGCTCAGAAATTCTTAATACGCTCTGCTAAAACGATGGTACACTACCAAGGCTTCATATTTCGCAGCAGCACTTGGCGATCACTCGACCTACGAAGCAGTGGAACTAGTTATTTAGTAAAAGTCAATATCTAGATTTTGTTTAGACATGTTCTATTTCAGCGAGACCCACATAGACTCGTACTATCATACATACATATGGAGGCAGAGGTGTTGTAATCACAACACCCACTTTTCACCGCAGATTAAGTGCAAACCTGACAGATGATGAGTCCATCGCCGTCTCAGACACTTTACATACTTCATTGAATGACTTCTCAGAAATATGCAGGTTTTCTCACGATGTTTTCCTTCACCGTAAAGCACGTGGTGTGAAGTCACTGTACATAAGTTATTTAAAAAAACTCAATGGTACAGGCCCCGCTGGGATTCGAACTTAAACCTCAAGGCCACCACGGCTCTTAGTCGTACTATCGGATTCCATATATTACGATATATTTTGAAAGCTGTCTATGTGCACTTTGCGAACTCTATACATTTCTAGTAACAGCTTGACTATTCTCATATCGTGTTTCTGAGGAGTTTTCTAATGAAAGAAAACATAGTGAGAAAACATGCATACGTTGAGAGTGATCGACTCACCATGTATGACACCGAATTATCTTCAGTGATCAGCTATTGTAACACTTCTGCAAACCCTCCCTCTCCCTCCCTCTGGAAGACCCTCTTAGAAGACGTGACTCAAGCTAGCGGACATAAAAATTAATTGTTTGATTCTACAATTGAAAAGCGATCCTAACGACATTCAGAACTCACAAAAAATATCAACGAAATTCAAACGATAACTGTCCGCTAACAATTTGGCTTAACGCCAGTCTCGTGTAGCCAGGAGTTGGCTGGTGGACTGGCAACCGGATTTTTAATCACCAGCGTGTCAGTGGCATGTCTAGCCTACACTGGCAGTTGTTTTTGAATGCCTCTAACTGCATATACAATGTTCCCTCGACGTTGATTTTAGGGGGGTAATAGGTTTTGAATGACAAACCTGTCGCTTTTAGAGGTCTGTGAAATGTTTATGTCATTGTTTGAACGTTACCCGAGCTTCATTGCTTTGAATACTATTATAACTGTTTAAGCTGAAGCCGTGGTGGCCTTGGGGTTAGAGCAGTCGCCTGTGACGCAAGCGACGCAAGTTCGAATCCCAGCGGGGCCTGTACCAATAAGTTTTTCTAAAAAACTTATTTGCAGTTATTTCACACCACGTGCTTTACGGTGAAGGAAAACATCGTGAGGAAACCTGCATATGCCTGAGAAGTAATTCAAAGACTGTATGTATAGTGCCTGAGACGGCGATGGACTCACCCTCTGTCACGTTGGCACTTGATCATTTTCGGTGAACTGTGGGTGTTGTTACAACACCTCTTCTTACCCCTTCGGGGACCCTTCTGGGATGGCGTGAGCATATACTGCTTAATCTTTACATTTAATGGAGCCGTGGTGGGTGGTGGGGTTTGAACAGTCGCCTGTGACGCAAGCGACGCAAGTTCGAATCCCAGCCAACAAATAAGTTTTTTCTTAAAACTTATGGGCAGTGATTTCACACTACGTGCTTTACGGTGAAGGAAAACATCGTAAGGAAACCCGCATATCTCTGCGAAGTAATTCAAATACGTCTGTCACGTTGGAAGTTAATCATGGTCGGTGAAATGTGAGTGTTGTTATTACCAGACCTCAGCTTACCCCTTCGGGGAATACAGGCGTGAGCATAATATGTAAGTACTCGTAAGTATGAAAGAAGGAAGAGTGCAGTCTCAAATAACCTTAAACTTCCCGAAGCAACTTCTAAATGGTAATTCGTTCAACGAGGTAAACACTTCAAACTTTCAAGTCGCAACTTCAAAGGAGTAGTTTGTAAACTGTATTGCGATCGGTCAACTTGTTGAATTATTTCAACTAGGTACAGTCAAGCACAACCCCTCTTCTGGCCTCTATATCCTGGATGTGATTTCTTGCCGGGTTCTTCTCAACAAAAGCATCCTTCTGAACCCGGTGGTAACATTTATAATCCTGTATAATGTATTTTTGTGCCCTTCTGATGATTTGAGAGTACGTTGTAAGAAGTCTAATGAAATAAAGATATTTTGAATTGAATTGATTTGTTTGTGGATGTACGGTAGGATATTGTCAGTTTACTTGGACTACGGATAGCCGTGGTGGCCTCGGGTTTTGGGCAGTCGCCTGCTACGCAAGCGACGCAAGTTCGAATCCCAGCGGGGCCTGTACCAATGAGTTTTTCTAAAAAAACTTATGTACACTGATTTCACACCTGACTTCACTTTACGGTGAAGGAAAATATCGTGAGGAAACCTGCATACTTCTGAGAAGTAATTCAAAGACGTATGTATAGTGCCTGAGACGGCGATAGACTCACCATCTGCCACGTTGGCACTTAATCGAATTCCGTGAAAAGTGGGTGTTGTGATCACAACACCTCTGCCTACCCCTTCGGGGAATACAGACGTGAGCATATGTATGTATGTACTTGGACTAGTCATTTTATGAGTCTGTCTATGTCCGTCTGTTCGGCGCGGTGCGAATAAATACATGCACAATTTTCGCTGAGCGCTTATGTATCGTGACGGCGATGAACTGCGAGAACACCGAGAGTAAGTGTCTTTCTATTGTGTGAGTGTTGTTATATTTTTAAACTAGCGCCCGTGCTTCAGTTGCATGGCAGTAAGATTTCACACACAAATTTTCAACCCCCATTGCATCTCCGTGTGTCATGTGCCTAAGACCAGTGGTTTAAATATAATATGTTTTGTTGAAATTTCTGCTGGATGTTAAATAAAACAATAATTATTTGAGCATTTTATTAAGATACATGAAAGTTACATTTCGAACATTACAATAACATGTAGGTATTTATAAAAATTGGTTAGAATAGTGAGAGATGGCGACAGGCTACACCTTTCACGATATACACGACAAATGAAGTCTCTGGGCAAAGTCATGATAACTCCTTTAAGACACTATTCTAGAAAGTGAGGATTTTTATCGGACAAGGGTCTCCAAATATCTAAACACTTTTATATAAATATTAATAATTATTTTAAATTACAACTAACACAGCCATACTTTATTCGTCAAACTTTTTGATGAAAATAACCAAGTAATTGAGTTATCCACTTTTAATCAGGCGAAGGCGTGAGCCTAATCAACTTAACAAGATTTAACAGCAAAAAGTATTCTGATAACTCCCGAGTAACGTCGAGATTAGAAAAACTGCTCTTTTTTCAATAGAGATGTTGCGAAAAGGTTTAGCTCTATCATTAACATTGACTTTTATAAATACAAATTCACAGCCTGATTTGGCTTTACCTATAATTAGTTACATATTAACAACAATACATTTCCTAATCCAATACAGGTAAATAAGCATTTTTACGTGTAGCCCGATTCACGTAAATCAAAATAATCAAATAAACTTCGAAAAATCGTTCGATTGAAAGCCAAATGGACTTCAACTCAATCGATCATATTGATCGGATCGTATCGAAACTAAATGGTTACAGCGATTAAGTCTTACGTGAATCAGGCTAGTGATTTTAAGCAGTAACAGCCCTTCAACGCTCTTAAGGCAGTCGCAACGTTTTTAGTCGCCATGCCCGGCGCCCTGAAATGTATGGTTTTTGTGCCAGCAGTTTATGAGCTGAATGGAGCAGCAGATCACACTCTCAGCTCATTTTTAAAGAGTTCTGGATACAATAGAGCTATATCATTTGGCTATAATATTTAATAGGAGGATAACTTCGTAGTTTATAAGAGGAGCTCGTGGCACAGTTGCTATTGCGCATATCGTTCGATCAGCGAAGTTAAGCAACCCTACCCCTAGCCAGTAATTGGATGGGTGACCGCCTGAGTTCCCTCCGTGCCTCGGAGGGCACGTTAAGCCGTCAGTCCCGGTTGCCAATTTATCATCTTTGGCAGTCATTACAGGTCAGTTGCAGGCCTAAAATAGTCTGACAACTGGTTTAACCCAGATCACAGATTTTCCTCGTTAAAAGGGTTGCGAAGGTCAGATGGCAGTCGCTTCGTATAAAAATCATGTGATCAGCCACATCGGGTTGAATCAAGTGCCGACCCCAACAGTGTATGGGATAAGGCCAGGGAGAAGTATAATATTTAGTATTTAGTAATTTAGAGGTAACTCAGCAAAACTAGTCTTTCGCAAGACTTTTTATTCCCCATGGTACCATTTAAGTGTTTCTAGTTAATATTTGACTGGTATTCCACACTACATAATATATAACTGATGAAAACTTATGCTAATTACTTACCGTCTAGATATTTCACAACGCACTACTTATTGGCACTATGTTACCTGAATACAATTTGTAGCGAAAAGTACATGTATAGGAATAACATACATCTAAGAACTTAAGAAATGATTTTAGAAAGACCTTTATAGAAATTTGAAGTTGAAGAACTGGTTGAAGATAACGGTAATTTTACAACAAACTCATTTTGAATTTGTGTGCGATAAAAAGTGATTTGCCACCAGGTAGCTTTTCATCTGCATCTCTCTGTTTTAAGTAGAACAATAGGCAAATGGAGGTAAAGTAGAAGATGCTAGCTGTTTCTTGCAGGTTCCCCTCGGAAGGTAAGAATCCGAAACAATGATAATTTTTTTTCGATGCATATAATATTATTTTGTGTGGATCCATAATATTCTTTCTTTGTGGATTGTCTGCGATTTCCAAAAAGTATTTTATGCCTATTCATCTTAGCGTGTATACAAACTTTGATTTACCGTTCACCGTCTTGCTCTGCGAGCACAATAAGTTTACTCTCTACAGTGATAACGTGATAGAACAAACATTAAAAACAAAAGTTTAAGTGTCTCCGCTGTCGACTGGCAAGAACTGCTGCTGAGCGACCGAAGACAGCATCATATCAATAGGCTTAGTGTCGTCGTAGAGGGATGGAGCTTCGCACAGGATGGCGAACGTACCGACGATGGAGGCAATAGTGAAGATCCAGAGGAAAAGACGGTCCAGGACCATAGCGACGAAACCCCAGTCTTGGTCCTCCTAATGGAAATTAAAAATAATTTAAGGATAGCCGTGATGCCCGCGGAGTTTGAGCAGACGCCTGCTACGCTAGCGACGCAAGTTTGAATCCCAGTGGGGCGAAATTATACAAAAGACGTATGCATAATACCAGACACGGCGATAGACTCACCATCTGTCACGTTGGAACTTAATTATTTTCGAAGAAATGTTGTTATTACAAAACCTATGCCTACCCTTTCGGAGAATACAGGCGTGAGCATATGTATGTCTGTATGTTTGTGATCATTTTAAAGATACTGCTCACTGCGACATGACAATATAATGTTAATGTGTATCGTTATTATCTCAAAATGTTAATAGGAATTACATTATAAGCCAATCATTTACAGTTATCATATTTTCTGGATTCTTTATATCATCATGAATTGCCTAAAAACGACTGCTTATACAAATACTGCAAGACCAATATTGTTAGCAATACGAGAATATTGTAAAGAAAAATATACAAACCGCATTAAACTCGTCCTGTCTCTGCATATGATGTTGGATGAACATGACGTTGTGAATAGCCTTCTCCAGTTCAAAGGGGTACTTCTTCCGTGGAGCCACATCGCTCAATGATTCATCAAGTCCTGATATGACTGAGGGCAGGCCGTTGTATCCAGCTCCAAGACCACCGAGGGCGCCAACTAGACCGCTGAATCTGTTGAGTGTATGGTGGAATGGAAATTTGTTTGTGGCAGAAAGGAAGATATTTTTTCCCATATAATGACGCAGTAGACATAATATGACAAATTATCTGGAGTTGACACACAAACAGACCTACTACACATTTGTCCACAAGCACTTGCTACTCGCTCTTTTATAATAATATTATAAAGAGGAAATATTTGTATATATGTTTGTAACGCATTGACTCTAAATGTACTGGACGGATTTTGAAAATTCTTTCTCTATTTAAATGCTACATTATCACTTATTAATATAGGCTATTTTTTCTCCATGACGCCCGCTAGTCTGCTATATTTTTACTAATAAATATTCATAAAATTATCGATAACTGATTTGTTCGCAACCATTTATGATGATATTTTGTATGTATTAAATATGAATGAACTGTCAATGATCCTCACCTATTAGTAGCAGTAGTCGAATGCAGTCCATTACAACCTCCAGGTAAATGATGACGTAAAGAATCAGGACTCGAAGCGTTGGAATTGGTCTGCTCAGCAGCAGCCAAGGCATCTTTGAACTTATTCTTCTTCATACTCCTTCCAGCAATTTTCTGCGCAGCCAAATCCCTTAGCAAATCCTTTGGTACTCTCATCAGCAATAATTTGGGCAGTTTTGTTATGAAAAACTTTCTCACCCACGGCGCCATTTTGTGCGTACTCGGCTTGCGGTAATGTACGTTCAGTATTATTATAGTTATCACTACGGATAATCCGACAAGCAACATCGTGAATAACAGATACTTTCCCAGTAACGGGAGAGCTAATGAAGTCGATGGAATGATTTCTGATATCAGTAAGAAAAACATGGTTTGCGACAGTAGTATAGAAATGCTCAATGCTATCTTTTCTCCCGAGTCAGCTGGTAGGTAGAATACTAACACTGATAAGTATGAGATACCGACACATGGTACGATCAGATTCACTGTGTAGAACAATGTTTTCCTCCTCAGGGTTATGTTGAAGAATATATCTGAAAGAGATGAAAATTTAGTCTGCTACCATTTTACTGCTTAGAACCCTTACTACCAACTTGAGCGATGGTTATTTGATGGTGATAGCATGTACACTTTAGAAACATTTTGTCCTTGTCATTCGGTTAGATTCGGCGCGACTCAGACCAATCGCCTGCATAAAAACAGTCGAAAAACCTCTTTGTTGCTTCATTGTCAGAGAAAATTTGACTGAATCTGAATATTTTGATTTTTGAAACATCTCACAATTGCGCATCTATAGTTTGTCCTTTAAAGTACGTATGTGTACCGAGCTTTCATAAGTACATTTCATTTGATGCTTATCGTCACGTGAAGCTTAATTTACTTCTCAAGTACCAAATATTCTAATAATCTTTTATGGTGTTTTTAATTCTCTCCTTAACTGAGATAAATAACTTGTAACATGTCAATAAGACTTCCGATTCGTTTGTTTGTTTCCGTAGAATTTACATCGTAATACAATTTACGAAGTAAAGGAAACAGTAAATCTAATGCTTAAAGATCCCAAGGACAACAAGCGTAAAACCTAGCAATATATCAGAGGCTCGAAATCAGTGAGCGGGAAATTGCCTTCGAAATAAGCAAGTCTCGAATTGCTCTAAGAAATTCTAAAACAACTCGATAGGGGCCATAATAAAAAGAATATCAAAGGTCTCATATTGAAAATGTTTATCCATATGTGATCATGCATAGATATGCTCACGCTTGTATTCCTTGAAGTGGTAGGCAACATTTCGCCAGCTTTAAGTCCCATGAAATAGCGGGAATGTTGCCATTAATAATATTGATTAAGATTATTTCAAGAACAAATAATGTTTTGTAAAAAGTTAAAATATACGCTGCTGTCTCAGTATGGATATTTTTTGTGTTTCAAAAACTAAAAATATATAAGGAGAAGAATAAAACAGCTTGAGAAGAAATTCAAATAAATCAATACCAATTTCTATGAATATTATAGATATCATATCATATTATAGTTAGGATCTGTGAAGTTGGCACATAAACATTTCGGTGAGAAGTGGGTGTTAACCGTTGGGGAAATCTAATAAAATGGCGAGGCTTCAAATATTTTTTGAGATTTAATGTCACACAACTCCCTTGACTTTTCAAAATCAGTAAATAAGGTGTAAGGGTCAGAAACATAATATTTTTCCGGCTTATTAATCTTGTTGTCAAATTGACACAAATGTTTGTCCAACTTGCGAAGCAAATTTGGCCAGTGTTAGAATGTTAAATATTCGCTTACCAACTTGAAATGTTTCCAACGTGAAATTGCGATCACGATTAAGCACGCCTTTGCCGGACATAATGTCTGCACCTCGTGTTTATGTGGGTGCGTATGTCGGTCGCAGGGGACATGTCGGTCGTATGGGACATAGTAGGCTGTGTGGGAATGTCTTTCACACCGTACTGTTTGCGACAGATGACCGTTAGTGTGCACGTGGGTATTTGGAATTACTCCTTCCCACAATGCAAGGTGGACACAATACTAATTGATATAAAGGCGTACTCAGACCTGAGCAGTGGGCATTATTCGCCGCAGCCCACGGCATGTACCGTAAAATTTCGCTCTACTCGCGAAATTCATACCTACTAAACTCTGAATACCGCGCGGTAATTGCCTATACATACGGTAGTTAATACATCATAGAGAATTCTTTTTTTTGTTTCGAGTGAGAATACTGAATTAGCAAAGGTATTAAAAAAATTGTTCTGTGTAAAAAGTGTCTGTTTGTAATTCCAAATTACAGCTTTTCTCTAAATGCATTTGAAAGTTACAAGTTAGAACAAAGTGTTTGGTAATAATACGAAAAAAAACTCTGTCCGTCTGTCCATGTGTCTGTTTGTTCCGGCTAATCTCCAAACCAGCTGGATCGATATTAAGGGGATTTTTTTGGCAGACAACTAATGGAGAATGGATACAAGGAGGAACATAGGCAACATTTTTTTAAAAACAAAACATTTAGGTCCCGCAGGCCTCCCATGAAGTTAAGTCTATGCGGGTGAAATGGCGGGCCACAGCTATCATAAATAATAGGAGAGATTTTGTTGAGACAAACACCCACTTTTTGCTAGTCCTTTGAATGGAAAAATATATATACAAATAAGTAGTAAAGTGTGTGAAATCTAATGCAAGGGAGGCCCTCAGAGTGTTTGTTGGGTAAACATCACAGTGTATGTGAAGAGCATATTAATTAGGCGAGTCTACACTTTAAGCTAATGCTATATATAAGTTTGTATGTTTGATGTTTGTTAGTCAATCACGCAAATTGAATTTAATTATATTTGAAGCAGAAAGTTTATTTTTAACGTCACCGCATACGAAGCTGGATTTGTGATGACTGAATACACTCGTGTCGTTAGTGTGTGTGTGTCTATACCAAAACGTGAGCACCTACGCCGATTAACCTACCTACCTACTTATTGTTTACGCTTACCCCTCTGAAAATCCAATGCACGCCCCTGATCTATCTATACAAGTAAATAAAATTGATCTGTTTGGTGATATATCTTTATTTATCTAATCAATATAGCCGTAAAACTATTTACAAGTAGAAAACTTGGGCCCAAATCGGTGTCTCTCGGGATCGTGCCAAGAAGGCTGGCAGCATTGCCACGTTGAATAGCAATGCCGATTCTCTGCGCGAGAAACGCCCCAGCCCGCTTGTCACGAGAAGCTTCTTAATGTGTCTGGTTGTAATTAAAATTAAAAACTTACTATAACAACGTAGGTACTCTGTTAAAAAATAATATTACAAAGAGTAATACAGGCTACTTATATTAAAAAAAACATTACGGTAGACCGATGTGTTTAAACAGAAAAAAAATGTAATGGCGACCGCAATTTATATTATTTAAAAAATATTTTTTTTTTATTTGTAAATAAAATATATTTATTGATAAAGTTGGAAAAATTTGCTCTTCGTGAGAATTACTCGTGCGTAGCGCGGAGGGCTCACTGGTAATATAAAGTAAAATCCCCCCGACGCGTCTGTTTGTGAACGTTTCTCTCCGAAACTTCTGAGCGGATTTTATTGGGGTCAATTAGTGAACAGAGTGTTGTAGACGGAAGTTTCGAGTATCAACATTATGGAAATGTTTTTGAGTACAGCCACGAAAAATCCTCTGTCTTTTCCAAATCGCGCAGATGTTCTCGTTCTCCCATCCTAAAACACCGCAGTAACATAACGTACGGTACCATTATTTAGCTGCGACCTTCTGTATGATGGAGGTCCAAGCTACAGTCTCTGCCGAGGCTGCTCTGAAGCTCTTCTTCTTCTTCTTAAGGTGCCTCTCCGATTAACGAAGGCTGGCAGTCAATTTGGAGTATTCCTCTCTATTTCTAGCGAGACGAAAGAGTTCGGCTGCACTCGCTATCCCCGTCCACTCCCGGATGTTACGCAACCAAGATTTTTCCTCCGACCAACACGTCTTTTGTCCGCGATTTTTCCCATCTGAAGCTCTGGAGAAACGTAATGCCCTTCCTCTATCAATGGTCATTATTGATTTACACGTGACACCGTTGGTGAAGTACTTAGTACAAGGAGTATCCTTCTCGATTCCCGCGTCAGGGAAAACATTGTATGTGATTAGAATTTTGTTGGTGTTGTAGCCTAGGGGTTTGAGTAGTTGCCTGCTACTAAAACTGCTCTAAAGAAACTTATGTGCAGTGATTTCTCACCCCGTGCTTTGTGATGAAGGAAAACAGCGTGAGGAAACGTGCATATGTCTGAGAAGTAATTCAAAGATGTATATATAGCGACTGAGGCGGCGATCGGCTCACCATCTGTCACGTTGGCACTTAATCATCTTCGGTGAAAAGTGGGTGTTGTTACAACACCTACACCGTCTACCCTTTCGCGGAATACAAGCGTGAGCAACAAATACATACATACATACATACATATGCTCACGCCTGTATTCCCCGAAGGGGTAGGCGGAGGTGTTGTTATCACAACACCCACTTTTCACCGGATTTTTGATAAAGTACCAACGTGACAGATGGTGAGCCGATCGCCGCCTCAGGCACTATACATACGTCTTTGAATTACTTCTCAGAAATATGCAGGTTTCCTCACGATGTTTTCCTTCACCGTAAAGCACGTGGTGTGAAATCACTGTACATAAGTTTTTTAGAAAAACTCATTGGTACAGGCCCCGCTGGGATTCGAACTTGCGTCGCTTGCGTAGCAGGCGACTGCTCAAACCCCGAGGCCACCACGGCTCTCCAAAAAAATAATAATTCTAGAACCCACAATACAAGCTTCGCTTTGTTTGGGACTAGATAGCTTTGTGTGCTAATGTCCGATAATATTATTATTAAGATCTTCAAAAGTCGAGAGTTGTCAAGAATGAAGCGGAATCTAATTAAGTAAAGCATCAGGCGAAGTGTACACGAGTCTCGTAGTGATTACACCGGCCTTGCTCGGGCCAAATTACTTAGATTTTAGAAACATGCTCTTCAAATTGAACAAGTTTGTATCTAATAACCAACCATTATGGAGATGGATGGGATGTTCGAGTTAATTAATATTGGCTTCTATTTATATTTACGTTAAGGTTTAAACTTTATTATTTAAAGTAAGTTTACCATGGTTTCAATTGTATCAGAATTGTACGTTAAATTAGTAATAGGATTATTTATCTAAAGATTCTTGTCTCGTCTACACTTCATTTCGTTAGTGATTATATATCGTATGTACATACAAACTTACAATGCAATAACGCTTTTTCTGGAGCACTGATCCAGACTCCATGCTGCTACTGGGTTATTACAGACAGAAAAACCAGATCAAACTTTGCCTGACCCGGAGATAGGACCGACGACCTCGTATTCTGTACTTGTGCTTGCGAGAACTAGAGGCCTACCACCATTAGCGTCTTCTGAGCTTTGACGTTTGGTTTTAATACCGAAAAATCAAACGTCATACGTTCAGAAGATCTTAATACGCTCTGTTTAAACCGATAATGGTAGGCCCCTGTATTATCAAGACAGGCGCTTGTGATCACTTTATAAATGAACCCTAAAAACAAAACACATTTTCTGTCCTGCGTAATTGCGTTCAATATTGAGATTGATACGCAGTCAAATTATTCTCATTCAAAGATCGGAAATGTGTCAATCAACATGCAATATAATTGTAATCCAACGTTACCCAACTCTTCATATTTAAATTAATCTAATCTAATACCGTTAGTAGTCTTCGAGCTTACAGAGAGGATATTCATTAGACACGGTGAACTGCCGGCAATGGAATGAGTTTGACCTTTGAAAGCATTACTTCAAAGTAATTAAAATAATGGTGTTAAATCATAAAATGTATTAAACTTGTTTGACAAGAGAAGGCCAGAATAAACTCTGAGACTAGACTGGAACTTTCTATAAATCTTTTGTTCCGTTGGCATCCTCGTGAAGTGGGTTAAAAGTCAAATCAAATAAAGATATTTTTCAGTTTGAGTCTGTAACTCACACTTTGCATTTATCCGGCCCTTCCAGATATGTCTTCGAAGGGCGTACTTGGAAGACATATCTGGAAGGGCCGGATGTTATGAAAAATGTCATTAAACTTTGCAAGCATAGCAATATTTTTAGGCCTTTGATAATTTTGATTCTCAGAGACTCCAAAAAGAATAAAATGTACATACATACATACATACGCTCACGCCTGTATTCCCCGAAGGGGTAGGCAGAGGTATTATAATCACAACACCCACTTTTCACCGAAGATGATTAAGTGCCAACGTGACAGAGGGCGAGTCCATCGCCGTCTCAGACACTATACATACGTCTTTGAATTACTTCTCAGAAATATGCAGGTTTCTTCACGATGTTTTCCTTCACCGTAAAGCACGGCGTGTGTAATCACTGTACATAAGTTTTTTAGAAAAACTCATTGGTACAGGCCCCGCTGGGCTTGAAACTTGCGTCGCTTGCGTAGCAGGCGACTGCTCAAACCTCAAGGCCACCACGGCTCTATAAAATGTAATGATAGAAAATAGAAAGGAGATTGAGACAGACGTTCATAACATTAGAATAAACACATTTTAAACACCAGATTTACGAAATAAATCTTTAAAACCAGTCCCATTAGGTTCACTTGGATATCAAATAAACACTAGGGTAGTCTCGTAGGCTTACACTTGGATGAAAAGGGTCATTATTAACTCCAAACATGTTTATCTAAACGTGAAATATGTTGGTTTTATGTTAAATAATGCATACTTAACGACGCTGGCTTTATGCTAGGATTCTTTGTACACATGAAAATAAAACGTGGAGTTTGAATAGTCGCCTGCTACGCACGCGATGCAAGTTCGAATCTGAGCGGCCTACACCAATGAGTTTTTCTAAAATATGTGCAGTGATTTCATACAACGTGCTATACGGTGAAGGAGAACATCGTGAGTAAACTTGCATATTTTTGAGAAGTAATTCAAAAAGTCATATGTATAGTGGTTGAGACGGAAGATAGACTCTCCAACTGTCACGTTGGCACTTAATCATCTTCTTTAGAAAGTGGGTGTTGTTATTACAACAACTGTGCCTACCCCTTCGGGGAATACAAAAAACGAGATACACCGTTCGAAATTTAGAGAGTCCAAAATAATCTTACATTAGAGTTTTGTCTTTTCGAGAAGAGAAGTCACGAACCCTAACTTAAACTACCAAAACCTTGTTAGTTTAAGTTAAGATAAGAAATAATGCCTTTTCAAGGTAACATTTAGATATCTTTGCAAACATGTACAGGCTTACCACTTATTGCTATGACCTCTTATTGCTATGATTGTTCAGTGCGATGGTGACAGATGTATATAGAGGGCTTAGTGCGAGTTTTTCACTACCGCCGTCACAAGTCACCGTGTTGACGTAAACGCAGATTTGTATGGAATCAAAATAGTACCATCTGAGGGCCGAGAAAAGGCTCTGTTTCTACCTGTGTCTTTAAGAAAACTCGTACAAGGCACTCATATACATCTGTCTCATAATATGAGTTATCATGGCAATAAGAGGCCATGGTAAGACACCATGTCACAGCTGCTTTGTTTTAGACTATCTCTCTTTAAGAAAACTTCCATTCAAGTTTACCCATCGAAGGCTTACGATAAATCACATTGGAAAAAAAAACTTATTATTTATTGATACAACTCCCGCGAGAAAGAATTTAAAGTTTAAGTAGCTGTAACAAATGTAATCAAAGTTTTAAACTAAACAAATTACTTGTTAGAAAACTTTGATTAGATAATATACGTACAGGAGCTGTTAATAAGATCTAACAAGTTAAGTAAAGAGTTATTACACTCGAGACGGAAATCTTAGCAAATGTCGGTGTAATATTTATTACACACACACAAATGCACACGCCTGTACTCCCGAAGGGGTAGGCAGAGGTGTTGTAATAAGTACACCCACTTTTCACTGAAGATGATTAAGTGCCAACGTGACAGATGTTGAGTCTATCGCCGCCTTAGGCGTACTCATATGTCTTCGAAAGACTTCCCAGACATTTGCAGGTTTCCTCACAATGTTTTCCTTCACTGTAAAGCACATTGGCACAGTATTGAGATGATGCACCGCTAAAAAGTAGTATAATATTTAACACGGTAAACTTCTATCAGTAAATTTATTAGAGAAGATTAGCTTTGTGTGCTTGACTTAAAGGATTGCCCGAAATAATGCCCGTTTCAGTCCGTGGAAAGAATTAAATTCGGGGAAAGATCTCGATTAACAATCTAACCTTTGCATCTAATCTCAAAGCTGTAATTAAAAGACGTCGTTGGCATCCACTGAAAAGATTTTTGTCTTGCTTTTACTTAGCTGAAATGTCAGGTGCTTGAATGAGATAAATAATAATTCTGGCCGAAATATTTTGTGTATTTTTTTAAATAAAATTATAAATATTTACGGTCATAACATCAACTTTAAAGTGACCACATGCATTTGAGCAAGACGGTCTCACTACTAGTCGCTTTGGTATCTTATTATCTTCGCAAAAAGTGGACCAAATTAATCTATATTTACACAAATGAATAAAATAAGTGTATGTGTGTAATCCTTAATAGCTGTTCAATAAATATGAGCTTAAACCAAATAATACATTTTATTGTAACGAAACGTGTCGATGCATGTGGATGAGTCGAGTTTTCTTGGACAAATAATCATTATTCCTGACGATTTTGTTCATGATAATGCGATTATCTATACAAATTACTGCGTTGCCATTGGTCCCTGACAAGTGTGCAAAGTTTCAAATCAACCCCTTGATTTAAAGGAGGTGAAAATCACGTTCGAAAATTCCGCAACATAATTACATACTAATGCAAGCTTTTGATAGAACAACCTTATTGGAAGGTGTTAAGGTTTAGTATCATAGTTACCTGGATACGGTTCTTGGCAGCACGGGTAATACCGTTCATGTCTCTCCGCTGGTACTCCGAGGATGTCCCACTCCACCGATGGGTAATATTCACGAAGGTCAATGCCTACATCCACCATGTCACCTTTCTTCTGGTTTATATGCTTCAAATCGATCTAAAGACATAATTGGTAAAACTGTCATAAGGAGATAATTATTGAAAGTAAAATTAGACCTTGCGTGCTTCAATTAAAGTTGGAAATAAACTGTACTGTATAAAATAAACGCAAGGGTTAACGTTTTTATCAAACTCGCATCTTAGAATGTGATTGAAAAATGAAAATTATTGATTCATTTAGACCCTGGTGAGGCAATTAGGAACTGGACCACCGGTTTGGAAACTAGCGATCTGAGAAAAATCGGCAAGAATCTCATCTGGCATGTTGTACATGATTTTTTTTTTATATTTGATTTCATACAAATTATGCTTTACTGAAAATTGTAAGCAAATAAAAAGTGCACGACGAAGGTTCACAGCATATCTTCCTCAAATGCTACATACTACAATAGATAATAATGATACTCATCTCACCTGATCACCATCATAGCTCCAAGATCCGAACTTCAAGAAGCAGGTCTGCTGGTCAAACGGGAAGTATCTAACGTCAATCTCGCACGAGGACTTGAAGATCGCGGGTGGAGTCCAGAGCACTTTCCCTGAATGGTGTAGGACCGCCTTGGTCATTGTAGTCACCACGTACTCTCCGTCAGCACTGATGACAAAGGAATTGATGACAAGTCTATATATATACAGGCCTATTCTACATCTATGAAAGATGAAAGTTTTGGCGGAACTTTCACCAGTGGCTGAGAAGGCCGATTCGGGATCGACAGGTCCTGTAAAAAATTTGGTACACGTTTGAGGTCTGAAGGTCTTGACGTGCTAGAATAGGGCTAGCCGCACGTTGTTGCCTTCAAGCACGTTTGTCAACCAATACCCCAAGTCAGGCTTTGTCGTGTGTGTACGGTGATATTCTACATTTTAACTTTTAAATTTTAACTCTCGTCGAGCTTCAACGAACTAAGCTGTACATGTTATTTGTATAAAAACGGTTGTCACAAATGAGAGAATATGGGCGCTTGCAATACGTTTCGTGTGCAAACTTTAGTACGCCAGGCTGCATTAACCGCTCGGCGTATTTTGCAGCTATAAAGCTACGCCTCCGTGGACAGCAGGCTTAAGTCAGGCACATATCGCGTGATTCTATCGCTAGTGTGCATTTCTAGTCTTTAAAGCACCTTGCTTGAAAGTGTCATATTATACTTTAACTGGATTTCTTTTTTTTACTGTAACCATATCAGATATTTTATCAATCATCGTGGTGTACCTATTTTTACAAATGAACATAAAATATTTTTACTTCTAATATTATAGTGTATTGATGAAATGTATATAATGTCCAGCTGAGTTTCAATTCAATCCAAAAATATCTTAATTTGATTAGACTTTTAACAAAGTACTTTTAAATCTTCAGAACGACACGATCACCCAGGATGCTACCGCCAGGTTCGTTTCTACATTCTTGCCGATTCTTTTAGAAGGCTAATTTTCGAACTGGTGGTAAACTTTCGACGTTTATAAGTGCATTACCAGGATCTAATCATTTTCATTTAAATATTAATCAATAAATCAATATACAATATATTATTTTGTATCTTTCATGTAACTTACATAAATGCAACAAAAATATGAATATATGATTCTATTCAGTTACATTGGTGACTATTACAACAAATCTTAAAAAATATAATCTAATAACTGAAATATATTATTAAAAGGAGTCCCAGTAGACATACCTCAGTTATAGTTTGTTAAAATTTAATAACAATTAAGACATCAACCTGTTTTCAAAGTTAAGCACCGTATTGTATCTTCAAAGTGGAATTTAACTGTTAAATCGGCAATACAAATCCAATAATCCAACCCTTTGCTACCAGGCTCCCAGCAATACACAGCACTATTCAAAGCAATAAGTCGAGCACTACACAGTCAGTTTACGACAGCTACCATAAACCTATCAAAAGGGAACTGATACGTAAAGGGACGGATATGGTCCGAGGATGAAGTGGCGCAAGCTATACACGATCGTGTACTGTAATAATATTATTAATTCAAAACTTTTATTAGTTTATAGAAAATTGAGCATAAAGAAGGAGAAGAGATAGAGATGGATGGATCGAAAGGTTCAACACAAATGAGAAATTATTATTACAGTAATAGTCAATGTGAGCTTAACGATATAGGTTAAAATTTGAACTGTTAACGTAATCTTCACCTAATAGAAGATACCGGCCAATTGCTTAAGTACACTATTAGTAAATAGAAAAGGCATCTAACAGTCTTGCAGGCTACATGATAATTGTATGCTAGCTAGGATTCCATCCACTTTCTAAAACCATGAACATAATACAAACGATGGCTAACAATATAATTAGCATTTCTGTTATACGTTGTCTATTATTATCGGCGTACTTTACGTTTTTCTTTTATATTTGATAGTGCTTTGTGTAAATATCCACAACTAGTACAATTTATCGAAAAAAAACACTTTATTTTTCGTAGTGACTAACCAGTGGAAGCCAATTCAAACTTGCGAGCCTAGATATGAAATCATTAACACCGCGGTTCTTATAACTTAGGCCCCCCTAAAGGGTGTACCCAGCGTAAGATTAGTAGCACGTGCGTCTCTCGTTCGGATGCGATGATTAATTATCCGTCGGCCTGTTTTGACACAACATGATGTATCATTCCTGCACGTTTTCTTGTCAATATTTCGACCAATCAATTAACTTGGTGTATCGGAGATAAAACTAGGTATTGGTTTTGTCAAGCTTGTTAAAGGAATATCATGTCATTAGTAAGCATCTAGTAGGTTCGATTAATGAAGCTCGTGTCTATTTTTTTAATGAATAAGCTCAAAATCTACTGTGCCAAGTTCACAAATTCTTTCGCCATTGGAAAGCTACATCATTAGCGAGTAACTTAGGCTTTATTTTGTCCCCGTACTCCCACGGGAACTGGAACTACGCGGGTGAAGCCGCGTGACGTCCGCTAGTTACTTATTTAAAGATATAATATAAAAAACTGGACTGCCTCGTTGGTCTATTGGTTAAAACGCTCGCTGCCGATCACAATGTTCCGGATTCGATTCCCGGGTCGGGTCAAAAAAATTATGTTGGGTTTTTCTGTCAAGAAATTCACAATAATAAAATGCCCGGAGTAAGGAAATTGGCGGTGTTTCCACCCCCGTGCCTCGGAAAGCACATTAAGCCGTTGGTCCTACGCCTGATCTCTCTCCGGTCGTGTCGGATTGCCTCACATCGGACTATGAGAGTGAGGGAATAAAGAGTGCACCTGTGTTTGCGCACACAGTTGTGCACTATAATATCTCCTGCGCACATGGCAGATCCTCGTTGAGATTAGCTGCCGTAACCGAAATTCGGTAGGAGATCATTATTAATATTATCATTAATAGAAAAAATATTATTTTTACTAACCTGACGAAGCGGCGAAAAGGTAGTTAATGCTTAGATAAAATAATAACTTTGATCCACAATGCACCTGTCAAGATACAGGAAATTGGCAAAACTATCTGACGCGAAACAAAAGCAGTGGCTTCTCGAGCCACCAACACGGGTGTATCCTGCTCGTTTGACTTATGTTATTATGGAGCTATGTGGTACGTGTATTTATATATATGACATAATATTTATTAATGTATTTCGAAATTCAATTATTATCAATTTCAAATAAATTGGATTCTGAACGCTACTCTAAACAGATACATGTTTATGTGGAAGAGATGGTAGGCGGGTTGGGACCCACTCGTCCCCTGAAGTTTGCACCGCATCCACTCGTCCCCTGATCTATCTAAAGTACTAGGGTGTTAGAAGTTTAAAGAGGTAGCTTCAATGTTTTACGACTGTATCATATTTTCGACTGTATTATTAATATTTTCATTCTGGCAATATACCGAATATGATTTAGTGCTAACGTGAAAAATTGTGAGTCTATCGCCTTCTAAGGCACTATATATATACTTTTTTGAATTACTTCTCACTGCAGGTTTCCTCACAATGTTTTCCTTCACCGTAAAGCACGTGATTTGAAATCATTGCATGTAAGTTTTTCGAAAACTAATTGGTACAGGCCCCGCTGGGATTCGAACTTGCGTCGTTTGCGTAGCAGGCAACTGCTCAAACCTTAATTTAATTTAATTAAAACTTAATTTAATTAATATCTTAAACTTATACTCATTTCTATGTAATTGGTTTTAATCATATTTACTCATCTTATTCATATCATACTGTTTTTTTTTTCTATGGCATTGTCGTTTGTATCTATAATTGAGGTGTCATTTGTCATGTTACTATTATGTATATTGCCCTCGAAGAATTTGTTAATGTACACCTTGTTGATGCAACTAAATAAATAAATAAACCCTAAGGCCACCACGGCTCTTATAATACACTGATAATAAACATATGAAAATCACAATCGCAATAAACATTACAAATTCAAATCAAAAACAAATTAGCTAGCAGTTCGCAGCCGGACATCCCATCTACAGTTATGTAATGGTGAAATTTATTTGTGCACACTACAGGAACTAACTCCGCCATTTGGCAGTAAATTGCATTGTACCAGAACAACTTGTTTCAGACTCAGTTATTATGGAGCTTTGATTCAAATTAGTTTGAAGTGATCATTCACATTGCAAGTTTTAAGCAGATTAGTTTTTAATACCATTTATTTTTAAGGGCGTCCAAGGAAAAACTACTATGACCAAATTAATAGTATTTTTCAGAAAGGTCAAATTCGGAGCACTAGTAACCGAAGAAAGTGTATGAATAGATGCATGAATGAAGCGAAAGAAGTATGTAAGTATCGTAGTTTGTGGCAAACGGTGGTCTCTGCCTACCCCCATGGGATACAGGCGTGAGCGTATGTATGTATGTTTATTTTTAACTGACTTCAAAAAAGGAGGTTTCTCAATTGGACCGTATATTTATTTATTCGCCGATAACTTCGTAGTTTATAAGAGGAGCTCGTGGCACAGTTGCTATTTGAGCACATCATTCGATCAGCGAAGTTAAGCAACCCTAGCCCTATCCAGTAATTGGATGGGTGACCGCCGAGTTTCCTCCGTGCCTCGGAGAGCACGTTAAGCCGTCGGTCCCGGTTGCTAATTTATCATCTTTGGGAATCGTTACAGGTCAGTCGGAGGCCTAAAATAGTCTGACAACTGGCTTAGCCCAGATCACAGATTTTCCTAGTAAAAGAGGTTGCGAAGGTCAGATGGCAGTTGCTTCGTATAAAAATCATGTGATCAGCCACATTGGGTTGAATCAAGTGCCGACCCCAACAATGTATGGGATAAGGCCAGGGAGATGATGAACTTCGTAGTTTATAAACCAATTTTGATAATTACTTTTTTATTGGAAAAGAACTATTCTGATGATGGCATCCCAGAGAAATCGTGGGGAACTTTCGAAATAGCGACGGCTAGTCAATTGAAAACTTTGTTAGAAATTGTTGTTAAAGTCTGGAGGTCTGGAGTCGATGGAGCCGAAAGAAAGCGTGTTTGGGTTTGATTAATTTGTATTGATGAGAACTTTACACCTAGATAAGACTTGCAAAAAAATTATATGAAATTAAAAAATATATAAAAAAAGGTAACCGCCTTCCAAAGGAGACAAATAAAATAATGCTAAATAAATTGCCTACTTTCTTTTGAAGTTAGTGTTTGATCCCAAGTTTGATGCTTACTTCAAAGGTTATTTAATTAATACTAGCTGTGCACTGCGGTTTCACCCGCGTAGACTTAGTTTCATGCTTCAAGTCACAGAACACAATTTTGAAATAAAAGTAGCCCAATTTCCTTGAAACATCAGCTATCTTCAGTGGAAGTCCCGTTAAAGTTAGGCCAGCCATTTCGGAGATTAGCCTGAACAAACAGGTCGACAAACAGACATAGTTGTTTTTTATTTATTTAAGTACCGTATATACTTTCATATGCAATAGCATCAATAAATAGTGAAAAGCAGTTATTCAGATTTATTTATCTGTATGTAATGTATATGTATATATATAATGTGGTTTTAGTAAGCTTTAGTAGAGCCGTGGTGGCCTTGAGGTTTGAGCAGTCGCCTGCTATGCAAGCGACGCAAGTTCAAATCCCAGCGGGGCATGTACCAATGAGTTTTTCTAAAAAACGTATGTACAGTGATTTCACACCACGTGCTTTACGGTGAAGGAAAACATCGTGAGGAAACTCAATTTCTGAGAAGTGATTCAATGACGTATGTAAAGTGTCTGAGACGGCGATGGTCTCACCATCTGTCACGTTGGCACTTAATCATCTTCGGTGAAAAGTGGGTGTTGTGATTACAACACCTCTGCCTACCCCTTCGGGGAATACAGGCGTGAGCATATGTATGTATGTAATAAAAGTAGCCCTAGTTACTCCTTGAAACATCAGCTATCTGTCAATGAAAATCCTGTTAAAATCGGTCCAGCCGTTTCGGAGATTAGCCGGAACAAACAGACAGACGGACAGAGATTTTTTTTTATGCAGTACCGTTGTACTCTTTCATATGCATTTAAGGAAAATGTATAAAAATGTATAAATATGTTATTTTGGAATTACAAACAGACATTTCAATTTTATTTATCTCTATGTATGTATGTATATGTATGTATGTATATGTATGTATGTAAATGGATATACGGTGGTTTTAGTAAGTAGGTACTTACAGCGTACACAATTGTAATCTAGCATTGACCAGCCCTCAAACGGTATTAGTCCGTCGGTAAGCTCAGTAATCCACTAATTAGATTAGTTAAGATAGTCTAACCGAATTGAAATCCCATTAGCTACCACTACCCTATCGAATTATTTGTCTTCACTACATAGTATAGAACAAATTCACTTTTCGCTGTCTGTCTATCCGTATATATCCTTAGAACTACACAGTATATTTTGATGTGATTTATATGTTACCTACCTTATTACAGAGGAGCTCGTGGCACAGTTGCTATTGCGCATATCATTCGATCAGCGAAGTTAGCAACCCTGACTCTAGCCCGTAATTGGATGGGTGACCGCCCGAGTTCCCTACGTGCCTCGGAGAGCACGATAAGCCGTCGGTCCCGGTTGCCAAATCGTATAGTTCAGTCGGAGGCCTACAATAGTCTGACAACTGGCTTAGCCCAGATCACAGATTTTCCTCGTAAAAGGGGTTGCGAAGGTCGTATGGCAGTTGCTTCGTAAAAAAAACAGGTGGTCAGCCACATCGGGTTGAATCAAGTGCCGACCCCAACAATGTATGTTTGTTAAACGTTTTTGTGCATAAAATTCAAACAATTTTACTTACTTATTGTACAACACAATGTCCGGCAGCCAGATGTGTTCTGAAGGCACGTAGAGTTCCTTCACTCCACCGTACTCTAAAGGATCCCATTTGAACTTGTGATCTTCCCATTCCTTAAACAAAAATGCTCTTTATACCGAACTATTTACAGTCGTTATTCCCTCAATAGCTGCTGCTCCTGATCCGAACCATGATTATATTGCCATGATAGTTTGACTCATATTATGAGACAGATGTATATTACGTGTATACATCTATCACGGTCTCACAGCTGAACTCAATATTGCAATATGAGCTCATGAGCCCAGGTCTACTAAGATCGTTTTAAGCAGCGCGTCATTCGATTAGACTTTTACAAAATACTTTCAAATAGTCAGAATTACATAATTATATAGGATTATACATGCTACCGCCAAGTTCGGATAGTTGCTTTTACTGAGAAGAACCTGGCAAGAAACTCAGTTACCAAACCTCTGCCTACCCCTTGGGGGAATACAGGCGTGAACATATGTATGTATGTAACAACTTACATGTTCCAGCCACACGTTCGTAGTTAATATTTGATCCTTGAGATTCTGTAACAAAAATAAAAATCGATTAGCAACGTCAACTTTGTTCACATTTATGGATGAATTTTCTGTAGTCCGGATACATTTTGCCAGGTAGATAGAAATAAAAATGGAAGCTATCACGAGTAATGAGCGCTGACCTTGAATGCGCAGTAGTAATTTTATTAATATGTCTTTGTCTATCTGCATGGCGTGGCGAGAATAAATAAATGCACAGATACCCCCACGATTTTCGCTGAACGCTTATAACTCGAGACGGCACCTATGTGTAATTATAGTTCAGTTAGTAAACCCTTTGAAAGTTCCTCCCTTGTAAATAAAATGATAGGAAAAAATCTGACATTCATTCAATCATTCAGTAGTTCATGACATAAGTGCGTTCAACTACACAAACGGTCGGATTTTTAATATTAGTATTTTTTTATATATATATATATATAAAAATACTAATATTAAATATATATATATATATATATATATATATAGAAGCCGTGGTGACCGTGGGGTTAGAGCAGTTCGAATCCCAGCGGGGCCTGTACCAACGAGTTTTTCTAAAAACTTACGGGCAGTGATTTCACATCACGTGCTTTACGGTGAAAGAAAACTTCGTGAGGAGACCTGCAGATGTCTGAGGATTATTTCAAAGACGTATGTATAGTGCTTGAGACGGCGATAGACTCGAATCATCTTCGGTGAAAAATGGGTGTCGCTATTACAACACCTCTCCCTACCACTAAGGGGAATACAAGTGTGAGCATATGTATGTATGTATTAACTAAGGTGCCGTCACGATTTTTGAGTGCTCAATAAAAATAGTGGGGGATAATTGCAGTATATCGCGCTCGCTTGATACAACATCCAGCGCTCAAAGCGCGTGACGGCACCTTTGCAGACTGTAAACAGATTCTTATCATTTGTATGTATTCCAACATTATAACGATATACTCGAACACTTCCTATATTAACCGAACTATACTTGGTGAATACACCAATAGCCGGACCACGAGGCACATCAATTTTAAGCATAACTCTATCATAAATAGCAACATCTAAAGCCGAAACCACAGTATACATATAAACTTACTAAGCAGTATTAAAACAATTTTTTTTTAAATAAGAGCTTTCGTTCCAGTGGAGCTCACTATGTCAATCTAGTTTTTGAAATTTACTCCTTAATATACCGTCAAAAGTAATGTATATTTTTCGATTAGAAGTTTTGAAAAATGCCTGTAAAGCACGTGTATGACGTATACGCAATCGGCTACGATGTGATACCCTGACGCACGAAGTCGCTTATTATCTCGTACACGCGCGCGTCTGTGTGTCATTTCGAACTATTTGTACGTTGTTTCCATACTGCTTCGAGTAAGCCTATATGTACTGTGCCGTAACTTAAGGCTCTTCAAAGCTCCTGCTCGCCTGGTAGCCGAGCCAATCGATTGTTGATCGTTGGCTCATAGCCAAGTCCCTCGGCTCATCAAAATGAATGTGTCCAGGGTAATGGCGTCACGGGAAACGCGTTAGGACAACGAATGAACCGTTGTTTTGAAGTTAAGCACTTGAGTTCTCGTTGTGTCGAAATTTTAGGTTTAGTTACGTGATGGATAACTGTGGCTTTTGGATGACTGATGTTGTTATACTATGGTAATTCAAGAGCTATTCGTTACAAGTCTTTATATAGTACTAGTTGACTTGGTGAACTTCGTATCACCTTTATCTGTGCTTATTATTTAAGTTTTTCACCGTTTAAACGTTCCCTGAACTTTCTTTAATATATAAAGATCAATATTACCTAGCTATAATTAAGTTTTAGCGAGACTAACGACCAGCAATTCATTTTATATACCTATATAGATAAATTAAAGTCGCCATTATTAATTAGTGTGTTTGAACGCTTGTCTGAACTATGTTACAGATATTGATACGGTTTTTACTTGCATGCATATCCGATTTTGTAGTTGTCAAATATCGGTCAGATCGTACAATAATTTATTTTATACCTTACCTTAAATCTATAAATACTCTCATCTAACAACCGACTATAGACCTTGTCCCATTTATTTTGTAATATTACTTACATACATATGCTTACGCCTGTATTCCCCGAGGGGAACATGATTAAATGCCAAAGTGACAGATGGTGAGTCTATGGACGTCTTAGGCACTATACATACGTCTTTGAATTACTTCTCAGACATATGCAGGTTTCCTCACGATGTTTTCCTTGGTGCATGCCCTGCTGGGATTCGAACTTGTGTCGCTTGCGTAGCAGGCGACTGCTCAAAGGCCACCACGGCTTACAATATTAGTTAGATTATTATAGTGGATTTTATTATTCACATTTATGCTATATTTGAATGGCCATTCCACAAAATACAAGCGGTTCGCCGGTTCCCCGTAGCTCCAGGTACTTTAGCCTGATTCATGATAACAGGATGTCTGGAATTTAGTTATGGCTGCCCCCTTTGGTTGCTCTGAAATCCCTGGCATTTTTCACACGAGGATACCGCAGCTTTATTGTTTTCGTTCATCTCTCGTGACACTTATTATGGTGAGATACGGTTTATTTTTGTGTAATAGATATGTTTAAGGCTTAAATATTACTGTTATAAAGAGAAGGTACTTGGACGATTGTTATACTGCTCACTAGAAATTATGATATTTGTAGACAATTAGGTTCCGTCACAAAGTCCTTACAAAACGAATTTAGTAGAATTCTTGATGATTATTACATAACTAGTTGCAATCAGCAAATTCGTCCGTGTGGTGAATACTTTTTAGCCTTCTGCAAGTACAAAAATATTCGTATTTTACAATAATAATGACCTCCTACCGAATTTCGGTTACGGCGGCTAATCTCAACGAGTATCATTAATTTGCGCAGGAGATATTATTATATTAGTGCACAAGTGTGTGCGCAAACACAGGTGCACTCTTTATTCCCTCACTCTCAAAGTCCGATGTGAGGCAATCCGACCGGAGAGAGATCAGGCGTAGGACCAACGGCTTAACGTGCTTTCCGAGTCACGGGGGTGGAAACACCGCCAACTTCCAAACTCCAGGCATTTTATTGTGAATTTCTTTACGGTAAAGCCCAATATACATTTTTAATCCGACCCGGGAATCGAACCCGGGACCTTATGATCGGCAGGCGAACGTACTAACCAGTAGACCAACGAGGCATGATAATATTACCTTCTTTGTTAATAGATATATTTTATATCTATTTAAAGGTCAGGAT
This sequence comes from Watsonalla binaria, assembly GCA_929442735.1. Taxonomy (NCBI): domain Eukaryota; kingdom Metazoa; phylum Arthropoda; class Insecta; order Lepidoptera; family Drepanidae; genus Watsonalla; species Watsonalla binaria. Next base: position 1,801,348 of record OV838932.1, read on the forward strand.
AATCGCCTAATATAACTAAAATAAGCCTAAATGCTATGTTAAAAAAACACTGTCAAAAATTATGTAATATTTCGCTTCAGAAAGTCATTATCACCTCTAAACTCTCAATCAATAGCTTGTTAACCTCGTAAGGAGCCGCATGTTGTATATACTTACGTCACAATAAAAAACTAGGGGACAATTATGATCGTTTAAGCAGCGCGTACCTATTAAGAACAGCTTTGACATATCATTTCATATCATAGTGAGACATCAAAGCTCATAAACTAATACGCGCTGCTTAAAGCGATCATATTTGGCCCCCTAATCTGAATTCAATGAAACTTAAGCACCCATACCTAGTGTCAATGAATACACAAGCTCTTCAAATTACCGACTAGCTCCCGAAACTTGCATGAGTCTGAACTGGTGAGATAACTTGGAACACGACGGATAATCAATACTCTACATACATACATGTATAATATATGAGTCTATAATATACTTGTGTATATATGAGGGGTCTACACTGCATAATTGCTATTGCACATATCATTCAATCAGCGAAGTAAAGCAACCCTAACCTCGACCGTCAAAAGTCCCTCCGTGCCACGGAGAGCGCGTTAAGCCGTCGAACCCGGTTTCCAATTGAACATCTTTAGCAATCGTTACAGGTCAGTCGCAGGCCTAAGACAGTCTGACAACTGGTTTAACTCAGATTACCGTTTTTCCTCATAAAAGGGCTTGCGAAGGTCAGGTGGAGTCGCTTTCTGTAAAAACCAGGTGACCAGTCACGTAGGGTTGAATCAAGTACCAAACACAACAATATTTGGGATAAGGTCAGGAAGATGATGATGATTTGTATATACCACTAAACTTCTTCTTATGATCGTGTCAATTACAGACATTTTAAATTGTTTTAGTCCACTACCGCCATTAAAGTATAATGTAAGATAGCATAATCCAGTTAATTTATTGTTACAAGTATTTAGTAGTGTGATGACTGATTCACATCGATACCGGATTTTTAATTTACATCATCTTGGATGGTGTGATTACCATCCCAAAAGAATCCTCGTAGGGCAGACAAACGTGCATCACCCACTTTGCACCAAAGATGATTAGATACTAACGTGACAAATGGTGAGTCTATCGCCGTCTCTGGCACTATACCTAAGATAATATTTAATACGCGACAAATCTACATTATTTTGGCAGTAAATAAAAGTCTTATTTTTAATCATTAAGATTGAGAACCCTCACGTTCAATGCAGCAAACGTTTTTATTTCAAGAACTAGGCCTAGATCCCTTAGAGCTTATAAAGCTTATATTTATACCGTAATTTTTAGGGTTTTTTAATCATACAAATAATAAAAGACTTCGTTTCGATCTGTCGTTTATTTTACAACATCGAGGCTAACATTTATTACTAGTACAAGTCGTTACTTCAAAACGTGTCGTGTTTGCGAAATGTTCGAGTTATCGATCAGCTAATCATAGGTGAGGAGAGATAGGACATCATGGAATGGCTTAAAATTTAGAGCTGGTGACTGTACATTGAAGAAAATCTGTGCTAAATAATGATACGTTTGAGTAGTTTTGTGTTGGAGTTTGGTAGTTGGCGGTGTTTACACCCCAGTGCCTCGAAAAGCAAGTTAAGCTCTTGGTCCTACGCCTGATCTCTCTCCGATCGTGTCTGATTGCCTCCCATCGGACTATGAGAGTGAGGTAATAAAGAGTGCACCTGTGTTTGCGCACACACTTGTGCACTATAATATCTCCTGCGCACATGGCTAATCCTCGTTGAGATTAGCCGCCGTAACCGAAATTCGGTAGGAGATTTTTTATTATAGTGTCGCATTTTTTTTATAAATAAGGGAGTGGACGGCCTGTGCTTGCTATGATGGGACTTTCTCGTTTTTAAGCAGGTACAAGATGTCATACTATACATACATACATGATTGCGTACATAATAATGTACGCAAAGCGCGATTACCTCGTTGCTCTAGTCGCAAGCGCTATTGCGAAACATTAGTCCTGGGTTCGATCTCCGGGTTTAGTTTCATATTTAAATATATATAACTTAAAGGTGACTGACTGATTGACATAGTGATCTATCAACGCACAGCCCAAACCACTGGACGGATCGGGCTGGAATTTGTTATGCAGGTAGATGTTAAGACGTGGGCATCCGCTAAGAAAGTATTTTGATTAATTTTAGCCCCAAGGGGTTAAAATAGGGGATGAAATTTTGGGCAAGTTTTAATGAAAAACTTAGAGTACGCTAGCGCGGTTGAAACCGCGGGGCTCAGCTAGTCTATATATTATTTCCCTTAACAGCCATTTGGGAGTCTTGATTAGTGAACGACAATAAGCTCGTCCGCTATTACTCCGATAAAATTTATATTATTGTTAAAACTTGTGAGGTCTGTCTTCTGATCTAAACATGTTTATTTTTGAAAATTTTTGAGTTAACTCCTATCGTTCTGAGAGTGCGATGTAAGTGTAAATACAACCTTCATCTACAATTTTAACAATACAGCGATGAATCTTTTCGATGATCACAAACTTAGAATATTTAAATAGGACAACGTATTACATAGATTTTTTTTTTCATTTTTATTTTTTTTATTACAAGTAGCTAAAAACTAATTACAAGTAGAAAACTTGGCCCAAATCGGTGTCTCTCGGGATCGTGCCAAGAAGGCTGGCAGCATTGCCACGTTGAATTGCAATGCTGATTCTCTGAGCGAGAAAAGCCCCAGCCCGCTTGTCAAGCTTCTACCAGACGACGTGCAACCTCTTTGAAAAGTTGATGAGCATCTGGACCCCAAGGCCCCAGAGTACGTACGTACATAAAATACACTAGAATGTAAACATACGTAACAAAACATCACTGTGAACGTACAACTTTAGTTCTGGCACTAAAAACGGACATTCAAAAGGGAAAAAACACATCGAATCGAATACACAGACCGAGAACGTTCTAGAATGTTCTAGAATGGCTGACGAGGCGAACTGCATAGCAATTAACAGTCCCTGGGCGTTCTAAATGTAAATTCCATTTCAATTAAGGGCCCTTTACAACTGAAGTCGTTTGCAAGTTATACGACAATATTTTGTACTTTTATTTTCAGCTTCGGATAGCCGTAGTTTTGTTAAGTATTGTCTCTGTTGTCGATGATTGATGAGAAAATAATAAAAATTATATTACAAAAATTGTCTTATAACTTTATATAATTAAATCATGTCTAAGGGTAGAAAGTTTCAATGAAAACATTTCGTAAGCTGCTAAAATATTTATTGTAAGCAATTTGAAAATCATTGTTTATGTTTTTCAGTAAACGGGTAGGCAGATGTCCAACCACTTTCATATACATACATACATGTGCTCACGAATGTATTCCCCTAAGGGGTAGGCACTTTTTACCGAAGATGATTTAGTGTCAACGTGACAGATGGTGAGTCTATCGCCGTCTTAGACACTATAATATACGTCTTTGAATTACTTCTCAGACATAATAATATGCAGGTTTCTTCACAGTGCTTTCCTTCACCGTAAAACACGTGGTGTGAAATCACTGTACATATGTGTTTTAGAATAACTCATTGGTATAGGCCCCGCTGGGATTCGAACTAGAGTAGGTTGCGCAACAGGCGACTGCTCAAACCCCGAGGCCACCACGGCTCCACCACTTTCACTGAAGGTGGTAATTCTTAAACGTTCGAGTACTCTTTGCTTTGCAAAATATACTTCATATTTATCTTTAAGTGTTTGTTTGCAATTCCAAAATAACAGGTTTTCACTTAATGCATATGAAAGTACAGTATTGACAGTTGGTAAATCAAATTTAAAAAAAAAAAATTGACAGTTTCTTCCGGGTAATCTCTGAAACGGCTGAACCGATTTTAACGAGACGTTCACTGGTAGATAGTTGATGTTACAAGCAGTAACTTAGGCAAATTTCATTTAAAAAAGCACATACGGTTCCGCGGGAATCAAATTAAATCTACGCGGATGTAACAGCAGTACTAGTAAACTTTTTTATTTAAAAAAAATCTCTGTCATCTGTTTGTTCCAGCCGATCTCTGTAACGGCTACATCAATTTTGACGGCACTTTCACTGGTTACTGACTAAAGTTACAAGTTAAAAGTAACTTAGGCTACGTTTATTTAAAGCACCGGGCTCCGCGAAATAAAGCGATCCACTAAATTAAGTCTACGAGATGGCTGGTAAAAAAATATTTTTCAGGTCCATTACCAAAAATATATCCAGTATTTCATTTTTCCCAACAACGCTTACAAGCTTCTTAGGAACTGCTTCTGAAGGCAACAACAAGTAATTTTATTTTGATATAATCCAAGTATTTAACATTCCCGAGAGAGTTTGTTGACAAAGCGACTGGTGTACTAAATATTTCCTTTGGTACTTCGCCTTTACATAAGACTGAAACACGCTTCGTAATCGACTTTGAGACGGGTCTGCTCTTTGAGCCTCATAGTTAACATTCCGACGGCAACCTAACTGTTTAGTTACGCAGGGAATCTGTGTCGCGTAAGTTTTAACGTAATTTAAATGGTAATAGTTTGCCCGTGTTGGCTTTTTATCTCATTACGGTTGGCACATTTTATATGCATAACAATGTCGGCGCTGTTCTCCATTCGAATAATTTTTGGTTCTGTTAAAATTTTTATTTCTGTCCCCGCATAATTATTTTATACGTCTTATATGCGGATGCGCAATGTTTAAAAATTACTGTATATGTGGTTAGGTTACATATAATAATTAAAATGAACATAGAAGTATAATTATTTGATAAGACTTTTAACAAAGTACTTTCAGATCGTCAGAACGACATGATTATACAGTGAACTCACATGCTATCGCCAGGCTCGGAAGGTTGCTTTTATAGAGAAGAACCCAGCAAGAAACTCAGTACTTTTCAAAAATATTTTTACTATTTTGAGTAATACAAAATAAACCACTAAAATATACAATGGGGAATAAATTAAATATTTGACTTTGATAAAACTATATATAAATAAAAAAAATATTATACAGATAATTTTATATTACATGAAAATTATTATAGACCGCATAAATAATAATTCATGATTTTTTTATACTATTTGGAAAGTACCTAAGTCTTCCAGGTACTAATGCAGCCAATGGACGCTTGAAGCACCAGGGGAGCCCCAAAAAATTTCAGGGATGAATGAATATTACCAAAATGTAGTTCAAGGTTTTTAATATAAAATGACTTGCCCCATGAGGCATCCTTAATTATAATTACGACGTGTAGTATATACGGAGACAAACGGAGTTTTTAATTTAAAACGAATTTTTGCAAAGTATACTTACTGCTTATAAAAAATTCACACTTTGGCTGTGCAAGTGTATATTTTACCACGTACTATTTTAAATTAAGCCAAAATTAACTTCATTAAATCTCCGGAATAGCAAAGGATAGTGTTCTTTGTTTATCTATATAATGATCTCTTACCGAATTTCGGTTACGGCGGCTAATCTCAACGAGGATTAGTCATGTGCGCAGGAGATATTATAGTGCACAAGTTTGTGCGCAAACACAGGTGCACTCTCATAGTCCGATGGGAGGCAATCCGACACGACCGGAGAGAGATCAGGCGGAGGACCAACGGTGCAACGTGTGCCCCGAGGCACGGGGGTGGAAACACCGCCACCTTCCAAACTCCGGGCATTTGTGAATTTCTTGACAGAAAAACCCATTATATTTTTTTGACCCGACTCGTGATCGGCAGGCGAACGTAGGTACTAACCACTAGACCAACGACGCAGTTTATCTATATATAACTATGGTCACGCTTGTATTACCCGAAGTAGGTATGTAGTCCCCAGAGGTGTACTTATAATGCACCCAAACTGCGTCAGTTATGTTTAAGACCCATGTAATAGGGGGCGAGCTTATTAACACTAACCGGGCTAAATCCAGAATCCGCGCTGCTACTGGGAAATTACAGATGTTACATACATATGCACGCCAGTATCCCATGGGTCTAGGCAGAGACCACCGTTTGCCACATGCTACGATCCATACATACTTCTTTCGCTTCATCCACATTCATGCATATCTTCATACACTTTCTTTGGTTACGAGTGCTCAGAATTTGACCTTTCTGAAAAATATGTGTATTTATGGGAAGTAGTCATATTAATTAGATCAACATAACTAGCCGGGAGGCATCCTTCAGTAGGTATATTGTAAAATATAATGTCGGTTATATTCATGCGGCCCTGGTACTCACTAATTAAACACAGCTTATTTGTGTTTGACCTGCCTAACGAACTGACACTGCTGAGTTGTGTTTATATAACTATGTTTCAGCAATGTAGCCATGTTTTAAGGGTTAAACTTAATAGATATATTCATTTACTTGGTTCATTATACACTAGCGGACCTCACGCGGTTTCACCCGCGTAATTCCCGTTCCCGTGGGAATACGGGAATATAATATATCCTATATGTTTTGCTAATAATGTATCTATCTACATACATACATACATATGCTCACGCCTGTATTCCCCGAAGGGGTAGGCAGAGGTGTTGTAATCATAGCACCCACTTTTCACCGATGATGATTAAGTGCCAACGTGACAGATGGTGGGTCCATCGCCGTCTCAGACACTTTACATACGTCATTGAATTACTTCTCAGAAATATGCAGGTTTCCTCACGATGTTTTCCTTCACCGTAAATCACGTGGTGTGAAATCACTGTACATAAGTTTTTTAGAAAAACTCATACAAACTCGCTGTGATTCGAACTTGCGTAGCAGGCGACTGCTCAAACCTCAAGGCCACCACGGCTCAATCTATAACTGAAAGAATTTTTCAAATCAGTCCAGTTATTTTTGAGAAACATACTTACATACAAATCTTTCCTCCTTATAATATTAGTATGGATACAGACTAGCTTCTGCTTGTCTGTATCCATACTAATACATACTTCGTCCGTGTGGAATATTCAATTCAATAAAATAGTTATTTCAGTCGTGAAGAGTCGTGGTGGCAAGCGACGCAAGTTCGAATCCCAGAGTAGCCTTACCATGAGTTTTTCTAAAAAAGAACTTGTGTGCAGTGATTTCATATCACGTACTTTACGGTGAAAGAAAACATAGCGAGGAAACCTGCATGTGTCTGAAAAGTAATTCAAAGACATAAAACTCATACAGGGTATGGTGGATAGGTCTTTAAAAATGATATTGAGGTTTCTAATTTGTTTTTCTGAACTTTATAGTTTGCGCGTAACACACTTCCAAAGTGGTAAAATGTGTCTCCCCTAGTAACTTCTTAAATAAGAGAATAATAAAACCAAAAAATATATATGATGTGCATTACCATGCAAACTTCCACCAAAAATTGGTTTGGGATCTAATAAGTAGTTTTTTTAATACATCATAAATCGTAAACCTCTACGGAACTTTTCATGGCCGGGTCTGACTCGCACTTGACCACCTTTTTTGTCGTACCAGCCGAATATGCTCGTAATAAACCCTGTATTTGCTGCTATTTTGCTTAACAATCCTCGTGTAACATTGTACCATACTTATTTGCGCCAAAATTACGTATGGAGAACATCACGCTAGGGATGTTCACGTTTCCTCGAACTTTTAAGACTTCAAAACTTTCCAAGGCTGTATGCCAAAAACTTTATAATCTGCATTACACACAACACAACCGGTTTTATTTAATCCAAACCGGTTAAAACTGAGATAAACAGTACTTTTTAATACTCGTAGGGTGGATTTTCCTCTCAAATGTTTGAGCAGGCATTTTGAGAGGGTCGTTCACGTTGGTTGCAAGAGGTGCTTCAATGATATTTAAAAAGTTTAGGTCGCGTGGAATTTGAAAATACCTTAAGTATATACATTACTAGCGGACCTCACGCGGTTTCACCCACGTAGTTCCCGTTCCCGTGGGAGTACGGGGATAAACTAAAGCCTATGTTATCCGCTGATAATTTAGCTATTCATAGCTGAAAGAATTTTTAAGATCGATTAATTAGTGTCGGAGCCTATTCAATACAAACAAACAAACAAATCTTTCCTCTTTATAATATTAGGACATGATGATATTTATGTAGGATGTTTCTGAACGGAATGTGTGTAGAACGAGTGTAAGATGATATGTTTCTGAACGAGTGAAAGGTTAGAGCGAAAGTGTGACGTTTGTTTGACAGTTGTTGTAGAGCGGGGGAAGAGATGGAGTTGGCGGGAGGACGTATGCGAGGAGTTGTGATAAAAAATGTTCGAGGAGTTGTTGTTATATATCGGAGAGGAGAATAAATAAGTGAAACCATTTTACTTCAGTCTTTCGATTTTCCTTAATCCCATATTTATATAGCTATGTTTACTCCTACACAGATAAATAAAGTGACAAACAGACACTTTATTCCTAATTAACAGCTATTCACTAAATGCATACATTACATAATATGCTCACGCCTTTATTCCCCGAAGAGGTAGGCAGAGGTGTTGTAATTACAACACCCACTATTCACCGAATATGATTAAGTGCCAACGTGACAGATGGTGAGTCAGGCACTATACGTACGTCTTTGAATCACATTAATATGCAGGTTTTCTCACGATGTTTTCCTTTACCGTAAAGCAAGTGGTTTGAGAGTGATTTCACATAAGTTTTTACAAAAGCTCATTGGTACAGGCTGGGATTTGTACGTTGTTAAAACGCAATAAATGCATAATATGAAAGTAAAAACGGTTATTACATAAAAAAATACAATTAATAAAGTAATCTCTGTCTGTCTGTATGGTCCTTCTAATTGTCACTTATGAATGATGGCTGATAGCTAATGTTAGAAGGAGTAACTTAGGTTACTTAATAATTTTTTTATTGTGGTTTCGTGAACCACCCATGAAAGTAAGTAAGTATATATACAGATACATAAAATTGAAGTAACATAATTGAACATAACTATTTAAATAGAATATAATACTGCCGTGTGCATATTTATGTATGTAGAAGAATTTCATAGCCGCATCTATGAGTGCCGGAGATGGCGACACCTTTATTCGTGAAAAGTGAGTGTTGGAAAAAAATGGGTGTTGGAACACCAATGTACCTACCCTTTCGGAGCCATTCTGGCAAGGTGTTATGATAAAAATATATTTCCAATGTTTTGATCTAATATTATGTTTGAATAATAATATGGATGAACGCGCGAACCTCAAGAGCTGGTTTGAATTGAAAAAATATGTTTGTGTTGAACAGTTCATTAATCAAACTCCAACTCAAAAATATATAGTAGGTACTTTTAAATCGTCAGAATTATATTATTATACAGCATTATACATGCTACCGCCAGGTTCGGAAGGTAGCTTTTAGAGAAGAACCTGGCAAGAAACTCAGTAATTACTCTTCTCTCTAAGCACATGGTCTCAGTTCCAATGCACAAATGTCGATAAAAATTAACATTAGGTACAAGTCTAGTAGTAGTTCTACTTATATCTAAATGTGTAGCTTGCAATGACTGAGAATCGAGGAAGGCTTTATAACATCACGGAGTGACTGAAATATCAATGGATATTGTTACAAATCAGCGGGTAAAGCCCGTAGGCACAGCTAGTACGAAATAATAGGCAATAAAATAAAACAATTTTGCAAGCTATTTTGAGAATAAATATTAGAAACTATTTCGGGTTTCATAATATGTATAACTTTTAAAAAAAGCATTTTAAAAACATCTAGGTACTTACGAATAAATATAATAATCTATTAAATTTGTCATATATTTTTTTCTAATTAATTGATTTTTTTGGTAACACGTACGTTTGGCCTAGAAGATGTCCGTTTAGAGACATCAGGAAAAAACATGATCACTTTTGCCTACCAAAGGAAGAATTGAACTTCCACCCTTATAAAGGTCGTGACATGTAACCTGTCACGCTGTAAGTTACCATGTTTATACAAAAAATTAATCCAAATTCAGTAAAATTATAAGCAACTTACCAAATCAATCAGTTGAGATAACCTCAAGCCAAGTTTCACGAGAACAGTGTTGTTATTCTTATCAACCGGTCGGATCAACCTATTGTAGTTACTAAGAAGATCATCGTACAGTCTCTTAGCATCAGGATTCCCACAACACACACCAAAAGTCAACACAAATATAGAAAAGCATGTCCGCATCATTCTAACACGTTTATTACCGCACTATAACGTGACGAGATAGGAACGCAATTCTAAACTCTATTTCTTTTAAGAAATTGAGTAGCTATTTAATTTGTTCGGATAAGCAATCGAAAACAAATGCTATTTTACGTAAAAATATTTTTGACAGCTACGCCCAAGAGGTCGCAGCGATAGTGGCGCCCCTACTGGCGGGAAAACTCCGATATCAGGGCGGCATTGCGCCGACTCGGGAAATTTTATTGGAGTAATGAATTTATATGTTAATAGTCAATTGTGGAAAAGCTTAAACAGTTATACTGATTTAAAATTAGTTTTATACAAAAATCTGTGAGACAGCTAATATTCTAAAGTAAACTCTTTTAGTTAAAAAATTAAAAAATGGTTCTTAAGTATATATTTTCACAGATTTCGACAAAGTTTCAAGATAGGTATAAATTATGCGGATTCAGAATATCAATGACGTCAGTTGAGGCAAATATCGAGAGGCGCCGCCGCCGCAAAAATATTACAACGCGAAATTTTTGTGCCCGAATACATTATTTACATGCCGCGAGTCCTGGATCGATGCGTAGTGCGCATGCGTGCTGGCCCATTCATGACCCCCGCTTAGTATTCCCCACGTGACAATAGATGGCGCTGGCGGCAGTAAGATCCGCTGCCGAGGTTGTTTGGATAGGCGAAGTTGACGAAGGGAGCACAAACATCTATTAAATTTAAATTATTTATGATTATTTGTTTGGAAAGTGGGCTATTTATTGTTGTTTTCTTTCAATATATTTCGGTGAATTTATGAAGGTTCGGTTTCGAAGCTTATAATTATTTGAGAGTTCAAATTTTGCGGTGCCTATATCATATTAAATTTATTATGATTTGTAACGTATCTCAATATGCTGTGAATATTATACAAAACTTATATTTGAACTTGTTAAGTAGGTGAATAAAATTTTCTTTATTTATTGCGAACTTTACCATTACTTTCAAGAGAGATAATAATTGAAGAAATTAGTAAATTTGTTATCTGAATCATCTAATTCTCTCATGGTCAGTCGAAGAGGTAGGCAGAGGTGCTGCTACACCAATTTTTCACCGAAGTTAGATGCTATCGTAACTGATGTAGTCTGCCGCCGTCTCTCGACCACTATAATGTCTTCGAATTTAATCTTAGGCTGGTTTTCCTTCACCATGATGAAAATTTTAAATATTCCATGATTTCATATATAAACTTACAACCCCCATTAAACCCCTAAGGGGTGGAATTTTGAACAACCTTACTTTATAAATCTACCTGCACTCCCTCCAAATTTCATGTCTCTAGGTTCAGGCTGTGCGTGGAAACACAAATCGGGACTTTGAATTATATATATATATATAGACTAGTTGTGCCCCGCGCTTTTACCCGCGTAAAGTTAACTGGTGAGCCGCGGAGCGCTAATGTTTTTTTTAAATAAAAGCTAAACACTATTTTTAAAAAAAGGTATAGAAAATTACTAAAGGCACACATACACACACTCACACACACTCACGGGCGCGCTCGTGCTCACTCTCTCCCTCAGCTTCAGCTAAATCTGGTTACAAAGTATATTTTGTTGTATAAGCATGTTATGAACAATACTGTTCTTATTCCGCTCTTTGTAAAATTTGCTATCTACCAGTGAAAGTCCCGATAAAATCAGTCCAGCCATTTCAGAGATTAACCGGAACGAATAGATCGACAGACAGACGTACAGACGGACAGATAAACAGACACAGATAATTTTAAAAAACGTTGTTTACTGTCGTTACCGTATATACTTTCATATGCATTTGACGGAAAGCTGTTACAAGCGGACACTTCAATTTATTTTATCTGTATGGATATAGATGTATAGGTGTAGATAGGTGTAGCTATGTATGTGTATAGATAATGATAAAGTATACTACACGCACCAATTTGATTAAAAATACGTCCCGTGCCAGTCAGGAACATTATCCCAAAGTGGGAAATTAACCCAATAGCGCAACGAACCGTCACATAATTGCCATTGAATATAACAATTTCTGTAATAACCACCATCAAAAGGAACCAGCCTTCCTCAAAATTAGAAATTTTATAGTTCAACCGTGCAAAATACGTGGTGACTCAAACTGGAATCGTTTATTCCCACCGACCGCGTAAAGGCATAAAAGGTTTGTAGGAAAATGTGACCGCGAAGAACAAGGGATCTGAACTTAAACGAAAAAGTTTTCACATTTTTCACATCTCTCAGTATGTGTAGTTTGCGTTATTGTAGAAGCTCTATCGAATACTGTATCGGTTTGGGATATAATGTTTTTGAATTCGGAATTATTCGTTTAAACTTGCAGTCATTTTGTTGGAATCTATACTAATATATAAAGTTAAAGAGTTTTTTTGCTTGAATGCGCTAATCTCAGGAACTATTTGCTCCGATTCGAAAAAATATTTTAGATCGATAGCGTATTTGTCGAGGATGGAAAAGTGACGGGTTAAAGTTAGCGCTAAGCAGAAGCTATATGGAATATAAACCGATTCAATGTCGTACCTGAAAAGTTATTTTGCGATATTATAAAGTCATCATCTTATACCTGATATATCAAAAGAGCCGTGGTGGCCTCAGGGTTTGAGCAGTCGCCTGCTACGCAAGCGACGCAAGTTCAAATCCCAGCGGGGCCTGTACCAATGAGTTTTTCTAAAAAACTTATGTACAGTGATTTCACACCACGTGCTTCACGGTGAAGGAAAACATCGTAAGGAAACCTGCATATTTCTGAGAAATAATTCAAAGACGTATGTATAGTGCCTGAGACGGCGATAGACCCTCTGTCACGTTGACACATAATCATATTTGGTGAATAGTGCCTCTGATAGATCAGAATATAACGTAGAATGGATTTTTTTTACGATATTATTTCGGACGGTGAGGAATCCAATGGGCTCCTCCACATATTTTTAATAATTTACAAGATATTTTTCTCAACAATCACTTGACATTGGCGGAATAGTATTACTCAAGCTCATCGCCATTAAATAAATAAAGGAAAGGAAAGTACATAAAACTGATGTGTTTGCATAGTAGTCTGTAGTTTACAAAGAAACCAACACAACACTATTTTATATGATCGGCACATGCTCTCTATATAAATATAAGTAAAACACGTATAATTTGAACACACCAATGTGAATTCCCTCTATACTTTCAGAGTAGGGTAGAGAACGGTAAAAACGCCGTATTTCCTAAACTGGAATTTTTATTCGTACGCAGAGTAAGTGATAAATGAAAACGAAAAAATATTACGTAGGAACGGTCCTTTTACGCGTAAGTAAATTGCAGCTACGTACATACATAGTTGGTTAAACTGGGAGCCGTGGTTGGCCCGCAAGGCGGCGCGGCACTAAACGCGACGAAACAACACCCATTTCTCTACATTTAGCAAAATAAACTTTAGTTACGTACGAACAGGCTTGGGGTGTTTCGTCAGTTTGTTAATTCGTCACCTAAAAAACTGACGCGTTATATTATATCATAGGAAATTTATACATAACACAATTAATAATTACAAGTAGAAAAGCTAAAAACTAATTACAAGTAGAAAACTTGTCCCAAATCGGTGTCTCTCGGGATCGTGCCAAGAAGGCTGGCAGCATTGCCACGTTGAATAGCAATGCTGATTCTCTGAGCGAGAAAAGCCCCAGGCCGCTTGTCACAAGAAGGCTTTTTAAATAAAATAAAACATATATGATAAAGTTTCATTTTGTATCTTTGAAACCGACACGCAACGTCGAGTGCGACGCTGAGAAAACTTATCCAGAGATTGAAGTATGCATGTAAGACTTGCATGCGCATATTGTCAGTAAAGTGTATATTGACAAAATATTGTGTGTACGCGGCCCGTATTGCGTTGTTTTTCATATTGTGAATATTTATCATCATATTTTGTGTGTTATTAATAATATTGCTAGCCAAAAGTGATATCGGTACTTTCTCAGTGAATCTGCTACAAAGGTTATCATTAAACAAATTTAATCAAAAATGGACGTCACTCAATCCAATTGCTGCTTTGTTTTACCAGAAATACACCAAAATTTTTTTTTACAGTAGTACTTGTTGATCTAGTCCGAATAGAGTTGCATAAAAAAATTACCTAAATCACTAATGTAAGTTTACGCTCTGCAGTAACGGTAGGAAATCACCATAATCATAATCAGTCCACATGCACATACTGTTGGGTATAGGCCTCCCCTGTGACACGCAACTGCTCTCAGTCCCAAGTTAGTCTCTACTGCAGTTTACCAGCCGTCTGCGCGATATCGTGGTCTGCCCGTTAGTCTTCGCCCTTGGTAAGGTAGGAAGTTCTAAACAGTGACGGAACGACAGTATGACGAAACCGCCCTAGCCCGTACGAGCAGAGTGAGAGCTATAATGAAGCGCTTTGTTTATTTTTGGGGTATATTTTCCGTTGCAAATTGTTTAGACTATGTTTGAGGGGATTGTATTGTTTATAACAAGAGCTTAGAACGTACCTAATAGTAAGTAAGGTCAGCACTTTGATGCTGTATTAACCGAATCTTAATTGAAAGGAGACGAGACAAAGGAATTCAACTTATGTATACACGAGGCGGGACTCGAACCTACGACCTCTGCAAACCGTGCAGTTGCTCTGTCCACCAAGCTACTCGTGATCCTACCTCATGCGTCGAAATTTTCCTCCTTTAAGAATTTAGAATGTAAACATGTATGTATACAAATCTAGTATCTAATATATATACCGATAAATTAAATTGACATATCTGTTTGTAATTCCAAATAAATTGATTTGCACTATATACATATGAAAATGCGGTACCGTCATTCATACAATTATAATTAAAAAGGAATCTCCGTCTGTCACCCATGAAATTCTCCAGAGTTTACGCGGGTGAATCTGCGGGGAATTACTTGAATAATGGAATGATTGCACCAAACAGTGAAAGGTCGGTACTTCCAGGTTAGATATAGGTCATACCACACGAGCGAAGCCACATGCTGAAGTTAGTTACAATGAAAACTATTGAACACTAGCTGTGCCTGCGATTATATCCGCGTAGTATGAACAATAACATACATACATATGCTAACGTCTGTATTCCCCGAAGGGGTAGGCAGAGGTGTTGTAATCACAACACACACTTTTCACCGAATTCGATTAAGTGCCAACGTGACAAATGTTGTATCTATCGCCATCTCAGGCATTATACGCACGTCTTTGAACTACTTCTCAGAAGTATGCAGGTTTCATCACGATGTTTTCCTTCACCGTTAAAGCACGTAGTGTGAAATCACTGTACATAAGTTTTTTTAGAAAAACTCATTGGTACAGACCCCGCTGGGATTCGAACTTGCGACGCTTGCGTAGCAGGCGACTGCTCAAACCTCAAGGCCACCACGGTTACATTTTTTTTATCTAATTTTTAATATTTAAATTAAAAGCCTTATAACATCTACTATAATGCTTGTGAAATTCCCGTTGAAATCAACAAATAGATAGACAGACAGGCCGAAAACAAAGCGTTTTGTTTCCATGTACCCTATAAATAAACTTTCATTCATGTATTTAGGGAAAAGTTAATTTGAAATCGCAAACAAACACTTCAATTTTATTTCTCTATATAGATAAAGATAAATAGACGAAGTAGACCTCTCATCCGCTGGCCACTATATTCTTTATTATTATTACGTATCTATACATGATATAAGCCTTCTTCTGCAATGCAGTTTGCCAAGTTAGTGGCCGGACAGACTAGTGCGAATGTTAACATCACCGCGAAGCTCGGTCCAAAATTCAGTTCTATTTCGCAATTTGGACTAGTTCAGTACCCTAACACCAGTTTTCCATCGATTTCGTAAACTATACTCGCTAGCGTCACTCGCAATGTTTGTATGAGATATTTTAGTTCTTCACGTCACCGCTGGGAGTCAATGCACAATTTCTCATACTAATCGCACCCTCAGAACGGGGCACAACTCGAAAATCTTTTTTTTTTTTAGGAAATCACAATCGGCACGTTAGAATATATAACTTAGGCAGTAATTGAACCAGTATTGAATACAATGTAATTTTTAAAGTACCTTTAGTTTAGGTTGCGCATTGTCGCTTAGGGTTCCATTTTTTTAAAACTCCCTGTAGAAATACATTTTAAGGTCTATCTATCTTAATATAATTATTTTCGCAATTTTTTGAGTTGAGCCCCTACTGTTCTGAGAGTGCGAAATGTTCGGCGAAGACGCTAGCGAGTATAGATAACGAAAACAGTAGCAAGCCCGTGATAGAGGTACAGGTGTGCTCGGACGTTTAACAAGGAAGGCTTATCCCACAGGACCTACGTTAATTGCTAGGAGGTAGCGATCAAATTGAGATAAATCTTCTTTATACTGGTTATAACTAGTTAAATCTTCACGCCGAAGTTCTTAAATCAAATATATTGCTGGATTATAAACGTTATATTCTTCAGAGGAATTACAATCAGGTGAAATATTTCTCTCTCTCTTTTTACACAGGTTTATTGGTCACGATAATCTGTTAAGGGGGTGTACGGGGGACTATTCTGCCGTGATATATCTATAATACCGTTATATACCAAAACCGTTGTATTTAATAACATGCAAAAACCGCGGTAAAAATTTAAACCGATGTGACTTTTCAATGACAACGCCTATTTGAGACTTGGAGGTAAGTACTTGGATTATTTCCAAAACTATTCAAGATATTGAACATTCGGAAACAGAGATCGATAGTATTTTTTCTCATTATTAAAAGCATTCAACGTTAAAAATCGACCAGATGTCAGACAACAGCATTTTAGTTATGCCACGGCAGTAATAAGGGGTAATTTGGTTGCATATTACCCCTGTTTACCCCTAGGTAAATGTCAGCAATTTTTTACTGTGCCCCGCAGTTTCACCCGCGTTGATTTAATTTCATGGAAGGCCCTCGGAACCCTAATGTTTTTTTTTAAAATCAAAGCCTAAGTTACCTACTCCTTGCTCATCAGCTATCTATCATGGAAAGTCCAGTTCAAATCGGGAACAAACAGACCGCTTATTTTTTTTAAAACTTGTTTTTTTGTCGGTACAATATATACTTTCATATGCATTCAATGAAAAGCTGTTATTTTGGAATTACAAACAGACACTTCAATTTTATTTATCTGTAGAGAATGAATTTATTTTCATTAATTTCAAAAAATATTTTTATTATATAGTAATATTTCTAAGCTTAGTTTAGGGGAAAGGGAAGACGGTTCTTTTCTGGAAGCTCCAGCCTTTTCCCGAAGGCTTAATGTTTCCTCTGAAGCCCCGCGAGGGTAACCCGGTATCGAGTTGTTCCGAAACGGTACACCGCGGCGAGTTTGTGTTTCGCCACTTAGTAATTTCCACGCTTTTGTTGTAAACTGAAGTGTTTTGAAATTTTTTTTGTTATTTTGTCCTTTGCATGCTTATTAAGTGGAATGCTAGGTTGCAAGGCCGTGACAAAGTTGTTCCGTCCTTTGAACACATGAAACGGTTGTAGTTCTGAGAAGAGATGCAAAAAGGTTTATATGTGCGTGATGCGGCGATGGACTCACTCTCTGTCTTTTTTATACCACTTAGGTGGCAAGCATACGACCCAGCTGATGGCAGAAGCCATCTGCCCCTGGTATCCATAGTCTACGATAACCTTCTGGTTATCGTAGACTATGGATACCATCACCTATGCAGTGACGAACTTCTAAGAATCTCTTCACACCTCCATATCATAGTATAAATCAAATCAAATCAATTTATTAATAATATAAGTACATGACATGTTATATCGCCACCTAATCCCAAACTAAGCAAAGTTTGTACTATGGGTACCAGATAACGGTATAACAATAATACAATACAGTGTGTATATTAACGACTAATATACATACAACATTTATAATAGAATAATAACAATAATAATATAATATAATTAGGGTTTGGCGATCCTGCGCGCATCCTTTTAACGCCGATAAACTATTCCTGTCGACCAGAAATGCAACTGCATCGTGGGCGGGTCTTTATACCATATAAATATATGCTTACTAAGCAGTATGGAAGTTAGACCAAATTTTTGATGTTTGCTCTATCTAGCGTGAGCGATGTCGCTATAAAAGTTTTAAAATTAACTCCTTTACACATAAAGTAATGTCGATTTAAAGTTTAAATATTCTTTTAAACATGACAATGATGTGTAGGCGATCGACCACAATGTGACATTTCGCCTGGACCGCATATTATCTCCGTATTATAGACAGGCGTGTCTGTGTGAGTGTGTCTGTTTCGATTCCATACTGCTTGAAGAACCTTAAATTTATCCTTTACTCTACTCTCTAACTACTCTCTTTATCCCATACATTGTTGAAGTCAGCACTTGATTCAACCTGATGCGGCTGATCAACTGATTCTTATACAAAGCGACCGCCATCTGACCTTCGCAACGCCTTTAACGAGGAAAATCTGTCATCTGGGTTAAGCCAGTTGTCAGACTATTTTAGGCCTCCAACTGACCTGTAACGATTGCCAAAGATGATAAATTAGCAACCGGGACCGACGGCTTAACACTAAGGGAACTCGGGCGGTCACCCATCCAATTACTGGCTAGGGTTAGGGTTCCACGAGCTCCTCTTTCACAGCCTTCTCTTATCATCTTCATTATAATGTGGGTTTTTTAACACTTTGCCTACCTCTTCGTATGTATACAACCATGCATTCCAAGGGGAAGGCATATTTGTATACTTTTTATATCAATTCATCAAAATGGTAGTATTCTCTAAGCTACCCGACATGAGAATATCTCGCAAGAAGCCGGGTTGTCAATATTATTATTTATGCTCCCCAGTCACGTATCCGCGAAGACACAGCGTGTATATTATGCAAGTTTTGATCTTCGAGATAGTTTCGACGGCGCAATGTATGACAAGAGTTGCGGCGCGTAGGGCGAGAAAATGTGATAGAATATTTTGTTCTATCGACTATTATTTGACACCTGCAAAAGTTGATATGAATGAAGAATTAGTAATGGTAGGCTAACTTACATGTATGGTGATTCGATTCGCATAAAAAACAATCGATACATCGTTAGTGAATATATTATATATCATTCGATCAGCGAAGTTAAGCAACTCTAACCCTAGCCAGTAATTGGATGGTTAACAGCCCGAGTTCCCTCCGTGCCTCGGAGAGCACGTTAAGCCGTCGGTCTCGGTTGCCAAAATATCATCTTTGGCAACCGTTACAGATCAGTCGGACGCCTAAAATAGTCTGACAACTGCCTTAACCCAGATCACAGATTTTCCTTGGTAGGTTGCGAAGGTCAGATAGCAGTCGCTTCGTATAAAAATCAGGTGATGAGAGTGCTGCCCCCAACAATGTATGGGGTATGGCATAATTCCAAGTCACCGTTCATGAAATGGCCGATCAATTTTTTCAAGGAAAATGAGTTGAACATTTCCAGATATTATTTTCATAGCATAGTTGCATTTTAATATCTTGATGGCATGACGAGTACTCGCCGATAAAATATCTGAATGTTGAGTCGTGTTCCCGATATCCCGTTTTAATACGAGACGATTGCTACTTCCATTAAGTTATTGCTTATCCCCGGGTATGATGGACCATTTCCAGTTAAAAATAATTTCATCAACTTGTTTGTTAAGAGATAATAATCGGAAAAGATATGTAAGTGCTTTTTTGTTGAGTGTTGAGTGCATTTAAAATGTCGGAATTGTGGAATATAAAAAAACTAGCGGTGTCCTGCGGTTTCACCCGCGTAGATTTTATTCCGGCAGTCGTAAGATTTCATACAAACTTTCATCCCCAATTTTATCCCTCTGGGGGTAGAATTAATCATAATCCTTAGCGGATGCCTACGTCGTAACATCTACCTGCATGCCAAATTTCAGCCCGATCCGTCCAGTGGTTTGGGCTGTGCGTTGATAGATCACTATGTCATTCGGTATACCTTTGAGATTTTAAGTTTAGAAGAATATTAATAATGTACCTATTAATATTTTTTTTCTTTATGGAAAAAGTGCTGGCACCTTTTTTTAAATATTTTTGATCACTAACCGATAGATCACATTTTATGGTAAAGTTTAGGTGTTGCTAGAAGATCAATATGACACTTCATAATAGAAAAGCACTTAAAGGATATTTCATCATAGAAAACTCTCTTAAACCGCTTTAAGGTAACCGTCATCAGACGTATGAGTCCGTCTCTGTCTGTCTGTATGGCGCGATGTGAATAAGAGAATTTATTATGCGTAGTTATCTCCACTATTATCGCTGAGCGCGCACTTATACCTTATCCATTGGAGGAGAGAGGAACGAAATCTTGCTGTTAGTAGTAGGAATCTATCCTTATTATTTGATTTTCCCATCTGTAATTTCTCAGTAGCAGCTCGGTGTCTGGATTATTGCCCGGCTAGAGACACTAAGCTTACCCCTATTAAATGCGGCTTAAACGTAACTGTCCAAATAAATGTGCTACAAGTACACCTCTGCCTACCCATTTGGGGGAATCCTAACCAGTAATTGGATGAGTGACCAACCGAGTCCCTCCGTGCCTCGGAGAGCACGTTAAGCCGTCGGTCCCGGTTGACTATTTATCATCTTTGGCAATTGTTCCAGGACAGTCGGAGGCCTAAAAGAGTCCGACAACTGGTCCAGATCATAGATTGTTCTCGCTAAAGGGGTTGCAAAGGTCAGATAGCAGTCGCTTCGAATAAAAAACAGGTGATCAGCCACATCGGGTTGAATCAAGTGCCAATCCCAACTATGTGTGGTATAAGGGTAATACGGAGATAGTGATGATATTTTATAGATAAAATAAGTAGGTAGGAAATAAGGTTTATTTGTTAAAAAAAATATCGAATATTATAAATTATGCACACATTACATACATACATACCCATCCTGCTCTCATTTGAAGTTAGTTAATGAAACAAAACACCTCTAAGTGATAAAGAACTCACCACACAAGAAAGAAACAAGGCATTCAAGAAGTCGAAACAACTAACCTTTAAATACAGCAAAAGTTCCCTTCAATTTGCAAACTCAGAATTCTGTAACTCGATTCGTCGAGTCGAAGATCGAATCTCGTAATTAGGCTGAAATACCCAACTGTTGGTTTATTCATGAAGCAGGTGCGTTCTATGTGTTGTTGAGTTTTTGGAATTTTCGTATAATTTCCCTTTGAAGGGCTTTAAATTTTAAGTACCTATAGCTCATCGAGAGCCGTGGTGGCCTGAGGTCGAGTCGCCTGCTACGAGGCAAGTTCGAATCCCAGCGGGGACTGTACCAATGAGTTTTTCTAAAAAAACTTAAGTACAGTGATTTCACACCATGTGCTTTACGGTGAAGGAAAACATCGTGAGGAAACCTGCATATATCTAGGAAGTAATTCAAAGACGTATGTACAGTGTCTGAGACGACGATGGACTCACCATCTGTCACGTTGGCAGTTAATCAATCTTCGGTCAAAAATGGGTGTTGTTATTACAATACCTCTGACCACCCCTTCGGGGAATACAGGGGTGAGCATATGTATGTATAGCTCATCGAATGTATACGTTTTGCGCGTTGGTGCACGAGGTTTTGTACTTAGAAATATACCAACTTTATTCGCGTAATGTTTCATTTTATAAACAACAAGCGTCCGACGGCGCAGGCTTTGACGTATCTTTATATTTTTGACAATTTACACAATATCTTTATAAATTCTAGAGTCTGCTAGAGTATATGCTAGAGTCCCATAAACACACACAACCTTTGGTTCCTAGTCTAGCGTCTGCATGGAAAAGTCGATAGAAACCCGTTTATCGCCACTCGTTCATACATAAAACACAAGCCAAAAACTAATATGAGTTAGCTGACGCTCCTAGGCGTGATATTATGATAAATAGTATACCCATGTCAAAGGAGACGGGCGAACGGTTGCGTCATACGAGTATAGGTTACCATGGCTTCGAGTAAATTGTCTTACGTTACTTTAGCTCACGAGCGACAGTGGAAATTTCCTCAAAGCTATATTTCCTTAAAGCATAATAGAAACTATATGTCGTCGTGGCCGTAGGGCTTAGGCGCAAGTTCGAATCCCAGCGGGAACTGTACCAATGAATTTTACAAAAACTTATGTGCAGTGATTTCACACCACGTGCTTTACGGTGAAACATCGTGAGGAAACCTGCATTTGTCTGCGAGGTAATTCAAGACGCATTAATAGTGCCTGAGACGGACATAGAATAACCATCCGTCACGTTGGTACTGAAGCGTCTTCGGTGAACAGTGGGAGTTGTTATTACAACACCTCAGCCTACCCCTTTGGGGAATACGGGCGTGAGCATATGTATGTAGTTTTTTTTAACTACGGTTCCGTGAAAAAATACCACCCTAGAAATAAAGTCTTCGCGGAAGAACGGTAACAACCCTCATAAGATCGTCATGAAAATTACCATGGCACCATATACTAGACCTCCCGTAACACAATACAGTTTAAATCTATCAAAGTGTCAGAATCTGTGGGTGAACAATCAATCATCTCCTTGACATGAATCTCCTCCGTTTTTCCGTCTAAAAAAAAATTAGGGCACATCCTCTGTAACCTTTTCTTACTAACTAAGTACTAAGTCAAATAAAAAACCATCGTACTGTGTCATTCCACTTAGTAACAGCACGTTTTGAAATTATTCACCACATCCCTCGCCCCTTAATTTCTTTTTCTTTCGGTAACCATTCCTTTGAATGACGGAAATATGAGGTAAAAACTAATGTTTTTAGACACCCCTAGTGAATGTTTGCCTGTTACTTCATTCGACCGTATATATATATATATATATATATATATATATATATATATAAATGTCTAATATGTGTAAAATACAAACCACCTTTTCGTAATTTAGATTTCATTCATTTTTATTCTAATAGTGTAATACATAGAGAGCCGTGGTTGCCTTGAAGTTTGAGCACTCGCCTGCTACGCAAGCGACGCAAGTTCGAATCCCAGCGGGGCCTGTACCAATGAGTATTTCTAAAAAGCTTATGTACAGTGAAATAATCAGGTCTCCCCACGTGCTTTACGGTTAAGGAAAACATCGTGAGGAGACCTGATTATTTCTGAGAAGTAATTCAATGAAATATGTAAAGGGTCTGAGACGGCGATGGACTGACCATCTGTCTCGTTGGCACTTAATCATCTTCAGTGAAAAGTGGGTGTTGTGATTACAACACCTCTGCCTACCCCTTCGGGGAATACAAGCGTGAGCATATGAATGTATGTATGTAATACATAAGTAAATAGTATAATATTATAAATATGCAATTTACGATGGGCATTATAGTAATAATATTACATAAAATGTAATAAATAATACAGTGTTCTCAAAATATATAGAAGATTCAGTATTTATTTCGAACGCAATTTTTTTTGAAAATTAAACATTTTAATGCGATTAAAATACATAAAAATTTTCTCAATCTCATTAAAACTGGCTTTCAATTCTTGAGAACCGCTCTTCATGAGAACCAATGCATGCAAAATGTTTGTGCTAAGTAGGTACTCTTCTTCGTAAAGATGTAACTTCCAACTTGCCGGTTGACTTTAAGTATGTGCAAGTGATTTCAAATGAGCAGTCTAACTTTGTGCACTCTACTTTGACGAGTTGCGAACATTATTTGCGATGCATCCTTCTTATGAGGGAATTTGAATATAGCAGAGTTTCTCAGTCACGACCTCTTCTCAGGAAATGCTTTCTTTATAGAAGGTATTTTTCTGCAAAATGTATTTGCTGTCGCCAAATATAACTAGTATCAAAATTCACATAGGTCGATTCCCAGAGAGTTCTTACATAAACAAATGCTTAACTTTGAATTCTCTTATGAAGTTGTAGGCAGAGGTGTACTTATAATACATCGACTATTCGTCACTGATTGCTCGTGGAAACCTCAAATTTTTTTTTTTACTTTTAACTTTAAAAATCAGGTACTCGTATATCAGAGAAGCAATTGCAACTACTTTTAGACAAATAAGTTTTTAGAAAAACTGTGATTTGATGGTTTTGTGTTAATGATGATAATCTTGAGAAAATGTTGAAGAAAATATACAATTTTTAAGTGAGCTCTTACTGCCATGGCGAGGCTATGGGCGGATGCTTGTATAAATATATAGTATAGCTCTCGCTACAGATCTGAAGAAGTCGTAAATTATTTGTACCCGGCTGTGATCGCGTTTCCCAGGTTGCATCTGGCCCGGATACGCCATTACCCGGCCCGCTGCAGCCTTCGCTAACTGAATTACCTTCCCTGATACTTATACTGCCTTCTACGTTTATTTTCAACGGATTTAGTTTTCAACGAATTCCATTTCATTCATTATGTTGCAGTTTCATATATCTAATAATTCCTTTAATATACGTTTTATTCGGTTATTTTTTAGTACATACATACATATGCTCACGCCTGTATTCCCCGAAGGGGTAGGCAGAGGTGTTGTAATCACAACACCCACTTTTCACCGAAGATGAATAAGTGCCAACGTGCCAGATGGTGAGTCCATCACCGTCTCAGACACTTTACATACGTCATTGAATTACTTCTCAGAAATATAAATATACAGAAATATAATATACTATATAAATGGGATTCGAACTTGCGGCGCTTGCGTAGCAGGCGACTGCTCAAACCTCAAGGCCACCACGGCTCTTTGTTATTTTTTAGTATTAATTGTTAAAGCGGCAACAGATATACATAGTTTTTGTGAAAACCTCAACTGTCTAACTATTACGGTTCATGAGACACAGACAACCTGATGACAGATAAACAGACATACAGATAGACAGACAGACGGAAAGCGGAGTCTTAGTAACAGAGTCCCGCTTTCCCTTTGGGTAAAAAAAAATACAGATCTTACTGAAAAATTTAAATAATATCACCTCATCATCTTCCTGGCCGTATCCCATACATTGTTGGGATCAGCACTTGATTTATCCCGATCCGGCTGGTAACCTGATTCTTATACGAAACGATTGCCATCTCACCTTTGTAATCCCTTTTTCGAGAAAAATGGGCTATCTGGGTTAAACCAGTTGTGAAATCCTTTTAGACCTCCGACTGACCTGTAACGATTGCCAAAGACATTCAATTGGCAACCGGGACCGACGGCTTAACGTGATCTCTGAGGCACGGAGCGAATTCGTTCCATCCAACTACCAGCTTGAGTTCGGGTTGCTGCCTTGCACAGCGAGGTCTCCAGGGGCGGCGACACAGCTGCCCTGGAGGATGGCCACCGGGGGGTTTTAGTGCGGTAAAAATCCCACATACCCTTTGAGACCTTATGAAGATTCCCACCTCATCAATAAAAAAAATGTTGCTTTACTAATGCGCAATAGAAACTGTGTCACGAGATAAAATATCTTAAATATCTGGTGTAAAATAAAGCAAGCTCCAGGAATGTTTCGCTCATGGCGAAACATTTACACGCTGTCGTGTTATTAGTGGAATGGAGCTAATACGCGTCGGAGAGACTCGAGAAATACTGCCAACATGCTATGCATGCGATGTTTTATGTATGTCCCGTGTGTGCGTCGAATTAACATGGAAATGAGGCATTCGAGGACTGTTTACTTTTTTGATCACTTCACGCCTTCCCGAATGATCCCCTAAGGTGACAGTGATGTTACAGAGATGGTCAATCTGTCTAAAATAGTGGGTGTTGTAATAACAATAGGTACCCACTTTTCAACGAAGATGATTAAGTGGCAACGTGACAATATGTGAAATACTTATCAGACGTATGCAGGTTTCCTCACGATGTGTTCCTTCATTGTAAAGCACGTGGTTTGAAATCACCATACGGTAAATAGAAAAACAAATTTTTAAAGGCCGCTGGGATTCGATCTTGCGTCGCTGACGTAGCAGGTGACTGCTCAGATCCCAAGGCTACCACGGCTTCAATTCAATCATTAGTAATAGGGAGTAAACCACTTATTCTATTTACCGATGCAGCGACCGGCAGCAATCGAGACAGGATAAAAAAAATTACTACTGTGCATTCAAGGTCAGCGCTCATAACTCGTGGCGGCACTTATATTAAAATTAAACGCTGTATTTTGAAGGGTCGCCTAACTGCGCAATAACGCATTGCTTAAGCTCTCACGTCTGCAATAGCAAATGGTTAAGGTTGCAATAGCAACTGTGCCACGTGCTCTTTCTATACATACATATGAATGTATATACAGTTGCGATATAAAAAAGAAAAAACTATTTTCTACGTCTGTTCGTCTCTTTGTTCCAGCTAATCTCCGAAACGGTTGGACCGATTTTAACGGGACTGGTATATAGCTAATGTTACAAGGAGTAACTTAAGATACTAATCCGCGGGTCACGCATGAAATTAACTTTACGCAGGTAAAACCGCGGGGCACAGCTAGTCGTAAGTATATTCCGCCGGCATTATAAATTAAATCACCCCCTAACCCCCCTAAGTGTAATCTATCTCACAGGACGCTAAGGCTCGCATGGGCTCAGATGACATAATCTCAAATCTTGAGAGATTCACGCAATTTCATTTTAATACGTTCCTGCTATCCCGATGGGAACAATCGCGTGTGTAATACCGAGAGTGATGTGCTCGCAATCCTGAACCTTATGCCAATACATTACGCTTGCAAATTGAATATGTAAGCTTGTAATAAGCACAATTTGTGTTGTTGCAAGGTGTCGCACGCGTCCAATAGGTTACAGTAATGGTTGTGTAACGTTTATTTTGAGGAAAGTAAGCGTCTCTACGACTTGTATGCATCGTACATGGGACCCTTCTATCATTGTTATTACTTTTTAAACGATTTTAAAAGGAGGAAGTGTATGATCAACGTTATTATACGAAAGTGTAGCCGCCGTCACGAGTTATGAGTGCTAGCCTTGATTGAGTAGATTTTTTTAATGTGCAGTTTTCACACCACGTGCTTGGATAGTTACAAGAAAGGAAGACCTAAGAAACGATGGATGGATTGTGTGAAAGATGATACAGCTAAACTAGGAGTGAATACATATAGTATGTCGGCTGATAGAGAGAAATGGAAGAGAAGAACACATTGCGCCGACCACTAATAACATGGGAAAAGAGCAGGAGGATGATGATGTGCTTTACGGTGAAGGAAAACATCGTGAGGAAACCTGCATATGCCTGAGACGGCGATGGACTCACTTTCTGTTACACTGCACTTTAATCATATCCGGTGAAATGTGGGTGTTGTTTTTACAACACCTCTGCTTACCCCTTCGGGGACTCTTCTGGGATGGCGTGAGCTGAGCATATTATTTTGTTTTGGATTTGTTTAGTTCACCGAATATGATTAAATGCCAACGTGACAGATGGTGAGTCTATCGCCGTCTCAAGCACTATACATACGTATTTGAATTACTTCATAAACATATGCAGGTTTCCTCACGATGTTTTCCTTCACCGAAAAGCACATGGTATGACAATCACTGTACATAAGTTTTTAGATAAACTCATTGGTATAGTTGCTAGGATTCGAGTTTGTGTCGCTTGCGTAGCAGACGACTGTTCAAACCCCAAGGCCACCAAGGCTTGATCTTTAAAAAAAATACTATTTATTTGAATGTAATTCAAAAGCAAAATACCAAATGTACTAACAGAATGTCTCACTGAAAGCACCTTACTTTTCAATTGAAAGCCAATCCAATTATACTTGTAACAAGGTGTTCACAAACTGAACAGTTTCATTGGAAGTGATAATTGGTAATCCCTAAGCAGTGTCTAGCACGTGTTCGGCTATTGTTTAATTTGTTACGAGAGGCCAAATTACCTATTTGCGGGAGCCACCGCGTGTCCGACTAGTTAAGGCGCGTTAGTGTGCGCGTTGGGCTTGTGTACAATTTGCATCGGTATGTTTAAGTGGTATTGCGTACGGTTGTTTTCGAGCACTTATTAGATTGGCCGAACTGTGCTCGGTCTTTTTCACACAACAGAAAGACCTGGGGCCCAACCATAAGCTCTTATTGCAATGTTAGTGCAGCTCTGCGACAGTGACAGACTTATACACATCATAAACATCTGTCTCATAATAAGAGTAAAACTATCATGGCAATAAGAGGTTATGGTAAGGACCCTGAACTTCTAGCATGTGGCAAACTGTGGTCTCTGCCTACCCCCATGGGATACAGGCGTGAGCATATGTATGAATGTATGTATGTTGGAAAAAAAAGTAAAAATCGGATCGGCAATATTAGGATTCGAACCTGGGTATTGCACTTTTGTTTTGTCGCCCCATAGACGTCGCGGCAGTTATCATAACAGACAGACGGACACACATAGAAAAAATAAAAAAAAAGTTTTTTCGTTGTCACTACCGTGTATACTTTCATATGTTGAAAAGCTGTTATTTTGGGATTACAAACAGACACTTCAATTTTATTTATCTGTATATTTATACAGAGAATAGATGTATAGATCTATGTTCTAACCAACGGATATATCGACCTCCGTAAATATGGCATCAATCCAAAACCACACTTGTATTCGGTGAAAAGTGGTTGTTGCAACGACTTTGCCCCTTTCGGGAACAAATCACGCGTCCAGCATATCGCAGCAACAAGGGTACCATTACGTTTTTATTCCATCATCTTCCTGGCCTCATCCCATACATTTTTGGGATCGGCACTTGGTTAACCCGATGTGACTGATCACCTGATTTTCATACGAATCGACTGCCATCTGACCTTTGCAACCTATTTGGCGAGGAAAATCTGTGATCTGGGTTAAACCAGTTGTCAGACCATTTTAGGTCTCTCACTGACCTGTAACGATTGCCAAAGATGATAAACTGGCAACCGGGACCGACGGCGTAACGTGTTCTCCGAGGCACGGAGGGGACTCGGGCGGTCACCCATCCAATTACTGGCTTGGGTTAGGGTTGCTTAACTTCTCTGGTCGAATGGTATGTGCAATAGCAACTGTGCCACGAGCTCCTCTGAATGGCCCCTTTTACAAGTACTTAATATTAATCTTAGTCGATCGGTATATGTAAGCGGCGATCGGGAAGGGTCTTTTTACCATAATTCCAAGCGATACAACCGTTTCTGTCAAACAATACACAATATTATTGGGTTCGCAGGCCCACATGTATTATGTATGAAGATTCCGACGCACTTGTGAGTCTGTTTCCAGAGTGTTATGTTTGGTGCGACCATTATTCTAAAGGGATTTCTTGGGAGCATATTTGATGTGTGTTTCAAAGAATTTTGATGATTTATTGTATGACTTTGTTTTGTTGTGGTGCAAGTATGGCTATAAACATATTATAGTACAGTAAACATTACATACATACATATGCTCATGCTTGCGTTCCCCAAAGAGGTAGGCAGAGGTGTTGTGATAACAGCATTACTTCTCAGCAGTAGGCAGGTTTCCTTACGATGTTTTCCTTCACCGTAAAGCACGTGGTGTGAAATCGTTGCACATAAGTATTTAGAAAAACTCGTTGGTACAGGCCCCGCTGGAATTCGAATTTGCGTCTGCTCGTACCTCGAGGCCACCACGGTCAAATAAGTTAGCCGTGTACATAAAAAAACCTAAGAGAATGAAAATTAGCGGCCACCCTATCGATACTTCTTGTTACGGGTCACGAGTTGTGTCTTCGGGCAATCGATGAGAACACCGACGAATCCCGAGAACAGTTTTAATGGGATCACCTCGAGCAATCCCTTCTTACTTTCACCGCACTTGCTTAAACGGATAATGTTATAGTTTTTCTGGTTAAAGTTAGTATACCGTTTGGGTCGTTAAGACTTAATGAAGCTTTGCACCGCTATTTTACCCGCGTAGACTTAATTTCATATGTAGCTTTATTAATAATAAATAAGAGGATAATGTTTCCAAAAAAGTTTTGTTTATGAATTTGGATGGTTACAAGGGAAAAGGAAGACCTAAGAAATGATATGGCTAAAATAGGAGTGAATACAGATATGACGGCTGATAGAGAGAAATGGAAGAGAACACATTACGCCGACCACAAATAACATGGGATAAGGGCAGGAGGATGAAGCTACTCCATGTCAAATAAGCTATTTGCGTGTGAAAGTCCAGTAAAAATCGGTCCAGTCGTTTTAGGAATTAGCCGGAATAACAGACAGACGAGCAGATAGACGGAGAAAAAATTTACGTACAGTATAGAAACTATATCATACGAATGTTGTTTTGATTTGGCTTATTCCCAGACACCCAAGATGTTAATACTACCACCTCCACGGCTTTTGTTTTAGTATACAAATTATGTTTACGACATCCTATAAATTTAATTATCGTGGAGATCATCATCTCCCTGGCCTTATCCCATACATTGTTGAGGTCGGCATTTGGTTCAACCCGCTGTGTCTGATCACCTGATTTTTATACGAAGAGACTGCCATCTGACCTACGCAACCCCTTTAACAATGAAAATCTGTGATCGGGATTAAGCCAGAGATCGTGGGAACTAATGTATGAAAGGTTATTTTTCAAAATCTTTGGGCTGTGGATGTCTGGGAATAAGCCTTTAATTTGAGCAGGAAAATAAAGGAGAAGCGGGAAACTTCTAATCCACCCTGAAACTTATCAAACCCAGGCCGCGGGCTCATCTGTCCAATAAAAGAAGTTGCATTCTTTAAGCAAATCAGATTCATACTGGGACACATCTGGGGGTTTTTAAGTTTAAGCAAACTGCTATGAATGTTGCACTAACTTGGCTAACAATGTGGTTTAATAAGGGATGTTATTTATCGTTTGTACGGATATTGTCATTGGCTAATTCAGCTTCAGTTGCGCGTTACAGTCGACTTGTGGGTAAGGTGCTAAGTCCTTCAGAGCCTTGGGGTCTACTATAATTAGTTTAAACACAGCGTATTAAGAACTGAGGTTTGAAGTTTCATTTAATACCATGACATTAAACGTCATAGCTAAGAAGTTATTAATACGAGCTTTAAAGATGTAAGGTTGGCCCTGTTTTTTCGATTTAGTTTGAACTAATGAGTAATTCTGAAGGTTATACGTAATGATGACACACAATAAGCTTTACGGCAAACGAAAACGACGTGAGGAAACCTATATATACTTAAGAAGTAATTCAAAGACGTACGTATGGTGCCTGAGACGTCGAAAGACTCACCATCTGTCACGTTGCCACTAAATTATCTTCGGTGATAAGTAGATGTTGTTATTTCAATATCTCTTGTGAGCATTAGTATGTATAATGGTGTATTCACACGCATCAATAATTCCAAAATATATCTAAATACCTTAGATTACAATCCGGTAAAGTTTGTTCGTCAAAGTTTGCGAGACTGCCGACGCGTGGCGACGCGTTACATTCAAATTTTATGCTAAGCAGGTAAATAAGACCGAAGGTAACCCTAAATACATATTCATAGCAATATCTGTGTAGCGGGAGCGTGTGTGTGGAATTATTTTCATTAGCTAAGGAGATTGCTTCTATAGGATTTTATTTTACATACCATTAAGGTGACATAATACAGTTAAAGGAGTTCTTCCGTCGATAGTATATAAATATAATAACATATATCCATAAATATGCTCATTGAATCCTCCGAAGGGGTTGGCAGATGTGTGCTTATAGGACACCCGAATTTCGCAAGATATGTTGCAATGAGGAATACAAGCTTGTGGAACAGTTGCTATTGCGCATATTATTAACCCTATCCAGTAATTAGATGGGTGACCGCCCGAGTTCCGTCCTGGCCTCGGAGAACACGTTATAATCTTTTGCAATCGTTACAGGTTAGTCGGAGGCCTAAAATAGTCTGACAACTGGTTTAACCCATACCACAGATATTAATCGTTAAAGGGGTTGCGAAGGTCAGATGGCAGTCGCTTCGTATAAAAATCAGGTGATCAGCCACATCGGGTTGAACCAAGTGCCGACCCCAACAATCTATGGGATAAGGCCAGGGACGATGATATTGCATATTGTAGGAGAGCAATCAAATAATGTTCGGACATAATACTTGTACTACACAGCGGCTATAATACTCTTATAAATATATATATTTTGTAAATACATACGTATTTACATTAATACATTATTTTAGAGTTTTTGACTTTGAAACCCATATATCACTATCTGTGCCTCGCGGTTTTATACACGTAACCTTGATTTCGTGGGTGATCTATGGAGCCCTTGTGTTTTTAAAATAAAAGTTACTCCTTGTAACGTCTACTAATGAAAATCGGTCCAGCCGTTTTTGAGATTAGCCGGAACAATCAGACAGACAGAAGGTCTTTTTTGATATCTTTATACTGTAAATCTATATAGACAAACAAAATACTTTCATATGACAATAATAGAAAGCTTTTAATTTGGAATTACAAACAGACCCGATTGGTATAGATAGTCCCGCAGATATCGTAAAAACTGTTCGCCTTAACAAAGTGTGAGATATAGATCTCCTCAAGTACTTATAATAATGTAATCATTGAGATTAACAAACGGTTTGTGCGAAAAAGTTTCGAGACAATAAATTCCGGTAAAGTCGCTAAACTCTGCAGCGACACGTAAAATTTTATTACTGCCCCGAGCCGAACATTGAGTTCCTATTAAACTTGGGATATTATTGAAATGGTCTCAGACAAAGGTTGCTATTACGAGAAAGTATACGGCGTTCATAAATCGATTAAAAGTTAACTTGGCAACATTTTTCCCCGCTTCATGCGCCTGAAATAATTTCAAGGGAAGAATATACATACATACGCACATGTGCATCACAGCTTTATTCCGCGAAAAGGTAGGGAGAGATATCCAGATAAGAGAGATCACCAGTTATATTAGTCCCATGTAATAGGGAGCGAACCTATTGTCATTAACCGGGCACCAATCCAGACCCTGGACTGCTTCTGGGAAATTACAGATGGGAAAAAAAAACATTATCATTGTGCTCGACTCGGGGATCAAGCCTAGGACCAGTGCCCGCGATTTTAGCTGGAGGTTCAGTTTATTGCCACCTTTAATCGATTCATCATTTTCAACATTTTGTAATCAACTCATCATCGTCCCTGGCTTTATCCCATACATTGTTGGGGTCGACACTTGATTCAACCCGAGGTGGCTGATCACCTGATTTTTATACGAAGCGACTGCCATCTGACCTGCGCAACTGCCTAAACGAGAAAAATCTATGATCTGGACCAGTTGTCAGACTATTTTAAGCCTCCGACCGACCTGTAACGATTGTCAAAGGAATTTTAATTGGCAACCGGGACCGACGGCTCAACGTGCTCTCCGAGGCACGGAGTGAACTTGGGCGATCACCCATCTAATTACTGGATAGGGCTAGGGTTGCTTAACTTCGCTGATCGAATGATATGCGCAATAGCAACTGTGCCACGAACTCCTCTTATTTTGTAATCAACTATGCAGAATATATCCTTATAGCAAAAGTTCCCGAAGGTAAGCAAAACACCCACTTTTCATGTACCACACCTAAGTGTTTCTAATGGTATAATGGCATCTACACTACTATTATAAAGAAGAAAGATTTGTATTTTTGTGTGTTTGTAATGAATAAACTCAAAAACTACTGGGCCGTTTTCAAAAATCTTTCACCATAGGAAAGCTAACTTCACCCTGAGTAAAATAGGCTATTTTATCCCCATACTCTCACGGGCACGGGAACTGCGCGGGTGAAACCGCGTGACAACCGCTAGTATATATATAAGGATAAAATTCATATTAAACCAAAAAAAGATGAAGTAGTACCATTGAGTATAGAAGGATTTATTAAGATGGCAACTTTATTCAAAATTCCACCTTAAATATTCTGCATTTAGATAATATTTAGGGCGTTAAATGTTAATGCTCTAATTTTGGCTGCGAACAGCAAGTTTATTGCCGTAGGGAACTCATAACTCGGAGATATAGGAGACGCCTAAAATTGTTCTCGTATCAAGTTTGCTAATGTTCGATTATAACACATTTCCGCAGCGTTATTCACTAAGGTCTCAGCGGTGCACTCATCGTCGAGTGTCGCTTTTAAAGAAATGAAATTGAACCTTAACAGTTGTGTATTTATGTATCAATTTCCTATGATAGAAACCAAGTCTCGTCGTCGAGTTCGACGCTGAGAAACCTTAGTGAATAACGCGGCAGATTAGTTATTTTGCAGTGCCCTTTATTTCGAGAATCGTCGATTGAAAGCAGCAAGTGTTAGGACACGGAATAAAATTTGGTGCGGTACTTTTATACGAACAATTTTATTCTTCCATAAGAAATAATATGAAAGTGTTTGTCTATATATATATATATCTCCTATCTTCAACACCGCTGCAAAGATTCAATTGAAATCTTAAACCTTATTATAAAACGTGGTTAAACCCAGACTAATAGCTGCCACCAAAAATTCTGTGAATGTAGCCAAGTTTTGGACTACAACAACTTAAAATGTCTGTCATCGACACGATTAGAAAAACCTAGACTAGACCAAACTCGTACTAGAACTATGTCCATCCCTTTTTAAATCCGCATACCAGAAATAGATGAGCTACTTTTTTTACTATCTTAGTGTTAGCGCTCCACTTTGACGCGGAGCGCAGGAGCGCTAAACCGACCAACGCCTAACGTCACTAATGTCAGCTGTCAACAGCGTGAGAGTGATATTGCGCACGCCGGAGTCGGATGTGGTCGGCACTCTTCGTTGGATCGGGGCACCCGCATACTACGTTTCGTTCCTACTCAACGATATTATAATTATATTTAGAATTCAAATGAATGTACGTGCGAATTATATCTGTATAAAGTTGCAACGAATTTTACTCTTCCCTGAGATTCACGCCTCAACACTTAGTCTATATTTTGTATCTAGCTGTGCCCCGAGGTTTCTGCCGCGTATACTTAATTTTAAGGGTGGCCCGCGGAACACTGTTTTTGTAAATAAAAGTAGCCTAAGTTACTTCTTGTAATATGAGCTGTTTGCCAGTGAAAGTGCCGTCAGAATTGGTCTAGCCGTTTCAGAAATCGGCCGGATCAAACAGATAGACAGAGAACAAATTTGTATATTTTTTTAAATATGTATACTTGCATTTGCATTAAGTAAAAAGCTGTTAATTTCGAACAGACACTTCAATTATTTTAATCTGTACAGATGTTTAGATTTAGAGTTTGAAGTTAGCTAAATAAAACCATGTTATTTTCTTCAAACTGCTCCGATTTCAAACGCAAAGTCGCCCCGTAGATTTCGATTACTCCGAAAAATTGTCGTCGTAATTCCTCGAAATTCAATTTAAAATCGCTCGGAGCTCGGTCAGTTGCGGATACACCGCGAGGGCCGGCGAGACGAGTAATTGGTCCGGCCCGTGCACCGCTGCATTCAAAAATCCTTTCAGACGCGGTCTGCCAATAAAACCTATCCAGTGACGTCCAATTTTACTGAAATCTGTCGATTGTTTCGCAAGCTCTGGTGTGTATATAGCTTTATGAATTACCTACGTATCTGTATATTTTCACGGATTTCTCTCGGAGTGGGAAAGTTGTTTAAGTATAGTCGTAAATGTATGCAAATCAGTTGTGGTATCTGTAACTGAGGTTAAGTTCTAAAAGTGGTCCTCTGTATGGAGTTATGGAGTTTTTCATTAAATTTCATCACTTTTGATTTGGCGTTGACACTATATTCGAAACTAGCCCTGCTCTGCGGTTTCTCCCGCGTAGACTTAATGTCATCGGTGCCTTAATTACTCATTGTAACATTAGCTATCTGCCAGTGAAAGTCTCGCTAAAATCGGTCCAGCCGTTTTGGAGATTAGGCGGAACAAACAGACAGACAGACTAACGGAGAAAGTTTATAAAAATTATTTATTTTTAACCGTAATATGACAGACACATAGAGAAAAAATTAAAAATTGTTTTTTTTTTTATATCGGTATCGTGTATACCTACTTTCGTTTGCAATTTGAGAAAAACTGCTATATTGGCATTACAAACAGACACTTCGATTTTATTTATCTGTATAGATGCATAGATTCATTGTGAATTACTCGTATAACCAGAGCGGCCTGATAATGAACATTTTTGTAAGCCCATAAAGTTATTGTCATGCAAAAACCAACCTAAACTGTAAGTACGAAAGTAAATTGTACGTTGAAGTGTGTTTACATCTATTCTGCATTTTCTTGTCAATGCACTCTGCAGTCAAATAAGGTACTGGAAAGGTATTTCACCCTTTTATTCGGTCTCAAGTAATACTGGAGTGTTTCATAAATAAGTTCACGCGAAGTCATATTACTTGCATGTCTGGCTGCGATTCACGTGTTGTGTGCTATGTAAATAGAGATCCAGTCTACGAATGGAACCGGAAATATTAACCGGTTTCTATTTGCACTGTGTCTATCCCAAACTGGATTATTTCGTACAAAATTATCCTATTCTAGTGTATCCTTAGACGAAATAAAATGATTTCGTGGGACGTCTGCCTTGAGCTTTATTTTTATATGCAACCCAACTGAGCCGTGGTTGGGGTTTGAGATGTAAGTTCGAATCCCAACGGGGCCTTTTTTTTGTTGACGAGGGGAAAACCTTCAAAAGGTGCCCAACCGCCCTGGGAGAGGCAGATCGGGCTATGTGGGATTTTTACCGCACTAAAACTCCCGGTGGCCATCCTCAGTGCTCAGTGGGGACTCCGGGTACTCTGATAGAACGTACCGGTGTCCCCCCACACTTTGCCGGGGCACATCCCCGGGGTTGCCGGGGCACATCCTCGGGGTCCCAACGGGGCCTGTACCAATGAGTTCTTCTAAAAACTTATGTGCAGTGATTTCACACCACGTGCTTTACGGTAAAAGAAAATATCGCAAGGAAACCTGCATATGTCTGAGAAGTAATTCGACGACGTATGTATAGCGCCTGAGACGGCGTTAGACTCACCATCTGTCACATTAATCACCTTTAGTGAAAAGTGTTGTTATACGACACCTCTGCCGACCCCTTTGGGGATAGATAATAAGAGCTAAACTACAATACTAAAAAGCAATAAGATGTTATGGTATGGCCCCCGGGCCCAGTTGTCAATCATATGTGGCGTGACATTGCGAACTCAAATGTTGGAGAAAATGATGAGAATGTATCCAGCGTCGCTTGTGTAGCAGGCAATTACGCAAACGTCTCGACCTCCACGGAACTATTCGATAGTTTCATATATCGAATAGTGCGCAAAAAACGGTCGTTTTATGTTGGTATTCGATTATCCGTCGGTAACTCAAGGCGCGACGCGATACCAGCTCTTGTGAATCAAATCATCTTTTTGAATGTTTTATTGATCTCCTGAGCAGTAGGCCTTGTAATTCGAATAAGGACCTGCCACATTATACACAGCTAACGTACGCGAATATACACTTTATTTCGAAGACTATAGAGGTTA
Source organism: Watsonalla binaria (assembly GCA_929442735.1). Taxonomy (NCBI): domain Eukaryota; kingdom Metazoa; phylum Arthropoda; class Insecta; order Lepidoptera; family Drepanidae; genus Watsonalla; species Watsonalla binaria. The sequence continues at coordinate 1,838,979 of OV838932.1, forward strand.
TAAACGCAGTAATAGTAACATGGTATTGAACGAACGAGTTGTATTTTGTCAATAGGCACACGACGAGATCGACATGCCTACTTTAATAATGTATGAGTGGTTGTGGAAGAGTTTTATTTATCTACTTATTACGCTGTTCTGAGCGTTTATTGAGATTTTAATAAAGCTAGGCTCTTCAACGTGAGGCGTGCCAGCCGTGTATGGCCAAAATTTGCAATTGGATATCGCCTTTCAACTAATTACAAAATAAATAAATTACCCAAATTGTTATCGATCTGACGACAAAGTTGGCAGCATTGGCACGCTGAATAGCAATGCTGGTTCACTGAGCGAGAAACGTTCCTCAGCACGCTTGTCATGATAGGCTTCTACTGCATGAGCATCTGAGTTCCAGGGCCCTAGAGTTTCCACCGCGTGATGGCGAAGGTAGTTAGAGTTAATTTTATGCCTGACCCGCGGAACCCAAATGTTTTTTAAATTTGTAAAAACCGGTGATCTGGGTTAAACCAGCTGTCAGACAATTTTAGGCCTCCGACTGACCTGTAACGATTGCCAAAGATGATAAATTGGCAACCGGGACCGACGGCTTAACGTGCTCTCCGAGGCACGGAGGGAACTCGGGCGGTCACCCATCCAATGATCGAATGATATGCGTAATAGCAACTGAATAACACATACAGTTAGTAAAGAAATTGTGCAATATATAAAGATGAGTCTACTGTTGAAACAAAGTCGCGAGCACGGACTAACTAGAAAATTATATAATTGAAACGGATATTCGAATAACAAAACCAATTTATCGTGAAAACATGACAGCGCGGAAAGCATTTTAACCGATGACCGAAATTGTATTCAACTCGGAGCTAGGAAATTATGCACCTATCGAAGTGGCCTTATTTTGTAGGTCACTGAAGCTATTTTCTGAATTAGGTGGACGATATATTATTAATTAGTCCATTAAACGTCGAATACGAAGTCTTGTCCGACTACGGACTGTCGCCCGACGTTCAATCGTAGCATAGATAAATTCTGAAATTTAAACCAGTTTGTCACCATTGGGGTCACCATTGTAGATCGAATGAAAAATATTGTGATAAGAGACAATCAAAATCAAAATGAAAATCAAAAAGTTTTATTCAACATAAACGACACTTGGAACACTTATTAACCGTCATTTCTCTTACGATAACTTAGGTTAATTTACCACCGTTTACAAATGTAAGCCTGTCAGGAGAACAAACGGTGAAACAAACTCCTCGGCGTTTTATTTTTCATGCGTCCCTTCTTTATACATACATGTTTTAGTACAATTTAATAGAAGAGTGAGCAACTGATTGCCATGCTTGGCTATCATCAATATACTCAGTTACACTCTAATATGGTTTTTCACAAAGTTTATGTTTGATGATTGCCTTAAAACTTAAAAAAGTGCGAAAGAAGTATGTAAAGATCATGTGGCAAACGGTGGACTCTGCCTACCCCCATGGGATACAGGCGTAAGTAAAAATAAAGTGTCGGTTTGTATTTTTTGTCTTTACACTAAATATTATGAAATTATATACGTGAAACTATTGTGTTGTTTATAACATACATGAAAAACAATTTAAATAAAATCTCTCTCTGTCTGTCTGTTCATTCCAGCCCAGGGACGTAGTTCCGAAATAATATGTCAAGAATGCTAGATTATTCAGCTGAGTGTATTCAAATTCAAATAATGAATATTATAAAAGAAAGTATGGACTTTTTTTCTTGGGCATCTTTTTCTCGAAATTTCTTGTCATCTATCTCTATTCAAAATGTTGCTTTGAACATTCTGGATACTTCGAACAGAAATACGTAGCTTCTAAAATTGGGGGCATTCCCGAAGGATCAATAGTTTCGCAATCTTCCGTCAATTAGTTCGACCAAATAAGGAACCGGAATAAACTCAATTTCCAATCCTAATTACTTGGAATTCGATAGGATACCTGGTCAACCCAATTTCCGTGATTCCTTAGTATCCTTTGATCCCGCATCTAAAGTTTACAACTAAGTTAAAATTTGCATTCTAAGACTGAAGATGGCATTCCCCGTGGATTTGCTACTTGATATAAACGTGTTATCTTGTGACCAATCGACGACAAATCGCACCCTCAGAACGATAAGGCCTCAACTCCAAATTTTGCGAAAACTAAATAAGATAATTTCTCAATTCATTTTTTTTCTACTTGAATTATAAAAAAAATCCAGAAATATTTTTTTTTATCGTCAAAACACAACTATAAAAATATAAAAATAGTCTCATTGTACTCAAATTTAATTAAATAATTACTGTTGATATGAATACAAACATGCCGGCCGATCTATTGATTTTCGAATTGAGTCTCTATCGTTCTGAAGGTGCGAAATATGCGACAGGTTGAACTGTAAAATTAAGTCACAAGTGCCGTTATGAGCGCTGACTTTGAAAGTGAAGTTGTCATTATAAAAAAATGTATCTTCCTGTCAAAGTGGAACAATTCGAATTGCCATTAATAACTGTCTTAAAAAATTAATTTTATTATTAGTATTATTATATCACCCGGGTAGATTAAATTTCATTCCCGTGGAACCCTGAATGATTTTTTTAAATCAAAGTAGCCTAAGTTAGTCCCGTTAAAATCGGTCCAGCCGTTCCAGAAATTAGCCGGAACAAACAGACAGACAGACAGACAGAGAAATATTTTGATTTTTTTTTAATTCATTACTGTATATACTTCCATATGCATTTAGTAAAAAGCTATTATTTTGGAATTACAAACAGGCACTTAAATTTTTTTCTGTATAGATATAGATTATTGTAAATTGGTTCATTTATGAAGTAACATTTTTAAGCACTGTGTATTTCTATTCATAACGGTATGTATACTAAAGTCCAGTCCAGATTTGCTTATGGTGACGTCCATCTAGAGGGACGCTTAAAGTACTATCGCACTGCGACCGAACAACCCTATCAACTTCAGCCATCTACAAAATATTTGGCCAGTTCACGAGCGTAAAACTAAAATATATAAATTCTTTCTCTAGACTCTATCGTAACTCTTCACCCTTACCAAATCCACCTTTGATCAACGAAAACTGGACGTGCCACACGAATACGAATAGAATAAAACGTCTTATTAGTATTTGAAGTAATCTCTTTCGACACACGCGAATGTGGTTAAAAACTTTTACTATAACTCAAATTGTCTTGTCTTATTAACGTGTTTATGTTTCTAGCTATATCATCTTTTACATGAAGCACTTACATAATCAATCGGCCACGACATAGCCAATCGGGTTAGCAGGCTTAAGTGGCAATGGGCAGGCCACATTGCTCGAAGGACTGATGGCCGCTGGGGCAGTAGAGTTCTCGAGTACGTATCGGCAAGCGCAGCGTAGGGCGCCCCCCTGCGAGATGGACGGACGATCTGGTCAAGTCCGCGAGACCCGCTGGATGCAGGCCGCTTCCAACCGGGTGAGGTGGAAATCATTGGGAGAGGCCTATGTTCAGCAGTGGACGTCCTATGGTTGATATGATGATGATGACTTACATAATCAAATTACTGTGTCACACTGTCGAACTATCATTGAAATATGAGGCCATGGTTGGGCTCCGGGCCATCATGAATACGCCGTGAATAGAATGGTCAGAGCTTCATTAACGTGACGTTTCATAATCCAGCAAAAAAATGTCCACATGCAAGTTTTTTTAAGAATGGAACATCTCCCGTTTCTTTGATCAGAGACACCTATCAAAATTTGTGACATCACAAGCTGTAGGGTCACAAGACGTCGAGCTAACACAATTTGCTGCGAGCGTTTCAGCAATGTAGCTAAACAGTTTATCGGAAACTTTGTGTTTGGACCAAGAAAGCATGGCAACATCCAGTTCGGGCGGGTTTTATTTTACCTTCAACGCTGCGGGTTGACGGTCAATATTAACATCAACTTATTGTGCTGGTACTGTTGTTAAATTCTTATGTTCTATCGGACTATGGGCTTTAACTCTAATGAGGACACATTATCATCGAAGAAAAAAAAATAAGGTTATCTTATCTCCTACCTCCCTTAATTCGTAATACCTCACCTTGTAGGTTAAAAAAAGTGTTCCATGCATATTTACAATGAGTAAAATTTTAGAGTGAACTTAAAAAATATTCAGTTACAGCAGTTAATCCGTAGGTGAGTACACGGTGCCCGCATTACCGTGACGTTGAACTGGTTTGGCAACGGTATTGGCGGTCGGCCAGTAGACTCCACGAGTTTATGCTGGCCTGGTACTTTTATATCATAACGAGCTTTCCGTCCCTCTAGAATTACAAGTTTTTAAACACATTTCATCCCCTTAGGACCGGTTTTCGAATTCAATACTAATATTTAAAAGTGGTAAAGTTTGTTTGCGAATGCGCGGCTTTAGATGTTTGTGCATTACAAATACTGAATGAGAGCAAATCGTTTATTCATCAAATAAAATCAAATATCCCTTGATTTTCTGTAAGTTTTTTCTACAAATCGGTATGCAAAGCAATTCTTATAAAGATAGAGTAACTAACTGTGTTTGGCAGTTTTGCCGCAATTTTCAAAGAGGTTGCACGTCGTCTGGTAGAAGCCATGTGACAAGCAGGCTGGGGCTTTTCTCGCTCAGAGAATCAGCATTGCTATTCAACGTGGCAATGCTGCCAGCCTTCTTGGCACGATACCGAGAGACACCGATTTGGGCCAAGTTTTCTCCTTGTAATTAGTATTACGCGGATTTGTATTTCACGGAATCCCCATTTTTTTATTTTTTAAATGAAAATAGCGTAACATACTACTTGTAATATTAGTGAGCCTCTGTCCTTAGTTGCTCTCAAGTATTTACACTACTTATTTGGCTAATGTTCGGACTGGTTAATGATTATTGAGATGTGATGAGCACAGTGGAACTGACAACTATCTTAGACAGATGTTACAAAAAAATTTTTTGAAAAAATGCAAATAAAAAACAGCGTACTGTTATAACGCGAACTTAAGATGCGTTTTTAAAAAAAAAAGAATTAATTAAAATAACGTGAAAAGTTTATTGAAATAAGTATGATTAAAATTATATTAAGTAAAAATACGGAACAACACTTTGAAATAGAAACTTGGTAAAAGATGCGTCGCGGATGGAATAGAGCTGAACTGCGGTGGTCCGCGGTGAAGCCGTGGGACTGACGAGAAATGCTGACATAGCAAAATAATGTTACTAACTGAAAGTACTTACAAAGATCTAAGGGTAGAAAAACGTCAGCATATATACTAGCAGGGTTGAGGTATAACAGTACGGTAATTTTTCGTTCGTTTTGTGAGCGTATAACGTGCTTTTAATATCAAATCTGATAGAAACACGATGAAAACAAACAATCAGGTTAATTCTGCGAACTACTGCCATTCACTAAATTGAAAACGCCTACAGATATTTCATCATATTCCATTTCAATTTTTAAAAGAACACACACGTCAATAGGTATTCTTTGTTCACAATAAAAAAATGCGACGATTTCACTTGAAAAGAAACTATGCAAAGTAATTGATAATTTGTGTGTGGGCAGGCACTATATATACGTTGTTGAATTTCTTCTCAGACGTATACAGATTTCCTCATGATGTTTTCCTACACCGTAAAGCACGTGGTGTGAAATCACAGCACATAAGTTTTTAGAAAAACTCATTGGTAAACGCCCCGCTGGGATTCGAACTTGCGTCCCTTGCGTAGCAGGCGACTGCTCAAACCCCGAGGCCACCATGGAATATAGCATTGTAATATTTTTTTTATATTATTTTTTTAATAAAAAGTGCATATCGACGTAGGAAAGCATATTTGCTGTAAGTAGACAAAATACCTAAAATGACTTTTTACTACCATTAGAATCAGAAAAAAAAGCCGCATCGAATGAACCGGGTCCTGTGTCTCTACGATGAAAATAAAATTACATACGCCGTTGAAAACGCCCGTACTTATATTTTTTTTAGCAAGATGAAATGCTGTATATAGACCAAAATCTAGTCATTTCAGACATTTTGTACTTACAGCAAAAGAAAGACTGCATTTTTTGCTTTACAAATACTTACTTGTTCTCATTTAAAAACTTAACGCTACTTACAGCATTTCTGCGGCGTGTGATTTTTACATTCGTTTACTTACAGGGGAGTTTAGGGAACCTACAGGTTTAGTTTTTTTATTTACAGCAAATCATCACGTACTTGATTTGAAAGCTCGCACCGCATAATGTATTTTAAAATCTGTGATTTTTTAGAAATTTGAGTTAAATATATTTTGATAAATCATTTATCAGTTAATTTTCCCGTCACGCCATTGAAAAAATTATAGTCCTTTGAAGTTGTGTCGGTTTTACCGGATCGCTACCAGCTCCGCCCGCAAGGAATGAAGGATTCCTTCCACAACATTCTGTTATTGTCTCATTATAAGCGTGGCATTTGATTTGAAACTGTGTGCTGAGTGTCCGTAATAAGTGATGTGATTTAGATTGAACCTGTGTATTTTATCACGAAAACGTAAGTAAATTTTCCGAATGATTATTATTAAGTGTCGATTAGTATTTACGTATTTTATCTTAATCGAAACTATCTAATACAAGCAAAGATATTTGTAATCTGCCATAATTAGGTCTAAGCATTTTTTTTAGGTAGATCCAAACTAAAAAAATAATAAATTTACTTTTTGTCCTTTTACAGATTTTTTATGAATATCGTCACACCTGTAATCCCTGACGGAGTATGCATTTCACAGACGTATTTAGTCTCCAACGTGACTGGTGGCGAACCAACCAATATACAACGAACACAAACCCGGTTACGAGTTGCAATTGAGGAAGTTTCACAACAGTAAAACCACATACTACACTTTGCCATAGCCGGGAATCGAACCCAGAACCTCATGACCTATTATCAGCAATCACTATCACTAAGCCAACGAGGGTAACAAGATATTATTTTATTTTTATAAACTGCCTTGCTTATTTTAGATGGTGAAACGCAGGGTATGAATGGACGAATTGAGACCTCTTCAAGAAGATATTGTTGAAGAGCATTAAAGAAAGGAAACTAAAATACAAATACCTATTAATACCTATAAAAATAAAAATAGAATCACAGATTGATGAATCTAATAATCTAATAAGCACAGTCACAACATGGCCCTTTATTATAGCCGAAAAATATCAGTCTATAATTTCACAGTTTATGAAAGTAACACGCAGGTCTGTAATATATGCAATGAAATAGATGCCCATCGTGGATTCCAAATATGTACGCCAAAGAATAATTAGGTTTTAAGTACAGCTTTAAAACAAATGACTGTTTACCTGAAACCGATGAAGATGACTGAAAAAAAATGTGAATGTTTCGCGATAGCATACTTTTGATATCATTGGTTTATTTACTTTTTCTTACATATATTTTTGGTTTGACTCAATTTCTTCATGTTAAGTTTCAATTATAATTGTATTTTGCTACATCTTTCGTTCTCAAATAAGGCAAATTGCCACTATGTTTCTGTTTATTAATTTTATATAAATATTTTTTGATTGGATACAATGTTTTTATTTACATCTTGCGTTCCTTACTAGGTTTAGGGCCTTAGTTTTTATTTTATATATTTTTTTATGTTTTATCTCTTATATATAAGAGAACAATACTTTTTTAATTCATTGTATTGTTGAAACGAAATTCTGGCAGTATAATTAGAGTTTAAAATTGTGTTACTTTCAACAATTTAAAAGACCATATTTTTTTTTACCATTTACGACATTTTGTTTCAACCAAACATTACATTACAAAATGACTTACTGCATTTCTAGATTTAATCATAATTATAAATGTAATCTTAGACCTTGAATTGCTGTACCCAAATAAATAAATTTACTACATACAGCATATTTACCGCCTGTAAATTGATAATATTTCGATCCACGCGAACATTTTTCTTCCTTAGTTACAGCGTTTAAAAGGTATGTGATTTAAAAAACTGTTTGCTGTAACTAGCCAAACACATACTTATAGTAACTTTGGATAAAAAGTTTACATTGCAAATGGTGACTGGCAGTTAAATAAAACTATGCTCCAAAAATGGTAGCAATATCATGGATAGATCAGACACAATATTTTTTTTTCCGAAATTAATAAAGTTTTTTGGCTCTGGTGAACAGTTGCAATATGTCTACTTACAGCAAATATGCTTTCCTACGTCGATATATGTTATTACTGAATTTCTTGTCCGTTCCTTCTACGTAAAAGTGTAGCGTGACTAGCGTCAGAATGACGAAGTATGCAGACCCTTTATATCCATGGAATTGAGTCTATAAGGGAAAAAATCTAGTTAATAATACCTAGAAAATACTGGAATAACCCTACATATACGGTTAAATCAACTCGCAACTACCAAAGGTTTTTCTCAGACCTGAGTTTCAGCGTTTGCGGCATTTTACACTTTGTACATTGGTATTACGATCTAAAATGCAATTTCAATAAGAATCCTCGTATTATAACTAAGTTGGGTCGGAGACTGGAAGTGAGGGCATGGATTTGATTTATTTCTATCCGACTTAGTTTTAGCTGTTTTCTGCAATGTTACTGCAAGTAGCAGGCTTGAAATTTATTAGATCACAATAAATAGATCTCAATTAAAATTTTGGAAGATATGCATTAATGTGGACGAAGCGAGAAATGTATGTGAGGATCATAGTACCTATGTGGTAAACGATGGTCTTTGCCTACCCCCATGAGATACAGGCGTGAGCATAATGTATATAAAATATGTAACTTGATTTATAACTGCGACTTATTTATGAATTATTATTTTATATATGCAGACTAATAATTAAGTGTCTCACTTGAATTTTATTTATACATATCACGCCTGTAATCCGCTAAGGGGTAGGCAGACATTTTGTAATAACAACACCCTAATTTTCACAGACATAAAAGCGCCAACGAGACAGATAGTGAGCTGAATTACTTCTCCGACATATGCACGTTTCCTCACGATGTTTACCTCCACCGTAAAGCACGTGGTGTGAAATCACCCGTTGGGATTCGAACTTATGTCGCTTGCGTAGCAGACGACTGCTCAAACCGCAAGACTACCACGGCTCTTTTTATATATTTATCTGTATAGATAACATGTGAGTAGACTAGTGATCCATGATCAAAGCTCAATTCTCGGCAAATCAGACAAAAATGAGATTTATAAGTGCTCCAACATAATTTTCCACGATATTGAGCCTGAGGGTGTTTTTGTAAATACCAATAAATAATAATAGTTTCCGATATCCCTTGAAATGAAAGGCAATCGTTTCGATCTATTCGATCCAATATATCGTATTAGGTCTTTTCTGGGGACGAGTTATAAGTGGCTATACAGAGTGCACTAAATGATACGTTGTAATAAAAAGCTATGAATAGGCGCTTGTGGGTCTCAAGCGCTGGGTTCGATTCTCTATATCTCAGTAGCAGCTCTGAGTCGTGATTAGTGCTCGGTGGGTGGCAATAGGTTCGACCCCTATTGAGGGACTTGTCACAACTGACAAAATGTGGGTGTAATATATAAAGTATATATAGTACATACATATGATCACGCCTGTATTCCCCGAAGGGGTAGGCAGAGGTGTTGTTATCACAACACCCACTTTTCACCGAGTGTGATTAAGTGCCAACGTGACAGATGGTGAGTCCATCGCCGTCTCAGGCACTATACATACGTCTTTGAATTACTTCTCAGAAATATGCAGGTTTCCTCACGATGTTTTCCTTCACCGTAAAGCACGTGGTGTGAAATCTCTGTACATAAGTTTTTTAGAAAAACTCATTGGTACTGGCCCCGCTGGGATTCGAACTTGCGTCGCTTGCGTAGCAGGCGAATCCTCAAACCCCGAGGCCACCACGGCTCTTTATTTATAGTTTCTTTTATATTATATACCTACTATGGATTTGAGAACTGACCTACCTATAAAATGTTATGCTCTGTCATGTAAAGCCTTACCTTCGTGTAGGTGTCGATACTAAGAAGAGGTGCAACTTTTACCCTAAGGGGATAAATGGGGGTTAAAATTTCTATATGAAATATTAAGCAGCCGAAGTAGAGGGCGAACGCTAGTATACTTTATGTCGAACGACCGAATATTTTATCAATTTATATATCATCTATTGCTATGCATAGCGATCGGTATAGGTGCCGTCAGGAGTTATGATCGCTCTGCGAAAACAGTGCGGGTCAATGCATTTTATTCGCGTTACGCTAAACAGACAGACAGACTCATAACTCGCGACGCCATCTATTTAAAAAGTAGCAATCAGGACAGTCTGTATAACTCCCCCCCGTCCTCTGCTAGGGCCGGCGCGCGCCGAGCCACTAGCCTTAAACATGTCCCTAAATAATACCACTCAGATCCAGCTCCCTAGCTCATCCCCCAGCAACGCCCTAAGCCGAGGTCCGAGCCCCGCACCGGGGTGCCCTTAGCTGTGTTGCTTAGTTTTTAAGTTTAAGCTCGGCTGGAGGCCCTTGGGTCTCGCCCTTTAGTCCGGTTAAGCAGTGGAGGTAACTCCCCCCTACCAACTGCGAGAGACCATATCGTAAAAAAAAAAACAGTCTGTATAAGATACCTGGGTACGTGTAATCCCTGTTTGTATAAGATACCTGGGTACGTGTAATCCCTGTTTGTATAAGATACCTGGGTACGTGTAATCCCTGTTTGTATAAGATACCTGGGTACGTGTAATCCCTGTTTGTATAAGATACCTGGGTACGTGTAATCCCTGTTTGTATAAGATACCTGGGTACGTGTAATCCCTGTTTGTATAAGATACCTGGGTACGTGTAATCCCTGTTTGTATAAGATACCTGGGTACGTGTAATCCCTGTTTGTTTTATTTTACCTCCGTGGAGTTTGGGCACTGATACAGGATTTGTTTGAAGGTAAAGAATTCTTCAGATTTGAAGATTGTTACATATATGTAATCTTTTTGTTTGTTTGTATATTGTACTAGCTGAAGCCCGTGGTTTTACCCTCGTAGACCTTTTTATATTTCATGGATGGCTTTCTTCGCACACTCCTATTTTTTGTAAACAAAATATACCTAGCCTAAATAAAGCACCGCGGTTTCACTTCTTCTGAGCTGGTTTCATTTTAGTACCGTAACATTTGTCGTCAAAGCTAAGAAGTTCTTAATACGCGCTGTTTAAACGATTATTCTTGACCTTCTGAACTGGTAATCAAACTTATTGTAGCAAAGAGTACTATCCATCAGATCCACGATGCTGTCAAAGCTAGTTATAAGATGTACACTTAAATAACTTAACCTACATTTTCAGAGACTTGTTAGCGTCAAAACTTAAGTGTAAGTAAATACGATCTGAAGCCTAAGTTAGCCTTAAAAGCTTGTATCGTCAACAAAAATGCATTAGGAAAAATATTCTTAGGCAGGCATCATGGGATGTTGCGGATAAAGTACTAGTAAGAATATAAATTGCTTTTCATAAACTCATAAAGCATCATATTTTACAAAGAGAGCCGTGGTGGCCTCGGGTTTGAGCAGTCGCCTGCTACGCAAGCGTTGCAAGTTCGAATCCCAGCGGGGGCCTATGAGTTTTTCTATAAACTTATATTTACTGATTTCAAAGACGTATGTATAGTGCCTGGGACGGCGATGGACCCTGTTACGTTGGCACTTAATCATATACGGTGAAATATGGGTGTTTTTGTTACAACACCTCTGCGTACCCCTTTGGAGACCCTTTTGGGATGGCGTGAGCATATATATTTTTTTATTTTAAATAATAATAATGAAAGTTAAATATTTATTTGATAGCCAAAAATCTGTTTATTTTACAAAAACATAATAAATATTATAACAGCAAAAAAGCACGTTTGTTGTATGAGAGCCCTCTTCAATATTTATTTTTTTTGTTATAGCAGCGACAGAAATACATCATCTGTGAAAATGTCAACTATCACACTACCACGGTGCATGAGATACAGCAGACAGACAGACCGACGGACAGCAGAGAATTAGTGATACAGTCCCGTTTTACCCTTAAGGTACAGAACCCTAAAAGAGGGTAAAGGGTCAACGAGATATGACAAGGAATGATGCGAATGATAAAAAAACCCGTCAATATTAAATTACGCATGGTAAGGCGGTCGGATTGATTTTACAAATCAAATAAGGTTAGTTACGAAGCCAGCGTTCCCAAGCGAGCCTTCGGTACTGATAGCTTCAGAGCAAGCGGAAACTTGATTTCCTATTTGAAGGTGTCTTATTTTGCCCTAACGTAGCCATAACTCTTGAAGGAAGTGTCGTTAGTATAGCAAATTTTTATCCGACTACGGCGAAGCTGCGAGGGTTATAGTTTTGACCGAAGGGATGTACCTAATGTTCGAGAGTTCAAAATCCAAAATATCTTTATTTGATTGGATTCTTATAAAGTAATTGGGGTCTGTACTAATGAGTTTTTCTTAAAAACGTATGTACAGATTTCACTCCACGTGCTTTAGGATGAAGGAAAACATCGTGAGGAAACCTGCATATTTCAGAGAAGTAATTCAATGACGTATGTAAAGTTTCTGAGACGGCGATGGACTCACCGTCTGTCACGTTGGCACTTAATCATCTTCGGTGAAAAGTGGGTGTTGTGATTATAACACCTCTGCCTACCCCTTCGGGGAATACAGGCGTGAGCATATGTATGTATATACTTCTTACAAAGTACTGTCAAATCGTAAGAAGGACACTAAAACACATTATACAGGATTATTCGTTATTCCGATCTTAACCCCTCGTTTGATCCACTCTTTTGATTTATGATCCACTTACAACTTGTCATTAGGTCTAGATCCACCTTTATAATTTTGACAAGTACGGACAAGAGAAAAACATTATGTTGAAAGTGTATGTACCCTTCTATCTGTAGGCCTAGACAAAGCAATATTATCCTCGCGCTTGCGCTAATAAAACGATACAAAATGTATTGCAATGACATGAGTCATGTGACACACGCTAGACGAATAGAAAATTGTTCGCAATGTCCCTTGATATTCCGTTCGATAAACGAAACGTTTGTGCATCTATTCAATTGTTTTCCCCATACAATTTATTTATTTCAGTTCTTACATAAACAGTATACAGAAACTTAATTCTAGGGGTGCAAGCTATGTGTAGAACCTATTACAGGCAAACACCACATGCATTATATAACAGCAGTACTGTGATATGCGCACTTATAGTGCTATTAGTATATGTGCACACATTAAATAGATAGTAACAATCAAACCAACATTACCTAAGCTTGACACAAAGTTTACACAGGATTTCGTAGACAACGTACACCCTTGCCGGTAGATAGCGGCATCTATTCCATGCGTTTGATCGTTGCCGTGACGGACGCTAACGATGAATCGTGATCGATGGGAGACAGAGATCAAAACGTTTGTGACTTTGTCTAGGCTGGCTGTTAGCTTTTTACGATATGACTACGCTGTTACGACTATAGATAGGGAAACTTTTTAAAAACTGTTATTTGTTGGTATAGTATAAACGTTAATTTAACGAGCTCTATCATTATCAATATCATACGACCAGCGAAGTGTAGCAACCCTAACCCAAGCCAGTAGTTGGATGGGTGACCGCCTGAGTTCCTCCCGTGCCTCGGAGAAGACGTTTAGACGTCGGTCCCCGTTGCCAATTTGAACTTTTGACAATTGTTATAGGCCAGTCAGAGGCCAACTGGTTTAACCAATTACCGATTTTCCTCATAATAGGGGTAGCAGAGGTCAGATGGCAGTCGCTTCGTATAAAAATCAGGTGATCAACCTCATTGGATTGAATCAAGTGCCGACCCCAACGATGTATGGGATAAGGCCTGGGAGATGATGATCGTATAAACTTTCATATACATTCGATGAAAACCTGTTAACTTGGATTTGCACACTTCAGTTTTATTTTATTTTACTAGTTGTGCCCCGTGGTTTCGCCCGCATAGACTTAATTTCATGGGTGGCCCGCGGAACCCTATTATTTTTTAGTTAAAGTTAATTCGAGTACCGCATATACTTTCATATCCCATATCCATTTAGTGAAAAGCTATTAATTTGGAATTACTCACAGACAATTCAATATTATTTATCTGTATGTAATGTATGTAATATGTATAGTTATACAATAAACATCTGATAAATCCAACCAGAAATGAGGTGTAATATACACGTGTATAAGTCACGTGGACATACATCAGCTCACTAGATAGCTTCCTCGCCAAAACCACAGATTACGCAGCACTATGGCTAATCAACAAAATGACTGCTTATTACCTATGCCTAAACGACCCATGTGTAGTTTTCTGATAACACGAATGTTTGCCATCGTTTGTCGGTCTGTCTGGCTGTATCTGTCACAACAGGCGGCACAATGCAGAGCTTCGTATGTTGTCCTATACGCATCTATAATAATAAATACATACATATGCTCACGCCTGTATTCCCCGAAGGGGTAGGCAGAGGTGTTGTAATCACAACACCCAGTTTTCACCGAAGATATTTAAGTGCCAACGTGACAGATGGTGAGTCCATCGCCGTCTCAGACACTTTACATACGTCATTGAATTACTTCTCAGAAATATGCAGGTTTCCTCTCGATGTTTTCCTTCACCGTAAAGTTAAGAATTCTAAATTTAAAGTAGTTCACAAAAAGAAAATCACGTTATGTTTTAAAAGTAGCTTGTGTATTTCTTCCCACATCCATCGATCCAATAGCTAATCGAACCACGTACGTAATATCACACAGTACATTATCTCCTGTCACAAGTACTTATTGAGTGCGGATTTTCATTTGCGCACTACCGACTACTCTCTCATATTATTGGATGTATTACGTGTTTCTGTGACACCCGTCGGAACAATTTAATAGTTTCAAAGTTTACAAGCTATCGGTCACACCTAAGCGAATGCTGCGATTTCATAAAACAACCTTGCGTATAAAATCCGGAGGCGGTTTAAAATTAAATATATTAATAAATAACACCAACTTCAGATTCAGCGTCCCTCATTTTAATCTTAATATACATACATATTTTATAATAAGGTATGTAATGTAGAGTGAATGAAGTAAAAAATAATAACTACTTATAAAGGTGACAATTATATTCTGGATGACGGGTTGTCCACTTCCCTCTGTGATGGTTGAAGTCAATGGCTAGCATTCACGTCATACTTGTGAACAGGTTGCTTGTGGGGGCTGGCCATCTCAGGCTACGCATTTAGTTATAACTAGATGAACTAGATTTTTAGTTATGTTAATTTTTATCGACATTTGTGCATTCGAACTTTGTCCATTAGCTTACGTTTCTTAAATTATTTATTTTGTATTCATTAAATTGTATAATATTTCTGAAAAGAGTAATTACTGAGTTTCTTGCCAGGTTCTTCTCAGTAAAAGCAACCTAATCTGGCGGTAGCATGTATAATTCTGTATAATTATGTCATTCTGACGATTTGAAAGTACTTTGTAAAAAGTCTAATCGAATAAAGATATTTTTGACTTTGCCTTTGACTTTGACATATTCTTTACTTCGTACTTATACTTCTTCCGTCATCCATCGTCTTTCTTCATACTATCATCCGTCATTTCGTTTGTCGTCTTCCATTCTCAACTTTTCACGCATTGCCTATCATTCTCACATACAAACTAATTCCGATACCACTTGATTTTAAGGTGAAGCTTTCAAAACTAGTGAATCGATTTGAAAAATCTTTCTACAATATTCAGAATGGAAGATGGGGCGGGTGCTGGGATGCAACCTATTCAGACACGCTGACCCCTTCCTATCTACATGGAACCAACAACAGAGTTGGTGCGGCATGTGAAGCGGCTGATAAAGCCAAAGCTTGTAAATACAGGGGTCTAGGCTCTGAACAAGATTTTGTGCCGATTATATTTTTAAGGTTTTTAGTTATGTTCGTACTTACTTATATAATAAAACATATTTTTTAAGGATTTTAGTGATAAGATTATATTTATAAGGTTTTAGCTATTAGAATTGTCTTATGTTCTACATAATATGCAATAAGGATAGAATTTAATTTAATTTAATTAACTCTTACAACTACAGTTTACCACAAAAATAAATAGTAAGTATTACAAAAAAAAAACATATATATATATATACATTCAGAATTAACTTTTAGGGTGGACATAACATATTAATAAAAACCAAGCCACCGTCAGAAGCTTGTTCAATCAATTGAAGAAATGAATATGAAATGAATTCATTTTAAAACATTTTTATACAATAAAATTCCTTTGTTGAGTTTTAACGTTGTTGAAAGACGCTAATGTGTGTCCGATATTTAAGGATTCTCCGAAAGGCTGTCATATAATTCCATGAACGAGAGTGTTACTCATCTATAACATACATTAACTCTATGAGTATCATGTAATTTATGTCATAGCATCATATGCGTTGACTAACTTCTGAGCTTTGAGATCATGTGGGTAGTTTTGTTTAAACCATGGAGCCCACCATCATCAACTTCTTAGCTCTGACGTTTGATTTTACGCCATAAAAACGTCGTATGAAACGTCAAAGTTCAGAAGTTCTTTTTATTCGTTAAACGATCATAGTTGCCCCCTTATCTGTGTAAATCAGTTTTCATGAACAAGTTTTCTCTGAAGGCTAATGAATAATTGATTTTCTTCTTATAAAATGTTTAAGAACAAACTATGCTCCTAACGATATTTATCTTGACTTTTAATAGTATCTTGAGCTGGATTGGACATATCGAAAGGATGAGCGAAAGGTGATTAACGAAATACATTTATAGATCGAATGTGCGCGGAAGGCGTCCAAGGAAGAACTACTATGATCAAATTAATAATATTTTTCAGAAAGGTAAATTTCCGGACACTCGTAACTGAAGGAAGTGTATGAAGAGATGCATGGAAAAGTCATTAGTACAGGCGGTGAGATTGATCGAACGAGAACCGATGGTAGAATTTGGACTAGAAAGTTAAGTACGGAAAAAAGTTATATTTAAAGCAAAGGTAAAGATATGATATCTATGCTATCCTCGCGAATCACGTGCGGTATTAGACACGTGTGAGATTCTCAGATCATAAGACATATCAACGGAGTATTGTGAAAATCTATGCTGTATTAGGACATGACATTAAACGCGTTGTTGGAACACATTTATCTATACATATATACAGATAATTTTTACATACATATATATAGTGAAAGTATACACGGTGGTTTTATTTCCCTCGAGGAGCTCGTGGCACAGTTGCTATTGTGTATATCATTCGACCAGCGAAGTTAAGCATCCCTAAGCCTAGCCAGTAATTGGATGGATGACCGCCCGAGTTCCCTCCGTGCCTCGGAGAGCACGTTAAGCCGCCGGTCCCGGTTGCCAATTTATCATCTTTGGCAATCGTTACAGGTCAGTCGGAGGCCTAAAATAGTCTGACAACTGGTTTAACCCAGATCACAGATTTTTCTCGTTAAAGGGGTTGCGAAGGTCAGATAGCAGTCACTTCGTATAAAAATCAAGTGATCAGCCACATCGGGTTGAATCAAGTGCCGACCCCAACAATGTATGGGATAAGGCGAGGGGGATGATGTGTGGTTTTATTTCGCAGAACGCATATACAGACAGATTTTTTTTTAAGTACACCATAAATACTTTCATATTATGAAAAGCTGTTAATTTGAAGTCCCAAACAGACACTTTATTTATCTGTAGAGACATATAGATATGGATGTGTAGAAGATTTGTAGAACCAAAATATATAATCACAAATCGACCACAACAACGTAGTAATTATTCTTAAGATGCCGAGTTAACACAAACTCTTAACTTATTTTACCGAGAAATGTAAACAAAATACTCTAGATGAAATCAATTAAGTTCTCCCCCAAATAGCGATTTGAATCCCAAGTGGTGCGACTCCGATGCGAATTTGATTCACAATTAAGCTTAAATAGAGAATGATCGCACAATACCATTCTTGGGCGGAATTAATATTCGATTTTTTGAATGGAGTGTTGGAAATTAATTAAGGAATAAAATGAATGGATATAATATTTGGAGACACCTTAAATGCGATTTTATTAATAGCTTAGGAAGACAATAATACCACAGTATACATATAAGCTTACTACAGGAAGTACGAAATCTAAGAACAAATCGTTCGTATTGACACACACACAGACGCGTGCATAGTAAAAGTAAATAAATATGCTCACGCCATTACAGAAGGGACCCCGAAGGGGTATGCAGAGGTGTTGTAATAACAACACCCACATTCCACCGTATATGATTAAGTGCCAACATGACAGAAGGTGAGTCAATCGCCGTCTCAGGCAGTATACATCTTCTTTGAATTACTACTCAGTCATATGCAGGTTTCCTCACGATGTTTTCCTTCACCGCCTTTTGCCTTAATTTTTTTTAAAAATCTCATTGGTACGGCCCTCCTGGGATACGAACTTGTGTGGCTTGCGTAGCAGGCGACTGCTCTAACCCCAACGGCATTTTATAGCTCAAAAAAAAAACCTTCAATGCTCAAGAAATTCATACATCACGAAGTATCAGTATCAATTAATGTATTCTTAAAACTACTTCTTAGATAAGCAGTCCTGAGTTTCCTGAATAACTACCGAGCTGCATAAATGTGTATTTATGTTAAAACTCATTCAACTGGTTTGTTTAAAAGTTATAACAAGTTGAGGAATAATTGAGCTGAGCGAATTCACAATCCGACGTTGCATTAAATCAACCACCTCTTGTGGGTTCCTTCTATCTTTCTCTGTTCTGGTCCATGTTGTTTCACAAGATTATTGTTTTCTTTGAGAATAGTTCCTCGGCTTCGTGAACATTTACTTTTTGTAACAGAACTTGCTTCTGCCCGCGACTTCGTCCACTTGGAGCTAACGCTAACTTTAAGCCGCGATTGATCTGAGCCTTAGCTTTTCTCGATTAAATAGGCTATCTAACACTGAAATAATTTTCCAAATCGGACTATTAGTTCCTGAAATTCGCGCGAAACATCAACGTTGAAATATGTTAAATCTTTTACTGAACATTCATCTAAGACAACGAACGATATTTCGCTTCGATCGTCCGTAAGGGGTATGAACTACTGGTCGCTTACTTCCCTGTATTCGCGTCATACTTGTGAACAGACGCTGCTTGTAGGTGCTCGTCATCTCAAGCTACACAGTTTTAGTTTTATTTTTTGTTATTTTATCGACATTTGGGCATTGGAACTGTGGGCTTATATATTTTTGTAATTTATATTGGATTACTCAAAATTGTAAAAATATGTTTGAAAAGAGTCATTACCTACTGATTTTCATGCCAGATTCTTCTCACTTAAAACAACCTTCCGAACTCGGTGGTAGCATGTATAAGCCTGTATATTTATGTAGCGGTAAACCTCTTTCGAGGTTTCAATATTTTTATATATTTGAACTTAAAAATTAAAGAAATGTTTTTTTCGTTTTTGTTGTAAATAAATAGCTATGTGAATATGCGAAATATAGCAGAGTTAATTATTGTGACGTAATAACTAGCTTTAATTATGTCGTTCTGACGATTTGAAAGTACTTTGTTAAAAATCTAATCAAATAAAGATATTTTAGAATTTGAATTTGAATTTGAATGCCTCTACCACGAGTAGACTCCCTTTACTTATACGTGCATTCCTATTATAAGAAACTCAATTGAAATGTTGAAAAGATGCAGTTATGAGCCGTTAAGTAAAACCCAACAGCTTAAGTTAAGCTTTGCGCGTTCTTTACATTACATAAAAACTTGCTTCGCTAAGTTATGCAATATTATGATGCAGAAACGAATTTATTATCTTCATAAAATCTAGTATTTTAGTGTAGGTACAAAGGGATTTATTTTTTAAACCTATTCCTGTCCTTGCCAGTGATTCCAAATTCCCTCGGGGACTGTACCCTGGGTAGGTTTACAAGGGTATTGCTCCAGGCTCCAGTAACCTCCATGGTAAGGAGGTGAAGTGATACTGTGCCATACCTATTAGGATAATCTTTTATTGTGATGTCACAGGGATTGCTTCTGTACAGTCTATACAAACAAGTAAAATTTAAGTGCCTGTTTGTAATTTCAAATTAACAGCATTTCACTAAATGCGTATGAAAGTATATACCGTACTTATATAAAAAAACCCAATGCTTTTTCTCCCTGTCTGCTGTTTGTTCCGGCTAATCTCCAAAATATCTTTACCGATTTCAACGTGACTTCCAGAAGCAGATAGCTAATGTTACAAGGAGTTTCTAAGGCTCCAAGGGTTACCCATGAAATTTTGTCTACGCAGGTAAAACCACCGAGCAAAGCTAGTTATTTATAAGGCAATGTGCGAGTCATACTTTTAATATTGCAAATTTTCCTAAGCTTCGGTGTCTGCTTACCATCAGGTGGACTGTGAGCTTGTACTGTAGAATAAATTTAACAATTTTCCTGAAGAATGTACTTAGAAAAAAATAAATGAATCCAAGTATTTTATTAAGAGCTAAGTTAACTTCACTCACTAATTACTATGCTAAGTTCGGAGACAACTAACAGCAGTAATCCATCCAGTTTATATCCGCGGCGAGCGTTGCTTAATCTTACTAGGATAGACTTGGAAACTTTCCGACGCTTGATGCCACAACTTAGCTACGTCAGAAATCAATCGTTTTAATTTAAGTTATTTTCGGAATCGTTCGTACTTTCAGTGAAAAAATTAAAAAGTTACAATTAAGTTCGTGAGTCTAAAAAGCTCCCTTTTTGGCCGAAATTTCCCATTAAAAGTTACGCACGCCGGCGTATATTTACAGCAACAAATCGTTCGCAGGTGCAGTGTTCCTTGTAAAGGCAATACTTGGTATAATTTACGCTAATCATGTGTGAAATCTGCCTATTAACATTGCAGCGATATGCTTATTATACAAAATAGTCTAGTTATCCTTAATTAAATGTAATTATTATAGGTTAGTGTCTTTGTTCGTGGAGTAGAGACGGCCTTATCGACTGGGCGGCGCCGTACCGCGCGCGCTCGGCCGCTCTCGTCCGCTGCTCGGGCGCGCTCGGCTGCCTCCGCCGCCGCTCGGACGCTACACTACGAATTTAAGGGCTGCGTAGGGGTATTCAGACAGGCACTGCGTCGACGGTGGAATGGCCATGGCACTCGTATGATGTTACATAACAACCTAAGCTAAACATGTCTAAAACAATACCAATTGAACACAGAACTAAATAAATATAGAGCTGTAGCACGTTACGTAGGTATGTTCAATTGGTACGGTCAAAGAGAAAGCGTGGCGCCGAAAGCACGGCCAATTGTCGTCGCGACAAAAAGGCGATAGTAGCAATTTCCCTTTGCCGACAACCCTTTGCGAGGCGAGAGGCTGAGCGCGCTCCGGGCACATGGGCGAGAGGGCGGGGAGGGCGCGGGCGGCCGGGCGGCGGCGGGCGAGGGGCGCGGGGAGGCTGCCCGGGCCGCCCCGCCTCAGTGGCGGCCTGCAGTGGCAACGACGCGCGTGTCGCCTCCGACACTTCCGCCCCGCGCACCTAATCCGCTCATTTAGCAACCAGCCCCGCATACGGTGTGGTGGTGGTGGCAGGCCTGGCGGCGAGCCCCAGGGGCCGAAGCTCCCACGAGCCGGGCCCCTCCGCCCGCGACCTGCTCGATCCGTGTTCCACCGGCATGTGATATCGCGCCGCACCACTACACAAAATGATCGTGTGTTCAGTTGTTTACGTTAACTGTAGTTGATAATCGAGAGGCCGACGCTGGCATGCTAATGTGAGTATCCAAGAACCATCTATTTCCATGCGACCGAACACGACATCGCCTATTCGAATCCGCAGCCACGTTTTGCGGAGAATGTGAATAAATTAGGGTTACCTTCTACGCTACGCTTCTGAATCGCAGTAACAATCCCAAATTGATTTAACAAAACGCAGAATTTTCCTGCATTGCGACAGCGTGACTACGCGTGGAATTTTCATACATTATTAAGTGCATAGTGGCCGCCAAGCGCTAATCGGTGAGTTGTGGGACCACGCTGGGAGCACTGCACTTGAGAGGCTGTGCGCTATTTCATTGATCATAGCAAAATAGTGGCTAAAAAACTCAAAATAACCAGACCACGTACTGCTTTATCATTCGACACTTGGGACTGTTGCGTCTGGAATAAAATATTGAGAATCAAACCAGATAAATGTAAAAAGCATTGAAAATCACGTTTGCAAGTCACATGGCAATATTTCAGTAGCATTGACGTTTTTTTATAGATCTCGTATACCGCCACTTATCAGAGTTCACCACGCGGGCCTATGTTAGGTCGGTGTTCTATAAAGTTATTTGAATGTCCATAAATATGGTGCCATTCTCTGAAAATTTTATTTGAATTGGTATATTTGGAAATTGATTTATCAAAAACCTTGATCTTTATTATAGTAGCCATAGAAAAATAGATGATGGTGTAGTGTTACAAATGTGATTAATATCGTTAAATAGGTTCAAAATACGACTACCTTTTTTAAGCAATTTTTTTTGCGTATACTCAGCTTACTAGCAAAGTCTTCAAAGGGTGCAGAGGTGTAAAAACACCTTATTTCCAAAGACGATTTAGTGCCAATGTGACAGATAAGTCCATCAACATCCTAAGCGCTATATATACATACGGCATCTCCATTCAGATGTATGCAGGATTCAGTGGTTGTTTGCGTTTGGATAAACTCATTATTTTATATGTAGATTTAATCAGAAAATCCAAGGATGTTCTTTCCTAATAATTATGAGCAAGAAGAAAACAAAACCCTCGTGAACAAACTGCAAACAAATTCTTTACTTTGAGAAATACTTTTCCAGCTCATTAAGACTCTGGCAGGAAACCTGAAATACTTTTGCTATCTTAGTTCGCTTTTTCAAGCAGCAGAAGGTATTGAAAGTACAAAACTGTGTTGCAATTTATAAGCCGATTTCAAAATTTTGCGGAAGTTTTTTTAATTTTAGAGGTGAATTTCACGATGGGTCCCTAAATATAAAATTTTTTTGTGTAATGCATTCTCGTATTTCGTCTTAAAAAGCACTACTTATTTTCAAAATAAGATATGAAAATTTCTTTGGTTTTAATTATATCAGATTATACAAGTTACCATTTATATGCACTAAACAGAAAAATAGCGCTGACACAGCCGGGAGAACCAATTTTCTAGCACCTAAATAAAGCACTATTCGGCACCTGTTAATGTTTGCACCCTATGGTCAACACCCATGGTAATCAAAGTGCCAATTATGAGAACACTTAAAGTATTCCAACTCTGGAATACTTTATGTGCACTAAAAAATGGCACTGAACGTGGAATGCTTCGCAAATATTTACTTAAAACAATAAGTTTGATGTTTGGTATCAAACATTATTTTGAGATCAGATGCAATAAAGTTTTTACTAAGAATTTATTTGGAGAATTTGAATATCGATTACATGCTAGTATTTGTTTAATATATTGGAATAGCTTTAAGCATTAACAATACTTATTTAGGACAAATTCACTCGTCAAATTTTGATTCTAACAAGAATTGTCTTGAAGCAGTACTTTTCGCTTAATGTTAGGCATCATTATTGTTTTTTTATTCAAGTAACTTAAGACACAACACACAAAGAACGCGTTGAAATAACAATCAACTTGTTATCATATCAAATACTCAATCAGAAATACATTGTAGGTATAAAAGTAATCGAGCTTCTGGATTCAGCAATCAGATTCCAACTGTTTATGCAGCATAATATTTTGAAATAATTATAAGGTACTTTTCTTAGATCATTCTTATAATTTTGAAATTTGGGATGAAGCAATGTCATTAAGTTAATTAGCTACATCTCAAATAGATGCCTTACTTGCACATAGCAGTTTCATTTTTTCACTTAAGTCCACATAGCCGGTTTTAAACATAAGCCTTTTTGATTCGCAGTCGGAGTGTAGTTGGCGATTTGTGGAGTTCAAGCCGCGTATCGCGCGGGGCGCGGGCGTCGCGCTCGTGGGGCGATGCGGTAGCGCGGCGGCGCGGCCGGCCGGCGAGCCTAACTCGCGTGACCGGCTATGTGCCCCCTTTGCGCTACATTGTAAGTACTCTTACTTTAAACACATAACCTATATTTCAAACGGAAGTACAAAATTTGATGAAAAAAAAAACAACCGCTTCAAAAAGAAAAATTATATGAGAAATAAATAAGTTACTTACTACTTGGTGCCAAATGTAGCATCAAACTTTTTTGAAGTCGGTTAAAAATTGACGTCTTGACACATTTATTGTATACTTATTGCAATTCAACAACATTCAGTGAAAGTATGAGCGGATATTTCAAAAGCAGTAATTTCTAGCAATTCGGTTGGATTTAGTGATATAATTTATTTCAAACTGGGTGCTTATAAAATAATAAAACTGGTTGAAAAACTTTACTGCAAGAAAATTAAATAATACAATGTCATGTAAAACACCTGTGCCATACAGGACATTTAAACCGTGCTACATATATCGCAACAGGGACTCAAATCCAAATTTTGCGAAAACGTATTAAGATCAGACACAGACCTAAAAATTTATGTTCTACCCGAAGTTAATAAAAAAAATTCATGTATCGACAAACCACAACTCCAAAACAAAACTAGAACAATTATTACTGTCAATATGAAAGGAAACTTGGCAAAATAATAACTATCAGAGTTAAGAATCTAAACTTGCCGGCCGATCTATGAGTTTCCAAAAACATTTGATTTTTGAATTGAGCCCCTCTCGCTCTGAGGGTGTGGATGTCATATGTACAAATGAAACTAACTTATATGCAGTGTGAAGTATGTGATGAATTTAATATGTTAATATAAGCCTTATGAAAACGCGTAAATTCTAATTGTTAATTAAACTAGAAGTTATGCCCAAATTGACGAGATTAATTACAATTAATGATTCGTTAATGTTTACGATACGAACTTTAGGTTATAAATGTATAATAAGCTTCAGCATTACAACGTAGTATAAAAATTATACTAACTAAAATTATACTTAACTAGCTGTGCCTTGCGGTTTCACTCGCGTAAATTTAATTTGATTCCCGCGTAACCAAAATTATTTTTTTAAATAAAAGAAGCTTAAGTTACTCCTTGTAAAATTAGCTGCCCGCCAATGAAAGTCCCGCTATATGTTGGAAATTGGGCGAGAAACTTAAAGATGGTGTGGATATTTAAGAGTTTGTACACGGAGACATATTTTTATAACAATGGAGAGAGAGCAAGAGAGAGACAGCAACACATGCTGACCGATACGTCAAACGACTGACACATTGCTTTGGCATATTACATTTCGTTTATAAATCTAACACTATAATCGATCCAGATGTTTCGGAGATTACCCGGAACAAACAGACAGACAGAGAATGTTTTTTTTTAAATTTCCGAATCGTATAAACACAAATATATCTATAATATTTTGATTTATTAACGGGTCGTAAGATAATACACCTATATTCACTTTATGTATTTCATGCTTAAATTTAACAATATTTTAGACTAGCGGACATCACGTGGTTTCACCCGCGTAGTTCCCGTTCCCGTGAGAGTACGGGGATAAAATATAACCTATATTAATCAGTGATAATGTAGCATTCAAATATTGAAAAAAAAAATAGAAATTGGTCCAGTACTTTTTGAGCAAATTCGTTACAAACAAATCTTTCCTCTTTATAATATTAGTATAGATAACTAAATAACTTTTAATATTTTTCGTATCATTTTTAGCTGATAACGTTTTATATGCGGTTGTATAGAAGTTAAAATGGTATGTAACTACTACAAAATTATTTACTGCTATCAAACTTTGGCTTTGGCTTATTATAATCAAAAGCGCAAAAAAATGTTTTCCATTCAAAATTCGAATTTTTATACTCTTTTAACCTTAAAAATACGAGTATTATTATTATTTCAAACTATGTAATTGACATTATTTGATGAGTAATTGAGTATTGCCAGTATTTTGAATTACAAATAATAGTGGCTACGGATTAAAACAGGCAATTTATTCGATTTGAATCCAATACACCGGGTTGAAGAGTCCTCATGCCTGCGCTATTGAATTTCACGATAGGCTAGGCTCTAGCCTTTTTAAAAGGACAATAACATAGAGGTTGAATTGTTGCATTTGTAACCTACACTTTTGTATGCTTAAATTTGTTTTTTAAATTGAACTGATTTTATCGTAGATTTTTTTTAATTTGTATATTTTCGTATGTTAAAGCTGAAGTTTGTTTACGCTCATCTCTGGAACAACCGGTCCAAAATAAAAAAAATCAGTCTTATTGCCCCATTTATTGAGAAAGGCTACAAGGCTATATATCATAACGCTACGTGCTAAGAGACAGTTTAAAGTTAGCGTTCGCTCAAAATACCTATTCCACGTGGACGAAGTCGCGGACAGAAGCAAGTTCAATAATAAATACTATATGAAGAATTAGTTCAAGATAAAATATACCTTAAGCCACATTCAATTACGAATGCTTTTCCACCGCACCCCTCTATAAAGCTATGTACACGTGTGTTACTGCGTACGGAAGCACTCGTAAACTAACTGAGACTAACGACACGCCGTGTTTGTGCACTGCCTAATGAGGGAGGCACGAGTGGGCCATGTATACAATATACTGAATAAGACGTGTATAGAAAAATATACCATTTCACCATGAATATAAATGTATATTTATACTGCTCACGTCTTCCCAGCAGGTACTCCGAAGTAGCGATGCGTGATGGTGAGAGGTTAATTGCTATCTTTTCATCTCGATGCATCGCAATTGTTTTCAATCGCACTCGATGGTAGCGATTCCGACTCGTTTGTAGTCACCACTCATCGAACAATGCACGACAATCGGTACAATTCGGCGCGACTCGGACCAATCGCTTGCATCAAAACAATTGAAAAACCTCTCGATTAGAAAGAGTCGATAGAACATCTCGCAATCGTTACCTCGAAGTGTAAAATCATCACCGCGGTAATGAAGTGTCAACGTGACAGATAGACATCATGACATAGACAATCGTGTCAGGCACTATGCATCGATCTTTGATTACCGATCAGATGTACTATATAGTATATCAGCCTTTACAGCTGTAAATCTTTTTATTTACTTTGTAATTACGTTTATGTCGAGGTTCCCTCTTTTTGGAATACAATTTAGAAAGAAACATATGGAAGATACATCCCGAATAAAATTCTCACTAAAAGTTAAAAACTATAAGTAAAGTCTTTGCGTTAGTTAACAAATAAAAAACATATCCAAACTAAAGTAAACTTTCGTAAGAAACGAGTATAGATAAACATAGAAAACTTGGCATAGATATATAAACCATAGTTTCAACAGAATATCTGCAGTCCTACAAATCATTTCCCTACTTGGCCACGGCAGGGAATGGCGGGTGAAATTTATAACTTTATCGCAAAGTGACAGTTATCGCTGCGACAGACAAGTGCGGTTTTTTTGAGGGCGTCCTTATCTTGCAAGGTATTGTTTAGTCAGCAGATTCTTAGCGTTATTATGTCCCGGGCGTCGGCTTCAGTCGCTCAGATGACGCTTAGCTTCAATGTTATGGTTTGCTTGGGCGAGTTATGGTGATCAATTTTGTCACTCAAAAGAGTGAAGTTTTGAAGTTGATTTATATAATAATGCTTTACGAACTTTATTTCAATACTAGCTGTGCCCCTCGGTTTCACCACTATTATTTTTTTATCGTTTCAAATGTCTAGTACACCAATTAAGACTATGCAATAACTTTTGTCTTAAAGAAAGTATTAAATTCTCCTAAAAACATTCTTAGCCTTAAGGCCTAATTTCGAAAACATAATTAAACTAACAGATGAAATGCAACACCGAAATAAAACCAGCAAATACCAGGCCTCGGCTCTATGATATATGAAACATGTACCTTATCACCATGATATTACAAAACACTTTCGCGCACCCGACCAATCCAATGTGGTCTATGGTCTTGGGGCGACCGTTTGGGCCCAATGGTCATTTTCCTTTATTTGAATATTTATTAAAACCAGCCTACCCTCCTTAGTGTTGTGACAACGTGTGTGTACTCCGCGTTTCATTTGGCTTATCTGTGGCCGAAATATTGGGCCCACCCTTCAAGTCTACACATTTTGCGGGTAGATTGTTGTTGAGCCATCTATTTCGCTCAGTGAGTAGTAGCTTTAGAAAATACGGTTATTTACGAGTTCTAGTACTGCAAGTTTTTTACACTTATCACTCTTATTGAATACACAGCTTGAAGGTGACAAACTAAACATTGCCAAAAACTAAGTCGTGTGGTTTCGGGAAAGATGTCGGCAAAGATGCTATGCCAAGTACAGTTGTCAAATAAAAATAATTTAATACCATAGCCGTCTTAAATAAATGAATATGCTCACGCCATCCCACAAAGGTCTCCAAAGGGGTAAGCAGAGAATGTGGGTGTTGTAACAACAACACCCACATTTCACCAAATATGATTATCTGCCGACGTGACAGAGGGTGTCTCCATCGCCATCTCAGGCACTATACATAGGTGTTTACAAATTACTTCTCAGACAGGTTTCCTCAATGTTTTCCTTCACCGTAAAGCACGTGGTGTGAATTCACTGCACGTAAGTTTTCTAAACTCATTGGGCCTAGCTGGGATTCGAACTTGCGTCGCTTGCGTAGCAGGCGACTGCTCAAACTCCGAAGCTACCACGGCTCTGCCTTAAAATCTTTAACTTCAGTAACTTTTATTAATTAATGTGTCAATTATTAATTCCTCAGCCCCTTTTACATTGGCACACGAAACCTGCATGGTTTTAATAATAGCGAGTGTGAAATGTCGATGCCCTGTTATATTCCTGGACTTCGTACCAGAAATATACAGGGCATCGACATTTCATCAATTATAAAACTATCTACAGAAATAATCCTATACACGTATTATTAACTTACTGAGAATTTCATTCATTTTGTTTAAAGGCGCATTATATTAATTTAAGCTAACCATGTAGTATATAACCTAGACCAATTTTTTTAAATCATAATGTTGTGAGTGGGAATCTCCTTAATATATATAAAAAATTATATGCTCACGCCATCCCGAAATGTTCCCCAAAGGGGTAAGCAGAGGTGTTGTAACAACACCCATATTTCACCGAATATGATTAAGTGCCAACGTGACAGAGGGTGAGTCCATCGTCGTCTCAGGCACTATATATACGTGTTAGAACTACTTCTCAGAGATATGCAGGTTTCCTCACGATTTTATCCTTCACCGTAAAGAATGTGGTGCGAAATGAGTTTTTAAAAAAAACTTATTGGTACCAGCTGGGATTTGAACTTACGTCGCTTGCGTAGCAGGTGACTGCTCAAACCCAGCCACTACAGCTCTTTTAATTTACTTTAATTTTCTACTTTGAAGATTAGAGAAATGTCTGTGAAATACGTATGACAGCCAGCCACAGCTACAACGTGACCCCCTTAGACATTTCGCCAAAACTGTTTATTATACCGTAGATGCACGCATCTGTGTGAGTGTAATTTCGACCAATTTGTTCATAAATGTATTCTGTACTGATAGGTAATAATGCGGTCTTCTGTTCGTAATTCAGAGCTGCCCTACTACAGTACCTTGACCTTACACAAAGTTGAAGCCGAGTATTTTCTCAGGATTTTCAAGTAAGCAAGTACATACATGTATATAAAATGAAATTGGTTAACTGACTTATTAACGCACGGCCTAAGCCTCTGGTCACCTAGAGACTTGGTATTTGGAAGGTGTTTCTTAGTGGGTAATGCGACATGCTTCCCTTAAGGGGGGGGGGGGGTAAAATGTAGAATCTTGAAGTTACGAGGGTGAAACTAGATTTCAATAGTATACCTACAAAACGGGTAAAAAATTAAATTTTTAGAAAATAAATAAAACAAAAATACTGATAAATAATAGGTATTCGGTCTGGTGGATCAGATCAGCGTCCACGTAAATGAATACCGGATAAATCGTTACCGACATCGGCTCGATCGCGAGCTAAGGAAATGAATCGAATCGCGTTCAATCGAGTCAGGAAATCGTAAACCTTACTACGGAAGTTTCGCATTGGGACCAATTAGCTCAGAAACGGTGAGTTGCGAGATTGATTGTGCATTCGTTGTGCAATTTTTGTTTGAATATGATTAAGCATTCGCAATCGAGAGAACTCGAAGGTTAATTGAGATTGGTTGTTTGATTGTATAAATAAAGAAAAAATAACACTAATGGTTTTATACCATCCCGAAGTTTATTTAATAACTAGTTGTGCCCCGCGGTTTCGGCGATTCATTTTTACGGAATCTGTCTGTTTGTTTCGGCTACTATCCAAAACGGCTGGACCGTTTTAACGGGATTATCACAGGCTAATTTTACATGGAGTACCATTATTTTTAAAAAAACATTACAGTTCCACGGGCCATCCATGAAATGATGTCTACGCAGGAAACCGCGGAGCTTAGCTAGTAAATTAATTAAACGTATTCTACTAAATAATTCAAAGAATATCCCCTTTATTACAAAATATACTCTAAGATAGTCCATAATTTAACAGTAGCTCATTCTCTTTCTGTTTTGCTAATTTGGAAAGGGAAGGACATAGATTTAGTCCGAGTTTAAATCATGTTTTCTAATAAGAGTATACGTTTGATTCCCCGGCTGTCATAGTAAAATTTCCGTAGCGCGGCTACGAATAGTTCGTAGCTACGCTAAGCGGCCTACGGCTCGGCGTAGCAGCTTGCTATTCATAATCCATACTTCGATATCTCTAATCGTAGAGTTATGAAAAAAATTGTGTGTTATTAATTAATAACTTATTATATTATAAGGCAATTAAAACTCGATAAAAAAAAACTTTCGAAAACGATATTTAAAGTATTTTTTTTTATGATATAAAGACATGCCAAGATAGTTTACCTCTCACAAAATCTTTAAAAATTTTAACAAAATTTTAATTTGTTACAAATGTACCCTTATCTAGTATTATATTTATTCCTCCTACGTAAATTTTATTTTAGAATACATTTGTAAAAATAAATTCTGTAATAGCTTTGGAAGAGCGGGTTCTTATAATACAAGCAAATCATTGCTTTAAAGAAGAATCTTAATAATAATAATGTTCTCCTACCGAATTTCGGTTACGGCGGCTAATCTCAACGAGTGCCATGTGCGCAGGAGATATTATAGTGCACAAGTGTGTGCGCAAACACAGGTGCACTCTTTATTCCCTCACTCTCATAGTCCGATGGGAGGCAATCCGACACGACCGGAGAGAGGTCAGGCGTAGGACCAACGGCTTATCGTGCTTTCCGAGGCACGGGGGTGTAAACACCGCCAACTGCCAAACTCCGGGCATTTATTGTGAATTTCTTGACGGAAAAACCCAATATTTTTATTTTTGACCCGACCCGGGAGTCGTACCGTACTAACCACTAGACCAATGAGGCAGTTAAAGGCGAATCTTAACCCTGTAATGTGCACATGTATGTTACCGAATAAACAATATTATATTATTATTATTATGAATTTTAGATTAACCGAAGTGTGACAGCTTGGCAATAAAGCAGTTTGATGGGACAACTCGCTAGAACTTGCCGAACAAGTGGCCAAGTTTAACAAGCTTATTTAGTTTGTGCTTACTCCTGTCACTCTTGACTTGCTACCGATCGATGTTGGTACGATATTAATTACATTTTTGATAAGGTGCTGACAGTTGCCTGAATAAATCACACGAAGATTAATTTATTTATTTACTAGCTATGCCCTACGGTTTCAACCGAAAATAAAATATAGACTATAACCTTCCTCGATAAGTGGACTATCCAACACTGAAAGATTTTTTAAAATCGGACCAGTAGTTCCTGAGATTAACACGTTCAAACAAACTACAGATTTTTAATATTAGTGAGTATAGATTCACTAACTTTTTGAGACTATATTTCATGCATGGTGTTTTATTAAAAGTGGACTATGTTACTTTTTGTAACATCAGATATGTGCCAGTGAAAGTCCCATTAAAACCGGTATATTCGTTTCAGAGATTAACTGGAATAAACAGACTGACAGAGAAAAACAATTAGAAATAAATTAAAGTGGTTTTTTTTATTATTATAGAATATATATTTATATTTATATATATATGGACATACTTATTGCCTTTCGACAAACGTCATAACTCAAAAAACAAAATACTTATGAAGTCCTTTTGATATGCAATTACATCACAACAAAATTAATCACTACAATGTAAATATTGGGCACTTACAAACTCTTAACAATGATTGAAATCCCGTGTAACAACGTCCAATAATATTTACCCTCGAAGCCTTCAATTACCCTTAAACCAACAGGAATCGTTAATGGCCGAAAAAACGTTGAAATAATGGACAATTCGTGTTAACGCCCCAATCGTACCACAATGTGCCGCGAAATTGTTTATTATGGTATTGAATTTGTTTTATAAAATCGCTTCTGATGCCAACTGATTGGGTTAGCGGTTAGGGAGTTTTCATGCGAATTATTTCTACGTGTATTCACGGCCGTCGTGGCCGGGGGGTTAGAGTAATCGCCTGCTACACCAGCGACGCAAGTTCAAATCCCAGCGGCCTGTAACAATCAGTTATTCTTTAAAGTAAAGTGCTGTGATTTCACAGCACGAGCTTTGTGGCGAAGGAAAATGTATTCAAAGACGTGTGTATAGTGCCTGAGACAGCGATAGACTCACCATCTGCCACGTTGGCGCTTAATCATCTTCGGCGAAAAGTGGATGTAGTTATTAAAATATGTTTTTTTTTTTACAAATTAATGACAGATGGTAGATACATCGGGGTCACAGCACTCAGGCACTATACATTAAGAAGCCCTAATTATCTTTTCCTTTACCGTAAAGATCCTGTAAAATCACTGCACTGAAGCAGAACCTAGGTACTCGGATTCAATCTTGCGTCGTTCACATCATCCAGCCACCAGCCTATTGCACGGTCCTGGCAATGTTCGTTTAACAAAACAATCATTTTATATAGCCGCTGCTGAATAGCATAGTTTACCAAAGGTGTTGGATAGATGGCTCTACGGGGACTTGGACCGTTGAATTTTTCCCCCCACGTGCATGATTTACGAGAGCGTTACACCGCTGGCTATAAAATATAATACTGAGGCGGGTGATTGGGCACGGGAGCGGTGAGAGGGTTAATATACCTTAATGTTGTTTTGTTATTAGTCATGTTCTGTTATTAGTCAAGATTGTGGGATAGGCCTTTATAATTACCAGTTAGAGCCGTGGTGGCCTTCGGGTTAGGGCCTGAACCTATGAGTTTTTCTAAAAAAACTTATGTGCCTGCATATTTCTGAGAAGTAATTCAATGACGTATGTAAAGTGTCTGAGACGGCGATGGACTCACCATCTGTCACGTTGGCACTTAATCATCTTCGGTGAAAAGTGGGTGTTGTGATTACAACACCTCTTATGAACTATAAAAAAATTCTAAGGGAAATAAGTTCCCTTATAACAATGTTGTAATAAACACGAAATAGGAAAGGTTTAAAAGAGGCAATTTCGGCGATAACGTGCAAACAGACCGGTTAAAAAAGATAAACATCATTCCACTCTTTTTTTCCTTTCTATTAAAATAGCGGGGAATATAGGGCAAAATCGTGCACCAGTGTTGTACGTGGATGATGGAAAATACGTGTTTCGAGGGGAAATTAGCCGTGACGAACATATCTGCTGGGAATACTTACGGCTGTTTACGTACCCATACGTTGTTTATGTGGTAAATTGAGTAGGGCTCTTATATACCCCACTTTTGTTTGGTGCCAGTAATTAATAAAAAATTACATAAAATATCTCAGAATTTATTCCTGTTCGTAAGCTCAAACTCAAACAAAGAAATATTTTTATTTCATTAGATTTTTAGGAAAACCGTGCAACAGAGCCGTGGCGGCCTTAGAGTTTCTGCAGTCGCCTGCTACGCAAGCGAAGCTAGTTCGATTCCCAATGGGGTAAATTTCTAAAAACTTATGAAATAAAAAATATTTATTCGGTTTAGGCCCTGGTAAGGCACTTATGAATGTCGAGAATTTAGCACCGGTTCGGAAACTAGCCTTCTGATAAGAACCGACAAGAAACATGTGTGCAGTCAGTTCACACCACGTGCTTTACGGTGAAGGCTATCATCGTGAGAAAACCTCCATATGTCTGAGAATTAAAGACGACGTATAGTGCCTGAGACGGCGATGGACACACCAACTGTCACGTTGTGACTTAGTCATATCCGGTGAAAAGTGGTTGCTGTTATTACAACACGTCTGCCTACCGCTTTGGGGAACACAAGCGTGAACATATGTATGTAAATGACCTGAGGGGCCGTCTTGCAAGAATAGTAAAGGTAATTTATTTTATTTGCGTCACGCCATACAGACAGACGGACTCATAAAAAGACTGCTGTACATTCACGGTCACCGCTCTTATTTCGTGACGGCTCTTAAACTTGTTACTTTTAATATTTCTCCTAAAACAGTATCCTTTGACTCGAAATGAGAAATCGTAATTTACCTTCAAACGAATATTCAAGCACCCTTCGCCTGTTTTGTGCTCAAGCTCATAAGGGATATGATACGAAAATTAAAAAATAACATGGGTTCTATACCTGGAGTCGCTTATTTTCTTTAAATCAATGTTCGTAGGGTTTTGGATATCTGGGGCCTTAGCATAAGCTCTAATTGCCATCACAGAACCACTGCGTGACAGTGACAGACTTATGGTGCTGCTTGTGAGGGCTGGTCATCTCAAGCTACGCATCTAGTTATAAGTAGATCTACTAGATTTTTAATTATGTTAATTTTTATCGATATTTGTGCATTGGAACTGTGTCCACGAGCTTATGTTTCTTAAATTATTTATTTTGTATTCTTAATACTTTATAATATTTTTGAAAAGAGTTAATTCTGAGTTTCATGCCAGATTCTTCTAAGTAAAAGCAACCTTCCGAACCTGGCGGTAGCATGTATAATCCTGTATAATTATGTCATTCTGACGATTTGAAAGTACTTTGTAAAAAGTCTAATAGAATAAAGATATTTTTGACTTTGACTTAATGCACGCCATATACATCTGTCTCATAATAAGAGTTAAACTATCATGCCATTCAGAGGTTATGGTAAAGCCCCAAGTTGAAACTTTGATTTACATCACTTTACTGGCGTCCCCTAATTAGCCGCGATTGAAGTTATAGTCTGTGTTACTCGCTGAAGATAGAGTTTTCTAACAGTGAGAGATTTTTTTAAATCGATTGGGTAGGTCTCGAGCTAAATCATACACACATACATATGCTCACGCCTGTATCCCATGAGACCTTCTTTATAATTTTTCCATCTGTAATTACCTAGTAGCACCCCGAAGTCTTAAATCGTGCCCTATTCCAATTACATAGGACTTAGACATTACTGGGTGTAATGAGGGTGTACTATAAGATCACCTTCACCTACAACTTTAGGGAATATGGACGGGGGCATATTTATATATTTCTGTATGTAAAAGTGTCTAAACCATACTTCTACCGCTGAACGTATCGCAGCCTACAGACCATAGGGACTCAACTCCAAATTTAGCAGAAATGCGATTTAAAAAAATATATTTTTTATTTTATCGACAAAGCACAGCATAGACATAACTATCAAATAATTACTGTCAAAGTAATTAATCCTAACTTGCAATTTTATAATTGTAATTTTCTAAAAAATATGTTTTTTTGAATTGAACCCCTCTCGTTCTGAGGGTGCGGTATGAACTCCTAGCTTATACGAAGCAAGATTTACAACGGAGAAGTATTTTAAAATAATTTCAGCCAACAGTTTCAGCTTCGTTATTAAAAACAAAGGAAAGGTTGTTCCAAAATTATTTCCCTCAAAGTGCTGAGAAATCTCGTTACAAAGAATGAAATGTTTGGCTTGTAACTGAAGTCTTCATGGTTCAGGAATGTGAGTTGCTTCAAAATAAAACTTCTAGAAGGGTGTAGGTTCTGTTGGATAAATTATTCGTTTATAAATTCAAAGATTTTTCTATTGTCCTGTTTCGCTCCTTATTTTATTAATTCTTGAAAATCTTATATACAGATTAATAAAATGGAGTGTCTGTTTGAAATTCCAAAATAACAGCTTTTCACTAAATGCATATGAAAGTATGTTCGGTACAGACATAAAAATCTATTTTGAATTTTTTGTCTGTCCGTCAATCGGTCTGTCTGTTTGTTCCAGCTAATCTCCGAAACGGTTAGATTTCAGTGGGATTTTCACTCGTATATAGCTTATATTCTTATATTTTATTTAATAAAATCATGAGGTCTCCGCGGGCCCCCCATGAAATTAACCCTACGCGACTAAAACTGTGGGGCACAGATAGTTATTACATAAAACATTTTTTATATGAGGATCACCTTTCAGCAGTGTCTATGTCCGCACTCGATCGACGAGTACTCGATGTCCGCCTGTTAATGATATATGAACATAATCTAAGCAATTTAATCGTATAAAAATGACAGACAGACATCGAAATAGCAGAATAAAGGAGACAAGACGTACCCAAGGTTCTTGGGGTCTACTCTCTTTATCAGAAACTTCGCGAACGAATGGAAATCAAACGAAATTTCGGAATCGCTTTGTTTTTATCAAACTCAAATTTTCGTTCGTTTATAATTTAACTAAAGTAGGATTATTTGAATTTTGGAAACTTAATTGGTTTAAGGGTATTTTAAATATGTTTAGTTTAATTTCTTTTGCTTAAAACTGTATGTTTTCTTTACTTAAATAAATAAATTAATTAGAATATACAAGATGTCGGGGAAAAAGGAACAGTTGTCTTCAAGGAGTTGTAGGGTTCTCCTCCAACGATAACGTAGTTATAGGCTACGGTTGCCATGGGCCAATGAGAATATCATATGTTTTAACAACTGTCCTATTTTCTCCGACATCCAGTATAAACGTTAAAGACTTTAGAACGAATAAGAACCGTGGTAGGAACCTAGCGAACTTTTGACTTGCTCTCTGGATTTTGGTATAAAAGTAGTTTATACTCCCGCTGTTTAGTGCGGTACAAGTGAAAAAGAAAGAAAATGTGAGTTACGCGTTTACAATAATGAGTGTCACTTCAACTTACTACTGTGTATGTGTGTGTTTCTCTACAAACAAAAACCCTCACGGCTACACACAGACAGACGGTTGTGGCTCCGCACGTCCACAAAATTAATGATAAAGCCAACAAGAGCTCTGTTATAATATTCTTCACACGTAACATTACATTATACCGACAAATGGCTACCGGCAAATGTCATAAAGCTTTTTGTTAAGTCGAAGGAACCTTGACAAATAGTTAATTTGAGACCATTCTTGGACCACGCCAATTGTGGTGTTCGGCCAACAATTGGGCCCAGCGAGATAGCATCTACGGTTATAATATTTGTGTGACGAGGGTAGAATAAAATAGGCACTGTATTTTTGTGTAAACAGTGTAATGAAACATATTTGGTTGATTATACCTACTATTTTATCGTCCTTTACTATAAGGGTTTCAGACAGTAAGGGCTTATTTATTTCTATTTTAGTCCAATTTGGATTAGTGCCCTAACTGGGGCTCGCACCTTAGTACATTTTTTTTGCGTGGATTCTCCACTTTTTTTTGCGTGGAGAACTCGTTATGGATACACCAACCGCCGCGGCGGAAGAGTTATGTCGACGCACTGACTAAACTCCACGGTGTTCCTCCTGGTGACTATGTGGGGGGGATGCACGAGTGTCCTCGCATGTTTCACCTTGACCCCCCCAGCGACTGGCCTGTCAGGCCCCTCCTTACGATACCAGGCTGAACACGGCTTTTACACTATGGGACGGCGTGTTGGAACACGAACGCACCCTTCAACCGCGAGAGCCATGAGCCAAGACCCCGTTCCGGCGCCTGCAGCCCTCATTGCCCTTTAGTACATGGGACTTACTTAAATATAGCTGGCGACATGTGAGTGTACTAATAGTACAGATCTGCCTACAACTTCGTAGAAAACAGGCGGGAGCATATGTAGTACATATCTTTTGCTCAAATCTGTTTTTATATTTTATATCACGATATTTTTGGGTATTGTGACGAGGATAAAATCACAACACGACAAATAAATTAATTCAAACTAAGTTAGAAATTTAAATGTAAGAATGGGGACAATAAGAAATGGAGTGTTTTTTAAAACATGCCCAAAGTGCAGATGTTGCCTATACTAAAAATAAACTTAACCATTTAGGGCCGTATCGTAAAAATATATGTGGTTTTACCCGAGAGATATTCGTTTTGGGGCTAAAATTATCACGAGGAGAGTGGCAACGGGTTTGCGTTGGAAAAGTATAATGTGAACGATAATTATTAATTCTTATATTATGTATTTAGGGAACATGGATTAAGAAAATCGTATCGTAATGAATATACGTGTAATTATTACTGCCTATGCCCCGCGGTTATACTCGCGTAAAGTTAATTTCATGGCTGACCCGCGGAACACTAATGTTTTTTTTTAAGTAGCCTAAGTTGCATCTTGTACCTAACATTAGCTATCTGCCAGTGAAAGTTCCATTAAAAACAGGCCAGCCCTTTCAGAGATTACTCGGAACAAACAGACAGACAAACAGGTGGACAGACAGAAAGAGTAAAATTCCGAAAATTTGTTTTTTAAGTTAGTCAGTACCGTATATGCTTTAGCGATTTAGTGAAAAGCTGTTATTTTGGAATTACTAACAGACACCTCAATTTTATTTATCTGTATAGATGTATGGACTAGCTTCTGCCCGTGACTTCGTCCGTCTGGAATGCTAGATATAGGTACTATGGCGCGATTGCGGCTGTGACCGGGATTCCGTACAACACACGCTGGAGCAGTGCCCAGCGTGGAGCTCGGAGCGTCGAGTCCTGGTCACCAGGATCGGGCAGGACCTCTCTCTGCCACGTGTAGTGACGGCTATGCTGGCAGACAGAGAGGCATGGAGGGCCGTAGTCTCCTTCTGCGAGACGGTAATGTCCCAGAAGGAGACCTCCGAGCGGGATCGGGAGAGAGCCGATCCCTCTCGGAGACGACGGCGACGGCGAGGCGGAGGCAACGCACGCCCCGGTCCGTCCACCCAATAGCCAGGGTCTAAGAATATGGCTATGGTATCCCCTGCCTGTCGTAAGAGGCGACTAAAAGGGGGCCGGAGGGCCTGCTGGCGGTGGTCGGGGTGGGAGCTTTGACCACCGGCGCGGGCCCGGAAAGGTGGCAGCGCGATGTGGCTCGCGCTGCCTTGCACAGCGAGGTCTCCAGGGGCGGCGTCACAGCTGCCCCGGGGATGTGCCCCGGCAAAGTGTGGGGGGACACCGGTGCGTTCTATCAGAGTACCCGGAGTCCCCCCTGAGCACTGAGGATGGCCACCGGGGAGGTTTTAGTGAGGTAAAAATCCCACATACCCCGATCTGCCTCTCCCAGGGCGGTCGGGGACCTTTTGAAGGTTTCCCCCTCGTCAACAAAAAAAAAAAAAAAAAAAAAGGTACTATGGCGCGATTGGTCTTAGCGTGATGATATAAAGACGATAGCCTTCCTCGGTGTGCCTGAGATAAGCGCGTTCAAACAAACAAGCTATATTGCTTTATGTATTACTATAAATTTATGTTCAAACTACGAACCCATTTTTACCAAACTTATAAAACTATAGGTACAAGATCAGATAGTGGACCTATTTCCTTTTTCTTGTAAATTATAATCTTAGCAGCGAACGTCACGCGGTTCCACCTGCGTAGTTCCCGTTCCCGTGGGAGTACGGGGATAAAATATAGCCTATGTTACGCGCTGATAATGTAGCATTCAAATGGTGAAAGAATTTTTAACATCGGTCCAGTACTTTTTGAAGTAATTCGTTACAAACATTACATACAAATCTTTATAATATTAGTATAGATTACACATACGAAACACCTGAAAACCAATGCTAATCTATTTAAATGTTTGACGTGGTGGCCTCGGAGTCGCCTACTCTGCAAGCGACGCAAGTTCGAATCCCAGTGGGGCCTGTACCAATGAGTTTTTCTAAAAACTTATGTGCAGTGATTTCACCCCATGTGCTTTGCGGTGAAGGAAAACATCGTGAGGAAACCTGCATATGTCAGAGAAGTAATTCAAAGACATATGTATAGTGCCTGAGACAGCGATGGACTCCCCCTCTGTCGCGTTGGCACTTAATCATATTCGGTGATATGTGGGTGTTGGTTTACACACCTCCGTTTACCCCTAAAGGGACCCTTTTGGGATGGAAGACTAACGGAGACGTCCAGAGTTGTAATCTAAGTAGAAATCAATGAGTAAATAAGGTACGTAACGATTTTAAAAAACGCAGTTCGTAACATTTATAATCAGTATAGAAATAGATAGAAATGAATGCACAAAGAACAAATACAGCACAGAATAGACTCGCTCGACATCGGTACAATCACAGACACAAGTCTACAACAACAATGGCGGTAGAATGGCTACGACTGTACGATAAACCCACGCAAAAGGGCAAATACTGTCTTTACTTACTTCAATCAAATATTTGTTCAAATCTTTTGATGTTATAAAACAGCGCAATTGAAAAGCGGGGAGCGTCAAGGAAGAATAATATGATATGCCTTTGCAAATTTGTAAGGGAATTAAAATTTGTATACATTTTATTGAAATAGTAAAATTTGAAGTCGCCATTTCCACACATGATTATTTTGTCTCTACGAACACATTGTTCTTCTAATGTAGGAGTTGAATTTCGATGGATTTCATAATATAATATGCTCACGCCATCCTAGAAGAGTCATCCAAGGGTTAAGTAGAGGTTGAAACGACTACACTCACATTTCACCGAATATGATTGAGTGCCAACGTGACAGAGAGTGAGTCCATCGCCGTCTCGGACACTATACATACGTCTTTCAATGACTTCTCAGGCGTATGCAGGTTTCCTCACGAAGTTTTCCTTCACCGTAAAGCACGTGGTGTGAAATCACTGCACTTAAGGTTTTTAGAAAAACGCTGGTACAGCAGCCGCTGACTGCAAATACATAACACGAACGATGATAACTTGAGGGTAAAGCCACGGACGGAAGTTAGTATTATTATAAATGAGAAAAATTTCTGAGAAATGAGAAGTGCATTGAATAAGTTAAAGAAAAATAAAACTTATCTAGCTTGTAGTTTATTACCTTATCGCGGCTAAATCGCTGAACACATGATGATTTTGAAATAGATATAGCTTGAAGTACGGACTATGTACTAGGTAAATCAATACAAATTTCGCGGACAAAGTCTAGTTAAAAGTTTGTGTTTATACAAACCCTAAATATATGCAAAAAAAAATTTAAAAAAAAATCGAAAATCATTAAACAAAATGATTTTTTAATTTAAATAACCAACTTGTATCTGAAATTACCTATCTACACTGTATTTTTAATCTCCTCAAGCTCAAACTTAAAGTTCTTCACTATCCTATATCACGAAAACCTATTCCACGTGAACGAAGTCACATGGGAAAACTAGTCATTAATAAAATCTACTTCTAGCTGGAGAAAAAGTTGAAAAAAAGCCACACATTCGCTCATTTATTTACGAGGGCTTCAGCCCACCCTAAGCCATTAGTAGGAATGTATTTGTCTCTCTCTAACCCCCGGGGCTTGTATTAAGCTATCTCCGACAGATTTCCAGCTCTATTACTCAGGGTTCAACTAAGGGTTGAACCACTTAAACTTTGAAATTTTGGCTTTGTACGGATTCCAGCGGGGTGTGACTTGTACGTTATTACATATTTTTTTGCTTGTGTTAAAGCATTAGCTATTTTATATTATTATGCTTATTTAGCTTTAGAGGAAACGATTGCCTCGTTAGTCTAGTGGTCGCAAATGCTACTAAGGAATAATCCTGCGTCAAAGTCAAAAATATCTTTATTTTATTTGACTTTAGAGCCGTGGTGGCCTTGAGGTTTGAGCAGTAGCCTGCTACGCAAGCGACGCAAGTTCGAATCCCAGCGGGGCCTGTTCAAATTAGTTTTTCTTAAATACTTATGTACAGTGATTTCACATCACATGCTTTACGGTGAAGGAAAACACCGTGAGGAAACCTGCATATTTCTAAGAAGTAATTCAATGACGTATGTAAAGTGTCTGAGACGGCGATGGACTCACCATCGGTCACGTTGGCACTTAGTCATCTTTGGTGAAAAGTGGGTGTTGTGATTACAACACCTCTGCCTACCCCTTCGGGGAATACAAGCGTGAGCATATGTATTTTATTACACTTTTACAATGTACTTTAAAATCGTCAGTATTAAATAATTGTACAGGATTATACATGCTCCCGCCAGGTTCGGAAAGTTGCTTTTACTGAGATGAACCAAGCAAGAAACTCAGTAATTACTTTTTTCAAATATTATACAATTTTAATACAAAATAAATCGCTTAAGAAACATAAGCCCATGGACACAGTTGCAATGCACAAATGTCGATAAAATTAACATACATAAAAGTCTAGTAGTTCCACTTATAACTAAATGCGTAGCTTGAGATGACCAAGCGTCAATCATGAATGATGCGATAAAAGACCCACAAAAGAATTGATGATTGCAATCAATCGTTTTTGAAAGATCCCAGTGCCACGATCGCTTGTCATGGATTTTCTCATGTAAAATGTTTCGCGTACAATATGTATGTTCATAAATAGAATTAACATATATATTATCTAATTCATATCTTAATGTACAAAGCACTTAGTTGAAACGCATTTGAGAATTATCTTTACTGATTGTATGAAACGATTGACCACTGTCCGAACGGTTACTAAGATCTTACGGTTCTCAGATCAATACAAGGGCAAATGGTTATTTTTTATAGTGAGTCAAGTCGGGTATAA
This sequence comes from Watsonalla binaria, assembly GCA_929442735.1. Lineage (NCBI taxonomy): Eukaryota > Metazoa > Arthropoda > Insecta > Lepidoptera > Drepanidae > Watsonalla > Watsonalla binaria. The sequence goes on from OV838932.1 coordinate 1,882,036, forward strand.
CTTAGCTATTTTAAAATATTATTTACATCCTGAATAAAGATTGTACGAGATAAACAAAATAAAAGATGAACAGCAAAGAAAATATCCGATGTATTTTACTCAGCAATTTCCGCTCCGAAAACTCGTACTTTATTTTAGACTGTAATGAAGCGTCGCAGAGCTCATTTCACTTTACAGTATTGGAATTATGAAATAAAAAAAAAACTATGGCTTTCGATAACTGAACGTGTGCTAATTTGTTAGCTTCATCGGGAAGTTTCCATCTTTGTTCATTGCTTTTGCATACTGGGGGCCGACTATGATCGTTTGAGTAGCGCAAATAAAAAACATCTTAGTTTTGACTTTTAATTTACAGTACCAAAATGAAACGTCAAACCTCAGAAGTACTTAATACGATCTGCTTGAACGAATGATGGTAGGCCCCAGTTCACTGAAAATGTTATTGCCCTTATTTGAGAAACTCAATGATTTGTTAAACACTTTGAAGAGCCGGAGTACGTAGTCATAAGCTACGCATACGACGCAAGTTCAAATCCCAGTTGTTTGTAACAATGAGTTTTTCTAATAACTTGAGTGCAGTGATTTCACACCACGAGTTTAACGATGAAGGAAAACATCGCAAGGAAGCCAGCATAGGTCTGAGAATTTATTCAAAGATACTTACGTATGTATACTGCGTGTGACGGCCGTGGACTCACCATCTGTCACGTTGAGACTTATCATCTTCAGTAGAAAGTCGGTGTTGTTGTTGCAACATTTCTGGTCAGCCCTTCGGAGACTCTACTAGTATGGTGTGAGCACATTTTTTTTTAAATTATACAACATGTAAGAGATCGACGTATCTGAAGTGTATACATCTGTCACTGTCGCACAATTAGAGTCGATATGACGGCCTCATGCTATAATAATGAACAGTCGTCTGCTACGCAAGCGACGCAAGTGCGAATCCCAGCGGGGCCTGTATCATACATACATACATACATATGCTCACGCCTGTATCCCATGGGGGTAGGCAGAGACCACTGTTTGCCACATGCTACGATCCTTACATACTTCTTTCGCTTCATCCACATTCATGCATCTCTTCATACACTTTCTTCGGTTACGAGTGCTCCGAATTTGACCTTTCTGAAAAATACTATTAATTTGGTCATAGTAGTTCTTCCTTGGACGCCCTCTACCGACACTTCCGCTCACATTCGCTCTATAAATTTCTTTCGTTAATCGCCTTTCACTCATTAAGTAAGGCCTGTATCAATAAGTTTTTATAAAAAAAACTTATATACACTGATTTCACACCACGTGCTTTACGGTGAAGGAAAATATCGTGAGGAAACCTGCATATTTCTGAGAAGTAATTCAATGACGTATGTAAAGTGTCTGAGACGGCGATGGACTCACCATCTGTCACATTGGCACTTAATCATCTTCGGTGAAAAGTGGGTGTTGTGATTACAAGACCTCTGCCTACCCCTTCGGGGAATACAGGCGTGAGCATATGCTATAATAATTACCGAAATACTTTTAAAAAGTACCAAATACACTTAATTATTATATTTATCGTAAAAAGTAATTCAATTTATCAAGCGTCTCAAAGTATTACCATTAACTGAGAGTCTTGAGCAGTCGGACAAAGGACTTTGGACTGTATTGTGAAGTAAAAAGGGTATTTATTGTAATTACTCCTATTGGGTCTTTGGTCTCAGATTTATTTTATCCTTCGAGATCCCGGCAAGGACCCGAGATGCTGCGGTTAAGCTGACGAGATGCGGATGCTGGTTGATATGGCGTTTTAAGTTATAAGCGAATGGATTTAAACCAAAAAACTCGCAAAAAATTAAGGCGGAAGAATGAAAACTTTTTTTTAAAACAGAACCTAACTGCTTTCATCAATTATATTATCTGTATATAGATGCTAATATTATAGAGGAAGGATTTGTATGTAAGTATGTTTGTATTGAACAGGCTCCGAAACTACTGGATCGATTACAAAAAATCTTTCAGCAATGGATAGCTTTATTATAAGCGAGTAACAAACGCTATATTTTATCCCCGTACTCTCACGGGAACGAGAACTACGCGGGGAAACCGTGTGACGTCCGCCAGTTTTTAAATATTTTATGTCTGACCGGAGTTAGAATTAGAATGTATTATTGGTAGGTATTGTTAGAACATGTGTAGTGACTTAACCTTATATCAGACATTTTCATGATAAGTAATAATGGGGTTAAGAAATAATGTAGTGCTCCGAGATCACTCTCTTAATTTTCTAAATGGATTTTATATCCCATATTTTTCGCTTTTGCCTATGATTATTTATCTCCAAGGCAGTTGATTTTTATTTAATTAGTCGACCTTGATCGGGGCCGTTACGTCGCTGTGAAGTAGACAAAACCGTACTTAGCCCAATTGCTTATTTTGAATGATATTTAGGCATAACGCGAAATTCCCAGGCTGCGTTTTAAGTACTCAGCAACTCAACAATTAGGGTTAAGGACGAAATTTCATTAACTTTAACACAAACAAAAATTTAAAATAAAATATAAAGTGAATTATACGATAGTATCTCTCTTCTCTCTTTTTGAATTGGATCTATCTAGTGTTCGAATTATAAAATACCCGCGATAAAGCTCCAAAAACCCTTTTCGTCCCATTGTATTCATCACACTTAACCGTTAATAATAGTGAAGCCTCCTTCTCGCTCTCAATGGGGCCCCACCCGAACCTTTTTATCTCGATAAAACTTATATATATTCTTTTCACCGAAAGCTTTTGATCTGACCGTTCTGGAGACTTCTCAGACGTGTGTACGCATTGTCTAGTCGTCTATTTTTATGTACGAATGATTTATTTTATTGAAGCATTCGTGTCATACTTGGAAACAGGTGCTGATTTTATTTTATTATTTTCTGCGCGCTGTTATACGGATTCGGTATATTTAAAAAAAGACTTTCAATTCAACATTGTTAAATACAAACTGGTGACTGGATTTGATTTATCTTTATATTTTGGACAACTCACACAATATCATTATTAATAATAGCCTATGGATTATTCTGATATGTAAGCTTATTACTGCAAAGTTTCATTAAAATCCATTCAGAAGTTTTTGCGTGAAAGAGTATGAAACATTTATATATCCATATTTACCAAGCCTCAGGTTTATAATATATTGAATTAGTATATATAATATGGATCTATCTTCTGATCTTTATCGACTCCAAGACCGATTGAATGAAAGCTTCCATCCAGGTCATGAATAGAAATATGCTGACGAAGATAGTGTTAATATTTATATACGCACAGGGCATAAATTGTAGTACTGTCTTCTAATACAACATTTATTATTCACGAAGCCCATGAAAAGTGTAGACTCTATTATAGTATAAATACAAGCTTTACAAGCACTATGGAAACAAGGCTTATTTTTGAAATAGCAACGTTTTCTCCATTGAGAAGAGGGGTGTAAACCTTGAAATTTTTAAAAAGCATCTTTTATATACTATACAATCGCCGTCACAAGTCATCGTGTTGACGTAAACGAAAATTTGTATGGGATCTCTATAGTTCCATCTATGAACCGACAGATGGCGCTGTCTCGACCCTAAACAAATCTGTTTTTACGTCGACGAGGTAACTTGTGACAGCGATTTTAAGAAAACTCTCACAAGACACATGGTTGTCACGTGACACCTCTTACCGTCATTACACCTATTCCGCTTATTTTCTCGTAGATGATGTCTGTGTGAGTGTCATGTCAGTTTTTTTCCTAGATTCCTAACTACATGCAAAGCTTATATTTTAACTGTGCCTTTGATTAGATCAATTAAGTACGTCAATTCGTGCCTAAGACGGCGATAGACTCACAATCTATCACGTTGGCATCCTTTTATATCTCCAGTGTAAAGTGGGTGGGACGAATAAGGCATTTATAATTACGTAATATGCCTTTTTCGTCCCGTATGTGTCGCATACAACGAGGGATTGAGTAAAGAAACCCGAAATACCTACTTTGCGGTCGTCCTGTTGTCTCTTGGGGCGGGGCTGGGATGAATAATGTAGCGCAAACTTCGTCGCTTAAAATTTTGGGACTAATTCTGATGTACGATGCAGTTTTATGTGCCCTTAGACACAGCCCTGGGGCTTAGTCAATGAGGGTTGCTATTACAATAGATAATTAGGTATTATGTTCCTAAGTAGTCTTTATATTTACATACACATTATGCTCACGACCGTATTCCCCGAAACGGTAGACAGAGATGTTGTAATATCAGCACCCACTTTTCACCGATGACGATTAAGAGCCAACGTGACAGATGCAGGTTTCCTCACGATGTTTCCCTACACCGTAAAGCACGTGGTGTGAAATCACTCCACATACGTTTTTAGAAAAATTCATTGGTATATAGGCCCCGCTGGGATTCCAACTGGCGTCGCTTGCATCCCTAAGGCCATCACGGCTCTTTATATTTAGAATCTAAAAAACTGCATGATATTGGCATACGAAATATTAAATTTGTAGAATCCATTATGGATACACCAATCGCCGCGGGGGCAGCAGAAAGGGTTATGTCAGACTCGCACCGTCTAAACTCCACGGTGTTCCCTCTGGTCGCAAAAATTACGACGACATACAAATTTCACCGTTTTTGTACTATTTTTCAGCATTAGCTTCCGTCCACGTGTATATCCTTTATCATCAAATCTTATCTTATCCTTTATATCATAGCGTACAATGAAAGTCTTTCCATGTATTAGGAATGTTTTTTGAAAGAGTTGATTAGTTTCGTATTTAACTTACTGTAATAGTATAAAGACTGTATAGTATTAGTTCTTATATATATGCATTGCCAATTTATGATCTTTGGCAATCGTGACAGGTCAGTCGGAGGCCTAAAATAATCTGACAACTGGTTTAACCAAGAGCACAGATTTTCCTCGTAAAAGGGGATGCGAAGGTCAGATGGCAGTCTCTTCGTATACAAATCCGGTGATCAGCCACATCGGGTTGAATCAAGTGCCCACCCTAACAATGTATGGGATAAGGCCAGGGAGATGATATAACGGCATGTATATTTTACTATATACAAACATCATCATCATCATCATCCTCCTGCCCTTTTCCCATGTTATTTGGGGTCGGGCAATGTGTTCTTCTCTTCCATTTCTCTCTATCAGCCGTCATATCTGTATACAATACTATATAAAAACATATCGAGACAACATTTTATCAATTGGACATAATAGAAAACAATTAGTATAGTAATTTTTTTTACAAGAAGATATTTTGTTTTAGGTATACTTACTAGAGAACAAAAATTATTCGTAAAATCAAATACATAATAGTTTGAGAACCTTCCATGAGTTATTTTATCAAGATGGGTAAACGCTGCCAAGAGTGTACACACACATAAATACATACCGTTTGAGATGCACTGACTGCCAGTCACGTAGTCTCAAAGCCGCAAATGAAATCGGCAAATTTCATCACGTAACACTGAGCCAATCAAAAGCCGAACTTCTGGATCGCGCTATCGAAGTTTTCCAGCTGTAAGATATAGGTAGCTAAATATTTTGTTTATGACGTAGGAGGAGCTATTGCTAAGTAGTTTAAGGCGTCTGAAAACGTAAGTGACTTCCAATCCTACTGGTTCGTACCAACCATTCAAAACGGACGAGGTCGTGGATGAAAGCGGGCATAAAATAACTCTCTCTCTCTCTAGTCGTTCCCTCATGACTGAGGATTGTGGTCATCAACAAGAGGTCTACACTTGGAGTGAACTATTTGTTTCCATCGGCTTCTGTCCATTGCAGCCCTGACGACGGAGCTAAACCTCGGGGACCTAGAGTCCTTTATTTGGTCGGTCCATCTGCCAGGAGACCGGCCTCGGGCTCGTTTGCCATTTGTGTTTCTCACTACGATCAATTTCTCTAAACTCTCATTACCCCTTCGCATTATGTGGCCAAAATACGAAAGTATTCGTTGGTGGCATATCGTGGACAAAATATCGTGGATAAAATAACTAAATAATAATAAATATTTTAAACGCAAGATCGCGATCCGATCTGGGATTTATGACGTTATAAACTGCAAAGATATTCACACTATCCTTTAGTATTGATTCACACTTAATATTTTATAGTGTGAGCTATAAGGAAGGTTTTCATGTTGGATGCTTGATATATTATTTTCTGGGTGTTTCCAAATTAGATGCAGATATTTTCTCTTCATATCTCTCACTGTTCCATTTCATCATTAAGGCAGCATAACATTCTAGAAAACAACCATACAAGTTCAAGAAAAATGATTGCTCTAGTGATCGAAAATACTACTGCAGAACACGAGATCTTAGACCTTGGGTCGGGCAAAGTGTTAATGGGTTGTTTCACATGTACTTTCTGATTAGGGCTTGGTTAGTGGCAATACGCTCGCCCCTATTATATGCTACTTAAATTAGGCTGGAAATTTGGGTACTCCATAATTATACCTCTGCCTACCCCTTTGGGGAATATATGCATGTAAATAAGTATGTTTTTAAATTGACAATTCGACCTTTTGCGTGATCTACACAAATTATTGGCAGCACCATTTAATTGTACAACGTTCGTATACTATTGCTTATGGCAACTCTTTTGCAACGACCCTAGTTTGCACGGAATACACATTTAATATCAGCTCCGCATTTTAATTTAATTATCCGACTTACAACGTTGATACAGCTCAAAATCTAACAACAATCCACAACGCGAAGCCACCTTCCTAAAAAATACTTCTATTCCCACCTGTTCTGTTGAGTACTTCTGTTGGTAGAACTACTATTTATTTCCTATTACTTCTGTGACTTATAAGACTATGCTTTACACAGTAATCAACTATTCTATCTGACTATTCCCATCTGTTCTTGGTAGTGGTACAGGAACTAAATTGCTCAAGATAGATGCTGTGTCGGTCGCCAGTTCACGCATTAGACATACACAGGTCTTTAATTTTAAAGGATATCCTCACAATTTTGTTATGTCTATAGTTCTTATCATCATAATTCTAACGGGGGAATTTAATGGTATCCACATTTTGTTAGTCGTATCTCTATTACTTAGAGCAAACAGTAAACTGTCTTATCTAGTAACAACAAAACTTGGCGCAGTCAACGGATCTTCTAATATATCCTGCAACAAATTGTAGGGGAAAAACAACTATATTCGCAGGGTAGCAAGGCTAAATTTAAACCATATCGCATTAATCCGGGTACCTGACAGGCGTCGGCGCCACAATGGTAATTTTGAATCAGAGCCAAAATGCTTCGACCTCGTACGCAAGTCTCCATACACTTGGATTCATGTAAAGTTTACATTTTTCTGGTGCCTTTAATAGAAAACACAAATAAATTAATGACTTCAGATCTTTGGCTTCTCTCGCTGCAGTTTGATAACGTAGTACACACTTATGCTCACCCCTGTATTCTCCGAAGGGGTAGGCAGCGGTGTACTTATAGTTCACTCACATTTCGCCAGTTTAATTAGTTAGTAAGTCCCAATAGGTGGTGAGCCTATTGCCACTAACTGAGCACTAATCCAGACTCTGGTCTACTACGGAGAATTTACTTACACATATTGGCACTTAATTATCTTTGGTGAAATGTGGGTGTTGTTATTAGAACTCCTCTCCTTACCCCTTCGGGACCCTCTGAGATGGTGGGAAGGTTTTTTTTTTATGGGGATATTTAGGAAAGGAATATCATTAAAATAACTAGAGTAGTTGAAGTGTAAATTATAATGAACCATAGTACAATAGTAATAGGAATATCACCTAATATCCACTTTACATAACTACTTATAGTACCGGTAAATATTCCGCCATCGTATTTCGGAGCATGTAGATGTTACTCCCTCTGTCCCTTCACAGCAAACATTCCGAGGCGACATTTCTCTTTTCCTTTTGTAATGGTATTTTATTTCTATGTTCTTGTCTTTCAAAATATTTTTCGTAGCTTCACCCAACGACGTTCCAATGGGTTTTCGAATACTTGGCAGAGCCTGCAACCGTTAGCATCGAAATAACTATCAAAATATACATTGCCCAAAATCAACTGGAAGGTTTTTCAATCATAAATTCGAATCTAAGGTAGACGTCTCTAGGATACTAGACAAGGCACATCTGTTATGCGGGAAGTCAATACTTCTGATCATAATTTTCAATTGCTCTCGTAGTTCGTTTGTAAACAGAATAGTTTCGTATGAGATCGAGCGTTTCACTCGGAGCAAGTTCGGTAAAATGTTTTCGGGCAAGTTGAATATTTTCTTGTCATTCTTCGAATCAGTGTTGATTACCAGAGAGTCGCTAGTGTTGTCCGAAATCTCAGCAAGGCTTGATGTATATGAGAGGAGAGCTCTGATGCCGTACAGCACTACGACCAAGAACAACGAGAAACCAGCTATTATGTAATTCTTCTCTACTCTATTCAAGAGGACCAGTTTATCGTAATCATTGAGGAACGCACTGAAGATCAACTTGTGGATGTTTTGCAGGGGAATGCACATGCCGAGATAGATGACAGATGTAAAATAGAACGCTATTGCGATGAAATATGGTCGTCTGTGCCTTTTCATGACGTTGTTGATGTAATGTGTGACCTTGCGGACGTCATACACAGGGTTCAGCATGGTGAGGATTAAGACCATCTGGATGAGAAGCAAGCAGGTTAGGATAAGGCAGCTGATATCCATTGTTCTGGTCTTGAGTGCCTCGGCGATGGGTCAGATCAACTTTTTACATTTTTAAAGAGAAATATTTTAAATTTATAATATATTTTCCGATTTTCCCATTGACACAGCTCCACTCAACAATTTTGATGTAACAACGTGACAGAATAATGACAATCGTTTGTTTAGAGAATATTGTTTTCTTTTCTCTGCATCAGATCGGGCCATTATGAAAGAGGTTGATGTGACTGACACACAAGATACTTTTAGCAATAGTAATGTTACGTTTAGGACATAAAAATAGGACTCTACAACAGAACATTTGATTATTTTATGTATTTTGCCTCGTAATTGTGCTAATTTATATTAAACATTATGTATGTAAAAGAACCCTGGTGGCCTCGGGGTTTGAGCAGTCACCTGCTACGCAAACGACGCAAGTTCGAATCTCAGTGGAGTCTGTACCAATGAGTTTTTCTAAAAAACTTATGTACAGTGATTTCACACCACGTGCTTTACGGTTTAGGAAAACATCGTGAGGAAACCTGAATATTTCTGAGAAGTAATTCAAAGACGTATATATAGTGCCTGAGACGGCGATAGACTCACCATCTGTCACGTTGGCACTTAATCAAAATCGGAGAAAAGTGGGTGTCATAACAACACCTCTGCCTACCCCTTCGGGGAAAACAGGCGTGAGCTTATATGTATGTATGTATGTACCTTATGTATTTTGATTTATATATTTCTATATTTATTTATACATTTTACTGCAAATAAATTCAATCTCACTGAATATTTTGCCGATATTCGTGTTAAAGCAGCACATCAAAGGTCATCTTAGGAGTTTACGGTTGGCATGGATGATTGTCCGACGTTCGTGCCTTACCAGGGCATAAACTAAATAAATAATTTTCATGAAATTAAACTTTATATTAAGAAACAGAAAACGTTACATTTATTAAGACCGAATTGAGACTTAAGAGTTTACATTTACAATTAAACATTACTAGAAACTTATAGTTCATGTTGTGTTGTGTAGATTAGTTTTAACCCAATTTCTCGTTATATAGTAATTTGAAAACAGTATGGTACTTTGAGACGTTGCGAGGGTTTCGTCTCTAGTCAAAATCGCGTGTCTACACATCAGTTCAAATTCCAATAACCTTGCAATTGTTACTGTGAACTGTGTGATCCTTTCAATCAAAATCAAAAGATATAGAGCCATAAAGAAACACGTGTAGCACAAGGATATCTTACTGAAATAGAAATCTAAAACCAGCGATGAATTGTCCACACTTCTCAAAAGACACTTATAATAGGCTTTCTCCCAAGACAATTCCAGAAACGTATTAACGAAGAGCAATCCTAATATGTAGAATAGTATTTTGGTTGGATTTGTCAACTTCGACTGGAAAGCGAGCCAGTAGTTCCTTATTTGGTACGGTTCTGTTACAGGTTTTAATAAAGCTAAGACGAATACGAGTTCTAGGAACAGCATAGAGCTTATAGCAAAACTGAATATGTTAATCATTTTTAGGAGTGTTATTTGGAGCAGTGTCAGTTCGTTGTATATTTGTATCAGATCTTGGAATTTGCTCCCCGCTGGCAACTCTAGCTGCAGCAACAGCGCTATCAGTTTTCTTAGGAGTCGTCTTAAAGAAAGTCTTGATTCTTGAATGTTCGTTTCTGCTCAGGTCCACCATCGAAGGCCAACTCACAGAAGTAGCAATATCTTCATCCAAAGCTTCATCTAGAATCCCTTCAGGCTCAGGTTCTGGCTCCGTCTCTGTCGTAAACGTGATGTCTATTAAGGCGTAGTTAGCCATTAAACTAGAAAATTCATGCAATTTAGCAGAAAATATAATCAAGTCGAATAATCTCCAAGTTGTTAGGACAAAGAATAGTGAAAACACACAGAGAAGGAAGTTCCTTATGGCTTTCGTGGACTCTGTGACTCGCCACAGCTTGGTTTCAGGAGATTCTCTTTTGTGTTTCATTGACCTCAAGCTACCGAGTGTTCGGGTTGGACCCATTATACTATAACAAATAACCATGGTGCAGTAAAATATAGTTATATTCTGAAATATTTTGTACTTTCTCGATAATTTTCTGAGCTCTTTAATTGTTCTTGATAATGTTGTGATCTCTATCAGTGGCGTGAGTAAGAGCAATATAAGGAGCATCATTACCACATTCATAGACACCAATAAAAATGCTGCTGTTTCCAAGCGATACATTTTACTCCAATTATTTAGGTAAATATTATCAAAAAATTCACGCTTAATAAATTTGGATTGACAATTAATATGACATTCCTGGATTTACGTTTGTCATTAAAATATAATGTCTATGTACGAATGTGTATTTTTTTTGAAGTTGTAAGACATTACAAAAAATAGACTAAGATAATCCTTGCTTCAAAATACTTCCATCTCCTTCTGAGATACTGATTTAAAAAGGGATTGATATAGCTTTAGTACGTCTAGTCTCCGTTTAAGCCATGTATTTTTAATAAGGGGGTAAAGTCTATAATACATCCTCCGCGCCGCCGTTTAAGATGAAATCCGTTGGCAAGAAACGGCAGCATACTTCCCCATGATTGAATTTGTTATCAAACGCCACCCACAAAGCCTCCAAATCGAAACTTGTAACAAGAAGCCCATTTACGCCGCCTGTACCCTGCTATGAAACAAAATAACGGACCGGTACGTGGCATATATTCCACTGAACATATGTTGTCCTGGTACCCTCGGTAGCATGCCGCCTACGCTACCTGTAACCACACGTATACCTATACCATTAGCGAGAGTAGGACGGGTGTATTGCGCGCTCGCTCGCGCAGCCTCTGCACGTGGTCTCCCCCTGACAGGTGGCAACCCCACCTTCCTTTATCACACACAACCATTACCTATGTCGATTCAATTATGCTGAACTGTTTGTTGATTTTGCGGACAGCAATATTTTCGTTACGAGCTTTCACCAGCGCTTGCTAAGTCTGGTAGCGATGTAATCTTTTAATTGACAGTGTTCAATGTGAGTAGTGGCCTTGAGGTTTCAGCAGTCACCTGCTACGTAAGCGACGCAAATTCGAAACCCAGCCTATGTGTGTGATGATGTTGAGTTTCTCTAAAAAAAACCTTATGTACAAGATTTCACACCACGTGCTTTACGGTGATGGAAATCATCGCGAGGAAACCTGCTATCTGTGAAGTAATTTAAAGTTGTATGTAGGCGTCTGAGACGGCGATAGACTCACCATCTGACACGTGGTCGCTTAATCATCTTCGGTGAAAAGTAGCTTGTTGTTAGACGGAGGTGTTGCCGTCTACCCCTTCGGGGAATACAGGCTTGAGCATATGTCCATCTGTAATTTTGTAGCAGCATATGGAATGTGGCTTATTATTCGGTTAATGGCGATAAGCTCGCCCCCTATTACATGGGACTTCAACACCTGGCTAATTGTAGGCTAATTACGTATAATACACCCTTGCCTACCCCTTCGGGGAACACAGGAGTGAGTATATGTATGATCGTAAGTAGCACTTTTCTTTCCTAAATAAGGTGTTAATAGTCTGCAAATAAAATTGTTTCTTTATTTATTTCTTAGATATATCAGTTTTCCTGTAGTCATCTGATATAAGTATGACAAAAAATACCTTATTAGATATAGATACGAGATGCACAAATCATGATGACGTATGATAAATGTAATTACCTCGAGATAATAAGCTTAAGTTATCGTTGACTCATCCTACTTAATTGTTATGGGGTATATTTGTTTCGTTATAATATTAAGCAAATAATATGGTTACTAGTTTTGTACTTGTATGAGTTAATTAGTGTACATATAACAGCCCTTAAGGAAGAAATATGGAATATAGTTTTTTTTAAATGGTGTGAAGAAGACATTACGGTATTTTTAAAAAACCTAACAGGGCTTACACAGCAGAAGTTTATTAAAGCCTTCGTAATAAATAATACAATGGATACACTTTTTTAAGGTAAATATTAATTAGGGTTCTCTGTCAATACGTTAATGTTTTCATCAAGTAAATTCAGAAAAAGTACTGACATACATTATTTAATTTATTTTTAACGTTTCCAATTATACGTGAGGGCCCTAGGACAAAAGAAAATTCTGTAGCGATTGCGCTAATGGAAACGATAATGACATACATCAGTCACGTGACATATGGCCATTACCGTAAATTTTGTATCGTTAATACCGAATCGTGTAGACAAAGTTAAATAACCTCACGCTAGATTGTGTCATCATCATCATCATCATCATATCAGCCATAGGACGTCCACTGCTGAACATAGGCCTCTCCCAATGATTTCCACTTCACCCGGTTGGAAGCGGCCTGCATCCAGCGGGTCCCCGCGGCATTGACCAGATCGTCCGTCCATCTCGCGGGGGGGCGCCCTACCCTGCGCTTGCCGGTACGTGGTCTCCACTCGAGAACTCTACTGCCCCAGCGGCCATCAGTCCTTCGAGCAATGTGGCCTGCCCATTGCCACTTAAGCCTGCTAACCCGATTGGCTATGTCGGTCACCGTAGTACGTCTACGGATCTCCTCATTTCTGATTCGATCTAGATTGTGTAAATGATACAAAATGTATGGGAAAGACATACGCAATATAGAAGCACACATTTTCTTTGAATAAGAATTTTAGGAGCTCTATTGGACCATTAATTCTTCATTAGGGTCTTCCATGAACTTTTTAAAATCATCGATCCGTCAATTTGAAATTTCAAAAAATCTGTAAATGATCGGTGGTCGGCCACGACGTGACACCCCTTACTCACAGCACGCCTGTATCGCTTATAATCAGATCAGAGATCTGCGCGTGTGAGTGTATAATTTCGAACGATTCGTTCCTGGATTCCTTACCGATTATAGTAAGTTTAATATGTAAAGAGTACCTATACTTGGGGTACGGAGATACTTGAAATATTGAAGTCACATTGCTGAATATAATCTACCTTTATGATGAAATGTTTAACTTCACAAATGAAAGAACAAAATTTGATTTAATAATAACAGCCCCCAGTCGTGACGAGCCTAACCCCGCCGCTGCCGCCATCAATTTTATTTCAAAAAAGTTTCTTTTCACAATTTTATCTGATTGCGCGACCTCCTTCGCTTTACAATACTTTTTAAATACCCCGCATTCATCTAGAGAATCGAAAGTATAATTCTGACGAACTTCCCATTACTGGTGGAAACCTTTAACGCAACTAAGTGATTTTGACTCTTACGCCCTTTGAAATAAAGTATCACAACTTTGTTTATAAGTTATTCGTATTGGTTAGACTTCATTCGAGAACTTTTAGCAGTTTGTGATTATTGGGAGTTTGGATCTTTTTGGCCTCGGAGGCGTAATTTGGAAAGTGCCAAAGTTGGTCCGCGATTTTGTTGTACTAAGTTTTAAGTATTTAAAGCTTTTGAGTTGATTTAATCAATATCTAAAATTTTCATTATTTTTCTAATATTTTCGATAGCTTAATGTGCATGCTTCTAGGGATGTTAGAACTGAATTTTGAACGGGGACCTATCACAGTATATTGTTAACTATTAAATATTAATACCACTTGAAAACTAGCCTTTTGAGAACAACTGACAAGAAACAGCAAAACACATAATGAAAAAAATATTATGCATAAGTAAGTACAAATATTTCTTTTGTACACATATAAACAGTGAACATTTTATCATTGTAATGATATTTAAGGAGTTTTAAATTGCCTGAAAATCATTGGAGCCGTTTCCGAGATTTATATTTTATATAATATACAAAAGATTACTCGTCTAAAGGTATAAGATTTTGTCAGTAAGTAATATCAGAAAGAACAATTAGTTAGGTGTGAACTATGAGTTAGGTGTTATGTTGCCAGTGTGTTATATTCTTAGGTCCTCCTAAACGAATATTGTTGAAACTAAAAAAGAAATAAAACAATACATACATACACATGCACACGCCTTTATAGGGGTAGGCAGAGGTATTATAATAGCCGCACCTTTCGCCGAAGATGATTCAATGTCAACGTGACAGATGGTGAGTCTATCGCCGTGTACACTATATATACGTCTTCGAATTACTTCCCAGACACATGCAGGTTTCCTCACGTTGTTTTCCTTCACCGTAAAGCACGTGGTGTGAAATCACTGTAGAAGAACTCATTGGTACAGGTCCCGTTGGGATTCGAACTTACATCGCTCGCGTAGCAGGCGACTGCTAAATCCCAAGGCCACGGCTCCTGCAAAGAAAACAAATAGAGGCCATAAACAAAATTCCTAGGAAGCGTAAGTGAAAATCAACATATTTCATGTCCTACTTTTATTATGTCCGTCACGTGCAAAGTGAATTTGAGCGAAGTGGCTGGGGCTAATCTAGTTTGACGATGCTCTGTGTAGCGCAACAAAAAGGCATTACCTTTTTGTTTGTACGAAATACTCTATCTTATGGACTGGTTATGTTATTTTAGCGTGTTTCCCTTACATCCTTTTATAATGGATGAAAGATATTGCAAAATTTGAGTATGCTTGCTTCCCAACTGGTGGTAATTCCTTCGAGAAATCATAAATGACATGTCAGGGCTTATAGTGTAAAAACTAAGTAAGAGATCGAAATTCTTATCGTCGCCGTCTCAGACACTTTGCATACGTCATAGAATTACTTCTCAGAAATATATAAAACACGTGATGTGAATCAGTCACTGTACATATTTTTTTTAGAAAAACTCATTGGTACAGGCCCCGCTGGGATTCGAACGCAAGGCCACATCGGCTCTAAAAAACTAAAGCCCATGAAACACCAACGAGGTTGTAATTTCGAAGTGAAGTTAGTAACTAAATACAGTTATGATGCCTAGCCATCATCAAAAATAAACCGGGCACTGACTCAGGTCGTAGGTTCATTAATTCAGAATTAGGCTCTTTGCATACATTAACTACTTGGAGGTTCATTAAGCTGGATAGGTAGGTAAGTGACGTAAGTGGAAGACTAAGAAAGTTGATAAGTTACGTTAGTTAAATGACGTTACAGTATAATAGGTAACGAGCAATATAACAACTTCATATATTTATCTATCTGACTTAAATTTGAATTTTTTTTACTGATTTAAAATTTGATTTGTTAATATTGTATTTATATCTTCGAAAACAACTTAATAATAGACGTTGTAATTAATAAAGTGCCTTGGTGGCCTTGAGGTTTGAGCAGTCGCCTGCTACGCAAGCATCGAATCCCAGCGGGGCCAGTACCAATGAGCTTTTCTAAAAAAACTTATGTACAGTGATTTTACACCATCTGCTTCACGGAGAAGGAAAACATCGTGAGGAAAATGTCTGAGACGTAATTCAATGACGTATGTATAATGCCTGAGATGGCGATGGACTCACCATCTGTCACGTTGGTACTTAATCATCTTCGGTGAAAAGTGGGTGTTGTGATTACAATACATCTGCCTACCCCTTCGGGGAATACACGCGTGAGCATATGTATGTATGTAACTTAATAATAATTCTTACCCCAATTTGAAGGAAGGTTCCCTTGGTAATAATAGTATCTATGTGATAACCTGAAGCTGGATTATAAATAAAAAAATCCGCCCTACTGCTACTGTCCTCTGATGTACTGTGACTAAGTTATCAAAGTAACTTGCCACTTTCCATTGTCGCTACGCAAAAGGGCTATAGAGCTAACTTATATATGCTTATTCAGTTCTTAAGTACATGATATTATTTCATGTTCATCATCTCCCTGGCTTTATTCCATACATTGTTGGGGTCGGCACTTGATTCAACCCGATGTGGCTGATCACCTGATTTTTACACGAAGCGATTGCCATCTGACCTTCGCAACCCCTTATGAGGAAAATCTGCGATCTGGGTTAAACCAGTTGTCAGAATATTTTAGGCCTCCGACTGACCTGTAACGATTGCCAAAGATGATAAATTGACAATGATATTATTTCATGTTATATACCCATAAAAACTTCTTTGTGAAATTTCACCTACTCGTAAGTAGGTGAAGAATTATAAGGTATTCTTCTTCCTACTTCAGAAGATTACTTTCGACGATTTCATTGGCTGGTATCATGGGAAAGGTCGAAGGTTTGATCGCAGCGATAATATGTTTTTTTTTATCTATGTAAATAATATGTAAGGTAACTAAGAGACTGGAAAAGGCTTTATTGTATACAAAGGTTTGAAGAATTTGGTAGTGTTTTTATGTTACTTTACACCGAATGAAACGAGTTAGGCAGGATTTTGAATGTGTTTTCATCCTGTATCCACAAGACAGGCATTACGAATAATATCCTTTTTTTTAAATAAGGATAAATCACGATTAAAATTAAAAATATTTACCATCATGCGTTTAATATTGCAAACGGATTGGCACTTGATACAAACAACATAATAGACCCCCACATGCGAGAATTTTATCAAACGCTGATTATTCACTGATTCAAATCACTGCAAAAAATACTTGAAGCAATCAAGCAGGATGAGGGATAAATGCTTTTAATTCCCGGAACGTAAAGTTGCGGGAATGGAATAAAACCGGAATTTGTGTCAGTCACAAGCGTTTTTAACGATTCATCAAACACGGTTCAGTTATTTCAGTATTATTACTGATGTAAATGCTGCCTCAGGAGTTTGAAGACTTAGATTAGAACCTCTCCATTCTTTTACTGATGAACTAGAAGCTGTAATCTATATGGATTGGTGTTTATGATAACTCAATCCACTTGTATGGACGATGCAAAAAAATATTGTAATCGCCTAAATCCTATTACAATTTCGCAAAACATTTGTTAATAACAAGTCTACAAACATGTTCAAAACGCGAATGCTGTCATATAATCTTTGCTTAACTTACTTAGATATATGTCCATAATTTTATATATTATACAGCTTAAACGAACATGCCGTATGAGACTAGACACGAACTTTAAATTAGACGTCGTAGATATATATACAAATGTTTTTATTTATAAATCTTATTTGAATAAACATAAATACTTAATTAATTTACAGATTATAGTCTCTCTATTTATTAGAATCTACATTTTTAGCTTTAAGTTGGAGACCGGATATGTAGACGACTCCCTGGCCTCACCGTGGGTACGAAAGTGTCTAAGGACTACAATATCAAACTCATAACACCCACAGGTCATGAAACTGCTAAATATATAAGAAAACCCTCTAACAAAATGCATAATATCCCTCAATCCATCTCAATTCACCGCAAACTATAATAAAAGCACTTTATTACGTCACAATAGGTGTAATGGCGTCGTGAAACTACGAAAACAAGATAGATAAAATAGTTAATTCCGCGATAGATGGACAACATCTAACTTAACTGTTCATTTTTTCTCGTTTTTCTCCCGTCCCTTTCAGCGGGTATCGATGAAAAGACACCGTGCAAAGAATAAAACGGAGATAAGACACTTTATTGATTTAGCTCAAAGTTG
Organism: Watsonalla binaria; assembly: GCA_929442735.1. NCBI lineage: Eukaryota > Metazoa > Arthropoda > Insecta > Lepidoptera > Drepanidae > Watsonalla > Watsonalla binaria. Next base: position 1,900,226 of record OV838932.1, read on the forward strand.
AGTTAGAAGTTTTGTTATGTGCCCAACTAGCTGACTGTGGTTCGCATAACAATTTTATTCCAAGTTTGGGTCATGAATCATTTTGTCAAGCCTTCTCCTGCACATAATAGTTGGCGCTGTGCATAAAAATACTATTGTAGCTTTGGCGAAATACCATTTTTATATTATCACGTTCATTTTAGAAAAGAACATGTATAAAGGGATTTTAATACGACATACGTGGCAGTCTGCGTGACGGTAAGCAGCCATTGTTGCGTATTTTACATTTGCAACCAAAACTTTACAAAAAATCCTCCACCACTCTCATGAAACATGCATTGACCCCGATCTTCTATAAGGTGGAGGGAGATGTAAAATAAATGTTTTTTTGACAGATTCATGAGATTATACGTGCGTCGCTTATATAGCAGGCGACTTCTCCATCCAGTCAGCCATTGCGATTAATATCATTATAAATTACAAATCCATTGAAAAGAGTTTGTTTTGTCTGATCTTGCTCAACAAAAGATAACGTGTTTGCCATGTCTCTTCTATGATTCGTAATCTTTGTCAATATATTGGTCGGATTATGGCGCGGCACAGAATCCGTGGCGCCACTCTCAGTTCGATATTTGAAATCTCGCATTTTTATTTAACCTCCATTCTTCGTACGGATTGGTTCCATTCATAGTATTCAGCTTGTTTTTACAATTCTTATTGCTTACTTTTTCATTATTAACCTTTATTTGGGATTCTTTGTTTACTTTTGAATAATAAATACTTAGAGCTTTCTCCATTTTCACGTTATATTTAAAGTAAATATTCTCACGCTAATCCAAAAAGGGCCCTCGAAGGTTAGGTAGAAGTGTTGGGGAAACAGTACCCTCTTTTCACCGAAGATGATCAAGTTTTGACGTGGCAGATGGTGAGTATATCGCCGTCTAAGGTACTATGCATACGGTACTATACATCTTTGAATTTCTTCTCTAAAATAATAACGCAGGTTTCCTAAGGATGCCTTCTTTTGATGTGAAGTTGTATCATGATCTTAGAGGGAAATTTTGCATCGCCACTCTCTCACTACAACTTCAATATAATATTCATCATCAAAAGTTTTATTATATATATCGTTCACGTACATTCTTACGCTCATGCCTATATTCCCTGAAAGGGTTGACTCACATTTCACCCGTTATGCTTAAGTCCCACTTAAAACGATGACTTATCTAAGATTCCAGGCTACTGGGAAATTACAAAGAAAACCCTATAAATACTTCCCGACCTGGAATCGAATCCATAACCTCGTGTACCGCAGTAGCGTTTGCAACCACTAGACTAACGAGGCAGTCGATAGCATGTTCTCGTAAGCTTCGGTTACTTTGAGTCAATATGGGTGAAATGATATTAATTAATCAAATTAATAAACGAATCAATCTTCGACGTTTCAATGGATAAGTGCTATCACGATGTAAACAAGGGATCAAATGTTTCTGATCACGTTAAGGGTCGTTTATCAATTTTATCTTGCAACTGGATTGTTAATAGGACCAATCTATCTTTATAAGTACTTAAGTTACCCTTAATTGTTCTACATACATAGTGACATAGATACATATGCTCACGCCTGTATTCCCCGAAGGGGTAGGCAGAGGTGTTGTTATCACAACACACACTTTTCAACGAATTTGATAAAGTGCCAACGTGACAGATGGTGAGTCTATCGCTATCTCAGGCACTATACACACGTCTTTGAATTACTTCTCAGAAATATGCAGGTTACCTCACGATGTTTTCCTTCACCGTAAAGCACGTGGTGTGAAATCACTGTACATAAGTTTTTTTAGAAAAACTCATTGGTACAGGCCCCGCTGGGATTCGAACTTGCGTCGCTTGCGTAGCAGGCGACTGCTCAAACCCCGAGGCCACCACGGCTCACACTGGTGTTTATAAAATATTTTTTACTAGCGTCCGTGACGCGGTTTTACCCGAGTAGTTCTCGTCCCCGTGAGAGTTTAGGGATGAGATATAGCCTATATTAATCAATGATAATGTAGCATTCAAATTTGTCACAAGTATACATACAAACCTTACCTTACCAATATTAGTATAGATATGTTTTTGCTGCAAACTTTCATTCTCTACTGGGTTTCGATCACTGGAAATAGTTTTATTGAGTTTTTCAATCTGTAATTTTCCAGTAGCATACCGGAGTCTGGCTTAGTGCCCAGTTAAGCAATAGGCTCGCTCCCTTTTGCATGGAATTTAAACAATGATGGCTGGATGTAGGATGGTATGTCGTTGGTGCCGTGGAGTTTGGGACGACCGCTGGTGTGGAATGCCACGTGTGTCGATACTGCTGTGGCGGCCGGTGCTGCTGCTGCTCAAGGATACATATTTTCTGCGTTTGCGGAGATCTTGAGGTCCGGATGCTCATCAACTATCTAAAAAGTTGCACGTCGTCTAGAAGCCTCTCGTGACAAGCAGGCTGGGGCTATTCAAGGTGGAAATGCTGCCAGCCTTCTTGGCCCGGTCCCGTAAGACATCGATTTGGGCCAAGTTATCTATTTGTTAGTACCAATATACTCATGAAATGTCAGTGTATCTACTATATGTTCACCTGTGCTTACTCCTTCGGGAAATATAGGCGTGATTATGATTAATAATTTCGTAATGTACCCTAGAATCTACATTAATTTGTTCAAATTATGAAAGTTTAAAAACATTAATACAGAGTACCCTCGTAATAAAGTGCTTCTATCAGTAGCAACAAAACCTCGACCCTTTAAAACATAACTATACAAAATAGTTGCGCAAAAAGACAATGGTGTCACGCGCATAAAAGTTCGGACGCGTAAAAACAAAATGTGCTCCGACAAAAAGCCATACAACGGCGCAAATGTCCACAGCAATGTATTCCATTCCGCCCCACTAGTTATATTCTGATAAATGATCGCGGGTGATATATACTGTTTTGTGAAAATGCCTCCCTTTTTGTTCTCTGTTTCGCTTGTACAGATTTTTCGCCGGCAAGTCTGTCGTGGAAATTATCATTAGAGTTACGTTTACGATACGCTGTGTTTTGCGAGATGTTGTCGCGGAAAATATCGTCGGAAATAAACTTGGAGGCTTCAGATAAAGGGTTGGTTCGTAGTTTATGGAGATTCGTCAAGGATGTTAGAATTTTTTGAGGACAGACATTATACGTAGCCTTATTTTTGCTAAGCCCACCTTGACAGACGTGGAGTCAGGATCCTTACCATAAGCACTTATTACCATCATAGTTAAAATCACTGTCAATTCAATTCAAAATATCTTTATTTGATTAGAATTTTAACAAAGTACTTTCATATCGTCAGAACGACAAGATTATACATACTACCGCCAAGTTCGGAAGATTGCTTTTACTGAAAAGAAGCCAACAAGAAACTCAGTAATTACTCTTTTAATTTTTTTTTATTAATGTATACAATTCTGAGTAATAAACTGAACAATATAAATCATAAAAAAAAAAAATGAACCATGGACACAGTTCCAGAGAACAAAAGTCAATAAAAAATATATAAAACTAAAGTAAACTACGTATAAGTAATTGTGTAGCTTGAGATGACCATGTCAATAAAATATCATGGTCGGGCCACTGATGGGCAATGGCTAGTGCAGGTCTGAAAATGCTTGCAAAACCAAGCGTATAAAAAATATTATATAACAAATATAGCTAACACAAGCTCCTCCTCCCCTCCATGGAAACTACCAACTTTTAACCGTAAAACAGGAACTGGAAGAGGTAGGACAAAGGAATCTCCTGTTCAAAATTCATAGCTGCCCGACTCGGAACTGTACCTCCACCTTACAGATTGCAGTCAAATAATGCTACCTTAAAATTTTGGGGTCTTACCGTAACCTTTCATTGCCATGGTAGTTTTACTCATAGTATGAGGTTGTATATGACGTCACACAGCTGAATTATTGCAATAAAAGCTCATTGGTGGGCTCCAGAACACTCGTAAAGTAGCATTATTTGACTTGAATCCTCTATAAGGTGGAGGTACTACAGAAGACCCTACCATCGGCTTAAGCAGAGCGTAAGATCTTTTGAGCTTTGACATTTAATTTTTGTAACGTTAAATTAAACGTCAAAGCTATGAAGTTCTTAATACGCGCTGCTTAAACGATCATATTTGGCTCCCAGCTTCGAGTCGGACAGATATCTAGACGCACGTTACCCGTAAATATATTTTTGGGAAAAACTCAGCTACGAAACTCAGTAAGTCAGGTATGGTATATATAAATGGTGGTAAAAAGTGGCAAATCTCAGCTCCATAGCATATTATTTGTAATTGCATAAAATGTTAAAGAAAATCCTACGAACGAGCAAGAATGAAATGATGCTTATTAAAAATCTCCAAGTCTTACAGTTAAAGCAAACTTCCAGCAATTTCAAATTGCTCGTATAAGTTGAATCTTTTAGATGCAAGTTTAACCGACCAAGGAGGGAAGTCCGTTCCATCGGAGGAAACTCACGCAACTTCTACACCACTACATTCAGTTGGATAACTTCGCAAATTAAATTTCCTCCAGTCTACATCGGAAAAAGCGTAGGTAACTTGAATAATGTAGTAACGAATGTTTGAAGAGTGAATTTGTGATGTAAAGTTTCGTCTTTTGTCGTTTTCAGGCGTAGGAGGTTTGTTTGCCAGGAATAAGCTATGTTTTTCTAGTATTTGGTTTGACAATTTCTCGTTTCGTTTCATGGAGGCCGTGGGGTTTAAGTAGTCGCATGTTAGAATCCCAGCGGGGCACGTGTAGGGAAACTTCTTGAGGACACCTGCATATGTCTGAGAAATAATTCAAAGTCGTATGTATAGCGTCTGAGACGGCGATAGACACCATCTGTCACGTTGGCACTTAATCGTGAAAATTACAATACTTCTGCCTACCCCTTCGAGTACAGGCATGTGCATATTATGTATATATGTATTAAAGGTTGAAACCAGATTGTTTATGCGGAACCAGAAGTTGTGATCCAAAATCGGAATTTATCAATATGAATATAAAAAGCGAATATATTACACCTATAAATATTTATAGCGCAATGTTGAAGCCTTTAAATATTTATAAAAAAGTAGCACATTAAGCACCTATACATATTGAAATTGACCTGCCTATTTTCCCATCAATCCGTCCATCGCGACCAGTGTTCACGTCCATAATTCTCCCGGATCATATGTCACGCCTGCATCCGACTCTGTAATTAAAGGGAGAGCAGTCAATTAATACCTGTCACTGGACAAAGAAGGCCTTTATAAAGGATGGACGTGTAAATGGCCCTTGAGGTAATGGATCTTGAGTACGCTTGTCGCTGTCGCTTGTGGCTACTCGATAATTGCTACAAGTGATGTCATAAGACATTATAATTGGCGCTGAGGATTGATGACTTCGAATCATCGTTTTGGAACTATTCGAACATATTGTAAGTCTTGTATTGGTGGCAATCAAATCTTATGTTACTACTAGCTAACGTAGGGTCATTACATATTTAATTATTGTCAAATAAAAGTAGCCTATTTAAGTCTGTTCTTCTCTGTAACAGCTAAGCTTCGTACCTGTTGGTAATCCTTAATCATGTCAATATGATGATTTGAAAGTGCATTGTTAAAAGTCTAATCAAATAAAGATATTTTTGAGTTTAAGTTTGAGATTTTCTTGCGATGTTTTCCTCTACCGTAATACTCGTGGATGGACATCACTAAATCACAGTATAAATATAAGATTTACAAGCAGTAAGTAATTTATCTTTTGAGATAAGAACGTTTGCTCCATACAGCGACCTTAAATTTCTGTCAAAATAATGTAGATATGTCGTTTAGAAGTTTTGAAAATGATCGGTAAAACAAGTGAATGCATAACGCGATCAGCCAAGACATGACACCCCTTACTGTCAATATCATTACGCCTATCGCGTTTGTTCTTTCATATAGACGCGCGTCTGGATTTTTCCTAGATACGTACATACTGAAGTTATTAGAAAAACTCATCACGTAGTCTACACCATCAGACCGCTGAGATTTGAAAGCGATGCAAGTTTTTGGAGCACTCAAGCGATTCGACCACCAAGACTCTTGAATCGAATCGTCACGAGGGTCTGGACCCTAACGTAAATCCTTTAAGGCATACCACAAACGGCCTTCTTCTAAGCCACTTGCACTCAATGAAGATCATCGCAGTATCTCAGAGCATCAGACGTCAATACCCTACAGCTTAATAATTGGATCAAAACTCAAAGATCTTTCCCGGCCATTGCCCAAGCATTTATCATAACGTGTTAGGCGCCGTTTGGGGAGCCGATTGTTTAATGGCTCATGCCTGTCTAGCCTTCCGAGCAATTACACTGAAATGCTATGGCAATGTCTATTCTATGACGTATATCATAGATACTATTATAGAAGATGGCTTGTACAATGCTCGGAATGTTTAGAGTGGTTTGAGTCGCTAAGCTAGCGGCGTAAGTTCCAATCCCTGCGAAAAAACTGCAAAGCAAATTGTAATAAATATGCATAGTGTGAGACAGAGAGATCTGGGGGCCTACCTTCATCGGCTTAAGCAGAGCGTATTAAGAACTTCTGGGCTTTGAAATTTCATTTTGGTACGGTAAAATGAAACGTCAAAGCTGGGAACTTCTTATTACGAGCTGTAATAATAGGAAGAAATTACCTTAATTCGCAATGGTCTTATCTTCGGATAAATTAGTACATAATATTTATGCATTAGTACTTACTCACATCTTCCTAGAAGCCGTGAGTGGCCAAATATAGTATAAAACACTTTTTTCGAACTAAATTTATATACTTGGAATTAATATCGATTATAATTCAGAAATCTAAACAAGCTGAATTTTCATCAAAATCTATTGAATTATATAAACATAACGGCATTCAGCGAAATGACCAAAAGATGATTATAAAAATACTTTATTAAAATGCTTCTGGAATTGAAAAAAACTATAAATAAAATAAAAAGTCTCAATATTACATGCATGTAAGATCTAAAATCACATGAAGGACAAACAAACAAACGAATAAAAATTTAATTTGCTTATAAAAGTTAAATATTTAAAGTTTAAAAGTACCAGGATGACATAAGATTGGAGGATGTAACAGACATAAGCCTCTCAGGCACGGCGAACGCGCTGAAAGGGCCACACAATCGATTTAGCCTTTGTCGTCGGCGAAACGTGTTCTAGTGGCCACTTTTTGGATTCCATACATGCGGCTAACAGTTTTGTATTGTTAACATCAAGGTTAGTTGACTGAGATGACGTCAAAGGGTTGTAAGGGCCATTATGGTCGAGCATACATAATATTTTGCAACATTTTGTTTTGTATTATGTGAATATGAATACGCGACTGTGTCGTTGGTCTCCAGCGTTTGTGACCACACAAATACTACTGTATAAGGGATTGAATAAAAATAGGTAAAGGTGAGGTAAGAATAGGTCCCGTCCCAATTAAGTATTCAAATGCACAATAGTCATTTTATGAGTCTGCCTCTGTCTATATATATTGAGCAAGGTGCATAAAAACATACGCAGTATCCGTGACGGGACCAGAGGGCCTAGTGCGAGTTTTCATAAAATCGCCGTCTCAAGTCATCGCGTTGACGTAAACGCAGATTTGTATGACATCAATATAGTGCCATCTGAGGGCCGACAGATGGCGCTGTTCGATTCGACTTGTGACGACATCAGTGAAAAACTTGAACCAGGCACTCTTGTGTGTCTTTCAGAAAACCATCTTATAAGAATGTACCTACATTACAGTGATTATGTGATGGACAGAAAAAAACTCACTTCAGTCTTTTCATTTGTAACTTGTGGAAAAATATTCTTTCGTGTATTTTCGGTATTAATAATTCAACCAATCAACACCATGACAGAGAGACCACAAAATGATTAACACCAATAGATACGCTCCGGATTTGCGGTCGTATGCAATTGAGTACCGTACAACGATGGTTAAGACTAGTCAGTTCAATTTGGGAATTGATACAGAAACCGCAATGTAACCGCAAATGGTGTAACACTCGATACATTGGTGGCTGAGAAAATAGAAAACGATTACGTCTTGTGTCTTGTCTGGCCTATTAAGTTGGAGCCAGAAATATTGATTGACTGACTCTAAGGAAGCAACATTCAGCAAAAATTTAACAGTTCCAATGCACAATTACTGATAATCAAATATTTAAACATAAATTATATATATATATAGTTTATGTATATATATTTATTATACTCCACGAGACTTTTTTTGCCTTCTAATCTAAACTAAACCACTATACCAAAACTAAACCAAATAAAAATTTTGTATACGTCTCATATATACAACTAGCTATCGACCGCGATTTTGCCCACGTTTTAATACAGATCGCTATTTTTTTTCTTTAAGTAGGTCTCATAGTTTGAAGTTCCTTACATACAAAATTACTAATCTCTATTTTATAATATTACTGTAGATGTGTAGCATAGCATACATAAAAATATGATAGATTTAGACTGTTTAGCATGAGATGACCAGCCCCAATACCAACGGAAACCACGCCCATAAGAAACTCGTTTTTGCCAACAAAAAAAATATAGGAAAGAAATACTTGCCTCACACGCCTAACCAAATCATGTTTCCTGTTATTTTCCCCGAAACCATTCAAGCGTTAGGCTGAAGTAATGCATCGCGACTGGGAATATATTTCCGAAACTTCTCGAATATCTTGATGTGGTAAATCGTAGATAGTGTTTGTTTATCTGTCATGAGTTATTAGCTTTGTATACAGACATACATGTATGTTTATTATGTATATATAAGGCGGACAGCTGAGTAATGCTCTGGCAGCACTAAATAAGATTTATTGACGAGATAACTAGCCTTTTATGACGGATATATAGATGAAGGCTTTGACCAACTATAAACTGGACCCCAAATGGTAGGAAACGACAACGCAGCAGGCCTCGTAGGAGATGGCGGGATGAGCTTGACGCTTTCAGGAGCGATTGGGAGAGGATTGCTGAGGACAGAGAAAGTTGGAAAAGTGGAAGGGAGACCTTTGTCCAGCAGTGGGACACGACAGGCTAATAATAATAATCCGTTTATATTCACAAAAGATGAAGAATATGAAGTATATTTAATACTACGCCCACACGTGTCATAAATATTGTCGACGAATTCAGCTGCAGCGGAAATCTAAACATACATACAGATAAATAACATTTAGGTGTCTGTTTGTATTCCAAAATAACATTTTAAAAAAAATGCGCATGAAAGTACATACCGAAAAATAAGCTATTTAAAAAAAAACTTTCTCTATTGTACGTCCGTCTGTCGGTCTGGCTGTCTGTTTGGTGCGGATAATCTCCGAAATGGCAGGACCGATATTAACGGGACTTTCACATAGCTAATATTACAAGGAATAACTTAAGAGACATGAAACTACAAATGAAACACGAAGATCTAAGCGGATACACGGGGCACAGCTAGTTGGTATATTAATTAAAATACATTGACAAAATAGCTCAATACAATTCTCAAATAGAATAACAAAAGAATGGGTAGACTAGACAATGAAAATAATTTAGACACAAAATAGGTCACGTACTTGATATAAACAATACCTCTCGGAGGTACATTTTTAAAGGTAGGCTTCTGAAGTTTATAGTGCAATACCATTTCTCATGATAGTGAGTAGAATTTTCCCCCTACCTCCCCAATTATAGGGCTGGCAAGTTATTAGAAATAATTCAGGGCTCGTGTGGCGTTGGGAATTGGGACCCTTTTTGGGGACGCATGGCCTCGTACGTTATGGACGATAACTTACAATCGCTCTAGATTTCATTTTCCGATAGCTATTTCCAGTATTATTGCTGTGCGTGACACAAGTTTTGATATAACATACGTACCTGAGTGTCGTTAGGTGTACGCTGAAGGTGGGTTGGATCAACTGACTTTAACTTTTTTAAATTAACTATGGGGAAAGGAGGGGGGGGGGAGGAGCTCGTGGCACAGTTGCGCATATCATTCGATCAGCGAAGTTAAGCAACCCTAAGCCTAGTCAGTAATTGGAAGGGTGACCGCCCGAGTTCCCTCCGTGCCTCGGAGAGCACGTTAAGCCGTCGGTTCCGGTTGCCAATTTCTCATCTTTGGCAGTCGTTACAGGTCAGTCGGAGGCCTAAAATAGTCTGAAAACTGGTTTAACCCAGATCACAGATTTTCCTCGTTAAAGGGGTTGCGAAGGTTAGATGGCAGTCGCTTCGTATAAAAATCAGATGATCAGCCACATCGGGTTGAATCAAGTGCCAACCCCAACAATGTATGGGATAAGGCCAGGACTATGATTAATTAACTATGGGGAAACCTTCAAAAGGTCGCACTGATGTCCCCCCATATCGCCGGGGCACATCCCCGGGGCAGCTGTGTCACCGTCTCTGGAGACCTCGCTGTGCAAGGGCGAGCCGCATCGCGCTGCTACCTCCCCGGGCCCGCGGCTCGGTGATCAGAGCATCCACCCCGACCAACACCAGCAGGCCCTCAGGCCCCCTTTTAGTGGCCTCTTAAGGCAGCCAGGGGATACCATAGCCAAATTCTTAGACCCTATTGGGTGAAGTCACTTTAACTATAACAACTAGTCAAAGTACTGACTTTCACTATTAGTTTTAACCACCCATATTTTCTTTTTACACTATATATTATGTACTATAAATACAATTAATATTATATACTGCATATGTCTGAGAAGTTTATTTATAATTTGAATATATAAACTTATGTAGAACTACATAGCTAAAAACCTTATAAATATAATCTAATAACTAAAAACCTTAAAAATATATAATCTTATAACTAAAATATATTATTAAAAGAAGTCCCCGAGTCCGAAGATACTGGCAGCATGCCCCCTTTGGATGGCAAGACTAATTCTTTGACCGAGGTAGCTGCCAGCTCTCCGGTCTCCTGTGATGTCGACTAACCTTTCGGTTATTTCTTTAAAAAGCCTAATAGCGCTAGGACCCCACGGACCAAGGGTCTCGACTCCGAATGGGACAAAGTCATATTCGGAGCCGAGACCCCTGTATTTGCAGGCTTTGGCTTTTTCAGCCGCTTCACATGCCGCACCAACTCTAAGAAGTAATTCAATGACATAATGTATAGTGCCTGAAACGGCGATAGACCATCTGTCACGTGGACAATTAATCATCTTCGGTGAAAAGGGTGTTGTTATTAAAGCATCTCTACCTACCTAAATACAGGCGTGCTCATATAAAACGAAAAGTTTAGTATTTTGTGAGCACAGCTCGGTCAACCAGGTACCGTACAATTTAAACGTAAAAAAAATGACACCGTCAGCAAATTTCCCAATTGGCAATGTAATTTGCCATTGCAACCATTGATTTGCCTATTGCAAAGAAAAAAGGATCGGCGATATCGGTCAAGCTGTTCACGCGTGATGTCGTGACCAATGGAAATAGGATTTATTTTAATATATATATATAGAAGATCTTAATTTCATACTGCATAATAAGTATACATATATATCGTGTAAGTTCCTATTAAAAAAAGGAAAAATAATTATAAGCATACAACCAACACCCACGTCGAAAGCGAAGGATACTCATGAAAATTCAAACACACTCAAAGCAACTCTGGTGTAAGCGAAATTAGGTCTAATTTAGCTCGCACCCCCCATCACATGCATAATGATACACACGCAATATGACACGTACACGACGTGATTGTGTCTCATAGGAGCGGTTACCGGGTTTGTTTGCCACTTCTAGATTATGAAACTATAGCGCGATGTTTGCGTAGAAGTTAATTGAGAAAGTGTACTCTAGGCAGTCTAATGAGACGTTCGCAACTTATATGTTAAGTTAATTTAAAGTTATTCATAACTTAACTCCTTATAGGGTACTCTTCCCATGATACTTAAAGAAGTAGGAAGTGTTAAAGAGGTATGCCATAACGGGTTTGAAAATCAAAAATGCCTGTCTGATGCCTGTACTACCTTACAGAAGATTCATACATACATATGGTCACGCCTGTATTCCCCGAAGGGTTAGGCAGAGGTGTTTTAATAACAACACACACTTTTCACACAAAATGGTTAAGTGCCAACGTGACAGAGGGTGAGTCCATTGCCGTCTCAGACACTTTACATACGTCATTGAATTACTTCTCAGAAATATGCAGGTTTCCTCACGATGTTTTCCTTCACCGTAAAGCACGTGGTAAGAAATCAGTGTACATAAGTTCTTTAGAAAAACTCATTGGTACAGGCCCCGCTCGTATTCGAACTTGCGTCGTAGCAGGCGACTGCTCTAACCTCAAGGCCACCACGGCTCTTACCACGGCTATATTTTAAGTTAATTTGAAGTTATTCATAACTTAGCTCCTTCTGGGGTACTTTTCCCATAATAGTTAAAGAAGTAGGAAGTGGTAAAGAGAGGTTATAACGGGTTCGAAATTTAAAAATGCCTGACTGAAGACTACCTTACAGAAGATTCATATATCACATTTGCATTCTAAGAGCCGCGGTGACCTCGGGGTTTGAGCAGTCATCTGCTATGCAAGCGACGCACGTTCGAATCCCAGCGAGGCCTGTACCGATGAGTTTTTCTAAAAACTTATGTGCAGTGATTTCACACTTTACGGTGAAGGAAAACATCGTGAGGAAACCTGCATATGTCTGTGAAGTAATTCAAATGCTAAGACGTATGCATAGTGCCAGAGATGGCGATGGACTCACTCTCTGTCACGTTGGCACTTAATCAAATTCGGTGAAATGTGGGTGTTGTTATTACAACACCTCTGCTTACCTCTTCGGAGACCATTCTGCGATGACGTGAGTATTAAAAAAAATCTAAATCCCAATTTTTTTGAGACTTAAGTTCTACGAATGAATATAAGGCAAAATACAATTTGTACCCTCCTCACTTTTACCTACAAGTGTTTAGAAGGCGAAGTTAAGTATACGTAATTTATTTCGCCGAAACAGGGGTTGGTAAACACACCACGTGTCTTGCTTCTAAATAAGGCTTTTGGGGACAAATCTTTTAACGAGATTAGGGCCGTTCCGAATGGACCCACTTGAATTGGCCCCGAGGCTAATATTACAGCGGAGATTTTAATTAAAGATGTGCTTATCCTTGCTTTTTTTGAGGACAATTCTGTTGTTAAAAGTAAGCTAGTTTGGAATTGAGTTTTTTACTGAAATACAACACACACATAAAGTCTAGTTTGATCGTGTAGGTGGTAGAGTGCCCCAGTAGCCGGAGTCCCCCTTGAGCACTGAGGATGGCCACCGTGGGTTTTTTACCTGACTCTCCCTGGGAGGTCTGGGACCTACCGAAAAATTTGCAATTAAAAAAATATATTTATCCCTTGTTCGTCCGTCCTAAACAGCATGACCAATATTAACGGGACTTTCACTGGTTGATAGTTAATGTTACAAAGAACTTAGGAGAAATAAAACTATAAATGAAATTAAGTCTAAGCGGATACACGGGGCACACCTGGGGTTTTACCCAGGGAAGTCGGGGACCATTTGAAGAAAAAGGTGATGCAGTGCCTCAAGTATATGTTTTAACTCGTTTTAACGGGCACGATATCGCCTGCGTATTTTCCTCATTTTGTATGGGAACGTCAAAAAGCGCCCCAAGCGGCGAGTGTAGGAAGTTTTACGTTTCCATACAAAAATAGTGCAAAACGCAAGGTCAAGTGACGACGTTCCAACTTGTCACCTATACTTAGGCCACTGATCATCATTTTATACTGAGCCTGTCACCAGCTAGGAGCTCGTACCTTTGAATGCGCAGTTGTAATTTTATGGGTCTGTCTTTGTCTATATGTATACCGCGGGGCGAATAAAAAGATGCGCTGTTACCTCCACTAATATCGCTGTGTGTTCAAAGCACATTACGGCATTTGCTCCGGCTGAACTAATTACATAAACGCCTGTATTCCCCGAATGCGTAGGCAGAGGTGTTGTAACTACAACACCCAGTTTAGTGCCAACTTGATAGATGGCGAGACTATCGCCGTTGCAGGCACTGCACATACGTCTTTGCAGACGTACGCAGGTTACCTCACGATGTTTTCCTTCACCGTAAAGCACATAAGTTTAATTCTTTGGTACAAGCCCCACTGGGATTTGAATTTGTGTCGCTTACGTAGCAGAGAACGTCTCGAACTACTAGACCACCACGGCAAACTAATTAAACGGGATTTATAGCGCATCCTTGTAGCTTTTGTGTAAAGATTTTTACCTTTCTTTACTCAACAAGCATCGCGTGATGGCCACCGAATAGTGTCATTCGCGGGTTTCCCAATATGAAATTAAATGCCTACGTTATATTAGGAATTTAATAAATATTATAATGTATTGTATGCTCGTGGCACAGTTGCTATTGCGTATATTATTCGATCAGCGAAGTTAAGCAACCCTAGCCCTAGCCAGTAATTGGATGGGTGACCGCCCGAGTTCCCTCCGTGTACGAGCACGTTAAGCCCTCGGTCCCGGTTGCCAATTTATCATCTTTGGCAATCGTTACAGGGCAGTCGGAAGCCTAAAACAGTCTGACAACTGGTTTAACCCAGATAACAGATTTTCCTCGTACCAAGGGTTGCGAAGGTCAGATGGCAGTCGCTTTGTATAAAAATCAGGTGATCAGCCACATCGGGTTGAATCAAGTGCTGACCCCAACAATGTATGGGATAAGGCCAGGGAGATGATGATGATTGTAACACTTTTTTTTATAATCCTCTCTGATTCTCACGGTTTTATCAGCGTAGAGCGTCATGAGTGACCCGCGAAACCCTAATTTTTTTTTAAGAATTCTAGCCTAAGTTACTCTTTATATCACCTATACGACAGTGAAAGTCCGGTTAAAATCGCTCCAGCCGTTTTCGAGATTAGCCGCAACAAACAGACAGACTTTTTTTATTGGTTTTTCTATGTTAGTATCGTGTATACTTTCATATGCTTTTGTGAAAAGCTGTTATTTATGAATTGCAAATAAACACGTGAATTTTATTTATCTGTATGTATATATAGATTTAATAATTTTATTGCGTTAAAACGCACGTTCTGAATTTTAGTGTCTGCGGTGTGTACCGCACTTTATTCCGAGATTAATTTAAACATTATTCATTCCCATTTCATTTGAATAGGGCTCAAAGGGAATCTTTCATTTATTTGGAATAATAATTAGGCTACATTACATCAAAGATAGACCTACTATAATACATAGTTGAAATTTCTTGTTATACTGCCTCGTTGGCTTAGTGATAGCAAAGCTCCTGCTGCGGAATATGACTTCTTGAGTTCGATCCTCGGGACGGAAACATGTTGTTGGGTTTCCCATTTATGTGAATTCAGTAAATTTCCAAAACGAAACTTTTTCAAATAAAACTTTCCTCTGTTCTTGAAATGTGATGGTGAGTAATGGATTTGTGTTATAAATCTGGCCATTGATGGGGAATCTTCGGGAAAATAATATAAGAGGCGACATTTATCAAGTTTGGATATCATCGCGACTCATTCTACACTTGACAAGGGTTGAAGATGCTTATTATTAGATATATAAGTTCTCGGATCAATCAAGAATTTACACAATATGAAAAGTGTACGTATTTTGAAGCTTGAATACAAATAAAATTGCTAAAGTGATGCAAAGCCATGTACTTCATATTCTCAAAATGGTTTGGAAAAATACTCACACGAGACGGGACTCGAACCGTGCATTTGGAGCCCCCGCATTCGTAATCCCGTATTCGCATTTTCCGAATTTATTAAATAAACACGTGTGCCAATGCTAAAATATCTAACAGATGGTATATTATCAGAGTGGGCGATATTCTCATCATCCGTCACGGCACCATTGCCTATCCATCGTCGGCATAAGCAGCGAGTATAAAGAACTTCTGAGCTTTGACTTTTCATTTTTGTACCGTAAAATTAGACGTCATAGATAAGAAGTTCTCAATACATGCTTAAAAGATAATTATTTAATGTTATCAACTGTTTTAAAAAAACCTTTACAAGGATGTCTCAAGGCAGTTGGCAGAGCAATTACATGGTTTGCAGAGGTCGTGGGTTCGCATCCCAACTTGTTTTCGTATTTTTTCCTACTGTTTTAAGCATGTAGAAAATATATCTGAGACGGCAAAGGTCTCATCATCTGTCATGGCATCAGATCATCGTTGTCCAGTGGAAGTCTACTTTCGATAAGGGATTCTGACAGTGATGCCCTCATCCATGCAAGCATCCATACGCTGTAACCAACACAGGCCGTGCTTGTTTGCCACATTAGCGGTATAAATGAAAGATTTGAGCCTAGTGCCTCACAATTCAGCGTAAATGAAGTTCCCTCCCCTGCCTTGAGAGAAGGCCACGTTAAGCCGTCGCTCCCGGTTGCTAATTGAATGTCTTTAGCAATCGTACTGTTTAGTCAGTTGCTTAAGACTGCACGAGTAGCTCAACCCTTTGTTTATCGATTTCCCTGCAAAGGGGATACGAAGGTCAGATGGTAGTCGCTTTGTGTATAAATCAGTAACTACATCGTGTGGGATCGGGTGTCGAGCTCAACAATGTATGGAATAAGGCTTTCCAATTCCCTTTTCAAATAATAACGTAGTTGATACCATATTGTCACAGTACCCATATGAGATTACTACAAGCAGTGCGGAATCTAGGAAAAATAAAACAAGAAAATGCTTAGGCCATCCCAGAAGGGATGTTGTAACAACGACACCCACATTACACCGAATATGGTTAAGTGCCAACGTGACAGAGGGTGAGTCTATCGCTTGCGAAGCAGGCAACTGGTCTAACCCCAATGCCACCATGACTTTGAAGCTTTGAATCGACATTAATTTGATCCTAAATAAATGAGTAAATTTTTAAAAGTGACGACGGTCAGGATCGAATGTTCAAACGTTCATATTACTCATTTTCGTTTATATATGTATTTCTAATTCCATACTGCTTAGCAAGTTTACCTATATTTATACTGTGTTGTGTTCTAACCACGAGGCTGAAAAAGCTTGGATTTTATTCAGAATAGATTGAGCGTGCGACATCAAAATTCGTGACCAATTTAACCCAGTGACTGGGATTTAGGCCGCTGCCGAATGCTTGTCAACTTAATCTCTCATCTCAAGCTACACAATTATTCGTAGTACTTATTTTTAGTTTTAAAAAAAATTATATCGACTTTTGTGCACTGGAACTGTGTCCATGGGCTTATATATATATTGTTTATGATTTAAATTGTATTACTCAAAGTTGTAATTTTTTTTAAAAGAGTAATTACTGAGTTTCTTGCCAGGTTCTTCTCAGTAAAAGCAACCCTCCGAACCTGGCGGTAGCATGTATAATAAATATGTAATCGTGTCATTCTGACTATTTGAAAGTACTTTGTAAAAAGTCTAATCGAATAAAAATATTTTTAAATTTGATTTTGAATTAAAATTAAGAGCGGCATAACTGGATCCCCCGGTTAGCATTCGAAGTGCCCAACTGGGGACTGTACCTTTACCTTACAGAAGAACCTTCTGCCCGCAATTTCGTCCTCGTGGAATTGTTACTTTGAACTATTGCTAATTTTAACTGTAGCGTGATGATTTATAGCTTATAACCTTCCTCGATAAGTGGACTATCTAACACTAAAATAATTTTTAAATCGGACTAGGAGTTCCTTCGTTTAGCGCGATCAAGCAAACAAACTAACAAACTCGTCAGCTTTATATATAATTATAAAGATAAAGAGAATTGGAAGAGGAAAACAAATTGCACCGACCACAAATAACACGAGGTAAGGACAGGGGGATTCTGATGAGAATATTGTGTTCAAATTATGAGTGAGGTCACCAGAGATTCTACAGTAGGATCCTTTTGTCATGACACTCTCGCGATGGTTCATGCTGCAGCTGTCTCTTTGACAAGTAATATAAAGGTATTAAAAACTAATAACACTATTTATTTTTTCTATTGCAGGTAAGTCTCGTCCTGTCGATGACGCAACCAAGGAGGACCCATGTCTTACTGGTAGGCCTACCTTCTAGTTATATTTTATAAGTTAACACTGAGGTTATGTGTGCTAAGAAGGCTTTTGTACGATAGAGATTTTAATTCAGTATTTAAAAAATAATTACAAACGGAAAAACTATTATTATCTTTGAAATTTTGAGGGTATATTGGTCGTGATTAGTAAGACTGACCATGAAATATACGATACAACAAGAAAAAAGCACTCCGACAAATGTGTAATATGTTACTAACTTGCAATAAATATATGAATATGAATATGAAAAATAATGTTCTAAATAATACGCGGTTGACTTGACACCGTGAAACCTCAGAAAAAGTGGGCAGCTAGTACCGGGCAGCACTAGATTTTTAGTACCAGCTGAGTAGGCAGCATCGCCGATGCGTCTCCGATCCTGAAATAATAGACATTCGGTAGGCATTGGTTAGCTCAACCATATATGGACATGCCTAAGTAACAGCAGTACCAATCAAAGTATTTTCACACAACATAATTAAACTGCCATTCAAAATATAATAAGATAATGGTTAACGTCTTCTTGTTACTTATTTAAAGTAAAGAACTTGCTTTCGCTAACACAAACCTTACAGAGATCCCTCACAAAGGGCACATTAAATACGCTCACGCAATTTTAAACTCTACGTCTATGAGATTAAGGATTAACCGTGTTCGTAGCTAAGAATACCGGGCCCCATGGCTGGGATTCGTCTTACAAGTTACAAGCTAATTACGAAGCTTTCCGGGGAGCTCTTAATAAGTAATACTACGCTCTATGACGCCCACTGTGCCTTTGGACGCTCTCACACCGAACTGTAACACTAATTTGTTTGAAAGTTCTGAATATTAAAAAAAAGTGGGGATAAATTAGTCCAAAATATTAGCATTATGTTTGCTGTTCTTAGTATTCTCAGGATTAATCGGAGGATTAATTCTGAGAATACTAAGAAATTTTAAACAAAACCGAAAAAAAAAAGATATTTTTTGTCATTAAAAAAATCCTAAAATGTTGTCAAAATATACAAGGCGAGAATAAAGAGCTCGATTCCACAGAAGGCTCACTTAAATATAACTTTAGCTTCAATTACATTAATCAGTATTTTCATACATTCTTTCAAAATGTTCATATAATACATGTTACAACATTAATTATTGGACTGTATGGATATGAGCCACCATCCTAATATAAAAAAAAAAAGAATATTTGCTTTGCCTATTGTGCTTATTTAATATTTAAAAAAATAACTTAACTAAATTCTGAGCGGTATTCGACGCGACTTTCCTAAAATCCTTTATTTTATCACTCAAGATACACCAAACAACCAGTAACGTCGAAAATACCTTTAATCTTGGAAAGTTGCAGTACTAAATCCCGTGCCGTGGAACGTGAAAAGGAAACAGTATTACTAGAAATTGTCATCTGCAATTTCAACCTACGAATTAGCCTCTTCAAGGAGCTTCAGCGGCATTAATCACTATAAATGCAAGTATCATACACACAAATTAAGTTATAGTTCGATCTAAAGGGAAAGTATAGGTACATATAAACAAAATGGGAAATAACACACACTTTTTGTTACGCACTCGAATAAATGTTATCAATTAAAATTTTGCCATTATAACGATATTTAGGCTCATATTCAAAATATTTGTTGGACTTCGTATACTATGTAAAGAAATACTTATTTACTTAATTCCCTTTGAATCAACGCAAGATTTACAACCAATAAAATAAATTTAGGGAATGAATAAAAAATGTATTAATAATATATTCACATCGGTGTAAGTTCAGCCAAAGTTTAATATGAATCGGGCCTAAACAACGAGCTTTTAATAAAACATTGGAGCTTGCGATGGCTGTCCCATGAAATTTATATTAACACCAGGTTGCCACGCAAAATTTTTTTAGCTTAAGTATGCTTTTGCCAAACAAACGGAATGCTTAGTAAGTGAAATTAAATTCTGTCCATCGCTCAAATTATACGAGTATTTTACTGGAATATAATTAAAAATTACATTTAAAATATAAGGTAAAACTCTGTTTTGCAATAATGAACTCTAAATAAATTCGATTACAGATTAATTTCCCTTGTGATTTAAGGTTTTCGTTGGTAGTAACAGATTTGTGTTTAGATTTGGTAAAAAAGACATAATATATTCGAATAGAGGCTCAACATAACAACACCAAAATTAAATGACAGCAAAAACTGTGTAATTACATAGGCTTTTAGGACCAGCAAAAAAAATTTAACAGCTTAGCTGCTAAACTTCCAAAAAGGGGCGATTATGGTACTAAATTATAACTACTTGCTTACTCACGATGCGTACGAAAAGTTCCCCGTCCCGGGAACAAATCCAATCATAGTTACAATACACCCGGCTTGTATAAAACATTGGCTTCGTATCATTTAGCTGAGTTGGCCAAGTGCTTGGCCCAACTTTCCAACTTTTTTCTGAGAACTTATATTTTGTTCACGCCGTCATTACAGCGATCGTGACTTGTTGATTAATTTCCCCGCGTTGATGGAAGCCTATTGTTTTTCGTCTTTTTAAGTTATTTGATAAATGAACAAGGATCTATCTGTTAAGGCCGCCTGGGAGACGCAAGATTAATATATTCCAACTTCATTAATATTTAACGGTAAGATTTTTTCCCCTTAGCTGTATTTGTATTCATTGTCGGTGCTGATAAAGCGAAAGTTGGCTTCAAGCGCCTTGTTACATAAACCAGTTATAATATTACGGTTTTATTAAGTAATATTCGGTGTAGTAAGTAAACTTGGTTGTTATGATTCGACGAACGATTTGGCATATTTTTGTTTACTTAAGGGTTTCTCAGTTAACTATAGACCATAATTATGGGATTTAGAGATATATTGCTCTTAATGATAGTATAGATAAAATAATTTTATTACAGATCGTTAAGTGAGTCAAAAAAAATCAAACACCTATAAATTAAACATGTTATCTACATATTTATTTATATTGTATTTATTTGTATAATACTTATATATTGTATTGTTTTTATATATATATGCTCACGCCATCCCAAAAGGGTCCCCGAAGGGGTAAGCAGAGGTGGTGTAACAACACCCACATTTCACCGAATATGATCAAGTGCCAACGTGACAGAGGGTGAGTACATCGCCGTATTGTTTTTATTTTAATATACTAATTATTCTATGTATAATTTGTTTATATATTTATTTGTATTTTTATTCATATTCTCTGTCATATGTGTGTTTGTTAGACTAGTTTAGTTTTAAAGTATGTAATCAGTTTTTAATGTTATTTTTCCTAATGATATATCACACCCGCTTCTATGTTTGTCCTGTATTGTAAGATTGACTGGCAGAAAATGATTTAGCATTAAGTCCACCTGGGTACTTTGTGCTTAAAGTTTTTAAATAAATAAATAAAACACTTGTAAGCTTGTAGGTATTATAAGGAATCCTTATTTATAATCGATTAATAGTATAACTTATGTTAGGAACTTTTGTTTTTTTTTGTTGACGATGGGGAAACCTTCATAAGGTCCCCGACCGACCTGGGAGAGGCAGATCGGGGTATGTGGGATTCTTACCGCACTAAAACCCACCCGGTGGCCATCCTCAGTGCTCAGGGGGGACTCCGGGTACTCTGATAGAACGCACCGGTGTCCCCCCGCACTTTGCCGGGGCACATCCCCGGGGCAGCTGTGAGGCCGCCCCTAGAGACTTCGCTGTGCAAGGCAGCGTGAGCCACGTCGCGCTGCCACCTTCCCGGGCCCGCGGCTCGGTGGTCAAAGCTCCCACTCCGATCACCGCCAGGAGGCCCTCCGGCCCCCTCTTAGTCGCCTCTTACGACGATATTCTTAGACCCTGGCTATTGGGTGATGTTAGGAACTGTGTCAATCGGAACATTTGTTTTTGAGTTGAATCATTACAAACGTAAACTATGTCCTACTGCTCAACTTCTCAACTAGTTGAGCAATTTGTTTGAAAAGTGAAGTGAACTTGAAGAAGATAAAAACATCGTTAAGTACCTTGGCTCTGCATAGATATCGGTGCATATAAACTCAAAGTGTGTACATTTTACAAATAAACACTCTTTACATGACTACAAAGATCTATAAAAATAGCATTCGAACCTCTATCTCAAAGCAATCCCAGGCAGAACTACACATCGGTGCTTTAAAATGTTATTTTCTAATACAAAAGCGAATCCATGCACCTCTTCTTTATAGCTCCCGCGAGAATGCATTTGTATTCAAATATTCAAGTCTTGTACCTTCAAGCATAACCATCTATACCTATTGAATTTTATTCCATCTGCGCTAGTGACGGTTTTTGATTAATATATTATTGTTAAATTTTTCGTATTTGCAACAAATATGCTGTTTAGTTGCAAGTAATTTGAGAATTTGCTAAGTAATTTAGAAGTGATAATAAATAATTGAAACTTCAAGGGCTCTGGGGCTTGAGCAGTTACTTGCTACACATGCGACGCAAGTTCGAATCCCGGCGGCCAGCACACCACGATTGATGGTTTCATTCCACGTGTATCACGGTGAAGGAAAACATCGTGAGGAAACCTGCATATGTCTGAGAAGCTCTTGATAGACTCACCCTCTTACATAGGCTTACCCCTTCGGGGAATTCAGGCAGTTACATACATATGCTCACGCCTGTATTCCCCGAAGGGGTAGGCAGAGGTGTTGTAATCCCACAACACCCACTTTTCACCGAAGATGATTAAGTGCCAACGTGACAGATGGTGAGTTCATCGCCGTCTCAGACACTTTACATACGTCATTGAATTACTTCTCAGAAATATGCAGGTTTCCTCACGATGTTTTCCTTCACCGTAAAGCACGTGGTGTGAAATCACTGTACATAAGTTTTTTAGAAAAACTCATTGGTACAGGCCCCGCTGGGATTCGAACTTGCGTCGCTTGCGTAGCAGGCGACTGTTCAAACCTCAAGGCCACCACGGCTCTATTCAGGCAGTTATTCTGCATTAATCGTGCTCATACCGGGGCGACAATTCATGAAATCAGTCCAGTAATTTTTAGGTTTATACTTTAAAAAAAGTATTTTTTTTTACTTTATAATATTAGTAGGAGAGAGCAAGTGCAACTGAATATCTTCTAGAGCTTTGAAAGACTTGTTATTACGTGACTCCCACGCTCCAATGTTCTGGATAACATTCCAATACAACGTACATTGCTCGTGTTATCAGTCAATGCATGACACGCCACCATTGCCGGCAGTCATACGTCATGGGAGTTGGCATTTTTATAGCTGCCACCTGGCTACCTTTTATTCTTTGACGTAAAACATCTGTTATGGCAAGGGTCAAGAGTGGTCATACAAACATTACCTCTTCATACAGTTTTCTGATATTATAAGAAGTAGACTTATTATATAGGTTACGAAGGTCAGATAGCAGTCGCTTCGCATAAAAATCATGTTAATCCCAACAATGTATGGGATAAGGCCAGGGAGATGATGTGATCATCATTGTTGGGGTCGGCACTTGATTCAACCCAATGTGGCTGATCATCTGATTTTATACGAAGCGACTGCCATCTGACCTTCGTAACCCTTTTAACGAGGAAACTCTATGATTTGGGTTCAACCAGTAGTCAGACTATTTTAGGCCTCCGACCAACGTTGATGATTTCAAATTTAAAGAAGATGTCTTTAGTCCGCTACCATTCATCCAGATCTTTAATCAAAACGCCTTAATTCCTTTGTTCCATGGGGCAATAAATAACGCGAATATCCTGACTTAATAGCATTTAGAAACTCTATCACGGCTAAGTAATGGCTTTTGTATCTTATTATAAAACACGCAAGATTGAACTTCGCTTGAATTCGCCAAAAAGTCCCGGATTTATTACATTCATCATTCGATTTGCTGGCCCGTACATTTGTTACAAAGTTTATGTATCTCGTAGCGTCGTAGCTCGTAGCCCGCCTACGGGTTGTGACGTCACGACCAACCTTCACTGGGTCACAAGATAAACAATCACGGAAAGTCGGTCTCCTCGCATTGGAGGTAACACGTTTATACACAAACGCATACTTACGCGTCTCTAAGCTACTCCTGGAAATTGGAACTACCTAATTTGTAAGAGAAGTAGTCTTGCCTGCTTGTAGCGAATAGAAGCTAAGTTCACGTTTCTCCGAGAGCCGTGGTGGCCTCGGGGTTAGAGCAGTCGCCTGCTACGCAAGCGACGCAAGTTCGAATCCCAGCGGGGCCTGTACCAATGAGTTTCCTCAGTCCCCTTCGAGGAATACAGGCGTGAGCATATGTATGTATGTATGTTCACGTTTCTCCATGGAAGTTGAGTGGAGGAGATGTGCTTACTAGTTGTTGGACCGATTTACCGTAGTTATAAAATCTAGTACATGCTTCCTAGACAATATGCGACGATGGCTGGCATTCTCGTCATACTTGTGAACAGGTGCTGCTTGTGGGGGCTGGTCATCTCAAGCTACACAATTACTTATACGTAGTTTAATTTTAATTTTTATATTTTTTATTGACTTTTGTGCTCTGGAACTGTATCCATGGGCTTATATATTGTTTATGATTTATTTTGTTTGACTCAAAATTGTAAAATTACTTTTTCTTTAAAGAGTAATTACTGAGTTTCTTGCCAGATTCTTCTCAGTAAAAGCAACCTCCCGTACCTGGCGGTGGTATGTATAATCCTGTGTAATCTTGTCGTTCTGATGATTTGAAAGTACTTTGTTAAAAGTCTAATCAAATAAAGATATTTAGAATTTTGAAAATTTGATCTTAGTGGCATTCACGTTCATGTTGCAGTAACCGCTTATCACTAAATGGACTTTACGCTTTGCCACTCTTATAGTAAAGAAAAAACAAATGACTTGATCCTGAATCCTTGTATTCATGCGTATAGGAAGCTGGCTTTGTGTTACCTTAAAATTTTGTGACCAGGTGCTACGGGAGTGTCTCATATTAAATTCATAGGCTCTGCTATAATACCCCGAGTTTTCTTTAATAATGTGACGAAACGTGTAAACAAGCTCTGCTGTAGATTATGTTTAGTACTTTGTCAAGCTGTAGAATAAACGCTTATTGACGGGCTTTAAAATTTTATTAAACTCTTTACAAAACTGAGGCCATACCATAAGCTCTAATGGCTATCATAGTTCCACTGTGTGACAGTGACAGACTTATACACATCGTAAATATCTGTCTCAAAGTTAAACTATCATGGCAATAAGAGGTCGTTTTATCATATTTTTTATAGGATAAAAAAACATACAGTCGCATTGAGAACCTCCATCTTTTTTTAAGTCGGTTGAAAAACCAAGTAAGCTTTATTTTTTTTAACTTTTTTTTTTTTTAGCCTGGATTTTACGTTTTAAGTTTTAAGTTTATACACTATTTTTCCTTTGCACATAAAGCTCATTGTGTGTTTTTTTATATCAGTATTTTCATACACATTTAGTGAACGAAAATTTTGGAATGACAAACAGACACATCAATTTATTTATCTGTTTAGGTCTGTACATATAGATATAAATGTATAAGATTTAGTTAGTTGAGACAGAAGTATATTGGAAATATCGTTCCACTGCTCTAAACTGCGTAAACCACTCAGTCAGCGCGGCTTACAAGCAAGAATATTTTCCCAATGTAAATTATGATAAGCAGACGTCATTGGTATGTTCTTTTATGTATGAATGTTGGGGGAAACTTGTATAACTCTCAACAACCGAATCTGAGTAACTCCAGAAAAGTTCGCGACGTGTTTTCGTCACAAGTACTCAACATTTGTAAGATTTACGGCTGTGTTGTTTTGGTATAGAAATATTGAGTGCATTTTTTTCGTGCTTATCCAAGTTTTTATTTTATTACTAGCTGTGCCCCGTAGTAAATGTTAACCTAAGTTACTTCTTGAAATATCAGCTTTAAATGTTTCTCTGTCTGTCTGAATGTGTTTCGGCTAATCTCCAAAACAGCTGGATCGATTGTAACGGGAATTTCACTGCCAGATAGCTGATGCTACAACACAGTGGAGCAGATTGGGCTTACTATTATTTTCTCGCAGGAACATAAGGAAATAAAATTATATGTGTAATTTCTCATGTTCTCGTATCGATTACCTTCAAAACCTTTTTTTAGAACTTATTTTATACATAATTTCAAGTATGGAATTGGAATACGTTAACCATCATGAAAATCCCAATCGGTTGTAAGCTCTAGCCGTAATGATATAAAGAACACTTTCGCAAATTACCCTTTCAAAGGGAAATACGAGGACCAATTTTTACGACTTTTCCAACGGAAAGGCGTAAATAATCCTCTGTCATGTCAATTTGTGTGTAGACAAAAATGTTACGCAAAAAGGTCCTACATCTTTAGACACTGAGCAAATTTACTAAGGTGTCATATACTTACGACATCCCCGGGGTGTATCAGATATAAGTATCTCTGGCTCTGACAAGTACAAAGCAGAACACGTATCATTTATATTGTTGACTTTTCACCTTATTTTGAAGGTGCTAAGGTCTTTATTACAGATTCGGCCAAGTTTGTTATCTCGTAACAGTTCAACACGTATGTAATCACTTACTTACAGTTGAAATGGGAAACATATGGAATAGGAAAACATCGATATGTACCTCCGTTTTACAGAAAATTGTACCAAAGTTTTTCTAAAAAACTTATGTACAGTGATTACACACCACGTGCCTTACAGTGAAGGAAAACATCGTGAGGAAACCTGCATATTTCTGAGAAGTAATTCAATGAGGTATGTAAAGTGTCTGAGACGGCGATGGACTCACCATCAGTCACTTTGACACTTAATCATCTTCGGTAAAAAGTGGGTGTTGTTATTACAACACCTCTGCTTACCCCTTCGGGGAATACAGGCGTGAGCATATGTTACATACATATGCTCACGCCTGTATTCCCCATCCCCATAGACAATTTTGAGAGGAGCAGGGGCGTGCATTCCAGATAAGCAGATAAGCAGTGCTTACCATTTGTGTTGACTGAAAGCACTCGTTTTGTATATGAGTGTGTATACCAAAGCGTATGTACCTCTGCCGCTCCACATTGGTATGTAATTACCCTACCTACCTACCGTATTTATTGTTTATGCTTACTCCTCTGAAAATCCAATGCACGCCTGGAGTGGAGTGTTTGTATTAGCTAGAGTACCATGCACTCTAGCTTAGTGAATATAGATTCTATTCCTTTGGGGTATGCACGAGTTAGACCCATAATAAAACAAACGTTAATAAGTTTAGAATTTAATAATGTAGCTTAGAATTATCAAATCAGAACCATATTAACAGCTATCGCCCCGCGGTCCCACCCCCGTAGACTTAACTTCATGGGTGACCGCGGAATACTAACTTTATTTTAAATAAAACTACCCTAAGTTCTTCCATGTAACATTAGCTATCTGCCAGTGAAAATCCCGTTAATATCAGTCCAGAAGTTTGGGATTAGCCGTAAAACAGACAGATAGGCAGACGGCATAAATGTTAAAAACTGATTTTTTTTAATCTACTTTATTTCACATGATATATATTAGTGAATATTAAGTGAAGCTGTTTATTTAGAATTACAAGCAAACACCTTAATTTTATATATCTGTATAGATGAGTTGTTAATAAAACTATATTGGAGTAAATAAGTTGAGTTGTAAATAAAAAGGAAAGATTTGATTGTTTCTTTGATTGAATAGGCTCAAAAACTAGTTGATAGATTTGAAAAATTCTTTCTGCAATGGATAGCTACATCATCAGCGAGTAACATAGGCTTTATTTTATCCCCGTACTCCTACGGGAACGGGAACTACGCGGATGAAACCTCGTGACGTCCGTTTACATAAAAAACGTGACATGAATAACAGCTTAATTTATCAGAAGAATGCTGCAAGAATTTGTCCTTTTGCAATTTACTGCTATCTGTAACTCAATTCGGTCAAGTGTATAATTTTTGAAACAATGCCAATTTCTGGGCCGGGTTGAATTCAATTCGAGCCGTACCTATTTACTGAGGCAAATTGAATGTTAGTTGCCCCAATTGGAAAAGGAAAAATATTACTAGAAATGGAAGACATTTTGCACTATTTCTAAAACCTGGACCACTAGAACATAATAAAACAATGGTCCAAGAATATTAATGTTATACCAACTACAAAAAAAGAAGGAGGTTCCTCAATTCGACAGAATATGTATTTTGTTATGTGGGTGTTCGCGGATAACTTCGTTTTTATAAATCACACACACACAGGCTCACGCCTGTATTACATACAACACCCACTTTTCACCGAAGATGATTAAGTGCCAACGTGACAGATGGTGAGTCCATCGCCGTCTCAGACACTTTACATACGTCATTGAATTACTTCTCTGAAATATGCAGGTTTCCTCACGATGTTTTCCTTCACCGTAATATACGTGGTGTGAAATCACTGTACATAAGTTTTTTTTAGAAAAACTCCTTGGTACAGGCCCCGCTGGGATTCGAACTTGCGTCACTTGCGTAGCAGGCGACTACTCAAACCCCAAGGCCACCACAGCTCTTTTTATAAATCGATTTTTAAAATTCTTCTTTCGTTGGAAAGGAGATATTCCGAGAGTGGGTATCGTGATAATGAAACCATGATCTCGTGATGGCATCCCAGCGAAATGGTGGGGAATCAGTGACAAAAGCTGTCGATTTCCCAGTTAAAATTCAAGTCTATCGGGTCCTAAAAATTTCCAATCATTGATTTTGGTATCTCGACGTTCCAATCCAATATTTCCACTAAGCCACGCAAGCGAATTTAATTATTCAGCCTCTTGATAAAGTAAAGAGAAAATCTTGGCAAGTAACCAGAGTGTATCGTCGCGTCGCCCCATTTTTTTATTAAACCGTTAACAACAAATTCCAACAAAAACCGTCCGAAAACAAAATAAGTTTAAGTTAAGTCCCCCTTTTATCCACAAAAGTGGGATAAGTCAATAAATCCCAGTTAAGTTTTACATTGACGTTTTTATATGTCTGTAGGGCTGAGACCTAATGACGGTAAACTCCGCGAACTTTGTTATAGGGCCATGCTTCACGATTAAGACTGTTACGGACGAGATCAGGGCTGTCACAAGCTTATCTTATAAGCTTTCATCAATTCTAAGGTTGGCCACACACAATCCAAATATTCCGATATAAAATAATAAAAATTAAATTCAATACATTTGCACGCGTTAATGATAAGCAATATACAGACGTTCACAATTGTCCAAATAACTGGATGAATCGGGAATTGCTTTCGCAGTCGATAGTAGCGAAATCGACTAGGGCGTAGTCGATTCTCATAGAGCACTCGTTGATCAACGAACACTCGGATCAAGTCATTATGTCGATGCAGAACTGAGGCTCGTTTCAGCCACGGCGCGATTCATCGGGTCGGTTGCCTTCAAACAATCGAAAGCTACCAATTGTTTCACCTCCAGCATGAGTCGATTGTTGACTCGATCGAAAATTGTATCGACTGCGCTTACTAATGTATCGCTATATTCATAAGAAATCTTTATTGTTTTTGTCTTCAACATAATGTTTTCTTTCTCCATTATTTTATTCGGGATCGTAATATTCAAACTGTGTGCGAGGAGCTTAACAGCCGCCATCTTACAGATTATCTGAGATATTTTACAACTTGGAACTTTTTGGCTATAGCAGTTGATGTATCTCTGTAAAGCGTTATGGCTATTTCAAAAGGGTTCCCTAAATAAAGTGGGTGATATTTAAGGGAATGCAAATGACTTTCTTATCTATTCGATAAAATTTAGGACGGTGATGCAAAAAACGCAAAATTTGCTGTACATTTTTTATAATATTTAATACTAGCTGTCCCCTGCGGTTTCACCCGCGTAGACTTAATTTAATGGATGACTTAATTTTTTTTTAAATAAAAGTAGCCTAAGTTACTGTTTATAATATTAGCTATCTACCAGTGAAAGCTAGCGTACCAGTTATCGGTCTAGACGTTTCGGAGAGTAGTCGGAATAAATAGACAGACAAACGGAAATACAGAGAAAACTTATAATTTTTTTTTTAATTAGTACCGTATATACATACATATGCATTTAGTGTAAAACTGTTACATTGGAATTACAAACAGACACTTCAATTTTATTTATCTGTATAAATTATAAAATATGTACCGCTATTTATAGCGGAAGGCAGCAAGCTACTTGTATATGTTTATTTAAAAACAAGGTTCTATTAAAATAACGTAGGGGATACATATTGGAGGAAAACAAAATTAGTTTTTTCGTTATCAAACCTTTTCATTATATATCTGGCTGTCTGCATGCATGTAGTGCAGAATACTAGTCCGCCATCTTAGATGATCCACCATATTGGAAATTTGAATGACATCACACAGCTTAGCATACAATGTCGATAAAAATGCATTGTAACATAATAAAGGTTTGTAAATAACCAAAATTAGAAAGTAAACTTTTCATATCATATTAAAAACGAATTCAGTTCAGCTATCAACGGAATCTGTCAACCTTAGTACGGCGGACGAATAATGTAATGAATTAATGTTATGTCCCACATTTACGACTCTCCCATAAAATTACTTGTGCCTTGCATTTTTCCTCCTGCTTTTGTGGGGAGAACGAATAGGAATAATTGAATACGGGAGTAACTTTGGCATACATGCTTACTCAATACTTCTGCAGAGCGATTTTGTATCCTACAAAAACAGTCGTAATGCAATATCTATAAAGTATTGTAATATGTTACAATAATAAACACAGTTAGTATAAAATAATAAAAGCGTGACCATATTATTATTTTATACTAACTGTGCTTCGCGTTTTCATCCGCGTACATTTAGCTTAATTTGTTATTTAGCGGGACCCTATTTTTTTCCACTTGTGGCACAGCTAGCCGGTGAAAGTTCCGTTAAAATAAGTCCAGCTGTTTCAGAGATTAGCCGGAACAAATGGACCGAAAGAGAGCCAGAGAAGAAGTTTTAGTGAAACGCTTTTAATTGGGAATTACAGCAGACATTTCCATTTTATTTACTTTATAGATATGCCTGTCTCCCTCTTTGCCACGTGCTACAATCCTTATTATAATGTATAGAATCTTAATACACTTCCTTGAGATATGATATGAGATACGACTTCTAATTAGTTATGATTCAGACAATTGCACAGAATAAATATAAGCTCACTACAACCAGTACGGAATCTAGGAATAAATCATTCGAAATAACACACTGGCACAGCCGCGATAATAAGCGGCATCGTGATGTTAGCACCGGGGTACCTAGTGCGACTGCCACGTTGGTCTAGTGGTTAGTACGTTCGTCTGCCGATCACGAGGTCCCGGGTTCGATTCCCGGGTCGGGTCAAAAATTTATATTGGGTTTCTGTGAAGAAATTCACAATAAAATGCCCAGCGTTTGGAAGTTGGCGGTTTTTCCACCCCCGTGCCTCGGAAAGCACGTTAAGCCGTTGGTCTTCCGCCTGATCTCTCTCCGGTCGTGTCGTATTGCCTCCCATCGGACTATGAGAGTGAGGAAATAAAGAGTGCACCTGTGTTTGCGCACACACTTGTGCACTATAATATCTCCTGCGCAGTTGGCTGATCCTCATTGAGATTAGCCGCCGTAACCGAAATTCGGTAGGAGATCATTATTACCTAGTGCGAGTTTTCTTAAAATCGCCGTCACAAGTCATTGCGTCTACGCAGATTTGTATGGGCTCACAATAGTGTCATCTTAAGGCCGATAGACGGCGCTGTTGCGATCCTATACAAATCTGCGTTTACGTCGACGCAATGACTTGTGAAAATAATTTTAAGAAAACTTGCACTAGGCACTCTGAGTGTCTAGTGAGAGTGTTTCACTGCCGCCGTGGATCACAATAGTGCCATCTTTGGACCAATAGATGGCGGTGTTTCGATCCTATACAAATCTGCTTTTACGTCGACGCAATGACTTGTGACGGCGGCAGTGAACTCACACTGCGTACAAATTGAGGCAATTTCGATCGAGAAACATAATAATATCGCTGTGCTTAATTTCTACTACAAAATTCATAAAGGGATGAAAAAAATCACCAAACTTCAAATAGAAACTGGGTTTAATCCGTCGCCTTTTAAGTTGAGCTGAAAGGAATAATTTTGGTTAGAAGCTTAACCTAATTATATTATCGGGGAGCAGTAACTGATGCGTGAACTCCAAGAGTGTCCTTCCAGGCAGACGGGCTGTGACGACGTGTCCAGAATACCCTTGTAGACTTCATGATAATATGACGTTTACTTTTAGTAAAACCTTATTGTTCTATGTTATGGTTTTGACGGCAAGATAGTACTAAAGTTAAAAATAAGTTATGTTATGTTATTTGATTAAAGATTCATCTATATCTATACGTTTAAATAAAATTCAAGTGTCTGTTTGTAATTCCAAAATTACAACTTTTCACTAAATGCACATGAAAGTATAATTGACTAATATAGAAAACCCCATTTTTTAATTTATTCTCCGTCTGTCTGTCTGTCTGATTGTTCCGCGTAATCTCTGAAACGGCTGAAATGATCTTATTAACGGGATAGCTAATGTTACAAGGAGACACTTAGGCTACGTTTATTAAAAAAAAACATTTAGGGTTCCGCGGGAATCAAATTAAATCTACCCGGATAAAGCCACAGCTATATCTTATAAAACTTGCTCTGCTCTGCTGTTTCACGCACGTGTACTATACGTACTTCATAGTTGGATATAGTACCATAATTTTTTTTAAATAAAATGCTCATAAAATCAGTACCTAACGAACTGTTTGTAACATCAGATATCTGCCAGTAAAATTCCCGTCCCCAAACACAGAGAGACAGAGATTATCTGTTATATAAGTTCAGTATATACTTTCATATGTATTTGGTGAAAAGCTATTAGTATGGAATTGCAAAGAGGCACTTCAATTGTATTTATCAGTAAAAATAGAAATGTATAGATGTTTATAAGTACTTAAGGCCAGTCTTAGTAAACCTGTCAACAAAGTAACTGATTTTCTCGATAGTAATATCGTCTGAGCTTAAGATAGAATCGCTAATCGATCATTAATGAACATAGCATCAATATTAACAAAGACGTATCTAACAAAACCGTTTATACGAATAAATGCTCTCCGACTACGACGGAGAGTTCTTCTTTTATTGATAACTAATTTCCCTTCAAGACTGGGTTAAAAAATAAAAACATACTGAAGGTTGGCTTTCTAGATAGTTTTTCGGATACACTACACGCGTATTGTATTCAACTAGTAACTTTAGTATGAGACCCCAGTTATCAATACATATAAATTAAATTGAAGTGTCTGTTTATAATTCCAAATTAACAACTTTTCACTAAATGCATGTGTGAAAATATTATATATAATAAGTATTGACATAAAAGAAACGATTCTTATTTTTTCTGGCAGATAGCTAATGTAACAAGGAGTAACTTAGGCTGCTTTTATTTTTTTACCTCTCCACTGCCACTGCCACCCATAAATTAAGTCTACAGTCTACACGGGTGAAGCCGTAGGGCACAGCTAGTCTAATGTATACAATTCTCGTGTCACTGTGTTTCTTTACCAAACTCCTCCGGATCGACCGAACGGTTGCCAATTGAAATCGTTACAGGTCAGTCAGCTTAAGAAATCTGACAACCAGTTGTCAGACTTAACTCAGATTAAATTTACCGACTTTCCTCGCAAAAGGGGTAACACAGTTTAGACGGCGGTCCCTTCGTATAAAAATCGGGTGATCAGTCACATCCGGCTGAATAATGTGCCGGTACCAACGATGTATGGGATTAGGACAGGGAGAATTTACGTAATGATCATTGCGTAAATTCTACATACACACGCTCATGTCTGTATTCCCCGAAGGGGTGGGCAAAGGTGTTGTCATAAAAACACCCACTTCTCACCGAAAAGGATTAAGTGCCAACGTGACAGATAGTGAGTCGTCTCAGGCACTACACATACGTCCTTGAATTACTTCTCTGACTGCAGGTTTCCTCACGTTGTTCTCCTTCACCGTAAAGTACGTGGTGTGAAATCATTGCTCATAAGTTTTTTAGAAAACCTCATAGGTACAAGCTCCGCTGGGCTTCGAACTTGTGTCGCTTGCGTAGTAGGCCACCACGGCTTCCAAGAATAAAGGGCATAGAATAAAGGGGGGCAAGAATAAAAATCATCATCATCACACATTTCTATCTTAGCGTCGCATCGTGAGCTCGTGTCCCCTAAGACATCTAATCTTATCTTAGTTGTGGCAATATTGTCCAATAAAATTCTTCATGGCTCCTTCTCTAGCAAGGCTGTCTGCACACTCATTCCCGTCTAACCCCTAAGGTATAAGACCCGACCTTGTGAACGTGCCTATTTTATGACTTGTACGTGCAATTAATTTCAGATGTCACAGTTAGGGTTACCATCTGTATTTCCTCATTTTTTTCTCCTCGGAGTAAGTGCCGTTTTCAATGTTCCCCGCTCTGGGCTGTCACAGCAATTTATTAAGATGGATAGGTCGGGGTGACGATTCGCCAGCCCTTCTTTATGGAACGCTCCAGAAAATATCCTCTTTTCTTATATTGAAATACCAATATTCTTTGCAGATATCAATTCGTTGTTCAAGGAAATATGAAGGGTTTTTCTAGGGAATTGCAAAATTTGCCAAATTGTTTTTTGTACTACATATTTCTTAATAAATCCTGCGTCAAATGAAAATGACTTGATACCAATTATAGTAGCAATTATAGCATTAGGAAGGTATTTAATACTCATAACATGTTTATTACCTACTTATATAATGTGATGAGTAGGTAGCATTTTGCCAGATTACCAGCCACTTATCCAGGTCACTACTGGGAAATTACACGTGGAAAAGCCCAATACTACTTGGCATCGAAAGATCAAATCCAGAAACTCGTATTTTATTTTCATTTCATCACCACCAGACCAACGAGGCAGTCAAAAAATGTTTTGCCGAAAACATATTTTTTGACTCTCTATATTATTTTCCCTCTCTAGAATAATGTAAGAGTTCTAAATACGATTTAATTATACGAACAATAAAGCTTATAATTGTATCGCGTCCATATTACGGAAGTAAGTCAATAGCCTCCATCTCCCAAAAGTAAACAAAACAACAATAATAAAATATAGTGTATGATTCATTGGCGACAATCAAATGCTATGACCACTCGTGACTCGTAAATTTTATAGCCGACAAATAACCTTACATACGTACGAGACGCGACATAATTTGTCGTGTTACGACTATTATGTCTCAGTGTTTTGAATTTATCGCCACGTAATATTGATGAAAGTACCTACGGACCTTAATGGTTTGATTGCATGTAGAGAATGTGAAAGAAATCTATATTTATTAATTTTACAAAGAAACCTATATAGATAATATATTTGATCTATAAAGCTGTAGATTTTGCTTGCATGAACGCGCTTATCTTAAAAACTACTGGTTAGATTTGAAATAATATTTCACTGTTAGATGTACTATCAATATGTATACATGGTGGTGGTGGGGTTTGAGTAGTCACCTGCTACGCAAGCGGCGCAAGATCGAATCCCCGCAGGGTCTATGCCGATAAGTTTTTCTAAAAACTATTTTCAAACCACGTGCTTTACGGTGAAGAAACACATCGTGAGGAAACCTGTATATGTCTGAGAAATATTTTCAAAGACGTTTGTATACTGCCTGAGACGGTGACAGACTCACCTTCTGTGTCGTTGGCACTTAATCATCTTCGGTGAAAAGTGTATACGGGGAATACAGTCGATAGCATATGGATGTATGTATGTCTCACACAAAAAGATTACTCTCCACTTAATTCTTCCAATTAAATAACAAGATTTTTCCTTGTTAACGTCCACTGCATCAATCAATCTGTTAAGCTAAGCATAAGTTGACCGATCACTGTATTTTGTCATTAACTTTTGATTACTTAATGGCTCTGAAAATAGATTAAGCTCTCCAAGTCCCCGTTAATTTTACACGATGTCCTTAAAAGCTTCAATGTTTTATTAAAATTCTTTGGACTTTGTTAGCCCGTGTTTTATGTCAATTATAAATGCATACTAAGGAAGTTAAGTAGTAGGGACAAATTTGAGTATTTTTTCAATTTCATCGTCGTATTATAAAGAAACTTGCAACGTTAATTGTATTCTGTTAATCATTAAATATTAATTTGAGTAAAATTTTGTGTGGGTTTTTTTATAAAAGAAAAACTTCAAACCAAAATTATTTCTGAATTGTTCCGCGGTTTCACTCGCATAGAATTAATTTAACTTAAGTTACTCCTTGGAACATTAACTAGTCGCGAGTGAAAGTCCCGATAAAATAGGTCCAGCCGTTTGGGAGAGTAGCCGGAATAAACAGATAGACAGTTTTTTTTTTAAATTGGTTTTTCTATGTCTGTAACGTGTATACTTTCATATATATTTAGTCAAAAGGTGTAATTTTGTAATTACAAACGGACTCTTCAATTTTATTTATCTGTATATATGTGTAGATAGATGCATATATGTATAGATTGATTACCTACTTTTGAAGTAGATGCCTTATAAAGTAAACCCAATGTACTTGGCATTTCGTACCGTTCCACTTTCATTAACAAATTCTTTTGAGCGTCACTGGATCTGAGAATGTTTATCGTGGTAACTACATAAGCAAATGTAGACTCAAAGCTGAAATCCTCAAGGGTACAGGATCTAATCTAGTTAGGCTTACATCGTGTTCAAATATAAAGCGAGGTTCGCGTTGAACAAACAAACCCTTGCAGATTTTTATGCACCTGCGGGGTCGACGCCCTCTCTGAATGAAGATAGGAAGATAGACACACGGTTAGGTTATTCAGCGAGCTGTGTATGTAGGCATGGCGGACTGTATAAGGAACGCCAAGAAAATTACCGCCTACACCGAAGCTAGCCTTCTGAGAAGAACTGACAGGAAAGTTAGTTATTTCGTTACATACTAGAATTACATAAAGTTGGATCAATTGTTTATCTTGTAACCTATAAGATTCAATTAAAATTCGATGAAATATAATTTATTCTAAATGGAGAAATAGGATATTTCGGAAAGTCAAGACGAAAAAAAAAACCTTACGAGGGTATAACAGCGAGGCACAATATTTTAGTGACTTCTTTGATAGTATTGAAGAATTAATAAACTAGTGAAAAACAAACAATTTTTTGCAGATAATACCCAATCATGATAACAGTTATACACAGATATTGTTAAAATATTGACCATTCTTGACAACCGTGTGTCGCAGTAGTAGAACAATGACTAGAGGCTGAAAATAGGATGCGATGCAAACACGTCAGCACGGTGCATTGAACTCAGACCTCAGAAATACACTTACAAAATTATTAACTCACTTTATTGTTATTGCAACTGCGAGTAGGCACGCTGTTTTGTAAGAGATGGTCTGGTTTTAATAGAGAAGGGGTAAGCAGGATATATTTTTACATACAAAATTTTGAAACACAGAATTAATTTGAAACAAAACCGGCTATGTGTTTTGAATGCAGAAATTGCACATAAAGGGTTTTGTAACATCGAAGAATTCGCTATGCTGCATACATACGGTACAATGATTAGCGGCAGAAATATACATTCTGTGAAAATTTCTATCTTTAACAGTTCGTGAGGCAGTTCGCTGACAGACTCCTATATGGACTGTCATAGTTTAAAAAAATGCCTGTAAAACAGTTAATTGACGTACACGCCAAGGCCACTTATCTCGTAGATGCCGTCTGTGTGATTGTATCATATGGAACTATTTGTTACTAGGCCTGTATTCCCCGAAGGAGTAGGCAAAGGTTTTCTAATAACAACACCCAATTTTCACCGAACATTATTAAGTGTCAGCGTGACAGATGGTGAGCTTATCGCCGTCTCAGGCACTATACATACGTTTTTGAATTACGTCTCAGACATACGCATGTTTACTAGCGATTTTTTCCTTTACCGTAAAGCGAGTGGGTGAAATCACTGCACATAATTTTTTGGCAAAACTCAATGGTTACAGGCCCCGCTGGGACTCGAACTTGCGTTACTTGCGTAGCAGGTGGCTGCTCAAACTTCACGGCGACCACGGCTCTGCTTTCAGTTAGCTTATATTACGCAGAATGTTGGGGGCACAAATCAAAAATAATTTTGTTTGAAATCGCAATCAAAGATCGACAAGTTTAAATTTATAACTTAGGCAGTTATTATTTTACCAGGATTGTATACAATGTATTTTTAAAATTCATGGCGCACTGTTGATAAATTTAATAAAAACTATTTCTTATATTTTTTTTAAAACTACGCGAAGTAATACATTATGAGGTCTGTCATTTTGCAAATTTTTGAGCTGAGTCTCTATCTTTTTGAGGATGCCACAAGTAAAATAAAGATAGATTGCAAAGTACCTTGTTAAAATTACCTACATCAAATGTATGCTCTACCTGGCTAGCCCCGTTAGGGACCCGTCCTATATGTGTATGTATGTTTACCTTTAACAAATTATGTATGTACACAAACTGTCTCTCTCAATCACAACGTCCGTCCCATTCTAACCCGTTGTCTCTGCGTTAAGGTCCCAAAGGTATTCAGATAACGAACCAACTTCAATAATTACTTGGTTAAAATACTTTTAGTTAATAATGTTTAGTTTAATTAAATACATGTTTTGGTCTATCAAACTCGTTGGTTGACTAGTTTATATACAAATTTAGCTTGTTAATGCATTATCTGTCGCATGATAGTTTAACTCTTAACATGAAACAGATGTACCTAAATGACATTTATTTATTTATTCAATAATTAGAACGGCATACAATGCCAATTACACTAATCAGACACAGGTAATGCAATATACACATACAATATAATACAAAAACTAAAAATAAAATATGAACGTTCAGCCTTTCTCGCAGAACATCATGCACTCTAACAATAGCTTGTTCCATCCGTCATCAAACATCCACCGTAGGGATAGACTCCAGGAGAGCATTGAGTGCAGTCAACGAGCGAGGTATGGGGGACTTCGCACGAGCTACTGTTCGACTGTTGGGGACAGCAAACAGCTTGTGTTTCCTACTACGCAGGTACCTGTCAGGAACGAAGAGTCGACACAGTTCACCAATAAGTTCGGGTATATTTATAAGTCCATCACTGTCACACAGTGGGATTATGATGGCAATAAGAGCTTATGGTATGGCCTGTGTTGACCTGTGGAAAAAAGCTTATTTTTTCACGGTGTAAACATTCCGAAGGTTATATTAAAAAGCTTTTCATTCAATCAAAGTTAAATTGACTTTAAAGTTTTAACTGCCCTGATGTATCGTAAAATCTGTTTAACGTGTGTGCGAATTGTTATTTAAGTGCGTCATGTTGTATTAGTAGCTTTATTTTGACATGCCATTTATCCAATTCGATTCGTCTTATAGCTGTGCCTGGCAAACGTATTGCCATATTTTTTTTGGAGTGGATCACCTTTTTTTTAGGGTTATGTAGAAAAGATGTTGGCCGATGCTCAGACCTACCTAATATGCAAACAAATGTCCTAAAATCCGTCCAGTTGGAGGAGTTAAGTAACAAACACCGCGACTGGACAATTAATATATATGAAGAATACTACGTAGGTACTGAAAATTAGTCCGATACAAATAGTATTTCTCTATTATCTAGAATTTTGATGCATTTTTATGAATGAACATAATATTATTCGTATATTTTAAGAGGGAAAGGTTTTTGAAACTAGACCTTATTGATAAGACATAAGACTTAAAATTTAACTTAAAACAGCTGCTAGAAATGGACGTTCTCAAAGAGGCTCTATGGAGGTTTAAACTGAACACGATGTCGAAAAATAGCAACCACTCTCGACAAAATGACAGCTTGGAACTTTGAAAAAATGCATTTACTACTCTAAGCTTTTAGCCCAGACACATTCTGCTCTCTAGAAATGAAATATTAGTTATTTCTGTCGCGGGTGAAAAGAGCTCTATGTTTGCTATACTTCTGGACAGATACATGTAGTACTACATATTTCATGTTTCACCGAATATGATTAAGTATCAATGTGACGAAGGGTGGGTAACAGACATATGCAGATTTCTTCGCGATGTGTTCCTTTTCCACAATGCACTTGGTGTGAAATTACTGCACTTAAGATTTTAGAAAAAGTAATTGTTTCAGGCCACTGGGATTTGAAATTGTGTCGCTTGTGTAGCAGGCGACTACTCAAACACCTCGGCTACCACATCTCTCTAATATAAATGTATATCCCCAAAAGATGATAGCATTCCTCTGACATGATCAAACAAACATTGATTTTCAATTTAGAAATATAGAATATGAGATTTGGTATACTGTTTAAGACAGGAAAACTTTGTAGCAAGCACGACTGTTATGTTCAACAAAGTTGACAAACCCTCGAAAATTCTTTAGAACTCAAGAGCACGTATCTACAGCGATAATTTGTTCTATTTTTCTTCGCCTAAGTTGCGGGTTCCAGACAATATTTACTTTGCGTTGGACTGGGCCGAGTCTCATTGCTTTGGGACGACCCAATGTTGATCATGGCAACGTCGCACAAATGAGTGGGCAAGAGTCCAAAATTATTTATAAGGCCTTATATATAAAACGTTTCTCTATGCAATATTATGTAGACTGCCTCGTTGGTCTAGCGGTTAGTATGTTCGCCTGCCGATCACACGAGGTCTCGCGTTCGATTCCCGGGTCGGGTCAAAAATTTATATTGGGTTTTTCTGTCAATAAATTCACAATAAATTGCCCGGAGTTTGGAAGTTGGCGGTGTTTCCACCCCCGTGCCTCGGAAAGCACGTTAAGCCGTTGGTCCTACACCTGATCTCTCCGGTCGTGTCGGATTGCCTCCCATCGGACTATGAGAGTGAGGGAATAAAGAGTGCAACTATGTTTGCGCACACATTTGTGCACTATAATATCTCCTGCGCAGTTGGCTAATCCTCGTTGAGATTAGCCGCCGTAACCGAAATTCGGTAGATAGATCATTATTATTATTATGTAGACTAGTAGTTGCTACGTTTTTTAGAAAATCACAAAGTAATCTGATTTGAATCATAAAAATGAGAAAAACAAAACATTTATAATGTTTAGATAAGTTTTACTTACTTTTTATAGATGCGGTTTGAATTTGAATGATAAATATTCGGTTTTGAAAAACAACAGTTATTCACTTTACTACAATATTAGCATGTAGTCTTAAAATATGAAATATAATGTAATGTAAACATTCGCTTCGAGAATAAAAAAATGTATAATATTGTAAAAATAACAATTTTATAACATTATGGGACGGATTTATATGACATGTATAAATTTGTCACTGAAATCAACGCACAGCCTAAATCACGTCCCTGAGACATGAAATATTGGGGGATGTTTTTATCGTGAGGTATATATACTAAGAAAAGGTTTTTGAAATTCCACTCGTAGAGGGGTGAAAGTTTGTATGTGAAATCTTACTGCCACGCAGGCAGTACCTGCCTTTAATATTTTTTATAAAAATTATGCAAGAATATATTCCCTTTAATATACGCTACAAGAACCATCAAAACAATATTCAATATTATATAATTAAATCATAACAAATAGAAACAAAGAAAACAATATCTTTCCGAAAACTTGAGCTCTTGCAAACTTTGTAATGATATTCAAGAAGTTGACCCGTTTGTAATTTCGCCGAAATACTCTTTATGACGAACAAAGATTTATGTTACAAAATATGACTTACACTTGTGTTCAGCGAAGCGATGTAATAAGGTTTTATTGCGGTTACAAAATGGACTTTATTGTAATGGAAAAAGATCGACGAGTGGGTATTATGAAAGTGGATGAAATAAGTGACTTTTTTCATTACAAATTTCTTTGAATTGTCTAAGGGCATACTTCTGCGTTCCAATTGGAATTCACGTTCGTATTTTAATTTTAATTTCGTATGCTAAGAAATTTTAATTGAATGGGCCTTAAGTACTGAGCTCCAATATTGAGTGTTTGCGACGCATTTCTTCAATGTTTATTTATTTAACAATCGATCGTTCTACTTAATTAATATTGTCGATTGATTTTGTTAAAATTGGAATAATTTCTGGGAAAAATCCTTCCTTTCACTTTCCAACCGTTCCTGTCCTCAGCAGTCTGCTGCCATTTGCTTTTGAAAGCATCATGCTCATCCTACCATCTCCTTCGACTGCGTTGTTGTTTCCTGCCATTTGCGGTCCATTTTTTAATGATTTTTGCCCATAGGTCATACGACATCGGACAGACGTGATCAGACCACTGTAAAATAGGAAAGCAAATAGGGACGCAAGTTCGAGTTCCAGCGGCCTGCACCAATGAGTTTTTATAAAAACCTTAAGTGCAGTAATTTCACCCCATGTGGTTTCCGGTAAAGGAAAACATCGCAAGGAAACCTGCATATGTCTGAAAAGTTATACAAAGATGTATGTATAGTACCTGCGACGGCGATGGACTCACCCTCCACGTTACTTAATCATATTCGGTGAAATGTGGGTGTTGTTTTTACAACACCTATGCTTACACCTTCGAGAACCATAAATATACTTAATTATATAAATATGTATAAACTTCAAGGCAATAGATAAACTAAATATATTTCTGCCAGAATTCAATCATCTTAACTTTTACCATTTGAAATAAATAATCCAAAAGTTAATTAATTTAAACTCATAAAGGAACTCTTAGAATTTTTCACTAACCCATGTCCATCCTTGAGACGAAAGCCATACCATTCCAAGTTTCTAAGAGTAAGCTAAAAGTTAACTAGGCGATTAACGAAAGAAATTTATAGAGCGATTGTGACCGGAAGTGTCGGTAGAGGGCGTCCAAGGA
The DNA here is from genome assembly GCA_929442735.1 of Watsonalla binaria. Taxonomy (NCBI): domain Eukaryota; kingdom Metazoa; phylum Arthropoda; class Insecta; order Lepidoptera; family Drepanidae; genus Watsonalla; species Watsonalla binaria. The sequence continues at coordinate 1,943,232 of OV838932.1, forward strand.
AGAACTACTATGACCAAATTAATAGTATTTTTCAGAAAGGTCAAATTCGGAGCACTCGTAACCGAAGAAAGTGTATGAAGAGATGCATGAATGTGGATGAAGCGATAGAAGTATGTAAGGATCGTAGCATGTGGCAAACGGTGGTCTCTGCCTACCCCCATGGGATACAGGCGTGAGCATATTTATGTATGAATGAACATCTATAAATAGACATATTAAGCGTCAATTACAAACAAAATTATTTCGCCAGTTTGAATACATTATTCTATCGATGTTCGTTACAGATTTCACTAACACAATTCCAAGATATAGCATAACGAAGGCTTTTCACCGGGTCCTCTTACTAGTTAGATACCTAAATTATTACGCACACAATTTAAACATTCGTTCGATTCGTTAGTTGTCCTTACAGTGTGTAGGGCTGACCACTTGGAGCTGGTAGGCAGGTCTTTTGATACGATTTTTACTATAATGTTAAATCGAGCGGCTTATTGCAAAAATATATAAAACTATATTTGTAGATTATTCCTGCGTATACCTTAAATGTTAAACCGTTTTTTATTAGAAATTAGCTTGAGACGAAAGCCATGCCATTCCACATTTCCAAGAGTGAGCTAAAAGTTCACAGCAAACAGGTAAATAACGGAAGGCAAAGATCAAGTGGCATTTGGAAATGGAAAAACAAGGTTAATAAAGTAAAGTGTCACCTTGTGTTATTCGTCAGGATTCCTCGCAGTTCGGTGCCATATGTGGCGATCGTAAAACGGAACGAACAAAGCTCACGTTTCTAAACGTGAGGGCACGTATTTGAACTTAAGGTGGCTTATTCCAGACATTTGTTGGCTCTCTCTACACTAGCTACGGATAAGGGATTATTTCGAGATATATAGCTTAATTTCTTTTTGTTGCCCGTTAAATACCTAGCATCATCTCCTTGACCTTATCTCATACATTGTTGGGGTCGGCACTTGATTCAACCCGATGTGGCTGATTACCTGATTTTTGACCTTCGAAACCCCTTTGACGAAGATAACCTCTGATCTGGGTTAAACCAGTTGTCAGATGCTTGTTAGATAAACTATTTAAGGCCTCCAACTGACCTATAACGGTTGCCAAAGATGATAAATTGGCAACCGGGAACGACGGCTTAACGTGCTCTCCGAGGCACGGAGGGAACTCGGGCGGTCACCCATCCAATCACTGGCTAAGGTTAGGGTTGCTTAACTTCGCTGATCGAATGAAATGCGCAATAGCAACTGTGCCACGAGCGCCTCCACGATAACCTTCTAATAGTAATACAAAAATATATTTCTCAAAAATTATCAAATATGAATTTCATAATTACGTAGTAAAAATCAAATCGCAGCTAGACCTTATAGTCTCATGTATTCTAAGAATACTTAAGGAAACTTAAATAAAGAGCAGATAATTTATGATTTTTCTCAGCTTGTTCACAATTATTATAAAATTACATAGCGAAACATCTGACATGGCACGAGATATATCAAAATATCTATGACGTGTCTTATATTTTTTCATGTTTTTCCTACGTTGGTAAAACCCCGAGGCTTAGCTATTTTATATATTTAGAGAGATGGGGCCTTAAGTTGGTAACAGTTGTAGGATTTACGGTGCGGTACGGCGAATGAATCGCGTATATTGCATTTGGTTCAAGACGTTACGATTGGTTTTACAATGTTATTGACCAGATTCAAGGATATTATATTAGTATTTCTCTTCTACAGCGTTCTTGTCTGGGAATTCTTGGAACAATTTCTAACCCTCGACTCAAAACAGAAGGATAATTACTTCAATCTCAAAGTTTGCTATTTGATAGATATCTTTTGAGGTAAACCTAGTAAAATTCTTCACAGTAATGGAGGTGAGGCAGAGCTGAGTCAACTGCAACCTGACATTTGGGAGGCGGCTTGTCGTTTTGAATTCCAAAGACAAATAAAGGTTAATGCAAAATGTTTATTTCCTTACCTACCTACACATAACATTAGTCCTGGAATTTATGTGCTGCGTTAAGTAAAAACTTATGTATTATGAATAAACATAGATATGCTCACGCCTGTATCCCATGGGGGTAGGCAGAGACCACTGTTTGCCACAAGCTACGATCCTTACATACTTCTTTCGCTTTATCCACATTCATGCATCTCTTCATACACTTTCTTCGGTTACGAGTGCTCCGAATTTAACCTTTCTGAAAAATACTATTAATTTGGTCATAGTAGTTCTTCCTTGGACGCCCTCTACCGATACTTCCGGTCACATTCGTTCTATAAATCTCTTTCGTTAATCGCCTTTCACTCATTCTTTCGATATGTCCGAACCATCTCAACATACTTTTTTCAATTCTGGTCACCACATCATTCTTCAACTTGCAACTGTCTCTTATCACACTATGAATTAACATCTATAAATAAACATTTTAAGCGCCATTCCGAACAAAATTATTTCGTCAATTTGAATGCATTATTCGATCAAAGTTCATTCAGATTTCACCAATACTAATCCGAAGATATAGGATAACGAAGGCTTTCCACCGGCTCCTCTTACTAGTTAGATACCTTTAAATATTACGTACACAATTTAAACGTTCGTTCGATTCGTTAGTTGTCCTTACAGTGTGTAGGGCTGACCACTTGGAGCTGGTAGAGGCAGGTCTTTTGATACGGTTTTTACTATAATATTAAATCGAGCCCGTTTGTCGCAAAAATCTATAAAACGATATCTATAGACTACACCTGCGTATACCTTATATGTTAAACCTTTTTTTTTTATGAAAGTAGCTTATGTTACTCCTTATTACATAATTGCCATTATAAGTCAAATCAGGCCAGCCTAGATAATTTTATTTGGAAGAGATTTTTTATTTGATTGAGTGAACAGTGTTAATTTTGAATTACAAACAGACAATTCAATTGTATCTGTATATATAATAGAGAAAAGTCAACGCTATAGTCAATCGTAGTGTAGCGAAGGCAGGTAGTTGTAAAAAAAACATATTTTACCTAATTCAATAATAAGAATCATCGTACAACATTTAATAGGGCATTGTTTATGGCACCCTATATAAGTGATCGCTCGGCGAGTCTGGCAACGGTCTTTCGGTAATTTATAGCTTTTATTGACCGTTAGCTCTCCTAAGCACGGCCGCGAAATATAAAGATACAAATGGTCGGATTTTTGTATTCGTTGATAATCGACGCAAATGATATTGCGTGTTCACGAAGGAGTCATTTCAGCAGTTACTTAAGAGTGGCAAGCTCTTATAATCCGAATTAATGTCATTTAATCCGATTTAAAAAAGAGGAAGTTTAATTTTCGATTCGTAAATTCGGTAAATTTGAAATACACGTTAGAAATGCGTTACATTAAACGTAATTTCATAGATTTGTATGTCAAATCGCTTAGAACTGGTCTGCGTTGTGCACTTTGCAATGAAAAGCTTGAATTTTTTTTTTCAAAAAGTTTAAAGTTACTTCATTAATTTATATTTAGTTTCAGTTTTGGGACCATTTTCATTATTGCCCATGCATGAGAACTGACCTTGTGTGAGGATTTAATCTGTCGCATGCCTCCTTCGTACGTTCGCTCTTGGTATTAACTTGTTGTGATTTACTTCTTATTGTGTCTGGAAGCCTGGTACTAATCTATTAAATGAATTTTCTTTTTCACAAAGAATTGTAGGTTTTATAATGTGCATTAAAGTTAAAAGTCCGTCCAATCGGAGATAAAACAATACTTATTTGAAATTAATGTGTCTCAATATCTTTATCAATTGCTAGCTGTACTCCACGATTTCACTCGCGTAGATTTAGTTTTGTATAATATTAACATACGATACAGCAAACGCATAAACAGGTTTTCGATTTTACCTTGAGTAACAAAATCGCAAGTTTCTTACGGATCCCTAATTTTTTTGAAAAAAATATATCGCCTGTAACCTTCCTCGATAAATGCACTATCCAACATTGAAAGATTTTTTGAAATCGGTCTTGTAGTTCCTGATATCAGCGCGTTCAAACAAACAAACACACTCTGCAGCTTTATAATATTAAGTATAGTTTGAATAAGAAACATATTTTCTAGAAACAATACAGGGTCTAAACTCACATTAGGTAACTTTGCTCGATATTTTATTTTACATACATTAAACTAAATGTAAAATCACATCTAATTATTTGAGGCGTTTCTGAGGTAGCGTCTTTTTTTTTTATATATACATTAATTTATTTACACGCATAATAGAATACATACTCATCATAATACCTAGTACCTCATTTTCTAACGGCATAACTACAATGTTGAGATTATACATGGAATTATTAGTTCAAGCTGAAGCGGTTTTTTCACCTTTGAGGGTAAGATCTCCTTCAAGTATATAGTTAACACTTTAGAGGTTTACCGCTAGATAAGGTTTGAATTTTGACGTGCTCTAATTATCTCATCGCCCTGGCCTTGTCCCATACATTGTTGGGGTCGGCACTTGATACAGCCCGATGTGGCTGATCACCTTTAACGAGGAAAATCTGTGATCTTTGTCAGACTATTTTAGGCCTCCGACTGACCTGTAACGATTGCCAAAGATGATTAATTGGCAACCGAGACACGGAGGGAACTCGGGCGGTCCCCCATCCAATTACTGGCTAGGCTTAGGGTTGCTAAACTTTGCTGATCGAATAATATGCGCAATAGCAACTGTGCCACGAGCTCTTCCACTCGTGCTCTAAAGATCTATTCTATCGATTTAGCTGTGATGTCAAGAAGATTTTTTAGTTTGGTAATAATACATACACACATATGTACATGTGATGAATATTGTGAAACTTATTTAGTATCACATAATCCGTAAATTCGATCATAGCTTGCTGCTCCACTAAGCCTCGTCACAGACGACTGCCTAAGAATACCGCCAACCGTATCCATACAAGAGGATAGTTCCAAACTGGCTCGGATGACAAAAGCAGGCAGTTTGAAAGAGCTTGGATTCTTACAAAGTTATTTGGCGCGCTTTCTCCGCGCACTTCAAAGAGTTTGCGACCCTCTTTTTCACAGCTCGTTTAAAAATCAGGTACCATGCTTATTAGGTTTCACGTCTTGACGTAGTAAATTGTAGTGATATAACGAGTGTAATGATAGACATTTATTTAGGGCCCTTATCACTTCGTCGTCCATCTTGTCTTCTATATTTCTCTCGTTTTCTCAGCTAGTTTCCGAACCGGTGGTAAATTTTCCACCTTCATTAGTGCCCTAGCAGGGCCCTAGTAAATAATTTTCATTATCTCTCTCGACCTTCTTTTCCCAAAAAAACGGGAAGACAATGATTATATTAAGATTTGTTGAATTCAATTTAACACCACAAGATGACGCTATGCCATCACTTCAAAAAGGGTAACATTGCGCTCATTTTGTTCATACTTAACTAAGAGGATATTTCAATATAATTGAAGTGTTGCATGAATTTACGATTTCCTACACGTTTCAGTTTATTTTTTGAGGAACTTGGGTTAGTCAAAATGAATATCAAATTGGAATTAATATCAAATACTACTCTACGATTTCATGAATCTTGCGAAAAGTCAAAGTCAAACCCAATCAAAAGATGACACTGTTGATGCTGCACTCACAAGGGTTTCAAAAAGTACAGTACTTTTTGTTGAAGATAGCGCTAAAAATACTGTTAAGTACTATAATACTCAGACATTTTTACCAGATTCAAACAAATCTAAACAAAATAAATCTCTACGGGCTAGCCTGCTTAATTTTTAATGAAAACAAGCTAACATTGCTAAAAGCGAGCTTGACATGCAAAATGATTTTCATCTGGCTTAGTGGACAATCCAGCCAATTTCTCGGTGCCAACTAGAACAGCATTAATATTTTATAATACCGCAGCATGCCAGCACTTGGCGTGTGGTACAATATATAGAATACTAGCGCTTCATCCCGGCTTTGCACCGGTGACTGTGAAAACCGTATCAAAATGTATTGCATAGCTTACACAATACAGAGAGAGGCGTGGAAAGTGACTACATGTAGAAAATATAATGATGAAAATGTGGGAGTAATATACGTACCCCTTCGGGCACACAGGCGTGGGTATTATATATGTAGTAGATGGGAGGTCGTCATCTTGATCCGTCTGAAGGTTGTGATATGGGAACTGCAGCCTATTCGCGAGATGCTGATAGCAAGCGAAATGTTTCTCTTATATATATGATCTTTAATATTGAAAGGAGGTAAGGTTTGTGAGTTTGTGAACTTATTTTGGAAATTGTTTTATGAATAGGCCACGTTACTTTAGTTAAATGATACGCAAATGATACGCGGATGAAATCGTAGTATTCAGTTAGTAAATATTAAAATTTCTTAGCCAAGATAATGATAGGTTTTACAAGTACAGCACATCCACTACAATCTTGTCGTCTGGCGACCCTACTCACTACAGTAATACTAAATTCTAATAGAATTGTTTCGATCTCCTTTACTATAATGAAATCCTATTAGGATCCATCTTACGAATTTCTTATGTATTTACTTTCACTTCATTTTTAATATAAACTTCTGACCATCCTTTCAAAACAGTCGCTTATCTCTCATTACTTAAAGACACCATAATAACGCATTTTGCCGATGTCCTGACAAAGCAAAATATAACACACCAGCTCACACATAGGGCTCATTTCCGAGCAGTCGGATTGCGTGTAATATTGGCACAAATCACCACTCGTGGTCGTTTGAAGCCAACAGTATGTTAAACTGCTAATAGATGTGAACTGTTGCCAGTAATGTGCCTGTTTGATTCCACTGGATTTTGGGATAGTGAATGAATGAACGTTTAATCCAAAATGTATATGTATGTCCAGAATGACACCTTTTAAGCCTGAACAATGCTTGCAATGTTAGAAGTCTTTCTGAGTAATCTACGTTTGCTTAAGTAATTAATGATTCAGAACATAGTGCGTCAAGCAGGTTTTTTTATAGTATCCTAAATGTATTTAAGGTACTAGCTCTTACCCGTAAGATAGTCCAACTAATGATTAATGAAAATCTATACCTATTCCAAATTCCTGATACAAATTTCGGAAAAATGGTTCAGCCACCTATGAAAAGGCAATTGACGTTCTCACTTACATTTTCTTAAATGTGTAAATACTCTATCAAAAAAATATGTACATGTACTTCCTACATTACCCGGTTTTGTACGAAGTATATTTTTTCTTTGTACATTACTAGTAATGTAACTTGATAATATACGAAGAACAAGGGAATATTTTTAAGAGTCTCGCTCGTAGTTTTGTCCACTCCCTCCAAATTGAATGTCTCTGGGATCAGTACTTTAGGCTATGAGTTGACTTTGAATATTATGCACTAGCTGTGCCCCGCGGCTTAACTAGCAAAAACATAATGTCATGTGTGGCTTCTTTTGCGGAACATCTTTATTGCCTCTATACACGTTACTTCTTTTAACACCAGTTATCTGAGGTCAAACAGACGGGCACACAGAATATATTTTTTAAGTAAATACCGCATAAAGTTCATATGCAGCTGTTTATTTGGAATTAATCAGACTCTTCAATTATATATACCTGCATAGATAGAATGGAAAATTAAGCTTATGAGAATGTATGGCTCACCGTTACTTGCTAAAAGCACAAATGTAGGTCACAGAGACCTCTGAATTTTGCAAGCATGGTTCATCAGGACCACCGGTTTGCTATGAATAATACATAATGCGTACACTCAAACAAATATGTACACATACATAGCTAATGTCTGTAAGATTGAGACGAGAATCACGCTCACACAACTGACAAGGAGAGGAAACCGTGCCAGATAAACGTAAAGGAACTAAGTCACTTCATTTATTTGCTCAATAAATATGAGTATGCAAATGCCTCCCCTCCCTGTGTTCCCCGAAAGAGTAGGCAGAGGTGCTCCCATGCGATGGTGCGAACCTATTCCCATGAACCGGGCACTAATCCAGACTCCGGGCTGCTATAGGGAAATTACAGATGGAAAAACCCAGTAGCACCTTTGCGTGACTCTTTCGACCAACGAAGGCGACAGTGTCTTGTATTTAATGCTGGACACTGGACAATAACTGGACAATTCCATAGGCATTATTTGACTAGAAAGATCTTTCCCCATGAGTTTTTCAAAAAATGTATATGCAGTGATTTCACACCGCGTGCTTTACGGTGAAGGAAACATTGTGAGGAAACCATGAGAAGTAATTCAAAGACGTACGTATAGTGCCTGAGACGAGTCTATACATACGTCTTTGAATACCCTCTGTTACGTTAGAAATTAACCATAAATATGGGTGTTGTTATTACAAAATCTCTACTAACCCCTTCGGGCACCTTTCTGGGATGGTGTGAGCATAGTATATTATTTATTTTTATTACTTGCTTTGGTGACTAATAACTAAGGTAAATGTTTAAATTTTTTTGAAAGACGATATCTACTAAAAAAGAAACGTTAGCTTAATTTGGACTTTATCCAACATAATTTGGGGATGATATGTGTAATATAAATTCATATTACATTCACTATTATCGTATCAGTCCAATGCAGGATTGCGGTGTGGCTATCAATTCGCATGTAATGAGATTATACACGCCATTATCTATGCGGATTATGATAAACAATTGAAATAAATACGGTTTGGTGATTATTGACCGCGTATTATTCGTAGTCTTTTTATATACTAGCTTCGCCTGCGTAGCGATAAGCTTACACATATAAATTCAACCCCCATTTCAGACCCTCAGGGGTGCTTGGTAAGCCCCATTCTTAGTGTAACTCACCAAAAACAGACTCATTTTCATGAAGTAAAAAGACAAGGCATGTTTCTAAGATGTCCCCAAAACTCAAGAAATGCCTTAACTCAATGCAAGAGGTATACTCATCATCCATATCTATACTTCTTTACAGATAATTGAAATAGCTTTTTACTAAATGCATATGAAAGTATCTTCTGTTTGTCTGTCTGTTTGTTTAGAGGTGTTGTATCAACAACACCCACATTTCACCAAATATGATCAAGTGCTAACGTGACAGAGGGTGAGTCCATCGCCGTCTCAGGCACTATACATAAATCTTTGAATTACTTCTCAGACATATGCAGGTTTCCCCACGATGTTTTCCTTCACCGTAAGTTACGTGGTGTTAAATAACTGCACATAAGTTTTTAGAAAAACTCATTGGTGCAGGCCCCGCTGGGATTCGAACTTGCGTCGCTTGCGTAGCAGGCGACTGCTCTAACCCTAAGGCCACCACGGCTCTTTGTACAATAAGGTCGATTATCAATAACCAGATTATTATTTATTTTCAGGTAAGTAATTTGAATCTACTTCTGCAAATGACAAACAGGTAAATCTCATAATAATTATTTACAGCAATTATTGATTCAACGATTGAGAGATCTAATCCGAGAGTTAACTAAAAATCGTAATTAATAGGCATCATCTCCCTGGTCTTATCCCGTACATTGTTAGGGTCGGCACTTGATTCAACCCGATGGGGCTGATCAGCGACTGCTGAGAAGCGACTGCCATCTGACCTTCGCAACCCCTTTGACGAGGAAAATCTATGATCTGGGTTAAACCAGTTATCAGACTATTTTATGGCCTCCGACTGAGCTGTAACGATTTCCAAAGATGATAAATTGGCAACCGGGACCGACGGCTTAACGTGCTCTCCGAAGCACGGAGGGAACTCGGGCGGTCACCCATCCAATTACTGGCTAGGGTTAGGGTTGCTTAATTTCGCTGATCGAATGATATGCGCAATAGCAACTGTGTCACGAGCTCCTCGATTGAGTTGAAGTACACTCGCTTATTTTGGATGAGAATCCGTGTTTGGCTATCTGACGTCATTCTAATTCCAATATGGCGGAACATCCAAGATGGTGGACTAGTTATTTTGTCTGCACTACTACAGTATGGGTATCAAATGAAAGGGCTGAGCAGGATATTATTTAAAAAATATAAGTTCATAAATGGTTTTAAAAAAAATGGTTTAAACTGAAATGAATCTCTCTATATATTGTTCCTAGATAATGCTTGTTTCTTGATGTTTTCATTCACCATGGACGTCTTTCGCCGTCGATACATAAAAAAATATATTTTCTCATTGAATAAATCAAGTGAATTGTAAAAGATAGCATCAGACGATTTATGAACAACCAACAGAGCGTATCAAATATATCCGATGATGTATTCCTGTAATCCCACAGTGACCGAGTGTGATGAGAGACACAATACATCAAACATTGGTCCAACAACGACCACTATACCAAGACCCATTTCTCCCCTTATTTTGTTGACAAACAATACGTCAAGGGGAATCCTTTACGAGCCCCGAGAGGCCTTACTCTCTGGTTCTTAAGCTGCGCACACCAGTTGAACAAGACCCGTTGCTATTTGGAACTTTTTCGGCTTCCGCAGTTCTTGGACGTTTACAGAGGGTGTGTTATATAGGGTGTGTTATATAGGTCAAATATATTTTCTGTTATAAGTCATTCGAGCGTTTTGCCCCCGAATCGCTTCACTAAGCCTGGGTCTGATTTATCGGGAGCAAAAGGCGGGCAATATCATAATACCAATTTCTATTTATATTTATTTCACATTTAATTAATTTTAGTCAAAGGCCTGTCGTAAATCAGATTATAACGCCTTGGTGGGGGACAAAGGAAGGGTGCAGACCATTCTAATAGTACTTTGAGCCGCTATTGAATGGTTGGACTCCATTGGTCGTCAACTAAGTTTACGCATAAAAAGACAAATAATTTTATTTATTTGCCTGGGCAATCAAAAAAGGATTATCTTTGAACATAAAAATCTCGTATTCTATATTTATCTTTTGCATTGGACAGAAATATTATGCAGATATATTCACGATGTTTTCCTTCACTAGAAATCAAGTGGGGTGAAGTCACTGCACATACGTTTTTAGAAAAACTCATCGGGAAAAGCACCGCTGGGATTCAAACTTGCGAAGCATGTGACTGCTCAAACCCCACAGCCATCACGGCTCTGTTTTTATCTATTTTTATTTCAGTATTGGGCTATGGACTTAGTCTATGCAATTATATTGGAAACCTCAGGAGCGCAAAGCGTCAGTCAATTAAAGCTGTTGCATAATTTTCATCGCATTCAAATAAAGTTACAATATTTTTTATTCCACATTTAATCTGAATTCATGAGAATTGTAACTTGTATTTAACGTTGTGTGTTTTACACTAAGTAAACTTCTTCCTTATTTTTGATGCCTCGCTCCTGCAGCGTGATGTTATAAAGCATAAAAGCCTTCCTAATTATTGAACTATCCAACACAATTTTTTTAATTCCCATAAATACCTTAGATTAGTATACACTTCAACAGGTCGTTAAACCGTAAAAAAATAACAAAATAACATAGTTTTTATTGTTAATCCAACGAGGATACAATCGCGAGACACAGGTTTTAATATATTCATTGCTGAATTCAGAAAACAAAACGCTCACGGTAAAGAATGCATACGAAAATAGGCCACATCATTATTCATCATATTTGTGCGGATTATAAGTTGATATCTCCGCGGAGAGAAAGGTATTCATGAGAACATTAAACCTCTTCCGAGTTCGAATTAGAATATAACAGGGCCTTCCTATTATTCTCGAGGCACAGCTTAAATGAATACATCGATATTATGGGTCTTTTGCATACTTAGATATAACGTGTCTTGTGAGAATATTCTGAAAAGGTGAGATTGTTCACAATGGGAACTCTGATGCTCATTTTGGTGATACCATATTAAAGACGTCTTTACTCGTCGAAATCTTTACTTTTAACAAAGTTTTATATTTTATAAATGATTAGCTGTGAACGCGGATCCCTAATGTGTTTTTTTAAATAAAATTTGCTTAAGTAACTCCGTGTAAAATTAGTTCACTACCATTGAAAGTCCCGTTCAAATCGGTCCAGCCATTTTGGCGATTACCCGGACCAACTAGACAGACAGATAGACGGAGAACAATTTTTAAAATAGGTTTCCCTATATGTAATAAGAGACTAAAATTGCGTTTTTCTGAAATGACAAAAGTTTATTTATAATTATTTACAAATTGAGAACATAAACGATCATTAACATAATACAAAAACAGTATTCTAAACTCACCTGAAATGAAAAAAAAAAACAACATTTAAGCCTTTAATTTCTGATAAATAATTCCAAAGATTAAATGATAAAAAATTCACTTTTAGATGTCATCACCGTCAGTTGTGACATTTTATTATTATTCTTATTATTATTATTATTAGCCTGTCGTGTCCCACTGCTGGGCAAAGGCCTCCCTCCACTTTTCCAACTTTCTCTGTCCTCAGCAGTCCTCTCCCAATCGCTTCTGAAAGCATCAAGCTCATCCCGCCATCTCCTACGAGGCCTGCCGCGTAGTCGTTTCCTGCCATTTGGTGTCCATTTTGTGACATTTACATTTCATAATACTTTCATATGTATTTAGTCAAAAGGTGTAATTTTGGAATTACAAATAGACAATAATTTTATTTATCTGTATAGTAGATGTATAGATAACAACAAAATAAATTCGCATCATCGACTCCCAGGCTTGATTGTGACATCATGGGGACTAGGATTCCATAGCCGAAGATACAGGATTATCCTTTATTGAGAAAAACTATTTTCCATCTCAACATACCTGAAATGCCACTGACTAAGTATGTGAAAACGTAATCCATAAGTCTGCCCTCACAGACCTTTTATACTTAACCCAAACATCCTTCACGCTTATACCTTATGTACCTCCTTGAGAGAACCTCTAAATTTTAATTGTCGGTTCCACCAAGCCTATGGGAGTATCAAATCACATTTATGTGTCCCAAATGGCCTAGCACCAGGTACATTATACCATGATGGACGGGGACCCTACGGGTATAGTTTAATGGGGGACAAAAATGGGACAATATATTAGTTTTATACGGGTCCCACTCGGGGCTGGGTATTTACACGATACCAACGGAATGGCCTGTACGATATTGCAATTTAAGCGATGTTATTTTATTTATTGTCACGTTTATACCACTTTGAGGTTTTTAACTGACTATAAAACAAGGGGTTCCGTATCTTGTCACTATTTTGGTGTTTGTGTGTGCTTGTTTATTCGATTGTTTGGTGTAGGTACACCTATTTCTACGAGATTTGTTTTCATATCAAGTAGGGAAGCTGGCGAAATTTGTTACGAATCGTACCTTTTATGAGTATGTTTTAGTTTCACTAACAGTAAGTAGATGGCGTAAGTTGTGAAATAGATCGCGCTATTGAAAGTTGTATTGCGCTACATAAATGTGTTTGGTACCATTGATTTGTATCCCCACCCAACCGACCATTATTCCGTCCTCGCCGGCGAGGCTCGTCGCGAACTCTACGTCATCGTCCCCCCCCCCGTCCTCTGCTAGGGCCGGCGCGCGCCGAGCCACTAGCCTTAAACACATCCCTAAATAATACCACTCAGATCCAGCTCCCTAGCTCATCCCCCAGCAACGCCCTAAGCCGAGGTCCGAGCCCCGCACCGGGGTGCCCTTAGCTATGTTGCTTAGTTTATAAGTTTAAACTCGGCTGGGGGACTTGGGTCTCGCCCTTTAGTCCGGTTAAGCAGTGGAGGTAGCTCCCCCCTAACAACTGCGAGAGACCATATCCAAAAAAAATAAAATTATTTGTATCCTCCGTTACGGAACACAATAATAATTCTTTGGTTGTTGTCGACCCTGATTTTATTAAGCTCCTGCAACCGTCGGAACGCCAGTAGTTTGACACCCCCAAACAAGTTCTGTAAACGCAGTCGGTTATCTATTATAATTATAAAACTGAATAGTTTGTTTGTTTCGTTGAAGGCGCTAATCTGAGGTCTGGTTTGAATTGAAAAAATATTTTTGTGTTGAAGGTGTCATCGAGGAAGGTTTTATAATATTATAAAGCAGCGTAGCGGCGACCAATAGGACCGAAGCATCAACGGATTTTTTTTCAAAAAAGGAGAAATATGTCACTAAGTATCATTGTTAGGCCTACGCTGCTAAACTAGCATAAAATCAATTTCATAAATGTTTCGTTTCATTCTTATCTAATGTTCGATTAAAACCAATCTCAAACATATTTTATTTAAGAATAGCGAACCTCATGCGGTTTCACCCGCGTAATTCCCGTTTCCGTGGGAATACGGAGATAAAAGCCTATGTTACTCGCTGATGATGTAGCTTTCTAATGGTGAAAGAATTTTTGAAATCGGCACAGTAGTTTTTATTTATTTATAACGAACATACACACAAATCTTTCCTCTTTGTAAGATTAGTGTAGAAGTATTTTATAGAATAATATTAACTTCGTTTTATATTGTCAAAACGTAATGTAAGTTAATCAAAACAAAACACGAGTGCTTCGAACAAAGACGTGGCATGTTTACATAGAACATGCACGTCACATGTTAATTTCTTCGTCGCTGTCACCGTCACAATACGGGGCAAAGTGAAGGCGTTTCTAAAGTCAACTTTGGAGTGATATTTCCTTACTTTGTGCAGTGCCGTGAAAATTTCAATTTCCACAAACAATGTAACCGCTATGTCGCGAGTTGTGTAACAATTTCAACTTTCGATTGTGGTACAGGCCAGAGGCGCAAGAGTTGGTATCGAAACAAGTGAATTACGATTTATTTAGTAATAACATACATACATAATATGCTCACGCCTGTATTCCCCGAGGGCAGAGGTGTTGTAATTTTCACCCACTTTTCACCGGAGATGATTAAGTGCCAACGTGAGATGTTGAGTCTATCGCCGTTTCGGACACTAGACATACGTGTTTGAATTACTTCTCAGAAATATGCAGATTTCCTTATGATGTTTTCTCTCACCGTAAAGCACGTGGTGTGAAATCACTGTAGGTACATAAGTTTTTAAGTAAAACTCATGGGTACAGGTCCCACTGGGATTTGAACATGGCGACTGCTAAACCTCAAGGCCACCACGGCTCGTCGTAATATAAATGTATAAAATTTAAGGGTATGTTTATCATGTCTAAATAACAGGGTTAACTATTCTGTTTTCCGAAAGAGAACAGTATATTAGTACCTTAATTATGAAATGTTTTTATTAATTCTTATAATATTATCCAACTTCATTGATAAATAAGACTAAAATCCGCTCTCTCTTATACTCGGCACCACAAACTATACTCCGTACGAGGTGAAGTATATATTACAAGTTTGTGAATACCCGCCACCACGGCAGACATGTGTAAATAGGGAATTTAAAGTTTATAATAAAAATAACTCTTATTGCAAAGCCTTCGAGTGCAGCTGTGTATGTCGAGGGTGAAATCCATACACTATAAACACCTTTAAACGATCAATTCTTATTGAACTGGATCTCGGAATCGGCTCCAATGATTGTCATGAAATTTCGTATGTAAGAGGTTTCGGCGGCAACAAATTGATCAAGCTAGGTTTCATTTTCAGAAAACATTATTTTGTCTATGTTTTCAGGGAATTAAAAGCTCCTACAATATCATTACAATACGAAAGTAAATTATGCCGATATTTGTCAAGTTACGTTAACTTAGACGTGAAGCTACTAGTCTGTAGGGTGATAACAAAACTAGAATACCCCGGTTCGAGTCCCAATGTTATCGGACCGGTTTCTTCCCTAATTCCTATTTTTTTCAACATACATGCATTCACACATATGCTCACGCCTGTATCCCATGGGGGCAGGAAGAGACCACCGTTTGCCACATGCTAAAATTCATGTTCTTTATAATAATAAGAAACCGAGCACTCCTCGGTCAGGTACTTATACTTCTATGATAGAAATGTAGACTGATTTATTGGTACTGGATTCGATCCCCCGTTCGGGCAGTGTTACTGGGTTTATCCATCTGTTATTTTCCGGTAGCAGCCCGGAGTCTGGATTAGTGTTAGGTTAATGGCAATAGGCTCGCCCTCTGGGATGGGACTTGAACATAACTGGCCAAATGTGGCTGTATGAGACCTACTATAAGAACACCTCAGTTCCCTTTAGGGGGCCTTTGGGGAATACAGGCGTGAGCATTGAGTTTGTTTGTATAAAAAAACCGTGGTGCCTTGAGGTTTGAGCAGTCGCCTGCTACGCAAGCGACGCTAGTTAGAATCCCAGCGGGGCCTGTACCAATGAGTTTTTCTATAAAACTTATGTACAGTGATTTCACACCACGTGCTTTACGGTGAAGGAAAACATCGGGAGGAAACCTACATATTTCTGAGAAGTAATTCAATAACGTATGTAAAGTGTCTGAGACGGCGATGGAATCACCATCTGTCACTTTGGCACTTGATCATCTTCGGTGAAAAGTGGGTGTTGTGGTTACAACACCTCTGCCTACCCCTTCGGGAATACAGGCGTGGCCAATTCTGCCTTTTGCTCAATCACGTACACTTATATACGATAGAATATTATTACCTAAAACGTGTGATGTGACAAATTACTGGTACCGTCACCGACTAAGAGCGCGCAGTGAAAATGGTAGGGATACTGCGCATGTCTTTATTCGCCTCGCGCCATACGTATAGACAGAGACAGAGTCATAGAATGACTACTGCGTATTCATGGTAAGCGCTTATAGCTTGTGACGGGACCTGTACTAGCTCAAACTCATTGTTACATATAGAAGCTTAAATCGATGCATTCGATTTTTTATACAGCGACTGTTAAGTTGTTGAGAAAATTAAGGAAGATCATCATCTCCCTGGCCTCCCCATACATTGTTGGGGTCGGCACTTGATTCAACCCGATGCGGCTGATCACCTGATTTTGATACGAAGTGACTGCCTTCTTACCTTCGCATCCACTTTGACAAGAAAATCTGTGATCTGGGTTAAACAAGTTGTCAGACTATTTTAGGCTTCTGACTGACCACTGTAACGATTGCCAAAGATGATAAATTGGCAACCGGAACCGACGGCTTAACGTACTCTCCGCGACTAGGGTTGCTTAACTTGGCCGAATGATATGCGCAATAGCAACTGTGCCACGAGTTCCTCTAAATTAATGAGGATAATGGCATATATTAACGAATCTCCTCCCAAATCGACAAACGCGTGCTAAAATACGAAGTTTGCCTTATTCGGAAAATGTGGGAATTGGCAACTGAGGAATTCCTTGGAATGCTAGCCATTAACACTAACTGTTTCTGAAAGTGTCCACTTTGGGGAGTCACTTAATTTCACCTTAGGCGCGATGCCACAGAATATAAATGTTTAAGAAGGGCTCCTTCCTACGTTCGTTGAGAGTTTAATAAAACCAGCCGCGTTATTCACTAAGATTTCTCAGCGTCAAACACGACGACCAACGTTGGTTTCAATCTTAGGAAATGTATACATAGTACATAGATAATAAGGTTTAATTTTGTTTCTTTAAAACCGACACTGGACAATGAGTGCGACGCTCAGAAACCTTAGTGAATAACGCATTAGGTACGACTCTTACCCTATATTCGTCCTTGTAGTTAAAGCAAATTAAAAATTCAGTAAAATTATTTCTTGTAGCAAATTTTGCTAAGAACAAACAATTTATTTAACCACAAAATGGCGCTATGTTCTCGGGCTAATCTATAAAATGTCGAAAAAATTACAGGATGGTCTTCCCTTTTATAATATTAATATAGTGGTATTTAACTTTGTAATAAATACCACCAATTATAAAATTGTTTTTTGTGCATTTCTGTTTTTGTAGTGTTCAATAAAGTAGGTTATTATTTATTTTGTGTCTATAGCTTATTTGCGCGATAGCTTTAAAAAGTCAAAAGAAAATTTTACGTTGAAATGCGTTGCACCAAACTAGACTCTCAAATGGCAAATTATGCTGTCAGTGTAATTTTTAGTATGTAAAAATAGTAACTTCAGGAATAGCTTAGTAACAGTCATGATGCCATCTGACAATTCGAAAATGGTGTATAATTTTAAGTATAATCTTGTATTTTAAGTTTTTTTTTTCAAAAGACCCTTAATGCAACTCAGGTTAGGTGTGCGTGCTCCTGTCACCGCCATTGCTTAGAAACGGCCCTTCTTTATATTATTACTCTGTGGCAGTGCTGAGTAAGATATTCCCAGGGCATTAGGGGATACGAAACTTTCCCTTTGTTTTGATGAAAGGGATGTCTACTCATCTCTTTGTTTTCTTCGATAAGTTGACGAAGATAACTCAAAGAGTGGAAGCTTATTCCCATTAAGGTCAGGTAGTTATTTACCACATTGAATCCGTAAGTACTTTTGGTAAGTTAAGGTAAAGTGCTTACTAAATAACATTGTGAGTGGTCTTATACAGAAAGACATATGTCTTTTCCAATAAATATTTTGTTTTGTTGATATTTTTATGAG
Source organism: Watsonalla binaria (assembly GCA_929442735.1). NCBI lineage: Eukaryota > Metazoa > Arthropoda > Insecta > Lepidoptera > Drepanidae > Watsonalla > Watsonalla binaria. The sequence goes on from OV838932.1 coordinate 1,961,651, forward strand.
ACGATCGTGAACACGGAAAGAACGTGTTTCCTTATATGTCAAGATTTACTTGGCGTACCTACGTGCTTATCTTAGCTAATCTTGGATTGCATTAAGTAACCTTAGCATTAAAGAATTAAAAAAAATTGGGGAAAGTAATTGTTGATTTCCTTAACATTAACCTGTTAAGCCGAAAATACAAAAAATTACAGTGACATCGAAATTGGTCAATTGTCATCGTAATATAGTGCAACGCATATGACTTACATACATACATATCGACGCCCCCAAGGAATAAACCGGTAATCGCAAAAATCTAATTTTACAGGAGAAATGATTTAATGTTTTTCTGGTATAATTTTTTTTTAAAAGGTAATTATCACAACATTCTTATATGATGGGAAAGCTAATTTTTACCCAAACAGTTTAAAGATAGCCGTGTTCATATTGAAAATACAGAGAATTAGATATACACCAAAATACAAATTACCGAAAATAGTTTCATACAGTTTTTAGGGTACGGATATGTTACGATCCTGATTTATCAATATTATTCCAGCAATGTTTACTTACAGAATTATTCTTGCAAATTTGTTAAAAAAACAAAGACATAATATTACTTTACTGGGTTATCACACGTATTTTTGAATTACAAAGTGAGATTGTAATATTCAGTTACCGACTTATTACGGTAGACAATTTAATAACTTTATAAGGGTAAAGTATTGTAACAGGTATATTGTAGGACATTTCTGGTAGTTATATTTATTGTAATCATCGAAAACCGATTATGTAAAATAAATTTGTTATAAGTAAGTCTAAGGAAATTATTAAAGGAAACTCATAAATTTTATGAAATTATTATATTTATTGGGAACAAAGTCCTATTAAGAGATCAAAATTATAATCAGTAAAACTACTAAAAATATAGCATAATAAAAATATTAAAAACAATAATTAATCTGTATTATCATTGGTATCATCATCATCATCTTCTTGTTCACTATTATCTACAGAAATTAAAGATTCGTAAAATGGGTGGTAATACCGTGGAATTGCGTTACTGTTGCACAAAGATAGTAAGTCAGAGTGCAACGCTTTACTTATCGGAAGAGGTTGATGATAAGCACGTTCCAATATAATATCAGCCTCAACCAATGCATCTGTCTTAGGTTTTCGCCCACGTCGTTTAATTTGTGATGAATTTTTAATGTCTAATTCGGAATATGCCTCATCAAAATCATATTTAAAGAAAACCTTATCTTGGTCCAATGATGATACGTGAATTTCCATTACGTCCGACCAGCGTATCGTATTCCCATCTTTATCGCGACGCCAATTTACAGGATTTACCAATTTCTTTAAATCCAAAATATCTGTTTGCTCCAATTCTTTTATAGTGTACTTTTCTCCCGAGACTTTGGAATTTAGGATTATATTATATATTTGCTCAGGTGTGTAAATAAACTTATTTTTCATATTTCTTTCAATGCAGGCATGCATTGAGTCGCCTTCGTTCTGGCTATGTCCAGTCTCAAAAAATCTGTGCGTTATAGATAAATTTAAAAATTTCGCTGCATACACATACAAGGCAAAAATGTACCTATTCTTATTTTGGCCATAACAACCATCCGAATAAAGGTATATCTTCCTAACACCTCGTTCCTGTTCACTTTTAAAGAATTGCAACAAACAACTTCCAATTTCTATACAGCCTCGTTTCGCAATTTGTGAATGCCACACATAGCAATAACCTTTTTTACGTTGAGCGTCAAAAATAGTAAAATTGTACACAGGGTACTTGCGTTTATAATGAAAAATTCCGACAGAAGATTGTGGAATACTTAGCACTTTTTGTAAGTCAAAGATAGCAATTGTGCTATCGTATTTATCAACTGTAATCTTTTCCTCATTTTTAATCTGCCGAATTTTCTCTTTTCTATTTATATGACGTCTATAACTTTCTTCTAGAGCATCTTTTTCTGACGGACTAGATTGCTCATATGCAAAACATGTTGAACATTGATCTTTTTTAGGCTTAAAAAACGAGTAGTTATATTTCGTATTGAATATGATTTCATATTGACGTTTTGTCGCCATCTTAACATCAACAAAATTTTGCTCTGGAAACCAATCAGTATACAAACGATACATTTTTGATATGTTGAGGTCATTTGACAAATATTGTCGAGTTGAGTTTTTTCTTGTATAATGAGACTCTACTCTAGGAAATAATGAAACATGCTTCTCAATACTAGATTCAGTGCTGGAGCTCATTTTGCGAGGTCTATTTATATGCTTACCTCTTAAATCTGTAATACCTTCGTCTGTTTTATTTTTTTCTATAGCTGTATATACCATTTGTTCATTAATTTTTAAAGTGTTTAGAAAAAATGTCTTACAAACAAGAACCTTTACATTATTTAAAGGAAAAAAATATTTAATAGTCTGTGTGCGATTATTTTTCCGTTCTAGAGTCATCCGTTTGATATTTTCTGTTTCAGTATATTTAATAATATATATCCATTGGTGTTCTCGGTTAGATAGTTTATAAAATTTATCGAATAAATCTTGCCTCTCTGAAGCGGTAAATTTGCTGCCACAGTTCATTTTACATGCACATACAGGACCAATAGCCTTTTTTGGATACTTATTTTTATTATGACAACCTTCGTAATCCTGACCAGAATTTTTAAGTAATTTATTTTTTCTGCTACGCCATTGATCTTCATTAACTTTACGTTTTCTGGTATATGTTTTTTCATTTTGTGAAGTGGAAGGTTCGTCCAAATTACTTGGTACAAAATCTATTGAATGTTGTGTTAATTCAGCTCTATTATCGGGTTGATCATTTTGACAACTATCGGTCAGTGTAATATCACAAGTTTCATTAACTTCAGATGAGCTTTCAGGTTGCAATGTTTCCTCGAATTCTCCGCTTAACAAATTATCATCTAAAGGATAACTAGGTACTAAACTTAAATTGGAATTTATGAAATTTTCTTCATCAAATTGCTTTTCGTTGTTGTGGTGGACATTATCAATTGTAGAACTGTGTTCAGCTTTATAAATGGTGGTAGAGGAAGCAATAAAATCGCTGTTTGCTAAGAGTAGCGATAAATTAGAAATAGTAGAGGGAGTATCAATTATTACTTTTGAGGTGTTCAAAATCTTATCTATACATTGGGAATCTCCACTGTGACCAGAAAACGTACTTGATGGGCTATTGACTGCAATCCTTTCTGGACTTGGAACATATTCTGAACAATCTGGTGAAAAATTAGCATCACTCACATCTCTATCACAATCAATGTAATTTTTCTTCAGTCGATCTGAAATCAAAATAATATTATTGAATAAATAATAATTTCCAAAAATAAATATTATTGCACTAAAATTCTAAACTCCTAAATTTCTGTAGAATAATATAGTTAAAAGTTAAAGCAAACAGATAAAATAATAAAAAAATTGGTTTTGCCATAATGATGAGAAAATACAAATTAGTCTGATTTACTATTTGTTATTGTTAACATGTTTTAAGCACATGTACCTAAGCTTTTTAATTTTAGAAGAAAATCGAAAAACTTATGACACAGGTGGGAATCGAACCCACGACCTTCAGCGTACCGTGCTGACGCTCTAACCACTGAGCCACCGTGTCCCTACCTGTATCACACGAATTTTCTGAGTCTGATTTAATTAAAATTCATTATCACTATCACAACAGGACCAAATTCATCAATTTTATAAGATACGTATGTCTATGCATAGATATAAATAAGTTTAAATTTTATTGTATAATACATACCTCGTAAATTATATTCATTGGTCATTGGGATGGACATTGATTCTACAGCTTCGCTTTCTTGTGTGATATTAGCACAGTTACTATCGGAAGAAACTCCAGAACCTGCAAAATACATAATAGTTTTTTTAACTGGATAATTATTAATTTATTTTATAAACATGGTCATACACCTAACGCAAAAGCAAAATCTACTTACCTACATAATACTTTTTTACCTACATAATACTTACCTACATAATAATTTAGCCGACCCGAGAATTGAACCCGAGACCTCTAGCACATAGACGTAAACATTGCTGCGAGATTCGAACACGCAACACTCCATCGGCCAAAACTACGTTCATCAAAATATATTTAATAGATAGGTACTAATCTATCACATATAAATACAATGTTAATTGAATTACTCATACTTATTTTTATACTTACTTGTTGCAACATGATCGTCAGTATCGTCAATCATCACCAACATTCTTCTTACTCGAGGGTTTTTCAAAAGGCGTTGTTTCGATGCCATATTTATCACTTAAATTAATATCTTTTAGATACCTAACAAGTATAATTATTATCAACACAGTGTAATACATTAAACATTACAACGAAAAATATCGCACAATAGCTTTTACAATAATAACGTGATGTCACTTTAAACCAGCAAATTCAACTAACTGTCGTGATTTACGTAAACATACAATCGGCACGTGCGCGATAACCTGTCGCAGTTCATTTCCGTGTTTAGAAAGAGATGCACTGACCATCGCGTACGCCGTGTATTTGTATTAGTGTGAGTAATGTGCATTACGTCATGTAGAAATGAGTCCTTGATTCGTCGAGCGCGAGCCAGTTACCGCCAATACATATATCAAGGTCCCGAATGATTTCTGTAAAAGACTATTACCGAAAATATCCACCTAAAAATTCACGATAATAAACCTGTAATCACGTTAACCGGAAGTTTTTAAGAAATATTTTACAGTAATAATTCTTTACCGAAATGTAGCCACAGAATTTAATTTGTAACAATATATTTCGATATTTTTCCTGTAAATATAAATTAAAATATTTCCGAAGAACAAAAGTGTTATAAGAAAAATCTTTGAAAATTATCACAAAAACAATCTGAAAAAAATTACATAGGTGTATCCAGACCCATAGACACTGAAAATGTTATAACAGTAAAAAGTCAGTAATAGTATAAAACCGGTTTATTCCTTGGGGGCGTCGATATGCTCACGTCTGTATCCCCCGAAGGGGTAGGCAGAGGTGTTGTAATAACTACACCCACTTTACACCTGAGTTTCAAGTTGAGGTCAGTCGGAGGCCTAAAATAGTCTGACAACTGGTTTAACCCAGATTTCAGATTTTCCTCGTAAAAGGGGTTGCGAAAGGGGTCAGATGGCAGTCGCTTCGTATAAAAATCAGGTGATCAGCCACATCGGGTTGAATCAAGTGCCGATCCCAAATATGTATGGGATAAGGCCAGGGGGATGATATATTTGTCATTCCCTATATAAATTTACTGTTTATTTACATGCTAAGTTCTATACGATTGCAGAATGTTCAATTACGGTGAAGTTGTGGGAAGATGTCAAGATATATACTAACTACAAGTAGCCAGTAACGCGCACTATCCTTCCACTAGATTCATATTATAGACCCTTATTAACTTTGATTTACTGCCTATATTAATTATTCAGGGATAATGTATAATTCTTTTATTGAAAAAATTTGTTAGTTCAGACCAGTTAAAACTAACGTCTTTTTAATTATTAGTAACAATATAATACCGTGAGTATTCTTAGTTATAACGCGAGTAATACGTTAGAAATGTCTGAAGGAACCTTATGGTCTGAGGAAGCAGCAAATAGGTACAGGAGCGACCAACTGTTGGTTACTCGCTTGTTTTTCTCTTAAATGTATCTTGAAACCATACTCTTAGTTTTCGCGTTACATCTCGCACGTAATAAAATGTTTGTTACCTCATAATGTAATAAAAGTTTGCTAACAATAGCCATTTATCACAATTTGCAGACACATTTAAGCAATAATGTGTTAATATACGATCTCCTTTATGGTTATTTAAAACTTCTTTCGGATGCGAAATTTAATTAAAACGGGAGTTAGTTTACTCAAATCTTCTTTAGGCAATACGAAAAAAATACTATATTGAACAAAAACCAAAAATAAATGAATAATTTTTTTATTGAGCAAAATTTTGCTTAAATACTTTACGAGTAAGTAGCCTAGACGATGGATTGTAAAGAGGATTATGAATCTTTTTCCTTTTACCTTAAGATAGAATATAATTTTACACCTACCATTGGATTACAAAGTCTATTTTCGTATGTACATTAAGTGTGTTAGAAATTGTTGTCAAAATTTCGTGGTCGTCAATATAGAATTTATCCAATTTATTTATTGTTTTTTTTTTTACTTTTTGGTGTTTATTAACAAAATATATATTTGAACTAATAACAGCCCTCTCTTTGCGTCGGGGTTCATAGTAGGGGAAGAATTATGAGACAATGTCTGCAGCATCCAATTAGATTTATATCCAGAATTGCTAAGGCTGTTCACCAGAATAGAGCTAGCGAGCGAGGGATGAATTTCTTGAAAACCAGATTGTAGCGATTCTAGTGGCACCACGTCCTTTATGTTTTTTCTTTCAAACAATATTAAAAAAACTGCCAGTATTATGAAATTTTATATTTAAACTTAATCAATGAAAACCATTTAAAATCCATGAATAAAGAATCTCACTTCGCTCAGAATAGAGTCTCAGATAAACCGCAGCTGCGCCGCTCGTAAAAAATATAATCGAGTATTTTCACTCCGCAATGCACAGCTGTCACTAGAGAAAGAAAAAAAAATTTTTACAGAAAGCTAGCTCCCATGCATAGTAACGAGCTCGGTATACATACGCACAGGAACATTAAAACACATAATTTTTTTTACAGATAAATTGTATGTGCTTCTCTGTATCGTAATATTGATTGTTTATAAACATAATCATGTAATTCTGTCGAACTAATGCAGTTGTTTTGTAATTGAAAGATTGCGATACGAGACGATTGCATACAATAACAAAATGTTTATTTAATTTGAGCGAAAAACGGGGAGTGGCCATTTTTGTGAGAATATGTCTGTATTACCGACGCTTTATAAATTTTTTGGTATTGACATTTTTTTTAACATATTCACTGCTAACATTTCAACTTCTTCGTAAATTCTCGAACAGTTGGACGCACATACGCGTCGTTAGCAGTGAACGCGTTAAAGTATTAAGTATATATATATTATAAACGAATTCCTGTTTGTTAGTCTCGCTAAAACTTTAGAATAGTTGGAACGTTATAGGTAATTTTTATATTGATATATATTTGTTGAAGTTCATGGAAGGTTTAAACAGCGGGTAACATCATAAAACAAAAGAAATGGTGATACGAAGGTCGTCGGCTCTAGTCGTAAATAAATCGAGTACCTGCTCACGTGTGCTAGTGTCTCTTCATGTATGCAGGCCGGCCTTCTGTTACGTATCTACTAGAAGCATCGCCGTTTTTTCACAAATTCAGTGGGCTGAATGGCGACAAAAGAAAGGAAATGTACCTTCTTTCTACGTTTAACTGTAAGTGGTGCAAATTAAGGGCATAAAAGCCAAATGGGGGTGCGATTTTTGTCAATTGTCAGGGAGTGCGCGCGGAAAGTTTGAATCAAATTTGATTTGCGAACATACTTTATGGTCTGGAGTCGGGAATACAGTTTTTTTTCTTTGTTTTTTAAAAGTTGTTTGTGAAGAAAATGGAATAGGTCTTTTTGCAGTGGTGACGGTGCTTAATAAAATCAAATCAAATATTTTTATTCAATACTAGCTGTTTCCTGCGGTTTTACCCGCGTAGATTTTATTTCACATGTAATTTTTTTTAAATAAAAGTAGCCAAAGTAATTCCTTTTAACATCAGCTACCTGTCAGTGAAAGTTCCGTTTCGGTCCAGACGTTTAGTTCGGTCAGATTACCTGGAACAAACAGACAGACTGAGAAAAAAATAAACATTGCTTTTTTTAACCAGAAACGTATATACTTTTATATGTACTTTGTGAAAAGTTGTTATTATGAAATTACAAACAGACTCTTCAATTTTTTAGCAACAAAATTTTAATAATTTTGCTTAAAGTCTAAGTCAAAGTCAAAAATATCTTTATTCGATTTGACTTTTTATATAGTCAGAATGACATAATTCACATGATTATACATGCTACCGCCAGGTTCTGAAGGTTGATTTTACTGAGAAAAACCAGGCAAGAAACTCAGTAATTACTCTTTTCAAAAAATATTATACAATTTTAAGAGTCCAAATTACCACTTAAGAAAAATAACCTCATGGACACAGCTCCAATGCACAAATGTCGAAAAAATTTACATACTTAAAAATCTATTAGTTTTACTTATAACTTAAAAAAATACATGAGGGTTGCGCGGGTCACCCGAGACATTAACTCTATGCGAGTAAAATCGCGGGGCACAGTTAGTTTTACAGTAACCATGCTCTATTTTTAAATGAAATCAACCCTAACAGTTACTTACCTCCCGTTTCAATAACGATCCTAAATTACTTTCAGCCAACAACAGCAGAGGTTGTGAAAATTGGTATCGTTTGTATCGCCACCACATTCAATCAATACTTCCATTCAATGTGTTGCATATGAAGTTGTATTTGCATTCGAGTGACACTATTTTAACTGGGTATTGCACACTGTATATATATATACATATATATATATATATATATAACAGAACCCTCAGAACGATTTTCGCTCAATTAAAAAAACAAATGAGCCGTGGTGGCCTCGGGGTTTGAGCAGTCGCCTGCTTCGCAAGCGACGCAAGTTCGAATCCCAGTGGGGCCTGTACCAATGAGTTTTTCTAAAAAAACTTATGTTCAGTGATTTCACACCACGTGCTTTACGGTGAAGGAAAACATCGTGAGGAAACCTGCATATTTCTGAGAAGTAATTCAATGACGTATGTATAGTGCCTGAGACGGCGATAGACTCACCAGCTGTCACGTTGGCACTTAATCAAATTCGGTGAAAAGTGGGTGTTGTGATAACAACACCTCTGCCTACCCCTTCGGGGAATACAAGCATATGTATGTATGTTAAAAAACCACATGTTTTTTGAAATCGCGATCGTAGATCAGCCGGCAAGTTTGTCAATATGGATCCCAAGGTGGTAATTATTTTACTAGTTTTGGGTGCAATGAGACTTATTAAGAGACTTATTTTTATAGTAAAGTCTAAGTTGTGTTTTGTCGATAATTTTTTTTACCGATTATTTTCTTTGACCTTTCAGTTAGAACATACGTTTTTAGGTGCATCTTTGATCTTAATTCGTTTTCGCAAAATTTGGAGTTTAGTCCCTATCGTTCTAAGGGTGCGATATATATGTATATGCAATATATATGCTCGCGCCATCCCAGAAGGGTCCCCAAAGCGGTTAGCTGTGTTTTGATAACAACACCCACATTTCACCGAATATGATTAAGTGCCAATGGCGATGGTGAGTCCATTGCCGTCTCGGACACTATACATACGTCTTTGAATTACTTCTCAGACATATGCAGGTTTCCTCACGATGGTTTCCTTCACCGACGTACATACACTCTGTAGATTGAATATTTATACATAAATTGCGCATACCATGTTCTTGATATAGTACAGAGTTGAGACTTTTTAGGCGCATATATATGAAATAGAATCGGCAAATGGTACATGTTCATTTATACATCTATACATACATATACATAAATATAAATAAATTAGAAGTGTCTGTTTGTTATACCAAATTGACAGCTTTTCACTCCATCCATATGAACATAATTATACCAACACGGTACTGATGTTGAAAAACTAACTTTAAAAATAATTCCGTGTCTGTCTGTCTGTTTGTTACAGCTAATATCCGAAACGGCTGAACCGAGTTCGACGGGGCTTTCACTGACAGATGGCTAATTTTACATGGAGTAACATAGGCTTCTTTTATTTGAAAGAAAAAAAGATTAATTCGGGTCTACGCGGGTGAAACCGCAGGGCACAGATAGTATTTAATTTAAAAAAACTTGTAAAACCCCACATGCCCTGGACGTGGAATTTTTCAAGATTTTTTGCCATCTCTAATATCATGAACGAGAAATTGTATTTGATTAATTACCTTCACGATACTGGCGTTTTGAGCTTGGAGCGTTTCTCTAATACTAATGCCAAAACGCTATCGAAAACCGAAATTGTCTCAGCTTAACGCAGTAAAGGTTATTGCGTTCCGCACTGCGACAAAATGTAATTGTTGTGATTCAGCCTCCGTTACTTACTTGGTATAGACCTTCTCATTTTATTGAATCTTCTGCTCGTGGCTGCACCTGAATGGTACATACTATAGCTAAAGTGCACTCTGTACGTTCGTTTCATTAATTTGTATTTGAAAGAATTTTTGAAATCGCAATGTTTCAAAGATTACCTACTCTACCTTATAAACTATTTAACTTTGCAAAATATAAACGTAAAATTTGCAAGGAGTTTATCCAACTACTGGCTTGAGTTAGGGTTGCTTAATTTCGCTGATCGTAGACAACTGTGCCACGAGCTCCCCATTTTTTGACCTAATGTAGCAAAACTTATCAGTATACATTTATGTTTCGTACATCCAAAAAAATCTTAGGCATATTCTTGCTTACTTTATACGTATTGTTCCCAAAAATATCAACTTTAACTTGAAGCAAAGTCAAACAAACAACTTTTATTCTTTCCTGAAGAGCTAGGCACATATACTTACGAACCTCCAGTTTGTTTCGGCAAGTTGTTGAAGGATAACAAATAATATGACTTGCTTACTTGGCTTCTTTGTGTTATGGATGGGACACAGTAGGTATTGTTAACTTTTGGGTGTCCAAATGTTTTTGGAAATGTCACGAATGGTCTTGACGCGGATTTTAAACGACGCATCAAAGTGCCTTCCCAGGGCGAGTGAATCTAAATATTGCTCTAGGGGTGCGCGATGGCGACAGGTGAATTGCGATTGTTAAAATATCTCGATGCGTCGCGATTGTTTCCAATCGCAGTCAATGGTAGTTCGACTCGCGCGCTATCGCCACTCATCGAACGCGGCGCGATGCAACTCGTATGCTACATTACATTACCTTGATAACACTAGGCTAAATTCGGCGCGACTCGAATCAATATTTGCGTCACAAATACCTTACGATTTTTTCATCGCCAGATCGAATGGTTGTCTCGATGGCAAATTGAACTACTCTTTTATATTCGATTGTTGACGAATCTAACAATCGCATATAGCTACTCGTTCCACAATGAAGTCAGAATTTTATTTCAATACTAGGGTGGGACCCCTTATGTATTTTTTAAATAAGTGTAGGCCATGTTACTTCTTGTAGCCTTAGCTATCTGCCACTGAAAATCCAGTTAAAATCGGTTCAGCTGATTCGGAGATACGCAAAACAGAGACAAACAGAGGTTTTTTAATGTCAGTACAGTATATATTTTCATATTTATTTAGTGAAAAGCAGTAATTTTGGGATTACAACTAGACACTTAAGTTTTATTTAACTGTATAGATATAGATGTATGCATTACTATTTTGGTTTATGAATGTAATAAAATATAATATTCATGTAGAATATAAATCAAGAGGAATTCCCGATGTTCGAAGGCACAAAAACATGTTGAATGGAGTATCGGCTTAGTGCCAAGCTAGCTAGATCTGCAGCGGTAAATTTTAGAGCACGTCAGATGGCTCTAGCGTGTAGCAGAAATTACATTTAGAAGGAGCATTTCATTGCAGACTAGCTACTTTTATCTAATTCAAATAAATATTCAAGAAATTTAAGAAATTTTAACCCATAGGATCGCCATTTGTACTCTGATTAAATAAAATAATGTACTTCAGAAACCTGGAAAAAAAACTATAACAAATATATACAATACCTTCGTTTGTTAAGAATTAAATCAGAATTAGAAAGAAACTTTTTTAATTATTAAGAAACTTAGTAATTACTCTATACAAAAAATATGTTTATAAATATTGATCGCTACTATAATGAAATATAAATAATAATATTACCTTTATCGACATACTTGATTATACAAATTAAGCTAGCTTGCCGTTGGTACAGCAGTTGGTATTTCTAAAAAACTTATGTACAGTGATTTCACACCACGTGCTTTATGGTGAAGGAAAACATCGTGAGGAAACCTGCATATTTCTGTGAAGTAATTCAATGACGTATGTAAAGTGTCTGAGACGGCGATGGACTCACCATCTGTCACGTTGGCACTTAATCATCTTCGGTGAAAAGTGGGTGTTGTGATTACAGCACCTCTGCCTACCCCTTCGAGGAATACAGGCGTGAGGCATATGTAACTATAAAACCTTACCTAACAGGTAGAACGGAATGAAAAATATTAGATTCATTTTTGAGTGAAAATGTTTCAAGGACTGCCAAAAACCTTTTCCCACTCTAAAATGAAGTGGAGTTAAAATTTCAGTATGAATTTTCAGCACAGCTGTCACCTCCGTCCTCCCGTCAGTTGTCTTGTCGTTGTTGTTATTTATACCTATTTGACTAGCGACCCGCCTTCTCTTCGCTTCGGGTTACGGTTTTTAAGGCTGTTTAAGCATGGAGCCTTAGTGGCCTCGGGGTTTGACCAGTCGCCTGCTACGCAATGCACCAATAAGTTTTTCCATAAACTTATGTGCACTGATTTGCGGTGAAGGAAAGCATGGTGGGGAAGCCTGCATTTGTCTGAGAAGTAATTCAATGACGTATGTATAGTACCTGAGACGGTGTTGAACACACCCTCTGTCACGTTGGCACTTAATCATATTCGGCAAAAAAAAATTGGACTTTACTTTAATAGATATAGGATTTTGCTATGAAACCATTAAATGAAATCTACGGGGGTGGCAGTGTTACTAATCGAATCCAATCGGGTGAACTAGGGGCCTACCATCGTCTACCATTCTGACGGAGCGTTTTGGTACCGTAAAATTAAACGTCAAATTTGTTCTTCTTCTTTCGATGATGGCGACAAGCTTGAGCACAGCTATTCCGCCAATGTCACGTGGTTGTTGCGGGTAAACGACGGAGATTGTTCGGTGAAAAGTTAAGAAGTTCTTGATACGCGCTGCTCAAACCAACGATGGTTTAAGCAGCGCGTATCAAGTATAAAATATCAAAACCCCTGTACGCTTGTTTGACAACATTTTAGTATAAAAAATATATAGAGACCAAAATTCTTTAGAAGATATTTTATCAGCTTTTAAAAGCAACGCATAAAAGAGGGATATGAAAGGAAGAAATTTGGAAAGATATTCCCTTTTCGCACAGTTAAACCATTGAATATAACCAAATAATATCAACTTTTATCGCTTTCCACCACAAGTCGTAAAAAGATCATTGGAATTAAGCAATTCCGTGTAAAATAAGGTACAATGAGACATTTGTACCGAAAGGAGCAATAATATATTTTTTTCCTTTAAGAACGCCTTTCATATCAAAGTAGCTAACCATACTAGAGTAATAAATTTGTTTTCCTCGTTGCAATGAATACGTGACCTCATATGCGAAGCTATAAAAAGGCTACGACTTTTGAGACAAATAAAGTATATAAGGGTGCCTGATTGTATGGCATATGTAATGTTAGTTAATAGCATTGTGGTCGGAATAACAATCTAAATGTAGCTGAATCAGACTATTACATTTATCTAGATCTGCGAATTAATTTTCAAACGTTGTGTCAGATCACCGTGTAGTGTGTACTGACTCAACTACCTTCCGCAGCTTAGTGTTATTTAAGTAAGTATTATTCATTACTAAAATAAGAATTAAAAATACAGATAAATGAAAATTGATGTATCTCTCAATAAATCATCAACATTGACCGATTCTATCGGGACTTTCACTGAAAGATAGCTGATGTTACAAGGTTGCTAATTAGAATTTTACTTTCAAAATTCGATATTGTAAATATCTAAACTTGATTAGACTTATTCTTAGAAAGTACTATCAAATCGTCAGAAGGACACAAAAAAAACGTTATACAGCATTATAAATGTTACCACCGGGCTCGGAAGGTTGCTTTTGTTGAGAAGAATCCGGCCAGAAACTCAAGAATTACTCTTTTAAACAAAGTTTTACGGGTGAACCTGCAGGGCAAGGCACATTGTACAGACAAGATAGGGTGTTCGATATTATGTTGGGTAACGGTTCAAGTAGATGGCACTTGATAGGCACGAATGGAAGAAATTGTAACGGTTACACCGGCAAGAGTCACAACTCTTAAAATTATGATGATAACTTTTCACCAAAGATGATAAGTTGCTATTCTTCAAGTGCCTCTCCAATTATTGAAGGTTGGCAACCAGTTCTGAATATTTTCTACCATCCCTTGCGAGGTGGAACAACTCCGCAGCGCTCTTGATGCAGGTCCATTCGCGAACGTTCCTCAGCCTCAGCTTCTTCTATTTCGTCTGCCGGCTATTTTGCCCATCATGATGAGTTAGAGCAAGTTCATCATCATCAATTTAAGAGTAATAACTCTTGTCGGTGTAACCGATGCATTTCTTTCCACTTGTCTCTGTCCAGTGCCATCTCTTTGACCTCCCTATACGTCATGACAGACACCTTTTCCTTAACTTGTCTCATATATGTTAGCCGTGGTCTTCCTCTCCCTCTCTTCCCTTCTACCAAGTTACTACTGAAATATTCACGGTCGTATCTCAATTAAAATTTTCTACGCGTCTTTTTAGCTCGGGATATTTAAGACGGACCTTAACGACCAATAAAGAATAAATTAAGTTTCGCCAGCGAAAAAGTTGCTAATTATAAGATGGTTAAATAAAATGGCAAGTTGTGTCCCTTAAGCTTGTACAAAATGATGTTATATTTCATTTGGTTGGAGCATCTTTGCATAAATTATATACATACTTAAAGTCATCTCCCTAATATAAGCAGCAAAAGCATATCTGCAAAAGTTTTGTTCGGCAGTTATGACGCGTTTTCCTTATACGTGCATGCGTATATATTATGTTAATTAATGAGCGTATAATTTTTATCCTTATGTTTTTATTTATTAATACGCAATTATATTAACTAGTTGCTCCTCGCGGTTTCACCCGCGTAGACTTGTCTCAACCCGATCGGTTTAAATTGACAAACTTACATCCCCTATTTTATCCCCTTGGGTAGTAGGGGTAGAATTAGTCAAAAATCCTTTCTAAGCGGATGCCTACGTGATAACATCTACCTGTATGCCAAATTTCAGCCCGATCCATCCAGTGGTTCGGGCTGTGCGTTGATAGATCACTGTCAGTCACCTTTGATTTATATATATTTAGATGAGTATGTTTTTATTCACAACTCACCAAAAATTTTTGTATACTATTTTCTATGTTCCACTATCCTCGTTTAATGTAGGAAGTCGTCCTTCTGCTTCACTTCTATTTTTCGATCTTCGGGAGGAAAAATTTAATTGGATTCGTAGCGCTAATTATACAATCATAAATTTGGAATATTCCTGCCTTTATAAGTTCCTGTTACTGGAATTTTTTGCCTTCATTAGTTACAGACAAAGTTGCTCCCACTTTTATTTAGTAGCGTCATTTGATGGTTTATTTAAATTTCGTTATTTTTTTGTTACATGAACATTACTCTTGTATTTTAACTACATTTCTATACTTAGCTTACTTAATTTTCTATATTTATACAGAGCCATGGTGGCCTTGAGGTTTGAGCAGTCACCTGCTACACAAGCGACGCAGGTTCGAATCCCAGCGGGGCCTGTACCAATGAGTTTTTCTAAAAAACTTATGTACAGTGATTTCACACCACGTGCTTTAACATTAGCTGTCGGCATGTGAAAGTTCCGTTAAAATGGGTAGCCATTGCAGAGATTACCCAGACGAACAGACAGACTGAGAAAATACGTTTTTTAAGTCTCGTATATACTTTCATATGTCTTTAGTGAAAAGTTGTTATTTTGGTATTACAAACAGACACTCTGGGTAGATGTATAGATTTGTGTGATAACCTTTCTTAGAACTGAAATCTTAATCGTACCAGCTGGTATATAATATACTTACTATCCAAATAAACTGCCAACGACTTCATCCGCGTGAAATAATTACTTTGGGCTAACGCTGCCTTTAAACGATGGTTGGTCTTAGAGCGTTCCTCGATAAATTGGCTATCTAACATTAAAATAATATCCTAAATCGGACCATTAGTTGCTGAGATTATAGCGCGTTCAAGCAAACAAACAGACTCTTCAGCTTTATATAGATACATATATAATACAGATTCTTACTGCCATACAGCAGAATAGTATAACATAATTAATGCTTTCGAGTCCCTTAATAATTAGAATAAAAAGGCATTCCACAAAAATCATAATAAAAAAATACTTTTTTAAAAAATAAACTTAATTCAAAACCCACGTCCTAAAGGCAGATAAAATGAATCATCCCACTGTGGCACCCTTTGTAAATATGATAAAATCATTAAGTAATGTTAATTCGTTTAGTGACCACGGTAAATATGATGAAAATATGCAAATGTCTCGCAAAGTTGGTTGCTTTAGTTAAAATAAATTGTGCGCCCGACTCGGTGGCTTATGACGTCGGTTTTAAGCGCGACCGGGCTTTAATTGTGGTCAAAAGTTATCGCTTATATCATTTTGCTGCTAGTTTTTTCTATAGGGAGGTTTTAATTTTACTACCCTTCAGAACGATGAAAACAATTATGTTGACGATCTATTTTTATCGTATTAATGGGAACGTCCTGTCAGTTGTCAGACAAGGGGAATTTTTACAGATTTAAAAAACTTAGCTTAGGCGATATCAAGTGACTTTAGCTATATGAATGTTTTGAGGTAACAAACGTAAAAATATAACCTAACCACTGGACTAACGGTGTCGATTGTATAGTGTTATCGAAGTTAGATCCAATGAATTCTCCATTCGTAATAGCCTACTTTATTCACGGGGCAATGCCGTTAAACTCCCCTCTTATCACTCATAAAATACTTATTTCCCTAATACATCGCTTCAGGCTGTTATATCCAAAGATAATGTCACAAGAGCACATATTTATGACTGTCAGACGTGGCGCAATTTAGAATAACAATAATTTTATGTTTATATTGGTATTATGAAATTGTTTGATGGACCTATTTGGTATTTGATGGGTGTGTATTGAAAGTTTATCGGATAGTAATAGTTTACGTTCGCTGCGTCTTCGCAATTCGAAATTGTGTTTCTAGTATTTTCTGAGCCGTGGTGGTCGTGGGGTTTGAGAAGTCACCTGCTACGCAAGCGGCGCAAGATTGATTCCTAGCGGGGCCTGTACCACAGAGTTCTTCTAAAAACTTATGTAAAATGTTTTCACACCACGTGCTTTCGTTGAAGGAACACCATCATCTCCCTGGCCTTATCCCATATACTGTTGGGGTCGGCACTTGATTCAACCCGATGTGGCTGATCACTTGATTTTAATACGAAGCGACTGCAATCTGACCTTCGCAACCCCTTTAACGAGGAAAATCTGTGATTTGGGTTAAACCAGTTGTCGGACTATTTTAGGCCTCCGACTGACCTGTAACGATTGCCTAAGATTATAAATTGGCAACCGGGACCGACCGCTTAACGTCCTCTCCGAGGCACGGAGGGAACTCGGGCGGTCACCCATCCAATTACTGGCTAGAGGTAAGGTTGCTTAACTTTGCTTATAGAATGATATGCGCAATAACAACTGTGCCACGAGCTCCTCCGTTTAAGAAACATATCGTGAGGAAACCTGCATATGTCTGAGAAGTAATTTAAAGACATAGGTAAAGTTCCTAAGACGGTGGTGGACTCATCTGTCACGTTCTTATTCGGTGAAAAGTGGGTGTTGTTATTACAACACTTCTGCCTACCCCTTCGGGGAGTAAAGTGGTAATATTGGGTATTTCCATTTGTGATTTTACAGAAGCAGCCTTTAGTCTAGAATACTGCCATCGTCTTTTTAAGCAGAGCGTATTAAGAACATCTTTGCTTTGACGTTTCATTTTCATCAAAGTTAAGGAGTAAATAAGACGTTACTGCTATAACGATGATAGGTCCTCAGTTAATGACAATAGGCTCTTTACTTCTTATGTGGGACTACATCATAACTGGCGAAGTTTGGGTGTACTATAAGTATGACATATATTACAGTGCAAGTAGATCTTAGTCATTTTTGATAATATTACAAAATTCTCACGTATCGCGTTAATCCTGACTGACCCAACGCTTCGGAAACAGGGTTAATTTCCAAGAAACTGAGCTGAACTCTTGTACATTTCATATACGAGAAGTATGGGACCATCAGAATATTAAATATCGTATAAATAACTCATCAATTTCGCGTTCCCATAGGCTATTGTGGCAATATTTCAAATTGTATAAGCTCTCGCTACATGTCGTTTGGGAATTAAAAAACCGGCAAAGATCGAGTCGAACTCACGCAGGGAGGTTTCGTATTTACTTATCTATAAAAACGACACGTTTGTTGTATAGTTAAAGATTTATATTATTCTGTATTTTTAGAATGTCTTTATAGCAGAATAGAAGGAAAGAAATTAGATAATTCAGTTAAAAATAGATATTAAGCCGTGGTGGTCTTGGAGTTAGAGCAGTCACCTGCTACGCAAGTTCGGATCCCAGCGGGGCCCGTACCAATGAGTTTTTCTAAAAAAACTTATGTGCAGTTATTTCACACCACGTGCTTTACGGTGAAAGAAAACATCGTGAGGAAACCTGCATATTTCTGAGAAGTAATTCAAAGACTTACCACTCTAAGAATAGACACTAAGACTCACCATCTGTCACGTTGGCACTTAATCAAATTCGGTGAAATGTGGGTGTTGTTACAACACCTCTGCTTACCCCTTCGGGGACCCTTCTGGGATGGCGTGAGCATATATTATTATTAGATAATAGATTTTTCATAGCACAAAAATGCGAAAAAAGTTATCATCATAATCTGTGACAATTTTAACTGTCACACTATCACGACCTTCAGTTTCAGCCTGGTGACAGACGCACAGACAATCGGTTAGTGGAGTTTTACAAATAGGATACGGTACCCTGAAAACAACAATATTCTCATAACTGGTGTAATAAAGCCTTCATCATTATAGGCCACAGCTTTGTGAGAGCCTTTGAATAAAAATGCAAATTCACCTTTGACCTGTAATTTAAAAAAAAGTCCCGCCCCTACACCGGGATAGGCTATCGACCCGCGGGGAAGCTTTGACAGTTTTACATGACAAACGGGAAGAGTCCCAATTTATTTTAACTAAGGCCCCAACTACTGAACTTTTAGACCTGTTTTTTTTTAAATTAGCATTTCGTATTAACGAAGCTGAATATATGTACGAGTAAGGTTATTTCATTAATATTTATGGATTATTACGTCGCAACCGCATCGTTCGGCTCGGTATATGATTTTCTTTGAACCTATTCCTGCATATAATTAAGTTTGAAATTTGTTTGCGTTAACTAATCAAAATGACTGTCCAACTTTTGAGTAACTTTTAATTCGAAATGTTAACTATGGAGGTTGGTGAATGTTTTGAAATTAATACATTCGATTAAATATTGAGTCAGTACTGTCAATAAAACATTTGATATTAGTCAACTTTTAAGCGACTTGGCGGCATCTACTAACATGTCGCACCCTCAGAACGAAAGGGGTTCAACTCAAAAATTTGCTAATATAATTATGTTAATGTCTAGGCTTAGTTTTTAGTCAAAAGTGGTAAAATAATGAGTACCTAAGATTTAAATTCAAACATGCCGATATTTGATTCATTATCATTTGGCCTCATCCCATACATTGTTGGGGTCGGCACTTGATTCAACCCGATGACCGTCTGATTTTTATTCGGAGTGACTACCATCTGAGTTTCGCAACCCCTTTGACGAGGAAAATCTGTGATCTGGGATAACCCAGACTGAGCTTGCTGAGCTTCAAATTAAAAAAATTTTTTTTTTGATTGAGCCCTTATCGTTTTATAAGTGTGATATCTCAAACTCGCTGTGCCCCGATGTTTTACGAAGTAAGTCTATATAAAAAAAATCAGCACACAATTTCGTGAGTAGCTTTATAACACGAAACTTTTTTTTTTGAATAAATGTTGCTTTAGCTATTCCTTGTAACATCAGCTGTCTACCAGCGATAATATCGTTTGATAATTATGTCCGCCTAACGGAACGGCAAATGCATACTAAACTTATCTTTCTCTGTAAGTGAATTGTAAATTCTTAAGAGAAATAAAGTTCTATAACCACATAATTTAAAATCCCGATACAATCAATTGATAATTTAGAATTTTTACTTTTTTTTATTTTAGTCCCGTACATTCATCATCATCCCCCTGCCCTTATCCCATGTTATTTGGGGTCGGCGCAATGTGTTCTTCTCTTCCATTTCTCTATCAGCCGTCATATCTGTAATCACTCCCGGTCTGCCCATATCATCTTTCACGGAAACCATCCACATATATACTTTCACTAGCAATGCCCCGCGGTTTCACCCTCGTAGAACTCTACGAGTTAAGTAATTTCACAGATGGCCCATGGAACCCTAATATTATTTTTTAAATAAAAGTGGCCAAGGTTACACCTTGCAACATCAGCTATCTGCGAATGGATCCCGCTAAAATTGGTCCAGCCGTTTCGGAGATCCGGAACGAATAATTACTGAGTTTCTTGCCAGGTTTTTCTCAGTAAAAGCAACCTTCTGAACCTGGCGGTAGTATGTATAATCCTGTGTAATTTAAAAGTACTTTGTTAAAAGTCTGATTAGAGTAGAATAAAGATATTTTGAATTTGAATTTTGAATCTGCGGGGCACAACAAGCCTGTATTAATCGGCCATTTATATTGTTATCTATACAGCCAATTGAAATACTGATCCGTCTTCGTTCAGACCTTAAATTAGGAGTAACGAAACCTCATCATCATAGAGCTTTATCTCGTCGGAATAATGTATATCATTCATAGCGGGATCCCACAAATGGCGGGGA
Organism: Watsonalla binaria; assembly: GCA_929442735.1. Classification (NCBI taxonomy): domain Eukaryota; kingdom Metazoa; phylum Arthropoda; class Insecta; order Lepidoptera; family Drepanidae; genus Watsonalla; species Watsonalla binaria. The sequence goes on from OV838932.1 coordinate 1,982,555, forward strand.
TTTCGCCTCCTTTTGGCTTTTTATAAAATTGCCCCCGTCCACTTAGTGATATTAAAGATGGGAGACAGGGGATGTTAATCGGCCCTCGTACTTGGCCCTTTTCTGTTTGCCTTCGGATCTGGATTAAGGGTGTCGAAATTGTCTATTTGGTTGTGTCGTTGCTAATCTTATAATTTTATTGTTTCCGTGGATATTTTCGTCGTGTTAATTTGCTATGATTTATTAGTCTTAAACATATTTATGACGGATTCATCAACTGGACACAACAAACTGATCACACTTGTGTCCAGATGCGCGAGATAAAATGTAGGACATATTTCATTTTATTTAAAAAACATCAGCCTGTGAAAATCCCAAAAATCGTTCTAGCCGTTATAAACAAACATACAGAATAATAAATCATATTTTTTTTTATAATTTTTTACACAGTTAAAAAAACCATTTGTATTTTATTTATGTAGATAACTTTTTTTTTAAATTAGCCATATCGGAACGATTAACACTAAACCTTTTAAATGTAGGCCTTTGAATTATATATACCCTTGTTACTCGCCGATTTTGTAGCTATCCATTACAGAAAGAATTTTCAAGATCAGTCCAATACTTTTGGAGCCAATTCGTTACAAACATACTTATCTTTTCTCTTTATAATATTAGTATAGTAACATAGACAAGCAAATAACAAAGAGAAATAGAGTAGGCAGGCTATATTGCAAACTTTCAATGGTATATTAAATACAAAATAAACCTATTCATAATGAAATGAACAATTCCTCGTAAAATCTACTTTAATGCTTGTAAATCCTTTCATTTCGTTCGTATTTGAACAATTTATCAATATACCAGTCGCAATATAGCTCTGAATGAAATAAGTAACAGGATGTGTTTTTAATTAACACTGTTTACATTCAATTATATTTAAAAGTATGAACAATGTGTAGCCGTATATTTGGGCGATTATTAATGAGGTTTCACGGAATGGTTGTATGGGATCAGTTTTCAATTACCTGATTGATGATAAACCAGGGTTTTCCATTTGATTTTGAATATTCAAATCATGTTCATTATCATAATATAATTTGGAATGAAATTAGAATCGAAATGTTCGGCAACTAACAGGTTATTTGAAACACTGTGAAGGAATTAATTTACTAGAGAATGTACTGAATAAATCCACGTTTGTAAAAAAACAAGTTATAAATTAAATAAGTGAAAAATTCGAAAAATCATCAATATTAGTTAAGTTGATACTAACGCTCGGACTTATAAAGTTCTAAATATTTGCACCAAAAAAACAAAATGATTTCTTGTTTTAAACAAATATTATATTTAACATTCTATCTCGTAAAATGAGAATAGTCGATACCGGATTGATATTTATGAAAAATACCACTTTAACAGGGGTCCTACCTTATAGCACTTATTATGGTTTAACTCTTATTTTATTAGGTTTAAGTCTGTCACTATCACACACTGGAACTATAATGGCAATAATAACTTGTAAATATATAAATACACACCCTGAATTTAAAACGACTAACTTTTTTACCATCACGCATACCGATAAGAGATCCAAGGTTAAATAAAGGCGCTACATCACCCTCTTTCACCGAAAATAATTAGGTACTAGGCTTAGGTACTCGGCAGACGATGAGTCGGTACAATTCTTTAGAAAACAAATTTACTTAAACTTTACTAAAACTTTAACTCAAGGAAAGAACAAAATGTAGGTTATAGAGCGGAAGGATTCGTCGGTAACATGAATTTGTGAAAGTTGGAACGTCATCTCTTGGTCTTACGTTTTAGCGTGGCTCTAAATGTCACTAGCCGCATTAACAAAGCATTTGTTAGATTTTTATGTATAACATAAGGAAAAATCCGTATACGAGGTGGGTTCGACCCACTACCTCTGCAAACTGTGCAGTTGCTCTGCCAAATGAGCTGCTCGTGATCCTGCCCCCTATACCATTTTTTTTTGTTGATTAGGGGGAAACCTTCAAAAGGTCCCCGATCGCCCTGGGAGAGGCAGATCGGAGTATGTGGGATTTTTACCGCACTAAAACCCCCCCGGTGGCCGTCCTCAGTACTCAGGGGGGACTCCGGGTACTCTGATAGATCGCACCGGTGTCCCCCCACACTTTGCCGGGGCACATCCCCGGGGCAGCTGTATCGCCGCCCCTGGAGACCTCACTGTGCAAGGCAGCGAGAGCCACATCGCGCTGCCACCTTCCCGGGCCCGCGGCTCGGTGGTCAAAGCTCGCACCCCGACCACCGCCAGCAGGCCCTCCGGCCTCCTTACGACAGGCAGGGGATACCATAGCCATATTTTTAGACCCTGGCTATTGGGTGGACCCCATATACCATATACCAAGGCGGGCCCTAAATCGTAAAACAAGGGAAGGAAAAATTTTACGGTTTGCAGAGGTCGTGGGTTCGAGTCCGGCCTCGTGTTCGTATTATTCCTGACTATTTTTACTCTGTGCTAAGAAAAACTAAAAAACGTGTTTGATAAGAACCTTCTCCGACCATTTCATACCTCCAAAATTCGTGTACCTAATCAACTGGTGCATTTCGACTCCTATTTGCAGACGTAAGCAAGCGCCTGGATCAAAAGGGATGCGGGCGTACGGTTTCATTACACACACAAATTGTACGCACTAACGACTAGATTGATATCTGCACGGTACACCTCATCACTGCAAACCGTAGATACACAGTAAATATACATATAATTTTACTTAACAGTATGGAAACCAGACTAAATGTATTTGTTTATTATTAAACTTTTGCGAAAGTATATACGATACTATTAAAATATATATATATATATATATATATATATATATATATATATATATATATTTCTGACAGAGAGCCGTGGTGGCCTCGGGGTTAGAGCAGTCGCATGCTACGCAAGCGACGCAAGTTCGAATCCCAGCGGGGCCTGTACCAATGAGTTTTTCTAAAAAACTCATGTACAGTGATTTCACACCACGTGCTTTACGGTGAAGGAAAACATCGTGAGGAAACCTGCATATTTCTGAGAAGTAATTCAATGACGTATGTAAAGTGTCTGAGACGGCGATGAAGTCACCATCTGTCACGTTGGTACTTAATCATCTTCGGTGAAAAGTGGGTTTTGTGATTACAACACCTCTGCCTATCCCTTTGGAAAATACAGACGTGAGCATATGTAACAATAAATTAAGTCTATGCGTTGTAATTCGCGGAGCTTAGTCATTTTTGAAAAAACAACGTTTGCTTCGTCAAACGTGAGGGTTATCACTCTGAAAGTTTATAGAGTTGACTCCCGAAGTAAAGTCGATTAGTCGATTTGAAGCTTAGAAAAAAGTCTGTCAAGCACGTAAATTAAGTATACGACCACGACGTTACACCGATGCCGCTTATAATCACATAGATGCGCGTCTGTGTAAATGTGTAAATTTCGAAACGACTGTTTCCAGATTCCATACTGCTTTTAGTAATATCATCCGTATACTGTGCCTACGGTTTGTCTGTTAGCGCGAGACTTGGAAACTATTGAATCGATTTTAATCAGATCGTTTGAAACACTTATATGTGTATCCTGTAAGCTAGTATAAATACATTATATTATGTACTAGATGCGCCCCGCGGTTTCACCCGCGTAGACTTAATTTAATTCGTGGCCCGCGGAACCTCTTATGTTTTTTTTTATAAAAGTTGCCTACCTTATACCAGTGAAAGTCCCTATAAAAAGACATAAAAAAAAATATTGGATTTCTATGTCAGTATCATGAAAGTATTCATGACATTTAATGAAATGTTGTTTATTTTGAATTACAGACACTTCAATTTATCTGTATACATTGTATTCATGTACTAGCTTCTGTCTACGACTTTTCGGACATGGTACATACTTTATTAGGCATTGTTCAAACAGTTTTTATAGTTTATTCATTAGGTACCAAGATACAAATCTTCTTCCTTATATTAATAGCCATGCCCCGCGGTTTCGCCCGCCTGGACTATATGGTCGACCGATTTTTACAAGACTTTCGCTTAGATATCTGATGTTCAAGACGCAAAATAAAGCATAAAATTAACTCTACGTGGGTGAAACCACGGGGCACAGCTAGTATAATAATAATTCACGATAGAGCCCTATATCTTAGAAAAACTGTTTATATAGTGATGTTAACTCACAATGACTCACAAAAATTATATAGTCATTTTTGGTGGACTGCATCGCAACTATAGAACTATCCATAGTTATTATTGCCTATTTATCTACTTCAGTGTTTCCTGGAATAATATAATTCCATATTTTATTCCAAAACAATTTACTAAGTTCAAACAAGTGCCAAAACAGTAAGCTAACAATAACAAACATTATAACATCAAACGGAAAATCATATTTCCAGTATAAATTCCAGTGATTCAATTAAAGCGGCTCGCAGTTCAAATATGTGAATTCGGAATGTGAATTGTCGACGCAGTACAATGCGGCATCGGTATGACAGGCGATGGTTCAGCCGCGTATCCGCTACGCAATCAGATGTGGGTAAATGCAAACGTTCATTTAGCACGTAGGGATAACTGATAGCATGACGTTTTGATGGTGATTTATAATCGAGCACTTTATCTGTGGATGGTAAAACGTCTTTTTTGCGTTTGGCGTTAAATAATGGCTTTATTTGAATATCTTGTTATTGTGGCCTCCATTCATCCCTGGATAACAAATATTATTCAACTTTTGAAAGTGGTAATAAATATGGATAAATCTTGATTATATATAAGATCACGCCTTCCCAGAGGGGTCCGCGAAGGAGCAAGCAGAGCTGGGTGGATAATTACGTGCCAACGCGATAGATGATACATCCATTACCGTTTCAGTACCGTATTAATGTACGTAAATAATAATTGAAATTATAACTTTTGCTCGATTGAACGTTAGGATTAATCTTAATTTACTCGATATGTCAATTTACATATGCTCACGCCTGTATTCCCCGAAGGGGTAGGCAGAGGTGTTGTTATCACAACACCCACTTTTCACCGAAGATGATTAAGTGCCAACGTGACAGATGGTGAGTCCATTGCCGTCTCAGGCACTATACATACGTCTTTGAAATACTTCTTAGAAATATGCAGGTTTCCTCACGATGTTTTCCTTCACCATAAAGCTCGTGGTGTGAAATGACTGCACATAAGTTTTTTAGAAAAACTCATTGGTACAGGCCCCGCTGGGATTCGAACTTGCGTCGCTTGCTTGCGTAGCAGGCGGCTGCTCTAACCCGAAGTCAATTTGAAGTAAAGTATGTCAATTTCAATTATAAACATGTCTGCAATACGCGATCGGTCATGACGGGATTCCCTTAACTGAGTCTGCCGAAGTCGCTAATAATCTCGAGCCCCACTAATATATATAATTAATCGACTACTCAAATCTCTTAGCCACCACAGCTCAAAGAATTTTTTTTGATATTAACGAAGTATTTAATTTAAATTCCCTTAGAAATGAAGCAGGCAATACGCCTATCATGAATGCTGATAGAACCGTAATCGTAGACGTTATACAAAAGTGACTTTTCAATGCAAAAGATAAATATGATGTTCCTTCCACGAAGAGTCCAAATTATCATGACTGTGCAAAAGCAACGCTATTTCATCGAGGTGATAAAATATTTCGTGATTAATGGACGCTAGCTAACTCTTTTAGCTTTCATTAAATATAACCTTATTAATAATAAGTGGAAAGCTTATGAATCTGTTAAATAATTAGCTACGCTCTTTGGTGTCACTTACCTATTTTAATTTTTAGCCTTTTTCTGATCACCTCTGTAGCGAGAGAAAAAATATACAAATTTGACAGCGATTGATTTTTATACAACAGAGTTAAATAAGTATACAATGATGGGATAAAAATTGTACTATAAATTGTAATGTATATAATATGCTTCTGCCTGTAGCCTAGGGGGCAGAGACTACTGTGCGCCTTATACTACGATCTTTGCATACATTTATTGCTCTGTTTTTGTCAAATTGTATTAAGTCCATAAAAACTGTAGGAAAAGCAGTAGAAGTTTCATTTCCTATTGGTCCAAAGCTCCATATTTGCTGTTTTTGTTGAAATAGCAAAAGCAATAACTATACATTTCAATATAATTATTTTTTACAGATTTATTGATACGTAAGCGTGAGTACCACAAGGCAACATTCTGGGTCCAAACATTACCTTTTTGAATCAAGGTCCAAAATTACCTACCTATGACCATATCTCATTATTCTACATGCCTACTTGTAAAAATCAACATACATTTAAAATATGACTTTCTTTGTTTCAGGTAAGTGCTTCAAGTGTACTAACATCAAATGTATTGAAGATCGCAATCCACAACGTATTTACTATTGCTTATTTCCTTGATGATTTCATAATTTTACTTGTAATATCTGAAACTTAGTCAATCACTTAACCTTATAACACCATAACAAAACAGCGATGGTCACATGTCTTCACGATACATTTTGGTAAACAAGGAAACCTAAGCAAAATCATGTCAATGAAATGAAAAAATTTCGCCAAAACTGTGGCAAAACATGGCATATTTGTTGTCTCTCATGTTTTATTCAATTCGCATTCAAAACTCAGTAAACCATCCTTAAAACCCAGCCGTTCACAATTCTTTATCAGCTTATGAGCAAAATAATCGCCGTCCAAAGCTTTGTGATGCTGTAACTTACCTCGGAGAGCCTAAGGTACACTCCATTAATGTGCTCGTCGCGGACCCGTTTCTGTTATAATGGAATATTAGATTCAGCCATAAACCCAGTCATGGCAACGTCTCCATTAATTTTTGACCCCTAAATTTCCTCTTGTCTCCTCCCCAAAGCTCAATGAATGGGCGGGCGAGGACGACGGGGTAGCTCAACCCAAACTGGCTCTGAGACCCAATGTGTTTGCTGACGTAAACATGCTAGGGGCAAAGATGTTTGCCCCTACGAAAGTGTTGTCGACAGAGGCAAGTAATTGGAAAATTCAATCTAAATTCGTTTCAGATTTTGTTGCCAATCAGAGATTGCCCCTGTTTTTATTTGCCAACGTTGGGCTCTCGAATCAAGGGACTTTCCGTCGGCAAATGTCGTGTTTGTGAAGGATTTAAAACAACACGCTTCACCGACTACGTTTCGCTGTTTAGATTTACAATTAATTTACGAGTGAGCTGAATAACTTTCGAATTAGCTTACACGTTCCGAAAACGTAGTGCTAGCTTATTTATACTGTGGATCTACGTGATTGAAGTTGGCGATGCTATAGTATTTAATTTTGTTAACAATTCGGAATTTTGAACAGTAAGTTTAAATGAAATGTATTAAATATTATCTGTGACCGAGGTTACGTTTTGGAAAGTAGAAACAAAGTTAGCTTTTATTATATTAGTACAGGAGTTATGACCTAAAAAGCGCAGGAGTCATTTTATGAGCATGTCTTTGTCTGTCTGTAAGACAGCGACGCGAATCAAATACATGTGCAGGTACCCCTACTGTTTTCACTGAGGGCTCATATCTCGTGGCGGCACCTTTATCTAAATATATACATACATATGCTCACGCCTGTATTCCCCGAAGGGGTAGGAAGAGGTGTTGTAATAACTGCACCCACTTTTCAACTGAGATGGTCAAGTGCCAACGTGACAAATGGTGAGTCTATCGCCGTCTCAGGCACTATACATACGTTTTTCATTTACTTCTCAGACATGTGCAGGTTACCTCACGATGTTTTCCTTCACCGTAAAGCACCTGGTGTGAAATCACTGGACATAAGTTTTTAGAAAAGCTACAACAGTATAGGCCCCACTGTGATTCGAACATGCGTCGCTTGCATTTCAGGCGACTGCTCAAACCCCAAGGTCACCACGGCTTCTGCTGTTTTATCTTAATACACTCTCATATTATATTGATTCAATATGAAGCCCGATGGTACAGCGTTATGATATTGTAAGGATTTGTACATTGTATTCCATGCTATGTTGTGTAGCTACATAAAGTTTAGTGGGGATTTTGACCTACTTTCGGTTGAAAGCCCGTGTTTAATCCCTTGTTTCATCTACCCCAGTAATAAATAAATCTAGGAATACGTATGAAATGTTTATGTAGTAAAGTAGGGACTCCTTGTTTCAATAAAGTGTCATCCTCATATATTTTGGTAATCATAGTGCGAAAAAATTGGTATATATCTGAATTAATTAATATTATCTTCTTTTCCGTGGACATCAGTCACTTCTGTGGCCGCGGTTTTTTTTAAATGGCCATAATTACATTAATATGCCAACAATTTTTTTTCTTGAAAATATCCTTTTCAAGATCCAAGCTAGTAGGATGGGTGACCGCCCGAGTTCCCTCCAAGCCTCAGAGAGCACGCTAAGCCGCCTCGGTTTCCAATGTAATATCTTTGGCAATAGTTAGAGGTCTGATGCCTAAGTCTGACAAGTGTCTTCATCATTCTATCTTCTTCCACTCTCTTTCTCGTTTGAGACCATACTCTGTCCAACGTGTACCACTTATTTTTCTTACTCTATTATTTTCCAACACCACATTCCAAATGCATGAAGCTCTTCTTGATGTCTTTGCGTGGGTGTCCTCGTCTCCATAAAGTGTAATGCGATAAAAATGAGAACAGGAAACATATCCATCTCAATTATATCACGTTTCTAATAAACGGGAACGATACAATCCAACTCCGAATCATAATTACTTAACCCGGGTGTATTTTATAAACCTAATTAACAATTGGATCGTAAACAGTTTATAAATTCGATTACAAGAACGCCGGAAGCCCTCGCTGCTAGCTATTTACCGCCATTTAAGGCCAGTATAGATTTCACCCAAATATCCAGTTTATTTATACAAAAATAATGTGTTTGCTGCTTGGAGTAATGTTTACGAATGACGGAAGTTCTCTCCCGTTTGTATTCATGTGTAAATCTCTTAAGCTTGTGTTGGAAGGCACATATATTTTTTCATAATTTATGGTCCCACATACATTCTCGTGGAGCCTTTATATCTCTTGACTTCCAGACTTGTCGAGGAAGCAGTAAATTTTCAAGTTTATTATCTAATTGGTTTTGGTTAGACGGAGCTTGATAAGAGTCTAGAAAATGTTGAATGGTTGAGTTATCGTAATCTATTGTATACTGGTAAATGAAATTTAAGCGTCTGTTTGAAATTCCAAGTTAACAGCTTCTCACTCACTCACTGAGCACGCATACGAAAGTTTCGGAAATCACATAAAAATTAAATTCTCTGTCAGTCTGTCCGTCTGTTAGTTTTTCTGTACAGACTTTCGCTGGCGGAAAGATAATGTTACAAGGAGTAACTCAAGCTACTTTTATTTAAAAAAAACCTTAGGGGTTCCCCAGGCCACCCGTGAAGTTAAGTCTGAAAGCAGCCAGGCATAGTTACAATATATTTCGTGATTTTAGGTGAACGGGCAGAGTAGGTTCTGATTCTTTTGCGAGTGTCAGATTATGCTACGAGAGAACAGTTTTCTAACGACAAAAGATAGCTGGCAGATAATATTACTCCTAGTAGTATTAAGTCAGTGGAAGTCCATTAAAAATAGTCCAGTCGTTTCGGAGATTATCCGGTAAAAAACAGACAGATGGACAGACAGACATTTTTTTTTTAAATTGGTGTATTATGTAAGCTACGTATATATTTTGATTACAAGCAACTTCAATATATCATTTGAAAAATTTAATAAGATCACATGTCAGACAGACAGAGGATAGATCCTATAGTAAGTTTTACTATTTTCTTGAGGGCACCATTCCCGCAGACACTAATTTAAAATCCGTGTTTTATGTATAATTTTTATTTTTATTATATTTTTCTTTTTCACTATGTGAAAGAATTAAATACGCTATGTATAGATAAATTTTTTTCTTGAGGTCCAGAACTTAAAAAAACTCCAATTCCAATATTACTATACGATAATACTGGTAACGAAAACCTAGACGAGGAGTGGTGATTATAAAAATCTAATAGGGTCGTTCTAAATATCGTGTCCATAAAACAGCAACGAAATTGATTTCGTAATTACCGAAAACGTGATAAAGTGTCGCTTCATGAAGACACCGACAAATACCATTTAACGGTTGTATAAGGCACTTCTCACCTTTGTCGGTTCACCGACCTGTGTTTTTGAGACATTTGGTAAGTCGTTCGCAGGACCAGTTACGTTTATATTGCTTTTAAGTTGGAGTAGGCTTTCGCTAAATCGTTCCCGTTCTTTATAGCCCGGAAGGCGTGGCTTTCGTGAATGTTGCAATAAAACTCAAATTGATCTGCGTAATGGAGCTCTTGGGCTACAAATGGTGGAATCCCTAATAGTCAGTAATGGTTGAAGTTGGGACATAGTTCAGATTAGTTTTTGTTTGGTTTTGTTGCACATACATATGCTCACGCCTGTATTCCCCGGAGGGGTAGGCAGACGTATTGTAATCACAACACCCACTTTTCACCGAAGATGATTAAGTGCCGGCTCGAAGGACCAAAAATGTAGCGGCTACTTATCGAGTCACTGCACTTTAATGTCAATGTGGGTAGAAGATGATGTCAATGTCAATAGGGTGGCGGTAAGAGTTGTCAAATAAACCGACCGATGTCAATGAATGCCTTTAATACATACATATGCTCACGCCTGTATTCTCCGAAGGGGTAGGCAGAGGTGTTGTAATCACAACACCCACTTTTCACCGAAGATGATTAAGTGCTAACGTGACAGTTGGTGAGTCCATCGCCGTCTCAAACACTTTACACGCGTCATTGAATTACTTCTCAGATATATGCAGGTTTCCTCACGATGTTTTCCTTCACCGTAAAGCACGTGGTGTGCAATCACTGTACATACGTTTTTTTAGAAAAACTCATTGGTTCAGGACCCGCTGGGGTTCAAACTTGCGTTGCTTGCGTCCAGGCTCTTGTTGTTTGGTTTTGTTAAAGGAGGTATTTTTGTAATTTGATTATTTAAAATAACGGTTAAAACATACTTTAAATTGCAGAATAATGTTACGTGTTTCATCTAGCGTAATGTAAACCTATTTATTAACTATAAAGATAAATAAAATTGTAGTATCTGTTCACAATTCCAAATTAACAGCTTTTCTTTAAACGCACATGAAAGTATTATATATGGTATAATATTTAAAAAAAAATTAAAGACTTTTCTAGGTCTGTCTGAAATGACTGGACTGAATCTATGGGGATTTTCATTAGTAGATAGCTGATTTTAGAGTTACAAAATTTGGGCGAAATGTACCCATGAAATCTACACGAGTGAAAGCTGGGGGCACAGCTTGTCAAGTTATAAAGTAGGCTATTCAATGCCAGCTAGGACACCATTTAATTTTCCAATTGTTTATCAATTACTTCATCCCCTTGAACAGCAAATTCGACCCCTGACATTAATTTGACAACAATCATATTTCCACCCGTTGAACCCAGAAATCAAATATCACGCTGCTTATTAACTTTATCAGCATTAATTAACCGGTTGAAGGCATCTCCTGCGCAGCAAATAAACAGCCATTAATCTAGTATATTACACGGCTTATAACAAACATTACCGATGAAATTAGAATCTGTGGAATCAAGGCTCAATGAGAATCACATGTGGCTCCACGACCATACAAATTTAAGCTCTATGTGGCCTTAACTAAGTTCAGTTTCCCTAGGATATACACCAAAAGTACACAGTTTCACTCGATGATTAAATGTCAAGCGAAATTGTGTACTTGCGTGTACAGCTTAAGGTTGAATGTGGAATGAATTCACGAGCGTATAGAAGATTCGTTTGCAGTGACATTTGTAATGAATTTCCCGGAAGCGCCAGGGCTGGCTTCGGGTTTTGCCTTAGAATAAAATTCAACGGCGACGCGAATTTTATTGGTTGTAAAAATGTTTTTCTATCAATGCCATCCCTATTTAGCGGTACTAAAATTCTCCTTTCAATTCTTGTTTTCATGGCTTTTTTTAAGTTGCATAAAAACATTGTGTTGTTTTGAAGATTTTATCGGTTTTTGAAGAGCGTTGGAAACTACTAATGTTAATTAATGTGGTCCCGTAGCAATATCTATTAAAATAAGCAAATAAATCGCGTTTCTTGTATCGGAGCCCCCTTAAATATTTATTTTATTCCGTCTCTTAGTATCTGTCGTTATAGCGGCAACGGAAATATCCTCTATGAAACGGTTCTTGACATACAACCTGGTGACAGACGGACAAACAGACAGATGGGCAGCGATGTCTTAGTAATAGAGTCCCGTGTGGGGAGAGCGAAGGGAAGATCTTGCCAGACGGGTGTCATGGCTGGGGAACTGCGGCTCTAAGTATTTTTTTTTGGATATGGTCTCTCGCTGTTGTAGGGGGGGAGTTGCCCCTGAGCTGTGTGTATTTATTCAGTACTAATACCTCTTAGTGCTTGCACGGGCAGTTCATTCGAGACTGGAGTGTAGATAGTGCTTGGAAGAAGTAATCACTTCTGATTCCAAGTAAATAACTTCACGGCAGCAGTTTACTTACTCTTCTCTCTTGAATTATTTTGTCCTTTGACTTGATGTTAGGAATATAAAGTTACTCTGAGACTTAAAATAACTAAAATTTAAAATACAATATTTGATCATGCTTATTTGCTATGAACAAGTCGGAGATGTTTTATAAGAATTTGTATAAAACTAAAGATAATTTCACACCACGTGCTTTACGGTGAAGGAAAACGTGAGGTACTAAGCAATAATAACTATGCGAAAATACCAAGGTTTCATATTTTTCCTAGTACATATACTACTGGGAAATATCAGTGTTCCCTCAGCGTTGTTAATTGCAAAACTATGCCAATATTGACGATAGAAGCTTGTTATTAAATTGTTCCAACGTAGTTTTCTCAACTTCCTATTGGAATGCGGCTCCTAGTCTCTGTTGCCATTTGAATATTACATTCTTTTTTATGTTTTCCTGGTACCTGAGACGGCGATGGAGTCATCTCACACACCTCCTCTCAGGTGTGCCTAACCTTTGGTGAAAAGTGGGTGTCGAAACACCTTTTTCTACCCCTTTGGGAAAGTGTCACATTGGCACCTCATTAGTTTTAGTGAAATTTAGGCTTTGTTTTAATTTTTCACGAGAATAGACTATAATTTATTCTGTTTAAATCGTGGTAAGGTCCCGAGAACGATAGAGGCTCAATCAAAAATCCGTTTTTTTTAATCCCAATTATAGCTAGGCAATATTTATTTAATCACTTACACAGTAATAATTTTACAAGTTTTGACTACAATGTGACTATTAAATATTTTTTTGTTAAGGTTGTGATTTGTGGATAAATAAAAAAAATTAAAAAAAAATTATAAAAAGTTTATAATGTTTTTCATAAAAACTTTTTAGTAGATGTTACGGCCTGTCTATGATCTTAATCCATTTTTGCAAAATTTGGAGTTGAGCCCCTGTCTGAGGGTCTGATATGAACGTCGAAGAATTTACCACTGGTTCGGAAACTTATTTTTTTACTATGTTACAGTGCACAGTGCTTCCATTCTTTATAACGTGGGCAATGCATGAGAAACAGTGGCCGCTTGGTTTGCCTGTTCGATTGATTCTCACCTTTGTGGTATAAAATAAACTATCTAACATTATGTTAATTTCATAACATAATAAATATTTTACCAGCATAATTGTGTAAAAAATATTATATATAATTAATTGTAAAAACAATACCAAATAGATTTACATGTTTGCATGTCATGCTGATACAATTTTCACTACTGTGAAAAATGTTATATGAATTTTATTGTAAATAATCATCATTTACTGTGTAATGAAATGAACATGATGCCAGCTGAGTTTCTTGCCGGTTCTTCTCAGAAGGCTAATTTCCGAACCGGTGGTCAATTTTTCGGCATTCATAAGTGCCTTAACTGAATAAATAATTTTAATTGCCAGGAGCTACTTGTCTTGTGCAGTCCTGGCGACCTCATTCACCACTAGAAAAAGCAGTATATACCCCCAGGGGTTCATTGGCCTCTCCAGTAAATTTTCAGTCGCTGGGATACGCTAATAAAACTAACGATAATGATTTTGCTTTGGATAAAAGCTAGGGCGAATATCAAAGTTCACTTAATGAATTTTTGATGCATATTTTCATAAGTGAAAAGCGTTAATTAACTTGAAAGTTTTGCATAAAATTGATTCCGTTTAACTGTGACCCAACTTGGGTTTCGTACCCTCTTTGAATATTCTTTTGACAATAAACCCTTATTGTGATTAACTTTCGCACTAATGGAATATTTTACCTTCCTTTTGCCCTTTGGTGAACGGGCCTTGAAATGAGGCTTTTTGTCATTTTTGATTTCAAATGTCTTCGTATCATGAAACCATTAAGAATGAGGCATACCATGACAGATTTATTAATAGTTAATGATCTCCTACCGAATTTCGGTTACGGCGGCTAATCTCAACGAGGATCAGCCAACTGCGCAGGAGATATTATAGTGCAGAAGTGTGTGCGCAAACACAGGTGCACTCTTTATTCCGTCACTCTCATAGTCCGTTGGGACGGCAATCCGACACGACCGGAGAGAGATCAGACGTAGGACCAACGGCTTCCAACGGCTTAACGTGCTTTCCGAGGCACGGGGGTGGAAACACCGCCAACTTCCAAACTCCGGGCATTTTATTGTGAATGTCTTGACAGAAAAACCCAATACAAATTTTTGACCCGACCCGGGAATCGAACCCGGGACCTCGTGATCGGCAGGCGAACGTACTAACCACTAGACCAACGAGGCAGTGTATTGTATAAATCTGTCTCTGTCTGACTGTGACTCAGTCAAAATATCGTGGCAAAAAATACTGCCGACTACTTACTGTGCCCATCTGATTCTCACCAGTCTGCCGCTGTTACATAAATGTAGCGAAAAAACTGGTAACTAACGCTGGAACATGATAGAACACTATATTTTTTTCAATAAATGGCATGTGGCAAACAGTGGTCTCTGCCTACCCCCATGGGATACAGGCGTGAGCATATGTATGTATGTATAAATGGCAGAATTTGTCCCATTACCTTCCACAAGGGGCGCTTCAGACGGACAATCTGTGTGTGTAGATTTGTATGACGAGTTCCATAGATGACTATTAACTGTTATTACCCTCTGCTTCAAAAATTTAAGCTATAAGCGCAGCGTTTTTGACCCCAGCCTCTAAATGATTGGAAAATACTAGAGCGCCTACCAACATCAGTTTAAGCAGAGCGTAATAAGAATTTCTTTGACGTTTCATTTTGGTACCGTAGAATCAAACTTCAAAGCTATTCAGTTCATAAGAAGCACTGCTTAGACGATCGTAATTGGCTCCCAGTTCTAAGCTACGTCTGAGAATTAGACTTTAGGGTTTAAACACGTATAATTGGCTTTCCGCATTGTCTTGGTACCGCTTTCTTAGACAATGTACGTCGGTCTTACTTTACGATGCATGCCAGGACTTCCCAAGACAAAAGAAATTTACTACCCTCGTTTCATGAAGAACTTTTCGAATTACGAATTCCAATTTTAAATCCAGTTTCCAAAAATCCGACCACATTAAAAAGAAATTACACGCTCTAACAAAAAGGAAAGCGTTTTGTATTCCGCAAACAGTTGCCTTGAACTTTTTAATTTGCGTCTCGGTTACACAACAATAATTGCCACGAAGAATACCGAAAACGGAAGCATAAAAACGCATTCATTTCCCGTTTGAAATACAAATAAGTGGTATTAACTACACGTTGGGAGAGAGCGGCAATTATTCACTGTCTGTGAATATTTTTGCTTGTAATTCGGACGTCGTTCCAACAGTGTTTGGTATTTGCACTCACCGTACATATTGCGAGTGGTTGATAATTTATTGGACCGCGTCTCTATTTATTGATAAATGACAACGCGACTGCGCTTGGCCAATAACGATTTAAAGCCTACGCCTTTTGTTTGATGTACAATTTATTGTGTGGCTGAACCGCGCCATTTGTTGCGATTTGTTACGGGCATTGGAAATTGATTCGTCGATACGCTCACGATTATAATTTTACATTTGTGTAATGTATTCGGATATGTACGACAAATTTATGATGCGGGAACGCCAAACTAGTGTCATTATGTTCGGTGGTTGCAAATTCATCACCTTTTTGTACATTGAAAGTAAGTTCGTCAATATATTTAAAATATAATCTCACTCTTAGATAACAAAATGATAGCTAAAAAATTATGCATACTCCAATAAAAGGCCTGAATTACTGATTGATGGATCAACGCACAGACTAAGCCGCTGATTGTATAGACCTGAACGATGGATGACGTGTTCTTTGTATGACTTAGGCATCCGATAAGAAAGGATTTTGGAAATATGATTTTAGTTCCTTGTACATGTTTGCATGAAATTATAAATGAATTGAGAACTACAAATATAATCTCTTCTATAATACAGTCAACCCCTAAAAGGGTAAAAATAGGTGATAAAAGATTTAAATAAACCCACAGGCCAAACCCTACGCTGTAAAATATATTCCTTGTATCTACTTTCGTGCTATTAATTGTAAGTTATCATTGTTTCACAGTAATTATTATATGCTTCTGCGATCAAAATTCAAAATATCCTCTTACAAAGTACTTTTAAATCGTCAGAAGGACAGAAGAAATACTATTAGACACTATAATAAATGTTACCACCGGATTCGGAATGCTGCTTTTGTTGAGCAAATCTTAGCGCAGACCCCGAGTACTCTGTTAGAATGCGCTGGTATCCACCCTGGCTTTATGTATGTGTATGTACGTAAGACATTTACCTCGTCAATAATAGTTATGATTTGAATGTGGAATGCCTGGATTGACTGGATTACAGAACGTAGAACGCACTAGCCGCAAATCTGTTAAGGGCGCAGACACAAATGCATGCACTCTGCCGCAACGGAGCTTATCTGTGCGTTCCGTTTAGTAACGATGTTGAGTGAGAGGTATTGGTTGTGATCTGTCCTTGATGAACATTCTGAGAGGACACGGTTTAAGAGCATTTAAGCTTAACTGTAGCACATTGGCGTTTATTAACATCGGCTCTCGTTCCCTCCGTGTTACAAATTACTATAGTTTTAATTGAGTTTGAGATCGAACGATTTTGCGTCGTGATTGCGAACAATTTGTAACTGTGAATGTTATGAGAACAATGTCGTTTAAGATAGTAGCAATGGTTACCATTCGTGTAATTAATGACTTAGAAGGTTTATTACCTATAGTTATTGGTCTTAATTGGTAGACGATTGGAGTCTTACCCGATGGGGTTCGATGGTGTTCAGTGAAGTTCAATGACGTGGACCTCTCAAACATAAATACCGAACGATGCTATACGTGAAACGCATGAACAAAATGTATATCTAAATACAAATTGCGGTTTATCTGTGAGCGAAAGTAATTCACTTTTTTAATCTGTACTAAGATTCCAAGCAAATTCCTTTTCCCTGACAAGGGAATATTACCCACTTCTACTTATAAATCCAGCTTCTTCATACGTCCTAGTATTATTTTACGTTATTTACGAGTTACTAAAAAGAACACATGACCTTTACAGACCCTTTCTGGTGAGGCTTACAAAATAACTCAGCTAATTTAAAAAAGGCCGTACGCCTAATATATTACTTAAAAAACTTTTTTACTAGGTATTTGCAAGGAACATTCAAATTACATCCAAAACAAGCAACCGGTAATGGGATTCGCAAATCCATTCCTTCCGTAATCGAAGAGTGTCAGGATTATAATATGACACTGTTATGATATTGGGAAGTAACTCCGGTGCTATTTATTAGCTGTTTTTGTTGGAGATATGTTCAAAAGTAGAAATCTATATCTATATGTAGAAAAGAAAATCGTGTTAGTTACATTATTTATAACTCGAGAACAGCTGAACTAATTTGGCTGAAAATAGGTGGAGAGGTAGGCTAGAACCAGTAGAAGGTCATAGGATACTATATCCCGAAAAATATACATACACAAATAAGTAAAAATGAAGTGTCTATTTGTAATTTCAAATTAACAGGTTTTCATTTAATGCATATAAAAATACGTACAAAGAATAAATTTTTACCATTTTCTCTGTCCGGGTAAACTCTGAAACGTCTGGACCGATTTCTACGGGACTTTCACTAACAGGTAGTTGATGTTACAAGGAGTAACTTAGGATACTTTTTTATGTTCGGGTTCCGTGAAAAATGTACCCATAAAATTAAGTCTACGCGGGTGATGCCGCGGGGCACAGCTAGTCTATATATATAAAAGAAAGTCGTGTTAGTTACACTATTTGTAACTCTAGAACGGATGAACCAATTTGGCTGAAAATTGGTGGGAAGGTAGCATAGAACCAGGAGAAGGACATAGGATACTTTATCCCGTTCCCGTGGGACTCAATAACTAGTACTTTATGATTAATGTACCTTAATATTTTCTCAAATAGGTATTTAGTGTACATGTATTGCCTAAACTTAGTTTTTAGACATAACATCTATACTTCTTCACAAGGTTTCTTTAAAACCTTAAGTGAGGATTATTTTCACTTGAATCGCATATATACTTTTGCAGGTATTTAAGGCTACAAAAACGTGCGAGTAAAATATATGAGGTTTCAGTAAGGAATTCGAATTTCTCGAAACACTCTCTCCATAAAATGTCAAACATATATGAGTGGATATCCTTACAAGATATTCCTTATATCTAAATTATATAGGTCCAAACATAACTTGCAGATCCATTTCGGAAATCAGATTGCATAAACTCACGAGAATTTCGTAATAAAAATCTAAATTTACCGGGTTTAAAGTTTGCGGACTTTCCGGGCGAAAATCGTCGGGAAAAAGTATTTCCTTAGTAAAATTATCCGAACAGTCCGATCGCTCACGACGCAGAGGGCTGTGTAAATAACGCTTTAATGGAAATTCTGGCTCGACGCGGATATTTACAGGAACGGACTCGGTTGATATTGTGAGATTTCAATCAATGCAAATTGAACTTGTGTAAACTATCCACATAGCTTAAGCATTCTTCTTGTTGTACATCTTTAGCTGTTTACCCAGTTTGAAGTTTTATTAAATTCATTTCAATTTATCAGCGTAGTACTGAGCTTTGTTGCCACCTATAATATTATACCCATCGTTCGAAAGACAGACGGGAAAATGATTTTTGAGAAAATATTTATAGATTTTTTTAACTAATAGTATGTTGTCTTGTCCGAAAGTACAAAAATGAATTGTATTTTTTTTGTTATTATCACAAAAAAAAATAATAAAAAATAATAAAAATATTTATTTGATTTGACTTCTTACAAAGTACTTTCAAATCGTCAGAACGACAAAATTACACTGTACGGGATTATAAATGCTATCACAGGATATAAAGTCATTAGACAACATGATTTATATTTCTTGTCGGCATTTATATTAAAACCGAAGATGCCTAAACTGAGCTTTCTCGGTTTCAGAGGTACGTAGGTATCATGCATAAACATCTAAACCCTAATGTTTTATATTTTAAAAACAGTAATTTGCCAAAATGCCAATACATTCGTAATAAAGCTGGTTTGTTTACATGGGCTTATAAAAACTTCAACGGTGTGGCAAATCCATAAAAACGTCGACATTTTGGCTTCGAAATCGTGCCTTAAAAATAAATCTCACATAGGGTACATTCGGAATAGTATTGCAAGCAAAGGACACGCTGTCGTACGTCGTACATCGCCCGAATCCGTCCCTGTATATTCGTATAAATATCCGTATCTGTGCGGATACGTGACACGGGGCGTGAAACACGTCTCTGAATTCGCAACGGAAAATTGTGAGTAAGAATTTCAATTGGTTCTATGTATTAATGTCACTTGTCTTGTGGTGAATGCTAGCAACGCAATACCAAAATTCCTTTGATACCTCCGATTGTAATATCGATGTTATTCGGTTATTGGTTGATCAATACGAAAATCTATACATCTGTACATACAGATAAATAAAACTGAAGTTTGGGTGTTGTTGTTACAATACCTCTGCTTACCCCTTCGGGGACCCCTCTGGGATGGCGTGAGCATTTTATATTAAAACTGAAGTGTCTCTTTGTAATTCATAATAAACAGCGTTTCACTAATAACATTTAAAAGTTCGCACGATACTGAAATAGAAAAACAAATTTTTAATTTCTTTGCTAATTTGTCTGCTCCGCCTAATCTCCGAAACGGCTTGGCCGATTTTAACGGGACTTTCATTGGCATATAGCTAATGTTACAAGGAGTAACTTAGGCTACATTTGTAAAAAAAAGATAAGGTGCTCCGCGGGTCCGAAATGATCATCTTCGGTGAAAAGTGGGTGTTGTCATTACAACACCTCTGCCTGCCCCTCGGAGAATACAGGCGCAAGGATTTGTATGTATGTAGATTTACCTCTAGTTTCTTTGGTCGTTCTTTCTCATTCTCTCTATATGGTCTGCGGTTTGTTCATTCCTAAATTGGTGACAGAAATATAAATTTCACATTTCCATCTGTTATTGTAACAGTGCTCTGAATTCGTTAAATAACTGAAGGGACCATTGAATATTTACAGTAATATTTGATCCCCCACCTTGTGAAATGTTTGCATTATTGAAATTGTACTCCTGTTTCTGAAGTCTTTCTTCCTTGCAATGTTTACTTTGAGAAATTAAGGGTTTGATTTTTTTACTCAACTTGTTTCAACATTTGAAACATCATCATCGCCCTGGCCTTATCCCATTGTTTGGGTCGGCACTTGAATCAACCCGATGTGGCCTTCCATCTGACCTTCACTGTCACGAACGTTGTCAGACTATTTTAGGCCTCCGACTGACCTGTAACGACTGCCAAAGATGATGAATTGGCAACCGGGACCGATGGCTTAACGTGCTTCCAAGGCACGGAGGGAACTCAGGCGGTCACCCATCCAATTACTGGCTAGGCTTAGGGTTGCTTAACTTCGCTGATCGAATGATATGCACAATATCAACTGTGCCCCGAGCTCCTCAACATTTGAAACGTTAACGTATAAGTTACAATCATCATGTTGGAGCAACGTGGAGCTATGATCCGCTTGTAGTTTTTTTACCAATTGGAATGAACTTCGAAGTTTTAATTTTCAAAAGCAACCGCCACCGAATGGTTTCGAAAAGTAAAATTGCGAATTCGCCTCATATCTCGTTCTGGGCTATGATCAGCCCGCTCCGAGTTTTTACTATTTTAAAGTCGAACGCGTTCTATGCCACTGTTCCATTTTAAAAAGAAACTTTGAATACTTGATGGGAAGATTATATATATTAATATAACCTTTTTTTAACGCATGGTAAAAATTCAAAAGTTTTACCTATAAAAAGATTAAAAAAACAGGCATACTACTGGCAGCTAAGAGATTTTTGTGATGAAAATGTTTTCTGCCGCACCAATTTTAAATGTGAATAATAAAAAAAATATTTTCTATCGCTTCAAGTAGCAAAATGTAAATTGGCTGGCGACCACGTGACACAGCGTCGCTCGTTCCAGACCAAATTGAATTCTATGAGCCGTGCAAGCCAACGACTAGCAAAGTACGTTGATATATAATGTAAAGTCTGTTAGCTTCTAGACATCCTTTGACACGTTCACGAATATATATTTTTATACATATATATACTCACGCTTGTATTCTTCGTAGGGGTAGGCAGAGGTGTTGTAATCACATTTCACCGAAGATGATTAAGTGCCAACGTGACAGATAGTGAGTCTATCGCCGTCTCAGATGCTATACATACGTCTTTGCATTCTCAGAAATATGCAGGAATATGCATTCCTCACGATGTTTTCCATCACCGTAAAGCACATGGTGTGAAAATCACTGTACATGTTTTTAGAAAAACTAATTGGTACAGGCCCCGCTGGGATTCGAACTTGTGTCGCTTGCGTAGTAGATGACTTCTCAAACCCCTAGGCCACCAAGGCTCTTAATCTTATATTTTTATATGAAATTATATTTTGGCAATATGCGGGAATAACCCTCGGGCTGTGTAAATTTTTTCTGATTTGATATCATGTATTGCTAATTTTAGGCTATACAAAAATTCCAGAATTAAACAGACAACTAAAAACATATTACATGTTACTAGTAGCTCTGCTCCGCGGATTCACCCGCGTAGTATGTTTTCTAAATAAAAGTAACTCCTTGAAACATCAACTATCTGCCAGTGAAAGTCCCGTTTAAATCAATGTAGCCGTTTCAGAGATTTGTCGGAACAGACAGACAAAGAAAAATTTATCCGTTTTTTATTTCAGTTCCGTATACACATTGAGATCCATTCTGTGAAAAGTTGTTAATTTGGAATAACAAATAGACACTTAAATTTCATTTATCTGCATAGATGTATAGATTTGACTCAAAGATGTTATTTGAGCTAACATAAAGACGCGCATCGACAAGTAGAAAAAATTTAAATATACTAGCGGAAGTCACGCGGTTTCACCCGCGTAGTTCTCGTTCCCGCGGAATTGCGGGGATAAAATATAACCTATGTATACCTACATATGCTCACGCCTGTATTCCCCGAAGGGGTAGGCAGAGGTGTTGTAATCGCAACACCCACTTTTCACCGAAGATGTTTAAGTGTCAACGTGACAGATGGTCAGTCCATCGCCGTCTCAGACACTTTACATACTTCATTGAATTACTTCTCAGAAATATGCAGGTTTCCTCACGATGTTTTCCTTCACCGTAAAGCACGTGGTGTGAAATCACTGTACATAAGTTTTTTAGAAAAACTCATTGGTACAGGCCCCGCTGGGATTCGAACTTGCTCAAACCTCAAGGCCACCACGGCTCTCCCTATGTATAATATGTTTAATGTATAATATAACACAGTTTTAATGATAATTCACTGTTGAAGAAGAAAAAAATCAGGGCCTTCAAATTTTCTCAAACTTAAATGTTTCCTTAATTGCGAGTTTTTTTTTTATTAATTCGTGTCAATATGGGAGTTCGGGGTAAAAGTTACTGACGAAATTTCGCATCGATCAAGCAAAAATAAAAGTTTACTGAAGCGAATGACCGAAACGCTACAAGGTTTGTAAAAAGAAAATTAAACGCTTAAGAATTAGTGCGAGTACGTAATAAATAACAAAAACAATTTTGTGATCCCTTGGAATACAGGCAAGAGGTTCAATGGGACTCCACAGGTCCAAAAACTTTTCCAATTACAAGTAAAACGATCAGAGTTTAGTCCTGGGAATGTACTAGGCTGGAGATTCTTTTCAAGTTCGCGTTTTACTAATCATTCACTCATTTTATTATATACTAGCGGACGTCACGCGGTTTCACCCGCGTAGTTCCCGTTCCCGTGGAAATAAGGGGATAAAATGTAGCCTATATTACTTGCTGATGATGTAGCTATCGATTGCTGAAAGAATTTTCAAGATCGGTCCAGTACTTTTTGAGCTAATTATACTGCTTTTATTTTCTTTGTAAAATATATTTTGCAGCTACACCATAGCTAGTGTGCATAATTTTGATTCTTATATTTATTAAATTAATATTTAGTTTTACACCTGTTTTTTTTACATACATATGCTCACGCCTGCATTCCCCGAAGGGGTAGGCAGAGGTGTTGTAATAACAGCACCCACTTTTCACCGAAGATGATTAAGTGCCAACGTGACAGATGGTGAGTCCATCGCCGTCTCAGACACTATACATACGTCACTGAATTACTTCTCAGAAATATGTAGGTTTCCTCACGATGTTTTCCTTCACCGTAAAGCACGTTCTTAGCGGATGCCTACGTCATAACATCTACCTGCATGCCAAATTTCAGCCCGATCCGTCCAGTGGGTTGGGCTGTGCGTTGATGGATCACTATGTCAGTCAGTCACCATTGAGTTATATTTAGAAGATGGTTATAACAGAGAACCGTAATAACTTAACCCTTCGTTTTTGTACCGTTTTTAAAACATAAACATTGTAATGTATACCCTATTTAACTTAACCCACCTTCTAAATGTGTGGTCGGTTTGAAATTAATTTTGACCTACCTTTTTCAGAGTTTAACGAGATAATTTACTGGTTAATTTAGAATTTATCGTATCTGGGCCCGAAAGCGGGCGGCTAAAATGATGCCGTTTTGTTGTGGAAACAAATAGCTGTTTGATAGCTAAAACCCTCATAAAAAGGGAAATTCAATACCTTTTACGTACTATACGTTTTAATATGAGACGATAATAGGTTAATGACGTTTTATATGAAATCTCAGTAATATTAAATCAGGTAACAAATGCACGGCAGCCCGATAAAATAAAATATTTCAAAATTACGTGAAGAACATCCGTCATTATATTATTTATGAAGTCTCAAAAGATATTAATGTGCTCTAGAATGTGTACTTATGATAACACGAGTTGGGAAAAAAAAACATTACTAGAACCACCAGTGCCGCTCGTTACGGATCACCGTTTGACCTCGAGCAGTTAGTATTTCCGTTGATTCGCGATGGGCCAGTATCGGTAATTAAAACTTCCACGCTCCGAACTTTCGTTGTCTTGTTAGTACTTCTGGGAATACATTTAACGAAGTGACAGTGCGAATTTGTTCCTTATTACCGACACTTAGATTCCACAATCGTCCTCAAAAAATACCTAAACTAAAGTTGACCACAATGTTCTCATACCAAGAGATAGGTCCTAACGTGATATGAGTTGGATTTGTGTTAATGTGCCATTTTATATTTATATTTCAGTATATTTACTTTATATCAGAAATAATCAAATCACAATAAGGAAGAAAGTGGTTTTTTATATTTTTAGCTTGCCAGTTTATCTTTAAGTTTTTTTTTAATTAATTATAAAGAGTGCTAAATAAGAGTTACGTACGTATCATATGCTTAATTCCTATTAAATAATTCATAGATCGTATATCATCATCATCACTATATTGCTCTACCTCAAAGGTGAAAAAAACCTTCAAATAACAAACATTACGGAGCAAAATAATCCTTCGGACCGGAATTATGTACTATATATCTGTTGTAAGGGGTCAAGGCAAAAAAATGTTAAGCAGCAGCATTTTATACGTCCAGTATTCTATACGGCTGTTATTCGGGCTTGCGTCATCACTACCCAGTATAATGGGTGACCCAGGAATTTTTTACGCCCTTTTTATGCACGCATTGCGTACTTGCTGAATTTCACTTGGAAATATAGGAGCTGATTTACTAGGTGTAACGCACACTAGTGTATTTAGCGCTGTGTTACATACAGTATGCATATGTGTGCTATACATTTTCACTATAAACTTTGCAGTCTTTGAGGTTAGTTTATACTAGAAATGTGTAGTACAAAATTGTTAGTTAAAATGTATTAATTAATTTTACAGATTAAACACTTTTGAAGAAAATCTTTAATACAAAGTAAGTTTGCTTATCATCAAAAATGACTGGAATTTCGATTGAAATGTAACTTAGATTCTTAGATACAGTCTATATCTATAGACATGAATAAAATCAAATTGTCTGTGTGTGTTGTGATTCCAAATTATCAACTTTTGATTGAATGTATATAAAAGCAATAAACATACATACATATGCTCACGCCTGTATCCCATGGGGGTAGGCAGAGACCACCGTTTGCCACATGCTACGATCCTTATATACTTCTTTCGCTTCATCCACATTCATGCATCTCTTCATCTCTTTCTTCGGTTATGAGTGCTCCGAATTTGACACGTTGACAAACAATCCGAAAAGCAATAAAACAAATATTTAAAAAAAAATTGTTTGTTTGCTCCGGCTAATCTCTGACACAGCTGTCACTGGAAGATAGGTATTTTGAGGATTAACTTAGTTGACCTTTTTCTGGATGAGAATAACAATTCAGAATTATAAAAAAACCATCAATTATGCTGGGCACTATTATTCCGTGCACATTATTTCGTACTCCCACGGCACTTGGACCCCTACATACGAATATCTCAAAACACATTCTCATTCTGACTGCAAACATGGTAGGATTTCAATTTACGTAGCTGTATCATGGTATGCATATCACGTCCGAACGCCCTTAGATCGGGTACAGATGTTTGATTGGTACTTTTTATTTACCCATATTCGATGGCCAACGGATTTTTCCCTGTTGTTTATCGAGCCATGCGCTGTGAGCGATCCTTCTTTGTAGTAGTTAATTTTGTACAATGTCCTTCATGTGCACAATAAAACGATAACTCGAGAAATACAGCTCTTTTTGACCAGATATCTGTCAACCTGAGTGCATGCATATGCTCACGCCTGTATTCCCCGTGTAAGGGCAGAGGTGTTGTTATCACAACACCTCTGCCTACCTTTTCACCGAATTTGATTAAGTGCCAACGGTGGTGAGTCTATCGCCGTCTCAGGCACTATACATACGTCTTTGAATTACTTCTCAGAAATATGCAGGTTGCCTCACGATGTTTTCCTTCACCGTAAAGCACAAGGTGTGAAATCACTGTATATAAGTTTTTTAGAAAAACTCATTGGTACAGGCCCCGCTAGGATTCGAACTTGCGTCGCTTGCGTAGCAGGCGACTGCTCTAACCCCGAGGTCACCACGGCTCAACCTGAGTGCTTCACTAGATATTTGCTAAACTACACATAGCGGGTTAGGCAAAGTACATTGTTATTCCAGGGGACTTACCATCGCCGGTTTAAACAGAGTGTATTAAGAACGTATCAGCTTTGACGTTTCATTTTATGACAATACACTAGCTGTGCCCCGCGATTGTACCCGCGTAGAGTTAATGTCATGGGTGACCCGTGAAAACCTAATGTTTTTTTTTAATATAGTACATCTATCAGACAGAAATAGAAAAAAAATTGTTTTTTTGGTCTGTACCGCGTAATCACTTCAATTTTATTTATCTCTATAGATACATAGATATATAAAATAAACGTCAAAGCTAAGAAGAAAATAGTGAGATTTCACTGCTGTAACGATGATAGTAGGCCCCCTGAACGTTTAAAATTAACACTCTATATTACTGAATAGTGAGTTGAAATTAGAATGCAGATTGCATATATAAATCAACAAAGGGGAGATATTCACTCACGTCTGCTCAATCTCTGATTGTGATTTTTCCCCAAAATTTCAAACCTTCTTCCAGATAAATTTATCAAACAATATATTATCTATCACACAACTACATTGTCCCTAAACTAAACCCTTTGAAACGGTCATAAAAATCCAAGCTATAATTTTGACCCTCGCTAAAAACATAGTATAAGGATTAGTGCCACATTTTATAGTCCCGCAAAGTTATGAGGAAAAGAATTAAACAGAAAATAAGTATCTAGGTAAGGTTTTTTTTAATTAGCATCATAATTTTAAGAGTTGTGACTCTTGTCGGAATAACCGATGTGATTTATTCTATTCGTCTTGTAGTAATTAAATACGCTACGATAATTAAGTCTACTTTTTTCGGGGTACTTAGCTATTTTATTTACAACCAGAAACATAAAAAGCCTTTCTCTCAAGTCCTTCTGTGTCATATCACTTTCTAACAATATTTGAATTTAATGTAAATAAGAAACATTATAACGAAAGAGGTTCACTACCGCTACAGTCTCTTTCCAGTGCCATCTCCTTGACCTCCCTATACGTCATGACAGACACCTTTTCCTTAACTTGTCCTTTCCTTCCTTTCCTTTATTTTTTTAATGGCGATGAGCTTAAGTAAAACTATTCCGCCAATGTCAAGTGATTGTTGAGAAAAATATCTTGTAAAATGTTAAAAATATGTGGAGGAACCCATTCGATTCCTCGCTGTCCTGTTCCAATCAACCAACTTAATACATAGTCTTTTATGAACTTCTCTGTTCACCTAATAATATGTCATCCTTAACTTGTCTAATGTATGTTATCCTGGGTCTTCCTCTTCCTCTCTTTCCTTCTACTTTTTAAAGAACCCGTCATGTCGTACAAGGTGGCCAATCATCTTTCCTCTTCGATTCTCGATTGTATTCCATAGTACTCCTTTTTCATTAAGTGACATTAAATCCTGCCCAGGCGTACAATGTATTTAGTAATATATTTGGCCGTAGCCTCTTATATTCATATTGTATGACTAATTAGGCCTGGGAGCCAGGATCAATTGGAGCAGACCTTGCTTGGTTTGAATAAAACACAGTAACTTGGGCAGTCCTTGTATTTATTGGTTCGACCACTCGTATTGATTTGACCACTTGACTATATACGTAAATAAGGGAGAATCTCAACATCGAGATGTAAAACAATACAGCGCCATCTCGTGAGAATACAGTTAACTACTATGTATACATATTGCGTTAAACACATTTATTTATTGCATTTATGTCAGTTACATGAAATATACAAAATAATCTTTATTATAATGGTATCCCTAAGTAAACTAATAAACCCTGTTAGGGTATAAGCAACATGAGAGGCACTACTTGAATTATTAAAGTATTTTTATATCTTAAATTTATGTAGCAATCTGTATCAATATATCTAACAATGACTAATATTTATAAAATTATAGTGTTCTCCTTTCTTGTTTGTCTGTGTATACTTGTCAATTGAATAAAGGACACAATTTCACCACAGAAGTCACTATTATTTGTTTTTCTGTATTATTAAATCTGCCATTTGCTATCATGTATAACCTTTATACTCCAGCCGGATTGCGCAGTAAATTAAACTGAGTATATAACAGACATTTCCCGCGGGCGTACTGAACGGGCGACTTCAATATAACGCCGTAAGATTGGACCGTGGGTCAATTCTAATATTTCAATTGCGAAATTGATATTTCCAAGTGATTAGATGGGGCTCTGATGGGTTTTCCGGACGTGTATGGCTTTTGTGCACGCTCTCAGATGAACATAATATTCTGCCTATAATTTTATCTCTGTATTGAGCGGTGTACGCCGTAGTGGCCTTGGGGTTTGAGCAGTCGCGTGCTACGCAAGCAACGCCAAATCAAATCACAGCGAGGCCTGTACCAATGATTTTTCTAGAAACTTATGTGCAGTGATTTCACACCACGTACGGTGAAGGGAAACATGCAAATGTCTGGGAAGTAATTCAAAGACGTATGTATAGTGCCTGAGACGGCGAGACGACCCTCTGTCACGTTGACACAAATTCGGTGATATGTGGGTGTTGTTGCTACAACACTTCTGGTTATTGGATCTTTTTGGGATGGCGTGAGCATTTTTATTTTAATTTAAGCATAAACCTATGGTGTATCGCTCAAAACCCATTAAAAACAATGCGTGGACAAAAGATAAATGCCTCAATTCTAATTCCCATGGGCTTAAGGGATACAGGGGGCTAAAATCATTTAACTGGGGGTCTAAACGATGCTGTAAATATTTTTAAGGACCTACGTTATACGTCAGATTACGTTACCATGAGCTATCTGTCAGCTAATGCCGCTTAAATTGTGTTTCTTTTAGATAATTTAACGCAGGTAATGTTCCGAAATGTTTTATCGTTTTTGGCTTTTTAGAACCATGTTGGCCTCGAGGTTCGAGCAGTCGTTTGCTAAGCAAGTGATGCCAGTTTGAATCCCAGAGGGGCCGGTACAAATGAGTCTTTCTAGAAACCATCTTTTTCCGAACCCATCTTTTTCCCAAATTCTCTATCGCTTTTTGTGGAAATTGTGTTTTGATTAATTTTCTGTGAATACATGAGCGATAATGATCATTGAAATTAATTATTATATTAATACTTTATTTCTAGTCAATAACAATATGTGTTCCAGGTATGTAACGTAACATGAGTGGAAACGTAACGAAATGTTAGCTTATCTATACAGAAAAAATAAATTTTAGTGTCTGTTTGTAATTCCAAAATTACAGCTTTTCACTAAATACATATGAAATTGTATATGGTAATGACATAAAAAAAACCATTTAATATTTTTTTTACTCTGTCTGTTGTTCCGGCTAGTCTCCGAAACGGCTGGACCGATTTTAACAGGATTTTTAATGGCAGATAGCAAATTTAGCAAAGAGTGCCTTAGGCTACTTTTATATAAAAAAACATGAGGGTTCCCCGGGCCACTCATGATTTTACTATAAGCGAGAAAAAAAGCGCCAGTATTAAATAATACAAAAATATAATGTAGATATGTGAAATACTTACGTAGCAGTAACATGAACATTTCAGAAATGTCGTAAAGTACAATGTCTGACCGAAACAAATTCTAACACTTTGTTGTCAAATAGTTACATAGAGATCCACCCAGCTCTGGAATTACATTTGAAATTCGAACATACGCTGGCGCGTTCGGCACGTCCGTGCAGAATTTCAATTCGCCATGTTTCGTCTTCGCCCCGCTTTTACCACGTACTGGCAGGAGTTAAGGATGAATTTGAAATTAGAATTCCACAGTTTTAAAACAGTTTTATTCCATATATTTAAAGGTAGCGTGTTACATCCTGAATAGAACTAGACGTTTTACACAGGAAAAACTACCCCTTAAACAAATACAAGTAACAAAAGGGAGACCATTTTGTACAAGCCAAGTAATATGTAAGTAGTATATCATAATGCCGATAGATGGAGCTAATTATATTGTGCATCGCGCTATAGAGATTCTCTGCGGTATATGTATATACCAGGATTTGCTGCAAAATAAGTTGCATTGCAGAAATAACTCCCGGAGTTCAATCGGCAAGAGACATTTACAAAATAAAAAAAGAAGCAGATTAAGTTGTGAGTTTCTTGCCGGTTCTTCTCAGAAGGCTAGTTTCTGAACGGGTGGTAAATTATCGACATTCATAAGTGCCTAAACTGAATAAAAAAAATATCTCGCCGGTTCTAAATCTACACTACACACACTACTATTGTAATGAGGAAAGATATATATATTTGTGTGTATGTTTGTAATGAATAAACGTCAAAACTACTATACCGATTTCAAAAATTCTTCGAGTAACATAAGCTTTATTTTATCCCCGTACTCCCATGGGAACGAGAACAACGCGGGTGAATCCGCGTGATGTCCGCTAGTGACATAATAAAAGTAGGTGAATAATTATTAATTTTACGATTATTCCGCAAACTAACAGATTATCTAGATAGATGATTCTACAAATAGTTTAATCCCCAGACAGAACTTCCAGCCAACTTCTATCCAGACACATAAATTAAAGTAAAAGCCAGACATCCATTGAATTCTAAGCTTAATATAAAGTCGGGAATAGTTGCATTTCAATTTGACCAACGATTTGAATATTTCACTGCACTTCAATTGGTCGAGTGTGTTTTACGGCCATCCAGTTCTTAGGATTGGTTGGATATCGACTTGTTTAATTAAATAGAAAACTCAATTTTAAATCCTCATCAAGAGCCGTGGTGTCCTTGAGATTTGAGCAGTCGCCTGCTACACAAGCGACGCTCGTTCAAATCCCAGCGGGGCCTTTTTTTATTGACGAGGGGGAAACCTTCAAAAGGTCCCCGACCGCCCTGGGAGAGGCTGGTCGGGGTATGTGGGATTCTTACCGCACTAAAACCCCCCCCTGTGGCCATCCTCAATGCTCAGGGGGGGACTCCGGGTACTCTGATAGAACGCACCGGTGTCCCCCCACACTTTGCCGGGGCACATTCCCGGGGCAGCTGTATGGCCGCCCCTAGAGACTGAGTTTGGGAATGAGTTTTTCTAAAAAGCTTATGTGCAGTAATTTCACATCACATGCTTTACGGTGAAGGAAGATATCGTGAGCAAACCTGCATATGTCTGAGACGTAATTCAAAACACGTATAGTGCCTGAGATGGCGATGGACTCACCCTCTGTCACGTTGGCACTTAATCATATTCGGTGAAATGTGGGTGTTGTTGTTACAACACCTCTGCTTACCCCTTCGGGGACTGGTCTGAGGTGGCGTGAGTATATTTATTTTTATATAATTCAAAATACGAATCTTATATAACTTATTACTTATTACGTTAAATACAACTTAAAAGCAAGGCAATTAAGCTCTCATTAAAGGCAGAACACAAGTACCGCTTAATATCCTTTATGATATGTGAAGTGCCCTTAAATACGATCCGAATTAATCGGCCCTTACAAGAAACCTGCCTTGATTCCACTCAAGACTTATAGCCTATTAGCTTTGATATTATTATGTCTCAGAAATTAACAGGGGATTTGTTACCCATTAATTGTTAACTTCCATGCTATAACTGCTTATCATGAAATTATGTGCGCTAATTGGACATTTTTTTAAACGATACTTATTTATTTATAAGAGCTGTGGTGGCCTTGAGGTTTGAGCAGTCGCCTGCTACGCAAGCGACGCAAGTTCGAATCCCATCGAGGCCTGTACCAATGAGCTTTTCTAAAAAAACTTGTGTACAGTGATTTCACACCACGGAAAACATCGTAAGGAAACCTGCATATTACTGAGAAGTAATTCAAAGACGTATGTAAAGTGTCTGAGACGGCGATGGACTCACTATCTGTCACGTTGGCACTTAATCAGCTTCGGTAATGTGAGTGTTGTGATTACAACACCTCGGCCTACCCCTACGGGGAATACAGGCGTGAAGATATGAAATGTAATATAATGATGCTTTTATCAAACCTTTTTGCTTAAACTGCAAACCTTTTTCTGAGCCAGAAAAAAAAATTGGAGGGTGGAAAGGAACGCCTCCGGCAGTATTGGCCTTACAGAAAATTGCAGGCAAATTTAAGATGATAATGCTCTATTATAGTGTTATGTTTTGATGTGAAGTTTTCGTTCCTATTAGAAAAGATGCCGAGTTACTTTTCGAGGTCCAGCAACTAGCAGCGCGTTTTCAGAACTTCTAAGCTTTGACATTTAATCTTACGGTACAAAAACGGCACGTGCTTCATGTGAAGGAAAACATCGCAACTCTATTTGTCTGAGAAGCAAATCAAAAGACGTATGTATAATGTGCAGCTTTCCTCACGATGTGTTCCTTCACCGTAAAGCACGTGCTGTACAGGCCCCGCTGGGATTCGATCTTGCGTCGCTTGCGTAGCAAGGCGTCGCAGGCGACTGCTCAAACTCCAAGGCCACACAAGGCTCGTTGTATATATCATATACATACATTACTAGCTCACACTGCACAAGAATCTCGCATTTAGCAGACAAAGCTGGGATTCTGCTAATTCGCTTGTAGCTCACTGATTCAGTCTACGCTTCTACGGTGCTACGGTGCTACGCCGTAGCTCGTAGCGATAGGTCGGGCGGATAATCGACATTTCCTTGTATAAAGCGAGTACTACGACTCTGATATTGTATCGTCATGCTTATTTTATCTTCTAGGCCAGAGTACGTTTGTCACAAGAGCCGTGGTGACCGCGGAGCTTGAGCAGTCGCCTGCTATGCAAGCGACGCAAGTTCGAATCCCAGCGGGGCCTGAATGAGTTTTTCTAAAAACTTATGTGCAGAGATATCAGACCACGTGCTTTACGGTGAAGGAAAACATCGTGAGAAAATCTGCATCATGAGAAGTAATTCAAAGACTTATGTATAGTGCCTGAGACTGCGATGAACTTACCATCTGTCACGTTGTTACTTAAATGGGGAAATTCACATAGATATATCAAAAGGTTAGTTCAAGCCTAAAAAAAAATTAAAGCTCAGTTTTCAATTTCCTTAAAATATTTTCCTTCATCGAAACTGTAACAATATTGGAACTGAAAATCGAAATATACAAACACGATTCCATCATACGTTCCAATATTTGGAAAAGTCGTGTCTTTTAATTTTCAACCCAGTGCTAATAGTAATAGGATTAAACATTGCTCGCTCTCGCGCTTCATATTTCCAACTGTGCAAATTCCACACGAAATTATGCACATTTTGTTAACGAATATACATACAGGCAATTATTTAAATGAGCTAAGCAACTTCTCTGAAAGAGCAGTGCGTATAACGATCTTCGAATTTGGGAAATAATTTTAACTTTCCAGCAATATACGTTAAATATTTTACTGGGGTAATTTATTTTATTGGCAGCCCTGAGTTTATGGCGCATATAAGTTAAAGTTATATTTTCTTGTTTTAGTAACTTAGTTTTTATGAAGCTAAGAATAATGTTGAGTTACGGAGAATTGGTCGTGTGTTCTGAGTATTCGTGTGAAACTTTATGCACGATATTATTTTATAATGTTTGAATGCAGAACATTTACTATGAGATAAATAATAATATACGAAATAATAATGTACGTATTCCGGCATTAATATTAATCTAAACTTCTTTCTTAAAATTTAGTTTTTTAGATAAATATTTAAATCTAAAAAGACATCGAAAAAAAATAAGCTATAATAGAATTATAAACAGTAAAATCAAAGAGAAAAGTGTTTAAATAGTTGTTTAATATTATAGCCTTAATTTCACGCGGAATCCTTTTTTTTTAAATAAATGTAGCTTAAGTTACTCCTTGTAACATTAGCTATCCGCCAGTGAAAGTCGCACTTAAATCTGCGGAGATAGATTAGCCGGAGCAAACAGACCGACAGAGATTTTTTTTTTAAATTGGTTTTTGTATGTCAGTAGTAAGTATACACGTACTTTAATATGTATTTAGTAAAAAGGAGCCGTGGTGGCCTCGGGATAGAGCAGTCGCCTGCTACGCAAGCGACGCAAGTTCGAATCCCAGCGGGGCCTGTACCAATGAGTTTTTCTAAAAATCTTATGTACAGTGATTTCACACCACGTGCTTTACGGTGAAGGAAAACATTGTAAGGAAACCTGCATATTTCTGAGAAGTAATTCAAAGACGTATGTAAAGTGTCTGAGACGGCGATGGACTCACTATCTGTCATGTTGGCACTTAATCATCTTCGGTGAAAAGTGGGTGTTGTGATTACAACACCTCTGCCTAACCCTTCGGGGAATACAGGCGTGAGCATATGTATGTATGTAAAAAGGTTTAATTTTGGAATAACAAACAGATACTTAAATTTTATTTATCCATATGGATGTATGGCCTATCCATACCATCGGCTAGTTGACGACCCAAGTTGGGGTCGTCTAATACAGACTGGCTACTACTTGCTACTGGAAAATAACAGATGAAAATACCCAATATATTTTTTCCTAGGGATCGAAACCAGGACCTCGTGTTTCACAATAGTGCTTGCAACCACCAGACCTACAATTATTTTTTTTCATAATATATTAATTAACATAAATTTCAAGTATTTCATTCATTTCAATTTTTAATATAAAAATTACACACACCTTTACCCCTACCATTTATTCAATAGATAAACAGAATTCGGATCTAATTTAAGATAGGAATTCGTATAGCACTCATGTTGAGGTGGGGTTGCCACCTCAGGAAATTATGTTGGAATTTTAATGCTATCGAGCCAAGGGTCTTAATTGAAAAAGTTTCGCACGGTCCCTTGAGAATGTGCTAAGGCGATGTGTTGAATTAATAAGGGCGCTGTCAAACATTCCGATTGAATAATTTGACGTGTGACATCAGTTCGGGCGAGTTCTTAATGAGTTTTCTTAGTTATAAGCTCAGATTATTAAAATAGACGGTAGATTTGTTTTATATAACAAAGGTTATAATTAGAAGTGGTTTGATGGTAAGCGGCTACTGCACACAAAAACTATATACATACATATGCTCACGCCTGTATTTCCCGAAGGGGTAGGCAGAGGTGTTGTAATCACAACACCCACTTTTCACCGAAGATGATTAAGTGCCAACGTGACAGATGATGAGTCCATCGCCGTCTCAGACACTATACTTACGTCTTTGAATTACGTCTCAGAAATATGCAGGTTTCCTCACGATGTTTTCCTTCACAGTAAAGCACGTGGTGTTTAAGTTTTTTAGAAAAACTCATTGGTACAGGCCCCGCTGGGATACGAACTCGCGTCGCTTGCGTAGCAGGCGACTGCTCAAACCTCAAGGCCACCACTGCTCCTTCATACACTATATATATACAGATAAAATTGAAGTGTCTGTTTGTAATTCCTAGCATAGCCTTTCTCTTACGAAAGTATACACGGTATTAATTTTAAAAAAAATATTTTTTTTCTATGTTACACATATGAATATATGTCATATATAATATATATCATGGAAATATTTGTCTCAAATAGTCCTTCAAAAAAGCCACCCACAGGCATATCTATATCTTATGTGTAAGCAAATATAGTCAAAATGTAAGCCATTATATAAAAGTTGATTTCCATACGTCATATTGAAACGTGTGTCAAAATCCCAACGAAATTGACCAGAACATAAGAAATAAAGAAAAAGAATTCAATCGAACCAAAACTTTCAATTTAAAAAAAATATACTTGTCAAAAACCGACCATAACTACGTTCCAAATTCAAAATAAAAGGGAAAAGAGTTCTAGCCAGTTCGCTTCTCAATCGACGATGTTTGGAAAACGTATCAGACTGTCATTTATTTTGGCCATCAGCGTAGCTTGATAGCTCCTATTTCCATCTAGCTAAAGGTTTATATTGCTGTATTTTGATTGTGCAGTTTGTCCATCCAAATTGCTATACATCTCTGGCTATCAATCAAGCTTGTATCTATTCACCTGCAATTTTTTACAGGGTTTTGAAGCTGTAAAGAGGTTCTTTATTTAACGTAGTTACATCTATACTACTATAAGGGGAAAGATTTGTATTTTTATATGTATGTTTGTTATGAATAAACTCAAAACCTACTGTGCCGATTTCAACAATTCTGTCACCATTAGATAGCTACATCATCAGCGAGTAACATAAGCTTTATTTTATCTCCGTACTGCGATGGAAACGGGAACTACGCGGGTGAAACCGCGTGACGTCCGCTAGTAGTATTATAAAGTACTAGACCGATTGAAAAAAATCTTTCACCATTAGAATTTATGCACACTGTTGCATGCATGCTACATTATGTACTTATCAATATATTTTGTCCCCGTACTCCCACGGGAACGGGAACTACGCGGGTGAAACCGCGTGACCTCCACTAGTATTTAATAACAACCGAGACTAGAAGTAAATATGACTTTGTTAACATTCAAAATTTTTGATCATAGGTGATATGACATCTATATTCCCGCACTGCTACCAAAATGTTACCATCGTTACAAAATAGTATTTTATAGACTTTATCTATATGAGTGTGTGTAATATAAGTAGATGCACTAGATTTTTAGTTATGTTAATTTTTATCGACATTTGTGCATTGGAACTTTGTCCATGAGCTTACGTTTCGTAAATTATTTATTACGTTTCTTAAATTATTTATTTTGTATTCTTTAAATTGTATAATATTTTTGAAAAGAGTAATTACGAGTTTCTTGCCAGGTTCTTCTCAGTAAAAGCAACCTTCCAAACCTGGCGATAGTATGTATAATCCTGTATAATTATGTCATTCTGACGATTTGAAAGTACTTTGTAAAAAGACTAATCGAATAAAGATATTTTTGACTTTAACTTTGATCAATTCCCTCCGTACTTCGGAGAACACGTTAAGCCGTTGGTCCCGAATGTCAATTTATCATCTTTGGCAACCGTTATAGGTCAGTCGGAGGCCTAAGATAGTCTGACAACTGGTTTAATCCAGATCACAGATTTCCCTCGTTAAAGGGTGACGAAGGCCAGACGGTAGGCGCTTTGTATAAAAATTAAGTGATCAAAGAGCCAGCACAAGAAAGGATTCATATTTGCTTATACTTAAGCAATTCCACTTATGTAAACTTTGTGATATTTCAAAATCTAATTCAAGTTTTGCTTACCAAAGCAGAAATATTCAATTGGAAACAATACGATCATTTTAGCTTCAGTTACGTAGAGCAGAATAATATTTTGAATCGCACACAATCCTCTTATTTGCATCATATTTTGAAGAGACAAACAACTAGAATAGCGTCTGTGCAGATCCATGTGCATTTGCATTCTTGGAAAGTTTACTTATTGTCAATAGCTAGGGAATTTGCAAATCGATGTCTCAGACAGTCCACGTAGACATAATGTTATAAATATTTGCAGGTGTACCGAATCCATATATATAACAATTTTATGTTGGTGTGTACGCTTCAAAAACTCAAAAACTTATACTTATAAATATATACAAACACACAATAATGCAAATCTTTTCTCATTATAATACTCGTAGTAATACATACATATGCTCACGCCTGTATTCCCCGAAGGGGTAGGTGTTGTAATCACAACACCCACTTTTCACCGAATTAGATTCACTGCCAACGTGACAGATGGTGAGTCCATCGCCGTCTCAGACACTTTACATACGTTTTTGAATTACGTCTCAGACATATGCAGGTTTCCTCACGATGTTTTCCTTCACAGTAAAGCACGTGGTGTTTAAGTTTTTTAGAAAAAACTTATTGGTACAGGACCCACTGGGATTCCAACTTGCGTCGCTTACGTACCAGGCGACTGCTCAAGCCTCCAGGCCACCACGGCTCCTCGTAGTAGTGTAGATTTTAAAAATAGAAAATTGATCACTTAAGAAAATTTAAGCCCATGTCACAATTCCAATTCACAAAAGTCGATAAAAATTATCATAAAAAAAACTCTACTAGTTCTACATATATATAAATGCATAGCTTGACATAACCAGCCCCCACAAGCAGATATTAAACTAGCCCATAGATTAATTTTAATATTTTTTTCCTATTTCAAATTTATTGCGTCGACATAATCGAACGTTTTTAAAATTATTCGTTTAAATCATAACATAAATTCTAGCAACGGCATATTTCAAAGTAAAAACTCCGTAGGTAGTTGGTACGGAAATATTAAATATTTTTCCAACCAGGTAGATTTAGGAATTCCATCAATTTCAAAGCTGAAATTAATTATAAAACTTTATTGTCAATGCTGTCTTGTCGTGTCTGCGGGTTGTGAATATTTAATTTAATTGCCCAAGTTTGTTTTTGATGTCGCATATTTAATTATTTATTGGAACGATACCATTCTTGGTTATGTGGAATTTAATGAAACTCTCCTTGTAACATCATTATTTTCAACTTTATCCAATTATTTTAAGGTTTATTATTCAAGTTTGTTATTTAGTGGATAACTGGCCTTCTTTAATTTACGAAGGTTTAAAAGTTTTTTATTGTTGCGTATTTTTTAATATTCTTAAAGAAGTTGTAATGTCGCATAAGGTGTTCACGTTTTTGTTCGATCTGGATTGTTTATCATAGACCTTCTCGTTTACTCTCTCCTCCGTGAGCCGCGGTGGTCTTGGGGTTTGAGCAGTTGCCTGCTACGCTAGCGATGCAAGTTCGAATTCCAGCGGACCCGGTACCAATGAGTTTTTCTAAAACTTATGTGCAGTGATTTCACATCACGTGCTTTACGGTGAAGGAAAACATCGTGTGGAAACTTGCATATATCTAAGAAATTCAAATAAGTATGTATAGTGCCTGAGACGGTGATGGCACTTAATCATCTTCAGTGAAAAGTGAGTGTTGTTATTACAACACCTCTGCCTACCCGTTCGGACAATACAGGCTTGAGTAATATATAGAACATATATACTCTCCTTAAAGTAAATTTTAGAAATATTCAAATATATGTTCATATATAATGAAGGCTAATTATTATTATTATTATATAGATGTATAGCTAAATATAGATATAGATATATGACTACTGACATGCCCAGAGCATAGTGAAGGGTTGATTAACATTACGCAAACCAAAATGACGTTTAATTAAAATCACAAGTGAGCTGAGTGCTTGATAAATTGCCCTCAATGTCAGTACCATACCGGGTTTCAACAGGACTATGTATTTTTAGATTAAATTAACGTGTTACGCAAGCGATGCAAGTTCGAATCTCAGCGGGGCCTGTACCAGTGAGTTTCCTAAAAAAATATGTGCTGTGATTTCACACCTCGGTGAAGGAAAGCATCGTGAGGACACCTGTATATGGTTGAAGAGTAATTCAAAGACGTATGTATAGTTCCTGAGACGGTGATAGACTTACCAATATGTGCAGGTTTCCTCTCGATGTTTTCCTTCACCGTATAGCCCGTGGTGTGGAATCACTGCACATACGTTTTTAGAAAAACTCATTGGTTCGAGCTCTGCTGGGATTCGAACATGCGTCGCTTGCGTAGCAGGCGACTGCTCAAACCCCGAGGCCAGTACGGCTACTTGCAAGTAAAATACGAGCAAAAAGTAGCTTATATTTTAATTTAAGGCATCTTATTTTCTACCCAAACCTTCAATGTTTACTCTGAAGAAAGCTAACCGTCAAACGAATTAAAAATTCAAACGGTTGCTGTGTACGGGGGCAGGTCTCCTGATTCGTAAATGCTGTAAGTTCTTCCAAATTTATAGCTTCAGTGAGGAAAGTCGTTCAGCTTGTATTACGCCCGAAAATTATTGTTTACCAGAAGATTTACTCGGCCAAATGGAACTGGTTTACATCGGGCTTTTATTGGAAAGGCATGCCGAGTATTCGATTCCATTGAAACACAGAAACAAGTGAAACATATTCCTGGAAATATTCTAGCTTCTCGTGAGTTCGAATGGGAATTAGAGCTTTATTTAAATCAACCAAAATAAACACATTAAGATACTTAGTAACGCCCGAAAATTCATTATCACTAAAATTATTAATATTACTAATTATAAATTATTGATTATAATTATTAAAAGAAAAACTAACTCTCAACATACTACACACATACAGATAAATAAAATTGAAGTGTCTGTTTGTAATTCTAAATTAACAGATTATCTAATATATAAAATTCTCGTGTCACAGTTTTCGTTGCCGTACTCCTCCGAAACGGCTTGACCGATTTTGATGAAATTTTTTGTGCTTATCCGGTATCTATGAGAATCGGCCAACATCTATTTTTCATCCCCCTAAATGTTAGGGGTAGTCCACCCCAAAAAATAAATGGCAATACAACGTTTGCCGGGCACAGCTAGTATAGATTTATTTACTAAATGCATATAAAAGTATATACGGGACTCACATTAAAAACAATGAAAATAATCTCTGCCTGTTTCTCCGTCTGTCTGTCTTGTTTGTTCTGACTCATCTCCGAAATGGCTGGACCTATTCACATAGCAAATGTTACAAGGATTACACATAGGTAGTCTATATCCCTACTGATATTATAAATGCGAAAGTAACTCTGTCTGTCTGTCTGTTAAGCTTTCCCGCTTAAACCTCTCAACCGAATTTTATTGCGAAAAAAAGGGATGAAGAGGTTGAAAGTTTGTATGGGATTTCTTAAACCAAAAGATAAAACCATGAAACTTTATATTTAAGCACTTGATAAGAATTAATTACACATTTGTTCTAGCGTTTTGAAATTTCGACCTGTGAAGGGATGAAATAGGGGATGAAAGTTTGTATGAAGTTCGTAATTTTTGAAGGTAAAAACATTACATATAAAACTAAATCTACGCGGATGAAACCGCGGGGCACAGATAGTATAAAATACGAGTTCACAGAATAGTGATGCCAGTTATTCTGATAAGCAATCCTAAGCTCAGTATTCCCGTATTGCAGTGTTTTAACAAAGATTTATATTCGCTTTTGTCGTCTGACGCAGCGTCTGGACTTCTGTATTTATTGCTCTGTATAGAATACCATTCGGTTTATGAATATTCCAGGCGGTGAATATTATTAATATTGTACGGCTTGCTTACAAATATATTAATTACTTACTATAATAATAATAATAATAATAATAATAATAATAACCCAACCTCACTCATGCTCCTGAACGCCCCACACACAACAACTACACACACACGAAACACACCCCAGTCACCACACAGCACACAAGCAGACACACAACCACACGCATTCGGGACACTAACCACATAAAGTCTTATCTCACTCTCATCACACTGACACACTTGAACCAGTCTACTTGGCAAAAGCCCGTACCTGGTTCTTCACTACCGACCCCGGTCGAGACCAAAGAATATCTTTGTACATAATAAT
This sequence comes from Watsonalla binaria, assembly GCA_929442735.1. Classification (NCBI taxonomy): domain Eukaryota; kingdom Metazoa; phylum Arthropoda; class Insecta; order Lepidoptera; family Drepanidae; genus Watsonalla; species Watsonalla binaria. The sequence goes on from OV838932.1 coordinate 2,024,556, forward strand.
AAAGCTTTATTATATTCCACAATAAGAATTGGATACATTTATGTTCTAGTTTTATTACTACTCAGGTTCATCTCTTATGTGGACCCCCTCAGGGTAAAAGCCTCCCCCAAAGAATTCCATGGATCCCTATTTTTGGCAGTGCTCATCCAATCTCTTCCTGCAACGGATACAATCTCGTCCTGCCGGCGGGCGCTTGGACGACCTCTGCTTCTCACGCCATGCGGACCTTTCCATTTGGTGATGTTGATTGTCCATCTATTGTCATTGTATCGCCCAACGTGTCCAGCCCAACTCCATTTGAGACTTTGAGAGAAGTGTAGAGCGTCTTTTTATCTTAGTTATTTTTCGAATTTTAGTGTTTCTAACTCTATCCTTTAGTTTTATATTTAAACAGCTCCTTTCCATTTGCAATTACTTACTAGCTGGGCCTTAATTTCATGGGTGACCTGAGGAATTCAAAAATGTTTTTTAAATATTTCAATTTCAATTTATTGCTTTAAAACATATTCTTAATTTAGCACTTACAGGTACTGAACGGTAACACTATAAATTAGCAATATGGACCCTGTTGGACACAGAAATTTTTGAGAAGTATTAGTAGCTTACGTTACTCTTTGTAGTATATCATAGAGAAAGTTCCGTTAAAATCGGTCCAGCCGGCGATTTGCCGGAACAAACAGACAGATAGACGAACAGAGAGAAAATCAACACCTTATATATTTTTTTATATGCGTAGAGTGAACAGCTGTTATTTTGGAATTACAAACAGATTAAATGTTATATATCTATATGTACTGGATGTACGTCTAGATGAATAGATTATTACTAGATGAATACGTTTATAGATTATTGTACCGTCACGAGTAATAAGCGCTCACAAAAAGTGACAGAGACAGACATTTTGGACATTAGCCGGAATAAGCAGATAGGCAAATCAGAACAACGGAGAAAAAATTTAATTTTTTTTTTAATGCGAATACCGTGTTTACTTTCCTATCCATAAAGTGAAAATTTGTTTTTTGTTTAATAACAAACTGACACTTAAACTATATCTGTATAGATATAGATAAATCAAGTTCTCGTGTGTGTATTCATAGTGGTCCTAAATGCACTAATATTTGAAAAATGCTTGTATTGAAACAAGTTCTTTGATGTGAGACAGACCTTTATTGCCATTCATATAAAATATTCCAATATTGGATTCTTTCAGCCGGCGTCTGTCTCAAAAGCATCAATCGGGAATATTATGTCAAACCTTTGGACGGATAAAACGCTTTTCCGGCAAATATTGTAAATGCAAATAGTTTCTGAATGTTTGTTGAAAGTTTTGTTCCGAGATTGCTTTTGATGTATTTGGTTTTGACTCTAGGAACAGTTATATTTCGAAACACTGCTAACTAGCTATAATTATACTGTTTGATGTTTATTTCCACCATTATATAAAATCCTTAAGTAAATTTAAATTCGCGACTCCCACTGGGTCAGGCCCCTCTGGGCCCTATGATCTTCCCCCTAGGATAAAGGTTGTAGATTCGGTGAATATATATATCTAATTACTTCGAGCCGTTTCGGAGATTAGGTGAAACAAACAGACAGATAAAAAAAAATAGTTTCTTTTAGGTCAGTGCCTTCATATGCATTTAGTGAACAGCTGTTATTTTGCAATTACAAACGGACACTTCAATTTTAATTATCTGTATGTATATATTTATAGATCAGTGCTTACAGTCATGCGGTGCACAATCACTCAAAATCACAATGGTGTCAAATTATCCTACATCTAAGCATAAAGGTCGTATTCTGAACGAAACATAATTCAAATCCAAGCCAGCGGAAGTTTAAGAGCGACATCATCTGCAGACTTCCGGCGTGGACGAACATCCCGAGTCATTTGATTTCCGGTCTGTCGCTTGCTCCTTGGGGTATCCCTATGAGAGAATATTAGAATACATATTTGAATGTTTAAGTTATATTTTAGAGGGTGTAATGGTTTTGAGTTCTTAACATTTTCTAACAGACCAAGATACAGGTTCAACCTAGTTCGGGAAAAATGCCTGTATTCCCCGAAGGGGTAGTCAGAGGTGTTGTGCGCAACACCCACTTTTCACCGAAGATTAAGTGCCAACGTAAAAGAGGGTGAATCCATCATCGTCTCAGGCACTATACATACGTCTTTGAATTACAGACATATGCAGGTTTCCTCACGATGTTTTCCTCTACTGTAAAGCACGTGGCGTGGAATTACATTGGTACAGACCCGTAATTCAATCATTGGTGGGATTCTAACTTGCGTCGATTGCAAAGCAGGCGACTGCTCAAACCCCGAGGCCACCACGGCTGTCTTTACATAATTCATGAAATGTGATTGAAAACAAAGTTAGTATGATGTATTAAATTGAATATTTCCTAACATAACAGTGTTAAGTATTCCATAAGCAGTCTCCATAGCGTGGGGTGCGATAGGGGTCAAAGGTTCGACCCCGACGCCTCAAGGTTCAATAAGACTTCCCTCAATCACAAAAAGGAATAAGATAAGCGCATTATAAAGGAAGTTCGGGTTTTGTGATGTCACAAGTGAAACTCAAATAATGCCTATAAATCCTTTGACAATTTTATTTAGAAAGTAGCTGTGACACGCAGTTTCATTCGCGTAGACTTTGTTAAAACATTATTAAAAAAAACCTTTATGCGTTAAATACTACTTGAAACATACGCTACCTGTCTTTGAAAGTCCTGTTAAAATCAGACCAACCGTTTAGAAGATTAGCCGGAACAAATAAAGAGACAGAGTTTTTTTTTATTTGTTTTTTTTGGTATTCTCTTTATAGGGTTAAAAAATATGCTCACGCCATCCCAGAAGGGTAAGCAGTGGTGTTGTAACAACAACACCGAATATGACTAAGTGCTTACGTGATATAGGACAAGTCCATCGCCATCTCAGGCACTATACATACGTCTTTGAATTAATTACTTCTCAGATATATTCAGGCTTCCTCGCGATGATTTTCTTTACCGTAAAGCACGTGGTGTGAAATCACTGCACATAAGTTTTTGGAAAAACTCATTGCTACAGGCCCCGCTGGGATTCGAACTAACTCAAACCCCAAGGCCACCACGGCTCTGGGTTTTATCATATTTTTGAGATGAATTCTGCAAAAATTGGGCCATTAATTAATCACATGAAAATTGCCTGTAATCCGAAGCAGGCATTTCGTATTTTACGGTGAAGAAAAACATCGCGGAGAAACTGCAGTCAGAGAAGAAATTCAAATACATATGTGTGAGTGCCTGACTAATTTAATGGATAAAACAACACACACAGGTAGTTTAGTTTAAAATGATAGCTGAATATTTAGCAGCGAATAGACGTATCTATCACAGACCTCACATAAAAACGAACTGCTGAAATTCAATCCGAGGTACTCCGTTGTAAACTGCACCTTACGAACCTAGGTTTCGTGTCGAAAATCGGTCGGAACGACCGCTGTACAAACATCTTTATTCACGATCGTGCAAATTCTATTTTCGCTTATGTTTGGAGAGGTTTTGTCGGGTGGCTGTGCACCGGTTTTCAGGACATCTCGTTGTTTACCTAAACTAATTAAATAAAAGATCCATGCAAATTAGTTGGTTAACTTTTAAACTGTTCCATCTCCCGTACCGCAGTTATTTAAATTATTGCTTTGTATTAAATAATTTGCATAAAGCTATTCGTTCGTTCTTTCAAATTTTGTTTTGGGTGTTCTTGTTAATCTTCAGCTTAATCGCCTATTGCTTAAAGTATTCAAATAATTGGTTCACATACATACTAGTTTACGTCTGCATCTTCGCTTGCGTGGCAGATTTTAAACGCCAATTTCGAACTTCGCAAAATCATTTCTTTGTATATATTTATCTACACCTCACCAAGACATGTTTCTAGGACCAGCGGTCTCTAGGAAGGAACGCTGACTTTGAATGGGCAGTAGTAATTTTATGAGTTTTTCTCTGTATGTATGATACGACGCGATATGAATATATGCGCAGTTATTCCTACAATTTTTGCTGAGTGCTCATAACTTGTGACGCTATCTATGCTCATACGAAATTCCATAACAATTATTGTTCACATTTGTTGTCATCTTGTGAATATTAAAAAGATATTTCATCAAACATTTACATTTTAGAGCCTACATGAATAAGGCGAGTCTGAAAGACTGGCTAGAAATTTCAACAAAATATTTGTTTGACCCAGAAAGCCTAATCTATTATTTAATAATCTCTTATTCCTAGAAGCAAAAAGTTCTCCGAAATCTTTTTATCATAATAGAAAACCATTACCAACACTGGGACATAAGGTTGAAAATTAATTAGATCATTATCACAAAACCACAAGTATCACACGTCAGCGGGGTACTGACCCTTGTATCCAATATTTTAATTCAAAGCGAGGGATTTTGAGGTCTCAAGGCGATTCGAGGTCCAATTACCCACGTCATACCGGAGCCGAGCACAAGGCATAGGATATGGGCGATTAGATATCAAAAACTGAATACACACATCAGACATATAACCATAAGATCTTATGGCCATTATAAATCCACTATGGGACAATGACAGATTTATATACATCATATAAATAAAGTTGCATTAACTTGGCAGCAATAGGTCATGGTATTGTAATTAATAATAATGTCATTTACATTTTTACATGTAAATTAGATATGTTTTATGTGTTAGACATAAAAATAACTAAGTGCCTGACACAGCAATCTGTAAAGTATGCATCTAATCATCTTCGGCGAATTTTAGCTGTCGTAACATTTACTCACGCCCATGATTACCATTTTGGGAATGCGTTAGTTTACATATTCTTGATTATGATATAAGAGTGAATAGCTACCTTTATATCAAACGGTATCATGGAAAGCATACTGAACATGCATGCAACATATAAAGTTTGTCATGAGGACTCACATCGAGAGAAATACCTACGAACAAGGGTATTGACAACCCCCAACATTTTATGTAGAATCTATATCATAAACTTAATCAACCCCATTTGAAACTCGCTATAATCTTATGCCGAATACCAAAACATAACCCCGGCCGGCGGCTTACCTATTCATATTTAATCTTTACTAAGCCGATTTTCATTTTAGTAATTCCACGAATTCTCACATTTGATCACGTTGTGCCGACAGCGAACTGATTAGCGTTAGGCTAGGAACAGTGCCTAGTCATTCCGCCTAGATTTATGTAGGCTGTTCTGATTGAAGCTCAGTTTAAGACTATTTTTCATTAAAACTGGATAAACAACCTGTAATGGGTCGTGCGAAATTTTAATAAATTGGATACACACTGCTTCTCATTCAGGATTTGTATGAAGCATTAATAAACATGCTCACGCATGTAATCCCTGAAAAGGTAGGTTATAGTAATAAATAAATATATGCTCACGCTATCCCAGAAGGGTAAGCAGAGGTGTTGTAAAAACACCCACATTTCACCGAATATGATCAAGTGCTAACGTGACAGAGGGTGAGTCCATCGCCGTCTCAGGCACTATACATACGTCTTTGAATTACTTCTCAGATCTGCAGGTTCCCTCACGATGTTTTCCTTCACCGTAAAGCACGTGGTGTGAAATAACTGCACATAAGTTTTTTTAGAAGAACCCATTTGTATAGGCCCCGCTGGGATTCGAACTTGCGTCGCTTGCGTAGCAGGGGACTGCTCTAACCCCAAGGCCACCACGGCTGTCTTATAGTGCATCCACATTTCGCCAGATAAGTTGAAGCCCTTTAAGGGGCGAGCCCATTGCCATTAACTGGGAACTAATCCAGACTACGGGCTACTATTGGGAAATTACCTTTTATGGACTACTAGCAGACGACACGCGGTTTCACTCGCGTAGTTCCCGTTCCTGTGATAGTAAGGGGATAAAATATAGCCTATTTTACTGGCTGATGATCTAGCTATCCATTGCTGAAAGAATTTTCAAGATCGGCCTAGTACGGTTTGAGCGAATTCATTGCAAACATACTTGCATACAAATCTTTCCTCTTTATAATATTAGTATAGACTTACATAAAAAAATATTATTACAACTCTGATTCTAAGACTGTGCCGAACTATAAGAATATTTCAAGTCAATATCTTATGTAAATCCTGAGATATAAGGTTTGACTGACAGACATTGAAGCGAGGCTTATAAGAATTCCGTTTCAACTTTTTTGGTACAAAAAATATAATATTACTTTTAGAATTTTAACCTTCGAGTTGATATCGTTAGTCGAATCAAATAAATGAATGAAAGGAGAATTTTGAATACGTCAAATAATATTACGGGGACGATCTTCAAAGAACACGAGTTAATGCCATTTACAATTCCAATTCACAGAAAAGTAATTCTCGGTACTATTTCATTGCATCAAAATGTTACCTTTTTGAAAATTCTTAGAAATAAATGTGTATTTATTCTTGTGTATTATCCTTACTTTCCTGGTTATATTCAAAATTAAAAATATCTTTATTCGATTAGACTTTTTACAAAGTACTTTCAAATCGTCAGAAAGACACGATTACATAGGATTATACATGCTACCGCCAGGTTCGGAAGGTTGCTTTTACTGAAAAGAACCTGGCAAGAAACTTAGTAATTACTCTTTAAAAAAAAAAAAATATTAACAGCTTTGAGTAATACAATATAAATCATAAAAAATATCTGTGCCCCGCGGTTTCACCCGCGTAAATTTAGTTTTATATAATATATCGGTTTAAAATTGACAAAGTTTCATAGAAAAGTTCATCCCCTATTGTATCCCCTTGGGAGTAGAATTGATCAAAATCCTTTCTTATCGGATACCTACGACATAACATCTACCTGCATGCCAAATGTCAGCCCGATTCGTCCAGTGGTTTGGGCTGTGCGTTGATAGATCACTATGTCAGTCAGTCAGTCACATCATATTTCCCACCGTTTAAACCTTCCCTGAAATTTCATTCAACTTTCACCCGAATCGGTCCAGTCATTTTCAAGTTTTAGCGAGACTCACGAACAGCAATTCATTTATATATATATATATATATATATATATATATATATATATACGTAGATATTGACTGAAATGTATGCTACACAAGTCTGTTTATTACGAAAGCTTAAGTCAGTTTTTTTAAAATATACTGGTACCATAACTAAGTTAGCTAGTTCCTGTTCTAAGGAAGGGCATATCCATGGATAATTGTCATTAAGTTTGCACAATATCGTCATCTTTAGACCGACAGATGTCGCTATTTCGATCCTATACAAATCTGCGTTTACGTCGACACGATGACTTGTGACGGCGGCAGTGAAAAACTCGCCCTAGGCCCTTTGGTGGCCTGTATTATATGCTCGTTCCTTATTAAAGTAGAATAAAATAATTAATAAATAAAATAAATCATGTGTTACTTCGAGGAATTTCATACTTTTGCAAGTCCTGGGTTCTATCCCCGAGTCGGGAAAAATACTTTAAACTGTACTATATGTACATCTCTGCCTACACGTTCGGTATAAGTTTAGCTGCAAGCATAGTTATAACACTCAACATTTGATTAACAGCGCAAGCGACGTAACGTGTTGCTAGCATCTAATTCTCCTATTTATTATAAAAATATACACTAACAAATTGCGTTATTATATTCCAAAAGAACCTAAAGCTCAACAAGTCTATTGCACAACGTAATAACTACCTTATTGTATATGTCTTAAGGTTCATAATTTCGCGTATCGTTAAGGCAGGATAAGCACTGGACTATATTTTATTACCAACAGCCTTTGTGGTCTGGAGACGATAGTAGAAGTGCCACCCATGTATTAGGGTTTATTGCGCTCAAAGCTTAAATTAAAGTATTTTTCCCAGACACAATTTACGTTCTCTTGTATGAAAACACGCAAATAGCTTTGAAGATTCGGATGGTTTGTTTATCTACAAACTGGAAAATGTTTTATGACGCCATTTTACTATATATAATAGTTTCCCAAATTATATATAATACATACATACATACGTATGCTCACGCCTGTATTCCCCGAAGGGGTAGGCAGAGGTGTTGTAATCACAACGCCCAGTTTTCACCGAAGATGATTAAGTGCCAACGTGACAGATGGTGAGTCCGTCGCCGTCTCAGACACTTTACATACGTCATTGAATTACTTATCAGAAATATGCAGGTTTCCTCACGATGTTTTCCTTCACCGTAAAGCACGTGGTGTGATATCACTGTACATAAGTTTTTTTTATTTTATCATTTGTACAGGCCCCGCTGGGATTTGAACTTGCGTCGCTTGAGTAGCAGGCGACTGCTCAAACCTCAAGGCCACCACGGCTCTTATATAATACTACGTATAGTAATAATAGTTATTATATATAACAATGCATGCGTCTTTGAATTACTTCTCAGACACATGCAGGTTCCGTTAAGCACGTGGTGTGAAATCACATCACATATGTTTGGTACAAGACCCGTTGGCATTCAAACTTGCGTCGCTTGCGTAGCAGGCGACTGCTCAAACCCCACGGCCACCACCTTGAGCAAATCAATTAACAAAAACAACTTAGTGTGTGGCAAATAAGCGTTTTATCTATCTAATATACGTCGGAATCTTAAAATGTTATGGCTCATCTAACTGGTTATAAGCTCCACTGTGATACACAAGGTCCTGGTTTCGTACCCCGGTTGGGGAAGATTTTTATTGGGTTTTCCCATCTGTAATTTCCTAGTACCAGCCCGGAGTAAGTATAGATTAGTGCACGGTTAATGATACCTATTGGGGAATACATGGTGAGTATTCACGATCGCTACATCAACGAGGCAGTTCGATAATATTAATAAGAGAGTCTACCATCATTGGTTTAAGCAAAGCGTATTAAGTACTTCCGAGCGTTTCGTTTTGGTACCATAAAATTTAATGTCAAAGCTAAAAAGTTCTTAATATTCTGCTTACACGATCATAGTTAGCCCCCTGTTCTACCATTACCAAAACAAACATACTAGTGTCCTATATTACCAGCCTGTGGATTGATTTATTTAGGATCCCTTTTATTGCGGCTGATCCTGGTTTATCTTGTAATTAAGTCCGGCTTCCCAAGTAAGCCCGGTCAGATTGGGTCAACGGGACGTTACCTTCAAACGGTCGAATCTAACAGCCAATCTAAAATAATCTACTGGTTAATGTTGCGTGGTGGCCTCGAGGTTCGAGTAGTCGCCTGCTATGCAACCGACGCAAGTTCGAATCCCAGCGGGGCCTGTACCACTGAGTTTTCCTAAAAAACTTATGTACAGTGATTTCACACCACGTGCTTTACGGTGAAGGAAAACATTGTGAAGAAACCTGCATATTTCTGAGAAGTAATTCAATGATGTATGTTAAGTGTCTGAGACGGCGATGGACTCACCATCTGTCACGTTGGCACTTAATCATCTTCGGTGAAAAGTGGGTGTTGTGATCACAACACCTGTGCCTATCTATATATAAATTACTCTCGGTGTCAAACATCAACTTGAAAAGTAAGTAATTTTATTACATTATAAGTTACATCGACAACATGTAACAATGCACTGGACATGATACAAGGCCAGGGGGGTTATTATGAGAACAGAATTCAGTTACTCATTTCGCAACAAGAAAACAATCAAGGAATCTCTTTTATGAAAGTTAGTAACAATCAGCTTTGTAGTGAAGCATTCGAGATACCTGTTTTAATTAGTTAAGTGAGATTTATTCCAATTCAAATATTTGAAAAGGGTCGAAAACAATTTGATAAGAGCTCTTTGAAAACAGATATTCCTTTCGTTCCATTCCAAGTTCTTGTATTTGTCTAAGACTTGTTATTACAATTCGTTCCTTGAAGGCTTTCACTATAAATACGCGTTAATTAATTAATTATTACATTTGTCGACGAATAGAGTTTCACTTTGATAGATTCTGCAATCTCTTACTAGGATTGAATCCATACAGATAAATAAAATTTAACTCAACGCATATGAAAGTATAAATGGTGCTCACGTTAAAAAAATATAATTTATAATTTTCTCTGTGTGTCCGTCTGTCTGTCTGTTTGTTTGTTTCGGCTAATCACCGAAACGGCTGGACTGGAGCAACTTAAGCTACTATTATTTATAAAAAAATATTAGGGTACATCGGGCCACCCATAAAATTAAGTCCAAGCAGGTAAAACCGCGGGGCACAGCTAGTTATAAAATAATATAAAACTAAATTAATGGTATTTTATTTCTTCTTAGCTTAGGACATAAATACAATATAATAAAATTACAACAAGATAATAGAATTACAAAAGATAGCAAAGGGCACATGGCTCAGCATGTGCTGCCCGTAAATTGTATTTTTAATTATTATTTTAAATTATTTTTAAAGTTATATATAAATCAGAATCATCGTAGTATCCGGAATATTTGTAAAGGTCTGCTACGTAAGCAATACAAGTTCGAATCCCAGAAGCCTGTATCAACGAGAATATCCACGAAGTGATGTATTTATTCACTACGAGTTTTTGAAAGAAAACATAGTGAGGAAACCTGCGTATATTCTTGGAGGTGAAATAGTAACTTTCGTCGCTTGCGTAGCAGTACATAGTACATACTACAAGCAGTACACAATAGACGTGCCTAAATATCAATGAGTGCTGACAGTACGTTGTGGACGTGGTACGTAATTCACTTGTATTAGTAACAATTTTCGAAACTCCAAATCGACATTACTTTGACAGCAAAATTATACAAACTTTATGTGACAACTCTCTCGTTCGATAGAGCAAACGTTATCGGCCACGACGTAACATTACGCCGATGATAAACGGCATCGTTTATTATCTCGATGATGCGCGTAACTGTGTGAGTGTCATTTTATTCCTTACTGCTTGTAGTAAGCCTATAGTTATACTGTGTTTTTTTCTTAAATATATAGAAATGCTCACGCCTGTATTCCTCGAAGGGGTAGTATGCAGAGGTGTTGTAATAACAACAACCACTTATCACCGAAGATGATTAAGTGCCAACGTGACAGATGGTGAAACTATCGCCGTCTCAGGCACTATATATACGTCTTTGAATTACTTCTCAGACATAATATGCAGGATTTAAATCACAGCACATAATTTTTTTTAACTTGCGTTACAGGTGACTGCTCAAACCCCAAGGGCTCTTTACTTTACTGAATGATTAAATGATTGCTTTCAATTGTTCCAGGGGTGGTGTTAGCCTAAGATGGTGTTGGCGTTGGTGGTGGCTGTGTTGTGCGTGTGGGGCCGCTTGAGCGTCGCCAACCCTGAAGCTAAGCGGCTGTATGACGATCTGCTGTCCAACTACAATCGCCTGATCCGACCCGTCGGAAACAACTCTGACAGACTCACTGTTAAAATGGGGCTCCGGCTAAGCCAGCTCATCGACGTTGTAAGTACATATTTACTTGTTATTTTACCTTATATCCCTTGACGCTTTGTCCGTCAGGGCACAATTTTTTGGCAGTAAAATCAATCTTAGCGCAAGCCGTTATCGAAATCTGGGACGTGTAAGCTTGACGTCAAGCTAGCGTATCAAAAACAAAGTCCTATATTTCCGTCCTATAGTCGCACAATTTTTTTTAATATGGCACTATTTTTTGAGACTACTCCTAACCCTGAATTCCACCATGTGTCAGGTTGTGAAATGAACTCCTTAATTTGGTGTTCCCAAACGAGTACATTATTGCATTCTTCAAGAGTCTTCTACGGATAATTTCATAAAAATATTAGACATGTCACTGTCTTAAATTTAATTGGAATTATTAATTTCTATTTTCAGTTATATAAATATAATGTAACTTTATTATTTTATCATAATTGAATCAGGCCAATACTCCGTAAAGGCATATAAATAAAAATAAAAAACATTTGATATTTATTTATTAAATATATGTTTTGAACATGATTTTTGGTGAGGTGTAAGTTATTAAGAGAGGGTTTACCGAAATTCCACTCCTTAGGGATTAAATAGGGATAGAAAGTACTACTACTGGAGGAGCTCGTGGCACAGTTGCTATTGCGCATATCATTCGATCAGCGAAGTTAAGCAACCTTAACCCTAGCCAGTAATTGGATGGGTGACCGTCCGAGTACCCTCCGAGCCTCAGAGAGCACGTTAAGCCGTCAGTCCCGGTTGCCAATTTATCATCTTTGGCAATCGTTACAGGTCTGTCGGAGGCCTAAAACAGTCCATCAACTGGTTTATCCCAGATCACAGGTTTTCCTCATAAAAGGGGTTGCGAAGGTCAGGTGGCAGTCGCTTCGTATAAAAATCAGGTGATCAGCCGTATCGGGTTGAATCAAGTGCCGACCCCAATAATGTATGGGATAAGGCCAGGGAGATGATGATGAGAAAGTACTACTACGAAACAGGCATAGCTGCCAGCACAAACTAGTAGCATTGTATGAGTCTGTATAAATAAAACACATGCCCTTGTTACCCGCACTATTTTCACTGAGCGCTCATAACTCGAGACGGCGCCTGTATAAACAAAACAAACAACTAATCTGAGATTTACCCATCGTACTTGTTTACCTAATAGGGTATTATAATAAATCCATTCACGTGCGAATGACTAAATAGTGTATGAATTAAGTAAGCCTGTTCCCAATATCGTTAAATCATCGCTTCTAATAGGGTTTGGTTTAGGATGGATTAAAACCCATTATAATTCCTCATAGGCTCGTGCTACTAACTGTAGTGGGATTATAATTGGGATTTAAAACATTACAGTATCAAATAAAATCTATATATATATAAATAAAATTGATGTGTACGCTTCTAATTCCAAATGAACAGCTTTCATTAAATTGAAAATTAAATGATATACGGTAAGTGCAAATTATTGGACATGTTCACTATCTTATATAGGGTTTCGGAGAAAAAGGAACAGTTATCTTCTAGAAGTTGTAGGGTATTATGAATATATCACTATGTCGAATTCGTAAAATATGTAGCTCCAACGATAACGTAGTTCTAGGCTATGGTTGCTAAGGGCCGAAGAATTTGAATTTAAGGGCCTTAAGCATTTGAATGAACGCGCGGCCGCGTTTACCTACATTTCTTACGCAGTCATTAAACTTGTTAAATTAAGGAGAAGGTTAATGTTTTCGATTAATTAAGGACTATTTCAGTAACTATTAGTGGGAGAAAAAATAATTAAAACGTAGTTAGATTTCTCGTGAATAACTATACGTTACCGCTGATTTTTATGCCAAAATAAGGTATTGATATGGTCATCTTTTCACGCCAATTACTCAAAAACGGAAGAAGATATTTTTATCATAATAATTTTATTTGCTTTCTAAAATTATACCCTATCACATATTTTAACAACTGTCCTATTTTCCCTGACACCCTGTACTTTCAAAACGTCAGATCGCCAAAACTATTATAGAATACAGGATTCTAAAATTATGCCGCGGGGTTCGGAAGGTTGCTTTAACTGAGCATCGCCTATACTGTCCAACTATTCTATTGATTTCGGTATAAGGTGGCATCTTGTACATTTTACCTTGGTGCTTACATTATATTAAACTTAGGCCAACTCCAGGCATGCAGTTACGCTGTAAAGTTAGCCAGCTAACTCTGTTAGATATCGAACTGCAACAAGTAATGATATACCTTAGTTACATGTGCATTATGTATCAGTACTTAAATAATATATATGCTCACGCCATCCCAGTAGGGACCCCGAAGATATAAGCAGAACACCACCCACATTTCACCGAATGTGATTAAGTGCCAACATGACAGAGGCGAGTCCATCGCCGTCTCAGTCACACGTACGTTTTTGAATAAATTTTCAGATATAGTGCAGGTTTCCTCACGATGATTATATCTATTGCAATTATTTTCTTATTGAGGGCCTTTTGGCCGTAAAGATGTCGATCGCAAAAAAGTTGTTGACAAATATAAGGGAAAAGAATATCGCTATATTGATATATTGCTTAACATAATTATATAGAAAATAATACATTTTGGTCATCATGATGTGTACACAGAGTTCTTCTATGAAGCATTTAGTAAGTATCGAGTTATCGCATTGTGACATCACTGCACTAAAGTGTTGGTGAAAACCTCATTAGGTACAGACTGTTTTGAACTTGCGTCGTTTGCGTGCCAGGCGACTACTCAAATGAGTCGACCACCACGATTTCTGGAGCTCTCATAACTAACCACAATATTCAAACAAAGTCCCTAGCAAACGAAAATCTATTTTGAAGTTTTTAAAGAGTTCGTTGAAAACAATGGTGCCGTCGAAAATCAGAATTGAATTCAATAATTCCACTTCATAGAATTGCGGGAAAGCTATTTAACTTTCGAACAATTGACGGTCAGAGTAGTTAAGCTAAAGAAGTTTTAAACGTGAGCCGTTTACTGATATTTTTCATTACTCTATACTTTTATTCTAGCGTTGAAAGAGTCTGCGAGTCAGAGCGCAAGTTTTCCCTTTGTGATATGGAACGTATTGATATGTCTGTAAGTCTAAGATCACTTGCAGCACCAACTTTACACCGAAGATAACATATTTTTAATAAAACCGTGGTGCTTTTGGAGTTTGAGCGACCCAAGTTCGAATCCCAGCGGGGCCTCTACAGATTATTTTTTCTAAAAACTTATATGTACTGATTTCACACCACGTGCTTTACGGTGAAGAAAAACATCGTAACGAAACTGGTATATGTCTGAGGAGTAATTCATAGACGTATGTATAGTGCCTGAGACGGCGATGGACTTAACCTCTGTCACGTTGGCACTTAATCATGTTCGGTGAAACGTAATTTTTTTATTCATAAATCAGCAAGGCCTGCCATTAATTACGCAAAAAAAAAATTAAATATACAAGACAAATTTAAACACAGATAATTAAGTATCATAACAGATAAAGAAAGCAACACATCTTGCTTCGCTAGCGTAGCAGGCGACTACTTAAGCCCCACGGCCCTCGTATATATAAACTTACTTAATCTATACATTGTTACATAACAATGTTATATAACATGTTGTATATCGCGGTTCCATTCTCCGATCGATTTGAATATTGCTTTAAAAATGGCGACTGATATTCCAATTTTAAAATTCATCGCCTGTCTCTTGGCAAGCCAAAGGCGGCGACCCGAATCTTTGTTTTTTTTTTCATCTTAAAAGCTTTCAGCGAGTGACACTCATTCTATTATAGAAATATTGATGGTTCATCGATGAAAATGCTGAAACGACATTTTCGTAGCTTAATGTACGTATCAACATACATAATGAAACTGAAAATAAATTTATTCAGCACTTAAGGCCCCTTTGGTTCTGTCTTATACAGACCACCGTTTGGGAAACTTGCCCTTCTGACTAATGGTTACTACCTGCCTTTCTCAGTGGGGTAGGCAGAGACTGGATCGGGAAGAAATATCCGAGGGTTTTATCCGGGATAAATTTGGCATAACCCTGACACTACTCCCGCGGCGGTTGCCTTGGCCATTTTTTTCTCGCACGTTTCAATGTCTTTTTGCAAAGTCCACCGACACCAGTCAGAACCCAGCTAGGTGTTAAGTTCTCATCATGATAATTAATCAAGCCCAAACACTAGATACTTGCAGTAAATCGTTGAGGATTTCCTTCGACTCCCTTTCGGCTCCATCATCAGATTGACTCCACACCTTCATTGACAATTAGTGCTTATTGAAAATAATTAACAAACGTTCTAATCGCGAGTAAGATTTTCGAAAGTTTCCCTCGATTTCTCATGGATGCCTTCATCAGAATAGGACCAAATTAAAATGGGACCACATAGGAAGCATCACCTTTCATAGAATCATCGAAATCTGTTCAGCCAGTCAAAGGGTCTGAAGTAAAAAAACATACAGTCTAATTGATGCAGCAAGCAGTAGTCTAAAAATATGATCCTTCAAATGATGCTTAATTTAGAGACTGATACATATGCTCACGCCTGTATGATTCAGTGCCAACGTGACAGATGGTGAGTCTATCGCCGTCTCAGACACTAAACATACGTCTTTGAATTACTTCTAAGATATATGCAGGCTTTCTTACGATGTTCTCCTTCACCGTAGAGCACGTTTTTTTAGAAAATCTCATCGGTACAGGCCCCACTGGGATTCGAACATGCATCGCTAGCGTAGCAGGCGACTGTTCTAACCTCAAGGCCACCGCTCTTTTTTTTAGACTCGAACCTATAATGGTTAGAGTGGAATGAAGCTCTCTTCATGGTCATCTCAAGCTACACAATTATTCGTAGTTCGTATTTTTAGTTTTTTTTTTTTTATCGACTTTTGTACACTGGAACTGTGTCCATGGGCTTATATATATGTATATATTATGATGTATATTGTATTACTAAAAACTGTATTTTTTTTTAAAGAGTAATTACTGAGTTTCGTGCCAGGTTCTTCTCAGTAAAAGCAACCTTCCGAACCTGGCGGTAGCATGTATAATCCCATGTAATCGTGTCTTTCTGACGATTTGAAAGTACTTTGTAAAAATTCTAATCGAATAAAGATATTTTGAATTGAATTGAATTCATACAAACTAGTTTATAATTAAGATGTCAGCAAAGTACATAAACAAGGAATAAAATTTGCAACATTTTCTTGAAAGGTACAGTACAATTTAGTTCCAGCACTGCACCAATTAAATTCCACCACTGTAACAGTGCGGCCATAAAACGGGCGTCGACAGCCTTACGACACCATAAAACGATACTGCAAGATGTAGTCGTGCATTATATTATGACTTTTAGTATAACGGTTTGGGTTAAATTTTGAGTGTAACGTTTTTTTATTGCTCGAGAAATGAAATGGCAAGGAATAAAAAGCTAACCTATGCTCATAAAAATAAGTAACATTTACATAATGGTATTTGTCGTTTGAAAATTTTTAAGTTACTTATTTTATAAATATTTTTGTATATTTTTGTAAGACACGAAAGCACGAGTATACCAGAACACAATACACACATTTGAAATTATAACGTCTTATATTTGTAGGTATAACTCTGGAGTTACAAACTCTTTTTGGTTTCATCGGTATCTATCAAAATCTCCACACATGCCAATATTTTACTGCGTTTTTTGATAGAAGAAAGGTAAAGGAACTCGAAAGATCAAAAACTATTATACAATGCCTTTAAAGAAAAAATATTATAATTTTTACATACTTTTTATATAAGAAAATGGAATTCATGAACATCCCAAAACATTTGTACAAAACATTAATTCAAACTAAATGTTTCATTGCTTTTGAAAGCACACACATCACAGATACGGTCCATTGAGCAAACAACAGAATGTATAAAATATAAACATTAATTCACTTATCAGCTTGATTTTCACCGCATTGTACAATTATCTTTTATAGCCAAAACGTGTCCAGTTAAACAATTCGCTCGTTACAAGCGGTCGCTTGTGAAATTGCTGGTTTAATGGCCCCGTTGAGTTGCACTTATTTGACATTTTACGTTGTAACTATTGTGGAATGGTTGGAATTTAAAAATATAAAAGTGTAAAGTGCTTCTATTATAATAAAAGATGCAAGTTCTAATTTAAACTTTATGTTAAAGAAAGAAGGTTCTGATTAAGATTTACGTCAAACTTTATGGAGTATTTTGTAATCAAACATTTACTTTAATATTTGTGCAATCTTACGCTATATTTTCTAGTGGTCTATGTCTAGTGGTTGCAAGCAGATCACGGGGACTTGGGTTCGACTGGTCGGAACTGGTCGGAAAAAGTAATTTTCAATCTGTAATTTAGCAGATTGATTAATCAATAAAAAAGGCTTTGGGGTGTGAGCAACAAGCGACGCAAGTTCGAATCCACTGCCTGTACTAATAAGTTTTTCTAAAACTTATGTGCAGTGATTTCACTCACGGTGAAGAAAAGCATCGTGAAGAAACCTGCATACGCCTGAGAAGTAATTCAAAGACGTATGTAAAGTGCCTGAGACGGCGATAGATTCACCCTCTGTCACGTTGGCACTTAATCATCTTTGGTGAACAGTGGTTATTGCTATTACAACACCTCTGCCTACCCGTTCGGGGAATACATCCGTGAGTGAGAATTTCTCAATCTCAATTAGTCAAAGATAATTGATCCCAATTCAGTTGCATGATTCCACCCAGATAAACATATATAAAATAAAAGATTGCAAGAAAAATTATGTATTAATCTACCATACATTATGGCAACATCATCAAACCCTACTCGTATTTCTATTTGATCCACCTTAATGCGCGTCTAATGTTTTCCCCGTACCTCGAACTTTCCTCATTTTTTCTTATCTGTAACATTCGCTGCTTACGGCTAATGTTCGAAGCCTTTAAGCTGTAAGTGACAATAGGATAACACTTTTTCCTTCCACAAAATATCTCATTGTTGTAACTGTCGAAAGAAATATATCAGTACCTATTTGTACTAATAACTACCTACAGAAAATGTTATAAGAGAGCCGTGCTGGTCTAGGGGTTTGTGCAGGTGCCTACGCAAGCGACGCAAGTTCGAATCCCAGCGGAGCCTGTACCAATGAGTTTTTCTAAAAACGTATGTGCAGTGATTTCACACCACGTGTTTTACGGTGAAGGAGAACATCGTGAGGAAACCTGCATATGTCTGAAAAGTAATTCGTAGACGTATGTATAGTGACCACTTAATCATCTTCAATGAAAAGTTCGGCGACAATTCAGATTATATGAAGGCCTACCATCATCGGCTTAAGCAGAACTTATTAGTATGAGCCTTGACGTTTCGTTTCGGTAAAACTAAACGTCAAAGTTAAGAAGTTCTTAATACGCGCTTTTTAAACGATAGTTGTCCCCTGGACTTACCCACAATGTGCAATATAATTTTTCCAGTATAAGTTTTCCAGGTATTTAAATCTCCAACAAACTTGCATCATAGTATCGATGCAAGCAATTTCAAAGAATAATGGATAGGGGTATCCGTGGCGGGTTAAGATAAAGCGCTTTCAATTTAATTTAACACCCCTGGAGTAGCCTGGATTTATCCTATGAAAAATTGTGCTAATTATAGGTACACTTCCCTGCACCTGATACTTTTAGAACGAAATATTTATAGAAGATATAGTTCGTATATTGCAAAATACATACATATTCTCAAGCCTATAGTCCCCGAAGGGGTAGGCAGTAGGCACATTGCCATAAGCAAGCCACTAATCCAGATACCGGGATGCTACTGGGAAGTTACAAATGGAAAACCCAATACCACTTTGCCTGACCCGGAAATTGAACATAAGACCTCGTGTCGGCGACCATTAGACCAATTACAGATGACCTGGAGACCGAACCCGGGACCTCATGCTCAGTAGCGTTTGTGAGCAGTCTGTCAGTTTCTATTCCAGGATATTGATGCTTTACTAACTGATATAATTTGAAATTAAATTATATCATATAAAAATTACCTATTTATCATCTTTGGCATTCGTTACAGGTCAGTCGGAGGCCTAAAATAGTCTGACAACTGGTTTAACCCAGATCACAGAATTTCCTCGTAAAAAGGGGTTGCGAAGGTCAGATGGCAGTTGAGTTCGTATAAAAATCAGGTGATCAGCTGCATCGGGTTGAATCAAGTGCCGACCCCAACAATGTATGGGATAAGGCCAGGTAGATGATTATAATTAGGAATTAAATATGCATTTTCAGGAATACTTAACAATACACACAGGTCTCTAAAATTTAGTCTACGTAAAGGACCTCAACTTTAAACACTTTCCAACTTTTCTTGGTCGTTTATGTAAATTTATTCGAGCCCTGTCGAGGGTTTGAATCAGCCTTGTTCCCTCAAGGGTAAACGCTCAAGGTCTTTTGGTCACTGGATCGTTTTAAGAGACTAATATTACGTTCCTAGGCTACGTACGCCGTAGCGGCCTCGGGGTTTGAGCAGTCGCCTGTTACGCAAGCGACGCAAGTTCGAATCCCAGCGGGGCCTGTACCGATGAGTTTTTCTAAAAAACTTATGTACAGTGATTTCACACCACGTGCTTTACGGTGAAGGAAAACATCGTGAGGAAACCTGTATATTTCCGAGAAGTAATTCAAAGACGTATGTTTAGTGCCTGAGACGGCGACAGACTCACCATCTGTAACGTTGGCACTTAATCAAATTCGGTGAAAAGTGGGTGTTGTGATAACAACACCTCTGCCTACATACTACAGGCGAGAGCATATGTATGTATGTAGGCTACGTTGAAAATGGGAAATGTCAATCCCAGAATGAGCTTAAAATATTATACTGTACTAGCCGTGCTTCGCGGTTTCACCCTCGTAGACTTATTTCATAGTTGGCCCACGGAAGCCTAATTAATGTTTTTTTAGCCTAATTTACACCTTGTATCAGCTATCTGCCAGTGGAAGTCCCGTTAAAATCGGTCCAGCCATGGGGGCCAAATGCGAAGGTCCTTTTTAAGGATCTTTCAAAACGCCTGGTTGACGTCTCTGGTGACCGTTGAGCTGGTTCTTACCTCGGTCAGAGGATTAGCTTAGCGATCCAGCGAGGTAACACAGCCATCTTACTGGGCACCATTCCCGCAGACACTAATTTAAATTCCGTGTTTTATTTATAATTTTTATTTTTATTATAGTTTTCTTTATCATGTAATTCAAAAAAAAACATTTATGCAGTGCACTGAGATTCGATCTTGCATCGCTTGCGTAACAGTCGACTGCTCAAACCTAACGGCACCACGGCTGGTAGGTCGTATTATTTCATTATATAAGCTCGTGTTGTAAGCACGTAGTTTATGTTAACATCTGGGGTCGCTGTGACCGTATTGTTGCCAATATCATCGGATAATACTTCTCTAAGGGAAATGCAGTTCTAATATTGCTTTGTTTGTGAATCGTATTGTTATTTGACCGCACTCAAAGCGACGTTATATTACTAGGACTTATTCAGCTCACGCTCTCCCAGAAGGGTTAATGAAGGGTTAGGCTGTGTTGCAACACCCACTATTCACCGAATATCATTTCGTACTTTGAATTTCAGCTCAGACATTTGTTACCTCGGCATTTTTACCTTCGTCGTAAAAGTCGTATTACCTCGTCACTTAAGTTTTCAGAAATTATGATTATGAGACAGTTGCAAGGTGAAGAATGATGTGGTGACCAGAATTGAAAAAAGTATGTTGAAATGGTTTGGACATATCGGATGAATGAGTGAAAGGCGATTAACGAAAGAAATTTATAGAGCGAATGTGACCAGAAGTGTCGGTAGAGGGCGTCCAAGGAAGAACTACTTTAACCAAATTAATAGTATTTTTCAGAAAGGTCAAATTCGGAGCACTCGAAGAAAGTGTATGAAGAGATGCACGATTGTGGATGAAGCGAAAGAAGTATGTAAGGATCGTAGCATGTGGCAAACGGTGGTCTCTGCCTACCCCCATGGGATACAGGCGTGAGCGTATGTATGTATGTATGTATGATTAAAATATATTGTTTTTTACATATTATTATAAAAAAAAGTTTTGACTCATTGGTCCTCATTGGGACCTCATTGGTCCTGGGATCGCTCCCCGTTGGACAAAGTGTCATTGGGTTTTTCATCTGCAATTTTCCAGTAGCAACCTGGATAAGTGCACGGCAATAGGCTCTCCTAGGAAATAGGGGTGAACTATATATACACAACTGTCTACCCCTTCGGGGAATACAGGCGTGAGCATACGTAAAACAATATTTAAAGAAAAGCTAATATTTTTTTTTATCTGTATATTGTATGTACGTTGCACCCGTAGTACTATTTTAGGTAAATATTAGATGTCATACATACATACATATGCTCACGCCTGTATTCCCCGAAGGGGTAGGCAGAGGCGTTGTATTCACAACACCCACTTCCACCTAAGATGATTTAAGTGCCAACGTGACACATGCTGAGTCCATCACCGTCTCAGACACTTTACATACATCATTGAATTACTTCTCAGAAATATGCAGGTTTCCTCACGATGTTTTCCTTCACCGTAAAACACGAGGTGTGAAATCACTGTACATAAGTTTTTTAGAAAAACTCATTGGTACAGGCCCCGCTGGGATTCGAACTTGCGTCGCTTGCGTAGCAGGCGACTGCTCAAACCTCAAGGCCATCATGGCTCTTAGATCTCATACATTTCATAGTTTATAGATATATATTCGCAAACATTTATCTATCGCATATCACATTTATAAACGCTCAATGCACTTTACCTCGCAATAGTGTCAAATGAAGTCAAATCAAACTGTCTCGTCGACGCAGCGATACCAAGTGGTAACATGCAACCGCGCGAATCGCGATAGTCACTGTGTATTGATAGCACGTACAGTGAACTGCAAACAGTAGTTTTATCTCGCGAACTGCAAAAATGTTCACGTAACACTGCAGCGATGTACATTTTGCATGAACCGAAGAACATCGTGTTTGCAGAGACGTTATTATAAATGCAGAGGGTAAATTTAAAATGTATGTGAATTGGTGATATGTTGAGGTACGTGTTTATTGTTACGAGTGTTTGTGGAACTTGTACGATAGTAAGTTTGTGTAAATATGTCTTTTGTTTGAAAATATGAAGTAAATATTCGTAAGAATTTATTGGTGGTAATCTCTGTCTGGTCTAATCCATGACCTCCTTTTGCCATGATAAATTGACATTGATTATGAGACAGATGTATATGAAGCGTATAAGTCTGTCACTGTCACACAGCTGAAATAACACGGCAATAATTCTTTTCAAAAAAGATTCAATTTAGATAAGTATAATCACCTTGCACCTTATTTAAATTATCCTGATATTAACCCTCTTATTACAAAACATAGACTAATATAGTCTATGGTTTAAGGTAGCTCCATCTTTTTCCATGATACGGACTTTAAAAGGGATGCGCATAGTTTTATTCCGAGTTTGGTAAAATGTTAATGCGTGGACAACTGTTCTTTAGTCTTTTAATACAATACCATTTGAAACATTCGTATAACAAGTAGCCTTCATTTGAATTTATTCAAAAGTCAAAAATAGAGGCCAATATTTTTGAAGTACCCCTTGGAGAAAATTCACAATATGCACGTACACATTGTCTGACGGTCGCAGAGTGCATCCCCGCTATAACAACTGACGTTAAGAAGCCAACTAGCCGTATGGCCGTGTCGCTATCCAAATAGCTATTATGCAAAATACACGAACTCTACACCTATTCCAAAAGCAACGCAAATGGGTACTGAATATTCTATTCAAGACTCTTATGTTTATACACAATAATTTTAAATGATTGTATGCTGTAACAGTATATTTTTTCCCCGAGTAAACACACAGTTGCTATTGCGCATTTCATCAGGACGATCAATCAAGTTAAGCAACCCTAACTGAAGCTAGTAGTAGGATGGGTGAGTACCCTCCGTGCCGCTCTATGAGATTCTGACAACTGATTCAACCCAGGTTACCGATTTTATACGTAAAAGAGGTTACAAAGTTCAGATGGCAGTCACTTCGTATGAAAATCAGGTGATTAGACACGTCGGGTTGAATCAAGGGCCGCTCCCAACAATGTATGTAATAAGGCCAGGGAGATTGTGATTTGAAGTTATAAACAGTGATATCGGACCACGAGCTCTACCGTGAACAAAAGGATCGTGATAAAACCTGCATTATGGCAAAGAAGAAATTCGACAAATATATTTGTGCCCGAGACAGCGATGAACTCCCCATAATGTCGTGTTCACTACTGTCATCTTGGTGAAAAATGGGTGTAGGTGACACCTCTCCTCCTAGGAATCTTTCTGGCAAGGTGTTAGCATATTATATATTCTCTTTTTATTTGTACGCGTTTTTGACTATTGAAGTATCTTGCCTTTTACTTGAAAAGCGTGCCAAATCATGTTGGTAGTTAGCCAAAGTGCTATGAACCAGATGAATGTAGAAAATCTATATCATCCGGGATGTGAGAGTTACAAATAAAGCCCGTCAATAAACATACTGATAGAGTTCCCTAGAAAAAGGTTACTGTGGGTAAGACACACCCTGATCTCTGTTCGAATTTCGAAGCAGTCCGACTGGAGACTGTTCTTCCTCTTGGAAGCCTGATTAATTTGTCCATTGTTAGTCCATTGTTAGAGTGCGTCGTTAAAACAGTGAACGTGGGTGTGATTTCTCGCGGTTGCTAAGGACATTGAAATATGCTCACGTCTGGATTCCTCAAAGGAGTAAGCAACTTATATAACCCACATTTCGCCAGTTAAGTTTGAGTACCATCTATTGGGGGTGAGCCAATTGCCATTAATCGGGGACTAAACCAGACTCAGAGCTGCTACCGAGGAATAATACATGGTTGAATCCAATAGCACTTTGCCCAACCAGGGGATCGAAACCTGAGACCTTGAATTCCGCAGTAGAGTTTGCGACTACTAGATCAATGAGGTCAATGAGGAAATTAATAAAAGTATAAATAAGTCATCATCATCATCATCATCATGTAAGCCATAGGACGTCCACTGCTGAACCCAGGCCTCTCCCAATGATTTCCACCTCACCCGGTTGGAAGCGGCCTGCATCCAGCGGGTCCCCGCGGACTTGACCAGATCGTTCGTCTATCTCGCAGGGGGGCGCCCTACGCTGCGCTTGCCGATACGTGGTCTCCACTCGAGAACTCTACTGCCCCAGCGGCCATCAGTCCTTCGAGCAATGTGGCCTGCCCATTGCCACTTAAGTAAATAAAATTAAATAAAAAAATAAAAGAAGTAGTTAAGAAAAATATCAAAAATATTTATGTTATCTGCTTCAAAACACGTTTTAGATACGAGAACTTAAATTGATGGGTTAGAAAATATAGTGGACAGCTCACAGAGAAATGCTTGCCAACATGAGAGGAGCCATATGACCTCTTATTCTCGAGCGAAACTTCCTTGAATACATGATGACACAATTCCGCAAAAGAGCATTGAACACAAATGTAGGCGAAGCGGCAATGTAATCTCTCGGGGAAGCATACGAAATTTACACGGCAGGTTGATTAAATGGACTTAGAATTTCGGCTGTTAAGAGTTGGTGGAATTGTAAACACACGCGAGGAAGGTATTTGAAGTTGAAATGAGATATTCTGATGATAAATAAAACTGGAATTGAGAGATCTTAAAAGTCGTTTCATGACTTACCGTACCGTACAGATTAGGTGCGTGAAGTCTGTTTGACGCATGATGATATTTAGGGAACTCCAAAGAAAAGCAGGCAAATAAATTTTTATTCATGCATAATTCTAAATTGTACAAAAGCTTTTTTACTTATAATAAGCATGAAACAATTTTAATGGTATACTCGGGGATCGTTTTTTTCTTTAGCCTTTTTTTGTGACATCGCAACGCTGAATAGCAATGCTGATTCTCTGAGCGATATACGTTCTTGCCCGCTTGTCACGAGAGCATCCCACCCCAGCGCTAACGAATAGCAAACTAATCAAATATGGTATCCTTGACGAATGCAATTTTGGTTACGCTACTAATAAAAACTATTGTCAGAGGAATTTGGCTTCTAGAGGCTTACTTCATATCGATGTAACTAACGGATGTTAATAGCCAGCCATTGAAGATCCCGAACGTCCTGCTAGAAGTTACAAATATGTTAACAGGTGCATCGATCTAGTTGGTGAAGCTTGGGAATTGCTTGAATCTAATTTATTAAAGGCCAGTTTACCGCACGGAGCAATGGAAGCGAAGTTCCCGGTATAATGCAGTTATCTTAGCTTTAGTTCCACGTTAGCTATTTATTAGCAAGCTTGGCTACACCACCGAGCTAGGTAAAAGTACTAACATTATTTATGTACACTTTATTGTAGCAGATTGTACTTCGTTGGCGCATTATGGGATGTGGAATGATCTTAATCAAGTTAATAGATTCTTATATTTCGAATGAATTATATTACTTGTGGGACTGTAAAATATTATACATACCAACTATCTTACTCAAATTAAGCGATTAGATTACGAATGACGCATCTCGCGGGTCATGGACTTCTTTAGCGTATAGCGTATTATTCGCCAAGGGCGTCACGAAATGTTTCGTCTCAGTCAATGACACAAGTTATCAAAAAGGTTGTCGCAGTGAATCGGTTAATAGATCGGTGGGCATGTATAATGAGATGAACGAATGTGGATGGAGGCTCTATTAGAGGCTCTCTGTTTAAATTCCACTTTAGAGTTGGCTATGCACCTGTGTAGAGTAAAGTCCCCAGTATTTCAAAGCGTCTCTTCCTTTCACTATGATGGTGATTTCATACTCTATAAAGTCGAATTCATAGGCGTAGCCGGTTACCATCGGACTGGACAATTTTACTTGCCAGTTTCGAACTTCAAAAATGTGTAGGTAAGTCGAAAGCACTATATCTATCTCTGTCTACCCCCCATGGAGACTAATATTATACGGGAAAAAAAATAAAATAAAACAATTCTTAAATTCAATCGTGTAAATAAATATCAGTCTATCAATTACGAGACAAAATCCAATAGAGAGAGAAAAAATCAAACAGGAGTCAATCAGGCGCGCAGTGGAAACATCAATGGCGGAATGCCTGGCCAAAATTAACTTTAGTCATTAAACAGGGTATCGGAGGCATTTGTCACGCTCAATTTACCCGCGAAAGGTTGCTGTTGCCAGGAAATGGATACAGCGATTGATGTTGGACCCGAGGCGATGGCGGGGTCGGTATTCATAGTCACGTGGATTGGGCAAATGTTTTAAGAGCACAAATACGGCTTTCACTTAAATACTCCATTGACAGCTGACATATACACATGGGAATTACAAAGGAAATTGATTCTTAATACGGTTCAATGAAGGTTGTAACTATTAGGAGATGTATTAAGCATTGAAAATAACAATTATAGAATCTATAACTATTATACAGTGTTTGTAACAAAATCATAAGTTAATCTCCAAAAATCATCTTAAACTCCAGCCTGCTATTACAAAGACAAAAAATTGAACTAGATTTCAAAATTAGAAAAAAA
The DNA here is from genome assembly GCA_929442735.1 of Watsonalla binaria. Lineage (NCBI taxonomy): Eukaryota > Metazoa > Arthropoda > Insecta > Lepidoptera > Drepanidae > Watsonalla > Watsonalla binaria. The sequence continues at coordinate 2,051,590 of OV838932.1, forward strand.
GATTGGTATGATTTGTGATGCATTATATTCAAACACATTCATTGTAGATCTTTAGATACTATTCAGATAACTGTGATAATATTTAATTTATCCATTAATTCAATAGATAGCGATCTACCTGACTACAGCTATTTTAATCAAAGCAAGTGTTACTGAATTCGAGGTATTTAAATGTTATCCGTACTTACGATCGCTTGACCCTTCAATAGATTTAGAGTACGGGATTAGTTTAATTACTGTTTTGTCCTCAAATCGGGCTCAAGGTCAATTAGTACCTACATTTGGGGTATATAATACTTTAATACCTTTTTAAACCCCTATTAACCCCTTTTGCTTGATTGATTTGTTTATTATTGCGTACTAGTGATTAATTTGTTAATTATTTCACATTCAGCTTAACTAAGTAAAATTATACTTAGTTGTCTGAAGAAAGACAAAGCAGTAAACATAATGCATACGTTTCACATATTGACTTGATTAAGTGCCAAAGTGACAGATGGTGAGTCCATCGCCGTCTCAGACACTTTACATACGTAATTGAATTACTTCTCAGAAATATGCAGGTTTCCTCACGATGTTTTCCTTCACCGTAAAGCACGTGGTGTGAAATCACTGTACATAAGTTTTTTTATAAAACTCATTGGTACAAGCCCCGCTGGGATTCGAACTCGCGTCGCTTGCGTAGCAGGCGACTGCTCAAACCCCGAGGCTACGACCGCTCTAAGTTAGTACCTTTGCAGGAAAGGTCTGAAATACATAGATCTACTTAATAATAAGGAGAGTTGGTAACGCTGATCTTTAGATCCTCTGTTAATAGTAACAAGACAACCTAATGGAACAAATTAGTGATCTGGCCTTCGAGTACTTGGGATCAAATAAAATGACTGAGATAATAGTTTTTTAATATACAGCAAATGTTCGTATATACGTATACTGCAGAGAATCTCTATAGCGTGATTCACAGTATAATTAACCCCATCTATCGGCATAGTTATATAGTACTACACACACATACATACATACATACTTGGCTTGTACACTAATTGAATATCAGCTAGTTCGACTCATCAAACATTCACATTTAAATCAAACCAACCACACACGTCTGCTTTGCCAAACAATTTGATGTAAATCTCCTCTCAATGTGGGTGACCTTATTATTGAACTAATTCACTGCGACATTGGTATTAGTGTTGATTTCAAATATAGCAGTTTCAATACCCATGTCGGATATCACACTATTAGCATTAAATTAGATTGGTTTTCATGCTTAGTTATTTGCGTAATATTACTGGATTATTGTGCTGGAATTTAAACCGTTCATTGGCTGTGGAATTGCATAAAATTTTACAATGATCCAATTTTTTTTGCAACGAACTTATTAACCAGAGTTCTTCGTAGTGAATTTCTTGTCGTGGTAGCCTTGAGGTTTGAGCATACGTCTGCTACGCAAGCGACACAAGTTCGACTCCCAGCGGGGCCTGTACTAATGAGTTTTTCTAAAAACTTATGTGTAGTGATTTCACACCACGTGCTTTACGGTGAAGGAAAACATCATGAAGAAACCTGCATATATCTAAGAAGTAATGCAAAAACGTAAGTATAGTGCCTGAGACCACGATGGACTCACCCTCTGTCACGTTGACACTTAATCATATCGGTGTAAATGTGGGTATTACAACACCTCAGCTTACCCATTCGGGTATCCTTCGGAGATGGCGTGAGGATTTTTTTTTATTTCTAGCCGGTTCTTTTCGGAAAGCTAGTTTCTGAATCAATCGGTGGTCAATTGCCTAGACTGAATATATCATTTTCATTCAACCACTGCCCTGCGTTTTCGTAGACTTCATTTACGGAACTTTTTTTTTAAATTACTCCTTGTATCATCAGTTATCTACCAATGAAAGATTCGTTAACGCAACAACCAGCATCGCCCTGGCCTTATCCCATACATTGTTGGGGTCGGCACTTTTTTTTTTGCACTTGATTCAACCCGCTGTGGCTGAACACCTGATTTTTATACGAAGCGACTGCCATCTGACCTTCGCAACAACTTTAACGATGAAAATCTGTGATCTGGGCTAAACCAGTTGTCAGACTATTTTAGGTCTCCGACTGACCTGTGACGATTGCCAAAGATGATAAATTGGCAACCGAGACCGACGGCTTAATGTGCTCTCTAAGGCACGGAGGGAACTCGGGCGGTCACCCATCCAATTACTGGCTAGCCTAGCCTAGACCAGCATTCTCGTATATTTCAATGTACATATAAACGAGAGCACTTACGTTACCCAACACAACTATTTATTTCCCCAAGAAATTAATATCTTCCTTTTAGCTCACTGACCGCTTCATACATTTTAAAACTGTGATAAATCGAGCAATAAATAAACTGAAAAGCTTCTAGGGAACCTCTAGTATAGAGCACATATTCGAACGTATCTCATACATAGTGAATTGGAATGCGACGATATTGGGGGTTTGTACACAGTACCCAGACTTTTAAAGTATTTCAAAGGAATGGAGAACTTTAGACGAACAGAACCAATCTCGCTTTCGATTAACTTTATGAGATGTTTATTTACAGTTATTTTGTAGCCCAAGTGTAGGTTTAGACATGTTCAAACGTCAATAAGACCTTGCATTTAGCTTGGACGAAATGTATTGTACTTTTTCAGAGGTTGAATGGTTGAATTTACAAATAAATAAAATTGAAGTGTCTGTTTGTTCCGACGCCACGGCTGGACCGATTTGAACGGGACATTCACGTGCGGATAGCTAATGTTACAAGGAGAAACTTAGGCTACTTTATATTTTGGAAAACATTAGGTCACCCATGAAATTAAATCTACGAGGGTAAAACCGCGGAGCACAGGTAGTGTTAGTGCTAGTGCTAACCTGGGGTTGGCATGATGTATTAATCCTGTATAATTATATCGTTCTGATGATATGAAGGTACAATCAAATAAATATATTTTGGAGTCAGTTGGCTGTGTTCCTGTGAATCTGCTATACCGATTACATACAGCATCTGCTCTGATTACATACAGAATTATACGTTGCTAGGAAAATTATATTTTTTTTTTTAAATTGTTTCCGTTATATAACCACGGAATTTTGTATCCGCGGGTGAAACCGCAGGATGCAGTTAGCATTAAACTCTAATTCAATGCTGCAAACACCACTAAAATAATTATTATATTTTGTTGTAACAATAACAAATTCTGTTGAACGGCATTACTCCTGCCATCATATTGATCTGATATCTATAATTCTCGCTTCGCGGTCATTCTTACCAAACTCCTCACAAAGGGCTAGACCGATTTGTATGAAATTTTCTATGCATATCGACTAGGTCTGAGAATCGGCCAAAATCTATTTTTCACACCCCTAAATAATAAGGGTGATCCACCCCAAAAAACATGCAGTGCAACGTTTACCGGGCACAGTCAGTGTACTAGGAAATTGAAAGTTTTGATTTATGATTAATGCACATAGGAACCTCTCAAGGCATGTTTCAAACATTCAGGTAAATTGGTACATGTCCCAGGCGACGAGGCCAGTACAGCATCTGACACATCTAACATGGGAATAACTATCCTCTATACTTCAATACATTTAGAGTTTACTAGTATGTATATTTGACGAATTATGGACCTTAAGCCCCGGCTTATGGTCCAAAATTTAAAGTAGCGTAAGTTACTCCTTGTAACTTATCAGCCAGAGAAAGTCTCGTTAAAATCGGTCGAACCGTTTCGGAGATAGCCGGAACAGACAGACTGAGAAATTTTTGAAAATAAATTTTTCTTTACCAGTAACGTGTATACTTGCATATGCATTTGGTCAAAAGATTTAATTTTAGAATTACAAACAGACACTTAAATTTTATTTATCTGTATAGAATATAGATGTTAAATAATGCGCAGTGGCAATGTATGAGACATTGTTGCAATGTTTACAATTTAAAGTAGCGACCTCGGTGCAAAACCCGACTTTAGCTTGCAACTCCTAAGTTCTAATTTAACTTGACACACTAGCTTACATACCCATCTAGCAACTCTTTAACTCTGAGAGCGAGTCACAGTAAGTTTCCCTTAGTTCTCTGGCTAATGAGAAAATGTGAGCTCCCAGTGAACTTGCGTCTGTTTTATAGTTTTTAATGGGCAAGGTGGAGTGAATAATCCAGGGAAGACATTGCCTGTTTCTGGTTCAAAATACTCTCAAAGAGCATTTGAACATTGTGTTTTTTATATTGTTTATACTCACGGCTATCATCTAAGCCGTGCTTTTTTATATAGAGCCAATTTAAATATATATAGATACATATAATTGAAGTGTCTGTTTGTAATTCCAAAATAACTTTTCACTAAATGCATATAAAAATATATAAGAATCTACTTTACATAAAAAAAATATCTTTGTGTGTTTGGTCCGGGTTATCTCTGAAACGTCCGGAACGATTTTAACGGGACTTTCACTGGCAGATAGCTAATGTTTATAGGAATAACTTATATATTAAAAAACAGAGCCTGGTGGCCTTGAGGTTTGAGCAGTCGCCTGCTACGCAAGCGACGCAAGTTCGAATCCCCGCGGGGCCAGTACCAATGAGTTTTTCTAAAAAAACTTATGTATAGTGATTTCACACCACGTGTTTTACGGTGAAGGAAAACATCATGAGGAAACCTGCATATTTCTGAGAAGTAATTCGATGACGTATGTATAGTATCTGAGACGGCGATGGACTTACCATCTGTCACGTTGTCACTTAATCATCTTCGGTGAAAAGTGGGTGTTGTTATTACAACACCTCTGCCTACCCCTTCGGGGAATACAGGCGTGAGCATATGTATGTGTATGTATTAAAAAACATTAAGGATCTGCAGGTCGCCAATGAAATTAACGCTACGCGGGTAAAACTTGTTAGTTTTGCTATTCAAAATATTTATGAATCACGAATGTTTAAAATAATAATAATAATAACGTTTATTTGGCATGAACAAATGTAACATTAAGCAGATCAGTGACTCTCAAACTAGGCAAGCCTGTACTATGAAATACATAAGAACTAGCTCTGCCCGGCAAACGTTGTATTGTCATAGATTTTTTTGGGGTGGTCATCCTTATCATTTAGGGGTATGAAAAATAGATGTTGGCCGATTCTCAGACCTACCCGATATGTACACAAAATTTCATACAAATTGGTCCAGTCGTTTCGGAGGATTATGGCAACTAACATTGTGACATAGAGATTTTATATATTAGAAGATTAATAGAGTTACTTTACTTGTAAAATAAATTCGATTAAAAAAAATTCTAGCCGAAGTTAAATTCATAAACTGAAAAAAATGCAAAATTATATATTTACAAAAAAAAAATCTTGTTTTGATTCAAATTAATATAAAATAACATAATAGGGTCAGTTATGTAATACATCGTTTTTTTTATTCAGTCTGGGTTGGTACCGAACGGTGTTCGATTTTAATTAAAATTCCTCTCTATAAAATATGAAAAATAAGAATCGTAATTCGGACAGCGGCAAAGGAACAAAATATTAATATCATGAGAATAAAATCCGAGTGCACGCCAATATTTTAAAATGCAAGCTGCATTTAATAACACTTACTCAGAGCAGTTTGGTAGATATTGCATACATTTGGAGTCGTATTTTAAGTATATGGTTAATATTGTCTGCATTGGGCAACTTTGCACAATTGATTTACCCAGCAGGCCAATTTTTCTTTGTATATCATCCATAAATTGAAACGGAAGCAAACTTTAGAAGATTTGAGCCCTTAGTGATACTGTAATATTTTTGCATAAGCCTATAAAGTTTATTTTATTTGTATACTATTAAGCGTTGTCTTATCTGAAGGTAGGGCGCATGGAATACCAGGGTATTCCGTAGGTTGATCGAACTAATCTCAAGAACTACTTATGAATTTATCATGGAGCGAAAATGTTGCAAAATCGGGAAAAATTATACTTACGTGAACGAAATTGCGGAAAACAGCTACTTCTATACTAATATTATAAAGAAGAAAGATTTGTATGCAAGTATGTTTGTAAAAAATTGGCTCAAAAATTACTGGACCGATTTTAAAATTCTTTCACTATTTAAGTACTACATGATCACAGGCTATATTTTATCCCCGTGTTCTCACGGGAGCGGGAACTACGCGAGTGAAACCGCGGGACGTCCACTAGTTTATTATACCCAAAAAGTCATTTACATTGCGTTAACTACAGACATCTAAACTTTAAAGTTACATTCAAGTTGAAACCACATAATCAGGACAAATCAACAACCAATTTCACAAAATTCAAATTAATATATCATATGCGCAGATTGGAAGCCCAAATTACATGGCGCGGCAGCAGGCGGCGGCGCTACACGCAATATAACCCCGTGTGTCTCAACCCTTAGGCAATATTATTATATACATTGTATATGAAATGCATTCCTCATTTCGCTCCCTGTGTTGACACTATGGAAATTAGTGCCTCCAACCGACTTTAATAAAGGCTTCTCTATTATGCGAGTGTTTATTAATAGCTGTATTTGCATTTTGGTAGTCTGTGGGTCTGAATATGTTAAAAATATATATTTGCCAGTTGTATTCTATGGCGCTATGAACGCCCTACTCTCTATGTATTTATAACTTTGTAATTCATGAGAGAGTCTAATGCATTTTAACCATTTATCTTCTAACAAAATGGCTGGCATTCACGTCATACTTGTGAACAGGTGCTGCTTGTGGGGGCTAGTCATCTCAAGCTACGCATTTAGTCTAGATTTTTAGTTAATTTAATTTTTATCGACATTTCCGAACCTGGCGGTAGCATGTATAATCCTGTATAATTATGTCATTCTGACGATTTGAAAGTACTTTGTAAAAAGTCTAATCGAATAAAGATACTTTTGACTTTGACTTAACGGAATTATTTCTTCCAAAAAAATATGTCTAGATCGCAGAAAGTCTTTCATTTAAATTTAAATTTATTTATTCTTAAGTAGCTGTGGCCCGCGGTTACACCCTCGTAGACTTTATTTCATTCGAGGCCCGCGGAGCTCCTTATTTTTTATTATTGAAAGTAGCATTAATATACACCTTGTAACATTAGCTATACAGACAGAGAAAAAATAATTAAATTGGTCGCAGTTACAAAGAGACACTTCGATTTTATTTATCTGTATAGATATATAGATTTGGTTCATGAAGTATATCATAGAGAACTTTTTATTTTATTATTCCTAAACCTGCAAAATTAACCCACAACTTCAACATCTCAAGCTGACAACCACTGAGCAAGAGAGGGTGCTATACATCTCTTTCTAATCCAGCAAAGTCCAATTATACAACCAAATTAAAATACACCCGCTTAACTACCAAAAAGATGTGTAATAAAAGCATTTTGTTTTATATAAAGTTTTACCGCTTAATTCTTTCGGCGCACATTTTACAAGAGGACTTAATGTTGGATTCCATTAATTCGCCCACATAAATCCATGTTAGGGTCGCCAAGGGAAGTCATTGGCTAGTGATATCGCTGCCCATTTTATCTAGACCCCACTAAGACTGCAAATAAAGTACATTTTCTGTCTTCTATGCAAGATGGGTTTTATACTAGCATTGGGAAAGTAACTTTTAATACATACATATTATGTCAACTGCCTCGTTGGTCTAGTGGTAGGGTTCGATTCGCGGGTCGGGTCAAAAATGTATATTGGGTTTTTCTGTTAAGAAATTCAAAATAAAATGCCCGGAGTTTGGAAGTTGGCGGTGTTTTACATTCCCGTGCCTCGGAAAGCACGTTAAGCCGTTGGTCCTCCGCCTGATCTCTCTCCGGTCGTGTCGGATTGCCTCCCATCGGACTGAGGGAGTGAGAGAGTGAGGGAATAAAGAGTGCACCTGTGTTTGCGCACACACTTGTGCACTATAATATCTCCTGCGCACATGGCTAATCCTCGATGAGATTAGCCGCCGTAACCGAAATTCGGTAGGAGATCATTATTATTATTATTACATATTATGCTCACGCCTGTATTTCCCCGAAGGAGTAGGCAGAGATGTTGTAATAACAGCTCCTAATTTTCACCGAAGATGAAAGTGTGAACGTGACACGCCGTCTTAGACACTATACATACGACTTTGAATTACTTCTCAGACATATGCAGGTTTCCTCCCGATGTTTTTTTTTACCGTAAAGCATGTGATGTGATATCACTGCAAATAATGAACAGTAGGTCTAAAAAGGCCACTTTGGGAGAATCATAATGTGATCCGAATATGACATCAAAATGACAAAATGGTCACTTAGGTGCCATTCATATTATGATTCACGAATGATTAATATTTCGCAATTCACCTGTTTCACACTTTCTTATGAAGTGACAAATAGCATCATAAAAGTTAGTTAGGGATTAACATCTACAATTATTGTAATCAATCGTAATCATAATATGAATTGCATCTAAGTAATCATTTTGTCATTTCGATGATCATATTATGATTCTCCCAAAGTGGCCTTTTTATATCTACTGGTCAATATTTTTGTAATCAGTGCCCGAAGTATGAAAATGAAAATAATTTATTTAGTGTAGGCTCTGGGAAAAAAAGCCGTGGTGGCCTTGAGGTTTGAGCAAGACGCAAGTTTGAATCCCAGCGGGGCCTGTATCAATAAGTTTTTCTAAAAAACTTCCTGCATATTTCTGAGAAGTAATTCAATGACGTATATAAAGTGTCTGAGACGGCGATGAACTCACCATCTGTCACGTTGGCACTTAATCACATTCGGTGAAAAGTGGGTGTTGTGATTACAACACCTCTGCCTAGCCCTTCGGGGAATATAGGCGTGAGCATATGTATGTAGGCTCTGGTACTTACGAACGTTTGGAAAACTAGACGTCTGAGAAGAACCAACAAGAAACTCAGCTGGCATCTTGTCCATTTCATCACAGTTTGGAGCTGGTATTGTCTATGTTAAGGTATTAATAAAATATGGATTCAAACAAAAAACCTTCTGCCACTAAAAGTCCTGCTAAAATCGGCCGAACCGTTTCAGACAGCTGGAACGAACAGATAGACACTGGTTTATATAAAGTATTGTATATATTTAGTAAAAATACGGTTAATTTAGAATTACAAACAGGCACTTTTAGTATAAAAATAGATTATTAATAATTTGACATAATTCTTCGGAAATGTAATTAAAGCAAGATTCTGCACATAACGTATGACTCGCAGAAACAGGACGATAATGACACCTCATTTGTCAAATTAAGATAAGTACTTTGAGAACACCACAGGACATTATTTCCATAAAAGTAAAGAAAAAATAGAAAAATGTCTTCCAAAAAATATTACTTTCGCCATTGCCTGTGGCCAAATAATGGTATTGTATGCCTGTGATGTCCAAAACATAATTGTTGCCTATCATCTCATTTTTTCTAGCTATGACCCGCGATTTTACCCGCGTAGAGTTAATTTCATTGGTGACCAGTGAATCGCTAATAATTTTTTTTTAATAAAAGTAGCTTATGTTACTCATTGTAGCATTAGCTATCTGCCAGTAAAAGTCCCGTCAAAATTATTTAAGCAGTTTTGGAGTACCCGGAATAAACAGACAGACAGAGTTATTGGTTTTTTAACGTAAGTACCGTTTATACGTTCATATACATTAAGTGAAAAGTTGTTATTTTGGAATTACAAACAGACACTTCAAATTTATTTATTTGTATGTATATGTATGTATAGATGCGTCATATGTGAAAAATTTAAAACTTACTTAATAACTCTCGCTCCGATCATAGCCGAACAGAATTATACGAAGCAGCATTTAAAATTAAAAAAAAATTACTCTCCCATCCACACATGTAGGTTAAAAATACAGTAAACGACCAACCCCAGATAACTGCGGCGGGTAGCGTCTGTTAGCTTGTGATAACGGGAGGTCGGAAACAGAACGCTACCCCACGGTATCGACACAGTACATATTATATATGCTTACAAAACAGTATGAAATCTATACCAACGTCTATACTCTATACATATAAATATACCTTAAATATCTGAATGTGCTGCTGTATGTACGAATCTTACATATTATGAGTATATTTTAGTTTTATTCTTTGTAAATAGATGGCGTGAGTATTTATTAATTTAAAGCTTTATTGTGCACTATGATTACACAAGTATATACATACATACATATGCTCACGCCTGAGCCGTGAGAGCCGTGGTGGCCTTGGGGTTTGAGCAGTCGCCTGCTACGCAAGCGACGCAAGTTCGAATCCCAGCGGGGCCTGTACCAAAGATTACACAAGTAGGAGACAATATACATTTACGTACAATTGGCGGTCTCTTCGAGACAGCCTGAGATGGAGTAGTAAAATAGATATCGCTATTGAAAGTTGTATCGCGCTACATAAATACGTCTACCACCTTTGGATGGAAACTCTAGTTTTATATAGTTCCTGCAATCTTGGGAAGGCCAATAGATAGAAACAATCCATTTTAATATCAAATTGAGAGCTTTTCACTAAATGCATATAAAAGTGTGTAGTGTATACGTTACTAACATAAAAAACACTTAAATAAATGTTATCTGTTTAGCTGTTTTTCTTGGCTATTTTCCGAAACGGCTGTACCAATTTTAACGGGACTTTCACTGACAGATAGCTGATGTTACAGGGGGTACTAAAGGCTAATTTTATTTGATAAAAACGCTAGAGTTCAGCGTTCTACCCATGAAACGCGGGCACCATCGAGCGTGAAGAGAGTCACTCTTAAAGTTTTTTTAAAATTTACTCCTTAATTTACTGTTAAAGTAATGTTGATTTAACGAATATAATTTTAGAAAAATATCTGTAAAATACGAAAATCTTGTACTATATGCGATCGTCAACATCATGACACCCCTAACTGCATTACATTGAGGTCGATTATAATATCGTATAGCGCGCTATTGTGTGAGTGTGTAATTTCGAACGATTTGTTTCAGATTCCGTACTGCTTGTAGTAAGCTCATATGTGTACTATGGTATCGACCGATGATGATACCCTAATTAAATTCTAATGAGAATGCGAACACGTAATGTAAGTTTAATGTTGGTACCTTCAAGTACATAATGGTTTTTAAATTTGGAATGGTTTCGTTTTCACACGTTATATATTTTTTAATTGATTTTCTACCTACAACTGGCCAGTGGCCAAAAATAATGGCAGTATTGAATAGAATAGTCATGATTTTAAAGGAACCATTTTTCTAAGTTATTTGAGGTCTCAAGGATAAAGCTCCCATCTATATTTTTTCAAGGTTTAAAAATGTATATATTTTTTTTGTGTTTATGTTTTTACTTTGGTTAATATAAGCTAACATTTACGTCACCCAATAGCCAGGGTCTAAGAATATGGCTATGGTATCCTCTGCCTGTCGTAAGAGGCGACTAAAAGGGGGCCGGAGGGCCTGCTGGTGGTGGTCGGGGTGGGAGCTTTGACCACCGACGCGGGCCCGGGAAGGTGGCAGCGCGATGTGGCTCGCGCTGCCTTGCACAGCGAGGTCTCCAGCGGCGGCGCCACAGCTGCCCCGGGGATGTGCCCCGGCAAAGTGTGGGGGGACACCGGTGCGTTCTATCAGAGTACCCGGAGTCCCCCCTGAGCACTGAGGACGGCCACAGGGGGGTTTTAGTGCGGTAAAAATCCCACATACCCCGATCTGTCAACAAAAAAAAAAGGCTAACATTTACGTATATATATATACAAGGAACAGTACTTAAAACTAATTACAAGTAGAAAACTTGGCCCAAATCGGTGTCTCTCGGGATCGTGCCAAGAAGGCTGGCAGCATTGCCACGTTGAATAGCAATGCTGATTCTCTGAGCGAGAAAAGCCCCAAATTATAAGTTAAGATAATATAATGTTGGTAATATTTCTTGGTTTTCCCACAAAAACCCGCTGTCTTTTGTGTATAAATAATGTGCTTTAAATCGTAATTGTTGTGTATAAGTAATGTTATTACCATAATGTATGACATAAGGTGAATTACGTTCAAATAAACATAAGAATAAATAAATTTTACGTTTAATTTAATCATCAATTTTTGTAACCAAATATCATATAAATAAATTATTCGTATTTTTAATTGAAAGTATAAAATCACGTGAATTTGTTGTTTTGTGAAAGAACAAATAATAAAAATATATCATAAGAAAAGTATTATGAAAAGTATAATTTCCATACCACATATTTACACCTTTCCGCATATGTTAACATAAATACCTATGAATTAGGGGCACATAAATATGTTTACATGTTTAACATTTGCAGTCCAAATACAAATAAAATAAATAAGACCCACCTTAAGTACCTCCATTTCAAAGAGAGAAAAAATATCAGGAATTTTTAAGGGAGGTTTAAAGGAATTATTTTAATACCCTCGGGGATACAGGAGCCGTCACGGTTCGGGAAAGTATTTTGCCTCTCTCCTATTTATTTTGGAACATTGAATAATAATGAGAAATATTTATTTTACTTATTTCATTCGTAACAATATATTTGGATAGTTTGCTTGTTTACGGTTCTGTAATGATCCAAGCTATATAATGTTACTTGTAATATAAGTTAGCTTTGGTCGATAGCCCTAATGTAGCATATACGATGTTCAAAATCAAATTCAAACATGTCTTTATTTGATAAGACTTTTAAAAAAGTACTTTCAAATCGTCATGAAATTTGTATGTAGTGGGAAACGATTAAATTATTGAAATAGTTTCAAATGGAAATTTACTGTCGTGCACTTCTGAGTAAAATCGTTCTATCGATTTGAAATTAGGTACTTGATAAAAGTCTAGTTAGTTATCTACATATTAAATCTAAATCTAAGGATTACAGACAGACAGACGGACGGACAGCGGAGACTTAGTTACAGGGTCGTATTTCCCTTTTGGTAAGGATCCTTAAAAACATTATAATGTTAATTACTTAATAAATTACATATTTACAACATTTCATATAATATAAAACTGAGCCGTGGTGGCCTCGCAGTTTGAGCGGTCGCCTGCTGCGCAAGTGACGCAAGTTCAAATCCCAGCGGGGCCTGTACCAATGAGTTTTTGTAAAAACTTATGTGCAGTCACTTCACACCACGTGCTTTAAGGTGAATGATAACATTGTGAGGAAACCTGCTATATTTGCGAAGTAATTCGAAGACGTATGTATAGTGCCTGGGACGGCGATGGACTTACCCTCTGTCACGTTGGCACTTGTTGGTGTTGTTGTTACAACACCTCTGCTTACCCTTTCTAGCTAGACTCTTCTGGGATAGCGTGAGCATATATTTTTTTGTATAGAATCTGGTGCGCATTCCGTGTACAAAAATGTCAGTCAACGTAAAAATAACGAAGCAACACCGTCCCAAATGCTGTAAATAATCTGTAGTCGCATCTTTTATTCCTGTAACATCCACCATCTGAATACAGCAATCACGAACAGTGTTGGTAACAAAAAAACAGCGCAAACCAGGCGTAAACATTTGAATATTCAATAAAGGGAACAAAAACTGAACAAATCGTTTCTCAATTCAGCCCTGTATAATAGATGGGCAGGCACAATGGTGCAGCGCAATTCTGGCGCTGGAAAGCTCTGGATATCTACATTTTCTCTTTTGCGACGTTAATGTCTTTCGTGTTACTATTAAAACTATCTATGCGCCGCGGTTTCATCCGCGTAGACTGAACATGGGTGGCTTCATTTCACAGACAAATAATAGACGGACAGAAACAGAAAAATTGTTTATTTATGTAAATGTACCGTATTTATATACTTATGCATTTAGTAAAAAGCTTTTAATACGACATTTTTTTAAATTAGTTTTCCGCGGAGTTTTCTCCATGAAAGTCTACGCGGGTGAAACCACGAGGCAGAGCTAGTAATAATTTAATAAATACATGTCACTCGTGGCATGTATGTTTTTTAATGCCCTTTTTACAATTTAACAGTAATTTGTAAGAAGTCGAATCAACTAAACATATTATTATTATTACTTTTATTAATTATCTTCGAAAGAATCCTATACCAAAAGGATTATAGGATGCTTCTGACGGCCACCATCGGTTTACGCAGAGTGAAGGAAAAATATAAGCAGAAGCTTGACGTTTCATTGTGGTACTGACAAACGTCAACTTCAACGTAAGCTTCAAAAATAAGGAGCTCTTAATACGCACTGCTTAAATGATCATAGTTGGCCTGAATTATGTAAAGTTGTAATTTTTCCTTTTATTTTCATTTCGTATTTCAGTGATATATGTTACGTTCAAGCAATAATGTCCCTTAGGTATAATAACTTAAAGTGCTGGTAGACAAGTAAAGTGCAGGAAATATGATGCATGGGTCCGCAGGGGAGCTATGAAGGAGTGTAGAAATTGTTGGGAACGATGTATTGTCTTACAGCGACTATGGTAACCTTTTGTAGATTATATTCCAAGGAATAATCTTTAAAGAGCCGTGGCAGCCTTGAGGTTTGAGCTGTCGCCTGCTACGTAAGCCACGCAAGTTCGAATCCCAGAGGGGCCTGTACCAATAAGTTTCTCTAAAAACGTATGTTCAGTGCTTTACGGTGAAGGAAAACATCATGAGGAAACCTGTACATGTCTGTAAAGTAATTCAAAGACGTATGTATAGTACCTGAGACGGCGATAGACTCACCATCGATCGGTACTTAAACATCATCGGTGAACAGTGGGTGTTGTTATTACAACACCTCTGCCTACCTCTTCGGGGAATACAGGCGTGAGCTTATGTATGTAATCTTTGAATACATACGCCTGTATTACCTCAATAGAAACACGTAGCTGGTTCCTTATCTTTTTCTTATCTTAGACTGTGTAAGTAAAGCAATACTGTATTTGGCTATCATCTATATACTCGGTTACACACAGTAGGCTTTCTGGTAAAGTTTTTGTTTGATCTTAAAGCTAAGTTAAGATCTTTACTTAGCACACGATCAAAAGCTAGAACGGCGCTCAATGCCAAGCCAGCCTCATGACGAATTCCCTGGAACCAACCCAATTGTACGTGGAATGAAGCCAACCCGATGAACATTTATATATCCATATATATATCCCCTTTAGGATCGTCTCGTATAAATTCAGTTATGGTTACTTTGTAATATTCTTTGTTTTTGTTCTTTAAAGAACGGGATTTAGGAGTTCGGGTTTATTGAGGTTTTCCCTTTTTTTAATTTGCTCTCGTTTTAGTGTATTTCTTTGAGAAAGTATAAAATACATTTGAGTTGGAAAAAAATATTTTGTCATATATAATATACATACAAATATGTTCCCACGCCTGTATTCCCCGCAGGGGTAGGCAGAGGTGTACTTATAGCACACCTACATTTCGCCAGATATATATGACGTCCCTTATGATGGGGGCGATCCCTATTGCCATTAATCAGGATTATCCAGAACTGCTACTGGGAAATGACTGCTAGGAAAACCCAAAAACACTTTTGACCCCGGAATCGAATCCAGGTTCTCGTGTTCCGCAGTAGCGTTCGCAACCACATGACCACAGAGGCAGTTGGTAAAAACATTTGAACAATCCTATAAAGCGATATAATTGTGTACTCCTCTGACAATCAAGCGCCTTAAATTCGAATTCCTCTCTGACACAATGAAAAACAGCCCAAATAACTTTACAATTAGGTCCATATTGCCTGTCCAGGCCCCAGCGTGACTAGCGACATCTGTTGTTACATTGCACAACTAGCTGATGAGTAATTAAACTTTATAATTGGATGCGGGGTCAACACGACCGACTTGTGGCGAAATTGATGTCACTTTGAAAGCGTACGGTTGGGAAAAGCAAGCAGAGAATGTTCGAACCCTTGATGAACTATACACATACGATAGTGGTGTACACTAAGTAAGTAAATTAAGGTAGATATCAAAACATCGTAAGAGGAAATAACACCTATTGAAATATCCGATATTAAGCAAGGTTAAACATTATTTGGTTACGAGCATCTATAAATCCAGTCCCCAGTCGGATACCTTGTAATTATGAACGAAAGATGCTATGCCGTTATGCCAAATTCTCACACCTGAATTCCCGAAAGATTAGACAGAGGTAAAACTGACTGCCTCGTTGGTCTAGTGGTAAGTATGGAAGTTGGCGGTGTTTTACACCCCCGTGCCTCGGAAAGCACGTCGTACCGTTGGTCCTACGCCTGATCTCTCTCCGGTCGAGTCGGATTGCCTCCCATCGGACTATGAGAGTGAGGGAATAAAGAGTGCACCTGTGTTTGCGCACACACTTGTACACTATAAAATCTCCTGGGCACATGGCTAATCCTCGTTGAGATTAGCCGCCGTAACCGAAATTCGGTAGGATATCATTATTATTAGATAGAGGTGTACTTGAAGTATACATACATTTAGCCAGTTTTGTTTTAGTATAATATGATAGAAGGCGAGCCTCTTGCCACTAACCGCGCACTAATTGAGTATAACACAATAATAAATTTCCCAACCCGAGGATGGAACCTAGTACTTCGTGTTCTACAATAGCATTTGCGACCACTAAGCTAGGTTAGGCCCTAAATAAGCATCATATCAAAAATAAATATACAAACACAGTGAAAGTAATCATCAACATAATAATTTCAGTCAGCTATCAGTTCTTTTCCAACACAGTTGCACTGCATGACAGTGACAGATGTATGAACGTCACATACATCTGTCCCATACGAAGAACCATCGCAATGGGACGCTGTATCAGTGGACCACTTAATGAGCTCTCAGAGGTTACATAACAGGATTCCATTATAACAAGTCACAATAGCAACCATAAATCAACCCTGCCAGTAAGACTTGACATCTTTTTTAATAACAATAGCTCGGCGGCACCGTCATCTTTTGTTTGGTTGGTTTATCGCAAATAACTCTTAGAAGTTGGTAACGATACCCCGTTTTGTGTTTACGTCTTTAGCTGAAAATATTTGTGGTTATGTTTGAAATTCAAAATTAACTCAGTTTAGGACCTGATAAGCCTTTAACGTCCAAGAACTGACCACTGGTTCGCAAACTAGCCTTCTGAGAAGAACCAGCATCACAGAATAACTAATTTTGAATTACTGTAAGATTCGTATAAATTATTCTCAGCAAAATCGGTTCAGCAATCCACTTGAAAAGGTGACAAACCGAATTAGTTACCCCTAAGATGGCACCCCATACGTCAGTTTGATGCACAGATGAAGTCATCGACAGTAAGCTAGTTCCCTTTGTATAGACTACACCCGCTAAAAGACCCTTACAAACCCTCAAATTAGATTCAAGGGATTTGGCAGATAAGAAGCGAGCCAATTAGGAAGATTTACTATAAATGTATAATTTAATTGTAATTGTAGGCAATAGCAATTGGCAAGAGCCATTACCCTTAAGGCTGGAGTCCTGAGACCTAAAGATAATCAAATGACTCTTGTCTTGGTCTCGTTGTGGTACACTTTATTGGTATCCTCAACAAAATACCAGCTTATGTTAAGTTCACTAGTTTGCATATTTAGTTTAGGAACACAAACATGAGTCCGTTTCTACAGACTTACAATATTTTAACAGAGTCTATACATACATGCATGCTCGGCATGAGCATACTTTCTATTGGGGTAGGCAGATACCAGTCTGCCACGTGCTGCGATTCTTGTATACTTCTTTCGCTTCGTCCACATTCTTGCATCAAGAACCTATGGTCAATAGATTTTGTAAATTGTCCGATAAACCCCAGTTCATTTCTAAATCTCCTCGAAAGATTTGAAGTCAAACAAAATTATGCATTGTATTGCAACAAAATTAAGTATTGAAGACACGAAAATAGCGAGCGTCTGAACCGTGGATGAGTTATCATCTGCCATTAATCACTAACCCCTTACAGGAACCTTCTTGGAAAACATTTTCGATTAAGGAACATTTGTGATGAAAAAGTACACAATTCTTAGGAGAAGAAAAGGCAGGAAATAAATGTAATAGAGACAAATATTTGACCAAGAAATGTTATAAGCGTTTCCAAAACTATAACTGTACACGAATTTCCTACCCTTATCCGAGACTTTGCCCACCCTGGGTATAAATAAAAAAGGCTCTAGAGTGGACATTTTAATAAGAAGCCGACCTTTATCATACCTCCCTTTGTTGCATACGTGACCGTTGTCACCAGTACTACTTGGGCTTCTATTTAACCTAATACTTCCTCCGCAATAGGGTTGACATAATAAGTATCATTTTTGTCGATACTTTGAAATTTTTTCACAGTTAATTTATCAACACCAAAGTTTTTACTAGCTCTCGTTCAAGACATAGTATCGATCAAAGTGGTTTCCCACATTTTAACTGAATTCAAGACATCTCAATATCCCGCAGAATCAATTTACTCGTAAACAGACAGAAAGATATGTTTTCGCGTTAAAATAATATAATGTACGTATTTCACCTAAGTTCCTAAGTAAGAGCTGTGGTGGCCTAGGGGCTTGAGCAGTCACCTGCTACGCAAACGACGCAAACTCGAATCCCAGTCGGGTCTGTACCAATCAGTTTTTCTAAAAAACTTATGTGCAGGGATTTCACACCACGTGCTTTTCTGTGAAGGAAAACGTCGTGAGGAAACCTGCATACGTCTGAGAAGTAATTCCAAAACGGATATAGATATAGTGCCTGAGACGACGATAGACTCACCATCTGTCACGTTGGCACTTAATCATATTTGGTGAAATGTGGGTGTTGTTTGTATATACAACAAACAATGTATTCTCGAACGGGTAGGCATATATTTGTATGTATGTTCCAAAGTAATTAGTAAATTCCTCAATTGTCGATTACATAATATTGCTTCTGGTTGTGTAAGTCATGTACGACAACATTTTATGATAGTTTGAAACATCGACAATTCTATCGATTCTACGCCCTCACTACCCTAGAGGTCTACGTGTCTGGGTCAGTGACAAAGGAACCCGTATTTGAACTGGAGATTTAAATGACAACATAATATTAGACTCGGGATAACATATTTTGTTAGTGATGAAAGATGTATGCATAGCTTTGCAATTGAGCTCAATATTATAGTAGCAAAACCATGGTGCTCAAGCTTGAGTAGTCCCAGCGACGTAAGTTCCATTCTCGCCATAACGAAAGCTATTTGTGAAATGAATCAATCGAGTATGAAAAGAAAAGCATGACAAACAGCTGACACAACCGTTTCATAGAAACCATAAATATTTACCGAAAGGGAAGCATTAGCAACACAGTCAATCTCTTCACCAATTAACAGGATTACAGATGGGTAGACCAGCGTTGCAGATCGCTCATCAATATTTTACTTTTTTATTCTCAGTCATATCAGCACAGGGATCATTTAAGCAGCAAGTGTTAAGAACTTCTTAGCTTTGGCGTTTAATTTAACCGTACTAAAATGAAAGGTCAACCTTGTAAGTTCTTAATAACATGATGGTAGACCTCTCGGTCTCACAATTTCCTCCTTGACCATCAAGCTCATAGTTTAGCATAACTGCAAAGTATAATAAATTTATGAATTAAATATAATATAAATAATGGAGCAAATGTTTTGTCATGTCGATTTAAAGTTCATATAAATGTCTACAAACACGCAAATTACGTAAGTGCGTAATCGGTCACGACGTGACATTATAACGGGGTCTCTTATAATCTCATAGGTGCGCGTAATTTTGAATGATTTGTTCCTAATTCCCTACTGCTTGTAGCAAGCTCTTATATATTTATTGTGACTGCAATTAAGTTTTTGGGAAAAAATATAACGAAATAATTTAGGTATACATATTACGAAATGTTTGAATTATTTCTCAAAGCCCTGTCAAATAAGGGTGGCGTTATAATTCACTATTCCCCCTAGTTTGGATGATATATTAAGGGCTCAACAAGATTGAGCCGGGTAAGGACAGTTTTCGATATGGCAATCTATTCTACTTGTAGATACGTTTATTCACGTGTAAATGAGTTTGACTAACGATTTTCTGTGAAACACTGATCATAAAAAATATGATATTGCGGATATCATTCGATCAGCGAAGTTAAGCAACCCTAATCCAAGCCAGTATTTGGATGGGTGACCGCCCGAGTTCCTTCCGTGCCTCCAAGTGCTCGTTAAGACTGTCCCGGTTGCCAATTTGACATCTTTGGCAATTGTTACTGGTCAATCGGAGGCCTGACAACAGATTTACAAAGATACACTACCCAGGATTATCTAAATGCCACCACCGGGCTCGAAAGGGTCCCCGACGGGGTAAGCAGAGGTGTTGTAATAACAACACCCACATTTCACCGAATATGATTAAGTGCCAGCGTGACAGAGGGTGAGTCCATCGCCGTCTCAGGCACTATACGTACGTCTTTGATTTACTTCTCGGACATATGCAGGTTTCCTCACGATGTTTTCCTTCACCGTAAAGCAAGTGGTGTGAAATCACTGCATACGTTTTTAGAAAAACTCATTGGTATAGACCCCGCTCGGATCTGAACTTGCGTCGCCTGCGTAGCACTTTCAAATGTTGGCAAATATATAACCTGATGGTAAGTGATTACCGCAACAATGTAGGAATCTCTGCAATCGTTTAGGAAAACCTATTCCGTAGTTTTAGCAGTATTTCAAGACTCATGTTATGCGAAGTAATTTGAGTACCATAATGAGTAATTCTCCTTTTTAAAAGCAATAACAAAAACCAGATTTGGTCGTAATACCATGATCGTTTAACTGTTACAACGTGTGTACAATGTACGAGATAATGTCACATTCATAATATTATGATAATATATATTTTCAACTAGCTGTGCCCCGCGGTTTTACTCACGTTAATTAGAGTAAATTGTATAAGAAAACCTAAACCCTAATTATTTTTTTTTAATAAATGTAGGCTACGTTAAACTAGCTAACTCCTTGTTAAATTAGCTACCTGTCAGTGAGTCTTATCTATTAAAATCTGTCCAACTGTTGTGGAGCTTAGCCCAAACAAACAAACGGACAGAAAAACAGAGAAAAAAATAAGAATAGTTTTTTTCATGTTAGTAACGTAGTACCGTTAGTACCCTGGTATTACAAACAGAGACTTCAAGTTTATTTGTCTGTATACATATCTGAGTTCACCGACGGTGTGTGATATGCCATATGATTTCCTCTGAGGTCCCATGGGTATCTCTAATTTGGAACGAGCGATTCCACTATGCCGTACCGTACGTAACTAGGAGTTACAGTGACATGGTTTGTTTAAACTGTAATTAACTTAGGAAGAAGCCACAGGACGGAGCTAATAATTAAATAAATATACATTCTGTTTAACAATGTTACTGTGACTTTGACAAACATGCAAGTTATGACGAAACTCAATTTGCTGAACTTATGTTAACATAAATTAATTAACGACGTTCCCTGAATTCACTCCGTACCCAGTCACTTAGGGAGATAAAGATAATTGGAGTTCTTTGCTCAATTAATTAGAAACAGCGGTTTGGAAGTTAGATTAATTTAAACTCACCATATTTTCGCTTTTGTTTACTTACATTTATGGTGGGTGGCACAATAATAGTTGCTAATGCTAACGATAAATTTGACAATGACATTAGCTATGATATTATCTAATGTCATTGTCAAATGACATTGATGACGGAATGCGTTGCACAAAAATACACTGTCAAATGAATTTTTTTGTTGACAGTGTAAATTTTGTATGTGAAAAATTTTGCTGTATTAAAGCCTTGCATGATGACATATGACAGTTAGAAAAATGATGCTTATTTTTTTGCATGATCAGTTACTTTATATGTATTATGTACAAATTCCTTACTATTAAAATCGCAAGTTCGAATCCCAGCGGGGCCGGTACCAATGAGATTTTCTAAAAAAAACTTATGTACAGTGATTTCACACCACGTGCTTTACGGTGAAGGAAAACATCGTGAGGAAACCTGCATATTTCTGAGAAGTAATTCAAAGACGTATGTATAGTGCCTGAGACGGCGATAGACTCACCATCTGTCACGTTGGCACTTAATCAAATTCGGTGAAAAGTGGGTGTTGTGATAACAACACCTCTGCCTACCCCTTCGGGGAATACAGGCGTGAGCATATGTATGTATGTATGTTAATAGCTGAAGTTAGCTGACGCAACCCACTCACAATTTGTCTAATGAGATTTGACAATTTCGATATATGACAAGCGGTTTGGTTTTTTATGGACAGCGAGGAATCCAATGGGTTCCTCCACATATTTTTTAACAATTTACAAGATATTTTTCTCAACAATCACTTGACATTGGCGGAATAGTTTTACTAAAGCTCATCGCCATTAAATAAATAAAGGAAAAGATAGGAGAATAGGTTTGTTTATACTGGGAAAAGAAGCAAGTTTGAATCCCAGCGGCCTGCACTAATGAGTATTTCTAAAAAAACTTTATGTGCAGTGATTTCACGCCACGTGAATTACGGAAGGAAGTTATCGTAAGGAAACCTACATATGTCTGAGAAGTAATTCAAAGACGTATGTATAGTGCCTGAGATGGCGATTGACTTAGCATCTGTCACGTCATCATCTTCAACTGAAAGTCTGCCTACCCAGGGAACACAGGTGTGATTATATGTATGTATGATTTTTTGGAGAATAAACATAAAATGGTAGGGATTAACGAGATCTCTCGAAATTAAGGCTAATGTCGTGTTTTTACGATGAGAAAATTTACCAGTGCTAAAATGCTTTGAGTGAGAAGAGTCGAGGCGCAGTGGTTGTACGTGCTGCGTAAATATGTGAGAAAGCCTCCTGCCCGCTGTCCAATCTTCTTAAGGATATTAAACCGATAAATAACAGAAGATTACTGATCTCTCCGCAACTTTGTCCGCGAATAAGCTTTCACGACAAAAGGTCAACCCCTGATTCCTTTACTCGTTTTATCTTACCAAACATCAGCAAAGTTGGCTCCAGGGTTTAAAGTGTAACCATGTAAGATTTATTGAATACTTTTATCGTTTACTAACCAATGCTTTTTCTTCTTTCCAGAATCTTAAGAATCAAATCATGACAACGAACGTGTGGGTAGAACAGGTGAGCTTTAATACATTATATATATATTTCATTTATAGGGTCGACTTATGTAACACTGCACGATTTAAAATAAAACCAATATCATGTATCAAACGATGTTCTTGTGACGATTTTAAAGTTCCTTACTAAATACTGTTATATATATAATGCGGTAATCCTTAGTCTAGTGGTCAATAAGTTCGCCTGAAGATTACGAGGTCCCGGGTTCGGTTCCCAGGTCGAGTTAGAAATAGGTATAGATCGGTCGTGTCGGATTGGCGTCCCATCGAACTGTGGGAGTGCACCTGTGTTTGCGCACACACTAGTGCACTATAATATCTCCTGCGCAGTTGGCTGATCTTCGTTGAGATTAGCTGCCGTAACCGAAATTCGGTAGGAGTACATTACAGTACAATTATTATATAATGCGGTTTACACGTGAGGGAAAAATCTGTCAAGTCGCACACAAGCATTATTATCGAAATAAAATTATTTGCTGAAGCCGTGGTGCCCTTGAGGTTTGGGCAGTCGCCTGCTACGCAAGCGACGCAAGTTCGAATCCCAGCGGGGCCTGTACCAATGAGTTTTTCTAAAAACTTATGTACAGTGATTTCACACCACGTCCTTTATTTACGGTGAAGGAAAACATCGTGAGGAAATCTTCATATTTCTGAGAAGTAATTCAATGACGTATGTAAAGTATCTGAGACGGCGATGGACTCACCATCTGTCAAGTTCAACGACTGTGTGCTATATATGCAATAGAACATTGCCTTCATTGGTTTCCCTTCAGTGAATATACAATTTTCAACAATACTCTATAGGCTTTGATTCCTTTCCTCCCATTTGCGGCACGGAATCTTAAAAAAAGCACAAACTTAAAACAGTTCATAAACAAATGGTTGTTATAAAGTAATCAGTTCCAAGCGATGGATTCTATTCTTGGACGCTTAGACCTTGACAAATGTAAGGGTCCGGAAGGGACACCGGCTATATTCTGGCCCTTTCACGACCTACGTCAGCCCAGTGACTAATAGAATGTCGGGATTCGTTTTGTTTGACTACCTTTTAGCTTAAGGACGACTTGGAATTTCTTGTTACGGCCCTTAATTCAATGGTACTTCAAGACTGTGATAAAAAGTAGGAAGTTTTTTTTCCGTTTTTAGGTAAAGTGTGTTTCTCTTTCAGTCGTAATATTTTTTTTATTGTGTTTTATTTGTAAATACATTCTTTATTTGGCATAAACTGATTTATTAATCATCATCATCATCCTCCTGCCCTTATACCACGTTATTTGGGGTCGGCGCAATGTGTTCTTCTCTTCCATTTCTCTCTATCAGCCGTCATATCTGTATTCACTCCTATTTTAGCTATATCATCTTTCACACAATCCATCCATCGTTTCTTAGGTCTCCCTTTCCCCTTGTAACCACCCAATTAATAATAAATAAAAATATATACACCTACTTACTACGAGGATTCAGGCAACTGGGACCGCTATCTAACTGGAGCCACGATCCCAGATGCCTGATTCGTTTTCATTTATTTTTATCATCAGGCGAGTGGGACCACTCGTAATTTCATTAGCCTCGTAGCCTCTTGGATCACACACTCCTGTGTGATACATTGATGCTAATTAGGTATGTGGTTCCAGTCGACCGATTCAAATATGCTCCTTACTATTACTTACTCTCCTAAGATAATTAGTTGCCAACGTGACAGATGGTAAGACCATCCGCTTGAATTTGAATTTTTGTTGCTTACGTAGCAGGCAACTATTCGAACCACACGGTCACTAATGGAGTAGCAACAAACGTCAAGTGAAGAAGGTATTCAATAGCAGTGCAATGCATACGTACATACATATGCTCACGCCTGTATCCCATGGGGGTAGGCAGAGACCACCGTTTGCCACATGCTACAATCCTTACATACTTCTTTCGCTTCATCAACATTCATGCTCCAAATTTGACCTTTGAAAAATACTATTAATTTGGTCTTAGTAGTTCTTCCTTGAACGCCCCTCTACCGACACTTCTGGTCACATTCGCTGTATAAATTTCTTTCGTTAATCGCCTTTCACTTATCCTTTCGATATGTCCAAACCCAACATACTTTTTAATTCTGGTCACCACATAATTCTTCACCTTGCAACTGTTTAGCAACAGTGCAATGCATAGACAAAAATATCAAATTCAAACTCAAACTTCTATACTATATAGTCCCAAACAAGACACCTTATTTAAGCGTGCAACTTAACTTTATATATTCACTAAAAAACTACGCAACCATGCCAAAGGTAAAACTAATGTGACGTAGTAACTTTCTCAATGTGAAAACTCCAAGGAAAGGCTACCAGTTACAAATAGTTGGATGGAATTTGTCCCCCTTCTTCATACATAATGCGAAAACTTTGTGCAGACAACTTGATTAGGGAGCGTACGAGAGAATTGTAGAATAAAAAAGTTGCATAAAATCTGCGCTGTGATTTTATTGAGAAAGTGTCGGAACTCTTAGGCCGCGGGGGAAAATCTTCACGTTTGTGTTAGTGCAATATCAACGCCTGCATAATACACTATCATAACTAGGAATCTACAGTATTTGATAGGAACTAATCACTTTTGTATATGGTTGAATAATTTGAGGCAACGTCAGTAAGACAGGCAACTACACCGTCTGAGTGTACACTACTCATATCATGACAGGAACCTACAGTATTTGATGGGAGCTTGTCATTTTCATAAGATCATTTGGTAAATTATTTGAGGTAGTGACAGGAAGGCAAGCAACAGCAACGCCTGCATAATCTGCACTGCCATGACAGGAATCTACAGTATTTGATAGAAACTTTTCACTGTTGTATGTTCTTTGGTCGAATAATTTGAGGTAGCATCAGGAAGGCAGGCAACTACACTGTCTGAGTATAGACCTTAATTATATATATTAGGCTATTAATTTAAGAGCCATGGTGGCCATGAGGTTTGAGCAGTCGCCTGCTACGCAAGCGACGCAAGTTCGAATCCCAGCGGGGCCTGTACCAATGAGTTTTTCTAAAAAAAAAAAAACTTATGTACAACGATTTCACACCACGTGCTTTACGGTGAAGGAAAACATCGTGAGGAAGCCTGCATATTTCTGAGAAGTAATTCAATGACGTATGTAAAGTGTCTGAGGCGGCGATGGACTCACCATCTGTCACGTTTACACTTAATCATGTTCGGTGAAAAGTGGGTGTTGTGATTACAACACCTCTGCCTACCCATCCCGGGAATACAGGCATGAGCATATGTATGTAGGCTTTTAATTTACGTATAATACAGAGATGCATTGTAACTTGTTAAAAAAACAGAAGAAAAAATACTCATAATTTTTTTTTCCCAAATGTTAATATCAAAACACTTTGAACCTTGCAGTCCTTTAGTAATAAGTGGTTACAAGCATCATAAAGTAGACAAGAAATCACATAAAGTCAAAGGTACCTATTATTACTTTATTACTCTCCAACAGTACATTAACATTCTCCTGACAAATAAATCATAAACTTTTGTCCTGTCATAATATTTTTACTATCACAAGCTCATATTTAGGGGCATGTAAGAGCGGATATACAAGGATTTAATTGAGAGGGTAAGAGTCGAGAGGGCTTTTGAGACTTGCTGAAATATCAAATGAACATTACTAAATGCAGACATGCGATATTTTTGCCTGTTTTTCTCATGGTCCCTCTCGTCAGCAGAAGAAGACCACGAGAGTTGTAGGCAACACAGTACTACATAAAATCCTATGTTGTATAACTTTAAGATTTTTCTGTTTACTGTACATTAAAGCTGCTTAGGTATGTGGTTCCAGTCGACCTATTCAAATATTTGTCAGGCAACTGGGACCGCAGTTCCAGTTCTTATTGGGTCCAGTCGCCTGTATCCTCCGAACGCTTAAGAGCATAGGGTCTTTAAAACAAAATATTTAAGAAATGTACTTCTCATCTATGTATCCATAAAGATACATTAAATTGTAATGTGTGTTTGTAATTACAAATTAACAGCTTTATGTGCATATGAAAGTGAAGAGCTCGTAGCACAGTTGCTATTGCGCATATTATTCGATCAGCGAAGTTAAGCAACCTTACCTCTAGCCAGTAATTAGATGGGTGACCGCCCGAGTTCCCTCCGTGCCTCAGAGAGCACGTTAAGCCGTCGGTCCCGGTTGCCAATTTATCATCTTTGGCAATCGTTACGGGTCAGTCGGAGGCCTAAAATAGTCTGACAACTGGTTTAACCCAGATCACAGATTTTCCTCGTCAAAGGGGTTGCGAAGGTCAGAAGGCAGTCGCTTCGTATAAAAATCAAGTGCCAACCTCAGCAATGTCAAGGAGATACATAAAAAAAAACATTATTTTTTAAATTTCTACGATGTCTGTCAGTTTGTTCTAGCTAGTGTCTGAAACGACTACAGATTTTAACAGGATTTTCACTAGCCGTCGTTACAAGGAGTAACTAAGGTTACTGTTTTTTTAAATAATAGGGTATCGCGAAATTTTCGAAGGATCTACGCAGATGAAACCGCGCGGGCACAGCTAGTAATAAGATGAGTGTTCGCAAATTTACTCAATCATGGCATGATTTCACATCATGATGAGTTGTTTCATACATACATACATATGCTCACGCCTGTATTCCCCGAAGGGGTGGGCAGAGGTGTAGTTATCAGAACACCCACTTTTCACCAAATTTGATTAAGTGCCAACGTGACAAATGGTGAGTCTATCGCCATCTCAGGCACTATACGTCATTGAATTATTTCTCAGACATATGCAGGTTTCCTCTCGATGTTTTCCTTCACCGTAAAGCACGTGGTGTGAAATCACTGTACATAAGTTTTTTAGAAAAACTCATTGGTACAGGCCCCGCTGGGATTCGAACTTCCGTCGCTTGCGTTGCAGACGACTGCTCAAACCCCGAGGCCACCACGGCTTTCTTTTTTTTTTAAAAGTGTTTCGTTAAGAGAACTAGTTGGAACTATTAAATATTACAGATTTACCCTTTTCGGAGTCGACAGAAACGATGAAACATATGAATTGAGTGTTCTCGGATTTTCACTTTAAATGGCTTCTAATAAAATTATAATATCATATCCTGCAGATAGTCCAATAAAAATAAATGGATAGAAATACGGGGAAGGGTAGGTAGATAGTTTAGTTCTATAGCCGCTGCCAATTGGTAACCTGCAGAGCAATTTCGTGAAACATTTAAATATCTTCAAAGCGAATTCCGTGGTGAGATAGTGCAGTGTGGTAATACGAAATTCATGTTTAAAGCAGTGAGGTTCGATTTTAAGATATTATGATTGCTTTCTTGTAGAATAGCACTGATGTTGACATGCCCCCTGCATGTCAACATCAGTGCTATTGCATTGCGTGCATTGGATTTTTAGATGAGTAAGCTAAACCATATGTAGGTAGGTAGGTTAAGATAGAGATCAATGTGGCGCGGCGTGGATATATACCTTTTGGTATAGACACACACACACGACACGAGTGTATTCAGTCAACACAAATGGTAAGCACTGCTTTTCTGATAATATGAAATGCACGCCCCTGTAGACATGCATAATGTCCTCAATATTTAAATCTTATTATCGTAGATTCTCCTTTGTCTTCGTTGTTGACTGGCGAAAAATGCTTTAGAATTAAGTGCATCATTGTACCTTTATTGATAGCTTTTTTATTTAAACAATCTTGGATATCAGAAGACACATAGATTAATATACATATATATGCTTACGCCTGTATTACTCGAAGGGGTAAACAGAGGCCACTTCCCACCGAACATAATTAAGTGCCAACGTGGCAGATGAGTCTTAAATTCTTTAAAAATTACGAAATTATTCAACATTTTTTAAATATAAAATAAAAATTAGGTTAGCCTCGACGTAGCACGACTCCTTGGGTCTTACCATAAGCTCGTATTGCCATCACAGTTCCACAGTGTGACAGTGACATACTTATACACGTCAAATACATCTGTCTCATTATAAGAGTTAAACTATCATGGCTATAAGAGGTCTTAGTGGTTAGTAGGGCTGCTTGTAGATCGAGATCGACCCTTGGATACATAAAAATACATGATCTCATATAAACTGGGGTTGGAACTAAAAACGTGTTAACTGGTAGGTAAGGGATGATTTATGAGGGACAGTCCAGCAAAAACCCTTCGTAGCCGATACACATCTTGGGCAAAGTTTTCGTTCAATCAGCAAAAAAATTGCAGCTGTATTTTTTGTTAGCTCCAAAGGTCTGAAGGTTAGTGCATGAATATGAAAAGGTTATTTTTACTCTAACATGAACTGTATCCCCTTATAACAAAACATAGCCTTAGATTCTCCTTGGTGTAAAACTAGCTCCGTCTCTTCTTGTGGTACGGATTTTAAAAGGGATGGACATAATTTACCACAATATAAATATAGATTTTACTGCTTAGTAAGAAATCTAAGTCTTTTTTTACGCTCTTATTTATCTTCAAAATAATGTACATTTTTCGTTTTGAGCTGTTAAAAATTTTCGGTAAAACGCGTTAATAACGTATCTGTTATATATATACCTCTTACTCTATTTACGCCTGTCTGTGTGTCATTTCGAAAGAAGTGTTGTGTTCCTAGATTTCTAAATCTTTGTAAAGTTTGTGTTTGAATTGTGGTTTTAGATTGAGTTTGGCCTATAATATGATATTATTACCAGTTAAAAAAAAACCGCGGTGGCCTTGGGGTTAGATCAGTCGCCTGCTACTGAAGTAATTCAAAGACGTATGTATAGTGTCTGAGACGGTGATGGACTCACCCTCTGTCACGTTGGCACTTGATCATATTCGGTGAAATGTGGATGTTGTTACAACACCTCTGCTTACCCCTTCGGGGACCCTTGTGGGATGGCGTGAGCATATATATTACATAAGTAAAAGGTCGGAAATCAGAATAGCTTCTAAACAGATGTAATGATGTACTGTTTGCAGTAATGGTACTGCGAATAAAAAGGGCAAAAAAAAATATATAGAAATAAATATATCTCTCTGATTACACCGACTAGAATTACTACACGCGGGGTACGTATACTCAAAGGCATTTTGAAAAATTCCAGCGATTTTCAAGCTTAAGCGCATCCATTTACCGAGTAAAAAGATTCCATTTAAAATACCAATAATAAATCATTGTTAGATTACCGCTTTGAGGTCGCTGGGAAGTTTGGAAAATGGAATTTAACTTGGCCGCAAAGTTCCCAACTCGGTGGAATGGGATGCTCGTGGTTTTTTCTATAATTAAAAGTTGTTCCTTCATTTATGAAGCCCTTAACAAGAC
The DNA here is from genome assembly GCA_929442735.1 of Watsonalla binaria. Taxonomy (NCBI): domain Eukaryota; kingdom Metazoa; phylum Arthropoda; class Insecta; order Lepidoptera; family Drepanidae; genus Watsonalla; species Watsonalla binaria. Next base: position 2,082,025 of record OV838932.1, read on the forward strand.
TCTGGTCTTGTGATTATGATTTCATCTCTCACGCATTGAAAACGGTGTGAGAATTTTTAATTAAGTATCCTGACGCCACACCATAAACTCTTGCAATTTGCAATCATCATTCCACTGTGTGATAATGTCAGACTTATACACGTCATATATTATGAGCCCTGGTGGCCTTGACGCAAATTCGAATCCTAGCAGAGCCTGTGAGTTTTTTTTTAAACTTATGTGCAATGATTTCACACCCTTTACGGTGAAGGAAAACATCGTGAGGAAACCTGCATATGTCGTAATTCAAACACGTATGTATAGTGATTGAGACCGTGAAAAACTCTCCCTCTGTCGCGTTGGCACATAATAATATTCGGTGAAATGTGGGTGTTGTTGTTAATGCGCCTCTGCTTACCCCTTCGGGAACTTTTCTGGGATGGTGTGAGCATATATTTATATATATATCTGTCTCATGATAAGAGTTAAACTATGATGGCAATAAGTGGTAATAGTAGGGTCCATATAAGGTTATATTTAATTTTTTTAACCAATTATACTGCAACGATAATATTATGTTTGAAATTTAATAGTACAGATGGGATTCGTCCCAATTGGGACGTTTTTGTGTCTTCACTTTAGACACACTAATGATATATCTGCCATATTTATTGTATAAAATATCACTGTTTTCAAAACATTTATAAGACTAATAAAAAATCTTTCAATATATCAAAGGATATAATACCGTAATTACCTTAAAACAAAATGCAGTACAATGACTGTTTACTTTGTAATTTGTAGAAAAATATAGCCACAAAACACATCTAAAGACGGTCTTAAGGGAGCTTTATCTTCCCCCGACACCCAAAAGCGATGCTTCGTTAAAATTTATTGCGTAACGTTGAAACTGGCTCGCCAGACATACTTGCCTCGGATTCTTCTCGAAGCAACTTCCGAGCATTTTTGCCCAACAATCTCTCGTTTATTTTTCGCTTTGTTCCTGATATTTGGTAGGATTCGAAGTTATTCCGTTACTTCGTTACTCATTGTCCGAATTGTTTTCGTAAACAACGAAACGATACTGTATATTTTTTGTTTTCTCTTGTTTCAATTGTTAGTTGTTAACTTTGAATTCGAATATCAAGCGAGTTACGTTCCGTCTTTGAATTAGTCAAGTTTAAAGTTGTTTGTTTTGAAGGGTTTTAAGGGAAGTTGTTACTGTCAATTTGTATTTTTTTTACATCGTCCCTCCAGTTGCCAGTAATTGATACCTTTTCAATTCTTAAATGTATTTACACCATCATCTCCCAGGCCTTGTCCCATACATTGTTAGGGTTGGCACTTGATTCAACCCGATGTGGCTGATCACCTGTTTTTATACGAAGCCATCTGACCTTCGCAACCCCTTTAACGAGGAAAATCTGTGATCTGGGTTAAACCAGTTGTCAGACTATTTTAGGCCTCCGACTAACCTGTAACGATTGCCAAAGATGATAAATTGGCAACCAGGACCGACGGCTTAACGTGCTCTCTGAGGCACGGAGGGTACTCGGGCGGTCACCCATCCAATTACTGGCTAGGCTTAGGCTTGCTTAACTTCGCTGATCGATTGATATGCGCGATAGCAACTGTGCCACGAGCTCCTCCAGTATTTACACCATCGTCTACACAAAATAAAATAAATAAATATGGACACAACACCCTAGTTATAACAACAACACTCACATTGCACCAAATATGATCAAGTGCCAATGTTACACAATGTGAGTGAGTCTTTGAATTACTTCTCAGATATATGCAGGCTTCCTCACGATGTTTTTCTTCACCGTAAAGCACATGGTGTGAAATCACTGCACATAAGTTTTTAGAAAAACTCATTGATACAGGCCCCACCACGGCTCGTCTACACAAAGGATTATTAATCCCTTCTTTTTATTTTCGTCTTGGTTTGTAAATAGGAAATAAAAATAATAAAATTACACACACATTCAAAAAACAATCACTGTTTTGCAACCTTCATCGTTCAAAAGAGTGTAAACAAAAATTGTGTATTTAAAAGACAGTTTATTTTAGCGTAAATGAGACGAGGGTTAACAGCATGGAGGTCAACTCGGTAACCCTTCGAAATATTAACCGAACATTATACGTTTCGTAATTAGAAACAAGAAGGTTAATGAGACAATATACCGCTGCAAAATATATCAAAGTGATAATAAATATGGAAAAACGACAACATTTTTTATTGTTAATCTAATATACATATGCTCACGCTACCCCAGAAGGGTCCCCGAAGGATTAGGCAAATGCAAATTCTTTATTGATGGGGATTAGTGGAATAACCACATGCATTGTTGGGGTCTGCAATTGATTCACGATGTCTCCTGATTTTTACATAAGAGTGCCATCTGACCTTCGCAACCGCTATTACGAATAAAATCGGTGATCTGGGTTGCCAGACTTTGACATACATACCAGGGGGCATTCCATCATCTCTTTAAGTAGAGCATAATAAGAACTTATGAGCTTTAAAGTTCCATTTCTGTAGCGTAAAGTCAAACTTCGAAGCTGAGAAGTTATTAATAAGCTCTGCTTAATCGAACATAGTTGGTCCCCAGTTGTGAAAAATCTCACAAATATGCTAAAAAGCCGCAGAGCCGTGATCAACAAACTACCGTCATTAATTTATTTTTCTATTTTAAGGAAAAGACAATCATCTCTCTGATTTCATCACATATCTTGATTTTTTTATGAACCGTCAGTAGTAAGCGTAAATTCAATTACCTTTTAAAATGAATCGTAAATCGACGTATTTTGGTTGAATCTCGTTAAGCAAACAGCCTTGTTCGTTTTAGTAAGTTCGTCTGAACAATTTGGGTCCATCTCTCTATTTGTAATGGGAGATCCTATCATAATATACACACGATAGAGTTTATTTTTAATTAAACGTAAATACATTATAAATACAAAATACACGTGCGCTAAAACGCCATCATGGTAATTAATTTTCATGGAGTATGTATTTCAGTCACTATTGGTAATTCATACTTACATACATACATATGCTCACGCCAGTATCCCATGGGGGTAGGCAGAGACCACCGTTTGCCACATGCTACGATCCTTACATACTTCTACCGATCCCCAAGTATATATAGTAAACATACTAATAATAGTTATTCTACCACCGTAGATTTAATTTCATGGGTGACGTCCAGAACCCTAATGTTTTTTTAATAAAAGTTACTCCTTGTAACAATAGCTATGTGCCAGTGAAAGTCCCACTGAAATCGTTAAAGCCTTTTTGGCCTTAGCCTTAGCCGGAATAAACAGTCAGTAAGATATTTTTTTTTGAAAATTAGTTTTTTTGTTTCAGTACCGTATATACTTCCATATGCATTAAGTGACAAGTTGTTATTTTGCAATTGCAAACAGACACTCAAAATGTACGTATATGTATAGATTTATAAACCTGAAATCTGCAATTACAGATTTATTTAATCCAATAGCAAATAAAAAGCTCGAAAAGTTAAATAACAAAATAAACGATCACAGAAATGATGGAGGCAGAGTTATTTGGATGCTGATAAGCAATAATGTGTCAACCCACAAAAAGTCAAATTCAAAGGTTTTGATATATTTTGATAATGCATCACGTATTTAACATTCTAAAAAAGTGTTTCAAGTCATCTGAAACATAAAAGTACGTAAAAAATGGATTTATGTCATAAAACAAATCTTAAATCACGTATACAATCATCTTAAGACGCCATTTTCTCAAAACCAAGTTTATGCGGGTTGACACATTATTGGTTATCTGCATCCATTTGTCAGAATATTTTTGTGACAAATAAACAGGAATGAAACAGATATAATATTTCATATTATAAGTGAACATGGGGAAATGGCAATAACAACGTTCCTTCCCGATGGCTCGACAATGATAAGCACCGGAATATATTCTCAATAACAAAATAACTGTACTTACACCAACAGTATTATTTTTATTGAAGACTAGCTGTGCTCTCCGGTTTCACCCGCATGGGATATAAATACTGTAACCAAAAACATTGTATAATATATATTTTTTTAAAAAGAGTAATTGTTGAGTTTCTTGCCGGGTTCTTCTCAATAAAAGCTACCTTCCGAACCCGGTGGTAACATGTATAATCATGTATAATGTATTTTGTGTCCTTCTGACGGTTTGAAAGTACTTTGTAAGAAGTCTAATTAAATAAAGATATTTTTGATTTTGATTTTTGATGGAATTAATTTCATGGATTTTTGCGGGACTTTCACCAGGTACACGGCATTGACATAGAAAAAACCAATTTTTTTTAATTTTTCTCCGTCTCTTTGTCTTTCTGTCTATTTGTTCCGGCTAATCTCCAAAACGACTGGACCGATTTGAACGGGACTATCGCTAGCGAAAAGCTAATGTTATAAGTAATTAAGTTTAAAAACTAAAAAAAAAAGGCTTTACGCCAGTTCCGCGGCATAGCTCATATTTCGTTGTTTATTTTATAATAATTTGAGGCTTTATTATATTTATAAAATATAATTGCCTGTACTTATCGCCAATGTTTACTTTTCCTTAAATTTCCTCTAATATATATCTGAAAAATATTCTAACACAAAAATTTTACATTATAAATAATGTCTTCCGATAAAATAACCGTATCTCCCAAGTCAAGTTTTCTTGCAGTCCAACAATGTTCTTGTCACATAAGTTTTGAACACAAAGGGGAGCATATTTTCTGTTTGCCACTTGTATCAAACTTCAAAGTTTTGTGTGTTCAAAGAAATAATAGCAATTTAAGTTGTAGATATATTTTTGACTGTTCCATAAAACAGATGCTTAGTTGTTATTCAACAGAGCAAGCAAAATAAAGTCCAAGTTGATAATTGAATTATTAAGATAGCTATAAAAATCTAAACATATATCTTTATCTACACACATACATGTATCCCATGGGGTTAGGCAGAGACCACTGTTTGCCACATACTACGATCCTTACATACTTCTATCGCTTCATCCACATTCATGCATCTCTTCATACACTTTCTTCGGTTACGAGTGCTCCGAATTTAACCTTTCTGAAAAATACTATTAATTTGGTCATAGTAGTTCTTCCTTGGACGCCCTCTACCGACACTTCCGGTCACATTCGCTCTATAAATTTCTTTCGTTATATATCTTTATCTATACAGATAAATAAAATTGAAGTGTCTATTTGTAAATCCACGTATAAAAGTATACACGGCACTGAAATGTAAAAACCAATTTAAAAAAAATTTCATCTTCCATCTGTCTGTCTGTATGTTCCGGCTAATCTCCGAAACGACTGGACCGATTTGAATGGGACTTTCGCTAGCGGAAAGCTAATGTTATAAGAAGTAACTTAGGCTACTATTAGTTTTATCCCAGTCAGTAGTCTTTCCATACATACAAACATTCACATTTACAATATTAGTAGGAAACAGTACTGGTAGGATTTTATTATTCAATACTATTTATCATTTTTTGGCGCCCAACGTGGGACTATGCGAGTCTTTGTTCATTCAAAAGAGATAATGACGTATTTTTGTCTTTGCCATAAAAAGGTTTCCATAGTGATATAACGTATGTTATTACAAGAAATCTAAGATAAATAATAATTAAGAAATTATAGGCTTATTAATAAGAACATTTTAAATTCGTTTCATACAATTCTCACATCAAATGAAAACTCCTTAGCATTTCCAGTCACTACGCTGTCAATCCCCCGAAGCATTCCGACAACAGCACTAAAGCGCCCGATTCAAGCTGCAATCCGTATTTGCACCACTAAACGCTAAAGTGTAGATCGGTCAAGCACATTACGGGCAGCTCTAGATTTTCAATCGAACTCACGAACCCGGGACGTAATAAGGTACCGCAATTTCCGACCCCTAACCACGAGGCTGAGTCAACATTCTGCTTTATGCAGCCCTCAACGAAAATACTTTTGGAAATGTCTTCGAATTTTGCGACTAGTTTGGCGAAGGGTTATTTAAGGGACGTGTTTATACATGCGTATTGTGCTCTAGTGTTGAAGATTGTATTTGGGGTCAATGTACTTTTATGCTCATGATTAAACTTGAATCGAAAATATATAAAGCGTTTATTTTTTTACTTATCTTTGTTTATATAATCCTATTGGACGCGTGTATGTCACTAAACTCCTGATAAATGGTTGGACTGATTTGAATCCTTTTTTTTGTATGCCTTTGGGTGGTTTAGATTCACAAATCAATCCGGCAGATAACACTGCAGTTAACTAACTGTGCAGTACAATGTCTGTCGGGTCCGCTAGTATCTTATATTTTATCTTTAATAAAGGAAATATTATATTATGTATAATGCTATACTATAATATGTGGGTGGTCTTATCATTTTTCACAAATAGATTGCCTAGTGCGACAGGGTTAACGCACGTTCTTATCATATTTTAATGCACAGTATGTTGTTAAATATAAAGAGGATAGTAAACAAATTTGTCTTTTGGATGTAAAGTTCGTATCGCTAATAACTGCTCTCATGTGAGATCAAGAACTTGTAGAAGAGTTTTTTTGCGTTTGGAATATACAGGCTGTTTTTTACAAAATAATTGTTTGTCCCCAGGAATGGAATGACTATAAACTAAAGTGGAATCCAGACGACTACGGCGGTGTAGACACATTGCATGTACCTTCTGAACACATCTGGCTGCCAGACATCGTACTGTATAACAAGTAAGTACTGTATACAATATTAATTTATGATCTGCTAGCGACCCGGCTTCGGGTTACGATTTTTCAAGACTGCTGTAAACATTGACTTATCTCTACTTTCTATATATATGATATGGAATTACTTTAGCCATAAACCCATCAAAGTTCAACTCCCACACGTTACGCTACGTATCTATACACTATTTATCAAGATCCATGTTCGTGATCCGTTCGAACAGACAAAATAATTTTAGGAAATTGTGACTCCAATGTATACTATTTAAAACAGTTATGACTACGTTTTTATTTTTTTTTATTGACGAGGGGAAAACCTTCATAAGGTCGCCGACCGCCTTGGGAGTATTTCGGGGTATATGGGATTTTTACCGCACCAAAACCCCCCCGGTGGCCATCTTCTGTGCTCAGGGGGGGACTCCGGGTACTAGTTATGACTACAATAAGGAGATAATAATGCCCTCATCTTTCTAAAGGTTTACTTTTTATTAGAATGTACAAATTCTATCTGATTTTCTTGCCAATATAAAATGCATAAATCATTTAATTTTCAAATGAGCTGTGTTTACTCCAAGGTTCACCATGGCTTAAGAAGGCCGCGACGAAAAGGTTCTTCAAATTATTTCTTAAGTAACCCTACCTTATAAACATGATTGTTGCCATATGTTTGTTAGATATGAAATTGAACTTTACAGTGTTGTAGTCAAGCTATAGAATAGCACAGCAACAATAACACAGCTTCGTTTTCAAGGAATAGGAAGATGAGATAGTTGTGAGCTAGAATCAACAGTACAAACAATAGGTATCTCTAAGTCTTTGAGCTTTGTTCCTTTAGAAATGTCGAGGCTATTTTAAACAGTTTTAATTAAATATACAAACAAACAAAATGTAAGTGTCAGTTAGTACTGACAAAATGCATTTAGAAGTAATAACGTTATTTAAAACTGAAGATCGGGGGGCCTACTATGATCGTTCAAGCGGATCCTTTAGCTTTGACCTTTAGTTTTACGGTACAAAATTGAAACGTCAGAGCTCCGAAGTTCTACGGGCTTCTTAAACCGATGATGGCAGGACCTTAGGTTGCTAATATTGTAAGAAATAACATATTCTTCCTACTTTATGACTAAAATGTTTATCGTTGCTCAATGAATAGCACTGAGTAGTATGAAAAATATTCTTTTAAATTGTGTTTTAATTATCTTGACTATGATGAGCTTACGTTTTTTAAATTATTTATTTTGTATTCTTTAAATTGTATAATATTTTTGAAAAGAGTAATTACTGAGTTTCTTGCCAGGTTCTTCTCAGTAAAAGCAACCTTCCGAACCTGGCGGTAGCATGTATAATCCTGTATAATTATGTCATTCTGACGATTTGAAAGTACTTTGAAAAAAGTCTAATTGAATAAAGATACTTTTGACTTTGACTATGGCAAACAGAAATACAAATATTTCTCTATAAATATATGATTATATACATAGATTTAGCTGCAAGCAGCCTTGGTTATAGAAAGAGCTACTAAGTAAATCTATAAACATTTAAAATGATCCTAAAGACATGCGATTTGGAGCGTACGATCTTCGTAAAATGAAAATGATTTATTTAGTTTTTGCCAAGGCACTTATAAACAAGCCTGCTGGGAAGAACTGGTAAAGAAAAGGTATCATTTAAGATCGTTTTTTTTAATTCCATCCCTACTGAGGTGAAAGGTGGGTTACTGTGGGCGGTAACTCGAAACTACATAAAAACATAACATAGTTATGAACAAGAGAGAAACATCGAAACAATATGTATTATTGAAATGTTCAATGGAATAAATATCAATATCCCTCCAGTTTTGAATTATTTTTTTTAGTTAACAACGAAATATCGTTGTTTACAATAACATGTTCCGATGAAAATCGGTTTTAATTTTAAGTTGGCGATTGAGTTGTGGTTTTGTTAGAAGTTTGTCAAATAGTGTTTGGTCAGGCTCAGTTCGGAATGGGTTTTGGGGACTGCTGGGTGAACAAGTGCTCGTACTCAGTCCCAGACGGGTGGTTCTTCCAGCTAAGCGGGTGTGAACTGAAAACCGTGACTCCAGTGTTACTTAAACATAACCACTTAGAAAAATCAGTGAGTTTCCCTCGTCGTTTCTGCTTCTGACGTACTTTAATTTCGAATTGGTACTAATATTACCGATTTTCGCCGCCATATAAATGACGATAAATGAGTGCTCCATATTTGAGTCTCATATCCAAACATCTATACATACAGGTAAATACAATTGGAGTGTCTGTTTGTAATTCCAAAATTATAGCATTTTGCTAAATCCATAAGAAAGTATTCACGGTGTTGACATAAATTTTTCTCTGTCTGTCAGTCTGTCTGCCTGTTTGTTCCTGCTAATCTCTGAAACGCTTGGACTGATTCTACGGGTCTTTAACTGGCATGTTACAATTAATTAATTAAGGTTCCACGGGCCACACATGAAATAAAGTCTACGCGGGCAAAACCGCAGGCACAGGGCCTTATATAAAGCCTTTAAGAGTGCTTAAACCGAAGAATACATAGTGTAGCAGACATTTTTCTAATCAAAATTTACTCAAGTAGTAATAGGTGCTTTAAAAGTTCCCAAGGATGTTTCGAAACGGCCACAAAAAAATCATTTGCGAACTTCGCACAAAGTAAAGTCGTATTTATTTTCCCAACTCAAGTTGGCAACATTAATCTCATTCAAGCAGTATTTACTTTAGAATCAATTTAGCTAACTTCCAATGAAACCTGTGTCCCGTAGTGACTTCACGAGTACACCCATTCTTTTCAATAAAAGTTAACTTTTGTTCCGACGCTACAAATTGTGCTTTTAACAGTATTTTGTCCTTTATAACAAATACGAATTGTTTTTATATTGCAAATTAACAGACATCACACACATATTTCGAATTGTAACGCTGGCTGGCGCCATCTATGCTTAGACGTGATTTCAAACTGTATTTTGATAGTTCTATTTTTTGTTTGATTCTGGAATGGTGTCATGTGTTGTAGTGTGCTACGCTCATGTGTAAAATAAAATAAACGTGAAAAACTGTGAGAACTTAAATTTATTGCATGGGGGTTCAAAAAAGGGGTGTAAAAAAAAAATTATACTAAAAATAAGAACTACGAATAATAGTGTAGCTTGAGATGACCAGCCCCCACTAGCAGCACCTGTTCAATGAACTGAATGAGCTCCTCTCCCTGGTTTCCCAAACGAGTACAGCATGTGGTTCTTCAAAAAGGGTGTGGAGGGATATTTACAGAGTTCGCATGATGCGCCTGGAAATTCTAACGATCATAAACTGCGGTTACCACTTTCCATCAGGTGGGCCGCATATGCACCTTTGTGGTATAAAGTTAATGCTCGTCACTAGCGCTCAGCTTGTAGCATCTGTGATCTGCATCATTCCTCTCCTTCAATCGCTTCCACAGTCACCAAGTCACTCCGTATTTTAAACGTCATAAAGACAGCATCACCATTATCAGCGGCAGTTCACCGAGCTTATATGCATTAACACGTCGATGTAGAGTTTGAACTATATGCGCCTTGGAATAAGGTCCAATTTCGTATAGCTAGTTGAATGTAGGTGAGGGAGAATGCACACAAAGTTGGCGAAGCGTAAAGTAAGATAAGTGCAGGCTTTAATCTAAATAGCATCAAGGTAACATGCCTTGATAGTAAATGTTATAGATTATTTGTTTGGAAATGCTTTAGGTATGTTTAATTAAAATTATTTGGCTCTCAGGAACCTTAAATGAAAATAGATAAACCAAGTGGAGCTCGTGGCACAGTTGCTATTATGCATATCATTCGATCAGCGAAGTTAAGCAACCCTAACCCTAGCCAGTAATTGGATGGGTGACCGCCCGAATTTCCTTCGTGCCTCGGAGAGCACTCGGTTGCCAATTTATTTTATTAATCTTTGGCAATCTTTACGGGTCAGTTGGAGATCTGAAATAGTCCGAACAGTTTAACCCAGATCACAAATTTTCCTCGTCAAAGGGGTTACGAAGCTCAGATGGCAGTCGCTTCGTATAAAAATCAGGTGATAAACCGCATTGGGTTAACCAAGTACCGAACGCAACAATGTCTAGGATAAGGCCAGGGTGATGATGATATAGCGTAAGATAACTTTTTGGTATTTTTTTAATTACATATTTGGATCAATTTGGACGAACGGCGAATCTAGTTATTAAGTTTAGTAATTCACCTTAAATTATGAGAGTTCCTGGTTCAATTCCCTCTGGATACAAGTTTGAGATTGGTTTAATTTTAGATTATCTAAGTTTGCGCCCACCAACTATTTGGTAAACTAAACTTCATCCCATTTTAGCTCCTTGCTGCACATGACTTCAAAAATAGATTGCATAGTTGTTTCTTATCCTTAACAGTCTAGGGTATGCAATCTCGTTCTCGCGAGATCTCGGCCTACTTTAGCGAGATTGATCTCGGACGAAAAAAGGGCGAGATCCCGCGAGTTTAACGAGATTACATTCGAACGTATTGTTCGAAGCGCAGACCGACACTGAAACATTTTTTTTTGATATTAGAAGAGAAGTCTTCTTTCATTTGTTATTTGATAGATACATACGTCAAAAATTACTATTTAGAAATTTATTAAAAATTATGGACAGATACTTCTTTAAATTATGTGATACATAAAAGACGATTGAAAAAATTCGTGAAAATATGTGTTTATCTTATAATACTTACGATTTTCTTCCTAGCTTACTTATTTTTTTCCATAATGCATTCAACAATTGTAATTATTTGCAAAAGAACTGCCAATCTCGCGAGATCTCCAAATTGGTGAGATCTCGCGAGATCGTATTCATAAACTCGTGAGATCTCGCTTGAGCCCCAATCTCGCGAGATTTGCATTCCATACTAAACACTGCCAGCTGCCCGTGACTTTGTTCATGCACCGTGATGATATATAAGCTACCTCGATAAATGGGCTATCTAACACTGAAATATTTTTTCAAATCGGACCAATAGTTCCTGAGATTAGCAAATTCAGACAAACAAACCCTTCAGCCTTATCTATAGTAGAGTATAGATTGTCGGCATACTTATTTTCTCACGATAGATACACAACACTGTTTTTAACATAATTATTTTAAAAGTTTTGGCGACGGAAGTCGGTTTTACTTATGTGAAATAAAGCACAAAAATACTTGGAACTTCAGGATGGATCAGTTCAGCCATTTTTCTACAATACATACACAAAAAAGAAAAATAAATTCGGTAATAAACTTATTAATACAGATCAAAGTTCGAAGCAGCATATTCTCGTTATAAATAGACATGCTCCCAAAAAAAGTTGGAAGACATAAATAATCTGTTTAAAAAGTATTTATTTGAGTACAACAAAGCATAAAGCTTATCTAGAATCCCGTTTTAGCGAGTTACGTACTCATATTTTTAAATTTAAGTAAACCCTAGTTCGCTTAATGCACCTGCGACTTCCCTAAAAGGCTCGTACTCAGTGTTAACTTTATTTTTAATGGCGGGCGTTAGCCTAATGGATACCACGTGACCTATATTATAAGGACAATATTCATAAATGCGCTAAAGTTAGTTATGAGGACTATGCTTTTAAAGTTTACGCTATGGAAGGAGTAATTTTTCAGTGTTTAGTGAAATGGGTTTATGGCATTGTTGTTTAGTTTAATGTTTTCTTTCCGTTGTTTTAAAGGGGCGCCCAACGTGGGGCAACTTGGATTAATCCTACTAATATTAAAAACGCGAAAGTTTGTAAAAATTTATGTAATATATGTATGTTTTTTACTCTTTCACGCAAAAACTACTGAACGTACTTTCATAAAACTGTATGATAATAAAGCTTATTTATTTTGCGAATTGTCCACAGTATAAAGATTATTCAAATTTGCGCAGACAGAGTCGCGGCAGCTATACCCTGTTTTATTTATCAGAGCTATTTTCAATAAGACTTATTAATTTAATGATGTACACCTCTAGCTTTTTATGAGTATTCATTATTTTCAGTAACTGCTTATCACAGCGTGCTCTATAGGTTCTATTTGCGACATTAATAAAACTAAGATCTCAAACGACCATTTTGTGGTACACCACAAAACGGGTTGTCTTCACGTTCATGTATAAAATATATTAATAAGTAGTACCCATTCAAAACTATCCCTTAACACGATTGTCTTAAGATTAAATTCCTCGAACTTAGAGAGCAACTTACGACGTTACAACTGAGAGAAGCCTTAAGCCTAATACAATCGCAATTATGTTAGAGACCACTAATATTAGTTAGCTTTGGTCGGCGACATAAATCACTCGGCCACCTACATACGGGGATTACTGTGATTCAGTCACGATAATAGGTGTTCTACTTGTAAGGACACTGATTGCAGAGTACTAAGGGACTTGTGTATGGATTCATATGGACTAACTCTGGAAATTTTTATTCGATCATGGTGGCCTCCAAGTTCTATGATACTTTCCATCGTGTATTTGTATGAAGGGGGCTTTCCCTTCATTTTCGAATTCATGAGTGGAGTTAATGGAGCTTAACGACTCACCTCAGGAACACAACACTGCTTTAAAGCAGCATTATTTAACATACATACATATGCTTACGTCCCGAAGGGGTAGGCAGAGGTGTTGTAATCACAACACCCACTTTTCACGGAACATGATTAAGTGCCAACGTGACAGATGGTGAGTCCATCGCCGTCTCAGACACTTTACATACGTCATTGAATTACTTTTCAGTAATATACAGGTTTCCTCACGATGCTTTCCTTCACCGTAAAGCACGTGGTGTGAAATCACTGTACATAAGTTTTTTCAGAAAAACTCATTGGTACAGGCCCCGCTGGGATAACCGAACTTGCGTCGCTTGCGTAGCATGCGATGCTCTAACCCCAAGGCCACCACGGCTACGGCTTTTTAACTGCTTTTTTAAAAGATCCAGTCAGACAACTGTCTATTTCTCAATTTCCCAAAATGACCTTTCCTTAGACCAGCTGTTACTGCCCATCAATTACGTCACATAACTTTTCAATTAAGATAATAACAATATCATTTGTCCTCAGCGCGGACGGCAACTACGAAGTGACGATAATGACGAAAGCCATTCTCCACCACGATGGGAAGGTAGTGTGGAAGCCACCAGCCATCTACAAGTCGTTCTGCGAGATCGACGTCGAGTACTTTCCCTTTGACGAACAAACCTGCTTCATGAAGTTCGGATCTTGGAGCTACGATGGCTATATGGTGAGTTGCAAATTCCTATAATCTGTGTCTATCTATACATCAAAATGTATGCAAGTAAATAAAATTTAAATGTATGTTTGTAAAGAGCTTTTCACTAAATATAGTATGTACGGTAGATACATAGAAAAACGAATTCCAAATATGTCTCTTTCTGTCTGTCTATGAAACTGCCGTATCGCTTTCAATGAGACTTGCACTGGCAGGTAGCTGATGTTAAAAGGAATAATTCAGGTTCAACTTCCGTCCAATAAAGCCACTCATGAAATTACATCTGCGAGAATGAAACTGCGGAACACGGCTATATTACAATACTAGTTAGAACAATAAATATTTTTTGAAATAAAAGTAGCCTAAGTAGCTCCTTGTAACATTAGCTATCTACCAGTGAAACTCCCGTTAAAATTGGTCCAGCCGTTTCAGAGATTTCCCGGGACAAACAGACAGACAGAGAAAAATTATGATTTTTTTAAAGTCATTACCGTATATCCGTACATAATATGCATTTAGTGAAAAGCTGTTATTTTGGAATTACAAACAGACACTTCAATGTATATATGTATAGGTAAATAGCCCCGCACGAAAATCCTGATGATCTGTGAATAGATCTCGTTAAAGATTAACTAACCCTGTAACAAAACCACCAACAAGTCGATTCGTCTATTAATTTTGCATAATAAGTCGAGAAAATTTCCTATCTCGGCGAAGTTACGATTCAATTAATTAATGGAGATTCGGGAAAATTAATCAATAGAGTTTACTAATCCGACGAGATTACTTTATCAACATCTTCATTACGCTTCCAAAGTGAAAAATAAATTATTACTTATTAGTTTTCCCGTTAAAGGACTTTCGGAACTGCTTTATTAAATCAACGTTGTTGTGCTCAGATTTAATTAACCCCAATAAATCTTCGGCTATTCAAGTATTCCTGATTATTTATAACAACGATTTGAATGTTTATAGGCTTTTAGTAGAAAGCGGTATTGTGGGTCAAGGCCTGCTTGTTTTAACCCCGAAGCAAACAGTAGGTATTGATGAAATTAACATCATGCCAGCTGAGTTTCTTGCCGGTTCTGAAATAGTTTCCGAACCGGTGGTCAATTCTTCGACGTTCATTACCAGACCCTAAACTGATAAATAAATATTTTTCATAGGCTTTAGCAGCGCCATCGTCATTGTAACTTCCAAATATATGAACCAATTTGATGACTAAATCTATAATATTATACAAGTGCCGTCACGACTTATGAGCGCGCACCGAAAGTAGTGGGGATACTGCAAATGTTTTAATTTTGCTACGAGCCTTACATATAGGCAAGAGATAGACTTATACAATAACTGTCTATTGCGTAATAGATAGTTCTATAGATATAGATAGAATAGATAGTTCATCTCAAAAATAGGTTCGCAAAAACAATGGGAATGTAGTCTTAATTCTCCCTTAGCGACAGATACTTCAGACTGGTTGTCGGTTGTCCACTTCCGTCTATGGGATTTCTCTTTATTTAAATTTTTGTTGACATTTGTGCATTGGAACTGTGTCCATGGGCTAATATTCTTAAGTGATTTATTTTGCAGTATTAAAATTGTATAATATTTGTGAAAGGAGTAATTACTGAGTTCCTTGACAGGTTCTTCTCAGTAAAAGCAACCTTCCAAACCTGGCGGTAGTATGTATAATCCTGTATAATTATGTCATGCTGACGATTTAAAAGTTCTTTGTAAAAAGTCTAATCGAATAAAGATATTTTTGACCCTATACGATAATTTGGTGAAAACCCAACCATGGCAAATTCGGAAGAGTTTATATAGTAATAAAACGCTTTTGTATCCGCTGTCAGTGAATGTATTGCTTGTGTCACGGGGGTGAAGCTAAAACCTCTGGCAAGACAAATATTTGTCAGGATAAATAACAAAATGAACGTGTTTGGCAATGAAAAAGTCAAGTGATAAAAAGTTTCGCTGAAGTTTACAGCGACGCTGTCATCCATCGACGTAACGAAAGGGGATAAATCAGAGGTTCTAACTTTAACATAAATAAAACTGGGACTCGACTATTGTTTAGGCAGGTTGCGTATCAGACGCAAAGAATTCACATTTTTTTTCACCTCATCACATCTGTTAAGTTGATGATAAAGATCTGGATGCGGAATACCGGGTGCTTATATGACAGGCCTGTGCCAGATGCCTGATTTAATGTGATTGCTGATGGAATGTTGCACTCTGATACGTTCCTGCATAACTTCTTAAAGCCATTGTAAAGGCGAAGTTACCGTAGCCGTATTACCATCATCATCTTCCTGCCCTTACCCATGTTATTTGTGGTCGGCGCAATGTGTTCTTCTCTTCCATTTCTCTCTATCAGCCGTCTGTATTCACTCCCATTTTAGCCATTTCATCTTTCACACAATGGATCGTTTCTTAGATCTTCCCCTCATTCATAAACAAAACTTTTTTGGCAACATCCCTCCGCATTACATGTCCATACTACGACAAATGTTTATAGAGGAATCTAGAAATATAAATATAGCTTTATGCCTTCAAATGTTTCTTGATACGCCGAGAGAATCTTTACTGTGCGGTTCAGCTACACCTTCATGAAGAATAGCACCATCTTACTCTCACTTATAATAGTCTATACATCTATACAGATAAATAAAATTGAAGTGTCTGTTTGTAAGTTAAATTACAAAAATAAGCTAAAAAAATTTTTTTTTCTCTGTCTGTATGTTGTTTTGTTCTGGTTAACCTGCTAAACAACTTGTCTGATTTTGACGGGACTTTTATTGGCAGATAGCTAATGTTACAAGGATTAACTTAGGATGCTTTTATTTAAAAGAAGATATTAGGGTTCCGCGGGTGATACAGCTAGTTATTTATAAAGATATCATAACGATAGGAAACCTCCCAGCTCACTATATCAAACTCATATCACAGCTAGTGCCTTCTAAAATTAATGTATTAAATGAAATATTCCAGTAGCGAGTAACTTTATGTGCCTTTGATGTGTGACCCGCCTTATATGAACCGAAATTCGCAGTTCAAGGATCGTCAGGGAATACTTTCTCTCTGTCTTCCACATTCGCGCCCGAGATAACGGAGCGAGATAGGAATAACTATTTGTAACGACCGGTGTGCGGGGTTTGATTCCTTAATAACAGATAGCCGTACTTTCAATGTTTTGTTGCGGTTTCCCCTCTTCAAAGAGGGTCGTTTGGGGGTTGTTTTGGTGTGGTAATCGCTGTTCGGGAACGATATTTAACAGCAATGTGTGGTGTTCAGGTGGCGATAACGGTGTCGGTATTTTAAGGGGTATTATTGGTTTTTGGTATCATCTACGTGTATCTTAGGATCCTAATGCTTATTTATTTTAAGCCGTAAAAGTACTGTGACTTTGGGAGTAGTGACGGTAAATTATTCAATATTGAAACCTGTTCCATATCTTTATTTTACTCACGACTCTTGTAACCTATAAATCACTACATAGTAGAAAACAAAGTCGCTTTCTCTGTCCCTATATCCCTATAAATGCTTAGATCTCTAAACGGATTATAATAGATAGAGTAATTGAAGAGGAAGGTTTCAATGTATACTAAAATCAATTAAATAGTGGAGAACTAGTGTTATTTTTGAGGATTCCATTGTTTTTGTAAAAAAACATTTTTTGCTTACTATGCTATATATTTTATACCCGTGTGAAGCTGGAGCAGGCCGCTAGTGCTCAATAAAATATATCTAGTATCTAATCAAGTATCTAACAAAGTCATGAGACTCGATAAGCAGTTATTTCACACCACATGGTATGCGGTGAAGGAAAACATCGTGAGGAAACCTGCATATGTCTGAGAAGTAATTCAAAGACGTATGTATAGTGCCTGAGACGGCGATGGACTCACCCTCTGTCACGTTGACATTTCATATTCGGTGAAATGTGGGTGCTTACCTCTTCGGCTCACAACATCCCAAAAAGGTCCCTTTTTGGGATGTCATGAGCATATATATTTATAAATATCATTCAGACATCTAAAAATCCAAGCAAAAAACGAAATATTATCGAATACAAACTTGTATTAGATACAGTCGACATCGATACTCATCGTATACCTAATCGCATCGATACGACATAGGGCATTACTTACATTGCTCTAACTCAGAGCTACTTTTTCGTTGGACAAGGTATTATGTAATTTTTATTTACGATCGCTAGAGATGCCGTACATTATGATACAGATTGTATTAAAGTAATTGTAATGCTAGAGAGCTCAGGCACAGGGGATTCCCTGCTCATAACATCTGATTTTAAAGGAATAGAAAACTAAAATAAGCTTTTATGTATAAATTGCTTACGTATAAAGACTATAGATCATAGTTGTTCAATGTCAGGGAAAAATGCTGAGTCGGTTTGTAAGACTTAAGGAACGAGCCTTGATTCAAATTACAAATTAAAAACTATCAATAGATAAAGATTTGAAACCATTTTTCAAAATTTACTGTGATCTTGTAAAGGTTACTGGGGGTTAACTATGATCGTCTAAGCAGCGCGTATTAAGAACTTCAAAGCTTTGAGTTCAATTTTACTATACCAAAGTGAAACGTCAAAGCTCAGAAGTTCTTGGTACACGCTGTTTAAGCCGATGATGATAGGCCCCTTATTACTTTAGACTAAAATTTGCTAATACTTCTCTCTTTCCAGGTGGACTTGAGGCATTTGAAGCAAACGCCGGACTCAGATCGCATAGGCATGGGTATTGATCTGTCGGAATACTACATCTCCGTCGAATGGGACATCATGCGCGTTCCGGCAACGAGGAACGAAAAGTTCTACTCCTGTTGCGAGGAACCCTATCCTGATATCATCTTCAACATCACCCTCAGAAGAAAAACGCTGTTCTACACCGTTAACCTTATCATCCCCTGTGTTGGGATCTCATTCCTCTCAGTTCTCGTCTTCTACCTACCCTCAGATTCTGGAGAGAAAATCTCACTCTGTATCTCCATTCTTCTCTCGTTGACCGTGTTCTTCTTACTATTAGCAGAAATTATCCCACCCACCTCGCTGACTGTTCCCCTCCTAGGCAAATATTTGCTGTTCACAATGATGCTAGTCACCCTATCAGTAGTTGTCACTATCGTGGTGCTAAATGTAAATTTTAGGTCACCGGTCACCCACCACATGGCTCCGTGGGTGCGGAAAGTCTTTATAGATTTTTTACCCAGAATATTGTGTATACAAAGGCCGGAAAAGCCACCCGATGATGACGATAACGATAAGCCGACAGAGGTAAGAAATATTAAATCAGCAATAAATCACACCACACCGCGAATATACGAAGCAGAAACGTTGTACCACCATTAATCATTCACAGAGATGAATGTTTACTCCGCATAGACGCTCCAAATAAAGCCGGCGTCGGAATATTTAATTAAATTTGTAAAATAAAAGCACACAAATAAAGTTCTTCGGAAGGAATCTTTTAGCTTGAAAAAAACAACGCGACGCCTTTTCTCATCACGCTTCCTCCATTCAAAACATTTAAGCATTGGAGCGGATTCAATACAAACGGAACGCTATTACAGAGCTGAAGCCGCCTCAACAATAACCATTTTAATTGTCCTCAGCCGCGGGACTCTTCTGGGAAACGCTCCTTTCAACGATATTCTAAATCCATTGTGTTCTGTGTGTATCGTGAAAATATCGCTTCCAGCCCAATTTCATTCCATTTCGATTTTCCTTTATTACTGAACGCCAGAGGGCTTAACGAGCGCGGGCCCTGTTATTTATGTTCCCCTCGTGGCTGCCGACGGATCGCGCGATATATACGACGCCCTCGGACGAGGAACAGAACCGAAACCACCCAAGTCTCGTTCAGAACTAATTGTATACAGCCTTAAGCTGCGCCGATACACTGGCCTCGCGAAACGAACTGACAGCTTAATCCCTGGGTGTTTGGACCGGCGTCTATTATTGCCGCGGAATGGACTATGTGCTTTCTACCTCTTTGGCTGTCCATTAGAAAAGAGCTCCGAATTTATGGTCGCACTCCATTTTGATTTATTTTACTTACGTCTGTATATCAATATTTACTTATTTGCTACGACCATTGTAACTATAATTTCATTTCTGGTTCAAAACTAAATGCAACAATCTTTGCAGATACTCACAGACGTCTTTGGTCCGGACGACTTGGATGGAAAGTATAAGGAATGGGGATGTGAGGAGTATGACTTGCCAGGCATGCCTCCGTCTCCTCCTCCTCCACCGGGGGGTGATGACGAGCTCTTCTCTCCAACCCCTGGGTCACCCTGCCGTCTAGACTTGGATGATGGCAGCCCTTCTCTAGATAAACCTTATGTTAGGGAAATGGAAAAGACGATAGAAGGTTCCAGGTTTATTGCGCAGCATGTGAAAAATAAGGATAAGTTTGAGAGTGTGAGTTGTGGGAGTCATTTTCCCCTTATTACGAAATATATACGATAAGTTCCTTTAAAAGTAACTCCATCTCTATCTTTGATACGAATTAAAAAAGGACGGACATAGTTTTAGTTCAAGTTTGGTCTGGTCTTCGTTAAGATCAAACTTTCTAAGACGTTAAATATGTACTGGAATAACTTTTTTGACCTAATTTATAGAAACACTGAATTTGGGGCAAAGGAACTACTCAGGTCTACCTATGCATAGTTGATGACAAAGAATCGATAGATAAAAAGTATATATGTATATAAGTACTGGATCGCCATATTTGTGCTTCTTTTAACATTCCTTTTGTCCTCAGGTGGAAGACGATTGGAAGTACGTAGCGATGGTGTTGGACAGAATCTTCCTGTTCGCGTTCACACTTGCGTGCGTTCTAGGGACGGCGCTAATCATATTCCGAGCGCCTACTTTCTACGACAACACCAAACCAATCGATATTCTATACTCGAAAATAGCAAAGAAGAAACTCGAGCTCCTCAAGATGGGCTCGGAAGGAGACCCGGGTCTCTGAAATTCGTCTCACGTCTTCGGCCACTCGCCGCCGAAGACGTTCTGGGAGCTGATCGTCATGTGGTGGCACGGATGATCCATTTAAGCTCTCAGCAGTGGACTACCAGGCGAGAACATTTTGTGCTCAGTGTGGTGCCAAGCGCCCGGTGCGCTGCGGAACGTTGTCACGCCTTCAGCGCCAAAGCCGTCTTTTTATATACGCAATGTAAAAACTCGGTACTTAGACTGTGTCCGTCGATAAACGAAGTCGGAACCTCACGCGGTCGTTTTGTGTTGACGCCGTATTCGCCACAACTATTTTTATATTAGAAAATGCTGTATTGGACGTATGTAATTTAAGGGGACATTGATTTATTTGTATGTTATCGAACGATACTTTTGATTTCCAGGAATCATTTGATACGAGCGCACAAACATTGTACAGATTTATCTTTAGGGTTTGTATTTATTTCTTGCTATAGGGTGTATTTGTTCTCGATATGTATTGAATATAATCAGTCGACTAAGAGTAAGTTACTTCGAATAAAATCGAGCTCAATTTCTTAATGTTTAAGTATTATAAAGAGGTATTATCCAATCAAACGTCGATTAGCAAACATTATAATAAATTACTATAGTTTTGTGCGAACGTCCTCAATGAGAGCCGGACATATAGAATACTTTACATTTACGGATATGTAATAAATTTGAATAAACACTTAGTATTTGATAAACTTACGTACTCGCGTAAAATCATATGGACAATATCGAATAATTGACGTATGGTCATAATTTCCCTCTAGTTATATTGAAGTCATAAGGGATTGTAGATATAGATGTAATATTTGTCATGAAAGTATATGAAACATAAGGTAACACTTATCATAATGCCAAAATAGCTGATAGACACACATCGCAACGGTGATATTGTTTGACTAGTATATATTCGTGAAAACAATTGACTGCCAATTGTAAAATACATTTTATAAAAAAAAATGATATTCTTAAATAGTTCGATAACTTAATTTATTAGATTTTATAAAAGAGTGCCAAATCTGCCACTTGTGTTAGTTTCAGACTGACTTGCTGACCAACGGTCACTGGTTTTCTAGCGCAACCTGAAATTCGTATTCGAATCTTATTTTGTTTGCTTGAAGCTTGAAGTTTCTGATTAATATAAGAAAAAATGCTTGCCAAATAAATTATGACTGATTGAACACACGTATGCTTTACGTTTTTGAATGCGTCCTTTGCAATTGTGTCGGCGCACAAAATCTTCCGTAAAATCTAATATTAACGGTATTTCACTAATAAATCCTAGAGTACAGGGTAAATTTAGCACTGAGTCTCTTTTCCTGATTTTTAATATCACAAGAATTCACCGAAGTAAATTTTTAATCACTTATCGGCACTTTACCACTTACACTTTTAGATAATCATTCATTGTTGAGGTTTGTGACCTTAGGATTAACAACTAATCTATATTATAATAAACTTATTACGATAATTCTTTTTGTTAACTAAATTGAGATATTTGTTTGAGCAAAATTATCGATGAATAAAGTTGTTTATTAAATTTCATTTCGACTTGAACATGATACAAACATATTACGAATTTAAACACTTTCTGATTGAAGTTCGTGTGGCAAAACCCTTCTTGTCTCTCTAAAAAATCTTCTCTCTGTCATTGCACCATTTCTCTGTCTGTTATCAGCCGCGTTATTTTGTAAGGTTTCCCAGAGTCGCACTCGACATCGAGCGTCGGTTTCAATCATAGCAGAATTGATACATAATATATAGACGATAAAGTTAAATTTCGTATTGACGACGATGATTCGTGTGACGCTGAGAAACGGCTGAGCATTGTATTTGTTTTTGAGGCAGTGATTTTAGATCAAACATGTTTCTCAAATTCCGTATACAAAAATGTTTAACGCTTTGTACCTGTTTCTTTACTAGATTAGAATACTGCTAGAAATTGTACCCTTTTATTTGTAACTTCCCGTGTTACTCATGTTTCATATCGTTATTTTATTTGTAGATAATATTGTTTGCATCCTATCGTGTTATAACCTCACTTCGACCCATATTGTAGGGTTATTGTAGCAGTCTAAAGTAATAAAAAAAAATTTCGAGCCGCGTAATTGATATGTCAAAGTAATTCATGATAATGTTTATTAGATAATTAGTTAGTGAACTCAAGAGTAAGATAATAATGAAATTTCACAGCGAGCAGATAGGAAAACAGGGATGGATATAGTAAAATAAAAAAAAAACATGTTTTGTGTGGTGTCATCATAATTATAAGTGTTATTGAATGTATAGATGTTTGTGTCAGAATATGATATGCATACATCGGCTAGTATAGATTAGACGATTTGTAATTAACGTAGTGTACGTGCCAGACGGTCTAATGTAGCAGACGGTGGGAAGCTCGCTAAAGGTTGAAGTTAAAGACGTAGGAATCCCTTCGGCTTACTAGAGTGGCTAGGAGTGGTCACATCGTATTCTCAATGGAATTTTTAGGATGGAATTGTTCGCGTCTAATTTTTAACGTGTATTCATTAATCTATATCTATACAGATAAATAACATTGAAATGTCTGTTTGTAATTCCAAATTTTAAAGCTACTTTATTTAACCAAAACTAAATTGGCTGCTGTGAAATAATACCACCCACGAAATGAAGTCTCGTCAGTAAACGCGGCCGAAACCGTGGGCGCAGCTAGTTTATCTATGAATGTTCACAGTCACTTTACATGAAAGTAGGAATGTGCTATTGCACGCACCGAAATACACCAATTTAGTATTATTATTCACTATTTAACAAATAATTAGTAGTTAAGTCCAGGCTTACAGTTCCAAGATCATCCGAACTTTTAATCGTAGATATTTGCTAGAAAGAAACGGTCTGTTGTTATTTTTATATGACTGCAAATAAATTAATAATTAGATTTTCTATAACACCATAGGATAATCATCGTTTAGGCACAAATATTGCGTTAATTTTACTGTAGGCCTAGACACAGTGACATTCTCTCGCGCTTGCGCTGATAGAAATGAAACAAAATGTATGGGAATGATATAAATCTGTCGCGTGACATTGTCATACCCATACATTTTGTATCATTAGGATATTTTTACCATGTCTACAGGCCCTGGATGGTAACGTAGAAGAAGCTTAGATTAAGTAACAATACTGTACATACCTTGTATCCAAGCGAGCGTGAAATTTGGAGCTAATTGTAGTCTCTTTGAATGTGAATTTAAACGATTTCCTAGTATTACCCTATGGCAGATAAATAATTGGAAATTTTCGATGAATATTGCCTAATAACAATGGGAGTGAATTGTTTGTAGTTAAGCCGATACAACGATAAATTACCCTGAAGGTTAGTGGTGTAACTGATAAATCGAATGAAACCTCTAGTTCATTTGTTTTCCCGTATTTCTCTTTAATTAAATACGAACAAGGGGCCTACTACCATCTTTATAGCAGTGTCGTCTTACTACTACTTAATTTTGACGATTTCTCAAAGCTATGAAGTTCTTCATTCGCTCTGCATAAGCCGATGTTGGCAAGCCCATACCATAAGCTCTTATTGCCATCATAGTCCCACTGTGGGACAGTGACAGACTTATACACGTCACATGCATCTGTCTCAATTAAACTATCATGGCAATAAGAGGAAATGGTAAGGCCCAGGTCCCGTCTCGAGTTATAAGGGCGTACCTTGAATACGCAGTAGTCATTTTATGAGTCTGTCTCTGTCTTTATGAATGGTGCGAGATGAATAAAAACATGCGCAGATCCCCACTTGTTTGGGGTGGGCGCTCATAAATCAGCAAAGAACTGGACTTTTACATCATTGTCTCTTTTAAAATACAGTTTGGAGGTTAATTAAAAATTACTCGGAGTCGGTGTAAAGGTAGTGTTAGATGGAAAGTCTATATTAGTTTCATGTGATTCATTGTTTGTTGTTCAAAGTTAATGTCTTTAAGGCACCAAATAGATTTAATTGTCTGTTTTCTTAAAGGTTTGTCTGTCATTCGTCGTCTTGTTGATTATTTCGTTACTTGCAGGTATCGAAGTCTGCGTACTTGTATTCGGGTGATAAACGGGTATGAAAAAGTAGATTTTGTCATATTATAGTGTGTCTGCGGTAGATAGGTATATAATAATGATAACAAAAAACTCTAGAATCAACGTTTGTCAATAAGTATGATAATTGTAATGATTATAATATTTAATAATAAGTGATTATACATTTTAGCTTCTCAGTGTTTTTAGAGTTATTCGACGAATGAGTCGGCTCGAATACTCGTTGCTAGATAAATTTGTTACTGTTTTAATTATAAATTAATAACTCCTCTTAGATTATTTTTAGTATCTTTTTTGATTATGTGGTCTTAAATTATAACTTTATTATTATTAAGTATTATCATTTTATTTCCAATAGTTAATAAACAAATTATGTATTTATTTAAAGTTAAATAATTTAGATAAAGTATTATTTTTTTAGTTAAAAATAATAAAGATTTATTTTGTGATTTTGTGATCTCCAACATTAATGTAGTCGGTTCGTGTTAGAGTTGAGATTGTTTATGTGGAGTTTATAAATATAATACTAACAAGTTCATCTACTTCGGGTGGAGGGTTAACGAGCTCATAGTCAGCTATCACATGGCTGTCAATAATTTTAAGTGAACAATTTACCGAAATGTTGACGTGTAAATATAGCTGATCAACATATAAATTTATAATAATATGTATAATTGACAAGTTATTTTTCTACGTTTATTTCACATAACATTTAGAGCTAACGTAGGAGATGTAGATGTAGTTAAATTGTTTAATAAATATAGTGTAATTTTTGCTTTATTCAGCAATATGAGGGTAGGTACTCCCTTTTCTAACGATTATGTTCTCATTCTTATCATAGCACTTGTAAAAGTGAAATTTAGTTAAAGAAGTCAGTATGAACAGATAATCCATAACGCTTTATAATTAGGTTCAACGAAATCTAGAATTTCGTAGTAATTTTCAGATATTAATAACACTTCTTTAATATTTGCTTTGTTGCACGTACCATTGGTTTGCTACTCTCAGTTTAAGACTTCTATCACATTGTATCTCTATAGATAGCCTAATATAATCTTAACCTTATAATTATCTACGTAAGATAGGTATTTGCATGTTTAATCAAACGTCTTCCAAAGTGACGTAAGGTATTATAATTTTCACTTTTTCTTTGCTTTAATAAATAAATATAAAATCATAATACATTATGATATATCTATTTGAATTTCTTTAAAAATATATATTTTTCGTCATTAAAATGGCATAATAATTATGATTATATTATTATTATTGTAAATAATATTTTATCGCACATATTTAGTTCCTCTATTTTTTATACCATATTAGGCTGTCATTAAAGGTTGCCAATTGAATATTGAACATTAGTATAACTTTGTAAACAGACCTAATTACAAACTTCAGACAATACTAACTTATGAAATCCATCTTTTCTGTATACATGTTAATAAAGAGCTGTGTTGAAGAAGTCGTTTGAAAAGACGCTTACGTGATCGATCTATCATATAGCCAATGAGTTTATAGTCGGGCTTTACGGTCCAGGAAAATATCGTGGTGACGATCACCATCTGATACGAACCATCCCCTTCGAGGAAGGCATAAAGTTGTAAATGAACATATTAAAATGGCGTATCCACGAACATACTGGGTTAAACCATTTTACCACCATCACCATAATAATACTAAATAACACAATGATGAAAACTATTAAATTGTTAAGGTCCGATGGTAGGGGTGAAATTAGCTTTGATCCAAAACGATCCCAATAGTGTTTGAGAAAGAATAATGCGTTATTTTTATCGTCTAAATTAATTTTCATTCCTTTTTAAATACTAATATTGTACTGTCTTAGTACTCATAATATAATATTAAATTAATATTAATAAGTAGATAACCACACGAAATTTGCGTTGAGCTTCCAACACGATTAGATGTATATACAGAAATAAATAAAACCATTTCAATCTTCTTGTTTCACAACTACCCCCTTAGACGTCATCAAAATAGGGTTATCCACATCCAATCTATATTATATATAGATTCGATTTATAAATATATGAAAAAGTCAAAAAATATAGCGAGAACGACACTTTATGTAAAAAGGGGGCTAGTGTAAATTGTATTGTAAATAAATTGTGATTTCGTCTTTATTTCTTAAAATTAATAGTACATTTTTAGTATCTGAATATTTCAGAAAGCTTGGCAATTTATCAGCCTATTTTTACACCTGGCTGTATGTCTGTTTAGCAATAAGTATGTGTAATTTTTAATTCTTGAAGATTGTATTTTTATAGTAAGCAAATTCTCTGACATAATTATTGATTCACAACTAAATAAGTTTAATGGACATTTTTGGACATTTTTAATGGACAGTTGCTGTTTATTTCCATGACACCTTTTTGAGGCATATAAACACACATAAACTAAAAAAATGCCCAATTAATCAAAATAACTTCCTAAAACGAAATTCATAATATAAAAATACAATCTTCAAGTGCACTGCTTTACGCTCAATTTTGAATTAGTACTCGTGTGCTGTCCTGGAAATTTGTATATGTACAGAAAACTGGTAATGTATATTGTATACTTATAAACTTGTGTATATCTTGCATGAAACATAAGGTTTTATGATTATGATAAAGAGATGGGACACATTTTCTAGGCCCTCATGAAAAATATATATTATTATTTGTTCAATCTCAATAATTTTAGATCGGTTCAATAATATTATTGATGATGAAAATCATTAATGATTATTTTAGAATACATATTATTATTTATGACAAATATTTCATGAAATAAGACAGTTTGATACTCAGAGATACAAAATATAGATTTGTCTTACCATCATAAATTAAAGCAGAGCCCAGCGATTTCACACAATTTAACTATCACGAAAAATACTTTTCATTTTTGGGATGAATATGCAGCATATTTAATTTTACAGCTTTATGTGATATCCTACGACACTCACAAAAAACGTGGCTTTCTAATGGGTACCTATACTATTTTTTTAAAATCGATTCAGTCAATCTAGAATTATAATAATAATATACTAATGTATTCCATCTCTTTATAATCTTATGATAATTGTTTCACGTATGTTGTGGCGGAATTTGTATTATAGAAAATTAAGACACTTGAGAATTCTCGTAAAAAAATAATAATTAATAATGATATCGTGTTAGTCCTTTACTAGTATATGTAATGTTTTGGTTCAATTATGATATTATTTTACCTTTTCGTCACGAGTAACGGCTAGTATTTGGGTAAACATTTTGGATTAAGTACGTACGTACTTAATAAAATTATTATTATATAATATTATTCTATAATGTTATTTAGGATTTTTTTACCACCATAAATTACAGAACGGAATTAAATTACATGCCCCATCATATAATGATTTGAATATATAATAACTAGGAACAGTACTAAAAACTAATTAAAAGTAGAAAACTTGTCCCAAATCGGTGTCTCTCGGGATCGTGCCAAGAAGGCTGGCAGCATTGCCACGTTGAATAGCAATGCTGATTATCTGAGCGAGAAAAGCCCCAGGCCGCTTGTCACGAGAAGCTTCTGAATTTGAATATTATGTTATTTTAATGATAAGTTCACATAGGTACCATACAAATGATATCATATATTTTTTTTGTACAAAAATTCAGAATTTTTACCCACACAACGACACCGGTGAAAATGGCATTATGCAAACGAACACCACATTAATTATAATGTTACAAAATATAAATATACTTAGTACTTAATGAGAATGAACTCTAATATATTAGTACATATAAGGTATAAAATTACTCATACAATAATAGATATTTACGGTGAATAACTTTTCAATAGTCACTTATAGTTTTAGAGTGAATAGTGTTTCTATCACGAATCATTGCCACTGAATTAAATAAGGTTTATGCACTATATAGTAATTTTACTTACTATAAATAATATAAAAATAATAACTATCATAATTTAGAATAATAATATTAGTAACTAAGTATAAGTCATAATAGCTCAATAATTTATGGGATTCTATGAAGTTGTAATAAATATGATACAAGCAATTATTATAGTTAGATAATAAGGTAAACGCGAAGTTGTAAGTTAAGGCGAATAATATACATAGAAAGAAAAAATAATATAGACTCTAAGTGTGTAAGGTTAAGTCCCATTTTGTAATGTTAATTAAAAATCAAGCACTACCATTACTATTATGACTACACTCATGACTTCTTACCGCTAATATTGAAATGTATTATAAATATGAACTATAAATATTAAATGTTATGCGTTAATAATAAATAAAGGTGTTTTATTAAGCATTTTTATTTATTTTATACCTCCTTCAAACCCCACACAACCTAACACTTGTGTAATTTCAAAATATCAAATATCATAATTATAAAAAATATCACGGGAATAAATAAGTTATACTATTTATTGTTCCTACGATGATAATGATCCATAAATAAACAGTATTTGCATTGGAAAAAGCACCATGAATGATAAATAATATTTTTCTCACAAAATCATTATAAGTATAACATATATACTATAGCTGAATACTGAATATAAACCCACTGACATATTATATACCTATAAATACGCTACACTGTCTGTTACATACCAAATTACGATACATAATGTGTCGATTCGAAGCGGGAAGGGATTTGATCATTACATTAGCGAGAGGGGTCAGAACCAAATTTGACGTTTATACAGCGGTAAAACACAGCAGATACGTGTTCTTAAATGCACAGTAGTGCATTTAAGAACACGTACATGCACTATCCCCACTATATTTTCATCAAGAAGTTTCGCTACATGCACAACAGTGCTGAAATGGCGTTAATCAAAGAGCACAATAGGTCTGTCATAGGGCTCGGACCTCGGCTTAGGGCGTTGGTGGGGAATGAGCTAGGTAGCTGGATCTGAGTGGTATTATTTAGGGACATGTTTAAGACTAGTGGCTCGGTGAGCATTGGTTCTAGCAAGGGACGGTCAAACTGTTCTAGTTGAAAACGAAAGCGCTCGAAATCTCATATTGCGCGATTTAGGTTCTCGTGTATTTGTACTCAACTTTGCAATTGATAGTGAGTAGCGACATCGATGTAGCGTGTGGAAAAACGCTGCTACAGGTATAGCCAGTCTAGCGTACTTAAGTAGAGGTCAGTTTATATAAACTTCAGAAAAGACCCGATCAAAATTCTAAAAGTGTTATGTAAATAGATATTAAAAAAACAGAATTTTCTATCCAAAATTGCTACTGAACAACGCCCAAGGATTCAAAGCTGTATCCACTTTAGGTGCTGGCGCATTATAGTAACCTTTAGCCAAGTCCACAAGCGATATGGGACATTTGTACACGTCACAATTGTCCAGCACAGTGCCGAGTCGGTGTGCTGCGTCGTAGATTGACTGCTCCATCGGCTCTGTCTTTAGGGCTTTCGTCATTGGCATCCTGTAAAATAGAACATTACAATTTTACATCAGATATTCGAGCGAATCTTCCTAAAATTCGAAACCAAGATCTCAAACGAAGTCACTCCCAAAGATCACCTATCTCTCATTATCAGTGTACCAGACATATACATACCAGATATATACATGCAAATGGACACGAGAAACTGCAGAATAACGAATCTGTTAATAACATACGATTCTTAAAGAAACATTTCTATCTTTAATGGAGCAATTATTGTATATATCTATCTATAGTAAAGTGTCTGAGACGGCGATGGACTCACCATCTGTCACGTTGGGACTTAATCATCTTCGGTGAAAAGTGGGTGTTGTGATTACAACACCTCTGCCTACCCCTTTGGGGAATACAGGCGTGAGCATATGTATGTATCTATCTATAATTTAATCTAAATCTCGGAAACGATTCCAACGATTTTCATAGAATTTAAAATTCAGGGAGTTTCGGGGGTGAATCGATCTAGCTAGGCTTAATTATCAGAAAATTACAAGAAAGCCGAACATGGCTCGGTCATTCAGGTACTAAACACTTACGTAAATAATATTCTGAACATCTCTTCGATCATGTTATCTCCATGAGGAACAAGTCGCTGTGTGGTCTCGCATAGAGTTTTCAGAATGCACTGCCTGCCGTTGTAGCCCATACTGTGGAGAAAACGCCACTGTACCTACTATGACACAAGTAGAGGTATTTAACTATTTTAAGCTGTAATTAAAAAGGAGGTAGAGCATAACGGGATCTTCCGTTCGATATTTGGCGCTGCCTGATTGCCTACAACTCCGCCTTACAGAAGATCGCAGCCGAATAATGCTACTTTTGAGTAGTGTTACTGCGGTGAGTAACTTTGGTTGCATACATTTTATAGTTAGCAAGAATTTCGATTGACTTACTTATCCATAATCGTTTCCAACTTGTCATAGAGTTCACGGCGACTTCTTCTTTGGGCAGCTGGCTTTCCAATTCTACTTTTCCTCCTGTAGAACCTGGCTGTTTCTGTGGTATTAGGCAGTTCGTAGGCTATACCCCAGTTGAGACCAAAGGTGAAGGTGCCAGGGGCGGTTGTTGGTGCCGGCTGGCCAATCAAACCGACGGTCATGCAACCAGCACACTGAGAAAAGTTGAACATTTTATACAAACATCATCATCTCCCGGGCCTTATCCCATACATTGTTGGGGTCAGCACTTGATTCAACCCGATGTGGCTGATCACCTGATTTTTATACGAAGCGACTGCCATCTGACCTTCGCAACCCCTTTAATGAGGAATATCTGTGATCTGGATTAAACCAGTTGTCAGACTATTTTAGGCCTCCGACTGACCTGTAACGATTGCCAAAGATGATAAATTGGCAACCGGGACCGACGGCTTAACGTGCTCTCCGAGGCACGGAGGGAACTCGGGCGGTCACCCATCCTTATTAATTATTTATTTTATTTACTTATATACAAGTAAAAAAAATAAGTCTGGATTAGTGTTTACTAATCCAGACTTTGAAGTCTGAGTTAGTTGCTGCTTCCAGGACCACACCAGGACATTACAGAACTGATGTGCGACAACCAGAATAACGAAGCAGTCGAGCAATTTAAAACATATAACATTAAAAAAGTATGTACTTACTGAAAAACTTGATCCTTCGGGAAACGCGACGTATCTTTTCCTTCTGGACAAAACGTTAGATTTCTGTACATCGATATCAGTCAATGCGTATAATACATCGACGAAATAAAAGTACACCAAAAGAGATAAAATATTAACATTCATTTTGACTTACACTTCATATATCTTCCAAAGATAGTAACAAAATAGTTTCACATAGAACTTAACCAAACCATGCCATGTCGACTAACGGATTAGCCAATTCTCAAGTTGGGTTTAAGCAAAGCTAATTTTTTCAGCAATAAGTATGTAGCTCATTCAAAGGGCATTCTAATATGAGTCGTATGCTGGTGTTTTACGTTTCAAAATGGAACTATACTTTAGACTGTATAGTTTAAAATTTTTTTTATGGCCTGTAGCTGTCATTTAGGGTATTTGGTCAGTTTTTGATACTAACTTTCCTTCTTAAAATAATAATATTATTCCTCGGCCTGTATTTGAATTGTAAAGGTAGGTAAGGTTACGTAATGTCGGCAACGTGATGCTATCTATACATATAGATGAATAAAATTGTAGTGGCAATTTTCAATTCCAAAATAAAGAAAATATAGATTAAAATTTCACTGAAATGAAAAAACAGTGTCTATATGACTGTTCCGGCTAATCTTTGAAACGGCTAGACCGATGTTAATGGGACTTTCTCTTAACATAATCACTGACTTTAGGTTTAAGAAGTCACTCAAAGTCTATTTCATGTCTATGCAAAACAGATTTTCTATTCTAAATCGTAGTTTGATAGCGCCTTAATACGTTAAAGAGGCTATACTCGTAAAATAAGGAGGCTATTAAATTTAACTGACGTCGCTGTATTTAGCTAGGAAACCTCTTTCACATCATCCACATTTATTTACTCAATGAACTTTAATTTAAACAACCTGAGGGTTCTACAACCATTCAAAACTCAATTAATTGAAGCAGAGATCCGATGAAGGTTTTCTTTCGTCTTTTGCCCCCTAACAACTTTTTGGGCCCGACATTGATGCAGTAAAAATGTAACTGAGTGAGACCAAATTGGGTTACCCTTACTTTTACCACGAAATAAATACCTACAAAAGGCCCGCTCCCGTAACAATATAACAAAACAAACACGTATGTACACATATAAATATTTTTTTATATTATTTATAACTTGTAGTTAATTTCGTGAGGTTTTATTTTACGGAACCCTATTTTATTTAAATAAAAGTAGCCTTAGTTTGCTGCTGTCTATATTCAGGCTTCTGTTAGTGAAAGTCCCGTTAAGATAAGCCGTTCCAGAGACAAGCCGGGACAAATACACAGATAGACAGAGAAAAACTTAAAAAAATTTTTTTTGATGCTGGTCCCGGTTATACTCTCGTATGCATCTAGTGAATAAGTGAAGTGAAGCTGTACTGTTATTATAAATTGGTATTAACAATCTATTTGATTTGTCCGTATAGACGTTCAATAATAAAACAATTTTAATAAAAGTAGCCTTAACTTTCATCCCCTATTTTATCCTCCTGTGGGTAGAATTAAACAAAATTCTTTCTTAGCGGACGCCTACGTCATAACATCCACCTGCGTACCAAAATGCAGCCTGATCCGTCCAGTAGTTTGGGCTGTGCGTTGATAGATCACTATGTCAGTCAGTCAGTCACCTTTGAGTTATATATTTAGATTATAAGAGCTGTGAGAGTGTACACAAAGATGACCAAGAAACGGTTGCGATATATCTTACAGAACCTGGTAGGTACATATTGCAGCTGTAAAATTTCCATGTCACAATGTTAGTTACCGTACTCCTCCGAAACGGCTTTACCGATTTTTACCAAATTTTTTATGCTTATTCAGTAGGTCTGAGAATCGGCTACTATCTATTTTCCATACCTCTAAGTGATAAGGGTGAAAAATATGGCAATACAACGTTTGCCGGGCACAGCTAGTTAATAGATATAATTGTTAGCAAGGCAACAACATAACGTTCTATAGTGTTGTTGTTTAATAAGCTGTGAATTATGTAGCTGGTGGTTTGTTCCCAGTATGCATTACTCGACTAAGAGCGTAGTAGTAGCTCCCTAAAATTACTACTGGAATAAGCGTGAGTTTTTCCATGAGCTATATTTAGTTATTACTGGAGTAAGCGTGAGATTTTCCATGAGCTATAAGGAGCCGTCTTTCTGTTACACTTATACCTCGTGCTTTTATTTCGGCACAAATCCACTTTTCGGAGGAAAAAAGTGTTTAAAATTATATTTTTACTCAAGGGTTCTTTATTCGTTTTTCTCAGAATTTTAGACGGTTGATCGTAAAGAGCAAAGTTTTAAAACGTCAGGGCAACCCTGAAATTGTTTCACGTAGACACCAGGGGGGCGATTCACGTTTTTATTCGTCACGTAGATCGAAACTAGATTATGCTTCTGACGCTTTTGGTGTAACTTACGAGTATCTTTTAACTCTCACTGGTCGTAAAATAACATTGTCAGATTGCGACTGCATTTTGAGTTTTTTCGGTCAATCGAATTACCATTCTGTTTCTCGATTCACGTAAAACAAATAATCGAAATATCGTTGAACGATTAAAGTCATTCGATTTAAATCCTACCCCGATGTGTGAATT
Organism: Watsonalla binaria; assembly: GCA_929442735.1. Classification (NCBI taxonomy): domain Eukaryota; kingdom Metazoa; phylum Arthropoda; class Insecta; order Lepidoptera; family Drepanidae; genus Watsonalla; species Watsonalla binaria. The sequence goes on from OV838932.1 coordinate 2,116,812, forward strand.
CACATACACGATATACTCACACCTGTATTCCCTGAACGGGTAGGCAGAGGTGTTGTAATAACAACAGATAATTAAGTGCCAACGTGACAGATGGTGAGTCTATCGCCGTCTCAGACACGATAGTTAGTCTTTGAATTTCTTCACAGACACATTCAAGTTTTCGTCTTGATGTTTTCCTTCACCGTAAAGCACGTGGTGTGAAATCTCTGCACATAAGTTTTTAGAAAAACTCATTGGTACATGGCCGCGATGGGGTTCGAACTTGCGTTCTTTGCGAAGCAGGTGACATTCAAGTAATCCGAAATTGTAGTTCTATTGAACTATGATTTCGGATCACGGATTGTACCGTATATACCTTCATAAGCATTAAATGAAAACCTGTTAATTTGAAATTACAAACAGACACTTTAATTGTATTTATCTGTATAAAATTTCTGTAAGGCATTACTGAAAGGTGAAGATTATTCCATAAGGGTTCCATATTTGGGTATGAAATATTATTCTATTCATCCTCATCATCAATCACATTTATAAATGGCCATGCATTGACATAGTATACAGATGTCGGTTATTCTGCTAGTGACTGAAATAAGTATTTTTTCTTATTGTTGTGATCAATAAAACAAGCGTCATCGGACCGAAGTTCTTATTTCCATATCATTAAAGTATCTTATAGACTAACCAAAATTACTACTGAACAAAGACCATGGGTTCATCCTAGTGTCAGAGCTGGGAGCTGGGGCGTTATAATAGCCTTTAGCAAGGTCCACTAGGGATATAGGACAGTTGTAATCGTCACAGCTTTGCAGAAGAACTCCCAGACGGTGGGCTGAGTCGTAAATAAGGTTTTCTACCGGCTCTGAGGCTAGTACTTTTGTCATTGGTAATCTGTGAAAAAAAATCGACGTTTTACTCTTACGAATTCCAAGGGCTTAAACTTTTTCAAATTGGAATAAATTTGGATCCACCATGAAAATGGAAAACACAAGCCAATAGTCGGCACTTGGATGGCGCCATTTTTACGGATAATAACTAAAATGGCGCCACCCAAGTGCCGACCATAACAATGTATGGGATAAGGCCACAGAGATGACGATATGGTACACGAAGTATATACCAGGCGCACGTAAATAAGAGAGCAAATGATAAAATCTTTAAGATTGACATCCCTCACACTCAATGCAGCTAACGCTTTATTTAAAAAAATAGGCCTAGATTGCTTACTGGTTGTAATGCTAATATTTCTCCAATTTCATATTGTCTTCACTCATCATCTCCCTGGCCTTATCCTATACACTGTTGGGGTCGGCACTTTATTCAACCTGATCTGGCTGTTCACCAGATTTGTATACGAAGCGATTGCCATCTGACCTTCGCAACCCCTTTAACGAGGTAAATCAGTGATCTGGGTTAAACCAGTTGTCAGACTATTTTAGGCATCCAACTGACCTTTAACGATTGCCAAATGTGTAAAATTGGCAACGGGACCGACGGCTTAAAGATTACCCATCCAATTACTGGCTAGGGTTAGGGTTCCTTAAATTCGCTTATCGAATGATATGCGCAGTAGCATCTGTGCCACAGCTTCCCTATATTATATTGTCTATCATACTTTTAATTATATTTCTATGTTGGCATGGGATATTCCAGTGTCATGCTTTTTAATGGTTTTTATTATTTCTGGAATCAATCCAAATCATTAGCCGGTGGCCCTAGGTCTCTAGGTCAGGTAAAGAATACACCAAAACTTGACTCAAATGATTAATTACTAAATCCATGCCGTCTTACTATCGCCGTTTTTATTACTTATTGGCTACTCCTCAGTTTCACCCTCGTAGACTAAATTTCATGAGTGAGTAGCACCGCTTAACCCTAATGTTTTTATAAATAATAGTAGCTAAGTTGCTTCTTGTAACATTAGATATCCCGTTAAAATCAAGCCAGCTGTTTCTGAGATTACCCGGAACTAACAGACAGACAGACAGACAGAGATTTTTTTATAATGTTTTTTACGTGTTTGCCGTATATACTTTCACAGGTATTTTCTGAAAAGCTGTTAATTTGTAATAACAAACAGACTCCTGAATTTTATTTATCTATATAGATTTATAGACAAAACATGGCTTAAATGAAGATAAGACCAAACTCGGACCAAATGGACATACCATTTTAAATCCATATCACAGAAAAAGATGGCACTACTTTTATACCAAGGACTATCGTAGTATATGTATTGTAGTAAGAGAGAATTACTTCAGTGGTAAGCATACTTGAATGCATACAACCATCATGCAGTTTTATCTGTCCTGCACAATTTTATATATATATCCTTACGTGAACAAAGTCCTGAACATTTCTTCAATCATATTCCCTCCGTGTGGAACGATCCTCTGCGTGGTCTCACATAGCGTCTTCAGAATGCACTGCCTCCCACTGTACCCCATACTGAAAAAGAATAATCTTTATAAATAAAAATGAATAGCTGTTCGTTTGTCCCCTTAAAATTCGAAAATGGCCGGAGCGAATTGGCTAATTTTAGAAGTTCTGTGGCCTGACTATGAGCTCTTATTGAAATGATAGTTCAGTTGTGTGACAGTGACAGATGTACGCACGTCAAATATTAAGAATATTAAGAATTTGCCATGCTCACAAATATTTGTAATATTTTAGCTATTATTTTTGGCAATTGAGCATTGGAACTGTGTCCATGGGCTTATATTCATGAGATATAAATACGGTAACCAAATAACATTGTATAATACATTTTTTAAGAGCAATTTTTAGAAGACTAATCAAATAAAGATATTTTGAATTTTGAATTTAGAAAATTTTTAAAAAAGAATCATTACCTGTCCATTATGGTCTCCAGCTTCCGATATAAGTCCCGTCGACTTCTCCTCTGCATCTGATTTTCTTTCTGCTTCTTCTTGAGCCAGTACTTGCTGCCCACGTAGTATGCGGTCAGCTCCGTGGCGTTGGGCAGCTCGTAGGCTATTGCCCAGTTGAGGCCGAATGTGAACGTGCCCGGTGACGTATGAGGAGCTGGTTGACCTATTAGACCTACTGTCATACAGCCGGCACACTGGAAAAGTTTTTAAAACTAAAATATAACCTAAGTGGTTTAATAGACAACGGCAGACGTGGCAGGACGTTTCCCTGATAAACTTGCCTGAGCAAGTCCTGGATCGGGGTGGACAGAGGGAGGGAGGCCCAGCAGTAAGACATATCGGGCTCATCTATATCTATACATACAAATCAAATTGAAGTGTCTGTTTGTAAATTCCAAAATAACAGTTTTTCACTAAATGATAATATACACGGTACTGACATAATAAAACCAATTGTAAATTTTTTTCTCCGTCTGTCTGTCTGTCTGTCTGTTTGTTTCGGCAAAATGGCAATATCCTAAGATGTCTGTTGAGCAATATTTAAAAAAAATGTTTGTTTAAACAAATTGCGGATATATACCTTGTTTTGAAGCACTAATTTTCTAAAATACTTTGGAATAAATACGAAAGAAAATAAGTAAATAAAACTCACAGAAAAACTAGATCCTTCAGGAAAGGCCACGTATCGTTTCCTTCGTGATAACACTTTAGATTCACTATCAATCGATGCGGTCAAAGTTATCAAACAACTAATTAAAATAACACAAAGGTAATTTGAATTTGAATTCATTGTGTAATTTTTTCCACTAACGGCGCTCCCACACAAATAAAGTCTTGGAACAAAATGATTTTGAATCAACTAACGGTAAGCAATAATTGTCACGTCCGAAATTTGAAACTGATTTGGACAATACCGCTAAAAGGCACAAATTGGAACGAATTTCACATTGTTCTTGAATTGTTTGATGTTTTATTAGACTGTCTACGTTATTAGATATCGCCTGTCTACAGGCTGTACTAATAATAACTGTGCCCGGCAAACGTTGTATTGCCATATATTTTTGGGGTGGTCACCCTTATCATTTAGGGGTATGAAAAATATGATATAATAATTTGAACAGTGTCCATGGGCTTATATTCCTGAGATATAAAGACTGTAACCAAAAACATTGTATAATATATTTTTTTTAAAAGAGTAATTGTTGAGTTTCTTGCCGGGTTCTTCTCAACAAAAGCTACCACCCGAACCCAGTGGTAACATTTATAATCATGTATTTTGTGTCCTTCTGACGATTTGAAAGTACTTTATAAGAAGTTTAATCAAACAAAGTTATTTTGAATTTTGAATAGATGTTGGCCGATTCTCAGACCTACCCGATCTGCACACAAAATTTCATATAAATCGGTCCAGCCGTTTCTGAGGAGTACGGCAACTAACATTGTGACATGGATATTGTATATATTAGATTATAAAGAGGAAACATTTGTACGTAAGTATATTTGTATTGAATAGACTCCGAAAGTACTGGACCGATTACAAAAAATATTTCAACAATAGATAGCTACATTATCAGCGAGTAACATAGGCCATATTTTATCCCCGTACAGCGACGGGAACGAGAACTACGCGGGTGAAACCGCGTGACGTCTGCTACTGTTGAATATTCATAGGAAAATTATCAAGTAAGTACCAATTCGGCACCGTTTTTTTGATAATAATTCTTCTTCTCTTGTTTTGTCAATTTAATGTGTAAAAATAATTTTATCATTTATAAGAACCGTGGTGGCCTTGGGGTTTGAGCAGATGCCTGCTATGCAAGCGACGCAAGTTCGAGTCCCGGGACCTATACCAATTAGTTTTTCTAAAAACTTATGAGCAGTGATTTCACACAACGTGCTTTGCGGTGAAGAAAAACATCGTGAGGAAACCTGCATATGTCTGAGAATATTCAAAGATGTATATATAGTGCATGAGAAAGTGATGGTGAAATGTGGGTGTTGTTGTTACAATACCTCTGCTTACCCCTTCTAGGACCCTTCTGGAATGGCGTGAGCATATTTATTATTATAATTATATCACGAAAAAAATTGGCCAATGCGAGTAAAAAAATATTGAAACTATTTATCGAATTAATTTTTTTTTTAAATTATATAAAAATACATCATCATCTAAAATTTTTTGTGTCTAACTATTAATGATGCCTGTTGACAGACGCACAGACGGATGGACAGCAAATTCTTAATAGAGTCCCGTTTTAGCCTTTGCGTATGAAAACCTAAAAACATGGTGGTAACTTTAGATAACTTAAGTAACCGACATGTTATACTCTGTCTTAAATACTTTAATTTGGTTCAAGTCATCTAAAGTCAAGTCTTTGGACGCATTCACAGAATCTATCTGCCCGTTTGGTAAAAGCGTAGGCATTCAGCTGATGAGTTGCCAGACTCGTGATTAAAAAAATACCACTATCATTTTCCAATATTTCCCCCAGAAATGGTTCTACGCTACTAGAAACAGCTGCCTTATTAGGTCAAAATATGACACAAATTACGATTTATTCCCAGGGATTTGTCGATGAAAGAATGTGTATTTACCAAAACCTAAGTTCAGGTCTTTGCCCCAACAATCCCTCTTATCCACAGTTTTAGCGTTCCAAAGATTTATGAAAAACATATATCACCAAACGCGAGGCCTTACTTTGGGTTAACGATCGTAAATCACAATATTCACCAGTTACGTGAGTTCTTTGCCCCTTATTTTTCGTACTATGAAATCCGCATACCCGTACCATTTTTTACTGTGATATTTGGATGCGAGAAAAATAATATGTTTTTGTGAGTTTAGAACGAGAGACAAATTGGAAAACTATCCATAAATTCACATGTGGAGTATATTTCAACCGTTTTTGATTTTTATTTTGAAAAAGGTTAAAGCTGTTTGGTTTTTTTATCTTTCAAGATACAACTCAATACTATTTGAAATAAATTATATTTGATTACGGGTCGTGGTGGCCTTGAAGCGACGCAAGTTCGAATCCCAGCGGGGTCTGTACCAATGAGATTTTCTAAAAACTTATGTGCAGTGATTTCACACCACGTGCTTTACGGTGAATGAAAACATCATCAGGAAGCCTTCACATGTCTGGGAAGTAATTCAAAGAAATGTATAATGCCTAAGACGGCGATAGACTCGCCATCATGTTGGCACTTAATCATCTTCGGTGAAACGTGGGTGTTGTGGATACAATCTCTGCCTACTCCTTCGGGGAATATAGGCGTATGTATTATATGATATATTTACAATCACGTGTCATGTCACGCTTTCGAGAACTTAATGAATGAACCGATAATGATAACCAATGGTAGAGACACCTGTAAACCCGTTGGTGTGCGCGACGATAACTGTTTTTGGGATCCCTCTAAAAGCTTTCTCACTGTTATTGTGGAACAATTTATAAATTAGCGCCTTTTCCGATGACAATTTTTAAATTAAGACTGAAGAATTGGTAGAAAAAGTGATTTTCTAAGTGAACATCACATTATCCAGAAGATTGTATACTATATGTAACGGGACTATTATTTTCCGCTGGGCGATTCAATGACCATTGTAGTATCTGGATGTAATCATTACTTATTCGCGTACAATATATCGCACCCTCAGAACGATAGGAGATCATAATCTTGAATGAAACTTGGTCAGTAATTATCTTACCAGTTTTAAATAACATGTATTGTATATTTTTAAAATGTTTAAGGTTGTGTATTGTCGATAAGCGTTAATAATTTTTATACTCTTTTTAAAACTACGTATAGACATACATTTTGGGGTCTATCTATCTTAATGTTTTTTTTTTATTTTGAGTTGAGTCCGTGTCATTCTGAGGGTACGATATGTATTAATAATACTACTTACAGTATGACACATGACATGATGATATCTTGTACTACGAACTGACAAAATAACTTAACCTACCCTGATGCTCAAAGTTTACTTGAAATAAAACCATACTATTAATTACACTTTAAATTTATTCAAATCTAGAATGAACTTCAAAAGTGACATCGGACAGTCGTTGGCCTTATCACAAAAGTCTTCGTCCAGTAACTCGTTGTAAGTCGGGCCCATTTCGTTCAGAAATTCTTTTTCATGAAGAGGAGCACTGTAAATCATAAATACACATAACGTATATACAAACAACAAGGTAAAAATAAAACGTAAAATCTGGGTGGATGGCACCGCTGGTGTTGAAACCATTTATAGGATAAGGTGACTTTTTTCCATGTGGTGGAGTGTATTCTGTTTGCAATAATCGTAAAACTAAGAACCATTTTTTTTTTCATAGAGCAAGTATTGATGCAATAAAAATTAAGTACAGGAGCCCGACCATGAGCTCTTATTGCAATGATAATTGAGCTGTGTGATAGTGATACATGTATACACGTCAAATACATCTGTCTCATAATAAGAGTAATGCTATCAGCGCAATAAGAGCTCATGGTAAGGCCTCTCAACAATACATTTTCAAATTTCAAAAGAACGGTTAAAATCAGAGAATAAAAAGCAACTAAGAAAATGCACATGATTTTTTTAAATAAATCTAAATATCAAACAAAGCACATACTATATAATAAAAGCATGACCTAAGATAATCCTTGGTTTATAGCTAGTTCCATCTCTTTTTGTGATACAGATTTAAAAAGGGATGGACTTAGTTTTAGTCCGAGTTTTCCCAGTCTCGGTTTAAGACATGCTTTGTCATGATGGTGATATTTTTGGAAATAATACCATCACGTTTTCCTGACTGCAATGTGCCCCAACCCTTAGGCACAACGCGTGTTCGTAATGTGATACTATTATGGCAATCCCTACGGACATAGTTTGAAAAGTTATCGTGTGAATTTGCTAAAATATGTGTTCGTAATTCCACTCACAAATCTTTCCTCCTGCGATCAAATTATACTGTTCACGGAATGTTTATATTTCATTTTATAACTCACTAGCGGACGTCACGCGGTTTCACCCGCGTAGTTCTTGTTCCTGTGGGAGTACGGGGATAAAATACAGCCTATGTTACTCGCTGATAATGTAGCTATACATTTCTAAAATAATGTTTCTAATCGGTCCAGTAGTTTTGGAGCCTATTCAATACGTACATACTTGCATCATCATAACTGCTTAGTACGTTCGCCTGCCGATCACGAGGTCCCAAACATTAATATTGGGTTTTTGTGTCTAGGAATTCACAATAAAATGCCCGGAGTTTGGAAGTTGGCGGTGTTTCCACCCCCGTGCCTCGGAGCGCACGTTGCACCGTTGGTCCTACGCCTGATCTCTCTCCGGTCGTGTCTGATTGCCTCCCATCGGACTATGAGAGTGAGGGAATAAAGAGTGCACCTGTGTTTGCGCACACACTTGTGCACTATAATATCTCCTACGCACATGGCTGATCCTCGTTGAGATTAGCCTCCGTAACCGAAATTCGGTAGGAGATCATTATTATTATAATTATTACTGCATGCAGCAAATCATTCCTCTTTATATTCTTGTAGACTTTTTTTACCTGTCATTGACCCAGCCCTTTTCACCCGGGTCATTTATATTTTATTATTTTTTTTTACTATGACGACTTTGTACCTGTAAAACTTATGTGACGAACCACAGAGCAAAGTGTAGAAAAACTAGCTTTATCCGCATGGAATATATTAGGGTTACTTATTGATAAATATATTAATATTAATAGCTCTAGTAGTGCCTCTCACGTTGCTGTGCCCTAACAGGGTTTATGTTTAGTTATAATTAAGATTACTTTGTATCGTACATGTAAGTAACATAATTGCAATAAATATATGAATATGAATATAACTTGAACCATATTTTACCAATAACGGCGCTTTCCTTTGAACCATCTTCAAAACGTTTCATATCATCTTATATAATGTTCTAAAGACTACATAAACGCATAAGAACGCGACTAACCAACCTTATTTCGCGACATAATTATTTACATTAACGCAGGTCTGTTAGAAAACAGTTATTATCACGAAATAGGGAGCCCGAGGGACTGGGACGTAATGCGGAAATTAACATCCCTTCCACTCATTTAATTGCTTTGTGTAAGAGCGACAAGTGAATATATTTATATACCACCTTATTACTGTTTTATTCAAGTGATGTACATAACGATGACAACCATCATCTCCCTGGCATTATCTCATACATTGTTGGGGTCGGCACTTGATTCAACCCGATGTGGCTGATCAATAGGACCTGGTTTCTATACGAAGTGACTGCCATCTGACCCTGAAGTTCGTAAGCCCTTTGACGAAAAAATCTGAGATCTGGGTTAAACCAGTTGTAAGATTGCCAAAGATGATAAATTGGCAACCGGGACGACTTAACGTGCTCTCAGCGGCACGGACGGAGCTGGCCCCCATCTAATTACTGGCTAGGGTTAGGAGGGTTGCTTAACTTCGCTGATCGAATGATATGCGCAATAACATCTAGCTACCGTTTGACCCAAATATAGAATCACACTCGTTGCCAAACACCAACATCAAAAGTGAGTAATTTATTTCATATATTTTTATTTCTCTCTTTTTGAACGCGGTATTACTTTTTTTGTAATTTTTTTTTAATAATAAATTTTATTATTAGATTATATTATTTAAGGTTTGTTGTTAAAATCACTAATGTATCTTACTATGAATTATAATTTCAAATAAAATATTTGCAAACTATGGCTATATTTTATTTCCGTACACCCACGGTAAAGGGAACTACGCGGGGGAAACGCTCGCTACGATTCCGTTTCGGTTTTCATGACGTGAATAGAGCTGGAGACCCTAATCCTACTAATCACAGTAAAAATGATGCAATGTTAGAGTGCTGTGTTCTTTAGTGAGTAGCCGTTACTCCTTGGAGAGAGAGCTATGCTAGAAAAATTCATTACAAACTGCCTCGTTGGTCTAGTGGTTAGTACGTCGCCTGCCGATCCCGAGTTCGATTCCCGGGTCGGTTCAAAAATTAGTATTGGGTTTTTATGTCAATAAAATGCTCGGAGTTTGGAAGTTGGCTGTGTTTACATTCCCGTGCCTCGGAAAGCACGTTAAGCCGTTGGTTCTACGCCTTAACGAATGGAACAAAATTATATCACAGTGTCTGGGAGTTTTGAGAGGATCAGTTTGCGAGAGTGTCCTCTATTTCATAATGTTTTTAAGTCCGCATTTTATAATTTTTGTATAGTATTTTTAGTTGTTTTGTATATCATGTTAATTATTTTAATCGGTGTAACCGTTATAGTTAACAAAAAATAAATTAATTAACTCCCTACGGTTGTGTCGGATTGCCTCCCATCGGACTATGAGAGTGAAGGAATAAAGAGTGCACCTGTGTTTGCGCTCACACTTGTGCACTATAATATCTCCTGCGCACATGGCAAATCCTCGTTGAGATTAGCCGCCGTAACCGAAATTCGGTAGGAGATCATTATTATAATATTGGCACAGCCCTATCATGCTTAATAAGGTAGGAAAGAGAGTTGGGAATCTGTTGGGAAAGTGGTCCCCACACTCGCGGCTTCATTTTCCCCTCAAAAATATAACCGTCCCAAAACGTTCCGGTTCCAAAAGGCCCCCCGACTCGTTGGTGTTAAGGAAACCCCTTCAAGGACTCTTCTAAGGGGGCGAGAACATATTTTTATATTGATTTCACTTAAACATATTAATATTACGGATAGTTCTTATTTACGTTATTTTTCATCTGTTATTTTCATAAAAGCATGTCATAAGTCAAGTATCCAGTAGGGGGGCGCTATAATGACGCATAGCCGTGTCGGGCCGTTAAGATGGTTTGTTGGAGTTAGTTGTTTGTGCTTTTAGATAAATATATAGAATTATGGTATTGGTGAAGTTTTACGAATTTTGATAATATTGCATGCAGTTTAAGAAAAACAATGTTTAGTTATCATCTAAACAAATTTTTGAAGGATTTTCATATAATTAGCATTAAATAGTAGCAACATCGACCTATTTTTAAATTTACTATTCTAATAATATGATTCCTTGTAATACGGCAAAATAGTCTTCTTCGTCAAACTTTATTTTTATTGAATAATAATTTAATTAATTATATTATAATTACAAGAAACAGTAATAAGAACTAATTACAAATAGAAAACTTGGTCCAAATCGGTGTCTCTCGGGATCGTGCCAAGAAGGCTGGCAGCATTGCCACGTTGAATAGCAATGCTGATTCTCTGAGCGAGAAAAGCCCCAGCCCGCTTGTCACGAGAGGCTCTTACCCGACGACGTGCAACGTTTATGAGCATCCGGACCTCAAGACCCCAGAGTTATCGCAAACGCAGAAAATATGTATTTTTGACTAACCAAACATTATTTCCTATGCTTGAAGCACTCCTGCTGAGCAGCAGCAGAGATGGGACGGAGCCAAGGTATCGAAATCTTTAATAGGTATTAATAATGTCGTTTTGATTTACGTACAAAAATATTTTGTCTATTTGGACGCTATCTTTCTTCTAGAATTCAAAATATTTTGTAATACATATGCTCACGCCTGTATTCCACCAAGGGGTAGGGCAGAGGTGTTGTAATCACAACAAACACTTTACACCGAAGATGATACAGTGCCAACGTGACAGATGGTGAGTCCATCGCCGTCTCAGACACTATACATACTTTTTGTCTTTGAATGACTTCTTAGACATATGCAGGTTTCCTCACGATGTTTTCCTTCACCGTAAAGCACATGATGTAAAATCACTGTTCATAAGTTTTTTTTAGAAAAACTCATTGGTACAGGCCCCGCTAGGATGCGAACTTTTCAACTTTTCGACTGTTCAAATCTCAAGGCCACAATATAAACCAAAGAATTACCCTTGTATCCCCACATAATCAGTTGTGAAACATTTGTGATGTTCGTCCCTTAAATGTTTAAAATTATTAATATTGTGAAATTAATTGTCGCCTACGAGTGGAAGGCTCTATCGACATGTATTAATCCGACCGTGTAGAGATGACACGTACTCGGCTTATAAGGCAATTAGCGTCAAACCAAACGAATATGGTCGGCTTATCCCGACGCGCTTTTTTGCAGCGTAGTCGCTTGTTTGAATGCTAGGATTTATTAACTAACAATTACAAAAAGAGGTTAAATTATTCAGTGCCCCAATTATATCACTGATTCTTGGATAATCATAAACCTTACATCGCGCTTGTTAAAAATTGCGTAAAATTAAGCAAATTATGTATTATTTTTTATTTAGATAATTGATATTTATTATTAATCGTTTAAGAGAGTGAAGTAAATTAAATAAAATTTACATAACATTTTGTAAACATATCATTTTGAATGCCCTTAAACTATCATATTATGTCACTACATTTTATTGGAACCTTTATTAATTAATTTTTTTTTTAATCGAATTTTATTTTAAAATGTGTATTCGGACACCTTGTCTGTCATGCGTCAGTAGCGACGGTCAACGATGTCGTCATTCTTCCATCAATGACCTAATACGCCGGGCTCTGGTCACCGCCGGGGTGCCTGCTGTACTGGAACCAGTAGGTTTGGCGCGCAGCGATGGCCGGAGGCCGGATGGTATATCCCTGTTGCCGTGGAGATTGGGGCGGCCGCTGGTGTGGGATGCCACGTGTGTCGATACGTTGGCTCCGTCCCATCTCCCCGGCACTGCTGTTTCGGCCGGTGCTGCTGCTGCTCAGCGGGAGTGCCTCAAGCGCCGGAAATATGCTTGCATTGGTCAATGATACATATTTTCTGCGTTTGCGGTTGAAACTCTGGGGCCTTGGGGTCCAGATGCTCATCAACTTTTCAAAGAGGTTGCACGTCGTCTGGTAGAAGCCTCTCGTGACAAGCGGGCTGGGGCTTTTCTCGCTCAGAGAATCAGCATTGCTATTCAACGTGGCAATGCTGCCAGCCCTCTTGGCACGATCCTGAGAGACACCGATTTGGGACAAGTTTTCTACTTGTAATAACTCAATTATTTATTATATTAATAATAAATAGGTAACTAAAAACTAATTACAAGTAGAAAACTTGGCCCTAATCGGTGTCTCTCGGGATCGTGCCAAGAAGGCTGGCAGCATTGCCACGTTGAATAGCAATGCTGATTCTCTGAGCGAGAAAAGCCCCAGCCCGCTTGTCACGAGAGGCTTCTACCAGACGACGTGCAACCTCTTTGAAAAGTTGATGAGCATCTGGACCCCAAGGTCCCAGAGTTTCAACCGCAAACGCAGAAAATATGTATCCTTGACCAATGCAAGCATATTTCCGGCGCTTGAGGCACTCCTGCTGAGCAGCAGCAGCACCGGCCGCCACAGCAGTGCCGGGGAGATGGGACGGAGCCAACGTATCGACACACGTGGTATCCCTCACCAGCGGCCGACCCAATCTCCACGGCACCAGTGACATACCATCCGGCCTCCGGCCATCGCTGCGCGCCAAACCTACTGGTTCCAGTACAGCAGGCACCCCGGCGGTGACCAGAGCCCGGCGTATTAGGTCATTGATGGAAGAATGACGACATCGTCGACCGGCGCTACTGACGCATGACAGACCATGGTGTCCGAAGATGTCCACACTATCTCCACAGTGACACCGATGAGGGACAATACATTTTGCGCCTAAACGCAAGCAAGCACACACTTGTAATTAGTTTTTAGTTACTAATAAATACCTAACATAAATGTGTAATATAATTACATTCATTCAATATTTTATAGTAATCAAAATTAAAAATATAATCATATTGCTTCTAATTTCATAAACGCTTTAGCTGTATCTCGTTCAAATAATGCGCGTCTGTATGTAACATAACCAAAGGCACAGCACTTTTCATTACGGCGGTGATCGCTTGTATTAAATATGAAAGCCTTTTATACGCTGTTTAATCCGAGTGATATACATATCTGTTTAATTATATATATAATTGATCCACCTTGGCTCAGTAGTAATTATAGATTCCTGATCCGCTGGTTCGATCTTCGCGTCAGTGAATACAAAATTAATATTAATTGATGAACATAATTATTATGTTGTGTTTGGATTAGCATATCATATGATTTGTGTGTTTGCATTATAATTGTGTAATTGATTCTTATTATAATTTCATGGTACAAAAATAAAACGTCGAAGCTTAGAAGTTCCTAATACGCTCTGCTAGTTGGCCCCCTAAACATCCACACACTGCCAATCTGCTTATTATCAGGTGGAGCTAAGTACATAAGAACCGTAATACTCACAGGAATACAGCCCTCAGTATATCATGGACTAATGAGCTTCCAGGGGGTGCCAGGTGGTACTTCGCTTCACATATGGTTCTGATGATGCAAGCTCTTCCATTTACATTGCGCCTGGAAAAATTAAGACGAATACCACTACAAATAAGCCTATAAAAACAACAACACCCACATTTCACCGAATACGATTAAGTGCCAACGTGACAGAAGGTGTCTATCGCTGTCTCAGGCACCGTACATACGTCATTGAATTACTTCTCAGATATTATTACCTGCTAAGGCATTAATGAACGACGAAGAATTGATCACCGGTTCGGAAACTAGCCTTATGAGTAGAACCGGCAAAAACTCAAACTTTACTCTTTAAAAAATATATTTTACAGTTTTTACTGGTTTCAGTATTATATCTCAAAGCCCGTGGACACAGTTCCGATTTACAATTGTGAAACATAATAACTAAAGAATTACAAATATATGTGAGCATGGCATGACTTAGAAGGCCCACATAAATAGGTAGGTACTGTGCTTTCACTTACATATCAAGTGCATTCCGGAGCAAGTCCCAGAACTCTCTCTTCTGCCTGTGATGGTGCTTACGCCTTAGCCCGGCTGCTATGAGCTTAGCATCCGGGAGGTGCCAAGCCAAATCAATCTCTACCACCAGGTACCAGCCTGAAGGTACGTGGGTCATGAATGTCTTCACTACAGAGGTGGTCATCTTTTGATGTTATAATAAAATGTAATAGGTTAGTTGAATTAAACATCGGATACTGAATTAATAATCAATATATATGCTCACGCCATCCCAGGAGGGCCTCCGAAGGGCCAAGGTGTTATTACAACAACACCCACATTTCACCGAATATGATTAAGTGCCAACGTGACAGTGGGTGAGTCCATCGCCGTCTCAGGCACTATACATATGCCTTTGAATTTCTTCTCAGACATATGGCACAGGTTCCTCACGATGTTTTCTTCCACCATAAAGCACGTGATGTGAAATCACAGCACATAAGTTTTTAGAAAAACTCATTGTTACAGGCCCAGCTGGGACTCGAATTTGCGTCGCTTGCGAAGCAGGCGACTGCTCAAACCCCGAGGCCACCAAGCTCTCTCTGGTAATAATAATATTAATTCGAGAATGATTTGTCACATGCTTATTTTCGCAAAGGATACACCCACAGTTAGCCCAAATCTATGTACTTGGGTATTATTTTTCTATACGATAAATGTATCCTACTTTCAATCCCTTGCAGTTGTCACACTCGCCATCGAACACACCCTACATTACAAAATAGTAAAAAATAACTTACTGAAATAGTAGAACCTTTCGGGAAGGCTATATGTCTCCTCTTCCTCAAGGAATTCAAGGAACTTTTCACATTAGGACACTTATCGTCTATGGTAGAATTCAAACCACTACATTGATAGCATATTGATGCAATTATTATAATCACTGTCAGTAATTTCTTTGGCAACATTATACAATTTGCAATTTATTTATGTTATCGTTATCACTTTTAAATAAAATTATTATTCAAAAGTGACAGTACACTTTTGAATAATAATTATTATTAGCAGTTTATTTGAATAATAATTATTATTAGCAGTTTATTTGAATAATAATAATTATATTGCTTTGGTAATCTAGGCGGAATAAGTTAATTCTTGGTATAATCTTCAGTGGCAAAGTATTTTTCTGATTCGGATGTTACGACTAAAGTAAGCTTGGACATCATTTGTTACGTTTACGTTTTACGTCACGTACACGCGTCAAGCACACGGTCGATATATGGGCATAATTATTTGATGATGATAATATGGAATAACTTAACCGAATTTCAAAAATAGAGGTTTCATAATCTAAACTACTCAAACCCGTCGGCCAGCACGGCTCTCGTATTTATAATATTGTTAAAGTGTGATAATAATTATAAAAAAATATTAATTCTGGAAGGCTAAAATTGTTCTCAATAATACCAACATAATTTAAATAAAGTTTGTTTATATCTCAATCTTTTACAAGTTATAAAGCTTGCTTATAGCTTGATCCATACATTAATTTCTTCAATATAATAAATACAAAAATCTCTGAGGTGCCCGAGCAATTTGATTAGTCACCTGCCACGCAAGCAACGTAAGTTGAATCCCAGCGGTGTGTAGGCACGTCATCATGAGGAAACCTGCATATGTCTGAGAAAAGGTTCAAAGTGCTCGAGACAGCGAATAGACTCACCATCTATCACGTTGACACTTAATCATCTTCGGTGATAGTGGGTGCTGTTGTTACAACAACTTTGCGTACCTTTGGGGAGCTTTCTGGGATGGCGTGAGCATGCTTACATGTAATTTTATTTTCAGGGCTAATTTTTGGGACAATGTACACGTTTTTACAATAAGATACCATCATGCAGTAGCTTACCCTTAAATAAATTTAAAGATATTGTTAAATCTGTTCTGATTAAAAAGGGCTGTTATACTGTAAGCGATTATATATGTGATAAAGAAGCTTGGCACTATGTTTTGTCTGATTATGGTTGTAAGTAATCCCATCGACACTGTAATTCTGCGCCAGTTAATTACTTTTATTTTCCAATTTTTTTCTTGACGGGCTTAAGTTGTCATGCTCACAAAAATGCCTTTGCTTGCGGCGGCGTCAGGATGACGGGTCGCTCACTTCCCTTTATAATGGTTGAGGAGGGCGATGGCTGGCATTCTCGTCATACTTGTGAACAGGTGCTGCTAGTGGGGGCTGGTCATCTCAAGCTACACAATTATTTGTAGTACTTATTTTTAGTTTTTAAATTTTTGTTATATCGACTTTTGTGCACTGGAACTGTGTCCATGGGCTTATATATATTTTTTATGATTTATATTGTATTACTCAAAGCTGTAATTTTTTTTAAAAGATTAATAACTTAGTTTCTTGTCAGGTTCTTCTCAGTAAAAGCAATCTTCCGAACCTGGCGGTAGCATGTATAATCCTATGTAATCGTGTCTTTCTGACGATTTGAAAGTACTTGTAAAAAGTCTAATCGAATATAGATATTTTAAATTTTATTTTTGTAAAATATTTAAATTGTTGCCGAAAAAGTCTGTTAAACAAAAAAAGTATAAGAAACATGTCTTATCCATACTTATACGTGGCACTATCGGGATCGCGAGTGTAAACGCTGTCCATTGACCCGGGATGTTTGATCGAAGAATTAGAGCGACTGCCGCCTTTGCTCATTAGCTCAGTCACGTTTCACACCTCCTTGGAATTTATCAACGAGCCACGCGAATTTCAAACTCAACATCTTAAATCTAAAGCACATTTTTGCTTAGGGTAAAAATTGTAGCAAGGCATTTTTATCACGCATATTTACATAAATGAATTATTTCACATTACACCTTTCGGGGTATTTTCATGTTATAATGGAGAGCTGATAGATTCATATTCCTTCCCTACGTGGAGCACTGGCGAACACTCTCCTCAGAGGCTGAACTCTACGGGAGCAATATTTAGCTGCGATCTTCTGGAAGATGGAGGTACCCAGTTAGGCTGTTTTAAAATTCAAACGAGAGATGTCGTTGATGTCTTAAATAATTAGTTCAGGTATAAAGGCATGTCAAAGTATCATGTAGGCAAAACATTGATTGCGACTTTTGAAAATTGTCAGCTGACGTCATAACTTTAACTGCCACCCAATCATGATTACCAGTACCCCTATCACGGGTTTGCCACTGTTTTCGTAAACTATACTCGCTAGCGTCACTCGCAATATTTGTATGAGATATTTTAGTTCTTCACGTCACCGCTGGGAGTCGCTGCACAATTTCTCATTTGGCGGAGACGCTAGCGAGTATAGATTACGAAAACGGTGGCAAACCCGTGATAGGGGCACTGGTGAAAGCAATAGCGCATGAATGACACCGTAATTTTTTGTAACTGCTCAAACTCAAACTCATCTTTATTCGATTGGACTTTAACAAAGTACTTTCAAAACGACATAATGACATAATTATACAGGATTATACATGCTACCGCCAGGTTCGGAAGACTGCTTTAACTGAGAAGAACCTGGCAAGAAAGTCATTAATACTCTTTCTAAAAATATATTATACAATTTAAAAAATACAAAATAAATAAATCACATAAGAAATGTAAGCCCATGGACACAGATCCAATGCACAAATGTCGGTAAAAGTCAAAATAAATTAAATCTAGTAGTTCCATGTCCTAATGTTTGCCTTGTGTTTGGTATCTATTTTAATAACATAAATAATTATTATATCCGTTGTCTGGTACCCATAGTACAAGCTTTGCTTAGTTTGGTACTGGATGGCGCTGTGTGGTAATGAAATGTCCGAACATTATTTATTAATATTTTTTGTAAATAATAGTAGCCTAAATTACTCCTTGTAAAATTAACTATCCGCTAGTGAAAGTCCCGTTAAAATCGGTCCAGTCGTTTCAGAGATTAGCCGGAACAAACAGATTAACAGACAGAGAGAAAAAAAAAAGTTTTTTATATGTATCTACCGTGTATACTTTTATATTCATTTAGTCAAACGGTGTAATTTTGGAATTACAAACAGACACTTCAATTTTATTTATCTGTATAGATATAAACAAAATTACATTATCGTCCCTTATTAATAAGCTTTATTTAAAGACATGATAAAATACAACAACGAGAAGGGACAATCATTAGGCTTGTCACACAATCCAGGTTCCAATAGTTCGCTGAAAGACTCTTTTACTTCATCCCTGAATCCCTCTTCATGTAACGGAGCCCTGAAAAAAATATTATTTATATATCTACTTTCTAATATTGAACTCCTTAGAAAAATGCCATAGGTAAATATTTCTAGCTATGCCTCGCAGATTAATCCGCAAATATACCAATAAAAACTATGTACTTAAAGATAGATTTATATGGTACATATGGTTATGGATCTCAAATATATGTAAATTCATTGTTATTGATTATGATCTCAAATACAACATATTAAATAGGTAATAGTTTACAAACAAAATATAATAAAACATAGGTAATGGACTTTATTAGTATTGTAAGAATAATTAAAACAGAAATTATAAAATTAAATATATAAAAATATAAGTACCTATAAGAAGAAGCCATATAATATAATAATATAAAATGTAAATATAATATAAATTTAAGTACTCTCTCAAAAAATTGCTGTGCCCAACAGGGTCCATATTGTTAATTTATAGTGTTACCATTATCACCTGTAAGTGCTAAATTAAGAATATGTTTTAAAGCAATAAATTAAAATTTAAATATTTATTTTTAATTAAAAAAAAACAATCGCATTGATAACCTCCTCCTTTTTTGAAGTCTGTTAAACAGGAGCTTAAGTTACTCCTTATATCAACAACTATCTGCCAGTAAAAGTCCCGTTAAATCGGTCCAGACGTTTTGAGATTGGAGAGAACTATTATTGGAGAGGATTCAGGCGACTGGGACCACAAGCTAACGGGAATTTTATTTATTTTTATACTCAGGCATCAGTAATTAGTGATTCAAGTAGCCTGTATCTTTAAATGTATAGTTAAGCTATCAGCGAGTAGCATAAGCAACATACATACATATGCTCACGCCTGTATTCCCCGAAGGGGTAGGCAGAGGTTTTGTAATCACAACACCCACTTTTCACCTAAGATGATTAAGTGCCAACGTGACAGATGGTGAGTCCATCGCCATCTCAGACACTTTACATACTTCATTGAATTACTTCTCAGAAATATGCAGGTTTCCTCACGATGTTTTCCTTCACCGTAAAGCACGTAGTGTGAAATTTTGGTACAGACCCCGCTGGGATTCGAACTTGCGTCGCATAAGCATATGTAGCATAATGTAGCAAAAGCAAATATATTTTATCCCCTTACACGGGAACGGGAAATACGCGAGAGAAACCGCGCGACGTTTGCTAGTGTATAATACTTACGTAAATATAGCCCGCAGCAAATCATGGACCAGCGAACTCCCAGCAGGCGCTACTTTGGTGTGAGCCTCGCATATACTTCGTATTAAACACGATCTCCCGTTTATATTGTGTCTGGAATAACAGGTTAGCAGATATAGCCCCTATCGTAGACTAAGATAGTCCTTGGTTTAAAAGTAGCTTCATCTCTTTCTGTGATACGGGTTTAAAAAGAGATGAATATAGTTTTAGCCGCAGCTTGGTAGATGTGTTTTCATAAATAAATAAACAGCATTGCCGTTGTAATCTAGTGGTTTGATTAGTTGCAGTTGATTAGCAATTGTAGAGTGCCGTCATGAGCTATGAGCGCTCAGTGAAATTAGTGGGCGTAACTACGCATGATAGGGGTTCAACTCAAAATTTTCTGAAAATAATTATGTTAAGATAGACAGACCTCAAAATGTATATCTACACATTGTTAAAAATAATATAATATAAAACAATATTTTACATCGACAATGCACAACCTAAACCATACAGCAAAAATATATAATACATTGTATTAAAAACTGGTAAAACAACTTGGCGATTGCGATTTCCAAATAAAATATTTTGATTTGAACCTATCGTTTTGAGGGTATTCGCATCCTTCCATACAGACAGACAAAAATAGCCTCAAAAAAGAAACTACTGCGCATTCAAGGTCGGTACACCTAACTCGAACCACGAAACACAGCTAGTCTTACTACATTATATTTACTTGAAATACTTTACATACATATGCTCACGCCTGTATTCCCCGAAGGGGTAGGCAGAGGTGTTGTAATCACAACACCCACTTTTCACACCAGATGATTAAGTGCCAGCGTGACAGATGGTAAGTCCTCCGCCATCTCAGACACTATACGTCATTGAATTACTTCTCAGACAAATACAGGTTTCCTTTCGATGTTTTCCTTCACCGTAAAGCACGTGGTGTGAAATCACTGCACATAAGTTTTTTAGGTAAACTCATTGGCTGGGATTCGAACTTGCGCCGCTTGCGTAGCAGGCGACTGCTCAAACCTCAAGGCCACCACGGCTCTCAAATACTTACACATCAATAGCTCCTTCCAACGCCTGCCAAAACCTTCTTTTCTGGCGATGGTGAAGTTTTCTCCTGTATAAGGCATTGGTGAACTTTGCGTCAGGTAAGGGATAGAGGACGTCTATCTCCAGCGCCAAGTTCCAGCCTGAAGGTGCGTGGGTCATGAACGCCTTCACAAGGGATATGGTCATCTGTGAAAGGAGTACATATCTAGAATTATTATGTATGTTCTTTGAGATCTATTATGGGATTCCATTCCACGCGCATAGTCCTAATTTCATAGGTGGCCGATGTTACTCCTTGTATAGATAACCCCACCGCAAAATCGCGTGACGTCTGCTATTATTACAAGAGAGTGAAAAAAATATTTCCAATGATAAATTTTTTTCAAAAAGATTCATCTCCCGTCAACAACGAAAATCTTCATAAGTATGAAACATCGAATAAAACACGTGAAAGGCAAAATTACGACGGTACCTTTTGCTCGCTGTAGCATATGAATGTGAGTGATGTGATGAATGGAATGATTTTTCCTCATAATTTGATTTCCTGTGACGTATTGAGATTAGGTCTTTTGTTCGCCTCCAAAGGAAACCTTTCACGACGTCAATATGTTCTGGCTGTTGTGAATTAATACAATAATACATTCTGGCGGTTTTCCTAAGAGATATTAAAATGGAAATAATTTCAAGTTAAATTTCATGGGGATTACATACATACATACATATGCTCACGCCTGTATTCCCCGAAGGGCTAGGCAGAGGTGTTGTTATCACAACACCCACTTTTCACTGAATTTGATTAAGTGCCAACGTGACAGATACGTCTTTGAATTACTTCTCAGAAATATGCAGGTTTCCTCACGATGTTTTCCTTCACCGTAAAGCACGTGGTGTGAAATCGCTGTACATAAGTTTTTTTTTAGAAAATCTCATTTGTACAGGCCCCGCTGGAATTCGAACTTGAGCAATTCTTGTATATATAGAATACGAATCTCGGAAACGGATTTTCAGGGGAAAAAATGATCTAGTTAGGTTTTATTTTTGGACAACATATACATTTTTTAAATATTAATGTATTGCTAATTAGTTGCAAAAAAAATACCTGCAAATCGTAAAGTTACTCCGCCATTTGAACTACTCGTGCCCCTCAATAGTTTTTCCCAAACTTCATTTTCTTGTAGTTTATTTTTAACAAGTCTCAAAGTAAGTACATTATGATGACAAAAAATAAAAGTTAAAAATAATATGCTCACGCCATCCCAGAAGGGTCCCCGAAGGAGTAAGCAGAGGTATTGTAACAACAACACCCACATTTCACCGAATATGATTAAGTGCCAACGTAACAGAGGGCGAGACCATCGCCACGTACTATACGCTTTTGAATGTCTTCTCAGCCATATGCAGATTTCCTCACGATGTTCTCCTTCACCGTAAAGCGCGTAGTGCGAAATCACTGCACATAAGTTTTTAGAAAACGTCATGGGTACAGACCCCGCTGGGATATCTCTTACGTAGCAGGCGACTGTTCAAACCCCGAGGCCACCAGGGCTCGCTATGATGATAAGTTCATTGATGCACTCACCACAAAGTCACTTTTATCTGGAAATGTTAGATGCCGTCGTTTCCGCAAGGAATCCAAAGGAGTTTTTACATTAGAACACTGATTTGTAGAATTCACCAAAGTCCCACTATCCATGGCTATAGTCATTAAAAAAAAGAGCAAACATACTGGCCACCAATGAGATGTCATGATTCAAATGTCGAACGTATAGAATGGTGTGAATGTCGCAACTCTATTGCGTTTGTCTTCAAATGCACGTGACTGAAAATCTAAGAACTTGTCTTACTACTTCCCAATATAGACCGTAAGGTTAGTCATTATTGGTAAAGTGTAAACTAGGCTATACCTTAAGGATTCCGTATGATAGATTGTGTAAATGCTTGTTTCCAAGTCTGGTTGCTGTGTAGTTCAGAAAATGGTTAAGTCACACGTATTTTTTTTACACGAGCGACTGTTATATTGGGCAATCTATAAATATGTGTGACTTATAGCAATTATCCAACATAATGTTTGAAAATAAATGCGAATATATTTCAGAAAAATATGACAGAACTCTATGAATATACTAAGTACATTTGTTTTGCATCCACCAGTAAAAGCATTCGTGTTGTTTGTTCACACGGTTTTATTGTTTGTTAATTCAATCGTTAGTACATTTTGTAATGGAAAAATCCTTGAAACTAAGGAAATTTTTGCTCAATTTAAACTCAGCAAAATCTCAAGGTTGCGCGTTCAAATCGGGTTCATCGGGTCACCATTGTGGGGAAAGCGAGTTATCATGCTCATCACCAGCGAAGTCGGGTGTCATGCCTGGGGAACCGCAGCTCCTACTGTTCTAATTAGAAATTTGTTCATACTGCAATACGCTCGAAAACTCTCATAGCGCGATTTAGGTTCTCGTGTAATTGTACTAATAATTGTTAGCGAGTAGCGCTATCTATGTAGCAAGTGGAGAATCGCTGCTACAGTGACATACAAGAGTTCCTAGCGCCTATGAACGCGACAAACACCATGGACGATAAGACGGGAGAGATAACAAGGAAGAGATAGATAGAGAGTTCATCGACGTATCAGATGTCCTCACGGTATATGCCTCCTCACTATGTAACTCATGAAGCGATATCAATGTGCTAGTTTTTGGAAAAACGTACAGTAACAATTTGAAATTTGTAGCTTTACAACCAGATCCGTGGTAGTCTCGGGGTTTGAGCAGTCCTTGCTACGCAAGCGACACAAGTTCGAATCCCACGGCCGGTTCCAATGAGTTGTACTAAAAATCTTATGCGCAGTGATTTCACACCGTGTGCTTTACGGTGAAGGAAAATATCGTGAGGACAACTGCATATGTCTGAGAAGTTCCAAAACGTATGTATAGTGCCTGAGGTGGTGATAGACTTGCCCTCTGCCACGTTCGCACTTAGTCATCTTCGGTGAAAAGTGTTATTAAAACCTCTGCCTACCCCTTCGGGTAAAACCACTATTTCAGCAACTGCTGTGTTCCTTGGGACTTGTTTCATGATATGACCGAATTTAATCCCATCCACGTTAAGATAGCGTCTGCAAAATAAGACTAGAGCTGTGTAGACTAGTACTGAGTCCTGTGCAACGTTTGAGCTAACAATTTTCGAGACGCTGCTGTCGCATTTCGCTCATTAACTTCGCAAAGTTACATCTTCTTGGAAATACTTGCAAGATTCACTAAAGGGATGGTGCTTTCGGAATACGCACATAAGTTACGATAACTTAAGTATAAAACTTATTATAGATGTATCTAATTTCTTTTCATCTTGCCTGCTGACGTAATTCTAGACTTTTCATCGAATGTTATTTGGTGCTTTCTGCATAATTAATTCGTCGCCATCTGAGACAGTATTCCTACATTTTCTATGAGTGTCGAAATTCCGTTTAGAAGATGATTATAAAAATGAATCAGTGTTGTTTAAAGACTTCTTCATTAAGATTGCTTTTACTAGCAATGATTTCAACCATAGGCAATTGATACATAGAGGATAAGACTCAATTTCGTTTCTTTAAAACCGACACTCGACGATGAGTGCGACGCTGAAAAACCTTAGTAAATAACGCGGCTGGACCTATTCCAAAGTCTTTACTATATGACTATTCATACTCTCAGAAGCTTTGCATAATTTTTCATGATAAACTTAAATGGGAAACTTCACTAATAATCCCTTCTAAGAAAATAAACTCTTCTCACTAAAATCTCTTCGATAGAAAAAAAACAATTATATAATGAAATACTTATTCTTTATTATAGTGTTTTTTTATTGAGATAAAGTTAACGAACTTATATTTTTATATTAGCTTCAATTTAAGCAAAATAAAAATAGAAAATATCGTTCTGATAACATAATCACTGCACATTTTTTTATAATAATGTATAGATTTCTTGTAAACAAAATGAAACAATGTTTATTGCCTATCAACCAAGTCGTAGAACTGGGTGCCGTATAAGTTTTCACAGTAGGGGTATAGCTTAGCGCAATCATCTTGGTGTTTATAAGCTCTGTCGTACTCCTTATGTAGATCGGACTCGAATTCACGACCTTCTGGCAACCTGAACAAATATAAAAATATGGAAAAATATAAACTAGCAAATTATTTTTCACTTTTGGTAACAAAAATATTTTTTATGTTCTGCCTTAGTATTCTGTATCAAGTAATACTTCATATCAACATAAAACAAGACGGAACAAATATACGATACTAGAAAACCTCTTTTTTATCAACTAAAAAAAGAAAAATATATAAAATATTCGGATGTTCCTCAAATAAAGACAGTGCTTAAAATCAAAAACTTTCAGTAACACTGTGACGTAATTAGTGATGAAACACTGAGGTATGGATTGGATTGCCTTACAGGAAGGCAGGACGATATTTGATATTGATGGTTCTTACGTAAATGTAGCCCTCATGATCTCTTCCAAGAAAGTGCCTTGTGATTCTCTTCTACTCTGACCCGTCTCACAAAGCATTCTTAGCACGCATTCTCTGCCGTTCCAGCCCATACTAAAATATAAAAATTCCATGGTTCACAAAAATAATTTTATTCTGGATCAATTTTATTAATTTTCAATTTCGATCTCGACTGTACTGATAAGTGTATGTAAAATTATAAAATAACATTTATTTTAAACATCGCCATTTTATGTTATTTAACATGTCACGTCACGTACGCTTAAAGCATATTTTTAGTGTAAGTTGACTGAATTTAATTGATTTCCACCTTTCTCAAGCAAACAGAAGATACCAATGAAATTAAATATATATTATAAGTATTATAAGTATTATTTTGGATTTTTATTATATCCCTAGATACGCAGATACTTACGCCTTAAAAAACGTCTCCAATTTGACGTACAGACTCTTCCTTCCCACTCTATGGAAGTCTATGTCGTTACTATTCCAACGCTTAAAGAAATCGTCAGTTTTCAGCGGGTCGTGCATTTCCTTTTTGAAGACCTGCGTTGCGTTAGCACTCGTTGTCTGAACATTATCCACGCTGCGCTTGGCAAAGGCCGGATTCACTATCAGTTTCCTAGAATGTTTATAGTTCATATTAAGTATCTATATTTGAAACAACTGAGGGATCTTTTTTACATACGGGGTGTGCTCGCTTTTTCATATTATAAAAAAGTGTCTGGTCTGGTGGTGATGGGTCTTTACCTTCTCAATACAGAGGTGCAGCCAGCAATGTGTTTTTTATAATAAAATTAGCTTTAGATATTTGCCTGTGAAAGTTCAGCTTAAATCGGTCTATCCGTTTCGGAGATAAGCCGAAACAAACAGACCGACGGACAGATAAAAAAAAATTGGTTTTCCTAAGTCAGTACCGTGTATTTTCATATGCATTTAGTCAAAATCTGTTATTTTGGAATTACAAACAGACGCTTAATTTTTTTTGATCTTTTATTTAATTGTGTATATACATCATTATATATTTACTAATCTCGCAAAATAAAAATAAATGTGGAAACAAAAAAATAAAGAAAAAACGTACCTTTTATACGGCACCTTACTGATGATTTTTCCGTTTTCATCCAGATAATAAATATGATTCTTAACATCTGCTCTTCTATTGGAAGGAAAGTCCTTCTTCTGTTCCTTGAATATGTTGAAGAGTTCAGGGTCTGTGGGCAGCACCCATGCCAGAGCGGCTGTGGTTCCGAACCAGACAATATCACCTATTTGCAGATAGCCACTATTTTGGGTACAGAAAACTGGAAAGTGAAAGAGTACTAATTTTATATGTTTTCTGGCTTTCATATGAATTTTTTAAAATCACTATATTCTTCATCTATCATGAAAAAATTCATGCTTCTAGGTAAAGGGCTAAAAACGCTATCCATCTTATTGCAAAACACGGACTGAAACTACGTCCATCCCTTTTATAATCCCTATCACAAAAAGAGATGGAACTTTGATACCAAGGATTATTTTAGGTGGAGTTTTGTAATAATGTGTGTATATGTTTTGATTATAGATATTTAATTAAGGCGACAGTTTTCTGACGGCAATACTAATTAAATCCCTCAATTTTGATCCTTAATAATATTCTTAAATTAAATAGTTGACGGCGTAAGTAAATTTTACGAGTTATTGCAAAGTATTTTTTTATTTTGAATCACGGCATTGTACGTGATTATATATTGAGAAAAATTATATAATAATAATTTTAAATTAAAAAATACTTAATAACCAAATCAAATAACTTACCCAATTGAAATGAGCTTCCATCCGGGAATGTCAAATATCTCTTTCTTCTCGAAAGAATTTTTGATGATCTTTGGCCATCATCATCAGAATATGCAGTTGTGTCATTTTCAAACGCCGATAGTAAGCCGATGCATGAAATTACCAGTATGATAAAGCTTAAGGTAGACGCCATTGCGAAATTACTAGGAAAATAAAATAAAGTTTTTGCCTAAAAATTAAATAAACACGTAGATTTAAAAAAATAGCTCGCGCGTACAAATATATATTTTTCATTATTTATTATTTAACATTTATTTATTTACATATTTTAAAATATTAATTTTTTCCTTGCCTTCCTTTTATATATGTCCTGTTTTTCCGCCACACAAATAACTGAATATGTTTAAACACTACCCATTGTGTTAAGATACAACATTGTAACTGGTCAATTCTGAGCTACCTACGCGATAATATTAGCTCGTTAGTAAAACAATACAAAGTGAGCTCCTCCGAGGTGCGTCACATGTAACTGTAGATTTATGTTTTACTATTATGTTATATTTTTGGCATATATACATATGCTCACGCCTGTATTCCCCGAGTGGGTAGGCAGAGGTGTTGTTATCACAACACCCACTTTTCACCGGATTTGATTAAGTGCCAACGTGACAGATGGTCAATCGCCGTCTCAGGCACTATAAATACGTCTTTGAATTACTTCTCAGAAATATGCAGCTTTCCTCACGATGTTTTCCTTCACCGTAAAGCACGTGGTGTGAAATCACTGTACATAAGTTTTTTTTTTTTTTTAGAAAAACTCATTGTTACAGGCCCCGCTGGGATTCGAACTTGCGTCGCTTGCGTAGCAGGCGACTGCTCTAACCCCGAGGCCACCACGGCTCTCTTAATGTTTAATATTATATTAATAGAGTAGATGTTAGAAGTTCCTAGAGGTTCGATGCTTATTAGATGCTATGTGGCTATTATTTTAGTCATCATCACCCTGGCCTCATCCCATACATTGTTGGGGTCGGCACTTGATTCAACCCGATGTGGCTGATCATCTGATTTTTATACGAAGCCACTGCCATCTGACCTTCGCAACCCCTTTAACGAAGAAAATCTGTGATCTGGGTTAAACCAGTTGTCAGACTATTTTAGGTCTCCGACTGACCTGTAACGATTGCCAAAGATGATAAATTGGCAACCGGGACCGACGGCATAACGTGCTCTCCAAGGCACGGAGCGAACTCGGGTGGTCACCCATCCAATTACTGGCTAGGCTTAGGGTTGCTTAACTTCGCTGATCGAATGATCTGTGTCACGAGCTCCTCTTTTTGTAGTAGTAAAATTAAATTCTAAATGCCTGAAATATTAATGAAGAAAACGATGTTAATTAAAAAAAAATCAGAAAATTTTATTTTATTTTTAAGTAACACCAGTTGATTCTGTGTACCAAAAGTAGGCGCCTTAAAAGTCTCAACTCTGTATAACTTACATATAAAAGAATAAAAATGTCAAACTTTCCATAATTTTGTGAAACGGTTGTGATGTTAAAAGCTCACAATATGTTTAGCATGTACTCAATACTTTTTTATTATCACCATATACGGTGGCTTGGGAATTTATTGGTCTGGGAAACAAGCTGATAAACTCTGTAGCTTGTATATCTTCACGCCCAGAAGGCACCCTAAGGGTTCACTGGAGGTAATTTGGTGCTATCGTGTGCCAGCCAAGTTAAAAGATAGTGAGTTCTACGCCAGGTACTGCACCCCAAGAAGTTTTGACACGTTCGAACGTCATCGCTTGACCTTGAGTTCTGCGCTTTTTTTGCATGGAGACGTAAAGCTTGAGGAAATAACGCAGGCAACGTGGCAATGCTGCCAGCCTTCTTGGCATAATCCCGAGAGACAGTGATTTGGGCCAAGTTTTCTACTTGTAATTAGTTTTAAGTTTCTTGTATATATAATTAAGTTCTTATTCAATAAATGTTTACGCAGGGAATGGCGTCACCGTAATGTTATAATCTATAGTTGGGACAATGTACTCCTTCTTTGAAATCGCAAACATAACCACGTCTTCTCGCTATTTTCCTTTACATTAAGCTCACAGTGCGACATCACTGTACACGTTTTTATAAGAAAACTCATAGGTCTATCATACCGATTTTCACTTTGCATTGTGATTAATTTGAATAGTTTGTAGATGCTTATATAAACAAATAATCACGGACTACTGTTTCATTATTTAAATATACAATTCGCTGCTTTAGACGGTAACCACAAGCTTATTCTGACACACTTCTGACAATGAATTTATTGGCTTATGTCATAAATTGCAATGCAAAGTTCAGCAAATAATGCGTTTTAACACTTAATACCATTTAACAAGCAATTATTGTATATGTATAATCTCAGAATCGGCTCCAACGATTTTCATTGAATTTAGTAGGTAGGGGGTCATGAGGGTCATAAATCGATCTAGCTAGGTTTCTTTAAGCTCCAGTGATCCAGGTTAGATACTAGGCTTCGCTCGTCCTTTTCGACGCTTTTTAAAAATGAATACTTGTTTACATTGCAACCAAGTTCTATACATTCAGTGTGTATGTCTTATCGTAGTATGCAGCAATAAGTCGCATTGTAAGCGACTCATTCTTACACCATTAGGAAACCTTATACAGAAATAAAATACAATATGTCACAATACATTTTTATTAAAGCGTTATTTAAAATTTAACTGGCACTTCGAAGTTATCACATCCAGGATACAAAGTCTGACAATCGTTTCCAGCTGTGTGTGCTTTGTCATACTCCTTATGGTCTTCATCTTCAAACTCCTTGCCTTTTGGTAACCTATAACCAGGAGGGTTCATATAATTTATAGTATACTAGCTGTGTATTGCGATTTTATACGTACATACATATGCTCACGCCTGTATTCCCCGAAGGGGTAGGCAGAGGTGTTGTTATCACAACACCCACTTTACACCGAATTTGATTAAGTGCCAATGTGACAGATGGTGAGTCTATCGCCGTCTCAGGCACTATACATACGTCTTTGAATTACTTCTCAGAAATATGCAGGTTTCCTCACGATGTTTTCCTTCACCGTAAAGCACGTGGTGTGAAATCAGTGTGCTTAAGTTTTTAGAAAAAGTAATTGGTACAGGCCCAGCTGGGATTCGAACTTGCGTCGCTTGCGGGCGATTGCACAAGCCCCAAGGTCACCACGGCTCTTGAATATTTAATTTATTCTGTTCCTTAGTATTTGCTATTATAGTAGCAATATAAATACATAATTCCTGTGAAAATTTCAACTGTATAACGATACCAAAAAGTATCTCCGTTGGATTGCATTCCATTCTATAAAACTCAAAGGAATTTCTGCTCAAAGACAAACAGATGAGTGTACAATTGTAATTGTTTGCCAACAAGGGGGGGAAGCTCCCCGGGAAACAGTTCCCCTAATAACATAATCCTGCACTCACGTGAAGACAACCCTAAAGAATTCCTCGAGGAACGTGCCCTGCGCCGGTGCTCGCTGCGCCGTCTCGCATAGCTTGTAAAGAACGCACTGCCGACCCTCGCGGCCGAGGCTGGAACGAGAGAATGTATTCTCAAATGGGGAGATTTTGTCTTCAGAAATTATTTTCATACATACGCTCACGCCTGTATTCCCCGAAGGGTTAGCAGAGGTGTTGTAATCACGGGGTGCAAGGCCAGGAGACCTCCTCGTGTGCCCGATCCATTGTTTGTCCTAAGGATACGTCCGAGGGAACGACAATGGCTTCGGGACGGTGCACCCTGGACGTCGCCGACAGTCTCTTCGGGGGCCTCCATCGAGTGACTTAGCTCCTCGATGGCGATCCCTGGGGACACTGTCGTCGATGACCAACACCTGGCACTCGACGCAGGTGGCGGAGGTGGAATTCGCTCCTTGTGCGTCTCTGTTCAGCAGAGATGACAACGGATGCGAGCCTGCGTCACCCATTCCCAAGGCCCGGCGTGCCTATGGGAACTAGACCTTCTGTCTAGGGCTGGGGGGTGATACCCAGTCAAACGTCAGGGGGATGGGGAGGCACTCCGAAAGGGGTGCCCGGGGTTGACGCTATCTCGCTCGTCACCCCGTGAATGCCGTAATCACCGGCTCTTCCTTCAACGATTCCAGTTAGCGAGGCTGGATACGTCGGGGAGTCGGTGACCGGAGAGGGCTTGCCTTAATTGGCCGGCCTGCGAGGAGCAAACCTCTATAAAAATCCGACAGCGAAGTCGTGAAAACCTGAGAGGCTCTGGGCCACCTCTCAGTATGTAAGTCCCCCATTGTCGGAATGGGCGTCACCCGGCAATGGTCTTTATATCGACCCATACTCGTGGGATCTGATATGGATAATTTAAACAATAAACAAAAACTGATGGCGGAAGAAGGAGAGGGAGTTAAATCCCTAGATGGGAAGGAGTCTACGGGGGGGAAGCAGTCGCTGACCCCCGTAGTTGTACTGGATAGCTGCAGCAGCGTAGCTGCATCAGGGACGGCTCGAACAAGGTCGCAAAAGAGGAGCAGGACTAATTCTGGCTCCTCCTGTGGCGAGCAGACGACTGCCAAGGTCGGCACTGCGTCACGTGGCCGCACGCGCTCAGGCGCCACTGCGCGAATAACGCGCGACCGGTCAGGCCGCTTCATCCGGCCTCCCACACCTTGCGCGGGAAGCGAGCGGGGCGAGGACAGCGACGCGATGTCGGACATGTCGCTCGTGTCGCTGACCTCGGGGGAGGCTGATGTGGCGTCCAGGGCGGGCCCCTCTGGCAATTGCCGAGCGGCCTTCCTTAAGGACGATGCTGACGACCTGTCCGGTCCCGAATTGGCCCTGACAAATACCAGGGCCAAGAAGAAGCTGCCCTCAGTGGAGGAGCTAAAGAGGAAGTTGGAGGAGATGCCCACAAATGAGTTGGGCGCCCTCATAAAAGAACAGCAGACAGCTGTGGAACGGGTTGCGGACAGGTCGAAGCACCTGAAGGGCAACTTCGTGCACCAACTTCGTGTGAGTGCACGAAGGACCGAGGCGGCGTCGCTGATTTTGGCGATGCGCACATCCGCGGGCGCAAACACCGAAAGGTTAGAGCGCGAGAACGCGGATCTGCGCTCGCAAATGGCGGCTCTCTCTGCCCGGATGGAGAAGCTCACGGAGGAGCTCTCTGTCCTCCGTGGAGCGGGCAGGGTAGAGGCCAGTGATGCCGCCTCGGCACTGCCTTCAGGTGTGGAGGACCTCACGCGCGCTATCATGGTCCAGGTGGGGACCATGATTAGCGCGCGGTTCGAGGCCCTGGAAGAGCGGCTGCTCCCAGAGAGGCGCATGCGTCCCCCATTGGCCGCGGACACCAGGAGGGCGGCTCAGGCGCCCGTCGCGCCACCTACCGCACCGCCTATAGAGCCAACCCCTTGCCCGGCGGCCCCGGCCCCTGGGGCACCCGCCCCGGAGACGCGGGGACGTAGGAGGGGAGGGAAGAGAAGCAGGAGGAGCAAGCAGAGTTCGGCCGCTGCCGCAGTGCTGCCGACCGCTGCTCCTCCTGCAGCTCCGCGGGCAGTGCAGGCGCCACCCCCCCAGGTGGCGTGGAGCACCGTGGTGGGGCGTAAGGCCCAACCAAAGGCTGGGCCGAGCACAGGGCCCCAACGGGCTCCTCCTGCAAAGCCTGCGTCCCGGCCTCCGCCGGCGCGCAAGCCGGAGAGGGCTCCCGCGCGGCCGCCAACGGTCGCAGCGATTACTGTGACGATCCCGGAGGGATCGAAGGTCACGTACGCTGCGGTGATGGCGGCTGCGAGGGACAGGATCAAGCTCGCCGACCTCGGCATTCCGACTCTTCGGAATCGGAAAGCCATAACCGGCGGGCTGATCCTGGAGGTGCCCGAACCGGACTCTGCCTCCAAAGCCGACGCGCTCGCGAGTCGCATGCGGGAGTCCCTCGCAGACCTGGGCGTGCGAATTGTGCGCCCAGTGAAGACGGGGGACATGAGGGTGTTGGACCTCAATGAGGCCATCACCCCCGAAGACGTGGCGACCGCGATCGCGGAGGCTGGAGGCTGCGCGGCGGCGGACGTGAAGGTGGGGCAAATCAAACGCCCCTCACGTCTGGCCCTCGGGACTGTGTGGGTCCGCTGCCCACTCACCGCGGTGCGCAAGCTGGTCTCAGCTGGGCGCATCACGGTTGGGTGGGTGTCGGTGCGGGTTGAGGCACTGGAGGCACGGCCTTTACAGTGCTTCCGGTGCCTGGAGATCGGCCACGTGCGTAGCACATGTCCGAGCACCACGGATCGGAGCACCATGTGCTACGCATGTGGAGAGGCGGACCACCGGGCGAGTGAGTGCACTCGCCCGCTTAAGTGCCCGCTCTGCGCGGACCTGGGCCGGCCCTCTGGCCACAGGATGGGGGGCAAGAAGTGCTCCGCTCCTCGTGGCAAGAGGGGCCGTAAGGCGGGTCCCGCGCTGCCGAGCGGCACGGGTCCGGCCCGGTCGGGTTCTGTCCCGACCGAGGCGGCAGCAAAGGCCCCAGCACGGCCTTAAGGCCCCAGCGAGCCCTGCAGTGCAACCTGAACCACTGTCGCGCGGCGCAGGACTTGTTCCAGCAGTCCGTCGCGCAGTGGTCGGTTGCACTGGCGGTGGTGGCGGAGCCATATCGCGTCGTCCCAAACCACCCTCGCTGGTTTGGTGACGACATGGACTCCGTCGCCATATATTGGGGTGGCGGTAGCGGCGACCCTCCCTGCTCCCTCATTGAGAGGGGGCTGGGATACGTCGCCGTGAGCTGGGGCCGCATAGTCGTTGTGGGCTGCTATGTCTCCCCCAACTGTACCCTCGCCGTCTACGAGGCGTACCTGGACGGGGTGGCCAACTGCATTCGCAGATGTCTGCCTCGTCCCGTGCTCGTCCTGGGCGACTTCAACGCTCACTCTCGTGAGTGGGGGAGCGCCCGGGATGACCCAAAGGGGGAGACAGTGCTGGAATGGGCGGCGGCGCTGGACCTCCGGTTGCTTAACCGGGGGTCCGTCAGCACCTGCGTGCGCTGGCAGGGGGAGTCGATTGTGGACCTCTCGTGGGCGACTCCCCAGGCCGCGCGCATGGTGACGGGGTGGAGAGTGGCGGAAGAGATGGTCACATTATCCGACCATCGCTACATAGCGATGGATGTGGCCATCCGCCCTCCCCGCCCCGACAGCCGCCGCCGTAGCAGCCCGCCGCGACGATGGTCTCTCAAGCGGCTCGACAGAGATCGTCTCTGCGCCGCAGCCATCGTCGCGGCCTGGCCTGAGAGCCAAGCGGATGGGATCCTGCCCGATCCTGAAAGGGAAGCCGCCTGGTTCCGGGACACGATGACGTCCATATGTGACGCGTCGATGCCCCGGACCAGACCTGCCAAGCCCCGGGCCGTGTACTGGTGGTCGGAGAGCATCGCGGAGCTGCGCGAGATATGCCTCCGCGCCCGACGCCAGTACACGCGTGCCCGGAGAAGAAGGCGAGCCACAGCCGAAGAGTTGGGTGGAGCCTACGTGGCATACCGAGGCGCCACGAAGGCGCTGCAGGCAGCCATTGCCAGCGCCAAGGCTCGGTCGTGGGATGAGCTCATCGGGGGACTGGAGAGGGATCCATGGGGCCGCCCGTACAGGATGGTACTGGGCAAGCTGCGCCCGTGGGTCCCTCCGTTGACGGAAACTCTGGACCCGGCATTCGTGGAGAGGGTAGTCGATACCCTCTTCCCCAGGGTCCAGAGCAGTCTCGCGCCCCCCTCTCCTTCGGAACCGACCATCTGGTCCGAGGAGATGGGGGTGACGACCGATGAGCTGGACCGAGCCGTGAGGCGCCTCGGAGCCCGAAACACGGCACCAGGCCCCGACGGAATTCCTGGTCGGGCCTGGGTGTTGGCTCTACCCAACGGACTGGGGGACAGGCTGCGGCGGCTGTTCAACGACTGCCTACGCTGCGGCGTGTTCCCCAGTGGCTGGAAAGTGGCTGGGTTGGTTCTCCTCCATAAGGATGGAAGACCCGCGGACTCTTCCTCCGCGTATCGTCCTCTCTGCCTACTAGATGAGGCGGGAAAGCTGCTCGAAAGAGTGATGACTGACCGCCTCAGTACGCACCTGACGAGCGTCGGGCCGGACCTGTCGGAAGACCAATTTGGCTTCCGACGCGCGCGGTCGACAGTGGACGCGATCATTCGCGTCCGAACACTGTCGACGCAGGCTGTATCCCGGGGCGGAGTGGCGTTGGCTATCAGCCTTGATATAGTCAACGCCTTCAACAGCCTGCCCTGGGATGCAATATGGGGGGCCCTGGTGTACCACCGCGTGCCCCCCTACCTGCAGCGCGTGGTCCGTGCCTACTTGCACGACAGGTGCGTGCAATATGTGGGCGGAGATGGACGACTCCACCGGAGGAAGGTGTACTGCGGGGTCCCACAGGGATCGGTCCTAGGGCCACTCCTGTGGAACCTCGCGTACGATGCGGTCCTGCGGGTCGACCGCCCCGACGGCGTTAGCGTCGTCTGCTATGCGGACGACACGCTGGTGCTGGCCGTCGGGGCGACATTCGAGGAGACCAACCGGCTCGCCGAGCTTGGCGTGGCATGCGTCGTGGAGAAAATCCACGAGCTGGGCCTTCGGGTAGCGCCGGAGAAGACCGAGGCGCTGTGGTTCCACAAACTCCCGAGGGGAAGGGAACCACCCAGCTCGTCGGTTCGCGTAGGTGACGTGGAGGTCCGGGTGGGACGGTACTTGAAGTACCTAGGTCTCACCCTGGACGGACGCTGGGGCTTCGAGGAGCACTTCAGCCGCATGGTCCCCCGGATCAAGAGGGTAGCGGGTGCATTGCACAGACTGCTGCCCAATCTCGGGGGGCCGAGTGAAGGAGTCCGCCGCCTCTATGCGGGGGTCGTGCGATCCGTGGCGCTCTACGGAGCACCCGTCTGGTCTTCCAGACTGGGTGTTAGGCGCTGCAGAACTATGTATAATAGTATGCAGCGTCCTATGGCCATCCGGGTCGCACGGGGGTACCGTACCCTGTCCTTTGAGGCGGCCACTGTCCTGGCGCGGTTTCCGCCCCTGGACATCCTGGCGGAGATGGATGCTCGTATTTACGACCGTCTCCGCCGGGCGGACGGAACCGCGCCTCCTAATGCGGCTGAAGTGCGGAGGCAGGAGCACCGACGTGCGCTCTTGGCGTGGCGTGAGCGGCTTTGTGAGCCGCAGAACGCCCGCCAACGCGCTGTCGGTGCAATTTTGCCGAGCCTCGGGCCCTGGCTAAAGAGGAAGGACCACGTCACCTTCCGGCTGACGCAGGTACTCACCGGACACGGGTGTTTCGGTGAGTACCTGAATCGGATCGGTCGCGAACCGACGGCGCAATGCCACCATTGCGGCTGTGACCGGGATTCTGCACAGCACACGCTGGAGCAGTGCCCAGCGTGGAGCTCGGAGCGTCGAGTCCTGGTCACCAGGATCGGGCAGGACCTCTCTCTGCCACGCGTAGTGACGGCTATGCTGGCAGACAGAGAGGCATGGAGGGCCGTAGTCTCCTTCTGCGAGACGGTAATGTCCCAGAAGGAGACCTCCGAGCGGGATCGGGAGAGAGCCGATCCCTCTCGGAGACGACGGCGACGGCGGGGCGGAGGCAACGCACGCCCCGGTCCGTCCACCCAATAGCCAGGGTCTAAGAATATGGCTATGGTATCCCCTGCCTGTCGTAAGAGGCGACTAAAAGGGGGCCGGAGGGCCTGCTGGCGGTGGTCGGGGTGGGAGCTTTGACCACCGGCGCGGGCCCGGGAAGGTGGCAGCGCGATGTGGCTCGCGCTGCCTTGCACAGCGAGGTCTCCAGGGGCGGCCCTACAGCTGCCCCGGGGATGTGCCCCGGCAAAGTGTGGGGGGACACCGGTGCGTTCTATTAGAGTACCCGGAGTCCCCCCTGAGCACTGAGGACGGCCACCGGGGGGGTTTTAGTGAGGTAAAAATCCCACATACCCCGATCTGCCTCTCCCAGGGCGGTCGGGGACCTTTTGAAGGTTTCCCCCTCGTCAACAAAAAAAAAAAAAAAAAAAAAAAAAGGTGTTGTAATCACAACACCTACTTTTCACCGAAGATGATTAAGTGCCAACGTGACAGATGGTGAGTCCATCGCCGTCTCAGGCACTATACATACGTCATTGAATTACTTCTCATAAATATGCAGGTTTCCTCAAGATGTTTTCCTTCACCGTAAACCACGTGGTGTGAAATCACTGTACATAAGATTTTTTTAAGAAATGCTCTTTTTGTATCGGCCCCGCTGGGATTCGAACTTGCGTCGATTGCGTAGCAGTCGACTGCTCAAACCTCAAAGCCACCACGGCTCTTATCGACATTATTTTAATATTTCAAGAATCAAATCCACTTTGAGTCAACCGCCTTATGTGGGTATGAAATTTCCTGAAAAAAACTGGGTAAACTGAAGGCTTGTAAGATTGAAATTGTAACGTTTATTATTTTTATAAAAGCTGTGTGTTTTCTTAATAAATAATAGTACATTATGACATTAGTGCGGTAATTGAACATTACAGCCGAGACTGTAATTATCAAAGCGCACGTATGTTATACGACGTTTTATAACATATTTGCGAGGAAATACATAAAAGCGCGCGGGTTAATTGGACGTTCTGACGTCAGGGCTCAGAAGTTCTTCTCTACTTAAACTGATGATGGTAGGCCGCCGGTAGGAATAAGAAGAAATTCAATGACGTATGCCCAGGCATGTACCATTCCTTAAGCGACGTATCTTGAAAAAATCTTACATCGTTTCTTTGGTGAAAAGATCGTGCTCTATAACCTCTTATAGAAATTCAGCTTTCAAACTTTCAGTAATAAAAGCTTTTGAAATCTGATAGATGTACTTACGCCGTGAATAATGTCTCCAGTTTGGATAAAATTTCGACTCTATTGCTTCTGTGAAACTCTATACTACCCTCCTCCAAGTGTTCTTTGTTCAAATAATCTCTATTTAACTGCTTCTCATGCATTCTTTTTCTATCTATCTTTATCTTCAACTTTTCTTTGAAAGTCATATCTTTATCATCCACACTTCTCTTTGCAAATGCTGGATTCACCATTAATTTTCTGGAATATGAAACATGAATTACTATAAGGTATCAATTTTTTTTAACAGAGTAATTGCTGAGTTTCTTGCCAGGTTCTCCTTAAAAGCAACCTTCCAAACCTGGCCGTAACATTTATAGTCCTGAATAATCATATAGTTCTGACGCTTTGGAAGTACTTACCTACTTTATAAAAACATACTCACGCCCTTATGCCATGGGGGTACGCAGAGGCCACCGCCAATGTCTAATCAAATAAAGATATTTTTAACTGTTTTGGAATTGTTTGTAAAGCGGGGCCTGTACCAATGAGTTTACCTAAAAAACTTATGTACAGTGATTTCACACAACGTGCTTTACGGTGAAGGAAAACATCGTGAGAAAACCTGCATATTTCTGAGAAGTAATTCAATGACGTATGTAAAGTGTCTGAAACGGCGATGGACTCACCATCTGTCACATTGGCACTAAATCATCTTCGGTGAAAAGTGAGTGTTGTGATTGCAACACCTCTGCCTACCCCTTCGGGGAATACAGGCTTGAGCATATGTATGTATGTTGTAACTGTTCTTGAATTCCCAAATTACCTTTTGTACGGAACTCTAGCGACCACCTTCCCCATTTCATTAACGTAAGCTATATTATTAGGTGAGTCACTTCTTCTCAGAGGCTTCTCCAGTTCCTTGAACATGAGGAGGACGTTAGGGTCCGAGGGTAGACTCCACGCGAGGGCCGCTGTGTTGCCATACAGGAAAATATCCCCTATCGGTATCAATGCTGCTGTTTGGACGCAGAATACTGGAAGGAGAAATTACCTGAAATAATTAATGCTTCACAGAATGCTCTTCGCCTATCTAAGAGAAGCTAACTATTTTAAGTCATACCAGATATTCCGAATTTTTAAACAAATAGTCCTTTTTAAGGAGCTCTTCAAACGTCTGGTTGACGTCTCTGGTGACCATCGAGCTGGTTTCTTACCTCAGAAGATCAGTTTAGCAATCCAGCGCGGTAACGCCAGCTTTCTACGCACCATTCCCGCAGGCACAAATATATCATTCTTGATCAATGTTAATAAAATGTCAAAAAAATGAGACACTAGACACAAGTAAAAATTCCAGCGGTTTGAACCAATTCTAATTTGTAAACTAAGAGGTAACCTATATATGTCTGAGAAGAAATTTTACGAAATATTTATTAGTGCCTGATATTATGATGACTGACCGCTCGAGCCCCTTCTTGCCTAATTGAGAGCGTTGATTCATCAGTCCTATAACCCAACCGACCATTGTTCCGTCCGCGCCGGCGAGGCTCGTCGCGAACTCTACGTTATCGTCGCCCCCGTCCTCTGCTAGGGCCGGCGCGCGCCGAGCCACTAGCCTTAAACACGTCCCTAAATAATACCACTCAGATCCAGCTCCATAGCTCATCCCCCAGCAACGCCCTAAGCCGAGTCCGAGCCCCGCTCCAGGGCGCCCTTAGCTGTGTTGCTTAGTTTTTTAAGTTTAAACTCGGTTGGAGGCCCTTGGGTCTCGCTCTTTAGTCCGGTTAAGCAGTGGAGGTAACTCCCCCCTACCAACTGCGATATCATAAAAAAAATCAGTCCTATAGTCCGGTTCACAATAATGATGTCGTAGCGACTAACCAAGTCATTGATAGTGTTTTCATATTCATTATACATATGCTCATGCCTGTATTCCCCGAAGGGGTAGGCAGAGGTGTTGTTATCACAACACCCACTTTTCACCGAAGATGATTAAGTGCAACGGCGATAGACTCACCATCTGTCATGGTGAGTCTATCGCCGTCTCAGGCACTATACATACGTCTTTGAATTACTTCTCAGACATATGCAAGTTTCCTCACGATGTTTTCCTTCACCGTAAGGCACGTGGTGTGAAATCACTGCACGTAAGTTTTTTTTTTTTAGAAAAACTCATTGGTACAGGCCCCGAATATTCATTATATCAAAGAAAAACGGGAAAACTCAGTCGTCATCGCGAAAACGTCGATAGCCTGTCTGACAACTGGTTTAATCCGATTTTCCCAAGTGCCCCCAAACCCCAAAAATAAGGTTTGAGAAATTATTATAAAACGCTGGATGAAGGTAGACAAAACTAAACCTCATTCCACATTCAAATATCACCGTTCTCCGGTCGCGTCGGGCCAATCAAAGGCACTTTACACGTGTTACCCTGACGTTTATCGTCGAAGGTGTTAACATACCAAACGACGAACTGGCGACAATTAACACATATTATCATAGAAAAATGTCACCAACTTTCAATGTAGGCTGAATATTATTAACATGTACTCCAATAATATAAACGGGAAGTGTATCTGTCTGTCTCTCTATTACCTTAAACAGCTGCACAGATTTCGCTGAAATTTCGAGGATTTTATTCCATGAACGGACATTAGGATTCTTTAAAGTATGCTGTCGTCAGCAGCGACTTCGTAGTCGCGAGTAAATCTAGTATTAAAAGATAATGTATTTTAAGATTATGCCGTAAATCTAGTGCCCGAGAGATCATTTTGTCACCTCAATAGTTTACGTGAAAGAGGGTGTTTGAACACCTCTGTCCTTTGGAAACCTTGTAGGTTGACAAGAATTAAGAAAGAATGATAAGATAATTTTAAAATTATATTTCCAAAAAGCTTTCTTGAATTGTCATACGTGATCTTGAAACACAATGTGTCTATTGTATTTCTGTCGATGTATATATGCTTGCCTGTTGTGGCCTATCAAAGCATATTATTACCCACTCTGATATTGATAACATTACTAAAACCCTCAATGATATTTTATGAAAATTAAGCGTTTTCAAAATCACAAAACAAAACATAAAGTAACAAATTACAGCTGAATAGATTTTGATGAAATTTAGTACACGGTTATATAGAGATAGATACTGGATTATGGAATGTATTTTATAACAAACAAAAAAATTTGATTCCGTGGAATTAAAAAAAAATTAAAAAGGAGTAAAAATATGATAGTGGCGTCTGTTTCCAACAATTTAGGTGTATAAACATAACTGATTCTGCGTTTCCGTAAAGTGTCCTTTCGCTAAAAAGCGCTCTCTAACACGTGTCTTAGAAGTAAAATACACAAGGTAATATTTACCTAACTGCAGTGAACTTCCATCTGGAAATGTTAGAAATCTCTTTCTTCTCGACAGCACCTTCGAATGATCTTCCTTCGAAAAATCGTCAGTATCATTATATGTAAAATTATCACTTAAAACCGATCGTATTAACACAATAACTATTATCAACCTGTCAAAACAAATCATTATTTAAATAAAGAATGAGCACGGTGATTAGAATAGGTCCTAATAAAAAAAAGTTTATATTTTCTTTTTGAACGGCTGCGTTGCCAGTAGTTTAAAATATACTGTACCATACTCTATGGGTCATATAACGTGTGTAAACTTACAGAAATGGTACACCAATTAACACATTGTCAATCGTTTTACTGTTACTTAGGTGACAATGAGGGTAATGTGTCTCGAGAAACAAAAAACACTCATTGGTTGAGAGGTTGATAAAAAAGAGTTGCTCTTTGTATTTCAATCATTTTATTCTGAGGTGAATTTAATATATTATTTTACATTTTTATAATTAATAGGATCCTTAACTATGCCAGGCCCGAGCCGAGCTTCGGTCGCAGCGTAGGCCACTGTCGTTGTTCGGCCTTAACTCGGTTGCCGCTCGGTATTGCTTGACTGTGATTTAGTGTTACAAAATTTAAGTAATATTTTGGTGACCATAACTCGGCTCGGGCCCGGCTCGATGTGGCGTGAGTCATTCCTTAGGTTAGCCGCACACACACCAAATATTATTATAATAGCTTTGCCCCACAGTTTCACCCACCTAAACTTAATTGCATGAATGGCCCGCGGAACTCTTATTTTTAAATATTAAAAAAAACAGCCTGCTAGTAAAAGAGATTAGCTGGAATTAACAGATAGACAGACAGGCGGACAGACAGATTCAATTTTGTTTATCTGTATGTATAGATATAGAGTATTGTCAATATGTACATTATTGACAATATTATTGAGTGTGTGCGGCTAGCCTAACAGATCGTTTACGTAAAACGATCTCTGACAAGCCATACTATTTCGAATAATTGCTGAAGTGCCTTGCCATACAAATAATGTTCATTCAGAATGCAAAATGTATAATTACAGATATAAAATACCACCATATATTAGGAACATGCTTAAATACATTGCTAATGAGGTAACAACAGGCAAAACAATGAATTCAACCTCTATAGGGTATCGTGTTTTAACCAAATATTTTGCCTTATAGACATTGTAATTGGTAAAGCGATACTAATTAATTTGCTTTCAAATATACAGTTAATTAATGTTAACATTTCAAGTACACGCAGAATACTTGAAGTGTCACTTATCATTACACCATTTCCAACGAATAAGCTACCGTATTTTTGACATTGAAATGCAAGTCAGTATAACATGTTAACCTTACCTTAAACGAGCAATTCTTGTACATATAGAATCTGAATCTCGGAAACGGCTCCAACGATTTTCATGAAATTTTGTGTGTAGGGGCAAAAAATTGATCTAGCTAGGTTTCATTTTTGGAAAACATCGTTTGCATTGAAAAGAAACCGAGCACAGCATGGTCAACCAAGATCTATAAATCAAAGCATTACATAGCATCACTATTTGAATCATATTTGCTATATAGCAACATATTCTCTGAACAAGGTCAAGGCTTTTACCTTGAATGTAAAATAGTAATTGAGCCTTGTATGACGCAAACGCAATCAAATACATGAGCAGCTCTCCCCACTATTCTCGATGAGCGCACAAAACTCGTGACGACACATGTATAAAGTCAAAATATCAAATTTCACTTTGACTACTTTTCTTTTACCAGTATAGTGAACTATCGCGCGAAAAACGAAACATATTCTTTTGGGCAATTATTTTTTCTACTCTACCCCTGAAAGGGTCCACTTAAGGTAGGTGCTTGTTTATTCATAGTTGAGTGAAGGTGATGATAAGTCCATCAAAGGCCTATCACAGTCTGGATACAAGTCATCACACGGGTCTGATGAAGAAATCGCTTCATCATACTCCTTGTATTCGTCTTGGACTGAACTCTTTGGAAGCCTGTCGATAGAAAATATTATTTTTAATATAAAAATGAACCGCTGAATGTGTTGCTAAGCACAAATCACTAGAGCAGCCAGTTATTAATAAAAAAAACCTAAAATTAGACACAGCTCCATTTAGTCCCGAGGAAACCTGCATATGTCTGAGAAGTAATTCAA
Source organism: Watsonalla binaria (assembly GCA_929442735.1). NCBI lineage: Eukaryota > Metazoa > Arthropoda > Insecta > Lepidoptera > Drepanidae > Watsonalla > Watsonalla binaria. The sequence continues at coordinate 2,160,687 of OV838932.1, forward strand.
AGACGTATGCATAGTGCCTGAGACGACGATGGACTCACCATCTGTCACGTTGGTACTTAATCATATTCGGTGAAATATGTTGTTGTTACAACATCTCTGCTAACCCCTTTCGGAACCCTTTCGAGATGCCGTGAGCATATTAATTTTATTTATTTTACTTACGTGAAGACAGCTCTCAGTATTTCTTCAAAAAATGAACCTTGAGAGAGATGTTCCGCTTTCCCGACCAAACACAGGCTCTTCAAGACACATTGCTTCCCATTGCCTCCCAACCTGCAATTTAATATACATTTTAATAGAGCTAACTTCAAGCATTGATCTAATACTAAATAATAGAGAGACGACATCAATCACATATAGGTACGCGAAACGAAGCGCGTGCAAGTGTCAGAAATTTTACTATTTGACGTTCGAAAAGAAGCCTAAATTCCTTGAGATTCAATGAGAAATTAAAGAAATTTTCTCCTTATTATGAAAAACATTATCGATTAAATAAATTGTATAGTTTAGAATCGAATAGTATAAGCCTAATAAGTAATGAAGATATTAGCGAAATATAAGTCCGGATTGGACTTACCCCAAAATTAATAAACTTGGTATAATTATATCTGACTACCGTTAAAAAAACAAATATTTACCAGTACAAGTTAAATCGTACATTTCAATTTTCCAGCAGTAATTATTAAAGTGAACTCTACCTGCAAAACTTTACGGTTTATATTCTAATGCCACAAGCTAAACGATTATAGGAGCGTCACCAAAACGTACCCTTGGACTAAAGTCTCTATTTTCTGGTAGAGTGTAGCGCGACTGCTTCTGTGAAATTCAACGCTCGCTTCATTCAAAAACATTTTGTTTTGCGAACCGTGCATACGTTTCCTGTTTATTTTTAAATTCTCCATACCAACTTCGGATTGGTCACTCGGGCCGTCGACGCTCCGCTTTGCAAACGCCGGATTCACGATAAGCTTCCTGAAAGTTAGAGGCTGTTACTTTTCAATGAATACATATAGGTTTTTAATCCTTCTGATTAATGGGCTTCTGCTGAGTTTCTCGCCGGTTGCTCTCAGACGGCTAGTAGCTGACTGGTGGTCAATTCTTAGACGTTCATAAGTGCCTTACCAGGGCCTAAACTGATAAAGAATTTTCATATTCATTTTAATAGAGCCGTGTTTACAAAGTTAATTGACAATGTCAAATCCCAACGGGTACTAAGAATTTATTAATTAAAGAAAATTAATATTAATATTATAATTATACAATTATAATATTGTAACATTAATAAATAATTAAAGAAAATATTCGCGGTGTCGTCACAAGTTTCATGGTGCAAAAACATCGCGAGGTATAAGTGCCGTCACGACTTATAAGCGCTGATCTTGAATGCGCATTTTATGAGTCTGCCCGAAGATTTAAGCTGACCTCCAGAAACCATCATATATTTGATAAGACATTCAAAGACGCATGTATAGTTAGTGTCTGAGACGGCGATGGACTCTTTATATGTCACATTTTCACCGAATTATCATCGGTGCAAAGTGGGTGTTGTCAAAACCGTTACGCAAAACCCGAGAGAGGCAAAAACGGCAAAAAATCGTTCGAAGTATTGGAGCCCGTTGTGTCACAATATAGTCATAATATACAGCCAGGTGACAAATAAACATACAGACAAACAGCGAAATCTTAGAAATAGGGTCCAGTTTCACCCTTTGGGTTCGAGACCCTAGAAACCTCTTAGTAATTTGATTACCTTTTATAAGGCCTCGTTAGTACCACCTTTCCAACTTCATCAGTATAAACAATATTAGTGTCCATTCTTCTATGGAGAGGGTCAGCTTTGTGGTTGTATGGGGAGTAGGGATCCTGGGGGAGTTCCCACGCCAGCGCAGCCGTCGAGCCGAAGAGGAAGATGTCGCCTATTTCGAAGATCGTTGGGATGGTGACGCAGAATACTGCAATAAACGGAAAGTTCGTTGTGTAATGAATAATCTACATGAATAAACACAAAGTTTATTCATGAATAATTCGATATTATTCGATAGTGCAGCCCGTTCTTAAGTAACGATAAAAATGATGGCTTACACGCAATATAAATATATATATACACTAGCGGACGTCCCGCGGTTTCACCCGCGTAGTTCCCGTTCCCGTGGGAGTAATGGGATAAAATATAGTCTTTGCGACTATAATTTGAGATTTAAACTATCCTATCTCTCAAGTTGGATCGAACTGCACATGGTGTGCGAATTTTATTCTAATCGGTTAAGTGGCTTAGGAGTCCATTGAGGACAAACATTGTGACACGAGATTTATATATATTAAGATAATAACAACAAGAACTAAACAATACTAAATAATACTAGTTTCAATATAATTAATATCTTCAATAGCTATATGAATTAATTTCAACAGATAATACGGAGGGAAAACTGTCAATCATAAAAAGTTTTAAATATGAAAAGTGGCGTCGGGGTTAGAGCAGCCTGCTACGCAAGCGACGCAAGTTCGAATCCCAGCGGGGCCTGTACCAATGAGTTTTTCTATAAAAAAACTTATGTGCAGTGATTTCACACCACATGCTTTACGGTGAAGGAAAATATCGTGAGGAAACTGTATAGGTCTGAGAAGTAATTCAAACACGTATGTATAGTGCCTGAGACGGCGAAGGACTCACCCTCTGTCACGTTGGCACTTAATCACATACGGTGAAATATTTTTTATCTTATTTTTTTGTGGAAGGCCAGCAGTAAGAACATGGATCCTCTCCTTCTTGCTGTTTAATTTGAGCACTATACAGGGCACTGTATAGAGTGTAGTGGTTGTTACACGTTTTTACGTTGACAGTATCGTCTGCGTATTGATGTCATTTATGTATGTGAACGTCAAAAAGCGCCCCAAGCGGTAAGTATAGGAAGTTTTACGTGTCCATACAAAAATAGTGCAAAGCGACGACGTTCGAACGTGTCAAAACACTCACTTAGGCGCAAATAAATAAATTAAACAGCTTATATTCGGTACATAGTAATTATATAGAAAAAAAAAATAATTGTTCCTTTCTCTGTCTGTCTGTTTGTTCCAGATTAACTCATAAATGACTAGACCGATTTTAACGAGGCTTTCGCTAGCAGATGATGATACAAGGAGTTAGTAACTTGCGCTACCAAAGGATGGGTAGTGAAAATTCAGGACGCAAGTTAGAATCCCAGCGGGACCTGTACCAATGAGTTTTTCTAAAAACTTATGTGCAATGGTTCCACACCACGTGCTTTACGGTGAAGGAAAACATCGTAGAACCTGCATATGTCTGAGAAGTAATTCAAAGACGTTTGTATAGTGCCTGAGACTATAGACTCACCATCTGTCACGCTGGCACTTAATACATATTCGGGGAAAGTTCATGTTGCAACACCTTGACCTGTGCCTTAGGTATAGGTAGAGATAAGTCCAACCAAATCGCAAACCTGTGTGAAGTTGGCAACTGAAGTGAATAAAAAAAATTTTTTCGTCATGTATTCGATTGTACCGGATTGTACCGCTTTTTAAATCGTTTGTACCCCTAGGGGGTAATAGTTACAGGGGGGTAAATATTTTGGCAACTAAGTATAAAATATTTTAAGTTTGTAAATGCCATTCGATTGTACCCAGCACGTAGAGGATTGTACCGTTTTTATTTCGTTTGTACCCCAAGGGGACAAAAGTTATGAGGGGTTAAAAATTTTGAAATCGAAATATTGTAAATTTGTACATGCCATTCGATTGTATCCAGCACGTAGAGGATTGTACCGTTTTTTGTTTCGTTTGTACCTCAAAGGGCCCCGAGATATGGGGGTTGAAAGTTGTTTTATTCACTTCAGTTGCCAACTTCACACAGGTAAATCGCAAAAGTATATACCATCGAATAAAAATAGTTATAAAACGCAAGTATGCAATTCTTGCAAAAATACATGCAATACAATCTTACCTAGCTGAAAAGAACTTCCTTCAGGAAACACGAGAAACCTTTTTTTCCTCGATAATACTTCACTCCTTTTGTACGTTTCAATATCTTGCGTACTATTAAAGTCAACAGTTCCTTGAGTCTGTACAGTCAGGAACACAAACAACAACATTATTTTTGTAACGTTCATTTTTTTCACTTTTTTCGTAGGCATTAAAATAATTCAGTACAAAATCTTTCAGATCAAGATACTAGTTGTCAATGCATGCTTATGTCCCGTGGATAAGTTACCGTTAATCACGAAAAGCAAATAAACGCTTACCTACCGTTAGAATGTATAGGATGTTCACAACATTAGCTATTTGAAAATTAATTTTAGTCATAATTTTAATTTAATTCTTACCCAAACATTGGTTTGAGACAATTCTAAACTGCTCGTGTCAGTTTAATGACCAATTTTAATTAAAAAATATCTCATAAATATGTTGTATATTTCAATTAATAAACTGTTAACAAATTCATAGATTTATTATTTTCGTTACAAAACATCCATTTTTATTTTACTTCTAGTTAATTTAAAATAATAAATGCTATAGTGTAGTACTTACAACCATCCCAACCAGCCTGTATAAAACATAGCATGAATCTAGTCAAAACTAGTTTAGGTCAAGCAAACACAAAATGTTACTAATAAAATATCAAACATAACCTACTTTACGAAAAACCAGATAACTAGTTGTCTCCTCTACATATTGTCGCTTTCATTTTATTCAAAAATTCTTACTTATAACGTTCTGTGTTGCGTTACAAAAAATCATAAAATAGCAACATTTTTGTAATAGTTGACCATTATTGAAAAAAGGTTGAGATTCTAAAACGAGGTTAATCAGCCTTAAAAAAAAGAAATTCACTTTAATTCAAACGGTAAATTTCGTAAGTAACAAGTTAAATTAAACCTTATTTTGTATATCATATTACGTTCATTGTCAACTGTTACAATATCGCAGCTCACAAGTAAAATAGCGATACATTTGCAGATATAAAATGGCCTGCGAATTTTTTATTAATTAGTCTAATCATTATTTAGAATAAGTGTTAATATGAAAAGAATCTATCGAGTGATTGTGTTAGTTTATGTTTGCTTAATTGCGTCAATATTAAATGATTTTGGAGAAGCTTACAACAACAAGGCGTTAGCAAGACAGAAGAGGTTTCTGGTTTTTAGAAATATATCACATTTTTTTGTAAGTATTTTTTATTTATCCGTATCACTTTATCACTCACCTATACAATTCGGCACTTACATAAATAAAAAAAGTTTGCTAACAAGCGTAGCAATGGTGCCAGCTTTCTTGGCACATTACCTCTTTGGATCAGATACAGGCCAATTATGAGACAGATTTTTCAGTGGTTGGACCAAGTATACAACTATAGAAACTTAGTCTATACATACATAATGCTCTCGCCTGTATTCCCCGAAGAGGTAGGCAGAGGTGTTGTAAAAACAACACCCATATTTTACCGAAATTAGGTGCTAACGTCACAGATGGTGAGTCTATCGCCCTCTCAGACACTATACCTTCTCCGTAAAGCACGTGGGGTGAAATCACTACACATAAGCTCTTCGAAAAACTCATTGGTACAGGTCTCGCTGGGATTGCAACTTGCTTCACTTGTGTAGCAGGTGACTACTCAAATCTCAAGGCCACCTACACCACGGCTTACCTAGTACTTAAAACTTAGTAATTAGGCTTAAAAAATTAACATACATTTTTCTTACGTAAAAATATACTCATCCCGTATTTCAGCTGCTCATAGTTAAATAATCTTTCCATTACACATGTTTTAGTAGACAAATAGTTATTTCATTTACTTCAGACTTCTATTCACAGTGGGTCTACAAACTAATGGTCGTTATTATTATTTGCTTTACGACTTTCAATTGCTTCCCAGATATATGCGGGCTTCCTCACCCTTTTTTCCTTCACCTTCGATGTCGTGGTGTGAAATCACTGCATTTAAGTATTTAAATAAACTCACTGGGACACGTACCGTCATGAGCTATGAGCGCTCAGCGAAAATAGTGGAGATAGAGACAGAGACATACTCATAAAATTACTACTGTGCATTCAAAGCTGCAGGGATTCGAACTGTCTAACCCCACGGTCACCACGGCTCTTAGATAGTTACTTATATAATTTGAAAACAGCCTCAAATATCATCGTCATTGCAATTTCCGTTTTGCAGCTCCGTGTTAACTTCAAAGCCAACATGGTGCCATGGAACCAGATATTTGCCCAAGCTATTGGGTTCCGAGTGAACTGGGATGATCCGCCGGATTCCTTCCGACCGTACCATCGTCTGTACAGACGGACTGTTTACACCCACCTGGAGACGCTTCTGGATAAGTGAAGTATCTAAATATTTTCTATACTTATCATATTTTTATTTAACACTCCTTGGATCTGACATCTTTACTTAAGCGATTTAAAAAAAGAGGATATAATTTTTAAGGGTCATTGATCTTTGTGTACATTACGCGATTCCCTGTAAACGGCTGGATCTTTAGGGCTACCATCACTGATTTAAGCAGAGCGTATTAAGAACTTCCAAGCTTTCATGTTTTATTTTCGTACCGAAAAATTAATCGTTATAGTTAAGAAGTTCCCCTGGCCCCGAAATTGGTCCTATATATTATTTATGATGTGTAGAAAAAAATATATTCGGTTACATTTATTTTTGATATTAATGACTGACAAGATTTTTTAAGAATATTATTTTTTGATTTACTACTTTAAATAGACGAAAGAAAATAATATTTGGAATAAATCATTAATGACGTATACATTTCTATGTTTGTTGTAAAAATATTCCATATCATTATTGACGCAATAATATGATTTTATGGACAATATTTCTGTAGATTCTGCAATTCCAATGCAGATTATCAGTCATGATTTTCAGCTCTCGCCAACCGATAAACTGAGCTAAAAGCAAATTACCGAATAATTGCATATGAATTATGTAAGTAAAATGGTACCAAATATTAATTTGTTTTCAGGAACGGCCTGAATGGGTTCCACTGTGTGCGACGCGCCGTTTGTGAAATGGAAATGATTGCGGCACCAAAAGAAATTTACTATAAAATATTAAAAATGATTTTCAGGTAATAATCCGATTTCCACATTGTATAACATACATACATATGCTCGCACCTATATTCCCTGAAGAGCTAGATAGAGGTGTTGTAACAACAAGGACCACTTTTCACTGAACATGATTATGTTTCAGTGACAGATATCACCGTCTCAGGCACTATACATACGTCTTTGAAAACCTCTCAGACATGCAGGTTTTCTTACGATATTTTCCTTCACATTAAAGCACGTGGTGTGAAATCACTTTACATAAGTTTTAATCATTGAAACAGGCCCCGCTGGGATTCAACTAGCTTAACATTTCATGAAAGCTTCACAGAGTTTAATATACATTAAAAAAAAATGCTCACGCCATCCCAGAAGGGTCCCCGAAGGGGTAAGCAGAGGTGTTGTAACAACACCCCCATTTCACCGAATATGATCAACTGCCAATATGACAGAGGGTGAGTCCATCGCCGTCGCAGGCACTATACATACGTCTTTGAATTACTTCTCAGACATATGCAGGTTTCCTCACGATGATTTCCTTCACCGTAAAGCACGTATTATGAAATAACTGCACATAAGTTTTTTAGAAAAACTCATTGGTACAGGCCCCGCTGGGATTGGAAATTACGTCACTTGCGTAGCAAGCGCCTGCCCAAACCACACAGCGACCACTCTTATTGTATTACAATTATGTATATTAAACTCTGTGAAGTTTTCATGAAATGCTATTTGACTGCCTCGTTGGTCCCAAACGCTACAGAAAATGTCATCCTGGTTTCCATTCCCGTGTCGGGAATAAAGTTATTGGGACTTTCGGTCTGTAATTTCCCTTACTTTAAATGAAAATAGGCTCGCCTCCTGTCATAGGGAACAAAATATAACTAAAAAAAATTACAATCAAATGCATCTCTTCTGACAGACACAGATTCTGACAGACAGACGAACAGCTAATTAAAAATTGTTTTTCTTATTTAAGTACCGTTAAACTTTTACATGCGTAATAGTGAATAGCCGTTAATTTGGAATTTGGAACTGACGAATTTTTTTATCTGTAGACATGGGTTAAAAAAAAGACTTAATATATGCCCATCTCTTTTTATGTCCGTATAGCAAAAAGAGACATAGCTATGTTAAGAAGGATTATGTCCTACTAATCTTAAAACTCTATTTTTTCAGACATCAATCATCCGAAACAGACAAATGGCATAACAAAACTGAAGAAGATTGCAGTGTATCAATATCAACGTGTCCATTCTCAATGTTAGATATATCGCGGTATACTGATTTATGATAAATATATTTGATATTACCAATAATATTAACCTTATTGATGACTACGTATTGTGGTGTACTGTGAAGAGCTCGTGGCACAGTTACTATTGCGCATATCATTCGATCAGCGAAATTACCCAAGCCAGTAGCTGGATGGGTTACCTCCGTGCCTCGGAGAGTACGTTGAGCCGTCGGTCCCGGTTACCAATTTAACATCTTTGGCATTCATTACAGGCCAATCGGAGGCCTAAGAAAGTCGGACTGGTTTAGCCCAGATTACCGATTTTCCTCATAAAATTCGTTTCGTTACCCTTTTTGGAACTACAGACACTTCAATTTTATTTATCTGTATAGATGTATAGGTTCAGATAAAAAGGCTGTGTAACTGTACAAAATATCAAAGTAGGTACTTAAATAGTCCAGTTCAATAATAAAAGTGTCTTGAAGACTATCACTTCACGTGCAAAGCTCAGTGCGAAGTGAGCAGTAAATAAATCCATTTAAGTGGTAAGTAGCCCGACTCGATAAATTCTCGCCGCGTCTGAATCGACCACGGCTGGACTGATAACCCACTGGGGCCTGAGACCATTACCATTGGTCTTCGAGGTGAAATCATTTCATTTAAATACTCTTCATAGCTACAAATAAACGAAAACCAAATTTGAAAAATATTACAGCGTGATACAAGTACAGGCCCGATGTTTCGATCCGCCATCTTTGGCCAGTCGTACATGCAATATTATCATCCATATATCTATATGTATACAGAAAAATAAAATTTAAGTGTCTGTTTGTAATTCCAAATAAACAACTTTTCACTAAATTCATATGAAAGTATGCATGATACTGACACTCACACCATCCCAGAAGGGTCCCCGAAGGGGCAAGGTGAGTGTTGTTGTGAAACAACCTCATAAGATTCATTCCACCGAATATGATTAAGTGCCAACGTAACTGAGGGTGAGTCCATACAGAAAAACCAAATTTAAACTTTTTCTCTGTTTGTCTGTTTGCTCCGGATAATCTCCGAAACGGCTTGATCGATTTTAACGGGACTCTCACTGGTATATAGCTGATGAGACAAGGAGTACTGATGTAACTTGATAAAAAAAGACTTCATGAGTTCGGCACAGCTAGTTGAAAATTATATTGCGTGCGAGCGGCTAGCCTTTGGCATTCAATCACAGCCCACCGCCAAAAATGTATCAACCCATTTCTAGTCACGATGGTCAACGTGGAAACACTCGTTAAAACCTATACTAGAGGTATTGGTGGACATATCTAGTCAATCGATGAATACTGCTTCTAGATTCATGAACCACGACTATTGCTATGAAAGGAAACATCGTGAGGAAACTCTGGCATATGTCTGAAAAAAAATCAAAGAAATTATGTGAAATGCCTGAGTTTTTGTGAGTGTATGATAATGTTAAGAAAATAATCTAGTATCATTAACAATTAAATAATAACGTTCTGACAGTATCAATTTATCATCTTTGGCAATCGTTACAGGTTAGTCGGAGGCCTAAAATAGTCTGACAACTGGTTTAACCCAGATCACAGATTTTCCTCGTAAAAGGAGTTGCGAAGGTTAGATGGCAGTCGCTTCGTATACAAATCAGATGATCAGCCACATCGGGTTGAATCAAGCGCCGACCACAACAATGTATGGGATAAGGCCAGGGAGATGATGTTCTGACAGTATCACACAGCGCTATCTAGTCCCGATTTAAGATTATGCTTTGGATACCAGACAACCAATATAATACTTGTAACTGTTTTGTGATGCTCCGTTCCTCGAAGAGCACGTTAGGCCGTCGGTCCCAATTTAGCATCTTTGTCGATCGTTACAGGTCAGTCGGAAGCCTAAGAAAGTCTAACTACTGGTTTAACCCAGGTCACTGATTAAGGCGTTGCGAATGTCAGATGGCAGTCACTTTGCGAAAAAATCAGGTGATCAGCCACATCGGTTGAATCAAGTGCCGACCCCAATAATGTGTGGAATAAGGGCGGGAAGGTTAAATTGGCAACCAGGACCAACGGCTTAACGTGGTCTTCGACGCTTGGAGGGAACTCAGACAATCACCTATCCAACTCCTGGCTTGGGTTAGGGTTGATTAACTTCACTGATCGAATGATATTTGCAAAAGAAATGTACCACGAGCTCGGTATCATGACTGTAATCATGTCAATTCATTTAGAAGATTTGGAAGTAATTTCTTAAAGGTCTAATCGAATAAAGATATTTTTGGGTTTGAGATTAAAGCAAATTGCTCTTCACATAAAATGTTTGGTATGCTAACCACCAGACCTGCAGCCATTAAAGACGGATCGTATACCAATTTTAAATATACCTTCAGGAGATAACTGAGAACCCGTAGTGTAGAGTCAATGTAAACAGCCAAGTGAAACGATCGCAGACGCGTGACTAGCACCCTTATGCGATTTACTTAATTTGCCCCGAGTCGTTCTCAGTGCGGCCACTTTATAACAAGACTTGATGACTACTGTGGTTTCAAATTAAACTCTATTCTGTACGTCATTTTCCTTTAAAGTCAACCCTCTCTTAATATACTGGTTTAAGGATATAAACTACTGTGATTATAAGATTGCCAGAGTGCCTAGTAAGTTTTTTTGAAATCGCCTTCACATGTCATCACAAGGATCAAAACAGCGCCATCTGTCGACCCACGGATGGTACTATTTTGACCCCATACCGATCTGCGTTTACGTCAACGCGGTGACTTGTGACGTCGGCAGTGAAAAACTCGCACTAGACCCTCTGAAAACTGGTAAAAAGCCACTAAGATATTTTCACATATTTTGTGCAATTCTTCAATTCTGCAATTCTGTGGTTGGTTTTTTACCTTGAAAAAGAAAAATGAAAATGACTAATATTTATTCAGTTTGGGATCTGGTAAGGTAATGAATGTCTATAATTTGCCACTGATTCGGAAACTTCAACTAAAAGTAAAAAAATCAACGTTTAATAAATAAATATGCTCACACCATCCCAGAAGGGTCCCCGAAGGGTTAAGCAGAGGTGTTGTAACAACAACACCCACATTTCACCTAATGTGGTTAAGTGCCAACGTGACAGAGGGTGAGTCCATCGCCGTCTCAGGCACTATACATACGTCTTTGAATTACTTTTCAGACATATGCACGTTTCCTTACAATGTTTTCCTCCACAGCAAAGCACGTGGGCTGAAATTTCTGCAATTAATCAACGTTAGAAGAGCCGTGGTGGCCTGGAGGTTTGAGCAGTGGCCTACTACGCAAGCGACACAAGTCCGAATCCCAGCGGGGACTGTACCAATGAGTTTTTCTAAAAAACTTATGTACAGTGATTTCACACCACGCGCTTTACGGTGAAGGAAAACATCGTGAGGAAACCTGCATATTTCTGAGAAGTCATTAAATGACGTATGTAAAGTGTCTGAGACGGCGATGGACTCACCATCTGTCACGTTGGCACTTAATCATCTTCGGTGAAAAGTGGGTGTTGTGATTACAACACCTCTGCCTACCCCTTCGGGGAATACAGACGTGAGCATATGTATGTATGTAATCAACGTTAAAAGTCATCAAAAACTAGTCTCTTCTAGCGGTACGGGGGCGGTTCGCTAGATAATATTATAAAATGAGAAAAGTCAATGAGTAAAATGGTGACATTCGGTTTGTATTCTTTGGGCACCAGATCAAACCAGGAGCAAATTTCTTTCTATCTGACTTTTCTAAATGTTCCTCAAATTTTACGTATTGTACGATATTCAGCTTTATCTGGCGACTCACCGCAAATGATCCAACACCGCCAAGGGTCCCAAGGGCTAGGCGTCGGTCTGGTGGGCGGTCGGAACACAACATCTTGCTGCCATCCAGTCCAGTGATGCCATCACCCAAAGGATAATGGCGGTAACAGAAAATATTAGCAAGTCGCCAGTACATACAAAAACAGACGAAAATGTAAAAAACCAAGAATGTGCTGTCTTGTATGTGTTGTTGTTAGTAGGTTGATAGTAAAACTAAAATACATAAATAAATATATTGTTCCACTACGGAACATGCCGCTCACCTTAAAAGAACGTGGTTACTTTTAACAACAATAAAAAAAAAGAAATTAAACAAAAAAAATATAAAAATTATACGTGTAAAGAGAAAGATAGGTAAAGATTTCAATTTATTCTAAGGGAAGCGGACACACCTTTACTACAGGGCGCTTAAAAAAAGTACCTCTGTACTGTAGCGTGACTACTCGAGTCACGTTGTCGGGTCCTGGATGTAGGGCATGAATACGCGCGAGCTTCCACTGCAGCGGAGGAAGATTATCATCGCACACCACAACAATAGTGCCTTCACGAAGGGGGGGGCCGCGATCACAAAGCCACTTAGTGATTTGCTGAATATGGTGGAGATACTCCCTACTCCATCGTTTCCAGAAATGCTGGATAGACTGCTGTATCCAGCGCCAACGTGTGAGACGATTAGGATTTTCATCTAGCAAGGTGACATCAGGTAAGGCCATTAAAGGTTCTCCTATTATAAAATGAGACGGAGTCAATGGAAGCGGGTCTGTGGAGTCCGCACTCAATACGCACAACGGGCGTGAGTTCAAAACAGCCTCGATTTGACATAGAAGCGTGTGCATCTCATCGTACGTTTGTGTGCGCGTTCCTACCACGCGATGCAAGTGGTGTTTGAAACTCTTAACACCAGCTTCAAAAAGGCCACCGAAATGACTTGCGTACGGAGGTTGGAAATGCCACGTAATACCTTGACTCAAGGTTTGTTTGTTTAGCGCGCCTTGCAAGGAATCGTTACGTAAAAATGCATATAATTCTTTTAAATAATTATCAGTGCCGATAAAATTCTTTCCACAGTCCGAAAAAATATCTGTGCAGAGACCCCTGCGTGACGTGAAGCGTCGCAGTGCTGCTAAAAAGGCGTCTGTAGAAAGCTCCGAAACTATCTCCAGATGTACAGCCTTAACGCTCATACATACGAACACAGAAACATAGCATTTCACTACCTTAGCATTACGTACTTTATTAGCGCGCACGTAAAAGGGACCAGCGTAATCAACCGCGGTCTTCAGAAAGGGTCGCGCTGGACGTAATCTAGTAGCCGGGAGAGGTGCCATGCGCGGCTGGCTGCGCACGGGACGAACGCGGAAACAGCGCACGCAGCGATGTATGCGTTGACGTACGATATCGCGACTAGATATGATCCAGTATCGATGCATTAATGCATGTTGAACGGACTGGGGCCCAGCATGAAGGTGACTCACATGCGCGTCGTCGATAATAAGATTAGTTAAAATATGTTTCTTTGGTAGAATCAATTGATGTTTCGATTCATACGGTAAAAATGATTTGTGGATTCGTCCACCTACACGTAATGTTCCGTCACTATCCAGGAATGGCGTAAGACGTCTTAATTGATACGAGGGCAAATTACCTCGTATTATGTTTTTAATGTCATCACTAAAAATTGATTGTTGAACTAAATAAATAAGTCGATTAAGTGCAAAGTTATATTCAGGTACGGATACATATTTGCGATAAGATTGGTCAATCCCTTTACATTTATTGTAAAACCGAAATATTAACGAAGTTATTCGAACGAGTTTCCCAAGGGAGGAAAATCTAGAAAAAATATCTAACTCCTCCACAGGACTCGTCGTAGACGGGTTAGAGGTCAAGGGAAGAGTTCGTCTTTCCTCACAGGTCTTTAAGATTTCCTTACAGACAGGCCAACGGTCTTGGGGTTGCCTAAGCCAAGTGGGACCATGTACCCATAAGTCATTTTGTGTAAACGTCGAGGGGAGTAATCCTCGGGATGCGGAGTCTGCCGGGTTGTCCGCCGAGCGTACGTGACGCCAGCAACACACAGGAATTCGTGTTAAAATGTCACTGGTGCGATTGGACACGAATGTTTTCCATTCATGCGGGGGAGCGCGGAGCCACGCTAAAACGATAGATGCGTCCGACCACGCATAAACCTGGTCGCAGTTTATGCGATCACCGTAAATAACTATAACCTTTTCTAGTAATTTTGATAAGAGTAAAGCGGCTAATAATTCAAGGCGGGGTATACTAAGACGCACACGGATCGGGGCCACACGAGTTTTTGCCATTATGAGAAAAGTGTGATTGACACCGTTATTACATGTAAGACGTATGTATACACAACCCGCGTAAGCTCTTTCGCTCGCGTCGGCGAAACCATGAATTTGAATTGAATTCGACTCCTTGAAAATATGGCGAGGAAAGGAAACTTGGGATAAGAGCGGGAGCTCAGTTGTAAAGCATTTCCACGAGTTTATTATATCAATCGGGGGAGATTCGTCCCAATCGATGTTAGCAATCCACAAAAGTTGGATCAAATGTTTGGCATACAAGGTTACTGGAGATAAAAACCCGAGCGGGTCGTACGTTTTGTACATATGTCAGAACACACCTGCACCTTGAAATTAAAACAGTCAGTGCGGGGGTTCCATTGGAGCCCTAAGACCTTGACTTGTTTATCGTTCTCCATTTCAGCAATAGGCACATTCTCCCGCCGCTCACCATGAGAACCTGGAGTCCGCACAGCTGCAAGTATTGCTGGGGAGTTGCTATGCCATTTACGGAGTTCAAAACCCGCCGCTGCGCAGATTCCAATCAATTCGGCTTGCAGAGCGAGAGCCTGCACCTCCGAATCCTCGCCAGATATGACGTCGTCAACAAATACGGAATTTAATAAAACAGGCGCGGCAAGTTTAAAGTGGTCAGCCTCGTCGCGAGCTAACTGCTGAATTGTTCGTAGTGCGAGAAAGGGAGACGAATTAACACCGAATGTGACTGTGCGGAGACGATAATCACATACAGGCTCGTCGGGTGATTGACGCCATAAGATGCGCTGAAAATCCCTGTCGCACTCTCGAACTAGGATATTTCGATACATTTGTTTGATGTCCGCGGTGAACGCCACGGAATGTATTCTAAATTTAAGAAGCACATCAACAACTTCCAAGTGTAGTTTTGCACCCGTTAGAAGTACATCATTGAGAGCGTGTCCATTAGATGACTTACACCCAGCATGAAAGACTACACGAGTGCGGGTCGTTTCACTTGCCTCTTTGACCACACAGTGATGCGGAATATAGTAACTAGCTCCGGGGGTGGTCTGTTGATCGACTAATTCCATGTGGTCGTTGTCTACGTACTCTTGAAGACATGCATGATATTCAGCCTTCAACTTGGGGTTACGTTCTAGCCGATATTCTAATTTACGGAACCTAGTTAGTGCGATCTGCCGCGACTCGCCAAGGGGCGGAGCGTCGGGCTTGAACGGGAGGGCGACAATGTATCGCCCTGAATCATCACGCGTGTGCGTCTTTTGATAAAAGGATTCGCATAGTTGTTCTTCTGGGGTATAGCTTCTTTTTTCAGGAAGCGATTCTAACTCCCAGAATTTTTGAAGATTCTCATTGTCAAAAGCGCTAAAACATACCTGTAGGGGAGGTGAAACAACGGGATTGAAAGCGAGTTTACCTAATAACAAGTACCCGAATATACTATTCATCGCTATCGGCGATCCAGGCGAACCCGTAACAATGTTACCTAACAAGACGTTAGACAGAATGTCTGCTCCCAGCAGCATCTCCACTGGCTGGGGAATTTTATAAGTAGGGTCCGCTAAATTTAAATTCTCCAAATGTGACCACCCTGTATGAGGCAGTGGAACACTTGGCATTTGTGACGTTAATTTTGGCAGAATGAGAGCATCCACTGGAATTGAAGGGTGTTGTTTTCCCTTAGGCTGGATAATGCACGAAACTAACCCTTTTGGTTGTACAGGCTCAGAGTCCCCGATCCCGAAAACCGGCATTTTAATATATTTACGCGCCAAACAAAGGCGCTGCGCGCAAGCTTCTGTTATAAAAGATGCCTGACTCCCGGTGTCAACAATGCATCTAACAGTCGATACTTTCGTTCCGCCAACACAAACATCAATGAGCGCAGTAGATAAAAGTACCGTGCTTGTCTGACCAGACAGAGCATTTGACGCACAATTATTATAAACTTTGTTCGATTCATAAGTTACGCTTGTACCGCTCGCAGCAGCGGAGCCGCACTGCTCGCTGAGAGGGAGTGTGACAGCACTATTATCCGTGTCACGTAAGACTGATAAAGCCTGACTACTTGTAAAGTGTAGCAAACTATGATGCCTCTTATGGCATGTGCGACATACAAAATTGGAGGTGCACTTTTGTACGTCATGACCTACATGTAAACAATTGTGACAAGTATTTTTATTTTGTATAAATAAATACCTCTCTTGAGGGGTGAAATTTAGAAATTTAGAACATTTAGTTAATGTATGTTGCGCCTCACAACATAAACATTTGTACTTTGGACCTTGAACATAGGATTGAGTATAACTCGCCGCCAACTTATGCGAGTCGCTAGCCGGAGTGACGTTAGCTGCGAGTGACTTGAATGGCTGGCGGCGTGTGGAATGTGGCGCACTGCCTTCGGACTTGTGCAAAGTTCCCCGATTACCCCCTTTTATAGAATATTTATTAGTGGACTGACCGATAACAGACATTGTTATTTCACCCGCAGATATCTCTTTATTAAGAAATGAAATAAGTAAGTTGACATCTGGAATATCGGATGGTTTAGATAACGACCTTTCGAAATGCTTTCGTGTGGTGAGGGATAACTTGCGCAGTAAAATATTTAATAAAATAAAATTCCATTGACTTGTGGGAAAGTGTAAGGCTTCGAGTGCCTTAATGTTTTCTTGATAAATATTGACTACATTACGTATACTTTGGTTCGAATTATCGGAACACGGCTCGATGTCGAAAATTCTATCAAGGTGTTTTGTAGCAATGATTCGTTTGTTCTCGTAGCGGGAGATTAATATATCCAGTGCTACCGTATAGTTTTCATCCGTGATTGGAATAGATTTTATTAAATTATGTGGCTCATTGTGAACCGTCAAGAGTAAATATCTAAATTTCTCCGCATCGGTGTAGGCACTATTGTTATGTATAAGTGAGCGAAACAAATCAAAGTATGACGGCCAATCGGTAGAATCGCCATGGAAATTAGGTAATGGTAATGTAGGTAAATTTTTACAGTGACTAAACTGAGGTGTTGCAACGGGATTGACAACAGGACGACTCATACGTCGCTGTTCTTCATCCAACCTCTTTAGACGCGTTAAATGGGTTATAATGGCATAGTACAGGTCATTGAAATCATTACGAATCTTAATCTGTTCTTCTTTGTTAAACGATTTTAACTTGATTAGGGTTTTTTCAATTTTAGTTTGAAGTTTATTGAATTTACGATGATGTGATGTTAAGTCTGTAGTTCGCGAACGAAACTGTTGTTCATCAGTTGTTGCGAACTGAAGAGAACGTCTGAGTTCGTCAAAAATAAGATCTCTTTCGAATATATCTTGTTCACATGGATATTCCTCGTCCGACATTTTGCGTAACAAAGATGGCGGGTAGGAACACGTGTGAGAAAAATGTTGGGGTTAGTACGTAATACTGATACACACAACAAGGCAACACAAACTGGAGAATACAATCCGGATCGAACGGATCAAAAAACTTTATGTACGATATTCAGCTTTATCTGGCGACTCACCGCAAATGATCCAACACCGCCAAGGGTCCCAAGGGCTAGGCGTCGGTCTGGTGGGCGGTCGGCACACAACACTACACGGATGGTCTTTCAGCTGAGGTACCGCACAATAGTCCACAGGTCACGGGTTCAGCGATTCTCCAGGGAGAAAGAGATCTCGGGAGAGGTATATCAACGGACACGGAATTAGATGCTCACGCGACGACGGCGGGTGGCAGAGAGAGATTTGCAAAGTTCGAGCCACCAGTAGACGTCGGCTCAACTCACTAGATGGCGCTAGTGGTTGCCATCCAGTCCAGTGATGCCATCACCCAAAGGATAATGGCGGTAACAGAAAATATTAGCAAGTCGCCAGTACATACAAAAACAGACGAAAATGTAAAAAACCAAAAATGTGCTGTCTTGTATGTGTTGTTGTTAGTAGGTTGATAGTAAAACTAAAATACATAAATAAATATATTGTTCCACTACGGAACACGTATCTATGTATGAGTCGCAGAGGTCCTTTACTGTAAGTTATATTGGACTTATTTGTACCCTTGTCACGGTTGGGTCGTCTTTGCATTGAGCGTGTCGGGACCCCATCGAGCTGCAAAGCTTTATCCAATGCACACTCCTCATTCAGCGATGCAGAAATATATTCAATTGATCGTGAATACATGTGATCTTTAGTTGGGATAACCTTTATAAAACATGTTATTGAGCTTATAAATATGTTGTATTTGATCATTTAAGTTGAAGAATGATGTGGTGACCATCATCAATTTAAGAGTAATAACTCTTGTCGGTGTAACCGATGCATTTCTTTCCATTTGTCTCTGTCCAGTGCCATCTCTTTGACCTCCCTATATGTCATGACAGACACCTTTTCCTTAACTTGTCTCATATATGTTAGCCGTGGTCTTCCTCTCCCTCTCTTCCCTTCTACCTTTCCTTCTATTATGTTTTTAAAAAAGGTGTCATGTCGCAAAAGGTGCCCAATTATCTTTCCCCTTCGATTTTGGATTGTTCTCCAAAGTATTCTATTTTCCTTCACAATGTTGAGTACATTTTCATTTGTTACTCTTTCTGTCCACTTTATTTTCTCCATCCTCCTCCAGCACCACATCTCAAACGCTTCTAATATCTCTCTATCCCTTTTTGTCATTGTCCATGTTTCACACACGTATAGTGCTATGCTCCAAATATATGTTTTTATAAACTTTTTCTTTACCCTTCTTGAAATGTTTGATGTAAAATGACGTGGTGACCAGAATTGAAAAAAGTATGTTGAGATGGTTTGGACATATCGAAAGGATGAGTGAAAGGCGATTAACGAAAGACATTTATAGAGCGAATGTGACCGGAAGTGTCGGTAGAGGGCGTCCAAGGAAGAACTACTATGACCAAATTAATAGTATTTTTCAGAAAGGTCAAATTCGGAGCACTCGTAACCGAAGAAAGTATATGAAGAGATGCATGAATGTGGATGAAGTGAAAGAAGTATGTAAGGATCGCAGCATGTGGCAAACGGAGGTCTCTGCCTACCTCTATGGGATACACGTGTGAGCAAATGTATGTATGTATGTATGATCATTTAAAGAACGTAGTGAAATCCAAAATTATGTTTTTGTGCGGTGAGCACTTATAGTCTGTGGTCGGACGTAAGGAATACCAAAATCTGATATTTATTTTAATACTAGCTGTGTAATGTTTTTTTTAAAGTAGCCTAAATTAGTCCATGTAACATTAACTATCTGCCAGTGAAAATCCCGCTAAAATCAGTCTAGCCGTTTCGGAGATTACCCGGAACAGACAGACAGCCCGAGAAATATGTATAAAATAGCAAGTCACTTTGGTAATTTTGGAAATGCAAACAGACACCTTAATTGTATTTATCTGTATAAAATATAATGCATAAATGAATAAATAGTTTCTGTACTCATCATCTCCCCGGCCTTATTACATTGTTGGGGTCGGCACTTGATTCAAACAGTTTCTGTACTATGGATAAATAATAGATTGAAAAGCACCCCGTGCGTGAATATATATCTCATTGTCATTCGGTCAACAACCCTCACTCATCTCTAAGAGTGGTGATAAGTTCCATAATGCCCTGTCCTTCAGGGCAACCTTGGTAGATGTATGCGCAGTTGAACATTTGCCGACCAGCTGTTGCTGCGTCCTTATATTGAGACATAGCCTCCTCCCACTCGGAATCCACCTCATCAAATGGTGATTTGCCGTAATCCGGTCTGGAAAAATGAAATATTCAGTTAACAGTCAAAATTTATATTTTGGCCGTTTGAGACTTTGGGGCCATGGAGGGCAAATGAGAAAGCTCTTTTTAGGAGCTCTCGAAACGCCATTCAATATTGGTTGACGACGCGTCTGAGCATGTATGCCACGACTCACAATTCCTTACAGCTAGATATTATCTTACGAACGTGATATTTACGTGAGAAGTATGTGTATAATTTCTCCAACGAATCCTTCCTCTTCGACCGGGTACTGAGCCGCTTCGCAGATAGCTCGGAGAACACATTCAACGCCATTCATACCTTTTCTGAAAATTGCAATAGTTTATTTTATTGGGAAAAAATTTACACATTACCTATATAGTATACTAGCGGACCCGACAGACGTTGTCGAACGAAGAATGAGGGCGCCACCCACACATTACAAGCAAACATCATTCAAATCGGGTTTAGGGGGAGTTCAGTGATATACACAATTATATTTATAAAAATTAGACATTTACATCATGACATCGAATTTCTGACACAAAATAATTTAGACCCTTATAAAACTCTTAAGGTGTCTTTGCCCTCAATACAACAACCGATACCAGCCAATAATTATAATCAACTGCCATCGAAACTTCAACCTTGAGTATGGCAATCCACCTCTAAACTGGTTATCATGATTCGATCGAATTATGAAGGTATGGTACAACGGCATCTAATTCCTCGATTTTCAAAATCTCCTACTTTTATCCCATATTATTTTAGAATTGGTCGCCTAATTTTTATATGAACCTAACCTTCGAACCCAATCATACAAACTACAGTCCCTTTTATGCGGTAAATCGGTAATCTGGGATAAAATAGGTATACGTCTTGGCTTTAATATGCTAGAGTGAGTTTAGTTGGAGCTCTATTAGGAGGCTGGGTTATTAGTAGTGTACCAGATCGTCTGTGATATTAGTTATTTTGTGATGTTAGGCTTTTATTATCACGAATATTTAGCGTAATCCAATAAAGTCAATGTAACCAGGGATGGAAAACGAGGAACTCACGTGGAATTAATGCACCTGACTTACTGTGCACTTGTGACGTATATTGAAACCACTGACTGAACCACTATAAGCGTCTAACATCACATTTTTTTTTGGATATGGTCTCTCTCAGTTGGTAGGGGGGAGTTACCTCCACTGCTTAACCGGACTAAAGGGCGAGACCCAAGGGCTTCCAGCCGAGCTTAAACTTAAAAACTAAGCAACACAGCTAAGGGCACCCCGATGCGGGGCTCGGACCTCGGCTTAGGGCGTTGCTGGGGGATGAGTTAGGGAGCTGGATCTGAGTGGTGTTATTTAGGGACATGTTTAAGGCTAGTGGCTCGGCGCGCGCCGGCCCTAGCAGAGGACGGGGGGGACGATGACGTAGAGTTCGCGACGGGCCTCGCCGGCAAGGACGGAACAATGGTCGGTTTGGTGTGTGCTTTTGAGACATTGCTTGCTGAAGCAATGTGATATCGTCGTCAGGGTCAATCAGGACGTGCCTCGGACGGCGTCGGGTGGAGGGCTGACATCACAGGAGAGTATTTAAATATATAGAAAAACGTAACCATAGTGCGATGTAATTTATAAGTGACGCCATCTAGGGCGAATACGATCAAACACCACCGTAAAATTCCTTACTCAAAAATCTCTGTGAATGACGCTCTGGACAAACCACGTACGAGTGTTTATTCCCAGTGTCATTAAATACAGCGAAACAAACTTACGCATTAAGCATCTCAGCCATAGATCTATAAAAGACAAGTCTCTCATCCCTTCTCGCTAGCATATCCGCTTGCCTTTCCTGCCTTGACACCTCCTTGATGAAGTAATAAGGGGACAGCTGAGTGATGTTCGTGTACTGTACGTATTGGTACTGGAAGTTAGCCGCAAATAACAGCTGGACCTCTCCTGTGTTCTCAACAGGAGCTGAGAGGCCTATGATGAGCTGGAAGGGAAAATCTTTTTGGTAATCTTCTGTAACTGTGAGGATACCTGATATGGGAGAAGACTAATAGGGAACACTTATTTCACTGCCTTGGCATTTAATCCGTTGAATTATAGTTTGTTACCATCTCTCAAACACCAAGTCAGCTAACCAACAGATGGCGCAAGGCAGCCCCTGAACCCGCAAAAGCAAGGGAATGAAAAACTCGACGCCTGAGGCAGGATCACGAGTAGCTCAGTTGGCAGAGCAACTGCACGATTTGCAGAGGTGTTGTGTTAAGCCATTTTGGTTTAAATTGAAATAAAATGTTAAACCAAAAAAATATAATTGTTTTGGAGATTGAACCATAATCTGATCTGAAGTACACCCTCGATAAATTCACGTTTAGAAGGAGAGGGAGACATTAGCTAAAATTGTAATATGCTTGAATTATGTGAAGATCTATCAGGGCCTAATCTTATATCAACCTATAACCTATGGGGTTACTGTCGCCTATACCCGCTTGCAACATCGAGGGATTACTCTCCCGCCTCCATCCTGGTATAATCTTCACACACTTCTTAAGGAACCTGTATCCGAGGAGCTCATTCTGCAGCCTTTGTGGTACCAAATTTTCGAAATTCGTGAATCGATTAAAGAATGGTATAACATAAGTTACATTTCTTAGTTAAAAGCCGTGGTGGCCTTGGAGTTAGAGCAGTCGCCTGCTACGCAAGCGACGCAAGTTCAAATCCCAGCGGGGCCTGTACCAATGAGTTTTTCTAAAATACTTATGTGCAGTTATTTTACACCACATGCTTTACGGTGAAGGAAAACATCGTGAGGAAACCTGCATATGTCTGAGAAGTAATTCAATGACGTATGTATAGTGGCTGAGAAGGCAATAGCCTCAGCCTACCCCTTCGGGATACAGGCGTGAGCATATGTATGCAGTATGAATAAGAATAATTACCTTGTAAGTGCCACCATAAGGATATACTAGAGGCAGGCCATTGATTTGACGTTTAGTTACATGCAGCCGATGGTCGGCCTCAGTAGGTATCTCAATGTTTCCACATGCACCATTCATTATAATCAGTATTACTATCAGCATTGAACTGGAAGTACATAAATAAAAAATGATTAATATTCATTATTATTAAACTGACACAAATAAAAACATGTAAATGTGGTACATAGCTAGTGATTTTGTTCCATGGAAAAAGTTTTGTCGCCAAACAGTGTATGTAGTCTTAATCCTTACTCAGGCACTTACTACTACAGGTGGATTCTAACAGTCAAGGTTTAAGAGTAGAGAAAATGAAGTTAATCTATACAGTCTATACAGATAAATAAAATTGAAGAGTCTGTTTGTAAGTCCAAATTTTTTTTTTACTAAATTCATATGAAAGCTTATACGGTACTGTAATTAAAAAAAAATTTTCCTTGTTTGTCTGTCCGTCTGTTTGTTCCAGCTAAACTCCGAAAAGGTCAAAGGTCATTTATGTAAAAAATATAGAAGAAGAAGATACTGAGGGCACAGCTAGTATTATTTCAAAAATAAATTAAATCTCACCTCATTTTTCTGTTGAAACTTGAGTTTAATCCAGATCACTGAACAAAATAAACCACATAGGCGTCGCTTGCGCCGAAAGCTTCTGACGACTTGATATTACGTGTGCGTGTCAATGCACCCATGTAAGGTACCCAAGGTTTATAAGGGCTACGTTACACTGGCAAAAATGGAACGTGTATATTCACGCCATCCAAGTCTGAGATCGGTTGCCAAGGAAGTAGGTAGTGGTGTACATCACCCGCTTTCCTTCGAAGATAGAACGCATTCTATCGGGCACTACATGCGTGTTTTAATGTCTTTCCTATAATTAATATAATTATATAACAAAGTTGAAGAGTTTGTTTGTGTGTTTGGCTGAACGCGCTCTCTCTGAATCTCAGGAACAAAGGATTGAATTAAAAAAAAAATTTCTTTGATAGTTCATTCATCGAGGTAATCTTTATAACGTCACTAGCAAAGCGAAGCTTCAACGGTTACAAAAACATAGTAAGATTTTATTTTTAATGCTACTTAATGCTATGCGAGTAATACCGCGAGGCACATCTAGTAGTGTTATGCGCAAGTAATTGTGAATATGCCCTTGTTTGTAAATCTCTAGCATCACATGACTGTCTCGAGTATTTGACCAATACTCATAGTCACGAGACAAAACGTGAAAATGACTTAGAAAACTAACCCACTACGTATTCAATTTGCTACTCGTTATATGCTATTGCCATCTTATTGTTGCTATGACGCTCTTTGCATTTTTTTTTAAATGTTTCCCTAGCTTTGGTTTTTTTCAAGTATTTTTAAGTAAGTCGCAAATTTGGAACTACATTTGTGTAACAATTAAATTCCTTTTCTATTACAAAACATAGTACTAAGATTGTCTGTGGCTGCTTTATCTCTTTTTGTAATAGGGTTTTAAAAAGAGATGGATACAGTTTTGGTTTTGGAAAGGGGTTAAGAGAGAGAGAGAAGAGAGAGAGGTTTCTGTTCAATGACACAATTGTCAGTCGATAGAACAATTAAAAATCTAGTCAAAAGCTCTAAATCTAATTATATCGGTGAAAGATTAAGGTTCTATAAATATCTATAAGGTTCTTTAAATAAAACAAGAGTCTATTTACTTGACATGACTGGAAAAACTAATTGAAATCGACAGCGACGGCATCAAACAAAGCGTATGCACGCGTTTAAAAATACGTAATGGCGACCTCGAAAATAACGGATTCCAAAGTTAACTCATTCCAAAGTTACACGCGAAGAAAACATGATGTTTTCCAAAAATCTTTTGAGTGTCACGTTGTTGGTTAATTTATTAATACCCCTTGTAGTAAGTGTCACTGAAGCGGAGATGTACAGTGAGGTGTTACATAGAAGCAGACGACAGCTTTTGTTCCCGAATAGTACACTTTTGCAGGTAATCACTTCCCTCTATAATGGTAGATGGCGATGGCTGGCATTCTCGTCATACTTGTGAACAGGTGCTGCTAGTGCGGGCTGGTCATCTCAAGCTACACAATTATTCGTAGTACTTATTTTTAGTTTAAAATTTTTTTTATATCGACTTTTGTGCACTGGAACTGTGTCCATGGGCTTATATATATTTTTATGATTTATATTGTATTACTCAAAGCTGTAATTTTTTTTTAAAGCGTAATTACGGAGTTTCTTGCCAGGTTCTTCTCAGTAAAAGCAACCTTCCGAACCTGGCGGTAGCATGTATAATCCTATGTAATCGTGTCTTTCTGACGATTTGAAAGTACTTTTTAAAAAGTCTAATCGAATAAAGATATTTTGAATTTTGAATTTGAATTTTGAATTTTTAATCTATACTACTATACTACATATAATAATATTAATCTGAAGACTTTGAACTCAGAAACTACTTGTATGAATTAAACAAAATATTTTTGTTTGCGATTGTCCATTCGTCGAGGAAGGCTTAAGGCTTTATAACAGCTCACTGTGAGTAAGATGAAGCGAAGCGAAAATGTTGCAAAAACGGGATTTTTTTCACAGAGTTACATTGTTTTTATTTCTTAACTTGACTCCTCGGAACTTATTACGATAAAATGATAAGTATTTTATAACACGGGTTGCACTAATCATGGTCCCGAGATGACAAGCCAACTTACTAATCAACTATAAAGAAGAGTATAAATCGCGAAAATTACCAATAAATTATAAATTACAAATACCTTTAAGTTTCCCACTCATGTAAAATCGCGAGCCCTAATAGAGCCTAGTTGATTAATGTACTACTAGCTCATATAGCCCAAATGATGGTGGACAGCAAGTAAACCTCTAGCCGACAAACAAACATACTTATTACTACCTATATATTGTCCAACGAAAAACCAAAAAAACGAGCACGCTAAGCCGTCGGTCCCGGTTGCCAATTTATCATCTTTAGCAATCGTTACAAGTCAGTCGGAGGCCTAAAATAGTTTGACAACTGGTTTAACCCAGATCACATATTTTCCTCTTAAAAGGGGTTGTGAAGGTCAGATGGCAGTCGCTTCATATAAAAATCATGTGTTCCGCCACATCGGGTTGAATCAAGTGCTGACCCCAACAATGTATGGGATAAGGCCAGGGAGATGATCTTTTCCAACGAATTAGTACCCTGACATTGAACCAAAAAGTAATGCTATGTGCTTGCTTCGCTTGTGAATTGACAAAATTGCCTATCATCATAGTTTTAAGGAGACCTTCTTAACTTTGATGTTTCATGTGATACCAAAATTAAACATTAAAGCTGACAAGTTAGTGAGACGTCACTCCTATAACGATGATAGTAGGGCCCTGGGGCCTTACCATGACCTCTTATTGCCATGATAGGTTTACTCTTATTATGAGACAGATGTATATGACGTGTTTACATCCGTCACTGTCACACGGCTGAACTATCATTGATATAAGACCTCATGGTTGGGGCCCTGGTCTTCTTATACTTTGGATAAGGTTAACGTATTGTAGTAGAGCTTAAGTAAAAGTATTTTATAGGATTTAAGTACTTTTGTTCTGGTAAAGACGCATGGCACAAGGCCCTTATGGTAAGTGGTTGTCTCTGGTCAAATTTGGGAATCACTAAAAGTGTTAACAATTTTGAATGCCAGTACCTAAGAAGTTTATCATAACCTACACACGTCTTCCCTCAACTTCGTCCGCCGGGATAAACTACAAATGTGTTCAAATTTAATGCAAATCGTTCCTGCAGTTTTTGCGTGATTGAGTCACGAGCCACTAATCATACAAATTTCACATGGAATTATTAAGAAACAGAATAATTATTCTTTAAACAAAAAACGCCTTCGTAAATTTCAATTCACTCTCATTTAGAAATCAACTTTATATTCAAAGTGTTTAATTCCTTTGCCTTTAAATCTATTTCAGTTCAATGCTGGTGTCGGCACACCAAGTCTAGCGAAGGACGTCAATGTAAATTATGCTTTCCAAGCCAACTTCCAACTGCCGTGGAATAGATCACAAATACCAATAGATATCCTCGAAGCTAATTCTGGCTACGATGGGTCTTCGAGGAAGAAGAGAGCTATTGAATTGAAAATAAGGGAGGAGAATGACTATGTTGATGATTCGAAGTTGTATCACTTTTATAAGTACGTTGAAGAGGTGCTTAACAGGTTAGTAGTATATTTTAACATAGATACACATATATCCAACCCTCAGAACCATAGGGGCTCAATTCGAAAATATATATATTTTAAATTGCAGTCGTCAAGTTTGAATTTATAACTTATTTTACCACTTTTGAATACAATAAAAAAAGTATAGTTTTTATTTTGGTGTCGATAAGTGTTTAAAAAAATATCACTTGTTTTTTTTTTAAACTACTTGTAGTAATACATTTTGAGGTCAGTCTATCTTACCATAATTATTTTCTGAAATTTTTGAGTTGAGCCACTCTTGTTCTAAAGGTGTGATATGATCACGTCTGTATTCCCCGAAATGGTAGGCAGAGACATCTCTGGGTGAAATGTGGGTTAAATGCACACATACCCACATTTTGCCAGTGATGTGAATTTTCCATGGAATATTGTGCCTATTACCATTAACAGTGTACTAATCTAGATTCTAGGCTGCTACTAGGAACTGAATAAACCGTAGCGTAAATGTAGCGTTTTCGGCCACAAGATCAATATGGCATTATTCGACCTTTATAATTGCTAAAAACACTGATGGGCAATGACGAGCCCTGATT
Source organism: Watsonalla binaria (assembly GCA_929442735.1). NCBI lineage: Eukaryota > Metazoa > Arthropoda > Insecta > Lepidoptera > Drepanidae > Watsonalla > Watsonalla binaria. The sequence goes on from OV838932.1 coordinate 2,188,659, forward strand.
TTTAATTATTATCTGTACTTGGGGGTAAATCTTTCTCCCCGAAGGTCCCCGAAGGGGTAGCAGTTAAGCAGATGCGTTGTAACAACAACACCCACATTTCACCGAATATGATTGAGTGCCAACATGACAGAGGTTGAGTCCACCGCCATCTCAGGCACAGGTGAGAGAGCCATGGAGGCTTCGGGGTTTGAGCAGTCGCCTACTACGCAAGCGACGCAAGTTCGAATCCCAGCGGGGCCTGTACCAACGAGTTTTTCTAAAAAACTTATGTTCAGTGATTTCACATCACGTGCTTTACGGTGATGGAAAACATCGTGTGGAAACCTGCATATTTCTGAGAAGTAATTCAATGGCGTATGTAAAGTGTCTGAGATTGCGATGGACTCACCATGTTGTGTTGTGATTACAAAGTGGATGTTGTGATTACAACAACTCTGCCTACCCCTTCGGGGAATACAGGCGTGAGCATATTTATTTATTTATTTATAATTTGAATATATAAACTTACAGCTATTGCCAAAGCGCTTATATATAAAAACAAAAGAAAATTATAATGTATTTACAAATATATATTGTAATATATTTACAAATATATATTCTCAAACTCTGTATGAGTGATGGCAGCGAATCTGCGAATACGTCAGCATCTTGGATCATGGCGACAAAGTCGTTGAGAAAACTAAGCGCCCGAGCAGTGGGACTGTTTTTGGCGTGACAAGAACGTAACGCTGGAATGGCAAACAGTGGATGTTTACGGCGGCTACCACCCCGTATATAATTTTGAGGAACAAATAAACTAATGCGCTCTGTGATTGATGGGTTATCAATTTTGTTACGCAGAAGCATGCAATAGTGAATACCCAAGAACAACTTGCGTCTGAATTCCAAGGTGTCCAGACCTACCATACCATTTACAAAAAGCGACGGATAAAGGAATGGATAATAACCAAATTTCTTTCATATGTATTATATAAAAAATCCCAAGTATGTTTGTATGTTACGAATGAACGAAGTCCACCCGGATCTCAGTAAGCTGAATCCGAAGTTGCTAATTGCACTAAAAACCACGACTCTGAAAAATATCACAAATAAAGGTTATCGACCCACAACGGCTAATCCTACTAATAAGTGACGATTTCTGTATTTAGCACTTCTCTTATAACCAACTAACTATCGCTCCAGTTTCTAATACCTATGAATGGTGTATCTGTAAGAAGTAGACTCACTTCGGGCACAGTTGTCATTCGATCAGCGAAGTTAAGCAACACCAAGTCAGTTGGTTCGTTGCGTGACTGCCCGAGGTTCCTCTATGGCTCGGATAATACTTTTAGCTATGTCGGCCCCAGTTGCCAATTTAACATCTTTGGCATTACAGGTCAGTCGGAGGCCTATGAATGTCTTGTAACTGGTTTAACCTTCTTCTACTTCATAAAGTGCCTCTCCAATTATTGAAGGTTGGCAACCAGCTCCGAACATTTCTCTCTATCTCTCTAAAAAGGTCGGCAGCACTCGCAATACCGGTCCACTCTCTGATGCTTCGTAGCCATGACTTTACGATCTTCCTACGATCAGACTTCCTTTTGCCGGCTACTTTTCCCATCATAATGAGTTGTAGCAAATTGTCGTAGCACATGACCGAAATATGCCACTATTCACATTTTGACGATCTTCAAAATCGTTTTTGTCCAATAAGTTGCAGGACTTCTTCATGGGTCGCTTTTTCAGTCTAGTGGTTTAACCTGGATTACCGATTTAATAAAAGGGGTTACGAAGGTCAGAGTGCAGTCGCTTCGTATTATCAGGTGCATCGAGTTGAGTCAAATGACGACGCCAACAATATATATGTGGATGATGATTTGTTATGAGCATACACTGTTATACAATCAGAACACAGTTGTGATTGGTGGATCATATTAATATGACTGCTGATTTATTGCGTACTGCGTAGTGACAGCTTGATATTTTCCAAAAGGCAATTTGCCGAATGTCAAAGCGTTATTTATCGCTGTTTAAGCAAACAAAGTGCTTTGAGCGATATTGATCAAGTACTGCTGAATTAAATAGTAGTTAGGTTGCTTTGAATTTCTTTCATAATTAATATTTTCTCGTTGGTCTAGTGGTCGTAAATGCTACTGCGGAATACAAGGTCATGGTTTCCCATTAGTCCGGAGTCCCCGTTAAAGCCCGGTTAATAGCAATAGACTCGCCTCATATAAACTTAAACGGTGAAATGTAGATACACTATAATAATATATACTTCTCTGCCCTACCCGTTTGGGAAATACAGGCGTGAGCAAATGTATTATTGTATTTAATTTAATCTTAACGTGGGAGGTACTAGCACCCACGTCTTGCATAATTTAAACAAACTAATCAAAACAGTGCCGGGGAACTTTTGGAAAAAATCCTGACCTTTTTTTTAATGTTGCAGTTTCTTTATTGATAAAAAACCGCATTGAAATCGGTATATCCGGTTCAGAGCTACGATGCCACAGACACACACACAGATAGTCGTCGACATCAAATTTATAACACCACTCTTCTCGCATCGGGGGTTAATAAGATAGACTAAGGAAGTCCTTGTGTAGCTACATCTCTGTCTGTTATACGGATTAAATAAGGGATGGACATAGTTTTAATCCAAGTTTGGTTTATACTTCGTTTCAACCATGTTTTCTACTAATGTAAACGTCTTGATTTGCAGCCAAGGTCACAACGGCACAGCGTGCGTACTGCGGACTCTCTGCCAACTTGGTGCTGAGCCTCTCCACTCTGATGATGACGAGGACTTGCTGCATGAACTGGCTAGCTATGTGCTCAAGTGAGTACTATAAACGGCTGCAGCCCAAATTACATGGTATTCTCAACTTAGACGTTGATAGCGTTTTCGTATTCAATGTATCGGAGATAAATAATAATAATAATATATTATTGATTACACACCATAATATAGTATAGGTATTTAGTTATACCACACCATAATATAGTAAATAAAAAAACTTTACATTTAGCAAACGGTGGTTTCTGACTACCCCCATGGGATACAAGCGTGAGCAACAAAAAGGGAAAAAACCATATCACATTAGGACTCGAAGGAATCGAGGACCCGGGGTCTTCTAGGTTTGTTATCGCCCCATAGACTGGAATCTTTACGTCTGAACTATCGTAACTTGACAGATGTCAGCGAAATTTACTTTCATATTGTAATGATATTGTAGGAGATTTTCATTGCCTGATAACATAGTCAAAACGATGTTTTCTGAAAATTATACCTAGCTAGATCAATTTGATGCCTTCAAAACGCACTATATACGAATTTCATGAAAATCATTGGTGCGATTCTCGAGATTCAGATTCTATATTATAAATAAATATGCTCACGCCATCCCAGAAGGGTCCCCGAAGAAGTAAGCAGAGGTGTTGTAACAACACCCACATTTCACCGAATATGATCAAGTGCCAACGTGACAGAGGGTGAGTCCATCGCCGTCTCAGGCACTATACATATGTCTTTGAATCACTTCTCAGACATATGCAGGTTTCCTCACGATGTTTTCCTTCACCGTAAAGCACGTGGTGTGAAATAACTGCACATAAGTTTTTTTAGAAAAACTCATTGGTACAGGCCCCGCTGGGATATATATTATATATTATATGGGATATATATGATATCTATATTATATATACAAGAATTACTCGTTTATATGAAAATACCACATTTCGATAGGACTTCAATAGAACGTCTCTAATCGTTCAACCATATTTAAATTGTTTTTTTTTAAGCAAATCAGGCTACAGAGGGCCAACTATGATTGTTTAAGCAGCGCGTATTAAGAACTTCTGAGCTTTGACGTTTAATTTGACGGTGCAAAAATGAAACGCCAAAACTCAGAAATTCTTAATACGCTCTACTTAAACCGATGATGGTCAATTCTTAAGATTGATTAAGATCTCTCATTAATTTGTGGCTCATAATAGTACCACATATCATAGCCATGGTCACTCAGTTGGACCATAGATCATAGCAATATGAAATTAGCTCTAGTAGTGCCTCTCACGTTGCTGTGCCCTAACAGGGTTTATGTTAGCTTTACTTGGGTTACTATTATAATGAAGATTAGTATGTATCGTACATGTAACTAACATAAATGCAATAAATAAATAAATGATGGTAACGATTATTTAGTCAAAATTATTGTTTGATTGTTTTCCATTAATAATGGACAGGATAATTCAAATCCGAACCAAACACCCGTATAATTTGTCAGATATTACAATTTTGAACCAATTTATAATAAATTAATTTGGTTTCGATCACTTTCAATTAGATGGTAACTTCATTGAAAACATTGGTGATGTTCAATGTTTGCACCTGAATGGAAAGGTTGTTAATGATATTTTATGGCAAATTCTACTTTACCCAAACGCATGCTGAAAACATGCTCTTTGATAATTCGGTAGGAAAGCTTGATAACAACTGATTAATTAATTAATGTGCCATTTTTTAATTACCGTTGTTACGTATAAATTGTATGTACAGCTGTGCCCCGCGGTATCACCCGCGAAGACCGCGAAACCCTAATTTATTTAAAAAAAAATGTCTGTAGAAGTCCCGTTCGTCCAGCCGTTTCGGAGATTAGCAACACACATACAGAGATAAATAAGTAATTTGGTTTTTTTTCATGTGGGAACCGTAATATAAATATGAAATCGCATTTAGTGAAAAGCTGTTTATTTAGTATTACAAACAGACACTACAATTTTATATATCTGTATAGATGGAAAAGTGTCTCTGCCTGTCTGTTACCCTTTCAGGGCAAAATCAGGCTAAACCGATATTTTTGAAATTTACGATAAGGTAGAGCTCCCGTCACGAATTATGACGGCGTACTTTGAATGCGCGCATTTTATGAGTATGTCTGTCTATATGTATGGCTTCAGGCGAATAAAAACATCCGCGCTATCCTCGTTATTTTCACTGCACGCTCATAACTCGTGACGACACCTGTAAAAGTTAAAATTAGTTTACTTAGCACTTAACCAAAGTGTATTTCTTTTGTTACAGTCCAACCAATGACATCGATATTCAGTACTCAAAGTCCAGCGAGGCGTATCCTTACATAGAAGCATATAAACATGGACAGAACTACCAAGATTGTACCCGACTGTATACTGTCTGCACACTAGCCTTGATCGATATATTCTCCAACCTCCAAAACGTACCTTAATTAAGTTCAAAATAAAAAAAATACTGGGTAATATTTTTGTGTTTCATTTAATTATTTAATTCATCAGTTAAGGAAAATATCTTGAGACTTGAACTGCATATGTCGGAGAAGAAATTCAAAGACGTATGTATAGTGCCTGAGAAGCTGATGAACTCTCCATCTGTCACGTTAGTACCCAACCATCTTAGGTGAAAAGTATGTTGTAACACATCTGCTTACTTTTTTCGAGATCTGACTGGAAAATTACCTGTCTAGCTATCCTTAAATATATGCTCATATTATAAAGTTTGTGAAGGTTGTTGGGAATAATCTCTGGATCTACTGAACTGATTAAGAAACTATTATGCCAATAGAAAGCCGCATTATTCCCAGAGTTACCCCCGTGCCTCGGCGAGCAGCAGAACCCGACGGTCCCGGTTCCCAGTCCTTACAGGTCAGTTGGAGGTCGAGAAGTGTCCGACTGGCTTAACCCAAATTACCGATGTTCCTCGTAAAAGGGGTAACGAAGTTCAAATGGTAGTCGCTTCGTATAAAAATCAGCCATCGGGTTGAATTAAGTCCCGACCCCAATAATGTATGAGATAAGGCCAGGCAGTTGATGAAAAAGCCACGACATTTGTGAGTGTCATCAGACTTCATATGAACCCGAATAATTAAAAGACTTTTTGTATACACAGGGGAAACCGCGGGGCTCAGCTAGTCTCAGTATAAACATTCATAACACCGTATAATATGTGTTGACGGGTGAACATCAGGTACTATTTAATTATCCAGTCAATTTAACACCTTCAATCCTAATCATTAATTTGATTAATTTATCTAACCCAAGTGCCGATTTCATGATTACTTTATCAGCTCTGGTCCAATGATGGTCAGATAAACGTTTATCGTTTACAAATTTTCACAAAATGATAGCCAATGTCTGCTGGGATATTTAACACAGCCATGACTTTATATGTAGTTGAATTTCTTCTCAGGCGTGTAGAGGTTACCTATCGAGGCCCATGTGAAATAATTCAGCGTTTGAGGAATCCATTGGTTGTGGACATACGGTGGTAAAAAAAATATGTTCACGCCATCCCAGAAGGTTCTACGAAGGGTAAGAGGTGTTGTGGTGTAACAACACCCACATTTAACCGATTATGATCAAGTGCCAACCCCCCCTTTTTTTAAGTCGGTTAAAAATGAACAGCTTTCTGCTTGTCACAATATAAACTGACAATGATTTTGCTATTTTGAAAATTTCAGGATTTTCTTAATGAATTCAAATAATTTGTAGAAGAATTTTAATAAAATAACACAAGCATTTGAATAAAATGGGTTCCACGAAATAAAGCAACCCATAAAATTGTACACAGGTAGTTTGAAATAAAACGCTCAGAACTACCAAAATTGTTTATTTATTCAAACAAGTATTCTACATGTCAAGCAGTATTCGGTCGACATATAAAAGTACTAGAAATATAATTACCCTTTTTAATATTTTCTAAACTAGATTCCTATTATAAATACTTCCGAACCTGACGGTATCATGTATAATCTTGTGTAATCGTGTCTTTCTGACGATGTGAAAGTACTTTGTAAGAAGTCTAATAGAATAAAGATATTTTTGTATTTGAATTTGAATTTGAAATTATATTACTTACTTATATAGTATATTTTCTAGAGTGCACTATATTAATAATAAAGAAATATGTATATAATGTTATTGCTCATATATTAATATGTGGTTAAAATGTAACTGCAGTACCTAAGTTGATAACTAAGTTAATATTTACATGCGCTCAAATTGGGTGAAATATGTGATTATTTTGTCCTAATAAGAACTATTTTGTACCATATTTCACGTGAATAAATATTATTTATATTTCTCATATTATAAAGAGGTAAAGATTGTTTAATTTCGTAATAATGGGTGCAGAAATAGATAATATCCAGAACTACGTTGCATTCTAAAAGCTCTTTCACCAGATATAATCTAAATGGATGAATATGTTTTATTAATTGAACGCAAACGAAGTAGCGGGCGGTTCCATGTCCACATTACTATTAATGTGTCTTGTCACACATTGAAGCGCATTTCAGATCAAAAAAATATATATATAACCATGTATGTGACGCGTGGCGCCATCTTACGACTGAAGCTATTTTTGCCAATATTAGGAACAGATGTACCATTAACCCACAGGTCGAAAACCGCTAGAACGAACCGGGCCCGAGCCGGGTCCGAGCCGGGTCTGAGTCGGCTCCGAGTCGAGCGTCGGCCTTAGCACAGACTACCAATATTAGTTCTTATATTTTGTATGGACACACTCAGGCTATACCGAGTCGACAACGGTCTAAGCTATAGCAGCTAGGCTCGGGTACAATTTAGATATAAACTTTACAAGCAGATAGGAAACTAGGAACGAATAGTTAGAAATTACACACTCAGACGAGAAAATAACCGGAATAGGCGTAATTACAATAAGAGCTGTAACGTCGTGGCCGTGTATGTCATACACGTGTATTACCAATATTTCTGGAAACTTCAAAACGACCATCACCATTCTTTTGCAAGTAAATAAAAGAATATTAAATCTGTAAGATTAACAACCCTTACGCTCAATGGAGTAAGCTCCATTCTTCTGCTTGTAAATCTTATATTTATACTTTAGAAATACAGTCAAGGATGAAAAACTAATTTACAATAAACCAAATTTATGTAACGTTTCCTCTCCAATGTTTGTAAAGGTGTCCAGTATGGACCCTTCACACTCAGGGAAGAGAGACTCGCAGTTGACTGCCACTTCTCTTCCAAGTCTTTCGGCAGCATGGTACTCGTTATCCGTGTGGTGGGAGAGAGAGTCCTTTGTTGATGAGGGCCTGTTGAAGTAAAATGGATGATTTATTTTAAAAATGTTTTTTAAATCATTCGCAGTTCTACTACTCTTTCCAGCAAGAATCCAAGGACAAACTCTTAAGTTAACTTTACAAAGTTAGAAACTTTGAAAATGAAAATGATTAATTCAGCTTAGGCCCTGGTAAAGCACTTATGAACTTCAAAGAATTGACCCTAGCCTTCTGAGAAGAACCGGCAAGAAACCCATGTCGGGATTGTCCTTCCTATTTTTGTCACATACAAGGGATATTACAAAACATACTTTAAAAGTAGCTTTAAGAGGAGCTCGTGAAACAGTTGGTATTGCGTATATCATTCGATCAGCGAAGTTAAGCAACCCTAACCCTAGCCAGTAATTGGATGGGTGACCGCCCGAGTTCCCTCCGTGCCTCGGAGAGCACGTTAAGCAATCGGCCTCGGTTGCCAATTTATCATCTTTGGCAATCGTTACAGGTCGGTCGGAGGCCTAAAATAGTCTGACCACTGGTTTAACCCAGATCACAGATTTTCCTCGTTAAAAGGGTTGCGAAGGTCAGATGGCAGATCCTTCGATGGCACATCGGGGTGAATCAAGTGCCGACCCCAACAATGTATGGGATAAGGCCAGGGAGATGATGTTTTAAAAGAAACTCCATATCTAAGGAAGAGATGCGCATAGTTTAAGTAGTTTGGTCTAGTCTTCGTTTGTACCACGTTTCGTAATAAGGGGTCAGCAAAGCATTACAAGCGTCCAACAGCAGCTTATTTGCCATAATGGTAAAAAAATAACGGATTTCAAATTGAGTATTTAAATACTTTTATTTATATTATATTATTCTTCACTTGGACGTTGGAAGAAGAAGGAGAGATATTTGCAAGGACCGTGTATTAGAGTATGCTTGAAAAAAAATATTTTTTTAATAATAAAGAGAGACCAAAAGTATGGCGCACTCCAGCATATTTAAGCATTTAAAAAATGTAGATTCTCAAAGACGCCTACATAAAAGTACCCCACTTAATTCCACATCCCTAGTTGAAGGCTATAGAATTAATGGAATAACTCACGTGAATAGAATATGTCCAATCTCGCCAAGTAAACCGTTTTCGTGAGTGAAAGGCACGTCGGCAGCCTCGCAGATTGTGCGCAGCAAGCACGGTCGACCTGAATATCCATACCTGAAAATTTAATGCACCATTTAAAATAAACCTATATTTCCACAGCTAATTTGAAAATAGACCTGGTTTTACTTTTTTTTTTCCGAAAATGAATACAAGCCATGATAATCATTGATAAACAAGATGTGATTTCAAGGGTCATCTTTTTGAAAAATGGATATGTTCATCACCAATTTTAATTTCTTATACCTCTATTCAAAAGATTTTTGATGATCGTAAGAGTTGCCTCACCTTTCTGCCATGTGTTCTAATATTTTATAGAAATCCCATCTATTCATCCTTTGGGGTTCTTCGTCTTCGAAAGTCTTATCAATCATTTCTTGTCTCCTGATAGCTTCCTCCAGCGTTAACTCTTTACCTTCTTGCTTGTCAGTATTAATAACTCCTCCTTCAGAATAAACGAGCGATCTTCTCTTTCTATCATTAAAAGCCAAGTCTACTAAAGTATCGTTGTCTCTATCAAGGTCATCATTCACACTTGGAGTGTTCTCAATTTTTCTAGAATCAGAATCCACTTCATTAGCTTCATCTTCTTTAATCTCATTTCCTTCCATATCTCTTGATACTGTTTCGGCAAAACCGTATATTCTGCTAGTGTATTCTGAACTGTTAGTTGGCAGATCATATTGGAATTTTATAACTGTACCAACTGTTACCGCCGCTTCTTTTAGATCTACAGGAACACCCAGACCTATGATGAACTGTAACATTTCAAGTATTGTATTTGTTAAATCATTCGTGTATCATTTACTTATCAATATTACTTAATACCAAATCTGATTCCTAATCACTAAACACTGATAGCACTTAACTTGTTATATTTACGCAAATAATAAACCACAGCTGAGGGATGTTTCTGCGTTATTAAAAGACTGAAAATGTATAGAAAAAAAACCCGCTAATACTTCAAAAGGCTGACAGAAGCGTAATTGCATTCAAATTCACGAACAAAAAGAAACGCGCTTCGTTAGCCCTATCCCGTGCGCAGGGAAAACATCATTTACTTAAATTAAATCAAGCGGGTTGTGTAAATTTACAAGGATTTAGAATAAGAGGGAATACAATACCTGTGCGCGGGCCGGGCCTCCATCTGGGTAGATAAGGTACCTCCTATGCCTGCCTGCGTTAACACCAATCGCAAGCAAATTGAGCAGAATTATTGGCAGTAGCATGGCGGCGTTTTTACGTGAGCGTTCGATGGAGAGTAAATACTGTATAAGATGAGGTGTTTGCCGAGACTGTGACTAATGAACCGTTATGTTGTCTCTGTGATTTGGAGTGCGAGCGGCCTACTTCACTAAACCTGTACCTCACTAAATATTGAACACTAGCTGGGCTCGTGGTGTCACTTGCTATATTTTGGTATATGTTAAATTTGCTATCACGTCTCCATTGGGTACAATTATAGACGTTCATATATAAATACTTAAAATTTGACGGCTATTCCAACAACCTTCTGTTTTTTCCTGATCCATACATACATACATATGCTCACGCCTGTATCCCATGGGGGTAGGCAGAGACCACTGTTTGCCACATGCTACGATCCTTACATACTTCTTTCGCTTCATCCACATTCTGCATCTCTTCATACACTTTCTTCGGTTACGAGTGCTCCGAATTTGACCTTTTTGAAAAATACTATTAATATGGTCATAGTAGTTCTTCCTTGGACGCCCTCTACCGACACTTCCGGTCATATTCGCTCTATAAATTTCTTTCGTTAATCGCCTTTCACTCATATTTTCGATATGTCCAAACCATCTCAACATACTTTTTTCAATTCTGGTCACCACATCATTCTTTTTCCTGATACCTAAAAAATATAGGTATTATACACTCAAATTTTGAAAACCTCCCCTAGAATTCGTAGCTGAAGTTCTCTTACCAATAATTTTTGTTAATTTTAGCAATTACTACGGATTCTTTTTACAAAATATTATTTTAATGATGTGTATGTAATAATATAATTATTCCCTCTGTGATGCTAAAAGCAATACTGGCATACTTGACTCCGAATCCTCAAATTCGTAGCTGGGTCATGAATAATATCACGAAAAAAGTATTCATGTTAGTTCTTAATAATTATCTTAATAATTCTTATTCATTTAGTTTTGTTTTACTTTAGTCCTAATATCGGACAAGCGCACAAAATCTTCAACTTCATCTACATTTACAATGAGATGAGATAAGATCAGAAAGAAAACACAAAAATGTGTGATATTTATCACAAATTTGTATGTTTAGAGATCAAAACCAACAGAAAAAATCGCTCTCAAAAGCATGAACAAGACAATATTCCCATAACATATGAAATGCTTAGAGCATCCTTTTTGAATCGATATAAAATACATACAAAAATACCATCACAAATTGTACGTAAAATTCACCCATAAAATTACCATTATTCTGCCTAACCAACTTTCAAAGAGCCAATACTCAAGAAAAAAGTGTATTACATCTCCACTGTACATCCTACTAAAGAGTGCGAATACGAAACTCCACATAATGTACAAAATATTCAAGCATTACATGCATAACGGTGCTCACCACATCAAAGCGCTCTTCTTCATTCCGTACCAATTTATTGAAACGAAGGGTTGGGATTCTGTGGTCGAGTGCTGCAGTATGCTACCGCAAATAGAAATAAACCAGAAGACCGGCTTCCATTAGCATCGTCGCCGTGCAATCGCACATATGAACGCACGGCTACGATGATCTTAGATCGAATCAATCCAGAAATGCAAGTTTTAAGAGGGGCAGGGATCAAGATCTATTGTTCAAATTTCAAAATCTTTCTGAGGAATAACCGAAGATTGCAGCCAAATAACGCTTCTTTAAAGTAAAGGTCCTGTGATGAGGAAAAAAAAGTGTTACATAGACGGGAGTTGGAAGGATCGTAGCATTTAACTTACATCTTTGTAGCTATGTAGTCTTTATTCATTGCTCAACATCGGTGATCTTTCAGCATCTTTTCCACTTTTGTAAAATATAAGTAAGTTTCTTTGAAGTGATTTCGTAGTACGTTTTCCTGTAGCAACGCTTCGTTGTTCGCTACATAGATGGCGCTACTCGTTAACAATCGTAAGTTTGTGAACAAATAGACAACTACTTACATCGTGTAATGAGAGTTTCCGAGCTGTAAGAGCCGCGGGTGTCCAAGAATTGCTGGCTGGAAGATCGTCCCTTTCCTTGGGTGTGATAACTCGCTCTCTTCGTCCAGTTGTTGAAATTGTTTGGAAGCTAGTCTTCTGCATGTTCATTTTATTGTGTGATACTGCGGAAGCATTTTCTTATTCACTGCACGTTTACTTCAAAGCTGTGTAGTGCGCTTCCATTATTTCTCGATCTGTTATTGCATTCCGATTTATAATAGGCGGTGTTGTTACAACTGCTTGTTTAATGGGAAAGAACAACTGTTTTCATTGTTTGTGGTCAATTACTAGATCTAAGCGATTAACGAATGAAATTTACAGAGTGTATGTGAGCGGAAATGTCGGTGAAGGGCGTCCAAGGAAGAACTACTATGACCAAATTAATAGTTTTTTCCAGAATGGTCAAATTCGGAGCACTCGTAACCGAAGAAAGTGTATGAAGATATGCATTAATCTGGATAAAGCGAAAGAAGTATGTAAGGATCGTGGCATGTGGCAAACGGTGGTTCCTGCCTACCCCCATGTGATACATGAGCATATGTATGTATATACTAGATATAAATCTGTAAACACTGAAACTTCTTTTTCTGAAAACACTGAAAATATTTCGATTTTTTTACAGTGATATTGGATACTTACATATCTATTTAGTTTGCAAAGTTTATTCTAAATTATTTTTATGGTACTAATGTGGCAAACCGTCTTGCAGTCCGCCTGATCGTGAGATGAATGTTAAAAACACCAGTGTCACTCGCACATTATATATATACACAAATCAGATCACTGTGAGACAAAAGGGTCTAACTACCTCACTTTACCACCAACCCTCCCCATTTCTTGCATATAAACTATTCGTATTCTTATTCTTTAGATTATTGACCACCTCACTCTTACCTCTCTCTCGAAGGTACATTCCCCAATCGGGCAGATCTGTAAAGAGAGCTCGTTATGCCCAACACCCTCCCAGCAGTCATTTGCCTTTGATACAAAGTTATTTAAAAACGAAGTCGTATTAATTATGCCTCCATTAATGTATCTCGTGTCGTTCCTTCGAGATGTTAATTAGGCCCTAATTTATCAAACAATCAGATTTAATTACTATTCTTGTTTCATAATTTTTCACTTTGCAGTGGGAATAATAATTATGAGTAGCATTATGAAACCTGCGATTTCACTTACATTGTCTGTCTGAACACTTTTTATGTAAAATAGTCTAGTAAAAACCAAGGATAAATAAATAAACATGCTCACACCATTCCAGAAGGGTCCTCGAAGGGGTAAGGAGAGGTGTTGTAACAACAACACCCACATTTCACCGAATATGATTAAGTGCTAACGTGACAGAGGGTGAGTCCATCGCCGTCTCAGGCACTATACATACGTCTTTGAATTTTTTCTCAGACATATGCACTTCACCGTAAAGTACATGGTGTGGAATCACTGCACATAAGTATTTAGAAAAACTCATTGGTACAGAGGCCTCGCTGGGACTCAAACTTAAGTCGTTTGCGTAGCAGGCTCTTCGGTAAAGACAACACCTTGAAAATAGGACCCGAGTCAACTTACATCCATGCTTGACAGTATGAAATCGTCTAGTTCAAAAACTTATAATATTACATGACACATCGTTTAGAAATGCTTGCTTCTGAAAGGTAGAATATAGTCTACTACATTTATTCTTTTATACTTCGGTATTATATCTCCAAAATTTCAAAGGCATTTCCTGGATTATAAGTAACTAATTGTGTTCAAATAAAGCCTAATCCTTCACTAACCAGTCTGCTCTAAATACGTGGCTCGTGTGAATGATAGCTATACAAACGATTTAAACCGGCTCACTCAGACAAATTACTAGAGCTAACAACACATTGTCAACCTTAAGCACCTCGTGTTGTAATCCCAGTATTTTCATTACAAGTGCCGTTTCTGTGTGTGGTGATTGTGTTGACAGCATGTGGATTTATTACTGTGGGTTATTGTAGGTATTCATATTTATCCTTATTTAAATAGAATAAGATTCAAAGGTAAAATTTCAGAATTTCATTTTAATCGATGTGGTTTATGGTCATTATGCCCTAATTCAAATCAGGACTGCCTCGTTAGCCAAGTGATCTTAAACACTTATGCAGACGAGGTCCTGGGTTCAACTTTCTAACTTGCATAAATAAAAAATGTAACAGTTAGAAAAAAGATTGAACGGATTATCAAAGTAAAAAAGATAGGAAACTAAAATGATGATTAAGTTGGTAAAGCAGAAAATATAAGGAATAATTTATGAGATGATCAACGTGGCAATGCTGCCAGCCTTCTTGGCACGATCCCGAGAGACACCGATTTGGGCCAAGTTTTCTACTTGTAATTAGTTTTTAGTTACCTATTTATTATTAATATAATAAATAATAAAAAATGAGATGATCTAATCAATATCATTAATCCATTCCAGAATAGCAATTCTACTAAGCATCAATGGACAGACAAAAGCACACACCAGGCAGAAAAGATATTTAATATTCACCGACGATACTCAATGGGGTGTGAGTTTAGAAATTTTCAACTATCAATCCTGACTCCATTCACGAGGCGATATAGATGTTAAATCCACCAAATGTCGTATAGCTTTGCAGATATATTGAAACTAACTAAAGGTGAAACCAGCAGTTGACTACTTCGAAGAGGAACAGGGGGCCTCATCATCAGCTTCAGCAGATTGTATTAAGAATTTCAGAGCTTTGACATTCCATTTTTGTACCGTAAATTCAAACTTTGAAGCTGAGAAGTTCTTAATAGGTAGTAATAGTTGGCCCCCAGGTATAGAACAAACTGTAGCAACCCCGGTCTGAGTTGTTGTAAAGTTGAGCACAAGTCTCATCGGTTTGGTGAAGGAAAACATAGTGAAGAAATCAGTTTATGTCTAAGAAGAATATATAGTACCTGATAGGCTTATCATCTGTCACGTTAGTTCTTACCTAAGATTTTTCGATGAAAATGGTTACGTACACGTGGTGTCACTAGTTTTGAGCGCTGGCCATGAAAGTGCCGTATTTTTTTTTTTTGGTTTTGTTTGGCTCGGGCGCAAAAAAAAAATATGTACAATTATCTTTACTAGTTACTGAGAGCTTCAAATTCACGATGGCATCTATCATCTTATAGTTAGTTTTCTGAGTGGTGAATACACTTTTTGTCCCACCCACTTTATATCGCGTGACAACGTTAAACCTATAATGAGACATAGTCAGCTGTCCTCTAAGCTCGGGAAATTCTTTCCCTTCCCTAACCCAATAGTCACCAGGATTACATCTTCTTTATTTCAAGGTGTTTGCGACGGTGTCAGTCCCCTTACATCCACTGTCCACCGTGAGCGTCGCGTGGTTCTTCGAAGCAAATTATTACAACGTCGACAATGCGACATACTTTGACGAATTACTTGGAGACATTGACACTGTAAGTTGATTATGTTATATAAACGAATGTTTAAAAAAATCAGGGAATACAGCATATTTTACCACCGTCATAGGATACCAGGACACCAGAACTGTGTCAGGTCTTACTAAGCCAAAATCTTCAACTAGCAT
The DNA here is from genome assembly GCA_929442735.1 of Watsonalla binaria. NCBI lineage: Eukaryota > Metazoa > Arthropoda > Insecta > Lepidoptera > Drepanidae > Watsonalla > Watsonalla binaria. The sequence goes on from OV838932.1 coordinate 2,204,650, forward strand.
TGTGAATACCAGAAGGACTGCGAAAGAAGCTACTACGCTACGCAAAAGACCAATGCAGATATTGCCATTCAAACAAACAGATGGTTCTGGAATGATTTTTAAGAGGAAGAGGAATTTTGTTTTTTAAAAAGATTTTAACTTAGCCTCAAATGTGTTTTTCAGGTATCTAGAAGTCGAAAACACAGAAGCTTATCACATTCAAGACATCCCTTGACTCGCAGTCGGCTCTACTCTTTGATAGAGTCTATGTTGGAACAGTAAGGACATTCTATACCTTAAAGCTTATAGTATAACCTCAATGCATTTAAAGAAAGGCTACTAAAAAGTATAAATGAATTGATAATAATTATGAGAAGTGAATTAATTACTTTTACAAATATTAGTCATTGTTAGATAGATGATATAAATGTATTTAAGATATAAAAATGCTTTATTAATTCAAGTAGTGCCTCTCATGTTGATGTGCCCTAAAACGTTATGTTAGTTTGCTTAGAATACAATTATAATCAAGATTATTTATGTATAAAAATATATGAATGAATATGAATAAAACGTCTCAAGCCAAGTAAAGGTTGCTGGGAAAGATGTCAGCAAAAACTATAATGAATACTTACCAGATACCAGACGTAATATCCATTTTTCATATTCTCATAAGCAAAGTCGATAAAAATCATGGAAGATTGAAAAACTTGAGTTTCTTTTTAATAATTATGCCATTCACAGACACGGTTACCCTGGCTCTCCTTGTCTACTCCGAGCAATCTGTGAGAATGGTCACGCTCATTTCCTGCACAACGGTCTTCTTGGGGACTGGCTACATCTTATCCTTACGTGAGTAAATTCCTATTCCTTCACTTGTAGACGCTTTCTCCGCATTATTTGATGCCGTGACTTATAGCTATAGAAAATATAAAATGTTACCAACACAAAAATAACATAGTATCTCACCAAAGCGGAGACCAGCATGAGGTCTACCAGCTCTAGCTGCTTTCACCTGAGTGAGACTCAAGTGTACCATGAATTGCACATATTATCGCTACGACGCGTGTTTGTGGGTGGGTAGAGCTGCAGACGATTCTGAAACCAAGTCTCAGATTATAGTGGCATATAGTATACTCTCACATAAATATGAATTGCCGCAAATAATTCCTAATCCTATTCAATGCCTTTACACTTGCTCCGTGTTCGATATTCATGGATTGTGATATTTAATCGATATTCAAAAGATCGAATTTTAAAATTCTCAGCTGCTCGATTGTATAACTTTTAATAGATCACGGCCCATTGCTATCCTGTAGTCGTTTTCTAATCGGATGCTAATGCTACCTTGTAGTCTTGTTGTTCATTATTAAAGGTTGTTATATAGTGACAATCTTGATTTGCAAGCACTCAGGGGCTGCATAAAAAATAATTTAACTTTTGGATGAATTTCAATATAATAAAGTATATTTGAACGCATCTTTCTTCTAAAATACGTTACAGATCTTGAAAAGGTTTTTAAAAACATGTAGGAATTAAGTTCCGATTGGTTAACTAGCTAAGAAATACATATATTATTTATATCTAGTAGAGAAAAGTAAATGTTTTGTAATACTCTTAAAAACTCGTAACCTACAGGGAACAAGGGCTGGCCGCTAGTTGACGGTGTTTAGCTGATAGATTAGTAATATGCTGAAATTAGCAAGCTCTCCAAAGTAGTGGAAGCGATATCGAAACCCTGCCATATGGCATATGTCCAATGCATCTAAATACTGACCAAGTAAGGTCTCACATTATAGTTTAGTTAACTATGTTTAGACTCCTCTTCGTCAATGGTTGCCAAATATTGATCTTGCCACCTTCACGGCAGAGTGACAAAGTTTCATCATCTCCCTGGCCTTATCCCATACATTGTTATGGTCAGCACATGATTCAAGCCGATGTCGCTGATCACCTGATTTTTATACGAGGCGACTGTCATCTGACCTTCGCAACCCCGTTGACGTGGAAAATCTATGATCTCGGTTAAACCAGTTGTCAGACTGTTTTATAGCCTCTGACTGAGCTGTAACGATTGCCAAAGATGATAAATTGGCAACCGGGACCGACGGCTTAACGTGCTCTCCGAGGCACGGAGGGAACTCGGGCGGTCACCCATCCAATTACTGGCTGGGGTGATCGAATGATATGCGCAATAGCAACTGTGCCACCAGCTCCTCACAAAGTTAAAACAAAGTTTATATTATATCATGATAATTTGATATACCATGCCAACGTGATGGATGATGAGTTTATCGTGTACGCCTACGATAGATAGTTCGAATGTTGCATATGTATGTCAAATATCTGGTATTATTTTGTTTATTTTTCAAGTTTATATCTAGGATAGATACAAAAACATACTATTGCTACATAAACATAAAAACATAATAAATTGTCACAATCGTGAATATTTATGCCTTATATTCAATCACATTTTTGATATTCTTTTCACACACTCTTGGCAAAGCGGTCGTGGTCGTAATGTCAGGATTGGTGGCTTGCTGAACAAAACGGCGCCATTTACTTCGGAGGGCTGCTTTATGGGAGCTTTCGTTGATAGTAGGAACACCCACCACAGCTTAAATCTGGTCCGTCCATCTCATTGGTGATCTGCCACGTGCCCTAGTACCCTCAGGAGGCTAGTTGCAAAACCGGTGTTAAAAATTCGACTTCCATTAGTGCCTTACCAGGGCCTAACTGAATATTTTCATTTTCTACTAAAAAGTTTTCAGGTCACCTTAAAAGGTGAAGTAAAACATCGATAAGTCGATTGGTTTTCAAAAATAAAGTGATGTGCTTTAAGAACTCATAAGCAGGATGTTATTTGAGCTGAAATACCACTTAAACCACTTTGTTTTAACTCGTCAATTGGCTTGATAAATTCCATAATGCATTGAGTAAAACAATATTATATTTAACGTTTCAGACCTTCGACATCTATATCCGAAGAAGAAATCGACGAATCATATTACGAAGCTGAGTATTATGGAATGGACAACCGATGTGACTGTTACCAACGAGATTGCCCTTCAAACCCTTTGGATAGGATATCTGTGGACTTTGACAACTATTTATAATAAATAATCTATACAAATAAATACAATTTAAGTGTATTGAAAGGCTTCAAACTTTGAATATCTCAATTATTTTGGTTCTTAATTTTCCCATGATTAAAGTCACAAAATGATGATAAATGTGACGTTATGAAACTCATGGCTTCCTAGAAGAGAACCCGAAGAGCTGCCCTGAGCTAATTTACAGGAGTAGGACAACAGTTACAGGGCCCTCTTTTCTTTCACCGAAGATGAATAGATGCTTTGATGATCTTTGAATATCCTCTCAGACATAATATGCAAGTTACCCAGATCCACCGTACCCCTGATCACTCTTGGGGGTCGAGTGGGACTGAACTATAGAGATGTGTCCTTAGACTTCTACGAAGCAGGTGACATGACGTTACTGAAATACTCTTTAGAACACTATACATCTTTAAATTATTTCTCAGATATATGCAGGTTTCCTCACGATGTTTTCCTTCACCGGGAAGCACGTGGTGTGAAATAACTGCACATAAGTTTTTTAGAAAAACTCATTGGTACAGACCCCGTTGGGAATAGAACTTGCGTTGCAGGCGACTGCTCTAACCCCAAGACCACCACGGGTATTTTTTTAATTTATCATTATTAGATGCTTATTTAATATATTAGGTTAGAAGTAGAAGATTCCTTTCAAACATTCGTATTTATATCTGTTTCAATCCCACATAAATAACTAACGTATAATAAAGTAAATAGAACACATACATATATATATAAGGAAATATAAATGTAAATTTACTGGAAAGAAAATTTATTTTATTTTATTTAGTACTTAGTCAAAGTCAAAGTCAAAAGTATCTTTATTCGATTAGACTTTTACAAAGCACTTTCAAATCGTCAGAATGACACAATTATACAGGATTATACATGCTACCGCCAGGTTCGGAAGGTTGCTTTTACTGAGAAGAACCTAGCAAGAAACTCAGTAATTACTGTTTTCAAAAATATTATACAATTTAAAGAATACAAAATAAATAATTTAAAAAATTTAAAAAACGTAAGCTCATGGACAATGTTCCAATGCACAAATGTCGATAAAAATTAACATAACAAAAAATCTAGTACATCTACTTATAACTAAATGCGTAGCTTGAGATGACCAGCCCGCACAAGCAGCACCTGTTCACAAGTATGACGTGAATGCCAGCCATTATTACAGCTTATAAAGCAAGAGCCCAAGACGGCCAGACCTTCCCTATTACTTAATCAAAATTTTTGCTCGGAATAATCAAGTATTTATTGAAAATCGTGTGTAAAATATGGTGGTTGAACCACACAGCCATCGGGAGCTGCAAATATTTGATCGCCACTAAATTGCTGCCCTGACCGGCCGACGCCTTAACTTCATAACGACGTACCTACACTTTGCCAAAAATAATCGCAATTACAAATTATACATGACTAGCGGACGACACGCGGAAGTTCCCGTGGCAGTACGGTGATAAAATACAGCCTACATTAGTCAGTGATAATGTAGCATTAAAATGGTGAAATAATTTTTCAAATTGGTCCAGTCTTTTTGAGCCAATTTGCTACAAACATATTTACATAAAAATCATTCCTGTTTATAGTACAACATCTACCTGCCTGCCAAATTTCAGCCCGATCCGTCCAGTGGTTTGGGCTGTGCGTTGATAGATTACTATGCCAGTCAGTCAGTCAGTCACCTTTGAGTTATATATATCACATAGTTCACTTACGACGTATTCCAAGTCATCAGTGGTCGGCAAGCAAAGCAGCGGCAATATTGTTAACCTGCAAACAGCTGCAAACGAGCCACCGAGCACTTCCGCCCTTGGACTAATTAACACAAATTAATTGAATGCTCGAACAAACCGATTAATTACAACCTCTTTACTTTTAAACACTGACACTTAACACTTTTCAAAGAGATAATGAGAGATCTATCATTTCCGTATATTAGAGTTATCGTACAGTATACATATGGCTAGCTTCACACGTACAATAATATTGTCAATGAAGTGCGTATTGACAAATTATCTAATATATAAAATGTCCATGTCACAATGTTAGTTACCGTACTCCTCCGAAACGGCTTTACAGATTTTTACCAAATTTTATATGCGTATTTAGTAAGTCTGAGAATCGGCTACTATCTATTTTCCATACCCCTAAGTGATAACGGTGACCACCCCAAAAAAATATATGGCAATAAAACTAAATCTACGCGGGTGAAACCACTGGGCACAGCTAGTAATAATATAGAACGTGTGCCGCCCGAATTCGACATTTTTCAATAATATTGTGAATTTTGACAATACTTTATCGACAATAGTTTTGTTACGTGTGCGGCTAGCCTAGCTAGCTTACTTACAAGAAGTATGAAATATAGTGAAAAGTCGTTCAAAATGACACACTCACACAGACGCACGCATCAACGAGATTATAAGCGACCCCAGCGTAATGTCAGTAAGGAGAGTCACTTTGTTTCCGATAGCATATACATCACTTTTACAGATTTTTCATAACTTCAATTCGACAAATCTATATTAGTTTAAAGTAAAATAAGGAATAAAAAAAGTTACGCCTTGTAAAATCTGATAAAATGGGTCGAGATTAGCCGGAACTAACGAACGGAAAATATATTTTTTTTATACTTATAATCATTTATACCTTATACTTATAAAGCTGTTAATTTAGAATTTGAAAAAATCACTTAATTTTTATTTACCTGCATAAATATGGCCTAGATTTCATGCTGGTTAATAAGTTTTACGTTTAGCGAATTATGGAAGGCTATGACATTACACTGCTCTTGACAACTTGGTGAGATGAACACGCCTCGCGCGAATTTTTTTTATCATTAAGTACCCGTTACACTTGCCAAATAATATACAGGATAAGATAAAGAATTCTGGTGATATAAAATCCTCGCGTCGCGGTGTATGTAACCAAATTTCTCCGAATCGGCTAAACCAAATTGGGTGATGTGGCTATCTTCTTAAAGCCTTAACTAAACAAATCATGTTAACTACAGTCGTCAGATATAATCTTGATCTGTTCACCAGTTTAAGCGTGACAAGAAACAGACGAGTGGAGATCACGGGCTCAGATCCACTCTTCCCCTTAAATTCGCAGCCTGTACCCACTCGTACCCTTACATTTTTGAAGTTTCTGCACGTCCCCTGATCTTTCTAAAGTACTAGGGTGTCAGAAGCCTAAACAGGTAGATTCAATGTTTTTCGACTATATGTCCGTATCATAACGTAACCAGGAGACGAGGGGACCAATGGGCACCTATGTAGGGGCCGAACCAACTTTTATTCTATGGTACTAATATTGAGGGTCCAGTGGGTCCTGACCCGATCACGTATATATGAACTATCTGTGCCTTGCAGTTTTACCTGCGTATGATTAACATAACAACTATGTTACTTATTGATATTTTTCCCATTTTTGTCACTTTTTCCATTGATGCTTCGCCTTTCTCGATGTATGAACCATCAAATAAAAAACAATGTCAAGTATTTGTGAGACTCGCGACTGTGTGTTATGTCTATGGATGAGAATAAGGTTATCTATAATGATTCGATATGTGGTGGCCTTGGGGTTTGAGTAGTTGCCTGGTACACAAGCGACGTAAGTTCGAATTCCAGCGGGGCCTGTACCAATGAGGTTTCTAAAAACTTACGTGCAGTGATTTCACAGCACGTGCTTTACGGTGAAGGAAAACATCGCGAGGAAAACTGTATACGTCTAAGACGTATGTATGGTGCCTTAGACGGCGATAGGCTCACTATCTATCACGTTGGCACATAATCATTGATGAAAAGTGGGTGTATTACAACACCTCTGCCTACCCCTTCGAGGAATATAGGTGTGAGCATATGTATGGTGATTCGATGTAATAAATGGCGGCAGTGCGACATCAACTAGCTTTTGTTTCACTGGTGTCCGATAAATATTCACATATGATACAAAAACAATACAAAACCAGTACTTCCTGACATTATCGCGTTCAAACAAACACACTTAGACGTTATATTATTAGTATATATAACATTGGTACCCATAATTTCCATAACGATAATTTTTTAAGTCAACATAAAATTAAAGCACAGATCTTTTGAATCTGTCAAGCACAGAACATACATTAATGCATGAATATGAATGAACTAACGTCGTCTCCATTTTCGGGACATGTGTAAACACTCCTTAATAACACCTAAGAGGCTTTTGTCACGTAGATTCCACGATTACATCTGTCAAGACGACGTAAAGCCAATTTCGGCGACGGTGCCAAGATAAATTTTGCCTATAGAAATACAACCCTATAATATACAATCAGACCACTCAAATTTCTTCCTTATTGCCATATGAATAGTGTTAATTTTAATATTTTAATAGAGAGTTTGTAAGTTGGTTTTCGATTTCCACTTTCGACCTGTTTTTGATATATTTACATATTTTAATATCGCCTTAATTACCTGACTAATTAGCCTGGACTCGAAATGAAGAGGTTTTCAATTTCGTTGTATTTATTTGATGTGAGACTAGTCGCACAGACACAATATTATTGTCAATGTTCAGATTATTAATGAAAAATAGATAGATAGATAGATAGATAAAACGTTTATTTGCCACACACTAATAAGTTAAACAAAACTACAATGATGAAGACCTACAAAATAAACATTAACAGTAAACGAATACAAGGAACTTAGGTGTAGCAATATGACAGTGCGCTGCAGTGGTGCAAATAGGCCATGGCTCAGTGTATCGCTTTGCTCTTACGACCAAAACACTGGTATTCTGCCACCACCCAAAATTCAACTAAAATTATGCAAATATTGTGGAAGAGAAAGTTGTGCATGTTTGTGTAATAATGTGCTAGGAATCAACACTGAGCCTGAGTGTCTGTTTGATATTAACAAGCTATCATGTACACTGTTTGCAAAGGCAATAATAATAAAATAAAATATTTACCAAAAAATAAAAATTCAAATACTGCAATACGGGCGGGCCGCATACAATATTATTATCAATATGCACTTAATTGACAATATTATTGTGTGTGTATGGCTAGCCTAATGATTGAATAGCATACGAATCGTTAACTCAGATGATACCAGAAAGAATGACACATTATTGACTTAATAAATTTATTAAGAATAAGAAAGACGACACATAAACTTATTTCCCCTTATTAGAAAACATACATACATATGCTCACGCCTGTATTCCCCGAAGGGGTAGGCAGAGGTGTTATAATCACAACACCCACTTTTCACCGAAGATGATTAAGTGCCAACGTGACAGATGGTGAGTCCATCGCCGTCTCAGACACTTTACATGCGTCATTGAATTACTTCTCAGAAATATGCCGGTTTCCTCACGATGTTTTCTTCACCGTAAAGCACGTGGTGTGAAATCACTGTATATAAGTTTTTTAGAAAAACTCATTGGTACAGGCCCCGCTGGGATTCGAACTGCTCAAACCTCAAGGCCACCACGACTCTTAGAAAACATCGCCTAAGATAATCCTTGGTTTAAAGTAGTTCCATCTCTTTTGGCGATACGGATTACAATAAGGATGGAGATAGTTTTGGTCAATGATGAATCATATTCGAATCACGTAATGATTCTCACAAAGTGATCTTTTTCGACCTACTGTCTGCTCTAAATCTATTGAGCTTTTCCAAATCTAATTTGTCTGGCACTGGAGTTTTTTTTTTTTTAAATCTCTGTGAAATTTCGTGCACGCACCTGTGAAACAGTAATGCACATTATTTAAAATAATAAAATTAGAGTGTTCACGTCAAACATAGGGTCACTTTCTATATTCTGGGCCAATTAGCACGCAATATGTGTCTCATTTCGCTTACGACCAGCGTGTTTGAACATAGCGGGACGTACTGTATACGGTATTATTAGGTGCGATAGTTTCATGAGAATATGTTTAAAAACGCATGTATGGTCTCGTTTTATCCTCTGGGTAAGGGGAACCCTTTCTAACTATTTTTATTATTCTATACATACATGCACATATACTTACATATAAATCAATAAAATTGAAGTGTCTGTTTGTAATTACAAAATAACTACTTTTCACTAAAGTCAGTACCGTATATACTTTTATATGCATTAAAATATAATACTTTTATTGCATATAAAAGTATATACGGTACTGACATAAAAATGCAAATCTTATTTTTTAGTATGCCTATCTGTTTGTTTATTCCGGAGATATTTAGGCTACTTTTATTTTAAAAAAAAACATTTGGGCTCCGGTGACTGGCCTTCATGAAATTTACTCTAAGCGGGTAAAACCGCGGGGCACAGCTATATTACATACATACATATACTCACGCCTGTATTCCCGAAGGGGTAAGCCGGGGTGTTGTTATAACAACATTCACTTTTCACCGAAGATGATGATGTGCCGTGAGTCTATCGCCGCCTCAGGCACTATACATCTTTGAATTACTTCTCAGACATAATATTTTATAACAAAAAAATAAAAGGCATTATTATACGGGTCGACTAAAGGAACTTTTTGCGCTGGTTAATAAAACAATTCGTAACAAGAGCTACTGAAATTAAATATCAAAGTAAAAGATATAGATATGGAAGCATAATGAAAGTTGTATTGTATTTTGTATTTTTATATACTAGTCCCATCCAAAGTGAGCTCAGGTTCTTCAGATATTTCTGCTTACCCAGTCAAAGGCAAGCCTAGAAAAGCCGTTGCATAGAAATATAATTCAAAATTCAATGTTCAAAATATCTTAATTTGGTAAGACTTTTAACAAAGTACATTCAAATCGTCAGAACGACACGAATACACAGCATTGAACAACCTGGCAAGAAACTCAGTAATTACTCTTTTCAAAAATATTATACAATTTTAAAAATACAAAATAATCATTTCAGAAATGTAAGTAAGCCCATGGACATAGTTCCAATGCACCAACGTCCATGATGAGATGTTGAGATGATCAGCCCCCACAAGCAGCATCTGTTCATAAGTATGACGAGAATTGTATAGAAACGAAAACTTCGCACATACATTTAGCAAGTTGACTGTAATTTTGTCTATGAGCCAAGGAAATGTGGAACGTTTAGTATTTCTCCGACATTGGAACACTGTGTTACTCGGTTATTTCTATACGAAAAAAAAGTAAATTTAAAAAAAAAACCTTGTGTTCTTTATTGTAATTTATATTGGCGTTGTACTTAGATTATCATGCAGTGGGTCAAAATTATGTTTACCATGTGAGTATTCAATTCAATTCAATTCAAAATATCTTTATTTGATTAGACTTCTTACAAAGTACTTTCAAATCGTCAGAACGACACAAAAATACATTATACATGATTATAAATGTTACCACCGGGTTCGGAAGGTAGCTTTTGTTGAGAAGAACCCGGTAAGAAACTCAACAATTACTCTTTTAAAAAAATATATATATTATACAATGTTTTTGGTTACAGTATTTCTATCTCATGAATATAAGCCCATGGACACAGTTCAAATGCTCAATTATATCTTAATTATAACCGATTATAATAAAATTCGCACACCATGTGCAGTTCGATCCAACTTGAGAGATAGGATAGTTTAAATCTCAAATTATAGTCGCAAAGACTATATTTTATCCCATTACTCCCACGGGAACGGGAGCTACGCGGGTGAAACCGCGGGACGTCCGCTAGTTATTATATACAATAATATTTTTGATATACACTTGAGTTTCTAGGAAATCGAACGTGAATTTCCCCTGAGTATCTTGTAGGTATCTTTTGTAATATGGAGGTTTTATGCTTAATTTCAGCACTCTCATCGTAACCTGTTCTTCAGGGAAGTCAGAACACAAGAGATCATTAGTTTTCCCACCCACAAGTCTTTATGGGGTATGTATCTCTTTGACTATCTGGTATAAAATTTTATAGAATATTTAGTGTATCCGTGTATTATTAAAAGATATATTAGCTACACCTCGCGCTTTCCCTCGTGTAAACTTAATTTCATTAGTTAAGATATTTTTCCAAATATACGTAATTTACTCCTTGTAACATCAGCTATCTGCCAGTGAAATTCCTGTTGAAATTGGTCCAACCGTTACAAAGACAGAATGTTTTAGATATTTTTTTTCTTATGTAAAGATGTATTGATTGATCTTTTGTCCCTATACGTCTTTATAAACAGGAATCTCTCGTTTGTTTGTACCGAATAAGCTTCGAAACCACTGGGCAGGTTTCATAAATTCTTTCAATAATAGAATGCTACATTATCACAAAATAACTTTTTACACAATTTATTTTTGTATTTTTCCAGACATTTGTGGCCATAGCTGTACCGATAGACTTACCGGACAAAAATGTGTTCGTGTCATACAACTTTGAATCGAATTACAGTACACTGAACAACATTACGGAAATAGATGAAGTCTTGTTCCCTAATCTGCCGGTAAGTTTAATACTACCTTAAAGGCATCCCACCTTATTACAAAAGATAGACTAAGATATTTCATCATCTCCCTGGCCTTATCCCATACATTGTTGGGGTCGGCACTTGATTCAATACGAAGCGACTGCCATCTGACCTTCGCAACCCCTTTTACGAGGAAAGTCTGTGATCTGGGCTAAACCAGTTGTCAGACTATTTTAGGCCTCCGACTGATCTGTAACGATTGCCAAAGATGATAAATTGGCAATCTTTACAGTGCCTCGGAGAGCACGGAGGGAACTCGGGCGGTCACCCGACCAATTACTGGCTAGGCTTATGGTTGCTTAACTTCACTGATCGAATGATATGCGCAATAGCAACTGTGCCACGAGCTCCTCCTAAGACTAAGATAGTGCGTAGTTTAAAAATAGCTCCATTGACCAAATTATAAGCATGTGAAAGTCCTACACGGAAAATCAGATGGAGCTGCATGAAAAGTTGTCTAGGATATTTGTTCCTACCAACTACATACGCGACCGGAGACACAATTTATTTGCAGTGGGTACAAGTCCCACAGCGGCGCGCGCTCTCTCCCCGATCCCCCGCACTCTCTCTGCTCTCAATACTCTCTTGGAGTCCAACCCTGAATGTGACGTGTTCGCGGATGAATGGCAGATGATAATGTCAGCATGCCTAGAGTATTGTGAGGAGAACAAATTAATGTGTTTTTGTATATATTACTCTTAATCAGTGTAATTGGCTTTAAGCCGATGTAATTAATACATTTATAAATAACTAAATAGTTGTAGTTCGAGTTAAGTTAAGTCTTCGTTCAAACCATGTTTTGTAATAAGAGCGATATTTAAGACATGTATAAGTCTGTCACTGTCACACAGTCAAACTATTATGGCAATAAGAGCTTATGGTAAGGATTAGGATGAGCGTTGGTTTCAATCATAGGAAATCGATAAATAATACATAAAGGATAAGGTTTAATTATTAATAAGGAGAGCCGTGGTGGCCTTGAGGCTTGGGCAGTCGCCTGCTACGCAAGCGACGCTAGTTCGAATCCCAGCGGGGCCTGTACCAATGAGTTTTTCTAAAAAACTTATGTACAGTGATTTCACACCAGGTGCTTTACGAAGTAATTCAAAGACTTAGTATAGTGTCTGAGACGGCGATGGACTCACCATCTGTCATGTTGGCACTTAATCATCTTCGGTTAAAAGTGGGTGTTGTGCTTACAACACCTCTGCCTACCCCTTCGGGGAACACAGGCGTGAGCATATCATAGATTGCAAAATTTCATCACAGTGTTTTGAAAAACCCTATTCTCTATTCGCTAATGAAAATCACCTCGAGATCACCTCGGGGTCATCTTAACAATGTGAGTAGAAGGTAAAGTCATATAACGCTGCAACTGTAAATTCCAGGTGGTCAGTTCACGTCAGAGTCGCAGCATCACACGGGAACTGGCGTACACTGTGTTGGAATCACGATTTAAGGAGTAAGTAGTGAAAACACTAAGGAACGTTTTGCTATGTTATTTAGGAGACTTCCTATGAAGTAGAGAAAAAGGTATCATCTCACTCTTTATTAACGTTCTCTTTTTCTACATCAACATTCATCATTGCATTTGTAAGCATGTGCCTTGCCAGAATAATCCTCCGTGAGGGTCCCTGAATAATGGGCAGAGGGTTAGGGCAGTGCCCAGATGGCAAGTGAGTCCATCGTGCATCGCCATCTCAGGCAGTAGGTAATGTAGGTTTCCGAACAATATGCAGATTTTTCCACCACCCTGGCCTTATCACATACATTTTTGGGGTAGGCAAAATTCAAAATTCGGCTGATCACCTGATTTTTATACGAAGCGACTGCCACCTCAAAATCGGTAATCTGGATAAAGCTAGGTATAAGACTTTTAGCTCTCCGACTGACCTGCAACAATTGCCAACGATTGGCAATTGGCAACCGTAACCGACCGCTTAACGTGCTCCGAGGTACGGTGGGTACTCAGGCGGTCACCCATTCTACTTGGGTTACGGCAACTGTTTTCTACCTACCTTGTTTTCATCAATATGTCAAATGAATTCTAATGTATTTTTTCAGACATGGCATGAACGGCCGAGATTGCCTGCTGCGCAATATTTGCGAGGCTGCCGAGACACCACTGCATCATAACGGTCTTCTTGGACACATTATGCACATCATATTTACGTAAGAATGAACACCTATGAATGACATTAGTACATATAGATTAAAAAATAAATTATTCTATTGTCACAATATTTGACTGTATGCTTCTATAAAGAAAGAGGCACCATACTAAATGATAAATCAAATACTCCACCTGATAATGCCCTTTGTAATATTTATTTAATCTTCACCATTTTTATGTCCACTTCTGAATTCCAGGCCATCGTCATCCCGCGAAGAAGGCATCGATGATGACTACTATGAAGCCGAGGCGGCTGGCCAGCGGGGAGACTGTGACAAGTACCTGGATCTTTGCCCTTATAGCCTCTTCGACCTTATTACGAAGCTGGTAGAGTTCAAACACACGTAGCACTTTAAGAGGAATAAAATATACGCTTATTTTTTTAAATAAGTTTTTTTATTCAAATTCAAAATATCTCTATTTTATTAGACTGTTCACAAAGTACATACATACATATACTCACGCCTGTATTCCCCGAAGGGGTAGGCAGAGGTGTTGTAATCACAACACCCACTTTTCACTGAAGATGATTAAGTGCCAACGTGACAGATGGTGAGTCCATTGCCGTCTCAGACACTTTACATACGTCATTGAATTACTTCTCAGAAATATGCAGGTTTCCTAACGGTGTTTTCCTTCACCGTAAATGACGTGGTGTGAAATCACTGTACATAAGTTTTTTTTAGAAAAACTCATTGGTACAGCCCCCGCTGGGATTCGAACGACTGCTCAAACCTCAAGGCCACCACGGATTCTTTCAAATAGTCTATAGATGTACAAAGGCTAATTTATTACCATCGTGCACGGAAGGTTCATTTTACTGAGAACAAAACAGGAACCCAGCTAGGAACTCAGTAATTACTGTTGTCAAAGATATTTTTACAATTGAGTAAACAACTTTTTTTCACTATTACAATAAAATTGTGTTCCCCAGGCATGATAACCGCCTGACTGGAAGATCTTCCCTTTACTGGGGACGGGCATTATCACTTGCTCTCCCCACATATATAATGACAATGATTTTCAAACAGATTTATAGTTAAAATGGGTGCTGTAAAACTGCCTACTACTAACCATGCACAATCTCCAGGGACCCTTCTAGCCGTGAGCACCTGGTAACGTAAGGAGGGGTCTGACAGGCCAGTCGCTGGGGGGGTCACGGCGAAGCATGTGAAGACGTATCACGTGCACCCCCCCACTTAGCGACTTGGAGGAACACCGTGGAGTTTAGTCGGTGTGAGTCCGACATAACCCTTCCGCTGCCCCCGCGGCGGTTGGTGTATCCATAACGGATTCTCCACGTTAAAAGAAGGCGTGAGCATAAAAAATCCCTGAATAAATAAAATTACACACGAATATTTTCAAATAAATTTATTGTGCTAAATATATGTTACAGTAGGTTAAAATTTGGAGATACACATTATCAATATTCATAATTTCATATTATTTTACTAGCTTATATTTCACAGCCATTAATTAATTTGTTACTAAACCCTTTATTTTAAAACTTATCCGTAAATAGGCTACTTGGAATTATTATATGATTGACTTGTAGATAATACGACAAAAAAATATCAATATTAGTAAAATTTAGGTTCTCAATTCGTCACATCTTCGTTTTTTATAATTATGTAAGTAAAAAAATCTAATTTGTATTTATTTAGGGAATATCTCAAACATAATTCAATTATCTAATAAAAGAGGTACCATAATATTATCCGTTTGGGTATATTTTATTTTCTAATTTATCTATATAATATGTATTTTACCAAATAACAATTTTAGTAAGGTCTATATTTACCATACATAAAACAACATATGAATTTAACTATTGGATACGTATTACAAATTCAAAGTTCACGTTTTCAAATAAATGTATTCAATAATAAACAACTATCCATAATAAAAGTAATTATAATAAGTAAAACAGTAATATACGAGCTATTTTACACTAAAAAACAAGATGTCCAAAAATTCAAAGATATTTTTTTTTGTGAAATATTTTCTTTGGCACAAAAATTTGGTTTATTCAATATTTTTCCTTCATAAGTTGTAAATGACGGTTGTAACGTTATGCGTGCATAATATAAGAGATGCCATGTATATATCCATCCCTTTTGAAATCCATATCACGAAAAGAGATGGCAATTCATAAAATTTTTGTCGATGTTCTGTTAAATGCGGAAAATAAATCCATTTTAACTAATAATACCAATAGTCTCAATATCCTTAGGATAGAAAAAGTTGTTCTTCCTCATGGGTATAGATGATATCTGCTGGTCCACCGGGACCCTGGTATCGTAAAGAGACGGAGACTGGAAGATGATCCCGAAGGTTCCAACAAAACAAGCAATCGTGAACAGCCAAAGGAAGAATCGATCCAGTACCATGGACATGAATTTCCAATCTTCTATTACCTGTGGACAAAGGAAAATGGGTTTTATTCACATTAACTTAAGGTTAATTTCCATTGAGATCTTCTTGCTAAACTATATAATAATAATGATCTCAATCCAATTTCAACGAGGATCAGCCAACTGCGCAGGAGATATTATAGTGTACAAATGTGTGCGCAAACACAGGTGCACTCTTTATTCCCTCACTCTCATAGTCTGATGGGAGGCAATCCGACACGACCGGAGAGAGATCAGGCGGAGGACCAACGGTGCAACGTGCTTTCCGAGGCACGGGGGTGGAAACACCGCCAACTACCAAACTCCGGGCATTTATTGTGAATTTCTTTACAGAAAAAAACCATAATTTATTTTTGACCCGACCCGGGAATCGAACCCGGGACATCGTGAAACTATTTAATACTGACATCAATAATACACATATTTAAGGTTAGTATGGTAAACTGGACTTGAAATATCATTGGACTTGAAAAAATAATGATTTAATTTTAATACTAGCCGTGCGTCGCGAATTTACCCGCGTAAGATATACAATAAAAATAATTGTTACTAAAGTAAAAGTAACCTAAACTACTCCGTATAACATCAGTATCCATATTACTCCTGCCAGTGAAAGAAAGAACAAACCGAAGGTCATATATATATTATTATGAAAAAACTATATCCAAATATATATAACTCAAAGTCGACTGACATAGTGATCTATCAACGCACAGCCCAAACCACTGGAGGGATCGGGCTGACATTTGGATTGCAGATGTTATGCCATAGGCATCCGCTAAGAAAGGATTTTGATTAATTCTACCCCCAAGGGGATAATGACATGAGTTCTTCTAAAAAACTTATGTACAATGATTTTACACCACATGCTTTACGGTGAAGGAAAACATCGTGAGGAAACCTGCATATTTCTGAGATGTAATTCAATGGCATATGTATAGTGCCTGAGATGACAATAGACTCACCATCTGTCACATTGGCACTTAATCACCTTCGGTGAAAAGTGGGTGTTGTGTTAACAACACCTCTGCCTACCCCTTCGGGGAATACAGGCGTGAGCATATGTATGTATGTATATGTAAATGGACTTTCAGAGTGGACCTAGGCTATATAGTATATCTACTACCTTTAATTGCTCCGTTAAGCATTATGCATATTGTCAAGCGGGGAGTGAAAAAGTGTCCGCTTAAATCGAATTAATTTGACCCGTCGCAACTTAAAGTTTTCCAAAGTGCTTCCATCCAATTATGCTCAGAAGCCAATTTAACTCGCCTTGTTTACTCCTCATCACAAGAAATCAGTTTAATTGCAGCCTTTAAAGTCTAAAAGGCTTTTCTGACTAGAATTCCTCATTTTTTGTTCCTTTAGGTTCGAATACCTAAAAGCTGGCTAGAACTAAGCTGGATTAACAATCGATTTCCAATCGTCGTGCTGAAAGGATTATTTGCGCTTAAAGAATTATTTTAGCCATGTCTCTATTATTTTTAATGTCTTACTACAAACATACATACATACATATGCTCACGCCTGTATTCCCCGAAGGGGTAGGTAGAGAGATGCCAACGTAACAGATGGTGAGTCCATCGCTGTTTCAGACACTATACATACGTCTTTGAATTACTTCTTGGACATAAATGCACGTTTCCTCACCGTAAAGCACGTGGCGTGAACTGCACATATATACAATATATAATATGTCATATACAATGTATAAAATGTCCATCATTTGTATTTTACTGACAGTATGATAAAACTAAAAAGTATAATCTAACATATATCTAAATATACATATATTATTATATATCAGCTAAGTACAAACAGTATGGAAACTAGGAAATGTCAAGTAGTCTCCTCAGTAGTGTCTCCACATACTATTTTGTTTGTTTGAGAAAGTGTATAGCGTATCCTAGCGGTCACGTAAAGAACCAACATTTATTTTAAAACTGTCTT
Source organism: Watsonalla binaria (assembly GCA_929442735.1). Classification (NCBI taxonomy): domain Eukaryota; kingdom Metazoa; phylum Arthropoda; class Insecta; order Lepidoptera; family Drepanidae; genus Watsonalla; species Watsonalla binaria. The sequence goes on from OV838932.1 coordinate 2,222,761, forward strand.
AGTTACTCATTATAATATCAGCAATCTGCCAGTGAAAGGTCTAAACAAAAAAAAAATTGTATGAAGTACCGTATGAACTATAATGTGCATTTAGTGATATACTGTGTGGCGTAACAAGATTGGAAAAGGTAAGGAATGAGTATACAAGGGGAAGTCTGAATGTAGCACCAGTGTCTGACAAGTTGAAGAATAAACATTTGTCGTGGTATGGCCATGTTGTGGAGGGATGAGGATAATGTTGCCAAAAAAGTTTTGTTTATGAATGTGGATGTTTACAAGGGGAAAGGAAGACCTAAAAAACGATGGATGGATTGTGTGAAAGATGATATGGATAAAATAGGAGTGAATACAGATATGACGGCAAGAGAAATAGATGAGAAGAACACATTGCGCCGACCACTAATAACATGGGTGTACAGGCAAAGCCGTACATGTTGTATTGTATTATAAAACTGCACACACAACATTTCCACATTGCAAGCGCTTACATGCGCGACCTACATTCTAAGTTAGTATAGTAATTATATTTCAGTGCATTACAGGCATTCATTGACATTGGTCGGTTTATTTGACAACCCTTACCGCCACCCTATTGACATTGACATCATCCTCTACCCACATTGACATTCAAGTGCAGTGGTTCGACAAGTAGCCGCTACAATGGGATAAGGGCAGGAGGATGATGATAATGATGAGTTTTGCGAGTTGAGAATTTGGAACTTCAAACAGACACTTCCATTTTATTTGTGTTATAGATGTATAGACTTCGATATAGGTGGCTAACTAGTAATCGGTGATACCGACCAACGGTGTCGTCTGATAGAACGATGGTAGTAAAAAGCACTTCAGTAAAACATAAGAGAGAGACTATATCCGACTGAATTTCCAATATTTTAGAGCTCAATTCCCAAGACAACGATTGTAATACCGCAATTCGCGGTAATTACATCACCGCCCTCCAGACTCCAGAGCCGGTGCCGCTATTATAAGATTTTATCCTGGAATAAATTCACGCGGTACAGTACCACCGCATTTTATGAGTTTTTTTTCATCCTTTTAACCGACCGCGAAAAAAGGTGGACAGTTCAACTGTTTTAAGTGTGTATGTCACGCGATTTCTTAGAAATGGACGAACCGATTCGGATTTTTTAAACTGCTTATATTTATATATATTATTCATGCTACAAAACATCCGCTTTTGCGGAACACAAAGTCCTGGGTTCTATTCCCGGGTCGGGCAGACAGGTTATTGGGTTTTCCATCTGCAATTTCCCAATTAATGACAATAGGCTCGCCTTCATGCATGACTGGCGGAATGTGGTTGTAGGTAGTATTAATATTACATCCCATATTTTCAGTGCTTTTTTATAAGGCGTTTACCGTTTTATTTTTTTTGATAAAAACCTAATTTACTTAGATATGCTCACGCCTGCATTCCCCGAAGGAGTAGGCAGAGGTGTTGTAATAGCAACACCCACTTTTCACGAAGATGCGTATGTGTTTGAATTACGTTTCAGAAAAATGTAGGTGTATCCTCACGATGTTTTCCTTCACTGTAAATCACGTGGTGTAAAATCACAATATTTAAGTTTTTAGAACAACTCATTGGTACAGGCCCCGCTGGGATTCGAACTTGGGTCGCTTGCGTAGCAGACGCCTGCTCAATCCCCAAGGCCATCACGAGTCTAACCTCACACAATTTAGAATGTACCTATGCAATTAAAAGTACTTAAAACTAATTACTAGTAGAAAAATTGTCCCAAATCGGTGGCTCACGGGATCGTGCCAAGAAGACTGGCAGCACTGCCACGTTGAATAGCAATACTGATTCCCCGAGCGAGAAAAGTCTCAGCAAGTGTTACTTATAAATGTGGCTTTAGTGTACTAACCCTTAGCTTACGCCTTGAATAATGGGGGATGCGCATCAAGGGACAATTTCCTCTCCGAGATTAAGGGATTATGTAAAGTACAGTACAATGCGTCACGCGCAAAGAAAAATGTGACTTTGATCGCAAAGCTATTCGCTAAACTGGATAATTGCGAATTATTTAAAGTACCACGCTCGCTTGCTCTTACTTAACCCCGTTTTGTAGACTTTTGATCTTGTATATAGGCAGTTGACGACACCGTTGGTAGAGTGGTTAGTATACCTGACTGCTATACTAGGTGTTTTGGGTTCAAAAAATGACACCGATAACAACATTTTCCAATTGACAGCGTCATTTGTCCTGTAACGATTGCCAAAGTTGATATTTTGGCAACCGGGACCGACGGCTTAACGTGCTCTCCGAGGCACGGAGGGAACTCGGACGGTCACCCATCCAATTACTGGCTAGGGTTACTTAACTTCACTGATCGAATGATATGCGCAATATAGCAACTGTGCGACGAGCTCCTCGTATAAAAAAAATACCAAGAAACTTTAATATTCTTTATTTCGCTGCCATTGTCAACTTTAAGCCTATGTGGCTAAGGCCTATTTGTAATATGAAGTAATCGGATTATGTCCCACACAAGCATGATCCAAACTTAGTGAATAACATTTCTTCTCAAACATTCGTTGATTTTCTCACGATATTTTTGACAAAGTCTATCGGCTTTACTTAAGCTCAGTGTATTAGGATATTATATTTTGGAAATTCCCTTTAGATACTTATTTCGACCAAGTTGATATTATGATAATATTATGACAAATTATTTATTAGACGGGAGGAGCTTATGGCACAGTTGCTCATATCATATATATTATACGATCAGCGAAGTTAAGCAACCCTCACCCAAGTCAGTAGTTGCATGGGTGACAGCACGTTAAGCCGTTGGTCGCGGTTGCTATTTAACATCTTTGGCATTCTGAAAACTGGTTTAGCCCAGATTACCGATTTTCTTCGTAATCAGCCTATATTAATCACTAATAATGTAGCATTCAAATGGTGAAATAATTTTTTTAATCAATCCCGTACTTTTTGAGGAAATTCGTTTCAAACGAACATACATACAAATATTTCCTCTTTATAATATTAGTATCGACTAGTACAGACATAGAAGAAGCAAATCTGTCTAACAGTTCGAACGAACGAAAATCAATTCTAAAGTAAGCACATAAGCGTTAAATTACCATGCTATATTCGGAAACTTACAAAGTACTATTCACATCGTACAATCCTACATCAATCGCAGTAACCATAAACCAATATTTACAAGTCTATACAAACATGAAACCAATAGCGAAAGTACCTCCCGAGAGGTTTGGGCCAATATCCTTACTTGTCGGTTCATTTGCTTACTTTGGCCCCTATTTGAACGAGAATTGATATGTATATCGACTTGATCGAAGGATTTTCAAAGAGTTTTCCAGTTTTTCTATTATGACTTATGAAGAGGAGCTCATGGCACACTTGCTATTCCGCATATCATTCAATCAGCGATGTTGAGCAACCATAAAACTAACCCCTATATGGGTCTCTGTTTTCCGAAATAAACGATTTATTATTATGTTATTATTATCACCCAAGCCAGTAGTTGGATGGGTGACCGCCCGAGCTCCCTCCGTGCCTCGGAGAGCACGTCAAGCACGTCGGTCTCGGTCGCCAATTTTATATCTTTGGCAACCGTTACAGGCCAGTCGGAGGCCTAAGAGAGTCTTGCTTAACCCAGACTACCGATTTTAATCGTAAAAGGGGTTACGAAGGTCAGATGGCAGTCGCGCCGTATAAAAATCAGGTGACATCGGGTTGAATCAAGGGCCAACCTCAACAATGTATGGGATAAGGTGCGATATGATTAAGACAGAATATTGCAGGAGCAGTACACTAAACGTATAATAGTATAGTAGTAAAGTATATATAAGAGCCGTGGTGGCCTTGCGGTTAGAGCAGTCGCCTGCTACGCAAGCGACGCAAGCTCAGTGGGGCCTGTACCAATAAGTTTTTGTAAAAAAAACTTATGTGCAGATATTTCACACCACGTGCTTTACGGTGAAGGAAAACATCGTGAGGAAACCTGCATATGTCTGAGAAGTAATTCAAAGACATACGTATAGTGCTTGAGACGGCGATGGACTCACCCTCTGTCACGTTGGCACTTGATCATATTCGGTGAAATGTGGGTGTTGGTACAATACCTCTGCTCACCCCTTCGGGGACCCTTCTGGGATGGCGTGAGCATATATATATAGTAAAGTATAGTGATATAACGAGGGAACGTGTGCTGTCACTACCTATATTTATCGAGCACATACCATTCAAAATCCTGACTATGTCTTAAAATTTATATCAACGCCCTGCGCCCAATTATTTTTAAATAATCAGCAAGTGAAAGTACAAAACAAATATACATTTAATTCATTCGTATAAATTTGTAGTTTGCTTTACATAAGATTATATCTAAAATAGTTCTTATTAGCTTCAATTCAAAGCAAATAGTGCCTCAATCATTCCAATCAAAGCTCATTCACGTTTCAAATCGACAAGAGAACGATAGTCTGATTGCATTGAATCGAAATATTCACGGTTAAGCGAGACGGGCGAAATCTAATTTATAGAAGGCAATTTAAAGTCCATTAAAACTCTAATCTTTCTAACAATACTGTATCACAGTGACACAATCACACACACGCACATCTATGAGATTATAAGAAGAGTCGCAGAAGCCCCATTTATTTGTGTCACGTTATGTCTGATCGCCGTATACTAACATACATGCTCACGCCTGTATTCCCCGAAGTACGCAGAGGTGTTGTAATCACAACACCTACTTTTCACCGAAGATGATTAAGTGCCAACGTGACAGATGGTGAGTCCATCGCCGTCTCAGACACTTTACATACGTCATTAAATTACTTCTCAGAAATGTGCAGGTTTCCTCGCGATGTTTTCCTTTACCGTAAAGCACGTGGTGTGAAATTACTGTACGTAAGTTTTTTAGAAAAACTCATTGGTACAGGCTCCGCTGGGATTCGAACTTGCGTCGCTTGCGTAGCAGGCGACTGGTGAAACCTCAAGGTCACCACGGTAATATACATAATAGATACATATTAAAATCTTTAATACTGTCAACGCTCGCGTTTAATGGAGGAAACATTCTCATTTAAAAAACAGGCCTACATGCCTTATAGCTTGTAAAAAATTATACTGTGACTGGTATCAAATTCCTTCTACATTGCATTGAAGTAAATCTCCGTTGTATGTATCAGATCCAAAACATTTTCTACCACTAGAAATCCAGCGGATATTTCCCACAATGCAACAGAAGGCTCGCTTAACTCCAAGTCGACGTGGCACGCGAGGATATAAAGTAGCAATGTATACGGAACTTTTCGCAAATAGCATTACGTGTGCTGGAATATACGTGAATGCCCTGGAGACGGCTTACATTTTGTAAGTACTCGTATATGCATGCACCGGCTTCAAAGTGAAAGAAAACAAACCAGCGTTTTAAAGATCTCAGATAAATTTGCAAGAAGAACTTCTAAGCTACTGTGAATGGTTTTGCGTTTTGCGACATGGCGTGCCGTGTTTGGTGAGTGACGACCACAAGGGAGTCAAACTGATTTGTTCCAGTCTGACCCCACTTATTTATCTGATCCACTCCTAGTTATTCTTTGTTTCAATACCGGTATCATCAACTTCATATTTGGTCATTTACTTTTGACAACAAATTACGAACATATGGTTGAGCAAAAAAAAAATTAAGTGTGTCTAAACTGTATTTTATTGGCAAAAACCATAATAGCAAAAAAGGTTACAAGTATTTAAAATTTTAAACATTTTTTTACGTTTAATTTTAACAAACCCAATAATAATTATAGTCACTATCGCTGACACATAGAACGCCGACTTTTCAACAGTTGTTCTGTATGGACCGTGGGGCTCACAGGTGAGCAGCAGCAATATTATAGAGCCGGGTATCCCAAATCAGTAATTTAGTCACTAAAGCGAACTATTTTGTTGCTGAAAGTCCCAAAACTCTATGGCTAGGCTATCACAGCAATGGTGGATCGGAACGGCATAGAAAATACTTAAAGAATAAAATCCACCGGTGGATCAAAAATATGGATCCGACCGGCATATCTCGTCGACGTCAGACTCGCTATGATCGGCTGCGATTGAAAACAATTGCGATTAACCTGTCACCATCAAGCATCGCTAGATCAGACTATCTGAGGAATGAGAATGAAAATGTAATTTCCCTCATTATCATATTGTGAACGGTCATTTAGATCAGTGACTTACGATGCTGGCTGTACAATATTCGCCAGTGGAATATAAATTACTTTAAAGGTTTTTTTTTGTCATCAGTACATTTTCCATCCCCTGCTGTCTTACAGATAAGGCTACGGTCATTAATAAAGGGCGCAGATAAGAAACGAAGAGAAAAGAGCATTTTTTTGCTGTCAACTCATCGAGAATTGAATTAATGCGCTTTGATAATGTTGCCAATGTTTCAAATTTACTTAATCTACACGCATACATATCGTCACGCTTGTATTCCCCGAAGGGATGGGCAGAAATAGAGTCTTTAATTAATGTTGTTGGTACATTTTCACAACAAATCCCATCCTATATAGTAATAAAGAATGTGATAAGAGAAACGCAAAGTAATATTGTAAATGCGAAAGTAACTGCCGATCTGGATGAAATTTGGTACACAGATAGATTGGACCCTAGGGAAAAATATAGGATACTTTTTATCTCGATAATCCAATGGGAACGGAACTACGCGTGTGAAACCGCGGGGCACAACTAGTAATATAATATTTACAAAAACTTTGTATTAATTCTGCGAAAAAAATGGCCGATAATTCAGTGAGATGGCTTTAAAATTTATTTCGCCTGAGGGTGCTATTTATATCGTCGTTTCAAAAATGAAGTGCGGTTATCTCAGTACTGCTAGTACGTGTTCGGAATTACAAGTGGCTTCTTGGGTAAATAGGAAGACAAGTGTGCCAGCTTAAGGACCTACTCCTCCATACATGCATGAGTCGTGTATGAGTCGGTATCAGGGGCGTTACCATGACCTCTTATTGACATGATAGTTTTACTCTTATTATGCGACAGGTGTATATGACGTGTATACATCTGTCACCGTCACACAGCTGAACTAACATTACAATAAGAGCTTATGGTCAGGCCCCAGGAACAAATAATTTCATAGGCGGCTTGATTTTCTTATCCTAATTATTTTACTACCGTTTCAAAAATTAGCTGGAACAAACAGACTGACAGAGTTTATGTTATAACATAGGTTTTTTGTTAGTACCGTATATACTTCCATGTGCATTTAGTACTGTGAATAGCTATTAATAAGAGTGAATACAGATATGACGGCTGTTTGAGAGAAATGGAAGAGAAGAACACATTGCGCCGACCACTAATAACATGGGATAAGGGCAGGAGGATGATGAATAGCTATTAATTTGGAATTACAAACAGACACGGTCCTTGAACAGTAATAGTATATAAAGCCCGCGATAATTATTTTTAACACCCTAGAAGTATAAAGTAGTCTAATTAAAAAACAATGTCCCCTCGCTACAATTCCTAGCTCGGTGCAATAACTCTAAGAATTTCTTCTCAGTGAGGAACGTATATATACGTCTTTCATAGACAAATATACTTATTTTGCACACAATTCTTCTCCTTCTCTAAAATTTCTTAAACTTTGGTGCGCGGAAGCGACGCAAGTTCGAATCCCTGCGGGGCCTGACACACATACAAATGAGTTTCCCTTAAAACTTATGTGCAGTAATTTTAACATCATGCGCTTAACTGTGATGGAAAGCAACATGAGCAAAAATGCATATGTCTGAGAAGTAATTCAAAGACGTATGTATTGTGGAGACGGCGATAGACTCACCATCTGTCACGTTGGCACTCAATCATCTTCGGTGAAAAGTGGGTGTTGTTATTACAATACCTCTGTCTACCCCTTCGGGGAAATACAGCATATGCATGTGATTTCATAAACTTCCTGGCCTCCCATTTACATTAGTCAAAATGCAGGAAAGTTGTAAAATTATCCTATCTACCCTTGCGAATGTCTTACGGCTAATCCCAAGTGTAGCTCGGTGGAATAGGGTCTCAATCTAATTACTTACGACATCTCATTACGGTTTACGATCGAAGAAATCAGCAGATTTAAATTGCTATTGATTCCTTAGTGGAATTGCTTTGGTGTGTAAAAAGATCTGCAATGTTCCAGTGGATTCTCCTTTAATAAATACTGTTTTATTCAACATAAATATGCTCACGCCTGTATTCCCCGAAGGGGTAGCCACTTTTCACAGAAGATGATTATGTGCCAACGTGACAGATGGCGAGTCTATCGACGTCTCCACTATACATACGTCTTCGAATTACTTCTTAGACATATGCAGATTTCCTCACGATGTTTACCTTCACAGTAAAGCACATGGTGTGAAAATCACTGTACATAAGTTTTTAGAAAAATTCATAGTTATAAGCAATTGCGTAGCAGGCGTCTACTCAAACCCCAAGGCCACCACGGCTCTATGTTTCGTTGAACGTAATTTAAATCAGGCTTAAAAGTGTATGTAAGGAAAAATTTATGTAATACACCTTATTAGATGCATTACGCGAGTAAATTTATACGTTACTTATAAACAAACAGTTTTCAATTTCCTTCCGTTTATTTGCCTGTTCCAACTTAAAACGGTTTTATATCAACAAAACCTGGTTTAAACCAAGAGTAGACCGAACTCAGACTAAAACTATGTCCATCCCTTTTGAAATCCGTATCACAGAAAGAGATGGAACTACTCTCAAACGAAGACCTATCTTAGCCTATGTTTATAAGAGGGATAGCGTTTATCTCCGTCGCGATGTTTTCCTTCACCGTTAAGTTCGCGGCATCAATCAAAAGCTTAGAAACATACATACATATGCTCACGCCTGTATTCCCCGAAGGGGTAGGCGAAGGTGCTGTAATCACAACACCCACTTTCACCGAAGATGATTAAGTGCCAACGTGACAGATGGTGAGTCCATCGCCGTCTCAGACACTTTACATACCTCATTGAATTACTTCAAAAATATGCAGGTTTCCTCACGATGTTTTCCTTCACCATAAAGCACGTGGTGTGAAATCACTGTACATAAGTTTTTTAGAAAAACTCATTGGTACAGGCCAAGCTAAGATTCGAATCGATTCGATTGCGTCGCTTGCGTAGCAGGCGACTGCTCAAACCTCAAGGCCACCAAGCTTAGTAAATGTGCACTTTTCCAATCCGTAAATACATTTTCTCAATAGTGTTGTGTCAACAACCGGCAATGTTACTTAGCTCACTTTATTACTGTTTAGCTTTACAATACGGAAGCCAGTAAGTAACACACGAGTGGCTGTAAACCTGCAAGTTTATATCTGCCATTAAGTGGCCGTCAATACATGTTACGTACCTCTTGTCAAACTGCACAATGTATCGGTATTTATTTCTATAGAGATACAGTTTAGATTCGTTTGGATTTTATTCGGTTTGCCATTAAAATGGCCATTTGGGATAAGAGTTAAGTTTAAGTTGGAAGTTACAGCATTTTTATTTTTCTATAAAGTATTTTGTCGCGTCTAGAAAGTCAACTTAGTTTTCAATAACTTGAAGCTTTGAGCGTTTGAATGGAATTTGAAAAAAAGAAAGAAGGAATAAATTCTGCATGAATGTGGATGAAGCGAAAGAAGTATGTAAGGATCGTATAAGAGTCAGCTTTACTCGTTTAAGCAGCGCGTATTAAAAACTTCTTAGCTTTGACATTTAATTTTACGGTACCACAATGAAACGTCAAAGCTCAGAAGTTCTTAATACGCTCTGCTTAAACCGAAGACAATAGGGCCTCTGTTCTTTGACAGAATAAAAATATCTTACTGTAACCAGTTTTGATTGTTTTATGAGGAATAATAAATAACAGCGTATGTTACACATATTATGTTTATAATTTCAAATCAATCAATGAAAATTCATAATTATTATCTTGTAACTTAGTTTCAATCTGCACTAATATTATAAAGATTAAATATTTGTGTGTAAGTATGTTTATATTGAATAAGCTCCGAAACTACTGGGCCGATTAGAAAAACTCTTACAGCAATGGATAGCTACATTATTAGCGAGTAGCATAGGCTATATTTTATCCCCGTACTCCTACGGGAACAAGAACTACGGGGATGAAACCGAGTGACGTCCGCTAGTATGATTATAATTCACAAGAACAAACTGATCGTGTTTGTACATAAAGTAGTAATTAGTCAGAATCTGAATACAACACAACTAAGGACTCGTTTCTTTATAGAGCAAGAGCCAGAATAATTACAATACAGCGAAGTTTGAAAGCTGAAATATTTATTGAATTTATTTGCTATGCCTACGTAACCTACTAAAGCTAGAAAAACGCTTTTCTTCTATCTTCTCTTCGTGTAGTACTTTCAAACATATGCACTAAGGCAACGTTATTGCGTTACAACATTCTGAAAGATAATTATAGTTCCCAGTCGCAAAACCTCGTTTTATGTCCTACCACTCTTTAATTATGCAATTACGTAATCGGACATCCCTTGAATCAAAAATCTGGTATTTATTACAAATAAGTCAGCCTTTATATCCACACAGATAAATAAAAGTTAAGTTCGTAATTGAACATCAACAACTTTTACTAAGTGCATGAAAGTATATAAAGTACATACATATTTTTTTTTACATATTTATGTCTGTCTGTTTGTTTCGGGTAATCTCTGAAACAGCTAGATCGATTTTGACTGGCGTATAGCTGAGGTTACAAGGAGTAACTGAGGCTACTTTTGTATTAATAGGGTTCTGTGAAAAAACGCCACCCATGAAATTAACTTTACGCTGGTAAAACTGCACGGTGCTGTTTGCTATGACATAGATCTAATATTTATATATTATGGATATTAGTAGCATAGATATATTAATAATTACATGATTGAACCCCTTACTCTTAGCGGCGGCTCGGCAAACTTTAAACTAAAGGCGTCGACGCAAAATCCTCGATCATGCCTTAAAATATATCAAACAGCTTAATAACGTTAGTAAATGAAATTAGCATATTCTTATCATATTGCATTAATATAGATTTATCGGATATTTGACGAACATTCGAGGCTCAACTCCTAATACCTATTGAATATTTAAATTGGTATTATCAGCCTTTGAGAATTTCCTCCGATACCATTTAAATTAGAAAACAAAGTAATCTTTAGGTGGAGCTGTTCACTGATAATTTGGCTGCTGGTAGAGACACGATGGCCGAGTGGTTAAAGAAGCCTGCTGCGTGAATTTTCAATCCCTCGAGTCTGAATAAAGAGTATTTTTTACTTGTGACCTGTAGGCTTAGGTGGAGTAACATTCTCTCGAGTTTGTGCTAATATAAACGATATAAAATGTATGGAAATGATATAAACCAGTCAAGTGCCATATAACATAAATCAGTCACATGACATATTAGCGACACGTGAGAATAATATTACTTTGATATGAAGAAAACATCGTGAATAAACCATAAAATTATAAATCGTATTCAATTGTAGGCAGTAAATCTGCATATGTGTCCAATTTTTCATTGTTTATAAAATATTACAAAAATATCTTTATCTTATGGTTTGTCTATAAAGGGAACAGATGCTTAATTTACAGTCAAACGTTTATATCGTAAGGTAGTAATGTCCTACTCTAAAAATAATGTTAAAATATGGTAAAGTGGATTGGATCTTGATTTGCAAGTTCTGTGTTTACTAAGCCTGCACAGCAATTTGTTGCAATATCCCTCACCTTTGTCTAAACATTATTATAAATTCTCTGTAAGTATATTTCAAACACTCCACCGGAAGAGAAAGCCCGCCTTCCTTCCTCAGAGATACAATCGCTGGGTTTATTTACGAAAAATAGCATTCCCATAATTTTCCGTCCGCAAAACCATTACAACACGGTCACCGCACATGAATATTTAAAGCATCTCGTGAATATACAATTAAATGTTTTTCTTTTCCTTTATTATCATTCAATGATAATTAAGACGCGAACTTCCGTTTCCCCATTCCTTCGCGATGTAAATGAATGTTGCTATTAAGTTTCAAGGTATGATGTCGCTTCTAACATATTTTGTACCTTTATGTACTTAACCTCAGAAGAAATTTTCAAAAAGAGTTTTTTCTAGATGACCTTTGGTTACTTATATACGTAAATAGCATGCAACACGCCGACATCCTTGATGTTGCAGGAGTAAAAAAAATAATAATGTACATCACATATAGTCACCTCGTTATCCTTGTCTGCATCTTTGATGTGCTGAGCGATGAACCGTACGCTTTGCAGTGCAGCCGCGACCTCGGGGGATAAGTGGCGAGGCAGCATGTTCTCCGATTCAGTCACTGCGCAAAGAAGAATTGGTTCTCTATTGCCTTTATATAATGGTAATATATAAAGTACTCGCTTACTTCGTTACTGTAACTGAAGAGATATTTCTCAATAACTTCTTAGCCAATACTATCTTAAGGATAAATTTAAAAGGCAATAGGGCACTTGAATTGAGTGTGCTTAGATTCTCGCTTTCAAGTCCAGTTTACTCATTACGTGTAGGGTATGGATTTATAGAGACCGAATTTATTCAAATACTAGTATTAGCAATAGCCTATAAGTCTAGAAACGAAGAAAGAATACATTTAAACACAATTTACCTGACGGTCTTTGATGAGCACTGGCTCCAAGAGAATCATCGTCAAGGCCTGGTGACTTGCGGTAGTCGCCATTGTCACCCATCTTGGAATCTCCAAACGCATCCGTCAAGCTGTCACGGCTGATATTGAAAAGTAATTTGATCAACAGTTAATTATTAAAATGTTACTTTTACACGTGACGTAGTGAATGTTCAGTACCTATTCCAGATTGTAGCCGAATTTGTTTAGCGGTTTAGTCGTAAAAAGAAAAATACACTGTACAGAAAAAGACACTTTAAAGACATCCTATAGATGCCTGTGTTTGTTTGTAGATCTTAACAAACATATCGTAATACAAAAAAAAATGATATGCTATTATGACCGATTGATTTTAATATAGTTGTATGAAATTAAAGAGTATTTGATGAAAAGCCTTCTATAATTTGTGAAATATTTAAAAATAAAACATGCCCGTTAAACAATTAAAATGAAGGGTAAAATAAATAACTGTTGAAATACATTGAGTCTTTATCGAAATTTAACCGTCAATATGTATGAGGCACCAACAAATTAATTATTGTTCCGGTATTATCCGGGCTTAACAGGATTCTGTTGGACTACTGCCGGCACGTACAGGCTTTGTTCGAATATCATGGTCATCAAATAATATACAGAGAACAAAAATAACTTTTAGGAAAGGAATTCATTTACGTGTTGTTAAAGATTCCCGTCTTATCTAACTTTACTAAACTAATAAGTCATCTACATACAGCTCACCTCATTTCCAACTCATTTGTGTAACCATTCGATACAAAGGTGTCATCATAATCTGGCAATGAATATTTCGTTCGTCGCATCATTAGCAGCTTTGGCATCAGTTGTAGGAAGAGCTTTTTCATCCATGGGGACATTTTGTGGGTTGATGGAGACCTGGTGAAAAGCAACAGTTAAATCTACTGTTGATATTAAATGATTGCTTCTTTTATAACTGAACGTATTTCAGACCAAGCGATAATTCATTCATTCATATCTTCCGTAGAGAATTTTCTTAAGGGGTGGGCAGAAGTGTGAAAATACCCACTATTCACCGAATATTATTATGCGACAGAGTCCATTACCATCCCAGAAATATAACTTTTAATTATTTCGCAAATATTTGCAGGCTTTCTCACGATAGTTAGTGCTTATCTTCACCGTGAAGCTCTTGGTGGGGCATAACTCTTCGGTATATTGCAACATGCGTCTTCTCAAACTGCTCGACCTCTCAGCTTTCAACTGTTCTCACAATAATCACATACAAATTAATTGGTATCCAACTCATTCATTAATTAGCAGAGCATCCGAAGCTTATATAAATTATACGGGGTGCTGCTAATAGCGTTTATCGCGCGATCTTGCTAGCCATAACTCACAAATACACAATGTTCTATTACTGTAATGACAAAATAACAATGAAACCAGTTGATTTATGCACGGAAGCATTTACACAGAAACCATTTACTGTAGGAACAATTTCCAGTGAACAGTTCGTTAATTTTTATTGTAATGTCAAGAGTGTGTTGTTGTTTTCGTGTTCCAAGGTATAATAAAGGATACATGGTTGTTTATGAGAAAATAAAAATGGTTTTTATACAAATAACTATGATCACCCGCATCTCAGAATAAAATGGTACTGGTAATTTTCTTCCACACACTAACATTTGTGTAAGATCGACCCCCATCACAAACAGTCTTTCACATTTTCCCTTTTCAACAACGAGAGAAAAAATCTATTATTTTTGGTATTGATTACGATTACTGTCAATCAAAGCTCTTATAACTTAAAATTTTACAAGAAATATCGCGACACAAGTTTCCTGTTCAAGTTAATCGCGAGATGACACGACGGCTTTAGTCTATACAAGTTGAACAATATACGAGACACTGTTCAATGTAATATCGCCAATCGTTATTTAGCGTGCATGCATTGAATAAAGAGCATTCTCTAGTGGAGTACGGCGTAAGGCCGTATTTCACACACCATTGTCCCTGTTATCGAAGTGACAATGTTACAATGAATAGAACGAATTTATGACCACGCCTTTATTTAGTGAAGCATTTTACAGGTCCATTATAAAAAGGAAAATTATTTTTGGTTAAAATTCGAGTGACGTGAAGCGTCTGAGTTTTTTACTATTATACAGAGAGTTACATGCGGGAGAGCGTACAATCGACGAAAATGTGAAAAGTTACCTGGATTGCTCTGATTGGTATCTGAACTTTACATCTCCTTTATAGTTTTCTGACTTAAGCAGAAGAAACAGTCAACTATTGCCGATGTAGATCAAACTGTATTAGCAACTGGGGGACGCTTATTTCACCCTGACAAAGTAAGCTTCAAGATGATTGTTCTACAGAATCTGCTTGTGAATTAAATATATACACCACCATTATTAAGTGTATCATGATGTATATTTCTTAAAATTCTATGTTTGACTTGAGTTATCGGAAAACTTGTTATTTCATTGCTGACATCACGACTTAAGCAGTGAGCATTATTAGTCCCCGATGGTCTAGCACTTATTATAGTTTCTTCTGCAATTTTGTGGGACTACAAATAATTCTAGAACTTACCTAAAATGTACGTTCAGTACAATCACGGTCATCCAGACGCTGACAGACACCAGTATCATCGTGAACAGCAGGTACTTTCCTAATAAAGGTATCGCCAGAGACGTTGGCGGTATGATCTCAGCCAGGAGTAGGAAAAATACAGTCAGCGACACCAGTATCGATATGCTTAACGATATCTACGAGAGAAATAGATTATGTGAGGATGAACTAACGACTATAAATTATGTCATAGAGACCGATAAACGAGATTATAAAATTTTATATGTTTATTTTATTTTACAATTTTATATTTATATCAATTTATTAATTTTTTAGTATTAATAACATTAAAAATAAAACTAAACTAGTTTGTTTGTTTGAATACAACTATAAAACAAATAAAATAAAATAAATATTTAACAACTCTTGAACATAACCACCAAATGAAGGATGTGTGAAAAGCAAATTTGGAAAAATGGGATTTTACTGCTGCAGTGAAGAATTCCTCAAAAAAATTAAGGTGACTAACAAAAGCATTAACTTGACCTGACTGATATTATTTATGATGGAAATGAAACAACTAAAAATATCTAAAAAAAACTAATTTAAGATACAGGCATACTTGGGATTAAGTATTTTATAGTCGCTTGTCCATCCCCACCCTTATGTAAGTATATATTACCTGAAATGCACGTTAAGTATGCAAACAGTGACCCAAACGCTGAGTGACACAAGTATCATGGTGAATAGCAGATACTTCCCAAGTAAGGGGATCGCCAGGGATGTTGGCGGGATGATCTCGGCCAAACCAAGGAAGAACACAGTGAGGGACACCAGAATGGAGATGCAGAGCGATATCTAAGGAAGAGAAGTCTTTTTTGAGTTTCACATTTTATTTGCACGGGTGAATTTTTGTGCAATTTTAAGATTGTTTAAAAAAAGCAGTATAAATAAATAAAAATACTTTTTGTAGGGTGCGTGGATAATATAATATTTATGGGATATTTTTATGGCACATTATAAAACTGTATGTTTATTTATTTTATAATTTATAATATAAACTTATTGATTAATCAATGTTATCAACTCAGGTGCAGCAACGGCAGTGATAGGTACCCAGTTGGTCATACTGCACCCACACACCTCATCTGTAATACCTTACTAGAAAATAGTTTAGTTAGTAAAAAAAAATACCAAAAATATATCTTAATATACCATTTACTTAGCTCATAAACACGCACCCAATTTAATCATAATGCACTAAAAATCAAATAATTAATGTAATAAAAAACCAAATATTGTCTTTCCACCGAAATTACTCGTGCATATTATTTTGTACATAAAAGACAGGTTGTTTAAACTAGATATTTTTTTTATATTTACAGCATAAACTATAATAAATACTCATAAATTAATATACTAAGGTTAATATTAATATAATTTACATAAATATAAATATAAGCAATCACACACACGCAAACACATGCAAGAAATTGTCGCAAAACCGACTTTAGACACCAATGTGCAATAATAGTGACTTAAGTCAGTTCTTTTAGTGGTATAATGAGACACGTTACAAAACATACATACATACATACGCCTGTATTCCCCGAAGGGGTAGGCAGAGGTGTTGTTATCACAACACTCACTTTTCACCGAATTTGATTAAGTGCCAACGTGACAGATGGTGAGTCTATCGCCATCTCAGGCACTATACATACGTCTTTGAATCACTTCTCAGAAATATGCAGGTTTCCTCACGATGTTTTCCTTCACCGTAAAGCACGTGGTGTGAAATCACTGTACATAAGTAGTTTTAGAAAAACACATTCGTACAGGCCCCGCTGAGATTCGAACATGCGTCGCTTACGTAGCAGGCGACTGCTCAAACCCCGAGGCCACCACGGCTCGGCACGGTTACAATAATATAGTTTTAAGTTTAAACGATCCATATAGATTATTCCATAATTGTATTATTCGTCGGCTAAGAAGATCTTTAGTGCATACGAAAGGGATATCCTCTCTTTCGAACATGTATAACATCTTTTATTCTAATAGCACGAAAAGGTTTTCTGAAAATTAATGAATTTACTGGTTGGTTCTCAATATTGACTCGTACCTACTATGCGTTCGTTACTGTATACATTTTGAACAGTTGAATTTAAGACATTAAAACGTATAATATATCTACGTAACGCATACAAAGCCGAAGCTCACAATGGTATTCTTGTAATGCACAAGTCACATGAACACATGCTTAGACCAATTACCTCACCAACATGCATCAATATATTAAGGTAACTGACAGAAAATGTCAAAATACCGGGACCCTCCATGGCTCTCCTGATACGTGTGTAAAAGTAAAGGCTGGATTCACACAGGGACTGACGCGACGTGACGTGATGTGACATTATATTGCGTCAGCAGTGTGGACGAATTTATTCAAAACTAGCGGACGGGTTTCGCCCGAATGGTTCCAGTGAACGTACGGGGATAAAATAGCCCATGTTACTCCCTGATAATGTAACTATCCAATTCTAAAAGAATTTCCAGTAGGCGGTTCAGTAGTATTTAAATTTAGTCGTCACATGCAAAATGCAAAATTCTAATCTTTCCTCTTTATTATAGAAGCTGGTTGATCGAGCTGTGGTCGGTTTCTTTTTCCCTAAAAACTAAACAAACTTATCGTTATCTCATAAAAAAGCATGTAGAAAAAAAAGAAAAGAAAACCGGACCGGTGTCATTTGGACTCCAACCGGGTATAGTATAATTTCGTTATCTCCCAATAGACTAGAAGCTTCCAGTCTCAGCTATCATAACTTGACAGATGTCGGCGAAATTTACATTCGTATTGTAATGATATTGTAGCAGTTTTTCAATGCCTGAAAACATGGTTAAAACGATGTTTCCTGAAGATGAAACCTAGCCTCATAATTTTTTTGCCCCTGAAACCCCCTACACACTATATTTCATAGCTTGGAACCGTGTCCAAGATTTCGAATACAGGATACAAGATTCAATATACGAGAATTGCTCGTTTAAAGGTATAAGATTAATATAGCGTCATGCCACGAACGAATTTATAAATCGAGCTTAAAATACAGGCGATAAAAAAATAAAATGATAATAATTGAGTGGAAAGACAATTAATACACGATGCTCACACAGCTACGCGATGATCAAAAAAGACTACTTTATGGAGGTCATGGACAGGCGACAGAATGTGGCTGAATGAGCATGCCCTACACCCAGTCACATCAAATCAAAGCTAATATCAACACTGTCAACGTCTTATCGTAATTTTATTAGAATATTTTGCAAGTACGTCGTTAAAGGGCTTGCGAAAACCAGATGGCAGTCGCTTCGTATAAAAGTCAGGTGATCAGCCACATCGGGTTGAATCAAGTGCCGACCCCAACAATGTATGGGATAACGTCAGGGAGGTGATGATTTTGCAACTACAACAAAAAAAAACTCACACCCTTTACGAAACATACTTTAAACGAAGACTAGACTTTAGTCTACGTATAAAACTGAGTCTAGTTTTTAAATCAGATCACAGAAAGATACGGAACTACTTTTAAACCAAGGACTTGGACTTGATCTTAGTCTGTGTTTTGTAATAAGGTGTATAATGATTGCCCTTCATAGGTTTTCTAATCGATTCAATCGAAGAACGAGAAAATATAATTAATCATTTATTTAACAGTAAAATTTTTATTATTCTTTATTTTTATTAATCACTTACATAATTAGAATAAAGAATTTAAAAATGATTTATATCTGCAAAATCATCTTCAAGATAAAAATCATGATAAAACGTTGACATTTCTCAATATACACTTGCAAACCCAAAATGCAATTTATCGTAAGAATACCTTTTCGCCGGAATCTGATGGTAAGTAGAACACTAATACAGTCAGGAAAGTCAGGCCCACGCAGGGTATAATCAGATTCACTGTATAGAATAGGGTCTTGCGTCGCATTGTTAATTTGAATGTTATATCTGAAACAAAATATAGTAGTGAAGCCACACCTTTGTATGGTGTTACAGAATATATATAATATAAATATATGATGTTAATGATCATGATTATAATATTACTTTTAAATGATATAATGTAAATATCATGTAATGTGCGTTTCAAATCAAACCGAATATTTTAAGATTTTATGAATAAAATTAATGTTTTATAAATATTCTAGCTGTGCCCGCGATTTTAACCGCGTACGTACGGATAAACACTTAAAACTATTTAACTTAGTGATACATTTTTTATTTATAAAATATCATTAACTATCCACCAGTGAAATACCCGTTAAAATCAGAGATTAGTTCGACGAACCGACAGAGAAAAAAATTAAAATAATTTTGTTATTTAATTACCGTGTTATAGTTTCATGTGCATTGTTTGAAAAGCTGTTAATTTAAAATTAGATACAGACACTTCAATTCTATTTATCTGTACAGATATGAATATATATTTTAAGAATCTTTACCGGAAAATGGCTCCGGACAACATGGATAATACTCTTCGTTTCTGGTTGCTGGCACTTCTAGTATATCCCATTCAACGGACAAATAGAACTCGCTCAAGTCGATACCCACGTGGACCAGACTGCTGCCAGGGTTCTGGTCCATGTGCTTCAAATCTACCTACAGATGAAAAAAATATCATTTTTGATACTCCTTACGAAAAATGTTCACAAATAAATGAGTTGTGGCTCTTGCATGGCACAGTTAGCGAATATCATTCCATCAGCAATGATACATGAGCACAGTATAAATAACAGCTTTAGGAACAGTAAGGAATAAAATCCTATTTCCTGAAATAAAAACGTTATCCCGTATGGTCACACATTGGGTGCAATCAAACCGACCACAATAATACCTAGATAAAGGAAGAGTTCGAGGTTAATATGTCTTTCAATAATTCAAAATATCTTTATTTGATTCGACTTGTTACAAAGTACTTTCAAATCGTCAGAAGGACACAAAATATATTATACATGATAATAAATGTTACCACTGGGTTCGGAAGGTTCCTTTTGTTGAGAAGAACCCGGCGTGAAATTCAACAATTACTCTTTTAAAAAATATATATATAATACAATGTTATTCTATATACACAGGTCAAATGCTCAATTGTCAAATATAATAACTAAAATATAACAATTATTTGTGAGCATGGCAAATTCCAGCCAGTCAAAGCAAAGATCAAACTAAGATTAATTAATTGTAGCAGAAGTACAGTGCCAATGGGATTATTTGCAATAATTTTCAGACAAAGATACATCCCAGGTTCCTTATCACAAATATAATTAATTAAAATTAGTTATGTTACTCAGGTAATTTCTACGTGTGGCACCATGGATACATAATCAAGTGTCATACCTGAGCACCGTTATAAGTCCAAGAGCCAAACTTCATGAAGCAAGTCTGTTCATCGAATGGGAAGTACTCTACGTTGATCTCACACGAAGACTTGTAGATCGCTGGTGGTTTCCAGTTCACTTCACCGGTGTACTTCAAGGTGGCTTTTGTCATCAGAGTCACCTGAAAATTATAACAAAACCGTACTAACATTTACCAGTCAAATTAAGTATGCATGAGGTTGTGAAGTAGTCTTTGTAAATGAAAATGAAAAATATTTATTCAGTTATGAATCTCCAAAGTTTACCACCGGTTCGGCCTTCTGAAAATAGCCGGCAAGAAATCAGTCAGGCTTCATGTACATTAGATCGATACAATATAAATCATTTGATTCCTTTTACAAAAATCTAATCCGATGTAAGGTTTTGTGTGGTGGTTGATGGTTGATGGAACTTTAAGAGGAATTGGAAGTTGTCTGACTGTGGACTGGACTTTTGCTAAGAGAAGATCACAGTCAAATAACGTTACTTTAGAGTTCTTACTTTGAGTAGGGTCACCACTACTCTTTCTGATGCATGCTGATAGGTATAGTAATTCTCTTTTGTCTTTGGCCCAACGATTCCATTGTCTATACGATTGGTAGCTCGTTAATGATGCATAGGATGTAAAAGCCGCTTGCTAACAGATGAACTGCTGTCTATATGCCATATGGCCGGTATAATTGTGATGGATATTGGTAATGGCAGTTAAATTACCGGCCCTGGGCGTTTGTTTTGCATCGCTATTGATGTAGGCAAGACCTGCATTACGATTGAAGTAAATAGTGAAGTTACCTCGTAATTCCCATCCCAGTTGTTATATAAGACAATATCAGGCAGCCAGATGTGTTCTGACGGCACGTATAGCATCTCCACACCGCCATAGTCATCTGGATTCCACTGCAGTTTGTAGTCAAACCATTTCTAAAAATAATTGCGTAGATGGTTAAGAAAAATCTTAGATATGTCTGGAAATAAAAACTGCAGTACATCGGTGGAGTACTTAAAAGGATCTCGGTATGATGTTAGAATAGAACTACTAAAAAAAATGGAAATATAGGTATCTACGTATCATTTGACGAGTCGCCTGCTTCGCAAGCCATGACAATGGTTAACTGTGCCTGAGACAGCGATGGACTCAGCTACTATTCGATCTCAGCTAGATAGACATAGAGTACAACAATTTTCTTACTTTCAATCCCTGCCGCTAGGGGCGCCTCAAATAACACTGATATGTATAATTGTCTATGAAATAGTCGGATCTGTACCCTAAGTTTCAACATGTTTTTACATTGACGATAGCATCTGCTTATTTACCTCATTCCGTATGGGAACGTTAAAAACGTCCCAAGCAGCCAGTGTAGGAAGTATTACGTCTCTATACAAAAAAAGCGCAAAACACAAAGTCAACAAGCGAAAAACTAGACTCGGAGCATTGTGTGTATAGTAGTCAGTAGTAAAGCCTCATTCCTCACCTGCTCCACCCATAAATTTGTTGTCATGACCTGGTTCTTCAAATTGACTTCCATTAGTTGAGACAGCTTCAGTCCTAAGCGGACCGTCAGGATATCGCTCACATTAGTGACTGGGCGTATAAGCCTATTATAGTTGCTTAGCAGGTCGTCATACAGCCTCTTCACATCAGGATTGGCTTCCAGAAGCTTCACACCTGAAAGTGACATGTGTTTTTCTCATAGCAAGATTTCCCAATAGACGTAAGAGGCTTCTAAAAGAGTGTGAAGAGAGACACCCGTTTAGCACAAGCCTCTTTGATTGTCTTCAGCTGTTAGTTTATATTTTATAAATAATTAAACAAATAAATCAATGTGAATGACAAATGAGATGAATCGAGTATTTAACACACTCATCGATCAATCGAATAGATCGACCCGGATAAGCATCCTTGCTTGTGGTCGGTAGTAGGCTGGGTGATCGCGTGCCTTTCGTGCCATGAAGCGTGAGCCGAGCCTAATGGCATCTTGATGAAAGAAGCCTTAGAAAGTTCGACACCTACTTAAAGATGTAGGGAGAATGGCCCACCTTAAGATTCGAGGTAAATTATTGTATAAGACTAAATATTTACACAAATTCACTTACCATAGCAACTCCTCAGATGTGCGAAGAGGAAAATAAAAAACCCCAACTTCATTTTATACAATTTTATATAAATTTCAGAAACATGAACACGACAAACATGTTTACAAAGTAAAAGATGCTGTAAAAATTACCTAGTGAGATGAAATCTCTATAGCGCATGCGTAATCAATAGTCAAACAAAATTCTACGCATTCTACGCCCATACTGCTACGGCGTAGCAATGCTACACTGCAATAAGACGTTGCTACGATAAGTCTTAGTTCGGCAGGCTTTCAACAGATGTCGCTATTCGGTTCAGAAAAATATGAATAAGGAGGTTTTAAGCATATATTCTTAAATGACTTTTGTACGATAAATATGATATCACATAATAATAAAACTACTAATATGCATACATACTTAAAAAAATTAAATAGTGGATTTTTTTTTTATGTAATCTTGTTTGTTAATTTTTTTTTATAAACCTACGAACATACACATTAAAGCTATTTACAAACATTATGACTATTTATATTAAATCTAGCTGTGCATAGTTCGATTATTTAGTTGATATCTGAGATGTTTCGTCTCATGGGACAGGTCGTGCTCTGAAAATAAAATATCTGTTTTATAAACATAGTATATATTCATAATATTAACTCAATTATTTATTTTATTAATAATAAATAGGTAACTAAAAACTAATTACAAGTAGAAAACTTGGCCCAAATCGGTATCTCTCGGGATCGTGCCAAGAAGGCTGGCAGCATTGCCACGTTGAATAGCAATGCTGATTCTCTGAGCGAGAAAAGCCCCAGCCCGCTTGTCACGAGAAGCTTCTACTTCATAATATTATAATATATGAGAATAAATTGAATACAACATTGAATAACACTCTTAAATCTATAGCATGTTTATATTGTAAATAAAAAACATTTCTATAATCAAATAATTGTGTTATATATAATGGAATCATGACTGATTCCTCAAAAAATTCGACAAAATTAGATAACATATTTTACAGTTTGTTTAATCAATTCGCTAAGGCTCAAATTCGGAATACGTTCAAATCTCCGTGATAAAGGACATATCAACAATTGTCACCTTGCATTTAAGAAATAAAATAGACCTTATTATCCTGCGGTGTGAAAATTATATTCGATTACCATAAGCTCTTATTGCCATCATAATCCCGCTGTGTGACAGTGAGATACGTATACATGTCATATACATCTGTCTCTCAATCATTGCCAATATATTAAGACAATAAGAGGGCATGGTAAGTTTCGAATTCGTTTTAATATTTTTCATTACCATTTTTTAGCCAAGAAAGCTATATTTATTACGCGGTGGAAATTTAATTTTGAATTTGCGTAGAATGGTCTCCAATAAGTTATTATTAAATATTGCGAATGAGTGTGTCATACCTATCAAAGGATATTTCGGTCGGGGCCATAAGTTTAATGGATATACGTAGTGTGTTATTTTCCTTATAACAATCGTTTTCTCCTGTACTATTGGCATCGTGTGATCTGAAACAAAAGAAAAATTTTATATTTATATGTTTTTAGTTCTGAAGAAGAGACAACGCAAATCTATACTTTTAATCTATACCCTTTTTATTTGTTGATGAGGTTGAAATTGTATTAAGTATATTAATATACATACATATGCTCACGCCTCCCCGAAGGGGTAAGCAGAGGTCTTGTAATCACAACACCCACTTTTCACCGAAGATGATTAAATGCCAACGTGACAGATAGTGAGTCCATCGCCGTCTCGGACACTTTACATACTTCATTGAATTACTTCTCAGAAATATGCAGGTTTCCTCATGATGTTTTCCTTCACCGTAAAGCACGTGGTGTGAAATCACTGTACATAAGTTTTTTAGAAAAACTGATTGGTACAGGCCCCGCTGGGATTCGAACTTGCGTCGCTTGCGTAGCAGGCGACTGCCCAAACCTCAAGGCCATCACGGCTCAATCAATATATTAATATAAGTAATGAAGATTATATTGGACGCTTTGATAATTTGAATAATTATTGTATTGCTAAGATAATGAAATAATTAAAAAAGCGAGTATGATTAAAACAATATTTATTAAAATTAGAACATTGAAAACCTATTACATTTTTATAGTACGTGACAAAGATATTTAAATTTCAATTTATTACAAAATGGGCGGATTCTAAACAACAAAAATAAAGGATAGTAAAATAGACATGTGAGATGAGATCACGACCTCATTTGTTAGAACTACAGCAAGATTTTTCGTATTTTTCTTAACCATTTTAAGAACTTGAACATTTTTCTTCATTCATTACCAAAACATCAACATTAGTTATTATAGCAACAGTACATACATAACTACACCACCAAGATATCTCGCTGGATCTAATAATAGATACAACACCTGGCGGTAGCATGTATAATCCTGTATAATTATGTCATTCTGACGATTTGAAAGTACTTTGTAAAAAGTCTGATCGAATAAAGATACTTTTGACTTTGACTTTGACTTTGAACAAGCGGTGCGCGACGGCGAGAAGTTATTCGCTATGGTTTCCATTGTTCAAACATCTCGATGCATACAATCGATGGTAGAGTGCAGACCCGTGTGCAGCGCCACTCATCGATCGATTCCATTCGTTAAGGTTCGGCGAAACAATCGAAATACCTCTCGATTTTTACATCGCTACTGCGGGTCGATGGTTGACTCGATGGTAAATTTGACCGACTCCCATTGTCCAATTGTTCAAACATTTCGAATCTCGCATCGCCGATCTACAACTCTCGAATCTTCCGCGTACCCAACAATATTGAACAATAAACGTTCAGCTCAACTAGGAAGCGGTAGGGCATGCATTCCCTTCCTGATACAGATAATAGTCGTCTATAGTACCTATTGAACTAGGAAGAAACATTATATTTATCAACGCCAAGGGTGTGATAACCAGAAACGATTTAGAAGTACCAAACACCACAGAGAGATCTAGGGAGATCTGGAAGATCAGAATAATCTGATCTTAGACCAGAAAATGAAACAGCTTTTGAAATATGAGACAGCCATGATCCGCAGTTTCCCTCTGTAGACTTAAATTCAATTGTGACTTTATTCGCGGAACCTAAATATATACATAATGCTTTCGGCTATATATTCCTAATGCGCGCCTTTTGTCATTAACCGGACACTAATCCAGACTCCTAGGAAATGACAGCTGTAAAACCCAATAACACTTTACCCGGGCATCGAACCCAGGAGCGACCATAAGACAAACGAGGCGGCAATAATTTAATTCAAGTACATAGTTCGTCTAATACAATACAAAACATGCTAGTCTTCGCCTACACGGTAATTACATAGTGGTAGGTGTAGGAAATGCGACGTGGTTGTTGTACCTACAATTATTCTATTCCAACACCGCTTCCCGGTCGAGTAGACACCATTTTTCACTTAACACAACAGCATCGTGCCAATGCGCAATAGATGTATGCATATTGATCTAATAGCTATTGATCGTGCAAGCAATTTGTAATGTAAAATAAATAAAAGTGACCCCGAAGGTCGTAGAAGTGTTACAACATCCCCTTTTCATTGAAGATCAACGATGCAGTTTTTATTGTAAGTCAATTTGCTTATGTATGACCGTCTAAAGCCTAAACTAAAAGTAGCCACGCGCCAAGCAATGCGCCGCATTTACATTCTGTAGTTCTAAAAAGGCCACTTTGGGAGAATTATAATGTGATCCGAATATGATTCATCTTCGAAATGACAAAATGATTCACGAATACACTAATAGTAGATGCTATTTTTCACAATAGAAATTCATATTTTGTGGACAATTTTAGGAATCTTCATAGAAATGTGTGAAACAGGTGAATTGTGAAATATTAATCATTCGAGAATCATAATATGAATTGCACCTAAGTGATCATTTTGTCATTTCGATGATAAATCATATTCGGATCACATTATGATAGTCCCAAAGTGGCCTTTTAGACCTACTGTATTGATTCATCATTTTTGGTCGTAGATAGAGCTATGATAGATTTTTTTAAAGCAGAATCACGAGGACTCAAACCTCCATAGACTCAATATTTTTTTCTAAATACTGAATCAATTTTTTTGCTAGCTGTGGCAGTGTGGTTTGAGCAGTCGCCAGCTCCGCAAGCGACGCAAGTTCGAATTCCAGGGGCTGCATCAATGAGTTTTTCTAAAAACTTAAGTGCATTTATTTCATGTGCTTTACTGTAAAGGAGGAAAGGAGGAAACCAGCATATGTCTGAGAAGTAATTTAAAGATGTATGTATAGTGCCTGAGACGGCGATAGTCTCACACTCTGTCACGTTGTCACTTACTCATATTCGGTGAAATGTGGCTGTTATTGTTACAACACTTCTGCTTACCCCTTCGAGGACCCTTCACGGATGGCGTGAGAATAATGCCAGTTTGCTAATATCCAAAACGTACGAACTGACTAGGCTGTATATTTATATATATTTTTTTAATATTCGCCAATGCAAAATAATTGAAACCCTCGCACAGCTATTCATATATACAGTAAGTATGATTATTGCCAATAAATCACCAACAGACACGACACACGGAGGGACCGTTTGTCGTGTCTAAACCAGCATCGGTCTCATTTTAGCAAGTGGGTTACTTGACTCGTCGTAACCGCCGCTCTAATGGGTCACTGTCACTCCTTCAAACGGCACCAAATTGATAGATACAGATGGTCAGACATAGCAAAGAGTATCGGAATGTGGCAGTGGTGGATATCCGATGGGAAATAAAAGTTCTCAAGTGGGTAGGCCTCCCGCCAGGTGAACCGTTAGCATAGTTAGGCGAGTAAACATATATCGTAGAGAACTGCACAGGTCGTAGAGTATAAAGATATCTCCGGGTTGAAATTCAGAGCTGCCCAACTGACCTCCACCTTACAGAAGTTCGCCCTCAAATAATGCTACCATAGAGTAGTGAGTGGCCAATGCTCTGGGGGGTGAAAACGCTATTCTAGCTGTAAGTAATGGGACCCTGTCGATTATTAATATGTTGGATCGTTGATTCTATTCTGTTCTGTATACCCTGTCTACCAAAGTAGGTGGACACTCTACGGTCACATTCATAGACTGCAGTAGCCGCTCACATACAAGCGTCTGAGCAATCCTGACCGAATGGAAGCTGACCTGCTGTTACGATTCTATTTTGTGCTGTCAGTATAAGTGGCACAATTTGTGCGTGCACTCGAATCGGATTATAGTTCGCAATTTGCCAACAAAACATTCACAAGGCACCAATCGTATGACAAAGCCAAAGTACTCATAGTACTGATTCTAGCCACCGTAGTTCTTACGCGGAAACAGATGAAGACTAATATTATAAACTTCCGCACTCCTATCATATAGAACCTAAACTACTTATATATTGCAAATTTTAGGTTAAATTTTCATAATAAAACGACCTCTAAATGCTAATAGCCGTGGTGGCGTTCGGGTTAGAGTATTCGCCTGCTACGCAAGCAAGGTTCGAATCCCAGTGGGGCCCGTACCAATGAGTTTTTCTAAAAACTTATGTGCAGTGATTTCACACCACGTGCTTTACGGTGAAGGAAAATATCGTAAGGAAACCTGCATATACCTGAATTCAAAGACGTATGTATAATGCCTGAGACGCCGATAGACTCACCATCTGTCACGTTGGCACTCAATAGTCATCGGTGAAAAGTGGGTGTTGTTATTACAACACCTCTGCTTACCCCTTCGGGGAATTCAGGCGTGAGTGTGTGTTTGTAACCGCAAAGGACTACGTCGAAGATTTGTTGTTCGCGTTCAAATCACAAACCCACGCTGATGAATCTACCGGAAAATCCCTAAGAATTCTTGAGATTGCAACCAGCCAATAATGTCCACGTGATTTTGAGTTCAGAATAAGCCCGCGTGCTCAAATCGGGTGAATCGGCGTCAGTTGCCGACGTCCGGTGAATATGATTGCTTGTTTTATGTGGGTCAGCCGGTTGATGGGATCAAACACGCCGCGGGAGCGTTGACTTATTGACCCTATAACTACTCTAAACTCTAGGAGGAGCTCGTAGCAAAGTTGCTATTGCGCATATAATTCGATCAGCGAAGTTACCTTAACCCTAGCCAGAAACTGAATGGGTGACCGCCCGAGTTCCCTCCATGCTTCGGAGAGCACGTTAAGCCCCGGTTGCAAATTTATCATCTTTAGCAATCGTTACTGCTCAGTCAGAGGCCATAAAATAGTCTGACAACTGGTTTAACTCAGATCATAGATTTTCTTCGTCAAAGGGGTGGCGAATATGGCAGTCGCTTCGTATAAAAATCAGGTGATCAGCCACATCGGGTTGAATCAAGTGATGACCCCAACAATGTATGGGATAAGGCCAGGGAGATGATGAAGAGCGCTACTCTAAAAGATACTAGCTTTCCTTCAAAACTTCTAGCTCTCGTGACTTCGAAGGCTTGACATTTTTTAGTAACCTATGGCAGTCCTTTGGGTCAAAGCTATCAGTCGTGAGTTAGACACACTCACTCGCAAGATGGCGCCACATTGTACTTAAATCACACTATGATTACGTTTTCTCAAATCTTTTATAACGCATTGAGTGACGTCGGTATTAAATGTGGGCAGTTTAAAAAAATCGTCATTATGAATGTTGGTTCAAGTACTCTCAGATTTTAAAATGTCGATAGCCATCCATCGTTTATTCACTTCACTTCAAATAAGCAGAAAGAATTGCGGGTTAAGTATAGGCTATGGAATATGTAGATCTAAAAAGGCCACTTTTGGAGAATCATAATGTGATCCGAATATGATTCATCATCCTAATGACAAAATGGTCACTTAGGTGCAATTCATATTATGATTCATAAATGATTACAATAATTGTAGATTAGTCCTTAACTAACATTTTATGATCCTTTTGTCACAATAGCAATTCATATTTTGTGGACCATTTTAGGAATCTTCATAGGAAAGTCTAAAACAGGTGAATTGCGAAATATTAATAATTCGCGAATCTTAATATGAATTGCACCTAAATGACCATTTTGTCATTTCAATGATGAATCATATTCGGATCACATTATGATTCTCCCAAAGTGGCCTTTTTAGACCTAATGGTCTCAAAAGGCTAGTTTCTGAATCAGTGGTAATTTTTTAAACTTTTATACTTATGATGGGCATTTTCAGTTTAATTAAAATAAATTATTGTAACCCTTTGTGGACGAGTACGTACCTAAAACTTATCTTCCGTGTCTTTCTATATTTGAATTTAATTCTGATTTTAAAAAGATATTTAAAAATCAGAATTAAATTAATTTTCTGCTTAAGTGAAGACTCTCGCCCCGTCTAAAGAAGACCTACCTACCACTCCGTAACACACAGGTATTTAAATTAAATTAAATTATGATTTATAGAAAAAATCATATACTTCTCTATTTGTAAGTGATAACATTAAGAAATTACCTTTTTCTCTAGTCTTCTCAATACTAGCAGGCGGCGCGGGCGCACTCAAAACGTTAGCTACTAGCGCGCACGCGCAAAGTAGGACAGTGGAGCGCACATGCGTCATGCGGGATCTGTCGACGCCAAATGTAACGACTGATACGGTAGGCTCTATAGCTTCTACTACTGTCTGGAGGCCTGGTAACTGCCTACTCAGTTAGGTAGGTCGGTACGTGGTGTGATATTCCGAAAATGTTTATCTACGTCACAGAGTTCTTAGTAAGGGGACGCAACCGCATCGTAATAATTTAAGTACCGAGTCCGGCCCACTACCTACTCGATACTAATTTGAATTTGGTTATTTAAATACTGTGCTTTTGAAAATATGCGTAATGAGAGAAAAATTAATAATAATAGATTTTACTGACCGCATAGTTGCGTACATGAAACAGATAAAATAATTGGTACCTATCTTACTATGCCTACCGTTATTCAATTCAATTTGAGTTCAGTATGGATTGAATGATACGAGAGTTTTTATCAGAGAAATATAAGTATTTCTTAAAAGAAGGTTCTTGTCTTTTATTCGATTACACAGAAAAAGCGAATGTGACTAACTGTGACATCTTTCAGTTTGAGCAAAGACATTTTGAAATTAATTGTGCAAATCAGTGTACATAAATAAATTCACAATGCGATAATCTTTAAATTCCAAGTAATGTCAACTGAACATGAAAACCTACAAATCTAGTCTTACGACGAAAAATAAATCTTCAAAATTTACCTCACAACTGAGGAAATTATCGGAAGAAAACGTGAAACTTCGTGAACAGCTGCTAATAGCTACTGATAAGCAACACCAGGAGATGTCCAGAGCTATAGAACTTAAAGAGAAGAATGCTAAATTAATTCAGGATATACATATGGCTAAATCCCAAGCTTGTAAACTACGCGACGTAAACTATAGGTTGCAAAGGAAAGCGTAACCATGCAAAGTATTTATGAAATTAAACGAATTGCCCTTAAAAATTACAACGAGAAGCTAAGAAATCGGATAGTTGAGTCAAAAATGAAAAGAAAAGAAGCGAGTAAACATGCCGAAAGACTGGCTGAAGCTAATTTTTA
This sequence comes from Watsonalla binaria, assembly GCA_929442735.1. NCBI lineage: Eukaryota > Metazoa > Arthropoda > Insecta > Lepidoptera > Drepanidae > Watsonalla > Watsonalla binaria. The sequence goes on from OV838932.1 coordinate 2,254,119, forward strand.
TTTGGAAAAGTGTTTATTAGAAGTTAATGTTGAAATTAATAATTTGAAACGTGATAATGAACGTCTAATAGAAAAGCAATGTAGAACGAGGTGCGCGTGTGATAGCTAGTAGCCAATTATAACATTTATTGTCTATGCGTCAAAGTTTGAAATAGAAAGTAAGCTTAAAAAATGTTTTGTTAAAAGCACACAATGGAATCGTTGCCTTGTATTGTCTCATACCTAATGATTATTCGTAACTATCTTTTGCATAAAAAATGTGTGAGTAACACAATATTCTGTCTACTCGACTTTGTTATTGCGCTTATTTATTTAGAAGTTTATGGATAGTATCAATGTAACCTCTTTGACTTTATTACACTGTATACTTACAATAAAACAAATTCAGTATACTATTATTTTTCGAACGTAATACAATTATTAGATTATTGGAGTTTGTGTAGTTAGCGTTACTAAATAACCTTTAAGATTAATGCATAAAAAGGTAAAACGTTTTTTTGATGTTACAGATATCTTGTCTGTCCCTATAATAATATTATTTTATCTATGGTAAGTACTCGTACGATGTCTGTGTCTGCCTGCTATGTTGACCATAGATAAAGAAAACATTAAAAAGTTATAAACAACCATAAAAAACTTAACAAAATAATAATAACGGAATCATTCAGTCAAGAATCAACTTTCATCATCACGTCATATAACATTTTCATAATTGTTTTTTTTTAATCACTTGTGATACCACTTTCCCAGTAGTACGTGGTACGTTCTTCGTTTTAATAATAGTTTTGTGTGAGTGGGTCCTCTGGTGTTTTTTTTCTAGGGGTTTATAAATCTTTTTTCTCTACAAATACTTAAAAGCAAGTTTCAAAGGATATCTACCTATTAAAGTCATGTGTAAGTGTTTACAAAACGGTTTATATTATAATACCGTAGTCGTCACTATCATTTAATAAGTTTCGCTTTAACAACATCAATTATACTACTCATATGAGTATAAAATTCAAAACCAATATTGCGGTCTCATAATTCATATCGCACAATCGGAACGATAGAGTAGTCATTAAAAATAGTTTTTTAATTTATCGACAAATTTATATTGTACTCGAAACTAGTAGAATAATAACTGTAAAAGACATTAATTCAAATTGGAAGATCTATGAATGCCATTTGCGAAAAAAAATCGATTTTTGTATTGAGCCCCTATTGTTCTGAGGATGCGATATATTTAGCGGCAAGTCAAAATTAGTTACTGAGATTAGAAATTGGACTTGTTCGAAAAGCAACACCCCCTGGCCATGCAATTGTTCATAAGCTACAGTAGCTGAGACCACACAAAAACGTCAATGAAAATGAACTTTAGAACACTGAAGAACGGACCACCGGTTCAGAAACCAGCCTGAGAAGAACTGTACCATTATCATGAGTTTCGCACTGTTTTCGTAATCTCTCTTTCTTCACACACAATATTTGTATGAGATATTTTAGTTCTTCATGTTGCTGATGAGGTGCTGTAGAATTTTTCATATAAATATTTCACAGAGATGCTAGAGAGTATAGATAGAATAGTGGCAATCTTATGATTAGGTACAAAAGTACATACATACATATGCTCATGCCTGTATTCCCCGAAGGGGTAGACAGAGGTGTTGTAATCAAAACACCCACTTTTCACCGAAGATGATTAAGTGCCAACGTGACAGATGGTGAGTCCATCGCCGTCTCAGACACTTTACATATGTCATTGAATTACTTCTCAGAAATATGCAGGTTTCCTTCACCATAAAGCATGTGGTGTGAAATGACTGTACATAAGTTTTTTAGAAGAACTCATTGGTACAGGCCTCGCTGGGATTCGAAGTTGCGTCGCTTGTATAGCAGGCAACTGCTCATACCTCAAGGCCACCACGGCTCTCTTCTTTGCCAATAGTAATGAAACTGTTTTTAGCCGAAAGAAGCCGGTCTGGGTCCATGCAAATGAGGGGAAACCGAAGAGATAGGTCTCGTTCCCGGTCTGCCCATTCCAATTCATCACAGGGATCAAACAATACTGAGGAAACTTCAACAATACACATACGGAACTTACCTGCTTATTGGACATTTGAGAAAGTTCGGACTTTTATCAGAGAGAGAGAGAGGGTAAGCTATGTAAATAAAGATATTCTATGAAGTATAATGGCAAAGAAGTCTTGAGTGAAAATAGGCCTTAGATGTGTACTTTTATTTTATGCCTATGGTATATTCTTCATTTTAAGTAGATGTAATTAATGACTTCAAATACATAATTTTCTTTACCTATGTTACTTTTAAATTATTTGTCTGCGAGCATCTGCTTCTGTACATACATACAATATGCTCACGTCTGTATTCCCTGAAGGGGTCGGCAGAAGTGTTGTAATAACAACACCCACTTTTCAATGAAGATGATTAAGTGTTTATGCCACTGATGATGAGTCTATTGCCATCTCAGACATATGCAGGTTTCCTCACAATGTTTTCCTTCACTGTAAAGCATGTGATGTGAAATCACTGTACATATTATTACAAACATTATTAGAAAAACTCATTGGTACAGGCCTTGCTGGGATTCAAACTTGTGTTGCATGGCAGGCAACTGCTCAAATCCCAAGGCCACCATGGCTCCTTTTCTGTACTCTCTATTACTACTGTACTTAAATTGAAATAATTAAATTATGTAACTACATTACCTGTGTAATAACTTGTTTTAAGTTACCAAATCAGACTGGATGTTATTTGATTCATCATCATATTACATATTTCATTTTTTCTTTTCCAGTACCTAGCTAATGCAATAAAGTTTGTGAAAGTAGTGAAGGACAATAACAGGAAGTCAACAGGAGAGAGCCTGGTCAAATTTACAAATAATGCATGGGCTCGCAAGGCCTTGAACACATTGAATGGAGTCAACTGTGAAGATAGAACTCTTATCGTTGAGTTTTCAAATGGTGACCCTGCATTTACAATTATGTTCCATTTAATATTAAAAGTTTCCATTCATAGTGTTTGTAACAGCAGCATTGTGCTTGTGAAAAGTCTCATTAAAATTTCATGTAGGCAAATTCCGTATCTGTTCTATATAGCAATAAGGGCCCTTACAATTTGGTCTTATTTAAACAATAGACGCGCAGAGTCGGCTTTAGCACACAGTGAAGGCACAGAAAATTGTATGGACTCACATAAGCGTCGTTAGCATATAGGAAAGTTCGGATAAACGCGCAGGTGCGTCGTTAGCAGTGAACGCGTTAAACTAGATTTTTTTATGATTGTGTATTGCACCATGATATTATTATATAACTTTCATATTTAATTTGGAATTACAAATATTCTTTTCAATTATACATATTTATCAGTGTAGATGTAGATTAATTTTGTATTTATCTCTTGTAGAATCTATAATGCCAAGTTCAAACCAAAGTGACCGCAGACCGAAGCAACAAAATAATCAACAGAGGAAATGGTATGTTTTTCTTATTTAGCTAAGTTTTAAGCTTCACACATATTCCTAAGACAGTTGCAGGATAATATGAATGCATGTCGGGATTCATGTAAATTTTACCTTCCCCTGGTGTGGTGTAGCAGACGCGTTGCATTTATAACCGGCTTCAAAAGAAGGAGGTTTTTTTACAATATAAATAAATTAAAAACCAATCTTCAACTTTATATTATTAAGTATAGATAATTTCTCTACAATATTGTTTATGCTTTCAGGCCAACGCAATCAGAAAGCCCCAAACGCAATCAATCTCAAGTAGAAATGAATGCAGATAAAATGGAAACATATGGCTTAAATGTCAGCTTCCTCAATGGATTGGGCATAAAGTTGCCATTGTTGAATAAATTATTTGTTGCCAATGTAAGTATTCTTATTTTTTTACTAACTAGCTGTGGCCCGCGGTTTCACCCGCGTAGACTTAATTTTACGGGTGGCCTGCGGAGCAGTATTTTTTTTTTTAATTTAATATTTGCCTAAGTTACTCCTTTATCTATATTAGCTATCAGCTAGTGAAAGTCTCAATACCGTGTATGCTTTATATTAATTTAGTCAAAATGTGTAGTTCCAAAATTATTATTATAATAACTAAAATACTTTTTTATATATAATATATTTTTATCACTATTTTATAGTTAGATCCGCGAGTGGACGAAGTGAAATTGAAGGAGGTATTCAATTACGCTGGCAAAGTGAACAATTTATTCTTATTGAAGAAGGATGATGGGAAACGGATGGCTAAAGTGGAATATGATCACCCTGTAGAAGCTGTTCAGGTTTTTGATATCATCTTCTTGATACCTTAAATCTAAGCCTTTATATTTTAATGGCGGCGAGCTTGCATTTATTACGTCTTAAATCACGTTGCAATTAAATTATGCTTATGCTATATGTAGTACAGCAGATTTTTATTTGGATAAAGCCTACTTACCTTTATAAGCCTTACCTATCGTAATGTATGTAAGACACTAAGACCAATACACATTGCCATTGAAAAAATTAGAGTTAACTAAAAAACTACGCTGTATAAAAAATCTAGTAGAGAAGTAAGAAAAAATTTTTCAATGATGAATAATTTTTTATTTGTTTTCTTTTATATCAGTATTTTATTTTTGCTGTAAAACATTATTTTACTGTAATAAATAAGGTGTGATATAATGACAATTGTTATAAATATATTACTGTCTCAATAGATCAATTTTAAAGTGTTGTTAAACCCAATTTGGTGAAATAAATACATATTCCAGACAAATTGTCAAATTTAAACAAAGATATTACAATTCAAAAATTACCTTGTTTCATAAAGAATTACTTTATAATTATGTCATTCTGACGATTTGAAAGTACTTTGTAAAAAGTCCAACCGAATAGAAATATTTTTGACTTTGACTTTGAATTGATTCCAGGCAATATCAATGTTGAACAACCAAGAGTTGTATGGGAAGAAAATGGTGGTACATATGGACAACTCTCCCGGAGTATATCCAAAAAGATTACCAGAGGGATTGAAGGGCTTCGGACCCGGATTGGGCAGTAAGGGAGAGCCCATGAAAGGTGTTAGAACCGTTGTAGAGCTACAACTTATCAAAGCTATGCTACTACAAGAATTGCAGGTATTTTTTTTAAATATATATTGTACAAATAATATAATAAAGTCAGCCATGAAATTAAGTAGGTATACGAGGCTGAAACACAGTAGACAATATAATATATACATACATATGCTCACGCCTGTATTCCCCGAAGGGGTAGGCAGAGGTGTTGTAATCACAACACCCACTTTTCACTGAAGATGATTAAGTGCCAATGTGACAGATGGTGAGTCCATCGCCGTCTCAGACACTTTACATACGTCATTGAATTACTTCTCAGAAATATGCAGTTTTCCTCACGATGTTTTCCTTCACCGTAAAGCACGCGGTGTGAAATCACTGTACATAAGTTTTTTAGACAAACTCATTGGTACAGGTCCAGCTGGGATTCGAACTTGCGTCGCTTGTTATAGTCGCTGTTGTATTCTGGCTAGAACTTTTCACAAAAAAATGTTAGTATATAATTTAAAAAAATCTTAGTCGGTATAGGCCTTGGCGTTTGAGTAGTCGCCTGCTACTCAAGCGACGCAAGTTTGAGTCCCAGCGGGCCTGTACCAATGAGTTTTGTTTTCTTAAGTATGGTGGAGGAAAACATTGTGAGGAAACCTACATGTGTCTGAGAAGTAATTCAAAAGATGTATGTATAGTACCGGAGACGGCGATAGACTCACCAACTGTCACGTTGGCACTTAATCATCTTCGGTGAAAAGTGGGTGTTGTTATTACACAAAGTTATCTTCTTTTGACTCAGGTACTGTTTGTTATGTACTGGTGGTAATATATTATAAAACACCCTAAACTGAACATTCACATTACAGAAACAAAAACCAGCCGAAAACCAAACATCCCAAGCGAACCAAATACAAATGGACAACATAGTGAATCCAGCATTCAACATACAGAATGCAATCGCTCCATTCAATCTAATGGGAAATATGTTCCCACTTAAAAACAACCCCTTATTCGACCTGCAGAGTATACTAAACCCAACAGCACAAGCTCTCCAAGCACAACAGAGTTTGCTCCAACCAGACTTAGCCACTACACTGGCAACGTTGCAGAGCCAGAGTTTAGCACAGAATCTGTCAAATATACCTGTTTTTACACAAAATGCGACCCCTAGCCAGTCGGAATGGACGGTCCAGTCGCAACAGAACCAAGCTCAAAGTCAAATGGTGACACAGAATTTGTATGGTAATCGACAGCAGGCCGATCCTGATTATAATGGTGCGAGGTCGCAATACACTTCCGAAGTTCGGAGGAGTTACAGTAATTCTAACTTTGGTAAGTTTTCCGAACCGGTGGTCAAGTTTCGACATTCGTTAGTGCCTTACCCGAAACAGGAACTAAAAATTAAAATAAATCTTTTCCAAAGTTTTTTGTGCTTAAGTTGGCGTCGACAATAGATCCTGGGTATGATTTCCCGGGTCAGGCAAAGTGTTATTGAGTTTTTCCATCTGTAATTTCCCAGTCCGGAGTCTGGATTAGTATAGGCTCGCCCTCTATTATATGGGACTTAAACATAGGTACCGAAAATAGGTGTGCTATAAGTACACCTCTGCCTGCGCTTTCGAGTTGAAAAGAAAGTTGGCAAACCTTTATCCCATTTAAGATCCGATAAGAGAGAATCCAAAATGGAAAGATTTTAACCGTATTTTTTTTTGAATGATGCAACACTTTTTTACCCACAGATAACAACAGACACGTAGATAGTGCTGATAACGACGTGGTTGAAAAGTCTACCTCTGATATGGTGGTGTTTAGTAACGTAAGTAATTATTTATCCATTCAAAATAATTAAAATGAAGTTTGTAAAGTATTTTACCCTTAATAATACCCTTTCTTATTGGACCGGTGGACCAAGAGTCACGAAATTTGGAGGACGTATTTTTTGTTTAAAAGTAGAAAATATTTTTTTTATAATGCAATTTTTGTACCTCAATACACCATCCAAATTTCATGTGTCTTGATCCAACCGCTTAGGCTGTTGGTTTAATAAGTCTTTCAATCTGACAGGACTATGATTTTTTATGATGAATATAACACCTCTATTGCTATAATGTCAACAAAAAAAACAAATGTAAAGGTGCAACCACATGCAGTCGCCCGACGCTCGTTTCCAGCGACAAATGTGGTCACGTGACCCCATTTTAAATTTCCGGCGACTCAAAAAGGAACAACGTCTTGCAGCCGCTCCAATCACGTGACCACACTAGTCGCTGGAAACGAGCGTCGAGCGGCTTACATCAGGTTGCACCTTAAGTGTATGGTGTGAACAAATTGATTCCAGCTACCGTCAAGCGTAACGCTTGAAGCGCTGACCAGCAAGATGCGTGAAGTTGGTGACGTGAAGTTCGCAGAAACGACAGGCAAGGGCCGCGCTATCGTACGTTTTTTTAACGTAATCGACGCTGAACGGTGTATCAGTATCCTTAACAATTACAAAAAATATGCTCACGGTATCCCAGAAGGGATGTGAGAAAAGCAGAGGTGTTGTAGTTACACCCAATGTTTACTGAATCTGACAGATGATGAGTCCATCGCCATCTCAGGCACTACGCGCCCCGGAGGAGTAAGCAGTGGTGTTGTCAACAACACCCACATTTCACCGAATATGATTTAGTGATAACGTAATAGAGATTGAGTCCATCGCCGTCCTCAGGCATTATACATACGTCTTTGAATTACTTCTCAGACATATGCAGGTCTCCTCTCGACTTTTTCCTTCACCGTAAACCTTCAGTGTGACATTACTGCACTTAAATTTTAATGAATAGCGAGAATATGTAAATGTGGATATTTCCCTTAAACTTTGAACTTCAGAACTGTTCAACCGTTCCAAGGTGGACGGCCAGTCAATTGACGTGATGTTCTTCTGATATGAGGTGTAACCGGGTAAGTTACCACACAATATTACAATACACAACTTATCCGAGTAAGTGAATTGGTCACAGTGATGACATAAAACATTTGCCGCCGTCTGGCCTTTTTTTACTAAGAACTCAGAACGATTGGGGCTCAACTCAAAAATTTGCAAAAATGAGTTCGAAACATTGACAGACCCAAAAATGAATTTTCTACGCGAAATTTTAATAAGTTTTTAATATTAGTAACACATTTTTCTTTTAATTTTTTTTGCCTATAAAACTTATAAGTTACTATAAAAATATAAAATAGTCAGTACACAAATTTAGTAAAGTAATTACTGTCAAAATTATAAATTCAAATTTCCCAACTTTGATTGAGATTTCCGAAAATATATATTTTTTTAATTGTGCCCCTTTCGTTCCTAGTAGTTTAGTTTAGTTTTAACCAGTTGCACTTTGACACAGTGCAGTTTGGCAACCGCTACCCCTATCAAGGGTTTACCACCATTTTCGTAATCTATACTCGCTAACGTCACTCGCAATATTTGTATGAGATATTTTAGTCCGGTACGTCACCGCTGGGAGTCGCTGCACAATTCCTTATTCGGCGGAGACGCTAGCGAGTATAGAGTGGACAGGGGATTTTTCGAAACTATTGAGCTGCGTTTGGGTATGTTTGCACTACAATATGCAAATATAAAATATGTACCCTTCATGATGTCGTACTTACCAAACTTGGTAAGTAAATAGACGTCAATGTACAAAGAACTCTTTCCATTTATCAACTGATGATACAATTTCCACTACTGTGAATAATTTATAATATGAATTATATTATTAGTAACCATTATTTATTCTGTAATGAAATGTTCATGACGCCTGGCTGAGTTTCTTACCTGTTCCAGAAGGCTAGTTTCCGAACCAGTGGTCAGTTCTTCGAATTAATAATTTTCTTGATATTATATTTCAAAATACATGTCCGATGCATTCTTGCATACAATTTCTAATGATAAGCATTAAGTTTTTTATTCCGATACTTAAAATGCCAGTAAAACATACATTTCTTGTGTGCTCTTGGTAATAATGAAATTACGATCAGATTTATCTTCAAGCATCTTTTCCTTCAGTCATCAGATTTCTACATAGTTGTTGTATTTATTCATATTCGTACGAAACCATACCTGCAATATTTTACACGGGTATTTTTTACACTTATAAGGGTGGTTATGTGGCTTTCTATCACGTAATAGGTACCTGTGTTATCTGTGCTTCATTCTCTAAGGCTATATAATCTACAAGATGCCCCAGCCCTATTACACTCAAGGTTTCAACGTTTTTTAATTTGAGGAATAGGGTAAGTTTTGGAATGGGAATATGAATTGAATCCTCCTTTGTGGAGTTACCCATCATCATTTCAAATATCTACCAGTATGGACTGCGTCTTCTGATATTCATAGATACATCCAATGCTGCAAACTGCAAGCTAAAGAGCTCCCTATGTGTAGTCATTTACGACAGCTGTTCGCCTAATTTAGGCTGTACCAGGAGAATTTCAATGGTTTTCGCGTGCCAACGTCGTTAGCTCTTACTTAATGTGAGCTGATTAATTAATCCTATTTGGTTTGTTTTTGTTATGGACGAAATTTGCGCATGAACTTCTTTTGTAAAATAGCTATAAGTATTCTGAAAAATTATTATTATCTTCTGGTTATTCCAGAATTGTTCTTCTTCTTAAAGTGCCTCTCTAATTAATGAAGGTTGGCAATCAGCTCCGAACATTTGTCTCTGTCTCGGCGAAACAGGTCGGCGGCACTCGCAATCCCGGTCCACTCTCTGATGTTTCATAGCCACGACTTCTTCCTACGACCAGACTTCCTTTTGCCAGCTACTTTTCCCATCATGATAAGTTGTAGCAAATTATATTCCAGAATAATAATTTTATATTCACTCGAAATCTATCACCATTATGTAAGGGGCCATGGTTATGTATTAATGGTATAGTATTTCTCAATACCCAATTAATATATATAAATATTAATGGTGTACTAGATACTTGCTGTTTCACCAGCGTTAAATATCTTCAAATACACTAATTTCTCTAATGCTTTCCAATATCTACCACCGATTCAGCCTTTACTTGATATTAAATAACTCTTAGTACAATAATGCTCCATGGTGGAAGTGGGGGCAATATATTACCTACAGAGGGACCATAACTGTGGAACAGCGATTTCATTCTTTACAAAACTGGCACCACGCGAATTACGCCCTTGGCGGATTGTGCGCCTGTTTGCCAACTTTTTAACTAAAAATAATATAATCCTGAGAATTTATGGATTGATATTTTGTTGTTTTTTTTTAATAATTGTTCTATGTACAACGCACGAGTATTCACTGCGAGTCAAGATTTTGACTTCATCATTTTTCGATGTGGATATCAAAATATCAGACTTTTCTATAGGCTGTTTATTCGTTGCTGTGTTTCTTCTTTTAGGTATTTTCTCAGTTATCTGTACTTTGACATCAATATAATTACGATGTCTCGTGGATGTTCATCGAAATGGTTTGGAATCCTTTCTCAAATTGATTTATTTTTATTTCAGTAATATACCCCGAGCTGAATGAAGAACTTCTTTTTAATATAAGTTTCGTTCATCTACTAATGGAGATAAGTACCTAATTTAAGGTAGGATTTACCTGAAATGTGTGTTAGATTCAAGTCTATGCTTAATTATTAAAATAAAGCTTTGATTTTAAACAAAATGTAGTTTTTTTTCCATCCATGCATCTTTCACTCTCAATATCAGTCAGGCCTTTTTATGCCTTCTTGATAATCCACGCAATTTTCTCAAAACCATTACTAGTCTAGGTAAGTTCCCTTGCAATGAGTTATTATAACAATAAGCCTATGAAAAACAAGTTTTGTGATAAATGACTACCAGCAGGCCTAGACAAAGTAACCTTCTCTCGGGCTTGCGCTAGTAGACACAGTACAAAATGCATGTACGTTGAACAGTAGGTCTTCCACGAAGTTAAACTCGTTAATTAATAATTTAAAACTAAAGATTAAATGAACGCGACATACTTATTCTTTCCAAAAATTTCATAACAATTTTTTTTATAATAAATGTTTGTAGCCCAGCCTATGACAGACAATAAACCCGAAATCTACCTGCCTACCAGGTGAGCTACTGTCTAGCTTACACTTCAACAAACTTCCTACCTGATGCCACTGAAGTCTATCGACATACATACATTATGATCTCGCCTGTATTCCCCGAAGGGGTAGGAAGAGGTGCTGCAACAACTACACCCACCTTAACCGAAGACAATGAAGTGTCATCGTGACAGATGGTGAGTCCATAGACACTTGCAACTACCACGCCTAGCGTGCTTTGCAAACTCCAACCACACAACAGATCAAAATGATCAAAATAAAAGTAGTACATGTGTAGATAAGTTGTTTATTAACCCTTAGACGTCTATTCTCTCATCATCTTCTCCTTTTGGCGAGCGAGCTTCTTTTTGGAGAGCTTCTTCTTAGCTGGCGCGTCATCGGCGGGTGCGGCGCGGGCCACGGCGTCTTCACGCTCGCTGAGACACACCTCGATGTGGCACGGCGACGACATGTACGGGTTGATACGACCGTGGGCACGGTATGTGCGTCTGCGCAGACACGGGGCGCGGTTCACCTGGAAATGATAAACATTGTTAGACATTAACCGGGCATGTGATTAGTAACAAATAAATCTACAAGATGTGCCAAAGTGGCTGTGGGGTTCGAGCAGTCGCCTGCTATGCAAACGACGCAAGTTCGAATCCCAGTGGCCCATACAAAATGAGTTTTTCTAAAAACTTAAGTTCGGTACTTTCTCTCCATATGCTTTATGGTTGCTTTATGGTGATGGAAAACATCATGAGGAAACCTGCATATATCTGATAAGTAAAAGACTGCCTAAGGCGCCGATGGAATCGCCCTCTGGCACATAATTATTTTCCGTAAAATATGGGTGTTGTTGCAACACGTCTGATACCCCTTTGGGGACCCTTCTGGGATGGCGTGAGCATATTTTTTTATAATTTGGATGTTGCTATTTTATGAATTATGAATATAGTAATAGTATTGAGTATGGACGACAAAAAAAAACTTTTCGCTATCATCATATATCAAAAAGTAGAGCTCAACTAACTAAACAAACTGACCTACAGGTTTGTATTTTTATTCGTTTCGCGACATACATATAGAGATATGGACTCGTAAAATGACTTCTGGGCTTTTAAGGTCATAACTCGTGACGGGACCTATATTGGGCTTCATAATTTGTGAACATACTCTTTGTGAGAACATCTTTATGAGAGTAAAATGTTAGTGATCACCAAGAGATTCATTGAAAAGTAAAGTATCATTCTTTGCTCTCACTATTGATATTTGCCTTTTGAAAACAGTATGCACAAGAGAGTATCACACTGACAAGCTAAAAGGCAGTAGAAGTAATTCAATTATTAACCAAGAACCAGAGTGCAGAGCAACATTTAAAAAAAAGTAAATATAAAATATAGCCAGAAGTTTATACACCTCTTTCACTTTAAAAGAAACCTTAATTGAAAATTTTAATACTAAATTAAAATTAATATTGTGGGGAAATGTGTATTTCACAGAGAGAAACTTCAACCGTGTTTATCAAAGTATACAAGAATATAAAACTTCCATTTTAGTTCCGATCACTTAGAATTAGGATTGCAGGTTCAACTCCATATGCTCTGTATACCCCAGAAAGAGGTATACCCATAGTACATCCAAATTCAACCAGTTTAAGTAAAAGCCCCCCCCTTTAAGCCTAATGCAATTAAACAGGCACTAATCCAGACTCCAAGCTATATATGGGAAATTACAGATGGAAAAACCCAATTACAATTTCCCTGACCTCCCTGGGTCTGGGACTGGAAGAGTTGTAAGGAGGCAGTCAAGTTAAACTTCCCCACATCAAAATATGTGAATGAGCTGCAGGTATTTGTTCCAAGACTGAGGGTAATGTGATATTTAAATGTATGTGCCTACATACAGAACATGTATGTAAAATGATTTATACCAACTCCCATAGCCCTAACAATGTCAATAAAATTTAGTTTGGAACAAGCATCCTGAAAACAACTGGCAAAGAAACTCAGACTGAAGAATATCAGGACTCTTTCTGATAATAATCTATTTATTATAAAGAGGAAAGATTCGTATGTAAGTATGTTAGTAACAAATTGGCTCAAAAAGTACTAGACAAATTTGAAAAATAATTTCAGCAATGAATAGCTACATTATCTGCGAGGAATATAGGCTATATTTTATTCCCATACTCCGTGGGGAACGGAAACTATGCGAGTGAAACTGCATGGCATCTGCTAGTTACAACTATAAAAACTGACTGAGCAAGACTTAGCAATGACAAAAATGTCTTAATACAAAATTTAAATTATATGATATTTACGCAGATGACATAAGTTTGACATGCATCAAGGCCTAAGGTAGGTCAGGCCTAACCGAGAATTGAACAAATAATATAATAAAAGAATAACAAACCTGAATGTGGTCAATGACAAGCCTGTCCACATCAAGACCTTTGTAGTCAGCATTTGATTCAGCATTCCTCAACAGTTGCAGAAGGAATTCTGCAGATTTCTTGGGCCAGCGACCTTGTGTGGTGCCGAATTGCTTGGCCTGTGCGCAGCGACCGACTCCACCGTTAAACCGACGGAACGGAATGCATTCTTTTTTCTCAGTTACATTCTTAAGATAACGGACAGCCCGGCGCAGTGGCAGTTTCCTGATGGCCATCGCTGTCTCATATGTGTTCTGGAATTAATAACAACTATTTTTATGATTCATAAACAAATTACATGCATTTTCATTCGAATTAATAGGAAATATGTGAACACAATATGAAATATTTTGTTTTGCTTGCTTTTGAAAATTAACTAGTTACCAAGCCAACATGGACAACCACATATTATATGTCTGTCAGACATTAAACTTGAACCTAGGTTAGAACTTGCATACCTACCCAATAACAATCATAACGTTAGACAGCGCCTCTACATGGTGGTAAACAGTATTTTGGTAATGATTTTTATCCAAAACATTATCATTTAACACAAAATTTTAACGATTTGGAACTCAGCATGAGCGATCAGATACGTACCTAACAGTCCATGCGGGGTTTGTATACAAAATATAACCATATTTAAACTTACCTTGAAATGAACACGAAGGTTTGACCCACGCGCTTTGCATGACTTAGCAGGGTTATCCGGTTCCCGAGAGTAACGACCCATTTTTGTTTCTGAAACACAGAGCGGCTTGTTTCAAACATTTACAGGTTATCATTTTGTTACATAGCGGTTTTTAGCACTTCCACGAAAATTAACACACACGCAATAAGAAAACACTAAGTTTAAGGGCACCATGGTAGGATTTAATTCAAAACTCCTTAGTTTAGAAAGATTAAATTAGATTTTATCAAACACGAAACCAACCTCTCAAGAGAAAATTTAACAGGAAAAGGAATAGACAAGATAGAACCACACAGTTTTGACAATAATGTTTGACAGTTGACACTGACAGCAAAAATTATGTATTGTATACCATCGACCATACCTACAAATATTTCTGGCATGGACAGGCAAAAGGAGCGTTACACGTTAAGTCTTTTTTTCCGTTTTTTTCAACCAAATTTGGTATATTTATTATAGTTTTCAATACATTTTTAATAAAAGCAATAAAACACCCGAGCTTAACATGAAGAAAAATATTTTTCTATTAGCCAAACATTTATAATTTGTAACGTGTCTTTTAGTGTAAGTGAAGCAAAACTGCAAAATGAACACGTATAATTAATAGTAAATAAAAAAAAAGTAGGTACACTGTCTCATTAATTTATTAGCAAAAACTTATACAAAGGTTGTGTTGGTGTTAAGTTGGTAAATAAAATTGTTTTCATTGTTTTAATAGGTATTTTATTTGTGCGACTAACAAATCATTACATTACATCTAGATACATTACATACAATAATTTACACATTAAAATTACACCATGTAATCACTTTCAATTCGTTATGTATTAATCATGATATGTTTTAAAAGTGAATTGAACAGCAGATATTCTTTACTTACGTAATTTTAAAAATACATAGAACGCATAATTTCAATTTATCAAATACTTTAAGTAATAAGCTTTGAGATCACCTAGGTACGACGAAACTATATACATTTATTTATATATACCGTTTGAAGTTATAATTACTTACAATAAACGTAAACATTATACACATGTTTTATATTATTTGACTCAAAAACCTACGAAATTACGTAGGTTAATTATTATTATTATACTAATAAACCGTAAAATTATTTATTTATTACATTATTAAATGAATTGAATTCATTAGAAATTGCTTGCCCATCTCACTTCTTCTTAAAATATATCTTGAATAAATAGGTAAGTACATGGGTAAATATTTAATACAAATTCGACTAGATTGTATTATGAATAGGAAAACAGCAAAATAAATAGATATTTATGCTAAGCACGTACGTGGCAGTTAAGTTATATAAAATAAGAAAAAATCATAGAAATAATGGTAGCTTTAATAACTAAAAGTTTTCAAATTCAATTTCTTTGGTTGCTAAGCAATCACGAAATCGTAAAATATTGGAATTGCTAGTGTAGGAATAGTGCTAGCGCAGATACTAAACTAAAATTGTAGTTATTTTATTCAGTGAGAATTTCATAGTTATATATTTTTTATGGTATTGGAACAGTCGTAATTTACAAGTTTTCTCTACTTCTAAGCAAGACTTATTTGTAATGGTAGCACTGAAAGAAAGCTTTCAATTTATTTTCTATTAGAGTGCCATCTATCGGTAATTTATAGTAAACAGTTTTATTGCTTCGTGCTTAAATTAAAAAAAATATTTACACACCTCTCAAGAAATTATCTATTTATTTTTTATGAGCTTAGTAAATATACCATAATAATATAATTTCTCCTGCAGAATTCTAAGTGATTGAGTATGTATTTGAACCGCCATGGCTGGTCAAAGGCAAAAAGTAACGCATCTATGGTTGTACACCATAGACATAAATAATATTATAACATTGACTTGTTATTTTTTTATTTGCTTGTGTTGTCTATGTCGCAAACAAGCTTTGAAAATATATTTTTTATGCCTATGGAAATATAAATTCTATTTATAACACAAAATGAGAACCATGATAACGAACGCCCACTTGTTATTTGGTTTAAACTAACCTTCGAGCAACAGGATACACATTTTTCTGAAGCTCTGTCACAGTTTGAATTGAAGCTTTACTAGCACTTAGGAATCTAAGAACAAACCATTCGAAATGACAGACTCACTCAGACACCCGTATCTACGAGATACTGAGCGCAATAGGCTTAATGACAGTAAGAGCTGTCACGTCGTGGCCGAACGAGTATAAGTCATTCGCATGGTTTACCGTCATTTTTAAAAGCTTCGAAAAGAGAATTCTGTATTTTTTTGACAATAAATAAAAGAATTTTCCTGATAAACAGGATTTTTTCTGAACTAATTATTGTGGAGGCCCCTCTTTAGCCCCCTGTATCACCGGTTGCCCTCCCCTAACTAACTGTTTTAAGTTTTAGATCTTACATAAAAGTTTTTCATGAGTGGTGTGTAGAGATTTTTGTTAACGTGTTTATTTAAAATTGTATGTAGATATGTTGCTAATGGGGCGCCGGTGCAGTCGGTGGGAGCAGGGGCAAAGGAGCGACACACGCGGCGCATCCGTCTCGGCCTGTAAAAAAATACATTGGATAGTACATTGGATAAACTGGATAATAAATACTATATGTATTTATTAACAAAGTTAGACCATCTTTTAATCATAGCTAACATTCAAATAATAATTGTTATTAGGTATACTTGATAGTAGCAGCGTTTCCCCACTCGCTACATAGATGGCGTTATTCGCTAACGATTGCAATGTTTGAATGCAAGATGACCGCAATAAGCGTATTACAGTATATATACAAGTTTCCAACTAGAATAGTTAGAGCGGCGTTTCTCCAGGCATGACAGCCGCCTGGCTAGAAGATATTTTCTTTGCTGGGGATGAGCATAATGACTTGCTCTCCCGACAAGGTATTATATATTCAGGTGTACATATAACATTTAGGTATATTTTTCTCACCCCTCTCATGCATGTAGTGCATCGAGGGCCGCAGATCAGGCAGGCGCCAGGGCTCCCTGGGTTCTTCCTCTCGCTCGACCTTCGGCACCAGACCACTCCAGCACTCCTCGTGAGGGGTCGGAGCTGAGCGGCATGGCCAGGGACATGCCTGGGAGAAAAGTTACTGAGTCTAACCTCTGCTTACATCATTGCATAAAAAAATGCTACATATATATATTTTTTAAATTAGAGAATATTTTGTTGGAACATCCCTAACCTACCCCTTCAGGGATCCTGTAAATATGATTTAAGTCCCGCTTCGTTTATGAATTGATTTACTGTAAACTCAGTCCATAAACATTGGTTACAAATAATGATTACCGTCCGGCGTGATATGTTTGTCACGGCAGTCACGAGAGCCTCTCATTCACTATCAGATGTATCACGCACCACAATTGTAACCTAATGTCCCCCTACAATCACACAAGTAATATTACATTGCTATCACTTAACTAATAATGCGATAAAACAGGTTTTATTGTGATTCTCAAAGTTCTAAATTCGTAAAAGTTTCGATTAAGGGTAATGTTTTTTTTTCTGTCTGAGGCTAGGATTAAAAAGTTGAATGTTTAGTACTTGAGATTAGGATTATAAAAGGTGGGATTGAGATTTGTTTGAAGATTGAGAATATCAAGGAATTTTATATAGGTCTACCTGTGCCCCACGGTTTCACCCGCGTAGACTTAATTTTATAGCTATCTCGTGGAACCAAAATATATTTTATTTTTATTTTATATATTAGCTATCCGTGCATCCCTTTCACGAGGTAATTTGGTGATCTGGGTTTAACCAGTTGTCAGACTTTCTTAGGCTTAGACTGACCTACCATAACCTCTTATTGCCATGATAGTTTAACTCTTATCATGAAACAGATGTATATGACGTGTATAAGTCTGTCACTGTCACACGGTGGAACTATGATGGCAATAAGAGCTTATGGTAAAGCCCCTGTAACGATTGCCAAAGTTGTTAAATTTGCAATATTTTGTAGAATTAAATACGAACAGTTAAAACCGAATAAGCTTTTGAAAACCTCTGGCCGTGGAACTGATAGCAAAGTTACATACAAAGCTCGTGGTAATTATTGTTGTTTGATTTAAAAGCAATTGAGTTGCCATAGAGTTACGATAACGTGGACGTGGCAGGCCAGCAATGATGCAATTGAGTTTGTCATAACATAATTTTGCCGAATCTACGTTTTAACGTTGTAAGGTTTTATATATAGATACAAATAACTTAGGATCACACGTCGTCATGGCGTGATTTTGACAAAATAGCGTGTTTCGAAAAGGGACCTTGACAACCATTGCGGCTATCGTTTCTGGGCCTGTAGACAAAGTAACATTATCGTCACGAAGCGAAGCATGATAGAAACGAATTACGGGAATGACATATCTCACGTGACTGGTTTATGTAATTTCCATACATTTTTTTTGTCTTTGCCTAGGCATCCATTTTAAAAATCAACACCTCTAAGTAATCATAGCTCTACAAAGCCGTTCATGAACAATTCATAGTCGGTTCCGTATAATTATTAACGTAACACGCTGCCATAATGCCCGTCATTTTGTTTAAATAATAAATTGCTCTGTGCCCGATTAATAAACATTTTATAGTGTATTATTCACCGACCTCAACATGTACCGTGAAATAGTTGATAGGTACGCGGGTACGATCTTCGAACATTATTAAGAATTGAATTTACAAAACAAAACGTAGCAAGCACAACAGCGTAACTAATTATGCAAATACATGAAATATACTGATGGTATTCGGTAACCACAGTCTATGGGCATTCTCACACCTGTGTTCCCCATAAGGGCAGGCAGAGGTGTTGTAACAACAACACTTGTCACCTAAGATGATTAAGTTCAACGTGACAGATGGTAAGTCTCGCCGTCTCATGCATTATACGTCTTTGAAACACTTCTCAGACATATGCCTGTTTCCTCATTATGTTTTCCTTCACCTGCGACTGGATCTAAAATAAAGTAATGTTAAGGGATCTACTTGACTATGCTTCAGTCATTAATAAGGCACTTTTATTTATTATTACAAAGCATTAGATTTGATTAAAAGCGACACAATCAAATTACATTTGTTAAATAAACACAATAGCAGTAATTTCTTTCATTAAAACATCCATTAATACAAGTGTAGTTCTTAAATATTCAAAAGAACCACAGAATAAATGATAACAGTAGTGTAACGAAACATTGGAATATCGAAGTATTCTGGTTTTAAATATCTACAAATATCTATGGAACATATCTAATGTTATGATGAAAGTCACTTACAAACCGTTACTCGACGTCGAGTGCGACGCTGGGAAACCTTACAGAATATCGCGGCTGGTTCGATTCCTTTATTTATAGTATGCTGTTGTTTTTATTATAATTCGATGTTTGTTACTCAATCTTGCGAAAACTGCCAAACGGATTTGGGGCAAATTATTTATTACTTGGATTTTTTATACCTTAGACTTTTCATCCTGGATAATTATGTGTTCCTGTGAAAAAGTGAAGATTAAATCAAATATATAAAATTCTCGTGTCACAGTTTTCGTTGCCATACTCTTCCGAAACGGCTTGACCGATTTTATTGAATTTTTTTGTGCTTATCCGGTATCTATGAGAATCGGCCAACATCTATTTTTCATCCCCCTAAATGTTAGGGGTAGTCCACCCCAAAAAAATATATGGCAATACAACGTTTGCCGGGCACAGCTAGTAACATAAATAAATCTAGAAGCAGAAACGTTCCGAATATTAAAAGTGCGTATTGTGGGGCTTGAGTCAAATGTCAAAGTGACATTTCGTTTTTTATTTACCTCATTTGTGAGGTGGCATTTAGGCGTTTTTATTGACGAGAACGTGTGCGGAACATTAATTTTGTTATTCTTTTGTGGGAAAGATGTACCCCTCCTTTATAGTAATATGACTTTTAGAGCTTTGTTAATAGGGGTGATTTGGTGAAATGTAGCTCACATTACTCGACTATTCAAAATTATACTTTAGTCACGATAGAATAGCTCGCACAACTCGTAGGTTTCCGATTAATAGGAGATGTAAAATATTGGTTTCGTAGACATCGAATATCACAATAATTTAACCGCTGAGCGGTTGTAAAACTGTGCGTAGATACTTAAAATATTGGATAATAACTTTCGTCCATCGAATTGATTATGTACTACGTACTTAGTACTTATTAACTCTGTTTCTTTAGACTCGTTCATCTCAATTGTTTTTTGAATACGAACGCAAACTTCTTTGCGCATTAAGCATTTAACGGTTTCGTTAAAATTAAAATAAATCTATTAAAGGTAAGTAAATAGTAAAGTTATGAATTAAAATTAAATACTTAGCTTTTCACGAAATATATGCCCGTGAAGTTCGCTTTACATTTCATCATACTTTTTAAAACAACATTACAAATATTTTGCAACCAAAAATTGGCAGTAGTGCTATTGTGTAATATTTAAAAATGTGCTGAATATAACAGCTGTAACACCTGACGGATAGGCTTTGAAGCCAGCTGGGGTATAGGCCGTGTCCTAGATTCGAAACTGAATTCTTAAAAACGGTGGAATTTATTAGTGTTTCAGGTTTTTACAGTACACGTAACAACCATCCAGCATATACGTGCCTAACAATCTAAAGATGATATTAAGACGTTATCTATACTAATATTATAAAAAAAAGATTTGTATATAAGTATGTTTGTAACGAATTAGCTCAAAAAGTACTGGACCGATTTGAAAAATGCGAGAAATATAGGCTATATTTTAATCCCGTACTCTCGCGGAAACGGGAACTACGAGGGTGAAACCGCGTGACGCCTGCTAGTCTCTTAATAAAGTACAATGCCGAAATATTACGCGTCTAGAAATTTAAAGGCGTTGGGCTCACCATCTGTTATGTAGATATTATCATTATATATAACCCTAAAAAAATATATTTCGAAAAAAAATACATCGCGATTTCAGTTATTTATTTATTCAAAAATCCAGTAAATAAGATGTAATATAGTTATTATTTTTATTTATTTATCATTTCTGCTCAGATTGTTTGGCCTAGTCATTATTATTATTATAATGGAATACTTTGCAACGCCAATTAAGTACCTTGTGGGGTAAAGTTAACTATAACTAGTTTAATAAATGAATTCACCAAATGGTAGTCCCCCGCCTAATCCCTAGAGGTTGACTTGTCCCGCCAGATTCACTTCGGGATCGATTAATTACACGCTTGCACAGACGGACGGAGAATGCGATTGTTCTCCTATTAATTGTCTGAGATGTCTAGGCAAAGACATTCTGTACATGCGATACATAATGCCTTGGCCGTATACGCGGCATTGTTAAGGCGATTTGTAATTCGTGAGATATGAATCCACCGTAGTAAATAAATCACTCGGAAACTTAGTATGAATGTATGTAAAAAAGTATTTTTAATTTTATTGTTATGTAAAAAAAGAGCCGTGGTGGCCTCGGGGTTTCGGTGGTCAAGCGACGCAAGTTCGAATCCCAGCGGGGCCTACACCAATGAGTTTTCCTAAAAAACTTATGTAATGTAGTGATTTCACACCACGTGCTTTACGGTGAAGGAAAACATCGTGAGGAAACCTGCATATTTCTGAGAAGTAATTCAAAGACGTATGTATAGTGCCTGAGATGGCGATAGACTCACCATCTGTCACGTTGGCACTTAATAAAATTCGGTGAAAAGTGGGTGTTGTTATTACAACACCTCTGCCTACCCCTTCGGGGAATACAGTTGTGAGCATATGTATGTTACATAATAAAATCATTATTATAAAATATGAGTACTAGATTGTTCTTGCTGTGACAAATTGTTATATTGAATACGCTAACGAATACACCTTGATAGGTGCAAATTATATTAGAAATCAATCATTCAATTGGAATCATAGTTATTTTGTTACTAGCTATGCCATGCGGTTTCACACGCGTACACAATATTTCATGGGTTTTAGCGTGATGATATAATATCCTGTAGCCTTCCTCGTTAAATGGGCTATATAACACTGAATTTATTTTTCAATTCAGACCAGTAGTTTCTGAGATTGACGCGTTCAAGCATACAAATAAACTATTCAGCTTTATGTATTAGTATCATAGTGTCTAATTTTATGATAGAGTATAAAAAAGTCAGAAATTCACAAACAAATAGCCAAATAAAGAAATAATTAAAACCATTGTACACTCAACCCTCAAACTAAGTAACAAATAGGTTCAATTTAAAAAGGCGGCGTACACACCGCGCTTCGAGAGCACGTTCCATCAGAGTGATTTATTGTATCATCTAGTGAACAATTGAATCGCTCCATACACGGCTCACACCACCTATTACATACGTGATCCGGTTACCGGAGCAACCGGATTTTTTCTATTAGTATCCCGATTGGTGAGGACGTGTGTTTGTCCGGAGTTTACGCGACGCATTAGGATTAGAGCTGAAAAATGGGTTTCACGAGGCGATAGTTAACAAAGTGTGTGAAAAGGAATATATGGAATTTTATTTTGATGGTGAACTGAATTGTGACTTACTATTTAAAGAATTATCTTACCAACTAACGTACCTAGCGAGTTTGGTAAGAAGAACAGAGTTCGTTCACCAGACACATGCCTAATCCTGTGCATGTATTTTATTTGTTATATATAGGTATATCTCCACGATACGTGCTGAGAATTGATCCATCCTCTCTGGAATTCAACCACAACTCGCTACCGAAAAAGTATCAACGCATTTTTTTTACCACGTCACACTAAAATGCATCGAAATTCTTCTGCGTTGTAAAAACCTGTCAAAAGCTATTGATTTTGCACTGATTTGAACGTTTGATTTTGAACGTTGAGCAAAGGAATGTTCTGCAGTCACATTTCACTGCAGTCAAATTATACTATCTGCTGCTAAGTCTTAGATCAAAATTATGACTCACGTACAGAATTGTTGAGAGAATCAGCATTGCTATTGCAACGCGGCAAAGCTGCCGGCCTGCTTGGCACGATCCTGAGAGACACCGATTTCGGCCAAGTTTTCTACTCGTTCCTCGTTCATTTAATCAACAATGTCGTATATTATTTGAAATTTAATGAAATAATTAATAATCACATCACAAATATTGATACGACTGATAACGTAATAACATTATAATCAACGACTCTAGATTCTAAACATAAAGTAAACCAATCGCTTAAATAATATTCGAATTGATCGGTAAAATATAGTGTTGTGTACTTAAACATCGATATCAAATGACAGTGTTATACAATAATATTGCGTATGATGTTTTAATTTAGTAGATTGAAGCTTATGATGGAGCGTTGAGTGGCGCTGTTTGTATACGCGCCCTAATTTGAACAAGCCGCTCAAGAGTAGGGTTCTCACACCTACCAAAATATCAGCTCTAATTTTACATTAAAAAATTAAATAAGATATAGTTATTAAATTTAAAAAAATTATATGATCACGGCATCCCTGAAGGGGTAAGCAGAGGTATTGTAACAACAACATTTCACCGAATATGATTAAGTGCCAACGTGACAGAGGATTAGTCCATCGCCGTCTCAGGCACTATACATACCTACGACTTTAAATTACTTCTCAGACACATGCAGGTTTCCTCACGATCTTTTCCTACAAATAAGTTTCTAGAAAAACTCATTGGTACAGGTCCCGCTGGCGTTCTACACTTTCCGAGACAAATATAGTACGCTTTACAAATTTCACAATAGCGAGGGTACTATACGAAGGTTTGCAGCCGGCAAACTCGTAATAGGGATACAAGAACAGTCATCATGTGACTCTTGCCACGTTCAAAGGTCGACGAACGACCTTGCGTTTTGACGTCACTCAAAATATGTTGAAATTTTTTCGGAGGCGGATTGTTGGTCATCTCCAGCTACGCATTTAGATATAAGTAGAACAACTAGAATTTTCTTTATGAAAATTTTTATCGACATTTTGAGCATTGGAACTGTATCCAAGGTCTTACATGCCTTAGGTGATTTATTTTGTATTTTTAAAATTGTATAATATAATTCAAAATAGTTTCATGCCAGGTTCTTCGCAGTAAAAGCAACTTTCCGAACCTGGCGTGCATGTATAATCCTGTATAATTGTGTCATTCTGACGATTTCAAAGTGCTTTGTAAAAAGTCTAATCGAATAAAGATACTTTTGACTTGACTTGACTTATTACACACACCAAAATATGCTATCAAATATCGATAACGTTTAAACCACTACTTGGGGTGCAAGGCACCTAAACACACCATTCTATAAAGCCGCAGGCGCGGGGGTCGTAAGCTGATTGCAATGGACTATCCGATTCTATTGTCCGATTACATTTTAATCTCAGATATTGTCTCTCGGATATTAATTACTTAATTGGTTGCGGAAATATTGTGCATCAGAAGATTATTTTTGCTAAAAGCTTTTCACTGATTCGTTGGTGGCCACAAACACTGAGGCGCTAAACGTTGTTGAGATATTCCATCTGTTATTTTCCAGGAGGAGCCCGGAGTCTGGATAAGTGCCAGTTAAAGGCAGGCTTGCTCCCTATTACATGGGACTTAAATACCCCTTTGACCATGCGTAGGTGTATCTATACATCTATATATATTCTATACGTTCTAGGTACATATGTATACAATTTAAGCTTTTCACTAAATTCATATAAAAGTATATACTTATAAACGTCCACCAATAAAAAAATCTATTTAAAAAAAGAGCCGTGGTGTCCTTTACGGTGAAGGAAAACATCGTGAGGAAACCTGCACATGTCTGAGAAGTAATTCAACGACGTATGTAAAGTGTCCGAGACGGCGATGGACTCACCATCTATCACGTTGACACTTAATCATCTTCGGTGAAAAGTGGGTGTTGTGATTACAACACCCCTGCCTACCCCTTCGGGGAATACAGGCGTGAGGATATGTATGTAAACATTTAAAAAATAATTCTTAGTTTGTCTGTCTCTCTGTTTCTCTGTGCTAATCTTACAAGGCCTAGTAACCTAAGTTACTTAATTCTATTTAAAAAAACATAAGAGTTCTGTGGGCCACCCACGAAATTAAGTCTATGCGGGTGAAACCGCGGGACACAGCTGGTTTTAAATAAACTTTTGATTCCCCCATCGAAAAAAGTGACCAAATGACTTTAACTAAAATACTAGGAAAAATATCGTAAGTGCCAACCCTGGTGGAACCTTTGAAGGGATTACCCGAAGGACTCTCGGGGCGCGTTAATTATTCCCGTTTACGTCAATCATTAGACCCTGACGCCTCTTTAATCACCATATTAGGCCTTTTCAACACAAACACAAGCGCTATTCTATACAAAAGTATTTACTTACAACCTAATTATTATTCTTGAAATACCTATTAGAAGAAATCTATGAGAAATAAAATAATGAAAATGAAAAATATTTATTCACGTTAGTTACCACCGGTTCGGAAATTACCCTTCTGAGAAGAAACTCATCTGGCATCATGTACATTTCATCGATACAATATAAATCATCATACAAAAATCAAATTTGATAACAGGTATAAATATTCACAATGGTGACAAATTGTATTAGCATGCAGTATAAAACATAATCAAAGAGAAAAAAAAACAATACCAGATGTATTTACAAGTGTTTGCATACCATGTATTTGCCAGGAGCTAGATTTACATAGGTAATACTTGCGACCCACCGCGGCCTCACACGGGTGCAATGTAAATATCTAATAATTACTTAATATGCATATATATACTATGTATAAACATTATCTTGAATCACTCTATCTATTGGTGAAAACTGCTTTATAATCCGTTGAAAAATGAAGATGATTTATTCAGTTTAGGAACTGGTAAGGCACTTATGAATGTCGAGGAATTTACTTTATTTATAGTAGTAAAACATTTATATGCAAAGAAGAGTATGATGTTGATGTCCATTTGTTTAATTACTTAATGTAAGGAAAATTTATGAAAGAAATATGACAGAAATGATAAAGATATGAACCACAAGATACTCTAGAGCATTTCTGTGGGCTACATTTTCATGATAAATCTACGCTTGTTACAGGTGTCGTCACGAGTTGTGAGCGCTGAGCGAAAATAGTGGAGGTAACTACGCGTGTTCTGTATTCGCGTCGTGCCATACAAACGAGACAGATTCATAAAAAGACTCCTATTGATTCAACGTCAGCGCTAATGCCTAATTCAAAATGATAGACATAGTTAAGCGAAATATAGTGTTATTTTCCTCAAACGGTCACCTCAAAAGCGTCGTAATTCACCCGCGTTATTCACTAAGGTTTCTCAGCGTCGCGCTCGTTGTCGCGTGTCGGTTTTTAAGAAACGAAATTGTACCTTATCTTCTATGTGTTATGAATCAATTTCCTATGATTTAAACCTACGCTCGTTATGGAGTTAGACGCTGAGAAACCTTAGTGAATAACGCGGCAGTATTTGAAGCTGACAGAAAAAACCCAAACAGCACCGTAAAAAGGAAAATCTACAAAAATCCCCAAACGAGCAAAACTCCCCAATTAATCGGTACTACCCAAGCCGATCGGGGGTAAATTAAACATTTTCCCTTATTTAAAACAGGAGTGGCGTTCATTTGAATTGGTGTCGTAATTACACAGTTTACGATGTGCCAAAGCTACAGTCGCCATTTTGTGAATCTCTCGAGAGACTTTGAACTTAAATGGCTGTTTGAAATTGAAGAATATTCAATGCCTTAATTACCCAATCTTTGTCTAAAAGTTTACTCATTTCAAATGTGACTAGGTTTTATAATTACTACTTATTGCAAAGAAAGATAAGTAAGTATGCAGGTTCCTTCTTATTCAACGTAAAAACCTTTTCGTAAGAATGCTCATGGAACAATTTACAAAACCGCTTTGCAAAGATTACTAAACATTGTTATATAATATTATTCCATATTATTACATCACATTATTACAACACTAAGGACTTTCTACTATCGTGTGACTTTTCCCTGCGGAATGAACTGAGAATCACGGAAATCAACCCACAATAATCTGCGAAGTCAAAGCGACGCATTTCTTGGAATAACGTCAAAATCACGCCTGTTCTAAAAATAGGACCACTTCTGGACTTTCCTTTCAACAATCAAGCTTTATAACCATTCAATCGATTCAGCTCATGTCTAATCGATCTCGTAGTCAGTGTACTTGCAAAAAAAACAGATACATGCCAAACATAAGACCTCTTACCACTTTCGAAGTCGTTTAAAAATACCTTAAAGTACATCACGAGTTTTAAGCTCTCAGCACAATTTGTGCATTCAAGGCCAGCGCTCAGATCTACCTACCTTCAAAATACGCGACAAACTCTCCACTCAAAACGAGTTATAATAACATGATTGCCCTCACATTCTATTTGAAAGCTCGTCACGTCAATTACCTACCTAGAATGTGATTGGAAAAATTTTTCCTCTTACAACTTTTTAAATTGGATTCAAGTTTAGCTCCGTTTGCAATGAAAGCTCGGCTGGAGCTGAGTAGATTACACGATTCAATACTTCAGTATTAAATTGCATCTTTGAAACGTTTACGTCAGGTTACCTTATAAAAGGATTTCAAGTTATTTTGTAATTTATCGAGACCCTAATAGTTGTGGACATTTTGATACAATTTATTTTATGTTGAATGGTGTGAGCCTCGCTGACTGAGTGGTGTGAGTAGTCGGCTAGTCTTTATACTACATTATATAGAACTGCCTCGTACACCTCTGCCTACCTCTTCGGGGAATACAGGCGTGAGCATACGGTGTTCTTTTCTGAGTCTCTTCTGGTGCTTTGGAGTTTTCCAAAATCGTAAGTGCAGCAATGTCACGCTTTACGGTGAAGGATACTCGGAAAAATGGTGAGCGAAACGACTCATGTGGATTTACAATCTAGGTATGTAAGCAAAAGTAAATCAACATCTGTCACAAAATTTCTAAGCGTTTCAACCTACACTTTAACCTTACCTTGACCGTACCAAGCGTATAGCCGGCACTTGTGGCACTTCGGCTGATTAGCAGCAGCCCTGTGAGCGCGGTTTATAATTGTATAAGGATAACTTACCACATCCCTCGGCTGATCTTCCTCAGTGGTCTCAATATCAACACTCTCATCGCTGTGGTCGCTCCGAGGTGACACCGAGCGCACCGAGCGCGGTGAAGGCGCCGTCGACCGAACTGGAGATCGGCTCTTGCTTGGTGAAGTCGCTAGAGGAGACCTACTGGGGATGACACGTAAAGGTAAAAAGCAGGAGTGCTAAGGGAACCACCCTTAAGAGGTAAGAAGGAAGAAAATAACAGCGATTTATTTTTAGGATTCCTCCAGGCAGGTTTTTGAGGGTGCCTCAAAGTGAATTAATTTAAAAAGTCAAGATTAACCATAACTTTGTACTGAACGATGCACGAGTCAGACCTTTGGCAAACGTGACGTACCAACAAAACAAAATATATCTGAAAATCTATTTCCTGCAGTTCAGATACATTTTATTTTAGATACAAAGGGTATCTGACCCTTCACGATTTGCATATAAGCCTACAAACCTGTTCGGAGACCGTGGCGGGGACATGACAGGTGACAGTTGCGGTGACTCCTGGCGATGGCCACGCACCGGCCGGAATGCCCGAGGTTCTTCCATGGAGCCCACGCTGGTCAGCGCTGTTAGGGCACCTGGCAAAATAGGGACTGTTATTGAAGTTGTTGTCAAAATTTTATAAATGCCACTTGCTTATGTATAAATATAGTTATTTTCAACGGTCATTACGTGAGTCCAGGACATGTACATGGTACTTACCTTAAGTATTTTTAGATACATACAAAACTCGTAAAATCAGTAGCCTCTTGGTATTTAAACATTGAGCATTGTTTCGAGCCAAGTTCCTCCCATAAGAGCAACTTTCTGATCCCTGTCTTTCTGACGATTCCGAAGGTACTTACTATGTTTAAAGTCTCACCAACCAAGGATCTTTTTGATTTGGTTGTAAAGCATAGTACTACGATGATCATGTTTAGTTTTGGTCCAGTATATATTCCTCACCTGGTGTCCACAAAGTAGGCTTCAGCCAGGGAATAGCATACGGCAATGGCAGCCTTGCTCCCCACACGTAGTCGGCCAACCTGGGCACTGGCGCATGCGCATTGGGTGGACTGGGTGCTGGCCTTTTCGCCTCACTCACCGCCTCTGGCTCGGGCCTGCGAATTGGCAACCTTCTGTGGCACGAATTAAAGCTGAACTTTCACTGATCAAATAGGAAGAATGTCGTCATCAGTGCCCAATCTAACCTTAACCATACCAAAGATATATGTGACTCATTCTTATTTTATACTATAAAAAAGACACCACTACAGAATTCTTTATTATATTTAATCATATGCTTATTAAAAAGGGGCAAAATAGAAGCTGTGGCCACTCTGAGCATTTAAGACAAATACATTGAGAAGTCAATAATAGCAAATATTTATTTTCATTCGCTATTCTAGTGATCTATCACAACGAATTTCCTCTCTCGAACCTTATTTAACCAGTCAAAATAACAAAACTGAAAGTACTCCAACCACTAAATGAAGTCTGAAGCACAAGAATTTATCAAACGAACCGAGCAGCGGAGAGCATTCTCTTCCTAGTTCCGCCATTAAACATCGCCTTGACATCTTCCCAAGCGTGCACCACTTCATCTGGTGGGCTGCCTGTGAGCTTCATGTGTCTCCGCCACGAGTTGAAATTGGCAGCATCTGGCTGTACGTACTTATCACCTGGACCAACTCGGTGGGAGTGGAATATGAATTTGTTAGGCGAGAAGAACAGCCCGCAGTAAGCGCATTTGATGCACTTCGCACGGGAAGAGTTGTATCTAAAATTAATAAATTATATGTTCACTCACACAAAAAAAGGCTGTGTGTCTTACCAGGGTCGAAACGAAATAAATAACTTTCAAGTGCCCGATATAACTGATGATAGGCTGTCGTCGTCATCGCCGTCTCAGGCACTAGCACGTCTTTGTATTTCATCTAAGATATAAGTATGCAGGATTTCTCACAATGTTTTCCTTGAGATTAAATGCAAAGACATGTGCCTGAGACAGCTATAGAACTACCATCTGTCACGGTGTCACTTAATCATCTTCGGTGAAAAGTGGGTGTTTTTATTACAACACCCCTGCTTAACCCTTCAGGGAATACAGGCATGAGATTATGTATTATGCATGTATGCATTTACAAGGTACCATTTCAATAACGAATATTTGATGTATCAAGATCCATACCTAGCTGGTAGAAAAGCTCCTCGACAGCCCCAGGCGCACTCATGGTGGACGGCAAAGGCGAAGTCATCGGGTAACCTGGGTGGTGCATTGTCTCCGAGGAAAGACTTGCACAGGCGCTCTGCTTCTCTTCGTGTTATCATACCTGTTTACCATTGACATATTAAACTTATCAATAAGTTTATATCATACTCAAATACTGTTTGTTAGTCTCGCTGAAACTAGCGTTGCTACAACTAGATTTGAATTGTTGACCGAATTCTTCTGATATAAAAAAAATGGGTAAAAGGTTGTTTAAAACATAAAAAATCTGTACCCCAGGACGGAAGAATAAAAAATCTACTTTACAGCATTGGTAGCGCTGGATTCATCTTTAAAACCATTTCAAAAGTTTTCAACGTTTTGAAAGCTTGCGATATTGCTTAATTTTCTGGGAATATTCATCTGCCTAAATCAAAATGTTTAATAATTAGAGTCTTATTAATCTACTAACATAGAAAATAAAGCCACACGTGTACAACTGATGACGCCTATCCCCATGGGATACAGGCTTGAGGATATGAATGTGTGCGACTGAAGTTTTACTCACCACACCTTCTAGAAGACACAGGCATAGCACCAGCCCGCCTCAATATCTCCAACTGGACAGGTGTACACTGCACGCAAGTAATTCCTAATGCCACTCTTCTGTTATGAATCTCATTATACGAGAACTGCTTGAGAAGGGTGTTTGAAATCTGCGCCAGACAGAGTCTCTCCACCCCTTCTATTACCAGGGACACTATTGGCACGCCATATAACAGCACTGTGCTGACCTACCAACAAATAAGAACACTGTTATAGATTGGCTGGGTACTACATTTTTTTGGGTTCTGAAGCCAAATGGCTTATGGATGAACCGTCACGTCTGTCTTTCTGTCCGTCTATCTAAGTATACTGTTGAACCTTGTTAAGTAGGTGTATTCTGTGAAACACATTAAGGTTTTCACACAAAATTGGAACAAAACTCGAGACACACTTCCTAACTTCTAGAATAAGACAATGATAAAACAAAAAAAAATATATTATATACCATGCAAACTTCCACTGAAAATTCATTTGAATAAGATTTAGTAAATAGTATCTTTAGCGAGTCCGACTCGCACCTGGCCGCTTTTTAAAAGAACATTGAAGGCTCGGTCATTTGTTGTTCATTTGACTCTGTCTTCAATAAGCTTGATGAGCGTTCTAAGTATCTGTCACCTTTATTTAATAAAATAGCTTGTAGATACGACTACAGGTAAAATCTCATTGGTAATGCTGGAAATATCTCGCGCAAACTTCAAGTCCAAGACTGTAAATAGATAGCACAGGACAGAGGATCTTATTGTTTGAATGCAAGGTTCGTTTTGGATTGCTGTTTCTATTTGCATTTTGAGGGCTGCTACTCCGTAACTCCGTAGCATATATTTATAGGAGAAATGTCTTACCTGATTAGGCTTACTATTCAAGTGCATCCCTTTGTGTTCGGCCCTTGGTTTGAGCGACTCACGCGGCGAGAGGGCCAAATTGGTGGCCTCCATGCTGTAACAAATAAACATTTAGACACAACACAGTTTTTAAACTTCTGCGACTGTCACCGTTCCTGTGTATATATTGTACTAAGAGTTATGCCAAATAAATATTATTATTATTATTATTTAAACTTGCTTTACGGTGAAGGTGAAAACCTGCATATTTCTGAGAAGTAATTCAATGACATATGTAAAGAGTCTGAGACGGCGATGGACTCACCATCTGTCACGTTGGCACTTAATCATCTTCGGTGAAAAGTGGGTGTTGTGATTACAACACCTCTGCCTACCCCTTCGGGGTAAAATTTCTATAAACTAAAACACGGCAGTGGTGTAATGGGGCGGTAAAAATCGTGGCATTCTGACTAGTTGAAACTTGAAACCGAATGTTTGATTTTGACCTGATAGTTTTGAAACCAATCAAGATAAATATTATAAGGCATTCTTTGACCTCTAATATTCCAATTAACTCCATTTAACTTAAGCAATAATGTTACAATAACGGTCGGATGCCTAAAATAATCTGACAACTGGTTCAACCCAGATCACAGATTTTCCTCGTTAAAAGGGTTGCGAAGGTCTGATGGCAGTGGCTTCGTATAAAAATCAAGTGATCAGCCACATCGGGTTGAATCAAGTGCTGACCCCAACAATGTATGGCATAAGGTCAGGGAGATGAACTTAAGTAATAATGTACCGCATTCAATCCGGGCCCGACGGCTCGGCCACAAGGGGCTCGAATTCGATTTGGCAGAAAAATCTATTAACACCAAACATTATAACACATTACATTAATATCATGCCTATTAGAAAAACAAATAAAGGAAAGTAAGTATAAATTTACATTTGCCGCTCCATAAACGGCACAGTTACAATGGATTCGAGATAAAAACCTACGTTTTGTATAGAAATAGGTAGTTTGCGTGTGACTTTAGTGTATCGAATATCAATTGGGTTTATTGAACTAGGGAGCGATAATGTATGTTACCGCCCCGTCGGGGGACGGCGAGCTCGCAATTTATTTTTATATTATTATACCTTGTAAGTCTTTTTTAGTTAACGATTGATAAAATATCAGATTGGTTTATTATTGCAATGTGTTTTTTGTGATGTGTTTTTTTAGGAATATTAATAAATGTTAGGCCCCAGGCCCATGAGCTCTTATTGCAATGATTTACCCGTGTGACAGTGATAGATGTATACACGTCATACACACCTCTCTCATTATATGAGTCAAACTGTGATAGGTGACTGCAAAATCTTTTCACTCTTAAGGAAAAATTACGAAACATATTATTTTATCCTGTATCAATTTAAGGTCGAAAATCATTTGCACATCCAATAACGAACGTCCAAACATAAATACCTCATTTAACCACCCCTTATTAAAAGTCATCGTCTAAAATAATCCTTGATTTATATGTATTTTCATCTCTTTTTGTTATATGGATTATGTCTTAGTTAGGTTAAGATTGAATTTTCAAAAATCCTCACGTAAAAATCCTAGTATATTTCGCTATTTATATTATAAAGATGAAAGTCAATGATCTAAAGTAATACACTCTTACTCCATTCACAACACAAACAAATAACCCTTCAGTGAACAAAAGCTCTCTTTAAAGTGATAAACGACTTTAAACAAACTAACCAGCCCTAATGTCCAAAATCAACACAGGGTTGTCGGTGGTGACAAACACTATGGGACATTATAGGGTGTGATTAGTCAATTTGTACCACCCCTGTTACAGTGGGTCGCGGTATAATTGATTAAGCTACAGGACATTATGGTGATACTTGCATATGTTACTTTGTTCTGACGGCATTTCAGTGAATTTGGTAACTTTAGTGATAATTAATTATGAACCTTATTCTCAACTAACTTCGGCTTACATTCACCACATTACATTGCCAACGTGACTGATTGTGGGTCCATTGCCGTCTCAGGCACTATACATACGTCTTTGAATTACTTCTCAGAAATATGCAAATTTCCTCACGATGTTTTTCTTCTCCGTAAAGCATGTGGTGTGAAATCACTGTACATAAGTTTTTTACAAAAACTCATTAGTACAGGCCCCGCTGGGATTCGAACTTGCGTCGCTTGCGTCGCAGGCGACTGCTCAAAACCCGAGGTCAACACGGCTATAGATTCAATAAAACCGATACCGGAACGTAGGCACAAACAGACCACAGACAAAAAAATTGCAGATTAAAAAAAAGTTGCACACAAACGTATTTAAATTAAGAACCACACTTCAAAAACGATAAAAACTTGCATTAAATTGTAATTTCACGGTACGAATGTTTACAATCGCTCATATTCGGACAATTGATGTTAAAGTTGCCCTTTAATTATAGATATTATATATTTTTAACGCCATATGGTGTTGATAGGGATGTGCCCTCTAGGGATGATAGCATCTGCAACACTTGTCTCGGAACTAATCGATTTCGCACTGAATACAGATAACTTTATGGCTGTCGTATTATTGACAATTTGCTTTACAATTTTAATTGATATTTATTAGTTCCAAAAAAGAGCTATTTTGTACTTCTATAAATATTAAGCAAATTACATAAAGGTTTAAGTCTTGCTATTTAAATAATAAAATGTTTTTATTCAGATATTTATAGAGCTAAATAGGCAGTTTACATGAGGCAGTAGATAAAATTGTGAATAAGTTTAAAACAAATATTTAAGTTAGGTATAAAACTCCAAAACCAACATAAGTACGACGCATCATAAGAAGAAAACAAATTATAATAATTCTACATTTACCGTCCCATACAAACGTAAGCCCCGAATCGAACCGCAGTGAACCGCGGACAAATAAAATTGGTGACGTAACTAAATCCGCACTACAACATGTGCACTTTCCGGATAATCCGTAACTAAGGGACCACTAGGCCTTCTGTGTCAAGTGTGCGCGGATTGAGGGTACTATCACCATGGATTCAAGTGTTTCTATAACTATATTTTATTTACTATGACCAAATTAATAGTATTTTTCAGAAAGGTCAAATTCGGAGCACTCGTTACCGAAGAAAGTGTATGAAGAGATGCATGAATGTGGATGAAGCGAAAGAAGTATGTAAGGATCGTAGCATGTGGCAAACAGTGGTCTCTGCCTACCCCCATGGGATACAGGCGTGAGCATATGTATGTATGTATGTATATTTTATTTAACTACTGCCTCGTATTGTAATTACCTATTCTTTTTTTTAAGATAAAAGTAATCAATTTGACTCCTTGCAACATCTGTTATCTGTTTTAGAGATTAGCCGGAGATTTTTTTATAAAAATGTGTGTAAAACTTATATGTAAACATTCATGTATGCTTTGAGATTACAAACAGGCGCTTCAATTGTATTTATCTGTATGACTGAATGAAATAGTTTGGAATTAAAAAAATATATATTCCCGTCGAAATATTCATCTTTCACTTTAGGTAAATAGGTGTTATAGAATAATTTTATTATTGAAATAATACTTCTTGTTATGGTCACCCTACCGTCAATCCGCCCCATTCACCATCACTCTATAGCAAGTGCTCCTTTGAGGATGGGGACCAAACACTCGTATTTATAATACCAGTTTGGACTCCTTGCCAGCTTTGATTCAATGTCTATTACCGAAAATGTCAAGAAACGCCGAGAATTGAGAAAAAAAAACATTTGATCTGTTATTTCTCGTAAATTTCTTGGAAAAGTGTTATTTTTTTTTACTTGTGGAAAACATATCGGTCAAATAAGTCAAAGATCATTTAATATTAATAGTTCTAGTAGTGCTTCTCACTTTGCCCTAACAGGGTTTATGATAGCTTTGCTTGGGATACTATTATAATTAAGATTATTTTGTATCATACATGTTAGTAACATAAATGCAATAAACATATGAATATGACGTTGTTATTAAAAGACATACGAAATACATTCCATCGATTCCATAGAAGACATGATACATGTATATGACATTCTAACATTTTAAGTAGGCGTAAAAAAAAACTGCGCAGTGATTTTTTGATCTTTGTTCCTTACAAAAATAATGTATTCGGAATGAGTAAGCGATTTCTATACCTAAGGTTCCTTAAAACCATTGAGAAAGGAGACCAAGATGACTCGCCACAAATAAAGCACGTATTAATAAAGATGTATATCTTATATCATTAAACGAGCAATATAATATACTTAATTGGAATCTCGGAAACGGCTCCAACGATTTTCATGAAATTTTGCATGTAGGGGGTTTCAGGAGCAAGAGATAGATCTAGCTAGGCTTAATTTATGGAAAACATCGTTTTGACCATGTTTTCAGGCACTGGAAAACACATAAAATATCATTACAATACGACAGCAAATTTCGCCGACATCTGTCAAGTTATGGTAGCTCAAAGGTGAGGCTTCCAGCTTACGGAGCGATAACGAAACTAGAGTATCCCGGTTCGAGACTGACGTTCGCTGATTTTTATTTCTTTTTTTTCCTTTTTTTGTGTGAAGAAGAAACCGAGCAATGCTCGGTGAACCAGACATTGGTTATTATACGAAACACTCCGATAAAATAATACGAAACTGGCGTGGGAATCAAGCCTCCAAGCCTAATGGTAGTAGTGAGGTATACTAACCACTGGACCAACAATTCCGTCATTCAACGGTAGATAGGCATTGTTGAAACAGGACTGAATTGATGAAGTATCATTAAACAAACTACGTTTCAAATTGTAAAGGTCTGCTACAAAATTAATTCGCAGATAGACGTTATTTACCCTGGTACTTTGTTCGCTTAATTGGAGTCGACGTGAAGACGCGGGGTTAATTCGACGATTAATATTTAATCGACGCTTTGGAACGCCCCTACTCTAGTTTAGGAGCTCGGTGGGTATTTGTCGACAGTCAATGTTTAATTTTACTGAATAGTTATGTACTTTAGATGTTTATGAAACGCGTTTTTATGTTTTATTAATTGGAGGTATTAATTTTATTATGTATCACTGAAAGAACTTAACTGAAGTTAGGTTAGGTTAGGAATAATAAGTTTTCATAGATTTACACTATCCCCATGTTAGAGACACTCTATAAAA
Source organism: Watsonalla binaria (assembly GCA_929442735.1). Lineage (NCBI taxonomy): Eukaryota > Metazoa > Arthropoda > Insecta > Lepidoptera > Drepanidae > Watsonalla > Watsonalla binaria. The sequence continues at coordinate 2,291,283 of OV838932.1, forward strand.
CCAATGTGACAGATTTCCAGAATCTCCCAAGGAGTGACTACGTCTCAATAAGACAGTTCTTTGTGAAATAGAACGATTGAAGTGCTAACTAGCGTATTAAGTATAGTAAAACACCAGTTACTTTGGTTTAATCATAATTCTATATACATATTTTCTGCGTTTGCGGTTGAAACTCTGGGGCCTTGGGGTCCAGATGCTCATCAACTTTTCAAAGAGGTCTTCGTCTGGTAGAAGCTTATTTAAATAAATATAAATATAACGGTGTTAAAGACTACTTCGACCAAGTAACATGCTCTCATAGACAAATAGAGAACTGAATATAGCATAGACAGTTTCATATGAAAACTTGCAACCAGTTTCATAAAAAAGTTGATTTACCCTTTTTGTTAACAAAGAGAGGTGGTGACCTCGGGGTTTGATCAGCTACAAAAGCGACGCTAGTTCGAACCCCAGCGCAGTCTATACCGCTGAATTTTTCCAAAAAATCTTATGTGCAGTGATTTCACCCCACGTGCTTTACGGTGAAGGATAACATCGTGAAGAAACCTGCATATGTCTGAGAAGTAATTCAAAGACGTATGTCTGGTGCCTGAGACGGCGATGAACTCACCCTCTGTCACGTTGGCACTTAATCATATTTAATGAAATGTGGGTGTTGTTGTTAAAACACCTCTGATTTCCCCTTCGGGCACCCTTCTGGGATGGCGTGAGCATATTTATTAAAAAAAATTATGTCTTTTGTTATCATGATATCTGTTTAACATCAGACGCATATACTTACCTACGCATGTTTGCCATATCTGTACTTAGTATAAAAACACCGTATCTGTGAAAAGCATTTTGTATAATGTTACAAAAGGATAAATGTTTAATTGTATTAGTACAACGATGTAAACTGTACAAAACCCGCCTCTAGGGCTGCACATCCCGCCATATAATATTAAGCACTCGTGCGTTGAGGGTAGAACAATGTGTGTTGACACACGGAGCGAGTCGCATCCGATTTTTGCACACAATTGAATCACTAACTAATCCCCATCCATTGTAGATTTGCACAATTAATCTCCCTTAATTTTTTTCAGTTTACTGAGTTTATAATAGTGAATATGTTGTATCGGTAAATATATATCTCTCTCGAAACTAATAATCGATACGTATAATCAAATTGAATTCTTTCTTCTCTGTCGGCGACTCATAATCGTCTCTGTGATGTCCTGTGAATACTGTCTCAATAGATATCTCCATCGCCCTCTATCTTCGGCATGGTGGAATGCGACGTTCACCGGTATTGCCAAATGTTCGGCCACATCTTTTTGGTCTACGACCTTCTAATCGTTTGCCCTCTGTTCTTCCATTTACAATTAGCCTTTCAAGATTATTTGCTTTCAAAATAAATTACTGCCTGGCGGGGCCTGTACCAATGAGTTTTTCTAAAAAACTTATGTACAGTGATTTCACGCCACGTGCTTTACGGTGAAAGAAAACATCTTGAGGAAACCTGCATATGTCTGAGAAGTAATTCAATGACGTATGTATAGTGCCTGAGACGGCAATTGACTCACCCACAGTCAGGTTGGCACTTGATCATATTCGGTGAAATGAGGGTGTAGTAACAACACCTCTGCTTACCCCTTCGGGGACCCTTCAGGGATGCCGTGAGCATACCTATATGAATTACTTACATAAAAAACGGATGTTTTTTTCTATCTCTCTGTCTTTCTGTCTGTCTGTTTTTTCTGGCTAATCTCTGAAATTGGCTGGACTGATCTTAATAGGAATTTCACTGGTAGACAGCTCATGTTACAAGATTAACTTTGGATAACTATTAAAAAAAATCCAAGAAATATAAAGCCATCTATGCAATGCATTTTTGCAGAGGAAGTAACGGGGCACAGCCTTAATAATTATGATAATGAGCCATATTAGCGTCAAGATATGCTCCAATGTTATCCGATTTCCAATCTCACCCCATACTTTACGACCTCGTCAGCTATCACGTTGGCACATAACCATCTTCGGTGAAAAGTTGTGTTATGACATCTCTATCTACCCCTTAGAGCAGCTTTTTGAAAGTGTTGAACTAAATAACCCAATTTTTTTATAAACATATCAGCTATTGGCCTAAAATCGAAAGTTTGCAAACAAAATGTTATTGATTCAATTAAATCCAGAATGTTACAATGTTATAAATAAAATAGATACAATAAAACCGCATTATTCCCGATAATTCATAAAAAAATTTAACTGTTTCAACCTCTATTATCCCATAAAATACAGCCAACTTGATAGTAGGTAAATGATCGCAGCGTATTTAAACAATTGAACACAGCAAACGTCATAAAAATTTACAAGCACGTTAAATTTAAATAAATTGTCATTTTATGGACAAACTTTTTCCATCAAATCAAGAAAGTTTAAATAAACTCCGCTCTCAACATAAAACAGTACAAATATAAATGCAAATTGTCCTCGGATATATATTTAAAAGTAATTGAATTGACAGCGACGGCAAATTGACATCTGCCGAGTTGATTTGATGAGATTGTTTGCTCGGAAATGATTACTAGCTCCCTGCCTATTATTTTTAATATATTATGTATATTTTACAAAGAAATATAGATTGATGGATACATCATTTATTTTATATAAGTGGTATTTTTTGCGTTTTCGTAAAGGTATATTTTTTATCATTCCAAAATAAATAAAATGAAACATTAAATTTATAGGTTCGAATTTGGACGTTAATAATTTTTCAAATTCTCTTCAAATATTTTGTTTGTCTTTACAAACTTTTCCGTCGGCGCTCAAATTAATAGTTATATTATTTTAATGGTAAGCAAGTAATTAATAAGTTTTCAACCTTTATCACTGCTAATGAGAAAACATTCTTTTACACTAACTTTTACTTTCGTTGCAGAAATTCCTAGCTTCCATCTAAACAAAGCACCTTTATTTTCGCCTGCATTTAGATTAATGACCGCTCGAAAAGCCAAGCAAAAAATAATTAATATTCACAATAAAACACCTTTATATCTTGTTACAACCTTTTCCTTTTTAAAATCGATTTAAGAACAAATGCGCCCCCCTCAGACAATTCGAGAATCACAAAATCAGTTTAAAAAAAACAGTTGTCTCTTCAATCCGAAAAGTTAAATCATCGCCTTAATGTTAGAATAATGAATTCGTTGCCAATGTGCCCCTGTTTGTCTTTCAATTACGCCCTCCCGAGGGACAGGGGGGTGTTTAAACACAACGCAATAAAGTCTACATTCGTGTAACATGGCAATATCTATTTAACAAAGGGCAGAAATTAAATCTTACGCTTATTTGTGAATGTAATTTTCAAGCGCAGTGACTTTTTTGTATTATGCAAATACGCTACTCACTTATTTATGAAAGAATTATGGGAAATAATTATATTTCTCATTTGTATTATTGCTTTGGGACCTTGGTATTAAATACAGTATGAAATCTTAGTAACTCCCGACTTTGGTAATCTCTTCACACCCCTTTTGGAGACTTGCTTCAGAAAACGATGTCGGAGAACTAATTCTACAGCCTGATCGTTCAAAGGATTACTCTATTACTCTCAAGTGCAAGGCACGATAATACATTTAAATCCAAAATATATGTTATTAATACTACCGCCGGGTTTGGAAGATTGCTTTACTGAGAGAAACCCGGACCAAAGCTCAGTAGTTTCTCTTTTCAACAACAAACATGTTGATAAAAGTATAAGCTCATGGACACAGTTACAATGCTCAAAAACGATAAAATTTGTTTACACAAAATGTGAGGCTAGAGATGACCAGTCCCCATAAGCATCATCTGTTCAAAAGAATGACGTGAATGCAAGTTATCATCATAGTTTCAATTATGTAGGAACGACCTGGGGTCCTACCCTGACCTCTCAATGCCGTGATAGTTAGACTCATATTATGAGACAAATGTACATGTCGTGTATACATCTGTTACCTTCGCACAGCTGAACTATCATTGTAATATGAGTTTATGGTTAAGCCCCTGATCTGACCAATCGATCAATGATATTATAAAAATACTGTCCATTATGTAATGGAGAATACAATTATGTGCCTAGATAACGATTAAGCTACGTTGCTCTACGAAACTCGTAGCTTCAGAGTTCATCAGAGATAACATGGCCTTGAGATTTTTGTAGGCTTTTGAACAGAGTGCCTAATACGAGTTTTGTTAAAATCGCCGTCACAAGCAATCGCGTCGACGTAAACGCAGATTTATATGAGGTCACGTTAATTCAATTCAAAAATCTTTATTCGATTAGACTTTTTACAAAGTACTTTCAAATCGTCAGAAAGATACGATTACATAGGATTATACATGCTACCACCAGGTTCGGAAGGTTGCTTTTACTAAGAAGAAGTTAGTATCATCTTTAGGCCGACAGACGGCACTGTTTCGATCCTATACAAATCGTTTACGTCGACGCGATGACTTGTGACGGCGGCAGTGAACTCGCACTAGGGCCTCGTACCCCAAGTAAAAATGTGTTGGTCCTTCACCTTTGACAATCAACCACAACCCACCTCCGGAATGTATCAACACTTTATCAGACACGCTAAAACTCCAACCATTTTAACGTGTCTATACTTGGAGCACAGAAAACAGCCCAACGTCCGCCTTTTGATATATTATTTGCTTTTCGCGTTCATGAGGTTGCTAAGAAAATATGAATTATTTAAAAGAAGCAACATAGATACCGTCTGATGGTAAACGGTTACCGTAGCCTATTTGTGATTGACATTCTACAGGTATTCGTTTTGCACCGCCAACTTTATTGCGTCAAATAATATTGATAAATCATAAAAAAGCAAAAAAAACTTTAAGCTGTTTATAATATAAATTACTTTATTAATAAATGTATCTGCTTGAATATATTATTTACGTACAAAAAAATTAAAACAAAACAGCATTCACAAACTTACATACCTCAGAAAAAATCACGGCAGACCAGCAAAATCAAAAATATGTATAACAAGTAACAAAAAAATCACGTCACCGTAACCAGCCCGCGCGGCTGTGAGCCCGAAACTGCCTTCCAGCAACCAACCCTCAACCAATGGGAAACGCCCCGGAGCAACCCCCGCCCACCAAGCCCTGGGACCAATGAGAATCCGCCCAAAACATTATTTACTGGTAACTCCCGCCCGCTCTCGCCGTCTCAACTTATCGATTGGTACCAACACTTATTTAAGGCGGCGACAGAATTAATTTTGTGATTGAACATTACAAGTTCAATGTTATTAATTTGAACGTTCAGTTAACGAAGCGGGTGTATAATGGGCTGGTTAAGTGTTTGATGCTTTCATATAGGTATTTACAGTTTATATCGACTCTTAAGTAATGGCATAACGATCTTCCATTAGATATTAGGAGTTGCCCGACCGGGGACTGTACCTCCGCCTTATAGAAAATCGCAGCCAAATAATGATACCTTTGAGTACCTAGTATTGTGTTCCTGCGGTGAGTAGGTCGCCAGTACTCCATGGAGGGGAGGAGTAGGATTGGGGGACACAGGGATTTCATCTATACAGATAACTGAAATTGAAGCGTCTGTTTATAATTCCAAATCAACAGCTTTTTACTAAATGCACATGGAATTACTAACATAAAATTGTATTCTTTTTAATTTTCTCGTTCGGTCTGTTTTTTCCGGTTATCCCCGAAAGAGATGGAGTTTTAATTCGAGTTTGGTCTAGTCTTTGTTTAAACCATATTTCGTAACAAGGGACTATATAATGTGTTTCATTTACAATACCTAAATTATTTTCAAACCAATTAATAATTTCTCTCCAGTAAACTATACATTTAACAACAAATCTAAGACAGACACTAAGCTATATCTACTTAAATGATGATGGAAAGAAATGGAAGACACTACACCTTGGGGTGGCCACAATAAGCATTAGATTTGTTGTAAAATGTATTTTTATAATATGCTGTGTATATAATTAAATGTATTGTGTACTGTATATATATTGTGTAATATTGCTACGTTTTGTGTAATTGGTTACTGGCCGTTCAAAATGTATATATAAAAAAAGAATTAAAAAAAACATAATGTGAATAATTTTATATGAATTTTATTATAATGGATCATTATTTACTATGTAAGGAAGTGTACATGATGCCTGCTCAGTTTCTTACCGGTTCTTCTCAGAAGGCTAGTTTCCTTGGTAAATTCTTCGACAGCCATAAGTGCCTTCCCAGGGCCTAAACTGAATATGTACATAATTTTCATTTACACGTTTCTGAAAGGGGCCCAACGGGGGTTAGCTACTTGCTTGAAATTTCAAGACATCTATAGGTTTTCAGCTTAAGGTTGTGTTTTGCTCAGATAAAGGTATTTTTCCTAACAACATACATCTCCGAAGGGGTTAGCAGAGGTGTTGTAATAACAACATCCACTTTTCACAAAAGATGATTAAGTGACAACATGACAGATGGTGAGTCTATCGCCGTCTCAGGCACTATACATACGTCTTTGAATTGATGATGGTGATGATCCGACTACGATTAACTTGTCGGTAGTGCATTCGCATGTGGCTTATGTATCCAGTCTTTGAATTACTTCTCAGATATATGCAGGTTTCCTCACGATGTTTCCCTTTACCGTAAATAAATAAATAAATTTAAGAAAAATTTAGTGGTATAGGCGCCGCTGGGATTCGAACTTGAGTCGCTTGCGTAGCAGGTGACTGCTCAAACCACCACAGCTCTCTTTTCTCCCTTTCCTAACATTTTTTAAGATTTCTTTAATTTTTCAAATCCATACCCTTAAATTGTTAACAAACATAGCTCATGCCTTAATTGGCAAAGCAATAACGCAAAATGCCATCAAGATAACAGATCACGCGCAGGCAATTATAAACTGCGAAGTAGGATACATGGTGTTGTAACGACCCGTGCCGTCTGCCGAACAGATTTAACCCTCAATTATTGAATTAAGCTGCGATGAAGGGTTGCGCACCCCTGCCGCGATGACAATTGATGGATTTAGTGACGAGACTTACTTGAACAAGTATCGATACAACTCACTAAAGTGTGGAATGGGACAGCGCATGTTTTCGATACTAAACATAATCTGTTATGTTAACTGTAGATTGTTTAAAGTAAGGAATGCACATACCAATACGTAAAATCATAAAGTGGTCAGTTTATATTAGGTGGAAGATAATATGAATGCTTATTAATTATCATTAATTATTAATGTGCGTTTAGTGATCCAAAAAAAACACGAAAATGTTAATGTGATACTCCTTTTTTTTTTTTAAACTACTTACTACAATGTGAATTGTAATATATATACGTGTATGACAAATTAGGCCTGGGAGCCAGGATCAGTCGGAGCAGACCTTGGTTGGTTGAATTAAACACCGTAACTTGGGCAGTCCTGGTATTAAATGATTCCACAACTGTATTGATTGGTTCCCTTGAAGACCACACTATTGACATTTAACACCGAACTATATACAGAACTAAAAGAGAATCTTAACATCGAGATGTAAAATGATAAGGCGCCATCTTTTGAGAAGATGGCTAACTACTAACATATAAACTACGTTAAACAATACGTATAAAATGTTACTTCTGAATATTACAAAAGTGAGAAGTATAAATTACAGAAACATATTTATTGATAAATTCCATCGACACCGGCCCACATCTATCGTTGTTGACGTTCAATACTGACATAATGAAGTGTCGTCACGGGCGTTGTGAACATTGTGCCAGTGTGCGGTGGCCCTTATGTTGTGTATCACTGTAAACGCGCCTTTATTGATACGTCACGGGTGTTGTTGATAAACTAGCTGCATGGGGTTCATTATGGGGAAAAGACTCGCAGTTAATTTTTATTTCTAAAAATGTATTTGTACTAAACTTACAAGGGTTGTTTTTGGATCCTCAAGTTTTTCTAATGCTTTTTTACACGCTTATATTAGCTTTTATTAGAGATGGGCCTTGAAGCTTGAGCAGTCACCTGCCTCGCAAGCGGCGCAAGCTCGAATCCCAGCGGGACCTGCACCAATGAGTTTTCCTAAAAAAATATTTACAGTGATTTCACACCACTTGCTTTACGGTGAAGGAAAACATCGTGAGGAAACCTGCATATATCTGAGAAGTAATTCAAAGACGTATGTATACTGCTTGAGACGGCGATGGACTCACCCTCTGTCACGATGGCACTTGATCATATTCGGTGAAATGTGGGTGCTGATGTAACAACACCACTGGTTACCTCTGCGAAACTTCTGAGTTATCATGAGTATTATTATTTTTTTATTTGCTTGGTATCTAAGTAACGGAGTGTTTGAACATGGATTTCGCCCCTATTAACATATGCTCACGCCTGTATTCCCCGAAGGGGTAGGCAGAGGTGTTGTTATCACAACACCCACTTTTCACCGAATTTGATTAAGTGTCAACGTGACAGATGGTGACTCTATCGCCGTCTCAGGCACTATACATACGTCTATTATTATTATTATATAGACCTATTAAATAGAGGGATTGATTTAAAAAATAATAATATTCTAGCAAGTGGCATAGAAACTTTCAGCTCACCTAGTGTTAATCAGCTACTGTAGAATATTATTGCTTGCAGCACCTTGTGTGGAATACTTTATAGTAAGATTGCTGTGGCAACTGACAGGGTGATGAAATATGAAATAGTCCTCTTATAGGTAACCCGGGATCCCCATTCCTTCTCCCGCCACGGAAACCATGTGACCAAATAAATTGCTGTTCGTTAGTGTCGCTAAAACCTGAGAATAGCTGGACCGATTCGAGTAATATTGACCTTGACATAGCTGTTATTTTGGAATCACAAACAGACACTTAAATTTTATTTATCCGTATAGATATAGATTAATTGGGTCATAAATTCCCAAAGCAGCACACGTTAATGTTAAGAAACAAATTCTCAATTAGAAAGGATTATAGCTACCATTTTTTTTTCATAATCGCCCCCATTTTAAATACAACTTATTGATACGTTGTTAGAGTACATTTTCCTCTGACTTAATTCAAGTACATTTCAATACAATTTGTGTGGGCTTAGCTTTTTATAAGGTAGCAATTAATGTGGGATGTTTTCCGGTGCTTTACCTTTTGATAACGAAACGGGCATACATAATCAATCGAGAGGATTTACGCAGCAATAATTATATTTTTATTCATTCATTTAATTATACTTGGCCACTTGCTATTCTGTGTTAAAAAGAAATATTTTAAATCGTTTGCTGTGTGATTTTTAACTTAAGTAATTTTCTTATTAAGATAAATATGGTCACGCTATTCCCGAAGCGGTAAGCATAGGTGTTGTAACACCACGTTTCGCGTGACAAAGGTGAGTCCAACGCCATCTCAGGCCCTATCTTCATCTTTGAATTACTTCTCAGAGATATGCAGGTTGCCTCAGGATGTTTTCCTTCAGCGTAAAGCACGTGGTGTAAAATCACTGCATATAAATGTATAGAAAACTCATAGGCGTAAATACAGATATATAAATCTTGTCTGTGAGTATGGCGAGGTCTACTGTATACCTACATTATATTTTCATGCATAAATTAACTGATTTAGTATTTTATGGATCTCACAACTTTTAAGGTTTAAGAGCTGAATTGTGAAAGTTGGTCTTTACTAGTTATAGTTTTGATGGAATTACGTTTTCAGGATTATAATTGTTTCCGCCTGGTTTGGAAGGTTGCTTTTGCAAAAGAACTCAGCAGTGAATAAAGCGCGTATTTATTTTAAATTGATGAATTAAATTTTTTTCGCTGGTTACAATAATTACTTATATCCCAAAAATATAATTCTTCCTGTTCTTGCAACATTTTTCATTGATACTTCGCTCTTATTGGTCGCAGCGTGATGTTATGAAGCCTGCGTGAAACTATCAAAACTAAAATAATTTTTCAATTAGTTCCTGAGATTAGTGCGTTTAACCAAACACACAAATAAAATTTCGCTTCGCTTCATAATATTAATATAGATAATACACAGTTTCACCCGCGTGGTTCCCGTTCCCGTGGGGGTACGGAAATAAAATATAGCCTATATTTCTCGCTGATAATGTAGCTATCCATTGCGGGCAGAATTTTTCAAATCGTTCCAGCATTTTTTGAGCGAATTCGTTACAAACATACTTACATACAAATATTTCCTCTTTATAATATTAGTATAGAAGTATAGATTTATATTCTTATGGACTCAACTCCAATGTCAATACTAATTATTGTTATAATGCTCCAGACCACATGCAATTAAAACATAATTAAATAAATAGCATGAAGTAAATTAAAAGAGAATTTGAGTAGACAAAGTCCGCTAAACCAACAGATTAGTTAATGACTCTATCTGCCCCCGGTTTCGGCTTACGGCAAACATGTCACCGGCAAAGTGATTAAGGTGGCTTCACCAGTTTTTAGGGGCTGATGGCTCAAGAAATTACGATGAAAAGGGTGGGACTTTTATTTCATTTGTGTCATTACCTAGAACGGTGACGAGTCGTCAGGTAGGTATAGGTTCACCTTTATTGTAAAATAAATATATAAATATGCTCATGCCATCCCAGAAGGGCTCCTGAAGGGGTAAGCAGAGGTACAACAAACAACAACGCCCACTTTTCACCCATATAAGAGGGTGAGTCCATCGCCGTCTCAGGCACTATACATAAGTCTTTGAATTACTTCTCAGACATATGCAGGTTTCCTCACGATGTTTTCCTTCACCGTAAAGCATGTGGTGTAAAATCACTGCTCATAAGTTTTTAGAAAACTCATTGGTAGACAGGGGAATCAAGCCCCACGACAGCCACGGCTTAATTAATATTAGATTTTTTTAATAACTGTGGTAGAGGACATCTGTCGCCGGCAACGCAAGGACGCAAGCTCAGGATTTGAGCTTATGCAGAAATGAGTTTACTAAAAACTTAGTAGGAAAACTTATAGAATTATGTCTGAACAGAAATTCATACACGCAAGTGTATAATACCTTAAACGGCGATGGACTTACCATCTCACTCATTCCCAGAAAGTGTGAGCAGAGGTGTTGTTATAACAAAACACCATTTTGTCTTGGTACTTAACCATCATCGACGAACATTGGGTGTATTACATTTGCTATTCTTTGGTGACAACTTTGATAAGGCGTGAGCATTGTTATCTTATTTTTATACGTTTTTTTAATAAGTAAAATACTAAGGTTTAAACAGGCATGTTCAGCAGCGTAACAAACAATTCTGTTCTCGCTAACGCTGTCAGACATAACTAAAAGTGTGAAGGCGCTCTACAACGAGTCCTCAGGTAATTGAATACCCGCCTACCACTACTAATGGTTATTCATTACGTCATTACATTTATAATAATACTAGCTGTGCCCTACCGGTTCACCGGCGTAGATTTAATTTCATTCACGCGGACCCCTAAATGTTTTTTTAAATAAAAGTACGTTAAGTAAGTCTGGGTTACTCCTTGTAACATTAGCTATATGTTAGTTAAAGTTCCGTTAAGACACAGACTGAGAATCTTTTGTGCATCTAGTTAAAAGCTATTATTTTGGAATTACAAACAGACACTTCGATTTTATTTGTCTGTATAGATATAATATACAATACTAACAAATATAAAATCAGTCTCATTTCGCCAGCTATTTCTAAAGTCCGATGTAATAGGGGTAAGCCTAAAGCCATTGTCCAGGCACTTATCCTGACTCCGGGTTGCTACTGTGAAATTACAGATGGAAAGCCCAATAACTCTGCCCGACCTGGGCTGGATCGAACACAGGAGCCAGGAATCGAACCCAGGAATAAAAGCTTATGTTGTTAGCACAGGTAAAAAAATACCTGACTGACTGTGATGAATTAACAAACACCCAAAAAATGCACATGATTGAAGAAAGCAAATTTCCTTTCAAGAGGTCTTTGTACTATCTCACTGAATTCTCACCATGTACCAATAGTAGGAGCTGTGTCCACCGGTCCGGAAAGTTAAAACGGGAAGCCTCCTCCCCACTCCCATTGGACTTGCCCAGACATGATAATTTTGCACGACTCAATTAAACAAAGCATTATTACCGTAAACAATTAAATTTCGTTTGCTATTGCCAACGGATTTTATTATTTACTCGGTTTTAAGGTAAATTTCGAAAATGATTGAAAGTTAGAATCATTTTAAGAATGTAATTTTGAACGAGTTATTAAGTAATTGATTATGCTTTTTAAATGCAACGCTTTCGATAAATTGAGGGCTTACCAGAAAGTACTTTATCATAAATCAATAATTAATTTTAAAAACGCGTAACATTACCTGTAAAATTACGGGTCCCACATATCTGAGATTTAAAAAAACCATTCAGGCAATTGGGACCGTGGTTCCAGTTAACTAGCGGTCCCAGTCGCTCGAATCCACGTAACCACACCCTCCGTGCGTTTATAGGCAAGCTACACATCAAATAATTAAGCTTATTTATATCTACTTATAAATATTATAAAGAGGAAAGATTGGCTCGAAAAGTAAAACCGTTTTTTAAATTTCTGTCGGCACTTAATTCAACCCGATGTAGCTGATCACATGATTTTTATACGAAGCGACTGCCATCCGACCTTCGCAACCCCTTTAACGAGGAAAACCTGTGATCTGGGTTAAAACAGTTGTCAGACTATTTTAGGCCTCCGACTGACCTGTAACGATTGCCAAAGATGATAAATTGGCAACCGGGGACGGAACAGGCGGTCACCCATCCAATTACTGGCTAGGGTTAGGGTTGCTAAGCTTAACTGATCGAATGATATGCGCAATAGCAACTGTGCCACAAGCTCCTCTTTAGGACTTTGTCAAATAATACGTGTAGGTAATGTTAACACGAATCTAATAGATATTTTGCTAAAAGTCTCCGCTATAAATGGCGCATGTTACTTAACGTCTGAGCCGCAATAGTCCTCTGGAGCGGCAAATGGCATTAGTGAGTCTAAACCGATTACATTAACTGAACCGGGATCCAATAGGAGCCACGCCGTGCGTGAAACATGCCTTCAATACCATTGTTTTGTATATTGTTGTTGTACTACGGTACTCTTGATACAAATGAATCTATTAAATCTGTATTTAATACTGTGAATTCGAAAGTATCATGTAATTTTTTAGGGCCTTCTTTACAGTAGGAACCTTGGTGCCCGAGCAGTTTGACAAGTCGCCCGGTATGCAAGCCACATAAATTGAATTGCACATCTTATCATCATCATCATCCTCCTGCCCTTTTCCCATGTTATTTGTGGTCGGCGCAATGTGTTCTTCTCTTCCATTTCTCTCTATCTCTATATCTGTATTCACTCCTATTTTAGCCATATCATCATTCACACAATCCATCCATCTTTGTTATCTTATATTATATTATTTATATTATACCTTTAAACGAGCAATTCTTGTTTATGTATATAATCTTAATCTCAGAAACGGCTCCAACGATTTTCATGAATTTTTGCATGCAGCGGCAAAAAATAGATAGCTAGGTAGGTTTCATTTATAGAAAACATCGTCTTGACCATGTTTTCAGGCACTGAAAAACTCATACAATATCATTACAATACGATAGTAAATTTCGCCGACATCTGTCAAGTTATGATAGCTCAGACGTAAGGCATCATGTCTACGGGGCGATAACAAAGCGAGGAATCCAATGGGTTCCTCCACATATTTTTAAAAATTTACAAGTAATTTTTCTCAACAATCAATTGCTATTGGCAGAATAGTTTTACTTAAGCTCATCGCCATTAAATAAATAAAGGAAAGGAAAGGCAAACTAGAGTACCCCGGTTCGAATCTGACGTTCACCGGTTCAATGTTTTCTTATTCCTTTTTTTTGGTATACATATATGAAAAAACATCACTATCTTTTAACATGCTTTAAAGTTGATTAAATCGATTGCGTATTACCATAATTTTGTATGGGAACGTTAAAGAGCGGCGAGTATAGGAAGTTTTACTTCTCCATACAAGACCATCCTTGGGGCACAAACAAACACTTCAATTTTATTTTCTGTAGCATATGGCTAAGTGCGCGTAGAACCCTCAAGCGACGGAAATATGCAGATATCAGTAAAACATTTATGTTTCTGCCGTTTGAGGTTGAGACTTTGAGGCCATGGGTAACTTGGCACTTGATGGTAATATATTGGATTGGATATAAGTATTGAGCAGAGCGTTTTAAGACCTTCTAAGCTTTAACGTATCATTTTGATTCCGTAAAAACAAAGTTGAGAAGATTTTCCAAGCTGCATAAGCGATCATAGTGGGCCCCTTCGCCTGTAGACTGTAAGAATGTGAAGTGCAGTAATGACGGCGAGATTTATGGTGAAGTTACTATTAAACAACGTGAGAAAACCTGTATATTATGTTATGATATTGACAGACGATGCTTAAGACGACGATAGCATTATCTATACCTTCTCCAATACTCTTATATACCTTTTCTCTCTCCTCCTATAAACACATTACTCACTGCAGGACCATAGATTATTTTAACAGCGATCTTCATGAACTCAGCTCCAACTGCCGAACGGCCTTCCTCTCTTAAGAGTAGACTAAGTATCGGGAGCCGAGAATATGCTAAGCTTTCATACCTCCAGTCGTATTACAGCGAAACGTTTTCGGCAATATCACGTTTTTAGTCACCATCACGTCTTCCCACATACAAGTATACGATCTTAAATAAATGAATATAGCTATGTCGGTATAGAACAACGTCCTTATTGTTTATTTATTTCCACTTGAAACGTACTGTGTAAACTCCCCTTAAACGCAATATGGAATTAATTCTCCAATTGGAACGTGTCCGCCGACGCAGCACAACAATGCTGGCTGTAAAGTTACAGTGGCTGACAATGCGATTAGAGTTCGATTCGGCGAGATTTTCGCGTTTGCTTTTAATATAATTGTTCAGTTTATCTGTTGAGGATTATACAAGGATTACCTCCGGGCGCTCGGCGGGCCGCACAAATTGAATTGTAATATGCTATCGTTATTAATAACGTACACTCGGCTAGGGTTGGTATTTCTCTCATGTTTTATTTTATTTTTATTATTTTTATTACCGCAGTGATATTTTATTTTTCGATCAGGTATGTAATCTTTACTTTAATCAAAAAAAAACATTTTAAAATACTATGTCAATATATGTTTGGTATTGATTTTTGATATGGATCTCTCACAGATAAATAACATCCATTCATAGTGGGTTTCCGACCCTATTAAATCGGCAGTCCTAACTAAGTACAGCTATAATTTAGACAAAATATTATATCGTACGCTGAAACTAGTTATTTAACCACCGCCCACTGCTGGGCATAGGCCTCCCCCAACGATGGCCACGACGACCGGTCTTATACCTCCCACAGCCAGGGTTCCTGTAATCCTCTGCAGGTCGTCGATCCACCTCGTTGAGGGCCTACCCACAATGCGCCTGCTAATACGCGGTCGCCACTCAAGAACCTTTGGGCCCCATCAGCCATCGGGTTATTCCCATCATGATAGTACCCCTTTGCTGTAAATCATAACGATTTAATTATTAACAGTATTGTTGAATTATCAATAAAAATGAATAAAATACCTGCAGGACACAGCCCTATCGGCAGCATCAGCCGCGCCAACCCTACACCACCGATACAATCGGTCGCATCCAGCCGAGCGACTCATTTTTTCCCGCAAATTTTAAACGTTCGTAGTTCCCCCAGATTTCCGCGAATCAGCCGTATTTGTACAATAACTGCCCGCTCGGGACACAATAGCCTTTTTGTTTAACGACGTCCTTCTATTGCGAGACGGCGCGTGCCTGGTTTTTTCAATGGGGTATATTTAACCCGCTGAGCAGATTTAGCAGGCCTCATTACGAAGTTACGATATAGGTACTTGTTATTATTGGTGCACGTGTATGCGGTAAATCCACGGAGATTCGGTTGTGTCGTTGAGGTTAATATGTAATTAGGTATGTTTTGATACGACATTACTACCCTTGTAGATGACTTGAAAGAGAAGCTTACGTTCTCTAACTCTACCTGGTTTATAAGTAATCACACACCTTTTAAACCTCGTAATCTTTCCTGTAATTAGTATGCAACTTATACAATAAAAAGTACTAGAAATACTAAGAGACCACAAACATAATTGCCTTTTTTGACAGATTACAAGACAACTACATAATCACGTGTGCTATTTTTGTTACTTAAAAGCTTCTAGAGCCAAACTTTGCTATATATGGTTTTCCCAATAAACCCTCTTTAGGTAATGCTTAGGTTTGGTCTTTACACTGCATACATATCTTACAACATTAGGGACCAACATTTCACTGAAACCTAATTGCCGTCGGCCGGGGGAACGTCGACGATCCATACACAGAGTTGTATATATTATAAGTAGTTCCTTTATTTGTTAAACAAAATATTGTACTTAAGTATATAGATAAATCTGCTTACCTACTCTAGGTATTTTATTATATACATGGGGACACTCACAGAATACAAAACACGGAGAGACAATTCTCAAAGAATAATATTTTTTATAAAAAATAAGTACTTAACTGTTGAGTTTCTTGCCGGGTTCTTCTCAGCAAAAGCTACCTCCCGAATCCGGTGGTAACATTTATAATCCTGTATAATGTATTTTTGTGTCCTTCTGACGATTTGAAAATACTTCGTAATAAGTGTAATCAAATATAGATATTATGAAACTTGAACTAAAGTATGTTTGAGGCCTACTACTATCGTTTCAAGCAGAGCTTTGACGTTTCATTTTATGGTATCAGTGCCGTCATGAGTTTTGAGCGTTGAATGCACAGTAGTAATTTTTAGAGCCTATACTTGCGCAGTTATCCCCACTATTTTCACTCAGCACTCAAAACTCATGACGGTACCAAAATGAATCGCGAAAACTAAGAAATCGTCGGTCTTAACACATGCTATTTAAAAGGATCGTTGGCTTGGAGCGCGCTAACAAATTCGTGGGAAAGGTATCATAACCATTCGCTTCAATAAACACATCTGCCCGGATTTTGTTCGGTATAAATTACCACAAAATCACCATAATCCCAAGACCTTGGCTATAACGATACGAATAACAAAACACATTCATTTGTCACAATTACTGTTGAGGCGGAATAACTGGCCACATCACGCCCTACGATGGAGCAAACCTCTCGTTAACACCACTGCTCGGCCCTCATACATTTTTATGAGCCCTTCCACATATTTATATCCACATACCTTGTTTACCCTTAGGAAGTTGGAATATCGACGATTTTTCATCTCATTTAAAGGGAGTATTGATTACCAAAGTATTCAATGTCTATGTTAATCTATATTTTTAAATTAATGCCTTTAGAATAACGCTGCTGTTCGGGAAATCACCTCGTGTTTAGCTTTGCGGCATAACGAGCGAATGAAAACCTATATTGTATGGTGGAATAGGAATGGAAATTCACTACAAAAAAGATCGCTTTTTATATCGATTTGAATCGTGAACTGATGAATCGATAAGCAAAAAAATTTAGTTCTAAATTATAGATATATCAAAAATCGATTCTTGTTTCGATTCTATATTCACAACGTAACTTGTAGTTTTTTAATGGAAGATAAGACAGGCACCAGAATAACCAAAAATTTTTATTTTTTAACATAGGGATTTCAATAATTATAATTATTTTTACTACATAGTCAGTAAAAACAAGACAGGCTTAATTTTTATATTTTTAAACAAAACAAAAGAAATCGGACGTCGATTTTGTAGGGTAAAATATCGATTCACTGAATCGATTCTCAGAAAAATATGATTAATCGATCTCAGGTCACCATACTTAATTCAAAAGATGGAAATGGTATATTCGCCATATAGGTACAGTCTACTTATAAAATTTCAAACATCTCATTTGTGACTCTTTGTGATTCCTAAAAAGAAGAATATACCACAAGCAAGTATAAGTACTTAAGTACTTAGTTCGCCTAAATTGTTATCAAAGTAAACTACACATTAATTATAGGAAGTGTATGTACATGCTACGTAATTTATTGTCGTCTATGTTCATTACTTCAATAGGTCAGTTAAGTACCTACTAAACAAACAAACACATTAACAAAACAATGTAGTCTGTTACAATATAGAGATTTCTTTGAATTGCTAGTGGTTAAATGTTTTGTTTATACTTCTATGTTATTGTTACTTACGATGCCGTCAGTCGATTAGACATCGTTGTGCGATACAGTTGCGTTAAATTTTAACTATATATCCCTACTACCTACCACTCGGTAGTCAAGTGGAAGTGAAAGTTTGAGTGAGTTTTTTTTAACTATTTTATTTTGATTGATGATCGAATCAAAAATAGTGTGAATGAGACAGTTGCAAGTTGAAGAATGATGTGGTGACCAGAATTGAAAAAAGTATGTTGAGATGGTTTAGACATATCGAATGGATGAGTGAAAGGCGATTAACGAAAGAAATTTATAGAGCGAATGTGACCGGAAGTGTCGGTAGAGGGCGTCTAAGGAAGAACTACTATGACCAAATTAGTAGAATTTTTCAAAAAGGTCAAATTCGGGGCACTCGTAACCGAAGAAAGTGTATGAAGAGATGCATGAATGAGGATGAAGCGAAAGAAGTATGTAAGGATCGTAGCATGTGGCAAACGGTGGTCTCTGCCTACCCCCATGGGATACAGGTGTGAGCATATATATGTTTATTGTGATTTGTTTCGTACATGACATATTTAAGAACATAGTAAAAATTTTTTTCGTTCGTATTTTTCTGGTTAACCTCTAACACGGCTGGACAATTTTAACGAGACTTCTGCGGCAGATAGTTGTAACAAGGAGTAACATACTTAGGCTTATTTTGTTTAAAAAATATAGGGGTCTGTGAAAATCCAAGGGCTAAAGTGTGCGGCACGGCTAGGCATTTTATAATATATATTATATGGACAATTTTTTTTTTATTGACATAGTTTTTATTGTTAATCCTTCGCGGGTAAAACTGCTTTGAGATGCATCCTCATTATTATATCACTTATTTTTTAAGATGTTAACTAAGTAATTAGGTATTTTTTCTAAAAGAGAAATATTCCAGATCGGATGTAGTTTCATAGAAACTTATCATGTTTTCTACAAACTTTTTTTTTATTTTCCAGATAGGTAACGTACATATTCCAAAGGACCAATATGAAGAAATTTGAATTTTCAAAAGGAGAAACAGCGATAGTCATTTTTAACGGGCGCCTCTTCTACAACGCACATAAAGATTCACCGTTCTTACAAAACTATGAGAACGTTGAACGTCTGTTAACGAAGTCGCACGAGCTGAGACACAGCTTGAAAACAATAGCTCCGGGAAAATCGGTACTACTGAGTGGCATGTACCTGAAAGGAAAGTAAGTACCTAAACACGACCACGTCCCCATACTAACGTTAACACAATATACAGTACCTCTATCACGGGTTTGCCACCGTATTCGTTATCTATACTCGCTAGCGTCTACGCCGAATATTAGTATGAGGAATTGTGCAGCGACTCCCAGCGGTGACGCGAAGAACTAAAATATCTCATACAAATATTGCGAGTGACGCTAGCGAGTATAGTTTACGAAAACGGTGGCAAACTCGTGATAGGGGTACAGAGAGTGCCTAGTGTCACCGTCATGAGTCATTGCATTGACGTAAACACAGATTTGTATGTGATCATAGTAGGCCATCCGTGGGCCAACAGATGGCGCTGTTTCGACCCCATACAAAGTTGCGTTTACGTCGACGCAGTGACTTATGACGGCGGTAGCCAAAAACTCGCACTAGGCACGTCAGATGGCGCTCCATATAAAAATCAGGTGATCAGCCACATCGGGTTGAATCAAGTGCCGACCCCAACAATGTATAGGACACAAAGGATAAGGCCAGGGTGATGATGATGTATAAGTCTGTCACTGTAGCACAGCTACACTTACATTGCTATACGAACTTATCGTAGGGCCTTATCGTAGTTTTGTTGTAAGAATTTCAAAAATCGGATGAGTAATTTCCATTATATTATTAAAGAGCTTAATATAGATTAATTATTCATATACACTTATACCTACCCACTTACTTCTTTCTTTCTTTTATTTATAATGGCGATGATCATCAGTAGGTATAGCTATTCCGCCAATGTCAACTGGTGGTTGAGAAGAAAAAATTTACCTAAATTGTGAACCCATTGAATCCCACAGTCTCCCGTGATTTTGTTTTTTCTTATTCAAATTCAAATTCAAACTTTCAAATCGTCTGAAAGACACGATTACATAGGATCATACATGCTACCGCTAGGTTCGGCAGGTTGCTTTTAATGAGAAGAACCTGGCAAGAAACTCAGTAATTACTCTTTTAAACAAATAATGTTACTACTTTGAGCAATACAATATAAATCATAAAAAAAATATATAAGCCCATGGACACAGTTCCAGTGCACAACAGTCGATATAAAGAACTTAAAAACTAAAAATAAGTACTACGAATAATTGTGTAGCTTGAGATGACCAAATTATTATGTCCCTTCTTAATTTCAATTTTTTTTTTTGCATTGTTACTGTAATTACAGAAAGCCGTTAACCATTAGAAAAACGGGTCCAGGAGTGATGGTAGAGGACTATGAGTTTACAACCAACCGCTTAACTGGCCTCACCGCGGCGTATGTATACGAGAACCGTCAAAAATTCCCCGTCATGCAATCAAGCGAAGCTGCCACCCTAGGACTTACTTGGGACGACAATGACAATATGAAATGCAAATTGTTCCTATCAGCAGTCACTGGGTCAGAGCATTTCGTCGACCAATTCTCTTTCTGGCCACTGCTCTGTGCTTTTAGGAAATTCCAACTCGCCAAACTGCCCGAAGAACTCGTTGTCAAAGTTGCCAGAATTAAAGACAGTGACGGCGTGAGGCTGGCTACACTTGTTATTAAAAATTTTAAATTCGCAGCGAATGTTTGTTCCAAATATCTTAATACCAAACAGGATTTGGCTGCTTTGATTAGTAAAGTTCCGAAGGATCTGAAACGCTTGTTTACTGATTGAGATTAGCAAGTTTTTTTTAAGGATAAAGCTACCTGGCTCTGCCAACAATTGAGGTTTTTAAAGCCACATTATTGGGAAATCTATACCCACTTTATTATTTTACTAATCATTACTATTATATAAAAAAAACATATATTTTATTAAATTGCACGTCATAACCTTAATTATAATCAAATTACAAATTGTATAGCTCTTAATCATATTTCTATGAATAAATAACACAAACGAAATTATTGGTATTTGAATCTATGTTACCTTATACTGTTTTATAACTTATCCTTTTATCCGTACATATACTTATCCTTATACTGTGTTTTAAATGATGCTATTATTCAATGTGGCTTAAGTAATAAAAACAAGTGTCTGTTTATTGACTTACTGTGTGGTATTAACTCATCATCTGCCTGGCCTTATCCCATACATTGTTGCGGTCGGCACTTGATTCAACCCGATGTGCTCTCAGAAGCACCTAGGGAACGCGGGCGGTCACCCATCCAGCTACTAGCTTGGGTAAGGGTTGCTTAACTTAGCTGATTGAATGATATGCGCAAAGGCAACTGTGACACCACCTCCTCTGTATAGTTAATAAACTATAATAATAAAATTGTTGTCCGTCTGTGTAATACGGTCAATATCCGATAGGGATGGCCCGATTTTATCAGGACGGTTACTGATTCTGAGGCCCGAGAAGCATCTTCTTTTATTTTAGAAAAATAATGGGACTCCGCGCAAAAACACGAGATATGCAAAAGTGACGAAATGAACTCTTCGCGGATGAAACTGAAGATTGCAAGTAATAAATTGCAATTTACGGTTGAAAATAATAAATTCATCAATATGGAGGATGCACAACGTTAAGAGGAGGGAATCTCAGAAGGCTAGTCTCCAAACCGAGAAAATTCTTCGACATTCATACTTATGAATTCAGTTTCATTTTCAATCTGAGTGTGCTTTGGAAATGCAACTAAGCGAAAGATATGTATACTTAAAAATAAAACCGTGAGAGCCGTGGTGGCCTTGAGGTTTGAGCAATCGCCTGCTACGCAAGCGACACAAGTTCGAATCCCAGCGGGGCACTGTACCAATGAGTTTTTCTAAAAAACTTATGTACAGTGATTTCACACCACGTGCTTTACGGTGAAGGTAAACATCGTGAGGAAACCTGCATATGTCTGAGAAGTAATTCATAGTCGTATGTATAGTGTCTGAGACGGCGATGGACTCACCATCTGTCACGTTGGCACTTAATCATCTTCGGTGAAAAGTGGGTGTTATTATTACAACACCTCTGCCTACCCCTTAGGGGAATACAGGCGTGAGCATATGTATGTATGTATGTATGTAAAAATAAAACAAAAACAATTTTTAAAGCATTTTATTAATTTCAAAAATAACTAGCATGTAAACACGCATTATAACTAAATTCAAAATATACTATGAGAAAATACACACGATATCTGCTACGGCACATATCCGTCGCGTTTATCAAACAAATTATATTTATGTAAAGTACATTTGTTTCATCCATATATCAGTTCTAAAATGTTTGTCATTGTTACCCATCTAGCTAAATATAATAATCTACTTACTTTCTAATTTATTTTTACACTGATAATGACCGCGTTATGCGAAATTGATCACTGTGTGACACACGTAAGGTTCGTTATCAAATAACTATAATGTTGAATGTACTAAAGTAGGACTAGAGATGGTTACACGAACTATTGTCTCCTCTAGCCCAGGTGTAGCCTAACGAAAACGTAATACAGACACCACAGATAACACAATACAATAAAATTGTTGAATTAGTATATACAATTTTCCACGACTTTGACATGTGTATTTTTTTTATTTATGGTCTGTGGTACAAAAAATATTCCAGACGTATTTATTTGTTAAAATTTTGCAACGTAAAGTATGTTTGAATTTTGTTATGTAAGGTGTGATATATAAAATTCTCGTGTCGGGGTGCTTGTTACCACTCTTCCGAAGCGGTTGGACCGATCTTTATGAAATGTTGTGTCTATATCGCGTAGGTCTGACATTCGGCCTACATCTATAATACCCCTTAAGGATAAGGGTGAGGCACCCCATAAAATATCTGGTAACCCAACGTTTTCCGGACACAGCTAGTATCTTCATATACCTACACATATAAAAAAAATCATAAAGATACAAGTATGAAAAGCAATTCCATCATTATTTTCAGACATTTCCAAGGCTATATCTGTTTAAATGTAACATGCTCTAAATAATAGTAACTCATACAAGGAGTCCGAACTTGAGCTTTATCACAATGACATTAAGATCTAGATTAAAACAACTTATTGTGACATCGAAAGCGTATGAATGAGGACCACATCTGCGTCAATTTAACACAATATTCTAAAAGTTACATTCAAATATCTTATTTTCGCTTTATACAATCTACATATAAATATATATAAGTTATATATTAATTTACACATCCAATTACTATTTTATTAATCCAAATCATCTAAATATATATTTTTTTATTATTTTACATCACTTACTGCACAGCACTGACATTTTGTTGGACAATTTTCAATATTTAGAAAAATATATACAAATAACAATATTATTTATGTAAAATTGATCGCATCCACAAAACTAATCAATAGTTTAATACAATTTAATAAAGATATGAAATGAGGATATAATTGATTTGAAAACGCATTAAAATACAAATTAGAACAACTATAAAGTGCATCAATAAAACCATTACAATTGGCAATACATTGAAATGAACAGCTTACCTGCAATGTAATTTGCACCTTCGGCGATTGGGCGAACCACTGCAGGTCTAAAAAGACCACTTTGGGAGAATCATAATGTGATCCGAATATTCATCATCGAAATGGCAAAGTGGTCACTTAGGTGCAATTCATATTATGAATCACGAATGATTACAAAAATTGTAGATGTTAGTCCCTAACTAACTTTTTATGATGCTATTTGTCACAAAAGCAATTCATATTTTGTGGACCTTTTCAGGAATCTTCATAGGAAAGTGTGAAACTGGTGAATTGCAAAATATTAATCTTATAATAATATGAATTGCACCTAAGTGACCATTTTGTCATTTCGATGATGAATATTCGGATCACATTGTGATTCTCCATAAGAAACGATGGATGGATTGTGTGAAAGATGATATGGCTAAAATAGGAGTGAATACAGATATGACGGCTCATAGAGAGAAATGGAAGTGAAGAACACATTGCGCCGACCACAAATAACATGGGAAAAGGGCATGAGGATGATGATGATTGTGATTCTCCCTAAGTGGCTTTTTTAAAACTACCTACTCACCACATTACTTGTACACTGGTCGATATATAGCGAGATAATATGAACCCAAATTTACGTTTACCAACAACTTGCTAACACTCGTTGCATTAAAATTTTACAAACAAACTTTCAACCCTAATTTCACCCCCTTAAGAGTAGAGCTTCGGAAACCCCTAGTGAATACCTACACCTCACCAAGAACACACCCTCCAAAGTTCATGTCTCCAGGATCAGCGGTTTAGGCTACGCGTTGGTATACTCAAACTAGTGAAATTACTTTTTTTTGAAAAGATACATTAATAACTGAGTTTCTTGCCACTTGACTGTTCTCAGTCAACGCAACCGTCCGAACCTGGCGGTAGCATGTATACTCCTGTGTAATCGTGTCGCTCTGACGATTTGAAAGTACTTTTTTTAAAGACTTTTGAATTTTATTGTTCTGACAAAAATAAACAAAATTTTATATTTATTGCCTTGAATCAGATACGCTCTAGGCCGACGACTAAAGTTAGTCCAGTGTGCTTGTAAAGTTCAATGCAGTGTATTAAATACGGTGGTACTGTAAGGAGTTAAAACAAATATAATGTAGCCTCAAATATAAACCTAAACATACACTGATCATTCCGTGACAAAATGCTAAAATATATCTGTTACAAAACTAACAGTCCATTATTAATGGCATGGGCATAAGTGCTTTGAATCGAACTCCCAGCCCACTCGTCTATGTTGCAATCCGTGCCAATATAGAAGCCATCCGATATAATTCCCTCTCGCTCACTTACATACTTTCAGAGCAAGAAAATAAGATGTGCCGACATTCACACAACGCTACAGCCACAAAACTATAATGTAATCCCTATAAAATGCATGCTTATATTTGCTTCTATTTCAAAAACCACAAGAACGAACAGCTGTTCCAAAATCGAAAGTATATATGGCAGCACTGACAATGTTGCCTATATATGGTCAATGCAAAATCGGATACCTTCGGGAACTTAGCTCATTGAAATCACCTCTTACCATCTTAAAATACAATACGATAAAGTGCTGCCATCTTTGGGCGAAAGTGTTCAACTGTCATAGCTGGAGAGCTGGCAATATCTCTTGGGCTATGTGCGGAAGGATAATATTTTAGTTCAGTGCGTGATGATGGTAGAGTGGAGACACTGAGGCACAACATGTCTGTATGGCAGCCGGTAGTTCTTGACTGTACGCGCGGCGAGGCATTTAAGTGTCGTGTACTGGAGGGGGTTGACGATGGTTGTGAGGGACTGTTGGGATGATTTTAGTAATTCTTCAGGTGTCTCTCCCTCGTAGTTCACTGTGTCTATGTGAGCGCCGTGAGATAGAAGCTCGCGGACTACGTCGGATGGACATGGGTTGAGCTGGAAATAGATTGATAAAGTTTATTTATAAGACAAATGTAGCAAACAAGCTTACTGATAGTATCTGGGAACTGTAACCTATTGATGCATACACTTGAGTATCACATAGCTTTTGAAGAATGTAATACGTTGTGTAAATAATGGAAGGTGAAAATGTTCATCAAACGATAACTTGAACGCTTCTTCTCCAAGGCGAACTAGGTGACCTCACCTACGAAGTGTGGCACTACTGTATGGTAGCATTATGTTGGCTGCACTCTTCTGCAAGTTGGAGGTATAGAGTAGCACTACAGTCACTCACATGCAGCAGAGCAGCATGAGCGCCACGAGCGGCCCGCAGCACGCCGCGCCTCGCCCACAGTACATACCTTGCACACGAGGTGCAGCGGCGTGTTCCCGTCAGCGTCCCTGGCGTCGGGCGGCGCGCCCAGCCGCAGCATGAGCGCCACGAGCGGCCCGCAGCACGCCGCGCCTCGCCCACAGTACATACCTTGCACACGAGGTGCAGCGGCGTGTTCCCGTCAGCGTCCCTGGCGTCGGGCGGCGCGCCCAGCCGCAGCATGAGCGCCACGAGCGGCCCGCAGCACGCCGCGCCTCGCCCACAGTACATACCTTGCACACGAGGTGCAGCGGCGTGTTCCCGTCAGCGTCCCTGGCGTCGGGCGGCGCGCCCAGCCGCAGCATGAGCGCCACGAGCGGCCCGCAGCACGCCGCGCCCTCGCCCGCCGCGCCGGCGCCCCACGCCCGCGCGCCTCGAGCTCTTCCCTCCGCCGAGCATACCACGTGCAGCGCCGAACGACCTTGACGAACCTGGACGGCGACAATTCGATTACATTACATTATCTCTTTACGGTTAAACAGTTGAAAATGAGCATTTCAGGGAATATAGTTACACCCACTTTTCCACTCAAAAAGATTCATAATTCCACACTCACCTTAATATTTAACTTAACGAGCGAATACACAGCCTGATGTATCTTCCTGGACACATCTTCAGTACACTCCGGCTCTTCTAGTAAGCGCGACATTAACGCCGCAAGATGTAGAGATATAACTAGGACCCTTTGTAGCGTCGTCAAGGTTTGTTCTCGGTCGATGCTCACTTTAGTTGAGTTCAACAGTTCCATTCCACGATCTATTTCTGAGAGGGCTTTCCGGAACACTGGGTCTATGTCTTCGAATGTGACTGGGGGAACGATACGACCTATAAAGAAACAACACATTTAAGCATTGTACAGGTACAGTGAGGTAACTCTGTGCTCAGTCGGGCGCGCTCAGTCAATGTGTGAGTGTAGTGCGCGAGCGTACCTCTGTGCGGAGGGCACACTCAGTCAGCAAGTATGAAATGTAGTGCGCGAGCGTACCTCAGTGCGGGGGCGCGCTCCTTCGGCAAGTATGTGAGTGTAGTACGCGAGTGTACCTCTGTTCGGAGGGCGCGATCACTCAGCAAGTATGCGAGTGTAGTGCGCGAGTGTACCTCTCTCAGTGTGTATGTGCTTCAAGGCAGCGGGCGTGCATACCTCTGTGCGGCGGGCGCGCTCTCTCAGCCAGCATGTAGGAGAAGAGTTCGGCGAAGGAGTAGAGCGAGGACTGCGTCAGCGGCGAGAGTGGAGGCAGCACGGCGCGCTGCATGTCGAGCGCGTGATGCCACAGCTGGCGGCAGCGCACGAAGCGACCGGCGTCCGCGTACACCGCGCCGCGGTACCGCACGTAGTAAGACGTGTCCGGGTGCGCTGGACCTTCACACATACATAACACATGCTTAAACACCACATAATTACACTCATCATTTTATTATTATTTAGTTTATAATTGCAGACAAGTTTCGAGTTTTAACATTGTATAAGTAGTACCTAAGATCCTCTCTCTAATGACAAGTGCCTGCATCCTCATCGCGTCGGGGTCGGCCAGCAGTTCCTCCAGTTGCTGAGCATCGCTGGGCTCCACCGCGTAGTCGTACGCTTCTATGCGAGGGATATCCTTCGGTTTGGGGATCGGCTCGCTATTGTCTGCCGGGAACCTTAAATCATAATACAAACACAATGATAGCTACTGTGGTTGGAAGAGAATAACTCACTAACGGCACCACTGGTCCAATGGTTAGTATACCTGACTGCTACACTAGGTGTCGTGAGTTCGATTCCCGCGTCAGGGCAAAACTTTTATGTGTTGAGCATTTATGTTTGCCTTGTGACTTTGCTTAGTTTGGAGTTGTGGATATGTTCGAAAATTATGTATCATTGATAGTACCATATCATAAACTTTTTACTTATGTAAAGTAGGTTTGTTTCTCATTATTACACGAAACATTATAATCCCGTTATACTTTAGTACCGCAGTATAGTAGTAGTAAAATATTAGACTAAATATACTCTTAACTATCTTACCCCAAGTATAAGTCTCGATTTTTCAGCGTCGCAGTCGACATTGAATGTCGGTTTCAAAGATACGAAATTGAACTTTATCGTCCATGCGTATTATTAATTTCGTATCTTTGGAACCGAATAACGCGGCTGTACTTGGTGTGCAGTACCCCTATCACGGGTTTGTCACCGTTTTTATAATCTATGCTCGCTAGCGTCTCAGCCGAATATTAGTATGAGAAATTGTACAGCGGCTCCCAGCGGTGACGTGAATAACTACAATTCTCATTCAAATATTTCTAGTATTGATTACGAAAACAGTGGCAAACCCGTGATAGGGGTACTTGTGTTATAAAGGTCTTATTACAGTGTTAATATTATAGTTACCTGTCATCCATGGCTCGTTTCCAGAGTGCGAGTGCGCCGACCATGTCGCGTCGTTTGTCAACATACGTGGCGCCGAGCAGCTCGAGGGCATCGATGCGTTGTTGTCGCGTCACCAGCCCGTAGTCTACGTTGATTAGGTGTTCTACTATGTGTGTGTGGCCAGTTACCGAAGCTGATAGGAGGGGGGTCATACCTGGAAACATACAATACACGCTACAGAGGTATTTCAAACGTAAAAAAGCCTATTAAGATTTGGCTTGTGATTTATTGTTCTTCGCAGTAATTGCGGCTTTCAGAACCATACGGTAGCATTTATAATATTGCCTCATCATGTCTTACCAGTATCCGCTTAAGCAGAGAGATTTGACGTTTCATTTTGGTATCGTAAAATTAAACGTTAAAGCTTAGAAGTTCTTAATGCGCGCTGCTTAAATATAGCTGCCCTCCATGACCCATCACGAGTAAAGATCGCGCAACGAAACATAGTGGGGATACTGCGCATGTTTTTATTCGTGTCGCACCATACATATAGTCAGAGATAATCATGAAAGACTACTGCACATTCAAAGGTATTCGTACAATACCTCGTGACGAGACCTGAATTTTGAAATTACGTCAATAGTTCATTACTTGTTTTACCTACCCAGTATTTGAACAATTTGTTATAGCTAAAATTTGTTAGTGCAACCCACCCTGTATGTACGACAAAAACTCGTTATACAAATCGTAAGTAGAACACACAATTTTAAACATTGAATTTAAACAATGTGATGAGTGAAAAATTTTGCTAATACTAGACTTTGTTTGATGACGGATTGTGGAAGGATGATGAGGGTATGTTCACGTCGAATGGTGTCAACTTGCAGCTGTTACAATTGATATATGGCGTGACAGACATCGAAAGTATACGGAAAATACGTGCTGATACCTCGGATGTATGACGTCATTAGTGCCACGCTGGTTCGCGCGGACGTTACGATAATTGCTAACGCGGACATGATATCGAGGGAAGTTTTAGTAGGTAGGTTATTAGTTTTACTTCGAATATAATTTTTACTACTCACGGGTCTTCCTAAACCTTTAACCTGATGACCTTAGAGGTATATACTACAGATAGCAAAACTCAACTCAACTGCCTAGCCTAGCCGTAATAGCTACTGTGGAATACGGGTTCCATCCGCTTGTAGGCAGTTATTGAGTTTTTCCATCTGTAATTTTCAGCAGCGGAGTGTGGATTATTGCCCCTTTAAAGCCAATAGGTTTGCCTCCAAATACCATGAGACGTTCAAGATAATTGGTGAAATGTGAGGCCTTGTGCCTTCGAGGAATACAGTCGTAAAGCATATGCACAGCTACAAATCCTCACCATAAGAATCAACATCCATAGTGGCTCCGTTTCCTAGCAGCATCTTGAGTATGTGCAGTGACCCACTCTCGGCGCAGTCGTGCAGGGCCGTGTTGCCTTTGACACTCTTCCTGTTGACGTCTGCGTTTAGGGAGAGGAGGTACTTCGCGATCCTAATGTGGCCTTTGTAGCACGCTATCATCAGACATGTGTGTCCGTGGCGGTTTGCTATTT
This sequence comes from Watsonalla binaria, assembly GCA_929442735.1. Lineage (NCBI taxonomy): Eukaryota > Metazoa > Arthropoda > Insecta > Lepidoptera > Drepanidae > Watsonalla > Watsonalla binaria. The sequence goes on from OV838932.1 coordinate 2,321,426, forward strand.
CTATGTCTGTGGATAAAAATAAGATATGTTAAGACATTTCATATTTTACGATGTATTTCAAATTGCCGTTTGACCCACTTGGCGTTCATCAATCTCTTCGTCTAGGCTCGCCAGTTTTGAATACAATTTTGGATCCTCTTTCAAATATTCGATCGATAAGTAGACCAATTTATTTATCCATGACTTTTTCCCAAACACTTTCAGTCTGTTTTATAAATATATTGTCAAACTGACATCACCCATAAGTTCCATTCCAAACAACTAAATCCCACAGACCTTTCATGTCACCACCTACAGTCAACAGTCATCAACATCATAAAGCAATTTCTTTGTAGGCAAATTTCCCCACTTCCCCTTATAACCAACATAATCATAGGACCAGATTGAAAGACTGGATTTTCAAAGTGGGTCAAAATAACTGCATAAACTTACCGGCACGGTTTTCGACTAGGAACTTGACGATATCATAGTGGCCGTCAAAGCAGGCAGCCCTGAGTGGTGTGCTCTGTGTCCTTGTGGTAGAGTTGACATTCGCGCCCGCGCGAACTAGTAGCCGCACCAATGGCAGGTGGCCGGCTGCTGCGGCACACCATAATGGGGGAGCACCCTCTATCGTCTCTCCGTCGAATGTCACTGAAAGAATAAAAAAATACTAAATTATACAGCTCAGATACCTACAGGCTGTCGCAATACATAAGGTGTCAATATGTCAATATATAAGGTGCCAATGTATAGATGAGTCCATTGGCGTGTCCCGGGCACATCTCACATACTTAACCTACGTCTTAGAAGTTTCCACTGCGTTTCCTTAACTATAATATGCTTGAGTAGAATGTGCAATCACAAAGTAGGTAATAAGAAATCATTGACAATGTACACAATTGGAAGCCTCTGCACTTGATGAATATTTAAATACTATTTACTAATTGCTAGTTAAGTCATTGCAATCATTGCATACGCTTTCACAAAATACACATTGTGTGTAGAGATACGTCGCAAGACTCGCAACTAGTAGTCTGCCAATGTAATTTGAACCTTAAGCCACTTCATTGATCAAACACTTTCTACGTTCATCAATATCCATCCAACAGAATAATTTGCGGCCGTATCTACGCATGAACTTTGAAAATCGATATTCCCGACGACATCCATCAATACTGCCGTCACTTAATTACCGCGCAAAGGTCACGTCTTCAATAAGATTACAATTTCAGGCACCAAATAACTTCTAGGGAATAATAATTGTACCAGTCAAAGAAGTACTATGTTAAAGCCATGATCTTTGTAAAGTACCTAAAGTTACACATCAATATATCGTCCATAGATTAAGTTACCTATTATGCGCTTGAAAAATTGTGTATAAGTAACTATTAAATAAAATGAATATAGAAATAAATTAGTTAAATGTCGAGACTAATAGACAAGATTAAATAGAGGCAAGTTAATACTTTACACCATAGATTAAACCATTGTGCCTTTAAATTAAGCATATTGTGTATTAAATAAAATAAAACATTGTAAAGAAAATTAAAAAAAATAAAATTAACAATCTTTACAAAGAAAATTTCGATACTAAACTTTAAACACAATAATTGTAAATTTATTAATATACGTACAGAAAATCGGGAAGGGTGAAAGTCAATCAAAGGAAAAAACATAAGAATTATCGTAGAAGAATACGATAGGTAACTGGCTAATAATAACAAAAGCATATTTGATAGTCATCATTAAACTTATAAATTAAAACATGATTAAAACATTCCACTGTTAATATGTTTGTTTTGTTATTGACCTACAAAATTAAATAGCCTAATGAATTCTGAAATAGATTCTATAGTCTCTAGAAATAAATATCGTAAAGGTATCGACATCGCGGATTTCTTCCATAATTATGCATGTATGTACCTACTACTAAAGATTTAATTAAGCATGTGTATACATATTTGGTACTTATAAGAAGCTTTATATTCTATGAATACTAATATGAACGTATTACTTTCGTGAAATATTCAAGTTCCAAACTGTCTAATTATTTCATGGATCGTTACTACTGCCTCGTTGGCCAAGCGCTATCGTGGAACACGAACTCCTGGGTTCGATCCCCGGCTCGGGCAATATGATATTGGGTTTTTCCACCTATAATTTCCCGGTAAAAACTTGGAATCTGGATTAGTGCCTAGTTAATGGCAATAGACAAGCCCCGTATTACTTGGGACTTTATTAACTGGCGAAATGTGTAGGTACCTACGTAAGAACTAGGGGAATACAGGCTTGAGCATATAGTATATGCATCGCCATACTTAGTAAGATATGTTACCACTACTTGTCTTTACTATATAGCCATACTTGTCACGTACCAACGACGACTTGTTGACAATAGGTATTTCTATCGTTTCATTCGACGATGCTCAGAAGGTAATTTAGACGGTTATATGGCTTCCAGCCAAAGTATTGACGCAATAGGAAAACAATTATGGACACGACTATTGGTAAACAAACACACGTTTAGTATAAAATACGTACACATCATCGAGCCCATGTGCATAATAGAAATATCAGGATATGAAAAAATATCACGTTTTTAGCGACATTGAGCAAATTAACTAAAACTTATTCATCTATCTAACTACCCTGTAACATTTATCTACTCAATTAAACAAAATGCACTAAAATCACACACGACCTTTGGCCTTAAGCCTACATCTGTTTAAAACATAAATATACAGTCAATCCATTTTCGAATAACGAATCGATGTAAAATTAACTGTATCTTGAGCTAGTTTTTTTGCCACAACAGTAGCCACAAGAATAAGAATAAAAATTTATTTAATATCATAATAACAAAATAACAATACAGATCGTAAACAACTACAATAGTAAAAAAAAATTTGTTTGCGCCCATCTCCATTATATATTTTTAGCTATTAACCAGCAGCCGTAATATTGTAGATTTATTATTATTTGTTATAAGAAGGTTACTTAGCAAGTCAATTAAGATGTGGTTGTGTTTTACAAATGAAAATACATTATCATGTTACATAACGCTTATGCAAACGCGTAAATACGCAATTAATTTTGCATTTTGCAAAACAAAACAAGTTTCCGCTGTCATGCTGCGTAGTCTTTCTCGTTATTCAATACGCAACAAACAAAGGAAACTTATCTAACAAAAAGCACAGCCTTTACTGTGTTGCCAAATATATGGCTAGTACCTGTTTGACCGAGCCTGGTTTCTTCTTCAGACAAAAAAAAGAAATAAAATTCCGGTGATCGTCAGTCTCGAACCGGGGTACCTACTCTAGTTTCGTTATCGCCCTGTAAGCTGGAGGCCTCACCTTTGAGCTACCATGACTTCACAGATGTCGGCGAAATCTTGCTGTCGTACTGTAATAATATTTTATGAGTTTTTCAGTGTCTGAAAACATGGTCAAAACGATGCTTTCCATAAATGAAACCTAGCTAGTCTATATCAATTTTTGCCCCTGAAACTCCCTACATGCAAAATGTCTTGAAAATCGTTGGAGCCGTTTCCGAGATTCTGATTCTATATATATACAAGACGTGCTCGTTTATAGATATAAAATTGGGGACAATGAATTTCAAAATTCCATTTATAAGTCACAAACGACTTGCGAAGTATGCATGAGTAACTGGTAAATTTTATTTTTCCGATTTGGACGATGTGCGTTGCCAAATGTTTTTGCGTCTCCAGACCCCAAGAAAGGAACTTGAAAGCGAGATTACTTTGTCTTTTACACCCATGATTCACTCTCAACAGACATCTGCTGTTTACTTTGTGACCTAAATACTCTTTGCAGCATATGAAACAATATTTCTTTGTTGCAGCGTAAGTGGGTCGGAAAATTAAATGGGTAATCATTTTCTCTGGAGAATATTTTTTTTATGTACTCAGAAAAGGATTTTCTGAATCCTGCGTCACGCGATCCATTACCGACAAACATGTATTTTTTAAGATTGTCCTAAAAACCTATATTGTGTAGAATCATGGTCCATATCCCGTCCATTAGGTCCCAATTCCAGTTGAACTAGTTTTAGTAGTAATAATGAATCATGATACAAATTATACCAACACCGTTTGCTACCTCCAATAACGCCGTTCCGACAATTGTAACGCCTGATATCTAGACATATATGTGAAAATTGTATTTCTCAGCCAAATAAATTGAATCCTTTGAGAAATAAACATCTAAAACTAGAACAAATTAATACGTAGTGGATAGGCCGGTCTTTTCATATTTCACGGCTAAACCACTGAACTCATAAAGATGTTTGGAGTGGAGATAGAACTGTCTCTGAGGATGGATAAAGGGAAAAATTTTGGTCGCGCGTTAAAACTAGATAACAGGTGTCGTCACGATTTATGATCGTTAACCTTGAAATAACGCAGTAGTAATTTTATTAGTCTGTCCGTTACTGTCTTTTACTCCCCAATTTAAGCTTTATTTCTCTCCACGTAATGTCACCTGTACCTATGTAAATGTTGGTTTACTCACCAGAGCCAGGCTGTTCTATATCAGCTTTGCACCGTTCAATGAGGTATTCGGCCACGTCGTAGTGGCCGTTCCTGCAGGCGATGACTAGGGGTGTCGCACCGCCGACCTTCGCACCCACCAACATGTTCAGCTCGTCTGCAGAGCGCCAACTGTGTAGGTACACCTGGAAACAATAATCACGCTATAAGTACCAAGCGTAACGTAATGATACACAGAACACGAACGCAGATCCTTTATATTACAGAAGACCGCACGCAGTCAACTGACAGGGTAGTTTCCAGTGGCCCAAATATCTTTAGGTTTTGGCCTGTTTCAACGTTGAAGAATTCATGTGACTGAAATCAAGCGGTCATGATTGTGCCCAAAAGAGGAAAGAGTGGTGATTGCTCCACCTTTGATAGATTGAAACAAATATAACATAACGATGAAACAAGTCAAAACTTATAGGTACTTGGAGCGGAGATCAAGAAACATTAGTTTTCCGCGGGTTACGTATCATGTAACGGGTAAGTAGAGGAGCTCGTGGCACAGTTGCTATTGCGCATGTCATTCGATCAGCGAAGTTAAGCAACCCTAACCCTAGCCAGTAGTTGGATGGGTGACCGCCCGAGTTCCCTCCGTGCCTCGGAGAGCACGTTAAGCCGTCGGTCCCGGTTGGCAATTTATCATCCTTGGCAATCGTTACAGGTCAGTCAGAGGCCTAAAATAGTCTGACAACTGGTTTAACCCAGATCACAGATTTTCCTTGTCAAAGGGGTTGCGAAGGTCAGATGGCAGTCGCTTCGTATAAAAATCAGGTGATCAGCCACATCGAGTTGAATCAAGTGCTGACCCCAACAATGTATGGGATAAGGCCAGGGAGATAATGATGACGTATGAAATTAAGTCTACGCGGGTAAAACCGCGGGACACAGATAGTTGACAATAATATTGTGCGTCTTGCCTTACGAATTGAATTACTATCGAAATGACAGTAATAATAATCTAGCTTGTGTCATGTGTCTTAGAAAAATGTCAGCAAAAGCTAATGTAAGAAATAATTTTACTTTGCAAAATATAGCACGCAGTAGATACGTACATTGCACTAAGAAAGTAGGTTGCAAATAAACAAAGAAAGTGCCGGTTAGAAAATAGACTGTGGCTAGACTGGATCAAGGTTGCCACTGTGGGCGGTAGAAACCAAGCCTCGACCACACATCCCAATTGAGAACGCGAAACGGTTATATTTGCCTAGGATTTTAAAAACACAAGGTTTTTATTACCTATTAATAATCTAAGGTTGTATATATTGGTCAAGATCGAGTTGGATGCGTAGAGGCTTTATTTATGCGGCATGTTTTGGTGAAATTTAGGTCAAATGAACGAATTCCGGCTCGGGAAGATTCATAAAATACTTTTTTTAACGCTTGCTTACTTGCTGAACAGATAACTGTAAAATAGACGTGACGGGCAACGTTGATTTATTTCATTTGTTATCTTGACCGGATTTCGAAAAAAGTTAGTATAGTAGTACTTAGTTTTGGTGTGGTTCTTTCTGAACCGAACGAACATGTACAATTCTGTCAAATTGCAAGTAAATTATTAAGTAAAAACGTATTGTTTGCAAATAAGGATTTGGTAATTACTTATTCCGCCTCCACTCGTGAAAATAAAATTAACAAAAAATCGGCCAAGTGCAAATCGGACTCGCACACGGAGGATTCCGTACTATAAAGTGAACCTTAAGAACCGTCTAAGTATCACTGTTCATCAGATTCAGCTTGGTGAAAGACGGACAAACGGACAGCGATAAATATTAGGGACCGTATTATTTATTTCTGTCCGTTTAGGTACGGAACCTTAAAGAACAAAAACAAACCCAAAGGTCAAATATGTTAAGCTTCAAATAAAGAGAACAACCGCCAAATATCAATCACAATAACCAGACACGCCTGCGGTGTTCGCAATGACTTGAGGCCAAAAGTCAGTATGTCTAGGTATCATCATTTAAATATAATGTGTAAGGACCATTTAAAACAAAGGAAATAATAAAGAACACCAAAACTTTATTTTAAAATGCAAATGTAATGTTTCTATACATATATAATTACTTGTCCTAACTAACTGAATGATGCATCAACGCAGGCCTAAACTTATGGTCACAGAGACTTGACATATTCAGGGTTTTTTAGGTCTCATACTCTGAAACGCTGAACCCGCTCATTACAAAACATAGACTAATAAAGTCCTTGGTTTAGAAGTTACTCCATCTCTTTCTGTGATACGGATCTAAAAAGGGATAGACATCGTTTTTGTCACAGTTTGGTCTGGTCTTCATATTTTGTAATGCACGGGGATGAGTTTTACGCAAACTGAAAGAAAAAGCTATTCTCAAATTTGGGTGTATTACACTCTGGCCCGCTAAAGTAAAGTCCCGAGTTCTTGGTAATAATATTGATTTAACTTTAATACATTATTATAAAATTAAACAAATCTAAGCTATATTACGTTCTGATAGATACCTACATTAGTTACGTTCGCTCGAATTTGGTATAGATATATGGTTTTAAAATGTACTGAAAATTTACGTAGATATTCTTAAATTGCACAATACTTTTTCAAAAGATTGAATGGAATTGAAATCTAGAACTAAGTATGGCAAGGAACCCGCCACAATGGCGTAATGGTACGCCCACTACTATTGCTAAACCTTAGTCAAATTCAACTAATAACAACGATAATACGGCCTTTGGAAAACCAAATACTTAAATACTATACAAGGTTAATATTACATTGATAAAATTATTGGCAAAAAGTTAATTCAAGGTTATGATAGAGAAAGTGATAGTATACACATTCCAATAGAAAACATAAAAAAACGGACGACTAAAAAGGCCTGTATATTCCTATATAAATTGTTGAAATCTTCAATTGTCAAGATACAATATAGAAACCTAAGCTGAAGGCAATTGAAAAAAAAAATATTCTCTAAAAGTAGGTCCTGCATAACAAATGATGGATTTGGACAGGCGTGGGCAGACAGCTCCGCATAAAAGCGTGAAAATCAACAACCATTCATTGTAAGTTCCAATTTAATGTAATTTACGACCTTGCTTCTTTAAAAGAAAGACGGTTGCTTTTCAGGGCTGTGATTTATTAGAAAAGTGGCCATGACCCGAAAGCGAAGAATCTACAGAAACTCAGGTTGGTAAACGTTCAGTTTAGTCACAGTTCTGACTAAATGTTACTAGTTACAAGTATGAAAGGTCACAAAGTATGAGAGGTATGACTAATAGTTGTGTTGAAAAGTATTCACTAAACATTTTCCGAAGAATATTAATGGATGGTTAAATATGCAAATAAGGAATCTTAGTCAGAGGTATTTTTTTGGGAAAACTGCTACAAAGAGTTTGATGATGACAAAAATATACCTACTGGCCAATTTAAATTTAGAAGTTAAATATAATTTATAAATAAAAAATAAATTAAATATGCTCACGCCATCCCAAAAGGGTCCCCGAAGGGGTAAGCAGTAGTGTTCTAACAACAACAGGTGAGTCTGTCGCCGTCTCAGTAACTATACATACGTCTTTGAATCACTTCTCAGACGTATGTATAGTGCGGGTTTCCTCAAGATGTTTTCTTTCACCGTAAAGCACGTGGTGTGAAATCACTGCACATATTTTTTTAGAAAAACTCATTTATACATGCCCCGTTGGGATTCGAACTTGCGACGCTTGCGTAGCAGGCGACTGCTCAAACCCCGAGGCCACCACGGCTCTCTTTAAAATTTATCACCCTTATATACTCGAAAGATGATATTACTCTTTTACAAATAAATAATATTTAGCTAAATATATTGCAATAATTTGTGAAACATCTATGACACTGCATACAAATTTTGTTCCTTAGACACTTCAAGACTAGTATAATTATTATAGAAAATTTAGTTCATTACCTTTTGAATTCAAAAACAATAGTTGTTTACACTTCAACAAAGTACGAAGATTTAAGCACTAATGATCCTCGTTATACCAATGCGGCGTGGTGCGATACTGAGTTAGCACAACAATAACCCAACCAATTAAATAGATGAGTTACAATGAACGCCAAAGGATAAACTTGGAACTGTTTCACAATTTCTTATTATAATAGACACAGCGTATTGCGTGATAAGTGTACAATGAGTAAACGTTTCTACTGGTCCGATCGATTGTGGCAATAACATTAAAATACGTTACCTTCACATCACCGAAAATGTCCCGGTATTGATAGATGCCGATAATGATAACGCCGAACAACCAACACGCAGAATACGTTACGGTAATTTTGAGTCAGGGGGCTTTTTGTCGGTCCCAAAAGCCTATATACCAGACTATAATTTTAAATTACAAAACAATAATAAATTTTCGCTCGTGATATAATATAAATAACAATAAATACTGAGACAATACCAGACACACTAAAAACTCACATTTAGAGCACTACTTTAGCTCTGCATTGACGTCGTTTCTAGTAATAAATATTCTTAGAAAAAAACTACGCGATCTAGGTCGACCATTGAAACAATAAATAGCTGTAGAAATTCTCAGTGATCTACATAAAGAGGACATGTCACGGTAAGTAATAGTCACGAGAGTGTTGCAACTGTAAATGTTACCTTCTTCAACCGTCTGAGCAAGCGACGCTGTCGACGCAACAGTGTTTTCCCGCAATGTCTCAAGGTCTCGATCCAGCGGCACCGCACCGGCACCAGATGCCATACACCGGTAGACATATTGCTTCACCACATCACACAGCACTGTTATTATTTTGAATTTTACTATACACTGCTAGAACCGAAAATAACATAAAATGTGTGTTCCACGGATAAACTGACGATGATAATATTGAAGTGAAAATCTTAACAAAGAATTTACAAGTTCTAGCTACAGAAAGCGCATAAGGGCGTGTTGTCCACGAAGCAATCACCCAGTGAATGACGTTTAACATCGAGAAATATAATAACTTATAAGCAATAGCTCTTTAAGAAGGTCAAACCATTCCATTGATAACCGCGTATTCTGCGGTTAAGATTCTCGATACAAATACATTCACAATTCACAGAAGCATTTATAAAACAAAACAGGATAATGTTAAGAACAGCCGAATAGAAAAGAAGAGATGACATAGATATCTAGATAGTCCAACTATGGGGGTGCAAACATCTTTCTAATGCTCCTAAGGAATTTGATAAGCATACTCCATAATTATACTTCATTGCAATTTATAGCTAGAACACATATTTTAGAAGTACATACATCTTGTCGCAGATATAAGAATAATAGTACATACATATGCTCACGCCTGTATTCCCCGAAGGGGTAGGCAGAGGTGTTGTTATCACAACACCCACTTTTCACCGAATTTGATTAAGTGCCAACATGACAAATGGTGAGTCTATCGCCGTCTCAGGCACAATACATACGTCTTTGAATTACTTCTCAGAAATATGCAGGTTTCCTCACGATGTTTTCCTTCACCGTGAAGCACGTGGTGTGAAATCACTGTACACAAGTTTTTTAGAAAAACTCATTGGTAAAGGCCCCGCTGGGGTTCGAACTTGCGTCGCTTGCGTAGCAGGCGACTGCTCTAACCCCGAGGCCACCACGGCTCATAATAGTACTCTATGTATTTGTTTACTCCAACGAAGTAGTCATAGAAGAGCAGGAAATTACCGACACAACCATGGTGATGCTTCAAATTAAACGGTAAATATTTGACTTTCATATCCTGGACGATATAAACGAGCACGTAAGTAACAAGCAAATTCTATATCACAAGGATAAGACCTACACAAGGCTTTACAAAATTTCAACATTATAATATAATATTTCAGCCCGAACGTTAATGAGCAAAATGTTACTTATTTTTAAGCTATCATTCACGATATGTTAAGAATTCCTGATTATTATATTTTATTTAAAAATGAAGAGCCTATGAAAAGTTCTCAGAATAAACATTCACAACCAAATTAGAATTCGCTTCAATGGAAAGTTGGGGAACTTTGTTAGATTTCACTGCGACGTCATTGTTGTAAAAGGGCATTTTGTACTTCCGTGTTTTTGAGGCGAAATTAGTGCGTGAACAACAAATTGAAACGTGTCGACTAAATTGAGAATGCGTCATTTTTACCTGCCTAAAAAAATAGGCATTTGATTCTGGTAATTAAAAGATATCAAGGATTTTTGGTTGCCTACACTCATAACATCGGCATTTAAAATACACAAACCTTTGATAGAGGTTTGAGTATTTTAAATTTGTTTGGGCATCTAAAATATTCGTTACTACTGCATTTCTAACGGAAATTATTATCAAGAGACTAATGTAGGAGAATTAAAGTCTCAGCTTTCATAATTACTGATATCTATTAGGAATTCAGCTAATATTATTGACTGATGATCAGCATTAGAAATATTATTAATTATTCAATTGAAATCGGCTACTTATAATAGTTACAAAATCACGCGATGTTTCACGAGCGAATATCGAAGTGAATAAATTATATATACATGCGAAATAAAAATAAGCTCGCCCCTCATTGCATGGGAATGGGAACATAAATGGTGAAATAAGGGTGTACTTTAAGCACATCTCTGCCTACTCCTTCGGGGAATACAGGCATGTGTGTCAAATGTATGTTTAATCAAACATTTCATATACCATGCATCACATTGACAAACACAAATATTTAAAAGTTTAAAGCAAATCTATACAGATAAATAAAATTGAAGTGTCTGTTTGTAATTTCAAATTAACAGCTTTTCACTACGTGCAATATAATGTACTGACTTAAAAAAAATCTAATTTTAAATTTTTTCTCCATCTGTCTGTCTGTTTGTTCCGGCGAATCTCCGAAACGACTGGACCGATATTAACGGGATAGCAGATAGGTAATAAGCTACTTTTCTTTAAAAAAAAACAAGGGTTCCGCGGGTCACCCGTGAAAGCAACTATACGTGGGTAAAACCGCAGGGCACAGCTAGTCATAAATGGATGCTGATAAGCAATAATGTGTCAACCCACAAAAAGTCAAATTCAAAGGTTTTGATATATTTTGATAATGCATCACGTATTTAACATTCTAAAAAAGTGTTTCAAGTCATCTGAAACATAAAAGTACGTAAAAAATGGAACTATATCATAAAACAAATCTTAAATCACGTATACAATCATCTTAAGACGCCATTTTCTCAAAACCAAGTTTATGCGGGTTGACACATTATTGCTTATCTGCATCCAAATATATAGAGGTCCTGTTGATTCCATATGAGATACGGAAAGGCACTCACTCATAGAGCGAGGCAAGCAGCATAGTTTTGATCTGACACATAATAATAATGTATATTTTTAGTTTTTAAAGACCAATTATAGTATTTCACGGAACAACATATTATTTAACGATTGTTGTTGAACGCAATCTCCATTTATAAATAGAGCTGCAGTTGTTGAGAAAGGGAAAGTGAATCAGGTTTCATTTGGACTGATATAAAATCAAATAGGCAGAGGAATTACAAGGATGTTTTACCCAACGAATAAATCGCACCCTTAAAACAATAGGGACTCAATTCAGGAATGAAATGTTTTTGGAAATCGCAATCTAGATCGGCCGGCAAGTAATTATTTTACTAGTTTTTTAAATTAGCATCTAGGCTGTATTTTGACGAGAAATTAAAAAAAAACAGATTTTTAAAGAACTTGGGGTAGAACATAATTTTTTAGGTCTGTCTATGATGATCTTAATTTGTTGTCACAATATTTGGAGTTGAGCCCCTATCGTTCCGAGGGTGCGTTTTAATTTTCCACAGTTCAAGAACAAACATATAAATAAAGAACCTCATAATTTACACAATATACGAATAAAAATCGGATATCAATTTGAGCTGAACCGATAGTTTCTGTATAATCGAATCGGTAGAGCATGGCATAGCTCTATCTCAGGACTTCTTTCTGCTTATTCGTTGGACAAGGATTACTAAATTCCAAATTTTTATTGTTTTAAAATTCTTACTACTCATTAGTCATCCAAGAAACCCAACCAAATGATAAGAAACACAAGATTATAAGCAAGCGTGTCGTATCGAATAACGATCAACCCTCTACCAGCCGTTATTTGGGACATAAGTCGATCTCCTTACGTAAAGTATGTTTTGCGTCATAACAGTCACGATATCGCGTTCATAATATTCAATTTACGATTTACCAAAACATATTTGTATTGTTATTATAATTTCAAATGAGCCCAGTATTACGATACCCATATACGATATTTATTTTAACATAGGTCCTCGCCATTGATTTTTTTTTCACGCACATAATTTTTTTTAAGAAAACTTGTCTTTTAAATTTTTATCTATGCATAGTTTGACTATCAAGGTCGCATTACTAGGCAATTATTTAAGAAGACGTTTACGATATTAAGCCAACATAATTTGGTTTAAGACAATGGGCATGTGACATTCACAAAACTGCAAAGTATTAAAATATTTTATCTTGAGTATAAGATCGTGTAATATTAAAATTAAACAAAGCATGAAAATGTCAGTCTCTAACCCTTTACCCTACCTCAAGAAGTTAAGTACAGTCACGCACGTAAATGAAGTTGATGAATATTATTATTTTTAATTGCTATTTTGAAGATTACCACAAAATTCGCCATTCGTAGAATCCTGTGGAGAAGCTCTAGTTTTAAAAATAATTATTTCTTTATTCTCTCTGACATTTTGGTACGCTTATATCCTACGCATATATCCTGTTCAATGACGCTACATTTCTCTGATTTCGCGAAAACTAAAAATAATATTTTCCTCTTATTTATATAAAACCCCGAAGCCGAAATGCGAAGTTAAGTTTATAGAGTAAAAAGAAGAATTCATTTATACTACTCATCAGCAAAAGTCAACTAAAACTACTAAAAACAACGGCTATATCATGGAATATTGTTAGTGTGAGCTTCATCTGCTGGTCTTTGTCCAAAGGATCTGTCAATGTAAAGGAGGAACAAGGAAAAATAATAGAAAACAATTAAACATTGCTAAGGTTATGCAAGTAGGTGATAATGGGCGGATTGCATTGCACAACTGACAATATAATAGTGAGGTAAAGCAGAGGTCACTCCAAAACAAATGGTCCTAGTACACATTATTTACGTTCAAGTGTCACATACTAAAAAACCTTGTTCTAAACATGACTAATACAATACAATAACAAACAACAATAATCTCATTTATGTCCATGATAATTGAAATTATCTTATGTGTATATGGTATGTTTATTTTGTAGCGTAAAATCCCATTTTATATAGTATGTGGAATGTCGCATTTTGCGAACGTCATCATGCGTATTATTGACATTTTGCGTAATGTATATTATTTTGACATGCAGGTTATAAACTGTGAATAAGATTGCGAAATCATACGCCTTCCCAAAACGGTTCCCGGAGGGATTTGGAGAGGTGTTACAACACACACTTTTCACCGAAGATGGATAAGGTGTATGATGGATGCCGTGTTTAGAGCAGTGGGCTTGGTTCGAAATTGCGTCCATTACGTAACAGGCGACCACTCAAATCAATCGGCCACCAGGGCTCTCTATTTAGAAATAACTTATACTGGAACAAATCCGTTGTATTTATACATTTATTGTTGGATCTATCCAGTATAACGGGAGTAAGTATTGGCTTCCGATGACACAAATTCAGGACACTGACATTTCGTCGCCGAGATCATTTGAATTTGTAATCAAATGTTCTTCCCGAAGATATCCCGTTGAGAAAATCTTGTTCCAATTTCAATAACCTTTCAATATTATTCAAGGAAATGCTAGTCTCGGATCTGGAATATTCTGGAAGCATCCAGGAAGAAGCGTTAAGCATTCGATAACCTCTGCGTGTATTCATATTTGCTGTCCAAATGTTGATAACCCTACATACTGGACTATGTCATTGTGTCAACAAGTTCTTTTACATTTTGCCGTAACGTTTATGTAAGCAACACTCATCTATGTCAACATTCCACGTTTGTAACAACAGACTTCTACATCTTCAGGTTTTAAAAGGATTTCTATTATACTTGACTATCGCATGTCACGCGGTCTCACCCACGTAGTTCCCTTTCCCGTGGGAGTACGGGGATAAAATAAAGCCTATGTTACTCGCTGATGATGTAGCTTTCCAATGGTGAAAGAATTTTTTAAATTGCCACAGTAGTCTTGGTGTTTATTCATTACAAACAAACACACGAAAATACAAATCTTTCTTCTTTATAATAGTAGTGCAGATATAAAATATAGAAGAAATCGACTAAACATTAATCAGTGTCTTAATAAGATACAACAGAGAGACTTACTAGCAGAGTATTCGATATCGTTATAACCAGAGCTCTCCGCAGCTCTAGCATCGTCAATATTGGATTCTATGACCATGAAGCTATGAGTAATGGAATCTGAGGGTAGATAGCTGACCATTTAAAGATTTTCTAGAAATCTATCATTAATCAATGCAAATAAGGACTGGCAATACATATTGTTTGCTACATACCGATTAACATACAACCTCCTCCTATTTTGAAGTCGGTTAGTAATGTAGTTTGTTACAAACGCACCTTTGCTGGTTCGAAGTAGGTCTCACAGCGTTGCAATGAATAGAATAGTACACTGTGCATGCTTTCCAATTCGCTCAACCGTTAAAAGGCTGTAATGCATTGTTGCTTAAAATAAACAACTACACAGAGCATTATAAACTCTACGCTCTTTATGCTAAAGTCTCAAATACAATAAAGTAAATCTAGGTCTTTGCTTCGACAGCATACTGCAAAACATCGACGTAACACATGCAATCAACACAAATTATGCATTGATATGCAAGTTTCATCATAATGAAAGTATTTCAATGGAACCTAAATAACTTTTTGCGTAGTAAGGTCTTAATATAGCCGTAATTAGAATACATTTGATGTAAATTTTTCATTTAAACGAAACGGTAAGGTCGAATCACGCATAGTTCATGTTGAAATACCAAAATTATATATAATATGTCATCTCATTCCTCGTTAAGATCATCACAATTTTATCATCGTCAGTAAACCACAAAAATATATGAACATTAAAAACTGTGATGTACACAACCGTGAAGGCGAGTTGCACAATCGCGTTTAACCAATACTTTAAACTCGCGAGAGGCCAGCAAGGCGTACAGAACGGTCGTCTGATCGTGGTTATGCCTAATGCAACACTGCAGCAAATCGTGCCCCGACAATTCTTTCACCGACCGCTTACACAAGAAAACAGTTACGTAACCACATCTTTTGCCTTTCCAATGCTGCAACCATGTGTAGCAATTGCTGTTCAAAATGATCGATTCTGTTGTTAAGCTCGTAATCGTTCGATAATCAGAATGCTGATGTCAAAAAATTTCTAGGTGACCGGTTTTTGTTAGGTCAATTAGATATATCTTTCCGTTGCATAAGACGGAGACCTTGAAATGAGGATATTCAATTATTCTAGTTGTATTACGCTGAATTTTAGAAATCATATTCTAATAATGATGGACGATAAAACGTACTGATAATCTGTAACAATTCTGTTTACTTTTATTTATATGTTGAAGCGATAAAGCACGAACGATTTCAAGTTTTGAGAAATTATTTACTGGATCCTTATTATTTTGGGAAGTCAAGCTGTACACCGCGGAATTTAAAATGTTTTCGTCCTTAAGACTCACCACTGGCTCACAATAATAAAAGTGCAAAGTAAAACTAGCTCTTAACGTGTAACCCCCTTGAGCTTGTACGCCCTAAACGTGATACCTCCTTTAACCCTAATGTATATTAGGTAACGTTCCTATATACATTTAAAAATAAGAAACCATAAATTCAGACTTAAAATAATAAATTCCCTTTATTGTGGATGATGTGGAAAATAATTTGATAGACTGAAGTCACGAGGATTAGCAGCGTTCCTAAATAAGGCGGAGTATTTCAAAACACTGCAGCCCGGCCTCGCAGCGCGCGAAGTTCCAAACTTTGTTAATTACAAGATTTGTAAAGGTTAATCCAAACCAAAGATAGGAGTCAATTAAATTTGTTCCAGTTAAGATATTTTTTATTATTATTAATAGCTTCAACTCTTTCATTTAAATTTTCATATATCATTCAATTCAATGGGGTATTATTTCTGAAATAGAAGAATATGATTTTGAAATTTTTGCCAACTGCCGGGTTATATCTAGCATTATTGATTTACAGATGCTTTTGCTTCCTTCGGTCATACTACAATCATCAGTTTTCTGAAGAATTACGTATTCAAAAAAAAATTGAATTATTTTAATCGATTAACTCTGTAAACAACTTTGTGCTTACCTTCTCAATTTTTCACTACCCGGAATGATGTATATGTATCAATATAATAACTACCTAACTTACACATGTAAAACTATATAAAGCCTCTCTTCGAATGCCATACGACCACAATAAAGTCCCTTCATTATATATCCCATTAACATCAGATCCCATATGAAGTGCCATTGAAGGACTTTTATTGTTAACTTTCGTTAGCTCTACAACAACCCTGGAAACATTCCTATATCAAGAAAAGATCCCAATTATATTCAAGCTGAATCAGTTAATCACATTGTTTGATACAATATGAATGAGACCACGTGTACACCACGTTAATTTTGTTTGTTTGTGATTGTTCGCAATTTGCACATCGCAGGATTCTTAACATACTACAAACTTTGTTAACTTGCTAAGACGAAGGTTATAATATTACAACAACGTTTTCACACCCACGTCAAATAAGTACTACACTGATTGCTGTGTTTGAACAATACGTTTTTTGTAGAATATTTTCCTGAATGTTCTTGTCAATTTATGCTTCTAATATCCATCTTCTTCATCTAAATAAAAATCAAATTAAATGGTTTGACCGATTTGAATATATTGATTTGTTAGTTCGCTCTTTAACACATGGGATGTTTGAAAAGACGCATAAAAAATCGTTGGTAATTTTGAGAATTGCGTGGTCTCAAATTTATAATAATAGAAGTCTTTTCGAAAAGTTTGCTTCGGATGATATTACTCTGTCGAGTTTTCAATTAGATTGTTCCAGGATTGTATTGTAGAGTATTTAATTAAATCGAGCAAGTTGTCTCGTAGATCAGCTATAACTGGGGTAAGTTACAATGTGACTGCGACCGATGTTGAAAGCTTTTTCATGTTCGCATCAGAAAAATAATGAAGGATAATTGGATCGGATGGAATGTGGTCTTGATGGAAAAATAACACATTTTGTGGATCAGAGTTATAATTGAAATTAGGACCATATTCGGTCATAATTTTGGATCGATTAAGAACCCTTTATTATAGAAACTTTGCGAACTTCCGACCGAAACTTATTTTTTCGTTGAATGAGAGTAGGCCCCCTGATTACCGATCTCCGAGATCCGATGGTAACCGTCACTTTATGTCAAGTCAATATCAAGTAAACTAAGGCCCCATTTAAACCATAGAGAAAAGAAACAAAAATGATAACGATAAAAATGTTATTTTGAAGATTTATTATAATATGATACAATATGAAAAAACTACACTCCATCTAATATTTTTTTGGGTCAGTAATCAAAAAGTGTTCCGACGTGTTTCAAATTACATAATGTATTTACTTATTTGAAATGATGTTTTTCTACATAACATTGGCTTATGAAAGCATAAGAACCTTGAACGTTAAAGCGGTTATTAACACTGATTTCTATATATTTTGTATCATGTTACGTTAGATTACAGTGCATATGTAAAGTGCATAATTTGTTTTAATGAATTAGCCCGAACTAAACTAGGTAGCATAAGCTCTTTAAGCCTCTTAACTTAAGGTTTCTCTTGTGTTGGAATGACTGATGAGAAAAGCAGAATTTTTTAATCGAAAATGGAAAAGATTTAGTTTTACCATTTTTAGGATTTACTGATAACTTGAAAATGCTTTGCTGACATAAATGTCTGGATTATTGGAAAATATTAAACAACCTTTACGAAAAAAATCTGTCACTGAGTTCTGCTCTTTCCAAACTGTTTTTAATTAAGTGACGGATTCAACCTCCCGCACCTAAAGTTTATTATAGAGTTTTGTGTACATTATGCAAAGCGGCGTAGGGCTTGCTACGAGTAAAGCGTTTATCTGAAAAGTATTATCAATGGTTTCCACTTTGTGAATTGAATATAAATATACTAACATAATAATGAATTAAAAGTATCTGTAAGTAAATATTTACCGGGGAGCGACCTCGGTACAGTGATATTGTTGCACGCTCGTCCAGCGGGCTGCGGACTGTTGAGTCTGTATTACAGTTGAAATTTTGCTTTAGACTCTGCACGAATACCTGTGGCCAAAAGGGTTACATTACTTCTCTTATGGGACCAAACAAATATAATAATAACCTAGCATTACATTGTTTAAACAGATACAATGAACGGAAATTTTATTGTTACCCAAATTAACACTAGTTTAATTAATCTTACATTAAATTGTTTTGTGTAATGTGCCTGCAATAGATTTAAGAGTTTCATGGTGGTCATGGATACTTACGGACATTGATAGTCTCACCAATCACTTAGTACTTTCAATGTATTGAAGGTGTAACCTTTTCACCTGTGTGAAATCTATTTTGGGTTCCGTTAAATATTCACTAGGAATGTTATTTGGAGCACTGATATGGCAGATTCTCTAACACATTGTGATACATTTGTCGGGTAAGGTATAAAGACAAATCCTCACAGTATCGAACACAAAAGAACGTTGATTACGAAACAAGAAACCTCATGTACTGTACACATTGAAAAGCAACTCTCACTATTACACAAGAAGAGTGCATTATGTGCCCTTTAGCAGCCGTCAACAAATAACATATTAACTTATTATTAAGTACTTAAATGGCGTATGTATTATATGTGGTAAAATGATCAACTAAAAATTGTGTTTCCGAAATCCTAGAAGCACGTACATGCCCTTAAATTTGAAAACCAATTATTGTATAAACCCAGACGTTATGTATTAAAAACTCTAGTTCTTTCATTAAGTAGATTATTCGTCTTAATTCTGGTTTATCTAATGGGCGGACCATCGATACCGGCCATTTGCGTGCTGAATATGAACGTATACGCTTTTTTTTTTTTTTCCGCGGGTAGGAGTAATAAAGTTAACAGCTTAGAATCTTACTAGTCTTTAATAAATTCATAATTATTCCACATAAAAGAGTAATATAAAGGTAATTATATGTATTAGGTTACTCTACCTGCCATTAAGTGTTATCTCCTTAATCGTCTTACTGTGCACTGAGATATTTATCATAACACAACATAACCTCAAACAAGCATGGACACCATTCAACAATCCTTGGACCAAATGATGTCTGCATTCAACCAGCGACTGGATACAATTGAAGAGCAGCTTCCGAAGGCCTCACCAGCTGGTCCCACAAATCTGGCAGATGAGCTGGCCTCTTTCAAATCATTTGTGCTTGCATCATTGAGGGCGCTGCAAAGCCAGATCAGAATGCTTCGGCAACAGGCTGATGATGTAGAGATGCGGTCCAGGCATAAGTTTCTCCTACTACATGGTGTTCCTGAGGCCCAGAAGGAGGATACTGCTGTCGCGGTTGCCAAGTTGTTGACTGACAAATTGAAATTGTCAGGATTCACAACTAGCAATATGAGTAGGTGTCATAGGATGGGACGTGCTGCAGCATCAGACAAGCCCCGCCCTATTCTCCTTAAACTTCGCGATATTGACGTCCGCAGCAAAATTTGGTTCTCGAAAACCCAGCTTAAGGGCTCTGGGGTAACACTATCTGAGTTCCTCACTAAGGCTCGGCATGATGTTTTCATGGCTGCACGTCTACGCTTTGGGGTTACGAAATGCTGGACAAAGGATGGCAGCATCTTTATTCTTGGACCAAATGGAACTCGACATCGCGTTCACAGTCAGGATGCCTTTGACGCGATTGTACATCAAAAAGAGACCGCACAACAGATGCCTGCCACCAATGAAGCTGCCGGACTCCCGAAGAGAAGAAGAGCAGTAGTTTCCAAGAAATAATAGTTGAACTGCGTGTTTGCTTCTATATCTTGCTTGTGTCGATGTTGGTCGGGTGTTTGTAACTTGCTTTAGGTGGGTACCCTTTCTTCCTCACGTTTTTCTTGGTATATTTTTTATTTTCCTTCAGTCTATTGTATCGCGTATGACTCCACTTTAATTATATTCAGAGTAAGTTGTGAGAGTGCCTACCCATTTTAAGTATTGTTTTGCTTTGCTTTGTTTGTTTAATTTGACATTACCGTAATCAAACGCCAAAGTTGTCAAACCATGTTTTCATTTGAACTGACAGCTGCCACAGAGCAGTACAGTAAAGTAGTATAAAGGTTTGTCAATCTTGCTGTGCATAGATGAAGAAATTAACACAATATTATATTGTTATCTATGGTACTGCATTCAGTGTTGCGTTATGTTCTACCAAGTGAGTTTAAATGTTGCTGTTATTATTATTATTTTTGAGTAGTTTTATTAATGAATGATGCTCACGGATTACGACCGAGTGAGTAACTTACATGTGTTAATATTAAGCTTTTTTTTTTTTGTATTTTTTTTTTGTTTTTCCTGTCTACTACTATTTTCTTTTTATTTTGTTTTCTCATTTTTATGCATATTTGTAACCAGTGAAATGGCGTGAGTGTGTAGCGTAATTAACAATCCAATGGTATACATAGTGTATACAGTGATAACACCATACGTAAACACATTGGCAGGTGGATATCAAATTAGGTACATATAACAGTTTTTGAAGTAAGTTTATAATTTATACATTTTTGTCTATTATTATAGTTTATTTTAGTTTATTATAAGTATTTTTTGTATTTTATTTTATAATATTTATGAACTCTAGTGACGAATCTTTTTTAACAGCTGATTCCGATACTTCTTTCATTAGCGCTGACGGCATAGGTCCCTCGCTTGGCGCGTTGATTAATGTCACTTTCGCACCTTACTGCAATAATTTTAATGTTTGCCATATCAATGCCCAGAGCATACCTGCTCATTTCAATGAAATCTACGACACATTTGACTCTGATTCCATACACGCGCTGCTTGTGTCCGAGAGTTGGCTTAAACCCTCTTTACCCTCTTCTTCTTATCCTATTCCTAACTACATCTTAATTCGCAACGACCGCACGGGTAAAGGTGGAGGCGGCGTTGCAATATATCTTAAAAGTCACTTCCCTTATAAAACCATTCTTCAATCACCTTCTCATTATAATTCTTCTGCCGAGTATCTTTTCTTAGAAATTGATGTAGGCACAAAACTATTACTTGGTGTAGTGTACTGCCCTCCAAATATCGACTACTTCTCTGAGCTCGAATCTGTTTTGGGAAATTTACTCCCAGACTACAACAGGGTTCATATTATGGGTGACTTCAACACTTGCCTTCTGAAGTCCGATTCTCGTTCCTCCAAATTAAACTCAATAATTTATTCTTTCAATTTAAATCTATTACCACTTTCCCCAACTCATCACTCCCACTCAAACAGTTCCTTACTCGACTTAATTGTTACATCGGATTTAGACTTAATATCTACTCACGGTCAGTTGGACGCTCCTGCTTTCTCCCACCACGATCTTTTGTATGTTTCGATACGCCTGAGAACACCTAAACGTAAATCTTTAATTCTCAATGTTCGTAGTTTAAGTCGCATTAATGTTGATAACCTGAGTAAAGACGCCCGTTCAATCCCTTGGTCCTCGGTTGAAGAGATGAGTACTATCGACGACAAAGTAAATTTCCTCACAGCTAACATTATCAGTTTATTTGATCGTCATGCTCCTCTTCATCCATTCAAGCTGAAATATAAACCATCCCCCTGGATGAACGATGTAGTGCGTAAAGCTATTTCCAAACGGGACAGTGCTTTTCGTAAATACAAAAGCGATAGGTCGGAAGAAAAATGGGATCTCTACAAAAAACTTAGAAACCGCTGCAATATGATAGTGCGTAATACTAAGCGACGGCACATTGCAGAGCAAATTGAGACGTCAACTCCTGCTGGTATTTGGAAGTTTCTGAGGTCTATCGGCATCGGAAAACAAAGTTCTCCCAATTCCATCCTATCTTTCGATCTTAACACACTCAACTTGCACTTTTCTTCCTGTTCTTCCCTAGATCCTCAGAATAGACAAGTAGCCATTTCCGAGATCCAAGGCTTGCCTCGTCGTGATGTCCCTCCTTTCTTTTTCTCTCCCACTACTGAAGATGCTATTCTTAAAACTATCCACTCTCTTAAATCTAAAGCTATTGGTTGCGATGACATCGGTCGCTCAATGTTGCTGCTTATTCTTAATTATGTTCTCCCCGCACTGACTCATATAATTAATTTCTCCCTTTCTAGTGGCCTATTCCCTGATTTATGGCGTAAGGCATATGTCTTACCACTCCCCAAGACCCCGAATCCACTCCTTCCTAATCAGCTTCGCCCTATCTCAACTTTACCTTTTCTGTCAAAAATAATAGAATCATTAGTTCATAAGCAGGTAACTGAGTTCCTTACCACTGCGGACCTCTTTAACCCTCTCCAATCAGGTTTCAGAGCTGGACATAGCACAACTACTGCGTTACTGAAAGTCACTGAGGATATACGTATCAGCATGGCTAAAGCTCAAGTAACGATCCTTGTCCTTATCGACTTCAGTAATGCGTTCAATGCTGTGGACCATGATGTTCTTCTTTCTGTACTTGATCACCTTAATTTCTCACAAGAGTCTTCTTCCTGGTTCGCATCCTACCTGAGAGGGCGTCAGCAGGCCATTCGCTCTGGTCAGACTCTCACTGATTGGTGCGAGTTGGTTGCTGGTGTCCCTCAGGGAGGAATCTTATCCCCACTCCTTTTTTCTCTGTTTATTAACATGCTCTCTCCTAGCCTACACTGTAACTATCATTTCTATGCCGATGACCTTCAGCTTTACTACCACTCAGAAACTCAGGATATAGATTCTGCAATAGAGTATTTGAATAGAGATCTTCATCAGTTATTGAAGTGGTCCAACCGTTTCGGCATCCAAGTCAATCCCACAAAGTGTCAAGCAATTCTACTTGGAAATAGGCAACAGCTCTGCAAAGTTGACTACAGTAATTTAACTGCCTTAACGTTTGACAAATGTAGTATCCCTCTTTCGCCTGATGTCAAAGACCTCGGAATACTAATCGATTCCAATCTCTCCTGGTCAGCACAGGTGAACGAGGTTTCTAGGAAATTCTATGCTTCTCTTCACTCAATCTACCTTCTTAAAAAGTTTCTTCCACATAAGACCAAAATATCTCTTGTGAACACTCTTCTTCTCCCTATTATTGATTATGCTGACATTTGCTACCTCGATCTATCGGAAGAGCAGCTAAACAAGCTGGACCGTTTGCTCAATACATGCATCCGCTTCATATACGGTCTCCGCAAGTTTGATCATGTATCTGAGTACCGGATTAAACTTGGTTGGCTCAAGATCCGGGAGAGGAGGAATGTCAGGATTCTCAATATGCTTTTTTCAATCCTTAATGATCCCAAAATTCCTATCTACCTTAGAGACTCTTTCAGTTTCCTCTCCGATTCCCACGAATTACATCTCAGATCAACTGTTTCACTTCTTCTTCGCACTCCTACACACTCTACCTCTCGCGAGCATCAATCCTTCGGAGTCACTGCGGTGCGTCTATGGAATCAGCTTCCATCAAAAATAAGGAAAAGTCCTTCCAAGGCTATTTTTAAGAGTCTTGTGAAAGAACACTACCAAAAAATTTCCACCTAAATTTTGCTGTTTATTGATGCATTTTATTTTTATTTTTTTTCTGTGTCACTGTTATCTATATATTTATTTATATTGTATTTATTTATATATTATATTGTTTTATTTTTAAATATTTATTTACTCTATGTATAATTTGTTTATATATTTATTTGCATCTTCTCATTATTATATTTATTCATATTCTCTGACATATGTGTGTTTGTTAGACTAGTTTAGTTTTTAAGTATGTAATCAGTTTTTAATGTTATTTTTCCTAATGATATAGCACACCCGCTTCTATGTTTGTCCTGTATTGTAAGGTTGACTGGCAGAAAATGCTTTAGCATTAAGTCCACCTGTGTACTTTGTGCATAAAGTTTTTAAATAAATAAATAAATAAATATATAGTTCTGTACCACCATAGAATATAACAGATAATCGAGAAAAACATAAGAGGCGAAGGAATTCATTGTTCCTCTTTATTGCGATATTATTTTTTATTTATTTACTTCATAGAACGACTTGAAGTTACTTAAACTTAAAGAAAAAATGGAACCGTGGTGGCCTCGGGGTTAGAGCAGTCGCCTGCTAAGCAAGCGACGCAAGTTCGAATCCCAGCGGGGCCTGTACCAATGAGATTTTTTAAAAAAACTTATGTACAGTGATTTCACACCATGTGCTTTACGGTGAAGGAAAATATCGTGAGGAAACCTGCATATTTCTGAGAAGTAATTCAAAGACGTATGTATAGTGCCTGAGACGGCGATGGACTCACAATCTGTCACGTTGGCACTTAATCAAATTCGGTGAAAAGTGGATGTTGTGATAACAACACCTCTGCCTACCCCTTCGGGGAATACAGGCGTGAGCGTATATATGTATGTAAAGAATGGAACACATTAATGCAGTCTCCTCACAAAACTCCAAACATACAGACATTATATTCTTCCATTCATCCGGAAGCAAATCACACACAGGATGATTATCCAGGAAATTGTTGAATGCGGAGATACATTATAGTTATTAACTTAAAGAATCACGCATATATCGTTTCAAACGACGCCTAACTAAATGACGAACGTAAAAGGTTGCCGGTGACTCAGCTGTTATAAAACGTACAGGCGCTTAAGTTTCACTTTGTAACTTGAACGGTTTCCAAGATCGACGACGCCCCGGGCGTATATAAAAGGTAATTGCGAATAGACAAAACCACGAATACATTTTACCTTTAAAATAGGAAATTCTTCGTAGCCTGGAAATACTCAGAAGGCCGTGGCCCGGGAGCAATTTGTTAAATTGATCTATATTTAAAGCAATTTAGACCGATTGCTCTACAACGTTGGAGTCTTAAAGAAATTTAATAAGATTTAAATTAAATAAGCTTTTATTTTAATTCTGTTCATGAAATCAAGCCATCACAGATACATATACTGAAACCATTGTGTCTTTGTAGATAATAATATTTAAGTTAATACCGAGAGGTAATTTTATTTACAGTTTACGTTTGGATGTTAATTGATGATGTAAATTGTAACAACGCAAAGACAGAGTTAATTTTTTTTTAAATATACTCCCGCCATCCCAGAAGGGTCCCCGAAGGGGTAAGCAGAGGTGTTGTAACAAAAACACCCACATTTCAACAACCTGACAGATGATGAGTCTATCTACCGTCTCAGGCACTATACATACGTCTTTGAATGAATTTTCAGAAATATGCAGGTTTCCTCACGATGTATTTTCACCGTAAAGCATGTAGTGTGAAATCACTGTACATAGGCTATCTAGAAAAACTCATTGGTACACGCCCCGCTGGGATTCGAACTTGCGTCGCTTGCATAACAGACGACTGCTCAAACCTCAAGGCTACCACGGCTGTCTTGGTACTTACAAATAATAAACATCCGGTCCGGACAGACCGTGCCTAGAGCGAAGTAAAGTACTGTTATTTAATCTGTAGTTAAACGTCAAACTAACAATTTCCATACCTTTGACACGACGGCGGACGTAGCCTTGTACCTCATTTTACGTATTCCTCAGGGAAAACGAGTGGCTTTGTCGGCAAATGTTCAAATAGATAAAATTATAAATCCACAAGCCGTGGTGGCCTTGGGGTTAGAGCAGTCGCCTGCTACGCAAGCGACGCAAGTTCAAATCCTAGCGGGGCCTGTACCAATGAGTTTTCTAAAGAACTTATGTACAGTACTTCACACCACGTGCTTTTCAGTGAGGAAACCTGCATATGTCTGAGAAGTAATTCTAAGACGTATGTATAGTGCCTGTGACGGCGATGGATTCACCCTTTGTCACGTTGGCACTTGATCATATTCGGTGAAATGTGGGTGTTGTTACAACACCTCTGCTTACCCCTTCGGAGACCATTCTGGGATGGCGTGAGCATATTTATAAATCCACACTACTACAAATATGGTACAGTTGTGTATAATTAAGTATTAGTATTTGTAGAAGAAAGGAACTTATAATCCGTAAAATTCACTATACGCGAGTGATGTTTACTATAATACAAAAAAAGAGAAAATACCAGACATTGTGACGTACACCAATACGCAGGTAACAGCTAGTTAACGGACCTTATCGGTTATTTATTATGTTGCTAGATACTTTAGTTATTCATTCGATCAATTATCTAAGTTCATTGCATTAAAACTATTGAAGTAGAGTTAACAGCATACATAATAAATAAACGAAGTCAACAAGTATAATTACCCTTGGAGCATGAAGAAATCAAAAAGTTCAAGCAATAATAAATGTTGACCAAACTCATTTCGCAATTAGCAAAGCCCACAGTTTGATGAAGAAGAAGCTTTTGAAAGTAGAGTAGTCCAATTTCGAAATAAAACGTAACATAACAACTGACTAACAACAAACAAAACAACACAAAACAAACAAAACGTGATATCCTCGTTAATGCAACATTCGGCGATCATTGGCAACCGTAGCAACGGAAAGTACGGCACGCACAAGTTATGGTATTCCAGCGTATTGAGAAAAAACATTCAAGCTATGTGAAACACGTGTCATGTTGGGTATTAGTCGTTTCGCTACGCGAATATGTCATTTTGCGTATTGTATGAGCCGTGGTGGCCTCGGGGTTAGAGCAGTCGCCTGCTACGCATGCGACGCAAGTTCGAATCCCAGCGGGACCTGTACCAATGAGTTTTTCTAAAAAACTTATGTACAGTGATTTCACACCACGCGCTTTACGGTGAAGGAAAACATCGTGAGGAAACCTGCATATTTCTGAGAAGTAATTCAAAGACGTATGTTAGTGCCTGAGACGGCGATAGACTCACCATCTGTCACGTTGGCACTTAATCATCTTCGGTGAAAAGTGGGTGTTGTGATAACAACAGCTCTGCCTACCCCTTCGGGGAATACAGGCGTGAGCATATGTGTGTGCGTATTGTATAGCGAAATTACTTACGCGAATGTCTTTTTGCATATTGCGTAGCGAAACGACCTACGCGAATGTATTTTGCGTATTTGAAAAATGTATATGAAAATAATTTATTCAGTTTAAGCCCTGGTAAGGCAATTGAATGAATGTCGAAGAATAGACCACCGGTTAGGAAACTAGCCTCCTGAGAAGAACCGGCAAGAAATTCAGCGTATACGTCTCTAAGTCTACTATTCGTACTAGTACTAGTCTACTTTATAAATATGCGTCATTTTGAGTTAAGAAGATGTTTTAAATTTCAGACAGCAATTAAAAGGTAAGTCAGTAATAATTTAACCTATGTTATGGATTTTCAAAATATGAGTGGAGCTTTTAATGGACGGATATTTTAATTAAAATATTAGATTCAAATAAAGCAGTCTCTTACAGGGGCTATATCATATTTAAATGGAATGGTAATAAGATTGATTGGTGATTAATTGATAAAGTGGCTTTTACATACATGGCATAAATTTGTTGCAACCGGTGTTACTGCGTAGGTAAAATTTTACCTAACGAACCAATTACCTCTCATCTTGGTTCACTTTTACCATCGCTCTTACCTTGAACCGCTACTAATAGGGTGGCACACATAACCGTAATTCGTTTAGGCAACCCGCATTGCCGCAACTCTCCGATCGCGATGTGAAATAATTGACCTACGTGTCTTCGTGTTACATCGAAATTAATGTTTCATTATTCGATACGTCGAGCGCTGCTCTAATTATACTTTCGGTGTGATAAAAGCAGTCACTCGGCTTCAAACTTATTTGAATAACAAATACAATCGAGTTTTTTTTCTGATATAAGTATCATTAGCTAAAACTTGCTTCACAGTCTAAGAGGAGCTTTATTTCAACTTTTTTTATTCCTTGTCTTTTATGCCCACGCATCTCATCTAAGCAGTCATTGACCAGTCCGAATATGATCCCCGAAATACTTGTAGCAATGTGAAGTTTTTTGGGAAAAAGTACATCTGAGAAGTAATTAAAAATATGTATTTAAAGGTGGAACGGCGATGGACTCGCCATGAAGATTGATGCCCAATGATGGATGCACGTTTCGGTGAAAAGTGGGTCCTAAACTACCTCTGCTTACCCCTTTGAGGACCATTCTATGACGGCGTGAGCACGCAAACGGCCAAAGATGTTTATACAATTAGCAACACACCCCTCTACAGTGGCCGAAATAATAATTGGAATGGTCCACTTACGTGTACAAATTACTATCGCAACTCGAGACCGACCACAGTACGTTGCATAAGCAACCAAATTGTAGCAATTCCTTGCATTTTGTATTGTCATCGTGATCGGTAAGAAAATGTTGCAATTAACCATGCAATTCAAGTGTTCAATAATATATTATTAGCCTAGTATTCGTTTGAGGTCATTCTGTCTGCGATCGATCATTTGTAAGAATTCAATGATGTAGATATTTACTGGACACTGAAGGAGTCAGAAGTTTCTTCAACGAGCATTCCGATTATTGTATGTTTTTTTTCATTTAATTCCATTCAATGTTGTGATACTGTTCTTAATAATTATTCGAGATTTACTTATTTACTACTTGGTTTTCCACCATACTGAGTGCCTGGAGGATTTGTTTACATTGGACTTGGAGAACAGAGTACTTAGAAATATAGGTACAGTAGAACTCCAATTATCCGAACTCCGACTATCCGAATCGCCGATTATCCGAATCACAAACAAGTCTTGACTTGACTTGTCTTAACTTGCCGGTCTTAACTGATGTTTAAAAAACAATGATTTTTATTTCTAAACTTGTACATAAGTACATTTTATTTATATTTAAAACATGTGAAAATTTCATGTTTCTTTCATTTAATTCAATAAAAAAATAGTGCAATATCAAAACGTAGCTTTTATTCTCTCCAATGGCAATTTTTTTTAAAAAAATGCGATTATCCGAATATTTGATTATCCGAATGGGTCCCGGTCCCCATTAATTCGGATAATTGGAGTTCTACTGTACCTAGTTTTAAGTACTGGCCTTCAATGCGTAGTTGTAATTTTTTGAGTTGGTTTGGCGCGAGCATATATAACTGAGCGCTCAAAACTCGTTACGGCGCGTGTAGTTGCGTAAATACTCAGAACAATACAGAACAATATACGTATTAATAGATTGAGGTATTTTATATCAGGATATAATAAATGCATAGAGTTAAGAAAAACTAATAAAATACAGTTACAGGTTACGAATTAAACAATTGATTAGTAGTTAAATGAAACAAAATTTAATCAATTATATTAATTTATATAGCAATCAATAGGAAGCCAGTACTTATACGTTTTTTCCTTCTAATTATGACACACAATACACAAGAGGGCAGCATGTTAAGTATGTCAATCAAAGTTAGCAATGCCAACAATAGCTAAGTTATTGGAATGCTTGATGCGAGTGACTTAGCACAAAAACTGTGAGTACGGGCAAATTAATACAATCGTAATTAGAAGTTAGCACGCTTTTTAGAACAATCAGGGGGTCAACTATGATCATTATGCAGCACGTATTAAGAACTTCTTAGCTTTGACGTTTAATTTTACGATATTAAAATAAACGTCAATGCTCAGAATTTCTTAATACGCTTTGCTTAAACCGATGATGGTAGGTATTAATAAAACTATATTTCGTTAAAAATATATTTAATTAGCGGACCCAACGTTGTCCTGCATACCGACTGCAGCGCCATCTGCCGGGCTGATTTGTAAATCTAAACTATTTAAGGCATTTAGGACGAGTTCAGTGACAATATACGTACAGTAGAATTATAAAGATCTATATATGTATAAAGATAAGCATCATAAAAAAACTCCCCTTACGTACATTACACTACACAAGAAGACAGGGTAATCAAATTTGATATTATCGTGCTATCCAGATACGAAGCGATTTTATTTCGAGTAACTGTTCGTTACAGAATATTACAGAACTCAGTCTAAGTGCAATTGAAAATTGTGACGTAACAAACATCTCAACGTTTCACCAACTTCACCACGGACGTAATTGATCATTTTATAGAACAAACCTGTGTCTAATTCTGAATTATCGACCAGGAACACGGCTGGTTGCGCAAACGCTTTCGCCGTGTTTTCTTCCGGATCGTAAAGCCTGCCGTTAATTGTAATTGTCACAAACAATACTTATCGTCTACGTCTTCGATATACGTGTGAAAATATTACATAACTTCTATAGATATGCATTATGCACTAACTGTCATTGAAAACTCGATCATTAAACATTATTGTAGCGTGAAGAGGATTTTATTCAAATTGTTTACTCACTGTTCTTCTATCTGAGAAATTTATTTGTTTATTATTTTATTTATTGATAATAATAAAATGGCGACATAAAACCAATTACACGTATTATTAGAAAAACAAAACAATTAAAACAAGCATTGATTAAAGGTTATAAAACTAATACAATAATTACATAATAAAATACAGAACACAAAAATATAAAAACAACAAACTGGTGCCCGCAAGTCCGTGTGCGCTTGATTTGACTTATATCTTGATATTTTGAACAGTGCACACAATCTTTATAAATTGAAGCCTATATGCTATTCTGATATATAAGCTATATTGTTGTAAAGTTTGATTAAACCATACTGACGAATAATTAACGTTATTATCAGTATGATAATTCAATAATTACGGAAGATATATACTTTCGTGAGATACTAAGATACAATTTCGCATTCGCATTTGACTATGGAATTAATTATAATTGCATGTAACTATCATTAACTGCGTCATCATCCAAAAGTATATTTTTCTTTATGTATTTATTCGTGATCTGAATTGAAAGAAGCAGACAACCGTTGGTTAAAAACTGTAGCCATAACGCATGACTAAATTATTCACGAATAAAAAATGAAAAAATATTAAAATGTGCTTTAAAATTTGCCAACTCATTCTAGTGGCGATACAGATTCTATGAACCGATAAAATGTTTATAATTGAGATAAGTTTTTGCACTGCCATAAAAACAAGAATGTCACGTATGGCATTAATTGAACTGAATGAATGTGTGAATTAAAAGTGTAGACTTTGTGTTAAAAAGGAAAAACATTAAAATAACTGAATTAATTAAAATCACTTAATCAACTCATCAAAACTTAAAAATAATACTTAGTAATGGAAAATTATGTCGAAACGGTACCGATCGATCGACGATTGATTATGAGCGAAGCAACTTTCAGACGGTAAATAATTTTATTTCGTAACGTTATATGAATTGCTTTTAATCACGATAAAATAATTTTCGCAACACAAGATAGCTATTAATTTCACGGAGACAATAATTCACGAGATCCACTCATGCGCCGACCAAACACGTAATATTTTTCATAGTGGTGCTTTTATGTATAAATATTAATTAATAATAAAAAAAAGTCACAGTTAAATTGTTTTCGCCCTTATTTTTTTTGCATAATTGAGTAAGTAAGCAAACATCGATCCAAACATCTTTCTCATATACAGTATAAAAATATCAACATATTTTGAGCTACGCTAAAACGAAAGGTCATTTGTCGACTTGAACGGAGCAATCAAAATAATCATCACATATAAAAATTTCATCACCTCTCAGCTTACTAGGTTTCGAATACTAATTCCCAAAAAACTAGGTGTACTCTGTTGCAGAAGGGGTTATTCGATATAACTTCTAAAATAAAAATATGGGGCTTTTATAATACATGAAATATGGGTCCCCACATCCACGACCCATCGCGATTACTCTCACGTCTATGTTTACATTAAATTTAATAGAACAGCTCACTTTCTACAATAAACGTGTTCGAAATCCGAAAATATACGACCGAAATCTAGTATTAAATCGATCATATCACTAACTCTGCGAGTCCGGTGAGTCATCTTCAGCTGAATAGGGCAGTGTGTAAATGAATTGCCTTTGGAGGTCAGTAGGTCTAAAAAGGCCGCTTTGGGAGAATTATAATGTGATCCGAATATGATTCATCATCGAAACTACAATGTGGTCACTTAGGTGCAATTCATATTATAGTTCGCGAATGATTAATATTTCATAATTCACCTGTTTCACACTTTCCTTTGAAGATTCATAAAATGGTCCACAAAATATAAATTGCTTTTGTGACAATTAGCAACATAAAAAGTTATTTAGGGACTAACATCAACAATTATTGCAATCATTCGTGAATCATAATATGAATTGCACCTTAGTGGCCAATTTGTCGTTTCGACGATGAATCATATTCGGATCACATTATGATTCTCCCAAAGTGGCCATTTTAGACCCACAGTTTAAATTTGTCCAACCCACGCGTATAGACAACGCGTATTGTAAAACGATTTCACTTCGAGTTCATTCATTGTGAAAGTACTTAATGCACAGCCTAAAACACTACGAAACAATTTGTTTGGTAACCAACCAGTAATTTCTGGCATTATGATATGACTTAGCAATGCGTGTATGGCTTCACACTATCCTGTCGTCTTCGTTGATCAGTTGCGAACGAATTATAGCTAATTTAATAAGTACTAGGAACAAACTCACAATAACTTTAACCTTCGTATGTTTTAATTTATGAAATGCTTTAGTGTAAGGTGTTCGTGGTTCCACCAGTGATGTATTTGTCTTATATGCCGTTATAAGTGCCGTCACGAGCTATGAGCGCTAACCATGGATGTCGTAATTTTTGGGTCTTGCATGAAGCGGAATATATGCGCAGTTAACCCCACTATTTTCGCTGTGTGCTCATCGCCCGTAGTTATTTAAGTGGCGTTGCAAGTTGGCGTACCATAGTGGGATTGGTGTACGATCAGATTAAATAAATACCCTCACGTAGTTTGACAGCCACGATAGAACCTACTTTTTGTACGAAAATTTTCCGACGAGTTTACAGTCAGCCACAGGTTTATTATAACGAAATTATGAGTTATTGTTAGCAATTCATTCATTTCTTTCGTTTAAAACCCAACAATCAAGCAGGAAATACGTAACGTGTTTAAACATAAAGCTCCTTAAATAATTTTGAAAAGATCTCCATTGTTGTCCAGATGTTGTGATTACAACACCTCTGCCTACCCCTTCGGGAAATACAGGCGTGAGCATATGTATGTATGTAGGATCTCCATTTAAAAGTTCACCTTTTCGTTAGACCTCTGCTAGCTGAAAGTCATATTTACACCTCATCATCACCATTCCATTACAGTTAAAAACTCCAGAACTGTTTAGGCCACAATGAAAACGGTACAAGCGGCCTAATTAGCCAATCAAAACATTTGCAACCACACTCGCCGGCTGTTGGCAACGGTAATGACGGAAGGGTAACGACCGTCGGTGGAATTCGGTGCAAATGTTGTGGGCGATGTTGCTTTGTACATTACGTTTATGGGGAAAAGTTGAGGAAATGGAAAAATAATGACTGATTTATTGCGGATAAAGATGATGGATGCGGAGAAAGAGAAAACTTGTTCAGGGTATTTCGAACTTGAGCAATTCTCATTCTAATGTCGATTTTATTGCATCTACAATAGGACTTAGCCTTGTTAGATACTTTGGAATAGACAAATTCCAGTTGTTTTCGGTGGCATTTGTCTAATCCAATTAAATTTTATTTTTCTTTGTTGATTTCTATTATCTCTATGGACTTCTTCTCTATCGACTTTTTATCCTTATAGAAACATTAACTTTAATTAAAAGAAACGTTAATTATAACCTGTCCAGTTCAGTAGCCTGTTTTTACACGCTTTATATTAACTTCACCTGTATGTTTGCATGTATGTATGTAACCGACCCCTTTGAGCTCGATTTTGTCCTACTTTGAACGATCTGTAGGCTTACTCTCGACATTCGATCGTAAACGGAATTGGAAATTGGGATCGAGAACTTGTCATTTGGCACTCTCGACAGCTACACTAGCGCACGATTGTATTCGGATTTTTCGGAAATTTTCGGAACTAAATGAAATCGATTCGCTTGTACGATGCACTTTTTCGGTACTCTTGATTGACGGGATTTGACATTGATAGATCGAGCTTGAATTCGAGTTTGCGATAAAAATATTACGATTACAAAAAGGCAACTTTTTTGGGTTCGAGTTTGTGTATTTTTACTGATTTATGAAGTTTTTTCTGTGAATAAAGGCACAATTAATTCTTATTACTCATCTTTTGGCTCATTCTCTCAAAACAATAAGTATTTGTATCAAGCAAAAGCACCTAATACGTATTGTTCGTAGGAACTAAATGCGATTTACCTTCATCTTCTCGTCTTCCCGATTGAAGCATTTAAATAACACTAACTTGAACATTTGTGCAATAAATGTAACATTCCACATCGAAACACTTAAAAATATTGTTCTTCCGAACTTCAAAATTTTGTATACATTCCTTTCCTTTATTTATTTCATGGCGAAGAGCTTAAGTAAAGCTATTCCGCCAATGTAAAGTGATTTTTGAGAAAAATATCTTGTAAATTGTTAAAAATATGTGGAGGAACCCATTTTTGAATCCTTTGTTTACATTATCACAGCCGTTCTTCAAAACATGTCAAGTGGATGTCAAGGGCGCGGGGTTTTTTTTTTAATAGAACGTATAGCCCCGTTGTCTTTGCAACGGGGCACTGACATCCACAGACGCCTTTGTTCCTTTGTTATAAGCGTTAAAATACTTATGAATGCAAATAAAACATGCGTTCAAGATACACAATAAATTTTATTAAATATTAATTAAGAATAATGTAAAATTTTATAAATATAAGTTATTAATTGTTTGAATACGAAAAAAAACTTTTATTTTAAAAGAAAAAATATTTTCTTTTTTTAGTTTATTTTTCTATATAAAGATAGTTTTCTCGTTTTTTTAAACTATTATTTGGAGACATATAGACAGACAGCTATAGACATTTATTAAAATAGTCATTCCTATCTACACCACAATTATAAAGAGGAAAGATTTGTATTTTTGTGTGTATGTATGTACTGAATAAACTCAAAAACTGTACCGATTTCAATAATTCCTCCACTATTGGAAAGCTACATCACGCGGGACGTCCGCTAGTACAAAATAAAGAACCTAATCCTTATCCGTTATAATGAATATTACATAATCCATACAATAGTATCGTGGGTTTTCTTTTGGCACATGGGAAACGACATTGACCTCCTTTAAATTATCATTTGTAGTTGAATTCACACGTTGTACCTACATGTACGTATGTCATACATTTGCTTTGGTTTATGTATATGTAGTATCCTTGATTGATGTTTTCAATCAAATATATTATCTCAATGCGTAGCTTTACATATTTTTCTGCAAGATAAATAATAGAGATATTCCTTGAAACGCGCACCTACGATGAAATAAAACATAGTGAAGAGCATGGATTCGTAATAAACGATATAGATGGATAGATATTTATAAAACTATCCTCCGTTATGCTATTTGGTATTAATTTATTACTTTTGGAACATATTATTATCCTCTTTCTCATATCCCGTTGTTTCACAATGGATCTTAATATTTGAGTTTTAGTCTTATATAATAACTTATTAATAAATACTTAACTTCATTGCATAAAGGTTTTTATCCGGCTAGCATACAACTTTACTCTTTGTTACACAACAATAAAACTGCCTATCAATTAGGTAAGCTGTTTAACAGTTTGTTTGAATACCATTATTTGTTCAACGTGAATAGTACGCTGTTATATAGAATGCACGTTCTTGCCATATCACGTATACATGTATACGATTGAACACAAGTACAAACACACATGCATAATTACATCTCATGTTGCCAAACGTGGATGGACAAATCGACATGCGTTGTCAATACGAGCCAGTACTATAATTGGCCATATCAATCATTGATAATTAGGTTATGAGGTTACTGCATAGAAAGACAAAGAAAATAAAAATGCGAGATCAGCTTATATGAATAACCTAAGTTGTTTATATAAGCAGACCACATAATGCACAGAATGACACACAATGCAAGATCAACTTATAGCCGTGCGCAAATATAGGTACTTCATTAACAACAAATATCATGAAAAACTGCGATATATATACAAACACGATTATTACTAAGCGTGTTTATATAGGTTTTACAGAATCGCGTGTACGGTACAATAAGTGTGCGAACTATCATAACTTTACTGCCTCTCGATCACGAATGATGAATAATCACGATCTCTAACTGTTCAAGACATCGAACCTTAATCACAAAATAATCGATTTATCATAATAAGACACTTCAGAGACATTGTTTCGTTTGCCAAATCGATTATAAATGCTGATTTAACATGATGTAATAACTAGAAAACGTTGCTTTTTCGTGATGCCAGTGTAATTTTAAGCCACTTAACAAAGATAAAAGATACTCAGTAAATAAAAATCCTAAAGGATTACAGGAAGAAACCATGAGGACAATTCATTCACTGTATTTTTAATTTTCGATTCGACCAAGTTCGATAGCATTGCATGCAAATGCTGATCATACATACAGCATAATATGATACTTTTCTATTCTCTAGAAAAATAGCAGTTAACCTGAGTCTAAGTAATTTTCGAATTATACTAATATTCATGAATGTTCTATTGCTGAACGAAATTTGGTAGCATTTGCTTCAAAGTTATAAACATGTCTAGCTACAGAATAACAAGCCCAAAGGCCAAAATCACAAGCAACAAGTTAAGCCCACGAATTCTGCGATACAAAATTCAGCACAAGTTACATATGATATGTCTACGTCATCAACTTAAATAAAACCTCCATAGGATTTTAGCACATCAAATTGCTAACGGCACGAGAGCAAAAAAATACCCTGTACATATATTATGAACTTAAATGCGGAACTCTGCTAACGAAACTACTGATACCATAACTTTGAATATCAATCATATTTTTTTGTTCTAGACACCTAAATACTTCTTGATTGAAAAAGTCAATGATATATAAATAACATGAGGTATACCGATACTACGCAATTTACGGTCACGGTGTCAACAGAAATCGGTCAATTTATATGCGTAGGCGCCACCTGGTTCACTATTTTAATGATTAGTCACGCTTTTGCTGAGATTAAACGGGAATCGTATCAAGTAGCTGTTAAAGGAATTGTCATTGTTCTCGTGAGTGGCGACACAAAGCAAATGTTTCAAAGGACATTCCTTCAACAAACCGATGCCAAATCAAAACAAAACGTAGCGCCGATTGATCCTCTGAGTAAAGGCAAAGCAATTGGCGATGATGTAGCTATGTACAAATAGCTGGTTAGGCATAATTAATGTGGAATTGAGAAGCAGTTAAAGTTCATTAAAGAACTTGAGCGATCTGATTGAAGCTCAAATTCTCAGAAATACGAATGCAAAGAAGCGAATTAATCATAAACATGGGATTCATACAATGGAACCAATATGAATTTTCAATCCCACCGGAAATTTCGATCTACTTGCCCAATTATTTCAAGGTAACCTCAATGGCCATTGTTTAACAAACCCACATTATTCGTCCCATTTAAGAGGGTTTAATTAAGTGAACTGCTTAAATTAACCTTTTATTACGGTAATTAAGTTGCAAGTCTTAAAATATTTTTTTTATCGCAAGAATACTAAGATTCCATTAACGGTGTATTAGAAATAATTGATCTAGTCGAGGAAATTGTTATGTATCACACAATCATTACAAGATTGAAGGTACAATGCTTCTGTTCAGTCATAATATTATGTAACTCATTTATGGAAAAATGCTTTAAGGTTGTGAAGATTGAATTGTTATTGACGAAAATGCAACGACAATGGAGAATTATTAATGAACATATCTAACGCCGTGGGATGCAGGTCCTGTAGTGTAAATCAGAAATTAATGCCATATTTTAAGATGAGTTACCTAAATACGATTAGAAGACAGGACAGACAGAGAAGTATTAATTAATCACACAATGTAAGGCTAAGTATTGAAAAATATATAAGTAAGTATTTCTGATACAAGAGAGCTAATAAGTTGCCGGCCCTATTAAGGAATGTTATATGGTGTTAATCGATCACGTGTCAGTTTTGTTTTCATTTGTTACACATGTGATTCAGTTAATTGTTCAGATGATCATGGCACTGGCTCGTTTGATACTTGTAGAATGCATGAGGTGCTATGAAGAGGAACAATAAGCGAGCAAACATGCTTACAAAAAAATCTTGATTATTTAAAAATTACTCCAACTCTCATCTGTAGAACTGACCTCGGTTTAAGTATTCTAGCTGGTTTATA
The DNA here is from genome assembly GCA_929442735.1 of Watsonalla binaria. Lineage (NCBI taxonomy): Eukaryota > Metazoa > Arthropoda > Insecta > Lepidoptera > Drepanidae > Watsonalla > Watsonalla binaria. The sequence continues at coordinate 2,360,502 of OV838932.1, forward strand.
CCTAAACAGGTAAAATTAAGTTTTATTTCTTAAACATGAAACTGGTTATTTTTCTGGTCATCGACGGGAAACTAAGTATTATAAAAAATTGACTTTTATTACTTAGATGTATCATATCTTGCAATACATAGCTATTAGATTACAATAATAAACTCCGGGGCAGTATCTAATAAAATGATCGATATAAGAAATCATTAACCGAACAATTACGTACTTAGCTACAAACGACTATGACTATACTTATATTTTAACCTCCTCTAAGAACATTAACAATTCAAATATTCGTTTCCAGTTCTAAAATTTGCAAGAATATAAGACATTGCATAATATCACATTTAAATCATGTTTATTTATCATTCAACTTATCTGTCGTCTTAGTTATCAACTTACCATCCACCCAGGAGATAATATGTTTGTTGAGTAGCTTTTTTTTGTTAACTAATCCTTAATACTGAAACGACACTAAAGTTTGAAGGTTTCCTTTCACAACTATTAAGAAGTCGTCACACTTCAATTTCGCATATAATAGGAGGACTCTTTTTGACGTTGCAGTATTAATCTGGAGATTTCGAAGTAAGCTTTTTCTCTAGATTTCATTAAATTATCTCTCTGACTACGACAGGTCTACCCAAAATAATACAAGATGGGCTCTGCAATTAAAAGGTTCAACGGATTTTACGAAGTCGACAACGCACTTGATACCCTAAGTGTTGCCAATAGCAAAGGCTACGGTAACCAGCTGTCAGTAAAATAAGAAAGTCCTTTTTCAATCACCGTTAGTATAATACCATCTCTCATCATTCCTAAGCTAAATGCAATCCTTGCGTACAACCAAATTTAAATGTCATCCATTAGCAACATTATTGAATAGGTAAAGATGTCTGGGAAAGTCCCTTTTCCATGTAAACATATAAAACAGATCGGATTTCCCTAAACGACCAATACGTTACAAGTTTTATAAGCATTACACGTGATAGAATAATTATATCCACGTGTAAACAAAGAACTTATGTGGACGATATTATTATCTATACTGATACCATGCAATCTGAACGCTACTACAGGAAAAACAACAATTGAAATCTAGACGTAGAGAAACACAGCTCGTGCAAGAATTACCTTAACAACAAAATTAAATCACACTGAAGTTCGACCCCGAACCATTGGCGGAGATAGGTGTGAACATACATAGATGCTCCCTAAACGCGTCTTGTCCTAATGTTAGCACTATGAGATTAAGCCCGGTGTGATCTGTGATTGAGGCAGGTAGACGCCCGTTTACATGTGTGCAAGGATTGTCGACCAATACAGGAAAGCAACCTTCTGCACCAATTTTTTTATCTCATCGTTTCTTGACTGCTGTACATCTTAGAGATTTAGTATACAAATAAATGTTCGGCTTATTTTTGATCAACAAATCATAACATACCTTTTATTTACTAAAACAACTTAAATAATATTGTAATAAATTGCATGAGTTTTAAGACGTTAAATCATAAATGTATGACTAGATACGAGCAACACCGTTCAATAAACTGTTGATTCGTGACGAAAGGCCGTGAAGCCGTTTCCTTGAGTTGACGCAGATCATTGACATATTCTAGCATTGAGTATCTATAATTTTATTTTGTAAACATATCACTTGTTTTCAAGTCAATGATCTCTTCGTATAGGAACCGCCTGACTGAACTTTAACTGATCTAGAACTCACGCTCTACCTACAACATTGTTGCATATGGACAAACTTAAAAGGCTCCAAGCTAAAATTATTTATACTATAAGTTGTTATAATATGAGTGAAGGTAAAACTTTGAATATCAAGCAGACTCGATTCTGTTCGTTATCCTAAATTGCATTCCTTGAGCAAAAACTACTTTCCAGTAGCCACTAAATTAGTTTGATATAAAATAAATATGCTCACGGCATCCCCTTCGGAGATGGTGTGAGCATATTTAGAGGTGTTGAAACAACAACACCCACATTTCAGCGAATGCCAACGTGACAGAGTGACGCCGTGAGTCCATCGCTGTCTCAGGCACTAAACATACGCCTTTGAATTTCTGTTGTTATAATGTTTTCCTTCACCGTAAAGCACGTGGTGTGAAATCACTGTACATAACTTTTTAGAAAAACTCATTGGTACAGACGATGCTGGGATTCGATCTCGCCGCTTACGTAGCAGGCGACTGCTCAAACCCCCAGGCCACAAACAGTTAATTACTTCAATTGCAACTTAAAAACAACTATAATATTTATATTGGAATAAATAATCTAATAAGTTGACTTAATCATTCACACGACATTAAATAAAATTTAACTGAGTCACGCAGTAGACATCAGGATAATACTGACCTGAATAAGTGGATCCATAAAATTATAGCTGACATTTAAAAGGGAAAAAATAACAAATGCACGCTTGAGCCTTAGTAAACAAGTGTCCGATTAAACATCGACTAGTAAAACTAGTTTAATGAATTTACAATTTACGACAAGTTTCATTTAAAACTTGAGTTATAAAGCCAAGTCATTATTATTATTTACTAGCTATAGGTCTAAAAAGGCCACTTTGTGTGAATCATAATGTGATCCTTGTTCAGGACACATCAGCCACATGCAAGTCCACTATCGACAAGTTAATCGGAGATGAAGCGGTCGCCATGGCCGAAATCGGTCTGATCATCATCATTAATGTGATCCGAATATGATTCATCATCGAAATGCCAAAATGGTCACTTAGGTGCATATCATATTTATGATTCACGAATGACTAATATTTTGCAATTCACCTGTTTCACACTTTCCTATGAAGATTCCTAAAATGGTTTACTAAATATGAATTGCTTTTGTGACAAATAGCATCATAAACAGTTAGCGACCATTTTGTCATTTCGATGATGAATCATATTCGGATCACATTATGATTCTCCCAAAGTGGCCTTTTTAGACGTACTGTGCCCTGCGGTTTCACCCGCGTAAATTTAATTTGATTCCCGCGTAACTGTAATATTTTTTTAAAAAAACATTACAGTTACATAACACATTACATTACAGTTACAGCAGTAACTTATTACTCTTTGTAACATTAGCTTTAGAATCTGCCAGTGAAAGTCTCGTTAAAATCGGTCCAGCCGTTTCAGAGATTACCCGGAACAAACAGACGGACAGAGATCTTTTATTAATTCGGGTTTTTAAGTCCCTACCGTATATAATTTCACATGTATTAGTGAAAAGAAGTTATTTTATTTATCTGTATAGATGTGTAGATCTGTGTTTCGTTCGTATTTGATCCGTTATCTGTATTTTATGTAAACTAATTGTCAAATCAATGAAAAATAATACTAAGTAAATCCCTGAGTAAAATTCTGTTCATTTCTTTATCCTTAATATATGAGACCCGCTCTAATCTCACGCCACATTAAGAATAAAGAGGTTAATGTTTAAAATTGCTCCATTATTCTAAAAAAGAAAATAAATGCTGGCAAGAAAGACGGAGAGAGGCAAAACAAGGTGGATGGTTTGTATTTTTTCCTAGAACCCGTCAATACTCGTGCTGCATTGAAAAGATGAATTCCGCGCCAGCCACTTGAAACTTGTCGAAGGTCGAATTAAATCAAATGAGGCTGCTTCTATAACAGTTTAAACCATATGTAAATATATATAAAAGCTTTAGTGCTCTGTGCGGCTGTATTTTGATATTTTCGCTGTTAAAATGATAAAGCATTATTTTCAACCCTATTCATTAGATCCCTTAGATCATTCAGGGCAATCTGTCGGCCTTAAATCAAGTCCATTCTGGTTATTGGATCTATCAATATTGCCCCTAAATCACGAATACACATAATACAATTTCGTTAGAAAGAGATACAAAGGAAAGGCTATAATCTGCAAGATAAGCAATTTCCTGTTAGAAATAATGTTGGGAGATTGAAATATCCTTTATCGATAAGAATATTGATCGAGAAAATATATATCGAGTATTTAGTGCCGACTACTTTCACCCATCAGAAACGGCGGAAACGACGATGTTGGTACCAAGTCGAATCGATTCAAACGACAGCTATTCGCTAAAGTTTCATTTCACGTCTCGGTAATTTTGCTTAAGTAAGTAGGTAATGTACTGCTAAAGAAAAATGTACCAAACTTTTGATAGTGGAAGAAATTTGATTAATGGACATTTTTAGACACGTTTGTTGATAAAAATAATTGAATCAACACTGAGTATTTTAGGACAGCAAAAAATATTTTTATCAATGAAGACGTCACATATTTACAATCTTGTCATGAATATTTTTATGGTCATTATTGAGTAGTCTAATTTAGACTGTAATATCTCACCATTTTAATCACAATTAAAACAGCACTATTCTTCAAATAAACTTTAAATGTTCCTGGTGTTATTTCAATCAGAGTGAACTTAGAACCAACTAAAAAGTATAATAGTCTATAATCGACCACTTATTTCTGAACTGCAAAACTCCCGTCACTCAATCAGTCACTATTAATTAATTAGGTTGAACGAAACGTTGGCAAGAAGTATGTTTAAAAATAATCAATGATATATTGAAGTAGGTAAGTAACACGGTAAAAGTCTGTATAATTATTTGCAGTTTCTTTAGAAAGCCTATAAATAACATTTCAAGATTATAAATAATTTATTTTGTAGAAACATTGGTGAGTTTGTAGTAGGCCTCTGTTTTTTAAGCAAAGTAGGTTGTGATGATTCAGATCAGTGTCGCACAACAACGTTCTGTGATATGCATTTCGCACCCTCAGAACGATAGGGGCTCAACTCCAAATTATGCTAAAATGAGTTGTGTTAACTCAACAGCAAAATCTTACACAGCCCTAAAAATTTATCTTCTACTCGAAATTCTATATAAAAAAAATTTTTTTTCATATATCGACATAACACAACCCACATTTTACTATAAAAAATATGAAATAGTCACATTGTACTCAAAATTAGTAAATTTTGTTTATTAAAATGGATTTTAATTGAGCCACTAATGTTCTGAGGGTGCGATTTGACAGAACCAAATTTTCAATCAGGGATTGCTTCCTTTTGATGATATGTATGATTAACAAATAAATAAACTTTATTCATAAATCAAATCAAAGAGGCAACCATCATAATATATTAAGATCATTAGTAATGAAGAACATTACTAATGGTGAACATTAAGCGTTCAAAAAATGTAGTAAGAGAATTCCGAGATAAAATCTCTCAGGTAACACTGCTATTGTATGAAACGTGAGTCATAGACTTTTTACTCATGCACTTTTATCTAAACACTCTAAGAAAAAGAGACAGTACGCAGTGACCTGATGCAGTCCAAAGTACCGAGCAATCAATTAGTTAGAATTTAGCGTAATTGGCGTTAGTATAATGAAAATGTTTGAAATTGCTTATATATCACCAATAAAATATGAGATAGCTATAACAAACATCATCCGTCGCATTGATCAGACTGCAAGCAAGGTTCCAGCTTCCAGTATCACAACAACACGGTTGTGGCCATCACTACGTCAGGACTAAAGTCAATATCGCTAAGTCGTCAAGTGTCAAACTTAATTATCTTCGGTGAAAAGTGGGTATTGTGATTGCAACGCCCCCTTCGGGGACTACAGGCGTGAGCATATGTATGTATGTCGTCAAGTGTTTTGGCGTACCCTTATACAACTACCTTGGGACAAGGTTTAGCTATGGATATGGATGCGCGACAAGTTTTGGTAAGCATAACAGAGGCAAGTCAGAATTTTACGTTTAGCACGTGCCACAAAATAGCGTCATTGACAAAGTCACTGACACAAAAGAGGAAGCATTGTTTACAATTGATGTTCATTAGAGGACAGATGCAATTCAATCAGATCGAATGCGATCGTCAATGTAAAGGTCAAATAGAGGAAACCAAACACTAGCCAGGGGAATGATCAACGGAGAGTATTCCAATACTCATCTATTTGTATAGTTATATTGTGTTTCGGGACACTTTCACTGGTATAAGACGATATCAAAGTTTTAAGAGACAGTAAATATACGGAGCGAAATAGAAAAAAACTGGTCATAGACCGACTACGTATGTTGTTGAAACTTAACAGTGATTTACAAACGCAAAGTGTTCATGTTACTAGATGTATGAAATATGAGCTTGCTTGCATATAATATCATCATTAATCATGCCATGAAGGCTTAATCGAGATCTCTTCCTGTTGTCATGTTCACGTCTCTATCACACCATGCTCGATGGCTATGAGAGCGAGTGAAAGGTATCATGAAGTTCGCACGGTAGAAAACCTGTTGCCAATGGTACACCTTTAAAGGAATACGTAATTAACAACGTTCTCCATTTACGTCAATAGAGTATTTGTATCTAATGCACGAGCATGAGGAAGTATGCTTGATCGGTCTAGCTCTTGACTGCGTGCGTTGGATGATTCACGGTCGCGACACGTCAAAACACATTAAATTTAGTAAGCAGTCAAGGTTTAACATCCATCCAAGACTTATAAGAAATAAGAAGATATACTGCTGCTGAAGTTTCAAAAGATACATCATAAACATATTAAACAGGTAAAGGTCTCTTGACCCCTGAATCTGCCAAAAATTACTTTCTCATTTTTACAATGCAATGCAATAAAAACGTTTGCTCATTGAATCCTGGTAACCTATCGTAATGAAAGGAAAGTTTACAATACTTATGCCGACTCTTACACAATATACGGAACACGGCGTTCGATACAATGCGACAATCAAATATAACTAGGAGTACGATCATTTATGCCGAGGTGGTTTGACGAAAGCGGAAATTATTGACTGCTTATGATGATACCAGAATATAAGTTTTGGCTGAATCGACTCTGACTAGTAAATCATCGAGTGGTCGACGCACAATTCGATGTTCTGATTTGGTCGGTCAAGGTGTACGGCGTATTCAGGCATTTCCGCCCTCGCCGTCACCTCACCTCCGTGACCGAGTTGAGGTCACTGAGACGAACTGAACTTACCATCAACTTTAGGCCGTTCATAATACATCTCAACTTTAATTCACACATAAATTTCGGTACGGAAAGGCGAGTGGATGACAGAGACAAGCTTCTCCTCATAGATACACTTCATTTGGTTATTGCCATTGGGACATGTATCTTGATCTTGGTCATGGATGTTATTCTTTCCAGTTTCCTTTAGTAGGCTATTTGATACGTTATAAACAATGCATAAATAACATAATAAGGCTAAAGAAAAGGGCCTTGGAGGATCAATAATAAATGGTGATTCAAATTTGACGTTCAAGGTAAAATTAATGTCGGTTGCCAATTCCAATGACAATACCCCTAAAATTAATCAATAACCTAATTCTATGAATACAATTGACTTACATTAAATAAAGGGACTCACTTTTGTCAATGTTAAGGAGCCCAATTTTGGCACTCAATTGAATTATGGTGAATAAACACGTAGAACATAATAATTACGAACTTACCTGAAACAAAATAAAACAATTTAGTAAACACTTTGATTTGAGAAGTAGAAGCGGTTGAATTCATTCTTATAGTCTATTATGGGACAAGAGTACTGTAATGCTTAAATACAACGCTGAAAAATTTAAAAAGTGGTTCTATTCTAAGCGAGGCTAATTGTTGTATCAATCAGATTGGTAGTTATAGCTGCGGTGTTGTGGGCATGATTCTCGAAACTAGGCCAGTAATGCTACTCGGAAGAAATATTCTCTCTTTGCTCTTGTAAAGAAATAAAGATATATTTATGATCACACAACGATAATGTTAATTGAAATCCACAACAAAATTGTCGCTTTATTCGTGAAGTCTTATAGACTAACTAGCTATTGGTCGCGACTTCGTCCGCGTGGAATAGTTACTTTCGAGTTACGATAAGTTTAAACCGCGATTGAACTTAGCGTGATGACAGATAGCCTATAGCCTTCCTCGATAAATGGACTATCTAACACTGAAATAATATTTCAAATCGGACCGAAAGTTTCTGAGATTAGCGCATTCAAGCATACAAACTCTTCAGCTTTATATATTAGAATAGATTTGCATTCCTTGAATCAATAGCAACGTTCAAATTAAAGTCAGGTATAATTTTAGGGTTATATTTGTTCGGTGTCTTGATGTTATTTAGCATATACTAATATGCTAATTGCATACCAAATTTACCAATAAATCTATCTAGAACGAAAAGTATTTTCAGAGTGGGTTGAAGGCGCGGGCAACCGTTGGTATGGATTTGGAAATCAGATGGTGATTTCCTTTGGACGGCTTATTTTTCAGTGCAATCATTATTTTTGAGGACCTTTGTTTATTTTTATTCACATTTAAATTTCGTCTCTTCATACTGAGTCTAGCTAGATTCAAATATTGAAGACAACCTAAGTAAAATTCTGGAGATTCATAAAGTATTTACTGCAACGAAGATATTTTTTATTTTTCTGTATAGATGTATAGATATGATATGAAAAATAGAATAACAACACGAATCGATTTATAAATAACTGCTCTACTGGTCGGACCAAAACAAGGTGATTAAATAAACGGCACACGACATTTATAGTTTAATCATCGTTATATAGAACACTAGAACTTGACGCTAGAGCTACAGCCGTTGACTCGTTAACCTACTTCAGGCTTAACTTTCGCTTGGGTGTAAGAGAGAACAAACTTCCCTATTTTCAGCAGCTATTAAACGATTATTGCCGAGTAGACCCGAAACATCTTTGTGTCGAAAGGTATTCCTAGATATACAGGCTGTAGACTTGTAGGCGTAATTTTTTGGCACAGAGCAGGGCATCGGTAGATGGCACACATTATCAATTTAAAAATATGAAAAAAGGTCCCTTAACTTTTTCTTTTGTCCTAGTACTTATACTTATTACTTAATTGTGTGTTTAAGTATAGTTGTAAGGGCTAATTAAAGATTTGATGGTGTTGTATGATATGTGGAACACAAAACAATGCTTATTTATTTTGTTAAATGAAATTCTAAAGACTAAACTTCCCCAAAAATAAGTAAAATTACATAACGACTTTAACGAATTGCTTTTTTGAAATATTAAGGGATTATTTTATATATTTTGAAATTAAAACGTAGCACCAAACGAAGCCCCGTGCCAAAAAAAATACGTAAAAAGTATACACCTGTATTTTTGGATTAGCTATTTGTTGTGTCTAATTAACCTTTGACGACTTAGGTAGACCGTAACATAAATGAACAAACTCAAAACACCTAACATTAAGGTATGATATTTTGTTTGTCTGCGGTTACATCACGTGCCTGTTACTATTGTTTATTGCACAAAGATATACTGCAAGTGTTAAAACTCACGTATCACATGAGTAGACTAAAAAATGGCATTCTCTTTAAATACTTTTAAAGTTTATTCCTACAGCAACAGCATAATAGTCACCAGAGCTTTATGGGCGTCTGTTCTCAAATGAGCATCCGGCTCTGATATAGGGATTTAGCAAAAATAATGAGTCTCTTACCCTCTCGCAACAGTCTTATTAAAAACTAGCTTTGTCCCGTTTCACCGGTGTAGACTTCATTTTATTCGTGGCCCGCGGAAAACCTTATGTTTCTCCTTGTAACATTAGCTGTATATACCAGTGAAAGTCCCGTTAAAGTCGGTCAAGACATGCCGCAACAAACAGACAGACAGACGGACAGTCCCATAAAAATTTTAAAAAATTCATACCTTTATACCTTCATATAAATTTAGTGAAAAGCTGTAATTTTGGACCTACAGACACTTCAATTAAAAAAAATGTGTCGGGATATTCAATTTTTTCTTTAATTTATATGTATACGCACACTTATATGGTGCTCTGTGACAAAAATGTTCGCCTTAATAGGCCCTATAAGGTACTGCACCAAATAAATTTAAGTTCGCCTGTTCTCATTGATTTAAAAGATGACCTCAAAACAGCTTAATGAGATCTTTCATCAAGGCTGGCCAGAACCGAGTTCAAATAATGATGTTTTCCTGATACAAACATTGCCAGATGAAAATATTCTTAATGACCCAGAAAGATTAAGTATTTCCGGCAACAAATTATCTTTAATAATAACTCAATACCTTGTTATACGTAGATCATTTCATTTCGGGTTACTTCTATTTTTATGATAACAGACATACGTTAGTATATTGTGATTTGATGCCTACTTGTTTCTTTTGGATATTTAATAGCATTGCTCAAGTAAGATTGATAAATGATATTAAATGTTAAATATCGGTACTTACATGGAACCTAGGCATTTGAACATTGGTTTTATTGTTCAGTTTGATTCTAGCACTCTGGGACAGACGGACTTTTCAAAATTAAACTACAGTTAATCATTTACATTGCAATGAAGTCCGTAATTTTACGAAACAATAACAGTACCGGTATTCAGACACCTTTAACCAATTAAATATTTTTCCAATACTGGTTTGAGCATCAACCATATCTCGTTATCCTTGTAAACTCGGGGGCATTAAGAGGCTGATGAACGAATGATTATTAAGAACCCTATGTCTTGTTCAACTTTCTGTTTACGCTCTTCAAATACCTACATTAAATTATTCCAGTACGTTCGATGTTATCTCACGGATGAAATAAAATAATTTATGAATACTTGGACTTTGTGTAGAATGAAAGAAAAGTATGACCTAGTGAAATGAGCCGTGGTGGCCTCGGGGTTAGAGCAGTCGCCTGCTACGCAAGCAACGCATGTTCGAATTCCAGCGGGGCCTGTACCAATGAGTTTTTCTAAAAAAACTTATGTACAGTGATTTCACACCACGGTGAAGGAAAACATCGTGAGGAAACCTGCATATTTCTGAGAAGTAATTCAAAGACGCATGTATAGTGCCTGAGACGGCGATAGACTCACCATCTGTCACATTGGCACTTAATCAAATTCGGTGAAAAGTGGGTGTTGTTACTACAACACCTCTGCCTACCCCTTCGGAGAATACAAGCGTGGGAATATGTATGTATGTATGTAGTGATAAAACTAGCCTAGTCAGACTAGTGGTCGCAAATGCTACTTCAGAACGCGATGTCCTGGATTCGATCATATCGGGCAATGCAGTTGTTGTTTTCCATCTATAATTTCCCAGTAGCAATCCGGAGTCTGGATTAGTGCTCGGTTAATGGCAAAAGGTGTCCCTATATCATGGGACTTAAACATAACTTGCGAAATGTGAAAATGCTATAAGTACACTTCTGCTTATTCCTTCGAAATATTCAGACGTGTGCGTATTTATATGTATTGATAGTGTCGTTTATATAGATTGTCCAACTGTTTACCGTATTTTACTAATTATGTTGTTAGTAAATAACAACTGTCCAGACGTTTCGAAATTTAGTTTTTTTTTCTTTGAGGCACTCATGCAGTATTATAAATATTTGATAAAGCTAGAACCAAGCCTAGAAAACAAGTCTATAATTTATTTATTAAGTCTGTATGTAGTTCGAAAAAAACAGCTTTTCACTAATTTTACACTTAAAAAACCAATTTTTTTTCCCATTCTGTATGCCTGTCTGTTTGTTGCGGGTACACTCAGAAACGGCTGGACCGATTTTAGCGGGATTTTTCACTGGCTAATGTAACAAGGAGGAACTGTAGCTACTTATATTTAACAAAACATTTTAACAAAAAATTAAATATATGCGGGTGAAACCGCAGGGCACAGCTAGTCTTCTATAAAATCGGTGAAACAAGTCAAGGACACATTAGTCTAGTAACATTTATAGGTCTCATCTCGTTCCATATTTATAGAGCGACCTCGTGTGGACATTTTAAGATGGGGACATTTTAGGATGTGGGTTACTATTTTAGGGTGCAAAACTACAAGATTATATAATTATGAATTAGAATCTAATATAATGAAGTAGAATCGACCCAGTTTTCAAAAATATGTTAATAGTTAGGGTGGTTATTCAGCAAACAAAGTAGAACATGCAATATCAATTTTACTGAGAAAAATACAGTAACGAGCATTACAGCTAATTTGGGACTTCCTATTAGGAATATTTAAAAGTCCTGCGTAAATGATATGATAACTGACAGGTGGAAATTATAATCAAGACATCGTGACAAGCATTGCCTTGGAATGGAAATTGTCATTATAAATCTAAATAATAAATAATCCATGATAATTGATATCTGTGTCATTCATTTGCATGTTTATAAGGTTATGCGCTAGTGAGGTGTGGCGCCGATACTCAAGTTGAGGATAATACTCGAATAGTTTTCTCTAGAATAAAAACTTTGAATACATTACCTCTTAGGTATGTCATGTAAATTGCGTCATAAATGCTCTACACATCATATGAATAATTATATATCATACTAATAACTAATAACGGAATTCAATAAATTCATTTAAACTTTACCTTGCGTTGCGACGGTTATTCAGGTACAATGGCAGGTGTACCATGTGTCATACATATCAGGGGCCCAACTATGAGCTCTTATTGCAATTATAGTCACATACATCTGTCTCATAATGTGAGTCAAAATATCATGGCTATAGGTGCTAATGGTAGGGGCTCTGTAATGTCGCAGAGATGATGTTAAAGGTCTCGTCATGAGCTAAGAACGCGCAGCGATACTTAGTCGGGATACTGTGCATGTTTTTATTCGCCTCGCGCCATACATATAGACAGAGATAGACTCATAAAATGACAACTGCGCGTTCAAAGGTATTAATCTCATTCTTTACTCGCGTACAGTCAGAAATATGTTAATTTTCGTAAAGCGGTACATTTCAAATGATAGTTCCAATGTGTGACAGTGACAGACGTATACACGTACATCTGTCTCATAATAAGAGTAAAAATATCAGGGCAATAAGAGGTTATGCTAAGGCACCTGTAAGATCCGATACGACCCCTATCATTTGAAACGAACCGTTTTACGATAGTTAATATGTTTCTGAGAACTCTCCAAACATACAAAAGGACCAGTGGTTAAGGCACTATGTATAAATCACATAATATCTGTAAGTATATATCATAAGCATTCTAGCTGTTCTATAATAAACAGAAATTATTATCATTCTATCAGCCTACACCTGGGAAATCTCAGCCTCAAAAGCCCCGGGAGCCCGGTCCTTTGACATCGATTCCCGAAACCCCGGAACCCAAATATGTCCTTGGTTATTTATTCAGGAGCCTACCAAGACCTCTTATTGCCATGGAAGTTTATTATGTGATACGTGTATTATAAGACAGATGTATTTAGGTGTATATGACGTGTTTAAGTCTGTCACTGTCACACAGTGGAACTATGATGAAAGGTAAGGCCCCGTTTCACTTCCTTAGAATTATTATTCCATAGTCATCATGATTACTTTTCTTATTCTCGCTGGAATTTCTTTTAGAGAAGACTGAGGACTCGATTTCAAGGCCTCAACGAACCAACAACATATCATTGACCATCTTCTACATAAATAAAATGAATACCAACTGTTATTATTACAATAGCACGCCTCGAGGTTATCAGCATATTCCGTCGTTATCACCAAGTGCACTATATTGATAGCATAATGGAATTAAATTCAACATATTCCACCGAATAAAACTATGACGTGTTTAAAAGTAGCATTGCTACTTCTATTATCAATAATTCGATACAAAACTTAATTTAAAAATGTCACAATGATAAAAGACAAAGAGAGTTTGTTTGTACCAGAGCTGCGTTCAGCCACAACTTGACACCCCTTAAGGAGAGCCAGCCGGGGATGCTTAGAATTTCGTAAATACAGGCATCAGTGTGCCATTTCGAACGATTTGTGCCTAGATTCGTAACTGCTTGTAGTTAGCTTATAATATGTATGCTGTTGTATAAATAAGTCTTAGTGGAGAAATATACGGAATAGCAAAATCATTGGTCATATGTCTCATTGTATAAAGTATATCCGAACGCACTGTCATGTGCTTTTATTGAGCACACTCTTGTAACTGGTACATAAATGGCTGCCATCCGCTGCAGCATGTAAATTTTACTCACCTTTCCAACGTTATTGATGGCTGAAACATTGCATACATACATAGATACTTAAGGCCTTATTGAGATAAAAAAATCAATCCCAAGGGCAGACAGTCGGAGTCAGTGACCTTTGAAACTGCAAGTAAATTTTGCACACCCAAGATTGCGTATTTCGCCAATTTGATATTTGATTTGTTATATAATGTCTTAATGCAACGGCCAAAAGTTCAATTCTAAATTATCTATCAAAAGAAACGCATTCAATTTATATGGAAAGGTAGAATTAAGCCCAGAATTCAAGAGACTGCTGCCAGACGTTGATCCCAAGAACGTGAACTCGTGTCTGGCAAAGTTGTGGCTAATTCTAGAAACGATGTTGTTTAAAATATATGAAATTTAATTGAGATTATTTTGTGATCTAAGGTCCAAAATGCCAACGCATACCGATTCTATTAGAGATCTTTGATTGAAATAGAAATGAAATGGGGAGCGATGAAGAACTACCTATATGATGAAAAAAACTTACTTAATCCCATTATAATTCTATATTTTTTATTTACATTAATTAGCGCAAGCAAGCACAACATAAGTTGGATATTTCCCAACGCAATTAAAAGTTTTAAAATAAGTAAGTCTTTTACTTATGGCAACTAACGCAATCATTATTTTAATTACCCATTTCAAACTGATGGAGATTATTTACTAACACGCGCAAGTTCGTGCTCGATTTTAGAGAAATGTTAGAGTACCGAGCTCACAAATCAAAATAATCAAACACGAGCTATTTATAAAAAGGCAATCCAAATAATATTTAACCTAATAAACTGAATTTAAAAAGAAGGCAAACATCCCGCACGCATCCTCATTGTCGGCACTTCCATTGGCATCTGTCCAACCAAACGGACAAAAACTTTGGACATTTTGAGCATCTGACAAAGGCTGATTACTAGGAAAACATATCGAGGCAGAACAAAAACATCCTTCCTGGTTTCATCTTCCGTGCTTAGACCATAAAGAAGAGCACGACTTCAAGTGATCGACTGAGTCATTGACGAACAAAGAGCCGGCAATGACCGACGACAAAACGAAATAGAGGAAAAGCTGTGTTCGCGCGTACTAAATATAAGGCTTCGGCGTAAATTGTGACAAAATTTGTGCGGCATTTGCACGAAACGAGATGAAGACATTTGTGTTTGATGTTTTAGAAGATCAGAACAGATTTACTGCTTCATGAAAGTTTTCATCTTCTTAACCCATAAAATAGAACCGTTTTTAACCGGTTTAAACCTAGAGATTTTAAATTAGAAGGAATTTATCCTTGAGAATCGTTACAGGAGAACTAAAAAAAAATATGCTCACGCCATCCCAGAAGAATCCTCGAAGGGGTAAGCAGAGGTTTTTGTATCAACAACACCCACATTTCATCGAATATGATTAAATGCCAACGTGACAGAGTGTGAGTCCATCGCCGTTTCAGGCACTATACATACGTCTTTGAATTACTTCTCAGACATTTGCTGGTTTCCTCACGATGTTTTCCTTCACCATAAAGCACGTGGTGTGAAATCACTGAGATAAGTTTTTAAAAAAACTCATTGGTACAGGCCCCGCTGGGCTTCGAATTTGCGTCGCTTGCGTAGCAGGCGACTGCTCAAACCCCGAGGCCACCACGGCTTAGGAGAACTAAGTAATTAATTAACAAGGATGAAGTAAGGAAGGAATGGTTATGTATGAGTTGACTTTTGAAGCGGATCCTTCGGTGCACGCACACCTTTTATAATCAACGATAGATTTAGATAAGCCTTCACGTTTTGAATTAGTTGAACATGACTTCATTAATTCCTGTATCGCTCGTGTCAACGGTCTTGACTTGAGCCGAAAATGCCAGAACCATTTGAACGCTTGAACAGTTCGTTTGCACCGCTACTTGCTAACTGTGGTTTAATTTTATCGCGTCGCTTTGTGAGTAAACTAAAGCGATTCCAACTTGCAATTCTCGCATCTGGGATGAGTAAGCAACGCTCTAAATCCGTTCGTAAACCTCCTTATTTTGAATCTCTCAGAGCAAGACAAGTGTTATCATCTGTAACTAATTTGTAGCCTCGTGTCGATGTGTCACAATAAAAAAACATCACGACTGGTTTTTGCCATTCCAATGCCCCGAGCTCTAGTTCAACTAAATCTGTGGATCAAAGTTCGTTGCTTCAGTTATAGAAACGCTAACTTCAAATCTGCTATTGTGGTACGAACTGCTTAACAGGTTCTTTAATTCAAATGTGTTATGTCAATCATTTGGTATAGTCTTAAATTTTTTATTTTTTTTATTTTCACTATTGTGAATAATTTTACATGTTATTTTTATGTAACTATCATTGTTTACTATGTAATGAAATGTACATGATGCCAGCTGAGTTTCTCGCCTTCTCAGAAGATTAGTTTGCGAACCGGTGGTAAATTCCTCGACATTAATAAGTGCCTTACCAGGGCCTTAACTGTATAATTAACAATTTTTATTTTCAATGTTAAAGTTCCTCATGAAGTCTGGAAGCAATTATTAACCAGTATCTTCTAAACATCGTTAATAGCTAAAAGAAACTGTTAGCTGGAATTAATTTATATTTACCTGGTACAATTAAACAATGTTTATAAGATGCTTTGATGCTGCTACCACTTAAGTCCGCTAAAAAAACAACTTCGCCCATAGGCACTCAATCATCCGAGAATAGAAATCAGGGAGCAAACAAAACTGTGATTTCTCTCAATGTACACACTTGGAATACGTTTCACTAGCTAAGCTATTAGTATATTCATCACGAGTTTTACTCGGTCGGTACCAAACACGTACACACATTACCACGCAAAGGATGCAAACCATCAAGAATCGGTCTTCATGACTTGAAAAAGAAAAAAAAGGAACTCAGGGGAACAAAGGCTTTTTCCAGCCTTTTTTCGAGGCAAAATATCTAGTTAATTCCACAATATATCAGTCTGGATTTTCTGGATAACATTATGCCCAATTCAAATGTTGTTTGCCCGCGTGTCACCTAAATGCAGACGTCTTTTCCTTCGCCCACGCCATTATTCATCTGTCTACGCAAGCCTGTGTATCAGCCACGAAACGGGTCAACGCTCCTCCACCTACTTTCCCTTCGGAACACTGTTTGTCCATCTGGCGATGTATAATCAGTGCGCATAAATAATGACATTGTTTATTTCCAGGTTCCGATGCGCTGGCGACGCACGTGGTTATTTCATACACGTTCAGTAATTCATCATTACTCTTGCACCCTTGTCTCATATACGGTATTGGTGCTACTAGTTCGGCTTCGGTCCATATTTTTTTTCCTGGCGTTCATTTTTTCTCTCTCCACCTTTGGAGATCTATGGCTTGCTTCAAACAATCATTAAACAGTTAGACAATAGAATAACTAAAACCTAATATGGTACTGATATTTGGATGCTGATAAGCAATAATGTGTCAACCCACAAAAAGTCAAATTCAAAGGTTTTGATATATGTTGATAATGCATCACGTATTTAACATTCTAAAAAAGTGTTTCAAGTCATCTGAAACATAAAAGTACGTAAAAAATGGATTTATGTCATAAAACAAATCTTAAATCACGTATACAATCATCTTAAGACGCCATTTTCTCAAAACCAAGTTTATGCGGGTTGACACATTATTGCTTATCTGCATCCATTTGGTAGTGAACTCTGAACTTCTACGGCATATCTATGCCAAAAGGGGTGAAGGGCATTGGTAAAATAATGTTTATGTTACATCTATAGTTCGACACAGATAATAATGTCATTCCAAAAAGTGTCTGTAAGTTAACACTTTTCACCAAATGTATACGAAAGTATATAAGGTTATGGAACTAACATAAACAAATTTTCTAATTCTAGCTGACTGCTTGTTTCAGCTAATCTTTGATTTTACCTACACCGATTTTAATGGGACTATCTCTGCCTGATAGCTAATGTTACAAAGAGTAACTTAGACAACTTTTTTTTTACTTAGGTCTTGAGAATGCTAGCTAATGCTGAAATTAAGTCTATGCAGATGAAACCGCGATGATGACTAACAACTATGATGACTACATACTCGGCAGGATTTTTTACATTTATGTACAAAGAAAACAAATCTATACATACACATAAGCAACAGTTGACAACATACAAAATATTGCTCCATCAAATTTCAAGCAAATATAGTACAAACACCAAATTTACCTAGACATAACTTACTGGAAGTTTCAATGGGCAAGTTGCCACAAAACTGACTACAAAAATCATTGAGCTACATACCTAGGCTATGAAACTATTTTGATATTGGCACCAGAGCCCTGCTACACAGCATATTCTTGAACTTTGAGTGGGTGTTGTAACAATTAAGCTACTTTCTGGAAGTTGAAATACATTTATCTATATATCTCTTCCAGTACATTCTATATTTTTAAATCTGTTATATTTTGTATACACCTTGAAGTGTATTTGGTATAAATTTGTCATCATGAGCCGACATGACTTCCTCAATAGATAAATAGATACTTATTAAAACCTTAGGGCAATGTCAAAATAAACAAAACAGATGCTAACATTATGTATTCTTCAATGTGATTGTATTTATATTTATTTTTTTAAAGTTATGTTTAAGTAAATTTAAGTTACAAGAATTTATTTTAAATTAATTCTGTGCAATTTAATGCTAGATACTGATTGTACTGAAATCTTAAATTAACTTTCTGATATAATATATAATGCACTAGCTGTGCCCCGCGGTTTCAGCCACATGGACTTCATTTCATGGGTGACTATCTGCTACCTGCCAGTGAGAGTCCAGAACAAACAGAGAGACAGACAGAGAAAAAGTTTTTAAATTGGTTTTTATGCAAGTATGTATATACCACAAATGTATCAAGTGAAAAGCTATTAAATTGAAATTACAAACAGTCACTTCAATTTTATTTATCTGTATATATTTGGCCTATCTATACACACAACTTTGCAGTTGCACAACCTACCAAAATGTAACTTATAATATATTATTATCCTCTATGAAGAGTAAGGCCTACTAACACAGGTACTAAAAGCTTAAAAGGAGACCCTGGAGACAGCTTAAGAAAAACTTGTTAGTTTATGAATGAACTTATTTTTATTATTATTAATTAAAAAAATGCAAACAAGCATGTATTTTATATGATCTGATAAACTAGTAACCATGTGAAAAACAATGTGGTACTCTATGTTTTGTGCATTCTATATACATACCTACCTAAACACACACAGGTATATTTTACACAATATAATTGTAATTTTAAAATTAATAATTCTATATTAAGGGGTACATAGGCTTTGGAATAAAATAATGTGATTTTATTGACAGAGATTAGTTATGTTCTGAAGTAATAAGTTCATGCAAATTAGGAAGTTCTTGTATTGTTATACTTTGAGTTTAGTTGAAAAACAACATAAACAAATAAATGACATATGTACCTACAAATATTACTGTTATCAGTATTAAACCACAAACAGTACCTACTTACGTATAGATAGGTCTATCTTCAATAACAACATTAAGATAGGTACGTAAATAGTAGAAAATTCCACGCATTTAAGTTACGTGCGTCGGTATTTTTTGTAAATATACGGTATACTTTATTTTTTAAGCAAAACCCAAATCATCAAAACGACGACATGAAATAAAATGTCTTATTAATTAGAGATAAGGTTTTATTAAGAAGTACGTAGATGTTGACGGATTTCATGTAACGGCGTATTTTATTAACTATTTGTAGCGATAATAGGTATATATGACATTTCTACGTCTTTAAAATAATACAAATTTGAATAGACCTTGAACTTTGATAGGTTGATGGGGATGAAGGTAAGTACCTACATAAAGAAATGTAATGATTATAAAAATAACAAACCCAATATAATTTCAATATCGCCGTATAAACTTCAAGATCATTTAATACATAAATTTATTTTTATTCTACAACTTAACATTCTGTTAGAAGCGCTGCCGCAGTTTAAGTATATGTTAATAACTTACTTTTAGTCGCGTTAGATTCCCATCTCGTGCAGCGTTGAACACGGCTGTTTTGAAATCCATGATGGTTTTCTTTTAAACGTATATAAACTCACAATAAACAAATTATCACTTCAGGAACAGCACTTTCTTCTTTGTATAATCATTTAAAAAGCACTATATCACGTTTGGACAAAGCAACCAGTAAGTTTATTTCAAAACACTCCGGAACTGCTAGCTTGATCTCGTCAAACAGCTGCAACGCGGCGACAACCTGCCAGTTCTGCCATTAAAAAATATCTACCAACAGAACCAAAGACAAATGTCAATTGGTTTTTTTTTTGTTTGACATTAGCAGTAAACAAGTATTGCCAGCTTGCCAACGTTGCCGGAGAAACCATAAACAAAATCATAAAAAATCTTTGAATTTATAATAATTGTAACCTATGGCTGATTGTGGTTGGAAGGTTATTTTGAAAACAGTCGTCGATATTCAATTTTTTAAGTCATTTCTTAGAATATTATCAAATGAGATTTTATCCACATATTTAAAATTAGTAATTGTAAAAATATATTCAAAATTATTTCATTGAAAAGGAAGAACAGATTGTTTTGTTTTTTTTTATACCGGAAAATAAAGATATTATTATAAAGATTGATATAACGAATACAGCATCGTTGAAAGATAGCAAATTTATTTCATTTGTACGTTGATATTTTCATATGCTTGTCACGGCCACAAGACCAATTAATAGAAATTAAACCTAGAGGCTCTCGATCTCGTCACCTCACTACCAAAAACCAAAGCGACGAGAATGTAATTTTTTCTTTTGATTAATGATGATGGATGACATGACATGACATGACAGACAGACAGCCGAACAAAAATTACGGCGTGGATTATGGTTAAGGTTTTGCGAAAATCTGTTGATTGTTGTACGATTAAACTTGTTAGATTAGAAGTTTATTTGTGGCTTCCATAGTACAGCGATTGGTGATTGTACTTAAAAGTTGTTTTTGTAAATATAATGACCGATATTTCAAAAGTTTCAAGGCAAAGTTTGTGCATATCATTGTCGTTAGCGCGTAAGTCAGTGTCCCCGGTGTTTGATGTATTATAGCAACGGTGGACGGCGTTGTATGAAATGGTGCTGATGGTGTTAGCAAACGGATCGAAAGAGAACAATATTTGATTGTGCGAAACTGAGATTTGTATTGAGTTATTAGTCGCTATGTATCCGACGGCGACGCGGCACCCGGCAGCCGCGATCAGGGTTTGTGTTCCTTTTACTTTCTAAAGTTTTTGGCTCGTGTTTTTGAACATGAAATGTTATTTCTTTGTATTTGATATGTCCAGGGTCCCCAGCCTCCAGCAGGACCCTTAAAGTTTACGATCGCGGACACATTAGAGCGTATAAAAGAGGAATTCAACTTTTTACAGGCACAGTATCATACGTGAGTATTATTTCCACAGCGAGCTATTTATATGTTGCTGTAAAAAGTTATCAAAGTATACTTATACACTATAAATTGTTTACAGATTAAAATTGGAATGTGAAAAACTGGCAAGCGAGAAAACGGAAATGCAAAGGCATTATGTTATGGTAATTGAACTTTATGACGTTAGTTGATAAACAAACATTATTTGGGCCCATAATCTTGATTTGCAAGCAAATACTAACACAACTGTTTAACTTACACAAATAATGATAAAGCAGTGGATAGAGTTGAACAAATATTTGATGTATGACAAGGCCGCTACGGCAAATAAGTAGTTTGGTGGTTCATGCTCATGAAATGAGATGTTCTACATCCAATTGTAACACTAGATATGTTATGTTTATAGTAATCAACTTTTAAAATCTGTTCCTGGGAATGAACAGTACAAAAGATAGTACATACTTTACTTTTAACACATTCACTGCTAACATTACAACTTCTTCGTAAATTCTCTAACAGTTGGACGCACATATGCGTCGTTAGCAGTGAACCCGTTAAAGTAAGTCTGAAATTTCCTATTTTGCGTTTACATTTGTGCATATGTACATATACATATGTATTCTCGAATAGGTAAAGGTGTTGTAATAACACATATTTTCACCGAAAATCATTTAGGGCCAATGTGATAGATGTTGAGTCTAACTCAATTTTACACACATGTTCGGTTTTATTAAATATCATATATACTTAAAATAATCCTGTTCCTTCTTAATTCAAATGCTAAGAGAGATCAATCTAACAGGATTATTAAAAGTATAGGCTGTAGCAATCAAGGGTGCTACCACAGCAGAAAAATAAAATGACAGCATTTAAATCTGATGAAAAACATAATGGGTGCTTTAGTCCTTTAGTTCCCGAAAAGTGATATCAAGATTATTTATTACAAAAAAGTATGTTCACGCCATCCCAGGAGGCTCCCTGAATGTGTAGGCAGAGGTGTTGTAACAACAACACCCACATTTCACCATCCCCATCTCAGGCACTGTCTTTGAATTACTTCTGAGACATATGCAGGTTTCCTCACAATGTTTTCCTTTAATGTAAAGCATGTGGTGTGAAATCACTTCACATAAGTTTTTTGTAATAATCATTGGTACAGGCCCCGCTGGGATTTGAACTAGCGTTGCATGCATAGCAAGCAATTGTTCAAACCCCACGCCACCACTACTCTTTAGGATAGCTTAGGTTTCTGAAGTTACAACTCTTATCAACTTCACGTCAACATCAACGTCTTGATCAAATGTAACTTTATCCTGTACTCAGTTATTAACTACACTACAAAGCAGGAAACAGACAGTTTAATTGACTCCATAATAATATTTAAGTATGTATGGTATGCAAATAATTTTTTGTTGTACATTTAAGCTGTGGAATTTAAAATATGTTTTTCCTCTTTGCAGTATTATGAAATGTCCTACGGCCTAAATGTTGAAATGCATAAACAGGTGAGATCATTTGAATTTGTTATTTTCATTTTCTCTTTTTAGTTCTAATGCCCTGCGGTTTCACCCGTATAGACTTATTACATGGGTGACTCGCAGAATACAAATGTTTTTTTAAAATAAAAGTTGCCTTAGTTATTCCTTGTAAAATTTGCTATCTACCAGTGAAAGTCCCGTTAAAATTGGTCAAGCAGTTTCAGAGATTAGCCGGAACAAACAGACAGAGATTTTATTTTAAATATTTTTTTTTATGTCAGTACCTAGTATACTTTCATAAGCATTTACTAAAAAGTTATTTAGTTATGTTAATTTTTATCGACATTTGTGCATTGGAACTTTGCCCATGAGCTTATGTTTCTTAAATTATTTATTTTGTACAGTTTAAGTTGTATAATATTTTTGAAAAGAGTAATTACTGAGTTTCTTGCCAGGTTCTTCTCAGTAAAAGCAACCTTCCGAACCTCTGGGTAGCATGTATAATCCTGTATAATTATGTCATTCTGACGATTTGAAAGTACTTTGTAAAAAGTCTAATCGAGTAAAGATATTTTTGACTTTGACTTTGAAAAGAAAATCAATGTAATAGCATGTCATGATGTATAAGGAGGTCAAAGAAATGGCACTGGACAGAGACAAATGGAAAGAAATGCATTGGTTACACGAACAAGAGTTATTACTCTTAAATTCATGATGAATAGCACAGTTGGTTGGATATGTAATAAATATTTATTTCCATTGCAGACAGAGATAGCAAAAAGATTAAGTGCTATAATAGGGCAAGTGCTCCCGTTCCTGGCACAGGAACATCAGCAGCAGGTGGCGTCTGCTGTGGACAGAGCAAAGCAAGTCACAATGACTGAACTCAATGCCATTATCGGGGTGAGTTACCCTAATCTTACATCTCATTGGTATTCCATTAGCTTGTTCATTATATTATCCTTTTTATTCAATAAGCCTTTTATTAGTTTTGAATCGAGATTGTGTAGTTATCAAATTGTCTTTTTGTGATTTAAAAAGAAACGGTTGAGGTCGGGTCATATTGAAAACGTAAATATGTAAGTTTTGTGAATTATATTTCTTAAGTTGGAAAAAAAATATTTTACACGCCTATAAATTACTGAGATAGAAAATAATTTTCGATATGCAGGTTTTATATAAATTGTTAGAGGATCCTAAAATTGTAAATAAAAATCCCCGTATCCTTAAAAAATAACAGTCCAGCACAACCTCACATCTAACATGCTAAGCCAATTTAAGTATTGCCTCATTCAAAATAAAGTCTAAGTCAGCAAAGCCAATTTAATTGAATGTTGTCCGCAGCAACAACAGCAACAAGGCCTCCAACAACTGCTTGTAAGTCATGAAAATGATTCTCGTGCTTGGTACACTGATTGTTTGTTGTGATTAACATCATTTTCGTTGCTCTATCATTTGTTTGTATGTCGCATAAGCTTTTGCATTTTCAATCACCATAGTATTACAATATAGAATGGTAACAGAAGGTCAGCTTCATACATTGTACAATAATCACGTGCCCCGGTGCGTACGTGGATTTCGTTAAGAGAGCTAGATGCCCGACTGGTACTAATTACAATCGTAATTTCCTTATGGAAGAAACATACAAACATACGCTCACAACATTCCCATGGGGGAAGGTCC
This sequence comes from Watsonalla binaria, assembly GCA_929442735.1. Lineage (NCBI taxonomy): Eukaryota > Metazoa > Arthropoda > Insecta > Lepidoptera > Drepanidae > Watsonalla > Watsonalla binaria. The sequence continues at coordinate 2,385,136 of OV838932.1, forward strand.
TTGCAAACTTCTTTCGCTTCGTCTACATTCACGTATCTCCTCATACACTTCCTTTGGTTATAAGTGCTTCGAATTTGGCTTTATGGAGAAGATGATTTATTTGGTATAGTGCCTTGGACGCTCGCTATCAATACTTCCATCCCTTCTTATAGAAGAAAACAGAAATATAACCAACTTCCGAATATTATTTTTCTGTAGTAAGTAAAGTGACTAGTACGCCAAGGGAGGAGTGGCTGCTTGCTGTCTCTGTAGAATGCAAAATAAATCGTGCAATTGTATTGTGATCTTGAATGCGTAGTAGTCATCAGAGTCTCTGTACGGCGCGACGTGGGTAAAATACATGTATGGTGTTTCTGAACGGAATCCGGGTAGAACGAGTGTTGAATGAATGTAAGATGATAATGTTTCTGGTCAGAGCGAAAGTGTGATGTTTGTTGTGTGATGGAGAAGAGTATGGAATAGAGGTTCGAAGAATAAACAAGTGACACCATTTTTACTCGCACTAATTTAGTTGCGCGCTCATAACTCGTGTCGGCTCCTGTAGTAGTAAATTAAGCCGAGATCTTCTTAATAGGAGTCTGTGTGTTATTTTAAGTATATGCACCTTCGGAAGCCTGTTTAATCAAGTTATTAAGACCATTTGAAAATACTTTGCTAAAGTCTAACCATGTTTGGAACGTGCCACGTGCCTAAGGGAGCTGACCTTCTGTATGTAGCATTATCATAATATCCATAATCTCTGACTAGTCGTTATTTAAATCCGTTTCTTTGAACTGTCTCCAAAGGTATATATTTTACGAGTGCCTCTACCCGCCGCGAAATGAAATTGGAAATTTCGACCCAAGACCTCATAATAAGATCTTTTCACAGAACTTTTTATATATGATGAGACAGACGTATATGACGTGTATAAATCTATCTCTGTTACACTTAACCAATAAGCTTATGTTTGGAACTTTATCCGTTATATAGACTAATTTCTGGGCTAAATTAATCCTGTAAGTTATGGTCAATCTGGACACCTAGTAGTATCAAATGTATTTTTGTTGTTATGTCTCTCTTTACTTTATGTGCCTATATTTGTTTATTTCAAGGTATAGTTGTGATAATGCAATTGGCGGGTATTCTTTAAAGTGTTGGTAGAATAAGAATTAATGCATAATAATATGTACACAGCTGTTATTACTGGTAAATTTTAATGGGGATTTATATAAGTAAAACCTTGATTAAATATAAGAAAGATACGTCTTGCGCAGTTGTTGGCTACGAAGATAGATCTCGGGAGAGCAACCACGAACTGTTATTGCAATGATACTTCAGCTGTCTGACAGTGACAGATGTATACACGTCATATACATCTTTCTCATAATATGAGTCAAACTATCATGGCAATGAGAGCTCATGGCAAGGGCCCTGTATTCATCCAATAACATGTCTAACCGAATTTCTTGCTGGTTCTTCTCAGAAGTGTTTTACCAATGGCCTTAACTGATTTCTTTGAACTGTACTTCTAAGGTGCAAACTCAACTACGTGTCTAACACCAGAGGTTTATAAGGTAGGCAGTGTCACTTACACATTGCCTACCTTATAAGGAACGAACTGACTAAAGAGTCCGACTATAACAAGCATAGCGCCACTCCTCCCCCCCTGGAACTGGCGACCACACACACAATATTTATTGCAAGCATTATTTGCCTGTGGTCTCCTGTAAAGTGAACAGTCCTCAGTTGGACGGCTCCAAATATCTATGCCCTACCTATCTTGTTGTTTTAATTCTCTTTTCTTTTAATTAAACTAGCCGCTAATCCGTATTAGCGGCTCGTTTGCGGGGCCGTCCTTGCAAGAGGTAGCCAGAGCTCCAACTTAAACTCTTAACAAGCACGTCATTCCTCTTTAAGCCTGCGTTTTCACCAGAGATGTAAAATGCGAAGCCGGGGCTCTTACAGCTGGAATAACCGAATAACACTTTGCCCGAACCCCAGGGTCTCGTGTCTCGCAGCAACGTTTGAGGCCCCTAGATAAAATATGTAGTTGAGGTATTTAATACATTTATGAAAATGCACAAGCTTAAAATTAATTAATTTGAGCGTACGAATGACTAACGTAATTAATGTTGGAGTAATTGGAAAAACTAATCAGACATACTTGTACTTTATATATAATCTAACTTCACAATACTTCACATGTTCCATTGTATGCTAGCACTGTATTACGTATAGTCCATAGCTAACTGTAGAATGCGATATTATGTGCTTTCCAGTAATTTATGATCGAGCAATTATTAATTTTACATACAAGTTATTATGTTTTAGCGATAAAGAATTAGTAATCACATAGTTTAATGGCTAATTTCATTTTATCAATAAAAATATCTTGTAACTTCTAACCAGAAGGATAAAAAATATATTATTTGACGCATATATTGAAAAATTGCTTATTTGACAGTGCGTTTTTATTTTTCTGGTTGGGCTTTATTATGGATAATATTTATTATTCGACCACCTCATTGGCTCGGTGGTTAACCCATTCGCCCCACGCTTCCCATACAGAAGAAAATATGTGTATGGATTTTAATTTGTTATGAGTTTGTGTGTACACATTGTGAGTTTAATCTGGAATAATCTGGAATTCAAGCAATCTTCTAAGTACAGATGGGCTTTGATATTACTTTACGTCTTCAACACTTTCTTTGACAGAAAATGGCCTAAAGGATTCTTCACTTTTATCGTTTGAAAACTCGTATTTAAGAAATACATCAACCCATTGTGTTTTTAATACATGGCTGTACAGATACTAAAATACTGCGATCAGTGTATAATAGATATAATAACAATTTTATATGAATTTTATTTACTATGTTATGTAAATAATGCCTGCTGAGTTTCTTGCCTGTTCTTCTTGGCAAGCCTGTTTCCGATTGATGTCAATTCATCGAGGTTTATAAGCGCCTTACCAGGGCCTAAAGTGGATACATGATCTTGTCATGCTAAGAGTAGGTATGTCCGCTTGTCCGCAGCAACAAATCCACGCGAGTGCGGGGTTGTCGCACGGCGGGGGCGTGGCGGGGGGCCTGCTGGGCGCCGGGGGGCTGCTGTTCGCGCCCGGCGCGGGGCCCCCGCCGCCCCCACACTTACCACCGCCGGCGCATAAGGTACATAATATAATAAAAAAAATTGTATTTGATCATCTGAGGGAGACAATTTTTGGCATACACATAATAGATATCCGAAAAATTTAAATGAAAATCTAAGTTTAATTTACCTCGCTCAGCCCAGTGTTTCTATTAGTTCTTGATAAATTTAAAAGTAACGTTACTTTAACGGAACATTGTGTTGATGTATTTGCACAAAAATGTCATTGCTTGGTTTTTTGTTAAGGCGATAAATAAGCGTAAAGTCCGCCTGATGGTAAGCGGCTTCTGCAGCCTGTGGATACTTTTAACATCAAGTATCACTCGCGCGCGCTTTCACCACAATAATCATGAAATACCTAAACTAACATATAACTATTCATACTCCTCCCCTCCATGGAGCACTGGCAATCACACATCACTACTCAAAGGTAGCATTATTCAGCTTCCGTAAATTGGAGGTACAGTCCCTAGTTGGGCAGCTTCGGATATCGAACGGGCGATTCCGCTATGCCCTATTCTCTCCTCTCTTACTTTGTTTATCTTAAAATATCCCATGCTCATCTTCTGTTTACCTTAACTTGTACCCTTATACCCTTTGTGGTCACCAATGCTAATCACCATGTCATTTGTCAGGTGGAACTTCCCCCTCCAGCTGATATGAAGCCGCCCGCACTCGGACCAGCACCGCTTCTATCATCCCGGGATGACGATAGACATCCTTCAAGGGGGTTGCAACAAGTTCGGGTAAAAAAATTACAGAATGTAGACACGTATGCATTGAATTTCTTCTCAGTTATCTTTACGATTTTCTCAACGGACAAACTTTCAATACGTTATCAAAAATATTGACGTCTGAACTGACTGATCTGACGGACTTATTTGAATGAGTTTTGCCAAACTAGCTTTATGGTGAAGGAAAATAACGTAAGTTATGAGGGTATTTTTACCCAAATATGTCAATTTTTTTTAGTATATAACAATTTTATTTAATACATACCTTTGGCGGTCGATGTACATAATAAAGAAAATATCGTAAGCAACCTAGTTATGGGATACATTCGTACATAAGCGACAGTGGCAGATTACGGTAACCATACATATGTCACACAGGCTTGTAGCCAAGAACGCCCCTTTGACAAGTATGTTATCTTCGTTTAAAAGTAAGTGTAGATAAAAAAATATTGACAGATTTTTTTTTTCGTCTATAGAGACGGTCAGTATCACCGCACGAGCGTGAACAAAAGTACAGGCCGCGGTCCCCCGTGGAGCCGGAAGCGTTAGACGTGAAGCGGAGAAAAGAGGAGAAGGTACTCGGACATGTGAGTCTATGTAGTGTATGTGTCGCTTCATACTACCACCTATATTGCTTCTTGTGTTGTATTCATATCTTGAGTTCTATGTGGAGGGTGGTTGTTGGTTGTACACTCACGTTTTTGACCATGAATTAGATGTAATTTCACTCATCACTATGTCAAGTAGCTACATAGAAAATGTATATTACTAGATTTTTTTATTTTTCCATTTAAAAAATTGGGAATATTTTTACACTTGCCACCCTGTAGTTACCCACCCACGCTGTCCCATCGCTTGGTCAGTATGGTAACACTACTATTTATGAAAAGTGTGAAAAACATATTTTCAACGTCAGACACCAAACAGTGAGAAATTTACTTCGGAAGGTTTTTTTTTAAACTGTGTTTAATTATTCTTGAAATAGTGACATTATTATTTAGATCATTTCTCCAGGAGTGGCTTAAAATATATATTACAATACAAGATTTCAACCGAGACTAGACGAAACTGTTGTAAATAATAATAACTGAGTACACTATTATACTTTATTTGAATAATAATTTACAAATTTACATTACATTATCAGTTCACCAATATTCATTTGAGACATAAACTTTAACTAAAGCTATGTCCATCCCTTTTTAAACCAGTATCTTCAGTTGCTTCTGTTGCTGTTCACGACGCGCCTGCGCGTTTATCCGAACTTTCCTATATGCTAACGACGCTTATGTGAGTCCATACAAATTTCTGTGCCTTCACTGATTGCTAAAGCCGACCCTGCGCGTCTATTGTTTAAATAAGACCAAGTTTTAAGGGCCCTTATACGGAATTTGCCTACATGAAATTATACCGGATATGTACCGACCCTTTTCCTTTTCGCATGTTTTTATAACCTGTCGTAAACAATCAAGTGTTTTATGACCTGTCATAACAATACTCAAACGCTCAGAAGCGAATAGCACTGGGGAATATGTTACGTGGACGCTATGTTGAGGTTTTAGCACAGAGCGAAAGCGTATTTGTACAACGATATGCGTTTGACGCACTGGTGTAAGGTCCGATTATGTAGCACACGGTAATGACTTTTTATTTAGCTCTAGCAGTGAATGCGTTAAATCAAGCATTATCTTAGTTTGTATGCAATGTGTGATATGGTTTTGGAAGATCTTGTAGAGAAATTGTGTACAATCAAAAACCATCCTTCTTCCCCGATAGCTTGTTTACACAACTGCTTGAAATCGTACAATTGCTTAACATTGCTGTATCACACTCATGTTTAGTGGATCATTTAATTGCTTACTCAGGCATTTTGTATTGTTATATTGTTATTAATCAATTCATTAATATTTTAGGACAGCGACGCTGAAAAGAGTGATCAAGATCTTGTTGTTGATGTGGCTAATGAGGTAAGATGAGTAATGTTTGTGTGAATTTGTTTGTGACCAGGAATAGAGAGGTTCATACTCACTTGAATTGTAAGTCCTCTGGAAGCCTTTAAGAGCCTTTGAAGAAATTGAATTGAATATTTTATGAAAATTTAACTTTTTTTTAAATGGGTGTCTCCTGTCTCTTTTCTATTTATGGGGATTGTTCGCCAAAATCTATATCTATACAGATAAATAAAATTTTAGTGTCTGTTTGAATTTCCAAATTAACAGCTTTTAACTCCATGCGCATGAAAGTATATAGGATACTGATAATAAAACACCAGTATTACAAACAGACACTTCAATTTCATTTATCTGTATAGATGTACAGATTGAAAAGTCGGCCCTTAATTTCCATTTTCTTTCCAGTATTTAACCTAAATAGATTATATTTTTGATGCTCACGTTGGCATGGCACTTAATCATCTTCGGTGAAAAGTGGGTGTTGTTATTACAACACCTCCGCCTACCCCTTCGGGGAATACAGGCGTGAGCATATGTATGTATGTATACTCACGATTTTAACCGATGAATCTATTTAATGTTTTGCAGGAGGAGAGAGGGTCTCCTAGTGTAAGAACGGAAGGTGGAGATAGGTCGGAGAATGGGCCGAGGCCACCTTCTAGATCAGGCTCGTCGTCCAGTCGCTCTACGCCCAAGAGTTCTAAGGATGTTAGTACAAGTTTCAAATTAATTTTCTTTAATTATTTACTCTTTGTAACATCAGTTAAAGTCCCAAGTCAAAATATATAAAATAATTCCTTGAAATGTTTAATGAAATTATAATAATTACGTAGTGTACTCAGAAATAAATAGTGAGTGTTCCTACCAAAAAAATATATTAAGGGGTTTTTTATTATAGAGTCGTAGACTTTTTAGGCTTAGATTTTTGGCACAGGGATTCATTTGGTACACATCAATTAAAAAAAATCATTCAGGTTTTAAGTAAAAAAAAGTTGAAGTTTTTTTTTATATATTTTTCAATTGATAAATATCAATTTAAAAATTACCAACCGGTGCTATGTGCCAAAAATGTATATTGTGTTTAGGAGAAGCCCGGTACCCCTGGAGGCAAAGGTCGCGCGGCGACGCCCACGGGCGCGGGCCGCGGGTACTTCCCCGGGTACGCCGGCTACCGCCCACAACACCCTTACGACGCACCGCACCACAGGACCAATGGCATCGCGCCTTCTAAACCGTTAGTATATATTTTTTGATCATTTCCACTTAGACAAGGCAAAGACATTGTTGAACGATTTTTTTGTAATTCATAAATAATATTATAAACACTTCGGTAAGGCAGGGAAGGTAAGAAACGAGAAATCCATACTATTATTATAAAGTTGAACCCCCTTATTACAAATCATAAGCTAGGTAGTCGTAGTCCATGGTTTAAAAGTAACTCCATCTCTTTCTGTGATACCGATTTAAAAAGAAATGGACATAGTTTAGTCCCACTTTGTTTGTGTAATATTGAAAAAAAAGAAATATTTCAACAGTACGTCTATTAAATAAATACTATAATCTATACTAGTAGAGGAATTCAATTAGTATTTTACAGACAAACGGACACTTTCCCATATAATATAAATATGGATGTTTATTTGTCCTGTAGTGCGTACTCATATCACACATGCGGCGGGCCGCTGCAGCCGGTGCCGTTCCCGGCGGACGCGCTGGTGGGGCCCGGCATCCCGCGGGGAGCGCGCCAGGTGGCGGCGCTGCCCCACGGCGAGGTGGTGTGCGCCGTGGCCTTGTCTCTCAGCAACGGCGCCAGGCACGCCTACACCGGCGGGAAGGGCTGCGTCAAGCTATGGGACATCACCAATCCAGGCTCACCCACGAGTCTAGAGCCACTCTCGCAGTTGGATTGTTTGGTGAGTCAGAGTAATGTATGTCAAATTATTTTTGTATTTTATCACAATTATAAATATTCAAAACTTACATTTATTATTATTACAATATAAAGACTAAGATAGTCCGCGGTTTAAAAATAGCTCCATCTCTTTCTGTGATATTGATTTTGTATTTTTGTATAGTTTATAAATAGAATGTAGAGAGCTTTAGAGATAAATATTCAATTAAATTTATTTAGCTTAGGCGTCTAGTAAGTCGAGAAAATTATGACCTATTCGAAAACTAGCCTACTTATTTATTAGTCTTATTATTTTACTCAATTGCCATGGGCACCGGAGAGTTGACTATTTGTTCGAATTTAAGCGGCCTGTACCAATGAGTGTTTTTAAAAAAAGCTCGAGTGTACTGATTTCACACCACGAGATTTGCCGTGAAGGAAATAATTTTGAGAAGACTTGCATATGTCTGAGAAGATGTATGTGTGTCTGATATAGCGATGGTATCACCATCTATTACGTTGGGACTTAATCATCTTCACAGTGAAAAGTGGTTTTCGTTGCAACAACACCTCTGCTTACTCGGGGATTCTTCTATGATGTCCGGGGTCGTCATGATTGAATGTTGTCAGTGCTTGATATATCGATGTTTCAGCAAAGAGACAACTATATAAGGTCAGTGAAGTTGCTGCCGGACGGTCGCACGCTGATAGTGGGAGGTGAGGCGTCCAACCTGTCCATTTGGGACCTAGCGTCGCCGACGCCGCGCATGCGCGCTGAACTCACCTCCTCCGCGCCTGCCTGCTATGCACTCGCCATCAGTCCAGACTCTAAGGTATGTATACTAATATAAAGCTGAACAGCTTTTTGCAACGCAAGTTCGAATCCCAGCTGGACCTGTACCAATGAGATTTCTAGAAACTTATGTGCAGTGATTTCACACAACGTGTTTATGGTGTAGGAAATGGGATGACGGGACGGGATCCTTCTGGGATGGCGTGATCATATTTTTTTCAAAGGTAGAACTCTAAGCTAATCTCAGAAACTACTGGTTTGGAGTGAAAAAATATTTTTTTTGAAAAATTACTTTGATTAGATTTGAATATTACAAAGAAAAATATATTATATAGGACAGTCAAGTTATCGCGGAAGGCTTTGTAACATCAGGCCGCGACAAATAGGAGCGACTGCTATGTGAAACAATATCGTGTTATTACGTCCCATAGTTCGATTCTTATTAGCGACACTGTCGAATTATATTTTTCAATATTAATAGGATTCTTTATTGAATAAAAACTTCATGTATATACAAGGAGTACTTGAAAATAATTTACAAGTAGAAAAATTGTCCCAAATCGGTGTCTCTCGGGATCGTGCCAAGAAGGCTGCCAGCATTGCCACATTGAATAGCAATGCTGATTCTCTGAGCGAGAAAAGCCCCAGCCCGATTGTTTGCTACTAAGGAAATTTGATTTATCATAAGATTGCATCTAAATATATCTCATCTATCTAAGTCTAAGGTGACTGATTGACATAGTGACCTATCAACATACAGACCAAACCACTGGACGGATCGGGCTGAAATTTAACATGCAGGTAGATGTTATGGCGTAGGCATCCGCTAAGAAAGGATTTTGATTAATTCTATCCCCAAGGGGATAAAATAGGGGATGAAAGTTTGTATGTAACTTTTTCAATTTGAAACCGATATATTATATAAAACTAAATCTACGCGGGTGAAAACGCGGGGCACAGCTAGCTCTACATAAGATTATTTGTATGTTCGAATGTAGCGTAATTTTTTTTCTAAGGAAGTCATAATTTTTCTCTAAACATATCAAAAAATAGTATTTTTGAAGTATTGTATTGAAATGTACTCGTAAATGTTTATTTTGTCCAGGTGTGCTTCAGTTGCTGTTCAGATGGGAACATAGCAGTGTGGGATCTCCAGAACCAAACATTAGTTAGACAATTCCAAGGTGAGCCCTATGGAAACGCAGTCACCAGACAACAATAAAAACAAATTATTTTCTTCATAATTTGGTCTGTTCGCTATTCTCCGACAGGAGTTTAATTGGGAAGAAATAGGTTTTTTAATTTAGAATTTTAATTTGGGTATTATATGGGTTGCTTGATGGCTATTATGAATATTTATTGAAATATATTAATAGACGTAATAAATGTAATTATCATAGTATCATGATAGACATTTTGAAAATATCTCAAAAGCACGCTTTTTATAGATTTTTTTTTGTGAATCTGATAAATTTGATAATACATACATACATATGCTCACGCCTGTATCCCATGGGGATAGGCAGAGACCACTGTTTGCCACATGCTACGATCCTTACGTACTTCTTTCGCTTCATCCACATTCTTAATATATGGATAATAATAAACAAATACACGTGTTACATTAATTCGTCATCTCAGATCGCACCCTAGATAACATAGTATATACATCTTAGGCTGAGTACTAAATACATATCTGAATCACATTAATTAATAATCATTTCTTATTTTTTACTCAGATTTTCTTTAAAAACTTGATTTATTTAGTTTTTTGAACTATTATTTCCCAAATCCTTTTTCCTATATAGAACCGGAAATTTTCACACACCTACACATAGTTTGCATTGTAATATAATGATGATATATATGTGTTCATATCCCCAGGACACACAGACGGCGCGTCATGTATTGATATTAGTGCGGACGGCGCGCGGCTGTGGACGGGCGGGCTCGACAACACGGTGCGCTCCTGGGATCTGCGAGAAGGACGACAGTTACACCAACACGACTTCTCCAGTCAGATCTTCTCACTTGGATACTGTCCCACTGGTGGGTATTATGACAACTTCAGGAATTATTATATCAATATCATGACAACTCGAAGAAATGAAATTCAGTGTTCTCGCAGTACTCCAAGCATATTGACAATATATCCGTTGTGTGAGTTGAGAAGAGCGTTGAGTGCGGATAGGTTGCGGGGGACCGTATAAATAAATAAATAAATATTCAATAATATTGAATTTTATTATTGAATGAATAATATTGAATTGAAAATTCAATATTAATTCAATAAGGCCGTGGCTCACACAGTAGGCATGGGGAATTCCCCAGTGAAAGTATACTTACGTACGTTTATAAGTGCCTTAACAGGACATAAACTTAATAAATACATACATACACAAGCCCACGCCTGTATTCACCAAAGGGGTAGGCAGAGGTGTTGTAATAACAACAGCCACTTTTCACCGAAGATGATTCAGTGCCAACATGACAGATAGTGAGCTTATCACCGTCTCAGGAATTATACATACGTCTTGGAATTACTTCTCAAATACATGCATATGGTTTCCTTACGATGCACCGTAAAGCACGTGGTGTGAAATCACTACCCATAAGTTTTAAGAAAAAGTCAAAGTCTAAATTATCTTTATTCAATTAGACTTTTTACAAAGTACTTTCAAATTGGAATGACATTATTATACAGGTTTCATTGGGCAGACCGCTTAACAGGACCTAAAATGAATAAATCATTATAATTTTCATTTTCAATTAAAAAAGAGCCGTGGTGGCCTTGAGGTTCGAGCAGTCGCCTGCTACGCAAGCGACGCAAGTTTGAATCCCAGCAGGGCCTGTACTAATGAGTTTTTCTAAAAAACTTATGTACAGTGATTTCACACCACGTGCTTTACGGTGAAGGAAAACATCGTGAAGAAACCTGCATATTTCTGAGAAGTAATTCAATGACGTATGTAAAGTGTCTGAGACGGCGATGAACTCACCATCTGTCACGTTGGCACTTAATCATCTTCGGTGAAGAGTGGGTGTTGTGATTACAACACCTCTGCCTACCCCTTCGGGGAATACAGGCGTGAGCATATGTTAAAAAATGTATGTCATTATAATATTCGTATATTTCCAGGGTCGTGGCTCGCAGTAGGCATGGAGAACTCCCACGTAGAAGTGTTACACGCCGGCAAGCCTGACCGCTACCAGTTGTTGCTGCACGAGTCGTGCGTCCTCTCGTTGCGGTTCGCGGCGGCCGGCAAGTGGTTCGTCTCCACCGGGAAGGACAATCTGCTTAACGCGTGGCGGACACCCTATGGGGCTAGTATATTCCAGGTGAGGAGTCATTAAAAGGAATCTATAAAAAATCAGACAAAAACAGGGTGTGGTTTTGCATGCGTCCGTTATTTACGGAGGTACATTATACAGAGTATACACTGCCATCCATTTCCCTGGCCTTCTCCTATACATAGTTGGGGTCGGCACTTGATTCAACCCGATGTGGCTGATCACCTGATTTTTATACGAAGCGACTGCCATCTGACCTTCGCAACCCCTTTAACGAGGAAAATCTGTGATCCTGGGATAAACCAGTTGTCAGACTTTTTTAGGCCTCCGACCGACCTGTAACGATTACCATAGATGATAAATTGGCAACCGGGACCGACGGCTTAACGTGCTCTCCAGAGGCACGGAGGGAACTCGGGCGGTTACCCATCCAATTAATGGCTAGGGTTGCTTAACTTCGCTGATCGAATGATATGCGCTATAGCAACTGTGCCACAAGCTCCTCCTAGTATACATTGTACAGAACATAAATAAACAGATGAATAAAATTTAAGTGTTGTCTGTATATTATTCCAAATTAGCGGCTTTTCAAAATGTTTGCTTTGCAAATTCATATTTATTAAAATTTAATTTATATATGGTACTTACAGAATGAAAAATATTCTGAATCCAATGTTTTTCTCTGTCTGTTTGTTCCCACTAATCTCTGAAAAGATGAACTAATTTTAACGGGGCTTTCACTGGCTGATAGCTGATGTTACAAGGAGTAACTTAGGATATGTTTATATGAAAAGGGTTTCGCGAAATAAAGACTGCGCGGGTGAAACCGCGCAACACTGCTAGTTGATCATTATTTTAATTTCATAGATAGATATAGTTAGGGGGTTACCCTATTTAAAATTATTGAATAAAATAACATTATAGATGTATACATTTCTATACGATGAATCCTCGTTGTTCCAGTCAAAGGAGTCGTCATCGGTGCTCAGTTGTGATATATCGGCGGACGATAAGTTCATAGTGACCGGCTCCGGCGACAAGAAGGCGACGGTCTACGAAGTGATGTACTGAACCGAGTAATCTCATAGGCTATAAGCACAGTAGCCCGATTCACGTAACAAACGTAAATATAACGATAACTAAATCCTAAAGATCGTTCTCGTATTCAATATATGAAACGATATCCGCACTAGAAAGCTCGGACTAAAACTATCTCCATCCCGTTTGGAATTCGTATCACGAAAAGGGATGGAACTACTAAACTTAAACCAAGGATTATCTTAGGCGATGTTTTCTAATAAGGGGGTATGACGTTTAAGTCTTCTGGAAACCGTTTAGTTACGTATCAAATTAAATTCCTATTGAACTACGAGTTAAGAACGCGAATATTATAATACTACATTTGTACAGGCCTTAGACAGGATTGTTCAACGATATGACAAGTGTTTGTTTTACTTTTGTTGTGAATCGGGCTACAGATATGCTAACTAGATGACGTATGTCCGTTTGTATGACGCGTCGCGTGCCACTTATCTAACCTGCAGTATCCTTATCACGAGTTGGTCACCATTCTATACTCGCTAGTGTCTTCGCCTAATATTTGTATGAGAAATTATACAGCGCCTATATAATATATCTCATACTCATAACCGGAGGAAGTGTATGAAGAGATGCATGAATGTGGACGAAGCGAAAGAAGTATGTAAGGATCGTAACATGTGGCAAACGGTGGCTTTTGCCTACCACCATGGGGATATAGGCGTGAGCATTTTTATCTCATACAAATATTGTGAGTGACGCTAGAGAGTATAGACTTCGAAACCGGTACAAAACTTTTTATAAGGAAACTGGGGGCCAACTATGATCGCTTAAGCAGCGCGTATTAAGAACTATTCAGCTTTGACGTTTAATTTTACGGTACAAAAATGATACGTCGAAGCTCAAAAGTTCTTAATACGGTAGGAGGGCTACCATTTTCTCGGTCATCTTTCCCTGTGGAGTTTTTACAGCTCGTTATGGTAAAATTTATCAATATTTTTTAATTTGTATGATGTACGACGTCGAAAGCAATGGTGTGCGGACTCAATAAAGGCTCCAAAAGCGGAGCATTGCTCTCCCTTTTGGCACGTTTAATACAAACTCGCGGCATCTATTTAGATAACATATCTGTTGCAATAAGGCATCGCGCCGGTCCACTCATGTCTGAACGATTGTATATTCATTCTTAGATAGCTGTTGGATTTAACACTTTATTGTCTACATACAAGATTTAAATTTACTTGTTATTATTGCGATTGAAGAATTTTAAGATTTTGTTTGTAAGATTCTAAGTTGGGTTTCAATGTGTAAGGATTCAATTAAATAAATACATATCATGTACCTAACCAAGAATTACCTTCATTTATTCCTATGAAAGTTGCATACAAATTGTTCAATTGAAAATGTTTAGTCTAGTTTTAACTTACAGGATACGTGATTTAACTGATTAATGTTTCATAAATAAGGAGTTGCCATCACTTTACTTCATTATATCAATGAATATTTTCATAATTAGACAGTACCCATAGGTTTTTAAATGCCCAAAGAATTGCCTATTTAAAGTTGTTTCCTTAGGCTTCATATTAAAACTGATTAAGTAACACGCCTGAGTAGTGTCCAACAGCCATTTAAGAACATAGTATTTTGTTTCATTAGCTCTTGACAGTAACATTTTTTATGCAATTAGTTCAATGTGACGTCAATTTTGTGTATGGAAACGACAGAACTGCCATTTTATATAGCAATTAAGTGCGCAAGAGTTAGTGAAACAGATGTTAATATTAATGTAACAAATAGATCAATGTTGCACCGTTATATTTTAGTGTTATTATATATTTTTATAATGAAATAAGAAAATATTTTTTAATTATATCCTAAGTTCAGTTTAGGTTCATGGTGGTCCATTTAAATGTATTTATTTGAACGCAGATCGTATTACTTTTTATAATGACTGAATTTTCAATTTTAATTAAATGTGCGTTGTCGGATTGTAGACTTTATTTCCACGTTATAAGAGCTGTAGGACGCACACAGCTTCGCTTTGCATTTATGATCCAAAGAGTGTACGTTGTAGGTAACACAGCACATTGGCAAATCCAACCAGATACAGGTCCCGTCACGAATTATGAGCGCTAACTTAAATGCGAAGTAGTAATTTTTTGGGTCTTGTATGGTGCGAGCGCGAACAAATACATGCGCAATTATACTTGCTATTTTAGTTGAGAGCTCAAAACTTGTGACGGCACCTAAACGAAGCTTCATATAAACGTAGCACTCACACATAGGCTCTCCTCTCACCGACGGCTTCACGCATGCTCCAACAGAGTACATCCTATGGCCCGTGAGTACTCAGAGGGACACCTTGCATTGCGTGTGAGTGTACTTGAAGCCCGCCGCTTGTACGAAGCTTATTCTCTGATAGAATATTTACTTGTGTGGTAACAACAGCTTCGATGCGCGGATCTCTTTGATTTAGTCTGATATAAGTGAGAGAAATAAAGTTGCGGATTTCTGATTATAGACCCATTGTATGTTTGTTTTATGTATGGGATGGACAGTTCAAAACTTGTAATAAATAAATATTCTGTCATCGGCTATTGCTAATGCAAGGTAAACAATACCCAGTATTAACATTAATTATAATGTTCCCAAAACTAATACAAAATACAATCAATCAAAATGTAATTTTCTATTTGTCACTTATCAACAAGTCTTCTAATGCCATAGTTTGGAGTTTGTGTTATTGTAATCAGTAAGATTGACCAGTAAAACAAAAAGAAGGGGAGTATTCTTGTTAAAAAATGCAGTTTTAATCTCACACATTGAATGTTACTTGCAGTATATAAAATTATGAAGACCGCATATGCCAGTGAAAAGCGTCAAATGTATCTAGCAATTTATATTAATTAAAACTGAAATAAGCCTGCTAATTACATTATCTTCGTGGTTTAGATAAGACCGTATCGTATTCAAACAGGTCAGGTAATCTTTGAAAAACAAAAAAATATCTCACATTACTTTATAATTAGTTCTTCCATTATAGAAGTGGGTCCGCGCTGGTTGCAAAAATGCACTATATTTTCCAAAGGTGTCACGTTACTTTAAGTACAAGATTATAGTTCCTTGTTCTACATTAGCTAGAGCCTAAAATCGTGTAATTGTTTGGTAACATTGTAAGTAAAAATATCATAAAAAAGCAATATGAATGTTAAAATTATAAGTACTAAACGGTTAATCGTTAGATGTGTATTAAAACGACTGTAATGATCTGCAAATGTGATACTTTTGAGTGACATGCAATTCGATAGTATTTTTAAATACAGCAACATTGGATTTGACTGTAGACAACATTTTGTTATTCTGAGAAATTGGGTTGTATTACTTTGATTATATTTATTATTTCGATAACTTGAGTTTATTTTATTTCATGAACTTTCCAGTCAACCCATTCCTCGATTCGCTTAGATCCTCAGAAAATTCTACTAAAGCAACTGAGAAGGCTACATCCAACAGGATTTACCATTAGTATTACATTACGCAAGAAAGACCTTAGAAACGATGGATGGATTGTGTGAAAGATGATGATGATTTTTATAATATGCACACGATGAAGTTCAAACTACTACACCAATATTTTTAGCAATCGACTGAAGATATAAACAAACCATCTCTATATCAAATTCGGAGCACTCACGACCGGAGGGAGTGTATGAAGAGACGCATGAATGTACACGAAGCGAAAGATGCAAGGATCGTAGCATATGGTGTACACAAGTCTCTGTCTACCCACATGGGGCAGGCGTGAGCATAATATGTATACTAAGGTAAAATCGGATGAATTTTATGTTGCATTCTAATCGGGAAGATTTGGATATTTATTTATTTAAAGGCGTCGATTTTGAGTACATAGCTATTCCGCCAATGTCCCTAAAAAAATATGAACTTATCTATGGAAATGGCCAATTCGTTTGACATTGGCGTGTCTGACGTAAGCCAGCCAATACCTGACAGTTAGACAGCCGACATGTTGGCAATATAGAAAATAAATAAAATAAATACTTTGGAGTTGATTCATATACACCTTTCTTAGTGAATTAAATAAATGTTACATTAATTTATTTAGATTTTATGCACCCAATAAGTTTTTAATCATATACCAAAATGTCGCAGACTAATTTGCTAGAGATAGTTCCCGAAAAACTATTTCAAACTTATTCCATTAGTGATATTGATCAAGTGCAAAAGAAATTGCAATATGAGATTGAGAGGAAACGCGAAGAATTGCGGGCTATGGTTGGGTACGTAAATACATAAGGTAAACAGATGTCGTCATGAGCTTTGAGCGGTCAGCGAAAATTGTGGGGATAATCGCGCTCACTTTACGAGGCCCAATAAATTACTACTGCGCATTCAAGGGCAGCGCTCGTAGCTCGCGACGGCACCTATCTAAGGTCCAGCTACATGCCTACTTGGTCAGGATTCCAGAATAGTGATTACGGCAAAATTTGCTCTCTCAGACCTACCGAATACACACGTAAAATTTAAAAAAAGTCAAGTAATTTCAGGAGTTTTGTTACAAACACTGTGACGAAAGAATTTAATATAATTATAAGACTAACTGAAAATTCTTGTATGTTACAGTGAAAGATACAGGGATTTGATTCATGCTGCGGATACAATAGAAGAGATGAAGATAAACACAGCAAGTACTTTGAAACACATTGCTGAGATGCAGGCAGCTTGCCGGAACCTTCATAACACACATTTAGTTGGGTTTAAGATTGATGAAAAATCGCATGCTGCTCAAAGGTAAATTATAATTTTAAATTACTTAAAAGCTTTACACATTATTGAAACATCTCCAAAGGAAGTGTATGAAGGGGTGCATGAAAGTAGATGACCATCTCAATCTACACATTTAGACATAAGTAGAACTATTAGACATTTACTTTATGTTACTTTTTATAAACTTATTATGTGCATTGGAACTGTATCATGGGCTTACATTTCTTAACACATTCATTGCTAACATTTCATCTTCTTCATAAATTCTCTAACAATTGGACGCACAGACGCGTCGTTAGCAGTGAACACGTTTAGTGACTTTTGTATTTAAAAAATTGTATAATATTTTTGAAAAGAGTGAGCTGAGCTTCTTGCCAGGTTCTTCTCAGTAAAAGCAACCTTCCGAACCTGGCGGTAGTATGTATAATTGTCATTCTGACAATTTGTAAGTACCTTGTTAAAAGTCTTATTGAATATAGATATTTGTGGGTTTGAGTTAGATACAGAAGGAGAAGGAAGAATGCAAGTTTCTTTGTTTATGGTGCATCTGACTACCCCCAGGGGATACGCGCATCTAAGTATCACAGTTGGAGAAGCAAAAAATGATTTATGGTCATACCAATTGCAATCAACTCCGCAATTTGTGTCAGTTAATGCTGTGCATTGATATTATATAAGTCAGGCAATCAGTTCATCACTCAAGCCTTTGAATTTTTACTGGATATTATTATTATGATAATTTGCAGATTATACATACATACATATGGTCATGCCTGTATTCCCCGAAGGGGTAGGCAGAGGTGTTGTAATAACAACACCCACTTTTCACCGAAGATGATTAAGTGCCAACATGACAGATGGTGGGTCCATCGTCGTCTCAGACACTTTACATACGACATTGAATTACTTCTCAGAAATATGCAGGTTTCCTCACGATGTTTTCCTTCACCATAATTCTTTTAAAAACACATTGGTACAGGCCCCACTGGCATTCGAACTTGCGTCGCTTGCATAGCAGACAACTGCTCAAACCTCAAGGCCACCACGCATAATATATAAGGATCTTACTTTACTACAAACAACATTTGTTTTCAGTTTCCAATTCAACAAAAACCCAGCGTACAGCCTGTCAGTGCAAGTGAAGCTACTGATGGAGATTCCTGAGAAGATATGGGCTTGCATCGAGACTGAGGACTTTGTGAAAGCTACACAGCTTTTCATTATGGCCAGACATATTAACACTGGTAACACCTTTTTATATAACTTTGTGCCGACATGATCTCTATGGTTTTGTATTGTGTTACTGTTATGAACTGTTTCGTTGGTCTAGTGGTTAGTACGTTCGTCTGCCGATCACGAGGTCCCGGGTCGGGTCAAAAAATGTATATTGAGTTTTTCTGTCAAGAAATTCACAATAAAATGCCCGGAGCTTGGAAGTTGGCGGTGTTTCCACCCCCGTGCCTCGGAGAGCACGTTAAGCCGTTGGTCCTACGCCTGATCTCTCTCCGGTCGTGTCGGATTGCCGTCCCATCGGACTATGAGAGTGAGGGAATAAAGAGTGCACCTGTGTTTGCGCACACACTTGTGCACTATAATACCTCCTGCGCAGTTGGCTGATCCTCGTTGAGATTAGCCGCCGTAACCGAAATTCGGTAGGAGATCATTATTATTATTATTATTATTACTGTTATGATAATTTATTTTGTGCAAAGATTAGCTTCAACCACAGTTTCGCCTTCACGGCATTAAGATTTCGCATACAAGTTTTTAGCCCCCATTTCAGCACAAAAGATCCCAAGGGCCGACTTGCTTCTGCGCAACATTAGATAACAATCGCCATTTGATCACTTTAGGGGTGATATTTGAAAAACCCGATCATAGTGTAGATCTCAGTAAAACACATATCATCCAATTTTCGTTTCTCTAGGTCCTAGAGGCAATGTCTTGAGTTAGATGGAATTACTGTGCCAACATAGCAATAGAATCAAGGGTCCCACTTTTTTAGACTTGACAGCTTAGTATTAGAATGTTACATTGGTTGCTATAAATGCCACGATTCAATACACCACAATCAACGAATGTAACTTATTGCAAGCACTCATAACCAAAGGATGTGTATGAAGAGATGCATGAATGTGGTTTAAGCGAGAAAAGTATGTAAGGATCATAGCATGTGGCGAACGGTGGTCTCTGCTAACCCCCATGGGATACACGCGTGCATATGCTCATATGTATGTATGTAAACTAGCCTAAATATTCTAACAATGAAGAAAAACTGTCAAGCAATTTTGTAATTTTGTGACAACTTATTATTTTTACTATTTTATTTTATAAATAGTAAACCTCACTAAAGGTTGGATTATAATATAAATTAGCTCATTGCTATACCTCTCTCACTTTGTCTCTAGGTTTACAACTGCAACTCGGTGGTAAAGCCATCAAGCCAGGATTGCAGTCCCTGTCGCGACTCGTGCAGCAACAATGGAACTCTATATCCAACTTCAATCAAACTATAATTGATGTCTGCAGGCAAAAATTGCAGGATGTTGACATAACCGTTGAGGTATACTATAACTTAACTTAACTTTAAATATTGGAGAGTGGTGCCCGCGTAAAGTTTTGGACACATATGGGCATAGTTATATGAGCAGTGGTGGCCTTGAGGTTTAAACTGATTTGACATAAGTGGTATTGTGATTTTCCATCAGAAATTTCTCAATAACAGCCCGGAATTATTATAGCCCCTATTACACGGGATTTGAACAGAACTGGTGAAATGTGAAACTATAAGTACCTATACTGCTGCCTACACCTTCGTGGTATACAGATGTGAGCATATTATGTATGTACTGTACCCCTATCAAGGGTTTGCCACCGTTTTCGTAATCTACACTAGCATTAGCGTCACCCGCAATATTTGTATGAGATATTTTAGTTCTTCACGTCACCGCTGGGAGTCGCTGCACAATTTCTGATACTAATAATCGGTGGAGACACTAGCGAGAATAGAGTACGAAAACGGTGTCAAACCCGTGATAGGGGTACAGGTCAAGACTTCGAAAATTGCAGGGGTAACTGCACATGTTTTATTCGCGTTGCGTCATACAAAGAGACACATAAAATGACTACTGTGCATGCAAGTTCAGCGGTCATAACTCGTGTAGGCACTTATATGTATGTTTATTCTTTGAGAAGCTCGTGGCATAGTTGCTATTGCGCATATCATTCGATCAGCGAAGTTAAGCAACCCTAAGCCTAGCCAGTAATTGGATAGGTGACCGCCCGAGTCCCCTCCGTGCCTCGGAGAGCACGTTAAGCCGTCGGTCCCGGTTGCCAATTTATCATCTTTGGCAATCGTTACAGGTCAGTCTTAAATAGTCTGACAACTGGTTTAACCCAGATCACAGATTTTCCTCGTTAAAGGGGTTGCGAAGGTCAGATGGCAGTCGCTTCGTATAAAAATCTGGTGATCAGCCACATCGGGTTCAATCAAGTGCCGACCCCAACAATTTATGGGATAAGGCCAGGGCGATGATGATGATATTTATCCTTTCAGGTAGCTTGCTCGTGTCTAGTAAGCCTATACCTCCTCGACTCACAGACGATGGTGGAACTACTGAACATCCTCATAGCTCTTCAGAGCAATAGCAGTCTGAAGGCCACTCTGGAGTTCGACCTTCATAAGATACTAGAGGGAGATGTTAAGACTCAGATAAGAGACAAAATTGTCAATGGTGTGAAGATTGTTTTGAAAACGTACATGCTGGTCTATGCTTGCTTTGTAGGTGAGTTGTATGGTCAGATAGCTGCATTACATTCATATTTTGTCCTTCTATGGGTTGAAAGTACTAAATTCTACAATTAAAGATAAGTAATGAATAACATAAATTAAAATTCAGATGCCGTCACGTCAAAAGAGCGCTGTAGCTCTGAATGTGCAGTTGTTAGTTTATTAGTCTGTCTTTCTGCTATATACGCTAAAAATATTGTACATGCCCACTATTTTCGCATACATAAAAAATAAATAAAATCTATACATCTCTCTTCTATATCTATACAGATAAATAAAACTGAAGTGTCTGTTTGTAATTACAAAATAACTGCATTTCACTAAATGCATATGAAGGTATATATGTATGTCTAAGTAAATACATCTTTTGTAACCATATTTAATGTAAATAAATGATTCTTATACTTATTCTTATACGGTACTAACGCTTAAAAACCAATTTTTGAAATTCTGTCCGATCTGTCCACTGGCAAGTAGCTAATGTTGAACGTGACAGATGGTGAGTCTATCGCCGTCTCAGGCACTATACATACATCTTTGAATTACTTCTCAGACATGCAGGTTTCCTCACGATGTTTCCATCACCGTAAAGCGTCGCCTGCTACGCAAGCGACGCAAGTTCGAATCCCAGCGCGGCCTGTACCAATGAGTTTTTCTGAAAAAAACTTATGTACAGTGATTTCACACCACGTGCTTTACGGTGAAGGAAAACATCGTGAGGAAAACTGCATATTTCTGAGAAGTAATTCAATGACGTATCTAAAGTGTCTGAGACGGTGATGGACTCACCATCTGTCACGTTGGGACTTAATCATCTTCGGTGTAAAGTGGGTGTTGTGATTACAACACCTCTGCCTACCCCTTCGGGGAATACAGGCGTGAGCATATGTATGTATGTATGTACATTATCTTTTCTCTTAGATAATAATGGAGGAGCAGTGCTAGCCAAGTTACAAGAGTTATACCAAAAAGACTCCCAGCCGCTGGTCGAGTTGGTGCGGTTCAGTGATCCACTGTCGCTGAAGTTACTGCCGCCTGTTATTTGTAACTATAGGTATGTATGTTTGTTCATCACTATATCAGTTAAAATATCTGAATGATTTGACCTTCACCAGAGATGGGGAGGCAAGACATTAATCAAAAAGCCTGCACTAATGAGTTTTTCTTAAATGTATTTGAATTTTTTTTCTGTTTCTGTTGGTACCGGCTAATATCCGAAACGGCTGGACCGATTTTAACGGGACTTTAACTGGCAGATAGCTAATGTTACAAGGTGTAACCTAGGCTACTTTTATTTAAAAAAACACAAGGGTTTGGCGAGCTACCCATGAAAGTAAGTTCAGGCGAGTGACACCGCAGGGTACAAGCTAATTAAATAAATAGTATTTAAGCCGAAGTGGAGCGTTTTTTTGTATGACCATAATCCATTCAAAATTAAATATATTTTTATTTGATTAGACTTCTTACAAATTACTTTCAAATCGTCAGAAGGACACAAAAATACATTATATAGGATTATAAATGTGACCACCGGGTTTGGAAGGTTGCTTTTGAGATTGATTCGCTGTCCCAACTGATTGATTCCTGTTGTGGTATATATAAAACAATTGTACGCACTTGAGAAGCTTAGGAAAATTCTTGACAATCAAGTTCTCAGTTCTAATAAGATTACTGTCTCTAAGGTTAACCTCAAACAAACAGCCACAGGCTCTGGACAGGGAGGAGTTGAGCAAATGCGTTCAAAGTTGGAACGAGTGGGTGCAATGTTATATTAATACAAACGTAACAACCCTGCTCGAGAATATTACCAGAGTCAAAGTGTTACATGAGATTAGGGAAGAAGCTTTTAAAATGGGTAAGTGATTGGTGTAAAAATATATTGTGAGCACAGATCGTACGTTAAAGGTGCAACCACATGCAGCCGTCCGACGCTCGTTTCCAGCGACAAATGTGGTCACGTGACCCTATTTTAAATTTACGGCGACTCAAAAAGGAACTACGTCATGCAATCGCTCCAGTCACATATCACGTGACCACGTTTGTAGCTGGAAACAAGCCTCGATACAGGCGTGAGCATATGTATGTACAGCAATGGACTCTCCATCTGTCAAATGACGCCAACTCATTTGATAATTTTTTTGGTCAAAAGTGGGTTTACCTCTCAGCGACCGTTTTGGGAAGGCGTGAACTTACGTAAATCGTGTACTTAAAAAACCTTAAAATATTATTGCCATTATAATACAATGATTAAAAAAAGTAATGTCACCCGAAAATTTCAGAGACCCCAAAAAACTGGACATCTATCTGCACGTCCCTAAATATCCCCGAGGTCCATGTATGGTGTCATTACTTCCAGCCTCTTCTGACCTCTAGAGTCAAGGTCATCATAGACAACCGATGGCTGAAAGTCTATGAAACGTTCAAGACACAAATACTAGTGGACCTTAGTAAGGTGTCTTCAGACCATGAGGTGGAGAAGGAGGCTGATATCAACTGGTTTGTGTGGAAGGACCTTATCGGAGAGACCGTGATTGAGTCAAGGGGTGATGTTATCAAAGTTATGAACAAGCTTATGAAAGGTGAGTAGGATTTCAAGGCTGACTATATAGTATATAAACTCAAATTCAAAAATATGTTTAACAAAATACTTTCAAATCGTCAGAATTACATGATTATACAGGATTGTACATGCTACGGCCATGTTCGGAAGGTTGCTTTTACTGAGAAGAACCCGGCAAGAATCTCTTTAGATAAAGATTATATTTTTTTATAAACACGATCTATACTAGTATTATAAAGATGTAAAGTGTGTAAGTTTGTCTTAGTGTTGTCTGTTAAATTTGTATAGGATCGAAACAGCCCCCTCTATCGGCCTAAAGATGACACTATTGTGAGCCCATACAAATCTGTGATTACGGCGACGCGATGATTAGTGACGGCGATTTTGAGAAAACTCGCACTAGGCCCTCTGACGATTTGAAAGTACTTTGAAATAAATATAGGTTGAATTAGATTTTTTTGTCACCTTAAATTCGAATATATCTACCCCAGGTATGTCTCGTCAAGATCGTGGCTACAGTCCTACCTTAGAAAACCTCTGTCAAAGTCTAGACGGTGAGCTGCAGAAGCTTCTAGAAGATCTAAAAGTGTATTTGTACCACGAGAAGAGAGCTCCAGTGAATAGGGATAAACTGCTCTTCGCTTACGATGATGATGATGACGTAGAACAAATATACAACGATAGGAGCGATATAGAGGGCTATTTGAGCGATGTCTCTGATAAAAATTTACAAAGGTTGGTTTGATTTCTTTAATATTTAGCGGACGTCACGCGGTTTTACCCGCGTAGTTCCCGTTCCCGTGAGAGTACGGAGATAAAATAAAGGCTATATTAATCAGTGATAATGTAGCGTTCAAATGGTGAAAGAATTTTTTAAACCGGTCCGGTACTTATTGGGCCAATTCGTATAAACTTCGTTATTTCGTTATAAACGTACTTACATACAAAAAGAGCCGTGGTGGCCTTGAGGTTTGAGCAGTCGCCTGCTACGCAAGCGACGCAAGTTCGAATCCCAGCGGGGCCTGTACTAATGAGTTTTTCTAAAAAACTTATGTACAGTGATTTCACACCACGCGCTTTACGGTGAAGGAAAACATCGTGAGGAAACCTGCATATATCTGAGAAGTAATTCAATGACGTATGTATAGTGTCTGAGAGGGCGATGGACTCACCATCTGTCACGTTGGCACTTAATCATCTTAGGTGCGAAGTGGGTGTTGTGATTACAACACCTCTGCCTACCCCTTCGGGGAATACAGGCGTGAGCATATGTATTTTTTATGGTATCATACAACATTGCTTAACTTTACATATCAACACCCTGGCCTTATCCCATCAGAGCTTAACTTTATAGAACCAAAACTATTATTCCCACAGTATGCTCCAGTACATTAAAGTGTGCTTCGAAGAACCAACGCTTCAAACAACAGAGCTGCAACAAAAATCAACGGCAATATATACAGCTCGTTTTACCCAAGCAATAATCAACCTTATGCCACATCTACGCAAATGCTATATTAGAGAGAACGACAGCTTTGGCCCAATTGATGATAATGCAGTTAAAAGGTGGTCAAATGTATGCGGAGTTTTGAAGGAAAATTGCCACTTTTGTTGGGGCAAATGGGTAGATATTGTCGTGGTGAAGATCAAAGATTTGATCAAAGGTTTGCCCCAAGAATTCACCTTGGAAGCCAATGTTGATTATTTGATGATGGTATGTTTTCTTCGTTATTCATTCATGGGGATATTCAATAATAATATATAAGAATTAAATAAATTGGTTATACAGATTTTTTACAAGATAAGATTATCGCCATCGATCATCAAAAAGTGAAAAATATAATACTCATCATCATCGCCCTGGCCTTATCCCATACATTGTTGGGGTCGGCACTTGATTCAACCCGATGTGGCTGATCACTTGATTTTTATACGAAGCGACTGCCATCTGACCTTCGCAACCCCTTTAACGAGGAAAAATCTGTGATCTGGGTTAACCCAGTTGTCAGAGTATTTTAGGTCTCCGACCGACCAGTAACTATTGCGAAAGATGATAATTTGGCAGCCGGGACTGACGGCTTAACTCATCCAATTACTGGCTAGGGTTAGTGTTTCTTAACTTCGCTGATGGAATTATATGCGCAATAGCAACTGTGCCACGAGCTCCTCTAAAAATTGAATACTATGGAATCGGGAATCATATGACAATGAAAATGAACATGATTTATTCAGTTTAGGCCCTGGTAAGGCACTTATGAATGTAGAGGAATTGAATACCAACTAATTACTTTTAGCGATTACTGTCTATCATTTAACGTATCTATGCACTATGCACATAATTATGCAGTCAATTCCTTCGAGATACTTATAGGAATCATACGAGTCATGTATCTAACAATGAACAATAATGTATTTCCATTTCTTTTGCAGCAATGGGACGTTATAAAAATAGTAGAAAAAGACGACGAGGGTACCTCAATAGAGTCCCAGATCAAAGTTCCCGCGGGACCTTCATTGAAACTACAAGAATACCTTTACTCTATCAGCAGAATACTAGACGAAGTCGTCCCACACACACTACCGCATGAAATACATACGTTGTTCATTGAAACCCTTACTGACATCACACTCTCGCATTACAATAAAGTTATACGAGAGAAAGAGGCAGATATAAATCAGAGATGTGCGCTTCAATTACTGATGGACGTGAGACATTTGACTTTGTTATTAGTTCCAAGGGAGAATAAAACCTTTATGGAGGTTTCTCATGATATCTGCGAGTTTTTGAGACAAAAGATAGATCCGTTTGATTATGACGTGTTCTATCCGTATATACAGACTAATTTGAAGCGATCCGTACAAAGAGTGCAGGTATGTCCCTTTTGATAAGTTTTTTATCTACTTGCCGTGGTGGCCTCGGGGTTTGAGCAGTCGCCTGCTACGCATGCGACGCAAGTTCGGATCCCAGCGGGGCCTGTACCAATTAGTTATTCTAAAAACTCATGCGCAGTGATTTCACACTACGTGCTTTACGGTGAAGGAAAACATCTGCATATGTCTGAGAAGTAATTCAAAGACATACGTCCGTATAGTATAGTGCCTGAGACGGCGATAGACCCACCCTCCTTCACGTTGGCACTTAATCATATTCGGTGATATGTGGGTGTTGTTGTTACAACACCTCTGCTTACCCCTTCTTCATTTATTTATTATTTTATTAAGTATAAGTACATCGCACACATACACAATAACGCGCACGTACACTTACATGCACATACACACACTTACCCACCCTCACTCACATACACAAACACACATTCCCACATACACACAAACACACGCTCACATACATACAAATGTACAATACTTCTACTCCTAATTGTAATAAGCTTACCCTTTTAGTACTATACTTATTCCTCCAACATAAATTTAAATTTAGAATGCATTTGTAAAAATATATTCTGTAATAGCTTTGGAAGAGCGGGTTCTCCTAATACAAGCAAATTCATTGCTTAAAAGGCGAATCCTAACCCTGTAATGTACACCATGTCAGTTACCGAATAAACTTTATTATTATTATTATAAGTTATCTTTAATCTATTGGGTACACTTATTTTGGATGACAATGCATGCTTAGTTATGTGACGTCATGTTAATTTCAAAATGGCGGACTAGTTATTTTTTTCTGCCCTACCACAGTATGGGTATCGATGAGAGTTCTTGCAGAGAACACGAATTATAATTGTTCTTACATTGATACGACATTTTCAAAAAACCAGGAATAAAAAAAATTGTATAGATAGTAATATAGTATATATATGCTCACGCCTGCATTCCCCGAAGGGGCAGGCAGAGGTGTCGTTATCACAAACACTTTTCACCGAAGATGATTAAGTGCCAACGTGACAGATGGTCAGTCTATTGCCGTCTCAGACACTATACATACGTCTTTGAATTACTTCTCAGAAATATGCAGGATTCCTCACAATGTTTTCACGTGTGAAATCACTGTACATAAGTTTTTTAGAATTACTCATTGGTACAGGCCCCGCTGGGATTCGAAGTTGCGTCGCTTGCGTAGCAGGCGACTGCTCAAACCTCAAGGCCACCACGGCTACTTAAAAACATAGAATTATTTTATTTTTCTACAAACAGAAGATGAGATTTTCAAACGGCCACTCTTTTATTTGAGTCCAGATAATCTTCTTACTACATTGAACGCGACAAATCAAACCTTCCAATAGCTTACATTTCCCATTTTTTTCCAGACTCTCCTAGGAAGCCTGATCCTGCACCACGGCCAACTGACCGGCATAATCGGCACCAAACCGGTTCTCTCCGGCGGGAGTGGGGATAAAGCGGCAGTTTTGCTAGCTTCTGGTGATTCTCATTGGTTCTCCCTCCTACCTGTGGCCACGCCCCCTACCCTCAAGAAACAGGATAAACCCGTGAGTTGAAGTCTTGTATTGTTCTTATTACAAAACAAATTTGACAGCACGACCTACCGCCATATGTAATTACGTGCGTACGTATGTATGTATGTATTTTTATTGAAGTCTTGTAAAATATTGTATTTCAGTATTGATTTTTAATGGGTTATTTAGTCCATGAACATAGCAATTCTCTCTCGGCGGCTTTGGGGTTTGAGCAGTCCCCTGCTACGTAAGAGACGCAAGTTCGAATCCCAGCGGGGCCTGTGCCAATAAGTTCTTCTAAAAACTTATATGCAATGATTTCACACCACGTGCTTTACGGTGAAGGAAAACATTGTGAGGAAACCTGCATGTCTGAAAAGTATGTATAGTGCCTGAAACGGCGATAGACTCACTATCTGTCTTGTTGGCACTTAATCATATTCGGTGAAAAGTGGGTGTTGTTTTTATAACACCTCTGCCAACACCTTCGGAGAGTACAGGCGTGAGCATATGTATGTATGTATACATATTAGCAAAATCTCTTATACTGTGCGGTAAGTAGGTAACAGACCGACAGATCACTTATTTACGCATAGCATAGTTTTTTGAAAAGAGTAATTACTGAGTTTCTTGCCAGGTTCTTCTCAGTAAAAGCAACCTTCCGAACCTGGCGGTAGTATGTATAATCCTGTGTAATCTTGTCGTTCTGATGATTTGAAAGTACTTTGTTAATAGTCTAATCAAATAAAGATATTTTGAATTTTGAATAAGATGGATGCTTTTTTTAAATCTGTAAATAATCTCCTAATCTGACAACTGGCGGGACTCTTTACCATTTATAATAATCCTACTATAATATTATAAAGGTGAATGTAAGTTTGTTACGATTTCACGCGAAAACTACTTAACCGATCATCATGAAACTTTGCACACATATATTTGAATGTATCAGAAGTAACATAGGATAGTTTCTATTTTTATATGCGAGCGAAGCCGCGTGAAAATGCTAGTTATAAATATGGGTAAAGTTGCCTCAATTAAAACTTAAATTTTCATTTATTTAATACAGAACCAAGATTTCTTCATGCTTTGAACACAGTGGGTATGCATAGTTTGAAAGTTGTAATTAACCGTTTGTTTGACTTCACTTATTGGGCGCTTTCACATTGGACGATAATGGTAACGACACGATGTCGTAGGACTAGTAGTTTGGTGCAATTACTACTGAACACTGTGTCGTTGTAGTCAAGTATCGGCGGACGATATCGTGCCAGTTGGAAAGCGCCTAATCTCTAACGTCCCTTAACGGTTGGAGTTCATTTTCCTTGTGTTTCTAATTATGATTACATGCGTAATTTTCACTAATTTATTTTTAACTTGCTGTGCCCCGCGATTTCACCCAGAATCCTAATTTTATTTTTAAATAAAAGCCTAAGTTACTCCTTGAAACATCATCAACAGCCAGTGAAAATTAAAATCCCGTTTAAACCCAAACAGGCAGACAAGAAGACAGAAAAAAAGATGTTGGTTTCATCTACACTGTGTATACTTTCATATGCATTTAGTGAAGCTGTTTGAAATTACAAACAGACACTTTAATTATATTTACCTGTAAAGATGCAAATGTTTGCTAGCATGTGTTTTATTTAATTACCTGTATATTTCACTACGGACCCTCGAACAAAAAAGAGTTTGAGACAAAGTAACTTTATTCTTTTATTTATTTTATTTATTTATTTATTAATACAGTTACACCATCAGTTTATCATAAAGACATTCAGTTTGTGGTTACAGATAGGTATAGGACCGTATGATAGACCATTACAGGTGTAAACAAACAATTCTAACAAATAATTCTTATAAGGTAAAAAAATATTATAATTATTAACAATTTAAACTCTTCTTACATGACTAATACATAAAATACTTTGATGAGATCAACAATCACTTTATGAGATCAGCTATCACTATGATACATTCTATTATATTATTATTATAGTGCAAAGCGTGCAAGGCGTACTTAAAAAATATCTAGTCTAGTAAAAAGTATCTAATATTCTCGCGCTTTGATTATAGAAAAGATGCGAAATGACGGGAATGTCACGTAATCGATTTATGTGATTTCCATACATTTTGTTCACAAGGGCGAGAGAATGCTAGGCCTATATCGATATAGCCTAATTAAGTTTATACATGTGTGTAAATGTAATTAACTCGTGAAATAAATATATGAACGAATGAACTAAAGAGCCGTGGTGGCCTTGAGGTTTCAGCAGTCGCCTGATACGCAAACGACGCAAGTTCGAATCCCAGCGAGGTACAGTGATTTCACACCACGTGCTTTACGGCGAAGGAAAACAGCGTGAGGAAACCTGCATATGTCTGAGAAGTAATTTAAAGACGTATGTATAGTGCCTGAGACGGCGATGGACTCACCCTCTGTCATGTTGGCACTTGATCATATTCGGTGAAATGTGGGTGTTGTTACAACAACTCTGCTTACCCATTCGGGGACCCTTCTGGGATCGCCATCCCAGCATATTTATTAAAGTAATGAACTTTCTTCTCTCAAACTTTGTTAACAAGTGTCTAATATAATTACTTATTCCAGGTCAAAAAGAAGCCAGCGTTCAGCCCTAACAAGTCTAGATCAGACATATCCGACCTCATGGGAGGGTCATTGCCTATAAACTTTGCGAATGCTCGCTCCGGTGCCGCATCATTCTTTAGCTCTATGACTTCAGATTGGTTTAGTGCCTCCTAATATGTATTTTATTAAAAAAGCTGTATGTGCCGTCACGAGTAAAGAGCGCCGCGAAAATTGTGGGGATACTGCGCATGTTAGACCGAGACAGAATCATACAATTAGTGCTGCATTCAAGGGACTAGTAATTACTCTGCGACGTCATGATACAGTTATGTTTAATACTAGGTTAGAATTTATTATGTAAACAATTTATAGTTTAATTGATTATGTAATTGAATTATTATTGTGCAATGATGTTATTATAATAATTATGAGTATATAATGAATTTGCAAACACGTTTTTTTATTATTTAAAGTTGCATGCTCCAATCCCAGGTTTACCAATGAAAACAGTGCAGTGACGTCGTACCAAGATTTACGGTCAACGAAAACATCGTTAAGGTAACCTGATAAATAAAAGAGCCGTGGTGGCCTCGAAGTTTGAACAGTCGTCTGCTACGCAAGCGACGCAAGTTCGAATCCCAGCGGGGCCTGTACCAATGAGTTTTTCTAAAAAAACTTATGTTCAGTGATTTCCCACCACGTGCTTTACGGTGAAGGAAAACATCGTGAGGAAACTGCATATTTCTGAGAAGTAATTCAATGACGTATGTAAAGTGTCTGAGACGGCGATGGACTCACCATCTGTCACGTTGGCACTTAAACATCTTCGGTGAAAAGTGGGTGTTGTGATTACAACACCTCTGCCTACCCCTTCGGCGAGTACAGGCGTGAGCATATGTATGTATAAAAAAAAGAAAATATAATAATTTTAAGATTATCGTAATATTTTTTCTTCGTAAAGCAAACAACACAATTTTTCTTATTCATTTTTATTTACATCACTACATTACAGATAAATTAAATTAAACAAAACAACACTTAAAACTAACAATAAATTAATTAAACATCGTCTGAACCTTTCTTAGTATCTGCTACTTTTCTACCTAAAAGCCTAAAGTTATCATTAAATCCATCTCCATAACCGCCGAAGAAGTTTCCATGGGTTCCGGGCGTCTGTCTGTCTTGACGGTAATTTCTATTATAGTATCCGGAGTAGCCGGAGTTACCATAGCCCGGGTACCCGCTGTTGATGCCCTGGTACCCGCTGTTGATTCCCGGGTACCCGCCGTTGATGCCCTGGTATCCGCCATTGATGCCTTGGTAGCCGCCGTTGATGCCCTGGTAGCCCCCGTTGATACCTTGGTACCCGCCCTGGTAACCCGAACTGCCGCCGGGGTATCCTATGCTGCCTGGGTAGGTAGAATAACCTGGTCGGTTGTCGTAACCGGGCCTGTTGGGACGGTATCCTAAAAATAAGAAAATTAATGGTTATTATGGGAATCGTATTGAAATCAGAAGTTGCACATAGATTAAAAACTAAGCTGTGTCTCGTGTCACCCGCGCCTTCTTAACATTTTTTTATATCACTGTGGCGGCAATAAATAGCATGTCGCAAACCCGATTATAAATGGTTACTGCTGCCTATGGTCGGTGGCAATACGAGCGGTTGCCGACTTGATTCATGAAGAATCAGAAAGGGTGTGAAGAGATATCTATATTTAAGTAAGGTGAAACCTTATTCCAATTTGTCGATTCGCCTAGCAAGTCCAGAGATTAGACAACCGTTTGGAATTCGGAGGTGTTCGACTGGGGATTGCATCTCCACCTTACAGGAGATCGTAGCCAAATAATATTAGTTTAGGGTAGTAGAAAAATTGTGTTCCTGAAGCGAGCCAGAGCAGTCGAGATCATGAGTTGCGCGCTGAGCTAGCTATATATGGATCCGTTCGTCTCTTACCATACTTGCAGTGATTCCATTCTAAAATGCGTGAGTACTGCTCACACCTGTATTCCCCGTAGGGGTAGGCAGAGGTGTTGTTATCACAACACCCACTATTCACCGAATTTGATTACGTGCCAACGTGTCAGATGGTGAGTCCATCGCCGTCTCAGGCACTATACATACGTCTTTGAATTACTTCTCAGAAATATGCAGGATTCCTCACCATGTTTTCCTTTACCGTAAAGCACGTGGTGTGAAATCACTGTACATAAGTTTTTTAGAAAAACTCATTGGTACAGGCCCCGCTGGGATTCGAACTTGCGTCGCTTGCGTAGCAGGCGACTGCTCAAACCCCGAGGCCACCACGGCCAGTACCGCTTTGGTATTGGTAAATTTCATAGCCATAGAACCAACCTATCTTTGAAGTATAAAAACCTCTAGTGAAAAAGACCTTCTCACTTTCAATTACGCAGACCTATTCAGTGTCTGTAGAACGAAAAAACTGAGGCATGCATTTTTGTACATAGTATTTGAAGTTGTCAACCAACATTTAATTTACATTTCAAATTCGTATTGATCGTCAACGTTCCCACACGCCACAATCGTCAATCAATTGCTACGTGAAGCTGCGAGTGTGTGTTGAGAATGGAACATTTACATTATGCTGTAGTGTGATTTATTTACGAGAATACAATATGTAGGTAGTGCAATACCCGCTCGGTCGCTGACTTAATTCATGCTCTCTTTATTATTGTACTGGCGTGCACAATGCTAAACTGCGTTTTGTCAAATAAATAGGCTGGGCGCGATGCAAGTGTCTGTGTTTTTATTTATTACTAACTATGCCCCGCGGTTTTACTTAGACTTAATTTTATTGGAGAATTTTTTCACGGAACCCTAACAAAAATACCCTAAGTTACTCCTTGTGTCCCGTGGAAATCGCTCCAGACTTTTCAGAGTTAACCCGCAGCAAACAGACAGACAGACAGACGGAGAAAATGTTACAAATTAGTTTTTGATGTATGTACCTTACATAGTTTAATATGCATTAAGTGAAAAGCTGTTAATTTGAAATCACAAACAGACACTTAATTTTTATTTATCTGTATAAATATTCCGGGATATAGTATCCTATGTCCTTCTGGTTCTAAGCTATCTCCCCACCAATTTTCAGCCAAATCGGTTCCGCCGTTCTTGAGTTATAAATAGTGTAACTAACACGACTTTCTTTTATATATATAGATTATTATTTTTACCAAGTTTTTATTTTTACATTTTGTTTTCAATCTCGTGATATTTGGTAAAACCGCGTTATTATGCTCGGTTACTCAGCGTCGCAGTCGACGTTGAGTGTCCGTTACGAATACGAAATTTAACCCTTACTATATATAAATTTCCTATAATTGAAACCGATTCTCTATGTCGAGTTCGAAGCTAATAATTACAGAATAACGCGGCAGGTGCAGTCACGAGCTCACTCTATTTTTTTTTTATTTATGGTCTCTCGCAGTTGGTAGGGGGGAGTTACCTCCACTGCTTAACCGGACTAAAGAGCGAGACCCAAGGGCCTCCAGCCGAGCTTAAACTTAAAAACTAAGCAACACAGCTAAGGGCACCCCGGTGCGGGGTTCGGACCTCGGCTTAGGGCGTTGCTGGGGGATGAGCTAGGGAGCTGGATCTGAGTGGGAGCTCACTCTGTCTGTATGGCGAGACGTAAATACATGCGCAGTTGCCCCCACTATTTTCCCTTAGCGCTCATTACTCGTGACTGAACCTGAATATATCTTGCCGTCATGAGCTCACTCTGTTTGTCTGTATGGCGAGACGTAAATACATGCGCAGTTGCCCCCACTATTTTCCCTTAGCGCTCATTACTCGTGACTGAACCTGAATATATCTAGCTATGGAAAGATAAGGATTGGCATTTTTCAGCTATTTTTAAAGTGTTTAATTAAATTCAATTTATTAGGTACCTATTCTATATTTTTATGTTTCTCGTATTTGTAATGCCATTGTTAGTGTACGATGCCATCACGATTTATGGTGATACCTACCGCCAAAACCCGGGTAACCCTGTCCGTAACCACTGCCGCCATATCCACCCGGATATCCGTTGTTATATCCACCTGTAGAACATGTAATAAGTACATTGATTAGGTAGTTATCTGTTTATCTTTAAGCTAGATAGTTTCTCAGTTACCCCTACCTACCCCTTCAGTACGTTGGCTCGTGGTTGTTTACGTGGTCGAAGTTCATGGTAGAGTTTCTATTGGTAGGTACTTGCAGCTCGTTTTTAATAGAACTACTTAAGTTATGATAATGGAGGCTAATATTGGTGTTTTTTAGGATTTTAGCGTTTTTCCCAATAAAAATACAGTTTTGAAACATTTTAATAAATAAAGTATACACACATTTTTTAACAGCCGTGTGGTGCCCTTGGGATTGAGCAGTGGCAGGGGGCATACCCCTTACCCCTTGTGGCAGTAGTCATGATAATCAAAGAAATCATGTTACTAACCTCCAAGCCCTGTATACTGTCCAGGGTATCCTTGACCCGGGTAACCCTGACCGGGGTATCCTTGACCCGGGTATCCGCCAGCGCCTCCATAATTCCCGATGCCGCCTGGATAGCCGCTATTGTATCCACTATTGCCGCCATACCCGGATTGATACCCGGGTCTTAATAACCCGTAGCCGCCGGTGCTGCGCCGTTGCCCATCACTGGCGTCCGTGGTCGAATCGACCGTCCGCTGGCCGATGGTCACGGCCAGAGAACATGATAGAATAAGTAAAGTCTAAAAAATAAAAAATATTGCATGTCTTAATTGTTAAGGTAGGAACTATTTATTGGTTCTTAAACGTGTTTTTTTCGTTACATCATTGAAGTTAGATACAATGTGGCTCAGTGACTTAACGATTATTAACAATAGCACTACGTTTGAATTTGAATTTGAATTGGAACGAGTTTTTTTTTTAATACTTACATATTTAAATAAATATATATGTTCTTTGGTTTGTGCACGCTAAATATCTATTGATGATACTACTGATATATGATTCAGAAGATAAAAAATGTCTTTATTCCGAACCACTAATAGGTACCTATGTGTCACCTTAGTTACACACAAATTAAATATATTTTATGTATTGTCCAGCAAGCTTTACAATTAATCTACTTATTTTAGAAGCATGATAAAGTGGTTACCTATTTTATAACATTAACTAGCTGTACACTGCGGTTTCACCCGCATAGAGATAATTTCATGGTTGATATACATGGTTGACACGCGGAACTCTAATATATTTTTTTATAAAAGTAGTCTAAGTTACTCCGTGTATCATTAGCAATTTTCCAATGAAAGTCTTATTAAAATTGGTCCAGCCGCTTCGGAGATTAGCCGGAGCAAGCAGAGAGACATACAGAGATTTTATTTTATTTAAATCTGTAGCATATGTAATTTCATGAAAAGCTGTTAATTTTTAATTACAATCATCATTTTTATTTATCTGTATAGATTATTTATTTTATGTATATAAATGCTATATACTCGTACATACAGTTCTGTATTTAGATTGAATCAAATTATTTATTAAATTATAAAGATTCTTGTCAAATAGATAAAATTCATATCTAATACTAATTATATCTAATTCTAACACGTCAATATCCTGGCCACTGAAAAACATACGAAAATATACCTAATCCGAATATAATGATACAATCTTTAAATTAATAACTTCAAAGAGAATCTATCAAAACCCTGATTACTGAATAATATTATTGAGATGAAATTTATTTAACTTAACATAGTCTTTCAAGCAGCCTATGCTTCGAAATTTGAGATAATATTATATAATACTTAATAATTGCATTGTATATATTGCCAATTATAAACAATGCAATTATTAGGCATAAATATTCTTTGTGACGACTTTTGTCCAGCAGTGGGATAATAAGTTTTGTAGATTTCGATTAGATTAGAATTTTAGATTATTGTATATAAGGTACAAAGTATTTGTACCTACGAATTATCAAATTGGTAATGAATATTATTTTCCCAGTTTAAGTCTTGATAAAGTATGAACGTATAGAAAATTACCGTCGGTTCAGAAACTAGCCTTCTGAGGAGAACCAGCAAGAAACTCAGCTAGCATCATAACAATAGTAACCACAACGCATATAATCACAATAATAACAAAAATAATAACATAATCACAAAATTCACAAATAAATCACTATTCCAGCAAAATCACGCATAATTTTAAGTTAGCAAAAAATATCTCACCAAGTAATACATCCCAAGATTATCCGAGCACACTACACGCACTGCACATCTGATAGCGAATTCACTATTGATCAAGATCGCTCTGATCTCGCCTTTATATCACCGGCCTAAAGGTTTTTGCCCACTCGTCAAAACATTGTTATTATGCTATGGTGTGACATTTTCCTTATAATCACTATAATTGTAAATTAATTATTTAAGTTACGTTATTACGCACAGGGGCTGGCCATATACCTAACTAAATATAAAAAACCTCTATAAAATATATATTATGCTCTGCCTCGCGGTTATACTCGCGTAGACTTCATTTCATGGGTGTCTATAGGTTGCGGAACCCTTTTTTTTAAAATAAAAGTGGTCTCACTTACTCCCGCTAAAATCTCTCCAAACGGAAAAAAAATAATATTATTATTTTTGACTATAAGTTGCGTATCCATTTAGTGAAAAGCTATTAATTTGAACGTACAAACAGACAATTCAATTAATTTATCACAAACATCACCAGGTAAAACAATATGAATGGATTGAAAATATCGACACGACACATTTGCTAAGAACTTACATAAAGAAATTAGAGATTTATTACCATGCTCACAAATATTATATTTGACAATTGAGCATTTGAACTGTGTCCCATGGGCTTATATTCATGAGATATAAATACTGTAACCAATAACATTGTATAATATATATTTTTCAAAAGAGTAATTGTTGAGTTTCTTGCCGGGTTCTTCTCAACAAAAGCTACCTTTCGAACCCGGTGGTAACATTTATAATCATGTATAATGTATTTTGTGTCCTTCTGACGATTTGAAAGTACTTTGTAAGAAGTCTAATCAAATAAAGATATTTTGAATTTTGAATTTTGATAAGAAACTCAAACGGTTATTTTTAAACTTACAAGAAGTAAATAAGGCAAATTTGTAAATTAAACACCATATTCTCTGGCTGTACCCTCACTTCTATCCGTAGTGTATGTGCTATTTATAGATACCTAGTTCCTTTAGGAAGTATAGTCAACATCATTACCACAAGATATCGATTGTTTGAAGAAGATAACATATTTCTTGTTCAAACACATGATTGATGTAATTGTTTGACGTCAAACAATATTTTCTAATCTTTCTCAGAATGTAAAGTTAATTTGTGATAGACTATGGAATTATTATAAACGTATAATAATGCTCGCGACTTCATTTATATTGTCTATACTAATATTATAAAGAGGAAAGATGTTTGTAACGATTTGGCTCAAAAAGTACTGGACCGATTTAAAAAATTCTTTCACCATTTGAATGCTACATTATCACTGATTAATATAGCCTATTTTTATCCCCGTACTCCCACGGGAACGGAAACTACGGTGAATACGCATGACGTTCGCTAGTGTGAACAAAGACGCGCAAGGTAGCCCGAGCCATGTCGCTGATCCCACGCTCATGTTCGGAGCTCAACAGACACCTGGGTTCAAATCCAAATGGTGATTTGTTTGTGGATGGCTGGAAGATATTGAGGGAATGTTTGAAGTTTTGTGAGAAACAATTAATGGTTAATTTTAGATCTTAGTTAATTAGCTCTTATTATGTATATAATGTTTTTTTTTGTTTTGGTATCCCTTTTTTCTTTCGTGTATTTAATGTAACCCGTTTGCCGTTCTGATTACTTAAATAAAAATAATATTTCACACCCTCAGAATGCAGCACAACTCCAGATTTTGCGAAATCGAAATAAGACAATTTTTTTCTTGAATAAAAAAAATAAATAGATAGTTTTTTATTTATCGATAAAATACAACCTAGAGTTTACAATAAAAATATTAAAAAAGACTCATTGTACTCAAAACAAGCAAAATAATGACTATCAAAGTTATGAATCCAAACTTGCCGGCCGATCTATGATTGCGATTTCCAAACACATTACATTTCTGAATTGAGCCTCTATCGTTCTGAGGGTGCAATTTGTTCTTTACAGATTTTATTAATAGACAAACTAAAATCAGTTCAGGGGCCATATGTACTTATTACCGTCATTGTTCCATTGTGTGAAAATGACAGATATATACACGTCATATACATCTGTCTCATTTTATCATGGCAATAAGACGTCATGGTAGGGTCCCAGCTTTCAAGTACCTACAAATTGTTCTTCAACTTCCGAAATGTATTACAATATTGCCCTATTTGGTGAATGCACGTTTCCTATTACAGTTTATTATTAGCCAATTCACGTTTTGAGGTCACATTTGAGGAAACAAACATATCATATAACTTGCCTTGACCTTCATGTTCACATCTTAGGTCAAAAGTGGGTTTTTCTCACTATTTCCTTACTAACCTTAATAAAGTTTTGAATTTATCGACTGTGCCCCGCCCCGAGGTTTTAAGCGAGCAGGCCTAATTCCTTGGGTGATGTCACTAGGCGGAATTCTTTTTTTTTTTCCAATTAAATTAGCATAAGTTATATCTAGTTATCTGCCCGTGAATGTTTCAGAGATTACGCGGCATTCACCAAGTAGCGAATTAAGCTGCGGAGCACAGCCCGTATATAATCAAAATCTCAGAAACGGCTAGAAATAATTTCATGAAATTTTGTGGGCACGGGGTTCGAACTAGATTGGAATCATTTAAAAAAAACCTTGTTAACGCTTGGTCATCTAGGCACTGATCATAATATGAGATACAATCTTCACACGTTTATTCTCGTCACCCTATAACTACAGACGACCGAACGATATAAATATCTGGTCAAATTAATAGGGAAGTAATATACTATGACCCATTAAGTGGTGCCTTAATAACTCTGGCCGTACTTACAGCCATACACGACAAGGATAATGTATAGCGGACAATATGGGACAATGGTATCTTTATTGTATTAGTGCAATTATACAAATGAGTGGCCTTCAATTAATGAATATTCATTTTCGTTATTTAGTTGTGCTTACATTTTATAAGTCATCTCCTCCCTGGCCTTATCCCATACATTGTTGGGGTCGGCACTTGATTCAACCCGATGTGGCTGATCACCTGATTTCTATACGAAGCGACTGCCATCTGACCTTCGCAACCCCTTTTACGAAGAAAATCTGTTATCTGGGTTGCCAGTTGTCAGAGTATTTTAGGCCTCCGACTGACCTGTAACGATTGCCAAAGATGACAAATTGGCAACCGCAATTGGCAAATTATTCAATTATTGAAGTACAAATAAATTAAAGGAACCATGTCTGCTTGTAATGTCAAAAATGGAAATAGCTTTATACAAACGCGTACCTATAAATATATGTAGGTAGGTTACAATTTTGTTTTGCTGTCTGTCTATTTGTGCCGGCTTACCGATATTAACTAGACTTATTTTAAAATAGTGAAGATAGTGTAGATATTATTGTGATGCCTTTTATAATTTAATAAGATCCGTCCGATCCGTGGTTTTATGTCGCAGAAAAAATGCATTTTTAATATGCATCAGCACGTTTCAGAGATTAGCTGAAATAGACAGACAGACAGACAGATATTTTAATTTATGTTTGTACCGTAAATACTTTCATAAGCAATTAGTGAAAAGCTGTGAACTATATAGATTATAAACGGATAATTTTATTTATCTGTATGTATATGTTTGTATTAATGATGAAAACGCAATAAAATATCTGAACTGTGAAATCTCAGGATGGGACTGCTAAAGTTCTATCTGACCTGATAAAAAATTATCTTCGATGCCAACGATTCAAATTAAAAAAAAACAATATTGAACAAATGATAAGATAAGCAGACCACGACGATAGCTCGGGCCTTGGAGAATTGGACCCTCACACCCTCGTAATAAAGTGGTTTTACTATGCTGCATGTTGTAAACCTTAGGTAAGGGGACGGTAAGGGGCTACGAGACCTTAATGCAAAATTCCCTTGTAAAGTGTCGGTAAGTCCCTTCGGCCCGTATCTTTATGGGTGTTAAAATTTAACATTATGCTTTTATGCCCATGAATAAATAAGTTTATTATGCGTTGGGAGATTAATAAATGCTATTTCTATTTACTGTTCTAAGGGAGTATCTTTATTGTTTTGAATTTAGGCCACGTTTTAATAAATAGCCGAAAGCTTCAACAAGATATGTTTTGGCTTCTACTCTGTTTAATTTGTTTATGGAATTATGTTTATTGTATGATGATTTCTATTGTATCGATGAAATGTACATGATGCCTGGCTGAGTTTCTTGCCGGTTCTTCTCAGAAGGCTAGTTTCCGAACCAGTAAATTTTCGACATTCATAAGTGCCTTACCAGGGCCTAATTTGAATTAATATTTTTCGATCGAACGAAACGAAAACGATCAGCAATTTTTTTATTTATATAGATATACCAGCCTTATAGATTTATATTTCCTCCTGATGAACATACACACTTCAAAATAGTTGTATCGCAGTTGCAATTCGTTCAATCGGGTTATATCCGGTCGTTTGAACCGGATAAACTCACCACACCAAACGTATTTCTATCTTTTTTCCTGGCTCAGCGTTAAGGACAATTTACAAAACATTCGACCTCGAATATAGAGAGGGCAAAAACTGGCTTGAGTCACCCTCCTCACACATACCCACAGTTAACTATTCATGTACAATCATAATAATCACAACAGTTGATTGCTTTTGGTTAAAAAATGCCAGGTCGGTGACTTCCTTGGACTTCAATTATAATTTGAAATTATTATCTTAGGTTGCCGTAGATTCGCAGCACATGATTTTCAACACGTATTATCTCTTTGGTGCCACCTGTAGCTTCACCAGGGTGGGTGTTAGGTCTCACATAAAAACTTTCTGCCCTCCCTCCCTATGGAGACACCAACCTCTGCGGGGGCAGCCGAAGAGTTATGTCGGACTATCACCAAGTAAAGAAACTCCAAGGTGCTCGCCCTGGTAGCTAAGTGGCACATGTTATGTACTCCTTTTCATCCCTAGGAGTAGAAATTCGATAAACCCTTTCTGTATACCTAAACCTCGTTCAGTTCGCTCTTCTTGTACCTTGACGTTCTAACTAAGTCAGGATGAAACATACAAGGCCTTCCTGGAAGGCGGTATTGAAGGTAGGAAAGATGATTGGGTGCTAACGCGATAGATGATGAGTTTGCTTGCATTTGTCTGATACCAAATCCTCATAGTATTTTACTTTAGATGGTGGTGATGGTATTTTACTTTAGACATTAATTAATTTATAACTTGAATATATAAATGTACAGCTAGTGGCAAAACTCTTATATATAAAACAAAAAGAAAACTATAACAGAGATAATTTACAAAAATGTATTCTCAAACTATATCTATATATGACATCTGTTTTTAGGAAAAGTACTCGATACAGACTGGTGACATTAGAACTCGTGTTAATTATGTACTAGGAGATTACTGACACTACACCACGCTCTTGTTACAGGAACAGGGGCCTTACCATAAGCTCTTATTGCCAGGTGTGATAGTGACAGACTTATACACGTCATACACATCTGTCTCATAATAAGAGTTAAACTATTATGGCAATGAGAGGACTCCAGATCAAACATCACGTAACTAGGTAAGTAGTTATACCAACATACCAACAATCAGAATAATTACAGCCGTTGATTGCTCCGTGTAAAAACTGCAGGTCGTCGACTCCTTTCCACTTCGGTACGTGGATCTGAGCTATTACCTGAATAGAATCCACTTAATTAGTTCCTCGGGCGCCCTCTCGGCTCCCATTGTTCGTTGGCTCTCGTGATTTTTGCCCGGGATGAGAGGCGATTACGTAAATAGCGATCGTGAGAACCGTTCAATTGCAAGATTGTTGTTCGACGGCTAACTGTCATACGAATTTGACAGTTGGTTATTTGGGCACGTAAAACACCAGTTTTAAGCTGGTCTTCTTAAAGCTAGTGTCTTCTGGTTTAGTAAGTAGTAAGTACCAACTCCGCCCCGAGGTGTTACGCCATTATTTCATTTAAATCTCTTCAGCTATTTAGAAATATAGATATACGAACTGTCGCACTTGTGTGATAAGAGTCAAAACCGACTCGTTGGTCTACTGTTGCATAAAAATTGGCCGAAACCGAGGTCCTGGGTTCGACCCTGGGTTTGGGTGTAATTAGGTTTTTCAATACAATTCAAAGTATCTTTATTTGACTAGACTTTTATCAAAGTACTTTCAAATCTTCAGATCGACACGATTATACATGCTACCGCCAGGTTCGGAAGGTTGCTTTTACTGAGAAGAACCTGTCAAGAAACTCAAAAATTAATCTTTTGAAAAAAAATATTTTACAATTTTGAGTAATACAGTTTAATCATAACACATTTCTAACAGTTATTTCTCAGTAGCCTGGATTGATGTCCGATTAAGGTTCATAGTTTCGGCCCCTGGCGAAATGTGGTTATAGGTATTGCAGTATAGTATGGTGTTATAAGCAGCGTTGCCAATTCCTTATTTTTAAGTAGATCTACGTATTTCCTGGAAAATTAACTTCAGTCCAGAAAATCTAAATGGGTGTAATTACCAGTAAGTACCTATACTTATGTGCAAAAGCTAAACTAAAAATAGCAGCTTGATCTTCGTACATCTACTCTTCAAAAGCTATTTTTCTTAAATCTACGTATTTGTCAAAACCCGTATAACATTTTACAAAATCTGATTTGGCAACACTGGCAACAGTGATATAT
Organism: Watsonalla binaria; assembly: GCA_929442735.1. Taxonomy (NCBI): domain Eukaryota; kingdom Metazoa; phylum Arthropoda; class Insecta; order Lepidoptera; family Drepanidae; genus Watsonalla; species Watsonalla binaria. The sequence goes on from OV838932.1 coordinate 2,429,015, forward strand.
GACGGGTTGTCCACTTCCCTCTGTGATGGTTGAGGAGGTCAATGGCTGGCATTCACGTCATACTTGTGAACAGGTGCTGCTTGTCGGTGCTGGTCATCTCAAGCTACGCATTTAGTTATAAGTAGATGTACTAGATTTTTTGTTATGTTAATTTTTATCGACATTTGTGCATTTGGAACATTGTCCATGAGCTTACGTTTCTTAAATTATTTATTTTGTAGTTTTCAACATGTATAATATTTTTGAAAAGAGTAGTTACTGAGTTTCTTGCCAGGTTCTTCTCAGTAAAAGCCTGTATAATTATGTCATTCTGAAGATTTGTAAAAAGTCTAATCGAATAAAGATACTTTTGACTTTGACTGAGTACATCTTTGCCCATACCTTCGGACAATACAGGCATATGTATGTATATGGTTTTTGACAGGAAAATGTACAATATGTGATAAATTATTTATTGCTCAATTCACGCCACTTGTGGGGAGTTTAGCGCCACTTCATATCAAATGGCGCTTATATTAGCGATCAGTATCATTTGATTAGATTCAATGATGAGATACAAGTTTTCTTATCAAAGTCATTATCCAAGATTATAATAACAAACAAAAAGTGATAGACAGATCAATCGAAATACTTACGATTGATCATGTTGTTAAATCATTGTGGTTTTTAACACAATTTTGACTATTGTTCATATTCAAAGAGAGATAGGTATGCATAACAGCAACTTTCGTTCGTCAGAGCTGCCTGGCTGACTGGGTACCTTACGGACGATCGCAGCAAAGTCGCGTCTGTGTGCGTGTACGAACGATATGTTCAAACAGATCCCGTACTGTTTGTAGGAAAAACATACGTGTGCTTTGACTTCACTTGAGCGTTTTTTGATGTACTGGCAAAATTTCTTGCCTGTTCTTCTCTGAACTTAACAGAATAATTCACTCTATCTTCAATGGTCGTTGCTTATTGCTAATTTTATAATCAAGCAGTTTCCTAGACAATAGACACATTTAGATTTCAGCTAGGCGATGCATTGAAATATGAAAGAAAAAACCATCACCTTAATGATATTCTAAGAATCTATGATTATTATGAAGAGCCGCGGTTGCTGGTTTAATCAGCAATACCTTCTCGTACTAAAAATAACTTTACATAGGGTCTCATATTGAAGGAGCTCGTGACACAGTTGCTATTGTGCTTATCATTCAATCAGTGAAGTTTAAGATGGGTGACCGCTCAAGTTCCCCCCGTGCCTTGGAGAGCATGTTAAGCCGTCGGTCCCAGCTTAACGTCTTTGGCAATCGTTACAGGTCGGTTGGAGGCCTAAGACAATTCAGTACAAGTTCAATTAAGAGAAGTCTGACAATTGGATGAAGATAACCGATTTTCCTTTTTAAATGGGTACAAAGGCCAGATGGCACTCGCTTCGTATACAAGTCTGGTGATCAGCCGCATTAGGTTGAATCAAGTGCCAACGGCAACAATCTATGGGATATGGCCAGGGAGATGATGAGTAGTACTTAATGTGATGAAATATAGTATTAATATCTACCTAGAATTTCAAAGGAGATAGTCATTTTGGCCATGTTTAAATTCTCGCCTGCAATTCGATGCATCAAAACTTGGTAGGTACTGATAAGGCTTGGGAAGAAAAACATCGCGAAGAAGTCATAGTTACCTACATCTGCAAGTAACTAATGAGTTATTCTAAATTTAACATACATGTGCTCATGCCTGTATACATCGAAGGGGTAGGCAGAGGTTGTAATATCAACACACACTTTTCACCGAAGATGATTTAGTCTGATCGTGAGTCTACCACCGTCTCAGACACTATACATGCGTCTGTGAATTACTTATCAGACATATGCCGATTTCCCCGCGATGTTTTCCTAAAGGAAAACGTCACACCACATGCTTTACGGTAAACCGTAAAGCATGTGGTGTGACATCAATGTGTAATGATTAGTTTTTAGAAAAACTCATTGGTACAGGCTTTAAATCTAAATTGAAATGCAGCAATTTGTGAAAGAACAAATCTGGTAACAAAAATGGGGCTTATTTCTCACCTGCTAAAAAGGTAGGCAGATGAGTAGGCTCCTAGTTAGGAAACTTGATTCAAAAGTCAAAAGTATTTATTCGATTAGACTTTTTACAAAGTACTTTCAAATCGTCCAAATGACATAATTATACAGGATTACACATGCTACCGCCAGGTTCGGAAGGTTGCTTTTACTGACAAAAACCTGGCAAGAAACTCATTAATTACTCTTTTCAAAAATATTATACAATTTAAAGAATACAAAATAAATAATTTAAGAAACGTAAGCTCATGGATAATGTTCCAATGCACAAATGTCGATAAAAATTAACATAACTAAAAATCTAGTAAGTCTACTTATAACAAAATGCGTAGCTTGAGATGACCAGCCCCCAAAAGCAGCACGTGTTCACAAGTATGACGTGAATGCCAGCCATTGACCTCTTCAACCATCATAGAGGGAAGTGGATTGCGAAGTCTAAACGTGAAAAGGGTAGGCCACACGTTCACCATCAGGCGTTTCATCCTGTTGTCACAGTAACATTAAAATCAAATTATATAATAGTTCAGCAGGCTTGAAACATTGTTATCGCAGGCTAATATCGTAGAGAAAACAATTTTTCTTATATTAGGTGGAAAATTGAGTTTTGCCTCGTAGAGTTTTTCCCTTGAGACGGGGAGGCACAAAAACGAATATAAGATTTTTGCTCCGTACTTTATTGTACCTAAATACCCCAATAGTGTTTCGTTGTGGACAAACTTATGAACGAAGTTTTTACTACAAAAACAAAAATAATTGTACAACAAACGATTATCCACAAAGGTGACGTTTTAAAATTTAAATTTTCGGTTTCTCACCATTTTTTCATGAGGCATAACTTTTTTTTTTCAACTACAAACGAAATAAATTTCACTACAAACAACTACATACGAAAGCCTTCCAGATAGCAAAAAATATTTGGTTTTTTTCTAGTGGGGTGCTAAGTTCACATAGCTACGAAGTTCTAATGTAGGATTACGCCTTTATGGAAACACGTCTTACAGGTGGGCATGGGGATAAAGGGACATTCCAAATTCGGCGGAACACCCTGACCTTATCCCATACACTGTTGGGGTCGGCACTTGATTCAACCCGATGTGGCTGGTCACTTGATTTTTATACGAAGCGACTGCCATCTGACCTTCGCAACCCCTTTAAAGAGGAAAATCTATGATCTGGGTTAAACCAGTTGTCAGTTTATTTAAGGCCTCTGACTGACCTGTAACGATTGCCAAAGATGATATATTGGCAACCAGGACCGACGGCTTAACGTGCTCTCCGAGGCACGGAGGGAAGTCGGGCGGTCACCCATCCAATTACTGGCTAGGGTTAGGGCTGCTTAACTTCGCTGATCGAATGATATGTGTAATAGCAACTGTACCACGATTCTATTCGATGTATAAGTAATTCTATGAATCAAATAAAGATACTTTTTTTTTTATTCTTTATAGCTTATTATACCAGGGTTTTTGTTAGGATACGAGATAAAATATCCCATGTCTGTCTCCTGGTTCTAAGCTATCTCCCCATAAATTTTCAGCCAAATCGGTTCAGCCGTTCTTGAGTTATAAATAGTGTACGTGCAACACGACTTTCTTTTATATATATAAAATTCGCAAATGTTTAACCTTATACCTGACGAGACTGCCTGTATTATGACTGTTATAATGTGTGGAATGTATACTTAGCGTATAATAAAAAATACCCTCACTATTTTCGCTGAGCACTCATAACTCGAGACGACGTCTGTAAATGACAGTCCAATATGCTTCAACGAATAAGGCAATGACGGTATATCAAAGAAGTCATAGGAATAATAAATTGCCGTAATGAATGCTAAATTTATCGATTAAACTAATATGATACCAAATAAAGGTAATATTAAGGTAATCAAAGACTGTTCAGATAACAATTTAAAGACGTCACTTTAAGTTACGTTTGCGAATACTTATACCACTAGCCTGATTTGTACATGCTGTACCCGACGGTTTCACCCGCGTAAACTTAAGAACTACTATGACCAAATTAATAGTATTTTTCAGAAAGGTCTAATTCGGAGCACTCGTAACCGAAGAAAGTGTATGAAGAGATGCATGAATGTGGATGAAGCGAAAGAAGTATGTAAGGATCGTAGCATGTGGCAAACGGTGGTCTCTGCCTACCCCCATGGGATACAGGCGTGAGCATATGTATGTATGTATGTATGTATGTAAACTTAATTTCATGGGTGACTCGCTTAACCCTACTTATTTTTTTAAATTAAAAGTAAGCCTAAGTTACTCTTTGTAGCATCAGCTATCTGCCAGTAAAGTCCCGTTAAAATATGTCCAGCCGTTTCAGAGATTACCTGGAACAAACAGACAGACAGATGTTTTTGTTTTAAGTTTGGTTTTTAATTGCTGTACCGTATATGCTTTCATATGCATTTAGTGAAAAGCTGTTATTTTCGAATTACAAAAAGGCACTTCAATTTTAATTATCTCTGTATACTAGATCTCCGCCATACAAAGGCGAACTGCGCTTCATAGTAATTGGAAACAATTTCGTACTACCATCCCCTGATTCTGAACGCAGATTCCCATCAGTTATTTTTACAGAATAATGCTGCTGTAAAGCTACTTATAAGTATGTATTTAATTTTATTGTTAGGTCTGTGGTAGAGAGTTGTCAAAATTATAAAACTATAACATGTTAGATATATATATTACAATTTTAGTTCTAACGCACACAAAAGCACATAGTTTATAACTTTGTGACAATGACAGACTTATACACGTCACGTTATCTGTCTCATAATAATTCTTAATCTATGATGAGAGGTCATGGTAGGGAGCGGTCGAGATACGTAATTAAATTAAACGTAAATGGTACGACTCTAAGTATTTCTTCCAAAAAAGCTTGCCAAAAGAAAAACTCCGCACAACAAACAACGTCTCCTAAATGGCTCCGTAATTAAGAACTGCTGAAGTGTTTTGATGGTGGCACATTAATTTTATCTTGTTTTTCTGCCTTCACGACCAATTATCTCGGCGAGTCGCGGAATCTTACGAGTTTTAATTTTCATTCTCCGCCCCAATTATATTCAGCTTTGCGATACTATTTATTTTAGAACTCGATTTAAAACTTACTTGGAGATTTCAGAACACAACACTGTTACAGCTCATATTTGTTTCATTACTATCGTGACAGCATAAAGCTTTAAAGTTAAAACAGAGTTATTCAGTAACTCGCCCTAACGGTCCATGACAACATAATGGACGGATCGACGGATGGAACAAGCTATTGTTAGAGTGCAAGATGTTCTGCGAGAAAGGATGAACGTTCATATTTAATTTTTAGTTTTTATATTATATTTTATGTGTATATTGCATTACCTGTGTCTGATTAGTGTAATTGGCATTGTATGCCGTTCTAATTATTGAATAAATAAATAAATCGGCAAATAATTATTTTTATCGAACTTGGAGAGCACCATCCGGTACCTACTGGATGAAAAATGGATTCAAACAAACTCTCAAATATGTATGTTAACATAACATTATCTAACCAGAGATGTTATACACGTATTAAAAGTTATTAAAAATAATATATTTTATAAATCATTCAAAAATAAAAATTTGCTAAATAGGTCACTGACATTGATAATATTGGTTTAGTTAAAGTTAAAGTAATAAAAAATGAGTATATTTACCATTAGGCCGAGTTTGTTTAGTAACTCGGCCTAATGGTAAACTCATTCGTCTTTCGGTTTCTGGAGCAGGTCGACTCTCCTGTTTTAGTCTATTCATGGTTCTTCTCAGTAAAAGCAACCATCCGAACCTGGCGGTAGATTGTATAATCCAGTATAACCATGTAATTTTGGCTACTTGAAAGTACTTTGTTAAGAGACTAATCAAATAAAGATATTTTTGTTTGAGTAATTAAACCAACAATTATCTTGGTAAATTATCACCCATAGTAATAATAAAGTCCATGCCAGTATTCTGGTGTTCTTTGTTCCCGAATGCTCCTAATTTCCCTTTGTATTCGCTTCACGGTGAAAGGTGGGTCGCCATTTGATTTTCTAAGCCAGCGGTTCCAAGAGTGGGTGACATCGTCCCTAACTAACGCTTCGGTTCATTTCAGAGAGTTGGCATATTATTCGCTCATTCAGTATTATATGATAATGATATAACGGTGGTTTTATTCATTTATAATTCAATAAAACAGTTCAATATGCATTATTTAATTTTTCAAACGATTTCTATCATTTTATTATTTTATATTCCTCTAATTTCGGAAGGTAGTTCTGATTATAGCTCAATAATAATCAGAACTGGCTGAATCAATATTCTAGTTCAAAATTCATTCAAGTATGCCTTGCCAGTAATACCTCAAATAATAAGCAGAGGTGTAACACCCACTTTTCACCGAAGTAATTAAGTATCAACGTCACAGATGGTGACTCCATCGAAGTCAATACATACGTAATTGAAATTCTTCTCAGACGTATGTTTACCATCACCGTAAAGTTTGTAGTGTGGACTGTACTTATCTTCTTCGTAGTCGTAACCTCATGATTGAGGGACGTGATCATGGCGCGACGTCTGCACCAACATTGCTTTCCAAGCCTCTGTATTTAGTGACATCTGGATGGTAGCCTGAAGACTAGTCCTCGTTGCAGCCTGGGTCGCATCCGTCCATCGTGTTGGCGAACGACCCCTGCTCCTCTTGCCCTCGACCCGTAATCATCAGCCTTTCTAGGCTGTCATCAGGCGACTACTAGAACCATTCGGCTATTAATTATAATAATGCATACATATGCTCACGCCTGTATTCCCCGAAGGGGTAGGTAGAAGTGTTGTAATTACAACACCCACTTTTCACCGAAGATGATTAAGTGCCAACGTGACAGATGGTGAGTCCATCGCCGTTTCAGACTAAAGTGTTTGAATACGTCATTGAATTACTTCTCAGAAATATGTAGGTTTCCTCACGATGTTTTCCTTCACCGTAAAGCACGTGTTGTGAAATCAATTTACACAAGTTTTTTTGTGATTCGAACTTGCTTCGCTTGCGTAGCAGGCGACTGCTCAAACCTTAAGGCCACCACGGCTCTTATATCTTATAATAATGATACTTATTAAAAACTTATTCGTATATAAGTTACATATAATTATATTCATATAGTTTACAATAAAATTAAACGTTGTGTTATACCATTGTTTGCACATTTCAACCAATTCTTTTCAGTTGTCACAAGTTAAGCCATGACGTCATGTTCACATGGTAATCGTTGCAACCTTCGTAATCAGTTATTATATTACCCCATTATTATAATCGTGTCAAGAGCGATCGCGGGTATTTCCTCCGAGGGCTCTTAAGTTGCGGCCTCTATTGCAGCGGATATAAACAGTGTCAACTAATTACAAATGGAAAAAATATATATAGATAACTTGGCCCACATTGGTGTCCCTTGGGATTGTGACAAGAAGGTTGACTTTTTATTTAACATGCTGGTATATTAACCATTAAAATCATAAATGATTGCTGATATTCTCGAATATTATTCTAAGCAAACAACGCCTCACATAATTTCAAACATTTTATGACGTAGTTCCTGAGATTGAACAAAGTCATCAGCTTTATATATACAAAGATAGCAGTTTATCTAGTCAGTAATAAGTAGTCTATTTATAAAGAAATTATTTCTGTGTAAAATGTACGTGTTTATTTATTCGTTCCACATTAAAAAAATATATTAAATATATTAGTGCGTTTCCGCTAACAGGGGAGCCACACCTTTATGTGTCCGATGTATGCGTCATGTCCGGAGATGTGGCCTAAGGTTTATGACACCAATGACACAATCCTTCCATAACGAAACGTCCAGATGACCTTATCGCTCTTAAAAGGAAAGTTTAATATAATTTAAATGCAAATAATTTGCAGATATTATCACACAGCGCCATCTAGTCCCAAACAGTTTATAAACAATTTTTTCACACTCATATAACATTAGGATCGTCGTTGGTGATATGCATATTATTGAGATGTGGGTAGATAGATACCTCAATGCGAATTATCAAAATGTATTATAATTATAATGTGTAATAAGTGACGATATTTGAACGTGTCAAAACATATACTAAGGGCACTGGCACAAATAAAATATGCTCACGCCATCCCAGAAGGGTTCTCGAAGGGGTAAACAGAGGCGTTGTAACAACAACACCCAAATTTTACCGAATAAAACTAAATGCCATCGTGACAGAGGGTGAGTCCATCGCCGTCTCAGGTACTATACATACTATAATTACTTCTCAGACATATGCAGGTTTCGTCCAGATATTTTCCTTCACCGTAAAGCACGTGGTGTGAAATCAATGCATAATCAATGCTCAGAAAAACTCATTGGCCCCGCTGGGATTCGAACTTGCGTCGCTTGCGTAGCAGGCGATTGCTCAAGCCCCGAGGTCACCACGGGACTGGTAACTATATCTTGCTAAAGGCAACTAAAAGGCATCTTTGTATAAGAACTTATGCCCACCGCGAAGCAACCTTGCAATGTGTAACAGAGCCCGCAGAGGTCATCTTTGTTATGTTTTGGCAGATCATGCTTGACGGTCAGATAGTACAAAAAACCGGCGCGTGAGTCGGTTCGTTTCGATCGCCTAGCCAAACTTTGAATGCTGCATATTTCATAAACACATTGATCGAGTTTACGGATACGTCGAACGATTTGTAGCGGCGCAACGCGTGCTATTTGGATGGTTTTTATTGTTTAAATTCCTATAACTGTTAAGGTTAGTATTGAAATTGACCGGTTTCTATTGAAACTTCAGGTACTTTGAGCCTTTTCACATTACAAACAATACTTACACTATAATCTAATTAAGTGAATATTCTATATAAGCCTTCAAATATAATATTAACTGTCAACTTTCTTAACACATTCCCGTACCTACGAATAAGATAAATCTTAGGTGGAGATGTGCCGCCACGTTATAAGCCTTCAGTTAAAATGCCAGGGACAGTATAATATAATTAGTGCCTCGTTGGTCTAGTCGTATAGCGCTACTTCGGAATATAGAGTCCTGGATTCGATTCCCGGGTCGGCCAAAGTTATATCAGCTTCCCAATTATAATTCCTAAGTAGCATCCCGGAGTTCATGGGTGTACTTATAGTACATTTCTGCCTACCTCTACATTTAGGGAATACAGGCGAGAAATATTCTACCCTATAGAATATTTCCATTACTACCTTTTCCATTACAACAAGTGAATATTTTACGAAATAAAACATCGTTGGTATTTACAGGATTTTATTCAGTTTCACCTGTCCCGAATACAAAAAAAAAATTAATTCAAACTACCAGTGACCTGCGGTTTCAACCCCCGTTTCAAAAAGACAGACAGACACACTCAAGTGCCCTCCCCTACTATACCTCCCCTACCTACATGGCCAACCTAACGTCATGATGTTCATTATTACCTAAACTTTTCATTATAAAAGTTGGTATGCATACTACTGAAGCCTGTATGCTGTAGCTTTTCATCAGGCATACTAATATTAGGTATCATATAAGACTACTAGCTGTGCCCCGCGGTTTTACCCTCGTAGATTTAGTTTTATGTAATATATTGGTTTACATAAAACTAAATCTCTCTATTTTATCCCCTTGGGGGTAAAATAGAGAGATTTCAGAGAGTCATTCAGTTACCTTCGAATTGTATATATTTAGGAGATGAATATGTAACGCGTTTACCGAATAATTAGACATTATACAAAGTCTTATAATGTATAATGTGTGAGTTACCAAGGCGCCGCATAATCAACATCTTCTTTTATCTATTCTAACAATTTGTTCAATCAGTAGTAGTTCAGTCCAGTAGCTGGACATTTATGTGAATATTGACTTGATTATTTCTTTCACTATCATTAAAAATTACATATTGAGAACATAATACTGCCCCGCGGTTTCACCCACGTGGACTCAATCAATATAAACAATTAAATTCTTGTTAAACAAACCATATACGTATTTGAGTAAGAGATTTCCTTCTTCGTTTGAAACTAGAGCTGCCAATCCACTGGTACTATATTTGTGAAGACAATTAATTCTAACGTACTTTCAGGTAGTAATATGATTGGAAATGAAGATATACAACTATTATTTGAAGTTCTTATAGCTGTTGTTGATTCTTCATAAGGTGGAGTTACACCAATGTGCTCGTAATTCACTAAATACAAACTCCCTTTATTAACACATCCTCGGTCATTAAAATCTTTAGCAAAATTACCATTACAAGAATAATCAACACCCACAATTTCTAAAGACACGACGTAATTCAACACACTTAAAGTTAGCACTCGTGTTATCATTGCATTGCTTGAAAACTGATGAAAAGTGCAAATTACTATCGACAAATTAGTTTTATATTGGTTCAGACACAAATTAATTATACATTAAATTATTTGAAAGTTAATCCGAATTATCTAAGCCAATGACTGCGTTATGGTCTGCGTCGGGGCAGTACAAGAAATCAAACAAGTGTGATCTGTATGACTTTAATCTGTGATAACATAACTGCAGCGATTTTGTCCATTAGCGTTGCTTGTCAGATTTGTATCGAATCACTCTGAAACACCGCAAGTGTTCACTGCATTGCTTACAAGCTTCCAAATTGATTACTACTGCTTGAGTCTGTTTTCAATTTCGGTGGTCATTTTCGACAATTGATGATCGACAAGTTAAAAAAAATTACGTTTTCAAGTAGTCGATAATTCATAATCACTACTAGTAGTAAAATACTCAAAAAAAAATCTTCATTAAGCAAAGGCCGTGAGGGGTTTAAGACTCACGTATTTCACATGACACATGAGTTCGTTATTCCGATCTAACTACCAACAAATGTACTTAACTGATTGCATCACCATCTAGCGGTGCGAATTTTGAAACTTTTAACTAGTAAGTCAATATTGTTAAATTGTTATTCTAGATGGCGCTAGTAGTTGAACAAATACCGCGACACAGGGTCGATTTCGATCAATTTTGGTATATTTAGTGATAGTTCACTAAACTCACTCACATTCAGGATATTCTAAATTTTATATTATATTCTGTGTAAAACGTCAGCGATAATGTATAATTTTATCTATGTTCATGTCACGTGACTGGCGCCTTGAACAAAGTCACTCATTGTGTAGTAAACAGGATACCTATAGATAAGTTCAATGCTAAAACACACAAATTATGTACAAAGGAATCGTTATCGCAATAGATTTTCAACACCAGTTGCCATTTTTACTTAGTATTTCAATTAATTACGCGATAAATTACATTGATTGCGTGATACGATCAATATTAATAAGCGGTTAGGTATTTGCGAGGTGCACTGTTTAAAAAGTATTGTGGATTTTTTATTACAGACTCCCGAAAACCACAGGTTCGTCGGCGTGGCAGTTTATTTCACATACAAACTTTCAACATTCTTTCCACTCATTTAAGGGTGGAATTTCAATAACCTTTCCTTAAACGTATACCTTCACCTCATCGAGAACGCGCCTTCTAAATTCCACTCTAGAACCAGTGTACTTACACTGTTCATTACATTTCAGTTGGTCATATTAAATGTTTAGATTTAGATCTCTAGCATACATCCTGTATAATAACTATAGGTGTATTATTAGGGTCTAATAATTTGGCTATGGTACCCCCTGCCTTTCGTAAGAGGCGACTAAAAGCGGGCCGGAGGACTGGTGGCGGTAGGGGTGGCAGTTGCCCCGGGGATGTGCCCCGGTAATCTGCGGGGGACACCGGTGCGATCTATCAGAGTACCCGGACTTCCCCCTAAGCAAGGAGTATTTCCACTGGGAAGTTTTAGTGCGATAAGAATCCCACATACCCCAACCTGTCTCTCCCAGAGCGTCCCTTCCTTTTGAAGGGAAAAATGCAAAAGGTTCTGAGAAAGAGCATCGATATTCCGCCGGAGCTTGCGTTGTTAAGCTATTGCCCAATGTCCGTTCCCCCTATTAAAGTTATCAAAATTTACTCCCAAGATGGCGCCACACGCCGGATAAATCGCACAATGATGGCGTTACCTTAAATATTATAAATCATATTTTCATCTGACTACTGGCAAGACAATTATATAATTTATATTAATATAAGGATGATTTTTTTCCGACGTTTGGTTAGGGAGCCATCTATGTTCTCTAAATCAGCGCGGATTAAGAACTTCTTAGCTTTGATGTTTAATTTTACCATTACCATACCGAAATATAACTTCTTAATACGCACTGCTTAAAGCAATGATCATAGGCCCCAAGATATGTTTATTAGAAGCATTGCTTAGTTTGCCATTAGATGATTATCTATGTTTGAACAAATTTATTCACTTACAGTCCATACTTACTTACTTCAAGGCCCTCTCGCCTTCAGCCACTTTGCCTATTGCCGTTAACCGGGCACAAATCCAGACTTCGGACTGCTACTGAGAACAGATGGAAAAATCCTATCCCCTTGATACAAAAGATAATCCAAGATGCTTGCTTTAAAAGTAATTCCATCTCTTTTTGCGATTCGGTTTCCAAAACGGATGGAAATAGTTTTGGTGTGAGTTCGAAATAGTCTAGGTTTAAACCATGTTTTGTAATAAGACGAACCCAAGATCTAGTGTTCGAGTTTAAATGTATAATATAGGAAATTGAAATAAACTGATTTCCATCAGCGGGACTTATTAGCTTTCGATAACAATCTGTGTTTTGGCTCGGCTCTATCAGATTCAGTTGACGTTATTCAGATTGTATATTTCTTAAGTCATATTACCAAATTAGTATATTAATTAATCAGACCAACATCTTAAAACAATTGATCGATTCATTGCTGTGAAGTGGACCATGATTTAATAGTGTGATTTGTTTTATTGATACAATCAGATTGGTGATTATGTACCGTTAAGATTAAGATGCACTAATATTAATTATTGTCATGTATGTGTAAGAATTTCACGACTCAAACCTTCTAAGTTGTCTGAGAATACAAATTATATATCTATGGCCGGATTCAGAATGGCAGAAGCGACAATAAGGGGCGTCACGTCGTGCGTCGACTTTCAAAACTTCTAAATGACAAAATATAAGTTATTGCGACAGTAAATAAGGAGTCATTTTAAAAATCTTTACGATATGATTTGTCAATCGTAAAGATTTTTAAAATTATTATTAAATCCTGACGCTTGATGGAGGAAACTTTCTTATTTCAAAAAGTAGGCCTATTTTCCATACTACTTGTAAACCTTATATAAATTTATACTCTGGCTAAACTCTACTTGCATTAATTTAAGTTTGCGAAACGAGCAACATTTTGCGAAACAAGTGCTAATGAAGCGAATGATCTTTATGATCTGAAATGGTAAAACTCCTGTGTGACTCCTTTGGTTTTTACATATTTAAAGAACATTCTTACGAATGGGGATAAAAATATTAAGTAATCTTATTTAAAAAATTTAATTGCTAATGTACAATTTTACAAATAAATTAAGTTTACAGATCTACCACCATTTGGCATATCTCTAAATTTAACGAACCTATTTACAATAATAATACGATTACTTAACTAATAACGATAATTCCATAAAAATAGTAGGTATGAACGTCATATCTACTTTTATCTGGTATGTGTGCGAGATTTTGACGAAAATACAAATTTCTGACAAAATTTGCATTATATCAAACTTATAACTAGCCGTTTTATACTTTATGCTAAAGTTCCGTATAAACACCTTCGATTGAGATATTAGCTTATACTGAAAACCCTCCCAGAAATTGTAACTTGATCATTCTAATGGTCAAAGGCCGTATAGCGATTCCATTTATATCTAAAATACAATAGTAAAGTTAGCAATACAAGCTTTTAACGCCGACTACGTCTGTATAATCTGTCCGTTATGACGTACCTATTTGTACTCAAAATTCCAGCATAATCGGTTCAGCGGCTTCGTCGTGAAAAGGCAGACAATATAGGTACATAAGAACCCACAAGATGGCGTTCTTTTGGACCGCACAATGGTTACGTTTGCTAAAACCTGTTAATGCATATTTGATAACAGACCGGACTACTTTATATTTATAATATTACAAATAAACGGGCTAGCGGGCTGGGGCTTTTCTCGCTCAGAAAATCAGCATTGCTATTCAACGTGGCAATGCTGCCAGCCTTCTTGGCACGATCCCGAGAGACACCGATTTGGGCCAAGTTTTCTACTTGTAATTAGGTTTTAGCAACTTATTAGTTATTATGTACTTAAAATTAAATAATTACCAATAAAAAAAAATCAAGTACATAATCTACTGTCGAAAAAACCCAGACATACTAGATAGTGCCTGCTTCTCTGTCTGCGCAGGATTACACTTAATATGGATAATTCACACACAATATCTTTATACATTATATGTGTTATTCTGATGTATAATTTATGTTATACTAAAGCACCATTCAGTAGTTTTTGCATTTTATTAATATTTTGAACTTTCACGTTCATAATAATATTAATAGAATTAATATTGATAGTCTGATAAAGCCTGTCATAAGAAGAAAGATACATAATAAACGAGCATTTTGGATAAAAAACGAGTCTTACGTCTCATCATATAACAATACTTTTTTTCCTACTAGCTGTGTCCTGCGGTTTCACCCGCGTATATTTAATTTAATTCTCGCGGAATCCCAAATGTTTTTTATAAACAATAGTGGATTCAGCCTGTGAAAGTCCAATTAAAATCGGTCCAGCCGTTTCAGAGATTAGAACAATCAGACAGAATTTTTTGTTAATTAGAAACATACACTTAAATTTTATTTATATCTGTACTGTATGTATACTATTAATTAAACTTAATAATATCGTTTTCGGATTTTAGTTAGTATCAGGGGTCTTACCATAAGCTCTTATTCATATCATAGTTCCACTGTGTGACAGTGACAGATGTACACATGTCATGTACATCTGTCTCATAATTAGAGTCAAACTATCATGGCAATAAGAGGTCAAGGGCCCCTGGATACGAATTTTTAAAGCTCTTATTTTACAAAGTCGTTTTGGAACTAATATCAGTTGAATACAAATATTTATTATCTTCTCAATTTATAAACATCTATCGTAGAGAATCATCATATATGTATTGGAAAGACATTTTGAAGAATATAACTATCTGCTTAACTAAGGCATGTATGAGTAGCTTTTGTCATATGGATTAATGTTGGTGTACACCTTTTTTACTCTAGGTACAGTTATAGGCTTTGGCAGGTCGTAATCAAAATCAATAGGCTCATCTTTCGCGTATCTCCACCGCCCTAATTGATAAAATGCAAAACATAGTAGAGCTACTATGAGCAATGAAAAAAATACAACGATTGCTACTAACAATGGGGTCCATATACTATCGTCATCAGGGACAATCGTCACAGGATCTTCAGTAGGAGGTTCACCAATATCTAATGGTGTTGTTTCTCCTGTATCAGTATCTGGTGAGGTTGTTACTACTGAGTCAATATCAGGTGTCGTTTCCCCTCCATCGGTATCAGGTGATGTCGTACCTACAGTACTAGGTGTAGTTGCCCCTACATCAACATCAGGTGATGATGTATCCTCAGTACCAGGTGTTGTAGTCGCCTCTCCATCGGTGTCAGGTGAAGTCGTTTCCCCTCCATCAATATCAGGCTGCGTAGTTGCCGTTTCATCGATGTCTGGGGATGTTGTATCTTCAACATCAGGTGATGTAGTTGCCTCTTCTTCGATGTCAGGTGATGTAGTTGTCTCTTCCTCGATATCTGGTGACGTGGTGTCATCGGTGTCAGGTGTCGTAGTTGCTATTTCATCTGTGTCGGGTGATGTAGTGGCCTCTTCTTCGATATCAGGTGATGTGGTTTCGTCAGTATCAGGTGATGTAGTAGCTTCTTCCTCGATATCGGGTGATGTAGTGTCTTCAGTATCAGGAGATGGAGTTGTCTCTTCATCGATATCAGGTGATGTAGTGCCTTCAGTATCAGGTGATGGAGTTGTCTCTTCACCGATATCAGGTGATGTAGTGTCTTCAGTATCAGGTGATGGAGTTGTCTCTTCGTCGATATCAGGTGATGTAGTGCCTTCAGTATCAGGTGATGGAGTTGTCTCTTCACCGATATCAGGTGATGTAGTGTCTTCAGAATCAGGTGATGGAGTTGTCTCTTCGTCGATATCAGGTGATGTAGTCTCGTCAGTATCGGGTGACGTAGTGGCCTCTTCTTCAATATCAGGTGATGTGGTAGCCCCTTCATCGATATCAGGTGACGTTGTGTCCTCAGTATCAGGTGATGTAGTACCTTCTTCCTCGATTTCGGGTGACGTTGTATCATCAGTATAAGGCAATGTAGTTGCCTCTTCCTCAGGTGTTGTTGTGTCGGGTATTGTTTCCTCTATTTCTTCTTCGTATAATTCACATAACTCCTCCTCCATATTTGGCGGAATGTAACGAAATGAGTCGACAAGAACTATAGAGTTTGCGTCAGCTTGCCCCATGAGTGAAATCTGGAATGAGAGAAAATTATTTGATTAGATTTTTGGTCCCATTATTTCTTTTTTCTTAGGACCTATGATGGGTCTGCTTGTTTGTTCTGAGCGTTTACGTACAATAACATAAGAAAAGCATAATTATACACCGAGCTGGATAAACTACATAACTTTTTGACGGTGCAATATGTTTTGTGCGAATGTATCAACTCATAACATAGCATATGCTCTGATGTAATTATAATAAAGCTTACAGATTTATTACAGACTATCCGGTTGGCCTTACAGAGTCTTATCTTCCATTAACCGGGCACTATAAGTACCTATCCCTTCGGCGAATACAGGCATATGTAAGTATGTACTTTGAAACTTAAGGATTAAAGTGTTTAATGCTCTTAAATAATTTTATAGATTAATCATAAGCGTACCTAAACACATAGAATATTTGCTCGTCATGTTTCTTTCTACCCTTCAAGTTCATCCAGATTATTTATAACTAGCTGTGGCCCGCGGTTTCATTCGCGTTAGCATACCCTAACGTTTATACCGTTTTTATTAAAAGTAGCCTAAACTTTCATCCCCTATTTTATCCGCTTGGGGGTAGAATAAATCAAAATCCTGTCTTAGCGAATGCCTACGTCATAACATCTACCTGCATGTCAAATTTCAGCCCGATCCGTCCAGTGGTTTGGGCTGTGCGTTGATAGATTACTATGTCAGTCAGCTAGTCACCTTTGAGTTATATATATTTAGATGATAACGTTTTACTTGTGTGTTTGAACATTGTTTTTTTGTCGTTGAATATGACGTTCATTATACATTATATTTGTTGTTCGTACCTACTTGTCTATTGATATAGATCATAATACAGATAACAATAAAAGATAAACATCTACATTTGAAATAAACTTTAGGGTATTGTAAAGATTATCTGCTTATTATAATAAGTATTTCCGTTGTTACAACCATTCTCACGTTTACTATTGATTGACATTGTAAGGTTAAAATGTTTATTCAGGCATCAGACATGTCGACAAAGGCTTAGGCAGTGGTGGTACAACACCAACTGTACACCGAAAATAATTAGGTGCAACTGCAGGGTCGGCAATGCGATTGTATTGCCGCTAGCACTTCAGCGTCTTTCAAACTCAATAATATCTTTATTCGATTAGACATACATGTTACCGCCAGATTTGTAAGGTTGCTTTTACGGGGAAGAACCTGGCAAGAGACTCGGTAATTAGGTAACTGCGATAACCATTTACAGTTGGACAGTATGTTTGTCACCTAAATGGTATATAAAAACCACCTAAATGTGAGTCGGATTTGCGCATGCGTTCCGAACCATCTATGAAAATCATATTGGTTGTAAGGGAAATATTAATTTTGCTCTTTTTTAAGAAATACATCATCTGTGAACATTTCAACTGTCGAACTAACACGGCTCGTGATATACAGCCTGGTGACGGACAGACAGTGCCCCGGAGACCACGTTAAGACGTCTGTCCCGGATGCCAATTTATCATCTTTGGCAATCGTTACAGGAGGCCTAAAAATAGTCTGACAACTGGTTTAACCCAGATCACAGAGTTGCCTCGTCAAAACGGTCACGAAGGTCAGATGGCAGTTGCTTCGTATAAAAATCATGTGATCATCCGCATTGGGTTAGTACCGACCCCAACAATGTAAGGGATAAGGCCAGGGCGATGAGCGAGTCGCTAGTGTTGTGACTATGCATTTGTGTGTTCATGTGCTTGACACCAACGTCAGAACTACCTTCTTATAAAAATCGATTTTGTTGTATCAACGAGTTGATATTTTGATATTGAATGGAGATAAAGCGACAACGCTGGCGCCTCGCCGCCGTTGTCGCAGACACTACGTCGCTGTTGACAGTATTGATATAGGCTATTAATGCACTATTATTAATATTACTTACAGGGAATTTATTACTAGTTAATGCTGCTAAATCTTTCAGGAAATAAATACTTAAATTGCAATAAAATGTACACTCACACATAATCAATTTAAGTCTTATGCCGTTTCTTGTTTGATATTTTATATATAAAAATAAACATGCTCTCGCAATTCTGTATTTTCCGAAGGAGTAAGCAGAGATGTTGTAACAACAACACCTTAATTTCACCGAATATGTTTAAGCCAACGTGAAAGAGGGTGAGTCCATTGACGTCTCAGGCACTATATATGCATCATAGACAAATTCAGGCTTTCTCACGATGTGTTCCTTATCATAATAAAAAGAACATATTTATAATTTTTTTTAAATTTATTTGTACCTTCAGCTGAACCGCTGTGCGACTAAAAAAAATGTCGAATGGATAACCTCCTCATTTTTTGAAGTCGGTTAAAAAGTCTCGACTCTGTATAGGGTTTATGAAGCTCTACATTGCAGTCGATTCGTGTGAAAATGGATTCACCAGCCAAGTAGGGTGCCAACCACAACAATGAACATGATACGGTCGTCCGTGAATTAACGGTGGTGATATTGGATTTACGAGTACGATCATTATTTTGTATGGACAGAAGGAGGGTAATCAAGTTACAGTAATGCAGTGAAAGCAATCACATTGTTATAAGCAGTTCGAAAATGTAAGCTTGTAAGTGGTATTTATTATGGAAAGAAATATTTTTTAGAATCATAATTACTCACGTCATTATAATTATTTCTTCTAAACTTTCTCATTATAAATATGACGGATTTCTAATCATGCAACACATTATTTGTTTCTAGATATTTAAAATGTTTAAGAGAAATATGAACATAAGGAGGTTATATGTACAAAACCGACCTTATTCGTAACCGATATAATTTGCTGTTTAATTTCATAAGTTCGATAGAAATGAATAAAAAATAAACTTAGTTATTCTTGTGGTGAAACCTCTCATAAATGATGCATTTGGCTTGAGACGTCACCATATGCATGCCATAATATACTCACGCCATCTCAGAAGGCTCCCCGAAGGGGTAAGCAGAGGTGTAGTAATAACAACACCCATATTTCATCGACAATGATTAGGTGCCAACGTGACAGAGGGTGAGTCCATCGCCGTCTGAGGCACTATACAAAGGTGTTTGAATTACTTCTAACACAGTCTTATGTTTTTAGAAAAATAACATTGGTGCTGAGGCCCCTGGGATTCGAACTTGCGTGCGTAGTAGGCGACTGCTCAAATCCTACGGCTTTTTATTTTGAATTTGAAATCTACTTAGTTTGTTTTAATTACCTTAATAAAAGTACATTTTAATAATAAACATAATTTAATACCTATGGAATGGAAAACTTACATGAATATATGTTGCGGACAGTTTATAGTGCGCGTAAAATTAGTTCATAAAAATGTTAAAGGTTTTTGCTAAGTAATTGTGTCATCGTCATCGACGGCTTCATCACATTCACTAACACGGGGTGATAAGATACACAATGGTTTATATTAAGAGACAAAAGATGGTAGCACATTGAAGAAACATAAAGGCGCAATCAATTTATAAAATATGTCAGGATCTGCCTCGTTGGTCTTGTGGTTAGCAAGTTTGCCTGCCGATCACGAGGTCCCGGATTCGAGTCCCGGGTCGGGTCAAAAATGATATTGTGTTTTTCTGCCTAGAAATTCACAATACATACCCGGAGTTTGGAAGTTGGCGGTGTTTCCACCCCCGTGCCTCGGAAAGCACGCTAAGCCGTTGGTCCTACGCCTGATCTCTCTCCGGTCGTGTCGGATTGCCTCCCATCGGACTATGAGAGTGAGGCAATAAAGAACGCACCTGTGTTTACGCACACACTTGTGCATTATAATATCTCCTGCGCACATGGCTGATCCTCGTTGAGATTAGCCCCCGTAACCGAAATTCGTTTTAAAAAAAGTTTGGTCTCTGACCACAGTATGGGAACCGCGCAAGAGCATAGATGTATAATGTTAATTGAGAAACGAAGAAAGTAAATACATACGTCGAATCACAGCTTTACATACAAACAAGGACAAATATTTCGTATCTACAAATCATGTTTACATAAAAAATGCTTAAAAGACGCTGGATTCCCTGTATTATTGGTGACGCACATTGATTTAATTCAAATCTATCAAATATTCAGAGGAATGCCAGTTCTTACATATACAAAGGAGCTCGTGGCACAGTTGCTATTGTGCATATAATTCGATCAGCGATGATAAGCAACCCAATCCCTAGTATGGGTGACCGCCCGAGTTCCATCTGTGCCTCGGAGAGCACGTAAAGCCGTCAGTCCCGATTGCCATTTAACATCTTTGACAATTGTTACATGTCAGTCAGAAGCCGAAGAGAGCCCGACAACTGGTTGACCGATTTTCCTTGTAAAGAGTTGTGAAGGTCCGACCCCAAAAATGTATGGGATATTGCCAGGAAGATCATGACATACATAGAAGTCAAACTTATAACCTTGAATCCTACTTTACCAATGTAAAGCTTGTTGATATATTAAAAACCCGGCCTTTAGGCCGAATTCCCCAACTAGTAGCGCGATGCACGTAATGAAAATCGTAACGATGACGTAGCGACTCAATCGTAAACAGTGTTTTCGTATTCATTATATCAATGAAAAATGGAATAGCTTAGTCGTCGTCACGAAAACGTCCTATTGGGTTGGGGTGCTACCACAGTGCGAGAGGATTTCGATCGAATGACTTTAATCGTCCAACGATATTTTGGTTGTTTGTTTCAGGTGAATCTGATCCCCTGTGGTCTGACCCTGGAAATGCTACTTTTTTTCAGGGTTAGCATTGAATGAATCAACATCAATCTATTCGTCAAAAATACTTCGATGTCACAGTTAAGCAGACGTAAATAACTTACATAGCCGGTGAAGCTCCCGGTAGCTGTCAAAGTGGCCCTGAGTGTATGCCATCCAGGAATGAAAGGGTTTTGTATGGGAGAGTTGCTGGCCGACCCAACTACAGGATCGTTCCCGCCTATTTGGTGACAGAGCAAAGTGATCTGGTCTGTTTGAACTTCAGATTCCATGAAGATGTTAAGCTCAACGACTCCACCGGATTCCATTTCGAACGTGAAGGATGATATACAACTGAGTTGCTCCAATGGAGCTATGTAGGAGAAGCTTCTCGCATTGGGACTGTTCATCGGGATGTCCGTATAATTCCTTATGTCCCAAAACGCCATTCCCGAACACACACCCACCAAATTACTGAACGCATCTTCGTAATTGTCCTCGAATTCATATTTTACACAGTCGTTACACGTCACACTTGAACATAAGAGTAAAAATAGGAAAATCAGCACCGAAACAAGCTCCATCAATAATTTTTCACACAGTATTTTGAAATGCTTGTATGTATATGTTTCGGTAGACAAAAACTCAATGGTTAAGCTCGCGCTGTAATCGTAACTATCGTAATTATTCACATTATCGTGGATAAGATATATTTCTTTGAAGTAAGAATATCTATTGATAATGAATTAGAGAATAATAGCAAATATTATATTTTGATTGTTAATAAAAAAAACAGTAAAGTTAGTCTTTTTAAAAACCTATAATACTTTATTTTTTGGTAACTGTAAGCTCCTAATGCTGCTAATGTATGCAAATAACGTATTATTAAGTTCCTTTGCAACGCACTGACACAATATTGTTAAAGCTATAAAAAAATATCACAAAATAAACGGTTGTTGCGAGACACGAGTGTAACCGTAGGCCAAAGCTTGTTTATTTACGTAATCAGTTAAATATTATGTCGTTAATATACACATTTCGGGGGTCGATTTTCATAATTTAATATCCTTTTCTGCGGTGAAAAGGTCGAAATGTATTTGTATCGACAATGCGTTATGTAACCATTTCCTATGATTTAAACCGACGCTCAACGTCGAGTTCGACGTTCAGCAACCTTACAGAATAATGCGGCGTGTCTATGCTAGTTACATTGCGGTGTCACTCGAGCGTTACCGAACTTTTAATATCGACTATGAACTAATCATATTTGAAAATAACTATTAAAATAATAAAAAAAAAGCGTTTGTTTCCATTATTAACATGTGACCAACACCAGTGTCACTTGCACATAGCCTTCGTAGAATGGAATCATTGTAGTTAAGTGAAATTTAATAATTGGAAAATTAATTACTCGCTTAATGTTATTAATTCTCGATTTCAGTAACAGATGTAATTACGGGTAAAAATTACGAACTCGGTTGCAATATGACCAACTGTCATTGATACGACAAAAAACTTCCATTTTTCGTTGGTTGATTCCAGATTTAGAAAAATCGCCTCCTTAACAAGATTTAAGATTAATTAAGATTGAAACAAAACATCATTTTTGTGCAAGTGGGTCTTAATATAAATTTTTACAAGAAAAAAATTGTTTCTACATAAAACTTATATAAATAAAGAGCCGTGGACTCGAGGTTTGAGCAGTCACGTACTACGCAAGCGACGCAAGGTTCGAATCCCAGTGGGGCCTGTACCAATGAGCTTTTCTAAAAACATACGTGCTTTACGGTGAAGGGCAACGTCGTGCGGAAACCTGCATATGTTTGAGAAGTAATTCAAGGACGTATGTATAGTGCCTGAGACGGCGATAGAATCGGTAAAATGTGGGCGTTGTTGTTACAATACCTCTGGTTACCCTTCTGGGATTGCGAGAGCATATTTATTTATTTATTTGCTTATGTAGGGGTAGGCAGAGGTCTACTTGTGGTACACTAGTATTTCCTGTTATATGTCTAAGTGTAATGTAATAGGGAGCGAGCCCAATGACTATACATCATTACAATAAGATCAGCTCATGGTTGGGCCCCAACAAACCGAAAATTCATGTGAAGTTTCGGAATTGACGTGTTGCCAAAACATACATAATATTTGTCATCAATGATGTAGTGTTCAATGCATATTTATGTCGATAATGATAAATACAAGGGATTAATGATTAATCCTCTATATACTTATCTTATTTCATTGGAATTTAATTGATTAATCTAGGAATTGTAACCGAACAGTGTGATAAGTCAAAGAACTTATATAAGGTGCTCTCTATTCTTACAGATTTAATAACTTAAACTGACGAAAATATGCATCAAACATATTTGTGTGTGAGACTTAATTTTATGGTCCAATTTAACATCAAGGTATTTAGTATCTGTATAAAATTCATCGGATTTTATTGCATCGCAGATAAAAGAGTCATAATCTGATATGTAAAGGAATTCCTGTGAACCGTTAGTATGGTCTCCTTATCACATCAGTTATACAGGCTGACGTGAACTATCTCCAATTATGTAAAATCAAAGTCAAAATCAAAAATATCTTTATTTGATTAGACTTCTTACAAAGTACTTTCAAATCGTCAGAAGGACACAAAATACATTATACATGATTATAAATGTTACCACCGGGTTCGGAAGGTAGCTTTTGTTGAGAAGAACCCGGCAAGAAACTCAACAATTACTCTTTTTTAAAAAATATATATTATACAATGTTTTTGGTTACAGTATTTATATCTCATGAATATAAGCCCATGGACACAGCACAAATGCTCAATTGTCAAATATAATAACTAAAATATTACAAATATTTGTGAGCATGTATTCATTTCCACAATAAATAGGTAAGTATCTTAATCCTATAGCCGGAACTTTGGATAGGTATTGCAAATATAAATTACCTGTGTATTGATAAGAAAAGCTAGTTTTGAGTGTCATCGTTATAGCAGTGACGTCTTATAAACGTCTTAGCTTTGACGTTTGATTTTTGTATTACAAAATGAAACGTCAAAGCTAAGAAATTATTGATAAGTTCTGCTTAACCCGATGATGGTAGACCCCTTTGGCTAAGCTTGAATGCGCAGTAGTAATTTTATGAGTCTGTCTCTGTCTATATGTAAGACGCGAGGAGAATAAAAACAAGTGCATTTCCACTATTTTCATTGTATGTAATATATTAAATTCTTGTCTGTTCTTCATTGGAGTAGACAACAATGGTCTATTGTTTTCCACAAGCTATCACATACACGTTGCAACGCTTACATACTTAATTCGTTTGTCCACTCTTTACAAAAAACGAGATATTTAAAAATTCAAAGTTTCAAAAGTATTTGATTAGACTTTTAATAAAGTACTTTCAAATCGTCAGAACGACATGATTAAACAGAATTATACTTTAATATTTAACAATTTTGAGTAATACAACAAAATAATACCGTACCCCTATCACGAGTTTGCCACCGTTTTCGCAAACTATACTCGCTAGCGTCACTCGCAGTATTTGTATGAGATATTTTAGTTCCTCACGTCACCGCTGGGAGTCGCTGCACAATTTCTCATACTAATATTCGGCGGAGACGCTAGCGAGTATAGATTACGAAAACGGTGGCAAACCCGCGATAGGGGTACAGTATATAAGCGGACACAGTTCCAGTGCACAAAATTCGATGATAAATATTACAATATTAATCAAGTAGGGTTTATATCCCATATCAGGACATCTCATATCAGGACTTATATTTTCATTAAGATTTCCCATTCATCCTAATTCCTAGACCTATTCCTCACTCCGTCTATTATAAGAAATTTTATAGTTTTATGTGTATACTTTTGGGCAAAAAAAATTGCAATAGAATGTATTTAGGTACTAAAAATAATACAGAAAGTAAGAATTTAATTGGTGCCAAGAACTACTCGGATTTGACATTTCATTTTGTGATATCGAAACGGAACGTCAATGTTAGGATTTTTTTGCTTAAACCGATCATAGCTGGTCCTATTGTAAATAGGATCGACAAGGCTAGCTTGTCTAAGTTGTTTTTAACCGACTTCAAAAAAGGATTACGTTATCAATTCGACTGTATATTTGTTACCTCAGAACTTTTGACTGGGTGAACCGATTTCGATGATTCTTTTTTTATTTGAAAGGTGATGCTTCCCAAGAAGTCCTATTTTATTTTTATTTAATTCGATTCTCAAATAAGTAGTTTTTTTTATTTTCTCTTTTCGAAAGCGGTATATTCATCACGAGTAGGCATAACATTATCTCCTTATTACAAAACAGTGTTAAGATAATCCTTGGTTTAAAAGCAGTTCCATCTCTTTTTGTTATACGGATTTAAAAAGGGATAGACATAGTTGTCCGAGTCCTAGTCTTGTCAAAAGGTTCATCCGGTACGCAATGGAAATAAATCAAAAAAAAATCTGTATGGACAAAACTGACACTGAATTTTTTTCCCTCTCTTAAAAACTTTTCCTCCTGTGATTTTTCTCCAGTTTTCCCGGTATATTTTACTTTACCGGAAAAGTTTATAGGGTAACAAATTGCTGTGCAATCTCATTAGTTACCAAACTTTGCACTCGTATTTTCACGCATTGTAACAACTCAAACCACACTGCGTTGCTCCTGTCTACTGATATTATTTTCATTCTCATGAGTAGAATAAAGTTTCAGGGACTGCCATAATAATATTTTCTTGGAAAACGCTAATAGATTTTGCCGCCGAGTTGGGTAACTAGCTTTATGCAGAAGAATACAGAAATGTCTTATTTCTTTATGCTTTCAATTTTGTTATTAGGGTCGCAAAATTAAAGAATCACATACGAGACGATTACATAAGCCTACCCCTTCGGGGAATACAGCCCGAAGGGGTAGGAGGGGTGTCATTTTTCACCGAAGATGATTATGTGCCAACGTGACAGATAGTGAGTCTATCGCCGTCTCAAGCACTATACATACGTCTCTAAATTACTTCTCAGAAATATCCAGGTTTCCTCACGATGTTTTCCTTCACCGTAAAGCACATGGTGTGAAAAACACTGTACATAAGTTTTTAGAACAATTCATTGGTACATACCCGCTGGGATTTGAACTTGCGTCACTTGCGTAGCAGGCGACTACTCAAACCCCAAGGCCACCACGGCACGAGACGATTATACGTATAAAATACTATTTCAACAAAATCCCGGATAGGTTTATCTAGTGATTGTGTGACAGACTATATGTATAGAGGTTATATGTAAGTATGCTAGACAAAGAATAGAAGAGAAATAAGTGTGTACTTAAGATGTGACGTATGACAGAACGATGGTGCACGACATTGGAAGAATAACGAAGAAAGAAGTTGAAAGTTATTTTACAATGTCTTCTTAATATAATAACTCAAATAGAGTTATTATATTAAGAAGACATCTCATTATTGTTATTATATTAAGAAGATGACTCAAATAGAGTTATTATATTAAGAAGACGAAGTAAAGAAGATTCTAATAAAACATTCTTATTTATATTTATTTCAATCCCACAGACATTTGAAAAAAATATTTTAGTATGAAGTCAGACGACCATGGAGATTACATTAAAAAGAGCCGTTCCACTAGCTTTAATCATAACTTGCCTAATATTATATAATTAATTAGCAACGGATTATTTTCCAGTATCTTATCTTATCTAAATGAAGCTATATATATGTCTAAGTCATCTGAGATGCACTATAACCTTTGCCCAACCTTTGATTCTTGTAAAAATAGACCAAAGTTTTTTTAAATTTTATGTTACAAAATTAATTCAAAACTTCTTTGCATCTGATTTAATTATTTTTTTTGAATGAAAATTTGCAGTGGTTTTTAATCTATGATAATTATTTTTTTCGTCTCTCACACAAATATCAATATTTATGTCATGTACCGTCTACCAACTTATGCGATTCTACGCGATATAATTCCTATTAACGAATTAATATTGAAGTTAACTTATTGGCAAGCAAATTATGTACGAGGCTGAATTCTAAGAAGCGAAATTACCCTGTCTCAAAGCTAGCGAATATAAGTAAGTATAATAATTATTTAGCTTAGGTATTTCAGACCTTAAGCGCTTAATTCTTCAATTGATCCCAAACACCGTAAACAATGTTTGACTACTCCTTAACAATACCTACGAAGTTAGACGTCACAGGATCCTCATTTAATAAGTATTAGAGATCGTATCAGGATCGATTATTAATACAGTAAGAGTTCTCGAGTAATATATTATTTATTACATAAAACTGGTAAAATCAATAAGAAAACAAGGAGTAATGACATGACACGCAAAGAGAATTCAAGAACGGGAAATATTCAAAATTAAACCATAAACACAATATGTATAGATATACACCTAGCATTTTACTTTAGGCCTTTAACATATGAAATAACATAATATTTTTAATAATAGGTGATATAATCAAGTATTTGCTAAATTACCGTTTTTACAGCATGCTGTATAGCCCTCTATACGATTTGAATATCGCATCGTTTTCTGAGAAACTATTGTTATCAAGGCATAAAAGCTTTAAAAATTATCCAATGAGGATATACATGAAGTTCTTGACATAAAGTACCTGTTATTAAAGAATTATACGTAGGTAATTTAAGTACCAAAGTATTAGAAAGATTACTGTAGGTTATTATTTATGTTGTTATTTTCGGAGCACGGAGAGAAAAAAAAATATTTTTTTTAATTATTGTTGGCAAAGGTAACATCTTCAAGAACCTAATTAAGATCTCTTTACAAGGTCGGCTGTCTGGAGTCGCTGTAGGACAGGCAATGAAATCGTCATGTCTCCAAGTACATGCCTTTTATGATTTGTGCCTTGATGCCTGCTGGCTGTGGTCGGGGTGGGAGCTTTGACCACCCAGCCGTGGACTCGGGAACGTGGCAGCGCGATGTGGTTCGCGCTGCCTTGCTCAGCGAGGTTTCCAGGGGCGGCAAAAAAGCTGCCGCGGGGATGTGCCCCGGCAAAGTGTGGAGGGACACCGGTACGATCTATCAGAATACTCGGAGTTCCCCCTGAGCACTGAGGGGGCGTTTTAGTGCGGTGAAAATCCCACATACTCCGACCTGCCTCTCCCAGGCGGTCGGGGACCTTTTGAAGGTTTCCACCTCGTCAATAAAAAAAAGTATTGTGTTCTTGAGGTGAGTGAGGTCGCAGGTGCGCCATGAGAGAGTGGAAGTTGCTGCACACTCTGGTGGTCATGTTCGGACTGTACGCTTGTATGCAACGTTTTTTGCATTAAAAAAAGAAACTCCCTTGGCATTCAAATTTTGTGCTCGGACCTGTTGTTCCCGAATTGGCCTCCTCAGTCATTTCGCGGAATGGTACATTTAAATTCTTACAACATTTTCTTTCGTAGATATGTCAAATCTGTGTCTGGTTTGCGGTTTAATTCTGGGTGTCAGCCCTGCTGATAGGACTTATGTACTTACGAGTTTGCCACACAATAAGGTATAACCTTATCATGTTTTATATTTTTTACGTAGTACCCACTACGTTCCGGTTCCTAAACTCTAAGTTACTAAACATTTTTATACTAATTTTTTCATACTGTTTTCAATTGTAGAAAACATGCTGAGGGCACAGTTTGCTGATGGTAAGCGGATTGTGCAGCTCAGTACACTTGCAAAGGAATGGAATAGATTTGTCAACTCAAATACGATAGGATCTAATGACGGTGCATCCACTACTCCTCCTCAATAGAACATTGGCAACATTACTAAGCACAGGAACAACACTAATCTACTGTAGCATTATTTGGCAGTAATCTTCTGTAAGGTGAGGGTACAGAACAGTCCCCAGCCCCAGTCAGATAGTGTACAAAAATAGTTTGCGATTTTTATGAAAGTTGTTGCTCTGCGTCTTTGGGAAGGCACTTCTGTTCAGCTTATATTTTGTAGGAATCACTGATCTATTCATCTATATCTATACATATAAATAAAATTGAAGGGTCTGTTCGTAGCTCCAAAATAATAGCGTTTCACTAAATGCATATGAAAGTATACACGGTACTGACATAGGAGAACCAATTTTTTGATTTCTCTCCGTCTAGCTGTTTCGGAGATTAGCAATTTTTTTTTCTTTGTCGGTCTGCGACAAAGAAAAAAAAAGTTTTTCGGTGTCAATACCGTGTTCATATGCATTTATTCAAAGGGTGTAATTTTGGAATAACACACAGACACTTCAATTTTATTTATCTGTATAGATGTATTAAGTATGTTTCAAATTCCTATTATTAACTGCCTGCAATTTCCTATGATCGTTGGTCTAATGGTTAGTACGTTCGCCTGCCGTTCACGAGGTCCCGGGTTCGATTCCCGGGTCGGGTCAAAAATGTATATTGGGAAATTCACAATAAAAACGCCCGGAGTTTGGATGTTGGCGGTGTTTCCACCCCCGTGCCTCGGAAAGCACGTTAAGCCGTTGGTCCTACGCCTGATCTCTCTCCCGTCGTGTCGGATTGCCTCCCATCGGACTATGAGAGTGAGGGAATAAAGTGCACCTGTGTTTGCGCACACACTTGTGCACTATAATATCTCCTGCGTACATGGCTGATCCTCGTTGAGATTAGACGCCGTAGCCGAAATTCGGTAGGAGAGCTCATCATCCTATGATTGAAGTTGACACTTGACTTCAAGTTCGTCGCTCAGATGCCTTACAGAATAACCAGCTGTACCTACGGGCTATTTCAAATAAAGGTACAGAGCCTTAGGAATCTCTGTGCACCCTTCTGCAAGCCATACTGAAATCGCATAGGAAAACCGCGTTGGGTTCAAAATACTAACTTCCATCCGCGATATAGTAGGCATGATCATTTTTAAGAACAGTTGTCCTCGGAGGTTAAATCTATTTGTTTGATATCCTAAATTGCCGCAAATTCAGCGTGTCTAATTTATTGTGACCTAGCGGACGTCACGCTGTTTCACCCGTGTAGTCCTCGTTTTCGTGGGTGTACGGGGATAATATATAGCCTATGTTACTCAGGGTCAATGTACCTTTCCAATTGTGAAAGAATTTTTGAAATAGGCATAATAGTTTTTGAGTTTATTCGTTATAAACATACACACAAAAATACATATTTTTCCTCTTCATAATAATAGTGAAGAAAACAAGAAGGTCCAGCCACCTACTCATTGCTGGCCATCTAAATTAAGCATAATAAATAATTCAAATATCAAAATTATTTTAGATTGTCGTTTGTTTTTCTGAGATATTATTATTGCTATCGAAATCAACCATCCTGTAAATCTTCTCGTTGCTATTGTTTTGTGTTAATATAATTGAAAGCTGGCCCTATTTTATTGATATTAACGAATTGGTTACAACTGAAGAAGAAAACATTTATGAATAAACTATCTAAGGGTTTCATTCACAGCGTTTCAGCTATCACGTAACAGACAGATATACCACATGTTTACCTACAAGATGGTGATGATGACGTAAGTTTGATTACTAAAGATTACGTTTACTTAATGTAATATGGATTGCGACATTGTAATATGGATCAAATTTCTTTTAAAGATCCCAGTTATTGTAAATCAATAGTTTATTGTAAAACAACATTGAGAGGCGTTTATAAAAAGGATTAGTGATTAGAATGTTGTGCAAATCAGCTGTCTTATCAATTAATACGTGTAAGGTTACCTCGGAGGTTGGTACTCAATTGAGACCGCCCATTGGTATGATATGCACAGATAGTTATGATTACAGATAAAAAGATAAATATAAAATTAATTAATCGTGTCTTTGTTAAGCCTGTCTCGTTGATCTAGTGGTTGCGAAGTGCTACTGCGGGACATGTGAGCTCGGGTTCAATCCCCGGGTCGGGCTTTAGTGTTATTGGATTTTCTGTCTGCCTGTATGTCTGTATATGGAGCCTAAGAACAGACCCAGTGTCTCGTTTCCAAACCAGTGGTCAGTTCTTTGATGTTCATAAGTGCTTTACCAGGGTCTGAACCGAAGAAATCATTTTATGTCCAATTCAGACGGAGACAGAATCCTACCATACCTAGCAAATCACCCCATTAAGTTCTAATTAATTCTTCTTTAAGGAGCACTGGCGACTAAACTCGTAGGAACACAATACCACTGAAGGGTGAGGGTGAAAGAGATTTGGATGTGAGCATAAGCTGCTGTCTTTTGCCAGACAACTGACAATAAACTTTTTTCTTCCACTTAACCAATCAATAAGGAGGAGGTGTAAGGAGTTTTAATAAATACACGCAGTATTGTCAAAAGGATTCTTTATTAATAACATTAGTAATCATATTAACTTAACTATCATGATTTTGGTTTCTTCCATTCAACACTTTGCGCTGAAATTTTCTAACAAATTGAGACATCCTGTATGTTTCAATGTCTATTTTCTATGCAAATTAAGTTACGGAATAAGTTCAAGTTTTTGCTGGTTACCGAACTTCCTTCTGAGCAGCCAAACACCATACGCTATTAACACACCTCCGAATACGCTCCCTACTGTGATTCCTACAATCGCCAATGTGCTCAAACCAGCTATAACAATTTCTTCTGGAGCTTCCGTAGTAGGCACATCTACAACAGTTGGCACTGGAATTGTTACAATTGGAGGATTATCAATTTCACTAACAGTGGGGAAAGGAATTGTTACTATAGGTTCAGTCGAATCAGTTTCAATTGGACTCACGGTTGGAAAAGGAATTGTTACAATCGGGTCAGTAGAGTCTGTGTCGATTGAACCTACTGTAGGAAAAGGGATTGTTACTATTGGTGGAGTTCCATCAGTTTCAATTGAACCAACAGTTGGGAAAGGAATTGTTACTATAGGATCAGTCGAATCAGTTTCAATTGGACTCACGGTTGGAAAAGGAATTGTTACAATCGGGTCAGTAGAGTCTGTGTCGATTGAACCCACTGTAGGAAAAGGGATTGTTACTATTGGTGGAGTTCCATCAGTTTCAACTGAACCAACGGTTGGGAAAGGAATTGTAACAATTGGGTCAGTAGAATCAACTGGGCCAATTGTAGGAACTGGGATTGTGACTATAGGATCCGTGTCGTCTGTATCTAATATATTCACAAGTGCTTGTACTGAGTTATTCGTTAAAGATTTATTGATGTTGCCTTCAAAATATTTTGATGTAAAGCCGACTGGTTCTTGAAAAGGAATGTCATGTGATTGTTCATCACTTTTATTTACAGCGTCGTAATTCTTCAGGACAGGACTCATCGAAGTAAATCGTATATTTTTTATTTTTATCAAAGAAGGTTCCGCTGCATAACCAATAATAATAACCTGAAATGAATATTATAACACTTGAAATATTTTTCGAATCGTTAAAATACATTCATTTTATTCGAGAAAAAGAATTTGAAATCTACAGGCTTTACAACTGTGAGTGATTTATAAGAGTTCAGGACCTAGTTTCGTATAAAAATAAATACTAAGTAGAAATGTAATGAATACTTACATATCCATAAGTATGCTGAGAAGTAACATTAATGTTCAATATTTGAGATCCATTGACAAATCTTTGACCGAATGCAGATAGATCCTTTCTTCCAATTACTTTATCGTCTCCATCGGTACACACCTCGTATATTATTATCGACAAAAGATCATGTTCAGACGTTGATTCGGCAGCGATTTCAGCTTCAATCACTCCATTTTTAATCACAAAATCAACTGATGATATGCAACTTAAAGTTTCAATCGGCACTTTTAATATCGCACTTTCCTTATCGAACCACGACTCGTTATTGGCGCAGTCTTCTTTACCAGCGACAAATTTAGAATAAATAACGTTACAATTTACACTCATAATCAGACCGAACATTATGAAGATCATTTTGCATAGCTCAGTTGAAGTGAATCGATTCAAATGAAGCGAATAGTAATGATCTGAATTAATCGAATTATCTTCAGAGATTAACTTCTTAAATTAACATGGTTTTTGGCACGTATATTCTTATCATAAATGGGTGTTCCATTTTATCCAATTAAATCGATAAGGTCTGTGATCGATGTAAAAAGAAATGTAATATTGGGTTATGAGGAAAAATATCATTGCACTCTACTTAACATGACATCATAAGGTCTTTCGTATAACTGTTAATGATTCCAGGTGACGATGTCACGATTTGATGGATATGATGACGAGAATGATCGCATTAGAAAATTATCGATTCAACAAGCATCGTTTTTCAAATGTTTTATTTTCAAATAATTGGTTTTACTTCAGTTTTCAATAAATATCATGCCAGAGATGATAGTTTGTTATATGTCACTATCAGTTTATGGGTATAGTTCGTTTGGTAAATATTTATTTATTTATCTACTAACTGTCACCCGCGACTGGCCTGCATTTTTGCCTATATAATAGCGACATACTCTCAGATATATCGCTTTTCTTAAATCTGTACGCTCTCTCTATATCAGCGCCCAAGAGGTTTTGTTTGACACGTTCTAACGTCGATGAACCTTGCGTTTTCTGAACGGGCGTGACCCGAAATGTATTGATAAGCTTTCGGGGGCGGATTGAGCTTGTTTTAAAAATGCCACAATTACTCATTTCAAACAAAAAATAAATCCACCATATACGCAATCGAATGTCGATAACGTTTTCTAAACATGTCTACAACTGTATACTTGGGTTACAGACAAACTGACAGGATATTTCCCGTATAAATATAATATTATTCATGTCGACGACGACAGTTATTTAAGTTATTAAAGTCTACTTCGTTGAATGATTGCCATCTGTCGCATAGTAACCACAGGGCTACGTATCTTATCGAGTTATACTTACAGAGGTATTATTTGGCGTCAACATACTGATAGAAAATGATAACTAAGCATACTGCAGTAATGGGATTAAATGATACGATACCTTTAAGGCGCCTGATGAAAACGAATTAGCAATATATGCTTTGCTACCTAATTGCTTTCGTATATAATAAGGTTTTGCTAAGCATTCAGTAACAGGCGAACGTAAGAATTTTTTTAGTAATCTGAAATTGAACCTTGTTGTGACCAATGTTTTTAAGCGTGGATGTATGGGTGGCTTATTCCCAGACATCCATGGAACAATTACCACCCCCTCTACGGCTTTTGTTTTGATGTACAAATTAATTCTCACGACATCCAAGAAATTGTATCGTCAAGAGTTTATTTTACTAGTAGAATATTCCGTATAGATGGATGTTTGTTAATCTTTCACGGAAAAACTACAGAATGGATTTAATTAAACTTTACAACATATTAGCTTATGTATAGACATTTTGCAAATTGTCCAAAACATAAGTGAGCAGTAAGAAGGAAAAATTTTACCAGAGAACTGCGCAGAGAAAATCGCGGGCACCTGATAGTACCCATGTTATAAATTATGCCCACGATGCACTAATGCAATGTAAGGATTATATTACAATAAAATTTTGTTATCTAAGTGCGTAAGTACATGTGGTGAGTCTTGCCGTCCCAGGCACTATACATACGTCTTTGAATTACTTCTCAGAAATATGCAGGTTTTCCTTCACCGTAAATCACGTGGTGTGAAATTATTGTACATAAGTTTTTTAGAAAAACTCATTGGTACAGGCCCCGCTGGGATTCAAACTTGCGTCGCTCGCGTAGCAGGCGACTGCTTAAACCTCAACTGCACCACGACCACCACCTCAAGGCCACCACGGCTCTCCTCCTCTATTCGATTTCACACCACGTGCTTTACGGTGAAGGAGAACATCGTGAGGAAATCTGCATATGGCTGAGAAGTAATTCAAAGACGTATCTATAGTGCCTGGGACGGCGATAGACTCACCATCTGTCACGTTGGCGCTAAGTCATCTTCGGTGATAAGTAGGCGTTGTTATTATGACACATCTGCCTACCCCGTATTGTTTAAAGACCGATATCGGTTTACAACCAAAATTTGATTAAATAGTAAACGTAACGTTCGAATATTTCTACGAGATTTGTAGGTCGATTTGGGTGAATTTTTATCCAAATGCAAAGATGAAATTTATTTTCAAATATGTTCACGCCTTCCCTGAATGTTCCCCGCCTTCAGGGATAAACTGAAATGTTGTAACAACAACACTTACTTTACGGAAAGCACCGAGGTGGCCAAGTTGTTTGAAGAGTTGCCTGCTATGAAAGTGACATAATCCAGCGGTCTGAAGAATGAGCTTTACTAAAAACTTGTGCTCGGTGACGGTGGAGCTAACTGCGCGAGGACTTCGAGAAGAAATTAAAAGACGTATCTACAGTGCCTGAGATAACGATGTACTCACCATCGTTACCACTAATTCAATCATTAGGTGAAAAGTGGGTGTTGTTTTTTGTTTTTTACATAATTCCTCTGTCATTTATGATCCGATTAGGAAATTTCAGATGCTAACGCAATTTTGTGGTCAGTATGGTGCACTTTGCATTAAGTCATTGAAAAACGTGAATTATTTCCACGACAAGGAGAAATAAATAATTATGAGGATTAAATATTGCTCTGTTTTGTAGTATATCAATAATTAAACCGGATACTTATATCGAAAGTGAGTAATTGATTTTTTGCTATATAAAGGTTCAAGGTTCAAGGTGGTAACCCAAAATGGCTTATTCGGTAGAGAAAAGTCACGATTGAAAAATATGGTAGGTACTTTGGAATATACAAAGGATCTATTTAATGTGTGAACATTTATACCTTACATCGTATAAGTGCCTGAGACGGCGATAGACTCATCATCTGTCACGTTGGCACTTAATTAAATTCGGTGAAAAGTGGGTGTTGTGACACCTCTGCCTACCCCTTCGGGGAATACAGGCGTGAGCATATGTATGTACATCGTATTTTATTTGTATTGTATCGATGAAATGTACAGGAAGCCTGGCTGAGTTTCTTGCCGGTTCAACTCAGAAAGTTAGCAGATAGCAAGCAATATAACATCTAATACATTTTAAAGAACCAACCATAAAGCACCATTATCTTTTCTTTATTTTGCTTAAGTCATTTAATTTGTAAATTGCAAAGCCGGTTATCTCAAGATAGCGTGATTATACGCTCCATAACCCGTATCGGACAGACAGGTAGACGCCGGCGCCTGTGCCAATAATTCAAATTATTTTCCTCAAGGGAAAAATACTCAATAAGTCCCGACAGGGGTAGGTACAGTTCGTTATGTGAGTTTTAGACGTGTGCCCTCTTGAGTTATCAGCGTTCCACAAAAATTGCTGCGATTATATCGCACCCTAAGCACGATAAGGACACAACTCCAAAATTTGCGAAAATAAATTATCTTAATTCGTTTTTTTTACAGGAATTTAAAAAAAATCCAAAAACAAAAATTATTTATCTACAAAACACAATCTAGACTTTACTATAAAAATAGTCTCATTGTACTCAAATGTAATAAAATATTTTTATTAATTACTGTTAATATGAAACCACTTGCCGGCCGATCTATTGATTTTTGAATTGAGCCTCTATCGTTCTGAAGCTGCGATATTTGATTCAACTCATAAAATAAAAATAAATATGCTCATGCCATCCCAGAAGGGTCCGCGAAGGGATAAGCAGACGTGCTGTATCAACAACACATTTCACCAAATATGATTAAGTGTCAAAGTGCCAGAGGGTGAGGCCATCGCCGTCTCAGGCACTATACATATCCTTCTTCTTTTCTTCTCAGGCATATGCAGGTTTCCTTACGATGTTTTTCTTCACCGTAAAATTTGTGAAATTACTGCAAATAAGTTTTTTGGAAAAACTCATTGGCACCAAGGCCACCATCACTCATAGAATTACTTCTGCCCATACAAGATCAGCGCTTATAACTCGTGGCGGCATTTGTAGAACGGTCAAGGATCACTTTACAGACGATTACTAACAGAGATCAACAGCTTAATAAACAGAGTTAGGTAAATCTGTAATATTCATTCATTCCATTCAGCTTGCATTTTAAGAACACCGAAATTTTAAGTATTTTAATTTATAAAATGTTCTGTACCCCTATCACGGGTTTGCCACCGTTTCCGTAAATCTATATTCGCTAGCGTCACTCGCAACACTTGTATGAGATATTTTAGTGCTTCACGTCACCGCTGGGAGTCGCTGCACAATTTTTCATAGAAACTCTCGGCGAAGACGCTAGCGAGTATAGATTATAAAAATGGTGGCAAACCCGTGATAGGGGTACTGAACTATGCACGTTCACTAATTTTGGATAAGGTCATCCTTTATGACAAACCTTTTTTAACATGGATCTTATGTCCTTTGTAATAAAATCGCTTATTGCTACTTTAAACAAGGTAGGTATCTGACATAATTTACTTTGTATATCAATTCTATTCCATCATGATTTGTAACCCTATTAGTTTAAACATAGATAACTGTTAACTTTACCAAATCAAACATGGAAATGCAATTAAATAATTAAGATTTTATTTCGATAATCGTAAATTTGTGTGAGGCAAACTTATTAGAATTGATATAAAGTATAATTTGCTATGTAGGTACGTAACGAGTCGTATTTCTAAATAATTATGACTCTTTTGGTAAGGTTTGACGTAGTATATTAATTTAGGTGTCAGGATGACGGGTCGCTCACTTCTCTCTATAATGGTTGAGGAGGGCGATGGTTGGCATTCTCGTCATACTTGTGAACAGGTGCTGCTAGTGGGGGCTGGTCATCTCAAGCTACACAATTATACGTAGTACCTACTTTTAGTGTTTATATATTTTTATCGACTTTTGGGCACTGGAACTGTGTCCATGGGCTTTTAATTTTTTTGATTAGATTTATATTGTATTACTCAAACTAGTAAAATTACTTTTAAAAGAGTAATTATTGAGTTTCTTGCCAGGTTCTACTCAGTAAAAGCAGCCTTCCGAACCTGGCGGTAGCATGTATAATTCTGTGTAATTGTGTCGTTCTGACGTTTTGAAAGTACTTTGTTAAAAGTCTAATCAAATAAAGATATTTTGAATTGAATTTAATTGAATTAATTTGATAAGTTAAGTGCCCTGGCGTAAGCACCGTAAGGTCGGTAATTACTAAAGAATTAAATGATTTCTAGAACTATTCATGTTCTTCATATTATTATACGGGTCGAAAAATAAAAATTATACAATTTCAGCACTGGTGTTTCATAACCGAAGATAATTTCTAAAGCACTGTACATTTTGAATGAGTGACTGGAGTTGGATGGTATTTACCTCGTGCGTATTGACTGCTTCAGACATTAACTTGGCTTAAATGTTTTTTTAATTACTTGACAACTGGGATTGGCTGTGAGGTTCGAGCAGTCGCCTGCTACGCAAACCACGCAAGTTTGAATCCCAGCGGCCTCTACCAATGAGTTTTTCTATAAACTTATGCGCAGTAATTTCACACCACGTGCTTTACAAAGTAGGAAAACATCGTGAGGAAACCTGTAAATGTCTGAGAAGTAATTCAAAGACGTATGTATAGTGCCTGAGACGGCGATGGACTAACCCTCTGTCACGTTGGCATTTAATCATATTCGATGAAATGTGGGTGTTTTTGATAGAAAAACCTCAGCTTACCCCTTCGGAGACCCTTCTGGGATGCCGTGAGTATATTTTTGGCACACCTTACATTATTAAGACCTTATTATATAAATGGATCTTGTACGCAGTTACCTAGCGTAGTTGGTTTATCTGATTTATTGTGGATTAGCACCAGGGAGTACTATTCTCTACGCCTACTAATATTATAAATGCGAAAGCTTATAAGAATGTATGCATGTATGTGTGTTATTTTTTCACTAAAAAACTAGTGAATGGATTTTTATGAAACTACAATAATATAGCTTACACATCAGAATAACACAAAGAGTATAATTTTGATTTCACACCACGTGCTTTACGGTGAAGGAAAACATCGTTAGGAAACCTGCATATTTCTGAGAAGTAATTCAATGACGTATTTAAAGTGTCTGAGACGGCGATGGACTCACCATCTGTCACGTTGTCACTTAATCATCTTCGGTGAAAAGTGGGTGTTGTGATTCCAGCACCTCTGCCTACCCCTTCGGGGAATACAGGCGTGAGCATATGTATGTAGTATAATTTATGAAGTTATTGTGTGAATTCTCTAAAATATACAGGTAAGTTAAATAAACCCTGCGGAGATGGAGTCACACCAAGACCAATTAGTAATGTATATAAGTAATTACCACTAGGACCACATGATTGCAGGCTAAGACACTTATTTCCGCTCCACCATATCAATAATTTAAATAAAATAAAGTAAGCATTAAAGTTAAAACTTAAGTTAAGAACTCTTAATAGATTTTAAACTAGCACACTTAACGAGAAAAATTTGCTATTTGTGTAGGAATAGACATTTGGAATATATGAATTATACTAGCATCGTTAACCCTGTACAGAAATATTTTATCATTTTGATGAAAGCTACTTTCTAAGAAAATCCTTAGTTCAGTATCCTAAGATTAGAAGTAGCTCTGTCTCTTTTGTGTTACTGATTTAAAGAGAGATGGGCATATTTTCAGTCCGTATTTGGTCTTAGATTAAATCTGTTTTATAATAAGAGGGATAAAGTTGAACCAATAATGAGATTATTTCTATATAGTTTAAATTAAATGCATTAAATACAGTTGGAATTATCTCTACGTTCATAAGAGCCTGACCAAGAACTGAATATTATTTTTCTAAATTTAAAAATGTACTCACATAACAATTGCAATGGAGGCCTGTCAGATCCATCGTCAACGTCTCCATTCCATTGGCCAGCAGTTCGCCTCTCAAATCCAGTCTGGCTACAGGCTCCTCTACATCGTTATAATCTATATCATGAACCAATATACTAACACTGTCTTCATCAGACTCTGAATTAACATAAACATTGAATCTAATAACACCATCTTCAATATCAATCACAGGAGAAGTCGCACAACTTAACACTTCTTGCGGTGACATTAACACTACATCGTTGTATTCGGAAAAAATCCAAAATGGATAATTGTCACACGGCACGTTAAATTCAACTCTACAGTTGTTCGAATAACATACATGTATGAGTACAAATACAGTTAAAATACGCAAGAACATTTTGGTGAAGGGACCCAGATGTGTTCTGGGCATCGCGATGCACGAACACGGAATGAATGGTAAATGATCAATACCACAAAGATTAATGGTTACAATACATTGATTGCTTGATAATAATTGACATTTGATAATCGTGTAATCGTATAAAGAAACAGGAACGCTTTGTTGATTTATGTCAGTTCGTATTCAATATGCTACATACAAGAGCGGCAAACATGCTTGATGGTAAGCGAGTACTGCAGCCTAGAACGTTTGCAATAACAAATAGACCTTACAGAACATCGTCTAAGATAATCCTTGGCTTAATAGTTCCATCTCTTTTTGTGATACGTAGTTCAAAAGGGATGGACATAGTTTTAGTAACCATTTATTGTGATAAGGGGACACATATTCTTGTATTTTGTTTGGAAATTAATGTTTTCTATCTTTCTTCTATGTGTTAACTAAACTATGATGTCGCTCTGCGAACATATTGGACCTTTTCAGACGCAGCGTTGCTCTATGGTTGCGTTATTTGACTATGATCTTCTGCAATGAGGAGGTATAGTCGCTAGTCGGGCAACTTCGAAATTCGGATGGGAGATTCCGTTACACCATACCTCTCTTAATATTGTTTTCTCTCGACCTGCAGTGTGAGGTCGGGCATTTTTTCAAATTTACAATGAGAACTCCCGGTAAATTTGATTTTAAGACAGCATATAACGACAAAAATATATTCATAAAGATGTATAGTGTTTCGTAACAATACAAGCTTGAAAAAATGGCAGACCTCACACTGCAGGTCGAGAGAAAACAATATTAAGAGAGGTATCCCACTATTTGTTATTTCTTCAGTAGGGAAAAATAGAGAATACCATAAGATTTACTGCTTAATTGATTTTGATGGTAAGGACCAAGATTAAAAGTAATGACTTCAATAAAATGTATTTGTAGTTATCTTTTGGTTGGCGCCTGCGCTTCGCAGTAGTTAGAAAATTATCTTATCGCTAATCCGCATAAATAATTTGTGTACGTATTGATCGGTTTTATGTTTATTTTAACTTTTACATTCGAATGGCCCGATCGTTCGGGCGTCAACGAAAATGAAAGAATTAAGGCCACAGTGTAAATGGGACTTACATTTCGGGACACAACGTAAAGCACTCGACTCGCGCGTGGAATACATTTTCGTGAGCTTGGCTCTTTTAGGGTTCAATCGAACTCTGAAGCAAATACCAGAAACAACAAGAATATATACCCATACACACGACTGTATTCCCCGAAGGGGTAGGCAGAGGTGTTGTAATAACAACTCCCACATTTTACTGAACATGATTTAGTGCCAACGTGACAGATGGTCATTCGGTCGCTGTTTCAAGCACCATACATACGTCTTTTGAATTACTCCTCAGACATGTGCAGGTTTTGCTGACGATGTTTTCCTTCCCCGTAAAGCACGTGGTGTGAAATCACTGCACATAAGTTTTTAGAAAAACTCACTGGTACAGGCCCCGCTGGGATTCGAACTTGCGTCGCTTGCGTAGCAGGCGACTGCTCAAACCCCGAGGCCACCACGGCTCTTATATATATAGATAATTAAATAAATAAATCATATATAATATATTAATAGACGAAGAATAAACTTAATTTGAAATTTAATTACGAAAATCTAAATATGTAGTTGAACCCTGAAAAAACATTCGAGGATTACTTTATTTTCATGACTTTAATAATATCTTATCTCGGCTTAGTTCAGCAAAAAGGGTAGGGCTCGGCTATTATTTCCTAGATACCAACTCTGGGGAAGTACCACGAGTAGGTGTGTAGATAAATGACAGTTTCAATGCGAAATAACCACCGACTTATGAGCTTACCACGGCATACTCACTAGTTTACTAAAACAATATGGAATGCAGACCAAATTTTCCAATTAAGAAGGTTTGCTCCACTGCAGCGTGAATCTAATTAAAAAAAAGATTCTTTCATATACTGTAAAAGTAATTTAGATTTGTCGCTTTGAAAACTGTCGGCGATTAGTCACAACGTTACCCTTATTATTTTAAAAACATTTTGCAAAATGTGGCTTTGAGGTTTGCGTCCACATTTAGCATCGTGGGCTCCCCTACTACTACGCAAGTCATGCAAGTTCGAATCCCAGCGGCGCCTGTACCAATGAGTTTTTCTAAAAAACTTATGAACAGTGATTTCACACCACGTGCTTTACGGTGAAGGAAAACATCGTGAGGAAACATGCATATGTCTGAGAAGTAATTCAAAGACGTATGCCTGAGATGGCGATATATTCACCATCTGTCACGTTGACACTTCATCTTCGGTGAAAAGTGGATGTTGTTATTACAACACCTCTGCCTACCCTTCGGGGAATACAGGCATGAGCATATGTATTTATACCTATACACTTTGACAGTAAATCAAGGAGTGAATTTTAAAAAATTCACACTTCTGTTGCCTGTTTACCTATTATGTGCAGAATGATGCATATACACATATTTTTAAAAAAGGACGTTTTACACAAACAGGTGTTGTTCGTACCCAATTAAAAAAATACCTCTATACATACTTATGACTGATTTATGTACTTCTCAACCTCTGTAAATATGATATCAATGCAAAAGCAGCCTGTATTGTTTTAAGTACCTAACGAACGTTTTAAGGCCTAGGAGGATACATTCAATAAAGAACTACATTTACAATTAGTCATATCGTATTGATATTGTTACTCTATCATCAATCAAGTTCTGCGCCATTGCGAGATAAAGTAGATTGCTGAGAATTCGACAAAATTGCTAGGGATTAATATTTATCGCTCAACCACTTAGAACAGTGTTAGGTAAAGTAAATATAAATGTATTTATTTTTATACATACATACATATGCTCACACCTGTATTCCCCGAAGGGGTAGGCAGAGGTGTTGTAATCACAACACCCACTTTTCACCGAAGATGATTAAGTGCCAACGTGACAGATGGTGAGTCCATCGCCGTCTCTGACACTTTACATACGTCATTGAATTACTTCTCAGAAATATGCAGGTTTCCTCACGATGTTTTCCTTCACCGTAAAGCACGTGGTGTGAAATCACTGTACATAAGTTTTTTAGAAAAACTCATTGGTACAGGCCCCGCTGGGATTCGAACTTGCGTCGCTTGCGTAACAGGCGACTGCTCAAACCTCAAGGCCATCACGGCTCTTTATTTTTATATGGAAAAATTATCAAATATGGTCTATCAGTTGGTAGGGAGGAGTTACATCCGCTGCTTAACTAGACTATAGGACGAGACCCAAGGGCCTCCAGCCGAGCTTAAGCTTAAAAACTAAGAAGCAACACAGCTAAGGGCGCCCCGAAGAAGGGCTCGGACCTAAGCTTCTGGTTGGGTTTTTTTAAAGGCCCTTTAGGCTATCCACATTCTCTAACGTAGTTAGAGGTGTCTTCGCTTAGTTAGTATTTAGTTTCCTCGTTGGTCTAGTGGCAAGTACTTTAGACTGCCGATCACGAGGTCCCGGGTTCGATTCCCAGGTCGGGTCAAAAAAATTATATTGGGTTTTTCTGTCAAGAGTTTCACA
This sequence comes from Watsonalla binaria, assembly GCA_929442735.1. NCBI lineage: Eukaryota > Metazoa > Arthropoda > Insecta > Lepidoptera > Drepanidae > Watsonalla > Watsonalla binaria. Next base: position 2,473,049 of record OV838932.1, read on the forward strand.
ATAAAATGCCCGGAGTTCGGAAGTTGGCGGTGTTTCCACCCCCGTGCCTCGGAAAGCACGTTAAGCCGTTGGTCCTACGCCTGATCTCTCTCCGGTCGTGTCGGATTGCCGTCCCATCGGATTATGAGAGTGAGGGAATAAAGAGTGCACCTGTGTTTGCGCACACACTTGTTGCACTATAATATCCTGCGCACACGGCTAGGCTAATCGCCGTAACCGAAATTCGGTAGGAGATCATTATTATATTATTTATTTTCCATTTTCTGTACTATGTTATTTTGAATTTTGCCATTTTCAAGTTTACTTAGATTTACCAATTTTTTGTTGAGTTGGGTTCTGAGTGGTTTTATTTAGGTAGGTACATTTGATGCTAGTGACTCGGCGCGCGCCGGCCCTAGTAAGCGACGGGGGAAAATGACGTAGAGTTCGTAACGAGCCTCTCCGTCGGGGACGGAACAATGGTCGGTTTGGGGTGTGCTTTTGTGACATTGCTTGCTGAAGCAATGTTATGTCGGCATTAGGGTCAATGAGGAGATGCAAGAGATAATATCTATTGTCAGATGACGAACGTATTAAGAGATTACAGAAAACCCAATTATTGTGCGGTCTGATTGACGTGTGGCGCCATCTTGTGACATAATATATTGCCTGTCTAAGCTGTCTATCCTCTCCATAATTAAGTCTGAACCGCAGAGTCAAATTGTCACGCACTGCTCGTTTCGAAGGGAATTTCCTTCCCTGGACGCACGAGTTGTGGAACGAACTCCCAAAATTGGTTTTCCCAAACGAGTACAGCACAGGGATCTTCACGAAGGGTGTGAGAGATATTATATCTTATATTATATCAGGATCGCCAACGCGTGCATGATGCCTCTAACATTGCAAGCGACCATGCGGTTACCATTTATCATCAGGTGGGCCGCGTGCTTGGTTGGTGTACAAATGTCCAACCTCTACTTTAAACCTCTTAGGAGTGTTATTTCGGAAAATCCTTTTGTAGTGTATATCTACACCTTATCACGAACACATCCTCTAAATTTCATGTCTCTAGGACCAGCGTAGGCCGTGCGTCAATCCGGACCACATATTTACTTAATTATCAGACTTTTATTTAAAAGTATTTACGTTTCTCAAATGTGTAGGAAACATACAATTATATAAATAAAATAAATATGCTTATGCCATCCCAAACAGGTCCTCAAGGAGGTAAGCAGAGGTGTTGCAACAACAACACCCACATTTCACCGAAAATGATGCAGTGACAACGTGACCAAGGGTGATTCCATCGCCGTCTCAGGCACTATGCATACATCTTGAATTACTTCTCAGAAATATGCAGGTTTCCTCACGATGTTTTCCTTCACCGTGAAGCACGTGGTGTGAAATCACTGTGCATAAGTTTTTTAGAAAGAGTCATTGGTACTGGCCCTACTGGGATTCGAACTTGCATCGCTTGCGTAGCAGTTTTTGTTTTTTTTTTTTAATGTAATATGACAGTTGGTTTAGGATTATATATAAGTTTGTCTGTGACTTCGAAATAAAGTAATTTTCAGAAGAACACGTTGTACTCATGGCCTCATATAGTTACCAAAAAGTTTAACACCAGATATTTACAATATTTTTAATTCAAAGTCGCTCGATACATTTTTACTATATAAACAAATTCATAATTTGAATGCTACGGCTATATAAATCATTAAGTCAAATTTTATTGATCAATCGATTAAGCTATTTCTAATCCTCTTCAACGGAAATACTTAAAAGATATTCAAATGATTTCTTGACTATAATTAATGACATATATTAGCCAGTCGTGATAAGTCTCGCTTAATGATTATAAACAAGTATTAGTCTGAAGCAAGTGAGATTAGATGATAGAGCTGTGGTGGCCGAGGGACTCGAGTAGTCGCCTGCTACGCAAGCGACGCAATTTCGAATCCCTCCGGGGCCTGTACCAGTGAGTTTTTCTAAAAACGTATGTGCGTTGATTTTACACCACGGTGAAGGAAATCATCTCGAGGAAACCTGCATATGTCTGAGAAGTAATTCAAAGTCGTATGTATCACCATCTGCCACGTTGACACTTTGCAGATTTCTTAGTTATTCAAATCATACGTGCATGTGATAATGAAGAAGCGGCAGTCTTGAAACGGCAGTGGAATTACTATCTGAAACAATATCTGCAGCAATCGCAAATGCTGAATGCATTGAGCTACTGATATTTAAACTAAGATTAGATTATAATTGCAGCTTTAGACTATTCGGAAACAAAACAACACGAAATTATTATTATATATATAGGTATTACATTTATACATTATGCTTTCGAATAAAGATATGTACAAGAAAAGCCCAGAACAGTGTTCGAAAAAATCTGGACACGCCCCGGTGGATAGCAATGGTGATTGATTGTCTATTAACTACTGCGCAAATAAAATCCATACTAATATTATAAAGAGAAGTTTGTTTGTTTGTAATAGTTACTGTACCGAAAATCTAGCACTTATGAAAATACGCAATCCATATAGTTAGCGTTAAACATGTAAAACCTATATCTCGACCGTGGAAAAGCTTGTACGTATCTATTACCAAATATATTTGGTTATAGATCGGAACGGGATAAATGAGTTACCTTATTACCTCTTCTCCGTGCATTCCTACAATTCACAAAGATCTCTCCAAGTATCGTCTCTAGTGCCAGAGTGTGTAGTGCGACTTTTCTTAAAATCGCCGTCACAAGTCATCGCGTCGACGTGAACGCATATTCGTATGGGCTCACAATAGTGTCATCTTTAGGCCGACAGACGGCGCTGTTTCGACCCTATACAAATCTGCGTTTACGTCGATGCGGTGACTTATGACGGCGGCAGTGAAAACTCACAATAGGTCCTCAGTTTAGGCTATGCGTTGATTTCGGTCGATCAGGATTTCTGATTTCATATATTCCAACTGCTTAAAATATCATAGCCCCTAATTTTCTGTCTATAAATAACATTTGTCACGAGGATAAGTAATTGATTTAAACTAATTACGTATAATAATCCTAATAAAAAACAAGCATTTTTTTCATTTAACATTTAATAATATAATGTTTATCAAGTTTCCTGCTTAAGATATTAGAGTTGTTATAAACGTAATCTGTTTCGCGTCATATGCGAATGCTATTTTCACAAATCGAATGTTGGCTTATCGAGCACGCTAATCCCAAAAGTGACGAACTAATTTATACATCTATATTTTGCGTACTCCTATAAAACAATGAAACGGTAACTGCGGTGTAAATACGTGCTGACAAATTGAAAATATCTTTATATTTCATACAAAGTACATTCGAATCTTCAGAAGAACAGAGAAAAAATTATACATGTTGGCACCGGGTTGGAAGGTTGCTCTTACTGAGAAAAACCTGGTAAGAAACTCAGTAATTACGTACCTACTTTATAAAAAGAAAAAATCTTTTTAGCTTGAGTACAAAATAAATATAGGTATTTATATATTATATTAATAGAGAAAGGACAAATATTAAAGAAACGTGGTGGCCTTGGGTTTGAGCAGTCGCCTGCTACGCAAGCGACGCCAGTTCAAATCTCAGCGGAGCCTGTACCTACCAATGAGGCTTTCTAAAAAGTGATGTACAGTGGTTTCACACTAAACGCCTTACGGTGAAAGAAAACATCAAGAGGAAGCCTGCATATGTCTGAAAAATAATTCTAGACGTATGTATACTGCCCTAGACAGCGATAGACTCACCATCTGGTATGTTGGCACTTAATCGTCAAATGTAGGTGTTGTTATTACAATACCATTGTCTACCCCTTCTGGAAATACAGGCGTGAGCATATGTATAAGCAGGTAAAAATATTGTAATAATCTAAAAAAAACGTAACAAGAATTGAGAGTGGGTTTGTATTGAAAAAATAATTGTGTTGAATAGATCATTCATCGAGGTAGGCCTTATCAATCGGCTTTATTCAAATAGAAAATGCTACATAAAAAATATCACTAAGTAGCATAGATTTTATGTAAAGTCAATGAACCGATTTTGCTAAAATTTTGTACTAAGGTTTGACCCTAAGGACGGACATAGGGGGCTTAAAAATCACTACGCGAACCAAGCCGCAGGTAAACGTATAGATTAGACAATTTCGTCTATCTGTGTATTTCGTCTGTCTATATGTATAAAGAAAGTCATGTTATAACTCAAGAACGGCTGAAATTATTAGGTTGAAAATTTGTGGGGATGTATCCCCACTCTATCGCGTAGAACCAGGAGAAGGACATAGGATACTTTTTATCCCATTTTCGTGAAACGTGACGTAAAACGTGTTATAACACAATAAAGTCTACGCGGGTGAAACTGCGGGGCACGGCTAGTTTCGTATATACAAGTGTGATATATATATATATGCAAGTTTCCTCACGACGTTCTCCTTCACCATAAAGCTTGTGGGAACTTCACTGAAGTTTAAAGAAGAACACAACTCATTGGTAGACAACTCGTCCAATCAGACACCTAGTCTTTGAAAAGTGTCATCATCCATCCAAATAATGCTTGTTCGATCAAAATGCTATACCTGCTCGATCAAAATGCTAGGCGGGCTCGATCAAATTGCTCGACGTGCTCGATCAAAATGCTAGACGTGCTCGATCAAAATGCTAGACGTGCTCGATTAAAATTCTAGACGTGTTCGATCAAAATGCTAGAGGTGGTCGATCAAAATGCTAGACGTGTTCGATCAAAATGCTAGACGTGCTCGATTAAAATGCTAGACGTGTTCGATCAAAATGCTAGAGGTGGTCGATAAAAATGCTTGACTTGGTCGATCAAAATGCTTGCCTTGTACGATCAAACACCACAATGAAGACTGTGTCGACGAATGCATAAATATTTAATAAGTACATGCTTTGTTCAGTTTCAATTCAGATATGTAATCTACATCCGTCGGTGATTATTGCAAATTACTGTCGCGGTATACTAATTTCAAATTTATTTGCCTATATTTTATTCAGCGGCTGTATTTAGTCCTTAGGAAATTTCCAAAACGGTTAGCACTAATGTACCTACTTAGGGACATTTTTATTTATATACTAGCTGTGCCCCGCGGTTTTGCTCGCGGCCCGGGGAACCCTACTCATTTTTATTAATTAAATTCAAACTTCAAAACCACCTAAAAAAATTTACCTACCTACCCCTGACTTTTTCATGATAAGCGGCATAGAGTAATAAACACACACATTCGGATTTACAATTATCGGATCGCCATAGTAGATCGAATGAAGAATAATATGATAAGAGACAGTTGCAAGTTGAAGAATGATGTGGTGGCTAGAATTGAAAGAAATATGTTGATGGTTTGAACATATCGAAAGGATGTGTGAAAGGCGATTAACGAAACAAATTTATAGAGCGAATGTGTCTGGATGTGTCGGTAGAGGGTGTCCAAGGAAGAACTACTACAAATTCGGAGCACTCGTAACCACTGACGATGCATTAATGTGGATGAAGCGAAAGAAGTATGTAAGGATCGTAGCATGTGGCGAATAGTGGTCTCTGCCTACCCCTATGGGATACACGCGTGAGCATATGTATGTATGTACCTATTTAGAATGTCAAATATGTGCGCTTGCATTCATTACGCTTTCTTCAATCCGTAAATGCTCTCTACTTCTGACACCTGGGGGTCTTACCACAAGCTCTTATTGCCATCATAGTTCTACTGTGTGACAGTGACAGACTTATATACATCTGTCTCGTAGTAAGAGTTAAACTATCATGGCAATACGAGGTCATAGTAAGGTCCGAGTTCAGTTGAGTATCATCTTACCATTTTATAACTATAACTAGCTGTGTCCTGCGGCTTAAATCGGGTAGATTTAATTTCATTCCCGAGGAACCCTAAATGTTTTTTTTAAATAAAAGTAGTCTAAGATACTCCCTGTAACATTAGCTATCAGCCAGTGAAAGTTTCCTTAAAATCGGACCATACGGAACAAACAGACAGATAGAGTTTTTTTTTTAAATTGGTTTCTCTTTTTCAGTGCTTTGTATAATTTCATATGTATTAAGTAAAAGGTGTAATTTTGGAATTACAAACAGACACTTCAATTTTATCTATCTGTATTGATTAATAGATAAAGAAGTCTTAGATTTGGCGCCTACCATATTTTTTAGTTAGTACTATATTACGATTTTGATAGTTTAATACATCAGGCGCTTAACGCTTACGATTGTTTTGATTATCCATACATATTACGATTATTTTGATTATCCATACATATTACGATTATTTTGATTATCCATACATATTACGATTATTTTGATTATCCATACATATTACGATTATTTTGATTATCCATACATATTACGATTATTTTGATTATCCATACATATTCAAATTCTTGTCTGACTGATTTATTTGCATTACAACGCCCAGCCTTAACGGCTAGTCCAGCTTAATTATATATTTTTAAATATATAAAAAAATGCTCTCGCCATCCCACCCCCAGGATCCCCGAAGGGAAAAGAAGATGTGTTGTAACAACAACACCTACGTTTCACCGAATATGATTAAGTGCCAACGTGACAGAGGGTGAGTCAATTGTAGGCACTATACATACGTCTTTGAATTACTTCTCAGACATATGCAGGTTTCCTCACGAAGTTTTCTTTCACCGTTAAAGCACAGGGTGTGAAATCACTGCACAGTTTTAGAAAAACCTTTATTTAGAAAATCTCAGCTCAAAAGCTATGCATAATAATATCATTTCATTGAATAATAATAGGTGTGAACACTTCAATTGGGCATGCGAGAAGTGGCAACTGAGAAGCAGAAAGAATACCTACCCCCTATTCAGAAGATTTATATATATATATATGCTCACGCTTGTATTCCCCGAAGGGGTAGGCAGAGGTGTTGTAATAACAACACCCACTTTTCACCGAAGATGATTAAGTGCCAACGTGACAGATGGTGAGTCCATCGCCGTCTCAGACACTTTACATACGTCATTGAATTACTTCTCAGAAATATGCAGGCTTCCTCACGATGTTTTCCTTCACCGTAAAGCACGTGGTGTGAATTCACTGTACATAAGTTTTTTTAGAAAATCTCATTGGTACAGGCCCCGCTGGGATTCGAACTTGCGTTGCTTGCGTAGCAGGCGACTGCTCAAACCTCAAGGCCACCACGGCTCTTCAGAAGGTGTGTCATATTAATTACGTCCCGAGGTTTCAAACTCGTCCCTTACGTGTTAATAATGAAGTTACGATGAATATTCGTCGCCAATCAGCGCCCATTCTAATTCTAATTCAACGAGACCGAAGCCAGGACCCAACTTTAACGGCAGGTGGTACCGTAAGGTGCTTCCTAGTTAGTTTGCATTGAACTGACTTTGACGTTCACTTTACATGTAGGTTCTACGAAGCGACTGTTCTACCAAATTGCCTCGTTGGTCTAGTGGTTATGAGTTCGCCTGCCGATCCAGATCCCGAGTAGGGTCAAAAATGGATATTGGGTTTTTCGCAATAATGCCCGGAGTTTAGAAATTGGCGGTGTTTACACCTTCGTGACTCGGTAAGCACGTTAAGTTTCCGGTCGTATCCGATTGCCTTTCCATCGGACTATGAGTGTTAGGGAATAAACAGTGCACTTATGATTGCGCACATACTTGTGCGTAATATTACCTGCGCTCATTCCCCGTTGAGATTAATGATAATGAATAATGATATCCGACCGAAATCATTCGGTCGGATATCATTATTATATTTCGAAGAGTCTGACAGAAAGTTGGTATGGATGTTTGTTACTCATTCGCGCAAAAACTACTGATTTGACGCAAAAACTACTGATTGGATTTTAGTGAAACTTTAAGAATATAGCTTATACATTATAATAACAGACAAGCTATTTATTAAGGTATTGTATAATATAAATTTTGCTATAAATATAAAGATAAGACAAATCCTTTGCAGCAACAGGAGTGTTAGTAAGATAGATATATAGGGCCTAGGTTTTATAGGCGCATATATTTGGGACAGAGCGGCTGATGCATATAAATTTAAAAATAAATAATAATCCGTAAATATTTCGTCAATATACTTACCGTTTATTTTTGTGGCGCAGTTTTTAGTGATTACAGAAGGTTCGATGCTCATTGGGTGATAGTATGTGAAATATAAGACAATGTTTATTTTAGTTGTAAAATTATATTCTAAAATCTAAAATGATTAAAATTTTAATAAAATAAATGACGAAATATTAAAAACAAAATGGGGAAGGATTTTAAATATTTTTTTTATATAGTTATGCTACACCAGTCGATGTGTTTTTTCAAAAGTGTGGTGGGCTTAAAATGTATGTATAGTGACTTAATATATCCTCCCCTGCTCCCGCCCATGAAACACGTCGACGACTGGCGACCTTTTCCACCGAAGGATCAGAATACTATTCTAAGGCAAAGCTGCGATCTTGTAAGATATAACCCCAGTCGGGAAATTCGCTCCGAATTTCAAACGGGAAATCCCTTTGTGCTCTCTTCCTTCCGACATACGTAACATAATTTTTAAGTCTAGCTTTAAATTATAGGCTATTGCTAAATAGTCTATACTATTACTCATTAATCTGGTTATCACATAAAGAAAGAATTCTGCGAATTCAACTGGTAGTTCCAGAGATTATCGCAGTCAGCTTTATGATATTGGTAAAGATATACACTTTCGCATATTTAATGTCTTCGTCTGTCCGTCCTTCCTTTTGTATTTTTAAACTATTATTTGCAGACGATTTTTTTAACGATTTAAAAAAACTTCGATTCTTCATGATGAACATAGTATAGGGAACTTAAAAGTAGATTATATTTTTAACAAACTTTAAAAAAAGATCCGTCCGTCTTTTTATGTTGATATCGAAGCGAACCGAGGGCGTGTCGCTTGTATAAGATAAAGCGGTGAATACTAGGAATTGTTATAGAACATTGATAAGGGTAATATAATTATTGTATTGAGTGATGAAAGATTGGCCAAGATATACCTATCAACTTTAATGCGAACGTGTCTGGTAGAAAAAACCGCGCACGTGTATTTATATATAGGATCGTAGAGCTTCCTTTACTCGCCGCTAGAGGCGCTTTTACGTTCCCATATAAAAGGAGGACTTATGCAAACGATATCGTAAACTTCAAAACCTAAACATGGGGTACCTACAGAAAACTTTAGGTACAACTATTTCGTTACATTTTTGTGTTTTATTGAACCATCATTCGAAGTTCGAACTCCATTTTGTTGGTATTTACTGAAATATCCTTTTCAAGTTTTAAGTTTCTTTGACAATTACATAATCTCAAATAATTATTGTATATATTGTAATTAAAAGATTTTTTTTTTGTTATTAGATTGTATTTTTTAAGGTTTGCTGTAATAGTCACCAATGTATCTTTAGTTGAATAAATTGTTCAAGGGTTAAAAAAAATTCGTTATATTCAAATGTTTCTTTGATTTCATTCGTTAGAAAGCTTATTCTCTTATTTAATTGATTTTAAATATTTCAGCTGTGTTGGCTATGCTAAAATAATTTATATGACGCAACAATTTATTTGACTTACTTTAGAAAAAAAGACCAAAATAACTGAATTAAGTAACTATAATTTTTTTTTATTAGAATTAACGAACTGTTAAAAAGAGCCGTGGCGGCCTTGTGGTTTGAGCCTACTACGCAAGCGACACAAGTTCGAATCCCTTATGTACAGTGATTTCACACCACGTGCGTTACAGTGAAGGAAAACATCGCGAGGAAACCTGCATATTTCTGAGAAGTAATTCAATGTCGTATGCAAAGTGTCTGAGACGGCGATGGTCTCACCATCTTGACTGACACGTTGGCACTTAATCATCTTCGGTGAAAAGTGGGTGTTGTGATTACAACACCTCTGCCTGCCACTTCGGGGAATACAGGCGTGAGCATATGTATGTATAAAAAAATTAAACGTAAGCAAGTATGACAAATATTTTTAAAAGTACACAATTTCACAAATAATATAATATAATATAAGCACATCAGACAAAACCTATCTCCGAACAATTTCAAGAGAACACTTTTATAAGTTCCGAAGTTTGGCCTCACGTACTCTGGCCCATAAATTCATAAGGACTTCGGGATATGGTCGTGTTAACTGCGCTGTGGCTATAACCTGTCCTTTGGTGGTGTGATTTACGTCACACAATTGGACAGCATTGCTTGGGACATGAAGACAGATGACAATGAAGTTCTGAAATATTTGTCGATTTTACTGGACAAAAAGCTGTATCTAAACGCTTGCTTGAAGCTGTTTTCCAGCTTAGATTCTCAAAAACTATATCGACTTCTCTTATTTTTTGTATTGACAAAAAACAAGCATCGCAGCCCATCTGATGATAAGTGGGTACCCTTCTTGAAGAATCCCGTGCTATACATATTTGAGAAAGCCACGTGGGGGAGTTCATTCCGCAACCTGAGCGTCCGGGGAAGGAAGCTCCTTTGGAACCGAATAGTGCGAGACCATTTGGGTTTCGAAGTGTGGTGATGATATCGCCGGTGGTGGTGAGAAGTGCGATGGTACTTTGTGATTTCGCACCATGAGCTGTACGGTGAAGAAAAACATGGTGGGGAAACCTGCTTATACGGCGATGTACTCAGACAATGCACATAATCGTCTTCGGTGAAAAGTAGGTGTTGGTTGGCTTACCCCTTCTGCGTGAATATATTTTTCGTTATACAGGTTATACTAGCCCTTCGTCTAATTTATAAATCTCTTGATAAAAAAATATTTTTTGTGGATTTTTTTATATATCTTTCTATATATATATATCTTTTTATTATCTTATATTTCTATATCTATATATATTATATATATATATAGATATAGAATATCTATATATATTAATATATAGAATAGAATAGAATAATTTATTTGCAAAAACATGAGTGACAATATAGGTGTTAGGCAGATAACAATTCGTTTCTTCATGTTTTACCCCGGGGGGCGTACAAATTAAGGGATCTGTGGTTAGTAATTAACTATGTAACAAACAAATTTGACTTAAAATTAGATTTTTATACAACAAGATTGAAATCACCAACTGACATTTAAGAAATCGTTGATATTGTAGAAACATTTTTCAGATAGAAATAGTTTGAGGCGCTTCTTAAATAATGCAAGATTTAGTTCCTTAATGGGTTGTGGTATTTTAATATATATTTTTGGAGCCATCGAAATGATGCTTTTGTGTACAAGCGCTGTATTAGCTTTATTGACACATAACCTGTTTAGGTCCCGTCTACTGCGAGTATCATTTGTTAAATTGGCAAGCTTCTCAAAATAGTGAGGGTTAGTTTTAACAAACACGCCAACTTCGAAGATATACAAGCGTGTTAAGGTTAAAATTTTATACTTTTTAAAATATGGCAAATAACTATCTACTGCTCTAAGACCAAACATTGCTCTAATGCACCTTTTTTGAGATTTAAAAATTAACTCCTTTTTGGTGGAATTTCCCCAAAAAATTATTCCGTATCGAATAATCGACGTAACTAGTCCGTGATAAGCAGCCAACAGTGTCTCAGTGTTTGTGGTTTGAGAAAGCTGAAGAAGTATATATTTTCTTTCTATATCGTTATGCGTGAATGATTCTGCATATATGCTAATTCTAGATTCTAATATTTAGCCTTGTATTTAGTTGCACGTACATAATGTAGATAGTTTAAGTTCTACGAACTGAATGCACCCAATGCTTTAGGCCCCAGGGAATGCATCCTTTATCTTTTCACGGTTCACGTGCGTTGTTCAATGGGAACCACTTCTCATGTCCTGCTGCCGCTGCTGACACAAATTACATTTAAGCACCAAATAATAGAGTCTAGTTTCCAATGAAATATTGGTTCATATTTTACAACGCATTTCTTAAACTAGATAAAGTTGGTGAAAATAATTTGTTTTCCGGTCAAACTGTGTGTTTTGGCTCGAAATTAAAACATCACTCCGTTCTATTTTCTATGCAAAATTGTTTGATATTTCTTCTAAAAATTTCTTTAACTTTGACGGACATTCAGGATTAAGTATGAAAGGAGTCTAAGGAGAGTGATCCCATTTATCATCTCCCTGGTTTTCAGTCATCTGTTCTCAATTCAACCTGATTTGGTTCTTCAATCTGGTCTGGAAAAGGTGAAGGAGCGGTAGGTTCCAAACGTATCTATACATTTAATATATTAGTTTATAGGATATAGAAAACAACTTTAGTATTCTGGCTATTGTAACCGCATTCCGTTAGGCTCGTTATATGCTAGCTCTATGTGTGTGTGAAAAATATCTTTAAGAGCCATGTAGTGGCGCTACCACGGCTTAATATACTGTTAATACGATAATACCTTTATCCAAATACATTGGATGTTTGACATTATCAAATACTAGGTGTGCCTCGCGGTTTTACCCGCGAAGGATTAACAATTAAAACTGTAACATTTTCCATTGATGCTTCGCTCCTATTGTCGCAGCGTATAAAGCCTTCCTCGATGAATGAACTATCCAACACAAAAATATTTTTTTAATTCAAACTAGTTATCCTTGAGATTAGCGAGTTAAACCAAATAAACAAACTCTTCAGCTTTTATTATATGTATAGATTTATCTCTCTGATATTCCTTCGCTTAATGTCTAGTCGAACCTATAAGTACTAATTGTATCAAAATAATGTAGCATTTATTTTGTCATGTTCATTATTGTATATTAACCAACCATCATTATAATCCCTTGCCCATATCCTGGTTATGTCATCTTTTCCATTTTTCTATATCAGCCGTAATGTTACAGACTTACTCCTCTAGATATTTCATTTTCCACACAATCCATCTCTAAACCAATTGAAATACAAACTTAGCTAATCCTGCACACATCTTTCTATAAAATAGACTATATTAAACCCAGGGTTATTGCTACCGGTATGAAAATATCAATGCGCTAAAGGATTTTATTCTTTGGTGCAAGACGGTGTGTGTGTGTAGCTTGAACCACTCAGCAATCACTTTTTATTCTTAAAATTACGATCAAAGCAAAAAGTGCTACTCGGATTACTAAATATTAATGTGTTGATTTATTAGTTAAAAACTATCGATCCGCATTCGTCTTACTTCGGGTTGACTGTTTTCTACTATCTATAAACATGATATTAACTAGAAACCCAGGGGAGTTTAGCTCCTAACATGTCAGTAAAAACCGTATCAAGATCCATAATGTGCTTTAGAAGAACGATGCATTCAAACAGACAAAATAATATTGTATGGAAATGGCGACTTCATTTACACTATTCAAAGATAAAATACAATCATGTTTTTTCTATGCGATTATTAATTAAATATTTATCTCTCTTTCTATAGGATTATTTGTAGTGTCTCTATCTTTTTTGCTAATCTAATCTGTTATATCCCTCAGTCTGAAATTATTGTTGAACTATAAGTTCACAGTATAAATGATAACTCGTTATAATATACAAGACCCGTTTTAGTAAGACATTTTTAGTACATTTAATTGTATATTATATTGTTAATTAAGCGCGGCGTAACACTAGTGAAGGAATTAGTTAGTAATCTAATTAAATTACAAGAAAAAGTCACTGATATAATTAATGTATTGTGTTCTACTGTCGATATAATGAAAGATAGTGACGTATATCGGATGAAAAAAATTATCTTATCCTTGATAACATTTATGACTACTCCGTGAATTAACATTAAAAATTAAACTATACGCGAGTAGCTTTGAAATGGCGCAACGTGTTTTGTTTATTTTATTATTGTATTGCACAAGTGTACTTTGCGAGCAATGTGTTACTGAAAACTTTGAAGATGGCCTTAATGGCTTTTCAAGTGACAGTTTGCTGTGTTCCGGCTTGTCGACATTCACTCTTGGGAATTACAGCACTCGCGAACTGACAAGCTTGAATCCAAATAGTGCAGTGTACCTTTCACCAGATGAAAGCGTCAGCTGTGTCTCTTCGTATGCAATCCCTATGGTACCCGGTGGCGTCGTTCAGGTCAATGTCTACGCAAGTGGTATAAAAAGTACAGATTTTCTTACAATCTTAATAAACAATGATGACGGAAGTGTTGTGGCAACAGATTCAGTACATGCATTCGATCCTAATGCCGTCGATGGATGGCAGTTTATGGCCCTGACTGTGATTTCGACTGCGGATATCAATGGTTATGTAAGTATATTTACTGACTTAACACTCTTCTACATTTCATTTTAAGAAGATAGCCTATTTAATAAACATTTTACATTTCAGATAACTTTAATGGGAGCGGTATCAGATGATGCTATCATTTTGGTAGACTCCTTCAGATATATAGCACCAGGGTATGACGAAGCCCTCTGTCAAGTATACAATGTAATAACGGACCCCGAATCCATCGATTCTATTGAAACAACTCCTATGACTGATACAAGTACTCCCGCTGTTGAATCAGTTCCAGCTGCTACTGTAACTACTACAGTATCTACAACGGGATCGTCTACTCCAACCCTTGATATAACTACGCCTGCTACCACTGAATCAACTGACAATGAAGATAGTGAATGCTTAACATACAATTTTGAAACTCAATTCGAAATATTATTTAGCAATGACAAAGAACTATGCCGAGGATTTGAACCATGGAATATCGATCATTACGACGTCACAACAACCGAACGCCCCAACGGGGATAGTGGAACTTTCATCTATCCTAATAAAGACCTCAGTTGCATAGCATCGTTCTTATTCCCAATGGAAATTAGAGGTATTGTGGAACTGAATGTTTATATGGAATCTAATTCTGAATTCGTGGGTTCGGAGCAAATTTCTGTGATGGTGATGGAAAATATTGCGGATAGCGTTGATGTTGTTACTGGTACGGCGGGTGTTTCGACCTTAGACTCTAATTACGTAGACGGATGGAGGACAATAAGAATACAATTATTTGGAACTGGAAGTTTCAATGGATATGTAAGTAAAACGTGACATAGATTTTAACACAAACGCAAAAATTAATACGAAATAGTTTAAAATTATTGATTTTTCTAAAGGTTATGAGGTATTTTCTAAGGTCTGTCAGTGGAAGGAAGAGGTATTAACGGTGTTTCACCGAGATAAATACTTTCTACAATTTTCCTAATTATAAATAATACATATTAGCTGAAATTTAAAAAAATTACGAAAATATTCGCTGAATTCAAAAGGTTATATAAAATGAGAAGAATCCCAAAAAATACAAGTCTTCTATTCGTAAAAGTAGATTGACTATGAAAAGTAGGGTGACAACAGTAGGTATTTAAAATATGTGAATTATATTGATAACTTAATCAAAGACTAATCCTATAATAACAATTAGTGAAACCTCTGTTTTCATACTTTACAAGATTTATGCAAGTAGCTAACAGTATCAGAACAAACAGTAGTTATTTATTTAACATAAGTGGATGTAATCAACTCGTGTAGAATAAAATAATGATTAAAATTAACGATAATAATGATTAGGAGATACTAAATAACGTTGATACTATTCCAGATAACGATGTTTGGTTCAGCATCAGAGAACTCAACTGTTTTAGTGGATTCGTTCAGGTACATACCACCAACATTCGACGAGAGATATTGCTATATTTATGAAAGCAACGCCCCTGTCGAAACTACAGTTCAGCCTATGATTGAGTCTTGTGTATCTTACGATATCAAAGAAGATTTTAACGAACGCTTCACTACTAGTCAAGAAATTTGCAAAGGATTCGCACCATGGAGTCTAGCTACTTACAGATCGACCGCACTTGAAGTTCCCAATGAAGAAAGCGAATATGCTATTGCTGCAAACGATCATGCAAATTGTGTTTCATCATTCCCATTCCTGATGTCTCCTGAGGGTGTAATACAAGTTAGGGTTTACATGGAACCTGTCGATCCGATGATTGATCACATTATAGTATTGGCTAAGAAATTTTCAACCAATAATGGACAAGATACGGTAAATGGATATGTATTGCACACTCCTTCGGAAGATAACTATGAGGATGGATGGCAGATTCTTAATGTCACTTTGAGCGATTTGAGCAGCTTCTACGGTTATGTGAGTATTATTATTTTTGTTACTTTTATATGTATATTACATTTGTGTCAATCTCTGTCTTGTTGCTAAATGCAGTTCTTCGCAAGTGTATAGCTACTCTTGCAAAGAACTGCATTTAGCTTTTCTGCCTATTTTATTACAGTTAATTAGTAATTTAGTAAGCAAAATCATACTTCGAATATCAGAACGTCATATATTGATTCTTCCACAGAATATCTAATAGAAGACGATAATAACATCGTCAAGATGTGTTTCTCACAGGTCGCTACTCTTAGCAGAGAGGATAGATTGCCCTTCTACTCTAGATACAGGATCCTTCGGAAATAATGTTTAGTGCTCGAATTAACTTAATTGCTGAAAGCTTAAGTGCTTAGCGTAACAGATTTCAAAAAGTCAATGAACCCATTTGAATCTACTAATAAAAATATGACCAAAATATACATTGACGTCTCACGTAATGCCACAATATCTTGTGGGTGTTATGTAAGTGTTTTCCATCCTTCAAGGGCTTATTTATTTGAAACTGGATTGAGAGCAGGTTAATTCACAACCAAGCAGGTCATGAAAGAACTTTTACCTAAACATCTAAATAGAAAGCTTTTGTAGAAACGGCTAGAGAATATTGTATTAGCTAAGCAGTCCACAAATTATAATAATAAATAAATAAATAATGTTCGGACCTTATCACACAGCGCCATCTAGTCCCAAGCTAAGCAAAGCTTTTAAGATGGGTATAGTAATTATATATTGTCATCATAAGTGGTCATCACATTAAATATTTGCCTTAACGCAATAATCGAACTCGTGAGATCGGCGGTCAGGTAATATCTGTGTTTCTAACGTGATTTCATACTTCTAGGTCACATTCTTAGGAGCAGCTGCTGAAGGGTCCACGGTGTTGATAGACTCCTTCAAGTACATACCACCTTATGAAGAAGATTGTTGAATATTTTGAAACAAGTGCAATGTAACCAATAATAAGCTCTAACATTTTAAATGCATTATTATCAAAATGGAAAATAGGGGAAGATTATTTTATAGTTTTGTATTCTCTTGGTCTCTTCTAGAATCAAATTTTAATTCTAAATTTAATATTGTATTGTATAGTTATTTTGAATATATTTAATCTGGTATAAATGGTGTGTTATTTATATAGTGGTTACGACAGGAATAGGTTAGATCACGAATATATTTAGTTTTTAAATATTTAGTTAGTTCGATTTCAGGTTTTGGTAATGCTTATGCTAATTTAGTTAATGCAAATCCAAATCTGCATACCTTAGAGGTTTCTCGACATGCAAGTTAAAGTCTCATTATTTATTTGAAATATACATTTTGAACGGCCAGTAACCAATTACACAAAACGTAGCAATATTACACAATATATATACAGTACACAATACATTTAATTATATACACAGCATATTATAAAAATACAAACACAATCAAACATTCGCCTCGCAATACTCCAGACATGCCGACATGATCGTCTGCCATTCATCCGCAAACAAATCACACTCAGAGTTGGACTCCAAGAGAGCGTTGAGCGCAGAGAGAGTGCGAGGAACAGGAGAGTATGATCGCGACTTAGTACGACCCGCCGATATCGAAAACAGCCTGTGTTACCTAGCACGTGTGTAGTTGTCAGGCATAAATATTTTAGTCAGCTCTTCAAGTAATACAGGGGCACTGATATATCCACGAAGCACCTTACACATAATTGACATTTGGTCAAAGTTCCTTCTCACCTCTAAGGAGTTATAGCCCAAGCATCCAAGAAGATACTTCGTGGGATACAGGTATGGATAGTACCCATAGAGGCGCTTGTATAGAAACCTGAGGAACGCTTTTTGTATCTTCGCTAAGAGTAGTATGTACTTATTTTCGTAAGGATTCCAAACGAATGCGCTAGATTCTAGTTTGCTGATATATATAGCTTATCAGCTGATCAATTTGAGGTGGTGTGGCGACCACCTGACTGAATCCTGGACCCTTGGACCTTTGGCCGGGAACTAATTATGGTAAGTCGCAATTGCCCACATAAAGAATATAGTTTTGACTTGTTTCAACGTCGATGATTTTTTTGAGAAAGTAACTACATATGCTCACGCCTGTATTCCCCGAAAGGGTAGGCAGAGGTATTATTATCACAACACCCACTTTTCACCGAATTTGATTAAGTGCCAACGTGACAGGTGGTGAGTGTATCGCCGTCTCAGGCACTATACATACGTCTTTGAATTACTTCTCAGAAATATGCAGGATTCCTCACGTTGTTTTCCTTCACCGTAAAGCACGTGGTGTGAAATCACTATACATAAGTATTTTAGAAAAACTCATTGGTTTGCGTAGTAGGCGTAAAGTACTTGGTTAGAAATATAATTAAAATGCAAGCATAAAGTACCAACACATTTCGAGCCACGCTTATACGCAACGATATTCGTCGACGTTAAAACATGTAATAAAACTTTAGTTGGGGAATCAATAATTTAAAGCACGGGCAAAAGTCGCTTAATGTTGAAAAATATTTCGGTCTGAAGATATTTCGTTTATATCTTAAATATTTACTCAATATTTTTCCACCCTGTATTCAGGTTAGATTGAAAGCCAATCCGGCAAATTCTGGACGTGTAAAGCGGCCGGAAGTAGGTGGCGCCAGTGAGCATGACGTCCACTAACTTCCGGCGGCAAACGTGACCCGTCCCGTTAAACCTATTTTTGGGGCTTATTTACTGACAGAAGGTTAGCAAAATATTTTTAGACGATATTAGCGTTCGATTTCGACACGGAATGTTTGTCGTTTAAGATTATATTCCCCAAAAGGGTAGGCAGAGGTGTTGTAATCACAACACCCACTTTTCACCGAAGATGATTAAGTGCCAATGTGACAGATGTTGAGTCCATCGCCGTCTCAGACACTTTACATACGTCATTGAATTACTTCTCAGAAATGTACGATGTTTTCCTTCACCGTAAAGCACGTGGTGTGAAATCACTGTACATAAGTTTTTTTAGAAAAACTCTTTGGTACAGGCCCCGCTGGGATTCGAACTTGCGTCGCTTGCGTAGCAGGCGACTGCTCAAACCTCAGAGGCTCTTACAAAGGCGGAATAAATCGTTATATATCTATATATGTATAATGACTATGAAGTTGTAGTTCTACAAAGATACAGGCGAATAGCACTAAGTACTGGAAGGTTCAGCCTCCAAACTCCTACATAGGTCAACGAGATGCCAAATTTACTTTTTTATATCAATAAAGTGAAAAGTACTCATTAAATTTTACAGTATTTAAGATCGGTCCTGAGGTAGTAGGTGGCCCAAGTTGCGGCTGCCGTCTACAGAACCTACCCCACGTATAGGTTTGAAATGTACAAACGTCATCGCTTGACCCTGCGTCTTAGCGTTCAAAATGGTGTTGATACTTTTTCGGAGGCGGGTTGAGGTAGAATGCCAAAGATGGGGGATCAAGACATTTTGAGCCACGCTGAAATGCAAGGACAACGGACGACGTCAGAAAATATAGAACCTATGCTTGGGATGCTGATGTTAAGCTAAGGATTAATAATTTGTCAATTTACTTGTTATAAATTTATAGACAATAAAGTACTTAAAACTATTTACAAGTAGAAAACATGGCCCAAATCGGTGTCTCTCGGGATCGTGCCAAGAAGGCTGGCGGCATTGCCACGTTGAATAGCAAGGTTTATTCTCTGAGCGAGAAAAGCCCCAGCCCGCTTTTCACGAGAAGCTTCTACCAGACGACGTGCAACCTCTTTGAAAAGTTGATGAGCATCTGGACCCCAAGGCCCCGGAGTTTCAACCGCAAACGCAGAAAATATGTATCCTTGATCAATGTAAGCATATTTCCGGCGCTTGAGGCATCTGCTGAGTGCAGTGCCTGGGAGATGGGACGGAGCCAACGTATCGACACACGTGGCATCCCACACCAGCGGCCGGCCCAATCTCCACGGCACCAGCGACATACCTACATACATACAGCGACATACGATGTAGATCCATTGATTATATTTTCACGTCAAATGATTTACCAAGGCCATCTGATAAGTTAATTAATTAGTTCCAGTAATTTTGTAAAACTGATCAGATTTGTTCGATCTGATAAATCTTATTTCGTTGATACAATTTCATGTTTTGGCAAAAATATACATGTTCAATGTGCATATCTATTACACAGGATTATACATACTACCGCCAGGTTCGGAAGTTTGATTTTACTGAGGAGAACCTGGCAAGAAACTCAGTAATTACTCTCAGTAATCTACGCGGGTGAAGCCTAACTACAGAACAGATAATAAATGAATAAAATAAACATAACATACATTTCAATAGCAATAATTACGTCCATAACGAAGTTTACGGCGATATCAACTTGGGTAAGAGTTCAGATGGGAGACCTTACGGAAAGTGCCGCAATTGGAATAAATGACTGCATGAATAAACCGATTGTTTGCCTTAAGCATTTGGGGCAAAGATTTGGAGAAATACAGAGCAGACTCAAAATATTACAATTATTAAACCTTATTACTTATACAAGCCGTGGTGGTATTCGCCTGCTACGTAAGCGACGCCGGTTCGAATCCCAGCGGGACCTGTGAGCGTAGTCAATGAGTACTTCTAAAAACTTATGTGCAATGATTTCACACTACGCGCTTTATAGTGAAGGAAAACATCGTGAGGAAACCTGCATATATCTGAGAAGTAATTCAAAGTCATATAGTATAAAGTAGTGCCTGACACGGTGTTAGTCTTCGTGAGTCTATCACGTTGGCACTAAATCTTTGGTGAAGAGTGGGTGCTGTTGTTAAAACACCTCTGCCTACCCCCCTCGGGGAAAACAGGCGTGAGCATATGTAATGTATACCTTATAATTCACAGCGTGTGATGTTAATTAACGCATTACTGTGTTATTGTAGAGGTCAAGTTTTTTTTTAAAATATCTACCTTACTTTTAATATCCGGCTGCATAATTAAATACCATTAGTAAATTCAAGAACATACTTATTTCGTATATCTAAAGACGATTCTATGAAAAACAGGTTTTTTACATGTTGGTAAGCAACCAGTGCGACCTTATAAGTAATGGAATCGCTGTGCTATCATAGTGATAGATAAAAGAATCTCACTATACACTAGCACACCTCTCCCCCCACGGAGCCCTGGTGACCTCACTACTATTTTTATGCACTCTCTTAATGTAATGAAGGATTTTGTACGAAGTCAACTATCTATTGCTATTTATTCTTTGCATGCGGCTTGCTGACGACCATCATTGTAGTAATGGGAGATAGTTTATATGGTGACGTAGTGTGGACGAGGTAATGCTCAGTAATATTTCACGTGAATCGCTGTGGAATAAGGTAGGTTTTTATATATTCCCCCAGGTAAGTGTCTGTTGGGAAAGATGCGATAAAATCGTGTCTTTATCGTAGAAAAGCAATGCTATCTGAATGGCCTCACCATTCAGATAGTGAATAATTTTGGGGATTTTTCGCATGGCTACCTACTTTGATTTATGAAAAGTATTGTTAATGCAAGTTAATAGTTACGAGATTTTGTTGTGGTAGCTTACTTACCCGCTAGTCATATAAGAGCGACCATAAAAAAAAGTTTACCTGACTTCATTTATAACTTTCTTAGACTGAATTACTTCCATTACATAATCGACGGACGAAGAAATCTAAATCACTTGCCGCAGAATACAAATTTTCAACCACCGTTTTAATCCTTAGGAGTCGTTGGTCCTTTTTCTTAGATGACACCTTCACTTTGTAAAGAACACACCCTCCGAATTTCATGTCTCTAGGACCAGAGGTTAAGTAAGTATTTTTTTTATGTACAGCATTTAGAACAATTTACTGATATTTATAAGACAAGAAATGTTTCATTATTCATCATCTCCCTGGCCTTATCCCATACATTGTTGGGGTCAGCACTTGATTCAACCCGATGCGGCTGATCACCTGATTTTTATACGAAGCGACTGCCATCTGACCTTCGCAACCCCTTAAACGAGGAAATTCTGTGATCTGGGTTAAACCAGTTGTCAGACTATTTTAGGCCTCCGACTGACCTGTAACGATTGCCAAAGATGATAAATTGTCAACCGGGACCGACGGTTTAACGTGCTCTCCGAGGCACGGAGGGAAATCGGGCGGTCACCCATCCAACTACTGGCTAGGGTTAGGGTTGCTTAACTTCGCTGATCGAATGATATGCGCAATAGCAACTGTGCCACGAGCTCCTCGAAGAAGAAATGTTTCATTGTTATCTTTAAAAAATGAAGGGGTAAGCAGAGGTGTTGTAACAACAACCCCCACATTTCACCGAATATGAGTTAGTGCCAACGTAAAGGAACGTGGGTCTATCGCCGTCTCAGGCACTATAAAGCACGTGGCATGTAATCGCTGCACATAACTTTTTAGAAAGCTCATTGGTACAGGCACCGCTGGGATTCAAACTTGCTTGGCTTGCGTAGCAGGCGACTACTCAAACACCAAGGCCACCACGGCTTTTTATTCCATATACATCTCATTATTACCATTATTCCAAAATGATGCCTGCCAGGAGAAGACATGTATATTTTTTTTCTTTTATTGTATCTTTGTAGTTAATTTAGAAAACAACCTCATTACGATTTTGTTATTATAAGTATGAATATAGTGGTGTCTAAGGGGACATAATTCTAGTTTGCCTTTAAATTAAAGTGAGCCACTCCGTCAATAGCATAAATTTGATGTTACTACAGGTGAGTCCCTCGCCATATTAAAATGTAAATCGCACAACCAATTTAATTTCAAGCTTGGCAAAGCTTAATAGACAGATACAAGTTTAGAGTGGAAGCAAAATTACGTTTCGCCGTCATTTAATCTGCGTAAACTAATAGAATTGTAATTTTAATCAAGTGAATGCAATTGCAAGATTTTTTCAAAAAAATATAATAGTTCTGCACAAATATATCTATGTTATTTCAATAAACAGGTTTTAACTAAATTCATCTGGAAGTTACGTTACGTTAATAAAAAATGTTTTTCCTGTCTGTTTGTTTGTCCGTTTGTTACGATTAAAGTCTGAAACCGCTGGATCGATCAATGAAAATAAGTTAACTTCTTTTATTGACATACATATGCTCACGCCTGAATTCCCCGAAAGGGTAGGCCACTTTTCACCGAATTTGATTAAGTGCTAATGTGACAGATGGTGAGACTATCGCCGTCTCAGGCACTATACATACGTCTTTGAATTACTTCTCAGAAATATGCAGGTTTCCTCACGATGTTTTCCTTCACCGTAAAGCACGTGGTGTGAAATCACTGTACATAAGTTTTTTAGAAAAACTCATTGGTACAGGCCCCGCTGGGATTCGAACTTGCGTCGCTTGCGTAGCAGGCGACTGCTCAAACCCCGAAGCCACCACGGCTCAACTACTTTTATTGAATTTTATTAATTTAAAATAATTTGAGTTCTATCCCTGAAATTAAGTCTACGCAGGTGATACCGCGGGGCACAGATAGTAAAATATATACTATGAGTACAAAGATGGCAAGTGTATATATAAACTGTTATACCTACTCTTTTCTTTTACAAAGAACTGAATGTATCTCGATGACTCACAATGAGTGTCACAACTTGTTACGTGCTACAGATAAATCAAATCATTATAAAAAAACGTCATATCATATGATATGCATACAAAGAAGGAATTTATGACTATTGAATGAAGAGCGTAAAATTGGTGCAATGCATACATTTATAAATCTTAGATTAACAAAAACACTGCTTTGCGATTTTTTTATCTATGCTTAAAGCAAAAGAACTCAAGTAGGTTCACTGAACTGTTTAGGTTAACGAGTACATACCAGTGACACGCTGGGAACTATTTGGATAACATTGTCATCATTCCCAGACATTCACAGCTCATAGATTTTGAAAAATAAACTTTTATACATTATATCCGGTGTTTATATTTAATTTCATGGATGTCATGAGAATTCATTTGTATACCAAAACAAAAGCTGTGGAGGTGGTGGTAATAAAATCATGGATGTCTGATGATATTTATACGAAGAGACTGCCATCTGACCTTCGCAATCTATTTAACGAGAAAAATCTGTGATTTGGGTTACCCAGTCTTCAGACTATTTAAGGCTTCCGATTGACCTGTAACGATTGCCAAAGATGATACATTTTCAACTGGGACCGATGGCTTCACGTGCTCACCGAGGCACTCAGGGAACCCGGGCGGTCACTCATCCAATTACTGGCTAGGGTTAGGGTTGCTTATCTTCGCTAATCGAATGATATGCGCAATAGCAACTGTACCATGAGCTCCTTCTATTAGTAGTATACTATTTTTGTTACTTTTGTTGTTATGGCTGGCATTCACGTCATACTTGTGAACAGGTGCTGCTTGTGGGGGCTGGTCATCTCAAGCTACGCATTTAGTTATAAGTAGATGTACTAGATTTTTAGTTATGTTAATTCTTATCGACATTTGTGCATTGGAATATTGTCCATGAGCTTACGTTTTTTAAATTATTTATTTTGTATTCTTTAAAATGTATAATATTTTTGAAAAGAGTAATTACTGAGTTTCTTGCCAGGTTCTTCTCAGTAAAAGCAACCTTCCGAACCTGGCGGTAGCATGTATTTTGACTTTGACTTTGACTATGTTATTGAATTTGTTTCTGCTCATGATATACTAGTTGCCCCACGAATAGATTTTGACATGTCTTTTGACTTTATGTTTTAGCGTGGCTTACATGTCTTGATACTTTTCGGAGGCGGGTTGTGGTTGAATGTGAAAGATGGGGGATCAAAACATTTTGAACCACCCTATAACCCAAGGTCAGGCGATGACGATTGAACATTTACAGACCGGGTATAGTATGTTTATTACAACTTCGCAACAATACACCCTAATCAGTATCGCCTCGCTTCGAGACAAGCTCGCGACTTCAGTGACGATCCGTTTATGAGTTGATATGTGAGCGATAACCTTTATTATGCTGTTGTCGAGCAATAGTTCTCGGAACTAATTATAGACAAAGATAAAACACATATTTTTTCGCAATAAACTTAACATTAGTATAATATAAATATTAGCTTACCGAGCAGGATGGAATTTAGACCACATTTCCTAACATCAATATCTATACTCTATACAGATAAATAAAATTGAAGTGTGTGTTTGTAATTCCAAAATGACAGCTTTTAACTAAATGCATATTGCATATGTACTAAGTACTAGGTACTGAATTAAAAAACATTTTTTTTTTCTCTGTCTGTCTGTAAAAAAAAAGCATTTAGGGGATTAAATTAAATCTACGCGGGTGAAATCATAGGGCACAGCTAGTGTGTAATAAAAACTGCATAGAACTTAAGTAAAGTTCTTAAATTTTACATCTTATTAATTATTTCGTGGTGGCCGTGAGGTTTGAGTAGTCGCCTGCTACGCAAGCGACGCAAGTTCGAATCCCAGCGGGGCCTGTACCAATGAGTTTTTCTAAAAAACTTATGCACAGTGATTTCACACCACGTGCTTTACGGTGAAGGAAAACATCGTGAGGAAACCTGCATATTTCTGAGAAGTAATTCAATGACGTATGTAAAGTGTCTGAGACGGCGATGGACTCACCATCTGTCACGTTGGCACTTAATCATCTTCGGTGAAAAGTGGGTGTTGTGATTACAACACCTCTGCCTACCCCTTCGGGGAATACAGGCGTGAGCATATGTCGATAATAAGTTTCCAAAGTCATGACAATTTATCAGTTTGAAGTTTAGAATAATGTCTGTAAAACACGTAAATGACGTATACACCATCAGCCACGACGCCACACTCCTTATTGACATTACGGGAGTGTGTCATTTCGAACAGTTTATTCTTAGATGATGTACTGCAGCTTACTACAAGGTCATATAGTTAATAATAATGATCTCCTACCGAATTTCGGTTACGGCGGCTAATCTCAACGAGGATCAGCCAACTGTGCAGGAGATATTATAGTGCACAAGTGCGCAAACACAGGTGCACTCTTTATTCCCTCACTCTCATAGTCCGATGGGGGCAATACGACACGACCGGAGAGAGATCAGGCGTAGGACCAACGGCTTAACGTGCTTTCCGAGGCACGGGGGTGGAAACACTGCCAACTTCCAAACTCCGGGCATTTTATTGTGAATTTCTTGACAGAAAAACCCAATACAAATTTTTGACCCGACCCGGGAATCGAACCCGGGACTTCGTGATCGGCAGGCGAACGCACTAACCACTAGACCAACGAGGCAGTTAAAGGTAATATACTTATACTGTGGTAATGATACCTATAGTAAATTTAGCTCCTGAGTATTGAGTATCAAATAATAATATTTGTTTAATATTTTTATTTTGCTAGTGGATATATTTTTCACTATTGTGAATTAGTTGAATTTCATTGTAACCATAATTTTTTTATGAATGTAATGAAATGAACATGATGCCAGCTGAGTTTCTTGCCGGTTCTTCTCAGAAGGCTTGTGTCCGAACCGGTGGTAAATTTTTCGACATTCATGCCTTACTAGGGCCTAAACTGAATAAATCTTTTTCATTTTCATTTTCATATTTCACTGGTAAACCTCGTCTGAAGTTTAGAAAAGCATTTTTGAGCTCTTAAAGTTAACCTTTGAAGACTATATTATAAACACAGCTAATTAAACATACAACAGGTATTTAATGTTCTCGTAATATTCCGTGAATTTTGATTGCATCATCATTCTTACCTAAAAATTCCATTTGATATTAAGAAGGGATTTTATCATTAATCTATTCAAAGTCTCCTAGCATTGCGTAGGTGATAATAATATATTCGTATATAAAAAGATAAGAAGCTTGAAACGTCACTCAGAAAAATATATTTCTTTTTATACTTAAGAGTTGTAGTGGCCTAGGGGTTGCTACGCAAGCGACGCAAGTTAGAATCCTTTCACGACGATTTCACACCACGTGCATTACGGTGAAGGAAAACATCGTGAGGAAACATGCGTATGTCTGAGAAGTAATTCAAGTGCCTGAAACGGCGATAGATTCACCATATGTCACGTTGGCGCTTGATCATCTTCGGTGGAAAGTGGCTGTTGTTAGGCCTACCCCTGAGCGTGAGCCTATATGTATTTTTATATTACCGGTGATATGGTTTATTCATAGGAAATGTATGTACGTATTCTCGGAAATAAAACGCAGCACCGATAATATCTTCAGAAAGGAAAAAATATCTGTTTATTAATTATGTACAAGTAAAGAAACAGCTGCGATGGCGTTATAATAGATATCTCGGCTCTGGCAGTGACAGGCGTCATTTTCATTCGCAGTCTCTCTTTGTTCGCGAAATTCTTTGAGAATCCAACGTTTGCATAGAAATGAGCATTCGAGCTGAAACAATAAAGTTTCGTTTTGTCAGTTCCACAAAAAATCGTCTGTGGGTAGATAAGGAGATTTGAAAGTATTTTTATGTTAGCTTACACTTTACGTGAATTTACGGAGAAATAAAATATTGAAGAAATCTGTATTTGTCTGAGAGGAAATTTAGAGAATATGCCTGTACTTACATATAATTCAAAATTCAAAATATCTTCATTTGATTAGACTTCTTACAAAGTAGTTTCAGATCGTCAGACCCAAAAACACATTATGCAGAACTATAAATGATATTACCGGGTTCGGAAAGTTGCATTTAAAAAAATATATATTTTACATTTTTAAATGGTTACATATCTCATGAATATTGCCCATGGACACAGTTCCAATGCTCAATTTTGCCAAAAATTATAGCTAAAATATTACAAATATTTGTGATGTGATCTGCCTAGATCACACACACAGGATATATGCCTATATATCCTGATGCTTGAGGCGGTTATTGACTTTGGTGAATTGTGGATACCCGTTCAGCGTAATCGTTTTTGTACTGTTCCGTTTCCGAAATGGTTTTTTAAGGGAGAACTCCAAAACGTTCTTGACCGCCCTGGGAGAGACAGTCGAGTTAAGTGGGATTTTTACCTCACTAAACAATCTCAGTGGTACTCTTAAAGTTAGCCAGCCCCTTCATAATTTGGCCGGGGCATATCCTCGGGGCAGCTATGTCACCACCCCTTTGCACCTTCTTTCCCGGACGTCTGTCACTCTCCAATCTGTGTGGTCAAAGCTCCTGCAGGAACTCTGGCGATCTTTTATTCGCCTCTTATGACAGGCAGGGGATACCATGGTACAATTCTTAGACCCTCACTATTGGGTGGGACTAGATAAGAAACTGATTATTCGTTTATAGGAGGTCAATGGCTGGCATTCACGTCATACTTGTGAACAGGTGCTGCTTGTGGGGGCTGGTCATCTCAAGCTACGCATTTAGTTATAAGTAGAACTAGTTTTTTAATTTTATTTGTGTTTATTGTATGTTAATTTTATCGACATTTGTGCATTGCAACTGTGTCCATGGGATTATATTTCTTAAGCGAACTATTTTGCACTCTTAAAATTGTAAATTTTTTTTTTGAAAAGTGTATTTGCTGTTTCTTGTCTGGTTCTTTTCAGTAAAGCAACCTTCCGAACCTGGCGGTAGCATGTATAATCTTGTAAATTATGCCTTTCTGACGATTTGAAACTGCTTTGTAAAAAGTCTTATCGAATAAAGATATTTTTGACTTTGACTATATTACAGTATCTGCTACTAGTATACCTACACATAAAGTGTTGTTACCTGTAGGAGCGTAAACGAAATCAAGAAACTTTTCGTTTTAGAAAAACAACCTTTCACGTTCCAATATGATTCTTACCAAAACGGCTAAAACAAGGCAAACGCATTAACACCACGCAGTAAAGGCAGCACGCGAGGCGTGTTTGCCGACCTAAGCCAATAATATTTGATAAATGTACGGCTTAGCCCTAGTGTGTTTTAAGAAAATGTGTTTACTAACCTTCGGCGCTCCTAGTTTCTTTCGAAAACCTTAGCAAATAAGGTCTCACTTGAATGCTTAGTTCAACAACATGAATAGAGGAATACATAAGTGAGATCCAATGTAAGTCTAACTGCAAATACTTAGGATATTATTGGGAAATAGTTCGGTGATATTAGATCAATAAATAGGGGTAAATTTACAAAAAATCGCACCCAGCCGTAAATTAGTAGGATTGTTCAAAATATAATAATATATTAAATATTAAAGTCCTCATCGATCCGATACTTGGAAAAAAAATATTCGAGGTCAAAGGTAAAAATTTTGGTCAAGGCCAATAATTATATTATGTAGATCAGATAATTATCTATAAACAATCTAAATACTTCTTTAGCAAATACTTTCTTTCGTAAGAGCACATTATCTATGAAACTCCAGCGCGGAAGATCGCATGAATCTCTTATTACGCCCTAACTTAACTTTGTTTGCTTAGTTATTTCAATATTTTGCTAAAATTAAAGTTTTCTACATTACGAGTAGCGAAACAATCGTTCAATAAAAATCAACAAGCCGAGACATTCAGAACTCATTAGAGTTGTTCTACTATCGAATAATTTATTCGATAACGCTTCGTGCATTCATATATTAGTAATAAGTAACTAAAAACTAATTACAATTAGAAAACTTGGCCCAAATCAGTGTCTCTCGGGATCGTGCCAAGAAGGCTGGTAGCATTGCCACGTTGAATAGCAATGCTGATTCTCTGAGCGAGAAAAGCCCCAGCCCGCTTGTCACGAGAAGCTTCTACCAGACGACGTGCAACCTCTTTGAAAAGTTGATGAGCATCTGGACCCCAAGGTCCCAGAGTTTCAATCGCAAACGCAGAAAATATGTATCCTTGACCAATGCAAGCATATTTCCTATGCTTGAGGCACTCCTGCTGAACAGCAGCAGCACCGGCCGCCACAGCAGTGCCGGGGAGATGGGAAGGAGCCAACTTATCGACACACGTGGCATCCCATTCAAACATTCTAATATTTTCTTCGCTAATGAGTAAAAAAAAAGTATTATTACTATGCACTTGCGTGCGTTTTTTCATTCAAAATTGGACCCGTTTTCGTTTACAGCAATTATTTCTGGTTTC
The DNA here is from genome assembly GCA_929442735.1 of Watsonalla binaria. NCBI lineage: Eukaryota > Metazoa > Arthropoda > Insecta > Lepidoptera > Drepanidae > Watsonalla > Watsonalla binaria. The sequence goes on from OV838932.1 coordinate 2,503,271, forward strand.
CTTGTGTATGTGTATTTTTATTTCTCTAAAATAATTGATTTCTGGCTATATTTATAAAGATATTGTGTGAATTTTTGTTTTGTGAAGTGTCCAAAATATATGATAAATCCTGCACAGATGGAGTCGCTGGCACCAGCATATATAATACATATATTTCTCAGGTTATATTTACTCAACCAAACTATCAATTAATGTATAATTTTAATGGAACGTAATACTTGCACACAATACATGCTCTTAAAAGAAATAGATAAAAAATAAAGTATTTACTTGATCCAACTCCATTGAACATTAATATTATCGACAAAATCAACACGATATCGATATCGATATCCACATTCAAAGACATCTCTTTTATAGTTAATGTTGCAACAGACTATTGTAACTCGAATAGAAGTTTACAGAAACAATATGAATCTGGAGTTTTGGATCTAATATTAAACGTACCGTTGGAAATATTCAGAGTATTTATATCTGTCAGTTGTACTGCTTTGCTAGTTACGTGCGTTGGAATAATTATAATATAATTATATGTACTTTATTTTATTTGTTTTCTTTTATCTTTTTATTTGTTTTGTTGCTGCTTATTGTAATCAATAAACGTGTATTATTATTATTATTATTTTAACTTAAATGTTTATTCTCTCGTAAGATACGAGGTTGAGTTTCATTTTCCGCGGGCTTTTGGCAAATCGGAAATGGAAGAAAAGGATGATATGAATTAATTGGATGAAAAGAAAAATATAACTGGATGAGATGAAACCTACAATGATAGGAACTTACGTACCATACGGCATGTGTTCAGTATTACGGCTTTTTGGAGTAGTATGTAATTATTATTATTATTATTACTAGCTCCCCGTGACTTTGTACGTGTAATATTTTTTTATGTACCCCATGTTATCTTAATGGTAAGATACATGTCTTTAGTTTTAAAAAAAAAACATAAATAGTAAAACCGCCTTTAAAAAGAGAGAAATAAAATTATGTGAAATAAATTACTTACTTTTGAAGTTGGTGCCAAATATAACCTCACACAGTATTAGTATTTTGTAAAAAAAAATATACCGTCTTTAACATCAAAGTAGCTAGTTTCGAGCCGAGATCTAGATTATTAGAAGCCAGATTGCGAGAGAGCCGAAATAACTTAAGGGCAGTTGATGGCTGTCTCAGTAAAAAATACACTAAACGTATTTTGAAATAAACGTCTGTATATTTACCAAGATTGCCCGAAGGCAGCAAGCTAACATATTACCTAATATAGAGAATAATACGCTACCCGGCTGAATAATGTAGGCCCGCGTAACGGTTTACATGATTACCCAGTACATTACTTCTGGAAATTGCAGTGTAATGTTGCATAATTTACCCTTGATAGCTGAAATATTACTTAGTTTATCATTCGTCGGGGAAACTATAGCCGGGATTGTAGACTAGCTTCGGTCTGTTGCTTCGCTCGCACGTTGTCTTCTCTAGATATGTCTAATTTAGCTTTAGCGTGCTGTATGAGTTTTCTAAAAAAACCTGTGTACCGTGATTTCACAACACGTGCTTTACGGTGAAGGAAATGCATATTTCTGAGAAGTAATTCAAAGACCTATGTCTGAGACGGCGATAGACTCACCATCTGTCACGTTGGCACTTAATCATATTCGTGGAAAATGGGTGTTGTTATTACAACACCTCTGCGTACTCCCTCAGGAAATACAGGCGTGAGCATATGGAGTGATATATTTTAGCTTAAGCGTACTCTAGGGCACGTTGCATTTTGTGATACAATAATTACTACGTATAGCGTTATTAAGAAGTTCCTAAGACGTCACTGTTATAACGATGATAGTAGGTCCCCAGATTATAATAAAACCTAAATTACAATCCATCAATGCCCAAATCATTTGTCACGTGGTGTTCACACGCTTTTATGTAAAAAACTTTCTAGACATCCATTGTCGTTTATGCGAGACAAATCTTCGGGCCTCCACAATAGGCATGAATGGGAGGATTTAGGTTCGGAGGATAGACAGACATGCAAATGAGATCATGATGAATGTATAAGAGTTTGTTAGATATGTCTAGATATTTCTAGTTCTTGAATTTTTTATAAACGGATTATGTTAAGGGCTCTCCGGAGACATGATTTTCCAAATGAGCCGTGGCGGGCGTGAGGTTTGAACAGTTGCCTGCTACGCAAGCGACGCAATTTCGAATCCTAATAGCCTGAACCAATGGGTGTTTCTAAAAACTTAAGTGCAGTAATTTCACCCCACGTGCTTGAAGGAAAACATCGTTAGGAAACTTGCATACGATTGAAAAGTAATTTAAAATATATATAGTGTTTTAAATGGTTATGGACTCACTCTTTGTCACGTTGACACTTAATATTCGGTGGAATTTGAGTGTTGTTGTTACAACACCTCTGCTAACCCCTTTGGGGACGTTCCTGGGATGGCGTGAGCAAATATATATTATTTTAAAATCAAAATACTTGTATCAATTCGGAGCAAATAAAAGAACATTGAAATTGCTTAAATTGTTGTTGTTAATAAAGGTAAAGAACATTAATTAAGGCACAAACACACACACACCCTCAAAGTTACACACTCAAAGACATTTTCACACGAACAAACTCACCGCGTGTGCCTTCTCTCTCTTTCACGTTCACTTAAATCTGATCTAAAGTATATTATGTTGTATAAGCATTTAGTACACAATATTGTTCTTATTCTGATGTTTTTTATTGAGCGACTAGAATAATATTATCTATTAGTTCTTATCAGTAACTGGCACTAGGAGTAGACTCTATAATCTTGCATCATTTGAATAAATGACGTAGATTATTTTTAATAAATAAATAAATAAATGGGTTCTAAATAAGTTCTACTATCCAGCAACCTAAATCTTTACTAACCGCATCCGAATCAATTAGAAATAAATACAATTTAGTGATTCAAGCGTTAAATAAAAAGGTGCCCTTTTTATTTATCCGCTCGAGTATTCAGTATACGACATACTTAAAAAATCACATGCGTTGAAGTTACACCCTTATCCTTTTTGGAGTTGATAAAAAATTCAAACATGCTAAAGTCGTCAGACGCCGAAAGGAAATTCCATTATTTTATTTTGCTCAGTAAATTCCGCGTGCATAACAACTCTATCTAACAAACAAAATTTACCAACTGCCAAACAAAAGTAGCAAAAGTTGACAAGACAAAGAGAAGAGATACGTATTTACATTCCATCGCCCTCCAGTTATGAAGTTGAGAAGCGTTGGATCTAGTTTTAAATGATCGCACATACGCCGTTTAACATGAAACGAAGCTGAGACATGATGAATCTAATAAAACTTTGCTATTTCATGTACGTGCTTGTTTCAAAGTGACTGTTACAAGCTCGTGTTGCTCGAGACTTTTGGATTTTATTTTATACAGATAAATAAAATCTAAACATCATCATCTTTATATTCAATTCAATTTAAAATATCTTCATTTTATTAGACTTCTTACAAAGTACTTTCAAATCGTCAGAAGGACACAAAATACATTATACATGATTATAAATGTTACCACCGGGTTCGGAAGGTAGCTTTTGTTGAGAAGAACCCGGCAAGAAACTCAACAATTATTCTTTTAAAAAAAAATTATACAATGTTATTGGTTACAGTATTTACATCTCATGAATCACAGGACACAGTTCAAATGCTCAATTGTCAAATATAATAACTAAAATATTACAAATATTTGTGAGCATGGCAACTTCCAGCCAGTCAAAGCAAAGACCAAACTAAGATTAATTAATTGTATACATACAGATATTTAATAATTGAAGTATCTATTTGTAATACTAAATTAACAGCTATTCATTCCATGCATATGAAAGTGTTAGCTATGCCCTACGGTTCCACCTGCGTAGAATTAATTTAATTCCCATATTTTTATACTCGAGATCATTTCTCAACAAAATGTCCGTTTGGAATAAAACAAAAAGTATTTTACTTCTTCATAAATACCCTTGATATCATAACGCTTAATTTGAATAAGGATTAATATTACGACACACATTTAACGCAGTTTCTTTCTTCAGACGATTTAATATTTCTTATGAAAATTAAAGTGGTTATTGTGACTAAATTACGATAGTTAGATGTTTTCTCCCCCGGATTTTTTTGTAGATCTTAAGATTATATTATATATTTTTTGAAGATTTTAATCTACAAACCTGTTGTACATCTCTTTGTTCTATCGTTAATAATTTTTACGCATAAATAGGTTATTACACCTTGTTACAAAATACCAATTTTCTAACCGATCCCAATTTTTTTTTAAATAAAATATTGACTGTAGCCTTCCTTTATAAATGGACTAGCCAACATTGAAAGATTTATTGAAATCAAACAAACAAACATAGATATAGGATACTTACATTAAAAGATCAATTTAAAAAAAAAGTCTCTGTCTGTTTGTCTCTGTTCCGGCTAATCTCCGACGGCTGAACCGATTTTAACGGGACCTCACTGGCAGATAGTTAAAGTTATAAGGAGTAATTTAGGTTTATATTTAAATAACTTTAGGATTCCGGTACAGCAAGTTATAAAATATAAAAACATAAAGACGAATTGAGAACCTCCTTTTGTTTTTGAATATGAATATGAACATTAATAATAAGAGACAGATATAGGCCACAGATATAGATAGGTAATTATCTATATCTATGCATACGACATTACTAATTGGTATTTTTTTGTGAAGTTGACATTTCGGTGATAAGTTTGCTCAGTTCCTACCTCTTCCAGAACCTTTAGGCAAGGCGTTTATATGTACTACAATTCGTTGTTAAACATTCAAAACAATTGACAATAAATCTTACAACTGACCGTAAATCGTGAACAACTTCGGATAAAAGAATTAAAGTAAAGCAAATTACTAAACTAAAAATCAACCCACGAATCCGGACAATATATCTTTTCGGGTGTCACCTAGGGAGGCTGGAAAAAAAGGGAAGCGCTTCCATTTCATGTAACAATTAGAAGAAGGTTGTGAAAAACGGAAGGCTTTACCAAGGGCCCAGCAATAAATTATTGAGGAGACCAAGTTGTGGGCGACCATTTCTCGCCTAGAAAAGAAGTCTCAAGTCATTAATCCTGGCTGACGTATTAAACGGATAACGCGCTTTTTATTACCCAACTTCGTACGTAGTCGATTTAAAATAATCTTCCCGTAGTCTTGAATTATTCGTTCGAATTCGGGATGTTAATTTTACTCGGTCTTTTTATTGCAAGGTCTGTCTCTTAGGATATTCGGTTTGATTGATGTGGCTATAGGATGTCTTAAATGTGTCCAAGTCTTGAAGTATTCGTTTGAATTCTGGTTGTTAATTTTACTTTTTACTAAGATATCTGTCTCTTATTTGGTTTGATTGATGGGAATGTGTCTTGAAATGTGTCAAAGTCATTTGTACTATCTTAAAAAAAGTTATCATTTCTGCCTGGAGTTCGATAACAGTGAGCGATTTTACATCTTCAGACTTGTTCGACTCAGTGTTAGAGACCGATTTATGTATATTACGTTGATTAATATGTCACTCTCGGTATAATACATGTAGAGGTTGGTTATCTCAACTTATATTGCCGTGGTGACCTTGAGATTTGAGCAGTCGCCTGCTACGCAAGTGACGCAAGTTCGAATCCCAGCGGGGCCTGTACCAATAAGTTTTTCTAATAAACTTATGTGCAGTGATTTCACACCACGTGCTTTACGGTGAAGGAAAACATCGTGAGGAAACCTGCATATTTCTGAGAAGTAATTCAATGACGTATGTAAAGTGTCTGAGACGGCGATGGACTCACCATCTGTCACGTTGGCACTTAATCATCTTCGGTGAAAAGTGGGTGTTGTGATTACAACACCTCTGCCTACCCCTTCGGGGAATACAGGCGTGAGCGTATGTATGTATGTACAAAATGTATATACAATATATATATTAAAGTCGTTAGAAAAAATGGCCCAAATCGGTGTCTCACGGGAAGGCTAGCAGCATTGCCACGTTGAATAGCAATGCTGATTCTCTGAGCGAGAAAAGCCCCAGCCCGCTTGTCACGAGAGGCTTCTACCAGACGACATGCAACCTCTTTGAAAATTTTATGAGCTTCTGAGCCTCAAGCTGGAGCCTTGGGGCTGCCTCCTTCTGAAAGAAAATATTCAATATAGTGGACCTGCAAACATAATACATATCATGTTTAAGATGACCAGTGCCACAAGCAGTGCTTGGAGGCTTGAAACAAAAAATATTTAAAACTTTTAAGCTTTGACGTTTCATTTTACGGTACAAAACTTAGAAGTTCTTAACACGCGCAGCTAAAAATAGTCATAGTTGGCCCCCTATTCAAATATGCCATTTTCAGGCATTCCTATGCAAACCAATTTAATACTTAACAACACTTATAAATAAAATACAGTCACCTTGTTAATCCCAAGGGTTCCTCAACTTTTCTTCTCGGCTAAGGCTCGACAGTCAACAGAGATCCAACTTTAATCTTAAATATAACATAAATAAAGTTTAAAACTTAGTGACAAAGAATAATGGCGACACGCGTTCCACCTGTAAATGATTAAGTTCGTCGCTGTCCGAGCTCATGAGCTGCTTTCAACAGATTCAGCGGAAGATGCAACGTGTCCGTCTGTAGTTGCTTGGCACAAGTACAAACATATATACAGATAAATAAAATTGAAATATCTGTTTGCTATTTCAAATTAAAAGCTTTTCACCAAATGCATATGAAAATACGGTAATCACTTAAAAAACATTTTTTTCTCTGTCTGTCTGTTTCGGAACGGTTGGACAGATTTTCACGGGACTTTCACTCTTAGATAGGCAATGTTACATTAAGTAGCTTAGGCTACGTTTAAAAAAAAAAATTAGGCTTCCGCGGCGGGCCACCCATGAATTTGAAGCTGTGACCACAGCTAATACTATACATATAAATAAAACAAAGTGCCTATGTGCCATTTCAAATCAACAGCTTTTCACTATATCTACATATGCTCACGCCTGTATTCCCCGAAGGGGTAGGCAGAGGTGTTGTAATCACAACACTCATTTTTCACCGAATTTGATTAAGTGCCAACGTGACAGATGGTGAGTCTATCGCCGTCTCAGGCACTATACATACGTCTTTGAATTACTTCTCAGACATCTGCAGGTTTCCTCACGATGTTTTCCTTCACCGTAAAGCACGTGGTGTGAAATCACTGTACGTAAGTTTTTTAGAAAATCTCATTGGTACAGGCCCCGCTGGGATTCGAACTTGCGTCGCTTGTGTATCAGGCGACTGCTCTAACCCCGAGGCCACCACGGCTCTCACACTATATCTCACTATATCTATATAAATATAACGGTACATGTATAGTACAAATGACGTCACATAGTCGTTCGCACAATCATTGTGTTTTCCTAACTTATTATTTATTTGATAAATATTTAAGACACGAATGATGCCTTAAATATTTCCAACTTCTCAATTCTAAAGCAAGCAGTAGTAAGCAAGGCAGCAAAGCTTCATAACGTCTTAACGTGCATATGAAATTCACTTAGTTGTGCCTAAACTTGAGCCACGTCTAACGGGGTAAATTGGGCGCTTTCGTGGCGAAACTTGGTTGGAGGTTCAAAATATTCCAGACGTTTATTGCACGCTGAGGAAATGAACCGACATTCTATGTTATATTAATACTACATATTTTATGTTCGAGGATGTATGTTTTTGGAATGAGATATCATAAAATTGTTCTTACAGGTTTACTTATATTTTTTTTAGTCAAGAATTGGCTAAAAAGAGAGAGCTGCCAAATAAGTATTTATCCTTAAGTAATTTATTATCACATCAGTGCAAAAAAAGGAAAACGTGGTAAGGAATCCTGTATATGTCTGAGAATTAATTGAAAGAATTGTGCTTGAGACGGTGATAACCTCACCTATCTATCACGTTGGCAATAAGTCATCTTCGGTGAAAAGTGGGTGCTGTTATAACAACACATCTGCCTACCCCTTTGGGGAATACAGGCGTGAGTATATGTATGTATCAGTGCAAATTCTATCATCTGAGATGATAATGTTTCATGGTTTCCATAAGCCCACTGTAGTGTTCTCCGAAGGGGTATACTTGTAGTACACTCTAATTTCCCAAGTTATGTTTTTAGGAGAGCCGTGTTGGCGTTGTTGTTTGAGCAGCGACAGTGCTACAACGACGCAAGTTCATATCTCAGTGGAATGTAACAATGTATTGGTTTAACTGTAAACTTGACTTAAAAGTGTCGTGATTTTTGCAGTTCTCTTGGGATTTTGATCGTAGTGGGTTCCCATTACCTTCTACGTCGGGTCTTTTTAGGGGTATTTAATCCCCCTGCCCTCCGTGGCTCAATGTATTGAGTAGTTTTACGAGGAAGAAAAATATTGGTAAAGTTTACGAAAATTTCGGATTAAGAAAATAGATTTGGATTGCGTTTGAATTATGTCTTAGAGACAAACTGTTATTATGTGTATTGTTCAAACGAAAATAGACCTTATTTATAAAGTGTGAACGATGAAATCTCATGTTAAGGAGGTAAAGGACTTTCTTAGCCAATTTTACATGACAAAATTACCTGCTCTAAGATCCCGCCCTAGATACAGAGGGCAAACATCGTAACCGAAAACCACATTTTATATGTAGGCAACTTCCTTTTATACCTGTGTAATAAATTGTACTTAACGTGCGTGTTAATTAAATTCCCTGGAAACCTCTCTCATGTCGGGAATTGTGATTTTGATGTCGGTGGCAATTTTGTGGTGACAATTTTTAATTAAATACATTGTGTATTAATTACGCAAATAATGTCTTATTTGGAAAGTGAGCGCGGTGTTCAGCTGTAATATGTACGGGCTTGTTATTTAAAAATAACAATTTTAAAGTGCGGTCTATTGGGGTATTTAATTCCCAAGAGCAGCGCGGAGTCTGGATTATGGCAATAGACTCGCCCCCTATTACTTACATGGGATTTTAAAAACATATCTATTTTTTGTGTTACAGTTTTAAGGAGCTCGTGGCACAGTTGCTATTGCGCATATCATTCGATCAGCGAAGTTATGCAACCCGAAGCCTAGCCAGTAATTGGATGGGTGACCGCCCGAGTTCCCTCCGTGCCTCGGAGAGCACGTTAAGCCGTTGGTCCCGGTTGCCAATTTATCATCTTTGGCAATCGTTACAGGTCAGTCGGAGGCCTAAAATAAGTCTGACAGCTGGTTTAACCCAGATCACAGATTTTCCTCGTTAAAGGGGTTGCGAAGGTCAGATGGCAGTCGCTTCGTATAAAAATCAGGTGATCAGCCACATCGGGTTGAATCAAGTGCCGACCCCAACAATGTATGGGATAAGGCCAGGGCGATGATAATCTATTTTTTGTGTTCTATGATAATTGGTTGACTGGTAGAAAATGCTATAGCATTAAGTCCACCTTCGTACTTTTGTGCATAAAGTGTAAATAAATAAATATCTGGCGAAATGTGGGTGAACTATAACACCTCTGCCTACCTCTTAGAGGAATACAGAAAGTTACTTATATTAACTGCATTAACCAAGTTTGACAGAGTTTGCACTGATGTTATAAAAAAATACTCAGACATAGTACCATCAAACTGTCTTTCTCTATTCAATCTTGCTATTAAAAAATAGTTATAGGGTTGTCATTCGCTATTATGAACGTTCACAATTTGCTTTTTGCTTATCGTATTCTAACAGGTGTAAAGCTAAGCTGGCAAAACTCTCGGGTAATTCGAAGTGTTATATAGACTTCTACGCAATTGCCCAGGTAATATATACAGATACACCCTCGTGGGATGTTCAAAAAACAATAAACAATACTGTTAACCCCTTACAACCCACTTAGAGCCGAGCTCATAAAACTATCCAGCCTTATACCAAAATTTTATGAAACAAAGGATTTCTTTCGCCGTCCAGTGAATTATTGTCGAATAAAATACTGGTGACAAGAAGGAAAAGTTCCTGCCCCTAAAGGGCCAGGGGACGTACAGTCCACGTCACAGATTTTATTACACAAAACACAAAGGACGAAGCTGCCACGCAATTCTTTTGGGACGAGAACAGCAAAAAATTGCAACAGAAAAATGTACGTCAGAGACATAAATCGTAGAGTTCTTGCGTTGTTTTACGGTGCGTGTACTGTCTTATAATTTTTATTTTCAGCTTTATTAATTAGCTTGTTATTTATTGAAGTACATTATAAAAGCGTGAGTAAAAGTAAGTAAGAAAAGGAATTAGCAAAGCCGTGGTGGCTTTGAGGTTTGAGCCTGCTACGCAAGCGACGCAAGTTCGAATCCCAACGGGGCCTGTACCAATGAGTTTTTCTAAAAAACTTATGTACAGTGATTTCACAGCACGTGCTTTACGGTGAAGGAAAACATCGTGAGGAAACCTGCATATTTCTGAGAAGTAATTCTATGTCGTATGTAAAGTGTCTGAGACGGCGAAAAGTGAAAAGTGGGTGTTGTGATTATAACACCTCTGCCTACCCCTTAGGGAAATACAGGCGTGAGCATATGTATGTGTATGGAATTAGCAACTAAGACGAAATGTAGCGTGGTCAAATAAAGGCTTTTTGATTTATTTATAGAAACGAATTAATAATCTATTAATGCAAGCGAGCTCGAACTTTGACCACATCAACATTAATTTTCCATCAGACGAGATTGTGGTCCATCGAATGAACAAGATCCGTATGAAATAAAAAATAATATATATATTTAATTATTGGCATTTGTATTGCTTTCGTAATTTTCCTAGTTGTTAGTGCAAATTAAACCTATGTAAGTTGTTTTGGTTACGAAAAAGTTACTTAGATTTTTGTCATAATTTATACTCACTTAATGTAATTGTACAGTCAAAAAACTTACCTAACCAAATCTTTGTCCTTTGGGATTTAGCTTAAATAGATAATTAAAATGCATCTGAATTAATGAAATATGTATATGACGTGTTAATATAATTTTCGACCTGGGTGTCGAACTCATAACCCAAACCTCCCAAAGCAGGTTGCTAAGACACCGAAAGGTTTTATCAAGTTATTTTTAGGATATCGACTGCAATCGCTCAAACCATTAAGTAGGTACTACAACTTGAAAGCATTACCAGAACAATAGACTCAAAAATGTAAGGAATAAAATTGCTTCTGGTAAGTAAGTAAATCTTTATTCCAATATGATTGATCGAAACTATTACAATGTCGCATATTTGCATGTCTCAGGGAAATCTCTTTCTATTCGATACATCGCTTCAGTTAAAAAAAATAAACTTAGAGAATGTCGGCTTCCACGCATTGATCGTAATAGATACACAATATTTTCTGCCTACCTGCCTGCCTACTTCGAGAAATACAGGCGAGGGCACATTTATGTATACTACCAAACTTATTCATTCACAAAGTCATATGTAGCCTTCATGAAGTCGTTCAGAGAGCAAGAAAATATGTCGATATGTGTTGTATGTCCGTATGTTATTGCGACAGTGTTAAGCGTACACAGCGTCCTGGTCAGCGGCGAGTGATCTAGCAGGCCGGAGCGCGCGCGTGGCAACGCCAGCAAGGTCGGCCTCCATCTTCGACCAACCAAATCGTCCTGGACACACATTTTAATCTCCTGGAGGCAGAGTTCTCTACTATGCCACAAATCACACGCGACATGAAACGTCAAAGCTAGAAGTTTTTAATACGTACTGCTGAAAACGATACTTGGCACCCTGTGTAATTGAGAAGCTGACCTTTATCCTCTTTTTATAATATTGCGCTTCAAAGATTTTCATCCGCGTAATTTTAATGTGGGGTAATAAAGAATGCATTATGCACTTACTGCATATCATATTTACTTACTCTGCCTCATAAATAATGAAAGGTTATATTTGAAAACTAGCAGTGCCACGCGGTTTTACCTGCGTATTTAATTTCAGGGGTGGCTACATTTTTCGGGACCCTAATTTTAATAGAAGTTACTTGGTCCTTGTAAGATCTGCCAGCGAAAGTCACGTCAAATTCAATCCAGGCGCTTCAGAGATTAAAACAAACAGATAGAGCAAAAATAAACATTGTTTTATCCCCCTTTATATGTTTGACCAGTGAACATTTTTTAAATTGGACTTCCAAACAGACACTTCAATTTTATTTATCTGTATAGAACTATAGATGTCTGCGGTTTTCATAATATATTTTTTATGCGTTGCGATGTCAATGTCTCTTCGGCTATAACAAAGAATGTGTTTCGCAAATATTTGATATTTTATTTTTGTGAAGTATATTTTTCATACGTGCTAAGTTTTTTGTATGAAGCCGAGCTAGAATGATATAAATACTTATATTATGAAACTGAAGATATTGTTTGGTTTGGTTGTACACGCTAATCACAGGAACTATCGAGGTAGGCTTTGAAACATTAACCATTCGTGAATCATAATATGAATTGCATCTATAAGAAAAGTAGGTCTAAAAATGCCACTTTGGGAGAATCACAACGTGATCCGAATATGATTCATAGCAATTAATCACTAAGGTGCAATTCATATTATGATTCATGAATGATTACAATAATTGTAGATGTTAGTCCCTAATTAACTTTTTATGATGCTATTTGTCACAAAAGCAATAAATAATTTGTGAACCATTTTAGGAATGAAGACATTGAAGAATGAACCAATGAAGACATTGGAAAGTGTGAAACAGGTGAATTGCGAAATATTAATCATTCGTGAATCATAATATGAATTGCACCTAAGTGACCATTTTGTAATTTCGATGATGAATATTATTAGGAACACATTATGATTCTCCCAAAGCGGCCTTTTTAGACCTACATTTTGTCACTTCAATGATGAATCATATTCGGATCACATTACGATTCTCCCAAAGTGGCCTTTTTAGACCTATAGGACCTTGTGGACCAGAGCAATGAGGCAATCAAATGGGAAAACTACGACTCTTCATATCCTATACTCAAAGTATATATAGATTTAATTATAACGAGGGTGGAACAGATGCTGATATAATTGAGCTTTCGGGAGTAAGCTCCCCACGTGTTATGCTTACGTGTAAAGACATTACCCGTAAGCAATCTGAACACGCTAAATTGACTCCGACACACTTATAAAGCTACCAAATTGAATGTGTCATGTAACATACGCTGCCGGCATAAATTAAACTTAGATAATTATTTAAATATATTCAACTGAGGTACACGAATCGTTTGTCTACACTTTCACGTTTGAAATGTTTCATTATTACCCCGCAGTTCCACCCGCGTAAACCCTTCTTCCCTATTTTTTTCTAAATTAATGTAGCTTAAGTTACTCCTTAAAACGTCAGCTAAAATCGGTCCAGCCGTTTCAGAGATTAGCCGGAACAAGCATACATACAGACAGACAGAGAGCATTTTTTTTATTTATATACCTTCATATTATTTTATACTTTTCGTATATACTCATACTTTCATATGTATTTAATGAAAATTTGTTATTTTGGAATTACAAACAGACACTTAAATTTTGTTTAAATGTATAGATAGAGCCGTGGTGGCCTTGAGGTTTGAGAAGTCGCCTGTTACGCAAACGACGCAAGTTTGAATCCCAGCGGGGCCTGAAAAGTGGGTGTTGTGATTACAATACCTCTGCCTACCCATTCGGGGGATACAGGCATATATATGTATAGATGTATAGATATAGATATAGACTAGCTGTGCCCCGCCGATTCAACCGTGCTGACTTAATTTCATGGATGGCCCGGGGAATCCAATTATTTTAAATAAAAGTAGCCTATGTTACTCCATTAGCTATCTGCCATTGCAAGTCCCGTTAAAATCGGTTCTGGAGGTTAGCCGGAACAAACATTCAAACAGACAGGTGGGAAAAACATTGAAAGTTTGTTGTTAAATCAGTACCATCTAGACTAAAAATTTTGTAAAAACTGTCATTTTGGAACTACAAACAAACTCTACAATTTCATTTATCTGTATAGATTGATACGAACTACAAGCTGATGCTCTCTGGCAAAAATGGGCATGTCCATCTGTATGTAACTATGCATTATAGTTCCATAGTCCACACCGCTCATCTCATATTGGACCAAACAACCTATTTTCCATTAGAAATTTGTAACATCTTGCAATTCAAGTAACCCTGTCTGCAATGGCGTACGTATTACGTAAATTTAATATCAGTCTGGTTAAATGAAGTCCCATTCATATTCAAATTACTTCTAGACGGTGCACTGAAGGTAGCGCTCTCCATCTCTTGTAAGAATATTGAACTTCGCAATTATTTGTTGGTACAAAGAGGTTAGGTTGAAAAAGTTATATGAAAGAACACTCCTTGGCATCACAATGCTTTTGTACTCACGCCTGTATTTCCCGAAGAGGCATTCAGAGGTGTACTAATAACTAAGTACCTACACCCTTATGTCTCTAGTTAGGGTTAGGTACCATGTAATAGGGCGAGTCTGTTGTCATTAACGAAGCACTAATCCAGAGTTGCTACTGGGAAATTATAGATGAGAAAACCCAAAATCCTTTTCTGCACCTGAGGATCGGGCTGCTGGAGCAAAGAGGCAGTATAGTGAAAAAAAATTATAAGGTATTTATGCCTCTTTTTGCTCGTAGTCCCTCTCGTCATCCCTTCAACACAGTACTACAAAAAATTAAATTCTGTATTGTATAACTTTCCGATTTTTCTGTTTACTGTATATTGAAGCTATTTAGGTATGTGGTTCCAGTCAACAGATTTAAGGATACAGACGCCTGTATCCTCAAACTAACGATAATTTATAAATAAATAAAAATAAATATGAGAAGGGTCCCCGAAGGGGAAAGCAGAGGTATTGTAACAACAACACCTACTTACCACCAAAGATGATTGAGTCCCAACGTAATACGGGTGAGTCCATCGCCGTCTCAACTTTACATACATATTATATTTTTGAATTACTTCTCAGACATAATGCAGGTTTCCTCGCGATGTTTTCCTTCACCGTAAAGCACGTGGTGTGAAATCACTGTACATAAGTTTTTTTAGAAAAACTCATTGGTACAGGCCCCGCTGGGATTGCATCTTGCACCGCCTGCTAGCAGGTGACTGCTTGAACCTCACGGCTTCAACGACTATTCTTCAATACTTCTTCATGCTACTCATGCCCTCTCGGATTAGATTTTCAATTTCAAAGAAGTTATAATAATGTTTTAAGTAAGTCAAGTATCACACTAGAATATTAAGATTGTTTTCAAAAAGTTTAAAAATGTAATATCAATGAGTAGGTGTAGTATAAGAGCCGTGGTGGCCGTGGGGTTTGAGCAGTTCTCCACAACGCAAGCGACGCAAGTTCGAATCCCAGAACTTGCGTCGCTTGCGTAGCAGGCGACTGCTCAAAATTAGGCTTAATTATTATAATTTTAAATGTGTATCCTACTTAAAATTGAAGAAGTACTCATAATCCTACATCAAGACGACACTTAGTCGATTTCCCTATCCCGTGTTTAAGTCCACTTTCGGCACATCAAAGGCCTTTTATAGACATGGAATTATATTAAAGGAAAAACAAGATTATGGAAATATAAAAAGCGCTCGTGAGAGATGTTTTCAAATGGCAATTCTACCCTTCAAATGTCAGATAAGGTTAACTTTAAGGAATCATCATCATTCTGCTGCCCTTATCCCATGTTATTCGTGGTCGGCGCAATGTCTTCTTCTCTTCCATTTCTCTTTTACAGCCGTCATATTTGTCATCACTCGCATTCTAGCCATATTGTTTTTCACGCAATTCATCCATCGTTTTTTATTCGTCAACTTCTAACTAGTGCTACATTCACACGTGAAAAATGCCCATTGATCTAAAAAGAGGCACGCTATTATTCAGGGTGTCGGAGAAAAAGGAACAGTTGTCTTCTAGAAGTTGTAGGGTTTTATGAATATATTACTATGTTTATATAATATATGTTTAAATTATATAGCATGCTTCTTTGCATACGGTGATACAAATTTAGAAGAGTTGAGGTTTTAAATGGATATAAGTTTAAAAATTGAATATCAATGACTAGGTGTAGTATGAGTATAACAGCCATGGTAGCCGTGGGGTTTGAGCAGTTGTCTACAACGCAAGCGGCGCTAGTTCGAATCCCAGTGGCCTGTACCAATGAGTTTTTCTAAAAACTTATGTGCAGTGATTTCACACCACGTACTTTACGGTGAAGGAAAACATCGTGAGGAAACCGGTATAGGTCTGAGATGCCTGAGACGGCGATAGACTCACCATCTGTCACGTTGGCACTTAATCATATTCGGTGGATTTGTTATTACAAAATCTCTGCCTACTCCTTCGGGGAATGCAGGCTTGAGCATATGTATGTATGTAATTTTAGTATATATACTCGTAGCTTTGAAACTTGACTATTTCAAAACACGACGTCGGTTGCATGTGCGCGTAAATCAATGACGTCAAAGGCTCTTATGTAAATTAATTCAGGCTTCAACTCCAAATATGTTAAAACCAACTTATATAATTAGTTACTGTTAACCTTATATTAAACAGCATAAAAGCTATATTGCTATAATGGGAAGGTAGTTTTAAGTTGGTTTAAAACGTGCTTGTCATAAATATCTGTATTGTGGCTAACAGGCTAACATTCAAACAAAACTACGTAAAGATACAAGAATAGTATAAACATGTAAGGCATATTGGTATTCATGAAACATGGACAAAATACAAATAAAAAACAAATAACCGAAATCACTTTTTAACCAACATTTATTTATTTATTACTAGCTGTGCCCGGCAAACGTTGTATTGCCATATATTTTTTTGGGGTGGACTACCCCTAAAATTTAGGGGGATGAAAAATAGATGTTGGCCGATTCTCATAGATACAGGATAAGCATAAAAAATTTCATCAAAATCGGTCAAGCCGTTTCGGAGGAGTAGGGCAACGAAAACTGTGACACGAGAATTTTATAAATTAGATTAAAAGCCTACATTTACCATTACAGGATGTACCCAATGCGATTATGCTGCTAATGAACATCAAAGAAGGAGCAGGTTTTCAATTCCACTGTTAGTTTTTTTTTTATCTTTATTACCTCAGAACTTTCGACTGGGCGAACCGAATTGGATGATCCTTAAAGTCAAAGTCAAAGTCAAAAGTATCTTTATTCGATTAGACCTTTTACAAAGTACTTTTAAATTGTCAGAATGACATAATTATACAGGATTATACATGCTACCGCCAGGTTCGGAAGGTTGCTTTTACTGAGAAGAACCTGGCAAGAAACTCAGTAATTACTCTTTTCAAAAATATTATACAATTTAAAGAATACAAAATAAATAATTTGAAAAAAACCGTGAGCTGATTTTAGAGCGCTTATTTTATTTAACCACA
The DNA here is from genome assembly GCA_929442735.1 of Watsonalla binaria. Taxonomy (NCBI): domain Eukaryota; kingdom Metazoa; phylum Arthropoda; class Insecta; order Lepidoptera; family Drepanidae; genus Watsonalla; species Watsonalla binaria. The sequence goes on from OV838932.1 coordinate 2,520,716, forward strand.
AGTCAAATTGTGAACTTCCTTTTTTTAAGTAGGTTATAACGAACCCGTGATCCAGAGCGCTGTATCAATGAGTGTTTTCCAAAACGAAAGTACGCATATGCATTACTGAGAAGAAAAATATTTTGAGGCTTGCAAATGTCCGTTACGTTGGTGTAAAGTGGGTGTTGTAACATCTAAGGACCCTTTCCGAGACCCTTCTTATAAAAGATTACAAAAAGACAAATACTTATTATTGATGAAGCTATTTAACATATTATGTATGTTAATTGTTATTGAAAACATAACTAACGCACTTCCATCTGTGCGGGTAAGCCCGGCTTTACAGGCTAGCAAATAACGCCAATTATACCTGGGCCCACACTGGTCCACGGGCAATAACATTAATTGATTTCGATTCAATACACCTGCTTTCGTACATTATACATTGAATTAAATGTAATACGTCCTGATGTAAGCTTTTGTGCAGTGAATTGTGAATTTGGGCGAAAAGTTCAGTTTGAAATACGATTTAGTATTTGTAGTCAATTAATCTAAATGTTGATGCATACATATGCTCACGCCTGTATTCCCCGAAGGGGTAGGCAGAGGTATTGTAATCACAACACCGACTTTTCACCGAATTTGATTAAGTGCCAACGTGACAGATGGTGAGTCTATCGCCGTCTCAGGCACTATACATACGTCTTAGAACAGAAATATGCAGGTTTCCTCACGATGTTTTCCTTCACCGTAAAGCTCGTGGTGTGAAATCACTGTACATAAGTTTTTTTTAGTAAAACTCATTGGTACAGGCCCCGCTGGGATTCGAACTTGCGTCGCTTGCATAGCAGGCGACTGCTCTAACCCCGAGGCCACCACGGCACACAGCTAAATGTTGATGCCTGTGGGGAATACATAATCTATACTTCTATAACTAATATTATAAAATGTGAAATTGAGTTTGCGTTCTTGTAACTTTATGACGCGTAAATTATTTTGAACGACGAGGAAACTGAGACACGTCTGGAGATAAATTGAACGACGTATCTCTAGAGGTAAGAAATAAGCGTAACGGGTTGTGCCAAATGACATTGTAGTAACTTCCACCTCATAAACGATATACTTCTTACCTTTCTTACTACTTTATTAACTGTGTGACTATTTCTTCACGCTCGCGCGATACCATATCCAAAACTCGTGCTGACACTTGGTAAGGTTAAGGTAACCGACCGCTCTGGGAGAGGCAGGTCGGGGTATGTGGGATTTTTAGCGCACTAAAACCACCCAGTAGCCATCCGCCGTGCTTAGGAGGGACTCCGGGTACTCTGATAGATCGCACCGGTGACACCCACACTTTGCCGGGGCACATCCCCGGGGCAGCTGTGGTGAGATCTCGCTGTGCATGACGGAGGGCCTGCTGCTCGCGCTGCCACCACCAGCAGACCCTCCGGCCCTTTTAGTCGCCTTTTGCGACACACAAGGGATACCATAGCCAAATTTCTAGACCCTGGCTACTTGGTGGCACACTACCCTAAGGTTGCACTGTTTGACTGTTTTTTTCCGTCTGGTGTAAGCACAGTCGTTAATCTGGCAGTTTCGATTTTCAAACGAGATATATCGCTACTACCTCGAGGTCGCAATCGCTACTGTGGAACACAAGGTCAAATTCAAAGTCAAACTCAAAAGTATCTTTATTCGATTAGACTTTTTACAAAGTACTTTCAAATCGTCAGAATGACATAATTATACAATATTATACATGCTACCGCCAGGTTCGGAAGGTTGCTTTTACTGAGAAGAACCTGGCAAGAAACTCAGTAATTACTCTTTTCAAAAATATTATACAATTTAAAGAATACAAAATAATTAACTTACAAAACGTATAAAACGTAAAAAACGTAAGCTCATGGATAATGTTCCATTGCACAAATGTCGATAAAAATTAACATAACTAAAAATCTAGTACATCTACTTATAACTAAATGCGTAGCTTGTCCTGGGCTGGACCCCCGGATCGGGCATTTCTTATGTGTTATTGGGTTTTACTATCTATAATTTCGCGGTAGCAGATGGGTTCTGGATTAGACGGGCTCTAATTAATATCGTACCCTATTAAATGTGACTTAAAAATAACTAGCAAAATGAGGGTGTACTATACTTAAACCCCTTTCGGGGAGTTTAAGCGCGAGCGAGTGTTTATATGTAATGTAAAAAATATAAGCAGTTAGGTCAGTAACCACAGATCCAATATCATTACGAAACATATTGATTTTGTGGTAATTAGCTTTGAAATGACTGTGTTTATTTGTTAGTGTACCTATCGTTTATTTAGATTTGATTAATGGTCGGCAGGTGTGGTTTCATCCATCATAATGTTAGGGTATTATATGACTACAGTTTTGTTGTTTTGACATCAATTGGAATTGTAACTATTTCAATGTAGGTTAAAATATGAGGAGTCAGGTTACTGAGTCTGTAATACAGTGCTCCAAGTAGGTTTTGAGAGTTCACAATAGAATGTCGGTAATGTTTTTGTACGAACTTATCGGCCATCTGTACTCCAATTATTACCGACACTTGGGGTTCAGGAACTGTGTCCATGGGCTTATGTTTCTTAAGTGATTTATGTTGTATTCTTAAAATTGTATAATATTTTTGAACAGAGTGATTACTGAGTTTCTTTCTTATAAGTAAAAGCAACCTTCCGAATCTGGCGGTAACATGTATAATTATGTCATTCTGACTATTTGAAAGTACTTTGTTAAAAGTCTAATCGAATAAAGATATTTTTGACTTTGACTTTGACTTTGACTTTTGTCCATATATAACAAAACGCGTCAAATTAAAACATTCCATTTCAATTAAGTTGATGTCCAAACACGTAAGCATAAATGGCATCCATAATTTTGCGGGTATACATGCATGAGCTGAGCTTAATTAAACATCGCCCTTAGCTCCCTTGTCCATTGTTGTGGCTCCTGTAGCATCGTCAAATAAGTGCTTAATGAGATATATGTATGGCCCTTAAGAGCGATACACACGGCTATGTTAGACGGCGAACTTGCATAAAGGTTTGTTTGTATTTTAATTATGTTTTTCAAGTGCAAATTCCAGGCTGTCGAAGTGACAGCCTGGAATTTGCATTGGTGGTTGGTAGTGTAAGAAACTTGGTTCTGACTGTATTGTGTATAGCTAATAAAACAAGTAATCATAATAATTTCAACCATCATCTCCCTGGCCTTATCCCATAAATTGTTGGGGTTGGCAATTGATTCAACCCGATGTGGCTGATCACCTGATTTTTATACGAAGCGACTGCCATCTGACGTTCGCAACCCCTTTAACGAGGAAAATCTGTGATCTGAGTAAAACAGTTTTCAGATTATTTTAGGCCTCTGACTGACCTGTAACGATTGCCAAAGATGATAAATTGGCAATCATAATAATTTCAAACATTTGAAATTATCTATCAAATATTTTTTATATGATTTCATTTCACTAAGTTCGCTAACAAGTAGAAAAATACATCGTTACAATGAATTTCAGTTGGTAACACTCATTTAAAAGCCATAAAACATTGTAATTGGAAACGATTCCGGTTTCCGAAATTCCTACCGCAGGAAATCGACACTAGGTTTGAGTCGCCAGTTCAACTCCTATACCTGTAGGTGTTTTAAACAGTTAATGACAGTTACGTTCGTAGTCAAGAACAAAATAATTCATGGGCAAATTAGTTCTAAAAAAAGCGTATCATCCTTGTTGGTCGTGTGTAACCGTTTGTGTTAGGTACTGTTATTAAATTTGGCGATAGTGTTGCCCGACTCGAGCCTATTAAAGAGGAATTGTTGCCAGTCGGTTAAATTTATTTTCAGGTGTATGTTGGCTTCAGGAGATTGTTTTAATTAAATTCAAATGCGGACCCATTGTGCTATTTGGTTACAGTTGCGAGCCGTATCAGATCTCTGTTTCAATGTAAAGGGTTTTAATGGTTTCTTTCATTATCTTATGGGTTTGGACCTTTTATACATACTAGGTTTATCCTGCGGTATCACCGCGGTATTTCGGCATTTATATTTAAACCAGCCTTATTCTGGAATCTTCAAAAGCACTTCACTTCACACTGACATAAGATATATGAATGCTTGCAATGACAAATTCAATGAATGGTGCTTCTTTGATTGTGATAATAACGTTCTAGCTCACAAAATTACAGCAAAATTTTGCGTCCCCTAGCGAAGGGATTCGGAACAAAATTTAGTGGTCACACGTAAATCAATGTATTCCTTCTTAAAATGGCGGTGATCAAATAGTCACAGTAAAAGCATTCCTTGCCCATGCCTGTAACTGTACACGTCAAGTATGTAGGTTAGAGTAGTAGTATATAATAATGCCGATGGATGGGGTTAATTATATTGTGAATCGCGCTATACAGATTCTCTGCGGTATACGTATATACTAAGACTCTCTGCTTAGTAACAAACTTTTTCCTCTTTGGCTTATCGTTCTCTCATTACGATCTCGAGTACCTACTCGAAGGCCATTGTACTAGTGTTGTTCAGTAACATTATAGACAGAGTAGCATTATCCTCACGCCTCGCTTACAGAAGCAATACATATTGTAAGGGTATTGTATGACATATGTCACGTGACTGCTTTATGCCATTTCCATACATTTTGTATCGCTTCTATTAGCGCAAGCGATAATGTTACATTGACTAGGCCTACAGTGGGTTGTTTGTTCCTAAGCGTTGGGATTAATGAAGAGTATTTTTACAGCAGAAGAGTCCATAGAGAAGAGTCCATAGGCACTGATACTACTGTAGTTATAATATCGTCGAATAACCGAAATAAATGGATCATAATCAAGTTAATAGTCCCAAGTAGGATTGTTCGCGATTCATTTAATTGAATCACCGAGCTCGCAGACAAGGAACCATCTGGGACTAATATTGTATTCTATGTTTACTTGATTAAGAGTTGATAATTGGTAGTTATTACTCAAGTTAGTTATTGTGCAAACTTAGTTAGCTAAGTGATTGACTAACCTGTGCTTAGTTGTGGTATAAACTTGTGTGTTTAAGGTATGATATTAATGTTGAGGGTCGATCAACACATAAGGGTCACAACAGTTCAAATAGACAAAACAAGGTCAAATAAAATTAATTAAAAATTGTGGAAAAATTTACCTTACAATTTGATGCCGAAGTAATAATAGTTGTTCTTTTCTGGCATTTGCGATTTAAATATTTTTTATTTTGTGTTTTACTATATTTCTGATCGAGGTGATCATTTAATATATTTTTCTCAGCAGCGCGACAAAAGGAGGTCATTCAGGGAGGAACAGGGGTCGAATTACAAGCCGATTTAAAAAAAAATACCCATTATAGCTGTGTCCCGCGATTTTATCCGCGTATACCTAATTTCGTGGGTGGTTTTATTTAGCTGAATCATTTTTTTTTAATTAGAGTAACTCTACCAGTGGAAGTCCAGTTAAAATCGGTCCAGCCGTTTCAGGGACTAGATGGAACAAACAGATAGATAGATATAATACCGGATATATATATTTTGTGAAGAGCATTTACTTACACACTTACATTTTATTAATCTGTATAGATAAAGGCAAAAGTAGGTAATCATCTAGATAGTTCAATATATTTTTTCTCAAATATACATACATATGCTCACGCCTGTATTAATGTAGCGTAATTTTTTAAATTCATCTTAATGATTGATAGAACATCATTTATCTTAAAATTCAAATAAATATTCGACAGACGAAGTCAAACATCAAAAATTTCATAATCTTGGTTTCTGTTATGAACGAATGCATGAAAAAATGAGTTTCACAACATGCAAGAGATTGAATTGTCGTGGAGATCGCGGGAATTAATGTATGAAAGTTTATTTTACAAAATCTATGGGCTATGGATCTCTGGGAATAAGCCCCAACGCAACTGATTTAAATAAATCTTGGTGCACTGAAGCATATATGCCTTAAAACTTGTGCTATCACACGTCTAGTAGACACGGGAACTTGATGCGAAGTATGGTAATAAAACAAGCTTGTCTTTAATATTACCCTATTACGTCCGCCTGCTTAATTTATGTCGTTGCTAACTCATAAGGTAGGACAAGGCACTTTTATACAGCAAAAGCTACTAGATGAGACTACGGTGAAGCAAAAAAGGTAATGATTTTGACTGTTATGTATGTATTTCATCTGTTCATAATTTGACAAATGACGTACCTTTGGATGCGATGGATTGTCTACTTGTAAAAAGCTATATAAGATCACATAAAATTGGATGTGGCGGCGTGTATAGGCGAAAATGTCGTGATTAAAAAAAAAGATTCTAGTCGGTGTCTGGTTTCAAATGAAAGGACTAAATGAGCACATTAAGAAAATATGTTCTAAAAAATACTTAAAATTAGTTACCTTACAGACAATCGCAGTCAAATAATGCATCATTTTCATAAATAATGTTTGTGGGGGCTAGTCATCTCAGGCTACACATTTAGATATAAATAGAAGTACTAGACTTTGAAGCTTTTGAATAGAGTAATTACTGAGTTTCTTGCCAGGTTCTTCTCACTAAAAGCAACCTACAGAACCTGGCGGTAGCATGTATAATCCTGCACAATAATGTCACTCTGACGATTTGAAAGTACTTTGTTAAAAGTCTAATCGAATAAAGATATTTTTGAGTTTGAATAAAGAATCATCTAGACCCTTTATATCGTCAGGACACGAGACTTGCCAACGAGAAGGAAAACTTGAGAATTTATTATCATTCTGCTTTCTAAAGTTATCTTAAAATTTGGCGGCTGTAGCTAACGCGTCCTGTTACACAGCGTTTAGTATTAATAGATGTTTCTCTATTAACACGCCGTGATCCGAGTTTACGGCTTCATGCGCATTTTACGAGACTCGCTTACAATTAATTGGAAATGGAATTTATAAAGATTTAAAGATCCGTGGTGGCGTTGGGAGCAGACACCTGGTAAGCAAGCGACGCAAGTTCGAATCTCAGCGGTCTGTACCAATGTGTTTGTCTAAAAACCTAAGTGACTCCACGTGACCCCAATAAGGTGAAGGAAATTTGCACTGTGCCTGAGACGGCAATGGACTCACCCTCTGTCTTGGCACTTAATCATATTTGGTGAAATGTAGGTGTTGCTGTAACACCTCTGCATTTGGTTTTACAAACAGACATTTCAATTTTATTTATCTGTAACTTGTCACAAGATATGGATGTATATATATATATGTATTTATACTACACGGACTGCCCTCGGGCGGGCAAAGTTGCCTGATTGCTACATGACAAGTCGTGGGTATGGAAATGTTACAATCACAATATATGAACATAAGTACAAGTAAGTTAACGACTGACGGCTAACTTCACTTTAGCACTGAGTTTCCATCTAAATGTAAAGTCACTTGTATTCTGGGTAACAAATCTAGCCTAGCTTAATATTATTAATTAATTTATTTAAATCTTGTATTATAGGTACTAGCTATTTTTATCATGGAATAAAAGTAAGTGTCGTAGAGCCGTGCTATGCGTGAGGTTGGAGTAGTCGCCTGCTACGCAAGCGTCGCAAGTTCGAATCCCAGCGGTTTGCACCAATGAGTTTTACTGAAAACATAATTGCAGTGATTTCACACCACGTGCTTTAGGGTTAAGGAAAATATCGTGAGGATCCCTGCATGAATGTCTGAGAAGTAATTCAAAGACGTATGTATAGTGCTTGAATCGGCGATGGGCTCAGCCTATGCCTCGTTGGTACTTAATCATATTCGGTGAAGTGTGAGTGTTGTTCGTAAAACACCTCTATTTCCCTTTCGGGGATTCTTTAGTGATGGCAGGAGAATATTTCTTTAACCCCTTCGGGGACCCTTCTGGGATGGAACACATTAAAGGTACTAGCAAAATATAGTAAAGTAGATCAAAAGCCAAATGAATAAAAAAATATCAATGCCCTAATAGTATCCTAGACGGGTACTCGTAGGGGTTAGACTCCTCTTTGACTGAAATTAACGCACAGACAAAACAACAACAGTTTTTTTCGTTTGCTCTACGCTAAAACCCTTTTTCAAAGTACAAACTTCAAAATATCTTTATTTGATTAGACTTCTTACAAAGTACTTTCAAATCGTCAGAAGGAGACAAAAAATACATTATACAGGAATATGAATGTTACCACCGGGTTCGGAAGGTTGCTTTTGTTGAGAAGAAACCGGCAAGAGACTCAACAATTACACTTTAAAAAAATATTATATAATGTTATTACATACATACATACATATGCTCACGCCTGTATTCCCCGATGGGGTAGGCAGAGGTGTTGCAATCACAACACCCACTTTTCACCGAAGATGATTAAGTGCCAACGTGACAGATGGTGAGTCCATCGCTCTCAGACACTTTACATTCGTCATTGAATTACTTCTCAGAAATACGCAGGTTTCCTCACGATGTTTTCCTTGACCGCAAAGCACGTGGTGTGAAATCACTGTACATAAGATTTTTAGAAAAACTCATTGGTATAGGCCCCGCTGGGATTCGAACTTGCGTCGCTTGCGTAGCAGGTGACTGCTCAAACCTCAAGACCACCATGGCTCTAATGTTTTTGGTTACAGTATTTATATCTCATATTTCTTAAATGGTCAGATTATAAAACGTTGTCATTCAGGACATGCTTTGGATCTATATAAATATACATTACATCCCCATTAGATAACACATAATCATCGCCCTGGAATTATCCGATACATTATTGGGGTCGGCACTTGATTCAACCCGATGTGGCTGTTCACCTGATTTTTATACGAAGCGACTGCCATCTGACCTTCGCAAACCTTTTAACGAGGAAAATCTGTGATCTGGGTTAAACCAGTTGTCAGACTATTTTAGGCCTCGGACTGACTTGTAACGATTGCCAAAGATGATAAATTGGCAACCGGGACCGACGGCTTAACGTGCTCTCCGAGGCACGGAGAGAACTCGGGCGGTCACCCATCCAATTACTGGCTAGGCTTAGGGTATATGCGCAATAGCAACTGTGCCACGAGATCCTCTCTCCCTTAGATAACACAAACAAACACAAAGTAATTCACAGATAAAGTTACCCGATGTAATCTTGGCGGTTAGAAAAGTGAACTTAAAAGATAACGATGTCTTTGGCTGCGCTCCTTTGATGTCTGCTTGTTACAACTTTGTTCTTGTTAAGCTAACTGGAGGAAAAACTCTTGTCATCCGATAGTACTGTGGGGTATTGCGATACGATGCCCGAGATTCTTTTCGTCAACTGCAAAATAATTGGATTAGATGTTAACGGTTACAGACGACGGACCAAATGTTTTTCTTAATAAGACAACGTGTTTTTTGGGACAGATGTCACTAATTTGTCTCACAAAACAACTGGGGCCTGACCATGAGCTCTTATTGCAATGAATTCAGCTGTGCGACAGTGACAGATTTATACACGTCAAATACATCTGTCTCATAATGAGAGTAAAACGAGCTCATGAGCTCTTATTGCCATGATCAATAAGAGCTCATGGTAAGGCCCAGGTAATTTTTTTAAATTCTAGATGTGCCCCGCGGTTTCACCCGCGTAACCTTAATTTCATGGATGTCCTGCAGAACCCTATTTTTTTATTAAAAGAAGCCTAAGTTACTCCTTGTAACATAAGCTATCTACCAGTGAAAGTCCCGTTAAAATCGGTTCAGACATTTCGGAGATTAGCCGGAACAAACCGACAGACAGACAGAGAAAAATTAAAAAAAACCTTTTTTTTCAGTTTATAAATACATTTGAAAATAGAAAAAATTCAACTACCCCTATTAAGAGCTGTATTAGACCGCAAGAGGGATTTGTGAATATTTTACCTTAAATCCTCAACGATAGAAATTATAAATGATATTTAGTGGAACAACCCTATATAAGATCAGCATGTTCCATCAAGAATCATATCAATATCAAAGTTAACTAAAGTGCACAGAGGCACAGTTCAAAGCCCCGAATGATTCCCCAATTCGGAATAAAAAATCGTTTTCGGTATAAATACATAGAAGAGTGCGGTAATCCAGTCCGGACGTAGTAAATCCTCGCAAACGATGTGGACCTTAGATAAATCAGCCTCCTTATAATCTTGGAACGTAGGAATCGATTCTTTCACTCACTGGAACCGGACGGATCTTGGATTAAAATATTTTACTGCTCACTGTGAGTGATGTTTTTGCTGTATCGTTTGGTTTTGCCAGAGGTTTAGCTCCGAGCTCCGTCGTTATTCTGATTTATTGGGGACGTGCTTATTCTTTGTGCTGATGTACAGTCAGCAGCGAAAGCGATGACCATTAATTTAAGAGGAATGGCATAACGGGCTCGACCGTGCGAAATTTGGGGCAGCCTGGCTAGGACTGCACCTCCTTACAGAATATCACAATTTTCGTCTTAGCCTACTAGTGACCCAAGCATGTGGGTTGACACGAGCGAACGCCATCGCTTGACTTTGCGTTTTGCACTTTTTTGTATATATATATGCTCACGCCATCCCAGAAGGGTCCCCGAAGGGGAAGGTGTTGTATCAAGAACACCCACATTTTACCGAATAGGTATGATTAAATGCCAGCGTGACAGAGGGTGAGTCCATCGCCGTCTCAGGCATTATACATATGTCTCTGTATTATTTCTCAGACATTCCTCACGATGTTTTCCTTCACCTTAAAGCACGTGGTGTGAAATCGCTGCACATAGGTTTTTAGAAAAACTTATGGGTGCAGGTCCCGCTGGGAATCGAACTTGCATCCCTTGCATGTCGTAAAATTTTCTACACTCGCTGCTTGGGCCGCTTTTTAACGTTCCCATACAAAATGACGATAGGTATGTCTCTGAACAGTTGTCCATGCTCTGGAGTGGGAATATCCCATTATTTTATCAATTCCTTTAATTATAAAAAAATATTTTCTCAGCACACCTCTTTAACCCCTATGACATGTCCTGTCAAATCCACGTTGAATATAAGAAATTCTTCTCAGGCCCACAACTCCAGATGCCTTAGAAACTTTATGGGTAAATCCAGATATATGTATGGTTATTGAACTTGTTAAAAACGATGAGTTCTGGAAGATCCGATCAGTGCCGTATAACTAAGATAGACTTTTATTAGCTAGTATTTTCCATAAGGGTGTAGGTATGTTTTCTTCCCCTAAACCACACCCCTAAATTGGTAATGGGCTTGGAACGGTTGCCGCCACATATTGACACCGCGGTGTAATCCGGTAATATATGCAAGACGCCTGAGGCGTTGTTAGTATCGGATTTGCATAATGGCCAATCAGACTGCTGTGCGATATGGAACCCTAACTGGGTGTTTTCAAAGGTATATATTGGTGAATGTATTTATCGGTGCAGTTTTGCATTGAAGATACTGTAGATCCGAATTATTTTAACCGACTTCAAAAAAAGAGAAGGTTATCAATTCGAATGTACGTTTAAATAGTTGTTACATCAGATCTTTAGACTAGGTGAACCAATTTCGATGATTCTTGCTTCCCAAATGGTTTAATTTAGTTCAGTCCTGATGGTGGCATCCATGAGAAATCGAGGGGAACCTTCGAAAATCTTACTGGTGACTAGCATTTGTTTATAATTTGAAGCACTACTATTTAATGAAGGTGTAGAATCGACCTGATGATGGAGCCGAAAGACAGTCGAACGAACTCTTCAACGATTTACAGCAAGTATCTAGAGTTTGGGCTTGATTCATTTGTATTGATGAGAACTCTACACCTAGATGAATTGTGACTGGTGTAGGTAAACTTTGCAAAAAGTCACTGATAAGCGCGAATATATTTTTTTTACTAAAAACAATAAAAAAAAAATCACTCGTAAGGTGGCAAACATGCAGTTCACCTGATGATAAGCAATGTTTTTTCTGGTATAATCACATGCTCCAACTTGAATTTCTCTTGAACCAGTGTTTAAGACTGTACATTATATTCTGTATATTATATTAGACAGTCATTCAGAGGAGCTCGTGGCACAATTGCTATTGCGCATATCATTCGATCAGCGAAGCTAAGCAACCCTAACCAGTAATTGAATAGGTGACCGGCCGAGTTCCCTACGTGCCTCGGAGAGCACGATAAGCCGTCGGTCCCGGTTGCCAATTTATCATTGGCAATCGTCACAGGTCAGTCGGGGGCCTAAAATTGTCTGACAACTGGTTTAACCCAGATCATTGTTTTTCCTCGTTAAAGGGGTTGCGAAGATCAGATGGCAGTTGCTTCGTATAAGAATCAAGTGCCGATCCCAACAATGTATGGTATAAGGCCAGGGAGATGCTGATATTAGTTAGTCAGTCAGGGCTGATAATATTAAGGATCCTCTTACCATCCGACGAGCTTGCTTGCCACCTTGATTGTCCATTGTTTTTATTTATTCTTCTTTGTGCATTATTTTGGTTGCTTTAGAATTAATCTGTCTGAAAGCGACGACACACAGACACGTTTTGAGATTGTTTATCTACTATTATAAAGAGGAAAGATTTGTATTTTTATTTGTATGTTCGTAATGAATAAACTCAAAAACTACTGTGCCTATTCCAAAAATTATTTCACGATTAGAAAGATACATAATCAGCCAGTAACATAGGCTTTATTTTAGCCCCGTACTCCCACGGGAACGGGAACTAGGCGGGTCAAACCACGTGATGTCCGCTAGTTGTTAAATATGCTCACGCCATTCCAGAAGCGTTGAAGGGGTAAGCAGAAGTTATAACAACACCCACATTTCACCTGATGATTACGTGACAGAGGGTGAGTCCATCGCCTTCATTGTTAATTGTGTATTAATAAAACGTATCATCCTTAGAACTACACGAGCCTACCAACACCCAGTTGGATCCGACAATTTTACGAGTAAACCCTTTGCAATGTTAACAGCAGTTTAGCCACCCCATCGATAAATCCGGCCACTCTAGCTAACTTTGTAACGGGGGCGACAAATTTGCGGATTTAGTAAACCGCCGTTTTTCACTGGCACTTTACGTGTTTTGTCTAGTTTTATCACCTTTAATTTGGACTATCACAAATTTGAATCTTATTACGTACTCGCATGGTTGGTAATGAAAAACTAATTATCGAGATTTACAATCACTGAATCTTGTTTGAGTCCTGCTGACAGCATTCAGAATAATTCGAGTATTATATTGGTTTAGTAGCTACCCTTCCTCCTTCGCTTCGAGTTAGGACTTTGCAAAACGAATACTTTGCTCAAGTGTGTATTTATAAAATATGCCCAAGCCATTGCAGAAGGGCCCGCGAAGAAGTAAACAGAGGTGTTGTAACATCAACACCCACATTTCACCGAATATGATTAACGCCAACGTGACAAAGGGCGAGTCCATCGCCGTCTGAGGCACTATACATGCGTGTTTGAATTACTTCTCAGACACACACAGGTTACCTCAGGATGTTTTTCTTCACCGTAAAGCACGTAGTATAAAATCACTGCACTTAAGTTTTAAGAAAAACTCATTGGTATAGGTCCCGCTGGGATTTGAACATGCGTCGCTTGCGTAGCAAGCACCGCGGCTATAATTTCTTTAGCTATAAGCACGTAGGAGTTAAACTCTTACATATTAGTTAAACCCGTATCAAAGATCCGTAGTTGACCAAACAGACAAAATAACATTCCAGTTTTTTATTCGTGACATACTTACATGTTTAAATTCTAAATTCTTAAAAAAAAGGAGGCCCCTATACCGCAAAGACAAGGGAAGGAAAAATTCGACGCATGAGGTAGGATCACGAGTATCTCAGTTGGAAGAACAACTGCATTATTTACAGAGGTCGTGGGTTCAAATTTCGTATTTTACTTTAGACAAAATATATTTTTAAGAATTTAGACAAAATAATTTTGTATGGAAATTGCGACTCAAATTATATATAGTCTTGAAGTTTAATTTTATGGTCGTCACTGCTATAACGATGATACCCTCTGTACCCCCTGGACCAGATGGGTCTTTGTCAATTGTACCAAGTCTCACCATTACGCTACGGTTCACTTGAAAGTTCGTTAAAGGTAGTTGTAGTTGAAACCTGCATTAGAAAGCAGACGCATTGCACTATAAAGGAGATTAAGTGTCCGCCCGAATAATATGTTTGTTTTAAACCCACCGTAATAATAAGTTAGCGGTACTTTGTTTTATGTTAATTAGTATCAAGGAAGATATAAAGGTACAGTTTACGACGAGTTTCTGTTTATGGCGTAGGTAAAGTCTTGTACTAAACATTATGCAGCTCATCTAGTGTTAAAGGTATATAAATAGTAATACATACAAATTAACGGAGCCGTGGTGGCCTCGGGGTTAGAGCAGTCGCCTGCTACGCAAGCGACGCAAGTTCGAATCCCAGCGGGGCCTGTACCCCGATTTCCTAAAAAACTTATGCACAGTGATTTCACACCACGTGCTTTACGGTGAAGGAAAACATCGTGAGGAAACCTGGATATTTCTGAGAAGTAATTCAAAGACGAATGTATAGTGCCTGAGACGGCGATAGGCTCACCATCTGTCACGTTGGCACTTAATCAAATTCGGGGAAAAGTGGGTGTTGTGATAACAACACCTCTGCCTACCCCTTCGGGGAATACAGGCGTGAGCATATGTATGTATGTATGTACATACAAATTAAGGTTTTGCGTTAGCCTAGTCTTTTGGTAATAAGGTGAACTATATTGTAAAGTAGTTGTCACCTGCAAACGTTGTATTGCCATATATTTTGTGGGGTGGATCACCCTTATCATTTAGGGGTATGAAAAATTATTTTATATATTAGAAGATGGCAAAAGTTATTGACAGATGTATCAACGCTAGAAACATAAACTTTCCCTCACGTATTATTCTTATAATAAAACCCAAAGTTTGTACATGAATAATTTAATCAATAACTTGTTGTAGCTACTGCAGCCCCGTTCTTCCAAACAATAAAAATGATGGCTGACATGCAATATTATATTTACCAAATGAAATACAAAAAACCAATATTAAACAATAATAAAATAGGTTTCAATATCAATATTAATCTTCAATAGCAACAACAACAATATGATTGTATAAAAGGCAAAAAAACAAAAATAAAAAAAAAAGAAGAAATTGGAACTATTTCAAATTTAAAACTTATTATTTTTAATTAATTGTCGAAGGCAGCAGCAAAATAAGTCCCGGCCTTCTTGCATGCTACAATAAATTAAACATAACGTAAACTTTGAATAAGATAGGATTTTTCAAAATTCAACCACTGGAGGATGAAATGAAGGTTGAAAGTATGTATGTGAAATCTTACTGCTTAATCTTAAGCAGATATTTATATTGATGCCAGCTTTTCCAGAGTTTCTTGCCGGTTCTTCTCAGAAAGCAACTATCCGAACCGGTGGTAAATTCTTAAATTTGCATAAGTGCCTTACGAGAGCCTAATCTGAATAAATAATTTTCATCTTCATTATGTCATAGTAGCGCGCTTCAAAAGTGGAGTGAAGTGAATTCTCATAGTTTATCACAAGATTATCAAAATAAGATAACATTAGTCAAAGTAACAAAAGATCAAAGTAATTCCGATTCCTCTGAAGTTAAGCAATCACATTAACAAATCGCTCACGAAAGTTGACAGCGCGAAATGACAAAGCAAATCTGTGTTTAGGGAAATAACAGTTGAAATGTTTGTCAAGGTATAAAGCTATCGTCACACCTATGCGATTAGAGAGATTTTAGGCACAAAACATTTTTCGAAACCATTCATCTTCTCCTTAATTTAACAAGTTTAATTTTCGCGTACGTAAAGTAAGTGAGTAAACGCGGCCGCGCGTTCATTCAATCGCTTAAGGCCGCGAGCTCTTCGGCCCTTAGTAACCATAGCCTGTAACTACGTTATCGTTGGAGCTAGATATTTTACGACTTCAACATCGTGATATATTCATAAAACCCTACAACTTCTAGAAGACAACTGTTCCTTTTTCTCCGACATCCTGTATAGGTGCCTTCACTTGTTATGAGCGCTCAGAGATAAGTGGCCCCACTATTATACATAATTGCACATTAGTTATCTATACATGCGCATGTATTTATTCGCGGAGTGTCGCGCGCACTGGTATTCTCTCAGCCCCTGTAGGGGGACTGGGGTTTCCGTGTCGGGGCTTTTGGCCCTTTGACGGAGGTGTCGAACGTCGCGCGGGGCGTTGGATGTGCCTGTACCCAGCTGCTGCGCCTTTAATACTGTATAAGAAAACATAACCATAGCGCGATAAAACTAGCACGTAGCGCCATCTTGTGAGTCAATCACAACTGTAACTCTAGAGATTTTCAGTTATTGAAATACAAAGTTACGTAAATAGGTATAATCAAACGATAACAATCCTAAATTAACAGCCATTCCTCACAAAGATATTTAGGTTTCCTCCAATTATTATGCTAATGCTTACCCAAAAGAGTTATTTACCGCCTTAACTAAGTATCTAGTAAAAAATAAACCTCTACCGAGCCTGTATGCGCCGATTAAAAGTGCAGTCTTATTCGAAATTTATATTTCAACAGATGTGTAAACTTTGTGCAGTATTTAAGTGTACTTTACGTACCTTCAAAAGTAATCTGTGCCGGTGTGTTGAGTACATTAAACTAAATAATTTATATTTGTACCGTTTGTTTTATCATCACAAATCATGCTTTGAGGTTGATGAATCAGGGAGATTCAAACAGCATAAATGTATAGTATATTATCTATAGTTATCTACTATTAGTTTATCTCTGTTGCCTATTTAGCACACAACACGCATCTTTATGGGAGCTTATGACCACGATCTCGTCGGTAAAAAACAAGCCTACAGTCTACTTGATGGAGAATGGCTACTCATTATCATCTCCCAGTCCTTATCTATTGTTGTGGTCGGTATTTGATTCAACTAGGTGTGACTGATTAACTGATTTCTGTACTAAGCGACTGACTTTCGTAAACCGTTTTACAAGGAAATTCTGTAATCTGGGTTGTCAGATTTTCTTCGGCCTCTGACTGACCTGTAACGATTGCCTAAGATGTCAAATTGGCAACCGGGAACGACGGCTTTACGTGCTCTCCGAGACACGGAGAGGTATCGGGTGGTCATCCATCCAATTACAGGCTTGGGTTAGGGTTTTTTAACTTCGCTGATCAAATTATATGCGCAATAGCAACTATGCCATAAGCTATTTTTTATGAAGTTAATTTGGAATTGCTGGCAGGCACTTCGATATTATTTGTCTGTATAGAAATAGGAAAGATATCGATAATAAAAAATATAGAACCTTAACAATTCCGAAATAGATATCAAAGTTGAATCCCACTTGTAGTGAACACAATCAATCAAAAACACTCGAGTTGTAAGATCGCAGGATGCTTCGTTCACAAAGTTGATATTTAAAAGGTATTAAAAGTCAACCGGAGGTATAAGTTGGTTTATTGCTCTTTGCACCTTGCCATGACCAACTTTGCTCATATTTGAATTGTAAAACGGTTGAAATTTAAATTGTGCTGTTTGATGTTGCACAGTTAAAGGTAACGCTTGACTCAATGCTATATTTATTACTTTTCATTTGAGTTCCTCTGGTAAAGATGTGATATAAAGTGACACCCTATTGAAGAGTTACATTTATTTGAGCACTCATGACATGGGTCTTCCAAACTAGTACGAAAAAAATTAAAACGGTTTATTTACCAATATTTTATGGGTACAAATCAAGAATAGACAAGGCCAAGGTTTTCCCAATTATAAAATCTTTACTGATAAATAAAAATAAAAGATCTGTTTATAATCCGAAACTATAAATTTTTCACTAAATGCAATGCATACTTACATAAGCAATTTTAATTTTAATCTGTCATTCTTACTGTTGGTTTTACTAACCAATTCCTGAAACAGCTGGACCCATTTTAACAGGATTTTCATTGGTAGAAGCTGATGTAAAGAGAAGAAACATAGGATTTTTTTATTTAAAAATAATAGGGAAATCCGTGAAAAATAATCCACCGTGCGAAACCGCGGGGAACAGCTAGATTATTTATATTGGCGATCTATGCGATTTCACCTAATTGATTGATTTATATTGGTGACAGTAATCCAAAATAGTAAGAAGATTCGATCGAATCAAAATAAAAGTGATGAAAAGCTATATAATATAGATAATAAAGATAGGTATACGATAAATGTAGTATTCTAATCAGAGGAATTGGATGGAATATCAAAAATATACGTTATAGATTATTTTTCTACACTAATATTATAAAGAGGAAACCTTTGTTTGTTTGGTTGTAATGAATAGGCTCAAAAACTACTGGACCGATTTCAAAAATTCTTTCACCATTGGATAGCTACATCATCAGCGAGTAACATAGGCTTTATTTTATCCCCGTACTCCCACGGGAACGGGAACTACGCGGGTGAAACCGCGTGAGGTCCGCTAGTCTTCGATATTTTCCATTTAATATTCCAATTTTGCTTTGAAATCTAGGGTCTCATCGATCGTGTGATAATATGTTAGTTTTTATGAAACCCGTGTACCAGTTATTAGTTATTGCTCCTGGCATTTCAAAATTGCTAGCGCCACATAGAGCGCTACTTTTTACACGCAATTTTAGTATTGCCAATTTTATTTCGTCTTTTAGGGAGTTGACTCTAGCTTTGATGTTGCTAGCAATTTTATTTTGTAGTTTTTTGGCAAAACTACCACGCGTACGAGCCATACAATTCTGCTCGTTTAAAAATTCTGTTCTCAAATCACAAGCGCCAAAACAATCAATTAATTTTGAATAGAGTAATTTATGAGTGTTTTGTCGGATTCTTCTCAGCGATAGCAACATTCAGACCCTGGTGGCATTTATAATCATGCAGTGTATTTTTAAGTCCATCTTGCGTTTTGAAAGTAAGGACAAATCTAAACAAATAAAAATATTTTTGATTTTGATTTGAATATTGCGTAAGCAAGCAACATTTGTTCGAATCCCACCGGCCTGTATGAAAGACTTTTTCTTAAATCTAAAGAGAAGGAATTCAAAGACGTATTTAAAGATAGTGCCTGAGACGGCGATGAACTCACCATTTGTAACGTTGGCACTTGATGTTCTTCGGTGAAAAGTGGTTGCTGTTACAACACATCTACTTGGGATGTTTTTGTTTATATGGTCTGACCTTATACAATGTTGGTCCTTATAAAATTCATTGAAAATTGGCTGTTGTAACAGCAGTCGCGTTATTCTGTAAGTCTGTTTCTCAGCTTCACACTCGGTTTCAAAGACACGAAAATGAGCTTTATTGCACATGGATTATGTATCAATTTCCTATGATTTAAGCCGACGCTCGACCTCTTACATTACTTTTGGAAACCTTATAGAATAACGCGTCTGTGTATAGTCCTGGCTGGAAGCTTTCCAGTCCTCGCCATTGTCCGTTTAAGCTCCCAGAACTTAAGCTGTGAGAGATAAATATTTAAAAATACACCTGTGTCCAACCCTTCGGGGTTTAGGGAAGGCTCAAAAACTGGGGTTCTACTAAAACTTCGTAAACGAATGACAATCAAACGTAGTTCCAGCATCGCTATGTTTTTATCAAACTCAAGTTTCCAATCGTTTAATTAAAGTAGGTTTATAATATACTAGCGGACGTCACGCGGTTTCAGCCGCGTAGTACCCGTTCCCGTGGGAGTACGGGGATAAAATATAGCCGATATTAATCAGTGATAATGTAGCATTCAAATAGTACTTTTTGGGCCAATTTGTTACAAACATACGTACAAACCCTTCCTCTTTATGATATTAGAATAGATAAACGTCAAAGTATTTTCTAGGAGACCATGTTTGGACGTAATTTTAGAACGAATAAAAACCGTGATAGTATCTTTGCGAAATGTTGGCTTCGTTTAAATGATTGAAATTTAATTAGTGACACTATAAGTATACAGAGCAAGTCACAAGGAATAGTCCTCATCCATAGTTGATCAAAATTTCTTTTAAAAGAAGTCCCTTGTATGGGCTGCGACCTGCGTGGACACACTTGCTCGTTGCCACTGAAATTCAACTTAGGCATAAGCTGGGACGGCGGCAAGTGTGTGCAGAAAACTTCAAGCTGCGGAAATCTCCAGATATTAGTAATAATTGTATATTTCTTTGTTTTTTATTTTTATTTCTTTTCCTTTCTATTATACTAGATCTAAGTAAAGTTTTTCTATACATCTAACGATACATATAAAGTAATTATATGCATTTATGAAAGTAATCGTATATGCAAAAATGTTCTCCGCCTGTTTGTCTATCTGTTTCGGATAATCTCTGAAACGGCTGGACCGATTTTAACGGGACATTCACTGACAGGTACCTGATGTTACAAGGAGTAACTTAGGGTTCCGTGAAACCGCAGGGCACAGCTAGTGGTTAATATAAAGAACGCGTATCTATAAAGTTGCCAATTTTTACCTTTTGACGTGTGGAACCCTAATAAAAAACACATTTCGGTCTTCCCGGAGTGTTCAGCTTCGCATGTTATAGAGTTTATTGGCGATAACTCCGGGGGCTCGTTACATTTGATTGGCTTTTACAAGAATTGGGAAATAAATACTGCTTGTGGCTGTTTTTGCTGTATCATTGTTATGTTCCGGTTACGAAATCAGAAAATACGCGTGCAACGCTAATATTTGAAAGCCTACGCCGTAGCAAAGTTTTATTCTACGGTATACCAATAATAATAATAATATTTGTTCAAAAATACCGTGAGAGCCGTAGTGGCCTTGAGGATTGAGCAGTCGCCTGCTACGCAAGCGACGCAAGTTCGAATCCCAGCGGGGCCTGTACCAATGAGTTTTTCTAAAAAACTTATGTACAGTGATTTCACACCACGTGCTTTACGGTGAAGGAAAACATCGTGAGGAAACCTGCATATTTCTAAGAAGTAATTCAAAGACGTATGTATAGTGCCTGAGACGGTGATAGACTCGCCATCTGTCACGTTGGCACTGAGTCAAATTCGGTGAAAAGTGGGTGTTGCGATAACAACACCTCTGCCTACCCCTTCGGGGAATACAGGCGTAAGCATATGTATGTATGTTACAACACCTCTGCTTACCCCTTCGGGGACCCTTCTGGGATGGCGTGAGCATATATTCTAATCGAATAAAGATATTTTTGACTTTTGACTTGGACAGCGAGGAATCAAATGGGTTCCTCCACATATATTTAACAATTTACAAGATATCTTTCTCAACAATCACTTGACATTGGCGGAATAGTTTTACTTGAGCTCATCGCCATTAAATAAATAAAAGAAAGTTTGACTTTGACTATAAAGACTGATATACTTACTTACATGAAGTCAAGTAAGCACATTTTAATACACTTTCTGAACTATCTACTTTTCTGCGAACACCAGGTGTCCTGAATTTACGAGGCGACATTAAAATAATATAATGTTCGTGTATTTTGGAATGTTTTCGTTCTGCGGTTTTAAGTACTTGATAGATTTACGGTGGGAATATTCGTAACTTTTTGTTTGCATAAAAAGCTTTACAAAAACCGACTTCGAAAAATGTACAGGCGATGTCACGAGTTAGGAGCGCTCAGCGAAGTTAGTGGGTATAACCACGCATGTACCGTCATACAGATAAACAGAGACGGACTCATAATGTGACTACTTCAACGTCAGCGCTCATAAGTCGTGACGACTCCGTATACGTTACTTGATCGATTTAGTTTTATCTATATGATAATAATATTAATCGTTGAAAATATGTTTTGTACATAGATGCGAAACTCGTTTTCAGTGCTTGGCATAGGTAGAATCTGAACATTTCTAGGAATACTGATAGAAATGGAATAGACTAAAATTTTTGCTCAAAAAGTTATGTGGAAAAAGCGCACGTAAAATTTTTACAAAAAAAATTTCCACATTCAACCATGTCGCACGAATCGAAAAAATGTTCCATAATTGAATTCGGCGGGGTCGTGGCTACCCCAAACGTCGCGTCCTGATTGGCTGATATTCAAATTTGGAACTAACAAGATCTCGCACGGCGTGTGCGCGTGACGTCATTTTACGCTTTGGCTAATATTTTCCCATTGCCCTAAGGGTGGGTATTAGGTGTAATGGGGCGAGATAAGGACGGAGAGACTAAATGTTTACTCGATTTCCAGGCGTTCTAAGGGCTTATGGAAAGGTTTTTTTTTTTTTCAAATTTAAGACCTCAGCTCAAATTGATTGTTAAATTGAGAGTGACAGCTTTCACGTTATGTATATCTATCTCTTTCGCTGAATTGAATAATAATATTAATAAGGATTTATTACAACAACAATCTATATTAATAAATAAAACTGAAGAGTTTATAGTTATGATATAAGCAAACTATTTGTTTGTTTGCGCCAATATTTGATGGGTAATCTCAGGAACTATGATACCGATTTGAACATTATTTCAGTGTTAGATAGCCTATTTATTGCGGAAGGCTTATAAGGCCTTCATGCTAAAACCAATCGCGGGTGAAAGTCAGCGTTAGCCCAAAGCGGTGCCCGTGACTTCATCTGCTATCCGTATATTTTGGATAATACCCATAATGAATTTTATCCTATGTGTTATTCTGATGTATAAGCTTTGTTATTGTGAAGAATTATTTAAATGCATTCAAAAGTTATTGCGTGTAATTTTAACAAATAATATCTGGTTGACCGAGCTGTGCTCGGATTCTTCTTCACACAAAATAATTCCGGTGAGCATCAGTCTCGAACCGGGGTACTCTAGTTTCGTTATCGCCCCGTAAGCTGGAAGCCTCACCTTTGAACTACCATAACTTGACAGATGTCGGCGAAATTTGCCGTCGTATTGTAATTATATTTTATGAGTTTTTCAGTGTCTGATAACAATGTCAAAACGATGTTTTCCATAAATGAAACATGGCTAGATACATTTTTTGCCCCTGAAACCCCCTACATGCGATATTTCAATTATATATACAAGAATTGCTCGTTTAAAGATATAAGATACTTACAAACTTTCACGTATATACTCTTAGTAGGATTTACTTCAATAAAAAAAATGTTTTACAATTTCGCAACACAAACCTGTTATCAAAAGTGACCGAAGCAAATTGAAACTACCGAGTCTTGTCTCTGTGTATTTAAACAATTAACAGCATCTAAGTAAAACACCGATAAAAGAAAGGACCTTGGACAAAACAAAGAAAAACATTTATTTTATTTGAGATAAACTCGTAAAACTCGAGGTATAAATAATGTATACTTTGTCGGTTAAGAGCGATGTCAGTTTCATTCCTGGTTAATTTAAAGTGAGTCTGTTGGTTTAATGGTCGAATTTATCTAGTTTTTATATCCCAGTAAAGTTGCAAGGGCCGTTATTCCAGATATTTAATGAAATGAAAAACTGGGGGCCAACTATAATCGTTCAGCTCGTATTAAGAACTTCTTAGCTTTGTCGTTTTGGAACTTCATCATCTCCCTGGCCTTATCCCATACATTGTTGTGGTCGGCACTTGATTCGACCCGATGTGGCTGATCACCTGATTTTTATACGAAGCGACTGCCATCTGACCTTCGCAACCCCCTTGACGAAGAAAATCTGTGATCTGGATTGGATCAGTTGTCAGACTATTTTAGGCCTACGATCGACCTGTAACGATTGCCAAAGATGTTAAATTGGCAAACGGGACCGACGGCTTAACGTGCTTTCCGAGGCACGGAGGGAACTCGGGCGGTCACCCATCCATTTACTGGCTAGGGCTAGGGTTTCTAAACTTCGCTGATCGAATGATATGAGCAATAGCAACTGTGCCACGACCTTCTCGTACTTGAACTTACCAAAATGTTAAAGCTCAGAAATTCTTAATACCCTCTGTTTAAACTGATGATGGTAGGCCCCCTGATCTGTTATAACAATATGGACTTGTGGTTAGTGCGACACATGTGAATATACATATGAATTTGCTGTAAGAATTACCAAAGTGGTAATAATAATAAATTTAAAACTATTATATTATAATATAAAACTATTGTACACCACAGAGAAAACAATAATGAAAGATACAGTAAGAAAGAAAATTATAAGAAGAGTGTATACAAAAGGCGGTCTTATCGGTAAAGCGATCTCGTCCAGACAAACTTTGGGTACAGAAAAGAGAAGAAAGATAGTGGAAATAATGAGGGGAAAAGGTGAACTGTTGTAAAGGTATTAGAAAAATAAAAAATATATAATTATATAGATTATAATAATATGAAAATAATCCAACATAAACTAATATACGTACATACATTAACACAATCACATAAAATAATAAAGTGATAGTACCGAATCTTAGAACAAATCGTTGGATATGACACATTCATACAGATGAGTATATCTTATATCTTTAAACGAGCAATTCTTGTATATATAGAATCTAAATCTCGGAAACGGCTCCAACGATTTTCATGAAATTTTGCATGTAGGGGGTTTCAGGGGCAAAAATAGACCTAGCTAGGTTATATTTGGTGAAAACATCGTTTTGACCATGTTTTCAGGCACCGAAAAACACATAAAATATCATTACAATACGACAGCAAATTTCGCTGACATCAAGTTATGGTAGCTCAAAGGTGAGGCTTCCAGCTTACGGGACGATAACGAAACTAGAGTACCCCGGTTCGAGACGTTCACCGGATTATTTTTTTCTTTTTTTTGTGTGAAGAAGAAACCGAGCACAGCTCAGTCAACCAGGTACTATGACATTAAGAGAGAGTCATAGTCTCTCAATCAGGGGTGTCACGATCACAAGAACGCAAAGAAATTTTCAACTTCAAATCGGAAAATCTACATTACATTGAAAGTAAACTTAAAAGTAATTACATTACATACATACTTAATTATTTTTATATGTAGGTATTATTATTCATTCAAAATTTAGACAGATAATTTGATCTAGATTCCATACTATTGGTAAGTTTATATACTGTGGTATTAGTCGGATAATATATTAAACCACTAGACAAAACGACGAACGGTGTAGATAGGATTATACATAAATTATTTATTTGAAAAGGATAATTTTTCACTGTCATTTAACATGATGAAATCGCGTCAATATAGTAATTGTATCATAGCGTTGTTAATAAAAATTGTTTCTGTAAAATCCGGTACATTATTTTGAACAACAAAAACGCTACACGTTTCGAGGAACGCTGTGATTTTAAATAACACTTAAAAACAGAATTTAAAAAGGTATTAATTGAATATATCCTGAGGGCACTACATTTCACTTTCTATTCGGATCTGGGACTTTATATTCGTTGGGGGAGTAAGTTATTTTGATTTACGTTGAGTACGAGTACGCTAGGGATTGAAATCCGGGATATAGTTTTGAATCCCAGTATTGGTCGCAAAAGCATACCTTATTGTGTTATGTGACGTGGGGTCTTATTCCTGGGGAAACTCTTGGATTTATATCTACTGTGTTTAGATTTACCTTTTAATACATACATATATGCCTAGTTGTTTGGTACCGTATTTCAAAATAATGCAGTACTCCTTATAAAAGTTAATATGCAAAGAGGAAATTTTGTGTTTCTTTAAATATCGTAGATACTTTCATATACATATAGGAAATTATTATATTAGTATGATATAACGTATAGACGATTCAATTCTATTAATATCTATATTCAAAGTCTGTTTCACTAGATGCTAAGCATTAAAATTCATAATGGAATTATACAAAAAAATGCTGCTGTTCAGCAGGAGTGCCTCAAGCGCCGGAAATATGGTTGCATTGGTCAAGGTTACATATTTTCTGCGTTTGCAGTTGAAACTCTGGGGCCTTGGGGTTCGGATGCTCATCACCTTTTCAAAGAGGTTGCACGTCGTCTGGTAGAAGCTTCTCGTGACAAGCGGGCAGGGGCTTTTCTCGCTCAGAGAATCAGCATTGCTATTCAACGTGGCAATGCTGGCACCCTTCTTGACACGATCCCGAGAGACACCGATTGGGCCAAGTTTTCTACCGCACACTTTTGCAACTGAATGTATGACGTCGGGGACCTCACAACTCTTCCTTATTTGTTTCCCCAAGACATTACTGTATGTCAACACATATCGAATTTATGTACCAGCTCGTCCCATAACATAAATCAGAGGGCTGAAGAAATGCGATAATGACCTCAAGGAGCCATTTTATTGCCTTTATATGACGTATAGGGGAATTCCGCGTTTCGTTGGCACCACATTTCGCTTTAGTTTTACGAGGGCGTTTAAGGGTTAAGTGTGTAATGGAATGTAGATAGGAAACGGTTAGATGTCTCCAAGCGTTTACGGGTTGACTCTCGCGTTATTGTGTATGGGCCAGGATTAACCGTAAACATTGATGGGCGAGAACGCTAGCGGCATAGAAGGAACGGTATGTAACAATCATTAAAACAATCGCCAGTTTTGTAATTATGTCAACGTTGATATAGTATTAGTAATTTTCAGCATCGCGGAGGCTTGAGTCTTGGTATGCATGCGTCATGTAAAAAACAAGTGGTGGTGACGCCTGAGAATAAATGCAAATATATTTTGATGTGTGTTCGGCTTGACGCAAGTTGACATGTTCTGATCTATTCGAGTTTAAATATCGAACATATGAATAAGCTTTGCTTAAGGCTAGCTGCACACACTCAATAATATCGTCAATATTCACAGAATTATCGAAGAATTCCGGCATCATGCACACAATATTACTGACAATATGTAATTTATTGACACTATTATTGCGTGTGTTAGATTAGCCTTAGAATAGCAAAATCTAAGCCTAATTTCACAGAATACATATAAGCTTACTATAAGCAGTATAGTAACTAGTATGCATTGTTCGGAACGGCACCCACGCATCTACGAGATGCTAAGCACTTCTTCGGCAGTGCTTTACTTTACGAAACAAGAAAATTCTCAAAACTTCATAACGACAACTTTTATTAAGTACTTTGACGTAGGGCTTAAAAATATTTAAGAGACACAACCTTCGCGCTCCATTGGAGCAAATGTCCTAATTTCGAAAACAAGGCCTAGCTACCATACTGCTTGTAGTAAGCCTATAACTGTGCCTAAGTGGCGATTAAATTATATACAAATTCTAACATCTCGTATTACACAGCTCATTACTTTGAGAGTTAATTGAGCCACGAGGCTATAAGTAAAGAAACAGGCCATTTAACTCAACGTGCAGAAGAAGAAATTAGTTTACATCTTTGTCAATAGATGGCGCTACGCTAACAGAGGTAATTACTGGATCGCGATGTTGAGATTCTCGCACGCTAAGTGATCTATTATTTTGTTTATTTTGAATACCAACCTTACCATCTTATGAGAAAAGTTTTTTTACTGATTTGAATCCTTATTTAATACCTCTATAGGCACGGGTGTTGTTCAGTCACGTTAACGTAACGTGACGGTAAACGGTATTAAAAATTGAGCCTTCTTATATACATACATATGCTCACGCCTGTATTCCCTGAAGGGGTAGGCAGAGGTGTTGTAATCACAACGCCCACTTTTCACCGAAGATGATTAAGTGCTAACGTGACAGATGGTGAGTCTTACTTACTTACTCACTTTACATACGTCATTGAATTACTTCTCAGAAATATGCAGGTTTCCTCACGATGTTTTCCTTCACCGTAAAGCACGTGGTGTGAAATCTCTGTACTAAGTTTTTTTTTTAGAAAAACTCATACGTACAGGCCCCGCTGGGATTAGAACTTGCGTCGCTTGCGTAGCAGGCGACTGCTCGAACCTCAAGGCCACCACGGCTCGTACGCCTTCTTACGTCAATCGTACAATACAAAGATTATACGATCTAATCGAAATTTAATTGAAATGTGACAATATGCTTTTGTTGACTCCACGGTGAACAAAATGCGACTATAATAGCCCTTAACAATAGGAGAAGTCTCAATGGCATTATAATGAATATAGAACGCTCATTTTATTGTAAGAAATCCATCGTAGAAGGCACCTACGTTACGTCTGTGAATAGACTTTCTGGATCCAAGATTGTATTGTTGCTATGAATGGCAGTCATTATCGAAAGATCATTTTATTCACTTGGATTTTTCAGTTTCGAACTTGATTTAAGAGAGGAAGGAAGAAAGGCGGAAGAATTTGGGAAGTGTTATTAAAACACTGGCTGAAAATAAAAATAAAATACTTATACTCAGTGACTTCTGTAGCTTATACCCTACAACCAAGAATGTCACTTGTAAAACACGTAGTCTGTGCTATGGGCAGCGGCTATTGTCAGCTTATGAACGGATGCAATACCAAAGGTGTCACTTGCGAAAATTTTAATAGGGAATAAAAAAATTACCGTTATTTCCATTAAAATTCGTATTTGAATACTTAACTCATTCAGCTTTGAGGTCATTTAGATTGAAGGGGTAGGCAGAGGTGTTATAATAATAACACCCACTTTTCACCGAATGTGATGAACTGCCAACGTGACAGACGGTGAGGCTATGGCCGTCTCAGACATTATACATACATCTTTGAATTACTTCTCAGACATATGCAGGTTTCCTCAAGATATTTTCCTTCACCGTGCACGTGGTGTGAAATCACTGGAGATAATTTTTAGAAAACTCATTGGCACAGGCCCCGCTGGGATTCGAACTTGCGTCGCTTGGGAAGCAGGCAACGTTCAAACCCCAAGGCTCATAGATTGATAAGATTAACAAAATGTCTGTATAATACGCAGGGCTCAATTAGTAAACCTTAAATATATAGAAACCACATCTTAAGTCCTTACCATTTTGTGATGACTGAATACACTCGTTTTGTGTGTGTTTCTATACCAAAACGTATTTACTCTAGTTTCGTTATCGCCCCGTAAGCTGGAAGCCTCTGAGGCTATTTTTCTAGGCGTTTGAGCTATCATAACTTGACAGATGTTGGCGAAATTTACTGTCGTATTTTAATGATATTGTATGATTTTTCAGTACTTGAAAATCTGGTCGGAACGATGTTTTCCAAAAATAAAACCTAGCTAGATCTATTTTTTGAAACTCCCTACAGACATAATTTCATGAAAATCGTATATATGCATATAAGATAATTTGGCTGGAATTGTGATATTTCAATAAACAATTGCGTTGCTCTGTAAACAAAGATTTATTTTACTATTTACACATATAACAATATTAACATTTAACTAAAATCATACTATCTTACCTGTAAACAAAGAAACGACATTTAAAGTTTATTCTTTAAATTAGTCAATTCCTTTACATTATTTTATTAGCCCAACGACTCCATTTTTATGTTAGTTCTGTCTACTTGACAGAATAGCTGTTTAACCAATCATGTAGGCTGTCATTACTCATAGCGACATCTATACGTTAAACAGTACATATCAAGAACACTGTATACCGACAGAAGAGCGCAGTACATATTAAAGAAGTATAGTTTCTTTACATACATACAAGATTTCTTCGTTTAAAGGTATAAGATGGTAACCCTCTCTGAAAATCCATTGCACGCCGCTGGGTTACAGTTCTATGTGAAATGAAAGCGAATATCCACCAGTAAACCTTTACCACTAAGATAATCACATCGGAACTATTCTGCAATCATTGACGTCATTACATCTAATCTTTACTTGGTTAGGAGCTTCTTTGTTACGTGCCAAGTTGGGGTCAAATTAGTTATTTGGGTCCTTATTGTCCCCGAGGCTTGGCCCTTTCAAACCTTGGACTACTAGGACGTAATTGGGAAATGGAGTTATCTTAAAGCTCGCAGATTGGAGGTTTGTAGGTATGTGTAACAGTTACTTGTAAATTCTATAGAAAGGGTATCCCAATCTATTCCGTGCTTGTATTATTACAGTGGATGCTAATCATGAAGGCTTTTACATACGCTCACGCCTGTATTCCCCGAAAAGGGTAGGCAGAAGTGTTGTAATCACACCCACTTTTCACCGAAGATGATTAAGTGCCAACGTGACAGATGGTGAATCCATCGCCGTCTCAGACACTTTACATACGTCATTGAATTACTTCTCAGAAATATACAGGTTTTCTCACGATGTTTTCCTTCACCGTAAAGCACGTGGTGTGAAATCACTGTACATAGAGCCACCATCTGTCACGTTGGCACTTAATCATCTTCGGTGAAAAGTGGGTTTTGTGATTACAATACCTCTGCCTACCCATTCGGGGATTACAGGCGTGAGTATATATATGTATGCAGGCTTCTTCAGGATGTTACGTTCGCAGCAGCCCACCTATCTTTAGTCTGTGATAACTAGGCCTATGACGTCCATCACATTAAATCACATACCAGATTCGAGATTAGAGTACATTAGACGGCTTGAATTAATCATCAAATTGTCATAAGATAACAGAGCTTGCGATGCATTAGTGTATTACTCTGCTGCTACAGTAATTAATTAGAAAATGTGACGTAATTTGAGAACCTCCCAGAATAAACACAGGCTTTATGTAGAGCCTTAAATGATAATATACATTTTGTTCCTCACTAACTTCAATTTTAAATATATCCTTTACTATATGCCCCACAGGTTTACCGCTCAATAAAAGTCAGCATTCGTCTGTCTGTTTGTCTGACTTTCCCTGGCAGATATCTAATTACTTTATTTAAAAAAAATAAATAATTACAGTTATTTAAAAAAAACATTACGGTTTCGCAGATCTCCCATGAAATTAGCTCAACGTGAAATATAAGTGCTCCACCACATACGTAGTTATATATATATATATATATATATAATGGCCATGTACAATTCATAATTCTGCAGTTACACTTACACTGGAACTATCAGCACTAAATCTGTTTCGTAGCTAAGCTGCGAATGTGCGACACATGTCTCAATTCATTCGGCTTGCTTGATATATTCATGACGCAGTACACTTTCTTTAGCAATACATAGACGTTCTACTTTATGACATATTTCATCATTTTAAATGAAATAAAGTATATAAAATAAAATATATCTCTGTGATTCTATTTCACACTAGCTTTGCTCTAAAGTTTCACCCGCTTAGATTTAATTAAATTCATTACGGCAAGAAACCATCACAGGCATTTGCACCTCTCATCAACTATATAATTATTATATAATTTTTTGAAAATTTGAAACAGTTTTTTTTACAATAAAAAAAATTGACCCAAATCGGTGTCTCTCGGGATCGTGCCAAGAAGGCTGGCAGCATTGCCACGTTGAATAGCAACGCTGATTCTCTGAGCGAGAAATCCCCAGCCCGCTTGTCACGAGAGGCTTCTACCAGACGACGTGCATCCTCCGGCACGGACGGACGTACTCCAAGGAGTTAAAAGTAATTATCTAGTGCGATATAACTGTCGACATAACTTTAAGTGCTCGAAAAAAAACAAATAGTTTCTCACACACGATATCTCTCACATCCTGTCTCTTGCCTTGATACTAAAAACTCGTAAAAACTTACTCCAGAAATCCTCTGGCTTTCCAGTTTAATATTGCAGTTCATTCAACGGTACAGTTTTCATAAATGTATTCTATGCCTTCTTTAAAAACATGACTTTAAAGCGGTGAGTTCCCAACTCCTGCCCGCAGTATTCAATTCAAAGTGGCTTGGGAAATTCAAATACCTTATTTGTTCTACGGAACTTTCAACTTAGAACACTGAAGTTTGTGTGTATGAACTAGCTGCTTGGGAAATAAAGTCAACATACACATGTTTTTCCTGGAAGCCTGTATACAGCGTAGAATTTACAGCGCATTGTAATTTTTACTTACGGTATTGTTGTTTAAGATATATTTTTGTAAGAGTACCCAATGTTTATGCTATGTAATACAAGGGTGGTATCAATATGTTTGTGTTTACACACATCTATGCTTATTACATTTGAAAAACTGAATAGGTTACACATCGCATTCTCAGAACGATTAGGGCTCAAAGCAAAACATTTCTTTTTATTTGAATTTTATAACTACAATGTTTTTTAAATTTTAAAGTATAGTGCACAAACACATTAGATTTATGGGTATACCTATAGATCTGACAATGTGATATGTAGCCTTCTTTTTAAATTTTCGTTATTCATGCAGACCCTGGGGCCTACCATCATCAGTACAGCACAGCGTATTAAGAGCTTCGGAGCATTGACGTTTCATTTTGGTACTAAAACGTCATAGCTAAGAAGTTCTTAATACGCGCTGCTTAAACGATCATACTGCTATGGCGTAACTAAAATGCCGTTATCTGACATTTGGTAGATTTTTAAATTTAATGCTATTATAACAAGAAAAAAAAACTATCGATCTGTGAATTTTCAATACCTTGAATAGTTTTGGAAATAATCCAAGTAATTAAGTCATTAAAAAGTCACATCGGTTTAAATTTTTACCGCAGTTTTTGCATGTTATTCAATGCAACAGTTTTGGTAGATGGCATTATAGATATACTACGGCAGCATAGCTGGCCCCCATTACACGAGCAACAACTGGAATTAATTAAGCTCTCAATATAGTAGACTCTCTAAAATGTTAATCCTAAAATCGGTTCGGTGACTTTATAAAATAATGTCATGTTTACTTGTGTTCAACATTGAGCATACATTAGTCAAAGTTAAATCGGATTAACCGTCTAGCTTGACTATAAAGTTAGATTATTAGATTTCGAGTGTTATCCCTCATAACAATAAGGTTGGAATTTAAACTGCTGGAAATTAAGATTCAAATAGTCGGAATATACAGGAACGCTCTCGGAAATTCTATAAAATTCTACAGTGGTTTTTTTCCTCGACCATTGCGATTAAAATAATTACGTGGTTATTTGAACAGTTTCTTCCTGTACACAGGGTATTTATCCTCAATATCCAGGTCAAAACAGAATAACTCGCTGTAATAATAACAAAAATGGAAGATCCAATCCATCCTAATGATACCCGTGAGTATCATTTATTACCAGCTTCGACAGAGAAAAAATAATAATATATATTTAAATTTACTTATTTTTTACTGAAATAATTAAATTTACTTATTTATTTTACCATGGTGGCCATGAAGATAGAGCTGTCGCCTGCTATGCAAGCGATGTAAGATCAAATCCCAGCGGCATGTACGTTGAGTATTTCTAAAAAGTTAAGCTCAGTAATTTCACCCTACGAGCTTTACGGTGAAGGAACACACCGTGAGGAAACCTGCATAAAATGAAATAGAAAATGAAAAAAATGAAAAATTTTATTCGGTTTAGGCCCTGGTAAGGCACTTATAAATGTGAGAAGAACATATCTCTGAGTAGTCAGTTAAAGACGTAATGTGCCTGAAACGGCAGACTCACCCTCTGTCACGTTGGCACTTAATATGCTTGAAAATTACACATTACACTTTTCACTAAATATTCGGTGCAATGTGGGTGTTGTTGTTACATCACCCCTGCTTACCCCTTCGGAGACTCTTCTGGGATGGCGTGAGCATATAAATTTAAGTATTTATATTTTTTCATGCTTCTGAAATTTGATAACAATCAATGGTAAATGTCAATAGGATCACACTGGCCCCTTGTGAGCAATCCGGTATGAAATTGCACCCTAATTATCTACTGTTGCCTCTTTAAAATTATTTTCAGTGAGCTACTACCTAAAATCCCTAAGTACGTTTTACTGAACTCAAATATATCATAATTTTAAATCCCTAAGTACGTTTTACTGAACTCAAATATATCATAATTTTAAATCCCTAAGTACGTTTTACTGAACTCAAATATATCATAATTTTAAATCCCTAAGCACGTTTTACTGAACTCAAATATATCATAATTTTAAATCCCTAAGTACGTTTTACTGAACTCAAATATATCATAATTTTAAATCCCTAAGTACGTTTTACTGAACTCAAATATAACATAATTTTAAATCCCTAAGTACGTCTTACTTAACACAAATATAACATAATTTTATTTTAGTTTAGTGAGGGTTTCAAATCTTTTATTTAATGCCTTTTATAGGATCGCATTCTTTGCATCATTACGTTATCATTGTATGATAAAGCTAGCTTATGTCTACCAAATTTGAGATCATAGACTCCAGAGGCTACCACGTGACAGGTTCTCTTGACATGTCTGGAATTTTAGCCGTACCCGTTTTTTAACTATCTGGGATTTTTCCGTGTTATATTTTTTATGGTATGCCTAAATATTTAAAAATTCTAAGTAAGCTATATATTATTTTTTTTCCAATCTGATATCAGTGATAATCCAACCATATTCGGTAGGTTTTATGTTTAGATTAGTATTCTACTGAAAAATACAAAGTCACAATGTAAATCAACGCACGTAAGTTGTACTTCACGTACGAATAATGTTTCTTTTCGAATGGTTTTCGTCACCAATTTTCTTCGTCAACAACATTTGGTTTAAACATCAATTTAAGACTTTCCAAACAATTTCTAATTAAAATCATGACAATTTCATGCAATTAGACATTCAAGTCAATCGACACTCATACACGCAAGCCTGAAGAAAGGGCGCCAAGTACAACGCATGCGCCCGAAACATACGTACGAACACCCACCACTCATCATGAGCCAGTCTCGGAGCAGACGTGACCCGACCCGCACGTCCTCTGGCCTCCAAATCACGACGAATTAAAATTACATTAACCGCGAGTGTAAACTTGAGCGCATAAATCATAAAGCCATTCGCGAAAATGTTTCTCGTAAAGTTATAGCTCCGTGTTTGGTAATTGAGTTTAGGCAGTAACGTGAAATGAGCGGGGTGCGTTATGTTTTCAATATTAGTCGTGATATTAACAGTTTTGGACTCGTGTGTACCGTTATATCATCATCAGTTCGCTGTCCATATTCCCCGTGGAGCGGAGAGTGCACATGACTTGGCTCATAGGCACGGATTCATCAATCATGGTCAGGTAAGATATATGTGTCGAACAATGATTTATAGCCGATATCATTTTTCGTAGGCCCATTAGTAGAACCATTATCGCCGAAACACAGACTTTGTTAGTTTTGAGGTTGTATATCTTAGAAATTCTTTTCGAAACTATACCCACTTCAAGAGATATGATTCCCCGTATCATAAAGTAGCCAATAATGATTTAAATCATTTGATAGAGATTACAGTACTTAGGTCTCAAACTAATCAAGTTTATGAGTGTTTCACTTAAGTTCAGTCTTATAAGTATAATCCGACTAATTATTATAAACGTGAATGTGTGTGAGTATGGATGTATTGATTATTGTCACTCTTTCACACAGAAACTTATGAATCGGTTTTAATGAAACTTCACTTGGTTATGCATCAAAATAACACATAGGCTATAAAAAAAGTATTATTTTTGGTAGTTAAATTATACGCTGGTAAAACTGCATAAAACCTCAGCTAGTATTTCATGAATATCAGTATAAAAAAAATGCTTTTAAAAAAATTATAAGTCCACTTATTTAAAAGTTTTATCAGATTTCTGGGGAAACGTATTAATTCGTCCAATTTGTGGATCTCCATAATAATCTTCCGCTACATAATGGCACTGTCTTTAAGACAAGGCTGCCAACGAAATAGACATCGTAGAACGTAGTAATCAAAGTAATGGTTTCCACCGAAAATAAACGTTGTGCAGAAATGTCAAGAGAATTTCTGGCTTGTGGTGAAATTTGCGAAATTTCAAGTAAACTTAAAGCGTGCCTGAGGGACGCAAAGATTTTTCTATAATTAATTGTTTGTGCAGTCTTAGGGCTTACGTCGATTTAAGCTTTACCTACCAAAACTCACTAGAGAATTCGAATATAGAAGTTTCAAGTGGAGGTTTACCCTAAGTAATTATTATCATGAATTATTGCTTTGGTATGAGAGTTCCAATTTGAAATTTACACTTTGAAATGTTAAGTATTTAAAAGTACAGTATTTTTATAAGGTCCTTGAAAACCTATAATCAAATAGCGACAACGATAATCGACAAGTCTGAAAAATCAGTAAGAAATATATAGTATATATTTACTTTGTAGTTTGTTAGTTAATAATGTTGTGATAAATAATGGCAAACAAAATAATAAAACGCGATTCTAAAAAAGCAAATCAGTTTCAAATAATAATTCTTTGTTAGCTAAAGTTATGAAAATTGCAATTGATGAAGTACAGATAAATAATGCTGGCTGAATACGAGGTCCTATGTTCGAACCCCAGGTACTATTTATAATTTCCTACTAGCATCTCGGAGTCTAAATTAGTGTCCCTATTACATGGAACTCAAACCTACCGAAATGTGTGTGTATAATAAACCTGAGTTTCTTGCCAGTTCTTCTCAAAGTTTCCGAACCGGTGTTAAATTTTCTACATTCATAAGTGCCTTAACAGGGCCCAAACTGAATTAGTTTTTTCCATTTTTACCTTTGCCTACCTTTTTTGTACTTTAAATAAGATAGCTTATAATCATAAGGACCTTTCAACTCCCTAGTCGATCAGGGGTGTGCATTCCATGTAAGCAAATAAGCAGTGCTTACCATTAGTGATGACTGAATACACTCATGTCGTATGTGTGTATGAGTCTATACCAAACCGCATGCACCTACGCCGCGCCACATTGGTGTGTACTTCACCTAGCTACTTATTGTTTATTCTTACCCCTCTGAAAATCCAATGCACGCTCCTGTAGTCGATAGGTATCCTAGAAAAAATACTAAGAGTACTACATACATACATATGCTCACGCCTGTATTCCCCGAAGGGGTAGGCAGAGGTGTTGTTATCACAACACCCACTTTTCACCGACTTTGATTAAGTGCCAACGTGACAAATGGTGAGTCTACCGCCGTCTCAGGCACTATACATACATCTTTGAATTACTTCTCAGAAATATGCAGGTTTCCTCACGATGTTTTCCTTCACCGTAAAGCACGTGGTGTGAAAATCACTGTCCATAAGTTTTCTAGAAAAACTTTATATAAACTTTATATATATAAGTATATTGTAATACTGTTCGCATACTCTGATTTAATTCCACAAACAATCCACTTCCCAACAAATAGGCCAAAGAATACTTTTATACATTCCATAAAAGCGCCTCTCTGTTTATACTAACATTATTATATTTCTTGCGTTTATAAAGAAGTAAAAAAGTTTGATTAAAAACGGAGTCGGGCAGTTCCCACGGGATGGGGTTTCTAAAATTGAAAGTTATCGTCATTTAATTTGACTGAACGATGATTATGAACCCAGTAAATGATTTAAAAAGGGGATGATTTAATGATAAAATGTGTTGGCTTAATCATCCGTTAATGTTATTTATCTTTTGTTGATATAGTGAATTAACAGATAATAACAATTTAATTTAATGTTGAAATGATAATCAATGAGTGATTTTCGCTATTGTTGTAAATGATACGCTACGAAAAGCGACAATTGTTGAATTAAATTTATTGTATAGTGTTACCTATACTGCGATCCATGCAATGAAAATATCGTGAGGGAACCTGAAAAATTTACAAATACCTGAATCGCCTGAAGATTAAGCAGAGGTGTGTTTATAACACAATGTTATTTCGCCAGTTATATTTAAAAGGGCTTGAGCCTATTGTCATTAACCGGGCATAATGTGAAGCCATTGAAAATACGAGAAAAGTACATAATAGCACATGAATGTGTTCAGAATTCCTTATACTTTACAATCTCTAAATGTAATACAAGTTTTGAGTTACATCTGTATATGAAAGTACAATTCAATAATGCGGCAGACATAATTTATATTTCAAAAAAGAGCCATCATGCCAAAATACTCGATGGGATCACGTGAATGCCTGAGTTAATACATAAAGAAATTAATGTACTCGCTTTACCGTCACTTTGCATTTATGGGAATTTATTGTGCATGAAAAAAATACATTAAAATCCATAATTTAAACTGTGATATTTTGCGCCCTGTTTATTATCACAGAGCCATGGTAGCCGTGGGGTTTAAGCAGTTGCCTGCTACGCAAGTGACGCAAGTTCTTATCCCAGTGGCACTAATGCACCAATGATTATTTGTGAAAATTTTACTATAGTAATTTCACCTCACGTGCTTTACGTCAGTATTATCTGAGAAGTATGGATAGTGCTTGAGACGGCGACGGACTCACCCTTTGTGATGTTGGCACTTAATCATATTCGGTGAAATGTGGGTGTTGGTTCAACACCTCTGCTTTCCCTTTAGGGGACCCTCTTGCGATGGCGTAAGCATATTAATTTTACATATTATCATTAAATCGGTTTCCTCGAGGGGTAAGAGGCAAATGAGATATATTGTAGTCGGTGAAAAGTTTTTCAGATATGAAATCTTCAGATAATCCAGATTACAAGGGATTAATGGCAGAAATGTTTATCATGTATAGAAGCCTTTTTACGGAGGAGATCACGATGAGTTTACAAATCCCGGATATTAACGTTACCACGTGACGTGATTCGGTCGCAAAATGGAAATATAAAGGTTTACTCTTTTCCTCTAGACAATTTTTGTGAGAGTCGAAGGTAATGTAAAAAAGTGAGTTAAAATATGAATATGATTATAAAAGAAGAGAGAAAGAGGGAGAGAATTAATGCATGACTTGTCGTATTATGAAATGATTTGATTAATGAGTTGAATCTTTAGAAGTAACTTTAATTATTTTTATTTGAGAATTAGATACATTTGTGGCTGTACAAATCTCTTCGGGTAGTTAAATGATCATTACGCGAACGAAGTAACGGGTAACAACAAGTATTACAATAGGTGGACTTCGTTTAATGACGATGTTTCGTGAAAAATCTCTAAACAGGAATTGGGAATATTTATCGGAATTTCGTTTCAAATCTCTCCCTGAATATACATAACAAAACAATATATTCACTATAAAGTTATGAACAGAATCGTACTTAACGATTTAAGTAACAAAACGAAACCCTAGGGAGCCCTTTAGGCAAAACTTTAATGTTTATTTCTGAGAGTTCAAGGGTGAACGTTTACAAAAGTAGATACCAGTGGGATGGTTTATCGGGGATTTATTGCATTTTTACCTTTAACGGAACATATGTAGCGGTAATTCCCTTATCAATCTCAGGGAGCCAACTATGGTCGCTCAAGGACCGTGTATTAAAACTTTTAGCTAGGACGTTCTTAGTACGCTCTGCTCAAACCAATGATGATAGGCACCATGTCGCATTCTATAAACGAAGATATGTAAACTAGTTAGTATATGAAGCTGATGAGTTTGTCTGTTTCTGAAGACATTGGGCTGATTTGAAATTATTTCAGTGTTAGATAGCCTATCTATTGATGAAGGCTATAAGCTATATCAGGCTAAATTCTTCCACGTGGACCAAGTCATGGAAAAAAGCTAGGCAAAACCCTATCTACGCAAAGCTTTCACAATCGGAGACACAAGGGGCCCACCATACCATACACCACCGATGCGTATGTGCGTCCAATTGTTCGAGAATTTACGATGAAGTTGAAATGTTAGCAGTGAATGTGTTGAGCAGAGCATATTAAGAACTTCTGAGCTTACATGTTTCATTATTGTACCGTAAAATTAAATAAAGATCCGAGCATAGTCAGCCCTAAATACACCTTGAAAATTCATTTTATTCATATATTTTTATTATATTATATTATTTTTTAGATCGATTACAACCTACGCACCCAAAACATTACAAAAAATTACAAAATTAATTTAGAAAAATACTAAAACTACAACGTCTGTCTTCCAAATTTGATCCAAATCAACAAATTGTAGCTTAATTCGACATGAGAAGGTAAAAATTATTCGTCAAAGCAACAAAATTAGATGTACAATGTATACTTAATCTTAACAAAGGAACACGCAAAAAAGCCGTAAAGTAAAATAAATACAAAGTAAAATAGCGCTGGAGTTTTAGGTAAAGCGCCATTCCAATTGAACGAAGTGCGAACACAGATGTTACTAAGGTATGCGAATCTGTAATCAGTCTCAGCTCAGCTAAGCCGGAGGAAGATCTCTACAGCTGAGCTTAGCAGTGGTTACGGTTCAAATACTCAGCTTATGTCTTATCTTAAGGCTTTTATAGAGTAGATTTGTCTAGTTTGTATGTTGAACCATAGTTTTAAAATGCATTGAAATGCAAACTCTAAGCCGAACTGTGAAATACCTAGAAATGACAGTACTCTTCAAAAACGAATGCATTAAGCAATTTTGTTAGCCCATCCTAATATATTATGTTTTGTGAAAGTCTAGATGTTGATGTTAGAATTCATCTTCCGAAAAAAATAAAATATCGACTATTATGTACAAGTATAATGTGTGCTGATGCCACGAGCAAACCTAGTCTAGAATAAACGTGCATAATTGGGAAATATATCGCTTTTATACATATGATTGCAAATCATACACAATTTTTCGTTTTTTTTTGGATTATCACTGAAGAACCATTTTAGTATTCATACAGGTAAAGGAAACTTGTCGGTTTTACTCTGAGTGTATGATTTATTGAAAATATTTTTATGATAGAAATATAATAACCAGCTTAATCAATACTAATGAATTTTCTGTATCAAACGTGGTCTACGTTTACTCGAAAATTTATGAAAATAAGCTACGCTAGCTACATACATGTGCTCACGCCTGTATTCCCCGAGCAGGTAGGCAAAGGTGTTGTAATAAAAACACCCACATCTCTCACCGAGGATGATTAAGTCAACGCGTATTTTTAAATATTTTCTCCATGTCTTTTGCACAACTGTCTGTCATCTGTTTATTTAGATGTAATGGCTGCCACCAATTATGCCGTTACAATAGCCAAGTTATGGGCTACAACCATTTAATATATGTCATCGACACTATGAGAAGTCTGGTTGTTCCGACTTATTTTAAGGGGTCTTGAACTGACAGATATCTAACGTTACAAATATTAAAAAAAAATATGATTTTACTAGGAGTACATTCGGGTACTTAATCGATAAAAAATAGGTTTCCGCGAAATAGCGCCTCCCGTGAAATAAAGTCTACGTGGAAGAAACCGCGAAACACAGCTAGTTATAAATAGGGCTTATTTACATACATACATATGCTCACGCCTGTATTCCCCGTAGGCAGAGGTGTTTTAATAACAACACCCACATTTCACCGAAGATGATTAATAACCAAAGTGACTGATGGAGAGTCTATCGCCTTCTCAGGCACTACACTTACGTCTTGGAAATACTTCTAAAACATATGCAGGTTTCCTCACGATATTTGCTTTTAAAATCAAATAATCCATCACTAGAGCACGTCACGCGGTACGCAGTACGGGAATAAAATTACTCGCTGATGATGTAGCTTTCCAATGATCAAAGAATTTTTGAAATCAGCACAGTAGTTTTTGAGTTTATTAATTACAAATATACACACAAAGATACAAATATTTCCTCTTTGTAATAGTATAGTGTAGATATAGATACCCAAAAGGAAGCGTTAACATTTAACTAACGTTATAGTACGTTTAATAAATAAATGAGGATTACGAACAACAGAAAAAACAAATCTCTCACGGCTCCATAAGCACCAACTTCTATCTAAGTTCATAAGCACCATGTTACTTACGGTCAATCTTATGAACCGGAGGACAATTTATAGGACATCACCATTTGATATAGTCCGCAATAAAAGATCATAGATTACCTTGTTTACGGCGTATAATGCTATCGGACTAAGGGCTGTTTTATTGCGATCAACTGATAGGGTTGTTTTGGTTATAATAATAAAGTTTATGTTAAGGTCACTCGGGTTGGAACGCAGTGGGAATGTGAGCGCATCAAATGGTATAATACTAACTATATTATCACAACTTTTATAAGCTGACGTTTCACTAGAAGGGTCACCGAATGGGAGGCACATTATTCACGAAGATAACGTGTATTATCTGTTTGTAATTCTAAATATACATTGTGCTTATTATAAAAAAACAAATATGCTCACGCTATCCCAGAAGGGTGCCCGAAGGGGTAAGCAGAGGTGTTGTAACAACATCCACATTTCACCGAATATGATCAAGTGCCAACGTGACAGAGGGTGAGTCCATCGCCGTCTCAGGCACTATACTCCTCAAGGACACCATGGTTCTCAGCCACCAGAAATAGGTTCAGTACTAAAATTACAAAAGTCCTTGACCTGGTTAGGCAAGGTTTCGTTTAAAAGCCATGTCTTGCGATTACCGGGCTCGATAGAATTATCATTTGTAAAAGGATAATATTATGTTCTCTGAGGCTCATTATTTTTTCCGTCAACAGAAAACTAACATATAATTTCTTTATCATTATATTTGGACGTATTGACGTAATAGCATTTCTCCGCCCCCGACTTCACCCACGTGTATGCGGTGAATACAATTTAGTCTAATTAAGTATTGGCTATCTTAAAAATATCCTTTTTCAAATACGACTGGTAATTCCAGAGAGGTATATACTATCTACACTAATATTATAAGGAGGAAAACTTTGTTTGTTTAGTTGTAATGAATAGGCTCAAAAATTACTGGACCGATTTCAATTTTTTTTTCACCATTGGATAGCTACATTATCAGCGACTAACATAGGCTTTATTTTATCCCCGTACTCTCACGGGAACGGGAACTACGCGGGTGAAACCGCGTGAGGTCCGCGAGTTTTCTAACACACACGCTCCTTACTTACTTATTA
Source organism: Watsonalla binaria (assembly GCA_929442735.1). Taxonomy (NCBI): domain Eukaryota; kingdom Metazoa; phylum Arthropoda; class Insecta; order Lepidoptera; family Drepanidae; genus Watsonalla; species Watsonalla binaria. Next base: position 2,563,401 of record OV838932.1, read on the forward strand.
CTGTTCTTAAAGACCGCCGTTTGTCACATGCTGAGTATATCTGGATTAAACCAGTTGTCAGACTGTTTTAGGCCTCCGACTGACCTGTAACACTTGCCAAAGATGATAAATTGGCAACCAGGACCGACGGCTTAGCGTACTGTTATAGATGCTCTATGTACCCTTTAATGCTTACTCCTACTTTCTTTCTGTCCACTCATCATTTCTCCCTTGCACTCCCGCATTCATTTCCACCCGTCCAGTTAGTCTCCTTCCATCCTCCAACCAAGACGGCTGTCTCTAATTCTAATAATTGTTTTTTTTAAAAAGCCTTTTGTGTTGAGACTCATAACATTTGGTGGCAGCGTAAAGGGATTTTGAAAGAAGTCCCCGGTTCGTCTCCTAGTACCACGCGAATTCCTATCTAAAGTGTTACCTAAGTGTAAGTGCCGACTCCAATAGTGCATACGTGAGGTAAAAGCTCGTATAGTGCACCGAGTTACGGCCCCTTAGGCCTCTTCTTCTTCAAGTCCGTCAAGGCCCGGTTACCCACTGTCACGCGCAAACCTGTGCTGTGACCGGTATACCTGAGGCCCCACGAGACATCCGTCATTCGCCGAGTCCTGCTTGTTCCGCTGAGTCCTGCTAGTCCCGCCGAGTTCTGCAAATTCCGCCGAGTCCTGCTAGTTCCCGCTGAGCCCTACAATTTCCTCCGACGCGACTACGCATCGACGCGACGACCCGTCGCTCTACATCCTGCAAGCCGAGATCCAAGAGGTGGTCCATTCAGGGAAATGATATCCCTCGTTATCACTCTGTCCGTATTGCAGTAAGTGATTTCATTCTTGTATTTGGTCATTGCGATTCATCTTTTAATTTTTGTTCGTGTATCTGTTTAGAACTTTACAATAATATAATTTTACAAAGAATCCTTTATTTTACAAATTCTTTTACTGTGCTACTATTTTTTGTGTGTTCTGTGCTATTTTTGTGTTAATTCTGTGTGTGCTCCGTCTATACTATTCGGTTGTTTCGTGTGTTTAACTTTACTAAATCGATAAAATGTCGGAAAGCCGAGCTCAAAGCCCGACATCCAAAATGGACAAGCCGGAAATCTCCGTTACTGACACGGAAGACGATGGTTGTTTCCTTCCCCCGGGACCTACTACTAGGTCCCTCTCTAAGAAAAAAATAGCAGCCAATACCAATAAATTAGTGATGGATCTTTCCACATTATTAAAATTCATTAAACCATACGATGGCTGTAGGGAAACCTTGAACGCATTCCTGGTTAACTGTAGCAATGCCTATGATTTAGCATCAGAAGGGCAACAAGATATCTTATTCAAATATATCCTTTGCCAACTGCAAGGTAAGGCGCAAACAGCCTGCTCTATCAAAGAATTCTCAAATTGGCCACAGTTAAAAGATTTCCTGAAAACTCAATTCAGTGAGCGGAAACACTACGCCCACTTACTTACAGATCTCCAAGACTGTAAGCAACTGCCTAATGAGCCTGTTAGCCAATACGCATTAAGAATAGAGACATGCTTATCACAACTCTTGACTGAGATTTCTATATCCCACGGGCATAAAAACCGTGAAATGGTGGGTCGTACCGCTGCGATGGAGGAATTAGCCCTCCATCATTTTCAAATGGGTTTAATAACCCGTATTTCTAATATTGTTAGGTGCAAATCACCCAAATCACTTAATGACGCCATTAACATTGCTAATTCAGAGGAAAAAATCCAACAATTCTTATATAAACAGAGCCCGCCTAACAATCGACCTGACAGACCTAATACCTCAAAACCAAATACCCAGTTCCGTCGTAATCAACAACCCTTCTTAAATAAAAGCTATTCCAATCCCAATCGTCCCGCTCATAACAGTCCTAGCTCTTCTGCTCCGATATGCAGATACTGCAAAGCCCCAGGACATACCCTGGAACAATGTCGCAAGCGCGAATATAATAATAATCGCTTCAACAGCTTCGACTCTAACCAATCAAGGGGCCCCCAACGAGTACATTACGTATCCGACGCCCCTGAAAACGATCCCGTCGAATCAGTAGAGGGATACGATACCGTCGATACCGACACAAAAAACGAGTAACCGTCTCGTCCCGGTATCGTACGGGACCTCATAAATTAAAAATCGATACCTCTACTGAAATTACTAAATCCGAATCGACCCCGTTACATGGAGGTCATTCTTTAAAAAATGACAATACCTCGCAACCATCGCTACATGATGGCCAGCGAAATTCCACTGTATCCTTGCAACCACGGAATAACCCTGGATTGCAAAATTCCACTGAATCCTTGCGACCACGGAATAACCCTGGTTTGCAAAAATCCACTGAATCCTTGCGACCACGGAATAATCCTGGTTTGCAAAAACCCTCTGTATCCGCGCAGAACGAACTGCCAATACCTTCTAAATCCAATGTATTCGAAATAACGAATAATCCTGCAATCATGCTATTACCTCATGTCCTCGTTGAATCCTCTGTATCTGATATCCCATTATCCTTGCTTGTAGACTCTGGATCCTCTGTAAGCCTACTTAAATATGCATGCATGGAAAAACATCCTAAGCTCACTAAGGAAACTATCCAATTAAAAGGCATCGACTCATCTGAAGACTCTATACAAACTCGAGGTCATTTCCAACTAAAGTTCAAACTCCCTAAATCAAGTGTATCACATAAATTCCATGTAATTGATAAAATACACCTACCATACGATGGTATCATTGGTTCCGATATGCTCAATGCATTAAGTTGCAACATCGATTACACTAGTAATTTATTACATTTTGGAAAAAACGCCCTGAAATTACATTTTCACGATCCCGCATACCTAATACCGCCACGAACTGAAACTATCATTGAATGTTCAGTATCGAATCCCGAACTTAAGGAAGGCCTCATCCTAGACCAAAACATATCTAAAGACCTGCTTGTCGCAAATTGCCTCGTTCGTGTTAAACCTAATAAAAGAGTTAACCTCACAGTAATTAATATCTCCGAATCCCCTATATCATTAAAATCCGACCTTAATTTGACTCTTTTACCTACTATTTCCGACGAATTCAACGACTGTCAAAAAGATACTAAGTTTATACATTCCATTCAAAGTAAAAACTCGATCCAACGAACACGTGAAGTGTTGAATCAATTAAGAACATCACATCTAAATGACGAAGAAGCAAAAGCGCTTCTGGAACTCTGCTCCTCGTACTCTGATATCTTCCATCTCCCAGGCGAACGACTCACATGTACCCATGCTCTAAAACACGAAATAAAAACATCCTCTGATATCCCAATACATACCAAAACCTACCGATTTCCGGAGGTTCACAAAGCTGAAGTCAGCAAACAAATAAGTCAAATGGTCGAACAAGGCATAATAAAACCTTCTATATCCCCCTGGTCTTCCCCCATATGGGTCGTCCCCAAAAAGGCCGATGCGTCAGGAAAGAAAAAATGGCGTGTCGTTATTGACTACCGTAAACTCAATGACATAACGGTAGGAGACACATATCCCATTCCGCAAATAACGGAAATTCTTGACCAATTAGGGAATAGCAAATACTTCACTACCCTGGACCTGGCTTCAGGGTTCCACCAATTAAACCTCAATGAAGCCGATTCAGAGAAAACCGCATTCAACGTCCCAGAAGGCCATTTTCAATTTAACCGCATGCCGTTTGGTTTAAAAAACGCACCGTCCACTTTTCAAAGGCTGATGAACTCAGCACTTTCAGGCCTACAAGGGATGCGATGTTTCGTATATTTAGATGACATTGTAATTTACTCCTATGACCTTCAATCCCAAATATCCAATCTGACCGCCGTATTCGAAAGATTAAGAAAATTTAATTTAAAATTACAACCCGACAAATGTGAATTCCTAAGACGCGAGGTGTGTTACCTAGGTCATGTAATCACCGAACAAGGCGTCAAACCAAACCCTGACAAAATAAAATCTGTAACCGAATTTCCAATTCCACAATCCCCAAAGGATATTAAATCATTCTTAGGTCTAGTTTCCTACTACCGCCGTTTCATCCCTGATTTTTCCAAGACCGCAAAAGCCCTTACTACTCTCTTAAAGAAAGATACTATTTTCAAATGGGAAAATCAACAACAGTTAGCATTTGACTCACTAAAACAAGCGTTAACAACCGCTCCACTGCTTATCTATCCCGATTTCTCACAGCCGTTTATACTTACTTGCGACGCATCAAATTACGCCGTTGGCGCCGTACTATCGCAAGGATCCGTCGGTAAAGACCGCCCGGTAGCATTCGCGTCGCGTACCTTAAATAAAAGCGAGTCCAATTATAGCACAACTGAAAAAGAGTTGTTAGCTATCCTATACGGTTGTAAAACATTCCGTCCATATCTCTATGGCCATAAATTCAAAATCATAACCGATCACAGACCATTAAAATGGCTGTTCAATCACAGAGACCCAAGTAGCAAACTTCAACGTTGGCGTTTAAAGTTAGAAGAGTTCGAGTACGAAATCGAATATCGTAAAGGAAAAATGAACTCAGCCGCTGACGCTCTCTCTCGATACCCGGTGAATCCCATTTTACCTGATATTAACGACGAACATCCACTGGAATTGCCATTTCCAGTTATTCCCCAAGAGGATTTGGAACAGCTGATAACAGTTGATTTCAGCCCTGTTGAAGAAAAAGACTTCGACTTCATCCCTCTGAATCCTCCTACTCCCGTAGATCCTTATCCTGCTATTACACAACCATGTCCTGCCCCACAGTTGGAACCTCAACCTTCCACTAGCTGGGAAAATCCTGAAACCTTACCTGCATCATATCCAAATCCGAGAACTCCCATCTCAATACCTGAAACCTTACCTGAACTTACTCATCCCAATCCGGAAACTGCTCCTGAAATCTTACCTGCATCCGACGAAACCTATAATAAATTCGTAAAATCTCCTAAATCTTACAACACTCAAATTAGTGAACACAATGAAAACCTCCTCAAAGGAAGCCAAAAACTAATAATTATACCAACCTCTATAGACATGGACGAATCCATGCCATACGTCCAAGAAATCCTCAATAATTGTCCAAGTCCCGAGCGTGAAGAATTCCTAAATCAAGAAAGATCTCTACACTCATTCTTACCGCTCACAATTGCAAATAAAACTTACCTTTTTGTATTTACCAAAGTCCATCATTTCGATGACTACTCATATCCCGATATATTCAAAGCTCTTAAGGCCGCACGCGATGACATCATCATGTCCCACTCTACGGTAAATGAAGTAGGCACCACAGATTTCAAAAATCCATTTGATACGCACTCATTTGTGAAAATATATAACATGTTTGCGTACTTGTTCGATGGAACAAACATATCTATACATATTTACCATAATAGTATCATTTATCCCTCTCTTAGCGAAATTCCTAAAATCCTAAAAGAAAATCACGACATTCCAATCGCGGGACATCTCGGGTCCGCGAGAATGCTAGGTCGCATTAAAGAGAGATTTTATTGGAAAAACATGCGTAGCGACATCGAACTGTACGTCAAAAACTGCCAATCCTGTCAAACTAACAAAGCCTTACGTAAAGTAAATAGAGCTCCAATGGTGATAACATCCACCTCTATTTCCCCATTCGAAAGGTTAGCCCTCGATGTCGTGGGCCCTCTGCCCGAATCAGGCACAGCTAAAATCAAGTACATCCTGACTCTACAGGATGACTTAACAAAATTCTCTGCAGCATATCCTATGCGCAGTACCACAGCGGAAGAGACAAGTGAATGCCTCCTCCACTTTATATCCCTGTTTGGTATCCCCAAACAAATACTTACCGATCAAGGTACTAACTTCACATCCGAACTGTTCAAATCAACTTGCCAGTTCCTTAAAATCAAACAGTTATGGTCTTCACCATACCACCCACAGACACAAGGAGCCTTAGAAAGATCACATTCTACTCTCAAAGAGTATCTTAAATCATACGTAAATCAAAACCAAGATGATTGGCCCCGTTACGTATATACTTCTATGTTAGCGTATAACTCCGCAATACATTCTACTACTCATTACTCGCCATTCGAGTTATTGTTTGGACATAAAACGTTTATACCGGATTCAATCTATAACGAAACGTCCACGATAACATATCCCGAGTATGTAAAAATGCTACAACACCGCATGAAACACGCGCGTGACAAAGCTCTAGAGTACATTCATAGGTCCAAAATAAACTCTAAGACTTACTATGACTCACGTACTCGTCCCGCCGTATACAAAGTAGGCGACTATGTCCTATTAAAAAACCATCTCAGGATGCGTAAAGCCTTATCACCTGTATGGAAAGGCCCATACAAAGTTGTCAAAGTACATGGCAACCATACCTTATCTCTATTAATAAATAGACGTCATGTGAATCACCATTATGACCAGGTGAAACACGTAGAGGTACAAGACGTACCTACTTAAAATATCTTATCATTATCTTTATATTTTACTACCTATACAATTTTATACAATTTCTATTTTTACAAATAAATAACTTAACTTAGCCAATATACCTAGTTATATTTACATAGGATAGTTAACCTTATAATAGATGGTAACCATGTCTCCTTTTCCTTACAGCGTACTGGCCGAAGGTCAACCTCAATATATTCAGCAAATCACTTCAAGTCCCGGCATTTACTTTGACCAAATTGGCGAACTCAAAATAAATATTGGCCATTTAGACATAGTAACTCCATTTGACATTTCATACATTAATCCTCATATACAAAACATTAATTCTATATTAGGAACAGTACGTTTCTTATGTAACCAAATTGAAATCGAAACCTCGAGCAATCTAGAATGTCATAACATACTAGAACCGCTCACAATTAGGTACAACGATATTGTGTCCGAGTACTCTTCCATAGCTCATCTATTGGATAACAATAGATCCAAACGAGCAGCATGGCTAGGTGGCATAGGTACCCTATCCAAAACCATCTTTGGCACTTTAGATGAGGATGACGCTATCAAATACGATACCGCCATTCAAAGTGTCCAAGATAATCAAAAAAGACTGGCTTCATTAATTAAAGATAACATATTAATAACTTCGTCTACTTTATCGAAATTCAATAACACCTTATACAAAATAAGATCTAATGAAGCTAGCCTTAATAAAGCTATCGACAACCTCTCATATCAATTAAAAAACATAACAAACATCTCAAATGTCCTAATTACAAAAGCAAACATTAATTCAATCTTAAACAGTTTAGAAGCCTCGATACTCACCTTATCTTTCCAATTGGAAGACATAACAAACGCGATAATGTTCAGTAGTCAAAACATCTTGCACCCGGCTGTATTACCACCCACGCAGTTATACCAAGAGCTTGTCGATAACTATAGACACTTACCTGTAGATTTAAAATTACCTATAAGTTTAGATTTAAGCCATATTCATTTGCTAATGAATATTTCTAATGTAATTTGTTATAGTTTAAATAATAAGATAGTATTCATATTAAGAATACCCCTAGTTTCCCATAAGGAATATACTTTATATCATAACATTGCACTACCTACTCCACATAACAATGTAAACCCTAACTCTTTTAGTTTTATAATCCCAAGTAGTAAATACATCGCAATGACCAAAGATAAATCTGAATATTGTACTCTCGATTCACTTAAGGAATGCAGAGCGATAAGCCCCCGCGACCACATATGTGACGTCACCACAGTATTCCCTACTAGTGCGAATCCCAGCTGTGAAAGTGAGTTGATCACTAAAGTGATAAGTGTTTTACCCTTACAGTGTCGGACCGATTTTATCAACGGACATTTAGATCTATGGAAACAACTTTATAATAATAATTGGATATATGTACAAACTCAAAGCAATAAGCTATATATAGAATGTCCTAATCAAAAATCTTTACAGTTAAACATTCTTGGAACGGGAATTCTAAACATCCCGAATTCTTGTATTGCCTTCTGCAAAAGTACTAAACTGATACCTAAATTTAACAATATTCAAATAAATGCAACTGTATCTCATTCTGATTTTAGTATAATAAATGATTCCTGTTGTAACTTAGATAAATTTCAAAAGGTAAAAAGTAATGAGCCCCATGTAAACTTACAAAATATCGACTTAGATATTTTCTCCTTAGATACAAAATCAAAGTTAAAGTCAATGACAGAAAAAACTGATAGCATTCTCAATCAACATAACTTCATTAAATATGAAACTCATTTCTCAATAGTATTAATTTTAATCATTATAATAATTGTAATCTTTTGTACTTTTAAAATGTTTATGTTCATTAAATTACGCAGTCGTCTTCCTTGTAACTTTCCCAAGTTTTCCCGCTCTATTCCTATAAATTCTCCATCTTCTTCATCAGACCAAAATTCAAACCCTGAACCGGTCATTCCTATCAAAATCATAAAACGTCAACCTAAACCCGAAAGTCTGACTCCTACTATTAGATCAAACTTATGACTTCCTACTTCTTTCTATTCCTAAACTTCGAAACTTCTCCCCCGAAGTTTAGTCTACCCCGGGGAGGTGTTATAGATGCTCTATGTACCCTTTAATGCTTACTCCTACTTTCTTTCTGTCCACTCATCATTTCTCCCTTGCACTCCCGCATTCATTTCCACCCGTCCAGTTAGTCTCCTTCCATCCTCCAACCAAGACGGCTGTCTCTAATTCTAATAATTGTTTTTTTTAAAAAGCCTTTTGTGTTGAGACTCATAACAGTACTCTCCGAGACACGGAGGGAACTTGGGCGGTCACCCATCCAATTACTGGCCAGGGTTAGGGTTGCTTCGCTGATCGAATGATATGCGCAATAGCAACTATGCCACGAGCTCCTCTCACATGCTGAGTACATATCCTTACATATTTCTTTCGCTTCGTCTTCAGTCATACATCTTTCCATACCTGTCATTACAGTAAATAAAATTAATACTTAATTTAGTATTTTATTAACAGTTAAGAGAAAAAAACTCTATCCCCTTTATTACAAAATACCGCCTGAAATAATTCCTGCTGCATCTCTTTTTGTCATACGGATTTAAAAAGGGATGAACATAGCTTCAGTCCGAAATTGATCTACTCTTGGTTTAAGGCATGTTTGTTATAAATAAGCTTCACAAAACCTGATGGTAATTGCACCATTCAAAGCTTTACCGTAACACAACCCAAACCATCAATCAAACAGTCCTCTACTGCTGAAAACGGCTGAAACAATTACATGAGTAGTGTGAAAAATGGTACTTATTGTTTTAAAGCAAACATCATTTGTTGTGGCCTTAAGGGTTAGCTTTCAGTTACACGAAACTAACGGGATATTTATTTCCTGAAACAGGTTCGAACTGGTTTCCCCGGGATGGTATTGACGGAGGTAAAATTCATATTGTGTGCTGAGCTCTCACTTCAACATTGTAAACATATCGTAAGCTAGTGATGTACTCGCACTTCTTATGTTTTAGATTAAATATATTACATACATTAAGCACGAAAGAAATAATTTGACATTTAGCATGTGGCAAACGGTGGTGTCTGCCTACCCCCACGGGATTCAGCCTGAGTATATGTATGAATATATGTAGTTTGAAGTCAAAATAATAAAATGGAAAAAGTCGCGATTTCGGGTCACGTAAATACCACATTAAAAGAGAATCGTATGACTTCATTAGTATTAATCATTTTAATCGTATTATTTTTGTAAATCGGGATAGAGATCGGAGTCTTCGGTCTTGGACAGACGTTAATAAAATACGAATCATCTATAAACAATCATCATCTCCCTGGCCTTACCCCATACATTGTTGGGGTCGGCACTTGATTCAACCCGATGCGGCTCCATGTTAGTCGCAATCAACTTATTAACTCCTTGTCCGTTATGTGCGCCTGGTACTTCGTGTACCATATCATCATCTCCCAGGCCTTATCCCATACATTGTTGGGGTCGGCACTTGATTCAACCCGCTGTGGCTCCATGTTAGTCGCAATCAACTTATTAACTCCTTGTCCGTTATGTGCGCCTGGTACTTCGTGTACCATATCATTATCTCCCTGGCCTTATCCCATACATTGTTGGGGTCGGCACTTGATTCAACCCGATGTGGCTGATCACCTGATTTTTATATGAAGCGACTGCCATCTGAGCTTCGCAACCCCTTTAACGAGGAAAATCTGTGATCTAGGTTACACCAGTAGTCAGATTATTTTAGGCCTCCAACCTGTAACGGTTGCCAAAGATGGTAAATTGGCAACCGGGACCGACGGCTTAACGTGCTCTCCGAGGCACGGATGGAACTCGGGTGGTCACCTATCCAATTACTGGCTAGGGTTAGGGTTGCTTAACTTTGCTGATCGAATGATATGCGCATTAGCAACTGTGTTACGAGCTCCTTACCTATAAACAATATTGTAAGTTTTATGTAATGTCATCGGATCCGTCGACTTTTATCTGTGACTAGATGTATCACGCGGATTTACCCGCGCAAAGTTAATTTCATGGGTGATCGGCGTAACCCTAATGTTTTTTTTAAATAAAAGTAGCCTAAGATAGTCCTTGTAATATTACCTCTCCGCCAGTGAAAGTGCCGTTAAAATCGGTCCAGCTGTTTCGGAGATTAGATAGGAGATACTTTCATATGCATTTAGTGAAAAGTTGTTATTTTAGAATTACAAACAAGCACTTCATTTTTATTTATCTGTATATATAGAATATAGATATAGATGTATGGAAAATGATACAATAACCGCGAAGGTATTGCTTTAAAATGTGCTACGAATTCGTAGCAGCACTACAGATGCTACGAACTCGTAGCAGTTGTAGCACAGCTACGCTTGATAAAGCCTGGTAGCCGTGGGGTTTGAGCAAGTTCAAAACTCAGCGGGTCCCCTTATACCAATGATTTTTTTCTAAAACTTAAGTACAGAGACTGCTCACCACGTGCGGTGAAGGAAAATATCGTGAGGAAACCTGCAAAAACCTGGAAGTAAACTTAAGAAACGTTACTAACATTGCAACTTTGCAGAGGCAAAACGGGCGACAATCCATGTTTCTCTGTTTAAATTTATGAACTACTAGCTGTGCCCCGCTATTTCACTCGCATAGACTTGTCCGACCGATCGGTATAAAATTGACAAAGTTTCATACAAACTTTCATCATGATCTCCCTGGCCTTATCCCATACACTGTTGGGGTCGGCACTTGATTCAACCCGATGTGGCTGATCACCTGATTTTTATACGAAGCGACCGCCATCCGACCTTCGCAACCCCTTTAAGGAGGAAAATCTGTGATCTGGGTTAAACCAGTTGTCAGACTATTTTAGGCCTCTGACTGACCTGTAACGACTGCCAAAGATGATAGATTGGCAACCGGGACCGACGGCTTAACGTGCTCTCCGAGGCATCGTTTATTGTACTAATTATTAATTAATCCAGTTAGATATATATTTTATTTCATATTAAATTTAAGCGAATAGGGCCATTTATATGACATTCACTGCTAACATATCATCTTCTTCGTAAATTCTTTGACAGTTGGACGCACATACGCGTCGTTAGCAGTGAACGCGATATAGCAAGTGGAGAAACGCTGCTACAGAAGGTATACTATTATTATGGTATTACCTTCATTTATCAGATGGATGTCAATCAATCAATCACATCCATTAATTAACAAATTCCGATTAGTGATTAGTAACACAGTGAGCGAACATTTACGCGTTAATTATAATGTTAGTAAGAGCCCGTCACAACATCGATACAAGCAATCACACTCGTATTCGGCTACCGAGAAGTGATTGATTCGATTGTCAATAGGAAGGCAAAAACACAGCCTTATATGGATACAAAAATTGGATCCAATATCCTAATTGATGAATGGTGACGCGGATTCATACACTAGGGAATGCATTGTGATTTGTTTTTTTTATTCAATGCTATTGATGGGTGTGCGAGGGAATCTATACTTTTTATCTTACACTCGCGTAGTTCTCGTTCCCGTGGGAGTACGGGGATAAAATATAGCCTATATTAATTAGAGATAATGTAGCATTTAAATGGTGTAAGATTTTTTATAAATTAGTTTTGAAACAATATGTTACAAACATACTTACATACAAGTCTTAACTCTTTATATTATTAGTATTGATAGGTATAGTTTGAATGCAGGCAATCTTCGAAAAATCCAAACCTTATCAGTACATCTTTACATATGAAAGTATATAAGGTGATAACATAATAAAAAATGTTTATCTGTATTTCCGTCTATCTGGCTGTCGGTTTGTCTTAGTTAATCTCTGAAACGGCTGGACCAATTTTAGCGAGATTTTCTCTGGCAAATGATGGTAATGGCAATAAGTAGTAACTAAGGTTTTTTTCTGCTTATTTTTATTTATAGAAAAACCACATTACTAATAGCATTATAGTTTTACTAGCTGTGCCCCGCGGTTTCACCCGCGTAGATCTAGTTTTATATAATATATCGGTTTAAAATTGACAAAGTTTCATACAAATTTTCATCGCCTATTCTATCTCCTTGGGGGTAGAATGAAACAAAATTATTTCTTAGCGTATGCCTACGTCATAACATGTACCCGCATGCCAAATTTAAGCCCGATCCGTCCAGTGGTTTGGGCCCTGCGTTGATAGATCACTATTTCAGTCACTCACCTTTGATATATATATTTAGATTTTTATCCTACGAGGGAAGTTTTAAAAAATTTTTTCAGTACCATATGAACTTTCATATGCATTTATTAAAAGCTGTTATTTTAGAATTACAAACAGACACTTAAATGATTTTGAGGTTTTTCGCATTGTTTCAGTTGAGCCCCTATGGGTGTGAGGCTGCGATATTTATATCGTTATTAGACATACTACATTTATTATACATGCCTTGTTCACATGCTTTGCCTCAAAGTATCAAACAATTATTTCCTCGACCTTGGTCCTTCTGGCTCTTGACTACTCAATCCGAGTATTAACCTTTAAGCTTAAGAGATATTGTTTCTTCTTCACCTTTATTCAGTTCAGCATCTCCAATATAAAATCACGAATTGCTGATCTGACTCACAGCAGATCAGCAAAGATGAGAATTAAATTCAAGATTATATAGCTATCGCTCGAATTAATTCAGTTCAGATTTATATTTCTAAGGAGAAGACTGTATTGAGATTAGGATTGGGATGTAGGATTATCTATTCCGTGAATAGAAAGGAATAAAATATTTTTTCTACCGTCTTTCGTTATGTAAAGGAAAGCTCAGGTAGACCTCTGAGTAAGCGTATTTGAAGTCAGATGTCCGAGGGATGCCGTAACTTGAAATATATGTGGAAGTATGGATAGCGATTATTTCAACCTAAGATCGATTTTGAGTTGTTACATATAGATTGAATATACGGCGATATTTTCCTAAACCGTAAAGCACGTGATGTAAAATCACTGTACATAAGTCATTTTTAGAAAACCTCATTAGTACAGGCCCCGCTAGGATTTGAACCTGCGTCGCTTGCGTAGCAGGCGACTGCTCAAGCCTGAAGGCCACCACGGCTCTTTCTCACAGGGTAAAACGAAAAATACTATTATTACACTATGTTGTATAGTATTATCTACTTGTCATATTTGCTTACATATAAATTAAGTTTTAAGGAGGCACATAGAGGAGAAAGAACTCGTGGCACAGTTGCTATTGCGCATATCATTCGATCAGCGAAGTTAAGCAACCGTAACTCTAGACAGTAATTGGATGGGTGATGGCCTGACTTCCCTCCGTGCCTCGGAGAGCACGTTAAGCCGTCGGTCCCGGTGGCTAATTTATCATCTTTGGCAATCGTTACAGGTTAATCGGAGGCCTAAACAGCCTGACAACTGATTTAACCGAGATAACAGTTTTTTCTCGTTAAAGGGATTGCGAAGGTCAGGTGGCAGTCGTTTCGTATAAAAATCAGGTGATCAGCCACATCGGGTTGAATCAAGTGCCGACAATGTATAGGACAAGGCCAGGGAGATGATGATAAATTAAGTTTTAAGCTCACAATTACGTCACCTGATATTATAACATGTTGAAATTAATTACATTCAGACAAATAAATGAGTTCCATCCTTCAGTTAACAATGAAAATGAATGAACGAACATAAGGAAATACTTCCCTAGATAATTGGAACCTCGCATGAGGGAACATTCAGTTGTTTTTTAGGTTGTCGAAAAATGACAAACGATGTGTTCATTATGTGCTCAGATAAAAGGGATTGATCATTAGTGACTTACTTGTTTCAGCGAATAACAAGAGATGAATTATATACATAGGAGCAGTGGTTGAGTGGTTTATGCAGTCGTCTGCAACGTTAGCCTCAAACTCAAACTCAAAAATATACATACATACATATGCTCACGCCTGTATTCCCCGAAGGGGTAGGCAGAGGTGTTGTAATCACAACACTTACTTTTCGAAAAGTAAAAAGTAGGTGGTTGGCAGAGGTGTTGTCTTGCCTACCCCTTCGGGGAATACAGGCGTGAGCATGTGTATGTATGTATATTTTTGAGGCTAACGTTACAGACGACTGCATAAACCACTCAACCACTGCTCCTATATATACGTAATTCATCTCTTCGTATTCGGTGAAACAAGTGAGTCACTAATGATCAATCCCTTTTATCTGAGCACATAATGAACACATCGTTTGTCAACATACCACCCACTTTTCACTTTCCGAAAAGTAAGTGTTGTGATTACAACACCTCTGCCTACCCATTCAGGGAATATAGGCATGAGCATATGTATGTAGTCCTTCCTTGGAAACCCTCTACCGACACATCCAGTCACATTCGCTCTATAAATTTGTTTCGTTAATCTCCTTTCACTCATCCTTTCGATATGTCCAAACCATCTCAACATATTTCTTTCAATTCTGGTCACCACATCATTCTTCAACTTGCAATTGTCTCTTATCACACTTTATTTGATACGATCTAAAATGGCTTCCTTTTAATTAAAAATAATAGGGTTCCGCAAAATTAATTGTATCCAAACTGAAACATTATTTATAACTGAATTTTATATTATTTTATTTTATATTCTTTATAACTGAAACATTATTATATAACTGAAACATTCTGTATTTTTCATAACGATATTTTTCTTTGTCCGCAGATTGGGAACCTTAATAATTTCTATCTATTATCACACCCATACGTCAGCAAAAGGTCATTGAACGCAAGCCAGGACCATATCAACAGGCTTAAGAATGATCCTGAGGTGAGTAACATATAACTTACATATCTTTTTACTTCGAGTCTATTATCTATATATGTATATATACAGATAAATAAAATTTAAGTGTCTGTTTGAAATTACAAATTAACAGCATTTCACTAAATGCATATGAAAGTTTATACGGTACTGATATTAAAAAAACTAATTTAAAAATAAACCTTTTTTTTGTACTGGCTTATTTCCGAAGCAGCTATGTTTCAATAACTTAGGCTACTTTTATTTAGAAAAAAATTAAAGCATGAAGCTAGTATGAAATATTCTTCAGGTAAAACGTGAGCATTATATATCGACGAAGACGAGAGGCTTTGGAAAACGCGAGATTAATTATTTAAAACCAGTAAATATTAATGAAGCTATATAGCTGCTTTCTTGAAGGAAGTTGCAAAAAGTGTTTGAATTTAAGACCAAAATTCAGAATATATAAACATCTATAAATAAATTAAGGGCTCCGGTTCAATCTTTGCCTTTTTTACTAAAATAGCCTTTTGCGCTTAATTAATAAGGCTTACTTTGTCTTGAACACTTTCCTCTGTGTATTTTCGTTCAAAAGTTTAATTAAAAATTTAATTATTTTCTAGACTTTTCCCATAATGAGCTAATGAACTGACAATTTCTTGTGATTCATTTAATGATGTTAATTAACGACGTGTCAATAAGGAAACAAATTAAGTTAAGAAAATTAAACTGTGTGATTGGGCCTTTTTGTTTATAATTTACCTTTATGTAGTGTTATATTTTTAACTTTAATTTTTTTCGATAGACTCATCATCTGTCACGTTGGCACTTAATCAAAGTCGGTAAAAAGTGGGTGCTGTGATAACAGTACCTCTGCCTACCCCTTCGGGGAATACAGGCGTGAGCATATGTATATTTTTTAACCGTTTAAAGATTGGCTCATGTCATCCGAGCCAGGTCCGAGCCGGGTCCGGGCGGAGCGTCGGCCTGAAGGTATTTAGCTCCTCTTACTTTATAAGTGTAAAATAAATAAATATGCTCACGCCATCCCAGAAGGGTCGCCGAAAGGGTAAGCAGAGGTGTTGTAACAACACCCACATTTCACCGAATATGATCAAGTGCCAACGTGACAGAGGGTGAGTCCATCGCCGTCTCAGGCACTATACGTACGTCTCTTGTTTAGTTCAAGTAAATAAATTCACCAAAGGAAATTATTGGACTACTTATTTTTTTCGCAATTCACAAAGAAAACATTGTTTATTTAATTTAATTCCTTACTATGAAATATCACAGATTAAAAATAAAATAATTTGCGCCTGGCTAGAAAAAAAGATGAGGAATGATTAAAACGCTGAATAATTTTTCCTAAGTCTTCATTAAAACTTAATTCGTTTATTTAGGGTTCTGTAATCAACATATCAAAAGGGACCCAATCACTCAGCTAGCCGTCTGTTACCAGACTGTGTCTCATATTTTAAGGGCTCTCAATCGTAGGGAACCCTTCGTGCGCGAGTCCAACTCGCACATGACCAGTTTTATTATTTTACAAGCTGTGCCCCGCGGTTTCACAGGCCTAGATTTATGTTCATGCTTTATTTTTAATAAATAAATGTAGCTTAAGATACTCTTTGAAACATCAGCTATTTGCCAGTGAAAGTCCCGAAACAGATAGACAAACAGTGAAAACATTTAAAAAATTGTTTTTCAATGTCAGTACCGTGTTTAATTTATGTATAGTTTATCAAATCCGCTCGTCTTCGTTCATAATGTTCACGTGTCGCTTTACCTGAAGAATATTTCATACAAGCTCCATGCTTCATGTCACCATAGGTACCAAATTTTTTTCTAAATGAAATTTGTCTAAATTATTGAAACATCGCCTATTTGAAAGTCCCGTTAAAATCTGTCTAGCTGTTTCGGATATAAGCCGGAAAAAACAGACACGTCAAAATAAGAACTGCTCGTTTAAGATATAAGATAAATAAAAACAATCAGGCATCTGGGGACGCGGTACCAGTTAGCTAGCGAGTCACCTGAATCCTCGAGAGTAGATATCCCTCGTTTCAAAAGTTAAAACTGGACCCCGAAATGGCAAACTGAACCAATTAGATAGCAATATCGAATTAAACAAGGTACGAACCCAACTGGCAATGTACAAATTATTCATCGAGCTAAACTTAAACTTATCTTATTCGGGATATCTTGACTTAGAGGGTTATTTTGAATAATTGATTCCAGCGTGTTGATGTTGAGCCCAAAGATTTGCAGTTAGTTAATCCTTGTTCGAATAGAGGCGACCATAAAACTATTGAAGTTCCCAAATGATAGATGAACGGATGGTAATTACCCTACTGGAAGGTATTATAATGAAATGCGACTTTTATTATACACTAGCTGTGCCCTGAGGTTTCACCCGCGTTTATTTAACATCATGCCCACGGAACCCTTAATGTGTTTTTAAAATAAAAGTTATTGCTTGTAACATTAACTATCTGTCAGTCCCGTTAAAATTGGCCCAGCCATTTCAGAGATTCATCAGACAGACGGAATATTTGTTTTTTTTAAGTCTTTCATATGCGTTTGGTGAAAAGCTGTTATTTTGCAATTATAAACAGACACTTCTATTTTGGTTATCTATATAGATTAGTATAGCTAATTTGAAAGGAATAATAATGAATTCTACATACTAACCTTTGTTATGAATCAATCTAGCTATAATGGTAAAATCCGTAAAGAACAAAGTGTAAGAAAGCACGCGACGCACAACTTATTTCATTAAGTCTGTATTTATTTTCAACTGTAACATGTAAGCAATAAGGTTCTAATTCACATGCTGATCTTTAGGTGAGATGGGTGATGCAACAGAGAGAGTTGAGGAGAACGAAAAGGGACCATCAATGGAAACCAAGAAATGTGATCAGGCAGTCAAGCACTCCGTCCTTCCCCGATCCGTTGTTCAAGGAACAATGGTACTTGGTAAGTTCCACCTCTTTATAACGAGCTTTTTAATTTGCGATGTATGGTTAGAAGTAAATATTTTATTTCTTTAATTAATGTTAAACAATGAGGAGCTCGTGGCACAGTTACTAACCCTAGCCTTAGCCAGTAATTGGATGAGTGACCGCCCGAGTTCCCTCCGTGCCTCGGAGAGCATGTTAAGCCGTCGGCCCCGGTTGCCAATTTATCATCTTTGGCAATCGTTACAGGTCAGATGGAGGCCTAAAATAGTCTGATAATTGGTTTAACCCAGATCATATATTTTCCTCGTAAAAGGCGTTGCGAAGGTCAGATGGCAGTCGCTTCGTATAAAAATCAGGTGATCAGCCACATCGGGTTGAATCAAGTGCCGACCCCAACAATGTAATGTATAGTAAAAAAGTTGCCCACTAACTTCTAAAAATTGTATTAAAATATATTTAATTGGTTTGTTTGCTTTTCAAGCTTTATTCTAGATTTTGACGTCACTTCAATAGCGTTAATAAAACTGTTACGTATGTGAGACAAGGGAAACGATTGTAACTGGGATACGAGCTTGTGTTTAATGAGTCAAATACAATGTTATAAGGTTGTAGTGGACGCAGTCACTACAATATAAATATACCTACCTTTATACATAGCAAAAACCTAACTCCATAAAAGTATAGTCATCATACGAGGCACATAGCATGGTTATGGAAACTCTGTGAGGATATTCGCACATACTGCCTTCATAATAATGTATAAAAGTCACACGTAGATAAATAATTTACTTAAATATATTACTTAATTTAATATATCGCTCACTGAGAACGATAGGGGCCCAACTCAAAATTTTTCAAAAATTTATTAAGATCATAAGCAGACTAAAAATTTTTTTTGGTCAGTGTGCGAATGCATGCTCTAGCCAATTTTTTTTATTATAAGTCAAAAAAAAATGTTTTTTGATTAATCGAAATTTTTTATTGTACTCGAAACTAATTAAATAATTACTGAAAAAGGTATTAATTCAAACTGGAAGATCTACATACATACATACATATGCTCACGCCTGTATCCCATGGGGGTAGGCAGAGACCATTGTTTGCCACATGCTACGATCCTTACATACTTCTTTCGCTTTATCCACATTCATGCATCTCTTCATACACTTTCTTCGGTTACGAGTGCTCCGAATTTGACCTTTCTGAAAAATACTATTAATTTGGTCATAGTAGTTCTTCCCTGGCCACCCTCTACCGACACATCCAGTCACATTCGCTCTATAAATTTCTTTCGTTAATCGCCTTTCACTCATCCTTTCGATATGTCCAACGATATGACCATCTCAACATACTTTTTTCAATTAAATCTGGAAGATCTATGAATGCAATTTGTAACAAGGATGGATTTTTGTATTGAGCCCCTATCGTTCTGAGAGTGCGATATAAGTTTACGATAACAACAGTAAACCACTGTACTTGCCTATATTATAAATCGTGGGTAAATAATAATAGTGTTGGGTATACAATAAGTAAACTATTAATCTTAGAATAAACTAACTAGTCATTGTATATCTCTTTTTATCCTCAACAAAATAAAATAAAAAAAAATAGATAAAGGAAAATTTCGCATACTTCCTTACGTGCGAGTATTGCAGATATTCGATATTCAATATTTGTTTCAACATGCATCTCAAATGCCATTGAGTAATGTATACCGTTACAGCGCATTTGAATGTGTCTTCGATGTAAATTGCACCCCTATATGTACGGGGTGGCGTATCATATATCAATGCTTTGAATTATGACGACAACTCAAGTATGATACAACGGCATATCTTAACTGTGTTACCTTACCTACATATAATATTTATATGTGTATTTAATTTCATAGTCATGTTAGTTTTTGTAAATAAGAATGTGTTTTAAACGTTTTATAGGAAAAGTCATATTTTAATTAATAATTAAAATTTCGTGCTTACAAACTTTATTTTTTAACGTAATGGCAAGGGTCCCGTACAACATTTTCCATTTCTCATTTGAAATATATCACTATATTAATGAAAGCGTACAAACCAAACATAATGTATTCCAATTGGGTTTTTAGTGAGTCTTAGCGAGACTGACGAATCTCTTGTCAAGTGCGGTACAATATACTGGTATATATTAATTTTAGAGCATATTTGATTATTATTTGCACTACATTATGATTGAAGAAAAAATATGTTGAAGGTACTGATTTTCCAATTTAGCACCTGTTGAAAAGTGTGATGCACGTGAGCCATTAAAAATCACTCGTACCAATAATATTTTATACAACTATAGAGGCAGATATGACGCAATAAGAAACAAGAAACGAAAACGTCCCAATTGGGACGATTTTTGTTATTATTTAAGTTGTTGCTATCTTTTCACTGCTCATTTCAGAGACCATCATCATCTCCCTGGCCTTATCCTATACATTGTTGGGGTCGGCACTTGATTCAACCCGATGTGGCTGATCACCTGATTTTTATACGAAGCGACTGCCATCTGACCTTCGCAACCCCTTTTACAAGAAAAATTTGTGATCTGGGTTAAACCAGTTGTCAGACTATTTTAGGCCTCCGATTAACCTGTAACGATTGCCAAAGATGATAAATTGGCAACCGGGACCGACGGCTTAACGTGCTCTCCGAGGCACGGAGGGAACTCGGGCGGTCACCCATCCAATTACTGGCTAGACTTAGGGTTGCTTAACTTCGCTGATCGAATGATATGCGCAATAGCAACTGAGCCAAGAGCTCCTCATTTCATAGACCATCATTGCTTTATGCAGAGCGAATTAAGAAATTCTGAGCTTTGACGTTTCAATACCGTAAATTTGAATATAGTTTGTTGTTGCTTTTGATCATTAAGTTGGCCCGTAGATGTTAATCGTCTATTACCTATAACATAACATATCTTATCGTACAATATGTATACTTAATATTATAAAGCTGATGAGTTTGTTTGTATGTATGTATGAGTTTGTTTGGTTGAACGCGCAAATCTCAGGAATTACTGATATGAATTGATATTTTTGTGTTGGATAGTTCATTCATCGACGAAGGCTTAAAGCTTTATAACATCACGCTGCGAATACGAGCAAAGCATTAATGGAAAATGTTACTAAAACGCGGAAATTATTACTAAGTACCATAGTTTTATCATTAATCCTAAGCAGGTAAGACTGTGAGGCATAGCTAGTCATTGAAACGTCATTGAAATTGAAATGAACAGCAACAAATGTCCAGCTGTCCCTGATACATCGATGAGTATTCCTGAATAGTCCACCCGCCTTTCAGCCAAGAGACATTCAATTCGAATGAAATTATCCGGTACAACCTGTAGGGTTGTCAAACATAGAAACGATTTGGACTAGTTGTTTTGTCTGCGGGACAATAGTCGGGTAATGGAATTTATTTGTTCGCTGTAACTGTATTTGAGGCTATTTCATTGTGCCAAATAATTTTATTGATACAAGGAGACGCTACCTGTTACAAGGTATTTTAACGACAACAAGATCTTATTAGGAACTAGCTATGCCCTGCGGTTTCAACCGCGTCGATTTAATTTGAATCCCGCGGTAACCTAAATCTTTTTCTAATAAAAATAGCCTATTTTACTCCTTGTAACATTAGATATCTGCCAGTGAAAGTCCTGTTAAAATAGGTCTTGCCATTTCCACCCAATAGCCAGGGTCTAAGAATATGGCTATGGTATCCCCTGCCTGTCGTAAGAGGCGACTAAAAGGGGGCCGGAGGGCCTGCTGGCGGTGGTCGGGATGGGAGCTTTGACCACCGGCGCGGGCCCGGGAAGGTGGCAGCGCGATGTGGCTCGCGCTGCCTTGCACAGCGAGGTCTCCAGGGGCGGCGTCACAGCTGCCCCGGGGATATGCCCCGGCAAAGTGTGGGGGGACACCGGTGCGTTCTATCAGAGTACCCGGAGTCCCCCCTAAGCACTGAGGATGGCCACCGGGGGGGTTTTAGTGAGGTAAAAATCCCACATACCCCGATCTGCCTCTCCCAGGGCGGACCTTTTGAAGGTTTCCCCCTCGTCAACAAAAAAAAAAAAAGAAGGTCTTGCCATTTCAGAGATGACCTGGAACAAACAGACAGACAAACAGAAACAATTAATTTTTTGACTCTACTGACAGTATACACGATACTTCGTGTATACTTCCTTATGCATGTAGTGAAAATCTGTCAGTCTGGTATTGCAAACAGATACTTCAATTATATTTATCTGTATAGAAGTTATTATGGAATTTCAAATAATTATACACGGCACATGATAAAACATAATTTACCTTTAAAAGTGTTTGATAACCCTAAAGAAATACTAATAAAATATTTCAATGGATTCGAAATGGGGAAATAATAACGTTTTTTTTTTTACTTTTCTATCCTTACCATCTCGCTGTGGACTTTACTTGAACAAATTCTAGATAGATCGTTAGAATGCCTTTAACAAGATAGAAATCTTTAGAGATTACCTAGTTTTTAATCGATGAAGGAATGAGTAGGTTCTTCTTCTGCGGTCTGTATTTGTAACCAAGGGTTAATTTTGTCATGTAATTAATTTTGTATTTATAAACTTTTTCATGATATTTTTTAAAAGAGTAATTATTGTATTCCTTGCCAAGTTCTTCTCAGTAAAAGCAACCTTCCGAACCTGGCAGTAGCATGTATAATCCTGTTTAATTGTGTCGACGAGAAAGTACTTTTTTAAAAGTCTAATCAAATAATTATATTTTTGAGTTTCAATTAGAGTATTATCAAACTACGCGAGTAAAGCTAAGCTAAGCTAGTATACAGTAAAAAAATGTACTAATATCTTACATATAAACAGAGATTACAAATATGTTCACGCCATCCTAGAAGGGTCCGAAGGGGTAAGCAGAAGAGTTGTAACAACAACACCCACATTTCATCGAATATGATTGAGTGCCAACGTGATAGAGGGTGAGTCCATCGCCGTCTCAGCGACTATACATACGTCTTTGAATTACTTCTCAGACTTATGCAGGTTTCACATTGCACGTAAGTTTTTAGAAAAGCTAAGTGGTACAGGCCCCGCTGAAATACGAACCTGCGTAGCAGGCGACAGCTCAAAACCCGAGGCAATCAAGGCTCTTTAATAATCAGTGTTATAAAAAGTTATATGGAGGTCTATATTATAGTAAGTTTACTTTGTAGATAAAAGCGTAAATTACCTATTTATATTAGCTACAAATTCATATGAATTGTATATACCCCCGTGTGCCATTATTCAAGGCAGCTTATTACATATTGTTCGTTTATTTATTGCTCACATTTGTTACTATGATGTTCATTTCATATCACGTAGCCGACATTATTCAGTGTTTGTTTTTATGTTACGGATTAATGATTTTAATTATTTATCCTGCGCGTGATTTACTTAATTATTTATAATAAGCACTCTCACTTATCTTGGTTACATATAAAGTGGATGTTTATTTATCAAGAAAATATGGCGTTAACATGAGTATTTCCGGGAACGATTTGGGTATCAACTGTAAGACAGTAGAGTATTTTTAGAAACAAAACTAATTTTGTTAACGTTTTCCTCGATTCTTATAAATAGCTTCGAAGGTAGATTGATTTATCCTTCAAACCGACTTACATTATTTTGAAAGCAATTGTACTATGTATAGAGGTCGATATAGATAATACACTAAAAGTAAAATTTCCTAGTAAATGTTAATTACTAATAAACATAATTGATGTGTATGTTTATAGAAATAACAGATTTTCACAAAATTCATATAAAAGTACATACGGTTCTAGCATAAAACAAAATCAATTTTGAAAAATCTGTCTGGTTGTTCAAGCTGATATCCCTAAAACGGCTGGACCGATGTTAACGAGACTTTCACAGACAGATAGCAGTTGAAACAGAAAGTAACGTACTTTGTCTTTACGTAATTATAAAAAAACATTTGTGAAAAAATCCACCTATGAGTATCTATGACCAAAAAAATTATTGCACGCCGGTGAAACTGCGCTTTATATGAAAATATTGGTAGCACAGTAATATATGACTCCTTTACAGAATGGGGGTGCGGCCGATGGTCTGGATATGAACGTAGGCTTCGCCTGGAGGAAGGGGTACACAGGAAAGGGGGTAGTTATTACTATATTGGATGATGGGATACAACCCAATCATCCCGATTTATCACAGAATTACGTAAGTACTTTTTGAACATTATTATGCATTCATAGTTAAATTCATAAAAGTACACAACACAGATACAAAATTTAATTAAAATTTGGGTTCATAGGTACATACATATGTACACGCCTGTATTCCCAAGGGGTAGGCATAATAACCGAAGATTATTAAATACCCACGTAACAGATGTTGAGTCTATCACCGTCCCAGGTACTATACATACGTCTTTAGATTACTTCTCAGACATATGCAGATTTTCTCAGGATGTTTTCCTTCACCGTGCGATTTATATGTGTGGTGTGAAATCACTTCACACAAAATTTTACCGGCCACTGGAATTAGAACTTGCATAACTTGCGTAGCAGGCGACTACCTACTTAAGCTAAGGCTACGACGGCTCAACTGTTCATAATAACGTAATTATTAAAGTCAGTTCATATTAGCATAATTATCATGTCTTCACGCCACACAGTACTCCAATAAACACCATATTCCTAAACAGTACAACTGCTCTTAGCACAAATGTGTAATAATGGATGTAAGTGACGTAAAAGAAACCCGATATTGTAGGATCCCGCCGCATCAACGGACATAAACGGAAACGACACGGACCCGACACCGCAGGACAATGGGGATAATAAACACGGCACACGGTGCGCCGGGGAAGTCGCCGCTGTCGCTTACAACCGATATTGTGGCGTTGGCATCGCGTACAACGCCAGTATTGGAGGAGTCAGAATGCTAGACGGCCTTGTCAACGACGCAGTGGAAGCGCAGGCATTAGGTTTCAACACACACCATATAGATATCTACAGCGCTTCCTGGGGTCCCGAGGATGACGGAAAAACCGTCGACGGCCCCGGCCCCTTAGCTAGAAGGTATTATCTAATTGCATTCGATTCATACTGTTTGAGGCAAGCTCATTAAAAAGTGTTTTGTTCCAGAGCTTTTATAAACGGCGTCACAAACGGAAGAGGAGGCAAAGGCTCCATTTTTATATGGGCCTCCGGTAATGGGGGACGTCACACAGACTCGTGCAATTGTGACGGTTATGCGAATAGTATTTTTACTATTTCTATTTCTAGCGCCACCCAGGGAGGGTATAAACCGTGGTATTTAGAAGAATGCTCGTCTACTTTAGCGTCCACTTATAGTTCAGGAACGCCTGGAAGGGACAAAAGTGTTGCTACGGTAGATATGGACGTCCAATTAAGGCCGGATCACATTTGTACGGTTGATCACACAGGCACATCGGCCTCTGCGCCATTAGCTGCCGGCATTTGTGCATTAGCTTTAGAAGCCAATTCTTTATTAACGTGGAGAGACGTGCAACATCTTATCGTATTAACATCAAGGTCGCAGCCATTAGAAAAGGAAGAGGGTTGGATAGTGAACGGTGTTAAAAGAAAAGTAAGCCATAAATTCGGGTACGGACTAATGGATGCAGCTCAAATGGTAACATTAGCCGAACAATGGGCTAATGTGCCGCCGCAACATATTTGTAAGTCGCAGGAAATAAACGAGGACAAGAGCATTGAGACATCTTTCGGTTACACGATATCTGTGCACATGGACGTGAATGGGTGCAGCGGTACAATGAACGAGGTCAGATTTTTGGAACACGTTCAATGTAAAATTTCACTGAGCTTTTTCCCAAGAGGAAATTTACGGATACTGCTTACTTCGCCGATGGGAACGACGTCTACCCTTTTATTTGAGCGAACCCATGACGCAACCAGTTCTAACTTCGACGACTGGCCGTTTTTAAGTGTTCATTTTTGGGGTGAGAGCGCCGAAGGACGGTGGACCCTTCAAATAATAAATGCAGGAAATAATCATGTCACTCAACCCGGAATATTGAAGAAATGGCAGTTAATTTTCTACGGAACGGCAACGAACCCAATTCGGCTACGTAATAAGGGTCATTTTAATTCCAATAATATTTACCAGGAGGAAAAGACATATCATATTAATGATGTATACGATGCTTCTGAATATTCACAATTCCTGAACGAAATCGAACTTGGTATTTCCGACAGACGTAGTTATCCCAAAAATATTCCGTCAGCTCAGCGCAAGAATGTATTAGCAGATGCAAATGATAAGCAAGTGCAAAGATTATGCGACCCCGAGTGTGATTCTCAGGGGTGTTATGGCAAGGGTCCAACTCAGTGCGTTGCTTGCAAACATTATCGCTTGGATAACTCCTGTGTCTCAAGATGTCCTCCGAGAAGTTTTGTTAATCAGGGTGGCGTTTGTTGGCCTTGCCATGAATCTTGTGAAACTTGTGCCGGAGCTGGGCAAGACTCTTGCTTGACATGCGCTCCAGCTCACTTACTCGTCATAGACTTGGCTGTTTGCCTACAACAGTGCCCGGATGGTTACTACGAAGATCCAGATGCAAATGCTTGCTTCCCTTGTGCGGAGCATTGTGATACGTGCGCTGAGAAAGCAGATATGTGCTCTTCGTGTGCCCACAACTATGTTCTATACAATGGATCCTGTTTAGGCGCTTGCCCTCCAGGCACTTATCAAAAAGACGATCTTGGCTGCACGCCTTGTCACGAGACGTGTGAATCATGTCACGGGGCCAGTGAAAATGTGTGTGTTTCATGCAGAATTGGTGATTACGCATTCAAGAACCGCTGTGTCCCCAAATGTCCTACAGGATATTACGCGGACTCGCAAAAAAGGGAATGTTTATCGTAAGTGTTATTGTTACGATAATATTATACTTTATTTGAACTCTAGTCAGAACAAACAATGGCCCTTTTAATTGCCAGGCGTTTGAACTTTTCTTTTTACAATGGCTTTTATGTTCAAATGTTTAGTTCTATGGATTCTTTGATCTTAATGTTCACAAATAAATCAATCTTTGTTGTTTTAGGTGTCCAATTGGTTGTTCAATTTGCACTTGCGCCATTTGTTCTGTTTGCAATGAGAAATGGATACTGACTAAGGGCGGAAATTGTCTTCCGGACGGCAACGACAAATGCGATACTAGTAAGTAACCTGTTGTCAACTGTGGGTCGACCTTTTATTCGACTTCATTGTTGTGTTTATATCATAAATTCTTTTAGGTGAGTACTACGAGGGAGGTCGTTGCAAAAATTGCCATTCAACATGCGAAAAATGTAGCGGACCAAATGAATGGGATTGTTTGTCTTGTTCGAGTCCGCTGTTATTACAGGGATCAAGGTACGCTCTATTAACACAAGTCCTTTCCTCGTACGTGCTGACGGCGCATTTAACGGCTGCCATGCTTTTAGGTGCGTGGCGGAGTGCGGCCAAGGATTCTACCAGACTGCGGGGAGGTGCACCAAATGTCCACATACGTGCTCTACTTGCGTGTCGAGATTAAACTGTACCTCGTGCGCCGGGGCTTTAAGATTACAGTCCGGGACATGTAGAGCAACATGTGCACCCGGATATTACCCTGATGAGGGAACTTGTTCGAAGTGTTATCTGTCGTGTGAGACTTGCACGGGACCGAGGAGGGATCAGTGTGCGTCATGTCCTCCTGAATGGAGGCTAGCGGCCGGGGAATGTAGACCGGAATGTCCCCAGAACTTCTTTCCTTGGCAAGACAGTTGTCGTCGATGTCACCACTATTGCCAAGATTGTCACGGGGCAGGGCCCCAGAGATGTACGTCTTGCCCACCACATTTCTCATTGGAAAATGGGCTGTGTGTGGAGTGCCTTAGCTCACAATATTACGAAGCTAGAACAAGGACGTGTCGTGCATGCCATGACTCCTGCCGCTCTTGCTCGGGGCCTGGACCTACTAACTGCGTCACTTGCGCTCATCCTCTTCGCTTAGATAGGTAAGTAACTACAATGAACAATATTTTATGAGGATATAGAATAACAAATAGGTTACAGATATTTGCTAGCTAAAACGTAGTAGTTGTTTTAAAATGTTTGAAAAATAATTTGGCGAAGGTCACACTCTCAATCTTTACTCTTTCGTTAAGATTATTTGCATCACAAATAATGAAGATAGCTCACTTTTAGTTCCAAAACGAAAATGAGGTGAATGGATATCATCATCGCCTTATTCCATGTTGTTGCGGTCGGTACTTAATCCAACTAGATGAGGCACGAAGTGAACTTGGGCCGTAACCCTTCCAACTAGCTTAGGATGGGGCTGTTTACCTACTCTTATCAAACGATATGCACACAGTGACTGTGTCACGAGGCCTTCATAAAAGCGAACGGAAATAACCGCATACTTTATTCCAGGGTAAACCATAAATGCTTGCCATGTTGTACTGAAAGTATGACTTCGTTCTACGTAAGCACCAACCAGACAACTGACTGTTGCCACTGTGACAAAGACATTGGTAAGAACGCGTTATTATTCCATAAAATACCTTATAAGTGATTTCGACGCTAGGGTTGCATACGTAATAAGATTGCCGGTACTTTGGAACGTGACTTTTGAGTTGGTTCAAAGTTTATATATTACAGTTGTATTTGAATGCACGATCGAATACAAAGCTAATCTTTCCGTAATATAGAGACACTTTCGCAACTTCTTGTATAAGATTAACTTATTTCAAAATTTAAAAGAACAGAAGTAAGTAAAAAATGTACGACCCTGTAGCAGGTTTGAATCCTGCTATATCCAAAATTATCTAAATTATCGGAAGCTATTTTATAAAGTATTTTTTTCATAGCACAATATTTCTAGTCCTTAAGGACTATGTAATAAATATATTATCTCACTCAAAGGTGGCTGTTTAAATGGATCATCAGCTGGAAAGCGTCGTATTGCTGAAAATATCCGCACTCATTTAACAGCATCATACTTCGTGGAAGACACCAAGGACCCTACAAACTGGCTTGACCCCAAGTTACTAGTTATTACAACTGTTGGAGTGTCCTTTTTCGTCGTCATCTTGATGGTCATAGGGTTTAAGGTATGTTTGAAAGAGGATAATTTGCTCTTAACCATAGCATTTAGACTACACAGTGGAAAATAAATAATAGTAAAAAAAAGCCTTTGAATAACATTCCACTTTGACATCGAGCAAACTCGCAGTAATATAACAGTTATCCATTATATATTCGAAATCAAGACGACGTCATTGAACTTCTTTTGACATTTACGACTCGCCTAACAGTTATAGTCAGATAAGGTTTTGTGTGGGAGCCGTGGTGGTTTGAGCGTTGAGTCGTCTGCTACGCAAGTGACGCAAGTTCGAATCCCTGCGGGGCATGTGCCAATGAGATTTTTCTAAAAACCTTATGTGTAGTTTACACGCCACATGCTTTACAGTGAAGGAAAACATCGTGTGGAAACCTGCATATGTACAACACTTCTGCTTACCCTTTTCCAGAAGAGTCTGGGATAGCGGGAGCATATTTTTTCATAGGTTTTGACATCAAATATATTGATTCTCAAACTTATTTCCAGTATAAATTGAGAAAACGGAAATATAGAAGTCTGTTTCCAAAAGCAGAGTATTCCCAACTGACGACAATTGACGAGGATTTGGTTGCTCTGACAACATCAACAACTTTGAAAACCACTGACGACCCTACTATACCAAACACGAGCGGGCTGGAAGAACCAACATAGTAATGTAAACCTTAACGTATATAGTAATTAGATAAATTTTACACCGCAGACTGATGTAGATGTTTCAACGTGTATATAATAATGTAATAATGAATGTGCTCACAATTTTTGGGAATGTGAAAATATTTTAATAAACTCATAATTCGGTGGTAAATTTGGTGTTCCAAAGTTTCACGAATGAATTATATCGAATTGATTGGATATGAATGGTTATTATCTGGTTTCACTGAATTATATTAAGTTCATCGGTACTTAAATTTTAATGTGAGTGGAAAATTCACTATAAGTACCGCTTAATGCAATTAAGACGGTATATTTTTTTTTCCTATTAACTGTCTATGTAGCTCTAATTAATATATTTAATTCTTGATAGTTTTAAATATTGAACATCTTCGTATTCAAGTGATATGTGGTTATTTTCAACTTTTGAATTCTAAATTCAAACTGAGTTTATTAAAATTAATATGTTGAATAAAAAATTATACACGTTTCCATTTATAAATAAAACTAATTATGCGGTCAGATAAATATGTATAAATATTCTTCCAGTAATACAAATGGAATATAATATAGGAGATATATTTGAATTACACAAAGTGTTATATGCAAATACGCTGCAAGTATTCCATCTCTTATGCAGACATTATTATTCATAATTAGTTCTAGTGGCTTTGTGTTGAGTGAACCTAATTAATCGTTTGTATTAAAGTTTATTCACGGAGATAATTAAAATGAGTTTATGAATAATTTTTATTCGTAGCGAATTCTTTGTGGTAAATGTGTTTATTTTTTCCAAATTCCAGTAAGGGTGGTATTACATTGGACTAGATATTTGTAACGTCGGAAATAAAACACGTATGCGCTGTTGCCCCACTATTTTCGCTCAGCGATCTTAACTCGTGATAGTACCTACCTGTGCTTACCTCATTACTTTTGTATATCAGATATTCCCCGTGTGAATGAAAAGCTGCGTAATATTAGCATTTGCGATAAAATCTCAGCTGACATTTCTTGTCAATAAGTTGTGATCTTTTATCGACAGTCTTCTATTTTAGTTCTATTTTACATTAAAATGTAAAATATTCGAAAAAGCACAATAAATATATTTTTTTCACTAATTAGATAATGAAAGTAAATACGGTAGAGATATAAAACATATATATCTGTCTATCTGTTTGTTCCGGTAATCTCTGAAACGGCTGGACCAATTTGGACAAGACTTCCACGTTGCAGAAAGCTAATGTTACAAGGAATAACTAAAGCTGCTTTTATTTGAGGAAAAATAAGGTTCCGCAAAATAAATGCACCAATATATCTAAATCTCATGAATCAACTCTTTCTACAATATCTATGTACGTCAGATAGTATTTAATATATCCTTGTTTAAAGTACATATAGTGCCAATATGTGGGGAATTGGAGAATATCAAATGTAATACCAACCTAAAAACGGACCAACTCCAAGTTATTAATTGTGGGACCCAAACTATTTGCTTCTGTACCCCTAGAGTTTATGCGATTTGATTTATATAGAGTTGAATAACATATCTTCTCGTTAATTTCCTCAAATATTTAATTTCACCTCTATCGGTATGTAAATAGGGTTCAATTATTGTAAAAGATCGATGTATTGTAAATATGTATATATTGACGGTTGTAAATAATTAATATCGATGGTTTTTATGACAGGTGATTTCTCGTTTTATTTTCAACCCTTACTTACCCCTTAGATGAAAAAAACAGTAAAGTAGATTTTTTTATGTATAATATATCGCTGTTATACAGAACACATAAAACATTTCTTGAAAACGAACAAGGTTATGAAAATATAAATATTTTTTTCTAAAATATATGAGATTAGTAAATAACATACAGTCAGTGAGAGCTGTCCATACATCCATAATAACATACATTAAAACAAAGTTGAAGTGTCTGTTTGGAAATAAAAATCACAGCATTTCACTAAATGCTTATTTTATTCTTTATCTTATATTAAACTTGAAGTATATACTTAGATAAAAAGCATTTCATATTTTATATTTCTATATTATGTCTGTGAGTTCGTTCCGGTCCTAAATACAGATTTAGGTGAATATTTATACATACACAGATAAATAAAATTGAGTCTGTTAATCATTCCAATATAACAGCTTTTATCTAAATTCATATGAGAATATATACGATACCGATATAAAGAAACAAATAAAAAAAAAATCTTTGTCCGTCTCTCTGTTAGCTGACTTTACAGGGAGCTACTTTTATTTAAAATAATGTGCTTTACGAAATAAAGCCACTGCTAACAGCTACTAATATTTAAAGGTTAAGTATCTTTGAGACTCGTGCAGGAATCAACCCGTAGAGGAAAGATATTATAAGTATGGGTAAAAATCTATACTTTATAATACTCTTATTCATTGTGTATGGTTACATGCGGGACTATATATTATATTAGAAATCTTTGAGGCTTATTGTAAGTCAAACAATTCGCGTACATACATAAAACTCAGAACTAACAAACTTATGCAGCACATATGAGAGACTCATAATTCAAAATATCTTTATTTGATTAGACTTTTAACAGAGTACTTACAAATTGTCAGAACGATACAATTACACAGAATTATACATGCTACCGCCAGGTTCGGAAGGTTGCTTTTACTGAGATGAACCTGGCATAAAACTCAGTTATTACTCATTTCCAAAAAATATTTTTCAATTTGGAGTATACAATATTAATCAATATATATATATAAGCTCATGGACACAGTTCCAATGCACAAAAATCGATAAAAAATGTAAAAATTAAAAGTAGGTATTACGTATAATTGTGTAGCTTGAGATGACCAGCCCCCACTAGCAGCACTATTCACAAGTATGACGAGAATGCCAGCCATCGGCATGGCGGAGTAATTGGAACTGAGCCATCTATGAAGACAACAGATAAGTATGATGTCTATGATACCATCTAGAGATAATATACGTTTGAACAGTCACCAAGCACTACGCAAGCGACGCAAGTTCGAATCTCAGCGGGGCCTATACCGATGAGCTTTTCTAAAAAGAAGCCGTGGTGGGGTTAGAGCAGTCGCCTGCTACGAAAGCGACGCAATGCTCACGCAATCCCAGAAGGATCCCCGAAGGGGTAAGCAGAGGTGTTGTAACAACAACACCCACATTTCAGCTAATATGATTAAGTACCAATTTGAAAGAGGGTGAGTCCATCGCCGTCTCAGCTTTAATTACTTCTCAGACATATGCAGGTTTCCTCGCGATATTTTCCTTATAAAAACTTTAAATGTATGTATATGTAGATATACAAAGTCGTATGTATAGTGCTCGAGGCGGCAATGAACTCACCTTTATAACTAGCTTCCTTGCGCGACTTCGTCTGCGTGGAATACTGTATAGCCTATAGGCTTCCACAGTAAATGGCCTATCTAACATTGAAATACAAGCATTCAATATCTGAACAAAAAATTATTCAAAATCATGTTTTAACAATTTCACAATATCCTCATATTTTCTCAAACGCCCTTCGATTTATATCCAAATCTCATTATCGTAATACTTCCATATTGAGATCGTATTATTAATTTTTATGGCAAGGAAACCGCCAATCGCCCTCAGAGTTACTGAACCGGGAAAATTGATTTAAAAAACCCAATCGCTTGAAAAGAAACCAGGGGAGTGGGACCACGATTAAAAAGTAATTATAACGTTGCTTAAAAATTTCAATGTGCATTTTTAAAATAAAATTTAATTCGTTATTATGACAGTTTGACGATTTGAAAGTACTTTGTAAACAGTCTAATCGAAAATAAAGAACCTTGACTTTGACTTTGAAACGATAATTTTAACGTTTGTGTTAAGAAACGGGACAGGATCTTCTGATTTGTTAAAATCGATACAGAGAAATGAAATTGAAATGTTTGTTTATAATTCCAGAATAACAACTGTGCACTAAATGCATATGAAAGAATATACAGTACTAAAAAAAAGCTCTGTGTGTCTGTCTTTTTATTCCGGATAATCTCTGAAATGGCAGAACCGATTTAATCGGGATAATTGTTTTTTTTTTATGTCAGTACCTATATACTTTCAAATACATTTAGTGAAATGCTGTTTATTTATCTGTATCTATAGATAAAGATAAAATATAAAAAAGTTTTTAAGAACAGACAATGGCTTACATACAGACATCTAAATTGTATTTATATGTAGCATACGATAGACACATAGCTGATAACTTAATGTAGCAAATTATTATGCCATGAAAGAGAGCCGTGGTGGCCTCGGGGTTAGAGCAGTCGCCTGCAACGCAAGCGACGCAAGTTCGAATCCCAGCGGGGCCTGTACCAATGAGATTTTCTAAAAAAAACTTATGTACAGTGATATCACACCACGTGCTTAACGGTGAAGGAAAACATCGTGAGGAAACCTGTATATTTCTGAGAAGTAATTCAAAGACGTATGTATAGTACCTGAGACGGCGATAGACTCACCATCTGTCACGTTGGCACTTGATCAAATTCGGTGAAAAGTGGTTGTTGTTATTACAAAACCTCTGCCTACCCCTTCGGGGAATACAGGCGTGAGCATATGTATGTATGTATGTATGAAAAACAAGAGCAAAAAGCCTATCTCAACACAATATAGACCAGAAAATATTAGTTATATTATTACTCGAATGGATACAAATAACCTTTACCTTGTAATGGTTGAGCAAGTATTTGTGGTCGATACATTAGAGATACAGGGACGGGCTCTACCGTCTTAATTGAATACATTCCTCTCCTTTACGTTAACGTCCGGGTGTCATTAGGATGAGATTAATGGATTTATTGCGATCATAAATATAATATTGTATTCATATTTTATTATGTATTTAAGAAATGTTATATTTTCTCTTTGAGAGCCATCGAAACGGTTGGGTTGTAGCAATCGCCTGCTTCGCAATGTGACGCAAGTTCGAATGCTCGCGGTAAACTTAATTGCAGTAATTTAGCTCCACGTGCTTTACGGTGAAGGGAACCTGCATAATTCTGAGAAGTTATTGGTAAAGTGTAGTGAATATCTAATTCCTTACATGAGTATGTAAAGAACGTAGCATGTAGCAAACGGTGGTCTCTGCCTACCTCCATGGGATACGGGCGAGAGCGTTTGTATGTATAGTGTCTCAGCCAGCGATGGACTCACCCTTTGTCATGTTGGCACTCAATCATATTCAGTGAAATGTGGGTGTCGTTGTTACAACACCGCATCCCCTATATAAAAAAACATAGCTTAAAAGAAGACTAGACTAAACTCGAACCAAACTATATCCATCCCATTTTAAATCCGTATTACAGAAAGAGATGGAATTACTTTTAAATCAAGGACTATCTTAATCTATGTTTTGTAATAAAAGGGTTTAAGTATACACATATAAATGTATTTTTTAAATGGACTTCCAGGATGAACTCAGGCTATATGGCTTCAGCGATATGCAATTAAAAAGAGGAATAATTAGTTTTCTTCTTTGTTTGTAACGATTTAACTCAAAAGCTCATCGACTATATTAAACATTCTTTCATCTTTAAAACCGCTACATCATAGCGAGTAATATAAGCTATATTCTTCATCCAGGTTAATTACGGATCTGTAATAAGACGCGGGCAAAGCCGCTGACGGAAGCCAGTACTTTATATGTTAGTCAATTTTCATTTCAGTCACAAGCATGTGTGAAATAATACCATTAGCGCAGGGACAATAAAAACAAAGTACCACCACGGTCCACGACAATTCCTAGTACGTGACACAGGCTGCTTTAGTTCAGTCAACTAATTACTGCATAGGTTAAAATAGTTCTCCGTCTACGAAAACAATAACATGCAGTCAGCTCAGATAATTGCTTCACATTCGTTTAAAAACCATATTATGCTTGTTCAACGCTTGTAGCCTGTATACAAAGTAACGCTGCGCTAGTAGCTTCTATCTAGTATCTTATATGTATTACGTGGTCCTTTGATAGTCGACAGTGAAACTCTTTTTACCTGAAATCAAATTTGATTAGCCATTCCAAGATAACAAGGTCTACTTTTGTTTGGAATTTTCAATGTGAATAATTATCGCTATCATCATGAACAATACGATTTTGATATGAACTAAAACTGGTCAAAATACTCTAATTTGTTAAAATTACTTCTCAGACATGTGCAGTTTTCCTCACAATGTTCTCCTTCACTGCACGTAAGTTCTTAGAAAAACTCATTGGATCACGCTGGGATTCCAAATTGCGTCGCTTGCATAGCAGGCGACTGATCAAATCCTCTTGTTATAAATACATAGTAGTAAATATAATATTTAAAAAATGTAGTATTCTCCATCGTCAGTTGTCTCTTATAAACATTTCAAAGCTTTCCGAGCTAAGAGACATTGTGACTCAGATCTACTAACACCGGAGATAAACGGTCTCGCATCCGAAATACATCTTCTGGAAGGGAACAAATGCGTTGAGCAAAATAAGCCTTTATTTCCATAGCCTCGGCACAATGTGTTAAATGACTGGCCCGATGAGACCGGTTTATAGAGATCTAGAATTAGATTTGGCTCATCCTTTTACGGCAGTTGAAGGAATGTTCATACATTTATTCCCAGTTCACCTTAGGGGCTTTGAGGCTGTTCATTTGATCTGGTTCCGATATGCTGAGTTGCTCATTGAATTGAATTTGACTTGCAATTTAAGTTTTACTACGTGCCTTGTGGTTCGTATGAGTTCGGTCAAATATAAATATGTATATGCAAAGTTTCTTTAATCGTGCCTCTAGCGTTTATCTGTGGCTCAGAATAAAGTTAGTTTGAAATATTTGTCTCACTTAAAATAAATCATTAAATTTAAATTAGAGTAAATAATAATTTAATTACTGTTCATCATTCTGCTCTCATCCGATGTTATTTGTGGTCGGTGCAATATATTTTTTCTCTACCATTTCTTTCTATCACTTATATCTATCAACCGTCACGTATTCACTCTCTTTCCAGCCATATCATTTATCGGTCCTCATCTCTTCTTTAAAACATCTACAACCGTGAACGAATCATTTACATTCATCATTATAATTTTAGTAGAAATATCAACTATAATTTAAATTAAAAAAAAACTTTGATACAAATCGGTATATCTCGGAATAGTGCCAAGAAGGCCGCCAGCATTGCCACCTTGAGTAGCAATGCTGATTATCTGAGCGAATGACCCCCGGTTCGCAACATATTTATATACACAATTGGTGAGCCTATTTTTGCCTGTCAGATACGCCTTCACATATAGGATATAGGTTTCTTTGCGTTTTAAGTACCTTCATAGTATAGCTCAAAAGAAAGAAAAACAACAGCTTTATAGCAGATTTTTATGAGCGCAAGCGCTAAGTTACGACGCACTACATTTTGTTGTATAATATTTCCAGCAATTAAAATTTTGATGACGCAACTCCACGTTATAACCGTGATAACACAGATTTATATTTATTAAATAAAATTAACCGTCTACTGTGCCTTTAGCTGTTAATTAAACGAAGGATATTTTTTATTATCCAACAGGTATTTTAGGCGCCCAATGTCGTAAGCCGAGTTTTTAGTAAAAATATTTTTAATTAAGTAACAAGAGGGAATATTATTACTAACTAAGTAGTTCCAATTCAAATTCAGAATATATTTATTTGATTAGACTTTTAACAAAGTACTTCCAAATCAGAACTACAAGATTATACATGCTACCGCCAGGTTCGGAAGGTACCTTTTACTGTGAAGAATCTTGAAATAAACTCAGTAATAACTATTTAAAAAAAAAATATTTTACTTACATTCATATGCTCACGCCTGTATTCCCCGAAGGGGTAGGCAGAGGTGTTGTAATAACAACACCCACTTTTCACCGAAGATGATTAAGTGCCAACGTGACAGATGGTGAGTCCATCGCCGTCTCAGACACTTTACATACGTCATTGAATGACTTCTCAGAAATATGCAGGTTTCCTCACGATGTTTTCCTTCACCGTAAAGCGCGTGGTGTGAAATCACTGTACAAAAGTTTTTTAGAAAAACTCATTGGTACAGGCCCCGCTGGGATTCGAACTTGCGTCGCTTGCATAGCAGGCGACTGCACAAACCTCAAGGCTTTGAGTAATACAATATAAATCATAAATATATATATATATGTATATATATATATATATATATATATATATATATAAATATATCCAAATATAAAATAATCCATGGAATACCTACCATATCCAAATACCTACTCGAAAATATAGGGGAGAATAATGCTTTCAGACATTCCTATAGTAACTGAACTAAACTGCTCTTCATGGTCAGTTTCAAGGTTGAAACGAATCGGTTTTCTGTGTTTTTTGGACGAAACAGATCAATAATTCAACACCTTAGGAACAGAGGGCCTCACGGGCGCATATTGTGTTTTATTTCACTGAATCCGCAGGAGTTCTTTGCATTTTTTATTATTTACCTATTTATAGCGGGTCACTAGAAAACAGATCAATAATTTAGTTCTTTGTACGATTTTATTTAACGTAGGTTAAGTGAAGTCCTTTAGATCAGTATTTCTCGGTTCTATTTTGTGGGATAAATACATTTTGGATGTGCTTGAAGTTTTAATTATGAAAATATATTCACTGAGTAATCTATAGTTTTTTTAGAAATTATAAAAAAAATCCAAGTACCTACAGCAAAGTAAGAACAGATTTATTTATTATAGCTGGGCCCTGCATTATCACCGCAGGTTTTGCAGCAATTTTCGCTGACATCTGTCAAGTTATGATAGCTCAAATGTGAGGCTTCCAGCTTACGGGGCGATAACGAATCTAGAATACCCCGGTTCGAGACTGACGTTCACCGGAATATTATTTTCTTTTTTTTTTCCTTTTTTTGTGTGAAGAAGAAACCAGGTCGGTCAACCAGGTACTTTCATGAATATTATATTTAATCTTCGAGGCTTCACAATCCCAGACTATTTCCTTAACAATAGCTCGCATTAGATAGAACTGATGAATAAAAGGGAGGAAATATTAAAAATGATGAAAACAAATAACGCGCCATAATTTGTCTTGGTGACAAATACCAGAGAGGGTCCCAATAAATACTGGATCCTCTGCATTGTTTCCAGATTTGTGTCATTAATCATTTTTATGTCCGTAATTAATATAAAGATTCCAGCGACAATAGGGTCGTGGAATTATTATCTTTGAGAAAAGTTCCAGTTTTCGTAATGTGCGCGATCGGTCTCCGGTATCTTTCGATATTTTACGTGTTCGTTCACGTATTTTTTTCTACAATGGGTTGAATTGTATTAAATATCACTATGAATTAGGACTCAAGCTCTTTCCCATTCTAGTCCTTTTGATCCGGAAAGTATTTTCTAAATATCGTGACAAAATCGATTGATCCATCTTAATGGCCTTAAAAATGCTGATAATTCATTTGGCTGTGTTTATCTGTTCCACTCTAAGATTGCATTATTTTATTTGGCTAAAATCTTCTGTAAGTCTCAAGCCAGCTATGCTCGTATAGCCTCCAATTGAATAGGAAATGTAAATGAATATAGATAGATATATCTTAAGTATTTCTATAATTATATTGTGCATATCAAATCATCTAAGTCCTTACTCCAAACTAAATGTTAGTATATTCCAAGCACTTTATAATGATTGATTAACTCTAGTTAAGTTTCATAATAATAGTTAACTATAGTCGAATGTTTCGAAACAAAATTACTTGTCAGGCATAACATTTAGCTTAATAAGTTGATTTCACCATCAAAAGTATATGCACGTTACGACAATTTACGTAACTTAATTTTTTATTCACGATCGATGGAATCCATACATAAGGGCTGTTGGGACCCCACCAAGAACAGGGGGCCTACATCATCGGTTTAAGCAGAGCGTACTAAGCTTCAGAGCGTACAGACTTCTGAGCTTTGACGTTTTACCTCAAAACGAAGAAGTTCTTAATAGGAGCTGCTTAAATGATCATAGTTGGCCACCAGGTCCCTTATCAAAAGCTCTTAATGCTATGTGATAGTGACAGACTTATACATGTCATATACATCTGTCACATAATCATTGTCAATCTACGATGGCAGTAAGAGTGCATGGTAAGAGTCCCTTCAAGAGTTAAGAACGAGTATTTTTAAACATTCAGTAGTAATTTAATGAGTCTGTCTCTATCTATACGTATGGTGCAAGACGAAAAAAAACATGCGCAATAT
Organism: Watsonalla binaria; assembly: GCA_929442735.1. Taxonomy (NCBI): domain Eukaryota; kingdom Metazoa; phylum Arthropoda; class Insecta; order Lepidoptera; family Drepanidae; genus Watsonalla; species Watsonalla binaria. Next base: position 2,603,687 of record OV838932.1, read on the forward strand.
TCCTACTATGTTTCGCTGCAAGTTCTTTACTCGTAACGAGACCTGTAGTACTCCATCGGGTTACAGTATTGGCTGTTTGATGGCAAGTGAAATAAACACTAACGCGTCGCAATAAGGTCGATAGTGGCGGTAAATCTTGAGGGCCAGTGGCTTGGAAAATTGAGAAGTGGATTAGGCAAATCACTTTTCATTCTACACCGCCCGCCAGGCGAAGTTTGCCCTTTTAAATTTTATTATCTCTGAGGTACGATGTTTGTTGATGCGGTGTTATTGGACGCGAATAGCGGGTTATGGGGAAGCAAGCTTAATTATTTTAAAATATTGTGTTAGTTCCCTAAAGGGCTGTCTACAAAGGATTATAATATCCGCATTTTTTATAAATTGAGTACATTTATTGTGGTCGAGTGATGTGCGAGTCTGTTACGGGAGCAAAACACATTCTAATTTCGTATTTGTACTAATAAACTTTTCTGTAAGAGTGCCTAGTGCGTGTTTTCTTAAATCGCTGTAACAAAACATCGCGTTGACGTAAACGCACATTTGTATAGGATCGAAACAGCGCCATCTGTCGGCGCTCAGAATTAAGTTACCTTCAAACAAAGTTGATAAAAGATACACAGCGACACTTATCCGCTATCAAAGTGACCGTACCCTATCTTTAAGTGAAAATGAATTTCATCGCGATGGAGGCGGAATGCTAACTTACGGGTCTATAAAGAGTTTATTCCTTACAAATTCCGCAATTTATATTTCATATTTGATGTCACAAATTGGGTGGTTGGTTGTCAGCGTTGTTGAGGTTTTGTTCAAATTTGATAGTCTTATTTCTGATTTTGATAATCTATATTTTGGTGAATAATTTACTGCGCTTTGCCAGATGGAGCGGTACCTGAATAGAGGTTTCTTGAATGGGGTATTTAAAAGCGTGTTATACAGAGTCCAGTGTTTTTTGGCGCACATTTTCGCCACAGAATATATAATAAAAAGTTTTAACCTTTTTATCGTCGTTCTAGCTATTTTTTCTGGTGATTTTTCTTTTTGTGGTAAAGCGTAGTTGTTAGAGGTTCTATACTTATTGGATAATATTTGGAACATTAGAAAATACTTATTTTTGTACTAGCTATGCCCTGCGGTTTCAACCGCGTAAATTGAATTTCATTCCCGTGGAACTCTAAATGTTTTTTTTAAATAAATCTGCTAGACTGACAGAAAGACACATTGATATCTTTGTTAAGTAGGCGTTATTTAAATGAACGCAGTTTTCGAATACGGAAATATATTCGATTTTTTTTCTTTAAAAATAAACCTTGTAGTGTAGATAAGAGAGCATTAGTAAAGTGTATTTTATCTAACTAATTCATCTGACATGCGACGTGTCCGGTTATTAATAACTTAGATCACCGCTTTGCGTAATATCCACGTGACAAATTGAATTACCTGAAGTGAACTTCCCTTAAGTGACTACGTTTTCCCGTTAATATAATACCGTCACCTTTAAATAGTCCGAGGTCGTTTTCCCTGGTAGGTATTGAATCGCTTTAATTACATCAAAATTAACTTGGCGACTTTCACGGAAATTCGCCAATAGACGGATTTCCAAGTGTCCTAATAGATTTATTTGACACTTTCAAAAGATAAAAATAGTCTCGTATCCAATGCCATTTTTAGGTCAAGTGTGCAATAATTCCTTTATGAACTTAACTTAACATTAAAATAACAGTATTTTCAAACAGTACCCGGTACCCCCCTGAGCACTGAGGATGGACACCGGGGGGGATTTTAGTGCGGTAACAATCCCACATACCTCGACCTGCCTCTCACAGGGCGGTTAGGGACCTTTTGAAGGTTTCTCGCTCGTCAATAAAAGAAAAGAAAAAAGAACTTACAGATACAAGCTACCTTCCTGGCTTTATCCCATACATTGTTGGGGTTGGCACTTGATTCAACCCGATGTGACTGATCACTTGATTTTTATACGAAGCGACTGTCTTCTGACCTTCGTAGCCCTTTTTACGAAGAAAATCGGTAATCTGGGTAAACTAGTTGTCAGACTATCTTAGGTCTCCGTTGATCTGTAACGATTGCCAAAGATGTAAGACTAACACAAATTTTCATAATATAAAGGTTTACTTTGAAATCAACAGTGAATATTACACTCGAGTACTGTAGAACTGGGGGCCAACTATATCGTTTAAAAGATGCGTATTAAGAACTTCTTAGCTTAATACAGAATACGCTCTGCTTAAAACGATAAGAGCCGTATTGGCCTCGGGGTTTGAGCAGTCGCCTGCTACACAAGCGACGCAAGCTCGAATCCCAGCGGGGCCTGTATCAATGAGATTTCTAAAAAACTGCTTTACGGTGAAGGAAAACATCGTGAGCAAACCTGCATATTTCTGAGAAGTAATTCAAAAACGTATATATAGTGCCCGAGACGGCGATAGACTCACCATCTGTCACTTTGGTACTTAATCAAATTCGGTGAAAAGTGGGTGTTGTGATAACAACTCCTCTGCCTACCAGGAATACAGGCGTGAGCATATGTATGTAAAACGAAAATGGTAGAACCCTTGACAAATAATACACATAACGGACATAGCGTAAAGTATGTATTTTTATTATATTAACAGTAACATTAAACTACTGTTCGAATCCCTCAGTGTCGAACCTATGTAAATTACGCACCTTGCCTATTTATTTCCAAATAACATCGCACCGTCTATACCCGGCTTGACAAGGGTCAAACATATCATCCGGTCATTCCATATTTCCACACTTTTTCGGCGATTCGACAGTTTGAGGTTCATATTAGGTATATTATTTTCGACGCCAAGTTAGATATATTGATGGCTTTAGGATATTTGTATTGAATCCGACGGAGATCATGTTTATTTGAGTAGAACACGACGGAACGAATTGTTTTCTATTTCAACATTATAATTTGTGATATTATACAATATACCAACTATGCATTTATTTCAAGGAAACTTATTTACGTAAGTTACTTCTTTTAACATCAGCCAGTACCTCAATCTTTTCATATTTAACTCTCAATTCGTAAATTCTTAAAAAGGGTAAAGTAAAATACGAACACGGGGTGGGATTCGAATCCATGACCTCTGCACTCGTGATCCTACCTCTTGCGGCGAGGTTTTCCTTCCCTTGTCTTTGCCGTATAGTGGCCGCCTTGGTCGCCTCTCTCAATTTAAGCATAAATAATAATATGAATTAGAAATTATAGTACTTGGTCATATATGTAGCAAGTTAGAAACTAATATATAAAGGTAATTATATCTGAGCGCAGAGGTAAGCATCTTGTAAGCATATTCACCAATCCACAATTAAGTATTAAATGCATATTTTTGCAAAACTAGAGGAAGAATAAAGCTGCGAGCAAACAATGTAAGCCATGCTTAAAAGACTGCAATATTAAGCTACTTAAAACTTGCATATTTTCAAAGTCTACAAACTTTGGGCTTTTAAATATTTCAGTAAAAATGTTTAGCTACTTACTTAAGAACTTAGGAGGACTCAAAACATATGAGTAAATATTTCACTGGAGACTAAATAGGCTTCATACACTTTTTTGGGTATATATTTGGGTTTTGTGTTGATAGAAAGCTTGTGGTTATATAATTGTATTTTATATGAATGACAATAAAATTTACTTTCTTTGACACTGGCCATTCATGTGGCCAGTACTCGTTATTGACACAACATACTTATTTCTTAAAGTAATCTGGAAACGCGGTTCCAGTTAGCTAGCGGTCCCAATCGCCTAAATCCTCGAAAACTCACACATACAAACTGCAACGTCCCCCGCGACTCACGCGCCGTAGTTTGTACTCTGTCGAAGCGTGCGTGAATCCGTCTCACCAAACCGACCATTGTTCCGTCCTCGCCGGCGAGGCTCGTCGCGAATCGTCCATCGTCATCGTCCCCCCCGTCCTCTGCTAGGGCCGGCGCGCGTCGAGTCACTAGTCTTAAATATGTCCCTAAATAATACCACTCACATCCCAGCTCCGTAGCTCCCTAGCTCATCCCCCAGCAACGCCCTAAGCCGAGGTCCGAGCCCCGCACCGGGGTGCTCTTAGCTGTATTGCTTAGTTTTTAAGTTTAAGCTCGGCTGGAGGCCCTTGGGTCTCGCCCTTTAGTTCGATTAAGCAGTGGAGGTAACTCCCCCCTACCAACTGCGAGAGACCATATAGTCAAAAAAAAAAAAAAGTGAACCCGTCGGTGACGGCCGTGTGAATGTACTGCGTGGCGGTTAAATGAAGCTTGCTCTCTGGTTGATTATTTACTCAGTAGCTACCCTGCGGAGCCTAAGTTACTCCTTGTAAAATCACCAGTAGTGAACGTTCAGAAACAAACATATAGACGGGCAGGCAGATAGAATGAGAATTTTTTTTTTTTGATTATTATAAGCTGTTAATTTGGAATTACAAACAGATATTTCAATTTTGTTTATCTGTATAGATGTGCCCAAACTGTATCGTGTCCGACCACGGTGTGCGCGGGGGTCGTAAACATTCGGTATAGGCGTAATAAAGATATTAGTGGCGGCACTTTGGCCGGCAAAAACGGTCGTGTATTCAAACCTTTTTTTTATGAAAGCAATGAAATATATATTTTTATTCAAATAAAATATAAAACTGTAGAATACTTAAGACATTTCTACAAAGGTAAAATTTTTCGAATTCGCTCGGTACAAGACCCAAAAACGACTACTGCCAGCGCTCAAAACTCATGACGGTACCTGCTTGTATACATTTTACTTCCAAACCTTCCATAACTAAAACATTTTTATAGGTCCAATAGTCAATTAATTTGACTTTGACAACATTAATTCCTACATATGCTCACGCCTGTATTCCCCGAAGGGGTAGGCAGAGGTGTTGTAATAACAACACCCACTTTTCACCGAAGATGATTAAGTGCCAACGTGACAGATGGTGAGTCCATCGTCGTCTTCACACTACACATACGTCATCGAATTACTTCTCAGAAATATGCAGGTTTCCTCACGATGTTTTCCTTCACCGTAAAGAACGTGGTGTGAAATCACTGTACATAAGTTTTTTAGAAAAACTCATTGGTACAGGCCCCGCTGGGATTGCATCTTGCACCGCCTGCTAGCAGGTGACTGCTTGAATCCCACGGCCTCAACGACTATTCTTCAATACTTCTTCATGCTACTCATGCCCTCTCGGATTGTATTTTCAATTTCAAAGAAGTTATAATAATGTTTTAAGTAAGTCAAGTATCACACTAGAATATTAAGATTGTTTTCAAAAAGTTCCTTGGTATACTTTGTATGCAAAGGCTCGTTTGGAGAATGTTATGTAATATGTATGTAGTTGGAACATTTTATAAGCAAGCCTTCATATGGTATACATATCTTTAAGGCTCTACTTAAATTTTATAGCATTAATAACTTGCACTTATTTATACGAGTTTGTTGGGGTTTTAGTGGCATCGTATACTTGAATACATTTAACGTATATCTATGTTTATATTATGATTTTTTATACAAACTAAGTCGTTTTATACTACTTAAGGAGTTATGAGAGTTTAGCGTAAATAGATATTTTTATTTGATAATACCACCAATAAAGTCTATACTCTGTATATCTACATTCGAATATGACCGCTGGTTAGGGAACATAGTATGGGTATACTATGTGTCCTATTTTTTAAGATTTTTCGATCCCTCCCTCCCCTCGGTGTCCACTCGTAGTATATGCCAAGACCCCCCCTCCCCCTTTAGTTTTCACGTAGTAATTCATAATTATGATTTTTAATCATTTCACAGGCAAAAATTGAAAAAAAAATATAATTTGGCTCATACTCGTCTTTATTGCATAAGACTGCATACATACTTAAATTATTATAACTTACTTGATTTTTTTGGTGTTCATCTCTTAATGGTACCCAAAATTCGTTTGTTTTTTTTGGATTGCTTGCATTGACAAGGAATCTTTATAACATTTAATAAAAGCTTTGTACAGCCAATCATTCAACGACATTTTTGTGCTAGTACGAACTTTTGTCGACTTGCTTGACAACTTCACTGAACTACAAACTGACTGACAAACAGTGTCTATTTTCAATCAGCTGACGCTCGGCATATGTGCGTCAGCGCCACCAACTGTAGGTCGAAACAATATGAGATTTATCTCATTAAAATGGACTACGTGACAAAAACCTGAGCCACCCCCCCCCCCCCCTGTGACTGACCGTAGTATTTTAAAGACTCCGCTCCCCCCCCTTTAACGGGTCCACGTAGTACGGGTACGTTCCCTTAGTTCATCAACGGTCATGCCTATGACCGTGGAATTTGAATGAATTATTTTCATTTCCACTATTGTATTATTTATTTCTAGGTGAAGAAAAAGATTTAAGTATACCCTTTCAAATATTTAAATAAACCCGCTTATTCCACCCAAATAATCATATTTAAGCACACACTTTATTACTTTCAAATTACATGGAAGCAAATCGGAAACTCTTACAATGAACCCGGATGAAAAAGCAATAAAAACTGAAAAAGTAATTCGGAATTCCTTTCATGTTCAGCTTTAAATATTCAGAGCTTGTATCTTAATTGAAATCTTTGTACCTAATAAGCTTACCGCTTCCTTTCAAAGTACTCGAAGACGAGAATTATTTGAGGCATTATTTAATATAAAGAGTTCTGCGTGGGTTCAACGTTAGGCTATATTTAATTTGACTAAATAATAAAGCAGTTCTTAATAATAATTGACGTAAATAATGTATATTTATTTCAATTACATTTGATAAGCATGACTGCCTAATGGCTAAACTCTTTTACGTATTGACTTAAAAGAGGGCGAAAAAAGTACAAAGGAACAATATTCAGTATCTATAGAAATACTGACTATTTAGATATGCATGAAAAGCTCTCTCAATTCATATCAATGCTGTCTCAAACTTCGTGTACTGCGTTACAGTTATCACTATCATGGCACATTACTTTTTCGAAAAACTCTAATGGCACATGCCCCGATAGAATTCGAACATGCGTCGCTTACGTAGCCGGCGACTAGTCGAACCCCACGGGCACCACGGCTCTTAAAAAGGTTTACCTTAAGTCTATAGATGTCATACTTTCTACTACCGTCTTCTCTAACAGTCAAGAAATACAACTTTTGCTGAAGCTCTCTGATGCGTAGATAGATCATTTTTCCGAGCCTAGGCTTAAGATGCGCGACGTAGAATACTGCCGTATATACTTTAAAATTCACCGCTATAATTTCAATAGCACAAACTTCACCATTGTACGTAGAAACCAAACCGAAATCTTCGCGAAAGTCTCGAATCTGTTAAGATCCATCGCTGACTACTTGTGGAACTTTAAAAGCTGCCTTTTGACGTCGAAACGAAATGAATAATCCTTTCTATTCGCCCTCGTACTTCAAAACAATAGACTCCATCAAGAGTAACGATGGCTTAAAACAAAACAGGCCATCTCTCAAAGATTCGTCTTTATTCAGAATTGTGACGCAATTTATCTAACGCTCTATGTCGAATTAATAACTCGAAGTGACTTAGAATAATCTTTCATGCTTTCCAGATACTATTGTTTGCGATTTGCGCTCCGAACTGTGCCAATTGGAGCTTTAATTAATACCTAATTTAACTTTGCTGTGAAGATATCTATGACTCGTTTGCTGATAATTGTGCATCAATAAAGAGGGAAGGTTTATACAAAGGTTCGTTGTAACGAATTAGCTCAAAAAGTAATAGACCGATTTTAAAAATTCTTCCACCATTTAAATGCTACGTTATCACTGCTTATTATGGGCTATATTTTATCCCCATACTTCCATAGGAACGGGAACTACGCGGGTGAAACCGCGTGACGTCCGCTAGTTGCGCAAATAAAGAACCCTTCGTCTATTGCGGATCACGAGGTCCTGGTTTCAAAACCCGGGTCAGGCACAATTGGTTTTCTGTATTTGCCCAGAAGCAGCCCGGAGTCTAGATTAGTGCCCGCTTAATAGTTCTCACACTTTTACATACAAACATACATATGCTCACGCCTGTATTCCTCGAAGGGGTAGGCAGAGGTGTTGTTATCACAACACCCACTTTTCACCGAATTTGATTAAGTGTCAACTTGACAGATGGTGAGGCTTTCGCCGTCTCAGGCACTATACATACGTCTTTGAATTACTTCTCAGAAATATGCAGGTTTCCTCACGATGTTTTCCTTCAACGTTAACACTTTTACATACGGAGTTAAATATAACTGCCGAATTTGTTTGTACTGTAAATACACCTCTGTCTGCTCATTCAGGGAGTAAAGGCGTGAGCATATGTAAACAATCCTTCGTTACTTGTTCGTATATTTCGTTTAAACAGATTATGTATATGTCCTTCAAACTGGAACTCAATACACTTACATCGTGCTTGGGGATATACTTAATATAATATCGATCTATTTACACCTTTACGAATAAGGTTTCCATTGTATGTTTGCGACGGAAAACTACATGTATGTTATATTACATACACAAGCTCATGCCTGTACTCCCCGAAAGGGTAGGCAGTAACAATACTCACTTTTCACCGAACATGATTAAGTGCTAACGTGACAGATGGTGAGTCTATCGCCGTCTCAGGCACTATACATACGTCTTTGAATTAATTTTAAAACATATGCAGGTTTCCTCACGATGTTTTCCTTCACCGTAAAGCACGTGGTGTGAAATCACTGCACAAAAGTTTTTAGTAAAACTAATTGGTACAGGCCCCGATGGGATTCGAAGCTCAAGCCCCACCCACGGCCATCACTGCTCTGTTGTTACAACATAGAATAAAAATAATGTCGATAATGTCAGTAATTGGTGTCACGTGGTTTACGTTATTTGATTTTCAAACATTTCTCGAAACTTCTAATAGACCATTAATCTACATTCTCTGACAGATATTAAAGTTATATAAAATCTTGCTTCAATCGGGCAAACTTTCTAGTTCTTAAGTCTAGATCCCATACTGCTTAATAAGCATATTTATACTGTGTAAATTATTCACGTACAATATGGTGTCTCTATACAGTTCTTGTGCCGCGGCGATAGTTACCGCAATCCTCCGTAACTACTGGACCGATTTGTATAAAAATTATGTGTCCATACCGGGTAGGTCTGAGAATCGGCCAACATCTATTTCAAACCCCTATATGATCAGGTCTCCTAAAAAAATAAAATGAAGATAGAAAATTAAAATGATTTATTCAGTTTAGACACTGGTAATAAGTACCCTAAGTTTATTCCTGTAAAATTAGATATCTCCGTAAGTCCCGTTAAAATCGGTCCAGTCGTTTCGGAGATTAGCCGTAATTGTTTTATTATTATACTTTTATATGCTATTAGAGAAAAGCTCTTATTTTGGAATTACAAATAGACACTTCAATTTAATTTATCAGTATCTATACATAAAGAAAAAATATAAAAAAGTTTTTAAGAACAGACAATGGCTTACATACAGACATCTAAATTGTATTTATATGTAGCAAACGATAGACACATAGCTGATAACTTAATGTAGCAAATTATTATGCCATGAAAAAGAAGAGAAAAAGCCTATCTCAATACAATATAGACCAGAAAATATTAGTTATATTAAAAAAAATATCATCTTTGAAGTATTAACAGCCGTGGTGGCTTTGAGGTTTGAGCAGTCAGTCGCCTGCTACGCAAGCGACGCAAGTTCGAATCCCAGCGGGACCTGTACCAATGAGTTTTTATAAAAAACTTATGTACAGTGATTTCAAACCACGTGCTTTACGGTGAAGGAAAACATCGTGAGGAAACCTGCATATTTCTGAGAAGTAATTCAATGACGTATGTAAAGTGTCTGAGACGACGATGGACTCACCATCTATCACTTTGGTACTTAATCAAAATTCGGTTTAAAGTGGGTGTTGTGATTACAACACCTCTGCCTACCCCTTCGGGGAATACAGGCGTGAGCATATGTATGTATGTATCTTTGAAGTATTCTATTTATATTATAAACTTGAAGAGATCTAAGTATAGACGTATAGAGGTTTGTAAATGAGATAAATAAAATTTTAAATGTTGTAAGAATCGCCAAAACCAAAATGGTCCGCTCACTAACAAAAAGAACTCTTATTTCAATAGGCGCCTTAAAGTCCGGGTTCATTATTTTAGCGAGACAAAGTTTCAATCACCATTTTATAGGGGTATTTCGTCACCGTGACTAGCGAATGGGGACAAGGAAAATCGGACAATGGCTACACGACGTCGAATTTTTGAGGCTGGCCCTGACTTCGGACGAAGATTAATGACTCGAAGGACCACTCGAGGGAATACGGCCCTCAATGCGGAAAATATGTGTATTGATTGAAAAAAACGAGGGGATATACGATTACGAAGTAATTTCGTATAACTGTTCATTTCTCGGAGAATTTCTGAAGAAATAGTGACTATCACATATCATAGCTAATTTGATTGTTTTAGCATACAACTAGCGACCCACCCCGGCTTCGCACGGGAGCAATGTACATACTAAATCCATGTATTATATATATACATATTAACCAACCTCTTGAATTATATTGATTGGTGAAAACCGCTTTTAAAATAAATCAGTTATATTGTTACTTCTGTGTGAAGTTGTGAAGAAATAAAAAGGAGCTGGTACGATAGATAACTCCTTTGATATAAATTAATCCTCAGACGGTTACAAAGCTTGGCGATTAAGAGCAAGTTGTATATTATGATATTTAATAGTTAAATATCATACATCGAATGACTATACAAGAATGGTATGTTATTACGACTGCTTTCCTAACATATATACTATGAATAAATATACTTGGCACCTAATTAATCATCTTCGGTGTAGTTACACTTCTGCCTACCCTTTCGGGAATCCTTTTGGGAAGACTTGGCAACCTTACTCACCAGAACAACACTACTAAAAGTTTGTATTACTTGGCTGGGATAATTTGTGAGGGGATACAGTTTACATATTGTATGTATACACACTTATATTATACGGATAAAAATAAATCTTGTCTATCTGTCTGTTTGTTTCAGCTAAACTCCGAAACGGCGGGACCGATTTTAACGGGACTTTCACTGGCAGATAGCTAATGCTAAAAGAAGTAACTTGGACTGCTTTTATTAAAAGAACATTTAAGGTTTCGCGGGAATTAAATCTTTAAGGCACAGCTAGTATTTTATAACTATAAAATCTACAAATAAATAAAAAAATGTGAAGCTTTCAATTCAAAATGAGCAAAATGAAATGATTCAGTTCTTTTAAAATCAGTTGCAGCGAGTAAATTTATCAGAGATTGACTTGAGAGCTCTTAGCGCTTAGTATAAAAGGTAGAACCCTTTGGGCGCCCTTAGAACAATGGGAGGCTAACAATACACAACAAGTCTTTTCAACGGCCTGTCTGACATCTTGCGGTGAATGGGGCTCGGGCTTGTTACTATAGGAATATTTTTTATTAAATACGGCTCATTTAAATTTAACTCCTTTGAGACTGGCGTATTTTATGAAGAGGGTAATTTATTTAAAAAAAATATATATGCTCACGCCATCCCAGAAGGGTCCCCGAAGGCGTAAGCTGAGGTCGTGTAACAACATCCACATTTCACCGAATATGATCAAGTGCCAACGTGACAGAGGGTGAGTCCATCGTTGGTCTCAGGCACTATACGTACGTCTTTGAATTACTTCTCAGACATATGCAGGCTTCCTCACGATGTTTTCCTTCACCGTAAAGCACGTGGTGTGAAATAACTGCACATAAGTTTATTTAGAAAAACTCATTGGTACAGGCCCCGCTGGGATTCGAACTTGCGTCGCTTGCGTAGCAGGCGACCCCAAGGCCACCACGGCTCCAGGTAATTAATTTATTATTTTAAATACAAAAAAACATCGATATATAAACCACGGGGCACAGCTAGTCTATACATCTAAATAACATTCAAGTGTCTGTTTGTAATTCCCAAATAACAACTTTTTACTAAATGCATATGAACGTACTGTATTGACATTTAAAACCAATTTAAAAAAAAAAACTGGCTGTCTGTCAGTTTGTTCCGGTTAATCTCTGAAATGACTGGACTATTTTAGCGGGACTTTCACTATCAGATAGCAGATATTGCAAAGAGTAACATAGGCTACATTTATTTAAAAACATTAGAGTTCCGTGGGCCAACTCATACAACACACACAGCCAGTTTTCAATAATTTCCGAACTACTTTTGACTAAACTGGCTAACTATGATCATCTAAGCAGCGAGTATTAATAACTCCTTAGCTTTGACGTTTAATTTTACGATAAAAAATGAAACGTCAAAGCTCAGCAGTTCTTAATACGCTCTGATTAGACCGATGATACCCACAGTCAAGTCAAAAATAGTTTTGACAGCAACGTCTATAATTTTCACAAAATTCATACCAAAAACATTCTCAATTCGAATAAAATAACAGTCAGATTTAAAACAAAAGCCTATAATAACAATTTAAACAGCGATTCTCACACCCAGTTGAGCGTAAAGCAAGTTGCTTTATACCAGTTTATTCTCTTTGAATAAGTTTCGATTGTGGTGCAATGCGCTGCTACCTAAAAGTATTACAAGCAATCACAATAAACTTGGCTTAACTTCCAGTCAAAGTTTTGTTGTGCTACCAGCCTCATAGCGAACTAGTACTTCTACAACATTTCGTACATTCGTAATGAGATGACAAGAGGCAAAGTGAACTTTATCGTAATAAGATTAGGTTCCACATTTATCAGGGTTGACAGTTTACAGAAACTCGGTTAGGGTTGAGTCTTTACTGGGTAATTATGCTATGTTATTGAATGCAAATATTTTGCACTGAAATTATAAATATCCATCGACAGAAATTTTTATTTTGTATTGGATTTCTTAATAATTTTTCATAATAATATGTAGTGCATTGGATAAGAGCTCTCTCCAAGAGATTTGTATTCAACAATCTTTTTAACGAACTTGCTAGTAAAGATAAGTAATTAGCTATAATAGAGGAGCTCGTGGCACAGTTGCTATTGCGCATATCATTCGATCGGCGAAGTTAAGCAGCCCTAGCCCTAGCCAGTAATGGGATGGGTGACCACCCGAGTTCCCTCCGTGCCTCGGAAAGCACCTTAAGCCGTCGGTCCCGGTTGCCAATTTATCATCTTTGGCAATCGTTACATGTCAGACGGAGGCCTAAAATAATCTGACAACTGGTTTAACCCAGATCACAGATTTTCCTCGTAAAAGGGGTTGCAAAGGTCAGATGGCAGTCGCTTCGTATAAAAATCAGGTGATCAGCCACATCGGGTTGAATCAAGTGCTGACCCCAACAATGTCCCATACATTGTTGGGGTAATAAGGCCAGGAAGATGATGATGAATTAGCTATAATATAGCTGATATTTAAGGTTAATGGTAATTACCATTGAAAGCTTATAAACGTTGGTAAATTAATTCAATAGGTGTTAATTACGGTTTTATTAACCTGTTATTATATCATACGAGACTCGATACTCGTACATAGACCTTTGTTTCTTTGCCAGTACACATGTTTCAATGTGCTGAATACTTCCTCTGTCACCATATTGGTACGAATCAAAGGCGAGAGACGTCAACAGAATCCTGTTATGTAGACATTGAAATCCACAAACATGTTGGTCTTTAGGCTGAGTAAAGACTGGTGAAATTGTGTTGAATTCCATGCACTTCTGCAAAGTCAGCGAAAGCAAGCACATGAATGCAGTAAGTAGTTCTTATATACTAGGAATGTTTGTTCTACGTACATGCATATGCTCATGCCTGTATTCCCCGACGGGTTAGGCAGAGTTGTAACAACACCCACTTTTTACCGAAGATGATTAAGTGCCAACGGGACAGATGGTGAGTCCATCGCTGTCTCAATTACACACAAATGCAGGTTTCCTCACGATGTTTTCCTTCATTGTGATGTGAAATCACTGCACATAAGTGTTAGAAAAACTCATTAGCACAGGCCGCTGGGGTCCGAACTTGCGTCGCTTGCGTAGCAGGCAACTGCTCAAACCCACAATCTTTTTATTTCTTATTAATAAAAATAAGAGACAAGATTTAGGGTATAACGTGATCTCCCGTTCGATATCTCAACAGTCCGACTGGTGACTGTACATTCGCTTTTAAAAATATCGCAGTCAAATACGTACCTCTGCTTAAGAGTAGTATTAATAAGGTTGAGGAAGAGTCAAACTGCTAGTACATCTTGTTTTATGTTGACACATATGTGTTAATTCTTCATTCAAGGTATTCATTGCACGAGTGACACCTGCAACAAGCTTTCTTTATGACAAATTAGGCCTGAGAGCCAGGATCAGTCGGAGCAGACCTTGGTTGGTTGAATGAAACACCGTAACTTGGGCAGTCCTGGTATTTAATGATTCGACAACTGTATTGATTGGTTCCCTTGACGACCACACTATTGACATTTAACACCGAACTATATACATAACTAAAAGAGAATCTTAACATCGAGATGTAAAATGATAAGGCGCCATCTTGTGAGAAGATGGCTAACTACTAACAAATAAACTACGTTAAACACTTTCTTGGTTGCGGTTTGCTTACCAGCAGGTGGAATTTATGCTTTTTTGTCAATACTAATATTATAAAGAAGAATTATTTGTTTGTTTCTAATGAATAGTCTCTGAATGTTGTGTGTGAACCAAGACAGATTGTAGATTTTTTATAATTATCCCTACTAATATTCTAAATGCGTAAGTAACTTGTCTGTCTGTTACGCTTTTCCGCTTAAACCTCTCAACCGATTTTGATGTAATTTGGCACAGACAATCTTTAGACCCTGAGAAAGGACATAGGCTTTTTAGACCTTTTATTGCAAAGAAAAGTATTATATAAAACTAAATCTACGCGGGTGAAATCGCGGGGCAAAGCTAGTAGAATATAATTCTTAAATATCGCTGAGTAACTAATGCTACATTATTAATCTAATTCCTTAACGAAACGCGGGCGACGCTGAGGACGTAAGCTTGTAGTATATAAATTAAACATGCAAAATTCAAAAATAAACTTTTGTTCTTAAACTGTCGCAACATCGAGTATAAACTATGATATTCAAGTGCAACTAAAAATCTAATGAAGCCATAGGAGGCTGAAAACGTCGCGTTTTGGCGTAAAATGAAAAGGAACTAACGTAGTACTGGCAGAGCGCCAGAGATGCAAATGTGGATAAAGTGATTCTATCCCAAAACACTAAGGAACTTAAACTATCAGACGTGACATTTGCTTCGTTTTTAGAGAGAGCGGTCGGCAAAAAATGCGAAAATTGTCAAAAGTTAGATTAAATAAGTTTGGTTACACCACCGTTGCTGTGGCGGTTTTCATTTGAAATTCTTGCCCGTGCACGCTTTTAATGCACGATCCCTGTGAACTGCTGAATAATTTTGTAACCGTTTTATATTAATTTTCACATTTTCAAAGGGCACTTTTACGTTTTTGCTAAGTTGAAGAATTTTTAACGGAAGTATCGCGGTATTTTCGGGAGGTCAAGGAATTTTAATATAATACTTAGTTTAAAATTTTTTTAAACGCCCGGGTTGAATCAAGTATTCTAACACCAGGTCAATACAATTATAAGTCATCATCTCCCTGGCCTTATGCCATACATTGTTGGGGTCGATACTTGATTCAACCCGATGTGGCTGATCACCTGATTTTTATACGAAGCGACTGCCATCTGGGGCCCAACCATGAGCTCTTGTTGCAATGGTATTTCAGCTGAGTGACAGTGACAGATGTATACACGTCAAATACATCTGTCTCATAATAAGAGTAAAACTATCATGGCAATAAGAGGTCATGGTAAGGCCCCTGACCTTAAACGAAGAAAGTCTGTGATCTGGTTTAAACCAGTGGTCAGACTATTTTAGGTCTCCGACCGACCTGTAACGATTGCCAAAGATGACAAATTGGCAACATGGACCGACGGCTTAACGTGCTCTCCGAGGCACGGACGGAACTTGGGCGGTCACCCATCCAATTACTGGCTAGGGTTAGGGTTGCTTAACTTCGCTGATAACAATTATATGTACTTAGTAAACAATATTATTCATCGAGTAGGCAAGGATAATATGAATCCCGTTCTTCTCCAGATTTTTTCATACAGTGCCATTTTAGTAAATTTTGGGCGATAATTACATACATATGCTCACGCCTGTATCCCATGGGGGTAGGCAGAGACCACTGTTTGCCACATGCTACGATCCTTACATACTTCTTTCGCTTCATCCACATTCATGCATCTCTTCATACACTTTCTTCGGTTACGAGTGCTCCGAATTTGACCTTTAACGACCTTGGGCGATAATTATCACTAGTTAATACTTGCTTACATGGGTATGGCTGCTCGTTTTTCGTCCCACTAAAATTGTTTCAGTGGTTCTAAACGGACGCAAATAGACAGCGGAAGCATACAGACAGACATATAGAAAAATAATTATATAGATTTTTTTAGTACCGCGTTACCATAATTTCCATTTACTAAAAATTTGTTACTTCGGAATTACAAACAGACATTTCAATTTAGTTTAGTTAGTTTTATTCATAAAAATAGCCGCCAATGAAATTAAATCTACGCAGGTGAAGCCGCGGCACACTAGTTTCCTTCATACATGTATACTACTTTCTGGTCTTTATACCCAATAGTAGTCGTAATAATAAAAATAACGTACGTAGAACGCTCAGTGTATTTTTTCAATTTCGTTCAGCTACAGAGCGGTCACTGGTGTTCTCGGGGGAAATCTTCCACTGCTGGTCCAATAGATTTTTTCTGCTACACTCATATTCCGGTAAGTTTACAATAAAAATAACATATGAAATATTTATGCAGCATTAATAATGTTTGCTCGTTAATATTTGTTTTATTTTTGTTGTTTGAATAAGGATTTTGGATTTCACATCTGAACGCAGCCCGTGTTTTCATTAACCCTACGATATATTTTCTTATTACGGGCTCTCCCTAAAGATACATAATACAATAATTGATGAACCGTAATGTTTTATTAAAATATATCTTAACTGCCCGTTTACATCCATAAAGGATGGAAAATAGGCGGATATCATGGCACGTTTTAAAGGTTAGGGAAGAGAAAGGAAGAGTTTTAATGAAGAGAGAGAGAGAGAGAGAGAGAGAGAGAGAGAGAGAGAAAGAAAGAAGATACTGCCAAATTCATAAGTAAAACCATTCAAAAGTTGTATGCTAAATTAGGCCTGGGAGCCAGGATCAATTGGAGCAAGACCTTGGGTGGTTTGAATAAATCACTGTAACGTGGGCAGTCCTAGTATTTAATGGTTCTACAACTATTATCTTGATTTGAGAACTTGACTATATACGTAATTAAGGGAGAATCTCAACATCGAGATGTAAAGCAATACAGCGCCATCTCGTGAGAATACAGTTAACTACGTATATACATATTGCGTTAAACAAAAGTTAATGACTAACTAGCTTATAGAATGTGTTCTTGGTAAGATGTAGATTTGTAGGCATTCACTAATAAAGGTGATTTTGAAATTCTACCCTTACGTGGGTGAAATGGGGGTTGAATGTATAGTCTTAAAAGAAAAGAGGCCTAAAAAATAGTCTAACCACTGGTTTAACCCAGATCACAGATTTTCCTCATTAAAGGGATTGCGAAGGTCAGATGGCAGTCGCTTCGTATAAAAATGAGGTGATGAGCCACATCGGGTTGAATCATGTGCCGATGTATGGGACAGGCCAGAGAGATGATGATTGTTAAAGCACTAAGAGCTGTTAAATTAATGATATTATTCCTTGAAGTTAGTTGCGAGTTAAATAACTGTGCAAATGTGAGTGTCATCCCTCGAGGCTGGAGACTGTTTACTTCACACACATTTTGTTCGAGACACACTGATATTAGAAATGATGAGCTATTTTATTAACTGCAAGATGAAATATACATCTATGCATACATATAATTGAAATGGAAGTGCCTCTTTGTATAGTATGGTAGGCAGAAGTGTTGTTATCCCAACACCCACTTTTCACCGAATTTAATTAAGTGCCAACGTGACAGATGGTGAGTCTATCGCCGTCTCAGGTACTATACATACGTCTTCGAATTACTTCTCAGAAATATGCAGGTTTCCTCACGATGTTTTCCTTCATCGTAAAGCACGTGGTGTGAAATCACTGTACATAAGTTTTTTATAAAAACTCATTGGTACAGGCCTCGCTGGGATTCGAACTAGCGTCGCTTGCGTAGCAGGCGACTGCTCAAGCCCTGAGGCCACCACGGCTCCTGCCTGTTTGTAATTTCAAATTAAAAACTTTTCACTTAATGACCCGTGGAACCCTTATGTTGTTTTCAAATGTAAAGACCCTAAGTTACTTCATGTTATATTAGCTACCTATCAATGAAACTCCAGTAAAAATCGGTCAAGCCCTTTGGGAGATTTGCCGGAACTAACGGGTAGGCAGACAGAGAGACAGAGAGACAGAGAAAAAGTTTAAAATTGTTTTTTTTTTCACAGACTCTAACATTTTATTTATCTGTATATATTGTACCAACAGCCGGTACTGTCAAAAATATGCGCCTAATAAGATAATCGTATATGATTTGTAATATGGGGTATAGTGTTCGAGAACCGGTTTATTTTCGATCCTATTGAGTTGAAATCCTATCAAACTACAATAAGATTTTAGAACAAGCGAATATAACTTTGTTATATGACTTCGATTGAACGACATTTATTATTCAATCGATTGTTGGTTTTACGTGATCATGTTGTAAAGCTGTAATGATTTTTATGAATCTTATGTCTGGCATTAGGATTGTAAAATTCAACAAATAGGTTCAGTGACTCAGACGTGAAAAAGTCACAGACAGTCAAACAAATAATTTGCTCATGCGATTGCGCTACTCGAAGTTAAATAGCATAATACTTAAATTGTTATTTCTTTTAAAATCTAACATTATTTTTTAGTGTGAGCTGAATTGAGCTGTGTGTACGTTTAGCAGATGCAACAATATTCTAATAAATGTATCCAATTGATAATATGTAAATAATTCAATTGAATATTGTTGAGGAAAATAATCTCTAAATCAAATGACACAATTTATAATTTTTATTTATAGTATGTTTTTCTTTTTCACTATGTGGTAGGGTTAACTAAGCTATGTATATACAGATAAATATTTATAATGTAGAATATTCATGTGGTACAGTTTTATTAATATAAATATGTAAATAATTTAACCATCTTAAACTGTACTACGCAACGTAATTAACGTAAATTAATTCAACGCGTTTGATGCAATAATTAATTTATCGGCTTTTAATTTATCTATAAACCATACCAAATTATCGAAAATATTCTTCGGCTAAAATACAACCTTTATGTGAATATCATAAAATTATTATGAATATAGTGTTTCAAGAGCCGTGGTGGTCGTTAGGTTTGGGTATTAGCCTGCTACGCAAGTGAAGTTCGAATCCCAGTGGTCTAAACCAATGAGATTTTATTAAAAATTAAGTGCAGTAATTTCACCCCGCGTACTTTACGATGAAAGAAAACATCGCGAGGAAACCTGAATATGTTCACGATATGGCAGAAGGGTCTTTAAAGTGTAGAAGTGTTGTGATAACATCACCCACTTTTCACCGAAGATTATTATGTAGCAATGTGACAGATGGTGAGTCTATCGCCATCTTAGGCACAACACACACTATTTGTGCTTAAATTACGATTATTAAGGGCTATAATTGTAACAAAAGTTGAGTATATAGTAAAACACTCTGCGCAAATACATCATTTAGTAGCTAAAACGTATAGTGGAAAAAGCATGTAATCCACTAATGGGTTACCATACCCTTGTTTTTCTTTTCTGAAATGGAATCAAATTATTGGTCAAAAATTAGATTGTCGTTGTTTTAAAATACACTTTAAAACATTACAGTTAAGGTTCATAATTTATAACCAAACAAGTTGTTATCTGCAAGTCTCAAGTCCCGAGGTAACTCACAGAATATTTTCCGAACAATTTAATCAAGATTTTGGTGAGATATTGCTATCTTGTTTATAAGTAATATTAAACCGAACTTTTTAATATTGTTAAAAATCGCCCATTGGGTTGGGAAACTTTGTCTATTAATTATTATTTTTTTTAGATAAGTCAAGTCTTCGCCCAATCAAAAAATTTTCAGTGGAAAATTTAAAAGAGATTGACGCCGAAATTTTCAGAGAACCTAATATTTTTGAAGTTATACCGTCCTTCTCTGACGAAGTAATGTCGTTCAAAGAAACGGCGGAGCGGATCTGAGAGGAAGATCCTCTGTCTGACCCAATCTCTCGTAGGAGGACTAAGAGGGCTGCGGGCGCCGACGCATGGCCCTCGCGGTTGAAGGGCGCGTTTGTGTTCCAACGCGCCCTCCCATAGAGTAAACGCCGGTTACAGCCTGGTATCATAAGGAGGGGCCTAACAGGCCAGTCGCCAATCATCACGAAACCATATCACGTGCACCCCCCACTTAGTAACCAGGAGGTACACCGTGGAGTTTAGTCGGTGCGAGTCCCACAAAACCCTTCCGTTGCCCCCGCAGTGGTTGGTGTATCCATAACGGATTCTCCACGATAAAAAAAAAAAAGATGCATACGGCCCATCCTCCGATAAGTGGTTATCGCAGTCCCTGTAAGAATCCCTTCCCGTATTTGTGTAGAGCAACCACGTGAAGTAAAATGTTTAGTATAAATACACATTTTATCACAACCTATATTTATTTGTTAAGCCATTATACTTTTGCTTAAAGTCGGTTAAGAAGTTTTCAATTAAGAAAATGCATTAAAGGCACGAACTCCTATCTTCAAAGCCCCACAACATAATTTCCATAAAATAGGTAACAAAAGAAAAAATCTACTTGCTTCATAAAGCGAATCTCAACATCGGTACATTTGCACCACAATACAGCAATCCAAACTTTATTTCCTCGGTAGTATAGTGCAAAATAGCAAACAAGGTTGCAAGATATGATACCCGCATGCATTTTTATAACTCTGATATAAAATACGTCATACCTTTAACACACCAATGCACGTTTTTATAAAATACTAGCGGACGACACACGGTTTCACCCGCGTAGTTTCCATTCCCGTGGGAGTACGAGAATAAAATATAGCCTATATTTCTCGTTGATAACGTAGCTATCCACCGCGGAAAGAATTTTTCAAATCGGTCCAGTACTTTTTGATCCAATTCGTTACAAACATACTTACATACAAATCTTTCCTCTTTATAATATTAGCACAGATATACAGTGAGCTACTTTTTATAAAGCAGTTAGTAAATCAGAGTTTACATTAAAATTTCTCCCTTAAAAATATTATTCAAGGAATTTTTGTGCATTGAAACTGGTCCATGGAATTATATTGTGTATTTTTCTTGTTGTCAATTATGAATAAAATATAATTAATAATTGCTGTGGTTTTCGCTGAGTTGAGTAAAAGCTTTCATCTGAGCGCCGGAGATGTCTTTTAAATTCTATTTAGTCATTATTTTAAAGTATAATCAAACAAATAATATTTTTCTTTTAATTTCTTTAAGTATTCGCAATTGTAAACATTTCAATTCTCTTGAATTGGTGAAGAATCCCATGTCAAAAAAAATCCTAAAGATTTAATAAAAAGAATTTGGGCTGTAAATTCCTACGCACTGAACGATGACCTATTAAACGGAGGCTTGCTCCTCTGAAATCAGATATATCCATTACCTAAAACGCCGCACCTTTGTGCTACAATCATAAACGTATCAGAGCTCGAGCCACGGTGGCATGGTTTAATAACGTAGGTTTAATCTGCAGCCTTCAATAGGTATAACGCTGAAAATCATACGTCCCGATTAAACTGGCAAGCGGAAAATCCACGAATATCCACAGTTCACAGTTTGACAGTAAACATGTTATTCGTCTATTAATACTAGCCTCCGCCTACAGCTTCGTCTGCGTGGAAGTTAGATTTCACATATAAACTTTCAAAGGAGTAACGTTTTACGGTATAGGTAAAACATCGTGAGACCTGCATATGTCTGAGATGTAATTCAATGCGATGGACTCACCATCTGTCACGTTGGCACTTAATCATCTTCGGTGAAAAGCAGTTGTTATTACAATAATCTCTGCCTGCCCCTTTGAAATACAGGCGTGTGCATAATATGCTATATACAAACTTTCAACCAAATTTATTTGACGTCACCAATAAAATTGGTTTTTTTCTGTATCCTTAATACCTGCCCTATATTAATTTAGTTTTTTTATTATAATTGCTTTAATGAATGATTGTAATCAATGCTTCAACTAATTATCCAAAACCAAATGCAATTAGCCCAACTAACCTCAGCTACAATGCAGTTTACGTGCCAAAATTCATAATCTCATTTGTGAATTAATCTTCCGAATTACCCTGTGTACTGCAAAAAGAGCTATTTCCATGCCTCTATGAGCCAATTATATTTGCCAAATAGCGGCAAATTGGTCATTTGCGGTACAAATACCTTCCGTTTCCATAGTTTTAATGGGTGACACCCATTTTTTTATAGCCCGAATGCATATTGTTGTAAGCTTATTTGCTCGCGGCACCATTAAACTATTATTATAGCGGAATCGAATTAATTTAAATGGTTTATTGGTATGGGTTTGACGTTAATAAGGTGATAAATTATAAGCAATTTTTTCCAATATCAAACCTATAAAACGTTGTGTATTTAGTGACAAACTAGGACAATTTGCGAGGGTAGGGAGGGATGTTATGCCCAAATTAACATCCTTAGAAGCGAAGAAGTCTATTTGCGCAGTGCGTTATTTAAGTCAAAAGTATCTTTATTCGATTAGACTTTTTACAAAGCACTTTCAAATCGTCAGAATGACATAATTATACAGGATTATACATTGTACCGTCAGGTTCGGAAGGTTACTTTTACTGAGAAGAACCTGGCAAGAAACTCAGTAATTACTCTTTTCAAAAATATTATACAATTTAAAGAATACAAAATAAATAAGTTAAGAAACGTAAGCTCATGGACATTATTGAACAATGGTACCGCTTGCCTACATATAGGTCCCGTCACATGTTAAGTGTTGGGCATAGAGCATAGAGCTTACAATCTGAAGCCGAAACCATGAGTCACCTAATATGCAATTGCGACGCACTGGCCAGATGGCGAATGGACCTACTGGGCGTATCCGAAACCAGAGGGCTACAAGCTCTTCCTGATGGGCAAGATCTGCCGGCTTGTTCAGGGAGTATTTGAGGAGTCAGGTACGTAGAGCATAAGGGCAAGGGCGGCACAAAAGATCCCAAAGGTCGACGTGCTTCCAGGCAACCGGACCCAATAATGGCACAAAAAAAGATAGAGTTGACATTGCAATAATATAATATTTTATTATTTCTGGTTTTTACTTCCTTTCATGTGCTGTTATTTCACACGTGCTTTACGGTAAAGGAAAACATCGTGAGGAAACCTGCATATGTCTGAGAAGTAATTCAAAGACGTATGTATGGTGCCTGGGTCGGCGATGTACTCCTCTGTCACGTTGGCACTCAATCATATTCGGTGAAATATGGGTATCCAACCTTACTCCTTCGGGGACCCTTCTAGGATGGCGTGAGCATATTTATTTTATTTACTCTTTTGTTTCTCTTCTCGTTGTGTCACTAATAAAATACAGTCGTATCTTTATTTTTTTTTTAATGAGTCTGTCTCTATCTATAAATATGGCGCGAGGCGAATAAAAACATGCACAGTATACCTACTATTTTCGCTGCGCTCTTATAACTCGTGACGACACCAGTACTAACGACACACGCGTCTTGTTATTTAAATGCGTGGTTCATTAAATTCGTTAAATTAAAGGACTCAAATAAAAAAACATTGTAGGTACCTACATTTTTAACCAAAAAAGGGAAGGGAAAGGGATCGTAATTAAATAAAAAAGGTTAAATGAGCATTTAAATTTACAACGGGTATTTTATATTATTTGTGCGGCTCCGGTCATTACTTATTCAGTACACCTGAAAACGGAGACAGCAAAATGCTGACCATTCTTGTATTCCGCCGTGATATATCTATAATGCGGTTATCTACCTAAAACCGTTGTATTGAATAACATGCAAAAACCACAGTAACAATTTAAATCGGTGTGACTTTTTAATTACTTGGATTATTTCCAAAACTATTCAAGGTATTGAAAATACAGAAATACAGATCGATAGTTATTTTTTCAGATGTCAGTTTATCTTTGACATACAACTGAGCAACAGAGGGAGTAACAGTGTCTGTGCTCAAGATTTAACGTATAAAGTATGTCTGTGATGTTTTACTGTCCTTATATTAACCATTTATTAAAAAAATTAAATAAATATGCTCACGCCATCCCAGAAGGGTCCCCGAAGTGGTAAGCAGAGGTGTTGTAACGTGCCAAGTGCCAACGTGACAGAGGGTGAGTCCATCGCTTCTCAGGCACTATACATACGTCTTCGAATTACTTGTCAGACATATGCAGGTTTCCTCAGGATGTTTTCCTTCACCGTAAGGCACGTGGTGTGAAATAACTGCACATAAGTTTTTAGAACAACTCATTGGCACAGGCTCCGCTGGGATTCGAACTTGCGTCGCTTGCGTAGTACGCGACTGCTCTAACCCCGAGGCCACCACGGCCGTCACTTTATTTTATACCTTACAGTGTTGAATTTTGTGTTCAAAAAAATAATGTTCTTTCTTTCTTTCTTCTTCTGAATCAGCATTTTGCGGGTTGAAAGATACACGTGTTCACGCCTGTATTCCCCCAAGGGAAGAGGTGTAATTATAGTACACCCGTTTTTCGCCAGCTTTAATCCCATGTAATAGGGCCGATACTATTGCCATTAATTGGGCACAAATACATACTCCGGACTGAGGATAATGTTACTTTGTCTACAACCCTATCCAGCTCCGAAATTCGAACAGACAGAGAGTCAGAATTAAGACCTATCTGTCTCATATATGTTGTGTGGAAAAGATAAAAATATCTATAATATAATGTGTTATCAAAAGCCACAGTAAAATATAGTCTTACTAAGCAGTATCGTATCTAGACATATCCAAAACTCAATTATCTTGAAATATACCTACTCCTTTATTCTCTCCTTACTTATCAAAATATATGTAATGTCGATTTGTCGATTTGAAGTAAGAAAAATGTCGCGTCACTTCAATTAATTACACATAAGAAAAATGTCTGTAAAACACGCAAATAACGTATACGCGATCGGCCACTACATGACACCGTAGATGTGCGCGTCTGTGTGAGTGTGTTATTTCAAACGATTTGTTCCTATGTAAATTATGAGAACCTGGTTGACCAAGCTGTGCTCGGTTTCTTTTTGTCACAAAAAACTAAGCGTTGAAAAAAAATAAAAAAAAAAAAATTGTCTAAGTCCGTTATCGCCCCGTAAGCTGGCAGTCTCACTCTGAGCTATCGTATCTTGACAGATGGCGGCAAAATTTACTGTTGTTTTGTAATTATATTTTATGAGTTTTTAACTGCCTGAAAATATGGTCAAAACGATGTTTTCAAAAATTAAACCTAGCTAGATTTATTTTTTGCTCCGGAATACGTTCGAGCCGTTTCCGAGATTCAGATTATATATATACAAGAATTGCTCATTTAAAGGCATAAGATATTTACATACATCATACAGTTCTGTGGAAAGGCGATCAAAAATATCGGTTACTAGAAAACTTTTAAGAAATACTGAAAACAAATGAAAAATAAAACTCCTAGCATTGTACAGCATGTCGGTTTCAGTCGGAAAATCCGAAATGTACCAAGTTTTATTGGTCCATTCAGCCACTATAAGTTTTCTTTTCACATATCTATCGGGATTCACTAACAATCGTCCGAGTTCAAATTGTATACAGTAAATATCTTGTTTTACGGAAACATCGAGTTTCCTTCAGTGTTTTATTGGTTTTCGCGTTTATAACAAGTTTGTAAAGAAATTTTCTCGTTTTCGGGTTACGTTGTTATTCTTAACACCGTCCCAGTAGGTTTGTCCAGTTCAGAAACACATCCGTAGCTATAAAAATGTTTGCTCTTTTAAATTATGCAGACGGAGCCAAATTTCGTGCCATCATATTGCAAAACGCTATATTTTTGAACTGAGGCCCTACCATGACCTATTATTGTCATGATAGTTTAACTCTAATTATGAGACGGATGTATGTGACGATTATAAGTCTGTCACTGTCACACAGTGGAACTATGATGGCAATAACAGCTTATGGTAAGGTCCCTGGTTTAAGCATTTTTGAATTTGAATATAATTTTAGGTAGTCATTTGAAGGCATACTTAAATATAACACTGTGATTAGTTATAAGAATTAGTTTAAGAGCAATAAAAGAGCTCTCTATTGAAATTTGCGTTAGTCTTACTTAATATTATAAAGATTTATATGTAAGTATGTTTGTAACGAATTGGCTCAAAAAATACTGGACCGAATTGAAAAAATAATTTAGTAGGTAATGGATAGTTACATTATCAGCAAGAAATATAGGCAAAATTTTATTCCCGTACTCCCACGGGAACGAAAACTACGCGGGTGAAACCGCGTGACGTCCGCTAGTTTTTAATACAATCAAATCGAGCAGCAAAATCTAAATCGTTTTGAAAAATTTAAAATTAATTAACAGTTGATTAAGGAAGGAATAATATAGGGAAAAACATATGTTTTCCCAAACGTGTCGTATGATTAGTTTACAATCCCGCTTGACGGATTAAAAACTCACGGTGTTTACGATTATACGGTGATGTAAACTGTACCAAAATAATTTTCCTTCTTTATCTTTATAAATCAAAAATACTTTATTTATTTTTTCAAAGTTCCCCAAATAAAGTTGCCAAACTTCCACAAGACGCTACGATGAAAGCCGACCCTTTAATTTGAGTTACAAGCTACAATTCCTTTGTAAATGGACACAAATGTTCCTTATTACAGATATATTGTCCAACTATTTCTACTTACAACTTTGTCCATCTCCAAAAGCAATTAGGTTTACAATCTGGACAAAAAGTTCCGCACAAAAGTACACTTACCTGATATAAAACGAATAGTTTGTGGGCAGCGTAGCGGTTTTTCTCAGATAGCGACCCTTTTTCTTTAAGGAAATGTTTACTTGTTGCTTTCAGAAAGTATTGATACAGTTAAGACCTTATTTGATTGCTTTTCAAAGGTATTAAGTCCTAAGTATCTTGGTATAGTGACAATACTAACGTAAGTATTGTAACAGCATGATTCTTCTCGTGGTAACCTCATCGACGTCTGCACCAACATTGCTTTCTAAGCCTCTGTATTTAGTGACATCTGGATGGAAGCTTGAAGTCCTCAGTGCAGCCTAGGTCGTGTCCGTTCATCCTCCTGCTCCTCTTGCCCTAGTCCCGTCCCAGAATGATTATGACATAGGAAATAGAGTTGTGTGCCTACTCAAGCACAGAATGTTTATTTATTTATTTATTGCATTTATGTTACTTAGATGTACGATACAAAATAATCTTAATTATAATAGTATCCCAAGCAAAGCTAACATAAACCCTGTTAGGGCACAGCAACGTGAGAGGCACTACTAGAGCTATTAATAATAGCACAGCGGGGCCTGTACCGATGAGTTTTTCTAAAAAACTGATGTGCAGTTATTTCACACCACGTGCTTTACGGTGAAGGAAAACATCGTAAGGAAACCTGCATATGTCTGAGAAGTAATAGTCAAATACGTATATATAGTGCCTGAGACGGCGATGGACTCACCCTCTGTCACTTGGCACTTGATCATATTCGGTGGAATGTGGGTGTTGTTACAACACCTCTGCCTACCCCTTCGAGACCCTTCTAGGATGGCGTGAGCATATTTCATAATAGCACATGAGCGAAACCACACGCAAAATCGTTGGTGGTTCCGATTTTCTCCCCAAAAAAAATTATTTATCTAAACCTCCACTCCACTTTATCACACAATTCAATAGTAAGTCATCATCCTTCTGCCCGTATCCCATGTTATTTGTGGTTGGCGCAATGTGTTCTTCTCTTCCATTTCTCACTATCGGCCATCATATCTGTAATAACTCCCATTCTAGCCATCATCATCTCCCTGGCCTTATCCCATACATTGTTGGGGTCGGCACTTGATTCAACCCGATGCAGCTGAACACCTGATTTTTATACGAAGCGACTGCCATCTGACTTTCGCAATCCCTTTAACGAGGAAAATCTGTGATCTGGGTTAAACCAGTGATCAGACTAGTTTAGGCCTCCGACCGACCTGTAACGATTGCCAAGGATGATAAATTGGCAACCTGGACCGACGGCTTAACGTGCTCTCAGAGGCACGGAGGGAACTCTGCCGGTCACCTATCAAATTACTGGCTAGGGCTAGGGTTGCTTAACATCACTGTTCGAATGACACGCGCATTAGCATCTGTGCCACGAGCTCCTGTCTACTACAATACTAACCATATCATCAAATAAAAAATTGAGGACTTTCATATTATTTTTTAAATTTATAACTCCACTACCCCATGCTCTGTGCCAAAAAAATATAGACCTTATATAATACAAGAAAAAGTATCAAATTAAAATAAACAAGAACTATAGCATTAACTATATTAGATAGTTTGTGAGATTATAAAATTAAGTGTTTGCAGTCAAAACCAGCTGTTCGTAACTTAAACCTTAATTCACAATGATTTATAGCGTGTCAAGGAAACAAGGTATATAAAATAAAGTCTAGAAACGGCTCGGGAAAGATCGAAAGCCAATGATTAATGATACAACGATGTCCGGGCTGGATAAGGCATTGCCACTCAAGCCAAGCGTAGGCATTTTGTGATTTGTCTTCAAACGACAGAGACAGTTATAACCTTATCTATTTTGATACATCTTTGTATGTTTTTTTTCATATATTGTTCGATTAAAATGCCCCAAAAGCTTTGAGTTTCATCGTTACTCTTAGTAGTTTAAAATAGTATCGTACTAATAAAAAAACGCGAATGTTTTATGTTTTAAGGCAATCATCAAACAATAACTTTGTGAAAAATCATATCATAGTGTAACTGAGTATATTGATGATGGCCAAGCATGGCATAGAGTTGCTCACTCTTCCATTAAATTGTACTAAAACAACCGTATATATAAAAAAGGGACACATGTAAAAAAAGCCGGGGGGTTTGTTTCGCCAATTCTTCTCCTGTCAGGCTTACATTTGGACACAGTAGTAAATTAACTTAAGTTAGCGTAAGAAAAATGATGTTCAATGAGTATTCTAAGTGTTTCTTAAATTGAGTAGTTTTTTTTAATTGAATTGAATATACGTAAAAAGACTTCATCATATCAGCCATAGGACGTCCACTGCTGAACATAGGCCTCTCCCAATG
The DNA here is from genome assembly GCA_929442735.1 of Watsonalla binaria. Classification (NCBI taxonomy): domain Eukaryota; kingdom Metazoa; phylum Arthropoda; class Insecta; order Lepidoptera; family Drepanidae; genus Watsonalla; species Watsonalla binaria. The sequence goes on from OV838932.1 coordinate 2,633,200, forward strand.
ATTTCCACCTCACCCGGTTGGAAGCGGCCTGCATCCAGCGGGTCCCCGCGGCCTTAACCAGATCGTCCGTCCATCTCGCGGGGGGGCGCCCTACGCTGCGCTTGCCGGTACGTTGTCTCCTTCGAGCAATGTGGCCTGCCCATTGCCACTTAAGTCTGCTAACCCGATTGGCTATGTCGGTTACCTTAGTACGTCTACGGATCTCCTCATTTCTGATTCGATCTCGTAGCGAGACACCAAGCATGTAAAAAGTACAAAATTGATTTTATGAAACTTTACAATAATATAGTGTAAACTAACATACTAACACATACGCTATACTTACATACATATGCACACGACTTTATTCCCCGAAGGAGTAGACAGAGGTGCTGTAATAACCCACTTTTTACCGAATATGATTAAGTGTCAACGTGACGAATGGCGAGTCTATCGCCAGCTCAGGCATTTGAATTACTGTTCCGACCTTATGCAGCATCTCGATGTTTTTCTTCACGATCAAGAACGTGGTGTGAAATCACTGCACATACGTTTTTAGAAAAACTTATTGGTACAGACGCCGCTGGGATTAGAACTTCTCAAACTACTCGAACCACGGCTCTGATTAATAAATATATTGTGCCAATTATCCGAAATATAACGATAAGTGTGCAGTGCAGGTTTTTTTTATTGTACTGATTTTTTTCAATCAGTCAGCTGCCGTTCTAAAATTCCTACAAAGTCCCTGCGTTCAATAAAAGTAATTTACGATATACGCCCCAAATTCCATCGTGTAACATTTTAAACGGTTTACCTTTCAGTGACCTCCCAGTTCACGGGTAAATGTAATATCAACCATTGTTTCCAACAGTACCATTATAACGATGTCGTGATGAAAATTGTTTTAATATTCAAAATACTTTTCACTTTACCTTATTCGAAGTTGAAATACCATTTGTTATTTTTTGTACTATCAGCACATCTTTACAGTTAAATAAAATTGCAGTGTCTGTTTGTTATTCTAAATTAACAGCTTTTTACTATAAGCAAATACAGGTTTCCTCACAATGTTTTCCCTTCAGCGTAAAGCACGTAGTGTGAAATCACTGCACACATTTTTTTAGAAAAACTCATTAGTACAGACCTCGCTGGGATTTGAACTTGCGTCGCTTGTGTAGCAGGCTGCACAATTATTTATTAATAATTAACTTTAATTTTTTATTGAATACAAACTTAATTATATATACAAGGAACAGTAGGTAATTAAAACTAATTACAACTAGAAAACTTGCCCTAAATCGATATCTCTCGGGATCGTGCTAAGAAGGCTGACAATTTAAACTTAAAATATTATTTTATTAATTATATAATATTGATTATTTAATATTCATTAATATACTTTTTAGTCATTACCTACATGTTTAAATTCTAAATTCTTAAAAAGAGGTAAAGAAAAATACGAACACGAGGCGGGACTCGAACCCACGACCTCTGCAAAACGTGCAGTTGCTCTTCCAACTGAGCTACTCGTGATCCTACCTAATATGTCGAATTTTTTCTTCCCTTGTCTTTGCGGTATAGGGGGTCGCCTTGCGCCATCTGTTGGTCGATGTATCAAAACTCTATTCAAACTCCTTTTTAAAAAATAACTTACTCATTTACGTCTTAATTCCATTACGACATACATACATACATATGCTCACGCCTGTATTCCTCGAAGGGGTAGGCAGAGGTGTTGTAATAACAACACCCACTTGTCACCGAAGATGATTAAGTGCCAACGTGATAGATGGTGAGTCCATCGCCGTCTCAGACACTTTACATACGTCAATGAATTACTTCTCAGAAATATGCAGGTTTCCTCACGATGTTTTCCTTCACCGTAAAGCTTGTGGTATGAAATCACTGTACATAAGTTTTTTTTTAGAAAAACTCATTGGTACAGGCCCCGTTGGACTATCTTAAAAAGTCATACTAGTCCTAAAATGAATTCCTAATTATTAGCAACAATACGTCGTTGAGAAGTTTTTAAAAATACCCACGAGAAGATGCAGAGAGACCAATTTAAAAGTTTTAACAATGATCTGTAACGAGAAGAGTTGCCAAATTCTGGGAGTGATGCAATAGATCCTTAGATCCAACTTTGACAATAGGCATGTTATGACAACACAATGAGAATGGAACGGAAAATTAGACACAGAGAATATTGCTGAAGTAACGCAGTATAAATATATGTTTACTAAGCCGTATGGAATTGAGACCGTTTTTTTGGAACGAGGACTTTAGCCACGATTTGAATATAATCATTACAAACAGTTAGGAAACTAAGAACAAATCTTTCGAAATGAGTAACTCACACTCTTTATAACATTATCTATCTGCCAATGACAGACGACAACATAAATGCAATAAATATAAAATTACAAATTCAAAATATCTTTACTTGATTATACTTTTAACAAAGTACTTTCAAATCGTCAGAACGACAAGATTACAAAGGATTATACATGCTACCGCCGGGTTCGGAAGGTTGCTTTTACTGAGAAGAACCTGGCAAGAAACTCAGTAATTACTGTTTTAAAAAAAAGTTATTTTACAATTTTGAGTAACACAATATAAATCATAAACATATGTAAATACCGTATATACTTCATATTATGTACCAGTGAAAGGATATTAGTTTGGAATTTCGAAAAGACACATCCATTTTAGTATTACCAACATTTGCTTACATTAAATTACATGTTTATGTGTATGTATACATACATACATACATACACATACAGATAAATTAAATTGGAGTGTCTGTTTGTAATTCCAAAATAATTGCTTTTCACTAAATGCATATAAAAGTACATAATACGATAATGACTTAAAAAATATTTTTTATCTGCATGTCTGTCTGTCAGTTGATTCCTTAGTCTTCGAAACAGCTGGACGGATTTTAACAGGCCCTTCACTGGCAGATAGCTAATGTTACAAGGAGTAATTAAGGCTACTTTTATTAAAAAAAAACATTTTGAGTTCCGCGGGAAAGCTAGTAAATAAAAAAGCAATAGGTAGACAAAGCGTAAATTACACCATTTGATACTGGAGGCCTCATAAGCTGCAGTAGCTTACCATCAGGACCTGAACGCGTATGTTCCACTTAAACAAAGTATATCCTGCTCTATAGTCCCCGTACTTAATAAAAATGCATGCATACATTTTACTCGCTATAAACATTGACATTTTCATATTAAAAATGGTTGAAAAATCGATCGTTTAAAAAGCCGTATCGTTACTCCCGTTCATTAATATTTCTCAGCTCTTCTCCATTAATTAAAAACACTACGGTCGAGTAAAGACTATAATGAAATACCGCCCATAAACTTTATTTATAGATAGAGCGGTGTGAATATTATTTTATGGCATTCATTTTGAGCGTTAGGTACGAAGTTGATGCAAACATTTTTATCGCAATTTTTAATGAACATTGATAAAATTTTCTTAGGATTTTAATGTATAAATTAAAATGTGAAGATAATGTTGATAAGCCTCTTTATTATATTTCTCTGATTTTATTAGCATTAAATTTGTGAGATTCTATGAATTTTCTAAACGCTGCTCATTTATCATGCCGAGTCCAGTTAAGGCGGTGAGTGAAGGCCACCGACACTCACTGATTTTAGATAGTATAATAAACAGTATTAAATATTGGTACACACGCATACATATGCTCACGCCTGTATTCCCCGAAGGGGTAGGCAGAGGTGTTGTAATCACAACACCCACTTTTCACCGAAGATGATTAAGTGCCAACGTGACAGATGGTGAGTCTCACGATGTTTTCCTTCACCGTAAAGCACGTGGTGTGAAATCACTGTACATTCGTTTTTTAGAAAAACTCATTGGTACAGGCCCCGCTGGGATTTGAACTTGCGTCGCTTGCGTAGCAGGCGACTGTTCAAACCCCGAGGCCTCCACGGCTCTATAAGTATTGGTCATTTAGATATATACTTTTGACATAGCGAGGCCTTGTCTCAAACGAGGCATACAAATATGTGTTTAATGTTAATGACATTTAAGTATCATTTTCCTAACAGATAAAAATATCACATTTTCTTAGCTTGGTTTTATCGGACAAAAAGGTCATATGAAAGGGTACACTACTGAATATAAAACAAACCCAAAATATAACTTAATAAAACCCATTCAATGCGATCAGACTATCGATATCGAAAATTTTATTTCACTAGAGTACATGTCAACACAATTTTCCTGTGTCTACGTCCAAATTCGATACGCACCTGAACCTTATTACGGATACCGATGTATCGAACAGTATCGAGTTACGATACGAATTGTTATCGAATGGAGGATTGATGTTTATTTTCTAGTTATTCAAGTATAATACGTTAGCTTTGGATAAGTGTATCAAAACACAATTTCTTTGTGTAACGATTATATAACTATAGACGGTAGCTTTTCATATATTTCATCTTTGTTACTTCGTAATATTCGTTATATAAAATTAGGTGCTTATTTGAAAGATGGTGAGTTCATCACCTCAGATACTATACATACATATTTGATATTATTCTGCGGAAACACTGGACTAAATACTTCGGAAAACTCCATTCGCGATGTGAACGGCTGGGCAGATTTGAACGGAACTTGCACTGGCAGATAGCTGATGATGCAAGGTGTAAATTTGTTGATTTAAAAAACATTAAGGTTCCGCGAGCCACCCATGAAATTGATTGTAGCAATAAATAAAAAAGTATTATATGTTACTTTTTTAATGCAGCTTAATGAATAGACACACATAGGTACTGTGATTTAAGCGTGTCAATAACATTACATTATAATTAAAAAAATTTTTTTACATTCTGTACAAAAAACAATATTTTAAGACTTAACGAAAATCTATAATGAATCGTAATATCCACCCATTTAAGTCCCTTATCCAATTCTTCCATACCCAAAACCGGATGACGTGGGGTCCTAAGCAAAGTAGATAACGAAATCTGGGGGGTCAACCGGGAATGGAACATAAAATTGATTCTCAGCAGTTTGTCGGGCCGCGCAAACATTAGCCTCGCCTGATCCAATAAGATTGTATGCTTAGAAGGGCTTGCGTCTGGGGTATATTGTGCTGGACGTTCTCTTTAGCTCGTTAATATTATGCACTAGCACCCACGCTTTGGGTTACAATTTTTTAAGACTACTAGCTGTGCCCCGCGGTTTCACCTGCGTGGAATTAAGGCCCATGGAACACTACTTATTTTTTTTAATGAAAAGTAGCCTAAGTTACTTGTAACATTAGATACCAGTAAGAGTCCCGCTAAAATTTGTCTAGCCGTTTTGGAGATTTGCCGGAACAAACAGACAGACAGACAGAGAAAAAAAAAATTAAAAGTGGTTTTACTATGACAATAACGTGTATACTTTCATATGGGTGTAGTTAAAAGCTGTAATTGTGGAATTAGAAACAGAAACTTCAATTTTATTTATCTGTATAGATTTGGTACGAATCGTTGAATTGTACCCTATCCTATCCTTCTTCCCACTAATCTAATATATAAAATTCTCGTGTCACAGTTTTCGTTGCCATACTCCTCCGAAACGGCTTGACCGATTTTGATGATTTTTTTTGTGCTTATCCGGTATCTATGAGAATCGGCCAACATCTATTTTTCATCCCCCTAAATGATAGGGGTAGTCCACCCCAAAAATAAATATGGCAATACAACGTTTGCCGGGCACAGCTAGTATTATATAAACGCGAAAGTTCGTAAGAATGTACGTATGAAGGTATGCATGTCAATCTTTCACGCAAGAACTTCTGAATGGATTTTGATAAAACTTTATAATAATATAGCTTATACATCAGAACAACACAGGTGCACATTTATAAAGATATTGTGTCAATTGTTCTAAATATCCTGCGTAGGCGGAGTCGCGGGCATCAGCTAGAAACATTGTAAACATAATATGGATTTATGTTTAGCCAAAGTCAAAGTCAAAAATATCTTTATTCGATTAGACTTTTTACTATGTACTTTCAAATCGTCAGAATGACATAATTATACAGGATTATACATGCTACCGCCAGGTTCGGAAGGTTGCTTTTACTGAGAAGAACCTGGCAAGAAACTCAGTAATTACTCTTTTCAAAAATATTCTACAAAATGTTAACACTACAAAATAAATAATTCAAGAAACATAGGCTCATGGACAAAGTTCCAATGCACAAATGCCGATAAAAATTAATATAACTAAAAATCTAGTACATTTACTTATAACTTGAGATGACTATATATAGCAATCAGCCCATCTGAGTTCAATTCCGACTTATAGGTTCTAGACGTTTTAGAAGATCATTTTTAGCACTGAGCATCGGTTGGTGGTAGAAATCAATGTCAAAAAGAGAAAATTATTACTATGGGAATTAAATACTTACTTTTGAAGTTGGTGTTTAACACCAAGTTTGATATATTTGGCACTTAGCGTGCACGAGAAATCTGGATTGACGTACCAATGTCACAAAATACGATTTAATAAATCTGTTTGAAAACCTTTTTTTTTTTAAATCATAACTTCTAAATAGGAACAATTTTTTAACGTTTCTATATAAGTGAAAGGGAATACTTATTGCAAATTTCCGGATTCATCGACACTTATTGTTTGGGGGGAACAAACCTTCTCAGGATTGCAGGAACTAAATAAAATTAGTTTTCACATCCAAAGGGTTGTTACAATGCTATGTAAAAGAATGGGAATAGTTTTTTTTTTATATGGTCTCTCGCAGTTGGTAGGGGGGAGTTACCTCCACCGCTTAACCGGACTAAAAGGCGAGACCCAAGGGCCTCCAGCCGACCTTAAACTTAAAAAACTAAGCAACACAGCTAAGGGCACCCCGGTGCGGGGTTCGGACCTCGGCTTAGGGCGTTGCTGGGGGATGAGCTAGGGAGCTGGATCTGAGTGGTATTATTTAGGGACATGTTTAAGGCTAGTGGCTCGGCACGCGCCGGCCCTAGCAGAGGACGGGGGGGGCGATGACGTAGAGTTCGCGACGAGCCACGCCGGCGAGGACGGAACAAAATGGGTATAGTACAATGGTAGACGTATTTATGTAACGCGATACAAACTTCAATGGCGCGATCTATTTTACTACTAACGCCATCTATTTACAAAGAATAAAACTAAAACATACAAACGATTCGTACACTTATCATCATGGTAACTAGATACTTGTGCTTTTGCAGTCTGTCTACGCTTTCAGGGTAATTTGAAAAAATCAGAAGCGGAGTGAATATATAATTAGGTTTTTAAGGAGCATATTATCAATCTCTTTATCCATAACTGTTGTAGCACATAATGTCACATCCATTCACTTTACATCTTCACACGCCTTGTTTGGTCAGACTAACTCATACGAAATTACCCACATAGGGTTTGTAATCTCCTCAGATAGTGGTTAATATGAATTTGGAGCCAACTATAAAGCCAAGGTTTGCCAAACCGTTGGACAAACTTTTAGTTTGTGTGTTCTGGGTGTTTAACTCTCAAGTTAAAGGCCAAGTTTTGTGAACATTTGAATTGAGTCCTTGTATTGTGATCAGGGATCAGGGATACGGGGTATAGAATCCCAACTTTGCCCTAGTTCTCATGATAATGTAATATATCATTGTTATCGTGTTTAATAGATTAAGCATCTGCCTCGGTGGTCTGGTGATTGGAAGTCCTATTATGTAACACGAGACCGTAGGTTCGATCAGGCAGTGATATTGGGTTTTTCCATATATAATTTCCCAGTAGCAACCCAGAGTCTGGATTAGTGCGCAGTTAATGGCAATAGCCTCGCCCCCTATTACATGAGATTTGATAACTGGTGAAATGTGGGTGTGCATATCTACACCTCTGCCTACCCCTTCAGGGAGTACGGGCGTGAGCATATGAATGTATGCAGTTATCAACTTGAATTTCATACAATGAGCGCGGAGTCTGTACCGTTTCTACAACTATTATATCATAGATAAATGAATAGAGGGCACTCAACTCCGCCTACCCTTCGGGACCTATTCTGGGAAAGCGTCAAGGTAACCCAATCCCTTCAAGGGCTTTCAAAGACAAAGGCACCTTATAAACCTCAATGCTTTCCGTTTGGAATAGCAGTGGATAAAATTGTATGTGAAATATATGATAGCCTTTGGAAAAATAAACGCATACGGAATCTAAACTCGCTTTCACCTGCAGCTTCACCTAACCGATTGATCAACCTATAAAATAAAAATAAAATAACCGAACATTTTACTCATAAGCTTCAACATACAAGTCTCAAGGACCAGACCAGTTAGCCAGGACTTTGAATTTTATATGTAACTATATCATTTTTTGTAACAAAAGGCGAAAAAATAAATTAATAGACCCAGTAAAGCATGCACAGCACTTAAAATGAATGTGGGCGGGTTATTTATATATCACGCACAAAAGAAAGGTGGTCAACATTGGTCACTAAATGGAAAGGCCCCACAGGAAAAAGAAACATGGGAAGACAAATGGAGGAGGCCTATGCCCGAGAAAGGGGCCTATACTTGAAATATTCAAATGTTGTATATACATATAAGTCAAGGTTTAATAAAGGTAAATTATTATTATTATTATATTATATGATTTTTTTGTACAGCTCTTCTGTGTACGAGTGTAGCCCACGGTCGGACATGTTCGGGTAAGTAAGCCATAACAAAAAGCATGGAGTGTCATAAATCCATCAGAGGCGATGTATGCGGCGTGTCACGTCTGACTCAACGCCCGCGCGGCTGCCAGCTTTACGACGGACCTTCCTTCGTAAAACTTACATATACCGTGCAAGTTACTAGAGAAAACATGCGAAATATTATATAATAACCAATAATATTTCGTAGGCGGATTAGGGGTATTCATTGATATACATGTATTCGAATAATTTTCAGTGATAGACATTATATAATTTACGAGTGGTAATTTTTCTTCATACATGTTACCAAATTGGATAATACTTACTACGGTGCTTAGGAAAGTTACAAATAATATTTATGAAATATTATTTTAATTATATTATATTATTATAGTATGTTGAATAAAATTATTAGAAGTAACTAAAATAAAAACGCAGGGACATTGCAAAAAAAAATTATGGTATTTTTATATATTATTATATTTTATTATTTTTTGTTTGTTTTTTTTTTATTCTTGAAATCTATGTGTGGAATGATAATATTTTCTTCAAATTTCCTACTTGTTTTCAATTTAGTTATATTAGTTTTAGCTTTCATTATTTTTTAGTCAGGTCAAATGGTATTCTAGCCACTGCCAGTGTGACCGTGTAGTGACGACACGATTTGGTCCTAGCACAAAATCAGTGATGGTTGTCATCAACGTCAGATTATGCTGAGTTGGGACCAATTCGTAGCAACCATAATCTTCTGTTTTTTTTATTTTGTTTCTTCCAAAAAAAACTTGCTACGTGTCCGTAGCAGATTGCTACGCGGTCGTAGCACATTGCTACGCAGTGCCTTGCTCCTTGTATGATAATTTATTTTCGTTTCCTAAACTGAATAATTAGTTTCTAGAACTAAGCCCACGTTTCACCATAGATTATATAGGCGCAGACTTGATCAGAGTGGCCTTCTCTCTCAGGCATTTTAAATAGATCTTCAAGCATAATTATGTCGCGATAATATTATTCACAATGTTTTATGATATAATAACTGTGCCCCGCTGTTTCACCTTCATAGACTTAATTTCATGAGAAGCTTTATTTTGCGGAACCCTTTTATTTACAAAAAAAAACGTCACTTATGATACTCCTTGCAACATCAGCTATCTACCAGTGCTAGTGTCACTAAAATCGGTCTAGTCTTTTAAGAGATTAACTGGACAATAAAGAGACTGACAGAATGAGTGATTTTACAAATTGTTTTTTTTTTATATATATATTAATACTGTGTATACTTTGAAAGCTGTTAATTTGCAATTACAAAAAGACACTTCATGTCTGTGACGTTATAATGTACTTTAAAGCCTTCACTGCTAACGACGCGTCTGTGCGTCCAACTGTTAGAGAATTCACGAGAAGATGAATTGTAAGCAGTGAATGTGTTAAAGAACCATACTTTTATAACCTTATCTAATTTTAATGAATGCTGCGTCGCATTTTTGATTGAAATATAAATTGTTTTAATTTAATTTAAATTCAATTTTTTTATAATATACAAGGAACAGTACTAAAAACTAATTACAAGTAGAAAACTTGGCGCAAATCGGTGTCTCTCGGGATCGTGCCAAGAAGGCTGGCAGCATTGCCACGTTGAATAGCAATGCTGATTCTCTGAGCGAGAAAAGCCCCAGCCCGCTTGTTACGAGAAGCTTCTACCAGACGACGTGCAACCTCTTTGAAATGTTGACGAGCATCTGGACTCCAAGGCCCCAGATTCAACTTATTTTTTAACAATGCATCGCGCAGTATTTTGTAGTTATATTTATAGTTATTGGAATTATTACAATAACTAAAATGTCTGTTGAAAAGTGACAAAAAAGTGTTTATTTTGTCACATTTAATACATGACTACATAAACCTAAACAATAGTAGCACTGGCAGAATCTAATAAATGTACCTAAACCTCAACCGTTGAATTTTAAATACTTGTATAAATTATTTGAAATGAAAATAAATTTTCTTTCTTCTTAATTTTCAAAACGATGCAATTTTGAGAGCCGTGGTGGCCTTGAGGTTTGAGCAGTCGCCTGCTACACAAGCGACGTAAGTTCGAATCCCAGCGGGGCCTGTGCAAATGAGTTTTTCTAAAAAAACTTATGTATAGTGATTTCACACCACGTGCTTTACGGTGAAGGAAAACATCGTGAGGCTACCTCCATATGTCTGAGAAGTAATTCAATGACGTACGTATAGTGTCTGAGAAGGCGATGGACTCACCATCTGTCACGTTGGCACTTAATCATCTTCTGTGAAAAGTGGGTATTGTGATAACAACACCTCTGCCTACCCCTTCGGGGAATACAGGCGTGAGCATATGTATGTATATATGTATCATAATGTGGTTAAGATGTATGTTGTCGAGCGCTTAGATTCTTATTTTGTTTGTAAACTCTCTGAGCGAGAAAAGTCCCAGCCCGCTTGTCACGAGAAGCTTCTACCAGACGACGTGCAACCTGCTTGAAAAGTTGATGAGCATCTGGACCTCAAAGCTCCAGAGCTTCAGAGTTTTAAATACTTGTATACATTATTTGAAATGAAAATAAATTTTCTTTCTTCTTAATTTTCAAAACGATGCAATTTTGACGTCGCCCCGCTAGTGACTTGGGTCGGTACATTTAATGCCCTCAACGAGGCGTGTCGAGGGACCTCATGCCAGCTCATGTCAGACGTATGTTTGTATGACTCTCCAAATATCTTAGTTACGACCACCTTGCCTCGCTGCATTGTGGCCAAGTAAGCTTACATTTGTTTTATCTTGTTATATGAGACACAATGTAGCGGTTGAAATTCCTTAAGTCTGAATATACTTTTTTAGGTACGTTTATTAGTTTCTGCCCGTGTTACTATTGTTTGGGTTTATATAGTCATCTATTAAATATGTATATGGTTGGCAAAATAAATTATTTTGTCACTTTTCAACAGACATGTTAGTTATTAGAATTACTGCGCGATGTATTGTGAAAAATAAATTGAATATTGTGAATATTTCACAGTATATTATAAAATTACGCCATCACAGAGGGGTCCCCGAAGGGGTAAGCAGAGGTGTTGTAATAAGAACCTGAGAGGTCATTCAAAGTATAGTTCCTAATACGGCTATTTATTCACCATCTGTCACGTTGGTACTTAGTCATATTCCGTGAAAAGTGGGTGTTGTTATTACAACACCTTTGCTTACCGCTTCGGGGAATACTTGCGTCGCTTGCATAGCAGGCGACTGCTCAAACCTCAAGGCCACCACGGCTCTTTGTGCAAACCATATGTGTAAAAAGAAAACAAAAGAAAATCGGAACTATTTGAAATATAAAAACATATTCTTATTTTTAATTATAGAAGGTTAATTAAAATAGATCCTGGCCTTCTTGCAGACTGGAATAAATTAAACACATAGTATAATAAAAATATACCTTTGTAGCGAACAGTACTTTACGAGCTCTAATTACTTTCCAATTAGACGAAATCGTTAATATGTCAATTAACTCAACAATACGATGCGTCCATTTCCAAATAGAAAACTTTGTAGCTCCCCAACCTTCGCCAATTATGTTCAGACCTCTGGGTATTGCCCAACATACAATGTTAGTAGAGGATGTTCAAATATAATATGTCGCGTAATAACTTTCTTATTTGTTTCATATTCTTATTTTATAGAGTTACTAGCTTTGTCCGGCGGTTTCTCCCGTGTAGACTTAATTTTATGGTGTTAAAAAACAAGTAGCAGTAAAATACTTCTTGTAACATAAGCTCTCTGTCAGTGGAAGTCCCGTTAAAATCGGTCCAGCTGTTTCAGAGATAAGCCGACACAAACACACAGACAGACAAACAGATATTAAAAAAATATGTTTTTTTAAGCCATTACCGTATATACTTTCATATGCATTTAGTGATGTGCTGTTATTTTGGATTTACAAACAGACACATTAATTTTATTTATCTGTATAGATTACATGTGAATAAAGAATTGATTTAATAACGGGCGGAAGAAGGTAATATAAATAGAGGAATTTATGTGATATCGAGATATTTGTTTTAAAAGGAGGTAGTACAGTTGCTTTTACTCATATAATTTTATCAGCGAAGTTAAGCCAATCCAATAGTTGGATGGGTGACTATTCAAGTTCCCTCTGTGCCTCGGAGAACACGTTAAGCCGTCGGTCCCGATTGCCAATTTATCATCTTTGGCAAACGTTATAGGTCAGTCGGAGGCCTAAAATAGTCTGACAACTGGTTTAACTCAGATCACAGATTTTCCTCGTAAGGAGTTGCGAAGGTCAGATGGCAGTCGCTTCATATAAATATCAGGTGATCAGCCACATCGGGTTGAATCAAGAGCCGACCTCGACAATGTACAGGATAAGGCCAGGGAGATGATATGTCATGACCAGTCCCCATTTATGATCCACTGGTGGGTCAATTTTAATTTATATTCATTTTCTATGCCGCTCTGATCCACCCTACAATGATACCTATAAAAATTAAACTCAGTAGGTATATAAACCAACATATTAACAAGATAATCGTATAATGTTTTATAATAAGTATTTTTCTTATTGAGGAGTAATAAATATAAAATAAATTGTATATATATTAATTAAGTAGTGCCTCTCAAATTGCAGTGCCCTAACAGGGTTGTTAGGTATGTGTTATTACCACCATAAGTAACTATGTTAATATTGTGTGTAATATGATATTAACATGCAATCAATATATGAATATAATTACCGAAATAATCACAATTTTAATGTCAACTATCCTTAAAACCAACCTTTAAACAGTCCCCCTGTAGAAGCGTCGCGTCGTTATGTTCAAATAGCAAATTACTAGTGGGCCGGGAGTAAAGAGTCTGATTGGCATTGCGATGGACTTCACGCTCCGTTTGATCCGGAAATCTGATCAATCCACTGTTAATTCACCAGGAAATGTTTGTACTGTCCCCTTCCCCCTTAATGTACTTACCGTTCGTTTTATTGGCTCTGATTGCGTTTGTATATAATTGTACACTATTTTGTAGAAGATTGGGCTTATTTGGAGTTGGTTTTCTTGCTTTCTATTAATTTTGCACATTTTATCTATACTCAGATGTATAAAATCTTAGTGTCTGTTTGAAATTTCAAATTAACAGTTTTTCACTGCTAAAAACTAATTGATTTTTTTTGTTGGCTGTCTGTCTGTTCCGACTAATCCCCGATACGACTGGACCGATTTGAACGGATCTTTCACTGTCAGATAGTTGATATTACAAAGATTAACTAAGGCTACTTTGGTGGCCGTGGGGTGAGCAGTCGCCTCCTGCATAAGCGACGCAAGTTCAAATCCCAGTGGGACTTGTACTAATAAGTATTTCTTAAAACTTATGAGCCGTGATTTCACACCAGATGCTTTACGGTGAAGGAAAACATCGTGAGGAAACCTGCATATTTCTGAGAAGTAATTCGAAACGCTTGAGACGGCGATAGACTAACCATCTGTCACTTAATCATCTTTGGTGAAAAGTGGTAACCCCTTCGGGGAATTCAAGCATGACCATATGTAGGTATGATTGATTGAAATAACTGGCAAAGCAATTTCGTTTAATCTGCGGTAGACAAAGTGCGTGTGACAACTTTGTTATTACAAAAGTTTGTAGACAGTAAATCTTACTCTCAGACGCTGAAATAATATTGATTTCCAATGAACCAAGGTAATTAATGAAAGTTATTCAATTTATATATGTATATATATGCTCAGGCCATCCCAAAAGCGTCTCTGAAGGGGTAAGCAGAGGTGTTGTAACAACAACACCCACATTTCACCAAATATTATTAAGTGTCAACGTGACAGGGTGAGTCCAACGCCTTTGAATTACTTCTCAGACATATACATGTTTCCTCACGATGTTTTCCTTCACCGTAAAGCACGTGGTGTAAACTGCACATACGTTTTTAGGAATACTCATTGGTGCAGGCCCCGCTCGAATTTGCGTCGCTTGCCTAGCAGGCGACCACGGTTATTCAATTTGATACCCTAAATCCTTTTTGATAACAACATTTTCGCGACGCTGATCACAAATTAAGTCTCGTAAACGAATACCAAGGCCCGCAACAAACCCCAACAACTTACTTTAACTAACCCCAAGCGACATTAAGGCCACTACCCACTATCTCGCCTTCTAATTGTACAAAGTTTTACATTACCCCTTACTGTAACAGAAATACCATTCTTCTGGGACCCAGCAACGTTTTACAGCGGCATAAAGTATATGATACGTAACACAAAATAAAAGTTAACAAAAGAGCTGCTTCCTAGATTCGTTAATTGACGACACCGTTGGTCTAGTGGTAAGTATACCTCAATGTGGTGTCGCGGGTTGATTCCCACATCAGGTCAAACTTTTTAAGTGATAATTTGTGTTTGGCATGTTTATAAGAATGTATTTATATAAAAAAGTGTCATCATGTCCTCATCGCATGTTATTTAGGCTCAGCGCAATGTGTTCTTCTCTTCCATTTCTCTCTATCAGCCGTCATATCTGTATTCACTCCTATTTTAGCCATATCATGTTTCACACAATCCATCCATCGTTTCTTAGGTCTTCCTTTCCCCTTGTTACCATTCATAAACAAAACTTTTTTGGCAACTTTATCCTCATCCCTTGGTGCTAAACTATTAAACTATTTTTATAAAAAAGAAGTGCATAATATGTATTTATTATTATTAAGAATAAATATCGGTGCAAGCACAGCCGACGAGTCTCAAATCATGTCGGCTCTTGTTTTAATAGTTCTAGAACGAGGCGTTTGAGTCCATCCAGGCGCTCTCTTATACAACGAAATTATTAAATCAATGATCTCTCATTACTGCAGTTTAAATTTCAATGTAAATAAAAAGTTTATCTGTGAAAGTAAACCTTCATATATCTGAGTAGACATTCAAAGGTGCCTGAGGCGGTGATGGACTCAGTATCTATCACGTTGGCATCAAATTATCTTCGGTGAAAAGTGAGTGTTGCCACACCTCTGACGACCCCTTCGAGGTTCCTTCTGGTGGTTATATTTATTGACTATTTGTATGGAAATGTCTTCCTCAATGCATGTGAAAAGTCCTTCTGTATATTTTTATTTTGTGGTACAGGGCATTCGGTTGTGGTAGGTATTTTGGGAGCCGCTAAGCGGTTTTTGATGTCACACGCTCGCAGACGCGTCGTAAACGCGTGAGTTTGCTCCCGGTATATGGCCGGCAATGTGGAACGTGACGTCACTGACGAAACAAAATTAAGGTGTAAGCATCTAGTTTGAGTACATTTAGAGGCTATGGGTAACCTATCTTTAAGGGTAAATAGTAAAGTTGCTTGTTTATTTTGTTATATTTAATATAAAGGCTCAAGGGAAAGCCAGAGAAGATAGCTTACTTTTCACTATGTCAATGTGGTAATATCGAGTCTGTAGCCTTCTCTCACACACATGCGTTATGTATTTCTACTCAGTATATGCGGTTACCCTTAAGATATTCTCTATTCCCTTAAGATATTCTCTATAAGAGATCTTAATCGTGTAGCCTGTGTATTTAAGTTTTTATAAAAACTCATTGTTAAACCTGGGGCGTTGAAATAAATGAGACTTTTTGCCATGATGGTACATATATACATATGCTCACGACTGTATCCCATGGGGGTAGGTAGAGACCACTTTTGACCACAAGCTACGATCGTTACATACTTTTTCGCTTCATCCACTTTCATGCATCTATTCATACACTTTCATGCATCTACTCATACACTTCCTGCGGTTACGAGTGCTCCAAAATTGACCTTTCTAAAAAATATTTTTAATTTGTCATTATTGTTTGCCTCATATTATGAGACAGATGTGAATGATGCAAGTGCACATATCTTTCCCTGACACACAGCAGAACTATCATGCAATAATAACTGGTGGTTAGGCCCCAGTGCCGTCAGAACTTGCGTAGCTTCTTCTTAAAAACAATCTATATAGATAAAACTAAGTCGTAATTTCCATACAACATTATTTGAAAGAAGTAAGAAAAGGTATTCTTCATAAAACGATGTATTCCATCACCGTAAAGCGCGTGGTGTGAAACTGTACATAAGTTTTTAGAAAAACTCATTGGCACAGGCCCCGCTGGGATTCAAACTTCCTTCGCTTGCGTAGCAGACGATTGCTCAAACCCCGGTGCCACCACGGCCCCTTATATTTTGTTACCCCTTTGTTGCCCCTTATTATATGAATAAATAAATAACGTAATTGCTAGTGCATTTACCTTTATACTGTCGAGCAGTAATCTTAAACCAAACAATACCTTACACATTTGTAGTTAGAACTCAAACTTCGGTACCTCGCAAATACACACACACAGGCTAGCAATACACAGCAGTATGTGTATAACTTTTAATGTGTGTAATCTACCAGGAGCGAAAGTTCCAGTCACTTTAGGGTTAGGGTTGTAAAGGGAAATGTCCAGTATTATTTCTTTTGGACAAGCTGTTGTGATAATAATTGTAACTCTTAGGTATTGTAGTAATACAATGATCTAAAAAGATATAGTTAACGATGCGAGATTGCGAGATGTTTCACCTATTTACAAGGCAATGTTTATAATTTAAAGGTTTTCCTTTTAAGTAAGTGTAAGTGGAGCCGTGGTGGCCTTGAGGTTTGAGCAGTCGCCTGCTACTGCTAAGCGACGCAAGTTCGAATCCCAGCGGGGCCTGTACCAATGAGTTTTTCTGAAAGACTTATGTACAGTAATTTCACACCACGTGCTTTACGGTGAAGGAAAACATCGTGAGGAAACCTGCATATTTCTGAGAAGTAATTCAAAGACGTATGTATAGTGCCTGAGACGGCGATAGACTCACCATCTGTCACGTTGGCACTTAATCAAATCCAGTGGGTGTTGTGATAACAACACCTCTGCCTACCCCTTCGGGGAATACAGGCGTGAGCATATGTATGTATGTCCTTTTAAGTTTTCATTCAATATCAATATTAATAAATGCTTTATATTGATAATAACAATCACGAAGGCACTTAGCACTTTCTTCGGTCTGGGAAATACGAGAATAAGCATAGTTATATTTCTTTCTTTTACTTTATTAATATTTATTCTTTCATTAGATATAATTTATTTTTTCAGCTAAATTTTGTCATCGATGTCGTGCCGCATAATAGTTAAAACTAAATATTTTTATATAAATAAAAGGTATCTTAAGAACATTGATTTCAAGAGTTTCTTTGGAACCTTAACAAATAGTTTTCACAGCAGTAATAGTTTTGAGACTGTCAAAAATACCATTCTAAAGTTTAAACCAAATATTATTCATTTTAAAAGACGAATCTTTTTACTTAAATTTTGGCATCAAAGCATTGAGTTAAATATTTACACCGACTGAATCATTTTAATGAGTGTTCTCGTTAAAAGTTGTGGTTAGGAATGCACATTAAGGAATATCTGGGAATATTTTAGATACAACCACATTTTAGAAGAGATCTGAAATAAATGAGCACTTGAGCAATTTTTGAGGGTTTTGTTATATTGGTAAAGTAATTAAGATTTTATGACACAGCCGAGTGATCTAAATATTCGCCTGCTATACAAGCGACGAAAGCTCAAATCAAGTTGTTTTAAAAACTTATATACGTCACGTGAGGAAAGCTGAATATGTTTGGGAACTCTTCTGATTTTAATCAAATATATATATTCTTTAAAATGTTAAGTGTTAATGATCTTAGTCGCTATATTGTTTTAGACTGACAGGGTAAGTGGTTTGTTCAATGTTGAACCATAAATAATTGCTGTCCGTAAATCTCACTAAAACTTGAGAATGGCTGGACCGATTTCAGTAATTTTTATATTCATACCTACATACATATGCTCACGCCTGTATTCCCCGAAGGGGTAGGCAGAGGTGTTGTTATCACAACACCCACTTTTGATTAAGTGCCAACGTGACAGATGGTGAGTCTATCGCCGTCTCAGGCACTATACATACGTCTTTGAATTACTTCTCAGAAATATGCAGGTATACGATGTTTTCCTTCACCGTAAAGCACGTGGTGTGAAATCACTGTACATAAGTTTTTTTAGGAAAACTCATTGGTACATGCCCCGCTGGGATTCGAATTTGCGTCGCTTGCGTAGCAGGCGACTGCTCAAACCCCGAGGCCACCACGGCTCTTAAAGAAAATACATCTAGAGTGGAGACCTTTGAAACGCAAGATCGTTTAGTTGATTATTTTATTGAAAGTCATGTAAATTATTGTTGTTTACGAAATAATCTGTAAGATCAGGAACCCAACCATGAGCTCTTATTTCAATGTTATTACAGTTGTGTGACAGTGACAGATGTGTACAGGTCAAATACATCTGTCTCATAATAAGAGTAAAACTATCATGGCAGTAAGAGCTCATGGTAAGGCCCCAGGAAGTCCGTTTAAAAGGTCAACATTAATATTAATTACACGTATATTAAAACAATTATTAATAAACTCAAGTAAGTACCAACCAATTTACTTGAAAAATAAAATGAAAAGTATACATTTCATGTACACAAGTAAATTTCCTCCTAATTACACATTAAATATTCGTTTACATACAAATTTATTTCACATTTTCCATATTTATTGCAAAACGTTCGCGAACATTCATCTTATAGATTAAAAATGCCGTTTGCATATTGGAAGTGCGTAAATGTTTGAAATATTTTTTTTCGCGTCTTGTACTTACACGTGTTTACGGAATGGTGTGAACCGAATTAATGGAGTTGACACACCTGCCCTATTGACTGCGACGAAACGGGAGTCACATTCAACCTTCCGAAGAAAATGTGCGCTACATTTTGATATAACCGTGGAATGCTATGCGAAACTAGACCATTAAATCACAGCGTAAATTATTTTTTCTTCCAATCATCATCATCATCTCCCTGGCCTTATCCCATATATTGTTGGGGTCGGCACTTGACTCAACCCGACGCGGCTGATCACCTGATTTTTATACGAATCTACTGCCATCTGACCTTAGCAACCCCTCTAACGAGGAATTTTTTTTTTCTAATATTAGGTTTGAAAACTGGTTTAATACAGATTACCGTGTTCACTCGTAAAATGGGTTACAAAATTCAGATGGCAGTCCCTTCGTACAAATATAAGGTGATAATCCACATCGGTTTGAATCAAGTACCGACCCCAACAATGTATGGGATAAGGCCAGGGAGATAATGATATGGTACACGAAGTACCAGGCGCAAATAACGGACAAGGAGTTAATAATTTGATTGCAACTATCATGGAGCCACATCGGGTTCAATGAAGTGCCGACCCCAACAATGTATGGGATAAGACCAGGGATATAATGATAATATGGTACACGAAGTACCAGGCGTATATAACAGACACGGAGTTAATAAGTATTTTTAATCATGATTTTTTTTTATTTTTATGCGTGACATAAATATGTTTCGTTGTGTTTGTACATTCTTATAAATGGTCAGGACAAATACGAACACAAGGTGGGATTTGAATCCCAACAACCTTCTGGAAAGGATGAACCAAAGATGATGAGACTTGCGACTAAAATGTTCAAGTAAAAAAATATATAAAAGCATCTTACACATTAAAAGGAACTTTAGACGAGCGAAAAAAATTTTTAAAAACATTAGCGATTTGTGTGAAGTATTAGTGATTTATATAAGCATTTTACAAGGATCGCTACGGCTAATAAATCTTAGTTAACGTGTTGCAGCAACGTACACAATTACCGCTTTACGCGTTTCGCCGAATTTGATCGTTATTTATTTACTAGAAAATATTAGGAACTGACATTCCATAATATAAAATTCAGAATTTGGCACGCGGTTTCACCCATTGAGACTTAATTTCATAGGTCTCTTTTTCATGCAATCCTAAGTTTAAAAGCAGCCTAAGTTACTCCTTGTAACACCAGCTACCAGTCAATAAATGTTCCTTTAAAATCGGTCCAGTCGTTTCAGAGACTACCCGGAACAAACAGACGGGCAATCAGACAAATGAGAATGTTATTTTTTTGTTTGTGCCTTATATACTTTTAAAAGTTATTTATTTTGAATTACAAACAGATACTTAAATTGTATTTATCTACATATACCCACGCCTGTATTCCCCGAAGGGGTAGGCAGAGGTGTTGTGGTCACAACACCCACTTTTCACCGAAGATGATTAAGTGCCAACGTGACAGATGGTGAGTCCATCGCCGTCTCAGACACTTTACATACGTCATTGAATTACTTCTCAGAAGTTTGCAGGTTTCCTCACGATGATTTACTTCACCGTAAAGCACGTGGCGTGAAATCACTGTACATACGTTTTTTAGAAAAACTCGCTTGCGTCTAACTTGCGTCGCTTGCGTAGCAGGCGACTGCTCAAACCTCAAGGCGACCACGGCTCTGTATTTATCTGAATAGATTTATAGTAAGTTTACTTGGCTTAGCTATTATATTAAGGTTCCAGTCCCAAAAGAACCTATCACCAATCTAACTGATCAAAGTTACAGCATTGATTTATGCGTACACGTTCTGCAACTCGTAAAAATACGAAAAGTTGTTTAACAACTAATTCCAGCTACCGTCACGCTATGATGGCAGAGTCGTGATGTTCAGCAGTAAAGGAACAATAAAATTGACTGCGAATAAAATCTTGTAAAAGTACATTATTAGTCTTACTGAATGGAATGCGTGAGCTCTTGGTACTACCATACTACAGTTATACACTGTCGCCCATAAGCATCTATCCGCCTGTTTTTTTCTGAATTATCATCTCCCTGGCCTTATATCCCATATTGAATAAACTAATGATCTCCTACCGAATTTCCTAAACATCTGCACAGGAGATATAGTGTACGAAGTCTTTATTCCCTCACTCTCAGAGTCCAACTGGACGGCAATTCGACACGACTGGAGGGAGATCAGGCGTAGGGCTAACAGGTTAACGTGCTTTCAAAGTCAAAGTCAAAGTCCTTCACAGAAAAACCCAGTATCTATTTTGACCGACCCTTGTGATCGGCAGGCAAACTTATCCCAGACATTTTTGGGGTCAGCCCTTATTCACCTGATGCCCCCGTAGGCCCATAGGTTTTTAATCAAATACAACAATTAAAAAAAAAATCTTCTCTTTTTTAATTTCACGGTCAACAAAATCTGAATACAAAAATTATGAACGTATTTTAAAGAGATGCATACGGCACAAAATACACAAATACATTTTTTAAAACAAAAAAAATTGCTAAAAAAATAACAATATTATTTTCACTGACCACAAACACAAAAAATAATAATGAAATTCCTTCACTTCCTGTTGTTTCACGTTAACGTAATATAATTTATATTGTTTATTCGTTTATTCTATTAAGACGGCGTCGGTAACAAGGTTAGAGGGAACGTATCGAGTTTATTTTTTTAATTATGACCTCGGGGGCAAGGTAGCCTCTCATTATGCCCGGGGCGGTTTAATTTACTTCCCTGACCAGTACCTGCGTAATGTAATTTCTTGATATAACTTAACTTGCGTTTGCACTTGACTTTACTTATGCTTTCGAAATAATAATTTTCTCATGAAAATGTTTTCTGAACGGCTCTCCGTAAATTTTGCTTTAAATCATGAAAAAAAAATCATAATTTCTTAGTGCAATCTTTCATAGAAATAATTTGGTAGACAAGTTTATATAAATTACACATAAAGAAATCAAAGTATATTTGCACATACTTCACTTTCTTTATTTATCGTTAAGTCACAAGTTTTGCCATTTTTAATAATAATGTTATTAAAAATGTACCTAACGAAAATATTATAGCGTAAAATATTTTTTATTAGAATAACATAAAATTAAATTTAAGAAAGAACACACATAAAAACTTCTTTTTCTTTAGTAGTAGATATTAAGGGCTCAGCACGGATTTAATTACCATTCCCGCTAAAGTTTATTATTTGCGATGTAGCGAAAAATATTAATTTCATTAACAAAATGTCCAGTTTTAATTTTGCTCAAGATTTTTACACTTTTTGGCATTAAAATAATAAATATTTTTTTTATAATGCTTAAGAATGTAATAAGTGCCTTAGGCACGATGAAGAACTCTGAAAGTGATAAGTTTTCCATGAAGATGATAAATGATAAAGAAATATATAAAAATATATTCTGACGAATTATAGGTACGAAGGCCTGGTAGCCAATTATTATCGTTTAAGCAGCACGTATTAAGAACTTCTCAGCTTTGAAATTTTAATTTATGGTACAAAATAGAACGTCGCTTTGAAGTTGTTAATAGGCTCTGCTTAAGCCGATGATGGTAGGCTCCTGCAACTTCGCCTGCGTGGCAGTAAGAAGTTTAATACAAACTTAGAACCCCTTTCACACCCTTACAAGTGGAATTTCAAAATATCCTCCCTTAGCGTATACCACATCAAGAATCTCTCAAATCTCATATCTCTAAGACCGGTCTAGTTTGTGTGTTGATTTCAATCACTGGTCAAATTTAAATTTTATAGTGACAATGCCAGCCTTCTTGGCACGATCCCGAGAGATACCGATTTGGGCCAAGTTTTCTTCTTGTAATTAGTTTTAAGCTCTATTCCTTGTATATATAATTAAGTGTTTATTCAATGAAGATATTTAGAATTTATTATATACAAATGATGTATTCATTGCGATTTTACTATAAACTACTCTACACGATCGATTTAAACAGCGC
This sequence comes from Watsonalla binaria, assembly GCA_929442735.1. NCBI lineage: Eukaryota > Metazoa > Arthropoda > Insecta > Lepidoptera > Drepanidae > Watsonalla > Watsonalla binaria. The sequence goes on from OV838932.1 coordinate 2,656,638, forward strand.
GTATTAAAAACTTCTAAGGTTTGACGATTTATTTTGATATAGTAATGTATAATGTATTAAAATATCTTTAAAAAAATCGTTATTAAAATCTTTGGCAATCGTTTTTTTGAGTGATCTTTGAGTTACCAATATTCATTCGCTGTTAAAGGAGTAGCGAAAGTCAGATGGAAATCGATTTATGTGGTGACCTGACATTAGGTTAGGATTAGAAGATGATATTTATCAGCATCCCCATTTAATTCACGACTAGAGAAGAATAACTGTTGAGCATACATACTGTGGATTTATACATTTTCATAATTCGCCCAAAATTTTATTGCTAATAAGACATATGTATAATGCTTGAGACGACGATAGACTCACCATCAGTCACGTTCGCACTTAATCAACTTCAGTGAAAAGTGGTTGTTGTTATTACAACACTTCTGCCTGCCCCTTGGGGGAATACTGGCGTGAGCGTATGTATGTAATGTAATGTATGTAAGTGTATAATACTTTAAAAGAGATCTATAAAAAATACATTTTATCAACCGACGAAAAGGTAATTTATCTTATTTCAACAACTTCAACAGATCGTAAAAAAGTATTTTATATTTTAAATTATCTCTCAATTTGAAGATGTCGTTGAAAGATAAAATGCTTTTTAAATTGTGACGTAAAGCTTCATTGGTTTTAAAAGGCCGTTAATTAATTGCTTTTGTTTAATTAATTGTGTTTTTCAAACGTTAGTGTCATCAACAGTCACCACGTATTTTTTAATTTGGCAATTAGAAATTCAATAACAATTCAAACGATTTTGTTACACGTAACGATAACCGGTCACGTAACGATAACTGCGCTAACTACTTGGACCAAATTAGTCAATGTAACTGGAGTTATCAATGCGGAGCAAACTAATAATTTAAGCTTAACAGGGGTTACTTATCGGTATTCTTTGTTACTTCTATGCTAACTTTATGCTGCTGAATGGATATATAAATTTGGCTCCTTGTGCGTCTATAGACATAGAACATATCTTAATCGTTACCATATTATATAACCAGCTGCTGAATAAGAAAAGCAACTGCGACCACTATAAGACAAACTTTTGCTAGTTAACTTTCTAGAACTAAAAAGCATTCTAAAGTTTCTTTGGATCAGAGAAAACTGTAGGTTATCGAAGTCTATGGTACAGTTTATTGTCTTGCATCGAACGAAGTCTAAACGATGATTTGTCCTTGGTAAAGAACCTATTGTTATTTATTTAATAATACGGTTTAAGCATCGTTACAAAGTTAAATTTTTTCAATTGTTTCCAATCCCCCTTAGAAGTTTTCTTCGAGGGTAGACAAATTAAATCACGGTTTTAATTTGACGACTCCAACAGGCCAATCTGAATAATTCAATTACACCGTTCTTTCTCTAACCAAGTTAGATAGAATTTATTTTTATTAGAAGAATGGAATCAAATATTCATCAATTTGCGCCAATTGGTTTAAGTTCGAGTGGAGATGAATAAATTTTCTATTTGTTTATTAATTGTGCAATTTAATTTATAAATACGTTGTGTTAATTTGGAATGTAATTTTGTTTTTATTTAGCAAAGAGAACAAAGAGTTCTAAATAAATATAAACCGAACCGCCATCTTACAGATACCAGAGGGTAGCTAACTATTTTGTATTTTCTTATTTTACTATTAATTATTTTGAGAAAATTTTAGATGAACTTAACCGTCAGAAAACTGAGAGAGCCATGGTAGCCTCGGGGTTTAAGAAGTCGCAGAGCAAGCGACGCAAGTTCGAAGCTTTTCTAAAAACTTATGTACAGTGATTTCACACCACGCGCTTTACGGTGAAGGAAAATATAGTGAGGAAACCTGCTTATGTCTGATAAGTAATTCAAAGACGTATGTTTAGTGCCCGAGACGGCGATGAACTCACCCTCAGTCACGTTGGCACTTGTAACAACACCTCTGTTTACCTCTGCTTACCTCTTCGGGGAACCTTCTGGGAAGGCGTGAGTTTTTTTTAAAATTTGACCCGTCTGATTAAGGACGAAAGAAGGAGAAAGAAGTAAGGAAAACAATAAGAGTTACTTAGAGTCTTAGACTCTAAGAGCAATCGCATTTCTCTATCTGTGATATTTGTTAATGATTTCCAAGTTTTTTGCCCGTTCTTCTCTACTGACTGAATAAATAATTTTAATTTCCATTTTCAAGACAAAGTAAATTTTAAAATAGAGGTGTCAACAATTTAGTGACATTTAGCCAGCTTGTGTCCCGCAGTTTCACTCGCGTAGATTTAATTTCCAGAGTGGCTTTATTTGCGGATCCCTATCTTTTTAAATATTAAAGTAGCCTCAGTTACTCTTTGTAACATCAGCTATCCTCCAATGAAAGTCCCTTTGAAATTGGTGAAGCCGTATCAGAGATTCGCCGAGACAAACAGGCAGACATATTTTTTTTTGCAGTAAAATGCATTAATTGAAAAGCTGTTAATTTGGAATTACAAACAGACACTTACATTGTATTTATCTGTAAAGATATATAGTGTAAATAAAGATAAGAATTAACTTCCTTAGGGTTTTCAAAGTATGCATTTTTAAATCATACTTTGAAAAAGTTAAAGTCAAAGTAAGTTAATACTTGAAAGACGAGGAGTTATTACTTGAAGAGGTTTTCAAAGTATGTGAAAACCCTAAGGGAGCTAAATCCATCCCAGCATTAGCACTCACTTACATATCTAACACTAACTTGAAATACCTTTAAGCGGCGGCTATGGATTTTTAAAGAGCGCATATCCCGTCAAAGCGTACGTCAGATAAGCAATAGCAGCGCCATCTATCTTACTCTACTCTTTAGACGTGTGTGAGATACGGAGCCCGCATGATATAATCGAAAATCGTTTACCACGATCCGTCCACATATTCCTCCTGACATGGGCTAAAATTGGCTGCAGGCTTTTGTTCGAATTTAGCCGGTATTAAATTGAAATGTTAGTGCTAAATCGCTACTTCGATTTAGGTGGATTCTCTTTGGGGTTTTTTATTATGGTGATTTAGACTTCACGGTGAAGGTTAAGTAGGTGGTTTTCCACCCAATAGCCAGGGTCTATGAATTTGGCTATGGTATTCCCTGCCTGTTGGAGCCGCGGGCCCGGGAAAGTGGCAGCGCGTAGTAGCTCGCGCTGCCTTGCACAGCGAGGTCTCCAGGGGCGGTGATACAGCTGTGTGTGGATGTGCCCCGGCAAAGTGTGCCCCCTGAGCACTGAGGATGGCCATCGGGGGGGTTTTAGTGCGGTAAAAATAGCACATATTCCGGGATTTTTTTAAAGTTTCCACCTCGTCAATAAAAAGATTGTATGTGATTCTATGAATGCAATATAGTTTTAAAGTATTCAAAGTTTTGATATTCTAAGCTTTTTCGTCTTTTAAGAGAGGTAGGGAATACCGGGATCTCCTGTTCGATATTTGGGGCTGCTCGACTGGGGACTGTATCTCCACTCAGAAGATCGTAGCCAAGTAATCCTACATATGAAGTTTGAGTACCCCCATCACGAGTTTGCCACCGTTTTCGTAAACTATACTCGCTAGCGTCACTCGCAATATTGGCATGAGATATTTTAGTTCTTCACGTCACCGCTGGGAGTCGCTGCACAATTTCTCATACTAATATTCGGCGGAGACGCTAGCGAGTATAGATTACGAAAACGGTGGCAAGTAAGGTCGTTCTATAGATAGAGGCGAATAATAGGAGTGCAGTCATTGTACTAGTAAATGCAGTCGTTATGTTAACACAAGGATTTCATCACTACATTGTATAAAACAAAGTCACTTTCTCTGTCCCTATATATGCTTAAATCTTTAAGATTTCTTTAATAGATAGAGTGATTGAAGAGGAAAGCTTATATGTATAAAGCTACAGGGTCGATTTGAATATTTTTTCATTGAATGATATTGGCTATATATTTTATATCCGTGCGAATCCGGAGCGGGTCGCTAGTTATATATTAGGCAGGCAACGCGAGAGACGACAAAGAGTCACTATTCTTGGTGTTCTTAGCATGCATAGTCACAACTTTTCAAATAAAAAAATATATATTGACAGCAAAACGAAGTAACTAAGCTTATATAAAGGTAAAATAGCAGTATTTTTATTCTTATATGAGTATATGCCCGCCATGCCCTTTTTTTAATGTAACTTGCTGTGAACGTCCTGCTCAAATCAGTCCAGCCGTTTTGGAGATTAGCCGGAACGAACAGACAGACAGATAGAGAAAAAAAAATGGTTTTATATATTCTATGTTAGTACCGTGTATACTTTCACATGTGTTTAGTGAAAAGCTATTATTTTAAAATTGCAAACAGACACTTCAATTTTATTTATCTGTGTAGATGTAAAGATGGATAGATATAGATATAAATGTATAGAGTGCTTACGGAAATCAAAACACATTTCAGGTAAAATATTATTCACGATAAGCACATTTTTCCGAAACAAGTTGTGTTCTACGAAAATACTCAATATTTCGAAGCGAAGTCAAATAGCAAACGTTAAATAATAGTCAAAATGAACTTTATTTTGATTCCAATAAAAAATATCTGAATCAATGGCTATTTGAATAAGCCAAACAAAATGACAATCGGCAGAGCTTCCAATTAATCCAATTGGCGGGTCTGGCGCCAACTGACAGTACCTATGAAAAAGGAACGACTCAATTCTACAGAGAACTACACAGGGCCGGCACGAGGAGTAGGGAAATAAAAATTAATTTAAAAAAAACATTATGTTCAATTAAAAACGAAATACACACTAAACTTGCCGATAAATAAAACGCATGTTATGCATGAAATACGTCGATGTAATTTGCTTTGAAATAAAATAATAAGCTTAATGATAAGCACGACAGGATAGGATTTTGAAGTCAGACTGAGAGACTTATTTTTTTAATGAACATAGATCACAATATTCTAACCTTCTACCAAACATTTTTCTTAAATTAAGTACGAAAGTGCAAACGACTCGCACGCGCCGGCCCTGTACATAAGGCATCGAAAATTGAATTTGGTCGAAAAAGCTTGGTAGGACGCCATCAAAGATAGTGATGTATGACCAATGGCTACGTTATACGGCAGGACTAATTGGATTTTGCATTGAATACTTCCTGAAAATATAAAAATTCAGGATATTTTAAATATTCCTCGTACCTTTTCGAGTTCCTAGTTCTTGGCTGTGGCACTGAATGTGCCATATCACTAGTTACCTCTAAGTTGTACATATGCTCACGCCTGTATTCCCATCTAATACGACCCCTTCTACCCCAATCTAATAGAAGCCAAGCATATCGCCATTAACGAGCCACTAATCCAGATTCCGGGCTTCTACTGCGAAATTACGGTTCAAAAACTCAATAACACTGCCCTATCCGAGAAGGGTCCTCAAAGGGATAAGCAGAGTTGTAATAACAACACCCACATTTCACCGAATATGATTAAGTACCAACGTGGCAGAGGGTGATTCTATCGCTATGTCAGGCACTATACATACGTCTTTGAATTACTTCTCAGACATGTGCTAGTTTCCTTAGGATGTGTTCCTTTATTTTAAAGTACGTGGGCTGAAATTACTGCTCTGTCATAATATTCACAAATTCATTATCACTCTCCCAGTTGTGACTTCATTTCACATGTTAAACTGTCCACTTGTTTGACAACTACAATTGCGCAATTAAATATTCAATAAAATTAATGAATAATAACGTCGACAATGGATGAGATTGCAATAATTATCTGTTCATTAATTAATGAGCTTCGATATTCAGACACAATTGAAATTTGTAAATAACAAAGTTGTAAAAGTATTTTTGTGTTTTGATAAGGTTCAATCAAATTAATTAAATATTACTTGAATAGATTTGTAAACTGTGAAAATATGCAAAAGTTATAATATTTGTGCTTAATATTTTTGTTCTTCCTATTACTTACCACTTTTGATATGATTAGGGTTTTTAGATACTAATAATTTTATAACAGAAATATTTTCCAATCAATAACCCTATTTTTTTAAGAACCTTTAAAATGTATATTTTTTTTTATCCACTGCTTAAAATTAACAAGGCCGTTGGTAAACACAGAATAAATACAGACGGTCCGTGATAAATGAACGGAACCCCCAATTACGGTACCAACGATAAAAGAGCAAAAACGGTTTCCAAGTCGAGCGTTCTCATTATACTAAAGCCAGATATAACTTGACTGATGGTGGCTAACACCACGATTTGTCTACTTAAGTATTACTTGGGATTAAGCTAATAGCTTAGTAGCATTGGAGTCATTCTTCTACTTAAGCACTAACTTGCCTTATTGCTGAAAGATTGTTAGCTAAGTTAGTTATAAAAGAATGAAGATTTCCAAGATTAACACATGGTTGGGTACGGAATCATAATGTTTGAGACGGAATACTAACACTTCATTTTATGGGCATTTGCTCGTGTATGAGCGAGACAAAGTATGATGAAAAATAAATAAGTTCATTATGAGGTAGGCATATCCTACTAGGACATCATGGAGTGTTTAGGATAATTTGCGAAAAAAATAACATGATCGATGATAAAAATAAACCTTAAAGAAAATGAAACCCAGAGAGCCGTGGTGACAGTGGGGTGTGAACAGCCGCCTGAATTTCTAATCTCACTGGGGCTTGAATCAATGATTTTTTCTAAAAATGTATGTACAAAGATTTCAAACCACGTGCTCTTCGGTGGAGGAAAACATCGTGAGGAAACCTGCATATGTGTGAGAAGAAATGACGTATGATATAATGCCTGAGACGGCGACGGACTCACCCTCTGTCACATTGGCACTTAATCATATTCGGTGAAATGTGTGTGCTGTTGATACAAAACCTCTGCGTACCCCTTCGGAGACCCTTTTAGGATGGCGTGAGCATATCTACATTTATATTTTCTGAAAGATGATAGGAATGAAAATGCAATACATGCAGATTACCAACAAAATAATTCCAAAGTAATTTACAAAGAGTGTTTGCGCACTGCATAATGGATTTACCCCAAAGGTCACCGACCGCAAGAGCGAATTGAGTACGTGTTATGAAAAATTCAATTTCACCTGAAATTAGTGGTGCCCGAAATCGATGCCGTGAGTTCATAGGTTTAATGGGAAGTATCGATACAATTTATTACCCTCGTTACAAAAGTGTTGTTCATTTAGGGTTGCGTTTTTTAAATTCGCTCGATGGAAAATATTGCAATTTTTATGGGAAAGCTGTGCCCGGCAAAAGCTGTATTTTCATATATACTTTGGGGTGGATCACCCTTATCATTTAGAGGTATAAAAATAGCTGTAGGCCTATTCTCAGACCTACCCCATATGCACATAAAATTTCATACAAATCGGTCCAGCCGCGAAGATTACGATTATCGATATCTTACGTAGTTTATGTATGCATTGAGTGAATAACTGTTTCCTTGGAATTGCAAACACTTGAAATTTCTTTATTTTTAAAGATAGATTATTTTTGAATTCATGCCCTCTTAAGTAAATTTTATTTGAGCGCGCAATTATATGTGTATAAGCCGAATATGTTAATAACAACGTATGATATGTTAGTTCTATGTTATGTCGATAGATGGAGCTGTCACTGTTGACATTAGTATTTAAATCTCGTTATCGATAGTCTCAACGGGGCTTATATATAAGACGCCAGTTATTTAATAAAAAAAACTTTTCCTCTGTGGTACATCGTTCTTTCATTACGATCCCAAGTACCTACTCGAAGGCCATAGTACTGAGTTTTGTTCAATATGACTGACTTTAAATATTTAGCAACGATGTTTAGTTCGCTCAGTAATTAATTAGAAGTTACGTGAATCACGCGAATAGTAGCCTTAAAAGAAATCTGTTTCGGTATGTTTTAAATCACTCAAAATAAAATAAACGTATCAGCCGCTACTTCGTTGGTAAAAAAAATATTTGGAAATAATATTTTTTTTATTAGGCTTGTCTCTTTGCTTTAGTGGTCCTAAACACTACTGTGTAACACGAGGACTTGGGTTCGATCTCTGGTTCGGGTAAGTGTTATTGTTTTTTACCATCTGTAATTTCCCAAAAGCAGCCCAGAGTCTGCATTAGTGCCCTGTTAATGACAATATGCTCGCCCCTTTTAAATAGGACTTTAACATAACTGGAAAAATGTGGGTGTTCCGTACGTACATCTCTGCCTACCCCTTCGGGGAATACAGGTGTGAGCAATGTACTTAATAAGGCCCTAAATTCAGGTACTCTAAGTAGAGGTCCTCCTTACAATAGTAAGTGACAGATGTATATGACGTGTATCTGTCACTGTCCCACATAACTATAAGGGCAGATGGTATGACCACTGGTAGCATAATATGGTAGCGAATTTAAATTTTTATTTTTATATCAACAATACAATAAAAGTGAATCGGCAACATAGATGAGCCGTTTCATGAAATTTGGCGTTGTCACTCGTTCTAGTACCACCTTTACTGGTGCCTGGAGGCTTTCTAGTGCCATAACACGCGTGTCAAGTGTTATTGTCATAATAATTTCTAATATTATTGGACACAACTATGCGGTTGATGTGAAAATAAAATAAACTGCTTATAAAGGGATTGTTTACGTCACGACTATCTACAACACCTTCGAAGGGGGCATACACTTTTCACATAAATAATGCTGACGCCGAATACAGAAGATATGCCTCCTAAGTGAAAGACATATAAGCTCAACAGAGGTGTTGTAACAACAACACCCAACCTGACAGATGGTGAATTCATCACCATTTCACACATACGTCTTTGAATTTATTCTCAGATAGCGTAGCAACTGCTCAAACCCCGCGGCCACCACGGCTCAAGAACTTTAAGACTTAAACAAAATAGTTGAAAATGTTGAAATAAGATTTATGACATTGCAGTATTGTGTATGTGTTAGAAGTATTATATCAGGAACAACTACGAAGAATGGGTGAGTAAAGTGGCTCTGTGCTCCTAGCTGGGACGTGTGTACGAATACCAATATTCTGAAAGCATGCTCGCACATTCTTAGCGTGTTGTGTGTTATGATAAGTTTGTTATATCCACGCTTGTATTATATTGCTGAAACGGGGAAATTCTATACGTTGGAAATTTCCAAAACGAGGTACACATTTCTTAGTATTCGTTGGCTATTTACGAAGTCAAATAAGTTTAGTTTTAGATCGAACTAGATATGACGATAATCTATGCGATACAGATAAATGTAATTTAAGTGTCTGTTTGTAATTTAAAATTAACAGATTTCAAAACCTCCAAGTATATGTACGGTACTTAGTATTATTATTAAAATCACGAACCTATCGTGTTCCACCGCTGGCCCATCAGTGGAATACGAAAGGCCGCCCTTCCAAGTTTCCAACTTCCCCTGTCCTCAGCAGTCCTCACCCAATCGCTCTTGAAAACATCATGCTCATCACGTCATCTACGCTACTTACATACTAAAAAATCTATATACATACATGCATATGCTCACGCCTGTATTCCCCGAAGGGGTAGGTGTTTAAGTGCCAACGTGACAGATGGTGAGTCCAACACCGTCTGAGACACTTTACATACGTCAATGAATTACTACTCAGAAATATGCAGGTTTCCTCACGATGTTTTCCTTCACCGTAAAGCACGTGGTGTGAAATCACTGTACATAAGTTATAGAAAATCTCATTGGTACAGGCCCCGCTCAAACCTCAAGGCCTCCACGGTGCCTCTAAACGTCTCTAAAAATCTATATTTAAAATAGTTTGCCTGTCTGTCTATTTGTTTATACGACAGATCTCTGGAACAGCTACATCGATTTTGATGGCACCTTTACTGTTAGCTAGCATATGCTACTAGGATTAACGTAAGATTTGATTACGGAAAATAGGGTCATAAAGCCACCCTTGAAATGAAAGCAGAAATTGGGGCACAGCTATTAATAAGTATAACTTACCCACTAATAGCTATAACTTACCCCGCTAGTTCACTGACCCGAAGCGAGTCTTGACTTTCAGCACATGCAGGCGCCAATCTGCCCTGTAAAAAATGTTTTATACATAATCCAATATACATAATGGAGTGAGTGGCATTAATTTTACTATTAAACTTTCAAACCCCACTTCACCCCCTGTTGAAAGTGGGAATTTCGAATTGAATGAAAATCATTTCTTGGTCTAGGTAACACTTCCATCAAAAACATACACTCAATTAAAATTGTTCTTATTTTTATTTGACATACGTACATACATACATATGCTCACGCCTGTATTCCCCGACGGGATAGGCAGATGTGTTGTGATAACAACACCCACTTTCCACCGAAGATGATTTTGTGCCAACTTGACAAATGCTGAGTCTTTGAATTACTTTTCAGACATATGCAAGTTTAGTCACGTTTTTTATTATAAGAGTACCGTATATACTTTCATATATATATTGGCCTCTTGCATCTATGACAGATGATTTAAGCAGCGTCATTTAGGACATTTTGACGACACTTCCGCCAATGGCTATGAAGGCCGATATGGGACCGACAGATCCGACCACAGCACGCGCACACGTTGGAGCGCTGAGGGGCTTGGAATGGTAATGGGTTCAGAGCACGCTCACGCCTTTGCGCACGCTTGCTTGCCAATGCTCCGAACCAGGAATTGACTGCGCTGGCTGGGGCATGTGCACAGGATGGAGCCTGTTCGTTTACCTCGGAAAGTTCTTTTAGGGGAAATTGCAAACGCCAAGCGTCCTCAAGGTCGCCCCATGCTGCGCTTTAAGGACTGCGCAAAGCGAGATATGATATCGTTTGGCATCGGCTGGTCCGACTGGCAGCATCTCGCTGATGACCGCCCCAAATGGAGGACTACCCTACACGGCGGCACTACTGCACTTTCATATGCATTAAGTAAAACGCTGTTAATTTAGAATAATAAACCGACACTTCAATTGTATTTATCTGTACAGATGATTTAAAGAGGATACAGGCGACTGGGACCACTAGCTAACCGAAACTGCGTTCCCAGTTGTCTGATCCGTTTTTAATTATTTTTATTATCAGGCAAGTGGGATCACTCGTAATTCAAACCAGAAATCCATTATTTAAACCGGTTTTTTAGTAACGATGGCGGAAAAAGTGTCGCAAATAAAATAATATGCACTTGTATTAGGGATATCAATGTTCAATACGTTGTCAACAAGTGTTTAATTTATTATAGCATGCAAGAAGGCTAGGACCTATTTTGCTGCGGACCTTCTACAATTAAAAATAAGAATATGTTTTAAATTTCAAATAGTTCCGATTTTCTTTTGTTTTCTTGACATGTTTTTTTTTATTATCATCTGCCTACACAATCAATACAAATAAACATTACTGTTATGAATAAGCTTAGGGTTTATTCAACAAGAAAGAGGCGAACTGAGTCAAATTGAATGTGTAGTAAAAGTTCTCACAATAATGTGGTTTTATTATGCTATTCGCAGAATAGGTCTAAGCTCTGGGGGGCAGATGTCAGGAGTCATGATGTTTTCCATTAGAGTGGTGACGTGTGGTCTTAGTAGGCTTGTACGGTTGGTCCCTGAGGCGGGGTGGTAGAAGTTAAAAGGGATCGTTATTGTTAGCAGTCGCACAAACATAACATTCATAATTGTATATTTCTGCCGTTTGCGGTCACTTTGAGGCCATGGAAGTCAAATGCGATGAAATGAGTCCTGTTTGAGGAGCTCTTAAAACGCCTGGTTAACGTCTGCGGTGATTTCTACTACTCTCTAAAATAAATGGAATGAAAATCCTTTTCAGTATCTTTTGGTTGGTTAAAACGTGCGTTGTTGGCAACTGACGTCAAGCATTATAGTTTTTATTTCAACATACAAAGAGCCGTGGTGGCCTTGGAGATTGAGCAGTCGAATCCCAGCGGGGCCTGTACCACAATGAGTTTTTCTATAAAACTTATGTACAGTGATTTCACACCACGTGCACGTGCTTTACGGTGAAGGAAAATATCTTGAGGAAACCTGCATATTTCTGAGAAGTTATGCAATGACGTATGTAAAGTGTCTACGACGACGATGGACCCACCATCTGTTACGTTGGCACTTAATCATCTTCGGTGAAAAGTGGGTGTTGTGATTACAACACCTCTGCCTACCTCTTCGGGGAATACAGGCGTGAGCATATGTATGTATGTATTTCAACATACAACGGTATGAAAGTTGGTTTGAAGGGGACAGAATACCTAACCTTAGCATTGAGCGAAAATATCTTGATAAATGAATAAACGTTAAGGTACACAGACTCAATAATTTAGTTAGAAGCTTCAGTTTGTCTCATAGACCGCTTCTTATCCGTGTGGAATAACGAACTGTCCTTAATAAATTGTATTACTTTCCCTTTTATGGAGGTTCGTGTGAAGGTTAAACATTGTATTATCTTAGAGTTGAGTAAAAAATCGGATGAAGCCTACAAAAATGTTTGAGATCAAGTTCCAACACTTGAAACGTTTGGGATATGTGCCCGGCGTGGACAAAGTAACATTCTCTCTCGCTTGCGCGTATAGAGGCGATACAAAATGTATAGAAATGACATATATCTGTCACGTGACATATGTCATTCCCGTATATTTTGTATCGTATCTACTAGCGAAGCGTGAGGTAACATTCTCCTCTTGCTATTGAAGCGATACAAAATGCATGGAAATGAGATAAATCAGAGACGTGACATATGTCATTCCCGTATATTTTGTATCGTATCTACTAGCGAAGCGTGAGGTAACATTCTCCTCGTGCTATTGAAGCGATACAAAATGCATGGAAATGACATAAATCAGAGACGTGACATATGTCATTCCCGTATATTTTGTATCGTATCTACTAGCGAAGCGTGAGGTAACATTCTCCTCGTGCTATTGAAGCGATACAAAATGCATGGAAATGACATAAATCAGAGACGTGACATATGTCATTCCCGTATATTTTGTATCGTATCTACTAGCGAAGCGTGAGGTAACATTCTCCTCGTGCTATTGAAGCGATACAAAATGCATGGAAATGACATAAATCAGAGACGTGACATATGTCATTCCCGTATATTTTGTATCGTATCTACTAGCGAAGCGTGAGGTAACATTCTCCTCGTGCTATTGAAGCCATACAAAATGCATGGAAATTACATAAATCAGAGACGTGACATATGTCATTCCCGTATATTTTGTATCGTATCTACTAGCGAAGCGTGAGGTAACATTCTCCTCGTGCTATTGAAGCGATACAAAATGCATGGAAATGACATAAATCAGAGACGTGACATATGTCATTCCCGTATATTTTGTATCGTATCTACTAGCGAAGCGTGAGGTAACATTCTCCTCTTGCTATTGAAGCGATACAAAATGCATGGAAATGACATAAATCAGAGACGTGACATATGTCATTCCCGTATATTTTGTATCGTATCTACTAGCGAAGCGTGAGGTAACATTCTCCTCGTGCTATTGAAGCGATACAAAATGCATGGAAATTACATAAATCAGAGACGTGACATATGTCATTCCCGTATATTGTGTACCGTTTCTACTAGCGAAGCGTGAGGTAACATTCTCCTCGTGCTATTGAAGCGATACAAAATGTATGGAAAGGACATATCTGTCACCAGGCTGAATCTCATAAAGCGTGTAGTCAGACTGTTATTTTTTTCCCAGATGATGTATTTCCGTTGCGGCTATAAGTATAAAAACACCGAATAACAAAACAGAATAAATATTTAAGGAAGAATACGACAAACGATATTTTGCAAATTTATAGATATTTTTTTTATTAATGTAAGGATACTTGTGCTCGCTGTCTCACATTTGACCGGCTTTCTTTTCTTTCTTTTTGACCGACTTCAAAAAAAGGAGGTTATCAATTCGACTATGTTTTTTTTCTACAATGTAGACGGTTTTCCCTAAGCATTTCAAGTGACACATATCATTAAGTGTGCCGTTTGACACCAAAAAAACTTGCAGGACTACTAAATCTCTCTGCACCACCAAGGTAAACTGGGAGACAATGCCCATGGCAAGTCCGCCTATATACTTTGTGTATATGAAGTTTTAATAAATAAATAAAACACAATGGCTATCAAATACTACCTTTCAAGCAATGAACAATATAATTTCCTACTTCCAAGTGAATGTTCAAAGGCAGTCCAACAAATGTTTTACAGAACTTAGAACACGGACAAGTATAGCATATTTGATATTAATACCGTTCCGTACCCCTCATCATATTTCTGGTGTTCAACGAAACTATTTTAAAGTTAGATTGAGTTCGGAGAAGTTTCGTCCAAGCATTTTGCAAGGGTTTTTTTATGACTGAGAATTATTGAACAGGCTGTAAACTTATACATTTTGTTCCGGGACTCAAGGGAATACAATAGAATTTTTTATGTCCACCTTCAGTGCCAAAAGGTATGAATAGGTTTCATGACTCCACAAGTCATATAATTAGGCTAGTCGTATTTATTCAAGGAATCTTTGATGTATCTGATAATCAGCAAAATATTTAAACACCTATAGGAAAAATTAACTGCCTCGTTGATCTAGCGGTTAGCAAGTTTGCCTGCCGATCACGAGTACCCGGGTTCCATTTTTCGGGTTAAAAATAGATATTGGGTTTTTCTGTTAAGAAATTCACAATTTTTGGGAAAGGAGTTTGGAAAATGGCGGTGCTTACACTCCAGTGCCTTGGAAAGCAAGTTAAGCCGTTGTTCCTGATCTCTCTCTCTGGTCGTGTCGGATTGCCGTCCCATCGGACTATGAGAGTGAGGGAATAAAGAGTGCACTTTTTTTTGTGCACTATAATAATATCTCCTGCGCAGTTGGTCTAATCCTCGTTAAGATTAATCACCGTAACCGAAATTCGATAGACCATTATTGCAAAAAATATGTTGGCACTTATGTCTCTTCTGTAAGTAACATTCAACTGTTGTTGTTAATAAAAAATAAAATGTCATAAAAAAAAATATTTTAAAAACTAATCAGTATTTTTAAAATCAAAATAATGACGTTTTGCTCTTTTTGCTCAAGGCAAGTTTTTCCAAAGTAAACAGGGATGTAAATATTAAATCAAGGGGAAAAAGGTCAAAATTTTGTACTTGGGTAAAAACTTCCTAAACGAAAACCCCGATGTACCTAGCCGCAAATATTTAGCAGTGCCTCCCTCACCCATAGTAAAAATAAATACATACAGGAGGCAACCTCCCATACAATAGTAATTGCAGCTACCGAAAGTCATATTTACGAGAGACGGTCTTAACTCTATTAAATATCGGCATTCGCTCAGCTTGAAGCAAGATTCTTTTATACCTGCGTCTACGCAACGATTCGCGACTAATGATGAAGCTGTCCTTTTGTTTTATTTTTATTTGTTGCCCAAAGGCCCGGCTTTCATGCATAATGCAAACTTTCAATTGTCTAGTGTGGTACAGTTGGTGTTCCATTTAAAATTCATTCAGTACTGTTTCGCCTTTCGGAATGGCGAGTACTTATCGTTTATTATGCTCCGAAGTGTACGAGCTTGTACGGTTTAGGGGACCCGATCTTCGGTGAATTGAACTTGCCGTTTTAGTAAGCAACATATAATTATACCTAGATATATGACCACGCTACGTAAGAATTTTTATACCTAGGAGATATTTTCGTAGCTCATATTTACGTAAGAAGCTTATTCCAAAAATATCGTCTAGTATTTAATTAAAATATGACCTTCAAATGTAGAACTCTTTATCAAACGTTTATTTAACAAATTACATTAATGTATTTTAACTGACATAGTTAATTAGATCAATGATGTTTGCTTTAAATCAGCAGCAAACCATAATTAATCAATGTCGCTAACCCATCTGTCCATACTAATAAATAATTGTAGTTGTTACGTAATAATATAATCAATACTAATAATATACTGAGGAAAGATTTGTATGTAATTATGTTTGTAACGAATTGACTTAAAAAGTATTGGACAGATTTGAAAAAATAAATTCAGCGATGGATAGCTATATTATCAACGAGAAATATAAGCTATATTATATTCCCGTACTCATGCGGGAACGGGAACTACGCGGGTGAAACCGTATGACGTCCGCTAGTGCTAGATATCAGTATAACGGAAGGTAGGGCAGTAAACCTGCCTTTAGGAAACGACTAATTACACTTGAGAACCTCGAAAAGCTGATAATAGTAGGCAAAGCTGGTGGTAGTCACCCACACAATGGACCAAACAAAATAAAAACTAAAACCCATAAATATAGTTATTTGATCAGACTTTTAGCAAAGTACTTTCAAATTGTCAGAATGACATGATTATTCAAGATTATGCATGCTACCGCCAGGTTCGACGGTTTGATTTTACTGAAAAAGACCTGGCTAGAAAATCAGTAATTACTCTTCACTCTCACTACATCTTTTCAAAAATATTGTTTATTAAATACAAAATGAATCACATAACAAATATAAGCCCATGGATACAGTTCCAATGCACAAAATAAATTAAAGTCTAATAGTTCTACTTACATATAGTGCAACTTGAGGTGACCAGGGGCCTTACCATGACCTCTTATTGCCATGATAGTTTTACTCTTATTATGAGACAGATGTATTTGACAAGTATACATCTGTCACTGTCACACAGTGGAACTAACATTGCAATAAGAGCTCATGGTCGGGCCCCTGGTCATCTCAAGTTGCACTATATGTAGGGGCCTTACCATGACCTCTTATTGCCATGATAGTTTTACTCTTATTATGAGACAGATGTATTTGACGTGTATACATCTGTCACTGTCACACAGTGGAACTAACATTGCAATAAGAGCTCATGGTCGGGCTCCAGATCCCACATGCAGCACCTGTTCACAAGCATGACGGGAATGCCAGCCATTGCCAGATGTATACAATTCATAACATCTGTCTCATAATATGAGTCAATGCATCATGGCAATAAGCTCATAGTTCGGCCCCTGGTCATAGATTCATCTAGCTAGAGTTCATCTACATTACGTTAGTTTGACTTACCTTATCGACAGCTTAGTGTGAATTTTCCACGCTATGCTTAGTGCATGAAATCATAAAGTCCAACGCAAGTACTAGTAGGTACATTATGCATTAATGCAATGCAATTTTCCAGAAACACTTTGCAGATTGGCTCGCCGCATGAATTTCATAGTTTTAAAAAATATTATGAACAAATGCAGTTACTCAGTATAAAGCGGCCCTGTTGAAAAGTTATTTGGTCATGGCTTTACCTGAAGTCTGGAGGGCTTCTCAAATAAACCGGGCTGTGCAAGCACGTTGAAACTAACATAGATTTTTGACGACAAAGTGAATGTATTGGACGAGCAATTTACGTGTTAATTTACGACTTATGCAAATCTCAATATTATTTCGAAATATTTTTTCATCATAAAGGATGGAGAAAATCAAAATGTACTCAAAGTAAAGGGAAAAAGAGTTCTATGGAGAACAATCCAAAATCGAAGGGGAAAGATGATTGGGCACCTTTAGCGACATGACAGCATCTTTAAAAACATAATAGAAGGAAAGAAAGAAAGGAAGAGAAGGACCAAGAGCTTACGTACATGAAATAAGTTAAGGAAAAGGTGTCTGTTATGTCGTAAAGGAAGGTCAAAGAGATGGCACTGAACCGAGACAAATGGAAAGAGTTAAATTAATGATGATGCTTATATCGTCATGCCTACTTATAAGGTTGATCAAGGCTGAGGTCCCACAGCTCCCATTCTTCAGAGATTATAATAGTGACCGAGTTTCTCATGGGTAAGTGCTATGCCAGTTCTTCTCAGAAATTAGTTCGCGAACTGGTGGTAAATTTTCAACGATGATCGTTGCAACATTTTCAATAATGCCATCAAAATCTTAGCTTGTAATAAAACCTAAGTCTCGCAACTCACTTCTTCTACCAGGAAGTTGTGAGATTCATGTTATACCAAATTGGTTAATTTATTCAATTCTTACCTTGTTAAGGGACCTTCTGTTTTATGTTATTTCGTAATGACCTAACCTAACATCAAACTCATATCTTACAATTATAGGCTCGTTTATCTTGTGAAATTAATCTACAAAGTTGTGCCTATTATAACATGGCTTGGCGTGGCGCATAAATGTTAGTTGTAAAAAATATAGTCGAGCTACGAACGTGGGGCGAGTGCTAATGTTTCGCTATAACAAAACTTTGTAGCATATTTTATAAATGAAAAACACAAATATTTTTTAATTTGCACAACACGAGGGTACCTTAGTTCGTATTCAAGGTGAATAAGAATATATATTACGCTTTTAGTGAACAGAAGGCGTACAAAAAATACATTTCAAAACGTATCTTGTGTTACTACTACATATATATTGGATTTTTAAGAAAAAGATTGATACTTTTTTTATGTTCTGCTCTTCAAGGAATACAGCGTGAGTAAACCTGCATATGTCTGAGAAGTGATTCAACGACGTATGTATAGTGCCTGAGACGGCGATGGACTCACCCTCTGTCACGTTGGCACTTAATCATCTTTGGTAAAAAGTGAGTGTTGTTATTAAATAACCTTTGCTTACCCCTTGGAGGAGTACAGGCTTGAGCATATGTATGCATGTATATTAAGACTAGTTAATTCAAATACCTTTAATTAAAATTTAAAAATTAAATACCTTTTATTCGAAGTCTTTTGCTCAATAAGTCAACATTTTATAATCACCGAACAAATTAAGTTTGAAATTCGAACTTTTGTTCAAAAACTCAGCACTGTTTGCAATTTTTTATAATTATCTTTTATTCAAAGCATTTTTTATAATTATTTTTATTTTTGGAGAAACGCGTTTCTAGACATTTCTTAAATCTTCTCTAGAGTACGTATCGTACTTTACCTACCCATATCGCAACTATCATAAACCACAATCCACTACAACATGTTAACATTCGAGGTAAGCGACGTTACTTAAACGACATCGTTACGTAAGCGACTACGTATTTGGACGTGTCGAGATAATATGCATCATTACGTTCTTTGTTGACGACTAACGCAGGTTTTATCAGGGTACTGTAATTCTTAAAATAAAAATAAATAAATACCTACACTTCACCAAGATCACTCTCCGAATGGCATGTCCCTAGGATCTCTTGTTAAGGCTGTGCGTTGATATATAAGTCAGTCATTCAGGACTTTCAATTTTATTTGTTAAGATGATATCATAATCCCTAGGCTCCTACTCTTCCCCTCGATGAAGAACTGGCAACCTTACTCACCACAGGATCATAACACTCAAAGGTAGCATAATTTGGCTGTGATCTTCTGTAAGGTGAAGGCACTTAAATGATTAGTTTAGTGAGCTATCCGAGTACATATATTTATCTATACTACAATATATAATATTATAAAGAGGATAGGTTTGCATGTATGTTTATAATGAATTGGCGCTAAAAGTACTGAGCGAATTAAAAAAATATTTCACCATTGGAATGCTTTTGGAAAATTAAATTAATATCGGCAAAATAAACAGGCAATATTTTTTCCCAAATTCATCCTTACCTTATAACTACTAACAAATGTAAGGTTAGAACAACAATCCGGCTTTTATTAAGAAAAGCGCGACTCGTGCACCGTAAAATAGCCTCTGGGACTTCCTACCCCCCTTAAAGATATTACAGCTGCAAATTGATACGGCTTTATTGACCCTTGATCCCTCGACATAAGGCCTATTGCGTGTTCTGTCGACTAACTTACAAGCTATGTAAATTTAAGTCTCATAGGGAAAGAAGGAGGCGATGTTCGAGTAAATGGCAATTTTTGTGGTAATATCAATCGGGTAACATAAGTGGGTCTCGTAGACCCTTCTCGTATCTTTATTGGCATCCGTCAAATTCCAATGCAGCTATCATATTGTGAATGTTATATGTTTTTTGCTGATGTGTGGAAGTGCGAGATGAATTGAATTTTAACCGCTCGCAAATAAAGATGTTACTGAGGTTTAAAGACATTTTCATTTTTGATTAGCTTATGATGGACTCACCATCTGTTACGTTGGCACTTAATCATCTTCAGTGAAAAGTGGGTGTTGCGATTACAACGCCTCTGCCTACCCCTTCGGGGAATACAGGCGTGAGCATATGTATGTATTAGCTTATCATTTTTGAAAAATCCGTGGTAGCCTTGGGGTTTAAGCAGTCACCGGCTCCGCAAGCGACGCAAGTTCGAATCCCAGCGAGGCCTATACCAATGAGTTTTTCTAAAAAAATGATGTGCAGTGAAGTATAATGCTTTCAAACAGACAACATAATTTTGTGTGGAAATAGCGCCTTCGTTATGTATTATTTAAAGAAAATGGAATCATTATGTCAACTCAATAGAAGGCACAAGGGTAATTACGATTGCACAGCGGCTACAATCCTCTCTCCTCACAGAAATACAATAACACTACTTTCATAGCATTATTTGGCTAGTGGAGGAAATTCTATTGCCTTAATTCCTCCTTTTAAAGCGTGCTTTTCTGGATGGACATACAGTAAATTCGTGATCGTGGTGAGTTTCTTACGGGGCTAGTAGGGAGAAGAGATATTATACACTTGCATACCACTATTACTATTTCTTACTCACACACTCATCTCTTCGTAGTTCCAATGTCGGTAACTAATCACTTAGGTACCCTTCCTTCGATTATTATAATTAAGTTGTTTAAACGATAAAGAAATAATCCAAGATATGATAAAACGGACATGTAAAATTCTTATGTAAAATACTCATGATAAATTCTTCTTCAAGACAAAATTCTTATTATCCAAAAAATATGCTCGAGCAAAAAATCTGTGTACAAATGTCATTTCCTTAAAGTATCAAATACTTTGTCTTGTTTATCCCGTCGCCGTAAATTCATCGAGACGGGAGCTCGGCTAACTTCGTTATCTTTCGGAAATGCTAAAAACATCACATTTAGGCCTTCTACAAGAGTACTTACAAAATGATGCGACAAAATATATGTTATATTGGTGACGTCATAGAGGCTCCATGAATGTAAAATTACTGTTTTCAGTAAACGTCACAATCGTATAAGCTCGGCAATTGATTCAAAAATACAGTATGCCAAAATAAAATCTAAGAACGTTAGTAACACCAAGACACTTATGCAATAGAAATGAATATGTGTGGTTATAAAGAATATTGTTTTTAGGACACGTGGCAGATCACCTATGAGATCGACGGACCAGGTTAATGCTGTGAAGCGTGGTCCTACTATTAACAAATTCTCTCGTAAAGCAGCAGTCCGAAGTGAATCGCGCCGTATTGTTCAGCAAGCCACCAATACTGACATAGCGATAACGACCGTATGTAACGATTGAGAAGAATAATAATTGTATAACGAATGAAATAGCCCTTTGAACGTAGTAGGGGAGACCGGGGCTTCAATTAACAGAGGTAAGGTATTAACAAGCGAATTTATAAAAAAGCAGATCTTTGGTGATTGCTGGAATTCGTTCCCGAGACAGGTCTGTACAGGTTGTGACTAAGGTGTCCTAAGTTATAATTATTAGCTTACTAACATCTTGACATTTGTGACGGCTTGAAATTTATAAATCTTTCTTCCTTCATCTTCCTTCTAATCTGTACAGATAAACAAAATTGAAGTGTTTGTTTGAAATTAAAAATTTACAGCTTTCACTAAATCCATTAAACGCATATAAAAATAAATACGGTACCAACCAAAATAAAAATTAAAACAAAATCTAAATTTGTATCGGTTTGGTCCGGCTATAATCTAGAAAGGCGGAACGAATTTTAACGAGGTTTAAATTGGCAGATAACTCATGTTTCAAAGAGTAACTGAGGGTAGATTAATTAAAAAACAATTTTCCCGAAAAGCCACCCACGAAGAAAGTTCACCCGGGTGAAACCGCGGTACACAGCTAGGTCGCTACAACCGTTATTAATGACTAAGAAATAAAAAATATGTAACTCGAAAAAATACTGGAAAGTTATTACATAATTGACAGTAAAATCATCGTGGTTCTGCAGAATCTAAGTGCACTGCCTTTACATGCCTGAGACGTTAAAACCGCCTTATCTTAACGACTCATGTTCGAAAGGCCTTACGTATCACCCGACGAGATGAGGAAAAACACTGAGCGACGTACGCGGCAAATTTAGTTAGCATAACACTTATAAGATTGCTAACTTTGTAGGATAGGCACTCTAGAGACTCTCGGGAGAAATGGCTTTTTAAATTGGTAGATTTATACGAGTGGTATATTTACATAAGATGGCTCATACTTGCCTTTATATACTAATTACAATGAACGCTCACGCAGTTATCGATACATATGTAATACATATCTATCGATAATGGCTGTTCTTAAAGCACGTGAAAAAGAGATAAAACCGAATGCTTATATTATAGTTCCGCTTCAGTGTCTGTCAGTCTCATCAAAGCAATTATAGAAAGACAATATATTTTTTTCTATTCTTGCTAATTATTGTTAAACCAAAAATAATAGCAAAACAATATAAATTATGAAAAGATTTGATGTTTCTTTCAAATACATTACAAATATTATTAGGGATCGAATTAAAAGAAAAAGTATTTTTATTTATTTTTGAGAAAAGAAATCATTGCCTTTCCAAAAAAATACCATATTTTAATATATTTTTTACAACGAGAATTAATATAAATGTTGTAACCCGAATTAACTATACTGCTTCTGTTTAGAAAAACACTATACAGGGAGTAGGCTCCCTGTATAGCTTTGACGTTTTATTTGGTCCCGTAAAATTAAAAGTACTAGCATAGAAGTTCCTAATACGCGCTGTTCAAACGATTATAGTTGGCCCCTTTGGTTCTACAGAGTGAAAATAATTAAGTTTACTTATGTATTTTATTTATGTTTTGAATATATAAAAGAACAGGGAGTGACAAGGCGCGTATATATAAACCAAAAAATAATAATAATAGAGACAATTTTGAAGAATAGACCCTAAAACTATGTATGAGTGACGCCAGCGAATCTGCGAATACATCAGCATGTTTGATTGTGGTGACAAAGTCATTGAAAAAGAAATCCTGCGTAGAATAAACAGAGCATTAGCGAGGAGACATCTCGCGAAAAATCACAATGTAACCAAAAACTATGTACCTTTTATACCATCTCTGCCAACCTAATTGTCCATTTGCGGGCAGTCGGGCGTGTTCCGCGAAAAACAGAGAAATTTCCCGGCTTCCCCGCCATTTTAATTCAATTCTTTCGAACAAAGCTGTCGTTGCATTTTTCACGGCACGTTTTGTTGTTGAAAAGTGCAAACGTCCATGAAAGGAGGATGGCGCAAAAATCGTCTTAATTTCCTATACAGTTAGCCGGCAGATGGCGCTCGGATAACTGACCCTTTTACTTACCATAAATGAGTCTTTTGAACGCGGTTTTTGCCTTAAGCAATTGACCTATGCAATTTTGAAGAAAATTGTTTATAAGTATAAACTCAGCGACAGAATGTAATATGAATAAAGACTCAGACAAAAACTTAACGGTAGATAAATAATCATATTATAATTATCTATATACATAATGAGTCGTGGTGGCCATGGTGGCCTGCTACGCAAGCGACGCAAGTTCGAATCTCAGTGGCCTGTACCAATGAGTTTTTCTAAGAAACTTATTTACAGTGACTTCACACCACCTGGATATGTCTGAGAAGTAATTCTACAAATAAAATTAAATTTATATGTATATATAAAATAAATTTAGAAAGTGTGTTCTTTGTATGTATATATACTAAGAAATAGCTTTCCGAAATTCTACACCTAAAAGCGTGAAAAAGGGTAAGAAAGTTAGTATGAAAAATCTCACTGTCTCGCAGGTGAACGACGAGCGCAAGCTAGACATGAACATGACTGACAATACTGATAAATTTGATTACAATATTTCTACAATCTGAACTGAAAACTATACTGGATGGATTTGGACCTGGGGAGCCAACTATGATATCATAAGCAGCGCGTATTACGAACTTTAAGGTAGGTAACGAAATGAAACGTAGAAGATCAGAAGTTCTTGGTGGTAGGCCCCTGGGTCCAACCCCAATCTCATAGGACACAACTGTTACCCTACGTGGACAAAGTCGAACAAAATAGCTAGTACATACATATGCTCACGCCTGTATTCCCCGAAGGGGTAGGCAGAGGTGTTGTTATCACAACACCCACTTTTCACCGAATTTGATTAAGTGCCAACGTGACAGATGGTGAGTCTATCGCCGTCTCAGGCACTATACATACGTCTTTGAATTACTTCTCAGACATCTGCAGGTTTCCTCACGATGTTTTCCTTCACCGTAAAGCACGTGTTGTGAAATCACTGTACATAAGTTTTTTAGAAAAACTCATTGGTACAGGCCCCGCTGGGATTCGAACTTGCGTCGCTTGCGTAGCAGGTGACTGTTCAAACCCCGAGGCCACCACAGCTCGCACTTAAATTAATACCTATGATTGTTGCTTATAAAATAATTGGATCAAATTTAATACAAATCAGTAAATCATTTACGAGGCTTAGAAGACTTGACCTTTCTGAGCTTATTTAATATTAATGTCAAAACAAGGTCCATTAATACATAGGATGGAATAAAATATAAAGTGTTCACTTATACTAACAAAGTGAAGTATGGGTGTTCCATATTTCGTGTACTATTTATCTAAGCAGTATTTTGTAAATAGTTTACATTCTTACTTTTCTCTTTGAGCATCTATCTGGTTGGTTGCTAGGCGACGTGTCAATTAATATGAATATGAAGTAAAAGATTTCTCTGTAAAATATATATAATTTTATTACTATTTCGCTGCTACATTCTGGTGACCCCGAAGAAGTGAACATCGCACCAACGCTGAAACTCTGGAGGAAAACTGAAGCGATCCCACGAGGATGGACATGTTAACTCATCAACATCAATTTTCTAGAACTTTCCCCAGCAGCTCAAACGAACTGATCATGAATACACAAATTCAAATGATGGCGAAGCAAATCGAAAAACTGACACTTGAAATGGCGGAATTAAAACAAGAAGGACAGAGCCAACGTTATCGCACCCCTCATCGTTACCGTTCGCGATCGAAATCAATGAATAGGCACAACTACTACAATAATAACAGCTCAAATAAGGATGATCGTCTCTGCAAATACCACTTTAGATTTGGAGATCAAGCTAGGAAATGTGAGCAGCCGTGTTCAAGACGCAATCAACAATCTCAACATCAGGAAAACTAGAACAAACACCGACCGTGGCGGACGTCGGTGTTCCTCCAGCAAGCAACCGCCTGTGTGTTTTCGATCGCAACTCTACAGAACGTTTCCTCGTTGACACCGGTGCGGATATATCCGTCCTCGCCGCCACAAGAATACACAAACAGAAGTGTACGAAAAGCTCCTACAAACTTTTTGCCGCAAATGGTACAGAAATCAATACCTATGGTGAGCAGAATATTCAGCTGGACTTGGGACTCAGACGCTCATTTAGATGGACATTCATCATAGCAGATGTGAAGACCTCTATCCTCGGCGCCGATTTCCTTCGGCATTACAAACTGCTGATAGATCTACACCGGAGGAAACTCATCGACAGCATCACTGAACTTTCAGTAAACGCCATTACAATCATCTCAATGCAACAATCCGTCCACGTCCTGAGCAACAAGCAAACTTACTATGACATTCTGAAGCAGTATCCAGATGTCCTCAGACCGATGTCACTTAAAGACCCAGCCAAACACAATGTGACTCACCACATTAACACGACAGGCGCACCACTCTTCGCACGCGCACGCCCTCTACCGCCCGACAAGTACAAAGCGGCTAAGCAAGAATTCGAACGAATGATGGAAATGGGCATATGCCAACCTTCGAAAAGTCCATGGGCAAGTCCACTACATGTCGTTAAAAAGAAAGATGGAAGCTTACGCGTATGCGGAGATTACCGCCGCCTCAACGCTGTCACGCTACCCGACAGATACCCGCTACCGAGACTCCAAGATTTCACGTACTTACTTCACAACAAGAAAATTTTCAGCAAGCTCGATCTCAAAAGCGCATACTATTGGATACCAATGGCAGAAGCAGACGCTCAGAAGACAGCCATCATCACTCCATTCGGTCTCTTCGAATTTAAATGCATGACATTCGGCCTACGCAACGCAAGTCAAACTTTCCAGCGATTCATGCATGAGGTACTACGAGGCATCGAAGGTTGTTTTTCATTCATCGACGATATACTTCTATGCAGCGAAGATGAGGAGAAACACAAGATCCTGCTACATGAAGTACTTGACCGTCTCAACAAATATGGCGTCGCACTCAGCGTTGAAAAATGCGAATTTGCGAAGAAAACAATAAATTTCCTTGGCTATGAAGTCTCATCAGAAGGCATTAAACCTACATCAGAACGAGTCGATTCCATATCAAATTATCCGAAACCAAAAACAGTTCTCGAGTTACGACGATTTCTCGGCATTCTTAATTTCTACCGAGACTGCCTTCCACGCCAAGCAGAATTACAGAAAGAGTTGAATAAATATCTACACAACAGGAAGAAACGAGATAACACACCCATTGACTGGACACCGGAGGCCGATCAAGCTTTTCTAAGTTGCCGACAAAGCTTTTTGGAAGCTACGACGTTGAGTCATCCCATCTCCGGAGCTCCACTGAGCATCATGACAGACGCTTCAGACCACAGCATCGGCGCAGTACTACAACAGCGCGTCAACAAGGTCTGGAAGCCGCTCGCATTCTTCTCACGGGCAATGAGCGACACGCAACGCCGGTACAGTGTGTACGATCGCGAACTACTAGCGATTTACACAGCTGTCAAACACTTTCGCCGTCTAATCGAAGGCTGTGACGTCACCGTGCTCACGGATCATAAACCCCTGTCCTTCGCACTGACAAGACCGCCCAGTAGCAGCGACACACCTCGACGCGAAAGACAGTTGCATTTCATTAGTCAGTTTTGCTCGAAAATAATTTATATTCAAGGCGACCATAACCCCGTTGCCGACGCACTTTCACGCATTCAAGAAATAAGTTGCCCATCACATCTCGACTACAACAAGATAGCAAGTGATCAAATTCATGACGAAGAACTACAACAGCTACGATTGCGACCAAACCTCAAGTTTATCGACATCGCCGCACCCGACGGCAGCCAACTAATAGCGTGCGAGTTTTCTACGTCATCACCGCGTCCGTACCTGCCGTTAGCACATCGATACGAAGCCTACAAAGCTCAACACGACTTGTGCCATCCAGGTGTGCGAACGACAAGAAAACTTATTACATCTAAGTATTTCTGGCCATCTATGAATAAAGATGTCAGCACATGGACAAGAAGTTGTATTAACTGTCAGCGCGCAAAAGTACAGCGACACGTCGTCACACCGCTTGGAAGTTTCCCGCCGTCGCAGCGTTTCGAGCACATCCATATTGACATAATTGGACCACTCCGGATATCAAACGACTACCGCTACTGCGTCACTATCATCGACAGATTCACAAAATGGCCCGAAGCAGTTCCTGTAAAAGAAATTACAGCTGAAGCCGTCGCGAAAGCGTTATACGAAGCTTGGATATCAAGATTCGGCTGTCCTCTGCGAATATCTACCGATCAAGGCAGACAGTTTGAATCATCACTTTTCACTTCGCTAATGAAGAAATTTGGCATAACACGCATCCGCACCACTGCATTTCACCCGCAAGCCAATGGACAGATAGAACGCTGGCATCGAACTCTGAAAGCCGCGCTAATGGCCAGAGGAGCCACTATACATTGGAGCGACGAATTACCTACAGAACTGCTAGGACTGCGTACTGCACTGCGCGAGGACAACAACCTCAGTCCCGCACTACTTACCTACGGTACACCACTACGCATTCCATCAGATTTCTTCGTGCCGTCAAAGCCGAAAATCGACGATGCAGAATTTGTACGGCGTCTCAGCGAAACAATGACGTCAATATCTCCAGTACCAAGCAATTCAAGAACTTCGAGTCGTCCATTTGTACACAAGGACCTTGATACGTGTACACATGTGTTTGTACGCAACGACATCGTAAGGGCACCTCTCACTCCGCCCTACGACGGACCCTACCCAGTTCTACAGCGGCATGCCAAGTTTTTCAAGATACAGTTGCCTACTAGAGTCACAGTTGTATCGTTAGACCGACTGAAGCCTGCATACATCTGTCAGGAGGTAGATACAGAAGAAGTTCCGAGTCAGCCAGTCTCCTCTACGCGCCAGTCAGCTAGCCCTGCGGAACCACCATGCAACAGGCCACCCTCTTATACAACGAGATCCGGCCGTGTCATTAAACCGAGAGTACGGTTTACTTGAAGGGGGGTACTATGGGTGTTCCATATTTCGTGTACTATTTATCTAAGCAGTATTTTGTAAATAGTTTACATTCTTACTTTTCTCTTTGAGCATCTATCTGGTTGGTTGCTAGGCGACGTGTCAATTAATATGAATATGAAGTAAAAGATTTCTCTGTAAAATATATATAATTTTATTACTATTTCGCTGCTACAGAAGAAATAATACAAAGATGATTACTCTCATAATTGGCTTTTACCCTCAAAACATGTTAATAAAACTATGATCTCGGAAACTAATTCAACTTGGGTGATCCTAATCTAATATACGTATTAACTAGCTTCGGATTGAGACTTGAGTGTGTTGACTGAGTTAAATCTTTCACAACACAACAAATGATACAGTAGGCCATTGTTGCTGCAAACACCGAACAAACGCGGTACCATGGAAGTTAACTAACGAAGTATGAAGAATCATATAAGCACGTTATTAGCAGTTATACAATTAGTACCTGGTTGACCAAAGAACTTGAAATTTAGCATTTGGTAAACAGTGGTGTCTGCCAACCCCCATGGGATACAGACGTGAGCATATGTATGCAATACAATGCAAATGGAATAATTAAATAAATGTATGAATGTATGTATGTTGAAAAAAAACAACACAACATCGTGAGGAAACCTGCATATTTCTGGGAAGTAATTCAATGACGTATGTATGAAGTGTCTGAGACGGCGATGGACTCACCATCTGTCACG
Organism: Watsonalla binaria; assembly: GCA_929442735.1. NCBI lineage: Eukaryota > Metazoa > Arthropoda > Insecta > Lepidoptera > Drepanidae > Watsonalla > Watsonalla binaria. Next base: position 2,685,796 of record OV838932.1, read on the forward strand.
TTGGCACTTAATCATCTTCGGTGAAAAGTGGGTGTTGTTATTACAACTCCTCATATGTATGTGGGATTTAAATAGAAATAAATATAAAGGTTTGACTGAAATCTTCTTTACTCCGTCTTTAACACATCTTAAATAATAAAATAATCAATACGTCTTTCGTCGTCCGTCTTTCACGTCGTCCACCATCGTTCTGTCATCTGTCATATCTTACTTCTTCGTCTATTCTTACCGATCACACGCTGCCTATCATTCTTACATAAAACCTCTTTCCACATGTATGTTTTATTTTTACTCGAAATAAAGTCACTCATGTGTGGTGATCGTGGGGTTTGAGCAGACGCCTAATACGCAAGCGACGCAAGTTCGAATCCCAGCGGGGCCTGTACCAATGAGTTTTTCTATAAAACTTTTGTGCAGTGATTTCACACCACGTGCTTTACGGTGAAAGAAAATATCGTGAGGAAACCTAAACGTCTGAAAAGCAATTCAAAGACTATAGTGGCTGAGACGGCGATTTACTCACAATCTGTCACGTTGACACTTGATCTTTGGTGAAAAGTGGGTGTAGTTATTATAACACATGTGTTTATGTATGAAATTAAATCAACGATAGTGAAACCACAGGGCACAGCTAGTATTATCTAACAAGCCACAAGCTTTAAACAAAGAACAAAACTATACCGAGTATCGAGTGTCGTGGATTCACGTCACATACACCGCTAAGACACCCAGACACCCATTGTTCAGCCTTGTTGAACAACTATTGTCTCAGCTCAGTGATGCGAACACAAGAATAGTCTGAACCTTAGCTATTGTTCGACTAAACACAGAGGTGACATCATGAAATATTTAACAGCTTATTTTATACCATGAGGTATATCTATACATACATACATACATATATAAACGTGCATATAAATAAAATTGGAGAGTCATATGTAATTCCAAAATAGCAGCTTTTCCCTAAATGCATATATACTCGATACGATTCTTAAACTTTTTTGTCTGTTTCTGGCTTATCTCCGAAATGGTTCAGCCGCTATGAACGGAACTTTCACTTGCAGATAGCTATTGTTACAATGAGTAACTTAGGTTAGCTAGGTTTTTAATTAGAAAACATATAAGGGTTCCGTGAATTAATGCATGAAACTAACCGCGGAGCACAGCTATAGAGTATAAAAACACTAAAAATAAAAATTCAAAGGCATTGCGTAGCGACCTTTATAGAAATAATTCCTATAGAATACGAAGGAAACAATAGGTCGTCACGCAAACTATGCAATTTTTTATAAACCTTATGTAATGTAACACATTTTGTTGATAAATTATATCGCAAACACGCCCACCTCATTCAATTTCCCGAATAAATAGCTCACGCCAGTAGCATTGGGTCGAATTATTTATTTACTCTACGCTCGATGGGTATTACCAGAACCTAAATTTATTCATGAGTTGCCATGTTTTTAAGAAGAAAATGTCATTATTTTTGCCACGTTTGCCTACCACGTGGGAAGACGAAAGTTTGAATATTTCGTGGAAATTGAGATTATTCTAATGGTAGAAATATATACTTGAATTTAACTGTGGTTTTTTCCACATAATATATATGTGCAATTTATATTATAACATTTGTAAATTTTTTGATTAAGCGCAGTAAAGCTGAACTCATTGAAAGATAATTGAAATTGATAAGAATTCGAAGTACCTACTCGAAGAATTGGCCACCGGTTCGGAAACTATAAGCTTTTTGAGAATAACCCGCAAGAAACTCTTATATTTTTTAATAAAATTAAAAGCAGTCGATTATCGTACTTTTGCAGAGTTGATTTGATAATAATTTTCGTTTGAACCAGATATAAATGTACGCATCCTGATATCGAGTAACATATTCAATATTGTCAGGTTATCTTTAAACTAACTTTATCAAGCAAAGTTTTCAATGCTGCGAGAAACCATGCAATTGGTGTATTGAAACCACTGACTGCGTCGTTTCATTTCACATAACTTTATGGACGCTTTAAAACGAACTTTAAGTCGTATTTCAATAAAACTGAGATGTAATTTCATAAATACGTATGCTTGCTTGTGTTTCCACAAGGGGTAGCCAGAAGTGTTGTTATAACAACTCCCACTTTTCACTGAAGATGATTAAGTACCAACGTGATAACTGGTGAGTCTATCACCGTCTCAGGTACTATAGATACGTCTTTGGAATACTTCTCAATCATATGTAGGTTTGAAATCTCTGCACATAAGTTCTTTTACAAAAACTGATACTTAAAAACTCACTGGCGTATGAACCATGAACATGACAGAAATTATGAATATGATCTACATATGCTCACGCCTGTATTCCCCGAAGGGGTTTTTCACTTTTCACCGAATTTGATTAAGTGCCAACGTGACAGATGGTGAGTCTATCGCCGTCTCAGGCACTATACATACGTCTTTGAATTACTTCTCAGAAATATGCAGGTTTCCTCACGATGTTTTCCTTCACCGTAAAGCACGTGGTTTGAAATCACTGTACATAAGTTTTTTAGAAAAACTCATTGGTACAGGCCCCGCTGGGATTCGAACTTGCGTCGCTTACGTAGCAGGCGACTGCTCAAACCCCGAGGCCACCACGGCTCTTATGATGATATGAATATGATCTATGTATGATATATAGGTAGTTATATCAGTTTAATCACAACATCGTCTAATTTGTATTAATTCGAAACTAATGTGAATTAGCCAATGCTTGAGAGAGCAAATTAATTCCGTCAAGTTCATGGACCATAAATTGCGGTGGCGCGATATATACGCCATGCATAGCATTCAACAGCTCAATTAGCCTGAATAATGCTAATTAAGTGCACGTGGACTTAATAAGCTGGGTGACGTAACGATGAATCATAGGCTTCGCTTATATTGTAACGTGTATTGTCCTACCATCACCTTTGACGTTTCATTTTTGAATCGTAAAATTAAGATACTTGGCCTTCTGATCGATTTTCCTAATAAACATCGAGCTTTTCCAAAAACTGTTCGTACCTACCTACTCATTTTCTTGTTCAATGTTCCCGTGTTTAACTTCACCCGTAGGTTGAAATCACTGCACATACGTTTTTAGAAAAACTTATTGGTTCAGGCCCCGCTGGGCAGTCGCTTGCGTAGCAGACCTCTACGGTATTTCGTTTATTTAATATATTATTTAACTTGTAAATGGTGGAATGTGGATGGTTACAAGGAGAAAGGAAGACCTAAGAATCGATGAATGGATTGTGTGAAAGATGATATGGCTAAAATAGGAGTGAATACAGATATGACGGCTGATAGAGAGGAATGGAAGAGAAGAACACATTGCGCCGACCCCAAATAACTTGGGAGAAGGGCAGGAGGATGATGATGATTTAACTTGTAAACGAATTAAAGAGAAGGTATACTGAATAATGAATATGAATAATAAACGAGCAACATAATGGAATGATTCATAATGTAAAAACTCTGTGACAGTTGAAAAGGACACTAATTAAAATATTTGCACAACTAACATCCAACTGGACCCAAAACTGTCCGAGCCGGTAGTCGGATCTTAAATTGGCCACATTCTAAACCTTCCACGAACAATTCCAATTACATTCCAAGCAAGTACAAACCAGGGCCCCAATTGTATGAGGAATCCGGGAACTTTGCTCTATCTTTAATTAATAACGGAATACTATTTGGACTTATCTTGAAATTCAAATTACTTTCTACTGACCAGGTTTCAAGGTTTCAAAGTTGGAATCAATTAAGTTCTTTTTATAGAAACAGGAGCAGAAAAAGGTTGAGATTTATAAATGTTAAATTAACTTCTAAATAAGACGTAGTACACATGATAGTAACGTTCGATCCCCGAGTAGGCCAAAATTTTATCGAGTTTTCCGTCTGTAATTTCCCAGTAGTAACCTGAAGTCTGGATTAGTGCTCGGTTAATGGCACAGTTAAATAATATCATCAGTCTCGCATCCTCAACTTCTTTGGGCATGTGTCGCGACGTGGAGACGCCTCCATTGAGCGTCTGGTGGTGCAGGGTAAATTTGAGGGTACTAGGGCACGTGGCAGATCACCATGAGACGGATGGACCAGATTAAGGCTGTTATGGGTGTTCCTACTATCAACGAATGCTCCCCTAAAGCAGCAGTCCGAAGTGAATGGCGCCGTTTTGTTCAGCAAGCCACCAATTCTGACATTACGACCACGACCGCTCTGCCAAGAGTGTAACGATTGAGAAGAAGAAATAATATCAATACTTAAACACTTAATCTATATAATCTTCTATATACATACATACATATAAACATAGATATATACTACACGGATAAAAGATAACTGCTTTTCACTGAATGTATATAAAAGTATACACATCACTGATATTGAAAAACCAATTATTAAGTTTTTCATAAATAAAATTTTAGTTTTTTTAAATTATTCTGTCTATCTGTTCGTTCCGGCTAATCTCCGAAACGGCTGGACTGATTAACTTCTACTAACGGTTTAACGTAACTTAGGTTTAACTTTCCTTTAAAAAAACACAGCGAGTCCAGCATAATAAAGTAAGCAACTACACATGAACTTATGCAAAATGTAACAGAATTAATTTTGTAAATTTTATCTTCTGCTCCACCGATTAGGAGGGACGGCAGGAGACATAATAATTAAACTGGTCCGTCCTTTGGGAGTGACCTCAATTTAATTACTTATTCGGGCCAAAGTCAGTCGAGAGACCGCGGGACAAGACATGTCAAATCTCTATTCAATTATGTTGGAAAATAAATGTTTTGAGTGTGCTTACAAAGGATTAAGTAATATATTGCATTTAAATCCCAATGGTATGAGGATGATTAGTAAAGTTATTTTAACAAAACAATTCAATTAAAACTTTTAGGTCTACTACAAAACGTATATTAAATCCAGACTTTAGAAGAGTACTGGCTCTTTTAATACAATGGAATTTACATGTCGCATTCTCAGAACGATAGGGGCTCAATACATAAATCCATTTTTTTTGCAAATTGCATTCATAGATCCTCCAGTTTGAATTAATACCTTATACAGTAATTATTTTACTAGTTTCGAGTACAATACAAATTTGTGGATAATTTAGAATAGAAGTTTAATGATTTAAAAAAAAAATTCGCCTTAACCTAACCTAAACCGTAATGAAACTATGGCCATCACCCAAAGTTTCAATCGGTGTAACCAAGGTAAGATTTTTTTTTTGTAGATCATATTTTTCTTTCACTCTTGTTACAATACCTATAGATGAGCCGTGGCAGCCGTGGGGTTTGACCAATCGCCTTCTAAGCAAGAGACAGAAGTTCAAATCCCAGCGGGGTCAATAAGTTTTTCTAAAAACTTATGTGCATTGCTTTCACACCAGCTGCTTTATGGAGAAGGAAAAAATCGTGAAGGATCCTACATATATCTGAGAAGTAATTCAAAGACCATCTGTCACGTTGGCACTTAATCATCATTAGTGAAATGTGGGTTCTGTTGTTATTACAACACCTCTACCTACCCCTCGGGGGAATACAGGCGTGAGCGTAATATATATGTATGTATGTAATGAATTATCGTATTTTCTAACTTTCGGTGCAAATTAGGTATGGACTCACTTCGAAAGAGTGATATTTGAGGATTCAGACGACTGGAACCGCGGTCCCAGTCGCCTGATAGCATTTTTGAATCGGTCTACTGGAACCACATACCTAATTAGCATCAATGTATCTCACAGGATTGTATGTGATCGAAGAGGCTATGAGGCTAATACAATTACGAGTGGTCCCACTCGCCTGATAATAAGAACGAAACAGGCATCTGGGAACGCGGTTCCAGTTAGCTAGCGGTCCCAGTCGTCTGATCCTGGATATTATTTATTCATTTAGAATACAAAAGCCTTATCAGAGTACAAAAACAGGGTTTGTAAGACAGGCATCGAGGCACATTGATTTAGGCACCTCGTCCCAAGAGATCTAAGCTGCCGTAACGAAATAAATCTCAAGTAATTACCTACAGGGAGAAAAAAAGGGCCCTCTAAAAGCAATTCCACAAGAGAATAAGTATCAGGAATTAGGAATTTATTTATTTACAGTCGACCGCAAAGGTTCAACTCGGCCTATTTACAGGTACTGTGAAGGTCGGCGGAGGTCGACTAGCACTCTTACTGGGTGAATGAATTTGGAACGTTCAAAGAAGTAAAAATTTTATAATACAGATTGTCGTAATTACGAAATAGGCGTCGCGCGTCGGTATTATGTTATTTTTGTTGGAGTTGCATATATTTTTTTTACTATATGCTCAAGACATCCCAGAGGGATGGTGAGTCCATCACCGTCTCAGGCAGTACAGTCGTTGAATTACTTCTCAGACATATGCATGTTTCCTCATGATGTTTTCCTTCCCAGTAAAGTACGTGATGTGAAATGACGATACATAAGTTTTTTTGAAAAACTCATTGGTACTGGGGCCTTACCATGACCTCTTATTGCCATGATAGTTTTACTCTTATTATGAGACAGATGTATATGACGTGTATACATCTGTCACTGTCACACAGCTGCACTAACATTGCAATAAGAGCTCATGGTTGGGCCCCAGGCCCCGCTGAGATTCAAACTTGCGTCGCTTGGGTAGCAAGCGACTGCTCAAACCCCGAGGCCACCACGGCTCCTTTTGCTTTTAAAGGCAATTGTTTTGTTTTAAATAGTATCTGCAAAGTACCTTTTGCCGTTAAAGCCTTGAACAAATTTGGGATGTTTGGTTTTTTCGTTAATCATCGTGTTCGTTTTAATAAGGACGCTGTCAAAAAGTAAGAATAAATTATAGATTTTAGTAAAAAAATCTTTATTTTACAAATTTTGATTTTTTAACATTCGGTCAGCACGGCATGTAGTTATGTAGAAACTGATATTTAGACATTATGATAAAGGTAAGTAAGTACCATTTATTTAACAATTATCTTAATTCTAAGCAACAGTTATTAATTATAACTACGTAGTATAGATTTATTTTTATTGTTTTTTTTTATTATTCTGAGAAGAATCGTGAGAAGATCGTGACCTTTCGTTTCAACATAATATTTTGAGGGCTCACAATTACTTTGATCCAACGAATGCTAACAAAAAGCGTGCAACAGTAAAAATAGTCCGAAACGAGGGTAGGACTAAAATAATGTCGTGTCACTAATTGTGTGGAGACCTAGGGATCGCGAGCGAACAAATTGTATTAGCTGAGCAATAACGGTCAACTATGAAGTCAGGGAAATTAGTCCTGCGAGGGTGGCATCACTATATAGAAGTACATATATGCTGAAGAAGGTTTATTATTGTACAAAGTACTAGTCATTACAATTTATTAGGAACTAGCTGTGCCTTGCGGTTTCACCTGCGCTGATTTAATTTCAGCCCCGCGGAAGTTACTCCATGTAACATTAGCTATATGCCAGTGAAAGGCTCGTTAAAATCGGACATATGCATTTCTGTATAGACGTGTAGATTACCGGGTTGACACTGACAGTATCCATACAGATAAATAAAATTGAAATGTCTGTTTGGATTTCCAAAATTGTTTTTCACTAATTGTATATAAAAGTATATGCGGCACTTGCATAAAAGCACATTATTTTTAACCAACTTAAAAAAAAGGAACAAGCTGGATTCGTAAGAGGTAAGGGCACAAGAGAGCAGATATTGAACGTGAGACAGTTGATAGAGAAATGCAGAGAGCACAATATTGGTGCTGTCTTGTGCTTTATAGACTATGCCAAGGCATTTGACTGCATCAATTGGAGCAAGATGTTAACTGTCATGAGTGAAATGGGAATTCCTGACCATCTAACGTTTCTAGTGCAAAATTTATATATGAGTGGCAGGTCAAGAGTAAGGCTAGAGGGCGCTTTATCAAACCCATTCAAAACAGAACGAGGAGTACGTCAGGGATGCATCCTCTCACCTTTGCTGTTCAATCTGGTCGGAGAGCATATAATGAGAAGGGTCTTGGATGGTTGGGCGGGAGGTATACGTGTGGGGGGCCATCTACTGAATAACCTGCGCTTCGCTGACGACACCACAATTATAGGCGCCTCGGAAGCTGAGTTGGCCGAAATTCTGTCCAGAATAAATATCATTAGTCAAGAGTACGGTCTACACATTAACCGAACAAAAACAAAACTGATGTTTGTAGACAGAGCGGGCGTTCTACAGCGTACAAACGAACTGCGCGACCTCGAAGTTGTTCACCACTTTGTATACCTAGGCTCACAAATCAGTGATGATGGTGATTGCGAACGAGAGGTAATCCCAAATGGCGAAATCGGCAGTAAAGAGACTTGAGAAGATATGGAAAAACAGATCCATAAACCGCAAAACCAAGATCAGACTTATGCGGACCCTCGTCTTCTCGATATTCTTGTATGCTGCTGAAACCTGGACACTAAAAGCCTGTGTGCGTTCGAGGATTGACGCATTCGAAATGTGGTGCTGGCGTCGAATGCTACAAATATCTTGGACACAGTACCGGACAAATGAGTCAATCCTCAGGCAACTCAACATTACAACGAGGCTATCAACAACCTGTCTACAAAGAGTCATTAAGTTCTTCGGGCACACAGCACGACGCGATCCAGACAGCCTAGAAAGGCTGATGATTACGGGACGGGTCGAGGGCAAAAGAAGCAGGGGTCGTTCGCCAACACGATGGACGGATGCGACCCAGGCTGCAACGAGGACTTCTCTTCAGGCTACCATCCAGATGGCACAAAATAGAGAGGCTTGGAAAGCAATGTTAATAATGCAGACGTCGCACCATGGTCACGTCCCTCAGTCATGAGGTTACGACTACGAAGAAGAAAAAAAAGGAGGAGGTTATCAATTCGACTGTATGTTTTTTCTATCTCTTTCTATCTGTCTGTTTGTTCCGAAAAATATCTGAAACTACTCGATCCATTTTGACGGGTCTTTCACTGGCAGATAGCTGATGTTACAAGGAGTAAATTAGGGTTACGCGGAATAAAGCCATTGTTGAAATAAGTCTAGTAAGTGATTATTTACTGATATTGACTCATGTATTAAATGGGCCATGGTGGCCTTGAGGTTTGAGTAGTCGCCTGCTACGTAAGCGACGCAAGTTCGAATCCCAGCGGGACCTGTACCAATGAGTTTTTCTAAAAACCTATGTACAGTGATTTCACACCACGTGCTTTACGGTGAAGGAAAACATCGTGAGGAAACCTGCATATTTCTGAGAAGTAATTCACTGGCGTATGTAAAGTGTCTGAGACGGCGGTGGACTCACCATCTGTCACGTTGGCACTTAATCATCTTCGGTGAAAAGTGGGTGTTGTGATTACAACACCTCTGCCAACCTCTTCGGGAAACACAGGCGTGAGCATATGTATGTATGTATTAAATGGGTTTGAAGTATACTATTTTGCTGGCACTAAGAGTATTTACATCTTAGCTAAAATCACCAAAACACTTCAATAATATTAACGCAACTCTTGACTGTAAATAACACCGTAATGTTTTGTAAGTGGAAGGATTCGCCGTAGTTTTAGGGTTCTGTACACAAAGGGTAAATCGTACCTAAGGCTTTGGTACGTAAATTTGGGAACGGTAGCAAATTAACGATCAATGAGTGTTTCAAGTGTCCCTTAAGTATTTTTTTAAAATTTTGAATTTCTCCATCTGTCACCAGGCTGTATCTTAGAACCAAGGTAGATAGAACATTTAACAGTTGCATTTCTGTTGCAGATATAACAATGAATCTTATATCTATAAACGAGCAACTATTGTATACATAATCGGAATCTCGGAAACGGCTCCAACGATTTTCATGAAATTTTGCATGTAGGGGGTTTCAGGGGCAAACAAATAGATCTAGCTAGGTTTTATTTATGGAAAATATCGTTTTGACCATGTTTTCAGGCACCGAAAAAATCATAAAATATCATTACAATACGACAGAAAAATTCGCCGACATCTGTCAAGTTATGGTAGCTCAAAGGTGAGGATTCCAGCTTACGGGACGATAACGAAACTAGAGTACGGTTCGAGATTGACGTTCACCAGAACTTTTTTTTTTTTTTTTTTGCTTTTGTTTGAAGAAGAAACCGATAGAAAGCACAGTTCGGTCAACCAGATATAACTTATAAAACAGAAATATGAAAGCTCTCATACAAAAAACGTAATATTTTGCCGTTTTTATAATACGTACGGATACCTACGTGCCCGAGTCTGACTCGAATTTGGCAGGATTTTTTATTCGCAGTAAGCCTCTCATTGTTTTTGCTTGGATCCGATCCAAATGGATTCTCCATTGGTCCCAAGATTGATGTCTCAATACTTTGTGTAAAAAGTCATGCTTAATGGTGTTGATGCTCTTGTAATAGACAAAAGATTTTTGTGAAAAAATGTGACGCCTAGAAGGAACTTAAAAACGAGACGACCATAGACATATATCTATACAGATTAATACAATTTAAGTGTATGTTTGTAATCCCAAATTAACAGCTTTTCAGTTAATGCATATGAAAGTATATACGCTACTTAAATCAAAAAGAAATTTAATTTTTTTTTCTCTACCCGTCAGTCTGTCTGTCTGCTTTTTCCGGGTAATCTCTGAAATGGCTGAACCGATTTTTAGCGGTTTCAACTCCCACGTCAGAGCAGCGTTTTTATGTGATGAAAATTAATATTGTAATAGAGAAAAAAAAATTTAAAAAAAATATATTTTTTTAACTAACACAAAACCGTAGCTAAGTTCAACTTTGTTTGGGGGGTCAAACTTGCCTTCCTAAGACTGCAGTAACTAAATAAAACTTGAGTTCACATCCATAAGTTTGTTATAATATTACGTCAAAGTAGACGTATTTATATAACGCGATACAACTTTCAATTGCGCGATCTAATTTGCTACTCACGCCATCTACTTACAAAGAATGAAACTAAAGCATGTTCATTAAAGGTACAATTCGTTTTTTTTTTAAATTTCCATGCTCCTAAAGAAACGGTTATAAATTACATTGGGGCTGAATTTAAGCGCATGTTCCACCTCACTAGTTTAAAAATAGAACTACCTCCGTAATGTTTTGTGGAAAGCACTGGGAATCTGGTTAACTGGCAAAAACCGATTATATCTCAACCAAGCAATTATAGAATGGAAGCAAATACCGTTAGCGGTATTATAGCAGGAAACTACCAATATAATAAAGAAACAGAATAATAGGTTGCCCCGGTTACTATTACGTAACTTCATTGCGGTGTAGTGCCCATCTATACATCTATACAGATAAATAAAATTGAAGAGTCTATATTCATATGAAAGTAAACACGGCACATACGCAAAAATTTTTTTTTTCTCTTTTTGTCATTTTGTCTGTTTGTTCCGGCTAATCCCCGAAATGGATGGAACGATTCGGAATAAAACAAGGAATATCTTAGGGTATTTTTTTTATTAAAAAACACAAAATGGTTCCGCGGGTCAGCCGTGGAATTAAGTTAATTCAATAAAATTATCGTGATAAAATCTTTTAATCCAAAATAGGACCATTTCATTTGATGTAATGAAACTCTATTTCCATACGGCGCTCTAAGGACTTATTACTCAAAAAGCAAAATTTATAATGCGATTAACCCTCTCGAAGCGGTCGAGCCGAAGCGATTGCACGCGAATAGTGAAGGGTTGAAGTCGATTGGCTATAATCGAAGGGTTATCAGGCCCCAGAAAAGTTACCAGTGACTTAATTTTCTAATAAATTTAACATGAGTTATAGCAGCCTTTTGATATGGAGCATTTTAAACTTCGAGAAACATGTATCACGCCTGTATTCCCCGAAGGGGTAGGCAGAGGTATTGTAATAACAACACTCACTTTTCACGGAAGATGATTACTTGTTATTAACGTGACAGATGGCGAGTCTATCGCCAACTCAGGCACTATAAAATTACTTCTCAGACATAAATAATAAGCAGTTTTCCTCACGATGTTTTCTTTCGCCGTAAAGCCCATGGTGTGACATTACACCTCATAAGTTTTTAGACAAACTCATTGGCTTTTAAACAATTACTGCTTGTCATCTCAAGCAACACATTATATAAGTAGAACTATTAGGCTTTTTAACTGTTATCGAAATTTGTGCATTGGAACTGTGTCCTTGGGCACAGATTTCAGATGTGATTTAGTATTGTATATTTAAAAAAAATATTATTTTAGAATAGAGTCATTACGGAGTTTCTTGTCAGGTACTTCTCAGGAAAAGCTATGTCCTTAAAAGCCTAATCGAATAAAGATATTATTGAGTTTTAGTTTAAAGTTCTATGCGAACAGACAGAGGAAGTGACTTCGTTTTATACTATGTAAAGAATTAAAATATTTGCGTTTTTTATTTCGCGCATTGGACTAAAGCTATATTTGAGCAGTTTTATTTAGTTCTGCCAAATAGTGAACGTCGAGATTCGACAGTTTGATAAAAAAATATATATATAACCTTTTGATAAAACATTGAAGCCGACCACAATTCACGTCAATATTTATGAAGTTTTTAATTTACATACGGAATATTATTGCGAGCCTGGTTGCATACAGTTTAACTAACGTTGACTGCTATACAGTTATATCTATACACATAAATAAATTTGAAGTATGTGTTTGTAATTCCAAATTAAAAGTTTCACTAAATGAACATAAAATAATGTAGGATACTGACAAAAAAACATTTTTTTTTTAAATCTCCCGCTATCTTGATCAGCTACTACATTCTAACGGGACTTTCATTACCAGCTGATGTTATTTTCCATCTCAGGCACTATACATACAACTTATTAGAGTAGAGTACTTGTGTCACGGCATACTAAAGCCTTGACTCTCAGCCTACCGGTTGTATACATCAATATCTTACTAATGTCCAATATCAATCATCTGAAATTGATACATAATGCAACGTAAAGTTCAATTTTGTATGTTTGAAAGCGGCAATCGACGTCAAGTACGTCGCTAAGAAACCTTACAGATTAACGCGGCAGATTCTTCTCAGGAAAAGCAACCTTCCGAACCTAACGGTAGCATTTATAATTCTATGCATTCATTTCATTTTGACAATTTAAAAGTACTCTGATAAAAGTCTAATCGAATAAAGATATTTTTGAGTTTGAGTTATCAACAAGAACAAATCTGACAGTCGCATTTAAGCATTAAGAGCTTCTAACACTAGAGTAATGGAGAAATGTAGTGTAGTAAAAATGTCAGCTACCACGAGTCAAATCTCAGACACAACAAGGAGTGTCGGCAGTGTCTCCAGCAATTAGTGTAAACACCGTCGACCTACAACCGTGAGGGTACTTCACATCGCGCCGCTTCCAATGGCCTACGTCTATAGTGACGGATAAAGCGGAGCCCACACTACGTGTATAAGATGGGTGCCTCGAACGCATTTTGAATCACGTATCCATATATGACAGACCAATGGAAAACGAGGAAGCCACGTGTGTTATAGTTTCAACATACGTGGAGTAAGACCACTGACCTGTCATTATATGAGAGTATTTACATACATAAGAAAACGTAACTATTGCGCGATGTAATTTACAAGTAGCGCCATCTAGTGCGTATTCGATTAAACTAAGGTTTGACCCAAATCTTATTTTGCCGCAATTGCGTTTTGTTGTATAATATGCTTTACGTACGACCGTAATTGTCTTTGAAATTTTGTCAAGCAAATTGTTTTAATTACTTAGGTATATAGCAAAACACGTTTGTGGCTAAATCCTTACTGATACAAAATTCGAGGCACCCACCTAACAAATCACAAACACACTGATGATAAATAATCATGACCAGACCCGAGTAAATACAGAAGGGCGACAAGAGCGCAAATGATGACCTTGGTGTTGCAGGCGAACATAAGCTGCGGTAACCGCTTACCATTTTAAAATTTCTTTTGCAAGTCGACACGTGACTTGATATGCACTGCACTATTTTTTTTAGGAAGAACTCATTAGTAAAGACCACTGGGATTTATAATTCCGATTAATAACAAGAGACGCGTAAGTTTAAAAGAGATGATTACTAATCATGATCAGACGATGGAATGATCTGCTCAGCATGGTTTTCCCGAGCGAGTACAACATGGGGTTGTTCAAAAAGGATGTTAAGAGTTTTAATAGGGTCATCAAGGCGTAAGTAATGCCTTTAGTGTTCCAAGCGTCCATAGGCTGCAATAGCCAATTACCATCAGAATGACTTTCATTTTTATAATGCAAGTAAGTCTTTTTTGCAGTGCCATTGTGATCAGAACCTCCGATTTTTTTTAAATAAAATGCATCCTCCTGTATTCTGTGTCCTAACCTTAACCTCTCGTCAGTAAATGCAGAGCTCCCAACTGCCGTAAAGTTTAGGTGTGTTACTCTAGAGCCGGACTTGTATATTGCATTAAGTTTACATTGGTCAACACATTTCAAATTGAGGAGATATAACTTAAAAGTAAGGATAGGTAGTGCCTCTCACACTTAATTTTATCGACATTTGTGCAATGGAACCGTGTCCATGAGCTTATGTTTTTTAAGCGATTTATTTTGTACTCTTAAAATTGTATAATATTTTTTTGAAAAGAGTAATTACTGAGTTTCTTGCCAGGTTCTTCTCAGTAAAAGCAACCTTCCGAAACTGGTGGTAGCATGTATAATCTTGTAAATTATATCATTCTGACGATTTGAAAGTGCTTTGTAAAAAGTCTAATCGAATAACGATATTCTTGACATTTATAAAGGATTGTTGGAACGAGTTAGTATGAGTTCCTTGTCGGGTCTTCTCAAAAGTCTATTTTCTTATCAGGGCCAATACTACATTAATAATTTTCATTTTCAGTAATAAGTTTAAAATTAAGTAATGTGTGTAATATGAAACTGACTAATGCTATAAATGTATGATTTATAAATGTTATTAATCTGGGAGCATGCGAATATTTGACAGGTTGTAGGGTATTTTATTGTAGTATACGATCCTTGCATATTTTTTTGTTCATTAATGCATTTCATTAAGTGAAGGGTACTTAAAATTTAGTCAAAATATTACGAGTCGAGACTCAAGAGAATATATAATGAGGTCGGCAGTCACCACTACTTGCTACATTTTACGATCATTTCATAATCTTTGTTCATTCATACAATTATAATAATATAATTATATTAATATAATTGCAAGTGACAAGTGACAAGCGGGCTGGGGCTTTTCTCGCTCAGAGAATCAGCATTGCTATTCAACGTGGCAATGCTGCCAGCCTTCTTGGCACGATCCCGAGAGACACCGATTTGGGCCAAGTTTTCTACTTGTAATTAGTTTTTAGTTACCTTTTTTCAATTGCATTTAAAGACTCAATATAATTGCATGAATATTTAAAATATATATAAACATACTTAAATTAATAAAAACTGAATTATGTATTTTTCACGTGTGTCGATACGTTGGCTCCGTCCTATCTCGCCGGCACTGATGTGGCGGCCGGTGCTGCTGCTGCTCAGCAGGAGTGCCTCAAGCGCCGGAAATATGCTTGCATTGGTCAAGGATATTTTCTGCGTTTGCTGTTGAAACTCTGGGGCCTTGGGGGTCCAGATGCTCATCAACTTTTCAAAGAGGTTGCACGTCGTCTGGTAGAAGCTTCTCGTGACAAGCGGGCTGGGACTTTTCTCGCTCAGAGAATCAGCATTGCTATTCAAAGTGGCAAAGCTGCCAGCCTTCTTGGCACGATCCCGAGAGACACCGATTTGGGCTAAGTTTTCTACTTGTAATTAGATTTTAGTACTGTTCCTTGTAATATTATAGTAAAATATAATGGTTTTCTTACGATTCTGAAAACACCCATAATAAGGAAGTAGGCACGTCCTGCTCAATGCTACAATACTTTATGTACATTCATGCATTTTATTAATTAACGTGCTAAAAATTTGTCCTTCACTTAATTGTAGTCAAAATATTATTCTATATTTATAATATATACTTAAGCATAATTTACAAGCAATGTTTCATCAAAGTTTGATTGTTTGTTTATTGTTTGATCACTGTTTTGATTTCCAATGAAATTACCGTGTGGTTTGTTTATGTTCTGATATTCAGTATTTCCAATATGAGCTCATGTTGGTCAAATATTTCACACCGATATCTAAATTAAATTAAATTAAAAATGCTCACCCAAACCCAGAAGGTTTCCCGAAGGGGTAAGGAAAGTTGTTGTAACAACAACACCCACATTTCTCTGAATGTGATTAAGTGCCAACATGACAGAGGATGAGTCCATCGGAGTCTCAGGCACTATACATATATCTTTGAATTAGTTCTCAGACATATGCAGGTTTTTAGATAAACTCATTGGTAGAGGCCTCGCTGGGATTCGAGCTTGCGTCGCTTGCGTAGCAGGCGACTGCTCAAACTCCAAGGTTACAGGTTAGTCGGAGGCCTAAAAATAGTCTAACAACTAGTTTAACCCAGATCACAGATTTTCCTCGTTAAACGGGTTGCGAAGGTCAGATGGCAGTCGATTCGTATAAAAATCAGGTGATCAGCCGTATCGGGTTGAACCAAGTGCCGACCGGAAAACAATGTATGGGATAAAGCCAGGGAGATGATGACCAACATTATTTTATGTTAACGCTAACTATACATACAATATACGTATATTACTTACTACTATTACGTAATAGTACCCTACTATGCAAGTATTAAGGTATGTTTAATCCAACAAATAGATAAAAGATAATGTCCATTGAGCGGACAGGTATAAGAAAGAAAGAAAATTATGAAAGATATCCTTAAGAGCAGTTGTCAGGTGACAGCCACAAGCCCGCCTCGTACTGAAAGGATGGAGGCCGGGGCCGTTAAGGTTGCTAGACCAGCTAGAAACTTGTCTTTAAAATATTCCAAATACTTTGGAACGTCTGAAAAGTTTATTACTTTATTCTGCAGTTAATTTACTACGCAATACATTTTCAACACTTGTTTTCAAAACATTTACTTTACAGCTTTAAGATAAATAAATAAATCAGTAGATGTGAAATAAGAAAAATGTATTTTTTATTATTTCATTCTAAATCAGAAACATACAAATATCACTTATTGTTACAGATTAACAAGATGAATTTATTTGTCTATGTTCAAAAGTTAACTATTAAATGAATTGTATCTAATACTGGAGAACGTAGCGCGGTTTAACCTGCGTATTTCCCGTTCCCGGGGGAGTACGAGGATAAAATTTAGCCTATTTTACACGCTAATAATTTTGCTATTCACTGCTGAGATTTTTTTTAGATCAATCCATTAGTTTATATGAAAGCAAACAAACAAATATTTCCTCTTTATAAAATTAGTATAGATATAAAATTCCCGTGTCGCGGTGTTTGTTACCAAACTATTACGAAATGGCTGGATTAATTTGTATCAAATTTTGGGAGTATATTGTCCTGATATAAATAAGCGATCAACTCAACAATCATTATGGCAATACAACGATCCCCGGGCACAGCAGTTAGACTTACAAAATAAATGTCGGAATAATAAAGACGTTCTTCTGGTATTGGTCACTTAACGCACACCAAAACACTTCCCTGCTAAAATATCGGTGTTGTCTCCTTAAATACAATTAACGGACAGGATGGAAGCTTGCTAATTTCTGCGATAGAGTATATTATTATTATGTTCTTTTATTTTTTTTATTGTGCTACGATTTCAAATATAATAATAATACAAATTATAGTAGCACATTTCGCCAGTAATGTTTAAGTCCCATATAAAGTGGTAAAGTCTATTATCACTAGCATAGGCACTAATTCAGAGTTTTTCTGACCAATCACTTTGCCCAACCCGGGTATCAAACTCAGGACTTTGTGTTCTGCTAAAGTTTGCGACCACTAGACCAACGAGTCAATGAAATCAAGTTACACATTTATTCATAGCGCCTACTATTTTTTTGGTAAATTTTTTATCGATATTCTGTGCATTGGAACATGGGCTTATATATTTTGTATTATACATATACACAAAATTAAAACAAAAAAAACATAATTATACATAATAATCTAGCAAATTGGTCTCATCTAATCAAGATAAATTTATTATTTATAAGATACATTATAATATAAAAGGTGCCCATCCCTTCGAGGACCTCTCTGAACAAATGAATTATTATTCTTATATTAAATTGTGTTTCATAGACTTCAAGCAAAATCTTTAATGCAACCAGGTGGGCAGAACCTACACAAATACTTAAAACAAAGCGGTTGAATAAAGATAAAGGATTAAAAGGTCTTATTTTGATAGCAAATAAGGGCTATAATACTTTATATTATTTGTTTAGGCGTAATGTTCCGTGGGGGTGTTTGCAGGGTTGCGACAAAATTACATTTTAATGAAATGTAAGTAAGCGCGAGTAAAATATGAGCAGTTTCGCTTTGGTTACATTGTGTTAAGCTAATATAATATGTTTTACACTAATCCGCTGGGAATGTAGTGAAAGGATTCCCTTACTCATTTTATTACTATAGCCGTACCCCGTGATTTCACCCGCGTCGTGTTAATTTCATGGATGACACGCTAAACCCTATTTTTTTTAAATAAAAATAGTCTGATGAAAGTCATATCGAAACCGTTTCAGCTGCCTCGGAGATTAGTCGGAACAAACAGATAGATATACAGACGAAGAGAGATATTTAAAAAAAAAGTTAAATTTTTTATTTTAGTACCATATACTTTCATATGCATTTAGTGAAAAGCTGTTGTTTTGGAATTACAGTCAGACACTTCAATTTTATTTATCTGTATATTTATGTAAGAATGACGTATGTAAAGTGTCTGAGACGACGATGGACTCACCATCTGTCACGTTGGCACTTAATTGTCTTCGGTGAAAAGTGGGTGTTTACAATACCTCTGCCTACCCCTTCGGGGAATACAGGCGTCAGCATATGTATGTATGTATTTATATATGTAAGTATCTATGTATAGAGTAAACATTTAGTTGTATAGATAATTGCATATTACCTCTTTTGTATAAAATATTTAAATAGTTTGGAGTTAGGAATAGGAGTACAGACATATTATATAGTGTTACAATATCATTGTAGAAATGCATTTAAAAATAACCTACATTCCGACTTAATTCACAAAACTATAGAAACATACTCGTGTTTCAATCCGAAACATTTCCGGCTACATTCGATTCATGTTCACTCTCACAGAACTCCATCTGTAGGACTAAAATGGCCACTTTGAGAGAATCATAATGCGATCCGAATATCATCATCGAAATGACAGAATGGTCACTCATATTATGATTCACGAATGATTACAACAAAGTAGGTGTTGGTTCCTAAATAACTTTTTATGAAGCTATTTGTCACAAAGGCGATTCATATTGTGTGGACCTTTTTAGGAATCTTCATAGGAAAGTGTGAAACAGGTGAATTGCGAAATATTAATAATTCGTGAATTTGAATTGCACATAAGAGACTCATTTGTGATTTCGATGATGTAATTTCGGATCACATTATGATTCTTCCAAAGTGGCCTTTTTAGACCTACAGATTTCAACGTGAGTTACGTTGAAAGCACTCGTCTCAAAAAGGTCATAAAGCAACCTGTGGGAAAAATGGAAAATTATAAAACGTGAAAGGGACCGCTTAACGTAACTTCAACAAGAAATGCGACGTAAGTAATTAAAAAAAGCCGAACAAGTTTAATTCGGACTCGCGCACATAGGATTCCGTACCTGGTTTACCTAAAAATAATATCATCATCTCCCTGGCCTTATCCCATACATTGGGGTCGGCACTATGACCTTCGCAACTCCTTTAACGAGGAAAATCTGTGATCTGGGTTAAACCAGTTGTCAGACTATTTTAGACCTCCGACTGACCTGTAACGATTGCCAAAGATGATAAATTGGCAACCGGGACCGACGGCTTAACGTGCTCTCCGAGGCACGGAGGGAACTCGGGCGGTCACGCATCCAATTACTAGCTAGGCTTAGGGTTGCTTAGCTTCGCTGATCGAATGATATGCGCAATAGCAACTGTGCCACGAGCTCCTCTTTTTTTTATTTTTTACCTAAAAATAATAAATAAATAAATATGCTCACGCCATCCCAGAAAGGTCCCCAAAGGGGTAAGCAGAGGTGTTGTAACAACACTCACATTTCACCGAATATGATCAAGTGCCAACGTGACAGAGGGTGAGTCCATCGCCGTGTCAGGCACTATACACACGTCTTTGAATTACTTCTCAGACATATGCAGGTTTCCTCACGATGTTTTCCTTCACCGTAAAGCACGTGGTGTGAAATAACAGCACATAAGTATTTTTTTAGAAAAACTCATTGGTACAGGCCCCGCTGGGATTCGAACTTGCGTCGCTTGCGTAGCAGGCGACTGCTCTAACCGCGAGGCCATCACGGCTTTTTTTTTAATTTATGTTATTCTAAATGTTTCCTTTATCTGTGCTATAAGACGTTACTTCGTGGTAAATTTGAAGATTCTGAGTTGACGAGAAGTACGCTAAGGATTTGATTTCCTTTTGTCTAATATCTAAATATATATAACTCAAAGGTGACTGACTGACTGACATAGTGATCTATCAACGCACAGCCCAAACCACTGGACGGATCGCGGTGAAATTTAGCATGCAGGTAGATGTTATGACGTAGGCATCCGCTAAGAAAGGATTTTGATTAATTCTACCCCCAAGGGGATAAAATGGGGGATGAAAGTTTAGGCTACTTTTATGGGTGATGGTATTAATATGGTATGGTAACGAGGGGCACAGCTAGTTTGCAGTATAAACGGCTGTATCTTTTGATTGCGTGGGTTCAGAACATTGATTTTCTCACAGTTCCAAGGGACAGTAGACTTGAGTATTTGATATGAATTTCCGCTCGATACCTCCATGTGTTCCTTAGAAAAAAAGGTCTTGACAGACAGACGGGCAACAAAGTGATTCTATAGTGGTTCAGTTTTTTCTTTTTGTGATACGGAACCTTAAAAATAAAGAGCGGAATGGAATAGCCGAGATATAATTCTTTGATATTTTTTATGCTAGGTATTTTTTCCATTATTGAGAGAGAAATATGTTTTCGTACGATGAAAGTGCTGGATACAGCTATTGTTAATGCTTATTTGAAGTTGTGAGTAAAATACCTGTTATTTACTTAACATTATAGAAACCAACAAAGACCACGTTCTAATTAGCGATATCAAAGCGAATTGATCAATGAAATATGAAAATTGTGATTAATATTTTGTTTAGCTGTGTTCTCATTGGTATAGGCTCCGCTCAGCGTCAGAGTCTAAGAATTTGGTTATGGTATCCCCTGCCTGTCGTAAGAGACAACTAAAAGGGGGCCGAAGGACCTGCTGGCAGTGGTCGGGGTGGAAGCCTTGACCACCGAGCCGCGGGCCCAGGAAGGTGGCAGCGCGGAGAAAATCTCACATACCTGCCTCTGCAAAGGCGGTCATAGAACTTTTGAAGGAAAACTCCTCATAAATAAAAAAAATCGAACATGCGTCGCTTGCGTAGCAGGGGGCTCAATCCCCACGACCACCATGGATCACATAATTATTATCCTAAAAAAAGACACCTTAGACACCCAAATGATTTTGTATGCAGCACAAATTGTATGAACGTGATGCCTAGGATTTGCCAATCATCTGGTTTCATTGTCAGTAGTAAAAATGTAACATTGTCTTAAGACTCCTAGATTTTATTAGAAGCAGGTGTCGTTTATAACTTCATCTTCTTTCATGGAACAGCTTTATGCGTTACTTACCGCCTTTATTACATTGTGTTAAAGGACTGTGGTCCAAGTAGAATAGTTTTTGACACGTTCAAATGTCGTCGCGTGACCTTGCGTTTTGTCGCCGCTCAGAATATGTTGATACTTTTTCGGAGGTCAAAGCCCAAATGTTGAATGTCAAAGATGGTGGATCAATACATTTTGAGCCACGCTAAAATGTAAGGTCAAGCGACGACTATTGAACATTCGCAAACTTATACTTCTTATAAATTATGATTGTGATTTACCTACGTTTATGCAAATAATAAATAAGTAACTAAAAACTAATTACAAGTAGAAAACTTGGCCCAAATCGGTGTCTCTCGGGATCGTGCCAAGAAGGCTGGCAGCATTGCCACGTTGAATAGCAATGCTGATTCTCTGAGCGAGAAAAGCCCCAGCCCGCTTGTCACGAGAAGCTTCGACCAGACGACGTGCAACCTCTTTGAAAAGTTGATGAGCATCTGGACCCCAAGGCCCCAGAGTTTCAACCGCAAACGCAGAAAATATGTATCCTTGACCAATGCAAGCATATTTACGGCGCTTGAGGCACTCCTACGTTTAGTTTAATTCCACTCGCACGAACATGCATAGCAAGTTAAATAAAAGCATATAATAAGAATCGAAGGTGTGACCTCAAAAGAATAATTTTAACCCACTTAAAACTTTAATTCCGAATACAAATATGTAGACATTTTGGTTGCATTACAAAAACACGGAACAACAAAAAAGTATCGGCGAACAAAAAGCCTTACGTCCGACCGAACGGTATTATGCAAATATCTATACCAAAACTCCATCGGCTCGGGTTTGGCTTTAGGCTGCGTACATACTGTGTCGCAAACTAATCTGAATGTAATTTACAAGCCACACTACGATCTAAATCTTAGACTAGTTTAGCAACTTGTTTAACGACTTAAGATCGCTAATAATGGCGATAGTCTAAGTATAATGCTGGTGTCCGTAAGCCATAATTTTAGTCCATAAATAGGTGAGGAGGTAATGCCGTGGGATGCAGTATATGCTCTGGCCTTCTCAGAACGATATCCGAAGGGTAGGCAGAGTCGCTACAATATGCCATTTCATCAAAGATGCTGCTGATTAGCTGCCAATGCATTAAATAGTGAGACGCATTCGCCGTATCAGGCCCTAATGCGGTCTTTGAATTACTAATAAATAAAAAAAAATATTCTCACGCCATTCCAGAATGAGTAAGCAGAGGTGTTGTAACAAGAACACCCCGTTTCACCGCATATGATTAAGTGCCAACGTGACAGATGGTGAGTCCGTCACCGTTTTAGATACTAAAACAGTCTTTGAATTACTTCTCAAGCATATGCAATTATAAAAGTTATCTCACGATATTTTTCTTCACCGTAATGTATGTGCATATCACAAAAAGTTAATGACAGACTGGTATTTGAACTTGTGTCGGTTCCGTACGGAACTCACTCGGTCATTACTTTATAAGTAACTAATAAATATATTACTGCATCGTTGGTCTAGTGGTTGCAAACACTACTGCGGAACACGAGTGCTTTTGTTCGATTCCCGAGTCGGGCAGTGTGTTAGGTTTTGGGTTTGACCATCTGAAATTTCCCAATAGGATTTTCCCGGAATCTGGATTATGGCAATAGGCTCGCCCCAAATTCAAAGACACCAGGCGAAATTAATACAGAGCTTAAGCATGTATGTACTAGATCAGCGAAGTTAAGCAACCCCAAGCCTAGTAATTGGATGGGTGACCGCCCCAGTTCCCTCCGTGCCTCGGAGAGCACGTTAAGCCGTCGCACCCGGTTGCCAATTTATCATCTTTGGCAATCGTTACAGGTCGGTCAGAGGCCTAAAATAGTCTGACAACTGGTTTAACCCAGATCACAGATTTACCACGTTAAAGGGGTTGCGAAGGTCAAATGGCAGTCGCTCCTTATAAAAATCAGTTGATCAGCCGAATCGGGTTGAATCAAGTGCTGACCCCAACAATGTATGGGATAAGGCCAGGGAGATGATGATAATATAGTAATTGAAAGTTATTTATTTTATCGAAGAAAACATTGGTGAATAAACTTAAGGTTTATTCAGTAACCTATATACTTTAATATGCATTTTGTGAGAATCTGCTAATTTGGAATTACGAACAGACACTTCAACTTTATTTATCTGTATGTATATTATATACATACCTTAAACACAAAAATGAATCAGTACAAAAGCAATACGACGCATAACTCTTAATACTCGAGTAGTAAAATATCCCGGCATCCAATCACAGTAGTGTACCGCCACCTCAAAACCCAACGCTCCCTCAGCAGAAATAGCCAAAATAAATGTAATCGTGGTCTGCACAATAATCATTTGAATACGAATGTACTGATTTTGGAAAAACATTTATTTTGTGGCCTACCTCTCAATATTGGTCGTATTGCTTTTTCCACGTTCCGTTGATATTACGACACGTTTACGACTATCTCACCTATTTTGGGGGGAATACGTTCCATTTTCTCTTGTGAAATATCAAAGAGTGAAATAAAACCCACAAATACGGATGTGTTTCTGTATGTATTTCCATAAACTGTGTATAAAATACCTGCCGCACAAAGGAATATAATTTATGTTACGTATTACATGGCTCTTACGTTTTACATACATATGCTCACGCCTGTATTCCCCGAAGGGGTAGGCAGAAGTGTTGTAATCACAACACCCACTTTACACCGAAGATGATCAAGTGCAACGTGACAGACGGTGAGTCCATCGCCGTCTCAGACACTTTACATACTTCATTGAATTACTTCTCAGAAATATGCAGGTTTCCTCACGATGTTTTCCTTCACCGTAAAGCACGTGGTGTGAAATCATTTTATATAAGTTTTTTAGAAATACTCATTGGTACAGGCCCCGCTGGGATTCGAACTTGCGTCGCTTGCGTAGCAGGCGACTGCTCAAACGCTTTACGCTTTGTGATTGTATATTGGCGCGAGACGGGAACTGACTTTAGAGGACAACCTAATAATAGAATTCTTCGACGTTATCTCTTTCTGCTTAGCTTTGGCATGTCATTGGCCTATTCTATAGGTTCCAGTTAAGCCAAAATTAAGCAAATCTATACAGATAGATACAATTGAAGTCTGTTTCTAATTCCAAAATAACAGCTTTTCACTAAATGCATAATGAATATACGGCACTGACATAAAAAAAATATTTTTAATTTTTCTCCGTCTAACTATCTGACTGTTTTTTTCCAACTAATCTCTGAAACTGCTGGTCTGACTTTCAGTGACATACCTGATGTAACTGAGGCAACATTTATTTTAAAAAAAGTTGGCTTCGTGGGCCTCCCATGAAATTAACTCTACGCGAGTAAAACCGTGAGGCACTATTAATTTTAAAATAAAAATACAATGTACCAAACTGATTTATGTAGAGAGGCAGTCAGAATAACAATTTGCAAAGTTAATTTATTTACTGACTTGCTGTGCCCTGCGGTTTCATCTGCGTAGATTAATTTAATACCCGTGGAACCATAAATATTTTTTTAAATAGTAGCCTAACTTACCCCTTGTAACATTAGCTATCTGCTAGTGAAAGTCCCGTTAAAATCGGTCCAGCCGTTTCAGAGATTACCCGGAACAAACAGACAGACGGACAGACAGAGAGAAGAAGAAACATTTTGAAACTTAGTTTTTTTAAGTCAGTACCGTATATACTTTCATATGCATTTAGGAAAAAGCTGTTATTTTGGGATTACAAACAGACATTTCAATTTTATTTATCTATATAGAGTCCTAGAACTTCACCAAGATAGACTCCAAGATCAAAGTAAAATTAGGTATCAACATTCAAAGCATAGCATCTAGTTACACAAACTATTCATTGCAAATTGCTAAGGCGTAATTTTCCAAATGTCACGCAAAAGAGACACTTATTTGTAATACAGTTATTACTGTTTTGGAAGACGGCCAGCTCGAGAAATACTTGACTTTAAACCGAAGCTACCTGTGCCTCATGAATACTGGCTAGCCCAATACATTGATATATAAAGGCTTTAAGAGGACAGTCTCATCATATAGTCGATGATTGTAAAAACAATCTATTTTCTATACACACATACAGATAAATCAAATTGAAGTGTCTGTTTGCAATTCCAAAATAACAGCTTTTCACTAAATGCATATGAAAGTAAGTATATACGGTCCTGACATAAAAAAAAACATAAAGAACTTTGTCTGTCTGTCCGTAAGGCACAGCTAGTATTACTAAATAAAAAGGAGAGTTTTGTAAACTGTTCCATATTATTCCAAAACATTGACGTAGATATTCCTTGGTTTAAACATAGTTACATCTCTTTCTGTGATACGGTTTTAAAAACGGATGGGCATAATTTTAGTCCGAGTTTGGTCCAGTCTTCGTTTATATAATAATTTAAAAATTGAGGTAATTTTTCTTTGAGTTACCTTATTTTTTAATATCAGAAAATGTGCTGTGTGAAAAGAAATTTATAGAGCGAATGTGATCGGAAGTGACGGTAGAGGGCGTCCAAGGAAGAACTACTATGACAAAATTAATACTATTTTTCAGAAAGGTCAAATTCGGAGCACTCGTAACCGAAGAAAGTGTAAGAAGAGATGCATGAATGTGGATGAAGCGAAAGAAGTATGTAAGGATCGTAGCATGTGGCAAACAGTGGTCTCTGCCTACCCCTATGGGATACAGGCGTGAGAATATGTAGAAAATGTGCTTCATGAAGTGTTCAGAACATCCCACAAAAATGGTAATTATAGGAATTTACTATATTCTAAAAATAAGTGGTGTAACGATATATCTTACAACAGCATTGCACCAGTTCAACTGCACCGTATAATTTTATACTAGTTTACGAAAAACTCTATATTGTGATGTGCGCTGCCAAATTTTGGTTCCCCGTAAAATAAATTCCCCTACTTTTAAAATAAAATCGTTTAAGCATCAAGATTATTTCAATTCGGATTTTTGATTCCATACATAATACACTCCAATCCTTTAGTTTTTGGAATCAAGGCTCAAATATGTTTACTTAATATTGCCAGCCTTCACGAAATTCACTGAATGTCAGCAATGTGGGACCAGCGCGTATTATAATTATTGTTTTTTAATGTGCTTTATAAAGTTGTGGTGGCCTTGAAGTTTGAGCAGTCGCCTGTTACGCAAGCGACGCAAAATCGAATCCCAGCGGGACAAATGAGTTTTTATAAAGAACCTTATGTACAGTAATTCACACCACATGCTTTACGATGACGGAAAACATCATGAAGGAAACCTGCATATTTCTGAGAAGTAATTCAAAGACTTATGTATAGTGCCTCAGACGGCGATAGACTCACCATGTCACGTTGGCACTAAATCATTACAACACCTTATTACAACACCTCTGCCTACTCCCTGGGGGAATACAGGCGTGAGCAAATGTATGTTTTAAAAAAATATTTCACATAAGTTTTCCTTCAGATTATTTTCAACTCAAGAGGTTGATATTCAGAGGAGCTCGTGGCACAGTTGCTATTGCGCATATCATTCGATCAGCAAAGTTAAGCAACCCTACCCCAGTAAGTGGATGGGTGACCGCCCGAGTTCCCTCCGGGCCTCGGAGAGCACGTTAAGCCGTCGGTCCCGGTGGCCAATTTATCATCTTTGGCAATCGTTACAGGTCAGTCGGAGGCCTAAAATAATCTGACAACTGGTTTGACCCAGATCACAGATTTTCCTCGTTAAAGGGGTTGCGAAGATTAGATGGCAGTCGCTTCATATAAAAATCAGGTGATCAGCCACATCGGGTTGAATCAAGTGCCGACCCCAACAATGTATGGGATAAGGCCAGGGAGATGATGAGGTTGATAATCAAGGGCTAATAAAGCATTGCCCTAGTTTCACGTTACCTTAAAATTAACAATGTCAGTAATGCACACCAGCGTGATAATATTTCTCCATTTACCGCAGGCTCCGGGGCAGTCACTTGAGACAGCCCTAATTAATTTACCTCCACTAGACATAAACATTTGGTTGATGAGATTCTAACAGTATGATAATATTATAAGACTCTCTGCCTCGTATTTCATGGGTTTAATTTTTTTGAGTGCAGTCCTGTTTTTTTTTTAATTGTATTTAGCGTAAGTTACTCCTGGTAACACCAGCTATCTGCTATTGGAAGCCTAGTGTGTGTTAGTCTTGAAGATATTATTTTTGCTTGAAGACTAAACAAATACTTTTACTGAGACATACACATGTATAGCCATGCCAATCCTACGCTTTCAAAATATTTTGTCAAGTCTAATCACATGTATCTTGAATTTTAATAACTTGGGGTTTGCTTACCTGATTGATGTGCCCCTCTCATGGCAATACACGAATGTTACTTAAAACATACATACATAAGCTCACGCCTGTATTCCCCGAAGGGGTAGGCAAAGGGGCTGTAATAACGACACTCACTTTTTACCGAGGTTGAATAAGTGTTAACGTGACAGATGGTGAGTCTAACATAATACATACGTATATCTTAATACGTCTTTGAATTACTCCTCGGACATATGCAGGTTTCCTCGCGATGTTTTCTTTCACCGTAAACCACGTGGTGTGAAATCACTGTACAATAAGATTTTTGAAAAACTCATTGGTCCTGGCTCAGCTGGGATTCGAACTTGCATCACTTGCGTAGGAGGCGACTGCTCAAATCCCACGGGCACTAACGGCGCCGAAAATTCTGAAGAAATAGTACGTATTCGCATGTTTTGCTCGGTTATTTTTATCGTGAGCAATACTAGCTTCAATAGCTCCAGCATTTCCTTTTCTCGTATTATTTATCCCCAAGACGTTAAGACTGACCCACAAACCAAGTTGTAACTTAACTATGAGAGGATTGTAACTTATGTAGGGAGAGCCAGTGGTCGCGTATTGTATGAGCTCAGTGGCGCAAGTTATTAGTATCGAGCGAGTGATGCTAACGGGGTCAAAGTCAGTCAAATCACTTAATTTAATTGACTCATTGTAATTTTTGAGTAAGCTAACAGTACGCCATCCCAGAACAGCCTCACCTACTTGACTAAGGGCCAACGTGACAAAAATTGGGTCCATCTCATCCTCTCAAAAATAAGGAATTTAAATGTAACTGTTAGGATAAGTACTTAACTACCACATATTTTTTACCCGATTAGAAAAAAGAAGAGGTTCTCAACTCGATTGTATTTTTTGCCTCACAATTTTCAGGTGGAACGGTTTTTATGAATTTTTTTTTGAATGCTGGTGTTCTTGAATCATTTAATTTGGTCCAAGTCTTAAATTTGTATTATTTGCAAGCATCACTATATTTGTAAAAAAAAAATTTATTATTTTATGCTATTTGATCAACTCTATTATTTAATGTACAATTAACAATATTAAAAAATAAACGGGACCAGTCTAAGGGCCTGTTTCTTAACAAAACTTTTATAAATGAGTAGGTCGGTACTTACTTGTAAAAAATTTGGACTCTATTAAACTTATAACAGAGGCCACAATCCTGTGTGTAGTCCCAACGCAACAGACAGGTCCATGAGGCTTCCGACTGCACAGCGGTTAATTAAATTCTATCCTCCACCATTCACTATGTAAAACTATGCCAACATTCGCCGCAAATTCATCGGAACAGTGACCATAAATGTATGGCCATTTAATCGAAAAAAAAAATCATTCAAAATTCTTATAAAGACTCCCAAAAATATGCATTTGGATTTGGAATTACAAACAGACACTTCAATGTGAAATAAAAGTAGTCCAAGTTACTCCTTGTAACATTAGCTATATTGCAGTGAAAGTCCCGTTAAAATCGATCAAGCCGTTGTGAAAATTAGCCGGAACAAACGGACAGACAGACTAACACACATAGAAAAAATTGTTTATTTCATGTCTAAGTCAAAAATATCTTTTTTAGTTTGTGAATAGTCTAATCGAATAAAGATATTTTTAACTTTGACTTTGACTTTCTTTATCAGTACCGTGTACTTTCATATTCATTTTGTAAAAAGTTGTTATTTTGCAATTACAAACAGATTATTATTTTTCCGTAAAGATATAGATATAAAGTAAATAGGTTGTCTAATAATTGCAAATACATTTTCGAAGGTACGGTATGGCCTAAATTTCGCATGGGCCAAACTATTTTGTCCTGAAAGCGGATTTGGCCGGTAATATATATATACAACTAACGGACGTCTCGCGGTTTCACCCGCGTAGTTCCCGTTTCTTTGATAGTACGGTGATAAAATGTATTCTATATGTAGCATTGTAATGATGAAAGAATTTTTTAAATCGGACTAGTACTTCTTGAGAAAATTCATCACACACATACATACAAACCTTTCCTCTTTATAATATTATCATAGATGGCGATAAAGAATGCAGAAATTGTTATCAAAGTCGTTTATTTACCTTAATTCTGATGAAACCCTGGGGCTTGACAAAATTCATCGAGTGGCCAACAATCGATTTGAAATGCTAAACCCAGAATATCGAGTACTAATTCACACGACATATTGTAATTGAAGGGCCGGCTGTCACGTCAAAACCTTACATTTCAAACTCAGTCGTGCGCTAAGCTGATTCTCTACTAACAATAGGTGGCTTAATTGAAATCGAAGCCCGAGTGAAAATTAAATCAATATGTCGAAGGCTGTGGAGGTAGTCAATGGAATATGTGGAAAGGGAACTTTCAATTTGGATTGAAACTAGATTTTACAAATAGAATTGTTTTAGGGTTACGTCAGTCAAAAGAAATTATCATCATCTCTATCACAAACATTGTTGGGGTCATTCAACCCGATGCGGCTGATCACTTGATTTTTATACAAATCGATTACCATATACCTTCGCAACCGCTACGAGTAAATTTGTGATCTATGTTAAACCAGTTGTCATGTCAGACTTTCTTAGGCTTAGGCCTGTAATTGCCAAATATGTAATGGTCAAGGATACATAATTTCTGCGTTCGTGGTCGAAACACCAGGGCCTTGGGGTCCGGATGCTCATCCACTTTTCAAAGAGGTTGCAAGTCATCTGGTAGAAGCCTCTCGTGACAAGCGGACTGGGGCTTTTCTCGCTCAGAGAATCAGCATTGCTATTCAACGTGGCAATCCTGCCAGCCTTCTTGGCACGATCCCGAGAGACACTGATTTAAGTCAAGTTTTCTACTTGTACTGTTTCTTATATGTATAATTAAGTTTTTAGTCAATAAATATTTTATATTAAAAATCGCGACCCGAACTGAAGCGAAGGGAGATCTCTAGTGTATAATAATTGATATCATAAAAAAATCGACTAAATATATTTTACAAATAATAGTCTCAGCAAAATATGAAGCGTAACTTTATTCCCAAAGCATATTTGACTTCAATCAGGTGTAAACGAAACCACCATTCTAAACTTGCAACTGGGAGTAATTAAATCGGGCATCGTATAATGTTGCCATGGCTCTGCTATTGTGTGGATTTTACAAAGTTAGGCATTACCGCAACCTAGTAGTCACAGTGGGGTCGTTAATGTGTTTATATTAAGTTACTAGCTGTGCCCCGCGGTTTCACCCGCGCAGACGTCATTTCGCAGTAAAAGTACATATGCTCACGCCTGTGTTCCCCGAAGGGGTAGGCAGAGGTATTGTTATCACAACACCCACTTTTCATCGAAGATGATTAAGTGCCAACGTGACAGAGGTGAGTCTATCGCCGTCTCAGGCACTATACATACGTCTTTGAATTACTTCTCAGAAATATGCAGGTATACGATGTTTTCCTGCACCGTAAAGCACGTGGTGTGAAATCACTGTACATAAGTTTTTTAGGAAAACTCATTGGTACAGGCCCCGCTGGGATTCGAACTTGCGTCGCTTGCATAGCAGGCGACTGCTCAAACCCCGAGGCCACCACGGCTCATAGTTAAAGTAGCCTATACTATATACCTACAAAAACTAGGCTGTTAGTATTTGAAATAAAATACCTAAATTTGTTTCAGTATCATCATCATTAATTTAAGAGCTAGGCTCTTGTCGGTGAAGCAATCACCAACCCTCTCTATTGTCCGCCAAAACTTTAACTTCCTTGTAAGACATGACGTTGACTTTTTCCTTCAGCTGTTGTATATAACTAATCCTTGGTCTTCTTCTTCTACCCTTTCCTTCTATCTTCCCTTCTATGGCTTTTTTGATGAAAGCTTTGTTTTAGTATGGAAGTTCTTTTTTTTTAAGATAGATGTATTCCATATAACCTTTAAATGAATAGAGATAGAACGTTAAAGACGTATAAAAATATCTTTATAACTGTGAAAAAGCTAGCAAATTTTGAAGGTAGTATATTATATATCCCAAAATACCATCGCCACCCCACGTCCGGTCTCCAGGCGGTAGGTAAGCAAATTGGCTTCATTTACGTAATTACACTTCTAATGTTTTTGATCATTACGTTCGCTCCCCTGACTTAAATCAACGTTTAATTTACACGAGCTTAATAATTGATAGTCCGGTTATTTTAGTTTTTGACTATATAACAGTAGTAAAGTCCAGACGTTTAGGAGATTACCCGGAACAAACAGACGGACAGACAGACAGAGAAAAATTGGTTTTTCTATGTCAGTACCGTGTATACTTTCATATGTATTTAGTGAAAAAGTAAGTACCAAGTAGAAAACGTGTAGAGCAGCTCGTGGCACAGTTGCTATTGCGCATATCATTCGATCAGCGAAGTTAAGCAACCATAACCCTAGCCAGTAATTGGATGAGTGACTGCCCGAGTGCCCTCCGTGCCTCGGAGAGCACGTTAAGCCGTCGGTCCCGATTGCCCAAAATAATCTGACAACTGGTTTAACCCAGATCACAGATTTTCCTCGTTAAAGGGGTTGCGAAGATTAGATGACAGTCGCTTCGTAGAAAAATCAGGTGATCAGCCAAATCGGGTTGAATCAAGTGCCGACCCCAACAATGTATGGGATAAGGCCAGGGAAATGATGATAACAAGTAGAAAACATGGCCCAAATCGGTGTCTCTAGGGGTCGTGCCGAGAAGGCTGGCAGCATTGCCACGTTGAATAGCAATGCTGATTCTCTGAGCTAGAAAAGCCCCAGCTCGCTTGTCATGATAGGCTTCTAACAGACGACGTGCAACCTCTTTGAAAAGTTGATGAGCATCGGGGTGACTTATATGGCAAAACCACATCCTGTATACACGTTGCAGGCGATTACCAAATCCACATCATGGATTTTTTACAATAGCAACTCCATATAATAATTAAAACGTAACGGTTTGATTAATTTTCCATCATAATGACTCAACGCACGAACCGCATTAATTTAATTAATAGAACAATAACTTACCGCTCTGGAATAATCAAAATAATACAAATTCTATTCCAATCCATTATCAAATAATATAATAATGTCCCTAATATCCTTCATCATATGTGTTACGTGTCATTTCAACAAAAAAGTCGTACTCATATTGTAAAATTGTAAACGCGTAAGTTCGTAAGAATGTACTGAATGGAATGTAATGCTACTTTATAATAATATTTCCATTGCTTACAGACGGAGTCGCGGACACCTGCTAGTCATTAATTTTTAGCTAGCTATCTTACCAATATTTTCTGGTATTGCATTGAATTATTTAAATATTTTATTTTTGTATTTAGCGAGCGTTTACCGGGATTTCCAAAGACTATCCAACCGTCCTTGAAGTTGTAAATGTGAATCTAATAAATAATTTGAGTTAAAGCCTGAATAGGTTATAAAGATATAAGTATCTATGCATATGAGAGTTAATATTATTTATCTGTTTGTCTATCTAATTGTTCCTCTCCGAAATGATTTAATGAATTTTGACGGGACTTTTGCTGATGTTAAAGGAGTAACTAAGTCGAATTTTATTTTGGAAATAAAATATCACTCATTATCATAGTTTGAATATTAATTTTACGCAGGTAAAACCGTGAGGCACAGTTAGTGAATAAACCAATATATTATAAACAGTCAAATTAAAACCAGTGTAAAAATATAACTTGCAATTTCAGGCAGTTATAAGAAACCTCCTATTATGTATGGCTGAGATATGAAAGAAGTTCCCCATAGCGGAGACAAAGGTTTATTAAATTATGGGAAGATTTTCATTTTACACCTTTCTTTTTTCCCTTTGTTGTATTGTTTGGTTAAAAGAATGTCCGATTTATTTTATTAAAAACTCTTTCTTAGAAACCTTCAATGGACTTATTGTTTACAAATTTAATTTGCAATGCAAAAAAGTTATTTTAAGAGTTAGCGATGTTTACGCCGATAAATAATCCCGAACGCACCCGTTCAAATCTCGTTCACTCCGTTCGGTCCAGCAAGCTACGGCGGAAGTGAGCGATCTTTCATTCTTAAAGAGAGAATCGCCAAGACGACACGTGCAGTCTTCATCGTTGAGCCGAATATTCAAATTAACGCCTATAACTGTACGTGACTAACAAAGTATTCAAAATTGATTTATGTACGCCTGTACATAAAACTGGCGACCGTGACAGGACATCAAGCAAGTTTTCGACAAAATCCGCTGCCTACTCTTCGCTTCGCTGGCCGACATCTTTACACCTGCAACGAGTTGGAAAATACGAAGGAAGTACCTCTCCTTTACCTATCTTTACCTTCCACCGCTATTTATTTGTGTTATGAGTGTTCGGTTTTGTTTTAAGAAGTTTTAATTGCATTTTTTTCACTTTGCACGTGCATAACCTAATACCTAAACCTATCTATTGTGCACGTGGCTATTCATGTTCGTTGCAACAAGCATTGTTTTTGGATGGGGCTTTGAGATTTGCACTCGCTATTCATTACAAGCTACTTATTGTCTATTTTACGAGTGCTACATTCCATTTACAAAGCGTTTTATTGCACGCCTACGTGACTCAAGCGCACGCCGCCATTTGCAATAGTCTTGTTAATTTATTGGGGTTGTTTATTTAAAGGCGCGTGCGCCCTTTTACTTTAGCTGATGGTGCCTTCGTTGCTAACAAGTGTGGTGCATGGTGTTTTAAAGTGATTTGCCGAAAATTCCAGTGTTTGCGACGTGGCCACGTGGTCGCGACTTGCGCTTCCTACGAGCTGCTCCTGCTGTCGCCTGCTGCGTGCGCGGTGGCCGGCTGCAGGGCAGTCTATTCGTGCTTCGGGGTGCTGGCTGCGACTAACCGCGTGCTTCTCACCACACCTAACTGGTCAGATCTGCACATTTAGTTACCTAATTCATTGTGTTGCGCATCAAAATGGCCACCAATAGTGACAATTTACAATTTTCTCAACTTATTCGTAAACGTGCATCAGTTAAAGGACGGCTTACCAAAATTAAAGAATACGTAGAAGGTCTACGTCTGTTAGAACCGTGTGATTCGAATAGCTCGATTATAAATGAGTTAAAAATTAGACTAGACAAGTGTCAATTATTATTTCAATCGTTTGACGAAATTCAAACCGATATCGAACAATATTGTGATGATTTAGATAACCAATTAAGTGAGCGAGACTTTATTGAAAGTCAATTCATCTCCCTCATTTCTATAATTCAGAGTCTAATTGAATGTAATACTTCAGCAAAAGAGCTTGATGTACATAGTGATCATAGAAGTTGCAATTCCAATATTCATAACAACAACATTAAATTACCTACAATTAAACTTCCATCCTTTGATGGTAATTATATAAAATGGCTGGAGTTTAGAGACACCTTTGAAGGGCTAATCCATTTAAATGAGTCTATACCTATAATAAGTAAATTTCACTATCTAAGGTCATCGCTTGAGGGAAGTGCTCTTGTTGTAATCAAGTCAATTGAATTTACTGCTACAAATTACTCTGTCGCTTGGGACTTGTTATGCGAGAGATATAACAACAAAAATATTTTGATTAACAATCATTTAAAGGCACTTTTTTCTTTGGAGCCACTTACTAAGGAGTCTTATAAGGCTCTACGTTTTGTTATTGACATTGTCACTAAAAATTTAAGGTCTTTGAATACATTGGGACTGCCTACCGATAGTTGGGACGCCTTGATAATATATTTGGTTGCATCAAAACTAGATACTTCAACCAATTGCAAGTGGGAAGAGTACAAGAATAGCTTGCCTAGCTTACCTACCATTGAGGAATTCTTTACATTTTTGAGAAATAGGGCTGCCATACTAGAAACTACACAAACTAATAGAGGTGAACGTCCTGTATATCAACCTAGACGGGATGTGCCTACTAGGAATACTAACTACACAAAGGCATTTGCTGTCCGTTCTCATGATCGGTCTAATTCAGGTCCTACAACTTCTAATTACAGTCCCTCTTGTGCTATTTGTAATGAAGCTCATTTAGTACACATGTGCTCTAATTTTAAACAAATGTCTATTGAAGAAAGGCAACGTGAAGTGTCACGCCTAAATTTATGTACCAATTGTCTGCGTAGGGGCCACAATTCGTTTCGTTGTCGTCTAATGGGCTCTTGTCGCCTATGCAAATCTAAACACAACACTCTATTACACTTAGACAGACCAAGAGCTAACAGCAATGCAGCAGAAGAAGGAAATTTATCTGTGCCTTCTCTACCTATTGCTCTTTCTGCCACCTCTGTCTCTCACGTTCTCCTATGTACTGCGGTGGTTGATATTGTAAGCCCAATAAATAATAAAATATACAAAGCTCGCGCTCTCCTTGATACAGGGAGCCAATCATCATTTGTGACAGAAAGTTTAAAAACTAAAATTGGTCTACCTACAAACAACACAAAGGGTGTTAGTGTATCAGGGATTAATAATACTTCATTTAGCATAAAGGAACGTTGTAAATTTAATTTGAAATCCCGTGTAAATAATTTTAATATAAATGTAAATTGTTTAGTTGTTCCCCAAATTACTGGCTGTCTGCCATCGATTAATGTTAATGTTGACAACCTCAATCTACCTGTAGATATTGAGCTTGCAGACCCATCCTTTTATCGTCCTTCCAATATTGATATTCTTTTAGGGGCTGATGTATTCTGGGATATTGTAGGTTCCGAACGAACTAAATTAGGTGTCAACAAACCTGTCTTGCAAAATTCTCAATTTGGGTGGGTTATCTCTGGACCCATAGCTCATGTAGAAGCAGAGTGTCAACAACAAGTTCAGTGTAATTTTACTAAGGAAATTCATGACACACTTAAGCAATTTTGGGAAGTAGACGAGCTTCATCTTGATAAAGTGTCACTAACTACTGAAGAAAATTCATGTGAAACCCATTTTGTAGAGACCATGCGCAGGTTACCCTCTGGGAGGTTCTCAGTTAAAATGCCTTTTAAAGAAGAGCCCGATAAGGTACTCGGTGACTCTTACGTGCAAGCTAAAATGCGTTTTTTCAATTTGGAGAAAAGACTGCGTAAATTGCCGCTAGTTAAACAAGAATATACAAACTTCATTAAAGAATATGAGGATTTAGGTCACCTAAGTGAAATTGATAGGCCTACATTTGGGTATTATTTACCACATCATGCCGTCATTAGGGAAAACAATGAAACAACTAAATTGAGAGTTGTCTTTGATGCATCTGCAAAAACAACATCTGGCAAGTCATTAAATGACATACAGTTAATTGGACCAGTTGTGCAAGATGATCTTATATCAATTTTATTAAGGTTTCGATGCCATAAATATGTGTTATTGGCTGATATTCAAAAGCATTACAGGCAAATTGAAGTTGATTCGTCCCAGCGCCACCTACAACTCATAATTTGGCGGGACGACGAATCTCAGCCCTTAAAGGTCTTGCAGCTTAACACTGTTACCTATGGTACAGCTTCTGCACCTTTTCTTAGTACTAGATGCCTTAATCAACTATCTCAAGAATGTCCAGACCCAACTATAGCTCACATCATTGATCATGACATATACGTAGATAATTTAGCTACTGGGTCCTCTACTGAACAAGGTATCAAGTACATTCATGACAATGTTATTAAAGTTTTAAATTCAGCTTGCTTTCCTTTGCATAAAATTGTAACTAATGCGCCTAACGTCATTCAAAGCGAGAATATTAATGATGTCCCGCTATTAAGCAAAGAGTCCAGTGTATTAGGTCTCAATTGGTCACCTAAGGTTGATACACTGCAATTCTCAATCAACATGAATTCTGATTTACCAATCACTAAGCGATCAATATTGTGCTTGACTTGTAAAATATTTGACCCGTTAGGGCTAGTAAGTGCTTGTGTAATAAAGGCAAAGGTAATCTTACAAAAGCTTTGGAGCCTAAAATTGGACTGGGATGAACCAGTACCGCCTAACTTATCCAAAGAATGGTCAAGTATTGCCAATACTTTAAATCAATTGTCACAACTACAAATACCACGCTTTGTTATGTGTGACGAACCTACATCAGTTGAACTTCACTGTTTTGTGGACGCATCACAAGATGCATACGGTACTTGTGTATATGTACGTACTGTTAATGAAGGTAATGTTACAGTTATGCTGCTATGTGCTAAGGCGAGAGTAGCACCAATAAAGCCCACAACTATACCGCGGCTAGAGCTCTGTGGAGCTTTGCTGGGAGCTCGTTTATGTTCAAAACTAAACAAGGCACTCCACCTCAATATCACAAAAATAACATTTTGGACAGATTCCACGATTGTTCTTTGCTGGATTAAAACTCCTCAAAAGGTTCTAAAGACCTTCGTGTGTAATAGAATCCAAGAAATAAACGAGCTCTCTAATGGTAATACTTGGAGGCATGTTCCCACAGACCTTAATCCAGCTGATTTAGCGTCAAGAGGTGTCGCGCCTCAAGACTTGATGAATGCTTCTACCTTGTGGTGGGAAGGTCCTCCGTTCCTAAAACAGGAGTCCACCGCCTGGCCACAAATACCAAATTTGACAGTGGATGTACCTGAGGTCAAAGTCCTTGTAAATATTGATACTCCCAAATTAATTGATTTTAGTAAATATTCAAATTTCAATCGGTTAAAAAGAATATTTGCCTACTGCCTACGATTTATACATAATGTGAAGAAAAACAATTCAAAATTCTCAGGTTCTTTAGAGGTTATAGAACTTAACAATTCACAGACAATTCTAACTAAACTTTGTCAAGCAGAATCGTTTGCTGCAGAAATAGCGACAATAGCTAGTGCTAATAAATTGCACCATAAATCTAAATTACTACCATTAAATCCATTTATTGATGCCAATGGCATAATAAGAGTTGGTGGAAGACTAAAGTTCTCCAATCACAACTATGACAAGAAACATCCTATTATTTTAGATGCAAAGCATCATTATACTAAAATATTAATAAGGCATGAACACCATAGACTATTTC
Organism: Watsonalla binaria; assembly: GCA_929442735.1. NCBI lineage: Eukaryota > Metazoa > Arthropoda > Insecta > Lepidoptera > Drepanidae > Watsonalla > Watsonalla binaria. The sequence goes on from OV838932.1 coordinate 2,724,980, forward strand.
ACGCAGGGCCCCAATTATTGTTGGCATCAATTCGAGAACAATTCTGGCCCCTAGGCGGTAGAATGCTTGCAAGACATGTTTGTAGAGCTTGTTCAATATGTGTGCGTTTCCGGGGCAAGACAATCCAACCCATCATGGGACACTTGCCTTCTGAACGTACCAATGTTACCTTTCCATTTCATTCGTGTGGTACCGACTTTGCAGGGCCATTCATGATATCCAGTAAGAAAGGACGTGGCAATCGTATAACTAAATGTTACTTATGTATATTTGTTTGTCTTTTAACCAAGGCTGTCCATCTAGAAGTGGTCAGTGACCTCAGTAGCGAAGCCTTTATTTTGTGTTTACGCCGTTTTATCTCTCGTCGTGGCAGGCCCCAGGTGATACATTGCGACAACGGCACTAACTTCGTAGGTGCTCACAATGAGTTGGGTAGAATACTGCGGTCCAGTCGTAAGCCTATTTGCGACTTTGCTAGTGACGAAGGCATTACCATGAAATTTATTCCGGCATATTCACCTAATTTTGGGGGTCTTTGGGAAGCGGGCGTAAAATCATCAAAGTTCCATCTTAAGAGAATAGCTGGCAACGCGTCACTAACGTTTGAGGAACTTACTACACTCTTTGCACAAATAGAAGCAATCCTAAACTCACGCCCCCTGTCCCCTCTATCTTCTGACCCCCAAGACTTTAATCCCATCACTCCTGGTCACTTCCTGATCGGTCGTCCACTCATGTCAGTGCCAACAGAAACCATGGATATGGCTAGACCCAATCGATACCAGCTGATCGAGAAACTCCGGCAACAATTCTGGGCGCGCTGGAGTCAAGAGTACCTTGCCGAATTGCAGACCAGGACCAAGTGGCGTACACGACAGCACGACATCTGCATTGGGGAAATGGTGCTCCTAAAAGAGGATACAGCTCCACCACTGAGATGGCGACTGGGCCGAGTCATCAGACTTCACCCCGGTCCAGACAAAGTAACGAGAGTCGTCGACGTCGAGACAGCAAAGGGAACTGTTCGACGTGCTCTCAATAAATTAGTCCCTCTGCCTACCGAGGATCTTGAAAGCAGGAGCTTTCAAGGGGGGCAGGATGTTTACGCCGATAAATAATCCCGAACGCACCCGTTCAAATCTCGTTCACTCCGTTCGGTCCAGCAAGCTACGGCGGAAGTGAGCGATCTTTCATTCTTAAAGAGAGAATCGCCAAGACGACACGTGCAGTCTTCATCGTTGAGCCGAATATTCAAATTAACGCCTATAACTGTACGTGACTAACAAAGTATTCAAAATTGATTTATGTACGCCTGTACAGCGATATTGATTTGTAATGGTAACCATTTTCCCCGAAGGAGTAGGCAGATGTGTTCTGATAAATGAAACTTTAGTAATTAACGCGGCATGAGGAACACCGTGGAGTTTATGGGTGCAAGTACGACATAAACCTTCCACCGTCCCGACTGGTGTATCTATAATGGATTCTCCATGTCAAATCATAAGGGTCATTCAGCCAGGACTTCGAAAATTAAATTTAAATAATAATTGGTTGGAATTCCAAATCGTCAGGACACAAAAAATACACTGTACAGGATTATGAATGCTACCACCGGGTTCGGAAGGTTGCTTTTGCTGAGAAGACCCCGGCAAGAAACTCAACAATGACATTTTTCAATAATATTTTTTATAATTCGTAATGGTTCCAATATATCTCATGGATCGACACTATTCCAATGCTCAGGGTACCAACTATTATCGTTTAAGTAGCACTTATTGAGAACTTCTCAGCTGCGATGTTTAAATTTACGATACAACCATTCATAGTAAGCTTTGCTTAAGCCGATGATGGTAGGCCACCAGCTGTCAAAAATAAAAAGTATTAAAAATAATAGTGAGTATGACAAATTCCAACCAGTCAAAAAACAAAGTTAAAGATTTAAAATTTATTAAACGTAGCCAAAGGATGTATGGAAATCACTTTACAAAACTGATGTAAAACGAAAGGGTCATACAAAAGCACTTACAAATATTAAGTGCACGCTTACTCTATAAGTTACCATCGACAAGTGAACTTCGACCTCTACGCTACTTAGCCTGAGGCCACATTAGGAGCTCGTAAAACCGCTAAGAGGTCTTTATTGACCAAACGTGACTGCTTTGTCCCGGTTGTGTATATAATACTCGGTAACGCGTATTTAGTGGTATTTGTTCCGGTTAATATGTATTTTATTAGGGTTTACGCGTGATTGATTGAGGCACGTTTAAAATAAATTATTCGAAACTAGCTTCTGTCCACGGTTTTACACGCTATAGGGATTTTTAATGTAACTCGATTAACATTATAATTCCTGTTATTTAGTGATATTATAGCTTTCAGTACGTGAAAGAATTTTTAAAATCGACCCTGTAGTATCTGAGCTTATTCGTTACAAATATACAAGCAAGCACTCAAAATATTTGGTCTTTAAATTATATTACTAACTATGTCCTGCGGTTTCATTTAGATGCGTAGATTTAAATTCATTTCGCGAAATCCTAATGTTTTTTTATCATCGAAATCGATTCATCCAATCAAAAGTTCTGAGGTAACAAACATAAAAGATCCTCTTTTTTTGAAGTCGATTAACATAGGTTTTTTTTTATACTAAAATGGATACTCGATGCGGCATCGGACGATACTTTTGGCGCTTACTAACGGCTATTTATTCGACAGGTAAACATTAGAAACCTTTTAACCTTACAAAGGTCACCTTGTCCTACCTCTCCTCCATCCCTCATGGAGCACTGACGAATTTACTCGCCAAACCACACCACAGTAGCATTACCACCACAGCAGTATTGTTCGGTTCCAATGTTCTGTATGGTGTGGGAACCCTCAATCGGAAAGCTCTGAATTCCGAACGGGAGATCTTGATACGCCACACTCTCTTTGATCTAACTAATGCTTGTGTTCTAATATGCGAATAGTGTACTTGTGCACAACCTAAACCACTGATCCTAGAGACATTTCATTTTAAGGCTGTGAGTTATTTATTTTTTTGAGAAAAGATTGTCCGAAATTTCACCCCTAAAGGGGTAAATTAAGTGGCCGCCAAGTAGGCAAAACAAAGACGCGCTCAAAGACCTAGTAATCTATACAAATATTATATATAAAGAGGAAAGTAAGTATGTTTATAACAAATTGGCTCAAAAAGTACTGGACCGATCTTAAAGATTCTTTTAGCTATGGATAGCTGCATCATCAGCGAGTAATATAGACTATGTTTTATCACCGTACTCTCACGGGAACGGGAACTACGCGGGTGAAACCGCGTGACGTCCACTAGTCTATACAATAACTTGTAGACTAAGTCAAAAACATATTCTTCAGAAGGTCTTCACGTTTCAGTGAGCTTCGTTGTAATCCTCTCCCGAGGGACTTGAGTAATAATTTCAGTATTGGAATATTATACAAAATTCACAATTTCTTTGCGAATATCGAAAATTTTAATTGGAATACTGAAACTAGATTAACGTTTTATGAAATAATATTTTATTACTTATAGTTTAATCAAACCAGAGCGTGTTCTAAAGTACGATAAATATAATATTATTTTCGTTTTTAAATATATTTCATTTGTATAAATGAAGCTTGTAGAATGTGCATATTAACTCCTAAGCTATATAAGCTATATAGCATAAAGTATATACTTTTATATTCTTTGGTCATTAATACAGATAAATAAAATTGAAGAGTCTGTTTGTAAATTCAACTTTTCACTAAATGCATATCAAAGTATACACAGTTTTGACAAAGAAAAACCAATTTAAAAAAAATCTCTGTCTGTCTGTTTGTTCTGGGTACTCTCTGAAACGGCTGGACCGATTTTAATGGGACTTTCACAATTAGCGTTCCGCGGATCATCCGTGAAATTAAGTCTACGCGGGTGAAACCGGGCACAGTAGTACGTATAACGATGATTTTTTTTTAAATATGGGATTTTTTATTTTATTTCAATACTGACCACTAGCCGAATGCTATGCGTCTAAAGTCTACACCATATATATATGTGGTCTTTATCTGTTGCGCGGGGAAAGTATGGTTCCCCCGTATCTTGCATGGAAAGTTTTCAGTGAATACATGAATAAATCTCAAGTAAACTTACGACTGAACGATTTTAGGCTCTTCTAAAACTTTCAGAAACACCTGTTCATGATTTTGTTTCAGATGCGTAGCATGAGAAAATATTAGATTGTTTTCACATCAAAGAAGTATTATGGAAAGTTTTCACGTCGGTATAATTTTTAAACTTTATCATATTTCCCTAATAGCAGCCATAACGTTTCCCCGTGATTTCGTCTGCTTTAACAACGTTCCTTAACAAAGTAAATGTATTTCTGTTCTTTAGTTAATTCGTCTGATAATTGATCGTGAAATAGAAATATACAGACGTAGTTTTTTAAATAACGTATGTATTTTATCTTATAAAATATATTTATCAGCATAGCACATGCTATGACTGCGAATTACATTATGTCCTATTTTTACTCGAAAACGAATATAATAATTATGTAGAACGAAATGAAGCAAAATAAGTTAGTAAATATCGTAGCACGAGACAAATGGTGGCCTCTGCCTACACCCATGGGTTACAGGCGAGAACACGTATGTAATTCAATTCCACTTCAAAAAGTCCAGCCTTTTTACAATCTATATACAAACAAAAACAATTAAGCAAACAACCAACTGATCTAGAAAACGGAAAACAGTGTCGAATGAAAAACAACAATGTAGATTAGATCAATACGAGCTACGAGCCAACAGTGACACAAACTGAATATCGGAATAGGATGTGGACACGTACTAATGGTGCGCTTACACGGGCAACATTTACCTGGCTAAGTTCATAGTGACGTCATCGTCGCAACAATTTTTTTCCCAATGAGCAGACTAAGTATGACGTCACAACAATATTTTTTCAATGAGCAGTTTAAGTGTGTCGCGCATGGCTAATTATGACGTCACTATTGCATTTTTTTATCAAATGAGTTAGCGCTGAATCAATGCTCGCATATAGACTACCCTATTAGTTGGAGGTAATGAAGTTTAAGATGCTGCTTGTTGGGGCTTGATACACTGTTATAAATAATGTCTACAATTACTTTATATCATTTTCTGTACCTATTAGAACTGTGTCCATGGGCTAATAATTATGTGGTGATAAATGTTGTAATATTCAAAATCACGTCGTCTGGTAGAAGCTTCTCGTGACAAGCGGGCTGGGGCTTTTCTCGCTCAGAGAATCAGCATTGCTATTCAACGTGGTAATGCTGCCAGCCTTCTTGGCACGATCCCGAGAGACACCGATTTGGGCCAAGTTTTATACTTGTAATTAGTTTTTAGCTACTTATTAGTTGTTTTTTATTTGAATTATGAAATTTAAAATTATTTAAATAATTTTGAAAAGAGTAATCACTGAGTTGCCGGACTCTTCTCAGTAAAAGCAACCTTCCGAACCTGGTTATAATATGCATAATCATGTATAATTATGCAATTCTGACGATTTACTAGTGCTTTGTTAAAATCGTAATCACATAATTTTTTTATATACGTTCACGCCATCCCAGAAGGGTTCCCGAAGGGGTAAGTGTTGTAACAACAACATCTACATTTCAGCGAATATGATTATGTGCCAACGTGACAGAGTGTGAGTCGATCGCAATCACAGACACTATACATACGTCTTTGAATGACGATGTTTTCTTTCACCGTAAAGCACGATAATACCTTGAATTTGAATTTAGTCACATAATACTTTTATAATTGTGTGGAATGAATACATGCTTTGTTTGTGTGTTGAAACATTATGCATATTTTATCTATATAACAAATTCCACAATAAGCATGAGAATCAAGATTTTAAAGTCGCTTTAAGTAGAGGTGTTATGGTTGCCCGTCTGCATACACCTTAATGCGATTCCCTGATGGCAACGAGTCATCAGCGTCGAGTCATCAATCACCCGTTAAATTAATTACCCATCTAATCTGGCCGATAGCTTTTGTTTCTGTACGTTTGTCCAACAGTGGAGTGTGTATGTTGCTTTATTGCGCATTCGGTACTGTTTGTTTCAATGATTCATACAAACTGAGTCCGAATATTTACGTACAATATTTTGCCTGCGTTGAATTAGAAAAAAGCATGACATGTAACAAATACTTTAAATTTAACGGTTGGATTAACGTTCACGTGAATTTTGCTGGCATATAGCTAAATAGCTTATCTATACAGACAAATAAAATTGAAGTGTCTGTTTGTAATTCCAAAATAACAGCTTTTCACTAAATGCATATGAAAATGTTACATTACTGGCCTTATAAAATTATTATTTAATTTTTTCTCTTCCTGTCGGTTTGTTCTGGCTAATCTCTAAAAAAGCTTAACCGATTTTAACGGGACTTTCACTGGCAGACAGCTAATGTTACAAGGAGTAAATAAAGCTAATTTTTGGCCGAGCTAATGCTACCGAGGCTGGCCGAGGGCCACCCATGTAGACTTAATTAACTACTGCTACCAAAAATACCTTTGACTATAAAATACTTTAATATAAGACTAGCGAACGTCGCGGTTTTACCCGCATAGTTCTCGTTCCCGTAAGATTACGGACATAAAATATAGTCTATATTAATCAGTATTCATGTGACAATCAAATAGTGAAAGAGTTTTTGAAATCGGTCTAGCACTTTTTGAGCCAATTCGTTACAAACATACATACAAACCTTTCCTGTTTATTAGTATAGAAACCTCTATTTTATTGAATATAAATCAGTACACATGTTTATTAGATAACATCGAATCAGAAAAACTAACCTCAAAAATATAATCTACTAACTAAAAACCTTAAAAAATATAATCTTATAACTAAAATATATTATTAAAAGGAGTCCCTGTAGACAAGGTTCCGAAGATACTGGCAGCATTCCCCCTTTGGATGGCAAGACAAATTCTTTGACCGAGGTAGCTGCCAGCTCTTCGGTCTCCTGTGATGTGGACTAACCTTTAGCGCTAGGACCCCACGGACCAAGGGTCTCGACTCCGAATGGGACAAAGTCATATCCGGAGCCCAGACCCCTGTATAGAAATAAGGGATAAACTAATACAATTGAGTGACCATTGATGAAACCGGAGCACAGCTAGAATTAAACAAGTAAATAATCTAATATGTACCAGAAACCGCTTTTAAGACCTAAATGTTCCAAGAGATACATTATATCAACGCGTTGCATTAGCTAAAAGCATTTGGATGTTAGATAATTGATTGGTTGGCAATGCTAACAGCAAGAGTGGTAGCCGCACTGGTTCTAGTCCATTTCAAAGTATTGACACTTACTTAGAGTGCAATCTCTAATTGGAAGACACTTAGATAAATGGTGGGTTAAATTGAAATTAACATGTTCTGTATATTAAAGTCGTGGTAACTGAATGGTTCAATTCAGTGGATAGCTACATTATTAACAAGTAACATAGGCTATATTTTATCCCCGTACTTCCACGGGAACGAGAACTACGCGGGTGAAACCGCCTTAGCCATACCGAGCGAACGCCCGAGCCCTGGCCTTATGCCATACATTGTTGGTGTCGGCACTTGATTCAACCCGATGTGGCTGATCACCTGATTTTTATACGAACCGACTGCAATCTGACCTTCGCAACCCCTTTAACGAGGAAAATCTGTGATCAGGGTTAAACCAGTTGTCAGACTATTTTAGGCCTCCGACTGACCTGTAACGATTACCAAGGATGATAAATTGGCAACCGGGACCGACGGCTTGACGTGTTCTCCGAGGCACGGAGGGAACTCGGGCGGTCACCCATCCATTTACTGGCTAGGCTTAGGGTTGCTTAAGTTCGCTGATCGAATGATATGCGCAATAGCAACTGTGCCACGAGCGTGACGTCCGCTAGTTGACCATAATTAAAGCTTACTTAGCTTAAAATTTACTACCGTTTTCAAGTTTAAGCCTGCCAGGAATTAAACCAAAAGCCGTGGTGGCCTTGAGGTTTGAGCAGTCGCCTGCTACACAAGCGACGCAAGTTCGAATCCCAGCGGGACCTGTACCATTGAATTTTTCTAAAAAAACTTGTACATGTACAATGATTTCACACCACGTGCTTTACGGTGAAGGAAAACATCGTGAGGAAACCTGCATAATTATTAATATATTTATTGCATTTAAGTTAGTTATATGAAGTTTTTTTTATTGACGATGGGGAAACCTGGGAGAAGCAGGTCGAGGTAAACCCCCGGGGGCCATCCTCCGTGCTTAGCGGGGACTCCGGGTACTCTTATAGATCACTTTGCCGGGGCCATCGCTAGCATGCCCTCCGGCCCCCTTTTAGTCGTGTCTTACGACAGGCAGGGGAGACCATAGCCAAGCCAAATGCTGCATAGACCTTGCCTATTGGGTGGGCTGTTATAGCCTCCAATCCCACCATACTATACGCATGCAATTTTAATATAAGAAAAAATTCACATTCGCAGAAATACTCGTGGAGTCAACTGTAAACGTTAAAAGCAGCGTATTAAGAACATCGACGTTACATTTTAGTTCCATAATATGAAACGTCAAACCTCAAAGAACTCAATACGCACACTTAAAACAATCATAGTTGACCCCATAAAGGCTAGAAACTTCCCAGCCGGCAAATAATAACTAAATGTGCTAAGAAAAACAAAAGAGTAACGTCTTCAAGTACCTGACAAACAAATATTAATATCACTCGTTTCCTTCAGGAGTTCGAGGCATCTGTCGCCTCTGGATGGTTTCATGCATAATGCAAGCAGCTGATTGTGCCACATAGGACCAGCTCTTTGCGAACATTCATCCTGTATTTGCTTGGCGAACATTGTTTTCCTTACCCATACTGTATAATGCGGTCCCGGCTATGTTATTGTTTTGAGGAACATATTTTGTTTGGGTTTCCTTTTTAAATTGTTTACGGACAAAATGTTTACTCCATGTTTTAATGGTTACTACACCTAACTTTATTAGATCCCGTTTATGTCTGTAATAAATAAAAAATAGGCAAAAGTTATTGACTACCAACGCACTCGCCAAACGCTTCGGGCTTGAATCTCAATGTATGTGCAGTGATTTCACACGACGTGCTTTATACGGTAAAGGACCACATCGTGAGGAAACCTGCTTGTCTAAGAAAATCATCTTCGGTGAAAAGTGGGTGTAATTATTACAGCACCTCTGCCAACGCCTTCGGAGAATACAGGTATGACCATATTATTATGTATATAAATAAAAATATAGAGCTTTAAAATTCTTGAGTTTGAATTTAGTGTGTTGCGAATAAGCATATACCCAACCTGTAGGTCTAAAAATACCACTTTGGGAGAATCTTGATGTGATCCAAATATGATTGATCATCGAAATGGCATAATGGTCACTTAAGTGTAATTCATATTATGTATGCATCACGAATGATTAATATTTCGCAATTCACTTGTTTCACACTTTCCTATGAAGATTCCTAAAATGGTCCACAAAATATAATTTGCTTTTGTGACAAATAGCATCATAAAAAGTTAGTTAGGGACTAACATCAACAATTATTGTAATCATTCGTGAATCACAATCGAATCACATTATGATTCTCCCAAAGTGGCCTTTTTAGACCTACTGATTGTAGCAGGCTTTCATAGTATACAAACCCTTGCTATACAAGGGGTATCGAGCGCGTGTTTTCAACCCTGCAAACTTTTCACACCCTTCTTAAAGACCACTTTGGGGAGTTCATTTGACAACCAGTGGGGCGCGTTCATCAAAGGGGGTGGAAAGAGATCTTAAGCTAGGTTAGGTCGTTCTGAAAGGAGCATACTATTTAGGTTCTTATAGATGAGTAGTTGGATGTGAAACGATCAAAATCTATATAGATAATACATTTGAAATGTCTGTGTGTAATTCCAAATAAACATTTTTTCACTATATACATAAAAAACATTTTTGAACATTTTTCTCTGTCTGTTTGTTCCACGTAATCTCTGAAACGACTAAACCAATCTTAACGGGATTGACACGTAGCTAATGTAACATAGGCTACTATTATTTAGAAAAAAGTCATGAGTGCAAAGCGAATATAATGGGTATAACTACACATATATTTTCTCACCACGTCATAAAGACAGACAAACAGACTCATAAAACGACTATTGCGCATCCAAGGTCAGCGCTTACAACTCGTGACAACACCAGATTAAATGATGTCTTAGTAGACCCGCAAAAAGATCCCTGTACAAATACATATAATAATGGAAATCTATAGCACACCTCTGCGTACCTCAGACATCCTCAACTTAATAACAACGTCGGATGAATACCAAGTGAATCCATCCCTCATTTTGTTGGTACAAATCGCCCTCGAAAGGGGATAAATCATGAGATAGGGCAAAAACTGTGGGCCAAGCGATACGTGACTAATTCACTGACATGAAAAGGCTTTTACTAAACAACTATTGGGTATGTTCAATCGGTTATGTCTTATGACGTCCGCGTCGCCATCATGGGGAAAGTTGAATGAACTCTGATCTTTGACATTACATAGTTCAGATTGCTGGGGGCAGACTATTATCGTTATAGCAGTTACTTCTAAATAACTTCTTAGCTTTGACGTTTGATTTTGGTAACGACAAATTAAACCTAAATATGAAGTACTACGACCCGCTCCGTAAATGATCATATTTCGCTCCCTGTAGGCCCCTACCATCATCGGATCTGGATGACGGGTTGTCCACTTCCCTCTATGATGGTTGAGGAGGTCAATAGCTGGCATTCTTTCACGCGTCATCCTTGTGAACAGGTGCTGCTTTTGGGGGCTGGTCAATTCTAGCTACGCATTTATTTATAAGTAGAATTACTAGACTTTTATTTATGTTCATTTTTATCGATATTTATGCATTGGAACTGTGTCTATGGGCTTACATTTCTCAAGTGCATAGTTTTGTTCTTTTTTTTAAATTGTATAATATTTTTGAAAAGATTGATTACTGAGACTCTTGCCAAGTTCTTCTCAGTAAAAGCAACCTTCCGAACCTGGCGGTAGCATGTATAATCTGTTTAATTATGTCATTCTGACGATTTGAAAGCACTTTGTCAAAAGTCTAATCGAATAGAAATATTTTTGACTTTGCCTTTGACTTTGGTTGAAGCAGAGAGTATTAAGAATTTCTGAGCTTTGACGTTTCATTTTTGTATCGTAAATCAAAATCGCAGTTGTTCTTAATACGTTCTGCTTAAACCGATGATCTATTCAATTACGTTAATTGCATGACTGCATTTGTTTCGGCTAATCTCCAAAACGGCTCGACCGATTTTAACGGGATTTTCACTGGCAGATAGCTAACATTACATGGAGTAATTTAGGCTTAACTGTTATTAAGAAATAACATTTGGGTTCTGCGGGCCACATGTGAAAGTAAGTCTTTAAAGTTAGTATTTAATTTAAAAAAGTTTGTATGTAGGTACTACAATTCAAATCCCAAAAAAAAATATTTAAAGGGTGACCGCGGAAAATTGTTATTTCATTTTTAAAGGGATCAAATGTTTTCTAGGCCATGTTGAAGATTCCGAGAAGTTATAAACGGGATGGCGCTCTCTACTTCATTGAAGTGTGGAAAAATTGCGTTTCAAAAATTTACAATCTCACGGGGCTATAGTGATTCTCTTAACAAAAAATATAATTAATTCAAAACAGTCGCCGCAGTTATATTTAACGAGACTTAGGTTTAAGTTTAATTTTTAAATATTCGTTTTCACGTAATTCAATTTGAAAAAACCCAAAGCAAGATATTGAGAGATACAAAATACAATACAATTCTATTGAATAAATTTAACTTTCCTCGCAAATAAATCTGAATTCAGAGAACTAACGTGCGTATTATACAAAAGTACTTGGTAGTCGAAATCTGTTCGCTACATTCTATTGAACTATCGAATCATCTCTTTGGTAAACATTTTCAATTAATTCCAATTTTCGTAATGCTTTCAAGGATTCTTAGAAATATATAACAGGTTGGAAATCAACAAAATTCCACGTAATCTAATATAGGTATAGAAAACTGCTCCTAAAAGACTTGACCGATTTTATTAAATGTTTTGTGTGTTAGGTGGTGCCAACTTCGCAACCCCTTTAACGAGGAAAATCTGTGATCTGGGTTAAACCAGTGGTCAGACTATTATAGGCCTCCGACCGACCTGTAACGATTGGCAAAGATGACAAATTGGCAACCGGGACCGACGGCTTAACGTGCTCTCAGAGGCACGGAGGGAACTCGGGCGGTCCCCCACCCAATTACTGGCTGGGGTTAGGATTACTTAACTTCGCTGATCGAATGATATGCGCAATATCAACTGTGCCACGAGCTCCTCTTATTAATCATGTTCAGTAAAAAGTGTGTGTTGTAAGTACTGCTCAAACACTTCTTTCTCCTTCAGGGATTGTTCAGACAAGACGTATAGGTTTTCAAATTTATACGTAAATCTTAGTAGTTTGGAAAGCGTAAATTTAACAATGAAATATGTTTGTTGGAGACAAACGATGGCCGGCACTCCGCACAAGTGGCCGCGAACCCGAGGGCATCGCGTTATTTATCGTTCACAATTTGTATCAAAACAAAGGATTATGAAATATCATAGATACCAACGTGTTTTGGGGTAAACGGATCGTTTATGTTCAAAAAGGGCTTGTATTTAATGCTCGTGTTATTCAGTTTGTGTTGAGAATATGTTATTTGATAACTCTCATTCTCTCGGTCAGTACCCATGAAGTTTGTTATACTATAAAGGTGGCTAACAGGCTAACTGTAGGCCTAGACAAAGAAACATTCCCTTGCGCTTGCGCTAATAGAAGCGACATATACGAAGCGCGAGGATAATGTTTGCTTTGTCTACAGGCAAGCGGCTACTGCGTTCTATAAATGCGTAAAACACTTACATACATACATGGCACTAAAGCGATTAGCGCCGTGATCATCATCATCTCCCTGGCCTTATCCCATACACTGTTGTGGTCGGCACTTGATTCAACCCGATGTGGCTCATCACTTGATTTTTATACGAAGCGACTGCCATCTGACCTAGGAACCTCTTTAACGAGGTAAAACTGTGATCTGGGTTAAACCAGTTGTCAGAATATTTAAGGCAGCCGAGACTGACGGCTTAACGTGCTCTCCGAGGCACGGAGGGAGCTCGGGCGGTCATCCGTCCAATTACTGGCTAGGGTTAGGGTTGCTTAACTTCGCTGATGGAATGATATGCGCAATAGCAACTTTGCCGCGAGCTCTTCGGTGAAATGTGGGTGTTGTAATTACAACACCTCTGCCTACCCCTTCGGGGAATACAGGCGTGAGCATATGTATGTTCCTGGAGTTTAATCTTAAGGTACCAAAAAGAAACGTCAATGTTCGGATTTTTTTAATAAGTTCTGCTTAAACCAATGCTGGTAGGACAAACTTACTAGTGCGCGTTTACCCTCACAACAAACGATTTAAAGGGAATCGCCGGTAAATTCTAAAGATACACATTTAATTATTTCCCCGAATCACGGCAACCTGTCGAATAATAATTCAATGTTTTAATTTCTCTCGCGGCCATTGATTTTATAAATTCGCCACTCCATCCGTGAATTTAATGCAAAACGTGCGTAGAAAACTTTTTGGTGCATTACTTCGTAAGGTTATTAATGAAGGGTCTGATTCTCACACCTTCTACCTACACCTTTGATGGATTGTGCCATTCATCTGGCCGAATGCAAACAAAGGCACTCGGAAATTCATTGTATACGGCCGTTTGAAACTGAGAAAAGTTATTCTCAACACTCGCTTCACCAAATTACGGCACTAAATCTCGCCCCATTTTATTTTGTTTTTATTCCGGCCTATATTTTATTGTGAGCCATCGAGTCCTTTGTCTCGGTTTGGTTGTTCATTTAGAGAATACTTGCATTCACCTGTGACTTCGCCTGCGTTATAAATATTTTACTATGTAATATGAATGCATTTATGAATTATATAAATATAGGTTGATGGAAATAATAGTTGAGGAGGGCGATGGCTGGCATTCTCGTCATACTTGTGAACAGGTGTTGCTAGTGGGGGCTGGTCATCTCAAGCTACACAATTATTCATAATACTTATTTTTAGTTTTTAAATTTTTTTATCGACTTTTGTGCACTGGAACTGTGTCCATGGGCTTATATATATTTTTTATGATTTTATATTGTATTACTCAAAACTATAAAAATATTTTTTCAAAAGAGTAATTACTGAGTTTCTTGCCAGGTTCTTCTCAGTAAAAGCAACCTTCCGAACCTGGCGGTAGCATGTATAATCCTATGTAATCGTGTCTTTCTGGCGATTTGAAAGTACTTTGTAAAAAGTCTAGTCGAATAAAAGTATTTTTGAATTTTGAATTGGGTACATGTGAACAAAACGTTTTTTCTTATTATTTTGGTTTCCAAATATGTCTAAAATATGATAACTAATAAGTATTTTTATATGAAATTCCATGGAAACTGACCTTTAATACCTTCTCAACCAAATAAACACAGGCAACTTCTTTCTTTCATAAAACTACAACGTAAAACCAAACTTATGCATAAGTACTATAAGGTTTTTATAGTTACCATTTCCCAGCATGACAGGAGTTTCAAACTGCACCGTGGAAACTTAATTAATAATTGAATGGAATCATTTTAGCTCTACTTTCTTTCTATAGAACGGAATATAAAAAGGATATGTTCATTGTTATTAATAGTGTGCTATGCGATCGATATTGCCGATGTGTATTATTATAGCTAGGTGCTTGATTGAATTCAATTATTTACTTCTTTCCATAAGAGCCCGAAGGGGAATGATTTTTACTGAAGAAAAAGTCTCTAACCTCCCTCTTCCCTAACCTCATTATTTCAAATACTTTGAGCAACTCGGTATATTATATTACACAGTACTTAAAACTAATTAGAAGTAGAAAACTCGGCCTAAATCGGTGTCTTTCGGGATCGTGCCAAGAAAGCTGGCAGCATTGCCACGTTTAATAGCAATGCCAATTCTCTGAACGAGAAAAGCCCCAGCTCGCTTGTCACAAGAGGCCCATATCAGACGACTTTGAATAGTTGATGAACCGTAAACGCAGAAAATATGTATACATGACCAATGCAAGCATATTAAGATATTATTAAGATTATACAACCTAGACACATTGTCATTCGATTCATTCAATTCCTGTGATTCCAAATATTTCGACAATATCGTGAATTACCGTAGTGTGTGACAGAGATAAAACTCATAGCGATGCACGATTGAGAGAAGTTTCAACAATCGAAACGATTGGAGTCGGTCAAATTTTCCATTGAGTCAAACATCGACTCGCCCTGATGATAAAACAATCGAAAGGCTTTTCTTTTTGTTTAGATGGTTCTATACAAGCGTTTGGTTCGAGTCTAGCCGAATGGTATCGATCGTCAGCCGACGCGATGCATCGCGCCGTGTTCGACGAATGGTGACTACACGCGAGTCGAACTCGTTACCATCGATTGCGATTAACATGTTTGAACAAATCGAAACAATCGCGATTAACCTCTCGCATCACATTAAACCCTCATCGAAGCCGTAATTAGTCGATCTCTTCCATGAGCCCAAATAACGCATAACCATATCTCACCACAATAAACACAAAACATCAGTATAAAATGCACAGTGCAAACGGCATGGCGATCAACATTGTAATAACACATTTAGCTGGCAGCCCCGTTTTACATCGGATTTGAATTTGAAATACCACCCACATCACCCGTAGATAATGCTGGTCACTCAACCCTGAATGGAAAACATTATGCTACCCAATATGTTTGAATTACAAAGTCATTTTATACTTTATTTTACTTCACATGATTTAAAGTCACAAAGTTACATACGTTAAATATTAATTGTAGTTGTTATATTTTATTTAATTGATGTAATACCCTGTACAGTAGACTGCTCTACTCTCGTTGTAACGCAATTCAAATGGGAATTGAATAAGTTAAATGAAAATAAGTAAGATTAAATAATTTAAAAGTAATTTTAGAATATATAAAAGTCAAAAAATTCTTGCGGACAACGTTCGGACTTTATTTTAGAACGAATAAGAATCCTAGTATAGCTTTGCGATATTTTGTATTTCTTCAAATAAACTTGTGGTATCATCGTCCCTGGCCTTATCCCATACATTGTTGGGGTCGGCACTTGATTCAACCCGATGTGACTGATTACCAGATTTTTATACGGAGCGACTGCCATCTGAGCTTCGCAACCCCTTTGACGAGGAAAATCTATGATCTGTTGTCAGACTATTTTATGGCCTCTGACTGAGAGACTGAAAGACTTGGCAACCGGGACCGACGGCTTAACGTGTTCTCTGAGGCACGGAGGGAACTCGAGCGGTCACCCATGCAATTACTGGCTAGGGTTAGGGTTGTTGCTTAACTTCGCTGTCGAATGCTCTTGTTAGCTTAGCTAGTTGTTATATTCGGATCCTTAATTTGGTCGTTACAATCGCTCCAATAGTTTTTTATTGCAAAAAATACAATTATTTTTTGATATATGCTAACGCTATCCCCAAAGGTGTAAACACCCACACTTCACCTAATATGGTGCCAACGACAGAAGGTGAGTCCATCGGCGTCTCAGTCTACACATGTCTTTGAATTACTTCTCAGATATATGCATGATACTGCGTTTAATTTTCAAAAAACTCAATGGTTCAGGCCGCTGGGATTCGAACTTGCGTCCACTATGGCTCTCAATTCTTTTCAATTCTTCTGTCTTTATAATATTACATAAGATAGATTAACCTAATCTGGAAGCACTTTGCATGAGATAAATCTAACGATTAAAATTAAGGTTTATTATACAGACCAAAGGTAAACAATGCGGTGCGTAGTGAACATTTCTGCACAGTGTTGGTATAAAGCTGTTTGCCACAGCACCGGGCTTCTAGCAAATAATGCCGGAGTGGCGAATTAAAATTAATTTCTCAGTCCTCGTCGACTAGTCCACAACTGACTCCGTAACTTGTAACAATAACTATTGTGTATTCAGACGAGCGGTTACGACGCTGGGATGTTCAGATGATAAAGAAGCATAAAAATGCTTTTTGATAAGCAAAACTTGTTTCTATTTTATTCATCATCATCATCGTATTCAGACGAGCGGTTAGGACGCTGGGATGTTTGGATGATAAAAAATGCCTTTCATAAGCATTTTTTTTTTAACTATAATTTTCCCAAACAAAATAAAAGATTTCATCTATACAACTATACACATACATAAAATTTAAGTGATTTGTAATTCCAAATCAACTGCTTTTCGTGAAATCTAAATGAAAGTGATTACGGTGCTTACAAAAAAAATCTAAATTGAACATAGAAAAAACAATTTCTTTCTCTGTCAGTCTGTCTGTTTGTTTGTTCGGGCTAATCTTCGAAACAGACTCTCACTGGTGGATATCTAACCTTAGGCTACTTTTATAATAAAAACAAAAACATTAGGATTCCACGGGTCTTACATGAAATTTACTCTACGTGAGTAAAACCGCGAGGCGCTTTTAGCGAAGTTTTAAAATGAAACAAAAATTACTATACTATATTTATAGAATAAAGACTTAACAAGCACACCTGTTTCACATTTAAGTGTAACTTAAAACCACACCTGTATTCGGTGTGAACTGTAAACTTCAATGGACAGTTTTAATTAATTCAAAGGCATTAGTAAGCTTTTCGGACTATTACACTACAGCGACTAATGGACCGTAGCGTACTATAATTAGCCACACAACTATAGTCAAATAATGCCTTATAGCATACGTAATACAGTGGTTTTTCATATGTGTTGTTTGCAAGTTTTTAATGAACTACAAAATTTCTAAGGAACTCTATTTTTTTTTTAATTAAAGTAAATTATCTGCCAGTAAAGGTCTCGTTGAAATTGGAGATAAGCCGGGCCAAACAAATAGATAGACATACACAGATACACATAGATAAGGAGCCGTGGTGGCCTCGGGGTTAGAGCAGTCGCCTGCTACGCAAGCGACGCAAGCTCGAATCCCAGCGGGGCCTGTACCAATGAGTTTTTCTAAAAAAAACTTACGTACAGTGATTTCACACCACGTGCTTTACGGTGAAGGAAAACATCGTGAGGAAACCTGCATATGTCTGAGAATTAATTCAAAGACGTATGTATAGTGCCTGAGACGGCGATAGACTCACCATCTATCACGTTGGCACTTAATCAAATTCGGTGAAAAGTGGGTGTTGTGATTACAACACCTCTGCCTACCCCTTCGGGGAATACAGGCGTGAGCATATGTATGTAGATACACATACATAAAGACAGAGACAGAGATACGGTACTTACTTATTTTTTTTTTCTCTGTCTATATGTCAGTCTGCCTGTTCGTTTGTTTCAAACGTGACTTTCACTGGTATATAGCTGTTGCTTCAAGGAGTAACTTTGTCTACTGATATTTAAATTAGAATTCCGTGAAATAAAATCTATACGCGTGAAACTACGGGGCACAGGCAGCCTGTTTTATAAAATACAAATCATACATATGCTCACGCCTGTATTCCCCAAAGGGGTAGACAGAGGTGTTTCTATCACAACACCCACTTTTCACCGAATTTGATTAAGTTCCAACGTGACAGATGGTGAATCTATCGCCGTCTCAGGCACTATACATACCTCTTTGAATTACTTCTCAGAAATATGCAGGTCCCGCTGGGATTCGAACTTGCGTCGCTTGCGTAGCAGGCGACTGCTCAAACCCCGAGGCCACCACAGCTCTTAAAATACAAATCATATAATTTAGTATATGGTTTTTAGGTAATCGATTATATTTTTAGTTATGTTAGTTTTTAGTTATTGTATGAGTATCCCAATTCCTTAGATAATATGTTGAATAAAATTATTTATTATTCAGATCACGTGCGGTCACTGATACATAAGAAATACTCGTAATACTTATCACGGAGTTGTTCATTTGAATTGCTTCAAATCGCCTTATCATTCCCATATGCAAAGTTGAATTTGTTTTGAATAAATTAGAACTTGGAACCTATTTGAGGTCAGAAGTGGTAAGATAAAAGCCACTGAGTCAAGTTTCACCTTGAGTTTAGTTCTCGGCGTCAAGTTAACTTTTGATACACGGTAAGGCTTTTAGATTCCTACGGTGACTTCGGTCGAGTTCAACGTTGGTACTGTTAGAGATCTAACGGGAGATTACTTAATCGTTATTATAAAACTAGCTGCACGGTATTAGGGATGACTCACGGTAGGCCGAGCCGGGACCGAGCCGGGACCGAGCCGACCGTTTAATCTGGCACGGTAAATTTATTTATATACATATGAATAAAATTTAAGTGTCAGTTTGTAATTTCAAATTAGTGTTTCACGAAATGAAAAAAAAATATTTTTTAGTCCGTATATATGTTTGTTTGTTCCACATAATGTCTCCAACGGCTAGACAGATTTTAACGGGAATAAAACTGGTAGATAGCTGATGTTACATGGAGTAATTTGGGAAACATGTTATATTTTTAATTATATTTTTTTACACATGCATGCATTCTAAAGAAAATTCCCTATTATGAATATATATTTTTTTAAACTTATCATTGTTTACTATGTCTTGAAATGTACATGATGTCAGCTGAGTTTCTTGCCGGTTCTTCTCAGAAGGCTAGTGTCCGAACCGGTGGTAAATTATTCGACATTCATAAGTACCTTACCAGAGCCTAAACTGAATAAATCATTTTCTTTTACAATCTTTTAAGTTCGAAATTGGGCTTCGCTAAATAAAGTCAACATTGAAAATTTTAATAAAAATATAATACATGTGTATCTATGTTGTTGAAATATCCGTTGAGTGGACTGTATAATTAAGGTTTAAATCACAAGTCACCACGTTGATGTAATCGCAGATTTGTATAGGATCGAAACAGCGCCATCTGTCGGTCCACTGATGGCAATATTTTGATCCCATTCAAATCTGCGTTCACGTCAACGCGATGTGTTGTGACGGCGATTGTAAGAAAACTCGCATTAGGCACTCTGATTCCATCTATATCAGTGCTATTAATGGATAAACTATTTGATCTCAGAAACTGCCTTCCAAGAGCAAGTTGGAAAGAAGTTCCCGAAGTATTGACTTGGAATAGAATAGCTAAGTTTAGAAATTCTAGATGGTGGTTGAAGAGTTATTAAAGTTAGAGCTTTGCTTCAAGGAAGGATTCCTTTTAGATCAAGTTTTCTATTGCTAGATAAACTATATATAAAATGCTTAGTATTTCTTACTCGTTGCAGTATACCATAAAAGTGTTTAGATTCTTCTGAATCCTTGGTATACTATATGCACAAGAAAGTATAAACGGTATTTACAGACACAAAAACAAATGTAAACAGATAAATAAATTGAAATGAATATTTGTAATTTAAACTTCTTTTCACTAAACAGCTTTTCACTAAATGCATATGAAAGCATATACGGTACTCACGTAAAAATAACAATATAAAATATTTTTCTATGTCTGCCTGTCTGTCTGTCCGTCTTTCTGTTTATTTCGGCTAATCCCCAAAACGGCTGGACTAATTTTAAAGGGACTTTCACTGGCAGTTAGCTAATGTTACAATGAGTAACCTTGGCTACTATTATAGAACTCATCGGCTTATTTACGGTATTACATTTCTTCTAAGCTCCCACTATCTAAACCCAAGATCATTGCTTCTGAAATTACTGAAGTCGCGTTCTTTTATGAGGAACAGCTCGTGTTTCAATATTTAAATAGGTTGTACACGTGAGGAACGACGTGTCTCGCAGTAAAACTGCAACGTCCGGCGCATAAGACGGTTAGTATCCGTTTGAAAGATTTATGAAATTCACTTTAAGCGAATATGCACGTAAATGGTCCACTTACTCACTAGACTACTGAGAATTTTATACTTTATATCACAAAATTCCCTTATTCACCCCGATTTGTCAACAGAAGTGGCAAATTTAGATGACACGTGGGAAAATTACCAAGTTATCGCGAAAGCTATCTCGTATGTAAATTTCATTTCAGGTAAGTTGCACAATAACTTTTTTCAGACGAATGTTTATTTTAACTTAAATAGGATTCTTTATCCTTCATAATTTTTTAAATAATCATATCTGTCAGACGTCTAAGGCAATTAAAGATAGGGCACTGTACAGGGAAACATGTAGAAGAATTACATAGACACATCGAAAAGAGATTAACTCCTAAATTCATGTACACCTAGTTGTATCGTACATCTCACGATCGAATTCTCCGAATAGGGGAAGGCAGAAGTGTACTTATAATACACCCATATTTCGCCTGTAATACTTAAATCCCATGAAATAGTGAATCTAATGCTAACTGCACTAATGGCAGTTACCCAGACTCCGAGCTGATACTGAAATCACAAATGGTATAACCCAATTACAATTTACCCGACCCAGGGCTCGAAATCAGGACCTCGTGTCTCGCGGCAGTGCTTTGCAACTGCTAGATACTTAGATACTGTATATATATATTCTCACGCCATCCCAGAAGAGTCCCCAAAGGGGTAAGCAGAGGTGTTGTAACATCAACCACCCACATTTCACCGAATATGATTAAGTACCAACGTGACAGAGGTGACAGTCTATCGCCGTCTCAGGCACTATACATATGTCTTTGAATTACTTCTCAGACATATGCAGGTTTCCTCACGATGTTTTCCTTCACCGTAAAGCACGTGGTGTGAAATCACTGTACATAAGTTTTTTCAGAAAACTCATTGGTACAGGCCCCGCTGGGATTCGAACTTGCGTCACTTGCGTAGCAGGCGACTGCTCTAACCCCGAGGCCACCACGGCTCTTACTGTACTGTGTTCTTAATTTGAAATTTCTTATTTTTCTAAGCTTAAGCAAATACAAAACATTACAATACATCTAGAAGAATACAATACATGCAAACGTTTAGGCCAGTGATGGGCAATGTAGTGCCAGCTCCGGCCTGAGAAAGCATTTAATCCCGCCCTCTGACGGTGCTTCTACGTGAATAGTATATGTCAAGAGATATAAAGGAGATTATTTTTAGTAAAGGGCTCTTTGTCAACTCGGGGCTAGATTCTAAGAATTTCTTTTTGGCGAGAGGCCCCACTTTTACATAATAGCACAGTCTTTCATACACATATATCTTGTGCACAATTCTAGCCTTCCTCAGAATTTTCTTCAACTTTTTGGCCCCATATTAAGATTGCCCACCACTGATTTAGGCTATAAATACGAAAGTGTAAATAAAAGCCACTCACTTTATCGTCTTCTCGAGTAAAATGTAAACGTTTATGATTCCAATATCATTATTTACTATTCTCTCTAAATCTCATTTTTCCAAAACACGTAGAACGGATATAAAATCAAAGTTTAGAAATCGAACATTGGATTTTCCGATCAGTGGTGGGCAAAGATCTGAGTGTATGATCGCTCCGGGCGAAATACCGACTCGATTTTTACCCGTCCGAGCACGTATTTATGTACACCATGTGCGATGTATCGAGATAAACAAAGTGCAACGGATCGGAAGATCGAAATGTGCTAATGTATCGACATATCAAGATTTAAACGATTATTACACATTTTCTGCACCGTAAAAGTTTATATAACACATTTGCTCATAAAGGGTCTCTTATTTGACCAATACCAATATCTCATTACACACTTGTATTGTATCTCATTACGTACTCGTGCATTGTTGTAATGTAAAACGCACGGATTATCATGCTGCTCCGTCTTAAAAAAAGAGGTACTTTTTTAAATCTTAGCAAATAGTCTTTTATGACAGAAAAGTGGTCATCGTCTACAAGTATAAAATATGTCTTTGAATTTATTCTCAAACATTCCATCGCCATTAAGCTCGACGTTTAAAAAGACTGCCTCATAGTTCTAAATAAATCTAAAAATAATAAATAAATATGCTCACGCCATCCCAGAAGGGTCCCCGAAGGTGTAAGCAGAGGTGTTGTAACAACACCCACATTTCACCGAATAAGTGCCAACGTGACAGAGGGTGAGTCCATCGCCGTCTCAGACACTTTACATACGACATTGAATTACTTCTCAGAAATATGCAGGTTTCCTCACGATGTTTTCCTTCACCGTAAAGCACGTGGTGTGAAATCACTGTACATACGTTTTTTAGTTAAACTCATTGGTACGGGCTCCGCTGGGATTCGTACATGCGTCGCTTGCGTAGCAGGCGCGCGGAATATTTTAAGACACAAAAATTCAGCATTTATTCCAGGATACTCAGCACGGTATTTATTCCAAGTCACAGTCTACGGAAAACCAGGCTTAATTACTAGAGTGCTGCCAAGATTTCCGAAACTGACAGTGCAAGCCAATTAAACTATGTACTAATTACACTTTACACGTATGATACTGTTTTTATTAACTGAACTTGGCTCGTTGGAGCCACTAGTTAGTAATTAGGGCTGAACGTGATGGGTCTTTATGGGTGTTAAAGTTTTATTATGTTGGATTATTGCTCGGTTGGTGTTTTGTTGTTTAATACATAGTTATTCACTGTGTACTGCACAAGTTCTAGATTGGCATCATTCAATATTAATTTTATTGTAGTTAATCATTATTTACCATGTAATCAAATTACATCGGTTCTTCTCAGAAGGCTAGTTCCCCGATCCGGTGATCAATTCTTCAGCATTCATAAGTGTCGTACAGGGCTTAAACTCAATAAATCATTTTCATTTTCTTTTTCATTTACACCCACATTTTGGGTCCGAGCCGCAACAAAATATTCTAAATGACGTATTTATGTCAAGAAACTATTATTATTACTAATAGGAGTGTAAACTGGCGACCCCGATGACTATAGCTTATTGTACAATTTAACGATGAAGCATTTTAACCCTTTTACAAGTAGATTTCTAATCATTTATGTAATCATCATCAGACGAACCACATTTACATACATATACTCACGCCTGTATTCTCCGTTGGGGTAGCCAGAAGTGTTGTAATCACAACACCCACTTTTCACCGAATATGATTAAATGCCAACGTGATATATGGTGAGTCTATCGCTGTCTCAGGCACTATACATACGTCTTTCAATTACTTCTCAGACATGTGAGAGTTTCCCCACGATGTTTTCCTTCACCGAAAAGCACATGGTGTGAAAATCACTGTAGATAAGTTTTTAGAAAAACTCATTGGTACAGGCCCCGCTGGGATTTGAACTTGCGTCGCTTGCGTAGCAGGCGACTGCTCAAACCTCAAGGCCACCACGGCTCTTTACCACCCATTTATATATAATATATAAATAAGTCGCAAGTTCAAATCTCAGTGGTTTATAGATATACCAAAGAGTTCTACCAAATACATTATAGTGCATGTAACACAATGAGCTGTAAGGTAATTATTATTATTTATATTCTTATCAAAATATGATCTCCCATTTTAAGGGGTAGGCTGGCACACGGGCCTTGGTGTCTGAGACAGCAATGGACCCACCATCTGTCACATTGAGAGCTTATGTTCCTTCTATAAAAATATGTGTAGTAGCACCTCTGCCTGCGAACTCTAGTAAGGCGTGACCATATTTTTCTAGATGTACCTCGCGATTTTACCCGCGTTGGATTAACAAAGAAAACAGCTTTGCTTAGTGAACATTTTCAAGATTTTGTAACATTTTCCATTGATGTTAGAGCTCGTGGCACAGTTGCTATTGCGCATGTCATTAGATCAGCAAAGTTCAAGCAACCCTAAACCTAGTCCGTAACTGGATGGGTGACCCCCCAAGTTCCCTCCGTGCCTCGGAGAGCACGTTAAGCTGTCGGGCCCGGTTGGCCAATTATCATCTTTAGCAATTGTTAGAGGTCAGTCGGAGGCCTAAAATATAGTTCGACAGATCACAGATTTTCCTCGTTAAAGGGGTTGCGAAGGTCAGATGGCAGTCGCTTCGTATAAAAATCAGGTGATCAGCCACATCGGGATGAATCAAGTGCCGAGCTCAACCATGTATGGGATAAGGCCAGGGAGATGATGATATGGTACACGAAGTACCAGGCGCACATAACGGACAAGGAGTTAATAAGTTGATTGCGACTAACATGGAGCCACATCGGTTCCCAAAGATCCCAACAATGTATGAAATATGGCCAGGGTGATGATAAGTAGCCTAAGTTACTCTATATAACAATAACAATCTGCCCGTGAAAGTCCCGCTTAAGTCGATCTAGCCGTTTCGGAGATTAGCCGGAACAAAAAGACAGACAGGATTTTTTTCAAATTGCTTTTTTTATTTTACTTCCGTATATACTTACATATATATATATATACAATATATACTATAACGTGGGCGCTGCATACACTCAATGCGGTCGCATCGCGGGTGGACTTGTTTTCGGGCTCATTGAACGACTTAACATGGGCCACAATATTACATTTAGGTGTAGATTAAGATTATATTAGAATTAAGCCAGACTAAAATATTATTGCATGTATTCCATCGCATTAGGTTTAAATATCTGTATGATGGTGTATAAATGGTAATAAATAAAAAAAATTTTTTAGTTGCTTTATAAAAATGAATTACAAGTAGAAAACTTGGCCCAAATCGGTGTCTCTCGGGATCGTGTCAAGAAGGCTGGCAATAAATATGCATTTAGTGAAAAGCTGTTAATTTGGATTTACAAACAGACAATTCAATTTTATTTATGCGTATAGACTGTATAGATATAGATTAAAACAATATTCGCATAGTACTGAAATTCCGTACAAGTAACGTATCCCGGCTATCTCCCGGTTCAGTGATCGGGATAAGCCGCACGTGGAGGCAGAGTTTATGATTTGTGAAATACTCCCAACAGGAACAGAAGTTATCGTTCTCACGCCACTCTGGGTTCTGGCAACGCGACCTGTTTTCGACGGGAATGGAATAAATAAAGCGCCAATGTTTTGCGGTTATCGTGTGTGCCAAAATTTTTTTCTTAACATCAAGCGGTCTAAATTTTGTTTACTAACTTTGACGGATGTAAAATTACGCGCCTTGCCACATAAGCTATACAAAACTTTCTCGAACAAAGATGTTATTCTGTAAGCTAGCCTTCTTGAAGGCATATTTACTTACACATAAATAAAATGCAAGTGTCCTTTTGCAATTCCAAATTAACAGCTTTTCGATGCTATAGCACTTCAATTTTCTTTACATGTACGTTAATATGACATACATACATATGCTCACGCCTGTATTCCCCGAAGGGGTAGGCAGACGTGTTGTAATCACAACACCCACTTTTCACCGAAGATGATTAGGTAAGTGCCAACGTGACAGATGGTGATCAATCGCTGTCTCAGACACTTAACATACGTCATTTAATTACTTCTCAGAAATATGCAGGTTTCCTCATTATGTTTTCCTTCACCGTAAAGCACGTGGTGTGAAATCACTGTACATAAGTCTTTTAGAAAAACTCATTGGTACAGGCCCCGCTGGGATTCGAACTTGCGTCGCTTGCGTAGCAGGCGACTGCTCAAACCTCAAGGCCACCACGGCTCATATGACTAAGTACCTAATATACGCTATCATCATCTCCCTGGCCTTATCCCATACATGGTTGGGCTCGGCACTTGATTCAACCCGATGTGGCTGATCACTTGATTTTCATACGAAGCGACTGCCATCTGACCCTCGCAACCCCTTAAACGAGAAAAATCTGTGATCTGGGTTAAACCAGTTGTCAGACTCTCTTAGGCCTCTGACTGACTTGTAACGATTGCCATAGATGATAAATTGGCAACCGGGAACGACGGCTTAACGTGCTCTCCGAGGCACGGAGGGAACTCGGCCGATCACCCATCCAATTACTGGCAAGGGGTAGGGTTGCTTAACTTCGCTGATCGAATGATATGCGCAATAGCAACTGTGCCACGAGCTCCTCCTAATATATGCTACATAATGTATAAATAATATTTGTGTAAAATGTGTGACGGCGATAGAGCCACGTTGGTACTTAATCGTCTTCGGTGAAAAGTGGGTGTTGTTATAGCAACACCTCTGCCTACCCTTTCGGGTAATACAAGAGCATATGTATGTAATAATATTTTTCTCTTTTTATTTGTTCCGAATAATCTCTGAAACTGTTGAACTGATTTTAACAGGATTTCTGCTGGTAGATAGCTTATGCTAACCATATATTGTATGCGGTGTAATGTAGGCTAGAATCTATATAGATAAATAAAACTTAAGTGTCTGTTTGAAATTCCAAAATAACACCTTATCACTAAATGCATATGAAAAAATATAGTAAGCATACACGTTGTTGACATAGAAAACCAAATTTATAAAATTTTTCGCTGTGTCTATTTGTTTTTTACGGCTAATCTCCGAATCGGCTGGACCGATTTTTACAGGACTTTCACCGGCCAATAGCCACTCATATAATTAAATCATCGGGATACAGCAAAACTTCGATAAAAAGCTGAAATATAAAAAAAATCCAAGGTCTTTATTAAGAAAACCTAGGGACACAGCTGGTTTATTAAAAAGTTATACGAAAAGTTTATCGCAAGGGACTCCACTTTGTTTGGTAAGAGTCAAAGTATTTTTGATGTATTAACTGTGATGTAAATATTATGCCTAAACCCATAACCAGCTTTATGCTAAATTGAAGCCTTTTTGAGGCAATTCGCATTACTTATTTTTTAACAAAATTAATAAATATGCTCACGCCATCCCACACATCCCATAACAACAACACCCACATTTCACCGAATATGACTAAGTGCCTATGTGATAGAGAGTGAGGCCATTGCCGTATTAGGCACATACATACGTCTTTGAATAACTTCTCAGACATATGCAGGTTTTCTCTCGATGTTTTCCTTCACCGTAAAGCACGTGGTGTGAAATCACTGTACATTAGTTTTTGTGAAAATGTCATTGGTACAGGGCCGACTGTGATTCGAGCGATTGCTCGAGCCCCAAGACCACCGCGGCATATTTCACAAATAACCAAATAATATATGCTATGATCTGTTCTAAGTCTCGTATATAAATGCAAACTATTGGTTTTGCTTAACTTAGAATATAAATCCAGGATCTTACCTCAAAGCATATCACTGAGAACATAAATCTACCCTAACTTTTAGTTAACGTGAAGGAGTAGCAAGAATCTTATTTCCTTCATTCCGTAAGTCTCAAATACTGCTATAAAAGAGTCCCTGTCGGTTGTCAGGCGAGGAGAGTATTTTTAGATAATTCTATACATCTATATCTATTGTACAAGCAAAGCCGTAAATTTTGTATTGTATTATAAAACTACACATTAAATATTGCAAGCGCTTACATGCGTGACCTAAATTTTAAGTTAGTATGGGAATTATATTTCAGTGCATTAAAGGCATTCATCGACATCGGTCGGTTTATTTGACAACCCTTACCGCCACCGTATTGACATTGACATCATCCTCTACCCACATTGACATTAAAGTGCAGCGGTTCAACAAGTAGCCGCCACATCTATACTATATATAGATAAATAAAATTGAAGTATCTGTTTGTAATTCCAAAATAACAGCTCTTCACTAAACACAAGAAAGTACGGTAGGTACCGACATAAAAAAACAATCCTTAAAAAATCTCAGTCTGTCTGTCTGTTTGTCCCGGCTAATCTTCGAAACGGCTAGACCGATTTTGCCAATGTTACAAGGAGTAACTTAGGCTACGTTTATTTATAAAAAATATTACTGTTTTTGCTGGAATTTCGTTTTATATACTGACTTTCATGGAGCACCTTGTGTGTCATGACAGCTTCATTAAAAACATAATAGAAGGAGAGGTTGAAGGGAAGAGAGGGAGAGGAAGACCAAGGCATAAATGAGACAAGTTAAAGAAAAGGTGTCTGTCATGACGTATAAGGAGGTCAAAGAGATAGCACTGGTCAGAGAAATGTGGAAAGAGTTGCATCGGTTACACCAACAAGAGTTATTACTCTTGCAATCATGATGACGATAGTGACTTGGGGACTTTGAGCCCAAGAGCTAAGAAACACCGCGAATCCCCAAAAACAGATCCTTTTTGATTCTAAGTGCGGCATATTAATTCAATTTTGCTTACAGCGGGTAACATTGCTAAAGTATAAGAAGTTTATGTGTCTGCTAACACTATACTGCATAGCTTATGACGTCATGCCAGCGAGGCAGTGCCGCGTCATAACACATTGTCGCCAAAAGAGCACTGACGGAGACTGCGCTACAATGGTGTTACATTAAAATTTAGTCGAACATTAATTTTAGGTATTACTTGTTAAAATGCGCTCGTAGAACAGTTGCTATTGCGCATATCATTCGATCAGCGAAGTTAAGCAACCCTACCCCTAGCCAGTAATTGGATGGGTGACCGCCCGAGTTCCCTCCGTGCCTCGGAGAGCACGTTAAGCTGTCGGTCCCGGTTGCCAATTTATCATCTTTGGCAATCGTTACAGGTCAGTCAGAGGCTTAAAATAGTCTGACAACTGGTTTAGCCTAGATCACAAATTTTCCTCGTTAAAGGGTTGCGAAGGTCAGATGGCAGTCGCTTCGTATAAAAATCAGGTGATCAGCCACATCGGGTTGAATCAAGTGCTGACCCCAACAATGTATGGGATAAGGCCAGGGAGATGGTGACTTGTTAAAATGAGACACTTTATACACTATTTTACACAGATTTTTGTTTCAAACAGAAATCTTCTCTTCCTCTGATAATGTTCACTTAATCTATCTATTCAATATAATAGTAACACTTAAACTATCTACGAATTGAAAGTAATATTATATTTAATTACCGGTCTAGTTAATGCAACGGGTAAAAATAGACTAACTAATCACATTTACTGTAATTAATATGTTGAAGAGCCGTGGTGGCCTCGGGGTTAGAGCAATCGCCTGCTACGCAAGCGACGCAAGTTCTAATCCCAGCGGGGCCTTACCAATGAGTTTTTTCTAAAAAGACTTACGTACAGTGATTTCACACCACGTGCTTTACGGTGAAGGAAAACATCGTGAGGAAACCTGCATATGTCTGAGAAGTAATTCAAAAGACGTATGTATAGTGCCTGAGATGATCACCATCTGTCACGTTGGCACTTAATCAAATTCGGTGAAAAGTGGGTGTTGTGATTACAACACCTCTGCCTACCCCTTCGGGGAATACAGGCGTGAGCATATGTATGTATGTAATATGTTGTATGCGGTGTTATTACTGCAAATAATAATTTTATTATATTCTATAGCAGATATTTTGTATCCGACACCATTGTAGCGCGCTCCGGATAGTACAAGCAAACTGTCGCAACGTTCCAAGAACGCTTTTATCAATAGTTTTGAGTTACACCTCGAGCGGGGCCACACGATGCTCGTATAAAGGGAATTATGTCTCACGTTAAAACCGGAGACACTGATGGGTCGTCTATGAACGAGAACTGAAGGGAAACTGCTGAGGGGATTTTGCAAGACGATACCGTAGTCTTACAATCAACTTATATACATTATAACGTTCTAGATAGACATGACAATATCTGTGCCTCGCGGTTTTTGTGATATTACACAAACATATACTCAAATTTTATTTATGTGTATGTGTGTGTATAGATGTGATATATGACTAAAGGGAGCTATGACAATTCTCAAAAATATCTCAATATTTAGGGCCACGTCATTCGTTGGACATTAAGGTATTCAGTGAATAAGGGCAAATTCTTTAAAAGTATAACTGTAGTGTCCATATTATTTACCCTAATTTATAAAAAGGTCATGTATTGCAAATATATATAGTAAAAATATGATTATATCGGTAATAAAGACCCACATTCAGCCAACAAATATATATTAATATAACTGGAATGCAGTTCTACTAATGTATATTACAGTGTATTAATATACCGTGCCATACTTACCGTGAAATAAAGTAGAATTAAAAAAAAAAAACAAATTACGATCTATTAAAAAAATTTAAAACATATGCTCATGCCATCCCAGAAGAATTGCCGAAGGCAGAGATGTTGTAACAACAACACCCACATTTCAGCGGATAATATTAGGTGTCAACGTGACAGATGGTGAGTCTATCAGCGTCTCAGGCACTATACATACGTCGTTGAATTATTTCGCAAACATATACACGGTTTCCTCACGATGTTTTCGTTCACCATAAATCGCGTGGTAATCACTGCACATACGTTTCTTAGATAAACTCATTGGTACAAGCCCCGCTGGGATTCGTGCTTGCGACGTTTGCGTAGCAGGCGACTGTTCAAATCTCAAGGCCACCATGGCACCGGAATACAGTTACATTAATATATATACACATATATTGGTAATCTGTTATGGGCTTAAATCTATTAAACGCCATTAAAGCGCAGTACAGAGCAGCAAACTTCATGAAACTACATAACTTCATACTTCCGAAGTAGGGTAACCTTAAAACATTTCCCACTTTTAAACCGATACCCCAAACCCTCACGATAAGATACAAATATCGTAAACTTATATCTGACACTTTTTCTCCCCTGAACCCTTTCCCGAGGGATTAGGGATATGCAAATCCCGCGACCCGCTCACAACCAAGACGAATAGCAACTTTTTTCGGCATTACATAATATTATACCTCCTAAAAATATGCTTCTTTTACCCGACTGCGTGTGAAAGGGAGGGTATTGTTATATTATATGGTGTTTTAAACATAGAAGACTCGTTGTGCCTTAAGATTCAGTTAATTTCATGGGTAACTTTATGTCGTAGAACCCAATTTTATTATACACTAGCGGACCGTTCCCTTCGAAGTACAGGGATAAAATAACGCCTATGTTACTCGCTGATGATGTAGCTATCCAATGATGAAAGAATGTTTGAAATCGGTTCAGTAGCTTTTGAGCCTATTCATTACAACCGAACAAACAAAGTTTTCCTCTTTAAAATATTAGTGTAGACATATAAAAGTATAAAAACCATGTATAATTTTTTCTCTGTCTATCTATCCGTCTGGGTCTTTGTCTGTCTGTTTGTTCCGGCTAATCTCAGAAAAGGCTGGAATGATTTTAACGTGACTTTCACTGGCAGACATCTTTTATTACCAGGAGTAACATAAGCTTTTATTTTTATTATTAACCGACCCAAAAACAAGAGGCGGCTATCAATTCGATTGTACGTTTTTATAATCTTTTATTCTTCTCAACCGTTACACTCTTGGCAGAGCGGCTGTGGTCGTAATGTCAGAATTGGTGGCTTGCTGAACAAAACGGCGCCACTCACTTCGGACTGCTGCTTTAGGGGAGCATTCGTTGACAGCAGGAACCCCCATCACAGCCTTAATCTGGTCCGTCCATCTCATTGGTGATCTGCCACGTGCCCTAGTCTATAATATTTTAGTGGTTCCGTGACATTAAGCCACCCATGAAGATGAAGACTACGCGTGTGAAGCCTCGGGGCACAGCTAACTAGAAACACAATATTAGCTGCACATTTAAGGCACGGTACATTATTCGACCAGCCCATTGAAATCTATTTAATCCGCAAAACAGACGGTTTATCACAATGAGCACTAATAAATACTGTGAAACCGGCCTCGTTCTCGTCACATTCACATACGAGTGCATTTTAATTCAATCATTCGATCATTTATATCTCCGTTTCACGTTGGTTCATCGAATCGAAGCGATCTCTAGTTACTTAAATGACATTTTAAACAAGTAGTTAAATGATGACTGTAGGCCAACCATGATTGTTTTAATTTATTCGATAGTCTATGGGACTCATCATCTGAATTTTATACGAAGCGACTGCAATCTGACCTTCGCAACCCCTTTTTAAGGAAATTCGGCAATATGGGTTAAACCAAATTTCAGATTTTAGACCTCTCACTGACCTGTAACTATTGCCAAAGATGTTGAAGACGTGCTCTCCGAGGTACGGAGGGAGCTCGGGCGGTCACCCATCCAACTACTGTACATACATACATACATACGCTCACGCCTGTATTCCCCGACGGGGTAGGCAGAGGTGTTGTAATAACAACACCCACTTTTCACCGAAGATTAAGTGCCAACGTGACAGATGGTGAGTCCGTCGCCGTCTCAGACACTACTGTATCGAATGATATGCGCAATAGCAACTGTGCCACGAGCTCCTCAATTGCTATTTGACACTACAAACAGAAAATTCAATGTTTCCATTTGTTCGCACTATGTATAGATTATTTTCTTTAGTTTTTCCCAATCAGTTCTCAGTTATTGGAATTCTTTCCCCTCCGTGGGACCGTTTCTTGAGCAGTTTAATTTCCTCTTCTTTAATAACGCTGCACTAAGTTTAGGTTGAAAATTGGAAATGTCAATATCAGACCCGTTTTATACTTTGTTTGAGAGCAACTTGGTGTCTTACAAAGTTACGCTGTTACTTGAAAAGATGGCTTGACACGTAGAACTTACGATATAAGTTATACTTTACGACAAAGCTTTAGATTTTTAATAATAAACAGTCTTCAACCTCGACTACATGCTTGAGTGAATCAACGTTCTTGAGCGCCTTATGCAAAGTCCTTTACTCAATAAATCAATTTCGTGTTAGTTTTTTCTTGATTCGTTTTGAAGTAAATATCTTTATTTTATATTTCAGAAAGCTGCCTCGTTGGTCTTGTGGTAGGAAACACAAATGCGTAACACGAGGTCTTAGGTTCGAGCAGCGTTTTTCGGAATCTTAAAAATAAATAAAAATAAATAAATAAATAAATGAATCTTAATAAGTTCCCGGTTAATGTTAAGAGGCTCGGCCCTTTTTCATTAGACTTAAACATAACTGTCAATACTGAAACGAAAGCTGACAATATAAAAACGAAATTTGACTCAGACTTAGATAGTCCTGGGCATAAAAGTAGCTCTTTCTTTCTGTGATATGAATTTAAAAAGGGATGCGTATAGATTAATCTATCTAAATATATATAACTCAAAGATGACTGATTGACTGACATAGTGATCTATCAACGCGCAGCCAAAACCACTGGACGGATCGGGCTGAAATTTGGCACGCAGGTAGATGTTATGACTAAGAAAGAATTTTGATTCTACCCCCAAGGGGATAAAATAGGGGATGAAGGTTTGTATGAAACTTGGTCATCTTACGACTGTCGGAATTAAATGCCAACCGCAGGGCACAGCTAGTAAGGGTATAAAACTACTGGTTCGATTTTAAAGGGTTAATGTAATTTGGTCACAGTGTAAACTCATTATCAATTTTTAAGCTCCATAAATTGAGTGTAGTGTTTGAACAACTAGTAAAAATATTACTATTTCTCTGATATAATGCTACAATGTCATTGAGTAACATAGTCATTTGTTTCACCTGTGATGCATCACCCAATTATAATATTGTATCTGTATTACTCTGATTATATTGATGTAACCATATTGTTCATATGTGCTATGCTACA
This sequence comes from Watsonalla binaria, assembly GCA_929442735.1. Lineage (NCBI taxonomy): Eukaryota > Metazoa > Arthropoda > Insecta > Lepidoptera > Drepanidae > Watsonalla > Watsonalla binaria. The sequence goes on from OV838932.1 coordinate 2,759,527, forward strand.
TTAGTTCAGTACTGTATCTGTATTTATTTTATTAACAGAATGTTTATTATCTGTGACATGTTACATTCACTCTCAATTATGTATCTGTATTTTGTATTAGTAAATTAGAGAGTGAGATTTTAAAAAGAAGGGCTGTCAATGTCAGAGGAGAAACAAAAAAGGATGGTTGTTGATAAATACTAGAGATTAAAAAGTAGAAAAGCAATATTATTGTTAATTAATAAATATATTTACTGAGATTGAATTGGTCTTTCATATGGTATTGTTAATACAACGCGGATAAAACTGCGAGGCACAACCAGATATTTACGATATCGATATTACGATAAACTTGGTGTACCAAGGACACGGTAAAAATCAATGAAGTAGAAAACTCCAGATTGTTTTAGAAAATATCCTCTGTTCTATAAATACTTAACGACAAATGTTCCGTTAACACATTGCAGATCGTGATTACTGCAGGATTAGCCCCCGTCTAAGTAAAGTTCATTGAACCGCCTATCTGTTACTGATGTATCTTTGAGCGGATCCGATCGGCCGATATTCGTGCGTCTCACTGAATCCTCGCTTTGATACCAGCCTTGTTTGCTTTTTGGACGAATTTATCTTCAATCAATCAGTTCTGGATATGTTGAGCCGTTCCTTTAAGCTCTTTTCTCCTGAATTTTGTTATTTCCGCGTATTGAAAAATAAACTGCGTCGCTGGTCTGGTTGCAAGCTCTACTGAGGAATACGAGATCCAAGTCAAATAGAAGGTTATTGGAGTATTCCATCTGTAATTTCGAAGAAGCAGCCCGGAGTCTGCTTTGCCCCGTTAATGGAAATAGGTTCACCCTCGGAACGTGTCTGTTTATATTCATACATATGCTCACAAACCCCCCTTTTCACCGAAAACGATTAAGTGCCAACGTTACACATGGTGAGTCTATCGCCGTCTCAGGCACTATACATACGTCTTTGAAAATACTTCTCAGACATATGCGGTTTCCTCCCGATATTTCCTTCTCCGTAAAGCATGTGGTCTGAAATCACTGCACATAAGTTTTTAGAAAAACTAATTGGTACACACCCCGCTGGGGTTCGAACTTGCGTTGCTTGCGTAGCAGGCGACTGCTCAAACCCCACGAGGTTATTTCAAACAGACAAGGTGGCCACCTTGTTTGAAATGTTAGCAGTGAATGTGTTAACCTCTTTTCATTAGGTGCATATGAAAATATTCCGTGCCTCGGAAAGCACGTTAAGCCGTTGGTCCAACGCCTGATCTCTCTCCGGTCGTGTCTGATTGCCTCCCATCGGACTATGAGAGTGAGGGAATAAAGAGTGCACCTGTGTTTGCGCACACACTTGTGTACTATAATATCTCCTGCGCACATGGCTGATCCCCGTTGAGATTAGCCGCCTTAACCGAAATTCGGTAGGAGACCATTATTACTATGAAAATATATTCGCTATTTTGTACTCAAAATATTTATTTCACAGCTAGTATATCTATACAGATAAATAAAATTTTAGTGTCTTTAATTCCAAATATACACCTTTGAATAAATATATATGAAAGTATACACGGTACTGACACAGAAAAACCAATTACTTGAAATTTTCTCTGTCTATCTGTTCGTTCCGGCTAATCTCCGAAACGGCTGGACCGATTTTAACGGGACTTTCACTGGCGGATAGCTAATATTACAAGGGGTATATTAAACAAGGGGTAACACACAGGCTGACAACCTTGAAGGGACGAGCAAGTGCAAGAAAGAGATGCAGACCGATCGCTCGATGGACAGACGAGGTAGTTCAAGTGGCTGGCGACCAATTGATGATCACAGCAGACGATCGCGACAGCTGGAACTTTAGAAGAGGCCTTCACCTTTGAAACGAGGGGTTCTTGTTACATTTTAACAAAATTTTAATATCTTTATATCATTAGTACTTAATCAGTTATTAAAAATATATATGTATTTATATATATACTTACTTACATAATTAAGTTACAAAGTTTAAACATGTGTTAAATTTCAATATCCTAACAAGAAATAAAAGTCTTTTTTATTTTTATATTAAGCTACTATTCATTAAATTAAGTCGCGGGTGAAACCGCGGGGCACAGCTATTAATATAATATATTCGAAGCTACTGACCCTCTGACCATTGTAACCATAAACGTAAACCTTCTACGTAAATTACGTAACGTAAATTCGATAATCTGGGCTATACGACCTGTCAGACTCTCGTATGCTGCTGACCTGTAACTATTGCTAAAGATTCTAAGTACCCATTAGTATTAGGGTGAGTTAGGGTATAAGTGAAGTTCAACAAACTTCGCCAGTACCCATAGTACAAGCTTTGCTTAGGACTGCTTATATTCATCGCATAGCTTCAAAAGGCAGCTATACCAAAAATCCGTAAATATGATTGGGAATATTCAAAACTTTTCGGTGCTTTTAATCCACTAGTCGAGAAATTCCATTTACCGCGGCGCTCGGTACGAATGAATTTCGACGCAAGCGACAGTAAGCACGTCACGTGTCTACGTTTTATATTTCAAAGAAATTTCATCAAATATTTTTTTCTAAAATATCCATTTCTGTGTAAATTAACTTTTGTGAAAAATAATGATAGCTGCGATTTTTTATAATTTTTAAGGTGGATCTGCAAAATGTGTAAAGCAAAGAGTCCTAGATACTTAGGTAAGATTTCTTCTTGGGTTTGAAAATTTTGCTATAAATTATTATCTATATCTATACAGATAAATAAAATTGAAGTGTCTGTTTGTGATCCCAGAACAGCAGATAAAATTTTCACAGATGTTATAATGTATCTATCTCTATCTATATAAATCTGCTGCCGCTATATTAGCAAATACTAAAATATATTAAAATAAGTGAGTAATGTGATTTTTTCATTTGTTTTTATAGAACCTTTCTGACATGGGTGCACGCCTGAATTTGGCCGGGTTTTTTTTCATTACATACTAAAACGTCCACAAACAACAAACCATTTACAATTCATTGACCAATTTCCTTTATAACCTATTATAACGCTGAACTAAATACAATATTATTGTAGTAAAGGGCAAACTCATCCGAAGGTACTTTTGTCGATGGAACTATGAATTATTGATGACCATTCTTCGTATCGTGGTAGGTATGTTTCGATCCAACACGCAAAGGTCTTGTGACTGGATTTTATAGGCTCGTTACTTGACCTTATAAGGCATAGTTTGCAGCAGATATGAAGAATATTAAGATTGACAACATGTAGTTGTAAAGCTGTAGACCGTGGGGTTTGAGAAGCAGGCGGCTGCTGCTACGCAAGCGAAGCAAGTTCGAATCCCAATGGTACCAATGAGTTTTTCCAAAAAACTTAGGTACAGTAATTTCACACCACGTGTTTCACGGTGAAGGAAAATATCGTGAGGAAACCTGCATGTATAGTGCCTGTGACAGTGATAGAGTCACCATCTGTCACGAGTGAAAAGTGAGTGTTGTTTTAACAACACCTCTGCTTACCCCTTCGGCACCCTTTTGGGAAAGCATATTTATTTATCTAGGTATTCTAATATATAAAGCTTTTTGTATGTTTGCTTGATAGTCCATTTCGGGGAAGGCTATAGGCATATATTATCGCCCTAAGACCAATCGCGGGTTAGCGTTAGCTCAGAGTAACTATTCCGCGCAGAAACTAGTATCTATATAAATATATATAGCTCAAAGAAGACTGACTGACTGACATAGTGATCTATTAACGCACAGCCCAAACCACTGGACGGATCGGGCTGAAATTTGGCATGCAGGTACATGTTATGACGAAGGCATCCGCTAAGAATGGATTTTGTTTATTTCTCCCCCCGGGATAAAATAGGGGATGAAAGTTTAGGCTACTTTTAATAAAAAAAACCTAGGGGCACAGCTAGTAATATGAATATACTGTTTATTTTTTCATGTTCTTCATAATTTCTTGTTACTGTGAGTGGGTCGTGTATTTTCTACACGAACGCATACAATGATGACTGTCTGAAATCAAATGTTTGTTTTGAAAGCTTTCAAAGTAGGTTTGTTTGTATGGAACAAACAATGGCGACCAAAACTAACACTGACAAAGGGTAAGGGGTAATGAAAAATAGAATTGGTATTTGTTTATGTTATATCTACCTTTTTATACCTCAAAGGATGAACAACATATAGACGGATGAATCCTCATTTATATTATATACTATAGTGACGCTAGACCATAAAACTGAAACTTTGAACGTTAGCAGACGCTTAGGTACATAAATATATATATTTTTAACATCGGCCATCTGACAGTGAAAGTCGTGTTCTAATCTATAATATATATGTCAAATAAATAAATAAAAATAAAATAAAATACTTTCATAAGCATTTAGTAACAACTGCTAAATATGAACTGACGAACAGAACTTCCAATCTATTTATATGAACACATATAGAAAGGTACAAATACATACGTTACATATAGTATAACTACCAATTTAAAAAAAAAACTGTATGTATGCTTGTTCCGGCTAAAATATGAAATAGCTGGACCGATTTTAACGGGACTACCACTGGCAGATAGATAATGTTACAAGGAGTTACTTAAAACTTAACAATTTAGGGTTCCGCGGGAATCAAATCAAATCTACGCGGGTGAAACGCATAGTAAGGCTATACTATAATCATCACCATCATCATCATCCTCCTGTCCTTATCCCATGTTATTAGTGGTCAGCGCAATGTGTTCTTCTCTACCATTTCTCTCTATCAGCCGTCACATCTGTATTCACTCCTATGTTAGCTATATAATCTTTCATACAATCCATCCATCGTTTCTTAGGTCTTCCTTTACCCTTGTAATCATCAACATTCATAAACAGGCTATACTATAATATTGTTCTTAAATAAACGTGCTACAAGTTGACACCAGTCTCCACATATTTCAGAATTCCTTACGGATTCTATAAAACCTTAAGTAATAAATATTATACTATATAATTTATATCGACAATGTGAAATATCTACTTACCTACAAATTATTAAAATATAGTATTATATAAATAAAATAATATGCCTGGTTAGAGCCATGTCGTTTGCAGACAATTTTGTCTGTAATCTTTTACTACGTTTGTCTAAACATTTGTTTAACATTTCATTAATATTTACATACCCAAAATGTGTGAAATATGCTATGTACCTTTTATTTTAAACAACATCTTATGTAACCCTATTTCATGAAAATAAATAATTCTATTGCTATAAACCTTGGTACGTGCAATAACTGTGGTACTACTCGCTCGTATCTAACTTTATGTTAAGTAGGAAGTGTACGGAAGAAAGTATAAAGGTATGCGTTAACGAGTTCTAGGAACTTCACTCAACTCTGCATTGCATTGAAGCAACAGTATTCGCCTGCGATCTTCAAATAAGACGAAGTCGAGTAAACCAATTTGAAACGATACATTTCAATGGCCCTACCTCGACTGTTGATACAGGCATATACGTCGCGACGCATTCCCTCCGTGCTGTTTGTCACTGAGCACGAAATACTACGACCTAATGTCTAAAAGACTTTTTCTCAAATGGACCCCAAATGGCAGGAAACGACTACGCGGCAGGCCTCGTAGGAGATGGCGGGATGAGCTCGATGCTTTCAGGAGCGATTGGGAGAGGACTGCTGAGGACAGAGAGAGTTGGAAAAGTGGAAGGGAGGCATTTGCCCAGCAGTGGGACACGACAGGCTAATAATAATAATAATAATTTTCTCATAAGGGATGAAACCTGAATGGATTACGAAAAAGAGCTATTCTCAGTGTGCCCACAGTCGCTCGGGCCCGCTCGCCTGCCCCGCGCACTCTCCGCATTCAACACTTTCCTGGATAATCTTCCTGAATGTGATTTGTTTGCGAATTAATGGAAGAGTATATTTTCTGTATGTTTGGAGTTCCCTTTTTTCTTCTAGTTTAAGTGGCTTGAATAAAATAAAATTAAAAACACCGGGTAACAAGTAAAATGTTATAATATGTGATAAGATGCTAAAACCAAGAAGCAAATAAAAATGTAATGAAAAAATATCTTCCTCAATCTTTGCGTACCCAATGTCCTAATTAAGACCTATTTCCGCTAAAATCAACAGCTGTTTTCATGACAACCTGTATAATAATTTGAATACTTTACACCCACTGTTTAGTTAAGAAACATTTGGTACAGGCGCAAATAAAGATAAGTTTCGTGGGAAGTCTGTCATAGATACGCCAACCGCCGCGGGGCAGTGCCAAGGGGCCAACTACGATCTTTTAAGCAGCGAGTATTACTTGATAATACGCTCCGCTTAAAACAGTGATGGTAGGCCCCCAGTTAAGCTCAATACACAAGAATGAAAAATATATATTAAATTATAATTAAAAAAAAATATATATGCTTACGCCATCCCAGAAGGGTGAAGCAGAGGTGTTACATACATATGCTCACGCCTGTATTCCCCGAATGGGTAGGCGGAGGTGTTGTAATAACAACACCCACTATTCACCGAAGATGATTACGTGCCAACGTGAATCAAATCAAATCAAATCAAATCAAAAAGTTTTATTCAATATAAGGGACACTTGGAACACTTATTGAACGTCATTTTTCTTACGTTAACTTAAGTAAATTTACTACCGTTTCCAAAAGTAAGCCTGTCAGGAGAAGAAACGGCGAAACAAACTCCCCGGTTTTTTTTTTTTTTTTTACATGTGTCCCTTCTATATACATAGGGTTGCTTAAGTACATTTCAATGGAAGAGTGAGCAACTCATTGCCCTGTTTGGCTATCATCAATATACTCAGTTACACTATAATATGCTTTTTCACAAAGTTTCTGTTTGATGCTTGCCTTAAAACTTAAAAATGGTAGTTCACACATTTTTAATGGTAGTTTATTGAAAAGGCGTATACTTTGCCCCACAAAAGAGTTACTAGTTTTGTGCAGTCTAGTCACAGGGACACGGAGTTTATCCCTCTTGCGTGTATTTATATTGTGCATATCACTATTTTTCTTAAAACTATCTATATTCTTTCTTACATATATCAAATTTTCAAATATGTATTGACATGCCACAGTCATTATCCCTATTTCTTTAAACTTCTCTCTGAGAGAATCTCTAGATTTGAGTTTATAGATTGCACGAACAGCCCGTTTCTGCAGCACAAAGATAGAACTGATGTCTGTAGCATTTCCCCATAAAAGGATGCCATAAGACATAACACTATGGAAATAACTAAAATAGACCAACCGAGCTGTGTTTATATCAGTTAGGTGTCTAATTTTCCTTACTGCGAATGCTGCAGAACTGAGTGACAGAGGGTGAGTCCATCGCCGTCTCAGGCACTATACATACGTCTTCGACTTACTTCTCAGACATATGCAGGTTACCTCACGATGTTTTCCTTCGCCGTAAAGCACGTGGTGTGAAATAACTACACATACATTTTTAGAAAAACTCATGGGCCCGCTGGGAACTTGCGTCGCTTGCGTAACAGGCGACTGCTCTAACCCTGAGGCCACCACGGCTCTTTTTTTTAATAATATTGCCTGTTTAAACGTATAAAAAAATAAATAAAATAATCTCCCCGAATCAACAAGTGTTCAGTAAAATTAGACACCAATTTGTTAACTCGTAAGTCTAGACTACAGTCTAAATGAAGATGAATTTTGTCTTTGGTTTATGCAAATTTTAGTGCAAAAGACACATAAAGCGCTCATTCTAAAACCGTTAGCTACTCTCCATATTAACCTGGGAAAATTATTTGTGCAAACTTCTACTGAAATTCATACGGACTCCTGTATAAATTAGCATAGCAATGACTGCAGTCTCAAGGCAATTCCTTGGGATTTTGCACTTTGAACAGTACTCTAAAACTTGCAGTTAGGATATAGTATATCATCTCCCTGGTCTTATCCTATACATTGGGGTCGGCACTTGATTCAACGCGATGTGACTGATCACTTCATTTTCATACGAAGCGACTGCCATCTGACCTTCGCAACCCCTTTTACGAAGAAAATCTATGGTCTGGGTTAAACCAGTTGTCAGATTATTTTAGGCCTCCGATAGACCTGTAACGATTGCCAAAGATGTTAAATTGGCAACCGGGGCCGACGGCTTAACGTGCTCTCCAAGGCGTGGAGGCAACTCGGGCGGTCACCCATCCAACTACTGGCTAGGGTTGCTTAACTTCGCTGATCGAATGATATGCGCAATAGTAACTGTGCCACGAGCTCCTCACTTGCAGTTAATATATGTGGGATTGTTATTCCTGAGATGGTAGTGGCTATGACCTTCAAGATACATCCGTAGGTATATGCCCATTGGGGTCTAAGACCGCACACTTTGTCATACTTTAGTTCCTATAAATCAACTGAGAAAAGTGACTGCCTTGGTCTAATTGTCGAGGTCCAGGATCCAATTCACGGGTCGTGCAAAGAGCTAGAGGGTTTTGCATCTGTCATTTTCAGCAACAGCCCAGGGCTAATGCCCGGCTAAGGGCAATAGACTCACTAGCTATAAAGAACTATGTTACTCAGTGATATGCCTTCATCCATATTTTTTTCTTTAATATAAGTAGCCGTGGTGGCCTTGAGGTTTGAGCGACGCAAGTTCGAATCCCAGCGGGGCCTGTACCAATGAGTTTTTCTAAAAAAACTTATGTACAGTGATTTCACGCCACGTGCTTTACGGTGAAGGAAAACATTGTGAGGAAGCCTGCATATTTCTGAGAAGTAATTCAAAGACGTATGTAAAGTGTCTAAGACGGCGATAGACTCACCATCTGTCACGTTGGCACTTAATCATCTTCGGTGAATAGTGGGTGTTGTGATTACAACACCTCTGCCTACCCCTTCGGGAATACAAGCGTGAGCATATGTACGTATGTTAATATAAGTAGTCTAAATTAAGTACTCTTTATTTCAACAGCTGGAAAGACCCATTAAAATCGGTCGAGCCGTTTCACTGTTTTTTTTCATATAATACACATTTCACAAATTGTAAAAAATTATAATTTGGAATTACAAACAGACTCTGCAATTTTATTTGTCTGTAAACCGATATTAATACATAATATAACAACAATACTCGTAGCATTACAATAGATCCAACAGCTTCATAGATTGATTAAGATTCTCAAATTTATTCATCTATTCTTTTACCCTATTGTTATTCCTATCAAATTTAAATTCTATCACAAGGGAACGAAGGTGCAAATTGAAGATCAATATTTCCGAAGGTATTAAATATAAACAAAAGACCGTCTTGAAGATGAGTAGAGCTTCATAAAGGAACTCTTTGCGAGCCAACTAATTAAGAAAACTTGTCAAAGACTGAAAAAAGTGACTGTCGCTCTGAAGTCGATGAATTAATTTCGTTCAAAATTGAACTTTTTATACGATGTCACTGGTGTTTTACTTCGAAATTACTTTTCATTGAAGAATTTTTTCCTCGTGCATATTAAATTTTGAACGACAATATTTCCCCTGCTCATTGAAAATGACCAGTCATCCATACTAATAGTATAAAACCAAAAGCGTCTCTGTCTGTCACCTTTTACTTTGAGGTAAATTTTGATGGGTAAACGGTGAAGGGCTCAAAAAAATTAATAATTTCCTCTATTTTTTTGAAGTTGGTTAAAAAGGACCTTAGAAAAGATAACTTATTTAATTCCTTTTTTAATTAGTTATTCCCCACGCAATATTATGCGGTAATACATTTTTACTATAGGTCATTATTCCAATTTCGTCAGTTACTATGATTGTTTTAGCAGCGCGTATTCAGTAACTTCTTAGCTTTGACGTTAATTTTACCGCACCAAAATGAAACGTCACATAACCGATGATGGTAGGATCCCTGTACCTACATAGTTGACTTAGGAATGAGGGACGTCGGGAACGGGTGCGACTGACGCCTACCACCCATATTGGACCCTGAGGTGAAACGGTGCGCCACGCGTTCCGGCGCACCGACCGTAAGAGCAAGCTGCACAGGCCAGCCGCTGACGGACCGCGGACGCTCATGCGACCAGAAACCGTGGCCCCTCAACAGAGCGGGGAGAGGAACACAGTGGGTTTTAGTCAGTAGAAGTCTGACATAATCTGCTTGCCTCACCCGTGGCAGGCAGATATCCTACGAGGATTTCCCACGATAAAAAAAAAAAAAAAAAGGAATGAGGGACAAAACAGGAGAACTTATATCGTGTGGAGCGAAATAGGATTTTTTTTGAAGGGCATTAAAACGGTCCGAATACAGAACGGATCAATTAATTATTTCGGAGTTATTTTATAATAATAATACTTTAACTTCTCTAATACATTAAGTACATAATATTTTATTCAGTTTAAACATTACCCCCAAATCATAATAATATTTTCATTTCGTTCATAGTTATCATAACAGATTAATAATCATCCTAAGTAAACCAAACATCCGAAAAATCAATTAAATAACACACGCTTTCAGTAATGAAACGGTGCCGAGGTGGTTTGGTACTAGGTAATTTTAATCATTCATTATGTTAGGACAGCGATTTCATCTATACTAATATTATTAAAAGGAAAGATTTGAATGTAAGTATTTTTGAATCGAATTGACTCCAAATGAACTGGACTTTCAGCAATGGATAGCTACATCATCAGCGAGTAACATAGGGTATATATTATCTCCATAGTCCCCAATAGGAGTGAATACAGATATGACGGCTGATAGAGAGAATTTGGAGAGAAGAACACATTGCGCCGACCACTAATAACATGGGATAAGGTCAGGAGGATGATGACAATGATGAATCCCACGGAAACGGGAACTACGCGCGTGAAACCGCGTAATGTCCGCTAGTCCTTTATATCACAGGTTAGTGACACACTTGTTATGCAAAAGTACATAGGGTGCAAAATCCGCTAACCATCATAAATTTGAAAAAGAGTTTTAACTCCAAGAAGATCTACATGGGCTGCTAAAAACGCAAGGAACGCGGATACATATACTCACGCATGTGTTCCCCGAAGGGGTAAGCAGAGGTGTTGTAATAACAACACCCACTTTTCACCGAAGATGACCAAGTGCCATCGTGACAAATGGTGAGTCCATCGCAATCTCGGGCACTATACATACGTCTCTGAATTACTTCTCAGATATAAGCAGGTTTCCTCGTGATATTTTTTTTAACCGTAAAGCACGTGGTGTGTAATAACTGCCCATAAGTTTTTAAAAAACTCATTGGTTCAACAACTTGCGTCGCTTGTGTAGCAGGTGACTACTCAAATTCCAAGGCCACCACAGCTCTTGTAAAGTAGTATAAAGATAAAAATTATAGTCTCTACATCTCAATCCAGTATATTTTCAAGTGTTGTGCTAACTATTTATGAACATTTCACACGAACATGAAATGCTACGCTTGTTAGTACAAAAGCGACCGTGGCGTATTATTTTGTTTTCCGTTGTTAATACACGGGTATGATACCATGCGTGTGTGGGGGCCTATTCTGGTAATACATATTTAATTGAACACACAGTGAGTATGAAAAGAGTAAAGATTACGAGACCATTATTCTCAGGCAGTGTTATTTCCATCTGCTGTAAAAGAGGAGAAGGCACAAAAAAATTTAAAGGAGTAACTACTGATTTTCTTGCCTTTCTTCTTAGCAAAAGCAACCTTCCGGACCCGGTAGTAGCATTCATAATCCTGTACAGTGTAATTTTTGTGTTCTTCTGACGATCAAATAAAGATTTTTATTTTATATCGATATTAATGGTTTCAACCAAGACTTGACCAAACTCCCTTTTGAAATCCGTATCACGAAAAAAGATGGAACAATTTTTGAAACCAATGATTATCTTACGCGATGTTTTGTCATAAACTGAATAATACCCCATAGCCCTATAGCCCTAGATATGCTAGACAGCTTATTCCTAGGGAGTATTATTTGACATGCTTTGACTTTTATTAATATCTCATCGTTGTACTTTCGCGTACCATGTCGTGTGCTTTCAGAGTAGTGCCTGGGAGTGCTCAGGCAGCGTGTTTTCATTCGCGAACCACCAAGTTCCGTGCGGTGATATATTCAAGCGTTTATAGCCCGGTGGGCGGATGACATTAAAAACCGCTTAGCGTGGTGCCCCACTAAAAATATAGCGGGCAATTCGACCAGCCACTTAAAAAAATAGGCGCGTTTACAATTTGCTAGCGTTTTATTTCGTGCGGTTTTGATAATAGGGTTTGTGACGATATAGTGGTTCTAAATGGGAGTTCAAAGGGGTAATTTGCATTGTATTTTTTCACCCATTAAATTGCTATTTTGAAACGTTACATGTAGATATTCTACGTTTTAAATGGGAAAATGTTTATACTAATCAAGAGCTTTACTTAACTGAAAATATCATATTAATGTTTAGGGATATTACTAGTTGTGCCCTGCAAGCGTATTGTCATATGCTTTTTGGGTGGTATGCTATCACCCTCATCATTTAGGGGTATGAAAAATAGATGTTAACGAAATGCTCAAAAAAAAACATACAAGTCGGTTAGTCCGTTTCGGAGGAGTTTGGTAACAAACACCGCGACACGAGACATTTATTTATTAAGTTAATTATAATGGTATCGTAGGTCAAATGGCCGCAAACGCAACTGTGCATCACGAAGAGCTTTACTCCTATGTGCCGAAACATAGGAGTAAAGAGTTATTGGATTTTTTCATCTCAATTACCCTGTTACAGTCAAGACTCTGGGTTAGTGCCCGGTTAGTAGTACTTAAACATAACTAGCGAAATGTAGGTTTACTATAACCAACAGCATATGTATGTATAGGTGAGAAGATAAGATGGATAAATAGAAGGTCGGACCCACATAAATTAAGGAGCATTGATACTACACGCGTCCTAAAATAACACCTAATAGAGATCAAAGCTTATCGCACCTCAGGTCGACCGATTAATCGGACATGATGTTCGACTTAACACTAGTTTCATATGAGTATACCCGACCTAGATAGGGTTCATTTCATTGAGTTTAACTAGAACTAAATTACAGCTCGAAGGGCCTAGTGCGAGTTTTTCACTGAGGCCGTCACAAGTCACCGTGTTGACGATGATCTGGGGCCTTACCATGAGCTCTTATTGCCATGATATTTTTACTCTTATTATGAGACAGATGTATTTGACGTGTAGACATCTGTCACTGTCACACAACTGTAATAACATTGAAATAAGAGCTCATGGGCCCCAGATCGCCAATTTTGATCCCATACAAATAAGTATAAGTTTATGAACAATTATGACGGTTTAAATCTCTGATTTAAGCACGGTTACAGATAATTGTTATTTTATTATTTGATTAATGTGTATTGAAGTGTTAGAAGAGATAAAAATTGTATATTACAAGTGCATTATGTCACATTTAGGTCAGAGGATCAGTTTAGCAATGCAAAAATACCTCGTAAGCACGCAGTTTGCTGGGCACCAATTCCGCAGACACAAAGTCAAACTCGATTTCTTTTAAATTTTCAGTCTCACACCGAATATAATTACAAAAAATATAAAAGACCAATAACTTGATATGGCTGACATTTCCTAGAGGTTATAGGGATTATAATGGAATATATTGTTGCAAATGACCTCCCCAATATCCCTTTAACGGATCGCCGTAATATAACCAATAGCCCTGTATATTCGTTGGACGATGTTATAGTGGTAAAATTGCACACAGAAACTATACTATAAACCTTTATCTCAACTCTATCGAACTAAAACCGAATGCGCCAACCAGACACCGACCTACATACCACAGCCGTGTAAATCTCTGAAAACGTTTCTTGCCATACTGTAAGGCTATGTTAAGCCTTAAGATGGCCATCCGACCTTCATAGGCTTTGTGGCTGAGTAACAAGTCGACTATTATCAAGATCTCACCCGATTGCTTGTGTGTAACAGTGTCTGTACATTGTTCTGAGAAAAAAAAATCAGTAATAAGATTCATCTTTCGGAAAATACTTAATTAAGAAGAAATATTAGCGGCGGAGTGGCATAGTAGGTACGCTACTTTTATCCGACTATGGAGAAGCAAAAAAAGAGGATTATAATTTATAAATCGATTCGTATTTGTTTTGTTCAGAACTCTTATAATTAATAATTAATTGATATAAATAATAATAAATCTTCTCCATAAAGGTAAAATTTGTAATACTCAAAAGCGAAGGATATGTTTGAAGAGATGCATGACTGTAGACAAAGAGAAATAAGTATATAAGGATAGTGTTTAACGTAGTTTAGTATGCAAATAAATAATTTCAGTTTTGTACACAAGATGGCGCTGTAAATCCTCTCTAAATCACGCTATTGAGATTCTCCTTTAGTTATGTATATAGTGGTCAAATCAATATCGCTGTCGAACTAATATATACTAGGGCTGCCCAAGATACGGTGTTTTATTCAAACCAACCAAGGTCTGCTCCAATTAATCCTGGCACCCAGGCCTAATTTGTCATACTGATCTCTTCCTACCCCCATGAGGTGCAGGCATATGTAGGTCTGTCAGGGAATTTTTATGGCAAATCGCTGAACCAATTTGGTAGAAAATGCCTGACGTAATTTTCTTAAACAGATAATTATCCGAACAAAGACGCGAGTAAAAGCTATAGCTTTCAGAAACTACAGTCTCATATTGGCACGAATCACTCGTGTCTGTTATAACGCTTCAACAGATATCCTACGAAAGTTTGACTTAGATGTCACGACGATGTAGAACGTTATCAATCTAGTTCCAGTTGAAGTTCAGGACAATACCTGCTCAAGTTATGTTAACCATCCGGTCAAGTTTATAAACGAAATAGTTCTCGATTTGCAAGACTGTCTAGTTTGACTTTAGTACGATTGTAGGACTTTCGGATCTCATCAATTTAGCTTTTAGAGTTCTCTTCTCTCTGGCCTTATCTGAAGCATTTCATTAATTATTGTGAATAATTTTATGTATTTTTTGTAATTATCATTGTTTACTATGTAATGTACATGATGCCAGCTGAGTTTCTTGCTGGTTCTTCTCAGAAGGCTTTTTTCCGTACCGGTGGTTAATTCTTCAACATTCATAAGTGCCTTACCAGGGCCTAAACTGAATAAATCCTTTTCATTTTCATTACTGGGTTCAGCATTTGATTCAACCAACCCGATATGGCTGATCACCAGATTCTTATTAGTGGGAGTCTTTCACTGCCGCAAAATTGATTTTTCGATCCTAAACAAATCTACGTTTACGTCAATACGGTGACTTGTGACTGCGATTTTAAGAATACTCGCACTGGGTACTCTGAGCTTCGTAACCTCTATTACGAAATGCCAAAGATGTAAAATTGTAAGCCGATGGCTTAACGTTCTTTCCGAGCCACGGATTGACTTGGGTTAGGGTTGGTTAACTTCGCTGATCGTACGACATGCGCAATAGCAACTGTGCCACAAACTCCTCTCGAGGTGTTCGAGTTCTCGTCAAGGAAATTTCTTTGCGTACCTAAGTATTCACAGAAGGGGTATGGCAGATTTATTACGCCCACTCTTCCTTAATGGTAATAATAGAGTAGTCCGGAGGAGGTTGTAGTCCTCTCAAGATATAGGATACTCTGCAATGAATTTCTTTGATAGAATTTAATATCGTGTAAAGGTAATATCTTTTCTTTAAAGAAATGTTGTGCCAAATATTCTGACATACATATGCACACGCCTGTATTCCCTGAGTGAGTGTGAGTCCATCGCCGTCTCAGACACTTTACATACGTACATTACGAATTACTTCTTAGAAATATGCATGTTTCCTCACGATGTTTTCCTTCACCGTAAAGCACGTGGTGTGAAATCACAGTACATAAGTTTTTTTAGAAAAACTCATTGGTACAGGCCCCGCTGGGATTATAACTTGCGTCGCTTGCGTAGCAGGCGACTGCTCAAACCTCAAGGCCACCACGGCTCTCCGACACTGAACATTAATTACCAGAATTAACTTTTTAGACTTTAGAAATAGGCTACGCGAGCGACACACCGAAAACTAGTCTATAGAGATAAATATAATTGAAGTGTCTGCTTGTTTGTTGCCAAATTTACAGATTTCACTAAATACATATGAAAGTATATAGGGGACTAACATCTAATGAATTTTTTTTTAATGAAAATTAAAAATATTTATGCAGTTTAGGCCCTTACCACCGGTTCGGAACCTAGCCTTCTGAGAAGAACCGGCATGAAACTCAGCCAGTTATATAAGCCATAAATAGCTATTCTCTGAAACAGCTGGACCGATTTCAACGGGACTTTCACTGGAAAAAAGCAAATGATACAAGTACTTTTATTTAAAAATAATAATAAGGGTTCCGCGAAATAAAGCCACGTATGTAATTAAGTCTACGCGTGAAAATACAGGCACCGCTACTTTGAAATAGGTGCTTTAAACAAAAATATTTGCGAAATTCCTAATAAAACAGGTTACTGTAACATAAAGCTTAATGGCGGTAGCATGTATAATCCTATGTAATCGTGTCTTTCTGACGATTTGAAAGTACTTTGTAAAAAGTCGAATCGAATAAAGATATTTTTAAATTGAATTAAAAGGTGAAGGTGTCCCAAACACTGGCATTTAAAACTTGAATAAAAACATTTATAATTATTATTAAATTCCTTATAAATCAATACCAATATAAACTTATTTTAATCAAAGAACACTTGGAACAAAACATTGTATACAGATATAAGATAAGTTGTTTACTTCTCAGGTTGGCGTAAGCAGAAAATATCGCCGAAGGTTCTGAGTGAAATTAAAAACTTTTAATTGAATATTAGCCAGCTGAGCGGTTATGGAGGCAACTTTGTTATTGAAAACTTGGGCGTACTCTTTACGAACTTGCCAGATTGATGTTTGAACCGAAAACATAGCGGTTCACGATGCGCAATGAACTTGGACCAGGTGCGGCTGATTCCAACTGACGCACATTTCAGGTACTTATAATTTATATTTTTATTTTATTTTTTATTTTTATTATTATTAGAGAGCCGTGGTGGCCTCGGGGTTAGAGCAGTCGCCTGCAACGCAAGCGACGCAAGTTTTGAATCCCAGCGGGGCCTGTACCAATGAGTTTTTCTAAAAAACTTATGTCCAGTGATTTCACACCACGTGCTTTACGGTGAAAGAAAACATCGTGAGGAAACCTGCATATTTTCTGAGAAGTAATTCAAAGACGTATGTATAGTGCCTGAGACGGCGATAGACTCACCATCTGTCACGTTGGCACTTAATCAAATTCGGTGAAAAGTGGGTGTTCTGATAACAACACCTCTGCCTACCCCTTCGGGGAATACAGGCGTGAGCATATGTATGTATGTATTTCATTTTTCTTTTTCTCGTACTAGACATAAGTAATTCCATTGTTATTATTAGCTTAAAAACCTGCAATAAACTATCATCAGTAAGAGAGTATTTGCATGTTATTCAATACAACGATTTTGATAGATAACGGCATTATAGATATATCACGGCAAAACTTCGCTAGCAACGCAAGTTCGAATCTCAGGGGGGCCTGTACCAATGAGTTTTTCTAAAAGATAAAATTAAAAACGTCTTCCTCGGTAAAACTGTGTAGAAAACCACAATTAAATTTAAGCACATTTATAAACGAAATATTGTTCTATAAATATGAGAACCGCATAGGAAATGACCTCACATCCGCTTATTTATCACATTGCAGTGCACCCAACACTTAGCGACAGTCAATTGATAAGGAACCGTATTTATTGATAGATATGGTCTATTACTGCATAATTACAGGTCAAGGGTTCAAGACTAACGTACACACTACAATAAGTAGGTACATATTGTGAGTATCCTTGGACATCGTCGTAATTATTGTATATATCTATAAAGGTAAATACCATTGGCATATTATTATATTGGTTTATTGATTCAATATTGTTACCTATTTAGGTACTTACTAAAATCTAACCGCTTTGGATGATGTTTTTTTATAAAATAGCCGTGGTGGCCTCGGGGTTTGAGCAGTCGCCTGCTACGCAAGCGACGCAAGTTCGAATCCCAGCGGGCCTGTACCAATGAGTTTTTCTAAAAAACTTATGTACAGTGATTTCACACCACGTGCTTTACAGTGAAGGAAAACATCGTGAGGAAACCTGCATATTTCTGAAAAGTAATTCAAAGACGTATGTATAGTGCCTGAGACGGCGATAGACTCTCCATCTGTCACGTTGGCACTTAATCAAATTCGGTGAAAAGTGGGTGTTGTGATGACAACACCTCTGCCTACCCCTTCAGGGAATACAGGCGTGAGCATATGTAATTGTTGTATTGTTGAAACAACAGTTTTCCTTGGAGTTACATTGGATCATAAATTGCAATGGGGGCCCCATATAGCTGGATTGTCGAAAAGACTCAGTTCTGCAGCATTCGCAGTAAGGAAAATTAGACACCTAACTGATATAAACACAGCTCGGTTGGTCTATTTTAGTTATTTCCATAGTGTTATGTCTTATGGCATCCTTTTATGGGGAAATGCTACAGACATCAGTTCTATCTTTGTGCTGCAGAAACGGGCTGTTCGTGCAATCTATAAACTCAAATCTAGAGATTCTCTCAGAGAGAAGTTTAAAGAAATAGGGATAATGACTGTGGCATGTCAATACATATTTGAAAATTTGATATATGTAAGAAAGAATATAGATAGTTTTAAGAAAAATAGTGATATGCACAATATAAATACACGCAAGAGGGATAAACTCCGTGTCCCTGTGACTAGACTGCACAAAACTAGTAACTCTTTTGTGGGGCAAAGTATACGCCTTTTCAATAAACTACCATTAAAAATGTGTGAACTACCATTTTTAAGTTTTAAGGCAAGCATCAAACAGAAACTTTGTGAAAAAGCATATTATAGTGTAACTGAGTATATTGATGATAGCCAAGTATGGCAATGAGTTGCTCACTCTTCCATTGAAATGTACTTAAGCAACCCTATGTATATAGAAGGGACACATGTAAAAAAAAAAAAAAACCGGGGAGTTTGTTTCGCCGTTTCTTCTCCTGACAGGCTTACTTTTGGAAACGGTAGTAAATTTACTTAAGTTAACGTAAGAAAAATGACGTTCAATAAGTGTTCCAAGTGTCCCTTATATTGAATAAAACTTTTTGATTTGATTTGATTTGATAATGTATGTATGTTTTTTTTTAAATTCCCGACGGAATAGGTTACGTATTTCGTTTCGGCTTATTCCCAGACATCCATGATTTTATTACCACCACCTTTACGGCCTTGTTTTGGTATACAAATGAATTGCACGACATTCAAGAAATGAATAGAGTTTTCATTCATGACATATGTTTAAATTCTTAATTCTTCAAAGGGGTAAAGAAAAATTCGAACACGAGGCGGGATTCGAACCAACAGATGGCGCAAAGCGGCCCCTATAACGCAAAGACAAGTGAAGGAAAAATTCGATGCATGAAGTGGGACCACTAGTAGCCCAGTTGGAAGAGCAACTGCACGGTTTGCAGAGGTCGTGGGTTCGAATGCTGCCTCGTGTTCGTATTTTTCTTTATCCCTTTATAAGAATTTAGAGTTCAAGAAATTTAATTGTCGTGGAGGTCACAATAACTAACGTATGAAAGTTTATTTTTCAAAATCTATGTACTTACTGTGGATGACTGGGAATAAGCCTTCGTTACCATACAAATTATTTCGACAATAACAATTGCATTTATATTGATGCCAAGGTAAATATAATGCCATGTCACTCATGTTCCCAATTTATTGAGTTATTAATGTCAAGTGTGATTGCGGAATAGGGCATTCAAACACGCGACAGTTGGATGTTTGCAGTTCATAATAATTTTGGCTATAATACTTACCTAATTTGCGTACGACAGAGATAACGCTCTACAAAGCCGAAATCAAACTTAAACTCAAACTTTAAAATATCTTTATTCGATTAGACTTTAACAAAGTAATTTCAAATCGTGAGGATTAAATGCTACCGCCAGGTTCGGAAGGTTGCTTTTACTGAGAAGAACCTAGCAAGAAACTCAGTACCTACCTAATAAATAATTCAAAATAAATCACTAATAAGTAAGTAAAAGTCTAAAAGTTCTACTTATATATTTACTTTCATATGCAATTAGTTAAATGCAGCTAATTTGAAATTACAAACAGACACTTATATTTTTGATTCTCTGATACTTATATATAAATGTGAAGCTTGAGATGACCAGCCCCCACAAGCAGCAACTGTTCACAATTATGACGCGAATACCAGCCCTTGGCCTCCTCAACCATTATAAGGGGAAGTGAACAACCCGTCGCCCAGACACGGCAACAAGCAGAGGCATTTTTTGCCAATTGTATCTTTCCAAAGGTTGATGTAGAATATAGGTATTGCCGGGTGGTACAAGTCCTGTCACTAATGACTTCTACGCATTCGAAGAAATACCATACCTAATAACTCCAACTCGCTAGACGGATCTTCTCCTAGAGGCACTTAATATTGGTACACATCAGGCTCAGAATAGAGCAGCCTGGAGAGCTCTTACAGATAGAGCTACTTATGGTGGGCACGACCCTAAGCTGTGAGGAAACGATGAAGAAGAAGATATGTAATAAGGGACCTATACTATAGGTACCTGTACCTACGAACCTACCTTTCGAAAAATGCAAACTAACAGTGGTAGCAGTAGGTAGTTATACTACTGACACTTTCCTTATAGCTTTAACCCTACACTTATACTCAAAATGTTCATCCTATACCGTCACATACTCTATGCCTGCTTATATATGTTTTTGTCATTAGATTTTTTACTAGGCACACAGGTTTACTATACATTCAAAGTTTTTTTTCCGCCTTCAACGAAACAACGTGTTTGTATTGCATCGAACCAGTAACAACAATTTTAATCTCATAGACATTGACTCGTGTTATCAATCTTACCACGCCTCCTTACGTCATTGAGGTCACTCGAGTAATTTTACTACGACTGTTTGAGGATATAAATAATGTAGATACCTAATGAGTAAAATTATTTAAAATACTATTTAATTTTAATTAACTTTTACGAATTAAAATCTTAACTAACCTCAAAACACATCTTAGGTTGGCCAGACAAGCAATAAGTACCTATGTTTTAGTAGATATAAGGCCGCAGTCTCTGATTTAGTTTACCCCTTCGATGATTAGCATACCTACACCTGGTTATCCCAATCAAGTTCAGTATAGGTGACTCATTCAAGATGGATGTGATGACCAACTTTTCAAAAAGACGCTGTGTTGACACGAGTCAAAATGTTTCAACAGTTTTAATATCATACATAAAATGTGCACGTATATAATAAAGCTTTATAATATTATTGCATAATATTTATATTAACATACTAAATTAAATTTTGCAATAACATAACGCAAAACAATACTTTGACAAACGTCACTGGCTTGGCTTGCGTCACTAATGACAGTTTTGGTTAAGAACGCACGTGACGTCAGTTATGTTTTGTTTTGATTAAAAAATAATTACTTTTCCAATTTATTACTTGCCTAGTACATTACAAAATCGGTGATAAACAAGGACTCGACAAAGTTATTAAATAACGCGAAAAAAATTGAGTAGAATAACATTGTAATTTTTTATTACATTTCTAAATTCTATTGGTGATTTGTACACGGTACACGTGTTGCATGAAGTTTTTGATCGATTTGCTCAGTTCAAGGCTAAAGATCTCGTAATAATTGACTTGAAATTTTGAAACTAATGCTCTGTTATTAGAAAGCTCTTAAAAGTAAACAATTTGACCGGTATTCATTCATAATTTGTACGAAATATTGGAACCAACGTGTGTGAGCTGTTAACTAGTGAAACGTAAGCAAAAATTATATTATTGATGCGTGCAACAAATGTAAGGAACATAACCTTATAAATTTTATTGTATGAGGATGACAAACTGCAAATATAGTTTTTTTTTCTTTGAAGTGTTGTTTGAAACCGTGTCCTTTTGTAACCATTCAAGTAGTTGTTTAAAAAACATTGAATATCAAACAATCTTCCACAAATTGTCTGTGTAATTGCAGTGTGAAGTGCACAGTTCACTGGTTGGCACCTGGTTATTATTTATTTTTTACTCATAATGTAGCATTAAAACTTGCCGAGCTTAAAACAAATGTATAGGAATTTTATGCAATGAACTGTTCACAGTGAAATAAGTACTAAAGAAGGTTTTATGTTCTGAATTTGAATGTTTTATTTTTCTTTTATTTACCAAATACACCACAACATGTTTACATGTTTACATAAAGTATAATTTGTAGTTATTGAGACAACATTTACTCAGAAAACCAGTAAAAAGCAGTTTATACCTGCATCATGCCAGTGATATTGATATGACTCGACCTGTCTAACCCCATAAATGAATGTTCTCATTTAAATCCATATTGATTCAGTAAAAACCAGTATTTTATTCTAATTAAGTTGGGATTTCTTATCGTAATGTAGAATTAAAGTTGTTTGCTTGTTGTGACCTAATGAACTCTATACGTCAACAGTAAGCGATGAGGCAAATCCTTTGCTTTCGTGTAGTCAGTTCGCTACTGACATCCACGATGAGAAGTCACACGTACATTGATTCCTTGGGCGCAGCCAGGTAACAATAAATAAAAGAATCTGTGTCTGCTTGTGTAGTGTCGCTTAATTTTGAGTGATAGTGATTTTTTACTTTTAAAATTTATTTTATTTGTTTGATATAAAAAAAAATTGTGTGACTGACAGACATATTACTAACCATATTTATGTATAGGATTTCTTTTTAATATGCTCTTATATGTTTTCATGATTTATTAGATGTAAATTCAAATAACTAAATTTTGTTTCATAGAATAATGGCTCAAGTCTTAGATGGCAAGGCTTTGGCCTTAGAAATAAAGGAAGAGTTGAAGATTGATATTGCAAAATGGGTGAGCAGCGGTCATCGGGCACCTTCGTTACGTTGTATCCTAGTCGGTAACGATCCAGCTAGTCATACTTATGTCAACAACAAGATTCAGGCAGCAAGATTTGTTGGTATTGATGCTGAGACTATTAAACGGGATGAAAATATTTCTGAAGAGCAACTAATTGCAGAGATTGAGGAGCTTAATGCAGATGAAAATGTAGATGGGATTCTAGTACAATTACCTGTACCGGATACAATGAATGAACGCAAGGTGTGTAATGCGGTGTCCCCAGAGAAGGATGTGGATGGGTTCCATATCATTAACATTGGACAGTTATGTGCAGACATGCCCACACTTGTTCCAGCTACGGCTCTAGCTGTTATCGAGATGCTCAGAAGGTGAGTCAGTATACTAAATTACAGATTAGCTTTTTTATAGTTATATTCAGATGCCATAGCTTAAGGTATTTAATGTATATACTCAAGATATAAAAATTGCAATTTTTTTAATATTCAAATATTTATCGTTGTAAGCAGTAATTATGTAGAAATAGAATAATAGGAGTAACTTTTTGAGACAATGTCACAGACAACCACATAAAAAAAAACTACAATATTGTGATTTGCAATGTCATTTACAGTACTGTAGTAACACTGTAATTTTAGGTTTAAAATCGAAACTTTTGGGCGCAACGCGGTTGTGATTGGTCGTTCGAAGAATGTTGGTATGCCCATCGCGATGATGTTGCACAGCGACAAGCGACACGATAGTGGACTTGGAATGGACGCAACTGTAACGATCTGTCACCGATACACGCCTAAAGACAAGTTGGAGTTCTACTGTCGTAATGCTGACATTATTATCACCGCTACAGGTAATTTGGTTTTAAATCTATATCTATACATCTACAGGTATAGTTTAATAAAATTGAAGTGTCTGTTTGTAATTTCAAAATTACAACTTTTGACTAAATACATTTGAAGGTATACACAGTATGGACTAATTAAAACCAATTCTTAAAATTATATCTGTCTGTCTGTCTGTTTGTTCAGGATAATCTCCGAAACGGCTGGATCGATTTGATCGGGACTTTCACTAACGATTAACTAATGTTATAACGAGTAAATTAGGTTACTATTAATTTTTAAAAATCCTGGGGCTCAGCTAGTTTGGCCTTAAATTTATTCAATGAATAGAAACCAACTAAATAAATATGTTAATTTCTCAGTCAGTTTGTAATACCGAAGCAACTAAATGTAATTCCCAAGATAAACCATTTTTATACAACTAACCAATTTTTTTTCTTTCTTCTTTATATGTGTGAGATTGAAATAAAAATAAGCTAAAAGGTTTGACTGAAATCTTCTCTACTTCGTCTTCTAATTATAATAACTTAAATAAACATCTTAAAACAAATTAAATAATCAATACGTCTTCCGTCTTTCACGTCGTCCACCATCGTTCTGTCATCCGTCACTTCTTATTTCTTCAATTCTTACCGATCACACGCTGCATATCATGCTTACATACTCTTTCCACATATGTATTAATTTTGTTTTTTTTATCATAAGGTTTGCCAAAACTCATCAAAGCGGAAATGGTGAAACCAGGTGCGACGATTATAGACGTCGGCATTACAAGAATCACAGACGAAAATGGGAAATCCAAACTAGTTGGAGATGTGGATTATGAAGGTGAGAAACTTCATAATCCTTCACTTTTGTTTCATTCAGTATATTTACATTTAAATACTTCTTTAGGAATGAACATTGGTATTGTGTGAAGTCAACTTTTTTTCAAAAGTCAAAGAGCCGTGTTGGCCTCGGTGTTTGAGCAGTCGCCTGCTACGCAAGCGACGCAAGTTCGAATTCCAGCGGGGCCTGTACCAATGAGGTTTTCTAAAAACTTATGTACAGTGATTTCACACCATATGCTTTACGGTGAAGGAAAACAGCGTGAGGAACGTATGTATAGTGCCTGAGACGGCGATAGACTCACCCTCTGTCACGTTGGCACTTAATTAAATTCGGTGAAAAGTGGGTGTTGTGACAACACCTCTGCCTACCCCTTCGGGGAATACAGGCGTGAGCATATGTATGTCAACTTTTTTTATAATAAAACTGAATAAACTTTTCCTTGTCCAGAGGTACAAAAAATAGCGGGGGCCATAACACCCGTACCTGGCGGTGTCGGTCCAATGACAGTTACAATGTTGATGCATAATACCTTCCAAGCAGCTAGGCACCTTCGAGACAAGGCAGCCATCTTGCAGTGAGGTACAGTCAACTTGGAAAACTTATCTATTGATTAGATTCACCTTATTTTTACTTTACCGTATTATTTTAATTCAATCAATTATGTTGTTTGGTTTCGCGGTCCAACTTCTAATGGGCTCTCGTGACGAGATAAGCTCGAAGAATATGATACTGGTTATAATTTAACAAGGCAGTTAATATGGAAGTGTACCCATGGTACTGAAGTTAATGTTTTTAATTGCATTTATTAATTAGTGCAATAGATAGTTCTTGTTAGTTCATATTGTTTGTTATTCATGTTCATTGTTTTCTTAGTGTTTCACTATGTTCTTAGGAGTGTTTAGTATTCTATGTTTTCACCTGATGTTTTCAGGAGACAGGCTGTCCGAAAAAATTTAGCAGCTGCTCGAATTGTCGATGCGGCACGAGGCTAGGGTATCTTAGATTTTTTTAAATATTTCGTTTAGTTCCTGGTATCCTTGCCCTATCATCTATTTGAGAAGGTGTTTAATCTGCTGGACACCCTGTGTGCTTTGGATTAAGTTTAACTATTTTTATAGTTAATTGAATTTAACTTCTATTTTAATTACATTAACTTTCACTCTTACACACGTCTCAATAATGATCATATATTTTTCAAAAATTCCGGATTATCGGAAATATATTGAGGGAGATCTGATTTTTTGTATTGAAGCTTGGCAATAAAAAAAAATATCATTTCATTTCATTATTATTATTAAGAACTCAGAAGTATTAATACATTGTTCAATTATTATTATGTAAAACATATTATTATTATCATTCCTCATTGTTTTGGAATGGCTGTGAACAGTTAAATTATTTCTTATTTTTTATTCTACTTAATGTTAAGATTAGTTAGAAAATTATATTTGGAATAAAAACATGTATTTTCAGAATTATTTTCATGAGGAATTGGAAATATATGTGGAGGTACTCTCCAACTTACTTATAAGCTAAAATTGGTATTTTATTGTACCTTGTATATTAATTATTAAAGAGCAAATAAATATTTAAACATGACGTTTCATATTTTATTTTTATCAAAAAAATTCCTTTATTTTTCTTACTTTAATCTTTTTTTTTTCAATAATGGTAGCCAACATGACCTTAGTCGACCTATAGAACAATTCAATCTTCAGAAGGCCATTTCTAAGTAACCCGTAACTCTTTAAACCGTTTTTATGATAGCTATAAAATGAACTCGAGAGAATGTAAATAATTTGCGCGTTGGTATGCTGTATACAGCGTTGGTATACAGCGGCGAACTGTTATGGGGAAGTTAATTATTTTTTTTTTAAAACTAAATTCTTAACACTACCTTGCGTTATGTAAAAATAATTATAAAATTATTGAACTAAAAATAATAATTGGGTAATTATAAGGTATCAGTTTCTTTCATCTACATCTAGAGGAGCTCGTGGCACAGTTGCTATTGCGCATATCATTCGATCAGCGAAGTTAAGCAACCCTAAGCCTAGTCAGTAATTGAATGGGCGACCGCCCGAGTTCCCTCCGTGCCTCGGAGAGCACGTTAAGCCGTCGGTCCCGGTTGCCAATTTATCATCTTTGGCAATCGTTACAGGTCAGTCGGAGGCCTAAAATAGTCTGACAACTGGCTTAACCCAGATCACAGATTTTCCTCGTTAAAGGGGTTGCGAAGGTCAAATGGCAGTCGCTTCGTATAAAAATCAAGTGATCAGCCACATCGGGTTGAATGAAGTGCCGACCCCAACAATATATGGGATAAGGCCAGGGAGATGATGAGTTTCTTTCATCTACAATAACAGTACTTATTTAATTTGGTAAGATTCACAAGCATTCTTAATACTTGGAATTACTCAATAATAAGCCTCTATTCGAGTCTAATTAAACAAAAAATACCTCAATGAACCTACCTCATTTCTTAGGCTTTCTAAACCTAGATATACTAAGAATCTATATATCTATACAGATAAATAAAATTTAAGTGTCTGTTTGTAATTCCAAAATTACACCTTTTTTATTAAAGTATACATGGTATTGACCTAGAAATACCATTTTTTTAATTCTCTGTCAGTCTGTCTGTCTGTTTGTTCCGGCTAATCTCCGAAACGGCTGGACCGATTTTAACGAGACTCACTGACGGGTAACTAATGTCACAATGAGTAACTTCGACTAGTATTAATTGAAAAAAATATGAGGGTTCCGCGGGCTCCCCATCAAATTAAAATTAATTCTACGCGGGTAAAAACCGCGCGGCACAGCTAGTTTATTCATATAATTCCATTAAATATGATATTCTCAAAACCTTACATAATTCGCCTGGCAACCCTACCACACTCTCACCCTTAAATTATTGCAATAAAACGGTTGCGCAGAACAACCGCGTATGTAACCACATTTCGCGAGGTATTCGCCTGAATTCAAAAGGGGAACATTTAACCTGCTTCTACGAGAAATACCATCTTATCTATTACTAATGCCTTTGTTATATAAGTACTGGGGCCGTACCATGGGATCGTATTATGAGATAGATGTATATGACGTGTATAAATCTGTCACTGTCGCACAGCGGAACTATCCTTACAAATCTATACATACTGAATATACAGCTAAATAAGCTAATTTTACAAGGAGTAACTTCGGCTACTATTTACACAAAATAGTGACTCCTAAATTCAGATTACTTAAAGTAAATAAATCATTCATGGGGAACTGTGTTCGTTTCTACAATAAAATCAATAATCGCGTTAAATTATGATAAATTTAAGACACACGTCAGAACAGTTTTGATGAAGAAAGCCTATTATAAATTTTCGGATTATATATATGACAAATATATATGGAACTAAGTAAATCACTGTGCACAAGTAGCTCCTGGCAAATACATGGTATGCAAACATTTGTAAATATATCTGGTATTGTTCATTTTTTTCTCTTTGATTATGTTTTATACTTTTATACTGCATGTTAATGCAATCTGTCACTATTATGAATATTTATACCTGTTTATATTGTTTCAATGAAATGTACATGTTGCCTGGCTGAGTTTCTTGCCGGTTCTTCACAGAAGGCTAGTTTCCGAACCGGTGGTAAATTCTCGACATTCATAACTGCCAAACCAGGGCTTAAACTGGATAAATATTTTTCATATTTCATTTTCATTACAAGTAGTAACTTATGCTACGTTTATTAAAAGGCACAGCTAGTTATATAATATTTTCTAAATAATACAATACCGCATGTTAACATGTATTTACGTTGATAATATCGCCTCACTGACGGTATCATCTGTGAACGTTAAAAAGCGCCCCAAGCGGTGAGTGTAGGAAGTATTACGTCTCCATACAAATAAATGCCATCCACGGTCAAATGACGATATTCGAATGTTTTCACACGAATATACAACTTGGGACACTATACCCAATTTATCTATTAAACTTAGTTAAGTCAATAGGAAGAGCGTTTTTATCATTCCTCTACTTCCCTTAGTTACCGAACTGTTAAATTAAACAAGGAAATGTTAATGACTGTTTGAAAATAATCTTAAGGTTAAGTGCAAGGTTTTTTAAGATAGTTACGAAAAATAACGTAACAATTTATATTATCTAATATATGACAAAGAAACATTTTATTTATTTCGACAACCCTAGCTCGAAATATAGGAGTTATTCCAATTAAACTAAAGTGCTATGATTTCACACCACGAGCTTTACAGTGGTGAGCCGTGGTGGCCTCGGGGTTAGAGCAGTCGCCTGCTACGCAAGCGACGCAAGTTCGAATCCCAGCGGGGCCTGTATGTACCAAAGAGTTTTTCTAAAAAACTTACGTACAGTGATTTCATACCACGTGCTTTACGGTGAAGGAAAACATCGTGAGGAAACCTGCATATGTCTGAGAAGTAATTCAAAGACGTATGTATAGTGCCTGAGACGGCGATAGACTCACCATCTGTCACGTTGGCACTTAATCAAATTCGGTGAAAAGTGGGTGTTGTGATTATAACACCTCTGCCTACCCCTTCGGGGAATACAGGCGTGAGCATATGTATGTATGTATGAGCTTTACGGTGAAGGAAAATATCTTAAGGAAATCTGCATCTGTTAAGTAATTTAAAGACGTATATTGTGTCTGAGACGGCGATATGCTCACCCTCTGACGTTGGCACTTAAAAGTGGATGCTGTTATCATAACACCTCTGCTCCTCTCTGGGATGCCTTGATTTTTATTTATTTTGAAAGGTTTCTAATAGATTTATTTATTTATTTACATGACAAACATAAAACATAGACTTAGATTATGGAGATAGATCAGTACGAGCCGGCCATATTCAATCATTTAACGCCCTAGATTGATCAATCTATTTGATTGATATGTGGTCTATCTGTTCTATATTACGTACTTACTCACACATATTACCTACCTGCCTGACCATGACGTCATTTATTATCTACCTGTTAATGTACTTTATGTTTCATCATCATCCTCCTGCCCGTATCCCATGTTATTTGTGGTCGGCGCAATGTGTTCTTCTCTTCCATTTCTCTCTACCAGCCGTCAAATCTGTATTCACTCCTACATACATATACTCACGCCTGTAATCCCGAAGGGGTAGGCAGAGGTGTTGTTAATCACAACACCCACTTTTCACCGAAGGAGATTATGTGCCAACGTAACAGATGGTGAGTATATCGCCGTCTCATACACTATACATACGTCTTTGAATTACTTCTCAGACATATGCAGGTTTCCTCACGATGTTTTCCTTCACCGTAAAGCACATGGTGGGAAAATCACTGTACATAAGTTTTTAGAAAAACTTATTGGTACAGGCTCCACTGGGATTCAAACTTGCGTCACTTGCGTAGCAGGCGACTACTCAACCCCAAGGCCACCACGGCTCTCACTCCTACTGAACATAATATTATTATATTCTCTACATTAGATACCTACCTACCTGTTTGTATATTCATGAAAATGAAACGCAGCTGTCAACAGTTCAAGAGGTTATCATTTAACGCGTTACCAAATAAATAAGTTCGTACGTCTATTTTTACGCATTCTCAATACAGATTGGTGTTGAAAACGTATACAAATTACGAAAATCATGATAACATAACAAATATTTTCGTCAGTGCTCTTGATTATTATTAGGAAAATTACATGATACTAAGAATGTTTTATCGGATGAATGACGTTGATGACTATTGAATTGATTACGATATTAATGATACAATGAATAAAAGTGCCGACACTAGCTATGACCGCAGACCTTAAATGCACAGTAGTATGTCTGAGTCTGTCTATATAATAAAATTCATCATCTCCCTGGCCTTATCCTATACATTTTTGGGGTAGGCACTTGATTCAACCCGATGCGGCTGATCACTTGATTTGTATACGAAGCGACTGCCATCTGACCTTTTAAAAAAGGATCTGGGTTAAACCAGTTGTCCTGTGTGTTGTACCTGTTCCGCAGCTTATTTCTGCCTTTTAGCATTACTGCTTATTTCGAGCAGAACATTGTAATAGGTTTTTGTTGTATGCTGCTGAAACCTGGACATTAAAAGCCTGTGTGCGTTCGAGGATTGACGCATTCGAAATGTGGTGCTGGCGTCGAATGCTACAAATATCTTGGACACAGTACCGGACAAATGAGTCAATCCTCAGGCAGCTCAACATTACAACGAGGCTATCAACAACCTGTCTACAAAGAGTCATCAAGTTCTTCGGGCACACAGCACGACGCGATCCAGACAGCCTAGAAAGGCTGATGATTACGGGACGGGTCGAGAGCAAAAGGAGCAGGGGTCGTTCGCCAACACGTTGGACTGGTGCAACTCAGGCTGCAACGAGATCTACTCTTCAGGCTACCATCCAGATGGCACAAAATAGAGAGGTTTGGAAAGCAATTTTAATGCAGACGTCGCACCATGGTCACGTCCCTCAGTCATGAGGTTACGACTAAGAAGAAGAAGAATTGTAATAGGTACTTAAAGTTAGAGACAAATCTTATTATTTCAAACTTAAAATCCAGAGGTCTATAATAAGAACACAAAAACGCAGTCGCGGGATTACGTTAGTTCATTATTCTTCAGTTGTTTTCCACGCCTATTCGGCGCCAAATATACCCCTGGAGCAACAAATTACTCAAATTAGTTAGTGTGAATGAATCGCGCATTATATTAATGGGGAATGTGCGAGGAACTATTTCCGGACGAGGGAACATTTGCGGAGCACAACAGTTAGGATTTGGGCAATAATTAAGTTTCTTATTAGTTTTTACACAGTACAAAATAAGTATACTGCATGCAGCCAGCTTTATTTTATGATAAGCGGTGTGCAACTCCTGCATAATAATATTTATAATCTTGTATAATCATACATATGTATATATAAGCCGTGGTGGCCTTGGGGTTTGAGCAGTCGCCTGCTACGCAAGCGACGCAAGTTCGAATCCCAGCGGGGCCTGTACCAATGAGTTTTTCTAAAAAAAAAAAATTTATGTACAGTGATTTAACGCCAAGTGCTTTACGGTGAAGGAAAACATCGTGAGGAAACCTGCATATTTCTGAGAAGTAATTCAAAGACGTATGTATAGTACCTCAGACGGCGATAGACTCACCATCTGTCACGTTGGCACTTAATCAAATTCGGTGAAAAGTGGGTGTTGTGATAACAACACCTCTGCCTACCCCTTCGGGGAATACAGGCGTGAGCATATGTATAATCATATCATTCTGAAGATTAGAAAGTACTTTGTTAAAAGTCAAATTAAATAAAGGTATTATTAAGTTTATTAATAAGAGTTCGTCTGGGATTAACTGGTGCTATATTTACCCTCTGTTTAGTTTGTGAGGTATTCAAATTCAAAATTTCTTTCAAATATCTATGTAAACAACTTTGTATTTATGATAGTAGGGGTCTCGGAAGGGGTAAGCAAAGAAGCTATAAATCTCACATTTCAAGAAGATTATGTGCCAACGTGATAGATGGTGAGTCAATTGCCGTCTCAGGCACCTATACATACGTCTTTGAATTACTTGTCAGACGAATCTTCCTCACGAAGTTATTCTTCACCGTAGAACTGTGGGACGGTAACTACCTAAGTTTTTTAATGCTCATGTACCTACAGACCGCTGGCCAGAAAATATTTCTTCTCCATGTAAAAATTACATAGTACCGACAATTCTTGCTTAATGTGTGAAAATTCACATTTACAGTTACGTACCATTACTGTGATTGTGTTAATTACAACATTATTCGTTCGTTTAATTAATTTTTTAGCGAACAAAATAATAATGTGCCTTATTCTGTTTTTAATTTGTAACGTAGAGCCCTTTTATGTTGAACCTTCGGGGCATTGCCCTGTGTGAGAGAAACGAATCCTGTTGTAGGTTACTGTAATTAGTTGGGAGGCAAGGGCGTAGTAACCTAACCCTTTCTACACGTTCTCTTATTTTTTAGAAGTTTAACAGTTAACGTCGAGAATGGTCTGTACATGAGAACTTTCTAAAACAATAAAAGAAGTAAGGTAAAGTCACCTGTGTTGGACTCGGACCAATCATGGACATTTTTTTTTCTTGCAAAATTAAAAAAAAAACGCGCAGTATTTTTTTTCAAATGTCAATACCGATCTGCTGTGTCAGTATATCGTCGTTGTTGAAATTTATATTATTTAATGATTTATCAATTGCATATACTTCCCCTGCTACGCAAGCGACGCAAGTTCGAATCCCAGCGGGGCCTGTACCAATGAGTTTTTCTAAAAACTTACCTACGGTGATTTTCACACCACGTGCTTTTCGGTGAAGGAAAACATCGTGAGGAAACCTGCATATTTCTGAGAAGTAATTCAAAGACGTATGTGTAGTGCCTGAGACGGCGATAGACCCACCATCTGTCACGTTGGCACTTAATCAAATTCGGTGAAAAGTGGGTGTTGTGATATCAACACCTCTGCCTACCCCTTCGGGGAATACAGGCGTGACCATATGTATGTATGTATGCAATTGCATACATAGTTGGGGTCGCCACTTGATTCAACCCGATGCGGCTGATCACCTGATTTTTATACGAAGCGACTGCCATCTGACCTTCGCAACCCCTTTAACGAGGAAAATCTGTGATCTGGGTTAAACCAGTTGTTAGAGTATTTTAGGCCTCGGACTGACCTGTAACGATTGCCAATGATGATAAATTAGCAACCGGGACCGACGGCTTAACGTGCCCCGAGCTCCTCGAACATATATTGAAATATAAAACGTAAACGCAATATAATATTTTAGATAACTAACCCAGAAATATCTCATGGGAGATTTAATAATACCTCTTCAGAGTGTTATAGATTTAAATTAAGCATATAGTAGGTGGCACTAATTCGGTAAGCACCCTAGTTTGTGTTCATTAGCTGTTGCACATGGGGTGAAGTTATTTGCGGTCATTTAATTAAGTCCCTTGTAAACAAATGCGTCCTACACCCGTCCGGCTATGCACGTGCACGGGAGCATATGAGTAACTCAGGCTAATGTCACACACACGATAATACTGTCAATATAGTGCAGCCGCGTTATTCACTAAGGTTTCTCAGCGTCGAACTCGACGACGACCGTTGGTTTCGGTCATAGGAAATTGATACATAATACATAGAGGATAAGGTCAAATTACGTTTCTTTAAAACCGACACTCAACGACGAGCGCGACGCTGAGAAACCTTAGTGATAACGCGGCAGATTGTCAATAATATAGTGTGAATACGGCCAGTATTTGCGTTATTATTCCAAACTATAGTGGATATTGATAATATTGTATGTGTGTGTGTGTGCGGCTAGCCTAAGGGGTAATATTAATGCAATGTATTTTTTATTTCTTTTTTTCTTTTCCGTACAGATTATCTAACGAAAGTGCTTGCGCGTAAATAATAAAAAATGTCTAAGTATTTTATTAAACAAACAAGGGGATAGGGGGACTTAGACCGCTAATTGAACTTAATATTTTTCCAAAATCGCTACAAAATTTACTCCTATGTTAATTTTACCGCCGACGAAAGGGTAAACAGCGAAAACCATCCCCCCAGTTTTTTTTGTATAGGTTAATAGAAACAACATCTCGTTAATCTATCGATAAATCTTTAATGCAAAATAAAACCTGTGTCTTTACTACAAAGACATAAATCAGATTTAACAATATACGACGAATGAACTCTCAGTACCTGCAGCGAAAAAAATATATCAACGAATTCATTGCAAGAGAGAAGTGTTGACATCATTTTCGCCGCGTACTCATATTTTTAGGGCTTGTTAACATATTTTTATTGTGTGCTGCATCTAGTCGTAAATCTCGCGTTGTTTTATAGAACAAGATATTGTATAGTGATGTCTGATGAATGACAATAAGAGTCAATTCGGTTTTTCAACCTTCGTTGCATTAGACGGGAATACTACATACATACATATGCTCACGCCTGTATTCCCCGAAGAGGTAGGCAGAGGTGTTGTAATTATAACACCCACTTTTCACCGAAGATGATTAAGTGCCAACGTGACAGATGGTGAGTCCATCGAATTACTTCTCAGAAATATGCAGGTTTCCTCACGATGTTTTCCTTCACCGTAAAGCACGTGGTGTGAAATCACTGTACATAAGTTTTTTTTTTAAAACTCATAGGTACAGGCCCCGCTGGGATTCGAACATGCGTCGCTTGTGTAGCAGGCGACTGCTCAAACCTCAAGGCCACCACGGCTCACGGGAATAGTTTTCTAATAATATCGGTATAATTTTTGGGAAGCATTTTTATCATCTGTACGCTACTTCTAATTAAGAGGAAGATATATCTATGTACGAATGTAAGTATAGTAGGTACATGCGTTGATTTGGATATATTTTATTGATTCAGTCTTATTTTGATCAAAATGGATAACGCATGTCCTTGAATCTGTATAAAATCAAACTTAGTTAAAAAAATTGTGCGTCAAAACTTGCTAGCGTTTCCATCACCTCAGGGTCCTTACCATGACCTCTTATTGCGATGATAGTTTAAGTCTTATTATGAGGCAGATGTATTTGACGTGCATTTATCTGTCACTGTCACACAGATGAACTATCATTGCAATAAGAGCTCAGGTCAGGCCCCAGTCACATTTAGTAAAAATATTATATCGTAATACATCCATGATATTATTACCACCACCCACACGGCTTTTAGTATAAAAATTTACTCTCACGACATCTAAGAAATACAATTATCGTAGAGGTCGCGGGAATTAATGTATGAAATTTTATTTTACAAAATCTATGGGCTGTGGATGTCTCACTAACATCTATTGAGAGCAGACTAAATAAATAGTCTCTCCCTAAGTGATACATATTATTTTTTTCTATCACAGTTAGTAAGTGGGAGTTACCTCCACAGCTTAACCGGCCTCAAAAGCGAGACCCTAGGGCCTCCGAGCTTATACTTAAAAACTAAGCAACACAGCTAAGGGCGTCTGTGAAGGGCTCGCGATGAGATAGGGAGCTTGATCTGAAGAGGTATGCCGTTCTGATCCACAGTTTTGATCCACTCTGATACGTTTTCAACGAAGTTTTATCACCGATGCAGAGATAATAATGCATTCCTCAAAGGGGAATCATTCCGCCAGTTATGTTTAAGTCCCATATAAAAACGCCATCCTATTATCACTAACCGGGCACCTATCCTGACTCCAGGCTGCTGCTGGGAATAAAGGATGGAAGAACCCAATAACTTAGCCGGATCCGAGTATCGAACTCAGAACCTCGTATTCCGTTATAGCGTTCGCAACCTCGTTAGACCTAAAGACATTTCGGTAAGTCTCAAGCCGAACATATTACCCAAGACTTGATCACATACAGTCGTGCAAAGTAATTTACCCATAGGTATATTAAAGCGAAGACCGATCGGTCGTTGCACGAAATGGCGACAATTGTAGAAGCCAACAAATGCAGGAAACTGCGATACGGACCGGTATTGTGTAGTATTACTGCCTCGGGATGTACTCGAGTTTAGGGTTTAAGGCACGAGAGGTAGCGGTTTGTAGATACCGACTAGCTGTATCGGTTTCACCCTCGTAGATTTAATTTGATTCCCGCGGAACCTTAAATGTTTTTTTTAATAAAAGAGTAAGTTACTTCTTGTGACATTAGCTACCTACAAGTGAAAGTCCCATTAAAATCGGTTCAGGCGTTTCAGAGATTACCCGGAACGAACAGACAGACAGACAGACCAAGAAAAAAATTAAAAATTGTTTTTTTTTGTCAGTACCGTATATCATTTCAGTCAAAAGCTGTATTTTTTTAATTACAAACAGGACTTTAATTTTATTTATCTGTATAGATATAGATACACATATTGAGAATCATAGTATGAATCGTACCTAAGTGACCATTTTGTCATATCGATGATGAATCATATTTGGATCACATTATGATTCTCCCAAAGTGGCCTTTTTAGACCTACAGGAGTCTACAATCATCGGAGCCGTCATTAAGCAGAGTGTATTAAGAATTTCTTAGCTTTGACGTTTCATTATGCAATACCAAAATTAAACGCCAAAGCTAAGATGTTAGTAACACGTCGCTTCTGTAACGATGATAAAAAGCCCCTGGGATGACGTAAGCAGTTTTTCTTATAATCCAAAATAGCCGCTGATAACTCGTATATTGTCCCACAAAAGTATCGTAGAGTCGATACCTAACAAGCATTACGAACGCAATAAGCTACCAAACAGCACGTCGCAAATGTTGCTGCAATAAACTGCAACAACGACATGGAATGGGCGTCGTATTGATCTAATCAAAACATAATATAGAAACGTAAGAACGGGAAATAGCCAATTTCTTGGTTAAGTCAATACAATTTTTTTTTCTTCCTCTTAAATGGCGTGCGGGGTATCTGCAACACCAAGGCTCAGTATAAATATAAGCTGTAAGGAATCCAGGAATAAATGGATCGAAATGTCACACTCACACAGACGCGCACATCTACGAGATTATAAACATAATGGCAGTAGCAAATAATAAAGGGTGTCTCGTCTTGTCTGGTCGCGTATACACAATTTATCAAATAATTTTGGCAGCAAATAAATGTTTTTTTTTAAATACTTAAATTTGACAACCACTACGCTCAAAAGAGCAGCTTATTTCAAAATTTACGCCTATGTTCATTACTGTTTGTAAAGCTTACATTTACACTGTGACCAATGGCATTAGTCGCGTCGACAACCCTGTAACTCAAATTCTTAACTCCACACCAATTTTTAAGAACTTCTACTGCACTCATTCGGGATCTACATTTCCAATTCTAAAGTATTTATCGTAGGAGGCAGCGAACCTCTTTGGAATTCATAATAATTTGAAAGTTTCCTTACTATCGGTACATTTGTATACATGTTAAGAACCTCATTTTCATTTCTATCCGAAGAGAGAGTAAAACATTTCCTATTACCAAAATAGCTTCAGAGGCCTCGCATTTAATGTTCCGAGAGGCACGTAGCTGCAGATTGTCGCATTTGTGCCGAATTATCGGCAAGCGGTAGGTTAATTTTGTGACACGTGACAACCCGGATTTCGTGCCACATTTCCTGACATTTCTCTGTGTAAGTTGTATATTATATGCCTAGTTATTTGTGTGTATGTTGGCGTTTCCTAGAAATAGTATTCTTCAAGATATGGTGGAGGTTTATATAACAATCGCATTGTGCATCGTGCTTGACCTGTTGTACTATATTTGCAGCCATTCACCTATACAGATAATTGAGGAGTCTGTTTGTAAATGCAAATTAACATATTTTCACTAAATACTTAATTACGAAAGTGTAATAAATATGTTTTATTTTTTCTGTCTGTATGACGGCTAATCTCTATCACTAGCAGCAGGACTTTCACTAGCAGATAGCTAATATTACAAGAAGTAACTTAGATTACTTTCATTTAAAAAAAAATAGTTCCTCGTGCCTCCGAATGCGACGCGCAGACGTGGCAGGCCGAGAAAAAGATGGCAGGACGAACTCGCCGCTTACCTCAAAAACTGGCCGGAGATAGCCCTGGATCGGAAGTGTTGGAAAGAGGGAAGGGAGGCCTTTGCTCAGCAGTGGGACACATCGGGCTCTAAATAAATAAAATAAAAAGTTCCTCGGGAATGAAATTAAATTTAGGCGAGTGACACCACAGGGCACAGCTAGTATTATATATAAATCGATTATTTTGCATATCATCTGAAACAAACATTTGATGTCATACTATTTGCATTTACTGCCCCCGACGAGAGCCTAACTGGCATATTTGGATCAAAACCTATTTCTACGAATGCATTTCAGAATTGTTTCGATAGACACCACTCCCGCTGGTGGATTTGGCTCGCGCTACCAGGGATTGCAAGAATCCCCTTATGTCGGGATTTCTGCCGGGTCACGAGGTTGTTAGTTTTATCAACACCTTCCTTTAAAATGTATTTGGTCTCAAATTCCTGAAGATCAGCTGGTTTTGTTATTAGTTTCGTATTTGCAGTATTTTTTTAAATATTACCCTCGAGGAATTGAAATCACGATGTCATTTTATTTTTAACGATAGATGCAAAAGGTAGATACGAATCATTGTCTTGTCGCCGATTCGCTTT
Organism: Watsonalla binaria; assembly: GCA_929442735.1. NCBI lineage: Eukaryota > Metazoa > Arthropoda > Insecta > Lepidoptera > Drepanidae > Watsonalla > Watsonalla binaria. The sequence continues at coordinate 2,798,389 of OV838932.1, forward strand.
ACGGTGTAACGGTTAAAGGTGTGTGTGATGAATGAAATATTGTAATTAAAAATTTATATTTTCACACGTTAGGTCTTCTGTCCTTCTGTCACGTGTTTTTTTAGGGGTGAAATTTCGGATTTTTTTTCTTAGTAGATACCTACACCTCACCAAAAAAACACTTACGAAATTGTATGTCTCTAGGACCAGCGGTTTAGGCTGTGCATGGATAGAGTCGACTGGGGGCCTAGAATCATTGGTTTAAACAGAGCGTGATAAGAACTTCTGAGCGTTGACGTTTCATTTTGGTACACGCTGCTTAAACAATCATAGTTGGCACCTGGGGCCTTGCTATAACCTCTTATTGCCATCATAGTTTTACTCTTATTATGAAACACATGTATTTGACGTGTATACATCTGTCACTGTCACAAAACTGTAATAACATTGCAATAACCGCTCATGGTTGGGCCCCAGGACTTTGAATTTTACATGTATGTATACATTTCAAGATATAGTTTCAAGTAAGCTGTTTGCTTTAGTCGTGATTATACAATTGACGGTTAATTAATAATCCGAACGTTCAAACTAGCCTCAGGCTGTTTCCGGAACACATAAGACCATTAATTATTACAAGATTATCGACTAAAGCAAAGCACATAATTCTGACGCCGTATTGTTCTCTAAACGGGAATGATAATGTATATCTTGATGACTAATCGTTGGTTAGGTGATATCCTAATTAAGTGATTGATTATCAGACTATTTGTTGTGTGGGGAGAGCGAGTGATCATGCTCATCCCCAACAAAGGGAAGATATTCCGACTCCAACTGTTCTAGTTGGCAACTTGTATATATACTGCAATACACTTGAAAACTCTTATTGCGCGATTTAGGTTCTCGTGTATGTGTACTCAAACTTTGCAATTGTTAGCGAGTAGCGCCATCTATGTAGCGAGTAAAGAAACGCTGGTACATTTGTCTTATTTACATTCGCACAGAATTCAATTAAGATTGCATACCAATTTCAGTAATTTCTAACTGATTGCGTCATTGGTTTAGTGGTCGCAAACACTACCGCAGAAGACGAGGTCTCGGTGACATACCCCTTATCTATACATCTATATCTACATATAAATAAAATTTAGTGTCTGTTTGTAATTCCAAATTTAGAGCTTTTCACTAAATACATATGAAAGTATATAACGGTTGCTTGCATAGCAGACGATTGCACAAACCCCACGGCCACTATGGCTCTACATTACATGAAACTTAAACAATAAATATCGTTGGGGATGTGGGTGTACCTTAAGTACATATCTGCCTACCCCTCTCCTCCTGTCAACCCCTTCCATATTTTTATAAGTTGATGCTTTTTTTTTAATGGAAGGTGATTGGTTTGTATGCGGGTCAGATTTAGGTAAAATGTAGCTTTATTTTTTTTTTTTTTTTTTTTTTTTTTTATTTATTTAGGTTCACCAACAATTTGTTACATTAATACATACAATTATTGCATCTCAAGCTTATAAACTAAGTAAGTACAAATTACTTATAGGTAAACACAGCTTGCTTAAAATTAATAGTGTACATCTTGAAAGAAAACTAGTATATGTTTGAGTGGAATTATGTGTGTGTGTGTGTGTGTGTGTGTGTTTGTGAGCGCGTGTGTGTGTGTGTGTGTTTGCATGCGTGGGTGCGTGTGTGTGTGTGCGTGAGTGTGTGTATTTGCTATTGCGCTATCTTGTGAATGTGTGTATGTATGAATTTGTTTTTAAGTATTGTTATGAAGTGTGGCTTATTCTATCTAACTTCGATTCGAGGTGGGTGTGAATATTTTTATAAAACATTTTTGGGGAGTCAAAATGGATATCAGAAACATCACTACACTCATTTAGCAACCTGCTGAGACGTGTAACAGGCGAATTAGCACCAAGTAGTTTTTTTTATTGTGAACAAAGAAATTTTTCAGAACCTAAACATAAATATTATATTGTAACAAAAATGCCAATTTGAAATCTCATTAATTTTAATTAAACCCAGTTGGGAATATAAATATTATAAGACCTTTTCCGATCGCATTTCTAAGATGAAAGCTATTATAATATATTGAATACTAAATACAAGTTCAATCAAGTTGCCCAAAGGAAAACTCCGAGAAAATATGCGAAAAGGGATTCTTATTACTTTTTTCATAAAACGTCACATCAAAGGAAGCAAAGGGCACACAATAACGAGCGGTAAACAACGGCTGTCTGTACCTACCATTAAATCTTATTGTGACATTCGTTCGACACGCTGAAAGGGACAGATGTATATAACCTGTATATATCTGTCTCTATCGCTCAGTCGAATAAGCATTACAGTAAATTATGACTTTACTGAAATGTATTAAGTACTAGCTGTGCCCTGCGGTTTTACCCGCGTAAAGTTAATCTCATGGGTGATCCACGGAACTCTAATGTTTCTTTTAAATAAAAGTAACCTCATTTACACAAGAACAAACAGACAGACGGACGGACGGAGAAAATAAAAAAAAAATCTTTATTTCATTACCGTATTTATATACTTTCATATGCATTTGGTAGAAAGCTGTTATTTTGGAATTACAAACAGACACTTTAATTTTATTTATCTGTATCGATATAGATGTATGCCCACGCCTATATTCCCCAAAGCGATAGGCAGAGGTATACTTTTAGTACAACCACATTTCGCCAGTTATATTTTAGTCCCATGTAATAGGCGGCGCGTCTTAACCCAACAACTCTTTGCCTGACCCGGGGATCGAACACAGAACCACGTGACCACTAGACCGTGTACCAGACAGAAAAAAAACAAATAAAGAGAAAATCTCACCTTTTCCATATTTCTTCAAATATTTGCAGAAAATGTTACATACATACATATGCTCACGCCTGTATTCCCCGAAGGGGTAGGCAGAGGTTCTGTTATCACAACACCCACTTTTCACCGAATTTGATTAAGTGCCAACGCGACAGAAAGCGCGCCGTCTCAAGCACTATACATACATCTTTGAATTACTTCTCAGAAATATGCAGGTTTCCTCACGATGTTTTCGTTCACCGTAAAGCACGTGGTGTGAAATTACTGTACAGAAGTTTTTTTTTTTTAGAAATACTCATTGGTACATGCCCCGCTGGGATTCGAACTAACTTTTATTTATCTGTTTGTATGTATGTATGAAGACATGTAGGTTTTCAAAAACAATCAGATTCTCAGGTCTTCTTCTCAACATAAATCATAATTGCAGCGTCGTCTTTATTTCCTCGCATTTTCCCAAATACATTGCAAGGTTACCCAATCGATTCATTTCCGATAGAGGCGTACGCCGTTCGTTCGCATCCATCCATCATAGTTGCGTTGACATCCACACATGTTACGGTCACGTGGGGCGTAGCAAAACAATTTGACATCTCATTTCATTGACCAAATGAGTTTTAAGAATGATTTACACATGTCAGCAGCATGCGCACTTAATTTTTTTTGTTTTTGCATCATTTAATAAGAGCAATATTGAATTACATATATCTTCTATAATTTATTTAGACAATAAACTACTTAAAACTTTGCGGTTGAAACTCTGGGGCCTTGGGGTCCAGATGCACATCAACTTTTCAAAGAGGTTGCACGTCGTCTAGTAGAAGCTTCTCGTGACAAGCGGGCTGGGGCTTTTCTCGCTCAGAGAATCAGCATTGCTATTCAACGTGGCAATGCTGCCAGCAGCGAGGATTTTGAATTTAAATATTTTTATCTAATAATGTTCCGTCATGAGTGGTGAGTAAGGTCGGTCGCGAGTGCTTAATGGAGGAGAGCAGTTATGAATGCGCAATTGATAGAAGTTTCAACAATCGAAACCATCGGAATCCGTCAAATTTTCCAACGAGCCAACCAGCAATTCAAATCATTTTTTTAATAATAATAAATTGACACGCCCTGGTGCTATTTTGTTTATTATATTTATCGCTTTAGGTAATGCCTAAACGACATAATTAATAACTTAAGGTAAAAAAAATAATTAGATTAGCGAGCCAGCGATGTAGCGCAGCCTGGTTGCTGGGAATCATTCCCGAATACCCAAATTTAAATCGCGTGAATTAAAAAAACAAAAATCTGAGATCTAAATTCTGTTCGATTATTATTATTATGAACCATTGCTTGGTTCTTAGATAAAAAAATGTTTAGACATATAAAAAAATGTCTTTAGAACGTTAACATGATACAATGACTCAAGCAAATACTAAAATTATCGGATTAGGATTGAGGTAAGTTGTTTTGTTTACCAAATACCGGATAAAATAAAAATGAACTTCAAACTAGTGATAAAATAAGTGTTAACTGGTCCCTAGATAGTTTATAAAACGAACTTAATACACGCACCTCCCTAGAATCATTATGTAAGCCGTAATCCACCGGACGAGGGACTAATCCGGTAATATTTAATTCAAATTAGCACAACGCCACTTTCAGGGACTAGCACTCTTATCTTGCGCTACTGGGAGACATCTCTCCAAGGAAATTGCTCCTCAGAGCATCCAGCCTCTTATTATTTGAGTGATTAACGTGAAGCCGTTCTCTTTTATTTTTAACGTTCTAATCCCAAGACTTTGATCGTTTTGAATTTAATTTATGACCCGAAGTATTTCTAGCCTTTCGCAACAATGTATATTTGTTCCTTAACTGCCTCGATGGTCTAGTGGTTAGTACGTTCGCCTGCGGATCACGAGGTCCCGGGTTTGATTCCCGGGTCGGGTCAAAAAAATTATCTTGGGATTTTCTGTCAAGAAATTCACAATAAAATGCCCGGAATTTGGAAGTTCAATCAATCAATCAAATAAATTTAAGTCGTTGGTCCTACGCCTGATCTCTCTCCGGTCGTGTCGGATTGCACCTGTGTTTGCGCACACACTTGTGCACTATAATATCTCCTGCGCGCATGGCTAATCCTCGTTGAGATTAGCCGCCGTAACCGAAATTCGATAGGAGATATATTTGTTTCTTTGTATAAAAAATATTTATTCTTTTAAGGCCCTGGTAATGCACTTATGTCCGTCAAAGAATGGTTCGGAAACTGTACTTCTAAGAAGAACCGGCAAGAAAGAAGAACTGGCATCTTGTACGTTTTATGCATTTAATTTCTTTTATGCTTGTAACAACGAGGATTTATACAGGACGTTTTATATATACTGAAACTTTTGAACGATTCATCGTCATCATCATATCAGCCATAGGACGTCCACTCCTGAACATAGGCCACTCCCAATGATTTCCACCTCACCCGTTTGAAAGCGGCCTGCATCCAGCGGGTCCCCGCGGACTTGACCAGACCGTCCGTCCATCTCGCGGGGGGGCGCCCTACGCTGCGCTTACCGGTACGTGGTCTCAACTCGAGAACCCTACTGCCCCAGCGGCCATCAGTCCATCGAGCAATGTGGCCTGCCCATTGCCACTTAAGCCTGCTAACCCGAATGATTTGCAAATCTATATTCCTAACCAGGAATCAAACCTCACCACAACCACCTAGTAGTATGGAAAAAAACTTAAGATAGACGTAGGAAAACCATTCAACTCAATTGCATCAGTAAATTTCATTAAGGATTTGGCACTGGCCACTTGGCCTTCCTCATAGCTTACATAAAGCCTGTGTGCTGATAAACTTATTTGTCAACAATTCAATTATCAGTGGGTAACCATTTTTTACATGGAGAATCTGTTATGGATTCACCAACCGCCGTGGGGGCAGCGGAAGGGTTATGTCGGACTCACACCGACTAAGTCGCTAAGTGGGGGGGTGCACGTGATACGTCTTCACATGCTTCGCCGTGACCCCCCCGGAGTGGGTACCTATCCTAGTATTGTTGTTATACCTATACATTATAGTACCTCGTATAAAGAAGGAAAGAAGATAATGTATAAGTGTTAGATCTTGAAACCATCGGCATCTCGGGGACCTGCGTCTGTGAATTTTGATATTGTTTTCATACATTGGCAGGTTACTCACGATGTTTCCTTCAAAGCTACAGACCACTCCGAGGCGTTCCTCTAAAATGTGGCATTACCCACCACGCTCAATTTAGTTAATCTTATTTCTTCCCATACCGAATTAGCTCGGGCTTCAAAAGGTAACGTTTAGTTTATGCATTTACGGGGGAGCCCGTGACGGGCCGGCTTAGCCAATTAAAGTGCGTGGCTTTAGCCAATTTGTGTCCAACTGAGCCAGGTAACAACCCGGTGAATGACATTTGGGTGTAATGTTTTTGTTTCAAAGTGTGTTTTGTTTCATGTAATCGGGGCAAGGCATGCTGCAATTCATTGGGTTTATCAAGTTGGTCGTTTCCAAATAAGCTTCCTTCCCCGGACGCCCAAGTTGTGGAATGAACTCCCGAACATGTTTTCCCAAATGAGTACAGCATGGGGCTCTTCACGAAGGGTGTAAAGATACATTTACAGGGTCGTCAACGCGCGCGTGATGTCCCTGGTATTGAAAACGACCATAGGCTGCCACCTTATAGGCATACATTTTTTTTTCCAAAGCCGTGGTGGCCTGCTACGCAAGCGACGCCAGTTCGAATCACAGCGGGGCCTGTACCAATGAGTTGTTCTAAAAAACTTATGTGCAGTTATTTCACACCACGTGCTTTACGGTGAAGGAATACATCGTGAGGAAACCTGCATATGTCTGAGAAGTAATTCAAAGACGTATGTATAGTGCGATGGACTCACCCTCTGTCACGTTAGTACTTGATCATATACGGTGAAATGTAGGTGTTACAACACCTCTGCTTACCCCTTCGGGGACCCTTCTGGGATGGCGTGAGCATATATATATTTTTTTCCACAAAGTAACAACTGATACTTACTATACATCATCATCATTAATTTAAGAACTAGGCTCTTGTCGGTGAATCAATCACCAACCCTCTCTATTGTCCGCCAAAACTTTAACTTCCTTGTACGACATGACGTTGACTTTTTCCTTCAGCTGTTGTATATAACTAATCCCTGGGATCCCTCTTCTATGCTTTCCTTCTATCTTCCCTTCTATGATGTTTTTGATGAAAGCGTCATGTCGCAATAGGTGTCCAATCATCTTGCCCCTCCCGTTTTCTATTGTCCGGATTATCATTCTTTCTTCTTTTACTCTTTCTAATACTTCGTCGTTTGTGACCATCTCTGTCCAACTTATACCCTCCATCCTTCTCCAGCACCACATTTCAAATGCCTGTAGCCTTTCCCTATCTCTTTGCGTGAGAACACTCACGTCTCAAGTCCATATAGAGCGATGAGACTTACTATACAATAGATCTAAAATTAGCTTGGAAGCACTCAACCCGCATAAAAATAAGGCAAAGCAACAAAACGTGCAGTGTACAGGGAAGCGCCACAATGGTCGGTGTTTCAAATATTTATAGACCAATCCCTCCACTCTCATTCATCTATGCTGCAATTTATTTTTCAACGCGCCTCTCGTGAGCCGTGATCCATTTACAACCGGGCTTACCGAACCTCTAAACAAAATACTCTTTTGGTATCGAGGTTATGTGGTAGGTACCCAAGTATTTTTATTGATACTATATATCCAGGGCTTTAGCTCTTATTGACGTCTTATATTGACAATGATTATATTATTATGAGACAGATGTGGCGCATTTGCTATTGCGCATACATAAGTTAAGCAACCCGAACCCTAAGTCAATACTTAGATGGCTGACCGCCCGAATTCCCTCCGTGCCTCAGAGAGCACGTTAAGTCGTCGGTCCCCTTCACCAATTTAGCATTTTTAGCAATAATTACAGGTCAGTCGGAGCATAAGAGAGTCTAACAACTGGTTTCAACCCTCATTAACGATTTTCCTCGTAATCAGGGGTTACGAAGGTCAGATGGCAGTCGCTTCGTATAAAAATCAGATGATCAGCCGCATCGGGTTGAATCAAGTGCCGACTCTAACAATGTATGCCATAAGGCCTAGGAGATGATTATTACACAAATGTATATGTCTATCACTGTCACACAGTCAATAAGAGCTCATGGAAAGGCCTCTGATTAGTTTTTGGAGGCCTAAAGCGGTATAATAACGACTGCTAAGTACCTCGTTTAAATCTAAAATACAAACATATAAATTAAAACATGAAATTAAAATAAATTATGTAATTTGTTTTTATAAGAATTCCTAACCTAAAAGTGGATTTCGCTAAAACAAATATTATAAAGGGGATTGCGTAACATATCATGTGAAGTCCCAGAATGAGGGTAATGTTTGTATAATTAATTTAGTATCTGCTTGATGATAACACATTTCTTAATGAATATTCGCATGGGATCAAGCCAAGTTAAGCTTAGCCAAGCTCATGATTACCACAGATAGACACTAAACAAGGAAATTCAGAGGAGCGTAATTTACAAACGTCATCTCCCTGGCCTTATTGATATATGGTATATGGGATATGGGTTGAATGGGACATTGTTGGGGCACTTGATTCAACCCGATGCGGCTGATCACCTGATTTTTATACGAAGCGACTTCCATCTAACCTTCGCAACTGAAAAATCTGTGTTCTGGGTTAAATCAGTTGTCAGACTAATTTAGGCCTCCGACTGACCTGTAACGATTGCCAAAGTCTATAAATTGGCAACCGGGACCGACGGCTTAACGTGCTTTCCGAGGCACGGAGGGAACTCGGGCAGTCACCCATCCAATTACTGGTTAGCGTTAGGGTTGCTTAACTTCGCTGATCGAATGATATGCACAATAGCAACTGAGCCACGAGCTTCTCTTATAAACCTCTCGTAATTTACAAACAATCAACGTTTTTTCCGTATACCTCACCACTTACATGGAAATCAGGCAACAAATCTTCCGATTTGTCCAGATTTGCGATGCCGCTGTCCTGAATGTTATCGCCGCACCCAAGTTTTAATACCCAGATTGAACTTGGAGATAAATAAATTTAAATGTGTATCCATTTGGACTACCTAATGGACAAAGTTGTAAATCCCGTTTCAAATTCAATTTCACTAAATTGATAGGTACTTGTACTGTGTTGTAAATTTTCCGGAGAACAAATCAATAATTTTGATACTAACTTTTTGGATACTTAAGTATCTACTTTGTAATATTCAACGTGGAAATATTATTCTTATACTGAGATCTCGGAGCTCTTATTCGTATTTGATTTCATTCAGCTATTGACAGACACTAAAATCTTAGCACTAAATCTATATCTATACAGATAAAAATAGAAGTGTCTGTTTGTAATTTCAAATTAGTAGCTTTTCTCTTAATACATAATTAAGAAAGTATAAATGGTATCGACATTAGAAAAAATACATATATTTTTTTTTCTCTGCCCACCTGTTGTTTGGCAAATTGCTGATGATTCAAGGAGTAACGTAAGGTACATTTATAAAAAAAAAAAAAAAGAATTCTGCGAAATAAAGCAAAATGCCCACGAAATATGTCCTTAAATTATGTAAAAAAAACGAGCAGGTTTCTCAATTCGACGGTCTTTATTTTTATTTCAACTAAGGATACAAGTCTGAAGAAAAGGATAACTAGTGAGTGATGAGTTCTGCCCCTAGCAAACAGCCTAGGTGCCAACGTGACCAGCCTCCCAAACCAGCATTAAACAAGTAAATAATTTTACTGACAGTAAGGGATTTTCTCCAAAGCATACGTTGTCAAGGCTAAAATCAGGATGAGAATAAGAATTCCTGAGAGGGCGTGAAGCATCAAAATTGCGTCTACGTGACCAGAATATAAGGCTCAAGAATTTTTTCCCATTGGCGTAACTACAATTGTACCTGAATTTCGATGGAAATTGGCAGCAATGATGCTAATTCAGTACCACGCTTTAGTATTTATTTACATTGAGAGAATTATACTTCTTAAGCTATAATATGTGCTTTGCGGTTTTACTCGTGAAGACTCAATTTTATAAGCGACTTTGCAGAAGCGGTCCGGTTAGTGGCAATAGATTCGCACCTATTTCATGGAATTTAAACATATCTAGCAAAACTAGTTAAACTGTAGATATAAGTACACCTCCGTCTACCCCTTCAAGGAAAATAGACATGGGCTGGAGAAATATGTATTTTTTACTTTTGCATGCAGTATTTTAAATATTTTCTTTCATACAAACTTCGACATTACAATTAGAAACACAGTATAAAGCAAACTGTTCTGAAGTGATGTGTTTACCAAATCTATGTTTTTATTTATTTCAAGATAATGTATAACTAAAAACCTTTAAAAATGTAGTCTTAAAACTAAAATATATTATAATTAAGAGTCCCTGTGGTTCCGAAGATATTGGCAGCATTCCCCCTTTGAATGGCAAGATTAATTCTTGGTAGCTGCCAGCTCTTCGGTTTCCTGTGATGTCGACTAACCTTTTAGTTATTTCTTTAAAAAGCCTAATAGCGCTAGTCCCCCATATTTTAGGGTTTACATATATTCAGCAGTTTAATTAATTTCATTTACTTTCCCAATATAACCCAGACCTTGTAAGACCCTACAGACCATATCCTTATAAGATTTTTAGAATTTTATACCAAAGGTCGCGTTACAAATCCTAGATTTAGTAAAGGTCTTTGAAGATGGATAAGGCATTATTGTTATTAAATGACACGCAGTTTAACCTTTAAGCCAACGGTTTAAGCGAGCAAATGAAGACTGATGATCGAATAAGAGTCGAATTAGGGGACAAGTTTAATGAAAAACATAGGTATTAATTTTCAAACTCAAACTAAGATATATTTTTACTCGATGAGACTTCTAACAAGGTACTTTCAAATCGTCAGAACCGCCAGGTTCGGAGGTTGCTTTTACTGAGAAGAACCTAGCAAGAGATTCGGTAATTACTCTTTTCAAAAATATTATAAAAATTTTATGAATACAAAATCAATCACATGAATAATATACACAGGACCATGGACACAGTTCCAATGCACAAACTTATAAAAATGTGTAGCTCGAGATGACCATGCACCTCCTCACAAGTATGACGAGAATGCCAGCCGTTGACCCAAAAATCATAAAATATTTTCAAAAGGAATATATTAATAACACATATAAATTTTTTACATACATACATACATATGCTCACGCCTGTATCCCATTGGGGTAGGCAGAGACCACTGTTTGCCACATGCTACGATCCTTACATATAATTTTTTTGCTGTGTTTATTTTTAAAAACGAGTTAAGTAAAGGTAAAACCAAATGAAACATGAAACAAGAGATTGTGTAAAGGCAAAAGGCGACAAACACAGTCACACCCAAAAGTCACTGAGCAAAATAACTTCTAACGCAGCACGTACAAAATTATATCGTAAAATTAATTACCTACATTCACAAAGGAGCACGTGAAAATTTCCCAATTGAGCATCTGTTGTTTTACTTCAAAGGCAGCCGCCCTATTCGGTGGAGCTTTATTGCGCATTTCTGCTAAATTAATGCATTTTCATTGTACGTTACGAGCCTTTATTCGTAACCGTACATTAGTCAAATTGTATATGAAATGCTTTCTTGCGACACGTGCGTAGAAATTAGCAGTAGAGGGTAACGTTTGAGGTTGCCGCCGCTTGTGTACCTACCCTCTGAAATAATTTGAAGGTTAAGTTGTTACGTCTATTAATTTTAAGACATTACCATTAGCTACGCGAATATTCACCAACTTACAAGGCAATTTAACTAAATGTAACGTATTCGCTATTTTAGTATTGTGATCGCGAGGAAACTGAAATTATTATACATACATTTAATGTTTTCATACGAGCTACGATCGAAAGAGACTACCGCCAAAAGTTGGTACTTAAGTAAAATTTTATTTGGGCTATTGTATTTGTCGTTATTTCTTTAAAGCGATGGTTAATATAATAAATGTACTATAAAGAAACTGATTATATAAGATCTAAAATTTTTTTACCAATTCTTAATATTTATTGAAAGCGGCCGCTTTCCTAGAAAGGCCCTTCTTCGGGAGCTTCTGTTGGGGAGAAATAGGCAGAGGTGTTATCGACATATGGTATCGACAGATGGTGGGTTTAAATGACAAATGACATACGTCTTTGATACTTGTCACAGTATTAATATGCAGGTTTCATTATAATGATCACGTTCACAAATCAAAGGCATAGTATTCGAACTGGTGGTCAATTCTCTTCAAGAAACCGACATTTTAGCCGTCACGTTTTGATGTTCATTAACTTTATTAATATAATGGTTATTCTTCACAGCACCAAAAATAAACATTCCAATAATAAAACTTCATAAGCAGTGAATCCAAAGGCGGGCGCCCAGGTGAGGGGTGGGGTACGAATTATGGCGGGGTAAGGGTGTGATCATCCATCATATTCACTTTGACAGCCACATGTGTTCTGTGAATTGAACAGTTTCTCGTCCCTACGAGGTGTTAGGTCGACAAGCCTTAGCCTGTAGCGATGTATATCATATGAAAGAAAGTCGAGTTAGTTACACTATTTATGACCCAAGAACGGCAGAACCGATTTGGCTGAAAATAAGCAGGGAGGTAGCGTAGAACCAGGAAACAGACATTACCCGTTCCCGTAGAACGTAGAAAACAAGAAAGTCTACGTGGATGACACCGCTGTTCACGTCTAGTCTTTACTAAAGCAGTTTTTATATTAGTAGATCCCGTATAAAAATCAGGTGATCAGCCACATCGGGTATGGGATAAGGCCAGGGAGATGATGATATTAGTAGTTCCCGTGGGCGTACGGGGTTAAATATAGCGTTTATTAATCAGTGATATTGTGGCACTCAAATGGTGAAAGAATTTTTAATCTTAAAGACTTGAATGATAGGTTTTACTTTTATCTTTGAAGTCACTAAATACAATACGATCTTATCTTATCTTTCATTCCTTTTAAAAACTTCTTGTTAACTTGTACCACACCCCCATATATCTGCGGTCTGTTTGCCTGTAATCTTTCATAGCACGTGCCGGGATCTGGATTTTAAATATGGATCCTTTGTTATCATTGCCATCCGAAAAGTGTTTCTGTTATAAATAATACTCACTATGCACTACACAAATGGTTTCTTCTCACATACGAGAACATACATACATACATTCTTCTTCTGCTCAATCGTTACACTCTTGGCAGAGCGGTCGTGGCTTTCACAACGGACTCTTTACGAGAGCATTCGTGGATAGTAGGACCACCCATCACTGCTTTAATCTGGTCCGTTCATCTCATTGGTGGTCTGCCACGTGCCCTACATACGGCTTATATTCCCCGAAGGGGTAGGCAGAGGTGTGTTTATAGTACAACCACATTTCGCCAGTAATGTTCAAAGTCCTATGAAATAGGGGACGAGCTTATGGCCATTAATCTGGTACTAATCCGCAGTCTGGACAACTACTGGGGAATGATAGATGGCAAAGTGATATTTTGTCACTTTGTCCGACCCCAGAATCGAGCCCAGGACCTCATAGAATATACTTCAAGTAAAAGCTATTCAGATTTTGTTTGGTGCTCACGATATCTTTCAATGATACCTCTGAACCTGGCGGTAGTATGTATAATATATATGCTCACGCCATCCCAGAAGGGTCCCCGAAGGGGTATACAGAGGTGTTGTAGCAACAACACCAACATTTCACCGAATATGATTTAGTGCCAAAGGTGGCAGAGGGTGAGTCCATCGCCGTCTCAGGCACTTTACATACGCTTTTGAATTTCTTCTTCGACATATGCAAGTTTCCTCGCGATGTTTTCCTTCACCGTAAAACACGTGGTTTTTTAGAAAACTCATTGCTACAGACCCCACCGGGATTCGATCTTGCGTCGTTTACGTAGCAGGCGACTGCTCAAACCCCGAGGACAACACGGCTCTGTGTATATTCCTGTATAATTATTTAATTCGGACGATTTTAAACTGCTTTGGTAAGACTTTTATTACCAAATAAATATATCTTTGAGTTTGAGTTTTGAGTTTATTAATTTGTATTAAAAATACACCAAATATTTGCAACAAAAACAGTGCACCAACAAAGAACATTCAATAATATATGCTGAATATTATATCTGATTTATTTTCGATAAGACATTTTATAAGTCGACTGTAGGAAAGGAAAAATACTGTGTAGTGAATTATAAATGTTAATAGTATACTTAGTATTAATAATAATAAATGGGTGAATAAAAATGTTTTTCATTTGTCTCTGCACATATAAAATACATCATAAAAAAATGCTTGAAATCTTTCTCTCAAATCGTATGATAAACCTTTAGCAATCTGATTTATGATATTAAATTCAGAAGCAAAAATTCCTTCCATTGATCAAGCCCACGAAAGCATGATTCAAGTACAACATACAAAAAACATAAAAAAAAATGTTATAAAATCTTTTCGAACCCTCGTAAATTTGCAGTTTTGTGTGTTGGCATAAAATCCAGAATATTGACCGTTTCAGCGTTGATATGAATAGATGGATAAGTATTCTCCAAATAAAATGAAATATGGCGAGAATTTTATAGGTGATATAATGATGTCACATCGTATCAATATTTTTATTAGTACGTAAGATATTATAGATTCGTAGGGTTGCATACATATGCTCACGCCTGTATTCCCCCCTTCGGGCAGAGGTGTTGTTATCACAACACCCACTTTTCACCGAATTTGATTAAGTGCCAACGTGACAGATGGTGAGTCTATCGCCGTCTCAGGCACTATACATACGTCTTTGAATTACTTCTCAGAAATATGCAGGCACCGTAAAGCACGTGGTGTGAAATCACTGTACATAAGTTTTTTAGAAAAACTCATTGGTACAGGCCCCTTGCCAACTTGCGTCGCTTGCGTATCAGGCGACTGCTCAAACCCCGAGGCCACCACGGCTCCTACTCCTATTCGCAGGGTTGCTTACTTTAAAAAGAAAAATACCCTTAAAATATCACTTCGTCGTCTGTTTGCCTGTCTGTCCAAAGCTTCTTTCTCAGGAACACAAGGTATAAATTATTGCGAACATTTTGTCACTAACAAGGATACCAAAACTGACAAAAGAAGTAAAATGCAGTAAATCTGTAATGCCTTAAAATTTTAGTAAAAACAAAAAAAAACTAATTTTGAATGTGACCGTTGCTGCGCAAGTTCTACCTACACTTCCTGGTTATAACACACACAAAAATGTTTTTCATTAATCGAAATAAACATTTTACTGTATGCATTAGAAAGATACGAAACGAATCAAAACCACGTCGCTAGTGAAAAATAATTAGTTATTTTCTACAAAAATGGTAAGAGTTTCCTAAAAACAATAATTAAATGTATATTTAAAAAATAATTTTGGACTTTCTAACAATGTTGCTTCAAATATGTTTTAATACCAGTAATGAAGTACAACTATGGAAGCGGACAAAACTAAACTCGCAGAAATTCAAGCACTTATCAACAGTGTCCAGAGAGGGGCTTGTCTACCCCCTACCACCCTTCTTCCGAAGCCATGTGGTGGCGAATGTGTGAAATAAATCTTTTCCACCGCCGACTCATCCGCCATAGGTGACAGAATCGGTCGCGGACACTCTCCGGTAACTTTAATATTTTAAAATTGAGAATTCACTACTTGGAATCCAATTTAAAATTGCAGTGTTGATGAAGTGAAAGATGTGTGTGAATATCTACAAAACACCGATTTTTTTTAAATAAATTTGTTAGATTTTCAGAGCTATGGTTTGACAACATTATGGAAAAAAAAAATTCCTTCACCAGTAGGTGATGTACATACTTCGGGCCCGTCATATATATCTACTGGATGCAGATAAGCAATAATGTGTCAACCCGCATAAACTTGGTTTTGAGAAAATGGCGTCTTAAGATGATTGTATACGTGATTTAAGATTTGTTTTATGACATAAATCCATTTTTTACGTACTTTTATGTTTCAGATGACTTGAAACACTTTTTTAGAATGTTAAATACGTGATGCATTATCAAAATATATCAAAACCTTTGAATTTGACTTTTTGTGGGTTGACACATTATTGCTTATCAGCATCCTTATCATCTCTGTATTCCCCCAAGGGGTAGGCTGCGGTATACTTATAATACACTCAAATTTCGCCACAAACTGAGCACTAATCCTTACTCCCGACTGTTACTGGGATAATACAGATTTATTGCATAACTCATTTGTAATGAAAATTTATAGTGATATATACGATTTTAAGATATTTTTAGCTTTAAAAGATTGCATAATCTTCACGGAGAAGTAATTAAAACTTTACATACATATGCTCACGCCTGTATTCCCCGAAGGGGTAGGCAGAGGTGTTGTTATCACAACACCCACTTTTCACCGAATTCGATTAAGTGCCAACGTGACAGATGCTGAGTCTATCACCGTCTCAGGCACTATACATACGTCTTTGAATTACTTCTCAGAAATATGCAGGTTTCCTCACGATGTTTTCCTTCACCGTAAAGCATGTGGTGTGAAATCACTGTACATAAGTTTTTTAGAAACTCATTGGTACAGGCCTCGCTGGGATTCGAACTTGCGTCGCTTGCGTAACAGGCGACTGCTCTAACCTCAAGGCCACCACGGCTCTTAGTAAATTAAAACTTTTACCAATGTTAATACGTTTTAAAATCATTATTACATCACATTATAGAAACGAAACTGGTTCGTAGCCTAATGACAGTAAGATAGAAAAAATACTGAGGCAAAATGTTAAATTATTTAAAAAAAAATTACAATTGAAGAGATTCAAAACGGCTTTGGAGTAAAGCCCTAATGATAATTGCTGGTAAATGTTAATTTAAATATACGTACCGTTCCCAGATCTCGGGCAAAATGTCGCCTCCCGTCCATTGGAATAAATGAAAAAGAAGAATGAAACCTTATTACGACTACACTTAGATTGATTGTTAATTAACTATGGAAATAATAGCCATATCGAGGTAATAAAATTACTTCAATATTCATTGAGTAAAACCATTCGATCTATAGAATGTGTTTTCCAATTTGTGATTTTGATCATAGATGCAAAAATAGTCATCAGTATATTTTTTTTTTAATAAACAAGCTAGACGTATATTTGTAATTTTATAGTGTAAGCTCATGTCTCCCCAAAAGGGCCTCCGAAGGAGTCGGAACTTAGTTTCTAGATTAGCATGTCCATTGCCACACGTTACGTCTTTGAGTTTCCTACTTCAGACTTATGCAGGCGGAAAATAAAATATTTTTAAAAATTACAATACGTACATACATTTTATCAATTGGAATGTAGGAAAATTGAACACAACACGAAGATACGTAAGATAGAATATTGCCAAACTTATTTACTTCACAAATTTTTCAACCCAATGTTTATCTCAAAGAGCCGTGAAAAGTTTATTCGACATGGTTCTGCTGTATAATGTAAAACAGCATTTGACATTCGAAAAAAAAAGAAAAAAATATATTTTTAAAATGGAAATAAAATGTTTTACCTACCCTACCTACCGTCGTAAAAGTGCCCTTAAAATGCGAGATGGCTGTGTTTTTGTCCAACTGTGTACGCAACACTGTTTTATCACTCTGTAATTACAGACCATCCGGGTGCAAGTACTAATTTATTCAGCTTTATGACGACTCCAATGGTTGGTATTTTTTATGATTGCTTTTTGGAGCAACATTTTTGGATAAAAATATTTCCGGGTTCGAAGTCGCCTGCTGGAAGAAAAACTCATTGGTACAGGACCAATGAGTTTTTCTAAAAACTAACATGTAGTAATTTCACGCCACGTGCTTTACGGTTAAGGAAAACATCGCGAGGAAACCTGCATATGTCTGAGAAGTAATTCAAAGACGTATGTACCTGGGACGGCGATAGACTCATTATCTGTCACGTTGACACTTAACCATATTTGGTGAAATGTGAGTGCTGTTGTTACAAAACCTGTGCTTTCCCCTTCGGGGACCCTTCTGGAATGGCGAGAGAACATTTTTTTGTACATGTTAATGTAAGGTAAAAATAATCGAGAAAGATTATAGGCTATAATATTTCAGTCAAGTTGCACTCAGAACAATGCGAGTTACAGTTAGTGTTGGCCCAAAGTAACTATTCCGCGGGGATGAAGTGGCGTGCAGATGCCAATAATCATATATAATCGAATTGTCACAGTTTGAAAGTACAGTGCTAAAATCTTATCCAAATATAAATATTTTTAACACGTTTCTAACACTTACTTTTGAACTTTGAAGTCTCAGCTATGTCACTGAAAGGGTATCAAAAGCGTCATAGGATAGGTAGGTTTTAAATAAAATTCATAAAAAGTACTAGCTGTGCCCTGCAGTTAATAGTCAGACAGATATACAGACAGACTGACAGTCAGACAGACTGACAGAGATTTTTTTAAATTGGTTCTTCTGTATGTATATTGGTATCGTGTATGACTTCAGATGCATTTAGTCCAAAACTGTAATTTTGGAATTACAAACAGACACTTAAATTTTATTTATCTGTATAGATATAGATAATCAGGGGTCAGTATTCAATGTCAAATAAAAAAACCCATTTGCAGACTGCAAAATGTATTTCATCCAATAAAAAATAATTCGTTATGTAAAAACCGTTTTAATAAATAAACCGCGCCGGCCACGATACATATGTCCAGGGACAAAAGCGGGACATTACCATTGTTTTCGATTGCGGCCATATTAAACTGGCCCGGCTGTAAATATCTCAGGCGTTTCCTTTTTTTTCCGTATAATTATCGGTTGACATTGCTATTTGCTTTAAAATTAAGACTGGCAACACACAAATCCTATTATCTAATCATATACAAATACATATTTTTCTGTCCTGAAATTAAATAAAAAAAAACGATACAAATACACAAAAACTATATTTTTCAATCAAGCACTTGGAGCAATACAGTACCCCTATCACGAGTTTGCCATCGTATTCGTAAACTATACTCGCTAGCGTCACTCGCAATATTTGTATGAGATATTTTAGTTCCGCACGTCATCGTTGGGAGTCGCTGCACAATTTATCATATTAATATTCGGCGGAAACGCTAGCGAGTATAGATTTCGAAAAAGATCGCAAACCCGTGATAGGGGTACAGTTCAAAAAACTTTATAACTACATAGATAAAATAAATAACTAATCCTAGCGAATCTAAGTAGGATAATCGGATGCTTTGATCGGATTATTGCATTGTCATCGATCTTTGACAGGTGCGCAAAGTTTGAATTAAATCTGATAGTTCAAAGTAGGGCAAAATCGAGCTCAAAGAGGTCGGTACATACATACATACATACATACGGTATATACATACATACATTATATACATACATACATACATACGGTATATACATACATACATACATACAGGTGAAGCTAATATAAAGTGTGAAAAAATGCAGGTTATTTCACAAAAAAAAAATTAAGAGCGAAGAACTAAAAGAGGTTTTATATTTTTTTAGCTAAGTAATTCCGTTGAATATCTCCGTCCCGTATGTTAGCGAAATTATAATCAGCAGTCTTTGTCCGCTAGGGGGGCATTAGCGATAAGTTGGGAACTTTTAGCTGACACATGTGTTTTGGGGTCGTTTTGTTACTAGTTTGCAAGCAGAGGTTTTGCGATTAGTTCCGTACTATCTAATGTTTCTAAAACATTGCTGGGGTCTGGGATGAGTTTTTGGTTGTATCCCACGGGACTCGTTGCAAAAATATTAATAATGTACTCAACAAAATAAAAATATAAATAAATATGCTCACGCCATCCCAAAAGGCCCCGAAGGCGTAAGCAGAGGTGTTGTAACAACACCCACATTTCACCGAATATTATTAAGTGACAGAGGGAGAGTCCATCGCCATCTCAGGCACTATATATACGTCTTTGAACTACTTTTGAGACAAATGCAGGTTTCCTCACGATGATTTCCTTCATCGTAACATACGGGCTTAGAAATCACTGCACATAAGTTTTTAGAAAAACTCATTGGCCCCGGTGGGATTCGAACTTGCGTAGCAGGCGACTGCTCAAACCCCGAGGCCACCACGGTTTATTTTTTATATAAAAATATAAATAATAAGCAACAAAAATAAGTGTAAGGATTTAAGAAAATCTTTCGATTATAGATCTATAATTATCACTGAGTAGTTGTATACGTATGTATGTATTGATTAATAGGAACTTATTCTACTTATATTATAAACGTCAAAGTTTGCTCGAATTTATTTAGTTTCTGGATGGGAGAGTAATCTCGGGCTACTGGGTGGATATACAAAAACCGTTTGCCCGACCTGGGATGATTTGGTAGTTTTATTGCCTCATCATCATCTCCCTGGCCTTATCCCATACATTGATGGGGTCGGCACTTGATTCAACCCGATGTGGCTGATCATCTAAGTTTTATACGAAGTGACTGCCATTAACCTTCGCAACCTCTTCTACGGGGAAAATCGGTAATCGGGGTTAAACAAGCTGTCAGACTTTCTAAGGCCTCCGACTGACCTAACGATTGCCAAAGATGATGAATTGGCAACCGGGACCGACGGCTTAATGTACTCTCCGAGGAACGGAGGGAACTCACGGAGAGAGGCAGTTTTATTGCTTATGATTAAAAATATAGTGATTTCTCTTCATACCAATTATTAAACTAGAAATTAAATTATACGACAATGACATAAGATCGTCCGTAACATATTATCTTCTTAGCAATTTTAGACTGTTATAATGTCAATCTGAAAAAAAAGGTGGTGAATAACCTCCTTACCTTACATTAGGAACGACTTGTCAATTTATGCAAGTTAATATAGAAGGGAAACCACGGCGTATCAAGAGTGGGAATCCGATTGTGTACAAGCTATTTCATGGACAATGCCTCGAGTCTTAGCTACCATCCACTGCATTCAAATACAACACGATATCTTTGTGGATCATTATATTCCTTGCTAAGAGACAATAAGCTTTTTGTAAATAAATATAGCTTCCGCCCCCAGCTTCGCCTGGATGCAGTAAGATTTTACGAAGTAACTTTCAACCCCTCTAAGGATAATATCGGGTAACCCTTCTCCTTCTTAGTGGATACATACACTTTTCAAAAAAATTCACAAATTTCTGACTATTTAACTGTTATTATTATGGAAGTATTAAACTGCGCAAATAATGCCAAACCATTTTTTTTTCTAAACGGTTTTTTTCTTAAATGTACTCCTGTTCTTTACTTCTCGGCATACTTTAACCTCTTATAACCTAACTGATTAGGCAGAGTACCGACAAAAGATTAACAAACATGCCTAACGCTGAATAAAATGTATCAATTGACCTTCGGGGGCTTACCATCAGCGGTTTAAGCAGAGCGTATTGAGAACTTCTGCACTTTGACGTGTCATTCTTGTACCGTAAAATCAAAGTTCGCCAGTGAATCGCTAGCGAATAATCTCAATGGATGCGCGTCTATAAGGAGATGCTGGCAGCTGAATCCTTGTATTAGCAGTCAGATCACGCGAGCAATCGCAGCACTCGGCCGGCAGAGTAAATACTGCCAGATATCTACTGACGTTGCTTCCCAGCCGGCAGATAACACTAACGAGATATAGGTGCACAAAGGGTATTGTAGGCAATGTCGTATAACATATTACAATCAATAGTTGGGCATAATATTTTTTAAACACGCTTTATATTTGCCGGCACGGCCCCTTTTTTTGCTATTTCTTAGAAAGTACAGAGGTACATGGAGGAAGAACATACTAGTAGGTACGCATACTCCTAGAGATGACTACATTCCTTTGGTGCACGTCAAAAATGCAAATTCACGGGGGCCGTGTTGGCCAAACTGCATGAAAAGCATAGGTATATTATGGTTAATAAGTAGAATTGGAACCGTTAAACAGTTTAAAAAAATATTCTGCTAAGGCAATTTCATCTGGAGAGGTTCATCTCATCATAAGTTTACCAAAGTAAGTGGATACCAGAGGGATCTAACACATGGTGATCTTTCCCTTAATGACCACAATGCCTGCGCCGTAAAACGACTTAGAAGAATTACGTCAATACAAAATGCTTTAAAATATGATATGTTGTATAGTTGTAAAACAATTGTGATTATGTTTTAAATAATAAAAAGTCAGTCATGGTGCCTTTCTTATCTACCCTAATATTATAAAGAGGAATGTATGGATGTAACGATTGGCTCAAAAAGGCCTTTTTTTTTTCTTTTTTTTTTTTAACGTGGAGAATCCGTTATGGATACACCAACCGCCGCGGGGGCAGCGGAAGGGTTATGTCGGACTCACACCGACTAAACTCCACGGTGTTCCTCCAAGTCGCTAAGTGGGGGGGTGCACGTGATACGTCTTCACATGCTTCGCCGTGACCCCCCCAGCGGCTCAAAAAGGCCTAAACCGTTTTTTTTTTTTTCATTCTATCCTTATTTGAATGTTACATTATCACTGATTAATGTAGACTATATTTTATCCTCGCACTCCCACGGGAATGGAAACTACGCGAGTGAAACCGCGTGACGTCCGCTAGTCTTCCATAAAATACATTTAATTAATTTGAAAATACAAACTCGAGAAAAAGTTTCTCAGTGCTGTATTCTTTTCACAGCCATCTTGGAGATCCCCATAATATATTCGTTTGGGAAAACCATGTA
The DNA here is from genome assembly GCA_929442735.1 of Watsonalla binaria. Taxonomy (NCBI): domain Eukaryota; kingdom Metazoa; phylum Arthropoda; class Insecta; order Lepidoptera; family Drepanidae; genus Watsonalla; species Watsonalla binaria. The sequence continues at coordinate 2,821,010 of OV838932.1, forward strand.
GGTAGCTCGTTCCACAGACACACCGCCGTAGACGAAGCTTCCTTGGAATAGGACAGTGAACAATATTTCAGTTTCAATAAACTGCCCGTAAACTAAAATGGGTTGTATTGGACGAAAAATGAAGGCTCACATTGTCATATAAAATTCCCCAAAGGGTGTTGGGAACTTTATATAAATACAGCTTGGTTATCCATAAATACCTGGCCGGTTGTTTGTTTAACTACAATATTTACCCCAATTCGCTACCTATGTATCTGTTTATTTTTACTCCCCGTGATGGAACATACGGTTCAAAAATAATGATGCAAATATTGACACTCGATAATAGTGTCCAATCTTAAATAATTCGGGTTATTCTAAAAATCCCCATTCCGATCGAAAGCAGCTTGGAATGGGGATTTTTGGACAAACTTTCCACAAATCCCCATTTGGTTTAAAATTAAATATGAACAAAATACTGTCTAAGAATGAGGAAGGCGAAGTTAATTTAGAAATCCAGCCAATACATGTTATTACAAGGCAAAGCCTAAATTTAAATTATTGAATGTTGAAGAACGAAATGAAATCATAGTCAAACCTAATGGGGATTTGTGGAAAATTTGTCCAAAAATCCCCATTCCAAACTTCTTTCGATCGCAATGGGCGATTTCTGGATTTTTATTCCACTAGTCCCCATTGAAGCGGATTTTCAATAGGGATTATTGGAACAACCCAAATTATTCAAATTATAACTTTTTTTTTGCTGATTTTACAACATCCATATCCATTCTATTGCATCGCAATAAAAATTACTTCGATTGGTAAAGTGTATGAAAAATAAAAAGAAAGGATTTATTATGTACATATTATTTGTGCTGAGTATAAAGGGGAAAGGTTTGTTTCTTTGTAACGACATAGTTTTTAGCTCCGAAACTACTAGACATAATTAAAAAAATATTTTACTGAATGCTAATATATCTAAGAGAGCCGTGGTGGCCTTGATTGATGTTGGTTTGAGCAGTCGCCTGCTACGCAAGCGACACAAGTTCGAATCTCAGCGGGGCCTGTACCAATGAGATTTTCTAAAAAAAAACTTATGTACAGTGATTTCACACCACGTGCTTTACGGTGAAGGAAAACATCGTGAGGAAACCTGCATATTTCTGAGAAGTAATTCAATGACGTATGTAAAGTGTCTGAGACGGCGATGTTCTCACCATCTGTCACGTTGGCAACACCTCTGCCTACCCCTTCGGGGAATACAGGCGTGAGCATATGCATGTATGCTAAAATATCTCTGAGAAACATTATAATATTTATTAATCGAGTCAAATCACGGATCCCTCATAAAACGAGGCTACGACTCCTCGGACTGAAGCTAGTACGGTGGTTTTTGACATTAAGTCAGTACTAAAATCACCGTATTAGGTACCAGTCGTGTTATTCACTAAGCTTACACAGCGTCGCACTCGTAGCCGAGTATCGGTTTTAAAGAAAATAAATTGAACCTTATCCTCTATGTATTATGTATCAATGTATGATTGAAACCTCGCTCTTCGTATTGACGCTGAGAAACCATACTGAATAATACACCAGCTTCAGTCCAGAAAAAGGTACTTTAGTACTTGTAAGTATAGCGTTTGTAAATTATACCATCCACCATTCGATACAGCATTACCGCATTCATATTTTTACAAAATGTGGTTACTACCTGCGTTTGATTTGGAAAATACGCGGTATTTAAAAATGTAAAACTCATGATATCGGAATATTATTTTTGTACTATTTGCGTTTGCGTAGCTTGCTAATATTTGTATACATGTACATTATATTTTTCAATTATTGTTTAATTGATTATAGCATGCAAGAAGGCCAGGACCTATTTTGCTGCTGACCTTCTACAATTAAAAAAGGAATATGTTTTAAAATTAAAATAGCTACGATCTTTATTTTTACTATTGCTCTTGTTATTGAATTCACATATTGCTCTTGAAACTTTTTTGTTATTGTATTAATATGAATATTATCGTTTTCTAAAATATTGACATGGTTTTTTATTATCATCTGCCTACACAATCAATACAAAGAAATATTATTGTTATGAATAAGCTTAGAGTTTATTCAAATAGTTTCAACACACGGCAAAATTGTTACTTCCTAGCACCCGCTAAATTACAAAAAAAAAAACTAAATGACACACTTATATGTAGGAAATATCTATTAAAATAAGAAGGCGGTACTATGAATTACACCTCGCAGTACTCACAATGAGATTGCATTAAATATTTATAAGGCCAACATTTTAATATCAAAAGGTTTTTGAATAAAACCGTAGATATTCTTTCTCCCTTTTAAGGCTCCTTGTGGAACGAGATAGGTATATTATCTACTTTTGTATCGCGCTTTGAATACTGAAAGGTGATAACGTGAAAAAGTACGACATATTTCTTCAAAGGAGTTCGCGGTTTTGCTTATCGATTGATAGAGTTTAAGATACTCCTCTCGAGAGTTTTTCCTGTTGTGGCTCAGATGTTTGGTTTTGAATAAGGTTTTGGATTTGAGTATATGCACTGGAACTGTATCCATGTCCTAATATGTCATTGTGATTTATGTTATACCCTTTGTTTTTTTTTAACGTGGTAAAATCCTTTAGATGGATACGCACCCCTGCCATGGGGGCAGCAGGGGGGTTATGTGGGACTCCCACCCACTAAACATCCACGGTGTTCCTCCACATCGCCTGAGTGGGGGGGCTCGGGACCGCAAGATACACGCACCGGCGCCCCCTCCAGCGACTGGTCTTTTCGACCCCTTCTATGGTACCTGGCTGTTATACCCTACCCTAAATAGTAATTATTGATTTTTTTGCCAGGTTCTTTTCAGTAAAAGCAACCTTCCGTATCCGGAGGTAGTATGTATAATCCTGTATAATCATGTCGATCTGACGTATTGAAAGTACTTTGACAAAAGTCTAAACAAATAAAGATATTTAGATTTTTATTTTGCTAGCGGACGTCACGTGGTTTCACCCTCTAGTTCCCGTTCCCGTAGGAGTACGGGGCTAAAACATAACTGATAATGTAGCTATCCATTGCTGAAGAATTCATTACCATTCTTGGTTTACAGTAGTTCCATCTCTGTTTGTGATACTGATTTCAAAAGGGATGGACATAGTTTTAATCCAAGTTTAGTCTATTGTATTAAACCATGTTTTGTAAGGGAGTATTTGTATACAGAACACAAAAAGCCGTTTGGTTTAATTAACTGTATGTTGCAACAAGAGACATGTATTTATCAGTTGTGAAACCGTCAAAACACAAAGCATTGTTCCGCTAAAAATACCTATTAAGATACCAGGTACGGTACGATTGTCGGCTATTTGTCAAAAAGATAACACTTAAAGTACGTGAGCTGAATTATCTGGAGTGGCGTTCGTCTTCCTGAATAATTACTGTACCGTTTGCCATTGAAAACCGGATGGATGTTTTCCTCTTATTTTTTTCGTAATTGAAAAAAGGATAATCCTTTCTGGACTGATTGCTAGTTTCTTTCGCTCACTAATTAAGTATTAAGCTTTCAGATATACACAGCTAGATATGACTAGCTGTGTCCTACGGTTTCAACCGGGTAGACTTATTTTCGTGGGTAACTTTATTTCTTAGAGACTTATTTTTTTAAAATAAATGTACCTTAAGAGCCGTGGTGGCCTCGGGGTTAGAGCAGTCGCCTGCTACGCAAGCGACGCAAGTTCGAATCCCAGCGGGACTTGTACCAATGAGCTTCTAAAAGACTTACGTACAGTGGTTTCACACCACTTGCTTTACGGTGAAGGAAAACATTGTGGGGAAACCTGCATATTCTGAGAAGTAATTCAAAGACGTATGTATAGTGCCTGAGACGGCGATAGACTCACCTTCTGTCACATTGGCACTTAATCAAATCCGGTGAAAAGTGGGTGTTCTGATTACAACACCTCTGCCTACCCCTTCGGGGAATACAGGCGTGAGCATATGTAAATGTACCTTAAACAGAGATTGAGAACAGACAGACCTACAAACAGCGATAAACATTACTTAGACCCGAAGGTATTCATCATCTTCCTTGCCTTATCCCATACATTGTTGGGGTCGGTACTTGATTCAACCCGATGCGGCTGATCACCTGATTTTTATACGAAGCGACTGCCACCTGACCTTCGCAACCCCTTTATCGAGGAAAATCTGTGATCTGGGTTAAACCAGTTGTCAGACTATTTTAGGTCTTCGACTGACCTGTAACGATTACCAAAGATGATAAATTGGCTACGGGGACCGACGGCTTAACGTGCTCTCCTAGGCACGGAGGGAACTCGGGCGGTCACCCATCCAATTACTGGCTAGGCTTAGGGTTGCTTAATTTCGCTGATCGAATGATATGCGCAATAGCAACTGTGCCACGAGCTCCTCTTAGACCCGTAGGTATTATAGTTTCATAATGCATTTTTATTATTTATTGAAAAAAACTTGAATGTAACAACATATGTAAATAAATATGCTCACGCCTATATTTTCCATAGGGGTAGGCAGTGGTGTTGTAATAACAGCACAACTTTTCACCGAAGATGATTAAGTGCCAATGCGACAGATCATCTCAGCCACCTATACATACGTCTTAGAATTACTTCTCAGACATATGCAGGTTTCCTCACCGAAAAGCACGTGGTGTGAATTACTGTACATAAGTTCTATAGAAAACTCATTGGTACAGGCCCCGCTGGGATTCGAACTTGCGTCGCCTGCTACGCAAGTCCCGTGACCACCACGGCAACATAAATAAATTATAAATACACCCAGTGATTGACTCCCAACCTTTCTTGACTAGACTTGAGGCATGGAAATAAAATATGTACCTAGTCGGTACACGGCGACATCTGTCACTTCAATGTAACGAATAAAATTTCTTCATCTCTACCTACCCTTTAGGGCCTCCTTAGCATTCGCGAAACCTATTGTTTCCTTAATGAGGACCTAATTGGGTTTACTAATTTAAGAACATGACAGTATACTGTAATTTGTCTCAAAGTGGGTTTTTGTCATCTCGTTACGTCACAAAGGACGAAAGCTTTCAAACAAGGCTTAATTAATAGTGTTCTATAAATTAGAAGCTTCACTATAGCTAAGGTTTTTTTTCTCTCAACTTTTGCTATATAAAGACTTTAAAGCTTTTTGAGCTTGTCTGCTTAGCATCATTTCAGTAAAAAAATGTGTTACATTACCGCTGAAATTATTATCAAGAAAGGTATATCTTGAGCAGAATGCTCTTGAGTAAAACTTAAAGTACTAGAGCAGGTACTTTACGAACAAGCAATACGAAAGTGTATATATTTTTGTTTGTACGGAAAAAATATTTATTTATAAGCTTAATCATTTATACAAGGAAAATGGGCCTCACTATAAGCTCTTATCGGAATCATAGTTCCTTTGTATGATAGAGACAGACTTATACACGTCATATATATCTGTCTCGCACAGTTGCTATTGCGCATATCATTCGATCAGCGAAGTTAAGCAACCCTAAGCCTAGCCAGTAATTGGATGGGTGACCGACCGAGTTCCCTCCGTGCCTCGGAGAGCACGTTAAGCCGTCGGTCCCGGTTGCCAATTTATCATCTTTGGCAATCGTTACAGGTCAGTCGGAGACCTAAAATAGTCTGTCAACTGGTTTAACCCAGATCACAGATTTTCCTCGTTAAATGGGTTGCGAAGGTCAGATGGCAGTCGCTTCGTATAAAAATCAGGTGATTAGCCTCATCGAGTTGAATCAAATGCGGACCCCAACAATGTATGGGATAAGGCCAGGGCGATGATGATGATATATCTGTCTCATAATATGAGTTAAACTATCATGGCAATAAGAGGTTATGGTAAAGCTTACATAAATCTAATTACAAGTAGAAAACTTGGCCCAAATCGGTGTCTCTTGGTGTGTTTGTATGGTTTTTTTATTAGTTGTATCTTGTTGTATGTAGATTAGTGGTGTAGGAAATTTATAAAACCAAAATTATAAAATACTAAAATACAGGTTTAAACAAAAAACCAAAATACCTCACTTGTTTAAACATTTTGATAGTCGATTGTTTTTTGAACCCAATTCGAAGGAAGCCCGAATGCTAATAAAAGGACAAAAAGACCTAATATAAATTATAATATATTGCACGTCGTCTGGTAGAAGCTTCTCGTGACAAGCGGGCTGGGACTTTTCTCGCTCAGAGAATCAGCATTGCTATTCAACGTGGCAAAGCTGCCAGCCTTCTTGGCACGATCCCGAGAGCCAACGATTTGGGCCAAGTTTTCTACTTGCAATTAGTTTTTAGTTACTTATTAGTTACTTAATAATTATAATCAAATCAATTTTATTGTGGGAGTCTAATTATTGGCCTTCCGAAGATTGCAGGAACTAAATAAAACAAGGATTTACATCCAAAAGTTTGTTATAATGTTGCGTCAAGAAGATGAAAAAATTTTTTTTTTCTTTTTGATATGGTCTCTTGCAGTTGGTAGGGGGGGTTAACTCCAGTGCTTAACCGGATATAGGGGCGAGAATCAAGGGCCTCCAGCCGAGCTTAAACTTATAAACTAAGCAACACAGCTAAGGGCGCCCCGGTGCGGGGCTCGGACCTTGGCTTAGGCCGTTGGTGGGGGATGAGCTAGCGAGCTGGATCTGAGTGGTATTATTTAGGGACGTAAGGCCGTAGTGGCTCGGCGCGCGCTGGCCCTAGCAAAGGACGGGGGAAATGAAAACAATTTTTTTTTTTTTTTTACGATATGGTCTCTCGCAGTTGGTAGGGGGGAGTTACCTCCACTGCTTAACCGGACTAAAGGGCGAGGGCTTCCAGCCGAGCTTAAATGAAAATAAAACAATAGTAGACGTATTTATATAACGCGATACAACTTTCATTGGTGCGATCTATTTTGCTACTAACGCCATCTACTTACAAAGAATTAAACTAAAACATACTCATAAAAGGTACAATTCGAACACAATTAAAAAAACTTATCTATGCTAATATACATACAAAGATCGAACACATCGAAGATTAGTTTTTAAAATCAAAACGAATCTCGATTGTATACCGTCGTCGTACTTACAACGAGGAGGAAGCTATGAATAAATTTCCAGGGTTCGTTACCAACTGGATTGGCTGTGACTTGGACGGAATGAACTCCGAGATACCGATGCAAATTATTTTATAGACTCCAGCGCCTATCGCAAAGATGGATTTTTAAAATAATATTGACTGTGAACCGAGCTGGATATTTCTTCATACCGACAGTAGATTGCGTTTGTAATTCAGTTTGAATTTGAATAATTTTTCCGGTTTTTCCTTAACGTTTTTGTTTAAGAATAAGAGGTTGGGTTTATGAGGTTAGTATTGTAGGGTATTATTTGGATTTTCCATCTATTAATTCCTAGTAGTAGTTGGAAATCTGGATATGTCCGGTTAGAGGCAATAGGTTCACCACTTTTTACATGAGACCTAAAAATAGCTAGCAAAATTCTTATGTACTAAAAGCATATCCCGTCTTTCAATATTTATATAACATAACATGAAACAATGCAATTTTACAATCAACAAGATGAATAATATTCATATTATTGAATGTTTGTGCATGACACACATCCTGACTAATATTATAAACTAGCGGACGTCACGCGGCTTCACCCGCGTAGTTCCCGTTCATTGTGGTGGTACAGTGATAATGTAGCATTCTAATGGTGAAAGAATTCGTTACAAACACACATACAAAGCTTTCCTCTTTATAATATTAGTATAGATATGAATTTAAGTTTGTTTATTATCTACGCTTTCGCGTGAAAACTACTTAACCAGATCGGTTAATGTATAGTAGTTCATGTAACGTTGTACTCATATTCTTGGAGGTATTAGATGTAACAAACTTTTTATAAAAAAAACGTTTTGCAATGCAAGCGAAGCCGCGGGTAAAAGCTAGCGTTTATATAAAAGGCGGCTCCTAAACCGCAAAAACGGGAAGGAAAAACTCGACGCATGAAGTGTGATCGCTAGTACCTCAGCTTACAGAGTAATTGCACGGTTTGCAGAGATCACGGTATCGAGTACCTTCAAAAATTCATACCAATTTTAAAAACAAGATAAGCCCCTTGAGTGTGTAATATATCTCATTCCAATCACGTTACCACGTCCTGTCAACGCAGACAGTTATTACAACGCAGTTCGTACCCACTCGGGTGGATGTAGCGAGGAGTTCGCTTCGCAAACTTGGGTACTGGCCAATACAATCTCATCGAAACTTGTGCCACAGTACACTTAAAAGTTTACTACAAGCAGTATGGCGTCTACGAATAAATCGTTCGAAACGACACACTCAGACGCTTAGAGACTTAGAAGATAATAAGCGACCCAGGCGTAATGTCAGTAAGGGGCGTCACGTTCTGAGAGCCTAATGTGAATTTTTCATTGCCGCTGTCTCAACTGTTTTTATAGGCAACAGCGCCTCTATCGGCCCACGGATGGCACTATTCTTATCCCATACAAATCTGTGTTTACGTCAACGCAATTACTTGTGACGGCGGTTTTAAGAAAACTAGCATCAGGTACATTGTAGTCATTCATGTAATGAAAATCGTAACGATGTCGTAGCGACTTAACCACTGACAGTGTTTTCGTATTCATTATAATATCAAACAGTAAACGGAATAGCTCAGTGGAAGCAAAAACGTCTTATCGTATACGTAATTACCACATTGGGAAATGATTTCGATCGAATGACTTTAATCGTTCAACGATATTTCGATCGTTTGTTTTAAGTGAATCTGGGGCACCGGCATAGGCATTTTATGCTGGTGAACTTAGCAGATCTAAAATTAAAGTGAGGTCTATATAAGCATGCAGAACAGTTCTCGGAAACCTGGAAAAAAACATCGTATTGCTCTGCTCACTTCCCGTTGCAGATAATTTTCGAGCAAATCAACAATTCAATGAGTTTTTCTAAAAAACACTTCTGTGCAGTAATTTCAAACATGCTTGACGGTTAAGGAAAACATCGTGAGGAAACTGCATATGTCTGAGAAGTAATTCAAAGACGTATGTATAGAGCCTGAGACGGCGATGGACTCACCCTCTGTCACTGAATCATATTCGGTGAAATGTGGGTGTTGTTGTTACAACACCTCTGCTACCCGTCGGGGACCCTTCTGGGATGGCGTGAGCATATAATTGGCCTAGATTCCATACTGCTTAGTTAGTTGGTATTATATATACTGTGCTTGCGCTCGTCGGATGGAACAATTTGGGTAGCGTGATTGATCATCGAATAAAACTTTTTAAAATGTTGTTTTGGCTCACCAAAGCGTTTTGACAACTTTTTAACTCGAATGAAGTTTGTTTGTTGCAAAGACTTACTTCTATTTTATTTTCATTGTTGTCGCCCAATAATTCCTGTCAATGAAATATAATAATAATTATATTCCGCATCTGTCACAGACGTTGCCATTTTACTATATCCTACTGCAAGCTATTCTGGCGTGCGTTGCCAAAACCGCTAGAATTACACATATGTAATGTGTGAGGCAAATGTTTTTCTTAAATAATCCTACAAAGAAGTCCCACAGTATATATCTATATATTATGTGTAAGCCATTAAACCAAAATAGTGATTAAAATTGATAATTTATTTCAAATGCACATTTGTTAGTGATTGATTCCTAAATGAAAATATATAGTTTTATCGCTTCTGGTATTTTAAGTATGTCTTTCACGCTACATCATTTTGATGTCGTCATAAGTTTGTTGTCGATGTCCGTCTGTCTGTGGCATCGTAGCTCTCAAACGGATGGTCTGATTTTAGCGGGGTTTTCACTGACAGATAGCTGAGTTTCAAGGAGTACATAGGAACAGCCACCCATGAAATTAAGTCTGCGCGGGTGAAGCTGCGGGGCACAGGTAATACTTAATAAACGCTTATTTAATTTTAACCAATATGGTGTCTATGAGTAAAAGAAAAAAGGCATGAATACTACTTTTAAATTATGTGGGAAGAGAGAGTGTATTAAAAAAAACAATGTACCTAATATTAAGTGTATTTCTTATTATCCCGATATTTTTACTCAAAATATTTGTTATTTCCCATTTTCATTCCACCGATTCACTTCCTTCCCTCCGACAATGTACCACACTTTTCCTGTAAGATCTTCATCAAAAACTCATTAACGTCGAAAAGAAGGCTTTTCGATAGTTGTAGTGGGCATAGCCTCCCATCGCGTCGTGGTCGTACCAACCTTTGTACAAACGTTGGCTTAGTCGGATCTAAGGATGAGCGCATCGGGTTTCTATTTGGATGTTTTCTTTTAGATTTAGAAGGAAATTCTGTATAATTATATAGATGCACATATTTAAACAAATTATTAACAAAAGTGTTAAACAGAAATGTGCCGACCCCAACAATGTATGGGATAAACCCAGTGAGATGATCAACCCTAATGTTTTTTTTAAAATAAAAGTAGCCAAGATGAAAGCCCGTTAAAATCGGTCCGGCCAAATAGACAGACAGACACGAGAAAAACAGTGAATTTGGAATTACAAACAGACACTTAAATTTGATTTATCTGTATGTATGTATTTATAGGGTATAGATGTATAGATACAGAACGTATTAGAATTAGATGTGGAACCTTGAACGCAGGAATCCTCCACTCCACTACAGTAATTCGCTCATTTTACGTTCTCCAATTACCATAATCGACCGTTTCATTACGTAACGTACAAAAATGGCCGGCACTGCCGAAATCGAGAAACAGCTTGCATTCATGGGGCATTAAAAACTTAAACTCGTTTTCAGTTTCATTAACGGTTATACCTCACTTAAACTGGTGTAATTATGTACGCAATTTGGCTGGGCTTTTAAATGCAACTTGACACGCCCTGCAGAGGCTGTATAATCCTGAAAAACGCCACGGCAACGTTTCATGAGTTTCACGAGTCGTTGACTGAAAATATACTGTTCATAAACTAGGCTTTCACGGTAAATAAAATAGATATAAATAAACTAGATGAGCCCCACGGTGTCACCAGTGTCGACTTGTTTCCATGGATTCTTTTATTTTGCGGTACCCTATTTTTTTTAAAAATAAACCTTAAGTTCCTCATCTCCTTGGCCTTATCCCATACATTGTTGGGGTCGGCACTTGATTCAACCCGATGTGGCTGATCACCTGATTTTTATACGAAGCGACTGCCACTTGACCTTGGCAACCCCTTAAACGAGGAAAATCTGTGATCTGGGTTAAATCAGTTGTCAGACTTTTTTGGGCCTCCGACCGACCTGTAACGATTGCCATAGATGATAAATTGGCAACCGGGACGGCTTAACGTGCTCTCCGAGGCACGGAGGGAACTCGGGCGGTCAGCCATCCAATTACTGGCTAGGGTTAGGGTTGCTTAACTTCCCTGATCGAATCCCCGTCTATCCGTTTATCCGTTTCAGAGACAACAGACAGACAACAAAAAAAAATTAAATAGATTTTTCTTATATCAGTACCATATATGTATAACTTCTATATTTTGCATTTGGTGTAAAGCTGTTAATTTGGGATTATAAACAGACAATTTTATTTACCTGTATAGTATATGTATACCCAGTTTTGACTGCCTCGTTGGTCTAGTGGTTAGTATGTTTGCCTGCCGATCACGAGGTCCCGGGTTCGATTCCCGGGTCGGGTCTAAATTTTATATTGGGTTTTTCTGTCAAGAAATTCACAATAAAATGCCCGGAGTTTGGAAGTTGGCGGTGTTTCCACCACCGTGCCTCGGAAAGCACGTTAAACCGTTGGTCCTACGCCTGATCTCTCTCCGGTCGTGTCGGATTGCCTCCCATCGGACTATGAGAGTGAGGGAAGTGCACCTGTGTTTACGCACACACTTGTGCACTATAATATCTCCTGCGCACATGGCTAATCCTCGTTGAGATTAGCCGCCGTAACGGAAATTCGGTAGGAGATCATTATTACCCAGTTTTTGCCGAAGACGATTTAATGCCTTCTTTACAGATAGGGTGTCCATTTTGACGTCTCAGGTAAATACTTAGCTGCATGCCTTAACATCAGGCCCTCTATTACAAATTACGATTTAAAAGTAGCTTCAGCTCTTTTTGTCGTCATTTCGGATTCAGCCGAAAGGGATGGACGTAGTTTGGGTCTAGTCATCGCTCAAACCATCCATAGTAACATTATAAAGATGAAAGATTTGTATGTATGTTTGTAACGAATTGGCTCAAAAAGTGCTAGACCGATTTGGAAAATTCTTTCAGCAATGGAAAGCTTCATTATCAACGAGAAATATAGGTTATATTTTATCCCCGTACTCCCACGGGAATGGGAATTACGCGGGTGAAACCGCGTGACGTCCGCTAGTGTTTTATAATAAGAGGACAAGAATTTACTGTGTAAGGCCTAATGGATTTTCTAAATGTATTTTTTCTCCTAAGGCCTAATTTTCAGCTCACTAACGTATATACGTTTTACGTAATTAATATTAATTATTTTACTAATTGCTACTTAGTATATAACTATCCAAATTGAGAACGAATATTAAACGACGAAACAGAATATTAAAGCACGTAACTTCGAAAATCAAAATGATTTATTCAGTATTGCCCTATAGCCGGCAAGGCATTTATGAACGGCGAAAATTGGCGCTCTGTCATAATGGATTGCTCATCTATGAATTGCACGCACACGAGCTTGCTTCATTTTACAATTTGTTTAATTCTGTGGTACCCGAGTCGATTTTGTCGTCCCCAATCATACGAATCTTGTGGGGACGGTTGTCTCAAGCTACACAATTATACGTATCACTTATTTATATTTATATTTATTCCGACTTTTGTGCATTTTAACTGTACACTAGGCTTAAGAACGGGGCTTATACCTATATTTTGTGATGTATTTTGTATTAGGTACCTACTCAAAATTGTAAAAATATTTTTGAAAAGAGTAATTACTGAGTTTCTTGCCAGGTTCTTCTCAGTAAAAGCAACCTTCAGAACCGTGTATCAGTAACCTGTAATCATGTCGTTCTGGCGATTTTAAGTACTTTGATAAAAGTGTAATCAATTAAAGATATGGATGAATTAGAATTTGAAACTTAAGCAAGCTCAAATCCTAGCGATTTTTATGTACATAAATGAGCTTTACGTAGAAGGAAAACAGAGAAAAGAGAGTATCTTTCATTGAAGAATATTAAAAGGAGGTCCCGTCACGAGGTACCCTGCTACGCAAGCGACGCAAGTTCGAATCCCAGCGGGGCCTGTACCAATGAGTTTTTCTAAAAAACTTATGTACAGTGATTTCACACCACGAGCTTTACGGTGAAGGAAAACATCGCATATGTCTGAGAAGTAATTCAATGACGTATGTATAGTGTCTGAGACGGTGATGGACTCACCATCTGTCACGTTGGCACTTAATCATCTTTGGTGAAAAGTGGGTGTTGTTATTACAACACCTCTGCCTACCCCTTCGGGGAATACAGGCGTGAGCATATGTATGTAGGTCCCGTCACGAGTAAAGAACGCGCAGCGAACATTAGTGGTTTTTATTCGCCTCGCGCCATACATATAGACAGAGACAGACTCATTAAATGACTCTTTCTTAACTCGAGCCGAACCTGTATTGTATGTTTAGTTTGGATACGACTATACAGCATTCTAAAATACTTAGTATGATTTCGCTCATAGGAAAGTGAATCCTTTTCACTGTACATAAGGTCGAAAGTAGGTAATAACTAATTAAATTTTAATGTGCACTCCCAAAGGGCAGATACGCTTCCATACATCATGAGAACTTCGTAGTGTATAGGTATTCTACTGAGAAATACGATTATTTCGACCACAGTTATTATTTATTCGACCCAAGACTGTGTTATGGACGTAATAAAGTTGCATAATGTTTGAGAATTGCCCTCTCCATGACCACAAACATTTTAAGATTAATATGAGATGAAGGAAGCTGTTTGTTTGATACACCACCGCGCAAGAACTATATTAATCACCGATACCTTAAAATAATATATTTAAATTTTTTTTGTTGACATTTTAGCAGTCGTCAAATCAAGTTCAAGAAAATCTTGATCTGATAAGACTTTTAACAAATGAATTGCAAATATAATGTTATGCAGGAAAATAAAGGTTACCATCGGATTCAGAAGATTTTACTGTGAAGAATCCGGAGAGATCACTTCACGCTCGTTGTCGCTTACACAACAAAGATTTCTATATTATAATACTCGTAAACATACTAGCTGTGCCGCGCGGTTTCACATGGGTGGCTTAATTACACGGAACCCTAATTTTAAAAAGCAGCCTAAGCTTTATAACATCAGCTATCGATCTAGCCATTTCAGAGATTATTCGGAACAAACAAAAGACGGACAGACAGTTTTTTTTTAATTGTTTTTTCTTTGTATGTACCGAATACACTTTCATATGCATTTAGTGAAAAGCTGTTCGCACTTCATCATCATCATCCTCGTGCCCTTTTCCCATGTTATTTGGGGTCGGCGCAATGTGTTCTTCTTTTCCATTTCTCTCCATCAGCCGTCATATCTGTATTCACACCTATTTTAGTCATATCATCTTTCACACAATCCATCCAGCGTTTTTTAGGTCTTCCTCTCCCCTTATAACCATTTACATTCATTTATAAACAGACACTTAAATTTTATTTATCTGTATAGATAACGCCACATGTACCAATCCTTCTAATTTCTTCCACCACAATTGATTATAACCAAACACCATAGGTGGTCCAGAAAACCAATATTTATAGTAATTTACTTCCATTTGTCTTCCCTATAGAAAAACTAACGTATAGAGTTTATCCTAAACAATATATTTAGAAGAGATTATGTAGGAAAACCACTTAAGCCAGCTAGCAGGGGTCCGTGTGCAGTACTTTGAAAAATGCTGCTGCCATGTACGGAGCTCCCGCGGCTTAATGTATGATGTTCCGGACCGTTCCCCAAGCTTCACGGCACATTGACTTACAAATTGTTAGTGCGCCATAGCTTTTATCATATCATAATTATTACTCCTTCTATTGTTACTTCTTTAAAAACATAATAGAAGGAAAGGTAGAAGGGAAGAGAGGGAGAGGAAGACCAAGGCTATATATGAGACAAGTTAAAGAAAAGGTGTTTGGCCTGACGGTCAAAGAGTTGGCACTGGATAGAGACAAATGGAAAGAGTTGCATCGGTTACACCGAAAAGAGTTATTACTATTAAATTAATGATGATAAAATAAAGATGATACTGTCTTGATTTGTATTAAGAAGTTGCTGGAAAGAAGTTAGACATGTCGTCTATAAGTTTGCCAAAGTTATCTTTTATTATATTTGAATGGAGCAGCTGTTCTGAACGTGGGATTCCAAATTAACCGACAGACAAATATTAAAAAAAATGACTAGTTATTTTGCTGCACTAACACAGTAGCGATACCAAAAGAAAGGGCTTGTTAAGGTGAACGCGTTGCCATAATTTTGTATGAACGTCGTTATTTACCACCAATTAAAAATATCTTTATTTGATTAGACTTTTAAGAAAGTTCTTTCAAATATTCAGAAGGACCCGATTACACTTGCTACCTCCAGGTTCGGAAAGATGCTGTTATTGAGACGACTAGTAAGACATCTGTTCGGAAACTAGCCTTCTGCGAAGAATATATATCTATACTCCTAAGCTTTGACATCAAAGAATGTTCCCACCCTTATATATGAACAGTTACAACCCGATTAACCCGAGTTCCCATAACTCGATTACATACCAAACTACAAGGTAACTGACGTGCATTCCCGAACAGTGCTTGAATAATAGAGCGTTAAACAAAACCATACAGTGTAGCGCCCCGTAGCATTTATTATGCATAACTCATAGGCGCTTCGAACCACGTACTTCAGGACAGGAGAATTCCATTACAGCGCCACCTTTTTACTTCAGTATTACTAATGGCTCATCCGTGTGTGACTAACCGCAGTACTGCTTCTAAACGCGATAGAACCTTGTTGAGAATTTGTGACACACTGTCCAGAATTTTGCACAGCGAGTGCGATATGTAAGCCTTAATGCTACTTCTATCACCCTCCCTCCCTATGGAACTCTCATAAACTTACTTATCACAGGACCACACTAAGGATCATTATTTCGCTGCGATCTACTGTAGGTGGAGGTGCTATACCCCTATCGTTTCATAAATGGAAACTTCGTTGAGGGTTCAAAACATTCTCTAGATTCCTTAGAGATATCGATTTCAAAACCTGCTAATAAGTGTGATTGTGGTTTGTCATCTGAGCATCTGTTTATCACATGCATACCCCTTTGGGTAACCTATAGAGAAGGCGTAAAGGAGCTAATCTTCAAATAAACTTAGATACTAAAACTTTTGCTAACCTTGGTGGCTTAACTTCAAAATACGAGATATTTACCTTAGTTTCTAGGTCGCGAATACCTAGTGACTTCACCCAAACAAAACTCAAATACCAGGGGTTAGACATTGAAATTTGCCAATGTGATAAAACTTGCAAGGCCCTACATTCTTGTTTGCTCGCTGAAACTGGAAAGGGCATGTTTGTACAACGTGTGTGCGTTCGGTGTAACCCCTGTGTTTTGACATTCATAAAGGCACATTGTGCTCAATGGAATTAGTTTTCAATGTTCTTAAGAAGAAATACATGTTTATCTGTGAGTAGTATTGCGCGACGAGCGAGTGGTCATGCTCTGCCCTAGTCAAGGGAAGATCTTCCAGCCAGCTGGGTGTCATGAACCTTTCTATATATTTTTTTCATTAGTTGTATCTCGTAATTTGACCTCCAAGAACTGTTTCTGCACAATGACGAGACCAGAAAGCCTCAAGCCAAGCATAAAGCTTCAAACAACACAGCTAAGGGCACCCCATAGTGAGAGAAGGCTGGTACGAGAGCTAGGGAGCTGGGCTGGTCTGTTGTTCTTAGCAGTTGAAAACTTATTTACTGCAATGCGTTCGAAAACTCTTAGGCGCGATGTAGGTTCGCATGAATTTGTACTCAAACGTGCAATTGTTAACGAGTAGCGCCATCTATGCAGCGAAAAGAGAAACGCTGCTACAGTATATTAAGTTATACTTATTGGAATACATTGTCACTTTTATTGTAATTAAACCATTGAATAATCTGAGGGAAGTAGCAGGACTCCTGCAAAATTTATTGCACGCCATTGAATTTGATTAGAAGAACCAAATACACAAGAACAGTTGTTAGTTGATTCGAACAATGGGGCTTATTTATCGGGACACAACGTAAAGCACCCGATAAGACTCTTACCGGTTCTTCTACGAAGGTTAGTTTCCAATCTAGACGTTAAAAAGTGCTTTAGCAGAAACTAATTATATATTTTTTCTTTTCACTAGAGCAGCACTCAACACACAATTAACCATGATCAAGTTATTATTTAACAAATTGTCGTAACGTAAAAGCTTTAAAATTAAATTAAAGTTGTGAGAGAAAATTTCCACTTTAAACTTAAACTCCTTATTCTAAACCAAGTCCAAATACGGACAAAAAATATGTCCATCTCTTTTTAAATCATTATCCCAAAAAGACACAGAGTTACTCTTAAACCAAGAATTTTATTTCACCATATTATAAGGATTAGGGTTTTATGAAGCAATGTGTCCCCGACTGGGGAACGCACCCTGAAAATGAATCTTTCGCTAAA
Source organism: Watsonalla binaria (assembly GCA_929442735.1). Taxonomy (NCBI): domain Eukaryota; kingdom Metazoa; phylum Arthropoda; class Insecta; order Lepidoptera; family Drepanidae; genus Watsonalla; species Watsonalla binaria. The sequence goes on from OV838932.1 coordinate 2,838,748, forward strand.
CGTATTTTAATTTGGATATGCTACTGTGCAAACGATTTTACACGATGAATTATATCAACGGGAGCATAATTAATGTTACTCCGTGTCGCGTTTGTTGCCTCAAGAATGATATATTGCTTTCACAGACTGATAAGAAAAAGAGACGAAAAGAGAAAAATTGAGAATACTAAAATATAACCATGGTTACATGACAAATACTGTCATGTCAAATGCAACCAAAATTTATACATACAGATATTGTTTGTTTTTTTGAACAATCTATTTATTTATGTATTTTAATTTTACTAACAACACATACAAGACGGCACATTCTTGGTTTTTGCATTTTCGTCTGTTTTTGTATGTACTGACTTACTAAGATTTTCTGTAACCGCCATTATCCTTTGGGTGATGGCATCACTGAGCTGGATGGCAACAACTAGCGCCATCTAGCCGGCGTCTACCGGCGACTCGAACTTTGCAATCTCTCTGTGCCAATCGCCGTCGTCGCGTGAGCATCTAATTACTTGAACCGTTGATCTAACTATCCCGAGATCTCTTTCTCCCTGGAGAATCGCTGAACCAGTGACCTATGGACTAATGTGCGGTACATCAGCTGAAAGACCATCCTTATAGTGTGCCGACCGCCTACCGAACTGACGCCTAGCTCTTGGGACCCTTGGCGGTGTTGGATTCAATAATCCAACACCGCCAAGGGTCCTAAGGGTGCGGTGAGTCGCCAGATTTAGCTGAATACTGTACACATCTTTCCACTAAAACCATATGCAAGTATATATGGTACTCACATAAAATAAACTTTTTTTTTCTTTTCTCAGTCTCTCTGTTTTCTCTCAAATTTTACAAGCAGCAACTAAGGCTTATGCACTTTAGTTAAAAAAACATTAGGGTTCTGCGGGCCACTCATGAGAGAACAGGTGAAACCACAGGGCACAGCTAGTTAAAGATATAATCCTAAAACAAAATTAGTAGTAACCGAAAATATTTTAACAAGTTTCTCAACTCAACTTCTTCTCAGTAAAAGCAACCTTCCGAACCTGGCGGTAGCATGTATAATCCTGTATAATTATGTCATTCTGACGATTTGAAAGTACTTTGTAAAAAGTCTAATCGAATAAAGATACTTTTGACTTTGACTTTGACTTTGACTTTGACTTTGACAAGCAGAAGTGTACAATATTTAGTATCCCATAAAACTTTTAGACATGTCCAAACAGATTGTGTAGTTTTTTCATATACAAGTCAACATACAATCACGGAACATCAAAAGCGGTACTGAAGTCAGGAAAGTTAATTCGATATTTCATCATAATTAAAGATTAATATTATAATTAAGACCGACCTCACTAATTGCCGAACATCGTGCCCTGACGATAACGATACGGAACGATAAGGCTTATTTACCAGTCAAAGCCAAGCGATATCTTTGCGACATTCATTTTCAACAGACCGTCTTGGTTTAAACATTTTAAAAGAAAATTGTCTTCTTAACAGTGTAGTCACTCAATTGTTCCAGTAACAACTCCCGCTCCTGGCGGCTTACCATCACCACGATTTATCATCTCAATCATAAAAACCTTGAAGCTAACTGTATGTACTATATATTTCTTAGATGTCGTGAGAATTCATTTGAGTACTAAAACAAAAGCCTTGGAGGTGATACTAAAATCATGGTCTAGGTCTAGGAATGGTAGAGGTCTAGGAATAGTTCATCGGTTTAAGAAGAGCGTATTAAGAACTTCTGAGCTTTGACGATCCATTTTGGTTCCGTAAAACTAAACGTCAAAGCTAAGAAGTACCTATTACGCGCTGCTTAAATAAAAAGAAATCAAAATTGATAATATCTTTATTTGATTAGACTTCTGTATTTTCAAATTTTCAGAAGGACACAACAATACATTATACAGGATTATAAATGTTACCAGGACTATAGATGTGGTCTCCACATTAGGGCTAATCTGTTTTTATCAGTGTTTCGATGGACGTGTCCTTACTGCCACCAGTATTCGCAAATTTTACGGGTTATGTTGCTGCAAGTGCCGTCAAGAGCGCGCAGAGACAATGGGCATATCGTGCATGTTTTTATTCTATTGTGCATGACACACACGTTTACATTATAAATTCTTAAAAATTGTCAGGAAAAATACGAACAAGACGCGGTACTCGTACCCACTACCTCTGCAAACCGCTTAAAACTCGGGACGCCAAGCAGAACTACACAACAAGAACTTTTTTTTTAAGTTCACGAAAAATGTTATAAATAAAATAACGATTAGGAGTCTGAAGATAACTTAAAGCGTGCCCGTAAACGATTCTTCGCATTCTCTCAATAATTTAATGGGATTCGGAAAAGTATTTGTCGCGTCGTAAAAACGAAATCAAGGTGCTTTATTTTGATAGACGAATGTTCAGGCGCTGACTTTGAACCTAGAGGTCGCGGTTCGATCTCTGTTTTTGAAATTTTATGTGGGCAGGGACCAAATAAACGTTGGATGGATTGCGTGTAAGATTGTGATCATGCCCATACGCCACAGGGGATGATGACGATCATGGGACATGTATGGAGTATCTTATTCTTGGATTAGTAGTTATGCCAAGCTGCTATACATTGTAAGCAATATGTCGAAGACACTTATTATATCCTTGAAAATCAAAGATCTTAGCCACTAAAGACTCCCGTTAATTGTCTTGATGTTAATACATACATACATACATGCATATACTCACGCCTGTATTCCGAACGAAGGGGTGGGCAGCTGTGTTATACCCACTTTTCATCGAAGATGATTAAGTGCCAACATGACAGATGATGCGCCTATCGCCGTCTCAAGCACTATACATACGTCTTTGAATTAGACATAATATGCAGGTTTCCTCACGGTGTTCTAATTCAACGTAAAGCACGTGGTCGGTACAGGCCCCGCTGGGGTTCGAACTAGCGTCGCTTGCGTATCAAGCGACTGCTCAAACCCCAAGGCCACCACGGTTCTTATGATAATGAATAATAATAATACGCGATTGATGGCACTGAAAACTATAAAACCTCGCTTGCAGTGGAACAGTGGCCCGACTGTAAACTGAACACCAATTAAAATTAAAACATAGCCCACAATTATAACGTACCGTCGATCCGGTTTCATACTTAGATTGTTGCCAAGGTCAAAATACTTGAACCTGGAAAATTTCGCAAGGGCAACAACATTGACTGCGTTCCTGCTTTATCCAGGAAATTATTTTGAGAGAAATGAGTGTTGTGTTGTTGAGGTCTGAGATTTGTCTAGCAAATAGTTTCTACTTGGTGATTATACTATAATTTATACATGTGACACAAACGTTTATTGAAGTAGAATAATGGTTCGGTAGCTCTATATGCCCTCAAACATTTTACTATAATTTATACATGTGACACAAACGTTTATTGAAGTAGAATAATGGTTCGGTAGCTCTATATGCCCTCAAACATTTTACTATAATTTATACATGTGAATCAAACGTTTATTGAAGTAGAATAATGGTTCGGTAGCTCTTTATGCCCTCAAACATTTTACTATAATTTATACATGTGACACAAACGTTTATTGAAGTAGAATAATGGTTCGGTAGCTCTATATGCCCTCAAACATTTTACTATAATTTATACATGTGACACAAACGTTTATTGAAGTAGAATAATGGTTCGGTAGCTCTTTATGCCCTCAAACATTGTATCTAGACCGGAATTACTTTTTGAGAGAAACTCTTTAAAATATTACATTATAATATTTTTTTACTAGCTTGCACGTGCGGCAGAAAAAATTACCATACAAAATATCTACCCCCATTGAATAGGGGTGGAATTTCGAAAAACCCTTTCTGTATGTAATAATAGATATTACGTTGTTGTTTAGTAATCATTTAAACATATTAGGTACTTATTGATAAATATATTAATATTAATAGCTTTAGTAGTGCCTCTCACGTTGCTGTGCCAACAGCACTGTTGTGTAACAGGGCTTATGTTAGCTTTGCGGATACTATTATAGTTAAGATTGTTTTGTATCGTACATGTAAGTTACATAAATGCAATAAATATATGAATATGAATAATATGCAGGTATCACCTCAACAACAGCCTCTAAATTTCTTGTCTCTAGGACCAGCGGTAGACTGTGCGTTGATGTCGGTGCCTAAGTCCGAATTTGTGACCATGTAGAATCCAATATTCAGTATAAGTTACACTTTGTATACTCATTGAACGTTACTGTTTAAGATAACATAGGTTATTTTACTATCGTGTCCAAATTAAGGCCGTCAGAAGAAACTGCGAGACAAACACCCCGGTTTTTTTACATTTCTCCATTTTTAAATAGTAAATAGGGTTGTTTTAATACTATTTAATAGAAGATTGGATCAAAATGGTTACACAGAATTTTATATATCGCACCTCAGAATGATAGGAGCTCAATCGCAATTTTTTTTTTGGAAATCGAAATCAAAGATCGTCAAGTTTGAATAAAAAAATAGGCAATGATTATATTAACAGTTTTGAAGTTTATGTTTTTTGGTTGTTCATCGTCGATAAGTGTGAAATATAAATATTTTTTTATACTTTTTAAAAACTACGTGTAGAAATAAATTTTGAGGTCTGTCTTATGAACATCGCATAATTATTTTCGTAATTTTTTGAGTTGAGACCCTATTGTTCTGAGGGTGCGATATGTATAGCTTAAAATGGGGTATTCATGGGGAACTGTGTTCGTTTGTAATAATAAAATCCCACAGTCAATAAACGCGTTAAATTATGATATTTTTTTGTAATTATCATTGTTTACTATGTATTGAAATGTACATGATGTCAGCTGAGTTTCTTGCCGGTTCTTCTCAGAAGGGTAGTTTCCGAACCGGTGGTAAATTCTTCGACATTCATAAATGCCTCACTAGGCCCTAAACTGAATAAATCATTTTGAAAACAAAACAGACTCAATATTACAATTATTGTTATTTTTAAGCCTTGAGAAGAAAACGTGACTACAAAAACAGTTCATTACGCCTACTTCTCTTTGTAAAATGTAAGCCTTAGGTACCGTGTTTAAGTAACGAAACACAAAGTTCTAAATTTCACCATAAGTGGCTTATAAATAACGCTGTATCTTGGAACATTGCTTTGAAGTTGTCTCGTAATTGTGTTAAAAAGCTATTAAAAACATCTGCGATGTATCCCCTGTAACGATGCCTAAGGGTCGCTTCACACCAAACGACTGATTAAAACTGAACTTATGTGAGTTATAACAGTTCTGTTGTCGCGGCTCTCCGCCACCTAGTTTGTTTATGATATTGTGGTATTGCTCGGTAGTTTGACCCACTCGCTTCTGTAATGTCATTAAGTTATACGCAGGTTCATTTGTGTAGTGGGTATTGACATGAATATAATGTCTCATCACAAGCTTTATAGTGAAGGCAAATATCGTAAACTACGAATTGTGAGATCTTTTCGTTTTTCCACTAAACTCAAAACACAAAGACAAAAATCTTTTAACAAAGTACTTTGGAATCATCAGAATAATACAGGATTATAAATGCTACAGCCAGATTCGGAAGGTTGCTTTTACTGAGAAGGACCTGGCGAGAAACTGAGTAATTACTCTTTTTCAAAAATATTATACTCAGTAAGTGTATCCATACAAAATATATATAAAAATTACTTCATTAATTCCATAGTTACATTGGGCTAACGCTAACTTTAACTCGCAGTTGGTCTTAGCGTGATGATATATGAATAGCCTATCCTTCCTCTATAAATGGACTAAGTATCTAACCATGAAGTCATTTTTCAAATCTGACCATAAGTTCTTGAGATTATGGCGTTCAAGCAAACAAAGAAACTGTTCAACTTTATATATTAATAGTATATAAGATATTGATTGGAGGAGCTCGTGGCACAGTTGCTATTGCGCATATCATTCGTTCAGCGAAGTTAAGCAACCTTACCTCTAGCCAGTAATTGGATGGGTGACCGCCCGAGTTCCCGCCGTGCCTCGGAGAGCACGTTAAGTCGTGGGTCCCGGTTGCCAATTTATCTTCTTTGGCAGTCGTTACAGGTCAGTCGGAGGCCTAAAATAATCTGACAGCTGGTTTAAACCAGATCACAGATTTTCCTCGTTAAAGGGGTTGCGAAGGTCAGTTGGCAGTCGCTTCGTATAAAAATCAGGTGATCAGCCACATCGGGTTGAATAAAGTGCCGACCCCAACAATTTATGGGATAAGGCCAGGGAGATGTATAATCATCATCAAAAAAAATTGTTCACGCATTAGATACATTAGAACATCACACATTAGAATGTGTAAGTACTCCATTTGAAAATAAGGCGAATGAATATTATTCTGTCAGCACGAATAACCGTTGGACTTTAGGACTTGACAAGGCTTTTAATCTATTAGGACAGGACCCAACCATCGCACCAGAATTGAATGACATGACAACCGGCTAGAAACCTTCGTCTCTGAAATTTGTCCTCAAATTAAATGCGACCGTTGACTTGTCCAGCCATTAATATAGACACTCTCAAATTTAAATTTCATATGTTCATTCCTTTCCACATGCGACTGCGTATTATATAATATCAACTCTTCATATACCTTCGCGGTGAAGTTTCAATATAGGCTACATAAGCCATCTTCGAGCACATCAGCGCTATTTATTCGACTAGAGGTCAAAGTGGTCGTCATGGCCGAAATCGTTCAGAACAATCATCTTCATAACTTCATATTTTTCTGAATAAAAAAAAAACCTGAATACGGTTAGGAAAAATATGAACACAAGGCGGAATTCAAACCCATGGACCCCTGTAGACCGTGCAGTTGTCAGGCCGGTTGAAGTATTCGTGAACTCAATACGCTTCCATAAATGAAAATGATTTATTCAGTTTGAGAGCCGTGGTGGCTTTGAGGTTTGAGGTTTGAGCAGTCACCTGCTACGCAAGCGACGCAAGTTCGAATCCCAGCGGGGCATATACAAATGAGTGTTTCTAAAAAAACTTATGTACAGTGATTTCAAACCACGTGCTTTACGGTGAAGGAAAACATCGTGAGGAAACCTGCATATTTCTGAGAAGTAATTCAATGACGTATGTAAAGTGTCTGAAACGGCGATCGACTCACCATCTGTCACGTTGGCACTTAATCATATTCAGTGAAAAGTGGGAGTTGTGATTACAACACCTCTGCCTACCCCTTCGGGGAATCCAGGCGTGAGCATATGAATGATGATGAATTATTCAGTTTGGGGCCTGGTAAAGCGCTTATTAACTGCGTAAAATCATCTCAGGTTAGGAACTAGGCTTCTGAGAAGAAACTACCAGAAACTCAGGCAGAAGACGCGGTAACCTATTTGCAAACTAAGTGGTAAATATTTGGAAAAATCTATTATTATAGCGATCAAATGGACATTTAACTTCGATAAAGCCGCGTGCTAAACCTAATGTAATCAACTTTTTGTTTGTATGTCTTCTGAAAAACATGAGGGTTATAGCTTTTTTAACCCACTCTGTTATTAATAGTCGCATGTCGTGTTCGTTATCTGTGTTATGAACAAACAGCGCCACAGTACATAATACAATCAGTAGCTACAGACTTGAATACACACTGTGTATACCGAAGCACGCAACTAAAAATGGCTTTAAGATCGCAGTGTCGCATAAGTGGATTGTCGTGTAATACTGATTTAAGTATTTAGAACCTGGTTGAAAAAAACTAAACTTTAAAAAAAGGAAATATGTTAAAAAGAGTTGCAAGCAAGCATTGGATTAAATTTTGAACAACACTTTATATGAACACAATACTCTGCTAGCTTATGATGACTGAGGCATTAAAGATATATAACAAATTTTTGATCAATAAAATAAAATTACCTATGATAAACAAATTTTAATAAAATAAATTGATAATCTTCATTAAATACTGTTTCTTTAGTAAATACTAGCTGTGCCCGTGTGTACGTTGTATTGCCATTTTTTTTTTGGGGTGGACTACCCCTGACATTTAGGGGGATGAAAAATAGATGTTGGCCGATTTTCAGACCTACCCGATCTGCACACAAAAGTTCATACAAATCGGTCCAGCCGTTTCGGAGGAGTATGGCAACGAAAACTGTGACACGAGAATTTGATATATTAGATTTACCTATGGAAAGTAGAACTATTGATGCATAAAATATAAAATTAAATTTGTATTTTAGCTGTATTCCTTGTTGATCACTCTTACACGCTTAAATATCACAGTAAGAAGATCAATGTAGTAACGAATGATATGAGGTTTTGATACTGATTTAACGTTTTGCTGTACAACGTGATAATATGATATGATGAAATTATCACTGACGCCACACGTGTTTGTTTTTTAACAATGCTTCCTTAATTCGATGTTTGTTTTTGTAATATTATCAATTACATTATTGTTCCTATTATTGTTAATTCGGGTTTCCTGATAATTACGATTGCAATTTCTAAATAATACATACATATGCTCACGCCTGTAATTCCCGAAGGGGTAGGCAGAGGTGCTGTTATCACAACACCCACTTTTCACCATCATCGCCCTGGCCTTATCCCATACATTGTTGGAGTCAGCACTTGATTCAACCCGATGTGGCTGATCACCTGATTTTTATACGAAACGACTGCCATCTGACCTTCGCAACCCCTTTTACGAGGAAAATCTGTGATCTGGGTTAAACCAGTTGTCAGACTATTTGAGGCCTCTGACTGACCTGTAACGATTGCCAAAGATGATAAATTGGCAACCGGGACCGACGGCTTAACGTGCTCTCCGAGGCACGGAGGAAGCTTGGGCGGTCACCCATCCAATTACTGGCTAGGGCTAGGGTTGCTTAGCTTCACTGATCGAATGATATGCGCAATAGCAACTGTGCCACGAGCTCCTGAACACCCACTTTTCACCGAATTTGATTAAGTGCCAACGTGACAGATGGTGAGTCTATCGTCGTCTCAGGCACTATACATACGTCACTACACAAGTGCCGACCCCAACAGTCTATGGGATAAGGCCAGGGAGAAGAAAGTATGATTGAAAAAAAAATGTATGGTAGTAGGTAGTATGTAGGTAAGTTTTTATGGATACCCTACCTCTCAATCGTCCATTCTCAATATCTCTATCACGCATTTTTCTACTAAAGGTAATATTTCCTAGAAGATATAAATTACCTTTATTTTCCTTACCGTCAATTTCCTAGTAATTCCATCAATATCAAAATCCAATTTACTCTATACATACATTGACATAAACATTACCCTTTATCATGTATGTGTATTCCTTTCCCGTATGTATGTATGTAAATCAATTCAATAAGTGTGTGCCCTCGGACACGGCAGCGTCAAACGTTGGTCGTATCGGCCAATGATTCAATTTGCGTTGGTCCAACCTAGTCAGTGTGGGGACAGTGGGTCAGTTACCTTAGTTTAATTATAAACCTACTAACCTTAGTAACCTGTCACAAAGAGGTATAATAAACTAATTATAATAAAAGCATTACAAGCAGTTCGGAATCTGAAAACAAATCGTTTCGAAATTATACACTCACACAGACGCGCGTCTACGTAATTCACTGTTAAACAGACTTTTACAAAACTTAAAAAAATCCACAGTAAATAAAAGATATTTTTCTTAAATTATAGATAGACTATAGACTATAGATAGATTATAGACATTCAAACATAGGTTGTAAAAATAAAAATATATATGCTCACGCCATCCCAAAAGGGTCCCCGAAGGGGTAAGCAGAGATGTTGTGACAACACCCACATTTCACCGATTATGATCATGTGCCAACGTGACAGAGGGTGAGTCCATCGCCGTCTCAGGCACTATACATACGTCTTTGAATTACTTCTCAGAAATATGCAGGTTTCCTCACGATGTTTTCCTTCACCGTAAAGCACGTGGTGTGAAATCACTTTACATAAGTTTTTTAGAAAAACTCATTGGTAGAGGCCCCGCTGGGATGCGAACTTGCTCAAACCTCAAGGCCACCACGGCTCTTTTACTTATACAAACATATACATAGGTTGTAGATAGATAGATAGTTAGTGAATCATATATTTAGGTATACTGTGGTAATACCGTTAGCAGTAGTTCTGTTGGTAATGCAATCCCATAAACCACACAAACCCGAATCACAGACCAAAAAATACTTGGAATAAACAAATCCAATCGAACGAACGTGCAATAACCAATATGCAAAATCAACTTTCGGATTGTAACGAACGAATTAATATGAAAATAAACTTATGCGTGCCGCAGGAATTGAATCCGCGAATCAATAGCGGATAAACTTCATTTAGTTATGGACAGACAGGGGCTTAAAAAGTCTGATTCAATAGTTTTTCAGTGAAATGCCAAGACTATGTAGCATTGTTGCTTATATTACACGACACCCCAAAAAAGCGTCTTCAGGTTTCATAGATCTATATATACGGATAAATAAAAATCAAGTGTCTCTTTGTAATTAAACCTTTTGACTAAACGCATATGAAAGTATATACGATACTGAGTAAAAAAACCAATTTTAAAATTGTTCTCTGTCTGTCTGTCTATCTGTTTGTTCCGACTAATCTACGAAACGGCTGGACCGATTTTAGCGGGACATTCACTGGTAGAGAGTTGGTGTTGCAAGGAGTAATGTAAGCTATATTTATTTTGAAAATACCTTCGTTCTGCGGCCATCATGAAATTATGTCTGCGTAGGTCAAACCGCGGGTCACAGCTAGTTTTCTATAAACTAATGTTTTGAATTGTCGTGGACGTCGAAGAAACTAATGTATGAAAGTTTATTTTTCAAGTTCAATAAAAATAATAGTTGAATATTAAAAGTACAGTCATGATATTGTACCTAACTAATAAAAAATCATACATGCTAGTCAAATCCCGATAATAAAATTCAAATATAGTATTGTAGTTCAATTGGGTATGTATATATTGGGAACAACCCTTTTGAAAAACCTTATATAATTTAGCTAGGAATTATTCTGTTGACACTAATTACTACGTCCTTATAACGTTTGAAAGCCAATACGATTTAAGATCTGACAATTTGGTGAAACCCAATATTAACCCGCCTCAGTAGACTTACACCAAGTAAATGTATACAAAACCGGAACGAATATCTCAACCCGCCCCGCTGGTCCACGAACTTAACAAAAAAGCCCTTAATTTATTCCTGGGCAGTAGCAAAGGGACAAAAACGAAGGTACAATCGGTAGAAGGTTTTTTGGAGCGTTTGTCGGCCCTTCTATATGATAATGAGGCACTCGATCAAAATATATTCCTACCTATGTGTCGAAGGAGTGATAATATTATATTATTATATATATAAAAAGTCCACGCGGGCCTGTACCAATGAGTTTTTCTAAAAAACTTATGTACAGTGATTTCACACCACGTGCTTTACGGTGAAGGAAAACATCGTGAGGAAACCTGCATATTTCTGAGAAGTAATTTAAAGACGTATGTATAGTGCCTGAGACGGCGATAGACTCACCATCTGTCACGTTGGCACTTAATAATCTTCGGTGAAAAGTGGGTGTTGTGATAACAACACCTCTGCCTACCCCTTCGGGGAATATAGGCGTGAGCATATGTAAGAAGTCCTCAAATAAAGACTTACTGAAAAGCAGTTTTAAAACTGTATTTATTCATGAGAACCATACTCATGTTCATTGGAACTGCGTCAATGGGCTTACATTTCTTAAGTTATTAATTTTGTATTTTTAAAATCTATACTAATATTATAAAGCTGCAGAGTTTGTTTGTTTGTTTGAACGCGTTAATCTCAGGAACTACTGGTTCGATTTCAAAACATCTTTCAGTGTTTAATAGTCCATTTATCGAGGAAGGTTATAGGCTATATTTTATTCCCATACTATCACGGGAACGGGAACTACGCAGGTGAAACCGCGTGACGTCCGCTAGTTGTATAATATTTTTGAAAGTTTTCTGCCATTTGCCAGGTTCTTCTCAGTAAAAGCAACCTTCCAAACATGGCGGTAGCATGTATAATCCTGTTGCTCTGAAGATTTAAAAGTACTTTGTAAAAAGTCTAATCGTATAAAGATATTTTTGATCTTGACTTTGTTCAGTAATAAGGGTGGTTCCAAACCTATCAGTTTGTTAATCCAAAATAACAGCTTTTCATTAAATGCATATGAAAGTGAATACGGTACTGACAAATATATTTAAAAAAAAATTCTCTGTCTTTCTGCTTGTTGAGGTAATAATCTCTGAAACGGCTGGATCGATTCTACCTTCTACTACTAATACTACCAGGAGTAACTTAATTACTTAAAAAAAAAACATTTAGGGACCGCGGTAATGAAGTTAAATCTAAGCAGGGCACAGATAGTTAGTACCTACATCAGAAAAACAAATAAGCTATTAGTAATAACTCATCACGGCCACCACGGCTCATTTCAAAGACTTCGAGTCAGGTTCTTAGAACTTGGTACAACTAATTAAATGTCAGGAATCCGTAGAAGACCCGACAGGCATGCAACCGCAGACTAAGCACAAAGGTTTCCTTAGACCTTAATCCAGTTGAATACGGTTAAAATTGCGTTGACATGCGGCTAACCGGGCTGCCTCAGGTATCTGGGAATTGGGACGAACTTCGTTACTCGACTTTGACGCAGGGGTTATTCGGTTTTAGTGTTTCACGAAACATTTGCACTATGGTTTCACGTTTGAATAAACCTTATCACTAATTCAGTAACTCCTGTATATCAATATGGATGTGGGAGACAAGACCGATCGTCGTGGATCGTTGGGGGAGGCCTATGCCCAACTGTGGACGTCTGTCGACTGAGAAAAAAAAATACATATATATACGCCTGTATTCCCCGAAGGGGTAGGCAGAGGTGTTGTTACAACAGTACCCACTTTTCACCGAATATGATTAAGTGTCAACGTGACAGATGGTGAGTCCATCGCCGTCTCAGACACTTTACATACGGCATTGAATTACTTCTCAGAAATATGCAGGTTTTCTCACGATGTTTTCCTTCACCTTCACAAAAATATACTATGTATAAATACTAGCTGTGCCCCGCGGTTTCACCCGCGTAGACTTAATTTCATGGGTGGCCCGCGGAATCCTAATGTTTTTTTAAAATAGGATAAGTTACGCCTTGTATCGTCAGATATCTGTCAGTGAAAGTCCAAGAGCTTTTCCTATATATATATATACTACACATTGTAAACGCTATTGACATTGCGAATATTTGAATCATCATCTCCCTGGCCTCCCATACATTGTTGGGGTCAGCACTTGATTCAACCCAATGTGGCTGATCACCTGATTTTTATACGATGCTACTGCCATCTATATTTGAATATCAATATAAAATTACATAGTTAGGTATAGATGCCATCACGAGTAATGAGCGCTGACTTTGAATGCTCAGGCCCTGTAGACCAAGTAACATTATCCACATGCTTCGCTCGTAAAAACGATACAAAATGTACGGGAATGACGTATGTCACGTGATTGGATTATGTCATTTCATTTTCAATTTTATCAGTGCAAGCGCGACAGATGATAGTTTGTCTAGGCCTTCTGAGGACCCACCAACATCGGTTAAAGCAGAGCGTTAAGAAATTCTTCGCTTTGACGTTTAATTTAACGGTACAAAAATGAAATGACAAAGCTAAGAAGCAAGTAAGATATCACTGCTATAACGATGATAATAGGCCCCCAAGACTCGTTTGTCAGGACATATGTATCTCCGTTTGGCGCGACGCGAATGAAATACATGCGCAGTTACGCCTACAACTTTCGCTGAGCGCTCATAACTCATGACGGCACATGTGATATTAAACTTACATGCGTACTTACGCCAGTCTGCATCTGCATCGTAATTGCATCTGATGAACCTCAAAGTCGATGCCACAAAACACAGTCACTCACGGGGATGTCTGTTCAATCTTGATACATTTGCTAGTCCGAGCTTCATTGCACGCGCGACGTTCGTTTATATTTGTCTTACGAGACCCGAGGGTACATCGAAACGCGTTTACACATAGCGTTGCTTGAATTTTAGATAGTAAAATATTTAAGTAGCCGTACCTGGTTAACCGGTTTTTTTTACACTAAAGAAAGATCTTGACATTGAGCATGTGGCAAACGGTAGTCTCTGCCTACCCCCATGGGATACAGGCATATCTTTTTTTTACTATATAAAAATAAGTCGGGTTTTCCTTCCTGACGCTATAACTCCAGAACGCACGAACCGATTTGGCTAATGTTGGTCTTATTATCGAAAAAAGTCTTGAAAAAGTGTAAAATCAACATCTTTCTGTACTCCCATATACAAACAATTTGTCCTAATACTTAAAAATCAAATTTGAACCTTAATACCATACCGTAAAGTTCAAGTAGGTATTAGTGAAGAGATTTCGGGAAGGCAAAACAATCGAAGACAAAAGAAGTGACGATAGTTCTGTCAAACACATTCAATGTCATCATACGTCATTTCATTTTAGCAGCGATAATTATTGCTTTGTGTTTATATTTTTCAAAATATTGTTGTGATTATTCAAACAATCGGTGAATCGGTGGTCTTGAATTTGTACGAACCAGACGACCAAACATAGGGCGGCGAACGCGTAATGCAAATCAAGTGGAATTTTTAAGACGATCTCAGACTGCAGATGAACGCGCACAAGCTAATGCATCGCATGAACGTACGCGTGAACGTAATGCACAGAATAGATCTATTGACCCTGTACCTGTACTGAATCTTGCACGGCGATCACGAATACGTCGTGCTGTTTTGGCTGAAATGCTGCGTGCTGCTTTTAATTACAACAGTCAGATTGATTACAGTATGTACGGATACATTGGAATCTTTTTCATAATTCTAATGAGATTCAGAGAAAATAAAGCAATATTCCACTCAAGGCATGTACCCCGCTTTCTATATAAACAATTTGTACTGAAGCTATTGGAAATGGAATTCAATTTGTCATTATATTCTACATCTTATGTACATAGCAATAAAGTAGTGAACCTAATCACAGGCGACATTAGATCCGTCTACCAAAAACCCCAATAAGGCAACAAGGTACGGGTGAGGGGAATAGCTGTAGTCTAAATGTTAATGCGCGGCCACGGGACAATACTATGCAAATAACATTTGATATTGGTCGCGTAATGTATGCGAGCCCAATAACGCGACCTACCTCCCGACGCTCGTTCAAATGTAGCCTCTATGAGGTACATAATAAAATCGACTTATCGAATTAATAATAAGCATGGAGAACAGCTCGAGTGAACGTAATTATGGAGGAAAAAACAGCGCTACTCGAAACAGACTTAATGTGGATGAAGCGAAAATTTTCTTATCTATACATCTATACAGATAAATAAAATTGAAGTCTCTGTTTGTTATTACAAAATAACAACTTTACACCAAATGCTATGAAAGTATATACAGAACCGACTTAAAAAACTAATCTTCAAAAATTTTCTCGGTCTGTCTGTTTGTTCCGGTTAATCTCCGAAACGGCTGCACCGATTTTAAAGGGACTTTCACTCGTAGATAGCTAATGTTTCAAGGAGTAACTTTGGCTACGGTTGCTTTTACTTTGAAGAACCTGGCAAGAAACTCAGTAATTACTCTTTTAAAAGAAAGTAATTTTACAATTTTGAGTAATTCAATATATATCATAAAAAAATATATATAAAGCCCATGGGCACAGTTCCAGTGCGCAAAATTCAATAAAAAAAAATCTAAAGTAAACTACGTATAATTGTGTAGCTTGAGATGTCCAGCCCCCACAAGCAGCACCTGTTCACAAGTATGACAGACATTTTACCTAACTGAAATACACGCACATATTAACATCACTGTAAAGACTAAATTAATATTAAAATTATAAATACTCACTTTTAATAGCATGTTTTCAGTATGTTTTAAGATTTTATAAGTAAACGCGCATCATTCTATGTTCGTCTGACAGATTATCTTAATATATATAAATCTCGTGTCACAATGTTTGTCCTCAATGGACTCCTAAATCACTAAACCGATTATAATAAAATTCGCACACCATGTGCAGTTCGATCCAACTTGAGAGATAGGATAGTTTAAATCTCCAATTATAGTCGCAATTTTAATTTATTGCTAAATTATTTAAAAATCTATGCGGGTGAAACCGCGGGGCCACAGCTAGTACAAATATAATAATTGTCACAACGAAAACATAATACAGATAATAAAATAATTTGAATGCGAATCACAAAGATGGCAATGATCTAAATATTTTAAAGCATAATATTTTTTTTCAAGTTGAAATAATATTTATATACTTAGACGGTATACTATTTTTTTGGTTAAATTAATTTAAGTCTAAGCAAAAAGTAATTACTAGTTGCTGCATAAGTGACATTTTAAATACTTATTTCTGACTAGCGGTTTTGTTCATGTAAAGGGTGGCTTTATTAGTGAGCCCCAAACATTTTAAAAATTAAATGTAATCTTCGTTACACCTTGTAACACCAGCTACATCTCAGTGAAAGTCACGTTAATATTGGTCCAACCGTTTCAGAGTTTACTCGGAACACAGAGACAGACAGACAGGCTGAGAGTATTTTTTATAAATATTTTTTTATGTCAGTAACTTATGGAATTGCAAACAGACATTTCAAATTATTTATTTGTATAGATCGTATAGATTGAATAATTAAATTAGTGTACGTTGTTGTTTCAAGGCACCGTGCTCGCGACTCCAGCGGTTGTCACTTCAACAACAGCCGCATTACTCTGTAAGGAATCTCAGCGGCGCACTCGACGTCGAGTGTCGGTTTCAAAGATACGAAATTCGATATCGAACTCTACTTACCACTAGCTTTTTAGGACTTAAGGATGTAATTCTTAATGTTGGAATCTTTATTTTGGTTCGATAGATATCGTTCTTTTATTTATTTAATGGCGATGAGCTTGAGTACAGCTATTCTGCCAATGTCAAGTGTTTGTTGAAAAAATAATCTAGTGAATTGTTCCTTTCCTTTCCTTTATTTATTTAATGGCGATGAGCTTAAGTAAAACTATTCCGCCAATGTCAAGTGATTGTTGAGAAAAATATCTTGTAAATTATTAAAAATATGTGGAGCAACCCATTGGATTCCTCGCAAGCAAAACTGGCCCTCTAGTGAATTGTTAAACATATCTCAAGAAAACAAGATTAATTTATTTGACATTGACAAGCAGTAGAACTGACATTGTCGTTGTCAGACAAAAAACTCAAAAAAAAAGCAATAGACAAAATTTTTTTTTTCACGTGTAAAGGGTAATTGAGTGTTGCTAATTCTGAATGAAACAAATGTTGACACAGACTTTCTTTTTATTACAAATATTAATTGCACATAAGAACATTTCATACAAAAATATATTCTTAATTAAAAAGATTCCAGCTAAAACAAACTATAAAACGGCAATAGAAATAGATCAATATTCCAAAATAAGAAATATTTCAATTTTCGATTTCAAATATATTTAGCAAATATCAGATGTCAAGAGATTCCTAACTACAAAATAATTAATTGCAAATACTAAAATCAATTAACATAAATAGCATCAAATTTTGACATTAATAATAATATTGATAAAATAATAATAAATTACATTAGTGAACCATATTTAATTGACAAAATTCCAAGGCAAAAAGCAATATGACAATCAAAGTCGTTTGATAATATCTTATTATTTTTATTTATTTATTAATAATTCAACAACTAGCTAACTTTTATATACATTTGTGATGGAAATGGTAACGCTTATTCTTTGTCTCTTTTACTCACCATCATTAAGAGGATGGTAAATATTTTGAATCCACATTGTTTTTAAAATATACAATAATTATTTTATTATTTTTGCATAGTTTTTTTCTTGGATAAGTATTGTAATTCCAATAAATGTAAGTTGCTACTTTATAGTTTTCCATAAACAAATGGGTTTTTTAATTATTTTGTCAAAGTGTGGATTCAATAATTGAAGGCTATAGTTAGTCAAGGTATATATTATTATCACAATACATTTAGGTATAATATTCCACGATATACAATTTGCGACTTCGTTCCAAAGTTTGTGAAAATAATTGCGACATTATTAAAATTATGTTCCTAAGTCTGAAAAAACTAAATGAATGATTGTTTTCATTTAATAATTACAAATAAATTCTAAGAAAAAAAGCTTTACTACTTAAATATAAAGATACAATTTATGACAAGGTGCGATTTCTTCATTCGACTAAAGTATCGTTTATTTATTTATTTATATATATTAAATAAAACAAATTGTCTAATAGAAATAACGTGTTTATACTATTTTGTCGCTCTGTAGAGCGTGTTCAAAGTAAAATTGTACAATTTTAATGTTTCTATGGTAACCATTCAGCCTACATCTAAATTATAATTAAATATATATTAATATTTGTGACGTCATTGAGAGCCCTTAGTAATGGCATACAAGTAAATATTCCACCAGAGTCCAAGCTTCACACATTTACTTCTACAAGGGCACTCACACATACGCGCTGTAACGTCCCCCACGACTCACGCGCCATAGTTTGTACTCTGTCGGAGCGTGCGTGAACCCAACGGTGACGCACCCGACGATGAGAGCATATGTGTGAGTGTACTGCAGCGTGACCCACGATTTATTTGATTATTTACTCATGTGGTAATGGCGACGAGTTACCTAATAATCACCCCTCAGCCTCTCTCAACTAACTAGCGATTTTTTTAACGCGTTTTCATGTGAGATTCTGAAAGCTATGAGATTACCATTAAGAGGTTGATCTAAGTAGAACGGTTAGTGAAAAAAAAATTTTAAAAAAGCATTTCATCGTCGCCAACAAAAAGATTCGAGTGTATAATTTAAATGGAATCAAACTAATTTGTGGCACCGTCTATGGCTTCGACAAGGATTGCCTTTTAAGTATTGTTTGCTGTTACTTAAACTTTTCATTATATCACTTTACGAAGTAACAATCAATGAAGCCAGGAATTAATTGGACTTGTTCAGTTATAGACCAAGTATGTGCAAGGAAGACACGCGTATATTAAGGAGTTGCTGTCTCTCTCCAGCGTCAAAGGGCATTTGATTAAGTCAAGAACGTGCGGTTTGGTGTCACAGAATAAATACATACCGAAGGTCAACTTCCATTCATAGGCTGGCGCATAATACGATGGCTTCAGCATTAGCCCGACATACAGGATTAGCCCGACTTGATACGCATTTAAGTGTGCATATGCGATATATAACCAAAGTGGAAAGCTGACCTTATGTTACCTTTTGTTTTGTGGCAGTGTACAAACACGATACAGCAAACATCGGGCCACTAGATTTGAACGAAGCTGTTTATATCACATTGTAATTAAAGGCGGGCCTACGGTATTATCGAACATTTTGTTCAAACTTACTTATAATTTATATTCTAACTAAATATTATTACAAGTACATACATACGCTACATTGGACTTGTTAATCGAAAACACAAAAATAATGGTTTAATTTTTAATTAGTTCGGATTTTTTTGTGGATAGGAACTTTACTCATGCATGTTGAGCTATGTGAATTTCAATTCAGTATTAATGTCTTCAATAAAATATTTATCATGAACGCTAGCTTATAGTTTTTGCTTAAAAAGTCCTGTCCAATATCAAATATAGCCTTATTACTATAGCATTAAATACGAAACTCCCTCGCCAAGGTCGCCTTGTAACGAACAAGTTGTCAACTTGGCCCTAGTGCAAATAAATAGCAACGCGTTGAAAGAAAACATATTTCGATTGCCTTATTTCGTCTTGTGACATGTTTGTGACAGATTGTTCAAATGTTATTATGAGAAAAATCAAAAGGTCTGTCGTTTTTAGGCTAGGGGCCGATTTTTTAATGCTCAGGCTTATAGCTCAGAATAATCAATGATTAGCATAAAAAATATACTGTGGAATAACTCTTTCAACTGAGGAATAACATTGATCTGCCTGTTCAACGGTCAGATAATTATTATTCGTCGGTTGATGTGAAAATTGTGACATACCTACGAGTTGCTTGGCAACCAAACAACACGTTACTTCAAAACAAATGTCAAATTCAAAATGACATTTTTTTTTTATCCTCTTCTAACATTAGTGTGTACAATATATTTGTTTCACCTGTCTGAGGTAAGTACACGCGGATATTCTATGAATATTATGTTAATTATAATTTTTAAGCATCATAACCAATTAACAGTCAGTTGAAACTATTGGTCGTCATATCTTCCGTTTAATCAGAGTATTGAAAAATCGGCCCTAATCATATTCCAGCTAAGTAGATGTCGTAATAAGTAGACCTTATTGTTGGATACATAAGTATTGTTATCCAATAATAATAAAAGCTTTACACAATCTAAAAGCGACAAAATAATTGATAAATAATCCCAGCCTAGATAGGGTGACCTACGTATTTTGGTAGGTGTAAAAAAGGATGTGATATTAGTTGAAGCATACATAGGAATGCTTTTACAATCTTTAATTTGTCGTTTTTGTCTTTTCTTACGTTAAAAACCTATAATACAGTTTCACGAATGTCAAGTTAAACAACTTATTTACGTATCACGTAACCTAAAAACACTCAAAATGTTCTAATGGTCCTCCATTTCATTTTATTACTTTTGATTAACATTAAAATCCCGAAGGGTAGTCATGGCCGAGAAGCTTTAAATATAACTTACTAAACTAATTGCGAGCGCTGGTATTTTTCCGACGAATTATTAAAGGTCACAGTCGAAGTTTAAACGAAAATACTCTATAAATCATTCGCCTTAAAGTTCAAATTTGTAATTAATCAAAGCGAAGAATGTTATTATATAAAAATGTGTCATAATGCCAGAGTATTTACGTCTAAATTCATAAAGCACCACCTCGTCCATTTAGTTCATAACTCCGCGTAATCCAAGTACCTACTTACTATCACAGTGATCGGTGTTCGGAATGTAGGAGTGACTCCTCTTCCTCTTTCTCCGTGGAGAGGACTGTGCGTGAGTGTAGTACGGTGACGTCACCGTCCTCCGTGCAAGCGAGAGGGGAGTACACCAAGCCTCGGGTTCGCTTCGGCTGCTCTCGGGGCGCTCGCAACTGGGGGAAAAGGTTAGTTGCTATATACATATAGGACATATCGCACCCTCAGGACAATGAGGGCTAAATTCAAAAATATTTTTTTTGGGAAATCATAATCAAAGATCGTTAAGTTTGAATTAATAACTTAGGCAGTAATTATTTTACGAGTTTTGAACACAATGTATTTTTTCTTATAAAAGTAGGTTCTTTAGGTTGTGCTCTGTCGATAAGTCATCTCCCTGGCCTTATCCCATACATTGTCGGGGTCGGCACATGATAGAACCTTATGTGGCTGATCACCTGATTTTTATACGAAGCGACTGCCATCTGACCTTCGCAACCCCTCTAACGAGGAAAATCTGTGATCAGGGTTAAACCAGCTGTAGGACTATTTTAGGCCTCCGAATGACCTGTAACGATTGCCAAAGATGATAAATTGGCAACCGGGACCGACGGCTTAACGTGCTCTCCGAGGCACGGAGGGAACTCGGACGGTCACCCATCCAATTACTGGCTAGGGTTAGGGTTGCTTAACTTCGCTGATCGAATGATATGCGCAATAGCAACTGTGCCACGAGCTCCTCTGTCGATAAGTATTAAAAATAAATAATTTTTAATACTTTTTAGAAACTACCTGTAGAAATACTATTTGAAGTTTGTCGTATGATCTTAACATAATTATTTTCGCAATTTTGTTGGAGTTTAGCCTCCATAGTTCTGAGGGTGTGATAAATCTAACCGCTTATTATAAAAGAGATTCGTGGTATAGGTGCCGTCACGAGCTATTAGCGCTGACCTTGAATGCGTAATTTTATGCGTCTTTCGAATAAAATACATGCGCAGCTATCCCCACTGTTTTCGCTCAACGATCATAACTCGTGACGGTTGCTATCCAGTTACTATTGCGCATACATTTGATCGGTGGAGTTAAGCAACCCCAAGTCAAGGCAGTAGTAGGATGGGCTACCGGAGTTCTCCACGTGCTTTTAATGGGCCTGGACTTGATAAAATAGATTTTGACTGTTTGTATGTTAATGGAATTAGAGTCATAAATCCAGCGTAAATTTAAAATTAAATATTACTTAAATACTAATTTTATTTGCTCTATCGAAAGCATCAAATAAACAATTAAAAACCAACAAAATAATCCTAAGCAGAATAACATGTTTGGAACAAGTTATTTTGTACCAATATAAGCTTGGAAATTAATCCCCTGACGTTGACCTGGGCCAATAAGATTAGAGGCTTCATTACTCTCCCCTATCCTTACGAAAATGCAATGTGCTTCTTTGAACTTTACCGTATTCAAGTCAAAGTAACATTGGATTAACTGAACAAAACTCCAAACAATGTTCTTTAATAAATTGAATTTGGTTTATATTAAAAGTGATCCTTACTTCTAAGAAAATAAAGCTCATAGTAATCTTAAAGAGGTAACCGTGGGATTTGAGTCGCCTGCTACGCCTGTACTAACGAAAGCTTCCAAAAAATCTTAAGAATTGTAATTTCACACTTTAACGGTGAAGGAAAACATTGTGAGGAAACCTGCATATGTCTGAGAGGGCGAGGGACTCACCTTCTGTCACATTTATGGCGGTTGTTGTTACAACACCTCTGCTTACCCCTTGGGCGATCCTTCTGGCGTGGCGTATTAATGGTAATTTTAGTTTCCTCGCCAAAACTTACTAGAAATTGACAGATCTGGGGCCCAACCAAGAGCTCTAATTGCAATGATGGTTCAGCTGTGTAACAGTGACAGATGTATACACGTCCATCTGTCAACATACATCTGTCTCATAATGAGAGTAAAACTATCATGGCAATAAAAGGTCATGGTAAGGCCCCTGATCAGTACCCCTATCATGGGTTTGCCACCGTTTTCCTTAACTATACTCGCTAGCGTCTCCGCCGAATATTAGTATTAGAAATTGTGCACCTGTCGGTGACGTGAAGAACTAAAATATCTCATACAAATATTGCGAGTGACTTTCGCGAGTGTAGATTGCGAAAACAGTGCAAAACTCGTGATAAGGGTACTGATCGTCACTGTCGGCATAATATTCTACAACGAATATTGATCAAGTCTTAAAGCATACATATACTCACGCCTATATTCCCCGAAGGGGTAGGCAGAGGTGTTGTAATCACAACACCCACTTTTCACCGAAGATGATTAAGTGCCAACGTGACAGATGGTGAGTCCATCGCCGTCTCAGACACTTTACATACGTCATTGAATTACTTCTCAGAAATATGCAGGTTTCCTCACGATGTTTTCCTTCACCGTAAAGCACGTGGTGTGAAATCACTGTACATAAGTTTTTTAGAAAAACTCATTGGTACAGGCCCCGCTGGGATTCGAACTTGCGTCGCTTGCGTAGCAGGCGACTGCTCAAACCTCAAGGCCACCACGGCTCTCTTAGTCTAAGTCTTAAAGCAAGTTTATATAAAATAAAAGACAAAATGCAATTACGAACGAGTCACGCAAACAAGTTCAAATCCCAGCAGTCTGTACCAAGGAGTTTTTCTAAAACTTTAAGTGCAGTGATTTCACACAACGAGCTACTATGGAGGAGCTACAGTAAAGGAAAACATCACGAGGAAACCTGCGTATGTCTAGAATTAAATTCAAAAACATGTGTATGCGCCTGAGACAGCGACGGACTCACCATCTGGGACGTTGGTACTTAATCATCGTCTGTGAAAAGTGACCCTTTCCAGGGTGCTTACCCCTTTAGGGACACTTCTGGGGTGGCGTAAGAATATTTTTTTAATTTTTAAAATTATAAAATAATATGTATGAATACATTTTGCAAGATAGGTAACCGTTATTTCAATTATCGTATAATGAGGGTAGTCAGCAGTTTATTTATTCACCCTACGTTCGGAGCGTGTAAGCTCGACCGCGGTATTCGTGATATGTCACACCGATTTAAATCGACTGTATTTACTACACCCTGATTGTAACCGTTGAAACTTTTCCAGTTTTTAATGTTGGTCATTCCGTCGTAGTATTTAAATATTTACAGTTGTTTTTCAGAACTAGCATGTATCCACAACTTCAGTAGAAATACACGTGGCAAAGTCCCTTCTTAGAATTCAAGCTATGTGAACCAAAATATGTATCTAAGTTGCTAAGGATATTTTAATATCTATTCGCAGCAAAAAAAAATATTTTTGCTGCGAATAGAAATTAGACATTCTACAAGAGATACTCTAGCATTTATAATTAGGTAATATTATAGCGAACGGATATTGTGGATTAATTTAAATGAAGCGTGAACGAACGGAAGGATAACCATTCTGCCCTATCTCTTCGTTTAAAGGATTATTTTCAATCGTGATTACATTACCAATCCGATATGTTATCTTGACGATTTTAAATTAAATTATCCATTTCTATTTCATAAATTGAAAAAGTGTACTGACAACTGGGGGCCTACCATCATCGGTTTAAGCAGAGCATAACTTCTGAGCTTTGACGTTCCATTTTTGTACCATAAAAATCATTTCTTAAATACGCGCTTCTTAAACGATCAAAAACAAACAATCAGAATATCGTTAAACGATCTTAATATAATAATCTTAATAATAAATATTCACGTGATCACGAGATCTGATATCGTAGTTCGATAGGACAATATATATTTCGTAACAATTTTGACATTAGTATGAAAACACTGTCAACGACTCTAACATGAATGAATTTGCCAAGCGAGTGTGAACCATACCTGCAGTACAAATAGAGCTGTGAAGAACACCATAGCGGCGACTGCACACACTGCCAACACCACGGCCAGCACGCTAGGACCTACTCCAGCAGTTTGTTCAGCTTGCAGCGCCCCATACTCAGCTATGCGTCGCTTACCAGCCACCGAAGAATTTATACAATCGCCTGGTGGAGGAAAAGTAATTTTATTTTATACTATCTACCGTGCCGTGCCGTGCCGCACCGGCACGAATTAGGAGCGCTCAGCTACAACTGGGCATATGATTTATTCGCGTCCCGCTATACAGGCAGACAGAGACAGGCTCATGAAAAGACTACTGCGTCTGTAAATAATTTTCTCTGTTTGTTGGAAACTATTTTGTTGAACATTTATGTTTTTTAATAAAAAAATTTTTAGGTATGTCAAAATTACAGTTTTGTTGTCAATAAAATATTCTTCTCGTCAGCTGCTTTTTCATTGCTCTCGCACTAATTTGTTTTAGTTACTCGCTATCGTCTATCTACACTGTGGGCTTAGCCAAGTGGCACGATCGCTATTCGAATAGAATGTTGAATGTATGGGGTTGACATTTATTTTCGTTATGTAATTTGACCTAACGTATCGAACTTCAAATTGGTAGCCAAATGCCAAATAATTTAATTCACGCTAACGTCGTGTGTCAAGCGAACGCCTACCTCCATACTCGCTAACGCTTAAGCGTTCGGCTTCGTTCGAATCGGATCGACATCTTACGAATGCCGCTTGGCTAAGCCCTCTGTTGTATTTGTAAATATTAGCCGCGCTCCGTGATAGAACCCTCTTATCTCCATATACGGAGAATATAGATTTCTTACAACATTAAAAGATGATCAGCTCAACTTTCACAATACTAGTATGAAAAAATTATGTTGATCCCGCCAAGATATTAATTATGTCAGAGGAACCAATGTTTCCAACCGCCTAACTTGCCGGTATCTTGGATCGATACACAGTCAACTAGTTCCGTATCTCGTGTCCTAGTTAACATAGCTTGTCAGTACACCCGCATTCCTCGGCTACCTTGCGGCGCAGTTTGGCTAAATCGCTGAATCTATGCCCGCACCACCACATACAATCTGTTTGCTCTACTGCCAACTACGGTTGATTATAATCTTACCGAGAAATTGACTTCGGCCATCAGTAGATACCGACCATGTAAGTACTGAGCAGTTTAGGAGAATATATTCATACCTTTCCAACGAATAAGTGAACCTAAACTTTTGTTATCTTTGACAATTAAATATAAAAATATATGAAATGATTTTCACTTTGTACTTCAATAAACACTTAGTGGCTCTATCTCAGGGCGGCTATGCTATGTGTTTATTCGTTGGACAAGGTATAGTCGAGCTGAAACCCGCTAGCGATGGTGAGATTTTTCATAAGCAGTTTCTTATTCGTATTGTAAATTTAATGAAAGAAACTATATCGCCCTTCACATCACTTCAAGTTCGTAGACATCAAGTTTCTAGAAAACTTTTTATAATAAAAAGAGGATAAACGTATTTACTTTTTTATTTAGCACATGTGATGCTTCTCAATGGATACAGTATTATTGTAAAGGTGAAACCTCACTTACCGGTGTCAGGATGACAGTGACAGCAGTCAGGTGACGTGCTATTTGTAGACGTACCCCGCTCCGTACAGCAAGGGACGCACTGGTTGTTCAATCTATGATTAAGGAACACAGTTTTTATTAAGGAACGAAATGCGGGTTTATATTAAGAACAAATAGGTACTAAATGTTCCTCTCTTTTAACAGCTGTGCCATCGGCGAAATGTGGGTGTACTTACACCCTCTGTTGACACCCTGTGAAGGCCTCAAAAATACATAAATATTTTCACTCCTGTATTCCCAAAGGGGTTAGCAGATGTGTTGTAAAAACAACACGATTTTTCATCGAAGATGCCGAAGTGCAAACGTGATAAATGGCGAGTCCATCGCCGTCTCAGGCACTATACATACGTCTTTCAATTACTTACAGACATATGCAGGTTTCCTCACGATGGTTTCCTTCACCCCAAAGCATGTGGTGTGAAATCACTGCACTTTTTTGTTTTTTGTAAAACTCATTGGTACAAGCTTCGCTGGAATGCGAACTTGCCACGGCCTCATAGATCTAAATTTGCAAACACGTAACTTATTTCGATGATAAATATAATATTGGGCGGTGTCAATTTTGAGCCAAACTTGACTCTTGCTCATAAACCTCTTAAAGTAGAACTCAGCCACTAATCAACTCTAGTGGGATATTTACATATATACATTACATACATATATGCCCACACCTGTATTCCCCGAGGGGGTAGGCAGAGGTGTTGTAATCACAAAACCCACTTTTACCGAATGTGATTAAGTGTCAAAGTGACAGATGGTGAGTCTATCGCCGTCTCAGACACTATACATATATAAGCATATTTACGTATAGGTTGCAAACCAATTTGATAAACGTTAAGAGCGGTTTATATGTAAGGCCGAGGATTTTGCAGAACTTGATATAACAGTTCTCAGAATAAAGTGAAAGTTGCACCACTATGGTGAGTGCAAGGCCCTTAGTTAAAGCTGAGTCCTTTGTGTACGGCCCTCCTGCCGCCTTAAGTTCCAATGTGAAACCTCACTTGCTTGTCACTTAAGCAGAGAGCTGTTACATTTGACACTTCGAGTTTGAAGTCATTCCAAGTTACACTCTTTTGGTGCTAGCTAAGCAACTGTTTGTGGGATACAACCTGCATTTATTTAAATTGAAATGATGATCATTTACTAGTTATACCTCATTCTCGGTGAATACACTGCTTGAAAACCTCGGGCCCTAATCTTTTTCTCTGAAAGTTTGCAAAGTTCGTACTACGGTTCTTATTCGTTCTAAGATTTCGGCCGAACGTGATCCGCTAGAAAATTCTCTGACGATTATGTATTCTAAACCGGCTTCAGTTAAAATATTAAACGTACGAAAATTACAGTGTGTAAAAAACGAAGCGATACAGAAGCTACTTTCAATTTTCACTGGTTTGCGAATTTTGTTTTCGGAGAAAGAGAATGGACTCCCTGATTTCTGCCGATTAGTAGTCTTCAAAGGTAGAAAGTCAACTCACTTGTCAAATCTCAGCGGCCTTGTGCACGCGTTGCAGCTAAATTGACCAGGTCCGGTGCATGCGCGGCAAGAGGCATGGCAAGCGAGGCACTGCCCACTGGTGGCGTCATAGTACTGAGACCCGAGGCACTCCATACAGATCCCGCCATCTAACATGAACCGCGCGGGGCAGGACGTGCATCGCAATGGGCCTGAGCCGTCGCATTCCCGACAGTAGTGGTGACAGTGGCGACAACCTTCCGCAGTTTGGTAGAACCCTGTGTGGATGAAAAGGTGGGATTGAGAGGTGAATTCCTGGGTTTAAATTTAAAGGTTATCTAATATAAGCTACCAATATATCTCACAAAAAAATTGTTCACAAGAAATTTATTTATAACTAACTTAAAAACAATTTATGAAGTCGTAGTTTGGAGTCTCGGTTAAAATAGTGGGGATAATTACGCATGTATTTATATCCAAGACCCAAAAAATAACTAAATATTAGCCCGTGCTCAAAACTCGTGACGGTACTTGTAGTATTCCAAAAAGTTATCAAACAATGTCAAAAAGAGCAGAAGATAAGTCTTAAAAAAGGGAAGAAAAAAGTTCTAACATCTTGCAAGCAGTGGTGCTGCTCAAGTCGAGCAATACCTAATTTGTACCGAAGATTCCGTTATATATTTGTGCATACCTTGAGGGCACTCCGGATGACATTCCCCAGCCGCGAGCCGCCAGCCTTGCGGACACGAGGCGCACTGGTCGCGTCGAGGACCCATACAGGTCTTGCACGACAAGTAGCATTTGGAACAAGTACCTCGATCCGCGTAATACCTGGTTAAATATTTTAAATGATAGGATTGGTCACTAAGCTGGGAAACTGTTGGTCTGATGGTGAAGTCATTTACATACCACGCTAGAATAACGGGCTTGATAAGTGGGGTTATAGTTAAGAATCAAATATTCGTAAGAATGGTTCGTAAAAATACGTACACCAACGAATCACTAGTAGCTCATTTGACAGAGCAACTGCACGGTTTGTAGAGGTCGTGGGTTCGAGTCCCGACTCGTGTTCATTATTTTCCTAACCATTATTAAGAATTTAGCATGTAAGCATGTGTGTCATGCATAAAAAAATAATATTAAAGTTATTTGAGTTCCGTACAACTGCATTACGTACGTAAAAATTAACCACGAATAAAGTCATTTGGAGATCTGCCATCATCGGCATAAGCAGAGTCTATTAAGAACTACTAAGCTATGACGTTTCATTTGCTACCGTAAAATTAAACGTCAAAGCTAAGAAGTCCGTAGGTAATTAACCAATATAGTTGGCCCCCTGTTCAGGAAAAGATTGATTACTTTTGTCAGAATCAGGTGAGCTACAAAACAAATGAATTGTTAATATGAAAAACTCATCCGGTAAAAGGAGCACCAGAATCAGATGTACATCAAATCACATTATCTCTATCGGCTAATTTACTACAACTAGTGGGAAATTGGCAAATCCCTTGGCATGTGCACTCAGATAATTGATAAAGTTAAGCCATTTCGCGCAAATTGTTCAATCGTTTGTTTTCATCATCAAATACACGCGTTTCCTGACACTGTAACCCAAAAACTGCCTTAAGATGAAAATAATTTTACATGCGATATTTTTTTTGATGTAAACCATTTAATGATGTCACACATTCCCTAGTGGATATTTGCTAGCGTGCCTTTTTAGCGTAACTTTTAAACGCTCCTGTTAAAGGATCAATTAACATTTTGAAGGGTTTTAATTAATATCCCCAAAGCAATATTTTGTGCTAGTCCATTCCAGTGTAGTAAGTCCAGATATACAACCTATAGTATACAAATTGTAAGACTGTAGCGAATGATGCTTATCATCAAGATCTTTGACTCACCCATCAGCACAAGATGTTCTACAGGCGCCGGACTGCAGCCTCAATGTGCCAGTGCAGGAAGTACAGTTCAGTCTGGAAACGCAGTCCGTACACCCGTGCACACAGCGCGAGCACCGTCCAGCTTCCGCGAAGTATCCTCGGCTGCACTCTGACACGCATCTGGGAGGGGTGTACTTGAGTTTAAAAGTTTATCATATCTTCATGCGTTCCCAGGAGCTCAAGGAAAGGTGGGTGTCTTTTCACCGAAGCTAATTAATTAGGTGTCAACTTTACATATAGTGAGCTTCTATAGGCGTTTCGCAGGCACTTTGAAATTAGAAAAGTAAGAATGATAACAGCTTAGTTTGACCGCCAACGAATGAATAATTTGTCAGATTCACTAAATTAAGTTAAATTCAGGTCAGTTGAGGAGTTACATTATGAATCTCAATTTTCTGGGTACAAATAAGGGTTAAAGGTCTTGACTCGTGTAGCAACGCCGGTTACAATTTACTTTTTCTTCAACTTACGCGCAAAACTAGCCCTAAAACTAATAGCAAGGGCATTGATAACCCGGTCACGTTCAATGTAAACGTAAAGGTTCGACAAGGGTCCGAGTTAACGTAAAATATAATTTGTTCCCGGTAACCCTTTGCGGATTCGTGGTCAAAAATGTGTTAGTTTGTTAATTTTCGCCATTTAATTAAATTTTATCCGTAAGCTTGAAACTAAATGTATTGACTTTCGCTAGCTAAGCTACTTGCTTACCCGCACGGGTATATTTGAATTGCTAAGCTGTACAAATTTTAATTACAATACGATCGCCATTATCCTAATATTTATTCGAAAGAGAAGTCAACAAACTTTATAATTTAGAAAAAGTATTAATTTGTAATTGAAATTTCGTCTGATAAAAAAATAATGAAACATAATCACATTTGTGGCCTTTACCAGACGTTGTTTGAATATTGGGATTCAGTATATAGGTATAGGTTACCTGTGATCCTGCAGCAAGTTAGGCGACGGACAAGTTAAGCAATGTTCATCATCTTCAGAGTAGCAGGACTCGCATGCGTCGTTGCAACCCTTGCATGCAACACCATCTATGAATTCTCCAGCGGGACAACGCTCTGAGCCGGTAGGCAGACATCTTCCCTTCTTATTTAAATCCCAATTGGATTCGCAAGACAAGCAAAATGTGCTCGTGCAAGTTGCGCAACCGACTGGACATCTAAAAATGACAAGAGTTTAAATAATATTACTTAATGTGGAGAGAGCGGAAAATATCTTGTTGGATATGTGAGATCAATGGAACAATTCAGGGGACTGAGACAAAACTTACTTCATGCATTCTTTTCTCTTTTTGTCAGGATAGTATCCAGAGGGGCATGCCGTGACGCAACGACCGTCCAAGGCGTAGCTGGCAGCATGACAAGTGACGCATTGCGCCTCTCCAGGGCCTTCGCAAGTGTCGCAAAGCTCGTGGCACTTTGCGCACATGTAGTCCTCAGTCTCGAAGTGAGACGGCGGACATGAAGCTAGACAAGATCCTTCGTGCAGTAACAAATGGTGTTCACATGAGGTGCACGCGTCAGCGCGGTCGGAACACGTCGCACAATGAGCCGCACACGGACGGCATACGGACGCTTCACTGTCTTCCCAGTAACCATCTGGACACTGTTGCAGGCACACCGCTAAATCCGCCACCAGTAAGTGCGCCGGAGCACAAGTCAAACACGAGTCAGGTCCTGGACCAACGCATGTCTCGCAAGACTCGTGACACGGCCAGCAGACCCCACCTTGATTGGTATAACTTCTCCGAGGGCACCGCGAAATACAAGTATCGTCGAGACGGTAGAACTTGCACGAAACGCACTGCGTCGGTCCTTTTCCATAGCATCCTTGGGTATCGCATTGGGGATCACATTCATACACGACGCGTTTGTCATTACTATCAGCGAGGACATTCTCCCCATGCGGGAGGGGAACGTTATGTCCATCGAGACGAGCTACCGCCTTCTCCGGGTCGGACCCGGCGGCGAATAAATTTGGAAAGTTCTGGTAATTGGCAAAAGCGTCAGTGTTGTAAAAAGAATCACCGATAGACTCGTAACCGTCTGCGGCGGTTGGGAATGCATATGCAGGGGCCAAAGGCGACGGTCTCTTTGATCGTAGTCTGACTGGGTCTATTGATGTGCCGTAGAATATTAACTGCCATTTCTTCAGGATACCAGCTTGATTCACGTGTCTATTACCGGCGTTGACAATTTGTAAAGACCATCTTCCTTCTGCATGCTCACCCCAGAAATGTACGCTCAAGAAAGGCCAGTCGTCAAAGTTGGAACTGATGACGTCACGGGGTCTTTCAAAAAGTAAAGTTGAAATTGTTCCCATAGGAGAAGTTAGGAGAATACGTAAATTTCCCCTTGGGAAGAATCTTAAAGATATTTTACATTGAACATGCTCTAAATAACGTACTTCATTGACTGTTCCACTACATCCATTCACATCCATATGGGTGGACAGTGTGTAACCAAACGTGGAGTCTATTTGCTTATCTTCATTTAGCTCTTGTGATTTACATATATGTTGAGGTGGGACCGATATCCATTGTTCAGCTAAATTCACCATTTCTGTTGCATCCATCAATCCGTAACCAAATTTGTGACTAACTTTTCTTTTAACACCATTCACAATCCACCCTGTTTCCTTCTCCAATGGGTGTGGACGCGACGTCAATACTACTAAATACTGCATGTCTCTCCAAGTCAAGTCAGGGTTTGCTTCTAAAGCTAAAGCACAAATACCTGCCGCTAAAGGTGCAGATGCGGAAGTACCTGTATGTTCTACTGTACAAATATGATCAGGCCTTAATCTTCCATCCATGTCGACTGTCGCTACACTCTTGTCGTGCCCAGGAGTGCCTGAACTATACGTAGTTGCTAGTGTGGATGAGCACTCTTCTAAATACCAAGGTTTGTATCCACCTTGGGTAGCACTAGATATCGACAACGTAAATATACTGTTGGTGTAGCCATCGCAATTACACGAGTCTGTATGTCTTCCACCGTTGCCAGAGGCCCAAACAAATATAGAACCCTTTCCGCGTCGACCACTTGTAACTCCGTAGATGAATGCCCTGTTACAAAAAATATTATTCTAAGTACTTGTGAATAATGGTTGAATATTATCTTTGCCTAGTCAAACTTACCTTCTAGCTAGAGGTCCAGGTCCATCAACCGTTTTACCGTCATCCTCTGGCCCCCAAGAGGCACTGTAAATGTCTATATGCTCAGGGTTTAATCCTAGAGCTCTTGCTTCAACAGCGTCATTGACGACTCCATCTAACATTCTAACACCTCCTATGCTAGCATTGTAAGCGATACCAACACCACAGTACTGATTGTATGCAACAGCAGCTACTTCGCCGGCACATCTCGTGCCGTGTTTGTTGTCTCCATTGTCTTGTGGCATCGGGTCCTCATCGTTGCCGTTGATGTCAGTCGATGCGTTGGGATCCTAGGAATAAAGTTTACTTTAAAGATGGAACCGAAAACGCTCACTAACCGCGGTTGGTGGCTGTTTCCCAATCAGCATAAAGTTGTTTGGAGGATTCGAGTCAATTATAGTAAAGTACATTACTTAAGACCATAAAACGATATACTGAGGTATTAATAGCGGGAAGATGGTGACGAGAAAATCGATGAGGTCTCATTCAGTTTTAAACAGTGCTAGTGTGACCCAAGTAGTCAAAAGTTTGAGTGCAGCCATTCATTATTGTAGGTCAAGTATTTAGTGTAGTAAAAATAGGTAGTCAGCTAAATCTGAGTGAGATAACCTCGCTGACGGTATCTTTACGACAGACATTAACACTTTAACGATTATTTAGTTCAGTTATAAAGTTCAACAGAAAAAGACGGTTTTTTTATGCATTTATTTGCGATGATGAGTTTATTTATTTTCATGTCACGCCCAAAATATTTACTGAATCCTTTTTTTTTATTTGTAAACTCTAAAAACATTGGATATTTTTACACTGCGGAGGTGGCAAAGAAGCTTACGACACGACGTAAAGTTATATGGTTAAAGTTTTTGCTGTATATGAAAGCTTGCAGCACCAGGAATGTCGCTTGTGCGTTGTCGACATTATGTTAAGAGGTACTGTTGCGTCATGAGCATTAGAATCTAACGAGTTCCTAGAGCAAGTTTTTATGCCTTCTCGAAGAGCATAGGAAGGAATCCTTAAATAGCTCAAGAATGCACGAGTTCTTTAGTAAAGGGTTACTATGCTGTGATCAGCCAAAACGAGCAGCTTGGAAAATCAGTAAACATCGAAACCTGGGGATGTTTATAGCAACACTGTTATACTTACGTAATTTTGCGCTAAATCAGGGTGGTTAGTCTGGATGCCGTCGTCTAGAATGGAGACCACAACGCCCTTGCCCGTGTAGCCCTTCTGCCACGCTGGGTGCACATTCATATCCAGCCCATCCTTCGCTCCACCGTTCTATAAGGAATATAATGCATGAGATATATCGGAAAAAGTCCATAGGTGAGATTCAAATTGTATTATATTAACATTTGTCTAAACATTATTGAGCTGAAAATTCTACACCAATCTTACGTGCATCCGGTATACGTATCTAACAGATGATAAGTTTTTGTCTGTGGTCCCCCCATAAAGGTGTAGTAGGTTTTTTGTTTACCTAGAGTGATTGTTTATATTGTATTAAGTAAGAAAATGAAATTAAACCTGACTGCCAAGAGTTATCATAAAATTAACTGTAATATACGTAACTTAAGATACTGACCAAATACCATTGCTCTTTGAACAAAGGGTCGGGAAATACAGATGAGGATGTAAGCGCGCGATGGTGCGTGCGGTGTGCTGGTAACCGCCTTGATAGTTGTGAGATCGCAGCCCCTTGGTAGGGGTTGTAGTCACGCTTCACTCTCCGCCTCTCGAGCTGCTGTTCATACCAATGGACCTGGGAATTGAAAATACATATATAGAGAGCTTTGCCCAGATGAGAATTTGAAACGCATGATTCGTTACATATGATACAAAATTGCAGAACGTTTGCCATTACTTTCGTTATCTATACTGGACGAGGCACCCAACAATATAATTTGTATCACAACCACTCATTTTAGTATTTTAGGAGATGGCTAGAGGCACACAATCTCAAACAAATATAATGTGTCTTATTCATAATATCAGCACAAACTTAACATCCGGAATTTGGGAATTCTGTCGCTCGAGAACTTTGTGTATTTGAGGAATTATGATTAAACTTGAACTAACCAAACTTGATCCCACGTAAGCCCTAAATATAAACCTAGGTGCTAAAATGAAGTGTGTCTGGATGTCCTAGACCACTTAAGCACACTTAAGGCTCATTAAACCAATTACATGGTAAAAGCAAACCATTTACGGTCCATAAGATGTAATTACAGCATTGTTAGTAAGCTCTGGATGTGAGCCAAGAGAAAAGGACAAATATGTTGAGAACGCACTCATTGTGGGGTAATCCGTGCCTTAAACGTTTAAACGGCAACATACATTTTTAATTCATAAAAAAAGACAAATTAACATAAACAAACTTATTATAAAAAACAGACCAAGATAGTTTTTAGTTTAATAGTAGCTTCTTTCTTTCTCTGAATCCAATATGGCGGATCACAATATTTCGGATTTAAAAAGGGATGGGCATATTTTTATCCGAGCTTAATCTAGTCTTCGTCAAACCATGTTTAATAACAAGGGAGTATGAATGCAAAAGACTTTAGATAGGATCGTAGTTTATGACGCACAGTAGTCTCTGCCTACCCCTACAGGGTACAGGATCAGCATTAGAATTTAATTTCTGTCCGAATTGCATGGAATTTATAATAATATAACAAGTGTAATAAATAGTGCTTTCCACGATATCTTCTTTACAAGCTTTTATTTAACTTGCAATGTATGTATGTTCTTCCGGGTGGAATCTTGCAACTGAATTAAATCAGTTTTATTTAACCAATCGCTGATCGGTATATGCGCTTATTTTGGATGACAATGCATGTTTAGCTATGTGACGTCAGTCTGATTCCAAGATGGCGGATTATCTAAAATGGCGGATTACCTATTTTTCTGCACAAACGTGTTGCGGTTATCAAATTAATGGACTTACTGAGGAAAACTTTTTTTTTGTTTTGTGAGATAATGTAAAACAATGTCAAGGAATCAAGTGATATTTAATGTTAAAGACGAAATAAT
The DNA here is from genome assembly GCA_929442735.1 of Watsonalla binaria. NCBI lineage: Eukaryota > Metazoa > Arthropoda > Insecta > Lepidoptera > Drepanidae > Watsonalla > Watsonalla binaria. The sequence continues at coordinate 2,874,855 of OV838932.1, forward strand.
GGCCCAATTTAGCAATTGGTCCATTGTTTACTAGCAGTAAACGAGAATTAGGGTTCCTCTCATTTAATCTTGTGGAATTCGAAAATCCCCAATATCACATCTCCCACTAAGCTTATTACCGATACACAAATAAAGCAAACAGCGTATCGCTATCTCATATCTCCTATTTGAACAAATTCCATTCAGATCGAACATCAGTGAGCAAACATTTGCTTTACCCAAAGCGTTCGCTTGAGTCGCGACGCCGACATGTCTTGAGTACACAACTTCATACCTAATTAGTTGCAATAGGAATTTAACTACACCACAAAGTAGATTCATGAAACAATTACATCCAACATCTTGAGTGAGTCCTGATTTATCAGACAAGCGAATGCTCACTCTATTAAATTATTTAAGTATAAGGAGGAGATTGATCATTGACACTGTGGCCTGATCGTTCGGGCCTCAAGAAAAATGAAAAATAAAGAATTAAGGCCACAGTGTAAACGGGACTTACTTTTCGGGACACAACGTAAAGCACCCGAAATTTCGTTGTTCCGTCAGCGTTCACAATAATTCCATGGAATATTCTAATAATGCTCGATGTCTAGATAAAGGCCGATTTACATCACGAACGCCAAAAACTTTAATAAACGCAAAAAGATGTAGATATCATGCAATTTTTGTAGCCTCTTTGTTCGTTTGATATAAATGCACCTTTATACAAAGCATAATAGTTACCAAAGACGATCAACTTCCGACATTGAGAAGGTGCAATTTCACAGTTGTTGGAAAGCAACAGACAGCCACAGGGGAGAAATGCCTCGAGTACTATATTAGCATGAGAAAGCCGACCGAGTTTCATTGCTTTTTTTAGAGAACAACGCGACGCAATTCACCCGCATAGTAAAACATCAGGGCAAAAAGTCGAACATAATTTAAAATGTCACCGTCAGTAGGTAAATTGTGTTGTCTTTGCCGTAGGTAGCGTAATTTCATTAGCAGCGTGTAGGGAATGTTAGTGCAAGCGGCGTCAACCCGGCGAGATGTCACACGTATTTTATTGGAGCACTCGCCGCGGTGCATGGACGACTCACAAGCAGGACGCTGTTTATCACGGTCTCGTACTCGCCGAGTAATTTAATAGAAACCACAATTCCGTCGCACAGCGCCACGCAAACAGCACATTTTCATACTGCATAATTAAAACAGGGACAACTAAAGCGAAGTCAGAACAAGCTTTTTCAGTTGCAATCACATATTTTTGTTAACGGAACAATTGCGAAGGTTTTTTAGATTCCTTTGGGCAGACAGTAATTTTATTTGGATGACGTTGATAGAAATGAGTTGCGCGTCTACATATTGTTTTTACGCGTCGTATCAGCTGAACAAATAGTAGATGTTGCGCTAACCAAACATAGTTATATCTTCGACGACAAAAACTGTGCTCTAAGAACATACATAACAAATGAGGTTTAATAAAGCCCCTTTGTCGGACACACCACACCGTAATAGGGTCCTAAGCTAATACTGACGGGGAATATGGGTCCCAGCACTAGACCTGTGGGCCGCTTTAAACGGATTCGCACCGAAAAAACTCTCTCATCTCCATAGTGGACCCTTTATCTTTTGTTAAGTGACCCAATTTGCGCTCCACTGGCGTATTTGTTTTGGTTCTAATTAAAATCCTTTCTTACGGCGTTAATTAAGGAGCTATAAACAGGTCATTATGGACATTAAAGGCGTGTTATGAAATATTCGCAGGGTTCGGCGATGAACCAAGCTTGAAAATTAATTACATCTTTTACAGCTAGTTTACGGGTTTAACTAGCTTTGGATCGTAAAACTGTTCGAAATTATTAGTTCGGATATTTGCTATTAAACCAGTTTATGTATGAACGTTTGACTAGAATTTTCCTACACAGGAACAGGGGCCTATCATCATCGGTTTAAGCAGAGTGTATTAAGAACTTCTGAGCTTTGACGTTTCATTTTGCTACCGTTAAATTAAACCTCAAAGCTGAGAAGTTCTTAATACGCTCTGCTTAAGCGATCATAACTGGCACCAGTGTTTCTTCCTCAGGGACTCTTTGAGACTGCACTATTGTGATGTTAATAGGCTGATGTCCTTGCGTTTTCTTACAGGCTAGATCTATAACCATACTATCAAGTAAATCATAGATTAGAAGAAAAAAGAATTCGTTTAAAAAAAATTGTGTATTTTTTTATTAACTCATATTTGCAAAAGGCAAACCAGTTGATTTCAAATAGACAGTAGTAGTAGATTTTCTCTCCATCTTTAACATATTACAAGGATCACTGAACTTTCAAAGAGCTCGCTCGAGAAATATTAGGGATATTAAAATGCTATGAATTACTTCGGGCCCGTCAAACTCTACATATTACTTTGGAACAAATCATATTTTTTTATGTCAATCGTAAATTACATCTGTCAATTGCATTTCAACTTAAACTTAGCCAATTTGGGCTATGACCATTAGGCTATACCACAGTATACATACAAGCTTACTGCAAGCAGTAAGGTAACTAGGAGCAAATCGTTAGGTATTACAAACACATAGACGCGAGAATTTACTAGATTCTAAGCACCCCTGGCAGTGCTTTCAATAAGGATGTCTCTTCGTGGCCGATCGCGTATACTATACGTCATATACGGTTAAATAAAAAATCCAAAATTCCATAATCTAGTTACATTACTTTGCTTTACATCTTAAAAACTTGGCCTAGTTCCCATACAGCTCACTTATATAATATAGTGTGACTATATCATAATTTATCAATTACCATGTTATGACATAAAAGCAGTTTCCTTTGGAAACAAAGAAAACTGGATGAAAATCCAATCATATTTTTCCTGGCAACACTTTGGTAGAGCTTACAGTTTCTCTAGAATCACATTTCCAGGGATCCTGGAACGCATCCATTAAACATGCTTTCACTCAACTAGCACAAGATTAATTTTCTTTTATTTATAATTCTTGTGAATCCGGATTCGAATTAAATGTTCCATGAGCGGAAATTTATACTAATACTAGCTGTGCCCGGCAAACGTTGTATTGGCATATTTTTTTTGGGGTGGACACCCTTATCATTTAGGGGTATGAAAAATAGATGTTGCCCTATTCTCAGAGCTACCCGATCGGCACACAAACTTTCATACAAATCGGTCCAGCCGTTTCGGAGGAGTATGGTAACTAACATTGTGACATGGACATTTTATATATTAGATATAATATGAAGAGTTTGATTGTGCTTGAACGCGCTATTCTCAGAACTAAGTGTTAAATAGTCCATTTATCGAAGAAGCCTATAAGTTATACATCATCACGCTAAGACCATTCGCGGGTTAAAGTAAGCGTTAGCCTATTGTATGAGATTTAGCATATTATGAGACAAATCATGTTTATTTATAAAAAAAAACGCAAATTATATTTCTTCACGCTTTCTTACAAGGATCCTCGAAGGGGTAGACAGGGATTAGCGAAAATAGCTAATGTTTTAATTTGCATGAAGATCATCAACTGTACACGTCACAGCACAGATTGAAGAATAGAACAAGATTATCCGCTGGTGAAGCGACCTACGACCCTATAGTTCAAAGAATGTCGTGTCACTATGTAGGTTCATCAACATGAGAAAGGCTAGCCGGTCGTCGGAGCACGCCCCATAGTTTTATTAGTCATCCGCCTAAGCCATCTCACCTCGTTACGCCACAACACACACGATCGTGGTCCGTTGCCAACAGATACTTTGTAAGCAATAAATTTGTACACTATCCATTGAATTTGTATAAGGTAAGTCATATGCTCACGCCTCCCCTAAAGGGGTAAGCAGAGGTGTTGTAAAAAGGAATAACAACACCTACTTTTCACCGAATGATTATGTAAGTACCAACGTGACAAATGGTAAGTCCATCGCCGTTACAGGCACTATACTCAGGATTCTTGCAGCAGCCTATAAACAACAAAATGTGAAATTCACTACTGTATCTAGCACAGCACCTACTCTGCATTTTTTTAGTTTTAACATTTTGGGTGCATTCGAATGAGGGCTTATTATGCTCTCAAGAACATAAAGAAATAGTCAAACGTGGTCATCGTGAACAATACGGAAATAATTCGCTAAGAAGGGATAAAAGGTTACCCACCGGTTGTTGGGTTTCTTGCCAAGTGAAATATTTTCTTATAAAGTCTATCGTTTCAAAGACCTTCGCAAGGAATTCGTTATTACAAAATACATAAACCAAAAGGGAACCATAATAGATACGTTACTCTGAAGGTATGTGACTTGATACAATGAAAAAACTGTCCAACAAATGTATAAAAGATGTAAGTACTGCTTTTAAAATCTGAGGACTGCAAAGCTTATTGCTGGTATTTAAAATATATTTCAAAGTATTATTAGATTTTTCACGGAGTCTGGATTAGTGCCCGGTTAGTGGCAATAGGCTCAGCTCCGTATTTCATCGGCGCTAGAGGTAAAAAAATCACCAATAGATAAGTACAAACGGAGATTGTGTGCAAATCTGTTGGTGGACTTTCAACTCGCTCGCCGTTCCGCTACCTCGGTCCGCTCCAGTTGATAGGCAGCCTAAAGCAAGGCCGCACTCCACAGGGTACATAAATTAAATGTTAACAATATCAACTTACGTACAGACTATCATGTTTAATAACCGCCGAGCCTAGTTTAAGTTTCTTGCCATGATACCTTACAACTAATATGCCGAAATAATCTCTAAGCCAGTATACATATCAAGTTCCTTTCATTAGTGAAAGCTTACAATGAAAGGCTCGTCTAGTTTTTAGGCTTACATTTCGGGATGAGGGTCCATTATGTAGTCCAGAAGATTATGCTTGGTTTTCAGTGAAATACTGGTGGTGTAAATAAATTGGAATTCGTTCTTCTTTTGGATCAAAGCTCTTGTAGTTTAGCTATTTAGTTGAGCTGTTTAATCGTGAAAAGTTAACAGACAGATAAACAGACATTACAATATAAGTAAAGTATTGGAATCATTTAAGAAGGAGGTAGGGCTTAACAGGATCTCCCGTTAAATATTTGGAGCTATCCGGCTGAGGATTGCTCCTCCATCATACAGAAGATCGCAGCTAATATAATGCTATCGTTGGGTAGTATTGTGTTCCTGCGGTGAGTAAGGTCGCAAGTGCTGTATAGAGGAGAGGAGTTGGAATGGAGTCGCTGTGCTAGCAATAGTTGACATTATGTTAGCGCAGGGATTTCATTCTTTGTAAGGTAGTCAACACGCGAGTGGCGCTTGATGTTACAAGTATTCATAAGCTGCAGTAGCCGCTTACCATCAGGCGGACTGCACGTTTATCGCTCAAATAGTATAAAACAAATAATAGACTCATAAAAACTTTGAAAGCAGAAATCTTATTTCTTTTCTTTAATAACATCTGGACATGAATAGAATGAACAGAAGCGAAAGGGTGCAGCAAGCATTGAAATCCTTTGAAATATATTTCTTTTGAAAAAGTTGCATCTCCAAGACACGTTATTGTGAAAGAAGTGAGGGCCGTTCATTATGATATTTCTATAGCAAGAAGTATAAAAGTGTTTGTAAAAATGTTCTTTCGACGTAGTTACTCGTTGCGTCATGTGTCAGGTGTGACAGTAACCTAACCGTATAGATACTGTAACCGTTATGTTGTAGCGAAACCGCAGAATTGCGAGTATTCAAGGAAGGTTCCTACCATTACCAGTTTTTTTAAAAAAAAGCGTAAAATTACATTCTTCGATGTTAGCGGTATAATTACTTGCCCCTTGAAATTCGAGGCAATATCAGTGATGTCTGCTATCTCATGTTCTAGTAATTGCCCGGAACTATTATATTATAGTTTTAGAAATTTAAGTGTTGGCTAGAATGTGGGTATTCTATGTACCTCATGTAATGCACCTCAGCCTACCCCTTCGGGGAGCACATACAGACGTACTATGCTCACGTATATGTTTATATGTATAATTGTCTGTTTCAACAAGTAACATATTTACTGTAATTTTCCATTTCTCTCATAATCATAAGCTTTTTACTCGCATCCGTATCAAACAAAAAGTGGGTTGTTAAAATACTATTCTGGCACACAACATAATGGACAAAATACGAGAGCCCTTTACATAAAATGTTTTTATACCTAATATGGATACAATTTCAACAGATTCGGAGTGTCGACAACATACGACTAATAACAATGTAAGCCATACGAGGAATGATGTCATTTCCCCGCTGAAAAAAGGTTAAACGGCCCATTCGTAAAGAGAAATCTCGTTGTTATTATTACAACCCGTATGGAAGGGGCCAAATATGACGCGCCCGCTAAAAGGTATGAAACGGTGTGCGTCACTCCCGGGACCAGTTGCTTTACGTGACGGTTTTTATTCGAATACACTGGATAATAAGCAAAAACATACCTTATTAATGTCATATAGCATCGAGAATCATCATCTCCCTGGCCTTATCCCATACACTGTTGGGATCGGCTGTGGCTGATCACTTGATTTTTATACGAAGCGACTGCCATCTGGCCTTCGCAACCCCTTTAACGAGAAAATCTGTGATCTGGGTTAAACCAGTTGTCAGACTATTGTAGGCCTCCGACTGACCTGTAACGATTGCTAAAGATGTTAAATTGGCAACCGGGATCGACAGCTTAACGTGCTCTCCGAGGCACGGAGGGAACTCGGGCGGTCACCCATCCAATTACTGGCTAGAAGTAACGTTGCTTAACTTCGCTGATCGAATGATATGCGCAATAACAACTGTGCCACGAGCTCCTCGATATAAAGAATCGATAATATGTTTTTTTTTCAAATGACAATATTTCAAGAGTATTTAAATATTACAAAAAAATGTTAAACCAAGAACTATGTCCATCCCTTTTGAAACGCATATCACAAAAAGAAATGGAAATACTTCTAAACCAATGATTATCTTAGAAAGAAAAACGAGGAATGATATCGTTTCCCACTACGTAAGATAAACCGTCGCGTTCGTACAGGCAAATATTACAGCTTACGGTAAGTACTGACTCGTTCGAACATCGATCTCAAAATTGACATAATATTTAATTATTCGTAAGGACTGGACACTACACTCATTATAAATAATTGTTTGACAATAAATTATCAAGAAAAATAAATTAATTCACTGCTCTGTATCCATTTCATTCGAAATTTCAGACAAAAACAATTTACATAACAGGAACTTGTTTGTACAAGGAGAAAATAAATGGTTGTAAATATAGATTCATGATTTAGCTCTAAGAGGAAAACGTTTGTCCAATTATCCTTTGTATTTTTTTTATATAATTGTAATAACAAAAAAACAGGCTATAAGAAAAGGAAAAAGCCCTTTTGCTTCTTTATTAACTAGTGTTATGAGGAAAAGTAAGTTTCCGGTTGGGAGGACATCTTTCCCTATCAGTTTAAGGTTCGCCGCACACAGACTTGTAGGTTTATTAAACGTTATAAGTAGGTATGTTTTATATATTTCTTGGGTCAAACTCGGCATACATAATAAAACGCAATAAATATAAGTCCTCGTGTCATTCAGTATAGCAACACTGTTTTCCAACTATTAACTTGGCAAACCTCATAGAGTTTGGTTGTTTACTTGAACGCGCTAATGTCTGGAGCTACTTACTGGTCTGATTAAATAAAATTAAATTAAATATGCTCACGCCATCCCAGAAGGGTTCCCGAAGGGGTAAACAGAGGTGTTGTAACAACGCCTACATTTCACCGTCTATGATTAAGTGTCAACGTGACAGAGGGTGAGTCCATCGCCGTCTCAGGCACTATACATACGTTTTTGAATACATGTAAGACACTGATACATACACTGAAGATACAGGTTTCCTCTCGATGTTTTCCGTCACCGTCAAGCACATGGTGTGAAATATTTGTACATACATTTTTAGAAAATACATTGGTGCAGGCCCCGCTGGTATTCGAACATGCGTCGCTTGCGTATCAGGCGACTGCTCGAACCCAGAGGTCACCACGGTTCGGCGGTTTAAAAAATATTTTAATGTTAGATACCTCATTTATCTAGGAAGTCCTATATGTCTATAACGCTACGTAAACGAATTTGCAGGTTAAAGTTAGCGTTAGTCCAAAGTAACCATACCACGCCTACGAAGTCGCGGGCAGAAGCTAGTGTATAATATGAACTTTAAGACACACAGACATAATATGCTGAGGCCTGTATTCCCCGAAGCGGTAGGCAGAGGTGTACTTATTGTCGTAGTTTACTTATGTTGAATTTGTACCACTAAACCAGCCAGGCATAAGTGTAAAGATTAATTTAATAAAATAACATCTTTACACAAATTTGCCGCGGAGTAAAAAAGTTGCTCTATTATGGGTTTGGTAACAAATTAATGAATCCTTGTTGTCAAACTAATTTGGGATTGTTGAAGCATGCGAATAGTAATGGAAATATTGATTATGCTATAAACTATTGAGAGCTCGAACTATACATTGAATACATAGTGCATAATATTCATTGAATACCGTGGTATAAAGAAAAATATACTTTCGCAAAGAAAAGTTTCGTATTATTTTCTTTCAAAGATCTTGGGTGTTCAAAGAAAAAGTTCGACAAAGCGACTTGAACCAGACAATACAAGTATAGAACGCATGCATTCGCGTAGCAGCATATGTAAAACGAAGACATCACACCCTGCCGGATATTTCGCTGCAGACACACTTAAAAGCAATTTACTTGATAATCTTAGTTTCAACAAGCTGATATCGAGTATCGAGTCAGAAATACAGATATTTCTCTAACAGTATTACATTGAATGCAACTAGGGCAAGTATGTAAGCTGTAGTCAAGGGTGGATTTAGGGAGGGGAGGGCACTTGCCCACAGTACCGTGCCTAGTACATACTTACAAGCAAATCTAATTATCAAGTTATAGTTGTTTATTTCTGGCTGTCTGGCCCTTATGCCCCTCCCCGAAAAAAAAACTGTATTGTATCTAAACTGTATTAAGAATTCGCAGACTATTCTATTATCATAACGTATATACATACATATTATACAATATTTTTATCTAATCTAAACGAGCATTTCTTGTATTTATGTTTATATATAATCTGGATCTCGAAAACGTCTCTAACAATTTTGATGAAATTTTGTATGCAGGGGGTTTCGTGAGCGACAAATTGATCTAGCTAGGTTTCACATTTAGAAAACGAGAAAAGCTCGGTTCTCCAGGTTCTTAATATTTAAGCGCGGTGATATATTTATGATGACATCAAAGTCCGGCGACAGTTGTGGTTCAGTTGATATTCAGCCTATTCGCTTTGTCACGCTTCGAAGCCCACTACCAAAGTAAAAATCCCATAATCCGAGTGGCGCTAAGTAATAAGTCCTGATGAATACCCTACTGAATCCAGCGAGTTATCTCGGAAGGAAAGATTTCCTCTGACCAATGTTGTCGCACTTAGCACTAGTTTTGGGGGAAACTTCCTTCGTAAGTAGCTTAAAGATTGAGAATGTGTATTAATTGGATAGTTTTAGTATGTCTTACTATGGGAGATCTTAATTAATCATTTAATCATACGTAAATTCATCATATCATTAATTAAGAGCTGCCACTGACCCAAAAAATGTCCTTAAAATCATCGTTAAATTTGTCAAATATTTTAATAGGAACGTTTTTGAAATAGATCTAAAACAAGGATTTTTCCTAAAATCTTTGCAGACAGCAAATCATTTCATCATCTACTTTCTCACAGTGAAATAAACCCCCCAAAATGCAAAGACCATGTCATCTGCATTCACATCTATACAATCGCAGTCCATTGGAAGAGTGAATATATCATAAGCGCGTACAATTGCGAGTGGGCCCAATATACTCGTCCCTTCGTACCCGAGTCTAATCCGCGACCTCACTTAATCTTTTTGTCGTCCGATTACGTCTAGTGAGTTAGGGGTCTAATGTTAGGCCACAGCCATAAATAGGCTTGGACATAATATTGTTATGGGTTTCGTAAACACGAAATATGTAATCCAAGTATAGGTTTTGAATGCTGAAGAATTTCGTAGCGAAGTGTGGCTGTATTTTTTGTAGGCGGGTATTAGTTTAATTTCAACCCAAAAATGGCTTAACACATTGCCAGTCACAGTAATTCCACAATCACTAGGATACGTTGAAAAAAATACAAACCTTTTACTTGGGACAAAGGGTGAATTTCGTTTTTACACACAATTTGCATTGTGATAAAATAATTCTTTAAGTCTTTGATAGTGCTCTCTATTGCTAAAATAATAAGAATAAGAGTTATGAAATATTTTGCCTCTATTTATTTCAATAAACAATGTATTCTCAATAACAAACTAACAATTCCAGACAGTCGTTAACCATTTCATGGAAATAGTTGTTCAAACAGAATAACACCGAGATCGTTTTGTGTGAGATATCAGTTTGAAATTGGAATTCTCTACAAAACATTTTTTACAAGTCAATAATTGTGACCTACAACTACTGTGTTCCAAAAATCAAATTCAGGCGAAGTGTGACATGGTTTAGGATCGACACCTCGTAAAGTCCTTCTCCCTACGTGTGACGTATTTTCTCCCACGTAATTCCGCCCTTTTTCTATATGCATCACTTGAAATCCAATTTTGTTGACTCGCACGACAGTTGTTCAGTGTACATATGAGTTTGTATAAAATATTCACATTATAAATGTTGTTTGAGATTCCTTTTGGTTGACAGGGAGAAGTGGCGTCCGCAACACTTGAATATTATAATAATATTGTGTCGTATATGTCACAGATATGTCGCAAGGGTGTTGTTAACTTCTCAAATGGTTTCTTTGATACATGTAGTATTAAAGAGCCGTGGTAGCCTTGAGGTTTGAGCAGTCGCCTGGTACGCAAGCGACGCAAGTTCGAATCCCAGCGGGGCCTGTACCAATGGATTTTCTAAAAAAAAACTTATGTACAGTGATTTCACACCACGTGCTTTACGGTGAAGGTAAACATCGTGAGGAAACCTGCATATTTCTGAGAAGTAATACGTATGTTAAGTGTCTGAGACGGCGATAGACTCACCCTCTGTCACGTTGGCACTTAATCATCTTCGGTGAAAAGTGGGTGTTGTGATTACAACACCTCTGCCTACCCCTCGGGGAATATAGGCGTGAGCATATGTACGTAGTATTAAAATCTATATAATCTTAATGAAGCAATGCAGAGCGTCTACGTACATATCATCTGCGGGGCAGTATGTAATAATAATAATATTACCTGTGGCTCGTCATTCAACTTTTGATGATGTTCCTGGTTGGGTTCCGTAGACCTCTTGTGGACATTGTGGTGCGACAACAGGTAATAACCCTTTAGTGACCCGATCTGGAACAAACAAAGGACATATTACAATACATATACAAGTGGTATCGATTTGAAAAACATCACGAGGAAACCTGCAGCCCTCAGTGACCTTACAGACTTATCATTAGTCACGCTGCCACCCAATTTATAGAAAGGTGAAACATTTTTGTCGTGTAGATACAAATAGATAATAGAATAGAATACATATATATAATACAGCTACAAAAACTTTACGTAGTATTGAGACTTTAAACACACAAGACACTTTTATTGTATTTATGAAAAATCTTAAAACGAGATGTAACTACTTCAAATCAAGAATTATCGATAGGCGATGTTGCATCAAAGATTATCTTGTGATACGGATTTCAAATGCGGTGGACATTGTTTTAATTTAAAACTTTGGTCTAGTCTTGGTTTAAACCTTGTTTTGTAATAAGAGGGTTAAGGTACAGTCAGTTATAATAAGTACTAATTCACAATAAGTACATTTTACCAATTTTACTGTGCATGACACATGGCCGGAAACTAAGTAATATTTGTTAGTCTAACCTTCTAAATGGAGCCTGGAAGGAGTGGTAACCAAATTAATAATATGTTACTGGTGCGCAGTCAATGCTATTACGGATACTTAATGTACATACATTCCCTATACAATCTCCTAGGTTCTTTATTTACTCTCAATTTAAAACTTTAGGGGATTATTTCGATTACATACATATTATAGTTAATTATAGACGTTGTATTCCCACTCCTTACAGTATCTAAGTGAGCTTCTTCACTACATATTTGCACAACCTGAAAGCACAAGCAAAATAGGAACAGTTCCCTCCAAACGCAACTTTGAAACTCAGGCAACTAACTTACCACTAAACCTATCGACAATAAAATCGTAAAAACTTATATTAACGGCGCTATAAAAACATTAGCTCGGGTAATTTATTCGTATTGCCCTCGTGAAATTACCACGTGGGAGAATTTGTGGTATTTTTAGAAGGCTTTCAATAGCCGTTAATAAATCCGGAGGCACGCGATCGCGCTATCGCCGACGGCAGCGGACCCGGCTTGCATTACAATTGTTCTTAAATTGGTAAGATTGCCGTGTATTAGTCACTGCCAAAGCTCTGTAATATCATCTTCTTGTCTTCGCAAATTCTTACCTTCGCGTTTAAGCCCGAAGATATTGCGAAAACAGGATTTACAAAACAACTCTCCTACAGTTGTAAAACTGCTCTAACGGTACCAAGGTGCTCAAAGAATCTACGTCTAAATCTATTTCTGCCATAAGAGGCTATTCGCTGGCGAACAGTCACTACAGCGCTCACTTTATAAGTTATGAGCGGTCATTGAAACTAGAGGGGGTAACTCCGCAAACTGCGATGTATTGGCGCCGCGTCACACAGACAGACAGACTCAAACGAATACAACTACGCATTCAATGTCAGCGCCCATCAACTCGTGACGTCACCTGTACCATACTGTTGACCCGCGACTTTGCCCGCATTCATCACTGTTTTTGCCGTGAAAAGCTAACAGTCAGACAGATACACTTTCCCATTTTAATATTAATATGGATTTGGAAAAATATTACCTATCTAATATAGTTAGACGGTGAAGTGTTTGAAATAGATTGTAAAATTTAAAGCCCTTTGATAACAATTCCAATATGATTCTTTGGTCGAGAGCGAAGACAAAGACAATGTATCCAATCTGGCAAAGTGCTCGTAGTCGATAGCCACCCACACATATCTCATTCGAAATGAACAATTGAAAATAATGTAGAGTAGTCAAGGGATATCACTTCACAAGATCTTATCAGAACGAAAGATGATATGGTTAGGAAGGGAGTGAATTCAAAACGGCTGATAGAGAGAAGAACACATTGCGCCGACCACAAATAACATGGGATAAGACACCATAATCCTCCCGTGATGACGATTTGATCTTATTTGAAATCCCATGGTGTTTCAGCAAACTGAAGATTCTGAGTTTCATGTCCAAATTGATTGACTATTCTTTTAGTCAGTGTCAACCACTGGGGATTTTTTTTTTAATTTGATTTACGACATATGATATCGTAAATGCTTTTTTTTTCGTAGAAGCAGGATTTATATTAGACGTTAGCTGCGCCTCACGGTATAACCGGTTAACTATATTACTTAGTATAGAATAAAAGTAACCTACCTGCCATTGAAAGACTCGGAAAATTGGCCCAGCCGTTTCAGAGATTAGCTTGAAGACAGGCACAGAAAATTAAAAATATATATATTTTATGCAAGTAAGTACGGTATACTTCCAAATTCCACATGTATTTAGGGTAAAGTTAATTTGGAATCACAATCAGTCAATTTAATTTGTCTGTTCGTTAAGATGTATAGATATAATCTTTGAGATCTTTTGAAGGCAAATGCCTAGGGCCCGGTTTCGTATTAAGTCCATATCATTAACTGTCACCGTTCCTCGCGCTACACTCGCTACCCTTTGATCAACGCCATTCACAGTTAGATTGATCTACCCCGGTCGCACCGAACACCGTAAGCTGGGATTTAGCAACGAACGTGTACAGCATCTATGTATGAACTGTTGAAAGATTTTCTAATATGAGAACGTGTAATGAACATAGTGTTTGTCAAGTAGGCAAAAATCTGTCATTGTTTGACAGTCAACTTATCTCGAATTTTTGGTAACTAGCTGAAGTCATCCTGAGGGTGACGCGTTAGATTGAGGAATCATTGAAAGAGTATTCCTAGCGTACTGAATGGCTTATGTTTAGTTTAACTGCCTCGTTGGTCTAGTGGTTATCAAGTTTGCCTGTCGATCACGAGGGCCCGGGTTCGATTCCCAGTCGGGTTAAAAATAGATATTGGGTTTTTCTGTCAAGAAATTCCCAATAAATGCCCGGAGTTTGGAAGTTGGCGGTGCTTACACCCCGTGCCTCGGAAAGCACGTTGCACCGTTGGTCCTACGCCTGATCTCTCTCCGGTCGTGTCGGATTGCCTCCCATCGGACTATGAGAGTGAGGGAATAAGAGTGCACCTGTGTTTGCGCACACACTTGTGCACTATAATATCTCCTGCGAAGATCCTCGTTGAGATTAGCCCCCGTAACCGAAATTCGGTAGGAGACCATTATTATTATTAGTTTTATAAAGAAAAGCCACAGGTCTCAATTCATACTTACGCGAAAACTGCATTTAATAGAGTTAAGAAGTAACGTGAGTAGCGAGCTTTACACACATTTAGGAGCCACGATGAATAGCATTAACCTAACTTTGTTAGCAGTTTAGTGTTCGCATGGGATTTTTCGCGTGAGAGGAACTACCGCTTCCATTACCTTTATTGGCCACGTGGAGTGAAGTGCTATTCCTGTCCTGTGTGTTCGTATAAGGTATCAATATCTATCATGGTCTACGAATATATTTTTCACTAGCTGTGCGGTTTCACCCGCGTAAACTTAATGTTATGGGTAGCCTGCGGAACCATTTTTTTAAAATTAATTGTAGTCTAAGTTACTCCTTGTAACATTAGCTATCTGCCAGTGAAGGTCCCGTTCAAATCGGTCCAGCCGTTTCAGAGATTAGCCGGAACAAACAGACAGACAAGAGTATAAAATTAAAAAATGGTTTTTCTTTATCAGTACCGTGTATACTTTCATATGCTTTTAGACAAAAGGTGTTATTTTGGAATGACAAACAGACACTTCAATTTTATTTATCTTTTTAGATATAGATGTCACATCATGACAGATATAGAGGTATACATAACATTTATGTTTTGGATGCGGTAGTTACTTACGAGAAAGGAACATATATTACGGTCGGATTTAAAATCGTTCAGGATTTTAATGCGATTTAAAGGCGACTGCTCAAACCTCAAGGCCACCACGGCTCTATAAACTCTCTATCACTGTTCTCTATCTCTATCTCTGTCACAAGGCTCTGTAAACAAACCTATCACAGTTTATTAAAACAGCTGTTCTAAAATGTCCAATTGCATAGTCTACTTAGTGCCATTTCAAGTATTCATTTCGTAAAATGAGCTTCCTACAAGACTGTCGCATTACTTATGTCTGACCTAGTTCGGTGAGCTGAAGAAAACCTTCACAGTTCAAAGAAGACAGATAAAGTAATAGTGTAAGACATGAGTTTCATGGAAAAAAAACTCAGGCTCGCGATTTCAAGTTGAGAAATAAATCATTTTGTAACAGAGCGAGCTACGAATTTCCTTGAAATGCTATTCAATTTTAAGTGAACTAACGTCAGCTGGTATTCTTTCGTTTTAATTTCCGGGAATATCGTGATAGCGACGCGATTTGTTCGTTTCGAACGCAAGTTTCAGCTTACGTTTGTAGTAAAAGACCCAAATGTTTGTCAGATTATACAAATCCATTTGGGAATAGCAGCACTTAATTCTATGTATACTTAAGAAACAGCTAAGGTACTTACACATAGATGTGTACTTATAGTACATTTACCAATTAAGTTTCATCATCATCCTCCTGCCCTTATCCCATGCTATTTGGGGACGGCGCAATGTGTTCTTCTCTTCCATTTCTCTCTTTCACCAATTAAGTTTATGTCTCTTTAAGGGTATTATTATAAGTATTCTAGGTAGCCCGATTTTATTTTATTTACACATTTCCAGTAACGATATTTTTGCAATTAAATGTTTATTGACCCTGAATCACCGCAAATATTGAGTAAACGACAAAATTTTATGAAGTCCTAAAATCTAAAGTACCTAGAGATATCCAATTGCAAACACGCTGCAAGAGCGCAGTCAGCGCCATAATTTTTACTTCGAGTGCAAGACTTTACGCTAAGCTTTGAGTAAGTAAAGATAACAGCGCACTTTATGAACCGCATCTAGCTTTTATTGCTATTTCCGAGGATATAGTTTTAAGTCCCACTGTGATAGAAGATTTTAAAAGGCATCGTTATGGAAAGAGGTTATGGTGACCTGTTTACTGTGGAAGACATTACTTTATTACTCGTAAAGGTGAGTGATTGATTATGTGTAAAAGATACCTGGCTGAGCTTCGTTCCTTGATCTCAGAAGGCTAGTTTTTGAACTAGTGGTAATTTAGACATGCGTTTACCAGGGTTTGAGGCCTTACCATAAGCTCCTATCACATAATAAGAGTTAAACTATCATGGCAATAAGAGGTCATGTTAGGGCCCCTGAACTGAATAAGTGAATCATTTGTGCCTCTGACATTGCTATGACCTAACAGGGTTAAGTTAGTTATAAACATTATAATATATAATTAACTTTATATTATGTGACATAAATTACTAACTTATGCAATAAATAATCTATACATATAAAAATGAATTGCTGTTCGTTAGTATCACTAAAACTTCAAAATGGCTGGACCTATTAGAGTTATTTTGATAATGATATATTTGTGTAAGTTCAGGGAAGGTTTAAACGCTGAAAACCATAAATAATAAGTAAATTAAATGAATAAAGGTGATACGAAGTTCACTAGGTCAACTAGTTAAATATGAATATTTTCATCAGGGCCATTCCGTTTGTCATTAATATAATTTTTTTTACTATTTCTAATCTCATACTTTTAAACGAACAATATATATAGAATCTGAATCTCGGAAACGGCTCCAACGATTTTCATGGAATTTGGTGTGTAGGGGGTTTCAGGGGCAAAAATTTGATATGGCAAGGTTTAATCTTCTGGAAAACGTGGTTTTGACCATGTTTGCAGGCACTAAAAATCTCATACAATATCATTACAATACGACAGTAAATTTCGCCGAAATCTGTCAAGTTATGGTAGCTCAAACGTGAGTCTTCCAGCTTACGAGGCTTCCAGAAACGGCGAAGGGTCTAGATCAAACAATAAACCAAATAGTAGCACTCTAGATACGCTAATATCTGCTGGGATTAGAACCTGGCCATCACGCCTCTATTCGTAAGTCAGCAAAAAAAAGTACGAGATAACTATGCTAAAAGTCACGTTCTATTCAAATTTTAGTTGGAAAAGTATCGAAACCCACCAAGATACCTGTAAATGTACGCTCATATATTCGCGCCACGAGCACGGCTAGGGTGTCTAGACTATTTTTCACATAGGCCACAATTTATGTACCCGCCTGAAACGTTTTGAGGATATATGACGCTAGATTAAATTTTTACCATCTTATAAATAGCATAAAGCTAGCTTTTATACCGTCACACTTTTTTTATTTTACAATTTTGAGATTTGTGAATTATTCCAGTCTATCTAATGTCTTGGTTAAGCGAATTGCCATATCGGACCCGTAGAACGATAATGACTCAACTCAAAAATTTGCGAAAATAATAATTAAATAATTAACTTATAAGACAGACCTCAAATTGCATTTCTACACGCACTCTGCAAAACCTAAAACTATACTTTAAAACTATAAAATACAGTGTATACAAAATTAGTAAAATAAAGATTTAAAAAAAAATCTTCCATATCATCTTCGTTTATTCTGAGGGTGCGATATGCCCTCAATGTGGCTACTTATCTCTACAGATATAATGTGTTATGTTGACTTGTCAATCACCGATGGTCCCCCATATAGTATAAACGAGCGACCCACCCTTGATTCACTATCTAAAAATATTTCAATTGTTCACTTTTCTCGTCTATCTATAAATATATTATTGTTTTTTAACTTTCCGTTTAGGAGTTCAACTCCTCCATTGTAGTAAAGACTGTATCAAGATCAGTAACGTAGTTTAGAATCACGATGGGTTCAAACAGACCAAATAGTTTTGTATGGAAATGGCGACTTCACTTATACTATTTAAAGAGGTGGAATAAGGAAAGCATTGTGAAATAAAATTTATGCAAGGAATTAATGAAGTAATATTTTCGTGATGGAATTGAAAATGAAAATGATCTATTTAGTTTAGGCTCTGGTAAGGCTATGTTCTGGAAGAATAGATTACTGGTTCATAAACTAGCCTTCTGGGAAGAACCGACAAGAAACTCAGACCGCTTCATGTACATTTCATTACGTAGTATACATTAGCGGGGCCTTTTTTTTGTTGACGAGGGGGAAACCTTCAAAAAACCCCGCTAATATGGCCTTGCACCCCATATTAGCGGGGCCTGTACCAATGAGTTTTTCTAAAAAACTTATGTACAGTGATTTCACACCACGTGCTTTACGGCGAAGGAAAACATCGTGAGGAAACCTGCATATTTCTGAGAAGTAATTCAAAGACGTATGTATAGTGCCTGAGACGGCGATAGACTCACCATCTGTCACGTTGGATCTTAATCAAATTCGGTGAAAAGTGGGTGTTGTTTTAACAACACCTCTGCCTACCCCTTCGGGGAATACAGGCGTGAGCATATGTATGTAGTATATAATTATTAATTAAATTATAAAGGAAACGCTACTTACTGCAAACATGATATAATTTCACTCTGACCAAAGTACATTAACCCAGCTTCATATCATCTACACACATTATTGAAAATTCGGGGTAAGTGTTAAAATGAATACGACAATAATTAACAGTGTTACTGTTTAAGTTATCAATTATAATAACATATTTGAACTAACGACCATTCAGTTTATAGTCACTCCAAACTTCCAACAAGCTGCGCTATTCAACAAACATAAATCGCAAGCACCCTTTGATTATTGAAAACAGAAATTAATACGAAATTGATCCTGAAACTCGTGAAATCTTAGACCTCTCAACTTTTAACGAGCAAAGACCGTTACAATTACTCTCAAATAATTCATTTTGTCAATAAGTAAACAAATTTGTTAATTAATTAATTTGAAAATGTTTGAACCAATAATAAAGTTATAACAAGCGGTTATAGAAAAATATGGCGAAAAACAAATTACGAATACGACTTAATTGGCAGTTAAAGTAAAACGTTTCGAATTACACTGTTTCTCAAAGAACTTCCTTAGAAACGCTTTAATAACGAACGAAAAATTATACCATAAAAATCACATGAAACCGAGAGGTTTTCCAACATTAATTATCCGACGAAGTTGAAAGGAAGATGGTTTCAGAATTATGCTGCAAAGTATCCGAGTCATTGGGCATAATTCAAACTCATTTCCATCCAAAAAGATATCAATGAAAATTCACGGTTTTAACCTTTCGTGAAATACAAACGAAAAACGGTTTTAAATATATCTATTTACAGTATTTTGTATCTAATGAACTGTAAGTAGTGTTCGTAACACAAAACGAGTTGTTAACTTATAACGAGACATGGTGGCTGTAAGTTTCCTGCTTTGAAAGCGACTCCCTAAGTTCCATCTTAACCATCTGAAACAAATTTTTTTTCGAAACTTTAGGGCTGTGATGTCACACCACGAGCCATAAATAGAAGAGAAACTTGATAAGACGGTGATGAACTGGCCATCTGTACCAATGGCGCAGCTTCGGTGAAATTTTCGGGGACCCTTCTGGAAATACGTAACTTACATAAACCAAATGTGTGAGAGTTAAAATACAGCCACAGCAAATTTTCCGCTTGAATAATTGGTCCTCATCGTAGTTTATTCAGAGGCGAAAAGTTGCATCGTTTCATAATAAACTATGGCAGACATGAAAGTGTTCGTATTCGAGTCACTAATTATGACACTTGTATAATCCGGTAGGTGTGTACCCTTCTTAGCGCGTAATCCGGCGCACGTCGGACTAAAGGGACACCCGCCGGAAATTATTACTCGCTAGCCTTACAAATTACCCGGTGGACGGTGGGGTAACTCGGTTACAACTCGCGTCGGTTAATTTACAGCGCTCCCTACAAATTAATATCTCTGATTTGGACCCTTGTCAGCGGGAGGACCCGACTCGCGTGTACCTACGGATCCAAGACGGGCAAGCATGTTCAAAGCTAGGGCCTAAATGTCGAGAATAGGGAATTATGTACTAGGTCCCGAATTAATCTTGTAAAAGATGGGTGGTGGTATTAGCGGCACACTATAATATAACATACTAGCTTTGCCCCGCAGTTTCACCCAGGTATACTTTATTGTATACGTTTTATGTCACGTTACCCACGAACGGGATAAAGTATCATATGTCTTTCTTCTAGATCTAAACTACGTCCCGTCCAATTTTCAGACAAATCGGTTCCGCCGTTCTTGAGTTATAAATACGACTTTCTTTTATATATATAGAAGACTAGCGGACCTCACGCGGTTTCACCCGCGTAGTTCCCGTTCCCGGGGGAGTACGGGGAAAAATAAATAAGTCACTCGCTGATGATGTAGCTATCCAATGGTGAAAGAATATTTGAAATCGGTCCATTAGTTTTTGAGCCTATCCATTGCAACCAAACAAACAATGTGATCCTCTTTATAATATTAGTATAGATTATGTTGAGCTGTTTTTATAGGTACTTAATTATTTTGTTTCCATCATAAAGCCACGGGAGTTCCTCCTTGTAATTTTTACAGCGTGTCTGATGCAATTGTTCCTTTATCTTGACTTGTGCCAAAAATAGGTTGATTACTAGCGCGTTTAGGTATATCTAGTATTAGTCCTATAATAAACTAGCGCACGTCACGCTGTTTCAACCGCGTAGTTCCTGTTCTCGTGGGAGTACGGCAATAAAATATGTTTCTCGCTGATATATTTTAAGTAGATGAGATGTAGCTATCCATTGCTGACAAAATATTTCAAATCGGTCCAATTACAAACATACTTACATAACAATATTTCCTCTTTATAATATTAGTATAGCATAAAAAAAATAATTACTCAGCAGTAACTAAGTAAGTATGCAGTACTTATCACACGCTGACGCCGCAAACTTGCGTCATATATAACGCCATGTGTTACGCGCGTCAGTGAAGTGCGCGTGACGATATATTAATATTTGCTCGCTACTAGGTTTCATATCGAGGTTGTGACTTATGCATGTAATGCTTATACTCGTACAGTTCAAATAAACCCGCCATTACATCGGTGATTGCTTGCAACTGACGAAATAAACCGCTAAGACGCGACTCATTTGGCCACAATGTTGGTTTGAGACTAAAGCAGAAATTACTGCACGAGATTTGAAGCTATGGAGTAAATTTAATACGGGGTACATTTAAAGCATATTAAATCGTAGGCTACGACCGCACCGCCTGCATCATAATATATATCCCTTACTCCTTCGAGATACTAAATTTCTAACTATAAATATGCTACGGTAGTAACATTGATGTGGTCTGATATTGAATGAATAATTCGTTATAATTATCACAAGCATCGGTGGTTCAGTGGTAGAATGCTCGCCTGCCACGCGGGCGGCCCGGGTTCGATTCCCGGCCGATGCATAAAAAAAAACATTAAGTGTTTTTTCTTTTTTCGAAGGCAAGGTAATAATAGTTTTCCATAAAAGGCTCCTTTAAGATTTTTTTTCCGAGAACTTTTTTAATTTGTTTAATAAACATTTTTTAAACACCGAAGCTAGACCATGGATATCCTCAACAATTAATGTTTTACAAAAAGACTATTCAGGACACCCTGTACTTGTACAATATTTATAAAAGGTAGGGTATCAAAAATCTGTGAAAAGACAAACATACAGACTAATAAAAACACAAAAAAAATGATTTTTGAATTTTCTCAACAAAAATGTACATTGGTGTTTGAAAACATACATCCCAACACGGCCGCTATTCCGCATTACTTTACGGGCGTGTAGATGTAAGTGAGTGACGTAACAAGCTGGTTAAAATAAGCGTCCCAGAGGCACCAAATAAAAACGTAGCAGAAAGACGGCTTCCTACATTCATAGTCGCGTTCACGGCATACATAAAGAGGACGATAACGGCTGGCCCATTTAAAATTCGAAGCTGCCCGACTGGGGATGGTAGCTCTACCTTAGTGTAATTTTGTCTTCCTACTGCGAATAAGGTTCTTCACGGGCGGAGCGCGGCAAAGAAGTGGGGTGGTGGTTAGCTTTAGTCGGACCCTTGGGTCTACTACTATATTGGCACAGTAATTCCATTGCACGAGCGTGATCGCCACCTTAATAGCATGAGATAGCTTTGTAGAATCATAGACGGTCGGACAGACGTTCAAATATCTCGGAACATATCAGTTTTTACTCAAAAACAAAACTCTATTAAGTTTGCGTTCTTGTGTTCTTTGTAAATTTATGGGAGCCGGCTGTAAGTTGTTATTTCGTGCTACAGATAACATCAGATATGTATGCAATTTTCTCGTTTGCATCGGCAAAAGGCGACATGACAGCAATACTGTTCGGGTAGTTCGTACACGGCTACAGTGAAAATAAGCTTTATTTTTCCTTATTTAATTATTCAGTTAACGTTTTTATTTACGTGTTTTTGTGATTTATCTGGCATGTTATAAACTTAATCAGTTTAGCTGGAATGTTCTCTGGTTTCGGTAAACATTGAACGCTGCTGCCACTGTTTACTCATTAAATGGATTAATAAAATTGGATTAACCCAAGACTGCTATTAGATATAGTTATCTCCTTTGACGTAGTTATTAATTAAATAGCAGATGCTATTTGGTCAATAGCAAATTGAGCTCTGAATAGTATGTACAGAATCTTGATTAATCCTATAATCATCGAATTGGCGTCTCTGTAGACCGGGTCTATTGATTAAATAATTCACTAATAAGAAGCTTGTTGTTCCCGGTTATTACACTTATTTAATTTTGCAACTAATTTCTTATTTGTGACTTAAATTTTGTGATGAGCACAAGTATTAGGCTTGTGCGCACTAATAACACTAATTACTTGGTTTATAGTTTCTAATTATAAATGAAGAGACTTAAAAAAAACCAGTCTATTTCTCATAAAAGTTAAAGATATTATTATTTTTTAAAAATCAATTCGAAAAAAATTGGCTATAAGACACGTGACAGCAAACACCAATCAGAAAGTGTTACGTCACGCCACGCAAAATATCATTTTTGTTGTTGACGTTTTGATACAACAGAGCAGGTTACTCCGTATTGTTTTTCATTTTTGTAATACGAAAAACTTCTTTTTAGAACAACTTTTTAAAAAAACGTAATGTAAATATTGCTTTTTCTGTCAAATATCGTTTTTTTACGATAAAATATATAATTAACCGAGTCATAAAACTTATTCAACTAGCCTAGCCTAGCAGTTGGAATATATTCAATGTTTTTTTGATACAAACTGATGAGTAACAAGTACCACATCTGAACTATTTCCAAAGAAATATCAAGTGTGAAAATAAAACAACTTAATAATACCAAACGAGAGGAAACACCTTGAAAAAAAAGAAAACACGAACATCTAACAACAGTGTCGAGCAATCGCAACGAATACATTACAAATGTGACGCAGAGTCCGATATCGGAAACCGCTTCGTATACCGTCAACGTTTTATTTCCGTTATCTGAACGCGTTCAATGCACACGCGAATATGACAGACACGATACCGAAAAATAAGTACTTACAGAAGGTCCAACTTCCATAATTTTGGGCGCATTCAGACACGTACTAAGCACGAGGGCTTTTATTCAAAATTCTAAATAACTGTATTTGATTAGACTTCTTGCAAAGTATTTTCAAATCGTCATAAGGACACAGAAAAATAATACATTATAGATGTTATCGCCGGTTTCGTGAATTTTATTTTTGTTCTGACTTCGAATACGTGCGATTGACTACTATTTCATCCGATGGTAGATGGTTTTAATCGTTAAAATCCTCCGCAGGTAAAACCACTAGGCACAGCTACTCACGCTCTGAAGTATAACTAGAAGTAAATGATTTAACAAGAACGTACCCAACGTTCTTGTTAAATCATTTGTATACATTACCTTGTATACATGAGACGATTCTCAAAAAATGTAGGAAGCCGGGCATCTGTGACCTTTT
Organism: Watsonalla binaria; assembly: GCA_929442735.1. Classification (NCBI taxonomy): domain Eukaryota; kingdom Metazoa; phylum Arthropoda; class Insecta; order Lepidoptera; family Drepanidae; genus Watsonalla; species Watsonalla binaria. The sequence continues at coordinate 2,899,077 of OV838932.1, forward strand.
TATTTTGATACAATACATTGCGTACAGAAACGGCTAGATTGCTGACCATTGTATATTCATGGATGCAATCTTGTTCTGATATTAGTTTATTACCAACCGTTTGCAATTACTGCTTGCAACGCCAAATTTCAGTCGCGCTTTGCGTTCTTTATAAATAATGAGATCCTGGACGCCTACTCCTCCCCTCCGTGGAGCAATGGTGCAGGTCACCATTGCTTACTTGCCGTAAGAGCACAACACTAAGCACTCAAAAGTATCATTATTTGTCTGCGATGTTCTGAGGTTGTTGAGGCGTGGATCTCTCGGGAGGAGTAAAATTCATTGGCAATCTTATAAACATATAATTTGCTTCATACATCAATTTTGATATTAAATATAATTAGAATACAACTAGGAACTACATTTTCTGTAGTTTTCCGTGCCCCGATCCGACGAAGAGTGCCGACCAGTAGCTCTTATTGCCATGATAGTTAGACTAATATTGTGAGACAGATGTATATGACGTGTATACATCTGTCACTGACGCACAGCTGAACTATCATTGCAATAAAAGCGGGTCGCCAGTCGGGAATTCCAAATGTCGGACGGGAAATTCCGTTATGCTCTACTTCTATTAAAATCATGTATAATACAATACACAACATTACATATCGAGTGAAACAGTTGGCAATAAATGCAATGTATTTGAGTGGAATACGCGTTTGTTCGATTCGCCTGTTATGTCTGTCGCGAGTGGTATTGACAAGCGAGTCCAAATAAAGCAGAATTTAACATTACCGTTACTCAAAGGATGATAGACTGATATACACACCAATAGCAATCTAATGTAGAGAGCTAGAGAGACCAAAATCCACCAGCTGAGCTTGTTGCATCACGAATATTTAATGATCGGAAGAAAGAGGCGCTCAGTTCAAGATTAGCCAACCATTGCAAGTTAAGAAGTATGCAAAACACCAAAGCCTTACTTAACTCTTTTCTTACTTGACTGCTGCGATCGGTGTAATCAACTAAATATCATCATCAATTCTTGGTGGAATCCCTTAGGAGTGGTGTGGTATCCCTTAGAAATGGTATGTGCATTTCATTCTTCAGAAGCATCTCTCTATATATATAAGTCTGCCTCGTTGGTCTCGTCGTCACAAACGCTACTGCGGAATACGAAGCTTTCAATTGAAGCATTCAAATCAAATTTCAATCTTTAATTTCTTAGTAGAAGTGGCAATGGCCTCGCCATCTATTACTTGCGCATTTAACATAACTGGCGAAATATGGAGCACATACCTCACCCCCAAACCTACTACCCCGAGCAATACAGACGTGAATGTATTCCACGAACTGTTCAGACTCATGATTATACATATTATGCTCACGAGTTATTCCTGTATTACACATACCTTCATTTGATGTTACTGGCCTTGTTCAGGCTACTTGTCTGATGCAGAACATCAGACCCACTTTCAAAAAAGCCGTAAATATCTCTACGCTGTATGATGATGTGGGAAGAGTGCGTGATCATGCTCATCCCCAGCAAAGGGAACTTCATCCAGCCAGGCGGGTGTCATGCCTGAAACCGCGGCTCCTGTCGGGAACTTGTATATATACTGTAATGCGCTTGAAAACTCTTATTGCGCGATTTAGGTTCTCGTGTGTTTGTACTCAGGCTTTGCAATTGTTAGAGAGTAGCGCCATCTACGTAGCGAGTGGAGAAATGTTACCACTGTTACATTCATTCAAACATTCAAGTATCATACGACTCTTCCTCAACTATTGATGCATTAATTAACAGCATGAACATTAACAAAATTGTTCTTAAACTAGATTTGGATATTTTATTGAGCACTATCCCGCTCCAATACCCAGGTGTGACACATAGCCGACACAGGTGGTAAATTCTACGTTTTGTAAAAGCTCCCTCCGAGTACATAGGCCGGTCGAAATCCGATTACGTTGGCTGCACACAAAATAGAAATAAAGTTCTCACTCTCAATTTTACACCTATCTATAGATGTAGAACTTCTTTGGTTTGACTATTATCATTACGTATTTTATAATTGTTGGTTGTTTCTGTTACATTAATGTTTTCAAGTAGGTAAGTACTAAAGTCAGCAAAGTATGTTTTTGTAAGTTAATAATTATTACATATACATTTCCACAATCCACAGGATGTCATATAGCAATTTGTTAATATTATTATCATATTAATTTCAGAAATAATAAAATATGTTATCATGTTATGTGAGTGACGTCATTTGTTAAAACATAGCTTTTAATTCGTAAAATCCAGCAGAAGCATCGGTGGTTCAGTGGTAGAATGCTCGCCTGCCACGCGGGCGGCCCGGGTTCGATTCCCGGCCGATGCAAAAAATAAGAACAAGTTTATTTCTTTTTAGAAATCATTATAGAAACTACTCATGCCCCAATATTATTATTGGTTAAAGATTAATTATAAAAAAAGTTTTTGTTTGAATATTGTTTTTTGCTGATTTGATGAGCATTCAGAAGCATAAGAATGAGTTCTAAATTTAAAAGAGTTGCATCGGTTACACCGACAAGAGTTAGTACTCTTAAATTCATGATGATGAATTGTAATAGCTAAGAACTTATTTAATTCTTGAGTTAAACAGCTCAGCTAAGCTAAAGTTCCGTCTAGTTGAGAGGCCACAAAAGACTTAGGGTTCGGCCAGATAATCTGTAGGCTTAATGTTGGCGGTCATTAGCGAACATTCTGGAACGGGCCGCGACAATATAGCGGCAAATTGCGCACTTGTACTAGTAGTTAGTGAAATGGTTTAGTAGTTACCATAAGTGCCACTGGAGTTTCAGATCAACTGTACGATAATAGGTGTAGTGACAGTACTGTGAGTAGATGAGTTTTTCTTAAAAAACTTATGAACAGTGATTTCACACCACGTGCTCTACGGTGAAGGAAAACATCGTAAGGAAACCTGCATATTTCTGAGAAGTAATTCAAAGACGTATGTATAGTGCCTAACACGGCGATGGACTCACCTACTATCACGTTGGCACTTCATCAAATTCGGTGAAAAGTGGGTGTTGTGATAACAACACCTCTGTCTACCCCTTCGGGGAATACAGGCGTGAGCATATGTATGTACTTTGTATATTTTTGGTTAATTAGGTATGAAATCATAACACATAAGTTCATTTTATAGTAATAAAATACTTTGAATTTATATGTATACTTAAGGATGAAAATATTCCCGCTTTTCACAAATCATCGCCCAAGATAATCCTTTGTTTAAAATTCCATCTCTTTTTGTGATAGGGATTGAAAAAGGGGAGGACATAGTTTTACTCCGTGTTGGTTATAAGGGGGATTATGTTCAACTCACTCCCCCTTATTACAAAACATAGGGTAAGATAGTTTTCAAGTAGCTCCATCTCTTCTCCTCTTTCTTCTCTCCTCTCTCTTCATCTCTCATCTAAAAAGGGATCGACATAGCTTTAGCCCAAGTTTTGTCTAATCTTCGTTTAAATCATGTTTTATAATATGTTTATATAAACTCGAACAAAGCAGAAAGACCATCACGCCTCCACAGGTACCGACCAAAACAATTGAACACTATGAAAATATTTCGCATAAAGCAAGTGTATTAATTAAAACGAATATTCAGTCAAAACAGGTCTCCATCGGGCGCAAACACGGTCGACGAGCTATATTGTTTGCCCGACCGAAGCGCACACAAATGGGGTATTCATTTATTTACTGAATGCGCTCTGCTAACTATAACTTGACTAGTTAGTGGTAGTACTTACTGAAATGAAAACTATAACGATCCAAGCGAGCGGCGGTGCTAATTTCCCGGCCCGTATATGCGCGAATAAAACAAACTTTTAAGCACGACAATGAGATCGTTTTGGAATTCAGAGTACTATTGTTGATATGGTTTTACAGCTTACAGTTAGGTATTTTTAGTTCCATTAAAAGTTTCGAGCACTCAGTAGCTTTGTAATGAACTAAGCATGCAATCATTAGGCCATGTCTACGAAAGTGCAATCTGACGGACATCTACTGAATCCCATCAATATAAAATACACATACATAATAACATATGCTGTATTCCCCGAAGGGCCTTCCCCTTCGTGGAATACAGGCGTATTGTAATAACAACATCCACTTTTGTGTTGTTTCGCCTATAACGATTAAGTAGCAATGTGACAGATGGTGAGTCTATCACCGTCTCAGACACTTTAAATACGTCATTGAATTACTTCTCAGAAATATGCAGGTTTCCTCACGATGTTTTCCTTCACCGTAAAGCACATGGTGTGAAATCACTGTATATAAGTTTTTTAGAAAAACCAATTGGTACAGGCCCCGCTGGGATTCGAACTTGCGTCGCTTGTATAGTAGGCAACTGCTCAAACCCCGAGGCCACCACAACCACGAGGGCACGAGGTTGGCACTTAATCATCTTCGGTGAAAAGTGGGTGTTGTGATTACAACACCTCTGCCTACCCCTTCGGGGAACACAGGCGTGAGCATATGTATGTATGTACAAAAGTTATTATGCGCTCTGTGCTCAGAGTATATAGGTACAAAAACCTATACAAATTTCAACATGTCCAGCATTTTGCGATGTCGATGTCGCGTGCGTTTTTCCTCATTTTGAATGAGAACGTTAAAGAGCATCCCAAGCAGCGAGTGCTTTATATCTCCATAAAAAAAAATCACAAGGTCAAGCGACGATGGTCAAACGATTCAAAACCTATACTTGGGTTACTGACGTGTGGCGTCATCTGGTGGGTAGATATGTTGTCTAACTGTCCGTTAGATTTCCACGACTGGAGCCATAAACCCACTTTTTTGAAATTTGGAATACAGATAACCGTAGCCCCAAAAGTATGCGCTTTAATCTAGAAATAAGACAAATATAAGAGAGACACCGATCTATATACAGTATTAATGCCATCACACGTTTTGACACCTTGAAAACTCGTGGGTACTTGAATACGTTTGTATGTGTGCCGACATTGTCTTTGAAGCAACATCGTCATAAAGATTCGATCATCGAAATCATTAGACATTGGACTAAGTAGAGTGGCAAATGGTAATCAGTACTCAGAGGCACATAATGCAACATCCACATTCGCCGATTGCTTGGCGAATTGCCAATACAACAGTACAAGCAAATTCGAGTAACTAATGATGCTTAACTGCAAATAGTTTTGTAATGTTGTGTCTCAAAACTTATTTCAGGAGAAACGACCTACGGACTTACCAAATGTAAACATGAGCACAGACCCGCATCTGGCTCTAACCTTCAATTACAAAAATGGAGTCACTTCTGCTCTTTGTTAAATACTTAAAATTTAGTGCAGTTCATAAATAGATAGAGTGATTCAAGAGGAAGGTGTATATGTACAACTGGCTTTCTTGAGTGACCCGCGGAACCCTAATCTTTTTTTAAAATAAAAGTAGCTTAAGTTACTTCTATGAGGAGCTCGTGGCACAGTTGCTATGGCGCATATCATTCGATCAGCGAAGTTAAGCAACCCTAAGCCTAGCCAGTGGATGGGTGACCGACCGAGTTTCCTCCGTGCCTCGGAGAGCACGTTAAGCCGTCGATCCCGGTTGCCAATTTATCATCTTTGGCAATCGTTACAGGTCAGTCGGAGGCCTAAAATAGTCTGGCAATTGGTTTAACCCAGATCACAGATTTTCTTCGTTAAAGGGGTTGCGAAGGTCAGACGGCAGTCGCTTCGTATGAAGATCAAGTGATCAGCCACATCGGGTTTAATCAAGTGCCGACCCCAACAATTTATGGGATAAGGCCAGGGCGATGATGAGCCTAAGTTACTTCTATCTGTAATATTACCAATCCGCCAGTGAAAGTTCCGCTAAAATCAGTCCAGCCGTGTCGGAGATTAGACGAAACAAACAGGCATATAGAGAAAACAATTAAAAAATGGTTTCTCTATGTTGAGTATACTTTCATAATATGCATTTAGTGAATAGCTGTTATTTTAGAATTACATACAGACACTTCCATTTTACTTATCTGTATAGATGTATAGATATATATACAAGTAACTCGAAGCGCAAGGTGCACCACTAAAACGCACCCACTGGTTGTACCTTTTGATCCTCGGGGAAAAACCTCTAGGACATAACTCACGCATATTCCCATTACGGTACCATCACCGTGTGTATTGTCAATGTAACAAAAGTTTTCACATGGAGTAAGAACTTAATCTATTTCCGAGAGGAGAAACGGTTTGACAGACAAAGCATGAGAAAAATGTACAAGAATGTAATAATGGAACGACCCTTCGCTGTACCAACCAAGACAACATAGTATTTCATCAATCAAACACACCGCGCCGAACAAATAATAAAAGCGTTCATACGTAAACGACACGCGTACATCACGAACATTTCCTCAACACTCGCAAATATTTCCAACACGTATTTATAATAAAAACATCATCCCCCAAGTCCGTGTCTCGGCAGAGAAAATAACGCAACATTAGGCGCGATAAGTTGCCGGCCACAGATTTAGAGACGATAGATGACGCATATTGTCTCAACATGCGTCTCCAACATAATTATGATTGTTTCCTACCAAGTGATCACGAAACTAATTATGGTTTTGTGTCAAAATGTATTAAGTCAGTAATGTAACAAGAAGTATGGTACACTCAATACTAAAATGCTCTGGTGGCGAAACATCCAACCAAGATTTTTGTATATCAAAGGGGATAAGCGAGGAACTCTCCAAAGTGACGTTATCAATTCCCTTTACCTACATCCGTGTTACTGCGTACCTATTCTATTCTCTGGCGGTATACACCTGTATAAAATGAGTACAATAAATATAGCCGTGGGGGGCGTCAGGTGTGTCGAACGCGGCCGACGAAATCGTGAAAAACTTATTCGTAAACAACAAAAGGAGAACCAACGTTATAATTCAGGCACGCTGCCTGCCGAGTTAAGATAAAGTACTGACGTTACGCTCTATCCCGTGATTTAGATATGACCTTATGTACGCAATCTGCATTAGTAACGTGCTGGGGATTGCGAGGTGCCCGCCCCATGTTTTATTGTAACTTAACACCTGCGTGATGTGAAAGGAAAGAGGATGGTTCAAACAAAGGTTACGTAATACATCACTGAAAAAGTAGGGCGGAATCGATTAAAAGCGGATTACGCTTGCAAACGCAAGTCGGGCTCACAAAACTGTGCTGAATGTTTCGGTAGCAATCAGCATGTAAATAGATTTCGTAAAAGCAATACGAGAGGTAATTTTGCCATCACATGCAATACAAGTCCAAACAAAATTATTTGTTTATTTGGCGCTTGTCATACTCATCGTTATGCTCATACATTAATTGTATCATTTGGGTGTTTTTGCTAAATCATCATTAAATATCTAGCACACAACAGCCTACAGAAAAATTCATAGGTGGAGTTAGTTAGAGCTAGTAACTGTAATTCCATGATTTTTAGTAATTTTGTATTCGAAATCAGATGATACAAATATAACGGGCACAACTGGTGTAAAACCTTTAAAAAACACTGAAGCCTAAGCATGTCAGACTTCGTGAGAAATGCATCGGTTTCATAGAACGCTTCGGGGAGGCATTTTGTAAAGTACAAGTTTAAAGGTTTAAACTCACGGGCGTCTACGCTCGCGACGAACAACCAAGTTTTAATGGCGGCTGGTATTCACCGCAAACTTACTCCTAGAAAACCACTACTGTTTACGATCCTGCAATGACCAGCGCATGAACCATTTATTACTAAACTGTGTATAAGTCAAATATACTAAGAACAATGCGTGATATTCTAGTTCTATGTTTTGTCGATAGATGGAGCTGTCACTGTTGATTTTATTATTTAAATCTCGCTATCGAGAGTCTCAACGGGGTTTATATATAAAACGTCAGTTAATGAATAAAAACTTTCTCTTCTTTGGTACATCGTATTTCATTTCGATCCCAAGTACCTACTCGAAGGCCATAGTACAAACTGTGATTTAGTTAAACGCTCCTGCACTTTAGCACGCTGTAATAAGAAGCATTTTTGAGATTCTTTTAAATTATTATTTGAAGGTTTCGTGGAAAGCAAACGTTTTGATGTCATGCTCAGGTAAATCGTTCATAATTTACGGTCTTTCATTGAATTATTATATATTCTCCCTTCACAATAGGGTCCTACTTAAGGTATTCAATGCGAATATTCCCTTGCGATATTCGAATAATTGGACAAAAGAGATTAGGATATTGGAAATTATTACAGGCACCAATAATCTACGTAAGTAATGCAGTATTATCAACGAATTCAGCGACTAAAAAAAGTTTACCATACAGGTTTATTTTTCAATTTGGCAAGGAATAAATACATCCTACCTATAATACCTATCTACATAGCTGGAATTTCAGGAGCAGGTTATAGATAGCCTAATCTATCTGGTGAGCAAGTCAAGTTAGGCGTTTACCACTATCTAGCGAAGGTATTGTTGACTAATGTATTTATAGAAGCAATAACGCAATAGAATAATCATCACATTTACACAGATAAATAAAATTGAAGTGTCTGTTTGTAATTACAAATTAATAGCTTTTCACAAAATTCATAACATGAAAGTTTTAACCGTACGGACTGATACTGCTGGATTGATTTTAATGTGAGTTTCACTGGTAGAACGATGATTTTACAAGGAATAATTTAGGCAACTTATATTTAAAATATGAAAATAATGCCATTAAGTAACATACTTACTTTCTTATTGTTAATTCCACGCGGGCAAAAATTGTAGAATAATTAAATAATAGGTCTTGCTGTGAGTTGAACAAGACAGAGTAAATTATTTCATAATTCTAGTGACATCATACAACATAAATACTTGATTCCTACACGAAGCCCAGTTATGAATAGAATTTAAAAGCTCCCTAAATAGTGTTAATTAAATGGACGTTTACAATGGGCGAGCTATTATCGGCACACGGTCGGGCAAGCGTGCGGTGATCAATGAGAGGGCCGCAGGATAGGCCCGAGATTATCTTAATGGCGACGACGTCGAACACAAATTATGTATTCGAGAGGCACAATCGGCCCCAAATGAGAGGCCAATCACCAACCACCCGCGCTGTAAACGACATACCAACTGATTCGGCAACAACTGTAGCCCGATTCACGTAACAACAACGCGTTCTTTAAAGACACTTTATGAAAATATTAGATGTAAGCTTTCTGCAAGCAGTACGTAATCTAGGAACGAATTGTTCGAAATGACACACACACACGCGCGTATCAACGAGATACTAAACGGGATCGGCGTTATTCAATAAGGGATGTCACCTCGTGGCCGATCTCTTACCTATACGTCGTATATGTATTTTACAGAATTATTGACTTTCACAGTAAAAAGAGTTACTTCATTTCAAAAACTTTAAGATAGTTCCTCACGGTCGATCGAGCAAACGTTTTTATTTCGATGATTTGGTGTAGATTCCATACTGCTTATAAGCTTATACTATTCTATACCACCGCTGGCGGTCTTTCCGCACTGTAACGACATGGGATCAAGAAGAGAGCATATTTCTAGAAAAGGGCAACGCATTTGCAAGCCCTCCGGAGTTGCAGATGTTAATGGGCGACTGATACACTATCTACCAGGTGTGAGACTGGTGGTAACCCCATAAAAAAACTAAATATCGTTAAACGATTAACCGCAATCCAATTATGTCGTTTCCACATGTTCCAAAATCGTAATCGATAATCGGACTTCAAAGCAATAGGATTAAAACTAAACGATTTGTCGACGACTGTACATATGATATTACATCTTTTTATTGACATTCAATATGGAAACGAAAGAAATGTCTAAGATCATTGACAGCGTTTTAGATACTTCACGACGATATCGTTACGGTTTTCGGTACGAGAATCGGGCCACTGATTGAACAATACGCAGTAGTTCTACGTACACATGTGCATTAATGCACGGACATTAAAGGTGACGACACAATGCATGCTGTATATAAATTGGCCCCAATCATATCAATTAATATAACAATCGGCCGTTAGTGTGGCTGAATCAACAAAAAGTTTATTCGCTTTATTGTTTGTTGTTAGCTGTATGAATGAGCTAATACAACTGTACGTAGGTATTTATTTTTATAAAAATCTTAACATAACACAAAAAATAATAAAAACCTTAGCACTATTGTGCTGCAGCGATCAAGTTCTACGGGAATCTATGCCTACATAACAACGTACTCTATTATATGTGTGACTAGCTGTGCGACGCGGTTTCACTCGCGCTGTTTTAATTTCGGTAATGACACGTAGAACCCGTGTTAAAAAAAAGTTTTAGCTATATGCCAGCTAAAAATCCCGCTAAAATTGGTCTAGCCGTTTTGGAGATTAGCCGGGCGGAAGGACAGAGAAAAAATATTGGTTTTTTAATGTGAGTACCGTAGATACTTTCATATTAGTGAAAGGCTGTTAATTTGATATTACAATCAGACACTTCAATTTTATTTATCTTTACAGATTATTTGCTATAATTGAGACTCGGTTTTGTAATTTGAGGAGCTCGTGGCACAGTTGCTATTGCGCATGTCATTCGATCAGCGAAGTTAAGCAACCCTAAGCCTAGCCAGTAACTGGATGGGTGACCGCCCGAGTTCTCTCCGTGCCTCGGAAAGCACGTTAAGCCGTCGGTCCCGGCTGCCATTTATCATCTTTGGCAATAGTTACAGGTCGGTCGGAGGCCTAAAACAGTCTGACAACTGGTTTAACCCAGATCACAGATTTTCCTCGTTAAAGGGGTTGCGAAGGTCAGATGGCAGTCGCTTCGTATAAAAATCAGCTGATCAGCCGCATCGGGTTGAATCAAGTGCTGACCCCAACAATGGGATAAGGCTAGGGAGATGATGGTTTTGTAATTTGTTCACCCATCCTACTAAAGCATAGAATCAAATAAAATATAAGAAAACACAACATAACTGAATTTTATTAAAAAACTTAGATTACACAGGATCGAAAACACGAAAATGATTCCCCTAAAACTCCAAATGACGAACCGAAATAAAGAAACCATTATGCAAATACGCAAAGTTAAATCACACACGTAGCAACTCTCGCTCGTATTGGGCGCAAATTATACCTAGCGATGCGTGAAAGCATAACTGGGTTCTTGTTCAACTTTGTTTGTCTTGACTTTGGCAAAGTAATCGTGGGTAAGGATTATGGCACACTGGTATTGAAGAGCAGAGTTCAAACCATAACAAGAACGAACGTCGCCAAGTGATTCAAGCTAGGATTTCAATGCCACGGCGATTGTGAAGGCTCTCTTACAATACGCGTGTCAATACATAGCCGCACAATGCCGTATAATAGCGCGTTAAATAAATATCAAGGCTTACTTATACTCGGGAAAGTAAATATAAGGGTAATATTTTGTTAGGCTCAAAAAGTTTTATTAGAGGCCTAAATGCCACAATTCGCTTTTATCTACTTTGTTTTTCTTTGCCTTCTTAGACGAACGTTACTCGACACGTTATTATTACAGTATCGTGTCCCTATTCTTTTCTTTCAGCGTTAAAAAAAAAATTGTAGATTTCGTAATTTCTATCCTTACTTCTTAAGTTACACACGATACGGTCGTTTTATTAGATTGAAAAAGTATAATTACGGTCTTTAAATAAAATTCCTTTTTTTTTTATAAAATAGTACCTAAGCATGGTACTATTTTATAAAAAAAGAACAATGGCAGAAAAAAACAAACTTTACACCTGATTTGTGACTCAGGAGGCTCCACATTTTTTATCCACCGGTGGACCAATTTAATTTTTTCAAGCTCAAACACCAGATTTACCTAGTTGAAAGTTCAGATGTAACAAACTTAAAAAGAATACAGTCGAATTGAGAACCTCCACATGTTTTTTTATCTCGGTATAAAAAAAAAAAAATTCGAGCATAGAACCTCCACATTTTTTTTGTAGTCGGTTAACCACAATTACAATAACATCCAACGGAAAATTATCCTAGTCGTTTGGCTAATGTGTTTACATTGGCAACCACTAGCAGTCCAACTGCTGTAATAAAATACATATAAGTATCATAATCGGGCGTAATATCGTGGATAACATGATCGATCTGATGCACTGAACGTTTGTCCGCCGATAGATAACACTCACAATTCCACTAATGGTCAATAACAATACGAATGGCCAGTTTGGCAAATTTTCAAAAATTTACATGTGACTAACATTATGTAACTGTTTTTTAATCAATTTTGTTAGAAAGCTTTTGCGGATCAATATTAATGCGAATTTGGAAGTGGCAATTAAGCAAGTACAGATCCCGACACGAGTTAAGAACGAGTTCCTTCATTCTCAGTAATTATTTTATGAGTCTGTCTCTGTCTGTATGTATAACGCGAGGCGAATAAAAACATGAGCAGTATCCCCACTATTTTTCACTGCGCGTTTTTTACTCGAGCCGGGAACTGGGGGCCTCCCATCAGTTTATGCAGAGCGTATCAAAACCTTCTGATCTTTGACGTTTCATTTCGGTACCGTAAAATTAAACGTCAAAGCTAAGAAGTTATTAATACGCGCTGTTTAAACGAACATATTTGGCCCTTACTCCAGTGGCTCAGCAACTCGATGTGAGTCTTAGCCTCAGATACGAGAACTTGCCATTGGTCCCGGTCTTGTGCGGTACCAATAGCCCCTGTACCTACTTGAGTATATTTAAAATTCTCTATAGTTACTACTTATGTGAACCCTTATGCGTTTGATGATCCATATATTAATAATCAGTGAACAAATATTTTCACTTAATTAGGACATTCTCATTCACTCCAAAGAATGTCGTGATTATTCAGGCTCCGAACGGGGGTGCATTATGTAAGTTTTAATGAAAGAAAGTACTCCATTAGGAGCGGAATATTCATTCCCTAGCGAGTGGCGACCGGGGCGCGAATAATAATGATATCAAGTTATTGTTACTGCTCCTATGTAGGCTGAATTAATTCGACGAGCAATTTGCTACTCCACGAGCCGAACGTTATTCGAGTGTTTTATTAATAGCTACCTTTGTGCTGGTGTTCGAGTAAATAATATGGACTCTACTAGGCTTAATTAATAGGTGGCTTACTTGTGATTGTGAATTCGTCTCGACGCTAATTGACTTTACCTGGAAGATGATTAGTCAATGGTAATTACCTGGAAAGAGAATTACATCATTTAATTAAACGTGATTTGTAGTCACACAACATGGGGTCAGGACCTACTCGTCCCCTAAAATTCGCACCCTGTGCCCACTCGTTCCCTAACATTTTTGAGATTTGAGAATAAACTTTCCATCTATTCTGTTATCTGTAACTCATAATCACTAATATTTTTAACTTTTCTTTTGTAAATAAATAAATTTTACCCGCTTATTAAGGCCAGCATAAAATATTATAATCCATCTTTTTTTAGTTATATTTAATAAAAAGGGACTGTATTTTTATAACTTTTACGGCTTCCGTATTTACATCTCACGCCACGTTATAAAAAGATCAATATTTTTCGTCAAACAACAGAGAAGATGGACAATTTTTCACGGTGCGACGGTAAGGGGTCTAAAAGGCCCCAAATGGGCACGTAACTGCCCTCACGTATGAGTCAAAGCGACGCTAAGTGGACGTTGGCACTGTTGGCATCGCCTCAGATATTGACATTTCATTTCAGACCTTTCCCATTTTACAGGAGCTGAGCAATTTGTAGAAATGTTTTCAATATCACTGGAGACATAATGTTGCCAAAACAGGTTTGTGGATGTTTTAAAGGCGAGAGGAAGACCTAAGAAACAATTCATGGATAATGAATTGTGTGAAAGATGATATGGCTGGAATGGGAGTGAATACATATATAACGGCTGATAGATAGAAATGGAAGCGAAGAACACAGTGCGCCGACCACAAATAACATGGGAAAAGGGCAGAGGAAGTTAATGATCATGATTTTGACTGGAACTAGTACTTGCTTTATGTATTATTGATATCCCATTCATCAAGACATGGATCGTATCGTTGTCGACAGTCGATTGTGTATTTCGTGTGGCTCATTATGTGTTGATTTGCCATCTTTGGAATTCAGCCACAACCCGTCTCCGTAAAAGTATCAACACACTTTGACCCACGCTAAAATGCAAGGTATGTAACTGATTTTCCATTTAATCTTTTGAGCTGTTTAACCAAGATAACAGACAGACATAAACACCAGTCGTTTCATTTATATTTTCATTAGCTGCGAAACCTATCGTCATAGTTTTATTCAAAAATTCTCACAAGCGGATAATAAGTGTGCCAAAAACGTTAACTTAAATCATCAAGCCACAAAAACTGATTGATGAAACCCGCCATAAGAATGCAAAAAGTCGGCATGAAAATACTTAAATTTAATGGCACTGGCACGATTCTCGAGTTTTTAAGGCATTGTACGATAAGTAGAGGTGATTTAAACATTCTTATATCTTAATCACGTATCACGTTACCCAAATCTATATACAGTATACATACATCATAATCTTATCACCAATTATCAAATACTATTTAAGTAGCTTCTGCCCGTGAATATGTCTGCGTGGAACCACCTTAGGATAACGCTTACTTTAACCTGCGACTTTGTTTACATAGCCTATAAGGCTTCCTCGATAAATGGGCTATGTAACTCTTTTTCAAATTGGACCAAGTAGTTCCGAACAAACTCTTCAGCTTTATATGTAAGTATACATTTTAAATTAATATGCCTACAATAATTGGAATAAACAAAAACAATACAAAATTAGCTCGCTTAATAAAGGATAATAAATTTCAATTTAAGTTCGGGACGCTCTTAAATCTTAGTTATGTCGTAATTGAAAACAAGAACTTCAATAAATCGTAACAAAAGGTTTTATGTTACAACCAGCAGCTGCAGTTCATGGTGTTTACAACAAAGTGGTTATGAAAACAGCCATTGTAGGAAACAACTGTGCAAACGAAGCCACTCAGTTTTTATGAGACGCGCTAGAAAGGCAACGATAATTTCAAGAGGTGCACACATGACGAGGTGGCCGAGTGGTTAAGGCGTTGGACTGCTAATCCAATGTGCTCTGCACGCGTGGGTTCGAATCCCATCCTCGTCGAAAGATTTTTTTCTTTTGTAGTATTTTTAAAGCAAATACTACCTTTGTTTTACTAATTAAAATCAGATTTTCATGGTTATTTAGGATACGTTTCATTATCTCCTCGAAAGCGGTTAAATACACCGAAAAGGTTCATGTTATATTTTTTTATCTTTTCCCTAATATTTTAATGAGAAAGAAAAATAAGAATTTTCAAGTGAAAGGAAACCTAAATCAATCTTTTGTTCAGGTTCGCTTTAATGTAAATTGAGTGAATAATCCTCTTTGTTCCAAATTAGATAAATTACATTCAACAAAAAGGCTCTTTACAAAGGAAGATATGGAACAGGCGGGCGATATACATTGCGAGCTGCGACCGTCAAATCCACTCGGAAATCTTGGAGATCTCGGAATGGTAAATCGACGCGTCTTACACAATGCACCCCGAGTGGCGGTATACAGAGTGCGCAACAAACTTCCGACTTCACGATCAACACAAAAGATTATTGAACGAGGAGCTCGTGGCACAGTTGCTATTGCGCATATCATTCGATCAGAGAAGTTAAGCAACCCTAAGCCTAGCCAGTAATTGGATGGGTGACCGCCCGAGCTCCGTGCCTCGGCGAGCACGTTAAGCCGTTGGTCCCGGTTGCCAATTTATCATCTTTGGCAATCGTTACAGGTCGGTCGGAGGCCCAAAATAGTCTGACAACTGGTTTAACCCAGATCACAGATTTTCCTCGTTAAAGAGGTTGCGAAGGTCACATGACAGTCGCTTCGTATAAAAATGAGGTGATCAGCCACATCGGGTTCAATCAAGTGCCGACCCCAACAATGTATGGGATAAGGCCAGGGAGATGATGACAAATGATTATAGAACATATTTTATGTTGAAACTAGGTGTGTCCCGCGGTTTCATCCGCGTCGACCTAATTTCATGGGTGGCTGCGAAATCCTAACATTAGCAATCTGTCAGTGAAAGTCCCATTATATCAATCCAGTCAATTTAAATATTTTTTTTATTTTTAATGTGAGTACCGTATGTGTATATATACTCTCATAAGCGTTTAGTGAAAAGCTGTTGATTTAAATTATACAAATAAAATTGAATTGTCAGTTTATAATTCCAAATTATCACTTTACAAAAATGCATATCAAAGTATAGATTGTGTCTGTATGTCTGTCGGTCTTTCTGTGTTTCTTTTTTTTTCGGGGTACTCGCTAAAACGGTTGGATCGATTTCAACTCGTGCTAGCTAGTTAGTCACCGCGACTCCATCTGCGCAGGATTTGCCTTATCTTTATAAATTGTATTATTATTCTGCTCTATATAAGCTAACTTTTCCGTTTATAATATCAGTAGAATAACAGCCTATTGTGTTCCACTGGTGGGCAAAGGCTTCCCTTTAAGATTTCCAATTGTCTTCGTCCTCAGCAGTCTTGGTGTTAATAATAAAACAGTGAGATGAGAGGAATGCTTCACCACACACAGAGTCACAGAGGCACTTATAGCAAGACGTCAGATGTCACAGTCGCCCGTATGCGAGGGCGACGTTGAGCTCCCAGGCGACTGGCAGCGTCTTGTCGCTCTAGGAAATGGCTTTGTTTCCTCGCAGGCGCGACCATCCGGCGGGAAATAAAATAAATGAATATCACATTATAGGCGGGGGTTAGAAAAATACCCGCCCTTAATAACATCAGATATGAAAGCCTGTCTGGCGAAATTAAATTGAGGAAAATGTCTGTTTCCTACACCGCGAGCGTAATGACTTGTGTGCTAAACGTTTAGGTTCACGCTTCAATGTTTTGTACTTCTCGTGTACGTTGAGTACGTTTTCACGCATTTCTCTCATAAAATAATTTCACAATCTTTGTGTTCTTTACACGTAAGTACATTGTCGTACAAAAGTGGAGCTCGTGGCACAGTTGCTATTGGACATATCATTCGATCAGCGAAGTTAAGCAACCCTAACCCTAGCCAGTAATTGGATGGGTGACCGCTCCGTGCCTCGGAGAGCACGTAAAGCCGTCGGTCTCGGTTGCCAATTTATCATCTTTGGCAATCGTTACAAGTCAGTCGGAGGCCTAAAATAATCTGACAACTGGTTTAACCCAGATCACAGATTTTCCACGTTAAAGGGGTTGCGAAGGTCAGATGGCAGTCGCTTCGTATAAAAGGTGTCGTCAGGTGATCAGCCACATCGGGTTGAATCAAGTGCCGACCCCAACAATATATGCGATAAGGCCAGGGTGATGATGATGACATTGTCGTACAAAAGTATCATGTTTTACCGCCATGTAAACATTACCTGATTTTATTGATTACTCGGAATTACTGTATGGAACAGTATAATCCCTTCTAAACTAGGGAAATCCACGTCAAATCCTGAGCTTAATACCGTACGACATACGGTTCACATTTGTTTGATGAACAAATTCAATTACCGCATAAACCACTTTTAAGCTTTCATCCCGCGTGACTCATTACGGACCTGGAGCCTACTTTATAGGGCGCATATCGATGAACGATGAATATTCATCAACGCAGTCAATACATCCATTGGCAGAACAAAGGTTAAAATAACGAACATCAACAGCCGAGTGGTTTTCAATGGTGCCTTGGCTGCGTTGCGCTTTATGTGAATGGAGTGGCCTGGCCATTTCAAACATGGTATCTACACCGGGAGCACTCTTTCCAAACATTGTGGAGTATTCCTCTGTTTATTTATTTTCAAACTCAAGATAAAAAAGAAGATAAAAATGCATATATTTTGTGAAATAAATAGGTATTATACACTCTGGCCCGCTAAAATAAGTTCCGAATTCTTAGGGTTACATTGTGGCCTTCTCAAAAATTCTTCATACACTGTGTCCCTAAGTACTTTGCATATTAGAAATGAGAAGAGGTACAGTCGCAAGATATGAAGCAATTACCAACGGAATGTTCGGTTGAAGACGATAATGTCAACACGGCAAGATAGTTAAAATGTAAAATTCCTTAGTGTCAATTTGCTGTTCATTCTTGTTGACCGCGCGGCCTACACCTGTTGCATCGTCCTTATTGCATGTTAAGTCATCTAGTTTTCGTCAGTTATTTAACAATAGTTTTTTTTACCATGTACCGTCACGAATTGTATAGTCCAGGCTTGATAAGTACTTATTTTTTTAGCCGAGCGCAATTATTATGCATATGGGTAGTTCTTCCCACTATTTTCGCTTAGCTCTCAAAACTCCTGACGACACTTGCACGTATTTATACATGATTGTTTAGTAAAACTAGCGCGAGGTCACCACCAATAAAGTTAGAACCTTTCAATAGAGTGTTATTTAAAAACGGCGAGCATGCTACATCAATCAAAGTAACATTAACATTTGTGTTTCATATAATTAAGGCAGCCCCTAATGCCGTCGTTACAACCACCGATATAGTTATCGCCGCCATAATTTCGTTTCAAAGAGCAACAATTCAATAAGCTGTATTTACAGGTTTGATGCAAATGGCCACTGTCACGGAAACACCAATTATTGTTTGACACGCGATTTTTGTTGGAGAATGATATAAAAGTAGATAAATACACTGTAATAGCTGGTTCGTGGGTAATTATCGCGGGCCACTAGCCTGTTTCTATGTAGCTTTTTTATTTAAATTATCATTACACCGTAACAGTTACCGCTGACTTCCAAATTTACTAAAATTTGGTTTATTACAGTATTTTAGGTGTAGGTATAGTATGGAGATAGATATCGGTTTAACATTTTTTTTAATTCCAATTATATGACGACTTACTAAGTAATCTATACTATTATTACAGAGAGGAAAGATGTGTTCGTCACGAATAGGCTCCAAATTTAGTGAACCGATTTAAAAAAATATTTCATTAATATTATGCCAAAATATCACATAGGTATTGTTAATGGAATAAAATTAGGAATCCTTGATAAAACGAGGGCCACTCCGCGGCGGTAGCTAGTAAGTACCTACTATATTTTGCTTATAAACTATTGACTGTATATTTCGAACTGGTACTCATGACACTGGTGGTATACATGACGACTTTTATTTTATAACTTAAGAACCTGGTTGGCCGAGCTGTGCTCGGTTTCTTTTCTCACAAAAACTAATAAACTAATCTTAAAAAAAAAAGGAAAATAAATGAAAAAATAGAACCGGTGAGCGTCAGACTCGAACCGGGGTACTCTAAATTCGTTATAGGTCCGTAAGCTGGCAGCCTTACTCTGAGCTATCGTATCTTGACAGATGTCGGCGAAATTTACTGTCGTATTGTAATTATATTTTATGAGTTTTTCAGATTTTTTCTCAACAATAACTTGACATTGGCGGAATAGTTTTACCTAAGCTCATCGCCATTAAATAAATAAAGGAAAGGAGTTTTTATAAGATACTAGGAATACAGTAGAACATGTCGACGACGACTTAGAGCTTAATCCTTCTAAAGGCGACGGACGCAATACATGCCGCTCTCACTTTACCTGTACCTGTATCTAGATTAAATAAGTTTTTTTTAATACTTATCACAAAGGTTGCAAACAAACGTATAGTACTGATGGTAAGCGGCCACAATGTTTATAGATTGCAATCTAAAAACATGACCAACACCAGTGTCAGTCACGTATTGCCTACCTTATAATGAATGTATTCACAGTGGCCAACATAGCAAAAAATAAGGAGTTTCACTACACGCTGAAATACTTTCAATACATCTATAAACATATATATATACAGACAGATACAGTGTCTGTCTGTGATTTAAACAGAACAGCTTTACACTAACTGCATATGAAAGTATACACGGTATTGATATTGAAAAACCAATTTTTTAATTTTTTCACGGGACTTTAACGGGACTTTCACAGATAGCTAATGTCACAAGGAGTAGCGTAGGCTACTTTGATTTAAAAATACATTTGGGTTCAGCGGGTCAACCTTTGCGCAGGTAAAACCGCTGGACACAGCTAGTCTGGTAACCTTACTGATAACTTACACAAATCATTTTACACATATCAAATAATATATGGTTAACCAAAACTCCCACAAATTCGCACCCCTGGCTCCAACTTGATACCTCCCCGTTTTAGTGAACTTGTCAGGTGTACCTCAAATTCACACCTACGATTATAACCACCGCCTAAGCTCCTAGTACAAATACCTTCCATATCGCTCACATAAATTTTATCTTCCATCGACCATTTCATTAGAGCTCCGATCCCCCCGTTTACACTGGGTTCTAAGTGAATCCTGATCGTAATAAAGGTCAGCCTATATTGGTATTTGTCGGTTGCGTGCTCTGGTTTTAACACGTACGTTTTAACTATAAGCAACATCTGACATTTCCCACATTCGGTATTTGAAGGGGGCTTATTACATCGCAGTGAATGACATTTATCGTACGTATGTATATCTATCCAGATAAATAAAATTGAGGTGTCTGTTTGTAATACCAAATTAACAGCTTTTCACTCCATGCACATGAAAGTATATAAGATACTGATATTAAAATACATTTTTTTTATTTTCTAAAGTGGAAATAATGTTTAAAAAAATTACAAAACTGACTAGCAAGTAGCATTAGAGTTCAGATTATGAATATGTGCGTACGTTATTATTACCACATACTAAATTATAGTGCTACTGACCTAGTATCCAAAAAAAGTAGAACGCGGTCGTAGATATTAATTATATTATTTTACTCTAATTTGTAAGAAGTAGATACTTAGATTTGAAAACGCCGACGAATAAAATAAAATTAATTTTACAAAATTTGCCGATGATAATACTAAATAGTTATTACACACAGGACTTAATACTGAACCATTTTTATACCCCAAATAATCCCTTACAATAGTAACAAAAAATAAAATTTACGCAAAATAATCTTTAATACGTTTTTAACGAGCATTGTTAGTCGTTAAAATATATTTACGAGTACGATTAAAATATTCCCGAGAAATAATCATAATCCTGCGTAGTGTAGGCAAATTGTGAAACACGCTTACGAGCAAAAACGGCGATAAATTCTGACGTCAAATTCCAAGATATTAAGTTAGAACATGCTATAATGTATTCCACTTTTATTATTAGCATCTTTTAGTGAACTACGCGGAATCTCTTAGTGTTACCAAGTCGAATTACGAACCCTCATCTGTCTTCTAATCTATCTAGGATCAAGTTCAGTATATTTACAGTTTCCAATAATACAAACTTCAGATCACAGAAATATTTTTCGCCTTTTATGTGTGACGCCTATGATACAACTAAAAAAGAAATATACCTACCACACACTTATTACACTAAAATTGTGTTTATTTTATAGAAGTTGCAGGGTTTTGTGAATATATAATCATGTATGATAACAATATCACGTTACTCATACACAAGGCGCGTTATACGTATATATTAACGTATCGCGACATGTTCTTCCAGTCGGATTTCTGGCCGACAGGAATAGTTTATCGGCGTTATAGGGATGCGCGCGGGATCGCCAAACGCTAATTATATTATATTATTATTGTTATTTGTCTATTATAAATGTTGTATGTATGTTAGTCTTTAAGGTATGTACTGTATTATTGTTATACCGTTATCTGGTACCCATAGTACAAGATTTGCTTAGTTTGGGATTAGATGGCGATATGACATGCTATGTACTTATATTATTAATAAATTGATTTGATTTGATTGTTATCAAGGGAGTGGTTTGTGGTACTCACTTCAAAACATAATCTGTGGGATTATTTCAAGAATAAATAATTGATTTGCGGAAAAACAATAAAAAATAAAGCTAGATTTATATACCTCTCTACGTAACAGCTAATTTTTATGCGCTAATAAGGTCTAATAGGAACAACGTTGTAAATAAAAAAAAAATTGAACAGATATTTTTTTTTTCATTATTTTTATTAGCTTCCTAGTGTTGTACCTTATCTTCTTTATCAGCTGTTCTAAATTTTAGAAGCTTCTTATTAACTTGCAATGTATGTTTGTCTGTGTGGAATCTAGCGATAGAATTTAAAACTTTAACCGATTGAGCTGAAATAAAAACGCTAATTTAATGGCAATGCATTCTCAGCTATATGACGTAATTGTTATTTCCAATATGGCGTATCATCCAAGATGGCGGACTAGTTATTTTTTTATGCACTACTAAAGGGGGTAGAAATATCAAATAAAAGGGCTTACTAAACACAAAAAATATTTCCTTATATTTTTTCTTGAATTTTTATGACATTTTCACTTTTAAATAACTTATTTTTCTGGTCATCGCGTCGGGTATAATTTATGGGTCTTTATAACAAGAAATAACCAGATAGTGATTGCAATATAAATAAATAAATCATCTTATCCCGTAAGTATACCGGCTGCTCTACAATGTAGATCACGTGAAATTAGGTCAATACGATTCCCGACCTCCAGCCGTTCCTCACAGGCTTGCTACAAACGTGTTTCAGTTTAAATATTTAAGGACGTAAGTACTTTGAGTTATCATCCAACCATCCAACCTGAAATAATTGTAGCAGGTTTAATTTATACCAACCCTAAGGTACACTTAGCATTTCGTTAGTTTAAGATAAACATTTTTCCCTGTACTCGAGCAGCGAGAGAACAGTAATAGAGATAGAAAAAAGAAAAAATCCCTAAAATGTATTCCCCGAAGGGGTAGGCAGAGTTGCACCAAAAATACCTATTTAGCCAGTTATTTGTAAGTCCCATGTAATAGGGGCGAATCTACTAGACAGCAAGTTGTTACTTGGGAATTACAGATGGAAAAACCCAATAACACTTGGCTCAACTCCGGGATTGTACCCAGTAGGCAAAGCATTATCCTCGCGCTTGCGCTAATAGAAACGATACAAAATGTATGGGAATTACATAAATCACGCGCATATCACGTGACAAGCGCTCGACGAATAGAAGATTGGTAGACAACGTCCCTTGATATTCCGTTCGTTATACGAAACGTTTGTGCATCGATTCAATCAGTTATTTTCCCCATACCATTCTGTAGACAACATGAACCTTTGAAAGTTCATAGCGGCATCTATTCTATGCGTTTGATCGGCTTCGTTTGTTTCGTGATCGTTTGGAGACAGACCTTCGCTCAAAACGTATGTTATTTTGTCTAGGTCTACTGGGCCTTTAGACTAAGTAACATTATCCTCACGCTTCGCCAATATAAATGATACAAAATTTATTGTCTGATTTACGTCATTTCGCAATATATTAGCGCAAACGTATGTAGCGTTAGCGATCACTAGGAAAACTAGGCAGTCGAATAGCGTCAATGGAGAAATATCCAAATCAAAATTTTTGAATGGGAAAAGTGTGGTAACTCAGATAAGGAAAGCATGTACTGATTTAAGAAATCATAATGTTATTCAGTGACGTGTGGCGCCATCTTGTCCGAAAATAAATTGTCTGTCGGTCTGTTACCTTTTCGCAGTTGTGAAATAAAGTGGACAGCGCAAATAAAACTACTAAAAGATAGTAGCCAATGTCGATAAATGTTAGAACAAGTATAAAAATATATAGAATAGAAGCAGATTACTATTCATTCACAGTAAAAATAGCTGACAGGTTTTATTTCGGCCATGAGTACACACCTACTTTATATTCGAAATAACCACGTCAAAAGGCTTTACTATTGATCGTTTTATTGAAACGTTTCCAGTACACTTCAATGTTTAGTAGATAGTTGTTTCGCTACATTGATAGTAAAAGTCCTTACTTGGAAATTGTTACCGCCGCAATGTTAGAGCTGTAATGCAAACATTTGTACGCACGTACCTATAATTATTATTACCTAGAACTTAAAAAAGAAAAAAAACTTTGTTCTGAATTTGACGAATCAAGTATAAATATAATACAATACAAAACTGGATACGTGACCGTATATAGGCTTCGAAACCCTTCATGATACAAATACTGCCCTATATGTGCCTGCAGTGTCCGAATCTCCACCCTATTACTACAAAGACGTTCAGAGCTCTCACCTGCACGACGCCGTAATAAATGGGGTTTTTTCGCCAAGAGATATTGCACGGAGGCAAGGGTAATACGATTCTACCCAAACAAATGGGGCCACGTTTAATTCAATTAACCACAAGATTTGACCATCAATTCCAAGGATACAGATTGGATTTATCCTACCTGCTTCTGAGTGGATTGTTTTGACATATGAACTGGGGTTGGTTAGCAGATCATTAACAGCAGTAATTCGGGGAACTTCATATAGTTGATAACGCTGCTGGATCAATACTTTCTATTGTTAATATTTTAGATAAAATAAAAGCAATCCTACGTGCATCTTGAATATTCTTGCACCGTGAATCAACGTACTTTAATGGAATGACATTATTTATTTATACTAGAATTAAGGAGTTATTTTGATAATTTCTGCAGTCGCTTCGTATAAAAATCTGGTGATCAGCCACATCGGGTTGAATGAAGTGCCGACCCCAACAATGTATGGGATAAGGCCAGGAATATTAGAATTAAGGAGAAGTATATTTTTAGTTTTTCATTAATAAGGATAATATCAGCACACGATGAGAGGACACCTCAAACTCGAGCAGTCGTACATAATTTGGGCCGAATGCCCTTCTCGGGAAGGTCGCGCTGTGAATTACAGTATTCGCGGACGATATTCCGGCGTCGCAGGCCCACAGGAAAGGTCGAGGTTCCTTCCGTCCCTGGGACCGCCTTTATTATGACTTTATTACCTACAATGAAAATCATATTTACCGAGATAAAAAAGACATAATAAACACATGCGCGTAATGTATGGGTGGTACGAACAGTATAGGTCCATATGGAAATTGGAATTATAGCTAGCCGCTCCTTGGTCGGGTACAGCTGGGGTACATTCAGCTCTTATTACGTTCACAAAGAATGTAGATTGTGCGGGCGTGTCGCGCTCAGATAGACGCGCCGCGGCGCGTTGACACATTCTTGCCTTATGTCATTCTGAGAGCTGGCGCATTTTTCATAGCGAGTTTTCAAGAATACGCTGCGCACACCTGTCACGGCTCCCTTTTCAGAGTGGAATATTACATTATATCTGTGAAAAGACGTCGCAGTTGTCGGCGGGGCGTGGGGCGCCTGTCGCCCTGTCATAGCCTAGAATGTAATCACGACGAGGCGCCGTAATATGATCGCTGAGAGCAGATAATAATGGACTATTGTCTGCTTGCCTACACCATCAACGAGGAAGGACAATTGCTCGGTATCGAACGATTATTACCTAAGTATTTATTAAAATGTCAACATATTATTTCCGCCATCATATTTATATCTATTACTGACTAGCTGTGCCCAGCGGTTTCACCCGCGTAGATTCGCGGAACCCTAAATATTTTTTAAATATAAGTTTTCTCCTTGTAACATTAATTATCTGCCAGTAAAAGTTCAGTTAAAATTGGTGCAGCCGTTTCTAAGATTACCCGGAACAAACAGACGGACAGACGGACAGAAAGACAGAACGGAATGTTTTTATTTTTTAAATTACAAGCAGACACTAACATTTGTTTGTTTGCTTGACCGCAGTAATCTCAGGATTTACTGTCAGATTTGAAAAAATATTTATCGAGGAAAGCTATGTATTATTATCACGCCAAGACCAATCGGGGGTTAATGTTAGCGTTAGCCCAAAGTAACTATTCCACGACAAATACGAGGGCAGAAGCTAGTATATTATAATTCAACTATACATCTATGCGTATTAGCACCGAGATGCGTATTAGATCGAAAAGAGTATCAAACTCCCAAGTCAGAAATTACCAAAATAAAGCCTCCATAATTTCATACTAAATGCTACAAATTATCAGTAGATATAGTCTGCAGTAAATAAAGTGCGAAGGTATGCAGTTAAACGCATAAGTTAGAAGTAAAATAATATCAAGGCATCAAATAATTCTCCCCTATAAACACAAGGGTACGGTGCGGCGGATCGTTATGGCGCTATTATCACGAAAATAGCCGACAGTAAAATTCACTAAACGCAACTACAAAATTAAGTCGACGCCGCACCAACTTCGTAATAGCTAGTTACACCGCAAAGTAACATTTAAAAAAGGATCTGTTTTTCGCACTTGCCTTTTTAAGGTTCCGTATCAATAAGATACAATCTAAACCTTATCATTCTCAAAATGTAGTCTCTAGTCATCAATAATATAAGCTTTGTTTTAGAAATTTGTCAAATATAGGTACCATACGTGGCTGTTTTTAATGATAGAATTGAGCGATACATTAACATATAAAAAATTTACAGAACTGTGTTTTAAGCCAGCCATTCATCCATCAATACCAGAAGATTTATTTCTAGAGAAGTAAAACCATTAACGTCATATGAAACCTTACTTTATTTAAGGCTATCTTCTGTACGAAATAACATTCCAAAAATAAAACTGTAAGTACAACACTTAAGTCCCACAACTATTGAGACCATTGAGCGTCAATATCGCGCCCTTCTCATTGAGTGAGTACAAACGGGAGCACTATTGAATAGTTATAAAATGAATGGAGGTCCTTGGAGGGCCATCGACGGGTAGTACGTGACGCGAAACGCAAACCGAATGAAAACGCGTCGAGTGACGTTTACGTACCGGTTTGTTGGCGCAAGTAACAGAAATAGTACGTAAGAAGAATAAGATCTAGAACATAAATGACATAGTTATATTAGAATTTAAAATGGCAAAATGCGAGTCGGACTCGCGCACGACGGGTGCCATTATTTATAAAAACTCCAAATAATCACGATTGATGTATGACAGCCCATTAAATATCTATGTTATTCTGATATTGTTTGTTATAACGACAACAGAAATACGTCATCTGCGAAAATGTCAACTGTCTAACTATCATGACAGGTAAAAAGGTTACTGAGATTATAATTGCGCTTGTTGGCTGAACCGATAATTTTATCATAACCATATTTTGCAACATAAACATAGTATTTATATACATGGAGGCAATGCCCAAGTTTTTAATAAATAATAAGTAAATATAATATCTAATATCTTGCGTCCCGTGACATGTTGGACTTAGAAATTGTGGCAGCTAAACTAATAAAACCACGCTTGTAATAATCAAATACATTATTAGCTGGATCGTTAATCCAAACTCCTAGAGAATCTTATCATTTATAAATTGCACCTAACTACCTAAAACTAGAGTAAGTAGAATTACAATAGCTTAATTCAACATGGAATCACATACGAGTACATAGAGCAGTGCACAAAATAATGGGTTTTAAATAGTGGGTAATTGGGTTTATTTTCGAACTCCAAGTGGTTACATTTTCATTATGTTCATACTTAGGGTAAGTAAGCAAATATAAACAATAAACAGGCTTGAAATTCAGTTCAGCATCACCAAACGTGTTATTCCAAGTATAGCAACATTACGTAACCACGGAAACTTCCTAATCCTTCCCAAATTGTACAAACAGAATAACATCTCTAACCCTAAATTGTCACGAGGGAGGGCTTAGTAGAGGGTGGAGGGCCTAACAATAATGTCATCAAAAGATCCTTAATCATCGGGTAGTTGGGAGCATGTGTAAACGTCATCCGGAAAGGTTTCCAACTAAGACACAGAGCTGTATTTTAGCTTTTAGATTGAACAGGACAGGGACACAGTGTGTGGTAAGTAGTCTGTGCGTTTGTTGCAGAGGCCTCTTGGCTACAACAACATAGGGAAGGCTCTCGTGGGTCGATTTGGCGGAGCACGTCAAACACAGCGGTTCAGGCATCTCACGGTAGACCGAGTGTTTGGCGACACTCTCTCCAACAGCCTTCAAGTGTTTGAACACACGAGCCGTGAGTTTCCTCAACCACTAGCGTGTCTAAAGATTTATTCAGCATCGAGTTGTTTTCGTACCGCGTGTACTCGACGAAGGTGTGAAATTGAAAAACAATAGAAGATCTTGTGTGGAACAAAGTCTTTAGCAATGAGATAGGAGATATTCAAGTAACATTTGGTTTAGAACGTATAAAAGTAATGCTATTTTCGCCACATATTTTTTGTGTTCCTTTCATAATGGCACTCGTAAGGGTTACTTCAGTTGAGGCCTCGTACTTTCGAGAAATGACAGAATGGAAAAAACCTTTATACTTTGCGAAATAATGTTAGTCAGTGTACACACAAAAGGAAGAACGTAATTCAAGAGCAATAATGTTTTTATCACAGCTACAGATTACGTGACAAATTAAAGTTCGAGGAAGGTTTTTTTCTCTCGATAACGACCTATTAAGTTCGTGGAGCTGGGAGGAAGTTTTTTGCGCCTGGTATGAATTGGACGACTGCCTAGAGGAAGATATTTCTGAAATTAATTACAGGTTGCCTTTTTTACCAGCTTGAAAATGAAGACTGAGCGTGAGACCATTAATAAATGCAAATATACCATGAATTTAGTTAAGCATACAGATTTACGTAGAAGAATAAAGCATTAGACTTCAGGTTACAATAAATATTGTCAAAATTATACCAGCAAGTCAAATCCCAACGGACGAAATGCCAAACTCATAAGGAATTTCCTTTATTTATAGATTCAATCAATAAAGCAACGAAATAGAAGAATACGCTGAGCGCATCTCCGGATAAACTCTTGGGAATCCAAAGCATTTTTCTTACTTTTAAAGCCAGTACATTGTCAAAGTTGTTATGATTTATGCGATACCATCCCAAAGGAAGGCCAGTTTTCTCGCAAGTCAAACAGTAGATAATGTGACAGGAAATGGTACAAATGCGATACGTGAAGTTCCCGGTTATTCCCAGCAGAGGAACCAGTCAACTTAGGGCCGTCACATCTCCCAGTTACGAATTCAATTTCATTCTTTCCGATACTTCCGATCATCGGTTCGTGTTGTCGATAAGAATCTAATTTGGGGAAACGTTGTCGTCAACATTTTCCGACTCGATGTTTGAGATCGGTCATTGCGATCGGCAGCGTGTAAACATTCAAAGATAGGATGTGACATTGAGATGGGTAAGTGGGAAAGTTAGGAACAAAGCTGGACGCATACATATGACTATGTCATAAAAAGTTAAGGGACAATTTTATTTATGCGAACGTAGCCATGTTTTATTTTAGTTCTGAGCAAACTTTTCGGATTTGTTTGAAACTGTTCGACTTCAGTAGTCGCATATCATAAGATTATGCAAATAAGTACATACATTGTAACCTTGTTACCAATACTTTGAGACTGTCTAACATACTTTTTTACGGGGACATCAAAAGTCTGTGGTAAGTTTTGCTTCTATGAAAATATACATAAAGTATAAATGTACGTACATACACTACAAATGTTAGATCTTACAAAGCATATACCAGCATTACTAAGTACAGAGGCACTCGTAAAAATCCTTCTGTACCCTCAAGAATAGGTTCAAAACTGGGATAAAAAACTTATATACGAGCACACACACGTAATATTTTGTATGTTAGAAAGCAATGTAAGAGCTTGAAGAAGTAATAAACAAAGTTTTCGGCTCTAGTCAACTGTATGACGATGATTTATGTGTTAACTTTTAAAAGTTACGAAAATAGTTTCAAGATTCTCGGCGACAGTGAGCCGATCTATTCTAGCTCCCGAATTACACGGACTACTGTCTGACACGGATTTAGAAATGCGATAAATTGTCGACCAGATTTTTTATTATTGACAACCGATTTTATTAATTTCTTACATACATTAAGCCTCTATTCCGTCGAAGGGGTAGGCAAAGGTGTTGTAACAACAACACCCACATTTCACCGAAGATGATTAAGTCCAACGTTTCCGAAGGTGAGCCTATCACCGTCTCAGGCACTGCACATACGTCATTGAATTACTTCTCAAACATATGCAGGTTTCCTCACGATGTTTTTATTTACCGTAAAGCACATGGTGTGAAATAACAGCGCATAAGTTTTATAAGAAAAACTCACTGGTAAAAGCCTCGCTGGGATTCGAACTTGCGTCCACCAAGGCTCAGCATTTTAAAATAATTATATCGTGTAAAAATTGTTTGGATAAGCACAAGGCAATAATTTCTGACCCACATAACTTATAATGATTATCAATTAATTAACATAAATATCTTATCTCATCACAGATGTCGCTTACATAATGACTATATCAAAATCATCCTCAGGATTTATACCGCTTCGTTGAAAAGATGAAGCAGTCGCAAGAACCCAAATTCCAGGAATCACAGGGTAATTTTTGTGTATGTTTTTCATAAGCGCCCATTACAATGATCGTTCATCAACTCGAAGACTACATAAGAAAGGAAAGGGGAGTAAGGAAGTAAATTGTGCACAAATAAACACATAGTAAAAATGATAATACTTATGACGTATATGATGCTATTAGGAGCAAACTATAAGCAACTTACTAGGTTTTTTCTTCAAAGTCAAAAGTATCTTTATTCAATTAGACTTTTTATAAAGTACTTTCAAATCGTCAGAATGACATAATTATACAGGATTATACATGCTACCGCCAGGTTCGGAAGGTTGCTTTTACTGACGAGAACCTGGCACGAAACTCAGTAATTACTCTTTTCAAAAATATTATACAATTCAAAGAATACAAAATAAATAATTTAAGAATCGTAAGCTCATGGACAATGTTCCAATGCACAAATTCATATTACCTATTCACAAAATGTTAATATGAATATGAATTCAAGAATTTCGAAGGTTTAGAGATATGTATACAACGCCCAGTTTTCACCGATTCCAACGTAACAGATAACAAATCTCTCGCCACCGCTCAAAAATAATCACTCCTCTTGGAAAAAAACCAGAACCTTTACTCATTCAACTCAACCCAAAAACTAACTAGACGCCTATTCAGCGAATATTCATTCAGTACACATTGACAATAAAACGCGAAATAGCAATTAATCAATTCTGAAGTTACCGTAACACCCCAAGCTAACAAAGTATCGAAACTGTTACTTGAAAACAGCGGAGCACTGTACAATTACTAGATAACGACAGCCATTGTGCGAGAGCTTCAGCTTGAGTCAAACAAAAAGCAACAGTAAACCTTAGAGTTAGGTATTAGAGCCATTAATCACTGAGAAAACTTAATTGGACGCCCCTTGGACAGTCACGCGAGCAACTTTGATACACTTACCGCTAAGTGAACACTATATAATAGTGTATAGTAGATATACCTTAAAGTAATTGCTTTTAGAGACGTAGGGCACAGCGTGATTGAAAAACTACATAAGTGTCTGACAGTACATGCATAGGCAACTCGTTTGATGGTTCTTTGTCTTCTGAGGTTTGTAATATCAACTTAAAATAAGTAATTTATAAGGAACAATGCTGTTACTCCAAAGACACTCCTTTGTTGTAACAGTTTTTAGGAGAAAAACATAATGGAACCCAAGAGTAAAACTTCGTATCTGATGCCAGCTTTCAGGTTGAAAGGAAAACATATTGTAATATTCCCAGTAACACAAAGTGAGAACGAGAAAATGACACAATGCAAACGTTCATAAATTACAAAAACCATGCCAAATATAGTATCAAGTATGCAGATGAAGCTTACCTGTCCATGATTAACGTAGCCATGTCTCCTGGCTATATCGGCCACGTGTTCTGGTCCAGCCGGCACGTGGACCGCGAACTCATTGTGGTAGAAGGTCTCCCCGAAACACACCTGGAGCGCCGCTAGCAGGGCCAGCGCACGCCATGACGTCACCATGTCAGCGGTCTATCACCGCATCTGTCGCCAACGACCGATCACTAACAACCCACGAGACAACTAGGCAGGGCCGGGCGCTGGCTCATCCCACCACACTATACCTGCAAATAAATAAACACTAACATTAATAATAAGATAAAAGTTCTCTCTTTCTCAGAACAGTCTCCGAAGAGGTAAGCAGAGGTGTTGTAATAAGCCACATTTCACCGAATATGACACTTATATTATTTGGGGGAAACGGTGAGGCATACCCACATGGGATACATGTATGTATGTTAATTATTGGAATACTCCAATAACAAAAGGCAACCATCCAGTAAGATAGGCACTGTTCAAACTTCCTATCAGCGAGTGAGTGAGCTGTGAATCCCTCGGTGTCAGCCTTTAACAACCAAAGGCTTAATTAAAAGCCTCTCCTAATTGTAACGTGTACGCGCTCTCGAACACAAAAGGCGTCGACGAGATATTAAATTTTAATAAAGAATAATTCGCACTGCGGCTGCGCCCTCTCTTCAGCTTATTTTTTATGTTCGAACAGGCTCCGTAAGTATAAAAGGGAATTTAGGGCACGATAAACATATTTGGCAACGCGGGCGCGGCGGGCGGCGTGCGGAGCAAATCACGCGCTAGATAAAACGCAATAAGCGGACGCACAAACGCGAACAAGTTAAAAAAATCCGTGGGAAATCCCGAGATAATCCAGATAAGCCACGCGGGCAAAGTATGAAAAGCCTGACCGTGAATATATCAAAAATATTTATGAAATTTTATTTGGAAATTTATCCAACGTCCGCTGCGGGTGGAAGGGAACCTTTGAGCGGTATACCTTTGTGTATCCTTCGAAGGTCTGCGACATTTAATATATCCTTATAAATTAATTTACCAACTGTTTGATGTACAACATTGAGGTAAAGGGTTATTTTGGCATCACTGGTGTAAAACTCACGTCATAAAGTTGTATTTGTGCCATTCCAGTATCAACAAGAGGCTTCAAAATTGTATACTCAACCGAATTGTAACAAATAGTAGTATTACAAAGTAAATACTAAACAGTTTGGATTTCAAAGCGGTTACATTGAATGATTGATGAATTGCTGGCAGTATAGTACTTATGTCGTAATAAACAGCCCTATATTAAACCGAGTAGAGCGGATATTAATTTGAATGTTAATATGTTATCGCTAGACAGGTGCAAAACAGTATTTATTCGCCTTAGCAACAGATATCTAATATCTTATGCAAGTATGTCACTGAACACATCCAAATTTGAACAGAACGTTTTCATTTCACTATATTAATCTACGCTACAACACTTCACTTCGTCGTATAAAGAAATAAATTCCCAAGAGAAATTGTTCTATTTTTATTTCAGTGCAGTTTTAAATTGAGTTGCATGTCAAAGGCTTTGTAAGTTTTCATTAGTTCCATTAGAATGTAAGAAAAATGCTCACGTTATGCGCGCACGAGAGCAATTTTAACGCAGCAAATAAACTACTCGTATATCAAATAGCTTCGAACCTAGGCTACCCTAGTTTATACTTATAATCGCACTCCTGTATTACCCATAGGTGCAGGTAGTGGTGTAATTACGGTACACCAACATTCCGCCAGTTATATTTAGTAGAGGTGCGCCTATTGTCGGGTACTAATCCAGATTTCAGGCTGACAGATAGAAAATATAAATAATTAGCGGACCTCACGCGGTTTCACCCGCGTAGTTCCTGTTCCCGTGGGAGTACGGGGATAAAATAAAGCCTATGCTACTTGCTGATGATTTAGCTATCCAATGGTGAAAGAATTTTTGACATCGGTCCAGTAGTTTTTGAGCCTAATCATTACAACCAAACAAACAAAGTTTTCCTCTTTATAACATTAGTGTAGATAATTAGCATAGCGCTTGCAATCACTAGACCAAGGAGGCCTGCGAATAGCTACTCATTTTAATCATTTACTTTGTTATATTTGCATCAATCAATCTTGGATCACGAATAAAAACCAATACACGGACTATTTAATTAATATCGGTACTTAGGCCTGCGTATAACTTTGTATGAATAAATGTAATATTATTAAACATCAGTCTCATCTAGGCTAATATAGCTTAACACGAGTCTAATATTACTGCATTAGATTGTTTGGATTACCGTCCCGCTCATTTATTTACCTGAGTCAAAAACATCAACAGGAAAAAACATTTGCAGTATTTACTTAAGTAAATAGTCGGCACGTTGAAAGTGCAGTTTAATGCGACTATATAAAATGCCAGTGTATTTAATATGATGTGACCCTCTGGTATAATAATAAACTGTAATATTCAAAAGATCTGGGGTGCGATCAGATTAATTCGACGCTATGGCGGGGATAATTCCATTAGGCCACGAGATCGGTACATCGGGGTGGCCCAAAATATTTACGACTTAATAACGAACCCGACAGGGTTATTTATTTAAATGACATTTTTCACTCTCGCCACATTAAATTTTACCCAAAGTTACGGTTGCGCGGCGCCGCATTTCATCAAATGAAATTTAAGGCGCGTCTAAAATGTTACGGCACTCGCTGACATCTGATGACTGCTGGAGTATGATAATAGGATGAACTGGGAACTGTGCGCGAGGGTGAATCAATTTGCAAGATAAATATACCACCAATTCATTCAACGACACTGAATCGATTTGTGCGTTCAAGTTCATTGATATTAATATTGCTCAGAATCACGAAGATCGTAGGCTACTCTCTTCAGTCAAAATCTCCCGTCAAATGATCCCTGCACACCTTACCAAACCTCTGGAAAAAATAAAAAGATTGAGAGAGAGATTTCAGTTTTACAGGTACCATAAGCACACAAATAAAAATTAATCGTAGTAACCCAGATTTAATGATGTTACCTAACAGATAAATGACGAGAATTGTCATAATCAAGTCAACATCACCAAAGCAAAGATTCGTACGCATATTGAATGGAACGGTTCGCTTTATTAACGTACAAAGTGAAGTGGCACTTCCATAACGAGGACTGTCGATAGATTCCTCGGGGCGCCTAAATCTTGTCGGCGAACACCTCAATAATTAGCCGGTTATTCGCAGCAGTCGAGCATCGCGGCATGAATAAAACATCGTTTACGAAACACAAGTGCCATTATAATGGCCAGAGAAGGTTGATCTCTCGCTCCCCTCCGCTGCCTTATAAGATAAAGGTCCGTAGGGGTGTTTCGGGGATTGGTACAGGTCTCTATTGAGTGGGCTCCATCCACGGGGCCTTCGAGTGCACGGGCCAAAACAAACAGGCCGGGAGCAAACAGACGGTGACGTGGCAAACACGGCCGCTATTATGTAAGAGGATTAATTAGAATGCAGGGCCGAGTCCCACAGGAGTATGCAGTCACTTTACAAGTTCAACACAATGACTCCATATAGGTGTAATTCTCAATTAACAACATACGCGTATAAAACTCTAACGTTGAACAATAAAAACGGCTAAAATGTTTCTTCTTTGGCGAGAATTATTCTATTATTATTACACTAATGAAAAGTATTAGACATAATGAAGACGGCGTAACGTAGTGGAATATAGCTCCTGTATCGGTAATTCCACGCGGCTCCTAATTGCTAACTTCACATCGTAACGGCGCGGTGTCGGAAAGGCTATATTTTATCGATGAAGTTTCGCTGAATTGACTGTGCAAAATGCTGAGCACGTTAACTATGTAACGAGGTGCACCGACACTCACAGGGACTAATGTACCTGTACTTTAAGATGGAAATGCACCTTATTTTCCAAGTTTGCATATAAAATGACGACTTACTCCAGCAGTATTTCCTTTTGATGATAGTGAATGATATTTTAATGATTTTTTTGTACTAGATGGGCCCAGCACATTTTATTTATACAAACATTATAAAGAGAAAATATTTTTATGTAAGTATGTTTGTAACGAATTGTCTCAAAAAGTACTGGACCGATCTTGAAAATTCTGTCAGCAATGGATAGCTACATCATTAGCGAGTAACATAGACTATATTTTATCCCGGTTCTTCCACGCTATCTGGAACTACTCGAGTGAAACCGCGTGACGTCCGCTAGTTTTTAAATAAAAGCCTAAACTACTCCTTGTAACACCAGCTATCTGGCAGTGAAAGTCGGTTCAGCCGTTTCAGAGATTATATACGGAACAAACAGACAGTCTACGAAAAAAAAAATATAGATTTTAGATTTTAAGTGCCGTCTTATATACTTTCATATGCGCTTAGTTAAAATCTGTTGAAGTTAAAATTTGGAACTGCAAAAAGTTCGATTCAATTCTTCTGTCCACTTTATTAAGGTAAATAAGTATTCACTCAACCTTAAGGGGTTGCCGTAACCGATATCGGCTATATAAAATAACTACTAGAGCCCTCAATTTCACCTGAGTTGAAATAATCATCGAATTATTCCCTTTCCGAAATAAAAAAAAATACAATACAAATACTTGTACGTATTTGGAGAAACACTTCGACCAAATTTTCTCTAAGTTATATTTTATAGATGTAAACATGTGTTAATTATTATTATTATTTTAATTATAAAATGTTTTCATATACTAAAAGCAACTAGCTAGCTAGTGTAGTAAAATATTATAAGGCTTATTATGCCGAGGCACGTGGCATGCGGCCGACGTAGCATTGTGCTACGAGCCGCGGGTGCTACGCCGGCGCTACGGCGTAGATACGAGCTCTACGAACTTTAGCTACTGGTGTAAATTAAGTTATGGTTCAATAAAATTCAGATGCAGCATAATTAAGACTCTTTCATCGTCCTATTTAAGGATGAGCATATTCAGGTAAAATTTACTTCAGCTCAATGACATCATTATAGCTTGGATATCAGATTTTATTTGAAACTAGATGTGCCCCGCGGTACAACTCGCGTTGGTTTTATTTCGCGTAACCCTATTTCTTAACAGACATTTTATTTTAAATTATTCATTTTATGCAAATAGTATTTATTTAAGAGCCGTGGTGGACTCGGGGGTTGAGCAGTCGCCTACTATGCAAGCGACGCAAGTTCGAATCCCAGCGGGGCCTGTACCAATGAGTTTTTCTAAAAAACTTATGTACAGTGATTTCACACCACGTGCTTTACGGTGAAGGAAAACATCGTGAGGAAACATGCATATTTCTGAGAAGTAATTCAAAGACGTATGTATAGTGCCTGAGACGGCGATAGACTCACCATCTGTCACGTTGGCACTTAATCAAATTCGGTGAAAAGTGGGTGTTGTGATAACAGCACATCTGCCTACCCCTTCGGGGAATACAGGCGTGAGCATATGTATGTTCGTAGAAATGTGGGTGTTGTTATACATCTCTGCCTACCCGTTCGGGGAATGCAGGCGCATATGTATGTATGAATGTATGTAGATATTAAGTAAAAGTGAGAAAGTATTTACACCTATAGTATAAAATGTATCAGTTCACACACCTCAAGGGTTAATCCATATCACAACACCACATTATTATCCTGACCTAGCCCGGCACGTAAGCCACGTGACCTAATTGCAGGAACTCACGATACTGTGGGTAGGCGGAGAAAATCGTGTTTTTATAGCGACACTAGGATACAATAAAAAACGTATTAGTCCAGCGGTCAGGTCGATTTGTCAAAGGGTCGTTTATTCTGACAGTTGACTGTGCGAAGTCAAATTATTAAGGTTATGAATTCATGTTAAATGTAAGGAGGGCAGGCTGGCAAACCTAGCTGTAATAGATGTAAAGGGTAGGGCCGGATTTACGTTAGACGCAAAAGTGGGCTAGCCATATCGGTAGATAGCCTAAGGTAGTATAAAGTAGTGAGGCCAACCTATGCCTAAGTGTATTATCGGTGACTGCGTTTGTGTTATAAATTTATGAGGCAAGTTACTTCTTTCGTCAACATTAAATCTGGAGACATTAATTTGTTTTATGCTTTTCATTACTTAAAAATCTGTGTCATAATCTAGCATTCATTACGGGTATTGTACCTATGAATACATAGTAGCACATCTATACTAATATTATTAAGAGGAAAGGTTTGTATGTGTGTTTGTAACAAATTGGCTAAAAAGTACTGGACCGATTTTAAAAATTCTTTCACCATTTTATTGTCACATTATCACTGATTTTAATATACGATATTTTATTACGCGGGTCAGCTTGTATATTATATACAGGGTGTAGACTTTTTAGGCGTTCATTTTCGGCACAGGGTATTGGTAGGTGGCACTTAAATATATATAAAAAAAACTATTATTTTCCTCTGTCCTTATTATTTATACATACATATGCTGTGTTCACAACACCCACTTTTCACCGAAGATGATTAAGTGCCAACGTGATAGATAGTGAGTCCATCGCCGTCTCAGACACTTTAATACGTCATTGAATTACTTCTCAGTAATATGCAGGTTTCCTCACGATGTTTTCCTTCACCGCAAGTCACGTGATGTGAAATCACTGTACATAAGTTTTTTAGAAAGCTCATTGTTACAGGCCCCGCTGGGATTCGAACTTGCGTCGCTTACGTAGCAGGCGACTGCTCAAACCTCAAGGCCACCTCTCTTAAGATTATTATTATCACTTATTATTTATATTTGTGGTTAAGTGTAGTTTTAAGGGTTTATTGCAGGTACGATGTTTATTCTATGATATGTGGAACAAAAGACAATGCTTATTTTGGTTTTAAAACAAAATTCATAAACAAAACTACTCAAAAAATAAATACAATTAATTTTTTTTAATACATATATACAGTAGCATCATGAATTATATGTCTAGAGTATATTTTAAACTATTTTGTATGCATTTCTGTCTTTGTATACACCTGATAGACGTCAGCTGTATACAAATGTCAGAATAATTGGATTTAGAGATAAAATATAATGATCTCCTACCGAATTTCGGTTACGGCGGCTAATCTCAACGAGGATTAGCCATGTGCGCAGGAGATATTATAGTGCACAAGTGTGTGCGCAAACACAGGTGCACTCTTTATCACCTCACTCTCATAGTCCGATGGGAGGCAATCAGACACGACCGGAGAGAGATCAGGCGTAGGACCAACGGTGAAACGTGCTTTCCGGAAAAACCCAATATCTATTTTTTTTTATCCGACCCGGGAATCGAAGCCGGGGCCTCGTGATCGGCAGGCGAAGGTACCACTAGACCAACGACAACGAGGCAGTTAAACTTCAGAGACATCTATATGCGTTACAGTAAGAATAGGTGTAGGTAGATAGACCAGTGAATAATGAAACTAGTGCCTCGGGCCCGTAATGTTTCGCGTTGAAACTTGAATAATTACGCTTTTAACCTGTCAAATCACTAGTTAGTGTCACCTTCAGATGACAAGTTTTATTACAACACTAGCTATGCCCTGCGGTTTCACCCGCGTAGATTTAATTCAATTCCCTCGGAACCATTTTTTTTTAAATAAAATTAAGACTACGTTTTTCCTTGTAACAGTAGTCTATCTATAGCATATCTGACTGTGAAAGTCCCGTTAAAATCGGTCCAGTAGTTTCAGAGTTTACCCGGAACAAACGGACAGACAGAGATTTTTTTTTTTAATTATGAAAATTTGTTTTTTTTAGTCAGTTATGCTTTCAAACGCATTTAGTGAAAAGCTGTTATTTTGGAATTACAAACAGACACTTCAATTTTATTTATCTGTATAGATGAATTTACTCACAGTAGCTAGCCATATGAGTAGTGGTGGGTTGAATAGTTCTAATCTCAACGGTCGTAGGTAACGAGATATCAGTAAAAACTTGAGCGCAGTGATGTCACACTAGTTCGTACGATTCTTCTGCGAAAATGGTATTGCAACACCTTCGGGTACTTTTCTGGGGCTAAGTAAAAAGATACATAAGAAATACAGCTCTAATTTATAATATTTTATATTTACATTAGGCCGTACTGGCCTTGGTGTTTGAGCAGTCGCCTGCTACGCAAGCGACGCAACTTGGAATCCCAGCGGGGCTTGTACCAATATGTTTTTCTATAAATTTATGTACAGTGATTTCACACGACATTACAGTAATTCAAGGTCGTATGTTTAGTGCCTGAGACGGCGATAGACACATCTGTCACGTTGGCACTTTATCATCTTCGGTGAAAAGTTGGTGTTGTGACTACAATACCTCTGCGTACGCCCTTCGGGGAATACAGGCGTGAGCAATGTATTGAAGTACATTAGGTATATATTGATAAATGATGTATATAGGGAATGCACGCTCGAGAATTGTTTAATTAGGTTCCTACGTTCGATCCCGATTTCAAACGAGGTATACGATCGAACAAAGAACATTATCTACATTTACATCGGTAGGTATGTACGGCTACGATATGAGGGCTTCAACGGGCAACCACTTGCATATCGAGTGGACTTCCCCTCGACACAATAGGTCCTTGGGCCCCTCCACATATGCGGTTACTTGGTACGATCATGACTTGTGATCATTCGACTGTGCCTCCATCTCAATGGACCGACAGCGATCTTCCGATAGAGCGGGTTATCTCACATGTAGTATGTATTGACTGTAATACGGATCTTGGAATATAACCCATGTCAAAAGCAAACCTCGGACGGATACTTACTACACGT
Source organism: Watsonalla binaria (assembly GCA_929442735.1). NCBI lineage: Eukaryota > Metazoa > Arthropoda > Insecta > Lepidoptera > Drepanidae > Watsonalla > Watsonalla binaria. The sequence goes on from OV838932.1 coordinate 2,939,545, forward strand.
GAGGCATATAATGTAGAGTATGATAAGATTCATGTTTGTGTTGCACGCAGATTAGTGTTAGCAGAATGCCTAAATCAAATAATAAATGTATGCCCATTGAGCAAAGCAAAATCAGCACGATAAAAGTACCTACCCACATCTAGAATGTCTTATACATGTATGTACTTAGAAGGGTTACACAGATGTTTATAGTTATACTACACTCACATTTCGCCAGTAATAAGTCCCATGTAATAGGGGGCCATTAAACAGGCACTAATTCAAGCTGCTACTGTAAAATTACAAGTGGAAACACCCAATAACGTGGTGTCCGATCGAGGGACTAACATGGCAGTTTTTTAGGGTTCCATACCCAAAGGATAAAATAACGGGACCATATAACTTCGAAAGAAGTATGTAAGGATCGTAGCATGTGGCAAACGGTAGTCTCTGCCTACCCCCATGGGATACAGGCGTGAGCATACGTATGTATATTACTTCGCTGTCCGTCTGTCACCAGACTGTATCTCATGACCCGTGACAGATTGTTGAAAAAAAAACAGCATAAATATAACATTCAAAAAACGTGATTTCTTTTACACACATTTATTAACAAAGCACGAATATTCATCACTAAAATGCTCCCAAGTCATGTCTTATTTTTTATGACGAGAACATTTTGTAAACCAATGCCCTGCGGCTAATTTAAGTTGAGTCGTCAAACGAAATTTACTTAAACCTTAAAAAGTCACTCACAGAAGCTTTCTATTTAATTGTTCTTTAGTTCAAGTGTTCTGTTACTTATTTTATATTTTTCAATTATGTGTCTAGACAGAAAATCCAATAAGTTAAGACATTATTTTTGGATAATTATAATTAGAGTAATAATATTTTCTGAGGAAAGCTGTGCCTCGCGGTTTTACCCGCGATGGATTAACAAAAAAAACTTCGTTACTTAGAGATAATATTTCCCGTTTTAGTAATAATGTCCATTGATCGCTTCTATTGGTCGCAGCGTGAATTTGTAAAGTCTAAATCCTTAGGTACTCGATGGGTAAATTTATACAACACAAAAAAAATCCAAACGAACAAACTCTTCAGATTTATTATATTAGTTTAGATTATTTATACAATACACTTCTGGGAATACTTTAGACGTAATATAATCGAAATTTTCATATTGAGTAAAATTGTTCCCATTATTTAATTTATGAATGGGAAGTTATAAATAATATAATTTACTATTCAAAAAAAACTCCTCAAAATAAATATCATAGTAGAGAACAGGTTTATAATACAAACACTAAAATTAATTGCCCATATAAGGAAGCAAAAGCGCAAATGCCCTTCGCACCTGGAGCTGTCTTTCAGCCATGCAAGTCCAGGTAAAAAGGACGTAAAGACGTCCCTATCCATGAATGCTAGTAAAGTGTACTTTTATCTATCAAACAATTGAAGGTATGGCCACTGCTGCTCCAAAAAGGCCACATATACTTAATCTAAGAACAAAGGATTTAGCGAACCAAGTACCGCCAAGCACTACAGTAGCCAGAGGCAATGCAGACAATATAAATATGAAACTAAGTCAATAAGTTGAAAGGTAAACAAGTCAGTTTAAAAGGTAAATAGACGGACGGAAATCCAGCGTGTGCTCCGATGTACGTATTGCTGGATTCCACATTTTTGAGAGTTATGTAATATTTACTCAAACTTTTATGGAATACAGTGTATTTATACGTCAGCCAGCTATGCCCGGCTTCCTATTTTTATTGATTGGTGATTTTATTCGCAGATTCTTATTTTTTTTTCTGACAGCAAATATACATCCTTAGTTACTCCTTGCAACACAAGCTATCTGCCGGTGAAAGTCCCATTAAAATCGGTTCGAAAAGACGGAACAGACAGAGAATTTGTTTAAAAAAAATTGTTTATTTTTTGTTATGTTTGTGTGTGAAAAGCCGTTAATTAGAAATCAAAAACAGAAACTTAGACCATTCTTTTTATCTGTGTAAAGATATAATCACTTGTTTTCTAGCATGTACTTATATATTTCGTGAGCGTATATCCTATCCAAAATCATTGAGCTGAACTACCTGAAATCAGGATTACAGAGAAAATCCACGAATTATCTGCGTGGCTTAGTTACAAAGTAATATTTGTTAAAGATAACGGCAAATTCAACGGTAACAAAGCTTAAACTTTAGCTTTAACGACGAAATTACTAACGTCCTTTCGCAAACTTTGGTCAGTGGCATATTTGTGTAAAAGTTGTAGATTTATAAATACGAGTGGTCCCACTCGCCTGATGATACAAATAGACAAAAACTAATCAGGCATCTGGGAACGCGGTTACAGTTAGCTAGCGGTACCAGTCGCCTGCAACCTCAAACTTTATAGTCAGAGTCATGACGTCACCTGACCATTTTAAAATGATGAAAATCTTTTTTCGCCTAGCCCGTACTTTAAGAGTATATTATAGCTTATGTCAGTTGATATAATCAGGCTTAATATAATAAATTAAATATAAAATAGGCGTCTTCACTCCTATATTAATTCAGTTACACCAGAGCGATGTCGCTAAAAGCGGTAGTATACATCTGCCACGGAGACGTACGTATCAGAATCAGAAAACATACAAGGCGGTTATAATACGGCTTATAAAATATACTTTGAATATGATATGTCGTCGGGGCAATATTTTCACAAATTCCCCGTCATAAGGGTAGTATCATATCATAAGAGCCGCGGTGGCCTTGGGGTGTGAGCAGTCGCCTGCTACGCAAGTGACGCAAGTTCGAATCCCAGCGGGGCCCGTACCAATGAGTTTTTCTAAAAAACTTATGTACAGTGATTTCACACCACGTGCTTTACGGTGAAAGAAAACATCGTAAGGAAACCTGCATATTTCTGAGAAGTAATTCAAAGACGTATGTACAGTGCCTGAGACGGCGATAGACTCACCATCTGTCACGTTGGCACTTAATCAAATTCGGTGAAAAGTGGGTGTTGTGATAACAACACCTCTGCCTACCCCTTCGGGGAATACAGGCGTGAGCATATGTATGTACCATTATTTGTCTCAGAGGCTAGTTGGTGTACTGACGTAACCTGTTAGCTAATAGAAAAAGTCCCACAGAAAGTTGCGTGCACACAATCTTTCAATGCTACAATAGCTTTTGTAGAGCTTTAAATAACCTTTACCATCTAAAGGAGATATTAAATAAAGCAAATGGTCTGTTTATTATTAACCTGATATTCCAGCTTCTTGTATTGCGGTATAATTATTGGAGTTATAGGTATATCAACTTAGTTGTATGAAGCACCCTCGTACGAGGGTTTCTAGGGAGGGTCTGCATTTCTCGGAATTCGCCACGTTACCACTTCCCCGCGTTCATGCTTTAGAAATATCACTAAAACTGTTTATAGGTAGTAATTAACACAAAATATACCTTTATGTACTTAGTTTGGCATTAAGTCGTAAGCTACCTGATTTATTCGTACTGGTACATATTAAAGTCGTAGGGCGTTTAGAATTGTATATACTTTATTACTTATACTGAAGTATATAAAGAATAATATAGAATATAAAGAATATATAGAATATAAAGCTGAATAGTTTGTTGCTTGAACGCGCTAATCTCAAGAACTACTGGTCCAACTAGAAAAATAATTCATTGTTAGATAGTACTAATTTATCTAGGCTATAGGCTATATCTATCATCAGGAGCAATTGGGGGTTATATTCAGCATTAGACCAATGTAATTCCACGAGGTCGACTTACATACTTACTTGTACAATTTGAATTAAAAAAATGTAGTCGGTATATTTGATTACTGGGATGTTATACGATTGGGTAATTATACTCAACAACATGCTAAACTAAATGGCAACGGAGCGTCCGTATGTAAATACTTAGCAACACAAGCTTTTCTTCACCGAACCATTAGTAAAGGGCACAAGAACGATGTAATTACATTAGCGCGCATCCGAAATGGCATCCGATTGCATCTACTGCGACAGACGTATGAAATAATTGGTTCACCCTGACAATAGGGGATCGAAGCATGAACCAGATGGAACCGTAGGTACGGGTAATAGGAGAGCGTATTGAATTGATGCATTAGCATGACGTAGGAGCCAGACGTCCGCACTTAGCGTCCAATTTGAATTAGACGCTCACATGACACACACCTATACGTATCACCTTTGAATTTCCCCGCACTATCATTAGTAGATAAGTGGCGATATTATATTCCATTAAGTTGACGAACTGATTAATGTCAGTGACCGAGTTGACGTCGCACGTGTCACGTGTACATATTGTATTGAATATGCGTAGATCACCAAAAAACAACATCGTTAAAGTGACATTACTAACAAATCATAACGTTACATTAAGTAATAAATAGATCAAGAATTGCTTAAATATAAGTATTTGTGATCATTAAAGCTATTTCAGTGAGCGTCGAAAATTATGTTAGACGAAATCCAGAATAATAGAGAACAAATGAGGGAGGGATCTCAGCAAATCCTATTTCTTACTTCGGTTACAGGAAACGTGGGAAATGCCTTTGCAAATTGGACAGTGGAAAAGTTGTTACCTCACTCGCGTGAACTACACAGAAGCCAATTTTCTTTCTTCCACATTAAACTGGAAATGAAGTTTCGTAGCTTTTTAAAATACATGTTTATTTGGTTACCCACCTACTTCTATGGCCGACCCTAGATCGTTGCGCTCAAGTAATATCGTGTAGCTGAACTAAATTCTTGCCGAGCTTTTCATGGCCGTATATATGCATCGGCGGGTGGCGGGTAATGTATGCAAAACGAGCTAATAAAACCCGAGTCTCGGCTGCGCAGTAAATTGGAGAACAGTTGACATTTATCCAAAGTTACATCCGTTACAATAACAGTCGCAGTTACGATATCCGAGCGCGCTCCGGCGTCCATTTGTTCTAGTTCCGGAGGCTGAGCGCTGCAGCTCTCTAATGTAATGGAAAACTTTACACAAACACGTTCGGTAGCTAGCGCGGATTAGACGCACCAAGTGTGCCGCTCCGCTTCGCCTTAAACATCGTTAAAATTCACACTACAGACTATCTCAGTAGGAACTCTACAACATATTATTATTGGGCTATTTTATGATTAAATCTAGTTTATCCGAGCTCATACGCCACATTATTTGCTTTAGGCTTCTTGACAAGCAAAGTTTATGAGGCCCCACTCAATATAAAAAAAAACATATTTCACGATGAAAATCTAAAATGTACATACGGGTGATGCAGCGCGAACACCGCCACTCATTTATTGTGTGATGCGCGTAAACAAGTGGCCGTCGTCGGATAAAAGCAATATATTATACTGCTGTCGATTTAAACGCCATAAAAATATGGACCAATAAATGTGTAAGCAGCGTGTCAGGTAAAGAAGATTGATGGCTTAATTCAGTACCACACCCACAAACGGACAGCTTTTTTTGTTACGGAGCGAATTTTATATGCGTCTGAGTAACGTGCCCGACGGAAATGAGAAAGTTATCGGTATCTAAATCCTCGCCCTGGGGACAGTTGAACGTTTTCCTAATAGATATAAAATCCGGGGGTTCGTATAATTCAATTTCGATCTTTGGTATGGTAACGCGTTCGTTGGGTGAGTAATTTATGTGCGGACACGTTGACGACGGTACGGCGCAATCCTATGCGCGTCGGATGATTGCGCTCTGCGGTGTTGAAGCCTCGCCGTCACCACCTTGCACACTAGTTCTGTCACCATGATTGCGGGAACAAATACAAGATATCAATCCTGTCCGTCTGTAGCGCTTCTATTATATGCAAATGAAACATAACCTCCGACGGCACATCCGTATGATGTTACATAAGAAGCACACTCATATTTATAATATCATATTACATGTTAGCAGCAAATATTATGTTTGATATTCAATCATTCCTGTTTAGGCGAATACAGAGCACCCAAATCAAATTGTTTGAGTAATACGGCTTTCTTATCAGGTTGCGAAATCTGAGCAGTCGTGCATAAGTTCAAACTTTCAAGACCCGTTTCAAAAGTATATATCCAAGTATCATAAAGAAAGAAGTTGAACTTAATCGGAATGCGTTCAAAGTTCGAAGTCAATCAGAAATCACTTCAAACAATCTTGCCCGGCAATTTGGAAGGGCAACGCGGCCGACCCAAATTAGTTCACATCAAAGTTCAACACAATCGGGCTAGGCCCGTAGAGTCAATAAACCGGCAGTTAACATCGTAAATTATGGCTGGAGAGCAATAGGTCATATCCTTAGCATTAATGTTATCTGCAGCAATAAACCATCCGACCGATGCCACGGCTTCCATTTGTCGTAATATTCACCGCCCGCACCCACCGAGACTAAAACAAGCACAAATTGGCCTAATATTGTGCTAAAATGTTACATCACTATTCTGCAAAACCTTGTTTTATCCGATAGTCAGCTGAAGCCAGATCAGCTATATGCATTCTGGGAATAACATAAAGAGAATTGAATCATTGTTACCCCTAAATATACTCCTATATTTACATGAGTCAATCAACAAATAAAACGAAACCTTATTTATTGGACTCTGCGCGTTAACTTATGTGCATGGGCACCAAAGTAATGTTGATATTGTCAAGTCGTGGCGTCTTATTAAAAAAGTTAGACAGATGACGCGATTTTTTCTGGCAAGGTGAACGCCGAGACAAATTTTCGAATAACTATATATTTTGTACGGACCCTACTTTTTTGAACTTTTTATATTTATAGGCTTGTAAACTATATTTTAGAAATGGCTCTCTTACTCTACCTTAAGGCTTGAGATCTTATTGCCATTGTTTGGGAGATCAAAATTGGCCTTCTGAAGACTGCAGGCACTAAATAAAACTAGGGTTCACATCGTAAGGTTTGTTATAATGTTACGTCAAAGAATAAAACATTTTTTTAGGATATGGTTTCCGGCAGTTGGTAGGCGGAATTATCTCCACTGCTTAACCGGACTATAGGGGCGAGACCCAAGGGAATTTAAACTTAAATACTAAGCAACACAGTTAAGGGTCTCGGACCTCGGCTTAGGCCGTTGTTAAGGGATGAGCTGGACCTGAGTGGTAAACAAAACAATGGTAGACGTATGGCGTATTTATTTAACGCGATGCAACTTTCAATAGCGCGATCTATTTTACTACTCACGCCATCTACTTACAAATAATGAAACTAAAACATACTCATGTACGATTCGTGCACTAATTATATGAAATACTAATACAAATAAACCGCATAAAGAATCACATTTTTCTATCCAGCCGTGGTGGCCTCGGGGTTAGAGCAGCCGCCTGCTACGCAAGCAACGCAAGTTCGAATCCCAGCGGGGCCCGTACCAATGAGTTTTTCTAAAAAACTTATGTACAGTGATTTCACACCACGTGCTTTACGGTGAAGGAAAACATTGTGAGGAAACCTGAATATTTCTGAGAAGTGATTCAAAGACGTATGTAAAGTGCCTGAGACGGCGATAGACTCGCCATCTGTCACGTTGGCACTTAATCATCTTCGGTGAAAAGTGGGTGTTATGATAACAACACCTCTGCCTACCCCTTCGGGGAATACAGGCGTGAGCATATGTATGTATGTATGTATTTTTCTATCTAGTATTTACATTTAATGCTAGAAGTACTGCTCTGTACGATAAAGCTATTTGATCAAATCGAATTGAAGCATTTGATAGTGGAATCAGTAGAGCAAGAATTTAATTACACTCTTTTGATATAAAAACTGTAGAATAAATACTTATTGTGAAGAGTTTAAATGGTACAGTTAGGTGTTTTTGTTTGTGTTGTGTTGGTTGTTAGCGTGGTGGACACCGCGTCGTATGTCGCAAAGAGAAAAGTATTTCTCATTTGCTCGAGAGGGAAAAACAACAAAAATACCTCACGTCCCGTCCTCAATCTCCTTTGGCTCACGGACAAAGGAATATTATTTCAATTAAGCCCTCGTGAAACAAAGTGAAGTGAACGTGGTTTTTGTATCGTCCTAAGACTGTTCTTGTTTAATTGTCGCAAGATGAGCTCGCGGTGGCTAACTTTAATTATGCTTTTAACTTTTATTTGCTAACATTTTTGTCGTGACAATAATTTTTAATAAGCTGAACTGTAAGGCTCTTTCTGAATAAGAATTATTTAAGACTCTTGTCATTGAACCGGGATGCGAGTTAGCTTCTGCTCTAAAATAACATTATAAACTAGCTGCTCCCCGCGGCTTTACTCGCGTATACTTAATTTCATGGAGAACATCAGCTAACTGCCGATCGGTCCATTCATTTCAGACATTACCTGGACAGGCAGACAATTTTTTTAATAATAAGATGTTTTATGTTAGTATCGTACCTATCTATATACTTTAGTGAAAAGCTGTTGATTTGAAATTACAGACAGACACTTCAATTGTATTTAACTGTATATATAGATGTATAGACAATAACAGTTATGCAATAGCTCATAAAATCAGTAAACACGAAGAAACTTTGTTCTAGCTAATAAAATGGACGGCTCAATTCTTGATTAAATATTATTTGATATAATCTCTACTACCACAGTATAAAATAACGTCGGTATGTGTATCCATACATGAGCAAAGCGTGGGAAAACTGCCAGCCGTGTATAGCACGAACACGCGATATTTCAATAGGGAGATGCAACTAATGTACCACCCGCGGAGCGTATCGGCCAGTTTACCAGCTAGCTAACATTATTCAAACTTGGTTATATCTAGTGAAAACTCGGCGGGAATGTGACACTCGCACAATATTACATACAAGCACTATATTGAGCTGAACACGCGCATGATCTGTGTGTGATATAACCATATATTCGGGAATATTTCGTTAACAACTTTGAGAATCTCAACTCTTACTATTAGTTATCCGCATTCTTCGCCGAGATTCAGGTCAACAACTGTTAAATTCCAATTACAAATTAACGGTTCTTGATTGTGATGAAAATTAAAACTCAGTAAAAACGAAACCACTCACTTCGACACTAAATAATTTGCTGAATTCCTAAGAAAAAATTCCAATTACCCTGAAGGTGGGCCCTACTATGGGTACTAGGCAAAGGAGAGAATTTGGAGTGAATTTTTTCTCGCCCTAATTTGGTCCTGATTAAATTCGTTGCGGGTGCCAAGACAATTTAGCCTCCGGCCGCTTACTGTACTGGGTCGTCGTTCAAAATCGTCGTGCGTCGCTATTCAATTGCAGATTACAATTACAGTGCAGAGGTTGATGTTTTGAGATGATATTGTACTCCTTTATCGGTACTTTTATTCCATTTGTCGTGAAACATTTTGGCCATGTGAGACAAAAAAACTTAAATCGAAATAAATTATATCTTACGGGAAGCTTATCAAAGGCCCATGTACCGCTGAGCGCTACAAAGAGAGCACAGTTACAGATGACGTTATAAGCTTTGAGCGCTAGCCTAGATATGCAGTAGTAATTTTTAGGTTTTGTATGGCACAGGCCCGTATAGGAGCACGTATTAAGAACTTCTAAGCTTTGAAGTTTCATTTTATGATACTAAAATAAAAGGTGAAAGCAAAGACATCACTAATATAACGATGATATTAGACCCCCGGTTATCAGCAGTAAGTAGAAATAGGTTCCATGCCACTGTAATACAATAGGATACTGTAAACGAAGAGGCACCCTACATGATTGAGAGAACTTGGAACATTCCTCACCCGTGCAATATTAGAGCTCACCCCGTGCGCATTTCACATCCTACAACCAACTATGGAAACTTTCAGCTTTATTGTTCAACTGAGCTTAACTCAGTTTATAGGTAACGGCAAACTCTAAATAGCGGTAGCTTCATAACACGATCACATTCTCAATCACAATTTTGTTAAAGCAGTTATTTAAGCTTCGTCGTAACTTGTTTCAACTTAAATTTCCTGTATCTTGTACATGATGATATTGACTGATATTTCGTTGTGAATACATAACTATAACAGAGATTCTTTTTTGAGAGATCATTACTATGTGGTGGCATCCATAATCAGGACACATGCCTGTTTTTTTATCGACGAGGTGAAATCATTCAAAGGTCCCCCGACCACCGACCACCCTGGGAGAGGCAGGTCGGGATCGTGTGCCAGGTCATCGACGATAGTTTCCCCAGGAATCGCCATCGAGGAGGTCACTTACTCAATGGAGGCCCCCGAAGAGCACTAACCCGAAGCCATTATCGTTACCTTGGACGTATCCTTGAGACAAACAATGGATCGAGCACTCGAGGCGGTCACCTGGCCTTGCACCTCAGGATACATGGTATGGGGCTGTGAGCGTAATTATAAGTGCATTTAATAAGTAAACGACATAGTGATATGTTACCAAATAAAATATAAATGCATTGTAAAATACCGAGCATAAAGTAAAAAATTTGGGAACAAATATTAATTTATCTGGTTTACTACAACATTAATATGTATTACGGCAATGACATGGGGGCAATTAAATCGGATGGTTGCACAATATGTTGGCAGTCAATTTGCAGATAACTGAAGCAATTACGAGAACGATTGTTTCAAGTGGGTGCGGGACATATTAATAATAACGTGATAGTTTCACACAATAATAAATACAGTTTAAAACTTCTTACCGGCACGTTTATTGATCTTCTGATATGGCGAAATTAATTTTTTCATCGCTACCAAGAATATATTTAAAGGTTTTATTAATTACTTTCACAGAATAATGATTTCTAGTCTAGGCTGCCGATGAGCTAGATAGCAAAATTAGTAGTTCTTTTTGTGTTTAATAAAAGGAGGCCTTTTACGCGAAAATGTATTAATACTTAGTTGTTTAAGTAAACATTTAGAATGTGCCTCTTCTCCTCTCCTCAAAGCGAGCAAAAGGGTAAACATTTTCACTACGCTCCGCGTCAAATTTTAACGCGAATGAAATTGCAGGTACATATTCACACCCAATTAATGTTCATCAAATGATGTGAGCATCCAACAGTGTATATTCGTCCGAATACACACATACACTAATGTACCGAACAATTTGAACGTTGTATCTTTACGGTATGTGTGTAAAGTTTCAATAACAATATCCAACGAACACCAACAGTATGGGCACGGGAGCTAACACCGCTGAACCGAAGCACAATTAGGATGCTTTAACACAAGAGATGGGCGAAGATGCGTTGCGAGGGATGTCTTTGTAAGGAACCTTCGGTCTTATTAACTACTAGCTTCCGACAGCGGGTTCGTCCGAGTTTTATTAGGAGTGCCTAAATTAACTCGGATAATAATATAGCATTTGCTATTCAGTGATAGCGTAGCATTTTATTAGTGACTAGCGGACGTCACGCAGTTTCAACCGCGTAGTTCCCGTTACCCTGGGAGTGCGGGATAAAATATAGGTTATGTTAATCGCTGAAGATGTAGCTTTCCAAAGATGACAGAATTTCTTAAATCAGTCGAGTACTTTCTGTGCCAATTCGTTACAAATATACTTAATACAAATCTTTCCTCTGAATAATATTAGTACAGAAATAGTTTTTAAATCTTTAGTATTCGAGTTTATTAATTACAAAAAAGATATAAATCATATTAGTAGGATAATCGTGGAAGTCTGTATGTGTGGATGTATGGAGCAGCAACCTCGCTCATCGCTGATGGAAACACACCCTTAAAGCTGTACTAATGAATACTGCTGCGTGCATGCGTTTAATTAATACCAGTCAATGCAAACATACCATATGATTTTGAACTAACGTAATGAGGCCACTATTTATATTTTGATATTTATGCAAAATTATAACTATTTATTTAATTATTCCAACATCAACGTCAAATTCATAGTCAGAAGAAATTATTTTAAATGGCACTAGCTGTGTGGATGGCTTTATTTCGCGGAATTTATTTACTAAGTAGTCAAAGTTACTCCTTGTAACATCAGCTACGTTAGTGTCCCGTTGAAATCGAAACAGCCGTTTCGGAGATTAGCCGCACCAAACAGACAGACAGATAGACAGGTATGAAAATAGATTTTTTATGTAAGTATCGAATCAATGCAAATTAATATTTCTAACATCATACTTTTCACTATATTGTGAAAAGCTGCTTATTTTGAATTTCAAACTGACACTTAATTTTTTTTCATCTGATTATTGTGTCAGATACGTACTTGTTATCCCAATTCATATGTTTTCAGTGAATACTTCAATTCATCAAAAAACATATGAATAGATAAGAAGAGCAGTAATATTGTAGGTACAACTTTGGAAATGAGTTTATTTACATTTTCCTTTTGTTCAAAGTTAGTATTATATGAAGTTGTTCTCGAGTTTGGAATGGCCAGTGGACAGAGCTTCCATTCCATTAGCAGAAAAGTTTTGCGGTTATTTTTAATTAATACCCTGGTTCGGAGACGTGGTAGAGTTTCGCTTGGAGGTTATTCGTTACAGCTCTGTCACAGAATATGCACATACAGAGGGTCAGCTCCCATACATTGTCGGTAATTAACGCATGGAGACAGCTTCGTCTACTTTCGAGCCTCATAATATACAGTTGCTTTTGGAATCAAAAATCACTTTCGGGACAGTTTTTTGTTCAAAAAGTTTATTTTAGTAGTATTATAGATAAGTTATCTCACAGCAGGATGATTTAAGTTAAAAACTGAATAATGAGTATAAGCTGATTTAAAGAGCTTTAATATTTGCTGAAAATATATCGAATTTTATGTCAGAACCACTTTATCCGGTTAGTTAGCTTGATTTTATCAGTACGCCTATCACGGGTTTGCCACAGTTTTCGTTATCTTCTTAGTAATCTATACTCGATAGCGTCTCCGCCGAACATTTGTATGAGAAATTGTGCAGCGACACCTAACGGTGGCGTGAAGAACTAAAATATTTCATACAAATATTGCGAGTGACGCTAGCGAGTACAGTACATGTAGTGATAGGAGTACAGGCATTCTCGTCGCACGCGTCTAAGTATTCAACAATTCGCGACCAAAGAGGCCGCCCTTCAAATACCTTTATATTCTGTGGTCCTAGTATGCATAATCTGGGTTCAGACGTGTAAGTATTAGTAATACTAATTACTTAAGCCCGCTGCCTTTGGTTTAATTATATTAGCCGAGGTCTATGCTAGATTACTCGTACTTATTACTATGTTATTACCGCTCAGGCTTAGCTTGCGTATTTGCTTTTATTACCGTGAAAAGCTTTTGCTGATTGCGTTACAGGATATCTGTTTCATTAACCATTCTTTTAACTAACGCTTTTGTGTTGCGGACTTAGAAGTTCATCGAACGTTCCTCTTCGAATGTCTAAAATAAGTCTTCATATAGCTATCGCACATTGAATACCGACAACGTTAATTGAAAATCACGCCTGCCGTCAATTGTGACGAGAGGGGTATGCAGGCTCACTTTCCACTGAAAACATCCTGTCGCCACCGTCGGCATCCAAGACACAATTATCCATAAAATTTCAAAAGTATTTACTTACCCATCTCTATATAAGAAACTGTTGATACTGCCAATTGTAATCTTAGCACATAAATAAAAATGTACCATACATTATTTGGTGGCTAAAATGATATAATGTTCATTTCATAAATTAGATTTTTTTTAATTTTCTTTTAGCTTACGATGTGAGAAATAATCGTGCTTAAATTTAGAACTAGTTGAAATGGCACAAAGGGGCTCCCAGACATACACAGCCCAGATTTAGAAAAAAAAAACATATATTAACTTCCGTGACCTCCACGACAATTCCATTTCTTGGATGACGTGAGAATTCATTGGTATACCAAAAAATAAGCCGTGGATGTGATGATAATAAAGTCATGGATGTTTGTGAATAAGTCTACAAAGGACTAATTGGACTCGCACATAAAATAATGACGCGTACGTCAAATTTGTGCGGCCCGGGGTAAAGTTGTGAGATTCGTACCGACATATTCGCAGTGCCCTTGATATAAAAAGCTTATTCGCAAACCGCTGGCATGGGTGTCGAGCGAAACCGCAAACTTTAAATCAAAATGTTGGCGTATATATTCTCTAAGCAAACTTTTAATTGCGGCTCCCAGTTATACTGTTCACGTCTGTGCGAAAATTCGTGTTAGAGTTTAATGAATTTCGTTTCGTTGTGAAATTTTCTGTCGGTGTACCTACTTAGCTGATATAAGCCACATGTAACAGTTATGCCGCACGAAGTATTTTAGTTCATTTGCGATGATATCGCAAGGGATTAATTCAAAGGTTTCTAGAGTTCTAGATCCAATCTAACTTAGGTTCTTCTACTAAAGCTTACACGAGCTGGTTACTTAACGAGACTTAAACGCCCTTATTACAAAACATCGCCTAAAAATCCTTGTTTTAGAAGTAGTTCCATCTCTGTTTGTACTATGTATTTTAAAAGGGATGGACAGTATTAGCACGAGTCTGGACTAGACTAAACATTTGTTTCTTTCAATTCTATTCCCGCTTTTGTAATAAGCGGGATTATTGAAAGAAAAAAATGCGGCTTCCCTTTTTCAACCAAGATACATAAATTATTTTATTTTATAGTAGATCGCAGCCATTACTCTACCGATTTTTCAATAAATTGTTCGCAAATAACTGTGAATGTGGTCGGTTACAAGGTGAGAGAAAGACCTAAGAAACGATAGATGGATTGTGTGAAAGATGATGTGGCTAGAATCGAAGTCAATACAGATATGCTGATAGGCTGAAAGACAGACATCGAAGAGAAGAACACATTTTGGTGACCCCAAATAACATGGGAGCGGGATGCAGATGCAAATAACTGATCTTATAAGCACCACTGTTCTAGTAATCTTATTGGGGAAAGTTGTAAGTTACACTGTCTCACTCAAGCTGAGATATTGGTGAACAAACGATACATGAAGGATTTATGAATCGCTATGGAGTTTCAGTTATGAAACAGTAAAGTTGGTACGCGCCGCAAGTCATTAGTCATCCAAAGCTGAGCTTAACGATGCGTTAGACGCGTTATTATTGCTATAAAACCTTATCATTATACCCTTTTCAACGTTTCTTGGCGTCATTCATTTGATTTTGTTGACCACAGAGACGCCTTTTATACGATAAGTTTCAATCATACTAATATTCTAAATGAGAATGTGCCTATATCTGTCGAACCGCTGAAAAGACTTGGCTGTAATTTGGCGGCTTCCTACTCTATTTAATTTCATAAGATATTTTGAATAAATCACTCTCCTTACCTAAAATCTAATTATACTTTATCCAAAGTTTAAGTAGTATTAAATAAATAAATAGGTTCTAGTTCGTAGATCAAGGGCCTCCAAAAATTGCCTAGAATGTTTCAGGTTGTCTTTGGTGCAGCCAGTGTGAAAGGATGACATATTTATCACGTCTTATGTTAGTTACGAGTACATGACAATTCAATGTTATCAAGAAAAGTATCTAGGTTCAATTATTTCATATTACGGAAACCTTTATATTATAATTCTCTTGTATTTCCTGCAGGTACTTTCAAGCTCACAAGTAAGTACATTTACCTACAAATAGCTAGTGGTTGAACGCAAACCATTCAACTGTACATACATGTATGTAATTTGAATGGTTTAAATTCCGTATCCTTCGCATGGCCAGACGTTTTAAATTGAATCGCATTACTTGGAGAATATGGCCGGAATAGTTACGTTTTCGCTTGAAATACACGACATTCGAGGATATTTTACAAACTTCAACATACGAGAGGTAATACCGTAGTGATGTTTTAAAAATATTGTTGCGAACATTTTGTAAAAGGTTTAGAACATTAGGCCAACGTAAAAGCCTGCTAAATATATTTGTCGAAATAAATTCAGCGTGTTTTTATTCTTTGTGTATTAATCTCATACGTAACTTCGTTTGATCATTATTCGTATTATAAATCTGTGACAGAAATTGTTTGAAAAAGCTAAAAAACTTATTAAGGGGGTAGTTTTTAATAGGCTTTTTAATAAAAGGGCTGCAATTTGCTTTATTTGCACGCGGACGAAATCGCAGTTAAAATCTAGTTGTGTTATAAAAATGTGTTACACAGTTGGCCTTTTTTCACGCAGCAATGGAGCAACAAATCGACGCGTTTTTTTGCACTGAGATAGATAAAGGGCCGGAGAATGATATGGCTATTATTATCCCGGAAAAACACGTGTAGTTCTTGTGGGAGGGATATATGCTATAGTGGGCAATGCGGGACGCAAGAATTCGCCATTAGAAGAAATGGTCCTTTAAAGGATGACTGCACTAAAGCCGGGTCCGACCAAATGTTGGCCTTAATACTGTCAAGCAATCTTTATCTATATATGTATATATATAAAATTGAAGTGTTTGGTTGTAATTCCAAATTAGCAGCTTTTTACTAAATGTATATGAATATGAAGGTATAATCGGTAACGAAATAACTAATATTTGAAGCAGCAGATAATAGAACCAGTAACTAGGGCTATAGCTAGTATTACCTGAATATATTTTGTATGATCACACACGCACGCTATACCGAGCGGCAACCGAGTGACGACCGAAGCTCAGCTCGGACCCAGCAGGGTCTACCAGTTAAGAATTTGTCGTTGAGAACCGAAATCACGCAGAAGTACCAAAAGAAGTGTGAAGATTTGGGTTATATTTAGCATACAGATAATTTTTCATTCATTAAACATTTAGAATACCGGAATGTTAGGTTAGACTGTAGTGTTATCAAATAACCACGCCGGCAAAACTCACACACATTACCAATTAACACAATTAAATGAATACACAAGTGTATTGTTTCACAGCAAGCACTGAAAACAATATTTTTACACTATGGTTAATTAATTAAACCGAAGGGCGCCAGATTCAAACCAAATTAAATGAGCTCTACTTTTTTTTATATGGCGACTCTGTTTGAATAGAAACTTCTGTCTTTCACGCTTAGGTTTGATTCCACCAGGATTATGTGTTCATATTTGATCTTTGAGTATGAGAGCTTGAATCTAAGATATAAATGTACTTGAGTGATCTTATAAATACAATTTTATTTGATAACAAGGACAACAGGAAATACTATCTACGCCATTATTATAAACAGGTAAAATCATGTTTCTTTTTATAGGTATCCTACCTATAAAAAGAAAAATAATTGTACCCGTTAATAGCGGGAGCTTCTGAATTAATAATTTAAGTGGTAACGGTTATAATCCTGTATAACGAGCCGTGGTGGCCTTGTGACGTAAGCGAAGCTACGTTCGAATCCCAGCGGCCCTGTACCAATGAGTTTTTCTAAAAACTTAAGTACAGTGATTTCACACGTCGTGCTTTACGGTGAAGGAAAACATCGTGAGGAAACCTGCATAGTATGTAATAGCATACCTGTATAGCAACCTGGAAACCGGCGATAGACTCGCCATCTATCAAAGTGGGTGTTACAATATGTGTAATGTAGTATTTATATGCATCCTTCTGATGATTTGAAAGTACTTTGAAAGAAAAAAGTCTAATGAAATTTATATATTTAATTTAATCCTTTCGCTAGAAACCTTAACCTCGCTACTAATATAGGATATATTTTAATAATTCCATACGAACTAAGTAGCACGGAGAAGCTATTTTAGTCAACAAACTTTTTATGCTCTGTTTGGCTTATATGTTATATCTAACTAGAGGAAACTGGTGGCGGTGCTTATAAATAAAGCCTTACAGGCGCTTCCAATTCAGAATCGTTTTTTGTGATATCATCCGCATGGGATTGTATATATAACTTCCATCGAACGCACAATCTCGTATCCCGCGGGAATCTTATGTACAATATATCTAATAATAACTATACTGAACGAGAATAAACGGTCGATACTTATTATATAACGAATGAGAGGCCAATAACAAGTTTTGTACATGTTCAGTATGACTATAGTCAAAATTTGAAAAATAAGTTAATATATATGCATGCAGGTTTCCTCAGGAATCACTATGTACTATCACCGTAAAACTCGTGGTGTGAGTCACAACTTGTGGCAAATGTTGCCTTTCTTAACACAAAAAGTGTAAGCAATACATACTAATTTCTTAGAAATGGTCCAGAAAAATACGAACACGAGACGGGACTCGAACCCACGACCTCTGCAAGCCGTGCACTTGCTCTGCCAACTGAGAGCTACTCGTGATCCTGCCTCATGCGTCGAATTTTTTTTCCCTTGTTTTGCGGTTTAGGCGCCGCCTATTAAGTATGTATTACATAGTTTGGGCATAGATGGCGCAGTGTGATAATGTCCAAACATTATTTATTTACTAGATAACTATATCATGTTTCTAATTAAATCACACATGCACTTAAATCAGCAATTAAGCCAAGTAAACCTGTCACATAACATATACGGAGCCGATAACGATGTACCAGCTGGAGATGACAATATTATCACAAAATATAAAAGTAACACAAGGGTTGCTTCCTAAATTGGTCGAAAATAGGCTACCGTCGCACATTACTTACATTATGTGGAATTAATTACTTACTTACGTTTCAAGTTGATGCAAAATGTAGCACCAAACACAGTATCTAGCTTTCAAAGTTAGTACGTAATCAATTGCACATAGTTGTATTAACTCTTTTAGAAAGATTTACTTTTTATAAATTTAAATAAAATGTATTTTGTAGTAGGTAAACAAAGTTCATCCGTATTGAAAACTTATTATTCCGTAATCCGTATATCCGAATATATCCGTAAGGGTTTCGAACTATGTCGGGATACTAAGGGAGTTTCCAATTCAAATTCAAAAATAGTAAATTAAATGGAAAACCTGGTCAATATGGGTGCGCTTGTTTATGCCAATGTGTGGAAGCAGGCTTTCTGTATGTGTCTTATTTGTAACATTATGCTCCCGTGTATCATAGTCCCGTCGCGATAGAGACCTGTCGCTTTGTGTACATAATTAAACACGATCTGCTCCTGATACATAATGCAACGCTACAGATATGTCAATTGTTGCTCATTATAATAAGGTTACTGAATTCAGATCGGAATAGCTAGCTGTTTGATTATACTTAGCTTCTGAATCATTAATCAAGTGCGATTTTGGTACTGATAAATAATGAAATATGATTGGTGGAGATAACTTTATTCTTCCTAAACACCAAACTTATGTATCGATTAACACCATAGGTATTTGTATTCGATGTTGACCAATGATTTTATATGTATAGATACGTTATGTTCTCACAAAACAAAATGTTCCGTACGCACTGTGTCACTTGTCAAATACTTAAGCAGTTAAATACTAAGAGCAACTGAGGACAGAGGCTAGAGTTCTGACAACTTTAATGGGTCCAGCATGCTAGTGACAAATGTAGGTGTTTTAGAAAAAGTCTAATATCATTGATGTCGACAACTACAACCCACTAAACAGAACAAAAATAAAAATACAATTCAATCATTCAAATTCTTAAAATGTTCCAAATTTACTCCACATTACGTAAGTATTCAAATACATCGTATGCAGTATGTGTCGGTTGACCCTTGTCAACGGAAAATAATAATCACAAATTACAGTCATTTGAAATATCCGCGGCAACTGAAAATCACGAGCTGACTGTGATTACGTATTCCATTTATATTTGGGGTACTGCTTCGCGGTCTCTTTATCGTTATAGAGGTGAAACGATTACGTCAAGGGTAATCAAAAAATGTACCAATTTAACTGTTCGTAAACATGACACGCGTTATCATCTGCGGTTACATTGCGGCTTTGTTTATGTCCCCGCTTCTAATTCATCTGTTATTAAGGGTAATGCTCGTCTTCTCATCCACAAACATACTTTTCCAGCCTTCTTGGATTACACTCTCCCATCCAATTAAAATTAAGCAACGACTTTATCTAAAGCGAAATTTTCAGCTACGAAATTCGTCCTTCCATAAATTTTAATTCTAACAAAATATATTGCTGTTTAGCAAAAACTTTTAAGACAGATTATATTTTAGCTATGGTTAGCTGATATCTCGAACAGAAAACGAATAACATCGTGTAATTCTTGAGTAGGTAACTCCATTTGAATAAATTGCTATCTCTACAAGGACCTGGCGTAAAGTTAACGAGATAAATTTGTTTAGGCCCAACACTGGTTACATTAAGATAAAAGCGGAACAATTCAAAAAATCAAGTCAGTGCTCGACCCCTGTTTGTAGATTCCAATTACCGTTCCAACCTAATTCCTTCGGGTTGTAAAGGCATTAATGGACTTACCATTAGTAGTAAATTTTCTATTTTCAGATCACTAATGAGGTATGTGCTCATAATTATTTACATTGCTAAATACAGGAAAAAAATTTCAATCATACCAAAAATTTAAGATATATATATAACCTAAAGAATCGAACCTCAATCCGCATATCAAAGTACACCTATAATATGAAATGGTCACCAAAAGGTGTACAGCGGATGACGGAATTTGACCAATTATGTGAGATACTTGGATATTAAAGGAAATGCTCTGCATTGGCGTGACTGGCAAAGCATCGGCGGAGGCGTCAGGGTTCAAAGAATACTGGCTGCAACTTCAGAGGGCAATGCATTCCGCATCAATACAAGCGCTTTGCAACGACCGTTGGTGACATATGAGTATTGCAATTTCCGAACGCGGGGTCGTTAGTTGGCACAGAACGAGATAGAGGGCCCGATGGGCTGGCTCGAGCAATGATTTACGGACCATTTGCACATCCGATGCTCGCGTTGTGTGCGACCGGTCGTTCGGCGCAATTAAAAAGTGTCAATGGATGTTGACTCGCTAGTTCGCTTTTGTTTCGTGTTGTGTCCATTGTACGACAACAAGCACGAATTGCGAACTTCCTTTTGGTTGGTAACGACCATTGCTCACGCTAGGTGGGACGAATTAGTAACTGTCTACGTTCAATTTGAGCTTATCTCAGTATTATACGCAAGGACAAAACGTTGCCTCGGAAGACGGAAAATGACGAGATATTTACACACGAATTATAAGGAACACCGATCAGACATGGCGTCAAAGGCAATTACGCGAATGTCACGGCAGCGACGGGCTGTCAGACGCCACACCGACTATGTTGAAACGTTGTTGCAAATCCCGCGATAACATCTTACCTAAATTACTACAAAAACACAGCTCGAAAATTGAAAATGTTTTCATATTCGTATTTTATCGTTCATGTATTAAAGTTTCGAGCTTAAACTTTACCCACAAAATCATAGTTATAATACAGAACACATTTAAGACAACATATAAAAATGTGACTGAATTTCCTGTGTGTACTGTATTGAATATAATTGGAACTAATGTGCGGTAGTGTGTGTTTTAATAACATTTTTGAACAAACTTTAACCATTCGTTTTTATGAGCACGAGCGCGGAACAAAAACATTCAAATAGACAATGGTATAAATGTAAAAAGGAAATAGAAGCAGTGTGTTGAGAGAATATGCTGTGGCGACTGGGACCAAGTTAGATATTGTGTCGTTACTCCTGATGCACATGGTGAACTCGTAATCCGTTCTAAACAAAGCCATACTTACTTTATATATAAGTGTACAAGATAAAAATATAAGCAGCTTAATTCTTTCAGTACATGCTACAACTAGTTCCACGCACTTAAGTAACTGAAGCGCAAAGTTGCAAAAGCTACTTTCCCGAAAATGAAAAGAAAAACAAATAAAGGTCTTGCAATAACTTAATTTTAAGTAATAAAAAGAAAATCCCTAATCCTAACATACAATTTTCCCGGGAGCAAAACCAATACACATCATTATTTACGGCACAAGACGCGAAATCTTTTGGGGGCGGTGAAAAAAACTCGGGAATAATAGCAACAACGAGGCAAAGAAACCGAGGAGGCAGTCACCTAACATTAATTAATGTTGCTCCCACAAAAGGAACTTGGCTTGGCACAACTTGTCCAGCCAACTTCGAACATCCCACGGGACGTACTTTTTCTCACGCCCTCCATTCACGATATACCTGCGTTATAATTCCTGTTATTGCAAAAACTTCTGCAGAGTTTATATAGAGCTTTGCGTCATTGTTAAAGCGGTCTCTAGTTGGCAACTACTGCGTTCCGAACAATGCAGAAGTTCCGCGGGAAGTTGAGATTGAAAACGAGACGAAATTAAGCGTAAATTAAGACCATTCCGGACTAGCTCTGAAACTAATCATTAGTTGTTAATTATTTGAAACGCGGACTAACTACATTAATTTATGGTTTTCAAACACTCAAACAGAATTTGTAACCAACACACATAGTATATTTTGTTACAACAATTTGGTATTTAAAGTAATTAATTTTAGCTGTAATATTTGTATCAACAAGTGAGGTCAATGACAATCCAATGAATGCATAATAGTGGTATAAATACGTGTACGATATTATCTGTGGAGTCCAATAAAGGTCCGGCTATCTGGCGAGACATTCCGACCAGCCTTTCATTACGCGACAGCTTTGTCTCGAACCCTGCCACTGACCCTAATGTAGCATCGACGTTGATCCGACACCAGATTAATTTATTAGCCGGTGACCGAACAGCGGCGGCTCGAGTGGAAATTGACTTAGTTATTAGTGTCATATTTTCCTCTACCAGATGTCTGGAATAGAGCGAGGGTTTATCGACTATTACAAGGGGGACGTTTATTAAACTGTTGTGTAATTGAGTACCATCTAGTAAACGATGAATTATTTATCAAATAACATCAGGCATAGCATATACTTTTCATCCTGATACGATAGCAAACTACCACAAAGGTCGAGAAATAAAAAAATCTGCGCTAAACTGTTTACGATGGGACGTGATCGAATGTAATCTCGAGCGACGCTGTACCATTTCCGGCCAATTACGTGACTTACGGACTTCGGAATCCAGAATATAGCTTTCGATTGAGTACCGCCGTATTTCGTTGAACAATAGAGTTAATTAGGTTCTTGATGAACTTACTTGCCCAGGCGCCATCTCAGCACGTTTAAAAAGCACTTTTCGGACTACCTTTATTCACCAGTCCTCGAAGTTTCCAGGAAGATGTGAAGATATTGTTTGAAGTATCCAGGCTGCAAACTGAGTTAGAGTTTGTTTGACAAACGATGAACTATGAAGCTGTAGTGAATTAAGTCAGTGACCGAGAACAATCTTAACCTTTGAGTAAGCAGCGTCGAAGCACAGTGGAGGGAGCGCAGTCAGCTCCGACCGCACGATAACTTGAACAAACGCAGCCCCAGGGACTGCTCAGTTTGTCTACTCCGAACTCGCCTCGCCTCAATGCACCCTATTATATTTTAGAATGCATACACATTTTAATTTTCCGTTTCACTCCACAAAGCTATTCCTGATCGAGATTCAAATATATCGTTCAATTCCATACAGTGTCATCTAGATACAATAAATGTGTGTATTCAAAACAAGAGAAGTGCCATAAATCACGTGGTGCTGAGCGTTTGCATGCTCTGTTTATGGGTGCAGTTGATGGTCTCCACGTTATAAATCTTCACGAATAGTGCCAAAAACAACGTGACCTCTATAACTTCCAGTTCAAGCTAGTTTTGGGCTGACAAACCCAGCTTAAATCGGAACGGGAAAGTTTGCGCTAACACGTTCCATTTCACGAACGATTCACACCTACTGACCTCATACTATATCGACAAGAAAACAACAAGTCCTGATAAATGTTATTGATATCTAGTGGTTTTTAGAGCAGCTCGTGCCGTTGCTAGGCGATATTAAGAGGCTGAAAAAATAAATATATCCAAAAATATTTAATGCAGTTGAAGTCCCAAAAGGTACGAGACCACCTGTGGCGGCGCAGGTCGCTTAGATCGTGCCAGAGCACAAAGCGCACCTTTTTAGCGAGACTGAGACTGAAATTTCGCGAGTATTTCCAACTCCGTGTGCGACAGCAAAGACGCCGCAAAAATGTGAAGAATGGATCCCCGCCCCAGCTCAGGCCAGTTTGCGTTGTTATTCGAAATAACATCGCCATTTATTATTCGCATGCGACATTATGGACGCAATTTTTTTGATGAACAAGAAACGTTATTAGTTTCCATATAAAAACAGGTGTCACACGACAAACGCGTACATATATGAAATTTTGATTGTTCCATCAAAACAAATTTCCACGTGTAATGTAATATGAGCTTTCGGAGTTTCATATTAAATATTGCATTACTTACACATAACGTTCTCATTTCGCTAATATGCTACCAACATGATATGACAATATTAAATTCAAACTCCAACGAAGAAAACTGTGAATATAGAACAAAGGTTAACGTTTAATTTTAATATGTAGCATATTATATACACTGAAAGGTGGATTTGATTTATATTAGTGGCTTGGGATTTAGTTACGGTACATGAGAAGAATGTTTGTTCCTTTCAGGTGCTAAGTTTTAATGAGAGAAGTTTAAGGTAAAACTAGCCGGCAACTTTTAATTATGGCTTCCAACCGCTAGGGCATCACTATTAACGAACTTTTCAACTCCAGTAATGATGATATGCGAGAATCGCGCACTTACAAGGAAACAGTTGTTAGACGCATGAATTTCAACCTAAAGAGAATTTCTATCAAAATTCCCTCTATCATATATAAAAGGACGTTATATGAGGACTATAGGAAAAAGTTACTAAACTACTCCAACCATTAATCGTAGTCAGCTAGTAACAAATATGTACCAAAATCAATAGTGTTACCATAGTTATTGGACAATAACTACACGACCGGCTGTAAGGATTTTGGGCGTTATATTTCAAAGACAGTGCCTTATCATCGTGGCCCTATACGAAAATGGAACTTCATAATTTATCCGCGCCATGTGGAATAACCAGTCAATTGAATAGGTAAGCTACGATAGGCAAGATTAATGATCACTGAAATGTAATTCTTACTGATATGTATCAGAATGTTTACACAGACAGTTTGTAGGTAAGGTAATTTAGCTCACTATTAATCTCGACTTTAATGCGGGTTTTAGATTTACATAAATTTAAAAACTAATCATAAATAAAAAATATGCTCACGCTATCCATGAAGGGGTATGCAGAGGTGTTGTAACAACAACACCCACATTTCATCGAATATGATTACCTAAGGGCCAAGTGACATAAGGCCCTCTCAGCTCATCATTTGTTCAAACTAATATCAGAACGAATTCTAATTGCTAAAAAAAGCAGAACATTATAAAGACTAAATTAGTAAAGGGAGAGGAAAAGTATGCAGAGGTGCGGTCTAGTTTCCATGTGGGCAAACAAGCGACACACTTGAGGTATTCGATTTAAGGAAATAGCGAGCTTCTGTGTGCTGAAGTACTTGAATAAATACTGGTTTGTGGCTTAGACAGTCTGACAGATAAGACGTTTAAGGTACCCTCTTGAGTACTCGTCGAACAGGAGACCAAATGTATTTACCGAATGTGGAATTGAGGACTAACCCAATGGTTGAGGTACTGTACATATTACTACGTATCAAATAGATGCTGATAAAACTATATAGGCAAACTATATAAATATAGGCTGTTTATATGATAAACTGAAATGTATTGAAACTTAATAACAAAACCCCAATCCACGTAGGTAAACACTCAGGAGCAATGCAATTGATGTGCAGAAAACTTTCAGGTCCCCGTAGAGAATTTAAAAGTGTGGAACGGACACCGTTTATAGTCCACAGGGGCGCATTAAAAACAAGTTAAACTGTATCTATATTATTGGATACACAACATTTGTGGGTTAAGAATGTAAAGAGGATTTCAGAGAACTTACGATAAGTACATTATGCAATATGTCTGTAAATCTACACCAATATTATAAAGAGGAAAGATTTAAGTGTTTGTTTGCATTGAATAGACTCCAAAACCAATTGACCAATTTGAAAAATTCCTTCAGCAATGGATAGCTACATCATCAGTGAGTCACAAAGGCGAATATATATCATCCCCGTACTCCCACGGGAACGGGAATTACGTGGATAAAACCGCGTGACGTCCGCTAGTATTTTATACGTATGCTTACCATTTTCTAGTTCCCTTGGCAAAGGCTTTGCATACCATTTTTCCAAGTTATCGCCACGAAACTTGTATCGCTATAAATTCAAGAAAATTATGACACTAAGGACTTCAAAAAATATATCTATTATCATCCTCTTATCGTTTATATTAATTTAATGCTATGGATAACTTTCATTAGGTAAAAATAAACGTAATAAAAATTTGCGGCGTCAATTCGTTTTGCTTTGCGTGAATGAAAGTTCTTAGAGCGTTCAAGTAAATACACCGCCCACCTTAAGGTAACAAATCGGCGACCATGACTAGTGAAAACATGAGAAGGTCAAGTTTAATAACATCGAAGGGCGAGTTCATGAAATATACACAGTATATATATGTAGTTTGGCGTATTTTACCAAACAATAATAAAAGTATGATAAACGTTTAAATATATTTACTTCTTCTTTTTGTTTCTTAATAACACAATAAAATTATAAAAATACTACTCCTGTTTTTCGTCGTTCACGTCTTTCCATCGTCTTTCTTATCTGTCATTTTTCTCTTCTTTTTTAATTTACAACTTCCATTTTTAACTTTTTAAACATTGCCTTTCACTATCGCATACAAACTCATTTCATCAATTCCACACTCGGCCCTCCTGAAACAATGTCTGTCCTCAGACATTCCCTTTCATTCACACTCATACCACACTCGGCCTTCCTGAACACCATGTCTGTCCTCAGACATACGTAGATAACATCATTAACTATAACTAATAGTAGTTTAACATTCGTTATAAAAAAAAACATTAATTCTTCTAGCCTTAATAACCCAACATTAACTAACATACAAAAGAAAATAACTAAACTGAAAAAAAACCTTGACACATCTGCTATCACCTGTATCACCATATTCATGAATGAAGTACATGAAATTAATACTTCTTGAAACAAAAAAAAATCTTTAAATTAAATCAAATTGGAAACATAAACTTAACTCCCCTTTACAAAACCTATATTAAATTTTCTCAGTATTACCACGCATTAAGAATCTGCACCTGGCCATCGCTTCATAAAATCAGCAGAAGTTGACGTCTTGTTCGGCCCTTCTGCAGAAGTATCAACTTTCTCAACTTCGTACCGATCATTACCCTTGCATCGAACAATTTTATATGGACCAAGAAACTTAGGCTTCAGTTTAAGCCCTGGACCAAACTGCGTCCTTTTAATTGCCACCAGATCTCCTTCAACATACTTATGACTCTCCCTTCTTTTCTTGTTGTAGCTCTTTCTATTTTCTTCTTGAATTTTCAGTATTTGTTCCTTAGCTTCCTGCCTAAGTACTTCTCTGTCTTCATCATACTGTAAAGCATCTTCTTGCTGTATTAACTCAAGTATTTCAATGTTTTCCTTATATCTCATTTTTGTTCCCATCAGTAACTCGAACGGTGTAGTTTTAATACTCCTTTGAAATGTACTATTCAATGCTCTCTGTACTTTACTCACGTGTCGATACCATAATGCAGGATCTTCAATACATAGCTTAGTTAAAGTTGGAACAAGAATCCTATGTACCCTTTCCACTTGACCATTGCCTCTTGGTACTCCCGTAGTTATCTTCACGTGAACTATGTTCTCCTCTGTACAATATCTTTCAAAATCGTTACTAGTAAATGCCGTTCCTCTGTCAGTTATCACTCTACGTGGGTTACCGAAAATTTGTTGGTGAATCTGTAGTTTGTTCAGTGTCTCTCCACTTGAAGTAGACTTTGTAGGAAACAACCACACAAATTTAGTAAAAGCATCAATCACAGTTAAGATATAATTATACTGCTTCTTTGTTCCCGAGAGCGGTCCTATATGATCTAAATGTAAAGTATCAAATGGAACACTTTCTTTTGCAATAGGATTCAACAATCCCTCCTGCTTTCCCTCCTTTCTTGCTGCTAATAAGCATGGAATACAGCTATGCAAAAAGTCTTCTATTTTTCTATCCACATCCCTTATAAAATAATTTCTATCAAGCAACTCCTTCATCTTCATTTTTGCAAAATGTCCATTACTATGGATTCTTTTTAAAACTTCTTTTTCCAACAGCTTTGGTATAACTAACTGCTTCTGATCTCCCTTATACAACAAACCGTTTTCTATCCAGTAATCATTATAAGAGTTTTCCTTCAAAATCTCCTTGATAGCTCTTAATCCATCATCTTTGTCTTGAGCCATTTTGATATCATTAGTCAATGAGGTAGTTACCGCCACATAAGAGTATCTGCTAAGGGCATCTGTATGTTTCATTTTAGAATCCGCTCTGTGTTCTATCTCGTAATCATACTCGTCTAACAAAATCACCCATCTAGCCACTTTTGCAGTTAACTCCTTCTTCTTCAAAGTCATTTCAAAGGCCTTACAGTCTGTAACAATCTTAAAGTGTATACCATACAAATAATGTCGAAACTTTATTACTCCTTCAATAATAGCCAACGCTTCCAATTCATAGCTTGAGTATTTACTTTGAGCACTACTTGTCTTGCGACTCATAAAGTGAACAGGATGCAATCCCGAGCCTGGATGGTACTGCATAAGAATAGCTGAAAATGCAACACTAGATGCATCTGTATGCAACTCGGTCTTCAGTTGAGGATCAAAAATTTTCAAAACTGGTTCACTGGTTAACTTCATCTTCAATGTTTGAAAAGCTTTCTTTTGCTCATCACCAAAATAAAATCCTTCATTCTTTTTTAACAAATCTGTTAGAGGTTGAGCAATAACAGCATAGTTTTCAATATATTTCCTGAAATATCCAGTCAAGCCTATAAAACTGTGCAACTGCTTCAAATTCTGTGGTTCTGGATACCTTGCCACTGCTTCTATCTTCTCCGAGCTTGGTCGCAATTCACCATCTTTAATTATATGACCCAAATATTCAACCTCCCTCTGTATTAATTTAGCCTTTTTCCAGTTTATCTGCAATCCATAACGAGAAGAAACTTCAAGCACTTGTTTTAGTCTTGAGACGGCTTGCAATTCATCACATGCTGGGATCAGAATATCATCGATAAAAATGACTAAAACCCCCTTAACTATCAACTCTCTGAAAATAATACTTACAAATCTCATAAACGTCTTTGGACATGTTGAAAGACCAAATGGTGCACGTAGGAATTCAAACTGTCCATGATGTGTCACAAAAGAGGTATATGGTATGGACTCTTCGCTCACCGGTAAATGAAAAAATCTATTCTTTAAATCCAATACACTAAATACCTTAGCACCCCTTAACTTGTCAATGAAATCATCAATAATAGGTAGTGGAAATTCATCCCTTAAAATCTTTTTGTTAATCAGCCTGTAATCCACACACATTCTCATTGATAAATCCTTTTTTTTACCAGCACAATAGGAATAGAATACTCTGAATGACTCACTCTTATAATTTTATTTTCTAACCACTCATCTACCTGTTTCTCCACAATTTGCTGTTCCATGAGAGATATTCTTCGGGGTCGCTGAGCTACTGGTACAGAATCCCTCAACACAATCTTAAGTTTAATTGGTGCTTCCTCGCGCTGAACAGGGTGGTACTCCGTAATACACTTCATGACTTCCTTCTTGACGGTTGGGTTCTTCACATGGTCTAACGAAACATCTACACAAGTAAAACAATCAATCTTAAAAATCCAATCTAACCCATCAGGTAAAAAATTTACACATCCTTCGTTCATGACTATGGTGACACTATGTAATAATTCCTGACCAATAGTCAACTCGTGAGGCATAACACTCTCAGGCACTACGTGAAAGATTACCTCGTTATAACTCTGCTCATCAACACAAATTGCTACCTTAACCTTACCTAAGGAACGTACTTCTGCATAACCAAGTCCAGTTAATACTAAATAATCTTCAGACTTCGAGGTATTTAACAACTTATAAAATGATACAGACATTAAATTTACATCGCTACCGGTATCAATCAAAGCATTCACCCTTACATTGTTTACCATTACAAATTTTGTACATTTTTTTGTTCGTTGAAACGTCTAATACTTGCATGACATCCTTGTCAGTTCTGCTAATGTCACCTGTGCTTGTCATCTCGCGACAAACTTCAACGTCATGTCTACCAACATCACAATATGCTTGATCCTCTTTGGTCGGTTGATTAGCTGTCATGCCAAACATCGATGAGCGTTGCTTGACGATTGGTTTGACATATCCGCCCATTTTCTTCGCATTTCCGTTATAGTCAGTGGTTGACGTTTCCATTCTAACAGACTTTGTGCATTGACTTGCAATATGGCCGAACTCGTTACATCGAAAACATTTTATTCCCGTTTTGCATTCGCTTGCGACGTGTTCTATGCTTCCACAAATATAGCATCTCCTCTTACTTATATAATTTCTCTGTGTCTGTCTCTCTTTGATAAATACGCCTTCTCTAGATTTATTCTTAATTTTTTCGTATATTGATAATTTTTCTTTTAGCCCAGCATATGTCGTCTCGCCATGTAAAATAGCCTTATTCATCTCCAAATCGTCTATTCCATCTACTATGTACTCAATTATGACGCTATCCTCTATTTTACCGCGTTTTCCGTATTCCTTCATATGCAGCATATATTCATAATAAGTTTCATTTCGTAATTTCCTCCTTGCAGCTAAATATTCGTGAGCCTCCTTCGAATTAATTGTGTCTGGAAATTCTTTCATCAGATTTATCTTCAACTCGTCGTATGTTTTGAAGACTGTTTCAGTTTTTAACCACATAGCCGCCACACCAGTAATAGATCTCCGGGCGATGAGGAGTTTCTGGGCGGGAGTCCATCCAAATATCTCCGCGTTCTCCTCTACATCTTGAGCCCACTTACTTGAAGTATAGGTTTTATCAACGCCGCTGAATTTTTGTACAATACCATCTTGACAGAATAATGAAGATACTGCCTGCGCTGTCATCTTCTCGTCTTCCTTCACAGCATCGTCTTTATTAGCACCGCGCTTCGCCATTTTTCTTCTTCAGTTCATTTGTTTTTCTTGAAAACGGACGAGCCCCCAAATTGTAGTTTGGCGTATTTTACCAAACAATAATAAAAGTATGATAAACGTTTAAATATATTTACTTCTTCTTTTTGTTTCTTAACAACACAATAAAATTATAAAAATACTACTCCTGTTTTTCGTCGTTCACGTCTTTCCATCGTCTTTCTTATCTGTCATTTTTCTCTTCTTTTTTAATTTACAACTTCCATTTTTAACTTTTTAAACATTGCCTTTCACTATCGCATACAAACTCATTTCATCAATTCCACATATATATATATAAAGTGTAATCACATTAAGAAGACGCAAAAGTCTAAATATAATTCTCCTAATACTATAAACTTGTTTGTGTGTTTGTATTTTTGTTACTTTTACGCCATCCCAGAAGGGTCCCTGAAGGGGTAAGCAGAGGTGTTTTAAAAACAACACCCACATATCACCAAATATGATTAAGTGCCAACGTGATAGAGGGTGAGTCCATCGCCGTCTCAGGCACTATAATACGTCTTTGAATTACTTTTTAGACAAATGTAGTTAATTACTCTTTCATGCAAAAACTACTATATGGATTTTAGTGCCACTTTACATCAGCATATAGCATTCATCATAATATAGCTTATACATCAGAATAGAGAGCCGTGATAACCTTGAGGTTTGAGCAGTCGCCTGCTACGCAAGCGACCCAAGTTTCTAAAAAACTTATGTACAGTGATTTCACACCACGTGCTTTACGGTGAAGGAAAACATCGTGAACAAACCTGCATAATTCCTGAGACGGCGATAGACTCACCATCTGTCACGTTGGCACTTAATTAAATTCGGTGAAAAGCGAGTGTTGTGATAACAACAGCTCTGCCTACCCCTTCGGGGAATGCAGGCGTGAGTATGTGTATGTAAATTGTATCTATCAAGGCATCATAAGTATAGTATATTCCAGCATTGTTAGTTACTGACTCAAGGTAATCTAGGTTCCTTCATCTGTATTACTCAAAGGTTTTTTGCACAAATAGCAATCTTCATATTATGCTCTGTTTATGGAGTGAGTCGTCGCAACTGGCATCGCATAGTTCACGACAACGGCTGCAGCTGATGGTAGACAATTTCATTACGCATAAATAAACTCGACAAATTCGCCTCATCATTTGCTTACATATTACAGCTGTGAGAACGTCGACGCATCTCCACGCAGGTTGATGTGGATAACGAATTGAGTAAGTTTCTTGAACAATAACAATTCTTTGCTTAGCTGCCATCAACTGCTAAATATTCTGCTCGTATCTTATACCTTTAAACCTGCAATTTTTGTTTATATGTATATATAGAATCAGAATCTCGGAAACGGCTCCAATGATTTTCATGAAATTTTGTGTGTAGGGGGTTTCAGGCGCCAAAAAAATATCGAGCTAGGTTTCTTCATCTTCAGAAAACATCGTGTTGTTAGGTAATGAAAAACGCTACAATATCAATACAATACGAAGGTAAATTTCGCCTTCTTTTTGACATCTGTCAAGTTGTATAAATCATTTAGGCTATACCCCGGTTCGAGTCCAAATAACACTGGTCCGGTATTTTTCTGTTTATTTTTCAACTTGGTTTTTTTATGAGAAACTGTCAATTTTTTTCTTTTGTGTGATAAGTGAATTTTTTTCTGAGACAATGAAACCGAGCACAACTCGGTCAACCAGGTAGTATTATTGATGCAAAACATAACTTTTATAAAATAAATAAATACTCTCACACCATCTCAGAAAGGTCCTTGAAGAGGTAAACAGAGGTGTTAGAAAATCCACTTTTTCCCAGTTTCCTCTCGAAAGTTTCCGTCACGATAAACCTCGTGGTCACGAACCACTAAAAAACTCTTTGGTACGAACCGCCAATGAAAATTAAAAACTTCCTTCTTTTGCTGGTGACGACTAAAACCATTCGGCCAAAACACTCATAAATTCGATTATAGTTTGACCATTATCAGCATATTTACCCATAAAGAGTGTTACACAAACACGACATAGCGTGCCTTTCTTTCTAATGTAAAATTCACTGTACATTAGGGTGACATGTTTCGCTCCCTCGTCTGTCATATCAAATTGAAGGCTTGTTTAATAAACCTATAATAATTATTTGGTAACAAGCGCAAGGCGGAGTGGATATGCTCTGCAGGCTGTCACGCGATGTGGCGTGTCCTCCGAGTCACACTAATGAACATGTAATTATTTCTCCTCCGCTGATTGCTTCCCACCAGGGTTGTGAAATTCATCTTGGTGTTAATTAATTAACTCAGCAAAATATTCATGTCTCCCCGAATATGACCGCTCTATTACTGTATCCTCGATAATTTGTTAACATTATGGAAGCTTAATAAGCGTCGTAGTAATTATGAATTTTAATTAAACAAGATGTTTATTAGTTAACGTTCTAATTAAACAAAATCAGCTGCTTTCAGTGCCTTATTTTTACACCTATTGGGGGTATACTAACCGTAGGCATCTACGAGTATTTATTGTAGAGATTAACATGTCTATGAACTTCAAAATCGTTTATTCACAGCCCAGCCGAATCCATACATCTAAATATATGGATCATAAATCTGTTTGCTAACCCATGAAACCTAGTTTCACACGGGTGAAAACGCGGGGCACAGTAAGTGAAGAATATATATAAGTGAGACGTGTATAATATTGGTGGTTATTAGTGTGACTAATTAACAGAACAAGTGTAGACTAATTGGTTTCGATGTCGTCGCCGACACGTCCCGAGTCACGCGTAACTTTAATTGGGCCTGATTGTCACCAACACTTTGATACTCGTGCGTGATTCGTAAATAATCACCCTGATTGTTCATTCATTGAGTGAGGAAATATATTGCAGGAATTCACTCGTACATGTTTGGCATATTTATGGGGTTTTCACCACAGACACTGTCAAGACAGCCAGATGGCTTTGTGTTCAAATCTGGTGATCAGCCACATCAGGTTGGATCAAATGCCAATTCAAAAAATATGCGAAATGGCATTAGGGTTATTATTTTTGGGGTATCATACTTTGGGCATACAGCGCGACGCGGAGACGAGTCTTGAAAACGTTTAACTGTCGGTAACATCGAAAGCAAGCGACTAGATGGACGGACCAACTGAAGAAAAAGGGCGTCAAGTTTTACGCTATTGCGGATGCCCAAAAATCGGAGTCTTTACGGTCCTCGTTTCGGCCCCTTATACAACACGCGAGAGTCTTTAGA
The DNA here is from genome assembly GCA_929442735.1 of Watsonalla binaria. Taxonomy (NCBI): domain Eukaryota; kingdom Metazoa; phylum Arthropoda; class Insecta; order Lepidoptera; family Drepanidae; genus Watsonalla; species Watsonalla binaria. Next base: position 2,973,816 of record OV838932.1, read on the forward strand.
CGTAGTTACTTCATCATCTCGCTTCGCTTATAGAAGCTATACAAAATGTACGGGAATGACACAGGTCACGTACGTGACTGATTAATGCCATTTTCATATGTTTTGTATCGCTTCTATTAGCGCAACCGCGAGATTATGTTACTTTGTGTTGACCTAGTGATAACAATGATGATTTGGGTGATAGTGACGCTGATGAAACTGAAAAGGCACCATTGTTACCACTAAGAACGTTCCACAAAACTACTAGAAACTACCATCATTCGCAATAAAACCTAGCCATGCAGCAATAAAAGTAATATCATCATAAACTTTATTACGTTAGAGAATAACTCGATTCCCAATCATTACTTTAAATATTTGTCTACTGATTGTAAACCTGAATTGCAAACAATTTCAAATTGTGAACCAGGTGATCAGCTATAAATCAAATTGTACTGACGAATTCCGCCGATGAGCTTATACGGTCAAATAGTTGGCTGCATCTGCGATTATGTCGCAATCACTCGCGGTACAATCCGACACGCTCCACCATTCGGCAAACTCCACCAGGTATCATAATAATCCGGAATGCGGTGCTGTCAGCACACAGTATAATGATCGTAGTACGGTACAACCTTAATATAACCAAGATTAGGTATCCAACTGTATCCGATTGGATTGGTTCGGAATTTACATTGATTCGTTGAGATGAATGCGCAAAGGTAAAAACGCGATGTTTGAAGCTACATATCTATGAATATTTGATGTTTACACGTAATGCTTGCTCAGTTGCGAAGGCTTTGTTCATTCTCTTGTTTGATAGAGTAAATTTTTTGTTCAATTTCTTTGTATGATACATCTGTGTGCGATTTTTTATGATCGTGCAAATACCAGGTTTTCAGATGGAATGACATAATACGCTGATATTCGTTCCTAGATCTTGCGTTTTTATAGAGCAGTAAAAATAATAACTCAATCATAGTAATTACAAGTCATTAGGCTTAATACCGAATTTTTGCTAGAGGACATGAACAAGTTTATGTAAATGAGCAAAAACACAGAGAGCCATGTACTTTATGCTTCCATGTTTCACGAACTTTACTGGCAGTATTTAGGATTTTTACAATCTGCAGAATGAGATTTCCCAGGATGTGCTTCAAGCTTAGCACAGTCATTTGTAGTCAGCTCAGCTACTCCCAGCTTACAGGAGTTATAGTGAGAGCGCAACTTGCATACAACTTTGTTCATCCGTACACTTTAATAATGAAATATCATACAAGATTACACTCATGTTCATTAATGAAACAAACAGAGAATTACAATGTTCTAAAAGTGAAGGCATTTTACCTCACTTGCTAATACATTTACATGATCGAAGTATAATACAATATTTATAATTAATTTCAAGATAAACCACATAAGACGCACCGATCAATTAATAAACATAACAGTAATCAATCTAAGTAAATGATAAAGGATATCCTATGAATATTCGATATAACTGTGTCAATGGCGACAATATTTCATATTTATTACCGTATAGTTGTTGGGTACTTATTGCCCATTAAATTTTATCCCCAGTCGTAAAAGTCGGTAAGAAAAACATAAATTCAATTCATACAAACAATGTAGCTAAAGAAATGGCAAATCGAAGAAAGTTGTTTGACAACAGCGAAACAAGGAAAACCTATTTATTCAATACGTTTCGGGAGTGCTAATTTCTTAGTACAACAAATTCAATCCCCACTTAGGGCATTCTTGAAAATGTTTGAAAATCGTAAGATAATATATGTTAGCTATTCATCGACCTACTTTAGGTATTAAAGCTCATAATTTCCCGACATTCGGTCATGTAGATTTCGCAGACAACCACTTAGGCACAAAGGGCTCACAATACTACTAATTCGAGGCTTCGAACACTGTTATACGTGCCGGCTTGAGACGCTGGGAGACTGAATATGTATGGGCACGCAATCTCTAGTGTGGGCACATGAACAGATTGACAAGGAATCATCTGAAGGGTAACCGACAGTTTACATACATTGGGAATTGATGTGCTCAATGACGCAGGCTTCGAGTTAAAGTCTTAGGTCATCTTGAAAAAGATACGAAAAATTTCATTTTTATACATATGTATACCGTACCTACATACCTACATAGCGCACCCTCAGAACAATAGGGGCTCAACTCATAAAATTACGAAAATAATTACGTTAAGATAGACAGACCTCAAAAATTATCTCTACCCGTAGGTAAAAAAAAATTATGCAATTATCGACAATGTACGAAATAAATTATACTTTAAAAATATAAAATACATCGTATTTAATACTAGTAAAATAATTACTGCCCAAGTCATAAGTTCAAATTTGTCAATTACAAATTCCAAAAAACATGATTTTTGAATTGAGCCTCTATCGTTCTGAGAGCGCGATATACGTTCACATACTGCTCACTGACATTTTGCCAGTTACGTTTAAAGTCCCATGAAATAAAGGGCCAGCTTATTGCCACTAAAAGGGCACTGATCCAGACTCCGGGCTGTTGCAACACTTTGCCCGACTCGGGGATAAAGACTTTCATGTGCTGCAGTAGCGCTTACGACCACTAGACCAACGAAGCAGTCGTTTTTAGTCAAAGTCAAAAATATGTTTATTTGATTACACTTTTTCCAAAGTACTTTCAAATCGTCAGAATGACATAATTATACAGGATTATACATGCTACCGCTAGGTTCGGCTGGTTGCTTTTACTGAGAAGAACCTGGCAAGATACTCAGAAATTGCTCTTTTCAAATATTATACGATTTTAAGAACACAAACTAAATCACTTAAAAAACATAAGCCTTTTTTATAACAATTTCAACAATTTACATATATTGCAACTTTAAGACATTTAAAACATACTTGTTTTATAAGAACTATAAATGCTACCCTAAATTGCATAGTATATAAGTATATAATCCTAGCCAATTATATTATTATCCATGGTATTCTTGATTTAATTACCTGTACATGTGTGTGCAAAATGTAACTAAAATACAAACCATTGTCTATTGACGCGTCCGGAACAAACGTGTTAATGATAAGAACGCTTTAATTATCACGATAAAAACCCAAGTGGTCGTATTATGGTAATAGCTTGTTAAAGGTCTTTTTAACTGCCTGTATTAATATCCAAGCCGGTGTTTATTATTAACAAGCATTATTAAGTGGCTTATTTATTACTAGATAAATAAAACGTGATCTGAAATCCCAACCGCCACTTTGCAATCGTTTCTTTTGATAAAAATTCCAAGTAGCAATTTCAATTGGACAAATAAAACTTTAAATATAAAATCTCGGCATATTGAATCTGAAATACCCTGGGCACCAACATTATGAGAGACGATGCCATTTATTCGATAAACTCAAAGACCACTTAGCAACTTTCGATGGAATTTTCACAGTTGATTTTCTCCATTTGAGATTTTCTAACTTGTTAAAGAGCGGTCATTGAAGGAAAAACTTGGTCCGGGATTGGTAAAGTAGTTTCTACGCGGAATACGGGAAATATTTCCCGCTTTGTGTCAATTGTTGACATTGTGTTCACCCTTTATTGTGAGCTCGATACAATAGTTACTGAGTTCCAACACAACATAATACTTATACACAAGTTAAATACATACTCGTAGTACGTGTATTCGATATATTGTTATGTATTCTAAGCAAGACATAACTATGGAAAAGAGGTATAGCTTATACTTTTAATAAGTACATATTAACCATTAAGAAGGGAAAGGGGAGACATTTTACAGGGTACATGTAGTATCCATGGTGTGGCAGGCGTTCACAGGCTGTGGTGACCGCTGACCATCATGCGGCCCATAGGTATGCTTTGTTATAAAAAAAATAGTAACTTTTACAAGTGAGAATTTTTTGCTCTTTACGACTTGGTCTCAGACCGCGATAATTGATTTTTTCTAACATAAGAAATTCTTTTGAATATTCAAATGGATCATTCATCTTAAACTTTGTATTATTAATGAGCACTAGAACTGCAGTTCTGTCAGTGAGTGGTTGAAGGCAGGAGTTCTCGTTACTGCGATTGTATCGACAGCAATAACAAGGCCCTGTACAATAAACAACGGAACACAGACTCCATCGCAGCGTGTTGTCAATTGCCGGAGAACAAGTCGATTTAATTAATGATTGTTTCATTACGTGACTATTGCATTGAATCATGACGAGAAATATCGGTAAAATAACATACATATAACTCGGTTAAAATTCACTTAAATAAATAGGCTTACGTCATACCAGATGGATCACCGAACGGGTGTTGTAACAACAACACCCACATTTCACCTAATATGATGAAGTGCCAACGTGGCAGAGGGTGAGTCCATCGCCGTCTCAAGCACTATACGTCTTTGTATTCATTCTCAGACATATGCAGAATTCCTAACGATGTTTTCCTTCACCGTAAAGTACGCGGGGTGAAACGACTGCACTTAAGTATTTTTTTAAACTCATTGGTACAAGCCGCTGAGATTCGAACTTGCGTCGCTTGCGTAGCACGTGACTGCTCAAACCCCACAGCCACCACTGTAATTAAAACAATAAAATGGGCAACATTTTTTTAATGCGAATGGCCTAACAAGTTTAGTGATATGCACATTAGCTTTCTATGAAACACTCGAGGATGAGTTACCGTTTTTGAATAAGTTTCAGATTTAAAAGCCACTTTTGCCGCAAAAACGTTGGCAGGTATCAATTAGCAAAAAAAGGGAAATTTCTTACTCTTTATTTTCATACATACCAAATTTGGCGAGAATAATGTGAGCCGCTAATGAATATTCAACAAAGCCAATAATAAATGTAAATTACATCCGCAGTGACAGCGAAATATATCTAATTTCAAAGGTAATTTAAGATCCGACGGTAAATTAACTTGATGTTCCTTGTTTGAATATGGTAATGTTGTGGAATAGTGCTCAGACACTTGGTGAATTATAATACTGTGGGTATTTGCTAAAGCTTACAATATAGCAACCGTTGTTTGTGTTTCAATACCTTACTTTTAAATGCAACCTCGCTATGCTAGAGTTGGATATATGCAACAAAAACATCTCAAGCTAGACAATTATTCGTAGTACCTACATTTTAATCGACTTCAAAAAAAGGTGGAGATTAACAATTCGACTGTATGTTTTTATATATGTTTACTATCGACTTTTGTGCATTGGAACTGTGTCTATTGCATTATATATGTTTGTGATGTATTTGTAGTCGGTACTCAACAATGTAAAAATTTTTTTTTAAAAGCGGAATTACTACGTTTCTTGCCAGATTCTTCTCAGTAAAAGTACCCTTCCGAACCTGACGGTAGCATTTATATTTCTGTATAATCATGCCGTTCTCATCGATTTGCAGGTACTTTGTCAAAAGTGTAATCAAATTATCTTGTAGAAAAGCTCGAGCAATATTGTTTTGATTTGAAATGGGAGTAGGTCATTGCGATAGAATCCCTTCTAATGTACTTAACCCATCGCGGCGGGTGAGGGAGACAATAGAAAAATTCATCCCGGCAGGGCAGTAATCAGTCAAGTTTTAGCTCCGCATTACAGTAATGGGACGCCCTGAGTGAACACCGCTTTGTCCCTGCACACAGCCGCAAAAAATAAAGGTAACAAAAGGGCAGCTTTATACATTAAAGGAGAAATGTTGCAAGTACACAATGACGTGTATGTGGATTTCAAATCAAGTAGGTAGTAAGTATATGCTTTAAAATGGATTCAGACCCTGTAAGTATATGCGTCCATCTATTTATATATCTCAAATTTGTATTAAAAAAGTTTTTAACATATAATGAGCATCATAACCTAATTTACCAATACATACAAGCGATTCATATTGCAACACAGAGCATTTATTAAGCAAGAACACAAATTAAAAACTTTAACTTGTATGCGTCTCTACTACTGCCAGTAGCTGTATTGAAACTAGCCTTCTGTATGTTTATATTTGAAGGCGCGATGCCGAAACAAGCGACACTGACGCTTGAATTGCTTCCTTTACAGCTACAACTATTTCCGATACGACGGAACAATGTAAATTGAACTGGTATATTAATGGTGTTCATACTAAACATCGATCTGTGTAATACACTTCATATTTACCACCAAGACGGTGCTTTGTACTTAACCGCAGAACAGAACCGGTTAGCAATCATACGTTTAAAGAGTAATAAAATCCTTACTATCTTTAAACTTTGGACTGTAATTATTGAGAACCATAACAAGCGAACCAGTCACTTTTTTCGCATTCAATGTGACTACTATTAGCATATATGTATGTTTTTAGCCGACTTAAAAAAAAGTGGAGGTTAGCAATTCGACCTATCCTATCAATAAGGTCAGATCTGTAATTAGAAACAAACTTATTGCACCCTCAGAACCATAGGGGCTCAATCAAAAATGCGTTTAATTTTTTTTGGAAATCGCAATCATAGATCGGCAAGTTTGAATTAATCACTTTGTCAGTGATTATTTTACTAGTTTTGAGTACAATGTGACTATTTCATATTTTTTATAGTAAAGTCTAGGTTGTGCTTAGTCAATAAATTTAAAAAATATATTTTTTATGGTTTTTTCAAAAACCTTTGAGCAGAACATACTGATATGATATGATCTTAACTTACTGTCGCAAAATTTGGAGTTGGGCCCCTTCTGTTCTGAGGGCTCGAATCATAGAAAGGCAATGTGAATAATATTTTGTTGACGTTCCTATTTGATATATGAGTAGCAAATAATTCAAAAGCCGCCTAATTAATTTGCGATGAAAAGAGACGGGTGTTTGTCGTTGTGCCCCGAAATCGAGTCCCATTTACACTGTGTTGGGTACACACCTCTTCGTATCCTGGAGTTCTTGTTAAAAGGCTTAAAGGTACACATTTACACGTTGTACAGTTAAATGCAAACAAGTATACATTTTCCTTATACGAAAAGCCTGTAATGTTGAATCTAATACGATGTAATTGAACGTGGCACACTGTTTTTCCATATAAAATAGGAGCGTTATTTGTTTGTAACGAGGGATTTACAGCGCGGCCCTGTCATCATTGGTGAGTTTTGTTTGTCGAATGGAACTTACTACTAATGAGTTGACTTCCAAGAAGCGTAACAAAGCTCTGCTAATGATGGATCCACTTACCTGAAAGAAAACACGTTACATTATTTATATGGTACAAATAAATCATACATCTACGTTAGATATGTCGAAGAGGATAATTGAAATAAATAACTGTCTAACAAAATAATATACTCGGGCCTTGGAGTTTGAACAGTCGTCTGCTAGGAAAGCGACGCAAGTTCGAATCCCAGCGGGGCCTGTACCAATGAGTTTTTCTAAGAAACTTACCTTCAGTGATTTCACACCACGTGCTTTACGGTGAAGGAAAACATCGTGAGGAAACCTGCATATGTCTGTGAAGTAATTGAAAGATATGTAGTGCCTGAGATGGCAATAGAGTTATCAACGGTCACGTTGGAACTTAATCATGTTCGGTGAAAGTTGGGTGTTGTTATTACAACACCTCTGCTTACCCTTTCGGGGAATACACACGTGAGCATATGTATGTATGGTAAGAATAAATCATACATCTACTTAAGATATTTCGAAGATGATTATTGGAATAAATAAATGTGTAACACACCAATATCGGTACCTACAATCTTTTGCCTTGTTTGCGTAATAGTAGTTTAATTATGGTTCGTCTTTGGGGTTAAAGCTGTCTTAATTCATAATTTAAATTTCCTAGTTCGAATCTTGCCTCGTGTTCGTATTTTACTTAACCCTTTTTAAGAATTTAATGGGATCAGTTCTTCAGTTGTGAAAAATGAAAGGCAGACCAACTTATTCACTCACAAAATGGCACCACGAGTCAGTTAGATCGCAGACTGACTACGTGTTCTTAAATCTGTAAATGCTCTTCTCGTCAGAAAAATAACAGAACATAATTTCTAGCGACAGAAAGGACTTATAGGGTGGGGGCGCGCCCCCGCGAGATGGACGGACGATCTGGTCAAGTCCGCGGGGACCCGCTGGATGTAGGCCGCTTCCAACCGGGTGAGGTGGAAATCATTGGGAGAGGCCTATGTTCAGCAGTGGACGTCCTATGGCTGATATGATGAAGGACTTATTTCCAAAATGCATCTGTTAAGAGCTGTTAAAGATTGCGACGATTAAACATATCGGTTGCGAAACAGCTATTTGCCGAAAGTAACAGAAATCAGAAGGGATAATACGTTATAGAGTATAAAGACTAATAATAGATACGAATACAGCATACAATGTAAAGTGAACCTAATTCACAAAACGCCACGTATCAAGCGCGCGTGGCCGTGGCACTGACAATACAGATTTGGGATGGACACGTGCCGACCCTCGTCTCGTATCGCATCGCACACTACATACAAGATAGGAAACGTGCCCGGATACGGGATCTATTAATCTGTTTCATTATTTTTTAATCTATATCAATATTACATATGCTCACGCCTGTATTCCCCGAAGGGGTAGGTAGAGGTGTTGTTATCACAACACCCACTTTTCACCGATTTTGATTAAGTGCCAACGTGACAGATGGTGAGTCTATCGCCGTCTCAGGCACTATACATACGTCTTTGAATTACTTCTCAGAAATATATGCAGGTTTCCTCACGATATTTTCCTTCACCGTAAAGCACGTGGTGTGAAATCACTGTACATAAGTTATTTAGAAAAACTCATTGGTACAGGCCCCGCTGGGATCCGAACTTGCGTCGCTTGCGTAGCAGGCGACTGCTCAAACCCGGAGGCCACCACGGCTCTCAATCATCATATCAATATTATAAATAGGAAAAAGTTATGAGCTGAGGCAATTTTACTGAAATTCGCTGGAGGGATAGCTCTGGCCCTAAAAGACATAAGATGACGAAAGATAGTGAAGCATAAAAGCCGCAAATGAGTAGTCCGGAAACTAAGCTTCTTAGAAGAACCTTCAACAAACTCAGCTGGCACACTGTTAAGCTCATAAAATTAACATCTATATTTACAATAGTGAAAATCGTACTTCTTCGCGTTTGCGAACTACTCATTGCGTTTAAGTATTTGAACATGCTCATCTATAAACAATGGGATATCTTTCTCTCGTACAAATTCCCTCTCACCAAGTGCACCGTTATCCCAACCGATCCCCATCAAGTTTTTAACCACTTGAAATAGCTCTTTGAACCGTAGCGTCGGAGCGCCCATATGATTACGGAACGTCTCAATTTGGACGCCCACTTGAATACTTGTGGGATCATCTTTACTAAAGCTATTCCCGATCGAGTTACCCCCTTGAATCACTCGAGGCCCTTACACGACGCCTGACCGACGCCCATGCTGTATAATGACGTCATAGAAAAGTTCAATACACCGTAATTTTTGTATTAAAACGAATGAACAGTATCTAATGAGGCCGAGGATGCGTAAACAATTTGGACGAGCATTGATAAGGGACAAAACTAAAGCCTTAAATAAAGGGTGCATGCAACTGAGGCCACAATTAAAACACCGCTACTTCAAATACAGTGGGGTGAGTAGATATAACTTCACGTGTCCCGAACACTAATTTGCAAAAGCGTTGCACGAAGCCACGTATGTACGAGTAATAAACGCTGTTATACATTTCATAGCGGCAAACGCAATAAAGTCCCCACGGTACTTTTGAAAGGTTTATTATATCTGAAAGAACAGAACATACCAGCTCAGCATAGAAATGTATTATATAAATAACGTAGTATAAGGAAAGGCAGTAAGCGTGTATCCTGGAGTGCACTCAAGGTGCAGTTATTAAATAAAAACCTCATGAAGTGACAGCTAAGGTAATAAAATTGCTATAAAACACAATATCTACTTCAAACCCACAAACGCGTGCAGCGGTACTCAAAATGTCGTTTCAGCTACTCTATATAAGGAACGTTTCAATGTATTGACTTAATGTAGTACGGAAGTTAACATCCTTCTATAAAATTTTATTTTTGTAATAAAATATGTATTATATTGTATGGAGCCGTGGTGTCCTCGAGGTTTGAGCAGTCGTCTGCTACGCAAGCGACGCAAGTTCGAATCCCAGCGGGGCCTGTACCAATGAGTTTTTCTAAAAAACTTATGTACAGTGATTTTCACACCACGTGCTTTACGGTGAAGGAAAACAACGCGAGGAATCCTGTATATTTCTGAGAAGTAATTCAATGACGTATGTTAAGTGTCTGAGACGGCGAGTGACTCACCATCTGTCACGTTAGCACTTAATATCATCTTCAGTGAAAAGTGGGTGTTGTGATTACAATACATCTGCCTACCCCTTCTGGGAATACAGGCGTGAGCATATGTATATATGTATGTATTGATTTTCAGAATCGGACCAAAAATTACTAACAGAATGCATAAATTTCTGTGGTTTACGTAATATAATCAAGCATAGCATATCAGTTCGCCTGGCCTAACTAATTAGCAACAAGACTCCGCTAATAAACGCCCATGTTCGGTTGGGACTGAATTCCGAATGCCAATCCTGGGTCTACATAACAGACTAGTTGACTACAACTTGCAAATGATACTGTTACATGATCCTCTAGCGACAGAGGAGAATTATTTACGATATTTACGCTAAACAAACAGCGGATTAGAAAAGTGATATAATTATCATACTCACCATTTATTTGTTGTTGTTCCATAAAATTAATTATTATAAGAATAGACTAGTCCATAGTTTAAAAGTAGCTCCATCTCTTTCTGTGATACGGATTTAAAAAGGGATGGACATAATTATAGTCTTCATTTAAAGCATTATTTATATTAAGGGGGGGGGGGGGGGGGGGGCATATGATAAACAACCAAAATACAACAAAGAACAATATTTTTCTCGAACTATAGCGGTTCAGCTGCCATATTTAATTTAAGTTGTCTAAATTAAATATAAAAAAGTAAAAGTAGCCTAAGCTACCGTGCCTAACTGCCTACAGACGGAGAAATCAAACTTATATTAGTTACTATATCATTGCATAGATTTTCAAAGTAAAAAATTAATGAGAATTAGATTATTAATTATTAACGGTTGACGAACCTTGCTTAGCCTCTATGATGTCACCTTCGTAAACAATAACCACGGTATCTGTTGAAGTCGTTTACTCCCAAATTCCCAGAATGATGATAACAAGGTTATCGGACACGTTCTAAATTAACAACACTGAAGGCAAACACCGAAACACGTAATATTAGCTACGTCACTAGGTCCAGGGGCCATGCCATGACAGTTTGGTTGTGTGACAGTGACAGACTTAAACACGTCATATACATCTGTCTCATAATCATTGTCAATCTACGATGGCACTAAGAGCTCATTGTAGGGACCCAGAACCGTAAGCGCCGAGTATAAAAGAGATTGGACTAAAAGGAGGATTACTCTTTTCAGGGCAGACTCGAGCGAACTCGATTACTCGATGATTATCGCTACAGTCGATCGAATGAGCAACCACTCGAGCATTGTTCACTTAAATACATCGAACATTGAACACACTAATTTAATACGTGACGCAAAGAAATAAATGATTAAGCGATTGAGATAATATCTATGCAGAATCTGATTTAAACGTAATTACTGAAATATGTTCCTGTCCTCTTTACCCACTGGGGTTGTCAGGGGTGTCACCGCACCAATTTTCACCGAAGGTACTTAAGTACTAATATATAATAATAGATAATGAATCCTCGCCGTATCAGGCACTACATAGGACTTTGAATCCTCACGATATTCAACTTGAAGAATCATTGCATTTTAGTTTTAAGAAACACTTATTTGTATCGCTGTGATATGAATTTGCGTTGCTTGCTCTGTCTGTGACATAAACCACCACGACTCTTGGAAAAACCATGAAGATGACCATACAAGTAGTTTGTTTAAGGGCTAACGTTAATATTACTACAATAAAATCCCACAGTCAATAATCGCGTTAAATTATGCAAAATTTAAGACACATGTCAAAAATATTTCGATGAAGAAAGCCTATTATAAATTTTCGGATTATATATATGAAAAATATATATGGAACTAAGTAAATCACTGTGCACAAGTAGCTCCTGGCAAATACATGGTATGCAAACATTTGTAAATATATCTGGTATTGGTTTTTTTCTCTTTGATTATGTTTTATACTTACCTGCATGCTAATACAATTTGTCACCATTTTGAATATTATATCAGTTATCAAATTTGATTTTGTTTCGATGAAATGTACATGATGCCTGGCTGAGTTTCTTGCCGGTTCTTCTCAGAAGGCTAGTTTCCGAACCGGTGGTAAATTCTCGGCATTCCTAAGTGCCTTAACTTATTCACAACTACAGCTGTCCACAACAACCAAGTAACTCCCTTTAACAAACAATAGTGAGTAAATACATTAATTTTACACAAGACCCTATCTCTGAGTCTGACGTCACAAGTAATCCTTGACTCTAATGAAAGTGCTACGTTTCCTATTCCGTGACTGACTATTATTAATTTTGATCATTAGGGTACCGTTACGATTACAAATTCAGATGGACTTAAATACCCTTCAAGTTCAATATAAAGGCTGATTGTTTGGTTGCATGACAAGAAAGTATCAAAGTTAGTACTTAAGTGAGTGTTTCGAGGACAAAAGAATTGAATTTTTATTCATAGCCCATTTTGTTTAATCGACTTAACGGTCCGCTAGATGTATGCCAATTTGTGTACGTATACGAAAGGGCTCTATTTCAGCGATAAATACCAACTTGTGTTAAAGAAAAGGGTCGAAATTTTGTTTTCATAATATCACATCACACCACGCTATAAGCTTAGTAAAATGAGATCGTTTTATACCTAAACCATTATACACAATGAAAACAAGTTTTGGCACTACAAGTACTAAATAAATTACAAATTTATGAATGAGGGACTATTATTTATGTAAACATAATTTTTTATGATCGCGATGCTACTTTATTGTATGGTAATATTGGTAATAGTAACTTTACATATCTTTCATTCATATCAAGTCAATTGTTCAATGAATACGACTGTGTTTTTTCATGTTCTGGCTTTCACTACCTTTAGAGCAATGTCACTCTCGCTACGAGCCCGTGTGTCAGCAACAAATAACGCTTGTCAGTCACAGCAGAATGTCCAAATGTCACCAGCATCTGTAGACCACCAATTCGAGCACCGATTTCCGTCAGATGGCATCAAACCATGAATAATGAAATAAAATACATATGCTCGTGCCATCTATATTTTCACCGAAGATGATTAAGACAACGGACATATTGGTGATTCTATCGCCATCTATGGCACTAATTACACAAACATCTCTGAATTTCTTCTTAGATTTCCTTCACCGTAAACCTCGCGGTGTGACGAATAAAAACCAAACCAAAGTTTAAACTCTTCAGATCCAAATCCATTAAGAAACACCACAAAAACAATAATGGCAGAACGTATTAGAACCTTAGTAAATTAAGTGGTACGTGTCTCCAAATGTCCAGAGCGATTACTTTAAAGACTGTCGTTAGGTGGTCGGATCACGGAGCGCTCTTACATTAAGACCTGGCTCAAATGATCTCGCGTCTTCGCGTTGATTATAATTTATTCACGGGGATATTACATTTTGGTGTAATATCCCCGTGAATAAATTATAACTCGGAAGAGTGTAAATACAATATCATGTTTTAATTTATGATTATCAAGTAGCTAATAATTTAGGCGTTTTTTCAATTAGGATTGAAAAATTTCGATAACACACCGAATTAGATTTCAAACATTTTACACTAGACACGCAACACATGCTATTACATCGAATATATTACTAAAATGTATTATATTCTTTATCCTACGTGTGTCAGATCAGAATATGTCAATCCACCTCATCGAGAATCATCATACATTCCCAAAGCCTGACCAATACTTAAGATAATGGTGCCAAAAAGGAATTACTTAGGAATATAATAAAACAGTGCAGTAAAAATCCCAGCTCGTCATCTATCACGGGAGCGTCGGCAGCAACAAAACGTCATAGAGACACGTGTCGCAGTTTGCGCCAAGCGAAACAAACAGTGAAGAGAAAAAACGAACCAACACCGCGATTAAGTATGATGAACGACCGATGGTAAATAACGCAACGACCAAACAGTTCGTAACGACACGAACCGAACGATCGCATGTTTTATCCGAATATACAAAATTACCAGAACAAAATTTTTAAAAAATACTTGAAGGAGAAAGTTACTCTGCGAACAATATTTGACCGAAGGACCAACAAATCAAACAATACAGTCCTAAGAGATCCTATGAACACAATTGAAATATCAATAGTATCACAAAGAAACGACAACAAACCAATGGAGAACACCAAGAGCTGGGATCCGGATGGACGAATATTTTTCTTACCGGCATTAAACTTCTTAATGAGGTTGGTATAATTATTGTAACACTAGGAATGTACGAGAAATGGGTAGCATTAATTAAAAACAGTACCGCAGGAGAGGGGCTGCGGTCAGAGGAAAATGTAACATAAATAATAACACAAGGCCGACAGAGAGTAGAATGTACAAAATGTAAAAGGGCGGACGCTACTAAACTTTTGGATCTCCCTTTCATAACTTTTTGAGGAACCTTTTTCGTTCTATTATTTTATTATGCCTCATTTGACTGAAAGAAGTCCAGCCTGGACCGTCAGTGTCCCGTCCGTCCATTCATTTCGAACATGTAAGCCTTTATCAAGTTTCACGAAGAGACAACATTTCATAATAAATTCTTAAAATTCAATCTGTCTGGCGAAAATTTCTGATGTTATTTTTATATAACCATTTCTTATTGTCTGCCTCTATGAGTGGCCTTTTATATCATGTTTATAATAAGGTAAAAAGGTAAGAACAATGGCTTTAGGAGTTGTGTATCCATCAAGTACAGACCCGCATTACCGTAATGAGCTGCGCAGATGGACTTTTCACCCTCCCTTGTTGGCAATAATGTTTTCCTGTTCAGAATGGTTACTGACAAACACTATTAAATTAATATATTGTTAGTCAAAATAAGTGTAACTCAAATACCTATTGAGGAATTATTGACGAACGTATTGACGTTGCATATTCCACAACAATATCCACTTACTTTTAATACTATACGATAATAAATAGAAAGTTACGACATTCAGAATCAATATTAGCCTTCTTCAAAGTTCAATCAAAGAGTGTGTTTATTTATTTTCGATAAATCACATAGATGGAGTACGCACTCGGAACGTTCAAGAATACTCAACTTTTTATATTCGCCCGGACTCTTTCATTTACTGCAAAATATATTTCTATTTCGGTGAAAACATCATTAGTGGTTTCATAGACTTTATTTTTTTATGCTTCCCTCGTGAATTCGTGTATGCGCAATGTTTACTTTTAATATATTTACGTTTCTTTTTCGGGTAACGCATTTTTAACGGTGATGAATCAATTTTATACGAATCAAAGTAATACATAATATGCAGAACCCGTTTGAAAATTAACCGGTGAACGTCTGTTTCGAACCGAGGTACTCAAATTTCGTTGTCGCCCCGTAAGCTGGAAGCCTGAGGTTTGTGCTACCGTAATTTGACAGATGTCGGCGAAAAATGAAACCTAGCTAGATCTATTTTTGCCCCTGAAACCACCCAAAATTTCCCGAAAATCGTTGGAGCCGTCCGTTTCCGAGATTCTGATCTATATATATATCTGAATCGTGACGGACAGATTATGAATTATACTGTAGATAATATCGATAGTACAACACCTGCTTCTTATTGTATAAATAGTTTGTCAGTAGCAATTATGTATTATTCAAATCAAAACTTATTCTAATGTAAGAAGTATTACTAATAGCTATCTGCCAACCAGAATTTAGGTACTAATGCTTCTCCATTTATACAAATCATTAGTCGTCATAATAGACAACGATTTACTGTTTTCTTCGCTCTTAATTTATTTAAGTAGACTATCAAATATATTATTAGTCTGTTACCTTGGCTCTTTAATTAAAGCCTCTTATAGATCTTAGAACGTATTAAAATTGAATCCGTTTAGTACCTTTGTAATTTAATTCGAATAAATTTATGTCGTAATACCACACCAGTTATAACGACGTAAATATAGTTAATTGAACAGGTACCTCTGAATTCAGAATAGTGGAGTCTTTTATTAGGATTATATTAAATTGCAGAGTAGGGTTCACAACAAAACAAATAGGTACCATAAGTATCGGGTCTAGACTTCTTAAAGCGCACATTTTTGGCGCACAGCATCAGATTGTGGTAGATTTCAATTTAAAAATATAAAAATTCCGAAACTGTAATTTTTTCGTCGTTATATGTCGATGCTTACTGTTATATTAAAATTTTTCAAAAACCAATCTATAGAATTTTTTATTTTATTTTCAATTTATATGTACCACCAGTCGATTCTGTGACAAGAATTTTAAAGCAAAGGAGGACTCGTAAAATTGTATCGTTAATCCAACAATTTGTTCATATCATATCGCTACCCTTTGTTACCACTTACTTAAGTTTTAGCTAATATTAAGGTTGCAATTACTTAAATTGCTAAAGTAGGTCGCGCCTTTATCCAAAATACTCAAAGAAACCATTTGACCTACACAAACAATTCTGTTTTAAAAAAATATAAAAATATAAAAGCCATTCCCGTGGAAACAAGCAATCCGGGACGGTTTTAATAAAGGCAAGCTTACATTCTTATTGAGAAGCCGGAAAATAGGCTAAACTCAAAGTTGCTCTTAAAGTTTCCACTCCCACAGAAGTTTAGCTTTCGAGCAATCTTTGGTAATTGTAAAATTACGAGCTTGTGAAATGGACGCACAACTTTTCATATTGTTTTAACAATGCTTATTTTGCTTTGATGTTATTATTTATTTCAATATAATCTGCTTTTCTATACAAAAGTACAATGTAATAATGGGAACAAAAACAGGGGGCCTACTATTATCGTTTAAGCGGGTACCTACCTATTAAAAACTTCTTACCTTTGACATTTAATTTTACGATACCAAAATTAAACGACGACGCTCAGAAGTTATTTATACGCTCTGCTTAAACTAATGATGGTAGGTTTGACTCCTATTTGGGCTATTTCGGACTCGGACGGAAATATTCAACTTTGAGATAGACAAAATAGACGAGCGTATCTCATCAAATTAATAATAATGTATGTATATATATTTATTTTTATATATTGTTTATAATGTATGTATATATTTTTTCATACTAGGTGGCAAATAAGTGTACTCACCCAATCCAATGCACATCGCATTGGATGTTCGGAGGGGTAAACAGTAGGTAGGTAGGTAATTACATACCAATATGGCGCGTAGGTACATACGTGTTGGTATAGACACACGTTTTTTTCAGTCGTCACAAATGGTAAGCATCTGCTTATGTACCTTAAGTTCAGTCTTACGACAGTGTCTGTAATAACGGTGATGATGATACTCGTAGTTGCGCTGGTGACACGTGTTGCTGATGATTCTCTTAACATAAATACAGTAATTTGTCAGACCACGAGAGTACGATGAAGGAAAATATGGTAAGACAACCTGAGAAGAAATACACCGACATACGTATTGTTGTGCCTCAGACGGCAACTGACTCGTAAGGACATCTCACTAGCAGCTATCCTTACTAATATTAGAAATGCGAAAGTAACTTTGTCTGCTAACCGCTTAAACCTCTCAACCGAATATGATTTTGACAATCTTTAGACCCTGAGAAAGGACATACGCTACCTTTTATTGCTAAAAAAAGTGTTATATAAAACAAAATCTACGCGGGTGAAACCGCGGGGCACAGCTAGTTAAGTATAAAAATTTAAAATACAGGTTCCTTACATAAAGTAACACATAATACAAGGTACCTGTTGAAAGGAAGTCGGTACCGAAATAGTTGGAACATTCAACTTTGGGGAATTTCGGTGAGAGTTGCTCCGTCAAGTAATTTGCATGTAGTTTTCAAGACTATTCTTACATATTTAACTGAAAAACTTAAGTAAGTGTATGAATGCAATGAAAATGTGCATATGAGTGAAGATGTGTTTCGTATTTTAATATTGCTTTTATATGTCATAACTTATAGTATATACCAAAAAGGGAAGTGCATAGGATCGAATAAATGTCCTATCTTCTAAAGTGATTTACTTTTCAATCAAAAAATATAAAATATAAAGCTTTTCATAACAGGTAACGCCATCTATCCACCACCTGAGTAATCTGTAATATATTGAAATCTATACTTATATATAAAGCTGAAGAGTTTAGGCTATATATGATCACGTTAGCCCAAAATAACTATTCCATATGGAAGAAGTCGCGGGCAGAAACTAGTATATAATAAAAGCTTACCCCCTACTTCAAAACTATTGCAATGCAAAATAGTATTTTACTGCACATAAAACGGTCATTTAATCTAAAGCAGAAATATTTGTTAACGTAAAAATTAATATAAATTGAAAAAGTTCCACTTGGAAATGCATTAAACGTGTATCTGTCACAGAGCCGCTAAACAAACTGCAGCGGCAAAAGTTAAACTATATATGTTTAGGTAACTGGTTAAAGTATATATGTTTAATCAGTATTGATTGTTGACAGAGCAATGAAAGTGGTTAACTCAAAGGCTCAGTCCGTGAAGTAACTCAATAGCGGTCAATTTATAAAGCTCGCGTCGAGTGACTCCTGCTAATAGCGTGCGTCGACTGCTGAAGCCTGGATTAGGGTTTGGTGCAAATTAGCAGCTGCATTATTATATACATTAATAATGTTTGAACACTATCACAGTACCATCAAGTCATCTAGCAAATAAAAAGCTTGTAGATTTGCTTAGTTTGGGTTATGGGTACTAAATAACGGTAAATATATAATGTATATTATTTAAACATAAAAGTCTCTTTATAGTATTGTTGAGTTTCTTGCCAAGTTCTTCCCAACAACCTTCCGAACCCAGTAGTAACATTATATCGGTTCTATTATCGTATGAAGGTGGTGATTAATTACATGTGCCATGTATGACTGAGGTTGCAAGTTTTCTAAAAATTAAACCTAGTAAGATCGATTTATCGTCCCCGAATCCCTGCATACTAAATTGCATGAAATCGTTACAGCCGTTTCCTTGATTCAGGTACAATATAAGAATTGTAAGTAAAGGTGTTAGATAGATTAGATAGATAGCTCCAACAACTGCAATACACACATTTTGCTCTATATTAGTAAAATAACTACAAAGAGCTATCCGCGTAAAGACAATTTTGGCTAAATGCATCGTGTCTCATGACTTGTGCCTTAGTAAACAAGGCTAATTTGGATATTGCCTAATGTCATTATCTGATGAACCCACGTGCCACCTATCTTTTTATTACATTATGCCTTTGGTATGCTCCAAAATAAAGTTAATAGAAAATTCCTTTTTAGTAATTTTCACCCTTTTACTCAAAGATATATTTACGTAGAAAACGTAGACAGACAGATAATGATATTGTCATACAAAAAAAGGTTTTTTTATTAAATTTGTGCTGAAAAAGCTCTGGCTCGCTCTTTTCTAAAATTATATATCTAAAAAATGATGCAAAAATGTTTAATATTTTGGATAACCTTAAGAACCCTGTTCGGTATGGCAACTTGAGAGAAATGGGAAATTTGCATTTTGTACCTATCTAATTATTGTAACACATTTTCATGATTTTGTGACTTGGCAAGTATATATTTTAGTCACATTTATATCTGTTTATTATTAAGTACTAATAGATAAGTTGAGCGTTGCAAAGGAGCTCTACCGAACAATCAAGATAACGCATTTAAGTGTTCAAAAAATTATAACTAGATATATTATATTAACGAATTTAATGAGTAACATTAAGTTCGTTAATGTTTCGATATCGAAACATCATACACTTTCTACCAAGGATACCCGTTGTACCGACTGTGAGATCTTTATAGTAAGTCTACTTTTAAATCTACTTTATAAATGAATAAACTAGACACCAGCAGAGTACAACTCAGAATACTTAGCAGAAGATAAATCATACCAAGAGCCGGCCAAGTAATAAATATACAGTGGTTGTATAAAAATAAAATAAGGCGAAGTGGGATAAACGGGAAAGTGAATCAATGCAGCGGTTTGAAAAATGTTCTCCCCGAGGCCGGAATTGCTTTGGCCGGCTCTAGTCGGAGGTTACCGGGGATATCTTGATTCATGACTAAACTACACGAAGGTTTTAGCAATTTACCTTATTTCTCTTCATTCGGATACTATCTTTATTATAGGACTAGCTGTGCCCTGCAGTTTTTAAATAAATGTAGCCTAAGTTATTCCTTGTAACATTTTCTATCTACCAGTGAAAATCCCGTTAAAATCGGTCCAGCCATTTCAGAGACCCGGAACAAACAGACAAGACAGAGAGTTTTAAAGTCGGTACCGTATATACTTACACAAATGCATTAAGTGAAAAGTTATTATTTTGGAATAAAAAACAGACACTTCAGTTTTATTTATCTGTATAGATGTATAGATATAAGTTCTAACATTATCGGACTGATGGATCACGGCTTTAAACAGGTCTAACTTTTAACTCTTTGTAGCAAAAAAACACAGGAGTGTCTTGAATGTAACGCAGGTTTACAATTAAACCGAAAGCTGTATCTTAGGTATGGCCTTCTTGGTAGATTAACGTTATAATTTGCATCGTAGACTGGATAAGAAAGGTTTGCTTAGGAAATATTGACAGGAAAAATCACGATTCACATTCAATTAGTATTAAATATCGAGCATTAGATATCGACCCAAAATAACAAAATAGAATTACTTACCCAACTTCTGCGACAACTTCACGCAAAACGAAGCTCGTACGAAAATAAAAGCAAAGCTAAACTGACAAAATAATTGCTTTGTAATCCAAAAGCGATCACGTTTTTTTGTTGCCAGATCCAAATCCGCTCAGAATGAGAGCATTTCGCTTAAGTCTCATGGATCCGAATAAAAATTCGTTATGTGGCGAGGCCAGTGACGTGCTTTCACTTACAAAATAACGTTAGTTAAGGAATGCATTAATTGACAAAAATCCGAAAAGTGCACTAGAAAAGTCTGTTAGAATGCCTTCATATATTTTAAACAGTAGGTAATAATGAGCTTTTACTATCTAAATAGAACCAAAAGAACAAATATCCATCCAGGCAGGTACAAATTAATAACACAAACACAGATGAGATGCAGAGAAATATAGTAAGCGTAGAGCATAATAAACATAAACACGTGGTTTGTACGACAGGCACCGAGTTAATCGTAATGTTTGTGGTGGTAACAGTACAAGGGCAACTAGTATAACTAGTCTGGATATCCAGTTTATGACATATGTAGAGCTCATTGGTGAGTAACGGAGGTAAGCGACTCGCTAAGTTGAAAACGCCAGTACAAATCAAATCGGCATATAGCGTACACTGAGTGAATCAAGACTTAATAAATAAACCAGATATAAAAAAAAACTATGTCTGTTCATAGAGTTAGAGCGATCAAAATTCCAAAGCCAGTCAATCAGTCGTTGGTGTGCATTGCATTGGAGATAAACTCGAGAAATGCAGCAAATAATTTGAGGAAACTTAGTCAATGCTCAATTCTAGGACCCCAAGTGCATATATCACATGCATGCATAACTACAGGTTTAGGGCTAACTGAGCCATGCACAAATTAATCCGTATTATGCACACCTGCTTAGTTTATGTGCTAAGTCAGACGACATACAATGGGTGTGCATAATAGGCGGCAACTGAATTCCTGTGCACTTCATGTACCAATGCTTGGACACGGCTGGTCCATTAATGCTACATAACTAAGCCGGAATAATGCAACGTTCACGTCTCAAGACAGGGATTAGCTATTTTATTATGCAGGAACAATCCGGTGTGACCTAATAACATCGTTACAGTGCGTGTTAACATCTCGCGTGACTGTTTTTATTGTAATTTGATGATATCGGCACGCGATTTCATTGTCAAACGTGTGCTAGCCTACTGCCTCCGTGGGTCAGCGGTAATGAGATTGACTTGACGCGAAGACTTCGAATCAACAAAATGATAGTCAGCTTTTGTAATAAATTATGATTTAAACTCAGCACTTAAAATGAGCTCGAGAATCGACGGCATAGAACTAGGCAGCTATCCAAAATAATCTTGCCTTTCAAATCCATTCAAATACATTTCCAGAAAACCAAAGCATATTTCCTTCAATCCAAGAAAGTTGTTCTGTTCAAAACCATGATATTATCTTGTTCTAAAATCCAGTGAATTTTACCTTTATTACGAACTGAAGAATAGGATTTCTGAGAGATTTCGTTGCTATGAAGTTATCTTTATTTGGATCGTACATCTTAAAGCTGTAAATCATTAGACTGTGAAGGTCCCATTAAGTTATAAGAGAGATAAGCAAATAAGAGCAAATATATAAGACAAACATCCAAAAATAAATGTTGTAGGATGTCCTTGTTCGCAATTAAAATGCATTTAAACCCTGAAGCTTTTATTATAATTGCGTCAAATACCCGCGATTTTCCTATATATTTCCCATGCGTTATTATAATAAAGGTATTTAATTCCCCGGATTGAAAAGTAAAAATACGTTTTTATCCAATATATTGCATATTCATCTAACCAACTAAACCTTGTACAAATTTAAACCATCAAAGAGATTTAAATATGAATTGCTAAACAAAATATAAACGGACCCCTAATTAATACATACAGCAAAACGCCATTGGTCAAATATAATACGATTTTGCGGTACATAGGAACGTGACGTGACCGAACATTTGTTACGTGACCAGTGGTTCGCGCAAACGGCAGAACGTCTATTATTCTAGACATAACCTTGATGTGACACCAACAGCGTTGGGCCTTGTGTTTCATCCGCACAATGAGGGGTGACATTCAACGTATTTACGTGTGTATTCATACAGAACACGACAAACAGAGGCGCCTTGTCAGACACATTTTATGTGTACATACCAGGCCCATTCAACCATATGCTTGTACTTAATCGCTTGGATTTCAGCCATTTGTCAGGTTTGATAGTTAAAAACTCCAAAATCACCTTCGTAGAGATGTTCACGCAAAAAGACAGAGCTACCCCAGAGGTCAACAGTGTTCGTGGAGCAAGCGGGATCATCAATCAAGTTTAGTCTCGCATTAACGTAATGACCGTCGGCTCGAGCGGATGTCGCCTTATTTTCCCTTTTTTTTTTCAGGGTTTCCTCGGAGGCAATTTCGTACACGATACTTTCGCACCGACGTTTCCGCCCTGATGGAAATCTATGAAGAATAACCACCCGCTATTATTTTCTTAGATTTCGACATTTACATTTCGACACCGCCATCAATCTTCCTTATATCTTACAATCTTTCATGGAAATTTATTTTCTAGAGGTGCTCTTTACTCCGCTTAAGTAGATTAAGATAGAGAGCCCAGCCAAGAGGGTAAAGCTTTACAAACAATAGATTAAGACTTAGCTGAGCGTCTCTAATTAAATTTGAATGCAACGGTTTAATGCTAGGGATCTTAATATGCTTCATTCAAGGAGCGTCTCGCGGCGAACATACGCTTTACTAATCACTTTTACCTTGAGAAATGTCTATTATTAAATTATGATTCAAGGATCGTTAATTAACGCAAACGCTCAAAGCAGTTAAAACCTTACACCAGGAGCGCAGATTTCAACTAGAGCTGTAGGGTTGCACGGAATAGTGACATAACGAGGCCTAGTGGTCCCGGATGGGCTTTATCTCTCGCCAGGCCACCGACCATTTCGCCCGCCGGAGGAAACTTCAACGGGAATTCATAGCATAATTTACTGCTATATTATAAATTAGCCTTACCCCGGGTATACTTTAAGCCGTTAACCCTGGAGCAATGTTTATTAAAGAGCAATTTGTAAATTTTAGCTTGAAGGACGTAACAGACGGCAATTTGTTATACACTATAGTTAAGGCTTCCCTTCATCTCAATAGGCTATCACAACGAAGCATTAAATTTAGTAGCTACTGACTATAGTTTATTACGACCATTCATAAAACATGCGGTACCAATCAGTGCAAGTGTAATTACACCTATTATTGAGGCAAAAATTTTAAATACTTACGGGTGTAATAAAACCAGTAAATGAAACTTTCGTATGTTATGTAAACAAGCATCCAGTCCAGTATCAAACACAACCACAATTTGTAATTAGCGTAGTCACGCGCTAACAAACAAACAAGCGACGTACCCGCAATACATTACGCCGATAATTATGGATTAGCCCACTGAAACAACTCTCCGTGTATTTTGGCGATATTAATGCCGCTATTAAATCATAAATCTGCTCCGGATCGGATTACTAACAGCGAATCTGTTAGTAACGTTCCGCCAGATAACAACTGTCAGGGCAAAAATTTACACTGACAGCGAGCTGGTATACTAAAGCGAAACATATCAAAAGAGTATAAATAAATAAAAAGTCGATTACGTAAATGATACTCGCTCGAGTACAAACAAATACAGCGCGGCGTTATCCAGCGAAAATAAATAGAATCGGGATATAAAAAACGTGGAGCGCGCGTGTTGTCACACATCCTATTATTTATTCGTAATCTGCAATATGTCATACAGCTGACACAGCAAAGCGCAAGAATGCTGTACTGGGCCTCGCTGTGCTGTCTGTGGTGATATATATCTGAAACATGACCAGTGTGCAGCCCACAAAAATAACGCGAACACATTTCAATTGTTATCGGTCGCCTTTAAACGCACTATTGGCAACGCTGTTTTCGTCAATGCCACGTGGTGTGAGTGAGTTAGATTAAAATAATATCATGTTGCGTTTAGTTGCGTAATTAATAATGATTTGTCAAAACAATCAACTCGTGGCCTTCTTGAATGCTATCTATGACTCGTGATGGATCTGCTTTGAATATCGATTTGTATGAATGAAGTTCAAACGTAAGTCGGCAGGTGCTTATGCTTAAGTAAGAGCTTGTTATAAGCGTCACCGGGGAAATAGCACTAACGGCTTTTAGCAGTAGGGTCGCTGAGTATTCTGTACAAAGTGCGCTTGATTTAGCACAAGGACTCGCTACGTAATGTGTTCATATTGTCGTTTCGCTAATTCAGATGGATTTATACCAGTGGACCGTAGCGGAGTGCACCCAACCGTTACTTTAATGTCTTGTTTTAATAAAAATATACCCCACCATACGTTTGGCACGCTTGAAACATTCATGACGCTTAGATTAAATGGCCCGTCACTTGATAAATGGCCTGTAAAAATCCGGAATAGATTTGACATCACCAATATTGAATACAAATTTATTTATATTTCACACCTTAGCGTGATAAATCATTTCATTGTTATTCGTAATATTGAGTTTACCGTATTTTGGAAGGTGCTTTATACATGTCAGCTTATTAATAAAACAGATGGCCCACAGTTTCATTGCCATACCATGGCGGTGTTAATACGAGTATTCCTTTGAAAAAAAACGCATAAATTCTTCAATTGTTCAGGTAAAAACCTGACTGTATGACAATTGTACCTAATTATATTTGCAGGAAATTTCATCACCAAACCAAGCAAAACGAGGCCTCGAGACCGATGTTGACGTAATATTTTAGGACTTTCAATATCGGCATCACTATGCATATCGTAATACACAAAGGTCGACGAATTACATTGAAGATATATAATACAAAAACTCATAAAAAAACAGAAGCGTAGTGAATGCATGGGCGTATAAACCATTGAATAATTCAAAAGGTTGGATGAATTTCGCAAGCTACGCGCACAGTTTAATTTCACCAGTAATTCACCCATGACCGGCGGATAGCATCGGAAAAATATATTCATTACTTAATTTCTCATTAAAACAATAAAACGTGCCGGATGCGCACGGATAATGCATAACAGAAACGAAAACAAACACATCGTGATACGATAAAGCATCGACACAATACAATTCCATATTCACACTTCGCATTTTCCCATTTGTCATCGGTTCACAACTTTTCACTACTCGTAACGCCATCTGTGGACAGATCTTGGAACTACGAATATTAATTTTAAGGGCACGTTTAAAATCCTTGCGAAAAAGCGAACTAGAATATGTAATGTTGCATACCAATGCGGTTTCTTAAGAGATCCTGCACCTCATAAATAAAACAAGATACTTAGGCAAGCCTTAATCGAGGCGGTTTTCTTTGCCCTATACGAGAAACTCCTTGATAAAATATGCATAGCTCACGGCCGTTACCGACTTTGCATACCGCAACATGAATACTGCACTACTTAATTCTGCATTTAAGATGTAAGGTATACAGGATGTATCTAATATGTGCAGCAAAGTCCTCTTCAGAAATGTGTTGCCGCAGAACTCCTCAAAATATAGAACAGAGAATAACGCGCCAATCCATTTAAGTCTTACAGACCCGAATATTAATAAGTAAGTAAGGTATATTTGGTCAAATTGTGAGCAGGACTGATTTTGAAATATTCATACCATTTCAAAAATCTTTCACCGCTTTCGCTAGACGGACTTTCGGGAACATAGGTTTTTTAGTTAATAACAATAGAGCGACGCCGCGAAATCTAGTGCTTATTGTTTGACGAATGCAACAAAAAGCCATTTAATGACATCCATATTACATTGTACATCAGTGTTTTGTCCAGATACGATATTTCAAAGAGTAGTCTGGAATCCTACCTACATGAAGTGCTTATTGCATAAGATCGCATGTGATCTATTTGTATTTATATTGTTCTATTTGCACGCGTGCTAGTAATTACTTAGTACAATCTAGTTACGTTCTAGATCGGCAATGAATGTTAATATTTCAAGCGCTTAATTTTAGCTTCAACTGTAAACGATTTTGTTCTCTAGGTCACTGTTAAAGTAATTAGTAGTGTATAAGCCAAATATACTAAGAATAATATGTTAGTTCTATGTTATATCGATAGATGGAGCTGTCACTGTTGACATTAGTATTTAAATCTCGCTATCGAGAGTCTAATCGCGGCTTACATATAAAACGTCAGTTTATGAATAGAAAAGCTTTTCTCTGTGGTACATCGTTCTTTCTTTACGATTCCAAGTACCTACTCGAAGGCCATAGTACTGTTCAAGTAGTGATGACTTACAAGAAATAAAGACTCGTGTACGTAATTAATTAAGTCTCATGAATCAACTAACATCAATGTGAATATAATACCAGGGTCATTTTGTTCGTTGTGGATGAACAATATTTCTGTGAAGTAGACAAAAGAGTTCAACCGCAACAGTGTAAAGAACCAATCAATTTGTGTTTGCTGAATCCAGACAGAACAAATGGTCATAAGTTGTCTGTTACCTATATCCACACGAGAAAATTAAATTAAAAATCCAAGAACCTTGTCCGTTGAACCACAATACACGAAGTGAAAGAGAATTGCGTCCGTTCTAATTGCATTTCTCTAAGAAAAATGGCGTACATTTCTTTGCAAAGGTACCATTGAGAGCGCAAGATCGCGGCGGTGGTCGAATTGACATTGAGCGATTGACGGCGCCGGCTGGCGGTCGTCCGAGCGTGAATTATAGACTGAGAACTGGCATGTTTTAGACAGCTCCCCCTACATACGCAACTATGCCTTAGAGCACATTTCCAACATCAAACACAACTATTTCGGCCCGCCTCTCCGCAGTTCCATTCAATGGCACCCGCTTATCGATCAGATAATATCGCAGATAATCTTTTGCGACTATATTCAGGGTGGCGGAACCTTTATTTGTGTGGCTATTGCGGGAATCCTCCGTTCGTAATGCCAGATAAAAAGGGAGTAAATGTGATTGAAACCAAAGAATTTCGGAGCCAAAGTAGATTGGTCTGACGATATAGGTAATTTCAATTAAGGGATCTATTTGTGTGACAGTCTTGAAATGAGACGCGTTTGGAACTGAGTGTACGGGACTCGTGACGTCACAATGAAGGTAAGTTTCAAAAGGGACGACCTCTCTAACAAGGTGTCAGCTACCTGACACTATTGTGTAATATCCTGCTTTGAAGGACGAATATTCACGACTCAATAAATAGAATGTGTGTGTATAATAAGCCTGGGAGCTCAAAGGGACTCCTATCTAAATGGAAACATCGACACTAGTATTGTGAATTGTTGATTATTTGCCGTTATCTTTGGGAAATCTATGTTGATTCGAATATATGCTGAGGTGGAATGAGCTCACTCGTTAACGTGATAAAATTTACGTTGTATTATATTATATGACTACAGAAAGTTAAATTGTATTATAAATTACAAAACAATGGATTGAACATAATTATTTGGTCTTTTCAATTATAAATTTATCTAATACTGATGGAAAATATTTAATCTATTTGAATTTAAAATGGCTATTTGAATTCACTTGCTTAAGGGCGACTGAGTTCACTTAGACTAAATAGTCGTAAGACGAATGCTGTAACGGCATTGAACTTCTATCTAGAAAGAATGAGCTGCATCGACTCAAGTGATCAAAACTACCAGCAACAATTTCATAAGAGATGCAAATATGACATTATAATCGATTAAATATGCAAAGTTGTCGGTGTCGTGATGCCACGACCGGTCTGAACGTGACCCGCTCAAATGCCAAGAATGTACTGTCAGTGTGACACTCGCAGAGGAAGGCAACCTGAAGGCAACAAACAATTTGACATTATGTATTGACAGGTTGTATTGCCACTCCGTACGGTCTTTAGATGCAGACAAAAGATAGAAGAATATAAATACAATTCAAAACCCATACTTGGGGCACAGTAGCCTTATTACGTGTTTCGCACCGTTTTCGTAAATTCATCCATACTAACCAGCGTCAGCCACAATATTTGTATGAGATATTTTATTTTACGTCAACGCTGTACAATTCCTCATAAAAATATTCGGCGGAGACGCTAGCAAGTATAGATTAGGAAAACAGTTGGAAAAACTAATAATTCAGGGTACAAATCTTTTATTTTGTTTATATTACTCTACGTCGTCTTAAGTATATGTTATTTAAAGCAAACTTTGAATGTTATATCAAGAACCGACGGCAATTGTTAACCTTAATATTAATTATACTAAAGTAATTTCAGACACATTCGAAATACAAGGTTAGAATCATTTCGTGCAATAATCTCAATGTTAATTTCGGAACTTCAATTTTGAATCAATTATAATAAACAATTTGTAAAAATAATTAATCAGATAAACAACGAAAATTAATTGTAACAATACAATAGTAAAATACACTAATGACAAATACCTAGTCAAAGCAGTGACGATGACATATAAAACTTCCAAGTAAACTTTTTTAGTACGATATATTCCGCTACCTATGATCAATATTACACTCACACTCCGAAATCCTAAATAAATGAAAAGTCAAGGTAATCATCTATGAAGCAAATGTAACACGATTGCACGTGTGAATCTTTTTTGCAACCTTTTTTAATGTAGTTTTTAGGTCGAATACCATTTCACCATCAATCATTACCGAAACGATTTTAATTGCCCTCAAATTCTGATCATCAATTGAAGTACAAATTGTATAACGTAATAATTCTAATCTAGTTTCAAATTAATAATGAATACGTACCATACGAACTTGATTCCGCCTAATCCGCGAATTGGGCACAGACTTCAAAAGTGGGCACAGACTGCAAAAGTGGGCACAGACTGCAAAAGTGGGCACAGACTGCTAAACTGGACACAGACTGCTAAAATCAGACGTGGTCGCGAATAAGCTAAGATAAACAGTAAAGGCTTTGTGTCAGTGAAAGTGAACGGTCAGACTCTCGATTTCGCATGCTTCGAGGTCTCAAGCCCAGCTGTTCTGTGCATGCTGTGGCAATAAAGGAAGCAAGTCTCATAGCGACGGAATAATGAACCTTTGGAGCATCCAATTGTCCATTTACAGTTTAGTCTCTTACCGGTTCATTGAATGTGGGTGATGCAAGTAAAACGCTCTCTTCAAAGTTTTCATTAACTTTAAATTTTTATAGAAAACCGAAATGCTTTATCTAAGACTAGACCATCTAGGACTAAAGTATGTCCAACCATATTCAACTCCGTATCATAAAAATGGAACTACTACTAAGCCTAGGATTATCTTAGACGATGTTTTCTAATAAGAAGTATTAAATATTACAAAATGTTAATTGGTTTTCACAATATATGACTAAAAATTGCCACCTAAATCGGACTGAAAATAGATTTTGGATGACCATAAAATTGCTCTTGCAAATTGCAATACCTACAGTCTAATCGTTTCTTAAATAAATTGCATAGATAAACAGGCATTGTGGAGTCTCAAACTTACCTAAATTTTATCATTCAAACATGCTTTACTGGATTTATGACTAACATAAGATGTCGTTACGTAATTTGTGACTGTAAAAACCCATTTGCGTCCTCATTCATTTAGGTATTGATGTTAATTGTTGCGCCCATATTATTATTATTTCATAATTGAGGAATCCACTTTGACAAGTACTATCAAATTACCGAAGCCCAATTAAATGTTGTTTCAAATATCTATTTATAGCTACAAAGGAATCAAAATTGGTTGTGCTTGTTCAGGATATGATTTCCTTGGATTTTATTAAAATGATTAAAATGTTTACGAATCGGTTTTTTTATCATGACCAATAGTCAAATACTTTATAGCTCAAATGCTGTCCAAATATATCCGCAGAGCATAAATTACTATTACTTATAAGCCTGTATATTAACATATCCGCATAACATGGTTCTAGTTATGCAAATTTTGCACAAGTGAATCTGTGTAAGATTAGTCGTCCATGGAGGCATGGAACATTCGATAAGCCTTCTGACTCTAGCAATCGACAATCGTGCAGTCGAAGTTATATCGAGCTGCAATTAATTGTGTTTGTTCAGATAACTGTGTCCGAAGAATAGGTTTTGACATTTTAGCATGGCTCAAATTGTATTGATGCATTTCGGAGGCGAGTTGTTCTTGACTGTAAAATATTGCAGATCAACGCATTTTCAGCCACACTGAAATGCAAGGTCAGGCGACGACGTTTGAAAATTTACAAACCTAAGTATACAAAATTTCTTCTGCAATTCTAAACCTTTGAAGTACGGAATAATAATGTTTCGGACATTTTTATGCGTTACTTGAGACATTAGGATGCAACAGACAGGCAGAAGCGAGACTAAAATTGTTATATGTTCACCGGGTACGGAATTTCATAAGTAGTTGCATCGTGAAAGATTTACTGTTTTTGCCACATTGTGTTCAGTCTCGTCGCCACACAGTAACTGATACCTACTCGATTCTTCAGATATTCGGTTACTAAATTAATTATACGAATAAAAAAAAACGATATATCGTATTCGTATCTAATTATCAACAGCAACTCAATTCAATCACTGCCACTACTTGGTTCTGCCTTTGTCCTCTATTTCCGGACAACCTTGACACTCGGTCGGGTTGCGAAACAGATACAACACAATAACTACTTTACAATTAAATTTGCGTTATGCTAAAGTGCTTGTTCATACAGGACATAATGTCTGCACGCAAGATGCTATAGACTTTTTTTTATGACATAACCAAGCAAAAAGCAATCAAGGTCGCAAACTCAACAAATTACTTCTTGATGAGTCCAATATAAAAAACCTCTGTACTGTAATGCACAAAAAGTGTTTTATCTAGAACAACTTACATAATATCCAAAAAGTCATCTGAATTACAATATGATAGCAAAACTCTTTAGAGTAATAACTGACTAACGCAGCAAAATAAATGGCATAAAACGAGCGACGTACAAAAAGGCAAAAAGTAAACCGCAATTCTTAGAGGAGTCGGTAGCGAAGACCTACGTTCCACAGAGCTACAACTTTTCCAACAAAATTGACTTTCTATTTTATTGTGTTGGCGCTAACGCGACATTGATGGCGGCACTTATTGCACTTCTCGACGGCTTTTTATTCGAGCTAGGTGCCCGACGGAATTGGCCACAACGCCCGAATTGAACGCCGACCTAGCGCGTCCACCCAACCGTTGCTCCAACACTCGACGTTCTCGATTGCAATTTAGAAGACAGTAAGTCTTCTAAATTGCAATCGAGAACGTCGACCGACTCAAAAATGCTATCAGGCGACTGGGATCGCGGTTCCAGTTGCCTGTATCCTCCGTATTCCGAACGTTCTGCCACTTACCTGAAACAAACAATTAAAAATATTACATAAGCACATACTCACTTTTTTTAACAGTTAGTGAGGTCTCTATTCGAATATAATTCTGATATTTGCTACGCATAAAAAGCCATGATTGGTGAGTTTTTACAGTGTGGAAACAACGTAATTACAATTGACAAAAAACGTAAGTAATAATAGGACGTAACGATATTGTTGTACTTGGTACTAGCTGTGTCCCGCGATTTAATCCGCGTAGATTTAATTTCGTTCCCGCGGAACTCAAAATATTTTTAATAAAAGTAGCCTAAGTTACTCCCTGTAACATTAGCTATCTGCCAGTGAAAGTCCCGTCAAAATCGGTCCAGCCGTTTCGGAGACAAACAGACAGACAGACAGAGAAAAAAACTTTAAATTTGTTATTTTTAAGTCAGTACCGTGTATACATGCATTTAGTAAAAAAAAGCTGTTATTTTGTAAATACAAACAGAAATTTCAATTATCTGTATATATCGATATATAGATGTCATTGTAACCGTGGTCACGTTACGATATGACCGTTCAACAGACCGGAGAGATCCAATCCGAACAACGAATCAACATAAAACGATCGTATTCTGTATTTAAATAAGGCAAGCAGGTATCCGACAAATGTCGCGTACTCTGATGACGATGGGGGTAGGCATGACACGCGTAATCGAATATCAAACTGACAAATTTGACATAAATATGAACTAGAGCGGAAATGAAACGGAACGGAAACCTTGACACACTGGCGCTAACATGGGATCATAGCAAAACATGAAGAGATAAATGTACCTTGACCCTTTCGCATGAATAGTTCATGAAACTACCATACATATTAGCGTAAAGATATATCTCACGATAGATATACATTTGTCAAATATTCACCTACTAAATACATAAATGCTTTACATAGCATATTTTAAAACATGATCCCCTTATTACACAAAATTAACACATTTTAGACGATGATAGTCCCTGGTTCAAAAGTACCTCCATCTCTTTCTGTGATGAGTATTTAAAAAGGAATGGACATAGTTCTAGTCCGAGCTTAGTCTAGTTTTCGTTTAAACCATGTTATTCAATAAGGTGAGATTTCAGCTTTATTTTAAACTTGTTATGCCCTGCGGTTTCACTCGCGTAGATTAAATTTTCCCGCGGAACCGTAAATGATTTTTTTTAAATAAAGCTAGCCTAAGTTACTCCTTGTAACATCAGCTTGTAACATCTGCCAGTGGAAGTCCCGTTAAAATCGGTCCAGTCGTTTCAGAGATTACTCGGGACCAACAGACAGACAGACAGAAAAAAAAATGTTTTTTTTTACGACAGTACCGTATATACTTTCATATGCATTTAGTGAAAAGCTGTTATTTTGGAATTATAAACAGACACTTCAATTTTATTTATCTGTATAGATCATTAATCCTATATTTACGAAGTTAATTTTGAACAGCGCTCCCTGGGGTAAGAAATCAATTTAAGTGCGGTAAAGTTAACCGCAGAATTGACGAGCGGGTTGGCTGGCAATCACGTCACGTTTCGGTCTTTAGAGACATGATTTGAATAAACCTATCCATTGCATATGAATTACAAGTTTTTATAGATGTGTACAATATACTAATTCAGCAGAAATTAGCTTAAAATTTACATGTCAATACGTTAAGCCAAATCTTATTAGTATGTTTGTACGAATACATTGAAAATCAGTAGTTTATTCCTAGACATACCTACAGTTTCCACTTCCATCAATCATAGCTTTACTATTATCTTTAAAAAGTTTCCAATTTAAAATATATTTCAGATTGTGCAATCTACTAAGGTCACGCATATCTACGTAATCACTCTTTCAAGTTTAACTTTTTGATAGCAAATAATTTTTTGAATATATTATTGACTCTACAAGGCCCTATTGAATCTCTAGTAAAATCTATGGGGTTAACTAAATTTATTAATATACTAGTTGTGCCCCGCGGTTGCCACCCGCATAGACTTAATTTCATTGGAGGCTTTATTTCGCGGAATCTTATTTTTTTAATAAAATAGCCTAAGTTACTCCGGAGGTAAGGCGGAACCAACAGACAGATGGACAGACAGATATTATAAATTGATTCGGAGAAAAGCTGTTAATTTGGAATTACAAACAGACACTTTAATTTTATTAATCCGTATAGATTATTCACAGCTAACATAAAGTGACATTTATGTCAATTAGCGCCACTCCCACGTCGAGACGGCAATGCATAGCAGTTACTGTAAGCTAACATTGTTATTAACGTCAATATAATGTTCCAAATTGAATTATATGGAAATAGTCATATTAGTAGTGTGTGACACACAATCGCTTAGACGATAACTTGTCACGGATGTGATGTCAAATGCAAACTTCCTTAAGTAATAATCTCCAATAATATTATGATTCACGCTACAGTTTACTCAACTTAAATAAGATTAAGTTGAGGCGCAGATAACACTTAAATATGAACCCGCATAGTTCTGTGTTTCGCTTTGTAAACTTCCGACCGTCTGGGTCAATTAATTGCTATCTAACTATCTTTTTACTGGTGGCGGTTACGCAATATTGTGTCAACTGAACACCGCTTAAATATTTACAACAAAATGTTTGCAATCAGGAACGCAAATTTTTACACGACCGCGAAATATTTTTCATGTATATTTATGATCTCATTTATTCCACGGAATTATAATATTTTTGCAAGATTTTTCACGCGACAGTGTATTTGTAGTAACATATGAATTGCTCACGTAATTTTATCGCCTAGCACTACTCCGTTCAGTAAGGAATCATTACTAAACAAATTAAGTAGTCAATTGGAAAAAAAAATCACAATACGTCATCATCGGCCTGGCTAATCCCATACATTGTTGGGGTTGGCGCTTGATTCATCCCGATTAGGCTGATGAATAAATTTTCTCACAAAGCGCCAACTGGCATCTGACCTTCCTTTTTACGTAGAAAATCGTCAATCTAGACTTTCAGACTTTAGTAGGCTTCTAACTGATTCGTTACCACAATACATATGAAACCCACACGTATTGCGTTAGCGGACATCATACGTAAAGTACGAGCTGGATTTAATTTCGTTTGCGTATATTCCCAGAGCGTACGGCTCGGTTCTAATACTCTGTACATGAACATCAAATTGGATTAAAACCGCAATCAAACTAGTCCAGTAATTGTTCACAAGTTAGTACGACGAGTGACATGTGTTGAACATTCTTTGTCTGCTTCATCATCATCACAACAGGTACTCAGGTTTCTTGATTAAAGGGATCGAATATTTGTAGTCATATCAAATTTTGAAATAGCTGAGCTACATTATCAGGTAATGTGTTCATTTAGGGCATACATTTTCACGGGTTTTCATAAGCAGATTAATATTTAAGCAGTTATTTTATGAGTCTGTCAGACAAACAGTCATCAAAATGACCGAATGTAAGTCGAGGTACGCGCTCATGACTTATAACGGGACCTGCGTCTATAGTTTAGCATGTGTTTTTGCTTTGAAGATATCGCCTGCTCATTTTCCTCATTGTGTATGGGAACGTTAAAATGCGCCCCAAGGGGGAGCTATACGTCTTCATACTAAAAAAGCGCAAAACGCAAGGTCAAGCAAAGACGTTCGAACGTGAATCTATACTTAGGACACTACCAATCACAGCATCACGACATAATCTGAATACCAAATTATATACTTGTAGTGTTACTAGTATAAGGCCTGAGATACCGAGAGCAAATACCTTAACCAAAGTAACGGCCTCACATAAATTTAAAGCGTTGAATGAGTAAATAAACTATTTACTCCTGTAAGTCGAAGGCTGTATCAGATAGCAATTTTCTGAACTGTAGAGCCATTAGAGAGTCCTCGTTTGTTTCTAACGCCCCTTCAACTACTCGAGTAGTTCGAAGTGAACGCTGTATGCCTTCAACTAATAGTTTATTAACTGTTTTAAAGTGGAGCAAGTATCTCAAGTACCTATGCTTAATTAGTGTTTATGAAATTGGACGAACGGACGTAGGTAAGTAAGTGATTCTCAGATAATAAGTTAACTGGATTTATTTTCCCAACCACAAAATTTCATGAAAATCGTTGGAACCATTACCGAGATATATATATTATATACAAGAATTGCTCGTTTAAGGGTATAAGATATTGCGTTCGAAATTTTGCAATAATTGCATTAACAGGCATTCATTAATCAGAGTTTGCACTAATGATTTACTACTTAATTGATACATAAGTAATAAATAAAGAACTCACTGATATTAATGAACATGGGTTCTTTATGAAGCGGTGAAGATGACTTCACCGCGATTGCTGTCTTCACAAACTATATTTGAATCGGATAACTAATTTTTTCGATATAAATGACCCTG
Organism: Watsonalla binaria; assembly: GCA_929442735.1. Lineage (NCBI taxonomy): Eukaryota > Metazoa > Arthropoda > Insecta > Lepidoptera > Drepanidae > Watsonalla > Watsonalla binaria. Next base: position 3,010,512 of record OV838932.1, read on the forward strand.
AACTTTTGACATATTCCGTTACGGGCCAAAATATTGCAATCTTATATTTGTAATATATATAAAGAAATTAATTGTTGTTCGTTGGTCTCTGCTAAAACTGGCCGATTTGCGTAATTTTGATCTTGATATTTTTGTGAAATTCAGGGAATTTTTAAACGGTGAGAAACATGAATAATAAGTAAAGAAAGGGTGAAGTTCACCGAGTCAAATAGTCAGTATTGTTAAGACACTAATATAGCTTCAATATGCTAACGTGTTAAAATTGTACTTATGTCTGAAAACACAAGAATGTATAAGTACCACCAATATTATTCCGCAAGGTATTGCCTGTATATATATACAGGTTGACTTTGAAATCATGGGCGTAATTTTAAATTTAGACCCTATTAATTATTTTATCATTAAGCAAATTATAAAATTATGTATTGGACAACGCAATAAAATTAGTAAGTATGTCATTATTGTCTGGCCTTTTATTTATACTTAATTTTTTAGGGCGCGCATTACAATATTATACAATTACGAGCATAAAATAAAGCACGCAATAAATTATTCATAACAATATTACACCTCGAAACAAGACACGCCTTTGAATGTCAAAATAAATAACACGTTTTTTACTTTTCCTTTCTCTTGGTATTACGAAATAAACGGCAAAGAGTCAGATAACCGTTTTTTGGGCGATTTAAATTCTGCCCGCGGACATTTTAGTACCAGCCAGTTGGGTCTCGTGGCAAATGAAAGTAAGAATGCTCAGCTATTAAATATCTCAGCAACAGATATCTTCAGTGCACGTTACATTGTTATCGACATCTAATAACAAAATAATGTACAAATTGATCCATCTGCACAACTCTATAGAATTATAAAGAGGAAAGATTGGTACGTAAGTATGTTTGTATTGAATAGGGTCCGAAACTACTGGACCGATTAGAAAAAATCTTTCAGCAATGGAAAGCTACATTATCAGCGAGTAACATAGGCTATATTTTATCCCTGTGCTCCCACAGGAACGAAAACTACGCGTGTGAAACCGCCTAACGTCCGCAAGTAACTAATACAAATTAAGCACAGTAGGTACTTATATAATTTGGTCTATTCTCGTAAACGTAAAACGAATAGTATTTTAGGTAGTATTTATTGAAAATTCTTGCCAAAACCAGCAAATGACTAAGAGTTTAATTATTGTTCAATTTTGTGACACGGGTGAAGTTTTATTTGTAGGGTGACCAATAACTTAAAGTTAATTAGAATAAGTACATTACATTAAAAGTGAAAAAAATTAAGTTAAGTATCGGTGCAAGGGACTGTTAGTCACGTATGGCGTTAGAAAAAACTAATTCTATTCACGATAAAGATTTAACCCTGCAGAAACAAATTACTTTGAATTAGTATACTGTCTGCTACTATAGCTTATTGTACCTACTTCAACGACACTAAGGACCTAAGACCTTTAACCCCAACAATCTTAATGGTTTTCAAGACTTAGTGGAGTAATAAATTATACCAAAGCGACGAATTTATCGTGTAAACTCCGTGGTGTAAACCTAGAAGTAATATAAACGTAGTCAAGAGGCAAAAGCCTCCGCTTATTGGATATCTGAACTGTTACTGAAGTGGGAAGTTAAATCATAAAGTTTAACGATATATTAACAACACTCTGAAATAAGCATTCCGATCGGATAAGGATTATTTAAGCTTACACAAGGAAGCACAATTAACGCACTCTTAAATAACTGCTGGAGGGCAGGGTAGTAATTGAAAATGAAAATTATTTATCCAGTTTAGTCTCTGGTAAAGCACTTATTAACGTCTATAAAATAAACACTGGTGCGGGAACTAGTCTTCTTAGTAAAACAGGCAAGACCTAAGCCTTGTGTATCAAAATAATCAAACCAACAAAATATTTATTATTAGGCGGCCCCTATACCGCAAAGACAAGGGAGGGCAAAATTCGACGCATGAGGTAGGATCACGATGTTCGATCAGCACGATTTGCAGAGGTCGTGGGTTTGAGTCCCGTGTCCATATTTTTCTTTACCTTTTTAAGGATCAATAAAATACTGCCGTACCAGTACGTAAAGAAAGGAGGTAAAACATTTGTATTAACAAAATATATCTTCTAGCGTTTCAACTCGATGCACAAGATTGGATCAATCTATACAGATAAATAAAATAGAATTGTCTGTTTGTAATTCCAAATTAACAGCTTTTGTATGTATATACAGTACTTATATAAAAAAAAATTAAATTATTATATTTCTGTCTATTCGTTCCGGGTAATCTCTAAATCGCTGGACCAATTTTAACGGAATTGTTTTTAGCTGATGTTCCAAGGAAAGTCAAGACGGGTGAAGCTATGGGGCAGAGCTAGTATTGTCATAAAAACGCGTAGTTAACTATCAGAAAGACGTAAAATATTGGCTTTAATGGGGGATAGTTTAATGACCAGTCCGACTGACGTCGCCACTCAATCACATCGGTCGTAATTGATACTCTTTTTACGATGGTATTCTTGGAAGTTCTATATCCATTTAGTACGTTACGTATCATTATAGCTTATCAATCACCCTTTAACGTGACGCCAATAACCTTGAGGATCTAAATACCCTCATTTAACGTACATTTGACGGCTCGTTTGTGATAAATATTCTCGTAGATAAGTAAGCTTTTCATTAACTGGAAGCTGTTCGTGAGTGCCTTCTCGTTGTAGTAACAAAAATTTCAACCAACTTTATTTACATACTTTGAGTTTTTATATTTTTTCGACTTTTGTGCACTGGAACTGTGTTCATGGGCTTATATTTTTTTTTAATTTATATTCTATTAGGTACTCAAACAAATCGTAAATTTTTTTTTTGAAAAGATAAATCGCTGAGTTTCTTGCCGGGTTCTTCTCAGTAGTAACAACTTCCCGAACCTGGCGGTAGCATGTATAATCCTGTATAATCATGTCATTCTGATGATTTGAAAGTACTTTGTTAAAAGTCTAATCAAATAAAGATATATTGATTTATTTGAATTTTATATTAAAAAAAACATCGTAGCATAACCTCATGAAGATATAGAGAAAGATAACAAATAGTTTTCTTATCTCTTTAAACCCCTACGCATAAGGAAGAGTATTGTTTGAAATGTGTATCTAGTGTGTCTGTCTGACACAACGTAACGCTCCCAAATTAATGAACTGTTAACTAATTTAAATTCGTTTATTAATTGTATGGCATTAAAAGTCTGTACTGAAGACGCCTGTAATATGAATTATAGCAAATCACTTCAATCGGAAGTAATCGTAAGCGACTGTCCAAAATTGGCCTGATAAAAAAGACTGGTGAAATGTGAACCTTTTGAAGTTGGTAATAAGTAACAAAATGGTATTCTAAGGCAAAACATATTTCATTTAATTATTCAAAATATTGTCTTATATTTCCCACTCTCAAATTATCAATACAGTTCATTAGTTCCAAATTAAGTAGACCTTGAACCTGAAGATAAAAAAATTACAAATTTAATTAGAAGGAAATCGCAGAATTCTATTGAATAGGAAATAATTAAAAATTCACAAAGTAATCAAAATTTGCACTCATAAATAATATCTAACCAGATAAAAGACAATTAGTTTTTTTTTATTGTGTAGGTATCTATAATGAAAATGTCTATACTGATAAATAAAATTAAAGTGTCTGTTTGTAATTCCAAAATTACAGCTTTTCACTAAATCCATTAAAGAAAGTATACAAGGTGCTGACATAGAAAACCGAATTTTTAATTTTTTCTCTGTCTGTCTGTCTGTTTGTTCCGGGTAATCTCCGAAACGGCTGGACCGATTTTAACGGGACTTTTACTGACAAATGGCTAAATTTGATTAAGATAAATAATTAAGAGTTCTGCGGGCCACCCGTATGAAACCGCGGGCACAGCTAGTAATTAATAAAATAAATTGTCTATCGTATTAAAACAATACAGGTATAGACAAGAGGAGGGAAACTAGATTTCCTAGTTTATAATTCTAACTTCTACAATTGAGCCAACCTCATTACGGTGGTTGCATTAAGGATTTACCCCAAAGCACCAAATGTGTACATAGCTTACAAAGGTGTGTATGGGTGGGCGTGAAAACCAATTCCAATGGGCTTTGTACTTTTATTTGGGCCTTCACGCGGATTATTTATAGAACCTTAATAGATACCGGGCGGCTTCAATTACAACGCGGAACCATGTAACGGGGAGCATTAGTCAGTTTTGACAGGATTCAATATTCATAGACACGTATGAAACTTGAAAAGTCAAAATATTTTTTTTTCTGTCATAGTTTTAGTTTGGTAGGATCATCATCATCTCCCTGGCCTTATCCCATACATTGTTGGGGTCGGCACTTGATTCATCCCGATGTGCTTATAGCAAGCAATATTATAAAGAGTAAAGATTTATATGTAAGTGTTTGTAACGAATTGGCTGTAAAGTACTGGATCGAATTTAAAAATCATTTCACCATTTGAATGCTACATTATCACTGATTAATATAGGCTATATTTTATCCCCGTACTCCCACGGGAACAGGAACTACGCGGGTGAAACCGCGTGACGTCCGCTATATCACAATGAAGTATCTCTACGCAGATAAGAAGATATCAGTCAAAAAATAGGTTCTTATTTTCGACATGTTAAAAATCAAAATAGCCTTTTTAAAAAACATAATAATATGAAGAAATAACAGCCTCACTAACTGAGTTTCATATGAAAGTTTACGACAATTTTTATGTGCTATGTGCACATAAAACAATAACACTTCCTTTTAATAGGACGAGAGAAATACACTTTGGTAATTAGAAGTAAATTATGGTTATTTCGCCTTGTTAACTGCGTTATAACATCTCCAGTCACGATTTTCAACAATTAATTATATTTAATTACAAAATTGCCGGTGGGAACACTGTGACGTGATACCAGAGACTATGGGTCATTATTTGTATTCCGACGCAGTATTTCGAATAAAAAAAAATTGCTAAGGCTTTACAGCACAGTCTCTAAAAAACAAAGTACACTCTTTGGTGAGATTTTTATAGGGTGAGTTGCCATCTAAGCTGGTTCAATAAATCATATAAATTCCTTAACGTCGTCAATTATCTTATACAAAATCCCCCATAATAGAGATCCAATGACACGAAAAAAATCAATTTCCATATATTTTACGTTCGAACGAATTGCAATAAGTAGGCTAGATGCTGGTATCATCCAATATTTCCTCACAATGGCGCCGCCCCTCTTGGTAATTGCACCATGGTAGATTGCATCGTCATAATAAATACAATTGCGGTCCGTTGACGCTCCCGTCTTATTATCTTGCACGAGAAGCAAATTGATACTTACTTTTGTATTGAAGCCATGGTTATACTGCTATTCACTTACGTCTGTGTCAGTATTGACTAATGTCCTAAGTGACTCAGTACTTAACTACCTAAGTCATAATGCCTTAATTACTCTAAAGGAATACGCAATAAGCGTATATCACTCTGTTGGTTACTCATTTCAAAGGTAATATATTGAAATATGGTATACATACATATCTCTGATATATCTACCCCGGTACGAGTAAATGAACCATTTCACGACAGAATAACCGCTTTGGCAAACAATCTCGTTACCCAAATTGATAGAATTATGAGATAAAAACCCGAAAACAACAACGAACATAGCGATGAGAAGACGACAAGCAGTAAATTGGGGATGCGACAAAGGCGTCCCCGTCTAGAGAATATAAATAGAATTATACTCAAAGTTAATATCATTTATGAAATACTGTAGGGACACTGTGCGCATACTAAAACAAGGAGCATTGTGCTTCGCCGTCGCAGAATTAGGTGCGTTGGTTGCAGCCGTTGCAGCTGAGACATAAATGCCATTCACACTCACAAGTAAGTTGGTGCTAAGCGTCGTTGTGGCTGCAGGTTACTTACGCTAACTTTAGTAAGACAAGTAGATACAATCAACCAGGGATGATACAATTGCTGCAGGTTAAGGACGTGGCATAGTGGCTTTCAAAATCGTTTTAAATCTGGAAATCGATAGTACCAAATCATAACGTAATTGCCTTAGTCTGGGCAAGCAGCAAATATATTTAATAAATTTTATGTTTTAGTCACTAGATCCAATGGAGATAAGGACAGAAGACATACTACTAACGAACATTTATGAACAGAGTATACAAAAGTTTACATCTATTCAAATTTAGCCGATACTAGAACCGAGAGAATACATCGCAAAAGATGTTCACATTAGACAATTTAACGGGAAAAAACCTGACAAGCATTACGTGACGACCTTGCAACGTCGTGTCGTCAACAGCGAGGCGAAGGCAATATCAAGCAATAGCACTTTTTGTGACACACAATAAAGAAACGTAGATATATACGTACGAAGGTCCTTTTTTATTTTGATGGTTAAATAAGGGGATGACTGGACAGGACAATGGTTGCGGTCCGTACACCCGGAGCCTGCGTCATGACCGTCTCGTGACGTTGACAAACGATGTTTTACAGCTCAAGACAGTTGGACAGGTGATCCGACGGGAACTGTCCATTCATTGTCTTGATAGTTTCGGTCGGAAAATTGGTAGGGTGGAGTGATCATCCATATCACATTTGGGTGACAGAAATATGAAGAGTCAATCCAATTAACTATATGAATATCCTTAATACCATGCTCACGCCATCCCCGACACTGTTATCAGAGGTGTTGTGACAACACCACCCACATTTCACCGAATATGATTAAGTGCCAACGTAACAGAGGTTGAGTCCATCGCCGTCTCAGACACTATACTTCCATACGTCTTCGAGTTACTTCTCAGAGACATATGCAGGTTTCCTTAAAATGCTTTCCTTCACTGTAAAGCACGTGCGGTGAAATGACTACACTTACGTTTTTAGAATAACTCATTGGTACATCACTCTACAATCTACATATCTCGAAACAAATAATCATACGTTATATCACAGGGAAACAAATTGGTAACTAACTCAATCATACACTCTCTAATAAATGCAATTCATCCAAATCTGATATCAATGCGACATCTTAAATGATAGAGACTCGTAATTTCCTTAAAACATTTGGTTATTTCGTGTGTTGTTGACACATGATACATGTATCTGGTTGCAGGCGCCTGCGGCGGATGCAATAAATATGCAGCTCAAGTTTAGTCACTGGAAATACGTTCAATTTTGTAGCACCGCAATCTTGAGCAGATCCGCGTACGAACACTGCCGTTTCGACACTGTTTACGTAATAGGCGTACGCTCGGAGAAAGCGAATTCGACTCGCGATAGTAATTTCTATGACTTCTACTTAAAAACACCTTTTGACATGACATTGAGAGTTGGAGAGAGGAGGATATTATAGCATGGCCACTTGATACAGACTCCGGTTGACTTTTGATTTATTACGACTATTGTTGCGAAGTGTCCCTGAACTCTCCGCTATTGACGGATGTAGAGTCGATTGTATTCTTACTTTAACTCAACCTCATTAAATTTAGCAAGAACTTGAAAAAGAAAACATAAATATTTCAAGGCAAATATTGTTAAACACCAAAATATCAAAGGTACGAGAATGCGGAATCGAAATTTCTGTTTCTGAAGTAAAGGATCGGAAGGTAATAAAATGCGATAATATGAAACAGGCCCACACAACATACGAGTAACAAAACCGACCAAATATTCTACATCAAAGGAAGAATGTGGAATGAGACTCAAATACGTATAATATTTGACGTGACCTTTATTTTTTTATTTTTTCCGTAGCAAGATTGAAATTTGGATAGGTCAAAGGGTTTTATTGCAAAATCCATTTTCATCACAAGAAAGCAAGACGGATTCCAATATGTTATCTGAGAATGAAACCGTATCATACACATCGTAAATAATTAAATTCACGTAACAATGATATTTAACAACTAATCGCAACTAATGGCAAATTGCTTATAACATTAGGTACCTATTACGTTAAGAATTTCACGCGTCGAGATTGTAATAGAAGAACTTACCGCAATTTGCTTGTTTCACAGCTCGCTTCAGTTCCTTATCACTAGCGAGTTGGGAACTTCACATCAAGACTGGGGATCGAAGAATTTGCCTGCTTCACCATATTACTCGATAATTGATAAAGTTTAACATATAATGTGGGGAACGGGCGGTCTTCAAATATTGGTAAAACTGTTCGCCTACGCCCGCTACGTTTAACTTTCGACAGAGTTAAACGAGCTTAATCGCCTGCCCCGCGGATTGCTGATTACACTCTGAAATTACAAATTGCCAGCCGCAAGTTGCCGTTGGAAAACAGTCAACTAGGCAGTTCGCCTTCTAAGCCGTATAGTTCGTGTGCTGCACCGGTCCGCACAACTTTACCTACACGTCGGTAATGACAATGTCTGAGTCATGGACTACACACAATTCAGTCTTTATTAAAGAAACATTAGTCACAAAATTTATTTGAAATCTGAAAAGTGTACGTATCAATTGTCCGTATTTTAAGTCACAATTTTTCACACCTCGCATAGTTCATTTTCTTCGCCGATTTGTCATATGCACTAGGGTGTCCGTTTGTCAAGAAGCGATATAACTGAACAACTTTACCAAGTATGCGGGCACAATTTGGGACCATTAAAATCTCTTTAGTTAGGCCTGGTCAATTAAGTCGTTTGACTAAACGAATTCAGCGCATTTCTATGCGACCTTGAATTCGTTGCGTGTGCGTCGCGCTCCAGTTACCGGCACGCGACCGTCGCCGTGTCGTCACCCGTCACGCGGCTTGTGCTCGTGTATTGTGTTAAGGTGCGTTTAGACGAACAAAGAGCTAGAACAAGAGCATTCTTTCTTGATCTTTTAGTGCAAATTAAAACTCGATTTAAGCGTTTACACGCTATCGAGAACCAAAAACTAAAATCGCTAGAACACAAGAACGCACCGAAGTCCAAACCGAGTCCAAGCACGGAATAACTCTTTACAAACTCAGAAAAAATAACGAAATCTCTACGTCTACGTTTATTTTAAACTAAATGATTTTTTTAGGGCGGGAATAGAATGAGTATGACGTCTGACGCAAATCGACCTTTAGTCGACTGCACTAAAGCCTGTTGCAGATCATTGATAATCTCCTTTAACGTGATCCGTCAGTAATGAGCTAGTTAGTTCGACAAACCTGGTGGCGCAGGCAGACTAAATAGATAATGATCAGATCCAATGAACACGAATACCTAAATTGTATTAAACGATAATTAAACAAAATACGTTTTCGTTTCATGTCGTGATGTGTGCTATTATATGGCGTCAAAGGTCTTACACGTAACGGTTATCCAATTGTCAGCGACGACTGTCACCTAGGACGTGTCCAGCTACCTATCTCACATTTAAGCGATTATGCTGTGTTCAGTTTGAATCAGGCTTAATGCCCTTGCGTAAACGTGACGAAAATCTAAACAAATATACGTGCATACAATGTTTCTACGTACGTAGTACACGAGTACTTAATGTTGACATGACAACCGCATAATGCTATGTAGGCACATGTAGATGGAAACGTGTACGTACATTTGTGTTATTCAAAATTGCATATTATACGAGTACGTTTATTCAATGTACGAAAACACGTACAAATCACATGCATTTGAACGTTGTTTCCCATGGTTTGAGATTCTTTGTTTAAAGCGAATTAAATATTTCATTAATATTAAAATGCTACAGTCTCATCGTGTCGTCATTAATTCTGACCTTAATGAAGCCCAGCATTTCCAACCAATATACATTTTATTGACATTGTCTAAACCGACAAACAAGGCTTTAATGGAGATTCTGTTAAAATTCCGTCGACTTACAATGTGTTCCAACGCTGCGGGACGAAAACAACGACATCATCCAGCAGTTCCAACGAATCACTGTACGTTTCCCATCTGCACACCACTTTGAAGTAATCGCTTACAGACAGACTACACCGTAACGAAGACAAGCATCAATTTAAGGGTCGCATCTCAACTCTAGCCAACACAAACTTCAAGTCCATTGGCCCTCACTGCACAATAAAACCCCCAAAATAGCTGAGAAAACCAAGTTTAAGTGCTAGACATACGAAACATATTCTTGCAACGGACAGAGTCTCCTACAATGATGCAATAATATGCTAACAATAGCGAGTTACACTGCAACAGTTGCATAAGTGCACATAAGAATATGACGGAAAATGAATAAAATTGAAGTGCTGAAGGCAACAGTCACAAAGAACGGTGCTAACTCATGAATGAACGTCGCGTTTCAACGGCTACTAACTGCGAACAATAGATACATAAAAGTATGTCAAAGTGTAAATCCAATAACCCTGAGTGCAACAAACAAAACACCGGCTCACGCAGAAATTGTCTCAATACGGGCTAATTGCTATTCAATACGTGTCAAGAGCGCTGATACAGCCTTGAAATCTTCGATTTCGACATTTACCTGATTACACAAAACCAAATATTCTAGTCTCAGCTAATAGGCAATTAGAATTGCTTATATGGCAAGATTCCACCGTTCTCATATTCACGTTATTGAAACGCGCTTTTTGATTAAATACCTGCCTCAGGCGAACAAACATAGAGCTCCCGCCAAGATCCTGATAGGTATGCATTCTGCAGTGCGTATTCATTTACGAACGAAGAACACTAAAAAAAATATTTTGATTGAACCCTAACGTGGATTATGGTAAAAGCAGACGAGATGCGCATTGCATTGCACATGAAACATCAACCACAAATGATGGTAAAAAGTTCTGAGGACTCTCGATTTAACTTTAGCAATAAGTAAAGGTACGATAGAGTAGCTCCGTAATGGATGTCAATTTCCAAGTGAAATACAAAAGTACATACGAAGTGTATTAAGTAAATTTAAGGCACTGTTGATTACATACACCTCGCTGTCTGTGAAGTTGAGTCAGAAGTTGAGTCTAGAAATTAAATGAATAAAGTTAGGAGCAGACGTGGATGCCAGTGAAAAGGTTCAACGAGACTTACGTATGCAAATAAAAGTTTTTCTTTTATAAACCGATCAGATATTTTATTGATGGGATGATTAAAAAATACTACTTAATCAGTAGTCCGTAAGTATCACATTGTTCGCGGCAAGAATAATATTTGTTATTATATATTGTTAGAATAGATAATATAATGCATGTATAATGTAGCTTCCAACAAATGAAAGATAATTTAGAAACCAGTTAATATTCTCGAAATAATATCCCACTTACTACCTTCTTAATAATCAGGTCGTAGGACTCAAAGGTTTATAACATACAATTTTCGAACATTGTAGATCTAATTAAGTTTGTCCAATCGGAAAATTTTATTGCCATTTCTAGTTTTATCAAAGGAATTTTTATGTGATTTTGGTTCCACTTATTTGATCTAAATCATAAATAATATTAGACTTTTAAAAAAGAGGTTATTATCTAGATTATTTTTTATATAAAAGTAAGTATTTAATAAAAGACAAAAACTTCGCACGTAACATTTTGCTCGTTGTGTGAGCGCTTAACGCATCTATATTTAACAATCATTAACCCAAAGGAGTGAGAAAATAACCAAATTCAAATTAATACTATCACGAACTAGCTTGTCCAGCGTTAAACTAACGTTATCTGAAACTTGCCATGGCTCTATTGGCGATATTAATTTACTAACATGGCGGAATAACAATGCACGGCCGCTGGCAAAACTCCAACCACGCTACCTTCGAACGCCTGATGCCACGACCAAAATTCAACAGGAAATAGGAATACACAAGATAAGGTATGCAATGTATATCCAGCTATGGTATAATATGTTTTAATAGTTTTCACCCGCATCATCTCTCTCATTACATATCTGCTCCGTCTTAAATTCTAAATGCTATCAGAAAAGCTTTGCTTGTTATCGTTAGTAATTTAATAAAAAAATATGGAACTTATAGTATTTTCTTGATTTATTTTATTAGAAATCTCATGACTGGACAACTACGAGCAAGTATATCTCACTCAAAACCATAGCGAGAAAATCTTTTAGGACCTAATCCCCAGAGAGATCTTATCTGGCGTGAAAGTAAACTTTCATGTACTTAAAATAGTGTATCGGTACAAACACGTTATTCAATAGCAAACACAACGTCTGCAATGACTACTATACTGTCCTTCGCTTTGGAAATCCAGCTTATATCATTAAAACGTATCTAAAAAACAAAATGTTCCAATCATACCACACGCTAAAAATATTTGAAATTTGTGAAGAGACAAATTATAACTTTCGTAACAGAAAGATAGCCATACGATGGAGTAATATAATGACAAATATAAGTTTTGCTCAATGACCCCATTTTTATTTCGCCTTGCAAAACGTCTTAAGCAAGACAAAGGATGTTCATACATTTAAATGCGGTGTATGCGGATGTAGATTTTGTTTGAAGTAAATTTATGGGACTAAGTGAAGCAATGTCCGTGCTAAGGACGCTGTACTCGCTGTGTTTTCCTGTTGGCGTTTATCTGAGCGGATGTCAACAATGGTGTTTGTGGCCAAGACCAACCGACACTCACTTACAATCACGATCCGTTGCGCAATCCATACTGTCATAGCCGTGACCTTTGCTGGCGATGCAATGCAATAAAGCCCATTAAACACGACATAATATATATATATATATTTATAAGATTAAAATATGATGCTCGGCAAGAATTTCTACTTTTACTATCTTATTTTATTTTGCTAATTTTGAAGCTGTTTATTGAATGGTGAAGTCGTTTTCATTTATGTGTTAACTTTCTTTTCCAATTTGATTGTATATAAATATAATTCGCATTGTAAGTTTGTGTGCGAAAATCGTACCCGACATTTATGTGTGTGCGTTTTAAAAGTCTCTACCTCAGAAGCTTAAGCAAACATTTTGAAACTTTCAAAATGTCCACTATTTAAAACGTTCCGAAAGTTTAAGCTTAAAACACGTTAGGCGACAGCGAACACAGCGCTAAGTGCCAATATCAATTTAACGTGCGAGAGAAGTCGTCAGGCGATGCTGGACACGGGCCAATCTCCACTCAGCGTAGCCAAGACACGACTGGTCGCTGCAAAACAAGCCTCCGCTTCATCCACTGGATAAATAATCATTCAACCCAATTTGTGACCTTAATCTAGCCTTAAATTTGGACCAAAATATCACTTACGTATTATCTTTTTCACTGAAATCGCTTTACTAGACGTGGTGTCGTGAAGTAGTGACGCTGCTGTATGCAATCCTTATTCAGTTATTCTGGTGTTGCTGGTCGCATTTTAATGAGATTATAGCATTACATGAGTCTGCTATTACATACCCGTTTAGCCGGCTTGTTCGCTCGGAGCGTGCCGCGATATGTACTTTGACTTGGAGATTTGATATTCCGATCGTTCCCTGTCTTTGTGGAGAGAGCACAAAAGGGAGCCGAGTGCTGTGGAACGTCATCTCTCGCTTTGCATGAGTTGCTTCTTTAATAATGTTTCAAGCTACGGACCGAACACAATACTTTAGAAATCTCTCCGAAAATATCTCATAAGAAATTTCTTTTTTAACCTCGTATTAGTAATGTTACAATATAACGGAGGAAATATTAAAATGACTCGCACTTAATATTCCAACGGAAGTTTTAATTGTCCAACAAGAGCAGTGAAGCGTAATGTTCCAAGACATTTCAATATGAAATTGTTCCGGCACAGTAGGTAAAGTTCAGAGCAGACTCATGATTATCTTAACAATACGGTACTAATCATGAACATTACGTTTACCGTCCCCACCGTGGTCTTCCACCTACAAAGGTAATAACACTTTAATGGCGTGCTTCAGTTCTGTGTGGATGTTTTAGATGCCAATTATATGGTGTCTCCATAAGGAATATTACAAAACTGCGAATGTCACACGCAGCAATAAGAGTTGCTTCCATATTCTTACTCAATTAACGTTTATTTTAGTAACAATATACAAAAATATATAAAGATACGTTTCATACACAAAAGGCATAAAGTTCAGTCATAAAAATTTTTGTTTATATAGTAAACTACGTTTATGCGCTAATAACATAGTCATTTACAAAATGAAAGTCCATATATTATGGAAAGCTAAACTACACTTTATTGGCAGAGATTTACTCATTATCAAACCACAAAAATTGTTTTAGAGATCATCGTTGAGGACTGAGAGGCACTGTCGAAAATTGTAACGTATTTTTCTGAAGCCCTACTAAAGAATACCTTAAAATTTGACACTTGGGTCCATTATACAGATGATCGGAGCCGACCATTATTGACGTCGGAAGAAAATTACTTCCGAGTCGGCCGCCCGCCACACGCAATTCCCTTGACCACGCGAATATTATTATGCTAAGCGCTTTACAACACCGACCCCATTTAACTGTAAAAGTTTTCACTATACTTAAATAAAAATAAATATATATATACTCACGCCATCCCAGAAGGGTCCCCGAAAGGGAACCTAAGCAGAGGTGTTGTAAGAACAACACCCACATTTCACCGAATATAATTAAGCGCCAACGAATTACTTCCCAGACAAATGCAGGTTTCCACACGATGTTTTCCTTCAATGTAAAGCACGTGGTGTTAAATCACTACACATAAGTTTATAGAAAAAACTCATTGGTACAGATGCCTCGCTGGGATTCGAATTTGCGTAGCGGGCGACTGCTCAAACCCCGAGGCCACCACGGCTCTCATTATTCACTTTTCTTTAGCAATACAAATTCACACTGTAGTGTCTTGTGAACTTCTTATCTTCAGGAGTCATCATATGGCAGAGGTTACAAAAGATCGCAGTCAAATGTTATTTTACTCTGTGTTCTTGGGATGAATAAGGATTCCAGATAACAGTTCCACGTAGAAAGAAAGATAGAGAATTCCTGGTTTTAGGTCTCCAGCCTACTCCACCCTCAGAACGATAGGGGCTCAACTCAAAAAAAAATACGAAATTAATTATGTTAAGATCACAAGACAGACCTCAAAATGTATTTTTACGTGTATTTTTTAAAAACTATAAAATATGATATTATTTTAACACTGACTGAGCACAACCTAAACTCATCATTAATTTAAGAGCTAGGCTCTTGTCGGTGAAGCAATCGCCAACCCTCTCTATTGTCCGCCAAAACTTTAACTTCCTTGTACGACATGACGTTGACTTTTTCCTTCAGCTGTTGTATATAACTAATCCTTGGTCTATACTATACTTTAAAAATACATTATGTTCTAAACTGGTATAAATAATTAGAGCCTAAGTTATAAATTCAAACTTGACGAACATCGATAATATTTTCCAAAAAAATAGATTTTTGAATTGAGCCTCTGTCGTTCTTAAGGTGCGACATGTTAGCAGACTAATGATAGCTCTATCATAGCGGGGGATACGGTGAGTAAAGTTTAAAGAGCATCATACATCTAACTTTGCTTGTTTGCCACTTTTGTACCATAAAAAGCGTTGATAATATCCGACATACTATACACACGAGCCGACACGTGCTAGCTATAAATCGTCGACTCCTTTGGGTTTAATAATCCATTTAATTTCAAGGAAGAACCTTGAATCACAATTAAACAAGTGACCGTTTCACTTACAGATAGATACAAATGTATTTGTATCAGTATTCGACACTGACAAATGACCATCGATTGATCTAACTACTTATTATGTAATCTTCTTGCTTCAGTCGAATTGATGAATATAAATACTAAATTATGCCCAGGGTCATATAGGATACCTGAGGTAGTCCAAGCAATATTTATAAAACAAGATTTTACCTGCGACTTCTTCCGCGTAAAATAACTTTGTTGGAATAAACCAAAACTTTGCATATCCTATTTCCTAATAATATTATAAACTTGAAAGTTTGTCAGAATGTATGTGTGTTTCACACTTTTTGAAGCATAAACTACTGAATGGATTTTGATGAAACTTTACAAAATCATAGTTTACAATTCAGAATAACATAAAGGATAAAATTTATAAAGATTGTGCGAATTGTCCAAAATATACAGATAAGACAAATCCTTCGTAGACGGAGTCGCGGGCAGCAGCTAGTAGAAAATATATTTATGTGAATAAAATTGGAACTCATTTTACATTGGACACTCAAAACTGTTATTTTATACGTATAGCTCCAACTACCGACAACATAGTAAAGCTTACTTATTCATTATCGTACAAAAAGCATCATCATTATGATAATCGTTTAACTTCCAAACAATATTCAGATACAGTTTTTCAAAAGTATGTATAATTTACTTAAAGGTAACGGTTAAAATATAACCCCCATTTAAAGAGCGTGCCTATTGGAAGGCGCAATATCCATCCCCTCAGGGCCGGCTTCAATTGTTTAATCGGCAAACTTCCTCGATACAAGTCCGACGGCGTGGAAAGTTCAGCTACAGATGATAGGGCATGCTCGTTTCGCTTAATGCTCCCAATGCCTGCAAGTCGGGCATATCGTACACCACACATTACTAGCCAACTTCGAGACTACACTCGAAAGGGGAATATAACACAAAAGTTTAAAAATAAATTGCATTCGGTGACATCTCTCACTGCGCTAGGCTTAGAAGAAACTAATCTGCTTAAACTTCTTAAACATCTCCTACTACTAACATATACTTTCTGTTGGGTAATTAATATTCTAATCAAACTCTACAAAATTTTACTTAGCTTGAGTTAGATAGAGGAATCATTTCAGATTTTGGTGAGTACTGGCTCCCCTGGTAACTGTACCAGACATATAATTATAGTACATTTACGAGTTCATAATACTATGTTGTTCATAAATTATTTTAACTTTAATGATACATCAAATCACATGATTAGTTTTTACATACGAACGCTTGTTCTGGACCAACTCCAACAGAAGCCTGATGATTTAATGTTTGTTTTACAACAACATACATTAATCTCATCTTATACTCGGCTCAAAATACGCCAGTTATATAATGACCCTTCATATAAGTAGTATAACCCTATAAGTACCTACTCCTCTACCTCGCCCTTCAGGAAATACAGGCGTGAGCATACGTACTCGTTCGTAATTTATTCATACAATCTTACATTGGTATATAGCTTATCATCGTTATCTAGGCAATTACTTATTTAAATATGCACTTAGTTAAATAAGCACAACATACTTATTTTAAAGTCCAGTCAACTCTTACGTAACAACCGGACTGAATGTTAAGTAACCGTAGTATAATCGAACAAATGCATCTAGTTCCAGCCGCTAAGCATTCATTGGTGTAATCGATAGTGCATAGACACTATTCGATTGCAACAACTCGAACACTCAGACAGATTCTAGAATGTTTGTCACCAAGGATAGTCTATCCGTCTTTAAGACTAGAGTGATTAGGATATTAACGGGCATGCGATTCTTCGACAACATCGTCCGTTACCATCAGGTGAGATTGTGGTCAATTGCATTGTTAATAAAAAAAAATATCAAAGCAAGAAAATAAGGCGTCAAATCTTTTCGGCACTCAACCACGTCAAGTTTCTTATCGATCTCTAATGTGCAACATACTTAACTTCTCATGTTATTTAGACCATCTAGGACTTTCTCTCGATCCATATCTATAAAATGCAAATAAACTTCGGCAATCTAAACGTCATAAATCGTCATTCCCATTCGTTTTACTACGATAATTATATTTCACGATTCTTTGTTCTTACGCTTATCAATCTCGTAATCAACGTCAGTTAATGAATTGAATTTAATAATGTTACTTAATCAAACGATGTATATTTGAATAAGGTTTCTCTTCACTCATACAACGTGCGCATACAGCCGTGACTATTCATTTGCAAATACAGTAGGTAAGGATAAATTAAGGCATATTTAAATAATTATGAAAATTTTGAAAACTATGTCATGGTATCTTCGGCATTTGATGCAAGACGCCAAGGTTCAATTTCAACAAATTTTGTGAAAATAATATATTGATAAGCTAATGATTCCTAGCCTGTATGCATAATGAGTCGCTGTTTTAATCTAATCTTCTGCCTCACGTCTCATAGAATAACATCAAGGCGAAGAAGCATCTTGTAAGCTGCAGGCTAGAAATCATAATCATGTAATATTATATTCCTCGTAAACAGTGCAGGTACCCAACCCAAACGATGGATTAATATTGTTAATGTAAGCTTGAGAGCAAGATGAGAGCTAATCATATTGTTATAGCGGCGGCAAACGACAGTGGAATATCGTGAATGTCTGAAAATACCGATTATATTTTGTAATACACATTCTAGACACCACAGTCTGCAGTGAACGTGACGTTGAAACAAAGGCGTCTATGCAACACAGCACATAATCGAGAGTATTTAAAATCATGCTAAGTTTACATGTAGCTGCCGATGAAACCTTATTGTTTGGTTGTCATCAAGGTAGATAAGAAGGAAGGTGGAAGGGAGCGTACGCTTGCCACAGGCACATTTCCGCCACATGAGGCCGTCATGCCTCGGAAGACATCACTATCAACTAACATGCACTGTGGGAGATAGGCTAGTGAGCTATATGAGTTATTGTAACGAATGCAAAGTCACGATAGGTTAATTTAATATACATATATGAACGAAGTAAGACTGGAAATGTAATTAAAATAATTACCTAATTTTGAAACATTACAATTATACTGAAGTGGCTGGTTCGAACCGAGACGTGTAAAAGTGCCAATTGTGGCCCATTTCCGTAACGAATCCAATTTCACTTGATTGCTTCAGCGAATTGATGAATCGTAAAAACCAAAAACAATTTGGTAAAATATTAAATCAGAGGGAAAACGGCTCAGTATTTTAAGATATTTGGGTACTAGAACATCGTGACTTCAAAGAGAATCCGTTAAAAGGGACATTTAGTTTTTATGTTTTACGATCGACACTAAAGATCTCGAGTACGCAACATGGACTTTAACTATAAATAAAGCTAGTAAGCACCGTAATTATTTCATTTTATTTCATCGATTTTGTGCTATTTATAACATCAATCAAGTTGTGTTAAGATTGAAGAAGTGATTAAATCGCCAATTTATGGTTTGTCTTGGGACGATGGATTTCTAAGTATGGTTTTTTGGATGGGTACAATACTATCCTTTGCATATGTAACAGCCTAGTCGTTGGTCAGTAGAACAGAAACCGTCTAACCGGCACCACGCTATCCGGCCTGCAATCCTTGCGGCTAGAAAGACACAACCCAGTAACGTCACCACATAGGACATATCCGACGACCCGTGACTGAACTTCCGGAGGCTTTCGCAATTGACATTATGTCGTTGCATAAACATTCTCTACATATACGTAAATTATACCGGACATAATTTACAGCCACGACGCCATTCATCAAACAACCAAATAGTTGAAAGAAATGTATGTTACAAATTTCCAGCCTTATGCGTATTCCAAAGGATTATTCAATCTTAGGAAGCTCGCACTTAAATTGAATCCTGTCAATGATAACGGCTTCGTCATCTTTGTCGAATAAAGCAGTCATAGTTTAATTTGAAACGCCGGCAGTCTCGTCTCGCTTACAAAATTGAATATCGAGCCAAAACGTTACGTTAATACAACATTTTCATGTCCCCGGAGAATATCTGAAGCCGTACAGAGCAGAGCTGCAGCCACACTGCGCCATGATGGCTTTGCAGTCGGTGCCATACGATTTAGCTTTTCAATTATCGATACAGCAATACCATTTTGTCAAGTCCATTAAGCGCAGCGTGACAGTTATTTAATAGATTATCTTACTTAGATTGATGACTACGTATTCTTATTTAATAAAGTGGCATTTGTATTAATTACGAGATATAAACTTGTAAAATTGAAACTGGTCGTTCTGTTCTCATTTTTTCATTCATTCGTAAACAATAGCCTGGAGGCCGGGAAGTGTCGAGCAAAGTAGACACTTGTTATTCCGCACAGCGGGAAAATGAGCTATCATGAAAAACAGCTCTCTTTTTTCTAATTAGAACATTGCAGATGTCACTTACTGCATATTGTTAATCCAAAACCGTAAGGGTATAAACATATTGTTGAATTATTAAAATATTGATGACACTCACTTGACCGGTCAAGAACCAAATCACTTAGAACATTAATAATGGTAGCAATCAAAACTATAATTTTGATACTGAAAATGAATAACGCCAATATGATCGATGTAAAACATATTTGCGATCTACATACCAACTCAGGCATTTGTAATATTTTAAAGTAGGGGACTTGGTTGATGCATGTAAGTTAATGACCTCACTTGCAGCAGTTGCAGCGAGTATTTGCTTTGATAGTGATTGTATAGAACCGTGTCATGGTTCCCACGGCTCATTCTCATCTGTTAGATGTATAAACATCATCAGCAGCCCATCGGCCTTATTTACATTGACACCGACCTCGTCACTAGTGCTAGGAATCATTTCTAATTCGACGCTTACATACAACGTACCTGTAACAAAGAAAATTCACATTATTTTGTGCTGCTGTGTGCGAAAACAACTTATATAATTATCATACGAATAGTTGCCATTGTTGGCATAACCATCAATGAATGCGACTGTTTATACCAGGAACTCAATCATAAAGATAAACCGGGAATGGCAACGATCACACAAAATTACCTAAAGCCATCAACATTGTCCAACCGCACACACGCGTCATACGAGTCAATCCGACAGTTTATCACCTCGTAAACCCTCCAAGAGTACGAGGGACATTCACCGTTAATTGTCGTGCTAAATACAGGTATTAATTTAATATTCATTGCGTACCATATTGGCGCCTATGAAAGTCCCAGCTGTTTATAGATTTGGTAGTGGATGCTAGCAGCCGAAGCATATAATCCGCACTCTCTACTTTCATATGCTCCTTAGAAATTCAGAAACAACAACACGACTGAGAAATGCCATCTTGCAAAATAACTTCAAGTACTTATAAACATAATGTTTTCTTCCGTATTTTATTCCATAAACATTTAATTGATGATCATGACGAAACTATATCCCGTGGATACAATGAATTATGTTGCTCTACGCCGATTCATATATCATGAATTCATAATAAATCCCCCGCTATACACTGCATGACATATGTATTTAAGTGGTATTTATGTAAATATGTCAAAATGTAGTAGAGTAGCTGCGTCATAAGATTAACGATGTTCCCGCCCAAGGCGACACACGCCTTCCACCCAAGATTATGCCGTATTAAACACATCAGCGGCACCAGGCGTGTCTCTATTTGAGAAACACTCAATTATCATTGTGAGAATTAGAGCTTCTTTTGTTTGATGGCTAAAAACGCCGAAATGAATAAGTGAATTTATTCCAAAACCAGGCCATTTTACCGGCGGCGTTATCCACCCCATGATTCTCCCAATATCAAAGTTTTATACCGGATCGGAAAAGCCTGCGTCACGTCGATTCAAAACGTTGCTGCATCTTTTTTCCAAGAACAAAGGAATATACATTCGTATTTGTAACATGTTATAACTGATTCGAAAGAGCCGTGATGGCGGTGCGGTTTGAGCAGCTTTCGGCTGCTACGTAAGCGACGCAAGTTCGAACTTCAGCGAAGCCACGTGCTTTACGGTGAAGGAAACCCTGCATATGTCTGAGAAGTAATGTAAAAGTATAGTACCTGAGATGGGGAAAAGTGGGTGTTGTTATTACAACACCTCTGCCTACCCCTTCGAGGAACACGGGCGTGAGCATATGTTTGTATGAAGCATTTGAACTAGCCGATTTTCTTTCCTGTTCTTCCCAGGTAGCTAGTTTTAGCTAGTTAGCGGGGATGTGCCCCGGCAAAGTGTGGGGGGACACCGGTGCGTTCTATCAGAGTACCCGGAGTCCCCTCTGAGCACTGAGGATGGCCACCGGGGGGGTTTTAGTGCGGTAAAAATCCCACATACCGATCTGCCTCTCCCAGGGCGGTCGGGGACCTTTTGAAAGTTTCCCCCTCGTCAACAAAAAAAAAAAAAAAACTTTTCATAAAATGTTCCCTCGCATGCCGTGTATACATATGTTCATCATTTAACTTTGTATAATTGAAAAAGCAGGCTATAATATTCAGCACATTTAATTATTTTGCAACTGCAGTAATTCACACGTTAAATCACAAGTTGCTTTGTCTTCGCAGCAGGGAAATGACGCACAGGTAGAAGCGGTAATTTATAGATCGGTATTTTGTTTACACACATACGTAACCTTTATATTATAATCATTAACACTCAAAAACAACATTTCAGAAATGTACTTAAATCGTAGATATTAACTATAATGATTATATGTATTTCTATTTGATCTATATAACGACGACGACTTTATGAAAACAAATTGGGTTCAAATTTCGCAATTACATTGAAATGAAAATTAAGCACGTAAAGTTGATTATCTCGTGTACAAGTTAACATTTACTTCAAAAATATATTTTATATGTAAGACAGTATTCAAAATTTCATCACATTTTCTTCTAGATCATATTCCGGTATTTACTTAATTTGGAGATTCCTTGTCTCCAGACGGTGCTGGACTCTCCATGTGACAAATTGGCACTCATTGGTGAAATGCTGCTGTTGTTGTCAAACACCTCTCCCAACACCTCCGAGAAAGGGTCCTTGGAGCCATCTAAGATGGCGTGCGCATATTTTATGATTATTTACATAATTAAGTGCCATCAAGATAAATTAAAGCACTTCAGATTGCAATGGCTACAAAGTACAGGCTATAGCCAGTGAAATACGCAAGCTAAGCCCTGTAGAAACTGCGGCATTCTATCCATTTTATAGGTCATTTCATTTATTCCATTCACTTATTTCCGTTGAAGGGATCCTCTGTTACGACCGAATGGGTTTCGCAAATAAACCTAATTCTGTCTGAACAATACGATGTTTCTTTTCAATTTAACAAATTAAACAGCCCGCTTAGAAACAAAGTCGAGTAACCCGGGGATCTGCGGAGGCCTCGCACATTCAAATGTGATTCAAACAATGAAATGATGGGCACTCGTAACCGGAACGAGTTTGTTTTCACTTAATTATGTATTCTTTTAAGAATTAGCTGGCGTTTAAATCACGGACGTGTATTTACTTGCATATTTGTGCGTAATCGTAGTGAGCGAATACTAAAATAAAATGAGAATAGTAGTCAGTTGCTCACTACGTGACTTACTTACAGACTCACTGTTACTTCACATATCGAACTCCCAATTTATATGTCAATAACAAATACTAGTTTTTATGTAAGCATGTAAGGTATGTGTTGGGGAAGAGGCCTGTGCCTAGCAATGGGACCGCCAAGGGCTTATTAGATAGAGAGAAAGATGTAAGAAGAATGATACATTTCGCAAAAACATCAGGTCTGATGCCTAGACCTGGACTCTGATATTACCAATTATTAATTTCATGATTCCAAAATGCGGATTCTGCGAGATTTGATATCAAAAATTTCTTTAAAGGCATTTTGGTGATAACTTAAATTTTATAATCAAAAATTAGATTGTTTGACGATTGTTATACGAATGGCAATGACAGTGCTGTCAGTGGAATGGTAGTGTTTGAAAATACCATGAATATTATTCATACTGTCTTACCAAAGGAAAAGTTCAAAATGAATCTCCGAGTAAATTAAATTCAGATTGCTACGCTACGCTAACGCTGGCTTAGCTGGTTTTTTTTTAAACTGAAATGAATATGTGGTCCTTTAGCTTTGATGTAGAACAGTAATGTGCATTAATTTCTCCGCGTACTATCTCTGACGTACTCTTCATTATAAAACAACAGGAAACCCCTTGTACGCATACACGTAGTAATAACAGCAATTAACACAAATGATTATTCATTGGAGAGTCAATGATAAGAACGTTATTACATTTCAGGAAACTTGTGTCAATATCTAATACATAATGTTATAATATAATAAGTATAATTAGTACATAATATATTATTCTTGACACTAATCACTTTCGAATACAAGACTTTTCGTAGAGCCAATTACTTGGTGTAATTTTTAAAGATTAGTTTGTCATCTTGGCAAATATATTAGTATTATCTCATTTAAATCGCTATGTCACAAAATCAACAAATATAATATTCAATATTATAACGAAACACATTATTATATTAATCGGAAAATACTGTCAAGTTTCAATAACTGTATGCTGAATTAAAGACTTTTGACCAAATGAGATAATTATCTCCTGTATTATCTTCTCCTCATTATAATATATATAAGTATAAGAAGTAGAGCTTTGAAGGTATTCTGTATTGACAAAAGAAAATAAGTGGTCACTGTTATTATATTAACGGTGAGCATAAAATCACGGAGGCATTGAACATGCTCTGAACACAGGAATCGCGTGAAGTTTTCAAATTGAGCGTGTAATAATCGCATTACACGCGTTAAAACTTCCTATTTAATTAGTTATTAACAAACTGACACCTATAGTATTGTAAGCCATTCGTGTTACAATTTATGCCACCATAGATACCCCCATGAGGGCCTTATCGCTCTCCATTTTGTGAAACTTTCGAGTTTAAATTGATTCAGAAATTATCTGAAAACTCGAAACCTACAACATAAGGCACAATTGCAATGGTATTGAATTAAGTAATAAACACGTATGCTAATTAAATTGCAATTCCAAATAGCAGATGCTACAAAAAAAATGTGGAATTACGATTTTATATATACGTACCGAGCGATTCTATTTGTTACGCATAGTACATCACACACAAACTAGTAATATTTCAACACATGTTATCAAAGCCTCAGGCAACCGACCGCAAACAAACGAAATCGGATAACAGTGCAAATTAAAAATATACACTGGAAACTCACAACTAAACTGAACACAAAAAAAATGCCCGCGGCACAATTTCACCAATTACATCACATAAATGATGTCACACTCAGAGAGCTTATCCAACAAATACGCTATTTTTTTTATTCATCAGAGCGAGCACGTAACGACTTTATAATACATTCCAACTAACGATGCAGTAAAACTTGAAAGTGTCATTTCGTAATTTGTATGCAGGGAATCAGACGACGACGTCATAAAGACAGAACCCCCACTGCATTGTAAATGTTACCTTGAGATATAGAAATTATTTTATTGTGCAACTTTAGGACAGCAATTACTAAAAGACGAGAGGAGTTATGGATGAGAATCAAATTTTGACAAATTTATTGCTTTCACTGCTCAGGCGATGAGGTATATCTGGAAGGCACATAACAGAAGAACAATAGAACAGAGCGAAAGCAAAGGAACAGGAAAACAAATTACCCAATGTCATAACTATTATATTTCAACTTCAGCAAACGGTGGAAAATCACGAGATGCGAAATGCAAACCAGACTTTCTCACAGTGAACGTAAAATATCATTTATCAAAAAAATACATGTAATAGATACGACAAAAAAAAATAAAGTGCTATTCTTACAGTGACTGTAAAAACTAGTGGACAGTAAGGGAAAACTTTTAAAAATATTACCACGGGTACAGAGGAACTTTTGAATTAACGAAACTGCTGCCAAAAGTGTTGGAGCAAGAGCTGACGCGCACAAAATTGTTTCGAGCAAAGTGTTCATCTAGTTTCTACTTAGAGAGATTTCGTAAATTGTATTGTGAAAACGTAACAAGAACTGACAACATTTTAAATGTACAACTTATTAAATTACGCGATACTAATTGGAGCGTATACGTTGATTTTAAACATACAATAAACCAGGATTTGTATTATTTAATGAATATTCCCTATTCGTCTGCGGTTTACCATCGATTGACAACTAATCACATAAATACTATTGATTAATTTTGGAATGGATATAGATTATACCCTGGTTTGACACACGATTACTAGTTTCATCATCATCAATTTAAGAGTAATAACTCTTGTCGGTGTAACCGATGCATTTCTTTCCACTTGTCTCTGTCCAGTGCCATCTCTTTGACCTCCCTATACGTCATGACAGACACCTTTTCCTTAACTTGTCTCATATATGTTAGCCGTGGTCTTCCTCTCCCTCTCTTCCCTTCTACCTTTCCTTCTATTATGTTGTTAAAAAAAGTGTCATGTCGCACAAGGTGCCCAATCATCTTTCCAATTGGATTTTGGATTACTAGTTTATCACTCCTAAAAACTATAAGCCCGTAGCGCTTCTTGTTCATAATAAAAAAGGTGAGGTTAGTCAATTCACTGACTTGCGGAACCTGCATTACTTCCACTTACGTACGTCCAGTATTAACAGTACAGACTAAGTAAGTGTTATGTAAGAGATAGTGAACGATATTCACGTCAGTTTCGAGACCAGGGAAAAACAGTATTCCCGCGTGACAGTAAGTACGTGCCGAGCGTCAGCAACAAGCCAGTTGTCCGGCGAGCGTCGCAAACTGCCTAACTGACTGGCTTTAATGAAGTTCCGAGTCTGCACTTCGCTCCACACTTTTAGACACGACTTTAACACGGTCAAAGTTCCGCTCAGTGACAATTCCTTTGTAAAACTTGAGATTCTTGTGGAGGTTATGTTTGATAATCGTAATTTGTTTACTTTTTGATATGCAATATCCAGTTGTGAGATTTATTAAGCTATTACAACTAAAACAAATGACGACGTGTTACGAGATAATGTCACAGAATAAATAAAAGCTTGCTACAAGAAGTACGGAATCTAGGAACAAACCATTCGAAATGACACACACAAAGACTCGCATTTACTATTATAAGCGGCGTCGGTGTATCATATCATCAGTAAGGGCCGATCATTATCGTGTTTTACAGTATTTTTTCTAAACTTCAAATCGACTAAACGACATTACGTTGACAGTAACTTAAGAAAACTTCAAGAGCGACAGTATTCACGCTACATGGAGAAAACGTTCTTATTTCTACATTGGGGTTCAAAGTTAATCCGACACAAACTGAACTACATTTCAACACAACAACATTTAAAAACTTTTACCAAACAAACCCACACGCGTACCTACACACACAGGTAAAGATTTCCTCATTCCTTCCGCTATAAAAGCTCAAATCCTGCAAAACTGGTACAACGGAACCATTATTACTTAACGATTTACAGTCGTTAACCGACAAACAAAAGGTACCTTTCATTATGTTCGGAGGGAGAAGGAAATCCGTTGTACCCGTCCTCGTTCGATCAGGATGTATTATTGTGTTACTTTTAACTCCAAATAGTAAATCATGGTCCATATGTAGGTTTACATCCGCTAAAGAACACCTTAAATTTTAATATGGTAAATTAGAAAGCAAAAACTAAAGCAATGAGTCATCAGTCTTGTCTATTAAAATTAATATTCTGCAAAAATGTTTAGTTGGCTAGCTAAAAAAAAGATTTGTTTTTGACAGAGTTGCAATAGAATACTTTGGAGTTTTGACGCTAAATGTTCGAACGCTCTATGTTCGGGAAAAGATTTGACCTCTTTGATGAAATCCCTTCTCGTGACTTGCCGTTAAATACAGTGCATGGAACATTTAATTTGTGATTCTAAGACCAAAACTCGGACCAGATCACGTGTACGCCCATGATTTAAAATAAACATTCCAGTCTCCGACTTTAAGATGCATTTTTGTAATGGTCTCATAAATATGTAAGAAGCGGTGGCCTCGCCGCGCGGCAGACAGCGGTCGGTCGCTCGCTACTGTTTTTCTCATACAATTTACAACCGTTAAACTGGCAAACAAAACGCCAGGAGCTTATTTACACGGCGCCGGCAAAAGGAAGTCAAACGAACGGGTGGTCCGCCAGAGGAAACGAACATAAATCACCAAATTTGCGACAAACATCTAAATTATTATTTAAAAGAAAAACATGTTTGCTAACAACTCCGCCGCGCCGCAAAAGGTTCTTTGCTAATAGGCAATTTAGTAAATTAGGCTCTGTTTACGAAACAAACATTAGAACTTTTAATTCTTGAGACACAACGCCAACATGCCGATGTTTGAATTACAAATTGTAACTTGTATTACTCGTGTTCTGCCAATAAGTAAATTACGCATTCAAACACAAAAACTGAGGGTAGAGTTGGCATCTAAGGTTCCACAGCAATGTTGACCGAGCAACTTAGGAGTTGTGTAATCCGACAATTTGCCGTTCCTAACTCGAAAACACAACAAAACAAAGCGAACATATTCCCGGGCTGAAAGGAAGTTCACTCGAAAAGGCAACTAGCTGCGCAGAAACCTTATATTATTAAATTTATGATACGTTCATATGCGGCGCTCCAGTTTCTGAGGTCATTTTCACCACTATCTTCATGATATTTCATTTTGTTGAAAATAATAACAAAACCCACGTTACGGCTACGTCGCACCGTAACGGGGCCAATTTCGATTGTAATATATCACAGTTCACACTTTCCTGGATGATGTGGAACCGAGATGTGATCCAATTGCTGTTATAGGCCAATAACTATGAGTTGTTCGGTATTTGGCTGGTAGAGCAGCATCGAGGACGGGTGGGAACGTCCCTGATAAGTGTTTATGGGCCAATTAGTGGCAAGCGAAATGAGGCCTATCGAGCTCTACGTAAACCTGATAATGGCCGAGATACAATCTCACGTCGGTGAGAATATACGTTCGCAACTCATATTAGACATACCCGGGCCAAATATAAATCATATTGGCGTAGTTAGTTAACAGCGCGGCCTGTTTCTATTTACTTATCAATTGTTAATTACTATCAATTTCAAACTGTTTCCAATAGAGGGTAATTGTGGGTAACCCGAGATAGGTCGCCCGGCTCTTGTAAGATTATCAGTAAATCATCTTAGTAAATATGTCGGCCGGCGTGAGTGGCGCGGGCTGTTAATTATGTTGATAAAACAATTCTGATAAACAATCACCTACTCGCAGCATAATATGTCATGTGTCTCACTTTCGAACAGACAAAAGAAATGAAAGTGAAGTTGTTCCGACCAAATTTGCGTCGCTTTAAATGAAAGTAAACTATTATTACAAGTTAGTACGCTTGCTATGATTGCATTCTCGCGATATTTAAATTTAATCACCGCATAATTACACACTAAGATAAATATTTAAACATATGTTTGAAATTCTGCTGAACGAAAGTGAAATTTAAGCCTAAGAAATGGATTAGTTCACGAGAAATTCTTACATTCAGCGTATTCCTATAACATGTAGCTATAAAGGTAGCAGGAGACCGGCAGGCGTGTTAACCTTTTAAGCTTCTACTGCAATAAGAAGTTACTCTGTCTGTCTAAAGTTTAGACATTTAGCCGTAAAAGGTTTAGACTTTAAACCTTTTCACGGCTGACCGCACTCGATGAACAGCGACATAGCTTGCAACTTGAGGAAGGCTATCTGATAATTCTCGTCATCTCAGTAATTATTCGGGAACATTTGCCAATAATATGTTGTCAAAAGCTATTTGTTAAAAAGTAATTTAGATCTTATAAAACTGTGCAATCTAAGTAAGTGATTTATTGTAATTGAATATCCGAGTGAAATCGCAAATGTCGCTAGAGTTGATAGCGCGGCGTCCTCGAGCTAGCGATTGCAACTTGTTAACTAAGTTGCTTAGGTTACTTGTGATCAGTTCGGTTAGACTTGCCGGGTTCGGTTACAACCTAGTTACGTACTACCGACGATATTTTGTGTTAGTAGCTCAATCGTATTGCAAGATCTATTAAAGGCATCATTGCGAAAATTGATTCTCTTTATGTAAGTACTTATATCATTACACAAAAGTGTTGCGAAACTATTCATCAAAGTGCCAAAAAGTAAGATTCTGCAATGTTCTTCATGGTATTTTTTCCAAAACTTAGCATTTAATTGCAAAAAAAACTCATTGGATCTCGGATTTTAACAGTTTGAGGTAGTTTAGTTTAAGATCGCACAAGCGTCATTTTACTGTTGATGATATTATAAAAGACGTTAAGAAGATTACCCTTGCTGCGGTTGGAACCGCTGTAAATGAGTATCCATTTAATTTATTCAAGCCACGAGCGGTAAACCACGAAAATAGTCTGCGGCATTCACCACTTATATTATTATGACCAGTGGAGCAGGGCTGCCATGTTCGGTTTTAACAAAACTATTGAGGTTATCTGCCACTATCATCTCAAAAGACACTACTTATAAATATTGATGAAGTGTTCAGAATTTGAGAACCTAACGGGTTTTTAAGAAACATAACAAAAACGATATATTGAAGATTCTACTACTTACTAGATATTCTCAAATTCATCAACTCAACAAAGCACTCGGAAGCCCAAAAATTTTATGGGGGATTTCGTCAATTTCATGTGGCAACCCTGAGAGTAAACGAGAAAGTAGAAACAAATTAAGTTACAGCCTAATACCCAAATAAACGTCTATCGCTGCAATATTATCGACCGATCCCCTGTAATCTAGCTGCAATGTTCAACAGCAGTTTACTGCCGAATCCAACAAAGTAAAATGATATAAAAACAAAATATTGCCTGTAGTTGACGACAAACGGTAAGTATCGAATCGCGTGACTTCAACCAGAGGTCATAAATGACTGCCTACTTCAAATAAGAGTCAAAGATCAACATTTTTACATTCAAAACATTGTAACGCTTTCAAACATTCAAAGGAAAATTGCAACAATAGGTAGCAGAAAAGATTTTCATCGAGTATAATAGTCGGGTATTTTAGTACTGCATTTAACAATCTTTTGTGAGGAACTAGTTATTTACAAATAACTTGGGGGAAGTTTATTTCTCTCGTAAAGTCCTTTCATTTTGTTCAGCGAGCAGAGATGCTCCAGCCAGACTCGCTTCAAACTAAACTCTGACGTTCTTTATAAGTGTTATAACGGAGGCTATTGATACACCATGTTGGTCTATTGGTTGCAAAATGCTACTAGGAGGTCCTAGGTTCGCTATCCGGGTCGAGCAGTTTTATTAGATTTTTCCACCTGTGGTTTCCCAGTAGCAGCCTGGAATCTGGATTAGTGTCCGATTTATGGCAATAGGGTCCCATAACATGGGACTTAAACAGGCGAAATGTGAGTGCACCTCTTCGGAGAATACAGCCGCAAGTATGTATGTACGTTATTGATAGAATAACGGCACGAATTCTATGCTTCATCTGGACCTTTAAACAGCATAATTTATGGCGGCATTAAAACAAAACGGGGATAAAAACCGGTAAAACCAACAAAAAATCATTGAAGAATATAAGGTACGTTAATTGATTATACTGTGATCTAAGAGGAAGGCATTTCGCATGCGACGCCGTCCGTGGCGAATATTTTAGGAGCAAATAACTCAGTTCCGTGAGATAATTGTTTGAGTATAAACAGCAATAAACAGCTGCACATATTTTAAAGTAACGCCATAAATTGTTTATAGATTAACTAATATATAAGTAATTATTTCCCATCCACGAGGATTTTCAAACTTTGGTTAAAACATGTTATTTCAGCTAATCCAAAAATCTCAAGGCTCAGGATTTTTGTGAGCAAGACATTGTCAAGGACATATACAATTAGTTCTAAAAGTTACAATTATCTAGATATGTATGGTATGGTTTGAAAATCTATAGAAATCATCTCTCTGAATAGTGGAGATATCACAAGAGTCCAACCGCTACGTTTTAATGAGATCCTGCCGCGTAATTCTGTAAGGTTTATCAGCGTCGAACTGGACGTCAAGCATCGGTTGCAATCATAGGAAAGTGATACATAATAAATAGACGATAAAGTTTAATTTCATACCTCGTTGTGAAACCGACAGTCGAAATCGAGTGCGACGGTGAGAATCCTTATAGAATAACGCGACTGTAGTTATATAGCCGCTCGTTGAGAATTAACCAGGTAAGACCCATGAGTTATAAGCAGGGACATCATACCAACTCCTTAATAAGTAACTGAACAAATTATGATGTACGTAAGTAGAAACAAAAGCCACTGCCACGTTTTTGTTAGCGTGGGATTATAGGTACAACTATTCAATGGTTGGATTGTCATCGACTGGTATTATATCATGACGGAAATAAATGTTGTTAATCCACC
The DNA here is from genome assembly GCA_929442735.1 of Watsonalla binaria. Lineage (NCBI taxonomy): Eukaryota > Metazoa > Arthropoda > Insecta > Lepidoptera > Drepanidae > Watsonalla > Watsonalla binaria. The sequence goes on from OV838932.1 coordinate 3,042,589, forward strand.
CACGGCTCGAGTGCACAAGTTTCTGCCTTCGTCAAATAACTCTGTTTCAATTACGATACAAATAAGGACAACATAGGATTTTGTAACAGCACCAAGGCCTGAGGATATAAGCCACGACTGTAATCACTGACCGTACATCACACTCGCGATACTTAATTACACACTTGGAGCTGGTTACAGTGACGCAACTACAAAAATGGCGGACACACAAATAACTTTTATAGGCCAATTTGCAACGAAGTTGTGTCATCAAGAAAACCACATAAATCGGTGGTCGGAGCGTAAACGGGCGGCGATTATAGTCGACCAACAGACGCCTTTGGAGACAATAAAACCGAAATATGATAGCTGAAGATTTATCGCCATAACTATGTAATCTTTACTATGACATATTTATTAACTGTTGAAAGCGGTAGAGATTTAAGAGAAAGACATTATATAATAGCCGTAGAAATTTAAGACGACCTGTGGGGTAATCTTTATACACCTATTTAAACCTGATGTTGTATAGTGTAAGTAAGTAGAGGAGCTCGTGGCACAGTTGCTATTGCGCATATCATTCGATCAGCGAAGTTAAGCAACCATAACCCTAGCCAGTAATTGGATGGCTGACCTCCCGAGTTCCCTCCGTGCCTCGGAGAGCACGTTAAGCCGTCGGTCCCGGTTACCAATTTTTCATCTTTGGCAATCTTTACAGCTCAATCAGAGGCCATAATATAGTCTGACAACTGGTTTAACCCAGATTATAGATTTTCCTCGTCAAAGGGGTTGCGAAGGTGAGGTGGCAGTCGCTTCGTATAAAAATCAGGTGATCAGCCACATCGGGTTGAATCAAGTGCCGACCCCAACAATGTATGGGATAAGGGAGAATGATGAATGTTGTAGTGTAAGTAACATTTGATGTCCATAAACGCAATTTTTGTATGATACTAGTAATAATGTTTAGAGACAAAATCGTTTACATTTATATATGTGGCAAACAGTGGTCTCTGCCTACCCCCATGGGATACAGGCGTGAGCATATGTATGTATGTATGTACATTTATATACTGTATTCACAGTGGAAATCCATTATGAATTAGGTTCCATTGTCAGCGTGAGATCAAAATTATTTTGATAGATAATATAAAACTTTTTTATATCACTAACGGTCTGATATTGTTATTTTTGGCCTGATATTGTCCCAAAATATTTATTTAAAATATGATTTTTCTAAAATGAATCGACATTTTTCGATTGCCATTTACAAAGAAAATACATGGTAACTATAATAAAGGAGGAGGAAACTCGTTCGCTTTGAGAATTTACTAAGCAACATTTAATTTAGCATTTCTGGGATTTTTTTTGGGATTCATCAAATGCAGCTTTCACACTAAAAATAATGGACCGATTTAAAAATTCTTTCTCCATTTGAATACTACGTTGTCACTGATTAATATAGGCTATAGGTACTTTATCTCTGCACTCCCACGGGAACAGGAACTATACGGGTGAAACCGCGCGACGTTCGCTACTAAAATAATATTAAGACAAGTACACAATTATCCTGATCTGGGATAGCTTAATTTGTCTGCATTATTTGCTATTCTCCGCGTAAAAAAAGGTATCTAAGTCAAAATATATTTGACTAAAACGAGAGTAGATTCTAAGTAAATAGCATGAACCTTGATAACATTACAACATTCATTATTATAATCGAAAGAATTGTGGCTGACATCAACAAGGTCAACCGTTCACTGTCTACCGATAATAACTAAGGATTTTTATATCCGCCTTTTAAAAAATACTTATCGCGTTGTAATTTCGGTTTAAGAGTTTGCATTTGATGGTTTTAATATTTATAATCGGTATCGATAATATCATAGACATAATTATAGACACACCTGATTTAATTATAGATTATATCTATATAATATTTTTCCAAAGGCATCCTACTTTCTCTATCCTCACAGTCCATAACATTCTATATATGTACTAGCTGAGCCCGGCAAACGTTGTATTGCCATATTTTTTTTGGGGTGGACTACCCCTAACATTTAGGGGGATGAAAAATAGATGTTGGCCGATTCTCATAGATACCGGATAAGCACAAAAAAGTTCATCAAAATCGGTCAAGCCGTTTCGGAGGAGTATGGCAACGAATACTGTGACACGAGAATTTTATATATTAGATATAAAAATGAATTGCTCTTCGTTAGTCTTGCTAAAATTTAATTATAACTGGACCGATTTGGGTAATATTGATCTTGATATATTTATGAAAGTTCAAGGAATGTTTAAACGGTGAAAAACATTAATAATAAGTAAAGGAAAAGGTGATACGAAGTCCACCGGGTCAACTAGTTTACAATGAATATGTTTTCTATCAAAATTAAATGGATTTCTCCTTAGCCCGGACAGTTGAATGTTTAAATTCGATTAACGAAACGGTCTTAAACTTCATGGATACCCTATTAAATTGTATTTATAGGTACTTAATATTGCTAACAGGACCTAAATTCCGGAACTTCAGTCTCGTGACTAAACAGTTGATTAATCTAGAAATATCAGTCAGAGCCGACCTTGTATTTTGTTCGGGCCATTTCAGCTGGTCTAACATGTAATGATGCCGAGACAAAATTATGTCGTGAAATTATCTCTTGTGTTATTTAAGGGCAGTGTACATAGTAGGTCTTACATGTACCACTTTTAAAGTAATCAGTAGAAGTAGTAGGCGTGCATTCCATATAAGCAGATAAGCAGTGCTTACCATTTGTGATGACTAAATACTCTCGTGTTGTGTGTGTGTTTATGTTTGTCTGTGTGTCTATACCGAAACGTCTATGTACCTACGCGCCACATTGGTATGCAATTAACCTACCTACCTACCCTAGGTACTTATTGTTTATGCTTACCCCTCTGAAAATATAATGCACGCCCCTGGTAGAAGGTATATGTTTAATTCATTGGGCATGATGAGATATGGTATTCACGCCTACATTCGACAATCGCTATCGTCACGATGACGCCGGTTAGTCGTTTATCGACGAAGTTGTGCTATACAAGTGCAGTCGCCCGGAAAGTTCGAGGTTCTTTTACGTAATCCAGCCCACATAACGCATTTTCGCGACTATTCATTACGCCCCGACGAACGTAAAACTGACCTCTTACAAATTCGGACTTAACCTCGGTCGAGTGGGACGTTTTACCACGGAATACATAATAGTAGGTACTACGTAGTTTTACTACAAAACTTGTCTCAGCGTACAGTTTCTACGGGTCACCTACAAACATTGTTTCAAGTTTTAGGACGCTCTTACAATAAAGTAACTTAAAGAAAACTTTTCTACTTATAAGATACCCTTACTCTTTCTCTTTCCAAACTTGGACTCGGGTGTAACTCCTGTAACACTTTGCGGCTACAATACATGGACATTCGTTTAAATCGATTTGAATTTGAAATCAATTTACTCTAACAATGAGGCTTTATCTACACAGGCAAATAATGCGTAAATAATGCATACTAATAAAAAAAATACAATTTTCATAGTTTTTCTCCGCTTGTCAGGCTGTATGTTTGTTCCGGCTAATCTCTGAAACACCTGGACCGATTGTATCAGGACTTTCACTGACAGATAGCTGTACCCCTATCACGAGTTTGCCACCTTTTTCATAAACTATACTCGCTAGCGACACTCACAATATTTGTATGAGATATTTTAGTTCTTCACGTCACCGCTGGGAGTCGCTGTACAATGTGTCATACAAATATTCGGCGGAGACTTTAGCGATTATATTGGTGCAAACTCGAGATAGGGGTACTGATGTTACAATAAGTAACATAGGTTACATTTGTTTACAAAAATAGGGTTCCGCGAAACAAAGCCTGCCTGCTGAAACGTGTACCTAATACGGTTTGTATTATCTTTTTATTTTGTTAAAACGGCACACACATCGGCATGCCATTCTAATCAAATAGCGGCGAAGCTTTGCGCCTGGCAATTGATAATTCACCAGATAAGCATACCACAGCCGGTTAAACCACACGTGATCGATATCCGCCTGCTTTTGTTTCAGCTTTAGCCACGTGAACACCGCTGGGTGATAACCATAAAGACGACACGAGCATAAAGATTTGTTGACTTTTCTCGCCTTAGCTTTATCGTATACTAGAGAACGTCACGCGTTTTCGTACGGGGTTAAAATAAAGCATGTTACTCGATGATGATGTAGCTTTCAAATGGTTAAAGAACTTTTGAAATCGGCACAGTAGTTATCTGTTATAATAACCTGTTATTGTTTGTGTCCAAGTTGGGCATAAGGCGATATCTTTCAATATGTTTTAATTATGCCGTTTTGCAAACACACACACGAACCGTTAGAAGACAAGTGTTTACCGTAAACGTATATAGCCTCTTGACGCCAGCCACCAGCTAACAATTAAGACAACGAAGAGATGGCATCGTGCGTTGAACTCCTTAAAGTAACCATAAGCTGGATTAGGCACCTTAACGCTACTACAAACAAAGTCCAATTTACAAGTCCTGTTTACTAAGTCTTCGTAATCTTACCATCGTCATATAAACGTCTTCTTCAGAGTCAACTAAGTCTTTGTTCATCTAACACAGTAGCCACAATAATGAGACCATTGGCTCTTAAATCCGCTTTTACGTCAGAGCGGTCCAAGTCGAGCTAATGTCTGCTTCGACATAAAACAACATTGTCATTGCAAACATCAAATACCTTCGAGTCCGGCGATTAAATAATTTGTAACAATAATTAAGTACGCGCAACACTAACTTCGCCCGCATACACTTTTATGAGAATTTCCTTTAGATTCGCTAAAATAAATACATTTAGTTTTTGATATTCGTAGTCGTAACAAACATACAAACGGATATTGCCGGCTCTTTATATTTAATTTGATACTACTTAACTGTGCCCTGTGATATTACGCGTGTAGACAGGTTTTATGGGTGGCTTCATTTAGGAGTAACCTAAATTTTTTGTAAAAATTACAATAGATTTAGTTACTCCTTGTAATATAAGCTACGTGCCAGTGAAAGTCCCGTTAAAAGAGGTCCAGCCAAATTTAAAGATTACCCAAAACATACAGAGATTTTACCGCATATACTTTTATATTTTATATAATATTATATTAAATAATTTGGAATTACAAACAGACACTTAGATTTTATTTATCTGCATAGATTTAATACATCAGTGGGTATAAACAGTACATCTAATCTAGATATATGTTAGAAAAGACATGGGCAATTATTATTGAAAGCCGGTGATATTTTTGACCTTTGACATACTATCTGCCAGAAAGATAAAAAATAATCAGCCAAATATTCAATTGTATAAAATTCAACACACAAAAGTTTATATTGTATAATATTAGACAACAGTAAGTCAAACAATTAATAATTTATGGAATCTTGGAGCCACTTTCTCATTTTCAGACCTGTTTGGATTACGTAATTTGTTTCAACTGAGTAACTTGATAAGCTAGATGTCTAGTATATGGACATAGCAACAATTTTTTTAAAAAAAAATCATACTTTGTATGCAAACAAGTATATAGAATTTACTTAATCACCTGTAAAGTAATATAAATTACCCATCATTCATTATAACTGCAATTATGAACTAACTATACAACTGCCATTACATAGAACCAAATTAATGGGAAGAAAAAGATAAGTCTTCTTAAAGAGTTTATGATCACTTGTTAATTTGATAAAAAAATATTGAATGCAAATCTGTGTCCCTTATTCCTTTGAATTAGGGTTGAAATTGGAATGTTAGAGTGTGTCATTGTTTTGTTTTTGCAGTATACAGCACTGTTTTGATAAGCCTGTGAACAACATGACTAGAAGTAGTACACTTGTATAGAGCACATTGTTTCATTGATGTTGAACTTCACATACTCCATTAAGATTGGATACAGTAAATTTACAATTACTGTTATCATGCCAGCGTTTAAAATGAATTATCATTATTTTTTACTGGATATTTGAAAATGAAAATAAAAATAGGAATGATTAAACATTGAAGAACTGATTAGCCGGCAAGGAAAACCTTTTTCAGTACTCATACACAAATAAACTTCCTTTAACTTTTTTTCTTGATTAATGGAATAAAATAGCTGTTAAAATTTAACCTGTATTTTAAGAAAAGTGTTCTAAATGTAAACAGCATCAATGTTGTAAAATACATTAAATTCCCATTCAAATGAGAACTTATATGTTGAAGAAAGAATTTGTTGTTGAATTTAAAGTACTGTTATTTGGGTTGTAAATCAAAATACTGCCCTAATTATATTTAAATTTTTTTATCTCATCAGTAATACAGTATATCTTTTGTATTGTATTTTGTATTTAATTCATGTAAGTAATTCAACATAAATTTGAAGCACAGTAACCTACTACCATTTGAGTGTGGTAAAGGTAGGTTACCCTAATATTTATATATTATATATTAATATTTATATTATTTTTGTCACTGAGATGTAACCAGATAAACATTTTCTTTGAATAAAATTGTGTGGAATTTATTGGATGGTGGTAGATTATTATAACAAAAATTTTATAGGAAAACAATGGTGAAGATTTTGCAGCAGCTGATATAATTAAATAAAATTTTATAGACTCCTCTTTCCAGAAAAAAAATTATGGTTGGGTGTTATGTGTGATGTGGTAAGACCAGTATTATATTACTGAGATTTTACTTCCTTGATATCAAGAGCAAACAACTTTCGCTGCAGGTTCGCTCCGAGTGAGCGAGGGCGCGCTCGCAGCCAGCGCCGGCGCACGCGCCATCGCACCGAAATTCGTGCACCATCCTACCACCAACAACACAAATTACACCTACTTTACAAATTGCGCAAGCCGTTGAATAGGTACAACCCAACACAACTCGTTACATCAAACGAACGAGGTTGCTATGCGGGCCGATTTTCACGTCCACGTAACTACTGAAATAACAATCCGTTTACGTCAACTCCTACATGAATAAAAGAGGAAATACTTACCGATATGTTTATCGCTCCAAATCCCAAACAATATAAAAACTGTCACTTCCACGTTAGAACACCAAAACACAGACTATTCACCTCTTGACATCTGACATGGTTCAATGAAACGCATAGAAATAACACAATTATATTTCACCATACCTCAATATAAAAGCGTTGTCATAAAAACAATAAGTTATAACAAAAGTTTTGCAAAACTATCGCAAAATAACGATACAAAACGTAAATAGCTGCCTGCTTTGACAGAACCATCCAGTAAACTGACAATTGAGTTGCAGTTGCCAACTGCAAAACCACTTTCGCCTTCAAATATACATGTGTACCAACATACAGACAGTAGGTATTAGTAAAACCTCTCACTAAAAATAAGTAAGAGAGGGAGTAGGAAATTGATTGCAACACATAAGATTTTATGATAATCCGTAAAAAGTATTTTGGAAAATTAAAAGATTTAGAAATTAATACTGGTAAATGGAATAAATGAATAGTCTTAAAAGCTTAAAAGTTTGAAGTAATGGATTAACTATCGTCTCTTGATGATGATATTGGTGCTGATTGTTCGGACCCCTTTGAGCCCTAATTGGATATCGTATTTTATCCTAGTATTGATGTCTTATAAGAAATGGCATCAAATAAAGTAAATAAATGTACATATTTGTATTTAATACCCGTAATAGTTTATATTTTTTCGCTACATATATATTTTATAATAGTTATTAGTTCACTACATTATTTTATACGTCAATTCCTTAAAATGGTAAATATAACAGGATGTAATAACATGATGGAGGAGGATGCTTTGATAAAATGTATGATGGTTATTGTATTGTGAATAAATGAAGGAATAAAGTAATCGCTGATTCAACGACACAAAGTTGGATTTCATGTGAAATGTTCATTAAATACTTTGCAAAATTAAATGCATTTTTATATAAATAGCCAGAAGTTAATCATCTCCCTGGCCTTATCCCATACACTGTTGGGGTCGGCACTTGATTCAACCCGATGTGGCTGAGCACTTGATTTTTATACGAAGCGACTGCCATCTGACCTTCACAACCCCTGTAGCGAGGAAAATCTGTGATCTGGTTTAAACCAGTTGTCAGACTATTTTAGGACTCCGACTGACCTGTAACGATTGCCAAAGAAGATAAATTGGCAACCTGGACCGACGGCTTAACGTGCTCTCCGAGGCACGGAGGGCACGTTAAGGCACCCATCCAATTATTGGCTAGGGGTAGGGTTGCTTAACTTCGCTGATGGAATGATGTGCGCAATAGTAACTCTGCCACGAGCTCCTCGTGGATAGCCAAAAGTTTATATTAGAAATAATAATTTATTACTGAACGTTTCTGTTCCAAACTACTTTTTAAGGCTGGCAGCCCACCACTTTATGTCACTTTTCGTCATCATCAGCAATCTGTCATTTCTGTAAACTTCTGTTGGTTGTAACCCTTTTTCTTAAAACATACCGATTAAAGAGTGTTGAAACGTTTTTCTTTGTGTTCGTAATACTTTTAAATTTTAAAGTGGCGTAAATAAAAGCGTAGACATGTCGAAATTCGAAGATAATCCGTTCAGTGATCCAACCATAGACAACCCCTTCGCAGTACGTAGCCCTTCGGCTGTATGATAATTTTATTATTATCACGGCTTAGGTATTATAGCACACTTGGATTATTACAGGATCCATCAGTGCAGCAAGTGGCAAGAAGTACGAACAATGCGACACGCGGTCTCGACGACTACAATCCCTTTGATGGGCAAGAAAATGCAAATCAAGCTACGGTACTTGTTTCATATTAGTCATTAGTAGCATATTTGTAGACATCGATAGGCCGACCCACAAACGATATTATGTATTCCTACTTATCGAAACACCACATCAAACTGGTTTATTGTCATTTAACTAGAGACTTCTGATTTTAAATTATTTGTCTTTGAAAAGTAATAATACATTTTTCAGTTCAACAAGCATCATACTATGTATTTGCATCATTCCAAAGTCATGTATGAGTATAACTATAAAGCAATCCTGATATATCAACTAGCTTTGAAGTTAATCACATTTTATTGATAGGCAAATAATTTGAAAGCATATAAATTTTGTCGAGTACTCACTAGGCAACATTTTTACTGTCAGAAGCATATGAAAGGATTTCTTACATGGTAGCCAAAGCACAAGTAAAATCCCCATTGTTGCTAGGAACTACTCCCTTTCAAATGGACATCCTTTACCCTGCATAGATTTAATTTCATTCTCACAGAACCCTAAATCGTTTTTTTTAATAATAGTTGCCTAAGTTACTCCTTGTAACATTAGCTACTTGCCAGTGAAAGTAAGTCAAAATCAGTCGAGCCATTTCAGAGGTTACCCGGAACAAATGGAAAGAAAAGAGAAAAATTCGAAAAAAAAATTTCTTTAATTCAGTATTGTATATACTTTCATGTGCATTTAGTGGAAAACTGTTATTTTGGAATTACAAACAGACACTTTAATTTTATTCATCTGTATAGATTATACATTTATTTACAACATTACCAATTTCATCATTCTTGTCACTTTATGCCATAGAGCAAACAATGCTACTTTTTTTAAGTTCTGTCAATCAGATGATGTCTGCTCCATTGTATTCACACATCTCATCTCAACATTAATTAACACATTCACTGCTAACATTTCAACTTCTTCGTAAATTCTCTAACAGTTGGACGCACATACGCGTTGTTAGCAGTGAACACATTAAACAGTTCAACTTCGTTCCTTTCTTACAATATTACCTTGATAAACTCACAGTATTTTTTTTTATCATGGGCACGGTTAGTGAATTAGAGTTACTTCTAAATTGTATTGTATGTACATACAGTGTACCCGAGTGCTTAAGAATCCACAGTTGTCTGAGCTCATCCATTAGTAACCAAAAGTAATAACTAGCTGTGCCAATGATGATCTTCACATTTGACACGAGTGTGTAGTTTAAGTTGTTTGTTTGTGCCAGCCTCCCCAACAGCCCACACAGCCAGCGATCATGCAAGCCGTATCCCCCCCAGCATCCGGTCAGTATACAAGACCAGCACAACAGCAACAGCAACCGCAAGCACCACCAACTAACTTCACCACTGCTGACTTTCAGGTATGGCACATTTTTACTTGTAAAGCACCGATGCATTATACACCTCATAGGAATATGTATATTGTTATTACAAATGGGTCTGTTTCATTGTCCGTCAAGTTGTGGATCAAACCTAAATAATATTGTGAATAGCTTCACTTTCATCAATACTTATTGATTATTAAAATAGATAATCACAGCTATTTTAGTAATGTATATGTAACAAAGTTATATTACTGTGATATAAAAAAAATATATATTTCATTTATGTTATTGTGGTCTATGGATGCTTGCAATGATGTTTTATTATAGTGTAACACATTAAGTGAAATCATTCATATATTGTTGTGATAACTAGCTATACCTATTAGTACCACAGTTGAATTACAATGCTGCCAGGTTTGTTAACACTATCATCATAAATTTATGAGAATATCAATCAATAGTACAACTTTATTCAAATACGTATAACTGACTATTGTAACATTTTAATATCAATAAGTAACTCATATTCATACTAAGAAGTTTAGTTTTGAATCCAATCAAAAATAACTAACTGATATGACTCATGAAGTCATGAGCGTAAACAAAATGAGTTGTATACAAATATTTACCTTTCCATTACATACTATCTAGTACAATGTAAGGCAGCAATTTTAAATAAGATTTAGCTAATTTCTTAAGGATACTTTTTACATAATTTGGGCCCATTTTTCTCTTTATAGAGACATTTAAACCACAGTACATAACCAATGATAAAAAAATATATAATATATAGGTTGTTTCAGAATGTATTCATTGCCTACTTATTTGTTTCTAGTACCTACTGTCATAGACAATACATTGTTAGATAACACAAATGCTAAAAACATTAGCCCCTTAATTATAAAACATACACTTAAATAGTCCTAGGTTTAAAAGTAGCTCCATCTCTTTTGTGATTTGGATTTAAAAAGGGATGGACATAGTCTCAGTGTGAGCTTATTCTAGTCTTCATTTAAACCATGTTTTGTAATAAGGGGGTAAAAGTTTCAGCTCACATATGATTGTTTTATGTACATAGCTTGTTTTTAACATGCACTATGCTTTTTCCACATGCACAAAAGGAGTTGAAGGTAACACTTTTCCTAACACATAGTGACTCATTATTCATTTCCTAACACATAGTATTATCAATGTTATGTACATCACTATCATAATTGATAGCTATACTACATTAAGTGTAGATATAGATTATGCATTTACATAAAATCCATTCTAAAAATTTAACCCCTTTTTAATATTACAATGGTGGCAAACAAGGGTATAGCCCGCCTGATGGGAAAAGGTGTCCGGGGCCTATGAATGCTTGCAATAACAAGAGAGTCACTCGCCCGTTGCGTTCCTTATAAACAATTAATATCTATGGCAACAGAAGACTCTAAAAAAATTTAAATCAAAGACTAATCTGATACATCCATGGAGCCCTGAAAACGACTCTAATTTGGCTGCGATCTTCAGCAAGGTTGAGGTGCAGTGCCCTGTCAGGCAACTCCGATATTTGAACGGAAGATCGTTCTCTCATACCCTATCTTTTAAAGTCAAACAAAGATTTCAATAAAAATAAGTAAAAATTTGTCTTTCAATTTGATATTGAACTTATATTATATAGTAAGTTGTGTTAAATTTTTTTTTTGTATATTTCGTTGAAGATTTCTTTGTATTTTATAAAGTAGGTATAGTTTGATAACATTGTGGTTATATCGATTAACAATAGTCATTGAATTTGATTACTCATAAAACTATTGTTCATATTTGTGTCCATAGTAAACTGATCCATTACCTTTCAGTAGCGGACTTGTACATATTACACTTAATACTCTGATTGAAATAGCTATAAATTAACTAAATACTTCAGAAACAATTTCATAGCTCGTATAATTTGCCTTTGTATTACACTTGTCATTTTGGATGAGTTTTTAACTGATTACTTTATCTAGTGTACACTGCGCGTGAGCGTCTTGAAACATTCCCTTCTCAATAGACAATTCACTCGAATTACCGCGTGGGGGTCGTCCACTTTGACTGCGGGAAGATCTCACACATTGTGAACTTTATCTGTTAAATGTAAACTCACGTCACGGCTGGATATAAAGCATTGGGCACTGCCGCAGCCTTAATAGCTCACTAACTAGGACTCACGAACTATTTTATTGATTATTGGTCTACGTGTGTGATTTTTATGATATTAGAGTACGCGAAAAAATATATAGTATTTTAAGTGTGTTGTGAAGACCCATAACACTAGTGTGTGACAAAGTTAGTGGTCGCGAGTTCACAGAAAATTGTGTTATGATTAACATCATGAGTAATTGATTTCGATTTCGGAATATATAGGACAAGATGTATTAGGTTGTACAAGCTTGTATAGAAATATTTAAAAGTGGAAAAAATATGTTGAACGCGGCTGATCTCCAGAGAAGACAAGAGGAGTTGGAACGCAAGGCGGAGGAGCTGGCGCGGCGCGAGGCCGAGCTGCGGGCGGGGTCGGCCGGCCGCCGGAACAACTGGCCGCCGCTGCCGGCCTTCTGCCCCGTCCAGCCCTGCTTCTACCAGGACATCAACGTCGACATACCGCTAGAGTTCCAGAGGGTCGTGAGACACCTATATCACTTATGGATGTGTATGTACATACTTCTTTTATGACATTATTAGGTGCAGTCACAAGTTATAAGCGCTGACATTGAGTCTTATATGGAGCGATTGCGATCATATAGTTGCGTAGTTATCCCTCTATTTTAGCTTAACATCCCAACTATTATAGGTTTTAACTCGTTTCGACGAATTTTACGAAGTACCTAGATAGGTTTTCCTTCTTAAAATAAATGAATTACGTTGCGTTATCAGCATGGCACGAAATGTGTTGATCATGTATTCGGAGGTTGGTTTGTTCATTTCGAGCCACGCTAATACGCAACGTAATTCATTTATTTTAAGAAGGAAAACCTATCTAGGTACTTGAGGTATTGATGGAAATAGCCGTTTGAAAATTATGCTGAGTAGATATAATGATAATTAATTACCAGTGTTATTAACGGCATCAAATACGGGTAGCACAATTTCCTTAGGAATCTTTGGAATGTGTCTTTAAATGCATTAAACTGCATTAAAGTACTGTCAATTGGCTGCGATCTTTTAGGTTCCCTACGTCTCTTGCAAGGAGACACTTGCAGAAACTATTCGCAAAATGTCCTTTGATTGCCTTTCAATTTATTAACAAGAGTCGTGATAGCCGTTGGATTTGAGTGTCCCAGAAGCCTGCATCAATGAGTTTTTCTTATGTGCAGTAATTTCACCTCACGTGATTCACGGTGAAGGAAAACACCGTGAGGAAACTTGCATGTGTCTGAGAAGTAAATCAATGACGTATGTATAGTGCCTGAGGCGGCAATGGACACGCCGTCTGTCATGTTGGTAGTTGATACGTGGGTGTTGTTACAACACCTCTGCTTACCCCTTCTTAAGTGGTGTGAGCATATTTATTTTATTAATTTATTATTGTTCCAGTCCACGCGCTAGTTCTGGCCGTGAACATATTGGGTGCGTTGTCAGTGACGATAGTGACGAGCAACGCGACGGTGTTCGGCCTCTCCATCCTGTACTTCTTGCTGCTAACGCCGTTCAGCTTCGTCTGCTGGTACCGCCCGATATACAAGGCCTTCAGGAGCGACTCCTCCTTCAATTTCATGGTGTTCTTCTTCATATTCCTGTTTCAAATCATCATCACCGTGGTTCAGTCCATCGGTTTCACCAGCGGCGGTTCTTGGTAAGTTAATTAAACCTTAATATGAATTAAATAAAGAAATATATTCTAAGAAAATATTTTCACACTATATTTATGTTTTTCTAATGATTATTATTTTGTGTGAAAACTGAATCCTTATCCTTACTCTTTCGGTCAATTGAACAAAATCATATAAATGGAAATGTCTGTGCCTATTATGTATGCAGCCCAATGATATTGCTAAAATGAAATGTGATATAAATGATCCCGATGTGATGATGTGATGGAACATGTCTTACAGACTTACGCGTAGTTCCCGTTCCCGTGAGAGTTCGGGGATAAAATATAGCCTATGTTACTCGCTGATGATCCATTGCTGAAAGAATTTTCAAGGTCCAGTACTTTTGACCCAATTCGTTACAAACATACTTACAAATCTTTCTTCTGAGTAATTATTTATAATATTAGTATAGATATAGATAAAAGCGTTGGCACTAGTAAGAGCGAAATTTTGAGTACTTACTTCCGCTATCATCTCCCTGGCCTTATCCCATACATTGTTGGGGTAGGCACTTGATTCAACCCGATGAGGCTGATCACATGATTTTTAAACGAAGCGACTGCCATCTGACCTTCGCAACCCGCAACCGGTAAATCTGTGATCTGGGTTAAATCAGTTGTCAGACTATTTTAGGCCTCCGCCTGATCTGTAACGATTGCCAAGATGATAAATTGGCAACTACTTACTCCCGCTAATAAAGCACTTGTATTCTCGACAAGAAATTAGTTTTTATAAGTAACGGTGCAGATAAAAAAATGTTCATTTCTATGGTGGAAACCGCACAATGGTCTGTGCCTCTGGAAACAATAGGAGAGGCGACCTCTTAAGTAATCGACGCGTGCAATTTGTGCTCCAGTTGGAACACTAGAGCTGTGCGAAAGAACTTTAATTATAATATTCACTGTGCCCCGCAGTTTCGCCCGCGTAGGCTTAATTTCATCGGTAGCTCGCGGAACCGTAATTTTTTTTAGTAAAAGTAGGCTTAATTAGGTACATGTGATGCGGAGGGATGAGGATAATTTTGCCAAAAAAGTTTTGTTTATGAATGTGGATGGTTACAAGAGGAAAGGAAGACCTAAGAAACGATGGATGGATTGTGTGAAAGATGATATGGCTAAAATACGAGTGAATACGGCTGATAGAGAGAAATGGAAGAGAAGAACACATTGCGCCGACCACAAATAACATGGGAAAAGGGCAGGAGGACGCTGATAAGCCTAAGTTAGGTACTCCTTGTAACATTAGGTATCTCCCTGCGAAAGTATCTTTGAAATGGGTCCAGCCGTTTCGGGGATTAGAGAACAAATATATAGACAAAGAAAAAAATATAAAAATAGGTTTTTTATGTGAATGTCGTATATATTTAGATATGCATTTAGTAAGTAAAAGCTGTTAATTTGAAATTATAAACAGACCAGGGGCGTGCATTCCATGTAAGCAGATAAGCAGTGCTTACTATTTGTGATGACTGAATACACTCGTGTCGTGTATGTGTGTGTCTATACCAAAACGTATGTACCTACGCCGCGCCACATTGGTATGTACTTAACCTGCCTACCTATCTGCTTATTGTTTATGCCTACCCCTCTGAAAACCCAATGCGGCGTGCATTGAAACAGACATTGACACTTCGTTTTTATTTATCTGTATGTATTATATATAGATTATTTTATTTACTTTTCCCCGTAAAAGAGCGGTAATAAAATGTGTCTACTTCTTTAAGGGTCTGAAAACGTTTTGTACCTACTTGATACAATTTTATAGACCTAAATAGCATGAGAACCTGCATGGTTAAGACTTAATTATGTACATGATAGTACCTGTCCGTCGTTATAAAGGGTCATTCGCAGACATCCACAGCCCGTCGATTTTGAAAAATAAACTTTCATACTAATGTATGAAGGTCGCCAGAATTAATATTCTGGCGACCTTCATGACGATTCAATTTCTCGGATGTCGTGAGAATTCATTTGCATACCAATACAAAAGCCGTGGAGATGGTGGTAATAATATAATGGATGTTTGGGAATAAGCCGTTATGAATATGGTATTTTTGCCAAATCACTCATAGTATTCGAAAGTAGTAAGAATACATGTGCCGTAACGAGACATGAGCGCTGACCTTGAAAGCGCAGTAGTCATTTATGAGTCTGTATGGCGCGACGCGAATACATGCACAGTTACCCTCCACTATTTTCGCTGAGCGCTCGTAACTCTTGATGACATAAGCTCTTATTGCCATGATAGTTTAACTCTTATTATGAGACATAATTGCAATAGTGGCTCATGCTTAGGTTAGTTAGTAACCCTGTACTCTTGGACGCGCTAAACAAACCCAAAAAATACTACTCATGCAAAGCCATTTCGATGATGAATCATATTCGGATCACATTATTATTCTCCCAAAGTGACCTTTTTAGACCTACAGTAGTCAAAAAGCTGTCCTGTAGCTTTACTACTTTTATGACGTTGCATTTTAAACTCTAATGATGTGTTGTGGTATTTTCAGTGGTCTGATCACAAGTATCTCTGCTTTCTCTGAGAACGTGGCGGTGGGCATCATTTCCATGCTGGTGACCATCGGGTTCATCACCTGCATTGTGGCCGACGTCATGCTTATGGCTAAGGTTTGCTATTATTCACGATTTTACCCCGGGGGTCAATTATAATCGCTTAAAGTTATCTTTGACGTCACATTTATTATTTACGATTTTTCCCAATTTTGGCACCATACAATTTAACATCATAGCTAAGATATTATCTTTGATTAGAAATAGAAAATCCGGTCAAGTCTATGCAAGTTTTATAAGTACGGTTCTGAAATCGGCCACATGAATATTTAAAAAATATAATTTCTAAATTTAAATTTATTTAGCAAGTATGAGATATAATGTGTTGTGTAGGTACACCGCATCTATCGGTCGACGGGCGCGTCGATGGCGAAGGCTCAGGCGGAGTTCACGACGGAGATCCTCCGCAACCAACACGTGCAGACCGCCGCCTCCAACGCCGCCGCCGCCGCCGTCAACGCGCAGATCGCCAACGCCAACAGATACTAGCCCACAGGTCACTATTATATACATACTACCTCGTCCACCTAATTTGTAGTTCTCATTGGAGATCCTCCGCAACCAACAAGTACAAACCGTCATGAGTTGTGAGCGATGACCTTGAATGTGCAGAAGTAATCACTTGGTTCTCTCCCTAGTGTTTTGTGACGGTGCTCAAATATGCACCCACCTGCATCGTCACTATACCAAAAACCAAGATGGCCGAATCGTTTTTAAGACTAGCCGCACACACGCAACAATATTGCCAATAAAGTGCATATTGACGGACATATCGGTATTTTTCAATAATATTATGTGTGTGGGGTATGGGGTAGTGTAACAAAACCTAAGTGGTTATGTCACACTAAGAATGTTGGCAAAGGAGAGTATGACACGTCTCAATTATCCGACAAATTTTAATGACGTATTGCCCATTATCTGTCACGTTGCAAAAGTTTCGGTGAAAAGTTGCTTATGCAAATTTTTTTTAATTATTTTTTTTTTGATTGACTAATGTTTTCCAGGCACAGCTGGATGGATGGAGTAAATGGAATGCCCTGAATGTGCACGTCTTGTGTAATTAAGCTAATAAACTGATCAAACAATTATAATTATATAAGGTTGTATTTCAAGTGAGCGCGGCTGGCCATATCCGAATATGAGGAATAGCTTGCTCAAAGGAGTCTCGGACTCGATTTTGATTCATACTAAAACCGCATAGTTTTGTGAAAAAATAATACTGTATTACCACGCCCACTTGAAAAATTCATCCTTAAACTGCTGATAAGGACTTTTTCTAATATTTAAATGTATATTGTCTATATCTATGTATTTTCTTGAGAATTATTCCCCTATTACAAAACATGGTTCTAACGAAGATCAAACTGAGTAAACCTATGCCCATCCCTATAGAAATCCTTATTAAAAAAACAGTCCCATTGAAGCCTTTTTTTTGAAGTCATATAAAGAGATGGAACTACTTTTAAGCCAAGGACTGTATTGGGTTTATGTTTTGTAATAAGGTGGATTATGTAATGGCAGTTAATATATCGATTCGATTTTAATGTATTTATCGATTATTCGTATCTACCTTGAGTACAAAATGTAACATTGACTTTATCAGTTTGTTGAGAAAGGTTACACAGAGTGCGTTGAGATTGGATTCGTAGCTTTGTATTTTTATTGTGACATATCCATTAGTCTGGGCATTTTAGCATGATACATTGCAATAACAAGTGATTTTAGATCTGTACCCCTATCACGAGTTTGCCACCGTTTTCGTAAACTATATATTGCGTCACTCGCAATATTTGTATGAGATATTTTAGTTCTTCACGTCACCGCTAGGTGTCGCTGCACAATTTCTCATACTAATGTTCGGCGAAGACGCTAGCGATTATAGATTACGAAAACGGTGGCAAACCCGTGATAGGGGTAGATTTAAAATGACGCAAGTTATTTATGGCTTGACTGATGTCGTGCTGAAATGTTAGCAGAAACATAGTTTTACGGCCGAAACGTCATATGGCTGTGTATTGTAGTTTAACATTACTGAATTTATTTATGACTTGCGGAGTTAATATAGATGTTGAGTTGCAGTGCTACACGATCGTATTGTTGTTGAATGATGATAAATAATTTAAATCTTAGGCAAAGTTATTCTTACGTCTTAAAGTCGCCTAATGTAATATTTTATACAATTTTGTGTGGCACTGTATTTATAAGTTTTGTAGTTGATCATTTTACTGTAGATATAGAGCCGTGGTGGCCTTCAGGTTTGGGCAGTCGCCTGCTACGCAAGCAACACAAGTTCGAATCCCAGCGGGGCCTGTACCAATGAGTTTTTCTAAAAACTTATGTGCAGTGATTTCACACCACGTGCTTTACGATGAAGGAAAACATCGTGAGGAAACCTGCATATATTTGAGAAGTAATTCAAAGACGTTTGTATCACACCTTCTGTCACTGTCAATGTTCGGTGAAATGTGGGTGCCCTTCTGGGATGGCGTGAGCATATTTTTATGTTACTGTTGAATTAACGAAATTAAAGCAACTGGAACGTTTTAGTTGATTGCTAGTTTTAACGTTTAAATATAATATGAGCTTACTATTAGCTTTAAGTAACAACATAAATTCATAGTAAGTTTCAAAGTACTCATTCACATGCGTTCACAGGTTATCAATTGTCGCAAGTAACAATTTAATTTAGCCTATTCTAAGTTATACAAGATTATTTAAACTATAGCTTATAAATAACGATTGTTTTTGCTTATTTTTAATATTGACAAATTTACGTCTAGTATTACAACATTATGTCGAGTTTGAAACAAGATTACGCATATTCCACGCGTTCTGTAGGGTTGGTCCGTTGTTGTTTCAATAAAATAATGAGATTTTTCTTTTTAAATTAAATGTGTGAACATTCCATGAATGTAAATAATTTTCAACTATTAAATATTTGTTATTTGAAATGTATCTTATAGTGTAATTTTCAATAACTCTTATTCAAAATTAATAATAAATGTTTACATAATACTTTGAATATTTTAAATCGTGTGTATTCGGACCATATAGTTAAATGGATATCATTGTACGAAACTCTTGCCCCGTACCGAAACTACATTAGTTGCACAAGACTTCAATCTTAGTGTTTATGGCTTTGTATAAAATAGCATAAGACGATAAACATTTAAGCATATTATTAACTAGTCAATTGACTAAAAGGCTTTGGCAATAAACATTAATAGACATATCGCACCCTCACAACGAGAGCAGCTTAATTCAAAATTTTGCGAAAACGAATTAAAATCATAGACAGATCTAAAAAAAAATTGTTCTACACAAAGATTTCAAAAAATTCTGAAAAAAAGTTATCGACCACACACAACTTCACTATAAAAACATATAAAAAATATCACTGTAGTCAAAACTAGTAAAATAATTACCGTCGATTTTAATCCAAACTTGCAGGATTTCCAAAAACATTTGATTTTTGAATTTAGGCCCTATCGTTCTGAGAGTGCGAATAATAGGTCGCCAATTGATAGAACTACACGATGCGCCGGCGCCGATCCGCGGCTTACTGTATCACGTAATCTGGGCCTAGTATAATGTAAATTATTACCATACCGTCCCTACCCAGGTGAACGGAAACCGACGACATTTAATACATCTAAATGTTTAACTGTTTTTGTAACAATTAAGTCATGTTATAAACTTATGATTAATTATAATAAATATAGTTTCAGACGTTTTCGTTTTATTTATTTTATTCATGCTTTAATAATTCAGTTGGGATAGGAAGGAATCATTAAAAAGATAATTCATACAAAACTGATTTTATTTATTATTACAATTAAACATATACAGGTCAAAATGAAGTTGTTGAAAAACAATTTAATCTATAACTTAATTAGACAAAGTTTCCTGGCAAATTCCACGTGAGAAATTTCATATAGTTTACACTATGTCGTACATTATCGAAGTAAAACATATTATGATATACACGAAATGGGTATAGTACTCGAAATTATTTCTTGTTATTACAGAATACACTCCTCATAGTGCATACTGTTACATTGTAAGGCCATTTTAGTATTTACATTTAGATATTAAATTTATTGTTATTATGTATTTGTACACTAACACGATTGTTTTAATGTTTTCTTCGTATTTTTTATGATAACTACTCGCATGGTTTTGCCAGTGTCTCCATACACTAAAATCCTTAACCTTAAAACATAGTTGCACTCGCTACATGCCACGTGCATGTCGCTGGCGCGTACATTAGGTTGAGGCATTAATTCTTAATTTTTTCTTAGAAATAGAGTAGTGTCAAAATTGACATCGTTTTGGGTCCTGGCTGGGGTCGCTTTTAAAAGAAGCTGCGCGAAGTAATACACCATACTACAACCGCAGTATACATATACGCTTACCAAAGCAGTATGGAAACTAGGCCTAATTTTGGAAATGAGAATGAGATAATATTAGCCTCATTGAAGCATCAGGGTTGCTCTTCTCTTAATTTAGTTAACTGTTTAGTGTGTCTCTTAGTTTAGTAACGTGAAGCAGATTTGCCGTTTCGTTGTTTTGAAAAATGAATGTGAAACATGTAAATGACGTGTAAGCGATTGACCACGTGACACCCCATAATGCATGCTTGGAATCACGTTGATAAGTGCGTCTGTGTGGGGTGCCGTTCCGAACGATTTATTCCTAGTTTACATACTGTTTTGGAAGCTTTATATACTGTGCTACAACAATCACCCATCGAGACGAAATGGCCAATGCTGATAGCTGGGGTAGTGTGGTACAGTGTAGTGCCCCTAGGTCTGGTGTTGGTTGGCGTGCGCGTGTGCCCCGAGCCTGGCGGGGTCCTGGCTGGGGTAATGCAGGCCGGGCCCGGCCGGTCCTCCCGGCCACCAGCCGCCGTAGTGGTGCAGGTTGAAGAAATCGTTCGGACGATTGGCCGGCGGCGGCATCTGTAACAAGCCAATCGTTTAACTACCATTACCAACACCCAATGTGGGTGTTTTAAAATGCTACAGTGTACGAGTTTTCTTAAAATATGGAATCAAATTCGTGACGGTGGCAGTTAAAAACTCGCATTAGGCACTGTGTCGCGAATTTTCAGCGGAAATAGTAATTGCGCATAAGCAATATCTGATTACTACGCATTCAGAGCCAATGGTCAAAAATCAATTAAATACTTTGCTTAAAACAAACAGTCAACTGGCAAGTACCTACCGCAATTCCTTATTGACTACTTTATATATATGGGACTGCCAGCAAATTCTGCATGTCACTTAAAACAAATTGGAAGTCGCCGGCTCAAGACAATTTTTGCAAGATCTATTGCACTTTGATTTAGAGTATTAGCAATCTTGGCTTAATACTCTCTAAGACATAGCGCACCTTTAGGGGCTCAACTCAAATTTGCGGAAATAATTATGTTAAGATCACTACACATAGTTTTTAACAAAAATGACTTTTTAACGACAATCTTTTTATCGACAATCCACAACCTAAACTATACTTTAAAAATATAAAATACATTGTACACAAAACTGGTAAAATAATTACTGCCTAAGTTATAAATTCAAACTTGACAATCTGTGATAAAAATTTAAAAGCAGAAAATATTTTTGAATGATCCCTTATCATTCTGAGGGCGCGATAGAGAAGATGATTCAAGTGAATACGATGTACCTGCGGCGGGAAGGGATGCAGGTACGCCGGCGGGGGCGGCAATGTTCCCGGTAGACCAGGCACTGGTTCTAAGGCTGGTGGCATTTCAGTCTTATCATTGACTCCTTGGCGACCTGCAACAATATCTTGATATATGAATTTCTGCTAAGAGATGATTTGACAAGTGATGAGTATTCACCATAAAGCATGTGTGATATCAATGTGGAGCCTTATTTACACCTTATAAAATCAGCTATCTGTCAATGAAAGTACTGTTCTAATCTTTCAGAGATTAGCTAGAAGAAACAAACAGATTTTAAAGAAAAAAAAATATAGATAGATATCATGTAATATATAAAAATTCCATGTCACAATGTTAGTTACCATACTCCTCCAAAACGGCTGGAGCGATTTGTATGAAATGTTGTGTGCAGATCGGGTAGGTCTGAGAATCGGCCAACATCTTTCATACCCCTAAATGATAAGGGTGACCACCCCAAAAAATATATGGCAATTCAATGTTTGCCGGGCACAGCTTGTATATGTATATACATATGCAATTAATGAAAAGCTGCTAACTTAAATTTTATTGATCAATATAGATTATACTTATGATGTAGGTATTTGATGGCTGAAAGTAAAATTACCTTGTGATTTACCCCACTTGATAGTAAGTCTCTTCCCTCCTATGACTAGTCGGTTGAAGGTCTTCTCGGCAGCATGCTCTGCCGCACTCCTAGTAGTATACTGTACAAAGGCACACTGCGCTTTCAGCACCAGAGTCAGAGATCTGGGGACAAGATGTGTTCAGTTATTGAGTGTCAGGTAGACAAGTAAATAGTGCTATAAAATAATTTTAACACCATAGATTTTGAGTAATCATAACATGTTTCAAGAAAAATATAGTTGTGATTGCAAATTGTCAATCTTTACTTTTCATAATTAAAAAACAACAGAGATATGGGTGTGAGTGTGAGTGCATAATATTATGAATGTGAGATTTTTTCTTTAGGAAATACAATAAATATCCAACCAGTATTATAAACAGTAAAGTATTCGAGATTTGGCTGAAATTTTGCATGCTTAAAATTTGTTCATTAAGTAACTTAATTAACACAGTATAATATATTTCCAAGAAGAAAAGGCAGTTGGTAAGAGATAGTTAATTTTAAATTTATTTATTATGAAGCAACTGACATAATAAAGATTGAATGATATCTTTAGAAATGTTGTCAACATAATGTCCACTAAATATAAACACAATGTGATAGACATGCTACTCGCATGTTATTACCGTATCTCTCCATACTGGTAGAACTGTCCCCTGAGTTCATCTTCAGTGATGTTATCAGGTAGATTGCCCACATATAGAGTGGTGACGGTCCTGTCCTCGGGTGGCGGCAGCGCGGGCATGGCAGCCGCCCGACGCATCAACTTCTCAGCTACAGGGTCATTTACACCATAGTATCTAAAAATAAATTGATAAATACATAAATGTTGCTAACAACAACTCAATCGTAACTCAATAGTGTTTGTTAATGGATGTATGATATTTCATGTCATGATATTTCTAGCCAAGAGGGAGAGCACTGCTTTTGTCACCATAAGAAAATTAACTAAATTCAATAAATGCATAATTCTGCTGTCCAATTGCTAAAAGACTATGCAATTTTAGGTGTGAGGAAAAAATATGGTAATTTATGTTTCTGCAAATGTGTAGATAGCAGTGGACATAGTATCCAAATCTTGTGATTGTTAAATGATAGGAAAATTTGACCCAGATTGGCAGGTAGCGAAAAAGTGGTATATGTGGATGGTATAAGAAACACTTGGTTTTCATATAAATAGAAGGATGTGTGTCATCTATTTAACTCCATATCAGTGACAGATACATATTTTGTGATATTAAGTTGTACTTGTGATGTACATTTTAATTACATAATCATAGATTACAAAATAGCCTTGATTAAATAATTTTTTTCAGTGTAGCAAGAACTCACCTGTCCTTTATGTTTTGGTCAGCCAGGGGATCATCAGGATCTGTAGGCTTTTCATGTCTATACGGACATTCTTCACCTCTCCTACATTCTCCTTTAACCCAGAATGAGCAAACATGAGGTCTATTACGCTTGTAATAAGGTGCAGTTCTCGCTAAACGCAGCAACAGGTCATTTGCTCCTTTAGACTTCAGTGCAGAGTTGCTAGGCTGTGTTGAATCGAACTTAGCCATCTGACTATCTAGATTTTGTATATAGTACTCCTTATTGACTTCATTACGAGGTAGGTCATCCTGTATTTTAAGTGCGGCATCCCGCACTTGTATTGGAAGGCCATATTCTAAGTCCAATAGACAAGTTTGGCACACATTCTTGAGCTTTGAACATGTTTGACATATTTCAGTTTTCTTGAAACGCATCCTGGCGCCTGGACACCAGCGGAACACAGTGAATGGACGAGCACATATTTTACATTCCTTACCATATTTCTCTTTTGTCTGAAAAATAATAATGATCATTAGCATAATGGCGCAAATTAAAACTATGACATTAGAATAAAAATCAACAAATTACCATTCGAATGTAGGGGTTATCTCCAAGACATGTTTGACACAATATTGGAAAGTCCTGTAATGAAAATAAAATGTATTTTAAGTATAATTACAATAAAATTTTGAACACGTTTCGTAAAACGTATATTGAATTTGTGGGATTACTCACCGAATCTTCCCAGTTCTGACGATTATACGTGTTTGTCGTCTTGGATACAGCCATGGTTTAGATCCTAGCACACCACACGAATCTAATTTAACAATATATAGTTCCAATAATGGGTAATAGTTCTAGCTATTAAAATTAACCACCAATAGAATTAAGGGTTTTACAAAAGGAACTAGAAGAGTAGAAATTCACACTTGCATTTGGTTTGCTTTGCTTCCTTTCATTCTTTTAGTTTTTTTCTGGTTTTGACTTGACAGTGGCGTGGCTGCTCAGTGTTGCCATGCCACTTTGCAAACGCCACAGAGTAAGCATTTCTATTTCGTAAGCATCTTCCATACAATACATATATAAAAAAAAAATTATAGGCATAGTTCACCATAGACATTCCTGTTTTGGTCTCACAGATAACTATGGATCTCACAGATAACACCAAGTCACCAATACCGTACACAATAAAACCAATGACAAAAGTTTGTGTCAGTTTGGTACGACACATGTCAAAACGGTAAAAGGAACAACCAAACAACAACAACATTAATTAATACATACATTGTAACATTCGTAATATAATTGGATTCTGGACAAAATCATATAAATAAAGTTTTTTCTTAGTATATTAATATCAAAATACAATTATGTCCATTACAACATTGGTACGGCCGTTTATTGAAGTTAAATAATCGAAGTTTTACCGGTGCATAGGTTATTTCATATGCTTTTGTTTCAGTATTATTTGCAACTGAAAAAAGAAAACGCACATGAAGATTCGATCTGGTGCTGTGGCTGGAGTCGGATAAATAATGAAAAACCAAAAGAAACGGAAAACACAGACAACACTGAAGATGTACAGTAAGTGTTTTGCAAATAGATTGATCATGAACAGTAGTGGTAAATAGGTTTTGAATTGAAGTAGTTATAGCATACAATGTGACGTCACAAATTTTGAACTCTGAGCTTGAATGCATTTTTTGGGTCCTAGTCACTGCTTGCTAGTAAGGTAGTGAATGCAGATATGTCAGCTGGAAGAGAGACTTAGCAGAGGCACATTGCGCCGATCACAAATAACATGGAATAAAGACAAGAGAATGATGTTGATGGAGCATGTAAAAAATACATGGTTAATTATGCCCATTATTTTTGTTAAGCATTCTAAATATGTGACTACACCTGTACCAATACTTATTGAATATAAAATTATTCAATAAGTATTGGTATAGGTTTGGTAAGTGTTGATTATTGGTAAGTATTGGTTCAATATGCAACAAAGTATTCTAAATGCACATGAATAGACTATTTATTTACTAAACAATGTTGATTCTTTGTAATAAATAATTTAAAAAGTCAAAACTCTCATCAACACTATAAATTCAAATTTTGAAGAAAATCTACTCCAGTTGCAGTTGTAACTTGTAATGAACTATATAATCTATTCCCATTTACACTCCAACAATAGCAACAACTATTTTTTTTTATATCACACCTACTTCCAGGGAAACCAATAACTCAAACCCAGAGACTTCAGAAGACTACATCATCACAGGAGGTCTGGATGACTTGATCAAGGTGTGGCAGCTAGAGAATGGCAAGCTAGAGGTGAAACATCAGTTGGAGGGACATTTCCTAGGTGTAATCTCAGTTGCAGTCAGTCCTGATGGAAAGAGTATGTTGTTACTTTAGTTATTGAGCTACTAGAAGCTGTAGCTACTATGATTATCTTAGATTTTTATGCATGTGATATAATAAGGGAAGGAAAATTCCATGCATGAGGTGCAATCACAAATAGCTCGGCAGGGCAACTTTACGGTTTGTAGAGGGTTTGAGTTCTGCCTTCTATTTATCCCAACTATCAATCTTACAAGAATTTACTTTAAAAATTTTATATAAAGCTGATTTCTGCAATATCAAATCCAAACAAAATTTCATCCCAAACATTAAGGTGATAAATAAAATGTGCTATTATCCAACAAAAAAATTCAAAGGCTCTCTCTAAAGACTTTCTGAAATTTACTAACCGCACCTGGATGATCAAGTATCTGATCAATCAGTATTGTCCGAAACCCCCTGCATACTAAATTTCATACAATATGCAACAACATTTAAAGGTAGAAAAGAATTAGATTCATAAGTGTCTTACTAGGGTCTAAGCTGAATCAATAATTTTCATTTTTAACTAAGCTGAAGTTAATATTATCACAAGGAAAATAATTTGTGGCCTGGAATTTGTTAAATAAATATTCCTTTACTCTACTTTCTCCCACAGCGCTAGCAAGCAGTTCTCAAGACTCATCTCTGATACTGTGGGATATAGTGTCAGGAGAAAAGTTGAAGACCATGGAACCTGGACCCACAGACGTATGGACCTTGGATTTCTCTCCAGATGGGAAACATTTGATATCTGGTAGCAACGCTGGGAAAATACTGATTTTCAATGTAGAGAGCGGCAAACAAGAACAGACTTTGGATACCAGAGGGAAATTCACATTGAGTGTTGCTTATGTCAGTATACTTATTATGACTGATCTTACTAAGCAATATCTTTCATCTTAAAGTGTATTTGTCCGTTTGTACTGTGTATGTTAACTTTACACTGATGCTGTAGTGCTGAACTAATTTTGGTATAAATATATGAACCCCAAGGAAAGATATGGATAACCTCTTGATATCAAAACTACTCCAGACATTAAGTTATGGGCAGATGTACAGTCACATTTACTAATGAATAGACTGAGAATAGATGAGATGATGAGTGGGTAGTATACCAGACTGCTAGGTGTTGCAGGTTCAATTCCCAAATCTAGGCAAACATTTTAAGTATATTATATGTTACCCATTATATTATGTCCCACCCATTTTACAAACTTGCTTACTTTGATACTTTAGGTGGTGTGTGTTAATGTACGAACATTATTTATTTATTTTTATGTAAGTATATATCTAATTTCCTTGGTTTTATTAATTTCAGAGTCCAGATGGCAAGTACATAGCCAGTGGAGCCTTGGACGGAATAATAAATATCTTTGATGTAGCTCAAGGGAAACTGGTTCACACGCTGGAGGGGCATGCTATGCCAATCCGCAGTTTATGTTTCTCACCCGACTCACAGCTGTTGCTAACGGCCTCTGATGATGGGCACATGAAGCTGTATGATGTGTAAGATATTTCGCAATTTGATAAGAACCTATATTCTTTTTTTAATCTATATTAAAAGAAGAGTTTGTTTGTTTATTTGAAAATGGTAATCTAAAAAAAACTACAGATTTAAATAAAAAAAAAATTGTTGGATAGTTATTTTACTGTGGAAGGCATAGGCTACCATCACGCCGTAGCGCTATACGCGTGAACCAATAGGTGCGAAGCACTAATGTTCTTCTTTCTTTTATTTATTTAATGGCGATGAGCTTAAGTAAAACTATTCCACCAATGTCAAGTAATTGTTGAGAAAAATATCTTGTAAATTGTTAAAAATATGTGGAGGAACCCATTGGATTCCTTGCTTAATGTTAAATGATTCAAAAACGGAATAAGTAATCTAAGTAATGACTAAGTAATATGGGTTCATAGAATAAGGCATTATAAATATGTCTGGTATTCTTAGAATCTGACATTTGTCATTTTAAGATTGTCTATGTTAGACAAAAGTTCCAAATAAATTAAAAATATAAAAAATAAAAAATAAAAAAAAGATTGATTTATTTTCTACTTGATAAATTTCAACCTCCGAAAAGTATGACACCAATGCAAAACTACACTCCATATAATGTCATTCAATACAAAATCATGTTACCAAGAAACCAAAGTACCAAGATAAACAAGAAAATATATTTCAATAGTATTAATTAATATTTTAATTTCCAGAGTACACGCCAATTTAGCTGGTACATTATCAGGTCACGCATCATGGGTGCTGTCAGTAGCATTCTCACCTGACGGCAAGCGTTTTGTGTCGGGCAGTGCAGACCGGACGGTGCGCGTCTGGGACCTAGACAGTATGCAGTGCCAAAATGTGTTCAAGGAGCATACGGATCAGGTCATAATCCTTTTATACTCTATGTTTCTCATTATTGTACTTGAATTTTGTAATAAGATTAAATTAAAGAAAGAGTTTGTGCATTGCCTTGCTATTCCTTACGAATGCTTTTTATTTAACAGTTACTTATTACAAAGTAGGTGAGGAAAAGCTTTCAATGCCTGATGAGTCTACCTAATTTCATATGTACCTTACATTAGGACTTATTATTAATTGAGAACATAACTGTTACTTGTTTAAATCGTGAATTTTTATTTTTTAGGTGTGGGGAGTGAAGTTCAATGCTGAAAGTAATAAAATTGTATCAGTATCAGAAGATAAGAGTGTTAATATTTATGACTGTCCATTATAGTGTGTATAAGAATATTTAATATTAAAAGTTCTTAAAGATATGAATGTGATTCGTTTTTCTTACACCTTAGTAAAAATATGATGTACTATGGTAGAACCTTATAGTAGATCATACGAAATGAGCATCGAGAAAAGTGAGACAAAATACATTGGATGAGATTTTCTTAGATGAGTTGGACACTGAAAACTGTTTTGTTTAAATGTGATCAAGATATAAAAATAAATAAACATATATTTTTTTGTTAAAACTTAATTTTTGTTTAAATACAACGAAAGTTCCTTTCCTTTATTTATTTAATGGCGATGAGCTTAAGTAAAACTATTCCGCCAATGTCAAGTGATTGTTGAGAAAAATATCGTGTAAATTGTTAAAAATATGTGTAGGAACCAATTGGATTCCTCGCTCTGTGTTTGTATATAAAAAAACTGTTATAATCAACGAAAGTTATACTGTCTCAATTTCCGTGTTTCCGTGTTCCCGAACGAATTATATGCATGTCATTTTGACTGAATGACTTTTAAATGTCAAAACAAATACTGACCGACGTCTGACAGACAAATACAAATACATAACATACGGTCGTTTTCCAACTCCAATGCTTTTTCTTAGCTACTTAAGTAATTATTAATTATAGTTTGAATATAAATAGCTGTATAATATATGTAAAAGTTGCATTATTAAGTAATAGATTAATTGTGTCTGTTTACAATATCTAAGGCTATAAAAATATAAAATATAGAAAGTACCGACCATGCCGGCTAATCCAGTTGTAAGTTTGCCTAAGATACCTCTTTACCGAACTATTACTAACATGAAAATATTTTTTGATTAAATATGACATTTTCGTTCCAGTATTCTATATTAATGAAGAAAGAAAATGCGCACGATGACCCGATATATTGTTGTGCATGGATTAAAACAAATCCAGCTGGCGATTCAAAGTAAGTTATTAAGCTTGAACCTGAAATTGATGTTATCTTAAACTACTACACTGGGTAGTAAATACACAGTGATACCTATCCTTTTTCTTGACGAGGGGGAAACCTTCAAAAGGTCCCCGGCCCGCGGCTCGGTGGTCAAAGCTCCCACCCCGACCACCGCCAGCAGGCCCTCTGGCCCCCTTTTAGTCGCCTCTTACGACAGGCAGGCGATACCATAGCCATATTCTTAGACCCTGGCTATTGGTTGGACTAATACCTATCCTAGGCCAACTTCACGGACCCTGTTAGCACAGCCATTTAAGCAAGTTATATGAATGGAGTTATCTATACTTGCTGATCTTTTTGTATTTATCTATGTATTTAACACATAGAAAACACCATATTGTGTGTAATGCCTTCAGATTGAAGTAGGCTAATCTTCCACGACTGTTGACACATTTGCAGCGAGATGCCAGAAACTTTGCAACTGTGTACCTAACTCCCAGAGCTCAATAAAAAATCAGTACCAAGAGTTGAATCAGATGCATAGATTTGTGTCGAAAATTGCTACCAGTTGGAAAGATTTATAGCTGGTGCTTGAATCAGTAAATTATTCATTGTTTGTTTTTAAGGGACAGCTTAAAGGATTTCATAGTGACGGGAGGTCTCGATGGGCTGGTCAAAGTGTGGTTGCTTGAGAACAATAAGCTGGAACTGCTGCACATATTGGAAGGACACTCAATGGCTGTGGTGTCTGTTGCAATCAGCCCTGATGGATACAGTAGGTTACTGGATTTTATTTCTTTAATTTTAATCTAATAAACAAGCTATTGTGTGGTGGTAATTTAATTCTCAAAATCATACATCAAAATGGAATAGTAATTGTTTTGATGTTCATAAGTACCATCGCCTACAAGAATTTAAACTGATACAAATTATTATTTCTCCTATCTTGCTCTACTTACATTCACTCACATTCAAAGGTGACAATGGAAGCTCCATTGTCACCTTTGAATGTGCAGTAGTCATTTTACGAGTCTGTCTCTATGTACGTGTATGGCACGAGGCAAATAAAAACATCCACGGTATCCCCACTATATTTCGCTCCACATTCATTACTTATGATGGGTCCAGTACTTTTTTTTTTGCTCGTACACTCACATATCCTTATATTGTAAAACCTTTTTACAGCTATAGCAAGCACATCTCTGGACTCTGTCCTCGTCATCTGGGATCTGAGTGCCGGCCAGAAAGTACATGAGATAAAGACAGAAGCAA
The DNA here is from genome assembly GCA_929442735.1 of Watsonalla binaria. Lineage (NCBI taxonomy): Eukaryota > Metazoa > Arthropoda > Insecta > Lepidoptera > Drepanidae > Watsonalla > Watsonalla binaria. Next base: position 3,074,075 of record OV838932.1, read on the forward strand.
CAGATGTATGGAAAGTTATATTCTCCCCAGACGGAATGCATGTGGCCACTGGTGGACATACAGGGAAAATAATTATCTATGGTATAGAGAAAGGAACCATAGATAAAGTTTTGGATACCAGAGGAAGATTTGCTTTGAGTGTGGCTTGGGTAACTATTGTTTTTATTAAATGAACACTAATTAAACACTCGTCGATAGATAATGTGTCCGAGATAGTGGTCTATAAACTAGTAAAACATACATACATACATATGCTCACGCCTGTATTCCCCGAAGGGGTAGACAGAGGTGTTGTAATCACAACACCCACTTTTCACCGAAGATGATTATGTGCCAACGTGACAGATGGTGAGTCCATTGCCGTCTCAGATACTTTACATACTTCATCAAATTACTTCTCAGAAATATGCAGGTTTCCTCACGATGTTTTCCTTCACCGTAAAGCACGTGGTGTGTAATCACTGTACATAAGTTTTTTTAGAAATACTCATTGGTACAGGCCCCGCTGGGTTTCGAACTTGCGTCGCTTGCGTAGCAGGCGACTGCTCAAACCACAAGGCCACCACGGCTCTAAAACTAGTAAAAGACAATACATATTGCAATATTCTGTCCTATTTGTTTGGAATTTACAGACATAAGATGTAAACATAACTAGGCTATTCCCAAGGATATTTACTTGTTATCCTGTAGCATGAACAAAAAACTGTTGTCTCCTTTTCCATAATGTCCCTGCGAAGATTGACAGTGATCATTAGAAACAGTTACCCTCTATTCAACCTAAAACTCAAATGTGTGAACTTATTATTGGCTTCCTTCAATGTTCTCTAATTCTATCGTCATTAGTTTAAGCAGAGCATATTAAGAATATGTTTCACTGTGGTACCGTAAAATTATCCGTCAAAGCTAAGAAGTTCTTAACATATGTTACTTGTGTAAATAAGCTGTTGGTTTTCCAATTGAAGAAAATATTTTTTTTGAACTTTATTTCCAAGAGTTCAGATAACAAATACATATGCAGCGGGTCAGTGAACGGCACAGTGTGTATATTCGACGTGGCGCAAGGCAAGATCGTGCACACCATCGAAGCGCACACGCAGGCCGTGCGCAGCGTCGCCTTCTCACCCAAGTCTAAGATGGTTGCCACCGCCTCCATTGATGGCAAGCTCAAGATTTATGATGTGTGAGTGTTTGGTATATTCTTATATTTTGTTTATAAAAATGCTCGCGCCATCCCAGAAGGGTCCCGAAGAGGTGAGCAGAGATGTTGTAACAACAACATCCACATATCACCTAATATGATTAAGTGCCAACGTGACAGTGGGTGAGTCCATCGCCGTCTCAGGCACTATATATACTTTGAATTACTTCTCAGACTGCCTCACGTTGCCTCACGATGTTTTCCTTCACCGTAAAGCAGTGATATCACGACATAAGTTTTAAGAAAAGCTCATTGGTACAAGTCCCTTTGGGATTCGAACTGGTGTTGCTTGCGTAGCAGGTGATTCGAACGTAGTTAGTTTCTAAAATTAGCTTCTGCCCGCGACTTCGTCTGCGTGGAATAGTTTTTTTGGGATTAACTTTGACCCGCGTTAACGCGTTTCGCGTGATGATATATAGCCTAGCCTTCCTCGATGAAATTGCAAATGGCCTGCCCTATAACCTCTAAATAGATTGCAAGTGACATTACGTATAACCCTGAATAAATTTAATATAACGTATTCAGGGCCAGTGGTAGTGTTCAACACACATTGGATCACAAGTGTTGGGTGGTGTGCGCGTGTTTCTCGGGCGACGGGACGCGCGTGGCCACCGCGGCCGCCGACGGCGCAGTCAGAGTCATTCTTCTTGAAGACTTCACTGTGCAACACACCTTCCGCGAACACACTGATATTGTAAGTCCCTATAATGCCCTTATTCACAATAAATGCCCGGAGTTTGGAAGTTAATTGATTTACACCCGTGTCTCGGAAAGCACGTTAAGGCGTTGCTCCTACCCTTGATCTATCTCCGGTCTGGCTTTATGGTACGGTTGTCATGCTCACTAAAATGCCCTTGCCTGCGGCGGCGTCTGTATGACGGGTCGCTCAATTTCCTCTGTAATGGTTGAGGAGGGCGATTTCTTGCATTCTCGTCATACTTGTGAACAGGTGCTGCTTGTGAGGGCTGGTCATCTCAGGTTACACAATTATACATAGTACCTACTTTTAGTTCTTTTTTATCGACTTTTGCGCATTAGAGCTGTGTCTATGGGCTAATATATTTTTGTGATTTGTTTTGTATTACTCAAAATTGTAAAAATATTTTTGAAAAGAGTAATTACTGAGTTTCGTAACGGGTTCTTTTCAGTAAAATGAACCTTCTGAAACCGGCGGCAGCATGTTTATTCCTGTATAATTATGTCGGTCTGACAGTTTGAATGTGCTCTGTTAAAATTCTAACCAAATCATTTGTACGGGCTCGAGTTTTGATCGCTCAGCGATTACAGTTTGGGGAACTGCGCATGTGTGTGTCCAAATACATACCAAAACATTAATAAATACTGTGCATTAAAGCCCAGCGCTTAAAACTCATGACGCAAAGAATAGATGCTTACAACTTTTTTCCAGGCATGGGCGGTGCAGTTCAACGCGAGTAGCAACAAATTAGTATCGGTATCCAAAGACAGGTTCATTAACATATACGAGTGTCCCATACCGCCCAAAACTGTGCCTAAGAAGGAATATACATTGACTAAGTACTTACCGACTTTTCTTTTATGCCTTACCATTTAGCGAAAAGACATGGGCTATGATGCCCATGATGCCGTTTAAATATAAGTTTTACAAGCAATTAGGAATCTAGGAGCAATTCGTTCGAAATGACATACATCTATGAGAAAATAAGCTACCTGTATAAAATAAAGACAGCAAGAGCTTGACACCTCTTATCTGTATATGTATAGATTCAGGGTTAAAATATGAAAACCTATGAAATGGAGTCTACGCGACTTCGGGTCTCTCAAGTAAGTACCACATACATACATACATACGCTCATGCCTGTATTCCCCGAAGGGCCTACCTCTACAGAGGTGTTGTAATCACAACACCCACTTTTCACCGAAGATGGTTAAGTGCCAACGTGACAGATTGTGAGTCCATCGCCGTCTTAGACACTTTACACACGTCATTGAATTACTTCTCAGAAATATGCAGGTTTCCTCACGATGTTTTCCTTCACCGTAAAGCACGTGCTGTGAAATCACTGTAAACAATTTTTTTAGAAAAACTCATTGGTTCAGGCCCCGCTGGGATTCGAACTTGCGTCGCTTGCGTAGCAGGCGACTGCTCAAACCTCAAGGCCACCACGGCTACCTACACTCAAGTAAGTACCAGTTTCGTATATAGGTAAAATATTTATATTTTTGACATTATCACTAAGAGTAAAGTGGGCTTCGTTCGACATACTTATTGTTAATCCTACTCGGGTAAGAATTACGAGGCATAGCTGGTAAATAAAACACAAAATTTCCGTATCGTATCGTATCCGCAGCCATATAAATGATAGTCGACGTGTTCCCAAACGGATGGCGAATGTCCCCTCGATAAGCCGGGGGTCCGACAACAGAGCTCTTGATTAATTTTCGGCTGTAAGAGGATTGCGTCTCGCCCACCTATTACACGGCTACTTTGCCTAGAATTTACAGACCACAGGTAGTGTTGGGGCACTACTTAATAATGGCAAAATACCCCTGCAGATTTCAATGTGATTAATGATTGCTTAATTTTACGGGATTATACCTACTACTCTAGCTTCTACTCGCGATTTCGTCCGTGTGTTAGCTACTTTGGAGTGCTTACGTGATGCGTGATTATAGCCTTATAGCCTTGATAAATGAACACTGAAATATTTTTTGAAAATCGGTCCAGAAGTTTCTGAGATTGAAAATGAAAATGAAAAAAAATATTTGTTTGTACATACATATGCTCACGCCTATATTCCCCGAAGGGGTAGACAGAGGTATTGTAATAATAAGACCCACCTTTCACCGAAGATGATAAAGTGCCAACGTATGTATTGGTAGAGACATTGGCCACTGCTTTGCTATAGTGCTCGTCAACTTAATTTCGACCCACCTTGATATGCTGCCAGTCATAGTCATACATTCTCAAGGCCAGTCTAACCCCCCTTCCACCTTTAAGATACCCATATCTACTGGTACATAGATAGTAACGGTTTCACGGAAGCTATAAATAAACCAAATTTATCAAACAATGAGCTCTAAATAATATTTTCATAAATAAAAGTGTTGAACCCACAAAAATTTAACAGCACCTAAACAGTTTCCTTTCATCATCATCTAAAGGAGGCACGTAATCCTCCCGGCACCTTGTTGCGAGACCATTATTGCCGTTGCCGGGTTTTAAAAGGCAGCATTTACCAAAAATATTTACATTGGTAGCAAGTGAATTGGTATCGGCTTAATTTGCGGGAATTATGCGGCCGGGCCCGTCGGGAAATCAACTTTACATTCAATTTGCTCCCGTGCACAGATAAAAACCAATCTCTTCATTTTTACCTGCCGCGGCCGCGGTGAACACAAAATAACGCGGTGTTTTGCGAATTGCCGCGTTTATACATTTTATAACGATAGGGAATAAGTAATACTTTTTTAATTTTACTCTTTTTTACTTTTACAAGTAATTAGGTATGTTTGATTGTTTCCTTTGACAAAATTATTATTTAAATTACTCAATTAATTAGACTCAAAAATACAAAAAATGATGATCTACCTAATACGCGTACAAATTATTTTTTTGGACTCGCATCCAAGCAGTTCGAAGTTCACCAAGAGCATTTGCAGAATAAACCACGCTCAGTCACATTGGCGACTAGAACAGATTCTTCCCCAGTTATTTAGTAGCAGGATTACATATTTGATAGCGGCATTGTCCACACACGCGATCGAGCGGAGGTATCATGTCGTAATCACGACGCCGGCGGCTCCATTCAATGAGATGAAATCACTATGCGGTGCTATGAATAATTCAGGTGCGCCGCTGCCACCCAGCCACCCGCACTAGCCACGATATTGATATTATGTTCGCTACTGGCCAAATTGTTCACATGTTTATCATAATATATCTATTGTATGGCGGCGTGTGTCGTGGCTTGTATGGAATTGGTTGATTGCATAACGATCTTAGATAGTTATGATTTAGTACAATGAAATACAATTAAATAAATAGCTACTTAAGTAGTTAAAACAAGGTGATCCAAGCAAGTAAGAGTTTGTTTTATGGGTTCACCACGAGTTTTCTACTGTTGCCGCTTCATTAAAATTTATTTAGAATAGATCCTGAGAGGATACCGGCAACTGGATGAATCTTAAGATCTATTTTGTTACAATACCAGCATTCGATTTTGAAATAAATAAAATCCAAAATTATTTTCAATTAATTTAATAAATTATTCATTAACTAAAACAGTCGTATCAATAAATAAATAGCGAGGAGTTAACAATGGTCAGTCTAGTGGTGGTAGGAGATGGCGGGGGAGGAGAAGGTGACATGGGCGAGGGGAGCGGCTGCGTAGGCTACCTTGGCGACGGGGGCAGAGTAGGCCACGGGGGCGGAGTAGGCGTACTTGGCTACGGGAGCAGAGTAGGCTACCGGTGCGGAATACGCGACCTTGGCAACGGGAGAAGAGTAGGCGACAGGGGTGGAGTAGGCGAGCTTGGCGACGGGGGCGGCGTAGGCGAGCTTGGCGGGGGCGGCGGCGTAGACGGCCTTGGGGGCCTCGACGGGGTGGCCCTCGTACCGCACGATGGCGTTGAAGCCGTGCTCCTTGTCGGCGGTGTAGTCCACGATGCGGTGAACACCATCGGGCTGCACCAGCGAGTACGAGCCTTGCACGGCGTACCCGGCGCGGGACTCCTTCTGCTGCTTGATGTCACCGGTGTGCGTGTCGTGCACAGAGTAAGCAAAGTCGTAGTGCGCGGGGGCATCAGGCTCGGCGTAGGCCAGCTTGGCTACAGGCACGACGGGGAGGGCCGAGGCGGCCACAGCCAAGGAAAGGACTACGAAGAACTGAAACCAAACGGAATTGATTAATCACTTTTGTCTTTAACCATCCACAATTTTTTGGCCGAACTTTTTTTTATTACACTTGTTTTCTGCACTGAAACTCACTTTAGCTGCCATTGTTGTTGATTTGGTTGTCTGTTGCTGACTATGTTTCAGTATGGAGGTGCACCAGTTTTTATACACGAAATGTCGCCTGCGCAGTTTTTGGTGACAGCAAGTAAGGCGAGCCCGGGGCAGTAAGTAATTAAGCTCTACAATTGATTGAGAGGTGAAGGTCGGTGGCTTGTGGCTCGCGGGCCATGCATGTAGATCGAGAGATTAACACCTTACGACCTTTGCTAGAAAGTAATGCGTTGCACCAACGCGTGGACCTGCTCACATCACGACTGTCACGAATGTTGCCGAATTGAATAAAATGTATTAATGCACGTACCAATATACTTTTGTTTAAGAAATAGATGCTTTAGGAAAGAAACTACATTCCACTAAAGAAAACGATTATCATTTCGATATTAAGTAGGTAAGTACTTCATGAATGCAGGCAAGGTTGTTTCTAGAAAATACCTTTAGATATATTTAGGTGCTTGAGCTAATTACAAGATTCGTCAAATTGAAGTGTAGTCCAAATGAAATTCTACATAGGAGTTTTTTGGGAGTAGGTAACTATAATTATTATTTTAACAAGTGTATTACTAATCAGAAAAGTAGTTATTTTACCCAGGGGGCCATGTATGATCGTTTTGGCAACGCGTATTAAGATTTTTTTTTGCATTGACGTTGAATTTTACGGTAATAAAATGAAACGTTAAAGCTCGGTAGTTCTTAATACGCTATGCTTAAATCGATGATGGTAACCTCTCAGGTGTGTATGTATCTACTCTTCAGAATTAATATGTGGCCGTTTTAATGGTGCTTTGAATGAAAAAGATAGATCCGTCAGTTGGTCTCATCGTATAGTACACTCAGGGGCGTAATCAATCCTGGCCTGTAGACAATAAATAGTAAGTAACATTATGATCACGCTTACAAAATGTATAGGAATGATATATGTTACGTGATTTATGTCATTTCAATGCAAGTGCGAGAGAATGTACATCTGCCTACTGCTAGGTAGGCAGATGTCTCTTTACTGCATTTCGTTTCATTCACAGGTGATTTTATTACATTTGTACTTAAGTCCATATTTGGAGTACCTTCTGTTACCTTGTTGGTACCTGGTGGACATTATCGTGAATCATTACCGAAAACATTTCGCTTTCCGAACCAGTTCATCTTACGAAATACGTATAGTACCTACAATATATCTTAAGGTGAAGTGAATTAAAACATATGTAACACGGGCGGCGGCGGCGTGCGAGTGCTGTGCCCCGATTCACGTAAAACAGACGATCGAAATATCGTTGAACGATGAAAGCCATTCGATCGAAATCCTCTCCCAATGTGGTATTCATTCACGTGATTCGAAACCGTAGTTCAATAGGATGTTATCGCGACGAGGACTGAGCTATTCGGTTATTTTTGATATGATGAATATAAAAACACTGTCAACGACGTCGAACGAAGTCGCTACGACATTGTTATGGTCTTCATTACGTGAATCGGCCTACTGCTCTGTCTGTGAAAGGAATTGTTATCAGTTAACTTGCTATGTAATTTTGAAGATGACCTAATTTGTCTCTCTGCCTGTCTGTATGGCATGAGGGTAGTCAGAGACCACCGTTTGCCACATGCTGCGTGCTACGATCCTACCTACTTAAGGCGATTATGCCTTGTCCACATAAACATTGTTTTTTCATGAGTATTTTATTCTGTGTCATTGAAATAAAATTATACCTCTCCGGTGCATATGTAACCTTAATTGACCTTCATTTCGTCGGCCGATTAATCGGAAGTTGACCTACCAATTTGCGGAATTCCTACTACTGAGTAATGGTGGCGATCTGTGTCGGTTGTTATGCTATAATTAAGTAAGTACGAATACAATATAAAAATCAGAAGCGTTTTAAAAAAATTTACTCTAATGAAATGTTCTGCAAACCCATTCATGCGTATTCTAGACTATTTAATATATGTTTTCAAAAGGATAATAGATTATTATTCGTTGTTATTTTGAATGAATGGATATAAAATGGATGGAGGCGATCGAACGTATCATGTGCCCCATTTCACCCGCGTTATTTGAATTTCTTGGACTTTAAGTAAGTAGGTTCATATTTCTCTTAGCGTGGTAGTCTTAAGTCTAGTCGTAATTATATTTCTACCCTATTATTATTAATTATTAATTCAGAATTTAAATCTTAATCTACATAGAAAAGTACTTAATTACCTCCGTTGGCTCCGTTTCAGGCTTAGAATGTGTGGGTACAACTAGATCACACAAACGGTCGATATTACGAAAGTAGATTGGCGCGTAATTGACGCTCACTCATTATTTTGCTTGCAATAATACATTAATAATAACATTAAATAATTTCCGAAGAAACCAGCTCAAAGTTACCAGTTTACTGAGACACCCTGTTCGACATCTTTAGAAGAACTTTATTTCTGTAAAGTTGTTTTGACGGGTCTAGTCGGACTGGTCTCGATTTGGCAAAAAGTTAAAAAATACAAAAGACCAGCTTCCATTTAAACAAAACTTCCAATTAAGAAAAACTAGCACAAATGGATATAGAGAGCGGGCGTCTGTTCACCGCGGGGCATGGCGGGTGAGGGGAAACGATTCTAGTTGTGTTTACACATCACTGAATTATTCTCGTGACGTTATTGTAGGTACTAAAAAGTGGCACGTACTAAAAAGTGGTAATTTCCATTTGCATGGGAGCCGTGGTGGCCTCGGGGTTTGAGCAGTCGCCTACTACGCAAGCGACGCAAGTTCGAATCCCAGCGGTGCCTGTACCAATAGAGTTTTCCTAAAAAAACTTATGTACAGTGATTTCACACCACGTGCTTTACGGTGAAGAAAAACATCGTGAGGAAACTGCATATTTCTGAGAAGTAATTCAAAGACGTATGTATAGTGCCTGAGACGTCGATAGACTCACCATCTGTCACGTTGGCACTTAATCATCTTCGGTGAAAAGTGGGTGTTGTTTATTATTACAACACCTCTGCCTACCCCTTCGGGGAATACAGGCGTGAGCATATGTATGCTTAATTTCCATACACGTTGACGATATTACTGTATAGTAATCTATCAGTGGTCACAACGAATGTAGGAAGCCGCCTTTCTGTTACCATTCAATTCTTTGATTTTGGTAAGGAAATGAAAAGTAGTTTGGTGGGTAGTTGACCGAGGCCTTGACCCAGAAGGGCAGGGCGCGGTCCAGCAGTGAGCAGCCGCACGCGGTGATTGATGTCTCTATGACACTGGCCTACGTGACTGTTTAGCAACGTTCAACGGTGCCTATGATTGATCTGTTTCCAAATGACAAAACGTTAAGTGGAGCACGATAATTCGATCTAAACTTAATTGCACCCATTTGGCACGACCTTTGTATTTGTTTCATACATTTTACCGACCTCAGACTTTACAGGATAGTTGCTTCAGTATAAGTAGGACTCATCTTCTGTACCTACTATTATTATAAAGAGGAAAGGTTTGTATGTATATTTGTAACGAATTGTGTCAATAAGTACGGGACCGATTTTAAAAATTCTTTCACCATTTAAATGCTACATTATAACTGATTATTTTAGGCTATATTTTATCCCACGGGAACGGATATAACGGGAACGCTGGTGACACTGCGTGGCATCTGATAGTCTGATAAAAATGTTGTCTCTCCTCTGCTTAGGTAGGCAATTAGGTGGTTAATGATTGAGTTGACTTTGCCACTAGGATCCTTCTTGTGTACGCTTGATCAAATTACGAAATAAGTTCTTAATGCTAAAAGCCACACCAACCTAATAAGTAAGTAGTGTTGATACTGAAACAATGTAGGTACTTTGCTGAAATATACCAAGAAGTAGAAATTGAGAACAGTACCCCTATCACCGGTTTGCCACCGTTTTCGTAATCTATACTCGCTAGCGTCTCCGTCGAATATTAGTATGAGATATTGTGCAGCGACTCCCAACGGTGACGTGAAGAACCAAAATATCTCATACAAATATTGCGAGTGACGCTAGCGAGTATAGATTTAAACAGTGGCAAACCCGTGATAGGGGTACAGGGGGGCCTACTATCATCGTTATAGCCGTGGCGACTTATTAACTTCTTAGCTGACGTTTAATGTTAGTATCACAAAATACTCTGAGGTTTGAGCAGTCGCCTGCTAGGCAAACGACGCAAGTTCGAATCCCAACCTATGAGATTTTCTAAAAAACTTATTTAGGTACAATGATTTCACACCACGTGGTTTACGGTGAAGGAAAACATCGTGAGGAAACCTGAATATTACTGAAAAGTAATTCAATTACTGTATAGTGTCTGAGACGGCGATAGACTCACCATCTGTTACGTTGACACTTAATCATCTTCGGTGAAAAGTGGGTGTTGTAATTACAACACCTCTGCCTACCCTTTCGGGGAATACAGGTATGAACATGCTCTGCTTACACCGATGATTTGGTTACAACTCAAAACTAAACAATATTAGTACCTAACTATGGCCTGTCTCTGGGTTCTAGGCCGCCTCTATAGGTACCAAATTCAGCAAAATAATCTTAGCAGCTTGAAAAAAAACAGACAGACGATATAGTTACGAATGTCTGGCATAGTTTATAGATATGCCAATCAGCCCAACTTAGGTAGATAGAAATCGACATCAGCTTGCATTATTCACTACACCGACGGGACCTAAAAATGTCACTTTAGATATACATTTTGAAGTAACAAAGTGTTTGCGGTCACACTATCTTACTCAAGCGCACGGAGATTATGTAAATCAATAGTTTAGCAATTTGGACAAAAATGGAGCAATGATTGCTATGTAATAAAGTCAAGTCATACGTCGTCTAACAAGTTACTAGCAAGTACAACTGCCCAATAACGCTAATGACATCATAAACTCATAAAATTACGAAAATTTAAGGAAATTCAATGTCAAATAGGCAATATTCCGGTACATTAGCATCAATATACAAAATTTTTAATATAGATAAAGCAACGACAATATCTTATCTTGATAATAATATTATAAATGTGAATGTATCGAAACGTATGTCTTATCAACCTGACCGATATTTTCCTTACCCGAAGTTTGAACCCTCAAAAAAAGACGAGTTTTTATCCAATAGTTGCGATAATTGTATTTTATCCAGGCAAAGTCGTGGTCGGGGAGCTAGAGATTAGTCGATTAAAAAAAAGGAACTCCATTCTACTTCAAATATAAAAATAAAACTTACTATATTCGCAGCTCCCCTGCTGCGAATATAGTAAGTTTGTCCCCACAAATGAACCCCCGATGAAATGAGGCCCCGGCCTTATCCCATACATTGTTGGGGTCGGCACTTGATCCAACCCGATGTGGCTGATCACCTGATTTTTATACGAAGCGACTGCCATCTGACCTTCGCAACCCCTTTAACGAGGAAAATTTGTGATCTGGGTTAAACCAGTTGTCAGACTATTTTAGGCCTCCGACTGACCTGTAACGATTGCCAAAGATGATAAATTGGCAACCGCTACCGACGGCTTAACGTGCTCTCCGAGGCACGGAGGGAACTCGGGCGGTCACCCATCCAATTACTGGCTAAGCTTAGGGTTGCTTAACTTCGCTGATCGAATGATATGCGCAATAGCAACTGTGCCACGAGCTCTTCCGTTGTCATACATAATGAGGAAAATACGCAATCGATATCGTCAACATTAAAACCTGCGAAAACCTATATTTCGGTACAGTATGATCGAAAGCCTGGAAACAAAGACCGAAACTAGGTAAAAGCGACCAGGAGGAACGATCGTTGGCTTATTCCGAGACATCCACAGCCCATAGATTTTGAAAAAATCATTTACATACATTAATTCCGGCGACCTCCAAGACGATTCAATTTCTTGGATGTCGTGAGAATTCATTTGCATACCAAAACAAAAGCCATGGAGTTGGTGGTAATAAAATTATGGATGTCTGGGAATAAGCCGTGGGTTTTGCCCCGATGGTTTAAAAATAATGGTGTAGACATGCTATGCCAGATAAAGACAAATAAAACTAGCTCACACAAATTACCACATACCTACCCAAACACAAACTTGTAATATACCTAATTACTTAAGTATCAGTTATAACCAATTAAAACTTGACATAATTTCAAACATGCCACCATAATTTTGTTTTCAATGCCAAAATAGTGCTAAATTTTGCAATTTCAACTGCAATAATTTACAATTAGTTTGCAATAGTGACCAATGAAGAGATGTTTGGGGGTACCAGCTACAAAATTAATATTTATTTTAATGTTTATTTTCGTAAACGGCGATGGACTCACCATCTGTCACGTTGGCACTTAAACATCTTCGGTTAAAAGTGGGTGTTGTGATTACAACACCTCTGCCTACCCCTTAGGGAATACAGGCGTGAGCATATGTATGTTTATTTTTATCGACTACAGTATGTTCTATCTTAAAATTACTTTTTCTACATCTTTATGTTACGAGTTGCTGAAAAATAATACAACATGAGTTGAGTAGTTTGCAAGAATCACATAACAAACTACAGTCAAATTGGAACCTTCTTCTTATTAAAAGTTGGTTAAAAGAGAAAAATATTAGAAGTTATATAGCGTGTCCAATTTTGGTGTAAACTTTTTTTCTGTGATTGAAGCAGTGAAAAGGGACAGGTTGTATGTTTATATGTAGGTAATTTTTGAGGGGCTTATATACTCATTGTAAGGTAAGAACGTATCAAAGTAATATCACATAAAACATTTCGGAAATAAGAGTTCGAAACGCCGAGAATCATACGTACCTACATAAAAATAAAGAATTCAAAATTGATTATTTGATTACATTTTTAACAAAGTAAGTACTTTCAAATTGTCAGAACCACATGATTATAGGTACATGCTATCGCTGGGTTCAGAAGGTCGCTTTTACTGATGACTGAAGAGCCCGGTAAGAAACTACTTCTTGAAACTAAAAGTACTACGTAAATAGGTATTACGTATAAATTGTGTAGAGCTTCAAGTAATCAATCACCAATAAGTTTTGTCTAATCAAGACATCTTAAATCGGTCGGGTGTAAAGAACTCTAGATTATGTAATACAAATAAAAGCATTGCGGCGATTTCGTAGTCGTTAGACAAAAACATTCATTCATATCATTGTATTAGACAATACACTTAAATTGGACGCATTGCGTTGCTCATTTGTTATAAAAAAAGCTTAAACTAAAATACTCAGCTTTAGTTACTTCTTATGATATCGGCTATACCGCTATAAACGGTCCAGCCGTTTTTGCTATCCTTAATACATTTTACATGCATGAAGTAAAAGTCTGTTATACAAACATAACCCACACATATGTTTCATAACTATAATATCTGTCTAATATATACAATTCTCGTGACACAGTGTTTGTAACAAATCATTACCGAACGGCTTGACTGATTTTTAGGAATTTTTACTGAACATACCGAGTATACCCGAGTATACGACGAAACAATTTCATCTGAGAATAGGTAAACAATTCATACGGTTAAATATTAAGGGTTCATCACAAAAAAAATGGATGCTGATAAGCAATAATGTGTCAACCCACAAAAAGTCAAATTCAAAGGTTTTGATATATTTTGATAATGCATCACGTATTTAACATTCTAAAAAAGTGTTTCAAGTCATCTGAAACATAAAAGTACGTAAAAAATGGATTTATGTCATAAAACAAATCTTAAATTACGTATACAATCATCTTAAGACGCCATTTTCTCAAAACCAAGTTTATGCGGGTTGACACATTATTGCTTATCTGCATCCAAATATCAGTTGCAAAACGACACTTGCCTGACATTAGTTAGTTATGTTACTATATTAGCTGTGCCTCGAGGTTTCGTCCGCGTAGACTATATTTATGAGTACGCGGAACGATTTTGTTTGCTTTAAGAAAAGTAGCCTAAATTACTCCTTGGAACATCAGCTATCTGCCAGTGAAAGCCCCGTTTGAATCAATCCAGCCGTCGCCTCGGAACCAATAAACAGATAGACAGAATTTTTTAATTTCTTTTATTTTCATCCATGTATTGTACATTCTTTCATATTTAGTGAAAAGCTGTTTAATGATAATTATAAACAGACACGTAAATTGTATGTATAGATTACTAGTCAATATTAAAATTGCATATTATCAGAAATCACTTGATATTGAGTATTATTTTCATTGTTCGAAAACAGATGCCACAAGAGATATTATCTCTATCGCTCGACTAGCTTTGTGTAATATATCCAATACATACGGTTGTCTCTGATAAAATATTAACTAGCAAGCACTTGTATGGGCTGAATTAATTGAGAATAGAGAACGTTATAATATAAAAAAAAATTGTGTTAACGATCTGTGATGTATAAATAGGGTACAAATTAAGTGGATAGCAAATTATCTCCGAACTACATTTTGATTTGACTCATGCGCCGCGGGCACTGGTCAAGTTCATACATACACACATGTGTGGCACGCGCAGCCTGTGCGTAACTAGTTCTATCTACTATAAAAGCTCTCGGACGCCGGGTAGCAGCACATTAACTCACAATATACCATCCAAACAACATGGTTGCTAAAGTAAGTTGCTACTAAATACTTAAAGCAAAAAATATCATTGCTGCAATAGCACAATTGTATGTAATAATGTTTCTTAATTTTCAGGTGGTAGTGTTCTTCGCCCTAGTGGCAGCAGCGGCCGCGGTCGCCGTTCCCGCCATCCCGGTACACAAGCTGGCGTACGCCGAGCCTGATGCCCCCGCACATTACGACTTCTCGTACTCTGTGCACGACACACACAGCGGTGACATCAAGCAACAAAAGGAGACCCGCGACGGATACGCCGTGCAAGGCTCGTACTCGCTGGTGCAGCCCGACGGTGTTCACCGCATCGTGGACTACACCGCCGACAAGGAGCACGGCTTCAACGCCGTCGTGCGGTACGAGGGCCACCCCATCGAGGCCCCCAAGGCCGTCTACGCCGCCGCCCCCGCCAAGCTCGCCTACGCCGCCCCCGTCGCCAAGCTCGCCTACTCCGCCCCTGTCGCCTACTCTGCTCCCGTCGCCAAGGTTGCGTACTCCGCACCAGTAGCCTACTCTGCTCCCGTCGCCAAATACGCCTACTCCGCTCCCGTGGCCTACTCTGCTCCCGTCGCTAAGGTGGCCTACGCCGCTCCTGTGGCCTACGCCGCTCCCAAGATCACCTACGCGTCTGCCCCCGCGTCCTACGCCGCCGCTCCTCTGTCCTACGCTGCCCCCGTCGCCAAGCTGGCCTACTCTGCTCCCGTAGCCAAAGTAGCGTACTCCGCTCCCCTCGGCCACGTCACCTTCTCATCCCCAGCTGTCTCTTACCACCACTAGACTTTAACCTATTGTTAACGAACCAATTATTTATTTTGTTAAATACAACTTAGTCAATCCATTTCTCGCTTGTATTGTTTCCTAACGTTGTATGGGGGAAAGAATTGAGTTTAAGGAGGCGTCAAAACTGCGTATCCGATATCAAAACGCTCCAAACGAAGTTACAAGGAAGAGTGCGGGTAGTGTCGGGGAATCAATTGAATTATGTAGCATTATGAAGCGAGTGGGTCCGGTTACGCGGCACGTCCGCGCGCCCCCAGCGGGCTTCGACGCATTACTCCTGACACCTATTCATTCGGCTATTTTAGTTTCGAACCCGTGGCTATTGTAACTTTATCTGCGACCCTCGGTAAAATCTTCCCTGCCTCGCCTTGTCGGAGACCAGGTGCGGGGGGCAGGGGATTCCGTGCTACTCTGTACAACACAGTGCTCGCTTTGCAAAACAGCGGAACGTGTCGACGCCTACATTAATGAGTGCAGGCAAATATAAATTGACAGAGCCGTGGAGAAAGTGGTTGTTAGGACAAAGCGGAGGGTTTGTACTTACACGTGTGACTTGAATATCATATTCTGGGGTACTGCAAAGAGTTTTATGAAGCTGTCTGTAATATTCCAACTAGGTGGTGTTTTTTGTAAGACGAAAATATGTAGACATTTTACAAGGTTTTTACTAAAGTATTTTTTTTTTAGTTTTTACGGTACTACTGCACTATGACGCAATATTATGGTTTACTCATAGGTTAAGAGTGGGCTCAAACTTGATGTGTTGTTTGGTACTAACTTTTAGGCCTACCCTGAAATACAACCTCGTGATTATTTAGTTCGTTCTAAGGATAAAATCTATCTCTATTCAAAATTTCATCAAAAATTAAAACGTAGCAGATGGACCACAAGATGGCGCCACATGTCGCAAAATATTAAATTTTCTTAACAGAATTAAGATACATTTTAAATGAATTATCTAACAGGAAAGTTATAAAATATTATCACGTGTTTAACCAATTTTTATATATTTATCTGTGGATTGCGTGTGTAGTACAGATATAATGAACCCGACATGAATCCAGTAAAACGCCCATTCAATACAAATATCAAATTGCACAATATTTGTCAATATTTACAACTGATGTTCGCTGCATGGCGTCATAAAGTATTCACAGAGCGAATATTTAATGCGTGAGTGAAATGTGTTCGCAAATGTTTTGGTGAAGTTTTACAGTCCGCCCACAAAGGGTTATATCGTGTTAATCCCCCTATTATCGGATGATCAACTATTAAGCTCCCCTCTCCCCTCTCCCCGCTCCCCGTCCCTGCTGGCTCCCCGTTTGCTCCATTACCGTGATATTATACCGAATGTTGCCGATATTCCTCGGAGATTTGCGCCGAGCTGTAATTACTTACCGCTGCGATGAAAGGGTTGATGTGTTTTAAAAAATAATGATATATTACACTGATATTGAATGTGAGCAAATATCATAAGGATTACGCATGTTGCAATTTAACACACCAACCAGTGGGTACTTAAATAACCCCATTATCACTACTCTTGTACCTGTAAACCTAACGAGGGAA
Organism: Watsonalla binaria; assembly: GCA_929442735.1. NCBI lineage: Eukaryota > Metazoa > Arthropoda > Insecta > Lepidoptera > Drepanidae > Watsonalla > Watsonalla binaria. The sequence goes on from OV838932.1 coordinate 3,091,201, forward strand.
TACCTTCGGAATACGTCATGCTCATAATAAATTGTTGATTGGTTATTTTTTTTATTTCCCTTACTCATACTTTGCTGCGTCGTCGCTAGTCAATTAGAGCCTAGTTTGTGCTTTTTCTTAGGTAATACATTTGAGTTATCTACTTGAAGGTACACTCAATACGTCTGGTTTAAGGGGCAATCCAGGGGCCAACTATGATCATATTTTAAGCAACATTTGTGGTACCGAAACGAAAGGTCAATACTAAGAAGACCTTAAAGCATACTGCCTAAAACAATCATAGTACACCCCTCAGAATCCCCTGCATGGCTGCATACTTAACAGCCATACACATTGTTGGATTAATTAAGATGATGCCCAACAAGCGTGAAGGCTGGAGAATGGCTCGTCAACTGATGTCGCTAATTCGTCATGCGAATGTAAACGGGGACACGGGTCGACACGTGACCGGCACGTGGATTCTGGATTGTGTCCGCATTGTTACCAGACTCCCGATTGCTTCCGGATGACCTACGTATCCCGTTGCATTTTGTATTACACCACACTGCTGCGGCTTCAATATTGTTATTGAAAATGCTTAATACATCAATAAGTTTCAAATTACAATAGAAAATAAGAAATGGGTTTCGTGTCCGTTAAAGATTTTGTGGGATGAACTTGAATTCAACAATGACGCTTTTCTGTCGTCAAGACGTGTTAGATTTTTAAATTAAATAGGTACTATAATTTTTCATCTGAAATAGTTATTTGCTGTATTTTGGCAGTTCGTCATTGCAACTCATTAAGCATAAATTCGGTAAGCATAGCGGTTTTTTACTGAAGGTATTATATACGATAAATTATGTTTAAAAACATAAGTATTTAGTTTGTAATTGTGTTACAGGTTTTGCTCGAAATTGGGTAATATTGAGCATAAGTTCAGTTAATTAGCGCAGATGGCTGAGTAAATGTCACAGAGGTAAATTAACTGGTCAATGCGAGCGCGAGGCCGGGTTTTAACTGGATTCCTGTGCACTGATTCATCTGGTTTGTCTGCTCGATGTGAGAAATATTATCAAAGAATTATTTTTATAATTACCTCTTAATACTAATATACATTTTAAGCCCGCGACTACAAGTGACAACACATCTAGGTAACGTAGCCTATGAAGGTCTTGTCCAATCGCAATCGTATTCACAATCACAAATTCTCAATCCGATGATCTTGTGATGTCTCGATACTCGGCCTGGGCCCAGAGGCTGCTATTAAAATGGTAAATTCGTATCAGAACTTCAGTAGGCCCAGTTTTATACTGCTTTTATTAGTCTTCATACCATACCGCCCCCGCGTGCCATCTTGAACCAACTCTATATAAAACATTATTACTGCACTTCACTAATAAATAATATCTATAGCAGCTTATAAAAATACGAGATACCCAGCAATACTTGAATGTTCTGTGTCCCCTCCCTCGAGAGGTAGGGGGTGGCTAGGGGGTCGGAAACAATTAGGCAGTACGCACGCGCGGAGCTTCCTGCGTCTCGCGGGCCGCGCCTAATTGCCGTATCTCTGTTCCGCTCGCTGTATCCCACTTATAATATCTTTTATTTTTACAGTTATTTATTTATATTTTTGATTATTTGGATTTTTTGAAACAGAATTAAAGTCTTACGGTGGAGGAAAATATCGTGAAGTAATTACAAATGTCTGAGTCCGTTTGAGACGCCGGCGATAGACTCATCGTCTGTCACTGTGGCACAGTATCTTAGGTGAAAAGTTCGTGTTACGCAGAGCTGCGTATATTTTCGGAGACCCTTCTGGGATGGCGTGAGCATATTTATATATTTCATTTTCGAATAAAAAAACACCGTTGCTGTTATAGGTACTTAGTAGGTAGGCACCCATGTTATAAAAAGTAATAGTAATTTCCAGCATATCAAGTTAATTTGATGATTTCTCTTAGATAATATGTATCCTGAAACTTAGACCTAATCCAGATGAGGAAAATTGAGTAATATCTGAAGAAAAATAGAAAGACTGTTCCCCTTCCCGGGATATCTACAACAATTCTCCTAAGTGAAGGTAATTTGCCTATCGGTTATTGAAACCACGTTTACCTGTTAGTATTCAAAACTAAAACCATTTATTATGTAAGTATTTGGAAGAAGTTGTATGGTGGGCGATAATTAATATGCAACTCTGTTATAACGATTTATATTAAAAAAGCCACCAAATAAAATTAATGCATAAAATTGTGTTGTACGTGTAATGGCGACAAGAAGAGAAGAGAGTGCTCATAGACAACAGGAAGTGGTAAAAATTGTACGTAGACAAAACATGGAAACAGTGAGCCAAACAATGCACAGATGTAAAATATATTGAACATTATGGTAATATTCCGAATGTTTTGTAGGTAAAATGTAGAGCGCCTGCCTTATATCGGGAGCAAAATACACTTTTGAGTAATTGCCTATTTTTGGAGTTTTCGGACGATTGTCGATGAAACAAATGTGGTCTGTGAATTCTTAAGGTACATAGCTTAAAGAAAAAATTCTGAGGCATCTAACCAACTTTGAAGTGTCACGTAAAGTACAATTAGCTGTAGATATCATTCTCGGGAAACCATCACTAGGAGAACGAATAATTTTACGTATTGCATATTTTCGCTTAATGAATAAATATGCTCATGCCATCTCCGAAGGGTCTGTGAAGTGTGTAAGCAGAGGTGATGTAATAATAACACATTTCACCGAAGATAATTAACTGCAGTTTAACCCTAAGCTTGAGTTGCCCAATGCACGCACAAATTACGGGAGGAAGACGATACTATTTGAAGGGGCACAACTTTTAATAAATTGCCAAAGGAAATAACTGAATGTGATAATTTAATACATATAAAAACAAACTTAAAAAATATGTGACTAAACCATTGTAAAGAACAAATTAGCTTATCCAACACACTAGAGGTAAACATTTATACTAAGAAAATAAAAAAAATTGCTGTATCTCATTTTAAGTGAACTAATTTAAGTTCTTATGAGAAATAAATTCTTCAATCCAAATCCAGTTTCATACTTCATTGATCCATTGATTTTATTAAGAACTTTGGTACCTCTATGTTTATTCGTCCCGTCACCCTCATATTTAAACTACATAATACAATTTGTCATCACTACACTTACACATCTCAAAAAATGTCCCATTCGATTTCACCGAGACGATATTAGACGCAACCCTTCATTAATAAAACTAATGATTCGCTAAACGCCCCCGTAACGTATTCCCAAGGCATCAGCTTTGTACGAGACCAAAATCTATTTATTCATATCGTATTGCTAATTTGGGGATTAGCCACCGCGTTCCATCGGTTATTGAATTATCCATTCCGTTTGCGGGGACTCTGCCCTCCCTAGGGCTTTAAGAGGACGCCTAAACTGTTGTCGTTTTTACTTTCTTTGTGTGACAAATGGATTTTGTTAGAAAATTTAGGTTGAGTCTTGCGGGCCTCGGTCCTGAATAAATGTTTTTTTATGAGTAAGTAAGTATACCAAAATAGAAAATCTTTCAACCCTTATTTGAATAAACAAAAGTATCTTTCGTGTCCTAAAAGTAAGTTTGCTTGATTTGCATCCTGTTTGGTGTTTTCAACAGTTTCTTCCTTATAGCCTCCTAAATACTTGGTACTTAGGTAATAGCTACTTAAGCAGGTAGTACCTATGTATGTCTTCTGTATTATTTCAATATCTAGAACCTTTATGTTTTTCCGTCACAACTTGGAGGCTGGCGAGAAGTGCAATGCAAATTCAATAAATCGTATTAAACAAGCCATTATAAAATAGGTATTCTTGAACTTTCATATATGTTTTAGGATGTCCTAAATTCTCATTTGACTATGACGTCAAACAATGTTGTCTCAACCCCCTGCATGTAGTAAATATTTATGCTAATTACGTACCAGTGAGGGAGATAAAGAGACGCTCCCCGGTAAGGAATATAACCGTGTCACAATCATTCTATGATGTTACCTTTCATTTTCCTATTGTATTTGAATACTAGTTGTGCCCCGCGGTTTTACCCGCGTAGAGTTAATTTCGTGGGTGATCCGCTGAATCCTGATATTATTTTTAAGTAAAAGTAGCCAAAGTAACTCCTTGCAATATTATATATCTACCAGTGAAACTGCTGGATTTCGGAAATTAACCGGAACAAATAGACAGACACAGATATTTTTTTTGTAAATTGTTTTTTTTTATGTCAGAACCGAGTACCTTTACTTTCATATGCATTTAGTGGAAAGTTGTTATTTTGGAATTACAAACCGAAAAATTTCAATTTTATTTATCTGCATAGATGTCTGAATATAGATATACATGTTATCTCTGAATATCGATATGTATGCATGTTGGCAAGTCGAGACTGTGTATTTTTTATTGTTTAAAGAATCTATCTATCGAATAATGCCTTAGATGCATTGCATAGGCAGCCGAACCTTTGTAACGATTCATTGACAACAAATATGATGCAGAATTATACACCCATGTGAAAATACTTAATTGGAAATTATCATCGAGAAGCATGGATCATTTGGCACGTAACCAGTAAGGACCTATACTTATCAAATCAATTGCTATTATTGGTCCCCATTGACTACCCCCAAAGAATGAGCCAGGATTCACTCGCGCGTGAAACAGGAATGAAAACCCTCATTTGCGAGTATTTAGCTCATAAAATGATTGCGTTTCTGGTGGCATGGCTCAGCGTGCAGCCTCTTAATTATCAGACTGATTGAATCAGTAGATACAAGATTTCAGTAGATACCTTCGTTTAAAATTATTTAGATACTTTATTACCAAACGCTTATAAAACAAAAACCCATTGTAATTAAAGTTTATTTTTGCCTTTTAAAATAACAATGTAAGAATCTTTCAAGTCATATTATATAATAGGACTTGAAATATTCATCACAAAATATTGTCGCCTTCGAACTGAAAGTAATGTCTATCAAACAATAATATTATGCAAACAAATTATGTTTCTCTGGTTAGTATTACTACTTACAAAATTATAATCAAGAAATATGTGCGTCTTTTGACATAGTCCTTCAAGCAAATAATTGTCCGGATGCCTCGAGTTAATGTTTGCTGAAGCGAAGTGACGTCACGCGTGCTCATTGGCTGCTACGGAGGGAGGGAGTCTTTATGGATTGCTTTATTTTGTGGCGCTTTTGTTCTTGTTCGCAACGTTTAAGTAAATAATATGCGTTTGTGTGTGTTATGCTGTATTATTCCTAAATACTTACCTATAGTTTTCCGTTGTATGGAATCATATGACGCGTTTTGAGAATATTGAGCGTAATATAAACGCGAAAATGTATTAAGTGTGTATGGTTGTTTATTACTCTTTCATGCAAAAACTGCTGATTGGATTTGAATAAAACTTTAAGTAAGTACAAATAATTATAGCTTAAACATCAAAATAACCCATGGGCTTTATTTATAAAGATATCGTGTGAAGCGAAGTCGCGAGCACCAGCTAGTAGTATTTTTGTAATGAACCTTGCTTTTAATGGGTGCAATAAGTATATTGTACCTGAGCGGAGCAGCATTTCGGAATGAAGAGAGTATTATGTTCTCCTTACGCTTTTTTTCATGATTTCAACATAATTACAGTCAAACCGTATGTGCACAAGTAGGAGTTCGCAAACAATTAGATCCTCCCTAGTCGCAGTCGTTCCCCAGCGCAGTGACAGTAGAATAGTCATGCGGCAAAGTCCCCACACACATTAATGTTATTATTTGGCAACATTTAGTAAATAATTTGCTCGTTAAACCGCCGCCGATCCCCCTATTCCCTAACTACCGTATTGTGCGCGACGATTTGCGCCTCCCCCGAGACTAACGACTGGCACAAATTATAAACATACAGAAGGGCGGCTCGAATACATTGACAGTTACGTGCGCACACACACATAGACGTACTTGTCATACATTTTCGGAGATATAATAAAAAAATTATCTTCATCCAGTGCCATTTCTTTGATCTCCTTATAAATATCTACATCAAGACATATCTTTTTAACTTGACTTTATGTATATTACGAATAGATGCTCGTTCTAAGTAAAATAAATGTTAGTAATAATTTTGCTCGTAGTAGAGGTGTTACAACCCTTTTTCACCGAAGATGATAAGTATGCATTTAACTCACGATTTCTCTTACCGTCAACTGCGTGTGACATCATTGGACGTAAGTTTAAAAAAGAAGCCCAAATATTTGAACTACGATTAGGTGACACAGTCAACTCGGCCACCACGGCTCATTTCCTTAAGTAATTAAATGAAACAATTGGAACTATCCGAGAACATTGTATTCCTTTCAAAGTGTATGCTTAAGTATGTGCAACAATTCTTTAGCAATGTTGGAAGCCGTCCTTTCGCAAAATTTATATTTTATGCGCCTGGATTCAACCAATACAACTCCAACATTAATTACTCCGCGTCTTTTGTACAGATATTTGTGGCAACATGCTCTTTGTGGGCGATATCAAATTAATAACCAGCTGTATGGATTACAAAACTATCAAAGACCCACAAGTTTGGGAGTGATTAGTTTTCCGTAAGCTGGGATTATATCAAAATGTGATTCAAATTTGTTTTCAACGTTTTGTTATTTAACTGCTATGTAAATTGTTATAACTTCAACATAAGAAAATAGGTATATAAATAAAACGCTAAGCATATAGGTACTGATGTATTATTAGTTACGAACATCAAATCTGGCAATTAATTCAATTTGAAAAAGTTCTTGTCTGAGTATATTTCGGAGTTGTCTCGCCAGAATTCCTTTGAAAGACACCATTTCATTCCTTTCAGCCCATTCCACCAAAACTTCTTATGGGCAGGAGCATACAGAGCCCGTTGACTGTTCAATGCCCTACATAGACGGCAGAAGGGATGGTACACCTCTGATGCCGGAAAAATGGAGTAGCTATTGGTCCATTTGAAGTAGGATTCGTATAATGTTGGGTCCTCCATTAATTCCTTCATCAGAACAGCCAAGTTGTACGGGTGCATCTCTCTAGCGTTTATGTAAGAACCTGGAGGCAGGAATCTGTAAATTAATTTATTTCTTTAATGAAACCTTAAAACGTGTCATGTCAGGATCAGGTTACATTTTCATTTACCATCAGCTACTTATAAAGCATGCCTCAATGCTCAAAGGTTTAAATGAAGAATACTTATGTATCAATGACGCACTAATGTGTGAAATATCTAATATATATGTGATGGTATTACCTGGTGTAGTTTGCGCCTCCGTAAACTATTGGGACCACATAGTTATTGTATCCATGGAGTACTTTTTCTGTGACGTAATCATCGGCGAATGAATTTTCAAATGCCATATAAAAGTAATAGTCTTCTTTTAGCATTTTCTCGCAGTTGTAGTCTCGACATTCAGTTTTGGAACAGTTTCCATATACGTCCATTTTGAGGGCAAAATGGTACAAGTGCTCCTGGAGTCTCGTCAGGTACTGTACTCTGTCACTGTTGACTTCGCAGTTACTAACTAACCATGCAGCTGCCTTCGTCTTTCCCTTTAACATATTCTTCACAGATGACGGTACCGTGTGGAGTTCCTTCTTCCAAACGACGTTAGATTTTGGTGCAATGACAGTATCATGGGCATCTAAAACGAAGAAGTAGTTGAACAGCAGGTCTGAATCAAGTCTTGTAGTAAAAGTCCAGTTGAAGAAGTCGTCTTGGAACACTTCGCAAGCGGGGTGGTAGACAGCTGACTCTAGCGTCGCGAAGATGTATAACTGAGAGCTACTCCTGTTACTAACACTCGGCATCTCTTCCAGAGGAAGCTTTAGACTTTCTTCGTCGAACAATAAAGCATCGAACCGCGACAAATTGCCCCCAAAGTAGTTTTTATCTTCAGTATAAATACAATTGTTGACGGGGCACACCAATGGAGGCAGCCATGTCTTGAAACTCCCCGTTGGCAACAAGTAGTGCTTCCTCCAAGTGAGAATCACTTTAGTATCGTTCAATACTTGGTGGCTCCGCCGGCTGGCTGCCATTATAACTGATCTTATGTTCTCAACCAAATTGACTGTACCGCGTATAATCAACACATGTAGAGCTATACATAAGCACGTAAAAAAAAGTATGCATGTCATGTTTCTTGCGGAACATTTTGGATTATTAAATAATTTCAACATAAGAAAGAAAAGTAGTCACGAATATATTAATTTTGTTTGACAAGAATGACAAAGACAGAAAATGAATGACGTACCTACCTATACATTTTGGCTGTCATAATATTCTGGTTTCATAATTATGTGAGAGGATGTGTCGATAGAGGGTTTCCAAGGAAGAACTACTTTGACCAAATTAATAATATTTTTCAGAAAGGTCAAACTCGTAACCGAATTAAGTGTATAAAAAGATGCATGAATGTGGATGTAGCGAAAGAAGTATGTAATAATCGTAGCATGTGGCGAACGGTGATCTCTGCCTACCCCCATGGGATACAGGCGTGAGCATATGTATGTATATGTCTATGATAATAATCAAGGAAAGGTGTAACTACTATTTGCTGTTTTATTCCGAATGCAGAATCAAAAGCGTACCTATGCATGGCTACATTACATTTATCCTCGGTTTAAAAATACGTTCACATAACATAAGTGGAATGGAATGGAATACAACAATGATAATATTTGGTAACAACATTTGACCGGATGTGGAGCAAGGGAAAGGTTTCGCCAAAAGCCATTATTTCGCGTGGGAGTAACTTGACCATTCAGCTGTCTATTGTGGCGCAGGCGCATAGGTGGCACGACCATCACTTAGCACCCAAGATACACAATTAGACAGCGTTTCAAAGGCTCTAACACCCCACTAATCTCAGATTAAGATCCTATCTGGACCAGGACGCGATAAACACTTCACAATCTTTCAATTTCGTGAACAGTTAGTTCGAGTGTTGAAAAAATAGTGACGGCCCGTCATCGTCCATCCATCGTCTTGCATTGTTGTTTCGTAGATACAGTTATTGTTGGCAAAATAAGGGCATTGTTGTTATGGAGGGCAAAAACCTCGTAGAATAGTGTTGTAATTGAATTAACCGCTCTCCGAGTGGATTTTTTGTGTGTTGATGTCCGTTCTGAGAAGTTAAGTCATGTCATGACTTACATACATTATTGATGTAGTCGTGTAGGTGGAAAAGAGATGATTGTTTTACGGCTATTTTCTGAAAAGGTTGGGTAAATATCTACACGCACTTAAAGTTCGAAATCATATATGCTTTGAAGTTTTTGTTCATTTTTCAAGGATTCAAGGATTATTGTACGTACTTAGGTACATCGCGCAGATACTTCGCGGAACACATTTTTTTAAATAAACCTATGTTACCCCTTGTAAAATCTGCTATCTGCCAGTAAAAGTCCTGTTAAAATCGGCTTAGCCGTTTCAAATATTAGCTGGAATAAATAGACTGACAGCGAAATTAAAAAAACATTATATACATTTTATTTTATTTAAATTTAAGTACAGTGTACTTATAAGATTTAGTAACAAGCTGTTAATTTGGAATTAAACACAGACGCTTCTATTCAATCTTATTACCTATATGTTGGGATTATAATGTATTTAGTTTATAGAGACACGTGGCCAACATTTATATTTATTTCACGCGTATTGGGATTTAAGGGAATGAAAGATTTCATATTTCATTTTTCTAACGTGACTTCGAAAGTCGGTACCTTATTCCTATCATTACATAGATTTTTTATTACATTGATTTAATTTTGAAAACGGATCTGTTTCCGCAAGTAGAAGCTGTTTAAATAGACAGTGTATTCATATTTACGTATTGACAAAACAAAGTGTGGCACAATGGTATTCTGCCATTGTTGGGTGCGCGCGAGTGTTTTCACTGCGTGTATTGAGTTGAGTATTGACCACTCGAGTACTTCCGCAGTATTAGGGCGCCGCATTGTTCCATGCTTGCTGAATGTGGATTCCATCAATTTCCATAAATACATTTCCCATATAATTACATTAGTGACAAATTACTGCTTACAGAAGTGTAAATGTGATAATGGTGGTAATGTAGGATAATGTTGTCAAAAAAGTTTTGTTTATGAATGTGGATGGTTACAAGGGGAAAGGGAGACCTAAGAATCGATGGATGATATGGCTGAAATGGGAGTGAATACATATATAACGGCTGATAGAGTGAAATGGAAGAGGAATACAGTGCGCCGACCACAAATAACATAGGATAAGGGCAGGAAGATGATGAATGGTGGTAATGTAGTTGCAATCGTACATATATTCAGTCACTCTCCAGGCCTTTATCGCTATGTTGCGCCGATGTGGTTTCAAAGAATGAAAAACTGATAAACAGTTTTTTGTGTTTGGAAATTCCATATATGTTATACTCGCTAAATCTTTACCAATATTTTTTCTTCCTGATTTGTTTATTTGATTTAATTTAACTCAAAAATTCACGACCGATTAAAAAAATTGTTTCACCGTCACTTAGTAACGAATTAGGTGTTAATAGAGGATCCGTAATAACAGGCGGGCAAAGTCACGGGCGGAAATTAGTATATATATTAAATCAGTATGCATGAATAAAACAAAATTACTTCAACGAATCGAATCACACTTCAATTACAGACGTATATCCTGTGAACACAGATTTAAATGGTATAACAATAGTGAGTGGGATCCCATAGAGCTTAATGCACGAATCAGTGCAGTCACAAGTAGCTCGGAGGGCGCACATGGCATAATCCACTTAACGTCGGTAGGCAATGCCTGGTGGCATTGTGTGTCGCGGGAAGTGCGGCCAACCGCGATAATGCAGTCACAACATGTTGGTGCAATATGTTGCCATTATAGCTGAGCGTGTGTTTTATTATCCGCAATCAACGGGTTCGAATCCGATAGGACTACTTACTTATTGTTTTTTTATATTATATGTTACAGCTTGTATATGTATATATATGTTTTCTTTTTAAAATCAGCTTCTTTGTATTTTTTTTTCAATGATGAATAGTTAACTATGAAGTTTATGATTATACCTCCCCACTCATGATTCAATAATACATACTGTATATTTGTCAGTAAGCTTAGTTCATCGGATAGGTCCTGGAAAAGAAATAGACAGACAGATAAATTATTATAATATGGCGTCATAAATCAGATACACGAGTAGAAAATATGTGTTTATTGTAGAATCTAAGTAAACTAAATTATAATACTGAATATTAACTATCATTTTGTGACATCTGCCTATAGTGTACGACCACTGTAATTTAAAAAAGGAAATTATAGAATTCTACCCGTCTCACTCTAACAAGTAGCTATAGAGGGCACCTCATTGATTTTCACAGCAACTGGTCAGTTGAGGAACATTTTATTTTCGTAACAGAAACTCGAAAGCGTATTGGGAACATTAGATTTATTAGCCTATTCCACATTGATCACTCAAAGTATATATTATTTCAATTTTGTAATGCATTCCTGGTTTATAACGCCTTATATGATATCAAATCAAATCAAATCAAATCAAAAAGTTTTATTCAATATAAGGGACACTTGGAACACTTATTGAACGTCATTTTTTTTACGTTAACTTAAGTAAATTTACTACCGTTTCCAAAAGTAAGCCTGTCAGGAGAAGAAATGGCGAAACAAACTCCCCGGTTTTTTTTTTTTTTACATGTGTCCCTTCTATATACATAGGGTTGCTTAAGTACATTTCAATGGAAGAGTGAGCAACTCATTGCCCTGTTTGGCTATCATCAATATACTCAGTACGGAATAAAGTCTATATTTACACACTTATTAAAAACAATATTGACATTCTGCTTCATTTCCTAAATTGTCAGGACATTATCGCGAGTACATCGTTTAAGAACCCCATATCTTTAATCTACACTCAGTAGATAAAGAAGCACCCAAAAAATATTTATTGTGTTTACACAAATACGTAGGTGGTAATCCGAGTGTGGGACCTATTCACAACATCAAGTCATTGGGAAACGGGTGCGCGTACGCAGAAAAAACTTTAATAATATTATTGGGTTCTGATTTCGTTTTTGATTGTTAATCGTGGTAATGTAAAAGTGTCAACGCTTCTGAAAGGAGCTGCCAATTTGTATAGAGTTACTACTCGAGGCGCTTAACGTGTTGTATTACACAATGGTTACGCAAAAAATGTTTGAATAATTGTGTCCTAATAAAATATGATTATTCAAGTGTTCGACCCGATTCAACCTCGATCCCCGTTTTTTCACGTCACAATAGTTCTCGGAATATAATATTAGCTCGAGTGGGTCTTGAGGTTATTAAAAGCGATTATTTATTTTGATACCTCAATATACCTACCATTATTGGAAATATTCTAAAGGTTTCTTTATTAATGTTAATCTTATAATTAAACTATCGTTTATTGAGAAATTTTGAGAAATTGTTTTTATAAGCTTACTTTCGTATATAAGTACTTACTATATGCATTTAGTGAAAAGCTGTTATTTTGGAATTACAAACAGACACTTAAATTTCATTTATCTGTATAGATAAGTAGTGTAGGCGTTCCTAAATTAAGTGCTTTAGTGTAAACAGCTTAAAAATATATTTAATGTTAACTGTAAGTTAGAACCTTGACTTGATTGACATGATTATTTTTGTTGTTAACTGAACTGTAGGTATTCCAAAAATATATATATATTATATATGTTTATATCTCACCTAAAACCTCAACTCTCGGAAGCATTTTTACTCTTCATTGAGTTCTTGGCTTGCTTTTAAAGGTGTATAGTGAGCATTCATTGGGTGTAGGTGGGTGCGATATGAAAGGGTGATCTAGTCAGACGGCCCCCGGGGGGCGGTGGGGGTAATTAGCCTCCCGGCTTCCCTTTGTAACAGAACAGACGCCACCCGAACAATAACAAGCTATTTGTACTGTTTTATACCATTGTCTTTTGTTTCGTAAATATTGCTGGTGGAGAATGATCGATAACAAGCCATAATAAACTATAAATATATAAACAGATAAATAAACTAAAAATATATAAACAGATAAATAAAATTGAAGTACATGCTTTTAATTGCAAATTAATAGCCTTTCACTAAATGCTTATTATGAAAGGATACCTACACGGTATTTACATTTTAAAAAATCTAATTTTTTTCTTTGTATGTCTGTCTGTCCGTCTGTTACCCTTTTAACCTAAACCGCTGACCTGATATTTTGTTCAAATTCGATATTTGTTCAGTTTCTAAAGTTCTTTTAATTAAATAACATCAATGTGGTAATGCTATCTTTGGAATTATTTATGTCTAGTACAATAGTCTAAGTCCTTGGATAATATTTAAAAAACTTTAGACGGACGGTAATAACGTAGGTATGTTATATATTTAAAGATCCCGCCGACATAAGAAAAATAAACTGCTAAAACTAGCATATTTGAAAGGATTCCCGACGGTAACGAGAGCAAAGCACCCATATTCCCACCGTCTGGGGTTCGCGGGATTATCTTCAAATAAGCGCATTACACTGGCTCTTCCCTGCTTTGTGGTCCAAATAAGACTTCCACCTGCGAAGACTACACAAACTACTACGGAACACGTTCACATACTGCTAATTTTTGTGTGTCCTATAAGGGAACGCAGCTACTCTGTGTCCTGTCAATATTATGGGGTATAGTGGTCTAGCAGCGACTCCCTAAGGAGTTAAATCATAATATGGTTTTCAATACATCTTCCAATTCTGTTTAATAATCCTAATCTCCTGATTAAATTGCGGGTATTCTTTGTTTTTAAAAAGAAATGTTAGAATTTCCTTCTTTAATTAAAATCTATTAAAAATATATAAGACTCATACCTACTTATATTACAAAGAAGTAGTTATATTTCTATGTAGCCTTAAAAAATACAGTTTTCATTATAAAAATACTAATTTGTATTAGAGAGCCGTGACCTTGAGGTTTGAGCAGTCGCCTGCTACGCAAGCGACACAAGTTCGAATCCCAGTGGGGCCTGTACCAATAGGTGTTTTTTAAAAAACTTTTGTACAGTGATTTCACATCATCGTGAAGGAAAACATCGTGAGGAAACCTGCGTATTTCTGAGAAGTAATTCAATGACGTATGTAAAGTGTCTGACACGGCGATGGACTCACCATCTGTCACGTTGGCACTTAATCATCTTCAGTGAAAAGTGGGTGTTGTGATAACAACACCTCTGCCTACCCCTTCGGGGAATACAGGCGTGAGCATATGTACGTATGTAATTTGTATTAAAGGCACAATATCATCAACAAGGTAGTAACAACCTTGCCGAGCTGAGTATAGCTTTCTACGCGTCCAAATCGAATCCATTACTTAATTAATTTCTGGGACACATCATTCGTAATAACTGTACAGTAAACATGTAAGCAATACATAGGACCTACTATCATCGCTATAGCTGACGTCTTACTAAATTCTTGGGTTTGACATTTAATTTAACGGTATCAAAATGAAACGTCAAAGCGATGAAGTTCTACGCTCTGCTTAAACCGATAACGGTAGGTAGGCCTCCTCCGCGAAGGAGGTGCTTGTGGCACAGTTATTATTGCGCATATCATTTGATCAGTGGAGTTAAGCAACCCTAGCCAGTAATTGGATAGGTGACCGTTCGTATTCCCTCCCTGCCTCGGAGAGCACGTTAAGCCGTCGGTCTCGGTTGCCAATTTATCATCTTTGGCAATCGTTACAGGTCAGTCGGAGGTCTAAAATTGTCTGACAACTGGTTTAACCCAGATCACAGATTCTCCTCGTTAAAGGGGTTGCGAAAGTCAGATTGCAGTCGCTGCGTATAAAATTCAGGTGATCAGCCGCATCGGGTTGAATCAAGTACCGACAGCAACAGTGTATGGGATAAGGCCAGGGAGATGATGATGATAAAGAATGCTACCATTATCGATCTGTCCCAACGCGCGAAACTTCGTCGTTACATAAACCACGAAGCTCGAGGGTAGACATAAACAAATTCAGCCGCCGTGACAGTCAGCCGACGGCGCCGCGGTCGATTTGCATGAAATTATCGCTAATACCTCCTTTGTGAGGACAAAATATTTTGCGCACAGTTTTGCACACAAAGTCCCTAATTCGATATACGCGCGGCGAGCCGATTCTAAAAGTTATTCAGGTACAGTCAACAACAACGGTGGCGATGTAAATTATTATTTATATTTACAATTCATATGTAAGTAATCTTTAAATTTTATGAATGATAACCTTATATTTTTTTAAGTAATTAAGATACGTGGAGTAATCGCCACTCTTGCGTCTTTTGGACACAAACCTTGGCCACCAACTCTCTTCTTAACTTCAAGGTCAAAAACGCGCGCGTTATGCCCCTGGTTTTGAAAGCGCCCATCGGCTGCGGTCACCGTTTACCACCAGGTGGGCCGGATGCTTGTTAATCACTTTAATGGTATAAAATGTTGGTCCATGTAGCTCCTCTTCGGTCATGTTCCTTCTCTTCTCCCCCCAAGTCGTTGTAAGTCCCCGAAGTTCCCCGAGTTGTCCCCCAAGTCGTCAGGTGTGTATTTACAGCCACATACACTCCACTGCTGGACCCCATTGATTTGATTAGTACTTTACGCATTGACGTAGATTTAAAGAGCATTTAGACTTTATGAATGTGGGGTCTATTATCCTGCAGTAATAATATATATAGCAGGTAGGTTTACCTGCTATATATATTATATTGTAGATGGTTATCAACCCGAACCCTAGCCAGGGTGATGGGTGACCGCCCGAATTCCCTCTGTGCCTCGGAGAGCACGTTAAGCCGTCGGTCCCGGTTACCAATTTATCATCTTTGGCAATCGTTACAGGTCAGTCGAAGGCCTAAAATAGCCTGACAACTGGTTTAACCTAGATCACAGATTTTCCTCGTTAAAGGGGTTGCGAAGGTCAGATGGCAGTCGCTTCGCATACAAATAAGGTGATCAAGTGCCGACCCCAACAACGTATGGGGTAAGGCCAGGGAGATGATGCTGGTTATAATATATCTTAAAAACTAATGACTTCAAACCTTGTGCTAGAAACATACATAAATAGTTAACATCATTCAAATAAATAATGAAATTATAGTAACGTTTAAATCAATCCCTCGCACGGTCGGTACAGTCACAAACAATATAAACACGACACAAACTGCGGGGCGTAGTGAGAACAAATGAATTCGCTTACCTGACGAGTGGTACAGTCGCGGACAAAGAGTGAGCGGTGGGCGGGGCGGCCCGCCTCCGACTTGGCTCACAATGGAGCACACTAATCTACATAATGTTACATAAATAAAGTGTTAAATAAAAAAAAAATGGATTCATATATTTAACCAAACGTCTCAAATAATTATTTTGTTTTTTTTTTGATTTGTATATATATATTTTTTAATAATGTTTAATTTTTAAAAGTTACTAATTAACCTACTTTAAGGATTTCACTGTGACTTTTGACTGCGTTCGCCATATCATAATATCGAAGTTTCGATACTCCGTATTCTTAAACGGTACACATTTCAAGTAATAGCTATCGTGACCTTAATTTAGTAAAAATATATTTTTTAAATCTTTCATTCATTTGTTTTAAATATTCTGAAGCAACATTATCATGCCGTTCTTAACTATACAATGCACTCTCAGAGCACACCAGTCGCTAAAGAAATCCACCTTTGCGCATTCGATCGAAATCGATACGAACGGATCGCAACTTCCGAACGGGCGCAAAACATCAAGGAATAAAATGATTCACAATAAACCCCACACATTGTGATTGCCTTTTGTCCAATTCATTAAAATGCAACGCGAGTACAATAATTAAAATGCATGTTTGTTGTCGGTCGCCGCAAATGTTTGCGCTCGCCGCTCCACTGTTAAAACTGCACGCTACGTGACTGATTTAACACGTTTGAATTACATACATGTTTCACACATACACATTGATTTTATATGACCTATATTGCGACAGATTCACAGTATTTTTATCGTGTGGATGACAGACATTTTAAATTGTTGTAGCCCAGAACTTTGCTACTTCAACAGCATTATTGGTGGCAGCCATTAGATCTTCTCGCGTACAGTGGGGCACGCAGGGCACGACATAAGGTGGGCCATAGTTTGGGCATGTGCCCGGCAAACATTGCACTGTCATATATTTTTTGGGGTGGTCACCCTTATCATTTAGGGGTATGAAAAATAGATGTTGGCCGATTCTCAGACCTACCCGATCTGGACACAATATTTCATGCAAATCGGTCCAGCCGTTTCGGAGGAGTACGGTATATAACATTGTGACATGGAAATTTTATATATTAGATTTAAGAACAAGAAGTCTTACAAAATTGTCTTGATACTAGGATAGAATAATGAGCCGTGGTGGCCTTGAGGTTTGAGCAAGTTCGAATCCCAGCGGGGCCTATGAGTTTTTCTAAAAACTTATGTACAGTGATTTCACACCAGGTGCTTTACGGTGAAGGAAAACATCGTGAGGAAACCTGCATATTTTTGAGAAGTAATTCAATGACGTATGTAAAGTGTCTGAGACGACGATGGACTCACTGTCACGTTGGCACTTAATCATCTTCGGTGAAAAGTGGGTGTTGTGATCACAACACCTCTGCCTACCCCTTCGGGGAATACAGGCGTGAGCATATGTATATGTACTAGGATTAAGACAATTTTGTAAGACTTCTAAACTAAAACAAAATACACAATATTTAAAGAATCGTGTTTTGACGAAGCTTTTACATGTGTGTAACATAGTTGTGTGGTGTCAGTCAGTTCCCCGTGCCAATATCCTTCCCGAGGGACGGGGGAAGCGCCAATAACTGGATTCATCTAAGTTTTATTGTGTGAGTAATGATACGGCGTGTTGTAAATATTATCGATTCTCGCAATTGTTTTAGGCTGAAATTGGGATAGTTTGAACCTAAGACCCTTGTCAGACAAACAGAGTTATTTTAAACAAACGGTTTATTTTAGAAAAAATTGGAGGTTATTGAAATAAAATCATTTTAACAAAAATATAATTAATACGTATAACTTTCACAAAAGTATGCATACCCTATACATACTTACGTGAGAGATGCTTAATGTATTCTTGTTTATACCTAATAAATATTGTTATCTAAAGGGAATCCTTTTATTAGCGTAACAAGTAATCTTTATTGCGATTATGTTCGTAAGCTATAATATGTTAGCTTGCAATCGCTGTTTATTTAATAAAAAAAAAATATGCTCACGCTGGAAGGGTCCCCGAAGGGGTAAGCAGAGGTGTTGTAACAACACTCACATTTCACCGAATAAAATAAATTGCCAGCCAACGTGAAAGAGGGTGAGTCATCGCCGTCTCAGGCACTATACATACGTCTTTGAATTACTTCTCAGACATATGCAGGTTTCCTCATTATGTTTTCCTTCGCCGTAAAGCACGTGGTGTGAAATAACTATACATAAGTTTTTTAGAAAAAATCATTGGTACAGGCCCGGCTGGGATTCGAACTTGCGTCGCTTGCGTAGCAGGCGACTGCTCAAACCCCAAGGCCACCACGGTTTCTTTAATAAAAAAAAAAGTGTATTGACAACCTCTTTCTTTATAGAAAGTCGGTTAAAAATATGTTATTCATAAACAACTTGGTTACGTAATGACACAATTATATGTATGCAAAGTCGTTAGTACTAGTATTGAAATGCGGTGCTACGAATGACGTAGCCTATCTACGACGCTACGAATAAAATGTTTCCTGTAACTTACTTATTCCACGAAACACTGCTTTCAGTAACAAAGCAAGTAGAGACACAGTAAACAAAATGGCGTATTTAAATGGGCGGCAACTGCATTGTACAGCGGGGTCTACCGATACTTCGCACCTTCTCACTCGCACTTACCGCTACGCTTGCTCTCTCAGACACTTATTTTCGTAGCACTCTCGTAGCCGATAAAACGCACTAAGAGCTACTCTTACACAAGCCATAATCATCTCTAATAACTTACAGTAGAAGTGATTTTCCTTTGAGTCTATATAAAATCAAGTTCTCGATGCCCGCATCATACCAACATGTGAAACTGTTGCATGTAACTCCGTCCTTTTCCAACATGGAGGGGAGGAGGTTTTTTTATATCTGCATCTCTTTCACACTCGCTATCTGAGAAGTAATGTGTTGTTGCGTGTTGTGATATCTCTGAAATAACAGGGAAGCACTCGTAGTTGTCATTTGTAACGGTTTTGCCCAGTACCGACAGCAAAAAAGTGATTTAAGAAATTATTTAATTTGACATCTAGGGGTGTATTATGACCAAACCATGAATTATTTATGTAATACCAATTACTAAGATTATCAGCAGAAAACAGAAGATTGCAACCAAAGTCTATACAAACTGTTGTGTGTGTGTCACAAGTGTGTGTGACGTATTTTCTAGATGGTATCAGGGTAGACTTTAATAAGATTAATCATGAAAAGGCAATCTAACATAATTGTATGTTTTTTCTAATTTAAATATTAACTATAGAGAGCTGGAAATATGTCGCAATGTAACAAATAAATGTAATGAGGCAAAAAATATCCATTCGTAGCAAAAATTACTTAAAGAACACGATATGCCAATCAACTTGTAAAATGTTCACTTGGAATAAATTGAGTTGTGTCGGGTAGTGTATATGTCGTCGGTACAGTTGGAGTGCGCGCGGGTGCCTCGAGGCAGCGGGCGCGTGGAGTCGGCCTGCCGCTGGAGTGGGGCGTCACTAAACAAAAACACGTATAGTAGTAGCGGGTGTGATTGGCTGCGGCCGGGGCCGGGCCGCGGCGCGCTGCCGACCGCACTCCGCGCCGCGCGCTCCGCCCGGCAACATGTGTAGCGGGCCCGAAGGAGGCCCTTGGCCGCTCAAGGACGCGCCGACCGTCGCCGCCGCTGCCATCGACCACTACCGCATCCAGCTTTATAACTATGCCGTGGCCGAGCGACTGCGCCTCTACCCGCCCTCCGTGGCGCCGTGCTACGCGCCCTACGGCCCGCGCCTCGCGCTCTCCATGTCGCTGCTGCAGCAGCGTGCCTTGCAGCCCGAGGAGCCCAAGCCGCAGCACAGCTACATCGGCCTCATTGCCATGGCGATCCTCAGCTCGCCGGACCGCAAGCTCGTGCTCTCCGACATCTACCAGCACATCCTCGACAACTATCCCTACTTCCGCAGTCGCGGCCCCGGCTGGCGCAATTCGATTCGCCACAATCTGTCGCTGAACGACTGCTTCGTGAAGGCGGGCAGATCTGCAAACGGAAAGGGCCACTACTGGGCGATACATCCTGCGAACATAGAAGACTTTCGAAAGGGGGATTTCAGAAGACGCAAAGCTCAAAGGAAAGTGAGAAAGCATATGGGATTGGCGGTGGACGACGACGGGGAAGATTCTCCGTCGCCGCCGCCACAGTCACCGCCACCAACGGCGCTACCCCTGCCTTTCTGGAGTGGCAGTCGTCTGCCCAGTAGTGGACAGGCGCGAAAGAGGCAGTTCGATGTGGCGTCGCTGCTGGCCCCCGACGAAGCGCCGGAGAAGCGCGCGCGGCGCGACAGCAGCGGCGACGAGGAGCCGGAGGAGGACATCGATGTGGTAGCGAGTGACGCGGAGGAGCGCGGCGGCGAGGAGCGGCCGCCAGCGCCCTACCCGCTGCTGGGCGGCTGGTGGCCGGCGCTGGACCCCGCGCTGCTGCACCACCTGCGCCGCCCGCCGCCGCCGGCGCACATGCACCCGCCGCCGGACACCTAGGTGACTCCACCGTGATTACACTCAGTGTATTAACTGTACAGTATTGTGAATACTCAGTATTAAACCCCGTCGGATGTATATTAGCGTTGCCTGGTGAATACTCCTAATATGAGCTTGCCTTCAGTTCTTTACAAATCTGTCTTTATTTACACTTTGATCTGATTCTTCTCTATTGTTTAACGTGCTTGTTCACGTGCTTCCTCTTGACCTCCTTCATTTCCATTTCGTACTAAAAATTTATTATTTCTTCTATTAATGCTTAATGACGTGTAAATTATTGTAAATGTATGTGTTAAGTATAAGGTAATTACTTATAAACAGTTCATAGTGGATAACGTTATTGATAAAGTCTGAGAACGACCAAGCCAGTGTAGGTGTATGTGTAAATAAGTGAAATGGTGTCTACTCTCTGTTGTTGAAGACAAGTAAACTAACGTTGTATATTTAATAGAATCATTAATTGAAGTAATTACAAATCTATGAAAATATACGATTAAATAGTAGTATAACATAATTAAAACATCTTTTCTTTACCACATCGAAGAAATAATATAATAAGAAAAATAAACACAAAACCATTCTTTACTTTTAGCTTAGCTAAGTATTTACATTTAAAATTTCATCCAAACCCGTTTGAATATAAAGTAGTAACAAACAACTGACACAAACTTATTTACAAACTGATGCATTTATATTAGGTATTAGTATTATATGCTACAAAAAACATAGTACGACTTGATAGACATCTGGACTAATTAATAAGTACTAATGAAAACATGAACACCAATAAGTCGTCTACCTACATCAATAATATAACGTTCGGCAGGTAGGTTCGATAAATATTTATTTTTAAAGCAGTCATAGCAACTAATAGCTGCATTGAGATCTATTTCTTTAGGTTGTATATTGCTCGTGTGCACATTGAAAGTCAATTCTAAAACTTTACGAAATATTCTTAATTTGGATGAGCAGTTTCGTAGAATACCTGCTACAAACTTATCTCTTGTAGCTATAGACAAATGCGGACACATTTTAGTTCATATATACAGCTAGAATTATGTACATACCGAACAAGAAATCCCTATACATATTACTATAAAGACCAACGCATATGCAAATTTTAAGCAAACCACAAAACGCAAGGTACTGACGTATATCGTATACATGGTACTGACATATAAAAACCAATTAAAAAGGAAATCTCTGTCTGTCTGCTTGTTTGTTCCGGCTAATCTCCGAAACGGCTGGACTGATTTTAACGGAAGTTTCACTGGTAGACAGCTAACGTTACGAAGAGTAATATAGGCTACTATTAATTAAAAAAAACTGTTAGGGTTCCCATGAAATTAAGCATACGCTTGTAAAGCCGCAGGGGCACAGCTAGTGCCAACTAAAATACTCCCACTTTCCCCGAAGGGGTCGGTAGATGAAGAGCACCTACGTTTCGCCGACAATATGGTGCCAACGTGACAGATGGTAAGTCCATCGCCATCTCAGGCAGTAATACATACGTCTTTGAATTCCTTTCCAGATTGCAGGTTTCCTTCACTGTAAAGCTAGTGGTGTGACAATCCTGCACTCAAGAGTTTAGAAAAGCCTTTAAATAAATCAAATACATTTATAAATATACCAAAACTCATTAAGACTGTGAAACAGAATTGCAAACAGCTTCGCAATACAAATTTCTACACAACTCCATTTATCTATAGGGGATAATATTATAGTAGGTGTTTTGCAAACGTTCCCACACTATTGTTTGTGTATAAGTACAAGCTTTGAGTAAGTATCTTATGTTATGTATGAGTCATGTACTCAGAATTCTGCCCCTAATAATTGTTTCTCGTGTGAACCTCTTGTTTCCGTGTTTTCTAATTACTATGGTTATGTATTTCGTGATCTACTAATTACTTTCAAGAATATTGCGCAAAGGTAATTTGTGGTCTGCATTTATAAAATAAAAGACTTATCTATTCCAATTTCTATCACTTAGCCTTTATTAACAGTCTTCCTTACACTACATTTTACATTACTAGAAGACGTCACGCGGTTTCACCCGCGTAGTTCCCGTTCCCGTGGGAGTATAGGGTTAAAATATAATCTATGTTACTTGCTGATGATGTAGCTATACATTGCTGAAATAATTTTTCAAATCGGTCAAGTAGATTCGGAGCATATTCAATGCAAACAAACAAACAATAAAATATTTCTTCTTTATAATATTAATAGTGTAGATGACATTGATTTAGACATCGGATTATATAATGTTTACGCTTTTCACACCACGCATTTCCAGCTATAATATCCTTGACTTTTTTATATGAATTAACTAGTGGTATTCTGCGGTTTCATCCGCGCATACTTCATTAAATGGGTAGTTCATTTCACGGGACCCCAAGTTTCGTCCAGCTTTTTCCAGAAATGAGTCGGAACAGACGGACGGACAGATAGAGAGAATAGATATAGTAATTTAACTATCTATACACGCCTGAATTGAACACAGAGCTGATTTGAAAATCTATACCAAATACAGATAGCCTTGAATGCAAAGAGGATTTTATATTTGAGGTAATTTTGCGCAAAAACAATAATATATTTTTTGCACATCTGCCATCACATTGCAACAATGTGTGCGCGAGAGTTGCAAACAGACCCGATAGTGAAGCCGGAAGAGATTACCTGATAGCCAGTGAATGGGTAACACCTGATAAAGGGTTCCTGTGGAATAAATGTGCCTGGAGTGTCACATTCCAGTCCGATTACATCTATGGGTTCTATAGTCAACACTCATCGATGAAACCTCTCACGGTTTGTAAAAACCATGTGATTGTAACCATTGCAAGATTATTTTTGATAAATATCATGTGGATTTTAAAACACTTGACGGGAAGGATTAATATTACGCCATCGCGTTGAAAACTAGATAACTTTTACGAAAGTGCCATGGTAGTGGGTCGCTGTATGACAACACAAAGCTTCATAGGATACAACGATTACATACATACATACTTATGCTCACACCTGTATTCCCCGTAGGGGTAGGCAGAGGTGCCTAATAACAACACCCATTTTTCACCGATGATAATTAAGTGCCAACGCGACAGATGGTGAGTCTATGGCCGTCACAGGCACTATACACACGCCTTTGAATTACTTCTCAGATCTCATATGCAGGTTACCTCGTGATGTTTTCCTTCACCGTAAAGCACGTGGTGTGAATTCACTGTACAGAAGTTTATAGAAATACTCTAAAATACAGGCCCCGCTGGGATTCGACCTTGCGTCAATTGCGTCGCAGGCGACTGCTTAAACCCCAAGGCCGCCACGGCACTTCATACAACGATTAATTTACCTATTTACAAACTACCTGGTACCCGCGACCCCGTCTGCACTGGATTTGATTTACCTACATATTTTGGACAATTCACACAATATCTTTATTAATTACAGTCTATGTGTTGTTCTGTCGTATAAGCTGTTTAAGTATTAGTTTCCTTTAAAATCCAATTAGGTGTTTTTGCGTGAAAAAGCAACAAACATACAAGCATCCGTAGCTTGGCGTATTTTTTTTTTATATAATAAAAGTATAATAAACGTTTCAATATCTTTACTTCGTCTTTTCGTCTTCTTTACAACACAATAAAATTAAAATAAAATACTACTCCTGTTTTTCGTCATTCACGTCTTCCCTCGTCGTTCTTATCTGTCATTCCTCATTTCTTTTTTATTATCCTCTTCCACTTTTAACATTGCCTTTCATTATCGCATACAAACTCATTTCATCAATTCCACACATCCATACTTCCAAACCTGCAAGTTTATTAGTAGTAATATTTTCTATTACTTTACTTGTGACATATTGACTGTGATCTTGACAGTCTTTCTAATGGAAGAAAAATCACAAACATTAATCACGCGTCTGTAGCTACATTGAAAGTATTGAAGTAATATGTTTATGCATAGCAGTCTCGATTGAAGTAGATCGGTTGTCAGTCAACTTGAAGTGACCTGAAGTCGCCCGGGTCTGTAATTAGCGCCGCCGACTTCACTCATACACAATACAGATAAAGAGATATGTCTTACGATAAATAATATAATGGAAAATGATGACGAAGGAATATCTCCATTCAAATCATGGAATGTTTAATTTATGACGACTGGCGTACTAGAAGGACTTACGTTTCTTAAAAACTTCTGGCGTTTGACTAGGAATACCTACTTCTATAATATTTTGCCTTTTTATAAAAAATTCAAATCATTATTAGTATGACGTTACTTAATGCTGCCCACGACTTCGTCTGCGCAGGATTAAAATTAATTCCTAATTACGTGACACGTATCGTTATATTCTGGACAATTCACAGAATATATTACATTTTATATATGCTACTCTATGTGTAATTCTGATGTACAAGCTATTGTAAAGTTTTTTTAGAATCCAATCAGTAGTTTTTGCGTGAAAGACTAACAAACATCGATACACCCATACTTACTTTACAAACTTTTACGTTTATAAATACTAGCATGCTATATTCTGCCAGATTACGATGATACTTTGGTGAATTGCTGTGCGCTCATTGAACGCATACATAAAACAATACAGTAATTCAAATTCTCGTATCTAGGAACATTCCTGAGAGATAGATGGTGATAATGCTCAATCCAGTTCATTTAATAATTTTATGAGATTATGTTTTATGCTACGATAAACATTTGAAATACGTTAGAAAGTTTGTTAGTTTAATTTTTTTCGCAGTTTTATCATCTTTATTCTATACTATTATAATACTGCAAGTGGAAATTTGTTTATTAATATTATAAAGAGGAAAGATTTGTAAGGAAGTATGTTTGTAACGAATTGACTCAAACAGAACTAGACCGATTTAAAAAAATTGCCCCATTTGAATGCTTCATTATCATTGATTAATATAGGCTATATTTTATTACCGTACTCCCACGGGAACGGGAATTAAACGGGTGAAACCGCACGACGTCCGCTAGTCTAATATATAAAATAAACCGCTTACTTTTTTAATATATGCCCTGCGACTACTTAAATCTTGTTTTATTTTGATAGCCAGATTCATGACGAAAAGTATATGCATAAAAGTATATATAAAATTATCTAACATTTCGCTAATCTCATGAGTAACTATAAATATTGAGCTCTGTGTTACAGCATTGTTTTAAGTTGTATCTTAAAACCCTTTAAGTTTTTATTCAATAAATATCTATCAAGTGTGACAAAAACAAAAATTCCTTTACAAATATCACACATTACCTAATAATATAAGTACCATGCCTATAGCCGTTTCTTCAATATTTTCACTTCGGAGTTGAATATTCTGGCCTCGTTTAAGTATAAACGATAACATACATACACACAAAATGAGTAACAAAATAAATAAACACCAGACACAATGATATGAATACGTTATCAGAGAAACAATAGCATTAGTGGTGAAGCCCAAACATTCATTGGAAGGTACTAATGCGTCAACTTCCTGAGTTCCTATAGCCCCATTGTGAACGTAAGCCAGGATAAGCCATTGATGGAATCAGTGTTGAATCATTTGGACACATTTTTTGTTCTCTCTGTGGTTTAATATTGAAGATTTACACGTGTAAATCCTTAATTCATTCAAAATTATGATGTTATGATAAATCTATACAGATAAATAAAGTTGAAGTCTCTGTTTGTTATTCCAAAATTACAGCTTTTTACTAAATGCATATGAATGTATATACGGTACTAATAGAAAAACCAATTTTTAAACATTTTCTCTGTCTGTCTGTCTGTTTGTTCCGACTAATCCGCGAAGCTACAGGACCGATTTTAACGGAACTTTTTTCTGAATGAAATGTTACAGGGAATATTAATATTTAAAAAAATGGGTTCCGCGGGTCAGCCATGAAATAAAGTCTACGCGGGTGTTGTAATAAACTAATAAATTCAACATATAACAATCTGTATATTTATAGTCACCGGACGGTGCGAATATACTTACCCTCCGTAAATATATATTTTTTTCTATTTAATTACAAATCGCGAATTGTGATTAACTTGCATTATATAAGACTGAGCTGACTGGACACAGTATGAAAGCTTTTATATAACCCATGGTCTTATTAAAAAGTGTTATTTAGTACAGCTATGTAACAAGCATAGATGTGTAACAGTGAGGCAGAGCTTCCTCGCTGTAATGTAATGAGGGCACGCCCGGGGCGAGGCTGAGTGTAGACGCATGTAAATGTGGCTAATGGCCGCCGCGGACGTCTAATGAACTTGCTGGCTCGTTACACATTTTGTTCCCAGAATATTTAGAGTCTAAATATTCTGGGAACTAAGTGTGTGTCTTGATTTTAGATGAGATGATAATCGTCTTATTTCATACTGAATATTTTTATAAACATTTGTCATATACGTATTAAAGCTTTGAAGAAGTAATGCTGCTACATTTTAACCGACTTCAAAGAAACAGGAGGAGCGTTTCAATTCAGCTGTATTTTTGGTTAGTGTTTGGTTCCTCATGTTATGTTACAATTGTGGAAAACAAGCGTACACTGCTGATAGTAAGCGGCTACTACAGCCTATATTAACTCTTGTAACACCAAGTGTTTAATTTAATCATAGTCGATGATATATTAACATAGTTCATATTCCTTTTTTAATAAAAAGTAACATATTGTCCCATCATGTTGCACTAGCAACAGGAGGATTAACTGGACATACAAAAATAATCACGGAACCTCCGTTCTTCATCCTGGTGGGATAGTCCACTTTACCTGACTTCATAAACCCAACGGGTCCATCGCAGAACATATTATGTGGAAATTGTGAAATATAAATAACTTGATGGATAAAAGTTATACTCTAACTATTGAGCTACTTACTTCAGCACCTGTAATACGAAGTGGTTTCCATCAGAACTGAAATAGTGAGACAAAACCTTTTCAAACAGTGAGTGAAAGCATCCATTAAGCCTCCATTGAGGTGCGAGGGCTTGGGACGCAGATAAAACGCGTCCACTCTCGTGAATTGCCCACTCCGAATCTAAACGCTCCCAATTCCGGCTGGAGGCGACAAAGGCCGACTTTCAGACGCAACAATGAGCGAATGAAGCAAATTACCGCTTTTCGACACTTGAAAGCAAGCAGCGAGCCGCACCGCCGAGCGCATTGTCGCGAACGGTTTGCTACGAGAAACAAACGATAACAATAAACAGTAAAAGGAAAGTATTTTGCGTGCGACAAAAGGCGCGGGTAATAGGTGTTAATGGGCAGAGTCGATGAGCATCGTGAATAGGGACCCGCGGCGCCCTCGCGCCCTGCACTATTATTTTTATAACAAATCAACGGTGCGTTGATTGACAACATTGTTGAAATTTATAACGAATGCCATTATTTAGTTCTTATTGTCTACGATCACCTTTCATCGACCTTGGAAATTGCTACGAATGTGTTATCTAAACAACTTTGCACGCCTTCCTAATGATTTGCTTGTTTCTCAACCGACACTTCTATCGAAACACTCACTTAATTCACATATAACTAAAGTACCTAACGCCCACAACAAAACTGAATAAAGGGGAATCTGAACCGATGTAATCAAGTGAAGATG
The DNA here is from genome assembly GCA_929442735.1 of Watsonalla binaria. Taxonomy (NCBI): domain Eukaryota; kingdom Metazoa; phylum Arthropoda; class Insecta; order Lepidoptera; family Drepanidae; genus Watsonalla; species Watsonalla binaria. The sequence goes on from OV838932.1 coordinate 3,119,629, forward strand.
AAGCTTACATTATGCAATATATCTCCAACGAGGATTGTGCAAACAAGGCGTGGATAGCCACTCCTGGAGTAAACACCAGAAGAGCAAACAGTCAGGGACCGCCCGCAGATTCGCACCTATAGGTGCTTGTGGGTGCTACGGCAAGGGTTCACGGAACTCGATCATTCGATACTTGCAGCTGAGAGTGAAATGAAACAATATTTGAAAAGCAAACAATGCCTACGAGCCGTTACAAGTGTGTATTTTGACTTTTGAGTTTGATTAACGTTGCGTATAGTATTGTGAAATTCGCGATAATATTGTACCTTGTATTTTAGTTGTGTATATTCAAACTAAGAACTACCAAATAATATTCAGGATACTAGTGTCTGATCTAATATCCGTATTGAAATTCATGATCGTTTCCTTCCATTTTATTTGGTGCAACGAAAAACGCACGGCTGGTTTGATGCTAGGTTAAGGGAAACATTAGCCGGTGAATGTGGTTTGTGCGACGGACGCGGAGGGCTGATATCGACAGAATAAAAAACTGAAGCTATGAATAAATCTTAGCTCCTACGTTTGCAGGTCAAATATTCAACATAATTTTATTTAATAAACATGAGCATGCATAGTCTAGTAGAATCTAAGGTGCAGTAGCACATATTAAATTTTTGATCAAGACCAATATAGACCAACCTGTTGGTAATCCAAATAAATATATAACTAAATAAATACCTCCGGAACTCGCAAATCATTCGCATCCACCGCGGCGTGCACATAATATGTCACGCGTTTTCCATACCACCGAATCCGGAACAAAATATCGAATCAAATACAAATCGCGGGAAGGATTCCCATGAAATAAAAATGTTAGTGAAATAACGATTGTGACGGCGCAGTGGTGTGTGCTGTTCTATTGAGAGTCGGTCGCGTGGAGTCATTTAATTGCGGCGCGACGCACCCGCGCGTCCCCGCACCGTCGTTGTCGCGCCCGTGCGCCCCCTCGCCGTCGTGTCCTACAACAGATGCTGGTCGATACAGTAAGAGGGCTCCTCAGCTAATTGAGGGGCACTCGACTGCTTTATTGGCTGCGAGCGGAAGTTAAAAGGCTGTGGCGGTATTACTGCAACGATGTCTTTCGATCCACAAAATAGGTACTTTTACCAAAGAAAATGTATGTCGCTCAGTTGTTTTTTTATTAGACTTTAATACGGTATAGTGTATAAACTTGAGGCGAACCGACATACAAGATGTTTTTTTTAATTTAATTTAATGCAAGTCTGAAGCATGCATTAACGTTAATTAAAACGTCTCAAACATGAACAAATCAACAAAGACAGACGAGCATAAATATAAAAGCGGGGATAATGCAGCCGTCGATGAAAGTTGAAAGTGTTTATCGATAACAGGGACCACCGTAGAGATTATATAATACTATTAAAACGTTTAAAATATTCAAAAAGGTTTCAATAACAACGCGAGTCCAAGTGTCTATGACACAGTGTTGTTTTGTTAAACACGCACGCTTTTTATTCGGTTCAAGCCGGTCGAGTGGGTGCTCAGGCGTCGATAGGACGGCTTATACCACGATACTGCTCGCATTGTTTATTTTACCACCAATACTGTCAATAATGGTGTAAGAACCACGTGAACTAAAGATCATTATGTGGATTGATAGCGAATAACTGTGAACTTATGCCAGTTTAACATGCGTTCATTTGTTTATTGTGCGTCTGAGTCGGGCCGGTGAATTGGTTTAAATAATCAAGTGATATGGCAATGTTCGAATCCCAGAGGGGTATGTACCAATTAGTTTTCCTAAAAAAAATGTGCAGTGATTTCACACCACGTACTTTACGGTGAAGGAAACATTGTGAGGAAACCTGTATGTGTCTGAGAAACCATCTGTCACATTGGCGCTTAATCATCTACGGTGAAAAGTGGGTCTTGTCTTACAGACGTGCATATCATGTACATATTTGAAATGAAAGGTTCTAATGTTTTGTAGGAGAGTAAAGTTGTTGTATTTTTAAATACACATAAATACCGATCAAAGCTTGGTCGTTCAGGTACTAATAATAGATGACCGCAGTTGAAGCCAAATAGGTTCACGATGTTTAATTAAATTCTCTGAATTGCGACGTTGCTATTCAATTTTCCACGTGTGGGATGAAACCCAAGGAATCTTATAATCATCTTGAATTGACATTTCTTCACAAGTGTATATATATTAGGCATAAATGTTTGGTAGGGCGTCGTTTAGTGCTCCACATCAATTTAAAAATCAATTAACACTTAAAAATGTTTGTCGTTCATTTTATTTATTGTTGGGGTAGTTTTGTTTTAATTTAATTTTACAACAAAAATAAATAAAGTCTTATGTTCCACATATCATCCAAAAAATATCAAACCTTTATAAAGTCCTTTTACTTAGTCCTGTTACTTTTTTGTTTTAATTAAACTTACAACATTTAATTAAGTAATAAATAAGTAATAAACATAATAACGAAAAAAGTTAAGGGGGGGCGTAAATTTTTGCACAAGGATTCATGCAAAAAATTACCCTAAAATTTCTACACATAATATTTTTATTAATGGGGATATATGCCTATGTAGATATTGTACCTGAGTTAGATTACACCTCGTTCTAACGATTTGAAACTACTTTGTTAAAAGTCTAAGCAAATAAGGATATTTTGAATGTCGAAAGTTTATCTCTCTATCTGTATATGTCCTTTTTCTTTACATGGTTAGACTGCTGAACCGATTTGGCTAAATTTTGAAAAAGAGATAGTTTTGACTCCGAGTTAGGACATAGGTTACTTAAAATACCACTACTCGGGTGAAGACGCGGATGATAGGTAGTATTATATAAAGTCAGAGCCGTGGTGGTCTCGGGGTTTGAGCAGTCGCCTGCTACGCAAGCGACGCAAGTTCGAATCCCAGTGGGGCCTGTACTAATGAGTTTATCTAAAATACTTATGTAAAGTGATTTCACACCACGTGCTTTTCGGTGAAGAAAAACATCGTGAGGAAACCTGCATATTTTCTGAGAAGTAATTCAAAAACGTATGTATAGTGCCTGAGACGGCGATAGACTCACCATCTGTCACGTTGGCACTTAATCAAATTCGGTGAATAGTGGATGTTGTGATAACAACACCTCTGCCTACCCCTTCGGGGAATACAGGCGTGAGCATATGTATATAAAGGAGTGTGTTGTGATTAGTGCGACAAATCTTATGGTTAGATTCAATATGTTGCATTTCTTGATAATATTTTTTTATGGTGCATTTAATATCATTGTCATGGTAATGTTTTGTCATCGGGCACCTAAGCCGTGAAGTTTTGAAACGCATTCGTGTACAAAGGGCTTCGAGGAACCCTTGGAGTGTTGACTCGGGATCCATCACAATGGACGCAAACTGCGATCCACTCACATCAGATTATTTTTAAAGGCGACCCAACCACGTTTGCTCAGATGACTCGCATATCATTCGCTTTATTACAAAACTAGCTGTGCCCCGCGGTTTCACCCACGTAAACTTAATTTCATGGATGGATTTTTTCTCGAAACCCTAATTTACTATGTAGTTGTATGAAGCCTATGTTACTCCTTATGACACCAGCTACCAGTCAGTGAAAATCCCGTTAAAATCGTTCCAGCCATTTCAGATATTACCCGGAACAAACAGACAGGCAGACATACAGACAGATGGACAGAAAGAAAAAAAAATAATGTTTTTCAATGTCAGTACCTCGTATTCTTTCATATACATTTAGCGACACGCTGTTATTTTAGGTTACAAACAGACACTTCAATTTTATTTATCTGTATATATATATATATGTATAAATACCTAATCGTGCTTTGTTAAAAGTTTCATCAAATCAAGATATTTAGAAGTGTTTTAGGTGAGCAGTACGCGATAAGTCGAAGATTTTAATGTTACATTAAACTTATAATACATATATATCTAGGTGTTAAGCCATTTCAGACAACTCAGAAGGTATATATACCGCTTGTGTTTTACATTGCAAAATCGCTATCAACGTGGATTAATTTCGCTTTGACCAATTAATTACATAAAGCTATTACGAAGATTCCACAAAACCTGTCAAATATTTGCCTTAAATATTTATATAACCTTACTATAGAATAACACGTGGTGCCTACCAGACACCAGATTATATTTGCTTTCCCATCGTTGTTGGTGAATCGCCAGTTCCCGGTAAACCAGCCTCCAGAGCGTCTGCAATAACAAACACCATTTCCAAATAATGACAAGTGCAAACACGGCAAACACATTATTAGTAAGTAGATTTTATCTTAATTGCTTCAAGACATGTTCTCTATTACACAAACAGCGGTTGGAAAACTTTGTGGACAATATCGGTAGCTCATTAATGGAGGAAAGTTTGGGTAAATATTTGACGGTTGGGCCACAATCGTAATTATACCGAACACTGGTAGTTTGTATAACAGTTGGCTGGTTAATGACGAAACTCGGAGGCACTGCGCGAGTCAATAAACAAATACGTGTACGTATTATAGCGGTCGATGCCTGCCAAAGTGTCCTGTTTAAATGTGTGTATATGTTCATTGTAATATATTTCAAGTCTAGCGGACGTTACGCGGTTTCACCCGCACAGTTCCTGTTCCCGTGGGAGTACGGGAATAAAATATACCCTATATTTCTCGCTGATAATGTAGCTTTGCTGAAAGAATTTTTGAAACTCGGTCCAGTACTTTTTGAGCCTATTGATTGTAAACATACTGACATACAAATCTTTCCTCTTTATAATAATAGTATGGATAATAATAATGAAAACTGTGTTCGGACATAAATTACTTATTTAATTATTTTTTTTATAATTTATGCAGCTTGCGGATATTTGCTGCCTAGATCTAGCCTACACTAAATGCATTGTCTATTTTGAAAGAATGATAAATTCATATACCTATCTTTGGCTATTACGTGTCGGTTAACGCCACTGCTAGTCGTGCTAACAGTCAGGGGCCTTACCATAAGCTCTTATTGCCATGTTAGTTTTACTCTTTTATAAGACAGACGTATTTGATGTGTATACATCTGTCACTGTCACACAGCATAACTATCATTGCAATAAGAGCTTATGGTCAGGCCCCTGGACTAACCTCCTAGTCAACACACCACTAGTCCGAGCCATACGCACTGTAAACGAGCTTCATTCCAGAACTGAAATTTTTTCATAAATTTGTGTGAATTCATAAAAGTGTTACTAAATATTGTCAGTTATGCTTAATATTCTTTATTTACTTTATCTAGATTTTCAAAGTTTGTTATTTTTTATTGATTCTCTTTTTTTCTAATTTAATTATCATATAATTAAGTACTTGTATATATATGAGCAGCATTACCGCATTGGGTACATCCTGTAATGGTACACATAAGCTTTTAATAATAAATAAATAAAGAAATATATGGCATAGTTAAGGAAAATAAAGTAAGATATTTAATTTAATGCAAAGTAGTTATGAATGTGACCAGTTAACTAAATAATAAAGCAAATTAGTTGCAACAAAAATAAAGTTAAAGAATTTCTTAATGAGCTGGCTATTTAAATACGAAACGGAATCGAAAAAGTGCCTATGTATAAACACTTGGCTATTTCCGCACAAGTATCTATAAGGTAATAATGACTACGTATCCCTTCATTAGCGGCAAGTGGCATCCCGGCTATCCCATATCACGGGTGTTTGCTCCGGCCTGAAACCCGAGACTGGCCACACTTTGTTGTCTCAGCTCTTCTAAGCGACTACTTCACAGACGTTGTGTAATAGAAAATATTACACATAACCGCTCTTTGTATGAAAACACAACATTTGTTTTACGATGGGAAAATATTTTTACTTCTTTATTGTGGAACTGATTCGGCCGCTGCCAGTCGGCTCCAAGTTGTACGAGGTACTTTGGAATAGAGTTTTGATTACATTTCTTAGAAACGCGGAAGCCGCAGCAATGCTAGCATTAACTTCTTCATTATATATAAATGTAGGTAAATATCATTTAAAGGACATCTTCAAACATTACAAATTGAATTCGTAATTTCAATGCAAAATTATTCGAAGGTTGGGATAAATACGAACAAGAGGCGGGATTCGAGCCCACGATCTCTGCAAACCGTGGAGATGCGCAGCCAACTGAGCTATTTGTGAACACACCTTATAAAATAAATTATATTTGAACGCATTCTTCTTTTAAACTACGTCCTGGATCTTATGAGTTTTTACTCATACGCAGTTTTTACTCAAACTCAACGTCTTCGTAATCTTCTAATATATACATGATTTTATGGACGATCCCATGCAGATATAATATATATATATATATGTGAACATTTAGAAAAATAATTATAAATTCTAGTACTTAATTACGTAATATATTTTGAAGTGTGCAATAAAGAATGATGTATATAATGAAAAATAAATGCTGATATGTTTAATATGTTGTTAAAATGTAATGTAATTAGATAATTAAGTTAATATTTACATGCCCTAAAATTGGGTGAAATATGTGATTCTTGTAACATTTAATAACACCTACCCTTTGTACCATATTTCTTGTGAATAAATATTATTTCTATTTCTATTTCTATAAAATTCTCGAGTCGCGGTGATGGTTACCAAACTCCTCCGAAACGGCTGGACTGATTTGTATGAAATTTTGTGTGCATCGGATGGGTTTCAGAATCGGCTAACAACTTTTTTTTCATACACCTAAATTGCAAAGATAATCCAACCCAAAAAAAATGGTAATTTCAAGGAAATGTTTACTAAGATATATTCATATTCCAACGCATTGAACGTAACTAATCAAAGCCATCGTTTGCATTCTGAACTTTCTTCAAACCTTAGTTGTGTGGGTTTGACCTGTTTACTATGTACTTGGTGCTTTAAACAGGTATATATATATATTGTTATATAACTATGTATATTGTTGGTATTGTTGTACACTGAATGTTGTCAAACGCACAGCAAACCACTACACGCTGCTTGGAGACAACGAACCAATTTATTTAAACCTATAGTCAAAATTGGAGCCATTGCATGATGTAGTGATGCTAAGGACAATGTCTTCAACAACGCTATTTCTCAAGGGTCTTGGAAAACTGGTGGTAAGCAAGTCGTTTTGTCTATTTGCCCTAAGCCCACTTCACCTCTTGACTTGACTTGACCGCTGGGTCACATTCCTTCTGTCGAGTGACCTGCGGCAGCTCTTAGTGCCATAACATTTCGACTGTGTGACAGTGACAGATTTATACACAGCACATACACCTGTCTCACACTACGTGTCAAACTATCATAGTAAAGCTCTCACTTCAAGTCATTCTCTAAACTGTCATATGTTTTGTTTCAGACCACCATTGGATTGTTTAGATGGTTGAGTAAACTCGCTGCAAACATTGAAGTGTTTTTCCTGTGAAATGGAATTTATGAACAAAAGACCTTACATGACGACTAATGCTTTCAAAATAAAGGATGTTCATCTCAAGCCTTAGACTAATTCTCAATAGTATTTTGTAAGACAAATTAGGCCTGGGAGCCAGGATCAGTCGGAGCAGACCTTGGTTGTTTGAATGAAACACCGTAACTTGGGCAGTCTTGGTATTTAATTATTCGACATGTATGTATGGAAATGTGTGTGCTATATAAGTTATGAAAAGAGACTTTCAACAGCGCGATCTAAAAAGATATAACGCCATCTTGTGAGAAATAGTTACACTAACTTGGTGAAGGGTATTCTACGTTTAATAGTAGTCGTAATTTGACCCCTTAATTTTTTATTGCACTTAATGCTAAAGCATTTACTTACTGCCAGTCGACAAATCATACTGTAGGCTAGGTTATTTATTCTTTAACTAGCTGTGCCCTGCAGTTTTACCCTTATAGATTTTTATTTTCACTGAGTCCAATTAAAAAGAAAGTAGCCTAAGCTACTCTTTGTAACATCAACAATCTGCCAGTGAAACTCCTGCTAAAATCGGTCTAGACGTTTCGAAGATTAGTCGAACAAACAGACAAATAAACTTTTAATAATTGTTGTTTTTTTTATGTGAGAACTTGAGTAAGTATATAATTGTATATGCATTTAATGAAAAGCTGTTAATTTGGAGTTACAAACAGACACTTCAATTTTATTTATCTGTATATATGTACGGATAATTTTAGTACAAACAAAACATTTTGTGTATCACAACAAAATAAAACAAAGCTTTTGACTTAATACCGCCGCAACTAATGTCTCAAATCAATTCACAAAGCATTGGAAATGCCAGTAGCCAGTTGGAGCACGTACAACCGAGTCCACATGACATCCGAGGCATTAGTTTAGCCGGCGTACGAGTACACCCCGTATGCAAATGAGCTTCGGGGTGTCTCGGGGTGCCTCGGGCGGCCTCGTGTTTACGAGCTAATGTTCGATGTACCTACCACCCGTGCCTTAAATAAAACATAGCAGCTGAATTCGCCCGTTTTCCTTCTCGGGAAATATATTTTGCGATTTGTTTTCCGTTGGGGTGTTATAGGGAGTTTGTTTTTGAGTGCTCCTGAACTACTTACTACTATACCTATTGGTAAGTAGGCATTCTAGCAATAAGTAACTTTATATTATATCTCCTACTTATGATGGTAATGTTCTAAACAACTCTATAAGATTATAATTTGTATTTATTACATGCTTTGCGATTGTACCCTCTAAAAGTTTCTTATCTTTAAATCTATCTAATATTAAATCCCTAAAGGTAGAAACCTTTAGGGATTTAGAAAAAAACATATTAAAATCTCAAGGTGTCCGGTAAGCAATAAGTCATGACTGCACTTGATATTATTCAGTCCATACGAAACGTTGATAGTTCTTGAAGCCAAGTCATAACATCTGGGGATTTAATTTGATGAATCTGATGGCCAAAATCTTCGAACATTTATGGTTATTTGTTCTGCATAACTATGATCAAGTGACATCCACGCATTATGCTTGAATAGACAACTTTCTCATAGCCTTTGTATTGCAATCTCTATTTCTAATTAGAGTGTCGATATAATTCAAGCCTTCCGCAAAAATACTTTAACATATTTCACACGTTTTCTTGAAAATTAATTGAGCGGTAAATATAAAGGAAATGTATTTTGCTTGTGAATAATAGTGACTATTGTATCCAATGATCCAGCGTCGAAGTGAGTCAGCCTGGCGTTGATTGGCGCATAGCTTTTGTTTCCACAACATGGCCGACTCGACTCTTTATTTACACATTGTTACGCTAATATCCATCTCAAAGACCCTTACTGAACTGCCGGTGAACACTCACACAGAGCTCAGGGTAGGTTGGTCGTTGGTGGTGCTTTGTTAATTTGATTCGATTGAGTTCTTACAGAAAGCGATACCGCTTCATTGTTTGGCTGGTTTTACATAACGAGGTGCAAACGGCGCTTTGTGCCGGCCCATTGTGGGGGAGTACCCAAACGTTTGAGATGTGAATTGAAAGGCGCCGCGCCATGACGAGGCGCGAGCCGAGGCTTCGGCCCATGTGTGGAGTGAGAGCGGGGACGTGCACCGGACTGAACCTTAAGTATAGGTTTTTTGCTTATTATTGTGGCTGGTAATGCACTATTTAAAACTTTTTTCGAAGGCGGCTGTGATCAAATTCCAAAGATGCCGGATATTTCGAGTCCTAACGAATTTCGTCTTTTAAACATTACCAAACATATACTTCAGGTTCGGCTGGAGGCCCTTTTCGCCCTTTAAGCAGTGGAGGTAACTCCCCCTACCAATTGGGAGCGACCATATCGTAAAAATTAAATATAATTCGAGTAATGAACTCACAAGCAGGCTTACATGTAAGCAGAAAGCAGTGCTTACTATTTGTGATGACTGAATACACTCGTGTCGTGTGTGTGTGCTTATGTTTGTGTGTATGTCTATACCAAAACGTATGTACCTACTCGCCACATTGGTATGTCATTAACATACCTACCTACTTATTGTTAATGCTTACCCCTCTGAAAATCCAATCCTGCTCACAAGTATATTCTGGGAGAACAATATATGACGCAAGAAGGTGACATTTAGGTGACCTTCTACGTAATTCCATAAGCGTAGATTCTCACAGAATGAACTTTTTATGTGCGTGTGAAAACAAATATTTTATATTCAAACACAAATTTTAACTAATACTATAAAATAATTTGATAAACAAGGTACTTTATTCAATTACAAACAAAAACTTGACCTAAGTACTGACTTAGGTCACGTTTTTTGATAATAACGTTGGCTGGCAGCTTTGCCGCACCGAATGGCAATGTTGATTCCCCAAATGACTAGTCACGAGGGACCTTCACCAGATTACAAATAATATAATAATTTTGGGAGGGGGTTAAACAGTACATACCTACTTAATCTGAAATAAATAGCAATCATCATAATAATCAGGTCAATTGGTTGCGTATTGTACCACACACTAACGTTGCGTTATAGAGCGCCGCTCTTTGAACTGTCCAAATGATTGTTTTATATTTGTAAAGCGGCGAGCAGCGCCGACGTAATATACCATTTCAATTAGTACCACTCCAGTTTTATTTTACAACAATGCTTGTGCCGACTCATTTGTGTTTTTAATTTGATACAAAACTAAATACGTCACTGAAATGTTAAAGTATAAGGTCTCTGGGTATTTGTGGCTGAGATTAAGGAAGTAAAGTTTAGGTTTAAGTAAGAGACTTTTATTCAGTCAAAGTCAAAAATATCTTTATTCGATTAGTCTTTTTACAAAGCACTTTCAAATCAGTTTCAAAGTCAGAATGATTGAACATGCAAGATTGTACATGCTACCGCCAGGTTCGGAAGGTTGCCTTTACTGAGAAGAAACTAACAAGAAACTCAGTAATTACTCTTTTCAATAAAACTTTTGACTTTTGGAAACCTTACAGAACACAGGAGCTAAATTACGAGACCTTAGAGTTATGTTGTCTAATTACGGTGAGTATGGTTTCCAGTGTTCCTATAAAGGTAATCGCTGGGCTAGCTAAGGTCCTTCAAATTCAAATCATTACGTTGTTATAGCGATTCCATGTTTTACAAGATTTTTGTCGCAATATCCTTACAGGCACAATATTAGTGGTTCTTGAATGAATGCCTGACGGTTCTTAAAAGAAACCTCAAATCGTATGTCGACATTCGTGTCAGTATATTAAGGTATACATGAATGTCGAGGGCTGCATACGTTGATATGTGCAATGACCACCGCTTACCATAAGCGACCTTTATAACTCCTACGTAAATAAATTTGTAGCAGCGTAACTCGTAGCGCGTAGCACTTACGCCTAACATTAGACTTAAACGAGGCTCCCTTTTATTATGATATAGGTTGTAAGTAAGCAAATACAGGCCTATTTTTTGAAATAAAAACGTTAAATGTTTGCATCATTGAGCGAGAGGGTTGTCAATCTTTAAGATTTTCAAATTTACATTACTGTTACAATAATATAGATATGTCGTTTTGAAGTTTAATGTACAGGGTTCGTAAAACACGTAAATAGTGTCAAGTGAGGGCCTAGTGCGAGTATTTCATTGCCGCCGTCACAAGTCACCGCATCGACGTAAACGCAGATTTGTATAGGATCGACAACAGCGCCGTCTGTCGAACTAAAGATGACACTATTGTGATCTTATACAAATTTGGGGTTACGTCAACTCGATGACTTATGACGACATGACACCATTGACGCTATTGCGATTTTGCTTATAATCTAACATCTCGTAGACTTGCGTATATATGTAAATGTGTAATTTTGAACCATATGTTCCTTGATTCTTGTAAAGCTTATATTCATACTGTGGTATAATCTTTAGCTAGTCTATGGTATAAATTTGATCGAAACACTACATTTGGGAAATGGCACGTGTAATTGTAAGATAATGAGAGATGAGCTGCATTAGCCGGCCTGTAATCAGCGGCCTCTAATCACGGCGGGAGTTAGGTGCATTACTTATGTGCTCACACTAGTTCGACTAATGTTACATAAGTTTTGTTAGTCAACATTTGAAATATAACTTATAAGCTAACCTTTCATCGTATGAAGCCTATATAGTGCTTGTGCTAGTAAAAAAAAAGGATAACTAAAATCACTAGTATATTATGATTCAAAATCTATTTACGAATGTATAATGTAAGCGCATTTCTTAGAAACAGCGGCACCTTTTTGGTTATTCTTATTTCGTCGTGCTTTGTAGTTGTCAGGGCACTCAGGGTCAACTTTGTATGAGAGAAAATGTTTGCAAAATTGTATGGACATGTGAACAATTTAGGTAAGGTTCTCAATATAAAAAAAATTGTTAGTGAATGAGACAGAAGATAACCAGGATATTCAAATCCAATATGCAAATAAACTGCTGCTCACTAATATATGAAAGGGAGTAAATACTTACATTTAAAAAAAATATTTCAGCCTCTCTGTGTGTCGGTCTGTCTGTCACCGTGAATCGAGTTACCATCAAACATACTGTGTTGATGTGTCTATCTGATATAAAAGTATATCAATTTTAGTAAAATAAAGCAACAACTTAATGCCATTAGAAACTGACCAAAAAAACCATTACGATGAACAGTGTTATCCTATAATGCTGACGTGTCAATATGTTGCAGTCATAACACAAGATCGGAACATTTAAAAAGTGGATAGTACGGTTAATTATGGGACATGTTTCTTGTGAATGCTTTCCACAAGCATAGTCATTATAGGTAAGTAATGCTTTTCTATATTGATGTACATTACATAATTTGAGGATGGACCAGAACCCGATTAGTTTAGGCGTGTTTCAACGTTGACGAAATTTCGTGGCATAGATATTTGTGTGGCTGAAAATGTGTTGATCCAATCTTTGGAAATCAACCACAACTCGACACAATTATTCAACAGTAGGGCATAACAGTATCTCTTGTTGCATTTCTGAAGCTGCCCCACTGGGGAGTGTACCTTCACCTTACAGAAGATTGCAGCCAAATAATGCTACCCCAGAATAGCACTGTGTTTCTGCGGTGAGTAAGAGCCAGTTCCCCATGAATGTAATAGTAAAATTTACATAATTTTTGGGATTTTCCGCGATTAGTTTTTAGATTTTTCTTTATAACATAGACAGCATTCATAGACTGCAGAAGCCGTTTACCATCAGGCGGACTGTATGCTTGTTTGGAGTCTTAGTACTTACTATGGAAAAAAATACCATTTGAAAAAGATGACACGTCACAACTTGATGCAAGGAAAGGTGAGGAAAATTTAGTCGATTTTTCACGTTACTTTCTATCGTGTTTCACAATGTGCATAAGATACAAAATGTATTATAAGTTTTTACAATTATATTATATTATATTATTTATATATTATATTAAAATTTAACTCGGGACAAACGGGCCGGGACAAAAATACATCTAACACTGAACGGAGTCCGCGAGCACTGCTAGTTTACAATAACTACATACATACATATGCTCACGCCTGTATTCCCCGAAGGGGTAGGCAGAGGAGTTGTTATCACAACACCCACTTTTCACGGAAGATGATTAAGTACCAACGTGACAGATGGCGGGTCCATTGCCGTCTCAGACACTTTACATACGTCATTGAATTACTTCTCAGAAATATGCAGGTTTCCTCACGATGTTTTCCTTCACCGTAAAGCACCTGGTGTGAAATTTAAAATAACTCTAAACTTTTTAATGTACCCACCTTAAGCTTTGCCGCGGCCTGCGCCGGCGCTCACAGACCTTTGATGAAATAATTGATACTCCATCGATAACATAAAAACTGGTACAAAAACTCACCAACCTGTTTTTAAACGAATGATATTATAACGCGATGTGGGCCTCCCTTCTTGTCAAATATACAATTCGCTTACATGTGGTAATTATTTATATTTGTTATAATTGACCAGTCAATTAAACCTTCAAGTTACAGGTATCTTTCCTAATACCTGTAACTAAGGTACCTCTACCTTGATGGTGCAATCACTGGGGGCACGCATTATTAGTTACGCCTTTTTGAATGAACCTCAACGTAGACTCAGCTGTAGACTTTATACACACACAGTCAATAACATATTGTTACATTACAAAGTATAAAAAATGATAATGTATGTTGGGGAGCTCAGATGTGTATATTACAGGCTCTCCGCCTAGTTTAGCCATCTGCGGCAATACCACATTATTCAATAGTATTGTAATAATTACCCATTGTAACATTCACTTATCTATGTCTATGTGTGTTAACTGTGTAGTTACTTACTGTGGCAAATAAATATTATTATCATATATCTTTAATCGAGCAATTCTTGTATACCTATATATAATCGGAATCTCGGAAACGGCTCCAACGATTTTCATGAAATTTTGCATGTAGGAGGTTTCAGGGGCAAAAAATAGATCTAGATAGGTTTCATTTATGGAAAACATCGTTTCGACCATGTTTTCAGGCACTGAAAAAGCAAATTTCGCCGACATCTGTCAAGTTATGGTAGCTCAAAGGAGCGGGTTCCAGCGTACCCCGGTTCGAGACTGACGCTCACTGGACTTTTTTTTTCTTTTTTTCTGTGAAGATGAAACCGAGGACAGCTTGTTCAACCAGATATTTATATATTATATTATACGCGGGGCACAGTAAGACATCAGAGTCGGAGTTACACCATACCTTGTGGTGTTTGCACTGTAATTGCCAAAGCTATCGTTATTACTTACAACAGTGTTATGTTATTGGTGTAGCCAAATAAGTGAGGAGATCGGTTGGATCAATCATAAGTGCTTTATTAAAAACCCTGCACTCTAAACAACTTATTTCCTTTCACTGTGCGAAGTAGGAAATAATATTAATACATCGCTGCGTTATTGGTGCTATTACGTATAGAAAGTGTGAAATTAAATCGTAATTTTGTGTGAAAAAGTGTCGATTAGCCGGAATTGAGGCCGGCCGGTATTAGCCTGTTTGATAACAGACCTTATGCCGCCGTTTCCTAAAACATTTGTAGCCGAATGTGTCAAATCATGGCATCCATTTGCGCCTAATATTCATGTGGTGTGAACAATTGGTGTGAGTTATTAAAGTTAAATTTTTGTATATTTATTTGTGTCATAAACGTTGTTTGTACACGATCTTGGTGTTAAAATATATTTCATGAAAATATCTTCAGCTTTCAAAATAAAACAAACTGAAAAAAAAAACCGAATACACTTAGGTTTATAGTATTTTACTCATATGTATTATTATATTTTTGCCACGCATCATCATCTTCCTGACCTTATCCCATGTATTTGGGGTCGGATTTTGATTTAGCCCGATGAGGCTGATCACTTGATTTTTATACGAAGCGAATGACATCTGACCTTCGTAACCACTTTTTCGAGGAAGATCGGCAATCTGGGTTAAACTAGAAGTCAATCTTTCTTAGGCCTCTGACTGACCTGCAACGATTGCGAAGATGTTAAATTGACAACCGGTACCAACAGCTATACGTGCTCTCCGAGGAACGGAGGGAACTCGTGCGGTTCCCCTTCCAACTAGGCTAGGGTTAGGATTGCTTAACTTCGCTGATCGAATGATATGCGCAATAGCAACTGTGCCACGAGCCCCTCCTCGAGAGTTATTTTGCTAAGCATTATAATTAAAATATTTTGGTACTAATACTTATTAGTTTGTCTAGAGCCGTGGTGGCCTTGGGGTTTGAGTAGTCGCTCGCTACGCAAGTGACGCAAGTTCGAATCCCAGCGGAGCCTGCACAGGGTTTTCTAAAAACTTATGTACAGTGATTTTCACACCATGTGCTTTACGGTGAAGAAAAACATCGTGAGGAAACCTGCATATGTCTGAGACGGCGATAGACCCCCATCTGTCACGTTGGCAAATAGTTAGTAGGGGAATACAGGCGTGAGTATATATGTATGTAGTTTGTATAGTCGTAGAACAAGTGTTCCAATGAAATGTTGTGTGCCCCTGGCGGCGGTGGTCCCAGCACTGTTTGTTGTTTACTACATGCAGTGGCGAGTCACGCACACGATACCGATCTCGCCACGCACAAACATTTCCACGGTTGTTGATGGAAAACCTGATATATACTCACTAACTGCCTCCCTAAAGTGTTCACTTACAGAGCGAAAAACCTTTTTAGAAGTATTACTAACTTTCGATCTACGAATTGTTCTACGTATTGAATATATTTATGAGTCGACAAGATATATATATGCCTATTAGAGGACTCGACAAATGTCCTGCATACCGACTGCAGGTACTGAAACCATTCAGGGCGCCAACCAAACGCATACAAAAAGCATTCTTATAATTCTTATCAGTATATCTGCTTAGGAGGAGTTCAGTAACATACACACGTACAGTAGAATTATATATATTAAAATATGATGTGCGTCTTTGTTCAGAAAAAAAATGTCTATTGGTAATGAAAAAAATCCTGTCAGTCCTACATAGTGCATATTGGTGATTTATAAAATCATTACTTTGATGAGTTAGCCCCAATAGTGACATATTGACAGGAACTGACGCTGGACATGGATATAGAGATAAGAGCTAGAGTAAACGCTGTACGGAAATATTACCTAATTGTTATTTCCATGTAAAATAACTTGGAAATGTCCTCCTTTGCGAATATCTGTGTTTTAGTGTGATTCAAATATTATAATCGGTATGTACATAAACAACCAATTTTTTTAAATGTGTCTGTCTGTTTCTGTCTATTTCTGAAATGGCTAATCCAATTTCAGTAAAATATCTCTCTTAAAATTTCTCCAGGAATTTCACTAGCAGTTAGCTGAGAGTACAAGAAGACAATTAGACTCCTTTCATTTAGAATAAATAATGAGGTTCCGCGAATGTAAGCACGAATATAAGTCTACGTGCGTGAAACCACAGGACACGGCTAGTAAACCCATATAAATTGTCTCATCTACACCTTTCTTTGGCTGGAATTCTCGTCATACTTGTGAACAGGTGCTGCTTGGGGGGCTGGCTATATCAAGCTACACATATTTATACAAGCTATATTTTTTTTATTGACTTTAGTGCACTGGAACTGTGTTCATGGTCTTATATATTTTTTTATAATTGTAATTTATATGTATTACGCAAAATTTTTAAATGACTTTTTTTTAAATGAGTAATTACTGAGTTTCCTGCCAGGTTCTTCTCAGTAAAATCAACCTTCCGAACCTGGCGGTAGTATGTATAATCCTGTGTAATCTTGTGGTTCTGACGATTTGAAAGTACTTTGTTAAAAGTCTAATCAAATAAAGATATTTTGAATTTTGGAATTTTCTTTAAGAACATTATCAACTAAATAGATAGTAGGGAAGTAATTAGTTACATAACACGGAACGCAGGTATTTTTAATACTTCAATAAATTATTTATGTACCGAGCCAGTAAGTGGAGTAAAACTCCAAGTCATGGGTATTTACGGTAATTGCTGTGTGCATTCTTATATGAACCCTGGCCGTTAAACATTTGTGCCCGCGCGCATATATTAAACACTAGCTTCCAACCGCGGTTTCACCCGCCTTTTATTGTACCCCTGGTAACAATAAAAAGTTTCACAGAAAATTCAACCCCTCATTACACCTCTTTTAGTGGCGAAAAGAACAATGGACATAACCATAGAATTTCATGGACCAGCGATTTAGGCTTTGAGTTTGATATCAATCAGTCAGGACATAGAATTTTATATGTATAGATTACGTTGCGCCCATATGCTTCGTTAATGCACACATCATTTGCGATTACCTACAGCTGATAGGCTGTTATTAAGTTTTTTCGCTTCCACCTGAATATGCAGCAGTTATTTTACTAAAAGCAGCACGATCGTGTGCCAAGATTATGGGGCATACGTAGAGTGCTTTTCAAACATCACTTTCTTTCTAAGAATATTGACCTGATGTTTTGCTAAGTAAATTTGTTTATTGAATTTTTAAATTAGTCAATCCAATGATTAATGTTTGCACACATACTTACATGCAATACTTAAGTAGATTTTTTACATGTACTTGCTTTTGAAATGCTTTACGGTTGACTAGAATCTAACTGCAAATCATATTCAAGGTTTTTGTGAAAATATACATACACATATCTACATAAGATGCTCATGCCTGTATTCCCCTGTGTTGCAATAACAACACCGACTTTTGACCGAAGATGATTAAGTGCCCACGAGATAGATAGTGAGTCCATCGCCGTCACAGGCACGATACATAAGTCTTTGAATTACTTCTCGGGCATATGCAGGTTTCAGGTGTGAAATCACTGCACATAAGTTTTTTTTTAAAACAAATAGGTCCCCGCTGTGATGCGAAATTACGTTGCTTGCGCCGCAGACGCTTAATATTTGTACTGAAAGCTATGGCCAAAGTTATAGCAGGCGGTAGTTTACATAATACAATATACAGTTCAGTCAAGGTGTGGTGTAAGCGCGAGTGCAGGTTTAAGTGGCGCAGGAAGAGTCTCCTCCGACAGCGGCGCGCCCTCTAATTACACCCGATCCGACGGATAGCGCGCTTTTATCTCCAACACTCTTCCATTAACCAAATATACAGCTTTGTAGCCCGCTAATCATATACTACACTATTTTCCAACGCTAAAACCAATTAAAAACATTTTGATAGACAAAAATAAATTGTAAGTAATTACACGTTCCGGACGGTGCCATTTTGTTGTTAGCTTCTCAGGCCCGCTAATGGACAGTTCGGAGGAGCAAACTGCTTGCTTCTCCGCAGGAGGCGGCGCGTTTGTGTTTTTTGATTTTAATTTATTCACAAAACTCTATTGTTGTTAAAACAGCGGAAGCAAACATATTTAAATACGTTATTTAGATTTTACGATTACGTCCGAACTAATTTGCCGACATTATCTGCATTGGTAAGGTAAATTGGAGCAGATAGAACTGCGAGTGGAATCACATACTAATTCAATTAATTGTGCCTAAATACAGAGGTGACGGTCAATAATCTAAATCAAGTGGTAATGAAGTGAATATAGAGATGAAACACGTCGGTAATAGCCCGAACGGGAGCGCTTTGTCGGCGGACGGCGTAATTTGCGAATTAGCGACGTGCAATGAGCGGCGGCACTCAGGCGCACTGTAATCTAATTAATTAACCTTTGTAGCACTTTGAACGGCGACAACTCGCGATTCGCGCCGTGCCTGCGTTTGGAAACTTCGCTTAGGTCTATGATTACAGGACACTTACAGGACTCGCATATTTTAGTACTATCTTCCAACTATAAATTAAGCCTAAAGGTACTCATTCAAACTTTTTTAACATCTTGGTAATTCTTAGGTTGGTAAGTGACTGATTATGCATCGGAAACCTATCCATATAGATACATATAAATACATGGATTCAAACCCCGATTTATTTCAAGATAGTGATTTGCACTGTCACATAAATTCAGTTACCACAAGGTGAAGAAAACTGCACGAAGAAACCTGCATAGGTACATAATTTTGCTACCATTCGGTATATGAGTGAAGTCCATTGTGGTCAAGAGACCAATCATCTGTCAAGTTGTGTCCAATACCAAAGACGCCTAATAATAAAATATCAAAGGCATATCATGAATTGAAATGGATGTAAATTATGAGAAACTCCGAAGGTAGGGAAAACGGCAAATCTAAGCTAATCACAGGTAAACGTAAGTACTAAAGACAAGTAAGTGGTTGGGTCGGGTGTCAGCTAGTAAAGGCATTGTTCCCGTAGTTGCCAGTTTCCCAGGCCACCACTAAGGTAACGTTATTTGTACGCTGCTAATGGAGTAAGAGCATCGCCAAATGGTCGGTGCCACGCTTTTAATGCAATTTCGCCGCCCTTTGTGCGAGAGAATTGGCGCAATCAATCCATTTACACTTTGTTTCGCCAACACACCCACTGTACGGCATATAAGACACGCTTTTAGCGCCGGCTAAATTGCTTCCCGACTTTTGTCCACTATTCCCGCATTCGGGATCACGACGTATTTTTCAAATAAGGACTGAGGCATAGTTCCATGAGTGTAGTGCATCAGGAGTTTATATTTATCTCAGTTGTTTGGTGATTGAGATTGAATAGCATAAGTCCACTTTCTCCCTAAAGGGTCCCTGAAGGGGTAGTTACGTCACCACTTTTCACCAAAGATGATCAAAGTGCCGAGCTTAACAGATGGCGAATCCGTCACCGTCAGATGCTTTACAAATGTCTTTCAATTTCTCAGACATTTGTCTGACTAGGATTTAAACTTGTATCGCTTGCGTAGAGGGTGACTGTCTAAACCACTCGGTCACCAAGGATATTAGTTAAATAACTGTTATTTGATATTTAAGCGATGCGCGATGTCTTTGGGAGCTTAGTATTGAAAACGTCTTGAGGCTGCGTTACTTAACCGCAATATATAGACTGTTGAATAATGGCATTTTCAAGATAATTCACACCAAATAAAAAAAAAACAATACATAAATAAATGACAACTATCAAATGAAGTGACAAATAGGTAACAAACATAAATGTCAAAATATAAGCTCAGTTATTTTAATGTAAGATCACCAATAAAATAATTTATTTTATTTATCTACCAATCGTAGATATACGTTGATTTCAAGTAATTGATATAGTGCACTCAGGATGCGGAGGTCTCGGGAGAATAATCATATTAATCGCAATAATAATACCAAAGTAAACCGTAAGTTTTATCAATTATCGTACATCATCCATAGGTAGTTTGGGACTACGATTCCCTATTCGAATAGGTTGGTATACCCATAAAACATTACGACACCTTATTAAAATAATCAACTTAGCCTCCATAGGGCTCCATAGATAACCATCCATGAAAGGGATTCTAATGATTTATAGCATTTGAAAGATTTGGTAACTTCAGTGTTCGTTGCAACAAGAATTTGAAAACTAATAAAGTGATATCATCAGCAACATTCCTCATTTGTTTTAGATATACGTCGTAATGATGTCAGCTGTGATCCAATCACACCTGAAATCGTCGTCGGTCAGATTTGGCTACAAGATGGTACTGATACTGAAGGCGTTCAAATAAAGGAACTGAACTCGTCCAATACTGACGGATCTGCGGAATCACTCGAATTAGAAGATCGCTATTACCCTTGCTTTTACAATAACCATGAGCGGTTGCAACGACTAGAAGAACATTTCAGAATTAATAGAAAAGCAAGGGAGCTACGGCGAGAGAGGATTGCTAACCAGAATACACCCAAACAGACTACCGATGTAGGTGAAAACTATGCATTGGAAGATCTTTACATTAATCTAACTTCAAATACGGATATACCAGGTAATCATGCGGTGAACTGTTTTACAATTTTAAATAAACACATCATGAATTCTTCAGATACCTCATCAGATACCGACTACGAAGACGTAGATATTTTTACACCGAGGG
Source organism: Watsonalla binaria (assembly GCA_929442735.1). Taxonomy (NCBI): domain Eukaryota; kingdom Metazoa; phylum Arthropoda; class Insecta; order Lepidoptera; family Drepanidae; genus Watsonalla; species Watsonalla binaria. The sequence goes on from OV838932.1 coordinate 3,141,079, forward strand.
ATTCATTGCAGGGCCTTAACGATAAAGATTTCGAAAATGAAATAGTGTCCTATGATCCTGAACAATGTTCTGAGAAACGTACAATATGGATCTATTCTTTCAAGAATAAACGTTTGTTATCAGAAAACGATTTTGAACTTGTAAATATACCCAGTAATAACAATACTAGTGAGTCTTCGACTTCAATCGAGAAAATTGAAGAGAATGCGCTACGAGATAAACCTGAAACCATGCGTAGAGTTTCTTCACCATTTCCGGCACCCTTCGTGCCGAAACTGAATCTTACCAAAGGACCTACACTCTCTACCCTCACGGAGGTAACTGAGCCGAACAAACCATCATCCTCAGTATCGAATGAAACAGAAAAAACATTCGAAGAAAAATTCTTTAAACGTAAACATAATGGTTGGTTTATAAACGACAATAAAGACAGTGGCGATGAAAAAATGGTTAAGAAACAGAACTCCAATGTTATAAATTGGATGGCTCTCTCGCCAAGAGAGAGGAGACGGAAGTTTAGAACGATTACAGTTGACGCAAATCTACCAACGGTATCCGAAACAAATTCTCGCGTGGAAGTAGAACCTAAGAATGAAAATGCCGATGATTCCGTGTTACCTGAACTAGCTAATGTTGTGGTCAATGTAGTTGTCCACACAATTGATGAAGATGGAGATATTAAATCTACAATTTCTCCAAAAAATAACTGGTTAGATGAATTTAATACTAAGGACAAAGTATCAAAGAATATAATTACTTCGGAAGAAGTCCTCGAAGGAAACGAGAATGATGACAGAGGCGATTATAAAAGAAAATCTTTTAGAAAACTTCATATCAAACTAGATTCTAAAAAAATTGTGAATCCCATAGTATCGGATCCAATTGAAAAACTAGATGGTAGCTCGTGGATTGGTGAGGACGACAAAGCTAGTAGAATCATTAGGAGTGACACAGAAGCTGTTGTGAGAACAGAAGCTTTTGAAACAGAAGACCAGAACAGTGCAAGCCGCAGACTGTTTGCTAGAAACTTATGTCTTATGAAACCAGCGCTTTGGCAGGAATACGCATCGATCACACACAGTCCTATATCTTTACACCTATCCCTCAACAGTTTGGTAGATATCAAACAATCGTGGTATGAGCGTCTATTTAAGTGTTTCAAATGGTGTAAGAGGAATTAATAGGTATTGTAAATAAAATAAACGTACAGTGTTAAATTGGCGAATTTATTAAATTCAATCTCTATCAACTTCCAGTAATTGAAGTATTTAGACAAAATTAACCTGCTATATATATAAGGTACTTGCAAAAGATAATATTCACGACACACCAACAGCACAGTTGTATGTATATACGTATATAGTTGTACATACATATATACTATCACAATGTTATACACACGAAAAGTCACAAGTATCGTGTAACAAAATTACGAAAATATCACGGGAATGTAAAAAAAATGTTGCAAACATAGATAGATGTATGTAAACAGTAAATTCGATATAAAAATGCAGTTATGGCATATCTACCCGATACATCGCGACTTAAGTATAGGTACATTTTGACGCTCTTGAATAAGCTCAACTTCGCACAATGCAGCAGCTGCGATACTAATTAACGTTATGAGTATTCGTTGTTACATCTACGTGTCTACATTACATTTCAAATCCATCTATCGAACGCAATTAAGGGCTACTCAAAATTAACGTTACATCAAGTTTTTACAAAGTAAATTAAAATAGACATTGAAAATATGCGTCTATTAGTACCCCAAGTATAGGTCTAAATGCGCCGACTACGAATTTCGTTGCGAATAGCATACATATGCTCACGCCTGTATTTCCTGAAGGGTGATAGGGGTTTACTTATAATTATCCAAATATCGACAGTTATAAGTCCGGGTCCGGGATCCAGAGTCCTGAGATCTGCTTCTGGGGAATTACAGATGGTAAAACCCAATAACACTAGCCGACCTGGGACCTCGCTTTCCGCGGCAGCACCTACGACCAATGACGCAGTCTGCGAAATAGCGTTACATGAAAACTCGCTTACGAAAAGTATCAATTTCGTGTACTACGAGGCATTATCAAAACCTTTACTTGGGGCACTTAATTAATTAAAACTAACACACAAATTGATTGAGACCTGCTCAACAGTAAACCAAGGAATGCCGATGTAATAGTGATTTCAACGATTTATAAATAAATTATATATACCAATCACGAGTCTATATAATACAGGCTTTAATATACTTTTTTGAAAAAGTTTTGATACATTCGCATTTTGTTCAATATGTTATTGAGTGGGAGTGATAAGTAAATCGTATAGGTGATGGAAATTGTAGTGAGGGAATCTGCATACGTATGAGAAGTCAAAGACGTAAGTGAAGTCGTGCTTAACGCACCATCTGTCACGGTGCGCCGAATATTTTTTTTCCCTTGGTGGTGAAGGACGGCGTGGATATTTCAGGGTTACAAAATGAATAGTCTCATAAAAATTTACTACTGTGATTATTTGTGGTCTTGTTTACAATGTAGTATTATTGAACTTTTCCTACATCTTTACCCCCATTTAGTGCCCCAAGTATGAGTTTTGACATGACATGTGTCATACTCGCCGAATTTCGTTGCGTATAAGCGTGGCACGAAATTACAACTTGACAAAATCAGACCAAGTTGACCAGGGGACCTACCATCATCGCTTTAAGCAGAGTATAATAAGAGCTAAGATATTTTTGATACGCGTCTTAAACGACCATAGTTGGCCCCCTGTTGAAACATACTTGGGGCACAGAGCATTTTATATCATTCGATGGCCAAACATTTTACTACGAAATAATAATTATTATGGGCGCTTTTCTTTATATATGCCTTGGCTAAGCACTTTTGTAAGATCGACAATAAATTTTGAGTTCGGATCAAATGTTGGTCATCTGAAGATACTTACCCGGTGATGTTGTACATCACCTGAGGGAAAGAGACAATACGCCTTCGCAGGCGTTCTCTGTCGCACAATACCCATGTTATGTCGCGATTGACATTGATTGCCAAAAACGACTGACAGATGTCAAACAGGTAATGTGACAGAGATTACGCTCTAGGAAAGCGAAATTAGCCGATTGTCCTGAGGTCGAATTTAACCGAGAAGAATCGTGGGCTTAATGTAAGCATAGGCTTAGAACTAGTTCGGTCTCTTTTTGATTCATACAATTAAAAAGTGATGGACAATTTTTTGGCCAGCCATGCCCTGGACTTGGATAGAACAATATTTTATACCAATTAGTTTAACTAAAACGCGCCTCCATTGAGCAGAGTTCATCGTATATTTAATCTTATACAATTGATATGCATTGTTCATCCAACTTTATTTACTTGTACAAAGGGTTTGTTTTAGTTATAATGCGAAATTTTACGATTGCGAGAAAATCGACTTCATCTGAAAAACAGTTAATTTTCAGGATTCATTGCATCGACCTGTGTAATTATTATGATACTTATTTTTTACAGTATAAAGTTCATTTCATTTAGTTCATTGTTAACTATTTGACTTCAGAGATGTATTTACAAAGGACCTCATTCTGAGTCATTTGAATGTAAATAGAAACACAAAACCTCAACAACCTCTGAACTCTATATTATCTGAAATGCTAAGACACCAAAAACATTATTTATCTGATGTTGATACATATATGTTGTTGATCATCATCATGATCAACATCCTCATCATGTGACGACATATCATGGTGCTGTGCGACGCTTGAATAAAACGAGGCATAGTGACGTGAATGACCCCAACAAGAGAGAGTAAGTTGGATTCACACTGTACTTACGTGGCACCACACGTGTTTTATATAAAATGCAAGGTGCATGCTAATTCTTCCAAGGGGTGAAAATAATTGCTTACAAATATCGAATTGGACCAGAATATATAAATTTTCTAAGTTTTGCCAGAAATACTGAAAGTTAAAGAATTACTTACGTTCGCCTAGTTCAATTAAATTCTCTCAGAATATGTTGTTTTATTTTGAATGAATCCGATCCCTATATTTTCGATGACATTGTAATCGAATAATGTTGATTACAAATAATATTTTATGCATGCAGACAGCCTCTAGAAGGAAGCAATACTTTCGAAACGACCTTATACACTCACTAAGTGCCACATTGAGAATGATGTATGTCTGAACCATATGTTGTCAGCGATCAGAATTATTTGAATTTTGTCTATGCTTCCGACGCTAGCTGGCATCACGACACGACACGTCAGTGCAGTGTGAATGTACCATAAGAGTGTATCGGATGTGTCCCGTGGTCAGCCAGCAGGGGAGGCAGGGCCAGCTCGGCCTGCGATGGTGGGAGGTCACGAGCCGGAGCCCAAGTCCCGGCGAATGTAAAACAGAATGTACGGCTTGCAACCGGCCACCGCCGCCTCTTCCGTCGCTCGCACATTCTGATCGTTGAAGTGGAACCATTGTTCTTCGTTGTTAGCGAACGCTGTGTAGTGGCCCGAGCCCGCACTGAGAAAATAAACATTTTATCATAGAAACATGCACTCATAAAATCAGTCTAAATTATATTGCATTTTTGAGACTTTTTATTCGCGTCACTATATCAGGTTACAGAAGGTGGCAGTCAAATGTTATCTACTAGTAAATGTCCCTACGGCGAGTTAGATTTCTGGACATTCATATCATGTATGAGAAAGGGTCATACCAGAATATCCTGATATTTTTTTTATTGATTCATATGCTAGACCGTGTCAGATTCGAGTTGAAAGTGGGCCGTATCACAGTCTACAAAATTTTACATATATTTTATATTGTGTCCATATAAAATACATGATAAATTTAGTAAACGCTATACCTCACGACAACCGAGTAACGACAACGGCTTTAGCTACGGCCGAAGCTAAGCTCGGACCCGACATGGTCCAGTGCAGTCCTTTATTCGTCGTAAAATACCAAAATATGTTGACTCCATTCAGTATTGGTGTTGCTCCGCCAGTAGCCCAACAATGGTAATATCGTAGTGTAGTATTCCTGCAGTAAGTATTATGGTAACTGTTAGTGGTTATCAAGCTTGCCTGCCAATCACAAGTCAAAAATAGATATTGGGTTTTTCCGTCAAGATAAATGCCCGAGGTTTGGCGGTGCCTCGGAAAGCACGTTAAGCCGTCGGTCCTACGCCTGAACTCTCCAATCGTGTCGGATTGCCTCCCATCGGACTATGAGAGAGAGGGAATAAAGAGTGCACCTGTGTTTGCGCACACACTTGCGCACTATTATATCTCCTGCGCAGTTGGCTGGTCCTCGTTAAGCCGCCGTAACCGAAATTCGGTAGGAGACCATTATTTATTATTATTATTATGGTAATATAAGTATACGTTACCCGGAGCCGTGGTGCACGATGACAGCGGCGAGGTCGTAGAGGCGCGGGCGGACGTCGGCGCGCACGAAGCGGGACATGTCCAGCGCGCGCAGCGGGAACTCTATACGCGTGTCCACTTTGGTTCTAAACACACGGTCACACGCTACACTCGCATCACTAACACGAGAATATACAACACTATCGGACGTCACGCGGTTTCACCCACATAGTTCCCGTGGGAATACGGGGATAAAATGTAATTTTTGGAAATCGGCACAGTAGTTTTTGAGTTTATTCATAACAAACATACACACTAAAATACAAATATTTCCTCTTTATAATAGTAGTCTTGATGTAGATATACACGATAGGATCAAAATATAGGTGCAGTCACGACGCTGACTTTGCATGCGCAATAGTAATTTTTTGGATCGTGTATAGAGCGAGCGCGAACAAATACCTGCGCAGTCATCTCCACTATTTTCGACGAGCGCTCAATTCCCCTATTACCAATTCTTAAGTATTATTATTTATATTAGTTATTGATTAGATACCTGAAATAGTTATGCCACCGGAATCGCTTAAGGTGTAAACACAGCACGTTGGGCAGCCGCCGGATCCAGAACTGCTTGGTGGACTTCTGCTTACACTTGCAGCTGCTACAGAAATACCGCTCCGTATCTGCCAGCTCTTCCACCTGTTTTTTAAGCAAAGTATTTAGTCGATAGTATTATCTAGTTGGTGATATACAAGTGACATAAAAGTACTTCGAATTGTACCATAAATTGCAGCACAACATACAATTTTAATTGAATTGTGAAAGTGTGTAATTTTATTTCATCAGGCGTTTTCTCGATCTTATTGCTGAAATGATTATAGCTGAAAATTAGCTTCTTGCATTGAATCATGAAATTATATTCAACAGGATAAATTAGCATCAAGCTTCGTACACTATGTAACGGGCAGCTCCAGCGACAAGTCTAGGAACGGGTCCAGCTTGTAGCTGTGTGTGCCGTGTGACCGTGTGTACCTGTACAAAGCTGGCGAGGCAGTCGTGGAGCGCGGCGGGCGCGTCGTGGCGGGCCTCGGGCAGCTCCAGCGACAAGTCTAGGAACGGGTCCAGCTTGTAGCTGTGTGTGCCGTGTGACCGTGTGTACCTGTACAAAGCTGGCGAGGCAGTCGTGGAGCGCGGCGGGCGCGTCGTGGCGGGCCTCGGGCAGCTCCAGCGACAAGTCTAGGAACGGGTCCAGCTTGTAGCTGTGTGTGCCGTGTGACCGTGTGTACCTGTACAAAGCTGGCGAGGCAGTCGTGGAGCGCGGCGGGCGCGTCGTGGCGGGCCTCGGGCAGCTCCAGCGACAAGTCTAGGAACGGGTCCAGCTTGTAGCTGTGTGTGCCGTGTGACCGTGTGTACCTGTACAAAGCTGGCGAGGCAGTCGTGGAGCGCGGCGGGCGCGTCGTGGCGGGCCTCGGGCAGCTCCAGCGACAAGTCTAGGAACGGGTCCAGCTTGTAGCTGTGTGTGCCGTGTGACCGTGTGTACCTGTACAAAGCTGGCGAGGCAGTCGTGGAGCGCGGCGGGCGCGTCGTGGCGGGCCTCGGGCAGCTCCAGCGACAAGTCTAGGAACGGGTCCAGCTTGTAGCTGTGTGTGCCGTGTGACCGTGTGTACCTGTACAAAGCTGGCGAGGCAGTCGTGGAGCGCGGCGGGCGCGTCGTGGCGGGCCTCGGGCAGCTCCAGCGACAAGTCTAGGAACGGGTCCAGCTTGTAGCTGTGTGTGCCGTGTGACCGTGTGTACCTGTACAAAGCTGGCGAGGCAGTCGTGGAGCGCGGCGGGCGCGTCGTGGCGGGCCTCGGGCAGCTCCAGCGACAAGTCTAGGAACGGGTCCAGCTTGTAGCTGTGTGTGCCGTGTGACCGTGTGTACCTGTACAAAGCTGGCGAGGCAGTCGTGGAGCGCGGCGGGCGCGTCGTGGCGGGCCTCGGGCAGCTCCAGCGACAAGTCCAGGAACGGGTCCAGCTTCTTGCTCTGCGCGCCGCACGACAAGCAACGGACCTACGCACCACAATACTGTTGTATACTAACTGTACACTGTATTTATGAAAATGTTGAGGTGAGCGCGGATGCTTTGCGAGGAATGCATGTGTTTAGAAACAATATAATCATTCACGAGCGACTCTAGGTAAATGAAGCAATTAAATTAGTTCTTAACAAACACATCTCTCACAACGCATCTCTGATTGGAATACAGCCCAATACCTGGATCCCATGAAAGGGTATAATTGTATAAATCAAGTCCTTTGAGCGTCTCCTTGTATATACTAGACGAGCTTTTAATTTAATACAATTAATTAATATACGGTTTAATATATACCTCGCTCTGAAGCGTGCCTCCGAAGACTGCGGTGACGATGGAAGCGGGCGACGGGCCTGCTGCCTCGCGCTCCGGCCGTAGTTGCTGCAACTCTGTGTGAAGCCTGCAAATTACACCACAATGTCAAAATTGCCAAATTAAACTAAATAAAATGATAAATACATTATACTAAGCTTATTTAAGCCCTAGGAGCCCATATGGTCCCTTTGAATGTCAATAAAATTAACACGGGTTCGGAAAACTAGCATTCTTTAAATTTTAATTGTATTTTAAAGGGTTTTCTTAAATATACCTGTCGAGCATGTATCGCAGAAACTCGTGCGCATCCTGCTGTTGGTACCCTCGGAACCTTGGCACCACCTTCCATATGACGAGGAACAGGCATTCTGGAGATATGGCGCCTTTAGATCCACATCCGCTGTTTAAGTTTATTAGTACCTGTATAATAAATGTAGTATTAATAAGATATTCATTCTCATGTAATTTATTGTATGCTAGTTTTTTTTCACGTAGAATTCGCTTTATGCAAATATTTTTATGTTAAGTTTGGCGTCTTATTTCGGAATTACAAACAGACACTTAAATTTTGTTTATATTTATAGATAGGCCTGTAAGTACAGAAAACCCTACTATAAGACTAATGCTATGCTTAAGCAAATTTGTATTGAAGAATGTATAGAGCAAAAATTACGAATGCAAGTCTATCTAGAGTGGAGTGGAATAGCATTGTACTTGCTTCTTCATGAGCAGTTTTGAGGGATTAATGCATAAATAAAATATAAAACATAAAAAGAGTTTGTATGCTTGAGCGCGCTAATCTCAGGAAATACGTGTTTAAATTGAAAAAATATTTCAATTTTAGGACGGCTACATTATTATACGGGTGTCGGGGAAAATAGGACAGCTGTTAAAATACATATGTAATAGGGTATAATTTTAGGGGGCAATTAAAATTATTATGACAAAATATCGACGTTCTCTCAATTCAAATATATTTGACGTTCAAGTTGACTTGTATTTTTTTTTTCTCCCACTGTTCCTGAAATAATCCAATAAAACCATTTTTCGCAACCCCCTTCTTAAGTTAACAAGTTTAATTACGCGTACGTTATGTAGGCACACGCGGCCGCGCGTTTATTCAAACGCTTAAGTTAGCGAGCTCTTCGGCCCTTAGCAACCATAGCCTATAACTACGTTATCGTTGGAGCTAGATATTTTACGACTTCGACATAGTGATATAGTCATAAAACCCTACAACTTCTAGAAGACAACTGTTCCTTTTTCACCGACACCTGTACAATCACGCTGTTATAGGTTACATTCCACGCGGATGAAGTCGCAGACAGAAGCTAGTATTAAGGATTACCTTCCTCAGTTCTTCAGCCATGATAACGTCGTGCATCTCCTGTCGCGTGTAGCTCCTCGAATGGTACACCCGCCGCCCGTTGGCCTTCACTTCCAACGACGGCAGCTGGCTGAAGTAGCAACTGAACTCTTGGATATTGTTCAAACTCTGCAGCACCACATTCATGAAACATGTGTTCCCTAAATTCTTTAATCCTACTATCCTCTTCTCTTTCTGACTCTTCCCATTGTATATAGACGTCTTCTTCTCCTTACTCCTAGATGTTTGTGAATTTTCTGTGGAACTACTGTCATTGGAGAGCGTTCTCTTACGTGAACGAGGTCTTAAACTACGCACAGGCTCTTCTGGATACTGAAACAGTATAAAATATTGTTACTGACAAGCTTAAGAAAACACTTTAATGTCTGAATTGCTATGCACTTTAATGACTCTATTTATATCCATACATCTATACTCTATACATACATATATACTGAACTAAAAAAAAATGTTTTAAAAATTTCTCAGTTCGTCTGTCTGTCGGGTGGACCGATTTTAACGGGACTTTCACGGGCTACTTCAATTTAAAAAATAAATTAGGGTTCCGCGAGTTAAAGTATGAAAATATGTTTACGCGGGTGAATCCGCGAGGCACAGGGCTAGTAATAAATAAACATGATGAGACTGCATATTGTACATGATTCCAAATGGTCTGTATTTTTTAAACACATGACATTGCATTCATATTCACTGCTAACATTTCATCTTCTTCGTAAATTCTCTAACAATTGGACGCACAGACGCGTCGTTAGCAGTGAATGTGTTAATGTCTTAAGGTAATAATATCAAAAGGTAGAATTTTATTGTTAATCAATACTAATATTATATAGAGAAAACATTTTTATTTTCACTACTCTATCATAAACTAGTTAGTTGGGTAACATAGGCTTCAGTGATGATTGAAGTTAATTTGGAATGCCTATAGTATTTATAACTGCAGTGGAACAAGGCAGGAGAAGTATGGAATGCAATCCAATTGATGACTAACCATTACCTTAATACTTTTAGATGATTTGTTTTCACTAGTGTCTGTGTTAGTGTTAGTAATTGTAGTAGGTAAGTCACATGAGCTGGTGGGTGTCTCGTCTGTCCTCGACTCTTCCCCACTGCTGGGCGAAGTGGGCTTCTCTACAGCTGACTCGTAACTTATGTCTGTGCCACCAACCCCATCTTTGCTGTCCTCAATCCGATCCATGTTGCTACTATTGCCATCTTTCTTTCTCATAATCTGCATAATACTTTGCCTTATTTTATGTATTGTCTGTTTCTCCAAGTCGTTTGATACATAATCATCACATTTGTAACTGGAAACAGGTCAATACATTCTTATTAGTAAAATAATTAAACATGGTTAGACTATAGGATGATCTTCCCAGCATGGTCTTCCTGAGAGAGTAAAGTATGGGAATCTCCAGAAGAATACAAGAAGAATTTACACAGGGTTGGAAATACACAAGTGATGCCGGAAATACACTGGCTATATCTTAACATTTTAATTTGTATAAGATTTTCATAATTACCAGTAAACAGAATAGACATCACAACTCATACAAAGCTGATGGTCCAGTGTGTCTGCATGTTGCTTGGCATGACCATTGATGTATCGACCACAGTTGACCGCCCCACAATGCAGGCACAGCCAGTTCTGGTCTGACACTGAACATTCTGTATAATAAATAGTACACTTCATTGCTGGTGTGTTAAAATGTAAAAGTAAAGAATGTGCAGTGAAAAATAATTGGGATACTGGACATGGTTTTATTTGCCTACCGCTATACAGGGCCAGACTCATAAAAAGACTACTCGGATGGGCATTCATAACTTGTGACATGATTTAATGTTTTACCAGAAACATGAATATTTGTTTACATTTATGTTCATTACTATCTGGCTGTTAATACAAGTTCCCTGTACCAGTTTCAGACTGTTTGTTTTTATAAAACATATGAGGTATTTTAGGCCTACATTGATAAAAGTTGTAGCTGATGCCTCTATTAAGGACTGATTAAGTTATTTATGAAATTGTTTGATGGGCAAGTACGACGCAAAAGTGAATGAAGTAGGCAGAAATCGACACAATTTGCGAAATGAGTCATTTTGATAAATGTTTTTCCGCATGATGGGCCGCACAGCAGATGCCGCGGTCACGGTGGCAGATGCCTCCAAATAAGCATAGTATTTCCAAGGCACCACGCCCGTTGGTGTATTCTAAAATAGCCCACTACGATGTGGTTGGCATTATTTTAGCGTCAATCGACGGGCACGGTCACCTATGCCGCGCCCCCCTCCTCCCTCCCGCTCATTGCGAACAGCTGATTATTAAACTTTGCTGGATGTATTGATTTTTCTAAAACTAACCTCCCGTTATGTATACAATGTGGCATCTTCTAAAGTTCACCAATTTTAAGGAAATCTAGGTAATTGCGCGGTAGGTGCATGAAATTGTTAGATTTACCTGAACAATTGAAGTTCTTTGTGATCGTATTGTCCTCAACGTCGAGACCGTCCACCTTGACATTATCTAACAAATGCGTACATTCCATTCTTCATTTATAATGAACTCAGGTGAATAATAGAGCTATTTTAATTCATAGAAAACAATATACGAAACTATTTAACACAGCTATTACAAGCTTGATTTACTCGCAAGCAAGCCCGATACGAACGAGTGCGACATATTTATTTTATTTCTCACACCACACTGCACCACTCCATTGATTGGTTGATTTAGAGAGCGAGAGAGATGCAAACATAGGATTTTATGAAATTTGTGAAGGTGTGAGCGAGCAACTACAAAACACGAAGTTGTACATACTCTGTGGTAAACAAACGGATGGAAAGTTGTGGGACACTTTGTGAATTGACTTATTCGTTCGGAAACGCATCAACCTTTAGACCCTTTACTAAATTATTATTTTATTTATATAATAAAGACTCCTTAGCCATTTTCTTGACATCCGTGGTAATAATAGTACGCAGTTTCACACGCATTTAATTCTATCATACATGCTCTCAGCTAAGAATAATAATTTTCTATTGACGCTTTACTTATAGAAATTAGTGGCCTTCCTCAAAGATTTCTTTTCAAACCAGTAGTTCCTGGAATTAGCGCATCGAACCAAACTCTTCAGTAGGTAAACATATTAGTAAACATTCTTCATAGCAAAACTTTTTTAAGTGATCTTAGTCACTTAACAGCTTAGACATATCTCAGGCCTGCAAATATTTTCATAAAAATTTGTCAAGCCGTATCAGTTCAAATAAATGAACAAACTATGACTACAATAAGAAATATTATGAAGAGGAATAAAACCATTTTTTTTTAGATATTATTTATTATCCTTAATTACGTCTGCCACCATAACCTCCAGAGGTTGTGGGTTGTGTTAGCTGCAGACCATTGATGTTGTTGAAGTCTAACATCTTCAACATGTCCTTGGTGTCGGGGTCCACCTCGATGATGTCACTCTCAAGGGCAGACACCTCGGGCACATAGTTGTCACGTCTCTCGCGTTCTTCCTCCTGAAGTTTGATGGAGATCCCACGCACTTGGGAGTGCCGGAGACGCCTCATCAAGTGAGTTGCAAACCTGTAAATGTCACATATTTCTTAATGATACTGCAAATAAACATAAAATGCTCCATTACACTTCCCTTCTTTTGAATCAGACCTACTTTTTCTATTTAATTGTTATAAGTGCCATCACAACTTAAAGAGTCCTGAGGTTTAATGTGCAGTAGCCATTCTATAACTCTGTATGGCATGATACAATAAATAATAAGCACAGTATCCCCTAATATTTTCACTAAGCATTAATTACTCATAATGGCATCTGTAGGATTTTGCCTTCATTGATACATTATAAAATGTATTATTGTACTGTGAATCCTAGTATTATTTGACATTTTGTCAGTTCTCAAGAATTAAAGGGTTTCAATCAAGTTTTTAATTTCAGTTGGTAGTTTTTTTACTGACATTTTTCTCCCAGCTCAAGCTTACATTTTGTACAATATAGAATCTTATATCTTTAAATGAGCAATTCTTGTATATATATAGAATCAGAATCTCGGAAACGGCTCCAATGAATTTCATGAAATTTTGCATGCAGAGAGTATCAGGGGCAAAAAATTTATCTAGCAAGGTTTCATTTATGGAAAACATTGTTTTGACCATGTTTTCAAGCACTGAAAAACTCATAAAATATCATTACAATATGACAGCAAATTTCACCAACATCTGTCAAATTATGGTAGCTCAAAGGTGAGGATTCCATTATACGGGGCGATAACTAAACTAGAGTACCCCGGTTCGAGACTGACATACATCGGATTTTTTTTTTGTGTGATGAAGAAACCGAGCACAGCTCAGGTACTATATAGCTTATATGTGAATATTTATGCACTTTTCACAAATTCTGCAATCTCTAAGATTTGTAGTGAGGGCACTGAATTGGTGTCACAAGATTGTAGGTTGAGCTGAACAACTATAAGGACTTGAGGTGTACAATTTAACAGCCTGCAGTAACCAAACTAGGAGCAAATGACTAGAATAGAAAGCCAGAGTAAATATCGTTCACTGAACATAACCAAAACATGATACCGATAAGTTTGACAACAATAAATTCACTTACCCAGCGATTTTGTTTCGAAGGGGCTTGGTGGGAATTATGGCAATTTCCTCACATATTCTCTTGTTGGTATCGAAGTCAAGGGTCAACCTTGTGTAGTACTTCTCAATAATGATCTTCGCCGCTTTTTTGACGGTCTTAGTCCTGACACGACCCTGGAAATTAAGTTTTTTTTACAAATACCTCTAGCAATCTTACATTTTTGTAGTAATAAATCACTGGGAATAGTTTTACACCAAATCGGCGTAGGATTTCATGGATATTACTAGATTTATTAAAATATTTACCATGGCTGAAACAAAGCAGCACTCTTTTTGACAGATTCAAAAGAAAAGGGTTTTTTTTTTTAGTTTACAGAGCTGTCAGTGTCAAGTACCTATAGTCTATGCGCAATGTACGAACTATTATTGCCAGGTTTCAAAAAATTTTTTTTCTGTTTAACCGAGTAATATTTCAGTTATGAAATTTTCATTGAGTGTAAAATGGCTCGGATCTATTCTAAAATAAATAAAGCCCTTAAGACTATATATTATGTGCCATAATATAGCAACACAATAATACTATATGGTAGCTTTATTGATGAAAGTACAGTGCAATTCAAAAGAAATATAGATAATACTTATTTCACTGATGAATCATCACGCATGCGACATTATATTATGTCATGAATGCCACAAAAATTCACGTATTCACGTGAATAAAGGTATTTTCCAGGGATACATTGACAAAAATAATGAAATATTGATTCCGTGCAATTCTGTGGAAATTCATAGTATTTTTTTTAACATATAGCAATATCAAGGAAGGAATGTCTATGATATAAGTTTTATATCTCTACTTCCAACCATAGACATAACAAAATATAAATTTATTTTATTTTATGTTCGTCTCTCTATTGTCTTTGGTAATTCTCATCACTCGCCCACCATCCATGTTTAATTTTATCATCCAACGTTTGAGGTGTTTTGCCGCGATTGTCTGCCTGCAATCCGCGTGTTCAGTTTATAAGCTTATTTGCGATACGTAAATAGTGCTATTGCTACGTGAAAATCCATTTAAAGCAAGTAATTGCTTTCATATTGTTGTATTTGTTGGACTAAATACAATCTACGAAAATGTTCTGGGGTAAGTTATCAACAGCCGGCTACTACCACCACGTGTCGAAACCGGGTGCTTGCATTTGCAAATAGGACGTTTTTAGCGCTAACACTTGAATAATGTGCCTTATGAATAATTTTAATATTTTTCGTCATTTATCTCCTTACATCCGCATTAACAAAACTCAAGTTTTTTATGAATGCTTGCACATGCCGCCTAAATAATTCTAAGCTATTATTTTTATAGCCACAGTATTCTCTATTTCTATTACACAATTAATTTAATTCAACAACCAATGAGAAAATTACAACATGTGAGCCGGGCACAATGCTTTGATGTTCAGAATAATTTGATGGTTATGTGATTACCATACTATTGTTCAGTTGTAAAGAAGTACTACATTTTAAAGAAGTACTGCATCATGTACGAGTCTCATCACGAGCTGAGTCCTGTTTTGCGCGAACAAATACATGCGCAGTTGTCCCCAGTATTTTTGCTGAACACTCAAAACTCGTGTCGGCATTCGTAGCATCCATGTTCTGTCTCCTAGTGGTCATCATCATCTACGTCGCCTTATAGTAAGTGATTCAACCCGATGTGGCTGATCACCTGATTTTTATACGAAGCAACTGCTATTTAACCTTCGTAACCCCATTGCGAGGAAAATCGGCAATCTGGCTTAAACCAGTTGTAAGATTATCTTAAGCAAGAGTTACTTAACATTTGCCAAAGATGGTAAATTGGGAACAGGACCAATGGCTTAATGTGCTCTCAAGGCTCTCCGAGGCACAGGGGTACCTCAAGGCTCTCCGAGGCACAGGGATACCTCGAGTGGTCATACATCCAACTAATGGCTTGGGTTATAGCTGATTAACTTTGCTGATTGAATGATATGCACTATAGCAACTGTGTTTCTACTGACTTCTTGTCTCCTAGTGGTATCCAAAACATATTTTACTATATTTTGGATACAGGTGTGACATGTACTACTTAAATAGGCAAATATGAATAACTTCCTGATTTTTTCCTACAGGACTGATAATGGAACCGAACAAGCGGTACACGCAGGTGGTGGAAAAAGCATTCCACATATCTCATGCAGCCATGGACACATCAACCGGAGACAATGAAGCATGCCAAGTGATGGTGGTTGTCGATGGCAAGAACTTCCTAATCTGCACCTTGCAGAAGGGCAAGAACATACAGGTGCCCCTAGACCTGTATTTCAAGGCCAAGGACTCCATTTCATTCTTGACAAATGGTAAGATTACTATTTTTATCACTGTCTTAACTTCCAACATAGGGGCTGCAGACATAGTCAGCCCAATTATCAGTTTGCACTCACGTCTATAGAGAAAAAAAATTACATCAAAATAACAACCAATGCAGCCTAATTGTAAAAACTAGCCTAATTTAATAAAATAATATTGAACTGTGTTGGCTTGCCCTATTCTGATAAATTTCAACTACAATATTTACTTAATTCTAATACCAGTATACACATACATACTAGTTAAGCATCATCATATTTATATACAATCTGTATAGATACAGGAACTGTCAAGTGCTCGGATAAGATGTGGGAAGACTTGCACATATGTTCACTCCAATCATACACACTTAAACAAAAAAAAATTACATCTGCATATTCAAAGATGCGGTCAAAACTCATAATGATACATGTGCCATCATGAGTTGAACTCAGAGCAATATTAGTAGGGATACTGTGCATGTCTTCTATATGCGTCAAGCCATACAGATACACGCTCATATAAAGTAAACACTCGTATCTTGTGACAGCACTTGTACATATCTTTAACATGCTAGTAAAATAATCTGTATCTCAGGCAAATGCAATGTCCACCTCACTGGCTACTTGGACCCGGAGTTTGAAGATGATCTGTCAGAAGGGGAGGAGGAAGAAGAAGAAGATGAGGAGGAGGCACCCACCCTCGTGCCCGCCAAGAACAAGAGGAAACTTGATAACAGCAATGATGCCGCAGCAAGCAAAAAACTTAAGGTTAATAATAAATATTGTCCTTTGTTTAAATGTTTTTGCTTTCATGTAGTGTTAATAATTCTTATAGAACCTATATAAATTTACTAGCTCTTACTGCAACTTTGTCCATACTTTTTAAGTAGGTTGGGTACTATTTGTCAGTCTTTAGTTTATCTTCTTCTTTATTTTGTCTTTAGTTTAGTTTAGGTCTTTAGTCAAAGCAATTTCTATACCAAATTTCTTAAAAAGGTCTCTGATTTAACCTGCCACAGAGCAAGCACCATGCCACACTTACTAAAACCTCCTTATTATGTACAACCACAAGACCAGTAGATTTCATAAAGTTTTTGGACTTTATAATGTCTTCCTTCAAAACTTGAAATGTACTGTTTAGTTAGAGTAAAATACAACAACTGTACAAATACCTTTCCAAATTTTCCATTTGCAATATATTTATAAACTAAACAGTATTTATGTGTGTGGGTGTTAATATAAAACTTCTTATCTGTAGCAAGAGAAGAAGGGCAAGAAAGCAGCAACCGCAGACAGCTCGGATGACGAGGATGTGGACCAGCTACAGAAGTTCCTGGATGGTGAGGACATTGACACTGATGACAATGACGAGTCCTTCAAAGTTAACACATCTGGAGAGGCCGACAGGTACATAATCCAATAAAATTATAATAATAATGATGTATCATGACAAGTCCATCACAGGGTAGGCAGATTTATCTGTGCCATTTAACTGAAAACTGGCTACTTGTACATTAAAATTTTGGTCACACTTTTTTTTTTCAACTATTATATGCTAAGTTAGTATAGTAATAATAAGGTTTCATGTTATATATAAAATTCTGTGTTTGTAACAAGATTTACAAAACGGCTTGACTTGTTTCTTCATCTGGTTTGAGAATGGAACCTAAATTATTTTTAATACCAATAAGTGCTCAAGACAATGTTTGTAGAGCAGAGCAAATAAAAATATAAAAATGTACTTATGAATGTTTTTACTTCAGTGATGAGGATGAGGATGATGAAGATGAAGAGGAGGATGATGACGATGATGATGATGATGATGAAGAGGAGAAAGACTCTGACGAGGCAGAGACCACCCTGGACACCAGTAAGGACAGCAAGCCTGAAGTGGACATGTCCAAACTGAGCAAGTCACAGAAAAGACGACTCAAGAAGAAGTTGCAACAACAGGCCAAAGAGCCGCAAGTCAATGGTGTTGATAAAGCTAAGGTAAATTAAACTTGATTTTTAAATGGTTAGGAATAATAAGAACTTGTGGGACTCGACACTCTGTATAATTTAAGAATTTCAAGTCGAACCATGTTGTTCTTGAATAAAAATTATAAATATATTAAAACATATTTGTCCCTTTATAAAATATTATGTGGAATTGTACTTTTGTATTGAATCCAAATGAAGATGTAATAACTAACCGCTTATAATTAAATATGTTGTTAAATTCCCACAATGTCTGCCTACCATATGCAGAAGTTGATAATATTCAACTACCATTGAGAATATATGCTACCTTGAAAGTATAGTGTTCCTTCAAGTAAGGACATTGTTACATGAAGGTCTGATGAAGGTTTAGGAGGAGTAATCGTGTCTGTAGTTAAATAAAGCCAGTTTTCAAACAGTTAATACATATTTTAATGTTTTCTAATTGATTAGAAAGAAAAGCCAGAAGCCCAACAGAAGGAGAAGAAGAAGCCAGAAAAGAAGGAGGCTCAAGATGGACAAGCTGAGAAAAAGGAAAAGAAATCCCTAGCAGGGGGCATTCAGATTGAGGACACCAAAGTTGGCACTGGACCTGTCGCCAAATCCGGCAAGGTTGTCATGGTAAGCACATAGATATATATGCATAACTAATTCAAAGTCCAAATTGTATTGCCATTCATATATGAATATGCAAGGGCTGGAAGTCAAAAACCTGCCGATTTTGCCGAAGTTACTAATTTGATATCCACAAAGCCATATTAACAATATAAATAGAAAATCCTACCTAATGTAGAGAGCCAATTAGTTTGGTATTCGTCAAAAATCACTGTTTTAATTGTCTGGTCTCCAAGAGAAATAATGGTGATCTTCTAGCTCTGGTGTCCCTGCCAATCACCTTGTTCATTACTTTGAAGCTACTCTCAGAGTATTAATCCTTGTCCCTTATCCCTAGGTATACTACGAAGGTCGTTTGAAGCAGAACAACAAGATGTTCGACAACTGCCTGAAGGGCCCCGGTTTCAAATTCAGGCTGGGAGCTAAGGAAGTCATCTCCGGGTGGGACATCGGCATCGCTGGCATGAAGGTCGGCGGCAAGAGGAGGATCACCTGTCCACCTGCGATGGCGTGAGTTACCATCGCTATATGTTAATGTGTATAATGTACTCTAGTACAAATGGAAATTTATGAAAATTACTTTAAATTTTTAGAATAATATTTGATAGGAAAAAATATTGATTTCAGAATTATAGGTTTGTGAATTTGTGATGTGAATAAGTTATTTTTGTTCCTAGGTATGGTGCCAAAGGCTCTCCTCCAGTGATCCCACCGAACTCCACTCTAGTGTTTGAAGTGGAGTTGAAGAATGTTAAGTGAAGTACCAGACTGTAGTGAGTGCCTGCGGGGTGTTGTTATATGGTTCGTGTTGTATTGTTGAATGGTTGCCATCGAGTGGAAGGAATGCTAAATGTAATGTCTGTCTTAAATTGATACATAGTATGCTACATCTGCATATTATTGTTTTTGTCTTTAATTACCTAATCATAATTACTATTTTCTTATTCTAAAGCATTGCAGATGTGTCATAGTCCCAGTATAATAAGTGTATTTTCTGTTTAAGTTAGCTGTAAGGATGACCTGCACATAAAATTGAACTGATTTTATAGTGCTAATTTACACTATACTTTTTATAAGTTTACCTCATATTCAGTTGTCATGTCTGATTTCTTTTCAAAGTGAATGTTTAATTCCTTAAGACTGTATGACATGTTTATTTTTTTATTGTCTTTTAAACATTGTAAATTGAAAAGGAATTATTAGTACTAATCCATTTTAAAGCAGGGTCTAAAGTTGATGTTTGATGAAACAGCAGCTCCTCAAATTGTGGCAGTATGGGAATTGTTTGAGCAGCATGCATTAGTTATTTTTTTTAATTACCATCCTAGTACAGCTAGCTTACATAATTAATTTGATTGGTGTTTACATTTTGAGTTATTACTACCTGTTTCAATTACTTATTATATAAAATATAATATTTTTTTAAATTTAAGTCTTAAATAGTGATGAAATCTTTTTCTCTACAGTGCACTTGAAAATATTCAAATATCCTTAAGAAGTCAATGGGAAATTTTCAATTTTATGTAAGGAGCATAATAAGATTTGTTCAAACTCAATATAAGCCCGACAGTTTATGATAAGGTGAAGAAATAAAATTCTGAACTATATAAGTGTTTTATTTAATATTAGAACCAATCATATTTTAAAATTACATAAATATACAGATCTATTTATTTTATTTATTCCATGTTTGTTAGGTCAGTTTTGTTTCTGATACTATCTTAATATAATAAAAAGGACAAAGTTATCTTCTAGTATGTGCGTCCATTTTATAGTTCACAATTTGCTAAACTAAACATCTTTAATTTGGTATAGAGATAGTGAACCCAACAACTAACACTGTGCTTAAATATATACATAGTCATTACACATGAAGTCCCCACACCTGTGGGGAAGAATATTGCGGAAGTGCAAATGTAAAATATAATAGTATTTAATAAAAATGTTATCTTCTCTATTTTCTTTGTTTAGTTACGAACAAAGATCCAACTATTCTCCATCAAAGTTAATTCAATGTACAGTTTACTTCATAAGGAACCAATTAAAGTAAGAATCCTATTGGATTACAAGTTTAAAAACTACTTAAATAAAATTCTTAAGGCATTGAATTAGGAATGTTTATTGAAAAGTGAAGTTAGAATTAACTTCTCAGCTAATATTTAATGACACTATTTCATTTATAATACTTCAATCACAGAGATTAGAATGCTAAATAATGTTTCAGGACTAGTTTTAGCATAAGCATTTTCTATTCCAATACCACGTCATTATTTCCCATTAAAAGCTAGTATTTTTTTTGTAAGTATGACTAGTCAGCTTTCAATCTGTCAGTTATTTCTTCTTGGCTGTGATTATCTAGTAAATCTTTGTTATTGGAGTCCGTTTGTAGTTCCCGCTTTCCTCCAGACTTATTACTGAAAGCACAAACTCCTCCTTCACATTTGAAGGGAAATTCCGTCTTGACATTGCCGTCTGCGTCCTTTACAGCCCAGGGATTCCAAAATCGGAGGACATATGGTTGAATAAACTTGTGCCATATGAATAACAAAACTGGGATAATGAAGCAAGGTACACAAACCATTTTTACAGTTTAATCGTTATCACTATGATTGCTGAAACCAACTGCGTCGGCTGTAACTCACTTTTCAATAAAATTGTTCAATGTTTTGTCGAAATTTTATTTTACTTACTTTTGGATTTTCAAGGTTAAGTGGTTTTAATGTAATGTCATAGTTGTCAATTGTCATGTCGTCAGACTGTCAGATTATGACAAGCAAGACTTTTTTTACAAATATAAGTCTGTCTGTGGTTTAAAGTTATAGTTGCAGATGTAATATTATAATTTCTAATCAACCAGAGAGATTAAAATACATAGACCTATGTATTTTTTTACTTTAACGGGAAATCATCCACAACCAAGGTTCCCCATGTTGCGCTTCAAAGACAGTTCAAATCGCGACATGTTTTCCTTGGGCATCAGTTTGGCTGGATCTTTGCAAAGACCGCTACTACTGGAGGCTGGAGGGAGATGCAACAGACGGCACTATCAAATGCTTGGCTTGGAGCAATGGCTGACAAAGGTACCCTAAGGCACCAACAAGAGACAAACCCATTAACCTCAGAACTAAAATGTGTGCTCAATTTGTGACCTCACAAGTCGTTCCCGCATCAGCCTTCTAAGCCACCAGTGAAAGTGCCGTCAAAACATTTCAAACCACGACACGCTGCTTAAATATTTTTTCATAGATGTTTAAAAGGCACTTTTTTCATCATACACATTCGAAATATAATACTGTACGTAGGTACAGTACACGTACAAGACCATTTAAAAATGGTGATTTTTGTTGCTTTCATATTTGGTTCGGTTTTTCATAGGTTTTGTCGAATCTTCACTTTTTCGTTCGGAAATTGCAAAATGTATTTGCTATTTAAGTATGCATTTGTAATTAGTATTGCTGAGTAGGAGGTATATCGGTATTCATAGTACCTAGTTCAAACATGTTTAATCAAACTTAGTACATCATTAATTTAACAACAACTTCCTTATCGAATAGAGACTACTAGGGAGGTACGTAAAAATAAAATACTGTGTTATAATAACGATCTTTAATTTTCAAGGCAGATAGGTACTAGTAACGTACCTAAAGTACCAACATCTTTAATTTAGGTTCTTAATAGGTATAATAAAATAGCGCGACAGGTTTGTTGGTAAATTAGAGGTAGGGTTGCCAACTTTTTTTTACAAGAAATAAAGTATATGCAGTGAACAACAAAGTAAGCGAATAAGGGGGCAGGTCTGAGAAGATTAAACAGTATTTTATTTATTTGTTTTAAATACATATTTTTTAAAACTACTCTCCTCATAACTGACTAATTTACAATCTTTTTTAAATACTTCATACGCCTCACACAATTATAACTGAAATTAAAATAAATGATGGGCTCATATTTAATTAAATTAACAGATGCTATATTTCTATCCTCCCGCCATATATCGAATAACACATAATAATGTGTTTGTATGCTGAAAACAGTATTTTGTATACTTTATTTTTGTTCAACAGTAAAAAGTATAATTTATAAATTTAGTAAAAACAGTAATAATACTGTTGGAAACCCTAATTAGAGGCACAAGTTGCAATAAAATTACGGCGACATTGGGAAACTCCTCAAAATGTAGCCAAATTCTATTGGTTTTATCTTATTGGTAAGCTAGCACGGACAAACAGCTTTTGGCGGATAAAAATAGGTATACTTACTATGCATAACATATAGTAAATTGTATTTTCGGTAACTATTACCCACTTGCTAAGAACGTACATTGGCTCAAACTATGAACCACACACATAGTTGAAACATTCAATGTCTCAACATCGTGTGTAGGTACCTCCTTCAAAGAGTACCTAAAATTTGTAATACATATGTTATAAACACAGAATATCTGTGTGTATAATGCACATCACTCGAATTACGAAAGAACATTTAATGGTCTTAGGTGCAACGAATAATAAATAACTTAAGATAACAATATCAGTGTTTGTTTATCGCTCAGCAAGCATTTATTTCTAATACCCTGTCATTACGGTAACAAAAACTACAACTAAATTAAAGTTATGTACCGAGGTACTTAGATATTTAGAAATACAGTTACTTACTTGTACATAACAAGTTTACCTTCGTATATCAACTTACAATGTTTTTGAGTAGGTACACGTTTATATCGGTCGATAGCACTCATACGAAGCCGCATTAGATATTTATTGTTTACGGATGACATTCAAAATGTAAATCACAACCATACAATAGCAAACTTCGCGCATTACGACTTAAATAAGCAAATATACGCGTATACAACTATATAATTGACTAACTAATCAATATTGACCGCAGATATAGATCCTTAACTCTTTTACATTAATTGAGATCTTCCTCACAGCACTCGTACTCGTATTAAAATATGGTTCTTTATTTATTATATAAAAAGGTACGTTTTATTTAGTAAAATATTTATCTAACGACTCAATAGCCTATATACACACACAACACTATCAGTAAACACAGGCGCCAACGGCGCCTTCGTGTTTGTTTGTACTTATTGGATATGCTATAAATGTATAGGTATATTCACTTTTATCTAGCTACGCATTTAATGCAAGTCTCTAATGGCACCGAATAATATCACAAGATACCTAGGTACGGCAGCTTTTAAGGGGTTAATAAGAAGTACCAAGTGCGAGGTTGAGCAGCTTACCTACTATCGAAAACGCTGTGAATTTCAGCTTCCGATTATTGGATAGCTCTGAACGGGTCAATCGATTGGCCCGATTCACGTAAAACAAATGACCGAAATGTCGCTGAACGATTAAAGTTCCACAAAATACTCTCACAATACGGTATTCATGTGATCCGAAATCTTACTTTGATAGCACTGATAGGACGACGACTGATCTATTCCGTTTTTCTTTGATATAAGGAATATGAAAACACTGTCAATGACGTTATGGTTTTCTTTACGTGAATCGGGCTTATAGTTCAGCTCGAAACTGATAAGCGTAGCGCTGAAAACTCGAAGTCAAACATATCACTGGACAGCTTAAAGCGAACCAGGCGCTGAACCGAACACTTCGATGCGAACCAATCACAGTAAATGTAATGAGCACAATAAGTTATATACTAAGCTCAGGGCGAGGTGTCAGCCGGAGTGGCTGATAGTGCTTCTTGCAGCGGCGCAGAAAGCTCCGGAATGCGGAAGATGGGATCGGAGAGTAGCGGCAGGCGGAGCGCCTGCGCCGCGCGCTCGTAGCGGCTGCACGCCAGGTACAGCTGCGACACCCGCCCCGCCTCCTCTTCCGTCAGCGCCACGCTACGCAGCTGACGTCGCAACTCCAAGCTCGTAGACTCACCGCACTTAGAGCACACCTCCTCCACTATGTAGGATTTAGTCCGCTTTTTCGGACCATGTTTACATTGTAACGGCTCAATGAACTGGTACTTCTTAGCTTTCATGAGCTTGTGAGGCTTGTCTTCGTCGGAGAGCACGACAAGCAGCTTGCGGCCGCGGCCAAGCGCGCCGGCGCGAGCCAGAACCTCCCCGCCGCCCTCCATGAGCGCGCGGCACAGCTGCTCTGAGGGATTCTCAAAATCGTAGTACACGCAGCGTGACTCCGAGCTGCTGCGTGTGCTGTTTTCTATCTGCAGACTGTACCTCAGTCTTATCTTCTTTGGCCTGCTGCTGTACTTCAGGTACACGTGGATTGGTATCTCGATGGAGGCGCACCCGGACTCCTGGACCTCGTACGGCGGCTCTTGTAGCACTGGAAACCACAGAGAGATGTTTATTCAGTTTGAAAAGTAGGTATAACATTGAGCGGGAGCAAAATGTCACTGCGATAATATTTCATTAATGCTGTTAGTGGATCGGCAACGTGCTATCGACTCAAGCGATAATAAGTCATTTACTGGACATATTGTAATACTTATTACTCGGTTGCCAATACGGGCCGCCGCGCTAGTCGGCTAACTATGTGGATACCTAGATAATATTATATTTTGAAGGTACATTGGTAATATTAAATTCGTCTTGTCATCAATACATTGCAGGAAGTTATTTAAGTTGACAAATCATGTTTGACTCCATTGAGATAGAAACCAATTTAAATTCAAATCGACATCGTCAACTCAATCTGTATTGGCCCTGATTCCTCGATCAGGTTTAATTCACGCGTGCCTCCTATTTCTTGTTATATCTATTATATTTAGTTCTCTAAAAATTATTGTTACGAACATTTGAAACTGCTAGTTAATTTGATTGCCATAGATAATAATGTATTATAATTGGCTGGCACCTGTCTATATCATTTATCTTGGGCTTATTTTACTGACTGACAGAATTACGTAAGCATACGCGATGCCACGACTCCACGAAGGATAAGTATGGGGATATAAAAGGAACCTCAAACCAGTTTTAAACGTTTGCGCAAGTACTTATGCATTTAATTGACCCCAATCAGGGGCACGGACCGGTCGATGAACGGGCTTTCGTCCAAAAACCTCCCAATGTATGAGTCAGGCGGCATGTCAACATAGTGCTCATTTAGATACGACTACTCGACTCAATACACACCAAAACATAATAAAAAAAATATGGTATCGACCAAACACTTACACTTTACTGCAAAATATAATTTACACGATTGATTTCATAAAGCGATCTTTTCTCGAAAATTATTATATTATCTTGATCGCTACTGAGCTCGATAAAAAAATTCAACAACATCAATTCGTCAGTAGAGTCGTGAAATATCAACCAACAGACACAGCACACAGCAGAGACACTTTCTAATTTATATTATAGGTAATAAAGTAGTAGGTATCTCTTGAATATCTTAGAGTAGACGCATTCTTAATACTTATTGTGGTACGTTATACTAATAAGGTAGTACCAACTTGGTATGTAATTACCTCTCTTAGGGTAGACGAATGCGGCGGCCGGATGTAGATGGAAGACGACCTTGTGCACGAACCCGCTGATGTCTCGGCCGCTGACGCCGCGCACCCACACACGCCAGTCCAGCGCCAGCGCACGCCCCAGCGCAGATCGCCGCGGCTCGCACGCGTGCCCCACCTCTAGCCATACGCGCACGCACATCTGTAACAAACAAAACATATACTTAATAACACACTGTCACTCTGTCACGGTTTAAATATAAGCTTTACTAGCTGTTACGAATCTAGGAACAAATCGTTCGAAATGGCACACTCACACAGACGCGCGCATCTACGAGAAAATAACCCGGAATAGGTGAAATGACAGTAAGGGGTGTTATGTCGTGACCGATACGTCAATAACGTGTAATTTTAGTAATTATGCCGACATTTTTTAACTTTAAATCTCTCACGCTTAGTGGAGCAAACGTTCTTATTTCAATTAATAGATTCCTTACTGCTTATAAAGTTTATATTTAGATTGTGTGACACTATACTCCAATGATGGTAATCCTGTATTCACGTAACAATGACTTAGTGTCTGACAGCGTTTTCACTTTTCACTTTTCATATTCAATATCGTCATCAAAGAAAAAACGAAATTACTTTAAGTCGCCAAGCTACCTTATAGCTTATTGAGGTCGACGTCCAATCAAAATACGATTTCAGAATGCGGGTTTGACGTTGGAATTTTCTAAGTAATTTCTCTAATCTCGAACTTTACAGTGAAGAGCCTACGTTTTAATGAAAGTCAAAGATCCATCAACCATATTGGCCACTTAATGGCTATAAGTGGGTATAGTGTGAAGAAAATAATTGAAATGATAGGAACAGTGCCGTCGCGAGTTCTAAGCGCTGACCTTGAATGGACGTTAGTCATTTTATGAGTCTGTCTCTATGTCTGTATGGTGCGACGCGAATAAAATACAAACGTACATACGCAGGTACTAAAGAAAATATTAGCTGGCTAGGTGATTTGGCGCGTAAGTATCAAAGAACAATATGACGTCAAGTCGAGCCGACCTTGGCCGTGAACAAACTGCGAGACTAAATCAGTGCTAAACTCAATGGACCGAGTAGTTTGGTTATTTAGCGACAGCCTCTGTCGTACATTCAGAATTAATGATTGAATATATTTTATGACACGTCTGCCTAGTCTGCCTCGCTTGTCTAGTGGTCGCAAGCGCTACTTAAGAACACGAGGTCCTGGGTTCGGGCAAAATGATATTGGATTTTTCCATCTGTAATTTCCCAGAAGCAGCCTGGTTGAGTATCCTGTACTTATGCTGAGTCCTAGAACCGCTAGAGTGTGTGTTCTTTTTAAGGGTTATTCTAAATTATATCTTAAGGGGATCGAATGGGGGTTGAAAGTTCATATGGAAAATCTAACTGCCACGCAGGCGAAGCTGCGGGCGCAAGCTAGTAGACGATAATTATCAGATCCACACGCTCCCAGGCAAGTGGGACGAGGACAACCACAGAAAACTATTATGTACTTACTAAAGGAGGTGTACAGCTCCCGTCACGAGATAAGAACGAGTACCTTTTAATGCGCAGTAGTCATGTTATGGGTCTATCTCTGTCTACATGTATGGCGCGATGCGAATAAAAACATGGGCGCTTATTTTTTCATATATGGTATTTTCAGTGTTTGCAGCCTGCTTTTAAACAATCTTTTACAATTTCCAGTAGGTACATTCATTCATTTTACATTCATGTAAAATGTTTGAAATTAACCCTTTTTTAAGAGAAGAGTCAATTAAAATAGGGCGCGGGAGTGTCATGTGAATTATACGACTGTTTATTTAGGTACAGTGTCGATTTAATACTAATCTTACCAACTAAAGCATACAAGGCTAAATAAAAAATACTAAAGCATATAGATTACTTTATTACCTATCTATGTCTGTGCATACATGCCTCGTGAGGAGGTGTGTCACATACAACTCCAATGGGTTCCTCTACAACCACTTGACATTGGCGGAATAGCTTCTCGTAGCTATTGAATAAATGAAAGAAGTAATAAATTTACTCTACCTGATCAAGTAGCCGTCGGAAGGTGACAAGTTTTATTAATGACTCAAACACGGTTAATATGTATCATAATTTAAGAGAATAATAAAATAATTTGACATTAAAAAGTGTATCATACCATCGTGAAAAGAAGAACACAGAGTCGAATTTGTATGTTATGGTTAGCACGAATACCTCCTTTCACAATCCACAAAGTATAAAAACTTCAAGCATAAAAACATTTATCAATTCAAAATATCCCAGTCGATCACACCTCACAGTAAGTATGTTGGCATTTATTTACAGCTACCGTAACAATTGAACACTGATTGTATTCAAACATTTCAGCGATAAATTGCTTGATGTCAAGGCATTTCGCAAGCAAAATTGGCTGCGTCGAAGAACGCAGTTCATTTACTTTGAGGTG
This sequence comes from Watsonalla binaria, assembly GCA_929442735.1. Classification (NCBI taxonomy): domain Eukaryota; kingdom Metazoa; phylum Arthropoda; class Insecta; order Lepidoptera; family Drepanidae; genus Watsonalla; species Watsonalla binaria. Next base: position 3,169,714 of record OV838932.1, read on the forward strand.
AACTTATGTATAAGTCATTGACCATTTTTATTGCATGGTATGCTATAATTATTATTTTCTCCTTAGCATATAAAGTAATCTACACATACATATGCTCACGCCTGTATTCCCCGAAGGGGTAGGCAGAGGTGTTGTAATCACAATACCCACTTTTCACCGAAGATGATTAAGTGCCAACGTGACAGATGGTGAGTCCATCGCCGTCTCAGACACTTTACATACGTCATTGAATTACTTTTCAGAAATATGCAGGTTTCCTCACGATGTTTTCCTTCACCGTAAAGCAGGTGGTGTGAAATCACTGTACATAAGTTTTTTAGAAAAACTCATTGGTACAGGTCCCGCTGGGACTCGAACTTGCGTCGCTTGCGTAGCAGGCGAATGCTCAAACCTCAAGGCCACCACGGCTCTTAATAGAATAACCGGAGAAGTAATATACCAGCTATCCCGAAGGATTAAGGTAGCAGTAGATTTACATCTACGTGACCCTTAAAACAGGGGATTCAAACATAAAGTAGGCATGACGGATTACTCATTTATTTCCAGTACTAAAGTAGATAATAAATATTCATCGCCAGCGTCACTATCAAACTAAGATTATTCACTCAATTTAACGTGTTTCTGTTATTTTCCTGCTACCACAAGGTCAAAGTATTTTAGCTCAGTAAGTAAAGTTGATTAAAAGTAAATAAAAACCTTATATCTACGTTATACTTCATTGTATATATAACGTATATTCATTTGTTATTATAATACACATGAGTTAATTTAATGAACGCGTGTAATAACAGTTTCACAATGGTTTAAGACTAAACTATTAATGCAATTAATCATCAAAGTTCATCTGTTCTACATGGTTTTAAACTGGTTATCATTATAAAAACACGTAAAACAGATATTTTTGTAATGATATTTATTTCAATAACATATGACAAGTAAATAAGCGCTTATCAGTCACAGTTTCAACGTGTAATATCGTGATAACAATCTACCCACATATTATAATATATGACAGTATATTTTAAATTGAAATTGAACGAAAATTTGCACCTAGCTTGTAGGTCAGCGTGGTCTATTTTCGTAAGCACATTAATGCGTTAAAAGGTCACTTTGACCAGTTAATTCAAATATAAGATCACACTTAGACACAGTTTATATAAGTTACATATCACCAACTAAAATAGAACGAATATCAATTGCACCTTGTAGATTACCGTCACAGATTAAATATAAACTAACTACTATCGTTCGTAATGACAAACTCACACGTTCGCGCGCATCTACGAGATTATAAGCAGCCCTTAGGGCCTAGTGCGAGTTTTCATGTTTTCGTGCCGCTGTCACAATTCACCGTGTCCACGTAAACGCTGATTTGTTAGGATCGAAACAGCGCCGTCTGTCGGCCTAAAGATGATACTATTGTGAGCCCATACATATCTGCGTTGACGTCGTGACGGCGATTTTTACTTAAACTGTGTCTGGCGTAATATCGTAATATTTACGTGTTTTACAGCAAGTTTGGTGTAAATTGTAGAAAACTTTTGTGTGACAACCCTCACGCTCGATGGAGTAAACGTTCTTATCCCATAACAGGTCTAGATTACTTGCTGCTTAGGAAGCTTTTATACACTGTGCCTAAGGATCAAACAAATTCCACATCGTATAGAATTAAATAAGTGTAACGATTTTTTTATCTATGCCATACTATTTACCATGCTGTTATTATTTTATTCTTAATTTGGTGGGACATAAAGAATATTGTATTGTATCTAATCTGGTAGACCACATAATTCGCGGGCGACCTTGCATAAATGCGAAAGATTGTAGTTCCACCACCAGTTCACACAATAAGACAATTATTGCTACAAAATGAGTTACGAAGTTCCGTAAAATATAATTAAATTGCAATATTCCATAATTTGCATTATTACTTTACGCCTACTTTTTTAATTGCCTATTCAGGTTAAATGCAGTTAAATGTTATTATTCCGATTACATAAATCTACTGTAAGTAGTTAATCTTAATATTAGTAATATCTAGCTGTGTCCCGCTGTTTTACCCGCGTAGGCTTAATTACGAGAGTAGCCCGCGGAAGATTTTTTTAAATAAAACATGTTATTCCTTGTATCCTATCTGCGAAAGTCATTCACATCAGTGAAAGTGCCGTTGAAATCGGGCCAGCTGTTTCAGAGATTAGCCGGAATAAATAGACAGACAGACAGCCGGACGAACAGATTTTTTTATATGAGTCTCGTATATACTTTCATATGTATGTGAAAAGCAGTTAATTTGCAATTACAAACAGAAAAAAAATTGTATTTATCTGTATATGTATATATGTACACTTAAGTAGTTGCGATAGTAATTACAAATAACTATCGCAACGGCCCTAGTAATTTGTTCGCATTAAATTAATGTTATATTATTGTGTTTTTTTTTAATGTAGGTAATTATGCGCTTTATATTTCCTTATGCAGATAGTTGAAATGCATTGCAGTAGTGGTGAAATATTTTGTTTTACATTAGGTATTAAAGGTTCTTATGAGTAAGTGCTTTGGACTTACGATTTTCCTTATTTTTGTCCGAAAATGAAGAGTTCAAACTGACCTTTACATAGATTATAAATTGCTTATGAATTCAGCGCTTTTTTTCTTTTGCTGCGAACAATCCGCAAAACAGTTACTAGGCCAGTTGAGCAATTCGTGTCCCTTATTACATTTTATTATGTGTCTCAGCCAAAAACATCTTATTGGATGTTATAAAACTAGGTGTATTTCCAAACCGGTGGAACTACTAACACAATATGTAAGTACTTATGACCGGTTTTTCTCTAAAGTTTCCACAAAACAAGACACAGCCTCTCTAGAAGAGGTTTTGTTATCAAGGTAGGACTCAGGGCTCAGATGTCCTATCTACAATAAGCTATGAAGGTTTCAGTTTCTTAGACTCATGCAGATTTCGTTAAATGCTAAAATAATTGTGACAAGGAATAGTGCGTACTTACTTTGTATTGAATACAGTGTGTAGCGGTAGTCAACCTCTTTTGCTATAATGTTTTTTATTTATATTAAATTCAAATATTATTAAAAGTGATTTGACACAAGATGTCAGAATGACTTTTATGTTTTTAAATAAATAAAGGAATGGAAACGACTTTTATGTTTTCTGGATGTAAATAGTATAGCTAAGAATTTACAAGATATTTTTCTCAACAATCACTTGACATTGACGGAATAGTTTTACTTAAGCTCATCGCCATTAAATAAATAAAGGAAAGGAAAGGAATATAGCTAAGTGAATACCCCGAATAAAGCGGACTCAACTATCGTAGCGTATTTAATTACTACAAGTGCAATATAAAGGATCAAGGAAAAACAAAAATCTATCGAAATTTTCATTAGCTATCATGATTCTGTCAAGTAGGAACTTAAGTACAGAGCTGAAGTTAGTTGTGCAAAAAATAGAAGCTACGAAGCTAGCAAATATCCATGAACTCAAACCCGTAGCACGCAAGTTCGAATCCCAGCGGGGCCTGTACCAATGAGTTTTTCTACAAAACTTATGTACAGTTATTTCACACCACGTGCTTTACGGTGAAGGAAAACATCGTGGGGAAACCTGCATATTTCTGAGAAGTAATTCAATGACGTATGTAAAGTGTCTGAGACGGCGATGGACTCACCATCTGTCACGTTGGCACTTAATCATCTTCGGTGAAAAGTGGGTGTTGTTATTACAACACCTCTGCCTACCCCTTCGGGGAATACAGGCGTGAGCATATGTATGTATGTATGTTCTTGTATGTATAATCTGAATCTGGGAAATAGCTCCAAAGATTTGCACGAAATTTAGTATGCAGGGGGTTTCGGGGGCGATAAATCGATATAGCTTTTAATACCTTTAAACGAGCAAAGCTCGGTCATCCATGTACACGTATATATTTTACACGTGTTCAACCTTCTGATGAGTTTCTGTATCAACGTTCAATGGCATATCAAAATGTGTGTTCTTACAAGAGAAATATTTGTTTGAACAGTCTGACAATTGTATAAAATTATAATGTACCTTGATAATTATTTAAAGGCCGTAATATATTTACAGATTTTTTAAATTAAACTGACTGTGTGTAATTCGAATAGCTACAATTCTATCAGCTTTGCACTAAATGCATATGGAGGAAGTATACACGGTTATCATATAAAAAAAATATCGCTGCTGTTTGTTGCAGTACCAATGTGTGGTTGTGTATCTCTTAAATGGCTGGACCGAATTTAGCTTTCAATAGCACATAGTTGACGTTGCAAGCAGTTACATAAGCTACTTTTATATATTAAAAAATACTAGTATTTTAATAAAAACCTTTCCATATAGATTTGTTTTGATATATTACGTACTTAGATGGCGTCATCAGAGTTCATAGTTATTTATGTTCTGATGACAATGATATTGCTGCACAACTTATAATAATATTGACAGACAGATGTATAATATTGTAATGTGTAATGTTTGGAAAGTGGCAGTTGCGCATGTCATTCGATCAACGAAGTTAAGCAACCCTAACCCTAGCCAATAATTGGATGGGTTACCGCCTGTGTTTCTTCCGTGCCTCGGAGACCTTTTTAAGCCGTCGGTCCCGGTTGCGAATATAACATCTTTGGCAATCGTCACAGGTCAGTGGAAAGCCTAAGTGCTTGACAACTGGTTTAACTCAGTTTACCGATTTTCCTCGTAAAAAGGGTTGCGAAAGTCAGGTGGCAGTCCCTTGGTATAAAAAATCTGATTATCAGCCACATTGGGTAGAAACAAGTGCTGACCCCAAGAATATATGAGATAAGGCCAGGGAGATGTTTGGAAAGCCACTTGGATGGAAATATCTGATTCGTACATACAGACATATGCTGACGCCTGTATTCCCCAAATGGGTAGGCAAAGATATTGTAAGAACAACACCCACTTTTCACCGAAGATGATAAGTGCCAGCGTAGCAGATGGTGTGATCGCCGTATCAAGTACTATAAATACGTCTTTGGTTCAAACATACGTTTTTAGGAAAACTCATTGGTACACTTGCGTAGCAGGCGACCGTTCAAACAAGACCCGGCAGAAATTCTAGAAGCTAGTAACATCATTTTAAATCATTTTAAAGAGATCAATTGAACTCTTGACCTGATTAAAATCAATCAAACAAACACGTCATTCACTCACCATAATACAGCACTAACATTTGGCCAGTTACTATATATACATCGGCCAGCACACAGGAAACAAAATGTTATGAAATTATAATTCTCGGCCATTCATTACTAAGCATACCAAATATGTGTGAAAAATCTATGTGTGATGGGGGCAGAGAAGGATATTTAGTGTCAATAGTAGATTTGGAATTGACTTGCTTATTAGGTTAAAAAACAAACAAAATGTATGTTCGTTTAGGAGTTAATTGATAAGAAAATGATTGAAAGCATGGCAATATGAAAAAAAAATATAATACACATACTTGTTGCTCGCTAATTCCACCGGTGTTTCTTGGCAGACAACAAGATGTGATTTCCATAAGCTTATACTGTTTGTATTTAAAAACAGATAATACAAATAATTTGTTATGTGATATATAAATATAAATATATTACTTATATGTTGTGTAAAAATTGTCCTTTAATCCAATTCAAAATATCTTTATTTGATTAGACTTTTAACAAAGTACTTTTAAATCGTCGGAACGACAAGATTACAGGATTATACATACTACCGCCGGGTTCGGAATGTTGCTCTTACTGAGAGCTTTACTTTAAAACATCTTTCTACTAGAGGTACCTTCCTGAATAATTATATGACAGATTTTTTTTCATAAGCAATGTCATTAAAGAGCATGTAAGTATGTGCATTTGATCATGTGGAAGAGCCATGGAGATGGATAGGTTCTACATCTGTTTGCATATCACAGATAAATGACAGTATCACAGTCGTTAAGATAATTGACTATTTATAGAAATGCACCTCTAATTATATTTGCATTATTATAATAATAATGCAAATACATACATAATGTATGTACTAACTAAGATAAAGTTTTTTAAATAATCCTATAATACTATTTTTTAAGTGAGTACCTGCCACTCTACTTATAACGTGGTTTGTGTGTGAGTTTGTACGTGATATGGACATCATCATAGTAATAATATTTGTAATCTTAAAAATTTTAGATGACAATACTCAAGTGTCTGAATTTGATTACAGAATTAGTTATGTACTAGAGTATAATTTGTAAAGAACAACTACCATCTGTTAATGTTCCGTGTTCGGATATACATAGTTAATTAGTCAGAAATAAAAAACAAATATCACGTTGCGTTGCACGAGGAAACAACAAGCACCTACTTTTAAGATAAACATTATCTCCTTCCATCAACAACGTGTAATTTTGTACGACACCCGTTGTTATCTTTTCAATTAATTCAAGTAGGTGCCGTCTTTGGTATAGGTAGTATTTAATTCTTATTGTTACTTGCGGACGTCACGCGGTTTCACCCGCGTAGTTCCCGTTCCTGTAAGAGTACGGGGATAAAATGGGGAAAGAATTTTTAAAATCGCTCGAATACTTTATGAGTCATTTCGTATGTTTGTAATACTTTTGCAAATCTTTCCTCTTTATAATATTAGTATAGATTAAGGTTTTTTGTTACCTAATTATTGTTGGTTCCGCTTCTTGAACATACTTTTTTCAAAACGTATAAAATAAACTTCAGACGAAAAAATTTTTTATATATAACATTACAAATTGTAAGGCCCCTTGATTTATGAATTCATGTGTTTAACTCATTCTAATGTTTGTTATTGTTTTTGTGTTGTTTTTACCTTTTCTTCTCTTTAATAAATATTATCTTCTTGAAGTCACCGGATAGAAATCAATAATTGACGACATCGCGCCACGCAATGATGTAGTATATTTATTTTTTACATGATAACTAATGTCTTAATTTATTAAATTTTATATTTTTTTATAATATTCAAATTACATTTTCTTAAACACAACTCAACAACGACGAACCACTGATGTTACCTACAAGAATGTGGTATCCGAGGTCAGTCTTGTCATTAAATTGATGACACCAGTCCAGAGATCTTCGACAGTAATATTTTACTGTTTTGTATTATTTGACAATAAGTATAAATTATAATATAATACTAAAGAATGATCTACAACATTTGAAACAATCTAATCAAATTAAAATATCATACGTGTCGTAAAACAATGTATTGTGTAACCACTAAGATGAATGTGAACATACCTAATTGTCATTGGCGTGAACGCGATCGCTCCATCGTTTCTGCTCCAATACCGGTCCAACTCGGCCGATAATAATGATAAGGGAATTAGGTAGTCCGATATTGTGTGTGTCACAATTTACGCTTTGAACGATTAGGAATGTTAATAACCCAACTTTTCGTAGGTCATCAGTGTTTATGAGGAAAATTGTAAAGTATGTTATGGTTTTCCCTTTCACTTTAACTGTTGGCTATATACGTATAGTAGTATATTATTTCTTAAAAAGGAAAAATATTTTGAGTGCAATGATCAGTCACAGCTGCTTGTAGATATGACTAGATGTACAATAAACAATGAATAAATATCACACACAGTACTAACTGACGAGTTATATCAGAGTTTGTGATGATCATGATAATTCGCGTAGGTAAGTCACGGCCAATAGTCGCACGATACAGTGTATAGTCGACGGCTCAGCACTTCCACCTGTGTCCACTCGCGGCGCGCCAATCTACACTCTACTCGCAGAACACACAGCTCACAACCGCGCACTCACAGGCAGCGTACTGCGCAATGCGTGCCGCGGACCTACTAGCACTAACCACTCCACACTCCACTCCGCATACACTCACCGGCTTATCATGATGTAATAGAGGACCTTCAGTCATTTTCTAAAATATGATAAAACCGCCGTTGTCCGTGCGGCGGCGGCTGACATCTGCAACAAGCCAATGAGATCATGTGAGTCGGGTTCGCTGAGGAGAGCGACGGACGCGGGAAGGGTCGCATAGGTCTCAGCTCACTTGTGCTGTGTTTGCGGTAAACAAAGATGCATGAAGGCTGGTGCGGGTTTCCGGGCGAGAAGTTATGCTCGCAGCATGTCTGACGCGGGGGGGCGCCGGCGAGGTTTGTTTATCACTGAGTGGCGAGTCGAGAGCGTGCGTGGAGCGGGCCGAGGTTGCGTGACGCGCGCGCGCCCCGACCGCAGCCGCCGCCGGCCCTAACCGCCGCCGCCGCACCGCACCGCATACCTAGCGACACCACCTCTTGACGTGGATCTAATGCGTTCCGTTTTGCTAATATGATTTGAGTTTATTTATGTATAACTTTATACCTGTAACTATATACAAACTATGTTACTATATAAATCTAAAACAACTAGACCTAGGTTGGTAGGTAGTCGTAGCTATAGTCGTAAATAATAGTAAACTTGTAAAGCTATGCTGTAGGCACAAAACAAACAAAAATTAACTGACTTATCAATAAAAGATAACTTTTAATTACAGTATTATTGTTTATTTTGTGTTATTTATTTAAGATCTTATTCAAATGATAGGTGCAAGCTATAGTTAGGTGCCTAACTGAATAAAATCATGTCACACCCGACCCGATGGCTCAGCGGTAAGCTGGCGCGCTTCTTAGAAAATTCCCTCTGCGCTCTAAGTGTTCGCAGGCATTTTGGCTCAAACTTCTAAATTATAAAAGTTCGGCTGTATACACCTATCCGGGGACCTTTGTGGGATGACTCGTAGGGAGATCGATATCGATGAAACTACTCATTAAAGTATGCAAATTATGTTTTACACAATTTCACGTGGGTTGATAGCGTAATATTGTGTACTCGTGCATATTTACGCAGTTGTCCACAATTTATAAATGTGTTATCGCTAGATAACAGCACCGTGCGTCATCAGTAGTAGGTACCTACCTATCTAATGTCGCTCGTCATCAGTCCAACGCGTTGTACGGTTCTTTATAGCTAAATGTCTCAGAGTGTATTGCATCGAATATATTAAAAGGCGTTTTAGTTAAGAAGAGTTAGTTCAACAAATTTATTTATTTACGGTCTGATACAATCATATCAAACACTTAAATCGGTTATAAAAATAATGTTACTGATCATACGGTTAGTTAATGAATGCAATTGAAGATTTCTGCACCGATTACTATTAATGAATCCAATCGATTCAAATTACATTGATCCGTGCATCGATAGTGCATGTACGCCATATCCTGCTTCTGTCATCTTTACGTAGGTATCTACTAATCGCGTTTTTCCGTTGTCTTCCAGAAAGGGGAATTAAACATGATAGTGAAATCCGTATATAGAAGAGAGCTTGACTAACCCTGGTAACGTCACACTATTCGTGGAAATACTATTGTCATATTTTTATGAAATAATATGAAAAAAAAATTCACATTGCACAATATTTTTTTTATTTGATCGATCAAGGGGCTGGTCAGGACGTCTTATAGCAATGTTATTATACTCTTTCCTTTCGCACCACAACATCATTACAAGAAGGCTTACAGCCCTATAAAAGAATATTATAATAAAAAAAAAAAATAATTTCTCAGCAGATTTGGTGAGCCACGGAAATAATATTATTTTAAACAGTTGATGTGTCATAAAAAGTAAGTTAAACGTATTATATTCACGTGATCTTGAAATATGAGTGCTTTAACTTGAGTATCGAGTGATTTTAGTATATAGATTTTTGTTTCCTTGTTTGGGTTAACATCACAAAATAGTATGAGATAATTAAGTACTTTGTGAAATCTTTTCCCAGTGTACCTACATACGTGAGATATGCAGTTTATCGTTTCTATACAATCACGTGACAATCACAATCAACACACTCACATGCACCAAGACTTTACCTTTTTGAAGAAATTTTAATAAGATCAAGTTACAGATATAAGACGAAGCTCGGTGGCAATTTTATTTAGCTTACCAGCGGCCCAACCATGACCTATTATTGGCATCTTGGCATCATAAATTGACCTTGATTTAGAGACAGATGTATATGACGTGTGTCGTATGGCTCCATTAGAACTTATTATAAGGCCCGCAGAAGTGGTTTCGTAATTACTTATATGGTATTTGTTTCATTGTATTGCAATTATTTGATTTATATAGTATGTAGTTTATATAATAGAGATTCCCCTAATTACAAAACATATTTAAAAACGAAGACTAGACCGAACTTGAATAAAACTATGTCCATCCCATTTTAAATCCGCACCACAGAAAGAGATAGGGCTACTTTTATATATCAAGGACTTATGTTGTGTAATAAGGGGGAATTAGAAGCATTTCATCCTCCAATAACTTTAATCGTAGTATTTTGTTTTCAAACAAGTAACTTTCATTTATCTCGGACCACGCGGCCTCACGGCACTCAAAATAATATATCATACCGTTGATAAAGCCCAATAAACTTATAGCAATTTATTTCATGAGATAAGAATGTATCAATCAATAAAAATAACAAAATTTTAAAACACAAATAGAAACTGACACATAAAATTTAAAAAATAACATTTACAGGATATTCATATCGCACCCTCAGAACGATAGGGGCTCAACTCCAAATTTCAATTGATTGAATACTAATTAAGATCATAGAAAGACCACTACAAAAATAAAAAAAAATAATGATAATTATTTTTGAAAAACTTATAAAATTATAAAAAAAATCTCACTGTACTCAAAACTAGTAAAATTACTGTCAAAGTTATGAATCTAAACTTACTCGCTGATCTGTGATTGCGATTTACAAAAACATTTCATTTTTGAATTGAGCTCCTATCATTCTGAGGGTGCGATATTTAAGTTGGTGCCAACTGACAATCTATTCTCCTTCTTCATTTCTCCTTCTTCAATAGAATGTCTTGCTTCGAATTTGATCGGATGATCTTGGTGTTTCTCGCAATAAGGGAAAGCGTAGTACAGCTACTTAGTGCTGCTACGACTGCTACGATTGGCCTACGCTTGCCTTCTGCGTACAAAACTAGTCGGGCAACTGGGACCGCAGTTATGTAGCGGTCCCAGTCGCCTAAAACCTACAATATAATACGAATGCATTATATAAGTAGTCTTTATGAGCCTGTGTCTGTCTGTTTGTATGGCGTGACTTTAGTAAGTTATATGCTCCACTATTTTCTCTGAGCACTCATAACTCGAGACGGTATTGTAGTATGATTCGCAGGAGTATAAAAGAATACGTTTGGAGCACGCAAAGGTGGTACTTGAAATCACGTTTCACTTGATGCTCTTTTAGGGTTTCGTACCATAAAGGTAAAAACCGAACCCATCTTCGATCCAATCCGATCTTCCAATCCAAGTCTTCGATGAATGTCAGCTATCTACTTGAAATTTAGCATAATATAAATATGTATAGTTCTTGTAAGGAACTCCCATAAATTTTATAATAATTAAAATTAATACAAGAAAAAATATTTATTAAAATGTAATCTTTATTGTGGCGGTAAAAGTCAACATACATAACTGTGTGAGAATTTTTTGCTCCGCTTTACCTATATCCGAAGTTAACAAAGTGATAAATGTAAATACTAAATGTTACACGAAAATTAAAGGGTCATAATTTGTGTTGATTCTCAAATCAATGTAAGCTGATACTAGGATACTACATTTGTAATTACGGCTTTGGGAATATAAATATATTGTATTTGACTGCCTCGATGGTCTAGTGATATGTAAGGTTCGAACTCCAGGGGCCCAACTATGAGTTCTTATTGCAATGTTATTACAGTTGTGTGACAGTGACAGATGTATACACGTCAAATACATCTGTCTCATAATAAGAGTAAAACTATCATGGCAACAAGAGCTCATGGTAAGGCCCCAGGTCGGCCAAAGTGTTAGTGAGTTTTCGTCCTGTGATTTCCCGGTAATAGCCCGGATTCTGCATAATGTCTGGCCCCTTAAATGGCTCATAAGAAATGTGGGTGTAGAAATAAGTACAACTTGTTACTGGATGGGGAACTAAATGTTCGAATACACGTATGTTTTTATTGGAGTATGGAACCCTCAGTGAGGGAGACCTTTGCACTTCACCGTTGTTTTATAATCTTAGTATATCGGCTGATGGGCAGTATTAGATAATCATCGTTCAAATCGAAGCCCCCACACAATCACCGAATAATATCATCACTATAATGATATATATAGGAGTGACGTGATAATGCTATCACCTTGATCTTCAATTGTTACATAGTAACATATAAATGTATAATATTGTTATTTTACACGTATTTTGGTACCCGCTTCTATGTTTCTGTTATCATGATTAGCTGTTACATGCACTTAACACGGAGAAACGATCGTGATGGTGTTACATGTATGAAATACATACATACATATGCTCACGCCTGATTCCCCGAAGGGATAGGCAGAGGTGTTGTAATCACAACACCCACTTTTCACCGAAGATGATTAAGTGCCAACGTGACAGATTACACAAGAAATATATATAGACTTTCGCGTGATCTGTGTTATCATAGTATGAAATCGTTATTTTAATAATTATTCGTCATCATTATTGATTTGATAAAGAGAAGCCAGGGGGTCATTAATGTAATTGTATACTTTTAACCGACTTCATAAATAAAGTTAGTGTAGTTGTTACATGCATTCTCGTCTGCGGTATGTAGAATATATGCAGGGATGTCGAGGTTGACATAGTAGTTAGCAATCAATATTGTACCAAACTTTCGGTATACTTAGGCTTAAGTAACTAAAGGGAAAGATTGATTTTAAATGATTCGAATATTTCTGTTAAGTCTCATGCAAATGGTTCTTATTAAAATCATTTACGCATTTATATCGTCGAATTGTGTCTACTTACGAGTAACTTTCTCCATTCCGAAGTTTATTACAATCCGTTCAGCCACAAAGCGTATACAAAGTTGCAAACTAACACATATACATAAAAGAACACACAAACAAACAAACAAACACCAAACAACCACTAGTGGGTTGGTATCAAGTGATATAACTTCTATAAAGAAAACCTATGCAGCTTGTTACTTTTCCTATAAAAGTAACGCAAAACAAAATTCCGCATTCCCTACGCAAGGGGAGACCTTTCTAGACGGAGATCAAACTTTGGACCTCGAGGTCTCAAGTTGCCTATTGGGTACTCAATCACAGGGACATCTATGTTACGAATTTGCAGTTGTATTTCTAAGTACCAGATATCTATGAACTAATGAGTAATTGTAATGTAATCCCATTGGTATATGATGTAATCAATTGTAAATAACGATTTTTACAAGTATTGAGGGGAGTTAACTGGGCCCTAAAATATCAAAAGACTGATTATCTTATCTGTATTCAGTTATATAGATATCTATAAAATAATATATCACATATTCAATCAGCATGCGGATCCTGCTAACTCATTCATAAGAATTGGTATTCACCGGAGGAAATGTATGAAGCGATACATGAATGTAGAATGCAAACGAAATACAGGTGCCGTCAGAAGTTATGAGGTCAAGACGAAAATAGTGGGGTATTGCATTTCTGCTTTTATTCGCCTCGCCCCTTACATATAGACTTTCAAGGGCCGCGCTTCTAACTCGTAACGGGACCCAAAGTGTCCTAAAAATAGGATAGAATAAGTAGTTCCTGGTAAAGCTTATGAACGTGGAAAACTCACCATCGTTTTGAAACAAGATCTTTGATACCAGCATAGGTAATTTTAGCCGTAAGCAAATAGGTACATGTATCTTATATGTTTAAACGAGTAATTCTTGTATATATAGAATCTGAATCTCGGAAACGGCTCCAACGATATTCATGAAATTTTGCATGTGGGGGATTTCACGGGGCAAAAAATTTATCTAGCTAGGTTTCATCGTTTTGAGCATGTTTTCATTACAGTCCGACAAAAAATTTCACCAACATCTGTCAAGTTATGGTAGCTCAAAGTGAGGCTTCCAGGTTACGGAGCGATAACGAAACTAAAGTACTTTTTTGTGTGAAGAAGAAACCGAGCACAGCTTGTTCAACCAGATGCTCACAATATACTAATGTACTTGCTATATTTCTGTAAAATTTCAATATCTGCTTCGAGTATGATGGGCCAGGGATAGGAGAGCCGTGGTGGCCGGTGTTTTAAAGATCACCAAAGAGTTTTTGTAAAAACATAAGTGCAGAACTTTTCACCACGAGCTTCATGGTGAAGGGAACATCGTGCATATGTCTGAGAAGAAATTAAGAGACATAGTGCCTGAGATGACGATGGATTCAACGATCTGTGTTGGCATGCCAAGCTAGACCATCGACAGGATCCTAAATTCCTATGATGACTCAATTTACAGAAGGCGGAAGACTGCGGACTGCAATGAAAATTACAATTATTTATTCAGTTGAAGCTCTGACCTGGACACGTATGAACTTGAACATAGATAAGAATTAATATGGCATGTTATTTTCTTATGATTTTCTGGGCTGTTGAGGAATATACTGTTTAATTTTGTCTGCCTTCAGGCCGAAGATCTTTCGAAGTACAAATCTATCATACACGCATTTTTACAAATATTTTCTCCATTATAAACCACCAGATTTCGCGTACTGAAAGACGAACTTCAAATGAATCGTTGAAAATATTCCTTTGTCATCAGCGATAAGGATCTATCAAATCAGCAAATAATTTGAGTTCCTAATAATCTATTCGAAATCAGCGTTCTGTGTAATCGGGTTGATAATCTGCTATTAATAAAATTAAAAGCTGGCGAAAACGTATAAATAATGTGCAATCAATCGCTGAGTTATCAGTTTTTGTGCAATATCGGCGACAAAGCAAGCTATAGGATCCGAACGAAATTAAATGAGAGGTACGTCGTGTGATTCTGAACATACGCTTCCTATATTGGATTGATTTTTTTTTAGGAGCTTAATAATCTTGTAAACATATTTTTTTAATAAACAGAATTATAGTGATCCCCAAAATACTTAATAGGGTTTTTTAAGTAACGAAAAATTTATTATTTTTATTCCCTTAAACTTAATTAGGATCAATAATATTACCAGCTTACTCATATGATTTTGGCATTCATTTAGCCCAACAGGTCACTATTATAATCAACTTAATTTAACTTTTGACAACAAATTTTCCATTTGAATTAGTTTTCGTGTGTTTCGTGCTTATATTAAAACTTTTTTTTATTTAAAAGTGGGGACTACTTTTAAATAAAAAAAAGTTAACAAATTTTATAGTAGTTCAAAATACCAATAATATAGTTACTTATAGTACCTGTGAATATATTTTATATTAAGCTTCAGTGAAATTCTCCTATAATTTTTAAAAAGTAGATACTAATAATTATAGTAGCCGTGGTAAATTATTTTGTAATTAAAAACTTATCCCTGGAAAGTTAGAAATAAATGAAAATCAATAGATTACCGGAATCTGCAAAATTCATCTTACTCCATTCTTTGTCTTAATATTAACTGATCATGTTTGCTATAGTATTGTTATTATAGATTCTTTTATTGTATCTGTAATGAGATTAGCTTTAAAGCGGCTCTAAATCACAATTCATTTAACCTTTATTTATACATTATCAGCAATCTGTTAATAATGACTTTTGTTTTTCAGGCACAGTGCTAATATTGCTCTGTGCATTGGCACTAGCGCAAGCTTATAGCTCGCAGCGCAATGGTAATGGGAGGACATGCAACTGTAATTCCGGTGATGCAAAGGAAGTCTGTGCGCCCTTAGGCACGGATGGACTCTTCGTAGCCCATGAGCATTGCAACCGGTTCTACCAATGCTATAACGGAGTCCCAGTCACATTTGAATGCCCAGCTAATCTACTCTATAATGTAGAGACTCAAGTCTGTGATTGGCCGGAGAATGTCGACTGCGGTGACAGGCCTATCGTGGAAGAAGAAGCTGAAGACTGTGACGGCGACACCGATGAAGACAGCGATGAAGTAAAAGACAATTCCTCTAATCAAGACGCAGGCACAGATAATGGCGGAAGCGACAACGGCATTGTGGGCGGTGGCAACACTGACCCCAGCGAGGCACCAGCCATTTGTGCAGCTGAAGATTCCGATGGAATTCTAATTGCTCATGAAAATTGTAATGGTTTCTATAAGTGCTTCCACGGCCTACCAGTAGAATTTAAATGTGGCGGTAATCTTTTATTTAATCCAAATAACGATCAGTGTGACTGGCCTGAAAATGTTGAATGCGGGGACAGAATCGTTCCCGATGCAGATGACAATGGTAGCAGTTGCGATGGTAGTTGTGACAATGGCGGTAGTGACAACGGTGGCAATGATAATGGTGGCAGTGACAATGGAGGCTCTGACAACGGTGGTAGCGATAATGGAGGCTCTGACAACGGTGGTAGTGACAATGGTTCAGTTGGTGGCGGAAACTGTGATCCTAGTGAAGCACCGACAATTTGTGCTGCTGATCAATCCGAAGGAGTTCTGGTGGCCCACGAAAACTGCAACTACTTCTATAAGTGTTCGTATGGCTTACCAGTAGAGTATAAATGTCCGGTAAACCTGCTCTTTAACCCCAGCCTCGATCAATGCGATTGGCCTGAGAATGTTGACTGCGGTGACAGAGTTATCCCTGATGGAGAGGACAATAGCTGCAGTGGTAACGAAAGCGGTTGCGACAACGGTGGAAGCGATAATGGTGCAAGCGATAACGGTGGAAGTGACAACGGAGGCAGTGATAACGGAGGTAGTGACAATGGTGGTAGCGACAATGGCCCAGTTGGTGGTGGAAACTGCGACCCTAGTGAAGCACCCACAATTTGTGCAGCTGATGGATCTGAAGGAGTTCTGGTGGCCCACGAAAACTGCAACTACTTCTATAAGTGTTCGTATGGCTTACCAGTAGAGTATAAATGTCCGGTAAACCTGCTCTTTAACCCCAGCCTCGATCAATGCGATTGGCCTGAGAATGTTGACTGCGGTGACAGAGTTATCCCTGATGGAGAGGACAATAGCTGCAGTGGTAACGAAAGTGGTTGCGACAACGGTGGAAGCGATAATGGTGGAAGTGACAACGGAGGCAGTGACAACGGAGGCAGTGACAACGGAGGCAGTGACAACGGAGGTAGTGACAATGGTGGTAGTGACAATGGCCCAGTTGGTGGTGGAAACTGCGACCCTAGTGAAGCACCCACAATTTGTGCAGCTGATGAATCTGAAGGAGTTCTTGTGGCACATGAAAAATGCAACTACTTCTATAAGTGTTCTGGAGGCCTACCGGTAGAGCTCATTTGTCCAGGAAATCTGCTATTTAACCCTATCACTGACCAATGCGACTGGCCCGAGAATGTTCAGTGTGGAGACAGAGCTATCCCTGAGGAAGGTGACAACGATGGTAGTGATAACGGAGGTAGTGACAACGGCGGTAGTGATAACGGAGGTAGTGACAACGGAGGAAGTGACAGTGGTGGAAGTGACAACGGACCAGTTGGCGGTGGAAACAGTGACCCCAGTGAAGCTCCAGCAATTTGTGCTGCTGATCAATCTGAAGGAGTTTTAGTTGCACATGAGAATTGCAATTACTTCTATAAATGTTCTTTTGGCTTACCAGTTGAGTTCAAATGTCCCGTAAATCTCTTATTCAACCCTGACAAAGATCAATGCGACTGGCCTGAGAATGTAGAGTGTGGAGACAGAGTTATCCCTGATTATGAAGACAATAGCTGCAGTGGAAACGATAGCGGTTGCGACAATGATGGAAGCGATAATGGCGGCAGCGACAACGGTGGCAGTGATAATGGTGGTAGTGACAATGGTGGCAGCGACAATGGTGGTAGCGATAACGGAGGGTCTGATAACGGTGCAGTTGGCGGTGGTAACTGCGATCCTAGTGAAGCGCCAGCCATTTGTGCTGCTGATCAATCTGAGGGAGTTCTGGTGGCACATGAAAATTGCAACTATTTCTACAAATGTGCCAATGGGTTGCCAATAGCATTTAAATGTCCTGGAAATTTGTTATTCAACCCTAACATCGATCAATGTGACTGGCCAGTAAATGTTGAGTGCGGAGACAGAGTTATC
This sequence comes from Watsonalla binaria, assembly GCA_929442735.1. Lineage (NCBI taxonomy): Eukaryota > Metazoa > Arthropoda > Insecta > Lepidoptera > Drepanidae > Watsonalla > Watsonalla binaria. The sequence continues at coordinate 3,187,834 of OV838932.1, forward strand.
CCTGATGAAGAGGATAATAGCTGCAGCGGTAACGATAGCGGTTGTGACAACGGTGGAAGCGATAATGGTGGAAGCGACAATGGTGGCAGTGACAATGGCGGCAGTGACAACGGTGGCATCGATAACGGAGGTTCTGATAATGGCCCAGTTGGCGGCGGCAACTGTGATCCCAGTGAAGCGCCGACTATTTGTGCTGCTGATGAATCTGATGGAGTTCTGATAGCACACGAACATTGTAATTACTTCTATAAATGTGCCAATGGGTTACCAATAGCATTTAAATGTCCCGGAAACTTGTTATTCAACCCTAACATCGATCAATGTGACTGGCCAGTAAATGTTGAGTGCGGAGACAGATTTATCCCTGATGAAGATGATAATAGCTGTAGTGGTAACGATAGCGGTTGCGACAACGGTGGAAGCGATAACAGTGGAAGTGACAATGGTAGCGGTGACAACGGTGGCAGCGACAATGGTGGCAACGACAATGGTGGCAGCGACAATGGTGGTAGCGACAATGGTGGCAGCGATAACGGAGGATCTGATAACGGCGCAATCGGTGGTTGCAACTGTGATCCCAGTGAAGCACCAGCCATTTGTGCAGCTGATGACTCTGAAGGAGTTTTGGTAGCACATGAAAATTGCAACTACTTCTATAAATGTTCGTTTGGCTTGCCTGTAGAGTACAAATGTCCAGTAAACCTGCTTTTCAACCCTCACACCGATCAATGTGATTGGCCTGAAAATGTCGACTGCGGCGACCGAGTTATCCCTGACGAAAGTAACAATGATGGTAGTGATAATGGAGGCAGTGACAACGGAGGCAGTGACAACGGAGGCAGTGACAACGGAGGCAGTGACAACGGAGGCAGTGACAACGGAGGCACTGACAACGGAGGAAGTGACAATGGTGGAAGCGACAACGGGCCAGTTGGTGGCGGAAATTGTGACCCTAGTGAAGCCCCAGCAATTTGTGCAGCTGATGAATCGGAAGGAGTTCTTGTGGCACATGAAAAATGCAACTACTTCTATAAGTGTTCTGGAGGCCTACCGGTAGAGCTAATTTGTCCAGGAAATCTGCTATTTAACCCTATCACTGATCAATGCGACTGGCCCGAGAATGTTGAGTGTGGGGACAGAGTTATACCTGACGAGACCGACAATGGTGGCAGCGACAACGGTGGTAGTGACAACGGTGGGAGCGACAATGGAGGCAGCGATAATGGAGGTACTGATAATGGTGGAAGTGACAATGGATCAGTTGGTGGTGGAAACTGCGACCCAAGTCAAGCGCCATCAATTTGCGCAGCTGATGAATCTGAAGGAGTTTTGGTAGCACATGAAAATTGCAACTACTTCTATAAGTGTTCCTTTGGCTTACCCGTAGAATACAAATGCCCGTTAAATCTGCTATTCAACCCTCACACCGATCAATGTGATTGGCCTGAAAATGTCGATTGCGGTGACAGAGTTATCCCTGACGAAAGTGACAATGGTGGCAGCGATAACGGTGACAGCGACAATGGTGGCAGCGACAATGGAGGTACTGATAACGGTGGAAGTGACAATGAAACAGTTGGAGGTGGCAACTGTGACCCAAGTGAAGCACCGACAATTTGTGCTGCTGATCAATCGGAAGGAGTTCTGGTGGCACATGAGAAATGCAACTATTTCTATAAGTGTTCTTCCGGATTACCAGTAGAACTCATATGTCCAGGGAACCTACTATTTGAACCTAGCACTGATCAATGCGATTGGCCTGAAAATGTTGACTGTGGAGACCGAATTGTCCCTGTTGAAGGCGAAAGCGATGGCACTGATAATGGAGGCAGCGACAACGGCGATAGTGACAATGGAGGTAGCGATAACGGCGGCAGTGACAATGGAGGGAGTGACAACGGCGGCAGTGACAATGGAGGGAGTGACAATGGCGACAGTGATAATGGAGGCAGTGACACTGAAGGAGGCGTTAATGACAACCCAAGTCTAGCTCCATCCATTTGTGCTTCTGCTGGTACTGAAGGGGTATTTATTGCCCATGAAGAATGTAACAAGTACTACATGTGCATTAATGGTGTGCCAGTGCCTGTCCAGTGTTCTGGAACATTGATGTTCAACCCACTTATTGGTGTGTGTGACTGGCCCAGAAACGTAGATTGCGGTGACAGGATCGTCCCTGAAACTGATGACAGTGGCACATGCAACTGCAATTTCAGACAAGCACCCTCCATTTGCATTGCTGATGGCTCCAACGGAAAAATGATTGTCCACGAGGAGTGCAACAAGTTCTTCGTGTGCTCCGAAGGAGTGCCAGTACCAAGGTCCTGCCCACGCAGCCTTCTGTACGACCCTATGGAGGAGGCCTGTAAGAGGGCGCAAGATGTCAGCTGTGAGGACAGAGTGTTGCACTACTCTCTTGACAAGCACATCGATTCGCGACTAGCCTAAGAGATTCCATACCAATATGTTTATCAACACGTGATCTAATTAAAATTCTCATTCAACCATTATTATTTTAGAATAATTTTGTCGAAATATGTAATAAAATCACCAATGTTCTATTGTCAATACTTATGAGATTTTGGACTGTGATTATTACTGTGAATTTATATTTATTGTTCGATACTAAATAAAATATCAACACATTATGCTATTTTGATTTATTACATGACGTACTTTAAAGAGGCAAACATGCTTTTGGCTTTTCTTTTCTCTATAGTAGTAGAAATTTACATTCAATTTCTAAACATCTTTATTTATCTGAATTTCTACTATTATTAAATCCGAATACTATTATTAAATCCGAATGACAACAATGAGTAAAATCATTTTACTCACTCGCCAAATTTGAAAACACTTTTTCACATGTTGATTATTAGTACGATAATGAATTAGAAAGAATATGCCCGTCCGTGGATTTAATGTTCTAAATGTCAGTTAAATAATTAAAAACTTACAACTAAGTCTCCATCTGACCAGCCAAATCAGACGAGGTCGGAAAGAGAAGGAGAGTGTTAGGGCATTATATCACTCTAGACTATTATACTCTACTCTAATGTGAGTGTGTAATTTCCAACGATCTCTTCCTAGGTCCCTAACTGCTTGTAAAGCTGTGCTTCTGCTTAACAATACTAACCTACCTATTTCAACTAAAATGATGAAAAAAAAAATGATGAACTAAAATGACTACCCTGCCTATTAGATTTGGGGGGCTGGGAATACGCAAAATTTCAGATGTGGCCCTGCCGGCTTTTCTGGCTTCAGTTCACAGTGTGTGCGACCTCACTGGCAATATTCTGTTTCCGTCACTCAGTAACTGAGGCCAGAAATAATTGGCCTATGGCTTGCCCCAACACTGACTTGCCGCCGAGACCGCAATCTCAAAAGCAATGGGACGAGCCTATCAGCAGGCTGAATTATAATACACTTCTTGAAAGTTGTTTAATCTCTGCTGATCGTGCTCGCCTCTTGGCAGTAGCTAAATAGGAGTCTGGTCTTAGGCTTCAGGCCTTACCATCATTTAACATCAGTACGCTTCTGGATGACACAACATTCAGATTGTGTGCTTGCTTGCGTTTAGGCGCAAAATGTATTCTCCCTCATCGGTGTCACTGTGGAGATAGTGTGGTCATCTTCGGTCACCATGGTCTGTCATGCGTCAGCTACGCTGGGCGACGATGTCATCATTCTTCCATCAATGACCTAATACTGGTCACCGCCGGGGTGCCTGCTGTACTGGAACAAAATAGGTTTGGCGCGTGGCGATGGCCGGAGGCCGGATGGTATGTCGCTGGTGCCGTGGAGATTGGGCCGGCCGCTGGTGTGGAATGCCACGTGCGTCGATACGTTGGTTCCGTTGCATCTCCCCGGCACTGCTGTGGCGGCCGGTGCTGCTGCTGTTTAGCAGGAGTGCCTCAAGCGCCGGAAATATGCTTGCATTGGTCAAGGATACATATTTTCTGCGTTTGCAGTTGAAACTCTGGAGCCTTGGGGTCCAGATGCTCATCAACTTTTCAAAGAGGTTACACGTCGTCTGGTAGAAGCTTCTCGTGACAAGCGGGCTTGGGCTTTTCTCGCTCAGAGAATCAGCATTGCCATTCAACGTGGCAATGCTGCCAGCCTTCTTGGCACGATCCCGAGAGACACCGATTTGGGCCAAGTTTTCTACTTGTAATTAGTTTTTAGCTACTTATTAGTTATTATGTACCTACTGATAATTATTAAACAATATATATATATCTGGGTACTTCATGCTTCAGAGATAGGTACACAAGGGCCTGACGGACGTAGGGACAGGTCCAGCCGGGAGCGGCCTGGTATACTTCAGGCATGTAGGCAGGTCGATGATCTCGTCCAGTAGTGAAACATGACTAATTTAGTAGCCCTGGGGTTTGAGCAGTCGCCTGTGATGTAAGCCTGCTTGCAAGATGCAAGTTCGAATCCCAGAGGGGCCTGTACCAATTAATTCTTCTAAAAACGTATGTGCAGTGATTTCAGACCACGTGCTTTACGGTAAAAGGAAATATTGTAAAGAAACTTGCATATATCTGAGAAGTAATTCAAAGACCACATAGTGCCTGAGACAGCAATGAACTCACTCCGGCACGTTGGAACTTAATCATATTCGGTGAAATGTGGGTTGTTGTTACAACACGATGGCGGGAGCATTTTTTTTTTATTTCTTCTCAGCAGCCTAATTTCCGTAAACAAGTCATAACAATGTTCATAATCTGATTCGTCATCTTAATAATTCTGACTACTTACACTCATTTTCGCCACTTTATTATATTGGGGTAAAGTGAACATATTTTCAGAGATATGCTAGGCAGCCCCAGCAAGTATATCAAAGGCAAGGTTCTACGAATACAAGCGAGGCATTGACCAGCTGCGGGTCATGGAAATAAAACAAATATGCAGTTTTGAATAATTTCGTAAGCATTAATCAATGAACATTCTTTCAGATATTTCATCAATGTATATATGAACGTCTCTTTATATGAAACCAATTTGATGTAGGTAACATTTCATTTCCTTAAGTCTCACATCATGAGGAGTACTCTACGCAGCGGTGGCCGTGCAGCCGGCGTTCACGGGCCAATCACAAACCTGAAATTACACACGACATTTGAAAAAGAAAATTCAAGTATGAGTTTGGTTGCAGTAGCCAAATTGTAGCAGAATTTGGGTTCAGCTGTTTCCGTACCATAACACAAAAAAACTGAAATGAAACAAAAATTAAGTATCTATGGTCGAATAAGGTCTCGAGATTTTACAAAATTACGTGCCATCATTTCGTGAGTTAGTGTTTTGTGGGTGAGGTTAGACCAAAATACATGTAATATCATAGTGACTCACACATCTTTAATCAAATTTCTGAGGGATCTTCTGAATTATGATATAATAAATAAGACGGAAAAATATAGTATTCCAGTATTAATATATATTTACCAGATTTTTTGTCTATTGCGTCATAAAATCACATGCATAATACCTATGATTAAGTCAGTAGATTATTTTAAGAGATATGTATATAATACCCTAAAATCAATGAACTTGATACGGAGAATTGAGATCATTTGCGTTGATATTGAAATACGTATGTATTTAAATTAACGTAAATATGGAAATTATTACAATCTTTTCAACACATATCGACAGTTATCGACTAAAATATCTTGCATCAAACTAATTTATAAAGAGTGAACACTTACCTGAAGCTCTTTATTGAAATGCAATGTGCCGGGACACGATCTGATAAGCTTCTTGCCCCAGGCACAGTAGTAGAATAGATTGCAATCCTCCTCGTGTGGCAAAAGCCAATGAATGTGAAAGTCAACAGGGCATCCATTCGGTAGGAATTCATCCAAAGATGTCGTGCCTGTGTTCTCTGTTGTTGGCGGTGTGGTTGTTGAAACAGTAGGTCCAGCAGATGTTGAAGTAGTGGGTGAGGCTGTTGTTGAAGTCGAAGGTTCATCAGTTGTGGATGACGAAGGCACAGTTGTGGTTGATGTCGGCAGTTCAGTTGTGGTTGATGTCGGCGGTTCAGTTGTGGTTGATGTCGGAACCTCAGTTGTGGTTGATGTCGGAACCTCAGTTGATGGTGGTGTCGTTGATTCAGTGGGTGCAGGTGTCGTAGTCGTGGTTGTGTTTTCAGTCTTCTCCTCCTCAATCGTAAAACCAGTTATAACCGCAGTAACTGTTGTTTCGATTTCTGTTACTATTTCGGTAATTTCATCCTCTCCTGTTGTAGATGGCGAGGCCGATTCTGTAGTGTTAGATGCAGTAATGGTCGTAGTTGAAGGTGTAGTAGAAGTCGTAGTGGAAGGTGGAGTTGAAGACGAGTTGGAAGGCGTTGTGTCTGTCGCAACGGTAATGAAAGGGTTATTTCTGTCACCACATTCGACGGAGCCTATCCAGTCACACTTCAATGTGTCCACGTTGAAGAGTGTGTAGGGAGGGCAAGCCTGCTCCACAGGCTCGCCAAAGGTGCACTTATAGAATCTATCGCAGTCCGCATGAGGCAGCAACATCTCAATGGTCCAGTCAGTGATTTGTTCAGCGGGGCACTGGTTCTCAGGGCCTAGCGCGTATGACGCTGAAGCGACGATCAATAATATTGCAATCACTGAAAGTAAAAGCGATACGTTTATCTAAGAAAGACTTAACAAATAGTTAATTAATCTATTAATCAAAGGATACAATATATTACCTCTCATGATGAATTTAGTTTAACAATGGACTCGCTATCTAAGAAGGAAATATATTTTATACCCTTAGCGGCGCAAAGTCTAATCATGAGATGGTGCCGCACTTGTAATTATCGATTAGTCATTTATCGGAAAATAGCGTAAACTGTGATTTATTTATCAAATGAAAAGTGCTGATAGTGATAATGTATCTCAAACTTAACAATTTATTCATAATTCATATTGATTAAACTAAGTAGTATAATATCAAGTAGGCACTACGTAATTGTATGCTGTTATGGAATTTTGCAGGATCTGTGACGGATACAGGTGAAATTTCTAATTCCATTTATTTTTCTGTAATTATTCGGTTATTGGAAATTCTGTATAACTTGCAAGCCATCATTCCTGATTTAAAGATATCACATAATATTTCAAACAAGCTGTTTTATAGCATCACTAAGGATCTCGACTTCGTGACCTTTTAGCATGATTGTGAACAATATACCTACATTCTAACTACAGCTGCCGTCACGAGTATTGAGCACTGGCTTCAAAAGATCAGTTGTCATTTTTAGGTTTCTTTGACGGGAGCGCGAGTAAGCGCATGCGAAGTTCTCCCCACAATTAGTATATCCTGGGGCCTTACCATAACCTCATATTGCTATGATAGTTTTTCTCTTATTATGCGACAGATGTATATGACGTGTATAAGTCTTTCACTGTCGCACAGCTGAACTAACATGGCAATAAGAGCTCACGGTTCGGCCCCTGTACCTATTTCATTAAAACACTACACAATATCAATATTACCTCCAAACTCGTACCTAATTATTATCTATGCGTAGTTGACGCTACGAATGATTTCATTTCATGTTCACACGATTTTCCAAATGATTTGATCAAAATATAAAAATACCTTCAATTAATTAACTGTGTTTCTTTGTCTGTCATTTGGCATTAAGGTAAACTTGAAAAAAGGAATCGTTTATAATGCGAATGAGACTTCAGTCGTATTTAAGGGTAAACTAACAAAGAAATCTTTAATATAAATAATAAACCTTTGTTCGCCTAGGGGTCAAACCTCTTCCTATACGAAATATCAGCTCTAAATCGTTTCAGTGGTTTTGCTTTAAGACAGATACACTTTTGCATAACATTCCAGATTCCAATTGATCCTAATAATTTTACTCAAAAACTGCTGAATGAATTTAGTCGAAACTTTACAAAAATATAATTTATGCAGCTGAGTAACACGCAGGCTATGGTGTGAATTGTCAAGCTATGAATAGACTTAACATTTATTCGTAGATGTTGGTTAACAATACAAATGAGGAGAAACACGAATTTAATAATGTGAATGGGGAGGGCAGAGGCTGTGGCGCCAGGATGTCGGGAGCCGGAGCCGACTCGCCGCCGTCGCTCCCAGCCGCAGTCACTGCCAGAACCGCCCGCCCTACGCAACTCCTCAAAACATTTATACTAAATAACACAATGAATATTAAAATACTAATAATACTAATTTTCGACATTATTCCATACTCGCTATCCATAAAATCAAAAGGCACTAATATCACCCCCGTTAACACGACGATAGATGATGTGAAAAAAAATTTAGAACACCGTGAAATGATTTTGACTGCAGTGAATAAGAACAAAAGTGCAGTGAACCCTATTAAAATAACTAATGTAGTTAAAGCTAAGATTGTGCCTGGGTTACAAAAGAAAAAGAAGGAGCCACCAAATATTATTCCTCTTCATGTGTAAGTTTTCGTAATTACTAAAACTATTAAACGTAACTATTAAAAGTCTTTAAAAAACATAAGCAGCTTACAAATATTGGCCATTATGTAATCCTTTTGAGTTAAAATTAAGTTGCTAGTATAAAGTATTCGATAATTCACATATTAAACGTAATAGCTGATTTATAGTAAGTAATAGAAAGTCGATGAGGAGTTCTACGATTAAGACTCATTAAACGTATAAATCAAAGCTAGAAAAATGCCAACTTACTTAATACTAACATGACCTTGCGATCTGCTATGTTCCACTAGCAATTTAAATATCTTATTGATAGTTAATAGATAAATAACAATGATATTGCAAATGCACTATCCATATATATACAAAAATAAGTGCTTAAAACATGGAATTATATGTACTTAAAAATACTACTCAGTAAAAAATGTTCCTATAGGTTTTATTAGGCATTTAATGTTTGCGTGAACTAGATCGCAACAGTGCGCGAAACAACTAATAGTTGAGGAAGGAACATTAAATTGAAGACTAGAAATTACTGAATTTTAACAGCGTACAACAGTGGGCCAAGAAGATATGGCAGAAGCTAATCAACGTGGAGGCAAGAGTGGTGCGCAGGGAAGAATTATTGAAGAGTTTCTCCGATATAAAGATGGAAAGACGCAGCGGGTCTGCAATAGTGGACAAGATGTCGAAGACATTAGAAGATCTGCTGCGGAATCGTGCTCGTGTCGCCGAGGAGATCATGAAGAAAGCCGAGCAGTTAGCTGATGCCGCAACATCCGTGCCAGATAACTACCAATTCAACCATAGCATTGTAAGTTATATAATTAACGTGGTTATTACTGAGCTTGCATGACTTGAAATATCATGACTAACACAAAACAATTTCTTCACCATATAATAGAGTACGTAATATTAACTTATGGCATTCTTTGGAGTCTATCACCCTAGATTGAGTGAAATCTCGCGAGGAAACTTACACAATGGAGAAAATTCAATGACAAAAAACATTATAGGATCTGAACATTTTGAAGAAAAAGCCACCCGACTACGAAGACATAAAGCCGGAGAAGCCGCTAAACTGTCGCAACTCCGAGAAGATGAAGCTGTTCCACAGTGGGCACTTCGACGGCGAGGTGGCGCTGGACGCTACCAGCGTACACGTTGCCCTTGAGGTCTTCGACTGTGGTACTGTACCTTTCATATATCTCACAACGTTATAATTATTCCTCCTTTAAGTCCAAACTTTAATCATTTATAGGTAGGTATAATATATGTTATGTTTGGTTAGAGGTTAAAAGCAAGAAAATACTAACTATAAGTATTATTTACATTAGCTCTTGCTTGTAGAACGATTTACTAATTCATAACTGTTTCGCAGATCCGCGTGTGATGCATCACCTACATTGGTCAGAGGGTTTACTCTCCACATTCCAAAAGAATTATGCTCAAGACGCGACAATGGACTTTCAATATTTCTGTAGTGCACAAGGTTTCTTGAGACACTATCCTGGTAGGTACTTTCCGTATATGATGAGAGAAACCAAACCTTAACCTATCGAAATCCTTGCTTCTTCGCTGGTGGAAGTCCACTAACTGCCAGATAAAGAAACGGGCTGTTCGTGCAATCTATAAACTCAAATCTAGAGATTCTCTCAGAGAGAAGTTTAAAGAAATAGGGATAATGACTGTGGCATGTCAATACATATTTGAAAATTTGATATATGTAAGAAAGAATATAGATAGTTTTAAGAAAAATAGTGATATGCACAATATAAATACACGCAAGAGGGATAAACTCCGTGTCCCTGTGACTAGACTGCACAAAACTAGTAACTCTTTTGTGGGGCAAAGTATACGCCTTTTCAATAAACTACCATTAAAAATGTGTGAACTACCATTTTTAAGTTTTAAGGCAAGCATCAAACAGAAACTTTGTGAAAAAGCATATTATAGTGTAACTGAGTATATTGATGATAGCCAAGTATGGCAATGAGTTGCTCACTCTTCCATTGAAATGTACTTAAGCAACCCTATGTATATAGAAGGGACACATGTAAAAAAAAAAAAAACCGGGGAGTTTGTTTCGCCGTTTCTTCTCCTGACAGGCTTACTTTTGGAAACGGTAGTAAATTTACTTAAGTTAACGTAAGAAAAATGACGTTCAATAAGTGTTCCAAGTGTCCCTTATATTGAATAAAACTTTTTGATTTGATTTGATTTGATTTGATTTGATATGACATTGTTACAGCGGCCCTCTGGGATAGTATGTATAAGCTGAAAATGGATGCGGCAAATGTGTACGACTGTAGACTTCGTCCTTGGTACGTGAGCGCCGGCGGGGCGCCGCGGGATGTCCTTATTCTGCTGGATGCCTCGGGATCCATGAACTCAAGTAACAATGCCATCGCCGAGCAGTTCACTATGGCTCTCCTGAACGCGCTCACTGATGATGACTTGGTCAACGTACTGCGGTTCAACCGGCTTATTCAGTCGCCTATCCCGTGTTTCAATGAGAAACTTGTACCGGTGAGTAACTTCTTACTCATCTACTCTAGTCAAAATGATCCTATTGGTGGATCTTTATCCTCTAATTTTCCAATTGAAATTGGTCATATTTTCAATGTAGTTGCTCCATCCTATAATATTATGCAATGAATTAAATTTTCATGCCAAATGTCTGCTTTGCTCATGCTTCAATGTGCATGCAGTTTTAATGCGCATTGTACCAAAATCTTTGCAATCAGGCTAACCACGTGAATTCGGCTGCGATGATGTCCGCAATGAAGTCATATGTCCTGAAGAACGAGACCCGAATGGAAGAAGCCTTGATATACGCCGTGTCCTTGCTGAAGGAGAGGCGCCGCGACAATAAGCGACCACCGTCATGTCAGCAGGCGATTGTCCTTCTTACTGACAGCATGAACTATAACTTCACAGACCTGATGAGACGTCTCGACAGACATGGAAGAATAAGGTACTAGCACAAAACAATTACGTAGACTATTCATCATCTCCTTGGCTTTATCCCTAACATCCCGTATTACGTGAACATACCACTACAATAAGATCTTAAGCATATTTCATTTAAGAACTAGATCTGATTATAGATTCAATAAGGGTCACAACTACTATGTGTTAATTTGTCGGGATAAACTTCAGACTTGATATATTAGTTAGTTATATTAGTAATGACAAATAATAGTGTTTTATCGGAAATCTGTAACGTGATTACTTCCAACGAAAGCACCTATTTTAGAGTGCCTACATACTTTGATAATTAAAGGCTTGAAATACAAGAGTAACATGGATCTACCATGTTACACTGCGTAAAAATACTTTATAAACACTTCGTGCAAGGAATGGTATCCGAAACTTGGCACTTGCTCAATGTGCATGTGCTTTTCTAAATTAAATGAGTAGGTAATGATTAACAATTGTTTAAATAATTTGCAACAATTTTCACCTGTGGTAATTTTGATACGGCACTTTAGGATAAAAATATTCAGTCTCAATGTGATAGTAGACTTTCATTGCTCCCTTTTACATGGTATATTTGACGTAGCCAGTACCGTAAAGCAACACGATATAAGTAAGATATGCTCCACCTTCGTAGGTTATTCGTGTTGTGGCTACACGACCGCTATGGCATACGTGATAATACTAAAGGCTACGCGGACTGGATAAGCTGCAATCGAGATGGCTACTTTGCAGAGCTGATCTCCAGCAATGACGCCACTGAGCAGGTTATGAAGATCTTACGAGTACTAGAAAGGCCACTTGTGGCGCAGCGCACTGAACGGTTGAAGGTCTTTAGCGATGTCTATGCTCATGTCGAGGTCAGTATTAGATTTTAGAACTCCTCAAAGACCAAGTTTTATTTGCATATTTCATTCCAGATTCGGGTAAATTCTGCATTATTTAAAAGTACTGTAACCACACACACTATCAGGGGCCTTACTATAACCTCTTATTGCCATGATAGTTTTACTCTTATCATGAAACAGATTTATTTGGCGTGTATACATCTGTCACTGTCACACAACTGTAATAACATTGCAATAAGCGCTCATGGTTGGGCCCCAGGTAGTAGGTATGGTATGTCACGTAAGTAGTTTTTGTTTAGGGTACACAGTTCTTATAGTTCTCAAATTTCTAAAATTCAAATTTATTAAATTTTTCAACCTTATTACAAAACATCGCCAAAGACAATCCTTGGTTTTAAAGTAGTTCCATCTCTTTTTGTGATATGAATTCCTAAAGAGATGGGCATAGCTTTAGTCCGAGTTTGACCTCGTCTTGGTTTTAACCATGTTTAATAATAAAGGGTTAATTCCAAGAAACAAGGAAATACATTCCTTGTCAATTTTTATTCAGTCCTTACGTTGTACTGCGTTCGAAGCCCATTTGAATTGCATAGGATCCGAGGAGAAGCGAGTATTACTGGAGACTGAAGGAAAACGCCGAACAAGCTTACAGATACAAGGAACTGAGGCTGCACAAAGATAAATTATTGAACCAAACACAACTACACAAGGACTATATATATCAGGAATACCTGGTGAGTCCGAGATATTTTATACATTAAGCTACTTAACGTTTGAAATATGAATCCGCGATGGAAATATCACTGAAATAGTTTTGTTTCCATTAGTCTGTTATCTTGTCTCATCAAGTTTGAAAATTGCTGAGAATTTACTGAAATTTTGGATACCTACAAAATTTTATTTAATTTTCATTAATTGTTAGGATATATACTTGCTAAGTTTAATTTCTTTCGAAAAAGTCTATATGTTAATAGAAAATAAATATTCCACTTTTGGAGAGTCCAACACAGTTTGATAATATAATAAACTCACAGCTTGTAATGTTAAGTCTGTTTATATTTCAGGATAAAAACGGTTTCTATTATGAAGGTGAAGACTTAAACTACCGACTGCAAATAAGTGTTTCGGTGCCTGTATTTGACGACACCACGTGGGAGGTACCAGTTGATAATTAATTTAAAATTATTATTACGTATTGTAATATGTAGTAAGTATTTGTAATAATAATTAGTAATTGAGTAGTAATACTCAATTAGCTTTGCATCTGCAGATTCGACTGCGTGGCAGTAAGCTTACACATACAATAGTTCAACACCATTTAACCATTAGTGGCGGAATTTTGGAATACCCCTTCTTAGTGGATACCTAGTAGAATATCTACTACTCAAATTTCATGTCTCTAGGACCTAAATTAAATTCCGAACAATAAAAATACCTATGAGGTGCATCCTTTATATAAATAGTCAATGAACTTTCAAGTTTTCATTTACAACGCAATCCGTAAAAAAAATGATATATAAAATATACAGAGTACCTAAGTCCTAGCCTACCTGGAAGTCGAACTTCACCTGAGTTTATTTATCCACAGAATATCACAATACAGCTGGACGAGGTACGTACTATTTCCACTAATGAATTGATAAAGGAAACAAACAATATCAATTAAGAGCAAATTGAGGAAATGTTACAAATTATTACAAGGTACATTTTATCTTGTATTTTATTTGATTACAGGAAAAACAAAGGAACTCCACAAGAACGGTAACAAGTGAAATACATTACCATATTTAACTATTTGATATGAGAATAGATAAAGTTTGAAATTATGATGCGTTACATACAATACCACTAAATTAAAACTTACAGAAGGCATGCTCACATACAAAGGTGGTAACATACGTTACAACTCTAGGCAAACATTACGCATACAATAAAAAAATTATAAAAAACCTGTCTTTAGCATTTTACATACGAAGATATTATGAGGGGTGTATTATATGAGGATGACTACTCGAATTCGGAGCAGACGGTATTCTTACATCATTAAAACGGCGACGAGACGACGAAACGAGTCGACGATTATCTCATCCCTACTAATGCACGCGGATGAGATAATTATCGACTCGTTTAAGTAGCCGCCCTTGTTACTTTTCTTTTTTGTGACAGTACCCAGTGAACCGGCTGTTGGGTGTCGCAGGCGTGGACATCCCCATCGATCATTTGAAGTTAATAATGCCTTATCACCAGGTAATCTACGTTATTGATCTCTGTCTCCATTACACATCATCATGTCATCCGTTTAATAACTTTCGTAGAATCTAGTTTTCGGTATTCGGCTACTTTTGTGTTTATTTTCTTTTTGAAATATGATTTCTCAGTCAGGAATCTATACAGAGATATAATATTGAAGTGTCTGTCTGAATTCCATATTAACAAGCATATGAAAGTATACACGGTACTGAATATTCTAAATAGTAGGTAAGTCTTCAACATCCCTTAATTAATTAATGAAGCGAATTAGCACCTGTTTGGTAAATACTGAGAAATTAAAATATAAGCAGCGGGTAATTTCAAATTATATATATTCTAAATTAGCATAGATGAGAAAAGATATCGAAAATAAAATAACTCAGCTGATAACATATTCATGTAATAATAGTCTAAAAGTAGTCTTCGGTCTCGTCCTCCTAAAATAATGATTATATATTTTTTGTCATATCGGTAAGTATTTAAAAAGGTGCGTCATGCAGCGCGAACAATTGGCAGGTGAAAACACAACCAAAGTATAATCAATACCCTTATTATCTTTATAAATGCATACAAATGTGTATAGAACATGTTGATAAGATACTTGTCAGTCACGTTATTAACCCACATTTTGTATTCGTATGCGATGATTACTACGCTCAACTACTAACGAAAAATTCGTATGAGTTAAAATATAAGGTGTGATTTTGCGGCATAGAAACTTACGTGCAAAAGACTTCAACGAGTTAACAAGACAACTATGCCCCAATTCCAGTAAATCGAATAATCGAAATATCGATCGAAATCCTCTCCCAATATGGTAGTCTCGTGTTCCGTAACCGTAGTTCGATAGGACATCAACTTAAGAGAAAATTATCGCGACAACAACTGAGTTATTCCATTTTTCCTTTAATATAATGAATACGAAAACACAATTGTCACGACATCATTACGGTTTTCATTACGTGATCCGGAATATTGCTGCCTCCATGGTATTATGTTAAGTTTATAATAATCGACTCTTAAAGTTCATTCTCGGAATGAAAAGTACAGAAGATCGGACAAGCACAACCGTACACAATTGTCCCATTTAGGACGTTTTCGTGTCATAACTTTACGCGTTAATAACACTGCCTCCTTAGTTGCACAGTAAATATCATAGAAATAATTCAATTGCTTTGTTGTTACCACACCTGTGCTATACTATACTATGTCGTATACTATATATAACGTATCTTTATGTTGGTCAAGATTTAGCAAGTCAGCTTTAGCTTATAAAGTCGATTGGTTTTCCAGCTTGGCCCCGGCGGTGCGTTGTTCATAGTGGATCACCGTGGGAACGTAGTCCTGCACGATAACCTGAAGCCCTCTGTACGTTTGTTATCACTCATATATCCTATGCCAACGTTCATATCACACAGGTACCGTCACGAGCACGACAACTGCGCGTGTGTTTCGCGTTATACAGACAGACAGAGATATAATGATAAGCATTCAAGGACAGCGGTCATAATTCGTGACTGCCACCGTCATACCACAAATCAATTTTTTTTAAGACTCAGGTTATGAATACTGGTTATTGGATTGGACTCAGTAAAGCGGTTGCTGGATTGTATGGAAGTGACATGACTATTATTGGAGTGTATACAGAGATCATAACAGTAAAGAATATTCTTGCCCGACTCCAAATGGCATGGAATGGATGATGATGAAAATTAAGATAATTATACAGATACTGTCAGGAGTTAGGAGCGCTCAGCGAAAATGGTGGGGCAACTGCGCAGACAAAGACTCATAAAATGACTATATGCATTCAAAGTCAGCGTTCATAACTCGTGACAGCACCTGTACTACGCTGCATCTACAGGAACATTCTAACTCTGCCCACAGTTTGATGGTGATATATTAAAGCCAGGGTACAGGACAGTGGATTTTCTAGACCTGGAACAGCCTGCTGAGAACCATCTACCTCGCCACTACCCAGCCAAGTGGCTTACGGTAATTTCCTACCTCAACCTTATTGATTAAGCTCTAAACACGTCAGAGTTTTTGAAAATCACGACTTGGTTATACTATAGATTAGCGGCACTGATATGTAATAAAAAAATTCTTCGGCATTAAAAACCCGTACTCACAACAACAATGCACTTAAACTTAATCAATCAAACTGTTTGAACTGCGTTTCAGTTTCATTTCATTTCATTTCAGTTTCGCAAGAAGGTAATAGTGGACCAACCAAGCGGCAAGGATACGATGAACGGGTCCAATGTGTACGAGAGTGGGATGAGAGTGAGCCTGGAGATGCGAGAGTATCACTGGCGGAGGGTACTGGACCACTACACCGCTGTAGTGGTGCTGCCTCCTTACGCGAGGGACCACGCCGTCCCGGCAGCGACCTTCACACAACAACTGGCGGAGGATGCCTTGAAGTCACTCTCCAGGACTGAATACACAGTGCATCCTGATTGGTATGTTTACCCTTTATAATTTGGTTATCAAATCAACTTGGAAACGGATCAAGGCGATACCATTACGATGCTGAATAGTGTACGATGCACTGGGCTGTTTCATACAATTTGTACATGCCTTAAGTTGAGGTTTGCTGATCCCGGTGTAAAGTCAAGCTTGTGTCATCGCAGTGGCAATAGTTAGTTTCGGTACTTCTCATCGGACCGGGCCCTCCACCAACCCATTCTCATGCCTTCCTCCGAGGAGGACGAAACGTCATACAGACGCCACCGTTTCCACCTATGTATGTACCGTCGACGCGTCTTTCCATGTTAGATCTCTGCTTTTGCCAGTTCTTGACGAATGCCTTTAGGCGCCTAAAGTTGTCTCCCGAGCTGACGAGGGTTCTAATCGAACCAGTGGTGATCGCGCACAACACACTTTGCACTATGATCCAGCACCCATTTTCGCCAATCCATAATTTGCAGGTGTTTGTAGTTTATATAACATGGTGCCTAAGTAATTTGTATCATGACCAGGTTATACTGTCGGCACATCGAGCCGCACTTTGAGACGCGCGAGGCGGAGGTGCGCCACTTCATGCGCCGGCGCAGCGATGAGCCCAACTTCCTCATGAACAAACTCAAGCACATCTTCTCACCCATACAACCCACGCTCTTGGAGAAGACTTATCAATGCATGTACCTTATCGTCGAGATAAATACTTTCGTTTATTGCTATTGAGAGCCCAATTGTAAAAGTTTGATCTTAAACGATTGCACCTGTTTTTTTATAAAGGCACTCATAGGACTATAACAAAATCGCGTTGTAACTGGGTGAGATAAGGTGAATCCCCTGAATGAGATTACAGTGAAATTAAAGAATGTAGCGTTATATTACGCCGTTCAGTTTATCACTTTATCTATACACTTAGCAGCTATCAAATGGAATTAACCAGAATAACAACAAACAATATCCGTTTATCAGGGGATTTATGAAAATATTTGTTTTCAAGCAATCAAGGTTTAAGGCATTAATATTTTTAAGATTTATTTAAATGAAATCACTTAACATTGATACACATGTTAACTGTGTAAAACCTTGATGTATTCTGATAGTGTTTGTTGCGCCATGGTATGCTCTGACATCCATACCTATACATAATATATAAAGCTGAAGAGTTTGTTTGTTTGCCCAAACGCTCTAATCTCAGGAACTAATGGTCCGATTAAAAAAAATGGTTTCAGTAACACTTAATGCACTAATACATTTATCGAGAAAGGCCATATTCTATACAATATCATCCACACTAAGACCAATTACGAGTGAAGGTTATCGTTAGTCCAAAGTAACTACTTCACGCGAGCAAAGTCGCAGGCAGAAGCTAGTACCTAATATTATAAATGGGAAATATACATAAATGTATACCGCAAACTGACGTGTGGCGCCATCTTGTGAGTAAATTAGTAATACGTCTGTTTGCTATCTTATCACGGCTTTTCACTGAACCTATTAAGCTCAAATCCCAAAGAAGGACATAATAAATGCAAATGAATCCGTGGTGGATATATTAGGGTCAATATATCAAATCTAACTTAAGAAAAAATATGTTTCTTTGAATAAAACCCATTGTTTTTTACAGGTAACGAAGAACTGATGGCACGCCTGAGCAAAGAAACAATAGCAACTGATTCATGGGCGAAGGAACACGAAATAGGCAACGACTGCGTCACCTGTGAACTTGGTTCCGTCACTGCCTTCTTTGCCAGCGGTAAAATATTAACCTAGCTACCAGCGCCTTAAATCAGGTGCCACCTGTGCCCAGGCACAGGGTGTAGACTCTGGGGAGCAAGAATTGCCAGACCAGGCAGAATATATTTTTTTTAGTTTGATAATAGGTCCAACAACACCAAGATCCAAGGTGCTTTATTTTTCCACCATTAATGAAATAAATGAGAATTATACACAGCATTGCTCTATACTAACCTATAATATCCAAAAAAAAACAAGGGTGTAGTTATAAACGCTGACATATGGCGCAGGCAGGCTTTTTACAGGGAACAAAGTTACTTACTATAATTATGGCTTAAAGCCTTAAAGCATAAACCCTTGAAGACTTCCTTATGATGTGGCTTTTTCATTTAGAGAGTGGTTTGACCCGGTGGCAGCAGTACCACGCAGTGAGTGCTCACGCGGCGCCTCCGAATGGGTCGTGGTGGTCGCGCGGGCCTTCAGAGCCGTACTACCAGCGCGCCGCCGCCGCCAACCGAACGCTACTCGTGCACGCACCACTCGTGCCCGTCAGACACATGCGGAACACCTTCCAGAAACCTCCTCACGTAATTACACAAATCCCCCCATAAGTTTAGCAACAGCTCATCCCGTACCAGACTGTGAGACTCTCTCCCTTTTCTTGTATTTCTCCTAACCTATGATGGTGTGTAAAGGTATCAAGTAAAATTTCCAAAGACGACACTGTGGCATATAGTCTTATATTACCGAAAACTTTGACATTAACTTTGAACCAGATCGAGACTTACATATTTCTTCAAAGTTATTTTAATACTAAGTTAAATCAATAAGTTTGAAGAAATATGGGCTACCATGAGAACTTTGATCTATTTCATATTTATGTAATTACTTAATTTATATCAAGTTCATGTCAATACATCGATTACTTATTAGTAGTCTTAATTTCGTATCGCAGTGACAATGTAAGTAGTGATTGTTTAATGACTGATCGTATGTGGAATGAAGGCTAAATATTAAATCAAAAATAATATATCTATTAAGTATTTATAATAGATAAAATCAAGGGTATGCCACCGGAATTCCTATGTTATAATGTATAACAATGCCACTGGTTCATGGTCGTCCACACAGCCGGAATCCCCTTTGAAAATTGGAAGGTCAGACGACGGCCGATATCAGGATCTATAAGTTAATTACCCTGCTCATATCTTCACTGATAATAAATACATTGACAGCTAAACTATTAATAAATATCCCAACGTCAGGGAATGAAATACGGCTATATACTTTCGATGACTGTTTTCAAATGGTACAGTCAAGTACCTACCTGAACCTACTTCACCTAACTCTCTGACTTAAACACATTGTAGAAAATTATAATTACTGAGTTTCTTGCCAGGTTATCTCAGTAAAAGCAACCTGCCGACTCCGGTGGTAATATATTTACTATGTCGTATAATGTAAATTGTTCTGTGTCTCCTTCTAATGATTTGAAAGTCCTTTTTAAAAAGTCTAATCAATAATTTTGACTAAACAGTTTATATATGCTTTCAAGCCCGTCATCACGATGAATGTGTATCTACCTGATTCATGTCCACAGCTGGGCGCCCATTACGAGTGGTTCACTGCCGCCAGGACACTGGGAACTGACAAAGGCATCATCGGCGTCGCAGGTTACCACTTTCATCCCCAACACTTGGAGGATATGCTCTCTCTCGTAACTAACCATCCTGTGAGTATAATATACTATATACTACACCATCGCCAACATGTTTATGTAAGGGTGGGTTGCATCGACTAACTTAAGCTATAATTAATCGCTTTAGTAGTTTCTGGATGGGCACATAAATTATGCACCATTTTAAAATTGTAACTGTAACTAAACTACACAAAAGAGGTACCTAACTGTTTTATAGGGCAAAGTAGGTGTACAATTTTCAATAAACTACTGTTGAAAATGTGTGAACCACCTTTTTTATGTTTTAAGGCAATCATCAAACAAAAAACTGAAAGCATGGCAATGACTTGCTCCCTCTTCTATTAAATTGTATTAAAAATCCCTATGTATACAAAAAGAGACGCATGTAGAAAAACAGGGGAGTTTGTTTCGACGTTTAACCTAAGTTCGCGTAAAAAATACGTTCAATGGTGTTCCAAGTGTCCCCTTATCCTCTAATATATACAATTTCCATGTCACAATGTTGTTACCGTACTCCTCCGAAACGGCTGGACCGATTTGTATGAAATTCTGTGTGCAGATCGGGTAGGTCTGAGAATCGGACAACATCTATTTTTCATACCCCTAAATGATAAGGGTGACCACCCCAAAAAAATATATGGTAATACAACGTTTGCCGGGCACAGCTAGTATTACATAAAATTGATTGAATATCGAAAATTGTCAAAAAGTTATTTGAATGAATGAGCTAACTGTACAACGTTTCCCGTATTAAAGATAACACTGGTAGCTAATTTTGTCGCTTGAAAAATTAAAAAAACTTAAAAGCTCTAACAATTATTATCGGGCAACGAAACGTTTTCGAGTTTGAGTATGTATCAATGCCAGCCATCGCCCTCTTAGAGCTAATCAAATCATATCATAACTTAATACGTATTTCAGGTAAATTATGGCATGAAAAACAAAAACAACACTGTTCTTATCATATCACAGTATATAACCTTGCTGCAGTATAATGTATCAGTTCTCTTTGCTGATAAAGAGGATATTCCTTGAAACTGTTGTTGTTAACTTTCTTTGTTGTTACCATTGTCTTATTGACATATATTTAGGTATATGTTCTATGTATGTATGTATGTATGTATGTATGTATGTATGTATGTATGTATGTATGTATGTATGTGTAGTTTACCTACATATTTCTAGCGATGACTGATTAGTGGATCACAATAATATATTGTCCGGTTATTAATGATTCATGGTCTACCTAGAGGCATATATCTTAGCGAAACAATATTTTGCCAATCGAAGCTAGTGCGAGGAATTATGAATGAGATAAACAATCACTGGATACTCATGTGGTACAGATACTAATTAATGTTATTGATGTAGAACCGAAAGTGGTACAGAACTTCTTGCTAGAGTTATCCACCACTATGCCTACCTTGCCACTGCATGCTGGTAGGCAAACCTACCATTCTTAGGGGTATCCATGATAATATGCTATCTCTGTAACGGTTTATTTTATAGTAGCGGACCCGCGTAATTCCCGTTCCCGTGGGAGTACGGGGATAAAATAAAGCCCATGTTACTCGCTGATGGTGTATCTATCCAATGGTGAAAGAATGTTTGAAATCGGTCCAGTAGTTTTAGAGCCTATTCATTACAAGCAAACAAACAAAGTTTTCCTCTTTATAATATTAGTGTAGATAGATGAACTAATTAGATATTTTCTATGTGCAGGGCTCACACGACGAGGACAAAGAATGGGTGCCGAGTTGTGACGGTATATCGTGGTCGTGCGTGTTGGTAGACGAGGGCGGCTGGGTGCTGGCCAGCGAGGGCGCCGGCCCCAGAGCACAGCCCTCAGACGTGCGCCAACACCTCTCAACCCTACACCCTGCAGCGATGGCCGCGCTTCTAGAAGCCCAAGTCTTCGAACTCAACTGGCTGCACGACTATCAAGGCGTTTGTTTCCCTCCTGTCGAATCTGCTGCTGCACCTGTTAGTATATCTTCCTGGTGTGCTGTTTCTGGTCCTTGAGTCACTTCGAATAATTAATCTCAGCGAACGTTTTAGTAATCCGTCTTTTTCTTTTCAGACCATCACTTCATTGCTTAGAACATTATGGCATTCGATGACTCTCATCCTTTGGGTATCGCAAGAAATAGCAATTTTCATAGCTATGTTAAGCACTACAGGTATTAATTATACATTTTACATCAGAAACGTAGTTTGATATTTTTTGTTTGGATCGATTTGTTTTATAATACCATCTGACTAAGATGACGTCACGACTCACGATCATTTGTTATCTAATGCTCATCATTTAATAACATTTCAATTACACGCTAGAACCGCATCACGCCTTGTGACGTCACTTTTAACCTTGGTAACTATTCTGTGGCAGGGTTTACTGTGGTGACGGGAGACACCCAAGCAGAAAGGGAGAAGCGTCGCGGCCGCGTGTGGAAGGACTTCGAGAGAGAGAGGTTCGACCGACTTCACGACTACAGGGTACTGGTGAACAGGACGCACATTGCTGCCTGTGACCGGTCACGTGCTTTCTATGTTCTGCAGGTACCCATCTACATTACTTTACTGTACGTGATAAATCTAAAAGAAAATTCTACATAACTAAGTATTTAATTCTTAGTGCAGTTCAGCTTATTATACTTTCAGGGTCGACCTAGTCAAAACACGCAAGCAAAACCGTGTGCGAAACCTGGTACAGATATAAAATGTATAGTCAAAGTCAAAGTCGATCAAGTCTTCTGAGAAAAACCGGCAAGAAACTCAATGTCTAAAATAGTCGGAATATTTCCAGAACACAGAGAAGGCGAAGCAAGCATTGAGTCAGCCGGCCCAGCCGTGCGCGTGGCCTCTGGTGGCGGCTTCTGTGCCCGACACCAACCTGCTGCTGATAGCCGTCTACAAGCTCTGTCCGGGCACTGGCCACCCCTTGCACGACCCACTTGTCAACGAACAGGTTTGCCAATGATATATACGAATCGTGGGAGACAATTTGTATTAGAACTAAGTTATTTTTGTATATTAGTTCTCAGAACCTGGTTGACCGAGGCGTACTCGGTTTCTTTTTCTCACAAAAGAAAGACCTTGACATTTAGCATGTGGCAAACGGTAGTCTTTGGTTACCCTCATGGGATACAGACGTGAGCATAATGAATGTATATTGAAAAAAAATATTCGAACTGGTGAACGTCAGTCTCGAACCGGAGTACTCTATTTCTTTATCGCCCAGTAAGCTGGCAGCCTCACGTCTGAGCTATCATAAGATGACAGATGGCGGCGAAATGTGTTTTAGGAGAAGTTATAAGATTTTTTAGGTTTATCTCATACTCATGTATTCCAGTACTTAGAGGTGGACGAGGACAATAAGAACCAGAGTGCACCCGCACAGCTCGCATGTTGGCGGAACAGGGAGCCGCTGGACGGACGGCCGCCGCACACCACGTGCTTCCCGCATAACTATTCTCTAGTAAGTGTTTAATGCTAAAATCGTTGACTTTATTACAAAGGTAACCAAACAACAGTCCGTCGAAATCATAATTGCCCTTCAGTGTATCTCTTGCATACAGTATACTGCTCTATTAAATCGGTATAGTGTGCTATTGCGATAAACCATTAGATAAGTTTCCTCTCTGAGATACCCCAAGTCTAAAAATAACTCACTGAAAATCAGTACACTATCACGAGTTTTGCTACGTTTTCGTAATCTATACTCGCTAGTGTCACCAAGCACATTTGTTCCCATGCAAGCACGTGTGTGTGACACCCACACATAATCACTAGAAGGCGCTTTACAATTTCTCATACAAACATATGGCGAAGACGCTAGCGACTATAGATTAGGCAAACGATGGCAAACTTGTGATAGAAGTACAGTTATTTTTTTCTTAAATCCTGACTCGAAGGCCAAATTGTGTTTCAGGAACATGGGTACAGGCAATGCGGCCCGTGGCTTCCAGATCTTGAAAAAGATGGCGCCACTCACCACACATTGTCCAATATACTTATTTTCAATGTTTTCATCATAATTTTAATATAGCAATATTTAATTAAAAACCTGTTAATTAGTTAAAAGGATCGTTAAAATAAAACCGCCATCCACGTTTCCATTAACTTGTTTATTTCAATTATTAGAACATAGATATATTCCTATTTGGTTTGGAAATGTCAATAATACTGATCATACATATTTTGCGAATCCTTAAATCACAATGATATTCAATGCGTAATTTTGAGGACACAACAAATCTGTTAAGGTGCAGCCTGATGTAAGCCGCTCGTCGCTCGTTTCCAGCGACAAATGTGGTCACGTGATATGTAGCGATACGTGATAGGAGCGTCTGAATGACGTAGTTCCTTTTTGAGTCGCGGGAAATTTAAAATGGGGTCACGTGACCACATTTGTCGGTGGAAACGAGCGTCGAGTGACTGCATGAGGCCGCACCTTTAGGTTTAATTTACATGACGTGGAACATTTTATATGGGCAGATGAAAATCTTTGATACATGAATATTGAATAATGCAAACCGTACCAGTTATTTCTACTAAAGTAGAGTTGGTTTATCATGTAAATCCGCCTTGTTTTAACATCTGTAGCCCTAGACAAAGTAACATTCCCTCGCGCTTGCTTTAATAGAAACGATACAAAATGTATTTAAATGAAACAAATCAGTATCATACAAAATGTACGGGAATGACATATGTCATTCCCGTACATTTTGTATCGTTTCTACTAGCGAAGCGTGATGGCAATGTTACATTGTCTACAGGCCCTGGAATGCATATTTTCAACATAGGGTAATAAAGGTAATTCGGTGAGCTCTGAAAAACTAAAATAAAATTTATTCATAACCTACGCTAATAGAAATAAAGTTCAACTTACAATAAGTCCTTATTTAATCTTTAGAATCATTCTGCTCTTAACAACTTTGTGCTTCTTCTCTACAACTCTGCTTATTATGCAATACAACGATAGCACAGTATACATATAAGCCTACGGAGCAGTATGGAATCTAGACCACGTTTTTTAAATAAGAATCTTTGCTCAATCGAGGGTTGCCACTCTTAAAGTTTTTAAATTTTACTCCTTTATATACTGTCAAAGTAATGTCGATTTAAAGTATAATAAAACTAGCGGACGTCGCGCGGTTTCACCCGCGTAGTTCCCGTTCCCCTGGGAGTACAGGAATAAAGTATAGCCTATATTTCTCGCTGATAATGTAGCTACCAATTGCTGAAGGAATTTTTCAATTCGGTCTTGTACTTTTTGAGCCAATTCGTTACATACAAATCTTTCCTGACATTATGACATTTATCAATATTATAGATGTCTGCTAAACAGGTAAATTACGTATAAGCGATCGGCCACGACGTGCCATCCTGACTGACCTTACGGCGGAGTCGATTATAATCCCGTATTTTCATGCGACTGTGTGAGTGTGTAATTTCAAACGATTTGTTCCTAGATTCCGTACTGTTTATAGTAAGCTTACATGTATACTGTGACGACAGGTATCTATTGTCATAGGGTTGCGATGTATCTTCAGTAAATTATTATAATAGGCCCCATACATTTCGTTCATTCACTCAACTAAACAGCATTGTTTCACGCTCGCTAGGTTTTCATTAACATTGATATATCATTACTTTGTCCAATAACAACGTCACTAGCTAAGTTAAACAATATTTTGATCATTCATTTCCTAAGTTACTGTACTTCTATGAATAAACGGAGATTGTAACTTTTCGATTTATTTATGTATCGCATGATTCTTGTTGGAATATAGCTAAAAAATATATTCGTCCATATATTATCTGTGGCACATTTTTAAAACCCGGAATTTTACAGGGCATTCGTAATAATACATTCAATCGTGTAATTTGTCCAAACAGGTACTTGTTCAAAGCGCTATAGCCATGTAACACTACGCTACATATCATACATATTTTTTAAATCTTACAACCCTGGAAATTCAGACTGTTAAATACACCATGTTCCATTCATCTCGTTCTGCCTAAATGACCCAATATTTAATTTGAAACTTTATGTTTGTTTGTAATGTTGTAGGAAGGAAACGTAGAACAGTTTCATTTTATCTAATACTAGCTGTGCCCTGCGGCTCCACTTGTGTGGATTTAATTTAATTCCCGCGGAACGCTTAATATTTTTTGAAATAAAAGCTTAATATAATAGCCTAGATTACTCCTTGTAACATTAGCTCTCTGAAATTGAAAGTCCCGTTAAAATCGGTCCAGCCGTTTGAGACATTACCGGGAACAGACAGACAGAAAAAAATAAAAAAAATAGCTTTTTCTATATCAGTACCGTGTATACTTTCATATGCATTTAGTGAAGAGTTGTAATTTTGGAATTACAAACAGACACTTCAATGTTTTTTATCTGTATAGATAACTTACACTTAAATTTTCCTTAACTACCCTAATTAGACAAAAATATATTAGATATTTTCACATTTTAAGTTTCTTATATCGAAATTGGAAATAATAGACTGGTAACAGCTCTTTAACAACTAAATACTATATTTGAGCCAGAGAACATTAAAATTTGCTTCGAAACGTGTGCCATTGATTTGATTCAAAACGTTTTGCTCAATGGATTAAATAAATAATACTGTGATCAACACAGTAATATCAATAATCATGCGTTAAAAAGATGTAAAATATGCTCACATCCTTTCCAGAAGGGTCCCAAAGGAATATTCATTAATAGTTGACAAAATTATATGTATGTTCTCAGTTTGGCACCAACCAATACATCTAACAATGACAATATATGCTTTACCTATATTGATTTATGAACAGGATAATTTGTAACACTCAATTTATTGACGATTGATGAACAAACACTAACTAATAAATCTTATTTATAGCTACCTACTTAATTATACGTTATATAAAATAAAATTGTACATACATACAACATCGCTATACACTTTTATCAATTAATATACTGTTATTTAAAAAAAACATAACAGTAACAAATACTGTGTTCGAGAATCATAACAATTTATTCTTTGGTACTGATGAAAACAGATGCCAAGAAACATATAAAAAAATAACATTAATAAAAACACATTCAATGTGCAAAAGTTTGGTACAATTATCACTAATTTGTGAAACACTTTGTGATGTTTTGTTCAATTAATAATGCAGAGAGCGCGAATATGAAATTATTAAAATAAAATTATAAATTAAACCCAAAAATATCAAACTCTGATTTATAAATGGAATGCGCTGGAATGGAAGAATTGGAAACTCTTCGAGTAATACAAAAATACAATAATACTTTATATAACTAGCTTTTACCCGCAAATATGTCCGCTTGATATGAGATTTATATAAATACACTTTTGACAATTAACTTTTGACCTCGCCTGTATTATTACCTCTTCCCAACCAAATTTCAGCCTAAATAGCTGAAGCGGGTAGAATGAAACGTCGTGAAAAGTTAGTAAGCAGACAGACATGGACACATTCGCATTTATAGTATTAGTACAGACTAGAATACATTTGATCTTAACAAAAAAAGTGCTTGGCACTATTGTATTTCAAACAAAAAATATTTTAACACAAGTGGCAAGTTATATGCGGCATATACAGATGTGTAAACATAAATCGTAAGTAACAAAATAAATTAATAACTAAAGCTATACATATGGTTTCGAAGTTTCTTGGCGTAAGATATAACCACAATCAGATCATGGAATCGGTGGGTAGCAAACGCAGATTCCTATTTTAATTTATGAATATTTTCGCTTCACCAAGCTATGTCCACACATAAATATAAGCGGGAACGTTTATCACAAACCAGAAATACTTTTTCTTAAATTCCAAGTCACAAATGTAAATATTTATACATTATTATTATTGAATTATGGACACTGGTGTACGGTAAAAATCGAATGAGTTTATGCAGTAAGTGAACTTAGTAAAATAAATGAATAAATGTCTTCTAAGGTCTTGTGCGAATGGCGACGAGCTTGAGTGCAGTAATTTCGCCAATATCACGTTGCCGTTGAAAATAAACGAAGGAGATTGTTCGACGAAGACATTTTAGCTTCATTAATTAGGTTCCCATTTAAAATTTCCGAAGCAATCGAATTTGTTTACATAGTGTGGAAGTAGAATGTGGCGATGGTATTTTACCTTATGTTGTTGGTTATGGTTGTTACTCCTCCTCGGACTCAGTGTCAGAGTCCGGGATGGTGTTGAACCAGTTCTCCCAGTTGGAGGGCGGGCCCACGATCGTTCGACTGGGAACCAATACATACATACGTGAAAATAAGAAAATAAATAAATACAAATGCATACATACTCTTATAGGCTCGTTATTAAACTCAAACTATTATAATTTCATTTGCGTAATTTTTAACTCATTGGTAAGGCGCTTATGAATCAACCCGAGCCGGCCAGGCTGCTAGCCCGTTATTTTTACAACGCTTAAATGAATTAAACCTATCAATATGTATGCTCTACTAGCGGACGTCACGCGGTTTCACGCGCGTAGTTCTCGGGATAAAATATATTAATCAGTGATAATGTAGCAATAAAATCGATCCAGTACTTTTTGAGTCAATTTCGTTACAAACATACATACAAAACTTTCATCTTTATAATATTAGTATACATTCAGTTTATATATAGACCTCCGCGAATGTAAACCCACAGGTGTATTATGACCGACCTCTGTTTGGTGACGGGCTGGGGGAGCGTGGCGGTGGCGGGCGGCGCGGACGACGGCAGCGGCGCGCGCCTCTGGAGCGTCTGCGTGCCGTCGTCCGCTGACTCCTCCCATCCCTCCTCTACCACCCATCTACACAACAACAGACACTTACAACCACATATACACACCGGAGAAGTTGACAAATGTATGGGCAGGGAAAGACATGAAAATAAACAGGGGGTCTCTTCCTCCGAGAACGAATCTTCGCAAAAGAACGAAAATCAGTTTTTATATAACTCATATTTTCGGTCGTCAAATTATTCAATTAAAGAACTAAAAACAGAAATTAGGAGTACTACTAAGTAAATAATTCTTGCAGACCACATTCGGATGTCATCTTAGAATAACCAGCAGAAGATAGAAGCAACCATGCTAGGAACTACTTTTCTACTTTTTATTTCGACCGAGAATTCGTATTTCGTATATATAATATGTATAAGGCAAATAAATGTGGATATGATCATAATTCAATATAAACGCAAACTTCAGACTGCCCAATATGGCGTCTAAGCTCAAAACACTTGTCTAATATAAAATTACTATCAAATTCTCTAGATGCTAATAAAATTTAAGCTTCTCTTTGAAGTTAAATCAAGGTGTTCTGGGAAACGTTTGAGTACCCACGTTAGGGCGATTACAAATAGTAGCATCAAATGTTTAAAAGGACCATACAATTTTGAGACTGAGGTAGTCTAGAAGAAAAAATGGTACCTAGAATTGCTGGCAGCCTTGCAATTCTCACACTCGCTGAGATAGTCGTCAGCGTCCTCGCCGCCAGGCGCGCTGGCGCCTTCGTAGCTGCACACGCACGACGGCTGGAACAAGTATCACTACATTTGTATTGAAGACAAACGTGAAGTAGCGGTTTTATTACTTTCATCGTAACTTTATGAACTCTGTACCCCAAATATAGATCT
Organism: Watsonalla binaria; assembly: GCA_929442735.1. Lineage (NCBI taxonomy): Eukaryota > Metazoa > Arthropoda > Insecta > Lepidoptera > Drepanidae > Watsonalla > Watsonalla binaria. Next base: position 3,217,923 of record OV838932.1, read on the forward strand.
TGACGTTACAACGTCGACAGACTTTTTTTACATGTCACGAAATATTTAGTTAAGGAATATAATACAGATGGCAGCGGATCAATACTTTTCGTTTGGGCCACGCTGACATGGCGAATTCTTGAGTCTCTTGAATCAATTCGTTACACAACCACGTTACATACTGCTTATATATTTTTATAAATGCTTGAAATTTGATAATTTCGCTCGAAAACAAACATTGCTTCATTTTTCTAAAATGTTTGATCGAAACTGCAGTGCCACCAACGGCTTGTAACGGTGAGTAGTGTAGCGACATTTGCTCTTATATATTCCTGACCCACGCCTTTTTAAGCAACAGTGCAGGGATTCCATTTAAGCTATAGTTACCTTATCTACTGTGAGCGGCAGTGTTGTCGGTGGTGGTGGGGCCGGGGTCGACTCTGGGGGGGCGGGCGGCGGGGCGTGGGGCGGCGGCGCGGGCTGCGGAGCGTTCTGTGGGCCGTGGGGCGGGCCGTGCGATAGGCCGTGCGGCGGGCCGTGTGGTGGGCCGTGTGGTGGAGCGTGAGGCGGAGCGTGCGGAGCGTGCGGAGGCGGCGCGGGGAGGGGAGCGTGGGCTGGCAGCGGCGCGGGCAGCGGAGCGGGCGGCGTTGCGTGCAACGGCCGGTCGCTGCCCACGTTCTGCTCCTCGCTGTGAGCCCGGGATCGACCCTCGCGAGCCCGCATGTTGCACCTGCATACATCATACCCAATACATTTATTGGCTGATACAAATATCTTGCTCCCTGTTGTTGGCGGCGATGGAGGGGGCAGTAGTAGTGTAGCCTCACGTGTGTTGGCCCACGTCGGGCGCGGAGGCCAGTGCGGCCCGCGGCATGGTGCGCGGCTCTGGTCGGTGGAGGGGGCAGTAGTAGCGTAGCCTCACGTGTGTTGGCCCACGTCGGGCGCGGAGGCCAGTGCGGCCCGCGGCATGGTGCGCGGCTCTGGTCGGTGGAGGGGGCAGTAGTAGTGTAGCCTCACGTGTGTTGGCCCACGTCGGGCGCGGAGGCCAGTGCGGCCCGCGGCATGGTGCGCGGCTCTGGTCGGTGGAGGGGGCAGTAGTAGTGTAGCCTCACGTGTGTTGGCCCACGTCGGGCGCGGAGGCCAGTGCGGCCCGCGGCATGGTGCGCGGCTCTGGTCGGTGGAGGGGGCAGTAGTAGTGTAGCCTCACGTGTGTTGGCCCACGTCGGGCGCGGAGGCCAGTGCGGCCCGCGGCATGGTGCGCGGCTCTGGTCGGTGGAGGGGGCAGTAGTAGCGTAGCCTCACGTGTGTTGGCCCACGTCGGGCGCGGAGGCCAGTGCGGCCCGCGGCATGGTGCGCGGCTCTGGTCGGTGGAGGGGGCAGTAGTAGTGTAGCCTCACGTGTGTTGGCCCACGTCGGGCGCGGAGGCCAGTGCGGCCCGCGGCATGGTGCGCGGCTCTGGTCGGTGGAGGGGGCAGTAGTAGTGTAGCCTCACGTGTGTTGGCCCACGTCGGGCGCGGAGGCCAGTGCGGCCCGCGGCATGGTGCGCGGCTCTGGTCGGTGGAGGGGGCAGTAGTAGTGTAGCCTCACGTGTGTTGGCCCACGTCGGGCGCGGAGGCCAGTGCGGCCCGCGGCATGGTGCGCGGCTCTGGTCGGTGGAGGGGGCAGTAGTAGTGTAGCCTCACGTGTGTTGGCCCACGTCGGGCGCGGAGGCCAGTGCGGCCCGCGGCATGGTGCGCGGCTCTGGTCGGTGGAGGGGGCAGTAGTAGTGTAGCCTCACGTGTGTTGGCCCACGTCGGGCGCGGAGGCCAGTGCGGCCCGCGGCATGGTGCGCGGCTCTGGTCGGTGGAGGGGGCAGTAGTAGTGTAGCCTCACGTGTGTTGGCCCACGTCGGGCGCGGAGGCCAGTGCGGCCCGCGGCATGGTGCGCGGCTCTGGTCGGTGGAGGGGGCAGTAGTAGTGTAGCCTCACGTGTGTTGGCCCACGTCGGGCGCGGAGGCCAGTGCGGCCCGCGGCATGGTGCGCGGCTCTGGTCGGTGGAGGGGGCAGTAGTAGTGTAGCCTCACGTGTGTTGGCCCACGTCGGGCGCGGAGGCCAGTGCGGCCCGCGGCATGGTGCGCGGCTCTGGTCGGTGGAGGGGGCAGTAGTAGTGTAGCCTCACGTGTGTTGGCCCACGTCGGGCGCGGAGGCCAGTGCGGCCCGCGGCATGGTGCGCGGCTCTGGTCGGTGGAGGGGGCAGTAGTAGTGTAGCCTCACGTGTGTTGGCCCACGTCGGGCGCGGAGGCCAGTGCGGCCCGCGGCATGGTGCGCGGCTCTGGTCGGTGGAGGGGGCAGTAGTAGTGTAGCCTCACGTGTGTTGGCCCACGTCGGGCGCGGAGGCCAGTGCGGCCCGCGGCATGGTGCGCGGCTCTGGTCGGTGGAGGGGGCAGTAGTAGTGTAGCCTCACGTGTGTTGGCCCACGTCGGGCGCGGAGGCCAGTGCGGCCCGCGGCATGGTGCGCGGCTCTGGTCGGTGGAAGGAGCGCCGCACCTCGGCCTGCAGCCCGCGCTCGGCTCGCCCGAAGCCCTCGCCCCCCGAGATGCGCGGGATCGTTCGGTGCCTGACCACAGACCAACTCTCACTACACTCTAGCTATATTATGAACAAAAAAATACACAAAAATAAAGAGTCAACTTTAGGTCTTCTTCAAATAGTATTAATTGAAATCGACATTTCCATATAAAATTGTTTCGCCTGGTAATAAAATAACACCTAATAAACTCAAAGAATACCTTTTATAGGTGCCTCCACGCGTTATGAGCGCTGACGAGCTATGGAAACATGGTTGTACAGCAACCATTTTTGTGAGCAAAAACTTCTCATAACTTCGAAATAGCCCCTGAATACCCCTAGATTTTTTTCATGGTGGTTCTCGTAATATAAAATAAAAATGATGTGTTACAGCGAAGTGTGGACGGGTCCACTGGTGTAGAAGCCGGGCACGTTGTGCGGGCGCTCGGGATCGGGCTCCCGTTGCAGCACGGAGAGCAGCCCGCGGTTACTGATCGCGCCCAGCGACCCTGTCAGGCGGATCGCGCTAGGGAACCCTATCACTGGAATAAACAAATTAAATTACATACATTTCTTTTTGACCTTTGCGTTCTGCTTGTAAGAAGGAGTAAGATACCGATGAGTGCGGAGGGTGTATGTTAGCTGTGAGTGCGAGTGGGGGTTTGTTACCGAAGGTTGTTAAGGGGGTGTATATTACGATACTTGTGAGTGAAAATGTTTTATTCACTTTAGGTCCTGGTAAGACACTTATGAGTGCGAGGGGAGTAGTATGTTACCGGTGGATGCAAGTGGGTGTATGTTACCAGTGGACGTCAGTGGGTGTATGTTACCGGAGGGTGCTAGTGGGTGTATGTTACCGATGGATGCAAGTGGGTGTATGTTACAGGTGGGTGCTAGTGGGTGTACGTTACCGGTGGACGCCAGTGGGTGTATGTTACCGGTGGGTGCAAGTGGGTGTTGCGGCGCGGGGTCCCTGGCGTCGGGCGCCATGACAGGCTGCAGTAGAGGCGCCGTGTAGCACCCACCAGGGTTGGCACTCATCTAAAACATCATCATCATTATCACCCTGACCTTGTCGTAAACAATTGTTCAGGTCGACTTGACACCCATTTCAGCTCGATGTGAACAAACAATTAATTTTAATTTAAATCAAAAGAAATTTAACAAGATAATAGATGAATATGTCTTAAAATATTTTCTAATTGACAGAAGTAGTCATTTTTGGAATTGGTTAAGTTTGTATAAGTTTTAAGTTTGTAAGGTTGTAAGCGCTGCGATACGCAAAGTCCTGGGTTCGGTCTATGGGTCAAGCAAATTGTGAATTAGTGCTAATAGTTTATGACAATGGGTTTACCTATGACATGGGACTCAAATCATAACTACCGAAATGTGTACTACAAGTACACCTCTGCCCACCCCTTCGGCGAATACAGGCGTGAGCATTATATTTATGTTTTTGAAGGAGCACACCTGAGGCATTGGACGTGGTATGTTGACATATCCGTGTCCCAAACATGGCATAGTATCTTCTGGGCGTGCCAGCGCCTCCATAGTCGCAGGATAGCTGCGGTGGAACGACGTCTCATTTACCCTGCACAGATACACTAAAGCTACACTCTTATGACACCCAACGAAAAACTCACTGCCCCTGATAAAATGCTAAACACAAGACCAGACTAAAAATGATTTTCACCTTATTTAACTGCATATTACAATAAAGGAAGCACTTTTACTCCTGGGCTCATCTAAGAATAATCTTAAGGCACTTTTAATAATTTGCTATTAGGTGAGCTGAACACTTTTTGGTAACCTTCATATATCTTTATTCATTGCAGTTTAACATAGATATGCCTGTTCAGATACCTGTGCTCAAGAATAATTAACTAAATAATAGTGTCAGATTAAAATATTTGTATTAATGTTTTTTTTATTTATTACCCAGGGAGCATTAGCAGCATTGCATCTTGTCTTGTCACATCTGTTACATCGTAATATATGTTCGCTGCGACATGTCGCTGCGTGCTGTCCGCGTCGAATTAACAAAAAGGAAAGGAATATGTGAATTTCGAAATAGTGGATGACTAGCAATACCTAAAGTATAGATAACAAAAGACGTATTACATTTTAGTATGATGTATGAGATGAAATGAACAAAAGGTAGAATTCACATGTGTGGAACCATGCTTCTAGGTTCTTGTGATGAATGGACCACTTAGGAAGTACTAAAGTTACATAAGATATAATATAGGTGCCATCACAAGTTATGACTTTGTGTTTTTTATAGAGCCTGGTGAATAAATAAGTGGGCAGTATTCTCCACAATTTTCCCTGAACGCTCATAGCTATTGTAAGCACCTGTATGCCATATTGAAGAGGGGTCGTAGGTTAGGAAATGTTTGTACGTCAGTACCTGATATTGTCCTGTCGACACTGCGCCACAACCTCGTCGTAGGGCGGCGGCGCCTCACCGCGGGGCATGTACTGGCTAGGGGGTTTCCACGCCGCCAGGCCTGTCTCACACGTCCCACCCATGTAAGCCATACTGCCACTTATATACCTGTGTCCACAATCATATATTTTTTCATGTGAATTGAAACAACAATATAAGTAAGTGTTAGTTACTAGTTGTATTGACAGAAAAATATATTCTTATTCAAACACACAAACATTATAAGATATAAAGTTTGAAACCTCACTCCAATAAAATTTCATCAGTCATCAGTAGACAATAAAGTTACAGGTACCCTGATACCAAATAATTCTGAAATAATAACATGTTGACAAGCTCTGCTGGGACAACAGAGTAGATAAAAAAAAATATTTATAAACACAATTCAGAGATTTATCACAAAAATTTACACACCCAATACTGGTCAAGCTGCGCTGGTCATCAGTGTGTGGTGGACGTCTTCTCTTCTGGCGCCGCACACGGTACACAATGAGTGCAATAGTGACTAGCACTACTAAGGCGGCACCGCCGGCCGCCACACGCAAGTTTGCCTCTGTACCTTCTGCTGGCTTCACCACATCATCCAGGCAAATGAACTCACAACATGTTGTCCCTACACGGAAAGACCGGCAATCCTGAAGGGAGAAAATTATTTTTATTCCAGTGGCAAATAGATTCACAACAGGTTAGTATTAAATGATGTCCTGCCATTAATTGTACACTACTGAGCTATTATTTATTTCTAGATACTGATACTTTTATGTTCTTTTTAAATGCAACACATAGTTTTACTTCATCTTTAACAAACTCATAGACAATCAACCTTAGTTGGCATTGCTTAAAAAGTTTTAAGCTTAAGGTTTATCAATAACCACATTTCCAAATGCTTATTTAGTTCCAGGTCAATGAGGGGCCCACCTGGGGAGGCGAGCATAGGACCGCCTTACACACTTTAGGCAATCCATTGTCACAAACGCAGAGCGTACATGTATCCGGCCCAGGCACATAGTGCATGCCATGTGAAATTGCAAGACCTCGCAAATCTGTGCACTGTCCCTGCACTGCGATACCTGAAATAACACCACAAAATCTCATTTAAAGCCACTTCGCTCACCTTTTTAAAGGCCATAAGTCGCCAATCATTTAAAAACAAATACTCACTATAGATAAATAAGGTCGCAAACGAGCATAGCACTGCTTTTCCCCACATCATTCCCTCAATTGTAATCAAACAACCACCGAAAATGATAGATACATTTTTAGAAGCTTCAGAGCTTTTGTCCCGTTTTTTAATCGATATTCACACGCTGCTGAAAGTTCGCTGGTACGGTAAAATCTTTTTGATCATGCGTCTTAGCTATTTTGATTTTGCTTGGGATTTGCTTGCTTGCTTATGCTTTACGCTGTCTGTCATAACATATGTCAACATTTTGACAAATTTGCTTATGTCATGAATGTCACCTGGTTTTTTTTACTCTTTATCATAGACTTAAATGGACATGTTTATGCATACTTCTTTTTTCCTTCCTCTATAATTTTAGGTGATTATAGATCGTCAGCGCTAAATATTTAATAAGATTGCCTCGTTTAATTCATTAGTTTAATATAGAAAACAATCGCTGGTTATTTTTTATATAAGTTTTCGGTTCATGTTCCCTTGACATCAACTGTCTGACGTGTGCGAAGTGACGGACAACAGACTGACTCAACTGGGAATTGACCGACTGATTTATCTCTTGTACAAAAAGTAACTTGTATTCGTTCATTATATTTTTGTGATTTTTTTAGATATTTTAGAAGTTACAACATATTAATAATGTTCAATCGAATCTAATGAAATGTTATCTTAGCTTAGCGAAGCTGCGAAGTGAAAATGGCTGGTTTTGGTGATTACACTGGGTATAATAGGCCGTACGGCTTGGACCCCAACAGGGAGCCGACCGATTTATACGATACTCGATATCAGCAGATTTATGGTTATCATACACCTGTAACTGAAGAGTTTCAGGGCCCTCCACTCGTCATGGATGACACTCCTGAAGAAGGTAAACGTTACTAAACTTCTTCAAAGCTAAAAGCAAACCCCCAAGTGGTAACTGATAAGTAGAGGATTATTTATCCCTTACTTGAAATGCTATCTATTTGTTACAGAAAACAATGCATATGTGACCACAGCAATAAGTGTTGCAAGTCTCATCACTGAGAACTTACTAAGCCATCCATTTATTGTGTTACGCAGACAGTGTCAGGTGAATATCACTTAACTTTAAAGATGTTTTTGTGACTGTTCCTCAGATAGTTCCTAATAAATATTTTTAAATACAGAGTGACGGCGAAAATAGGACAGCTGTTAAAATATGTGACAAATAAAATTATTATGACAAAAATATCTTCTTCTTTTTTCAAGTAATTTCAGATTTGACCATATCTAGACCTAATTTTGGCATAAAAATCAGCTGTTATGTAGAGTTATTCACATGAAATCTAACCACGCTTTTATTTTTTCTCCCACTAATATTTCTTCCTGAAATTGTCCCATAAAACCATTTTACGAAACCAGTAACCTTCTCCTTAACAAATTTAATGACTGCATACTTAATGTAAACATAGGTAAATGCGGCCGTGCATATTCATTCAAACGCTTAAGGCAGCGAGCTATTTGGCCCTTAGAAACCATAGCCTATAATTACATTATAGTTGGAGCTAGATAATTTATGACTTCAACATATATTCATAAAACCCTACAACTTCTAGAAGACAACTGTTCCTTTTTCTCCGACACACTGCATATGCATCTTACTAAAACCTTTTTTGTATTTAACTTTATAATCATTGGCAATTGTGAAGGTTTCTAGGCTTACATGAAAACCGACTTTATTATATATATGTTATACATACAAAATGCACTTAGTGTGAGGCATTATGACAGTTTGGCCCTCAATCTCATAATGCTCATATAATTTTACTGGTGGTGTATACACTGACAGAGGGTTTTAACCTTGCCTTGTAGGTGCACAATAGTTTGAAGAACCCACACATAGTTCCTTACACCCTGCTCCCAGTGGTTGCAAGGCTCCACAGACGGCAGGACATCACTACACTGTGGAAGGGTATTGGCTCCACTTGCATTGTCAAAGGTCTCAATTTAGCTGTAGAAGATGTTGTTGCTAAAGGAACTGGGTGGCCCAAGTAAGACCACTTTTATATGGCTGTATTATGATAATATAGCTGTAGATGTAAAAACACTTAAGAGAACATTACATTTTCAGAGAAATTGGAAAATGTAGCTCAGTACTGCAGTTCCTGCAACATATTACGCTGAAATGGTATATAATTTTCTTGATACTTCTTCATTAACCCATAAAACTCATAGGTCTCTGCCAACCCCCATGGGATACAGTCATAATAATATGTGTGTATGTGTGTATGTATAACTATGTAAAGTTCTGAATGTCACACTTCCATTGAAAAACATGTGTTATTTTTGCAGTAATAGAGTTGAATGTCTATGGTCACTCACTATTTATTTATTATCTATATTTTGTGTGTTTTACATTACAAAGTAATTTGGAATGATCCTTTCAGTGTTAGCTTAGCAATCATCACACCATTCTACTCTGCAAGTTTAGTAGAAACAGTTCAGAGTGATATAGCCAGTGACAAGCCTGCTATCTTGGATGTGTTTCGGGAAGGGTTTGTGCGTATCCTGGAGTGGGGCACCCCCAGCCGGGGTCGAATGTTGCCCATCTGGGCCATTGTGTTCCCCACTGTTGCTCTTGGAGTAACCAAGTATTTGGCACAGTAAGTTTAATATTACCACTTTCCTAAACTTCATTATTCTGTACACAAACAAAAGCAGTATTGACTTTGATAAATACATGCATAGATGTCAGTTTAAACACAAAATATAGTCCTCTTAGATTTAAAAATAAAAACTTAGTTTTTAATTTGTAATGTGTAAATAATGTCTTATTAAGGTATGTCAATACCATGATTAAGATAATAAGATGCCCACAGCTTATTTTGTAATACTTATTTACAGTGTCACATTAAGAAGTATAACGGCCAGAGTACTTCGTTTCCAACAGAGGCACAGGCATGAATTGAGTGATTCCTATGATGGCGACTATTCCAAGAATTCTGCCAACCCTCTGATTGAGGACATCAACTTGAAAGCAAATATATTCTCATTTATTATGATGGAGATACTGTTTTACCCTGTAGAGACTATTATACACAGACTTCACATACAGGTGAGATAGTTGCCTTCCTTCTTCTGGTATTCCCCGAAGGGGTAGGCAGAGGTGTTGTAATCACAACACCCACTTTCCACCGAAGATGATTAAGTGCCAACGTGACAGATGGTGAGTCCATCGCCGTCTCAGACACTTTACATACGTCATTGAATTACTTCTCAGAAATATGCAGGTTTCCTCACGATGTTTTCCTTCACCGTAAAGCACATGGTGTGAAATCACTGTACATAAGTTTTTTTTAGAAAAACTCTTTGATACAGGCCCTGCTGGGATGCGAACTTGCGTCGCTTGCGTAGCAGATGACTGCTCAAACCTCAAGGCCACCACGGCTACACGGCCAATAAAAGTTACATTTACAATATTCGTAAAATTGTACTGATTTCATCTTCAGAGATAGATAATGCTTGTAATCCCAGTTGCCATATAACAGTTACTATGTAGGATTCTTTATTATATCAAAGTTTTTCAAATAGAATGCTTATTTCAGGGCACGAGAACCATAATAGACAACCTAGACACAGGAACATCAGTAACACCAATCCTAACAGGCTATGAAGGTTTTATGGACTGCTACAACTCAACTATTGCCCGTGAAGGTGTCAGTGGCCTATACAAAGGTTTTGGTGCACTAGTGTTGCAGCTGGCGGCTCACTTGGCTATCATCAAGTTAACCACACTGGTTGTCTCGGAGGTGTCCAATTTACTAAAACCAGCCAAGTCTCCTACAAACTCTGATGACTCAGACCAGCAAAAGTATTTGTTCAACTAGTCCATTAAATATAGGATTAAGACAAAATTGTACATTTGAAGAGTGTAGCTTCACCGTCAATGATAAAGAAGGCTTATTATAGATTGAATCTGTTCACTTAAAACTTTAAAAAAATTTTAGGCATTCATAGTCGATTTACAGGTTTCTTATTGTGATGAGAATAGCAGGAGATAGTACTTGTATGTTGATTTTTTTTATTTTTTGTAATTAATGGCTAGTTGTTAAGTAAAGTGATGAAGCTTGTTAGCAATTCAAAAATGTTACATAAAATCATATTGTTTTAAATAAATATTAGATTTTTATTTAGTTTCATATATTTATTGACAAACTACATTAGTTCTTAACATTATTATATTATTCAGGCTGTCACAAGCTATATTACTCTAGGTATGTTATTATTTTGTATGTGATATACAGTGGTGCAGGTAGCCCAAGGCTTACTACTGTGGCTATTCAATCCAGTAAACAAAATACAGAAAGATACATTGCAATCATAAGTTATTTAAAATTTTAGCAAAAACATATTGTTTTAGCAGATACTAGGCCCTTATTTATTACACATAGAGTTACACCATTTCCTATTCATCTATTTCTTGTACCTTTGTAATAAATGTAATTGGTATCATTATAAATATCTAATGGGACAGGACATGCCTTCCTTTGAGGAGCCTCCTCATTATCACTTTTCGTCCATTGGGAGTGGACATTCTAAAGTCCCAGCCGTGGCGACGAACCCTTCTCACTTCGTTTGGCCGGGGGAAATAGCACCGAACTTTGGTCCTGATTGATGATAGGGAGAAGCAATCTGGCTTAACGAGGCCGCTGCCTGACGACACCGTCGAAATCGTGGTCAAACTATTTCTAATAAGCCTGCAAAATAATATTTACTCATTTCAAAGAAAATAACCTAGAGGTTAGAATTTCTAAGCTGAAATGTATAGAAAAATTCTTACTTAAGGGGTTGGAAAACTGCAGCCATAAATCCAGACATTTTCTTTATATGATTTTTCTATGCAAAAGTAAATTTTGAGTTTTACGGGTCAATATTTAACCTGCCTGCCTGCCTTCTGTTTTTTGAATGAATGAAATATTGATTGCTCTATCTATGTATGTTGAGTGAGTATGTCATGTCATTGTCAATGCAATATCAAATTGACGCGAATTTGACAATTATCTAACGGATAAATCTTTAAAATCGTCGGCTTAAGAAACTTAGAGGAATCATTGTGCCCTTTTAATTGTCTTCTGAAATGATTATACATATATCGGTAGTGTACTTAGTGTGAAATTAATTAAGTAATATTACCGTGATAGTTGTGCATGGTTTGCAATGTAACAAATAGTTGTCATTTTCGTTCCTCACTGCTACAAATTTGTAGCACATGGAACGGAAATGCTAAGCAGTAGGATAGCAGCATGAACTACAGTAGTGTAAATTTTCTTCTTCTTTGGAACACTCTGTTATCTGTGCCATACGTCATACGATACGTCACTTCACACTGTGTTATCTGTGACGAGGTTACCTACCTACCTATCTACTCTATTTCATTCAGTCAGTAGGTAAAAGAGAATTAATATGGCGGATAATAATGGCGGACCAAAATAACAAGGGCGCTAAAAAATTACGTTAATTTGAGACGCTAACAAATCAGCGTGTGATAAACATTTCATATACCTAGTGCTTAATGTGAACAAAATAATTGTATTTGGGATTGGCACCTAACTGTAAGTAGAAGACTATAACAAAGAATCCTATTATTTTTGTGTGCAATAACGAACTAGAAGTTCAATGAAAATATTATCCTTTCTCGCATTTTCAGTAAGAGAATGACTGCGATTAAAGTATATTTTGAGATCGGGCACGAAGCCTCGCTGAGATCCAAGAAGACTCCAGAAGGATTCACTCACGATTGGGAAGTGTTTGTGCGCGGCCAGGAAGGAGCTGATATTAGCCACTTTGTTGACAAAGTGGTTTTTCATTTGCACGAAACTTTCCCAAAACCCAAACGAGGTAAATATATGGTATATTATATTTATTCTATAAGTCTGTCCCTTAAACGAATTTAGTTTTGTTATTATATGAAAATTGTTTATTTTTCCATTCAATCTAAGTCTCTTTATAGTAGCATTAACATTTGATAAGACGAAATATACTTAAATTATGTGAAGCACTAAATAGCCCAATCGTTATCATCCCACACTCGTAAGAATTCCTAGTTTAAAGGCAATAAAGGAAATTAAATAAACATTTGTTTTCTTAATGTTTACATCTACTTGCTACGAACACCAGATAGGGAAAACCATGACTAATTATTGGAATATGTCTTATTGAAATCCTATCCCATTAGATGTCAATAAGCACTCAAGGGTAATTTTTCCATTTATCTTTTCAGTTGTTAAAGAACCACCATTCTCAATTAAAGAGTCAGGATATGCTGGATTTATGTTTCCCATAGACATATACATGAAGAACAAGGATGAGCCAAAAAAGATATCATTTACCTATGACTTCACACTGCAGCGGTGTGGCTTACTGAAGGACAGGTATATATTCCCAAACCCTAATGATGACTTCAAAAAGAAACTATTGAGAGGAGGTGGTATTTATGTGAGCAATGAAACATTTTACACAAATCCTGATCAAGAAAATAGAAGTAGGGACTCTTTCACTGAAGAAAAACAACAACTTGTCAGTAAGCCCAAGTTGTCCACAGAGAATGTGAAGAAACACAAAGCCAAGGAACATAAGGAAGAAGTGCCTCATAGGACCAATAACAGTTTTGAAAATCTGTTTGGTCCCCCACTGCAGAAGCCACCAAAAGTTTCACCTGACCCTAAGAAAATCAATAAAATCCCAACACCTGCTAAATCTGATAAAAAAGATAAGGACAGGTCAAGCTCAGAGAAAAAATCTAAACATGAACACAAGGAACCCAAACCAGACAAAATGAAAATAAAAGATGAAAAAGAAAAACCTAGGGCAGATAAAATGAAAGTTGACAGACTTGAGAAAGAAAAATCAAAAGACAAAGCCACTAAAAGGCACAGTGACAGGCCACCTTCCCCAGAGCCAATGAAAAAGAGGTGCATCAGTCCAGTGCGCCGCATAGCTAGTCCTACCCCCCGTTCCAGCAGTGCAGCTAGTATCAAAGAAGAATATAAACCCCCTAGACATGGCTCTGAAAATATTGAACCAAAGAAATCCAAGACTCAAGATGATAAAACAGTTGAGTGCAAGGTTGATAAAGAGATAAAAGAGAAGAAAAAAAAAGAAAAGAAGAGCCATGACAGAGATAAAGACAGAAAAGAAAAGAAAGAACATAAAAAAGAAAGCCACAAGATTAAAGAATTACCAAAGGAAGTGCCCAGAGAGATTCCTAAAGATATCACCCCAAAGGTTAGAGAAGTTCCTAAAGAAAAAGAACCTATTAAGGAGTCCCCACCCATCAAGGAAAAGCCAATAAAATCTGAAAAGCCTGTCAATAAATTTTCTATTGAAAATTTAAGGAAGACTCCTCCTCCAGAAATTGATGAACACTCTGAAAGTCGTAAATCAAAAGACAAAAGTGATCCAGAGAAGAAACAAAAGCATAAGAAAAAGGACAAAAAAAGAGATGAATCTAAGGAAAAGCATAAAGATTCTAAAGAAAAGAAGCATAAACATGAGAAGAATAGAGACTTTCCTCAAGAAAAAACTGAAGTTGTTGAGCGCAGGGAGACTCCTATCCCAAAGGAGTGTTTAATACCTGAGCCAGGATCTCCTATTTCAATTGATACAGCATCTCAATGCAGCTCAAAGAGTGGCCTTGCCAAAAATTCACATTTAGGAACAGAAGACGTAAATAGTGACCAGTCGGATTCAGAGAGTTCTATTATAGGTGATGAAATAGACACCAAAATAAAAATAGAGAATCCATCCCCAGAACTGGTCAAACAGGAGCCTTCACCACTACCAGAGCCAGAGCCGGAACCTGAACCAGAGCCTGAAGTGGAACTAGAACCCAAACCAGTGGAACCTCCCTCTCAGCCTAAAGATAAAGCAAAGAAGCACAAGGATAAATCTGCAAAGAAAGAGGAAAAACGACGTAAACGAAAAGCAGCAGAGGATGAGGACACTGGAAATAGGAAAGTTGCTAGATCTCCAGAGACAGTCCCTGCATGTAATGGAGTGGAACATGATGAAAGTACTGATTCCACACCTGTTGAGACCAAGGTTCAAGACAATGGTGTGTCAAGTAGCCTAGGCGAGGAGCCGGAGCCTGGAGAGATATCACCAGACTACATGTTGCAGCTTCGAGACTTGCAGCAGCGCATCATGAAGATCAAGAGCAATGAGGAACTTGAGAAAGTTGTGAACCTCATCGCTGAGACTGGCCGATATGAAGTCACCACACAAACCTTTGACTTTGATCTGTGTCTTCTTGACAGGTCAACAGTTCAACAGCTTATACAGTTAGTGGGTTGCTAGCTAGCGGCCAAAACTTATTGGGACTATATTGATAGCCCTCTAGCTGAACATAAACTGTGGTAAGTGTGAAGCCAAATGTAAGCAGTGTTGAGTGTAAAGGTACAATCAACTGTTATACCTCGCCAGTGTTTGTAAAGCTGCATTATGCATTAGCACTAAGCCGTCATAATCTCATAACATGGATATCTTCATTACTCTAAATTTGAGTTTAAGTGCAATACTTATAGGTATGTAAAGATATAAGACTGTTGAAAGATTGTTATAACTTAATGTATATTTTGTACATTATTTTATTGATTAATTTTACTATGTAGGTTGTAGAGTTATTAATTTAATAGAGTTATTAACCTCTGGCGACACAAGGGGCTATGTTGTGTAATATATAAGGCGTAATTTTTTAGTATTTAATTTATAAGTATGAGACTTATCATTACAATCGAAACATTTATTTACCCTCATCAGTGACTTATATAAACTGTGTACACTTAATGTAAGTTTCAATATAAGCAATAATATAGATGAATTTTATTGGTGTTGCAATATTGCATATTATTAAATTTTAAGGCACATGTAGGTTTTTAATAACACTGAAAATTTTAGCAATGTTAAAATTTTGTTGGTTAGGGTAAACCTAATAGTAACTGGCCACTTAAAATTTCATTGTTTTAAACTATGGAATGTATTTCATAACACCAACTAGCCGTAAGCATATCATATAATACTTAGCTAGATGAATAGTTTTAATGGACAGTATTTTTTAGCAATGAATCATATTTAGTGGCGAGTTACTAGCTACAAGTGATAAATATATATTTATTGTTAAGTATGTATTGTAATTGTTACACCATGAAAGAGGGTTGTTTTTTAGCAAACAAAATCAGCTTTGATATAGCTTATAAAATTACGATATTCATTTTAAAATCTTTTTTAGACGCATATTTTTGCCACACAGCATTGGCTGGCGGTACACATCAATTTAAAAATAAAATCATATGTCACTTATTTTCAGTTCGACTTTGTATAATTTATTCTAATTTTATGCAGTCTAGAATTTCATTTTACAACAAAAAAAAACTATATAGCATATACTATACATCTAGATACATTTATATCTATACAGATAAAAAAAAAAAGTGTCTGTTTGTAATTCCAAAATAACAGCTTTTAACTAAATCGATATGAAATTACAATTATTTTGGAATTACAAACAGACACTTTAATTTTATTTATCTGTATAGATGTGCCAGCCGATGCTGTGTGCGCCTAATAAGTCTAGACCAGTGGTCGTCACACTTTTCTGGCCCAGGGCCACATAGGACAATGTGAGGTATCACTGCGGGTCGCACATTGGATCATTAAAATTGTTTGCTGTGTCGCGGGCCGCAGATATATCGTCCGCGGGCGGCAGTTTGACGACCACAGCTATAGACCCTATATAGAGGGTTATGTTCGTGCAACTCTACGTGATTATCATACACAATTCATATGAGTTCATTGCTTTGATACTCAAAAGTATAATTAAGTGTGTGAGAAAGCATATGAACGTATTATTGAAAAAAAGTGCCACTCGTATGGCGGAATAAAAAAATACCGGTATATGATAATAGTGGATATAATGTAATGTGCATGTTGATTAAAGTTATTTTCTAACGGAAACCCCTTGACTACACATATTGAAATATAAACGCATTTAAATACTCGTGTCCACAAGGTGGTATTGTCGAAGTTCATACGTGCCTTACCGGCCTATACTGAATGAATAATTATAATTTTATAAAGGTATTTTTTTGACATTTATATAATTGCGCTTAAATAACAAATGAGTATTAGTGTCTCAAGTATAGGTTTTAAGACGACCTTGCGTATTGAGCTATTTTTGCATAGAGACGTAAAACTTCCTACACTCGTCGCTAGGGGCGCTTTTTAACGTTCCCATACAAACTGAGGAAAATACGCAGGCGATGATATCGTCAACGTAAAATCATGTATAATACCTATACTTGGGGCACGGATCATTGCTGCGGATACCTGGTATAGGTCCCGTCATGAGTTATGAGCGCGTACCTTGATTGTGCAGTAGTAAATTTAGGAGTTTGTGTATTTTCATTCGCGTCGCGCCATTCATATGTATGCCGCGAGGCGAATCAAAACATGCTCAATATCCCCACTATTTTCACTGCGCGCTTATAACTCGATGATGGCACCTTCACTGGGCCTATAGAACAGTAAATTGACTAGTGAGAATGAATGCAGAATATTTTTGAATGTAGAAATTGAAGTAATGAAGCATAATATAAGTACAAAGATGAATTCTAATAATATAATGTGTTGGTACCAAAAACAACCTTAATTTCACGGTGTATATTCGCCTTAAATAATATTTTGTATATAAATATAATAATACACATTGACACCACTCGCTACAATACGTTCAAATAATAAAGATTTATCTCTATTGATTGTTTAAAGATTTATATATTATATTTTTGAATAATGAATAATAAACTGGCCGAATAATTTATAAAATAATTAATAAGTATCTAGTTACTACTGCGTTTACCCTGTCTTAAAATATAAAATGAAGGACAGTTTTACTATTTTTTTTATTGTAAGTGCTCATTTTGGTTTAATTTGCCCTAATTGTGTAAATTGTATTTGTTAAATAACTTATTTTTTATTTATGTTGTAAATAGGGAATTGCATATTACTACATTTCCTAGTGATTTTTTTAGTACCTACTTTAGTAACTTTAAAAACTTTCAATACACATGTAATAAATTTATTACAATCGTAGAGTTAAAATCTTTTACTAGAAGTGTTTTCGGGAAAAACTAATAATATCATCTCTAGCATAGCATTGCAACTGAGGTAAAGTTTATTGTGTGAGGGGGGAATTTTCGTTTTTTTGAAGTCGGTTAAAATTATCGCGTCACTTGAATGTATAATAAATACCCAGTGTGAGGAGAAATACTACATTGCCATTGTATAGGTAACTAACTTACGACCGGGTTTCAATCCCGTGGTATTCGACAGAGGAATAATACAGTTTCACAGATCTCTCCCCCATTTCACCCTCATAGGGGTGGAATTTTGGAAAACCTTTCATCAATACTCACACTTCAGAAAGAACCAAGATTACCTCTTAAAGTTCATGGTTCTAGGACCAGCGATTTAGACTGTGCCTCAGTCAGGTTTAATTAGCAATATAAAGATATTGGTCACCTTATACGGCATGACGGCTTTATAAAAAATATTTGGAAGGTAAAATAGAAGGAAGGCGTGGCAGGGTCCGACCAAGGATAAGCTACATCAAACAAGTAAAGGATAAAATAACCGTCACGCATAAAGAGGTCAAAGAAGTAGCACTGGATAGTAACAAGTGGAGGGAGCTTCATCAGCTGCACCGACAAGAATCTAACTCTTAAATGAAGGAGGAGAGAGATACCATTATTTTCTCATTATAATACCCATATAGGAGGAGTTCGTGGCACAGTTGCAATTGCGCATATCATTCAATCAGCGAAGTTAAGCAACACCCCTAACACGGGTTTGCCACAAATATTGCGAGTGACGCTAATGAGTATAGATAACGAAAACGGTGGCAAACCCGTGATAGGGGTACTGATCCAAGCCGGTAGTTGGATGGGTGACCGCCCGAGTTTCCTCCGTGCCTCGGAGAGCACTTTAAAGCGTAGGTCCCGGTTGCCATCTTTGGCAATCGTTACAGGACAGTCGGATACCTAAGGTAATTTGACAACTGGTTTAAAACAGATTACCGATTTTCTACGTAAAAGGGGTTATGAAGGTCAGATGGGAGTCGTTTCGTATAAAAATCATGTGATCAACAATATCGGGTTGAATCAAGTGCCGACCCCAACAATTTATGGACACAAGAATAATATTATTAGTGTAGTGTACAAGTCAGTGATTTAACTACCTTCGAGTGTATTAATTACGTGTTTCTTGTGTTCTGTGGGATGTGTTCGTCAAGCCAGAGCATACAAAAAATACTATTAAATATCACTGGTGCGGCTGCTGCAGCTATTCTCACAGTAAGATGATGTTATGATTAAGTGCCAACGTGACAGATCTTGAGTCTCGCCGTCTAAGGCACTATACATACGTGTTTGAATTCATTCTCATACATAGGTTTCCTCACTGTTTTCTTTCACCGTAAAGCAATTCATCTTCTTCTTCGGTGAAAAATGGGTGTTTTTATTACAACACCTCTGCCTACCTCTTCGGGGTATACAGGCGTGAGCATATGTATGTAGGATGTTGTAATAATGTGAACACATCTATATGTCCGAAGTCTTAAATGAGCCAAAAGAATAAAATGCATAAATATTATGAAGGATTTTATTCTGAAAAAGAAATGAAATTATACGTAATGATGTAGTCAAACGAAAATATGAAATCTAATTCGAAGACTTAACGAATTACATAAAAATGAGGTATATGATACCATCAAATAATGGATATGAAGGGGCAACACAGATAAATTATATAAAATGAAAATGTAACAATATCTTATCCTAGACATTCAATATGGATAGTGATTCCCAGGAAAATGTACCCCCTTTGAGCGTGTAGTCAACGCTCCACCGAAATAATTATCGATTACGATGTCTTTGGATATTTCCTTTGACGTTAGTTATATGTCCGCGAACGGCTCGCCGTCCGCTCTCTCAGCGAGAGATGTTTCATGGCATTGTAGAAACATCGAGCGTCGCCGTCCGTAACGTTCGCAGTAGTCGAGACCTGAATGCAGTCGCCCACGTGCGTTCATCTCTTCTTGGTGTTCTTGTGGACGCTCTGCCGCCACTTGGTGTAGAAGTCGCCGATGCACTGCACGGAGATGCCGGCAGCGCGCGCGGCGCCTGAGAGGCTGAAGTCCTTGCAGCGCTCCTCGACGCCCGGCTCGGCGCCCACCAGCAGCGTCAGCGCCGCGCCCTCCGCCTCGCCCTCCACCGCGCCGTCGGGGTCGCCGTTGCCCCCGCTTTGCTTCTCATCTCCGATGAAGTGGTTGCAGTACTCCAGAATTTGTATGAAGCTGTTGACGTGCGGCGGTGCCTTGCGGGGGTACTTTAGAAGAGGTAGGGGTTTCGACTGTCCTGGTCGCTGTGCTTTCAAAAATCTAGAACCATTCTTCAATTGAACCTCGAGCCAACGGATAGCATCACGAGCCGTGCTCTGCTCCTGTTTTAAGTTGTCCAGTTCTTGCAGCACTGGAAAGAAAATAAACTGTTTATAACATTGAATGCTCTACTAAAGTAGTGATTGTAATAAAAATTACTATTTAAACATGTGGTTGAGCTGTATGTTACTTGCAATAGATTTGCGGTTGATGGACTTAACATTCTAAAACCTTTTACGCGCAAGCTAGTATAGCGGTGTACTGACCGACAGTGGGTATGAGTAGTACGAAGGTGCCGGCGCGCAGCAGGTGGCGCACGCGGCGCAGGTGGTGGTGCAGCGCAGCCGTGTCGAGCGCCAGCAGCACGGGAGGCGCGCTCTGGCCGCGCTCCAGCTCGCGCACCCGCCACGCGAGCCACAGCCGGCCCAGCCGCCGCGGCAGGCACGCCTCGCCCGCACCCTACACAAACAACTACTTTAACACAATGGCTGCTGACGAACATTTGCTTAAACGAACCATAGCACTAATAATGCAAGCTGTGTGCTAAAATAAGATACAACTGACAAGGTTAGATATGGAGTTGAGAAGAAATTGTGAATTTTGGAGCATACTTATACAGCATAAAGCTAATAACTGTATCCCCAACAAGGGATTACTGTTTGCCACATAAAATTCTTAAATCCTTACATACCAACTCATTTCACTACATCTGACTTTGTACATCTGTTCAAACCCTTCCTTTGCTTATTAGTTCACCAAATTTAACTCATTATACTCACATGAGGCTTTTTAGAATTATGCCACTCTCTGCTCCTCTTATGATTGATCTTGGTATTCACCTTGGCAGATGGAACTTTCTTCAAGTAGAATATCTTCATGGACCTATTGAACCTTATACGAGGCACAATCTTTGCAATCTGGTTGCCAAATTCAATAAAGTTTAGTATCCTAATAATGTTCTCTTCATACATGGATGGTTTGTATTTGTCTAAGATATGCCACTCTGCGGCATCTTTGTCATATTTGCATATGGTGGAGCCACGCAAACCAATGTCTTCTGGCAGAGGTATAGTTTTGTATTCTAGTTTTAGTTTCTTTACTATAGATTTAGCATACTCTATAAGTGTGCATTCTTCTTTGTCAGATGACTCTGTAATTTTGGTGTTAAAATGATAAGTAAAAATGTTCAGCAAATCCACAACACATTGGAAGAGTGCCTCCCCGCTGTCTCCACAGGAGAGTATCAGGTCCTTCTCAGTGAGAGCCCAGTCTTGGAGCAGCTTGATACTAGCTAATATATTGTCACCCAACAAAAAATTCTGCAGTTCTAGTACATTAGTTATTGACTTTGGTTGTGATTTATCAGCTACATCATGATCGTCTAAGTTTCCATTGGTGATATTGTGATTTTCACAATTTTCCACTTCATTTACATTGCCATTGAGAGTTTTTTTCGTATCTTCCTCTGCATCAGTATCAGCTCCTGATCCGTCAGTAAGAGAGTCATTGTCAGACTGATAAGTAGAATCTGATACATCTTCCTCGTCAGAGCAGGACTCATAAGTTGCCACTTCACTGCTTTCTGTGTCTTCATCACTTATTTCTGAGCTCTCAGAAGAGGCCACACGGCGCCTTCTACGTCTTTTAGTTAACACTTTCTTATTGATCTTAGAGTCACCATTTGGTAGTTTTTCAACATCATCTTCACCATTTTCTTTTACAGTATCTTTAGGAGAACTTTCTGCATTGCCATTGACTACAACCTCCTCAATGGCAGGTTCACTTGGCAGTTCCACAGGCTCAACCTCTTCACAGTCAGCCTCGTTTACTGATGATATTCTTGGTTTATATTTAAGAGCTGGATTCTTCAGACCTATCAACTCCAATTGCTTAAGCAGTTTCTGTAAAAGTTGTGATAACAATGCTAATGTGAAAGCCTTGCATGCAAAAGCTTTACTCTCATCAGTTTCTGACATTTTAGCTATTGTAAACAAGCATATCTGTACTATCTTATGTATCAAGTTGCCATTCATATACGAGGGAGCAGTGTGTTCTTCTTCAATAGCTTGTGTGTATTCAGTGTAGTTCTTGTTCAGGTCTGGGAGAACAGTTTTAGAAAATTCCATAGATATCTTTAAGCCATGAGCTATTGTGTTACACATCTGTGGAATGTTGGCATCATTTTTACCCGTATACCAGATTTCAATGAGGGATAAGAAGTTGACAATAGTGCTTTGTATATGTTCTGCTTGAGTTAATGTATCAGGATCATTAAAAGAGTCATTCAAGAGAACATTTTTTTCAAATATCTTGGTCAGATTACCAACCGCACCCTCAAAGGGCATTGCACATCCCAAACATTGGATATAGTAGCACACCGAATCTAAATTGTAGTTTTTATCTAGATACAGATTTCCAAGTTGATTGTAAGGCATTCCTGAAGACATGTCAATGTGTGCAGCCTGAAGATAATAGCGAGCTGCAATGGAAAAGTCAAATGTTTGGAATATCTCCACTTGGTAGCGGCTTAGATCACCAAGATATATCAAACATGAGTGCAGAAATAAGCGACTGTACTGCAGTTCATCTTCTGTAGGTGGTTCCATGGCATCAGGAGTTCCTTCATCTGTATAGAAAGGAGTATAATCAAGTTCTTTGTATTGCACTTTCATTTCTATCTGAATCCTTTCCATCAAATGATGGAAGTGTCCGATGCCACTCACAATATGAGAAAATAGGTAGCCATCATTATCATCATCAGATTCTTTCAATTTTTTTGCAGCTGAAACAGTTTCGTAGTAAACTTTCCTCCAAAGCAACTCCAGTGACTTCTTGCCGTACTCAACTGGATCCAGAAACAGTAACTTTTCACAGTTGTCTCTGAGCTTTTGACGTTGAACCTCGATGTGCATTGAGAAGAGGTCGGCGATAGACCGACAGCCGGCCGTCGCCTCGCCGATGCGCCGCGCTACATCGCTGACATAGCTGCAAACGACATAACAAGTCCATTCAATTCAATTCAATTCAAAATATCTTTATTTGATTAGACTTCTTACAAAGTACTTTCAAATCGTCAGAAGGACACAAAATACATTATACATGATTATAAATGTTACCACCGGGTTCGGAAGGTAGCTTTTTTTGAGAAGAACCCGGCAAGAAACTCAACAATTACTCTTTTAAAAAAATATATATTATACAATGTTTTTGGTTACAGTATTTATATCTCATGAATATAAGCCCATGGACACAGCACAAATGCTCAATTGTCAAATATAATAACTAAAATATTACAAATATTTGTGAGCATGGCAAATTCCAGCCAGTCAAAGCAAAGATCAAACTAAGATTAATTAATTGTAGCAAAAGTACAGTGCCAATGGGATTATTTACAATAATTTTCCGACAAAGATACATCCCAGGGTTCCTTATCACAAATATAATCACTTACAGTATAATATCCTTTTTTGAGCAAAACTGCTTTGATGGTCTCTTTAAATTTATTAAAGGGCAAGTTTACAATTTCTGTTGGTAATTTATTATAGAAGCGTGTGCACTGTCCTAAAAATGAGCCATGTACTTTCTGTAAGCGATGCACAGGCACTACAATTTTGTTTTTGTGCCTTGTGTTTATGTTATGCACATCACATTTCTTTTAATTAACAAACATTAACAAACAAACTGCGCAACATCACAACCTAACACAACAACATGCTGTCTGCCTGCCTGTCACCTCACCTTTGTCCTTATCCTCACTTACCTACACCTACATAATATTCGTGTTAATATACATCGATAATAGTACTAAGCGGCTGCATGTTAGTAGGCATCCAAACTTACCGATAAAGTTTTCTAGCACGTTCTTTGCGCTCAGCAATTTTAGCCCCCAAAATATCGTTGCTTCCGTTCCCGTTCTTCATTTTCAAGTCATTTTATCAACTTGTCAAGATGCTGATTTCAAAATTCCTTCTATTTCCTTCTCCAAATTACTAATCCTGTTAGAATTACTCATATCGAAAACACCATTTTTCACAATAAATTGCGATTTTTTAGAAATCTGTATTAAAAACGAATGATGGGTCATGGAGGAACGAATGACATACGTCATACGAAAAGCCAGAATGTGATGTAAGTAAAGTATAGATAGAAGAAAAGTGCAACCAAAGACCAAGAATGGCTTTTTTGAAATAAGCGAAGACAGATAAAACATTAATTTCGCTTGAGTATAGAAGCAGATGGAATTATATAATAATAAAAAGATAAACTCAGAGACCTACTTATAGGACCGAAGAAAATTAAACAAATTTGTTTATTTTTTTTTGTTATATCTGTCAGTTCATAACGCGTAGACATTAAAAAATCGCGCATAACTTATCTACACTGCGGATGTTGTCAATGGTACGTGACATGCAAAAGACGGAAGTGTGGGTACATCACTTAAACGTCACTCTCACTCACGCAGTGAATTTTATTGTTTACAAAAAATTTCGAACTACGATAAAAATTAAAAACAGAGATCAGCTGTTTGTTTAATTGCAGTGCATCTAAGTTTAGGTAAGTTATTTTTTAATATATATTAAATCCGCTATTTGTGGAGGATGAAGCAGGCTTTGGAGTCGCAACGTACCTTAAGAAAATATATGTCTTAAAGGCACGAATAGAGTTTGTCGTCTTTATTTATGTCATTCGTCGCGCCTGCTTGCTTGAATGGT
The DNA here is from genome assembly GCA_929442735.1 of Watsonalla binaria. NCBI lineage: Eukaryota > Metazoa > Arthropoda > Insecta > Lepidoptera > Drepanidae > Watsonalla > Watsonalla binaria. Next base: position 3,242,239 of record OV838932.1, read on the forward strand.
CATTGATTTATTGTACGTGGGTGAGTCTTATTTAATAAGAAGTACGTTTTCTGTAATGTTGACTGCATTGACGTTTTTGAAGCTCCATCCTTAGTTTGTGCCAAGTCAAGATATTGTTTTTCAGGTATTGAAGCACTATGGACAACCAAACATGCATATTCTTGGGCATCAAGGTAAAGCCGGGGCCTATAGAGCGTTTCAAGTTGGAGAACTTCCCTCTAGACAATACTATTGAAAATCTAAGGTCTGAAGCTGAAAAGAAGGCCAACATTCCATCTGATTCTTTAGGTAAGTACTTGCAAAATTATCTCTGCAATATACTTACAGAGCCTTACTACATATTACAATATTAAGTTATTGTCTATTGATTATGCTTGTTGACTTGTTTTAAAAAACATACTACAACTGACACTTTTTTTTTGTTCTTAACAAAAAGAAAATGCTCACGCCTTCCCAGAAAGGTCCCCAAAGGGGTATTCAGAGGGGATGTAACAAAACCACCCACATTTCACTGAATATGATCAAGTGCCATTGTGACTGGGGGTGAATCAGTTTTATATACCTTAGTCTCAGACACTATATGTACTGACACTAAGGTATATAAAACTGATTATGGTATCATAGGGAGTGTTCAAGTATTACGTAACACAATTTGGGAGGGCAGGGGTCTCGTAAAATGTTACGATGCATTACAGGGGCGGGAGGGGGTCTTTCTTACAACATGTTACGTAACATTATTTCTTTTTTTATATAAAAAATTAGGGAAATGTTTAATTTCAGTGAGGTTTCGGCTTACTAATTGCATTGCCAAAGATTAAAATAAATATGTTATTTTAGTTGAAGACTTTATAAGTAAAAAAAGGTAAAATACCAAGAATAAAACTATAACATAACTTTTTGCAACTTCAGCATAAAAATGATCACTTGAGTGTTACATACCGTTTAGAGAGGGGGGGGGAGGGGTACAGAAAAACGTTACGGAGCATTACAGTGGGGGGTCAAAAATTACGTTACGTAATACTTGAACGCTCCCATAGTGAGTACTTCTCAAATTGAATCTTATTCTTTATATGTGTATAAGGGCCTAAGGGCCTTTTCAGAATGGTCAAATTAAGAGCACTCGTAACTGAAGAAAATGTATAAAGTGCATGAATGTGGATGAAGTGAAAGAAGTATGTAAGGATCGTAGCATGTGGCAAATAGTGATCTCTGCCTACCCCCATGGGATATAGGCGTGAGCATATGCATGTATGTTTGTAGGCCCTGTACATAATATATATAGATAGATATAGGTCTAAGTATGCCATACAGTTTTCTCATTCGGTAATTTTATGAAGAGCCTTGGTGGCCGTGGACTTGGAGCAGTTGCCTGCTACGCAAGTGACACAAGTTTGAATCCCAGCGGGCCCTGTACCAATGAGTTTTTCTAAAAACTTATGTACAGTGATTTCACACCACATGCTTTACAGTGAAGGAAAACATTGTGAAGAAACCTGCATATGTCTAAGAAGTAATTCAAAGATGTATGTTTAGTGCCTGAGACGGTGATAGACTCACCATCTGTCATGTCATCTGTTAATCATCTTCAGTGAAAAGTGGGAGTTGTTATTACAACACCTCTGCCTACCCCTTTGGAGAATACATGCGGGAGCATATGTATGTATGTAATTTTATGAGTCTGTCAAACAGTGGCAGACTCATAAAATTACTGAAAAAGTTGTACCACATTCTTAACTTGTTATGGCACCTTTACTCAAAGTCAAATAGTATCTGAAAACCAACTAGATAATAGAATCTTCTTGGTCATTTCAGAGCTCATCCACCATGGCAAGATCCTAAAAGAGAACACTACTCTACAAAATAGTGGCATCAAGAATGGGGAGATGGTGCATGTTGTCAAGAAAAAGGTGCAGTCTACTCGTCCACCACCACCCTCCTACACAGATGCCGAACTGCAGCAGTTGAATGCTTCATTGCGCACACTGGGGTGCACTCCTAATGCACCTGGGTGGACTAGAGCTATGCAGGTTAGTTTACATAAACTCTTATTATTTTATATATCATTGTAGCTTATTAGTGCTAAGGAGACTGCAAGCTCAACCTCTTGCCAAGTGGAAAATTTACAATCATCCCATAATAGCATCCAAATATTTCAATGACTGTACTTTGTCCTAATTAAATTATTTACCAACAAACAATAATAAACATGATACATTTTTAAAATTTATATTGGGGATTGCAATAAATTTCATCCTCATTTACAATAAATTGTCATTGACTTGTATAATGTGTGACAGCTATTGAACGACGAATCGGTGATGGGCGAGATAGTGGAGCAATCCCCGTCGTTGGGTGAGGATTGTGTGGCGTTATCCATACTTCACGAGGTGGAACTACTGGCGGCGCTCGGCGCCAACATCAGCACCATGCGGCGTGGGGCCGCCGCGCACCCAGACCTGCCCGCCGCGCTCAGACACCTCACCCGCCTCGTGCGCTCCCGGTCCACGGCTGGCCCTGGAGCTGACAATGGTATGCTAACATCGGCCCCATGCGGCGTGGGGCCGCCGCTCACCCAGACCTGCCCGCCGCGCTCAGACACCTCACCCGCCTCGTGCGCTCCCGGTCCACGGCTGGCCCTGGAGCTGACAATGGTATGCTAACATCGGCCCCATGCGGCGTGGGGCCGCCGCGCACCCAGACCTGCCCGCCGCGCTCAGACACCTCACCCGCCTCGTGCGCTCCCGGTCCACGGCTGGCCCTGGAGCTGACAATGGTATGCTAACATCGGCCCCATGCGGCGTGGGGCCGCCGCGCACCCAGACCTGCCCGCCGCGCTCAGACACCTCACCCGCCTCGTGCGCTCCCGGTCCACGGCTGGCCCTGGAGCTGACAATGGTATGCTAACATCGGCACCATGCGGCGTGGGGCCTTGTCCATTCCGTACGCGTTCTCTGCATAACTCTAGGGTCTACTCTCTTTCTTCGAAAACGAAACTTCACAAACGGACAAAAATTAAATAAAGTTTGTCAGTCTCTATAGGATTTTCGCAAACTTTTGACTGAAATTTCGTATTTCGTTGAATCAAAGTACACCCCCTGTGTACCCTGATAGGCTTTTTCAAGATATGAGGAAATGCAATATTATTTGATTATGCAGTTGTGTGAAATGATTGATTAAAACCACAGATTGAAACTAACTAACCATTTGCAGTTCCAACATCGGGGTTTGCATATTCACTGGAGGCCCTCTCCGAAGACGAAGACGCAGAAGAAGAAGAGAACGAGGAGGGGGAGAGGAACCCCATAACACAGGAACAACTGGCAGCTGCTCTGCAGGTATTATATTCAAGATTCACTACTAAATTAGATTACTGATAAATTATTATGCTTCCACAATGCGTCATCCGAAAGTTTATGCTAGCTACATGATCGCTACTCAACGAAACATGAGTAGACGGCGATCGTCTAGATATGATAATAGTAGTTGTTGTCGGTAGGCAGCGACTGAAGCAGTGTCGTCGTCGAGCAGCCGCGGCGGAGGCAGCCAGGACAGCCTGCTGCGGCTGCTGCGGGTGGCCGGCGAGCCCAGCCGAGCAGACACCGCGCCGACTCCAGGTCTATACATATTCAAAATATCTTTATTTGATTAGACTTCTTACAAAGTACTTTGAAGTCGTTAGAAAGACAAATAATACATTATACAGGATTATTAATGTTACCAGTACCACCGGGTTCGTGAGGTTGCTTTTGCTAAGAAAAACCCGGCATGAAACACCACTCAATATTCCACCACAGACCACATTTCATACGTGCGATACGCTAGATTTCACTAACGCATACAAGTTGCAACGTATTCCGCGCAGCGCAATAGTTTGTACTCCGTCCGAACACGCATGAACCCGTCAGTGGCTTAAAGGTGTAACCTGATGTAAGCCGCTCGACGCTCGTTTCCAGCGACAAATGTGGTCACGTGATATATAGCGAAACGTGATAGGAGCGGCTGTGGAGCACATTTGTCGCAGGAACCGAGCGGCTGCATGAGGCCGCACCTTTACTTGTCTTCGAACACGCATGAACCCGTCCGTTGGATGAGCTTGGTCTGGGTGGAATATTTACTTCCCAGATGGATGGATGCTCAGTGAATTTTTTATATTCAATATCAATTTAAAAGTGGTAAGAAGGCTTGAACATATAATATTGATTTTATAGTATATTTATTATATAATTTATGTATTCACACACAGTTGCTGGCAGGTCGGTGATAACACCAGAAATGTTTAGTGAAGCCATCTCAGAGGCTATCACTAGAGCGGGAACTACCAGAAACACACCAGCCACTCCCATGGAGCAGAGCACTACTGGTAAAACTAATTTAAACGCATCCTTTGAATATATTAATTTGCTACAGATATTATTTAATAAAAAACAAATATTTTTTCACGCCACCCGAGAACGGTCCCCGTATAGTTAACGAACGTGTTTCACCAAACATGAAAGAAGTGTCATGCAATGCAATATACATACCTCTTTGAACCCTTCAAGCTCCCTGAAGACCGATTTGAACTCTTGCTTAGCAGGCGACTGCTCAAGGTCGTCGGCCACGATGGCTCTTTATGGGTACTATAGGATCTATTCTCTTTCTACGAAATGAAACTCCAAACGAAGTTTCGTTTATCGTTTTGTTGAAAAACAATTTGAGGGAAAAGCAATGCACACAAGTCACACAACCCGTGCGAAGGGGATCATGTAAAAGTATTTGTGGAATATGCGCAGACAACGGATATATAACTTAAATATACTTATGTGGGATTGAAATAAAAATAAGTTAAAAGGTTTGACTGAAACTTCTTTACTCCGTCTTTAACACATCTGAAAATAAATACGTCTTAAAATAATAAAATAATCAATACGTCATCCGTCTTTCACGTCGTCCACCATCGTTCTGTCATCCGCCACATCTTACTTCTTCTATTCTTACCGATCACAAGCTGCCTATCATGCTTACATAAAACCTCTTTCCACACTTATTATGTACTATAGTAACCCATCCTACAGTGTTGCCACACCGAGCCTCTCGCGGCTGTCGTCCCGCGCGGTATCGAGTATAATCTGTTGCGCATAACCGTACTCATGCCTTCTCGCTCTTACTAATTATATTATATAGCCGCGATCGCGCTCTTTCAATTCAGGACATGTTACAACCTGTCCGCCTCGCGCCGCAACGCCTAGCGCCCATACGGCCGCCGGCGAAACTAATTGTTCTGCCCTAACGACTCGGCCGATACGGATGTGCGCGCGCTTACTTTTACTTACAAATTGTTTGTTGTATTGTTATAATACCTATCATAGTTCCATACCGTTTGTTTTTCTTTCTATTTTAGTTCGTTGTTGTCTTTTCTTTCTGTGTACCGTTCATGTTATTTCATTTACACAAGTTGACAATATACGTATTCAGTGATTATCAAACTATTTCTTTTTTTGTGAGTCCCACGCTTCTTCAAAGCTACTTAACTTCAAACCGCACCATCTTAAATGGTGCCCTAAGCTCGTAAGTGCCCAATAACTAACTTACCAAAGTGTGGTCCCTCATAAATGGCGCCTCAACGTGGTATGGGTGTGCCGATATAAAATGGCGGCCCATTGTGTATGAACTCACAACGCGTGTGCGAACTATAGTGCGAACGCAAGTTACCTACGTCCGTATCAGTATTTTACGTAATTCATCGAGTGAAATAATTTAGTACCATGCAGACCAGAAGGCAAGATTATCGCCGTGGCGAGGATGATGCAACATGCATTTCCCCCTCCCCCGCCCGGTCTCCCGCCATCGAGGAAGAGACGCTAGAGACCCCGTTCTGCGCGTCCGCTCCCGGCGGTGCCGCCTCAACTCCGACCCGTCCCAACATCACATTTTCCGAGGAGAGTATTGCCGCGTTGATGTGCTCGTTGCAAAAATCACAAGCGGAATCTTTCAAGGACATCCTAGCGACGGTGATGCGGACGTCAACCCCGGTCGAGAACTCACAAGGTACCCTTGCTCGCTGCCGAGCTACATTTAGTGGCGCAGTGTCAGAGTCAGTATCAACATTTATAGATAGCGTTGAAAGCTATATTGACTGCGTAAATGTGTCTGATGGAAATGTTATCAAGGGGCTATCGATGTTGTTGGTCGGTGAAGCAGCCACCTGGTGGCAAGGAGTGAAAGACCTGATTGTCAGTTGGCCTGACGCAAAGCGTAATCTAATAAGCGCTTACGGTGACCGCCGACCACCGCACCGAATTTATTTAGAAATATTCGCTAAGCCACAAGAAAATGAAAATACAGATATTTTCACAGCGAGAATTCGATCCCTCTTTGCAAAGTTGCCCAACGGAGACTTGTCTGAAAGCGCGAAGCTGGACATCACATATGGTCTCCTAAATACTAGAATAAGAAAACGTTTACGCAGAGAAGAATTTAGAAATTTCAGCGAGTTATTAAACCTCACTAGAAGCATCGAGGATGCGCGAAGCGAGATTGCAGTAAACTCTCCACCTAAACTCTCCTCCCGCGCTATCCCATCAACACGTCCCACGGTACGCTGCCCTCGGTTGGTTGCGGCACCGCCGCTACCGCGCAATTTACGCGGGGCGTCCGCGCGGCGCCACCGCAAGCGGCCCCGCTTCATACTGCCGCCGGTTACCGCGCAACCGCTAGCGCCGCCGCGCCCGCCGCGCCGTGCGCGCCGCTTCATGCCACCGCCGGTTACCGCGCACCCGCTAGCGCCGCGCCCTTAGTGCCACGTGCGCCGCCGCCGCCGCCTGCGACGCGGTACAACGCTGGCTCAGTGGAACCCCCTGGCGTCGCTTACAAGAATCATCGCCCACTCTGTTCGTACTGCAAGCGATATGGACACAGTAGAAGCGAGTGCCGTAAGTTGGCAAATCAAGGTGAGTCGAACATTAATACTAACTCATCAGCCAAAATGTGTGATAGAGTAAATAGCGAGATGTTTTATAGCATCGAACTCGATAAGTGTGTTAATAAAAGTGCTCCGTCAAATAATAATTTGAACGCTAGAGACTGTAGTAAAAGTGATAATAATATTAACTGTATACCTGTAGCGAATGATGCATGCAACTATTTACGTAATAGTAAAATTAACCGCCACGACTGTAACCTTGAGATGCACAGTACGTGTGATTTACAGTCGGCGAAGTGTCAGTGCATAAGTTGTATTCCTGACGTTTCATGCAACATTCAAAACAGTGCCTGTGAATGTTTTCGACACTGGGTCCCACATAAAAATTGCTTAAATTGTAATAATAATACCGATTTTGGATGTAATGTTAACTCTAAACGTTTTTCCTCTCACAAAGTCGATGTTTTAAAAAATTCTGCCAAAACTAATTATAGCAAAAATATTCCAGTGTCGCCTCGAATAAGTACAAGCGTACATGATGTACCTTCGGGTCAAAGTTGCATAAATTGTGGTTTTCGTCATAACGACGCATGTAAACAAAAACGTCACAACTCACAGTTTGAAAATTCTCGGGATGTATGTACCGATGTAAATGATTATAATAATATTATTTTAAATATAAGTAGTGGTGATGTATTGCTGCCCGGGAACAGACGCGAGAGGCCCGTTAGGTATCGCGAAGTCCGTCCTATTTTCGATATCGAAATTTTAGGTGTACCGGGTACAGCTTTAATAGATACCGCAGCGAAACATTGTATCGCCGGTCATACCCTGTATGCGCTCCTCCTACGAAGGGGTATACCCCTCGTCCCTTCGACACGTCAGGTCAAGTTTGCCGATGGTCAAGTCCGGGACATGAAAATACTTACTACATCTCTGAACGTAAGTTTGAAACATACAATCATTACGATTCCTTTTATAATTTTTCCACATGCCACTAACAATGAAACGATCCTCGGAATTGATTTCATTACTGCTGCAGGGGTAGTTATTGATTTTTATAAAGAAATCTGGTATTTTAGTACTCATGATAAAAATCAGTTTACGCTGCTTTTTGAACCGGTATCTAGGGAACTCAGCTGCTCTTCTGCAGATATTCTCCGTGATGATGAAGGTGCTCATCTCAATCCAGCGGACCGCAGTGCGCTTGCTGAAGTACTCATCAGACACGCGCATATTTTTGAACCAGGGGGAGGCCCAACTCCTTTCGCCGAACACTGCATAGATACAGGTAATCACACGCCAATAGCTGTGCCACCATATCGCCTGAATCCAGCAAAGAAGGAGTTGATGCAGCAAGAAATCGACAAAATGATTAAAGACGACGTTATCGAGGAATGTGAGTCGCCTTGGTGTTCACCGGCACTAATGGTGCCGAAACCCGATGGTAGTATTCGGTTTTGCGTAGACTATAGACGTCTCAACGCAATAACCAAATCTGACAGTTATCCGATGCCACGTATAGACGAATTACTTCAGTCCACTAAAAGGAACTGCTACATGACATCTTTAGACCTTCGATCTTCATATTGGCAGGTAAACGTGCGAGAATCTGATAAAGATAAAACCGCGTTTATATCTCCACTCGGCACTTACCGCTTCAAGAAAATGCCATTCGGTCTAAAGAACGCACCTGCGACCTTTCAGCGTCTGATTGACCGACTTCGCTCCTGCGCATCACTAAAGGGGGTAACTATCCTAGCTTACTTAGATGACCTGCCGGTGATTTCGGAAGGGTTTGAACAGCACCTGAAAGACCTCGAGCTCGTGATGAGACGTCTTGCCGAATTTAACCTCCACGTGAACCGGGAAAAGTGTGCTTTCGTAAGAGAAAGCGTAAGATATCTCGGCCATGTGATTACCCAAGATGGTATTGCCACCGACCCTCGCAAGGTGAGCTCGGTTCTTGAAATGAAGGAACCTGCAAATATTAAACATTTAAGAACCTTTCTCCAGACGTGCTCATGGTTCCGTAAATTCATCCCAAATTTTTCAAAGATTGCTGAGCCATTAACACGTCTAACAAGAAAAAGCCAAGTTTGGACATGGGGCTCAGAACAGTCCCTCGCATTCAACGAGCTTAAACGGTTACTAACAACCGCACCGATTCTGGTACAACCTGATTTCAACAGTCCCTTTATTCTGCGTACGGACGCAAGTAACTACGCCTTAGGTGCAGTTTTATTGCAGGGACAAGGCAACGAAGAAAGGCCGTTAGAATACGCTAGCCGTCTCCTAAACAATGCAGAGCGCAACTACTCCAGTACGGAGAGAGAAGCGCTCGCCGTGGTTTGGGCAGTCGAGCGTTTTCGGTCTTACCTTGATGGCCAACCAGTTGTTATCGGGAGTGATCATCAACCGCTACGTTGGCTGCTTTCCTTAAAATCGCCAACTGGTAGGTTAGTCCGGTGGGCTTTAAAACTCCAGTCTTTCGACATCAAGTTCGAATATTGCCCGGGAAAAGCAAATGTTGTGGCTGATACTTTGAGTAGGCCCATTTGCTCTAACGAAACTCGCGATAGTTGCGGAATCTGCTCCGTTATTTGTGATTTGCCTGCTAAGTCTCCTGACCAACTACGGCAAGAACAACTAAGCGACCCGGAAGTCACGAAAATCGTTAAAGAACTTGAAGATACTGATGAGGTTGCTGCTCGGAGATGGAATGAACGGGGCTACCTTATGAACCAAGGCGTGTTATACAGGTACAACCCCGACTCAGAAAGTGAAGCCCCTCAACTGGTGATTCCTGCTGATCAAGTGGTAAACATTCTCAAAGAGTTGCATGATTCCTCTTTAGCTGGCCACCCAGGAATCGACCGGACCTACCATAAGGTAGCGCAATCATATTACTTTACAGGGATGCGGAGAATAATAACCGATTACGTTAAAGCCTGCATCCACTGCCAGCGTTACAAAGCTGCCAACACTAAAACCACCTGGCCTTCTTCAAACTCCGGTTATGAACCAACGGAACGAGGTACTGGCTATCGATCTGTTCGGTCCCCTCCCCGAAGGAGAACAGGGGGAGCGTTGGATCTTCCTCGTCGAAGACACAGCCACAAGGTGGACAGAACTATATGCACTCAAAGATGCTACAGCAGAAGCATGTGCACATGTTCTTGTCGAAGAGTATTTCATGAGATTTGGTTTGTGTCGCCGAATCATTTCTGATAATGGCGTTCAATTCGTCTCTGCAGTCATGCGCCAATGCATGTCGGTCTTAGGGATAAAACAAAGTTTTGTTCCTCTTTACCATCCCGAAGCCAACCCTGCAGAACGAAAGAACCGTGACTTAAAAGCAATGCTAGCACAGCTCGTAGGAGATGATCACACTGCATGGCCAAAGAAGTTGCCGGTGATCCGTTTCGCCTTGAATGGTGCTAAGTGCCGAACTACAGGTATGTCACCAGCTTTTCTCACATTTGCCCGTGAAATGAGATCTCCTACAGATGTAACACATGACCTTCGTGCAGTCTTAGACAAAGATAACTTTGTCCCTCAAATAACTCCTTACCTTAGGAAATTTGCAAGTTCACTATCTGCGATACGGGAACGAGTTGAAATCCAACAGGACAAAACTAAAGAGTACGCTGACCAGTCACGCAAACCTGCGCAAATATTTCAGGTAGGTGACTTAGTTCTATTAAAGTCACATGTTCTTAGCAATGCGCAGAAAAATGTAACCGCCAAGTTCGCGCCGAAGCGCGATGGGCCATATCGAATTGCAAAAAGGGTAAGTCCAACCACATATATTTTATCAAATGTTGATCGGTCCATTGATATTGGCAAATATCATGTAAACGACCTCACGGCCTATAATTGCAAAGATGACACTTTGCCGCCAAATCCTGTCATCCCAAAAAGGAAAAGAGGACGACCAGTTACGGAAGCTGTGATCCTAGTCCAGGAACGAGGGCGTTCTCCTGAACTAGAGGGGGAGTATATAGTAACCCATCCTACAGTGTTGCCACACCGAGCCTCTCGCGGCTGTCGTCCCGCGCGGTATCGAGTATAATCTGTTGCGCATAACCGTACTCATGCCTTCTCGCTCTTACTAATTATATTATATAGCCGCGATCGCGCTCTTTCAATTCAGGACATGTTACAACCTGTCCGCCTCGCGCCGCAACGCCTAGCGCCCATACGGCCGCCAGCGAAACTAATTGTTCTGCCCTAACGACTCGGCCGATACGGATGTGCGCGCGCTTACTTTTACTTACAAATTGTTTGTTGTATTGTTATAATACCTATCATAGTTCCATACCGTTTGTTTTTCTTTCTATTTTAGTTCGTTGTTGTCTTTTCTTTCTGTGTACCGTTCATGTTATTTCATTTACACAAGTTGACAATATACGTATTCAGTGATTATCAAACTATTTCTTTTTTTGTGAGTCCCACGCTTCTTCAAAGCTACTTAACTTCTAACCGCACCATCTTAAATGGTGCCCTAAGCTCGTAAGTGCCCAATAACTAACTTACCAAAGTGTGGTCCCTCATAGTACACAAATAACTCAATTTGATTGTGTTTTTTCAGCGTCGGTGTCGCAGAGTCCGGAGAGCAACCCCGAGGTGTTTTCCGAGCAGCTGGCGCGCATGCACGAGATGGGGCTGCTCAACGACGCGCTCAACCTGCGCGCCTTGCTCATATGCTCCGGTAAACTATCACTGCTATCATTCTTTATATAGCCAGCAGCACGAGATGGGACTGCTCAACGATTACGGAACAATTTTTAAATCGGCCCAGTAGTTTCGGTGCCTATTCATTACAAACAAACAAATCTCACTTTTTAATAATATTAGTATCATAAAAATTTAGCATTTTCACGCAATTACAGTAGGCCTAGGACAAAGGAACTGTCTCTCACGAGAGGGTAATGTTAGTTTGTCTACTGACAGGCCCAGAAGCCAGGTGCGAGAGTAACAAATGAAACTCTGTACACATTACCCATTTGTGTTGCAGGTGACGTCAACGCGGCTATAAATTTTGTATTCAGCGGGGCCGCTGGGGATGATTGAACAGCGCGAAACTAACCTATTGTATTTATTTAGTACCCATTCTGACTATAGTTCTTATTACAAATTATGAACTTATCCTGTTATTAAAATGGAATACATGTCTGAAATTAATTTGATGTTTTATTGCCTTGTGTAACTCATAAATACGTAGCGAGGGATTTGTTAGAGAATAAAAAGCGTGGCTAGGTAATAGGAGCGATTTGATTTTGCTTGCTTAAAGGTGTAACCTGATGTAAGCCGCTCGACGCTCGTTTCCAGCGACAAATGTGGTCACGTGATATATAGCGAAACGTGATAGGAGCGGCTGTGGAGCACATTTGTCGCAGGAACCGAGCGGCTGCATGAGGCCGCACCTTTAGAAGTCTTCGAACACGATCAATCTTACTGATTTTTCTTGTGCATTCACATTCATTCTGGCTTCAAGGTCAGATGAAATTAATGAATTAAGTTGCCTTCTGGTGGTTAACTGGTCACCAGAAAGTAAAAGTAAACCTTAATATTATTTATTATTACTTTGAAACTCCCAAGTTTTTATTTAGTAAAACGCCGTAACAATTCTCACTCTGATGTCTACGGAATTGCATCATCACATGAGAAACAGGTAGCTCAATTTAAAACACAAAAATTGTGTCCGTCAATATGTGTGCTGCAAGTGAGGCTAGCTTGACGGACACCAAAAATCGCGCTTTCAAATGTTCCATCCACGTCAAATTTTTTGAGAAATAATCATATCTGGTAGGACTCGTTGAATGATTCTTTTTTCAGGTTATTCAGTATTTCGTGGCTGTACCACTGTATATGTTATACAAGATAGGTATCACAGATGTATCTCTACATCTGTGATAACTAGGGAAAAAAATACAGAACAAAGATACAAATATTTTTAAATCATTTATTAAAATACTGTATAATTTTGAAAATATTGCATATAACTAAATATCACGGGTTGCAAAATCCATAAGGGCAAGTGTAAATAAATACTATAAGTGGTAAACCATTTGGTTATACTGAAGATTATCACAAGGACATTCGAAGATCCTATAAATGTGAGCTAGTCTATGACTAAAACCCAACATTACATTGCACTAATCGGCGGCTGTAGACTAGCGAGCTGTATATAGAACCTAAATAAAGATGCTATCTAAATAAAAACAATAATAGAAAAATGTCAAAGTTCAAATGCGATCTTACAAAACCAGAGTCTAGCTCTGACAAAGCATCTATAAGCACTTGTGTAAAACATGAAGTAAAATGACACATGAATTTGTTTGTAAACAATCGAGCGCTAAGTGCATTTAACATCGATCCTACACACTAGGAACAGCAACTGTTAAGTAACTCCCGGTCTCACGGCAACGAAGTCCATCCCATCCCTAGCAGGGAGAGCAAGCATCTAGTGCTTGACTTTGTAGTTCATGGCGCGCTTGGAGAGCCTTCTGTGAGTAGAGTTGTCTCCCTTAGCGCGGCATTGTTCGCGGCGTCGTACGCGGCGGAAATACCAGCCGGCAGCGTCGTTAGGGCTGCTTTCGCCGAACAACTCGTGCTCGAGCCTCTTTCGAGCCTCCGTTCGGAATGCAGCCCGCTTCTCGTACCAGTTCAACTCTTTATTCTTATCTCCCTTCTTATTGAACTTAGCATTCTTCTTGTGTTTATCAGGTTTTCCTTTAAAATCAACAGTTTCTACATTCTCAAAAGAGTTATCGGTATTGACTTCTGCAAATTGATTGATGTAATTAGCTTTCTCAAAGTCCCTACTTAAAATGTTTTTGTCTGGTTTGGCCAGTATAAAATCATTTTCTTGTGATGAAGTAACTGAGAATTCATCGTAATCTGTGACGTCGCCCTTTATATCCCAAATGTCGTACTTGTTCTTCCTTTTTTGCTTCTCATGTAACTTTTGTCGGTCATGTTTCTTCCTCTCCTGTTTTGATTTGCGTCCTACATATCTGTCATCTTTTTTAAGCTCTTCCTCGCTAGCTGAATTTGCAAACTCTATTTCATTATTAGTTTTATTTTTCTTAACTCTTTTATTAACTTCCTTTGAGTATTTTTCTGGTTCATCATTTATTTCCCTTTTTTTAAATTTATTTCCTTGTTGGTCAGATTTAAGTGAGTCAGCATAACTTATTTTCTTATCAGATGAACCATTATTATGTGGAAAATTATCCTCAAATGTCTTGAGATCAACAGAAAGAGGCTCTGCTTTAACTATACTCTCTATGATAGATTCACTTTCGGGAGTTTTAAGATCATTAAAATTCTTTTTCTTTGGTTCCTCATCTATTTTTATCAAGTTGGTTGATTTTAGATTGTTTTTCATTCTTTTCACAGAGTGTTCTTCGTTTTTTAATCTCCTTGCTACTTCATCATCAAGCCAGCTTTTATTTTGTCGGTAAGCTAATTTGAGCCTATCCATATCATGCAGGAATTCCTTTTCATACGCTGGTTGCACCAAGTGACTCTCAAGAATGTTTCTATCATTATCTAGACACTTAATGCCTTTGTCTGCATTTTTATTATTCAATGATTCTTCATAAACCTTTTTGCACCTATGTTTGTAAGGTAATTTCTCAGTGGCTTTTCTTTGTAGCATTTGTATATTTGTAGCCAGTGTTAGCTCTTTGAGTTTGTTGCGTAAATATGCATTCTCCTCCTGTAGTTTATATAAGTTAGATAATATTTTGTTGACTGATGGCGTGGTGTGGACAGTGCATTCATGTTTAGCACCCCACATGTGACCTATAGCCACACCGGCCGCTGTGATTACACTGCCCAGCATTATGATATTTAGTACTGTGCTGAGCCTCTTATTGCGTCTGTGGACATAGGTTCTATGTTTCCCATGGGTGTCCCCGAGAAAATCATCTTTGCTCCCTATGGATTCATGAAGATCAGTACTATTGGATGTGAGTGGGTTGACCGAAATATATTGTGTATTGTGGTGATCTGTTGGACGGCTCTCATTGGTTATAAGTTTCTCATAGCTTATTTCACATGGTGTCATAGACTCAGGATCACTGTCACTAATTATTGATATTCCATCTGTATCCTCATCTTTTTCATTTGTGTCCACTAAATTGCTGCGGAAAAAATACTTCATTATATTAAGTAATATTCAGAAAATGGACTCAATAGGTGTGTAAAAAACTGATACCAAACTGGTATCAGAGCCTTCAAATGCATATCCTTGGATGTCATTTAAACTGAACTGATTAAATAATTTTCAATTCAAAACATTGTAAAGTGATAAAAAGTTATGATATGATTAGCTTATCAATTCCGTTTTAACATAACAATTTACTTTAATCATTTGCTAGCTTCATTCACATACAACCATAGGGGTTGTTCACTTCCCGAGGGGTAGAATTTCGAAAAACCATACACTAATGTATTCCTAAACCTCACCAAGTACCCTCCAAATTTAGGACCAGGAGTTTAGGTTGGCAATTGATTTCATTCACTCGAGACTGAATTTTTATATAAATTGAATATATAGATACAATTATGTGTTTTTGTAATTTCTAATTAACAGCTTTTCAGAAAATGGTACTCATACAAACAATAAACTTAAAAATCTGTCTGTCTGTTTGTTTCGGCTTAACTCTGAAATGGCTGAACATATTTTAACTGGACTTTTACTGGTGCATAGCTAATGCTACTACAGACTTTATTGTGTAAAGCTAACTGTGTTGGGTTATGTGGGATAATAAAACTTTCCAGTCACATGCAGTCTGTTGTTTTAAGAAGCATGTTTAGAATTTGATTTCCTTCACTTCAAGGCTGTTATAAGTTAAACAGTGGCTGATAACGAGAACTCGTACCTTGAAGTGAATGTAAATATCACATGATTGAGAGTAACAGCTACAAAATCTAACATTCATAAGTACATACATATGCTTACGCCTGTATCTACAAAGTTTAAGGGAGAATAATAAAAATAACATACATTCAAATTGAGTTGAGCGACAGTTCAAGGTCATCGGTAGAAATCAATTTGTATTGTATGATTGTAACTGCGTGACCTACAGTAATTTTATAAATCAATAATGTTACCTTCCGGTGTCAGGCGGATTTTCGCTTAAGTCAGGAACTTCATCGGCGTAAGCAGGCGAGTGATCTAGTAAGGTCCAACTCTCGCCTGAATCTGAATCGCTATTATTCTCAATATTAGACCCGTCCATTTATAAAGCTGCATCAAAAAATTGTAGTATCATTGGACAGAAATAAATACTAAGTCATGAGGCTACTATATGCGCATTACTTACCTACCTCAGGGGATGTTTCACAACAAGAATTTTATATATCAAATACACTAGTAAGGTAAGAGCCCAGATACACGAAAATTTATTTTTTTCAAATACTATGTGTAAGCGACATGTTTTTATTTTGTTTTTGTTAATAAATACCTACACAAGTAAACGTCACGAATGCGATTATGTTTTGTTTTTGAAATTGAAAGCCAGGAAAGAGTGAAACTTCTCGATCGAATGAGTGAATGTTAATTTCACAGACTAGATTATTTTAATGTACGACAGACAAAAAATATTTCTGTTACCAAAGATAATTAATGTTTGTCTATGTCCCGGTGTAGGCAGCCCATAGACATAAAAAAGGGGAGGCAGGAAACAAATACAAATTTTCGATTCCTTTCCTTCCTCCCCATTTATTTATATTTGAAATATTATATGGGTAGGTAGTACTTACGTTGGTGGAGCTACCAAAAAAACCTTGAAATTGAATTTAGTTACCTTATTTGTATGAAATGTATGTACCAAACATACCAAGTCTATACAAATGTTTATAGCTGAAGAGTTAGTTTGTTTCTTTGCTTCAACGCGCTAGTGCTTATTAAATCTAGTACTAAAAAAATATTAGACCAAACTAACTAAACCATGCGGAGGTAGTCGCAGGCAGAAATTAGTAAATAAATAAAAATATCAAAGTCATATGAGGAACATGAAATAAAAGATGTATTTGTAATTGGAATGTTACTTTATATATTTGTTTGTACTTGGATCTTCTATAGCATACAGCTTATCACATGTGAAGGAAATTGTCATAGCATATCGATCTCCAGCAGTAACTTTCTCAACATAATGTAGATTTTCCTTGCCACTAGTAAACATACTGACTCTAGCTTTCCTTGGTTCCACAGTTCGATTGAACTTGTCATCCACAAAGAAAAACCTACCTCCTTTGAAATCAACATTATAGTCATTTAAATACAACAGTGTTGTATAATGGAATGATTTGTAGGTTTCCTGGAACAAACAAAAATATTTAAGAACTGCTAAAGTTTGTTATCATTTACCATATATTTATAGTTACCATAATAGGTACCTGGTGCAGGTAGTGAAGGTGATGAATCATATCGATAAAAGTTTTTTTTGGATGGAATAAAATATATTTTAACAAAACCTCACTTAACAGCCTTTTAGTAATCTGACAGCAGATTAGACAGCATCTAGTATAAATTTCTAACTTTGTAGACTCTGTCCTGGAATGGGTGGACTATTCCTGGACAGAAGAGTGTGATCATAATGGTTTATCTATTATACCATTTGAGGTATGGAAGCCCAAAAAAAGGGGAAAAATGGTTAATGTGAGGTCAAAATAATAAAGGTCTATTAAAAAATACATACCTTGTCAACATGAGGATGCCAGTATTCATCGTGAACAGACACAGCTTTCTTAGATGTAAGCTTGGAGAAAAATGTTGGATGTGTGAGATATATCTTATCTGGACTTACTCCGAAATTATGTGCAACTGAGTACTTGATTTTTTCTTTAACCACCTGTTAATGATATTATTTAATGTTTAATGAACAAATAATTTATAGATCTTACAAAGATAATTACTCTACAAGCATTGCCTTGTGACATACATAAATTTACACTAGGTCTTTGTCTGCTGACTTTATTTTATTTAAAAAATATATATATAAGTGCTATAAGTGCTATATTTAAATGAAAAATGTAGCTCTGTCTCTAGGTACTATAAATCGAAATACAAGGACAGGACAAGTAATGAATTATTAATGATTAACAGTAGCATACAAAAATGTAAAAGATTGCTAAGCATACCCTATAAACATTGAAATCTTGTTCAGTAAACAAGTTAGCATCAGACTTCATAAAGATATCCACAAAGTGTTGGCCCATGGAGAGAGCACCACTGTGCAAGTCCAGAATGGAAGCACAGCCAGAGGAGCCTCCAAGCTTAAGCCCTTTTTTGGCTATTTCTAAAAGTTCATCTGCTTCTCTCACTGACACTACTTTATCAGTGACAAATCTTTTACACACTTTTGGGGCACACCCTTCATATAAATCTAATTCACGTGCATACTCTGGGGAACAATCAACAACTTGTCCTTTCCCCGGTAAAAGCTCGGACTGTTTCGCGAAGGGTTTTATTTTGTCATTTTTAGATGAAAAGTATACCACTATGAGCAGAGAAAATATAGCCACTGTGCGAGACAGTACTCGCAATGGTATGGTTCGACGTGGACCGGACCTGAGGAGCCGATAACATGATTGCTTAGTAAATATTTATTTATACTTAAAATGTATACTTAACACTTAGAAATAGAAAGAACTCACGATTGCCGGCTTGAATCCTTAGCCTTATCGTTTTCTGGAGACGTATCATTGTCTTTATTGATTTTCTCCTTGCTCTTGTCCCTCTTCCTAATATCAGCCATATCGATTACTTTACTTCTTTTGTTACAGATAATTTAAGGATTTTTTTGTTTATTTTGATTTACAATGTTTACTTCTATGGTTTACTTGTCTAATTTGAATTCACGCAATTTTGATAAATTATTAATTTTAAATAACTAACGTCAGATGTCAAATATCCGTCATGTCACCATCTTAATCAAACCCATAGACTCCACATATTTTAACTATTTACAAGTTTTTTTTCTCAACAACCACTTGTTACTGGCGGGATAGCTGTACTGTAGCTCGTCGCCATTAGATAAATAAAAGAAAGAAATACTTCATCAAATCCCATAGATAACTTTAACATCACATTTTTTTAAGAACAATGCCATAGACACATATAAAAATAGCTAGAGGTACCGGTTTCAAAAACCGTAGACAATTTGAAATTTAACACAGGAACACTGAATTTAATTTGAGCACTATTGTTTACGCTTAAGTTTGATTTCACTCACTGTGGAAATTCCATTCCATCGTGCAATCCATCAAATAATTTTAAAATACCTACTGGCAGCCCCGCTATTTATATTAGCGAGAATATGTGCATCGTCAACTGGCAACACTGGTTGTATTCTAATAATTGTATGTTGACTGCGTTTGCGAATATCAATTTTATTTTGAGTGTTTACTCTAAATTTTCAGTTTCTTTATGTCCTAAAAGTATAATGTTAGCTTATTAATTTCTCTTGGTGCAAGAACTTGTAGCTGCTGTGATTAGCAACATGTTTTTCGATGATGAAGACGAAAGATTTCTCAATCCCGACTTACTTCACGTCGTCCGCCGTGAACTTTGTAAAATACCTTTACATTTTGCGTAAAATAACGTTAGTCCAAAAATTTTCACTGTATTATTTGAACATGGTATTTGTTCTATTACAGATGCTATTAGCAATTTGGAAATCACGCCGTATGCTTTGAGAAGTGCACCTACTCACACGGAAGATGGTATACCTATCAGAAAACTTTACGTATCGAATCTTCCTCCCAAAGTAAGTACCCGCTCCCTTTTTCTAATCTTTTTTGATGCTGACAGATCATTGGATTCATTATATTTTAAAGAATTAAATCAACTTCGAATTTTCTTTTCTGTTCGATGTGTATCTAACAACAAAGACAAACCACCTTGCTCTAGTACACACATGCGTACTGAACAACCACATGTTGGCTAGAAGATTAAAAGCAGCAATAGGATAATGTTCACCCAAATCAATTTATCATTCTAAGTTATTTGTGGAGTACTTAGTCTGTCTGGTCAGCAGTTATGTCATTTAGTACATATGATTCTGTTGTAAACTAAATTGAGCATTCTGTTCCAGACTACCCGCAGTGAATTGTTTGGAGTGTTTGCACAGTATGGCATCATCAAGAGCTGTTGGCTGCGGATGGGGGACAAGGGTCCTAATAGGATCCCTATGGCAACATATGCATTTGTTACCTACAGCAATCCAGCTGATGCACACAAGTAAGTGTGTTTTGATAGGCTCTCACTGAAGGACTCTCACATTCCCTCAGTTTAAGCACTATATCGCTTGGAACATTGCAACACATATTTGAGAGTGTAGTGTAGCACGCTGCTAGAAGCTTGCTTTTTGGTAGATTGTATTATAATTGTATGAGTCTGTGTGTAGCATGATATGAATAAAATACATGTGCAGTTATAGCCAATATTTTTGTTGACCACTCATAACTCTTAACCGCACCTGTACAGAGCACTGCAGGCACCGTGCCACGAAAAGTGTCTCCGTGGGCGCTCGCTGCGCACGTCGCCGGCCGACTCGTGGCACCAGCCTGCCGAGGACGCCACCGGCCGCGTGCGATGGAAGACACGGCCGCCGCGCCCCAACCATCCTCACCACGACCAACACGCGCACAATGGTACCTTTCTCTTACTAAGACACTACTGCCATTGCTAAATAACAGAAGGTTTAAATGGCAAAGCGACGGGTGTCATATAGTAGGTATATTTACATAGAGTGTAATATATTCCACAGAACTGGCTGAATCTCTTGAAACATCTGAACAATCAGCAGCAGAACCATTAGAGGCGACCAGTTCAAACACAGGACCTACACCTGTGAGTAGCCTTTATTTCACACTTGCATCTCACATTGAAATATAATGAAACAATTATATTGTTTAAAATAGGACAATGTTGAATTGCAGGAGCCTGAGACAACAGATGATCAACAGCACTTCAATTTATTGGATATTCTCAACAGGGATTGTCTGATGCATATCCTATCTTATATTCCTATCAGAGACCTGATCAGGTCAGAAAGAGTCAGCAAGAGATGGCAGATTATGGTCCAAGAATATCTGCAAGGTAACAATTATTAGTGTTAACAATAATTGAAAGCAAGCAGATGAGTACATATATAGAATAGACAGAAGGAAAGCTATACTGAATTATCGTCCTCGGGGTACAGGCGGATTCCTACCATACAGGTCCAGGCTTAGAAAGGGCAACCTGGGCTACAGCCCTGTTGCCTCCACAAGAAACACTTTATCTGAAAATAATTTATTTAAGAGAAAAATTAATTTTCCCTGATTTGGCGTTTAAATTCGGCACTGCTATCATAAATCTATTGCTACGTTAGCGGCGTCGGAGCCGAACGTGTTAAAGTGTTTGGTCAGTTTAAACATGATCATTACCTTTTAAGCACTGAGTTTGAATGGCCAGTAGTCATATCATATTATGAGTCTGTCACTGTCTGTATGTATGGCGTGACGCGAATAAAATACATACGCAGTTATTTGTTTTCGCTGAGTGCTCATAACTCGCGACGGGACCTGTACCCGGTGGTTATATATATCCGAGTCCTGTACCTACCTCGATCTCACCATGTGTCAAATGTATTAATGTTAGTATTCATTTGGTTAGGTATCCTAGTGTTCAAGACGTCGTGGTGGCAGCACGCGCCGGTGATGCTGACGACTGCGGTGCTCCGGCGGCTACTGCAGCGCGCCGGCCACTCGCTGCAGCGGCTGCACATCGACCACCACTGGTCCGCGCTCAACGACCGCACCGCGCACACGGTCGGCAAGTTCTGCCCCAACCTCGAGGAGGTCAAGGTAACTAACACTGCTGCAGCGGCTGTAAATCGACCACCAGCATTGTGCGGGATAAGGCCAGAGAGATGATGACACGCGACAAGATTGCTTACCTTTTACGAACATCCTAGATAATGCAACTCAATGAAAAATCGTTTCACTCGCGAATTAGTTCGCACACTTCAGGGTATGCATTAGAAGTTTGGTGCGACCTTTGCATCGACGTGGGTTGAAAACAATGGGTATCTAATCATACGTAAAAAATACCTGTTGCTTCAACTTCTAACGATTTATCCGAACCGAGAATCGGTTTTAAGTCTCTCCTTGATATGGTTTTTAATTAATATGTCGCAACATAATATAACTATAAATGAATGTCTAAACAACAATTTACACAAGGTAGTATACCAAATACCTAAAATAGGATAGTTGTAAAAATCTGAATAATTGGATCAACATATGTAATATTATCTAAATACAATATTGGTTACAGTTCAAATAATCTCTTCTCCACTCCAAATTTGTATTGGCTGTGAGAAGCCATTCCTTGCTTCCATTCTGTTAAGGTTATTTGAAGGCAGCTATATAACTTGAGGTTTGTATCACTAGGTGGACACTAAATGGCTGTCTCTTTAAAACATACCTTCCATGAACCAAACTAAATTTATTGGAAAAAAATCCCCACTTCACGAAAGAAAAAGAAATGTTAAATGAAAGCTACATACTTAGTTTTATTTAAATTACTAGAAATGCATTGAGCAGAATTAATTATTTTTGAGTTATTTTTTATATAACCGGGTAAATATTCAGTATCTCTATTCCAGGTTGTGGGTATGCATACAAAGAATTGGAATCCTCTAATTTACGGATGTAAGCAACTGAAGAGTTTGTCATTTGTGTCATGCAACAAGGTAAGACCGGTTTCTTTTGTTGTGGGTGGATGCTTAAATAACACGCAAAAACTGTAATAGCTAAATAAATACCTTAAAAGGCTTACAGTCACGTCATTTGCCACGGTTGTAATAAATTATTTTAAGGACAAGGAAATTGTGAAAACAAGTTAGATACTTATAAATACGAAAGTTTCTTCTTATATTCCTATTAATCATCGGTTTCTATAAATTAATATTCTTGCACGAGATCCGAGGGTGCAGTTAATGAACAACATTATAGATATAAGTGTTGTGTTGACAGCTGACGGATGGGAGCCTGGTGCAGCTGGTGAAGGGCGACACGTGCATCGAGCGGCTGGTGGTGGCCAACAACACGCACGTGACCGGCCTGTTCCTCACCGGCGCCAACCCTCCCAAGCTCAGCGCGCTGGCCTTCTACAACTGCTACAGTCTGCAAGGCACCGTACTCTGCGCCGCGCTCGACACGCTGCCCAGGTACTGTCTGTCATTGACACGCTGCCCAGGTACTGTTTGTAATTGACACGCTAGCGATAGTGATTTAAGTCTTCAAAAGCTAGATACTGCGTGGATGACACTTTGGTTTTGATTACCAAAACTATAAAAAAAATTCGTATGTAAAAATTCATAGGCTGCAGTAGGCCCTTGCGAACTGCACGTTTGTTAGCCACCTTGGTACTATTAAGAAAGTACTGTCTTACCCGCCGCTCTGACACGCTGCCCATGATAATATCTAACCTTTTTACAATTACATTTTCAGCCTCACAACCCTCAAACTCGACGTGTGCCCAGTGACTATATGGAAGATCGTTCCCCTCATCCTACAAAAGCTGCCTAAACTGGAAGAGCTTTCGCTGAGCGAGTACACCTCTGTTGAGATTTTCCACGCACCGCAGGGAAACGAAGCGTTTTGCAAGGTAATCATTTCAAATAATTACTTCACAGATCTGTAACCCAGTGACACACTACATTTGCCAGCTTCTAGCTTTGGTGAAACTTGGGAGCACATCTACTTTCTTCTTTGGGGGAATGCTTTTATGTATCTTAAGGTCGTGCAATGTGCAAACCATCTGTGAGTGTATATTTTTCTTTTAAATGAATCTCAATATAATATTATTTCACCAGGCGCTCTCGACTCTAACTGAACTGAAGATACTGAACCTCAGCAGAAATATCTACATTACGAATGCGGTGCTGAAGCAACTGGCTCAATCGTGCCCCATGCTCGAGGCACTCAACATTTCCAGTTGCAACTCCAGGAAGAGCTATCCACATCCTGGTATGTTAAAAAACACTGTGTCTACAATGTGATGATTGACTTATATTGGATGGGAACCAACTATGGTCGTTAAAGCAGTGCGTATTGAAAACTTAACTTTGACGATACATTTTACGGTACCAAAATGAAACGTCAAAGCTCTGAAGTTCTTAATATGCTACGCCTAACTTTCGGTCTGTTTCGAGTTGTCACGCTTGTCTGCTTACGTTACGAGTAAATAAAAATCTAATAGAATTATTTAAAAGAAATAATCAAGATGCGTCGTGTCACGGATAGTTGGCAAAACAGGCGAAACGCTAAGCCGATGACGGGAGGCCCCCGGTACATAATAGTGGTGTGACGTCAGGCGTGGGCGACGCGGGCGTGTCGGCGGTGTTCGCGGGGTGCTTGCGGCTGGCGCGCCTCGACGTGTCGTACCTGGGCGCGCTCAGCGACGCGGGGCTGGCGGGCGCGGCCGGCCTGGCGCGGCTCGAGACCCTCATCGCGCGCGGCAACCCTGCGCTCAGCGCCGCGCCCCTGGTGGCGCTGCTGGCCGCCTGCCCGCGCCTGGCCGAGCTCGACGTGAGCGGCTGCGACGCCGTGTCCGACGAGCTGGTGTGCGCGGCCGTGCGGGCGCTCGCCGCCCACCCCAGGCCGCTCGCGCTGCACATCGCCGGCACCGCCGCGCACCAAGCCATGGTAGCCTATACTATATACTTCCATCCTCTGGTGTCGGATCTTACTACCTATTCTAAAACCAGGAATATTTAAAAAAAATTGGTGGCAAACTATCGTACAGACATCTTACCATAAGCTCTGACTGCAACGACAGTTTATCAGATATATGTTAAGTGTATAAATCTGTCATTGTCACACAGCGTAACTGTTGTAGCATTAAAAACTCATGATCTTGGCTCAGTCCGCCTTATAGTAAGCGGTTACTGCAGTTTATGAACGCGATCAACACCAGAGAGTCACTCACGCACTGCCTATCTTTTAAAGAATTCAATCACTATCCCAACAGCAAAAGAAAGTCCCATGCACACCGAAAGTAGCACACCACTTCCACTTCCCTACACCCTTTAGCCAGTTTTTTTCGTATTGCAGGAAGAGTTCCCGCGGCACAAATTATTGACGGTGAACACGGCTGAGGACCACAGCAACCCTCACCTGAGGCCTGACTTTGTGGACCGCATCTTTGAGGACAGCTCCGACGAGTCCCTCGAGGACCTCTACCCCGACGACTTCGACGACTTCTTCGGACCAGGTCAATGCACTTTAACGTATTTTTGTAATAAGGTGCAAACTGATGTAGCTGCTCGACGCTCGTTTCCAGCGACAAATGTGGTCACGTGACTCCATTTTAAATTTCCTGCGAATCAAAAAGGAACTACGTCATGCAGCCGCTTCTCGCTCGTTTTCAGCGACGATCTGGTCGAGCGACCCCATTTTAAATCGCTCGTCGCTCGTTTGATGATGGTGGCATTTTTCGTGATTCAAAGATGGGCCAAAAGTTCAAGTACAAAGAAATTTGTGTACCCGATCCAGAAAAGCTAACGGTTGATGAAATGACTCTACCAATTGTACTAGTTTGTGACAAGCCATTCCAATTACACTCTGGATACTTCCCCGCGACAAAGCTTAACATTTTCAGTTTTATCGCTACATATCACGTGACCAGATTTGTCGCTGCAAACGAGCGACGAGCGACTCTAGCGACAAAGCCCAACATTTTGCGCTTTCTTGCCACATGTAGTAAAGTAAAGGAGCGTCGAGCGGCTTACATCAGATACGGCTTGCATCTATAGGTATTAAAAGCGGCAAACAAGTATTCTACATACTAACCTTTTTCTTCTATACTCGCTTAAATATTGTCGGTGATGCTTTTAAATATGTTTGAAAAAAGACTTGCCTGGAATGTTTACGTTTCAGGATTATTCTAAAACTTGTCCTTTCGGGCCATTAATGTAATAGTTATTTCGCAGATGTGAATGGTTCAGATGACGATCTGTACCTCGACCAGCAGCTGGATGAGTACGAGGGACTGTTCGCGCTAGGTCTCCACCCGCCCGACGTCATCCTGCTGTAACTAAACTCACCTAATACTCACCCAATCGCCACCAAGATAGCGAAATACTCTTTTAATTTATTCGAAAGCTAACGAAGTTATTTTTAAGACCAATTTTATGTTTTGCCGCTGTATTTTTTTGCATGTAACTAAGCTAGGCGCTTATTTGTTTATATTTCCGTTGTCAACAATATGAAACAAGGATATATTCAAATTTCCAGTCTGTCGAGATAAATAAAGCTTAATCTGTGATGTATGTCCATTGTTGTAACTTGCAATTTCTTAGATTTGGTCTCATAGTCATTAGTTCTCACTTACTTTTGTACAAAATGTGTATTGTGTAAAATATTTATATGCAAAGTCTGAAATATTGAGATTTGTGATACTTACATTCAAATATTCACATACTAGGTTTTTATTTCCCACTTAAACATTTTATTTTATATATAAGAAATCGGGCCGCTCGCCTGTTCTGCTCGTATATATATATAGTTGAGTATTAGACGACTAACATATAAGCCTCAGTCTGTCTGCCGTCTTTATTAGGCGCCATTGCTCTCATAATATGCCATCGAACTGTTTACGAAAAATATAGTTACTACTAGAAAGTGATATTAATCCATAAGTAATTACTTATCTCCATTATACCCGTTGAATTATTGTCTCACTAAAACACAAGCATATTGTGCATGATTTTCCTGCATGTTATATATATTGTGAGGTTTATTGCTGTTCCCTAATGTTATCCTTGTGGTTAAATTAAAGTATAGAACATTTAAACTTGTCAACATTACTTTTATCCAGAGCACCTTTGATAACTGCTATGTGTTCAAGCAGGATATAGTTGAGTTATTCACCAACTAGAAACATTGTTGTTCTGTGATCAGAAAATTGAAATGCAATAATCTCTCTTAATAGTTAATATTTGTTCCCAAGTATTTACGTATTTTATGTTAATTGTAGATAATTATTCGTTTGTTTCCATCTAGTGGGAAGAGCTCGCGTGTTGTAAATCTGTAACGTGTCAGCTAGATAACGTGAATTAACGTAAATTAACAACATGTGAGTAGAATATGATTGTTTTGCGATTTGGACAGGATATTTTGGTTTGGAATCGTTTTTCAGGTGTATTTATTACATTTGCTGTAATTTTATTGTTTTTCCTTTTTAAGAATGAATAGTAATCAAAGTGGGATTTTTATTTGATTTTTTAATAAAAGATGATCTTGTTTTAATCACATTGTCGAAAATCATTGAATATTTATTATTTTTAAGATTTTTATAGAATAGTTTAACAACAATTTGATTTACTGTAAACGAGGGGAAAGCTTTTTGTTGTTTGTGATAATTAGTTATGAATTTATTTTATTGGCTTAAATTAAAATTCACTCAGGTTTTAGTTTGATTTTGCAGAAGCTGTTTGTATTCATTTTACTTCAGTTCACATGTTTTTATACATACCGCTTGTTTGGTGTTAGTGCCAAAAGGGTAGAGGCATATAATTATTATTTTCACCAAATTAAGTTGTATTGTATTGCTTCTTTTTCAATGTGGTATAAAAGCCTGTGAACTGCATTTTGTAGAAAAATATGTTGGTTATCATTAATTCATTCACCTTATTATAATTATTTTCAAACTAGGCTAACTATGTTCTTATATCTATTCCTGTTCATGTATCTGATTACCACACAGCCCCGTTGGGGTCAGTTCAATAATGACAATGTTTATAGAAGAATTATACATATTATGTATTGTTAGTGTTCACATAGTGGTGATTTATGTTTTTGATTCACATTTTGGTAAACAAGCCTCTCGCATGTCGGATGTTTTGTAAAAACTTCTTAAGTTTTTATACAGTAATTGTTTTAACAATATTAGTAAGAAACTAAATACAAACATTTCTTCAGCAAAAAATACACATGCATTTTATATTTGTCCCTCCTTGAGTTTAATCCAATATTCAATAATTTGAATATTCTTTGTTACTAGACAGAAGCATGGCTCACAAACAAATATGTGAGCCATGCATTTGAGTGACACATAAATTATTTTCTTCAACCTCAAATAGCTTCACAGCTTTATATAAAGATTTTCAGTCAAAATGGTGTTGCTGATTGTTTTACAAATTACCGGTAGGATCCTGTAATGAGAAAGTGAAAAAATGTAATGGTATTTATAATACATACCATACATAATAACTATAAAGAAAAATATTATTTATTACAGACATAATGTGTATGCACCACTAGATAATCAAAAACACTATTAACATTTTATGAAATGTTTATTTTATCCGAGTCTAATATACAATAATACACGAAAAACTAAATCATTGAAATAATATACATTGCTATCTAATAATTAATATCATAATTTGTAGTTTTAATGTACATATTCCACCATTTCCCCATAAAACCTATATCAACAATGCGGGATGGAAAACTTAGGTATGTTGGCTGTGTGTAGACACAGTGTGCTTTGTACAGATCACAAGAGTCGTTTAATTCAGACGTGTACATTATTGAAGCTATTCCTAAGTTCCTATAGTGGATTACACCTTGGTTGTAACAAGTGTCTATGAATCTCAGGTGGTCCATTGACTTTGGATTGAGGCAATCTTCACTCACTAAAGCTGCTTGATTATTGATTCTCTTCAAAGAGTCCCTGAAGTCTAATTCGTTAGGATTATTCTTGGACATGAAATACGTAGCTGCAATGCCCGCTGTCCATTTCAATGCATATCGTGGCTCGTCTTGAATGTCAGTTCGCAAATCTTGCAGCATTTGGCGGTAGTCAATAAACAAGTTCTTCCAGTAATCAGCCCATTTTTCAATAATCGTCCCTTTGAATTTCTCCGGGAATTTAACTCTTCCTCCAATGTTAGTAATAATATTGGGTGCGTTTTTCAGACTTCTTATCATGATCGAGAATACGATATAAAATAACTTATTACAGAGATTATTCGAATTGAAATAGCAACCAGATAGTCATTGATTTAAATCAAGATTTTTTTTAGATTGAATTCATATCATATCATTTTTGGAATAATAGAAAACTATTACATTTTTCTCTAGACTAGGAGGTTATATTTTTCACCTGACATTTGAGAGTTAAATTGACATAATGACAGATGTTACGGAAAAAAATCGCTAGGCAAAAAAAACATAGCCACAGTGTAAAAACAATATAATTTTAAATTCCTGACACAAAAAAAGCAAATATGGACCTTTGATAAAAACAAAGAAATCGATCACAATATTGTCCGATGACTCAAAGCACCGTGAACATTTCGGAGCAAGACCAGCGAGATAAGGACAGTTTTCGAACAGTTCACATATAATAAAAGGAAAATGTTAAGGGTCCCGCTATGTTGAAGATGTGATGCCCACGTTTCTGTATAGTTCCTTTGATTGTACTTCTTTGCTCCGAGTAAACTTAATTTATTTTATAGGTAGATATGTTTAATACAATAAAACACTACACTTACATGCCCACTAAATATTTATTCATATAATGCTTAAAATTGTCAGTAAGAAAGCCATTGTCGTTTGATTATAAACATGTATTGTAGTGTATATATGGGTTAACCTTGCCTCGTGGGCATATACCTGCCGCCGCCGCCTTTCGCTTCTCTTTTCTTACGCCAATCTGGAGAAGTCGCTATATCTGCGTGTAGCAGGCGTGGTGGCTGAGCGTTTCTCACAAACTGTAACGGAATAAATCGCTTGGTTCAAATCGAGGGAGGTAGCTGAGGCACCAAACCGGGACACCAAATTAAAAAATAGCGCCCACAATCCAGTAATGGTTTATATTGTATGTAATCATATGTATATTTTGAGCCTTTCAATATCACCAAAAATGGAAAACTGGTGATCATACCCAAGGTAAAGATGTTTAATTTATAATAGTACCGTCCATATCGGTATGTCAAGCACTCACCCTCTCCACCGGTTCCATTATCAAATAACCCTCATCCACATGGGCCTCGTCACACTGCCCATAGTGTACTGCTAAAATTAAACTCAAGACAGCTAAATATAATGAATGTTTCATCTTCACTGATTCAAGTTCTCAATACACAACAAGTCTTTATACCCTACTCTTATACCAACCAAACATGTTGCATGTTTGTTCTTACCTCTGACAAACAATAAAACAACTTCCTGTTAGATTGATGAGAGATACACTCAGCAGATACACGGAGTATAATGTGCAAAGTAATTGAGTGGATACCATGAATTATTAGTAAGTACTTGTCACTGACGACGCATGGAGCTTTGAACAATAACCTCATACTTACATAATGATGTACGTCAATTTATCCCAATCGACAAAGGTCTTTAACCGAAAATAAATATGCTCCGACCGTTTTGCTGGAATTTGATTTTTTTTTCTATGAGGCAATGAAATTTTTTTTCCCATTTTATTTTTTACAATCATCTTATAAGCTAATAGTGCTAATCAGCATTTAACATTGGAGCTAAGAGTTAGTGCCGACCCCTCCATACAAACGCTCGTAATTTCCCTGGGCTAAGATGTATTTGTAAGTTGGTATAACCGACAGTTGCTACTACTTTAGTCGTCAAAAGTACCAACTACCATTCTAATGATTCTAAAAGATATAAGTAGGTATAAGCGCTGACCTAGAAAATTTTATAGATTAATTACTTACCACTATTTAGATTAAATACCTACATATTGATAGTAATCTGTTGATTGTTGACTCGTAATAAAAATTGCACCTGCATGTGCCACTTGATTGCTGGTATTATGCGACTGCAGCACACGCTAGGCACATACCTCCCTAATCACAGTATAGTATTCTGAGTATCTCCGATCTACACAAAGACAATTTAATTGCGTGCGCCGCAAAAACCGCTAGAGTTACACGTATGCAATGTAAAACATACACTAGAAACGAGAACGACCTCATTTTTTGACGTCGGTTAAAAAAACCTGTTATGTGGAATCTTGTACCAGAGCTTCTCCACTCGCTACATAGATGGCGCTGTCACATTAGCAAAAGCGAAGCTTAAATACACATACTAGAGAACTTAAAGGTGCCACTACATGCAGCCGCCCGACGCTCGTTTCCAGCGACCAATTTGGTCACGTCACCCCATTTTAAATTTCCAGCTACTCAAAAAGGAACTACGTAATGCAGCCGCTCCAATCACGTATCGCTACATATCACGTGACCACATTTGTCGCTGGAAACGAGCGTCGAGCGGCTTATATCAGATTGCATCTTAAATCGCACAATATTTTTTAGCGTATTGCAGTATATCAGAAGTTAGAAGATCTTCCCTATGCTGGGGATGAGCATAATTACTCGCTCTCCCCACAAGGCCTTAACACCTAAATAGTGAACCAATAAAAATGATAATTTATAACAAATCGATCCTTAAATCAAAGTAAAGGTGCAACCTCAAACAACTACAAATGTGGTCACGTGACCCCATTTTAAATTTCACGCGACTCAAAAAGATACTACGTCATGCAGAGGCTCCTATCACGTATTGCTAAATATCACGTGACCACATTTGTTGCTGGAAACGAGCGTCGAGCGGCTTACATCAGGTTGCACCTTTACAGATGGTGAGCCTATCGCTACTCAAGCACTGTACATACGTGTTTGAATTACTCTGAGAAGCTATATGTGCAAGTAGCAGTCAGCTATAATTTATATGTTATAGGCAATAGTATTAAAATAGTATGCATTGTATTATCTGTGACATAAAACTGGCATTTCATTGGTCGCCGAGATGAGCAAAATTTTAGTTTTATCTATGGGTGTGACTGCCCAACTTCAAATATTCAATCTACTCTCTCTCTCAACTCTATCATTCATTCATTCACCTTCATACCCGCATAAAGTTTTGAAAACTGGTAAATATTTTTAGATTAATACTTTGCTGATTTTGCAATAAAATATACTGAAAAATATTTATTTTATATCATATTAGAACAATGGAATCCACACCCGTAGCAGCTGCAGCTTCAGGCAAAGGTTACAAAGTGCCGACTCGTGTGGGGCGCGGTGTTCCTAGCATCACCAAAGCTTTTGCGAAGAAATGTTCATGCCGCCGAGAGAAGACTATAGTATTCTGCCGTGCTTGTGGATACTACTGTAATGGACGTATTCGCCTGAAATGTGAGCAACATCCACGAGTAAGTTTCTTTAATGTTTTTTTTCCTACCGTCACTATGCGCAACAGAATATGTAGGTAGTCGGCGAGGGAGACGTCACTGGATTAAAATTACGCTATGGATCTCTGACGTAGAATTCTTGTTTTATTTGAGATACTGGTTGCCATTATTATAGAGGTATTATAAGTAGGTATGGTCAGAATATAACTATATGTACATCCAATCCTGACAAACACTAAACTACAGAAAACAACAACTTACTACAGTTACCTCCATCTTTATTCCAGGTTACTTTTCTTCTGGATATTTCAGAATGCCCACGGTGTCACTCTTCAACCTTTCTTGATGAATATCTTGGGAATAAATAACTGTTCTTTTAAATTTACATAATAATTTGGGGAAAAGCGATAAGCTTTTCAACTTGACTATATGTATATAAAGTGATAAATGTACTTACCCTCTTATAGGTATAATTAGGTATTACATATACTATATCTATTAAGATGACTGCTGGCAATCTCAAATGTATGTGCCTTTCACTTTCAAAAAGTATATGGCTAACTACAGATGGTGGTTCCACAGCATTATGCAGTACCTAATGTACCGACTTTCAAATTTTATTGTTGATTTGTGTTTGTTTGAACCTAGTTCCTATTGATAAATATATATTTTTAAGGAGTAATAAAAGTTATACATCAGTTTTATATAATTTAAAGTTGTCTTTAAATGTGTAAAATGTGATAATGTTTTAACACATTCACAGCTAACTTTGCTTCTTCTTTGTAAATTCGCTCACTGTTGTATGGACAGGTGCATTGTTAGCAGTGAATTCATTCAAGTTAAGTAGCATTGATTGCTAAACTTTTTGTTTTGTATTTAAAATAATTATTTAAGTTTATAAATCTGCTGATACCTGATAAAAGAATTATTGGAAACATAGTAGTTTTTTGTCAAAAACATATTATTGTTTCTTAAATTATTCTGTTATTGGTAATAGGCAATTTCATGTTTAATTCATACTAAGAAATATATGGACAAGACATAGTACAATGTAGTTTTATTTTTATGATGTTTTTTAGTCTGTACTCTTTGAAATTGTTGAACAAAATATTGATGAAATTTCACATTCATAACTCATGGGTGGCACTGCAATACCTACTTGCCATCAAGCTATTGCTGGCTGAAGCTAAATGAAAAAATGCCATTTCAAGAATCTATCTATATAGAATAAATAATATTTTATTGTTCTGTTTTTTTTTGAGAAAGAAAAGTAAAAGCAATATAATATTATTTTTCTAGGACAGTTTACTTACTACTTATTATATTTCATATTCACAATATTAATACACTATACATATTATTTAAATAGAGAACCAGCTGGGTATATCTGATCTGTTCTTATTGCGATCAATATAGCCTTTAAATGTTTTCTTGGCTTCATCCAGAGATTTTTCATGTTCATCTTCTTTTGTACTTCCAAATAAGTCTGGGAACTCAAATTTCATTGTTTTTGGCTGGAAATAATGTATAATATATTAGCTTAGTACAGTGTGATACAAACTATATATTATGTTTCCAATGCACATTCCCTACTTATGCTAATTAAAGAAGAAATTTCATATCAACACAGGAATGGATAAAAATCTATTGGCACAAAATTATTTTATATGGTTACTTACTAAAGTGACAAAAGCATATTTAATATCATCGTCTTTCAAAACATATCCTTTGCCAACATCTCTACGGAATTTCCCCATAGTAATTTTAGTGCGGACGTCTACAACAGGAACATTATATATTTTTTCTAGGTAGTTCTTTATATCGTACTTTGTCATTTCCATGGAACATTCAAAGTGTACGATATTGGGAAGTTGTTTTGGTAGTGGTTTGACCAACTTCATCCAGAAGTTAGGTAGAAATACTCTGAGTTGAGGATTTCCCCTTTGATATATAGGATACCTGAAATTATAGCACGATGCAGTCAACTAGAAGATTGAACGTAGATATTTTCAACAAAAATTTAATTTTATCTTACCAACGAGTAGACATTGCTCTTGTTTTAGCTCACAAATAAGGATCGAGTCAATGTTATCCCTATTATATGTGATGAAATATTTTAGCCTTAGAATAACACAAATTATTTAATTTGTAGTTCTGTGAATTTCATAACAAACATAACCTCTCACACAGCTAGCAGCAATTTTGAAGTGACATTAGTGACACTACATTACATCATTGACAGTAATTGTACGAAACATAAAAAAACATTTATTCACTATGATTTAAAGATTAAAAAGAATTATAAAATTTGATTTTCTTTCGGTGTTTTTGGCATATAATTATTGGTACATATGTACTGTAATGTATTATTGGTATATTATTTGAGAGAAATCAAGTTTAAATAAAAGGTAGTCTATGGAAGTGATTTATCTGGAATGTGAATGACTGACTTCTATTACACTATTATAGCCTTGTTAGGATACTGACCTCTACGTTGCATAGTTGCGGCCGGAATGTAATTTTATATTGTCTGTGCCTCGGACGTCAAAAATATAAAGGGAAATGTCTAGTTTCGCACAGGGGCCACAGACTACAATATTGTCAGTTAGTTGATAACAAAGATGGCGGTGGCACTGTCATCCGAACAAGAGACGGTAAGATAATTTTGTAATATTTAAAGTAAAACGAGTCGAATACTTGTTAATACCTATAAAATTACTTCAGCTACAGTTAACTACTTTATAAGAATACTGTTCCTCCTTATATACTTATAAGTAGTACAGAGGATGTGGGTCATAACTTGCGTCGTTTACCATGTCATCAATGTTTGTTTTGACTTTGAAATTCCCTGTAAAAACTTGTTTTCAGGTTGTTTTAATAAATTCATGGTGTTTAGAATTGTGTCGCTTACACAAGAATCCTCAATTATATTCATCAGTATTGAAGTACATTGTAGGTATTGTAAAGTTATGATAAAACGATGTAATCTCCTTAACAAAGTGTTAAAACTCGAGAATTAAATCGTTGCATTCGCTGCATTTTTTATCTTCTGGTCAGTTTTTTATTGGAATGAAAACTTTGAACTGAATTAAATGAACTTTAGTGAATTAAATAATGAATGCAGCATGTTACTTGTGCAGTTGCTGAGGTCTCAAGATATCTGCTGTAGCTAGTGATGTTGTCCCACAGCCCTGACTTCTTCAGAGCCGTTAACTTAACCTTGCTTATGGTAATTAAGCTAAATATGCATACCAATAGTATTCATAAATATATAATAAATTTAGCATATGTAACATCCAAAACTAGGGTAGGAACAAATACTGTAAATTTGGTATGCAGACAACTGCCCTTAGTTGTTAGCGAAACCTAATCCCATAGGTAGTACTAAAACTCTGCAGGTATCAGTCCTGATACCAGACTCACCACACATTCACCTGCACAATGATACCCATCCGTGAATCTGATAAAGTTTGCCCAAACATTGTGATTGTATGATTTGATCCTCATCTAAAGTTATCAGAATAAACTGATAAGGTACAGAATCAATATCTGTCTATAATACAACTTATCAAACTAACAGTTTATATGCAGTTATAATAATGTTATGTGCGAGAGTGCGTAGAAAGAATTGACTATGGACTAACAAATCCCTTTCTAGTGATTCCTGAAGAACTTTACTTCACTGTATTATAGATAAAGCTTGGACATCAGTATAATGGGGTATAATGATACCATCTAGTCCCAAACTAAGTAATCTCCAAATCTTGTACTATGGGTACCAGCCAACGGATATAATTCTTAAATACTTTTTTTTATATAAATACCAAACACCCAGATACAAGCAAACATTGTTAGCCCTGACGAGGGAATCCATAGACTGAGCAGTATTATAAAAAAAAAGCTAATTTTTAGTTTTAGTACGGAACTGTGTATGGGTATACAAAAATATTACAAGTAGTTAGTTACAAGAAGTTAACACAGTTGCGAGTTTATTGAAAGTACATATCTTCTGCTTTACTATGTTATTACTATTATAAAGAGGAAAGATTCATATATTTGTAATGAATAAACTCAAAAACTACTTTGTCAATTTCAAAAATTCTTTCACCATTGGAAAGCTACATCATCCGCGAGTGAAACCGCGTGACTTCTGCTAGTTTTTTTTTAAATTTTTGACCATTTACCTATTGTATGTTATGTTAAGGCGAATTTACTACTAGGGCTAGAAACTAGGTTTGGAGTCTGGGGTTTGCTTATAGTCTGTAAATACATTTAGCTGCTATAATCAAGGGCAAGCCTCTACCTAGCTATGGTCTACGACACAACAGACTGCCCTAGTTCTAGTCGAAAATAAATAGTCTACATTTAGGTATAACCAATTGTCTTATATATAATACGGGTTAGTTAGTAGGTGTGTAACTTCATCAATGAACTCTATAAAAATAATAATATGAATTATAATCATTATAGAACCATATCCGAAATAGAATGGGGTATTGATTGCTCGGTCGACGACCGGTCGCGACATCCGCCTACGCGCCACATCTTCTCTTCTCAGATTTACAGTTTTTTACGCAACATTATTCATTTTATATCAATTTCCAAGTCAATGGCCATGAATACGCTGACGGCCGCGGCGTGACGCATGACACGCCTTCCATTATAGTGGTCTTTATTTCTTTTCTGCGTACCCCGTGACTCTCCTAATTATATGTGTAAACGGCTAGATTAAATAAAACAGCTAATTAGTTCATGTGTCTACAACGCCCGCGTGATGCCCCTGGTATTGCAAAAGTCTATAGCTGGCTGCAGTAACCACTTACTATCAGGGGATCATGCTTATATGCCATTTTATGGTATAAAAAATTATAATAGGAAGAATTGAGATTGCTAGTATTATGTACCAATGTGAGCTCAGATTTACCATAAGTGGTCTGATTGTTCGATAAGGAATAACTTTAAATTCAAATTTTAAAATATCTTTATTTGATCAGATTTTTAACAGAGTGGTTTATACAGGATTATACATGCTACCGCCGGGTTCGGAAGGTTGATTTTACTGAGAAGAACTTTGTATACTAAGTAAGTAGGTTGGCATAATGTATGCATTGATAGCAGATTGATACCGTTGTGCAGTCGCGACGTACGTGGACAAAACAGGGCACTCCGTCAATCGAGCGGGTCCCGACATCCGGTCTCTCCCTCGTTCACACTTATAGCGCTGATTTATTACGCTGATTTCCTCTTCCACTCAATTCTCATATCGTATCGTAGGTATCTTCAATGCAGATATGACCTCTATTAATAGATATTATAAGCGGATGTATCTTCAACATAGCTACAAATCACCAGAACCGGCATACCACGTGGCTAAATATACGCCCGCAACAAGTAAACAATCACACTACACCTCTAGTTGTTGTCGTTAGTGTTCATTTCATAAATTGTGATACTATCCACAATTCAGGTACTGTCTGCAATATCATGGTCAGCGGTCTGCTTGTTAAGCGAAAGTTAACGGGCTCGATTCCCGAAGAGTGTGATGAATGGAAACAGTAGGTTGCTGCAAGGTTCGTTCTGCTTTTAGTATAAACTTAAAGGAGAACACGTAAGCATCTTAAACGAAAGGTCTTAAAAAATATACTCACAAGTTTACTAGGGCACTCGTTAAGAACTCAATCTTAACTTAAGTGTTGTTTGCGATGGATGGGTATTGGGTACCAGAAGCCGTTGATTTTGGCCCCGTATTTGTCATCATGTCAGTGATAAAGAGGTCTATTTAAAGTTCTTAAGAATACGGGATGTGTCCTGCTGGCTTGAAGTTAATTTCATACTGCGTTCTTCATTTATTTAACCAAATATAAAATGTGTGTATGAGATAGAACACATATTTAAACATAACTAAATGCTAGGATTACTCTTATGGTCTTAGGACAGGTGGTCCCGCCGAGTGCATACATTATAGATTGCCATAAAACGGCGACCTCCAAAACGACTTATTCGATAGTCTTGCTAGACATTCGAATGAATCCTTTAAACGTACATCCCTTAACTGCTTAAGTGTTTTTTTAATTGATATTTAAATCACATTATTCGTTCTATTTATATTTGTTTTAATTATAATGACAGAGCCACGTAACTAACGAGCGTACACAGATCAGCTTACTCGCACACCGAATAGACTGAATCTTATTCATCAAAGAGGTTTCGTTTTCATTGTTCAGGAAATGCGAGTTCATTTACTCGGCTGTTACTGTTAGCGAGTAATGACAATGGATTCACAGAAGCATGCGTCGTGCGCTCAACGGACCCGTTTTGGAGGTTTGCTCCTGTTGCGTGAGACACTGGATAGGGCTTTATAATTATTAGGTGTGTCGTGTGACATGAGTAGCTGAAATCATCACTATCATGTTACTTATCTATGTAAATGAAAATGATTTATTGAGTTTTGGCCCTGGCATGGCGTTTATGTATGTCGAATATTTTACTACCGGTTCGGAAACTATCCTACTGAGAAGAACCGGCAAGAAACTGAGCTGGAATCATGTACATTTCAATAAAGAGTAAACAATGGTAATTACAAAAAAAATATTTACAATAGTGAAAGTTGTATCAGCATGCATGTGTAGAAAATAATTAATGTTCGCTGAGTTACAAGAACTCTATACATGGGATCTAGTACCTACATGTTTGGAGTGTCTTGTAAATGGATCGAGTTAAGTTTTTTATCTTTAACTAACACAGAATATCTGTAATTGGCGTTACCAGCCAACTGCCT
This sequence comes from Watsonalla binaria, assembly GCA_929442735.1. Classification (NCBI taxonomy): domain Eukaryota; kingdom Metazoa; phylum Arthropoda; class Insecta; order Lepidoptera; family Drepanidae; genus Watsonalla; species Watsonalla binaria. The sequence continues at coordinate 3,281,155 of OV838932.1, forward strand.
ACGTAGTTCTAACCACTTAACCAAAATTTTGATGTAGGTACTCACTTACAAAAATTATGTGAATGTAGAATTATATAAAACTAAATGTATACATGAATGAAATCAAGTTGGTAATATTACCATATTACCTACTTGATTTTAAAATGCCATCAATCGTGCGTCCAGAACGTTCAGCCAGATGTCTAGACCAATCACTCAGATAAAACAGATCATCAACTATTGTCTTATCTGTACAAGATAAGCATTTTCTAATTCGTGAATGAAATACCAGTCAGTAGCTCGCTAAAATACGTTTGCTTACGTACAATCTAAATCAATATGCTGACATTGATGTGGGTAAGCCTGAAGGCGTGGCGCTTACCATTAGGCAGTCGACTCGTTTATAGGGACACTAGCAGTGCCTCGCGGTTTTACCCGAGTAGGGTTGACACTAAAAATCTATGTGGCTTAGTGATATTTTTTTCCGTTTTTGCGACATTTCCATTGATGCTTCGCTCCTATTGGTCGCATCGTGCTGTTATAAATCTTAAAGCTTTCCTCGATAAGGATTTTTCAATCCAAACCTTTAGATTCTCAGATTAGCGCGTTCAGACAAACAAACAAGACTCTTCAGCTTATAATATTAATATAGTATAAATTAAGAGGCCCAGTTTGTTAGTGTCTTTTAACTAGAAACCAACGTTTCTGGGAAGAGTGGGTAGGTCCACCGCCCCTGCGACACGGCCCGTAGATTTCGCAGTAATATCTAATTACAGATTGCGTCATCCGCCAACACATTTTTCAGTGAATGAACTAACCTCACGTGAATTTATCGAGTCTACCTGTGTTATATGAATGCTGGGCTAGGTTATTGCAACACGTCAATGTTCTATTATTGCCTACAAAATGTGCGACGTACGCTGAATACCTTTGTTCTATTGCGAATTCACACAGCAAATTAATTATGTTTCACACTTATTGATAGATGTAGACACAATTGTGATTTATGTGTTTTACGACCTCGTATGTATTGTAAAACTCTATGGGACAAAATGACTGCGAATCTATTAAAACTTATGTTGATAGAAAGGCGCCTCTACATAATACTTATCGCAATATTCACAATTTTAACTATGGTAAATGTTGTGTTCGAAGGACCATCATGTTGGTAACTCGGACGACAAAGTTAGACTGCATTTGAACTGGGGCCAAACCATGCTTCTTATTGCAATGATAAATCAGCTGTGCGACAGTGTATTATCCAAATTCAAAATATATTTATTTGATTAGACTTTTAACAAAGTACTTTCAAATCGTCAGAACGACAAGATTACACAGGATTATACATACTACCGCTAGGTTCGGAAGGTTGATTTTACTGAGCAGAACCTGGCAAGAAACTCAGTAACTACTCTTTTAAAAAAAATGTAATTGTACAATTTTGAGTAATCATAAAAAAAATATATATAAGACCATGGACACAGTTCCAGTGCACAAAAGACAATATTTTTTCCCCGTTACCTACGTTGTTACTGAAAGTTTGAAATTAATATTACTTGAGGTAAATTTATAATCGGCTGTGTGTGTTGGGGTTGTCACGTGATAATCACATGCTGACCATAATAGTGAGCTTGTTGTGGGTGAAATGGAAACGTGCTAAATAGCACATATCCGAAAAGTGAAGTTTAATACAGTGATAGTGATTCAGTGCAAATGTCCGCCATCTGTTCTTTACCGGGAAACGACAATTACTCGCTAAACAATGGCCCCAAATGTCTTACATCCGCTACACAATTCTTTTTTTTTTTTTGTTTTCACTTTTCATCTTTTCCTTTGAAACCATTGCAATCTCACTGTCTTCATTAAAAGTCTAGTGGCTTTGTGCTGGTAGGTACACGATCAATTATGTAGATTTAGAATTGCAGTTAACTGTTTTTAGCTCCAATCACCTACGTAATTGCCTTATTTGATTTACATTCGTGCAGTCATTGCCTACCCCCATGGGATACAGACGTGAGCACATCTATGCTTACCGTAATACCGTTATTCTGGTAGGTACTCAATATGTCTCCGAGTCAAAAAAGAAGTTATTTCTTGGTCTGAGTCTGTCGTACAGGATTTGGATAACATTTGCGATTACTAATACGGTAATCTGATAGTTCATAATTTATTGTAATTTGGCAAAACCTAACCTGGCACCTAAACAGTTTTCCTTTTAGTCGCTATAAATGCTGAAAACAATGGCGTGGACGAATGCGTATTGTATTGGCGACGATTCGTCTGGCCCCAGTAGTAGTCAATGATTACATTACCTTCCAGTAGTTGTGACAGTTGCAACTCGGTGGTGCCTTGGTGCGATCGTGCGTGCGATCCACCCAGAGCCATTGTACTCCAGTACACACGATACGCCACATTGTGATACCGCTGATGAATGTAAATAGTAACGATTACATTTATATATTGCGTAATTATCAGCTGTGTGCTCGCGGCGAATGGTAGTTTCACTCGCGTGTGTATTATCGTTTCTTCGGTGGCTTTTTAAGTGATGTTCAAATATTTAACGGTTTTTGTTTATTTCTTTATCTTTAGTAAACTAAAGACATTTCGTTGTTTGTATTAATAATCTTAATCTTTATATAATATTTATTGTTTATTAACTATTAAGAAACTGTAAGTAGATCTCAATGTAGAATAGTATGAAGTGATACTAGTTGTTTAGGAAATACCAAGTCTTAATTAAGTAAACCCTACGACTTAAACCAATACATCATTGGAAATTTGGGAATTATAATAATGTTGACGTTTAGTCGCATATTTGTTCTGTAATACGTATATTGTGCCGTTGTGAAGCATATAACATTGCCTTTGTTGTTATATGAGCGTGGATAGTTACCCAAGTGTTAAATAACGATGATATAAGGGGCCACGTGTCGCCGAAGTGGCACGTGCCTCCTTATACCTGACTAGTAACTCGTGATGCCCTGGTGACACCGGGCCCGCACAGGAAACACATCCCGGAAGAATTAACCCGCCGAACCCCGCCCGGACGCGATTTGCATCGATATACATAATGTAACAGACACACTTCGATCGTCACATCGCATATACATTCACTATTCTCATGTTCCCTTGGGGCTACTAAGATATAGTTATTTTTTTTAACTAATTGGTCGACACTATACTTTTGTTTGAATGATTTCAATTTGTGCTAGAGCCCCAAGCAAGGCCCCAGATAGAGTAGATTTCTTCGGTGTGTAAAATGTGCGTTAAATCATAATTTAGGATTCAGTTCGGTTATGTACCGCCCGGGTTAAGGCGCTGATTGCTTCGATGAAAGTGTGACGAAAAGGTGAAATCAAAGTGATATTTAGTAATAGACTAAGCCGTGCGTAATACTCAGTGGTTACGACGTCGATCGCTCATTTATGGATGAACAGTACATACTGATGATGGAGACGGCGTTCTTCCGAAGTCTTATCAAGTTCTTTCGGGTATTTGATTTCGATTATTATACGTTCTCAGTGATGTATAAAACTTGCGTGTCAATGGGACACGGCCTGCAAGTGAAGTTGATGTTACAGATCATAAAACCGATTTGCCAATTTAGTTCTTTATTTGATATTTAAACTACACTCTTCACCGTTATTGAACACTTAACTTGTTAGCGACCCTACATTGCAAATCAGTATGATAAGTGTTGCGATAATCTTCTCACGGAGCATTTCTTATAAGTGTGTCGATACTTGATCTCTAGCTCACGACACGACTACGTCTCCAATGAACTGAATGTTCGCTTCTCTCTCTTCTGTGTATTTCTTTCTAACGTGTTCCCAACAACAGTTCTAACGTTGATAAATTTGATTTCAGGCAACGAAGTCGTTCCTAGAAGCTTTGAGTGAGTCTGGCGCTGTGTGTGTGTCGCGTGCCACTGCGATCAAGTTCCTCCTGGCGCGCAAGTTCGATGTGGCGCGCGCGCATGCCTTGTGGAGGCAGCATGAAGCCACTCGGCGTCGAGAGGGGCTTAACAAGTTTGAGCCCTTCGAGGACCCCCTTAAATCAGAACTGGACACTGGAAAATTTACTATTTTGGTGGGTATTTACTATAACTTGGCCGCAAGTTACTGACGCTTCCAATGTGTGCGTCTTTTCGCATACTTAAACTTCATGCCCCTTGTAATAAAACATAGACTAAGATTATCCTTGGTCTAATAGTAGCTCCATCTGTTTTTGTGATACGGATTACCAAAGTTATCCCATATAAGCCATGTGTTGTTTATGTATTACTTAGTGAATGCGACGCGACAAGTATATGAATAAGTCAAGTGTGATGGTCACAGTCAGACTAAAATAAACTCAACATCAAATTCTAATGGATGGAAATCATACCGTTGGTGGTTAGTCGTGTCTACAATCCTTAAGGCACTAAACCATTATACTATCAAGATTCAATGTTCACATAAATAACATACTAAAACTTATTCATTGTAATGTTAAAAGCAGATAAAGGGATGTGCTGTTATTTTAGGGACGTTGATTGATACGAGCCCACAGCATTATTTTGAATGTAACACGACATGTGTCTCGCAGTGATTGGCCACTGAAGTGATTAATGAATGGTGGTGACGAAGGATTTGTCCCGTCATAGCCACAGCCTCCAAGTCTCCAGTTTAGAAGCTATGTCTCAAAAAGTAGTAATTACTTAGTAGTTATTAGAAATAAAATTGTACCTAACCTACCGAAGTATACGAATAGATTGCTTTCCCTTCTAGTTGTCTGTCAAATTGGCTATCCATGCTTACTTTCAATTGCATAATTATGTTAACTAGCGATTAGTCACGGCAATGAAAGTACCAACAAAATGATTGATATTTTTATTTTTAGTAACCTAAACGGCAGATGGATACAATGGTGAAAACGGGCGTTACATGACTATAATTTATGGACAGTTTACTGATATGGTTTATTTATTGTATAGCAGAAAAATATGTATAGTTTGGTCTTTATTACAATATCTTGTCTGCGTTTTATTAAACAGGATAGTTTCCTCAACTCCCATTTTGACGTAGGCAGAGTGCGTGTTCGTGCTGAGCGTATTTTCCCTTTTGAGAGGGATGTACCTCTTTCTCTTCCTTCGCTAATTAAATACTTGTTCGTTTTAACTCCGCAGCCTACCAGAGATGCCACGGGTGCTGCTATTGCGGTGTTTACGGCGAACAAGCACTTCCCCACACTGACTACACACCAGACAACATTACAGGTAACAAACACACGCAATACATTATATATCATTGGAAAAATCACGTAAGTCGATTGAAAAACCGTCTTGAGAATGCTGTCGCGGGGGGGTGGTAAAATTCCGACTGATTGTGATATGCCTACTCGGAGTAATGGCTTATCATGCCAGGTCATGGCTTGGTGTGGGTAGGTCTGGGATCTTTCTATCTATAGATTTCGGTATAAATGGTAGCATACATGATTTCTTTATGTTATACATCACGCGGTTTCACCAGCGTAGTTCTCGTTCCCGTGGGAGCACGGGGATACAATATAGTCGTATGTTGCTCGCTGATAATGTAGCTATCCAATGCTGAAATAATTTTCCTAATCGGTCTTACAAATCTTTCCTCTTTATAATATTATTATGTTGCATATACCATATTCCCATATCCATCCTGAAGGTTTGTTCTGGACTAACTTAGCTCTGCGGTTTCACCTGCGTATAATTAAAGTAAGTCTGTATCGTCATCATCATCATCCTCCTGCCCTTATCCCATGTTATTTGGGGTCAGCGCAAAGTATAATAAACTGAAAAGTTTAAGCTTTTTAATGTGTCTCTCACAAATAACATGGCTGTCTATTAGAAAAGTAATTTTATCCGCTTACAACCTCACAAACTATATCTCTTTATAATATTAGTATAGTGAAATGATTTTCAAAACCGGATAAGATTTGAAGATAATCTGCTCCATACACTTTGCTTGTTCCCTTATAAGGTTACCGCTGGTTTGCATGACTATGTGGTAAGAAATTCCTTGTTGATATAAATATTTCGTTGTTGGGAAATTACACACGGCACCCTATTCCGTAAAGGATAATACAAAATATTGTATAGTATCCAATATGTTGTTGGTCGTGTAACAGCCGTGGTGGCCTTGAGGTTTGAGCAGTCACCTGCCACGCAAGCGACGCAAGTTCGAATCCCAGCGGGACCTGTACCAACGAGTTTTTCTAAAAAACTTGTGTACAGTGATTTCACACCACGTGCTTTACGGTGAAGGAAAACATTGTGAGGAAACCTGCATATTTCTGAGAAGTAATTCAATGACGTATGTAAAGTGTCTGAGACGGCGATGGACTCACCACGTTGGCACTTAATCATCTTCGGTGAAAAGTGGGTGTAGTTATTACAACACCTCTGCCTACCTCTTCGGGGAATACAGGCGTGAGCATATGTATGTATGTATGTTATGTTGGTTTGTGTACGCTTCAAAATGTATTTTCAATCACAATGTGCCACAGCGAAGCGTGGCAGGGCACAGCTATATATAGTATTCAATATTTTGTCAATTTTCAGCTATTGTTCTATGACACAAATAAAACAAGGACACAACATACAGTAGGGTATTAACAATCTTAAGTATTTAATTCACTCATGTATTTATGTTTTTCCAAAGTGGTTTTGGATATGTTGGTTTTCCCGTTATATTTAGCTCCACCGTACAGCTTTAAAATTTAAGATATAATATGTAAATGATATTAGTTTAGGCCCTGGTAAGGCACTTCTAAATATAGATAGAGGTATCGTCTAATCTATATATCGTGTGGTCTGAGTGATCGTCTGTTACGTAAGTGACGCAAATTCCATATTCACCGGCTATTACCATTTATTTAATATACTAGCGGTTTCACCCGCGTAGATTTAATTTGGTTCCCGCGGCATCCTAAATGTAATGTATAATAGTAGCCTAAGTTACTCCCTGTAACATTAGCTATCTGCCAGTGGAAGTCCCGCTAAATTGGATCCAGCCGATTCAGAGATTATCCGAAACAAACACACAGAAAGACAGATAAAAATTCTGAAAATTACTTTATTTATGTCTGTATCGTATATACTTTCATATCCATTTAGTGAAAAGCTATTATTTTGGAATTACAAACAGACACTTCAATTTTATTTATCTGTATAGACTGTATATATAAAATAAGTTAAACATAAAAAAATTAGATAAAGGAGTTTTTATTTTATGTTTAAAAATATATGTACCACCAGCCGATACTCTATGTCAAAAATATGCGCTTAAAAGTCTCTACTCTATATCCATACAATGTATATAAACAAAAATATTAATTTCGTTTTTGTAAAAAAATGTCGACGTTATGCTCGGTCACCCATTTTAAGTAACTGTCACTGGCTTCCTATATGTAAACACAGCGTATGCATGTAAACCAAGGCTGTATGTATATGGGCCACGCTATCACACATCAGCACGGTTTTACGTGTACAACGTCAATTCCGACCCACATTGTTTTGAGCCCCTGATTTATGTTCACCTATACACCTATTTATTCTCGTCCTTTTATTCAGCACGCCTACGTAAGCTCGCCTTCATAAAAGGGCATATTCAATCAGCATGCTGTTTACAGACTACGCACAATGACCTTTCTTGTAAGGTAGAGATACTGTAGAGATAGTTGGTTCAAATATGTTACCGATGTGAAATGTTCGAACAATACAATAAAGTATGCAATGTAATTGTTTTTTTTTCTCATCGGTATGCCCCAATAGTAGTCTGGAACCTCAATTAGTACCCAGTTAATGGAAATTGGTTCGTCTACTACACATAACTGGCGAAATGTGGGTGAACGAACTATACATGCGCACTTACCTCCGCTATTTTCACTGAACGCTCTGCACCTGTAGGTATGTAATGAATAATAAAATGTTTTTAATTCTTAAGAGCCGTGGTGGCCGTGGTGTTTGCGCAGTCGCCTGCGACGCAAGTTGGAATCAAAGCGGCCTATACCAACGAGTTTTTCTAAAAACTTATGTGCAGTGATATCACACCACGTGCTTTATGGTGAAGGAAAACAACGTAAAGAAACCTGTATATCTCTGAGGAGTAATTCAAATAGAGATATGTATAGTGACTGAGACTGCGTTAGACTCACCTTTTGCACGGCTCTTAATCATATTTGGTGTGATATGGGTGTTTGTTTGTATTACACCTAACACCTCTACCTACCCCTTCGGGGAATACATACATACATACAAAAAAGCCTGTATTTCCTTATCTTTAATTTATGTTTCAAATGTTGGTATTTGATTGTTAGTGTTCGATTAGTTATTGATGTTTTGCTTATTGTCTAATGTTAGTACGAGTTAGTTTTGGTATTGGATGTGGACCCCTCCTCGGGTGAAGGCCTCCTCCAGTCTTTTCCACTCAGCTCTGTCTTTGCCGATATGTTGACATCCCATTCCTATTAAATCTGTTCAGCATATATGTATATGTGTGTTTAATATAGTTGTTGTTATCAGGGAGTGGTGTACCAACTGGACGTGGCGCTGCAGTCGGTGGACACGCAGCGCGCCGGCCTCGTGTTCATATACGACATGACCGACTCCAAGTACACCAACTTCGACTACGAGCTCTCACAGAAGATACTCACCATGTTGAAGGTATGTGACAATCACTTTGACATTAAACAAGAATATTGCAATTATAAGCTGGTTTCAGTGTCTTCGTGAAGAGTAACAAACAACCATGCATACAAACTTTCGCGCTTATAATATTAGTAGGATTACCTAACTGAAAATATCCTTACAAAACTGGTAAAACACTTCAAAGACCTTTTATGCAAAATAATATAATTATTACAATATGCCACATCTCTTGTTTTCTCCAATTCTTAAAGCAGGTAAGAGGATTAATTTACATATGTACGAGCGATGCCCACACATTATATTGTATTTTGTTAGAACAGGTAGCTTGGGTAGGGATATCGTGTTTTTGTTTCGTACCCTGTATTGGCTCATCTACACACACCGCTACAGTAACAAGAAATGGATTTACATACATACATACATATGCTCACGCCTGTATTCCCAGAAGGGGTGGCCAGAGGTCTTGTAATAACAACACCCACTTTTCACCGAAGATGATTAAGTGCCAACGTGACAGATGGTGAGTCCATCGCCGTCTCAGACACTTTACATACGTCTTTGAATTACTTCTCAGAAATATGCAGGTTTCCTCACGATGTTTTCCTTCACCATAAAGCACGTGGTGTGAAATCACTGTACATATTTTTTCTAGAAAAACTCATTGGTACAGGCCCCGCTGGGACTCGAACTTGCGTCGCTTGCGTAGCAGGCGACTGCTCAAACCTCAAGGCCACCACGGCTAAAAATGGATTTAATACTCAAAACAGCAAAAAAAATATCGGGAGTATTTGTATGAAGTTCATATTGTAATGCATATTTCCTATGTTTTCTATCAATGTAAAACAGTTGTGAAAATGTCTGCGTCTAAGTATTATCTTGTGCAATGTTGTTTTTTGTAAAAAAATTATGCGCTCCAATTGGTAATTATTGCCATGTTATAAGGCTAATTATGAAGTGTGCTGCAATGCTTGCAATAAATACACTTGGCACTCAGTTTTTTGGTAAATAAGTTTCTAAAACCGGATTAGTTTTAGAATGCATTAGAATTCGCAATTTGTGTTTAAATATCTTCACATATTGATATATCATTAATGTAGCGGCCGTTCTGATTCGATTTTAATTGAATCAATTAACCCACCAACGGCGTAAAAACTTTGCCAATTATTTAATTAATCTGATTATATACTGTAGTAGATGTATGTAACACAATTCGAATAACGCATACAAAAAAGAAAGTCACGTGTTCATCGAAAAAAATGTTGTTATACAAGTGTATTACTTATCTAGTGCCTCATGTAAGGCATTTTAAATAAGTAATATTTATAAAACTAAAATTAATCGAATGTCGTCATGAGTTATGAGCGCTGACCTTGAATGCGCAGTAGTCATTTTATGAATGTCTCTGTCTGTTTTTATGGCGCGACACGAGTAAAATACATGCCCAGTTTCTTCCCCATGATTTTCGCTGAGCGATCATAAGTCGTGACTGCACTTTTACCTCCCTTACTAAAATAAAAGAGTTAAGTATATCTTATTTACACGCGTGACGAAAACAACACAAAACATATTTTACGCGCAACAAAGTAGTGTTGATTAATACTACGATTTTTTTTAATCACAATTTTAATAACATGCTAAAGGTACATAAGTAATATCATATTTGTAATGGCATGTTACGGTTTTCCTGTTGCTCACCGACAAGCAATCATTTCGCAGAATTTCCTCTACTAGGAAAAGGGGCTAATTCTCAGTTGCGATATTAGCGATTGCTTTGCGCTGGTTTGGAAGGCATCTAAACGGCTGAATGATAGTTCATAGGAGCTATTTATCACTAGGGACACATTAGAAACTCTAGTCAATCAGCACATGGTATTTTCATACTACTTTCGGGAAGTATGTTAGTGTTAATTTTTGGGGTACCGTACCGTAGGGATAAAAAACGGGATCCTATTACTAAGTCCGTCTGTCAGCAGACTGAACCGTGATATCTTATGAACCGTTATAGTAAGACAATAGAAATTTTCACAGATGATGTATTTATGTTGCCGCTATAACAATAAAATATAGTAAATAAAACAGAATAAAATGAATATTTAAAAAGGCTTCCACACAACAAACGCGTTTTTGTTTGCCGTTATTAAAGATAATGGTATGGAACAGTTCGAATTTCCGAAATTCAAAGTGCCTTTCCAGGGACCAACTTAATAAATAATTTTACATTTCATTTTTATTTCACTTTCTTGCTGGTTGCCCAGAGTGGTTTTCGCCTACAATCCATTAGTGACATACGTGGCCAGCCCGGGTCCACTTAAACTTAGTGTCTTTGAGAGCGCCGCTGGGATACAATTATTGAAAGCAGAGTGATGTTTCGAACACGATCTACTGTTGTGTTCCATTCCGCGCCAGCGAACTTTGATTCAGTCGCTTACGTCTACAAACCCTGTCTCTATAAAACAATCTTATTTCGTATCTCGTCATATGCGAACGTAGGTATATATTATTCGTTCTACCGTATATAATAACGTGCACAACATTCTCATTTACCTGGCTATGGGCGGATTTTCCTGATAAATGAACGAAACATTTAGGGCATCATGCGAGTAAAATGTTACTTAGAAAGGATCTTCTCTGGGTAAATGGATGATTTACGTAACTCGGCACCGCAGGGCTTTACTGTAGTCAGAGCACGCAAATGTTATCATTTTTGGGTCATTTTTAAGCTACCGTATAATAGAACTTGAATAATGGACGCGAATATGGCAGTTTTCAACATTTTTATCTTTTTTGCTGCTGTTACGCAGAGCAGCAAGTTTTTATCAGCAAAGCAGTTGGATGAAGCTCGTTTGTAGCATTGACCGCCAACCAGTGTGACTGAGATTGGTTCATGGGCACTGATCAGTAGGGGCACTGATCAGTAGGTCAGTAGGTACACATACCGATACTTCAGCGATCAGCCGTACCCTTAGGTAATATTGGTAATTGATCACCTTTCCTACTCAATACAGTACTGAGCATATCTGACTCTTGGAACTTATTTTTTTAATACAATAGTAGGTAGCTAAGCAAAAGCAAAATGTTATTTTCTTTCTGTTTAGGAAATCGGGTTAGGTCGCGTGTCGAGTGCCACACAAACATACCTATAGAATCTTATCTACTTTATCTTACCGACTTTTACTCAACCGACTAGATCCAGCTCGACCCCTGAGGTCTGTTGAGTTACACTTGATTTACACTTATGAGGTAACGCCCAGAAGGTAATGATATAGTTGTCCATTACTATTCTAAACAGAAATTGCCAAACTTTAATATAAAGTTGATATAATTCACACTAAGACCGTTCACAAGTCTGACTCAGCGCTTTCTTGGTAAGTATAATCTAGCAACTAATTTAAGGGAGGTGTAAAACTGAAAACTGTATCGTACCCGGTTTTAGGAGTGCTATTGCATTTTAGCTTCATACGCAATTGTTTGATTGTACTGTCTACAAAATACCAATTATAAACCTGTGTTTACCTAACTATTATCTAGTATATAAAATTTTCATGTCACAATGTTAGTTACTCCTCCGAAACGGCTGGACCGATTTGTATGAAATTTTGTGTGCAGATCGGGTAGGTCTGAGAATCGGCCAACATCTATTTTTCATACCCATAAATAAGGGTGATCACCCCAAAAAATCCCGTTTTCTGGGCACAGCTAGTTTTAATATAGAAATAGAATAATGTACATGCAATCGGAAAAAAATATATCGTAACTAACATCTCCAAGGTTTCATGTCAAATATCATATATTTTTCCGGGTAATGTCGCTAAATGATGTCACTCCGACTCCTCGTGTAAGAATTTGCGTGTCATTTTAACGCTCCGTGGTCTTACCGTCAACTATTTATTGCAGTAACAGTGACAGTGACAGATGTTTACACTTATACACGCTAGACACAACTCTACTATGCGGTGTACTAATGCCATTATGCGAGTATAGAAGACTAACTAAGATTATCAAAACGTCTTAAATCTTCAAAATATTCACACTTATTTAAAATAAAATAGTAGTGAATTTCAATTAAGCACTTTGCATGATTCATTATGTGGAAAATAAGTCCATCATATTATGAAATTAAAGATAAAATATGATAATGAATACAAGATGGAGAGTATACATATTTAAAATAAATATACGTACACATAATGTCGATTATGAAGGGCTTTCTAATACCTACTTTCTACATGCGCATTATTGTATATGCTTGGTGTTTACAATGTTACGTAATTCCAATTCCCTTTACTTTAAAGGTTAAGTGATGTGTATTGCTGCCAGAAACGAAATATACATAAGTAAATATTCCCGCCATCTCAATTTATCAATCTATTTTTAGCCCATCGCCGGTTTTCTGTGGGTAGCTACTCTTTTACAGCATTTTATTGATCGATATTTGATCAAGAGAGTTGACACGTGGTCAACCTCGACTTAATTGTCTATCCTTTCCTCCCATTCGTCTGTATTTTTAAACTAATGTAGCCATTCTTCATCCCACACAATAAATATATATCATATGCTCACGCCTGTAGGCAGAGGTGTTATCACAACACCCACTTTTCACCGAAGATGATTAAGTGCCAACGTGACAGATGGTGAGTCTATCGCCGTCTCAGTCACTATACATACATCTTTGAATTACTTCTCAGAAATAAGCAGGTTTCCTCACGATGTTTTCCTTCGCCGTAAAGCACGTGGTGAGAAATCACTGTACACAAGTTATTTTTAGAAATACTCATTGGCACAGGCCCCTCTAGGATTCGAACCTTAAGGCGACCACGGCTCTTATACAACACAATAAAGTTACTACAAGTTCATTTGTAGACTGTGTAAGGTTGTACTAAGTTTAATATCGAGCCGTTTGTAGTATAGTTGACTTGTTAGCGATGAATTGTGATCAGCGGCTTTACAAATGGCTCCTATCGTAAGTTGGCACATGGCAAGTTAGGCTGCGAGGACTTTGACGCGTTCAAACAACTTGACTGAACTTGGAATTTAATATACCTTCTTACAACACGAATAAAAGCTATCAAAGTCTCGCTTTAATCCTCGTTAATTACAAATTTATAAAGCTCTTTATAATGTTAATGCTCATTACCCTACAATTTTACAGTCAGTTTTCTTAGTAGATAGAGTGTATTACGTAACATTTGTAACAATCAGCTTACGTTTAAATTCTGAGTTGAGTTAAGTGAGACTGTTTGACACTTACATCAGATGAATGTTTCCTACACTAATATTATAAAGAGAAAATATTTGATTGTTTTTTATTTGTACTTGAACGATTTTTAAAATTCTTTCAGCAATGGTGTACATCAGCAAGTAACATAGGCTATATATTATCTCTGTACTCCCACAACAGCGGAAACTACGCGGGTGAAACCGCGTGACGTCAGCTGTATTGTATATTGTAATGGGGCATGTGATAGGGCTATGTGTGTTGAATACAGTGTTTAGCGTGATGTAGGCCGCCGCTACGGCGTAGCGATCGTGCTACGTATACAAACAGCGTGTCAGTCTAGTTCAGAGCAATTTAATTAATTCATTTTGTTTTTACCCCTAAGGGTTAACGCGTGCCCTGTTTTAGGGCTTGTATTTAACCTTGATTAAGAGTCGTTGTTTGCTCGAACAAATTCGGCTTTTCATGAGAATGTTTTGTTTTTTTGCTCTGCCAAATTGGATCGTAGGTAATCAAAATAATGTGCAAATGCTGTAACGCATACTTATGACACTTTTAGTTGTGAAGCATACAATGACTAATACTAAAATCCACTTTAGTTTGTGTGTGGCAAGCGAAAGTAAACAAACGATAACAAGCTATTTCTGACATGACGCAGAAACGTCTACCTTTAAGAAGAGTTTTAAATATAAGGATAATGGAGAAATATGGCCAGTGTGATTCTGCCAATTGTATGCACTGTAGCATAACGAAAATGTTGTCCGTTGTTTCGCCGAAATCAACGTGTGTTGTGTGTACATAATTATTGAAATTCGTAGCTACGTTTAACCGTAGCGCAGTGGGCGCGGATGTGTAGTCGTTTCGTTGGAGAGCGCGCCGCCCGCCCCGGCCGCCCGCCCGCCGTCGCCCCACGGCCGCAACTGCGAACTGCGAACCTAACAGGCTGACGTCAGTAGAGCCCGCGCCGCGGTAATGCGTGCTCGTCGCGACATTACGCTCCGTTTACGACGACACCGGATACACAACACGCACTTGTAATCCTAAACGATTGATAATATCTGCCTTCCGAGGTGTTTCTTCGATACAGTGATACCCGATCTCGGCAACGATCGCCACTCAAACAGTGCGCAAACAGGTGGCGATTGCATATCAGTGTCTATTATTGGTTATTGTCACCATCGAGTGGTGTTGCAGTGTCGGCTAATAGCCGTGTGCTGGTGGAAAGTGCATTCGACTGTAGAGCCCACTCGGCCGACTCGGACGATACTTCATCGAGGAGTAACTGCCGATCGATAGTAACAGCTGAGCCGATTGAATCCGCTGTCCGCATTGCTTATCTGAGGTAAGATCATACTATAATACACATAGTATTATCTCTGACCTATTTTAGGAGAGCGACTGTTGGCTAATTAAATCAAAACACTATACGTGTATATGTCACCTTAGGTTTCTATGAAATCGTTTATAAATAACACCAAGGTCATTAAAGAATTACACTTAATCTTTTGATTAATCAATTACTTTTTTCCGTCAACAAACGCTTACAATTTACAATGTCTGCTTAGTTATTGTAGTTTGTTGAATTTGTCATCATTGACAAAGCGTGTGGAATCGTCGGAATGGATATTTCGTGAAAAATTCAATTAGGATTTCAACACAATGCTGGAACAAAAATTGCACTTCAGTGTTAGGTAGATAACTATATACAATAGCATTCAATAATGCTAATACAGTTTTAATAGAAACTACTGAACGTTATCTAAATCATATATACAATTCTCGCATTTGTAACAAAACTCCTCCGAAGCGGCTTGACCCATTTTTATGAAAATTTTTGTGTACCTATATTCTGTAGATCTGAGAATAGGACGTAAACAATTATTCGTCCCAGGTGATAACGCTGGTCTACTTCAAAAATATACATACATACATGCATATGCTCACGCCTGTATTCCCCGAAGGGGTAGGCAGAGGTGTTGTAATAACAACACCCACTTTTCACCGAAGATGATTAAGTGCAAAGTGACAGATGGTGAGTCTAACGCCGAAATCAAAAATACGTGTATATATGGTAAAACAATGATTGTCGGGCACAGCTAGTTTTTTTTATAAAATACAGTTTTAAATATGTTTTCAGAGAAATAGAAAAACAAGGACTAGTCGTATAACATTCAAAAGTAGGAATATCTTAAATCGTTCAAGATCAAGAGCATGCCTAAATTAAATTTGGGGAATCGGCTGAGGTCTTTGAATTGAATCGTTTTCCTTGCAAGAGCACCGAGTAGTATATAATGATTGCGAAAATCGAATTGCGTGATGTTATCGAATATCGGACCCTTCAATCGGGACTGTGTCACCGAGAGGTTCACGTCACGTCAATACCCGACACCCGCCTCTCACCCGTAATGGGATTAGCACGTATTTGAAATCAATTAAAAGTAATTGTTTAACTCTCTATTATAACGTTGCTATGTGGAAGACCGGAGTATAATTGCTTTTGCACGGAGCTCTTCAAGGTCCCGCTGGCGACTTCATTGCGCTAATGGATTTTAAACCTAAACATTATTCTGCGGAAATTGCTCTCTTCGTTTAATTTCTTTGAATTTGTAAGTGACGTTATATTATTAGTCGGGTTGGGGTCGTAAGAACTGGAGCAAAACGTAGGCGTAGATACTCACTCTCATGCTCTGCTCATAGTTATAAATGTCTTTTAGTAACATCTTACCAATCGTACCAATCATGTACATCGTCTTGTACTTTTTGAGCTGATTTTGTTGAATGATCAACCCACTGAAATACAACTCGTTCCGTTTTACATCCTCTTATACATACTACAAAAAGTATTTTATTGATCGTTACACCCGTATTCAGAAAGGTAATTCAAGGATAAAGAACAATGTAACGTTTAATAAGACCGAAAAGCTAAAAACATGGTGCAAAGTTGAAATAAAGATTTCATAGTATCATCAAAGAATAAATGAAGAATCATTCGATTATAAACAAACTGTTACGTTGGGTCATTGATTAGAAAAACTAGGTAGACATTCTCACGTAATGAATGAGTAGAATTTTACTAGACAGTTGAGTATTACATCTGTCTCGTGTAAATACGTGGGTAATTGAATGATCGCAAATGGCATGTTAATATGGAATATCGCTCACGTTTACGACCTGCGCTCGATCACGTTGATATTAAGTAATGATACATGATGTTTGGACTTTGGAGGCCGTTGTGGGCGCGCCGACCAGTCTTCAAGAGCAAGGTCACTCGGCGCCTCATGCTCATAATGTTTACCGGTTTCTCCTTTGAATCACATATTCAGCTTAAATATTTTCGCAGCTTTTTTACGAGGCTTTTAGTTTGCGGTTTGTTTTAAAATCGTTTAAATATGTTTGTTGTTTGGATGTGATAAACAAATTAAACATGTCAAAAGTGTTTGAAGTCTTGATGCGTGACTATTTATTAGGGAGCAGCGACGTCATCAAGATACAGTTGCAAAACTATTAATAGACCCGCCTAAAGGTTGGGTGTGTCTGTTGAACCTTGAATACGATTGGGAAAATTACCATCGAGAAGTTTAACTACATTATTAGTTGGTTAAAAGATAAGCTTACAATTTGTAATTTTCCGGGAATATGTTTTGAAATTTATTTACGAAGCTCTTTACGTTGATTGGCCACTTCTAAGAAAATAATATATCAGTAGTACATCTACGTTCCGAGTAAACAATCAAAGTTACTGCGTCGTTTGATGTTTGTTTATTTTGATACATTTTTCACGTGAATGTGATGATATTAGTAATGACTAAATTAACTGATGAAACTTCAAAATATTTGACTGGTTCAATGTCTGCTTCGCTTAAGTTATTTGGCATTCATGGCCACATGAGCATTTGAATAATGATATGTCGAATTTGGTCATGTTTGTTCATATATTCGGATGTAGTTCAGGTTGTCTATCTATACCATAATATCAGGTGTCAGTATGAAGGTGATCGGTTGTCGAGATGTTATTGTATCTGATCGAGATCACTCAGCCCTCACCTTGAAGTCACGTGTAGCTTGAGTCATCCGCGGCGCTGCGCACCGGCCCGCGTACTCCCACTACCGTCCGCCACAACACAACTATTGCGTTCTTTGGAATTTTTATTATGTTTACGCCATTACATGGGATGGGTTTGTTAAATTAAATAAAAATACATGAATCAAATCAATACACTTTGCATTACATTATATCCAATTGTCGTCGATATCAACAACATCTACTAATTGGATTGCACTCGAATTTATCGATTAAATCAATTTTTTATATCAGTAACTGAACGATAAAAGTGTATCTACTTGGAGCCTCTTATAGGGGGATGCTCATACTGCTGATTAATTTTGTCTCGAGAGAGCGTAGTTGCAATTAAGAGAATTTTCATCGACTCGTGTCGGAGCGAGGCATCGAAGCATCGACACAGCGCCTGCCGTCGGCCACCGGGATGATTAATATCCGCCAGGAGAAGGTCGCGCGCTCAGCGGAACCGGTGACGTCACCTCCGCAGCGCTCTACTTCCGCTCCTATACGTGCACTTATTAAGAAACTCCATATCCACCTCGTCGAGCTTGTCTACTTCTTTCCCGTATTTATTGACGACCCTCAGTCACTTATGAGAAAATACTTAGGTAGCGCAGACTAAATAATACACATACACATCCAATTTCTAAGTACTTTATATGTGTTGTTTGCGAAATAATAATGTAGGTGTATATAGCTAATGTTATTTACGTAAGATTACACCCATATCATTCTTCAACAGCATGTTGAATTTATCTAATTCCTTGTTTGTCTTAGATGGACATACGAGTTGACGAAGATAAGCCCGCTAATCCAGGGACGTTCTGTGTTTATGTATTGTTGATTATATCTGTTTTATAATTTATGCATTCTCTAGAAACAATAGGTTTATTCTAAAAAAATCCCTAGTGCATTTCATCATTCGCCCGTCATAATGAGATAGTGTATTCATCTTCACGCTCGCGAGCTCGTACTATCATGCTAACGAGTGCTTTCGAAGGCTCATGTGTACCCTGGTATAATATACCTACTAGTCTGCCTTAGTAAACATGTCCTCGTAACAATCGTTCACCTTAATAACATCATTTATATTATTTACTACAATAAATGGAAGAAGACATATTTTTCTCACAAAGGTCTTTCATAATGTTATTGCTAAAATCAGGTAGTTCATCATCATTAGATCATCGGGAGGTTGTGTTCACAGATTTGGATTGCTTTTTTAGAGAAATAAACAGTTTCACGAGACCATTGAAGGGCGCACTCAGACGAAATCTATATTATACCAAGTGTATGTAATACTTAGCTTTCAGATACGTCCTATATACCAAGGCATTTAATATAATTTTTACATGGGTGCAATAATATGTACATAAAATATATATATATTAATAATATAGATAATTTATTCTATATCGTCGCCTGTGCTGTGACCTCCTTTGGTTCAACGTCGTTGGGCCCAGCCATGTGGATAATTTGACCCAACTACCGAGGATAGGCTTATTATTGATTATATTTATTTACGTACGTATTATGAACGGTCTCTTGTTTCTAGCTAGTGGACTACCGACGTGGTTTGTTTGATGGTATAATATGATCTTCGTAAAATACTAAATTGAACTTACAGATTCCATACTATTGATCGAAACCTTTTCGAAGCTGAGTACCAATGTCATGCCAACTAAATTCCGGTTTATTAAACAAAGTGATAAAATACAAAACAGGGTGTAAAAAAAAATATTCAAGGGGAATTGCACCTGGCTAATGTTGAAGAGAGCGACAGCTGCGCATGCGTCGAACTGTGCCCGTTATTTTTTTCACAGGGCTCAGAACAACTCCACTGCCACGATGCAACAAATAGGTTAAATGTTATTTGTATTTCGGTCCCGATGTCTATTTTACAAACAAAATGTCGGCATTGAGAGCACAAGCTAGCAAATTGGATTGTTTTCAATTTGTTTTTATTTAACTTTGACTTCTATATTGCAGTTAGTTACAACTTGAAACAATGCGACTGTGCCTTTTTTTTTCAAGAGTCTGTAATTGCAGTATTTTACAAATAAATAACTTTGGAATGTTTTGGAGGGATTTAATGTTACGCCAGTCGTGTCAAATTTACTTATGGGCAACGATGCCAGTCGGGGAACCCTGTTCGTCGTTTGGTGTCACACTCGGTCGAGTTTTACCGCATTTGTTGTTGGCACTCCGCAGCGAGCCATCGCAAAATGAGGACACCATTCCTGACCTACATCACGACAGGGTTGTCTGGGAGATAGCCAAATGTTAACCCAGAAGGTCTTAGTTTTCCACAAAAGTCTATTTAAAAAAAATCTCCTTTTCCAAATATCGAACAGTATCATACCCCTCGTTTTTACTCCAGTCGGGTAAAACGGATCGGTACCGGTTGAGGAGCATGTAAATGTGATGATCTAACTTATTCAAATTGGTATTGCCATTTTTCAACTACCTACTTGACTGTTGGTTTACAAAGGTGTCTCATTTAAGTGATTGTGACGACAAAATTTGAAATTCAAATTGTTTTATCAACGAACACCAATAAAGTTTATTCACCGTCGCGTCTACGGTAATGTTTCACTCGCATACATAATTTTAACGCAAAATCTAAAGTTCGGCTATTAAAAAAAATTGATAGAGAAATAAGAAGTGATCGAAAATATTCCAGAGTTTATTCGATTTGTGAAAGTGAAAGCAAAATACATCGTTGCACTGAATCAAAGTCAAAGAAATGTACAATGTGCATTTACTTCGACGAGCAAAGCTGTGCGTTGCCTTTGCATTTCATCATAGTTTTATTTTTCAGAGAACCAGAAATATGTACTGCTGATTCTGGGTTATAATGTCAATTATATTATTGTCTATTTTAACCTGTTTGATATAATTTAATTTCCAATGCCTCGCGGGATCAATGTCGCAGACTAAATTCGATTGTGAATAATGTAATTTATATTTTGCTCTCAAGGCTTCTCGCTGTTTTACATTTTCCTTCCACTTCTTTGCTTTAAATTTTATCTTGTGAATAATTACCAAATTACGTAATATCTTCATAAGTTAATTACTTTAATATTTAGTATAGATATTTTTCTTTTGAAATCCGATATAATAAAATCGGATTTATAAACAGTTCTGTTTCGGGACAAACTGCTTGGGTTATTGCCATGATGATAATGACTAAATACTTATACGGTAATAATACATAACATTACTAATACAAATAACGCTTACCTAATACTTGTCAATCCTTATAGAAAAAGGCGAAATAACGTAGCATGCATGATATAATATTTACATTATCGGCGTTTGGGTCTGTGTGTAGGTAGATTAGGCAGAGCGGTCGCGTGGCGTGAATGTGCGATGTTCACGCATATGTCGTTGGCTGTGATAAGGGATTATTTATGCATCTGGGACGAGCTCGCCTTGGCTGCATCATGACAACATGGCGATACGCTTCGCTGCACGCGCCATCATGTCGAAAATAATATTACTGTTTTATGATGTCGCCCGTAGAAAAATGAGAACGACGAGGCGTGCCATCTATTGTATGCTAATGTGCTGAGAACCAACTATTTTATGTTTCAATTTATTATCAGCAAGCTTGTTTAATTCGCTAGTTAATTGCTTACATTTTAGAATCGGAAAACTTGTTTACTAGGGGGAAAATGACGTAGATATTTTATTAACTAGTTATCTACAAATAGAATAGAGTGGTTGAGAAAAACGCACGTAATGTAAGCATTAGGCATTAGCAATACACAATTATTCAACTGCTTTTGAATCATTATGGGGATTTTATTTAACTGCAGTTATAACGTGGACCGTAATAGGTTTGACGTCAAAATGTCTTGCCACGTTGTAGATTTGGTCTAGGCTTATGACATCAGAGAGATCTCTTGAAATATATAAATAATATAAGGAATCACTTAAAACGTTACCGTGACTTGGCGTGTGTATCATTGAGCGAGTTGGTATCGGGGATACATTGCAGGAACAAATTTAACCACTAAAGAAATAACTGAAATTTTTAATGTATGTAAATCCTTAGTATTACAGAGAGGTCCACGAAAAAATGTACTTGATTGTTTATGCTTTCTATTCATTCTAATATAATAAAGCTGAAAATTTTCTGCTAACCCTAGAAAGCTAACGTTCCTCAAAAGACAAATAATAATTATTTAAATAGGTTCTTCGAAATCAAAAACGCTTTTCGTTACTAAATAATTTGCCAGGTTTCACCTGAATTTTGTGTTTAGCGGCAATTCCATAATTCTCGGAACACACTGAAGGCCGAGATAGCCCTGGATGGAACTACGCAGTGACATTTACGTACAAAGGTCACACATGTATGCACCAGCTAGCAATGTGAACGGCTCTGATGTCAATTTAGTAATATCCGCTCATCTTCATTCTATCTTCAGTCTCTGCGGAAAATATTACACTGTAACTATCGACAAAGCTTACCCCGCACGGCTCCTTTCACAATAGGATTTATTTATTTGGGTTACTCACTTTGCCGTCACGTTTTTGATCACATCAACATTGTTCAATTACATCTAAGGAAGGTCGTACATTGATCTTGTTCTTATAAAAATAAGGACAACCCAATTCAAGCAGAAATTCAATTTGGGACCGGTAACAAAACAATAACATGGCGGAGTGAGTATCTTACGGAGAATAACTTTGAAGATAACTGTATTTTTTTTGGAATAACAGTTACTAAATATTATTTATTATATATCTATATAAGTAGCTAAATTTATTCTTAACATTTTAATATTATGACACGATAAAAATGTTTTATCATTTTTGTTGTCGCTTTTCAAGAATGTATACAATTTTGTTAAAAAATCCAGACCATGATGATAAGTGTCAGGCAGGTTGGCGCGGCGCCAACACCGATTGGAGACAAAGTCCCAACGACACCGCCTAGTTCCAGAACGCACTCCATCATTTTTGATGAGGAACAGAGTTACTATGTCTACTAGACGCGCTCCACGGTGCTGTGTAACCACAAGTGCATACTTTTAGTTGATGTGATCTCTACCTCTTAATAGTTATTATTTATCATACTTATCTGTTTATGTGTAGCATAGCGTCATAAAAATTGTCGAAAAAAAAAGGAATGGCTACTTTTTAAGTTTTTAGTATACTTATCTTGCTAAGTTTTCTCATCACAATTTGTAGCACGGACACGCTTACAGTAATTATTCTGAGGCGCAGACTGAGGAGCCTCATTTGCAACGTGAATGCGGTCCATTTTCAGCGCTGAAATGGAATAAGACAGTACCTCCTTTGACCCTTTGAATCTTCCGGAATGTATGACGCTATGCAGCTTTTCTTAAGGCTACGAGCTACACATTTTTCAACAACAATTTAAGGGTGGTGCCTCAACAGCATTCTAAGATTTGAGTAGGTGTATTTGCGGCCGATTCCTAAGCTTTTATCGCCAATGATATTAGACTGTGTGCCAATGACAGATTTATTCACGTTTCATACGATGTATTGATCTATTATATAAATAAGAATTCATTGTAAGGTCACTGGAGGGAGATCCAGACTGAATCGTTCCCTCTAGTCCTTGTGGCCTGGCTAATGTTTGTGAAGTTGATTATTGTCCACTAAGTTTAAGTAATGAGCTCTCATTTCTGTCAAGACTTCTGAATGCTTATTAGTAAAATCTAAGTAGTACTTATTTTCTAAATATAAGTACTTATTTGTAGAAAAAACGTACTTAATGCCCGTCTTCAAGCCTTCTTGATTTGTGCGAATTTTAGTAACGATAGCCATTATAAAATAACATAAACAATATACATTAATACATAATGTTACGTTGATATATTGTGTGTGTCAACTAAGTCTAAATTATCGTTAAAGTTATTCACTTTACATATATAGTAATGTTTGTGTAAGTTGAAACTGAAATGGATCCAAGGCTATTGTGTCAGTTGTGCTGAACTTTGGCATTGCTATAGTATATTTTATTGCATTCAACACAATTAAGCAAGTGGTGCAGGCGTAGTGTCAAGTGGAGTCAGAGCTGAAGCACCTTAAAGGGGTTTATCACGCTTCCGACCATTCGCGCCGTGCCCTACTTCCTATCGAAACCTCCAGCGAAGGCACAGCTCATTGTTGAACTTTATCGGCGAGACTTCTGGAGGTTAGAAATTTACTTACGAAGTCACACAATGACAAATAGTTTATCGACGTCGTCGGGCGTAGGTATCTAGTTCTTAAGGGTTATTGTTAGCATTTATGTAAACACACTGTGACAAATGTGCATATGTGTACAAATATATGGTATCACATCATTTATCATTTTAGTCTTAGGAAGGAAGAGCGCAATATTCATGTAGGCAGGACTACTTTCCATTTATTTCTACTTCATTTACATTTAGAAATGGATGTGACAAGTTGTCGCCCGATGTTTAGTGCTCTCTCTTACTTTTCATAACATCAGAAAGTTAAGTAAAATAATCCATGTTTTAATATTTAAGAAATTCCATCTGCCATAAAAACAAATCTCGAAGTAATTCAAAGAACGTGCCTACTTCTTTGAATTGACGTTACTCGCATTAACTTATTCTTGAATATAAAGTAATGTGCAGGTGTTTTTCTCATTCCAAGTCACAGAATAAAAAACTCTTGTTTTGTTAAGCCTAATCATATGGGTACCTACGCATATTATAGGGTGCTGCTGGCGTACTCGTATATTGAACTCTGCTCTGTAGACTTTACTAGTCGTCATAGGGGCTTGTCTAGACTGCAGACATCATACGGAAGTCCCAGGACGATGCACTTTTGAAACCAAAATGCGCCTTTGTCTTGTGCCACAGTTTTTTGTTTATTTGTGATTGTTGTGAAAAGAAAAGTTGCCTACCTAGGGCATGTATTGAGACGGTACGAGTTACTACAACTAATTATGATGGAAAAAATCGCGGGCAAAAGATTTTTTCCGTAACATCCGGGAGTGGACGGGGATAGCGACTGCAGCCGAAATATTTCGCCTCGCCAGAAATAGAGAGGAATACTCCAAATTGACTGCCAGCCTTCGTTGATCAGAGAGGCACCTTACGAAGTTATTGTTTTTACTACTTTTGGTATTTTGCCGAATTCCCACTAAACGAATAAGTGGAAATAAACATACGGACATATGACAGGATTGAATGGCTCCGTGCCATATGCACCAAACGTTTGTTCAACTTTAAATGAATCTGCGCTTAGTACGGACGGGGGGATGTAGAGGCAGGCAGGTATAATAATTTCATGAATTGAAGGGAGCTTAATACGGGAGCATTGACCTCTCACCCCTAGTTCTTACCATCCAGGAGCCTGTTTGAGAGCCCACCCCAACTTGTCTTGACTATATTCTGAGTTTTTGGATGTCGATTAGCTACACGAGACCGTAAACGGTCCATAACCGGCGTGGTAATAAATTGTAGTGTATTGTAGTCCATTTATAGTCCACCGAATAAAGTACCTACTCACTCTTTACGTATGAAAATAAGCAACAACCTCCTAATTGTCTTTACTTGTCTGAAAGAAACAAATCGTTTTAATGTATTGCCGAGACAAAGAACGATTAGCCTGTAGTTTTGAGAAGGATAACTTTGAGTTGTTCGGATTTGCTTGCAATGCAGCATTTTACCAAAAAAGCCACTCCTAAAAATGACAGATAATGGCTCCATCGCGCCGTCTTAAGCATCGTTCGAGGATCCATATATAAATTAACGTGCGCAAATATATTCCTAGTTTGTTGAAATATTTCATACGTGCGTGTCATGTTATAGCCGAAGAACATTTTTTACTAACGTATTAAGTACTTCTTTATTTTTCAAAGCAAATACAGATATTGTCGGTTCGGTTTAAATAATGTATATGCTATTATATGCTGGTCGTTTATCAATGTCACTATTGTATACCTTTGTGCAAGTGTCAAAGTAGTTGAATTGGTGGCAGGAATGCTTGGTTCATTAACGCATTTAGTTCAAATTCTTGTGCATATGTCAGTACAACTTAACACATCCGTACTGTACTTATACCTACAACTACGTTATAAATAATAGTCATACTTACATGTTACGCACGATATTCGGGTAAAGCTTTTGTTAATAGACGAGTAGACAGAGTTGGATTCGAAATGTGTAAGTGAAATAGCGAATATTAACTAAACTATTTAAGTAGTAAATAGGTAGGTAAGCGCATGTTATAAGGCAGATATGTTGCCGCAAGCGACTCGCGAATAGGCACTTTACGTCCCACCTGACCAATTTGGTCTGGCTGAATACGCCATCGGCCCGGCGTAATGGTTACAATCAACGAAATGCCAGCGAATTTCCTTTTTCCCTTTACAACCACAGGAGTCGTGAACGTTGACCTTTCTTATCCGTCCTTGTTAGTCACCAAATTGGTTTCGACAAAAGGTATTGAGTGGGTTATAATAATTATTCACATTCCAAAGGTACCTAAATTAGATAGCGAGGTTTTTTTCGGAGATATTTGGCTCTTCTATCTTTAATCGATTTCCATTCAACACTTCAGTTCAAAATCCATTGGCTCGTCACTAGGAATTAAACTTATAATAAGTAAACAAATTAATTCCAAACACTGGTTTTGACAGTGATGTAGGTCAACGGTTCAGGGAGATTTTCGCGTGTCTTCTGAAAGAAGACCTCATTTTACCCTCGAGCGCTTACTCGGAACTACGACCGTGAATATTTATAAGGATAACTCCCTGGGCTCGTTGGTGATGCGGATTTATTAATAAAGTTTCGTCGTTATTTGTCAGGACAGAGCCAATTGAAGAAATTAGTTTACAGTGATTCGATTGAACCCTGATAAGCTAATTTTTTAATCGCATTTTAATTTGAGTTTGCCCAAAATACTTCATTCGTCAGGCGGGTCAAGGACTAACTTTTAGTGTTGTTCCGATACGGCTAATTACATCGGTCTTCATCGTTGCGCAGTTGTATTTTGTTTATGGAAACGTTGATTATCACGAAATTATTTCAACATCTTGTAAAGCAAACGTAGGCGTCGCCGCTTAGCTTCTGCCACATATGGTTTAATGTTCTAATATACGACACAAATAAGTAGTACCTACGTATGTCCTCCTTGCTACTATGTTTTGTTAATTTACATTGAATATTTTATCAAAGGTTGTACAAGGCACAATTATGTATACGTACTCGTATTGTTGTGTTGTGAATTTGTATTGGCACTAGTCGGAGATTTCTGCGTGACAAATAAAAACAAGTCCGCTTATTTACTTGGCGTCATAACAACACTGTAATTACTGTCCGAACCTTTTGTTAACAGTTTATATAATGTACGCGTGCTACACGTAGACGCTATTCCTATAATTCTATTTTGGTTGCGTTGTGAACTTGTTATTTTTGTACTGCGGTGTAACGCGGTTTTGTGGGGAAGCTTTCCATTTCGTCGAACGGATTTTCACGAAATAAAGAAACTAATCTGCCACTCTACTTTCACATACATAAAATATGAGAATGCATATACTATTTGTATACCTAATTACAGCATAGTCGCATTAGCTTAAGTGTTTGCCTGACATTCGGATTGGCGGCCGCTCACATTTTGGGCCTCTAAAGCTACAATTTCTGTGAAAAAACAAAAAGTTTCATGCATATTATGTGTGTGAAAGCTACACATATTTCCAAATCTCACTGAGTCCTTCAAAAAGAAAAAAGCCTGTATGAGAAAAGCCTGTGCCCTATAGGTATTGATGAGGACATTCTAAGTACTTAATGTCTTTATAGGTTTAGTTTTCTTATGATTATTTACGCGCTTACACTAAGGGTGTCTTGTGTTGTTTCAGGGTGGTTACCCGGCGAAACTGAAGAAGGTGCTCATAGTGACGGCGCCGTTGTGGTTCAAGGCGCCATTCAGAATCTTGCGGCTGTTTGTACGCGAGAAGCTGCGCGAGCGCGTACACACGGTGAGCGCGCCGCAGCTGTGTAACCACGTGCCGCGCGCCAGCCTGCCTACCCAGCTCGGCGGACACCACCAGCCAGACCACGCCGCCTGGTAAATAATACGACACTTTCTTAATAATATCTGCACACATTACCTAATACATGCACAAGCCTTAGAAGGTCTGGGACCCAAGAGCTATTCACATCATAGTTTCACTCATATTATGACACAGATTTATACGAAGTTTTTTGTATACATCTGTCACTGTGGCGCAGTTGAACTATTATTGCGATAGGAGCTCTTCGTTTCTCCCGTTTGCTAGATACTCCCGTGGGATGAGTAGCCGCGAGCATGGACTATCACTGTGCTTGTGCTTTGTATGCTCATTGAGCTTTAAAAATAAACAGCTTGATAGTCTAACGAAGGTCGCCATTCCGTTGGCGTGGCTAAAGTCACTGCCTAGATCCTCGCTGAGAGGTGTCCTGTGTATTGTAATATAGACGTATTAACAATAAAAGCTTTGCTTAAGTTGGAACTAGGTCGATTTTTGTCGAATATAAGATACGATGTTGCGTTAGGCTCAAATGCGAATTCGACGTTTGCGCGTAAGCATTAAATTTGCACATTGTACGAAAAACAAAACTCGTAACTTCTCATGGGCCCTCTAATTTAAACACAACTTGAATCGTGTTGTGGCACTTAAAAACGGCCACAATACAATGTGACTAACATAAAAAAACCACTGCGAGACACTGAAAGTCCGCTCCGCTCGTGACTTTCACGGTAGAAACGTCAGAATGCGTAAATATGACTTCGACTTCGGATTTGGTGTTTGACCCTAACAATGTACTGTTAATGTATAGGTACTTGTACCTTAAGGTATTCCATCGGAGATTCATAAACACTGGAATACTAAGCAGATGGTCTCTTTTATCCGCACATTTTCAAAGGTTGATTCGATACAGTACAGTTTCGAATGCCATAAAAAATCCACATAATTGTATTCATGAGCAACAGGAATTGTAAATGGCAAGTAATTAATAATAAATACCAGCTGTGTACCGCGGTTTCACTAGTAGACTGAATTTCATGGGTGGCCCGCGGAAAAATGGTGGTTATAAAATAAAATTACCATAAGTAACTCCTTGTTACATTAGCTGCCAGCGAAAGTCACGTTAAAATTGGTTCATCCGTTTCGGAGATTGCTCAGAACAAACAGACAGAGAGAAACGGCCAGACCGAAAAAAAATATTATATGTTTTTTATGTGGGCACCATATGCATTTAGTAAAAAGCTGTTTTGAATTACAAACAGACACTTCAATGTTATTTATCAGTAAAGATATAGATTAATAAACTGATACCAAGTAACAGTAATAAAGCCAGAGTTAATTCCCGATCTTGACCTATATTTCATCGTTTACAATCAATTAGGTACGAGCCCTAATACCATTAACGACGCGGCGGAAAATACACCAACTAAAACAATAAATCCTTCTTTACTGATCAAATATTGACGAAAATCAATTAATTATTTACTATAGATTACATTTATTGAATCGATGTTAATGTCGCTTTCCTTTTTTTGCTTATCTGAGAGAAACGCATAATAAATTTACTTAGTAAAACGATAAAATCACAATTTCTTAATGTTTTCTAATTACTTAATACATATTTACAAATATTTTTAATGCTGTGTATTTTGTTTGTTTTGGACTTCCTTCACAGTAATCGACGTGAAGTTGGCATTAAGATAGAAGTGTTTGAGACTGACAGACAGGAAACCTGAACCTGTATTAACGAGTTAGCATATTTGTCAATATCAATACTCCCTCGCAATATTTGTATCAGAAAGTGCGCAGTGCCTATGTGTCAGCGTTTCTCCACTCGCTACATAGATGGTGACACTCGCTAACAAATGCGAAGTTTGAGAAGAAACACACGACAACCTACATCGCGCAATAAGAGATTTCAAGCGCATTGTATTTTTTGCTAGTTTCCAACTAGATCAGTTTCAGCCGCAGTTCCGCAGGCATTTAATATTACTGGGGATGAGCATGATCGTTCGCTCTTGCCACACCTCTAGTCACGTAAATGACAAACAATTTCAATCCAAATATATAATGGATTTTACAAACTTATATTGCAAAGTTATATAATACAGTTGTTTGATATGATATGATACGTTATTTCTATAAGTTAAAATTTGTTTTCGTTTGGTTAATTGCAGGCTAGACCACTGCAAGAACTGCTACATCAACAACCTGCAGAACTCCAAGCTGGATGGGGTTATAGATGACTATGTAATCAGCAATCACATTCCACCGGTCAAGCCGCAAAATGGTGAGTTTTTATACACAAGTATAAAAAATCCAGTGTACATCTGTTCGTTTCGTCCACATCTTTGAGACGGGGACCATATTTAAAGACCATTTAATGACATTAAAACACAACCATAATCGTTAATGGATGTTATTCTACATTGAAATGGTACTACTCTTCCTATATTCCTTCCTCCTATATTGAAAGCCTCAATCCTCGTAAAAATATATATAATGTTTAAAATAATAACGTAAACGGACCACGATTGAAATGGCTAATGCAATTTTTAAGAAGTTATCAATATAACTCGACCTATATCCCGATATTCACATCGTTTGGGCGTAAGTAACATTGAAATTCAAAAGAACCCAGTGGGTCGAACTTGTTCAGTGGAGTTTAACGAGCATTTTTATGTGCGGGACAAATATATATGTATACTTGTTGCTGTCTTTTACACGACATGACTCACGTTGGACTTACGTGTCTTGTGAGTTCAGAGTATAAGAGAGCTGGGGAATGGTGGGATCTTCCGTTACGGATCTACTTTATACCGTCGCACCTGATAGATCCTATTCTGTCGGTGAGTTAGGTTAGTACTCAATGGGAATGAACAGAGGAGTGAAGTTGTGAGTGAAACCGACTTCAAAAATAATCTATGTTAGTCGCTTATGTTTTATATCGCGTACCTATATTTTTTGTGAGAGCCGTGGTGGCCTTGGGGTTTGAGGATTCGCCTGCTACGCATGTGGCGCACTTCGAATCCCAACGGGGCCTGTACCAATGAGTTATTCTAAAAACTTACGTACAGTGATTTTCACACCATGTGCTTTACGGTAAAGGAAAACGTCGTGAAGAAACCTACATATGTCTGAGAAGTAATTCAAAGATGTATGAATACTGCTTGAGACGGCGATAGACTCACCATCTGTCACGTTGGCACATAATCATCTTCGGTGAAAAGTGGGTCTTGTGATTACAACACCTCTGCCTACCCCTTCGGGGAATACAGGCGTGAGTATATGTATGTATCTTTTTTGTATAAAGCATACAACGCGTATCACGTTTGATGATAGTAGAACTGTTTTGCCAGTTTTGTAATAGGAAAAAAAACATGCAACATTAAACCAAAATTGAAATAAAGTTGGTAGTGTTCGCAGGAAGACTTGCCGTTCGGTGTGCATTATTCAGTCGAGAAAGTTTGTTTCCACGTTGCTTCTCCCGACAACCTAATCAATTTGGAAACTGCTTCACTGTTAACTTTTGTGCTATCTATCTACGTAGTTAGTGTTTCTCTTTGGTTATGATATTAGTCGTGTTTGCGGATTCGACCTTCAGCCAATAGGCAAATTCAGGCAAATATGTGTATTGGTATTATGAACAGCATATATCATGCTTCTATCATATATTGCTCACTTGCGTTACTAATAATAATTCGTTATTTTTTAACGAATTTCCTCTCTGCCTACCCTTGACATGGACACAGTACCGGACAAATGAGTCAATCCTCAGGCAGCTCAACATTACAACGAGGCTATCAACAACCTGTCTACAAAGAGTCATTAAGTTCTTCGGGCACACAGCACGACGCGATCCAGACAGCCTAGAAAGGCTGATGATTACGGGACGGGTCGAGGGCAAAAGAAGCAGGGGTCGTTCGCCAACACGATGGACGGATGCGACCCAGGCTGCAACGAGGACTTCTCTTCAGGCTACCATCCAGATGGCACAAAATAGAGAGGCTTGGAAAGCAATGTTAATAATGCAGACGTCGCACCATGGTCACGTCCCTCAGTCATGAGGTTACGACTACGAAGAAGACCCTTGACATCATCATAAAAGTCTAATACAGCCTATGAACACCTACAACTCAAAGAGTGTCACGGCGCGCTGCCTACCTTATAAATAACTACCTGCGGTTTCGCCCGCGTAGATTTAAATTC
Source organism: Watsonalla binaria (assembly GCA_929442735.1). Taxonomy (NCBI): domain Eukaryota; kingdom Metazoa; phylum Arthropoda; class Insecta; order Lepidoptera; family Drepanidae; genus Watsonalla; species Watsonalla binaria. Next base: position 3,313,280 of record OV838932.1, read on the forward strand.
CGCGGAAACCCTAAATGTTTTTATAAAATAAAAGTTTATGCTACTCCTTGTAATGTTAGCTATCAGTCACTGAAAGTCCCGTTAAAATCGGTCCAGACGTCGGATATTAGACGGAACAAACAGACAGACAGAGAATTTTTTTTTATATTGGCTTTATATTTCATTTCAGTACCGTATACTTTTATATGCATTCAGTCAAAAGGCGTAATTTTGGAATTACAAATAGACACTTACATTTTATTAATCTGTATAGATATAGATGCAAGTGTAATGCCAACATAATATAATATCAAAGGGATCGTCCAACGCACTGTAACGAGCACATCGCATCGAATCTCTTCGATGGAGCACCGGTGACCTTGCTCACCGCATAAACACATACATACTCTTAGGTAGTATTATTTGACTGCAATCGTCTCTAGTGTACATAAGCTCTCAGTCGGGTACCTACGGGTAAATACGAATCATAGAGCCCGTTATGCCTTGACTCTCTAAAACCATAAGGTTAATGGAAAGGAAATAATAGTGTGGTGTCTATCTGCAGGTTTAATAGCGCACGAGGGTGGATGTGACATGAGCAGCGCGCTCACCGACTCCACCGACATGCACATCAGCGGCGACCCGCCCTACACTTGCGACCCCAACCCACTCAGGTAATATACTATACATAACTTAACACTAATTTTAATAACAGCCACTGTTAGCTAAATAAAAAAAATATCTACAAATAATTTTCTTTAACTAAGCTTGATGTATGTTGTAGTGTAGGTACGTGAACTCAATGGTATTAATGCACTTCCCTTTGTCTAATAAATATCGCATGGAATGATCAGTTAAACATGTGCACGTCTTCTTATCACGAACAGTGCACTAGCTGTTAAAAATAATACGCTAAAAAAACACTAAAAATAATAAGCATATAATATTGACACAAACCGACAGCGGTCGATAGACGAAAAGAACTCTTTGATACATAAAATGAAAGTTTTTAAGATTTATCCCCGGATCGAAGCAAATGAAAATGATTTATTCAGTTTAGGCTCTGGTAAGGCACTTATGAATGTCGAGGAATTTACGACCGGTTCGGAAACTAGCCTTCTGAGAAGGACCGGCAAGATCACGTACATTACATAGTAAATAGTGATTAATTACAATAAAATTATATAACATTAATCATGTACTTATTCTATGGCTGCGATAGCCTGTTAACCAGTTATTTCCTATTGCTACTAAGCTGTTGACATAAATATAGTATAGCTACATACAAAAAAAAAATGTAAAGAAGAATATACAATTCTAAGACAGTTTCTATAGGTAGGTTCTAACTGTAAATAGATACGTGAAGCAGGACAAGAGAATAGCATCGCGCGCGGAAATTTGTGCGGTGTTGTTGAAGCTTAATAGGGATAATCCTTCCTGGCGGACAAATGAGTCCTAATACGATAAGACTGGGTCAAGCCGCAAAATATCAAGCGTCTGCTTATACCTTATCCAATGAACAAGTGGCCCTTAGAGCCAAAAAATTATGCCCTACGCTGCACAGATTCCATTATACAGTGAGTATCGATTTAACTCAAGTACACATTTATATTTGATAATATATCAAATATCATCAATACATCATATATCATCATTAACATTTAATTTCATATTAAACAATGATTATTACAAAGAAAAATATATAAAATTATAATTTAATTTTCAAACGCTACAAAATCTCAAGGCTATGTTATCGTTCGATAGGGTAAATTATTTTGTCGTATTTAATGGAGTCAATCGACGAACTCGATGGTTTTTCGTGTGGATATCTAGATTATACCTCCTAGGCAAGTAATATAAATCATGTACTAAAAGGTTACAAGAATTGATTAACCCTGATTATGCAGAATTAATAAGAACCTTATCTTGTTGTTTTATGAACCTTATTTGGTTGCAGTATTTTTCTATTATTTATACATGCTATGACCGGCAGCGATTGTAGCATAATGTAGTGCAAATCCGTATTCCCAATTAATACTCTAAATGGGAACCGTCCTGTGTTTGTAAGATGAGAAGAAGCTTTCCAAACATTGTACGATCTGATTGACGTGTGCCGCTATCTATTGAGTAAATGAGGAGTCTGTAAATTAGGTATTACCTTTTCACAGCTGAACAGATTTTGCTAAAATTTGCAATAGAAAGAACTTTAATTTCATTCAGAGTAACGTATTTATTGTATGTTTGCTATCATAAATATCCATCTACGTTTTACATTAGTGCGTAATTCGGTGGAGCAATACACAGAATGCCCGTAATTCATCATTCAATATGACAATAAAATCTGCTTTGTACAATGTACTTAGGAAATTATCTCATGCTTATCGTGTACTTACCTTTATCGTGTTGTGTAATTTATAGTAGCTATTACTACGAAATATGCATTATGAAACTATGTACTAATAAAATATTGTTGAATTGTGATAATAGAAATAAGCTGTTGATTGTTCTGCAACGTAAAGAACATCGAGCATTAAGAATTTCCATAAGATATGGATTGCTTGTTAATTTATCATGTCAGGTATTACGATTTCGATGAAAGAAGATTTCGATGAGCAGTATAATGTACGAGGAGATAATAAACAGGTTGTAAAACGTGTGTTGTATATTTTCCAGGCATACACACGGGTACAATGGCGACACAAAGAGCAGGCACATAAACTCTGGAGACGAGGACGATTTAGACATAAGCAGTGAGTATGCTGGACCATATAATGTCTTTAGCTGGCCGCATTCACACAATATTATTGTCAATATGCACTTTGTTGACGACATTGTTGAGTGTGTGCTGCTAGACTTTCCTGTTTCATAATGCACATATACAAGTAATACAGACACACATACATACAAATGCTCACGCCTGTATCCCATGGGGGTAGGCAGAGACCTGTTTGCCACATGCTACGATCCTTACATACTTCTTTCGCTTCATCCACATTCATGCATCTCTTCATACACTTTCTTCGGTTACGAGTGCTCCGAATTTGACCTTTCTGAAAAATACTATTAATTTGGTTATAGTAGTTCTTCCTTGGACGCCCTCTACCGACACTTCAGATCACATTCGCTCTATAAATTTCTTTCGTTAATCGCCTTTCACTCATCCTTTCGATATGTCCAAACCATCTCAACATACTTTTTTCAATTCTGGTCACCACATCATTCTTCAAATTGCAACTGTCTCTTATCACACTATTTTTCATACGATCTACAATGGATAGATCTACATTGTAAATAATGGCTAATACTTCAGTCAGTGACACATTTAGTTAGGACGCTAAAATTAATCTTATATGAAACCGTGATGTAATATCTAACCGCAGCATATGGACTACCTCCTTATGGCTGTAGTCTTCACATGTTTCCTGCTAGATCAAAGAATGTGTAGTAAGATACCACAACGTAACAAAAACATCACTTCGAAGACCCCATTAATATATAGCTACTAAAAAGTTTCCTACTCTCTATGCAACCTGCTTTTGAAACAAACTTCATTACTAGAAAAGTAAACAACTATCAAACAATTACGTCAATAACATTGTATCATTTTGACAATTTCAATGTTTTTATTTACAAACAAAATTATCATCTATTAACGAAAATGTCTTCCGATCCAAAAAGTGGTATGTGTTTCAAACGATTTACAAACAATAAATTATAAGGGTTTTGCGTAATGGGTCAAATACTTCGTAAATAAATGGGTAAAATCATTGTTAGTTTGTGTACGATAAGTCCCCGTCGAATGTTGTTAAATGCAACAACGATAAAACATCGCGATTGTAGCATAGTGCTATTTCAAGGCACATAAACACACGTGAAACAAGTAATCGATTTTTTTTATCGACTCGTAGAATGCAATGCGCGCAGTGTATATTAGTGTTTTTGTGTAGGGGCTCACAGTTATTGGCGTATAGTCTCAGCCCTAATGATTCGTATTCGAACACTTTTAACACCGTTCCGAGTTAGTAACTGTTTATATTTTACGTCAGTGTTTTTATAATTTTTTTTCGAAACTGTTCACAAGCTTTGCAGTACGGAATCTATAACAATTTAAAAATGTATTTTATTCATGTGTGTAGTTATAAAAATAAATAACTTTTAAAAAAAAATTTGGATGCCTTTATATTACTTTAATTTTACAACACAAATAAGCAGTCTTTTATCATGCAATTTATATCGAAGCTTTATTCATTCTTAACGACTATACTTTACCACAAAAACAAGTAGTAAGTAAGCATATAGAGGAAAAGAACATTAAGTGATTTTTGTAAATTTATATGTGCCAGAAATGTTTGCCCATAAAGGTATAACTTTGTACAGTGTGGACGGGATGAACGAATTACATTGTTCAGGAGAGTAATCAGTATCTGATTCTCGTCCTTAGTATGTAATGGTTTAATTTTCAAATTCTTTATTCTCATCAAGTCAGCATGTCACTTACACAAGATAACATGGTTAATAATTCAACAATATAAGTACTCTTCATTTTTAATGGAATTGTCGAAATAAATACGAAAGTTATAAACTCTTCATTTAGAGAATAGGTACCTCTCCTATATTGAACTCGCATCGGTGACAGCAATGTAGATGCGATTTTCTCGGCCTCTTTTAATTCTGTTTTAGTGTATTTATTGGCTTGTAAATGTCGTTGATCGTAACATGTTGTGTGTGTAGCGCGCGGCACGTGGTCGTCGGGCGAGGCGTCGCCGGGTCTGTCGGACGAGGAGTGCTCGGGCGGCGCGGGCGGCGAGAGCCCCGCGGCGCTGCTGGCCCGCCTGCGCTCGGCGCGCCGCGCCGCGCTGCTGGCCGAGTACGACGACATCCGCGCCCGGCCCCCCACCGGCACCTTCCACCACGCCAAGTATTACCATACATACTTGTTTTCCATTTCGAGTACCACATCCGCTACTAGGACATTGAATGCCAGGATCGCATCGACTAAATCCCATGGAGTTTCTCGATGCCGGTTATGTTGTCTAACTGTGCCTTGGGAGCTTTACTCTATTCTGAATCTACTTTAATTAAATTATTTAACGAATTTCAGTTTCATACGAACTAAATAATACTCTAACTTCATTTCGTTTTTGTTCGTTTGCGAAGGTTAGTTTTCGGAGCAAGGCAGTAGTAGTAGACCTCGAATTTTTTAATTAAACTTTATTGTATGATTGTATTCCAGATTGCCAAGTAATCTAGCCAAAAACCGGTACACAGACGTGCTCTGCTACGACCACTCGCGCGTGCTGCTCTCTCAGACCGACCCCGACGACCCGACCACGGACTACATCAACGCCAACTACGTCGATGGATACAAACAGAAAAATGCATATATTTGCACGCAAGGTATGATCGGACTAACATTATAAACGTGAATGTTTATGAATCTGGAAATATGGATGTTTATTACTATGTCAAGCAAAAAACGACTGAACTTTACAACAATATAGCATATATAACTTAAGTCAAAACCTGCGCAGATAGAGTCTCGGCTCGACATAAGCACGGTATGAGCAAAAATAGCGTGTCCGATGGTCATGACCTGGGTGCTTACTATAGCTTTGTTTATCTGCTATGTGCAAATTGCGGTGCAAACACAAAGGTTTTGTGAAAAAAGAAATAAGTTACATTCATCACGCACAAAAATAACGACTATCATTTCATGATTCAATTAATATGTCAACCTCTGTAAATTCGGTACCAATGCAAAATTACAACTATACGTTTTCTTTCACCATGAAAAACAGTACACATAAGTGTTTTTAAGTAACCCGTCGGTATGGATTGCGTAGGTCCCCTCCCGAAGACATTCGGCGACTTCTGGCGCATGGTGTGGGAGCAAGGCACGCTGGTGGTGGTGATGACGACGCGCACGGTGGAGCGCGGGCGCGTCAAGTGCGGCCAGTACTGGCCCGCCGCGCCCGGCGCCTCGGCCGTGCACGGACACTTCGCGCTCTCCACCGAGGCCGTCGACCACGACGACGACTACGTCGTCACGCATCTACTGCTCACCGACTTACGGGTAACATTGCATTTTTGTACTAACTAATGGTAATCAAGCGTGCGGTCACAGGGTAAGCGGGATACGCATGCCCGTGAACATGCCTAATGATATGAAAGGGCTCTCTTAAAATGTAACACTATTAATCATATTTTAGCTTCTAATATAACCTTAACGCAGGAAAACAATACTATACTGAGGTAGTATTATTTTGGTACGATCTTACTCAAGGTGGAGATATAGTCCCCAGTCCATCAGCTCCGAATTTCGAAAGGAATGCCCGACCTCATAAGAATATATATTAAGTGTATAATTTCGCTGATTATGTTGTATGTGTTTGCAGTCGGAGACCTCTCGTCGTATCTGGCACGGACAGTACGTGCGGTGGCCGGACTATGGCGTGCCCGGCGGCGGCCGTGCCCAGCCCGTGCTGCGGTTCCTGGCACTCGTGAGGCGAGCCCAGCACCGCGCGCTGCACGAGTACGTACCACGCCCCTACTTTAGGGGCCACCGTGTACTGCGCCCTCACTCTAGGGGCCACCGTGTACCGCCCCCCACTCTAGGGGCCACCGTGTACTGCGCCCTCACTCTAGGGGCCACCGTGTACCGCCCCCCACTCTAGGGGCCACCGTGTACTGCGCCCTCACTCTAGGGGCCACCGTGTACCGCCCCCCACTCTAGGGGCCACCGTGTACTGCGCCCTCACTCTAGGGGCCACCGTGTACCGCCCCCCACTCTAGGGGCCACCGTGTACTGCGCCCTCACTCTAGGGGCCACCGTGTACCGCCCCCCACTCTAGGGGCCACCGTGTACTGCGCCCTCACTCTAGGGGCCACCGTGTACCGCCCCCCACTCTAGGGGCCACCGTGTACCGCCCCCCACTCTAGGGGCCACCGTATACCGCGCCATCACTCTAAGGGCCACCGTGTACCGCGCCCTCACTGTAGGGGTCACGGTGTACCGCGGTACCTGGTGTTTATTTCATCGTATCTTTGAAGTCGTAATTATTTAACTGTCTTAATGTAAAATCGTGTCTAACTACGAATACAATTATTAACTTTAAATAATCATTTTCACAGTTTGGGTGACGCGTGGGCGGGGCACAGTAGAGGACCGCCGATTGTGGTACATTGCTCAGCAGGCATCGGCCGAACAGGTAATATTTATACCGTATCAGTATCGTTATAAATTGTAATCACAAACATTAGGGGAATCCTCAATAATTTGTGTATAATAAGTGCATAATAAAATGTTGTTACGTGTCGCTTCAGGCACGTTCCTGACGCTGGACATCTGCGCGATGCGCCTGGCGGCGGAGGGCGTGGCGGACGTGCGCGGCGCGGTGGAGCGCATCCGGGCGCAGCGCGCGCACTCCATCCAGATGCCCGACCAATACGTGTTCTGCCACCTCGCACTGCTCGAGTACGCGGTCAGTACAACACATCGCACCCTCAGTACGATAGGGGCTCAATACAATAATCCATTTTTTTGCAAATTGCATTCATAGATTGAAATAATACCTTTTCCAGTAATTATTTTAAGGAGGAGCTCGTGGCACAGTTGCTATTGCGCATATCATTCGATCAGCGAAGTTAAGCAACACTAAGCCTAGCCAGTAATTGGATGGGTGACCGCCCGAGTTCCCTCCGTGCCTCGGAGAGCACGTTAAGCCGTCGGTCCCTGTTGCCAATTTATAATCTTTGGCAATCGTTACAGGTCAGTCGGAGGCCTAAAATAGTCTGACAACTGGTTTAACCCAGATCACAGATTTCACTCGTTAAAGGGGTTGCGAAGGTCAGATTGTAGTCGCTTCGTATAAAAATCAGGTGATCAGCCACATCGGGTTGAATCAAGTACCGACCCCAACTATGTATGGGATAAGGCCAGGGCGATGATGATGACAGTAATTATTTACTAGTTTTGAGTACAATACACATTTGTCGATAAACTAAAAAACGATCTTTAATGACTGTAAAAAAAGGGTTGTGCTTTTAGGTCTGTTTATGATCTTAATAATTTTCGCATAAATTTTGGAGTTGAGCTTCTATCGTTCTGAGTGTGCGACATGTACCATCCGGGGCACTCCATACAGATGCCCGACCAATACGTGTTCTGCCACCTTGCGTTGCTCGAGAACCGGGCTTAACATACTCCAACAACTGGCTGTTGCTCAAATGCTTAATTGTAAATATTCCAATGTTAATATGTTGACTGTTACAGGTGATGCAAGGATATCTGGAGTCGGCGGAGCTGTCCGGCTTCGAGGAGGATAATGAAGACGAGTCTGAATGAAGAGTGTCCCGAGTGTCGTGCATCGCGCTGTGAGCTTTCAATGGACAGTGAGCGCGGCGCCGGCGAGTGTTCATTACAGTAGCGCGGCCACACGCCACCGACGCTCACACTGACGTATTCAACCACCGGACTATATACTAAACAGTGCTGCAATCATATACCGCGACACATGTGCCTCTGTCCTCACGCCTACCACACGTGATCGGTAATAGACGCAACCATGACGCAAGCTAGATCATTTGTGGGAGTTAGGTATACTTTGCGAAGTAAATAGAGTACAGTTCCCGGCGTTAAATATTGCACATAGTCCTCAGGAAAAGTGTCGATGTGCATTATTAATCGCCGGGTAGTGTATATGATTGTACCATGTACTAAATTAGGTTCACTGTAGGCTAAGTGAAGCAACACAAGCAACTGTCCCGCTGGCGACCAGACCCAGGTGTGGCATTAACACACTACGAGTATTTATTTGCATTATTATAAAATTCTTGTAACCAAAAATATTTTTCCATAATTATTTAGGATTTCAACTATTTATTTATACGTTATAAGAAGTAATATGGCTGTGTGAAGTAATTGTCTGTAATGTATGTAGTTATGTTTATATTGAATGAAGTGTGTCCATCGATGTCGACTAATGATAGTGAAATGAAGCGATGTCGGGTGCTTGATACGATTTATATATTTTGAGGTGCTGGTAGGCTAATGTCATCCCGTCACGTCTCATTCGCCACACTCACGTACTAGTATACGGTTTTGTATTCGCTAATGTCTATCCAAGCCATTTATAAAGTATATATAAGGCACTGACAAGTCTAGATATCATTACGAATTATAAAATAAATTATACATAAACATAGACTGAGTAATGTTAATGTGCTCCGAGCGTCGCGAGTGCACTGTTCGTGATGAAACGTCGTGAACTTATTCATATCCATTCATTTCTGTTTTGGTTCAAAGTGTTTAATAGAATAATTAAAATTGCAGTAGTACAATCAATATTATAACAAATGTCTACGAATAAATGTTACTATATTTAAACACGATAACACAAATGATATATTTTCAAAATGAAGTAAATTAGCAACATATCGCAAATGAGTATATTTTGAATCGCCGTCCTATCACGCCACGAACATATCGCAGTAGAGTACGTTAGCTGCTATCGGGCAGCGTTCTTCCTGCTAAATTATGAATCTCTTGCAAGTATTCATATTTGATTTTTCACATGCGCGCAGGGGCCGAGTACTATGTTTTGTTATTGCCATATTTTTTTCAATGTTAGACAGTTGACAATGACATTATACACGTCATACAAATCTCCCGTTCGCACATAGTCCGGCCCATGTTTGCGATTGGCTCCTCCTTTCATGCATTTCCATGGAGCACTATTTGTCTAACTAAATAATTGATAAATTCGTCCTCATATGCAGAGCACCGTGGTCGGCCGTTCGACGTTTTTCACGTAATATTGTATAATTTTTAATTTAAGGAAATTGTTATTCTTGAGCAACTGTTGGTTCTTGTAAATGTAAATATTTTAATTATTTCTGTTTTAAATTTAATTAAAACCCTTGTGACATACGTGTGGAATAAACAAATCTTGTAATATATACTGATATTTTTGATGTTTTATTTCTGCAAGATAAAATCAGCCTACATCAATAAATTCATGTACTAATTACGCACGTTTTTTGTGCATTGCGCCAGCAATAAAAACAGCTGAATTCCACGTTCTCCCTATTTTTCTACCCAAACGTCTCCGCCTAGTGCTAAACTAAGCAAGCTTCACCCTGCACTGTGTCGTCATCCGATATCGACACGACAATCTGTCGGCGACGTTCGTTGATTCGACTGATCGTTGTCTACAACGACACAGCGGGAACGTATTTAGTAGTGATTGCATAAAGCTACCGTCGTGTAGTTACAGTTATCGTCCAATGTGAAAATGCTCTATGGCTCGAGGACGTGAAAGTTACTGAACATTGTTTAACAAATAACGCTGACTTGTTTCGAGTGTATATCGTATAATTCTTAATTTGTTGGTTTCGTCTATTCGTCCAGCACAGTGTTGTCGTTGCCTCGGACGAATAGCACCGGGGGCAGGTCCCGGCTCATCACTTCCAGCCAGGACATGTACAGGGCCGCTGATTTAAAACACTGAAACAAAGTGGTGAGGTTCAAAATGTATTGACCGGCGCAAAAAACGATTACCACTAAAGCAAAAAGCGGTTAAACGGCGTCTGGAGCAGTTTAGTCGCCGGCACTCAAGTATAGTTTATTTATAATATACTTACGGGTTGATGGGATAAATATAATTATTTTATTACTTTAGCGATCATTGATGAATCTTCTTTAATAAATATTTACAATAAACGATTATATACCTTAGCACATATAGTATTTGTAGAAACATTATAAACATTGCAAAGAATATTTGTTGTAGGTTAATAATGTAGGTACCTGCATAATGATTCCGTCAATAAGTATAGACTATAGAGCGTCGTACCTTCCTCGGCGCAGGCAGCGTCATAACGATCAAGGCCGCTCCCATAGAGTTTTCCAACATCAACTCCCGCAGCCGGAGGTGTCTGCTCGTTCTCACCTTTTGCCTCAACTTGTCCTTGTCTGATAGACCTGCGCAGAGCTATAGCTATAAACCAATGTAGGAACCTACATACGAACATACCTTCTATTTAAATATTAAGTATATTATTGGAGCTGTGTCAGTTCACTAACTGAGTTTATGAAAACGTGTCTGTTCGTATCCGTTAGGCTTTCGTCCAGCTTCCACCTTTACAACTAAAACGTTGGTACATATTCACATATAAACACAATTCACGAGCCTCTCGCACTATTGTTACCTGCCACCTATTCAGTACGTGTTATTACTAGATAGAATGACTATGATCCAAGATCCTCGTTTGCGTGCGTTCTATTGTGTATATATTTATTTTGTACTTAAGATGACTCCCTGTACAACAATACTAAAGCAGGACTTTGCTTTTCTGACAGGCTGTATGGTTCGTTAGTTTGCTTAACAGTTTATTTAACGGTACTTAGTAACATAGCAACTCACCGCCTTGCTCTTGGGGCATAATACTATTGAATAAATCCCAGCTCTCTTGGCTCGGAGGCTGTCCGATGCCGCGGATTATGTTCAGCTCAGAGTAATGTAGCCGATACTTTGCCATTAGAGTCTTCATTCTGTTAATATAAAATAGGTTCTTTATTATAAATGCTCTCAGTGCATTAGTGTTTTTTTCCTAACTCAGCCGACTAGAACCACAGACTGTCACTGCCTCCCGGTGTTGTCTGCAAAAATACGTTAAAAACGTTTGTTTGGGTGTCTTTTAGCCAGCATTGAACTCATACCCTGCAGTCAGGAATCATTGCTAATTGTCTAAGCCCGCCCTATTGCGACAAGCCTGGACCATACGATATAAAGGCCTTAAAATATTTGTGTATAGAATACGCACAGTTTTTCGGCGGCTTCCGAATTGAGAGTGTCTTTGGCAAGTGCGAATATTCGGAGGCGTAACTTCTTATTCCCGCGGCGCGCGATGATGTACGGCAGCAGGATATTCATACCACCGTCGTCATACAGCCACCACGCGTCTAAGTTAGCTTTCTGTTCGTTAAAATAATACCTTAACGTCCGTTAAAAACAAGTAAAAACTACTTATTTAATGGGCAATATTCGTGAGTCTTGAACCTTCATGAACCTAGCGGGTGCCCGAGACTTCCTCAGCGCAGGATATTAAATTTTATAGATTACTCAAATCACACAATATCAGTATAAATTATAGCCTAGGTATGTGTTATTCTGATTTATAAGCAATAATTTTTAAGTTTCAATAAAATCACTCCGTAGTTTTTGCGTGAAAGAGTAACAAATATCCATCCGTACCACCACTTTGATGGCACGGATACACAAATTGTAAAAAGTTAACGTCAAAAAAACTCTGTATTGTAGCTAGGTAATTATCGGCAAAGCTCCTTAGGCCCTTTATTTTATTGCCTTAATGTAAAAAAGTGAGATTAGTTGTTAAGTAATAAGAATGTTACCTCACTGAACGACAGGGGCTTGTATTTGGATTGCAGTTTCTCGATATCCGTCAATGCGACTGAGGACTGTTTGGTCAGCAAGGCGACCTTGCTCTGATCATCATCCATATGACTTTGGTCTACATTCACAAAATTAAGGTAATTATGAAATTAAGTGCATTAAATTATATTCACAAAGCACTTACTTACCTACTTTAAAAAACCTGATAACATTTAAGTAAGTAGGTAAGTATACCTACAGATTTTTAAATGTTACCACCGTGTTCCGCAGGTTTTTTTTTACATAGAAGTAGTAGAAGACCCTGTAAAGCTCTATCTTTTCAAAACTATTTTTATTTTGACCGTTTCATAATGCGTCACATAGAAAATAGGTATTAGTATAGTAAAGTCAATTGATATTACTAAAGCCCGAAATGTCGATGCAAATCTTATCACATCCTTCTTGAAGAGCCCTATGTTGCCAAACCACATGGGGATAAACACGTCGAAAGCCACGCAAGGAGGAACGTTTTGCGTTCAGAGGGAATGAGCCCCCATCCAACCTTATTAAACTGAGTCTCATAAGTACATACTCCTTTCGTTTGCCGGTTGGAAAACGGAGACGTCAAGTTCCGAGTCAGCATTCATAACGACGGCGAGCAACGACTGGGAGGTGTCGTTGAGTGAAGCGCGGCGCTCGGGGAGGTCGCTGGGGCGGCGGAAGGGCGCGCGGCTCGGCACTCCCTGCTCGCTGCGCAGGATGGCCACCGTCATACGATGCTCGAAGGCCAGTCTGAAACAACCCTATCAATGTGTGAAGTGCATTGAGACACAGCTACGTCTTATTGTCACTTCATCACAATATACAACATACAGTAGGTACAATACATTCCGCATAAAATTGTATGTATAATATTTTTGGAAATGGTTATTACTGAGTTTCTTGTTCTTCGGGTTCTTCTCAGAAAAAGCAACCTTCCGAACCTGGCGGTATCATGTATGCTGTTCTCTGTGTAATCATGTGATTATGACGATTGAAAGTAATTTGTTAAAAGTGTAGGTAAACGAAAAAGTTTTTAGGTTTGAGTTTGAGTATAGCAATATTTTGAACACACTTGAATTGGACAATGAATGGAAGTTTTCGCGCATCTACAAACAAAGCATAGATAATAGAAGGCAGAGACCACATTTAAACATTAAAAAAATACTTCAATTAAATTGATGCATAGCTCGGTCCTTCTAGTTCGGTATACAATTTTTCAGTAAGCAACATAGCCAAAAATAACATACTGCTGAGTATTATAATATGAACTTACTGAATAACATGAACGTAGCTGTCGAGGCTCTTAGTGGAGGCGGTGGTCCAGTTGTACTTGTAGCCCATGAGCAGCAGGTTGGGCGACAGGCGGCCCAGGCCCGCGGCCTCCATGAGGGCCGCCGCGCCGCGCTCCAGGTCGAACGCCTGCAGCAGCACGAAGAACGCGCGATGCTTGCGCTGACGCAGCCACTCTTCCACCACTTCTTGATGCTGCACTCGCTCCGTCGCTGACATTGCAGTCTGCAATATTACAACTAGGAGTTACATTGTCTACTAGTTGTTGAATAAATCCTTTATGCAGAAGTTAACTTGCAATGTTTTCATTATTAGTAGAGGAAGTTGTAAGTAATCACTGACAGGGTTAATATCAGCGACGATCATAAAGGAGCCAATCTTGGTGATGAGGTGCCCCAAATCAAGCAGCTGCGGGCGCAGGTACGGCTTCCCGGTGAGGACCAGGAGCTGGGGATTGTACGATTTGATGTTCTCCAGCTGCGCGGACATGCTCAGGATAGTGGCTACAGTGTCTTGATACCGCTGCGCGTCTGTACTGCTGCCCCAACTCGTATCTGACAATAACAAACGTAATGTTACTATTGAAAATATCTACCTAGGTAGAGATGTAGGTCTAGTGTGTCATAACAGTTGGTACCCATAGATATACTATAAATCAAATATTATGTTCATTCGTGAAGCTAGGCCAAGATTATATTAACAGCTGAGAGATACAACTTTTCTAATCCTGTTTTTTATGGTAAGTTCCACGTTTCGTTAAGTGGGTAGGTAATTGCAAAACTTGATAAAATGAACTAACTCGGTTTGTTATAGACCACAAAGAGGTACAGCGAGATGAAGATGAACACCGTGACGAGCATCATGAGCCAGCTGATGATTATCATGATGATGAGGCACATCAGGAACCCCAAAAACGACAGCCACGCGGTGTAATACTGAAATGAATACCGTATATCAATACATAAATAACCTTTTGTGCCAATAATAATAGTTATTTCTGTTTGTGCGCTTATACTATTATACCAACATGACAGAGGGTGAGTCCATCGTTGACTCAGGCACTATACATAGGTCTTTTGATTTCGTCTCAGACATATGCAGCTTTCACGATGTTTCGTATAGGCACAGTCATAAGTTATAAGTATCGGAGATACATATATGGCACATTAGTAATTAGTATCATAGAATCTTACAGTCATAAATAGGTAGGTAAATAATTCTACAAACCCGGAAGGTGGGTCGCCAACTGATCTGGTGCACTATGGTCGCGTGGAATGTACAAAAGTTGATGAGAGCGTACGAAGCCAAGTAGAAGTTGGTGATCAGAGGGGCTATTGTGTTCAGGTCGGCTGCATACATAACATAAACCTGTGATTAGTTAAATGGAAACCTAAATATCCTTACGTTTTCTTGGGTTTACGGAACTAAGTATCTAACAATGTATATAAAATATTTTTTCATTGCTAAGAGGTCTTCTCTGTCCTGAAGAAATTATTCTTTCATAATATATACTTAAACGATGACAAACACAGACAATTCTTGCGCGACTTCTATCGAAATTTAGGTACTGTGTTATAAGCTCTTGGAATTCGTGCGGTTTGATTACCAATGAGTAGAAAGAGTAGAGACACAAAGAAAGTGAGCACGTATCCTCTGTATGGCTCTCCGTGGCGTCCGTAGCGCTTGGAGAAATATATGAGTCCAGGATATATGCGGTCCACTCCTAGAGCCTGGATCAGCCGCGGTACTGACAGCAGATTCGTTAGTGCTGTCGACAGCGTCGCCGCCCAGCACCCGGCGTAAATAAGTGGGCCCCACAGTGCCATTAGATGCATTATCTGGAAAAACCAAAATGGAAATGGTTTATTCAGTTTAGGCCCTGGCAAGGTACTTATGAACATCGAATTATTATTAGGACATGACAATTGATAAAATCGAAAAATGGAACAAACTTCAGTGGATGCAGGGTTCTAGGGTCGCTATGTAGGCATCCAGGATGTATCCTAATACTACTATACTAGCTGCCTTCTGAATAGGAAGAACAGTATCAATCATAATAATTGAAACTCATATCACCTCGAAATCTGGGTTTTAGAAGCCAATGCCATACGTGAGCTGGCTGTGGAATGAGTTGTCTGTCTGACTGTCAGACGTGGTTTTACAAAATAAATATAAAAAAAATCACCGAGTAGCTGTTATGGAGGCCGTAATCGCAGTTGGGCTTACAGTTGTCGAGCGTGTTGTTGGCTAGGTCAGCGAAGGAGCCGCTAGCGTCTCTCATCGCGGCCATTCCGCACAGCAACGCCATTATGGCGTAGCTAGTCAATGATATTAACAGAGCTAGCAACGTTCCTTTGGGGATCGCCACGCCAGGTTCCTGGAAAACCAATACACTGCTTAATATAAGCTTAGCAGATAGCAAACAGAGCCTCATCATACCCTCATTGGATACAGGATAAGAGATAATATTTTCTTCTAAGAGCCGCCTGAATAGTTTCCTGAGGGTGCGCAAGCTGATGAAATGAGCAAGGTGATGAAAACTGATAGTAGCACACAATAATTCTTCGCAGAAAAAAAAAGGGATCACGGACTGTAAAGTAGGTATAACAAAGCATTCCAATAGTGTGTTTCCTTGAGCTTTCGTTTGTTTTAGTCTACAATAATCGTATATTTAACCTTTTGTTGGATATCCGTAAATAAATCAATAAATATTAAGGGTTGTGATATATATTACCCTCAAGTCCCCGCAGATGTTAGCCCCTGCCTGCACACCGGTGACCGCCGGGAAGTAAACCGCGAACACGCTGAAGAAGTCGTGTTCGCGACCCTCACTGTAGCGGAAGTCTGGGTTCCAGTTTTCTATCGCTCTTTTAACTAAAATGTCATGTACGCATTTATTTCTTAGTTTAAGCTAATACATATTGTGACCTGACTGAGCGGTTGGAAAAAGTTAAAAGTGCCTACCGTCTTTTCAATAGTGTTTCTAAAAAATATATGTATTAAGACCATAGACACTATACATACAGCACAGATTTAAACATATTGGTATTACAAATTGACATTTGAGAAAGTTGCCACAATAAATCATAGTAAAAATATTACGTACGACTAATGCCGACAAATCCCCTTGCTTTCTCGGTATTATTCATAGGTCCAAGACACGAGCCGATGATGTAATTCGTTATCGCCAACACGATCACTACTATGAGGAAATTCTAAAAAGCAATTATTTAAATAAAATAAATATATCCCTGCTCTGTGGGACGTTGTAAAAAAAAATACTGATATACAGCGTCTGTGCTAAGGGCATGCCTTTAACAAGAAGAGAAGGCGGCAGAATTTTATTATTGGTGTTGGTGAATACATAACCAATTCATATGAACATGGTGCATTCTACCTGTGTTTTAGTCTCCCAATCCATCCCGATCGCGCATATGAGACACATAATGAAGAGCGCGATAGCTCCCACAATACGGACATCATTGACGTCGTTGTCCACTATTTTCATGCCTTGAGACCGGAGCAGTTCATTGAAGGAGTCACAGAATCCGATGGTGTTCATGCTGGCCGCTACTGCGTTCGCAAATGCGAATATGATCCCCACTGACGCTCCTAGTTCAGCTCCCAATGTCCTTGATACCAGGTAGTAGACGCCACCTTTTATCAGTATTTTTACATAATAGGACACCCTTATTTTTATGCTTAGACTTAGGCGGTAACATGCATATTGATTTAGAACTTCTTAAAGAAAAACCTTAATTTGTTTACATGAGTGTCCACGTTCTTTTAGCAGGGAAATGTGTAACCTGAGTTCGGCTAGATCTAGAACGTAACTAGGTTTTGAACGGGCTGTAGATACTACATAAAAAGATTTTACATTTACAGCCGCGATAGTTTCGCCATTATATCCTCTCTGAGGAGCTGTGGACGGACAATCGATTACCAAACAACCCTTCACAGAACAGAATAAAAAAAAAATCTATTATCAGGTCTAATCCGGGCTGCGTGCGGTAAGTGGTATATATCCATCAACGTGTGAGTACGTGGCTGTGGCATGATTTCCTCGATTGGTAGAGTAATTAGCAGTATGATCATTACCTCCTTTCAAATGTCCGTTGGTACAAATAGCACTGAGTGACAGTGTGGTGACGATGCACACACAGCCGGATAGGGCGATGATGCACATGGTGAGGCCGATTCCCGCCTGCGCCACCACCCACGCGATGCGCAGAAACAGCATCACGCCCCAAATGTTCAGCAGGCATGGCACTAACACACCCTACAAACACTCGCAATCACGTACACATTACATAGTTTGTGAGAGCATTTTCGTGCGTGGAATGAGTTTTAGTGACACCAAATCCTTCTTTATTTGGAACTTTGTGCCCCGCGGTTTCACCTGCGTTTATGTTGTTATATTACGTTCCACGGGAACGGGTAAAAAGTATCCTATGTCCTTCTCTTGGTTCTACGCTATCTCCCCAGCAATTTTAAGCCAAATCGGTTCAGCCGTGCTTGAGTTATAAATATTGTAATAACAAACTTAGCATTTAAGACTGTGGCGAACACATTATTAATTAAACAGCGTGCTTAATTTGCAAATCGACCGCTGTTTTAATTTGTACCTATCACAAATAACCAAAGAAAAAAAAATATTAATTTAATTTAATAATTTATTTACCTGAATCCATCCCAATTTAATTCCTCCGAATGTTCTCAATTCCGGCGTCGGATTTGTGTACGCACTTGTGATGGTTTCAAACTTTTTTGACTGTGATAAAATAATTCCATACTTGAGTTTTAAATTCACTCCTTACTAAGGGGCAATTATTAAGGACACTTTTAACAAAAGATGATTATTATTAATGGATGTTCAGTATGTCGCCGGCGGCTTACCATGAGAGAGCATGCAGTAAGTAAATAAAAACGTCTTTGAATACAATTGTATCCGTCATGTATTATAATAAACACAGACACCAAACCGCACAGCTTATGCTTATGATATCAGTAAGTCTCTGTGTTAATAATAAAATAATTACTATCTGTATCTACCTCACTGATATTTTTTAAGCTGATATGAGTCTCCAACTGCCGGCTCATATGGCTGTCGTTTTTCTTCGACTTTATAACTGAAAAATTATTAAAGGTAAGTAAATATTGTATTAAGTTCCTTTTGAATTTTCAAGCTGCGAACAAATTTACCTTGGTTTGTTAAGACAAATATAAATGTTCGTAATTTTATTGAAAACTTTAACTAACTTAACTTTAAATAAGCCTGCGCCTTGATTACGAGTACCTAACATACAATTATATTTCCTCAAAATAACAACATTTCCCTAAGTCCCGAGAAATCCCTAACAGTACGGTTACTGTTAAATCTAGAGCTGCATATTTACTATGAAAATCAATATTGTTCTACGCGTCGGTATAATGTTTTTTATAAGATGAACTACCGCCCGCATCTTCACCATCTCGAGCTATGTCCATCTTGAAAGTGCATTCTAAATTTTGGGAAACATTTTTTGTAATCGTACCTAACAGTTTTGAATAACCACAAACAAACTTTACGTCATAATAATTTTAGCATTATAGATGTAGCTCACGTTGAAGACGAGACCTTTAAATCCGCACCTAAGTAAATAAGTAAAATTCAAGTACTATTTTTCATTTTGTGAGCTAATTTCTTCTACCTTATACAAGTATTATAATAACACGTAACATACTTTGGAACTACCATCGGATTTAAAACCCATCAAATACAAATTCAAATTCAAAATATCTTTATATTTGTTTAGAATTGTTAACAAAGTACTTTCCAAACGTCAGAACGGCACGATTACACAGTATTATTCATGCTACCGCCAGGTTCGGAAGGTTGCTTTTACTGAGAAGAACCTACGAAAGTGCCTACGTTAGATAGTACCTAAGTACGTAGAATAGTAATATCTTCCTAGTACTTAGGTATCTATGTGTTTTTTACTCACTTTTCTTTTTTAAAAGAAGCAAGTCCATTGCGCTTCCGTTCAATAAGGATCACTTGACAAAAATTTAAGACTGAAAATTAGATCGTTGCGTGTGCTCAGTATCAGTTGATGAGTTCCTAATAATTAGCGTAGTCGCGGGCGCAGTCTCGAAGCCACTGCCTCGAGACCGCTCCTCACCGGTTACTACCCAGCTAAGACACCAGTCTCATTAAACCCCCAGTAACTGCAGAGCGATACTTATAGCCTCACAGTAAGGTCGTTTTTCAAAACAACCATAGCTCAAGCGATACTGGCCCCATAATTGTACAACGATCATTTTGCCGAGGTATAAATATTTACTTTTAATGTTTTGTCTTACGATATCTGTAATGTGAATATAATGGGTGGGGTTGCAATTTCAGAACGTTATGCGAATTTACGACGAAAGATACTGTTATGAATATCCTAGGTATAAGCCAGGACCCCAAGTATAAGTTTTTAACATGTTTGAACGTTGATGATATAATACGCAATCTGCGTATTTTGTATGGGAACGTTTAAATTCCTCCACTCGCCGCTAGGGGCGCTTATACGTTAGGAAAATACGCATTCAATATCGTCAATCTTAAAACCTATTACGGGTACAGATGTTGGCAACTTGGCAACGAAGACGCGGTCTCCGGAGAGAATCAAGATCACAAACTTTGGAACGAATGCCTTCAACGCGAGAAGCAATCTTGGGTTCTTATATGGCTGGTATATAAATACTTGAGTGTACTTTTAACAAATTTCACATTTCAGAACGAAAACAATTTTTTTCAGCGCCTACTACTAGCCACAGGCAGATAAAAGCAGTAATGAAATAAGCTTGAATACTAAACTGTCTAATAATTCTTCCTCAGTCTTATCGTCGTCCATCTTGTCCGAATTTATTCCACCACACCGGCGTTTGTAAGTAGACTTCTTTAGTTATTAACAATGGAAGAAATATGTTCTTCATTCGCTAGTTTGGGCGTAGTGCAGTTAATACACTTGACAGAAGATTGACAGGCAAATCCTTACTCGTCGGTTTTTACATAGATATAGAAAAAAAATTGGTTTTTTAATATCTATCCAAGGACTACAATACATCGTCTATCGATTTTTCCTGTCTCATTGGTGTCTATTAAGTAAAAAAATTCTTACTCATTGGTTTAGTATTGCCCAATTAGTTCGTTTCTTTTAGTACTTACCTCTAAATTTGGTTTTATTTAGGTTGTAAGTAACCTACAGACAAAGTTAATACCCTGAGAACCACCTGGAAATGATATAGGTACCTACTTTAAGGCTTTTTCCTGGGAAATATTTATTACAATGAATGTCAGATAGTTTCGATCGAATATTATGTTTATTGTAGAAAACTTGGTTGTCTTTTATTTTTATTCAAACAGTAATTTAAGCAAAGGTCATGTAGAATTAACAACAAATAGATACGAACGCTACACAATGCCTATATATCAGAATCCACAAAATTTTTTTTAAAACGTTTCATTATAAAATAACTCACAAAACATGTTAAAATAAGTGTGTGTAAAATTAAAATTTGTGATTCGAAAAATACGTTTTGTAGAGCGTAAAAGGTATGTAACAAATTACTGCCCTTACAAAACATTTACTGAACATCTAAATTAACTAACTATAATCGTTATATGTACTTAATATCACATTGTATTATTATGTGTTTAAATAAGTTATTCACTTAAAATATTAATGGTTTCTTTACATCGCTAAAGTATCCGGCCGCTGCCCGTCGCTTTGGTACAAAAGTATTATTTTGGTATTAATATCTCCCGTGAAATGTTTCAAAGGCACTTTGGAAAAGGATTCAACACTGGTGTTGCTTTAAACATTGTTAGTATAATAACCTAAATCATAATCTACCTATCATTAAACTTAACTACTTTCATAATTTATTTTATAAATAATTGTTATACTTATTTCATTGTTCATTAAATAGTCTTTACAATAAAAATAAAAAGCTGTTGCGAAATACTGTTCAAATAAGTACTTACAATTATTAAACCAAAATCTAAACTTCAAATGGATTATAGGTAAAATACTTAGCGCGAATCGTGACTTCATTAAGCTTATAAATTAAGTAGTTTTACCATTTGTAATAATAAATAACATTTAAGTTATCGAATATTATGCGAGATTATATAAAACTTAAGTGCTACTAGGTAAATTGTACTTAATAATTCAACTAACTCGGGAGTATTGTCTACCGACAATACCACAAAAATATAGATTTAAAATCAAATAAATATAATGTACTTTACAAAATGGCACACCGATTCATTCACCTACAAAGTATCCTAAATTGTTTTATTTACGTGATCAGAACATGTTTGATATTTTCAAAATGACAAAGAAAAATGTAAATATTTTTAATTTGAGAAATTAAAAGCTTTTGTATATCTTTGACTATTGACAAATTTAATATTTTATCTGTGACACCATACGTATGAAATTGCACATCATGCAAATACTAAAATAAAAATGTTTTCTTTCTTTCATTGTTCCCACGTAAGTAGTGATTCGATGCTTCAAAATCGAGGAAATTACATGTAAATACTGGCCGTACGTAAGCCACATCATATTATTCTAAAAGTTTGCTTAGATATATAATTTAATACAAGTATGTTTGTTCTAATCACTGTTCAACAACACTGAATTGCATCCAGTGCCATATATTAAGAACTGGGGCCTGACCATGAGCTCTTATTGCCATGATAGTTCAGCTGTGTGACAGTGACAGATGTATACACATCACATACATCTGTCTCATAATAAGAGTTAAACTATCATTGTAAGGCTCCAGTAGGTATTTCTTTAAATGTTTATAACTTAAGAGTAGAAGGTAAGGACCGATGTATGATTTCCGCGCACGAAGACCATCGGAGGCATGTCCCTGCTCATCACCTCCAGCCACGCCATGTACAGCGGGGCTGATACTGAACCCTGAAACAAAGCATTACGGTTCATTTTAGTATCTTTTTTAGTTTAGTGTTGTCATACTATAACTTGAAATATTTTTTCTAAAAGGATAGGGTAGGGACGAAAATAAGTAAGTAAGAAATATTCCTCAGGATAACACAGTCAAGATTTATCTCGTCACTGAGAAGTGTAGGTATGTATCAAAAAATTTTTTTGCGCATGCCCATGTCAGTCCAGTTTCATTCCAATTGTAATTCACCTTTACAAAACGTAGTCTACGTACTAGTATGTTAACCCTGGATAAGAAGCAGTTCTGCCACTGTTTTTAATGTACTCAAGTACTTATTAATTCTTACGGAATAAAAAAGTGATGGAAATATTACTAGTTGTATTGTTATAAGTGTGCAATACCTTACCTTCCTCGGCATCGGTAGGGACATGACCACGAGTCTTGCATCTTTGGAGTTCTGCAGTAGCAGCTCGCGCAGGCGTAGCTGGCGG
Source organism: Watsonalla binaria (assembly GCA_929442735.1). Lineage (NCBI taxonomy): Eukaryota > Metazoa > Arthropoda > Insecta > Lepidoptera > Drepanidae > Watsonalla > Watsonalla binaria. The sequence goes on from OV838932.1 coordinate 3,336,423, forward strand.
TTCGTCTTCTCAGACAACGTTAGCAACTCTGTCTCATCGATCGAACAATCTGAAATATATTTATTGTTAAGGATTTTGTAGTTTTTGTTACATCCCTTAACGTATGACTTAGAACTCGCTAGTGTATAGTCAGTCATATACATACATATGTTAAGTACAGTATAGGCGTTAGCTGTATTCTCTAAAGGGGTAGGCGGAAGTATATATATAGTACACCCACATTTAGCCCGCATGTCTAAAGTCATATGTATTAGAGAGCAAGCCTATTGTCATTAACTAAGCACTAATCCAAACTCCGGGCTGTTATTAGGAAATTGCGGAGTATTCCTGTTCTACATAGAATTTGGTAGGAAAAATATTCTGGCCACTAATAAGATATGAAAAGCTATTGACATGCCTGAGAGTGGCATTAAGGAGAATATTGCTTTTGAGACACTTTTCAAGTACATATTCCAACTTTACCAGGACTGGCAGACTCGTCAGTGAACTTCTTGGTGATCTCCTCGAACAGTTTTTTAGTCTCAGGCTTGGGAGGCTCCGTGATATCCTGCACCATCGTCAGCGAAGAGTAATCTATGCGGAATTTCGACAGCAGGTTTGCCATACTGTAAAAGATAATCAATAACCATATTATATGTCTGATTTCTTGGTTTAGAGATCACGAAAGCCTGCTAACAATTGACAGAAGGTAGGACGCGCTGTGTAAAGTTGTGCACGCTGGGTACAAGCTCATTATGAATTTATCGTTATGGTGAACGTTGTCCTCTTTGTTTGACAATTTGGAATATCGTGATAATCATATCAATGTGAAATACCTACTTATTCATTATTTATGTAAATGTTCACTTAGAGAAAGACCTAAAACACGCTGCTTGGCTCTACGCCATAAGCTCGCATACTTGTTAAATATTGACACGCCCAAAATGGGTGTGCGATGTGCGTATACTTTAAAATAACATTTTGTTACCAAATTTCATGTAAATAAATTATTTTAACATCGTGACATTTTTGTATGTCGCTACCGTTATTGGTACCATGTAATGGCAGTTAATTTTAATTTAAGGTAATTTGAGAAGTGCTTACTTCCTCTCCTCAAGTTCCAGTTCATGTCTCCTGTTGGCGAGAGCAAAGATCCTGAGTTTACAGTTGGCCCAGGCGGACCGCTGTGAGATGATGTACGGCAGCAGGATCGTGAGCCCACCGTCATCATACAGCCACCACACGTCCAACGTGCCCTCACCCTGTCCACCAAACAAAAATAAATTCGTTACTGTTGCCTATGTATCTCTTCCTATAATAATACCGTACCCCAAGTATAGGCTGTAACTGTAAATAATCAAACGTCGACGCTTTGATCTTGTGTTTTCAAGTGGTTCAGAATGCGTTGATGATTCGCTATCTTTGGCATTCAACCACAACCCTCCCCCGAAAAAGTATCAACGTTTTAAGCAACGCTAAAACGCGAGTTCAATCTACGATGTTTGAAAATGTCATAATCTATACTCGGGGCTCAACTTGGGACACTTGGATTACTAAGGTACCTGTTTTCTTTGGAATATGGTCATCTGCGAGAGCTGGTCCTTGGAGAGCTCGATGCCTGAGGCGGTGTTGTACACGATCTGTCGGTGGAAGTCCGCGGGCTTTTTCTTGCCCTTCTTCTTGTCTTTTAGCGACTCTTTGCCCTCTGATATCGTGAACGAGCGAGACGTCGTCAGGGTTAACAAACCTAACCAAAAAAATATCTTGTAAATAGATACATTTACTTATTACGCTTAATAAATTGTTCACCAATGATTAAATCATACTCAGTTGGGACTGCCTGCGCTATTGAAAGAATTCTATTGTAGAGTGTTGTGTGCCTATATTATATAGCTAGCTTTCATAAGCCTTGTTTTTCACTTTCCTAGTACATCTAAATTAAACTTAGGCATTTACTGGTAAGATTGTTTTTGCTGGAGGGCTGTGAATCAGGTGAGCGTATGTCGAGGTCGGAGTCAGCGTGCATGATGACGGGTCCGCGCACGCGCAGCTCGCCGCTGCCATTGGAGGTGGCGGTGAGGCCGCTGGCCGCTGCCTCCTCCACAGACACTGCGCCGAAGTCCAGCCCACCACTCACGCGGACTATGGCCACCGCCAAACGATTCTCGAAGGCCGTGCTGGAAAAGGAGAATTGAGATCAGTGACTAACGTAACTAACTTCTTAGTTTATTTAGGCAATGAGCTATATGTGGGCTAATATTATCTATCCAAATCCTGCCGCTTTCCTGTGATTGTGATTCGAACAAACAAGCTTCAAAACTTCCACATTTTAAATATTCGTAGGATTTAAGGATAATATAGGTACTCACTGGAGTACATTGAAGTATGCAACAAGGTCCTGCGGTGGAGCAGTAGTCCAGTCAGTCTTGTAGCCCATGAGCAGTACGTTGGGCGCCAGCCGACCGACCCCAGAAGCTTGCAACAACGCTTTGGCTCCCACCTCAAACGGGAACCCGTGAACGCGAGAACAAAACGCGCGCACCTTGCGTCCTCGCAACCATTCGTCGTCAGACCGCGCCCGGGATGAACGTTCCTTATAAGATAACTTTTCCTGGAGGTAAATTTATTCAAATATTAAACTATATTGATAATTGTAAATGTCAATCTTTAGGCAGGTACCCATTAATTAATCCTTAATTGCAGACGTCTTTAGACGTCGTTAGATGCAATGCAGCGAAGAAATAAAAATGCTATTTCTATTATTACTAATGGGAAAGGAAAAAAAGGCAACAGTCGAATTGAGAGCCTCCTCCATTTTCGAAGACGGTTAAAATGCTATCGACAAGATGTAAGTATCACGTTAAAAGTCTGCATCATATTTAACCACGATGCTTGGAAAACTGTAACATAGTAACCTGTGAGATGTCTCCAACGATCATTAAGGAGCCAGCCTTGGTGATGAGGTGTCCCAGGTCGATTAGCGCCGGCCTGGTCTGAGGCCTACCAGCTAGAACCAACAACTGGGGCCAGTAGTTCTTCACGTGTTCCACAGTTTTCGCCAGATTGTGGGCACTTGATAAAGCTGTCTTGTATATTTGGGCTTGAGTACTGCTGCCCCAATTGACATCTAGTAAGACAAGATAAGGTTAAACTAGAGCATTTCAGGCATATATTTGAAGAAAGCAAAGGATACATATGATTCGGTTCATTTCTGGATAATGTCGAGCAGTGGGTAAAATAAAATATGAATAAATATGTTATTAATATAAACCTTATAATAATATAAAGACAGTTCGTTCAATATTACATTTTAATTAAATTGTTGATGACGCAGAAACTGATTTCTGATCCAAATTTTGCTTTCAACGAAACCTTTATTGATTCCAACAAACAAATTCATTAACTGAATCGCAAGAATTTTAATCCATGGCAATGTTAGAAACGTCGGTAATAATAACTTTCGGGAAGTGTATCATAAGCAAACATTGCCAGCAATACGTATCAAATGAGCAAAAGAGAAAATGATGCAATCACTCAGAATGGAATTCGATATAAATTTAGATTGAGTCAACATTCGGCTATTCTCGATAGCACTGACCTGATATACAAAACAAGGAAAATCATTGATCAACATACACAGTAGTCTGAAACAGCACTATAGACTGCTTCACTTTAAATTCATATATTTATGAATTTCTTCTGAAGCATATGCAGGTTTCCCCACATTGCTTTTCGCCACTTTTCAATCTTCGACTTTCAAGGCTGAACATACGATAAGATTTGAACCTGTGTCACTTACATAGCTTTTGACTACTCAAACCGTCACTATGTTCTATCAAGTACAAAAGAAAGTAAGAAGAAAGTAATTAAATTAAGTCTACGCGGGTGAAACCGCGGGGTACGGCTAGTTTGTAAACATAGAACGGTTTGTAAACGGAATAGAATCGTCTGTAGCGTGGGCTCATAATCCGGAGATTGATTTATAGCACTATGCTGTCATTAGATGTTTACCCGAAGAGTAACAGGTATATGTACTAACCAGGGTTGCGATAGTGCACGATGAGGTACAGCGTGAAGAATATGGCGAAAGTGACCAAGGACATGACCCAGCTGATGAGCAGCATAATCGCCACGCACATCAGGAAGCCCAGCAACGAGACCCACACATTGTAGTACTGGAAAAAGGAAACAATGAATTCTGCTAAGTGTTGGATATTTATACAATGCCGGTCTAAGCAGTTACACTTACACACATACAGTTAGTAATAAAGTCTATGTAATAACTACATTGCATTGTCCGAATTGCAGTCTTAGAGTAGTAAAAGAATTGAAACGTGTTGAGTGCCGAGAGCCGACCACATCCTTATTTGAGAGGCTGTCAAAAGACACATGAAAGTTATTATAAAATTTACCCCAAAGACTTTTCTATATGAGAACAAATTGGGTAACTTACTCGGAATGTAGGTCGCCAACCGAGCGGTCGGACCAGCGCCGCGTGAAATGTGCAGAAGTTGATGAGAGCGTATGAAGCCAAATAAAAATTGGAAATTAGAGGTGCTATCGTATTGAGGTTAGCTGCAACAACAGACAAAGATAATAAGTAATTAATTGTTAAACAGTTACCGACGTTCTCTGAGAAAGGAATAAAAATACATACCAATAAGCAAGAACACTAATGAAACGAAGAAAGTGAGAACATATCCTCTGTATGGTTCCCCGTGGCGGCCGTAGGGCTTAGAGAAGAAGATGAGTCCAGGGTATATGCGGTCCACTCCTAGAGCCTGGATCAACCGCGGCACTGACAGCAGATTCGTCAGAGCTGTCGACAGCGTCGCTGCCCAGCACCCGGCGTAGATGAACGGACCCCATGCTGACATCAATTGCATCACCTATGGCCAAGCAAACTATATCAAAGTATATACTGCTGCCAGTACGTCTCGTTAGGTAGTATTTTATACTCAATGGGCTACCGCTATTAGCGGTGATACCAGTGGCGAATATTGCGCATAGGTATTTCCCTCTTCAATTAGAAACATTTCCACTGTCTACATTATTATGAGGTTACCTCTAACCTAACAGGTCATGGTTAAAATGTTTATAAATGCCATGATAGTCTAACTCTTAATAGGAGGATATGTATATGACGTGCATAAGCCTGTCACTGTCACACAGTGGAACTATGATGGCACTAAGATCATATGGTAAGGCCCCTATTTCTTTACTCACACCAATCGAAACAAAAAGCGGGAATGCAAAAGTGTACTAGGTACTTGCTGGATTTTTTAAAACAGTTTCAAATACTCAACCCACTTTTACACTTTTATAAATTTCTATTGACGATGAGTATAAAATAAACAGTGTATAAAAATATCGAAGTCAATAATTGAATTTGTTTATTGCTTTTGACGGGAGCATGATCATGAAACATCACGGCTTACATTCAAAGTAAAAATTTCAGCGAAATATATTTTGATTTCAGTAACGCTTGTATTTAAGAGTTATTCCGTTCTACCGATGATACACGCCGCCAAAGATTTTAGTTTATCGCAACAAAATTGAAAAAGAAATTATTTGTTCAGTTTAGGCACCACCTCATTGAACAATTGTATCATTAACCTATTTCATCTACCAAACGAAAATGTTAAAGAATACATACATGCATATAAGCTCACTTTTGTATAGTCCAAATATACACGTACATAGGGAGTGAGCCTATTCTCATTAACTGGGTACAAATCCAGATTCCGGGCTGCTTCTCAGAAATTACAGATCGATAAAACAAATAATAACTTACGGAATAGCTATTATGGAGTCCGTATTTGCAAGGATGCGTGATGTTATCGATGCAGTTGGCCGAAGAGGTGTAGTCGGTGACAGTGCCATTGACCATCATGAGATCAGCGATGTTTCCACTGGCATCCCGAAGGGCTCCCCCGCCAGAGAACATCACCATGAGAGCGTAGCTGATCATCGAGATGAGAAGGGACAGCAGAGTGCCCTTGGGGATTGCTGATGCAGGGTCCTGTATTATAAAAGGAAAATTTAACAACGGATTTTAAGTGAAAGCCTATTGGAAAAATTGTTCTAAAGTTTTACTCTTGAGAGTGTTGGCGGACAACAATTGGTCAGATGAAAGGTATCCACTTCGCCTGCCAACCCAGGGTCTTTGTATCGATTCCAGTTTGGTACAAATACTGTACATATATATGTTTAAGTAGGCTATGCCTATATGATCAGGAGATCTAATAGAATTCTCTTAAACTTCACAAATGAACGAAAATCTGACGAAGTTTCCGTATCGTATTGTTATTAGTATATTTATAAACGTCAAATAGACCACGTTCGGATTCATTTTAGAACGAATATCGCTTCGTATTTTAAGGCCCACAGAGTCTGGGTATGTATGTGAGATCGTAATGTGGGACGATATAGTGAGCACTGGATATTGACGGAGAGACATAAAGATACAGAGGCCTATATCTCGTATCCCATCGAAGATAGTGAAACATGTTTTCCTAAAGTAGTCAAATACACATGAGTTTACTACTAGTAGTACGGAGTCTAAGAACAACATACATACATATGCTCAAGCCTGTATTCCCCGAAGGGGTAGGCAGAGGTATTGTAATCACAGCACACACTTTTCACCGAAGATGATTAAGTGCCAACGTGACAGATGGTGAGTCCATCGCCGTCACAGACACTTTACATACGTCATTGAATTACTTCTCAGAAATATGCAGGTTTCCTCACGATGTTTTCCTTCACCGTAAAGCACGTGGTGTGAAATCACTGTACATAAGTTTTTTAGAAAAAGTCATTGGTACAGGCCCGCTGGGATTCGAACTTGCGTCGCTTGCGTAGCAGGCGACTGCTAAACCTCAAGGCCACCACGAACAGATCTAAGAACAAATCGTTCGATATGGCTCATTTACACCGATGCGCGTATCTACAAGATTATAAGCGACCCAGGCGGTGTAGTGTCAGTAAGAGTTGTCACGTCGTGGCCGATCGCGCATAACTACCTACGTCATTTACGTGTTTTACAGACATTTATCTAAACTTCAAATCGACGTTTATTTGACGGTAAATTAAAGTGTTAATTACAACCCTCGACAGATCGATGAAGCAAACGTTATTATTTCAAAAATATGGTATAGATTTCATGCTTGAAAGCTTATAATAATATACTGTGCAAAAAACCCTCTTCACAAGAAATATAATATAATCAATATCTATTAGTAAATGAATTGGCGCGCCACATTAAGGCAATCATACCAAGTGCCTATGTCATTCATTTCCATTCCAAGAAGGGAACTTGAGCGCGTATCAACATCATCTTGTTTTGAAGAATATGACTCATATTCGTAAGCTACTTCGACATGGGTGTAATGAATCGATTAGTGTCCGCAGCGAATAAATAAAACAAACATTTTGGGTCATACAAATTGACTTTGGCAACGTACGTCGACGTACCTACTCCTCGGACCATATTATGTGCTTGAATGTACTGACATTCGCACCGCAATTGTATTGTCTCTATCAGCTGTCATTTACATATAGTCATACCAGTACCTACTGTATAAGTATATCAAGAAGGTAAAGTTCTTACTTACGAAGGCTATTGATTATGGCAAGCCCTAATTACAACACCAACATTTCTGTCGTCACAAAAAAACAAAACGAATCGAAGTTAGTGTTGACAAAAGTGTAAATGACATAGGTAATTGACTACATGGCGCAAACAAACGTGGACGAGTGGTCCCGTGACGTCACTAAAATGTTCTGACGTCAGCGATGCACCTACCGATGAGGATGACGTGGCACGTGGCTTTGTTGAAACAACAAAGGTAGACCCACGTGTAAGTAAGCTAGGTATGAACTAGCCGGCTATTTGGCCGGCTTCATTATTGCTTCGTAAATAAGTAGGTACCTACCTACCATGAATCCTAGTTCCTAAGTAATCCAGGGTTAAATGTTGATAGTATTACTTGCATTGTTGCAATCAGATTTCTCTAAACTCAACATAGACAAAATTGAGAGATCTATCTAGATAGTGGAAACGTTTGACGTATATTACAAAAATGGTAATTAGTTTGCACCGAAAAACCATACAACTCCATGGAGTGGAAAATTAGGAAAGCAGTCGATGTGCTAGCAATACTGGAAATTATGTTTGCACATGGATTTCATACTTTATTTTACGAGGACGCATTTATAGGCTATAGCAGCCGCTTACCATCACTCGGACTGCAGGCTTTTATGGCCTTAAGTAATATAGACAATATATACAGTTTTGATTATCCTGCATAATCTAAAAGTTCTAAAAGGAAGGACTTTGTTTTCTACAAAAAAGTAGATAGGTATGTACTTGGCAAGCGGTGCCTTAATAGTGACGACATCAGGTTTTCTTAACTTAATGTGTCGCTTCCGATGCTTGGTGAGAATGTGACGTCAGCAACATAGTAATTAGTGGGAAGGGCGAGCCGTACTCGAACAGCCTTCGTTTGTACTGAACATACTTACAAACCTATCTAGTAGGTAAATATAGCTCTGTATATGTTAGGCTATTTTCTTATCAACCTTCTATTACTCATCATAGATGTTTTGGAGCAAAGCTTATATAATGAAGTAACTTATGCATTTTAAATCTGTATGAAATGTTTACTTTTACAGTTTATACTTACATAAGTAATGTTTACTGCACCACGTCATGCATTAAATGTTTGCTAAAATTTATTAATTTACTTCAAGATTTTAGTTTTCCTTACCTTTAAGTCTCCAGAAATGTTGGCCCCAGCCTGAATGCCAGTTACGGATGGAAAGAAAATTGCAAACACGCTGAAGAAATCCTGATTTTGCCCTTCACTGTACCGGAAATCTGGCTTGAAATTGCTGGTGAGTACCGAAGCTGTAAAATATTAAATAATTTTTCAAATATTTCTTAGGGCTATAACAGGTAAAGTAAAATGGTTATACTTAAATGGTTTGCGTTTATGGGTAATTTGTATTGAGAATATTAGTCATTATTATAGGTATTTAAACTCCTATGGAGGTTGAAATTGTATTATCTAATTATAAGCTACAAAAGTAGCAAACCTGTCAGAAGTGACAAAATGTAATGCTAATGTAAAACGTTGTACTGGAGGTCGACTATAATCGTTTATGCAGTGCGTTAAAGAACTTCTTAGCTGTGACGGTACCAACATAAAACGTAAAGCTCAGAAGTTATTAATGCGCTCTGCTTAAACCGTATGACGGTAGGACCTTGGTCCCGCTTCCAAAGCTCGTATTCTGGCAACTGATAAATCGCGCGTAAAGTTTCCAAAAGACAATAAATTTATTGACCTTTCTGTATTTCAAGTGAGTAGTAAAGAAAGAGTAGGTAGCTATTTGTAGTACTCGATTTGGTATACTTACAGCTCAATCCAGCAAAACCCTGAGATATTTCGGTGGCGTCCCGAGGTCCCATAAAGGTCCCGACCACGAAGTCCACCATCGCGCCCACGATAATGGCGATCAGGAAATTCTGCGTACAGAATTCTATCATTAAGTGACGGCATAAATGCGTAGTTAGGAACGTTTGGGGCAGGTTTTCAACGTTTCTGTAATTTTGACACAATATGGTTCAGTGAGATTCGCACCACGTCGCTGGAATTGGAATAGAGGATGGTGGCGGAACAACTTTAGAGAGTTAGTGACGGTATATCTCCTAACTATCGGATGAGGCAAAAATCGACATCCAACGCGTTGGAATTAACAATTTGTCCCGAACAATTGAAAATTCTGAAGGTGGTTCGGGCTTATGCTCCACTTTCCACATGAATTCAAGCAGGCTTCGATGACCTCTTTTTTGTCTTTCTTAGACAAAAATACAAATCTGTTTTGACACGAACAATTTCTGTTAAATATTTGTGGCTCAGAACATAGCTACCGCAATTGCATTAATAATAGTGTCACGCAAATTACAATATAAGGTGTTCCATGACTTGAATCGTACGCATACATCCCAAATTCAAAAAAAGAAAGTGTATGAAGAGATGCATGAATGTGGATGAAGCGAAAGGAGTATGTAAGGATCGTAGCATGTGGCGAACGGTGGTCTCTGCCTACCCCCATGGGATACAGGCGTGAGCATATGTATGCATACATCCGACGTTGGTGGAATGAGCGAATCCCATCATGTTTTCCTTGCTCTCACCGACCTGATTCTGAAGTCTTCGAAGTCAAATAGTCTTCCATAGTTCAGCTAAGGTAATGTCCAGAAGAGTAATGAAAAATCAAGGGGATCGTTGAAAATGTCTAAATTGCGACATTTTCAACGAACTATCCCATCAGTTATACTATGTAATCATAGTACCGGAATTGGAATTAGCACCTGTCGTTGTTATTTATGTTATAACGCCTTGTCAACGTTAATTACCACAATTCGCTGCCATTATGGAGCTTTTACATGGACACTGGAAATTAATGCAATTAAGTTAATCCAGCTGAATGACGTCGCTACATCAATCTTCTTCGTTAGCGTACGTACCTACGTGTACAATCTAATAAAAGGTCATTAATTAGTTAGCTTTCTTTAGATACAGGTATATTGTTAACTAGGTCGCTGTTTTTAATGACATACATTTTTCATCGCGGATTGTTTTATAGATTGCCTTTTAACTTATCTGTTTTACCTATGTCCACATTTTCCATTGCACCGTTGCAGGTGACGACATTGATTAAAGATTTTTTGAAACATATTACAGTAGGTATTTGTCCAGTGTTACGATGCTTCACATAAAGTAAAGTCAAAAAGAAATAGGTACCCATGAACTATTTGTTACTATTCAATGTTCTCAATTCCTAAACTAGGCTCAGCCAGATTTGGCCTGTAATATAGGTCATTGATTCATACCGAGCTATATTGATGCGAACCGAAATGACAACTAGAGATCTATGACATTAATCTAACAAACAGTAATTACTTGTGTCTGCAACAAATACTTTAAATACAAACTTTATTAAATAGCAATACTTCTATTTGTGACTAAGTGCTTCGTTATATTTATTTAGATGTTTTGCAATTAACTAAATAGATCAACAACAAGCGATCTTCGTATTGTCGTAAGTACTTAAGCGAGTGCTGACGATGGACTGACGACACCTATTTTCCAATTAATAATCCATTTGTAACCATCGACGCGAAAAGAGAAGTATTAATATTTTTGCTAATAACATCTTATGCACACATAGTTGGTAAGTGATTGCTACCCCTAAGCAAACTACACACGACCAGGTCCAAGACAATAAACACTTAGTTGTATTAAGTAATTAATGTGATAATCAAGTGTCACGCCCGGGGTAACTACTTCTATGTTGTAGTAATTTCAACTCATTTGCGTTAAGTTCTGTAGGTAGGTTGGGTATATGCGATTTACTATTTTTTTTAGATATCAGTGTATTCTGATAATGGAAAGCTTAATTTCGTATTTCGTTGCTGCTTATGGTGTATTCTGCTGGGTAACCAACTTAGTTTTAAACTAAGTTCCAACGCAAATATCTGAGACAAAGAACACTAGAAAGATATATTTGCCTGACGCACTTCGTTTATAGATAATTAATTTTGATCAATCCCCAAATTTGAAGGTGATGTTTCTACCCATGATCTTTAACTACATGAAATAAATTTAAAAGCAAATAATTCCATCGCCATGCACGCACCCGAATTGTGTCCAAGTAATTGGGTTACTCCATTAAACTGATTGGCACAAACGACTTTTTAACGATATTTAATACTATTTGTTTGAAGGCACGTGTTCATATGAAATTTTGCTATAACATGGTATTTCGGGATGTGACGTTATCATCAATGTGAGTATATTTGAACGTATTCTGCGAAAGATTTCCTCTGAAGTAAATAGTGAAAGTAGTTCTTGAACTGTGAAATCACTCAGTGAAGTTGGTAAGTAATGCAGTTCTTAGGCGATTGATTGTCTACTTACTTATATATAAACAACTGAATACTTTGAATAATTTTGTAACCTTGGTTCACAGACAAACTTACTTAAGGGCCACTACTTGTAGTGCAACCCCTTGTGGTTGTCATAGCACAGTGCTAGATATACAAGGTAGATATACCAATTGAACAACTCTGAAATTAAATAAGTCATCCAGTGGCCATTTCTTTATCAATGTGAATTTTCAATAGATATGTTTATATCACGAATCTACTTCCAAGGCAAACCTATTCACTATAAAGTGAGCGAGTTAAGCGTGTGTCAAACAAACGTCTGAATGATATGTGACTTGATAGACGTAGGTAGGAAAGCTTTTGTCGACAGCTCATAGTTGGTGCATTATTAATCGGGAAAACTGTGCGATTAAAATTAGATTGGCTATTCCTTGCTTGGTTACATGGTAGCTTCACAACTTCCACTTACACCTTATGATGCATATCGAGAGATAGGGCAGACAAGGCCTCTGGGTGTGATTACCCCACGATGGTTTCATGAACAATACTCATTAAAACTAATGACTTATATAAATTTTATTAAGTAACTAATAAGTAACTAAAAACTAATTACAAGTAGAAAACTTGGCCCAAATCGGTGTCTCTCGGGATCGTGCCAAGAAAGCTGGCAGCATTGCCACGTTGAATAGCAATGCTGATTCTCTGAGCGAGAAAAGCCCCAGCCCGCTTGTCACGAGAAGCTTCTACCAGACGACGTACAACCTCTTTGAAAAGTTGATGAGCATCTGGACCCCTAGAGTTTCAACCGCAAACGCAGAAAATATGTATCCTTGACCAATGCAAGCATATTTCCGGCGCTTGAGGCACTCCTGCTGAACAACAACAGCACCGGCCACCACAGCAGTGCCGGGGAGATAGGACGGAGCCAACGTATCGACACACGTGGCATCCCACACCAGCGGCCGGCCCAATCTCCACGGCACCAGCGATATACCATCCGGCCTCCGGCTATCGCTGCGCGCCAAACTTACTGGTTCCAGTAGAGCAGGCACCCCGGCGGTGACCAGAGCCGATTTCGGCCATGGCGACCGCTTCAACTCCGATTAACTTGTCGGTAATGCACTCGCATGTGGCTTATGTAGCCAATCTTCTTTTCGGAAGGTTCTCACGCATTGCGGACATGTGAGCACATCCGGAGGGACGAAGACAATGTTGCAACAAAATTTTGATCATACCAAGGGGAAGGGAGAACTAAGAAACAATATATATGTGAAATGGCTAGAAGGGGAGTATATACAAATAAGAAGATTGATAGTGAGAAATGGTAGGGAAAATACACATTACGTCAACCATGAATAACATGATATAAGTGCAGGAGAATGATGATGATTAATGTTACCTGCGCCTTGCTCTCCCAGTCCATACCGACGGCGCATATGATGCACATGAGCACCAAGGCCACGGTGCCCACGATCCTGGTGTCATACTCCGCATTGTCAATGATCTTCACCCCGCAGTTCTTTAGCAGGTCGTTCAAGGAGTCACAGAACCCGATGGTATTCATACTGGCTGCCACCGCGTTCGCGAATGCGAAGATGATTCCCACAGAGGCGCCGAATTCCGGCCCCAGCGACCGAGATATTATGTAGTAAATACCGCCTGGAATTTTGGGACTGGTGAGTTTTATCTAAATTGGTGATATTATTATGTGGGTCAGGTTTCTTAGCTGATGTTTATATCCATTTTTTCCTTAATATAAACAAACATCACATAAAATATATTCTGATCGACAGCTACTTTAGCTTGACTTGAATATTCCCAAAAACTTTAAAGTCTTCGAAAAGATAACTTTCTCTTACTTTCTGAGATTTCAGTGTTAATTTATTGTTTAATCATTTATTTAATTGCGAACAATAAAGCAAACAAGTATTTGCCAAGCAAACCTCCTTTGACCTCCCCATTGGTACAGATAGCGCTCATGGAAAGCGTGGTGATGACGCATACGATCGCGGAGATGGCTATGATGACCAACGAGAGGCCCACACCCGCCTGCGACACCACCCACGAGATGCGCAGGAACAGCATCACACCCCAAATGTTTAGCAGGCATGGTATCAGGACTCCCTGCGAAAAAAATTACTTGTAAGCCCAATATTTCACGCTTTTCCAGAAAGACTCTGTAAATATTCGCACCCTTTTTGAAAAACCCCTTAATGTACTTTTTTGGTAAAACCATGATAGGAAGTTCAGGGAATTCTTATACGTAATCATTTTAGCACAAACAACTGAAAGAATTGTGATTTAGCCGTAAAAAGGTAGGTAACAAACAGAAAGGAATAATGCCTACCTCCGTATTAATCTACGAGTAATTTCTGATACTTTGTATGTAAGGAAATAATGGCTCAGCTATCTGTATTTTTTATTATCATGATTAGTTGGCTTGGCTGTATATAGATGTTTGAATAATCTCTAAAACCTCTATTGGCCTACTTACTTGTATCCATCCTAATTTGATGCCACCTGTGGCGGGAGTCGGTGATTTGGTATCTCTATTGTTATGAGCTTTCTCGTCCTGAAACAAACACACACAGTAAACGAATATTCTGGCGAAATAACCTTGCTCTTTTCTTATTGTATTTTCCGCCTCTTCAAACTCCGAAGGTTGGTGGTCTGTGTCAAGTCAGATAGGTCAATTTGAAGTCTTTCTTTTGTGATTTTTATCACGGAACAAAAAAATCTCAATCCTAAGATTGGTTAGGAAACGTATAAATTCAAGGGATTCGAACCCATGACCTTCTGTGGGACATAAGCCGCGCATTTGTCCTGTCGCTTAAGCTAGTCGTGTCCCTACTTCATAAGTCAAATTTTTCCTTCCTTTTTGTGCGTGCCGAGAAGGCTTTTTCCTTGTCTTGTGAAGGTTCCATAGGATGCGGAATTTTGCAGTGTTGTGATCTATAACTCTCTTACAGGAACAGACAGAAGCTATAAATACACTGACTTCAAAGTTTGTCTACCACTGACATTCTGAAATAAGGTTCTGTAAGTGAATGAGTTGATGTGCCTGAAGATTGTTGTCGTTGGTGGAAGAGATCTGAACAAATTGAATGATAGTCGAGGCGGTGAGTCGGCGGTAATCAGACTACATAGAAATCGATGTTAATTAAGATGATTCAGTCTCGATCAATTAGTGTTCTGTGTAACGTGACAATCAATTTAATCAGTTTTTAATGGAGGAAGCAATGGTGCTCTAGATAAGACGTTCTAAGTACTCCTAGGCAAAGCATTCAACAATGAAATCTAAATTAAGTACAATATTTTTGCTCAGATCATAAACATATTTACATTTATTAATATAGTTATAATTTGTATAGGTCTATTAGTACTTATTGATTTATAAACTATTATCGTACACTACATGTACGTAGTGTACAATGCAGAAGTGATGATGTATTACGTACAAGGTGTGTTGTAAATAGAAGTTTATTATCACAAACAAGGTATCCGCGTGATATAAATCATAATCGCAGTCAGCTGAGCGCCATTACAGCATTGAACGCGGTAATAGACACCAGCTGACTGTCATAAAACTACTGCAGCCTTTTGTCCCGTGAAACGAATTATCGTATTGTACCCAGCATCATTCGAATAAAACTTGGTCACATTGAGATGAAAAATCGACCTAATTACCCTAAAACTGAAAACACGTGGTGCCCTTTTACATATCCAGTATAAAGTGAATGAAGGACCGCGCGCCACGGACTATGATGTCACAATTATGTTACCGACGCTTAATTACACACAAGTGTCTAAAAACCTGATCGCAAATCGAAATAATTTAGTCACTTTGCAGTAAACAGAATGAGTTGGTAACAGCGCTTGTTGTTTAAAGTGTTCAAACTCCAAATATCCAGATCGTACTGGTATCATCCGTTCGTACTCGCTTATTTTATGCATATGTATGTATGCATATATTTATCTTAATAAACATTGAAGAGAGCCAGCTAAATGGTCTTTATTTGTCGCAAATTAGTTGTTAGATGTGTGACAGGCGAAAATATCTGATGACAGGCTAAAGCCTACAGGGAAAAATGCTAGTAGAAATCATTAGTTAGGCAAATATGAGATGAATAATTAGACGAACACTAGAATAACTTCAAAGATAGTTGGTTAAATTATAATTCTTTTGACATGTTTACGAAGCCGCCAACGAACCAGTTCCCCTGAGATTGTTTAAGTTAACGCCAAGAGCGATTTACATTCTCGTTTTCAGAACATAGGCAAATACATAGGTAATAAGCAAAAATATCACTATAGGATATCCTGGTATAGGAGGTCTTTCCTGTCAACTATTACTGAAGCGGCCCATTATCCCCTCTCTACCTAAATATACTCATATTTATTACTATTCTACTCTAATTACTCTGACAAATAGTACGTGGACTAATTATATTGTAACATTAGATATGTCATTTTCATAGTTCAGAAATTAACAGAATAACACATATATTTTAATCTGTTCATTTCTGGGAACATGAGTAAAAGAGATTCCCAAATCAAATGGAGACGTTTTCGTGTCTTCACTTTACTCGTGCTAATAATATTATCCGCCGCTTTAATTGTTTAAAATATATTTGCTGTGTGGTGTGTGTTCACATAGTGTGAATTTATGTGACCACATAGATGCATCAAATGTGTAAACTTGCAGTATATTTCATATACGCTTGTAAAGTGGAGCCCGCCTGACGACAGTATTAAACGAGCATCCGCGACGTTAGCTTGTGTTTCATTTCTAACCTTATACATCTCACTGGCGACGATTGTTCTCGCTACCCGCGACAAAAAAAAAAAAAACAGCAATGTCGAGTTTTATCGGAAATTTGAATATTTTTGATCATAAAAGTCAGGAGTGGCAAATCTTTTATGGTAAACTTGAAGTATTCTTGAAGTTAAACTGTATAAAGGCTGAAAATAAATGCGCGGTACTACTAACTCACTTATCGGATGAGTCCTACCGCCTCGCCAGGAACCTCGTCCACCCTGAGAAGTTGGAAACTGTGTCGTGGGAAGAGCTTGTTAAAGTACTCAATGGGCACTTCCAGCCGAAGAGGTCAACGTTCGCTGATAAGGCAAAATTTTATGATGCAATCAGACTCGATGGCGAAAGTGTCGAAGATTGGGCGGCGCGTCTCAGAGGACTCGCCGTATATTGTGATTTCGGTGCCGAATTGGATACCTTACTGCTGGACAGATTCGTTCTAGGTCTCAGAGCCGGACCAGAGAGAGATCGGCTGTTCGAACAAGACGTAAAGTCACTGACGCTTCCCAAAGCGTTGGAGATAGCCCAGCAGGCTGCATGCGCACGCTCCGCGCGTGCCTACCAGGGTGCGGAGGAGCTCATCAAGCAGGAGGCGGTGTATCGTGTCGGCGAGCGCAAGAAGGCGCGGGCCGCCGCGGGGCCGCCCGCGCATGTGCTGCCGGGAGATGTGCGTTGTTCTGTGTGCGGTATGAAAAATCATTTGGCAGAAAAGTGTCGGTTTAAAAACTATCGGTGCAATATTTGCAATGAAAAAGGCCATCTGAAGAAAATGTGTAATGTTAAATGGGCCAAATCATCATTAAACAAGGTTGAAGTGGACTGCAATGAAGTCAGTGATGGACACGAATGCAAGGAATGCAACCTATTTAATTTGAGGTATGTGGACTATGACCCTATTAAAGTGGATGTAAGGATAGATGACAAGCTTTTTTCTATGGAACTAGACTGTGGGGCGGGACGTAGTGTGATATCAGAATGTTTTTACTTAAAACATTTTAAGCATGTCAAACTTTCAAAAACAAATCTTGTATTTTGCTTGTACACTCAACATAAAATCATACCTTTGGGTTATTTTGATTGCGTCATAACATACAATAATGTAAATAGAAATATACAGTTTTATGTAATAAAAGAAGGTGGTCCGCCCCTCCTGGGACGTGATTTCATGTCGCAATTCAACTTAAAATTAATGAATGTTTCGGATAGTTATAATATTAAAGCAGAATCTAAATGTAATGAGGTGCAGCAGATCTTGAATGACTTCCCTGACTTATGGAAGGATGAACTTGGCCGTTTCAATCAATTTGAAGTAGAATTACATTTAAAAGAAAATGCAATACCTAAATTTTTCAAACCACGTCCTATACCGTTTGCCCTAAAAGGAAAAGTAGAAGAGGAATTGAGTAGACTTGTTAGGTTGGGTATTTTGGTCCCAGTACAGTATTCAGAGTTTGCCACGCCTATAGTTCCCGTTTTAAAAGAAAACGGCAAAGTCAAAATAGCTGGAGATTTTTCTTGTACCCTAAATAAAGTTTTGAAAATTGAAAAATATCCGCTACCCCACATAGAGGAAGTGTTTGCTAAGATAGGAGGAGGGCAACATTATTCCAAGTTAGATTTGAGTAACGCGTATAATCAATTTGTCTTATCAAAATCTTCTCAAGACCTTACCACCATCAATACGCCAAAAGGTTTATTTAAATATACGCGTCTAGTGTATGGTCTCGCGAATGCTCCAGCTATTTTTCAACGGGCCCTAGAAACCTTAGTGGCAGGTATAGACGGTGTGTCAGTGTGGTATGATGACCTGTGCTTAACTGCCCCTACTCGCTCCTTACATTTGACAAGATTGCGTGAATTATTGTCCAGACTTCAAAAAGCGGGGTTGAGACTTCAAAAAGATAAATGTGTGTTTTTTGAAGAAAGCGTCACATACTTGGGTTATACAATAGATAGGCACGGCTTGCGAACATGTTCAGAAAAGGTGGAGGCTATTTTGAAAGCTCCGACCCCTTGTAGTGTTACGGAATTAAAAAGATTTCTCGGCGTAGTTAATTACTATAGGAATTTCATTCCGAATGCATCGTCATTACTTAGTCCGTTGCACGAGTTATTACGTGAAGGTGCAGAGTGGAGGTGGGAGGAGCGGCACCGATGTGCGCTGCAGAGCGTGCGGCGGGAGCTCGCCTCGGAGCGCGTGCTGGCACACTTCGATGCGCAGGCGCCGCTCGCGCTCACCGTGGACGCGGGCCCCGCGGGCCTCGGAGCAGTGCTAGCACATATTGCGCCCGACGGTACCAACAAACCGATCGCATTCGGTTCACGCTCTTTAACACCTAGTGAGAGAAACTACAGCCAAATTCAGAAAGAGGCCACCGCTATAGTATTTGGAATCAAGCGATTCCACCAATACTTATATGGTCGGGAAGTGCCTTTTATCTTAAGGACGGATCATAGGCCCCTCTTATCAATTTTTGGCAAGAAAGATGGTATAGCGGTAACGGCTGCTCTTAGGCTTCAGCGGTATGCTATAATATTGTCAGCTTATAACTTCACGATTCAATACATAAGTAGTAAAAACAATATAGTTGCAGATTATTTTTCTCGGTCGCCGCTGCCCGTCAACAACACCGATAAACAAAGCGACGATATACATATGCCTATATTGTTCTTGGACGCTGCGACGGAACCGGTTTGTTATGAACGAGTTAAACGCGCCACTGCAAGCGATAAGGTGCTGCAGACGGTAATTAATTATATGAAGCATGGGTGGCCGCGTAAAATAATGTGTAAGTTAGTTATGCCTTTCTTTATGTGTAAAACGGACTTGGAAGTAATCGATGACTGTCTTTTCCGTGGGCATAAAATAGTGATCCCCGCGGTATTTCGCGACGTAATGTTAAAAGAATTACATTCGGCTCATTTCGGGGTCGTTAAAACAAAGAGCTCAGCGCGTAGTAGAATGTGGTGGCCGGGCATCGACGCTGACATCGAGAGGCAAGTAGGGAGCTGCGCCTCGTGCGCCGCTGTGCAGAGCGCCCCGCCGCGGGCCCCTCCCGCCCCCTGGCCGCGCCCCGCAGCGCCCTGGCAGCGCGTGCACATCGACTATATGTCCATACGGCAGACGGTATATTTAGTTATCAGCGACGCCTTTAGTAAGTGGCTGGAATGCATTCATATGAATCGCGGCACCTCAACTGGCGCGTTAATTGATAAACTCAAAATTGTTTTTTCTACCTTTGGTATCCCTAATGTGCTAGTATCAGATAATGATATTAAAATATCTTCTTCAGAATTTCGAAAATTCTGTCATTGTAATGGCATCGAATATTTAAATTCTCCAATATACCATCCTTGCAGTAATGGCCAAGCCGAAAATTCTGTCAAAATTTGTAAAAAAATGATTAAGTGTATATTGACAACTGAAAATTTGTCCCAGAAGTTAATACATGAAAAACTATTAGAATTTTTATTCGAGTACCGTAATACAATTCACTGTGCTACCGGTGTAACGCCTGCCCAATTAATGTTTGGCAGGAACCTTAGATGCAAATTAGATCTAGTTTTACCAGATAAGAATACAATTGGAACAACTGATATAATACCCATCGACGGGAAATTAAATAAAGCCAGATGTTTTGATATCGGTGAAACTGTTTGGGCTAGATGGTTTTCAGCTAGGAAAGCTAAATGGATGATAGGAAAAATTACAAAGAAAATGGGCACTAGAATGTTTGAAATTTATTTTAAGGAAATGAATGAGAAATGTACACGACACATAGACCAAATAAGGAAATTTAGTACTAAATGTAATATGGGCGAATTTGTTGAAAGTGGTAACCGTTGGTATGCGAATAGAGAAGAGTCGATTCAACATCCTGTACAACCACCAGTACCACCACTTCCGGCACAAGTGTTGCCGCCTTCTTCCCCGCATGCGAGCGTCATACCTGCGACGATACGTGAGTCGGTATCTCCGTTATCGTCTGCAGCTTCCGATCGCGATCAGCAACATGGACGGGTTGTTGTTGGAAATGACGGGGGAGAGGACGGTAATGAAGTGGCCGAGGTTAGCCCTTGCGCACATTCTAACGAAGCTATCGATAATGCAGACAATTCCAAGCAACCAGCTGCTCGTGGTGATAAAGATAGTTATAAACAGAATGGTAACGTTCATGAGCCAGGCAGTTCGCTGGCGCGCTCGGTCAGACCTAGAAATAAGGTAGATTATAAGAAATTCTTCTAGAAATATTGTAAATTTAAGTTAATTGTTTGTATCGCCAGGTTGCTGAAATAATGTTGGAGGAGTGCAGTATATTTCATATACGCTTGTAAAGTGGAGCCCGCCTGACGACAGTATTAAACGAGCATCCGCGACGTTAGCTTGTGTTTCATTTCTAACCTTATACATCTCAAAACTGCATGCACTCAGATAATCACGTGTAGCTTAACAGTTCTAATAGTTTGCAGTGACAACGCTTTAAAATAATATCTAAGTAAATAGAAGAAAATTATTAAAATGATTTAACATAACTAGATCCTTGAAATAATAGCCATATAAAATAAATCCTCTATACCGTCTTGCATAATTTCAAGTCTGTCTTATTATACGAAACAAACAATAATTGCCTAGGTACTTATTAGGTATTTACATTGCATTTGTAGCAGTTTATACGACTCCTGCTTAGAGTCATTATCCTTTGCAACCAATTTTCAACTAGTTATTTCTATTGCTGCAAAAATCACCGCAATATTTTATGTTGTACCATTCTATACCATAACTTACATACTAATTATGAATGTCGCCTAATGACTCTTTAATCGTACGAATTTTGGTCATCTCAATAATCATCACACTGTAATGACCATGGAGTAAGAAATAACTGATGAGGTTCCACGGATAGTTTTTAGTCATTTCAATCATATTTTTACAGGTGCCTAATATTATTTTCGTAATTACCACCTGTAAGAGGCCTTAGATAGGTTGACGGTCAAGTAATTTTTTTTACAATAAATGTTACCTCCACTCTATGCTTCCAGCGAGCTAAGTTAGTTCAAAGTTAAAATACCTTTAATAACAATAAAATACGTAATTTATGCTGATTACAATAATATTTATTTATTTATATGATAGATGAACATGGCTTGAATCTCAGACTGCGTTACGCAACCAACAACAAATATATATATAAATATTACCTCTTCCGTTATCAAATGATCTCCGTGCAGTTCGCCAAGACTAGGTCTTTTGAGAGCCCTCTTGGAGTTGCGATAGTTCTCCATCCTGGGGAGGGCTTCCCTCGTGAGTTGAGCTAGAGACCTCTTCCGCCTCCAGCCGGCGTCGTGGAGCCATGTGTCTGGAGGGTTGGGCGACCCCACCGCCGCTCCCCTCTCCGCGGTCTCTACCGACGAGCGCAGCGGCCGTGATATGATACTGGCACCCATGTGGATGCCATTCTTCTTACATTCTCCATCCACGTTCGACACTGAGAACCTTATGACAATGAAAATTATGCATTCAGATTTGGTTACTTGGAAGGCGTTGAAATATAAATTAACGAGTGTATTGCTTTAGTTTAAAATACATTTTACCTGGTTCTTACCTTGGTCAACTGCAAATAACCGAAAATAAATCGAGGTGACTTTAAAGTGACTTCTAGTGATAAAAATAAATGAACAAATTTGAGGGTAGATCGCTATGAATTATACATTTACTTAACCGCA
Source organism: Watsonalla binaria (assembly GCA_929442735.1). NCBI lineage: Eukaryota > Metazoa > Arthropoda > Insecta > Lepidoptera > Drepanidae > Watsonalla > Watsonalla binaria. Next base: position 3,358,898 of record OV838932.1, read on the forward strand.
CCGCACTGTGTAGTTAGGCCGTGGACATTGTGGTTACAACATCGTTGAGCGAACTAAATAGTTATTCGCAGTTAACGTCTATAAATGAATGTTTTGTTATAATGTTTAAATGGTAAAGAAGGACAGGCTCCGTCCTTATTGCCTAGTGCTACAAGTATGTAGATATTTGTCACAATAATGTGATAATAATCATACCATAAGAATTTGCGGTGTCATGTTCACGTATTTTCAAGGACTCTCATACTAACTGGAGGCTTCAAATTTGAAGATGTTAATGATAAAATAAATGTTAGTTCTTACCTGTTTTCCTCCATTGTAGTTTGTCGGTGGACTACCGGATGCTAGTTTCGTACAAAACTACTTCTCGTAGTTTGCTTGTGATTTGGACGTATGACGTTGTTGTCTGCAACCACATAATTTGCCACGAAGCTGATCTGTGAAACAAACGTTTTATATAGCTTTTGAGTAAGTATGTATTCTGGGAGATTTTAAATATTCTGCAAATACTACATACATATATGGGTTGCGTTGTGTTACGAACCAATGGTAAATTGAGCGCATACCTTCTGGGTCAGCCAAATCTGTGTGTTCATAATACATGTATCATTTGTAAGCGGCCTATCCTGAATACATCGACAAGTGAAATCTTTCGTTTATATTTTTCACTTATATAAACTTGTATGATTCCAAGTAAGCACGACCTTACAAAATATAATATATCTCAATAAACTTTAGGTACTTAACCGGAATCATGGGCCCAACTGTGAGCTCTTATTGCCATGATAGTTTGACTCATATTATGAGACAGATTATATGATGTGTATCTGTCACTGTCGTTCAGCTTAAAACTAACTTAAAACTATCATTGCAATAAGAGCTCATGGTGCCCAACCATGCAATACAATCCGTCAATTACAATTAAAGGTAGTCGCCGCGTTATTTTGTAAGGATTCTCGGTGTCGAACTCGACGTCGAACTGCTGTTTCAATCATAGAGAATTGAATCTTAATGCATAGACGATAAAGTAAAATTTCGTATCTTTGAAACCGATACTCGACGTCGCGTACAACGCTGAGAAATAACGCAGCCTTACAGAATAACGCGGCTCAATGACAGACGCACTTCGCAGTAAAAATATGAGTATACCCATACTATTGGGTTTATGATTTAAGGTAAGATTCTACGGATACAGTGTTATTGTCTAGATAGATAGATAAGACGGCTAATAAAGAAGAGCAATTAAGACTTATCAATTCACGTCTTATGCTCTTCTATTGATAGCGTTGAAGTGCTAAACTTGAGAGTTATCTTTAAGGAATATTGGTATTGAAAACGTTTATAGAGTTGTGATGAATTTTATAACAGCCATAATTTCATGGCATGGACGAATATCAATCTTATGATGTTGTGGCTTCTACACGCCACTTCGCCTACCTAGATGATTAGGAAGCATTGTAGGTTAGGTGTGTAGTTTTATATTGATCCAGAATTTTTCCACTTTACGTTGAAAACATAGATATAATATTCTCTATTATTAAACACAATTATTATGACTACTATTATTTATCATCATTCTCCTACCCTTATTCCCTGTAATTTTGGGTCGGCGCAATATTTTCTTCAATTCCAACAAAATAAATTATAAAAAAGGTAAACGCCGTAAAAAAAGAGAGCAAATAAAATAATGTTAAATAAATAACTTAGTTACTTACTTTTGAAGTTAGTGTTTAATACCGATTATGATGCTTTTTGACTTTTGCAAACTATTCAGTGGATTTTTGAAAAATCTTATCTACGTGAAAAGTGCTCAAAAATACAATTTAATCAAACCCAAACTTCAGGTACTTGCTACTTGCTAGAAATCGTTGAGGAGTCCCCTCCAATTGCTTTCAGCTCCATCATTATTAGATCGACTTCCAGACCTTCATTAAAAAGTATTACTTTCAAAGACAATAAAGTTAACAAGTGCATTAGTCGTCGCTACGATCTGGGAAAGTTCACATCTATTTCTCTGAGATTCCACCATCAGATCTTTATTACCTTTTTCATGGTACTCGGAGTATCTCGTTTCCAATAAGAAAATAATTATCAAATTTGATTCATAAAAGACGAATATATTCACGAACACAAATAATATATATATATTTATACGGTAGAATCGACGCACGAGGTGTGCTCAACTGCACGGTTTTGTCTTGGGTTCCAGTTCCACCTCGTGTTTGTAGTTTGTTTTCCTAACCATTTTTAAGAATTTGCAATGTAAACATGTGCTATGCATAAAAATCTAATATGTTCTTCACTTCCATTTCGCTCTAACAGCCGCCATATCTGTATTACTTCCTTTCTTCCCTTGTCTCTTAGGTCAACCTCTCCCCTTGTTACAACGATTTTATGGCTACTATTTTTACATTTTTACAAAGTACTTTCAAAACGTCAGAAAGACACGATGACATAGGAATATACATGCTACCGCTAGGTTCGGAAGGTTGCTTTTACTGAGAGGAACCTGGCAAGAAACTCAGTAATTACTCTTTTAAATAAATTATTTTACAGCTTTGAGTAATACAATATAAAACGTAAAAAATATATACAAGCCCATGGACGTTCCAGTGCACAAAAGTCGATATAAAAAAATTTTAAATCTAAAAGTAAGTACATTGTGTAGCTTGAGATGACCAGCCCCCACTAGCAGTACCTGTTCACAAGTATGACGAGAATGCCAGCCATCGCCCTCCTCAACCATTATAGAGGGAAGTGAGCGACCCGTCATCCTGATTAATAAGTAAGTACCTAATAGGAAACGGAACTGAGGGCCTAGTGCGAGTTTTTCACTGCGGCTGTCACAAGTCATCGCGTCGTCGTCTTTAGTGTCATCTTTAGGCCGGCAGGCGGCGATGTTTCGATCCTACTTCTGACGGCGATTTTAAGAACACTCGCACTAGGCACTCTGACATTAGTTAAGAGGCTTAACCATGAAAGGCCGCGGATAGACATACATGCACTTCCCAACACTTATTCCTTGGTTTGAGTTTCCCATTTATAAACGTTAGGAATTGGATGAATAAATAAGTGATGGTTTGATAGAACAAACCATTTAGAAACGTATCAGTAACAGTTTTTTTTGCGTTGATCGATTTCTTTAACGTTCTTGATTGTCTTTTTATCTACACAAGGTTGGAGTAATGTAAATCTAAAGCCTCCTTTAAGTACGTAGCGGTTAGTACCGGTTTTATCCAGTAACGCGGGAAGCCCGCAAGATGACGCTACACAGTATGAATGCGGTTATTACACCTGTCAGTACCTTTTGGAATAAAACAATAATATTATTTATTTAGCTATGTTATTTGCGTTAATGATGCTTTGTTTCATGAGCTACAGATTTAAGTAAATGGTTCTTCGATATATTTCACTTATTTGAGCTGTTAAAACTGAAGGTTACTGCTGCGTAACGACTCGGCTGCGTTGGCACATTGATAAAATCTAGATCGCTAGCAGGTTAAGATTGCAGAAAAGATGGTTATTAATTTAATTATTTGTTTAAAACTCTTTATCATAATAACCATCTCTGTGTGATTATGACGTCTTTGTTTGAACTTAAATGTGTTGGTATATAGACCTACACATACATTTTTGTTACCTACATTTTTATGCGCATCACACCTCTTGGTCCACGGTATTTTTTTTCCTAAAAGTAGTCCAACCCTGCATAGGCCGTGAGTTCTCTGAAGGGGCTATTTCATTTACCCAAATAAGGGCTAAAACTGTTTTGAAATAAATAACGTACTTATAACTCTTTATCTTTTTGAATCAAAATATAGGTAAACGTAATAATATGCTTTGCTGTTTTTTGTCACGTTTCTGTGGTAACGTAGGTGCTTACGTCATGCCAAATTATCCTTTATTGATACATTTATCGATCTATTCTTCTTCTTTGAAAAAGCCTACATTGGCGGTTGATCGATAAACTGGAATACTTAAGTACAAATTGACTTATTTATAGCACCAACAGATGGAAAAGGAGAGAGTGAGAGACATCTTTTATCTATTGTAGGCCTAGTCAAAGTAACATTCTCCAAGCGCCTGCGAATATAAGCGATACAAAATGTATAGGAATGACATATATAATGTGCTTGGGCCGGCCGCTGGTGTGGGATGCCACGTGTGTCGATACGTTGGCTCCGTCCCATCTCCCCGGCACTGCTGTGGCGGCCGGTGCTGCTGCTGTTCAGCAGGAGTGCCTGAAGCGCCGGAAATATGCTTGCATTGGTCAAGGATACATATTTTCTGCGTTTGCAGTTGAAACTCTGGAGCCTTGGGGTCCAGATGCTCATCAACTTTTCAAAGAGGTTGCACGTCGTCTGGTAGAAGCTTCTCGTGACAAGCGGGCTGGGGCTTTTCCCGCTCAGAGAATCAGCATTGCTATTCAACGTGGCAATGCTGCCAGCCTTCTTGGCACGATCCCGAGAGACACCGATTTGGGCCAAGTTTTCTACTTGTAATTAGTTTTTAGTTACTATATATTTAAATAATGTGCTTGATTTAGGGCATTTCCACACATTTTGTATCGCTTCTATAAGCGCAAGCGCGCGAGAAGGTTACTTTGTCTACAGGCCCTATTTTCCTGTCGCTCTTGGCAATCTTATATGTGTCCATAAGTCTATAGATAAGTTCATATATAAGACGATACATCATACGTTTCCGGCATTTCCGTCACCTTCACTTCAAAAGCCCATTGTTTGAGTAAGTCATCAAAGAGGTGATTTGTCCAGAAATTTCACACCTAGCTACTACTAAAGACAAACAGAGGACAAAGATTTACTGTCCTGTGTTTTACGATGCAAGTTATAACTTTAAGTATTAAATTAGCACAAGTGTAGCATATATTAAATACGATTACTGTATCTGTTTGGTAGGCCAAAGAAGTTAGTCTAAACTTAGAAAAATAGCAGATTTTCATCCTCCCATTCAAATATTATAGAAAAGTTATACGGTTGACATATTTGTTATATTAGTTTCATGCGGCTTATTCATGTAAATCTTAATTATTAACATGTATATTAATTAGCAATATAAATTTCTTTTGTAATTAAACCTATACGATGTGACGCCATTACTTTACATTGACACAGCCATTTGTAAGATTTATCGCTATACTAAAGACAAAGCCGATGGTTACATTTTTATTACCCACGGCAGTTATCATTTATCTGCTGTAAACTTACTTACTGATTACTGATAATGAAAAATGGAAGCGAATTGTTGGTTCTGCTTTAATTACAATGCTTCTTAAGGCATGTTTGAATGTTGATATTTGATCGAAGCCATAGATGAACAGTGACTGAACGCATTAAGTATTTGAATATCAACTGTGATATCAACGCACCACTGGTCCTAGGCACATGAAATTTGGAGTGTGTTCTTGGTGAGGTGTAGGTAAACGCTAAGAACCGGTGGTAATTTTTCGACGTTGATATGCCTTACTAGGGCCCAATAAATCATTTTCATTTTAATTTTCAAGTTAATACTGAAATTCCACCAATTTAAATGGGATCTTAAAATGTATATGTATATATGAATCTTACAGCGACGCAGCTATTGGGCGCAAGCTCGACGTATCTGCATTAATTAAATTAAACTAATTTAATTAATGCAGATACGTCGACCCTAAATAATTTGATAAGAGCAGGAGGATTATGAAGAATGACGCGCAGGTTACATCTTGCGATAAATGGCTGAGGAGGTTGACAGCATATTAGTTGCAGGACTGCAATTGAGCATTACGACTGTGTTCATTGCCTTATCTAAGTTTAATAAATATGGTTGCACGTCGTCTGGTAGAAGCCTCTCGTTACAAGCGGGCTGGGGCTTTTGTCGTTCAGAGAATCAGCATTGCTATTCAACGTGGCAATGCTGCCAGCCGTCGAGGCACGATCCCGAGACACACCGATTTGGGCCAAGTTTTTTACTTGTAATTAATTTTAAGTAGGTACAGTTCCTTGTATATATTATAAAGTTTTTATTCATAATAGATGATCTTTTTGATAAACATTATTTTTATTTTGTAATGACCAAAATAACACATTATTTTTTCGAAATGAAATAGATTTATCAGTTAAAGCCTCCATTATATTCAGCAAAAGCTGCTACCGAACTCGGTCGGTCGTAGATTAATTATGTCATTCTGACGATTGAAAGTCTTATAAAATGAGGACATTTGGAATTTTGGTAGTGATAAAAGTAGTAGCCTATATTTTCGTCATTTGGGCACCTGTTGAGTGACAGAGGTCTCGTAGCAGCCATAGAAACATGAAGCACCTGTAGCGCTTATATTCTGCCTAACAAATTATAAATTGTGGGCGCATTCCTCCATCAACACTAGCTGTGCCCTGCGGGTTCACCCGCTTAGATTTAATTTAATTCCCGCGGAACCCTAAATTTTTTTTTTAGATAATAGCCTAAATTACTCCTTGTAGCATTAGCTATCTCCAAGCGAAAGTCGCGTAAAAATCGGTTCAGCCGTTTCAGACAGACAGACATACAGGCGGACAGACAGATAGACAACCAGATAAATTAAAAAAAATGGTTTTCTATGTCATTACCGTGTATACTTTCATATGCATTTAGTCAAAAGGTGTAATTTTGGAATTACAAACAGACACTCCAATTTTATTTATATGTATAGATTAGGTTTCCACGAAAATGAAGCATGAAACTAAATCCATGCGGGTGAAACCGCGGGGCACAGCTAGTATTAAATGTAATGACTTAATTAAATAGTAGCCCAACTACTTAGTCTACGTGTGCTTGTTTGGTTCTAGTAAATAGTCGCACCTAAAGAATAACTTTCATCTTCCCCCAAAGTAATTGAAATAACTAGTTATGCGTCCTCACTCGTAGGGTGTGGTGATCGCGGCGTTTAATCAACTATAAAGCCTTCATGAAGCCTTGTTCTTTGTTGTATGCTATACATATGAGGTGTGTACACATCACAGGCCTACATGTCGATTAAGTGGTTGGTTGACTTCGAAAATCATGAAGATAATTGTCATTTACACGTTTCAGTAGGTTTCTTTAATACGACAATAAAATATTGTCTGTACTTGATAAAAGTAGATTAAATATTACAATTAAAAGGAATAAGTTAGTAGGTACCTTATTTTACTTTCAAAAGTTCAGCTTACCACCTTACCAAAAGGTTTTGTAACGTTCCAAAGTCTTTTGATACTTTTCGGAGACGGGCTTTTTTTGTTTCGTTAACGGAAGACCTTTTTGTGTGAATAGTGACTACCTAGTCTACCCTTATAGATTGACTGCACTTACATCTATATATATATATATATATAAAAGAATGTCGTGTTAGTTACACTATTTATAACTCGACTTTGGGTGAAAATTGGTGGGGAGGTAGCTTAGAACCAGGACAAGGACATAAGATAACATATCCCGGAAAATGTATACATACAGATACATAAAAAATAAGTGTCTGTTTGTTATTTCAAATTAACAGCTTTTCACTTAATACATATTAAAGTATATAGGTACATACATCAAAAACAAATTTGTAACATTTTCTCTGTCTGTCTGTTGGCTCCGGGTTAACTCTGAAACGTCTGGACCGATTTCCACAGGACACAAGGAGTAACTTAGGGTATATTTTTAGGTTAGGGTTCCGTGAAAAAAATTATCCATAAAATTAAGTCTACGCGGGTGAAACCGCGGGGCGCACCTAGTATATATATATAAATTTTATGTTGGTTTGTGTACGCTTCTAAAACTCAAAAAGTTCTGCACCGATCGAGTTGAAATTTTAGCATGATATATAATCCGCATCAAGGATTGTTTTTATCTATTTTTTTCACCCATGAAATTATGTCTACGCAGGTGAAATCGCTGGGCACAGCTCGAGTTTTAAAAGTATGAGCTCGGCCACCACTAAGAAAGGTAAACTAACTTTTTTAACTTTTTTGTACTCATCGGGTGAATCGTATGCATATATTCTATGATGATCATTTAAAATCGTTACCTACGTATATTAATTCCCAATACGTCATATTCCACAGCCGCTACAGGAAACAGTTATGTTTCATATAACGTATACTCTGAATGTATCAATACGAATATTGGTATTTCTGGACGTCTTGTGAGTATTGCAGCTACGCACGCCATTCTTAGCCCACTAGTGAATCATTTACATGCGAGGTAAAATTACAGGAATTTATAATTCAGTCATTTTAGGGAACAAAAGAACTAATATGACATACTTATGACATGACAAACAAGATTTTAGAAGCTGGTGCTCGTGACTCCGTCGCATTATTTGTTCATAGAATATATTTTTTTACTTTAGCGTACCTACGTGTTATTCTGATGTCTAAGCCATATTATTGTAAAGTTTCATTATAATTATTTCAGTAGTTTTTGCGTGAAAGAATAACAAACGTCCATCCATACGTACAAACTTGCGCGTTTACAATATGATGTTATGTCGGTAATCTTGTGTTTTATAATGCTTTCAAACCAAAGATATCCTAATCAAGCCTTAACTGTAAATCGACACAGCAACAATATACCTAGCATCGTAAATCCTCCGGCTCATGAAACACTTCCTTTATTTATTTACAAAACATTTATTTTATTTATATAAAGCTGAACCAAATATCCTAATTAAGAAGGAAAACAAAGGCATCAAAGAGGTATTAGATACCTTTTTGAAGCACTTCGCAAACAAAATATTTTTACTAGTATATTTTGTACCCCAAGTATAACAGTCGATGATTGGCAATGTCAACGATTAATCACTAGTTACCTATACTTGAGGTACAGATCACTAGACTAGGTGGTCAAAACGGTAACCTGCATTTATAAGTAAAATAATAAAATTAGTGTTAAGTACCATGTCTATTTTGTATTGTCCACTTGTATAGAAATATAAGTTAGGTACGTGATGTAGTCGTGCATGCTGTGATAAGGATCAACATCATTGTGTATACAGTATACATGACCACAGTAAACTATTACTACTAAAGCATACACGACTGGCGGTCACTGGCGTGACAGACTGACAGCACCGGCATTTTACTGATAACAAAATTGTCTCCCTATTACCACTGTATGATTACTACAAGCAGTTCGGAAACTAGGAACAAATCGTTCGAAATGACACACTCAGACAGACGCGCGATTTACGAGATTAAAAGCGACCTTGGCGTAATGTCAGTAAACAAATTTATATATTACACGTAAATTGCTTGGAACTTCCCTGTAAATAAATTTATTTTATACTTAGTAAAGTACTAGGGACTTCATACTATTCATGATATATTCTACATAACCTTATTTGTTGAAGATGATAGGTCTATTGGTGTTTATCTTACGTAAAGTAAAAAATTCAAAGTCAAAGTCAAAAGTATCTTTATTCGATTAGACTTTTTACAAAGTACTTTCAAATCGTCAGAATGCCATAATTATACAGGATTATACATGCTACCGCCAGGTTTGGAAGGTTGCTTTTACTGAGAAGAACCTGGCAAGAAACTCAGTAATTACTCTTTTCAAAAATATTATACAATTTAAAGGATACAAAATAAATAATTTAAAAAATAAATAAATACACTATTAAATACAAAATATTTTATAAAACGAGTATGTATGTCTACCCAATATATAGGTATAGTTATAGAATCAATAAATACAAATACAAGGATACTTACTTAATTCACATTCCAGTTATCCAAGAGGAAATTTTAAAAGAAACAGGAAAAAATCCTATGTGGATATCCCTTTGTTAACAAAATGATTTGGATGTTTGTTTATTTTGTTTAGTTTATTTCCGAGTCCTATATTCCTCAGAATATATATTTGGTATCTACTATTTTGTCGTATCTATAATATGTATACGTGGATAATAATGTTTTTACGTAGCCGGTACTTATAAAAAAAGGTTGTTCGGTGACATGCGTTTCACGAGCTAGCATGCGCGTAGCGTGACGTAGGTCTGTAGCATGCTTAGGCTACGCGTTCACGAATACTCCTCCCACGGAACACTCAGAGACATTTCTTTAAAATTATATTCCGGTGTAATCCCAGGCTCATGATTTGTTGTATTCATTTACTTTTCATTTTACAGCAGTAGTAGTTTTTTTTTACATACATACATATGCTCAACAACTGCCTGTATTCCCCAAAGGGGTAGGCAGAGGTGTTGTAATCACAACACCCACTTTTCACCGAAGATAATTAAGTGCCGACGTGACAGATGTTGAGTCCATCGCCGTCTCAGACACTTTACATACGTCATTGAATTACTTCTTAGAAATATGCAGGTTTCCTCACGATGTTTTCCTTCACTGCAAAGCACGTGGTGTGAAATCACTGTACATAAGTTTTTTAGAAAAACTCATTGGTACAGGCCCCGCTGGGATTCGAACTTGCGTGGCTTGCGTTAATTACATATTTTCAATTATTTAACTATGCACATCATACTTACTTAAGAAGAAATAAATAGTAAGGGCATATTAGGATAGGACCTTTTAATTAGGACGTTCATATATCCGTCATCTGTGAATAGTAATATCTTTACGAAATATGTTTACTTAAGAAAGTACTGTTTAAACATTACAAATTCATTCTGTTTACATAGATCCACACGCATCCCTCTTTGCAAAATCATATTTATAGAATAAGGTAAACAAATTAAGAAGGTACGATATCCAATATTCAATGAAACTCGGGTTAAAAATTATTTATTTCCCACAAGTCAAGTGCAACTGGTTTTCCTATAGCTACTAGTTAACCCTCGCAAACATAATATCATCGAGCATTATCATGTTACGGCCCCTATGTGCGGAAAGATCACAGTCATTATCTACCTACTAACTTGAAGATGGATATAATACTGATCGACTGATAACTGACAGTATCTTACTTGCTTTAAGAACGAAATCGAAATTACGTACCTATTTAAGTATGCAGTTATTAATTTCGCTAGAAATTGCAATATTTTACATCATCTCCCTGGCCTTATCCCATACACTGTTGGGGTCGGCACTTGATTCAACCCCTTTTACGAGGAAAATCTGTGATCTGGGTTAAACCAGTTGTCAGACTATTTTGGGCCTCCGACTAACCTGTAACGATTGCCAAAGATGATAAATTGGCAACCGGGACCGACGGCTTAACGTGCTCTCCGAGGCACGGAGGAAACTCGGGCGGTCACCCATCTAATTACTGGCTAGGGGTAGGGTTGCTTAACTTCGCCAATCGAATGATATGCGCAATAACAACTGTGCCACGAGCTCCTCTAAATTGCAATCTTTTACATGTAACAAAAAATGCACCTAGGAATTAGAGATAGTTTTATAAAATAATCTGATAAAAACACACATTTCGTAATGAATATGTTTGATTAAATTTTAACGTAAATACGTAATATGTAAAGGTTTCAGAAAAATATTATATCAAATACATGTTATTTGCATTTACGACAGTTGATAATAATATTACTTTTCGTGTTTACTTACCTAGGTTTGCTTTATTTAGTAAGATAAATTAATTATTACTAAAATGATAATAAATAATCATAATGCATTTATACGTGTCCTTAATAGGGTTTCTTATTAAGGACACGTATAAATGCAGTGATTCCATTGAAATATGTTGAACAAATCCTAATTTTGTATGTAACAAAACTGAATTAAAGTCTGCCTTTTTAACGCGTAAATTCATAACCTTCATTATTAATTTCAATTTTAATGATAACTTATAGGTACTAGATGCACGTCAAACAACAACTTCAATGAGTTTTTAAGATAATGTTATAGGTACTCAGTAAATAAACTAATAAAATAGCGATAAAACCACTTCTGTATCATATTATAACTCACCTATATTATACCACGGATGTGTCCTTACGCAGGAAAATCACTTTTCATTCTCAAACGTCACAAAAACTATCGTTGATATGTGGTCCGAAATCACAATTAATAACAGAGAAATTATTTTTATTTATTGAGATTTTTAATGAAAATGTATTTGCTGTAAAATTTTGATTGGTTTGTTATGTTCGCGATGTTTCGCGTAGCGGAAAATAGCGTCGGGCGCGTGCGGTGAGCCGCGCGGTCGGTCAGGCAGAGCTGCGGAGGCTCTGCCCCTACTCCTTATAAACACGCGCCCTTACTAACGTCACTATTAATTGCAATCATTACTCGTTCTGGTTAGGACGAGATTGCTTCCAGTTTCAGCGACGCTGAAGCCAACGATTCCCGAACCGCGCTCCATGTAGGCTACCTACGAGTTACGAGTATCTAGTACCTAATTAGTATGCAATTGATCGTTACACTGTTTATAATTCCATCTAAATATAATGAGATAAATACGGTTCGATCGAGTTAATTCTATAAGTAGTCACATTCCCCCCTATTACAAACCATAGAATAAGATAAGTATTCCTTGGTTTAAAAGATACTCCAACTCTTTCTGTGCGAAACATTGCAATGCGACGACTCCTTTGCATATATATGAAGCTAATTTTATAATTTTTTTTTCTTTCTTTCAGATATAAATTTGATGTTCTCCAAAACTGTTTAAAGATCTTTATAACGGGAACTCTCTAAACGGTACTGTCGATACGTTGGTTTCTCCACCATTTAGAAGATCAGAGCCTTATATAATAATGCTATCATAGAATAGCAGGTATTTTATTTTGTGGTGCAATCCATTGTTGCCATCATGTATATATGTATAAATTTATATCGTATGGCAAGGAGGTACAGCGCCCAGAGCCCCGAAGTTCAGAGAATTCTCGCAGCTATCAAAGCTCGAGGTTACTAGAATAAATTCGATAAAAAAACGATCTTATCCCTATATGTATACATACACAACTTTTCACTAAATGCACACACTTACATAAAAAAATTAAAATCAATTTTATTTTCTCTGTCTGTTTGTTACGGATGATATCAGAAACGATTAGACCCATTTTAATGGGATTTTCACTGGCAGATAGCTGATGTTACGCTGGGCTAGTTTTTTTAAAATTAGGATTCCGCGAATTAAAGCTATTCATGAAATGAAAACTTCAGGATGCACGTGCAATGATAGGCAGTTACTACTTGTCCGTAGAAGCATTATGAAAATTACCATCCATTGTGTTGCGAACTGCAAATATAGGTAGCGTTTTCGCCAATTTACACCATTATGTATGGGAACTGTAACACAACCATCCATACAATAGGTACCTACTACATACATATTGTTCAAAAGTGCTATTATCGACTGTTTATTGTTATTAATAACAATATTTTTTGTTACAAATCTCGGACAATTTAGCAAAATAATTTCCTGCTTCTAACTGAGGGAATTATGCTAGTTGATGTAATACCTACCTAAGTATATATATAAGTATATATATCTAGGCACATATTCTTCGAGCCGTGGTAGCCGTGGGTTTTGAGCAGTCGCATAGTACGCAAGCGACGCAAATACGAATCCCAGAGCAGCCTATACCCACCCATGAGATTTTCTAAAAACTTATGTGCAGTGATTTCACACCACGTGCTTTGTGGTGAAGGAAAACATCGTGAGGAAACCCGCATATGCTTGAGAAATCATTCAAAGACGTATGTATAGTGCCTGTGACAGCAATGGACTCACCATCTGTCACGTTAGCACTTAATTATCTTCCCTGAAAAGTCAGTGTTGTTATTACAACACCTCTACCTAATAAACATACAACCTTTTGGGGAATACATGCATGCGTGTACATATTTTTCGAAGCGAAAGTCGACGCTGAAAATCACGGAGTGAGGTAATCATTGTTGTATCTCCATCCTTCTTACAGAACACAAAAAAGGAGGTTCTTTCTATGTCTCTCCAGTAAAAAAAAATTACTAAGCCGCAGGATATACCTACCTAGAACGTACGAAAAATCTAATTCTAATTCTTGGAGCCTTAATTAGCCGCCTACCAAGCTGGACGATATTCCGTTCAACGTGTAAGTATGTTATTAACAATCAATTTTCAATTTCTCTGAAGAACTCATCAACAACGTAAGTACTTGGAAATATCAATATGAGCTGATTGGTCTTTGCCCAGAATTGATGTGTTTAGTGCTTAGTCACAGACGTGAATGAATGATGTTGGAATTCAAATTGGTTAAGTTGTCCCCGCGAGCCTTCACGCTGATGTCACTGGAACTGCCACCGACTGGATATTACTTATATATACTTATTGTTTATTGATATTTAAGTATGATTCAATATTTTATACGGAGGTCTGAAATCTATTGTTAATTCTTTTAATTCAGTAGTTCCTCAAACATTAATGACGGTCGGACTTCGATCACATATCTAATATATAAAATTTTCGTGTTGCGGTGTTTGTTAGGTACTTAACTCCTCCGAAACGGCTTGACCAACTTTTATGAAATTTTGTGTGCATATCGGGTAGGTCTGAGAATCGGAAAACGTCTATTTTTCATGATTTCAAATGATAAGGGTGGCCCAGCCCAAAAACATATAAATAGCAATAGTTACAACGATTGCCGGCCGCAGCTAGTTTTCTATGATAGTTAATAGTAGGTACTCCCACTTCCAACACACCCCAAGCAAACCCGTAGGAAAGAACTTATGAAAAATAACAATGGTCTGTAGATATGTACCTCCATCCTTCCATAAGCAGCCAAATAATGCTACTTACGAAGTATTGTCGTGTTCTTGCATTGAGTAAACTCGCCAGTGCTAATATATTGGGACCAAAACGTAGGTTTAGCGGTAGTGTGCGTAATAGTCAGTACCTTATGGTCAGTAGGTACATTACCAACTACACCGTATGTGCCACCAAGCGTAGTCAGGGATAGGTATGGCGCGTCTGACATGGAAAAACGTGACTATTGCTAGAATACCCATTTATGTAAGAGCATAAACACAGCATTTACCTACTTTAGTTTTTCTAAATGCATAATTATTATTTTATTTACATAAATAATTTCCTAAGGAAAACGAAAGCAATATTGTGATTTTCCCACAATTTTCCTCTATCGTAATCTGTTCATATTATTGTCGAACCAAACTAGTCGTACCTACATGACCACATACAAATAGCCAGAAGCCTAGACATAATACTTACGTTTAATATAATGACATAAGTTTACAAATCTATGTTAGAATGATTAGTACGTTCCATTTATGGCGATAGGTGTCAAGACAAAAAAGGGCCGTTGGTGAGCATTGAAGCGTCTCTGTCGTGTTGGTCGGCTGGCGGCGGTGCGGGCCAGTTCCGGCCGGTTCCACCCGACTCCAGACGAAGCCATGTGCCGCCTGATGGGTAATGCACTTCTATTAACCCCTCTGATATCATTACATACTCGTGACATTGACGTTGTAACATTTTTAATTAATATCTGCGCGAAATAATTGTGCCTAACCATGCTATTGGTCTTTTTGTCTTCGGTACCTACGATAATTAATATTTATATCTACAGTAATGTGTAAAAAAAGAGCTATACTTAGCAAAAACGGACCCCTTGATTACGTTTTGTCGGAGGTACTTGTAACACAGAAGGGAGAAGTTGTACCGTTGAACTTTAAGCGCCTGATCATATTCATGCAGCAAGAAACGTTCACTTGTTTTTTGTTATACATATTCCATGACAATCTCACAGAAATTATGAAGGCAATGACATTTATAACCATGTCATTTTGACGATTATAAAGTATACTATGAAATTGATATTTATTTAGAGTATATGTGAACCCAACGGTTCCTCCACATATTTTTAACAATTTACAAGATATTTTTCTCAACAATCACTTGACATTGGCGGAATAGTTTTACTTAAGCTCATCGCCATTAAATAAATAAAGGAATGGAAAGTATACTATAGATCTTTTGGTTTTCAAACTTTCAAATGAAGATATTATGAATGAATTTGAACGCTTATAAAAGCGAGTTCGTTGCGCTCGATAGCATCTTTAAAAAGGCAAGCAGAGCACCTTCATTCCTCATTAAGTATTATTTATTGGAAACATTGTTATTTAAATTTTACTGCACCATCACATGTACTTAGTTTTTGTTGGATCTATACTGTATTATTAAATCTATACAGATGAGTAAAATTGAAGTGTCTGTATGAAATTCCAAATTAACAGCTTTTCACTAAATGTATTTAAACATATATAGTGTGCAGTGAATACACTTTTTTTTATTGTTTTCTGTCTGTTTATTCCAGCTAATCTCCGAGACAGCTAGACTGATTTTAACAGAACTTTCCTGGCAACTAATGTTACAATACAAGGAGTAACTTATGCTGCAAAATACGCATATTACTGCACACTGTATTTCACGAAATAAAGCAACCCATGAAATTAAGTCTACGTGGGTAAGACCGCGGGGTTCAGCTAGTGTTCAAATAAAACAGATGTTGGCGTCACAAGATACTTTATTGTAGACTCGTGCCCATTTTATGTTTATGCTTAGCCTACGGAGATGCTCTACTTGAGCGGGATGAACCTGGAGCTGTGGGTGGCACCAATACCGGGCCGACCGTGCTTCACAGGCTTGTATGTAACGGAGAACTCGCCCAGGTAGTGGCCGATCATCTCTGGCTTGATTTCAACCTGCAACAAACATTCTATGTTATAACAGTTTTAGTAGTAGGCTAGTACAGGTGGCGTCAAGAGAATATTGTGGCGAGAACTGTGAATACGTTTTCTCGACCTCGATCCAAACTAGCCCATATTCAAGGCCAGGGCTCAAAACTCATGACAGCACCTGAACGCAAGCAACACAACTTTGTGCATTTTTATGTCACCATGAGCATTACTGTGAAGGGAAATATTGTGAAGAAACCTGCATGTCTGAAGAGAAATGCAAAGGCAAATTTGTAGTTACCATTAATAGCTAATCAGTGAAAAACTTCTGTTGTAATATCTGTGCCTACCCATAATTTAGAAAAACTAAATTTAAGAGTAGTTTTATTGAATGATATCTGTGAGACAGTAACAATTCCACATTTTGTCAGATTCTAGATAATTGCAAGAATTAATTGCCATAGCAAATAGTACAAAGTAATAAAGTGCAAAATCTAGTGCCATTTCACTTTCTAGCAGTAAGACATGGTCATTGATAAATGTCAATATGGGTAACCGCTACATTTATTGATGTACATTGTATATACCACAAAGCTTGTCAGCCTATACAACATTTAAATTGCGATGAAGTGTTTTTTTGTGTGAATATGCTTACAATTCAAAGGCTTATAATTAATGCTTCTCACTGCATTCATACAAAATTAGAAAATAAATAAGTAGTTTTTTACTCTCAGTCTTTGCGCAGAGTGCACACTGAATGCATTTCACATAAAAGAAAAATATTTTTTTTGTCATTACAGAAAAAAACGCCACATCAATAAGTAAGTCACTGTTTGATCATGTAAAAATTATACAAAACTAGCTGTGCCCGCGGTTTCACCTGCATAAATTTTGTTTTATATAATATATCAGCTTAAAATTATTATTGAATTTAATTAATCATTAACGAAACACCGATTTGGGCCAAGTTTTCTACTTGTAAATAGTTTTTAAGTACTGTTCCTTGTATATACATATAATTAAGCTTTTTAATTCCATAATTAAGTAGTTCAATATCATAAACCTATTTTAATAACTATAATATTCAATTTGAAGAGATATTGTGAAAGATTGGTATTGGTTGCTTTAATGAACATATAGTCTTGGAAATACAGTGGAAGAGTGCATTTTAATTCCTACCACACCTAATGTTGAATGGTCAATAAACCCTGCTTGCATATCAAATGGTTACTGCATATTAAGTACAAATGATCTTTACTTTAGTCTTTAATAGACCATAAACTTAACATATGGCTGGGTGAGGCATTACTAGAGCTTTCTGTGATATTTTATGTTTGAAGGTTATCATCTATGTTGATATCCATAACTTTGATATTAAAGGTGCATTGTTAAAAGAATTGTGTGGATAATATAGTAAATATTCTGATCACTATTTATGCATACCTGGTTGAAAGTCTTTCCGTTGTAAATTCCAACAATGGAGCCAACCATCTCAGGTACAATGATCATGTTGCGCAGGTGAGTCTTGACGATCTCAGGCTTCTCATTGGGTGGGGCTTCCTTCTTGGCGCGGCGCAGCTTCTTCACCAGCGCCATGGGCTTGCGCTTCAGGCCGCGGGCGAATCGCCTGCGAGCGCGCGCGTGCATCAGCTCCATAAGTTGTTCACTAAAACACATTGTACATCTTAGTTTGGGTATATTCGTGCCGCCGGCATGGACGAATACACTAAATAACAAAAGAATTGATAGGGTATTGATGTCAAATGAGTTATTCACGTTATTATTATTAATTATAGCTCGAAATAAATGTGGAAGGAAGGAGTCAGTCAGTCCCCGAGATTAGTCTTAAATTTTTATTTAAGTAAATTGATTTATCAAAATTTTACGGAGGTATGCGTGAATCACATCGAACACTTACTTGGGCATGTCCAGAAGTTGATCAAGATCAACTCCTCGGAAGGTAAACTTCCTGAAGGTACGTTTTTTCTTGAGAGTTTCGTCGACCTGTAAAATGTAAACATCGTATGTCACTTTTAGAAAATAACACAAAGAATGAGATTTCCAACAACACTATAATGTATCACTGTAACTATTCACATGAATTTCCCCGCGATTGAATGCATTATAGTAGATGTAAACTCAATTTTTATTTACGAACCTCAGCCATGTTTCCGATTTGTTTGACAGAACCGAAACGAAAAGAAGGAGGTTAGTTTTGGGCAGAGACAACACAATTTAAGAATGACGGGTGACGTTGACGTTTGTTTGTTTTGACAGCACATGTAGTGTAAAGCGGTGACTTACCGCGCAATTTTTTTCCTGTGATAATGTGGATAGACCATTGATTACTATGTCTGTGGTACTACTCTACTATACAAAAAAATAGGCTTTGAATTTTGATGCGCCATAAAAACTATGTCGGCACTCCAACCCAACCCAATCCAAATTCCAAATCAGTTTTAAACGATTCTGGGTCAATTATTTTAAAAGACTTCTGTTGTTGGGTGACCAATGATTCTTACATTAAGCCCAGCGCAAACTATTGTGTAAGTTTTTTAAAATACCACTACAACAAGCAACAAGGTACTGAAAAATATATGAAACCAGTCAGAGTCCTACGTAGCTTGGAAAACAAGTTCAACAACGTGGCAGTGTACCTGCAACAGATTTAGAAATCGCGTAGCATACGTACATAAAAAATAATCGAAATTCATAACTTGGAAAAAACTGTTCTATATATATATAAGGTATATATATAAGGACCAGTTTTTATGATTCAGTTTCTATTCATAAATACTTGAAAAATAAAGGCGTTCCTCTTATAATATGCTCTGAATGATTTGACATCTGATTTTGCCATGTTTATTGGTGAAGTTCATATAAAATAAAATAAACCTATTGTCCAATAGTAATTTTTTAATCAAAATACAACTTATAACTAACAAGACAAAAAAAATCATAATTGATCCTGCATATTATGTTCATTAGTAGATCTTAACAACTTTGATAATCTTTTTCCAATTAACTTTGGATACATTCTGGTTCTGATTAAGAACTCTTTCGACTGGTGTGTAACTGCACCGTTTTCGAGCTGATACTTGCACAACATGTGCAGGGGCTGAACAAGTTGTTCCCTGTATATTGGGTCTTTTTCTAATTGGGTCAAGGTTTCTGCTGCTGTCTCAAGTGTACTCAAACAACCTTCAGTAGGCTGAGTCCTTATTATATAGCTACTTGTATTACTGGTCAATAGCTTTACTTGTCTAAGTTTATGTAAAAGAGGACTGGAAGCATACATTGCTTTAGCCTGAGGCCATGTGCCATCTAACAGTATAATATTGTAAGAATCACTATCATTTTCTAATTCTTTAATATCAATGGCAGTTTTGCTTGGATACAGCAGAATAGTGTTTGGTTCATTAAGAATTTGTTCTAAGTTTTCATGTCTAGGTTGTGGGAATCTTTTCCCTTTGTATATAAGGCACTTATTGCTGTCTAGTCCAAGTTGTAACATAGGAGCTGTGCGAAGACATCGCTTCTCTTCGGCTGGATGTTGTAGAAGTATAACAGTGCTTCGAGGTTTTAGCCTCATTGGAGGCAATGCTGTGCACCAACATACTATGGATGGTCTCCTGAAAAGTAAGTTAATGATTTGTTAATAATATGATTCATTTCGTGTTCCACAATCACATAATTATAATATAATTTTCATATTCACTTGCAATTTGTACACAGCTCTCGCATGACAGGAGGGTCAGCTGGGATATTTGACAAGTCTTCCCAAACTTCCGATTCATCCATATTGTCAACTTTTTCAAATTATCTACTTTTAAAGAAAGTTTTGCCCAAATTGTTTTCCTCCTAGCCTGGTGACTATCTTATCCCGTTCTATGACTATCATTTACTATAATGACAAAAAAAGACCTCATCTCTCGAATCCAATGATTTCATGATGTTTGCGAATAGCCATTATAGTAATCATTTACTAAATGTATACTGTGTAACACGTGTAAGAAACTATACATAGCACAAAAAGAACAGATAGAAAACTAACAAACTAAGAGAAAAGTAATATGTTATTGTAATTTTTGATAAAGAATATTCTACTTCCACACACTACTTGCTTGTAGCTGGACTGACAGCAGACATTTGATTGGACGGGCTGGCTGGCTGACAGCAGAAGATATAGATAAGATAATCAACTATAGACAAAAAAATGGTAATGGTAATGGTAAAATCCATTTTTTCTTTGTTTATACATGGACGCAAGGAGATATGCTATTAAAAATTATTATATATAAAATACAAAAATACAATAGACCAATATTTATGGAAACTTTGCGAAGATTCTAGACCAGTTATCAATTATAATAATATAATAGAGAAAATTATCTGTCCGTCTGCTACCGTTACTGTAACCTAAGATAAAGCTTTTGATTTGATTTTGCTGAAATTTGGTCAATTTTGTGTATGTTTTTGAATTGATCCCAGTACGGACGTGTGTGTTAAAGTTAATATAAAATAAATTGAGAGATTGAATAGTTACAAAAATCTATTTACTAATAGATTTTTGTTGGCAGCTGAATCCAAAGACCAAAGTAAGTTTATGGAAAATCGGCCTTATTTCAGTTCTGCCATCTATTGTGATAAACTGCCAATACGGTCAGTCAACGCATGAGATTTACGAGACGAGAACACAAAGGGGAATGGTACCTATACGTTGACCGTTAAGACAGCTATAAGCTAAAATCTATCACCAGATGGCAGTAGAACCATTGCTAGTTATAGACCCAATTTGAATGATAGTCCCTTGGGAAGTTTTGGATTTATTCGATGATATATTTGACTCATTACGGATGGAATAACTGATGTTCTTGTTGCAATACGATTAATAATGAGTAGATTTTTACGAAATTTAACGTAATTCGCTAGCGGAACATTTCGATAACGCGAGACGCCATTTTGCCCCGCAATTCGTATAGATAATATTAGTCATTAGTCGCACTCTTACATACCTATGCTCCATGAGTGGAAAAGAGTGAGCTGCATTATTCACTGACTTTCTCTTGAGTTGCGTGTGTAGGTAGGTACCTACATATGTAAAATTTTTAATATAAATGATTTGTAAACATGGAGGCCAAGTGTTATGCAGAAGTGTGAAGTAATTTCAACGAAAAAATCTTTCTAGTTCCGGAATTACGTAGTTTTATGACATGGTTAGTGTTGTGTTTATTCGAAGATACTAAATATAAGATAATATACAGTGTAACCTAATCGCTACCTTAATTCTTAAAACGTTCTGCATGTAAACGTATGCACTTATTTGGCGCCAATGTCCTAAAAAACCGTTATGCCCCCGTCTAATAAAATACTTCTCATTTATGGCTGCACATTGTAGTGGAATTGTGGATTACTGTTGGGAAAATATTACAATTTTATCTCCAAAATCTCGTCAACTCACCTCGCAAATAACTGGTCCTGCGAGTGTCGACTGTCGTCAGATCTGTCATGTTGCCGAGTTGTTGATTATGTTGAATTACTTGAGAAGGCTAGAGTTAAACAATATCCCGAATTACATGCAAATAGACGTTATTTTTGTGCTAATTCTTGGATAATTTGCGTTCCTTTCAGAGTTATTCGCGGTGTATTATGAAGTACATTTGTTTGCAATGAAGAAGCTTGTACTATTGTATTTGGAATCATCTTGACCAGCCTTGAAGTGAGTATATTGTATACATCGCCTTGGATTATTAATTGAATTCTCCAATGTTTGATTGGCAAGCTTTGGTGATGTCATGGACAGACAAAGTAAAACATATTTGGCTGTGTTGGTATATTGTATGCTTGTTGCTATATTAGCTTGTACTTAATGAAATATATGAAGCAAGTTCAAGGCTAAATCAAGATCAAGAGTGCTGTAAATACTCAGTGTAAATGTGTTAACAAATGTTGTTTGTTGCAGAAATGGGCACAGAGGTGCCGAAAACCCATGATTCTAGTGGTGATACAGGCTCTAATACAGATTCTGAGGTTAGTATTACATATACACAAACTGTGATGTCTGTTTATATAATAAGAATAACATACTTATACAAAATTAGTTTTACATTATGAAGGTATTGGTATATGTAAATGCAAATGTGGATCTGTCTGTCTGTCTGCTATATTTTTTACTATGTAAGGGCCCACCTAATATTCTGAAAATGTATCCCAGTTTTATATTAATTATCCATACCAGTGATGAATAGTTAAAAAAACATTGACAGTTAGTTCAAAATAAGGGTTAATGCTATTTAAATACATTACTGTCTCAAGTTATAAAAATTCTTCATGGCATACTTACAGGTTGTGTTCACAACCACCTAATATATACCTACATCTATTATAAAGATATACATTATATTATAAAGAGGAAAGATTTGTATGTAAGTTTGCTTGTAACGAATTGGCTCAAAAAGTACTTGACCGATTTAGAAAATTCTTTCCCCATTTGAATGCTACATTATCACTGCTAACTTTGCATCGTCTTCGTAAATTCCTACACTGTTGGATGCGTCATAAGCACTGAACGCATTAATATATGCTGTATCCCCGTACTCACACGGGAACGGGAACTATGCGGGTGAAACAGCTTGACATCCGCTAGTCATTAATAAGTTTTGTTATGATGCAGTCATCTTTCTCAATTTGAAAGTATAGAAATGTATTTCCATTTCTATACTTTCACAATAAACCCCAAGTTTTTTTATTTTTTTGTTTGTTACTCATTACTATTTCTCATCCATTGAAATCACCTTCATAAAAGTAATCAGAATTAATGAAATTCCATGTACTGCCTTTTACAGAACAGCAGCTCCAGCGATACATCGGGAAGTGACTGGGAATGTTCTGGCAATAAACCCAGCTCGGCACGCAAGCCACATTTCTCAGTGACATCTTGTGATACCGGTCTGAAACTCAAAATTGCCGCGATACCACCTAAAAAAGCGCCCAAACCATCTGTCAAACAGAAACCTGAGGAAAAAAGGCCGAATGTAAAGAAAAAAAAGTCCCAACTTTCAGAGTCCAGTTCGAGTTCAGAATCATGTAGCAAGTGTTCCTCAGACACATCAAGCGAGGATGACTTGCCGCTGAAAGCTGTATCAAAATCACTGGCACCTAAAGGTTCTCCGCAGAAGACCCCAGTTAAAACCAGCAAGTGTCATAATAAGAGTGATGAGGACAATGGCCGGAACAGTGATGATTGTAAAGACAATGAACTGAAAACAAGTGCTAAAGAGAAAACTGCGACAAAAGCTAACACTACACCAGTGAAGAAGAAAAGTGAGGAGCAGTCTCAAGATACCGTGAAGAGAGGGCGGGGGAGACCCCGGACTAAGGTAAGTGGAATTCTTGATTATTTACTAAGTTACTCCTTTGTTAAGCAAATAGTTGATAGTTGATAATTGATAAACAAAAGAGTGTTAAGTTACAAAGCTTTAACACAACAAAAGCAAAACACAACTTTAGTTTTAAACAGTTGTTAATCTCATTATACTATTAAATTATTAATTATCAGTCGAGATACTTAGGTAATTTTTTGTCTGATTAATATAAACATTGTTTGGACATTATCACACAGCACTATCTAGTACCAAATTTGACAAAGCTTTTACTATAGTTGGACCCTTTAACACCACTGCTATGATACTTATATACTTTTATAAATAACTAGCTGTGCCCCGTGGGACATAAAGTGCATTACATGAGTGACCCGCGGAACCCTAATGGTTTTTAAAAATAGAAGTAGCCTAAGTTACTCCTTGTAACATTAGCTAACCGCTTTTCATTGGAAAAGCCCTTTAAAATCGGTCCGACCGTTTTGGAGATTAGCCGGAAAAAACACAGATGGAGAATTACAAAATGAAAAAATACAAACAGACACTTTAATTATATTTATCTGTATAGATATAGATTTGATATAGATTATAATATTTCGGGAAATGGTGATATAATATCACTGTCCCTGCAACACTCCACCAAGCACTTACACTATGCTGAATTTATTGAAGTCCCGAATAAGTGTCACTGCCATAGGGGTATAAACAACAGGCAAAAGAGAAAAAATTGTCGATTGCAGATGTTGTAACACTGGTACCAAACATTACCATCTAGATGACCAACATTACATTATATACTAGGCTTAGTAGCTATTGGAGGAGCTAACTGCATGAACTGCACAGATTAAGGTCAGCTATTAGTGTATGTGTAAGTTCTGATAACCTATTGATAAGATTAGAGATGGATTATAACATGCAATACATGTATCATACATACATGAGGTGCTCTGATCATTGATCAGTTATCATGTGAATGATAAAATACTACCACAGCCTGGTACTGGAAATTGTGCATGAATATTAATCTTGTATCTTAAATTACCCTAATAGGGCCTAGATTCTACTAAGTATAAACTTCACCAATGTTTTGTAATAATAGGCTTATTACAAACACTACTGAATATACCTTGGTTAAGAGGTAGTTTTATCTCTTTTTGTGATATGAATTTCACAAGGGATGGGATATCTTTTTATTCATAATCCTATAATCCGAGTTTGGTCCAGTTTTGGTTTAAACCAAACCATGCATTGTAATAAGGATTTGTTATCATCATCCTCCTGCCCTTAACCCATGTTAATTGTGGTCGGCGCAATGTGTTCGTCTCTTCCATTCCTCTCTATCAGCCGTCATGTCTGTATTCACTCCCTTAGCCATATCATCTTTCACACAATCCATCCATCGTTTCTTAGGTCTTCCTCTCCCTTGTCATCCACATTCATAAATGAAACTCTTTTGGCAACAGTATCCTCATCTCTTCGCATGGACATGTGTCCATACCACGACAAATGTTCTTCAACTTCTCAGTCACTAGTGCGACTTTCAGATTCGCAATAAGGATTTGTTAATAGGTACCTAGTTAATAATAACAAATTACTTTAATTTAAAAAAAAAACGCGTCTTTTGCGTGAAGACGTAACCAACCCTACGGAATATTTCTGACCAATAATATCATATCATCTTAAACAAAATTTATGTAACAAACAATGGACCCATTTTGTTCGAGCTATTGTTCCCTAGATAATAGAATTCCAAATCAACTGCAAAGCCAAGGCTATTATAAGAGGCGCAACCTTGAATATTGTTAAACTATTTTTGTGCTCAGGATAATGTCACGGTGTGAGACTAAATTATTCAATAGCTTTACTTATCCTGTTTTTATTAGCATTGCAATCTGCTTTAGTGTTGTAAAACTGTCGAGTTGTCCGACTGTGTTATGTTCTTTGTTGATGAAAGCAGGAAGGAGACCCTTGCAGCTTTATGAGATACAAGTATCGGTCCGCGACTTCACTCACGTGTTATTTGGGCATATGTTACTCAGTGGATTGGTTCAGTTTTCAATTTATGTTTTGTCATATACGATCACAAATATAAATCTTTTCTCTTTAAGTAAAAAGTAGCAATGTTGCGACACACTACAGTACATATTTTATTCAATGGTTATGTATTTATATTTTAATCGCATCATTGGGTATATCCCATAGTTCATCTTATTAGAGTTACAACAACGAATCCTCTCCAAGACTAGCTGCTACCGGGAGTACAGGGAAAGATAATTTAAATAAATATTATTAATTATATTCTAATCGGAATGACACTTTTTTCTCTGCTAACTGCTTTTCCATTATTGAGTCGCGGGCCTCGGGAAGCTTTTGGTACCGGTATTGCGGTCCCCAACGCCACTTTGGATTTAATTATTATTTTTGAGGAGAAAATCGGGACCACGAGCGTCCCATTTTACCGCTAAAAATAATTATGAATTCCAAAGAGCCTTTCGGGACCACCCGCGCTCGTGGTCCCATTTTCCGTCCACGTCACGTCCCAAAAGCTCTTCCACTCATTTCTGCCATCTTTTATTTACTTATTTATTTATTTATTGCATTTATGTTAGTTACATGTACGATACATACTAATCTTAATTATAATAGTAACCCAAGTAAATCTAACATAAACCCTGTTAGGGCACAGCAACGTGAGAGGCACTACTAGAGCTATAAATCTTACCTAATAGCATCAAAAGAAACTATATTAATTCCGCTATCATTTCCGCCGAATTTTTGTTATATAAATTGTACAACGCCCCCAAGCGGTGACGTTAATAACTAACATAACTCGTACAAATATTGTGAGTGACGCTATCAAGTATACATTACGAAAAACAGTGTAAAACTCATAGTGAGTTTAAGTAAAGTACTGATATTATTTTTTCCATAGGTACTTTCTTTTGAGTTTGGAATTCGTGTAAGTGTTGTGGTGGCGGCGTAGCTTTATTCAATCATATTTTATTTTATTTAAATAATTATATTTTGATCACTGAATGACAATCATGATATTATCTCCAAAATTCCTGTTGCATTTTTCCTTTTTTTTTATTTCTGTTATGGAGGTTGGATTGTAACACCTTACAGTAGAATTAATATTTCTTTGAGTGGACCTTTTTTTTTATTGATCTGGGGTAACCTTCAAAACGACCTCGACCGCCCTGGGAGAGGCAGATCGTGTGGGATTTTTACCGCACTAAAACCCCCCCCGGTGGCCATCCTCAGTGCTCAGGGGGGACTCCGGGTACTCTGATAGATCGCACCGGTGTCCCCCCACACTTTGCCGGGGCAGCTC
Organism: Watsonalla binaria; assembly: GCA_929442735.1. Taxonomy (NCBI): domain Eukaryota; kingdom Metazoa; phylum Arthropoda; class Insecta; order Lepidoptera; family Drepanidae; genus Watsonalla; species Watsonalla binaria. Next base: position 3,386,197 of record OV838932.1, read on the forward strand.
TGTCGCTGCCCCTGGAGACCTCGCTGTGCAAGGCAGCGCGAGCCACATCGCGCTGCCACCTTCCCGGGCCCGCGGCTCGGTGGTCAAAGCTCCCACCCCGACCACCGTCAGCAGGCCCTCCGGCCCCCTTTTAGTCGCCTCTTACGACAGGCAGGGGATACCATAGCCAAATTCTCTTTGACTGGACCTACTAGATGGCCGCTACTGGAAGTGTAACATTGTATCACTTACAATGTTACACTTCCAGTCGACCCTGAATTCCAGCATGTGTAATATGGCTCGACCGACTACGGGACATGAAATTTAAATTTATAGCCTGTAATTATAGTAATAATCGAAAAAAAATCGAAAAAAACCATCTCTTTAAATAAAATGAAATCATCCATTGCGTTATTATTATACGATATTCTTCATCATTTTGTTTAAATGTATTTTTGGAAGGCACCATACACATCACCGTACATATCTACACATAGAAAACAGATTAGTAATCCTATAAGAATCTTGTATGAAAATTCATTTCGTATCGTTTCAGCAGTGGGGAAGACTTAGGTAGGTATAGGTCAGTACTATTTTTTTTCACGTTTTTTTTTAAGTTTGACCTATGTGGTGGTCTTAGGATTATTCAGACCTCTTTTATCAATACTTTACATATAAAGTTCCTGACTGAAATCAACGCACAATCTATTTAATTTGAAGGGTGTGTATACATGAAGAAATAGTTTTTCGAAATTCCAACCGTAAGGGGGTAAAATGGGGCTTAATAGTTTGTATGTGGAATGTAACGGGCCACCTAGACGAAGTTGCGGGCATAAGCTAGTAACTAAATATATAGAAGCTTATTGATTAGTATTAGCGATTAATGTAGATTAGTGAGAAAAGTTGCTGAGTCGGTGGTCTTATCGTCATTGTCATTAAGATTAAAACGCAAATATAGAATGTATTACTGAATAAAAATCGTATAAATATTTTATATTTTATCTGTGAAATTGCAATCTAGGCTCCGAATGTAAATATTAAGACCATTGATAATATAAATTCCACCTAGTCCAAATACAGATAAATGAATAATATATTCGAAAATTATTCGAAGAACGAGCGATGAAGTAGTTAATATCATGCCGTTGAATAAATTTAAAAGTTTCACTACATTTTAGCTATGTTTAATTTATATTATTTCTTTTCTTTAATTTATATGGTCGGAATCAAGGGCCCTCCCTGTGCGAAGTATTTCTACATTTCTATCTGCGGATTTCCATGCAGATAATTTCAGCGTCTTGTGTATTTCGTTGTCATGAAATGGACACAAAAGTGACGTGTTTTAACTTGTAGCCCTTCGAACCGATTTATCAATAGTAAATTTACTTTCGGAATCAGCACGATTTTTTTAATGAAATACCAAAAATTATAACAATTTGCCAACAATTTGATGATCATATTAATATTAAACATGTGAAAAATAAGTGTAATATGAAAGTATTGTTTGATCGATATCACATAATTACCGATACGGAACACTAATTAAGCTAAGCTTGACGTGGCATTGAGCGCTTTTTATGGTCAAGTAATTTAGCCGAACATAAAAACTGTATTCATCGAATGACGATGTCGGATTTTTTCTGATGATGTAATGAAACCGGGCTTAAAATTGGTATACACGGTATTCAAGTTAGTATATAATGTCCAGATGTTCAACTATAGTCTTGCGTAGTTATTAAATTAGTTATCAGAATATAAGGATTAAGTCAATTCAATTTATTGCTTAACCATAATCCTAATAAATGTAGTTCAGTGGACAGTAAGACTATTATACTAGTATAACACTATGAACCCTGTGGGGCACAGCAACTTTGGGGAGTGGACTCATATCATATTATTATACTAGCTTTGCTCCGCGGTTTCACCCGCGTATACGGTTAATTTCATGGGTAGCTTTGTTTCGCGTAACCTAATCTCGGTCCAGCCGTTACATATATTTGCCGGAAAAACAGACGGACAGAGTTTTTTTTTATTTATTTATAGTGACACGCTGTTAATTTGGAATTCGAAACAGACACTTAAATTATATTATCTGTATAATTTTACATTTTTATAAGTAAACATTAATATCATAAATCCACTATAGTACTAAGTGCAGTATTATTGTCAACCTTGTCGAATTTCACAATATCCTTGCGAGTGCCATCATTTAGTAAATAGTTGTTTAACTTGTATCCCATACTTAGCAAGTGTAGTGGCTACGAGTCTCACAAAAACAAGTTCCAACAAGGGACGTGGCAATGATGTGAATTATTATTGAAATGAAACGAAGCCCCTTTTCGTCTTAATCTGTTCCATTTAACGTAGAGGGTTACTTTGCTATTATTCTTGTTTACCGCACACCCTTTCGTCACATAAGAATAAGTGGGACAATAATGCTCTAAAATTTATTAATTGTATCAGTACCGACGCAGATGTATCATTTAAAGCCGCGTTCATTGTACGCTCGTCTGATGAATAATGTGAATATGTGTATTATTAACTAGTTTGCTCTTTATGCGTCAATAGAAACTTTTAGTCACACACGTTCGGTTTTAACTTTCTTCGAAAGTCGTTATTGTATCTGAAGTTACAGTTATTATGATCTATTTCTGTTGATGTATCTAGCTGAATCCATTCATAATCGAATCAACGCTGTGACTCACTCGTGTTTGCAAGTATTGCGTGGTATTGTCTAGAAAGTATTGATACTCCCGTTTAGTTGGCTCTTATTGTAAGTTTACAGAGTATTAATATCTAATACTTATAATATTGGTTGCCTCGTTAGTATTGGTCGCAAATGCTACTGCAGAACACGACCCCGGGTAAATCCTAGTTCAGAAAAAAACTCTATTCTAAATAAATCTATTCTTACTAATAAAATTTAGTGTTTCGTAACCTAATGCCTAATAATGTTTCCATTCTTATCTCATATATCGGCTTTAATTAATTTTCTATTCGTATTGTTTGGATCACACAAATTAGAAATTGAACGGTCCACATGTTTGTACAAGAAAAGTAGCTGGGGAAAGTGTTTAGAAAATTGTTTGCGGACATATCTAACTGTTTCAGAGTTTACAATGATTGATTATGTGCGCCAGCTTTGTGGCTACTTGAGACGACGTAGATTTATGGACTTCGGTGAAAGCACCGATAATAGTCATTAACACATTTTAGATCACATGTAGGTACAATTTGTTTTTTATTAATCTATTAAAATAGGGCATTTTAATTTACAAAGATTTATTTGTAGGAATTTTTTATTATCATTTGGCATCGTTAATATGTTGAGGGCCAATACGAACTGGTATTGATGAGATCAATTGAGAAAAAATACTTCGTGATTTGTTCCAAATTGATTGGTAGCTGCCAAAGATATCTTCGTGTATTATTTTTGAGCTATGCTTGTGATGGTATAATACTCATGATCTACATCTACGTAATGTGAGAATGATGTCATACCCAAGTTTGTTCGCGAACATTTTGTATTTTGAGTAACTTAAATTTAATAGCTTTCGTATTATGGCATTAACAATAAGTCTTAATTTTATAAGGTTTGAAGCTACTCTTGAGTTAGCAATCACCATAAGCTTTTCAATTAATAAGCAGCTCTTCATCTTCATCTAAGTGTTCCTATCCTATCGGCTGGTGTCTATGGGTTAGTTAGTCTCTACGCTTGGGTCTTTTTCTGTCCTTCACACTGAAAAAAGTTACTTGGAGATATAAGGACTAATGATTGTTTCTATTAGCGATGCCTGAAGTACGATATTGTACAATCAGTGTTATCGTATGATAAACATATATCTAGATATGAGTTTATAACGACTCAAATTCGGATCCATCAGAAGTTACTCGATTACTATTATCAGCACAGAATAAGCATTAGTCTTATAATGCATAGTTAAGATTGTAAATCTTTATTCAGTGTTGAGAGCGTCATAAAATAATATCTGTGCGCGGTCATTCACGTCTCCGAAAGCAGCTTGCTAATTACCGGTGCGGTGACGAGTGGGCTTCGCTGGTCACGGATTTATTTGCTGTTTCAATTCATTATTGGAGGATGGAGCCGTGGTGGCCTCGGGGTTTGAGCAGTCGCCTGCTCCGCAAGCGACGCAAGCTCGAATCCCAGCGGGGCCTGTACCAATGAGATTTTCAAAAAAACTTATGTACAGTGATTTCACACCACGTGCTTTACGGTGAAGTATGAGATCATGATTTCTGAGAAGTAATTCAAAGACGTATGTATAGTGCCTGAGACGGCGATAGACTCACCATCTGTCACGTTGGCACTTAATCAAATTCGGTGAAAAGTGGGTGTTGTTTTAACAACACCTCTGCCTACCCCTTCGGGGAATACAGGCGTGAGCATATGTATGTATGCAATTCATTATTATTGCCACTTGTATTGAGTAGGTAAGTATTATATTCCTATATTGCTCGTCTTGAGTTGTATCTGCTTCTTATATTTAGCATTGAATTACACGTTGCTGTTGTTCAATTTGAATAGCGTGTAGATTCCCAAATGACTGATTTTTTTCTTTTTCGAAATGTGGCAAATATTATTTTTAGTACATGTTAATTTGTCGGCACTATTGCGTTTGCTATAAGGAGAGCAAGTAGAAAGGTTGCTATAAGGAGAGCAAGTAGAAAGGTGTGTTGTGTGGTTGTTAGGGCGAAGTGTACTAAGGGGTAGGTGTGCAGCGTGCAGCATTTAATTAAGGCGGTGGGTGCTCGCGTGCTAGCCGCGGTGCACTTCCGGCGCGGGGGCGCTGCGCTTTTTCCTCGCCCCGGTGAGGAAAGCGCGACCGGTCGTCACCCGCGCCGAGGAATTAAAATTTTTCACGTAAACTGGTTTGATAGCGCGTACGGTGGCAGAGTGGGGGTCGCGAATACGCGGCGTGCCGGTCATTAGCTGGCTCGCGGTGAGACGCGCGCGCGTCCCTGTCTCTGCGTACGCGGTGCTGCGCTCCCAGCGCACGCCGCGACCCATGTGTCTACCGGCACCAACACAACTACCGCCATTCATTACACAGTATCATCTTGTGCTTGTGACTACCTATTTTGTGCCGTGATTTTTATGAGACAAGTGAAAATTAGTGCTTCGTGTTAATAACATTCGGTAACCGTGTTAATCTTACTGGGATTTATGTTCTTGTCAAATTATATATCAGTATGATGATATGCGCTGTCGGTCACAACACTATTATTTTGAAAAATATATCCATTACAAACATAAATTTTATCTTTGTGATGTTTCTTATCAGCTTGGAATTTTGGAACAGTTTATAAATTCGTGATCATGTCAGTGTATAATTATGTGCCGCGACACTAATTTCATGCAAAACAAACACGGCGTCCGATAAGCGGGTGCGGCGCGGGGGCGCCGGCGCGCGGAGTGCGGTCGCCGAATTTCCCTTATCAACCGTTTAGCGCGACTCAAGGTCGGCCGTTATCACTCGCGGCCGCGCGCCGCTGATGGATTCGGCTCGTGGATCATGATTGCGCATATCGCATCACTGTATCAGCTATACTCTCATTGCATTCCTTATCCGTCTTCACTCATCTGAATCTAAGATGTTGTCTATTCTCATGTTTTTTTGATCTGACTGAACGTCTTATTTAGACAGTTATTAGTATAAATTAGACTCTTTATCAAAATAAAAATGAAGATTATATTTAATCGCACAGTTATAACTTATTTTTTTTAATATATTATTATATATAATCCCTAAAACACAAGTAAAGCCAAGATGAATTGAAACATACTCTATTAATTAATCATACAAACACATAACTAATTTGGTATATCCCAGTAAGATTGGCAAAAATAGAACGTCTGCTGAAACAAATTGTTTACAACAAGGTGTGTTAAGATGAGTTTCGACGTAAATCTGTTTCAGCGTGTGTGATGTAGATCGCGACCTAGTTGCGCGTGATTGAGGATAAAACAATATAAATAGCTCGTCAACGTTAGTGGACCGCTCGCATAACGTTAACTAGCGCGCTACCGTGTATTAGCGTAGTAGTGTGAGTGAGCAGTGGAGGATTATGGTGGCATGATGCGGCACGCGGCCAACGCAGCGGCGGCGGCGTGGACGGCGCCCGGCGAGGTCTGGGAGTACGTCAGCCAGCTGGTCAGCTCCTACCACGACCAGCACGACCGGCAGGTGCGCAGTCCGTCGGGACATATAAACTTACGAAAGCATCATCACATATTGAAATACATTATTGAGCCTATTGAAACCTTGTGGAGAAGTTAGAACGCGAGTGATGAGTCTTCTTGGTGTGCATAAATTATTCCGCAGAATAAAATTTCTTCAAGATCGGTGAAGACCTTGAGAAGGTCACAAACAATCGGATAGAGTTATTTTATTATATTAATATTATTATTAAGAATTGTACGCCAATGCAGTCATGCAGCGAAGTTCCCCCCTCGATGTTTCAATAAACCAGTATATAGTCAAAACCAAACTAGCGCCCCCTTGCTTTAATCATGGACGCATCGCATCCTAACAACGACGCAGGTGTGAGTCACAAGAACGCCTATTAACGCCTCTTGTAATTCACATGTTAGCATTATTATGCGCGAGACCTAGTTAACAAACACGGCTATGAGATCGTACAGGCCAACAAAACGCACATGACTCTAATAATAGGTTATAACTTATGGAAATGGCAGTCAAATCAATTTAAATGAGTTTTGTCTGGGCCCTGTACGTTGAACTCGTTAGTTCAAATACTAGTGGCTAAAGTGGCACGTAACGTAATAGACAGATCAAACTTAGTTTATTTGACCGTGAAATTGTGATCGAGCGAGCGTGACTGCTTTGCGTGCTTTAATGTGGAATGCTCTCCCATCCCATCTACATAAACACTATATTTACGGTGGTTATGGCTTATCCAAATAAATTTAAACCATTCAGTGCAACATAATAGTCCCCATAAGTAGCCTTATTACGAAGTAAATAGGTGAACAAATGTTCTACTGTCGTCGGCTGACGTTCGGCTGGCTAAATTACTCTTCGATTATTAGTGATTGTTAAAGTTGCCTTAGAGACTATTTTATAGGTATAGGCAACTTACTGTAGCCGCCGAAAGGATAATTTATTCTCAAGCCAGATGCGATGTAGGCAATATTTTTTTCGTATTCAACGTTATGTCACGAAACGAGTCTTAAATTATTTTAGTCACAAATTTATTTCTTGATTATTGCGCAAATCTAGTAAATGTCAATAGTTTATTTTAGTGGTATATATCTTCACCCCCTTTTTATTGTTAAATAGGGGAAGACAGAGGTAATAACACGCTCTATTTTAACGAAGACATATTTACCGATGTGGCAGATGGTGAAGTGAGTCTTTCGTATATCCGGTCGAGCCTGGAATATTTGTATTTTTATGAGATGAGAAAACTGCTTTTATGAACTTCAAATCACTTCTGATCTTCATATATACATTTCAGATAAGCCTCCGTAAGATCCGTAACCGTAGGGGACTTTTTATAAGCGCTTCTAGTTTGGAATTAAACTTCAGTGTTTCTGAAGGATTAAACTATTTATGTAAATTAAGTAGATACTCGCGCACGATCCAAATAAAAAAAAATTGGGTTTCCAAACTTTTTGTCCATAACAAATTCCTAATAAAGCAATTCAATGTCATTGTACGTTTCAAGGATATTTCGCAAATTGATTAGTATTTATTTAAAAGTATCAAACAGACGCGAACAACTTTTTTATCGTGTAAAGGATAATACAATATCGTGTATTTTCGTGCTCATTAATATGGTATAATTTATACAAAAGTTCGTTACAATACAAAACTTATTATTTATTTATAGATGTAAGTTGGCGATTGTATAAAAAAGGAAGTCGACGTCGCAAAGCCCAGTAAAAAGGCGATCCTGATTGATGTTTCTGACCGTTAAAGCGGCTTGATCTTATCTCTGGCTATCTAATAACTTTAACGAGATTACGGTACTAGTCCAGGAATTTACATCTTTTCCTGGTATATAGTTGCCTTCCTCAATATACTAAGTACCCGCCTGCTATTTACGAGGTTATAAAGTGCTATCAATTAAGCAATAGGTATTCTTTCGAGCCAATAGATTGATTGTTCTTCGTGTTCGTAACTATCCTCCTATAATAACGACCTGTTTAATGATCGATTATGCAATGTGTGCAGTTTCATTGATCGACCAGAGCACTTTCATGTCGCATTCATTTCTTCCTGATTGTCTTGCATAATTTAAGTTACTAAGATTTAAACATAATATCATGTACTTATCGTTTGTATATTCTTTATTAAATTTATATTATTTATTATTATTAAATTCGTATTATTGTTATATTATTTGTCATATAATATTTTTGCTCTTAGGCTGAGGTGATTTAATTCGAGCAATATGAATAACAAAAATAAAAGCTGCATCCCAACTTTACTCTTTTCCTTAATTAGGTATTAACTGTAATCTCTCGGTTCGCAATTTGAGATCAACTTTATTACTAATTCTAATTTATTCTTATAAAACCTGAATGTATAAACATTATCGCGTATTGCAATCGCATCTATCAATGATGCATCTATAAAAATGATTGGCAGGATGGTGAGTAAATGCGACTTTACGTTAAGTAATGGCCGCTCACATTAATAGCAGAGTCGTAACGACATAGCGGTTATATTGCATTTGCGGTATTTGACGAGTGTTGAATTTGCAGACGCGCTTATTAAGACGGTGGGAGACTGTGGTGACTTAAACCGGTTGGACATCTTTGTCGCCGCTCAACCACCGGCTTTTGGTGACATCCGCAAAAAGTGCGCAATGGCATGCGACGTGACTCTGGCTCGGACTTAATCGATGCGTAGACATTGAAGTTAACCACCAACCTCCGGCTAAACTCGATATTATACTTATGTACAAGTGAAGCATTGATTTGCTGGACTTGCTGGCTATTTGAACCGGTCGCTAAGTTAATTCCATTTATGGTTTGAGTATGTAGAAGATACGTGCGTACTTATTCTCTCTCACTTTCCATCCACATGTTGCAGTAAATACCTATACTTTGACTTGTAAGACTCCTCGCATTTAAAATAAATAATTTGCATAATTATAATTTGGTAAATGTTCGACGTGTATAAGTTGCGCGACGGGAATGTCGTCTCAGGTTTTTGTACGAGTGCGTGTGCACAAGTGGTGTGCAGTGTTCGCTCGAGTTGGTCACATCGCGCATCGATTATATGCACCATCGCCGCTTACTCATATCCAATCGACTCTTTATAAACAATTCGCCGACCCTCATACGGGCCTGTTGTTGTATTAATAATAAACGCTTTCAATCAGGCTCGTCCTCATGTGCCAATTAAATATTTATGGAGGTAAGTATTCGGTGTATTTTCCATCTCCCTTGTTTTATGACTGTCACTCGCAGTGGTAGGTTTCTTGTAATTCATAACCAACTCCCAAAACAGGTGGAGGTCATGTCAACCGTATTTTTGTCCTTTTCTGCGTCATTTAGCTGGCAATTGTCAATCGTTTTTGGGAATCTGTTCTGTACTTACCGCGTATCAAGATTTTTTTCTAAAGAATAATGCCCCATATATTAGTTCTCCCTATAAGATCTACTATATTCATTAACAATAAATTATCCCACTGCAATGCTAAAATTGCAAAATTGGAAGCTTGAATTCACCTGTTTTTTATCGAACGAAGCGGAAGTCTGGGCGTTTGTTTAAGATCTTAAACCGGTTTTAAGATTCGAAATAAAACGTCGTGTACATGTGTCATAACATTAAGTTAAATGTTTGTTGTAATATATAGTTATCTTGTGCTTATTTAAGTGTGAAATTTGTTTAATTTTCTTCATTAGCCCATCAACTGTTCACCCCGCACCCCTTGGAACTCTGTCTGCCATACGTAAACAGCATAGTACACAGCACTAAGGTAGCATTAACGACATGAATATCAGGGTCATAAAATGCAAAATGATGCGCTCTTTTTGTATGTGTTTGTGTGCTTAGATAACTAACCGAGTAGAAAATAAGCATTGCGTATTGACGCTGAGGGAAGGGCGCACCGGGAATCGGGATAAGCCGGTCCAACGGCCATCTTAGCTTAGCGACGTTTAATAAAGCCCCTGCGACAACACGCATCGACAGGGCTGTACGCAGATAACTTGATTCACTTAATATTTCACCCATTTAAATATAATAATAACCCGTCATTACAATAAAATACACAGAAAATGCTAACCCACAGTATATTTTGAACTCAATTGTGTTTTTTTTAATCACACCGGTGAAATTTCTTGTGTTCCCACATACAGCTTTAATAAAGTAGTCGGTAAATATTAATAAAGCAGCTTTGATAACTTTGATTTCAAACTCAGCCCTGGCTTCCTATCGGGTAATGCAAAACAAGAGTCTGGAATAAATCGTTTACATGGTTGTCGGCGTAAACTGGTCCTGCTGGCCGCCGCGCCACCGCCGACTCGTCACGCGGAGGTAGGAAGCTTTCCTCAATTACCACAAACTCATCTTGCTTAGATACGTTACTATTAGGATTAGTTCAACTGCGTTTTGATTATACCCATACCACATTTTACTTCTAAATTTGAGTTAATAGCCGATTGTTTTTTAAGAAACTCATGTTTTTTGTTGATCTTGCTGGCTTTTGTGGAAGTAATAATCTCAGGCGTGAAATTGTAAAAGTTGTTGGTGTAAAAAGTAGCGATACGAGCACACTTTAGCAAATTGATTTAGTGATGGCGATACCGCATCTGATGACGTTGTACGCAGTGTGTTTGAGTAGTGTTGTGTGGTCGGCTCGGTGTATATCCGTGGCGGCAGGGGCCTTATCTCGCCATTAGAGTTATTACGGGCTGGTATCTCGCCCATCGCACCGCTTCGATTGTTTCAGAACGAAACAGAACCGGGCGCTAGCACAATAATTGACCACTGTTTACTTCTGCGACGAGATCTTATTTTATGCATTACTCTGCGGTTTTTGTTTCGTTGACATAAAGCAAATAATATGTGGTACTTATAGTTCAGAACGTGTTGCCTTTGCTCTCGTATAATACGTCATCCATCTTACAATGCAGACCATGTGCTGGCATTTTATGAGCTATTTATTGCAACATTATTGATCGAGTTTCGGTATTTATAGTTTCTGCAGCTGCTTTACTTTCGATTTTCGTGTGAATGTTTATTAAATGAATGCTTTTTGTTTGATATTGTCATTATATATTGTTTATCCGGCTGCAGATGAGGCATAAGTATCTCCGATAGGGTTGCTTCTAGAATAATATTAACATTTTCAAGGCTCATAAATTGGGTTTAGTGGAAATTGTCGATTGTAAGGTGGAATTATATAAAACTGCACTGCTATTTTTTAACCTACCTAATATTTTTGAATGTCACCTATGTTATGAAATAAAAATGATCATAATTATTGCCTGAATGATTACTATCTACCGCCCGCGGTTTCAATCGCTTGGTGTTTGGTTTTTGGTAGTCACACATTAAAGAGCATCCCATGTTTTTTAAAATTCGTTTAACTGTTTTTGCGTAGAGACCTTTAAATTATTATAATAGTAGAATTCATAGCCCTTACTCTTTCATCCTCACAGAAATCTTTCACTATTATTTGGTATCGCAAATCCTTCTCACAATACACCCAAAGTACACTTTACACATGAGTGTTTAATGCGGGCATCATACTTAGAGTGAGGCAGACGAATCGCTTGACCACCAGACCGGGTCTTTGAATATATAATGACTACAACATTATAAAAAAATAATAAGGCTAATTGAGAATGCTATTTCTTTTTGGGTTGGTTGGATGGTAGCCCTATCCTGCGACATCGAGGCTGTGTAGGGTACTCGGTGTAGATAACATCGGATAATCGCCGCCCACAAGACGTTTTGCCGGCTGCTCCCGTCTCGTTACTTATGATCAACGGAACAATGATCATCTGAAAAAGTGTTTGTCATGCTTTTGTCATGTTTATTTATGCGGAAATCACAAATACGTTGAATGAATATTACTCTTAGAATGTTTCAGAGAATATTTTTCCGAAATTTCCAGATTCTCTCAATAAATTATTTCACAGGCTTTCAGCCACTTTAAGAAATTCGGATTCCCTTAATTTACTATTCCCACTAGTTCAATACATCACCAAATCTGTATCACTTAATATAAATTTATATGTGAATATATTTTTGTTATTCCATTTCCATTATTCATTCGTGAATCAATTATCAGATTGATAAGAAACTTAGGCAAGTTGTTACTGGCGCTATACGTATTTATTCACGTCCTCGTCGGTTTATGTCTAAAGAATCATAAAGTGTGCGTCGAATCTCGTTTGTATTAATGGTCGTTTAAAATTGTTAACTCGCTATCTGTGGTTTTGCATCTGCCACGCTTGTTAGTGCCACCATGTTGATCGTATTATTAAGATGAGTCTTGTTATCGTTGAACATGGTTTTATATTTACTCACTTGTTTCGTGTATTGTCAAACGACGTTTTGTGATATATCACTACAATTGCAGCCGTATTTACAAGAGGTGCTTTGATTTCCATAATACCAATATTTTTATAAGTTTAGTCAGACTAGCCAAAAAATATATTTAAAGAATTTTGGATTTAATTATGACTTTAATTTACTATGTATATGCAAAGATTAACAAAGTGGAATTTAAAGAGGAAGGTAAACAAATGCTAGTACTGATAATGTTCGTCCGCCAGTGTCCTTGGTCTCGTGTAGCATCGTCTACTGCTACTCAATTAGCGCGGGCGGTGATCGGAACCGCCGTATCCGTATGTGTCGGCTCGGCTTGCGTGGGAATGCCTTACACGGAGGACCCTTTTTATACCCCTTTAAGGTTAGATTTTTTTATACGGATAATATTTTGTCAAGTTCCACCATCTTCAATTCATATGATTTGTATGATAAAGTGCCTACGTATTTAGCACGTGAAACTGAAGGAATTGTCGATTAGACTTCCAAATTACATTGCGTGTAAATGATTTACGTATGTACATTGTGATTGGTTTCTGAAACGTACCTACATGTTAAATATGTTTAGTAATGTTGAATATGCACGTGGTTCTTGGGAATTTGGGATCCTTGCCAAATGTTTTTTGTGGAATGTGCTATTTAAAATTTATAAAAAGCAAGGATACTATTTTCCGTCTAGAATCTATGTTTCTAATTCTTTGCTGAAATTTGATCCTCAAAACATAGTAAAAATGTGAAATTGAAGCAACTGGTTGGTGAAAGCCCACAACCCGAGGAGTGAGCGAGGAGGCACTCTAAGTTAGGGCAGGTCGGGCATTCTTACGGCTTCGCGCTGATTGTAAGTGTAACTTTATGATCGCACGCTTCTGCGAGCTACTATTGTTCTAATGGGCCCTTGGCCCTCTCGCGTCTCATGCAAACTCGACTCGTTACTTGACGACTTGAGGTCACGCGTTCAACTATATCTCGCTGATTCTTCACGCCTTTATGGGAAATGTGGCTGCTTATACCACCACAGATTTATTATAGCAAGTGCCGCGTTATACCATTCAATTGTTCATAATTTTAATAGGTTCTTAGTTGAATTGCGGCGAATGGTTTAAAGCGATCTTTTTGCGAATATTGCGTGTGCAGCAGTCTGGTTGCACTACGAAGTGCACGTTTAAAGCACAAATATGGCTTAAAGCTCGCGAATGTCGCCGACCTTAATCGTACCGCGGCTATCGCAGTCAATTAATCTAGCACTTGTGTGACTTTTGACGTGCCGTCCTGATTCCGTGTTGCAGTGACGAGGCTCGGCAATATTTTACACATGATTAGAGCGGCGCATACCGGCACTGTATGGGTAAGCAAATTGCGCCGACGCGACGCGCAGTCACGATCTGAACCTCGCGGGAACCCGGGAGAGTTTCTACAAAATTCCAACGTAAATGCTACACAGATATTAATGGCAGTATCTCTGTTAGTTCACTTTCAAGTTTATAAAACCTTATGCCAAAACCTATTTTAAACATATCTACAATATAAACCGTTTTAGAATATTTTTTTTCAACTATTATTGCATTGGCGTATATTTTCAAGTATCAATATTAAAATATTGTTTTTATTCCATGTGGAATCGGCGATTCGAAATGAATCAATTCGAAAAAATATTTCGATATATGTGGATGATTCAATCCAAATAGTTACCATAGAAAAAAAGTCTAAGCGATACCTACGCTACCTACCCGTGCATAGCTAGAGAAATGTAATCTAGCATAAAGCTTAGTAAGTAAGTAACGTGATAACGTTATATTATTACACTTACAGTTTTAGTGTAGCTTATCAGAGTCATGTCCGTAACCATTACTGAGTGGGACGTTTACCAGGATTATATTGTTTAATATAAATGAGAATTAGCGTCGTAAGTGATTCCGTGTATGTAGGTATATGTGTGTGTGTATTCCATCGCGTCAAATAACAAAGTTTATTAAATCTAAAATTAGTCTTAATTCCTGGGAATAGAACAGCAAGGCATAACAAACATGCGTTCGCCTAATGCACAATGAGTATGTACTCTGAAAGTATTATTACGCAGTGTTTTCCGTTCGTTTCGCACCCTAAATGTGTACGCCTTAATTAAGTATGGTTGGGATCCGTAGAGGTAGATTATGATCGCAGGTATGGTAATGGTGCGCCTAATTCTGAGTCACGGATCGGCGGCGCCGACGTGGCTCGGCCACCGCACGTCGATCTGTGCCTGACCGCCTGTAACGGATCAGGCAAGCAATTGAAACAAAGCTTATTTGTCTCTTTTATTTAACTTTGTTATACCCTTATTGAATCAAGATGCCTTTTTTTATAGGTGCCAGAACTTATTGTTTTGATTATTTACTGTGAGTTGCTAAACTTCGATTAATCTTGAAGCCAGCTTCGATCAACGCATGCCTAAAACGCATGTCTCTTTCAGCCACACGTTGTGTGTGAAAATGTTATCACAAAATTATCACATCTTCTGTACCTTCACTTCTTTCTGGCACTTCACCTCGAGAAAGATGAATAGGTTTCGAAATAGAATTTAAGTACTCCAATTTGATAAAAAAAAGTTTATTGTAAGTAGTTTAGTACTTTATTGTGGAAGGCTATGTTTATGTTATAGGCTATATCTAAAACATCAGATAGTAACGACCCACATTTGACGCGGGTGAAACGAAACCGGGGCACAACCAGTAACTTGATACGGGCGACTAGAGTAAAGGGCCCCTAGTCGTGAGTGTCGTGACAGACACTGTTTGTTAATTCATTACTAAAGTAATTAATATGTATTTTGAGCATGTTCAATCAAATGTAGAAATTGGATTTCATTGAATAAATTGCCGCGAATTAATTATTCGTCTAAATACTGATAAGAATGTGGATAACATTGCATAAAAAGTAGGTAAAAGATAAGATAAGTACCTATAGATAGTTGCAAAATTATTGTTAAGGTCTTACAATGTGGATTCTTTACGTAGGTAGTTACTCAAGAGAGTACCGTCGAAATATCTGTTATCTTGTATATTATGTAAGTTATGTGATGCGTTGATTTTTTTGTCGTGAGATTTTTCTCGTATCGTTTGCTTAGTTTATTACAACAAACAAAGTATTGCAACCAAATTTTTTTCGCTATCGTATGAATATTTTATATTCAATTTGGTTCCCTTACCGGTCTTTATAAAAACGTTACCGATGAAGCTTGCAAACATTCTCATGGTTTTATTTGGACGCAGGCGCAGCACTTGTGTTCACAACGTGACAAAGAGAATGAGTGACATCACATCTCGCGAATGTCTGCGGTGAATGAATTTAACTAAATTGTACATTATTATTTCAAAGCGATTCATATCGCGTTCGATTAATACGCGACGTTATTTCGACAGTATTCTTTGTATGTAATTGAATCCATAATAAACTTTGATTGGTTCAATTACTTAATTCCCTAACAAGCTGTTGAGCTTACTGCCCACGCCTGCATGCCCTATTTTTCTCGACTGCTTTATGACACGAATAAATTGGTTTATCATTTTGTTGAGAGGGGCATACAACTACAACGAGTACAAACTTGTTATGAAGTGAAAAAAAATAACGGTTGGACAAAGATAATAACAAAATCATTGTTCTTCATTTCGCCTATTTAAATGACCCTAATAAAATAACTGACCTTCCTAGTTGCGACATTTCCTCAATTACTTTGGTAATCATTCGAATTATTGGAAAGTAGAAAGCTATTAGATACATAAATTATTACCGCTGTATGTACAAGCGCTCGATGAATGATGTTTATGATTGTACAGCTAAGCCATGCGCACGCTTCGTGTTGCATTAATCTTGCGGTCTGTGGAGTGACATACACTTGGCACATCACGGCACCTATTTATTGCATATTGTTGTTACCTATAAAATTACCTATATTGATTGCAAATTCATTGTCAATAGTGTGTTCATCAAATCAATAATGATGTCATATTCGTCGCGTCTCGTCTGAGTTTCAGCGAGTCGTTTAATTGACCTTCACGCTGAAAGGCACATGTGGCCGATTATAATCACTCCTCTTGCATCGTCACCTCCAGACCAAATGTTAACAAGGCACCGTTTAGACACATCAATAATGCGGTCAGGTTTTTATGGTACTTAAATTCTTTTTATTTTTAGACAATATTTAGTTGCACTGACATGTCGATGAAGCACTATCGACGTTGTCGTTATATCATAAATAAAATAATCCTTTCTACTTCTTGCTACGGTAGGTGGGTTTGTTTATATATATTTACATTCAAACATTTAAAACTATAACACATAATGATTCGCGTCACGTAGAATCTACACATGCCGTAAGAAGGACACTGGATGGATGCCTCTAGTTGATGTTGAGTAAACATTTATTACTCAATTGAATCGTTCTACTTCATTGTTGAAACAAACTTTCGACATGTTAATCAAAGTTATGTTTCATAGAGCCATGTTTCAGTGGCGTCATTGGACTGCTGGAAGCTCTGTACAGCGAATCCCGCCATAAAACTCTTACGATTCTCGTACACTGGCTTAAATAACTCGAAATTCGCGTTCAATGTAAACAGATGCATGGTAATAAATTAAATAATAAATAGTTCTGTAAACGTGTTGTAAGCAGTAAAATTGTCGGTCTTATCAGTGAGTGTTAAGGATTCTTATGTTTAAATGTTTGTTTGATCCGCTTTAATTGGTTTAACTCATACTTAGTTTATGCTTTAAGGAAGCGTGAACGTCTTATATATCTTCTTCTAATGTATAAAATTGTGTGTCTGAGCATCCGCTATTATCTATTTTAATATCCCTAAATGATATGGGTACACAACGTTTGCCGGGCACAGCTAGTTACATTATATTATTCTCCGGTATTTTTTAGCATTTAACACAGTGAAATAAAACAAAGGGAGGTTGACTTTTTTCATTTTGCACCGATACATACTTTTAATGGAGACTGAATTTATTCAAGTTAAGTGTCCATAATTGTGGTTTGTGTTGATGTTGGTACGTACATAATCGTTTTGCGTGGGCTTGTTGTTGAATTATCTGGAGTATGCATGTGAACTGCAAATTACTCTTATTTACTCAAAGTTTTGTAGAAGACGTGTCCACGGACGGTTTTAACATGTTGATTCTGAAAATACTTTTGTATACAGATAGTAAACAAAAGGATTCTTAGATGTATTATGTTCTATGATGTTACAGATATACTTACAAATTAAATGGTTTTGATAACAGACTGCTTATTCTGCAACTCATAATGTGTTATAGCGCCGTATAAAAAGTTTTACTATAAAATAATACAAATATACTAACAAAATATTATTATAGAACGCATTTAAATTTTGTACCCACTTAGCTCAGTACAAAATATACGTTGGGTTCGAGGCTTGGAGTAGTCCTTTCGTCCTTGTGTCATGCTTATTTTTACTTTTTAGCCGAGCATGCTATGCGCTTTGTTGATGTGATGAATATTTGCATATGGGCACTGAATACCTTGTTATAAGACCCTTATATAACCTTGAGTGGTCTTGCGAGTCCTGTCAATATGGCTGCCGAACATAACTTTCGTTGTCCGTACAATGATCTTGATTTTACACTATTTTCAAAAAACATTATATGCCTTACTCTTGTTTGTTAATGCTCCTAATTTTTAAGAAAATAACTAGAATAAGACACGAATTGTAAGTACGATATAGACGCCGGAATATTTACCATCTGCTTAAATTACCATGAACTAGCCATATGCCACAAAAAATAATAGCAGACAATGAGGTTCGCACATTCGAAAATATCGAGGTGAGTGAACCTCAGCACAGATCGTAGCCGATAGTTTTTGTTGATTTTCGTTGTAGGTACAAAAACTACTTTAAATAAATTGCCTGGAGCAATGAGATGGAGTCCGTCCACCGAGCCAGCATGTTTGTATTCTATATTCGACCGTAAATAGGTGGCTGATGGCTTGAGCAACTTGACGGCCACTAATCACACCACAACAATCGGAGCAATTCAACGTTTGCCTCGACCAATTGAATTCGACACGAATCTACATCGATATGGACCGCAGCCGCTAATTCACCTAGTAAAATATTTAGTATCTTAAAAAGTATATTATTTTATTTGTTGCATAAATTGCAAATTCAGTAAGTATAATCAAGATTCTCAGCTGGTAATCTAGTAGATATAAGTGCAGTCAGTTATATGTCTTAACCATGTGCGTATCCTACCCTTTTGGTACCTTGTATCGCATAGTATTTGACTATGCGATGATCAATTGTTAAACAAGTGCCTGAGTATTAAAAACAGTGTAATGATGTGTTCGTTCAACATTTAGATTTGCATCAGTTACGAGTGGAAATATTTTAATTTATAGCGATAACCGTCGATACGCATCATGAATATAAATGAGTCGAGACAAAAACGAGATGTGTCTGAAGAGAAATAATAAGAGGTGTTCGACAGCCACGATCGTCTAGCCGCCATCGTCCTTGAGCGCAGAAATCCTTGATGAGTACAATCAACCGCCACCGGATAGTCGTCTTCGTCCAGGGTTGCCAATTAATAATTTAACTACATACCTACATGGACGCTGCGCGCTGGTGCCACCGCGCGCCGCGGCCGCACCGCACTATGCCACCTTGTTTAACGCTTGTTACGTAAACTGGTTATGTTTTATATAATTTACATTAGCTTCCAATACTCAAAAACACAACAGCTTAAATCCTTAAGTATAAGGTCTTTAAATGATGTTATTTTTTGCGTCACTATCGTGTTTTTCTAAAAATTTGTCGAACATTCTTTTACAGAAATGGTTTGCCAATCAAATGTAGCAAGTAACATAACTCGCACACTATGATTGGCAAGAAATGTTAGGGTCTCAAACTCTCAACCCTATGTTATATCGCCGTTGCGTAGGCGCTAGCAAGTGTGACGACAAAAAACTAAAACTGAAATAAATGGGCGCAGAGCGCCTATTAGCGCTGGTTGCAGGAGATACCCGTTCAGATGTGGACTAGCTATCCGTATTTGTAAATAGGCGATTATACGCACCTCGACCAAGTAATGAAATATCTCGACCCATGTCCGATTGTTATCTAGCACTTGGATGCCCGAGCGCGCTTGAGAACACTAAATAATATCATGAAATTACCGAGTGTGTCCGTTTTAATACCTGCCTAGAATTTTGTTTATATTTTTATTAATAACTCGTTTGTCCTTCCGATAAGTGTAGAGTATTATCGAAAATGTTTATTCCTGTATGAATTATGAGTTTCATTAATTTGCGTTGTTGAAACTAATGTGATCAATAAGATATTTAACTAGCATTTTCCCTATGTGACCGATGCTTATAAAAAGCATAAATGTTTAACGACTAAGTACCACTTACCTACTTACTAGAGTAATGCAATACACCGAGTCTGCTTATTTACAATTAAATGATTGAAATGACCTAAATTATAAATCAGTTAGTAGATTTTATGATCATAATTATACTTTTTGATTTTATATTATTTTCTTCGGAACAGCATGTAGCGCCCGACTGTAGATTTTTAAAGCGACACTTACGACTGGACCATAGTACCTAACAGTAGATTATAAGGTCACTAAAATGACCTACGTTCTAGCTATGGATAGAACATTAGTGGCCAAAATTTACTATAGTAATCTGCACAACGCTTACGAAATATCCATTCGTTCGTTAATTTTCTTAAGATTTGTCAAAAATATGAGATTATTATTAAAAAAATATTTTGCATCGTCATCGAGCGTGGCTGATAAAGCTTATATCTTTAAACGAGCAATTCTTGTATATATATAATATATATATATATATATATATATATATATATATATATATATATATATATATATACAGAGTTAGAATCTCGGAAACGGCCCCAACCATGAAATTTTGCAAGTAGGGGGTTTCATGGGCAAAAAATTGATCTAGCTAGGTTTCATTTATGAAAAACATCGTTTTGACCATGTTTTCAGGCACTGAAAAACTCATAAAATATCATTACAATACGACAGCAAATTTCGCCGACATCTGTCAAGTTATGGTACCTCGGTTCGAGACTGACGTTCAACGGATTTTTTTTCCTTTTTTTGTGTGAAGAAGAAACCGAGCACAGCTCGGTCAACCAGATACTAATAATGAAATGTACTCATTGAAATAACGTGTGAAACCTACTGGTTTCACACGTTATTTCAGACCCAAGAATCGAATATCGTGAATGTTCGTTCCTCTCGAAATCACGGAAAAATGTATGACCATAAATGGCCAAAACAATCTTTAAATTATTATTAA
The DNA here is from genome assembly GCA_929442735.1 of Watsonalla binaria. NCBI lineage: Eukaryota > Metazoa > Arthropoda > Insecta > Lepidoptera > Drepanidae > Watsonalla > Watsonalla binaria. The sequence goes on from OV838932.1 coordinate 3,407,068, forward strand.
CTGCCAAATTTTATGTTTCGGTTTTCATAATATGCGAGTCAATAAATTAAATCGCACAGTTCGGTATATACGTAAATACCTCACAGCTAGCATTCAGTCTCACATTAAATTGAATTCAACTCAAGCCACGATCTGTCAACTTATCGAATATAAATTCTGTTAATAATCGTTACCAATTACGTGAGCGTTCGGCCTCGTACGGACTATCAATCTTAGCAGTAATGTCCCAACAACGGATTACTGCGAAGGATTAAGATCTTTTTGCAGTGGCATGTAAGGAATAAAATGATTTGCCGGTTGGGACATTGATTGGTCATTTCAGTACTTGGCGACGGCGTCGTGAGGCCCGCCAGACCGGCCGCGCCGGCACTATGAGAAATGCTTTAGACGTTATGAAACCATCGCTGACAAACTTCGAATAAGTGATACAGCGGACAATATAAATATTTTAATACATGTTAGTGAAGAGAATTTACTTAATATATATTAGAAACGTAGCGTAGTATGGTGGTAATGTCAGTTTGAACTTACTTCATACTTCATTTTACGGATTAGTTTCGCTCGCGTACAGACATAATGTAAGTAATGATAACTTATTGTATTTTAAATAGATACGACGCTCTATGACTCATTGTAGGAAAACTGTTAGAGAATCTTAGGTTTGTACATTTGTGTTTCCACTGAATTTAGTGCAGAGTTGACTTAGGGTTAGTCACACATTTTGTGTTGTACTAGGTACCTATTTATTTGGTTACCATTAGAATGGTAACGCGTGTATAATTGTGTAGCGACGTGTGTAAGGCGGGTATTGTTGTCGCTACAGCCTTTCTCTCGAGCACGTGCCGGTCTGACACCGGGGCCTGCCTCCGAGGCGCGACGACGCTCGCCACTCTCAGTTGTCTCACAGTCAAGTTCACGGCCTCCCTCGGCCAAGAGACGTTCCGCAACATTTCCTCGTTCTGTCTCATTACGCTGTGTTTATGCTTCGTATTGACGTGAATGAAAGTTAATCTTACAATCCACCATGATCCTGTCGTATTTTTATTGTTCTTTTTTATTTATTTCATCCGTGTGCCAACTTCCTTATTGACTGGTGCAGCAACATAAGATAGGTTTCCAACCTTTTTAAAATGTTGGAACATTTCATCGTGAAGGTTGTCTGCAACCCTGTACAGTTTACGCTTCCGCAAAGTGCCGTTTTATATGTATTTAGGTACCTACCTAATAAGATTTGAGTTGAAACTTATCTTGATGTAAGTACCTTAGTAAGACAATTCAAAAACATGCCGCTTCAGTATTGTACTGTTTGTTCTCGACATTTGGCACAGGGTCGATGACCAGAAGCTACCAACAAACTGTTTACCGGCCTCTAATGGCGAAAATAGATTTCACATGGTGTATATTATTTGCTTTATAACAGTATGTTTATGTACTTGTCATTTTGTACATAAATCGAATGTTGGTTTTTGTTCGTCTTCAGTCACGAACGCTACGAGATGTGATAGCTCTATTATTAATATATCTATTTTGCGCTGCGTATACACGCATAGTGTCACTCGGGTTTGGACCTAATTTTATATAATTGATTATGAAGTATTCAATTAGACATTTTAATATGCTCTTAGGCGTAGTTTTTGACATCTCTACACCCACCGATTAATCCCACGCGACTCTGGCAACTTGTGGCAACCCCGCAGAAGCCATAAATAAGAAGTGAAGCGAAATTATTGATAGAGGCTTCGAGCAAGTTAGTCAGTTATTCGGTTCATAAAAGCTGTTTACCAAACATTGTTATCATTGGGGTAAAATCACGTAGTTATAGTATTTAAATAACTTTGATTAGTCGTAAAGTTACACTTTGCTATGTCTAGTTACTTACTATTGATGATTTTTATTATTAGAGTACTGAGTAGGTAGGTACCTGCCATTCTTCTTATAATAAATACTTAAATACTTTTATACACTCACGTTATAAAACATAACGTCAGTACGAAGTTGGTACAATAAAGATTCGTGTTTGTTTGGCTTACACTGTCAGATATAAATCTCGTTAGATCACGAGGTCGTTAATGTGATATATTCGTGTCGGCGCCGACTCAGATCGGTACTGTTATCCCATTGTCGATTCAAGTACTCGGAGCTTTCATATTTGTCCGTACATTGCGATTGTGTGATTTGGATCCGTGTTCTAGATTGCTTCTAATACCTACATTATTCTAAACAATTCGAGCCATACAACACTTTTGTTAAATTATAATTAAATTACAATTCATTCCGCTTCGTCAGACCCACCACTCTTTTTTATAAAGTAAGTAACAGCATACCTACCTAGTTACTTGGGTACAATATTTTTCTATGTAGGTTGATATGTTTCTGTGTGTTGTTGTGAAGTAATAAGGTGATTTCAATTTGCCTTTATGTATGTATTCTTTTTTGAGGTTCGGATATTATTAAGATTTCCACCATGTCGATTTTTTTTTATTGAAAGCGTGTTTCTGATTGTGCTATAAAACAACTTATGATCAAAAAGCGGACCATTTTTCTGATCATAAGTTTGGAAAATATGCCAGTTTTATTACCTAAATTTACATAAACTTAAACGACAAGACAAGTTTTTGTATTTGTTCAATTAGTTGTATTTTATGGTAAAGGTACATTTTTCCAAAAGCAAATTTAGCCAAGAGATTTCAGCGAAACATAGGTAGGTACCTACAGAGGGTACTTAATTTTTTTTAAGTAAATGAAAATGAAATGAACATCGAAAAATTTCCACCGGTTCGGAAACTAGCCTTCTGAGAAGAAACGGAAAGAAACTCAGCAATGTAATTCAGAATATTTATTTTAGTATTATCATGTGGCCACATGCATGCACACCACCACACCGCCACATGCACACATAAAACATAAGTATTTCATAGTATGCAAAACTTTAATATTTGGATGGCTAGCTGCATATGCTGATAATAAAATACGGCGCGCAATAATAAGGTGGAACGGTGGAGTGGAGTCCTCTGATATGGCCGCTGGCTACTTAGGTGGTTGGGGTTGGTAGTAGTAGTTTCCGCAGTATTTGATATGCTAGCGGCGATAAGAGCGCCGGCCACGCGACACTTGCTCAACCCCATGCACTACCGAGGGCTGCTCGCCCTTCCGCCTTATTGATTACCATATCCACCACCCTAGGAAATATTATAACAACCATACAAAACCACTTATTATGAGCATATTATAATACATACATATATTAAAATCCGATAGATACAATTCTCGTGTCGCGGTGTTTTATGCCAAACTCCTCCGAAACATCTGGACCGAATTGTATGAAATGTTATGTGCATATCGGGTAGGTCTGAGAATCGTCCAACATCTAATTTTGGTATCCCTAAATGATAAGGGTGATCCGCCTCAATACCATATATGGCAATAGGTACAGTACGTTTGCAGAGAACAGCTTATTTTATATGAAACACGCGGACGTCACGCGGTTTCGCCCCCGTAGTTCCCGTTCCCGTGGGAGTACGGGGATAAAATAAAGCCTATGTTACTCGCTCATGATGTAGATTTCCAATGGTGAAAGAATTTATGAAATCGGCACAGAAGTTTTTGAGTTTATTCATTGCAAACATACACACAAAAATACAAATCTTTCCTCTTTATAATTGTTGGTGGCGTAGATGGTCCGCACTATCCAATGTCTTGCCTTCATATGTAAAATTGTAGGCAGGTCATTTCCTTACTCACGCGACATTACAATACAATCTAGACATAGTTGGTGAGATAATGTTCAGAATTAAAATTTAAACGGCTTCTTTAAACTTCCCAGTCCCCAGAATCAGTAAAGTTATAATTTGATTAGTTCGTCTGTAACGGTGTTATGCTCGAGATAGCTCATTAAATTTGTAGCGGGCTTGCAATACCATTACATAGAGATAAATTCAATGGCTGTTATTAGTTATAGAGGCGAGCTGTTCGTGGCCAGTTACATTACACTTCGTTCGAGCTGTGTTAGTCAATTCAAATAATACTTAAGAGTATGTTGTAAATCCCTTTCTTTGTGCTGTGTTATCGAGAGTCGTGAGTTGTACATTCATTCTTGAAAAGGCAACATGGAGACCTGCACTTTTGTCCTCTTATTAAAGCCAACTGTGTGCTGACTAATCACTTCTATCTTTACTTCTGGTTTAATTTTTCAACAGATATTTGAATGGTCAGACTGAGCCGTAGTGGCCTCGGAGTTGGAGCAGTCGCCTACTATGCAAGAGACGCAAATCCCTGCGGGGCCTTGTGTTTTTCTAAAAACTCATGTGCACTGATTTCACACCACGTGTTTTACGGTGAAGGCACACACGTGTAAAACACGTGCAAACATCGTGAGGAAACCTCCATATGTCTGAGAAGTAATTCAAAGACGCATGTATAGTGCCTGAGACGGCGATGGACTCACCCACTGCTACGTTCCAACACCTCTGCTTACCCGTTCGGGGACCCTTCTGGGATGTCAAGAGTATATTTTATAGTATTTGATAGGATTTGCCAGTGATGTATTATGTATTAGCTAGTTAGGTATAGCTGCTGCTCGCGACTTAGTCCGCGTGGAAAAGTTACTTTGGGCTAACGCAAACTTAACCCGCGACTTCGTTTACATATCGTGATGATATATAGCTTATAACCTTCCTCGAAGAGCCGTGGTGGCCTTGAGGTTTGAGCAGTCGCCTGCTACGCAAGCGACGCAAGTTCGAATCCCAGCGGGGCCTGTACCAAGGAGTTTTTCTAAAAAACTTATGTACAATGATTTCACACCACGTTCTTTACAGCGAAGGAAAACATCGTGAGGAAACCTGCATATTTCTGAGAAGTAATTCAATGAAGTATGTAAAGTGACTGAGACGGCGATGGACTCACCATCTGTCACGTTGGCACTTAATCATCTTAGGTGAAAAGTGGGTGTTGTGATTACAACACCTCTGCCTACCCCTTCGGGGAATACAGGCGTGAGCATATATGGATGCTGATAAGCAATAATGTGTCAACCCACAAAAGGTCAAATTCAAAGGTTTTGATATATTTTGATAATGCATCACGTATTTAACATTCTAAAAAAGTGTTTCAAGTCATCTGAAACATAAAAGTACGTAAAAAATGGATTTATGTCATAAAACAAATCTTAAATCACGTATACAATCATCTTAAGACGCCATTTTCTCAAAACCAAGTTTATGCGGGTTGACACATTATTGCTTATCTGCATCCATATGTATGTACTTTCCTCGATAAATCGATTATAAACACTCGATCATTCTTTCAAATCGAACCTATAGTTCTCGAGTTTACCGCGTTAAAGCAAACAAACAAATTCTTCTGCTTTATATATAAAACTATAGATACATATTAGTAGATGAGTAGGTACTGGGTACAAATATTTGTTCGGCGTTTTGCATTTAAAATATTATGATAAGACATTTCCGTATTTCGGTATAACTGACGACAGAGTAGCAAGTGTGGTGTTATGCGGTCAGTGAAGGACTTACCTGCGAATGTTGCGACACCCGGCTGTTAGAGTTGGTTGCGTCAAATCAATCTTAGCGCTAATAGCACTTCTCGACAACGCCATTCCGTCTATACATTTGGAAAGTACTACAACTGGGGCTGTCAGTAATTCCGACTAACATTTTATTACCCGCAAAAACATTTCTGTATTATGTACTTGCTTAGTACGCGTAAAGTCGAAAATTAGTTCGTAAATTGTCATATGTTGAGTGTTGTATTGTAAGATGTCTAAAGTTTACTTTTAATTTGTCCCTTGATTGTTGCCATGACGGTCATGACACATACAGCAGACTTTTCACGTATCTTTACTTTACTTTACGTATCAATTGAGCGTTCTTAATAACAAAGAAATTTATAAATTTTACTATGTTTGGTTTGGGCTAATATATTTATTTTTATTAGGTACTTATACCGTTACATATATTTAGTAAATAGGTGTATTGTGTTGTCCGTAGTTCGCGTCCCCCGCAGCAGTGAGCGCAACGTGCGAAAGCAGTTCATCATCGTCGAGCTCGTCGTCGTCATCATCGTCATCTTCGTCGTCGTCCTCGTCGTCGGACTCGGACACTCCGGACGCCGCGGGCGGCTCCGCACACGCTTCTGCCGATGACTCTAGCGCTGCGCTCGCCGCTGCCTGTCAGCTTCAGGTATATTTTACGCTAAAATTTTCATACGCTCTTCGAATTCAGACTCTAACGTGTTCTAATGCAATCGAATCTAGCATACATTGTTGGAGTTGCTTCTACGGGTTGGTTGTTTGTGATCGGATGGCACGGTACTTTTGCGGGTCGATTTTATATTTTATTTATTATATTTTATATTTTTTCTATAGCTACAACGATGATGTTAGTTCCTCTCTCCGTGCCATTTTACATATGCCTAATACTGCCGCAAAATGCATATTATAACTGCTTGTGGTACCGACATTCAGCATTATTTTCATGTTGTAAAATAAACGTTTATGAAAGTCGCATGTGTTAGCGATGCTTTAACGATTTAACGATGGAAGTTATATACAACTTCGCTCGCAAGTCTAATTACAGAGTCTGTTGTAGACCGAGATTATCCAGGCGTTCTATTTAGAGTGAAATATATAAAGAGATGAACTTTCAGGTCATCGACGATGCGGACCTTGCGGCACTATTTCCAGAACAAACATCGAGCGCGCCGGCGCAACAGCCCAATTTCTCGACCTTTGTCCACAATCCGCCGCCAGACAATGATGACAACAAGTCTATTGTTGATAATGGTGAGTTTCTTATTGGTCAAAACTGTTAGTATCGCAATTTGACGAATTTATTCCAAGTGACTATAAATATAATGTTTTTCCAGGTGATGGATCAAGTAGTGAAATGGAGCTCACACCTCAATTAGTGACAGCTGCAATTCAAAGAGCTACGGCTGATTCTTCAGGTTCTGAAAATGAATGTTCCAACTCGGAGGCTGGCCAACAAAACACAACACATTATGCATCTAGCCTTTTACAACAGTTTGTAGCACAGACGCAGCTCTTGAGCAGCACTACCCCATTGACGCCGATCAGTACGAGCGGGGCGCCGAGTTTAAATTGTGGCCTCAACGCAAATCCTATAGACGGTGTTGGAGTAATAAGCGATTGCGTACTCGGCCAGATAAATAATCTACCTGAAATACCGCCCATAGCTCCTAATTTTCTTGCAACGTCCCAACATTTGAGTCCGCAACAAACAGAAGAACTGTCCCTTATTAACAATCTGGAGGAAATAACTTCGGTCACGGAATCGGTTGGTATAACAATATCGAATCCTGCTAGTCTTGATGATTGTGTTGATAATAATGACTTCATGACTCTTGATATAAACCAAGGAGGTTCGGAATTGGGAAGTGCTAATGACCTGTTGAAGTGCTCTCCTTCAACAATTACCAGTACGGATATGAACACCATGAGTCAAATCGATCCACAAAAATTTGATACAATCAGTACTAATTCCGTAGAATCTCAAGAGGATGTAAAAAACATTATTGTTGAATCGAGGAGAAAGAGAGGGCGGCCACGTAAAGTAAGAAAAGATGAGGGCTTGGAATCTCATAAAGAAGATAAATCAGACGTTAACGTGATAAACTTTCATAACAATAACGATCCACCAAATGTCTCGCCAGATTCAGGTATCCTATCGAATCATAACTCACCCACACATTCCCCCTTACGCCGTCACGACGTCGATGAGGCTCATAGTAGAATAGGTAGGAAGTCAGTACAAAAAGAAAACAATACTAGGGAACGAAGAACTATGAGGTCCAAATCTAAAACTAGAAGTCGAACACAAAACAGGTCTGATTCGAGTGAATGTGACTACCAGAAGAAGAGGATAGAAAATGAAGTAAAGCAAATAAAGACCGAAGCGCCATCACCGATTCCATTGAAACACGAGCTAAATAAATTTGAGAAAAATAAGAAAAACGACCATAAACTTGATATAGCAGCCTTAGATAGAATGTTGTATGCAACAGATCGAGTGTTGTATCCTCCAAGGAAAAAAGTCGGCCGTAAACCTCAGAGTAAAACGAAAGCTGCTAAAACCGCACCGAAAATGCTAAAAGATAAAAATCAATATGTGAGTGGCGAGAGTGAAGATGAAACAGGAAGAAGTAATAGGTCCGTCTTATCAGGAGTGTATGCAAAAAGAAGAGAACTGAATAGTAAACTTGCAAGTCTACCTAAGAAGAACAATAAAACTTTCGGCAACGCATGGAGAGACAACCAAAGTGAAAATGAAGCAGCTGCAGACGATCCCCTAGACCCCACTTGGAAACAAATTGACTTGAATCCTAAGTATAAAGACATTCTGTCAGGATATAAAAGTGATCATGAATTCAAGCCATACAAGAGTTGTAGTCGAATTATAGAGTCGGGCTACAAAAGTGACTATGGTTGTAAATCTGGATACAAAAGTGATTACCATCGCTCTGGGTACAAAAGCGATCATAAATCTGGTTACAAAAGTGATAAATCTGGCTACAGAACTGATTACAGCGTCAGGAGTATGAGAAGAAGGATGAAGAAACTTAAGAAAACTAGATCAGTTCGTGACAGATCTTACTATAAAAATCAAAAGCATTTCGTTTCTGATCAAGAAATTCTCTTACTGACAAACAAAACATTCAGCAGCCTAACATTAGGCCACAGCTCGAGTGACTCCGAGTGTGAAACATACTTAAGGAAGCCAAGTGCTAGTCCCAAATATGTCAGCGTTTGCACAAAATACCCTTTACCTGCAAAGTACGATTTTGGATTCACTAAAAACAATCAAAAACACGTTTTGAGGTTGAACTCTTCAGATCCATTTGCACCAGGACCAGTATTTAGCGGACTTCAACGACCAGTTACTACCTACAACATATTCAAAGTGAGCCACAATAACAATAATAACATTTTGCTGAAATCACCAACAAAAGCAAATTATACGGGTAGTCCCCTACCAGCACTCAAACCCGCTTTTACACATAAGTTCGGGTCGTCGCCAATTTGTACAGTCGCTAAACTTACAGGATCTAAGAAGGAAAACGATAGCCTGAAATACTTATCGAGAAATTTGTCCCCGAAAAATCGAAAAGTATCAAAAAACAGCAGTACTAATCCTTCAAAAAAGGATTCTCCACCAAAACCCCTTCCTAGCATTTTTGAAAAAGCTAAAAACTCGTACGTTCCAAACAAATCTCTATCAAGAAATGTATTTCTCAACTTCAAAAAACCACAATTGAAGCCTTCTTTTCACATAAAAAAGCATCGGAGGACTGTTGTACTAGCACCTCCTAAGATAAACTTAAAACCCATTGAGAGACCCTCTAGGGTCACTGTAAAAACAGAAGGCAGGCATCATAGACATAGAAGTAAAAGAAGACATAGATCCAGGTCAGTTTCAAAATGTAGAGAGACCTACACGAAAGCAGTAGATTTAGTTGATCAGAAATTTACTCAAGATATGGATAATCTCATTACAAACTTTATTAAACTGTGTCATGTTGCCCCAAAATTAATTACTAATGTCAACCAGAGTCAACTAAAATCAGCAGAGAAACCTTTAATTGAGCCTCCACCCATTAAAGTTGCTAAGAGAGGTTCCAAGAAACGTAAAACCTGCGATAATCTTGAAATAGCCACGCCTACTTCAAAGCGCAGGCACAAAAAACAACTGGCGGAATCACAAAGTAAAGGAGGTAAGGATACAAATGAACATAAGCTGCCACTCAAAAAGCGACATTACCATATCAATTCGTCCACCAGTAACTCGTTGAGTTTGAGTTTGGTAACTGCTGAGTTCGATGAAAATTCGAAAACTGGGAATAGTCCCGAAAAATTTCTCTGTACTGAAATGGATTGCCTAGGTGAAGAACAAAGTGCCGAATGTCCTAAAACAAAAGTTTCAAATGATAAGGGGAAGAAGAGTTTTGAGAGTTCAAGAAGTGAAGTAAAACATCAGAATAATGACAGTATGGTGAAAAATTCAAAGTCAAATGTGTCGAATGAAAGCGAAAATTTAAACATCAAATTGGATGAAGCAAATACGACACCAACAAAAAATTATTCCCCCAACTCCTTGACCGTTACCGATGACGATTTATTGATCAAAAAACCCAGTCCAGAACAATCCGAATTATCTAAGAAGATTTATGAAACATCCGAGAAACTCAAAGCTGTGCATAAAATGGTTAATGACCTAGAAAAGTCGTTACCTAAATCCAAAGACTCTGACGTTAAATCTGAAGTATCAAAACAGGAAACTAATAAAATATCATCTCCTAGATCTGAATCGAAATCATCTCCTGCGAGACATTCGGCCCCAATAGCAACACCAAAAAAGCGACATAGACTTGAAGCAGACAAAGCTAGCAACTTCTCAAGCTTAGATCAAGTAGTCCAGTCATTGTCCAAGAAATTATCGGAAGAGAAACCACCTAATGTGACCAGTACAAAAGAATCTAAAGATATCAATCAAAACACTTCTAAAGAAGATCTCAAAGATTCAGAAACAAGTGATATGGTATCTGTTGATACAGCGACTCCAAATTCAGGCAATAATGTTGATCCCTTAAAAAGTATGTCAGCTCGCTCTTTATACAAAAGTTCTATGCCACCAGCGCAAAAATCTGAGATCATGACTCGTAAGAAAAATAGATTGGAAGGCTTAACGAGCAATTTAGTCTCTAAAATTAACCCGAGTGCTGCAACAAAAGTTCTAGATACACTTTTGAATAATAATATACGTAAATCAATAGAATCGCGTATTTTAGAGAAAGAAAAACATACTGATACTACAAGTAAGGCGACAGAAGAAAAAATTAAAACAAAAGAGATATCACAGATAAGTACTCGGGCAACAGTAATCAAATCACCAGTATCTAAAGGTAAAGTAATAGATACGAAAAAAACTAAAGCTTCCGAACAAGCTACAGATAAATCTGTGGTGGTTAATGTAGACAAACCAACTGGAATTTTCGAACCTTCAGTAGACCTGGAGGATCAGATACCAAAATCGTCTATTTGCGTCAGCAGTATTTTAGCGGATTCAAATAAGAATAAATCTAAATCAAAGACTTTTGAAAATAAAAACTGTTTGTTAAGCCCTATTGACACCGAATCGGAGATACCTCTGGCGCTTATTTCTGAAACACCAGATCCAATCATAAGACCAAAACGAGGAGAATCAATTGCTGCGGTAATATCTGATAAACTTCAAGAAACAGGAGGACACAATTTACGACAGCCGAAGAGGAATTTAAGTAATGAAAACGAAGACTCCAATGAAAGCAAGAAAAAGAAAAAGACCAATAATATTATTAGGGAGGGCAAATTAGTATTGCCAACTAAAATTCTGATTCCCAAAATTCAAGCAGAAAGGTTACCAATTACCGAAGTTAAGAAAAAAATGTGCTCTCTCGTCAAGAAAACTGACGCAAACGATTCAAGTGACGGAAAGAACGTTGACATATCTAAGAAGAAATCCAGACGGCGGAAAGCTATCAACCGAACTGGATTTCCTAGTGTCAAGAAGAAGAAGAAGAAAACTGAGAATAACAGCAACGCTATGACATCTGACAGTCTTCTAACCTCTGACACCGACAATAATTCTGCGTTTGAAAGAGTACCGAAAGATGGTGAGGCGATGAGTAGCTTTTTGGAAAGAACCACCAGTAAGAAACCAGAACTTAAAGTAGTGTTGAATAAGGACGAATGCCCTAAACAAGGCCGGCTTACAGTTGTTGCACTGGAAAAATTACAAGGGAAAGATGTACCAGCCGATAACAACAACAAAGTAAATAATAATATTGAACTCGCGTCTAATGAGAAGGGAAAACAAAACTCTTTCGTATTAAGAGCTCCAGCTTTGCAATTGAAGCAAAGTAAGACTGACAAAGAACTTAAGAATCACATTAACAAATGGGAAGTACTCAGTGAATCAGACAGCATCCCATCTTTAACAAGTTCAATCAGCAATGATCCTGAAGATAGTATACCATTGAGCTTGTTGAATTTAAAACCCGATAAACCTCCAAGCAAGTTAGATAATTTGGAACGATTGAAACGTAAAACAAGAGCAATGTCACCGTCTCACGAAATTGAAGAGATATTTTCGAAGAGGAAAGCAATTGAGAAAAACTCTAAGGTTGTTTTGAGACCTAAATCTAGTTTAGCAGTCCTATGCCCCAGTGAGAGAAGACTGACGCGTAGTTCCGATAATACTAATGACGATGGAAAGAATAAGACTAAAAAAGTTGAAGCCAAAAAGCCGATAGTGGCTGTTGATGTGGAAAAATCTAAGCCGCTTAGCATAGCTGCGAGAAGAAAATCCAGGTCTTGCCAAGTCAATAAGAAGATCAATGAAGTACAATCAAGCTCCCGAGAAAGTTCTATTGATACTGTGGTCAGCCGTAAAGTGTCATCTAAGTCTCGAGAACCATCGGTTGATATGATTCGTGACCATGACGAGAATGATCCCCTGCCTCTTAATGAAAAGGAGATAGATTTTGAAAAAAGTATCGATGTTATTTCAAAAAGTATTATATGCAAGAAGCGTGCGGCGTGTTCTCGTGACGACAGTCCAGCAAGTAGTGCGGATAACAGAGATAAACCAGTGGTGTCAAAGAGAAATCCTCGCTTGAGAAAGAAATTCTTAGTAGCCGGCTTATTCTCTGACTACTACAAAGAAGAGTAAGTCTCTTTTATTAATGATTTACTTTGTAACGATATGAGTGTGGGGTTTGAGTAGTCGCCTGCTACACAAGCGAGGCAAGTTCAAATCCCCAGAGGTGTGTACCATTGATTTTTTCTAAATAAACTGTCATTACTTCACACCACAACTTTATGATGAATGAAAAAAACGCGAGGAAACCTGTATTATGTATGAGTATAAAATCAGACGTATGTATGTATTATGCCTGAAACGTAGATGGACTCACTATCTGTGACGTTTGCACTTAATCATCTTCTATCATGAAAAGTGGGTGATGTAACCTGTGCTTACTCCTTACGGAGACTTTTGTGGGATGCCATGAGAGTTTGTTAATATAATACAATGTCTTAATTTCCAGTCCAAAACCAGATGGCAAAGGCAAGAATCTGGTGACTCAGACGGAATTCCCGCCAGGGTTGCTAGCACCGCCGCCGTACTGTGAACGATGGGTTCGCCGGCGGCAGACCCACTTTTCCCTACCTTACGACATCTGGTGGCAGCAACACTACAACCAACCTGTGCCTTCCTGGAACTATAAGAAAATACGCACAAGTGAGTATTGTAGGAGTAAATTCTTGTCCGTTTTTGACTGTCCAATGTTATTACAAATTTGTATTGTTTTTTTTTAATTTAAGCACCATTTATAGTGAAAAGCTGTCAATATAGAATAACAAACAGACACGTCAATTTATTTTATCCTTATGTAGTGTTATTTATACCTAACACCTCACAAATAACAATTGGTACAATCATCTTTCAAAATCGGTTCAGTAGATCCAGAGACTTGACCTCTTTATATTATTATGGAATGACTATACAGTGTATAAAGTAAATTAATCAAACCTCGTGTATTTCCCAGATGTGTACTACGACGTGAAGCCATCGGCCGAGGAGTGCGAGAGCGTCGCGTGCAACTGTGCTCCATCGTCAGGATGTAACGAGGACTGTATCAACCGACTTGTGTTCTGTGAATGCTCTCCGCAATTGTGTCCTTCCGGGTAAGAAATTTAAGTACGAAACTATAAAATATAGTATAGACACTTTAAATTCGGTCTATACTGGTGTAGGGAAAGTGAGTTATCATGCTCATCCCCAGCGAAGGTCTTCCAGCCATTCGATTTCATGCTTGAGGAATCGCAGCTGATGAAACTGTTCTAGTTTGAAACTTGTATATGGTGCAACGCGCTAGAAAACGTTCTCTCGCTGGTATTTGTACTCAAACCTTGCAGTTGAGTAGCGTCATCTATGAAGTGAGCGGATAATCGCTGCTTCACTGGAATCTCTAGGGCATGAGCCTTCCCACTTAAGTGTGATATAAAACAAATTTGGCAAATTATTCGCCATTTATCGAATTTCATAAAAGTTACTAAGATTAAAACGTATGACCTTTCAGAATTTTGCCAATTATAAGTTATATCTAGATTATGATCTTATGTGTTTATTTAAAGCGAGTATTATATTGTTGTTACAGAGATAAATGCAAAAACCAACGTATACAACGTCACGAATGGGCTTCTGGTCTAGAGAAGTTCATGACTGAGAACAAAGGGTGGGGAGTGCGCACTAAACACAAGATAACTTCGGGAGATTTTATACTGGAATATGTTGGTGAAGTCGTCTCTGATAAGGAGTTCAAGGTTGGTAAATATTTTTATATGACAATTAATTTTTTTTGTAGATCAAATACATTTCACATTAATTTTGCAGATATTAAATATTTCTAACCAAATGATGATATTAATTATATTCGTTAAAACTTTTGTGCAACAATGCAACATTGTTGACAGCTTCATATCATATTATTTTTGCTGAAACTCTTTAAAGTAACGGCAAAGTAGAGTGTAGTAATGGGGCAGAGTCGGGACAGAATGTTGAATGCTAAGTAGATTTTGTCATTGTCGACAAAATGAGTGTGATAAAACGTCAAATTTGTAATTTATTTTGCATAGGAACGCATGGCAACACGTTACGCGCGCGATACTCACCACTACTGCCTGCACCTGGACGGCGGGCTGGTCATCGACGGCCATCGCGTGGGCGGCGATGGTCGCTTCGTCAACCACTCCTGCCGACCCAACTGCGAGATGCAGAAGTGGACCTCCAACGGTACTATACTCTCTCACTCATATCTATCGTGTATTATTCGGCCGACTACATTGCACTAAGAAGGTTACATTACACATGATATTATAGTCGTTAAGTTTTCATACATTTGTAACTTACTCGCAGTATTATAACACCTGCTTTTTACCGAACGTGACGGGTCTGTCTACCGTCAATGTTCAGACACCATACATATCGGCGCATTTTTCCACATATATGCAGGGGTTTTTGGTGATATATTTATTTACAAGGTGTGATATATATCCATTGTAAAGAAGAAATACTAAGGAGTCTTGAAGATGTTATTAATTACATTACTCAATAGTTACTTGGAACGAATTGTGTATATTTGTGCAATTTTAACTGATATAACACAATGTCAACAGGTACGTTCCGTATGGCGTTGTTCGCGCTTCGCGAGATTGAGCCGGGAGAGGAATTGACATACGATTATAACTTCTCACTCTTCAATCCTGCCGTTGGTCAGGTATGTATTAAAATAAAGATCGAAGTATCTGTCTGTAAATTAGTTTTCGTTGTGTGTCGCTTCACCCGGCGACATAATTCAAAATATGATTAGACTTCTTACAAAGTCTTTCAAATCGGCAGAGTCAAAGCAAGCATAATAATTTAAACCTATATTTCAGCCTTGCAAGTGCGACTCTGAAGACTGCCGCGGTGTTATTGGAGGCAAGTCTCAACGGATCACTAAATTACCAGTGAAGACTCAGTCTCGCAATCCGTCAAACGCATCGAACCAGTCCCAAGGGTCGACTGGTAACCAGCCGCGTGTAGGCAGACCGAGGAAGGCGGTGAAGTGCAACAAGAAGTCAGAACAACAGACCGTCAGCACCTGTGATATCAAAAATATGACTATACTCAAATACCAGCAACATTTGAACAAGCTATGGCAAGAACCACAAATGAAACCGCTTTCGGCTAAAGAGAGGAATTTGGTCAAGGAAAGACACTGCTTCCTGTTCAGGAATCTTGAATGTGTAAGTTCATCTTTATGGTTTTATACACTTTATTACTAAACGAAAGTTTTATTCTATAAGTATAAAGCTCACATGCCTATTTAAACCGACACCAAATAAGGGAGGTTCTTTATACTACGTGTATGTCTTATTTTAATAGTGAAAACAATCAGTTTCAAAATACTGATACAAATTTCACTACTTAATATATATTTTTTGTTGAAATGTACATGATGATAGCTAGTGATCCTTGCCGGTTCTTCTCAGAAGGCCCGTTTTAGAAGAGTGGTATGTTTTATCGTTCATGCCTTATGCCTTACCACTTTTATTAAATTTAAAAAATAGTCCCATTTTAAATTTGTTTTTAAGTTCAAGTTGTTACGATATGTGTAAAGATTACCGCGAGATTTAACATTCACCGGACAATAATTCACACAAACAGGTTCGTCGTATCCGCGAGCGTCTATCGATCGCGATGCCTCCGTCTCCTCCCCCGGGCAGCTCTGCCACTCCTCCCTCCACAACCGTTCCACCCCCCCTACCGTCCTCTCCCCCTATGCCCCCCTCAGCCAGTATCGTGGATCCCCTGCTACTGCCAGCCACAATGGACCCAGAAGTCTCCCTAGCCACTCTGCGAGCCCTCCGCGCCGATACGTCCGCTCGCCTGCCGAGGGTACAAGATGACCCCACGCTGCCTAAAGATAAGAGACTCACCAACGTGTTCAAAGCTATCTACGCGGCCGTGGTCGCTGTTAAAGGTAACATTCTCATCGCATTAAAACAAGTCTTATGATTATGTGATTAACATTGAACATGAGTAAGGAGCGCTGATCTTAATGAGTCTGTTTGACGCGACGCGAATGAAATACATGCACAATTACCCCTCTCATTATCGCCGAGCGCTTTTAACCCGTGGCGGCGCCTATAATTAGAACTTTTAAGTAGTCTGTTAGAGTGTATTCTGTTTTGGGTATACTATGCCTTCTTCAACATAATTTCAGATGCAATAAGAATAATTGTATGATGCTTTATAACCAACATCCGATAAACTTTTCATTTGATTTGTTACAGACGACAAAGACAAGGCTCTCTGCGCGCCTCTCGTAAAGATAAAAGCAAGCAAGGACTCTAGTGCGATGGACCTGAGTACAATTGAGGCGAGTATTGAAAACGGCGAGTATACATCGGCGGCGCAGTTCGACGCTGATATGAGCGCTGTGTTCTCAGCTGCCATACGTGATCATGGCCGAGTGTCTACTCTCGGCACTATCGCTACGCAGCTTAGGAAGGTATGTTGTTTTAGATCCTGTTTAATATTCCATGCATGTTAATTTGAGTTGATGGATTCACTGCTCAGGCTTTATTCAATTTCTATAATACATTGATTACATTTGCAGGTGTATTCTACTGCCAAAACGGATTATGCCGATCTATTGACCAAGATTCTAGGACCTGATGATCCTCTTCCACCTGGATTTCTGCAGAAAACAAAGACTGGTATGTTATAACAACTAGAGGCGACGACGGATGGCTAACATCAAAGCGATGAATTAATGTTTGTATTTTTTTGTTCAGAGGAGGTGATAATGTGCATCTGCGGGCTTCACGTAGAAGAAGGCCTGATGGTCCAGTGCGGCGGCGCCGGGTGCGGAGTGTGGCAACACGCGCGGTGCATGCGCGTGGCCGACCCCAGCCTGCACCACTACTGCCACCACTGCAGCCCCGCGCCGGTACGTACACTACAGGGGGCGGACTGCGGCGTGGGGCAACACGCGCGGTGCATGCGCGTGGCCGACCCCAGCCTGCACCACTACTGCCACCACTGCAGCCCCGCGCCGGTACGTACACTACAGGGGGCGGACTGCGGCGTGGGGCAACACGCGCGGTGCATGCGCGTGGCCGACCCCAGCCTGCACCACTACTGCCACCACTGCAGCCCCGCGCCGGTACGTACACTACAGGGGGCGGACTGCGGCGTGGGGCAACACGCGCGGTGCATGCGCGTGGCCGACCCCAGCCTGCACCACTACTGCCACCACTGCAGCCCCGCGCCGGTACGTACACTACAGGGGGCGGACTGCGGCGTGGGGCAACACGCGCGGTGCATGCGCGTGGCCGACCCCAGCCTGCACCACTACTGCCACCACTGCAGCCCCGCGCCGGTACGTACACTACAGGGGGCGGACTGCGGCGTGGGGCAACACGCGCGGTGCATGCGCGTGGCCGACCCCAGCCTGCACCACTACTGCCACCACTGCAGCCCCGCGCCGGTACGTACACTACAGGGCGTGGGGCAATTATGCAGATACTTACTTACCCTATGCCATCGAAGCGACTTCGCTCAATACCTGGATTTCAAGATACCTCATTTACTTTGCAGAACTTGCTTAAGGTTTATTAACGCGCACGTAAGACTTGGTAGAGATTAGTTTTCTCATAATTTTAATTATGTTTGGTGTATTTACAGGTGGACCGCGAGATCCCCCTCGACGAGTACACGGAAGAAGGTCATCAGTTCTACCTATCGCTGATGCGCGGCGGTCTGCAAGTACGGCAAGGAGACACTGTATATGTGTTAAGAGATATTCCCATCGACGCCGCGAGGCCCGCCGTCGGACCTATAGAACCTTCGCCGCAACCCTCCGCCAAACGAGTCGATAGGAAGAAGGTCAAACAACTCGCCAAAGGAAAAGAAAAGGCGGACGACACTGCTAATAATAAGGTACCACTTCATTTACTTGCCTCACCAATTTGTCAGAATGGCTACTACTGAACCATATTAGCATAAAATGTTGTAACTAAAATAAAATAAATATGCTCACGCTAGAAGGGCCCCCGAAGGGGTAAGCAGAGGTGTTGTTACAACAACACCAATTTTTCACCAAATTTGATTAAGTGCCAACGTGACAGATAGTGAGTCTATCGCCGTCTCAGGCACTATACATACGTCTTTGAATTACTTCTCAGAAATATGCAGGTTCCCCACGATGTTTTCCTTCACCGTAAAGCACGTGGTGTGAAATCACTGCACATAAGTTTTTTTTAGAAAACTCATTGGTACAGACTCCGCTGGGTATCGAACTTGCGTCGCTTGCGTAGCAGGTGACTACTCTAACCCCGCGGCCACCACGGCTCTTTCGTACCCAAATTTAAAAAAATACGTCTGTTATTTGAATATTGCTTTATGTATCAACCTCCGTGAGTACAGTACCAATGCACAGCATTATTATACAAAAATAGGGTTATAGAGTCAAATTCGCGTTTATGGTCTGATGTACTTACTTGATTGTGGACAAAGCGAACGAAGTATGTAAGCATCGCGATATGTGGCAAGTGATGGTATCTACCAACCCCCGTGGTATACAGGCGTGGGCATATGTATGTACTTAACTTACATGGATGTAACTTCAGCAGGAGGGTAGTGTCCGCAAGCACACGTACCAGACCATCGGGCCGACGGCGGTGTCGGAGCTGGACATATTCCGCGTGGAGCGGCTCTGGAAGCACAAGGACACTCAGGAGCGGTTCGTCTACGGACACCACTACCTGCGCCCGCATGAGACCTTCCACGAACCAACCAGGAAGTAAGCATTTTGTAGATAATTTACTATCCATTCGTCTCCGAGCCTACATTTGAAAAACATTACGAATGTGGGATTGAAATAAAAATAACTAGGATCAAATCGATTCAATCAAACATTGAATGATTCTTCTTTACTTCTTCTTAATATCATTACTTAAATAATACAGCTTAAAATAGTAAAATAATCAATACATCTTTCGTCGTCCGCCGTCTTAATAACAAAATTTATTTTTCTATAAGCGAAGCTCTGAGGATAATGTTACTTTATCTACAGGCCCAGATACAGATCAGGTCAGGCAAAGGGTTATTGGATTTTTCCGTCTATAATTTCCCAGTAGAAGCCCGAAGTCATTAGGGCCCAATTGCCCTTGCGTTACATTACATAGGACTTAAAACATACCTGACGAAATGTGGGTGTACTGCAAATACATCTCTGCCTATATAGGCGTGAGCATATTTACTTTATTCAAATAGTATGAACAATAGACTAAAACGTATGTTTCCAGATTCTTCCACAATGAAGTGATGCGCGTGCCTCTGTACGAAGCGGTGCCGATTGAACTCGTGATGTCTCAGTGCTGGGTTATGGACTTGAATACCTATTGCAAGGTTTGATTCTATAAAGAAAATATATTTTATTCGATCACTTACCCCATTGACTTAGCGCATATCTATCTTGATGTCAAAAACGAAAATAACGTTATTTTCGCTAGCTTGGCGTTTTTCAATGGGGTGTGAAGATTTGTATAAGATTGGAATGCTTTCCGAGGAAATCCGTCGCGTTCTTCAAACTCAAACTCAAAAATAATCTTCAAAGTACTTTCCTAATTACCGGATTATACGTGCTACCGCCAGGTTCGGAAAGCTGCTTTTACTGATAATATTCGCAGCTTAATACCATATAGGCTGCTTTATAGAACAAATAAAACAAAAAATAACAAGCCTACACTAGTCAGACGTATGTCGGTAAAGAGAGGCGATGTAGCAAGAAAACCGACTTTGCATAGAAGTAATAGTGACAAAGTGCCAAAGCCACCCAAATCAGTCTACGCGGGTGACACCGTGGGACTTTTAGTTAGTAATATAATGTATTGAATAGAATCAGGTGTTACGTTGCGGAAGTCCATGTATATAGGTTATAAAATTGTTTAAAATATTACAATGCTTTACGTGTACGTCAGGGTCGGCCGATGGGAGCGGCGGAGGCGCACGTGTACATCTGCGAGTTGCGCGTGGACCGCACGGCGCGGCTCTTCACCAAGGTGGCGCGCCCCAAGTACCCGCTCTGCACCAAGCCCTACGCCTTCAGACACTTCCCTGCGCGGCTCAAGATCACCAGGACTTACGCGGTTGGTATACATATAGTGCACAGATTACTTGTTATGACCAAGTGAATGCGCAATGTCATTTTATGTGTCTGTCTGTATGGCGCAACGCTTATAAAATACATGCGCGGATATCTCCACTATTTTGCTGGGCGCTCATAATTCGTGACGGCACATATATTTATTATTTATTGACACATCCTTACAGGACCTAGCACAATAAACTACAATATATAGTTTACAATACAAGCTATGCAGTAGCCCGGCGGCTACTGTGGCTGTATGTCGCCAATATACAATTGGCGATATACAGCCACCCGAGCGGCTGCTCTGAACTTGTTTACCTATTGTGTGTAAGGGCGGTGGATGTATATATTCATACTAAATAAAATAAACATTAATGTTATTTTTTCAATTACATAAAGACGGAGACAGACTCGAAACTGATTACTGCGCATTCAAGGTATGCGCTCATAACTCTTGACAGGACCTGTATACCATACATCTACTTGCACAACGTGAAATTAAGTAGTGATCTTAACATATGTTTTTTTTCTTTTGTAGCCTCACGAGGTTGCTCCCGAATACCTCAAAGGCTGTCGCGGTGCAAAGAGTGTAGCTTCTACCGACAAGGCAACCAAGACTACCGCTACCAAGGATGCCAAGAAGAAAACCCCGGCTATCACTTATACTGATACTACTAAGGTTAGTATAAACAAACCTGAGCTTCTTGCCGGTTCTTCTCGTAAGGTTAGTTTCCGAACCGCTGGTAAATTCTTCGACATTCATAAGTGCCTTACCAGGGCCTAAACTGAATAAATCATTTTCATTTTCTCAAAAGAGATGAACATGATAAAGTTAGAAGCCGATTTAATTCACCTAAGAATTTTAAATTTAATTCGAGGTAAAAAAATCTATGTATCATCCCAGATTTTGTATCTAGATTGTACTGGATATACATAGATTATATTATATATATTATATTATAGAATAATGTAGCATACTAGTGATTTTTCAATTCAATTCATTCAATTCAAGTTCAATTCTTTCTTAGATAATCTCTTATATTATTTATACAGATAACATATATAAAGATTAATATAATAAAAAGCAGACACTCAGTCTGCTTGTTATTCCAATTTAACAGCTTTTACACTAATATACATGGAGGTATGTACGGTCCTTACATAAATATTTTGTAAACTACCTATCTGTCTTTATATTCGATCCGGCTTATCTCGGAAGCGGGAAGACCAATTTCAACGGGACTTTTGACTGGTAGATAGCTGCTAGTACTAGGTGGTTACTTTTATAAAAAACGTGCTGGTAGATAGAGCTAATGTTACAGGAACAAACTTTAATTTAAAAAGAGGGTATCGCGAATACAGCCACTCATAAAACTAGGTTAAGAATATTATAGTATAGAAATAAAGGATCATATATCCATATATAATGCAGCAGATTAGTGGCAAATTTAAAAATAAATATAACTGTAATATCAAGTGTTTTACAATCGATATCAATGTGTATATGATATTGATAGGGTGGTGCATCGACATCTGCGGGTAGAGGTCGCGAGGCGCAGAAGGAGCGAGTGAACGTTATAGCACGGAGGTTGCTCGGAGCGGGCGGGGGCCGCGGGGCGTTGGACGCTTCGTACTTACTGCGCGCTGCAGGACCGGGGGCACCCGGGGCCCGCTCCGGGGGACCCGCGGCCCGCGCCGGGGGCCCGGGCGCCCCGCGCCGCCCTCGACGGGCCTCGTGACGCTGTACTTGCTGTGCGCACTCATAGCACCCGCCACACACACGGATCTATTGATATACATACTACTACAAGTGCTTAGTATAGTATACAGTACACCATATTGACTATTGAGTAGTGTATGCACCACAGTGCTCTCATCTGTGAAATCAGTGAATACAGAGGCCGTCACGTGCTATGAGCGCTGACCGCAGAGTGTCTAGAGCGAGTTTTTCATTGCCGCCGTCACAAGTCATCCCGTCGACGTGCAGATTTGTATAGGATCGAAACAGCGCCACCTGTCGGGCTTCAAATCGCACTATTTTGATCTCGTACAAATCTCCGTTTACGTCAACGCGATGACTTGTAGCGGCGATTTTAAGAAAACTCGCACTAGGCACTCTGTCTGTAGTCGTTTTGTAGGTCTTGTATGGAGCGAACGCAAATAAATACATGCAGTTATTTTCGCTGAGCGCTCAGAATTCGTGACGGCACCTATACTACTAGATGCGTTTAGAACACCTTACATATTGCAGTGTTCTCATCTGTACAACAATGAATAATTATGTGTTTAAGAAAATTCCGGATGGTATCTATCAGTTTCCAGTGTATACATTTTTGTATCGTTAAAACAGTCTATTGCAGCATATAACATGTTATAATAGCATAATAGGCATTTGTGACGTGTCGCTTACGGTAATGAGCGTGTTTATTTATTTGAAGCGGTCGACAGTTGTCTAATATGTATTCTGTCTTAATTTGCTTATCAATATTTGCGCACAGAAATTGGGAACGAATGAAGAGCCGCTAAGTATAACCACTTAATCAAGATTTGACCGGTTCATACATATAGGTAAGACAGCTAATTAATAATCGTTAAAATGACACAAACATGAAATCTATGCCATCTTCAAATGCATGCTTGGGAAAAGAAAATTCGTAAATAGTATATAAAATAGCTTGCTATAGATCATCCATCATACTGCTCAGGGGCGTGCATTGGATTTTCAGAAGGGTAAGCATAAACAGTAAGTAGGTAGGTAGGTTAATTACAAACCAATGTGGCGAGTAGGTACATACGTTTTGGTATAGACACACTCACACACGACACGAATGTATTCAGTCATCACAAATGGTAAGCACTGCTTAACTGGTTATATGGACTGCACACCCTTGATACTGCCTTATGTACAAAACATATCCTCATAACAATATAACACCAAGTAATTGCCATATTTATAAGTGCTTGTATAATATGAAGTAAACAAACGCATTATACCTTAATAAATAACCTTAATAAATGTTCGATTTAGGCTTCGAATAGGAGCAGGAACACTATTGATAATGTTTTTATTAGATCGATTAGATGTTAACGGATTATTTAATTGGATTGGATGTATGCTAACCGATTATTTTATTGGATCGGATGAATTGCAACAAATTATTAAATTCGATCCGATGTATAAAGGATGGTAACATAAGGTATAATTTGATTGGAAGGATGTAACCCAATTATTTAATTGGATTCGATGGATGTTACCCAATTATTTAATTGGATTGGAAAGATGTTATCCAATTATTAAATTGCATCGGATGGTAACGGATTACAGATCGTCATTGGAGGAATCTCTGTATTGTGTATCATAGTAGGCGTGCAAATGAGTATTTTTGTAATTAATTATTCATTATGGCGACGGTAAGTTATTTCTACTTCGTAGTACTAGTGATATAAGTTATGAATCCCTTCACTCTGTAATTTATTCCGTGTATTTAGTATTTAAGCGCTAGAAGATGTAATCTCAAGTTTATAGTTGTAATTATTATCACGTGTCGCTGAGTAAAGCGATCGAGGTGACTTCATACACCTTTTTCGAATTAATATATACATAAGCATATACATAAATAGTTATATTTTTACATAAGTCAACTGATTAATTGTTACGAGTAAAATTAGTATGTAAGCTAATTAATTAATTAGTTAACGACCACTGGTGCGAACTGATGTTGAATGTTGAAAGAGTTTTAATAGAGGTTAGGACAGAAACGTTGTTTGGAGGTTGTTTATTTAAATATTAGTCAATAACTAATTAATTATTATTTTGAATTATCTTCCGGTAGGGTAAGTTCGATGGTATAACGTTTTATATTAATCTGGTCATTGTAACGCCTGCAGTTTGAGCTAACTGTTCTAATGCCTTGCACTAAAATCTCTCTTATTTTTACACATTTGTTTAAGTTGTATATACGTTAAGTGAACGAGGTGGTTGGTTGTTTTACTTTTTAAATCAAAATGATAATATATTGCTTAGTGACGGCGAAGATTCTCTGCTTTGTATTGTGTAAGATGGGCGCGGTGTTGCGTCCCTTCTCTCGCTCGCCTTGATATTGTGATGACAGAGAACAAAGTTGTTTTTGTTTCTAATTTATTTGTAAAGTACTGTTAGTTTATACCCACGTCTTTACTTCTTGTCCGATGAGTTGATAATACTTTTATAGTATTCCTATTTTTTTCTTTTTTTTTATGTGTGCTTTTTCGCAGTTTTACTGAACTTATGTATGAAATATTGTGTGAAATGTTTGGGTCATTCTGTCAGTTGGATCCCAAAATCTAGTACAAATATAAACGATTACTCGTGCATGCCTTTAATATAATATACGCCAGATCAGCTACGGTTTACTTTATTCATAAGTAAAGTTGTTCTTGTTAGTGCAGATACTAGAGTGCACTTATAGACGATTTACATACCTTGAGTTGACAATATATTGTAAACAGAGATTTATACGTATTTATACTCTTCCACGGCACATAAATATAATAGTCGTATCCTAGATAAGCTACCATTGTACCACAAATAGATTCACCTTTACATTTGTATATCCGAGTATGAATTTATCTATAGTGGCAGTTAGTTGAAACCTGGATTCCATTTATGTACTTAATTAGCATATGGCCTAATACTGAGACGTTACTAAAAATAATTCTTAATTATTTAAGAAGTTGGCAAAAGTACAGTCGTATTAAAAATAGGAGGACCATTTATATTTAAGTCTCGGGCAGCTTCAAGCAGTAGAACTCGTCTGCTCCAGCTGTACACTGTACTCGATTTAGGATGGGCTTATAGTCCCTTTAAATTAACTTAGCGATGCGCGATGGCGAGAGCTTCGTCGCGATTGTTCAAACGTCTCGATGTATCGCGATTGTTTTTAATCGAAGTCAATAGTAGCGAGTTCAATTCAATACGTTGATATTCTCGATACATCGCGTCGGCCGAAGATCGGTTCCATACGGCTAGATTCGGCGCGACTCGGACCAATCTCGATTATTTTAAAGCCAGAGTGAGTTGCAAAAATGGTAAATTTGAATGACTGAGATTTTTTCGATTGTTGAAACATCTCGCAATCACGCATCGTTACACTGACTGCTCGATACGGGGAGCTTCAAACAGTAGAACTTAACTACTCAAGCTGTCAGGTTAAACTGCACATACATTTATGCGTATAAAGTACTGCGTGCCGAAGAACGGCCGACTGCAGAAGACTCAATCGATCTTGGCTACTTTCGCAATCCATGTATTTGAGTGGCGTGTGAGTATTAGGCCAAGTGTGTTTTTCAATAGTCAATAATATAGTAGTTGTAAGTTTTTACAGTTTCATTGCTTTGTGTGATTATTGAAGACATTGAGACTTGAATGGTGTCGATAGAGCCCATGAGAGTAACCCTGCCTGTTAACACATTTTGGGATCAAAAGTTTTATAATTTACCAATCGGCAATCGCAATTTATTGGTTATATGATAGTGGTCGCAACCATTTGTATCACCTTGTATGTGTCTGCTATATAATTCAGTTTCAAAGATACTTTAGTTTCAGCAAACGGTGTATTTTAATTATGTAAAATTATTCACTTTTGCCTTCCAATCATTCCAACGATGTTAATACATATTATTGAACAATTTTTTTTTATCCTAACAGGTGTAAGATTGGTTCCGTACAGTACGCTTATTACCACCGATTATATTAGTATACCATGGAATACTCGTCAATCACTGACTGGTGAAAATTTTTAATGTATAGTGATAAGAATCACACAAATTGCGTTTTATTATCAGAGATTCGGCAGCTCTTTAACATGCATTTAAAATTACACAGATATACGTATAGTGCAAGTACTATAAGAGTGTTAAAAATTATAAAAAAGGGATATTCATTTATTCCCATGACTAAGATTCAAATGGTTGCGTTCATATCAGTATTCGTTGTAGGCATGTTACGATCATTACCTATTTGATATATTGAGCAGCTTTACCTATTTATATGTTTTAAGATGCCATTTGTTGTAACTCATGTTTTAATAATAAATCAATATTTGGAAGTCATTGTTTTATTTGAATCATCATCATATTACGTCTATATTTATAAATAAATGTCTATATTTATAAGTAATTTACACACAATTTCCATTTACATACTAATTTTCCTTTTAATTACGAAAGAAAATGTTATTTAGCCCCTACCCCCATGGTATAAAGGCGTGAGTATATGTATGTAAAATTTTATTTAGACCAGCCACCCTCATCACGATAGGGTCTCAACTCTAAAATCTTTTTTTTTAGGAAAAGCGAATCGCCAAGTTTGAATTTGTAACTTAGACAGTAATTGAACCAGTTTTGAATGCAATGCATTTTACATTTTTAAAGTACCTTTAGTTTAGGTTGAGCATTGTCGATAAGGGTTCCATTTTTTTAAAACTACCTGTAGAAATACATTTTAAGGTCTGTCTATCTTAATATAATTATTTTCGCAATTTTTTGAGTTGAGCCCCTATGGTTCTGAGGGTGCAATATATATACGCCTTCCAGCAATGATCAGATGTTTTTGTAAAGTCATGTATTTGACTGCGGGCTACATACACTGGGGTCTATTGCTGGAAGGGACGGCATGTCAACCCCTAAGTAGAGGCGCAATAGGGAGCGACATCACAATATTCACCTATTAGACCTGTTTATGTGGAGTAAGTACGTGAGTAATATGAGAAAGCGAACATACTCGTATCCTTTTCTAGGGGTCCTTATAAATTAAATCTGCGTTCATAACTCGTTACGGCACCTGTAGGTAATATGATAAACGCCCAAACATGGTCTGCGCCCCACAACATCCCTAACCTGTCCTCTTAACGGCAGCACTGAAGAATCATCACCATCTCCCTGGCCTTATCCCATGTATTTGGGGTTGGCACATGATTAATACGATGTGGCTGATCACCTCATATTAAACGACTGCTATCTGACCTTCGTAACTCCTTTCTTCGACTCTCTTATTTCTCTGACTGACCTCTAACGATTGCCAAAGATGTTAAATTAGCAACCATACTGATGGTTACCTAATATTATTAACAAAATAACCTTAGCAAGGTAAGCATAGCAGAGTGAGTAACAGTCTATGGTAGTAAACAAACAAACGCACGCGTCCCTTTATTGATGTCGCATCAAAACGGATGTATGTGACCGAGGTGGGTGCCGAGGCATTCGGTACGATATTCATTTGGTGTCGTTTCTCACGAGCGTCCGCTTGCAACAGCAGTTCTCGCGTACTTGTAGCATGCGTCAAGCATCACGCCACGTTTTACAACTAAATAAACAAGGCAGGTACAACAGCTGCTCGTGTGTCTGCTCCATTGAAATTCACGTGACTTGCTAGTACTTTAGATACAGTCACACCAAATCATCACTTTTGAAATATGACTTATAACATAATAGTAGGTATTACTAGGTTGAATTTGTCAGGAATATTTCTTCAGACACTTCGTGTTCTTAGTGACTCAATAATGATATTAAAGGCATTAAATATATAACCTAATAAAGTCACGCGGTTTCACCAGCTTAGTTTCCGTTCCCGAGAGTAAGGGGGTAAAATATAGCCTGTGTTACTCGCTAATAATGTACTTATCCATTGCTGGACGAATATTTAAGATCAGTCCGATATTTTTGGAGCCTATTAAATACAAACAAATAAACAATAAACTCTTTCCTCTCTATAATATTAGTATACGACTAGATTACTTTGACATTGCGACTCCAAGTGAACACAGCGACGACCCTTGGGACCTTTTGTGCGGCCTTTAACACTTGGTAATGCTGACCTTTCGGAGATTGACTTTATACTGTACCATAACACAATCCTTGGAACTAATTATTACGTAATAGTGTAAGAAGACGTCTCCTAAGCATACATCGTGTCGTAAATACCCTTGATATAAGTGTAGATGAGCTGATCGCTCTCCTAAATTCAGCCTTCTAAAATGATTTAAGCAGACCAATCACATAGGTAGTAGCTACACCTCTATCTTAGTAGGTATAATGAGCTCATAGCCTCAGGCAAAGCACCGGAGTCTAAATGATGATTGAAAAGAATGTCCAATTGTTCAGTAGCAGACAGCCACCTAATTCGGCGTTAACATTGACCTTAAATAACAATTCACGTTTACGACGTGCCCGGGGCTGCGCCGGCCTGGGGTCACTCACAATGAGAAGATTGGGTCTGGCGTCCGCCCGCATGTCCCTCCGCACGCACCTACCGCTGCGTACTGAACCACGACCTAACACGCGATCACTGGATGATCCGCAAAGATGGACATCACCCCCTTTATTCACAGTGCATTTTATTCTTAGTAACGTCACTTACGGACATTTAAATACTAAGACAACTTAGGGAGATTTTAAAATTAAGAGGAACCTGAGATTAAATTGTCCTAGTTTCGATGAGAATAAATAATAAATAATGAGAATTAGCCTGCTATAGGAGAGCAATCCGTTTCATTTACATTGCAATAAACAGACAGAAGTAATTAGAGCACCAATACGTACTACATTATACATACAATTGTAGAATGGAAACTAGGCCTTATTTGTTAAAAGGCGAGAGAGCGTTTGGTCCGTTGCAGCGTGAGGTTTCTCAAGCATTATATTTACTCCATAATTTACCTACTGTCAAAGTAATGTATCTGGCCACGACTCTGACACCCATGTCAGGATGCTTATAATATCATAAATGCGTGCATCGGAGTGTGTGTCATTTCGAACGATTTCATCCTAGTTTCCATACTGCTTATAACAAGATTATATATATACTTTGCCAATACTCTAAAGTTTAGTACATACCTCGCCACTAGTAGAGTAAGAACACTGGAACTATCCGGTACCGGCTACGAACAACGTAAGATGTAAGATTAATTAGACGTAGTTGCCTATTGTGTAGGAACTTCTTATGATGGTAGAGTAGGAGTAAGCAGGATACCTATTCAAAGCTGTGATACTAGAGTGCTGTTTGGTAAACACCGGTTATAGCCTCTATTCCTCTGTTGTATCTGAAACGAGGATATACGGAAGCGAACTATTGCATCGCATGATGCCTCGCTGGATGTAAATACTTCCAATAAAGCACGTGGTGTGCAATACTCTTGCTCTTAAGAGCCGTGGTGGCCGTGGTAGTGTCCTGCTACGCAAGCGACGCAATTTCGAATACCAGCGGGGACTGTACCAATGAGATTTATAAAGACGAATGTACAGTCATTTCACACCGTGCTTTACGGTAAAGGAAAACATCGTAAGAGAACCAGCATATGTCTAAGAAGTAGTTCAAAAACGTAATAGTGCATGAGAAGGCGATTGACTTACCATCTGTCACGTTGGCATTTGATCATCTTCTGTGAAAAGTTAGTGTTGTTACTACAACACCTCTGCCTTCGGGAAATATGGGCGTGAGCATATCTAATATTTGTATCTTATTACGGTCTTCTGTCGTGAAACCATGGGCCTCTTCCATGATGCACACAGTACTACGATTTGACAAGCTATCGTTGTATTCGTTTAGCACAAACTTATGTGAGTACACGAGTGGGTACATACTAGGTACATAAGTGGGTAGGTGTGGAACGTGGGAACGGAAACAAATATAATCTTAAATGTATGTAGGCAGACATATTCTGAGTACAAAGTCATTATCTTACAAATTAAATAGAACGGTGACTTGAATTGATGAACATATAGTAAACATAGGTAACATTATTATCAAAATAACGTTACAGTGTATCATGACAATAACACAAGTAGATAACGTTCGGTGCCACGAAACAGACGGTACCTACAGTTGAACGTGGCTGAGATCACGTCCGTAGTAAACCTGCCAATGATCTCCCTCACCATTAAAGGGAGAAAAACATCTTTATTTTCATAATAGATTAATATTTAAAAAAAAACAACCATTCATTTACCTGAAAACAAACGTGATTCTCCATAATAGTGCTTATCGTCAACCTCATTAAAAAGACTAGGTATAAAATGTACCAGTTTTCTCTAAATATTTATATATCTTGACTTGTTTTCTTTACTAGTTTATCTAATTTATATTTTTGTTAGATAAATATGGTTACGTGTTTTAACAACCTATTGGGTGGCATACCTACTTAGACAGGTACTCAAATAATGTAACTTATGTATATGTAATTTTATTACTATGTATTGGTTAAATACATTTATTACGTTTATGATGTTTAAAAAGGTAGGCTAGGATGGTCTACACAGAAATTTTGCAGAAGTTACATAATTGTCTACCACTACACGCATAAAACGTACTTTTAATGGCACGGCTTCGTTATAAATTTGTTTTACCGTGGTTAATGGGCTTAGTATAGGAATAATAAAATATGCAGACGTCATGATTTCTTCACTATTTCATCTACTTACTTTCGTCACGATAAATAACAAAACAATAACAGGAAGAAGATCCGTCAGATTTCGACAGTGATCAAGATGAAGGCTTAATGGAGACAGATTTCGGCTGATGAAATCAGTGGCGTAATCAGCAGTGCTATGTTATAATAATATATAGAAATGATGTAGAGTGTACGAGTCACCAGGACGTGTAGTCCTGGACTAGTTATTGCTCAGTGAGCAACGCAGTCGCACCGAGAGTACCCCTCGTACGCACGTTCACTCGTGACGCGAACTTTGACTTACCTAAGACGCATCCAGAAGGTTTCGAAAACCCGTGGTGATAGTGAACAAATTGGGCCGCGGAATGAACAGTGGCGCAGACGCAGTACTGGACCCTCAAGCATCAAGTGCAGCTTTCGTCTTCGTTTCCCGCCGGATAATTATGCCCGCGTAAGTTTAGTTTGTATGTTAACTTGTCATGTTTTCGTCAATAACAACACAATGTAATCACGTGTTCTGTTTTTGTTATCCATTATCTTCATGCATGTACACGTGATCTTAAGAGTTTATATGCATCATCATGTCAACACAGTTAGTTGTATCATTCGCGAGTTCATGGCAAGTCTCTATATCATCTGTCCATATATTTACACAAAAAAAATTATAAAATTAATTTCATTTGGTGCCTCTATGGTGGCTCTATACGTGCACATTGACTCAAGTTAAGAGCAACAAAAATCGTTTGATTACTTACAATATATTAGTGGCGTTATTCAAGTTAGTATTCTAGTTTCGAAAAGTGCGTGAATAAAATATACTGCCACCCCTACAGTTACTTCTGTCACTAAAGCCATACCATAATAACCTACTTAGTTGGTTACATTAGTAAAGCGATCGGAATATCAACTGGCTAAAAGAAGTTATGTGCTTGTTTATGAAAAATAAACAATACCTACTAGTTAGCTAGTACCAGCCCAATGAATATGAGCGCCGTGATATTGTGAGCGACGTTCTCATTTTAATACTTAATTAAATATATAAAATAATCTGTATGCAAACTAGATATTCTAATTACGAATACCTACTTAAGTACGAAGTCTTATGTTTTGGTCTTGAGGAGATAATTATAATTTTCGCTGTTAGATTGGCACTCCGTTATCTTTGTATTGTATGAAGGACTTTAATTTATTTATTTTTTACTTTCTTTGTTCTTATTCTGGCTATCGAATATTAGTATATGAGTGCTACAAACTAAGACTATTTTAAGAAATCTATAAGGTTACACTTGCCAAACAAAATTAGCTCAGATACGAATAAATCCTTGTGTTCGTAAGACAAATTGCGACACTTGAATGTGATTGAATGATAGCTAAACCTTATTAACAGACACGGACACTACCAGAAACATCAACACGCGACGAGTAATATAGGAATTTACAGAAGGTCGGCTCTTATACGAATACATTGGTGGAAGCATGCACACACACTCATATAAAAGCTTCTAGTGCTTAACTCAGCTTGGTCCGAAATTTTTTATTGATCTATCTATGCGTGTGTGCGACGATTCTCGACCTTTTGGCTTAGGAAAATACGTGCAGATTTTTAAACCCGTACACTAAATCTCTTTCAGTAAAATGGACTCGTACTTAGTAATCACTCCCAGAGCCGCTTTTAAAATTTGATCATCGAATCTGGCCACTCAGTAACTCATGTCCTTGAGTCATCAATTCACTCTCTCTAACTTGAATCTCTCTTTGCGATCGGATAAGATGAACTGCTGAGTTAATATAGACAACAGAAGCTAGTCAGTTCATTTAATGCACTTCAAGTGAGTAATTCTTTGACCGACTAGTTCATGAGTTACTCACACGAGCCTATATATCAATATAGGAAGCCGTTCGTCTGCTACCCTTTTATTTTGTGGCCGGAGCGGACGCGCTCATATGATGGCCGAAATCGCATCACAGCCGGAACAATTGATAGTGTCGTTATTGATAAATTGCCGGCAATTGGCCGGTACTCAGGCTCGAGTGCAACACCTAAGTAGCCCACTCCGCGCTTACACGCTGACAGGATAACAACACTCTCACATACCACTACCACCAGGAAATGGTTACGAGCTTAAATATTACCACACAGCGAACGCACGGTTAACTAAACTCGACACCATTACAATATCATGTCTGAGTTTTTATTTTGGTTACAAGTTAGTTTTGTCGATTGAAATTGCATTAGAGGTTTTCTTATAGAAATTTGGATTGTAGTTTTGTGGTGCTGATTTCTTAGTCTGATGTTACAGAAACCGTGTATGTTCATTTGACATTTTATAGAAATTTGTACGTGAGTACAAATAGCTATTATAGTTTCGATATTATTGATACTGAAACAGATTTTTTGATTTTTGTCTACCGGTTTGAACATCATAGACAGACCCTCACAGTTGAACCCTCTTACAGTTGAACATACTAAACTGTTAAGTGAATAGATTTCCCTGAAATAATCACCTTCCTGCTTCCTCACTAGGTTAGCGCGTACAATAATGAATAACTTTCGAAACTTAATTAATTAAATGATTGTGTTACAATACCGACAGGCAGAATAATGTAACAACAGTTTAAAGAATAATTTTAAATTGATCAATTATCAGGTCGAAATGAATATTCATTAGACACGATATCCAGGTACGTGTGAAAAGAAGTTTTTTGCTGTAACTATTCAAAACCCAGATAGGTCGCAGATCATACCATAAGCTCTTATTAGATAATAGTTCCAAGCCATCACAGTCCCATTGTGTGACTGTGACAGACTTATACACGTCATATAAATCGGTGTCATAATAAGATTTAAACTATCATGGCAATAAGAGGTCATGGTACCCTGCTGCCTACTGTATTACGGAAATGTATGAACTACTAGGAAATGTATGACTATTCTAATTGGTTAGTACAATTGTTTTAAATATCCACAGATACAAAACACGGGAAAACGTTTCACCTTTGGCAATCTCTAATCGTAAGTATTGTTGTGTGATGTAAATACGCAATTCCAGTGCTGCGCTGGTGTTGTACGTAGAAAGATTAAATGCTCACATCCCGAAGGGGTAGGCAGAGGTGTTGGAATAACAGCACCCACTACTAACCGAAGACGAGTAAGACCCAATGTGACAGATGGTGAGTCTATCGCCGTCACAGGCACTATATATACGTCTTTGAATAACTTCTCACACGCATATAAGATTTTAGAATCACCCATTAGTACATGCCCCGCTGGGATTCGAACTTGTGTCGCTTGCAAGCGACTGCTGGCCCCAAGGCCACCACTGTTTTAATTTAGCAGAAAGGTTGTGGTATTAATGTCTGCTTGTTTATGAACAGAACGTCATAATACATTGATACTTTCAGCTTATGTAGGTGTCTACTCTGTATTTGTAGTTGTATTATCATATCTTACATACGTAGTAGCTACTGATACTGAGAATTATATTATTGTTGTCTTTTGCCATGTCTTATGGGATCTCAGGAACATCCTAAAAGCACCTTATTTTTCTACGTAATACTTTTGTAATGTATGCATTTAAGAGCTATATTTCCTATCTTTTAGACTTATAACACTATGTTCTAACTGACTGACTTAAATCGGGAAATTTTAAGGGTTATTTTTAATCTTTTCCGTAATTCGACTCCTATTTATGGCGTTTAAGAGGGGTTGAAAGTTTGTTTTGTGAAATCTTACTATGATACAGGAGAAGCTGTTGGTGCAAGCTAGGCTTTTAAGTATAAGACATTTTCTGAGTGAAAAATTCACGATTGTATCGAAAATATATGTAGAGTACATATGTTCTTTCTACAATTTTCTGTCGAAAGAACATACTCTACATACTCTATCTTTATCATTTCCACCTTATTTTCTTAAGTCTCTAGTACTTACTACACCATGTCCTTTACTCCAGGTGTTAAGAATAGGATAACAATGATAAGGATCAGATATTTTAGTTGGTTGACACCAGAGGCTCAATCGTGTGCAAGTTTTCCCCGGAAAACAGTTACTTAACTTGGCTCGTAGAAGCAAATCTCAAATCAAACAGTAATTATATGATGAACGTATTGTATTTGCAATAGGATCGACGTGTTGATCTGTGACGAGGCCTACTGTTCATATATAGAGCTTGTGTTCGTATAGAAGTCACACTCTCTCGGGAGAGTTTCAGCGACTGTCTACGCTTGCGTAGCACAACTAGTGTTAAGACATCACCTCATAGAAATCTTGTTCATAGCCACTTCAGTGGCCGAACACCCTCACACCAATACCAAGAAGCACATCACATACTCATCACCGGTAAGTGATATCTTATGACAGTTTAAAAAACAGGATTCTTAACCAAGGTCAAGATCCGAATCCTTTGTCCTCGTGTGCTTTTACTACAACGATTCCGACTAGAAACTGGGGACCTACTCTCATTCTCTGAAAGCGAAACTTCGCTGACTAACGAAGTTTGTGTATCGTTTTTGTTTTTATCAAACTCCAATGTACATTCGTTACTTAATATTATATATGATATATAAATATCAAAGAATTTTCTTGCGGAACGCGGTCGCAATTTTAAGTGAATAAGGACCGTGGTAGGATTTTGCGAATTTTCGACTGATATTCCGTTTGTTAAATAAGAATATAATAATTATTTTTTAAAATATGTTTTACAGACTATTCAGAATTATCACTCAAAACAAAGATACAAATACTCGTTCGTTTTATTGTTAATAGAAATATTAGCTCTCAGTGGGTATCGAACCTGTGACGTCTAGCTTCTCAGTCAGGGCCAGTGACCACTGCGGTATCAGGTCGTCACGTCACCCGATAATTGTGTTGTCACGCGCGTGTTTGTTACACCGCTCTTCGTTGATTAGCACGCATCGGTCACACCTCGAGTTTCGCGCATCTTTGTGCGAATGTTTGCTGTTTGTCATACCAATGGCCGACCAAAATATGTTCTACAAGCGGCGCGAGTATCAATCACGACACTCTATACCAATGGTGTTGAAAACTTTATTTCAACTACTTGCCAGCACCATGAGCATTAGTGAAAGAAAACATAGTGTCGAAACCTGTAAAGCTCGCGAGATGATTTTCGACCATGACCGTAATGAGGCCTCAGTTTTCTCGCAAGTTGACATTTTCTCTCCCTGCGCGAACCCCTCGTAAACGCATCACGTAATTAATGAACGCATCTATACGTCTGAAAAAAAATTACAAGACCTACGTACATTTCCTGGGGGTCAGCGTTCCCCATCTGTCACATTGACACCCAATTTCGGTGAAAACTAGATGTGTATCTATCTACCCTTGTGCGTTGGTGTGAAGAGAAACAAGTGGGCGATAGAGGAAAACTCATTGTTCAAGTTCGTGTCCACTTCCAATCCAGCGTTGACACACGCAGTGGCCTATTTCTACAAATGAATAGTGGTTTATTAACCGTCATTACTTACTTTGCGAGATGAGATACGAACGAGGCGTTTAGTTGCGTTGTCTGTATGAGAACCTGCTACCAATCAAGGCTCGTAGATTACAAGGTACTTTGTCAACTGATCGACAAATTACTTTGAATTATAAATACCTCATCTCTCCTTGCTAACAGAGAAACGTATTATTTTGGTTCATCAAACGAAACTACGCCAAAGCTAAGAATTCACCCCATTCCACCCCCATTTGGATGGAATTTTTAAAAACCCCTAACTTAGGTTTTTTAAAATATCGCCTAAGATAGTCCTTGTTTTAAAGTAGATCCATCCCTTTTTCTGGAGTCCGAGTGTAAAATTTAGTCTGCGTTTAAACCATGTTTAGTTATAAGTGGGCTGGTGTATGTACACCCTACCAAGTATAAAAATTAGCGCCAAAAAGATAAATCAAACACAGTGTAACACGCAGGTTGTCAATATAGTGGTGACATTGAATACCATTACTGATGAACCTTGGCAATTTGTCTGACGCCGTGTAATGCGTCGTTTAATCGCCAATCAATTATCGACTTAGTATTAAATGACGAAAGACTTGATTTCGTTCGTTTATTATTAGACGTGACTGTGATGCGTTCCATATAAACAAAGTGTTTATCCCCGTCCGTCCATCATACCCTCCTATGGGTCACCTAGTCGTTATAAATATATGCTGATGTCATCCAAGAATATTCCCCGAAGGGGGTTAAATAGTTGTTACAACACCCACTTATCACTGAAGTTTTTATATGCCAGCTTTAGAGATGGTGAGTCCATCACCTTTTCAGGCACTATACATGTCTTTGAATTTTTTCTACAACACATACGCCAGGTTCATTCACGATGTTTTCCTTCACCATAAAGCTTGAGTGAAACCGGTGCATTGTTTTAAAAGAAGAATTGGTATAGATATCTGTGACTTGAAATTGTGTCGCGGGTGACTGCTCAAATCAGTCGGCCACCACAGCTCAATAAACAAAGTGTATTGGGTAAATTTGCTCGGTGTCACAATAACGAAGGTGGTTCATATGACAGCATCCTTCATGCTATCTAACCATCATGAGGCAGTCAAACAGGAGCACCGCGCAAACAATGATAAATCACCACGACATACATTCGCTAAGTCAATATTTCATTTATTATATCGCTCGTCGTGACGCAGGG
This sequence comes from Watsonalla binaria, assembly GCA_929442735.1. Classification (NCBI taxonomy): domain Eukaryota; kingdom Metazoa; phylum Arthropoda; class Insecta; order Lepidoptera; family Drepanidae; genus Watsonalla; species Watsonalla binaria. The sequence continues at coordinate 3,444,918 of OV838932.1, forward strand.
AGAAGTATCAATATTTTTGGCGTGATAAGGTGACAAATCCTCATTTTAAATTTGACATATTATTTAATTAGATACCTTTACCACAGTATATAATATAACCGCTGCACCGTAAGGCATACAAATTATTGTGTATATATCATCTATTAAAATTGTACATTAGTGGAACACAACAGGCTCACAATAATAAAAAAAAACCGGTTTATGTGCGTGGCAACCCCATTGCACCTGTTAAGGGTGGAATTTCGAAAAGCCTTTTCTTAGTGTATACCTATTCCTCACGAAGACCAATTATCTTATCTGTAGGACCAGTGGTTTTGGCTGGACGTTGATTTCATTCAGTCAGCACTTTGAATTCGATATGTAAAGTATAGATTTTGTCTCGCTTTTGTTCGGATGTAAATTGTGTGACATTGAAACAGTTGATTTCAAAGGCTGATTTAATCTGAAAGTAAAATGAATGACAATACAAGATTTGCGATATTTTTTTAAATCATTATTGGATAGCCTATTGCTTGCTTAGCAACGTGGTGGCAGGTTGTAATGCACGTTCTGCAAAGCGTGATTTATGCTATCGCTTCCTGTTCGCAACATATGTTAAAAAATCTTATTAGTGTCGCGATCGTGAATTTAAACCGGTTGCAAGTAGGTTCGCAATGAGGAAACAGTTAGACGATAATAATTCACAAATTGACTCTGTTTCAACAAGTATCATGTTATACAAGAATTGTAATTACGCAAATCGGCAAACATGAGGCCTTTTGGGCTCGTTAACATCGTAAAGGGCTGCCAAGATATAATAATATATTAAGTATAGTAATGACAAAATATATGCAGTACGAATTGGCAACAAAATATCGTTAAAATGAGGTATAGACCAACCAAGGACAATATTAGTTTATTTTGTAATAATATAAGGTCTACTTGGAAGTAGTATTATTGAATTCTTACTTACTTAATTAAATTTTTTATAACATTGTACATTTTAGGATTTTCTTTTATTATTTTCAGTCTGGCAAAATAAAGCCTTGCACAAACCTGAAATAAAGTTACTTTTAATACAATTATAGCTAGCATCCTTAATCGTATATTCATTGATGTACTGTTGAGTCCTCAATACGAATACATTAACATAATATTTATATTTACTTTATTCTATTTTCTCCCCGCCTATATCTTAATTAGTTTAAACATGATATCGTGTTATCGTAAATATAAATGATTCGGAATTAATGATTTATTTACTACGTACGGCGCATGGATTCCACCGCGTAAACTGTGTTCTAACGAAGCCGTGTCCGACTAGAAGTAACCTCATGCGATGCTAACGCCGCAAGTTCTAATTATCGGTCAATACCGATACAAAAAAAAATATTGCAATCTTGAATGTGCCCAGAAGCTAAATAAGAAGCTGGAAAAGTTTGTTATGAACCTAATATAAAATTAAAAAAAAATATTATGCATTTTAAAAAATGCAAAATAAATCACTTAAGAAATGTAAGCCCAATGGACACAGTTCTAATGCGGAAATGCCCCTTCTGGAAAGGCGTGAAGATAAACCGTCCGGTGTCGTCATGAGATATGACCGCTGACCTTGAATGAGCAGTAGTCATTTTATTCGTTTGTCTGTATAGCGCGACGCGAATAAAATACAAGTCCAGTTACCTCCAGCAATTTTAGCTGAGCGCTTATAATTCGTGATGGCACCTGAAAGAAGATATTTTCTTATGTGTTACCATGATTGCTGTGTGAGAGAAGGACGAACTAACTAACCCACCTACAAATATTATTTATTGGCAATATATATTTTTTACTAATTGCGTTAATCTACATGTACGTTTATCAGAATTGTTTAATGCTTAATTCGACACCATATTGCCAACTTTATTCATAAACAAATATGTTTTAATACATTCATTGGTCATTAGCAGAGAAAGTGACTTTCTTTGACATTACTACTTATTATATTTTCTATATAATTAATTGAGGAAAGTGTCATAGGAATACGTTTTTTTTTATTCCGATACTGGGTCACCTGGTCAAATTGACTTTCGTATACATAGCTTGGTATAACATAATGGGTGTTTTTATAATTTTATTTTGTTTTGATTTCGTTCTATTTATAATATTGTATAATGATAAACTAGCTTAGGTTAACATGGTATGCAGGTTTAATTAACAAACACTTTTTCAAGACTTAGAAAGTCTAAATTCTTAAAAATGGTAAAGAAAAATACGAACACGAGGCGGGACTCGAACCCACGACCTCATAGTAATTAATTAAAATATACTCTGAATATAGAATACTAGCTTCCGATCGAATCTTTGCCTGCGTAGTAGTAACATTTTATGTACATACTTTCAACCCCCATTTAACCCGATTAGGGGTTGAAATTTTATAAAACCCTTTTTAGCGTATACCAATTAACCGCCTTAGGGGTTGTATTTTGGAAACCCCGATCCTAGCGTGTACTAACACCTCACAAAGAATACACCCTCCGAATTTCATGTATCTAGGACCAGCGGATTAGGTTGTGCGTTGATATATATGTCAGTCAATAAGGCAGGACTTGAATTTTATATGTAAAGTCTTTTTACTGTAATCCTTCACATGAAGAGCTACCTTACGAACCCGGCTGTAACACTCATAATTATGTCACTGACGGTTTGAAAGTAAAGTCTAATCAAATAAATATGTTTTGAGTCTGTGTTTGTGCCCCGAAGTATCACGTGTTTCTGCACGAATATTCAACACCTTCTTCAAACATACAATACTGTTTTGTTTCTTTTGTAAAAGTGACCTTCAGTTCATTTCCTGAACATAATTAATACCATACAATTCAAAAGTCATAGCAACTTTGGCTACGAGTTTCCATTATCTATGCTACGCGGGCTACGATTGCTACGGTTGTCGGGAGTCGGGAATTTATAATTGCCAAGTACCGTAGTTTTGAGGATAGAAAGGGATATAACCACTTTCAAAGACAGAGATTGAAGTATCTCAGTAGCAGCCCGGAGGCTGGATTAGTGCCCTGTTGATGACAATAGGCTCGCTCTCTATTACATGGGACTATGGTAAAAATAACTGTATGTAGGTGGATTATTCTTACAACTCTGGATATCTCTTCGGGGAAAACAGGCGTGAACTTATGTATGTAGATTGTAATACTCAGAACAATTCATAGAATATCAAAATCTAACCAATAAATAAAAATTAAATCGCCGCGAAATTTACTGTTTCCACATTCAGATTTTATTATAAGGAATGATTGTGTATGAATATCATCATCATGAATTTATTTGTATATACTCAATACAGAGAATAACTCTTGTCGGTGTAACCGATTAATTCTTGGTGGTTATTTCTTTCCACTCTCTTCTTGTATGAATATAGTTTGTGATATTTTTATTATTACTTAAGATAATTCGGGGTCAGGAAAGCACTATCTAGGAAAATTTATCCGTTTCCAAACCTTTATGGTTAAGGAAATTTAATTTAAAATTTTCCAAATATACTTAACACGTGACAGGAAAATCATAGTTAAGAAATAAAACCACCAACGATAATAAATGACACCTATTACCAATAATAATGGCGTAATGACTCATTGATTGTGCGTTGTGCCTCTTATGGCGTCCTGTGGGTTTTCCATAAAGGGAATTCGACATTGAAGGAAAATTACGACACTAATTTGAATGCTATAAAAATTAGGCAGTATTTTCCACACGAATGTGTTGATTTCATGGGTTTTTCGACCTAACTTAAATTTCTTAGAACCTGAATTGCATGACGTAATGCCTATCAGTAGATTTGTGTAAAGCTAATTTAATATTTTTTACTGAAATTGAAGTACCCATCTGTCAAAGTTTTGTCTGTTTGTCCGCATGTTTCTTTTAATAATGCTATTATAAAACCACTTAAACAATACATACCTTGATATTGATTATTATTATTTTTTCATTTAAATCAAGTTTATTTCTAGAATTAACTTTAAAAAAGATAACCTAATAACTAATAACCTTAAAAAATATAGTCTAATTACAAGAATATATTATTATTAAAAGGAGGCAGCATTCCCCCTTTGAATGGCAAGACTAATTCCTTGCCCGAGGTAACTGCCAGCTCTTCGGTCTCCGGTGATGTTTTTTCGATATTGATTAATTAAATGTTGAAGTTGTGCGCGTATTGTATGATATCTTATAAGAATTCAACCCAAATAAGTACCGATAGACATATATACTGTCTTATATTATACATTGTTACAATGATAGTTTATTCCTGGTAGTCTAGTGACATACTGAATTAATTAACAATAAACGTTTATTACTCCCAAGTCACGTGCGAATCTCAGAAATCTAGTAGTGTTTTGCTGTAGTTTTCCATCCGCGAATTTAATTTTGACGTCATAAAGCGATTATTAAAAAGAATACGCCCTCTTTGCAAATAAACAATTTGCGTGTTGTCTATGCTCCATTGGATAAATCACTGCATAAATCATTTATCATGTGTGGTAACGTGTGTGTCTATAATGATGTGAGATAAAGAAACTGGAGTTCTTTAGTAACAGGTTTTAAGTAAGATAACATAATTTCCATTAAAAACGTGACGTACCCTATCTTTGTAGCTTGAAGCAAAACAATGCAAAACGTGCATTGGGCCAACGTCGGTGACCGACCCCGAAGGTTATCAATAAACTTTATATATAAGCTATAGTTTGTAAAGCCGTGGTGGCCTCGGGGTTTGAGCAGTCGCCTGCTACGCAAGCGACGCAAGTTCGAATCCCAGCGGGGCCTGTACCAATGAGTTTTTCTAAAAATCTTATGTACAGTGATTTCACACCACGTGCTTTACGGTGAAGGAAAACATCGCGAGGAAACCTGCATATTTCTGAGAAGTAATTCAAAGACGTATGTATAGTGCCTGAGACGGCGATAGACTCACCATCTGTCACGTTGGCACTTAATAAAATTCGGTGTAAAGTGGGTGTTGTGTTAACAACACCTCTGCCTACCCCTTCGTGAAATACAGGCGTGAGCATACGTATGTAGTTTGTGATCTATGATTTAAAAAAATAATAAGTAAAACGTATATCTACATTTTATTTATTATTTAATGTCGTCGCCACTTCAGTCATAATAGATTATTTTTAAATAGTTTTCAAAGTATAGACTACCCACAAAGAATAAGTATATGAATGTCTTATATAAACTTGATTTCTTTCTTCTTTGTGATTTGTTTATCATTGATATGATTCTTGGGACATTTTATTACAATACATGATATTCAAATGTCTCTATAATGTAAATAGTAGTGAGTTATTGTTTGTGCAATGTACAATTGCGAACAATGTACGTAACTAATGTTGCTACTTCATAAGCACTTCTTAATTGTGTTATGTAGTTAACTAATCTTTTGTATAGAGGACAGCAAGAACAGGCGAGCTACTTTAATATTGATTTACTATCAACAATATACTAGTCAGATGTTAAAACCAGATTATTAAACAGAACGGTTGGGCGTCTATCATCCATCAAGCGACTCATTTGATTATACCTACTTCTCTCCACTCTATTGATTTTTTTTGACATTTCTTATTTGTAGAAAAAAAAATTATCTATTTATCTGTGCTTGCGGGATTCGGCCTATCCTTAAATCTACAAATGTGTGATATGTTAAACAATGCAATATAATCTACACAAATAAAGTTATGACTGATTGAAATCAATGTACCTACAGTCGTAGGGACATAAAATTTGATGGGCGTGTTCTAGGTATACACTATGAAAGGGTTTTTAAAATATCAATCATAAGAGGGTGAAAACCAGTTTGAAAGTCTGTATTTGAAGCGAAGCTGCTAGCGGAATCTAGTAATAAATACAATCCAATATATGTCAGTTAGGCCCCATCTACCCACTGGACTTTGCCACTGGTGGGTGGACGAATTCACGATTACCCTCCACCCACTGCACTAGTGTGTAGGCACCAAAACTGGTATGATCATTGACATGTGACAAAAATGTCACTACATACACAGACAAACCCATGATTAACATACAAACAAGCGCGGCATCACTCGCTCGGAGCTACTTGGCGGAGACACGGCAGAGTCTAGACGGCGTGACATATGCTTACACTGCTTATTACTAAATGTGTAATCGAATAGTTACAAATTAAAATTCAACAATTAATAACAAATATTATCAAGAACGTTTATGAGAAAAAGTAGCATTAAAAAATGTGAGCCGACCTCAAACAAAGCCACAAACAGCGGTGGAAAAAGCGCATCTATACTTGAATGATTTTTTAACGACCCTGGTTAAAGGGTAAATTGACCTGCGTTGATGTCTTTCCTATAACCTAATGTCAATTATACTATACAGTGTCCTTTAGAGAACGGAGTTTTACTACACACGATACCGCAAGAATACATCTTGACAGTTTTCAAAGTTGACGAATTTGTCCAACTTTGGATTTCATCCACAAACCTGAATACGTATCCACACATTTGCCATCCACGTTAATACGCAATCATATTTATCTTCGTTGAAACATGTTATAATATGTACTAGAGGCACTGATGAGAACATTATTTTATTGTTTATTTTTTCCAAGACTTCACCTGTTTAATTAAATTAAGCTCGCTATGTCCATAGATGACTAATCTCTTAGATTATAATCAAAGTGTAATGGAATTAAGAAAAGGTAACAAATTGATGTTGCAACCTTATTATTATAAAGATCTTTTAGGCGCACATTTTTGGCACTGAGCCTCCGCCGGTGGTGCATGTGTATACCAATTAAAAATAAAATAAAGAACATTTTTAATATTTTTTCTTCTTGTTTTTATAAAAAATTGTAACATTAAAATGTTTACAACATCGATTTAATAGAAAATTAAGTATTGTCTTATGTTCCATATATCGTCCTCGTAACCTCTAACAACTACGCCTTTCCACAAAAATAAAAGAGGAAAAAATTAAAAATAGTTAATGGATTTTTATTTTATTTTTAAATCGATTGATACATATCAATAATATCAATATATATACATACATAAACAATAACTTTTAAAAAATCCGTCTTATTCTCTGTGACCACAAAATGCTCCTAAAAATTCTAAACCCTAATGACCTCAGGATAGACACATTCAGCAAATTTCGGCTTCGTAGAGCGTAATGTTTTTTTCCGATAAAACAAGCTTGACTTCAACGGATATCGAACCCACGACCTCTAGTTAGTAGCTGTTTAGAGGTTGCGACTTTATATACCTACCTGTGGTGCATATCCTTGAGTATTTTACATGGATTAATATGTTGTTGTTAGGAAATATTTTAATTTTAAATGATAATACGTAATAATCATTCGCATTCTCATGGCTAAATAGCATTGATAAACAAATAAATATTTGCTCACGCCACCCCAGAAGGGTCCCCGAAGGGGTAAGCAGAGGTGTTGTGTAACATCAACTATTGATAGATGCATAAATACATATAATCACGCCTGTATGTCATATTTATTTCTACAAGTACGTTAAGTATTAGGGACCTGAGCATTGACATTTCATTTTGGTACCGTACAATTACACGTCAAATCTATTTTATTTATTTATTTTATTTGTTTATTCAATAATTAGAACGGCATACAATGCCAATTACACTAATCAGACACAGTTAATGAAATATACACATAAAATATAATATAAAAACTAAAAATTTTATATTAACGTTCATCCTTTCTCGCAGAACACCATGCACTCTAACAATAGCTTATTCCATCCGTCATCAAACACATCCACAGTAGGGTTAGACTCCAGGAAAGCATTGAGTGCAGTCAACGAACGAGGTATGGGGGACTTCGCACGAGCGAAGTACTTAATACCCGCTGCTTAAACGATCATAACTTGGCCCCCTGTTCGCCACATGCTTCGATCATTACTTGCTTCTTTCACTACATTCATGCATCTCTTTCTCGTTTTTCTAAATTCGGCCTTCTGGAAAATATTATTCATCTTTTCGGGGTTCTTCCTTGGATAGATGCCATAAGATTAAGATATAATTAAGTAGATAACTCGCTAGTGACATATTTAATCTTAAAACCGTTCACAGGCTGCAGTAGCCGCGTACCATCTGACAAACTGTAGGTATTGTGTTAAAAAAGGAAAATCTGACAAGGTAATGATAATAGGCAATAATAGCGACCTATCTTAATCAGGAAGACATCTTATTGAATATTTTTTTTGCTGTAACAGTTAGTTAGTTATTGGTAAATTTGAAACATTGTATCAGCTGTCAATTATGTTTCTTGTAACTGTTCATTATCCTGTAGTTAGATTTATTGTTATCGTTAATGCGTTTGACATCAATTAAGCAGCTTTTAATCCCGAGGTCTCAACGTTGGTAATACTTAAAGATAATGATTAATTATACAGGATAAGAATGGGAATTATTGAGCCGAAAGATAAAGGATGATGGTAAATAGGTGGTACTGCATACGCTTGCATAATCTTAGAGATATCCTCACATTACTACCTACATGAGGGAATGACATAATGTTGGAATACACTTTTGGGGCCCATCTATGTATTAAAATCTATCATTGTCCTATCTTTATTTACCTATGAGTGCTGATGGAAAGCTATGACTTTGTAGGCTCATGTCATGTCTGCATGAATGTATTTCAAATATATCATAGGTACCATCATCGCTTTAAGCAAAGCGTATTTATTAAGGGCTTAATCCCAGACATCCACAGACCATGAAAAAATAAACTCCTGCGCCCTCCACGGCAAAAAAAAATTATATTATATTCACCCCACGACATCGATATTACTTTTTCTACGTGATCATACATAAACAATTGTGTGTTTATGTAAAGTCACGTAGAAAAGGTCCTCGTGCTACCAAATTGCTGTCTGTCTTCCGGTGGGAAGAAAAAGGTTTAATAACGTACTTTTGAGCTTATACGTTCCATTTTGGTACCGTAAAATTAAACATCAAACTAAGAAGTTATTGATACGCGCTGCTTAAACAATCACAATTGCCCCTCTGGTTTAAAAAGTGCCATTATAAACATCTTTTATACAAAGAATATCGAAACCAGTGAACAACATTTTAACCACTGAAGGTTTTTTCCCATCTTCTACTTAGTAATTGCCATTTTTTGCTATATATAACTTCCGATAATAACTGGCTTTCGACCGCTGAATCGCCTGGATCTGATCCACGATTGGACACGATTTATTTAATATAGCCGATTTATTTAATATACTACTACTACTAATCTCCTACCGAATTTCGGTTACGGCGGCTAATCTCAACGAGGATCAGTCATGTGCGCAGGAGCTATTATAGTGCACAAGTGTGTGCGCAGGAGAGAGATCAGGCGTAGGACCAACGGCTTAACGTGCTTTCCAAGGCACGGGGTGTAAACACCGCCCACTTCCAAACTTCGGGCGTTTTATTGTGAATTTCTTGACAGAAAAACCCAATATACATTTTTGACGCGACCCGGGTTATCGGACCCGGGATCTCGTGATCGGCAGGCGAACGTACTAACCACCAGACCATCGAGGCAGTAAACCTATTTTATATTCTATATGTAAAAAAAATAATTTTGACATCACTTTAATAGTTTTTGAGTTTATTTATTACAAACCAAAATTTATTTCATTATGTTTATTAAAGAAAATTGAAGACAAATGCTGTCATCTTCTTCCCTATATTTAATCAGATCTTTATGTCGATAGCGTGTTTCATGGTTTTTTTTTTCACCGATAAACGATCTATTGTAAGGTAATGTTACACTTCAGAAAGTTTTCTAAGACATAACGATCTTGATCTTGTCTCACGATAGATCATTAAACTGTGATTTATTGAAATCACAAATAATTAAGATCCTTTATAAATTAAAATCTATAGAATAGTTTAATTAAAGATGATGTAATAACGAGTGATGTAAACTATTTATTTATTTAAACACGCCTGTAATTAAAAACTTAACCTATTTACTTAATTTATTAATACATTTTCACGGACAGATGCATTGAATATAATAGGTATTTTGTATCACGACATTTTATTACCTTTTAAATAGGTTAGAGATTGTCTCAACTAACATTGAGCCCCACTCGGATCATATAAGGTAAAATTGATCTATGTCAACCATTTTTGATTTGTCAATCAATTCGATCCGTAAATATTATTTTCTTATATTTTTATAAATATAGCCTTAAAACTATTTACAAGTAGAAAACTTGGCCCAAAAATCCGTAAATTAAATTATTATGTGACATTAATTTGTTCGTTTGGGAGACTGGGAGGATATGATATGACGTGCATACTGCCATTGTTACTCAATATTTTGTCTCGGAGTGCTTCGAGTAACCCTGAGGGTCGAGTTGCCTGGAATAGGAAATGTAGGTAGACGATAGATAGATAAGAGTGTTTATACAATATGGGTTCATTTATTACACCTATGTTTCCGATACGCTAAAGGTAGTGGCAGCAGATAAATGTACGTATATTTACTAAAATGAATTATCCGTGTACCTTCGCCTACGTGGCAATAACGCAACCATCTTACAACCCCTATTAAACACTTGAGTGGAAGAATTTCGGAAAACCAGCATTTGTGTTCACCTACACCTTGCCAAGGTCATAAGCCCTAAATTTTATGTCTCTAGGATCAGTCGCCATAGGCAGCCAGTCATTGCATTGTCTCATCAGTCAGAACATTGAATTTTACTTACATGTATAATAATAATCTCCTACCGAATTTTGGTTACGGCGGCTAATCTCAACGAGGATCAGCCGCCTACTGCGCAGGAGATATTATAGTGCACAAGTGTGTGCGCAAACACAGGTGCACTTTTTATTCCCTCACTCTCATAGTCCGATGGGACGGCAATCCGACACGACCGGAGAGAGATTAGGCGTAGGACCAACGGCTTAACGTGCTTTCCGAGGGCATTTTATTGTGATTTTCTTGACAGAAAAACCCAATATCAAATTTTGACCCGACCCGGGAATCGAACCCGGGACCTCGTGATCGGCAGGCGAACGTACTAACCACTAGACCAACGAGGCAGTTTTACAAGTATATGCAAATTAGGTATATACTTATGTGACATTGAGCATCAATATGAGGGATATCGATGCATAAAATTAACGAAAGCTCGCGTCAAAATGTACAAAGTTGCGAATACTGAGATAACTTATCGATTTAAAATTTCCCAGTAAATCGATGGAGCGAGTAAAATCCCATACCTACATGTAAATTAGAAGTCTAATGCATTTGCCGTATCAATTCCCGAAGAGGTAAATGTGTAAATTGTAATTGTATTGCCGCGAGGTGCGTTCAAACTTCAGCCACAAACTTTGTCACCTTTAGAATACTTAGTAGATACAGTAAGTAAGGATGAACGAAAGAGATTATATAGATTAGAATATGTTTTTTCACCCGCGCCGATTGCGTCGGGGGCAGCGTAGAGACACGGTTTTCTCGGCCCTTTATTAACGAGTATTTTTCGGTGTATTTTTACTTATTACCTACTAGTACTTGATCGTTTGCTTGAAAACGCCCTGCCATTATCCTAACATAGTGTATAGAGTCTGCTAATAGTCTCGGCCATTATCCGTTTCGTTGTCCATCTTAAAATTGGGCACATCACGAGATGCCCGAGCATTGCACCAAATGGTGTAATTTCATTAAATTGCCAGGCGCATCATAATACTAATTCCGTGATCTTACTACGACATTATTAATTTAAATTGACGATAAAAGCATATCATCATAAAATGCTTTTTGTCGCTGTTGGTTTATTAAACTAGGCTTTATGTCTGGGTAACTTATTGTTCATATTCTTTGGAAATTCAGAGCTCATTTTGTTTGCGTTTTGTGTGAAATCAGTAGAAGTATGCTTCGTGAAGATATTCGGCATTAAATAATAAAGTACTCACCGGCTACCTCAGTAGGCTTAGACAAAGTAACATAAGAATTATGTTACGTTATACAATAAATCTATGAAATGAAATAATGATGAAATGAAAAAAGTAAATGAATTTTCTAGATTCCTGAGTTCGCGATTGACACCTGTTTTTGCAAGCTGGCGTCAATTGTGCGTTCATAAATTGGTAATCCGTTTTTTAAAATTTGATAAAATATTATTATTTAGCAGTCTCATATATCGAATCGACATTCAGAAACGACACGCTTGTCATCAAATAGTATATAAGTAATTCCTATCTCACGAATATGTAGTTTAACATAATATTTACTCTGTCTCGCATTCAGGCTCGTCTGACCGAAATGATTGAGCACAAATCTTACTAACTGGTTCTTAAATTTGGGACATCAACAATTTATACAGGCTGTATTTATGTTTTTTTAATTCATGACATAGCAATTTGAACGGATATTTTGAAAATGCGAATGAAGTATTGTTAATTTTTCATGCAGCGTACGACATTGATAACGACCGGTATGGTACGATGGTGGTCTAGGGATTCAATTCCTACTCCCAGGGTCGCGTGCTCGGTAGTTTTTTAGGTCGCAATTTCGATTGATATTTGAGTACTCCCCAATATCAATCGAAATTGCGAACTAAAAAATCGTAATCGAGAATATCTGAGAGTAGTAATCGATGCGGGACGATCATTTCTTTAATTAAATTTATGTGACTGCGCCAGTCAAATATTTGCATGCAATATAAGTAAGCAAGACATGCATGTTCCGTAATACCTGTAAATCCCACCTTTATACCATGCATTCACCAAATACATACGTAACTTATAAATATGTGTATTGATTTCTTTTGTTTTGTGATGATATTTAACAGTTATATATAAAAGCGGTGCGTGTCAGGAAGTTTTATCCTATCTTATTAAACGCCCAATACTTAATGGATGTTATTGACGTGGACGAAATTTTGTATTAAGTAAAAAACCGTCAATATATTCTATATCCACTAAAAATTTATGGAGGTATGTATATTTTTGGAGACACACATTTTAAAGATATACATCTGTAAAGTTGGTACACAAGCCTGGCCTGCATTGTATATAATTTTCATAACTGGTAAAGCCTGACTGGGCAGTTTTGTGCAAAAATAAATAATGTGAGAGTACTTGATGTAATTATAATTTAAATGAGCACACGTTCTCCTAAAAAGATACCGGTTCCTCAATTGATCGTATTTAATTATAAATAATTATTTTCAAAAAGACCGATACCACCAAACGCGATCTGAGCGTGATGCAAAGAACGCCTTGGAGTAACCTTAAAGTTTAAGAAATACCAATATTAGATTAGCTTCCCTGTAAGATGAGACCAGTTAATTATCTGAAACAATAAGAGCAAGGTGGGGTGAGGTGCAAAAACCATAGCGCGAGTGTGTTTCGTTTACTAGTCGCCGCCGCTTCTGTGTGCTCGCACGCCTCTAGAGTCACCGTGCACTCGACTCGCGCTACCGAGAGGACGCGCTACGACCAACGACTTGGTTCTTGCTAGTGCTGTCCGAGTTTGGTTCACTGGTCTACTCCTGACCTCCCCAAGTACATCCCGCAACATCCCCAGTGCCCTGGTGCCTTATGCGGACGATAAGAACAACTAGTGACGTGAAATGTTTCCCGACTGTGTTATTTGACGCGAGTACACTCCGTTGTTTGTGACGCTCAAGTAATTTTCAATTTTTTAAGGCTCAAATCATGCTCGTTTTTGGAACTTTAAACTGAGTTTATTTTTTATTGTCAGTGAGCACACACCTGTTTCGGTAAGATTTTATTTTATTCCAACGGAATGTGTCATAGGTATTTTTAATATTAATTTATTGAAAACAGCTTGGCTGGAAATATTATTCTGAATAATTGTCGTGAAAAAATATATCATTGAATCACAACATTTTTTGAAGGTAGATTTTTTTTTTCAACATTCAATTTATAATCTCAATTTATAGCGTCACACTTGATCCTATATCAAAGTGACTTATCTACGCGCTTAAGGTCGTGGGATCCATTTTCACTTGGAGCAAATCTATACAGAAAATATAATAGATTAAGCTCTAGTACGAAAACATATTAAGCTCTAGAACTCTATTTTTGTGAAGTTCATTTTTGGCAATGGTGGCAAGGAATTATTTACACATTGCTAAACAACCGACCGAAGTGTATTGTACAAAATATATTCAATTAATAGGACTATATATTAATTGTATTGATTTTTTAATGTGAATTTCTTCGAGGAATTTAGTTGAATACTCGTATATATAAATTAAACGAGGGAAAAAATTATTACACAAAAAAGTAATTTATCCGAGGTTCCTAATTTCCTTAATTAATATCTGTACTCAATGAATCTGTAATGACCAATAATGAGACTTATCCCAGAAGTATACAATGATCGTATGCCATAGGGCTATAAAGTTCTTGATGAATTACTGTTTAATGATTACTATAATTACTTTACAAAGGACTGTAGAACTAATTGTCGCCGTAAGCTACCGTGACCTGCTTATCGCTCTCCTAATCATTTTGTAGCAGTCAATCATTACGAGAAAGTAGTATTAATTTAATGTATCTCCTTTTTCAATACAATAATTTCATAATTGTTAGTATATATAAACTAGCGGACGTCACGCGGTTTCATCCGCGTAGTTCCCGTTGATGTGAGAGTGCGGGAATAAAATCTATCTATCCATTGCTGAAATAATTTTTCAAATCAGACCAGTATCTTTTGAGCCAATTCGTTACAAATATACATACTTACAAGCCTTTCCTCTTTATAAAATGACAATTCAATTTCGATTACAAACCTGCAATAAATATTTACATATTTTTGTGTCTGTTATATTATGAATAAATTGTGATATGATTTTCAAGATCCGCGTTTCGTTCCGTAACGTAAAACTTCCTTCGCCGCTAGGGGCTTTTACGTTCCCATACAAATTGAGGAAGATGCGCAATCGTAATCTTAAAACCCACATTTGGGGTACTGATCGCCATCGGTGATAATTTGGTCGTAGTAATACTTCTACCAACCCTTTCAGGGTCCATTCAGGAGTGGAAATATATGAATCTATATGTCCCAGTTTACCCTGTGCGTCGGTAAGCTTGCACTATGCTTGAATGAGTGATTATAAGCAGGTATAGATTAGAGGTACAATGTCAGTGCACTGTTGACCTTATCTTTAGGGCCTGTAGGTCGACGGGTGGCGGCACCTCGCCGGAAGTGATATTGAAGTCACACGCTACATATATTACAAAATATCACTTGATTTAAGGCTGAATACGAGGTGAAATTTCATGCATGAATTACTAGTAAGTACATATCGGTAGTCATTTGTCGATATGATGAATTATGTATGACACATTTAGACTCATTTGGATTTCCAAGTGATTATAATGCATTTCCAAGTGATTTAAAAAAAGTTCTTTAAATTACTCCAAAATTAAATAAGACAGGTGTTTAATAATAGAAAAAATAAAAGTAGCCAAGTTGTAACATTAGCTATCTACCAGTGAAAGTCCCGATAAAATCGGTCCAGCTGTTTCGGAGATTAGCCGGAACAAACAGACAGACAGGGAAAAAAATTAAATATTGATGTATTTTAGGTCAGTACCGTTTCATATGTATGTCAGAATTGTACTATAGGTACCGAAGTCTTCGCACTTGGCCAGTTTTGATAAGTAATACATTCTCATAGTCACAATGAGAGTGCGGGATACAACTCGTTAATATAATTTATTGACACATTACCATATGAATGGCCTTTAATATTGACTCAGGCGCAGTGCAGCGCAGGCGCCAAGGGCATGTAACACGTGACAATAATATATTCACATATTACTAATCACAATGTTTTTTTTGGCATATATAACTCTTGTTACAAATAGGTAAGAAAAATAATCATAGAGAAGGTTTTGGTGTATAAAATCTTCGTCTGATAATAAATAGGTCGATGACTTATAATTCATATGTAGATTGAAAATTCTTCAGATATACTCAATATAGCATATCATTTTACATATTTAAGGACAATAAAAACAATAGTATACATCATGAGTGAAAAGTAATTTAAACACGTATGTATAGTGCCTAAGACGGCGGTGGACTCACCCTCTGGCACGTTGGCACTTAATCATCTTCGGTGAAAAGTAGGTTTTGCTATCACAACACCTCTGCCTACCTCTTCGGGGAATACAGGCGTGAGCATATGTATGTATGTATGAATAGTAATTTGTTGAAAATCTACAAAAAAATCTAAAATAAACGGCTGTTGTATCGTTCATACAAAATTAATACAATATGTGTAGGAAAAAAACCAGTTCCTTTGATGTATGTATCTATGTTGCAATGTTTGATGCAATTTTCGCCAACACGCAATCTCCCGTTTGCCCGACTTTGTTACCTACCAAGCTGCTAACAAAGAAACTTAACCTTTTTAGCGATAGACATAATCATAGCATTAATAGCACACAAAAAGACGTGTCTTCATATAATAGTTCATTGCCGAGTTCTAAATATAATCAGAGATTAAGTTTCAGATAAGTTTCCGTTTCGAAATGATCACAATCGCTTAAAAGAAGTAAAGTATTTCGGTCTCCCACCATATTTACATATAACACAAAAGGATGCAGGTTAAATATTTGCACGATATTTCGTTCCAGGACTTTAATTCGAGAGACCTTTTATTTAACCATTAACATTTCTTCCGTGATTTTTATTCAAAACTCAAAACTCAAAATATCTTTATTTGATTAGACTTCTTACAAAGTACTTTCAAATCGTCAGAAGGACACAAAATACATTATACATGATTATAAATGTTACCACCGGGTTCGGAAGGTAGCTTTTGTTGAGAAGAACCCGGCAAGAAACTCAACAATTACTCTTTTAAAAAAATATATATTATACAATGTTTTTGGTTACAGTATTTATATCTCATGAATATAAGCCCATGGGACACAGCACAAATGCTCAATTGTCAAATATAATAACTAAAATATTACAAATATTTGTGAGCATGGCAAATTCCAGCCAGTCAAAGCAAAGATCAAACTAAGATTAATTAATTGTAGCAAAAGTACAGTGCCAATGGGATTATTTACAATAATTTTTCGACAAAGATACATCCCAGGGTTCCTTATCACAAATATAATCACTTACAGTATAATATCCTTTTTTGAGCAAAACTGCTTTGATGGTCTCTTTAAATTTATTGAAGGGCAAGTTTACAATTTCTGTTGGTAATTTATTATAGAAGCGTGTGCACTGTCCTATTAGTGTGCATTTACGCTCCAAAGAGTCTGGTACCTAGAGGCCAACTACGATAGTTTAAGCAACGCGTATTGAGAACTTCTTAGCTTTATAATAAATAATAATAATAATAAACGTTTATTGATTACAATAAGCAGCAACAAAATAAATAAAAAGATACAAAAAAATGTATATACAAAAAATAAATATGTGCTGTTGTTATGGTGCAAAGTGGTTCGCACCAGTACATCGGGTGTTGCCGCACATTGTCATCAAAGGGCCACAACTCAACTATACCAGCTTTGACGTTTAATTTTACAGTCAAAAATGAAACGTCAAAGCTCAGAAGTTCTTAATACGCTCAGTTTAAATTGTAATCGTAGGCCCCCTACAGATGGAAGTAATGCTGGTATTTTTAAGGTCTGCTACATGACTTTATATTCCTACCTATATTTTGATTGTAAATATAGGATTTGCGACGGGCAAAAATGTATGGGAATGTCATAAAACACGTGCCTGATTGATTTTTATAAAGTGCCATACATTTTGTAAGGCTTCTATTATCACAGATGTGAGGATAATTATCTAGGCCCAGCCGAGACTAACTCGGAACTCTTTATTTCAACCTTTAAGGATTGTCACGTTGAAAAAAACAATAAAATCACCTACATACTGGTACATTTCGCGAAACACGTTGTATGGTAGGCAGAGATATGTAAATTTTAAACATTTTGTTGTGACATGTGTTCATAATTCATTTGTAAGGGTCTTTATATTCAATTAGACACTGTATATGTGTAAGAAATTTTGAATTTGTTTTAATAAGCGTCAATTTACAACCGTTTGCGCTTATGTACTTAATTTTTTTAGTACACTAGATTTTAATGAGATCTTAAACCAATTTTTTTGTAAATTTCTACCAATGTACCCATTTCTAATTGATATTTCATATAATGTAATATTGATACTTGCGAATACTTGATTATACTTACACATTATATCAGTAATGAAAAATCATAGAAATTATTGTGTTTATGAACAGGTTTTGGTAATTATTTTTTAGTGTGATAAGGATACCATGATAAGGAAACCAGGATCTCTCTGATGATGGCATCTCAGAGAAATCGAGGGGAAGTTTCAAAAATCGTAGCGACGGCTAGAGCGATTATTAACTTTTTATAGTCTTTGAAAGCAATACTTATTATTTAATGAAGGTCTGGAGCCGAAAGAAAGTCGAGGTGTTTGGGTTTGATTAATTCGTATTGATGAGAGCTTTACACCCAAATTAGATTTTGCAACAAGCCGTTGAAAAGATTTAATTTTTTTTTAAAAGAAAACTAATATTAGAGTAGGCGGTTTCTTTCTTAAAAACTTTTTTTTATGTACTGGCAACCCGCCCTCACTTTGGGTGATTTTTAAGACTTTTACAAACCGTCGATTTTTATCTACTATCTATGAATATAATATACTAGATATTTTATAACATTGACCCATCGGAGTTCATCTCCTACATGTTAGTGAAAACCATATCAAGTTCCGTAACATACTTTAGAAGAACGACGTTTCCGAACAGAATAATAATTTTGGGTGGAAATTTCAACTACAATTTTTTTAAATATTTACTTGGATGATGTTCTCACATTATATCAGAATGGTCCGCGACTGGAGTTCCCAGCTAGTAATACACGGGATTGTATCGAATGTCATCATATAAAGGCACCGAAACTAGAACGTTAACATCAATGCGTGAACAGTTCTATTCATCCGAACTATTCACTGGAAATATATTTTGAATTCCGTCTGAGTTGTTGAACGGATATAACCTTCACCTCCCACCGGTTATTTGGTCAAACTCTCTTGAAATGCATTTTTAAATTTTACTTAATAAAGAAAGTTACCTACTACTCATTGACTGCCTTGTCTTTGAATTCGATACGTTGCCATTTAAATGTTGAGGGCACATACAACTAGATTAGCACCGTCATGTTTAACACATTTTTAAAACCATGTCATGGACCTACCTAGTTATTGACTCTCTTTTCTTTGCATTTCTAAGCTGTGCCCCACGGTTTCACTCGCGTTTTTTGTGTTTATTTGTGATGGATGTGTTTTTTAAAAATAGTTGCCAGTGTACCTAAATCTCGTTAAAATCTCCCAGCAGTTTGGGAGATTAGCTACAACAAACAGACAGAAAAAATAAATTATTGATTGAACTTTCGTATGAAAAGCTGTTAATTGGGAATCACAAGCAGACACTACAATTTTATTTATCTGTATGGATTGAATTTGCCAGTAAAGTAAATTTAAGGGTCAGACTAATTATTATGCAAAACGTAAAATTAAAAAAAAACAATTTTTACCTACCTACCCACTATTAAATTATGGATAAATTCTTCATAATGGCCGTTTTCTAGTCTCTACGTAGAGCCAACACAGTGAACGCACAAGGTCGGTTATGCGTGAGTGACAGCCAGGTGTTTTGGTGTTTATAGAATATTGTAACCGCTTACAAACAAGTGAGCTTCATGCTTGTTTACCACCTTTTATACAAATAATATATGAATATTGTACCGAATACCAAAGAAATTCTGGTGGCAACTCGTTTTCCTGCACGTGTAAAAATCTGGTTTTGTCCAGTCACATCTGGAAAGATGCCGGAGGACCAGAGATCCAAGCAATGCTCCAAAGAAATGTCATGTTGATGATGTACATGTTATCCATAGTTCTGCATGAAGTTCACAACTTCGCTATGATTACTTTCAATACTAGCTTAGAATTATTTTAATATCACATAAAGCGATTGTCATTTGTCACGGGTCAATACCACTTACGTAATAATATTTCGATATGTCTAACTGCCTAGGTCTATTGGTCGCAAGCACAACTGAGGGATAGGAAATCTTGGATTTGAACCCCGCGATGGACAGGTTTTTATATGTAGAGCTATGTAGTGATAGTGACCGAAGTGTATATTATGTACACACAGTCATAGGATTAATGATTTTGTTTAGTATTTTATTTAAGTTCGTTGTGTGGGAGATTTCGCGGCTCTTTTCCAAGTAACAAGTGTACGGTATGCGTTGCACGTGTATTTACTCAAGTGGCAAGTTTTTTCATCCCGCACGTGGATCTCCTGGGAACAAAAGCAGGCCTGTTTATGTAAATGTATACTACATAATCCTTTATAATAAAATATTAGAATCCTGGCGGTTGTGGGGAGCAGGCGCGTGCTACGCAAGCGACGCAAGTTCGAATCCCAGCAGCCTGCAACAATGAGTTTATCTAAATACTTAAGTGCAGTAATTTTAACCCACTAACTAACCGGCGATGGACTCGCTCTCTGTCAATACCAAATTAAAGTATATACGGTACTGACACAGGGTTCCGCGAAATTAAGTCACTTGAAAATCAGACTATGCGGGTGAAACTGAGGGGCACAACTAGTTTAATAATATAATTTGTATGAAAATTATAAATAATATGCCTACGATATTCTTTGAAAGATAATAGTGAAACTTGAGTTGATCAATTACTAAAAATTTTTCCTTTTCTCATATTACTATCAACGAAAAAAACTATATTACATATAAAAATTAATTTAGACCAGCTTAGAATTGTTACCTTGTCCAAACGCTAACTTTAACCCGCGATTCCTCTTAGCGTATTGATTTATATAGCCATCCTCGATAAATGAGCTCTAACACTGAACGATTTTTTCAAATCGGACCAGTAATTCCTAAGATTGGCGCGGTTAAACAAACAAAAAATGTCCTAATCTATACTTTGTATATAATGATATACAAAGTATAGTTTATTTAGAGCCGTGGTGGCCTTGAGGTTTGAGCAGTCGCCTGCTACGACGCAAGTTCAAATCCCAGGGGGGCCTGTACCAATGAGTTTTTCTAAAAAACTTATGTGAATGATTTCACACCACGTGCTTTACGGTGAAGAAAAACATCGTGAGGAAACCTGCATATTTCTGAAAAGTAATTCAATGACGTATGTAAAGTGTCTGAGACGGCGATGGACTCACCATCTGTCAAGTAGGCACTTAATCATCTTCGGTGAAAAGTGGGTGTTGTGATTACAACATCTCTGCCTACCCCTTCGGGTAATACAGGCGTGAGCATATGTATGTATGTAGATTAGATAGAAGAACAACCGCATCTTGGTGAGTTTGTAGGTAGTTGTGTATTCACGTCCATGTGCGATAGTAAGGTAGCGGCGCGGTAGCCGCTGACGGCTGCTTCCCGCCTATTGTTGCCGCTCATCGGTGCGCGTTATTATAAAACTCATTCGCTACTTACACTGCTGTGTATGTAATCAGTTTTACTGTAAACGCATACCACGCCGCTTGCGTAGCCTTCAAATAGTGTAAAGGATCATGATCTCAAACCAACCGCATGAGCGATTTCCCTGTGTGAGAAAGAAGATAATATTTATTCTGAGGGCGAAAATACAATGAGAGGGAGAACTGTAAACAATAAAACCAACATTGCAATATAATATTTGAAACGAAAAGCAAATTGTTTTGTCCAAACAAATCAAACACGTTTCTTTGTTTAATTCATTATTATTATTTAAAAAAAAATTGGGGTCCGTGAATAAAGCCAGCCGCTTTATTCATGGACCCCAATTTTTTTTGGAAATGAACATTACCAAGCGCTCCTTTGAACACCAACTATCTGCCAGTGAAAGTCCCATTAAAATCCATCCAGCCGTTTCAGTGGTTAACAGCACAAACAGACAGACAGAAAGAGAAACATTTTAATAATTGTGTTTTTTATGCTAGTATTCATATGCATTTAGTGAAAAGCTGTTATTTTTGAATGACAAAAATACTCAAGAACTTTATTTATTTGTATGTATAGATTGAATGTTAGTGAGTATAGATAGTTGAGGCGCTCGTGGCACAGTTGCTATTGCGCATATCATTCGATCAGCGAAGTTAAGCAACCCTAAGCCTAGCCAGTAATTGGATGGGTGACCGCCCGAGTTCCCCCCGTGCCTCGGAGAGCAGGTCAAGCCGTCGGTCCCGGTTGCCAATTTATCATCTTTGGCAATCGTTACAGGTCAGTCGGAGGCCTAAAATAGTCTGACAACTGGTTTAACCCAGATCACAGATTTTCCTCGTCGAAGGGGTTGCGAAGGTCAGATGGCAGTTGCTTCGTATAAAAATCAGGTGATCAGCCACATCGGGTTGAATCAAGTGCCGACCGCAACAATGTATGGGATAAGGCCAGGGAGATGATGATAGATTGAATGTTAGTCTCTGCTTGCATTTTGCTAAATTATATAAGCTTGCGGTTTGCTACTAGATATTTATTTGCCTCGCGTTTTGTGACACAATAAATAATGTAAGCTAGAATACATCAGCTAAAGAATAATCAATTCAAACTCATTGTGAAATAATTTCAACACAGTTGTTGTTTATGTAAGGTTCATATTGGCTTTGTGTCGTGGAAACGTTTTTGAAGGACTTTCTGAGTATTTTGTCTCATGCAACGATAAAATGTTCGCATCAGGTCACGTGACACGTAATTATTACGCCATGTATAAGGCGACAATAATACAAGTTGCCAAAAAAAAAAATTACGGTAAATATGGTATATTATATAATATGGTTACTCTAGCAATCTATTAGAAGGAAAACATTGTTATTGAGTTTATCCCAAATAAATCGGTTAAACGAAATTTCATTTTCTCAAAAAAAAACATACAATTGATCACTTATACAAGAGAAAAAAAAAAAAAGTTTCAAAGTGCATTTTAAGCATTTGGCAAATACAAATATTTTCCTTATATAGGTAATACTAGATGTGCCCCGCGGTTTTACCCGCGTAGATTTAGTTTATTCAATACTTTCTTCGCAATAAAAGGTAGCCTATGTCCTCTCTGGGTCTAAAGATTGTCTGTGCCAAATTTCATCACAATCGGTTGAGAGGTTTAAGCGAGAAAGCGTAACAGACAGACAGAGTTACTTTCGCATTTATAATATTAGTAGGGATACTAGCTGTGCCCGGTAAACTTAAGGGTATGAAATATAGATGTGGCCGATTCTCAGTTCAGCCTGTGTTAGTGAGACGTGTCCATGGGCTTATATATATTTTTTATGATTTATATTGTATTACTTAAAGCTGTAAATATTTTTTTTTAAAAGAGTAATTACTGAGTTTCTTGCCAGGTTCTTCTCAGTAAAAGCAACCTTCCGAACCTGGCGGTAGCATGTATAATCCTATGTAATCGTGTCTTTCTGACGATTTGAAAGTACTTTGTAAAAAGTCTAATCGAATAAAGATATTTTGAATTGAATTGACGGTAGGACTTATAAAGGATTTTTCGAATCTAAAATACTTTAAAGTATGTCTAAGGGTACAAAATACGACTTTATACAGCCACATCGAATCATAATGTACCTATGAACGTTTACCGTAAAAACAAGGTTCCGTTGCGATAAAGAAACGCATTTACCTACATTAACCGGTTTGTCGTTCAGTAGATTAAGGTTTATTTCAGGTGTTTTGTTAAACCGTCGAGGTAGCAATCAACTCATTAGTTCGTCTTACTGTAAAGAGTAGATTTATTTAACACAAGCTGCCCGCTTAGATTTAATTTCATTGACGCGGAACCCACAATGTTCTTATTAATAAAAGTAGCCTAAATTACTCCTTGTAACATTAGCTATCTGCCAGTGAAAGTCCCGTTAAAATCGGTCCTGCCGTATCAGAGATTATCGGGAACAAATAGACGGACAGAGAAAAATATTGAAAATTGTTTTTTTTAAGTATATACCGTATATAATTTCATATGCATTTAGTGAAAAGCTGTTATTTAGGAGTAACAAACAGACACTTCAATTGTATTTATCTGTATAGATGTATGCAGGTATGTGTCGTATCACTCAGTCGTATAACCGATTGGTTGATTAATAATTTTTATTGTACACACGTCTTATGTATGTTGAGATTTTTTTATCCTATGGCTCCCTGAATGATTTGAGAAATTGTAAGTGGATTTTGATTCACACTACTACTCAATGAAATTCGTCAGCATATCAACATGTTAATACAGGAGCTATCACGAGCTAAGAGCGCACAGGGAATGTGTTGTATTACATCTCTACATAGCGAATACATATAGACAGAGACAGACTTATAAAATGACTACTGCATATTCATAACTTTTGACGGGACCTGTACTTGGGGCACTGAGTAAAAACTATTTGAAGCTGTTTTTTACTTGAAACCGCTCATCAGGACGGTATCCAGTGAAGATAATTTAACGACATACAGAGCTTTAATTTACGGATAATAATTTTTGTCTTTCAAATACTTTATCTGTCAGCTTAATGTCACAATGTTTTCTTGATTTTTTTGATCTGTGATCGATCATTCCGGTTTTGACATGAATACAATTATGTTGTGAATAACATCACTATACCGAGTATTGTCGGCGAGTTGTGATAATTGATGTTGTACGGACTATTAACAATTTGTCTGCCTTGTTGTTCTGTGATTTATTATGCTCAGATGACGTCAACACGACTCACATTTTCTTTCAACTACCGTTTATACCCGGTTGAGTTTCTTGCCGGTTCTTCTCAGAAAGCTAGTTTCCGAATCATCGGCATACACGTATGAACATTGAAAACATTTAAATCGTAAACGCCTTACCAATTCAAAAGCAATTTTTTTTTCATTTCTAAAATTTTTTATAGTTTGGGGAACTTCACTTCAAATAAAAACAACTTCTATCCAGTGTTTATAAGTTTGCTGAAATCTTTTTATACATTTTTAATAAAAACCACATCGTTCACTTGTTTATTTTTATTCAAAACGAAATAACATCGGCAGAGCATGCGGCAGCATCAAAAATAAACAGATTTTATAGTCACAATATTATTTACTTAACATAAGGGGTGGTGTCTGGTTGATATTGCTCATAACGTAATCGAGAAAACCATTTAGTTTTACGACCGAAATACCTACGTTATACTTTTTGCAACGTAATAATTCCAATGTTAAGACTATAAAATTCGTTTGATGTTCCGAATTTAGATCTATGATACAGACTAAAAAGGTTTTCTTTATTCTGCACCGTGATCTTACTTTATTACGTGTCGATAGACGTTGACTCTCCATGTGTAAACAAAACACAAGAAACTACAAGTTTTTACATCTTGTTCCACGTCATACGCGTGAACAGGTGCTGGTCATCTTGAGCCTTCATACGAATTTATAAACTAGCTATAGAGATATACATTAGATACCATTTCATTTATACAAATAATAAATAAGTAACTAAAAACTAATTACAAGTAGAAAACTTGGCCCAAATTGGTGTCTCTCGAAATTAGATTATATTTATATTTATATATTAATTAATGAAAAAATAGTGAGCATAATAATTGCAAATTTATTTTATATGTAGCGCAAAGTGCAGATTTGTTTTTAATCATAAATATACTTATGTTATAATTGATTCCATGCCATATGGTAGCTGAGCTCGAAGGCACTACCTTTGTTAATATTATGTTTTATATGATTGTTACAGACGAACAGTACGCCGTTGGAAGCGACCCACCCCCCAGTGAGACCCTTTTAGTCGACTCGCGACCCCGCCGGCATCCCCCGCAACCCGCCCGCATAGGATGGTAGAAACTGACCCCGGGCCCAAGAAACCTCACAGTAAGTCTACTCTCTCATACTATTCTACATTATACTTACGTGCCATCATGAGTTATAAGCGCTGGCTCTAAAGCGCAGTAGTATTTTTTTGGAATGCAGGTACACGCACTATTTTCCTGAACCCTCAAAAATCGTAATGACCCCGGGGTCCGATCCATGAGCTCTTATTGCATATTATGATAGTTAAGCTGCGCGACAGTGACAGATATATACAACTCATACATCTGTCTCATAATATGAGTTGAACTATCATAACAATAAGAGCTCATGGTATGCATGTTTTGATTCTAAATGGTTAAAATGGCTAAGAGGATGTGGGGTTTAATTCCGTCTTGTGTTCGTATTTTTCCCAATCATTAATGTTAGCATAGATCGCGAAACATTTAAAAGACGTTGTGGTATAATAACGCTTGCAAAATATAAGAGGTCTCTATGACCTACATGTTCGTGCTAGGTTATGGCAATCTATTACCTCATATTAAAGACTTGACATAATGATGGGAACCTTATATCTCAGCCCCTGTTAAACGCTTGCATAATACGAATAGTTTGAAAATACCATGATTAACATGAATAGAGTACAATGTTTTTGTTGATCAGCTTGTATGTACTTGCAACTAGGTGATAACTGATAACTATTTGGTCAAAAAGTCTCTTAGTAACGCAAACATATACATACATACTTGCTTACATCATTTATATAGATAAATAAAATTAAGTGTCTGTTTGTAATTCCAAAATAACAGTTTTTCACCAAATGCATTCAAGTAATATAATATACGGTAAAGACTGATTAACAAAACTATTTTTAAAAATAATCTTTGATTGTCTGTCTGTCTATCTATCTCTTTTTTCCGGCTAATCTATGAAACGACTGGCCCGATTTTACTGATAGTAGCTGATGTTACAGGGAGGAATTAGGCAACTTTTACTTAATAAAAACAATTGGGTGTCGCGAAATAAAGTGACGTATGAAGTCTACGCCGGTGAAATCGCGGGACACAGCTAGTAATTAATAAAGATACATAAATATATAGAGCATTCAACATAATAAAATACTACTATGAATAAATTCAAATGTTCTTAGTTCTATAGGTGTCAAAGGAATGAGGAATACAAAATAAACACAATGTCCAAACCAGAAGCATGTGTTGTGAATATGTGGGAAGTATAATTGAACAGAAAAACGTTATGAGCTATTGTTTATCTTACAATATCAGTCAAATTAAGAAAATTATTGTTACACACAATCGCTAGAGTTAACCACGAAAGTGGTTTAGTACCTAATTGTACTAAGCATTAATCACTCAAACTAACCACTGAATTGAATCAACTTAGTTGCTAACACCCCACGTGTCTAACCTTTATCATTAGCGTGTTAATGTTGATCGATATACTGTTAAGGTCCCGTACTTTGTTATATATTCTTTAAATAGTAAAAATAAAGTCTTCATTTTCGTACAAAATTATTTTGTCTGTTTGAACGCTTATATTATTCAAGAACTCGACACAAAGTTGGTGAAACTCGAAATGTATATGACCTTTTATCACACACACATTCTTATGAATTTTGGAGGTGTCAATATCCACATAGGAAAAATTAATTTATTATTTATTTATTGAAAAACCATTTTAACATTCTTACAGTATTATAACTAAGTCGATCTTAAGGTAACCTAAAGGACTGAAATCTGCTTAAAATAATAATAAATTAGAAAAATAATTTCACTTCATATAACTAATTATTATATACTACGCAATAAAACATAAATATATTACATCTAATTACAAATTATAATTAAGTAATTAATGCGTTTCTAAATATTGTGTTACTCTTTCTGCGAGTTTCGGCAGGCTCTGGTGAAAAATATGAATATCGTTAGCCATGGCGTTTATCAAACGAAAGAGCGTTCATATGAGAGCGGGCAAATAATATAGTCAGTGACTTTTATATACTTTTAGTGGCTTCGGCGTACATATGTATTATTATAAAATGTATTTATATGCAATTAAGTGTGGCAGCTTCTTCATGAAACCGAAAGATCAATGACGAGGCGATTACTAACCTAACTAAATCCATTTGTCCATTTGTAGTTTTTGTGAACAGTGTGACAGTGATAGATGCATACACGTCATATACACTACTCTCTTATATAAGTCAAGTCAAACTATCATGGCACTAAGAGCTCATGGTAAGACCACAGTTCAACTGAGTTCAGGTATAACAAAAGACCCGTCTTTATACTTACTGATAATAAAACCTTTCACATTTAGTTACACACTATGTTATTTAATTCTGTGTCTAATTAATTATAATGTCTTAAAACATTATAACCCTCTACACCTTGTTGAGGCTTCGTAATTAAAAATAAATTGTTTGGTTCCTCACCGTATCATTCAATTGTTTATGCGAACTTGTTCCGTACATTGATACCAACACAGTATGTGTTAATGAGGGACGATAAGATCGAGCATAGTACACTATAAAATAACTTGGTTTAATTATCTTTGTTCCAGATTGTGATGTAAACAGGGACCTTCAGCTGAACGGACCAGGTTCCAAAGCTACCGAGCTTGGTAAGGAACATTTTATACATAGTTAAAAGACAAATCACCTTTTAAAATTGTCCCTGTCGACTGTCTGTCTGTCCTACTATTTGTATGTATGTCCTGGCTAATGTCTGAAATGGCTGGACCAAACTCACTGGTAATATGTTATGAGAACTACTTTTATTCTAGAAACAAAATATCACGAAAAAGAAATTAAGTTAGCGAGGAACAGCTAGTCTTTATTTAAAAATCTTATTATTCTTCTTCGACAAAATGGTAATATTGAAGTAAAATTTTATTATTCCATGCAAGTTTTAGCTTGAAGTGAATAAACCCACCATAATGAGTTCCGTCATTAACTTTTGTTATTAGTGCAATAAAAAGTTGTTGACACCTTTGTTTTATGCCTTATACCTCAGTGCCTAACATATACTTCGAATACACATACAAAAGATAATCATACGAAGTTTCAGTATCGTTTTTTATCAAACTGAAATTTTCGTTCGTTTAATAATTTTATTGAAGTGAGATTATTATAATATAATAGACTAAAAAATTTCTTGTGGACCTCGCTCAGATGTAATTTTAGAGCGAATTGGAATCGTGGTTTCGACCGAACTTTCGACCAAAATTTCGTATTTCGTTGAATAAGAGTGGGCCCCCAAATATCGTACGGTCAATTCACTCAAAGTGACCCCACCACCTTCCATTATAAATGCCAAATTGTAGTTTCGGAATATCTTTCGATATCCAACTTATCTTGATGTAGTTGGTAATCAGAATATTAATTTTCAGGAGTCTTACCGTCGCTGAAGACATCGGTCAAGGCAGACACGGAAAAAGGCTCAAACTCGGAGAAAGCCGACTTCGAAAGGGCCATCGAATTAACCGGTAAGTTCAAATACTTGCGAAAGTAACATACAAATCATACAGCCTGTGTTATGGCAAGCGACGTCAATAGCGCATGTCACGCTTTAAGTACCTTATAATGAGTATATTCCAATGTAATAACATACATACATATTCTCACGCCTGTATTCCCTGAAGGGGCAGGCACTAGGCAGAGGTGTTGTAATAACAACACTAACTTTTCACCGAAGATGATTAAGTGACAGATGTGAATCTGTCGCCGTCTTTAAATAACAAAAAAGTTTGTTTAGGTAATAAAGTTTATTTTTAATTATCACTACGTGTCTTAAAAGCACCTAGATGAATCAGTTCAGGTGAATTAAGAATTGAATCAAAGCTTGAAATGATGTCCAATCAAGTGAACCAAAGAGGCGATCGATGGATGAGCGCTAAAGTAAAAATACCATACATAACACACTACGAGATTGCAACACGTAAACCCCTCTGTAATGAAATAACACTGAGATAATAAACACTGTATCATCTTATTCTTTTTTATAATTTACATTATAGAAATGTAATAAAGACAATGTAGGTAAGCCATTTGCAGCCTTGAGTGGTGCTAAAACTGATAACTCAAACAAGTAAATCACGCAGAGGAACATACGATTGTTATTGTATTATAACATATAACATTTCGATGAAGAAATAATGAGAATCACGAACAACTGATAACAAGCCTTCGTCTTTGGTGGTTTGAGGGTTTCGTTTACAAATCAAAGAATGTTGTTGATATCCTCAAATAATAAAGACCGACCTAAGTAAATGTGAGTATTATATGAAGGCGTAGTTTCTACTTTATCATAAAAGCAACAAAAACATTCGAGAATTCATGCTAACTGATATTTGATATACATACTTGCATGTGCAAATGTTAGTGTAATTGTAGTGGAAAGACAGTAGAACAACAAATATTAATTTTTGTTCCAAACTGCAACCTAATAATTTCTTATTGAAGATTATTTTGATGTAGGTGAAAAATCCTTAGTGCTTGTATTTGATGCGCTCAAAGCCGATTTTTTTATTTTTTGTTGACACTTGTAGGATGTAACCTCCTACACTTTACAATGAAAAAAAATGCTTACGCCATCCCAGAAGGATCACCGCCAGAAACTTAAGCGTTTTAACAACCACACCCACTTTTCACCGAAGATGATTAAGTTTTAGCAATGAATGATGGGTGGGTCCATCACCATCTTAAGCATCATACAAATGTATTTTCATCATTAACTTCCCTGACGTATGCAGGTTTCGTCGACTGCTCTAATCTCACGTCTACCACGGCTCTTTAGTACTATAACGCTTGATTTCATAAACAGAAGACCTATAAACAGACTTCTGTTCATGTAGCCTGACCTATTAATTTAAATACATACTTTATATAAAAATCGATTTAAATATAAACGAGGTTTCCTTAAGAAATAACAAAACTAAAATCATGTGCACTTAGAATTGTCAATTTGCATGGAAAAAAAATTCGTGGCGTCCATTATTTGTTTGTGTACTAACTAACATGTGATTGAAAGTTATTTTGATGCGACGACGATTTATATTACATAATAGAATAATAGAATATGACACGTGTAACCCAAGCCGAGAGAGCGTTAGTAAATAAAGTTGTAACCCGAAGAGAGGAAGCCTTAATACGATTTATGAATGAAGAATGCATGCGTTGCAATCCGCATGGTGTGACGACTTCCGTGGTGTGAACAGGGGCCTTACCATAACCTCTTATTGCCATGATAGTTTTACTCTTATTATGAGACAGATGTATATGACTTGTATAAGTCTGTCACTTTCGCACAGCTGAACTAACATTGCAATAAGAGCTCATGGTTGGGCCCCAGGCCATCAGTTCTATGAAATGCACCTCACGTTGATATATGTCTACTTATAACTAACTCTTTATTTTATACTGGCTTTCGTCCACGTGTTAGGGCGCTTTTACGTTCCCATACAAAACGAGGAAATTACGCAATCCATATTGTCAACACTAAAATACGTATATACGTACTTGGGGTACTGCAGGTTTTTTTAATATATTTTTTAAAATTAAATTGTTGTGGCTACGTAAACACATACATGGCTAATTTTCACTTCTCACTCGACAAAGTATTATTTTGTTTTGTATAAAGTATAAGTTGTGATAAAAGTTTAAATACACAAAGATAGTTCACGAATGGAATTCCTACAGTAGGTTTCAAAGGTATAATACTTCAAAAAATGATCTGACGAAGATTAACCCGTAGTGAGATATGTCTATTGGACCTACTATACGTTTCCAGTATGAGACGACCTCGCAAATAATATATTTCGGCACACTGATAGATAAATGCTTACTGGTAAATTGATACCTATTGAAATTCAAATCGGCATTAGACCTTATAAAAGACCGAATAAGGAGTAAATAATAAGAAATATTACTATAGCGTTATTACGCATATATTACCAAAAGCTTTTAGCTTATTATTATTGGTTATTACTGGTTAGAATACCTACTTATTATTATTTATCTTTTGGTTTTCTAACCAGAAATAGACTTCCTCGTAAGACTAGTGGTCGCAAGCGCTGCTGTAGAACACGAGTAGGGTTCAACCCCTAGGCCGGGCAAAGTATTTTTGCGCTTTCCCATCTTAATTTCCCAGTAACAGCCCGTAGGCAAGCAGTCTAGACATCAGTCCACTCCTTAAAAAAAGCTTAGCAACAGACAGCCCTTTTTGTATGAAAATGAAAATAATTTATTCAGTTTAGGCCTAGTCGCATGTTGTTAAAACATATTAAGCAAATTAAATCCTACTGCAATAGTTTTAAAATGATTGTTTGCAGGATATGGCCGCTTTCACTACATGCTGCTGGCGGTATGTGGGCTCGTCAGCACCTCCGAGGAGATGGACGTCATCTCGATGTCCTTCATCCTGCCCTCGGCGCAGTGCGACCTAGACCTTACCACGCAGACTAAAGTAAGTTCCTTATATATTCTTAGATTTCAGTAAAATGTATTCATCCTCTTTGTTGTGATGGTCTCTGACCGATCACTTGACTCTTAAGTAGAATACATTCAATAGCCTTAACACATCATTTTATAAAACTTATATGAGATAATAGAAAAAGGAAAAGTTACGCACTTGAAACTCAATTCATGTTAATGAAAATCACTCAGTAGGTATCTTATTCATAAAATCTTCAAACAATATTTTGGCAGAGAATTGAAACCACACATAAATAAAAATAATATGCCTCTATCACCGTCAATGCATAACTCGAGATAAATACGGAATTTGGACTCAATCCTATAATAATAAAACACACCTAAGTGCATTCGTTTAGTAGTTAATTTAATGTAGGAACTATAGGGTTGCTGCAATGGTGTCGAATAGATGGAATTTAAATTTATTGCATCGGCGCGGCGATAAACCATTATTTACCTAGTCGTAAGTAAGTACTAAGATTAGCAACATTCTTTTTAATTGGCCATTCACACCTTTATTTGTTATATTTATTTAAAGCTTTTTATGTATTATAAACATATATTGGCTATTTTTTTTATTAACGAAATTTTGTTTTTTAAAAAACAAAGCTACCTTTAATAAGCTAGATTTTTGTTCGATCGCAAAGTTTCGTTTTCGGAGAAAAAGAGTTGACCCCCAGATAATACAACTGGCGAAGTGGACAAGAATTTAAAAATGCTCCGGGAATTGAGTGGGTTATTATATACGTATTAAAAGCACCTTGTTCGCGATATATCCGGAAGCTAGGTGTACACTTCCTATCGAGATTAAAATGTATAAATCATACGTAGTAATTTCATTACCTAAGTATGTACTTAGGTCTGTTCAATACTAGCCTTTTCCAGATACTTTTCCGCATGGAATTTTCCACCTGATGATTGATTTCTGATGGTCAGATTAAAAAATCGTGATATTATTCCCCTTTCGAACAATGAGGCTTTATTTAGGTATGTACTCACTTAGGTATTTTTAATTATTTCGTAAAATATGAGGTATTTAAATAATAAATAAGTAATGTGTCAACCTTTAGTAATTCAGTTATATTGTAGGGTATATAATAACACTGTAACGAATTGGACACAATGTCAAATTTGCTTTTCAACTGATTTATTGTGTTATTAAATTCTTTTTTATGAAGTAAATATGTATAGGTGTATTCACGCCAATTCAATATACCTACCTGAACTGGTCTGGTGTGTTAGTCTGTTTCATGTTTTTAACTGCAAGCAATAAAAAAAACACTTTATGAAAGTTTGATGAAATGTATTTACAAGACACACGCCTAATGTCATCCGAATCAGTTTGAATTAGAAACAACCAACTTATCTTATAATTTGATTAGTCTCACCTAGAGTAGACCACAGAGAGTAGATACCGTTTTTTTTTCTATGGTTCTACCTAGGACTCGAAGTCTCTGACATTATGTATTTGTTTTTTATTATTCCTTTTTCTCTCTGGCTTATTTTAGAGCGTATTATTTTAGAGTTTTATATATTTAATAGATATGGTATATCTTTTGTACCTTGTGTACTTACCTGTACCTTGGCAGGTACATAGCGTAGGCAAGTTACTTGGCTCAGCGCGATAAATGTATTGATGTAGATAATTATCTCTATTATAAGATTTATCAGCTCAATCGATCATCAACCGGAAATTCACTCGTCTCGTTCATCATGCAGCAATTTTTCCTTCTAAACATCAAGCCGGTAATGTTTATACTGACATCAACCGGTTTTCCTTTATAATGTCCCAAAATATAATACGATTATTGTACACAGTAACACAAGGTGTGTTCGTTAGTGAAAGAAAGTTAACA
The DNA here is from genome assembly GCA_929442735.1 of Watsonalla binaria. Classification (NCBI taxonomy): domain Eukaryota; kingdom Metazoa; phylum Arthropoda; class Insecta; order Lepidoptera; family Drepanidae; genus Watsonalla; species Watsonalla binaria. The sequence continues at coordinate 3,479,136 of OV838932.1, forward strand.
ATTGACGTCATTAGTATACTTTTGTATACGTACGTATTTATGTTTACCTAGAGGACAATAGACGAGGTAGTTATCCAAAAATAGAAATAGAAATAGAAATAGAAATAATATTTATTCACATCAAATATGGGTACAAAGGGTAGGTGTTATTAAAGGTTACAAGAATCACATATTTCACCCAATTTTAGGGCATGTAATTATTAACTTAATTATGTAATTAAGTACTGCAGTTACATTTTAACCACATATCAAACATACCAGCATTATTTTTTTCATTATATACATCTTTCTTTATTGCACACTTTAAAATATACTTGCCATAGAAATTTAAAAATCTATAGATATATATATACAAATACAAATTAAGTGCCTGTTTGTTATTTCAAATTAACAGCTTTTCACTAAATGCATAAGAAAGTATATATAACATCGATGGATGTTATATATAACATCGATGGATGTTATATATAACAGCGTTACTTACATTAACAAATATTCCAATTTTCTCAGTCTGTCTGATGGTCTGTTTGTTCCGACTAATCTCTGAAATGGCTGATACGATTATAACGGGACTTTCACTGGCAGATGGCTGATGTTATAAGAAGCTATGTATGCTACTTTTCGCACCCTCAGAACGATATGGGCTCCTCGCCAAATTTTGCGAAAGCTAATTAAAATCATAGACAAGCCCGAGGTTTTTAAAAATCTGAATTTTTATTTATCGACGAAACAACCTAGACCTTACTATATAAAATATAATAAAAACTCTCATTTTACCTACTCAAAACTAGTAAAATATTTACTGCCAAGTTAATCCAAACTTGCCGGCTGATCTATGATTACGATATCCAAAAATTTTATTATTGAGTTGAGCTCGTATCGTTCTGGGGGTGCGTTTTATTTCAGGGAAAGAAATATTCATCTACTCTCCTTTGGCTGTTCTTACTCATATCTAATTCCATACATTGCTCATAGTATTGTTCTGTGGTCAGCTCAAATCCCTGGTTATCAGAATTTCACACATGCCCGTCTCTATCCCGGCACTACACTTACTTACTAGGTGAGACATACTAAAATACTAAAAATATATAGATAAAATACGTTCTATTGAATCTACAACAATACAAAGCCTTCGCAATGATAATTATGCTTTGTCGTAATATTTAGGTAGCCTTTCCATCGATAACGGAATGCGTGGGTACGACACAAGTATTCCACTAGGTAGCAAACACCTGCAAAAGGAACACACACGTCACATAAAATTATCAATTGTTAACAACTACGAGTAGAGGAAATGTTATGTCCATCGACGCTAAAACGTATTTCCGCATCGTATAATGTTCTAATTCTCAGTAATATAGCAGACATGTGCGAATCACAGCTTGTGCAACTATGTTCCGCGAAATAATCCTTGTGAGGAAACTAACAATTTTAACATATGACATTCATAGGCTATTTACCAAATAGACCACAATCGGATATAATAAAGGTAGATGCAAAAAAAATTAATCCAAGGGGAAGCGAAGATCATCTCAACATTCGTATCATGCAATTAAATATTAATTATATTTTTTTTTTCTGAAAACATTGAATAACCCAAATAAATATGAATGATTTCACGTGTCGTGTATTTGTAAGTACATTGACCATGTCCTTTTCGGCTCTCTCAATGTCCACTCATCAGTTCCAGGAACAAATATGTATTTCAAAACATGACCTTCATGTTAGAAGAATGCCAGCTTTGGTTTGGCATCACTTTAACAATATAATCTTTTGTGAAACCGAAAAGTATTTGTGTTTGCTCAGGCAAATGTGAATGACTTTGGCACACAAGCGCCTAAGTAATTCAGACAACGACACAGAAGCTTTGTAAACTACTAGTCACTTACTTTATTTTTACCAGTTCTTCTAAAAACACTACCGTTCCCGATCCAGTCGTAATTTTCCGAACCTTTATATTATTTTATGTCTTATTGGCCTAAATTAATGGTCTATGTTCATCTTGTTCTGTGCAGGGATGGTTGAACAGCATTATATTCATCGGAATGATGGTGGGCGCGTACGCGTGGGGCTCTGTGGCGGACTCCTTAGGGCGTAAGCGTGTGCTCATAGCCATCTCCATCATCAACGCCCTCGCCATCGTCGCCTCTTCCTTTAGCCAGAACTACGAGCTCTTCATGCTTTTCCGATTCATCAATGGCGCTGCGTAAGTACACATTTCCTACATTGTTAAGCGACTGGGACACGGTTGATTTGTTTGTAAATATTTTGTTACGAGCACTGCCCAACCTTCACCGGCACAATCCTTCTTTACTTTTTGTGGAATCTTTGTCTCTCGCTCTCTACCTCTCGTAGAAATAACCTGCCTATATACGATACAGATTTCACAATCATTAATTTAACCCTTGTGTTATTTCAGTTTGGGTGGATCGGGTCCAGTGATCTGGTCTTACTTCGCGGAGTTTCAGCCGAAGAAGAAGCGCGGTGCTATGCTGAGCTTCATGGCTGCTTTCTGGACCCTGGGCAACTTGTTCGTTGCTGGTCTGGCCTGGGTCATCATCCCCAGTGGTAAGAAACCTTTATTTTCATATTTAAAGGTACTCGGGACTTACCACAATGATATTTTGACTATTCTATAACGTACATCAATGTTTCTATTGGGTTACACCAATCGTGATAGCGAACAAACTAAGGGAACCGGCGGGCCCGTCTTCGCAGCCGCCCTGAATCATTGGTAGAATTTATCGTCTATCGTCTTTTGGTGTTGTATTTGACTGTAAATGTCACCACACTCTTTTTAGCTTTAAATATGAGTTTAAATTCTGAAAGTTTAAGAAATATTACCTTCATTTTGTGTCAACACCTATTAGACCGGTAACTTTGTAAGTATTTATAAAAAGTTTTAGATTCCACCTTTCCATTTAGAATCGCATAGACACCAATTAAATTGTTACAGAAATTGGAGTGACCACGGGAGCCTTCGTTTACAACTCGTGGCGTATCTTCTTGCTAGTGATGTCACTTCCATCGTTCGTCGTGGCGGCACTTTTGTTCCTGCTGCCTGAATCGCCAAAGTTCCTGATCACGACGGGTCGCCACGACGAGGCTCTGGAGGTTTTCCGCGGCATCTATCTAATGAACACGGGGAGAAGTAAAGAAGAATACCCTGTGAAACAGATCCTTATCGACGAGCCAGTTCATAGTACCAAGCCTGCTAAGCAGATAGAAGCTAAGGAGCCCAAGTCCAAACTCAGGAGGATGTTCAGCGACATCGTGGAGCACAGCAAGCAGTTATTCGTGCCGCCTATACTCAAGTTTACTACGATCTCTATCACCATCAACTTCACATTCCATATTGGGTAAGTACTGTCCTTGCACCTTATTCATTTTATAAACAGTAGACCTGATGGTAGAGCAAGTTGTTGAATTTTAACGATCCTCTATATCTACCTCCTACTACAAACGAAGTGTAGGATTCCCTGGAAACCATCCACCCAGTTGGACAGATGACCTGAAGACCAGCACTAGGATATTTCTATCATGAGGAATGGGAATACCTTGGCACATCTTAGGAGAGACTTGTTGCTTACAGGGGACGACCAAGGTGATTGATTTATCTGGTATTCCATAGGATTGCAACACCAGAAACTCCTACTATATTATTAGCTAAATTAGGACCCACAGCTACCTCATAATGACACCTACCATGGTTGCAGATACTACGGGCTGATGATGTGGTTCCCGGAGATGTTCAATCGGTTCGACGAGTGGTCGACGACGCACGATAACGCGGAGGCGGACATCTGCCAGGTGACGGCGTACGTGACACAACACGGCACGCACGCCACGGCCGCCCAATGCGACGCGCACATCAACTCGGACGTCTTTATGGAGTCGCTCATCACCGTCGCCGCTGCTATCCCATCCAACATCTTCGCCGTCATTGGCATGGACAGGCTCGGGAGGAAGTTTTTCCTTGGTAAGTTCCTGCCCACGCTACAAACAATTGTTTATTTTTGACAACGAAGGTAGCATGCATAGAAAACTACTAGAAGACACTGCTTCATCGCGCACTGCCTGTCTACCTACTTTTCTAATGGACATACCTTATTCAACTGTTAATGGTTAGTTAAATCTCGCTTTAACTTTTACTACTTAGATATTTGCCTTTGCTCATGCAAATAATATCAAGTAGGTACCTAATCAAAATTGTGTTTACAATATGTACTATGTTTCCAGTGTTCTCGACGTTCTCAGCGGGTCTGTGTTCGGCCGCGATGTACTTCGTGTACAACAAAACCAACAACCTGATAGTGAGCGCCATCTTCAGCTCAGTCATATCTTGCGGTAACGCCTCACTCGACTGTCTCATCACTGAAGTCTTCCCCACCAACTTACGGTAAGAACATGGTCCAATACATAATAGATCCGTGACATTGCCAAGACTGGATCCCTCCCTGGGCAAGATCTGTGGCAAATAAGGCCGAACACTAAAAAGCAGTGGGCAGCCTCCTGAATCGCGTGGAATACGCAAAAACACAAAATAATGTGGAATTTAGGGATTATTTTTAAAAGCCAAATTATTTTTTTATGTCATTCGCCTGCCACACTGGTCGCGGGAACGATGGCCGCACGAGGTTATACCCACAGAACACGGAGACGTTTCCATTTTATATTATGTTCTGTGAGATATGTATACCTATAATTTTAATGCAGCTCTGATATATTGATAAGAGGTCAAGGATTGACGCCCAGAGAAGGCAAGAGTGTCGATTGGTTTACCGAAAAGAGAAAAGGTCTTAAATAAAAGAAAAGACAATGGTACAGGGAACTGCAGCTGAAGGCTAATTGATAAGAAATAATAATATTATAATATTCCAGAGCGACTGGTGTAGCGGTATCGATGGTAGCGGCTCGACTGGGCGGTATAATAGGCAACGTGGTGATAGCTGCGTTGCTGGACACCTACTGCCCGGCGCCCACGTTCATAGTCGCCGTGCTGCTCGCCGGTGGCGGGCTCATGTGCCTCTTCCTGCCCAACACCACGCGGCAAGCGCTGCAGTAACACTCACACACAACTATTACAATAAATAAAAACTTATATAAGATAAGCAATTGGCTATAAAACGCGCAGGCATACACGAACGTCTCGCTCAGAGTCGTCTTTTGTTTCCATCCTATTTGCGGGTATTGGTTGCTCTTCTGAATACCTGCTACCATAATAAATAGGTACTCTCCCTGTGATATCTTGGCCACAGAAACGCTTTGTTTCGTGACCGAGTCAAAGGCTTAATGAGGAGATTCTGTTTATAATATTATTATGTTTGATAATGATTGTCAAATCGGCTCTTGCCGTTAGTTATCGTGACGCCATACGTACAAAGTATAAGTTATATTCATTCATGTAATGTAACACCATCATAGCATTTAGACTGAGTTACTGCAGTCTGCCATGTGATATCATTGTAAGCATCTCATCGAAGGTATTGATGTAAACTAGTTTTTTTTCATATTTGTACAATAATTTTATATTAATTTAAAACATGTTTTTATTTATGAAGTAAATGAAAGTACGTGCGATATACAAATAATCAAATTGACTGTTGTAGGTTGTTGTAACTATCTAATGATTTTTCGTTTAGAGCAGTAAAAAAAGTTTCGCAACCAATTTTTATCGGTTAAAGTATTATAGGATAAGAAATCATTAATTGAAATTTTGTTGTGAACTACAACTAGGTATTTTTCATATTACGAATTTATAAAATGACCATTGTTACCGTAGTGTGTAGGTAAGTAGCGTGTAGTTATTGAAGCCATGTGGGTTGTGATGTTGTAAAAAGTCCATTAATATATTTGCATTGTAAATAAATAACTTTTACAAATATATAGGTATATAACGACGAATTAGTATCATGTACCGCAATGCAACATTGAAAAGATTCTGATTTTAATAATCACGAGACACATGGATTGAAAACGAGTAAATATCATTATGAATTATTTATTGTTTTTTTTATTTTTCATCTACATAGTCAAATTTAAGGGTTGGAAGTTATGTTTAGAGCAATTTATTCTCATCAACGAAAAGTACTACAGCACCAGTACCTGGCAAGGAGGTAGTTTATTTTTTTATTTAAACAAAGTCAGCTATGGTTTCACCTGTAACTTCTGAAACCTTACGTTTTAAAAAAGTTCAAGTTTTTTAAGCTACCTCCTTACAGTTACAATGGTCAGCACGCAACTTCCGAAATCGTAAATTGCGATTGTGATTTTGTTACGAATTTAATGTTAGATTTTTTTCGGAAAAAACTAATTTACTCAGAAACGGTGATCTATCGCGGCGGTATCTCTTGAATAATCATCGAAGTAACTACCTCTGTAGTCTGTAGTAAGTTATCAGGATATTTAATGACTTAAGAGTTAGTAATTGTGTTTGGTAAGGAGCAAAATAAATAGACAACGTAATTGATTAAAATTTATTTATTTAAAACTACACAGAGGTTTATTACTAGACTCTATTTTCATTACGTGATCAAAATTTTGACAAAGATCACTCGAACAACCCCGTGGTGTTTTAATGTAATAAAAGTTACTTCAACAATATTGTACTTAACATTAACACTACATTATGATCATCATCCTGCACGGTTGATTGTGAGCTAGTCGCGCGCGACAACTCTTCATTATCATATATCTAAGGTGATCTCACACAGAAATTAAATTGCTCAATATAAAGAATCTTTTTTCGGCGAATAGTGTTATAGGTAATGAAATCATACCGTTATTTTGCTTGACGCCTTAAAGTGTCAGGGTCCATTATCTGACTTATTCATTTGACATTTGTCCGATCGCCAATAGTTTCACCTACATTATTCAATATTGGACAATTTAATTCCTAGTGTAAGATCACCTCTATTAGCACTGCTTCAAGTACAACAGGGTAGTCGTATCACTCGAACTCATCAGACGTTACAAAAATATTTTATACCTAAATTTTTATATATTACAGATACGATCCAACAATATCATAATTCAATTTAAATTTACAAACGTAAATTCTTAACCTAAATGTGTTTGTCATTATACACTTATTGCGTACATATAGCATGACGAATAGAGAAGAGAGGCCGGTCTCGCCCGCCCGGCCTGTGGCTTACCATATATTTACACTAACCTGCGCCGTTTGGAACGGCACTACCTTCAGCTCTGAGTCTCAACACACAATATTACAACTCGCACTTCTCTCTACTACATTCGAAATTAAATCAAATATATATTTTGATATTCGCCACAAGAGTACAATCAAAACAGATCAAAACAATCTATTGCACAGCTTGTAAATAATGTATAATTTTATGATACACCTAAAAATAAATTAAAACGATGAACCTCACCACCCTGATCTGCAAACTGCGGGCCAAGGTGAGTTATAGCGTCTAGCTGTGATGATGCGAGAGGGATAACTGTAGAGATGGTTGGAGCGGGATCTCGGCAGAAGCTTCCGAGGTGTCAGAAACGGGCGTGAGCAGCCGCCGCGACCAGCCGCCTTCCTCCTCGCGCACCTCCAGCGACGACGGCGAGCCCAGCGTCGACTCCACCGACGATACCGTGCGCTCGCCCAGCTCATCCGTCAGGATCGGCATCGACTTGCCTACTGACTCGTCGTCGGTTAGAATCGGCATCGAAATCGGACCTCCCATCGGCACGTGCATCTCTTCCGTTACGAAACTCATCTCCGTATTGGGGGAAGGCAACAATCTCGCCCCGTAGTTGTTGTTGCTGAGCGGGTCGGTAGTCTTGGGTGCTATTCTCGGGTCGGTGACCGTGATGGGTAGCTCGAGCGAGGTTGGCACAGTGTGTGGCGTGAGGCCAATGACGGCCAGCCCCGCGTCCAGGCCGGCCGGTACAGCGGGCTCGCTGTCCGCCTTCGACGGCACCTCCACCGGTGTCATTATTGGTTGGTTTAGAATTGAACTCGTTTCCGATACACGACAATGTACTGATACGTTTGCATTTAAATCTCTAAAATCTGGGGCTTCGTCGCGAGGTGTGTCGGCCTGGAACACGTCACTATTGGCGAGCGCCGCTTCCAAAATGTCTCTTCGCTCCGGTTGCGCCGCGAGAACCGGGAGAGGATCCACGGTCATGGGCACAAGCTGGTTGTTCTCCAAAACTAAGGGGCCGTTGTCTATGGGGGTCAAAGTGCCATTGTCTTCGAAACAAAGGTAGAACGAGCCCGGCGGCCCACCAAAGTGCTCTCCGGGCACTGCCAGCAGCTGTCCGTCGGAGAGCGGCGCGGGCGGAGGGGGCGCCACAGGCTCGGGTTGAATTATCACAGGCTCTGGCTGTCGAACAATGGCCGTAGAGGGCAGCAACTCCTCAAAGTTTTCCAAGTCAGGGTAATTCGTTGTCGTCGTTATGGACACCGTGTTTGATACAGCAGGGACTAGAGATGTCTGACCAGTATTAGACAGCGGCGACAAAGTTGGCACAGGAGAAATGGGAACAGGAGCCGGCGCTATCGCAATTTCCTGCTTCATTTTCTTCATTGGTGCGGGTGATTCCATGAAAGTTTTCCGTACCCTTTGTTTTTGAACAGGAGGAGCCGGGCTCTCAATAGGCGTCAAAGTTAAAGGCTTTTGAATTGCAATTTTGTTTTCGGGGATGGTTGTTGTCTTTTGCACAATTTGGCCAGTTCGTTGCAAGTGCTCAAACTGGGCCGCGGTCAGTTGCATAACTGCGCCGGACTTCTGTTGCAAAAATATTAGCGGTTCGGATGATGCTTTTTGAATTGTCTGTACTAGTTTTTTGGGTTCCGAAGCAACGATTCTTTTTGGTACCGTTCTCATTTCTGGCATAGGAGCTATATTCTGTGCAGTGGTGGCAACGCGCCCTCCGACTATCAGCTGGCCTTTGGAAGTTATAATTGCACTCTTTTGCTTGGGCACGATTCTTGTCGTTGACTTGGCGGGTGCGAGTGCTGGAGTCTTTACCGAGGTGACTGCGTGTGATTTCGTAGAGCCGATTTGCGGTTTGGCTGAAACAATCGTTTGCAGTTTTCCTATGCCAAGTGCTTGTGTTTTTGCTGCAGCAACCATTTGTGATTTGGTCGAAGTAACCACTTGTGTTTTGGACGAAGCAACTACATGTGTTTTCGCGGCTACTATCGTTTGGGTTTTACCAGATGGAAGTATTTGCGTTTTCATAGGCGCTATGGATGTTTTTGGTGGCACACCCGAGTTTGTTGTAAGTCGATGTGCAATTGTTTTTATTTGAGACACATTCGACTGCTGTTTGTTAGGAAACAGAATTTTTTCATGTTCCGGAGTAAGGACTATCCTAGACTGTGCGCCTTGTGCGTTAGTTATAATCATGACTGTGTTGCCGGGGGCACTAGCATCTGATGACGATGGTACTAATTTTGCAGAAACGGGTTTGTTTTCAGCAGGGTTTTGCGCCTCAGGGCCTTTTGAGAGCAGAACGTGAGCTTTGCCAGTTTGAGGATCGATTAATATTTTCTGCGTTCTTGCTGGACGGGGAGAATTAGGTGTTGATAAAATTATAAACTTTTCCGATTTATTTGAATTCTGGGCTACAGGTTGGATTAAGGTAGGAGCAGAAACCGATTTTGGTTCCTTCACTGTCGGCTCAGCTTTGGTCATAACAATTTTCTGTTTCCCGGTGGTTTTATCAATTATTAACATAGGTTTGGCTCCTCTTAATTTCGAAGACTTGGAGAGAATGTTAGGCGTCACCTTATTCACTTCACCACTAGGGTTCATCAATAGTGTCTTTACTTCAGGCTTGCTTGGCGATGCATTTGTTACTTTCTCATTTTCTACTACGGTTTGTCTTGTCTTTACCAGTTTAGGGGGATTCGTTGTTTGTGTAATTATGTTACCGTCTGTCATGACAATGGGCATTTTTTCAATACTCTCTGGAGTCAAAAGTTCTTCAGACAATACTATAGGCATTGAATTTATATCATATATGGCTTCATCAGAAGGTATTTCATTAACTACTTTGGCTTCATTTGTTGCAGATATTAGTGATGTTTGGGGTTTCAACTTGTGTAATTTGGCTGGTGGTTTCGTTATTTTCCTTATTTTCTGTTGAATTATAATTGTGTTGGCATCGGAAGGTGTATCTGGGGATGTTTGTATGGTAAACGTCTGGACCGCAGATCCATCCTGTGCTGGGTTGTTAGTACGAGAAAGGATTATTTTGTCAGCTGGACCGCTTACTTCGCTTATGTTGCTCACTATGTTTTTATTAGGTCCAGCTCGCCGAATTATTATTTTCTGTTTAGGTGACTGAGCTTTTCCTTTGAAAGTAGATTTAGCAACATCGAAATTCAAAATTTTCTCCTTTCCAGAAACAATTAATTGTTTGGTAGGTGTAGTTTTACTAATAAGTTTTGGGGTACAAGGTTCTTCTAAGATCTTCAATAATTTAGAGGTAGAGGGATCAAATTTGGCAATTTTATTGTTAGGCACTTCATTTATGTTATCACTTGATAACTGAGATATGTTTTGATCCAGCATACTAATGCTATCCACGCCATTATTGTGCTTTATATTAAACGAAGATGCATTTAATGGTATCTCTGGTATGTCTTTTGTATTACCTACACTAGATTCAGTTATACCTATTTTATGATCGATGGTCTCGGACATTTGTACTAGTGACTGGGCAGCATTCAAATTTTCACTTTTCTCTTGTTCAGTTTCAAATCGTGTACTTATAGCTTCATTATTAGAAATTAATAATGATTCTCCTCTTGGCTCAACTTTTTTTGTCGAAGTTTTATTATTCAATTCATTACTTATTTCTTCATCTACAATCATGTTTTCTGAAGTGTGAACAGCATCTTCCGACAACATTTCATTACCTAAGGGGATCGATAAGCTCAATATTTCATTGTGTTCGCCTACTTTATTTTGAATTGCTGCTGCTGGCAGATTAATCAGTGTTTCTGCTATTTGGAGATCTGATTCAGAGGGAATATTTCCCATATTATTTGTTTCTTCACTGACCACTTCGTTTTGTTCATATGTAGACATTATGCTATCTTCAGGTAAGCAAACTTCTCCTACAACTTGTTCAGTATCCATTTTTGAGAGTGTTGTTTCTTCAGCAGATCTAAAACTGTCATCAATAGTCTCCGCTACATCTAATTTAAGTTCTTTATCGTCCATCTTTTCTGGTTCCTGGTCTTTGGTACCACTATCAGCTTGTACATATTCATTTAAGCCATTAAAAGCGGTTACTATTGCATCTTTGTTATCATCTTCGAACAAATCCTCAGGGAGATCATTACTTATAATCCTGGTCACTCGGTCAGCTTCTCGCGACACACTTAGCAGTGCGTCTACAGCGGAGGCAGTTGTCTCATTCATATATGGTTCAACTGGCGGTTTGAATGTGGTCTCAATATTAGTCTCGGGATATTCCATAGTTGCATTTTGATTTTCATTTATTAGGTCACTTACACCAGGTTGAATTTCTGGTTGCATTTCAGATGGGGGTTCAGTTTCTGGGGTAGTAATATCAACTTGCTTAATGTTTTCCATGTCAGTAGCAGAATCTGGTTGCTCTTCGACAATAATATCACATGTAACATCAGCTGGTTTATTATCCACCAAAACATTATCTTCCTGAATTTGTAACATTAATTCAGCATCACCCTGTACATTCAAATCTTCACAGTTGTTTGCTTTATTAAGTTTTGTGGGTTCTGGATCATCTCTGTTAACTGGTTTTATCTCTTGTGTAGGATATAATACGTCTTGTGATACTTGAGCTTCTTTTACCTCAATTTCATTATCTTGGCCTCTCTCAACATCTGCACTATCTGAATTTGTACTTGGAGTATTGGAGTCATCTCCAAATTGACCGAAATCTTGAACATTATCAAGATATTCATTGAGTTTCTCTCGTTCCCGTAGTTGAGCCGCTTCTGCCTTCATCTTTTTGAGCTGTATTTTTGGTGCTAATCGAGCCACTTTAACGTGTTCAACTGATGACTCACTTGGCTCAGGCGACGATGCTACTTCGGATCCATTTATGTCACTCTCTGATATATCCATTCTCTCAACGGCATTCAATTGTTCTGCGACATATTTACCGATAGCATCTTGACTTCTAGAGTGTCGGCTGCGAAAAAATGTTTTCGTCTTGAAGATGGCTTTAGTTGGCGGGACTTCTACAGTTTGTTTCTCTGTTGATCGTTGATCATATGAGCTTTCGTCATCTTTGTCTGGAGATTTGACAATTGAAGGCTCAGGAAAATTTTCCTCAACTTTAAGTGGTTCAGGAGCGGCTGGTAAATCAGGAACTGCAGTTTTGTTTAGCAGTTCTGCTACTTCTCTTGCCACCTCATCTTCATCCAAACTGAGGCTCTTGGTTTCTTCCTTGCGTTTTGGATTCATGACTCGAGGAATTTTTCTACCTGCATCAGTTTCCTCAGGCCAATCCTCGTCTTCACAGAACTCATATTTCGAATCACTTGACGATTCGGGCTTTTCGCATGTAGAACTATCAGACTTCTTATCCGGAGCGGGGGACATTTCCAGCGAAACCTGTGTAGGGAGCTCTGCTGGAGTGGGCACTGCCGGCGACCCAGCAGCGACTGGGACCTCTGGAGACCCCACCATGGCTGCATTGGAGGATTCATCAAGTAATTCCTCATCACCATCATCCCAGTCAGCCAATAAGCTACTTTTAATTTCTTCATCAGTCTTTGTTTTCTTAGCGTTATTTTCACCTGGACCTTTTTCATCGGCAACACGTTTTTTAACTGACGGTTTTTTGGGCACCTTTTCTGTATTTTCTTTTTTTGGGCGACGGACTTTTGGAGTCTTAGACGAATTAGGAGATGACTTGGTTGATGCTTTTGATGTGAGCTTTTTCCGCACTGGCGATGGTGTGTATGGTATGAAAGAGACACTGTGTGTTTTATTATGTAAAATTAAAACATTAAGACGCGAAGTGGAGAAGGAACAGGCATGACAAGAGTAAATGCCAGAGCTTGATGCAACAGGTGTTGAGAATGTGGAGGTTGGTTTTTGGACAGTTGTAATTTCCTCCTCCTTTTTCGGCGTATCTTCATTTTGTTCCGTTTCTATGGTGCTTGTAGAGGGGGTTTGTGGAGTTGCATCACTGTTTTCTGAAGGAGCAGCAGGCTCTGAGTTAGGGGTCTTTGAACCTTGTACTAGTATATGTACTTTGTAGTCTGCTTTTTCTTTCATAAACTGTAACAATAGATACATGTTCAATAAAGACGAATAGTTTAAATAAATATTAAAGAACTTTAATGCCAAAACATTTCATTACCTTTCTGGCAGGTTTAAATACTTCTGGAGATTCAGAGGGCCTTCGTTTTACACTCTTTCCTGGAATTTAATAAAATAAAATAAATGTTTATGTTACAAGTCAATGCAGAATAAAGGGAATGGTTTTAATTGTACCTTTCTTGCTAGAGCTTGGTGTTCTCTTGGCTGTATCACCAAACAATCCTGCATAGCTTTCTTTCTTAGTCTCTTGAAATTCCTCTCTTGTAAGGATATCTGTATCACCTCCAATCACAGTCTCTGCATGTATCACATCATCTGGAAACTTGTTCATCTGTCCAGGCTTGGTTTTGCACAAATCTGTTGGAAAAAAATGCATGTAATATATGTATAAAAAAGTTGCAAGCACCTAATTTGCAACAATTATTAATTTTATGTTCTTAAGCCAAACCTGTACTCTTCAGTACCATAGATGGGCGGAATGGACGGGCATAGGTGAAAGGAAATATAAATGCACCATGCCATCTAAGATGTTTGATTAACTGTTTTATTATTTCATATTATACCCTAATTAAAATTATAGCATAAGATGAAGCATTACTTTTGTCTTTCTTTGTTGTATCCAGTTGAAAGGTGATGAAAGAAGCAACAAATTTTATAACATCAAAAATACCCAGTTCTTTGTTTGTTCCATATTCACCATGATTGTATAGCTAAAATACCTTTTAGAGATTCAAGAGGCCCACACTTTGTAAAAATTACAATACAGAACAAAAAACAGGTCAATGATATGTAGATATACAACAGTCCGGGCAAGATTTTTTCTATTGGGTAGGAGCAATACATTAACATAAATATTTTGGTACACATTTGATATAACTGTTGATTCCATATAGTAACCAACCTATGTATCCTTAATACTCATTTTAATGGGACATACTGTTACAAATAGTAATTATAAAGTATTCCAATAGGAATATTTATAAATTATATTACAATTAAGGTTAGCTGCATATCTTTGAGGATTGGTATGAGCTTGTGATGTCTTTCTTTGTGAGCTACAAAAACAATATGGCTGACATTTCAGCAAACATAACTATTGAGTCATGTACTCTACATAAAAAGTAATAGAATAAAAATATAATAATACATAAAAAATACTTATTTCCTGATAATTTCAAACAAGAGTGAATTGAGCTAAATCTAGAAGTAAGATATAACTATAATAAATATAAGAGGATATAAAATAAATAAGATAAGCATGGGATATTTCAGCCCAACTAGACATAAAAATTATGTCTTTTTCAGTTTCTTTTGCAAATGACACTTCATTTGACACAAAAAAATTTAATATTAAAATTTCACTTAATTGGAAGACATAAATATTTCAACATCAATTCCATCTATAATAGTGACATGGGGATTTGTATGTAGGTATAAGATATACTCACAAAGTCCTTTCTTGATGAATTCGTTCTTGCAACTGCAGTTATATTTGTAGATTGAATTGATATTTTTGACATATTCACTGAAAAAAAAAAGCAACATGTTCATTAACCTTATCTACAGCACACTGATAAGGGACAATAAAAAAGTCTATATATTTATAAATGCTTTGGATTTAGTAACCAACAAAATTTTGCTTCAGCACTATAGTTGAAATGCCATAATACAAGTTTTGAGGACTGCCAATGTTTTTATTAGTGTTTGCTCTATACAAGACGCAATAAAATTACCACTACTTTCAGCAATCAAAATCCATGACAGCACCTATATAGAACTTAATTTTATTACTAGTTGACCCAGTGAACTTATTATCACCTTTTCCTTATTTTTCACCATTTAAACCGTCCCTGAACTTTCATAAATATATTAAGATCAAAATTACCCAAATCAGTCCAGCCATTCTCAAGTTTTAGTTAGACTAACAAATGGAAATTCATTTTTATATATATATAGATAGAAGATAGATGATACTATCTGCAGCGATAAAAAAATTGTAAGAGAATTTTACTGCACCAGATTGTAGTGTTAGAATTCCTAAAATCAATAATTAGTTTAGAAACACTATATGTATGTTTTTCTAGTAAATATTTCCAATGTACAGACTTCTGTTACAGTTTTTTTAGATTGTATATTATATGGTCAATAGAAAGGTTATCTTCTCAGAAGTCCAGTTTCCGAACCGGTAGTAAGTTATTCAATATTCAAGTGCCTTATGGGTTTATGGGAATAAATCATTTCCATTATGTCAGGCAATGTCTTGGGATAGCTGTATATTATCTAAAAATTCAGGTGTTGACATAAGCTTTCTGCCATCCACAACTCTAGTTTCCATACCTGTAGTAAGTTCTTCAATATTCAAGTGCATTAGGGGTTAATCGAAATAAATCATTTTCATTATGTCTGCCAATGTGTTGAGATAGCTATATATTATCTATATATTCATGTTTTGACATAAGCCTTCTGCCGTCCACAAGTTTCAAGTACGAAGTTGCCATCATTTATATGCCTTATGGTCAGGTCGAGATAACTCAGGAAGGAATATATAACTATGGTAATATTTCAAATGAAAATCATATATTATGACTCATATGATTCACTATGGGAACTAAAAATGCATACCACCATCAATGCATTTCTTTATTCTACCTTAACAAATATTTATACCCATAAATGGATAATACATTATAAAATTAATAATATCATAAGAAAACTAGCCAGAGGTAAAAAATACGTACTTCCAGAACGATCCAAATTTTCCAGACTTGAATATATTTTCGAATGTTAACTGTATCATGCCAACAGACCTAATAAGAATTACAAATGAGGGGTTTTCAGCATAAATCTTTTCCAGAAACACCACTTCAAGCATTATGTAAATACCATGTATGTGACCATTTTGAGACAAAGAACTGAACACTATATTATTCTGGTCTTAATATGTATTTGATATTTTCTACAAACATTGAAGGTTATATTTGAACTCACTATGTATCCTCCTGGAAGAACTTGACCACAGCTATAGGAGGCTTCCGAAATGATGGCAGCAGATCAGGAGGCAGCTTCTCAGGGCCCACCACCTCGCCTGGCCACCAGCAAGAGCCAAGTTTCACCCATACCACCTCCCCGTCCAAATAGTTAATCTCAGTCTGCTCACACATCACTCTGTTCAGGCAATACGTACGACCATATTTTTGTCAGTCAAGTAGACACTAGAAGCCGAGTGCAACAGTTAACATAGCATTTTCATTAAATCATTTTAATGTATGCTGTTTCACACACGTCAATTGACATATAGGTGTCCAAGAAATATAAAATTGTAAGGTTTAGTCTGTTATTTGTCAAAACAGTAGCAAAATATTAGTTGTAAATATCACCGACTGCGTACGAAATTATTTCATTAGATGAAAGATTGTTAGGGTGGTACGACTGTAATATTAATATCGAAGTTGAAACAGATTTTCATCACAAAATCTACGTTAATCAATACATTTAATTTGTTTTAAATTTTCTATATTCTAAATTTTTAGCTCAGCAATACTTTTTGTAAATTAAAAGTAATAAGACTTCCACTTGATAGCCGGATGTTGCTAGCAGGGTCGGCGTCAGCAGATACCAACATACGATAAAAATAGGATTGCCATACAAAGAAATTTACAAAATTCAATGCGTGACTATTATAGACAATCACAATCTTTATGTAACATTATCTGATAAAAAAATACAATGCTAGCGTTTCCCATTCACCCAAATCTTGAGTACTATTCACAGACATGCAATATATTGCTGTCCACAGATATATAATTCAATGAAGCTCAATAAATATATCAAAAGAATTTTAAGGTTCATCTTGAAATGACCAATCTGAACGTAGCAAAGCGATAAATTCGTCATAAATTTCATCTGTCAAATGACTTTAAATGAAACTATTTTAATTACCCGCCCTCCAAGGAGGGTCAATAGTCTTATTTTTAGAAATTATACTATTATTAGAATTTGTATTGGCGCAGACTTTGCCTACTTTCTTTACGTTATCAATTGCAACTTAACTACTAACATAATTAACGTTTTAGGCAGGTAAGGTAAAGTCACCAGTCATGGACAGTATAAGCGATTTTTTTTCATATTTGCTCTGTAAGTTCTTTATTGTTCAACATACATTCTTAAGTGTTTGGAGGTAAAGTAAAAGTTCTTTTCTTAATCAGAATTTAATGTTTATTTTCAGTTTAGTACATAGTACAATGAAATAATATAAATAAACAACACTTCTACTTAGACAGCATTAATGGACATTAAAAATCCAGTGTTGTGTTTTAGGGCTAAAATGATAATTTATAGTATGGGTTATATTATAAAATTGATGCATTGCTATTGATAAAATCATGAAATAATATTTATTTCAAACAACGACGATACACCAGACGCAAAATAAGATGATAACCTCGCATCGCGATTCTAGTTTAAGAAATTACGATTCCCGACACCAAATGACACCGCGAAACTAACAGCCGTTTGGCCGCAATCAAAATGGGTGTCAGTTTTCAAAAACAGTTGTTATGACAGCTATAATACTGGCACAACTGATCGGTATGGAAATTTGAAAAAAAAAAACTGTGCGTTTCCTTAGTTTTGGAAGAAAAAACAACAAATGTCCATGATTGGTCCGAGTCCAACATAGATGCCTTTACCTTATATGCATTAAAAATACTCATTTTATACAACTTTCTTTACTTGGTTCCAATGAATTAAATGTACCCATGTTTTTCCTAAAGGCTTTAACATTCAGTGATAATTCGATAATATATTATTGTTTTTTTTTTATATTTTGTGATTACTATGACTTGGCCTATCACTCAGATTTGTTTCACTTCGGCTCCTGAGTCACCTTTAATCTTAAAAGTTATATCTAATTAAAGCATTTTTTAAACAGGTAAGAAATAAAAATATGTTTCCAAATAAGTAGTTATATTTCTTTTGTAGTATTATTTGATACAAACACTTTTAACTTTTACAGATTCATACTTAACATAAAGACTAATTTACTTTATTATCCACCGTCCATTTAAAAATAATAAATAAAATACAGCTTTGTGCTGCTACCATGCTGGTTCCACTTTCCTTCTATGCGTAGATACTTTACAGGCGATATTTTGATGTCGAAGGCCAATATATTTGTATTTTTATTGTGTGAATTATGTAATGCACATATTTTGGGTACCTATTGCCTCCATGTTTTTGCGGATTTAAGTGTCAATTCACTGCATTTGTTTTAGCACTTTCGCGGGAATGTAATTTAATCGATTTATCCGGCGTATTGACGGACAATTTTAGCCCACTGCTGTGGGAAATTTCTTTGCACGTATGACAGCGTTCGCTGGATCTGTTTGGTCTCTTGCGGACTGCACTGTGGACAAGCGCCGCGCAGCACGAGCGGGGCGAGAGCTGAAACAAATTAAGCAATTATTAACCTTAATTTCAGTACCGCGTTTCAAGGTTCTCACGGAATTAGAAAAGCAACTATTTTCTAGATACCACGGTCAATGTCATACGAAACTAACGGCTTAGTTAACAAGCTACGCTCAGCTCAGCAGACTTCAGCTGAATGTATTGGCTAAACTGATGAATCATGTATGTAGGTTACCTTCGACAAGCATATGCAAAATGATAGGGGTCTAATTATGTACCCATGTGTTTCAATTAAGTTTAAAATATACGTTTTAAGTGGAAATTCATTACCATGAATTATTCTGTCGAATAGAATACTTTTCTTACTTCGTTCTCATTTTAGTAGTAGTAGGTAAAAACTTAATGGAAAGCATCCGAACAACTACCAGAATCCAGGAGTTGTTAATCCATTGTTAAAGTATTGCCACTAGTACTACCTCTGACAGGGCGAACCTTTTGGCGGCTGGAAGTTAAGCACTATTTTTAAATGATAAATTACTCTTTAATCGTTTGCCGATGGGGTCGCAAGGAGCCTCGCCAAGTGCACACTTGAGCTGTCTCTGGATGAAGCGTTTGTCGTTGAGGGCCTCGTCGAGCGCCGTGTCGGACACTGGAGGCCGTTGCGTCTGCGCAGCGCACGCCACCACCACTGTGCACAGCACTAGCACGTATGATATCTGAAAAAAACATCATTCCATTACATTACATATGCTCACCCCTTTATTCCCCGAAGGAGTAGGCAGAGGTGTTGTAATAACAACACTCACGTTTCGAAGATGATTAAGTGCCAACGTGACAGATGGCGAGTTTATCGCCGTCACAGGCACTATACATACGTCATTGAATTACTTATCAGACATATGCAGGTTTCCTCACTATGATTTCCTTTACCGTAAAGCAGGTGGTATGAAATCACAGCACATAAGTTTTAAGAAAAACTCATTGTTACAGGCCGCTGGGATTTGAACTTGTGTTGCTTGCGTAGCAGGGAACTACTCAAACCACCACCACGGCTCTTTAAAATCAAGTAAAGTATAGTGACTGTGTTCTTTTCTAAGCCTATAGAATTTCTTTGACAAGTCACACAATATCTTTATAAATTATCCTCTATGTATTATTCTGATGTGCAAGCTATATTAATGTGAAGTTTCTGCTCAAACGGCAACCATTGCTCTATAAATAAACATCCCTTATAAGTAAATATGATTCTCAACTCTTACTTATGGCTTACGATGTTTTCCTTCGCCGGAACTTAACTTTACAGTACTTTAAAAAAAAACCCTGGTGCTATAGAGAAACCGGTGAGATTTGAACTTGCGTTACAGGCAACCACGGGTCTCACAGTGATAGATATTACCTAGTACTGCCTGTCAATTCATAGCTACGTAAATATACTTAAGTACCTATAAATAGAAGTGAAAGGGACATGGGGTTGAGGAGTGTTTAAAATTTACGTCATCCAACAGGTTTTTACAGATCTTATAATATTAATTTTTAAAATTTTATAAATTTAATTTAAGATCCATTTAATATGCCTAACCTATAACGAGAAGGGATTGCATTATGTCACATGACTCAAGACGATACAGTGCGGGGGGTTCGCGAGGACAAACTGCGGCGCACGTGCATCGCCTACATCGATACAGTCGAAAGCAAAACACTTTTGTGTAATGTTAAGGTATCTGAGCAAATCCTACTCTGTATCAAAAATATTTTCTATATTAACTTAATATCTTTGAGAGGATGGGTGACCGCCCGAGTTCCCTCCGTGCCTTAGAGAGCACGTTAAGCCGCCGGTTGCCAGTTTAAAATCTTTGGCAATCGTTACAGGTCAGTCGGAGGCCTAAAATAGTCTGACAACTGGTTTAACCCAAATCACAGATTTTCCTCGTAAAAGGGGTTACGAAGGTAAGATGGTAGTCACCAGAAGCTTTCTTAAAAAATCAGGTGATCAGCCACATCGGGTTGAATTCAGAGCCGACCCCAACAATGCATGGCCCGGGAGATGATGATCCTTGAGAGGAAATGTCTGAGAAGAAATCATCGAGGTAGGTTAAATCGAGTGGATAGAACTTGCCTTGGGTCTTGCATTTTACTCTTTTTCCCAAAGGGTGGTCACAAGGTCACTGACGTTATTGGAAATGGTATTTTGACTATATAAGGTGTTAAGTTAAATTCACTATAGAGAAGATAGAGGTTGTGAGTTAGATCAGTGTTGAAGGCTATGTGAATGATACCTACATGCATGCACCAATAGTATTAGCCTAGGCTTGTTTTTATTTTATTTAGGTATAATAACGTTTCCCACTTAGTTCCAAGCTCAATTTTTTTCCAAACTGCATACATACCGTTTCAGCAAAAAAAATTCATTGTGCGTGTTTCAAATACCTTCTGTACAGAGATATAGCTATGATACTATTCATAAATAATTGTGTGTTGAATAGTACAATATGTCCAAAGTTCGCGGTGAGTCTTATATATTCAGTCCCGGCTACGGACGAACGTGCCCAGCATTTAATCAATGTGTAATCAATTGCTTCGCCGAATAATAGAGTCGTCATTGTCAGTCCCAATACTCGCTATGATTATGATTATCTAGAGGATTGCCTTCTTACTTTTTATTAATAATTAAATAAATAAATAAAATATTATTATTTAAGCATTATAATTTTTCTTTAGAAAGGTTGGCATTCTTGGTGAAAATGTTATTTTGAACTCCCCTGCCTTTCCCCTCGGGAAACCTTTTGGGAAAATGCGAGCTATTCACAATTTAGGTACTAGCCGCCTAGCAGGAGTACCTAGTAGATATATCTTTATATTTTTTTCAAATCACCCAAAATCTTAATAAATTATAAACAAGGTGTTATTCTGTTGTATATAAGATTATCGTTTACAAGAGAACGTAAAAAGAGTAACGTATTTATTATATTTTTTATGAACAAGTTTCAATAAAATCGAAGCTGTTCTGTATGCCCAGAGTCAAACTCGCCAAATAATACGTACGACTAGCTAATTACCGCCTACTTCGTTGTATTGTGATGCGTTAGTGTACTATTCCACTACATACAACAAATCATCAGCACAATTAAACAATTCAACAGCACATAATGAAAATGTACCATCCCCAATAATGTACCATACTTAATATAAATATTCATCCATTTTAATTATTATGTATTCCACATATTCTGTATCAAATAGCAGAAATAAATTCCCCCAGAAGGTGGGTAACCTTTTAGGGACAAAATAAATAATAATAAATACCTATCTAGAGAGCACCTCCTGCGGCTGATAAGCACGCAACGTAACATTAAGACATTAATTTCCACATAGCTCATGAATGAAAATGAAACTGAGACGAATTTTGGAAATCAGTACATACATGCCTATTTTTGTACACGTGTCAGTTATCAATATGTACTTTCTCTAAGACCATAGATAACACAAGAGCGGCATAATTACCATTTGTAATGCTTGCATTTTACCGGACTAAAAGGCTATGCTCGCGTGAGCGATCAACAGCCGTTATAATATTTTACTGTTATTTCTGATCACTGACTGGTCTTTAAAACTAATAAGCACAATAGTAATGAGGTCGATAAATACATGTATATGTAATAGGAATTATGATGTATTAATAAATTAATAGGTAATACCGAAGATACCTACCTACAGGTGACGCCACGAGGTGTGACCGTTTAGCGAAAGTGGGGGTAGATAAGTGTACGTAATTCGCTTCACGCCTTTCAGTGATAGTCACATACAACGACTACCGCGCATTCAAGGTGAGCGCTCATAGCTCGTGACGGCACCTCTATGTGTATTATACTTATATTATTTCACCTCTACATAATGTATATTATACCCCAAGCTAAAGGATTTCGAATTTGTTCTCGAACGAACCCGTATTGATTCATCGCTTGAAGTTAACAAAATCGCTTTTAGGATCGAAGGACCATAACTATATTTATAGTGGATATCAAATTCCATACATTCTGGTACGTATGTATTACACACAATCATCATCATCTCCATGGCCTTATCTATACCATGTATTGTTGGAGTCGGCACTTGATTCAACACGATGTGGTTGATCACCTGTTTTTTTAAGAAAGCGACTGGTGACTACCATCTTACCTTCGTAACCCCTTTTAAGAGGAAAATCGATAATCTGGGTTAAGCCAGTTGTCAGACTTCTTTAATCTTCCGACTGACCTGAGCCCCAAGTTTAGGTTTTGACACGTTCAGACGTTGTGGCTTTGCGTTCGAGGGTGGCTCAAAATATGTATATGAATGACCGACGATGTTTGGTTTGATGTTTGGCGTAGTTCTGGTAACCGGGACCGATGGCGTGTTCTCGAGGCAAAAAAGAGTTCTAAAGGAAACTCGGGCGGACCCGGTGACTTTGTCATTTAAATATTTTTGTTATTAAAGTAGACATATTATTAGAGACATTTAGATAACCGACAAGAGCTAATAGAGACCCCATTGATTTGAAAAACAAACATCATTGACTTGTCGGTTTTTGACCAGCCTTGAATAACCTGATAAGCGGACTTTTGGTCACAGGTAAAGTACTTTAAATAGACCATGTGACCGTGTAACACTTTTGACACAATCCCATGATTGACGTAGATTACGAGATGCCACAAATGGTGTTAAATTGCAGATACGGTACGTTAAACCACAAAATTATGGTCCTTCGCCCATACTTACACACTTTAATATTTACTTGATCATTTGTATTGTGCATTGTGCACCTACAACTAGCAATAGCATTTCAACTAATTGAAAAATTCGCCGGAAAAAGTTGATATATTACAGACTATCTATAGCCCCCGAAACCCTGCATGCCTACTACATTTCATGAAAATCGTTGGAGCCGTTTGCGATATTCAGAACGAAGTTCATTTAAAGGTAGGTATTACATTAGATAGGGTGCCTGCCTATATGGTACTGAAGCTATATATTTATGTTGTATGTTACTATGTGCAGCCTGTGACAATAAGTAATATATGTATAGTAGATGTGTATTTTGATGGAACGAGTTTTCGTAAGTACTTTTTGCACAAACCGTTTTCGCTTATCTCGTCATCTCGGTGTGTTCCCATTTCCGAAATTTGATACGGTTGATATTGTTTTATCGAAATTATTTTCTTACCTCAAACGCGCAGTAATAAATTAATGAGTTTGTCTCTATCTATATATACGTCGGGAGGTGAATGAAAACATGCGCAGTATCCCGGCTATTTTCGGCGCGCTCATAACTCATGATAGCAGTTGTAAGTACTGTTAAGAATTGGTATGCCTAATAAGAGTAAACATGCGCAAAATGAAAAAAATATTTACATATTTTACACACTTGCATTCGTTTATTTTCCTGCCTACAATCAATCAGACACAACTCACTCTTCTTATTCATATGCGGCTAATGGTGCAATAGTATAATATAGATTATAGTAATAATTCTTGCCAAATAGTAGTATGGGTACATAAAAATGTGCGTAACTTCAAAAACAGGGTTGATGGATTTCCATGCGTGTCTGAACCAATTGATGGCTTACTTATGCAATTTCGGAAATGTTGAAAGAGTCGTAAATTTTGATGGCAAATTAAATCCTATGCAAATTTAAGTAAGACGCTCTGCAAAACAATTGCATAATTAAATAAACTTTGTTTTAATTAGCTCTAATGCTAACTAATGTTAATAAACTAGTGTTTGTTGAACGTTTGTATGTCAAGAATTAAAAGCACCAACTCTCTGTTACATGTTGGGGAAAATGGCTGCAATAAGTGCGTCACAAGGCGTACACTTTGCGATAAAAAAGTAAACACAAAATAAGTTAAAAGTAACTTGAAACTGGCAAATCGACGTTAAACAACCCAACCGGCCTTCGCAGTTCCACAATCCACAAACGCACATTTCCAATAAAAGCTTGAAAGTTGCCAACGGATATAACTTATTAAGAAAAGAAAATGCAGTTGCAACTTACCTGCATGGTGGGTTGGCGAGGATACTGTTTGATGCGGAACACTTTTACTTTCAACGCGACTATTGGCGATCTGACCCGGATTTGTAACGTTATTCCAATGTGTTTCGGTAGTGGAGCGTTTACACCAGAGTCTGTGAGGAGAGTGTTGGTTGAGGCCGGCCGACGGTGCCGTAACCTCTTACTTAACTCTGCAATCCCCACTATAAGGCTACGCTGTACCACCGCGCCACCGGATTGAGCGCTACTCAGCGTTACGTGAACTCGTGCTCTCTATTAAACTGAGAATAACATACACAATCAACTAAACGCTTTGTTACTACCAACCGCGTTATTCACTAAGGTTTCTTGTCAGCGTCGAACTCGACGATAAGTGTTGATTTCGAAATTGATACATATAATTTCGTTTCTTAAAAACCGAGACTCGACGACGAGTGCGACGCTGAGAAACCTTAGTGAATAACGCGGCAGTAGTACAAAGGAACTAAACTCTCATAAGTATTTATTATCAGACTATCTTTCGTCCGCAACTTCACCCGCGTATTATTATGGACCCTTAACTTAAATCCATTAATAAAATAACCTATACTACTCAGTGTTAATGTAGCATTATATTAGTGAAAGAATTGCTCGAATACTCCTGTTAAGGAGTCCATTAGCAAACAAAACCTTCTAAGTTGATTTTAATGAAACTTTACAATAATATAGCTTATACATCAGAATAACACATAGGCATAGATATTTTTTGAATTCTCTATAATATAAAGATAAATAACATCCTGCGTAGATGAAGTCGCGGGCACCAGCTTCTATTAATAGTACCCCTGGGGCTGAACCGTGTGCTCTTGTTGCAATGATAGTTCAGCTGTGCGACAGTGACAGATGTATACACGTCATATACATCTGTCTTATAATATGAGATTGATTATCATTGCAATAAGAGCTCATGGTGGGGCCTCTGTACGATCAGCGACGAATCAATATGCCTATGGTGATGGAAAGGATCGTATGCTACATTACTCACCTAACTAGTTGGTTTCCACCTTTACAGTAAGTGATAGTTGTGCAATGCTCCACGATTTGACCCGTAAAGGTACAGATTCATTGTTTTTTTAAATAAAAACAGCCTAAGTGTTGTTCGGTTCAGCTGTTTCGGTGGTGATACGGAAAAAACAAGCAAAATTATTTTAGTAAAACTTTAATTTGGGCACAGGCACCTGAAATTTATTTATTTGTATAGATATAGATTTCAAAATTGTCAAAATTATATCGAAAACCGCACCTTTAGTCCATGATTGACTTAGAACAAGGAAGGGAACAATCATCAAACACACGGAAAGAGAGCGAATTATTTTTATTTCGTGATTCGTACTGAAGTAACATACGTTTTTTTTACTTTACGTAAATATAACAGTTAAATGTTAGCATGTCAGATGGCGAATGGACTAACTGGCTAAGGCTTATCCAAAACCAGAGGAGTACAAGCTCTTCCCCATGGGCAAGATCTGCCGGCTTGTTCAGGGAGTATTTGAGGAGTCAGGTACGTAGAGCAAAAGGGCAAGGGCGGCACAAAAGATCCCAAGAGTCGACGCGCTTTCGGGCAACCGGACCCAATAATGCCACAAACAAGATAAGATAGCATGTCAGACTGTGCATACGTCAAATCTTCAACGCCACAGTAGGTAGTTTATTAACGTTAATTAGGACAAAAGGTTAATTTATTTGCTTGAACAAATAAATCTGTATCGACTAGCATTAATAGATATATTCTACATACTTACAATATTCACATAATATTCCACTTCCCTCTATGATGGTTGAGGAGGTCAATGGCTGGCATTCACGTCATACTTGTGAACAGGTGCTGCTTGTGGGGGCTGGTCATCTCAAGCTACGCATATAGTTATAAGTAGATGTACTAGATTTTTAGTTATGTTAATTTTTATCGACATTTGTGCATTGGAACATTATCCATGAGCTTACGTTTTTTAAATTATTTATTTTGTATTCTTTAAATTGTATAATATTTTTGAAAAGAGTAATTACTGAGTTTCTTGGCAGGTTCTTCTCAGTAAAAGCAACCTCCCGAACCTGACGGTAGCATAATCTTTTATAATTAAGTTATTTCGACGATTTGGAAGTACTTTGTAAAAGGCTAATCGAATAAAGATACTTTTGACTTTGACTTTGACTTTGACTATTTGACTTTAGACTTTATGAACTGAAGTATATTTCGCACCAGACAACCATTTTGATAGAATTTAGGATAGGAGCGGATTGTGCAACGAAAATATATTAGGTACATTATGTAGGTACGTAGTTATTGGTAATTTAATTGAAAGGACTATTATTTAGAATAACTTTTATTTACAGTGATTGAGTACAAAATCGAAATCTTACTAGCTATGTAGGTGTGTTGATTAATAATAAATTGGCGTTTTAATTAAAATTATTTAATTATATTCCAATCGATTAGTGCGTAAACAGATCACCAAATTACTTATTTTGTAGGTAAACCAAATAGAGCCAATTACAAGAACTGATAATTGAACAAATAAAGGGTTGTTAAAAGCAAATCATAAATAATTAGGTTGAATTTGCTAGTTATACGTATGTACTCACTTCACCTTATTGTGATTAGCTAAGTTGATGATACAAACACTTATTAATACAGTACCCTTATTATGAGTTTTGTAACGTTTTAGTAATATATACTCGCTAGCGTCACTCGCAATATTTGAATATCATATATTAGTTCTTCACGTCACCGCTAGGAATCTCCGTACAATTTTCATACAGATATTCGGCGGAGGCGCTAGCGAGTGTAGATTACGAAAACGGTTGGAAACCCCTGTACACCTATCACGGGTAAAACTTCCGCCACAACACTCGCCGCTTGGGGTGCTTTTTAACGTTCCCATACAAAATACGCAGGCGATATCGTCAACGTAACTAAACACATATTCAAATCTATACTTGGGACACTGTGGGGGCACTCTTCTGGGTCTCTCTCTCTCTCTCTCTAATTCAAAGTGATTCAGTTAACAAAATATTATTGCTGCAAGAGTATACTTGAAACGATGATCGGTGATGAAAAATGTAAGTACCTACCCAATGTAAAGATGATGTCTAAAAAAAATTTTATATAAGGTTGAAGAGCAGATCGCATACAGAGACGAATTCGGATTTAGAATTGGGTATTTGTTGTAAATGATGGGGCTCGCAATGTATTGCCATCTTTAGAATTCAGCTAATAACGCGCCTCCGAAAAATAGCAAAACATTTCTAGCCGTTCAAGCACGCAACGAAAAGTTTCAATGCTGAAAAGTGTGAAACCTGGGTGCAAGTGTCCAGCAACATCAGGTTGAATCGAGTGATGACTCATAAACTATAATGGACCGCCATAGAAACTAGGTTCACAAAATACCGATTGTGTCTCAAGTTAACTTTACGGATAGTCTAAATTATATTCTTAAAGAGTTGCTAAAACGTTGTAAAAACGGGCTGGTGAATGTTACAAGACATTTAAGTTCAGCCGTACTGACGTACGATCTTGGCCCACTCCCAAGGGTAGTTTCTTTGGACGAATGCCAGGGTCCGTCGGATCTGTCGCGTCTCTTGCATCGAGCACTGACCGCACGCTCCTCTCAGCACCAGCGGTGCTAAAACTGGGAAAATAATTATTATATTACTGCTTATATTCTAGAATCAAACTGACGTTGTGATAATGGTGTTATGAGAGACTCGAAGGACCAAATGTATAGTGGATAAGCTACTCATCTTCTTAGGAAACCTGCGAACGTCCAGAGATAAAATTCAAAGACTATGCTTAAAAGATGGCAACACATAACACACGACTTATACGGTGCCGGATTAGTTCAAAATCGTTTGAGGTCTGTGGGTATTTGCTACTAAATTACTATTGGAGTTAATCTGCCACTGGCCTTGAACCTAAATAAACAAAATCAGACTAAAACTATATTCATTTCTTTTGACATCCGTATCACAAAAAGAGATGGTAATACTTTTAAACCATTAATTATGTATATACAGTGGTCAGAAGTGTGTGGTTTTTTTTAAATTATTATTATTAGTGGTTAGAAACAGATATACGATGACTTATTGTAAATAAAATAAAAAATTATTGACTAATAGTTGTGGGTTTGAATTGATATTTGCAAGTTTCTTAGTAACGAAGAGGTGAAATGAATATATCAATATCAGTGAAAAATTCATTATAGGACTGCATTATACGGCGCAGAGGAGCGCGTTCACCTGCAATAGTGTGACATAATTTTGGTGCAGGTGTGCCCATTGCGAGTCACAAAAAACTTTTTCTGTCAAAAGGTTCAATACAAAAAAAGAGTACTTATTCATCTAAACTCACCCCTAAGCCTCCTGCCGACATAATCACAGGGCCCTTCTCCGAGGGCACACCGTAGGTGTCTCTGCATCGTGTTCCTATCAGACAGAGTCTGTTCCAGCTGAGCGTCTGACATCTGCGGCGCGGCACCAACGGCTACCGACAGGACCACACAGCATACTGCTATCGACAGGATTTTTACCTGTTTGATGAAGGAATGAGTATCTATATTTATTGTTGAAGTGTTTCTAGATTCAGTTGCCATTCCACGTCGAAGCCACGGACACCATTTGATACCTATGTATAGAATTAGCTTTCGACCCCAAAGACGGAGGGAACTTTTGAAGAGTTTAGAGAATGCAATAAATAGTAGGTATAAAGGTATTAAGTAATAGTAGGTAGTAATATTATATATAGAACCGTGGTGGTCTCGGGGTTAGAGCAGTCGCCTGCTACGCAAGCGACGCAAGTTCAAATCCCAGCGGGGCCTGTACCAATGAGTTTTTCTAAAAACTTATGTACAGTGATTTCACACCATGTGCTTTACGGTGAAGGAAAACATCGTGAGAAAACCTGCATATGTCTGAGAAGTAATTCAAAGACGTATGTATAGTGCCTGCGACGGCGATAGACTCACCATCTGTCACGTTGGCACTTTCAATCAAATTCGGTGAAAAGTGGCTGTTGATGTTACAACACCTCTGCTTACCCCTTCGAGGACTGTTCTGGGATGGCGTGAGCATATATATATATATATATAATATTATTTATCTTTTTCTTCAAGATGGGTTTAAATATATTTTGACAGTAGGCCTAAAACGTTACCACAACTAATAAAAAAAAAGCAAGTAAGTACTTATTAATGTTAAATTCATTAGTCATATTTTTTCATAAAACATACACTCGCTTTTGTCTGTTAACCACACGACTCACATTATGACTCAGTAAATGTCACTGCCCTAATCCACGATACTACGATACTTTGAGTGTAATTTATCTTGATCATCCCCTTTCCTGAGGTGTTAAGTCCAATAAAAAGTAAATTGAAGTATACTTGAGATCTTATCTTTTTTAAGCTCGTTAAAAGGCCGACGATCTTAATTCTATCTCCCTCTCATTTAAGAAGAAAGACCGAGAGAAGGCATGAAGTCATTTCGAAATTTCTTCAACTCACCATTTTATTAGGTACTTAATTTTAAGTTCATGGTAGCTTTGGTACCTACCTATACGTGTACGTATAGTCTGTAACATTGTATAGTGCTCACCTACAACTAGGAAAAACGAATAGTTTACTAGTACTGGCTTTTCCGCGTAAAGGTTTTTTTATCTCTGGCCTTGGTGGGAAGGCTATCTGTATTCCAAATATCAGTCAAATCGGTTCAGCGGTTAAGCCACGACATACAGACATAATAGATGAAGATGTAGGTATAGATTTGAGTTTCTTTTCATTGTAAGTCTTGTTTCATGAAGTACTGAAAACGAAATATTCATCAGACCATAAGAAGGAATTGTACAGTATCTTTTTTTAATATTAGGTATTTTTTTTAAATCATTGTTTTATTAAACGACTTCAAAAAAAGAGGTTATCAATTCGACTGTATCTTTTATTTCGACATAAGCGTTTAATACATTCACTGCTAACATTTCATCTTCTTCGTAAATTATCTAACAGTTGGACGCACCGACGCGTCGTTAGCAGTGAACGCGTTAAATTGAGAAGTATATATATTAAATGTCGAAATATAAATACCTAAGTAACCTAAGTAAGTTACTTTTGTCTTCGATGTCGTAACGAGGCAAGTTAATGTTAAGGAAAACCCTAACAAAGCTCGCTGTTCCACTTTAGTGTTTGTTTCTCAGAAAAAATCTATCATTGATCGTTTCTGTCGTTAGCACAACATACGCTGTTAGTGTTGCCAGATTATAAACTGGTAACTTTACTGGGCCAAGCGGGATATTTTTTTTTAGTCTCACATCTTAAAACCTTTTTGTATAAAACATCTCTATCGAAACGTCTTTGAGTTTGTATGTAAGTATCTAAGTAATTACCTATTAAGAAAAGCTTTTATTTTTGACTCCTTATCCTATTAAATTAAGTTTAAATACACATCGTGACATATAGTTAAAATAGCCATGTGCAAAATAAAATACCTAGCTACCTACGATACTTTATTGTGAGCACATCACATTATATATATTGAGTATTTATATATAACTAGCTGTGCCCCGCGGTTTCACCCGCGTAGATTTACTTTTATATAATACTTTTTTCGCAATAAAAGGTAGCCTATGTCCTTTCTCAGGGTCTAAAGATTGTCTGTGCCAAATTTCCTCAATATCGGTTGAGAGGTTTAAGCGGGAAAGCGTAACAGACAGACAGAGTTACTTTCGCATTCATAATATTAGTAACGATTCACGCGAGTGATGTACACTGGTAATGAATTAATTGATCCGTGGTCCGTGGTAGTAGGTAGCTACTATTTTAAGATCTTCTTTAAACAGTTACTGTAGCCTACGAACGCTTAGTTAGCAGTCGCTGCCGACCTTGTCTTAAGCGGAATGCATGTGCCAACAGCATGAGAGGTTGCCATAAAGCTACCAAATCACGCAGCACTCAAAAAGTGTAGCAACACTTAAGGATAACTAACTTAAAGTTAATCGGGGAAAACCACTTGATGTAAAGATAGTTACGTAAACTTGAAAGTTACGTGTTGAACGCAACAACTGGTCAGGTATACTAAGAATCTATAAGCATCTTAAAATAAATACCTTACTAATGAAAATAAATACTACTATTCACTTTAGTTTAGTAATGGCTAGATTTGAAATCAATCTAATGTTTTAAATTTACTTAATAGTACACTTAAATAAAAGATTTTTCACAATTCTTAACTGGATAGTGGCAGTAATAATGCAACGAAAGAAAAGATTTCATAAAAAGAAATTAATGTGGCGGTGTAAATTCATAAAAAAACAATGATTGTTGTACAACTCAACATTTGCTGAATCAATGAAAAAGAAATATATAATAAAAATAAAAATTATAAATAAAACACGGAATTTAAATTAGTGTCTGCGGGAATGGTGCCCAGTAAGCTGGCTGCGTTACCTCGCTGGATCGCTAAGCTAAACCTATTAAAATATATGTAAATTCATTGAAGGATAAAATTATTCGGTATTAATTTAATCCTATGGGTATGCACGGCAAATAAAATACGAAATACCTAAGTATAAGTCTGATAAATACACAAGCAGAAAGTACCAAGCACATACCTGCATTTTTGAAGAATCAACACCCGTCCTCCGTAAGCAATACAATTGACAAATTTATCGAAGATTTTAAGTGTTCCTTTATCAAATATTTGTAAGTAATGCTCAGACGGCGATGAGGGAGCGACTGGACGGACAATGGACACAATGGTAGTGTAATCAGGCCGACGGGAACGCTCCCCTTACTCCGCGTGGTGATTATACGTCGTGAATAAGCGCCTCCTTAGCGATAACAAGTTACTGATAATTTTAACTACGCTTCTCACGGCATGTGGCACATAAATAACATATAAGTGGGAATTGGTCCGAATTAATAGTGGTGACGAGGAATGTAAATAATGTTTATATTAGTGGAAACAATTTTTTAAACGCTCTTCTATTAATATAATAAGGCAAAACATCTCATCCGGTCGTACAGCTAAGTACCTTACCTCAGCAGCTGCCGGCCTAGCTGCCTAGAGTTTTAAATTTTCCGCTTTTTCCTGGAAGCGGAACCATAGAGTATGCTTGGTGACGATGGTGTTTAAATTATTCCTTCAAATACATTTAGCCAAAACTAAAACCATTAACAGTATATTTATGCAGCCGGTTTCATTAAAACATTAAAAATTATATTTATATTAATAAAAGTATCACATTTCAATTGCTTTGCAATATCAAGAAAGTCGGTCGAGGTCAATTTAAATACTTTTTGTGTCAACCAGTCATGTCATAGACTACACAAAGATTAGCATTTTTGCTTGCTATTATTATTTTTTAATTATTTGTTGTGTGAGGAAATAATAAACAAGACAAGTGATGGCTTAGAAAAATACTTCACACTTATTAAGATTCATCATAATAAAGTGAATTAACTCCAACTTTTGTGTCTGTAGAATACAGCCATGAAACTTTCTTTCTTATTTGAACACTTTTTCTATAATTAAGTACTTGTCAGTCAATCATATGTTAGCAATTAGCGATGTCAGTGTTTGTTTACTAATGGTGTACATTAACTGAAGTGCGACTTTTTACCAAATTATCGTAATGAATATTGCGGAATCAACGGGAGAGACATCTTGTAAACGACAAGAAAATGGCGACGCTGCAACTGGATCTGAGCGCCCACTCAAAAAAGCCCGTTTTGCGTGGCAAGTAAAAGGCAAATATCACTTGAAGAATGAGTTATCGGAAAACAGTAAATGTTCTTCTGTTCCAACCATAGAACCGGATAGAGCAGGCTCATCTGTAGATGTAGAGAACGACAGTACCTGCAATGACATGGGTACTGAACAGAACTTGGAAATATTAGGAGATTATTTACTGAAACAAGACTTCAATACGTTAGATTCTGTGATCACAGACTCCAATAAATCACTACTTCAACCGAGCACAAGTATATCAATGGAGAAAATAAGTTATCCGAGATATGTAAGTTCATATGAACACAATACCAACAGTGTATTAAATAGTTCTAGTGACAGTAATGACTGCCTGTCCCCAATATCCATGGTGAACATACACAACTACACTGAAGATCAATGCATAGCCCGATGGCAAGCCAGACAGGTATGTCCCCACACTCTACATTCATGAAACTTACAGTCATACGTTAGAAATGAAATTACAGTGCTTTTATTTAAAATCAGTCCCATGTTTAGAAAATTTTGAAATTCCATATAAATATATATTTTTTTAATTTATTTTATACTAGCTGTCACCTGTATTTCATCAAAGATAGCAAATTTTACTTGATTAACAATAGAGCCTATGTTACAGAGATAATGTAGCTTTTAGCAGCAAAAGAATTGATGTGGGCCAAGTAATAAATTAAAATTTACTTGTTACAATCAAAAATGTATATTATTAATATAGACAATATTGCACTGTTATTCTATCTTCATGATTCCACAGCCATTCTGAATCTTTTGACAACCCATTATGTATTTATTTTCAGATGGCGAAAGGATTTGTAGACAATACAATCAACCGAGTTCTGGACTCTTGGATTCAAGTTCCTTTGCCCATTATAGAGGATAACTCAAGGTACCTGCCCTGGAATGCCTTGGATGTTGCAGAGTTCATCAACAATTTACCTGGAGACGACAGTATTGAGAATGAAGGTATACTTATGGCTATATCAGCTCATGGTTTGCAGAACACTTCGAATACCAGCAGCAATAGTGCTAGTCAACACACAACCAATACCTGTAGTCAGTCACCACAAAGATCGCCTTCACACTCAGGAGACGAAAGCTGTGAGCCTTTGACTGAGACCAATCCTGAACCAAGCAGTGAAGCTACAACTGACAATATGGACATTCCATGGTCATATCCTGATGCTCAGGATGTAGACAATGACCTGCCAACATTCTCATTATTCCCTGAAAGTAGCTTATCATATCAGTATTATAGGGATAACAATCTCCCTAATTCAAATGGGATTAATGATGAAAATATGAGTGAGAATCACTGCGACTTCTTAGATGCAGCTGTAATGTTTGCAATACAAAATAAAGGGCTCACTACATTCAGCTCTGAATATGGTTAACAAAAAATTTTATGAGATACATATATTTTGTGTACCATTAAATAAGATCATTTACTTTTATAAATGTAAGGGTCTGTGATGTTGTAAAAGGTTTAGCTTGAAGAGGTGAAGGTACTCATTTTTAATCCCCGATGCAAAAAGAGTGGTGTTATAACTTTAATGTTGATGTCTGTGGCATTGTAGCTCAAAAACGGATGGACCTATTCCAATGTGATTTGCTAGTTTCCTAGCCATGGTTCTTAGCTATGTTTCATTAATATTGGCTCAGCAATGTAAGAGTATAAGCTGTTTTCCAAAATTATGTAAGCCATTTTTATGAAATGATTACTCAATTAACACATTAAGTGCTGCATGTGTGCCAGTATATTTGTTAAAAGACAATTAATTGATAAGTCTACCAGATTTTTTACGTTTAAAGGTTGTTAAACTACTTATGAGTATTCTATGTGTAGGGGGTTTATAAAAAATATTTAATTTTCTTTTTTTAAGTGTTGTTGAGAGCTAGACCTTTTACTGCATCTTTTTGAAGCACAAAATATAGATTTTTTTGGTAGCAGTAGATAGGATTTCAGTGTGTATTGTGTTAGTGAGTAAATTACTTGCATACCCACACTGAGCAAGGGCCAACTATGATCCTTTTAATAACACATATAAAGAACTTCGCAGATTTGATATTTTATTTTAAGGTACCAAAATTAATTGTCAAACATATGCTCATGCCTGAATTCCCCAGCAGAGGCGTACTTATAGTACTCCCACATTTCGCCAGTTTTATTTAAGTCCCATATAATAAGGGGTGAGCCTATTACCGTTAACCAGGCACTGATCCAGATTCTGGATCTTAGTGGGAAATTATAAGAACCCAAAAACACTGCCCAACCTGGGGATCCGACCCAGCACCTCCTGTTTTGTGGTTGTAACCACTAATGAGGCAATCAAAACTAAGAAGTTCGTAATGAATTAAAATTATTATAGCTGGCCCACAGTATATACTTACCATGAAAGACTCAACTTTTATAAGTACTTCAATTAATGTGATAGTTACGAAATTCCATAAATACAATGTGTGTTGTAATAAAGTACAAAAGTTTCAAAACTATTGAAACATATCAAGCGACTGACCTGGCTTTCGGGGAAAGCCTATGTTTTGTATTTGTTTGGGGTAGTCTCAATATTTAATGTATTTGTGCTGATTATTGTGACAAGTTTATGGGAGGGTGGTGATAACTTACCAGTTTTTTTAAACGTATAATTCTTATATTGTATATATGTACCGCAAATGAATGATTTTTATTCAAACAAATGTATTGTTATAACAACACTAGCTGATTAGAATTTAAGTTACATTTAATTATGTTTTCTTGTTTAACCAACTCATTATTTTAATGGGAAGTGCATATAATAACTTCATTAACATAGTTTTAGTGTAAAATTATGTATGCCATACTGACATTACTGTCAATAAAATAATACTCAAGAATGTAATAGTTTCTTTACACCACCTTATACAAAAATCTTATTATCCATATGCTCACGCTATCCCAGAATGGTAAGCAGAGGTGTTGTAATAAGAACACCCACTTTAGGTCTACACGCACAGGGCCACAGCTAATTAATAATAATTGAAATAAAATACCTCAATAACAATTTTATTATTGCTTGTTATTCACATAATACAAAATAAACTATGCACAAGTATAAGACCACCGGTGTTCTATTTAGACTCTAAAATATTCTGTAAAACTCGCAAGGATTCACAACAGTTGCGTCGCTGGTACAAGTGCCGTCACGAGTTATGAGCTCACGAAAGTAGTGAGGATGGCTGTGCATGTCGCACCCTCAGAACGATAGGGGCTCAACTCAATAATTTGCGAATATTATATGTTTAAATATACCGACCTCAAAATGTATTTCTACATAAAGTTTAAAAAAATATATAACACATTTTTTTTATTACTTATCGACAATGGACAACCTAAACTATACATTAAAAATATAAAATACATTGTGTTCGAAACTGGTAAAATAATTACTGCCTAAGTTTTTACCGATTTGAGCCTCTGTCGCTCTGAGGATGTGAAATATTTGTTCGCATTGCGTCATACAAGACATAAAAATTCTTCTTAGATTTAAGGTCCGAGCTTATACCTCGTGACGTCACCTATACAATTTAACACGTAACATTTACAGATGAAATAATATACAAAAGCCGCAGTCTTCGTGAACATTATTTGACGTGAGTCTCCAACTTAACATCCATGGCCGACAC
Organism: Watsonalla binaria; assembly: GCA_929442735.1. Taxonomy (NCBI): domain Eukaryota; kingdom Metazoa; phylum Arthropoda; class Insecta; order Lepidoptera; family Drepanidae; genus Watsonalla; species Watsonalla binaria. The sequence continues at coordinate 3,516,298 of OV838932.1, forward strand.
AATCCTACATATTAACTATTATTTATAAGTAACTGTACAATTTATGCTATTATTCGTGGATTCTTATTAAATATATTTACATAATGATGATTGCCATAGTATATCTCTCTCGACCGCCGAATTATTATTTATAATGTAACTTTCATACATATTTAAACACAAATGTAACTTCATGTGCAGAACGGTTTATCTCATAAAATCAATGGGTTTAATTCATTAGGCTTTACACCACTATTACCAGCAAAGTAAAATTAACATTGGAAACAATTAATTTAAATATTGTATTTAGCACCCACTACATGAATCGATATTATTCGACTACATCATAGATTTTGTTGCTTGTACTGTAAAATTATATAATCTGAGATTTTTTATAACTGTTGTTTTGTCTGTATGAGCATCACCAATTCAAGGGCTCTACTAAAACTTCTTAGTGCCGTCATACATTGACAATGATTAATGAGACAGATGTATATGACGTACATAATTCTGTCACTGTCACACAGGCAAACTACTATCGCCATAGGAGCCTTATGGTAACGCCCCCAAATTTTGCGAATAAGCAGATTATAACATCCATATTGTAATTTCAAGCCAACATAAATTCCCAAATTAACATTGCAATGAAATTTCTGCTATAAAAAGAACTGTGGGTATACACCCAGATTTCACACTTTATTAAGTGTCAAAATGTCAGTCTGTTGCATTTCTCAGGCACGTATCTAAGTACAGTGTTATTTTCTTGAACATATCAGAATCATTAATAGGGACTGAATATTTCACATGTAAGGACTATAATAAATATTACTTTAATTCTATAAACACAACCATGAAGATTTAAGTGCGCCGGCAGCAGTTATAAATAAACGTTACATACGATTATACCAAAGTAAATACGCTGATACGAGGGATTACAGTTCATACTCCTTAAAGATCTAAATATTTGTTATCTCACACAAATCTGGGCCTTAAATACACGTAAATATAATCCTATTTAGAAAAGTGCTCATAAGGGATTGTCTTCTTAAGGCACCTAGCTTAGATAGGTATATGTGTAAACAGATGAATAAAATAAATATTATACATATTTAATAAATATTTTTTCCTATCTGGCCCGGTAACATTTACCGTGTATACAAACTATTTTAAGTTTTAAGGGTGGGTTGCACCAACTAACTTTATCTATGACAAATGTTTAATTTACTGGTTAGGCGAAAATAAAATTATGGACCATTAAACATTCATGATGGCTTGAATTTAACTGCACGTCGACTGGTAGAAGCTTCTCGTGACAAGCGGGCTGGGGCTTTTCTCGCTCCGAGACTCGGCATTGCTATTCAATGTGGCAATGCTGCCAGCCTTCTGGCACGATCCCGAGAGACACCGATTTGGGCCAAGTTTTCTAATTGTAATTAATTTTTAGTACTGTTAATATTAAAAAAAAAATTAATTACACTGCTATAACTTACTATAGTTAAATATACAACTTTACACATGATAAAAATAACTCTGAAAATTAAAATTGTCACATGAGAAATAAAAAAAGATTTACCTTTAATAACTATTATCATGCAACCCACCCTAAGGTTTTCTAGTCAATGTTAACAGTTATGGCCGAATTACATAAAGAATAATCGAAGTAAAATCAAATGATGTTCATTTGCTTCATTCTGTTCAACAAATTACTTAGACAATAAGGGGAAAATGCTCAGAATAACATTGGGCTTACGCAAAGATTAAATGGTTAAAATGTTAACTATTAACAAAAAACTATATCAGGTCATGATTTTATGAATAAATAAAAAGTTTCTAAAACATTTTCTTGGTTTATTGAAAAAAATATACTTAAGACATTTTCACATGTAAATTATTTTTATATACATGTCTGCAAACTTGACACAAACTGAATCTCTGATGGATTCTATACTAATATTATTGTGTCTGTCATGTTAAACACTGAATGTCTTGGTTGCAATTTCGTATGGAGATAGATTGAAACCTTTTCTGATTGATGCCAAAAGACCATCTTTTTTACATATGATGAGGCGAAGTCGCAGGATGAAGGCTAGCAATAAATATATCTTATCTTTAACTATGCTTAAAAAGTTAGACATGTGTTGCGCTTAAGAAACAAATGCCCAAATAATCAATGTCAAATGTCAAAAATTAAATAATCTTATACAACAAATTAACATTACAAATTTCATATAAATATTTTATACTTTACTGAGATGTTAATTATATAATAATTGTTAGGAATTTATCAACAAATACATTGCGTGTAAAATATTCACTTGCGAATAAATAAGTAACAATACACCTATATAATCCGTTACTGGGCAGTGTTTCCATTCACATAGTATAGCACACAGACATGCCTTTATGGTCAAATTACATTAAGAATATCATCTTAGATGCAGATGACTGATAAAATAAATCAAGATTCATATACAAGATTATTTGACTGTCTTCAGAACACTGGACATTTATGATCACAATGTAAACCGCAGTATGCAATGGAAGGTCTTATAAGTTATACGGGCGGCGCCACTAAAGTCAAAACGATAAATAGGCGAAATTATACCTTACACCTAATACTTAACGTCGAAAATTTATTGCTGGGCAAAGCCTAACATCACATTATGGTGTTATTAAAAACTTGAACAAATACAATAAAATATCGACTTTGTGCACGTGATTTAGGTTTTAATATCACTAAGTAAAAGCGCCACGCCGTACTCTATAATAAACCTTATGTCACAACCGTTGGTGCATACATACGGTCCCTGAAGCCAATCCTCCCCAATACATAATCTCTGTTCCATAAAACTACATATTTATGTACATTACTTATTTTACATGTCTAAAGTTAAAAAAATCTCCAAAAGTTAAAAATTGACAAACACATTTAACACCCTTATCACTTAACAAAGCGTATGGATTCATCATATTTACAAGTACCGCGCGTAATGTTACATGCAAAACTAGGGCACCGAAACAATAAGTACATTATCAATTTAGTGAAAAGATCGCCCGGACCTGTAGAAAAAGTAACATTATCCTCACGCTTCGCTAATAGAAACGACACAAAATGTATAGCAATGACCCATATAAATGTATAGCAATGATACCCTCAGAATGATAGGAGCACAATTCAAAAATTTGCGAAAATAATCATTTTACGATCATAAGACAGACCTCGAAATGTATTTCAAAACATAGTTTTAACAAATGTAAAAATGATTTTCTTTTTTAATAAAAAAAACTAGTAAAATAATTACTAAATTATAAAATCAAACTTGCCGATCATAGATTGCAATGACAAAAAAAATATATATTTCAAATCGTTCTGAGGGTGTGATATGTCACGTGACTGATTTATGTCATTTCTAAAAATGTTCTATCGTTTATATTAGCACAAGCGCGAATGTTACTTTGTCTAAGCCTACTGAGGTGTTCTACAGCCGCAAGTCCTTGTGGCTGTGGTGGCCAATTCAATGAACTAATGTATAAAAGGCTACCTTGATCTTACATAGTGTACTTATCAAAATATTACTTGAGTGTACACATGTCACCATTCTTATAAGGCGGAAACCGTTTACACTTATCATCTAACTACAAAATATTTACAATATGCACATAGACTACAGCAACACACAATAAACATATACTAAATTTCTGGGCAGACACAGTTATTGCTTATCAAGTTGTTAGTGGACTTATTCACTAGAAAAGTGTTCGCTTCTTAGCACAATATGCAACACGGGTGCCACAATTGTTCCGTGATAACTTCAGGACCATCATCCGCACAAATTACATTAAAAAATAAATAAGATTTAATGACAATCATAACAGACTAGACTTTACAGGACCGTCTGCAATATCTTACATATCTTGCGTGTTTCCTATCATGAACTATCCCATTAATGGATTTCGAGTCTTCATCAATACATCCAATTTTCCTTAACATAATGTAATAATCCAACTGAGATCTTCCTAAGCAAGACTACTGACGAGTGGCAGGATAGGTTCAAATGACCAAATTAGTGAATATGCCCCAAGTCCATGAACAATACATTTGATGAAGTGAAATAAATACTTGTGATGTTACGTGGGCGCCTCAGTCCGAGGGCAGGAGTGGCGACAGGTGCTATGGCTTGAACTTCACCAAGGGGATGTTCTTAGAGTGCAGGCACTTGTCACACACCCACTCCGCATACACCTCGGCGGTCAACAGCTGGAAAGCTGGCTCCGTCAGGCCCGTACACCCCCTGTAATTGCATTCACAAATTATCATTAAAACAATATTGGGCCTATGGATTTGAGCATTGGGTCCTAAAGGGTTAGAACCCAAGGAAAAGAATTGAATATGTTGATTAATTTCAAGGACAGCCTTTTTATGCGGCTATACACATTTTCTAGACAAAAGTTTCTTATATATGAAATATTATAGTAAATACATGTAGTAACTCAATTTTTTCTATGCAGATTGGGGACAAATCTCTGAATAACTAATACTAATTGTGAATTTCATGTTCCTACCATACTTATTATTTATACAATAGCATGAAGAGACCTATAATAATTATTGTAAGGAAAATAACATATTTTGTAAGTTATAACTCACCTATGAAACCAAAAGTTGCACCCAGATTCACATAATATTGCTTGATCATTATCATGTACTTCTTTGTGACACACTCCACAGGGGTAGATTGGTGGTGCATTAGGATTTTGAGGGTTGAACACCATGGGTTGGTCAGGAGGGTATACTTTACCAGCACTTACTGGCATTGGCTTTGGCCCAAACATACCCATATTTTGGCCCATGGGCCCAACACCCTGTCCTCCAGGGCCGCCCATAGCCATGCCACTCATGCCAGCCAATGGACCACAATTGCCCATGTTACCTGGGCCTGGTCCCATTCCCATAGACCCATTACCACCCATTCCCATTGGTCCACCATGGCCCATGTGACTGCCTGAGTAAGGTGGACCTGGCCCCATTGATGACATAGGCCCATTTCCACCCATAGGCCCGCTACCTAATCCACTTGACATTGGACTACCATGTCTCATAGGGCCACAATGACCAGGACCCATTCCTCCACTCTGCATAGGATTAGAGGACATAATAGAACTACTTGGCCCCATAGAGCCATTTGAACAACTAGGTCCCATTGGTCCATTCATTCGAGGTACATTCATGCCAGGTCCTCCACCTCCCATTGGTCCATTCATGGGCCCATTCATAGATCCTGCACCCAGTGGACTGTGCATTGGAGGACCCATAGGACTATTGCTCATGTGACTTCCAGCCATCGATCCCATATTCATTGGACTGCCCATTGGACCAGATGACATTGGTGAACCCATGGGCATAGAATTCATAGGACTCATTGGGCTGCCCATTGACCTTGAATTGGGACCCATACCTGGGCCCATACTGTGATTGCTCATCCCCATGTTTGGGCCTCCCATTGGTGACATTCCACCCATATGGCCCATTGGACTCATGTTGCCCATTGGACTGATACCTCGTGGGGGCATCTGCTGACTCATGGGACTCATACTGTGTTGTAGAGGACTCATGTGCCTCATTGGAGGTCCACCCATACCATGCATAGGACCCATCATTCCCATAGGACCATTTTGGCTCATCATAGGCCCATTGGAACTCATCATGGGTCCATTGTGGGAAACAGTTGATGGAGAATCATCAAAAGGGTTGGATGCTACAATAGTGTCCCCATATCCAGTAAGTGGGGGCGGGAGTAGATCTTGTGCAGTCGGTGGAGGTTGTGATGCCAGAGCATTATTTGCATTTGATGTTTTCCTTCGCTTTTTTGGGTTGCTTGGTGCTGGCGCAGGGGGTGTTGGTGTGTCCATGGGCGGCTTGAAGTCCGGGGGACCCAGGCCAGGCCCCGGCAGCCTGTATGGAGGCATCCCAGCCAGATTGTGACTCATTATGCTAGTGTTTAGTTTCCACTCCTGCTACCATCATTGTTCAGTGATATAGAATGAAATTAGAATGCAGATTCACACATAAGATAGCCCATTGTCACGAGAAAGCGCAATGTCGTGGTGGAAGACAGGTGATACCTATTTCTGTAACAAAAAATATTTGCATTCTATCAGAGTTCTTAGTATTTATATATAACAACATAGATTCTTAGTACATATCATGACATAATATTATCGCTGGGCAAAACGAACTTGGTTAGGGTCGTAAATACCATTACGGGAATCAACGTAAGTAACCTGCAGTATTGTAGGCATACATTCTGCATCTTCGGATAAAAATAACTACCTTTGCAATCATTTATCTCTGACAAAGAAGAACAAAAACTTAAAACTCACTGCATTATCAATTTAACATCGGAATTAATGATTATTTTTTTTCTTCTTCGGGATCTCAAGCAGGCGTGCAACATATGACAAAATACCAATGATACTTCACTTTATATAACCAGGTATTGATATTTGAGAAAGGTATCTTGATTGTTTTATGTCCTAACACACACTAAGTTCACTTTTATTAAGAATTAGTACATAATCGGAAGCATTTTTATTTACGACTCAAGAAATTCCAAACAACACACGCCACATTCACGAAGTTTTTCTACAAAGAAATCGTCGCTAGAGGGCGCTTCAAACATTTTTATTTTTTAATATCATGCAAAGGTATTGCATCATTCTACCAATGTCAAGCAGCTATCATCGTGAACCCACAGACATACAAGGTGGCATTCTAGGAAAGGTTAGAGAAATGTTTGGATTATATCGTGGATTATATATTCATATAAGTATTTGGAAATCGGTTTTCCGTAATTGACTCGCTAAGTTAAGACTGGTGGTATGTGTCAACTTGCAAATGTGCGCAGTATTTTGTTACAACGATGTTAGTATGGTAGTTGTTATACTACATATTCTCGCTCATTTCGTAGGAAAATGGTTAGAGTAGCGGTGCTAGATTCACCGTACGAGTTATATATCGTAGGTTTGTGTCCAATCTAAACCCGGTTTGATCAGAATTCCGTTAATTTCAATAAACGCTATCGGAAATTATTTAGGTATTGTAAATCCAGTTTGGAGATTTATCAAACGAAATAAGCCGGTTTTATGAGAACCGGTTCCTGTTGTCTATGGTCTCGCCCACAGAGCTTCCTAGTGTGTGTTCCATACTATTATTTTTGTTTAGCAATAAAATAGCATAGCGTAGCATTACAAAAAAAACTATTTTTACGACTACTATATGTGCGATTACTATTCGGTATGTAACGCAAAATCGCTAAACATATTTTAGGTTAGAAAAAGGTATTACTACTCAAGAGGGTTTCAAAACATTAACAATAGCCATGGCGATGGCTTTGAATAAGATTTTTACAAGTCTAACAATAACACCAAACTTAATATACAGGCGAGCTATTCACGTAGGCGTTATAAATTTTGCTAGCAAACCAATAATTGAGAAACCAAAACCTGGATTTGGTAAAAGTTACAGAAGAATAGTACACTTTCCTGAAGAATACACTATAAAGCCTTTGAACGTAACAAACCTTGCAGGGAGAGATCCAGTTAGTGGTAAGAAAAAATTTGTTTACTTTATTTCGATCTACTAAAATATAAGTTCTGTTGTACTGCAATGTACAATACATACATTTTTAACCGACTTCAAAAAAGGAGGAGGTTATCAATTCGACTGTAGTTTTTTTTAACTTTTTTAGCTGATTAGTAGCAAACGGTATCCAGGAGAATTTGCATTGACTTTTTATATTGCAGCATTATTCACTTAGGTTTCTCAGAGTCAAACTAGGGTGAGCATTCATAAGAAATTGATACATAACAGAAAGAGGATAAGGTTCAATTTCATTTCTTTAAAATAGACACTACGACGATAACAATGCTGACAAACCTTAGTGAATAATGCAGGTGAAATAGTATCTAATTACTTAAAGAAAAACATATTGAATTTTTTATACAACTGCAGGTGCCGTTATGAGTAATAATGTTAACTTTAATTTTAGGCCGAGTAGTAGCGAAAGGAATAGGAGGGGGCATTAAACACAAGTATCACTGGATAGACTGGGTTCGGGATGGACCGACTGAAGGGCCACCGCAGGAAGAAAGAGTTATACAGGTAAATTACACATTACTACAGGTATCATATGTTGTTGCATAGCCCTGTCTCTGTCTGTCTGTATGGCGCGACATGAATAAAATACACGCGCAGTTTCTCCCAATATTATATTTTATTATTTGCTGACTGCTCACAACTGGTAGTTTTACACAAAATGGTAGTTTCTTACATATTACCAGCAGTCTTGCCAAACCAATGGTATATAATGAACTGCTAGATTGGGTGTTCCAAACTTGAATTTCATCCCTGCTGCACTATAGTGCAGTTAATCCAGCACTGGGTGCCATAGTCATACACCAAATGGATGAAATCCTCATTCTTACTTGCCATTTGTATGCAACTTTAAGTTCAACTGATTAACTTCTTTACTTCAAAATTACCACAATCATGCCTAGTGCCGAACTCATAAATGATGCCAAACTTTATACCAACTCCAATAAAGCATAAAACATACCTTAAAGTATTATTTAAAGGTAAAATTTTTCACTTAAGCAATATTCATATATACAATTTTATCGACAGTACATAGACCAAACTTAAACTAAAAACTGTCCATCCCTTTTTAAATCCATATATCGGAAAGAGATGGTACTACTTTTTAACCAAGGACTATCTTAGTCTGTGTTTTGTAATAAAGAATATATGTTAAGTAGTTAAATTACTATTTGGAACATGATTTTGGTGAGCATCTTCTAGACATCATATTTGTAATATCTGTGATGATTTGGTAGGTAATGGAAGATGGTTGCAGAACAGCTCATATAGCTCTGGTGGCTGTTGGGGACAAACTCAAATACATACTGGCCACTGAGAACATGAAGGCGGGAGACTTATTGAGGACATCTCGAGAATTACCCAGGATTCCAGGTAACTTAAGTCAAATCAATAAAAATAAGATTTGAAATTAATTTCAATATATAACAAAACTTTCTTACTAATAAAAAAGAACTCATTATTCAGATATTTTTCACATATTATACTTGGCACAAATTTTATTGTAAACTAGCAGCCCGGTACGTGCTTTGCTATGCATAAGACATAGTTATAAAAAAAATACAATTAAGTTAATTTATTCAAACAAAAAAATATGTTAAATTGCTAGCTAGTAAAAACTAAAAAAAAAGAATTGGGTACTCTTACTATGGTGGTTCTATATGGGTCTAAAACATTTGGATAAACAATATTTTTTGTTTTTCCATTTTGAGCATGAATAAATAAACAGTTGGGGGTACCGACTCTGGAACAGGCAACATAAAGTTGGCTATGTGAAAAACATGATTCCTCCAAGTCCACACTACAAACGTGAAGTGTTCGCCCTTGGGCCTTGTTTATGGACATCAAGCTGAAGTAGATGCATCTTGAAGTATTGAATCCCAATGTGCATCATCCTCCAATAAATGCAAGAGTTGACATGCTTCACGATATGATGACATAAAAGACCGGTGACTGTTCTCAATTCTTGAAATGATTTTGGGCCATTGACGTTAACTAATAACAATCGCAAATAAAAACACTCTGCATTGTTACTGTATATATCCTCCCAATAGCATCTGTTTGGAAAATGCCTGGATGCCCATCGACTGCCGTTCCTTGTTTACGTCTTTGACATTTTTTCGAAGACACATTCCATGTGTAATACTGGGGCACATCAGAATATAAAAAATTTCGCATAATTTTAAAAAAGCGATCAACGTTGTCGCTTGTGGGTGTGCTGCTCTTTCCAATATATTTGCTTCATTAAAATAAATACGTTGGCCATTCTCAAGATGCACAGCCAATTATTGTAAATAAAATAAAAAGAAAAATCTTTCTTCTAAACTATGTAAGATCCGTAATCTTGATACAGTTTTTATTAACATGTAGGAATTATTAATGGGTTTATGGCTAAAATAATTCAAATTAATATTTTAAAAAAGTTAAGACTTTATTTAATGTTCAATATGTTTGCTTTCAGTCAGAGCTAATGAAGGAGATGCATACATCTTAGGAGCTTTACCTTTGGGAACTATTGTCCATTGCATTGAAAAAGAGCCAGGTATGTATGATAAGTAACTTCACATCAAATTCTTTGTGGCACAGACAGGGAAAATAATATCACCCTTAAGACCTGTATCATAAAGGTTATGTTATATATTGGACTGGGTATCTACACTAATATTATAAAGAGGAAAACTTTGTTTGTTTGGTTGTAATGAATAGGCTCAAAAACTACTGGACCGTGACGTCCGCTAGTTAGCTAATATAACAATAACAAATTGTACTTTAACATGTTTTTGAAATGTATTATTGCTGAGTTTGTTTGACAGGTTCTGTTCAGTAAAAATATCCATCAGAACATTTATAATGCTGTATATTCATGTCATTGTGATTACATATTTAAAAGTCATATCAAGTAAAGATAGACTTTGAATTTATGTTCCACTTCCAGGCAGAGGTGGTCTGTATATCCACGCTGCAGGCACATATGGCACCATATTAAGGAAACAGGATGACAGAATTGTTGTTCAAATGCCTTCTAAGAGGTTGTTTAGCTTCGACTTACATTGTATGGCTGTTGTTGGTAATTATATTTATATATTAATATATTTTTTTTTTCTGATTCCGTCGTTCTTCTATACTACATTATAGATCTTGATTCGGTTTTTACTTAAATGTAAGGCGTTAAACAATAGGTTTTATAGGTAAAAAAATCTATATTATAATTATATAGAGAGTAGAGAAAGACAATGTTTTATAAGTCGTAAAAATCCGTAACCCGAGGACAGGTCAATGCAAAAATTTAGGTTGGTTGAAAATTCTATTTGGTCCTATTAGTTATTCTCCAGTTCCATTTCAAATCGAGCCTGTCAAAAATGTCACAACATCCTTAAGTAAATTTTCTCTTTTTATTACTCCCTTTGTGGATCAGATTATAGCAATGTATTAACACACCTTATTACTTTTACCAAAAGGTCGATTATCGAACATACTGCACGGTGAAACCCATATCGGGTCTCCGCAGCGCAACCGGTGGCTCGGCAACCGACCCCGATCAGGGCTATGGCAGCGGAAGTCAGGACGTCATGGCAGGAAGATCAAGCCTCCGAAGCCAGTGAAAATCATCGCTCATCCAAACAAACATGTTCTGCCAGAGGTTAAGTTGAGTATGCACCCTTAGCTTGACTAGTTTTACATTTGTAAGTATATTTATGTTTAAATAAAGTAATGTTAGAATGTGCATGTCTTGTTTTATTAATAACTTATCCACTGTAGTTGTTACACTAGTGATGTTGATAAATAGTACTTAAAATGTATTTTATGGAATGTATGGAAGTATGTATATCTTATATATTTTCATCAATTCACGGAATCTGTTCATATGTTGTTAGTTTACCCCTAGATTTGGATTAATTCATTTACAAAAAAATTACCAATTGATTTCAGTACTATCATGTGCTTTAAAAATTTTTTAGATAATGTTTTTTAACGAGATTATTATTCATTGTGTATCCTTCGATTGGCATAATTAAAATACAGGGTGCACAGAAGTAAGCAATAAAAAAATAAGTAGTTTATTAGTAAATTTAAGGCTCCTTGCAGCAAAATGTCCTACCTACAATATTCACTTTCCCTCTATGTGAAATTGCCGTGAGACATCCTATATAACGCTTCACTAACTCACATTCCAAATAGTTCATTTTCAAATTCGCAGGTAATAAAGTCCATAATAATAGTCATTAATGCCGATAATACATCTATATTTTATAATATTGCACTTATTAATAGGATATCACAACATGAAAAGCATTTCATATGCATTTAGCATTGTTTGGCAACATAAACAAACATCAACAATGGAATATAACATAATCTTCTCAATCTTCATCATCCGATAGTTCTACAATCTGTAAAAGAAACACATCATTATATTATATTATATATTCACGCCATCTCAGAAGGATCCCCAAAGGGGCAAGCAGAGGTGTTGTATTAACAACACCCACATTTCACCAAAGATGATTAAGTGCCAACGTGAAAGAGGTTGAGTCCATCCCCGTCTCAGGCACTATAGACACTCAGACACTATACGTCTTTGAATTACTAAGCATATGTATATTTCCTCACGATGTTTCCCTTCACCGTAAAGCTCGTGGTGCAAAACCACTGCACTTAAGATTTAGGAAAAACTGATTAGTAAAGGTCCCTGGTATTCGAACTTGCGTCGCTAGCGTAGCAGCCAACTACTCAAACCACGGCACTTTACAATAAAGTAAAGTATAGTGACTGTGTTCTTTACTAAACCTATCAAATATCTTTGACAAGTCACACAATATCTTTATAAATTATAGTCTATCTGTTATTCTGATGTGTAAGCAATATTTATGTGAAGTTTCATCAATATCCATTCAGGTGTTTTTGCATGAAAGAGTAATAAACATACATCCATCCATAAACACATTCTTACAAACGTTTATAATGTGAAGTAGGTGTTGTGTGCGATTGGTAGAGAGAGAGACTACTTACATCAGTCATTTCCGCGGTCATTTGCAGCTCATTCAATCCCGTGACTTCTTCCAAATAGTTTCCTCTATCCAACACTCTGAGCAAGAAGTTGATATTTTCCTTCCTATACATGGCCAGGACGAGCTCCGAACACGCTATACATTGTCTAAACTTGCTGTATGTTGGCACCACTGTCGTATAAGAGTGTAGGAAACCTCTTATTGAGTGCGGTATCGGACCCAATTCCCCTTGCATTGTTTGAGGTAGCTCCCAGTCGCTGGTCAAGTTATATACCGCGGGTGCGTGCACTCTGAAATGAGACGTACCTTCTTTAGGTGATGGTCGAATTTTCATTGTTTTTTATAGTGCTGGTAAATGTGAAAGAATCGAAATACTTTAAGAATTTTTTTTAATATTTAATGTTGCTTTGTCCAGTACCCCCCTATCACGGGTTTGCCACCGTTTTCGTAATCTATACAGCGAGTAATATAGCGAGGGTCACTCGCAATATTTTTATGAGTTATTAGTTATTCACCTCACCGCTGGGAGTCGCTGCACAATTTCTCATACTAATATTCGGCGGAGACGCTAGAGTATAGATTACGGAAACGGTGGCAAACCCGTGATAGGGGTACAGTTTGTATTAGTGGGCAATTTGTGAAAGCGTATCAACCTGAGAGGGTGTTGTAACAAACCGACGAGTATCTCGACGGCCAGCGCGCCCGCGATGGCGGCCACACCGGGCCGAGTCACGGTACATTGCTGGTCTAGAGTGCGGTCTTTCATTGACTAAGTACATGGAACAAAAACAACGATTAGTATTAGGATCTCAGCATACGATTAGTTAGTATGATGATGCGGTTGATAAGTTTTAGAGCTTCTTAAGTTTAATATGTTAACAGTGGTGGTAGGGTTTCACAATAGAGTAGAGAAGAATACACTGGGTTCGGAAGGTTGCTTTTGCTGAGAAGAACCCAACAAGAAACTTAACAATTACTCTTTTCAGGCTTACTCGTTTGCCAACAGTACAGTTTGAAAAAAACATACAGTCGAATTGATAACCTCCTTTTTTTAAGTCGGTTAAAAACACAAAGGTAATTAGATAGGTACGTACATTGCCGGGTGCTGTGACGTCATTACAGAAGTAACAGCCGAGCTGCGAGCCCGCTATGAAGGTGCGGCGCAGCAAACTGTCCGCGGGAATGGTCGCCGACACGCCGTGACGCATCACTAGGAAGCTGTCGAACCCGAGAGCCGCGTTTATTACTATCTGCAAATCGTCCATCACAACCAATCACCATTAGTGCATTAAATAAGAGAGGCATAATAGGGTCTTCCGTTTGATATTTGGAACTGCTTGACTTCGGACTACCAGTCCACGTTAACGAAGATCACAGCCAAATAATGTTATCATAATGAATATATGGCATCGCGCAAATGACACATTCTGTTACAAGCATTTCGTCCTCGTCTACAATATACTTACGTAAAGTATTCGTATTGTATTGTGTAAAAAATTTGAAAATCCTTTATTCAGTCTAGGCCCCCAGTAAGGCACTTATGAAAGTCGAAAAATTTACCAGCGGTACGGAAACTAGCCTTCTGAGAAAGCCCATCAAGAAACTGGCATCTCAATGCAACAATGATAATTACAATAAAAGAACAAAAATATTCACAATAGTGACAATGTTTGTCACAAACATGTTTTGTAATATGGGGGTAAGTGTTCACCTTGCCATGATGTGCAGCAAGCAGCGTTGGCAGCCAGCGTGCTTCCCTCGTGTCGAGCAGTAGGAACACCACGTCGTGTTCGGTGATGGCCTCCGTTATCAACTTGATGTTCTCAATGGTTTCCTTGCGCAGAGCCTCGCCCACCGGGTGACCAGGCATTGGGATGTGTGCTGACACGCCTATTGATTTCTGTATCACCAAATACATGTTTAACCTCAAGTCGGTAAATTCAAGGCACCGTCCATCTTGTATACAAAGGGAGAGGAAGTGTGAATGATGACATCATATTACTGTAATTAAAGGGAGTGAATAGAATTCTTCTTCTCACTCTTGCCAGAGTGGTCGTGGTTATATTAGGTCTATACTATTGAGTGGCGGCTATAGCAATACATACACACCTCCACTTGCTTCTATTGCAAGCGTTGCGAGACCATTCATGGTGGAGTATGTGACACTTTATGAGGTGAGACTTGAAGAGGTGAATACAGTACGTACCTCAAGCATACATAGAAGCGTACCAGTAAGGAATCTAGGAACAAATCGTTCGAAATGACACACTCACACAGACGCGTGCATCTACGACATAATAAGCGGATTTGGCGTAATGTCAGTATGGAGTGTCACGTCGTGGTCGATCGCGCATACGTCATTTACGTATTTCAAAAACATTTTAGCAAACCTATACTTGGGGTACAGATATGACGGCTGATAGAAAGGAATGGAAGAGGAAAACTCATTGAGACCTTGGATCTAGTGATTAGTATACCTGAGTGCTACAATAAGTGCCGCGAGTTCGGCTCCCGCGTCAGGGCAAACATCAAATGCTAGGATTTCAAATATTAGTATTATATCCGTTGTCTGGTACCATAATAAAGAAGTATTTAAGGATTGTTAGCATGCAAACAGTGGTCTCTGCCTACCCCCATGGGATACAGGCGTAAGCATATGTATGTATGTGTGGTACCCATAACAAAAAAGCTTTGTTTAGTTTGCTAGTAGGTGCTGTAGGATAATGTAATCATTATTTAGTGTTATTTTCCCTAAACTGTAGCAGTCTACATTGGACTAGCTAGAGTGCCCTTAGAGAAATGTTAATAAAGTCGGGTACTCACCACAGATGGCAGAATTTTTTTCAAATTGGCAGCTGCTGTCTCAGCCTTTCTCTTCCCTCCATTAATGCAGTCCTCGTGTGTGTAGAGCACTTGGCGGGTCGGGTTGGAGTATGACACCTTGCCGTTGTCTATGAATGTTATATAACGAAATCCCCATGCCTGATAAAATTAAATAGATTAATAAGCTACTTATGATTTATTTTAAAAAGCATTTTACATACCAAAGAGTCTTCTAAAAATATAAGTGCAGTGTTTTGTATTACGAGCCTCATGGTGATGGAAAACATAGTGAGTTAACCTGCATATGTCTAAAGAGAAATTCAAATATGTATGCAAAATGTATAGTGCCTGAGACAGCGCTGGACTCACAATCTGTTACATTAACTTAAACATCTTCACTGAGAAATGTCAAGTGATTTTTATGGCCTACTTCAGTGTCAAAAGGTTTAATCTAGTTGCAAGTTGCATTCTTTCTATAATATTCTTTGGATAATTAATGAATCTTACCAACAATCCCCTAGCGACGTGACAGCCCAGAGTG
Source organism: Watsonalla binaria (assembly GCA_929442735.1). NCBI lineage: Eukaryota > Metazoa > Arthropoda > Insecta > Lepidoptera > Drepanidae > Watsonalla > Watsonalla binaria. The sequence continues at coordinate 3,532,304 of OV838932.1, forward strand.
CCGGCCCCAAGCAGGAGACATTTGGTAGTCTTCAACACATTCATGTTAAGACCTGGCACCAGCCGCCACTTCATCAGCTTTATATTCAGATCTGATGATTTATCTGCTAAGCTGAAAAAGATAATTGTATGCTACAAAGCAGCCAAGTATAAAGCATGTAATTATAGTATTGGGTACCAATTGTACATTCATATAAAATGGTTTGCCTTGACCGTCAAGATGCAATAGGTAATAATTTTAACACCCATTCAAAATATTTTCCTTTCTTTATGTGGGAACTACCTTTCGGACTTCACACCCGCTACAGAGTGGGATATGCCAGTCTCTTAAGGCTGAACCTCATAGTGCCCTCCAGCTCGCTTTTAGAGGCAGGCTTAACCATGACCAATAAAAATATTGCCTAGGATAATCCTTGGTCTAATAGTAGGATGAATATTAAATACTAAATAATTGGGAAAAAGATTATAATAAAAAATTACATCATCCATACTTACTAAGATGGGTCCATTGAAGACGACATGTTGGCAATTCTTGGTCCAAATTTGCCTTTGACATTTCTCTCCCAACCAACCCAACCAGCACTGCTTATTTTTTTTAAGTCCTTAAATTGAATATGTTACAATTGCATGAAACAGGTTAGATTGACTGTGGACCATTTTCAATATTCTATACATCTGTCATTTTAGCCCGTAAAGAGCTAACAAATCTATTATTTTATCCTAATTACTTATTTCACTTTGAAAGCTTATTGAAACTGGCCATTAGTAGCTTATATACATCCTTGGAACTTAAAATATTTCTATTCCTAGTTATAATTAAAAAGGTAACAGATAGATAGACCTATTTATGTGGAGGTGCCACATGTGATATAGATATGAAAAAAAAAACCTTAAGTCTATAAGTGCTCTACCCATGTAGAGCACTTATAGACTTAAGGTTTTTTTTCTGACTATTCTCATTTTTAATGAGTTAAACTGCTTCGTTGGTCAAGGTGCTGTAAAGCTCTATTGTGGAACATGAACTTCAGGGTTGGATCCCCAGGTCAGGTAAAGTGATATTGCAATCTACAATCGATTAGTGTCTGGTTAGTGGCAATAGGCAATAGGTTAGTAGTAAAAGTCCCCTTCTTACATGCAACTTTAAAGACAACTTTCTGAATGTGGGTTACTATAAATACATCTTTGCCTACCCCTTCAGGGAATACAGGCATGAGCACAATTATTTATCTATATAACATATTTTACCAAATATTCTTACCTGTGGTACTTTAATGGTGAGAATGCAGCTACTATCTATACCTCCATGTACACTGCACCTAAGAGCTATCACTTGAATATCATGCTTGCCAAGAGTTGGACAGTACTCCAGCAATGCAGCCACCAGCAGCCTCAAAGGCCATCCCGGATTTTTCGTGTTGCTTGGATCGTAGAAAACGAAATATATACTATACATGTTAATCTTCACAGCTGTTTCTGTTATCCCATGTCCTATAATTTCAGCCAGAGTATGTATAACAAGCCCATCATCTTTTTTTGCAACAATGAAAAAGCTTTTCTGTGCATTATCAAGCGCTTTGTAAGACTTCAATGTTTCCAACTGTTTGTGGGTGAAGTGTCTTGTGATGTTTGCCATGGGGTGTTTGACATACACTGTTGGCTGGCTCGGTGCTGGGAATGCAAACCAATAGTAGTAGTGATATTTTTTGGGATTCTGCAAAGAGAAAAAATTTGGTTGGTGCTTTTGCAACACCTTTGGTTTAGTGGTTAGAGTGCCTGACTTTAAAGCTATGTGTTGTCAGGAACCTGCATTGGATTTTCAGAGAGGTAAGCTTATTCATATTCAATGTGGCACATAGGTACATACATTTTTGTATAGATATGAAGTGTGTGTTTATGTTTGAGACTACATGACATGAGTGTATTTAGTCATCATAAATGGTAAGCACTGCTTATTTGCTTATGTGGAATGCACACAACACACAGGGTTGTGGGATGGACACGCATGAGGGCAAACATTTTATGCGTAGACCATTTGTGATTGCTTTGTGTCTAGATGTTTAGTAACTATAACAAGTATGTATTTAAAAAGTAGCTTCATATTATATCTATTGTGTGGTACCCATAGTACAAGCATTCGTTAAGGATTAGACAGTGCTGGTGTCCAGACAACATAGGGAACCCATTTTTTTTACATGACTTGCAGTTTGTATATTTGTCTAAAATGGAATTAAGTATTATTTGTGATTAAAATATCATAAGTAAATACAACTTACAGCATAAGATAGAATGAAGAAGCTCAGCAAACAGCTAGGGTTGCGGATCCAAGCTCTGTGATAAATATTGCCACCCACAACCTCTCCCACTGAGTTCAATAAGGCTGTCTTGTCAATTTTCTTGAAGTCTTCTGTTGTGTTCTTGTTCATCAAGGTACCTTTTATATTTGAACAGTACAGCTCAGTCTGAGGAACCCTGGGAATAATTCATACAAATGAATAATAGTTTTTTTTCTAAATCTGGGTAATTCATTAATTTTATTTTTAACTCATAGCTTGTGCACTGGTAAAAAATATATATGTTGAACATAAAACCTCCTTTTTACGCAAGGCGGGTGAATCAGCTGTTTTTTCATAGTCATCACGTATGGAACAGTTGTCATTTTGTGCGTTTGTGCATGGAATAAGATTGACAAATCAAATTACTTACTTATTGAACGAGGTACCATCTACATCGAATATTGCCCCAATATCATCACGGTATGTAAAACGCCCATGAATTTCTCTTGAACTCTCATCCAACATGTCTACGTTAAGTTTTAGTTCAGTAAGGGCGTGCCAAAACGAAGGGTGCACGAAAGACATAAACGGTGCATATTGGATTATTGGAGCGTCTTTCATAGCCATGATTTGTTTAAATGCTGAGACGAGAATACCCACAGGTTCACATTTATTCAAATACTACGTAGCTAAAGCAACAATTTTCAATCTAACAAGGAAAATCAATAACAAACAAACTTGTTCTGATTTGACACTTCATACATTTCAGTTGTCAGACACCTGTCAAAATTTTAGAAGAATACTCCAAAGACAAGTAAACGATTTTTTTTATTGCCTATGGAATTCTCCACGCATAGGATAATAACTTCTAAGTAGTCGCCTTTACGCCTCTGTTTTTTTCCGGACTTTCTTAATTATGTATTTATTTCATAACTTTTTATTCGTATCTACTTTCAAATCGTCTGAGTGACATGATTATACAGCTGGATCTTATCTCGCGTGTAAGGTTTCGCGTATGTCCGTTTGTATTTGTAACAAACAGATGGAATATTTACTTAATTAATGAAATATGAACTTATTATTAATTATATCTGGCAGTTAATTTTCTACAAACAATTAAGTTTCTTTTTTTTTTTTGATAAATGTTGTATTTCGAAGCTATATGGGATGTCAGTCAAATGATATAATGTTGTAAATGGCTTTCACTATATTTTGTTGATTTGATTACAAAACAAATTTTACTAATATAATTCTAATTCCATGTAGCTGTTGCTTCTTTTTGGTCAGTACAGTCGAAATTACTGTGAAACTCTCTGTAAGTAAATCATAGGTACTTGTATATTTTATATATTATTATATATTAGCGGACATCACGCAGTTTCACCCGCGAAATTCCCGTTCCTGTAGGAGTACTGGAATAAAATATAGCCTAAGTTACTCGCTGATACATCGACGTCAGCTCTCCATTGCTGAAAGAATTTGCAAAATCGGTTAAGTAGTGTTCAATACAAACAAACAAACAAATCTTTCGTCTTTATAATACATAGATGACGCAGTCAGAGCTCCAGGTTCCCGCTATATGCATCAGTCAATCGTGTAATCAGTGGTATAATTTCTTTCCACTTTCAATATTGAACATTGTTTCAGGTTTATAGGTTTATGTTATTACTTTTAATTTAGAAAGTTTTCAAAAAATTTATGGGCTATGGCAGTTAGTTGTTACGAGGTAACATGCGAGAAGAATTCACCCAAGTCTTCGTGTTCTTCGAATAGTTCTAAAGGGGGCTCATTACAACCTTGTCGATTAGTGAAGATAAATTTTGCTGCCGATGAAGGCAATACGACATTCGATAAACGGATCAAATCTAAGAAAAGTAAAGACTCAAAGTCCCCATATCTTGCCGGAGATAAGGTTCAATTACTGACTCGTGTTACTGAAAAAAGGCTAATACAGAAGAAAGGAACTGGTATGTCATCATTCCCTGCAGTTGTAAACCTTTACAAAGCGAGCTCCGATGAGTTTAAATTAATGAAAAAGAGAAATAAAAATGTAAAAAAATCTGTATTGACTCTTCCCACCGAGCCAGCACCTGTGCCCCAGGCATGTACTGTCAGTGATATTAATGATTCTGAATATTTCGAGCGCAACTACGAAACGAGAGTAAAAAAACGACATCCCGTTCAAAATAACAAAAAATCTCGCGGTCACAAGAATTTTGAATTCTACGATAGGGATGCGAGATATTGTTCTGACATGAATATCGACCTAGATTGTAGCTCTACGGATTTGTTAAAGCCCTATGAAGGTGGGAATAACGTTGCGAAGAATCATTCATCTAAGGATAGGCCCGGCGAAGCAGTGAATGCTCATGATGTTTGGGAGGTCTTGAGAAATATAAACCAGTTCCAGTTCCGACCATCGCCGCCAATGTCTAATGATAGTATAAGGTCTCCTAAGAAAAAGAGACCGACGCCTAAGAAACGTTACAAGCAAAGAGATGCACGGTAAATTAATTACATCAAATAAATTCCCATGAGCATGCCATAATAATATGTGAGTAATCTTTTCTCTTTTTTTCAGCATGATTGAGACATGTCGAACGGAGGAGTTTGCTTATATTTCAAGATTCGATCTGGATAGCAAAACTCCAACATCCCCAAGCTTTTCTCCATCGTCTAGTCTAGATCGTGTCACGGTGATCGACCAAAAAAACGAGTTTTCACAAATGTGTAAACAGTTTCAGAAAAAAATTGCTAGTACACGCAATTTAATTAAAGAGAAAGAGAACATGAAACCACCTGCCAATCACATTAAAATTGCAACACAATGCAGAATGTCTCCTAAAATTTATACAAAATCTATCAAAATGAAAGAAAATAGTAACAACCAGTTAATTATCTTGGAACCCAATGATCAAGCTCCTAAGAAAGCTAATATGGATAGTGGAAAACATGGTGACACAAGCGTAAAGTATGAAGGCCAATATAAAAAATGCTCAACTTCGAGTTTTGATATGCATTGCATGGAAACTCGGGTCGATTGCATGCAGAACACATCAAATATTCGGGATGAAGACAGAATACGAACTGGAAAAAAGAACACATCCCCTAAAAGTCGAGTTAATTGTTACGAACACTCGCATAATAATTTCATGTATGCAGGAAATTCAGGTACAAGTAAAGAAGGTAATGGTGACATTCAACCATGCAAAGATGATGGTACGTTTTGTAATGTAATAGGTACCATAAATAAATTAGCTTTTAAAATGTCTAGAAATTTGCTTTTAGGTAATAGACACATGTGTGTGTTTGGTGGTGCGTAGTTTTGGTTTATAACACACTAGTAATCATCAAAAACGCAAATCCAGGTTGAGGGTCATCTAGTATAATTCCCCCATGATATAATCTTTGGTACCGCAGATTGGTACTGCAGAGCTTAGAGAATAGTTGTAGTGAACTCTGGATTTTTAACATATTCCAGCAAAAGTTCAGCCCATGGAAGATTTAACTCAAAGAAGTAATCCTAAGAAACACAAGGAAGTAGTTTGCAGCCGACGGCTAGATGAAGTCACGAAGATACAAACTCATACAATCCAAAATAAATCTCGTTTATTAACATCGCCGCCTGTGATACAGCCAAAGTTAACTCAAACTGATATAAAACGACGTTTGTCATCATTCAAGTTCCCGATAGTAGTTTTAGGTAGAGAACAAATCAGTTCACACGTACCAGTAATGGATGGAGATGCACCACAATTTGATGGATTAGATAGACATATTTGGCCGTTTATGATTGATTGGAAGCCAAAATATATAAAGGATAATAATAAAGGAGAAAATAAAACAGATTCCAGAACTGTGAATATACAGAAAAGTAAATTCACTTCTCCTCCTGTCGATAGCGAGAAATTACATAAAACAAGTCCTAGTGAAATAGTTTCTCCAAGCAAGCAAGCTCGCTTACAAAGGCAAATGTTTAGCATGAATATATCTGTCAAGAAAAAAATAGAACCGAAGAAACCAATTTCGGTTGTTGTTAACAATACTGCAGATAGTAAAAACAAAGTTCAACAGGGCAATGAACCGAAATCAATTCGACAACTTAAAGATAGAGTAATAAAGTTGCTGTACAAGAAGTCTTCATCTCAAAATATCATCGAAGAAAAGTATCAAGGCAGTGAACAGGGCGACATCAATACTATCAAAGCTCCGAAGGGGGAAAGAAGGAAGGTTGATGCTTACACCGAAACTAGTCTGCTCTCTAGCACGTTTAGTGAAGATGTTATAAATCCCTTCGTCTATAGTAATAGCAGCAACAAATCAAAACATAGAAAAGCCTTAGCAATCAAATATCCTTGGTCCAAAGGAAAATCAACTGGTGACTTCATAGAATCAGTGTTAAGGAAAATTGTGAACGGAGCTTATTATACTCATGATTGCAAGCCAAACCGAGGTATTATAATACATTTTTATGTCTCATATAATCATGTATATCAAAATATCAAGTGATAATTTTCAATATTTTTTTTAGATTCCAGAGAAGCGTCTATACAAACATCCGTTTCGATCAAGACCAACGCTATCGAACCTTTAGATAATATTTTGGATCCGCTCGTTAGCTCAGATACTTTGTGTGCGTTACCCGGGTTTGAGAATACAATGCCAGATTTAGAAATCAAAACATTAAATTTGAACCAAATTGCTGTAAAGCACTGCGTAACAAATATCATGTTACAATTTGATGTAAAGGGACCACCGGAACCGGCAAACACAAAGATAAATTGTAAACGCTCATCGTCCATAATGCCCCTCGAAATTATAGACGGCCAGACGAAAATTTTTAAATGTAAAACTACAATTCTCAACGCCATGTTGCCTGCTGAGTTATGCAGTTTATTGCCGAAGATGTTGCACTGTATTATGGATAGTGATGTGAAAGTAGGTTTAGTACCTCCTTTGAATAAAACTGAATCTCACTTGTCCACCATTACAGAGATAACTCTATGTGAAAATTTGGATACTTTCCCACCGTTGGTTTTCATGGAAGCCGAAATTCAAAGCTTGCTTAGAGGAATGTTTTCAGGTAGTATGAGAAATACATCCTCTTGTTCTGTCCGTCGTTCAAAGCGGGCTTTTAACTATAGCAATTGGTGCCTGGTTATGGATCTCTTGCCACAGCTGCCAAGAGAGATCTTGATCAATTATGAGGCATATATTCCGCTGCCAATCGCATATGGAAAGGAAGTCATCAAAGAAACGCCTGCAAAGTGTCCAGGAACATCATCACCCTATCGATCCCATGTGTGTACGGATTTAGTGCCTTATACTGGAACAAACCGAATTCCGCAAAACTTAACCAAGCTATTAAATTTGTCACAAGTGGTGAGGAAATCCTATACTGATATAGATTTCAAGGGCACATATTACATTCCAATATTGATTAAGCCACTCCAAATAACATGTGACAATAATAGTATACAAGTTGATCTGGCTTTTATGAATAACCAAGGATTAAACACTGCAATGTGTGTTACTATTAAAGATATGAAGATCAATTCGTTTTATAAGTGGTTCTCGAAAAGTTCTTTCGAAAACAAAATCAAAGCTATAAGTGGCTGTGATGATTGTTCTGAAAATACCATGACGCATGTGCCTAATGGTTTAAATGTGGATAAAAAGTACAATCCAAATAAAATACACGCGAGTAGAGGTAAAATTAGGAGGAGAGGGTTCGTGAAGTTGTTCAGAAAGTGCAAGTCAACAACAAGTATAGTGTGTGAAAAGCCGACACTATTGAGCAAAATCACAAATTTGGATGATTTTCTCCAAATTTTGGGACCAAGCAAACAACTTTTCAGTGTATTTGATGAATGTGCCGCTAAGAATATTTTGTCCTGTATAACGGAGGTAAGTAGATAACACAATTCAACAATAATTGAAAAGCCAAATCTATCAAAATGTACCTAACATTTCAATAGATTTTTCAATAGATTGGGTTTTCAATTCGTAGCAAGAACATTATTTCCCGAAATAATTCAAGGTAATGCGGAAGTATTTCAGAGTTCAGCCTTAGACAGCAAAGTTAATTGGAGTATAGGGGACAAGGTGACCGCTTGAAGGAGCTGTAGTTGGCTGAAGCAATTTACTACGATTTTAATGGAATGGATGGCACATATGATTCAAAATGCTCTACAACTTTCGTTACATTCCAGATGAAAGCTTGGATATCAGAAATAAATGCGAAGCAAGCGCTCTTAGTCCTTTTATTGTTAAATAAAAAGGAAACGCCCAATTTGACAAGATTCAGGCCGATTCTGTTGCAAGGCATCGCAGTAAACAGGATCACTCGATCACTAGAATTGGACATGGAGATAGAAGTTATTGAAAGGGAGAACATAAAGTTTTCACAGGTATGTAACTCATTAATTGCCGATACTATTAGCTTACTCGTTATGGTTAAGCCTATCTAAGTCATCAACATCAACATCGGCATCGGAGAGCATACCGTTGTGGACGATCTATCGCACTACAAAGGATGCACAGAGGCCATTGAAATTGGAGCCTTGCATATTGGCTGTGAGTTCTAAGGCCGCAATAGGCGGCACAGTCTTTTGCCGCGCTATAAACCAAATTCGGATTATATTCATATACCATGCTATACTGTAATTGCGACCTTTAAAAACTGAAGAGTCGTTAAACACCACACTGGCAATGTCATGCCAGAGTCAAGATATTTTATTCAAATTAGAAATTACAATTTAATTTGTATTTTGTTGATTCACCGACAGTATGAAGGGATATCGTATGTAGCAGCTTCTAGAGAGAATCAAGACAACTTATTAGAAGAGTTATATTGGATTGCTAAAACCACTGTGAGAAATTAATTTTATTTATTTTATGTGGTCCTCATTTTATTTACACTCACTTATCTACTGCATTTTTTACCGCATCATGATTTAATTCATTCACAGGCATCCGACTACCAGAAACCTTTTGATGAGACCTCTGAAAGATTGCTCAAATCACTTCTGGAAAAACGAAAGATGCTCAATCCGTCATATTTACGAGTTATGGCGCGATACGTTGGATTAGGTTTGTTGAAATCACCAAAGAAAAATTGAATTTGCAAGTAAAGTGACATTTGGTGGAAATTGTTTGTGATAGTGAAATGTGATTTGAGTGTGTACTGTTTATACATTTTATTATTTATACAATAAATTATTGATTTCCTAATATAAAAAAATGTTTTTATTAAATCTGTCTTCGGGGACAAGGTCAGAGAACATTATGCTCACGCCTGTACGCTTCGGAGGGGCTGGCACCAGCCTGAGACACCGAAACGTTATTCCTCATCAGTAGTGAGTTTGGCCATCCACTCAAAAAATCAACCTGAATAACAAGTGTGATTAAAAGAGATCTTTCGCATATATAAAGAAAAATTGTTGCAAAACAATACGAGGCAGTATGGTCTTATGACTTAGCCTGCTCTAAAAGAATGAAACAAAATTTTCATATTATATTAATATAGCTGTAATCCCCATTCCAAATATGGTTTAAAGCAAGACTGGACTAAACTCGTACTAAAATTATGTCTATAAACAATGTACTATAGGAGTAAGTGTCCATCCCCTTAGAAATCCGTACCACAAAAAAATATATACCATAGATTGTTGATAATTTTAATAAATATAAGGTAAACGTAACTTTGACCGAGTGAACTGTTCATTCCCAGGATCGATTTTAAATGTCGATTACTACGAACATAGCTTATTAAGTAATGAAGGAAAATGCTACTTCGTTTTCGGACTTTCCAGATAGCATTAACTATATTAACTACTTTATATCTCTGAGACCTGCTTTCTCCGCTACAACATCACAACTGATAACTTAACTACCAATTGGGGTAAACGATAGGAAACAGAAAACACGGATAGTTTTTACATTTTTTTAATGTTTAAAGTAAAATCACTTTTGCGGTGCACTCTTGTCAGAGCTCTTTGAGTCACGCATTGAAGCCGAACGCCTACGTTTCAACTCTTCCTGGCGGCGCACCTGAGAATAAAAATATTTATCAATTAATTTAATTTGACAAGGTATTCATTCGATTTACATTGCTAAGAAACACAATATATGAACAAATATGATCAGCTAATTAGCTTTTTTTTCATATTACCTTGTTGCTGGATTTAATACCTTAGTTTATATAGATCATAAGCCAAGGGGTAAGACACAGCTCTTTAATCTTACAGCTAAATGTAAATAACCATATATTTAAAATATGATCATATGACAAAAGCTGTAGTGGCCTTCAGCTATTTAAGACTAAAGTGTACTATGTATTAATGTAGCCTTATTACTTACAATATCAAAAAATGTCGATATGTTGGGGCTCTTTTATAAACACTTGTCAAATTGATTTTTTTTAATGGAAAAAGTTGGACTCCATGCTGATTACAAATAGATAAAAACCTGTTTAACTATGATTAAACAATAGTTATGAATATGAAACTTTTTATCCATGTTTTCTAAAAGCGTATGTAGTGTTCTACCTTCTAGATATGTTAGGGGTAAGTTCTAAACTTAATCTTCAGTGCCCTAAGGTTTAAACGTTTTTACGTTGAAAATATAGTTCGCGTATTTTGATTATTTTATATACGAACGTTAAAAAGTGCCCTAAGCAGCAAGTATAGGAAGTATTGTCTCCAAACAAAACTCAAAACGCAAGAACACGACACGTACACGAACTTTTGGCACTGACTTTGTCAACCCAGAAATTAATGTCAACAACTGTATCATATCTGGGAAGGCAAATGCTACTGACAGCCACATAATATCATGATCCTTATAAGAAGTTAGTAAATGATGTATATGAAGGTGCTTACCTTGGATTCCTTCTTCCTCTGTGCAAGCAACTTAGCATAATCAGCCTCAGAGGCCTTGCGCTTGACGAGGCGCTTCTTCTTCAGCGCCAGTCGGTGACGTCTGCGCTGCAGGACCACTGGGGTCACTAACCTCTGGATCTTAGGTGCCTGCACACAAACAAATAAATATATTGTAAAGCTGACTGTACATAATTCTGTTTGTTTGGAATTATTTGTAGACCATTGATTCATTGGTGTGTGGGATTAGTGACTGCAATTTTATAATATCTGTTAGAGCTAGTATGTATGTTGAGTTAGTGTTGATTTTGACTCTTTTGTTGTTAAGTGTTATATTTGGACACAAGAAAATTTTGCTAAATGTAATTTGTCTGTGGTCATTAGGACAGGGAAGAAAAATTACATAACCTGTAATTTTTCCTATTTTGCTTTGATTGGGCAGGGAAGAAAAATTCCGGGATATTTTTAACAGACCTAAAAAAAGGTGGACTCTATCAATTAGACTGCTTTTAAGTCACAGGTTAATTTCTGCAGAGTTATTTGTATGATGAAAGATGTAGGTCTAGGACTACTTCAGCTAGTGCAGAGTAGTTAATAATAGATTTGTACCTTATATCTGGGTTTAGCATTCTCCTTGCCTTCCTTGGCGGGCAGCAGGCGTTTGACGACGTAGCGACGGACATTGTCCTCCTTGCTCAGGTTGAACAGCTTGCGAATCTTGGACGCGCGCTTAGGTCCGAGACGGCGGGGAACGGTGCTGTCGGTCAGTCCGGGAATTTCCTGCAGAAATTAAAGTTCTATGAAATTATTAACAGCCAGGGCTTAGGATCATTGAATTCCAAAAGATGCAACAGTGGAAATACAATGATTTACGGTAATAAAATTAAACTAAGCAGCTTTCTACTTACATGTCAAGTTTTCTTAGTGCATGCTGTGTTTACTAAAGTATTTGTTATATCTTACCACATAAAATGATGGAAACTTAGAATCAATAAATAAATCTACACTACTATTATAAAGAGGAAAGATTTGTATTTTTGTGTGTATGTTTGTAATGAATAAAATCAAAGCCTATTGTGCTGATTTCAAAAATTCTTTCACCAATTGAAAGCTAGATCATCAGGTAGTAACATAGGCTTTATTTTATCCCCGTACTCCCACGGGAATGGGAACTACGCGCATAAAACGTGTGTTGTCTGCTAGTAAATAAATGAATAAGAAAAAACTGCAAGATAAAAGTGAAAAAATAAAAAATTTTTGTTCAGTACAAGTCCATATGTCATAGAATATGAAATTCTGTAACGTTAGAAACATGTACCATTTGCTATGCCCTGCCGCATATAATTACACAGATTTGAGGATCTGGGAAACAGTAAGAACAGGGATTCATTAAAGTCATCACACACAATGGCACACTCATTTAAAAGAAGGTCAGAAGCATTGTAAGGTGTACCCATGCTTTTAAAGAAAGAACACTAACATAACAGCCCGTTGAATAAATAGGCATGGAGGTGCCTTCAATAATTATGACCTTAACGCGTTCACTGCTAACGACGCATATGTGCGTCCAAATGTTAGAGAATTTACGAAGAAGTTGAAATGTTAGCAGTGAATATGTTAATGCATTCAGTACTAACAATCCATCTGGAGTTTACGAAGATGCTATGATACAAGTGAATGTGTTGATCCTATAATAATTTTATGAGTCTATATAGTGCCATGTAAAAATGATACATGTGCAGTGTCCCCATATTTTCCCTGAGTGCAAATAGCTAGTGATAGCACTTGTACCTTCAAGAATCACTTAAGTGGGATATTGTGTGCAGTTATGACTTTACAATATTAAAAATTAATTTTTAACCTGAAATATTTAGTGCAAGATGTAACTTACTTGGGCACCCTTGCGTACAATGACGAGGGCAAGCACGGAGAGATTAGCATCAACAATGCATCCACGGACCGACTTGCGTTTCCTCTCTCCATCACGACGGGGTCTGTAGCATGAGTGACCCTTAGACATCAACAAACGAACACGACCTGCAAGTAATCAGTAATGTAGATTTACTATTAATAACATAAATAACAATTACAATAATTAAAGAGAAACTTTCATGAATTAACACATTCACTGCTAATGTAGAATGTTCTTCGTAAATTCACTCACTGTTGGATGATCAGATCAGTTGTTAGCAGTGAACACATTAATAGGGAGAAGTTGTTCAGCACACACTAAAAGTACCCAGACATAAATCTGCATATGTTGCTTGGTGCCGGTATAATCTGCCCCAATGCTGCTGTTCACAAGTTATATACAACTAGTAAACAATAATATATCAGGGCCCAATGAACTGGTCACACCATAAAAAAAATAACTTAAACTAGTTTCAAATTTGGAATGTCTGTAAAATAGAATCATTACTTCAAACCACATTGAAACAAGTCAGTACAAAGTTATACAGCACTTATAAAGATCGAAATTAATGAAAAACGTTATAGTTTTAGTATTATGAAGTACTCACTGTTAGTAAGGACTCCCTGCTTCATGGGGAAACCTTGCTTGTCGTTGCCGCCGGCGATGCGGAGGACATAACCCTTCCATTCATCTCCTAGCTGATCAGCCTCAACCTCGGTGCCCATGCGCTTCTCGTAGAAGATGCGCAGCTTGTGCTCGTCCACCACTTCGAATAACTTCTGACATCCCGTTGCCGGGAAGGAGACGTTCAGCTACAAAACAAAGTTAGGTTATAACCACAATCACACCTACCATCTTCAGTAACGTTAACCATAATTATCTATAGGGATTCAAAAGGAGACAATGTATGAATCATTTAAGTGTCTTGAAACTATGAATTTCATCACAAAGCACAAACATTTACGGCATGATAATTTCACTCTCACAACACGGTAAAACATATCGAACTTTTTCCCGAAAATCTTGATAACTAGCATAGTGCTAACTTCTCAAGGGATTGTATAAATATTTAACATAACAATATTCCACAGTATTTTACAATTAACGTAAAGTATAAAATAAAAATTTTAGTGAGAACCTTCATGACTGCGGTTACTTCCTTCGAACGTCAGCCATGAAAAAGACCATAAATAATAATTGATCCTCTGAATAGGGATGCTACATTGCCAGTAGTATAGACTATAGACCATCGTGCTGTAATAAACTCAAGAAACTCAGGCTATAAGGCATAGACTTAAAAAATCAAGGAAACCGGTTGTTTGTAATTGTTTTTTTTATCGGTGGGTTGTTTCTGAGACGGTAAATTTATTCTAGTTTTTTTTATTTCATATTTCCTATTTCCACTCAGAGCTTATTGGTTGTGACGAAAATTTTAGTAACTGCTCGCGTATTTCGCGTCGCGCCATAGAGACAGAGACAGACTCATAACATGACTACTGAGGATTCAAGGTTATCGCTCATGACTTGTGACGGCACCTTATCATCCTCCTGCCCTTTTATTCCATATAATTTGGGTTCGGTGCTGCGTAATGTGTTTTTCGCTTCCATTTCTCTCTATCAGCTGTCATATTTAAAACCGTCTAAAATCCATCCATCGTTTCTTAGGTCTTCCTCTCGACTTGTATCCATCAACATTCATAAACGAGACTGACGCCATGGCATGGCACCTTTACTATTATTTTTCATAGCGTCGTCTGTAAGCCCCTTTTCTGTTTATTTAAATCTGATTTTGCGATGGGAACCTGGGAACGAAATAATGTGATGTCCCAAATTTTACTTTTATTTGTAGTTGATCAAAGCGAGTTTTCTTCTTTATCTATGGTTGTTCCCAATGTCACATTAAATGTCATTACAAAATGAATGTGACATTTGGTAACCCCGCCCGCTTACTAGGCAAATAAACTGTACCCCTCTGCGATAGAGTATATTTTTGCAGGAATTTAAATGACAGATCAGTAGAAAGGTCGTTTGCCTTTAATGCTCGACGTTTTCGTGTTTCCAAATTAAAAGTGAATTTTAAAATCAGAATGAATGTTTACCTGTTGAAACGATCAAATTAATAAAATTGGCGTGTAATTAATCTTCAGTGCATTAGGTCGGTTTACATTGACGAGTTCGAGTGAAGAATTTTATTCATAAATTCGCTTCAATTTATTCTAAGAAATACAGGTGGACAATACATTGCAGAGATGAATAACGAAGAAAACAGTGATCTCGCGCACAGGCAGCATGTGAAGTACTTTATGCGTTTCCTGAATATTTTACCATCATCCTTATCTTCTCACGATACGACCAGGTAAACATTCCAATTACAATGTTGCCGGTAGTTCAGTTCGGCATTTGCAATCAGTTTTATACAGAAAAGTGTACTTCTAATCAATATAATGAAATGTCTGAAGGTGATCTATTAATATGTCATTGTACTACAAAAACAGGTTTTGTGTTGTCTTTTTATTGAACTAAATAACCTTTCACTTTTGACCTGAAATGCAATGTTTTATCATGGACATTATATAAATCATATCATAAAAAGCTGATATAAATATAAAAATATGTGCCATAGAATATATGATGACTTGTAAGTGACTCTGATGTAATTCTTGTGTCAGGTGCAATTTCCTCTTAATCATTGCATTACTCTGCCATTTATTTGACTACAATTTTAAAAATCATTACAATGTCATGTAAAAACATATTGTGGTAATATATCTTTATTACCAAATTAGGGATATTTTTGTTTTTTTTTCCACACACGCAATAACACTTAACTATGTACAAGTACTAAGTTTTTATTTAATATTATTCATTGTATTTTTTTTTTACTGAAATAACTAATTATTATTCAGATTGTTGAAACACTAATTCAAAACTGACCACAGACACATTCCTCACTTGAGATTGTATGGTGTATCTTTTCTGTTTCAGGGTAACAATAGCATATTTCTCAGTATCAGGTCTTGATGTACTCGGTGCTATTTCGTCAGTATCATTAGAACTAAGGTCTAGAATTATTGAGTGGATATACAGACTCCAAGTGCACCCTAGGAAGGAAGGTTAGTGATAAATCTTTGTAGCGGTAATGAACCTCTTTTCCTATAACAATATTTATAAATAAAAAAAATTATAGTAAAAGAGGTTCATTACCGCTACATATATATCTATACATATCTATAAAATTGCAAATAAAAAAGTAATTCCAGATCATCAGTTTTTCACTACATGCATATGAAAGCATTACTCACATAATATAACAATTTAAAAATAAATTAAGTTGGTCTGTCTCTGATAGTTTTATTTAAAAAAGGTTTACAAAATGGACCCGTGAAATTAAGCCTATGGGTGGCACTGCAGGTCACAGCTAGTCATCATCATAATTTTAAGAGTCTGACTCTTGTCGGTGTAACCGATGCAATTTCTTCCATTCGTCTCTATCTAGTGCCATCTCCTTGACCTCCCTATACGTCACGACAGACACCTTTTCCTTAACTTGTCTCATGTATCTCATGTATATCCTGGGTCATCCTCTTGCTCTCTTTCCTTCTACTTTTCCTTCTAATATGTTTTTAAAGAACCTGTCATGTCGTACAAGGTGGCCAATAATCATTCCTCTTCGATTCTGGTGACACTGCAAGGCACAGCCAGTCTTATGTGTAAAATTCTCATGTCAAAATTTTTGTTACAAAATTCCTCTGAAATGACTTGACTATACCAATTTAGGGGATTTAAACTTGCTATTGCCATTAACCTGTTAAAACTCAAAACTTAAAAATATCTTGTTCGAATTGACTTTTTACTAAGATTGTTAGAATGACATAATTATACAGGATTATTATGTTATTATTCAGAATCCCACCAGGAAATTTGAGTTGAAAAACTTTTCTATCTCACCCAGAAGGTTGTTACTTAAAAACATTATAGCAACAAGGCAGTATAAGAGCAAATAAAAACTAAACCCATCTCATTCACTTTATTACTTGCTACTTATGATTTCATGGTCTCCAATAATACTTTTACAACGCGCATGTAATTAAACACCTCATTTATATATAAATATTTGTGGTATAAGGTGCATGTTTATTATATTTACACACTTTATAAGCATGCTCATTATCATGGCTGTGGTATGCAAACTTGATGGAAGTAAATAACCAAGACCAATAACCAAGGGTTTAGGGAAGGGGAACCGGAGTTAAAGCCCTGGGGCCTCCACAAAAAACATGTTGCATAAAAATCCTTATTATTAAAAAAAACCAATATCTTACCCCGGGGGCTCCAGACTATAAAATAACTTGATGTTTTTTGATGTCGGTTAAAAATAAAATAGCTGGAGTGGTGATTTGCCCTTGCTTCACTATGTTACGCAATTTTTTTAAGACTAACAATACATTGAGTTTTATAATATGGATTATTTTACCTACATGTTAGCAAAACCATATTTAGAAGTGTTCAAAAACACTAAACAATTTTGTATCAAAATGGCGACTTCAATTTAGAGTCTAAATTGAAGTCGCCATTCGCCAATCGTTTAATAGTCAAAATTTTAGACTATTAAATGATTGTGACGTGTGTGATCTAGCTAGGTTTCATTTATAGAAAACATCGTTTTGACCATGTTTTCAGGCACTGAAAAACTCATAAAATATCATTTCAATACCACAGCAAATTTGTCAGCCGTGTCAGTGTCAGCCGACATCTGTCAAGCTATGGTAGATCATAGGTGAGGCTTCCTGCTTACGGGGCGATAAAGAAATTAGAGTACCCCGGTTCGAGACAGACGTTCACCGGTTTTTTTTTCCTTTGCTTTTTTTTTCCTTTTTTTGTGTGTAGAATAAAACCGACCACAGCTCGGTCAACCAGGTACTTGTTATTAAACTAGTTAATAAATATTTCAGATGGCGATATGTCAATGTGTGGTTTCCAAGGTTCGTCAACGATCAATATCGAGTTGGACCCAGCGAACAGGCACTATCGGTGCGGCCACCTCGCGATGACGTACACCGGCCTCTGTATGCTCGTGACCTTGGGGGATGACCTATCTAGAATCAACAGGAAGGCACTTGTTCAAGGTATATACTTCGTCTCGGAAAGTAATGCAGTTGGTTTTGAAAAGAGTTTATAACTCTCAAAATTTACATTTTACTATTAATATTTACTACACTCTAAATTTAAAATCTTCCACACCTTAATACAAAAATTGCTTAAGATAGTCCTTGGTTCAAAAGTAGTTTCATCTCTTTTTATGGTACGGATTTCAAAAGGGATGCACATAGTTCTAGTCCGAATTTGGTCTAGTCTTCGTTTAAACCGTATTTTGTAATAAGGGGTCTAAAGTTTAAAATTAGGATTGCGTTTCCAACAAAGATATTGCTTCGCCGTGCTTGCATTGCTACAAATAGAAAAAAAAAATATACAACCTTTGGAACCTAAGGAATTTATGAATATTGTGCAAGTTACCACAGGTTAGTAAACTAGACTTCTGTTAGAGGTTGCTTGTTCATTCCTAAAGTCAGAGTCAGTCTGACCTCAGTGGGAAATTAATGCTTATGTTCTGTATTATAAATGGTCTATGCTTTATTTGAGACTCGCTAAACTAAATTGACAATATTTTAGGCGTAAAAGCCCTTCAAACATCCGAGGGCAACTTCGCGGCAACACTCTCTGGCTGCGAGTCGGATATGCGCTTTGTTTACTGCGCCGCCTGCATCAGCTACATACTCGACGACTGGTCTGGATTCAATATTGAAAATGCTACTAATTATATTCTCAAATCTATGGTAAGTAAATAAACATACTTAATGGTAAGGATAAATACGACGCGAACCCACGTGCAGTTGCTCTGCTACTCGAGATCATACCTCATGCGTCGAATTTTTCCTTCCCTGTTTTATGCGGATTAGGGACCACCTTGTCTGTTCGTATGTAAACATTTCATGCATTAAAATATACATAGTTTGTTGGTTAATTAATATGCGTAGATATCTTTCTGGCTAACAATACACGTGTTAGCATAGAAACGTGAGAAAACCCAAGGAGAAAATAAATGGAAGGGCATCTTTTAAATGCTTTTAAAGTTCATCTGGAAGGTAATTACCAGATGAGATGTTGGTTGGACTGAGCACTCTCAGTCAAAGCAATATATTTTTCATATTTTTATTCAGTACTTCATCGCAAACTGTTCGATTCATCTGTGAATCTTAATTACTGGTTAAGTTGGAAGTATTCCAAGTATTTATTTTTCGTATTCCAATTGTGCCACAAATAAGCGCCAGTTATGAAAGTAAACAGACCAATAAACTATGTAATTATAGTGACTTAGCGAGACATTTATTTAGACTATGAATCATGATAATATAATAGATGTTTGTGTCGTATCTAAGCTGTGTAAATATACGTGAATACGTGTCTAAGGCCATCGTTTTTCCAGGGTTATGACTTCGGTATAGCACAGTGCCCAGAGTTGGAATCTCATGGGGGGACAACATTCTGCGCGTTGGCAACCCTAAGTCTAACCAACCAGCTGGACAAGTTGAGCGAACACCAGACAGAAGGCCTCAAACGCTGGCTTTTGTATAGACAAGTGGATGGATACCAAGGAAGGCCCAATAAACCCGTAGATACCTGTTACAGTTTCTGGGTAGGAGCTTCACTCCAAATACTGGATATGTTGAGGTATACCAACTACGGAGGTAATAGGAGGTATGTATACGAGACACAGGATTGTGTTGTTGGTGGTTTCTCAAAGTGGCCAGATACTTGTACGGACCCCATGCACACTTACCTAGGCCTCGCTGGACTAAGTTTGATAGGTGAGAAAGGACTCTTGGAAATTGTACCCACATTGAACATCACCAAACGAGCTCATGAACACTTGAAGACTTTACACCAACAATGGGCCAGCGAGTCATAGCTCTATTTAATTTTGTACCTTAGCCGAATGTATATTAGGTCGGTTTTACAGTTGCGAATACACGAAGTTTAGTCTTAACAGTGACCGATTTAAAGTGAGCCTTAACAGTTCAAATATAAGATGTTAATTGCAGTGTCTAAGACACTTCAATGATTCCTTGTCATAGTTTGGAGGTTATCTCTGTGTATGCAACTAGAAAACCGAGTTTTATTAAGGTGTTGTAAAAGTTTAATGTAACTCACTGATACATGCTGTCGATTATATAGTGAAGTATGAGCAAAGGGCCTTATAATAAGCTCTTATTGCCGTCATAGTTCTACTGTGTGACAGTGACAGACTTATAGACGTCATATACATGTGTCTCATAATAAGAGTTAAACTATCATGGCAATAAGAAGTCACGGTAAGGCTCCTGGTCTCATTGCGAGTTAAGAACGTGGTAAAAAAAATCAATCTGTCTCTGTCTATTTGTATGGCGCTAGACGGAGACATACATACATATGCTCACGCCTGTATTCTCCGAAGGGGTAGGCAGAGGTGTTGTAACAACATTAAATTTTCACCGAATATGGTTTTATCATCTTTGGCAATCGATACAAGTCAGCGGTCAAAATAATCTGACAACTGGTTTAACCCAGATCACAGATTTTCCTCGTCAAAGGGGTTGCGAAGGTTAGATGGCAATCGCTTCGTATAAAAATCAGTGATCAGCCACATCGGGTTGAATCAAGTGCCGACCCCAACAATGTATGGGATAAGGCCCGGGAGATGATGACGATGGTTAAGTGCCAACGTGACAGATGGTGAGTCCATCGCCGTCTGAGGCACTATATATACGTCTTTGAATTATTTCTCAGACATAATATGCATGTTTCCTCACGTGTGCAGTCACTGCACATAAGTTTTTAGATAAACTTATTGGTGCAGGCCCCGCTGGTATGCGAACTTGCGTCCCTTGTGTAGCAGGCGACTGCTCAAACCCCAAGGCCACCACGGGTCTCTTTTCCTAGACAGAGACAGACTCATATAATTACGAATACATTTTTTTAAAGCGTGTTTAACTCGTGGGATCTATCGTGGGGTCTTACGTGCTGTGTTGAGGTTTTACCGTTCCGTAATTTATACAATCCTCTACGTTCAATTCATCGTGGCTTCTTCATGTATACTTATATTATAAATAGGAAATATTTTACTGTTTGTTTGTAGGCACCGAAACAACTGGACCGAATTAAAAAATTATTTCACCAATCGATTGCTACATTATCAACATAAGCTATATTGTTAATTGAGGTCAAAAAGGCTTCCGTACTAACACGCGAGCAAAGCCGCGAACGGGAGCTAGTTGGATATCAAAATCTATCATGCACATACATTTTTCTACATAGTGTAATGTAGGGAATAAAAAACATATGTTCTAAGTTACAAGTTCGCTGCCACGGTATATAATTATTTATATGATTAGTACTTAAACTATAGTTTATGAATACCTAGGTGCTAAATAGATATAGGTATCGACCACCTATAAATGTCAAATGATCGACAACAATTAGTATTGTAACACTTAAAGTTAACGCGTTCACTGCTAACGACGCGTATGTGCGTCCAACTGTTCGAGAATTTACGAAGAAGTTGAAATGTTAGCAGTGAATGTGTAGATACAGCTCGAGAGCCGAGATAAATACGTAGCAATTTCAATAACAGAAAGTATTTTCCTGTTTGCCTTGTTGATCACAAGCGCTAATTTGAATACGAGGATTCAGTTCCAGGGTAACATATTGAGTTTTTCATATGTAAGTTCCCAGTGGCAGTCCAGACTCTGGATTAGTGCCCGGTTAATGGCACAAGGCTCATTCCCTATTATATGAAAAAAAAAGAAAAATAGATTTATTTGTAACAAAATACATAAATGTGCGTAGAAGTTGGTAGTAACAATAGATATTGTTGTCAAACACTTTAAATGGCGAAATTCGGGTGTATTGTAAATGCATCTCTACCTACACCTTCGAATACGGGTGAGCATATCGTACCCTCAGAACGAATTTAATATTTTTTTACTGAACCCAATTCAAAAATATTTTTTTTTTGCATATCGCAATAGGCAATTTCGAATTTATAACTTAGGTTGTAATTATTTTACCAGTTTTTAATACAATGTATTTTATATTTTTAAAACATAGTTTAGGTTGTGCATTGTGGATAAGTGTTTAAATTTTTTTTTTTTTTAAGCTGAGGTCTGTATATTTTAACATAATTTTTTACGCATTTTTTTGAGTTGAGCGCCTATCGTTCTGAGGGTGCGATATATATTTTTTGATTTCTCATAACTTATCTCGGCCCTTAAGCTCATGTTTAGTAACTACAATATGAACTCGCAATGTGCCATACGCTTATAAGTGGCGTGTTCAGTGTAGGTTGATTAGTTAGGTGTATCAAATTATTGCACAAAAAACTAATTATTAGGATATTCTGGAACACATTTAAGGTATAACAGATATTATTTATTAACTTCCAGCCTTGCCTTAATTTTAAATAACGTGGTAAAATACTTATATGTAGATATTATTTCAAATTCTTTTCACTTAAATTAGTGAGTTGTAGTGGATGTTTTATTATTTATATTTCTTCATAATTAATTATGTGTTCGAAGATTTAAACACCATTAACTAGAGGTGTTATCGACCAAACTTTTCTATGGTGAAGTTTTTATAAATACTTTTACAATGTCGTAAATGAATGCGTGATGTTTATGATTAAAACGTATGATTCATTTAACAATTGCATACTGCTAGATATCGCGAGCTATGAAAAGACCTAAAAAAATATTGAAATATTTTTTTTATAAAAATGCTTTCAGAGCATGACATTTTTTTTGACGTTTACTTGTCTAATTTCACAACTCCAGTTTGAATAGACCTCTCAATGTAGATAAAGCCTGTAAAATGCTAGGTCAGTTTATATTGGTAAAGGCTTGGTGTTTACCTGTGTGTACACATGTATTATGTAAATATTTTTTTATTTTGCTTTTTTAATTACATATATTATTAAGGAGTTATTATTTTAGCATTTTATAATTCAATTTGAATAATACGTCAATTCTTAGTTTATACTCAGTTTTTGTTGCTGAAGTTGTCAGATTTGCATTTATAGTGTCAGCGGAGATTTGGCGCCCAACATGGGATACATACACTTTATTTGTGCATGTTTTATAAATACGGCATTTGTTTAACTGTAGTTGGTATGAAATTTTTATTGTGTTACATTGATTTTATTTTTATTTTTTAATGTGGTAAAAATCTTGCGTTTCATTCAAATGTTGCGTAGGTATGTGATAGTCTGGTCGAAGTGTTGATTATATGAATTATTTCACAACTGTTTTTTACTGCTCTGTGAATTATTACCATAAAAGCGCAAAAAAACGTCTATTGTTCTGTGAATTAAGATTTTTCGTTTACACTTACAAAAATATACATAATGAAGTTAAAATGTGTTTTACTCGAAAAATAAACCAATAGACTTACAACCGAACAAATAATAAACATGATAGCACTCGGGCTTAGTTATGGAACATCTAAGAGAGGTACGTCTAACATCACAGAGGCCCAACCATGAGCTCTTATTGCAATGAAAGTTTAACTGTGTGACAGTGACAAATGTATACACGTCATATACATCTGTCTCCTATATGGGACAAACTATTATGGCCATGGTAGGGCCCCAGTGGTCGTTCTTACTGCCGACTTTAATTCTTAATAGTAGCGAGTAGTGTTAGGTCACGTTCATAGATTGCAGGAGCCGCTTAACGGACTGTATCCTTGTTTGATCACACAAGAAAACCTTAATAACTACTGCCTTAATATTCTTAAAATGTATCTGTTCCAACATGCTTTTGATGAATACAATTTTGTTTGGGAAGTATCTAGAATCGGGTCCTTGTTATCTAATTAATAAATACAGTTGTGTGAAGTGGTGTCGATAAGAAAATAAACTTACTGCATTACAGTACGTGAGCTTGTATCTCAATAAATTCGATAGTTTTCATGTACCTATTTAACCATAGTGGTAACGATATCCACGATCTAGCCTAGGGCTTCTGTAACACGTAACATTAATTACTAGAACACAACATGGGTCGTGAAACTGTCACCGAACCGTCAAGGGGATTGAAATCTGACCCAATGTTTGCGTATTCGCGTTGAAATTTTCTTACTTCCATTAATTAAACAGAAAACAGATCGGCTAGATAAAGGACTATAAATCTAAATGATAAATAGGTAGGCTCACTCGGATCAGAATTGTAAATTGCTTATTTGTGTGTATTTGCGGCTGCCAGACGAAATCTCCGTCGATAAAATGGTCTCTAATGTTCCCCCTCAATGCCGCCACAATATAAATATATGCTTGGTTACTTCAAGCAGTACGGAATATAGGAACGAGTTGTTCGAAAGCCGCGCCTGTGTGGACACACAGGCGCGCGCATCTACGGGTTTATAAGGTGTAATGTCAGAAATGGCGTCACGTCGTGGCAGATCGCGATTATCGTCATTTACAGATATTTTTCTAACTTTCAACTCCATAAATCGACATTAATTTGACAGTAAATAAAGAGGACCTACTTACTTATATTTTAAAAACTGACGATCCTCATGACCGTTGGAGCAAACGTTCTTATTTAAAAAAAATGGTCTAGATTCCATGCTGCTTATATTTATACTGTGGTATCGCTGAGTATCGAGTCTTTGAGTGATTAATTAGTTATCTACTAGTACCTGACTAATGTAGGTATAACCTGCGCCAGTAAAGAATCGTTTTATTAGGAATATAGCGGCAAGTAATTGCGTTGAGAAAATGTGACGTTGGCGAAACATTTCTCAATTTTTTTTATATTCCTTATTATTATGAACTTCTTATGTAATTAATTTAATACAATTACCTGCACAGAAAATGTGTTGTCTGTTACTGTGTATACAAGGTCAAAGTCAAAGTCAAATTCAAAAATATCTTTATTCGATTATACTTTTAACAAAGTACTTTCAAATCGTCAGAATGACATAATTATACAAGATTATTAACACGCGAAATTTTTTCTTTATCTATGGGTAACATTATTGACTTATCTCCCCTAAGAATGTCCTTGTAGTCAAACGTTTATTTAATTATTTAATAAACTATCAATGTCCAATGACTCCAAATTATCAGACAAATCCAGTGTTTAAACTCAAAACAGATGAAATTACCTAGAGCTTAATAACCCATTGTCTGCTTTGATTGTCTGGAATCGTATGCTGTGAGAGTTTAATTCAAAATAGGTCACAGAGCAATTAGCAAAACGTCTGAAATTCACAGAATGGAGCATAGTAAAGGCGTTATTACAACAGGAACATTCGACTGTCTTGCCGCAGTTGGCAGTCCCGGATCTAGGGCTATCCAAACCAGGGCAAAAAATTACGCTGCGCCACTACGTAGGTACCCTCCAATTTATTTTTCTTTTTAACCTTTTTAATTATTTGAAACTCCCAGTCCGGGACCTTTAGTAAAATATTAGCTTCTTCTGGCGACTCTCCGCTCTCTCTATTTATTTCTGTTTTAATGTACCTACACATACAATCTCGTTTCACTTTGTATGATAAGTACCTAAATATCTATAAAATAATTTTTGTATGTATGCCAACACATCGTGCCGAGGTTCTCCTTCCTAGATCCGGGCCCGGTTGCCTTAAACCTTAGAAGCACAAGTGGTCGAGAGAGATAGTGCACTCCTCACTAATACTTCGCTAAGTCTAGTCTACTGCGCCTTACTGCACCTATCTCAACACCACACTAGCGAATTGTTTAATGAATTAACTACTCTATTGTACAATTCATAGTTATCTTGTAAGTACGTGAATAGGTTTAGGAGAGACGTACCTACCTACACGTTAAGTAACTCTAACTACAGAGCTCAAGCTTTTGACCAGTCGATAATTAAGCGCCATGTAGGAATTTTCAGTATATACGTACGTAAGAGGAGCTTGTGGCACAGTTGCTAATGAGCATATCATTCGATCAGTGAAGTTAAGCAACCCTAACTCTAGCCACCCACCCGTTTCAGAGATTATATTATAGAACAAACGACCGCCATACAAAAAGTAAAACAAATGTTTTTTATTATAATAATTTCCGTATATACTTTAAAAACGTGAAAATATTTTTTTTATTGATATGTATACATATAGAAATAAAACAATTAATTAACACCATCGAGAAAGCCTCTACGTGTTATTTACTAAACTTAATTCCATAGG
Source organism: Watsonalla binaria (assembly GCA_929442735.1). Taxonomy (NCBI): domain Eukaryota; kingdom Metazoa; phylum Arthropoda; class Insecta; order Lepidoptera; family Drepanidae; genus Watsonalla; species Watsonalla binaria. The sequence continues at coordinate 3,558,615 of OV838932.1, forward strand.
TAATTAATTATTTCAAATGCACACAGACCAATGTGCAGAATAGATAGTACTTTATTCGATTGCATGTCTTGTCAGCTGCCTTACACTCACGCCTTGAATGCAGGCAATTTCACGCTGAGTAATGTAATAGATGACGTCACAGGGAGGGTTGCTATACACCAGTATGTTAATTCCCAAGTTGGCGCGTTCCTCGAGGCGAAATTAAGTCACTGTCTCTAATTACGACCGTCACGCTAATCGCCCACTTTCAACCACAGAATTAATTGTAAATTATTTACTGCGTCCCCGACGGTTAAGATGTTTCTTAATTAAATGATCTGCCTACCTACTTGGGCCAAGATTATAATCGAGCCTAGATAAAATGCGTTTTGAAGATTGCGATGAAAATGAAATACAATTCACGCTAATTTGCTTTCAAGAAACCTTAAAGATGTTTCATTATTACAAACAGGCTCACTCCAAACAGGTAGGTATTTACATTAAGTATAAACAAAGATGTTATGATAAGGTAGAGTTTACGAGTTTTCATAGATTGCTTCGTTTAGATTCCCCGAATATTAAGGATGATATCAGCAACGAAAATATGTTTTCTGAAAGCCTCCGTTGCCTACGTTCAAACTTCGCACATTATTGGTATTTTACAAGCCTTATAATATGCCATAACTCGTTTTTCCGGGAAATATCGGATAAGATATCTTCCATACAAAACTTATATCAATTGTGCGAGTTTGTGGAATATGGAGAATAAAATGTGGCGGGATAGAGGGAATCAACTTCTGACGATTATTCTTAGTAATAAAACGTTTTGTGGTAGCGTATTAATAGTGGTAGAAAAATCTAAATCTAGCTTTTACTGCCTCGTGTGATTTCGTAACTTTAGAGGCTGCTGCTAATACTTTACAGTAGTCTAATGAGTGACTTTTGTCGGATAAAAAGTAGGTTAACTATTCTACTCTTCAAAGACGAACTTAAATTGAATGTAAGTTATTAATAAATAAATAAATAAATAAATAAATAAATAAATAAATAAATAAATAAATAAATAAATAAATAAATAAATAAATAAATAAATAAATAAATAAATAAATAAATAAATAAATTAAATATTAAAATTTTAATAATTGGTATTTGTAGGTATAGACATTCCCTACGTTTTTTTTCACAATACAATAGAAACAATAAAATATACAAGATCAATATGAATGAAGTCGATAGCAATAAAAATTAATCCAGAAAAAAAAAAAACAATGTACAGTCTAAATGAATTCGATATTTTAACTATTTCTTATTCTTAATTTAGAAGGCCAGCAATAAGTAGGCCTGATCTGGTAGTAGGTCTAACCTTTTCGCTTCTTACAATAAATCAGACAGTATGTTTAAATCTAAGAATAGCCATGAAAAATTACATTTTGCGTGAGTTCATTTAACTAAAGAGGTGGACTACCCAAGCAGATATGTATAATATGAACCACTTCATACTCTTTTTAATATATTTTCCGTACCCAATACAGGATAGTTGGAGATTTTATGTGTCCGGGTGCAATCTTCAGTGACACGCGGCAAAAAAACAGCCAGACCGTATAACTTGCGAAAATCTCGTGCCAGGAAGGAAACGAAAAAGAAAGTAAAAGAAAGATATTCCTGGGCTATTATAAATAAGAAAGAAAAATAAAGAGCCTTTGTTTTGTGCAATAAAACAGACTTTATCGGAATAAATCCACAGCTGTCAAGCAAATAAAGTTAGCTGTGTGCGGAAATGTCAATGACAATGTTGCTTATATTAAGGAATTTAAATCAATATACCTCCGAGTAATATTTTTCCTGCAGCCCGATTCACGTAATATAAACCTTAACGATGTCGTACCGACTAAATCGTTGATAGTATTTTCGTATTTACTATATCAAAGAAAATACGGAATAGCTCAGTCGTCGTCGCGGAATCGTTCTATTGAGTTGAATTCCTATCAAACTACGATTTGGATCACGTGAGTAACACATTTAATCGTTAAACGACATAACTAACTTTTTTTTGGCAATAAGCCTTCAGAGGATTATACTTACTTAAGTATACATATTGTTCTACACACACGGATATTTAATTAAGTATGACTGCTTCGGTGGCGTACTGGTCGCAATCGCAACTATGGAACACGAGGTCACAGTATAAATATAAGCTTTTCAAACAGTAAGCAATCTGTTTTGTTTTAGGAATAAGACTGTTTGCTTTATGAAGTACCTATGAGGATTGTGAATCTTAAAGATTTTGAATTTAGTTCTTTATTCAAAATAATGTACATTTGTCGTTTTGAAAAATGTCGGTGTACTATAAACATCTTTGGCTATCCCATATATATGTATATTGTCATAAGAAACATGATTCCATACCAGTCCACGCCATTTTAAATTCAAACAAACACAGAAACATTTCTGAAATATCATAGCAAATAAATGAAATTGTTATCATTAGACGCGTTTTTGTTAGTAGCACGTGACTTTGCTCCGTTAGGTCTGAGATGTAGGTACTAACACTTTAGTAAGCGCTTGGGTGTCATCTCGGGAACGCGTTTCTTTGCCTTGAGAAATGGACGCTTTATCCCGGTGATAAAACGCAACTTTTGTTTAAAAGGACTTGGATGCTTCCAGGAACAACTGTACATTTTCGCCTTTAGAGTAGGTACTTCCTGTGGGTACTATTCTTTTTATTTACGTAAACACGCAAAGGAAATGGAAAGTTTCATTATGGCTGCTGAAGGTTTTGTTTCACTTTAGCCTTTCTTTCGGGTTTATGTTCTTAACACAGGCCTTTTGAAATGAGGACACATTTTCTTTCAAATAAGAGAGCTGTGGTGGCCTCGGGGTTAGAGCAGTCGCCTGCTACGCAAGCAACGCAAGTTCGATTCCCAGCGGGGCCTGTACCAATGAGTATTTCTAAAAAACTTATCTGCAGTGATTTCACACCACGTGCTTTATCGTGAAGGAAAACATCGTGAGGAAACCTGCATATTTCTGAGAAGTAATTCAAAGACGTATGTATAGTGCCTGAGACGGCGATAGACTCACCATCTGTCACGTTGGCACTTAATCAAATTCGGTGAAAATTGAGTGTTGTGATAACAACACCTCTGCCTACCCCTTCGGGGAATACAGGCGTGAGCATATGTATGACACATTTTCTGTATTACTTCGAGAATAGGTATGCGTATATCCCATCCATATTAATATTATACTAGCTTCAGCAGCGTCGATTACGTGAGCGTAAGTTTTCACATATACATTTTCAAACAATATTTATCCTTTTGGGGTGGAATTTCGAAAAACCCCCAACAAGAATAACACCTCCAAAATTTCGTGTCTTTAGGACCAGAGGTTTAGGCTGAGCGTTGATTAAACCCAGTTAAGTTTTTGAGTTTTATATTTATTCTGTACCTACCCCGCGTAATGCAATTGCGACGTACTGGCCAGATGGCGAATGGACCTACTGGGTAAGGCGACCAGAAGACTACCAGCTCTTCCCCATGGGCAAGATCTGCCGGCTTGTTCAGGGAGTATTTTAGGAGTCAGGTGCGTAGAGCGAAAGGGCAAGGGCGGCACAAAAGATCCCAAGGGTCGACGTGCTTCCGGGCAACCGGACCCAGTAATGCCACAAACAAGATAGATACCCCGCGTAAAGTTAATTTCATGGGTGACCCGCGAAACAAACCTGTATTTTTTAAATAAATGTATCCTATGTTACTCCTAGTAATATTACCTATCCGTCAATGAAAGTCCCGTTAACATTGATCGTTTTGGACATGTTGGATCATACAGACAAAGAAAAAAATTTAAATTAGTTTTTTCTATGTCTGTACCGTATATACTTTGATTTAGAACGAATAAACGGGAACAATGTCTTATCGATTGTTAGATGGGTAGAGTGTTTATAGTTTTAATAAAACCTGGTTTATGTTAAGTATTCCAACCGTAATTTTTTTGATATTTATAACATACTAGCAATGCCCCGCGGTGTCACCCGCACAGACTTCTTTTTATTGGTGGATTTTTTCACGGAACCCTAACTTAAAAAAAGTATCCTATGTAACTCCTTTGGACATCAACTATCTGTCAGTGAAAGTCGCGTAGAAATCGGTCCAGACATTTCAGAGTTTACCCGGAACAAACAGACAGGCAGGAAAAATTAAAATGTATGTACCTAATATACTTTCATATGCATTCAGTGAAAAGCTGTTAATTTGAAATTAAAAACAGACACCTCATTTTTATTCATCTAGTATATATTTTCCGGGATATAGTATCCTATGTCCTTCTCCTGGTTCTAAGCTACCTCCCCACCAATTTTCAGCCAAATCAGTTCAGCCGTTCTTGAGTTATAAATAGTGTAACTAACACGACTTTCTTTTATATATATAGATTTATTAAGCAAGTGCAAGTACCTAAATCAAATGAAATAACAATTAATGCACTCAAAGATTGTTTAACTAAACTGTGTCTAAAGTTTGTGTCAAAGGTATTCAAGTCTAATTAGATTAGGATACAGCTATTGGGGTCGCTAGCTTTAGTTTTGGGGTGTATTTTATGGTTCGATATAATACAAGTAGAATATTTTATAAGGGAAATTGAGCTCTAATTTTAAGCAGTTTACATAACACCAACAAAAACGTGTTTTCGAACCGATGGTCAGTTCTTAGATGTTCATAAGTGCATTGCCAGGGTCCATTGCCTTTACAACGGCATCACATAGGCTATAATTTATAAGTACACAAGCTGCGCAGCTTGTGTACTTATTTAGTTTTATATAATACTTTTTTTCGCAATAAAAGGTAGCCTATGTCCTTTCCCAGGGTCTAAAGATTGTCTGTGCCAAATTTCATCAAAATCGGTTGAGAGGTTTAGGGAAAGCGTAACAGACTGACAGAGTTCCTTTCGCATTTATAATATTAGTAAGGATTGTGTGAATTGTCCAAAATATAAAGATAAATCTGATCCTGTACAGAAGGATTTGCGGGCACCAGCTAGTGAGGAATAAACCCTGAATTATGTAGAGAGGGGGGTTATAATTTTGTTTTTATGAAGCCTTTGAAATGCTGTTTACATAGTGTTCTAAATGTAAATTGAGACATATTAAACTGTGAATTTTGTGTGACTGCAGTACGGTGGCGAAATTTCAGCTGCATCCAAATACAGCTCTAAATAAAGTAAGGATGTAAGGTTCTGTGGTATATGGGTATGAGAGCTATGTATTATGCTTATTAGAATGCAGTACCAAACTACTAGCGTAGTCTTTACAAAAATTGAGATACATGAAATGTATTATTAATAAGACAATTAACAATTGGGTACTGATGAGTCCAAGTCAGTACCAGGACGGCATATCTATACATAAATAAAATTGAAGTATCTGTTTGTAATTCCAAATGAACAGTTTTGTACAAAAAATATAAAAGTATAGATATACGGTAGGTACTGAATTACGAAAACAAAATTCTAAATTTTTTCCTGCTTGTCTGTTTGTTCCGGGTAATCTCTAAAACAACGGGACCGATTTTAATGGGACTTTTAACTGGCTAATAGCTAATGTTACAAGGAGTAACTAAGGCTAATTTTATGAAAAAAACATGTAGGGTTCCGCGGGAATTAAATTAAATCTACGCGGGTGAAACAAACGCAGGGCACTTTACACAGAATACTCGTTATGTTCGAGTAAGAATTCACTTAAGATCAAAATTATCATTGAAGTGAGGACGCGTGCAAGTGTTACGTACCAACGGAAGCTCTGATAGTACTATAATTATTTGTGTGCAATTAAAAATGCAACTAATAAAAGTTTCCTTCACACATATCTAGTTATATTTTTACAATTTAGAAATAATTCTAAATATTTATTTCCGTAAAATAGATTCGTAGTATACGCAAATAAAACAGCGGAGTGACCCTAATATGAAAGCACTATTCTCGATCGTATCTCGAACGGAGAAAACTTTGAGTAGAAATAAGGGTTGTCAAAGGGAGGCTTTATCTATTATTGATAAGTTCAATACTCCTACAGTGCAAGTAGTAGACGCATAAAATCGATTGTCGGGAATAGATGAAAATAAAGGTACGTGACACGTGTCGGCTGTAACAAACATACGGTGCAAAAGTTTGACGAACAGGGGACCAACTATAAAGCGGCACTTTAAGAACTCTAAGCATTGACGAGATGTTTATTGGAAAACGATCATAGTAGGCTCCTTGATTTTGTCAACTTAAGAATTTTTTTGTATATTCGTTCCTTTCTTTTATTTATTTATACAAAGATTTAAACATATTTCAGAGAAAATTGTATAACTGGAATTACTTCCAATTACCGAAAACGACTAAAAGTTAAAATAAGTGAATTACTTTTCAGAAATATGCGTATGTATAGTGCCTGAGACGGTGATGGACTCACCCTTTACTCGGTGTATACTCGGTGAAATGTGGGTGTTGTTGTTACAACCACCTCTGCTAACTCCTTCGGGGACATCTTGAACACCTAACAAAGGCTACTTTAGTTTCACTAAAAAGTTATTCCGTAGCATGTCTAATATAAAGGATGGAAAAACCAAACGGAAGTTTGTAGTTTGTACTTTCTATAACATTTTGTCAAAAAGCCTTTTAAAACCTGTGAAAGTATGATAATAATATTCCACATTCTTATCATCCGTATGTCACATAAAAGCTTGAAAAGCCCGAGGGGGAGCGTTCTAGCGTCACTTTTTCACGACACGAAAAATGCATTTGTGATTCCGTCATAAACGTTTCTTAGCGGCTTATAAAAGTAAACGTGTACGTGTTCACGGCACTAGAGCGCGATTCACTTCGCCCGCGACACGCTGAATACAAAGCTACTGTTTTGCTCCGTAATTTTAATTAAGAAAACTTTTATTGCATATTACTGACTAAATAGGCCTTTTGCCTTCTGTTTTACGATGTCGCCTCTGAGTTTGTTGTTCATACTATTTTTGTTTCACCTTTATCTTGTATAGTAACAATGAGCCGTAATTATATGAGTCTGTCTCTGTCTAGAAAAAGACCCGTGGTGGCCTTGGGGTTAGAGCAGTCGCCTGCTACGCAAGAGACGCAAGTTCGAATCCCAGAGGGGCCTGTACGAATGTTTTTTTCTAAAAACTTATGTACAGTGATTTCACACCACGTACTTTACGGTGAAGGAAAACATCTTGAGAAACTTCTCAGACATATGCAGGTTGCATATGTCTGAGAAGTAACTCAACGTCTGTCACCTTGGCACAGCAGCAGAGGTAGGAAATTCGGGGAATACAAGCCTGGGCATATATATGTATGTATGCAGTAACAAACTTAAGTAAATGTAGCATGAGATGTCTTAAAAATTGAAATTATTTATACAATACAGGCCTTACCATCATCGGCTTAAGCAGACCATACTAATAACGTCTTAGCGTTGACGTTTCGTTTTGTAATATCAAAATTAAACGTCAAAGCAGTGAAGTTAGTAAGACTTCACTGCTGTAACGATGATATTAAGCCCCCTGGCTACTATGGAAGTCGATAAAATTACCATCGGCTTAGATACTTCTCACAAGAATCTTGAATTTCATCAAAACAATTAAATCTAATAACTAATAGATACCAACTCAATTTGCACCATCTAAATAACATACTTATGAATTATTTACGTTACTGAAAAATTCTTTCAGCGTGCTTAAAACATTCAAAGGAAATATTTAATGTACATGACGTACCTGTCGAAAATACCTACGATATAACACAATTAAAAAAGTTGATCATGTAATGGCGTTACAAAAACAATATTTACTCAACTAAGTATACCTAAATTCTTTGTAAAGTGAATCTTTGGTTGCAGTAAACGTAAAAAATTATTAACTAATAAAGTGTTAGGCGTCCATTACGTTGCTTTGATATCACAATCTCGGTTAACTTAGTATTGCCTACTTAAGTTTTGTGAGCGAATCTAATGTAAGCAGCCTTTTGTGTGCCTTTCAGAATGAAAGTGTTACCACAGAACACGTGTGTTATGAAGAATACAACTACGATATTGTTCTTATAAAGGACATCGTTTATGGCGTTTGCAATATTTGGAAGGCGGTTGAACATTCCCATGCACATACAGTTCCTTTGTTTGCTTCAACACGCTTATCAGGAACTACTGATTCCGATTTAAAAAATATTTCAGCGTTGGATAGTCCATTGATCGAGGAAGGCTATAAGATAAGAGGAAGACATCACGCAAAACCAGTTGCGGGTTAAAGGTAGCGTTAGCCCAAAATAACTATATTCCACGCAAACGAATTCGCGGGCAACAGCGAGTTTTATCATAAACTAGTGACCCGCCCTCTTCAGTCAATTTTTTAAGACTATTAGAACGTGTTGACTTTTGTCTACGACCTATAATTAAGTTTATTTAGATTGGATTTTAGTGTCAATCTATCGAAGTTCAACTCCTACATGATAGTAAAAACCGCATCAAAATCCATAACGTACAAGTAGAACGATAAGATCGATTTCTACTAGCAATGCTATCAAAAAATCCATTTAAAAGTCGCTCACAGACATAGCATACATTCATCAAAAAGTCCCTGGCTTCATACATATGCTCAAGCCTGTATTCCCCGAAGGGTAGGCAGAGGTGTTGTAATCACAACACCCACTTTTCACCGAATTTGATTAAGTGCCAACGTGACAGATGGTGAGTCTATCGCCGTCTCAGGCACTATACATACGTCTTTTGAATTACTTCTCAGACATATGCAGGTTTCCTCACGATGTTTTCCTTCACCGTAAAGCACGTGGTGTGAAATCGCTGTACGTAAGTAATTTTTTAGAAAAACTCATTGGTACAGGCCTCGCTGGGATTCGAACTTTCGTCGCTTGCGTAGCAGGTGACTGCTCTAACCCCGAGGCCACCACGGCTCTTTAAAACTTCGTCTCTGGATTCATTAAAAAAAATACCAGTATTGTGTTAATTTATCTTTATGGACAACGAAAAAGAAATAAAATTATGCTCTTCTCTCTGCTTGCCACATTTCTTAGAAGGCTAGTTTTTTAATCGGTAGTCAGTTCTTCGACGTTCATAAGAGCCTTTCCAGGGTTTAAACTGAATAAATCATTTTCATATATAGTACAAATATGGAGCGAACTTATAGGTATGAGAGCAAGTGTGGATTAGTTTTTGGGGAATGAGTGGTCGTTGTATCTTAAAGGGTGGGTTAATGGGAGCAAACCGGAACAAACGATCGCCATTCATCTTAGTTCACTCGGTAAAGGAACCCTCTCATTTATCGACACTCAATCTGACGGAGCTTAGGCTGGCTATTGTTGATAAATTAAATGGAGTATTTCCAAATAAATATATACATATGAGATTCAAAGTCCTGATTAAATGAAATCAACGCACAGCCATACCACTAGTCCTAGAAAAATTTACACAAAAATTACGGAGGGAACTCGGGCGGTCACCCATCCAATTACTGGCTAGGGTTAGGGTTGCTTAACTTCGCTGATCGAATGATATACGCAATAGCAACTGTGCACCGAGCTTCTGTACTATGCCTCAAACTTTATTTTTTAATTTCTTATCTATATATATATAAGGTAAGTGTACAGATGTACACTTACCTTATATATGCAAAAACGGTTCAGTGGCATAACTATGAAAAGGTAACCGACAGACAGACAAATGCACATTAAATATTAGTATAGAAAACTGTATCTCTGTAGCTGTGAGAGGTGTTGTTCTGAACCAATTTAATGGCACAGTTTATGTTTATTTCATAAAGTACATACGCAAGGAGACAGCATTATTGTCTGACTGAATTTAATTTCGCCTGTTTACCGGCGGAATTTCATTTGTGTAGCGCGGCAGAGGCACTCAAAAGCGCACTTGCTATAAAAATTTACAACTACCTGCATTATTTGAAATTAGAAGACGACGTTACTATTATATTTTTCTGGTCTGTTTTTTACCTTAATAATCTCTTATAAGTACTTTGTAAATTCGGTGTAAAGTGGGTGTTGTGATAACAACAAACGTATAGTACGTAAGGGTCTGGACTTTAAAGGCGTTTTTTTTTGACACAGAGCATCAGCTGGTGCTACATATCAATCTATACACATACATACACATAAAAAAAAATTAAGTGTCTGTTTATAATTCCAAAATAACAGCTTTCCACTAAATGCATATGTCTTTATGTTATATCCGGCTAATTTCCCGAACGGGTTGACCGATTTTAACGGGACTTTCACTGGCAGATGTTACAAAGAGTAACTTAGGCTACTTTTATATTTAAAAAAAAAAGTTTAGGGTTCCGCGGGAAAAAAAATAAATCTACGCGGGTGGAACCGCGAGGCACAACCAGTTTAAAAAATATCCATTAATTTATTTAGATTTTTTCACCATTATACTTACTATTTATGTTTGTGGCAAAGTGTAGTTGTAAGAGGTTACTAAAGGTTCGATGCTTATTGGATACAAATCCGTAGCACATCATTTTGTTCTATTATCAATAGTTTTTGTATAAATAGGTTTTCGATTTTACACCTTGGGTTACAAAATTGCAATTTTCCTACGGATCCCTAATTGTAAATAAAATGTCTATAACCTTCCTCGATAAATGGACTATCCAACACTGAAAGAATTTTTGAAATCGGACCAGTAGTTCCTGAGATTAGCGCGTTCAAACAAACAAACTCTGCAGCTTTATAATATAATTATAGATATGTGGAATATAAAAGAAATGCTTATTTTTGTTGTAAAATGAATTTCTAAACACTATAATGTCTTCTCTAAGGTGGTGGTGTGGTGTAGACCACACCATGCATTTCCAAAATAGGAACGGGAATGTTTCTTATACTTTATCTCTTTTTAAATTCATAATAGAATATAGTGTATCCATTACTATTCTTATTCCATTACTAGTCTTTGAATTGTGCCATGCCTTTTACAATTTTTAAGATATTTTTTAATTATTAATATGCATCATAGTAAGATGGGCATACACGTGAAAAGTGTATTGAGCAGTTTCATTGTAGCCATGAATTAGATTACACACGGACATTCCTAAAATGGTTTGGAAAAATAAGAAATAAATAATAAAATCGGGGTTGCATCATCGATTTGAGATGTAGATAAATGTAACTTTAAACGTATCAGTTCAGTTTGGCATGCTAACCAACAGATAGCACAAGGCGATCCCTAAAACCGCGAAACAAGGTAAGGAAATATTCGAAGCATGAGGACATATTACGATCACGAGTAGCTCAGTTGGCAGAGCAACTGCACGGTTTGCAGAAGTCGCGGGTTCGAGTCCCGCTCATGTTAAATTTAGAATGTAACCATGTGTGTCAAGCATAAAAAAACTAATATTTACTAAAGGGTACGTTCATTGTAAATTTCACATTAATAATGTCAGTGAACCACGGATAAGTTCAATTGATCCTTCAATCTGTTCAACCCAAACCCGTACGGTTAGTGATTATTGATTTTCCGTCAAACAGATTACAATGTAACATTACACCGGTGGCGGTAGTCATTTCGAAACTGGGATTTCAGATTCGCCTGCTTAAAAGTAGATAAACAAAAATATTAGTTTTTTTTATTGATGCAAAAAAGGAGAAGGTTTTCTAGTGGACTCGTATATTATTTACATTGTTTTTATAATTTCATATTTGGAATCATATAAGTAATCAGTGAAAAGACAAAAATATATTTTTTATATCATATTGCTATCATTTCAAGTATTTAATTTCAAACATAGTGGACCACACCATCATCAATCGCCCCAAACCTACTACATTGTATTAAGTCGCATAATCCATACTATCACATAAATCGCATCTGTGAGGTTTGGTTCACTAATATTAATTTGTAGCATAACAAAGCTAAGCTAATTATTACAGTTGGCATTTGCACAATGTCCTGATTACGAGTTGATGCCACTACTGGTTTGTTAGGGTTGTCGATTACGTGTTAATAGCCTATATATTTTTTTTTAATCTATTACGATAACCTTCAATTATTATTTCTTATTTAGTTCTAATTGTAAACGACGAGCAGAAAAGCGCCTTATTACAATAGGTATAAGGATTAGGTCGTTTAGTCTAAGAATGTGTGATTCGCGAAATGACTACAATGGCCTTAACATAAGCTCTTATCATATCTTACCATCATATTTCCACTGTGTGACAGTGACAGATCAATACGCGTCATGTACATCTGTCTCATAATTAAACGAGAAGAACAAATTAAATAAGAGTTAAACTATCATGGCAATAGATGGTCATGGTATGGCCCCAGAGTTAATAAGTGACCAATTCTTTAGATTCTTGTTTGTAATTATAGATAAAAATATTATAATTATCGGTTAATAGCCTAACTTAAGAAATAAATAAGAAAGAAAATGCATATAAAAATGTATGCCTTCTGCACTGAGTCGCTCAAATATGCTACATAAATAATTTATCGAGAATGTATTTACTGAGCCTGGGGGTACGATTGTAAAGCGACCGTTTACTCGAACACTACACGACTGTTCTGACATCATATAACACTACGATAATATGCACGTGACTTCCATGGAATAAGAGTTCATTCCCCGCGTCAACTCACTTGCTAGATCTCCGGTGACGCAGATGTTCATGTGCCCCCTTTTAACCTGCAAAAATGTTTTAATAAGTTAAATAGCCTACTATGGGACCTTTGCCCTGGTAACGAATCTTAAGATAGTACGCAGGTAAAATGTACAGTTTACTTCTTAACTACAAATAAAATTGAATTGTCTCCAAAAGTTCCCCGAAGTTCTGTTTACCACAGAGGTGTCACAACACCTACTTCACCGAAGATGATAAATTTAAACGTGACAGTCTATCACGATCTCAGACACTTCACACAATATGTCTTTGAATTGCTTCTTAGATATATATTTGACTTTCCTCACGATATTTTCCTTCTTCGTAAAGCATTTGGGTTTGAACCGTTTGGATTTGAACACGGTCGGCGACTACTCAAATAACTTTAACTTAGTAATTATCAATCTTATGTTCAATCATAAAAATGTATTTGCAATTAACAAGAATATTCAACATCAAAAATAATATTTGCATATTCAGGTTATCCCTTCAGGCAGCCCTAATTAAAATCAGCAAAGCTATAAATCAGTGCTGAGATAGCATTCACGCGAAAGATAAGGATGACGTTTGGCGACGTGACAGCTTACACCTTTGTGAACAAGCTTGTATACAATGTACCTAGTGACATAACTGTTATCGTAAACAATCCGACGATTCTGTTTGAAAACGCTATGACTCTGATTTCACGCGAGAAAATGAGGCTTAAATGCTTAACGCTACGTTCACGTCTAACATTACAGAGGTCGTTGATTTTACTGTCGACGACGGCGGGGACACCTGAGCTGGAGCATGCAGATTATACGCGATATATTCAAGTGGGTAATGTAAATTTCAGAGAGGGCAAGGCATAACGGCATCTCATGTTCGATGGTCGGAGCTGCCCAACTAGGGTCTGTACCTTCACGCGATACATTCAAGATAAAAATTAAAAGGTGAGTGAAAGGCGATTAAGTGAAGGCATTAATAGTAATAGAAGGCATTAAGCGAATGTGGGTCCAAGTATTTGTATTCGGCGTCCAAGGAAGAACTATTATGACGAAATAAAGGAAGTGTATGAAGAAGCATGAATGTGGACGAAGCTAAAGAAGTATGTAAGGGTCGTAGCATTTGGCAAACGGTTGTCTCTGCTTACCCCCGTGGGATACAGGCGTGGACATATTATGTATCATACATCCAAAACGGTTACATAGGTATGTATTCAAGAGTGTAAAGTCAATGGGAATGGATAATATTCCGTAGGATAATACCACCATATCAAGCGTTCTGGTCCACTGCAAGGAAAATCCGACAATGCATAGAATAAGCTAGAATATTGTATGCCTATTCCTCGGTATAGTTCAAGCTGATTGAAGTGGTCGCCTGTATCACGTATCATCATGTATCGGATTATTCTTTTTTTGTTATTGTATACTTTTGAATGTCTATCAGATTTTTCTTGCTACACTCTTTGTAAAAAAAAACGTCCTACCATCATAGGCTCAAGCAGGTCGTATTAAGAACTTCTGAGCTATGACGTTTAATTTTGGGAACGTAAAAATAAATGCAGAGCTAAGAAGTTACTTAACATGCTCTGCTTAAACCGGTTATGACATATCATGTCAGGGACATGAGTATTTGGTTTCTTCAGCCCAAGAGTCCCCTTCTCGTTAAAGTTTTATAAGGGCATCAAATTATATTGATTAATGTTTTAACGTTGACCAATTTTATATTCAGACGGGATCCCTGCTTTCATTCACCATATAGGTAGCAATATACGTATACAAATATCAATTTACAAATTCTGTTTGGTTTTATCCATAGAATAAAATAATAAGTTCTAATTCAATAATTATATATTATATTACATCATTAATAGGAGTAAATCATGAAAATATATTAGCCTTTTCCGACGATATCCATCACGTACAATCACTAAACGGTCTAAATAACGAGCAAAATCTAAAACTTACATAAATAAACATAAAGTGTCTATATTCTTGGAACTTCCATCTAATGAAAATGTTGGGATTCTTAGAATATTTAGATGAACAATACCGAACAGAATAATCGATTCTTAGGAATCCATCGCAACGAAGTTTAGGTTTCAAAACAAAGGTATTATTAAAACAGATTCTCAGCAATACTCTGCAAATAGCAGTCGGCAGCGGGCGAAATAAACAACAGGTGTTGTACAAACTCATTTGCATAACATGGATTTAATATGCCCTTACTGGTTTTAATATTGTCTGTATGCAAACATTATTGTTTGAATAAAGAAAAGCCTTAATATTAACCCTTCAAGAGACTTTTGAAGTTTCCATCTTATGTCAAAAGTATGATTTTTAGAATACAACATTTTTGCCGTGGAGCAGTCGCGACGCAAGTCCGAATCCCAGCGGGGACTCTAACAATGAGTTTTTCTAATAAAAAACTTATGTGCAGTGATTTCATACCACGTGCTTTACGGTGGAGGAAATCATAATGAAGAAACCTGCATATGTCGGAGAATTAATTCAAAGACGTATGTTTAGTGTCTGACACGTCGACAGACTCACCATCTGTCACATTGACACTTAAATGTCATCGGTGAAAAGTGAGTGTTGTTATTACAACACATCTGCCTACACATTGGGGTATACAGACGTGAGTATATATATGTACAAAACTTGCCACTATTTTGAGAATAGGGTCTCTGGTGCGCCACCCAGGTATTTTGCTCGTAAGTTTATATAGGCAAATTTGTGTGAAAATAGTTATTAAAGTGTATAATATAATAAAATATGAAAGAGTATTAATAAATATATTTTTGTATGTGTTTGCTTAGCTCACCGTTAGCCTTCTGACTTATACAGCGTAAATCCCAGTACAACATTGTGATTAGTAAACACATACCACTATACAAACCAAAGGTGAACCATTTCAACCTTTTGAGAGGCTTTAAAACTCGTTTAATGTAGCGCACCATTGGGCCAATCTGCAAACATTGGCTAATTAGTTTTTACCAACGTAAACGAAATCGTTGCGTTTTATCTGCGCGGTTACAACACAAATGTTGGTGATTGTCGATTTGGGGCCAAGTTTTGGAGAGGTACAAGCCTAATTGTGTTTTAACAAAGCAATTGTTGTCGTAGCCCATGTTGTTTGCCCCATCCACAGAATTGCTTACGACACCAGCGCCTGTTTAAAATTGATAATTTCCCAAATTATCACGGGCTTTTAACTTTAAAGGTTAATCTGCAACATTGTCGCAGAAAAAAGCTGTTTAAGGTTTGTAGCACAAGGGAACGTAAACGGTGGGGATGTCGTTGTTATGTTAAATACTGCGATTAAAACTGGTACCTACAAACCTATTATTTTTAATAGCGTTTTTATTCTGCTATAACACCTACAGCTGAATACGATGTTTTTTATGTTAAACGCCTACAAGATACCTACAGGCACTGGTAACACTCAATTAAAATTAAACATTTATATACTGAAAACGCGAAATAGTGTGTACTTAATATTACTGATTCCTATAGAAATAGACATAATATTTATTCATATGAAATTTGGTGCAAAATAGGTATTATTAAGGTCGCAATAATCACATCTATCATCCAATTTGAGAGCATGTAAATATTAACTTAATTACTTACTTAGGTACTACAGTTACTTTTTATATTTATACTATCAAACAAATCCATCGGAATTGGGCTAAGATTGCTGGCATTAATGCTATGCTGAATAGCAATGCTAAGTCTGAGTTAGGGGGCGTCCATAAATTACGTGAGGTGTTTAAGGGGGGGAGGGGGTCGAGTCAAATATCATCTAATCTTACGTTGGAGAGAGGGGGGGTCTCGGCAAATATCACGCAATTTTTTTTCTGATTGAAACAAAAAAAAAATTATACTATTTTGGTCCATTTAATCCAGATTGTACGATTGTACAGACGGAAAGTCATTTGCTCCATTTCTAATACGCCACTGCCTACCGATTCAAGCGCTAAATGCCTTCATCAGCACGCCTTATGATCTCTATTGCCCAAGTGTACGTGATGATTTAGAGAAAAGATGCTGCAGTACATGCGGTATTTACTTTGCATCTAGCACAAGAGCTGCAGAGCACAGACGATCAGCCCACATTGCACCAGCTAAGCAAGCGCGTATGTTCCGAAAAGTGCGACCCACACGGATTGTCACAAGACGAGCTAATGAATTACTTTGTGCAAGTGCCAATGGCTTAGAGTGGCTAGATCAGAACGAAGTTGAAGGATCAGATGATTTTACTGAAAATCATATGGACATGTTGGTTCCAATAGTCTCTCTTGAGACCGTGCATGATTCTCCATGGACTGAATTAGAGTAGATACTCTTTTTTAATCTAAGTAGTTACTATTTAAGTATTCTATTGTTAAATTTTTATTACACTTATAATTAAACTCTCAGCAACATTGATTACTAGTCATAACTAGTCGTAAATAAAAGCAGGAAGCAAATTTGTTTTTTTTTTACAATAACAATCCAACACGTTTACGTAAGAAACTCACATTTTGAAAAATCTCACGTGAGATTGGGAGATGGGGGAGGGGGTTGAATAAAATCTCACGACATCTCACCAGGGGGGGAGGGAGGGCAGAAAATTAAAAAAAAAACACCTCACGTAATTTATGGACGCCCCCTTAGCTCTAAGAATGAATCTATATCAACTAAAAACGGCAACTAAAAAGGGCACGGAGTCAACTCCTGGCCAATTCAACCACTGGCTTGGGTTAGGGTTGCATATTGTCACTGATCGAATGATATGTGCAATAGGAACTGTGTCTCTTCATGTGGAATTAACAGCTAAGAATCTTTATTAATTAATTAATATATGGTAAAGATTTTCCGTTGCGAAAAACGGTTTTACGCGTAGTCACCAAAATGCTCCAAACTAGATTTACTCACGTGTATGTTACACGTCATTAAAAGTTTAAAAATAAGAGGAGTTAAATACAGTAAATATACTCGTTAGGTCCTTGAAATTCGTGGACGCATATTTGCTCCTCGTTAGTGAAATGAGGTTTGAACTTTAAGGGTCAATTTTAAAGCCATTCAGACACACATTACGTCCTATTGAATTGGAACCAGAAAGTTTCCATTGCGTACAAATTACACTTCAATTGAAAATGAAATAAAATTTAGGAGCTCTAAATATGTTTTCACAACTAAATTTGATTATCAATTCTATTGGCTATCGGTACTAAATACGTTATCGGCTCTATTTCAATACGAAATAGTGAGCTATGAACAATTTCAGGAATGACAATCGCCGTGTCCTTTCATCATCTCCCTGAGTTTATTTCATGTATTATTAGGGTCGGAATTTCATGCCCGGTGTGGCAGATCACCCGATTTTTGCCCAAAGCAACTGCCATCTGATCTTTGGTACCTACCTCTTTTTCGAAGAAAACAGGCTTAAACCAGTTCCTTAAGTTTCCTACTGACTTGTAACGATTGCTTAAGATATTCAATTTAACGTGCTCTCAGAGGCACGGAGGTAACTCGGGCGGTCACCCATCCAACTACCTACTACATATACTCATATCTTTTGACAACGCTATGCGCAATAGCAACTTTGCTACTAGAACCTATCAATCAAAGCGAAATGGACTCGCAAGTAATATACTCGTACGTGCTCATGTTATGAAATTGTCTATATCAAATCATTATTCAATTTCTGGGACACTTGGAACACTTATTGAGTATATTATATTGTATATTGTATATTATATATATTGTATATATTATATATTATTATTTAATTGCATTGTGCATGCTTGGTGTATGGATGAATAAATGGAACATCGCGTTAGAAACCCAATAGGAGTACAAGTCGATAGAGCAGGAAATGAGACATGCAAGCGATCCCGGGCGTGCGGTCTCAACCACATCAAGTCGTAACTTGCGGCCTGGGAGTGCATGTGCCACTGAATTGACTGCTTAATTTGATCTAAAGACGAACTTCTAGGGTTGTATCGAATGTTTCGACTGTTCACTAGGTGAATTTTAAATTGTTTTTTTTATGTCATTTCTGTGTATACTTTTATATGCATTTAGTCAAATGGTGTAATTTTGGAATTACAAACAGACACTTACATTTTATTTATCTATATAGATAAATAAAATTGTCTTAAATTAAAAAGAAGATTAATTTCCTGCTTAAATTATTTCAAAGACGTAGTTACCTAAGGCCACCAACAAATAATTGTTCGCTCTTCCAAAGCGGTACCACTTGAGCCGCATGCTTGGTTGTCATCTTAATACCGATATCTACTTGTTTTGGCCTTATAAAGTGTTTGACAAGGAAAATGTCTAATTATGAGAAAAAATATGCATGAATTAACGTATGTTTAATTAATTCTCATTGAAGTCTCTTGATTCAATAAGCCGATTGTGCAAGGCTGAGCTCCATGATAGGATTTTTTCTAAGGATTAAAATTCTATGTTTAAAAACGAACTTTATTGAAATATTTTTTAAGCAATGTTTTTTTTTTACGACGGGGAAACCTTCAAAAGATATCCAACCACCCTGGGAGTGCCAGAAGGGTTATGTGGGTTTTTTACCGCACCGGTGCCCCCGACATTTGCCGGAGACCTAGACACCTCGCTGTGGTTGCCTCCTTAACAAGCTCGTATCTGGGTAGTCTGAGTTCCACTCCAACCAACTGCAGGCCCCTTTTACGCTCCTCAACAACTAAATAGCCAAATTATTAGGCCCTGGCTATTGCGTGACAACTCGCACCCTTAGAATGATAGGGGCTCAACTCCAAATATTGCGAAAACTAATTAAGATCATCATAGACAGACCTACAAATGTATATTCCACCCTAAGATAAAAAAAACCGATTTTTTTTTCATTGATCGACAAAACACAACCAAGACTGTACTATAAAAATATAAAAAAAGTCTCATTGTATTCAAAACTAGTAAAATAATTACTTGCCGGCTGATCTTTGATTGCTATTTCCAAAAACATTTGATTCCTGAATTGAGCTCCTATCATTCTGAGGGTGCGATATAGTAAACTAAACCTACGTAATAAATTGTCAATGTAAATATATCTCATAATAAATTGTATTTTCACAAATTGGTCGAGATTTTCTCATAATGTTACGCTTTACCATATATTTAGTTTCGTTAATAAGATAAACACAACCCTAGTCTCTGTTCATCCTCTGATTGAATAAGGCGGAGCTATCCAATGTCTTTACCGTCAATCTGCTTAGTAACAAGCACATCTGAGTTACCTACAAAATTATATATGTACATGTACTAAAATGTACATGTACATGTATTAAAAGTTGACAAACAAACGCATTGTCCGCGTTGGAATGTGGCTCGCGTATCGCCTTATCTATTCAGATAAATAAAATTGAAGAGTCGGTTTGTCATTCCAAATTAAGAATTTCATTAAATGCATATAAATATACGGAACTCATAAAAAAACAAATTTGCTCTGTCTGTCTGACTGATTGTTCCGGTTATTCTATAAAACAGTTGGACCGATTTTATCAGGACTTTTCACTGTCAGAAAGCTTTTAGAAGGAGTAACATAAGAAAAAAAAAATGCTTACGCCTTCCCAGAAGGGTCCCCGAAGGGGTAAGCAGAGGTGTTATATCAACAACACCCATATTTCACCGAATATGATCAAGTGCCAACGTGACAGAGGGTGAGTCCATCGCCGTCTCAGGCACTATCCATAAGTCTTTGAATTACTTCTCAGACATATGCAGGTTTCCTCACGATGTTTTCCTTCACCGTAAAACACTTGGTGGTAAATAACTGCACATAAGTTTTTAGAAAAACTCATTGGTACAGGCTCAGCTGGGATTCGAACTTGCGTCGCTTGCGTAGCAGGTGACTGCTCTAGCCCTTAGGCCACCACGGCTCTCATAAGATGCTTTTTGTCCTTAAAACATTATGGTAACTCATGAAAATTAAGTCGACGCGGGTGAAACCGCGGGGCATAGTTAGTAAAGAATATTATCACTGCGCCAACGAACGGATTCCATGGCATAGTATCTCCACCCCATTCTACGGGAGGCGAACTTACTCTCCACAGAACACATCATTACTCTACGGAGTACTTTCTACATACTATAAATATACATCTACGAGGTTACCGAAGCACAGAGAAAGATCAGAATGCTTTTCAAACTCAAGCTATTATGTTCAAAAGTAAATATTTTAATGAAAACATTCACTTTCTAATTAGTGAATTAGTCTAGACATTTAGTTAAATAAAGTAATTGCTGTTTTAGGTTAACTAATTATATAAATTGTTTAATATAATAATGTTCTAGTACTATTTATTCGTAGATAATAGCAAATATTAATTAATAAGTAAGTTTAAAATATACCACATTATTTCAAACCGTCCTTTTATTAAGCAACCTAATATTGGCGTTTGATAAATAAGATTAGTAAAAATGTTAGATATATACAATTAGTTTAGGGATGACATACATACATATGCTCACGCCTGTATTTCCCGAAGGCGTAGGTAGAGGTGTTGTAATAATGATACCCAATTTCTACCGATGAAGCTTAAGTGCCAACGCGACAGATGGTGAGTTTATCGCCGTCTCAGGCACTATACATACGTCTTTGAATTACTTCTCAGACATATGCAAGTTTCCTCACGATGTTTTCCTTCACCGTAAAGCACGTGGTGTGAAATCAACCTCGCTGGAATTCGAACTTGCGTCGCTTGCGAAGCAGGTGACTGCTCAAAACCAGAGGCCACCACGGCTAAAAAACAGTTTTAATTTTTTTCTTCGTCTGTTTTTTCCGGGTTGACTCCGAAGCGGCTGGAACGATTTTAACGGGACTTTTACTATCAGATAGCTGAGATAACAAGGAGTTACTTATTCTATTTAAAAAAACCAGTAGCGTTTCACGGGTCACTCATGAAATATAGACTATGCGGTTGAAACCGCGTAGCACAGCTAGTTTATAATATCATACAAATTAGATAGGATGTATTTATAAAGCTGTAACCAACGACGCGTTAATTTGTCATACCTAGCATGTAGCACGAAAAATGTTTTGAATATAAAGCAGACAGAAAATGCTTCCTGGCAGTTTTTTGATGCAGAAAAAGCAATAAAATTATTCTGCACCGATGTTTACGGCGGGAACATTGTAGGCTACATCCAATTAGTACGACGCGCTAGATTGTAAATCCATGCACATTATACGTTACTGCTACGTTTACTGCTTTTCTCATCACACTTTAACGAGTTGATCGTGATTTATATGACGATCTACGTAACAGTTATGTTCATAACAGTACACACTCGACATGAAGTAGCTGGCAATTGTTTTTGGCTCGACATAGCGAGACTCGGCCTAAAACGACGCGGCGTGGGACGACAAGGGAATAATCCATTTAAACAACTATTTATATTTTGCTAAGCTAGCTGTAGGCCTAGATAAAATAAAACTCTCCTTGCGCTTGCGAATAGAAGCGATACAACGTGTATGTATCTCTTCTATTCGTGCAAGCGCTAGATAATGTTACTTTGTCTATAGGCATTTTTACTGTTATTAATTTACTTCTGCCTTCGACTTCGTCCTCGTGGAACAGTTACTTTGGGCAAACGCTATCTCTAGCTCGCGAGTTGTTAATAAGACTGATTATGGAACGACATAATCAATCAGAAATTGAGCATCAATTTGCCTTTGAAAGTCTTGGGTTAGTAAAGGGATCCCATTACAATTGTACTGTTGAAACCGACGCTCAACATCGAGTTCGACGCTGAGAAACCTTACAGCCGCGTTATTCACTAAGGTTTCTGAGTGTCGAACTTGAGCGTTGTTTTAAATCATAAGAAATTGATACATAATACATACAGGATTAGGTTCAATTTCGATTCTTTAAAACACTCTACGACGAGTTCGACGCTGAGAAATATTAGTGACTAATGCAGCAGGTTTCTCAGCCAGTAATCTGAGTCATAATATAAACTATACAGAGTGAGATTAATATATCGTTCTTATAGTTAGTGGTGACGTCAATAGATTACTTAATTTCGGTTTATCCGCCACAAGAGCATACTGGCAGCTAAATATATTAGACAAACTCGAGATACACTTGACAAAGTGTCGTTTATGCGTTAAGTTTGAACATAAACTACGTTTATGATTACCTTTGAGATACCCGAGAGATGACAATCGGGGACGATTCCCTTTAATTCAAGATAAAAAAACTATTTTGCATTATGTTGCATTATGTTTCGTAAATAAACATACTTGTGTAAAAGCGCAATCGTAATCTATACATCTATATCTAATAGATAAATACAATTGAAGTGTCTGTTTATGATCTCTTTTCACTAAATACATATACGAGAAAGTACGATACGGTCCCGGTCATCGAACCCGGGACCTCGTGATCGGCAGGCGAACGTAGTAACCACTAGACCAACGGGGCAGTTTAAGTTTTCACACTATCAAAACAGTGTATATTTGTCGTTTTGAAGAATTGAAATAATTTGGTAAACCACGTAATTGACGTAGGTATACGCGATCGGACAAGTAGTGACCCCTAACGCTTCCACTATTCTGCTTAAAATAAACGGCACGATAATCAATCGGCCATTATATCATTGACTAGAACGACACAGTGTGAAAGAATATCAAACTGCCAGTCCCAAGATATTGTTAAGTTATCGTCTCGTAACCATTATTGTAATGTAAAAGCGCCGAATCTCGTAAATTTTAAACGTATTGTTCGTAGATTTCTTACTGCTTGCATAGCTCATATTTATACTGCGCTTACTTATTTATTCAGAGAAGAAGTCATAGTACGAGTAATGCTTGACTTTTAGCACACCTTTACATGAACATAGCCATATGTTGTTGTGCCACACGTGCCCCCAACGAACCATGTCTAAGCATGGCCTTAATCCGACTTAATACATAATCAATGAACCATCCATGTATACAAGTCCAATCTGAGCTAGGGCACTCGCGCCGGAACCAACAGGCTAATGTCCCCGTCTAAGAGGAAGTAATGCCGGGGTCAATGCTTCGTTAGCACTTCCGCCAGTCGCCTGCCCTCAGGGACCACCGGATTTACAGACGCCATATTGTCAATGAATTAACTTAGTACTAACTCATACTAATGCTGTTAGCACTTAAGTAGTTAAAATTTGGATTTAGAAAGTTCAAGTCAAGAATATCTTTATTCGATTAGACTTTTAACAAAGTACTTTCAAATCGTCAGAATGATATAATTATAGAGGATTATACATGCTACCACCAGGTTCGGAAGGTTGCTTTTACTGAGAAGAACCTGGCAAGAAACTCAGTAATTACTCTATAAAAAAAAAAAATTACAACTTTGAGTAATACAATATACATCATAAAAAATATATATAAGCCCATGGACACAGTTCCAGTGCACAAAAGTCGATATAAAAAAAAAATTCAAAACTAAAAATAAGAACTATGAATAATTGTGTAGCTTGAGATGACCAGCCCCCACTAGCAGCACCTGTTCACAAGTATGACAAGAATGCCAGCCATCGCCCTCCTCAACCATTATAGAGGGAAGTGAGCGACCAGTCATCCTGACGCCGCCGCAAGCAAAGGCATTTTTGTGAGCATGACAACTTAACTTAAGAAACATAAGCCCATGACACAGTTCCAATGCACAAATGTCTATAAAAATTAACATAAATAAAAGTCTAGTAGTTCTACTTATAACTAAATGCGCAGCTTGAGATGACCAGCCCCCACAAGTAGCACCTGTTCACAAGTATGACGAGAATGTCAGCCATAGAAATATTTGTTTACCTTAATTTATGAGTCTTTAACGCTGTCCACCATCGTTCTGGCATCAGTCACTTCTTCCTCTTCTATTCTTTCTGATCACACGTTGTCCAACGTGCTTACATAAAACCTCTTTCCACAATAATAAATATACTAAAACCGTTTAATTAGATGAATAGCATTATTCGACGCATTGATTTGCACAGATTGGTTTCATTATCGTATAACCGCTGATCAAACGAGCGGTTTGTGATTAAAATGAATTGAAATCAACTAAATCTGTTCATTAATACTCTACGTGTCCACAAATTCAAAAACAAATCAGACTCGCTCAGTTTAATTTTCAGATAACTATTTGAATATCGCTAGAATAGCTTTTGAAATTGTGTTTTATAACGGCGAGTGAATGTGATTAATGCTAATGATATAGCTGGTTTCTGACATTAAATTAATTTTAGTGATATGTGGGAGCACAAAATACTTCATTCACTAAACGCGTTATACGTAATTTTATTGCTAACTAGCTGTGCCCTGTGGTTTCACCCGCGTAGATTTAATTTCATTCCCGCGGAACCCTAAATGTTTTATTAATAAAAAGTTACTCCTTATAACATTAACTAGCTGCCAGTGAAAGTGCCGTTAAAATCGGTCCAGATTTTTCAGAGATTAGCCGGAACAAACAGCCAGAGAAAAAATTACTTAAATAAATGTACTTTCATATGCATTTAGTGAAAAGCTGTTATTTTGGAATTACAAACAGATACTTCAATTTTATTTATCTGTATAGATATAGATTTTCCAGTGTCAACAGCGTAGTGGTACGTAGCACTATCGTAGCCATTTTATCGTAGCGGGTGGCGATCGTAGCACTCGTAGCAACGGCGTAGCGCTTATTAGTGTTGTTCGTAGCAGGGTCATACATCGAAATACTAATCTGTGGATATACATCTATATAAATAAATACAATTTCATAGTCTTTTTGAAAATCCAAATTAACAGCTTTTCACTGAATGCATATGAAAATATATACGTTGAATAAAATAAAACAATTAAAAAAAATCCTTTTTCTTCTGTCTGTTTGTTTGTTCCGGGTAAACTCTGAAACGGCTGGACCGATTTTAAGGAGAAAGAGAAAAATATTTACTATAGTTTTATTTAATGTGTGTGTTACCTTGCCTACAGGGACTTCTTTTAATAATATATTTTAGTTATAAGATTATATATTTTTAAGGTTTTTAGTTATTAGATTATATTTATAAGGTTTTTAGCTATGTAGTTCTTGAATTTAATAATATTTTGTTTTAGGGTTAAAATGTTAATTTAGATTATGGGTTATATTATAAAATTGATGCATTTCATGTGAGTCCCGTATATTTCATATGCATTTAGTGAAAAGCTGCTTACATTTAAAATTACAAACAGACACGTCAAGTTTAATTATCTGTATAAATGTAATGAAACATCCGGGTACTAACTTGGTAAAACTTAGGACAACCTTTTAGTAATTATCCTTCCAGTTTACTTACTTTGAACAATGATGTTATTGAACGTGAAGTAAAGAACAAAATACCCCCAATTCTTTATCCAATTTCCTTTGAGCTCGCGGAATAAAGAGCCTCTCTTAATCCACCTAAAATAGGTTAATTAATAATTTACCAGAGAAACTTCAAAGTATATGTGCGTTGAGGATACAAAGAAACGATTTAATTAGGTACCTTATATTTTGAGAGGAATATTTAATGAGTGGTTTGGTTGTGTGGGTTTTATTAAAAGGCAATAGAGTATATATTCCAATAGCAGATGTTTGTGAGGTGTACAAACAAGCCGTAGTCATATTTCATCAGAGGGAATGTTTAAACATAGGAAAAAGTAAACATGTAACCGATAGCCACAACATGGCTCGCGTTAATTTTCATCTATATTGGACAACGCAATATTGAACGAGGATCCTTTACGTATGTGTCTGCAGATGTTTTATATATGACACTGTGTTAAGCATTTGCATGTATGTCTATATATAGTATACATACATACATATGCTCACGCCTGTATTCCCCGAAGGGGTAGGCAGAGGTGCTGTTAGCACAACACCCACATTTCACCGAATTTGATTAATACCAACGTGACAGATGGTGAGTCTATCGCCGTCTCAGGCACTACTATATGTACTATATCTAGCTTTTTAATGTTTTAGTAGGAATCCCTATTTTAATTCGAATTATAAGATAATAATATGTTAATCAGTGATATTATAGCATTTTCCTATAGAATAAATTTCATAGGTGTTTTTATTTCGAGGTTGCCTATTTGTTTAAATTAATGTAAGGACTCCTTGTAATAACTTTAAAGTCCCGTTAAAATCTGTTCAACTGTTTCAGAGATTAGTCGGAACAAACAGACCGACAGAAAAACCTATAATATGATATGTTTTTTTATGTGGGTCTCGTAAATCTTACATAACTGCTTGCAATGAGTGAGAAACCGGAATTTTATTAATCTGTATAGATATAGTTTTATGGAGTTAGTTTGAACCCAGAAGGCGAAATTAAATATAGGGAAGCTTGGTATAATTATAATATCGCACTCGCAGAACGATGAGGGCTCAACTCGAAACTCAAAAGTTGCGAAAATAATAATGTTAAGATCATAAGACCGACCTCAACATGAAAGAATATAAAGAATTATTTTTATAATGTACACAGATACACAACCAAAAGTATGCTTTAAAAGTACACTGTATTCAGAACCGGTAAAATAATTACTGCCTAAGTTATGAATTCTTATTTCCTGATCTTTAATTGCGATTAAAAAAAAAAAAAAATGTGCCCCTATCGTTCTGAATGTATTAATCGACCAACACGTGGCACTAGACAACACGTGACTATTCAGAAACTGAGCTTGACATAACTTAAGATAGATAGTGCACTAGCTATACCTATTTTGTCTGTCTGTTAGAAAAATATTAGGATTCCGCGGGCCACCCATAAAATTAAGTCTACGCGCGTGAACACGCGGGCACAGCTAGTTATATATATAAAGATAGATATAATGTATGTCATTTATAAGATTACCCTTAGGTGTATCCTTTGAAGTATTCTCATAAGTACAGTAGGACCAAAGACGTGCCCGTCAAGGGTAAACTGCCCAGTGCCCACTGGTCTTTTACAATAGTGATTAATATTTCATGAGAAGGGTCACTGTTTGAGTCCATCTGAGCTATATCACAAATTTGAAACAAGTCCATTCAACCGTGAAGGTTCTGTTAAAGTTTCCATCTCAGAGTAAACAGAAGGATGTTGAAATAGTGTTATAGATTGAACCTTACAAGTACGACTGTTGATAGTTAGAAGCCCGAGATCGCTTCGTAAGTCTAGACTCGGTACTTTACTTGACGACTGACCATTTGTCGCAGAGACGTGAAGGTCTCAGTGTGAAATATCCGTAAACCACAGACTTGTTTAACTGGGGGCCAACTATGATCGCTTTAGCAGCGCGCATTAAGAATTTCTTAGCTTTGACGTGAGCTTTGAACAGCCGTTGCGCTTTGCTTGAGTAGTCTGTACCAATATGTTTTTCTGAAAATGTAAGTTAAGTGATTTCACGCTACGAACTTTATGAAGGAAAACATAATGAAGAAACCTGCATATGTCTGAGAAGAAATTACATACGTATGTGTTTGATTTTGGCCGAGACGGTGATGAACTCACCAACTTCGGTGAAAAGAGGGTGTTTGCAGTAGCATTTTAATAAAAAATAAATGTAAATATGCTCACGCCATCCCAGAGGGGTCCTTGAAGGGGTAAGCAGAGGTACACCCACATTTACAGAAAGTGATTAAGTGCCAACGTGACAGACGGTGAGTCCATCGCCGTCTCAGGCACTACGGACTTATGCGGGTTTCCTCACGATGTTTTCTTCACAGTAAAGCACGTGGCGTGTAATGCATTTAAGTTTTTGGAAACACAGTCCGCTGGTATTCGAACTTACGTCGCTTGCGTAGCAAGTGACTCACGACTCTTCAAACCCTAGGGCCACCACGGCTCTGCATATAATGTATTATTTTATAGCTTTCTAATTCTTTGAAGATAAAAAAATCATATTAGGGCCCTGTACACGAAATACTTGTGGTAAGTAAATACATTTTGAGAATCGTCACAGTCTGTGAACTACTGTATCGTACTTAACCACTGCTTATGTTATATTAGGCCGTAAGTACGGATAAAAGGTTACTCACATGGCACACATAATGACCCATGTAACCTACTTATGTGGGATACCAATGACACTGTATAAAATATAAGCTTGCAACCACGGAATCCGTACGGTATCCAGGAATAAATCGTTCAAACTGGTACGCTCGCATCTACGAGATAATAAGCGGCCTTGGCGTATTGTCAGTAAGGGGTGTCACGTCATGGCCGATCACGTACACGTAATTTTTCTAAGCTTCAAATTGACGAATCGACATTACTTTGGCAGTGCAGTACATTAAAGAGTAAAATTTAAAAACTTGAAGAGTGACAACCTTTACGCTTGATCCAGCAAACGTCCATATTTTAAGAATTTGTCTGGATTCCATACTGCTTGTAAACTTATATATTAGACAGTGTCTACTCTTTAAATTTTAGTTGTAGACCTTTACCGAAGAGTTCGTATAACCATTATCGAAATAATCATCAATTTTAGAAATACGAGAACCATTTGTGGTCTGAGCGCTAAGTACAAATTTCGCTTAGGCTTCAATATTTTAAAGTGCAAATCCATCGGTAGTGGATACCGTCTGAGAGCCGTATCAACGTAGTGGTGCTATCGACCGAGTTAGCATAAAGACATGAATGGCCAGCCATCTTTATCTTCAGACTACGGCGCTTGTGGGAAATTTGAATTTTATGAAACTCTACCGAACGTTTTATGCAGCAATTTTTTCCCATTCCCCGGTTTTCATTTATGCATATTTTTTGCTATGAATAATAGTTGAAAGGTAATTTGAGCGAGGTCGATCGTTGAAGTTAAGCAGCTCTGCTTGCGAGTAGTGCCTACCCCAAATAGTGATATGTTTAAAATTGTTGAAGAATTTACCTATGATATAGTAGTGTGGCTGAAATGTGTTGATCTATTCCGTCATCTACATTCAACTCTCTCAGGATATGACATATTTCTTCGTTTTTGACGCACAGGTTTCGTCTCAAACTAGGATTAAGCTCTAAGATGTCATGCATCTAATAGCCATCGTAGATTGACAATGATTATGAGACAGATACGTATGGCGTGTTTATAAGTCTATCACTGTCGCACAGAATAACTATAATGGCAATAAGATCTTGTGGTATGCCCCCAGACCTACGCCATTGATACAAGTTTTTAGAAACCATTGTAACAAACGACGCGTTACTTTTGTAGCAGACAAATCACACAATCCACGTGTGTAACCCATCAATGCACAAAAACAAGTAATTAAGAATATATCGCAACGACAATGAGGTTTTCATAATGACCGTCGTTTTATAGCGTCCAATAAAATGTAATTGATTGGATGTTGGTGGCTCCAGCCCGTTGTATTGGCTCAATTCGCACAGATTGGACGCGGAGTGTCGGCATCGTCGCATCGCTGTATGTCGGCTGTTAATCTCTACGAAATTGGAATTGTCCCTTTTGAAGGACCATCACCAATAAACCAAATGGAAGTATTTGGGGCTCGCGTAGATTATTTTTCGAATTGTTGGTCGGATTAAACTGAAACCATCAAAAACACAAACATACAATCTTTTAGCCTGATTGTATAATGCTCTTTGTCAAGGGGATTTGATAATAAGCGATATTGTGTGAGGTTTTCATTTGAAAGCAAAAATCAAACAAATAGAAGAGGTTTCATCGTCGGCTCCATACATAGTTGCTTTGAATATTTCTCTAATGAAATTGATAGTAGAATATACCAGCAGGAATTACCAAAACAAAAGAAATGGAGTTTCAATAATCGTCCCTGTATTATGATACGTTGAAATGGTTTAACTTTAAATACTTACAGGGCAAGTGAAAGCGCTTAGCTAGATAAAGCTCACCTAGCAATATAAAGGGAAATCTGCAGTATATTATAGATACCGTCACGAGCTAGAGAGCTGACCTTGAATGCACAGTGGTAATTATTAGTATGTCTGGTTGTCTGTATGGCGGGATGCGAATAAAATACAAGCGCAGTATTTGCGCTGAGCGCTCATGACTCGGGATGGTACTTGGGGATCTATGACCTATATAATATCTATTGCTATGATAGTTTAACTCTTAGTTTGAGACAGATGTATATGACGTGTATAAGTCTGTCACTGTCACACAGTGGAATGTGATGACAACAAGTGCTTATGATACGGCCCCTGTACGCTTGTTTGTTACCCGTTTTGGAACGTCGCCTAAATGCATTTCCAACGGTTCCATATGTGTAACAAAGTTTCAATTTCACTAATACAGAACAAACACCTTCTGAGATAATAAATAGACAAAGTTCAATATGCTTGCGGATATCCGGGCTGTAGACGCAATCGCAATTAATTAATGCAGTTAAATCGGCATTGAGGGGTTTCTCCAAGATTGTAGCTAAGCATTATTGATGTTGGTTTATATCGGGTTTATTACGGCAACAGTTGCGCTACACTGACCCCATTATCCATCATTCTTGGAGATAAATCATTCAGTACCTGTCCCAGGGGTTGAAAAACAATGAATTTGATTAAAAGTTGATTTGAATGAAAATATAATTCACCTGAAAAATGCTTCATTTCTTACACGCGTTGTAAGGAATACGTTTATCATATAAGTTATTTCGTTATATAAGTACATATAAGTTAAATCGGTTCTGCCGTTCTTGAGTTATAAATAGTGTAACTAACACGACTTTATATTACTTATAATTGAAATTTTAAATAATTATATTCAACTTTATACTATATATGTATATATAAGGGATATATAGGGTGAAATCTGTATCTTATTTTATTAAATTCTTAACTATGTATTTGTCTATAAAAGTGTTTATAAATTAATTCGAAAGACTACTGTTCCAAAATGTCTTCGAAATGATCTGTGTTAAACCGCGGATCATAGCTAGCTAGCTTGTAGACCACGAGATAGCGAACACTTTACAACGCGTAAAACTGTGTTTTATTTATATGTAACTTTTAGGTTAGGTATGGTACTCGCAGATTTGGTAGATAACGCAGTATCGCAGATTACTGGCATATACATAATAATAATAATAAATATTTTACTAAAGTGATAGTGGTATAGCGGATGTTAATACCTAACAGTAATTTGATCTATTGGAATATCAAACCTACAAGTAACGCTACCCACGCTTTGTACCTGATGTATATCGGGAACAAAGGAATGCAAGGGTATCAGATGCGTTCGGGCGATCCTAGGACTTCATCCGCTATGAAATGGAAATCAAACGGTGGCATCTCTCGCACATATCTATCTACGTCATCACATGCTTGACTTTAGAAATGCTATTACATACTTGCCGTCTCTCTCTCCTCCTCTCTCCTAACTCCTGGGGAGTTTGGAGAATCTTAATTATACTTTGCGTATCCATTGTAACAATTTAAAGATTGGAATAGTTTAACATAAAAAACAGATATCCATTGGGCGCTTTCACATTTGATGATAGCGGTATCGACACGATAGCAGCACGATATCGTCAGACTGGGGGCCTACCATCATCGAGCTCCTAAGCTTTGACGTTTTACTTTGGTACCGGAAAATTAAACGTGGAAGCTAAGAAGTTCTTAATATGTGCTGCTTAAACAATTATAGTTGGCCCCCTGGTAGTTAGATACAATCACTACTAAATGCTTTCACACTGTTTCGTTGTAGTCAACGAAATCGTTGCCAGCAGATTATTTTACAGTTAAGCCTAGGCACCAGTTCCCTCACATAGATCTTGAACATTGGCAGAGTATATGAGGTTACCTTTTATCGCAATTACTTACTTACAAAGTATTCGGGGTCCTAAACATTATATAAACACAAATCTGTACTTAGTCTTTATATAAAACACTCCAAAATATGGTAAGTATAAATTGGTTTGAAAGTAAACCATTTTATATATACAATAACACTGTGACAATTACCTAGAGATTGAGTTAGGTACGACATTCGTTATAGTTAGTAGGATGAAAAGCAGACCTAACTGGGAAATTTAATAGTATTACATAGTATCAACCCGCCTGTAAATTTAGTATTATTAACATAAGGTTTGCATAAGCCACCGGCGGACTAATTAGTCTCGGATAAGCGACATATATCACACCGAGCTGGGCGGTGCCGGGCACAAAATTAGTCGTATCGCGTTAATTGAAATGGGAACAAGTTGTACGGTGTGAACGCGAACATTTTGTCAGGCGATGACATGCGTATATTATGTTACGTTACAAGGTAATTAATTCTCAACATACGTTGGTGAATAAGCCGCGTACTTTTAGAGGCTATTCATGTTGGACGTTAAACCTGTTACCACGTACACCAAGTATTTCACAACACGTGGTTAGGTTGTAAAACATGTCATAAGCTGTACATAACATAGATACGGTATTAGATTTTAGATGTTGGCTTAATATGTTTAATGTCATAACTTTAAATTGAACGCCCTTTTAAAGCTAATATCTTTTAAAACTTATAATGATTCTCTCTACCATACATTTTGCCATGTGACATGTTCGAATTGTGACTTTAAAAGAGTGATCAGGTACATGAAAAAAACATAATCAATATTTAATTGGTGAGATACGGGCCTGTAAAAATGAGTTTTTCTAAAAAACCTTATGTGCAGTGATTTCACACCACGTACATTACGGTGAAGGATAACATCGTGAGGAAACCTGCACATGTCTGAGACGTAATTCAAATAGACGTATGTATAGTGCTTGAGACGGCGATTGACTCACCATCTGTAATGTTTTCACTTAATCATCTTCGGTGAAAAGTGGGTGTTGATATTACAACACCTCTGCCTACCCCTTCGGGGCAAACAGGTGTGAGCACATGACACTTTACTTTAGACTATGAACAGTTATGAAACTTTACTCTAGAAACGTGAAGCTTGAAGAAAATATTTGATGATTGTACAAGTAGTAACAGCTATCGTAGCAAACTGATAGATAACAACATCGACACGTAAAGCGAACCGGGAGAGCTAGTAACTACACATAAACGGTAGGGTACACCAGCTTGTGAAATAGTTTTAGTCTATGACTACGCCTCTCAACTATCAAATATTGTTTACTACCTTCTGCGAATTCATCCACGTGAAATAGTTACTTTATACGAAAGCTAACTACCCGTGATTGGTCTGAGCATGATGCATATAGCTTTAAAGCCTTCTTCGATCAATTAGACAAGTAGTACTGAAGATTAGGGAGTTCAAGCAAACAAACTAATTATCTTTATATATTAGTATAGATTTATAACAACTGCAGTATATTCTGAATAGGCGGACTTAATGCCAGTAAATCTTTAGGTCACGCGTAGGAGGTGTTATAAGAAATTGTGGCGCTACTCGTACGAATAAAAGTCCGTGTATAAATCTTAATTATTTTATGACATATGCAAGGATACATATTCCAAGCGAATAACATTCTTTGATTCTAATAATTTATTCAAATATGTATGTATACAATAATTTTTTCGCCTTTTAGTCCGAAAATATATTCAATAGATACTCTTACGAGTATCTATTGAATATATTTAGTATCACGAGGTTCTTATATCGCTGCTTTGTTGTCCTTAAGTATAACTTGAGCACTTATATGCTCTTGAGTTTTCCTTCGTAAATACATTATATCGCAAAAATCTGTATTTCGGCTCTAGTAGTATTTGTAACTAGCGGACGTCAGGCGGTTTCAACCGCATAGTTCCCGTTCCTGTGGGAGTACGGGGATAAAATGTAGCTTATGTTACTCGCTGGTGATGTAGCTATCCATTGCTGAAAGAATTTTTCATATCGGTCAAGTAGTTTCGGAGCCTATTCAATGCAAACAAACAATCAAATCTTTCCTCTTCATAATATTAGTCTAGATAGGAACATGACAAGATTTTTTTTTAATCATTTTGAAATGTTCAAACGACGTCACGGTTTTAACTATTAGTCGGATACTCATAATTTAAGCTATGACCCCATGTTTGGTATAGGTATTGATAATTATTACATAATTTTACTCATAAATATTATATTAAACAATTTTATTGTATACAAGACTTTAAGTTACATTCAGCGTTTATGTAAGTGTTTCTCACAACGTAGCAGTTGTGTACCACCCCGAAAATGTTGTTGGCACGCCATTGTAGGTTTTATTTTATTTGCCCACCTCCGCCGTGGGAAATTCTAGTTTCGCTGACAGATATTGAGTTACCAGCCGAGTTTTGCGAATAAAACCATCGTGTTTTTCTATAGTGGTGTACATACTCGGGCGTCGCACAAAGGTGTGACATTACTACGTCACTCTTCTATGTCAGCCCGCGCTGGTCTCTGTAGGGAATAGCGGTTATATGGCGGAGATACAGGCATCACACTTTGATCGACATTTTTCTATCGATACTTTTTCATAAAGGTCTCTTTGTACACTGATATACTATTCATAGTGTTGGCCTTAGCCTTATTATGGTTGATCACGATATGTCTGATCATCTGATTTTACCTCGAAATAATAATCGTGATCCTCCTGCCGTTATCTCAGGTTATTTGTGGTTGGTGCACTTTTCTTTTCTCCTACATCTATCTCTATCAGCTGTCATTGTATGTAACTGTATTTATCATAGCTCTCCCTTTCTAGACATTTAATCTTACCTTGCCTACGCTGCCGAGACGTGGACTTTGAGAGAAAGTGAGAAGAAGAAGATAGATGCTCTTGAAATGTGGTGCTGGAGAAAGATGCTTGGCATAAAGTGGACACAGTTCCGCACCAACGATTCCATACTACAGGAACTCGGGATCAAACAGCGTCTGTCATCCACAGTTCAATCTCGCATTCTCAACTTCTTTGGACATGTGTCGCGACGTGGAGACGCATCCATAGAGCGTCTGGTGGTGCAGGGTAAATTCGAGGGTACTAGGGCGCGTGGCAGATCACCAATGAGATGGACGGACCAGATTAAGGCTGTGATGGGTGTTCCTACTATTAGCGAATGCTCCCGTAAAGCAGCAGTCCGAAATGAATGGCGCCGTTTTGTTCAGCAAGCCACCAATTCTGACATTACGACCACGACCGCTCTGCCAAGAGTGTAACGATTGAGATGATGAGATGATGAATCTTACCTTGACCTACTGTTAGTGTAAGGTAAATGGTAAATAATAACAAAAGGAAAATATAACTTGTAAAACCCGTGTAATTTAATGCGCCTAACTTTTGGTATTGAGCCAAAGTCACGTGTGGTTCACATTAAATTATTTGGTTACCACCTGCGGCCCATTGTTTTATTTAACTAAAGCTACTTCCCAGTCTCAAGTCTTTTATGTAAATCTAGGAAATATAATCTTTTTTTTATACTTCAAACAAAGACGGAAAACAAGTGTACAGATCGCTTTGCTTTCCTTGTAAATAATGGAATCCTGTGCTGATATAGTAAGAGACTTAAAATTGAGCCGTGGTGGCCTTGAGGTTTAAGCATACGCCTGCTATGCCCAGCGGGGTATTTACCAATGAGTTTTTCTAAAAACGAAATGTACAGTGATTTCACACCACGTGCTTTACGGAACATCGTGAAGAAACTTGCATATGTCTGAGAAGTCATTTCTTTCACTATGGTATCTTTGGTGAAAAGTGGGTGTTGTTATTACAACTCCTTTACCTGCCTCTTCGGGGAGGGCGTGAGCATATGTATGTAATTAAGAGAACCACTAAAAGTTGAAAACCTTCAGTACTCAGCGTAGGAGCACTAAGCCTCTAAGGTTAATTTGGCTACAATCTTCTGCGAGGTGGAGGTACAGTTCCTAATCAGGAATCTCTGACGGGAGATCCCGCTATCCCCTACCTCTTTAAACAGACTTCGTTTATCCGTTATTTCTAAAAGGACATTCCACGTTCGTTATATTGCTGTGATTAATTAATACCACATCTTACATTATCTTTAATGTGCATCTGTATGTAATGAGGACAAATGGTATGTTTGTGATTCACGTGTTCTGGCAACCTCTAAAGCAAGATTAATGTAGCCACAGGTC
The DNA here is from genome assembly GCA_929442735.1 of Watsonalla binaria. Taxonomy (NCBI): domain Eukaryota; kingdom Metazoa; phylum Arthropoda; class Insecta; order Lepidoptera; family Drepanidae; genus Watsonalla; species Watsonalla binaria. The sequence continues at coordinate 3,595,246 of OV838932.1, forward strand.
CATTCTAGCACCTAGACACATAATATACAAGCTTTCTACAAGCAGTACGGAATCTAGGAATAAATCGTTCGAAATGACACATTTATAGATACGCGCATCTACGATAATATAAGCGTGTACGTCATTTAAGTATTTATAGACAATTTTTCAAATTTCAAATCGCGAGTTCAGCTTTACTTTGGCAGTAAATAAAAGAGTATATTTAAAAAATATGGAGCAAACCTTCTTATTTCAAACTTTTTGGTCTAGATTCCATACTGCTCAGTAAGTTATACTGTGGCCTAGATCTTACGTCATGGCTAAAAACAACGATAAATCAATTCCTTACCACTTCTTCCGTTGTAAGATGGTTACACTGCTGGAATTAATTTGTGACTCTTCTTTATTTCAATAGTTTATATGTTTTTTTAAATGCAGTATTATACCCTCTTTATAAAACTGTACGGAAATCAATAAATTGTCTTATTTTGACTACAGAAAATATTGCATGTGAATAAAAGACAAAATATCTTTTTTTTTTTAATACTTACAGGAAATTTTTATTATCATAAGTATTGAACTCTTAGGAATTGGGATACTCATAGAAAAACTAAAAACTAACATTACTAAAAACCTTAAAAATATAATCATATGATGTTTGATGTTTAAGCGACATTTTAAACTGTAATATTTTAATTGACATCAACACAGATAATACTACGTTATTTCATTTATATTGCGAATGATGAATGAATTATTTAACCTGTTCTAAATTTACTTAATTTTTAAATAAGTTAAAAAAATTACAGCATTGTCCATTCAATATTGAAAGAAACCGACAGGTTCCGATTCTGAATAAGAAATTCTATACTTTGAAAAGACTCATATTCTTTAACAAAAAGCACTAATGAAGCCGAGTTCAGAACTTAACGTTCCATCCAAGCTATGATAAGACTTCATTATATCCTCCGAACAAAACAAATGCGGAGTCATTTCGGTTCTCGGCCAATGATTTGGCGGATCTAATCTAATTAATGATTGTTTTGTCACTATGGTCGAACTACGATCCTGCGTGAAGATCTAACCAATCATGCTTACTGTTTCAATGAACCTTATGCTATCGTAATAAGATAGGTTTTCGTGTGATAGTTCGCTGGTCAGGTTTGTGTGGTCAGGCAAGCGTGACATTTACAAATGGCACGCAGATGGACATAGGGTTAGATCGCGTACGACATAATTGATGGGCGGTGGAACCTTCCGCAATATTGGCAGTGACACGCTATGTATTTATAAGGCCAATGAATATTCACGAATTGGGAAGGTTTTATCAATATTTAAACAAGGCCGGCTTCTTTTGTTATGATTAGACTTCTTGTTAAACAATTGCATTAGTACCTATGTCTATTACACTATTCTATTCCGCTCTCCATATAAATATTACTAATAGTTACCAATTATACGGGAAAAGAGCCGTGGTGGCCTTGAGGTGGCAGTCGCCTGTTACGCAAGCGACGCAAGTTCGAATCCTAGCGGGGCCTGTACCAATGAGTTTTTCTAAAAAAACTTATATACAGTGATTCCACACTACGTGCTTTACGGTGAAGGAAAACATCGTGAGGAAACCTGCATATTTCAGAGAAGTAATTCAATGACGTATGTAAAGTGTCTGAGACGGCAATGGACTCACCATCTGTCACGTTGGCACTTAATCATCTTCGGTGAAAAGTGGGTGTTGTGATTACAACACCTCTGCCTACCCCTTGGGGGAATACAGGCGTGAGCATATGTATTATACGGGAATTAGCCTTTTAATGATGATGATCGCAGATAGGTAAGGAGTTCTTAAATTTATAAATGCTCTTCTCATCTGACTATTAGCAGAATTGTATTATTCAGTTACCATATTTTATGGGTATGTTCTTCGCAAAACGCTTACACGCATTTTATACCTAAGAACATTAATTACTCAAAACAAATTTGTACTGTCATCGACATTACTGAGCCATGAAGGTAATTTATTCAGGTGAATGGATACATTACACTTATGACAAATTATTGAACGAAAATTCAATTTATTAATGAATTAATTTTAAGCTTGTTACGGATATTCGATCCAGTGAATTCATCGCTACAATATTTGCTTATTACTCAAACAATCCATGTAATATATGTAATATATGTAGTACAGTGTTGTACGGGTTTACTTGGCCATATATATAACTAAAATGATTGGAGTGGAGAAAACAAGGTGTTTTTTTAGTATCGTTAGGCCATATATACTAATATTATAAAGAGGAAAGATATATTTATATTGAATAGGCTCCGAAACTGTTTGATCGAACTTAAAAAAACTTTCAGCAATCAATAGCTTAATTATCACCGAGTAACATAGGCTATACATTATCCCCGTACTCCCACGGGAACGGAAACTACGCAGGTGAAACCACGTGACGTGAATACGCTAGTAGGTTATTAAGTGCATGATTGACTTTTAATTTTTAAAATAAAATTTCTATGGAATAGGTTATATTCTAAAACATATCATTAAAAAGCTACATACGTACAATTTTACGCAATTGTGAAGTTAATGAGGGAAATTATATTCAACAATGAAAATGAACGTTTTCAATGATAATTCGGGCTAATTGAAACTGTAAGTACATTTTGTTAGGCCGGGATTATCATTGAAAACAATGACACAGCATATTATTTGTGGGTACATGCCCATAAGTAACATTTTACTAATGGATTTTATCATATTTTTCACCTATAGCAAAAGGGGTTGTGTTAGTGGAGCTCGTGGCACAGTTGTTATTGCGTATATCATTCGATTAGCGAAGCTAAGCGACCCTAACCTTAGCCAGTAACTGGATGGATGACCGCCCGAGTTCCCTCCGTGCCTCGGAGAAAACGTTAAGCCGTCGGTCCCGGTTGCCAATTTTTCATCTTTGGCAATCGTTACAGGTCAGTCGGAGGCCTAAAATAATCTGACAACTGGATTACCTCGTTAAAGGGTTTGCGAAAGTCAGATGGCAGTCGCTTCGTATAAAAATCAGGTGATCAGCCACATCGGGTTGAGCAAAGTGGCGCCGTCAACAATACATGCGACAAGGCCAGGGAGATGATGAGCAAAAGCGGTTGTGCGACCTTTGTAAAACGAAACGGCAAAACTAATATGAGAAACACTCAACCCTTTAACCAAAGCCTTTCAAAGACAATACTTTTTATGTCTGTGCCTTTATCATAATATATTCATATAAATAAACAAAGTAAGCTGCGTTGTATGCCTCAGGCGAACGTAATTACGACAGACTCTGTGTGGAGCAAGTAGATGTTAATTAAAGTTTATGAAAAAGGTAACATCGACTTAAAAGCGTAACGGCAAAAGATAAATAATAAATAAAGATATCTACAAAGGATCTATGCTGCGGTATCCTAATGTTTTTTTTTTAATAAAAGTGCCCTCGTTCCTCCTCGTAACATAAGTTATCTGCCAGAGAAAGTAAAATCGGTCTAGCCGTTTCGGAAATTAGCCGAAACAAACAGAGTTTTTTTTTATTGGTTTTTTTATTTACCTTGTAACTATGTAGTACCATATATAGTTTCATATGCATTTAAAGCTGTTAATTTGGAATTACAAAGAGACATTTTTATTTTATTTATATGTATATGTATGTATGCGGATATATAGATGTATGGATGAGGAACTGTGTCGATTTCATTATCCATATTATATTCAAACGGGTCGTGCCATAAATTAAATTAAATTAATAAAGATAACACCGAAGTGGATATCATTACGTGTAATTGGGATGTTGTCGTACGTGAGTTATTTTTTAAGTTTGCGATCCCGTAAAATTTCATTGTTTATGTTTGTTTTTCGACGCGTTCATTATTCGGACGGCGTTTTGTATTTTGAGTTATTTATGAATACCATTTTATTATTATTTTATAAATGCAGAGGTATTTTTAAACGATCAAGCTATATATATTTACAATATAAGGAGAAAAGAATTTTCTTCATTCGTATATATGTATTTTTTATATGTATTCGTCGCTTATGAATCGATTTTGATAATATTTTTTTATTGGTAAGGAGATATGCCAACGGTGGTGCCTTGATAAGGAAACCAGGACCTGATGATGAGATCCCAGAAAAATCGAGGGGAACCTTTGAGTTTTACCTGCAGGAAACCTAGTGAGTTTGTAATTTTTTACAAGAACACCTTATGTATTTTCGTAGTGTATTAAAAGTCATTCCTTTATCCGCAATACCTAATATAATGAAAAGAAAAGCTTCAGTATAAACTTATATTGTAGGGAAGTGACCCGGTGACCGGCACGTAACAAAGGAGTCACGTTCGAATCTGGTCCCGACACGCATGACCTACCTTTATATCATGTTTACGCTTTTAACCGATACCAAATACACGTACCTAAGCTAATACATGTATCGACCAAATACATGACGTGCCGACCCTTTGTGGCCCAAGGAAATGGAGCGATGGCTTATCTTCATAATAATAGGTAACCTATATCGGATACCTGTTTTCTTTACCTGTTACAGGATTGTAGTATGTAGGTTGTGTTGCGTTTATCGTATAGTCTATACTTACAGGTGAAACAAATTAAAGTGTCAAAGTCAAAGTGAAAGTAAAAAAGTATAAAGATACTTTTTTACTTTCGATCTAATCGATTAAAGAATCGATTAGAATTTTTACAAAGTACTTTCAAATCGTCAGACTGATATAATTATACAGGATTATACATGCTACCGCCAGGTTCGGAAGGTTGCTTTTACTGAGAAGAACCTGGCAAGAAACTCAGTAATTACTCTTTTCAAAACTAAAACAAATTATACAATTTAAAGAATACAAAATAAATAATTTAAGAAACGTAAGCTCATGGACAAAGTTCCAATGCACAAATGTCGATAAAAATAAACATAACTAAAAATCTAGTACATCTACTTATAACTAAATGCGTAGCTTGAGATGACCGTTTTGTTATTCCAAATTAGCAGCTTTTTAATAAATGCATAAATATGCAAATGCATAAAAGTATGAAAGTATATAAGCATATACGAACTTAAAAAAAATTCTCCGTCACAAGTAGACAGACAATTTTGTTCGTTCCGGGTAATCTCTGAAACGATTGGGCCGATTTTATAGGGAATTTCATTTGTAGATAACTCACAGCAGGGAGTAACTTAGGCTAACTTTATAAGTCTACGCGAGTGAAGCTGCGGGGCAGAGATAGTGTGTAATATAAAGAGCAATTATGATATTACTGAGGTTTGGTGTAGAAATTAAACAAGACTTCAAAATGGAATTACCTACATGAATTGAAAAAGTAATTGTCTCTTTATTTTCATGGATATTACAGGAATTATAATTTAAAAAATATATATATTTACAAACAGACCGATTGTTTAAGCGAGACCTAATTAAATGTGTGTTCACTTAAGGCTATAGAATCATTATTAACTATGTGTTTGTGAATATATTAAATCTCCAGGCTCACGTAATAGTTCAGCTCTAATAAATCGGTCACAGTATCGTATTTCGGTGAATATAACATTAGTTATTCCACCGAACACAGCTTATTTCTGTGTTTAATCGTGATAATCTGTTAGTAATAGCTTGTTGATGTGTTTGTATATACATTTGGCTGCGATTAGCTGTTAGTAGAGTCCCATATTCGCAGGATATTACACTAGTTTGTGTTATGTTATAACTTTACATATTTGCTTAATTACGAGAGCCGTGGTGGGTTTGATCAGTCGCTTGCAACGTAAGCGACGCAAGTTCGAATCCCAGCGCGGCCTGTAACAATGAGTTTTTCTAAAAACTTATGAGCAGAGTTTTCTCAACACTTGCTTTACGGTGAAGGAAAACATCGTAAGGAAACCTGCACATGTCTGAGACGTATTTCAAAGACGCATGTATAGTGCCTGAGACGGCGATAGACACCATCTGTCACGTTGGCACTTAATCATCTTCGGTGAAAAGTGGGTATTGTTATTACTCCTCTACCCACCCCTTCGGGGAATACACACGTGAACATAAGTATGAAAGTATATATGCTTAATTACATCGTATATGCATATTTTGAGAGTCAATGACATTAATGATTAAATTCAATTTTTCGTATTTTATCGTACCAAAGGTTAACATAAACATACAGAAGAAAATAAACATACAGTTTGCCTGATTCTAAGCGGCCTTTTAGACTATTTACGCTTGCAACTCAAGGAAGACAATGTGCCTTACTTAAAAACATATGTTGCTAATATTACCTAATAAGTTATTAATGAACTTGTGCCCCTTGGTTTTGTGCCCGGCGGACAGACAGACAAAATATTACAAAACATTTGTTTTATTTTAGGTAAGCAGGGTAAATACTTTATTTGTATTTAGTGAAAATCTCTTGATTTGGAATAACAAACAGACACTTTTATTTATCTGTTTAGATTAACGCAACGACTCTCCACTCTAGCGGGCTTTTCATCCGTCTCAGTACCAAAATAGTATACGTCACCACTAGGTTTTCTAGGTCTTAATATATAGTATCCTTTCTCTCCACCAATCTTATCTCCTCTCAATCTCAATCTCTAAATTTAATATTTGATGAATAAGTACGAAAACATTGCTAAAGTGGAGACCGCTATGTATCCAACCTACCTAAGTGTAATATTTCGGTCAATTTGATTTTAGTAAATAAAATACGTGTCAAGCACCGTATATTTACCCGTCTTAGATGCGTACTCTTCAATGTAATATTTTGTAGCTAACTTCGTGAAGCTATGTAAAAATTATACCAACCCATCCCTCACCCTTTCATGTCGCGAAATACTTTGCAGCATAAATGAAACATTTCATTCCAGCGAAGTAATAATTTTGCATCATTCGCTGGTTTTAATGTGTGCTTTTAAACTCAGGAAACATGTTATGTCATTAATTATCTATACAACATGGGAGAGTTGTAAGTATCGGTGGCTTTCATTAAGTTACTTTTGCCCCGGAGTCGCGTTTCGTGGAATTGGCTTCGTTTCCATCTACACATCATGGCTAATTTATTTTCCCTTCGCTCACAGTACTTGAGTAAAGCATTTTGTCGAGTGAACGCGAAAATTACACGATTGGTTTCGATTGTGTACGAATCGTACATGTTATGAGAATTTTTTAGTTTCATTTTTTGTAAGTAGATGGCGTGAGTTGTAAAATAGATCGCGCTATTGAAAGTTGTAGCGCGTTACATAAATACGTTTACTATTGATTTGTTTTATTTGGTTTGACTTATAATTATAACAAACCTTTAGATGTGACCCCTAGTTTTATTTAGTCTCTGCAATCTTCTGAAGACCCTATTGGCGTTCGGAAGGTTGCATAAATAATTGCCTAAATAAGATTTCTAATCACCTTTGTTCTGTACTAACGGACCAACTAACTTTAGCTGTAAAATATAGTTAATGTACTGGGTAGGCAAAGAAAATTACACACAATTTAAAAAAAATATTAATTTATCTGACTACCTATAGCTTAAATGTACATACTTTTCACACATTGAAAATAATACTGACTGCTAAATTTGCCACTTGACACCGATATTGCTTTAACGACTATTATCGTGAAACCCCACCCTAAATATTTTAGTACAAGGATGCTGAAAGGGCTTGATTTATCGATTATGTTCATTTTATGCAAAAATATCTCGCAAAAAAAGAGTTGAAAATCGCGTCAACATCGATTAATGAATTGCTTTCAAAGCGTTATCAAGGATACAATACACATACGAGACAGCTACTAAATAAAATAAAATAAAAAGCTGGTTAAAATTACCGTTCTTGTAGTCACGTGAACATACACATCTATACTAATATTATAAAGAGGAAAAGTTACAAACATACATACGAATATGTATGTTTGTCACGAATTGGCTCAAAAGGTACAGGACCGAATTATTTCTCTGTTTGATTGCTACATTACTGATTACATCACTGATTAATAATACATTATTTATTAATTAATAATACACTGATTAATATAGGCTATATTTTATTCTGTTAATCCTACAGGAACGAGAACCGTGTGAAACCGCGTGACATCCGCTAGTAGATAAGCAATCAATACAAACGTACGTCTCCTTACAAATCCACTGCTTAACACCCGGCTTAGAGGAAGGCAATTTAAATTTGGGGAAGCTCAATGGTCTAAAACACATTACAAACTGTACGTCATTGTCTCTGTGATGGATCCTTGCATAATATCGCTTTCAAACTAGCATTCATTATGGCACGCGAGGAGAGTGGAGCGAGTGGATACGACATTTGCACAGTATCCAGTATTACAACCAGTAAGGAATCTAGGAACAAATCGTACTAAATGACACACTCACACAGACGCGCACATCTACGAGATTATAATCAGAATCGTAGTAGTGCCAATAAGGCACACGTCACGTCGTGTCTTTTATCAAAACTCCAAACAGGCAAATGTACATTATTTTGACAGTACCTAAATAAAAATGTAATTTTTTAAAGTTTCAATTTAATTCAACATAAGGGACACAGGGAACACTCATTGAACGTCGTTTTTCTTACGCTAACTTAGGTTATATTACTACAGTATCCAAATGTAAGCCTGTCATGAGAATAAACGGCGAAACAAACTCAATTCAAAATTGACACCCTCACGCTCAATGTAGCAAGCGTTCTTTATTAAAAAAAATAGGCCTAGATTCCTTACCGCGTGTAAAGATAATATTTATACTGTGACATTTGTCTAGGGCGGGTATCTAGTAAACTCCAAGTAATCTGCCATTTGTAACCGTCTGTGGGGTTCCTTGCAGGCTCCGAGACAAATCGGGCAAGTCACAGCGGCGGCTGGTTGACCCCACTCAGCTGCTACACCGCCGATGTGACGGCTACAATATGTCTTTACTTTGATTCGATGCTGATTTTATATCTTTGGTTGGATTTTGTAAAGCCCTTTACTTATGGACATGATTTTGCTGAGGAGTCCTGAACGGTAAGATCCTTTTCATTATTCTTCAAGTACTGCGAGTTTGGAAGCGATTTTGGCGTTTTACTTTTTTTATATATTTTTTTAAATGTATTCAATTAATAATTTATTGATACAACCCTTTATGATAACAATTCATGTAATTGATTTCCCTTCCTTATTATACTAAAAGTAGTTCCGTCTCTTTCTGCGATACGAATTTCAAAAGGGATGGCCATAGTTTTAGTCCGAGTTTGGTTTAGTCTTGGTTCAAACAATTTAATAAGGGGGATAAGGTTTTTATGGAGTAAGATTCGAAAATCATTTGTTTATTTTATGGTTCACTCGAAAAATCTATAATTAATACTGTTTTGACGCGCCATGGTTCGTATTGCTCGGCTATGAATTCAAGAGCTCTTAGAACGAGACAGTGTTCTAAATGACAAAGAAAAACTCTCGTTTCTTTCCCATAGGATTGAATAATACAATCCAATCACATTAGCGCGGGAGTGGATAGTGGCGTATTGTCTGGTAATGCCTGTCCGATGACAATGATGGATTGTCGCGAGGCTTGCAAACTGTAAACTTCGAACAAATATTTACACTGCCACCCAAACTTGGCCTGCGAGTGTTACATTTTTTGACATTGATCTATTGTTTTTGGTTGGAACTGTATACACTACACAGGTTGTCCTGAATAACACCTTTTAAACCTAAAAATGGATCTGGTACAATATTTAAATGCTTGCAAAATATTAGAAGTCTCCATGACTTAGCTAACTACATGTAGGTAGTATGTCGGCTTATGATGATGACACACCTTAATGCAATGGGTAAAATCGAGAGCACGAACCATTAGCACGTATGTCCAATATTACCGTTGCAATCAAATTTTGCCTTAAAAACTATAATTTGTATCATTTGCATCCTGTATAGAGTGGGGTGTACGTACATAGTTATTGCGTGTTCTATTGTTTGAAACGGCCAAGTTGCTTGTTGGATACATTTTAATCCACAATTATGTGTAAATAAAGATGGGACTTGGCTTAAAATAATGGTACGCATATTTAAGAAGAACACTATACTCCCCGAACGCGTGGGTATTGAGAACTTTTGTATAATTAATTTATATAACTCTATTATGTAATTGTTTATGTAAATAAATAATAATAATAATAATGTTTATTTTCACAAAAATATATACACAAAATTTTATGAATTCCCTGACTTCTGAGCTAGGCTTGAATGCCTGTGTTACAGAAATTAAATAGATGCACCTTGCAGTTTCACTCACATTCTCTATTTGCATCACTATATTCCCTCAAATTGACAACTGCATGTCACCATATTACCAGAAATAGTTTATTATGTATAAGGTCCTTCTGAAAATGTTATCATAGTGTACTACTGCAAAGTGAATTTTTTCAGAGAAGCAACTGAGCCAATTGGCTTGAGAGATAAACATTTTATACTTGTTAACCTTTTTTTTTTTTAATTTGGAGAATCCGTTATGGATAAACCAACCGCCGCGGGGGCAGCGGAAGGGTTATGTCGGACTCACACCGACTAAACTCCACGGTGTTTCTCCAAGTCGCTAAGTGGGGGGGTGCATGTGATACGTCTTCACATGCTTCGCCGTGACCTCCCCAGGTTCGCCGTGACCCCCCCAGTTATACTTGTTAACCTAGTAAGGGTTACTAAAATAGTATTAATTAATTTAAAATTAAGTAACTTTGCTGTTTATAAGACGATCATTATAATACGATTACAAACTTAGGAGTCGAGGAATTAGAAGCGCAAATTGAATGTCTGTCAGCACCGATACCTAGAAAACTTAATAATGTTACCATTGCCAGCTGTTGAAGGGAAGCGAACAGAATTCAGATTACCATATTCAATTACGGGTCAGTGAAACAAGTTTAACGGCTGAATAACAATTCCCTATTTATATAACAGTAATATTGTTTGTTGTCAATAAAAATGGGCATTGGAGCGCACATAAAAATGACATAATCGTCGCATAAAACGAAAGGGTGCCAATAAAGCGACCCTTTTAACGTTAGATATTATTTACTGTTGCAATACCAAGGGCAATTGTTGTGATACATACTTCAAACTGATTTCACGTTTAAGGCAACCAGACATGTATGTAAAATTAAAGATGTTATTGTTCCTAAGAAAAATCTTAGTAGATACAATATTATCACAGTACTAAGCAGTATATAATCTGCACTTTTTATTTTTTTTTAAATAAGAACGTATTTTGCATCGAGTGTGAAGTTTATCACTCTTAATGTTTGTAAAATTGTATTTACTGTCAAAGAAATGTCGACTTGATGTTTATAAAAATGTTTGTTGAACACGTGAATGACGTATAAGCGTTCGGCCACGATCGGACACCCCTTACTGACATTACGCCGATGTCGCTTATAATCTCGTAGATGCGTCTGTGTGACTGTGATACTGCGAACGATTTGTTTCTAGATTCCGTATTGCTTGTAGTAAGCTCGTATTATTATGTGAAACACTCAAATTTTATTTATCTGTATGTATAGATGTATAGATAATAGTCAAAGCAAGATTATTATAAAACTAACAGTTAATTGTCATCTTTCAATCTTCTCTCCCATATTCCGTCGTGGAATCTTCAGCATTAAAACGCTCTGTTGGATATTCCCAGCGATATTCCTTGTTGCACAGATAAAACAAATTGAGTTGTTGTTATTTTTAAATGAAGCTGGCTTTACGCCTGCAATGTCGTTCATAATATTTAATAGCGGAGTTTATTCCTGTCGAAATATTAAAAGGGTTAAATGGGTCGTTGAAAGTTTGCATGAGAAATTGCTTACTTCGCATATGTAAGATGGGGTAGTAAGGCGACGCATGCGAAGCTGTGTGCGTAAGCTATACGCTGGACCAGTTGTCAAGGAAATTTCACTGGCACACAGGTAATGTTACGAGGAGTAACTTAGGATTACTTATATTTGAAAAAAAAAAATCATTAGTATTCCCCAGGTCATCCATGAAATGGAGTCTACGTGGGTAAAATCGCGGGGTTATAAGTTGCTTATATGATTATCGGTAACGTAATCCACAGATGGTTCACTTTGGTATTAGTTTGTTATTCCGATATTGTAAGCACGATTGTTCAACGTTAAGTAATTGTTTGTATTTGGATTTCTAAAATATTTGTTACACTAAAATCCTATTTGAACTCCGCTATGCGTTTCAAATACAACATTTCTTTTTTTATCCGTTTTGCCACTCGATCTCTTTATGGGGGACCATCTCGCTTTCATCCCAGAATAAACACATTTTTATTCAGATCTCATGCTAATAAAATGCAAATTGGGCCCTTTCGGCTTAGGGTTTAGCAATTTTCAACAAATGTTTCCTATTGAATTTTATTTGATTTCCTTAATTGCCGATTTGACCATTGTTGTTACCTGTATTAGTTATTGAACACTTCTAGCTACTCGATTCAATCATTTTATTATCGAATGAACTTATTACATTCCAACTGATATTCAGTAAATAATAATCAAGGTTTTTATGCTTATAATAACAATGGAATTACTTATGTCTAGTACGAGAAAAATAAAAATAATAAATAGAACAAAGAATTTCAATAAGTGACTACGTTACCTCGCTGATGTGATGTAAAAAATAATAAATATAGTTTTTTGAGCCAGTTTGCTTTGAACCCTTTCTACGAGCATAGGCGTATCTTCACAGCATCTTATTACTCAGAATGCTAGTTGCTTAGTATAATCCGACTTATTCACTGCTGTAAAAGCAAGATTCTATAGCTTTGGTCTTTAAATTCCTGAGTACCTACCCTATTTCATAGAGGTATCGTCTAACGTCTTAATCAAATGAACATATTGATTGCACTCTACCTTCTGCAGTAAAACACTGTGTAGTTCAATTAGAGGGACAATACACTCAATCTGCCTCGTTGGTCTCATTGTTGCAGACGCTACTGCGGAACACGAGGTCCTGGGTTTGATCCCAGGGTCAGGCAAAGTGTTATAGGAAGAAAGAAAATGTATTGTATATAGTGAGCCGTGGTGGCTCGGGGTTAGAGCAGTCGCCTGCTACGCTAGTTCGAATCCCAGTGGGGCCTGTACCAATGAGTTTTTCTAAAAAACTTATGTACAGTGATTTCACACCACGTGCTTTACGGTGAAGGAAAACATCGTGAGGAAACCTGCATATTTCTGAGAAGTAATTCAAAGACGTATGTATAGTGCCTGAGATGGCGATAGACTCACCATCCGTCACGTTGGCACTTAATCAAATTCGGTGAAAAGTATAACAACACCTCTGCCTACCCCTTCGGGGAATACAGGCGTGAGCATATGTATGTATGTAGAAAATGTATATTTCAAACACAACAAGTGACGCAGCATTAATTAAATTTGGATACGGTACAAATGTTTCCTATTTAATTTTATTTGATTTATTTATTTTATTTATTTGATACAACGACACAGACCTTACATTAACTCTTATTGGGGGTTTCTTTTAGTAATTTACTAGTAGCAGCCTGGAGTCTGGTTTGAGGTAACGTTAACATGTGACTTAACATAATTGGCGAAATGTGGTTGTACTTTAGAACACTTCTGCCTACTTCTTCAAGGAATACAAGCGTGAGAATATGCATGCAATAAAGAGTGCTTTACATTGTGTCCCGCAAAGCAAGTCCCATTTACACTGTGGCCTTAATTCAATGCCCCTAAAGATAAAAAAGTGGCCGCGGTAGAGCATAGCAATTTCTTAATCTCCCTCACTGAATGACTTGGGTATATAAAAGACACTTGATACTATGTTTGAAATACATGCATCGTAAGTACTACAGTGTGAACAGACATAAGTGTATTTTGAAATTAGGAACGGAACAGTGATTTCGAGTGTCCATTCTGAATTAGAACCATATTGATTCTGTGGTTCATGGAAGGTTAGTCGTAACTCAGTTGTAGAGACATTAATACGTTACGACAAATAGGCGTGCTCGTTCGTAAAGTACGATATCCCCAGCGGTCTGCCGTTATTTGCACAGGACCGCTAGTACAAGTTAAAATAATGTGTACCTACATCAAATAAAAATCTTCTTAGGTTTGTTCCGAAGCTATTTAAGCTTACATTTTTGATAGGCATTTGATTGAATCTCCTTCCAATTTTATTGACGGTATATCGGTTGCAGGACTTGCTTAGGACCGATATTGGCTGATGATAATGTCACAATATAATTATGAGCTTAATGCTTGTAGAATTAGCTACGGAATCTGAGAACAAATCGTTCCAAATGATACATTCACCCACACGCGCGCATCTACGAGGTAATAAGCGACACAGGTGTAATGTCAGGTGTCATGTCATGACCTACACGTATCTCTTCTAAGCTTCAAATCGACATTATTTTGACAGTAAATTAAGGAATATATTTTTTAAACTCTACGAGCTGTTATACCCCGTCCATGTATAGAGATTGGCTGACGGGACTGCTCCCGTCAGCACATTATCATTTATGGTTTGGATGGAAGATAGCCATCCAGTCAGTCGGGTCTGAGACAGTCGGGTCGGGTACGGGTCGGAAGACCGATTCATTTTCTATTTCCATTTATTACCATTTCCAAATAATTCAATTAATTATATTTCCATTACTTATATTATATAGTTTAATTGTAAAAGTCTTTTTTTCAAAAGCCTTTCTCCGAATCCCGTATAACATTTTGGTGGCAGCGGTGGGATACGAAAATCCTTACCCGAATACGTCTTTGAAATCCTACATTCAAGTGCAGTGTATTAAAGTGAATCACATATTATATAGTTTAATTGTAAAAGTCTTTTTTTTAAAAGCCTTTCTCCGATACCCGTATAACAGAGCGAATACCCTAGCCCAATTCGTCCCTCAATTTACAGATTGCGAGCGCACCAACGACGCACGCGCGGTTCCTACAAATTATACTCAAGACGTACGTTATCCGACATTTTCTGTTTCATAAATCTCCATTTAGAGGCAGTGCGCCTCTGAATAGGCTCGTTAGTCATAAATAACCGAACTCTGGTCGTTATATCTCATTCAGCCGTCCATGAGGTGAGCTCGCACGCTTCTGCAATATTTTTTGTGAATAAACTTTAAATTTCTGTTTGCACTTCTTCCAGAGTTTTATGAACGTCGTGATGGAGAGTATTTTTGCGGTTTGTTTTTATTTATCGTAAGGAACATTGTTGGTATCTTAAAACAATCTATCTAAATTCACTCATTGAACTCTATTTTCAAAGCTAACTTAGTTTAAAATTGGCTACTTGGTATATGTATCCTAAGTCTGTCTCTGTCTCAAATATGTATATAATATAAGAAATTAATTCAGCCGTCAAAAGTGTATTATTTACGTTATATTTTCAACTGTAAAAACAAAGGCTTACTAATTTTTTTCTGTTTTTCATCATGAAATTTCTGTTGAGAGCTTAGCTTAGCACTGATAGATTGGACAAAGCCTAAAAGCATTATCGACTAGATGGATAGACAGATAAGTCTCATTGGCTTTCAAATAGCCATTTTTATTAAATATTTTTATTTGTCTGTATAGATAATCACTAAAATTTTATATTGTATTTTATGTTTTTATTACACGGAATGAGTTCTGGGCTAAAATACAAACGAGTTAAAAGCTTTTGGTTGTAAACGTTAATGTCACAATATCTTTGCGTGGTGCGTGGCGTTGATCAAAGTCCTATTTGATAAATGGTTTAATGAATCACCCTTTGTTGTGAAATTTCAATATTTTCGTTAAATCTTTGTTTCAAACTGAATAAAATTGCAAAGAACAAGATAGCAACAATAAAAGTCACTCAAAGCTAGGTTCGTTTAAATTTAAACGTTACTGGCCTTGTAATATGATTGAAGTTTCAATATTAGACCGTCTAACCATTTGGAAAATCCTTAGAAAACTTGAAATTCAATAATATGCTAATTACACATAGTACAGCTTAGTGAGAAAGCGTGGAAACAAATTGTTCCTGAGTGATATTGAAGTGCTATATAAAGATATACTATTTGCTGTTACGTGACACTATGATATGCGATACTATACCCCAATCATAGCCCATAGGTGTGTACATGATTAAACGTTGCAGACATTCGATGAAGTACTTGGTGAAATTGGTGTAGCTCGAAATATGTTGATCCACTATCTTTGGAATTCAACTATAACCCGCCTCTGAAAAAGTCATCAAATCGCAAGGTCCATTCGCCGGCGATTGAACGTGTCAAAACCTTTACTTGGGGCAGAGCGATTGTGATTAAAGCGATTTTCACGCTGTCACGCACCATGCTACATGTTGCGTATCTACGCTATACACTTTTCTATACAAACGGAGGTACAAGCAACGTTAGACCACGTCTTCAAGCGTTACGCTGCGTAATGCGGTGCAGTGAGCAAATCGCTTTACGCTTATTCTACTTGAAAAAAATTAAGTGTGCAAGATCACGTAACGCTTGACGGCGCTCTCTTCACAATCATATTTGCACAAAGGCGAAGGCGGTTTTGCCGATATTGGCAACTCTGGACTTAGACTGTATATCTTCATGCTTCTCCAGAAGGAAGCTCGAAGGGTGGAAGTTGCCACAGTACTCAAATATCACCGAAGTTGATTAGTTGCCAAAATGGTCATTGCTCACCATTTCAGACACGCTAAGTACATAATGAAGTCTGTATACAGAACCTATATTACGTTGATAATGTAAAAAAAGTAAACAATTTACGAATTCACTTAAAACTTTACCCGTTTCTAATATCTTCGGTCTGAACATTAGTGGGGCGCGTTAGCGAACTCTTCGACATTGTATCTCGTACTAGATAACTTACGTCATACAAACTCGTACATTTTGTTAAATTAAGCAATTTTAATTTGAAATTAGTCTTATATTCGCTTAGTTCGGCTTCGTTGTGAAACTTGACTTTCATTTTGATGTCCGTAATTAGGTTCACGTAATTTGAAAATTTTGTTAAATGCCACTCCCCTTAATTCTCTTGCAGTCCAATTAATGGTTAAATGTTTAATCGAATCAGAGTTTTCGTGCGAGTGGCATAGTTGAGTTTCAACTCTAATTACGGTTTAATATCGCTTCAAAGACGCCGTTGGTCTAGTGGTTAGTATACCTATTTGAATGAAGTCAGGGTTCGATTCCCGCATCAGAGCTGACATGTTCATGTGATGAACTTGTGAGTGCTAAACTATTTGGTATGAATTAAAAATATGTAAGTAACTAATTATTGAGTTTTACTTAATTTGGGATATGATTGTGCACACTCGATGTATATATCTAAGTACATATTCGTCAAAGTTGACTGACTGACTGACATAGTGATCTATCCACCCACCCGCACAGCCCAAACCAGTGGACGGATCGGGCTGAAATTTGGCATGCAGGTAGATGTTATAACGTAGGCATCCGCTAAGGATTTTGATTAACTCTACCCCCAAGGGGATAAAATAGGGGACGAAAGTTTAGGTTACTTTTAATAAAAAACTTAGGGTATGCTAACGCGGGTGAAACCGCGGGGCACATCTAGTCTTCTACACTTTGAAGGGTGCAGTCCTTGTCAAAAATTCGAAGTTACCTGCTTCGAATTCCGAATGAGGGATCCCTTTATGGCCTATCTTTGTTAGCTACATACAGATATAGGTATATACATTTCATGGCTCCGTGGATGCCGTATCCAGAACGCTCATTATGTAAATGATTTTGTACTTTAATCCTATGTTGTCGTAAAGTTCCAAATATTTTTTCCTTTCTGCTGCTTTGCAGTAATATAAATGTTAATTTAGATGTCAAGGGGTGTATGTGGGGTGTAGGTGACTCTGGTAAAACGTGCACGTAATATTTTTCATATTTATTTGTTTTTAGGGGATGTACCTACGAGGTCGAAATGGAATCTTTATAGTCTCGCCACGATGTTGTCTGTATGTCTGTCTGTCTGTCTGTCATACCATTATGGGAGCTACATATCAAACTCAAAAATATCTTTATTCGACTAGACTTTTCACAAAGCGTTCTAATCGTCATAATGTCATAATTAGACACATTAGATACTGTCAGCTTAAGATTATACATGCTACCGTCAGCTGTCGAACTGATAGTAATACGCAGGTCCAAAGTAGTATATATAAATTCTAATAATTATAAATAAATACTTTTTCGTGCCATGGAGTCTCTTATGAAATTATTATTATTATTATTGTTTGTGTGCTTTTGCTCATTACAACTCGACAACCATAAAACTGACGAATTGGTTCGATTTTTTAAAGATAAACTGAATGAAAGCTGAAAAAAAAATGGTTTAGTTAAAAAAATCAGGGGATTGCTACGCATTTTCCGTGAAAAGTAGGTGTTGTACGTATTTAGACTTCACGGACCCACCTTAGAAAGCGAGAAAAAAAAAATATACTCGCTAAACTAAGCTGATTTGTAAAGCTTTACCAAAAAAGGTTTGCAATTGACAACTATTTGCCAAAGTCGATAGACCCCAAACAAAACATGACTACAGTCTAAATAGACAACATAGAGTGAGCGTTAACAAAATAACGGTTGGATAATCTGCTAGTTGGCGTCAACAATAATGGAATCTATTATTGCATTGCTGGGTGTCATGAAAATCAACTCGCCCGGCGCGGGACAAACAAGGTCCGCATCCAATTAGGCCACGGGTGGGAGTGGGAAATCCAGTTGCGCTTAAGCTTATTTGCTTTACGCCGTACTGTGGCTTACTATTGTTCACGCTATTACGAACTGGATTATACATTCGCAATGCAACTACAAAGCAAAGGAATTACCCTTGTTTTAATCGGTACATTGGTGCTCAGGTTGTAATAAGATCCTTATGAGTGCTAAAGAAGTGGGTGGGAACGTAATTTTTTTTTAACAATAATTCTATGTTAATTATGTTTCTTTACATACATATATATGCTCACACCTGTATTCCTCGCAGTTGTAATAATACCCCCTTTCACTGAAAATGATTAACTGCCAACGTGACAGATGGTGAGTCTATCGTCATCTCAGGCATTATACACACGTCTTTGAATTACTTCTCAGACATATTTCACGATGTTTTCCTTCACCGTAAAGCTCGTGATGTGAAATCACTGCACATAAGTTTTTAGTAAAGCTCACAGGCCCCGCTAGGATTCGAACTTGCGTCGCTTGCATAGCAGGCGACTGCCGAAACCCCAAGGCCGCCATAGCTGACTGGTATGTTATACATCAAACTGCCTTGGGCGAAACATGTTTGACAGCAAAGATCACAATCGCCCGCAAAGCTTACTCTATGAACTTCTGTAAATATTTGTGTGGGATAACCCGTTATTTCGGCAGACTATCTATCACTGTCCAATGCAGATAAAAACAAAAATATACAAACAATATTTTTACTGGTCAGCCTATAGACATTATTATGTCAATATTATTTTGATATTGCCCTTCTTTATAAATAAACTAGAGAGATAGGTTACTTCTTAAAAATCGTAACCCGAAGCGAACTCGCCTCACTTGATTTAGTGAGTGAGTGAGGGAACTTCGAATCGGGTTACAATTTTTAAGAATCTAAAGATTTTAAGTTGAATAAGGATTTTTTGCTGTAAGCCCATCGGAGTTCATCTCCTAGACAACATAATTTTGTATAGAATATGTCGACTTCAATTCATACGTTTTAATGATCTTCTTTATATGTTTTTTTTAGAATGGTTTTGTTCGCGGTGGTCGCGGGGGTTGAGCAGTCGCCTGCTACATAAGCTATGCAAGTTCGAATCCCAGCGGGGCCTTTACATATGAGTTTTTCTTAAAAGTTACCTTAGGTGCACCGATTTCACACTACGTGCTTTTCGGTGTGAGGGAAACCATCGTGAAGAAACCTGCATATGTCTGAGAAGTAATTCAAAGACGTATGTTTAGTGCCTGAGACGGCGATAGACTTACACTATATAGATAGACACCATCTGTCGCGTTTGCACTTAATCATCTTCGGTGAAAAGTGAGTGCTACTTCGGGTTATGTAAAGTATGTAAGAATAGTTTTACCTGCTGGTCAAGCAGAATAAATCAAACTCGTCTAGGGAAGATTTATTCCGGAATCTTCTTTCGAGTTACCAAAATGAATAACGCGCCCATTTTTCAAAATTGTACGCTCCGTTGATTTGGATTTGGAGAAAATCGGTTGTAACAGACGGCACAGGCAATAAATAAAGGTTTTATTTTTTATCGAATTTACAAAACGGTAAAACAATTGCAAAAAAGGATTCAAAGCCGCAACTCCACTGAATCACAATAGGCTTCGTTTGACATCCGAGGCTATTTCTAAAAGCCAATAAATTAGCCACAAATGCCAAATGAGGCCCTTTGTAATGCAGCGGAAAGTTATGTAATAAGCCATCGAGATAGAAATATATGCGGTTACGCATATTTGGCTAGTTAGGGACAATGCTCACAAAATATCTTAATTTAGGAGGACTTTTGAGGGCACGATGATAAAATACGATAATTTTTCTATTTCCGAATTATATAACTTCAAACGATTTTGTAATATTATTTGAACTCTGATTTCGGGCAAAAATAGAAAATTAATAAAAACCCGATTTAAGAAGAATGAAATCATAAATAACTGTAAATCCAGGTAATATAAGCATCAATTTATATAAATGTATTAATTATGGATAGTATATTAGGTATGTCATACAAATTAATGATAATATAATTCCCACACTTAGGCGGATAAGCTCTGCAGATGTAATAAATTAAATTTGTCTTAACTTTATAACCTTACTGAGATAGGCTTCATCTAACCAATTTCAACATACCCTTAATACTTAATACTTACGTGCAAATCCATAGTTTAGTATGTAAACTACATTGATCTGACAACTGTGGGATAGGTGGAGGTAAAGTTCTCGAAACTACGTTTTGAAATTAGGTAGTTGTGAGAAGTTTGTTCTCTCTGCTACCCAAAGCTCTTTACTGGAGATGCCATGAGTTTCTAGTAAGTTTGAGGTTTTTTATACTTTGGAGGCGAGAAATGGATGGATGTTTAGTGACTATGGTGAATATTGGGTGCTTTACGTTGAGTCCCGAAAAGTAAGTCCCATTTACACTGGGGCCTTAATTCATTATTATTCATTTACACTGTGGCCCGCACGATCGGGCCACAGTGTACTACACATATTCCTAGTTCATCTTATTTAAATGATATAATTTGAAATAGCCATTTCCGTATAAAATTATTTTATCTGTTTGAACGCATCGTTCTTTTATACTGAGCTACATATCTTGATACGGTATTTACTTACATGTAGGAGCTGTACTCCAATGGGTTCTTAGCTAAAATCATTCTATAAGTATGTATATTTATAGAAAGTAGAGAAATGTCACTGTTTTGTAATAAGACTGTAAGTCTCTGTTTGGATTCAAATTCACAACACAAGGCGGTGCATACCATTTTTTTAAAAGGGCAATATAATAAAAACTTTGGGAATATTTTTTATACGTTTCGATTTATTTTGGGAGGTCCTTTGATTAGGCAAAATCAGTCCTAAAAATCGGGACCCGAAGTGAAGCTGGGGCGGATTGTTAGTACAACTTATTTTCATAGCAGGAGGGCTAACTATGCTCGTTTTACATATACGTATAACGTACTTTGACGTTTAATTTTATAGAACCAATATCTAAAGTCAAAGACTAGAAGTTTTAATAGCTCTTTAAAAGTAGCATATTCGGCATTAGCCGGTTTAAAAAATGGAGAAGAGTGTAGACAAAATGTGGTAATAACACTATATCTTTATAATATTATTAAATATTTGAAGTAATGCGGGGTTTGTCACGTTCACTAAGATGTTGGTTGAAATACCAATAGTTTTCTCCGGGACGTGATTCCTTGGAAATAGAGTTCAGAAAGTTGGTCTGACTTGTCTGCCGGATGCTTCATATTTAGCCTTATTTACTTGGAATTCAATTATGTACTGAATTTATTTAAAGCAATAAGTTTTTCTTATATTTATAATAATGATAAATAAAATCTATAAATATAAAATTCAAAGTTCTGACTGACTGCCTCTCCGCGCAGCATATACTGATCCTAGATACATGACATTTTGAGCGTAATGTCGTAATGTTTGAGAGAAATACTTTTTTGAAAGAAAAAAATGCTAATCCACTTTAGACCTGCACTTGACTTCGGGTATTCTTCACGATTCCATACTTGATCGCTTGTTAAATTATTTGTTTAACTAATCAATCCAAAGTATTAAATTTTTTTTAATATGTTTTAATATTTAGTTCATATCAAAAACTATCTAAGTATGTATTTTTCGTTCGGAGATCCAGTGAGCTGGTAAATTTAAAATGTAGATGCTTTTAGTAAAATGGATTGTCGGAGATCGTTCCAACTTGTTTTAACTACTTTTCCGTTATATTACAACTTTATCAGAACTGAGATGAATTATTTACATAATAACTCACAAGGAAAGTTCTTCCGTAAAATGTTTAATTTAGAATTAATAAAATACACTATTATTATGAGGATTAACGAAGGACGTTTTTATGCAGTCTATAAATCATAATTACTAGTAATTAATAAAAATACACCGAAAAATGCTCATTAATAAAAGGCCATAACCATGCTGTCTCCGAGTGGCGGCGGCGGGAAAACAAAGAACAGAGTGCCTAGTGCGAGTTTTCTTTAAATTCCCGTCAAAGTCCGGTGACTTATGACGTTGACGTAAACGCAGGTTTATATAGGATCATAATAGTGCCATCCGTGGACCGACAGATGGCGCTGTTTCGATCCCGTGGCTTGTGACGGCCGCAGTGAAAACTCACACTAGGCCATCACGCAGGACACGACGTGTTCGGTGATAACAAACCACCACGTATGTAGGTATTTCTTACGAGAGGTAACTATTAATGAAATTAAAGGTTTATAACTTACCTACGTATTTCACTGAACATTTCCATAAAAATGTATTTGTATATTCTACATATTTAGGACGAGAATCAGATACTCTCTCTCTTTTTTCGTTTCTCCTTACAAATGACCTTCTTTACTGTATAACTGACAAAGACGAGAAATAACTTGAAAGTCAAGGAAAACAAGAGATGGTATATTTTCTTCATTGCTGTGAATTAAGTCTAAGCAAGCCTTGGACATTTTGTAAGGAACCTGCAAATTATAAGGTATAGATGTAACATTGTCGAACTACGTAATTACCAAATTTACCATCAACACAATTTACGCTGCAGTTCCTTGAAGTCTGCAACATTTTTATTTGAGTCCGTCAATTAAAACTTACGTATATGAAAAATCCCAGTAGCCAGGAAACTGGCTTAGTGCCTGGTTAAGGGTAAAATACCCCACCCCCTATTATATGGGACTTAAACATAACTGGCGAAATGTTGGTGTACTATAAGTACACCTCTGCCT
Source organism: Watsonalla binaria (assembly GCA_929442735.1). NCBI lineage: Eukaryota > Metazoa > Arthropoda > Insecta > Lepidoptera > Drepanidae > Watsonalla > Watsonalla binaria. Next base: position 3,618,703 of record OV838932.1, read on the forward strand.
ACCCCTTTGGAGAATACGGGCGTGAACTGAATGATGCTGTAGAAATTTATGTAACGATCAAAATTATATTTTTTTTTTTGAAAAAGGATAATTTCTTAATTAACTCAGCGGTAACATTTATGATTCCCACAACTTGGAAGTAATTTGATTAACGGGAAATAAATAAAGATATTCGTATTTTATAACATGACAACTCGTATTGGAGAGTTAATTATCAAGCAGCAGAGAGGTTCGAACCCACCTTTTATACTACAAAATTGAAAAGTACCAGTTATATTGCGTCATTATTCTTACCTCTTTAAGCGGTCAACTTGATCAGTATTAGTACGATCTAATTAGGACGTGACAATTCTGACGTCAGTGAGCTGTTAAGAATGTTCAATTGTGGGCCAACGCGTTACTGGGACAGGATTAAAGAGGCTGGCTAAGATAGAGATGAATCGCCTCCATTCATCTCGTCTTAGAGCCGCGGAGATTGGAAAAAGTACCCCTTAACTAAGTTATATTGCGGCTATGGTTTTGTTGCAAGCTTGCTAATGACGGGCTTCAAGGGTAATGGCTAAGGCATTCATTTAAATAAAACTAAAACTTAGTGTACCGTATCTTCACTAAACAAATATGAAAGTGAGAATGTGTTTATATGTCTAACTGTCAAAGCTAAACCACTGAACTGATTTAGCTGAATTCTTATTTTCTATGTATATCTTTGATCGCAAAGACGGACAAAGGGTTCTTAAAAATCATTATGCGGAAAGTTTTGGGGTTAAAACTGGTTTTTATAGTTCCAAAACCATCAGATCCCTAGCTATTTACCGTTTATTTCAAGAACATAATCTACCTAGTATGGCGATTCGCAAAATGCTGTATAGGATTTACCAGGCAGTAGGCAAGTAACTTGGTAGGTAGCTGAACTACTAACGCTCAGCGCTATGTACTTAATTTCTAATAGCCGGCGTTAATTTTTTTTATATTTACACATGCATACTCACGCCTGTATTCCCCGAGGGGGTAGGCAGAGGTGTTGTAATAACAACACCCACTTTTCATCGAAGATGATTAAGTGCCAACGGTGTCAGATGGTGAGTCTATCGCAGTCTCAGGCACTATGTATATATGTCTTTGAACTACTTTTCAGACATATGTAGGTTTCCTCCCGATGTTTTTCTTCACCGTGGTGTAAATCACTGTACTTAAGTTTTTAGAAAAACTCATTGCAAGAGGCCCAGCTGGGATTTGAACTTGCGTCGCTTGCGTAGCAGGCGACTGTTCAAACCCCAAGGGCACCACGGCTCATAAATATTTGTTGAGGTAAACATAGCCCGCACAAAGAACACACCTACTGAATATCACGTCTCTTGGACCAGCGGTCTATCCTGTACGTTGATAAACCAGTTTGAATTTTGTATTAATGAATGTATACATAGAATCATCATCTCCCTGGCCTTATCCCATACACTGTTGGGGTCGGCACTTGATTCAACCAGATGTGGCTGATCCCTTTATTTTTATACGAAGCGACTGCCATCTGACCTTCGCAACCCTTTAACGAGGAAAATCTGTGATCTGCGTTAAACCAGTTGTCAGACTATTTTAGGCCTCCGACTGACTTGTAACGATTGCCAAAGAGGATAAATTGGCAACCGGGACCGACGGCTTAACGTGCTCTCCGAGGCACGGAGGGAACTCGGGCGGTCACCCATCCAATTACTGGCTAGGGGTAGGGTTGATTAGCTTCGCTGATCGAATGATATGCGCAATAGCAACTGTGCCACGAGCTCCTCTATGTATACATAGAATGTTCCATTCTCATTTTGTTTCAATATACACAGTATCGGTATTCGTTGCAATTAGTTGCAGGGACTCGGTTCGTTTGCGATCACCACGTAGTTTGTTCACACGCTCCCCGCTGTGACCGCGAGTTGCGAACTCGGGTTGCGAATCACATCGCACTGTAAAAACTCCAGGAAATATTTTTCCATTTTTATTGTCTTTTATATCAACTATGCAATATACATGCTTCATTCATGTCTTTTCTTGAAACCAATAATCAATATGTGATGCTTTTTTTTAAATACATGGTCCATTAAGAGAAATATATAACGGACTTGCTGTGCCCCGCGGTTTCACCCACGTAGATTTACTTTCATGCTTTATTTCGGGGATTTTAACATTTTTTCTAAATTTATTAGCCTAAGTCACTTTTGGAAACATCAGCCAGTGAATTTTTTATATATAGATTTATATTATGATAAGTTCACACCCACGTACTATATATATTATATTGATAATCTATATAATAGATTTTTCCACCCAGCGTCTGTAGACAAAGTAACAGTATCTTCACGCTTAACTACGATACAAAATGTATGGAAATAACATAAATCAGCCGCGTGACACATGTTTATTTATTTATTTATTTTTTTATTTAATGTCATTCCCATACATTTTGTATCGTTTCTATAAGCGAAGCGGGATAATAATAATGCTTACTGAACTTCTTTATTTTCGAATACGACTTTTCCAAATGAGAAACAGTAATATCGCTCTAAATATTGAATGCGACCACAACATTCATTCACAGGTTCAACATGTAAAACCACGAAATACGAATAACATTATAATTATCATAATTGAGTAAAATATCCGCCGTAAACTGTGTTACCTATATTGCTATTCTCGATGTATACAATAACCATTCTAGTGCGTGAGTGAACCAAGGGCACACTATTTCTTTATACTGCCAAAGTCTTCAAAACCACATCAACATAAAAGCATATCATTAATATTTTTAGAGTGCCGCACCCAAAGGGTAAAAAACAACGCTATTACTAACACATCAAAGCCCGTCTGTCCGTCTGTCACCAGCTGCATCTCATTGACCGTGATAGTTAGACAGTTGACATTTTCACAGATGATGTTCTGTTGCCGCTATAACAACAAATACTAAAAACAAAATAAAATAAATATTTAAGGGGGCTGTCGCACAAAAAAGGTAATTTGTTTGTTCGTATACCTTTTTATTACATATACTATTTTATACACAACGGTACATACCTTTACAGTCCGACTAGCGCTTGGCTGGTTTTTTTTATTTTCATACAACCAAATAACTTTTTTAAATGCTGAATACTTCGTAAATATGTTGACCCACTTAAATTTGCACTTAACCAGAAGGTATGTAGATGTAATAAATACTAAGCAACTATGCTGAATTTGCGTTATTATTTCAAGTATATTTTTGTTGCATAGTTGTTATACTATTTCAAATCAAATCAAATCAAAAAGTTTTATTCAATATAAGGGACACTTGGAACACTTATTGAACGTCATTTTTCTTACGTTAACTTAAGTAAATTTACTACCGTTTCCAAAAGTAAGCCTGTCAGGAGAAGAAACGGCGAAACAAACACCCCGGTTTTTTTTTTATTTAATGAATGAAAGACAGAAACACCGGACGCGTCCACATAAATTATTTAACCAACTCCTTCAACTAATGAATGTAATAGGCGTACTACAAAAAGGCTTTCAAGCAAGTTAGAACAAGGGATTAGTGGATTGCAAGGCAAACTTTAGCAAATTGTGGTAACGATCTGCGGTGGGTAGCCGCCACGGTGCCAAATAGCGCCCAACACCCCATCTACTGCGACAATTTATCGTCGCAACTAGATAGTTGACATAGATATATACATACACCTTTGGAACGACAATATAGAACGTATAAGTTGCAATGCATATAACCTATCCTATTCTGATGTAGATTTTCTTAATAAGTCATTAATATCGTTCCAAAACGCACTTAATAAAAACCAAATATGTAGATAAGTTCATTTAACCTAATATGTAATATATGTATACTGCTGTATTTGTTTTTGTATTAATATTTGTGCCTACTCGTATGTGTGTAATCTGGATCAATCTGTAGATACTTTTTGTGATTTAGAATATTTGTATCTTTTTCATAATTGTTTTTTAACTGACTCCCAATGAAATAAAATACAAAGAAATCAGTGTAATATATTTACAAACTAGCTGTGGTCCGCTGTTTCTCCACCCGTCCTTATTGACCCTGACGACGATATCGCATTGCTTCAGCAAGCAATGTCTCAGAAGCACACACCAAACCGACCATTGTTCCGTCCTCGCCGGCGAGGCTCGTCGCGAACTCTACGTCATCGTCCCCCCCGTCCTCTGCTAGGGCCGGCGCGCGCCGAGCCACTAGCCTTAAACATGTCCCTAAATAATACCACTCAGATCCAGCTCCCTAGCTCATCCCCCAGCAACGCCCTAAGCCGAGGTCCGAGCTCCGCACCGGGGTGCCCTTTGCTGTGTTGCTTAGTTTTTAAGTTTAAGCTCGGCTGGAGGCCCTTGGGTCTCGCCCTTTAGTCCGGTTAAGCAGTGGAGGTAACTCCCCCCTACCAACTGCGAGAGGAGATATCAAAAAAAAAAAAAGGCCCGCTGTTTCATCCGCGTGGGTATGATTTCACGGGAAGCACTAATTCGCTAACCCATTTTTTTTTAAATTAAAGTAATTAAAGTATTTTAACTGGATTCTCAATTTACGTTACAAGGAATAACTTAGGCTACTTTTATTTAAAAAATAACAGTTAAGGTTCGGCGGGAATGGAAACAGCAGAGCACACCTAGTAAACATATAAATGTAACATTGCCTCATCCTTAAATTTATATATGCTCACGCCATCCCAGAAAGGTCCCTAGAAGGGGTAAGCAGAGGTGTTGTAACAACAACACCCACATTACACCGAATAGGATTAAGTACCAACGTGACAGAGGGTGAGTCTATCGCCGTCTCAGGCACTATACATACGTCTTTGGGTTACTTCTCAGACATATGTCTGAGGCAGAATTCCTCACGATGTTTTCCTTCACCGTAAAGCACGTGGTGTGAAATCACTGCACATAAGTTTTTAGAAAAACTCATAGGTACAAGCTCCGCTGGGATTCGAACTCCGACCCCGAGGCCACCACGGCTCTTTAAATCCTTAAATTTAACAGTTCATAAGAAAAACAGGGAAGTTAATTAAACTGAACGAGAAATACTAGTGAAACTTAGTCTAACAAGGAAAACTAGTAATTCGTTCTCAGTGCCAGCAGTGGTGTCCGCGGTACATAGCCACTACAGACAATGGATTAGGTTAAGGCACGCTCCGTTAATTGCAATTTGTGGTCGGAACAACAAAGAAATGCTTTACAAGGGTAATGTAAACACTTTAATGTGTTTTAATACGGCTTTTTAAATTCCACAGTTACTCCAAGTGATTTTTTTCATTGTTTTTCTTCCGATCCAGTCGCACAGTTACCGCAACGACACAAAGAAACCACTTAAGAATTCCATTTATTCATTCAGTTAACAGGAAGCTAAAATATCTGGAATGCTACAGCCAATTGATTGGGTACTGTATTATGTAACTAAATTAAAATTTTTTTAGAAAATAATAATTGGAAATATTATTTCGTGAATTATTTCTATGAATTTTAGAGTATTGTAAATTATGATGAAATGTATAGGATACTCGGTGGGCCGACGATATCGCGCGGACGGCTGGTAAACTGGTCGAGACTAACTCGGGACCGAGAGCAATGGCGTATCACAGGGGAGGCCTATACCCAACAGTGGGTGCATGTGGGCTGAATATGATGTATAAGATAACAGAGTTTCTTGCCGGTTATTCCGTTTAATTTTCGAAATACGAGTCTTTTATGTCATCCAGGACTGGACTCTAAAAAAAATCTCAGTACCTACACACCCTTGTGTTAATACTCTTTCATGCAAGGTTCTATACAAGGAATATTTTTTGCAAAGCTCATAATCCTTAGGTTCCCCTTCGGCTTGGATTGTGCGTTATCAGACTCATTAAGTCACACACACTTTTAACCAACAAAAAAAGGATAAGGTTATTATATTAAGCTAGCTGTGTCCCGCGGTTTTACCCGCGTAGATTTAATTACATGAGTGACCTAATGTAATTCATTAAGTAACTCCTTGTAATTTTAGTATAAACAGTACAGCCGTTTCGGAGATTAGCCGGAACAAACAGACAGACAGATTTTTTTAAATTGCTTTTTTTATTTCAGTCATATGCATTTAGTGAGAAGCTGTTATCTATCTTGGAATTTATCTGTATAGATGGTTGTTTTTGTATAATATATTTTTTTGGTTTTGTAGCACATTAACGTTTGTGAAGCTTGCGGATATATTAGAATATTCCTTAAATTAAAGCAATAAATCAGGTACGTGGTGACAATCAGTATGACCGAACGCAGTCAAGAAATAAAAAAAAATACGAAAAAATTTAATCGACTGCAGTCACCAGAAAGTGAAAAATAACATTCAAATGAATTGAAAAACCTTTTTTGTTTTATTAGGACTTCATCCAATTAAAGTCCGAGGTTTGCAATCGTCCCTGAAGGTCACTCGCCATTCAAAGATTGTAAGTGTTAAGGCGTGTTAGTTATTTTTTTCCTGAAAGTAATGGGTTTTCCATCTGTAATTTCCCAGTAGCTACGGGAAGTCTGGATAAGTGCCTGGTAATTGGTAATAGGCTCGCTTCATATTCCATTGACCTCAAACATAACTGGTGAAAGTGGATCTACTATAAGCACCCTGTCCGTGGTAAAAGTAGAGCTTCGGGGTTTTAATAGTCGCCTGCTACGCTAAGCGACGCAAGTTCGAATCCCATCGGGGCCTGTACCAATATTTTTTTCTAAAAACTTATACAGTGATTTTGCACCACGTGCTTTACAGTGAAACATCGTGAAGAAACCTGCATATGTCTGAGAAGTAATTCAAAGACTATAGTGCTTGGGACGGCGATAGACTCACCCTCTGTCACGTTAGCACTTAATCATGTTCGGTGAAAAGTAGGTGTTGTTTATTATTATTAAATGAAGCCTAAACTTTCATCTCATATTTTATCCCCTTGGGGGGAGAATTAATCAAAATCCTTTCTTAGCGGATGCCTACGTCATAACATCTACTTGCATGGCAAATTTCAGCCCGATCCGTCCAGTGGTTTGGACTGTGAGTTATATATATTTAAGATATAATGCTACATTATCACAGTTATATTATTAATCGTGTTAGACAAGGGATCCTTGATATAAAAAATGATCTCCTATCGAATTTCCGTTACGGCGGCTAATCTCAACGAGGATTAGCCATATGCGCAGGAGATATTATAGTGCTCAAGTGTGTGCGCAAACACAGGTGCACTCTTCATTCCCTCACTTTCATAGTCTGATGGGACGGCAATCCGACACGACCGGAGAGAGATCAGGCGTACGACTAACGGCTTAACGTGATTTCCAAGGCACGGGATTTCTTGACAGAAAAACCCAATATAAATGTTTAACCCGACCCAGGAATCGAACCCGGGACCTTGTGATCGGCAGGCGAACGTACTAACCATTAAACCAACGAGGCAGTTTTGATTATTTATACCTTACTAGTATAACAAGTAGGCGAAGTCGCGCACTGATATAAAGTAAAAGTAATAAATTTACTATTTTTCATTGCGGTAAAATAGAGGGCAGGTACTGTGCAATGACTACTGGTGAAACTAGGTGCACAGTTGTGATAAATCAAAGTCCATGACCGTCTTCAACATTAAAAATATGTGCTAGTTTTATACTAACTCGCGACGCAGAATACTTATGGGCGTGTTGGAGGCCATTAAACTAGGATTGATGTGGTTTTTGTGGTTAGTGTACCGTACATGAGAAATAACATATTATGTTAGTAACTTTACAGTTCATTAACTATATAACTTATTACGTCTGAATGAACTATGTCTCTGGGTATCTGAGGTTCTCCAGATAAGGGCTTCAAATTTGTTATCATTTGGTGACAGTTCAATGATGGAGATAAACAAGTATACCTACAGCTTCGGATGGTAAACAGTTATTGGGGTCAATTATTGTTTTCAATAGCCCGTATTAAGAGCTTCATAGCTTTGATATTTCATTTTGGTACGTTCTTACTTGTCGCTTCTTAAAACTATTATAGTTGGCTCCCTGTAGTTTATAACGTTACTTACTCGTTATTGATAATTGTTTCAGGAAAATGGAGAAAATGTACTTTACTATCAACATAGCTTTACAACAATTATTTATATGACTAAGATCATACAAGTGCCTTAGCAATGAAAAAAACTACCCTTGCTTTGATTTAAAAACATTTGGGCTCTACCCTTCTAGAATTTGCTAGAGTACGCAGATATGGATAACTAAAATCTCTTTTTATGTATATTTAGCTTCTGCCCGCGACTTCGTCTGCGTGGAATAGTTACTTTGGGCTCGTGATAACTTTAACCCGCGATTGGTTGTGCATATTATTGGAAAGCATATATAGCATATATCATCAATAAATGGGCTATCTAACACTGAAATTTTTTTTCAAATCGAACCAGTAGTTCCTGAGATTAGCGTGTTCAAGTAAATAAACAAACTCTTCAGTGTCTATTTGTAATACAAAAATAACAGCTTACAGGATACAAACACAAAAAAAGTAATTAATAAAAAGATCTGTCTGTTTGTTTGTTCCGGCTAATCACTAAAACGGCTGGGTCAATTTAAACGGGACTTTAACTATAGCAGATAGCTGACGTTTCAAGGAGTAGCATACAGTTTATTTAGAAACATATTAAGGTTCTGCGGAATAAACTAAATCTACGCGGGTGAAACCGCTGGGCACAGCTAGTGTTACATAAATATAGTGAAGAATTTACTACTAGTATACTTCTCATGCCACCAACGAACTTTCGTATTTTGGTCACATAATGCGCCTTCGCATTATGTGGCCAAAATGAGAGCCTTGAGAAATTGATCGTAGTTGGGAATACAAATGGCAAGCGAGCCCGAGGCCGATCTCCTACCAGATGGACAGACCAAATAAAAGACTCCAGGTCCCCGAGGTTTAGCTCCGTCGTCAGGACCGCGATGGATAGAAGCCGATGGAATCAAATAGTTCACTTCAAGTGTGGACCACTCGTTGATGACCACGATCCTCAGTCATGAGGGAACGACTAGAGACATACTTCTCATGGTAAATTCTCGACATTCATAAGAGCCTTACCAGGGCATAAAATGAATAAATATTTTTCATTTTCATTTTCATGACGTAAGAAACATTAGAACAGGTATGCACAATACCTTATGATAAACGAGACCATATCAATCCACATATGTATTAAAGCATATAGCTATCTTGTTTATTGAATGGAATACGCAGGCGCGTTTAGTGGCCCTTCAGGAAATGATCCTGACTGAATAAGTGATAAGATAAAGGGGAACCCGAGTGTGAGCCAATCCAGTTTTGATTAGATGTTGAAATGTTCTATAACTGTAATTTGCAGAGATTAGACTTGGTCTATATTAGGCAACTTTTGTGCAAACAATTTAGAACATCATTCTAATCTGATACATCTACGCAAGGAAAACAATAAATAAGTATGAAACGTTATAAACATTGAAATAAGACACTAAATGTAAAAGGTATCCGTTTTGAGATGAAATGTATATTTGAAAAAATACCCAATTCAAAACAAGGAGGAGGTTATCAATTCGACTAAATGTTTTTTATTTATTTTTTGTTTGTTATATCAAAACTTTTGACTAGGTGAACCGATTTCGTTGATCATCATCATCATCATATTCAGCCCACATGGACCCACTGTTGGGTATAGGCCTCCCCTGTGACACGCCATTGCTCTCGGTCCCGAGTTAGTCTCGACCACAGTTTCCCAGCAATCCGCGCGATATCGTCGGCCCATCGAGCGGGTGATACTTTATTTGAAAGATGATGCTTCACAAGTGGCCCCATTTTTATTTCCTTCAGTTCTGATGGTGGCATCCATGAGAATTCGAGGGCTTCGAAAATCTTACTGGCGACTATTAACTATTTTCATTAAGTAATTGAAGCACTACTATTAAATGAAGCTGTGTAGTCGACCTGATGCTTTAATTTTTCTCTTTTTGAAGGCGGTTTATTATTTTAGGAGGTGTCATTTATCGAAATATTTTCCTAAAGAGTATTTAGCATGAGTTTTGATTGGTACTAGAACTAATTTTATAGGTTTGTAGGTTTATTTAGCTACTTATACCTACGCTCTGCTTAAAATGATCATAGCTGCCCACTGATTTCATACATACATATGCTCACGTCTGTATTCCCCGAAGGTGTAGGTAGAGATGTATTTATAGTACACTAGCTGTGCCCCGCGGTTTCACCCGCTTTAGCATACCCTAAGTTTTTTTTATTAAAAGTAGACTAAACTTTCATCCCCTATTTTATCCCCTTGGGGGTAGAATTAATCAAAATTCTTTCTTTGCGGGTGCCAAATTTCAGCCCGATCCGTCCAGTGGTTTGGGCTGTGCGTTGATGTCAGTCAGTTTTGAGTTAAATATATTTAGATTTCATCAGCTATGTTTAAGTCCCATGAAATAAAGGGTGAGCCTGCTGCCATTTACCTGGAAAAATTCCAGTCTCCAGCCTGCTACTGGGAATTTATAAATGACAAAGCCCAATATCACTTTACCCTACCCGGCGATTGAACTCGTGACCTCGTGTTACGCAGAAGAGCTTGCGACCACTAGACCAATGAGGCTGATTTCATAAAGTTGATATTTTGTATTGCAGCACTGAGTTCAATGCAAAGACAATGGCGGATTGAGAAAAATCAAGAAGCAATGCGACGACCCTATAACAAAGTATATTTCCGAAAGTGGAATAATCACGTCAACTAGAAACGTTTCAACAAATCTCAGTCTTTGCTCTTTGAAAATAAAAACTATTTTTGTGTGCACAATTATTATGTCGTTTGATTTACAGAGGTGGAAAGCAATATACGGTTGTGTTTCCACCGCTCTGATAATAACAACGTAAGGTTGTTGCTTTGATGGTTACAAAACGAACCCGAATTGGCAATTAATCCTGAAGGGTTCGCACAGTGAGGATCAGTCAGGATCCTTTATCGAAGGTATACTTATATTAGGATACCAATCAATCAAACTTGTGTCCGTTTGAAAATAAGATTTACGACATGAACGTGGCCTTGGGGTTTGAGCAGTCGCCTGCTACGCAAGCGACGTAAGTTCGAGTTCGAGACTCACCATTTATACATCCTTTATTTTATTCAGATAAATTTGGAGTTATATTTTGTTGACATTATATTATTTGAGAATGAAAATTATATTTGACTCATATCTAATGCGTGATTTTAGTAAATATTCGCAATTAACTAAGGCATGCAAATAAATGTAACAATAATATGTATGTAATGATCTACAAATGAATATTCCTTATTTCATATAAAACACGCAACGATTAGAAAAAAAAAATTTATTCATCATTTTTTTGCGACTAGAGGGTGGACATCGAATTATTTTGGATATCATAAAGCCTATAACCAGTGGAAAATCATGATGCATTCAACGATTTATCATTTATTTCATTAAGATAAGTAATTTTGGAGTTATGAGGGAGCAGATGAACATATATGTATGTATACATTCGGGAGACGAGAATGTACGATACAAGAGAGAACTTCTTACACAGTTATATTATGAATCCCAACTTAGAATTAAACAGATTAGTGCTTTGATCGATTAAGCGAATCCACCGCTCGGCAAATAGTGAACTACCCACCGACTTCAAGGTTCAACAGATTCTGGGAACACTAATTAGAATGTGCTATAACATTTGCTTAATTTCTAATTAGTAATACGAATACCAGTGAAACGTTTATAATTAACACATACCTACTAATTTACGACATTAATTAATTAATTAATTTGACAATTCAAGGCATCTAGAATTTAAGTCTAGTGATAGTACCTACTCATAATACACAGGTGTATTGAGACAAACCTTAATCGATATATTGTAACCTTCAACACTGTCTGATGTGCGCTGCGTGCGTAGTTCAGCTTAACTCGCTGTTGAACTCTAATGCAGATTGTAGAGGTGCCGTCACGAGTTAGGAGCGCTCATCGATAAAGTGGGGGTATCTGCGCATATATTTAATTCGCGTCATGCAATAAACCGGAACAGAATTATAAAATAACTACTGCCCATTCAAAGTCAGTGACGGGATCTGGGGCCTGACCATGAGCTCTTACTGCAATGATTGTTCAGCTGTGTGACAGTGACAGATGTATGCACGTCAAATACATCTGTCTCATAATAAGAGTAAAACTATCATGGCAATTAGAGGTCAGGCCCCAGGTCCCGGCACCTTGAATGGGCAGTAGTAATTTTATAATTCTGTCCCGTTGTATAGCATGACGCGAATTAAATATATTCGATATCATTACTCGCCGCGGATACCCGACTCTACACTAAATATGTATTGTAGCAAAATGTTAGATATACAATTCATTTAAAATTCCATGTTCTCATCGACTGACTTATATATCAACGCACTATCTGAACCACAGACATGCAGTTCAAAGGTTCAAAGAATGAAAGAAAGTTCTTGGTGAGATATACGAAGAAATCGTTTCTTGAAATTCCATACTAAGGATGGTGAAAATTTGAATGTGAAATCTTACAGCCACGCAGACAAAGCTGCGGGTGCAAGCTAGTTAGACATATATAAATATAGCTAACATTTTTTTATGTAATGATTATGTTATTTTTGTCGTGACAAATAGACTTACTACAAGAATTTTACTAATCAAAATTTACTTGTAGGCTCTCGTAAAATATATTGTTCTAATTATAACACGAGTACATCTGATTATCTCTGTTGAAAGCAACATTTTGTGAAAATCAAACAAAGGTTATTCAAGTTTCACTTGGATTTATAGTATTAAATATGAAGGACCGGTTCATTTAAAACCTATTTGTAGAATAAATATAACGACTACTTAGTGCCAAAGCTAACCCAGGTTCTGCAATTAAAAAGTCAAATAGCTCTCGTTCACATAAATTAGCATTTAGCTCTCGACTAGTATTCATTACACCGTGATTACTGTTTACCAATTTCTCGCAAAATCTACATAATCCGGATATTTGAGGTGCTTTGTTATTTCTGTCTCAATTTTAGTTTAATCACATAGGATTGTTTTGCTTTGCTTATTTTATTACACAAGTAAGGAATCTAGGAACAAATCGTTTCAAATGTCATACTCACACAGACGAGTAAGAACATGAGATCAGCAGCAGTAGCGTCATAAGGGGGGCTTACTGCGCCTTGACATTAAATTTTTGTACCGTAGAATTAAACGTCAAAGCTAACATGTCCTTAATACGCACTGCTTAAACGATCATAGTTGGCCCCAAGGGGTGTCTCGTCGTGTCCGAACGTCTCAATGGCCGTTAGCGAAACGACTGTGCATGCAATACCTTTCTGTACTCCAACTTACATATTCAAAATACTTTACCTATAATATTTTATTACTGGCTGCCTCGTTGCATACACTACTGAAGAACATGAGGTCCTCGGTTCGATTCCCGAGTCGTGAAGAGAATTTCTCAGTAGCAGTCCGGAGTCTAGATTAGTGCCCGGTTAATGGCAATCGGTTCGCCCCTATGGGACCCTAAAATAACTGGCAAAATGTGGGAGTACCCTGCTATATAATAAGTATACCCTTTCGGGGAATACAGGCGTAAGTAGGTATGTATGAAAAATTTAACTGAAATAAAAGTTCTAAAAGTTGACATCAACCGTGTTATTCACTAAGGTTTCTCAGCGTCGACTCGTCGTCGAGTGTAAGTTTTAAGGAACGAAATTGACCCTTATCCTTTTCTATTATGTATCAATTTCCTATGATTGAAAACAAGCTCGTCGAGTTCGACGCAGAGAAACCTTAGTGAATAACGCGACAGTCCTCGTTTTACAATGTGTAATAGATTCCGAGTCTGTCGCACCAATACAGCGATATCTAATTCAATTTAAAGGTGGGCGTGACAACTGCTATTCAAGCGTATATTTTTGTACATATTTCGTAACATTTGGGAGATATAAAGGCTTCTGGTTAGGTATTCAAGTGGAGACCCGGCACGAACCTTTTGTACCACCGTATTCAGTACGTTTTTTATTATGAAGCTCACAGCTCTTCTGGGAAACCTACTCGAGACATTGTTGTTGATGGGTACTATTTGTAGGTACCATTACATTGTTGCTGTGTTTTTGGATGCTAGGTGGCTATTCTGTTAGAACGTGAAAATTTTACTATGCACGGGATAACGTTTTTACTTTGAGGACAGTTTTTTAATGTCGGAGTAGCTGCACGTGACTGTACGTAATCTATATCTATATCTATTCAGATAAATACAATTGAAGTGTCTGTTTGTTAAGCCAAATTAACAGCTTTTTCCTAAATGTATTTGTAAGTATATATACATTTAAGGTAATCTTATAGAAAAACAATCTTTAAAAAAAGTATCTGTCTGTCTGTCTATCAGCCTGTCTGTTTGTAAGGGTTAATCTCCTAAACGGCTTGACTGATTGTAACAGGACTTTCACTAGCAGGTAGCTAATGTGACAAGGAATACTTTAAAGTGTACTCGGGTTAATCTGCGGTGCACAGCTAGAGTTTTATAAGCCGAATCTACACACATACAGATAAAAAAGTTGTTGTGTCTGTTTTGTAATTTCAAATTATCTACGTATACGTATATACGACACATAAAATCAATTTTGAATTACATACAGACATTTCAATTTTATTTATCAGTATTGATAGATATAGATTAATGAGGAAGGTATCGAGTCCCAATATTTTATCGCATCTATTCCAAAACTGTACCTAAGCGTGTAAAAACACTAGGTAACAGTATAATAAAGTAAAATTTCAAAAGGTTCAGCAAAAATATTTGGTTTAAGCACAATTTTTCCTGTTTCACAGTCCCTTAAATCTGAAGAAACAGAAACTTCACAATGAGTTTGTTATTCGACGATCAAATAATATTATGCTTAAAGAATTTTTTTCTTTGAATAATTAGTATTGTGAAGGTGGGTTAGATTATCTTCTAAAGTTTTGTTTTAAGAAATTAATTCTATTTTCAGTATCAATTTTGGATTTTTCGGAACAAAATATAAGTAAGTATCAACTTTTTAGAGTTTAGCCTAAAAAAGTTAGGCTTACTCTAAAAAGCTATCTAAAGTTCCTTTGTTTGGAAATTGATCAAACTGCCGTTGTATTCTAGGATAAAAGTCCTTAGATGTTATGTTCGAATTCAAATTATTTCTACAGTAATATTATTTTTTCTCTTTTCTTCGATGAGAATGGGGCATGGTACAACTCCTTAGTAAACCCTTGAAAGCGTGAGTTATAAGTTTGTAATATTATAAATAACTTGAAAGAATGTTTCAACAACGCAGCGAGAGTAAAGGCGAACATTATTGGAACATTTTTCAGTTTTAATATTTTTCATAACTACATATTTTCCAAACTGGGTACAATAAATACTTACGTTATTTTTCACTATCAAACATGTAATAAACATATTATTTGAATTCTCGCCTTTATTTTAATATCGATACATATATACAGATTGAAGTGTTTGTTTGTAATTCCAAAATAACAGCTTTTCATTAAATGCATATGAAAGTATATAGCATTAAAAAAGAATTTTAAAATCATTCTCTGTCTGTCTGATTTAAACGAGACTTTCACTGGCAAATAGCTAATGTTACAAGGAGTCACTTCGGTTACTTTTCAAACTAACATGTAGTGTTCCGCGGGAATGAAATGAAATATACGCAGATGAAACCGCAAGGAAGCTAGTTCATTATAAAATGTGGTTGTTTGTTGTTCTTCCACTAAGCAAAGAAAAACATAATCTACGTACTTTGAGAGACATACCAACTCTATTGGTAAAGGGAAGAATGAAAGAGGTAGGGTATGGGATCTCCTCTATGAATTTTAGCGCACCCTGACAGATGACCGGTTTTTACTTATAACTTACATCGCAGCCAGATAACGCTACCTTTGAGTAGTCTCGAATGTGCTTTTGCAGTAGGTAAGAAGTGGTGTGTTGTGCTAGCAATAATGATGGCACTTCTTTATGAAGGTTAGCAACGTGCTTGGGGTTTAAGCAGAGCGTATTAGGAACTTCTTTGCTTCGACGTTTCGTTTAGTGACATCAAGATTAAACGTCAAAGCTAAGTTTGTAAGATGTCACTGCTATAACCGTATCATCATCGCCCTGGCCTTATCCCATACATTGTTGGGGTCGGCACTTGATTCAACCCGATGTGGCTGATCACCTGATTTTTATACGAAGCGACTGCCATCTGACCTTCGCAACCCCTTTAACGAGGAACATCTGTGATCTGGGTTAAACCAGTTGTCAGACTATATTAGGCCTCCGACAGATCTGTAACGATTGCCTGTAACGAGTGATAAATTGGCAACCGGGACCGACGGCTAAACGTGCTCTCCGAGGCACGGAGGGAACTCGGGCGGTCACCCATCCAATTACAGGCTAGGCTTAGGGTTGCTTAACTTCGCTGATCGAATGATATGCGTATTAGCAACTGTGCCACGAGCTCCTGCTATAAACGTAATAGGTCCCAAATTGCAAGGCTGACGGTTAGCTGGTTTACCTATACAAAATACAGTTAAATGTTCCGTGGGAGTCAACGCGAGCAGTTACAAGTACTCGTCCTCTGTTGACCCCTATCTACTCGACGTGATCATTTCAAACCCGCCGTACCCCTGGCCATACTCTTGGTGGTGTGATGCATGTATGTAAGCCTCAAGCCAAGCTCAGTGTAGCCTAGTAGAATATTCAGTGTTCGCGTCGATGTCCAGCGGTGGACGACAAGTGTTGTGTTTAAATGCGCCGCCGCCGTGATTTCTTCAGTAAACCACTCACGTAAAACTCAGCCCACCACCTGCAACCAACAATGTTGGCGCGAGGCATGAGCGCTTTCTTGCAATATTTAAGAAAAAAATAAGCGAGCCGTGGTTTGTCGACTGCTGCATAAGTAATACAAGTTCAAATGTCACCAGTCTATACAAATACGATTTTCTAAAAATTTAATGTGCGGTGATGTCTTACATTGTGCAGGCAGTGAAGCAAAATAGAATAAGGAAACCTGTATATTTTATGCCTGAGAAGATTCAAAGCCTGTATTAGAGACCTTTCGGGGGCAGAAATAAATCCGCAGTCAAATATATATGTTGTTGACTAATTTTACAAATCAATAGCTCAATGACGATCTTTTTCTCTAGCTAGCCCGTGGGAGTCTCTGCGTGTATATTACTAATTGTGCCCTGCAGTTTCACCCGGGTAGACTTTTCATGAGTGGCTTTATTTGTTAAATGCCAATTATTTTAAAAATTACTCCATGTAACATCAGCTACCTGCCAGTGAAAGTCTCATTAAATTCGGTTCAGTCGTGTCACAAATAGACATAGTTTTTTTGTTTACATTTTGTGAAATGATATTAAGTTGGAATAACAAACAGACATTTCAATTTTGTTCATCTATATAGATGTAAGGACGATAAATCTGTTTAAAGGAACTTAAACAAAGAACCCTAAAGGTCGTATTAACCCTTTAGAACCTATAGAGGGCAAGGCATAGGGTTTAAATGAAGGGACCTTAGCTACCATCATCCATGCCTTTTCTTGTGACATACTCCAAACCACGGCCACCTGTATTATACATTCTGTGTTTACGAGTGCGCCGGGTTAGCGAAGATATACGTGTATGTACATTTCGAGGTAACGCCGACTTGAAACCGAAATAGGAAAAGTTTAGAAGATTAGTACCTACAAGGAGCTCCTGGCGAAATTACCATGAACACAATAGGTAATATTTTATGAGACGGAAAAGGTAATTTCCCGCTGTTTAAGTTACGTAACAGTTACCCAACTTATGAACTATGAAGTCTTTTATTTTACTTTGAGCTTGTTTTGACGGAGCAATCAATTCACGGTGATGGAAAATGCACAAAGGGAGGGAAGTTTTCACCGATTTTTCTCGCTTCTTTATTGTTATAATTTCTTTATGAAACTCTCAATAATTGTCAAAGACTTCTAATACACGCATTAAAAAAATCTCATGTTCAGAAATTTCGTAAAGAACTATAGTAAGTCTGAAAGCTTTTCTTTGAAAGTTTCCACTAAGTGAACAATTTGGTAACAGTATTAGTACCATATTTTGTCAGGAATAAGATAAGTGTTATTTATATAAATTATGTGGCTTGTAAATAGTTACAACAATAATTTGATAACTCTATAGTTATCAAAGGTTCAATGCTCGTGAGATCAGTATATCACAAAGCAAATATACGAGTACATACGTGTGTGAGATATTTGTTCCGAATAAGGCTTTGTGACTCATTTACTTTTCTTCTACTTTGTGACTTCATAATTAGTACTATTCAAGATGTGATTTTTAATATACACAGACGTGCAGCCGTTTGAGCGTATTTGTTGATAGTTGATAGTAATACATACATAAATATGCTCACACACGATTTCACCGACGATGATAAGTGACAATGTGACGGCTGGAGAGTCTATCGCCATCTCAGGCACTTAATACATCTTTGAATTACTTCTCAGGCACACTGCAGCACTATCGACATTACTGCTCATCAGTTTTAAGTAAAACTCAATGGTACAGGCCCCGCTGGGATTCGAACTTGCGTCGCTTGCGTTAGCAGGCGACTGCTCAAACCCAAACAACACGGCTAAAAGAGGTAATAAAGGAACATAGACATTTATTAATGCGAATAAGTTTGATTGTGAGGTATAAATAAGATAATAATAAATTGCTCGTCCCCGCGGCGCGCCGAGCGCAGTAAATTGAAGAACACTCCATATATGTCGAGAGCACTCCACGGCACAGATAAGGATGTTTCGATATTTCTCTTCTATAATCTTAATGACGTACTTCAAGTAACGTATATTATAACCTCGTTTTATTGACGCTTATAATTTGTCAGAAGTTTACAAGATGCTTACAAGATTGGGAAAATTTAGATAATTTGGTTATTTAAAACACTTGTTACCTAATTGAAACAATTTCAGTAAAGTTTACATTTTAAAAAGTGAAAAAAGATATATTTTTTTTTAAAAAAGCCTGTTACGCCACATTATTTTTACAATGTACAAGCAATAATATTTTTTTCTTACATGGATGGATTGTGTGAAAGATGATATGGCTTAAATAGGAGTGAATACAGATATGGCGGCAGATAGAGAGAAATGGAAGAGATGAACACATTGCACCGACCCCAAATAACATGGGCTAAGGGCAGGAGGATGATGAATATTTTTTCTTACAGTAACGTGTTTGAGAGGAATAATAGAAATACAGTATCTGTAAGTATAGCTACATACACTCATTCCATCACCATTCGTAAGTCCACACGAATGACTACGTCTATAAATCCGATTTAATATTTAAACAACGCTGTAGAGTTCGATTTACTGGAAAAAGTCGGGAGTGTTCGAAATTTTCCCGATCACGTCTGACACGTTACGTAGGTATGTTACTAGTAGATTGGATTGGTATTGAGTGTCGTCCCTAATAACAGTGCATTCGCCGATGCCAGCAAGCGCTCTGTTGTTTCATTTCGTTGTTTTCACAGCCCTCCGCGAGGCGATCTCTGATTATTGTTTCACTTATACGTACCCGACTTTTGACGTGGTTCCAATTTCGAACGTTATCTATGGTGGATATTTTTTTCCCAATTTTTTTTTGTTACCATACACACCTATATCTGGGAGTAGGCAGAGAACACCGTATGTTACATGTGTGCCACATGTTACGATCCTTACATACTGCTGTCACTTCATTCACATTCATGCATCATGAATGTGGATGGATCATGCTTTGTTACCATTTTATAAATTTTCTTTTAAAAGTGTTATATGTAATGTTGATTAAAAATTAAGAGGGTTTAGATACTGCATCAAATAAAAGCAATTGTTGTTTCATAGCAAATATAACAAACACAGTATACACGTACATATTTGAAGTGCATAGCCAGAGGCTGTTAGAGGCCTGACGACCAACCCCTGACCCGCCCCGGCCCAGCCTCCAGAAATCCATTTAGCGCCGGCAGTATTTCAATTTAAATGCTATACCTAATTTGGCAACCCTCGGTGCGAGACTTTTCAAAGTGTTAACTAAAGGCTCCATGTGTGCGCGAGCTATGGAGGGTTGAGTACTGGCAAGCGCGGAAATGGCTACTATTTTAATAAAATTTAAGTATGTCTTGGGTTATTTTTAGGGATTCTTGTTATAAAAACTATTGAAAAGTGTAGAATTTCTAACTACTTACAAGCAAACACTTTACTGCAACTTCCATGTTCAAATTACATTGGAAACGCATATTTCAAGGATTTCATTAATTAGTTTTGAAATATGTTTTCAATAATTAATATAAATAAACGTTTGTATCAAAACTCTTTAAATATGGAAGGTTTGAAGCTGACTAATGTGTTTGTGATAGACAATTTTGGCTGCGATGATACCTTCACTCGCGTAGTTCCTACTCGTTCAGTTCATATGAAAATTGAGTTATATCTGCACAAAATGGATTGGCGAATCAATAGCCAACCTTAATGTCTTTATTACACTTCACCCGAAATCCCAGATGACAAAATGATAGTTTCCAATTGGCTGACTAAATTAGTTGAAGAGGATCATTTGGGAATTTCGTCCTAATTTCAAAGTGACTTCGGCGCCCTTTACGAGTAGTAGGTATGTCTATAATTGGATGCAAATGAAATGATTTCATAGTATTGTTCACTGGCTTTTCAGTTCTACAGACATTAATTTGAATACCAATTATCTAGTCAATTATTTCGATGTGCCTTGAACTTTTCTAGGCGGCTGCACCTTTAGATAAGATGCAAATGATTCGTGGGTAATCTCTTTTGTGTAATGCAAAGCTAAGAGCTGCCAAACTTTGTATATAATCTACCATTTGGTGGGTTACGTTAAGCCCCACTATTTTACTAAATTTTAATAAAAAAAGGGCATAACGGGATCACCCGTTCGAAATTCGGAGCTCGAGGAACTCGACCCAACAGAAAAATTGCAATCTTAGAGTCGTGTTCGTGAGGTGAGTAAGGTCATCAGGTCGTCAACTATGGTCGTTTAAGCAGCGTGAATCTCTCTGCTTAAACATATAATGGTAGGCCCCCATGAGGAGTTTAGGTGGTATGATAACAAAAAAAATATTCTTTGATATATTATTATGTTGACACAGCGATTGCATTATTTATAAGGCTGTTTAGGCAATATTAGCTATTCCTCCGGCAGAATGTAAGGAAAAGCCACCAGTCATGGACAGCATAAGCGAATTTTTTTCATATTTGCTCTGTAATTTCTTTATATTTCAACATACATTCTTAAGGATTTGGAGGTAAATTTCAGTTTAGTACTTAGTACAATGAGATAATAGAAATAAACAACACTCCTACTAAGATACCATTAAAGGACAGTAAAAATCCAGTGTTGTGTTTTAGAGCTAAAATTATAATTTATAGTATGGGTTCTATTATAAAATTGATGCATTTCTATTGATAAATCATCAAATAATATAAATTTCAACAACGACGATACACCAGACATAAAATAAGAGGTGATAACCTACATGCATCACGATTCTAGTAAGAAATTACGATTCCCGACACCAAATGACACCGCGAAACTAACAACCGTCATGGCCGCAATCAAATGGGTGTCAGTTGTTAAAAATAGTTGTTATGACAGGTATAATACTTTTTCTTTTTTTTTTTTTTTTTCCTTGGGAAATCCGTCATGGATACGCCAACCGCCGCGGGGGCAGCGGAAGGGTTATGCCGGACTCATACCGGCTAAAACCCACGGGTGTTCCTGCTCGTCGCTTTTACAGGGGGGGCGTGCGATCGCGTTAGAAAGCTTGCGTTGCCCCCCCCTAACAGCTATAATACTAGCACAACTGATCGGTATTGATATTAGAAAAAAAAACTGCGCGTTTACTTAATTTTGGAAGAAAATAAAAAAAATGTCCATGATTGGTCCGCGTCCAACATAGGTGATTTTACCTTACGCTAATTTGCCACCATTAGAAAAATAAAATTGTAGGTAAGTAGTTTGTGTTTATGCGATAAGTAAGGTTACCAGAGAACAGCTCGGAAGCGCTACAGACTCCTCGATGCATTGTATTTTATATAGCAGGCACAGCCGTTTCACTGTACACAAAAACACAAAATTGGCAGTGTTAGTGACACCCGGTGTTGCTTGAGTTAATACACTGCTTACCATTAGGCGGGCTTCTGCATGCTTGCGACTTTATAGTACGAAAATGGTTTCATTTCCATGATCTTCTTCTTTATGAGTTTGAATGAAAGAGTAAGCCAAAAATATTAACTATTTACTTAATAAGTTGGTATTTTTTTTTTTGCGGGTGTAAATAGCCGTGGTGTATAAGTGAAGCAAAGTATATTAGGTATATATAGTGCCTGAGGCACCGATTGTATAATCATCTGGTACCTATTATTCTTTGGAGAAAAGGTGTAACTTCTCCCTAACTTTTGCCGACGGAGAACAATTGTTAAAGATACATATTACAAGATGAAGTATTTGGACATAAAAAAATAATAAGTTATTTACTAATTAAATCATATAACTATTTTTAGGGTAAGTGTATAAAACAATAAACAAAACTCAAAATCAAATCACAACAGTATATCGAAAACCCCCTGAAACAAGAATATCCTAAAAGATACTTATTTTTGTAATATCTTAACACGAATTTCGATAGTTTCGATCGCGCCGATGTCCTGTAATAAGATCTTATGGTATCTGGCATCAAGCCAGAGGTTTGTACGTGTGGTTTTACGTCTTAGTTTTTGCCTACGAAGTCGGCTTTATTGAATTCCAGAACTCCTTGACCATACCTACTTTTACTGGCCTGCAATAAAGTAATGCCCAAATGAGAAAATATTATTCAAGTACTACTAGTAAATAAATGAGCTTTTGATCGAATCAAGACGAGTGAATGTAAACCGTGTTTGAAATTTCGGGTGGGTCTGACAATCGGCCATAATGTATTTTTCAAATCTTTTTTTGGAGTGGATCACCCTTATAATTTCATACAAAAAAAATATGGCAATACAACGTTTGCCGGGCACAGCTAGCATTCATATATATATAATTTTATTATGATTTATAGATATTTTATTAAAAAATGGTTCTCTTGCCTAAGTACTACAAAGCATAGACGTCAAATCGATAGTATTCACAGCAGCGATAACAGTGCACGTGTAACTTTGACGTGTGCAGCGACGTCGCGCTATCTAAAAGCGCACTGAAGCAGCAATTTACAAGAGGAGAATGTTAGAAGTTGCTTTGGTTCGCCTGATTGAACTGATACTATGGTTATTCAAATAATTTCAAGTTGTTTTCTTATCTTTTTTTATTTATTTAATGGCGATGAGCTTCAGTAAAACTATTCCGCCAATGTCAAGTGATTGTTGAGAAAAATATCTTGTAAATTGTCAAAAATATGTAGAGGAACCCATTGGATGCCTCGCTGTCCTTTTCCGCAGTGCATGTTATATTTACACTTATTAGTACACGACATGACATCTAACGTCAAATGTCAAAATGACAGTAATGACAAACAATTTATTAATATTTATTTCAACATAAAACAAGGTCTTTTTATCGAAACACCAACCAACCAACCTCTTCGATTAAAAGTCCTTGTTTTTATACATAGGTATATAATGTATGTATTCATATGCAGGTACATATAAAGTTCTCGTGGCGCGGTGTTTGTTACCAAACTCCTGCGAAACGGTTGAACCAATTTGTATGAAATACGTAATATGCTCACGCCTGTATTCGCCGTAGGGGTAGGCAGAGGTGTTGTAATAATAACACCAACTTTTCACCGAAGATGATTAAGTGCTAACGTGACAGATGTGAATCTATCGCCGTCTCAGATTTCTTAAGTCACCCGGTTACCACGGCTATTGTATGAAATTTGCCATATCCCTTAATAAGAGTAATCCACCACTTTACCATTTTACATTTTACCCGCAATATACAATTTTTATAAATGTCAGACATTCTTATTGAACATGAAAGACATTTTTATTGTGCAGTAAACTTTGAAAATCAGGTTAACGTTTAAGATCTTCCCCAAAATTTTTTATAAAACAAAACAATCTTAATCTCGGCTAAGTAAAATCTAACAACAAACTCTTCTGTAGTACACGTGCTATAAGGTTTCAAGACGAAGAGCAAAGTACTGGGCTCACTTTATCTGCCCCGAACTTCTGAACTGGTATAGAATAACGGACTGTAGTACTTTTGTTTCAAAGTTCGAAGTACATTGTCTTGTTTCAAGAGGGATACGTCCCATTTTCATTTTCTTCGCTCATTTCTTACCTCGAAAATTGTTCATAATATTTTGCTGTCTACAGAGAATAACGACTTCATACCTAATTTAAGTGGCGTATGCGTCAAAGGTACAATTTAATATCTCAGTAATTACTCTATATAATATAAATTTCCTATGTTTACATTGTATACCTCACATTTATTCGGTAAAATTACAATTAGATAATATAATTTCCGCCCGCGGTTCGATATTAGAAACAGAAAATAAAAAAAAATCACAGAAAATTTTACATTTCACCCCGGGTATCATTTTGGAAAATATTTTCTTAGTATTAAAACCTATACCTCATATTTTCGTGTCTCCAGGTCCAGCGGTTCAGGTATTTATATATAAGGTAGTCAGCCAGTATATACTTTAAATTGTATATGTGCGATTAGATTGAGGATAAAATATATTCAAGAAGCACAATTTCATTATAATAATTCATTATAATAATAAATTATCTTTCCACGTGTAACCTCTGAACTCATCTCTCTCGGTATGTATTACTGAATAATTATAAAACCTAAAGCTGAACAAAGAAAATTCTCATAATACACAAAAGCGTTATTGTACTACTGTTAAGTGGTATTAGGACGGGGTTGGCACATCGCGTAATTTTAATTGAGATGAAACTAGACGGTGCCAGAGTCAGTTGGCAGCCTTGAGTCTATGTGCACCGAATACCGCAAATGATTTTAATGAAATTAGAATAAAGAGTTTAAGAATATGCTTTATCTGTCTGTGAAGGGATACATACATATGCTCACGCCTGTATTCCTCGGAGGGGTAGACAGAGGTATTATTCTAACAACACCCACTTTTCATCGAAGATGATTAATTGCCAACGTTACAGATGGTGAGTCTATCGCCGTCTCAGGCACTATGAATGCGTCTTTGAATTACTTCTCAGACAAATTCAGGTTTCCTCACAATATTTTCCTTTACCGCTAAGCACGTGGTATGAAATCACTGCACATAAGTTTTTAGAGAAACTCATTGCGCTTGCGTAACAGGCCACTGTTCAAACTCCAAGAACACCACGGCTCTTGTATGCTTTGAAGGGATACAATATTTTAATTGTTCTATGGCAACAGGCCAGAATGTTGGACATATGGTTTTAAACAGGTTGTTGAAATAAGAATTCTGACTGTCCAGTCTGACAGGGTTAGAAGTGCGAATAGTCAATAAGAGTTTTCAAGCGCATTGCAGTATATATAAAAGTTTCCAGCTAGAACAGTTGGAGCCGCAGTTCCTCAGGCTGGCTGGAAATTTTCCCTTTGCTGGGAATGGGCATGATCCCTGGCTCTCCACACAGTGTCAAGTTTAACCGATCATATTTTACGTAGTCTCATCCAGGGGTGTGCGATAAAATATATTGCTTGGGTTTCCTTATATTTATGCAGATCAAAGGCGAGTGTTTTTTAACAACTTCCTTTGATAAATCATCAGGTTTCATTAGTCAAGGTTCTGATAGAAAGTTAAATTATTTTAAGAATGATTTTGTTTTTGTTTGTGCTTAAATTGGTAATGGAAATAACGTGTGCCTCTTTTCAATAAGATAAAAATCGTATACATTTAGCTACACGTGTAATAGACCAAACAGAAATTGTTTCACCTCCTTTCTTACTCACCTTATTATTTCTATTTTCCCCAGATATTGATGAAAATGTTTCAAGAATCGAGTAAGTGCTATCTCATTTGGATTTCTGAACTCAATTTGAGTTGTATTCATTGATTTATAGGATTATTTAAACCCGATAATACTTTTCCAGAACCTCGTGTTCCATAGTAGCACTTGAGACCAGTACACCAACAAGACAAGCAACTTTGGCGGGTCGGGCATAGTGTTATATGTTAAAAAAAAACACCGGGGACTTTGTTTCGCCGTTTCTTCTTCTGACAGGCTTACATTTGGAAACGGTAGTAAATTAATCTAAGTAAGAGAAATGACGTAACAATAAGTATTCCAAGTGTAATAATAATAGAAGACCCAACTAATACCAGACACAATCCAACATCCCAATGATATTCACTTGGTCTTGACCCGTGAATATCATTTATTACCGGCCTCGGCTGAGAAAAAAGAAACTAAATTATTTCTATAATTTGACAACTTCTATTAGTATTATTTAGTGTATACAAATACTTAGTGACACCAATTGCGCATCATTCGCCATACGTTAAATATGTGCGTGACACGCGTGGGACGTTATCCGCAGAGAATCGGTTAATAGCAATAAGCTGGCCTCCTACTACATGGGAAATGTGGGTGTTCTATAAGTACCTGTAGGTAAACCTCTCATATATATTAGATGTTGATTTACAGTTACAATATCAATGGTCATGATTGTTCATCGGGCGCAAGATGTGACCAACGGGTGCACAAAATTGATTTCACTGTAATTTTTCACAGTAGTACAGACCATGAAGTCGTTATACCGAGCTAACATGAACACGACAAACGAATTTCGCTGCCATATATTCATTTGACAGGTTCTGGATGTCATAAATATCATTTTTATAGCGGACTGGCCTTGCGATCTGTGCCGGGCTGGGTTTATGTATCATTGCTTAGCCCAGATACATTATGACTAGATCATATCAGGATTACGATAGTATTAAAAATCTATATCTATACAGATAAATATAATTGAAGTGTCTGTTTATAATGCCAAAATAACAGCTTGCAGTAAATTTCTATGATTTTTCTAGACTTAAAAAAACAAATTTTAATTTTTTTTGTATGTTTTTTCCGGGTTTTCTCTGAAACAGCTGGACTGGTTTTAACGGGACTTTCATTGGCAGATAGCATAGATAGAAAGTGACAAGGAGTAACTTAGATTACTAATTAGGTACTTTTATTTAAAAAACATTTAGGTATATATATGCTCACGCCATCCCAGGAGGGTCCCCGAAGGGGTAAGCAGAGGTGTTGTAACAACACCCACATTTCACCGAATATGATCAAGTGCCAACGTGACAGATGGTGAGTCCATCGCCGTCTCAGGCACTATACATACGTCTTTGAATTACTTCTCAGACATATGCAGGTTTCCTCACGATGTTTTCCTTCACCGTAAAGCACGTGGTGTGAAATAACTGCACATAAGATTTTTGGAAAAAATCATTGGTACAGGCCCCGCTGGGATTTGAACTTTAAAAACGAAAAACATTTAGGTTTCCGCTGGAATTAAATCTACGCGGGAGAAATCGCAGGGCATAGCTAGTGCACAATAAAATATTGCATTTATGCATTTGCTCTTCATGGCATGGGTATTTAAAAGTGAAATAGGTACTAAACGTATGTGCACGCACCAAATACAAATCTATCTGATGATGAAAATTCGTTTATCTAAAAAAATTGCGAGAATCACGTAATGAAAAGCGAAACGATGTCGCAGCAACTTAGTCATTGACAGTGTTTTCGTATTCATTATATCAAAGAAAAAATTAACTAACCTAGTCATCGTCGCGAAAAGTCCTATTGAGCTGAGGTCCTATCGAACTGCGATTTCGGAACACGTGGGAGAGAATTACGATCTAATTCGATCGGAATTTAATCGTTCAATGCTAAAAAATATTCATACAAAAATGTTTTTAAAAATATTGTTCGCATTGAAGTATATTTTGGTCCTTCTATTGTTTCTCAATATCTAGCAAATTTATAAACTTAGGACCCTTACACCTCTCTATATTGTCTTTTGAGTTCGATTATATAGTTAACTTTTCTGGGTGACTTTACCTTTAACTAGGCATCTATAATCACGCCTGTATCCCCCGATGAGGTAGGCAGAGTTTAAGTCCCATGTAATCGGAGCGAGCCTACTCCCATGCACCCGGCACTAATCCAGACTCCAAGCTGCTACTGGGAAAGACCCAATAATACTTTATCCGACCCAGGACCTCACATATCCCAGTAGCGGTTGTACCACAAGATGAACGAAGCAAGAAAAGAAAAATGTATTTTATAAATATCATACGATATTATTGGCTGCGTCATTATCCCTTTAAGATTTGTGGGTAAATGTTGTATGATATGTCTTCCAAATAGATAGTAAATCTGAAGAGGGTAGCCAGAAAGTCGGACGAATGAGAAGGGTTAGCCGATCGACATATGTCCATTGCGCATTGTCAATTCTATACATGCGTTCCATTTATATTTGAACTAGTACCATCGCTTTTAAATGTACGGTTACGTTTAATCGTACGGTACCAAAATAAAACGTTAAAGCTCAGTAGTTCTTAATAGTTCTTGCTTAAACTGATAATGTTAGGCCCCGAGAGTTCACTGCAAAACACATGCATCTCACAAGTCTGTATGTAAGTAGCAATGTCGTGCAACTGATTACGCGATTCTGAAAATTACATACATATGCTCACGCCTGTATTCCCCGAAGGGGTAGGCAGAGGTGTTGTTATCACAACACCCACTTTTCACCGAATTTGGTAAAGTGCCAACGTGACAGATGGTGAGTCTGTCGCCGTCTCAGGCACTATACATACGTCTTTGAATTACTTCTCAGACATGTGCAGGTTTCCTCACGATGTTTTCCTTCACCGTAAAGCACGTGGTGTGAAATCACTGTACATAAGTTTTTTAGAAAAACTCATTGGTACAGGCCCCGCTGGGATTCGAACTTGCGTCGCTTGCGTAGCAGACGACTGCTCAAACCCCGAGGCCACCACGGCTCTTCTGAAAGTTATCAAGCCTAAAACTAAATTATATACAGTATAGTAGTTCTACGTACCAACTTATAAGCCAAATAATAAATTATGTCTCTGACGCCTTTAATAATGTTACTTATTACACCTGCTTTGATAAATAATGTTCCAACTACTCGCGAAATCTAATATCGTTTTAGCAGAAAAATAAATGAATTTGTAACATTACTCCTCGAAAAACTTATATCTCAGAGTTTGGTGGGATGAAACGTAAAACAATTTTAGTTTGAACAAGGGGGCGAAGTCTCAAATGTTCTTAGTTGGGTAGTTAACTGCGTCAATGTTTAAAGTAACTCTAGCCCACACACGTGCTCAAATATGCCATCATACCGTAAACTAGAAGGGGTCCTAGTCGGTAATTTGTTAGTTTAGGATCTCTGCTAGTTGTATTATACTTTAAATATTTCTATATAATTACGCATTATGTCGTTTTATTTACCTTTGTTGTACGTGATATGTGCTTTTAATAATATACATAGTTATATCTTAGTAGAGCAGTGTTGGCATTGGGGTTTGAGCAGCCGTCTGCTACGCAAGCGACGCGTCTAATAGAAATATTTGTTTTTATGTGTGAAATGGAGTTACAAAGTAATGGATGTATTTTTAAATCTAGTTTGGTCTATTCTTAGCTAAGACTATGTTTATACAAGAAAACTCGCTAAACCAATTTATCTGAACTTTAATGTAATGTTTGAAAACTCCAACATTCGTTCGAATCACATAAGCAAAGTATTGACATTTCATATGGTTCAACTGCACGGACCAGAGATTTTTCCAATAGGCAGTAGACAGTTTGTAGTTCAAACTGAATGCATTTTTCATGTTGTGCACCCAACTTTTGCGTCGGTTCACGACATACTCATACGGCTGTCGTACACTGCAACAACATGTTACATTGAATAAATACGTTTCTATACACATTGAGCGATTACGATCATATCGAAAGCTCATATTGTTTAACTCGGCACTCGACGTGTTTTTATTACATATAAGTTTAATTTTGTCTTTCTTACCAGGAGCTTTTTTATGGAAAGTTTGAGTAATGAAACATTGCGAGCATCTGAAAATCACGAGTTTATATAAAAAGATCATATAAAATGAATTGTGTGTTAAGATGAAAATAATTTTAATGATTTATCAACCGAATAAAAGTTGTTACTAATATCCCGCAGCAATCGATTACTATAAGATAGGCTTTAACACTCTAAGCATTTATTGTTATTAAAAAAGGGTACGCCTCGACATCTGCAGTGTACGCATACCTTTAAGTAAAATGTATGAGAGCTCGAACCGAACGAACTTTTTAAGCCGAGCTATACTCGTACTTTTTCTAAACAATACACTTTGTTGGTATTCGAGTTGGTAAGTACTTTGTTTTGTACGCGTACGCCACTGTATAATGTAGAGCGGTCTTATACGAAGTTTGTGCTGTATCAAGGGTCCTCACAGAAGATAGCAGCCGAATGACATTGTCCTAAGTGCCTACCATCATCGGTTTAAGCAGAGCGTATTAAGAACTTTGAGAACGTACTGAGCTGTGACGTTTCATTTTGGTACCGTAAAATTAATGTCAAAGCTAAGAACTTCTTGATACGGGCTACTTAAACGATCACAGCTGGCCCGATTATGTAGTGAGTAGGCTGTCAGGGGGTAGTATGATAGATTGAAGCAACGCGTAAAACTGTAGTAGGTAGCTATGTATAGTCTTTAATAATTAATTTTTAGCTTAAAACTTAGCTGATCTTGCAAACGTTCATAGAGTAAATGCTTGAACGAGCTGTATTGTAATGATTTCTACCTCTTTAGTAATATAAAACTCGGCCAAATGCGAGTAAGACTTGCGTGCCGAGGGTACCGAACACAATTGTATTGATACATCGATATAGTTTCCGATATAGAAATGCCTCGTTGGTCTTGTGGTTAGTACGTTCGTCTGCCGATCACGAGGTCCCGGGTTCGATTCCCAGGTCGGGTCAAAAAAATATATATATTGGGTTTTTCTGTCAAGAAATTCACAATAAAATGCCCGGAGTTTGGAAGCTGGCGGTCTTTCCACCCCTTGCTTCGGAAAGCACGTTAAGCCGTTGGTCCTACGCCTCATCTCTCTCCGGTCGTGTCTGATTGCCGTCCCATCGGACAATGAGAGTGAGGGAATAAAGAGTGCACCTGTGTTTACGCACACACTTGTGCACTATAATATCTCCTGCGCAGTAGGCTGATCCTCGTTGAGATTAGCCGCCGTAACCGAAATTCGGTAGGAGATCATTATTATTTATTTATAGTTCCCGAGGTTTTGACAGAGAGAAAGTCGAACAGCATACGGCTCATCTGATGGTAGTGGTTACCATAGCCTATGAACGCCTGAAATACCAGGGGCATTACGTGCGCATGACTGACTTTAAGAACATTTCACACCCTTATTAAAGGACCTATAAACTCCTCTTACATCAAAATCAAAAAAAAATTTACACATTCTATAGATAGCTAGAGGTAGTTATATAACTATCGCCCCGCCCATCCGGGTGAACACTGCAACCGGTTACGCTATGTCAGCGTAAACTAGCTTCAAGCTCACGATCGCAGCACTCTTATACCCGGGTCACACGACATCCGGAGAAACTGTGCTAGGGAATGAGTAGACCTACTGTTGACCTTAGTGGTGCTGACAATGTTAATTAATTAATACATAGAAACTGGATCAAATTATGTTTAACAAATAACGATGTCTATACATTAAAATATTTGAATGTCTTCTTTTCTTCTTGTACTTATAAATTGAAGTACACTAAAATTGTCACGTCACTTATGTGACGTTTTAGAAGGCGGGATTTTGCGAAATGTAAAATGCATTAAAAGAATTATAAATTTATGAGGATGTTTATTTAAGCTATGTCTTCGTACGAGTACAAGTATAATCAAACGCGTATTGTTATCTAATAAAATTTTATCGATTTCGAGAACAAATATTATCGATTCGATAGAATGCGATTCAGTACGGAAAAAACGTGGTTTACATTGACGGAACCGGTGACTATATAGATGTAAATAGGACATAATTTAACACAGTCACGTACACCAGCGAAATGGTGTCGAAATATATCCCCCTCCTCCTATATCAACAAGCTGAGGAGGAAAATTGTTTTTATAGATTCGATATGCCTCAATTTCAATTGCCGCAGGATCTGTGCCCATATTCGTCGGTTCGGCGCCGCGAGACCGGAATCAATTTGCGTTTGAATGAGCCAAACGAAGCTCATGGGTTTCTTAATGCCCATTTATTCAAATAAGATTTGATCTTTATATAAAGCAGTTCTATGTATTAAGGAGTACCTAGTGAGTTTAATTTATGGTAATTTATTTACTGATTTTAGCCTTAATAACAACTAAACACACGTATCGAGTTAATCTGATTTTTACGTGAAGTGATAGTTATCTGGCCTTCACAATCACAGGAGACATGCCAGCTTTACTGCTTCACCGGTGACTGGAGCTGGTGGGTGCACGGAGATTCGTATGCTACGGTAAAGTAAGATAAAGTCGTGTCGTTACACGACTGTAATGATTGCTAAGATGTTGTGTAGTTAGTGCTAGTTTACCAACTGCAGATGAACTTGCTTTGCGAAGAAAGGTACAACTATGAAACCAATATTGCTCCGGCTGTTATCTTTGCTTAACGTACGATGCTAACAGTTACAGCGTCACACATGCTCACGTCTGCGTTCTCCGAAGTGGTAGGCGGAGATGTTCTAACAAGAACACTCATATTTCACCGAATATGATTAAGCGTCAACGCAACAGACAGTGAGTCTGTCTCAAGCACTATACATTTGTCTTTGAATTACTTCTCAGATATATGCAGGTTTCCTCACGATGTTTTCTTTTATCGTAAAGTACGTGGTGTCACGAGCCCTTAATTACAATATAGTACCTACTTGGTATTTGGGCAAAGATCACGCTCGGGGACTATTAATAGCAGGCACTAAGTTTAACAAGCCACAATGTGTAAGTTTACAAGTGTTTAGAACCATATTGCTACCTTAATGCTGCAATAATTCGTGGACATACCAACATTAGGATAGATAGGGTGCCCTCACGTTTGCCCCGCCATGTACCGGATAACTTCCGACTAGTTCCCCGGCTAAATTGTCCATATATTTAGTGAATTAGTAACAACTTGCTTTGTTATCAAGTGCGGAATTACGGTTGTTTTAACTATTTTATAATTATGTCTTTATGTCATAAACTCTGTGATATATGAGGTCGTAAAACATGTATAAGTGGCAATAATACCCAAGTCGTAGAAGTCTTAATGTTACTCATTAAGTGAACAATTTGGGATTCAAGTTGAATTTTACTGTACAGAGAAATCCATAGAAGTAATGAAAGCCATTTTGAAGTAACTAAGATTCTGCGCCAATATTTGCATACATACATACGCTATTACTGGGGTAGTCAGAGGTTTACTTATAATACACCGACATTTCGCCAGTTATGTTTCATTCCCATGTAATTGGGAAAGCTGTATTTTATTTAACTGTAAAGATATAGGTATACTACAGATGAATGCACTTTTGGCCAAAGATAAAGGCTGCAATATGCTTGTAACAATATGTTTGTAACCGCGTCCACTACAGTTACTCTTAAACCCGTTTTCTTTGTATTTAAATTATGATTGAAAGTAGGTAAAAATAGCACTTAATACTCAGCAGCCGAATGAAGGCTAATGAGGTCACATTAATTAGTATGTAAAATGCTTTTACTCGAGTGCATCCCATTAATAACAGATAAGTGTCGCTGTCCATTGCACGCGAATGATTCTCATCGATTTGATGACTCAAGCGCTTTAAAATGTGCGCTCGTATGAGCTTTACACGATTTAACTTGTAAATCATCACATTAATATTTCATACGAATGCTAAATTGAAATTGACGCAATTCATTGTAGACCATGACCATGTAAAGTACGAATACCTAGCATTATTATGCATTATTTCGGTTAGGTATACTGCGCATTAGAATCGACTTCCTAAATATTTATCGACATTTGTGTATTGGAACTGTGTTTATTTTGCTTAAGTGATTTATTTTGTATTTATTAAATTTTGTATTTTTAAAAGAGTAATAACTTAGTTTCGAACCAGGTAGCATGTGTAATCCTGTACAATTATGTCATTCTGACGATTTGAAAGTATGTACTTTGTAAAAAGCCTAATCGAATAGAGATATTTTTGACTTTCAATTTAAACACCTATAATATTAAACCTACATCCTACAAGGTTTCAAAAGTATTGACGTGTATTTAATATGCTTTCTTTTATTCTTGCGTACTTCTATAGCACCACGTACATTCTTAGAATATGTATACAGAGTGCGGTTTTGCTTTCGTGCCATATTTACGGTGGTTGATATGAATACGAGTGGAATATAAGTCAATAATTAAATGATAGACGACTTTTTAAGTTGGTACGAAAAAATTACCCGTGTGCGTTTGTATGCTTCGCCCTTTGCACACAGTAGGTAGATTAAGCCAGCCGAGTACGATATTTTTGGAAACTTAAATTAATTAGGTCTATCATTTGATGATTGATTTATATTCTATTCAATGTATACATCGACCTCTTTAAATATGGTACCAATGCAAAACCACAATCTGTATAATTACTGTTAGCAATCCAAAAACGTGTCTCCGAAGTTTCCAAAGACGGAAGCGGGAAGACGGACTTTGGAAGTCCGCCTTTGCTAATAACTATTATAACACGAATAAAACCAGCCCAAGTTGTCGTTAATTGTAACAAGTTAAGTAAGTGTGTTGCTAATGAGCTTAGCAGGCTTCTTGGCAAGCACATATCTCACGCTTAGAGCGGCAACTAAAACAAAACTCCCCGACTGCATCGAGGCTTATTTGTTCCAACACACGGCTAAAGTTTACATTTTAAAGCCATTTATGCGCAGCTCAAGCAATCTCCTATTTTGCTGCTTGCTATACATACACAGTTTACACACAGGGAAACCATTACATGCATACATATGCTAATGCCTGTATTCACTAAGGGGTAGGCAGAGATGTACTTATAATACACCCACATTTCGCCAGTTATGTTTGAAGATGTAAAGTAAAAATGGGGGCGAACTTATTGCCACCGGACACTTATCTAGGCTCCGAGCTGATACTGGGACATTGGATATGGAATAACCCAATAACCGTGACTTCGGCTAATCTATGCTATTATAATGAGAAAGGATTTGAACTAATGTCAATTTGCTTATAAAGAATGACTTAAATAAATACTGCACCGATCATTCACCAATATACTCCATTTATTAGACTTTCAGGGTGGATATCTGCCCACATAAAATTCATAGTCCTGTCTGACTGACAAACTGACTCATATTACAACCGCTGATCCTAGAGACATGCATTTGAGAGGGTATGTTATGCTAGGTGTGCCCCGCGGTTTCACCCCCATAGACTTTATTGTGTTATACCACGTTTCACGGGAACGGGATAAAAAGATAAAATCCTATGTCCTTCCCCTGGTTCTAAACTACCGCCCTACCAATTTTCAGCTAAAGATGTTCAGCCGTTATTGAGTTATAAATAGTGTAACTAACACGACTCTCCTTTATATATATAATATAATATACCACGAGAGCGAAATCGCAGACAAAATTTAAAATTAGGTACAGGGTTTTATTTCTAAAAATAAAATAAATGAATACGCTCACGTCATACTTCTCGGACATATACAGGTTTCCTCACGATGTTTTCCTTCACCGTAAAGCTCGTAAGGGTGCAATCACTGGACTTAAGTTTATAGAAAAACTCATTAGTAAGTACAAGGGGCCTGTCATCGAGCGTATTAAGAACTTTTGAGTTTTGACGTTTAATTTTTGTACCGTAAAATTAAACGTCAATGCTAAGAATTTCTTAATACTTGCTGCTTTAACGATCATAGTTCTCGTCGCTGGGATTCGAACTTTGAACAATGCGATTGCTTGAGCCCCACTGCCACCACGGGTCTTATCACAATAGCTACAATAGCTCTAGTATCCTATAAAATTAGGTCATCATCATGAATTTAAGAGTAAATGCATTTCTTTCCATTTGTCTCTGTCCAGTGTCCTTTGACCTCCTTATACGTTATGACAGACACCTTTTCCGTAAATTGTCGCATGTATCTTAGCCTTGGTCTTCCTCTTCCTCTCTTCCCTTCTTCATTTCCTTCTATCTATATATATAAAAATGTTATGTTGGTTTGTGTACTCTTCAATAATTCAAAAAGCTTAGCACAGATCGAGCTGAAATTTTAGCATGATATATAATTCGCATCAAGGATTGTTTTTATCAATTTTTTTTTTACATCTATACATATAAATTTTTTACGTTGGTTTGTGCACGCTTAAAAAAGAATTTTCAATCACAATGTGCCACAGCAAAGCGTGGCAGGGTACAGCTAGTTATATATAAAATTAGGTATATGCTTTTATTTCTCTATAGTTATTTGGCGCAAGCTTAAGTACCAGAACTGACAGGAGCAAACTTGCCCTGAGAGGGCTAGTTTTGTCTGATACTGGTACGTGCAATTTAGTCTTAGCAAGCCCCAGCTCGTTGGAGGCCAGAATGTTGTATGCTATGGTGCAAAGGGTGATCAAACGTAGACTTTGACCATGTTTACTAGAATAGAGTTATGTTTATTTTTGTTAAGAGTTACGAAGATAGTTGTTATTTTTTTGTGTTACCAATAAGAGTGGCGTGCACTCTGTGCAAAAACTCTTTTTATAATACTGAATAAAAAAAAAAAAAAAAAAAAAAGTACCAGAACGAACTGTGTGATAGAGCAATCGAGCGATTTTTCCATTCCATAAAAAATGAATTTCCCTTTAGCATAAAGGATGCGAGAAGGGAAAGTTTGTTATGGACAATTTGGTCTCGCCGTTTGCCAAACGTCGTAGCTCATGTCGGGTTAGCGTTAAAACTTTGCTATTGATATATTATGTTTTTTTACTTCATTCTGCATGCGTTTACGTTTGTTACTTCATTTTTTTTTACCTATACATCTACACAGATAAATAAAATTGAAGAGTCTGTTTGTGATTACAAATTAACGGCTTTTCACTAAATACATTTGAAAGTACTGACATACATAAAGCAGTTTTAAAAAAAAACCCTGTTCGTCTGTCTGTTCCTTCCGGCTAATCTCTGCAATGCCTGGATCTATTTTACCAGGACTTTCACTGGCAGATAGATCATGTTGCAAGGAGTAACTTAGGTGACGTTTATTTAAAAAAGGGAAAATTTGCACTCACATACATACATATGCTCACGCCTGTATTTTCCGGAGGGTTAGGCAGAGGTATTGTAATAACAACACTACTCACTTTTCACCGAAGATGATTAAGTGCAACGTGACAGATGGTGAGTGAACTACTTCCCAGACATGTAGGTTTCTTCACAATGTTTTC
This sequence comes from Watsonalla binaria, assembly GCA_929442735.1. Taxonomy (NCBI): domain Eukaryota; kingdom Metazoa; phylum Arthropoda; class Insecta; order Lepidoptera; family Drepanidae; genus Watsonalla; species Watsonalla binaria. Next base: position 3,656,259 of record OV838932.1, read on the forward strand.
TTTCACCATAAAGCAGATGGTGTGAAATCACAGCACACAATTTTTAAGAAAAACTCATTTTACAGGCCCCGCTGGGATTCGAACTTGTGTCGCTAGCATGGCAGGCGACTGCTCAAAGCTGAAGAAAATTAATCCGCAGCTAGTAGATTATAATGACACTATTTAATGTCAATAATTATGGTGAAAGAAATAAAATTACATATTTTAACACAAACTGCCTGACGATAAGATGATAACTGTGAGCCTGTGAATGATTGTAGTAGCGAGTGACTGTATAATAAACATTGCTGTGCTTAGTATTATACATGCATACATATGCTCACGCCTGAATAATTATTATACACAACACCCATTTTTCACCGAAGATGATTAAGTGCCAACGTGACAGATGGTGAGTCCATCGCCGTCTCAGGCACTATACATACGTCATTGAATTACTTCTTAGAAATATGCAGTTTTCCACACGATGTTTCCTTCACCGTAAAGCACGTGGTGTGAAATCACTGTACATAAGTTTTTTTTAGAAAAACTTATTGGTACAGGCCCCGCTGGGATCGAACTTGCGTCGCTTGCGTAGCAGGCTCAAACCTGAAGGCCACCACGGCTTATATAAGTTTTTATCACACACATGATAGAATTTATTTCGCTTAGAAAAAATGTAGTACGAAAATTTTAACAATAGGCAGTCATATTAAAATAGCGATCGCTTCCAGACAACCTTGGAGTATGAAGAGAAATTGTTGACGAGATAGATAAATGATTAGTAGATGTATCTATATTATATTGATATTATAAAGAGGAAAAATTTGTTTGTTTGTTACGAATAGACTCCGAAAAATTAGGGCTGATTCAAAAAATATTTCACTAATACAATGCTACATTATCGCTTAGTTGCATAGACTAATAATATAAATAATTGACAAAGCTGTGGAGGGAAGCTAGTATTATGTAAGCATATGTTAAATGGTAAGTATTCTGACGGTCGGCTGCACTTAGATTAGTGTAGCCGACCGGTAGAGAATCGAATCCGCTATACCTGTAGCAGATTCGATTCTAGTGTCAAGACTAACATTTAGTGATAAAATGGGAAAAATAAGGGGGTTATTAATAAACATAGACTAATATAAAGATATCAGTCATAATTGTATATTTCTGCCGTTTGGGGTTGAGACTTTGGGGCCATGGGGGCCAAATGCGAAGGTCCTTTTTAAGGATCTTTCAAAACGCCTGGTTGACGTCTCTGGTGACCATCGAGCTGGTTCTTACCTCGGTCAGAGGATTAGCTTAGCGATCCAGCGAGGTAACGCAGCCAGCTTACTGGGCACCATTCCCGCAGACACTAATTTAAATTCCGTGTTTTATTTATAATTTTTATTTTTATTATATTTTTCTTTTTCATTGTTAGCAATAAGTTACTCAAATGTTACGTTAATAATGTTATATTTCATGTAAATAAACCCATATACCCTTTAGTTTTTAAATAACTCCATCTCTTTCCGCGATAAGGATTTAAAAGGGATAGATATGCGGATAGACTTAGTTTTAGTACAAGTTTGGCCTCTTCGTTTCAACCATGCTTTGTATTAAAGGGGCTTATGCCTTGATTTTGAAAAGTATTTATGTATTGTATCCGTTATTTGGTACTCTTATTGCAAGATCTGCTTGGAGAGGCAAAGAAATTAAGACCTGATAGCGCTGTGTGAAAGTGTCCGAACATTATTTATTAAGCCTAAAAACAAAATGATTAATACAAATATTTAATTTATTTCCGCATGATAAATGGACTCGTGAAATGAAATAAGTTCAGCAAACTTTTCTTAATCAAACTTTAATGAATTAGATAAACAGACGCAACAGGAACTTTTATAATTAATCATTAAATATTATTAAACAAAACGTGTCGCAGATTAAAGCATTTTTTTGATTGAAGGCTACATAATTATGCGGTTGCTGTAGCTTATAAAAGCATGCAATACATATATACTATCACTATACATATTACCTGGATGACCGATGTTTTCTAATAAGCTACGAGCTGGATCGATTTATCGCCCCCAAAATCTTGCATACAACATTTAATCTAAATCGTTACAGCCGTTTCCGATATTTTGATTATATACCAGGTGGGATTCGAACCCACGACCTCTGCAAACCGTGCAGTTGCTACTCATGCGTCGAATTTTTCCATCCCTTTTACAAAACTCCCCAAATGTTTACTGTATATATATATTTTTGTAGTTTGGATACACCAACCAACAGATGTCGCAAGGCGGCCCCTATACCGCAAAGACAAGGGAAGGAAAAATTCGACGCATGAGGTAGGATCACGAGTAGCTCAGTTAGAAGAGCACGGTTTGCAGAGGTCGTGGCACTTTTCATGAATATTCAGAAATAACGGGCGCTAATATGCCTATGGGCGACATTGTATACTGGAACTACATATTATATGAAATAAGAGATGTTTATGTCCTGTGTTGTTTGACGGCGTGTCATTAATTCCGTGCTCATATTTAAATTGAATTTCGGTGTTTCAATTTACTGTTAATGAATGTGTTTGAGTGAAGCGTGGAAATCTGTTAATTACTGCAATTTAAATTACACCAACATTTTTATAATCCGTATCAAATCACATTTTTAATAGGGACCCGCTTCGGCTTCTCCCTGGGACAATTTAGATACAAATAATATGCATATAATATTATACATATAAATCTTTCTCTTGAATCAGTCTTTTGCTGAAAACTGCATTAACATCCGTTGAGTAATAAAAAAATCTAAGCGAACAAACAGCGGAACCGGCTCCATTATATTATAAAGTAAAGATTTCACTGGTGTTTGCAATAGTGTTAGTTAAACTTAGTGATTTCTTCAATTAGAATTCTATATCTATATAATCTACCATTCGAGTTTTAAATCACCTTACGAAAGATTGCAGTCAGTGCAGTTACTCTTATTTCACGGAGGAATGGAGGGGGAGTGGAGTTACTTACATCATCATCTTCTTGGCCTTATTCCATTGTTGGGGTCGTCACTTGATTCAACCCGATGCGGCTGATCACCTTATTTTTATTCGAAGTGACTGCATTCTGGCCTTCGTAAACTTTTACGAGGAAAATTGATAATCGGTGTTAAACCAGTTGTCAGAATCTCTAATCAAAGATTTTTAATTAGCAGCCGGGAAAGACGGCTAAACGTGCTGGGCTACTCACACGGAGGGAACTCGGGCGGTCACCCATCTAAATACTGGCTTGAGGTTGATTAACTTCGCTGATCGAATGATATGTGAAATTGCAACTGTGTCACGAGCACAAGTTGGCTCTTCTTAATAGGGTAGGCAATACGCGATCATACTATCGAGCGACCTATACACGTAATATTATTTCCTTCACAGTAAAGCTTGTTATAAATCACTGTAGGTACAGTATATACGTTTTTAGATCCAGACGTAGTGCTCCTTATACGTTTGATCTAGAATATCATCCTTTCAACACAATAACGTCCATAACAGAAATGATACGATAACAAAGCCCGAATACCTTTAAATCGTAACAAAGAGGGCCCGAGACAGTGGCTCATGTAAATACGTCTAGTTAAGCTGACATCAATCGTTATACTTCTGAGAACATGCTTGGCTCCTCACAAATGTTGCCCAAAAAGAAAAACAGGCTTTAAGAGAATATAAAAGGTATTTTAGAGATTTACTCGGACCTTTGTGCGAGGATCTTTTTGTTGTGTAAATGGGAAGATTTCTAGCCACCAAAGGGTTACAAATCTTTGTTCTTGGAGACATGTGTCTGTATTATATTGAGGCCGCTGATGTTCAATAATGGACTACAAAGAAACTGTATGTAGAAGATGATCCATATCTATTTCTGTACTTATATATAAGCTATATTTACACTATACATACATATGCTCATGCATACATACGTTTTGGAATTACTTCTCAGACATATGCAGGTTTCCTCGCGATGTTTTCCTTCAGCGTAAAGCACGTGGTATAAAATCACTGTACATAAGTTATTTAGAAAAACTCAATTGTTCAGGCCCCGCTGGGTTTCGATCTAGCGCTGCTTGCGTAGCTGGTGACAGCTAGAACCCAAAGCTACCACTTCTATCTTTATAATATTGTTAAGAGGAAATATTTGTTTGTTTGTTTTTGAAAAGTATTCGCGTTCGAAAAGAAATTCAAAAACGTGCATCTCATCCACGCTAAAACGAAAGGTCTCTCGTCGACGTTTGAACGTATCAAAACCTATCTTGTTCACTTTAAAAGCAACCATAGCCGCTTACTATGAGTTTGCACATTCGTTTAACACCGCTATACTATAAATAAACTGCACAATTGAAACGACAAAACTCGCTCTTAATAATGTTGCCACCACTTTGTATATTATTTCTCAAAAACGTAGCAAGCCTTTAAATCTCGCTGCAAATGCACTCGCCCGATTCAGCAAAGTGTTCGCCGTTTCAAAGGAGCATTGGGAAATGACAACACGCCGCTTTAAAGAGATGAAAAACCACGCGATGCACTCAAAGGCACAAAATAGAAAGGCAGCAGAAGGGCGGCTTCTCATATCGATCGAGTATCGGCGCTTACACTCACAATATACATATAAACTTACTAAAAACAGTATGGTAACTAAGAAACAATCGTTTGAGATGACACAGTCACACAGACGTGCACTACTACGAGATTCTAAGCACCCTTGATATATGTGTCACTAAAGGATATCACGCTGTGGCCGATTGCGTAAACGTCATTTATGTGTTTTACCGTAATTTTTCAAAACTGTATAAACTGCAAATCTATATTTTGACACTAAAGTGAATACGAAGTACTATCTTTAAATGTTCGTAAGCAAGCATCTATGTGTGCGTGTCTGTTTTCGCCAATACATGGTAGCTGACTTTCTGTTTTTTTTTTTTCATGTCTCAGGCCTGCATTCGAACTGTTTACTGTGAACCTGCTTACGAGTATATTGCTCCAGTGTCGCCGCACCCATTTCCACCATTTTTAGCCAAACTATGTACGTCGCAGCCAATATTGAAGGCAAAGCGAATATTTGGCAAGCGAACGCTTTGAAACCCGAGGCGTTTTAGTTAAGCGTTACGCCCGGATGCAATATACACATTTTTTTAAAATTGTTTTGTTATTTGGCCCTTTACTCATCCAACAAATAACTTTGAGTTATTGAAGGTTTAGGTACGTAGAATTAGTAAAGTTTTGGTTATAGTCATAATAATAGGTACTCGTTTCTAATTATATGGCTTATCCATAGCCCATAGATTTTTTAAAATACATTTTGTTCATCTATTCTATATTCTATACATACATACAGATTTAAGTGTCTAATAAACTTTCGTTCATAAATTCCCGGGACCTTCACGACAGTTAACTTTCTTGGATGTGGTGAAATTCATTTGTATACATATATTCGTGATGAAATCATGTACGTCTGGATCACACATCTAATGTGTACTCGAGTCCCAAACGAAGACACAGTACCTGAAAAATACTTCATAATTGAAATACCTACCTCTACATACCAATAATAATTACAGAATGGGAAGCGTAGTGAATCCCGAACCTGCTCATATAATATTTGAATAATAAAATACCATGGTCATTTCGTATTGCCTTAGAGTTTGGAATTCGTTGTACTGCACGTTACGTTATATGTTATTCAGATTATTGTATTAAATGTGTATACCATGTTCTCGTGTACAACATGTTCTGAAGTAGCATTGAGCTTCGCCGGCGGCGGGAAGTCGATAGTACTGTAGTGTTCCTATTTAACACGCCACCGCTTACTGCATTTACTTTATAGCTGAACAACTTTGCTAGTTATGGAACTAAAGTTTTTTATAGAAACTACAAATGGTATTGAACGCTGCAGAACTATTAGGTCCTTACATATGAAAGTGACGTTTTGTACGGGGGTAACTTAATGTCGATTTTTTCAAAATATAATATACTAGCGGACCTCACGCGGTTTCACCCGCGTAGTTCCCGTTCCCGTGGGAGTACGAGGATAAAATAAAGTCAATGTTACTTGCTGATGATGTAGCTATCGAACGGTGAAATAATTTTTAAAATCGGCCTAGTAGTTTTTGAGCCAAACAAACAAAGTTTTCCCCTTTATAATATTAGTGTAGATTTATTTAATCAAAGTAAGTATGTACCATTACTATTTATGCACTTTTGCCATCTCAAAGGAACGTTAAACACGAGTAGACATTAATATAAATTATAAAAATTATGTTCATCATTTTGATAATTGATCTATGTTCTGTTCAATGAATACATCAATCTCCGTTAGTATAACATCAATGCAAATCCACACCTATTAGTTGTTATGAGGAAAACATTTTAAGTGCGAATTTCACAAAAATATCTATTTGTAGAACACATTGAAGTCTACACACATTACACATGAGAATAGATACTTGCGAGAATGCCACAGCGAGGCATTTACGGTAGACCGGACAGAAGTAACAATTTTATACCAAGCATAGAAAACATAACATAAACATTGATAGGATTTAGTCCGCTTCTAAAGGCAATTAACGCTTGCGCCGAAAGTTTCACTAGCGTTGCGTATCACAACAATGGAATCACTGTGCCTTAATAATAACAGAAACTTTCGCTAGGACAGTGAGAGAAGTAGAGGTACTTCTCTTTAAAAAGCTCCTTCATAAAGTATAGACTACTATACTGCTTATCATCGCATCTTACACACATTACTTATATTATTATAATAATAATAACTGCCTCGTTGGTCTAGTGGTTAGTACGTTCGCCTGCCGATTATGAAGTCCCGGGTTCGATTCCCGGGTCGGGTCATAAATTTATATTGAGTATTTCTGTTAAGAAATTCAAAATAAAATGCCCGGACTTTGGAAGTTGGCGGTGTTTCGACCCCCGTGCCTCGGAAAGCACGTTAAGCCGTTGGTCCTACGCCTGATCTCTCTCCGGTCGTGTCGGATTGCCTCCCATCGGACTATGAAAGTGAGGGAATAAAGAGTGCACCTGTGTTTACGCACACACTTGAGCGCTATAATATCTCCTGCGCACATGGCTAATCCTCGTTGAGATTAGCCGCCGTAACCTAAAGTCGGTAGGAGATCATTATACTTATATTATTGTACTAGCTGTGCCCCGCGGTTTCACCAGCAGATGCTTAAGACTTTCATGGGTAGTTTTTATTCACGGAACCCTAATGGGTTCCGTGAATAAAAACTCCTAAGTTCAAAAACAGATTGAAAGCCCTATTAAAATCGGTCCAGCCGTTTCAGAGATTACCCGAATTTTATTATGTATGTACCTTATATATATTTTGTGAAAGGCAGGTTATTTGGATTTACAAACAGGTACTTAAATTTGATTTATGTGTATAGACTAGCTTCTGCCCGCGACTTCATCCTCGTGGAATAGTATCTTTCGGTTAACTTTAACCCGTGATTGGTGTTAGCGTGATGATGTATAGCCAACAGCCTTCCTCGATAATGGGACTATCAAACACTGATATTTTTTTTCAAATCGGCCCAGGGGGCTCTCTATGATAATTTAAGCAGTACGTATTAAGAAGTTCTCAGCTTTGAAGTTTGATATTATGGTACAAAAATGGAACGTCAAAGCTCTGAAGTTCTTAATATGTTCTGCTTAAGCCGGTGATGCAAACACACTCTTCAGGAATAGGAGTCTCTTCTCATATTAGGTAGATATTGATTGATTAATTGAAATGATAGTAATATTAGGCGCTATTGAATTTAACTAGCCATTAAAATTAATCAATACCAATTATATCATGTATCTACACCAGTATATCATATATGAGCCGTGGTGGCCTTGGGGTTTGAGTCAAGTTCGAATCCCAACGGGGCCTGTACCAACGAGTTTTTCTAAAAACTTGTGTAGTGATTTCAAACCACGTGCTTTATGGTGAAGGAAAACATCGTGAGGAAAACTACATATGTTTGAGAAGTAATTCAAAAATGTATGTGTAGTTCCTGAGACAGCAATGGACTCACCCACTGTCACGTTGGAACTTAATCATAGTCGGTGAAATGTGGGTTGTACCAGCACCTCTTCTTACCCCTTCGGGGACCCTTCTGGGATGGCGCGAGCATATATATATATACTATTATCTAAGGTCAGTGGCACGATGACACAAGGCCGATACTGAGCGCAATATGTGGGTAATTTACGAGAATGGTGGCAGTAATATACGGTGGCATAATGTGCTCGCTACATTATGCCAATGATACATTCCTACCTACTGCCAGTAAGTGCTTGTAATAAAAGGCTTCATTTGCTTTATATCGAGCGTTACGAGTATCAGACGATATCAACGAAGAAAACACGGAGACCGTCTTAATTGAAGATGAAGAATTGAAGATGAAGATGTTGAAGATCCACATATCGACGGCGATGTGCCAATAACTCCTAACTGATATTTCTCGAGAAATTTACTTTTTACGTACATACATATGCTCACGCCTGTATTCCCCGAAAGCAGAGCAGGCAGAGGTGTTGGAATAAGTAACAACACCCACTTTTCCCAGAAGATGATGTAGAACGTGACAGATGGTGAGTCTATCGCCGTGTCAGGCACTATACATACGTCTTTGATTACCTATCAGACATTCCTCGCGAAGTTTTCCTTCATCGTAAAGCGTGGTGTGAAATAACTGTACCTAGTTTTTTAGGAAGACTCATTAGCCCAGGGCCTGGGATTCAAACGTGCGTCGTTTGCGTAGCAGGCGACTGCTCAAACCCCAAGCCACCACGACTCTCCAAATAGGACTATTAACTAATTTCATTCCCTCTCTCATCTCCCTACGTCGTAGTGACACTACGTCCAGTATCTCTGTGTCGAGCCAAAAACAATCGGCTATTAAGTACGGGGTTCATGTGTGAAAAGGTAACCGTTAAACGTACAACATCTTACTCATAAGAAGGGTATCAGCTATCTTGCATAATGTCTATGAAAATGTTAAGAAAATATTATCTTTACTTCGTTCATGTGGTTATAAAAATTCCCTCTATAAAGCGAAAAGCATAGCAAACAAATACCCACACTTACATAAGTAAATACCCGCTTACGAGTATTTAATCTCACTACATTCTCATTTTATATAGAAGTAGAGATAGAAAGTTTGTTTAAGTATACGGTAATCTTCGAACTACTCATTATATTTCATGGACTTTCAGGAACAAACAAATATTAGTATAACATTAATGTATAACACGCGAGTGAAGACACGAGAGGAAGTTCACAAAATAGTACATTCCGCCTAATGGAGTTTTATCATATGATATCGTTAGCCGACGGAGAAACATCTTCGGCTACCATTTTCTTTGTCACTTCAGAGATGGAAATGATAAATAATTCATCATTTGAGCCTTACTTAGACTAAGTACACCATATTTCACATTGCCAGGCCCTTCTGTGGATGCGACATAAAATACAGCCGAGGTAATCCTATCCATCCATGATTTATACCGGAGAAGGGTCACTGTGGAAATTTCATAAGCAATATATCATCGTTTCGTATGCAGAACTATTAAAAATATCACCTATTTACCTCTTGCCGGTTATGGGAATGACGTTTTTTTGTAGAGATATATTTATGTGACTAATATTATGTTTTAAGCCGGTTCAGAAAAATAAAACGGTTTTTCGAAAACAACGTTTGCCATACAAAATGGAATAATTGAAAGAATGAATAGCAGTGCTGGGGCCTAACCATGAGCTCTTATTGCAATGTTAATGCAGCTGTGCGACAGTGACAGACTTATACACGACATATACATCTGTCTCATAATAAGAGTAAAACAATCATGACAATAATAGGTTATGGTAAGGCCCCAGATCTTCTCAGAAATATGCAGGTTTCCTCACGATGTTCTCCTTCACCGTAAAGCACGTGGTGTGAAATCACTGTACATAAGTTTTTTAGAAAAACTCATTGGTACAGGCCCCACTGGGATTATAACTTGCGTAGCAGGCGACTGCTCTAACCCCGAGGCCACCACGGCAATAGTATAAATGGATATTATATTATCATTACGTACAATATTATATAACGTAGTAACATTCAACTCGTTAAAACTGAAAAAGTACAACATTATTTTGTAATTCCTAATGAAAACGAGCCCGTTGAATGAGAGAAAAGCCTTGTATTTTTTTAATTACTTAAGCTCTTAATACTTTTGTTGTACGTAATTTACTCGAGTGGTGTACCACTGAGCGAGTTGGACTCAAAGGAAAATCTGCACTCCATTTGTGGAGCATTATAGTCTGTTCCAGTTTAGGTTCTTTCTTTATCTTAAATACTTAACAACTATTAAAAATTAATAGAATGGATTTTGCGGCTAGAAGCAATCAGTCTTTCTAAAAACTTAAGTACAGGAATATCAATCCCACGTAAGATTCTTTACGATGAAAGAAAACATTGTGGGGATACCAGCATATGTCTGAGAAGTAATTCAAAGACGTATGTATAGTGCCTGAGACGGAGATGAAATCACCCTCTGTCACGCTGGCGCTCAACTATATTCGGTGAAATGTGGGTGTTGTTGTTACAACACCTCTGCTTACTCTTTTGCGTGATCATATTTTTTCATATACAAGAAATTACAGTATCAAATAAATAATTAAAATTCGGTGAGCGCGTAGTGAATTTTTAATATACCTATGGTTACGCATTAAGACATGTAGACTGAGAAAAATATATTCAAAATACTAGATAGTATGATTATTTATACCTTCATAAGCATACTAAAACATGCATGCATAGTTTAGTAATTTGGTTCCACGTGAATATGTGCATTGTCATATTAATTAGTATATAAATCAATCGTATTGAATACAGTAATTACAATTTGAATACACAGGTAATGAAGCTGATTATCATTACCATCATTGCCCGGTATTTATCCTATAATTGTTCAGATATTCACCCGATCGATGGGCCGGTTGATTTTTTGTTTTGTTTGACACAAGGCAAACACAAAATGTTTATCGCATAAAATGTTTCTCTGATGCGGGAATCGAACCTGCGACACGCGTGTAACTTAACTAAAAAATAGTTTCTTAAAATTAACTATACTGAAAATACTTATCAATGATACTGAAACACATCTATTTGGATTTTTTATATGTAAATATGTTTGTACATGCAACACGCAAAAACTATTGAATAGATTTTAATGAATGGATATGGTATTGGTAACTTGATACCAGGATTTATAATTACGTTAGTTTTTTTATTTTAATTAACTACACGATGCTATAAATTTCAATTTTCTCTCGTGCGAAAACACGGGTAAAATAAATATTATATATACATACTGTTATATCATATGTGTATTTATCGCTATATGGGGAAAATAATGAGTAGGTCTGTTTGATGTGCGTCAATAGAGAGATCCAAAATATTCCGATCTAACGAAGGGAAAATTAAATTAACTTGTTGAGAATTGAGCTCCGTTGCCTTCAATCAAAATACTTTATTTATTTCTCTTACAAAGGAAAATAACGAAATTGGAAATACCTTCCTTTGTAATTAAGGGTACTTGCCCTCCTGCCGCTTTAAATTTCACAGAAAATGGCTAATAGCTAGTGAGGAAAATTAATTCGTTTCACTGGAGGTTCGACGTCAAGTACTACAAAGATACTCTATTTACTACTGCGAGATTTAAACAACAGATTAATTAAAGGTAGGGTTATGCTTGGTCACATCATAATCACCCAATAGCCAGGGTCTAAGAATATGGCTATGGTATCCCCTGCCTGTCGTAAGAGGCGACTAAAAGGGGGCCGGAGGGCCTACTGGCGGTGGTCGGGGTGGGAGCTTTGACCACCGGCGCGGGCCCGGGAAGGTGGCAGCGCGATGTGGCTCGCGCTGCCTTGCACAGCGAGGTCTCTAGGGGCGGCCCCACAGCTGCCCCGGGGATGTGCCCCGGCAAAGTGTGGGGGGACACCGGTGCGTTCTATCAGAGTACCCGGAGTCCCCCCTGAGCACTGATGATGGCCACCGGGGGGTTTTAGTGCGGTAAACATCCCACATACCCCGATCTGCCTCTCCCAGGGCGGTCGGGGACCTTTTGAAGGTTTTCCCCTCGTCAACAAAAAAAAAAAAAAAAAAAAAATGGTCACATCATAATAGTTGTTTATAATTTCATTCTACAGTTAAAGTCATTGACTGCGGAATGTGTTGCACCAAATAACGTTGTAAATTTGATAAATTTTACTTTCGGTGTTCATGTTTGTGTGTAAAAAGTTGTAAGTCCACAAATAGCTTTAACGTTAAAGGTAGCAGTTGAATTAATGACATCGTCGGACATTTTTCAAGCGAAGCAACGATTTTTGCTTAAGCAGTACTTTAGCTATTTGTTGTAGCTAAACTCAGTTGCAATCCAAGTTAAGACAAATTAAACTATGGTAGATACGGCTGTGGAAAGTGTTGCACCAAATTATTCAATTTGGTGACAGAATTGTCAATTGACAAATTAGCTGTTAATTGACAGTTAATTTGTTGAAACTATAGTTCTAGAAGTTACAGAGAAGCATGAGCAGTTAAAGTCATGACATCGTCTGACAATTTTTAAACGGTGGATTTTTTATATCCGAGTCTTCATGATTTTATAGCTAATATAATTTATTATCATTGATTTATAATCAAGAATGTATTTAGACATAACAGGTTTCATTCAGATATTTTTTTCCTTCACCGCTTAAACAAAGGTTAAGTGACTTATGATTATTAAAAATAACCAAGAGGTTATTTACTTGAAATTAATTTGCATACTTACCAAACTGAATTATGAAACGCGTCTACGGATTACTATCAACTTAACATCCAAGGGGGCGTTACAGAGGATTTAATTTAGTATGGGAGAACCTGATCCCCGGCTTATAATATTGAAACTTTGTACCCTCAACACATCCATGTTTACATATTAATAGTATAAATACAAAAGTAAGTGTATATATCTTGTTGCCGAAAGCTGCGCACATACATACCTACATAGGTAGATGCTTACGCCTATATCTCGCTTGTATGAGCGCTACGAATTTGATGAAGACGATTAATAAGGTCATGATAGTGCTTCTTTGGACACCCTTTACCGATTTAAATATATTTGTTTTTAACTAGCTACACCCCGTGGTTTTACCCGCAGAATCCATTTTTTTTAATTAAACGTAGCCTTTGTTACTCCTTGTAACATCAATATCAACTGCTGTCTGTCAGTGAAAGTTCCGTAAAATCTACCAAACCGTTTCGAAGATTAGCCGGAACAAACATACAGACAAACATAGAGAAAATTCAGAAAATTTATTATGTAATATCAGAACCGTATATCATTTTATATGCATTTAGTGAACAGCTGTTAATTTGGTACTACAAACAGTCTTAAATTATATTTAAAAAACAAAAATTATTTGATTAAATACCACTCGGGCGAAACCGTTTGAAAAAGCTAGTACCTAGATATTATTCAGAGTCACTTTCTATGTTCAGGCGTGGAAAGTTGTTTAAGCAACTCGTGATTGCCTTCTTCACCCGGTTTGTTTACTTTTTTACTTAGAACGGAATTATTTTGAACTTTTTTCGTTAAAGGCTCAAAGATACATAAATGGGTTTAGAAACCCGACGGGGCTTCTAAAATTTGTTTACTACGCTTTGTTGTGTGTCTTTCTTTCTTTCTTCTCATTTCAAGGGTTTGATTTGTCTGTTAATAGGAAGTGAAGGGAGCTCCAATCTTCTGATGGGTATTCATGTTTTATTTGAAACAAGCTGTGCCCGCGATTTTTTCTGCGTGGAGTTAATTTGCTGGGTGACCCGCGCATACCTATTTTTTTTTCTACGGGGAATCCTTCAAAAGGTCGGGTTATGTGGGATTTTTACTGCACTAAAACCCCCCCGGTGGCCGTCCTCAGTGCTCAGGGGGGACTCCGGGTACTCTGATAGATCGCACCGGTGTCCCCCCCACACTTTGCACACACATACCCGGTGGACCCGCGCATACCTAATATTATTTTAAATAAAAATAGCCTAAGTTACTCTTTGTAACATTACTTATTGCCAGTGAAATTCCATTAACATTTAAGACGGACAAACATACAGACAAAGAACAAATTCAAATATTTGTTTTTTTTTATATCATTACCGTACATAACTTTCATACGCATTTAGTAAAAAGCTGTTATTTTGGAGTTAAAAACAGACACTTCATTTTTATTTATAATGTATATTTATGTATAGATCTGTATCGATGTATAGCTATATATATTAGACAAAGAAACTTTTACGTTTTGTATGATCATTGTTTATCTACCAAACGGGAAATAATATTAAATTTGACTAGAGCTGTGTTCTTGCGGGGAGTAAGGTCACCGCGGTGAAGTCAAGTGCTCCGTGGAGTGAAGGAGTCACAGTGCTAGTACGTTCACACAGTGGTTTCATTATTTATAAGGTAGGCAGCGCGTGATTATCACCGAGTAACCCCAGTGCCTACAGGCGGATGGTACTTTAGTTATTTCGCCTTCGTAATATATTATTTTCTCTTACGCGTGATTTTCATTACACTAGTGTACGTACATTCATACATAAATATACCCACATTATTTGTGTACAAATTACTTGAGTGATCGTTATTCAGCGTCCACACTTAAGCACATTAATTAATTTATTTAACCTCATAGAACGGCTTGAAGCCACTTAAAAACTAAAGGGAAAAAAGGAGCACTTTCATGCAGTCTCCTCACAAAACTCCAAATATACAGACAAAATATTCTTCCATTCATCCGCAAACAAATCACATTCAGGGTGATCAGTGCGCGGGACAGACCCGACGTCAGGGACGGGCCCGAGCGAATGAGCGGCTCGCGGGCACACAGAATAACTTGTGCTTCCTGTCGCGCAATTAATTATTTGGCACGTAGAAGCGGCACAACTCTTCATGAGGAGAAGGAGCATCAATGTGACCTCGTATTGTCTTAAGACCGGTTATCATTTGAGCATGTTTTGTAGTGTGTGTTGAACGTGATTTAAGAATGTGTAGTATCTATAGTTTTATTTATAAAACAATCTAAGGTAGCCACGTCTTGGTTTAACAATATTTAAAAAGGATATTTTGTTACCCATGCATGTGTATTTCAACCCTTCAAATGCATCTCGGATGTCCATTACACTACGAATAGCCTTGCGGCTAACCACAGGAGCTGCGGTAATCAGAATTAAAAGTAAAATCGGTGGAAACGAACGGTTTAATTTAATTCAAATATGCATTGTATTCTGTTTTTCCACGATTTCGTACAACAGTGAATCGGTTTTACTGTGCTGAATGATTGCTGGGAACATTTTAATTAAAGCGACATGTATTGAGGTATTACATACTTTAAATACTAATTCCTCCTTCATACCGTGAATTAACCAGTTTGATAAAACCGATCTCACCAGGTACAGAAAATGGAAACTTCTTCTGAACAATATGAATATGACAAATGTAAAGGATTTATTCTGTTTGGGCCCTGGTGGGAAAAGAGAGTGATCATGCTCGTCCCCAGCAAAGGGAAGATCTACCATCCAGGCTGGTGTCATACCTGAACACTGTTCTCGTTATATACGACATGGTCTCTCGCAGGGGGGAGTTACCTCCACTGCTTAACCGGACTAAAGGGCGAGACCCAAGGGCCTCCAGACGAGCTTAATCTTAAAAACTAATCAACACAGCTAAGGGCACCCCAGTGTGGGGCTCGGACCTGGATCTGAGTGGTGCTGTTCTCGTTAGAAACTTGTATTATACTATATATACTGAAATGCGCTCGAAAACTCTTATTGCGCGATGTAGGTTCTCGCGTATTTGTACTCAAACTTTGCAATTGTTAGCGAGTAGCGCCATCTGACCAGCAGTTGGGAGACTAGCCCTCTGAAATTATTCGATAAGAAAGCCAGATGGGCTTTAAATAGGAATAGATAGGCGGCGAAGGTAGTTCGGGCTCCGTCCATCCGCGTGATTCCGCAGCCTGAATGGCGTCATTGATCCAATGTCTGTTTGTGTTTATATTGCGGTATATCTCAAAAATGTATGAATTAGAACATGAGGCAACAAGTAGATGAGTATTCACATATTTTAATACAAATAATATAGGATAGCTTTTTTTATTTATTTCTTTAAAAAAGCTTTATAGTAGGATTAAATTATAAATTCACGTACAATTGGCGGTCTTATCGCCATAGTCATCTCTTCCAGACAACCTTGGATGGAATGAGGATTTTAAATTTTAAGATAAGTAGGAACTTGTTTTTTTCGCGATGTTGTTGCGTTAATCTCAAATTAATTGCTTACATGGTACATGGTAGGGTATTTCTTAAAAAACGAAACATTTACTATGGGTAGCCGTCACGAGCTATGAGTGCTCTATCTTGAATTCGCAGTAGTCATTTTATGAATCTCTGTCCGTCTGTAGTGCGCGACGCGAATAAAATACATGCGCAGACACCCCTCTATTATCGCTGAGCGCTCATAAGTCGTGACTGCATATGAAGGAACTTGTTTTCGTAAATATGTAGTTTGATTATCTCTTAGAGGGCGAAGTACCTACGACATAACTAAGTATCTATTTTCCCATGATAAACAGTAGATTACTAGAGTACAGTAGTCAATTACCTTCAAGAAATCACGAGGCGCTATTACTGTATATTATTTAATCAAAACAGCAACATACACATCGCCTTTCAAAACATTAATTGGCAAAACCAATTTGTAAAGTGGCAAGAAGCCATAAATTTGGTCAAATCCAATTCAGTCAGTACCTTGCCGTGTTCAAGTTGTGTAATTAAAGGAGATACGAGCTAATTGCCTTAGGGACTTGTACACCACACGCAAAAACGTAATCGACTGGTTATTTGGCACTAGCTTCCCTCAGTGACTTCGTCCACGTATTATTAGGAAACCCTAATTTAATTCGATTAACAAAACCTGCCGCGTTATTCACTATGCTTTCTCAGCGTCGCACTCGTCGTCGAGTGTCGCTTTTAGGGAAACGAAATTGAACCTTATCTTGTATATCTTATGTATCAATTTCCTATGTTTGAATCGAACACTCGTCGTCGAGTTCGACGCTGAGAAACCTTACAAAATAACGCACCTGAGTTGCTCAGTGATAACGTAGCATTCTATTAGTGAAACATTTTTTTTAAATTGTTTAAATTACTCTTTGCATCTAGTAGCATTTTTTTGCCTGCGATCTTCTGTAAGGTACAGTCCCCAGTCGGGGAGCTTCGAATTTCAAACGAGAGATTTAGTTGCCCTCTTTTTTAATATTAAAAAACCACGTTATATCACGGCTCTAGTATTAATGAGCTTAGATGTAACGAGTCAATATGTCAAATAAATTGGAGATTAATGTACCGATATAAATTCCAATCTAATAAATATAGGAACGAGTTTCCAGTTGTAGCACAGCTTCCGAGGGGTGGAGGTGTGATGTCCTGTCACACAGACGCCTTTTGTTTTTTCATTGTTTTAAAGGGTAAACCACCCCTTGTTTTCATTGTGTTTTATAATAAAATACACCTGGCTTTGATTAATTAAATGTGGACACTTCAATAATGGTGATTTTATCTTCTTTGCAGATAAATAAAATTGAAGTGTCTAGAAGAGAAATCTAGTTATACAATAGATCCTAAAATATACATACAAATAATTATATTTAAGTTTTGCTATTCCAAATTAACAGCTTTTCTCTAAATGCATATGAAAGTATACACGGTAGATACTTGCTCACTTAAAATACAATTTATGAAATGTTAGTGTGTCTGTCTGTTTGTTCGGGCTTATGTTTGAAACGGCTGGACTGATTTTTCGGAACTTTCACTCGTAGACAGATTATGTTAATATAATAAAAAGGAGTAACTAAAGGTTTATTTAAAAAATATATCATTACTCGTAAGTACATTCTTATTTTTATTAACGCGCAGAACAGCAATTTTAACATAAAAATCTAAATAACCCAGTTTGAAGTTCATCCCACTTATATTCAGAATTCAATATTCTTTTACGATTATCTGAGACGTGACATGACGTCATAATCTCGCTACCAATCACGCTTATTACCCATGCAGGCAACATTTTAAGCACATTTCCGCGATAACTGTAGCCCGGGGTTGGGCAACAATCTGGCAAAATGCAGGATTCAATTTAACCCTGATAGCTAATTTATTTCCCCCTCCCGGCGCCGACCTCGCCTCGACCCCGAAACCACCTTAATACGTAAATTAAACAGATTTCTTTACGTATTAAGGTTTACTTTAGTATTTGTTAGAGTTTTCATCGTAATCTTAATAATTGAAAGTATAATTTGGTTCTCTCGCCTAGCTATCTTGAAGTGTATTTGAATAATTTAATACACACCTGGGATTTACTTGCATAAAAGATTTTAAGCTTGAAAGCTATTGAGATTTAATGGCTTTTCATAGTGGAAAACCTGAAGGTATTTTGAAAATAAATAACTGAAAAGTTTTCAGTGGATTTGATTTATGACTCAAATATTAGCTGTTGGTCTAATCACTTAAAAATAAGATACTGATTTTACATACGGTCTGAGAATGTTATTAAAAGTGTGTGAATTCTACAATTAAAGTGTAATTATAACATAACTACTGTTTTTATAGCCGAAATGTAGAATAGCTTCCAAATAAATGTACAAAAGAGTACAAATTTGAGCGTGGACATAATAATAGTTTGTGATTAATGTTCAAATTCGATTGGACGCGTAACACAGCGAGACGGCGCTTACGATAGGGCGCAGTATTGTGCACGCAATGGAATTTGTGCTTTACCTTTAGCGTAGCATCGTAATCGGGCTACCGGTTGGCCGCCCGGTATTCTAAATATCCCAGACGATGTCACCTTAAGCATGTCTGTAAATTCTGTATCAAATGGCAGAAATAAATAAAATACACTCAGCACAATTCGAAGGTGTTTTCTAAAAATAGTGTTTACATATGCAAATAAAAATAAATATGCTCACGCCGTCCTAGAAGGATCCCTTAAGGGGGAGGCAGAGGTGTTGTAACAACAACACCCACATTTAACCGAATATGACTAAGTGCCAACGGGACAGAGGATGAGTCCATCGCCGTCTCAGGCACTATACATAAATCTTTGAATTACTTCTCAGACATATGCAGGTTTCCTCACGATGTTGTCCTTCACCGTAAAGCACGTGAAATTACGTTTTTAGAAAAACTCATTGGTATAGGCCCAGCTGGGATTCGAACTTGCATCGCTTGCGTAGCAGGCGACTGCTCTAACCCCGAGGCCACCACGGCTGTTTCTTATGTAATCTTGAAATTTACACAATGCAAATGAAAATGTACCGAAAACACAAACCTGTATTTATATATTTAGTAACTACACGCTTTTTAGCAGTGTACTGCCAACACCTAAAATTGCCAGAAGCCGTGTAGTAGCGAGGTAAACAGAAAGGCATGAAATAAAAATGAAACACTGCTCCGCACGTCTGTATCACGACGGCACATAAAGCCCGCAAAGTGAACTATTTCAACTTGTACATAAAAATAAAGGCCCGGGCACATTAAGCGAGGCCCGCGGGGCAATACTGCCCCACTTATACTCTAATAAAACGGAGGCGCATAACATAATTGCCGTTATAACACTATGCCCATTAACTTCTGGGAAATATTGCTTTCTTTACTAAGATATTATTTAGAAAAGACCCTGTGCCTACCATTACAACTCAACAACAAAATCCAATAATTTTGTTCAACAATGAGACGTTGGAATACCCTTTGAACGTATTTTTTAAGGCTAGATTATATTAGTTCATTAGTTCACTACCGCAAATTTTCTCTAGACATATAATGTATAGGAGATTATAGACTGTATCAATATGTATTGTATTTTTTATTTAAGAAGCCGGGAATCGTTTTTTTTCTTAATATTTATTTATAAAATAAACATTTAATTTGATAAGTAACATAATACCATTATGCGCGGTTGGCTCTCATAGAGTTTACAAATGTGGAACTAAAAAGGGAGTAAAAGCAACAAAAACTGTTAGTTCCATTTCATAATTAACATAATAGAAACACGAAACTTTGGGTAATAATACAGTGCTAAATGCGTAATTTGTACATTCATTTGTGAGTGCATTTTCCAAAGGCCCTGACACAAAACTGAACAGAAGGACAGCTATCTGCGCGGGTGATAATAGTAATAATATAAATAAATTTTAACTAAGTTAAGTGGATTATTACAAGAGCAAAAGAAGTCTTAAGGAACGATGGACAGTTTGCGTGGAAGAGTATAGTGCTAGAATGAGAGTGAATACAGATAACGGCTGATAGAGAAGATGGAAGAAAGCCGCGCCGATCACATATAACATAGGTCAAGAGCAGAAGAATAAAGCATGTATCTATGAACTATGCAAAAAATTATCAGTGGTTCGAAAAAAATTACAAGCGCGTTGCTCTAAAGTTACTAATGGAGTTAGCTCGTCTTCATGCAAGATCTTCGTACGCAGGCGTTGTGTGAGTACTACGATTGTATGAAGATGCCTTTTTGTTACCATGTTGTTTTGTGACCCACTACAGCGTGGATCAATTACGAGGTCAGATTGGTGGATGGCTCGCTGCTATTCCACTATTGTGTGGAGTTGTGAATTAGTTCAGATACGAATGCGTTTTTTAGATTAAGGTAAACGCTTTTCTATGCCATTGTTATAAAGAAGTAAAATGTATGTGTAGGAGGTAATCTTAAAAACGAACATTTTCCATATAAACACCCCCACCGATATTTAAAATAGGCATTCAGATTGAACATGTAAACATATAGTACATACAAACGGACGAAATTAAAACTTATAATATTAAATCTTTGGATTATTTCTTAATTTATATCGTTTGTCTGTGGGACGGATACGCGGTCAGCGTGACATTTGACATTGACGTATTAATGATATATTGACACACGAGGGCGCTTATGCTGAAAAAAGCAAAAGATGGCGTTGTGTTTTTGAAAAAGGTCGCGTTCCCCCGCGTTTTGTCCTGACAGTGTTTAAAAAGTTTAGTCTCTCGAATATAAATAAATTTGCCCCTTTAGTTTTCACCTTTCCATTTAACCTGTCCTAAAATCTACAATTAATAAGGTTTAAATGAAGAAAAAATTTTTGAGAAAGTAGTAAGCAAACCTGTGATCTACAAACAAAAGTCCACCGATCAAAGTAACGCTGATTTTATTGCATTGTAAAATCGTTCTATTGTTATTCATTTGATTAAAGTACAAATGCGGAACGCAAATAGCGGATAATTTGTCGGGCGTTTCGGGGAATGTCGTAAATCTAGCAGTCAGTACGTCAATGTATTTTAATGGAACGCTTAAATTGTCGTACACACACATAGATAACTTAAAATAGCTGTAAATTTATAGATATTTCAGTGTAGCAGGCAATGATGACCAAATTAACGTTTTCTACAAACACATACATACATAGTACAGACTACAAAAAGACGATTGCTACGAATATGCTACGAATACAGCTACGACTGCTACGAATACAGCTACGTCCTCTACGCTGTAGAAGAAACATTCTACATACTCAGTGAACAACTGTAAAGTTACCTAGAAATGTTTGGAGATTCGAAATATGTTCCCGTCTTCCTGGTGTAGGTACAAAACCACTTTTCACCTTAAGATTAAGTGAGTCAAGTAGTCAATCGCCAGCGCAGGATTTTTTTTTGTTTTTATTGATATTAAAATTGTAGTGTCTGTTTGTAATTGCAAGTATAACTTACTATATAAAAAACAATATTTACTCTGTCTGTTTGTCTGATTGTTCCGGGTAATCTCCGAAACGGCCGGAACGTGACTTTCACTGGTAGATAGCTAATGTTACATGGAGTAACTTAGGCTATTCTTGTTTAAAATAAACAAGAGTTTCACGGGTCACCATGAAATTAAGTTTATATAAATGTTTAATTATGCATCTTTTATATTCTCCTCAGACATTCCTACAATTCATATCACATCATAGTACAAGCTCTGCTTAGTTTGGAACTAGACAGCGCTATAACATTTTTGTATTATATATCTGCATCTTTATTTATGAATATTTTTTTATTATTATTAATTCAAAGCTTGTTATGTGACATCTCTGAAAAAGTCTATGCTACTTTAAGAACTAATAATAGTGGAGGTAAAAATGCAATTCACATAATAAAGACACAGATTGCCTATTAAGGCGTTGCTTAGGCACCTACTTGGCATACCTTTAAGTATTTCATTATGCAAACTCTGGGGCAAAGATTTGAGCTCTCCCTCGTTTCTGTCAACGCTTTGACTAACTCATGATTTAATCTAGTCCCTAGATGGCTATTAAGGCATAAGCTTCGCGATTATTACTAGTGATAATATCTAAAATTGCTTGCTTTTTTCATGTAATTTCGCGTTCGGATTGATCAAAGGTGTGTGTTGGATGTCGTCCGTGAATAACAGATACAAAAAAATCAACTAAGCTTTTTTACAAGCAGCTTGTATTTGTATGTATGAATTCGACCCAGAATGTGAAGATTTTTACTGAAAATTCTCTTTTTACGCTTTATCATCATCTCCCTGACCAAAGTCAAGACATTGTTGGGGTCAGCACTTGGTTCAACCCGATATGGTTGATCACCTAATTTCTATACTAAGCGACTGCCATCTGACCTTTGAAACCCCAATAACGAAGAAAATCTTAAGCCAGTTGTCAGACTATTTTGGCCCTCCGACTGACCTGTAACGATTGCCAAAGATGATAAATTAACAACCGGGACCGACGGCTTAACGTACTCTCCAAGGCACGGAGGGAACTCTAGGCTAGGGTTAAGGCTGCTTAGCTTCGCTGATCGAATGATATGCGAAATAGCAATTTTGCCACGGCCATCTCAATATAGCGTATCCTTCCTCTTTTTATGTCTATAGAGATGAAATTTCAAGAGAGGCTTAGTGTTTACGTTATAAAGAACACATTCTCCAAATATCAAATCTCTAAGAACAGGTTGCCTACCATTATCGGTTTAAGCAGAGTGTGTTAAAAGACTCTGGGCTTTGACGCTTAATTTTAGTACTGTAAAATAAAACGTCAAAGCTAAGAAGTTCTTAATACGCGCTGCTTAAACGCTCATCGTTGGCCCCGATTGACTTATCCGCCTGTAACTTATGGTTCAGAATTTCTATATTTATTATAAATTGATGATCGATACGAACAATCGAATAAAGTCAATAATATACATGAAACACTTTACGAAAATGTTAAATGCTCCCTAAAGCTATAAACATTAAGGCACACAATAAAGATGATCTTTCTAACTGTAGCTTACTTCAATCTCAAAGACTCTTGGGACCCCTAATGCAGTTGCACAGTGCACCACAAACACTTAGTGAAGTTTCTCTTAGACAAGACTTTACTCACTAGTAATGTGCTTTGAGACTGAGACGGAAAAAATGTAGCTGGCAATTGTGGAATTATTATACCATTTAAGTTTAAAATAAAAAATAAACTGTTATTGTATCAGCCTGTTTAAAAAAATGGCTTAAAGAGAATTAACATTTATCAAATCAAAAATGTCTTTATTTAATAAGAATTTAAGCAAACTACTTTCAAATCGTCAGAATAACACAACTATAGGGGGTTATACATGCTACAATTTCGGAAGGTTGCTTTTACTGAAAAGAACCTGGCAAAAAACTCGGTAATTACTCTTCAAATATAATTTTACAATTTCAAAATACAAAATAAATCACATAAGAAATGTATGCCCATGGACACAGTTCTAATGCACAAAAGTCTATAAATATATATATAATTTATTAATTTCGAGCAATAAGCGGTTCATTATTTCATTGTTAATTTTGCAGTATTTGTGTAGAATCAATTCAAATTTAAATATTTATTTAGTTCGATTCGGAAAAAGTTCGATTCACACATGCTATTAAAAGTTCGATTATCTAATATTGTTTATTTTACAGAATGCATACAATTGCACTGGCTGGAATGACAGGATTGGTCGTTAGAATTTTCAGTTTCTTTTGTTTTTTCCTTGACTTACATTCTAAATAGCTACTTGACAATAAACCAATATTTTGAGGCCCATTTATTAAGGAGGTATTATTAAGAAAAATAAAATTCGAAATCCAATGAAAATAATGTAGGTAAATAATAATGTAGTAATATATTTAAAATTAGAACGAAAAAATATAAACCTCGCTTAAGTGCAGATTTTATGATTCGATTTTTATCATGTCGGGAACGTAGGAATTGTGGTTTTAGTAAGGTTGAATTATACGGTATTCTCGGGGACGCGATCCTCTGTGGCGCAAACCGTCCACAGGAGTCTCGTGACGATTTAGCTGATTTATAATGTGGTTGCTTAACTACTTAAGGGTATAACTTAGCGCTGAGGTAAGCGACCTTTACCGGTACGCTTTGCCAATTTAAATTACATGGGTTTTAAGCCCACAAACATTTGAATACGTTTTGGTAATGAATGAGTTACTAAATCCGCTCACGTAGAGGATACATTTCCTAAGGAGGCGAGATTTTAATTATATTATTTGAAGGATGGGAATTGTCGATGGTAGGGATGTTAATTGTTGTTTTTCTTCTAATTTAAAGGCATTATTGTTCTTATCGGTGGAGGAATTACCACCGAACTATACAGTACCTATAATGGACTTTCCTATTCATGTTCAAAGTTTTCGGGTTGATTCCGCATTCGATATTGAGCTAACAAGTACCGAGTAATGTATAGGAAAAGTATCATAATAATCGTAATTATTAAAGATGATTGAAAAATAAAACACTGTGCTATTTGGAATATTAGTATGATTTAAGAAAAAAATGGTAATTTGATACGGAAATACACTCACCTCATCTTTTAGTTGGTCTACGTAGATCATCTTTATATACATACATATAAGTCTACTGTCATTGAACTCTTCCTAAACGGCTGGACCGATTTAAATGTATTTTTTTATGCGTTTGGGTGGCACCCTGGATGGTTTAGATTCACAAATCAGCCCGGCAGATATCACTGTAGTGGGTATGCAGGACATTTTTCGGGTCCGCCAGTTAAGTATAGTATCTCCTTCTTTACTTTGGTAGGAAAAAACGATAAGTAAGGACTTTATTTAGTGGACGTGCATTTAATATAAAGGTGTAACGAGGAATATCTATAATCTGGGTTAAACCTGTTGTCAGACTTTCTTAGGCCTTCGACTGACCTGTAAAGATTGCCAAAGTGCTTTCCAAGGCGCGGAGGGAACTCGGGCGGTCATCCATCCAACTACTGGCTAGGGTAAGGGTTGCTTTGTTCGCCGATCGAATGCGCAATAACAACTGTGCCACGAACTCCTCGCTCTACAAAAATATATCAATTACATACATACATATGCTCAAGCCTGTATTCCCCGAAGGGGTAGGCAGAGGTGTTGTTATCACAACACCCACTTTTCACCGAAGATGAATAAGTGCCAACGTGACAAATGGTGAGTCCATCGCCGTCTCAGACACTTTACATACGTCATTGAATTACTTCTCAGAAATATGCAGGTTACCTCACGATGTTTTCCTTCACCGTAAAGCAAGTGGTGTGAAATCACTGTACATAATTTTTTTAGAAAAACTCATTGGTACAGGCCCCGTTCGGATTTGAACTTGCGTCACTTGCATAGCAGGTGACTGTTCAAACCTCAAGGCCGCGGCCGTAGCGTTGAATATTGTAGGTGAAACAAAATATAAAGATCTACTGTAAAATGAACGTAGAATCTGTACTCTATTCGCAAACACAATAGGGCAGCTTGCAATAGGGCTGGCAGGAATGATAAGTCGCCGCACTAATGGGTAACAATCAAAAGAATTTAAGAAGTGGTTGCGGCGAGTCCCTCATGACAAATGTTCCCGGCGGCTCGTTCCAACTCGCCCCAGAAGGAATGGCCTCGAAACTTATTCCGACTGTTATGTTTCATCCGTGTCCGTTTAATGAAAATGATAAAAAGTTTAACCGTTACTACAGTATTTATATAAGAGCTTACTTAGCAGTATGTAAAATAGGTCTATTTTTAAATGATGAAGTATTTCTTGAAGTTTTTTTTGATTTTCTTGCCGGTTTCTTCCGAACCCGTTGGTAACATCCTACTGGCGATTTGGAAGTACTTTGTAAAAAATCTAATCAAAGAAATATATTTTGAATTTGAATTTGAAGTTTTAAGAGCCGTGGTGGCCTTGAGGTTTGAGCAGTCGCCTGCTACGCGCGACGCAAGTTCGAATCCCAGCGGGGCCTGTACCAATGAGTTTTTCTAAAAAAACTTATGGACAGTGATTTCACACCACGTGCTTTACGGTGAAGGAAAACATCGTGAGGAAACCTGCATATTTCTGAGAAGTAATTCAATGAAGTATGTAAAGTGTTTGAGACGGCGATGGACTCACCATCTGTCACGTTGGCACTTAATCATCTTCGGTGAAAAGTGGGTGTAGTTATTACAACACCTCTGCCTACCCCTTCGGGGAATACAGGCGTGAGCATATGTAAGTAATTTTTAGTTTTAAATAGTGTCTTATTTTCATCAAATAAATATTTCATGTAGTAATCTAACAATAAGATTACAATGATTGCCGAATTTATTAAATGAATGAATTGAAAAATAAGTGAAACACGTCCTAAGTGATCGGCCATAGATCAGTGCACTGCCAGAGGTGTTCAGAATCTCGTATGTGTGCGTTTCTGTGTAAGTGTACCGTTTCTAACGATTTTTACCTTCCGTGCTTTGGCGTTCTACTTTCATATTGGTGTTAACTTGAAAGCTGAATATTAAGGTAAATGAAATATAATTACTATTTAGAAATAAAAAATTTTGACCTAAACTGGTATCCCTCGGGTTCGTGCTTAAAAGGCTAAATTTATAAAGGTGTTATACTTAAATTATAAACTTGAAATTGAAAGTGTGTTTCTAAACAACTGATCCTCGGTGACTTAAGTTAAGGTGATTAAGCAGAGAAAATAGTTTTATTTATTTTAAAGATTATACTTTTTTGTAGCAATAAATCTTAAAGTATGACAGTATGAACATGTTCACGGGCGAATAATCATTTGAGCAATAACTTATTAGATACAAGCCTCGTTTCTCAATATTCTGATAGCATGACTCTTTGATAAATAAATAAAATAAATATTCTCACGTCATTTCAGATGGGTCCCCGAAGTGGTAGGGAAAGGTGTTGTAATAACAGCATCCACTTTTCTCTGAAGATAATTAAGTGCCAACGTGACAGATGGTAAGTCCGTCGCCGTCTCAAGCACTATTCATACATCTTTGAATTACTTCTCAGACATATGCATGTTTTCTCTCGATGTTTTCCTTCACCGTTAAGCATGCTGTGAAATCTGCACGTAAGTTTTTAGAAAAATTCATTGGTACAGACTACTGGGATTCGAACTTGCATAGGTTGCATAGATTGCTCAAAGGTTGCCACGGCTGACTCTTTAATAAAGATGTATATCATAATATATATAATACTGTACGGTACATCGTTAAGCGTATTTTCCTTTCGAGTGAGCAGATGCCGAAGGCTTTCCCCTGTTCCCTCGTGTTAAGCTTGCTCTTGACTGACAATCTTTTGGTGCGTGAAAACACACTGATTTTGATCTAGTTATCTTTTTGAGAGTTAATAAACATTGCAGACAGTTAGTATGATATTTCCTGGTGTTCGCTTCCTAAGCTCACATCATCGCAGAAGCAATAAGCAGATGTATGACAGCATACATTTTATCAAAGATAATAAATTCAGTACATAAATTATTCATGTCGCGGTGTTTGTCACCAACCTCCTCCGAAACGACTGGACCAATTAGTATGAAATTTTTTCCCGATATTCAATCGGGAGGCCTGAGAATCGATCAACATCTATGTTTCACACCCCGAAACAATAAGGGTGATCCATCTCAAAAAAATATATGCCAATACAGTATTTGTTAGGCACAACTAGTAATAAATATTATTGCCACTGACGCGGCTCTAATCCACATTCCGGGATGCTACTGGCAAATTCCATCCATATGGAAAACCAAAATAACAATAGCGCGACCCAGGGAGCGAACTCAGGATTTCATGTTGCAATCACTCGACCAACCAAGCAGTCTTAGGATATAATTGTAGAATTATGATTTGTGATTTGCAATATACATAATAATAATTTCAAGATAGCATATCTCATAACTTTCACTCCCCATGTATAAGAATGTTGTGACATATTCCATTTGCACATTGTGTGACATCACGTCGTGACACCGTAACAAAAATGTAGGAAACCCAAAAGCTATAAACTGAAACAAACATGTTTATGTACTCAAACCTGGAAGAGCTCCGATGTATCTTTCATCAGATTAATGCAAAAATATATCAGCAAGAATGAGATAAAAAGTTGCTTGCTTACCGCAGAAATCCATTTTCAAGTTACACAGATCTTCTTCACGTTTTTTGCTCATTGAATCCGAAGGAAACTTTTTGTCTCATATTTTCTGGATTATCGCTTAAGTTCATTTTGGAAGTTCACCTTAATTAGAGAGGGGACACCAAAGGGTAAGTATAATTAAGTTGGCCCGGAAGACGGCCAACTTTAGGTTAAACTTTTAATGTTATGGCTAACCTTATACTTAATTAAAATTAATTGAAATTCTAATCATTACATTGTCAAAGTTATAATTGATCAGGTGACGCAATGAGCACTTTACTTACTTGGTAACTTGGCATATTAATGGAGGGCCGAAGAGTATAAAATTAACACCTATATAATTTTATTAATTTTAATCTTAATGGGACATTTATATTTTATCCATTTTCAGTATCATTAGTGCCCTTAAAGTGAAGATACGAAAATATACCAATTGGGAGGTTTTTGTATTGCGCTACCTTTTTTACTCACGCACAATATTCAATAATAAATTAATCTTCTTTACTGTTCTAATTGGCACTCTTTGCCTACCTCGCGAGGATCTACGAAGAGTCCTCACAATCGTTGAACTTGTATTGAGAATGCAGGTAAGTCTCTGGTACCATAAGATACCTGTTCTGTTAAATTTCGCCAGGTATTGTCATCCCACTATTGATCAAGCTTACAACGTTGTAATCATTAATATAAATTTAGTGACGTGTTTGTTACGAAATAACATACTTGCAGGGCGTTTGGTTTATTTTTTACTCAATCAATGTTCTCATATTTTCGGTTGTATTACGCTCTGGCCCGCTAAAATAAGTCCCGAATTCTTGTGTTACGTTATGGCCTTCTCAAAAAAGCTTCATACAAGTACTTTGCATATTAAAAATGAGGAGAGGTACAGTCACTTCCATATTGAGGGTTTATTCACACCGAACTTTTATATTTGTAGTTACGATTCAAACTCAATTATTATAACTAATCTGTTTAAAATATTATGTGTTATTCCACACAAAAGGAAAGAAAAGGTATGTTTCAGGAATCCGCCGCGACCGGGTGAAACCAATTCAATTATATCATTCGTAGAATTTTGAAATATTACTCCGCAAAATAAATATAAGAGTGAAAATTCAAAGGGTTTTTCAAACGTGTTTTGGAAATTCATTTATTCCTACAACGAAAATATTATTCATTACTGAGTGGGACAAAATCGTTTTCATTAATGTTTTGCTGCATTTACATTCAAAAAATATTTGCTTAACGTCATATTTAATTAAATTTTAATTTTATTATTATTAATTACGAGGGCATTATGGGATCTCCAGTTCAATATTTGGAGCTGCCCTACTGGGGACTGTTCCTCCACAACACAACAAATATTGCAGTAACCTTTGAGTAGTGTTGTGCTCCTGCTGTGAATGAGGATGCAGTGCTTCATGGAGGGGAGGAGTAGGAGTGTAGTCACTATGCTAGCAATAGTTGACATAATGTTAGCACAGAGTTTTCATTGCTTACAGGTAGGTAACGCGCGAGTGACACTTGGTGTTACAAGTATTCATATAGGCTGCAGTAGCCGCTTACCATCAGGCGGACTGCACTTGTGCCCGCCTTAGTAGTATAAAAATTGTATATAACATTACTTGGCCTTAACTGCCTCGTTGGTCTAGTGGTTAGTACGTTCGCCTGCCGATTATGAAGTCCCGGGTTTGATTCCCGGGTCGGGTCAAAAATTTATATTGGCTTTTTCTGTCAAGAAATTCACAATAAAATGCCCGGAGTTTGGAAGTTGGCGGTCTTTCCACCCCCTGCCTCGGTAAGAACGTTAAGCCGTTGGTCCTACGCCTGATCTCTCTCCGGTCGTGTCGGATTGCCGTCCCATCGGACTTTGAGAGTGAGGGAATAAAGAGTCCACCTGTGTTTGCGCACACACTTGTGCACTATAATATCTCCTGCGCAGATGGCTAATCCTCGTTTAGATTAGCCGCCGTAACCGAAATTCGGTAGGAGATCATTATACTTATATTATTGTACTAGCTGTGCGCGGTAGCCATGTCACAGCAACTGCTATACAAGCGATTTCACAACGATAAATCTGGCTTATATGACGCATATAGACTATAATATATGTAAAGGCAACCAAAACCACATAACTTTCGGCTTTAGTTCATTTCCGCTCTATTAAGGAAAATAATGGCGAAAACTTTTACACTGTCACTTCAAAACTTAGGAAGTTGTTTATCAAAGCCACGCGTCTGTGTAAAATGTGGGTATTTTGATCAAGATTAATCTCGGTGTAAGTATTTCGAGCAATTTTTATTTGTCTCGTCATCCAATTACGGAACAAAAAGTATTATTTACGTTTCCAAACTTGTCAGCGACAGATTTTGATAGCTGCCTATATTTTTTCATAAAATAAGATCGAGTGGTGGAAAACAAAGGATGATGGTGATTCACAATTCCAGTTTGTATTTTTTTCACACTACTAAGACGACAAACAAACGTGCATTCTGCCTTAAGTGGCTCGCAACCAAGTATTACTCGCGGGTTGCTTAATTTTTAAATTGTGAAATCCCTGTGCCAACATAATGACAACTATTGCTAGCACAGTGACTCTACTTCAACGCCTCCCCTGTATGAAGCTCTGGTGACCTCGTTCACCGCAGGAGCACACCACCATTCAATATTTAGGTCGCAGCTTCTGTAACGTAGAGGAGCTGATCCCAGTTGGGCAGCTCCAAATATCGGCTCCCATCGGACACGGTGGACGTGGTAGAATTAAGTGCAGATGGCGATATAACCTAGGAGCGACGCTGGTAAATGAACAGGGAGCATTTGCCCAGAACGGGCTATATTAGATTAGATCAGGTTTCCAACCATGAGCTCTTATTGCAATGTTAGTTCAGCTGTGTGACAGTGACAGATATATACACGTCACATACATCTGTTTCATAATAAGAGTAAAACTATCATGGCAATAAGAGGTTATAGTAAGGCCCAAGATCTCGTGAACAGGTGCTGCTTGTGGGGTGATGCTACAAAATTATATTTTTTTAAGTCTTAATTTTTGTTTTTTTATCGACTTTTGTCATGGGCTTTTATTTTTGGGAATTATTTTGTATTCTTCAATATTTTCAAATATTTTTGAAAAGAGTAATTACTGAATTTATTGCTGGGTTATTCTCAGTTGAAGCATAGGTAGCATAAATGATCCTGTATAAACATGTCGTCCTGACGATTTGAAAGTACTTGGTTAGAAGTTTAATCAAATAAAGATATTTTTGAATTTGAATTTGAATTATATCAGAGGGGGAAACCTCCAATAGGTAACTGACCATCATGATTCCACCAACTGGACTAAATATCTCCGTCGAATGAGAACGATCGCCGATGTAAAATGTTTACGCACGTTTAGTTAACAAACCACTATTCACGAGAACACAATGAATATCACTTAAGTATTCAGGGTGACCTTTTACCAAAGAGGAAAATCATATTTTTCTCGTATCAAATGCTTTTGATTAATAATCCAGCGAGAAGACAGCCATATTTTTCTCACCATAAGTTACAATTCATTCGACGATGTTAACATGGACTCGTAGATTATTATTTGAATAATTTATTTATTGAAATTTGAAGAAACAGCTGCCAATCTCATGATTTAGATTTATTGGAGTTTCTCGTATCTAAAGTGTAGTGATGTCAGAGAAAATGCTTTGATTACTAATGAAGGAAAATATCCTAAGGAAACCTGTGTGTGTCTTGGAAGAAATTATTTTATATAGTGCCTTAGACAGCGATAATGTTTCTTCATAACGTTTTCACATTATGATATATTTATAGATAGTATTTACACCTTTTTTCTTTATTGACGAGGGGGAAACCTTCAAAAGGTCCCCTACCGCCCTGAGAGAGGCAGGTCGGGGTATGTGGGATTCTTAACGCACTAAAACCCCCCCGGTGGCCATCTTCAGTGCTCAGGGGGGACTCCGGGTACTCTAATAGAACGCACCGGTGTCCCCTCACACTTTGCCGGGGCACATTCCCGGGGCAGCTGTATGGCCGCCCCTGGACACCTCACTGTGCAAGGCAGCGCGAGCCACATCGCGCGGCCACCTTCCCGGGCCCGCAGCTCGGTGGTCAAAGCTCCCACCCCGACCTCCGCCAGCAGGCCCTCTGGCCCCCTTTTAGTCGCTTCTTACGACAGGCAGGGGATACCATAGCCGTATTCTTAGACCCTGGCTATTGGGTGGAAATAGTATTTACACGTAATCTTCTGTGAAAACTGGTTGTTGTTACCTCCACCTATCTCTTCGGTAACCCTTTTGGGAGGACGCTATCTATACAGATAAATAAAATCGAAGTGTCTGCTTGTAATTCCAAAATAACAGCTTTTCACTAAATGCGTATGAAAGCATATATGATTTCACACGCATTTTATACGCATTTCCGATCCGACTTAACAAAAAAAAATATAAATTCTGTCTATTTCTTTTCTCTCTTCCGGCTAATCTTCGGGACTAACGGGTCTTTCACTGGCAGATAGTTCATGTTACAAGGAGTAACTTAAGCTACTTTTATTAAAAAAAAAACATTTTGGAACTATTTATTTCCTGACATAATTTTATATTTTAAGATAAAATATAACAAAACTAGTTGTGCCCCGCGGTTAAACCCGCCTAGATTTAATTTCATTACCTCGGAACACTAAATGTTTTTTTTTAAATAAATGTCAATGTCAGATGGTAGTACACGTCACATACATCGATGTTATTATACAGTAAGAGGTAATTCCTAGGCTATAACAGTACACCGAAGCAATAGAGTTATCCACATTATGCTCATCAACCGAGTTTGTTCGTTACGCACAAGACCCTTAATGAAGAGAGGCGTTACCATTAAAATTGATGAACGTTTTAAAAACTAGAAACGCGGCGAACAAGCGACCCACCTACTTGATAATAAACGGTCACCGCAGTATTGTTTGTTTTTTCAGATCTATACAGATAAATAAAATTGAAGTATGTGTTTGTAATTCTAAAATAACAGCAAAGTTTATACGGTACTGACATAAAAAAACAAAAACTGTCTGCCTGTTTGTTCCGGCTAATCTCCGAGAAGGCTGGTCCAATTTTACTTTCAATGGCAGATAGTTAATGTTCGCTAGAGTTCCGCAGATCACCTATGAAATTAATTTACGCGGGTAAAACCGCGGGCACCGCTAGTATAATAATATTTCAGACCGTATATCTTTCAATACAAATTTAGGAAATTTTCCATTCCATCAAATAACTTCGTGAAAACATGATTTAATTTGACACTCGCAATATTACGGCATAAACAACATTAGCTTAATGATATTTTAACTTTACATTTCAAGATGGTATCCATATATACGTCATATTCTTTTGTTTACTAATAGCGGTATCACGTTTTATATACAAATCAGATCGTAACTTATATGGCGTTAACGTGTTCAAAGGAAATTCAAAGACGTATGTTATTAAATTAAGTTACTTATATTTATTTTCCCATCCTAATAAAAATAACAATAAGAGCATAAATTTTATTATTGATAAGCCGTACCCCGCGGTTTCACCCGCCTAGATTTAATTTAATTCCCGCGGAACACTAAATGATTTTTTTTTAGTTAAAGTAGCCAAGTTACTCCTTGTAACATAGGCTATCTGCCAGTGAAAGTTCCGTTAAAATCGGATCCAGCTGTTTCAGAGATTACGCGAAACAAACAGACAGACAGACAGAAAAAAGTTTTGTATATAATTTCATATGCCTTTTGTGAAAAGCTGTTATTTTGACAGACACTTCAAATTTATTTATCAGTATAGATGTATAGATATAGATTACAGTAGAAGCCGTGGTGGCCTTGAGGTTTGAGCAGTCGCCTGCTACGCAAGTGACGCAAGTTCAAATCCCAGCGTGGCCTGTACCAATGAGTTTTTCTAAAAAAAAAACTGATATAGGTACAGTGATTTTCACACCACGTGCTTTACGGTGAAGGAAAACATCGTGAGGAAACCTGCATATTTCTGAGAAGTAATTCAATGACGTATGTATAGTGTCTGAGACGGCGATGGACTCACCATCTATCACGTTGACACTTAATCATTTTCGGTGAAAAGTGGGTGTTGTGATTACAACACCTCTGCCTACTCCTTCGGGGAATACAGGCGTGAGCATATGTATGTATGTAGATTACGGTATATTACAAATTTCGCGAGCAACTACACGTTGGGGTCAAGTTCTTTTGGTCGGCTGATATTTAGTCGTGTAAATGTAAAAATCCAGTCCAGATGTTAAATTGCCGTGTATGATAGTGACATATTTATACGCGTCCTATACATTTGTTCGATGGTAGGGTTCAAATCTTGTAAAATAAGTATGCGAGATTTTTATCCAAGCATATTTTGTGAAATGTATGAACATTTTTCTATAGCAAACATTGGAATGGCTAGCTTAGTATTAAGTAAAAGCGGACGGATCATGAAGACAGACGAGCGTCAAAGGCCTTCTCTTATTGTACGCAAGTGTATAAGAACAGTCTGTTGGTATAGATATATTATGTTCTCGTATGTAAATTGGAATGGTACAACTTCCTGCAGATTATCATGACAAACGAGAACAGTCGCGATGAGGCCTCGGCGACGCGACGACTATTTGCATAATTCGCTAATATACCACTGTTAATAGACATCGATCCAACTATAGTTAGTTACTCAGTTCTAGTTGCCATTTAATTTTGCATATAATGCATATATGAGGAAATAAGTGGTTTGTACACGACATTTAAGAAAAAAATTCCATCACCATTTGAATTTGAACTTGAACTTCCAATTCAATTATTGGAACATACCTTTAGAACTAACCTTTTTTAATTTATTTTTTTCGGTACAAAAATAAAACTTTTCATAAAAAATACCAATTCGTGTCGCTAAGATAAGTGATTTAGGCTGTCCGTTGATTTGTCAGTCAGTCAGGACTTTGTATTGTATTTTTATAGATAACAATGCTCAATTCTGATTCAATCAAAGAACGTGTCGAACGATCTTAAAATTCCTTAGCGATAAATTTCCTGATGACTCTTTTCCGACTTCAAAGTTCCGGCCTAATTTCATGAATCAATAACTCGATAAAGTAGCACAAACAACCAGTCAACATCATTCAGTTAAAATTGAATATTAGCCAGAAAGACATTTGATATCGAAACATGTTTTGTGCCTTTGTTGAGCAAAGCCATTTAGATGAAGTCGATAGGTAATGATAATAATCATCTCCCTGGCCTTATCCCATACATTGTTAGGGTCGGCACTTGATTCAATTCAATGCAGCTGATCACTTGATTTTTATACGAAGCGACTGCCATCGGACCTTTGCAATAATTTTAACGAGGAAATCTGTGATCTGAGTTAAACCAGTTGTCAGACTATTTTAGGCCTCCGAATGACCTGTAACGACTGCCAAAGATGATAAATTGACAACCGGGACCGACGGCTTAACGTGCTCTCCGAGGCACGGAGGCAACTCGGGCGGTCACCCATCCAATTACTGGCTAGAGGTAAGGTTGCTTAACTTCGCTGATCGAATGATATGCGCAATAGCAACTGTGCCACGAGCTCCTCAGAGGTAATGATAATAATAACATCAATTATTTAACATTTTCCCAATTATAAAGTTCCTAAGCACATAGTTAAAATTAAAAATCAATAATAAAAAAAAAACATCTGATTCGTTCCTCGGTGTATGGTTTCATGCAGTAAATATATTCTGCGCCATAACTTTTTATTCGCGGTACGTGTATCCCAGGATATACGTTTGTTATTGAAACATAATCTCATTTCCGTTTTGAGTGCAAAATAAATTTTAGTTTGTTTGAACGTGTCGAACACAGAGCACACGGTACTGATATCTGTATTATTTTATAGTCTGTGACAATGTATACATTTTTAAACACGTTTTGTGGTTTCAAATGTCAAGCACGTAATCTTCTGTTCCAATCTACGGAGTGCTCCGTATTGAAACAAATTCCATTACAGGGGATGGTACTTACATCTGAAATATATACATATATATCCAAATTTAAGTTCTTCTCGGTTTCATCCACGTAGACTTAATGTCAAGGGTGTTTATATTTCGCGGAGAACTAATAAATAAAATATAAGTAGAACCTAACTTACCATCAACCTATAAAAGTAGCCGTTTGAAGGTTATCCGGAGCAAACAGGCAGACAGAAAAAATAATTTTTTTTTTTTTTATGTTTGGATCGTGTTTACTTTCATCTGCATTCAGAAGAGCTCGTGGCACAGTTGATATTGCAGCTTATTGTTCGATAACCCAAGCCAGTAGTTAGATGGGTGACAACCAGAGTTCCCTCCGTGCCATGGAGAGCAGGTTAATCTATAGGTCCTGGTTGCCAATTTAACATCTCTGGCAATCGTTACAGGTCAGTCGGAGAAGTGGATTAATCCAGATATCGATTCCTCGTAGAAGGGGTTGCGAAGGTCAGATGGCAGTCGCTTCGTATAAAAATCAGGTGATCAGCCACTTCGGGTTGATTCAAGTGCCGACCCCAACAATATATGAGATAAGGCGAGGGAGATGATTTCATATTATGCGTTTAGTGAAAAGCTGTTGTTTTGGAATAACAACAGACGCTTCAATTTTATTTATATTAAGGTATTCTGAGTTTGTTTACAAAATGTATGGAAACCAAACTAGGTATTTCAATGGAATCTCATTGTTATTGTATTCACTGCGTATCTAGAGGATCCATAACAAAACAATTTATCGTAACGATAAAAATTGTAAAAGATTTTTATAAAAGAGTAATTGCTGTTTTCTTGTCGGGTTCTTCGCAGTAAAAGTAATTTTCCGAACATTAATCCTGTACAAACATTTCATTCTGACCATTTGAAAATACTTTATCAAAGTCAAATCAAATAAAGATAGTTTTAATTTTGTATTGAACTGTAAGTCACCCAAGGCGTTGAACATCAAACATTTGTTCAAAATATTACTCATTGGTATATGTTTTTAAAAAGCGATATTTCACATTTTTTTTAATTCGAATCTAATCTAATCGATATATTAAACGTCAAAGCTAAGAAGTTCTTAATACGCGCTGCTTAAGCGATCACAGTTGGCTCCCTGACAGGCCTCCGAGAGTCCCTAGACACTATGTTAAACTCACCGGTTGGAGCGAATGCAATAAGCACAAATATAATTTAATTTGTGGAAAAACGACGCAATCCGCAACTACACAGGGCTGGGCCGACCTCTGAATCAATGATGAATCCAATTTTACCTTTGCCGATGTCGCAACCTCATTGGAATGCAGGTAAAAACATTTACCCACGTAAAACATGACCGGCGGGCCGCTTTGTCACAGAGATTTACAGACTGCAAGATTTACTATTCCTATTGTCTTTTCATAGCAGTCGGGGGAATTGAAATGTGACGAACAAACTACACCGCTCGAGGCTAGTGCTATTTTGGTGAATTATTTACTAGCGGTTTACGGTCACCAAAATTTCTATGTACGTTTGAAAAAAACACTGTTATGGTGTATGTGAACTATGTCACTAGAATTATGCAAAGGTATAGCAAGAGCACCTAATGAAAATGAAAGTGATTTATTCAGTGTAGGTCGTGGGAAGGCACTCATGGCGTTGAAAAACTGACCACTGGTTGGAAACTGACCATGTGAGAAGAAACTCTTAATACGAGGCTTTATTTTAATTTTTAAGCGTCATCTAACAGTACCACTTTTTAACTCTATCAATTAACTATTTCCTGCTAATAATTCATTCGAATCTTTAAGGTACCTTAAATATGTATGTTGCATGTGGCGAACGGTGGCCTCTGCCTACCCCCAATGGGATACAGGCTTGAGCATATGTATGTATGCTAAGTACGCTACTAGCTCAGTGGTAGCGAGTATAAGGGTCATACGAACACAAGTAATGCGTATGGCTCGTACTGTCCACAATTTAATAATAAATCGATTGACCAGAGAAATAGAATGCGATATAACCGTAAAATAAAACGATACCTCTCATATGGCGCAGCCGTTTGGTTTTATGTGGGGTCAGACCATTATCCTAATGTAATTATGTACGTACCGTCAACCTCAACAGTAGCTACATAACTTTTCAAAAGCATTATGCAAATCATGATGTTAAAGAAATCCAAGAGTATTTTCGAACTAAGACTATTATTTAAACTGAGGATATTGTTGACATATTTAGAAGATGTATCTAGCCGTTTTGTTAACTTTTGTTGCTAACTGTACCTATGGAGCTGGAACAAAAATCAGTGAAAGCCGCCCACGAATAGGTACCTACAGGGCTTTTATTTATTCTCTGTTTTTTGTTGTACGTTACGTTATTTTGTTTGCTTTTAAAAAAACATTCACGGGAATGTGAATGACAGTTTTTTCTTACCTTTTGCAGATTGACATTTGAATTTATCGATAAACAAATTTGTTTTACAAAAAAAGTAAAGCTGTAAAATTATGTGAAATAAATAACTTACTTTTGAAGTTGGTGATAAATATAGCATCATTCTCGGTGCCAAACACCAATAGATTTATAATTTTTTGAAAAAAATAAAGCGCTCTTTTCAGTTGCTTAATACAAAGTGCGCCTCCACCATGCATAGCCTATCTAGGTGTAAAGTTCTCATCAATACGAATGAATCAAGCCCAAACACTAGGTACTTGCTGTAAATCGTTGAGGAGTTCCTTCAACTGTCTTTCGGCTCCATCATAAGATCGACTCCATACATTCATTAAAATGTAGTGCTTCAAATACTTAAGGCAAATAATAATAAACGCCCTAGTGCGGAGGAGAAGACGGCGGGAGATCGACTATACGTTATCATAGATATTTTATATTATATTTAAGTAAGTTCCATAGTACAAGTTAAGCTGATGTGAGGCTGAGTCACTGTTTGGAATGATCACCAATCAATATTTATACAAATAAATAAAATTGAAGTGTCTATTTTTCATTCCTAATTAACAGCTTTTCACGGAATACACAAAAGGCCATTTTTTTAAGTTCTCTCTGAAAATATTGAATAGTATCCGGTGTTACTTCGCGGAAGTCCATCTTTATGGTTATAAAATAGTAATTATTTCCTCTGTCTGTTTGTCTGTTTGTTCCGGCTCTTCTGTTTAACGGCTGGATTAATTTTCCCTCACAGATAGTTAATTTAACAAAGAGAATATTAAGCCACTTAAAAAAATACTAGTCTACGCGAGTTACAAATAAGAAGCAGAGTGAAAAATCTCACATAACGGGGATCAAGCTATGGCAGAAATCTAGATATCAGTTTTTTACACGTAAAAGCACCTACTTGGATATAATCACAATTTCAACTCAAAACTTAATTCCAAGAGTGTCTCAACGTACTTTCATTTAACAACTTACTACATAAAGTAACCAACTAAAAGTCGACTCTCAAATTTCCAAGCGAATAATTTTAGTTCATCAAGTGCGTTAAATATATAATTTGGGACACGTCCTTATTGCTGCACTAGCTGGGTTCATTAGCCAGTCGGGAATGAGTCGAGAAGTTCCCAAGTTGATTATGGCAGTCGGGAATTAGCGTGTTTGCCGAAACATCCAGACTTGCGCTTGTTTCTTACTCATCTAGTTTGTAAACTTATGGTATGATTTTGCTTATTACGCTTATAAAATTAAAAATCATAGGCTACTCTAATATGGGTGAAATAATTTTAAATTGTAGTAAATTATTTACTTCACTCCCACACTCCACAAAGGGGTGCATGCCCTTTAATGTTAGCAATTACCTTATTAAAGCTATAATTAAATGTTTACGTTACAATTTGTTGCCATTGTTTGAAGTAAGGACTTTGCCACGAATTTAGTGGGCTACGGGTAGGCGGTGGCAGCGGTATATTTAAAGTATTTATTTCTATACTGGCATTATGATAAAAAAAATCTCTAAGATATAAGTGTACAAATTTTCATGATAATCGATTCAGTAGTTTTCGCGTGAAAACTTAACAAACAAACTTACATTCACATTAATAATAAGTAGGATGAGTGGTCACGAAACCAGCAGCTGCTGTGGACGAGCGATACGCTATTCA
Organism: Watsonalla binaria; assembly: GCA_929442735.1. Lineage (NCBI taxonomy): Eukaryota > Metazoa > Arthropoda > Insecta > Lepidoptera > Drepanidae > Watsonalla > Watsonalla binaria. The sequence goes on from OV838932.1 coordinate 3,696,901, forward strand.
TGTGGTGACCACGCGTTCGTATCATCGTTTTCACACAATTACTCGACTATAACGAAGATGTATTATAAAAAGATGATCGAAAGAAATCAAAAAGTAATTCAAGAAATTAGCTTCATAAAGTTGCAGCTACTGTATGTACGCTCGCAACATCGATTCACTTTCCTGAGTACTTACTTGTAAAATAAAATAATATCATGCAATTGAATTTAACTGAATTCAAAATACAATGGAGACGGCCATTGAAAGTCGATTTTAAACAATTATTACAGTAAAAACTACATTTTTGAATTTTTTCGCAGTAGGTAAACTAATTCCTATCAGTTTACAAAACATACGTCTTCATCGAACTATAGCTTAATAAATGAATTAAAAATAATCCAAGAATTCTTTTATATTATACAATCCCCAGCGAAGCCTCGCGTTTTGAATAGACAAATACTTGGGCAAAACCGAATATGAACTGTTAACAAAGGAATCATCTCGGCATAAAGCCCTTGGCTGTTTTTGCAACAATTCCATATATGCTTCGCTTCTCTAACAATGTACTTTCAGGGCTCACGTTATCTCAACGATTCAAACTTTTTTGCATCAAAGTCAAAGTCGAAAATAGCTTTATCTTCACGATGACATAATTATACATGCCATCGCCAGGTTCGGAAGGTTGCTTTTTAAGAAGAACTTGGCAAGAAATTCAGTAATTACTCTTTTCAAAAATATTATACAATCTTAAAAATACAAAATAAATCACTTTAGAAATGCAAGCCCATGGACACAGTTGAAATGCACAAAATCACAGTTAAATTATAAATTAAGTGAATGTCAGAAAAAACATTTTAGAATATAATTATGGCGTGTTTGTTTCATAATAATAGAAATAGGTATTAAAATTAACAAAAAAATAATTTCTCTTATTCAAGGTAAAAGCGAAGTGTTTATTTAATAATTTCATTGCAATATAGTATGTTATTTAAATACAAGTAAAATAAAGTAAAAGTACAAAGAGCTGAAGGGGAGAGTTGTAACAACAACACCCACATTTCCCCCCCGAATGTGATTAAGTGCCACATGACAGAGGGTGAGTCCATCGCCGTTTCAGGCACTATACATACGCCTTTGAATTACTTCTCAGACATATGCATGATTTTTACACAGAAGTTTTTAGAAAAACTCATTGGTAAAGGCTCATTGGGATTCGAAATTGCGTCTCTTGCTTAGTAGGCGACTGCTCAAACCCGAAGGCCCCCACGGCTCATTTAACTTAAGGAAATTCATATCACTCAAGTTAAGGAATTATTTGCTATAAGGCTTAATGCCCGTAAGCTTTTATCAAATTAAGTGTAAGAAGAAAATTAGCGACAGTTGTGTAGAGGCATTACATGAAACGTAATTTTCTAAGATGTTTTGCTGTTCAGTAATTTTCCAATTTTACGCAATTTTCTATTGAATGGACTCGTCATCTATGAGTTATACATTTAAGTAACTACCACAAGGGAACAAGGATAAGGTATTTCATTACAATTTGGAAATGTCTGTACAATTTTTATATTGATGTATCTAGTTTATATAAGTACATTTATTTTCAAAAGTAGTTATACAGAAGGAATCAAGAACTATATTATTGCATATTTTTTAAGTTATGTCATATCAAAAAAAAATTATGTAATATTTTTCCAATGAGAAGTGGCATTGTTCCTGAATAATGACGTAGGTGCTGCCAGCCTATGTTTACTGTGATCAAATATTCACAATCATGGCAGAATTAAGTACAACTCAGTTGGAAGAAGCTTCTACCTACTTGAAACGTTAACATTATTTAAACAGGAGATAAAACTATAATGTCGGATGTCACGGTCTTATTAATACCTCGAGTGTTGCCAAAAACCCTTTGGGTGTTTGTCGAGTGTTGTTAACAAGCGTAATTACACGTATTTACACATAACTGCGTCCCTCGGTTTTACCTGTGAACCTCAATTTGAAAAAAAATATGTCACAACAGCTACCTGTCAGTGGAAGTCTCAGTCAGAAGATTGAAATAGCTCTATCTAATAGTAAGTGCATCAATCAATCGGCTTAATTCAGAGACCACGGCTTCATAACCCATAGGAAGAGAGTATATTGTATACTTATAATCAAAACTAACACGCCGTCACAAGTCACAGCGTTGACGTAAACGCAGATTTGTATAGCGCCATCTGTCGACTCACAGATAGCACTATTATGATCGGATCTCTATCTTAATGTGGGTGTAAGAACTATAAGTACACTTTTGCCTAAGTGCCCCTTTGGGAACTCGGGATCAAAACATAAAATATGGAATATTAATTAACTTAATTCAATGGTGGCCTCGGGGTTTGAGCAGTCGCCTGCTACACAAGCGACGCAAGTTCGAATCCCAGGGGGGCCTGTATCAATGAGTTTTTCTAAAAAACTTATGTACAGTGATTTCACACCACGTGCTTTACGGTGAAGGAAAACATCGTGAGGAAACCTGCATATTTCTGAGAAGTAATTCAAAGACGTATGTATAGTGCCTGAGACGGCGATAGACTCACCATCTGTCACGTTGGCACTTCATCAAATTCGGTGAAAAGTGGGTGTTGTGATAACAACACCTCTGCCTACCCCTTCGGGGAATACAGGCGTGAGCATATGTATGTATGTACTTAATTCAACCACAATTCCCATTTTATCATTGTAAGTAGTTTAAATAGTTGTTATGTGTACACATAGAGGCTGGACCCGAAACCACCAAACACGTGTAACTGAACACAAACAGTTACAACTATTTTAATATCATGGCATTGATCCCTTAGGATCGAGTTATTTGCAATTTTCGTTCGGGATATTTCAATGTAATTCTAAATAGTAGGTACTAAAATGAACTTTCTCCAACATCTACATATTTTTGGAACTCGTTCAGATATGAGTCGTCAAGTTTAGATCGAGATCTATCATAGTGACTTTAAAATGGCTAGGATAAATACGAGCACTGGATGGCATTCTTAATCATTGTAAAATTATTTACAGTATTTTGTTCCGTACTAAACAAACTTATCTAAAATGACGACTTTTTAATTGCGACTAACAGATTTTTTATTGTTTTCCATCGGCCCTCCTCACTTAAATACTTCATACCACCGGAACGGATACTAGTGCCCTGAGTAACATATACAGGTTCAAGGAAATATACGTACTCGTATCCAGTATGAATTCTCCAATAAATGCTTTATTATCATATCTAAACAGTTCATCGTGAAAAGTCAATATAGAAAATTGTATTAACAGACGAGTGGATCTTACGATAGCGGAAGATGGCAGTGCAAACAAAGCGATCGTATCGACCCACTAGACGTAATGCGGCTAGACAATAACCACTTATGAAAAAATACAGAAGGCTAGCTCCCTGACATTGGCAGATAGGCTCACGCAAATATGGTGATTAGATTTAGGGCATAGCGACCGCTTCAGTCGCGTTATTCTGTAAGGTTCAAAGATATGAAATCGGACTTCATGTTCTATGTGTGAATGAATTTCCAATGATTGAAACCGTCGAGTTCAATGCTGAGAAACCTTACAGAATAACGCGGCAGCTCCGACGTCGTAAAACATGATACTGTGATCGTCACCAGAGCTCTGCATTTCTTATACTTCCTTTGTATAAGAGTACTCAAAATTTGGCGTTTAAACACATTTTTATACCTGAGGAGTTCTCCGCGATGACAATTCACATCCGCCCGTCATCCGTGTTACGTGACCTATATAGGGAGCATACTAACGTGCATTTCACTCTCGAGATGTCACTGGACTTAGCCAGGGATCAAGATCACCAATATTGGAGACAATTTTGATAATCCAAGGATACAAGTTATTTTTGTTACTAATGTTTAAATAATTTATGATCGCGACATCTGCTTTCTCGTTCTTTAAATTATAAATATTGTCATTGTCTAGTCAATTTAGGGAAGCCCTTCAGTTACATTTTTATTTTTGATTAAGAACAAAACCATTCAACAGGACCTCCATTATTTCTCCAAAGACCTCTATTTACTTCATTACTAACAGCCTTGCGTCTAGTCCGAGGGGTTAAGTTATACTGGTATACCTATACAGTCATTTCAATTGGATCTAAAAGAATACCTTAGCTATTAAACATTCGCGGATACTGTTTACTTTCATAAAACAACATTGATGAGATTTAATGAAATTTTATTGATTCTGCTTTTATAAAACGTATGTACGCGTGCTTTGCTTTATAAAACGTATTCCGAGTCTGATTTTAAGAGATTGCTACTTCAAAAAGTACTGGTTTAATGCCCTTTTTAAACAAAATTTCCTCATAGTTTTGAACTTTGGCATCATGTTCTTGTCAATGTATACAAATTTTGAGAAAGTCAAAAGAAAATAATGATTTTCTATAACAACTCTAAATTTTTCAAATTAGTACAGAAACAATCGCAACTGATTATTTAGTAACTTAAGCTCATACAAAACGATTGTAATATTACATTGCAGGAAGTAATTTATTCAACAAAAAGTATTGTAATCGGCCTTGCTCTATACTGTGAATACTAAATTCTCATGGGTTCGCAAACAGGAAAAAACAAGCTTTCAGGTGCTAGCATAACAGCTTTTATTTCGTTTTAGATTTCTCGCGTTGAGAGTGGATAACAATTGTTCACGAAAATAGTAAAGAAGTATAAAATAGCGTAATGGTTTAAGGCTTGGAATTAAAGAATCCGCTAGAATGTTTAAAAGAAGTTGCTTAAATTATGAATTACAAATCGTTCTATAATATTGAATCGCTTGTTATAATTATTTATCGTTTGCCATCAATTATAACATTTTCAATTTTCGATGCTATAGCGGTAGAATGAGATTTTAATGGACAATCACATAAAGGTAAACACAGCGTGCACACTTAACGAATGTTTTAGAATTAAAGAGCACATAATACATTTACCTAATGTGTAACTAAAAGGGAGTTCTACCTTTCACATCGAAGCATGAATAGTATTTGAGGTTCTTCAGGGACAGTCGCGTTATTCTATAAGGTTTCTCAGCGACGAAATTTATACATAATGTATAGACGATAAAGTTCAATTTCAGATCTTTGAAACCGTCACTTGACTTCTAGTATACCGCTGAAAAACCTTACAGAATAACGCGACTGGGGAATCAAGATATTTCACGGTTTGTATATTATGTAGGTTTCAATAAGTTGCGGTGACCATGATTTGCCAATTTATTTGAAATGCTGTTACATTGTAAGTAACAAAAATATTCCTTTCATATTCTCGATGAGTGTTGAAATTCGTCGCTGTTAAATATGATCATACTGTCATGCTTGCATTGTATCGGGAAGAGGACCGCGCTGGCATGCTCCTCTAATATGGGTTCGTGTTTGGAATGAGTCAGCCCTAGGCCGTGTAGGGTCGCGTGCGCAACCTCCGATGGCAGAGTGCAGGTAGGCGTTATTAGAACCAGCTGTGGAGTTCAATGAACTTTACAGTTACCTGTTGACTATCAATTTGGTTAGATGTGAACAAAAGCTTTAGGAGACGCGTGAGTGACGTTGCAAATTCATTCACAAAGAAATTAATTTCCAATCAGTGATTCTTGCAGGATAGGAATAGGTTTGGAGACCCCTTTTATAAAAGGGTTATTAATCTATTGAGTATTTGGCGATGCGTTGAATATTATAACAACACGTAGTTCGAATACAATTGTTATGACGAAATTACACATTATCAAAGACAAACAGTTACAAAATATTAAAGGTGAATCATATACTGCTGGCTTAGTGATTCAAGGCTAGTGTGCACGTGGAGTCCCAAGTGTGTTGTATGCTTGTTTAATACATGGCAAAGCAGAATATTCTGTATGTTTGGAGTCTTGGGAGGAGGCTGCATGACTGTTATATTTTGCCTTTTAGTTTAAGTGGTTTCCAGCCGTTTTAATAAGAGATAAATAAAATTGAATTATCTGTAGGTAATCCCAACATTACAGCTTTTCACTAAATGCGTATGAAAGCATATACGGTACGGTTTAAAAAAAAATCTCTGCCTGTTTGTTCCGGTTAATCTCTGAAACGGCTAGACCTGACTAGATAGACTTTCATTGGCAGATAGCAAATGTTACAAGGAGTAATTAACTCTACGCGGGTGAATCCGCAGGGCACAGTTATAAAATAAATAAATAAATAATTTTAAGTTTATGGTTACCCGCCTTCCATGAGGTTTGGAGAAAAACGGCAGGCAGCAACTCTCTAGAACTCCAGAGTATGTGTAATAGAGAAATGTAAAGTTTGATGACGCTAGCGATCTTGGCTCGTACAACTTGAATCTGAGGCAAGACTTCATTTCGATGCGTGCAAGACCCTTCTGTACTAAACTGATCAGACGGTTTGGACCTGAAAAACATTTTTTGTAATATGAAACTGCCTCAGTCCAGAGGTTGCAAAAGCTATTGGGTGTTATTAGATTTTTCTATCTGTAATGTCGCAGCAGAAGCCCGGAGTCTGGATTTGTGTCTGATTAATAGCAATAGCCAGCCGTTTCATAAGACTTGTATAACAGGCGAAATGAGGTTGTACTTAAAGTACACTTTTTGCCTGCCTAGCCGTTACTAATACAGCCTTGAGCATATTAAAACAGGCATAGCAAAATACGAACACATGACGGGATTCGAACACTCGTTCTTGTATTCGTTTTTCTCAAATAGTTTCAAGTATATAAAACAAATATAAGCCCCTTTCAAGGTAGGCATCTAAGATCTATTTGCATTGTTACTTACAAAGAAACTCTACACACAGTACTTGAAGACAATTGTTTATTAAGTATGTTTCACAACAAAGTCGTATTGAAAAGAATAGAATTGGAAATATATTTTTAGAATGCAAAGCGTAAGTAAGTGATTTCAAATTCTATGAAGTATCTTTTATTGAAATTAATAAAATGTCAGACGAGTTTTTACCTTGCTATAAGCCTTTGTCTAATAATTGCAATAAAATTTGTGAATAATATTTCGAAAATAGTTTGAAAGGTTAGAAAAGTTAGTTATACAAAAAACCAGCTCGTAACCAGTTGCGACGGCAACTATTTCCTCCTATTACAAAACTCCTGCTAGGATAGTCCTTGATTTAAAGTAACACATCTCTTTTTTGAGATACGGATTTCAAAAGGGATGGCTGAGACTGAGACCGAGTTTGATCTAGTCTACTTTTAATCCATGTTTTGTAATAAGGGAGAAAAGTCTTCGAGTAAGCAATTTTTTATCTTTTTTTCTTAAAATAAAATTTTGGTGCCAAAGAGTATGTACCCATGCTTGCAACATTAAGGCCATGACGCTCGCTTTGCCAATTTCGTCAAGAACTTAGATGTTTTTGATGTATTAAAATGTAAATAAAATTCCCGGGACAAATTTTACATACCCTTTTTTACTACATTTACTAACGTTTTGTGGAACTTTGATTGCAAAGCTTAAAATATGTATTTTTTTATTTAAGGTATTGCAAAGTCTAGGGATTCGTAACCGGAGGGGAGTGAAGTTGTTAGTTGTACAAACACAAATATTTTGTGTTGAGGTTTTCACGACTTTGCTTAATCTTTTATGAGCTTATCTCATCGGGAGACTGTTTAATCTGCGGTAGGCGACGGTGTTCTTCTATACCCAACTGGAATAATATTCGCGTTTAAAGATTCTTATCCACTACCCGTATTATTTCATTCAATCTTTAAATACTGCTGGTGTAAGCTAGCCGTAAATAGTATAAAATAGTATGACGTGCTGTTTAAAATAATGTGAAATATTTAACATGATAATTGATCTATATTTCTTTATCATAATACTAGCGGACCTCACGCGGATTCACCCACGTATTTCCCGTTCCCGTAGAAGTACGGGGATAAAATGTTGCTTATGTTACCCGCTGAAAATATAGCATTCAAATGGTGAAAGAATTTTTGAAATCGGTCCAGTACTTTTTGAGCCAATTCCTTACAAACATGCTTACATACAAATCTTTCCTCCTAAGAATATTAGTATAGAAGTATGCATATAGATTATAAATAGTAAAGAAAATCTGTCTGTTTCTTAGGTACCACGACTAAGTCGCTTAACCGATATAGCTGAAATTTGGTATACGTAGCTGTAACCCCAAGTACATAGGGCAGGTACTTGAAAACAAATTACGTTGACGAAGTCCCGGGTAAAAACTAGTTATAATTAAGAACTATCTATCCATCGAGATCGTGCCGAGTACGTTTGTAGAATTGTCTCGGTGATTAGCCAATTCTGTGAGCGGAATACATAGTTATGATTTTGTTAGCATTCAATTTGAGAGATTGCAATTTAAAAAATACGGAGTATAGTGTACCTAATGCGAGTTTTTCAATGGCGCCGTCACAAGTCACCGCGTCGACCTAAACACAGATATGTATAGAATCAAAACAGCACCATCTGTCGGCCTTCAGATGTTACTATTTTGATCCCATACAAATCTGCGTTCATGTCAACGCGATGACTTCTGACGGCGATTATAAGAAAACTCGTACTACGCACTCAAATGTCTTCACGAGTTTTGAAGGTTCAGCGAAAAATAGGGGGAATAACTGCGCATTTATATATTCGCTCGCGCGATACAAAAAATAGCTCGTGATGGTACTACTTACTCATGGAAAAATAATTGAAGGCATACGGAATGACACCATCATCCCACAGCCGCGGCCAATTGTGGGGCAAGCCAGAACCTTCAATACAAAACGATTTTTTAATTAGTTACGACCAATATCGCAAATATTTCACAAATTGTCCTCACAAACCATTGGTTGAAGCGCCTGAAATAATTATGTTTAAATTACAAAGTAAAACAGATAGATTTATAATCCAATATCCGTTCACATAGTGCAGATTTCTATGCGTATTGTACATACTTGCACACAAATGTACTAGTTGTACGCAAGTGGAAAAACATAATCGATCCAATAAATTTTGGGTCGTAAAATATCCAGCCTTAAATCAAAGTAACAACAATGCACCAGTATTCAAATGTCGTAAATATTGGTACTTGCAATCGTATTTCTGTGTAAAGGGTATATTAATTTTCATAGAATAGGTATATTTTAATACCGCATGTGACATAAATTTATAGAAAGCTGTAATAGTGATCAGTGAATACATTCAAACTACAAAATACATAAAAAAACCGTATAAGTTACACTATTTTAAACTCAAAATCGGCTGAACCGATTTGGCTGATAATTGGTGGGGAGTTAGCTTAGAACCAGGAGAAAGATAAAGGATATTTATTTGTATCATGTCTTCCTCAAGGGAATAATAGCCCTTTGGTGGTGATGGGGTATAACTCCTAAATACAAAATGTTCTATGCGATGCTCGTAGCAGTATTTGCTTGACCCAACGATTTCATTCTTCATAAGGTCAACAACAAAGCACGGAGATACGTTTATATGCTTGACTGTCCCCTTGTAGTATAAAAAAACCGTTGGCACAGACTCCTAAAACGAAAAATTTGTACCAAAGACTTGGTTAGATTAGTATATGGTATATTATTTACGCATGCCCCGGATCGGACCGTCCACCCAATAGCCATCCAGGTCTAAGAATTAGGCTATGGTATCCCCTAACTGTCGACCTGCTGGCAGTGGTCGGGGTGAGAGCCTTGACCATCGAGCCACGGGCCCGGGATGATGGCAATGTGGCACGCGCTGCGAGGTCTCCAGGAATACATAGCTGCCCCAGCGATGTGCCCCTAAGCACGGATGATGGCCACCATGGGATTTTAATACGGTAAAAATCCCACGTACCCTGACCTGCCTCTCCCAGAATGGTTAGGGAAGATTTCCCCCTCGTCAATACAAAAAAAACGGTACGAGTATATTATTTAAGAAAAATAAATTATGTACTAACAACCTCCATCTTCTTGAAGCAGAATAGAAAGTTAAATAAGTACAAGCTGATTCCTATAAACTTAGATGAAGTTTAATTAAGTGTGCCCTGTTTATTAGCCGAGATAATACGCTCTTATTAATAAATCGTTGTTTGTATTCTGTTCACAGTATCGTATACTTTGAAGTTTGAGATACAAGTTAGCATAGGCGTATTGTGAACTCGAGCTACGAAGCTAATGAATAATTTCTTGTTCAAGAGGAGTTTTCTGCTTTGACTACGAAGCGTGCCGAGGCGGTATTTAAACTTCGCAACCACCCTTTCAATATAGTATTTATGTACTATAATTATATTACGTATTATATATCGCCTATTTATGAGAATCTCTAAGTTTTGTTGCGGAAATATTGTGCTGAGTGCAATTTATACCGAATTTTTCAGTACATTTAACACAACGATTTTTCGTTCTGTTTTATGAATGTGTTTACTATGCTCTGGGACTCCCATGCCTACTCTGCCTTTATGGTAAAAAATTTTGTCAAGATGTCCTCTATACTTTTTGAAAAAACGGAACCTACTGAACTATATTTGATTTTATCGGCACTTTCACTGGCAGATAGCTAACGTCAAAAGGAGTATCATTTATGCTACCTTTATTTATTTTTATAAGAACCGTAGTAGCCTTGAGGTTTGAGCAGTCGCCTGCTACGCAAGCGACGCAAGTTCGAATCCCAGCGGGGCCTGTACCAATGAGTTTTTCTAAAAAACTTATGTACAGTGATTTCACACCACGTGCTTTACGGTGAAGGAAAACATCGTGAGGAAACCTGCATATTTCTGAGAAGTAATTCAATGACGTATGTAAAGTGTCTGAGACGGCGATGGACTCACCATCTGTCACGTTGGTACTTAATCAAATTCGGTGAAAAGTGGGTGTTGTGATAACAACACCTCTGCCTACCCCTTCGGGGAATACAAGCGTGAGCATATGTATGTATGTATTTATTTTTTATTTTTTCGACAACACTTTTTTATTTAATGTATGTAGTTCGCTTGATACGTAGAGCATAGCAGCTTTTCGTTAAGTAGTCGTGTAATTACAAACCAGCTGTCAGCCATCAAGTTCCATAATGAGCCTGTTTCTCTCAGAACAAGTCGTTATAGTGTGTAATAAAAACAATTGTATGCAGACTATCATGGGAGGGGAGGGACTAAATACTAACCATAATTATACAAGTAGGTAACTGGAGGATTTTCTTTGGAAATTGGATTAAAGATACCGCAAGGTACTTTTACCACAGTACATATCGCACCATCAGAATGATAGGAGCTAAATTTAAAAAAAAACTTTTTTTTTTAATTCAAATAATAGATTGGCAAGTTTGGATTAATTACTTTGACAGTAATTATTTTAAGTCTAGGCTAAGGTCGAAAGCTAATACTTATGTTATCAATTTAAGTTTTTGAAATGTAACCCTTCATTTACTGCCAAAGTAATGTCAGAAAAACAAATGTAAATGACGCGTACACGATCGGCCACGACTGACTGACATTACGGCGAAGTCGCTTATAATCTCCTCATTGCGCGTGTCGTGTGTTGGTCATTTCGCACGATTTGTTCCTAGATTCTGTACTGCCTATAAACTCATAGTTATGTATACTGTGCTAACAGTCTTGTATCATGCAAGTTACTGGAGGAGTTTCTTTGGAAATTCGATTAATGCTACCGCAAGCCTTTTACTCTGAGTTCTTAGAGCTTGTTGAAAGTTTGAGTTTACGCTAATAATGGGATGGGGCCCGACGGGAGTGATGCAGTACCCTAATTTAGTACATTTTCAAACATTGTCAACATTCAATTGCGTATTCATTGTAATTGGTGCAACTCAAAATTTGTTAATCCTTCATTAAATCATCATTGGAACTCAGCCTCTACTCGTCTTCAAAAAAGTATTAACCCTTTTTGAGACACACTACGCGACGTCATATGTCGATTAATGATTTTTTGTTTGCACTAATGTGATAAATGTGGTATACTGATATACCAAGGAAAAGCTACAAAAGAGCTTCAAAACCACTCGACTACCAAGGGACGCATGTTCAAATAACAGCAGTCAATAACGAGAGTCTTTCTGAAAATTAAGTGCAGCGATTTCACCCTACGAGCTTTATGGTGAAGGAAAACATGGTGAGGGAGACCACCTGCATATTTTAAGATATAGTACTTGAGACGGCGACGGGCGCATGTTTATTTTCATCATGATTGCACTTAATCGTCGTCGTTGTAAACCTCTACTTACTCCTTCGGGACCCTTCTATAATGGCATGAGAATATCAAATATATTTTAATTTTATTCCATGTTTGTAATTGTATTGATTTCGGGAAGCCATATCCCGTAAGACTTATTTCAAACAAAATGTATCATAAAAAAATTAAAATTCCACGAAAGAAAAACCATTTAGTCGAACAAAAATTTCTATATTGGGGGTAAAATTGACGCAATATATTTTCACACAAAAAAGCTCTATTGTTACTTTTACATGATTTGTTTTCCATTGTATAGGTAAAAAGACGTTGTTCTTTTGACCTTTGTGATTAATACAATAATTTTCAAGTCACCTTCATGAACAATCGGTAATGCTTGTCTTGAAGTTTTAAGGTCTTGTTTTCGATTTACAAATTTTGTTTGTATGTACTATTAATAGCTGTGGTGGCCTTGGGGTTTGAGCACTCGAATGCTACGCAAGACGTAAGTTCGAATCCCAAGGGGCCTGTACCATAGAGATTTTCTACTGATAGACTCACCATCTGTCACGTTGGCACTTTATCATCTTCGGTCAAAAGTGGTAGGCAGAGGTGTTGTAATAACAACACCTCTGCCTACCCCTTCGGCTAATACAGGCATGGGTGTATGTATGTGTATGTATTTATTAGTTTTTTCTCGTGATTTTACCCCCGTAGGATTAACAATACATAAACTACTTCACTATGTGATTTTTTTTCCCGTTTATGTAAAATTCTGACGTTTCGCATACATTGGTCGTGTCGTGATGATATAAATCCTAAATAATTTCTCGATGAATGAACTGTCCGACACAAACATTATGATAAAGATTAAAATTATGGTGTAAGTTTTCACCCCAAAGTATCTGTGCCCAACCGGGTCCATAGTGTTATACTAGTATAAGTCCTACTGTCCTCTGGGGGCCTACCATCATTGCTTTAAGCGGAGCGTAACTTCTGAGCTGTCAAGTCAAAACTAAGAAGTTCTTAATACGCGCTACTTAAACGATCATAGTTGGCCCTCTGTATAGTGTAAATGAGTCTTTCAATAGCCCATGTAAACTTAAACAGATGGCGCATAATGTTGGCTTCAGGCCCATAGTTGGTGGTAATTAATAGCAATTCATCAGTTGCAGTAGTATGACAGGAACAGTTGGTTCCGTCGGGCGCGACGCCAGCAGTCTACTAGGTATATATGTCACATCTAAATTAGTTATGTTTTCTCGAATCACTCATGGCATGTGCATAACAATGTGAACTATAAAAATGAGAAGCATGAAGGTAAATAAACTTATCTCTGATTTTACAAAATTTTATTTTTAGCTTTAAAATTTAATTTGATTTGTTGTACAATATTTTGAGTGTGTTTTTTTTTTATTTAAAAGATAATGAAGAATATATTAGTCTCTTCGAAAGTTATCTAACTACTTGGCTTATAAAAGATTCGACACTTGGAACGCTCATTGAACAGGTTAACAATGTAATAACCAAAATATTTCCAACCTAACGTCTTGCTTGACTGAAATCAACGCACATACACGCTAAAAATTAACTTTGGAGTCGGGGTTATTGGGACGGGACCGCGGTCCCCAGTGCCAACATGGATTTAGTAACTATTTTTGAGGTGGAAAATAGGACCGAGAAGTTCGGTGGCTGTGTTGTTGATGTGGTGTAACATACATACATATGCTCACGCCAGTATTCCCATAAGGGGTAGGCAGAGGTGTTGTAATAACAATACCCACTTTTCGCCGAAGATGATTAAGTGCCCACGTGACTGATGGTCAGTCCATCGGCGTCTCAGGCACTATTGTCTTTGAATTACTTCTCAGACTTATGCAGGCTTCCTCACGATGTTTTCCTTCACCGTAAAGCACGCGGTGTGAAATCACTGCACATAAGTTTTCAGAAAAACTCATTTATACAGGCCCCGTTGGGATTCGTACTTACGTAGCAGGCGACTGCTTAAACCCGAAGGCCATCACGGATCTATGCTGATGTGGTGTATGTATAGAATAAGGAGTGAAATTCGGGTTCTAAGTTCGTTGTGAAATTTTAGAGCCACGCAGGCGAAGCTGCAGGTGAAAGTTAGTATTGTAAATTAATAATAGTAAACATATCTGCTCTTAATATAGACGCACACTATATTAAAAATTCTCGTCTTCGTCGCTATTCTCGCAATAGTCAAACAACTGTCCTACATATTCCTTACTACAATAGCTCTTGTGCCAGTTATCCTCAGGCTATACTGTCTGGAAAATAAAAAACATAATCTTTAGACATTTTGCGTGTCTTAAACGTAATCGGGTTTGGCGTATAGTATAATTTAGGAGTTGAGGAGGAAATCAAACTAACGCATTGATTAATTTAACGAAGGGCTCACACACAATTCAAATAAATGTTACATCATTCAAAATATGGGAGAACATATAATACAAAACTCGGTAAATAAATTGAAAAAATATGGCGAAACATCTCCTCCTCTCCTCACCTCATAAAAAAAAAGAGCGAGTACAAGAGACGTTTCTGAGTCGAGTCTACGCAGGTGAAACCGAGTGGCACATCTAGTTTAAACCCAACTTTACTTACGTGAATATTAGCGTTAATATTTCACTACAATTTTCCTTGTGTAAACAATGTCTCTAATATATAAAAATGTCTCAACGATATTTGGACATCAAACATATCCCTCAATTTTTATTTCTGTATACTTATTTCCTATACAATCCTAAAGAGTGACAAAAACGATAATAATAAAAGTCATTGGATAACAAGCAGAACACAAGGCTCGAAGGGCTCTTGGCCAAACTCACTGGCCCGTGAAAATCCGGGTTTGCGAAGAATCGAGGGTCCTTTGCCAAGAGGTTGTCCTAATGGGAAGTGGGCTGGAGCACTGAAGGTTGTCCAGCTCTCGAGGGTGTCTTAATCGGGTCGGTGAGGGCTAAAGCAATTCAAGTTTACTTTTGGAGAGCACTTTGCAATAATTACTTGGCCGATAGCTCGTTGATTGACTTCGTAATTATGCTAGTGTTCAGTAGTTTGTTGATTCATGTTACTCCTGATCTGGACTATTTGAATCTCTGACTCGTACATAAACACAAACTCAAAAAGACCATTATATGATTCGTCTTTTAACTGGTTTTAATGGTTATACATGCTACCGCCTGTTTTGGAAGGTTGCTTTTACTAAGAAGAACGTTGCAAGAAACTCAGAAATTTCTCTTTTCTAAAATACTATAATCCCATAGCAAATGTAAGTTCATTGACTCAGTTATAATAAACGAATATCGATGAAAGTTTAAAATTTTATGCTATAGTTAAAGTTTCAATCACGAAGCCTCTCATGGATCAAACAGTAGAAGTATAAAGCGGTCAAGCAATTGCATAAACCAGCATCGCCTTAATCCAATGAACGTAGTACAAGCCCAAACTATTGTGAACATCCGCCATTGCAAGTATATTGTATCCAATATTGGCATTCCCGTACCAACCGTAGCGCTGCGGTTGGATCCCGACGCCATACCAATTACATAATGCATCGTAGACAACACGTAACTCAGAAGGGTCACTGAAAGGGAAGGTGCTGTCACGAAATATTAGCGCTGATCTGACGCGCGGTAGTCAGTCTCTGTCATTTGAATTGGACATTGAATTAATCTGTATGGTGCGATGCGAATAAAAACATGTGCATTATTTTTGCATGCGCAGAATATTACCGCCACTGTTTTTCCAAGCGCTCATCCCTCATGACGGCACCTGTAAAAAGTGATATATCACAAATTTTAACGAAAATACCATTGCGGTAAAAGGGAAGTTAATCGCCATCTCTCAAACGACATGAAAAGTCTTTAAATTTTCATACATGCATAATGCAGATACCTCCCCATATTCCTCACTGCGAGGGTGCCTTTCCATCAGAGATGTGTGAAGATGTTTATCGAGAAATGTGTTTGTTAAGAACCAACATAATCAATGCGCTGAATAAGGATAGGTAAATGAAGAGATCCCATTGGATCTGAAACGCATCCTCGCTTGCTAGTACATGTCACAAGTTTTTAGCGCTGGCAATATAAACATACAGGCCCCGCTGGATTTGAACTTGCGTCGCTTGCGTAGCAGGTGACTGCTCAAGCCCTAAGGCCACCACGGCTCTTTAATCAATAAACATAAAAATCACTATCTACGTTGGGCGCTCAAAACTAATGACGGCACTTTTACATCGCTTGCGAGCTCATACGTTCACAGCCTAGGCCTTGGTAAAGTAACTATCTATCGCGCTTGCACTAATACAACCAATACAAAATGTATGGAAATGATCTATGTCACATGTCATTCCCATAAATTTTGTATCGTTCCTATTAGCAAGCGTGAAGATAATGTTACTTTGTCTACAGACCCAGTACTAGCAGGAAACTACTCAAACGAAATAGCAACAATGGCTTTATTTAAATCTCCATAAATATTATAATCAACTTCAATTCAAAATACTGGAAATCTCGAGGAAAACAAACGAGAAAAAGAAGATTGACATAAACGCGTTGGGAAAAACACGAATGATTTATTTGGGCAAAAATGTGATTTGATGTTTGTATTTCAGGTGGGCGGAGGGATTTTTGCTTTTTAATGTCGCGTATGTTTTTGGGATCAATCCATTTGGATGTTACTATGTCAATTATTGATGGGTATCAATTAAATGGATTACTGTGACATTCTTGCTTGGAGCAATTATTGCTCAGCGGTTTACGTAAACTCTGACATTTTCTGGTTGAGAAAATGAATATAACACGAAAGTTTATCACATAATTTCCTGACGTCTGAATAATGCAGGAAATGTATTTTATATTGAGGTAGAATTTTTAGCAAATTAGCACCAAATAGATCATTTGGATATCATAATTTTATAAGCAAATATACTATTGTAATTATTTTAAGTGATTTAATTAAAAACAAAAAAGGATCATCTCAATGCATTGGATCGTTTATTAACAACAATAATACAGTTCTTCTGATGATAAGCCACTACTGCAAACGTATGAACGCACACAACACCTATCGACGACCACAGGAATACAACACTACGGCTTGTTTACATATGCTCACGCCTATATTCCCCAAGGGGGTAGGCAGTGTTGAGGTAAGAGGTGTTGTAATTACATCACCCACTTTTTACCGAAGGTGATTAAGTGAACCAACGTGACAGAGGGTGAGTCCATCTCCGACTCAGGCACTATACATACGTCTTTGAATTATATACATATGGAGGTTTCCTCACAATATTTTCCTTCAACGAAAAGTACGTGGTGTGAAATCACTGCACATGAATTTTTAGAAAAACTAATTGGTTTAGGCCCCGCTGGGATTCGAACTTGTAGCGCTTGCGGGGCAGGTGCCTATATCCCTTGAAATAGGTCCTGCCGTTTCGGAGATTAGCCGAAAAAAGGAGACAGACAGACAGACCAAATATTCAGCATTGTATATGTGATTACTTACTGTATACACTTTCATATGCATTAAGTAAAAAGCTGCTAATTTGGAGCTACAAAATAGATGGTTACATATTATTTATCTGTATGATATAGATGTCAGTTGATGCAACCCAGGCTTATAGTGTAATTTGTAATTCCCTTGTAAATATTCAAACAACATTAAGCGCACGTTGAAACTACCGGGAGTCTAAAGCTTTGTTCCTTCCCGTGCTGTTGTTATCGTGGCAGACACTTACGGCACGGTAATACAAATATCATTAGACGAGTCGACTATAAATACCATCTGTGCCTTAACCCGCCAGTTAACCGCTTTAGACTAACGTGAAATTAACCTTGCAAACCTCGCTGCTGATACAAACTACCAGTTCAGCGGAAACAAATTTCTTAAGAAGTTGGAAGATGTTTGGGGAAAATAAAGAATTTTAGTGAGTTTGTAGTTAGCACGCTTAGGATCGAATTACGATCTTCGATAGATGGGTACCTATACGGCGACGCGTTACAAGTGACTATATGAACTACACGGCCGCTGTGACTACTTAATATCTGTTTTAATACACCAGCTGTGCCCGGCAGTTTTACTCGCGTAGACTTCATTTCAGGGTTTAACTCGCGAAACCATAATTTGATTTTTAAATAAAAGTAGCCTAAGATACTCCTTGAAAGAAGAGTTATGGGCCAGTGAAAGTCCCGTTATAATCGCTCCAGTAATTTCGGAAGAAACAGACAGACAAAAAAAGAAAAAAATTAGAATAGATTTTCCTGTCCGTAGGTATACTTTCATATGCATTTAGTGAAAAGGTGTAATTTTGGAATTACAAACAGACACTTCAATTTTATATCTCTGTGGAGATAAAGCAGAAGAATTTGTTAACATAAGGCGAAGTCACGGGCAGAACCTAGTCGAATCTAGATAATTCTTCGTAAGATAGATATATTAGATTAATTATAAGATAATTTTATCTAGATTCTATGTAATTAATACACAAGAAGACTTTCAGAAAAAAGCAGTTTGTAAGGCTATTGTCATGAATTTCTCGTGTCATAACTTTAGTAAATTCTTCAAAATCCAACCAACTTCATCGAAATAGGTGTTATGTATCCACAATTGAATAAACTCTGGTCCAGCCAAGCTCTTCTTGATGTGTGAGGGAGATATACGTTTTGACCTTGATCTTAAGCCTCCTTCCGACAGTTGGGGCACGTCTGCTTCTCCTGCAGCCAGGGCATGATGCACTGCGAGTGGAAGTTGTGGGCGCATGGGAGCCTCATTACCTCCTGGGTTTGGAGCATCACGTCAAAGCATATCGAACACTCCTCGAGCGTCCACGAGCGTTCACGATATTTTTGCTCTCTGATTTGTTTCAATCTGTCATCTTCAGTGCTTCTTCTAACACGATTAGGACTCACAGCGGTAGAAATATCATTAAGAAAACTGAGGAATGGTGATCTTGTCTCTATGCTAGGTATATCTGTTGAATCGTTCGTTACATCCCATTCATTACTTGTTTCCCAATCTGAATCAACGTTATGAGCTCTTGTGATTCCCATAGACATATACCCAGTCTCGTTGTTAATAACATAATCAGAATCACTACTCTCAGACTCCGTTAACGAGAATTCTAATTCGTCGTCAGAATCGTTGTCTGATTCGGAGTGATCAGAATCCTCTGTGCTCAATGATAGAGATGAATTGTCAGGATTGTAGGAACTTGTACTGTTTATACTTGTGTCAGTAGTGCTATGTTCAGATATCGTGGTGTATGACTCTTCGTTTAAGGCATTGGCTTGTTCAGCTTGCCATTTTTCCGAGGTAGCCCCCTCGGTGTCCGGGTGCTCCTGCCTCTGATTGAAGAAATAGTACAGAGCGGCCCCAACCCCGACCCCAATGGCAGCTGCGGCCAGACCGAAGCCCCAACCTGAACAGCTGCTTTTCTGCCTGTCTTCCTCACGGACGTTCATTTCTTCTTTATTATTGCGTTTAATTAGCTCACCAGGTTATGCGCGAAGAAAACAGTTACGAATTCGAATTATTCCTTCCTTGTGATTATTTCGTAATACCGTTCCTTTTCCTTTCAATACCAACGCAAATTAAATAAACGTTTTCAGTTTACAACAACTCCATTTTATTCACAGAGAAACGTTGTAATTTTTGACAGTACATTTTTAATTATTAACAAGGAACATGTAAAGAGGTTACATATACATCAGGAACGCAAACGTCCGTTAGCGGCGTTACATACTCAACGTATATTAAATTCTCGTGAAAAATCATCTTGTCGTCAACAAGGCAGTAGACACAATTTTCTCGACATATTAAACCGCGGGCCAAATTAAAATGTAAAACTCGACCCAGTCATGCCCTTGTGTAAAGTGAATAAGATAAATGAGCCACGCGCCCACTGAAACGTTCGTTTCGCGTATCACACAAATAAATTAACCACGCGGGCTGCGTTTCATTTAAAACGGAATCGATAAGGGTGTTTGCACGGCGGTTTGGAAAATATCTAAAAATGTGATTTGTCGCGGGTGGCGCGATCTCTCCCCGGGTACATCGGGGTAACATTAAATTTAAGAATTTGTTCGTCGATTCGTGTTTTGGCAAAGTTTTCGACTTTACATTTTGTTAATGAGGTCACTTCAGTCAAAGGTTCTGCCTTGTATAGGTGTTAAGTGCTCGTTGCTTAATGTTTGAAGGCGCAATTTATGTTCCTTATTGAAACGAACATTTTGAGAAAGTATATTGGGAATACAATTTTCAAATTTGCGGCGTTTGTTTGCGCAGGAATCGTGGCGTCGTTGTTTATATAGTTTTGTAAATGAAATCTATACAGATAAATAAATTTAACTGACTGTTTGTTATTTCAAATAAATAGCTTTTCACTCAATGCAAATGAAAGGATAAACGATACTCATATAAAAAATCAATTTTAATAATAGTTTTTTCTATCTGCCTCTTTGTTCGGCTAATCTCCGAAATGGCTGGACCGATTTTAATGGGACTTTCGCGTGCAGTACCTAAAGTTACAAGGAGTTATTAAGGATACTTTTATGTATGAGTTTGACACTGAGTGTAATGCTATATTTGGTACCAACTTCAAAAGTAAGTAATTACATTTACATGATTTTATTGCTCTCTTTTGGAAGGTGGTTTTACTGTTATTGTATTTTTTTTTGTCCACTATAAACCGATTTTGTATTCACAAGCAGATTAAAGTAGAAACAATCATGGAATAAAATATTATTTTTTCGCAAAGCTCTGGTGTATTTTTTAACTACCTTTCAGTTCTGTAAACCCTGGCTTTTGTGTTTGATTGGTTCCTGATTATTTAGAATACCGTAGCATTTTTATTTTTCTGGAACCGACGTACGATTTCTGAGGTTCCGTACTGTTTGATAACGACGTAATACTTTTTTTTTTAAATAATAAATATTTATACAAAAAAAGGGTCATTTCACACAGGCCTCTTGTATTATAATGCTAGAACTTAATGCATTATTACGTAAATATTATTGTTACGACAATAAGAGATAGTTGAAACGATACAAAATGTACGGGAATGACATATGTCACGTGACTGATTTATGTCATATCCATACATTTTTATCGTTTTTATTAGCGCAAGCGCGAGAGAATGTTACGTTGTCTAGATCTTTGCAAGGTATTTGCAAATATTACCTTATACAACTTTGGGAACTTTTGCATAGTTTTGTATTGAAAAACCTTAAAATATAAACGCTGTATGTTTCTTACCCTATTCCACTTTAAAGTTTCGACTCTTCCGCTTAAAGTGTGGTCGACGTACTTAAAAGTACCTTTTGAAAAAAATTATCAAGAGAAGATCAAGGAAATAAACGCCGCATTAAGCCTATGGCTCTTCTCAGAAGGATAGTTTCCAAACCAGTGATCATACATATTATCATAAATCATTAAAAAAAAACATTTTCGTTATGTATAGATATATATTGTTAGCCATATAATCCGCGTAGCATTAGTTAAGTTAGTTCTATTGGCAGGTGAGCTGACTTGCACATAGCCGAATAGAAAAAGTCAGATCAATATTTATTAGAAAAACTCGATCTGTCGTGAGATATTCTCAGCTATTCTCCCGACACCCCGGATCGTTCATCACATGCATCTGTTTCCTTACAAAAAACTCCCTTAGTGACTCAATGATATTGCAATTTCGCGACCATGACGATAACTTTCCTTCCTCGCACCGCTCTTAGGTTCTATCTCTACCGACATTAATCCCCGCAGGAAAAACATTTTTTTACTTCCACTGTCGGCATTAAATCCCCTTAATTAAAATTTCCCTCGGCCACTTAATTTAGGTCGTCAAACAATACTTACTGATTTTTATTTTATCAAAGTCCTACAGTTCACGAGCAGCTCCTTTCATGTTTTAGTAATTAAAATCAAATTTGAATACATTAATAATTAACTTGAATCTTAAAAAGTTGTATTAATTTGATTTCAAAATTAAGTAAGTAGCTATTTTCTTTTATAATATAATTAGTGAACATGAAACGCTGGGAGATTTAATGAAATTACTAGCTTGCGCACGCGGCTTTTCCGGTGATGTATTCGACCCTGCAAATAAAAAATATTCACAGAAAACATAACTCCCATTTCACCCCCTAAGGGATGGAATTCCGGATATATTCAGGTCACAAATAACACCTTCTAAATGTCTTGTCTCTATGAACAGCGATGTAGGCTGTGCAGTGATGTTTATATTTGTTATGTAATTTTCCCATTATATTAATATTATTTTCGTTTTTTCAAACCAACAAGAAATTTTCTTGCTGGTTGAAAAAACTGTCTAGTAACATTTAACGCGATGGAAACTCTAATCTACTCCATTTAGTGGCTGGACACGGAAAGCCAGAAAGGAAGCCAACATTTAGAAATAAAAATATTCTGGGGAGTGACTCTTTCCTTTGGTAAGTTACTCATTAGCCGTATACTTAACTTGGGTGAATGTCTGCAACATGAAATGCAACCATGAATAATCCCCTTTATTAATGACTTTACCCCAATAATATGAAACTTACTTTGTATATAATTTAACATTAACTGTATTCCTCCATGAATGGTTTTATAATGAGCATCTTTAACAATTAAATATGATAGTTTACAATGTTTACTCAATATCATAGGGTGCTTGTGGTCTTCACTCAAATTACTGTAATGAATCCTACCTCCTATTCTCAGTATTTGCTCATTGTCAATATATGGATCAAAACATGAAATCTTCTTACCATTATCAAGCTTTTTCAAATCTCTGTATTTACTCTTAGTGTTATCTCTTATAATATTAATTTCTCTTATAAAATCTCTGTTTTGTGACATTTTAATCAAACATTTAAACGAGTATTGTAACTCTTGTGTAGTTAAATAACTAGTACACTCTAAGCTTGTTTGGGTACTGATTTTATGCTGAAGGCATTTATAAAAGCGAAACATGTAAGCTACACGACGTACAAGTTTAGTCAATGTGGAGTAGTTGTTATTTAATGACTTGCCATTGCTAGTTTTTGCTGAGCTGTCAAACACAACACGCAGCCTTGTAGACAGACGTTGCTCATTTATGATGGCATGATGCGGAAGGTAACATACCTCTTTGGTGCCATCAGGAGGTGGTACTTGCTCCATATGACCTTGCTGCTCATAATCAGACATGAATTCATTGTATCTCTTATATATGTCAGGTTGTGTTCTTAACTTGCGCTCTAATGATGCAAGTCGTTTAGTAGCTTGTGTAAGTGATTCTCCAATCTCTGGTGGATGGGTGATAAAAGGCATTCTCACCTTGTAGCTTCCATCTTCCAGTCTTTGATGAGTCACTTCATAGTGTTTTTCACATTTAACCTCTAAATTTGTCAAAGTTCTTTTGTTGTGTGTATTCTCTTCAATCTCCCAGAATTGTCTGAGGAGTGTATCTAGCTCAACCTTGACATGATGTATGTGAACTCTCAGTGTATTGCTGCTCATGCTCGTACTCTTACCGGATATTAGCCATCCCAGGGTAGTTCTCTGTGCTATCAATGTGTTGTTCTCATTTTTGAGTGTAATTATGCCCTCTTGCAGAATGTCAGCGTACACATCTGCCCCCAAAATGAGATCAATCTTACCTGGTTTCAGGAATGTAGGATCAGCTAACTCTAGTTCTCTTAATTGTGGCCAATGAATTGTATGTTCTCTCTCTGGGACATATGATGTTAATGAGCGTAACACATATGCCGAAACTCTTGCTCTAGGTTCTGGGTTCTCCTTTTTGTATAGTATCTCTAACTCTACTCTTGCTCTTGTAGTGGACTTGGATGAGCCAATTCCACTTACCTCTCCTTTAACAGGTGTGCGTTTTAATCCCAAAACTTGACAAGCTGCTTCTGTTATCAAGCAGGCTTGTGATCCTTGGTCTATGAGTGCTCTAAGCGTGTGTATGGTGTTGTCTCTTTGGGACTGCACACTAACTAGCGCAGTCGCTAATATAACTTGACTCTGAAGTGTGGAGCTTTTCTGTGTTGTATGGGTTAATGTTGTCATCGTCTGTGGTTCTTGTACTGTTGTCTGTATAGCATCATAAGGTACATAGCCATGTAATAATGTGTGATGTTTCCGGCCACATTTTTGACAAGTAGTGGACTGTAAGCATGATATGACTGAGTGGCCTTTTCTCAAGCAGTTAAAACAAAGCATATTTTTCTGCACAAACTCCTTTCTAGGGTACAACTCAAGCTTATGGAACTCCTTGCATTTAAATATAAGATGATCACCTTTACAATATGCACAGTTGGCAGGTGATGTAAGCTTGGCTGTATAACTCCTTGTTGGCGGCATGACCTTAGTGTTTGGGGTTTCTTTATGTTTCAAGGCTTCAAGGGTACGGAATCTAAACTCTAGGAATGTTGAGAGGTCCTTCCAAGTAGGTAACTGATCATTAGACTCTAATCGTTGCTCAAACATTCTATGGGACTCGGGGTCTAATTTCTGAAGCAGTATGTATACAATTAAATCATCCCATGTATCAGTTGGTAGCTTCAGCCCTTTCAACGTAGCAAGACATTCTTTTGTCACATCTAACAGTTCTCGAATGGCCTTAGCTGACTCTATTACAATTCGTTTTTGATTCAGAAATCTAGCCAGGTATGAATTAACTATGCTGCGTTTATTGTTGTATCTCTGAGTCAGCATGTCCCATATAATCTCATAGTTTGTATCTGTTACCTGAATCTGTCGTACCAAACCTTCTGCTTCGCCGCGTAGACTTGACTTTAAATATTGACATTTATTCACATTGCTTATATTTTTGTTGTCGTGAACTAATGATTTATACAAATCATGAAATGAAAGCCAATCTCTATAGTCGCCTGAGAATGTTGGTAACTGAATTGCGGGAAGTTTTGTACAAGGCTGTTGTTCAACATGATCCGATGTTTGTGGTGCTGCACACATTTTTGGCGTTGTAATTTCGCTAAGTTTATCCTTCATCATTGTTTTTAATTCAAGATAAGCATCCAAGCATGTGTCGTATACATCTTTAGTGAAATAGTCGTACTTCTCCGTTTGTTCCGATGTTGATACAGTTATTATGCTTTTATGACCCTCTTCAAAAGATTCCCAATAGGCTTCAAGCTTTTCGAGTCTGGTTTCTATGAATCCTCTTGTTAATCTATCTTTACCAGACTTGCGGTAATTTGTTATTAGTTTCAGAATTTGCGAATAACAATCTATTTGCCTTTTATGTAAAGCCTCCATTTTGTTGTTTCACTTGTTTCAATAAAATTTTTCAACACATTTTTCTCCAATAAAAAACCCTTTTTTCTGCTATGAATTTATGTTTAACCAAGAATCCGGCGATTTAGGACCAAATGTTGACGATACTTATGTTCATTTAGGTGATTTCCAGTAAAATTCCAATATTATTTACACAGCTTTTATTCACACGACTTGTTCTCACGCCATCTTTTCATAGACAACCAAAGTCTAATTATAACCATAAACATACGCTTTCTAATTTACTTCATGTTACAGGGATGAATGCGAGGACTGTTCAATTTTATTTATCTGTATGGAAGATATATAGATATTAGGGTACCGCGAATTAAAGCCATCCATGAAATTAAGTCTACGCCGGTAAAATCGCGGGGTATGGTTATATATTATTATACGGTCAAAATAATTTCATTTCAATAAATGATGAATAAAATTCAGTGGATCTCCACTGAATTTTGTTGGCAATAGTTTTATATAGTTGATGTACGTTGAAATAAAATGTATTATATTTCAACACTAATTTATTATATTTCAATACTACTGGCTTTGATATATTTTCATAAATCATAATATTTATTAATAAAAATATTTTTCTCTTATTTCAATTATTGATGAATAAATATGAGCTTGGATCTCCACTGAATTGTTCGCCCTATTTAGTTTTATATAGTCGATATAAGTTTGAATAAAGTATCTCTCAACGCTAAAGATGAGACCTTGATATATTTTCATATATCATTTCGTCTGAATGATTGACACACTTATACTTGTTATTGTATCCGCTCGTGTCTCAGTTTGGATGCGACATCAATCGTCGATATACACTCGCTCCGTATATCTCGATGCCATTTGTTCATGTCCACGCATTCGATTACAAAGGGCCGAGCTATCCGGAACTCGGAATCTTTTTGATAGAATATGCCCGTGTTTATTATTGTGTTGATTGCAGACAAAATATTTCCTTCAGCGATTTCTTTGTATTATTTTCGGCTATTTATTGGTAATAGATCTGATATAAATAAATAATTTTCGGATATCATCACATGGCCACATCCAAACAACGGTTATCTTTCTTTTTACCCAAGCTCTCGCCTTCAGAAATGGGTGTGTTCAACACCTATTTTTCACCAAAGGTGCAAACGTGACAGATGGTGAATTCATCGCGATCTTCGGCACCGTAGGTACATACGTCTTTAGATCGACACAAACAACTCGGTCACCACTGTTCTTTTATATTCTAATATCACCCGCAGCTTCGCCTGTGTGGAAGTAAATTTCACAAACAAACGTTGAACCCCCATTTTAGTTCCTTAAGGGTGGAACTTCGGCACTTTCCTAACATATAGCTACAACTCATTATCACACCATCCGAATTAAATATATATAAGAACCAGGACAAATAATAAAATACATTACATCAGACTATAAATAATATGAATTATATAAATGCCTTGATGCAGAGATCGAATCAGTCAGATAAAGTTACCACTAGACTAACGCTGACGTACCCACAAGCGAAACACTCCTCATTGCTTACGATTTATAAAATGGACACTATTTTAAATTTCAATTTCCTTTAAACCAGTACCGTTTAAGCAAAGGAATGTGTTCTAATAAAGCTGAAAGTAAATCTCCCGACGCGACTAGGCTACAGCCACCCGAGTTACTTATGCATTGCAAACCTGCATTTTGTAGGTTGGACTTATAAACTGTTCCTTGAGGAATTTGGTGCAATTTTGCTGTTGCACTATTTGGTTGTTATGTATATGCTTGGGGTGCTTTACTGTGAAGGGAAACATCGTGAGGAGACCTGCATATGTCTGAGAATATACATACATAGGCTCACGCCTGTATCCCATGGGGGTAGGCAGAGACCACCGATTGCCACATGTTACGATCCTTACATACTTCTTTCGCTTCATCCACATTCATGCATCACTTCATACACTTTCTTCGGTTAGGAGTGCTCCGAATTTGACCTTTCTGAAAAATACTATTATAAATATAAAATGTCTGAGAGGTAATTCAAAAACATGTATAGTGCCTGCGACGGCGATGGACTCACCCTCTGGCACTTAATCATAAATATGGGTGTTATTGCTATAACACCTCTGCTGACCCCTTCGTGGACCTTCCTGGGATGGCGTGAACATATTTTTTTTATTCATAGTTATTAAGTAATAGGAGTTTTCAACACAGTTCATGTACTTTAATTAACTTTACTCATATAATATGAATGTAAGTGTTGAAGCTCTTTTAGCGAGTATTTAACTATTGACATTGTTTACTCCATTAGCACAAATTGTTTTGATGTTTAATTAAACATGAATGAGTGTACATTTATAATAATATTAATTTAAATAAAGTGCACTTAGCGAATATTTTATAACTAGCTGTGTCCCGTGGCCTCACCCGCGTTGTCTTAATGTCATGCTTGGCTTTTTTTATAAATAGCTTAAGTTACTCTTTGTAACATCAGATATCTATCAGTGAAATGCTGGTTAAAATCGGTCTAGCTGTTTTAAAGATTACCCGGAAATTTACGTACAGTATATACTTTCATATGCTTTGGTGCAGAACTGTACAAACAGATATTTCAATTTTATTATCTGCAGGTTGCTTTGCGAGGTTTTTGTTAACCGTAATATTCTAAGTGTTACACCACTATAAAAGTTGGTATATTACTTATTTGTGTGATTGATTTTGTATTTTTACAATTGTATAATATTTTTGATAACAGTAATTAATGTTTTTTGTTGTTGTTCTTCTCGGTAAAAGCAACCTTCCGAGCCTAGCGGTAGCATGTATAATTCTGTATAATTATGTTGTTCTGACGATTTGAAAGTACTTTGTAAAAAAAATTAACTGAATAAATATATTTTTGAGTTTGAGTTAACTGCGCATTTATTCCGTTTTACTAACAAAGCTGCACACATATACCCTTATATCCTTAACGAAGTAACCTTTTAACGAATCCGCACATTAGCACAGGTGACACTGGCAAGCTCGCCTGTCACCTGTGAATAAATAAATTACGGGAATCCATCGACCCAGCTCAACCCCAAACAAATAGAACAATTATCCAGCCTTTTGCGGTGGACGTGTATTTATTATTGACGCAAATACCGCCAGTTTATGTAAACGTTAGTAATCACAGGAGGACAGTACACATGGTACAGATATCTTGAATATTACGAGTATAAAGGTGAAGAGATTATTTGTACGGTATGGCTCATCTCAGCTGTGTTATTTGGTAAGGTAACACGGTGACGAACTCGTCGGTGAGTTTCGGTTTCGAACATACGAAATTGAACTTCTTAGGTTTGACGTGTGATTTTGTGACACCAAATTTAAACGTCAAAGCGGAGAAGTAGTAAGACGTCTGTTCTCTTTGTTTCATATATTTTAAAGCACAACTAAATTAAAAATTCCATCGACCAATCCCTACACCCACCGATCAATCCCCATCGTTTGTTTTCTACTCTATCCACGTGACATTGGCGAAATTGCGTGGCAGCCCCGCAGAAACCATAAACAAGAAGTGAAGTGAAGTGACGTCACTGCTACTGCTATGAAAATGTCAGTAGGTATTATCTCTCAAAATGATTTCTTGAACAGCGAGGATTCCAATGGGTTCCTTCACATATTTTTAACAATTTACAAGATATTTTTCTCAACAATCACTTGACTTTGGCGAAATAGTTTTACTTAAGCTCATCGCCATTAAATAAATAAAGGAAAGGAAAGATGATTTCTTACAGATAGAGCGTTATATATAAAGTAAAAACTTAAACTTAAAAGCACATCAATATTTTAATCAGCGATGAGGAGATAAATAGCAAATAATTAATTAAATGTGTCCCGTGATGACAGGCATCTGTACAATAATACAAAGATACAAAGACTGACTACAAACTTTGTAAAAACATATAAACATTGTTGTCCCAAGAAATTGTTTGTAATTATTCCTGGGACTTATTGAAATACATCACAGCGGGAAAGAGGCTATGTGTTCAACGCATAAGGTATATTTTCATAGAAAAAGAGAGCCAGATAGTAAGTGATTACAACTGCTGGCAGGTCGCAGTTCTAGACAATCGCGGCGGGCCGATTTTCGTAGTAAATGGTACTGCTCTAACAGTGCAGAAATAAGATAGGATCTCTTTAAGCTCTCTTCAAAATATTTTGGCGATTATAGGATATCATTTTAATAGAGATGTGGTAAGGTGGACGACTCATAATTCAATAGCTGCTCCTCAATTAACACGGAAATACCTCACTGCTTATCAATTATTCTGTGCACTGGTCAGGTTAATGTATTATTGACATCAAATTAATTAATTAATCTGAAAAGCTTAATTAATAATGTGTAGGTATCTATTAAATTTAAACGCGTATTTTATAATTCTAATTGAAGTCAAACGTTTCATTTCTTCAAAGTGATCGCTCGTTTATCTCCATCGAGCATCGTCGTTGGGACCCAAGGCTGTGTGTGTATTCTTCGTAAATATGAAGCAAAAATATGGTGTTTTGTTATGATGATATATTACCGGTGTTGAACATAGTGTAGCAAGTGTTTTATTAGAAGACCTCACATTTAAAAGAATTTTGAGAGGTTTGTTAGATTTTACGGTATAGTTAGATAGATATGATAACCGCGGGCGCAGCGCATATTTTTGAGTAATTACATATTGTGTGGTCAGATAAGCAGCCGGCTGCGCAATGTCCTGGCGCGGTAAATAAATTAACATTTAAATTGTATTTGTCCTAACATTTGCATCACAAAGAGTCATGGGTTGTTGTACTCCATTTGGTTGACACGACGATAAATAAGGAAGACAAGGGTTATCTTCTTAAACTTACATTTAGCTCGGAAAATTATGGTAATTTGGTATTTTGTTTATGTGAATTTAAAGTGAGGCCTCTGCCCCCTCACTACTAAATTGGGTTGTAATTTGTTGTGTAGTTTGGGAGTTGAGTGCGATAATGATATAATAAATACCGCAAAGTTTAATGGTCATTTGGGTAAGTCTTAGGGCCACTTGGTATAAACTCTACTTAGGCTTAAATATAGCTTTAAATCTTGCATTTAGCTTAAATATTCGTCCATGTTAAAGTGGCAGCTTTTTCGGTTGATAAGTCGTTAAATCTCGATTTAGTAACAGCAGTTTATATTTTAAGCTCAACTATTATTGAAAAATCTGATTGCCTGAATCCAATTTGGATAGATTGCTTGCAAATATGGACACACAAGACGAGTATAACGAAATTTAAGTCGAAATTCATATGATTCAGCAATCGTGATATAAATCGTTTCTTTATATTATATAAAGCAAATAGGCCTCCAAGTTAAGAAGTTCACGCACACGTCACAACCGTCAATATACTAGAGGAAAAATAAGGCAATAAACGTTACCTCATTTATTCGTTCCAATAGCAATTAGTACTCGTTACTTCTGATACCTCATACTATCTAATGTTGGAGCAACGAATCGAGTTCTATCGTATTGCGTACGCGTGCAGTATGCCGTATGAAATGCATTCGCATGTAAGTAACGTTTCGTCACTCGGCACTAGATCTCGCACCCGTTACTCAGTACCGAATACATAAGGTTTGCAACAGCTCTAAAATAAACTTAGTGAGTTACATTAACATAAAAATATTCATAGTAATCCTAAAAATTTCAGCTCAAAAATCATGAGATCGATCTACCGCTACATCGAGTTGCAAAACATTCTGACTTTCTTTTTCCAAATAATTTTCACCACACACGTTTTTTTTAAATAAAACAGTAGAAGCCCATAAACTACATAATCTTATTTGTACTGAATTGGTTAAAGATGTTCAGACAGATAAGGAATTGACAGAATAATTAATGATATCTGTGTATTTATTTGGAGTTCACTCATTATATTTCCAAGGCTGTTTAAAGTACCCAAAGCTTATTCGGCCAGATATTTTATATTAAAAAATCAAACCTAAAATCTTCAATCTAATTCCGTTGGATAATTTAATATTTCCCTTGTCCTATTTCGTGCTATCCCTTAGGTCATTTGAATAAATGTTCCATAAGCTGTCAATCCTATATCAATATTGATATAAAATATTATACAAACCACCTCTGCCTATCCTTGTGGGACTCGGTTTGATTAGTACTTAAGTAAGTAAAGTCAACATAAAATTAATTCCATTGTAAGATACGTAGGTAGGAGTAGTCATAGAGTTTATCTTACTAATAAAGGGGTCATTTTTGTGAGGCTGTAACTTCAAAACTATTAAAAAAAAACAATACTGCGTTATTCGTGGAAACCCAGAAAAAATAAAAAAGTTTTTGTTTATAGGAGAGTAAACATCCAGGCATACTCAGTCCTTTTATATTATAATATGGTATTTACTCAACATTCTCCGAAACAGGCTAGTGTAACAAATCCGCATGGGCAAATAACATAAAGGCCGTTCCGCCGACTAACATCTCATTCACTTTAATATTGTCTCATTTAGTTTCATAAAAAAAGAAGCCGTGGTGGTTGGGGTTAGAGCAGTCGCCTGCTACGCAAGCGACGCAAGTTCGAATCCCAGCGGGGCCTGTACCAATGAGTTTTTCTAAAAAACTTATGTGCACCACGTGCTTTACGGTGAAGGAAAACATCGTGAGGAACCTGCATATGTCTGAGAAGTAATTCAAAGACGTATGTATACTGCCTGAGACTGCAATGCACCTCTGCTTACCCCTTCGGGGACCCTTCTGGGATGGCGTGAGCATATTTATTTACATTGTCTTAAAGGACTTCAACCGTTATCACATTTAAGATCTTAGTACAAGGTACAGTTTTAATGTGTGCCAGCCTTTATTACTTAAGCGTGGAATGCTATTGAATTTCCCTCTGAAAAAGGAGTGTGCAGTCAACGCACATGTTTCACCGTAAAAAATATTTTAAACAATAAAAAAAAATTTAACGCAATCTAGGAATAGTCATCATAGCTTAGGCACAAAATATGAATATAACTTTGTTCTTCGACTTACCGTTGAAAGTCTTTAACATGGCTTACACTATGATTCTGTATTTTTGTTATAACACAATTCAATTCAGACAGTGCAATATTTATATTAGCACGAAAATTGTTATTTCAATCACGGATTTTAACACTGCATTTCACGGAACGTCAGTGGATTTTAAACACACCACATTCGGCTAATTTCAGTTCATGCATTCACTTACGAATCGAAATCACATTGACGAATGAAATGTCAGATTTAGGTAAATGTCAAACCAACATCTGACAGCTGCTATGCTTTGACTGAAGATAGCGTAACTAGTGCGATATATTTTACTGTAAGCGAAATTTTTTCTTCATCTTCGGTTTTACTAAGAAATAAATAATCATATCTCTACTTTATCTTTGGGTTTTCTCTTCTCTGTTACAATAAATGGGACAAAAAACTCATCTTTAAACTTTAAGCCTGCCGTGTCAAGCCATGACACCCTACTCTCTTTGCTAAATTAATAATTATTATAATAAAATTGATATTGCAATTATTAATTTAGCCACGAGATAAAACTACTAATCTAACTGTGAAAACAAAACAACAAGCTTTAATTAAAAATCGTTTTTTAATGATATCAATACATATTTACAAAGTTATTTATTATCATACCTGCCGTAATCATTATCGCTACATCATTGGCTATATTTACATAACATTTCCCTTAAAACTAAATAACGCTTATAATATTGTACTAAATTTGCATTATTCTTCAAAATAATACATCAGGACTTAAAATCAAAATTTCTTTAGTAGTCTTGTTATTTGACTAAATGCACATATATAAGTTTAATTCTGATTAAACATTGATTTTTAATCTTATCTCGATTATGCAGGTTCAAATAATAAAAAAGATATTGCGTTATCTTTTGTTAGAAATAGTGTTAATAAATTTAAAATATAAGGCGATTTATTTCAATGCTTTTTTTTATTGGCATCATTTTAGTTAATCATATCAAAATGGTTCTTTCTTATCTGCGAGGACTTTAGTAGCAGGTTGTAGCAGGTCACCGTCGCAAAAAATATCATGTTAACTCATAATGATTTATAGACATAAAAGCTTTTAGAAATTCACTTCGCGGACGTCCTTGTCCTAAAAACTTATAAGCTTATAACTATTCAACTATAACATTATTAGAAAGTTAAATTAATGAAAAATGTGCCTGGAGGAAACTCAAACTCAATCCTCTACAGACGAATGTTTTGATAAATATATCCAATTTATAACTTATATAAGTCCATAAGAAAAAGCGTCGAAATAATTATCCGAAATCTGTTGTCTGAGAACTAAAACAATTCAGCGATTTGCCTGGAAACTTATAAAACTTAGTTAATTGTACGTCTTATACCTAGCTGTTTATATTATTATAAGATTATATACACGATTATAATTATTTATACATCATTTTGATATGCTTTAGTATTAATGTGTTTAATACTGTATGTAGGTAGGTATGTATTTATTTATATGTATGTAAATATTTAATTGCTTAGGCCACCAATCTCTACTGGGGCCTTACCATAACCTCCTATTGCTATGATAGTTATACTCTTATTATGAGACAGATGTATATGTCGTGTATAAGTCTGTCACTGTCGCACAGCTGAAATAACATTGACATAAGAGCTCATGGTTGGGCCCCTGTACACGTACACTGGACTATTTCTATTCAGTCATTACTCCTAAATTTTGAATCAATTCGAAGCGCTTCTAGCGAGGGGCTTTGGAACTAGATTTGACGTTTTATGAGGCATTATTGTTGTCTGTCCTTCTGTAATTAGTTTCATGGACCCTCGCTATAGACAACATCGCCAAAATGTCTATAAGTCGACGGCTATTGCCAGCTCAGCTTACTTGTATAGTGTAGAGGTGTAGACAAAGTTACATTAGCCTCTCGCTTTATTAATATATAGCGAAAAATCGATGGGAGATCATAAAATGTATAGGAATGAGATATTATGTCATGGACTGATTTATGTCAGTTCCATAAATTTTGTATCACTTCCATTAGCGCAAGAGCGAAAGATTATTACTTTGTCTAGGCCTAAATAATACCGTCCTATTTTTGCAATGCAATTATTTAATACATTAAAATAATCATACATTATTACTTATTTTGTCAGACGGTCTATGAGATCAGTAAACATGAACTTAAAAATTATTATGTACAGTTTATTAGTACCTATATTTTACATTGTCTAGTAAGTACACACATGTATGTTGTGTAAATATGTAATTCGTTCATACATATTGTTAATATTATTCCCTTTTTAAAACAAGGTCACAATCTTCCTAATTATTTCCGAGGAGGTACATTCGCACGCAATCATTTTTATATTTTATTCATTAACATAAATATTTTATGTACATATTACAAATATATGCTGATGCCTGTATCGCATGGGATAAGCGGAAGGTATTAATTCCTTTTAAATATAAAATGGCCATTGAGATATTATTCCTACATTATAGAAGACACTACAAACAATGCCATATGGCAAACAGCGCATCTATACATCTATATCTATACGGATAATTAAAATTGAAGTGTCTGTTTGTAATTTCAAAATAACAGCTTTTGTCTAAATGCATGTGAAAGTATATACAGTACTAACATAAAAAAAAATATCTCTGTCTGTTTGTTTCGGGTAATTGCTGAAATGGATGGACCGATTTTATCGGGACTTTCACTGGAATATAGCTAATTTTACTAGGAGTAACGTAGGTTTATGTAAAAAAAACAGTTACTACGCGGGTGAAACCGCAGGGCACAGCTAGTATACAATATGTTATCGATGAAAGTGCAACTGGATTCACAAGATGCATCGTCTCAATCGGCAACAAAGTACGGAATTCTTGGTATACTTATATCAACGAGTGATTGTAGTGTCTTCTCCAGTAGTTATACAGAACATAGCTTCAAATAATATACCTTCGTTAATCTAATCTAGTTGTTTAATGCAGCTAACCGCTAGCCTAAATTAAATTGACTCTGATTTATCCGTTTGCAAAACATAACTTATCATCTCGCACCAATTTCAATTTTAAATATATTTATTCTACTAATTATCGAGAGTAGGATGCAAAAACTACTAATTATAGTTAAGTGTAGCAACACTGAGGTAGAATAGGATGTGGAGAAGGGCATCGCTCGGTGTGCGGAGGACCCTGTTGATTCGGCAGTCGGCAACCAATTGTTGTCCAGGACAGACTGCTCTATAACATTCTGCATCGTGTCTAAAGAGAGAGAGAGAGAGAAAATATTATACTACAATATACTTCGTCCAAGGAATAAGTAGCTCTGAAATAATGCCATAAAAATAGTCCATACGTCATACCCATTCTATTATTCTGTGAGAATCGATTCGTAACATTTGAAATTCAATTTTGTTTAGCATAATGTAGTTTTCTTTGGATACATTGATTGTTGTAATTGCCATAAAATACAAAACCTCCGCTATACTTATTCCTTGGACATGAAATTGATAGTAATAGTACTATTACGTGCTATTACTATCAATTTCAACGATAATTTGAACGAATATTCAGTAAGTATACAGACGCCCTACCATAACCTCTTATTGCCATCGTAGATTGACAATGATTATGAGACAGATGTATATGACGTGTATAAGACTCTCACTGTCACTCAGGACAACTATGATAAGAGGTTTTGGTAAGGATCTTGTGATAAAAATACACTGGTCTTTAATTTGTTTTAATTCTTTCAGCAGTCCATATTTTGCTTATGAATTTCATTCAAAATAAAATCTATACAGAAAATAAAATAGAAATGTCTGTTTGTAATTCAAAATTTTCAGTTTTAACTATATTCATATAAAAGTATATACGGTACTTACTTACATAAAATAATCAATTTAAAAATAACTTTGTATGTCTGTCTGCTAGACCGATTTTAACAGGACTTTTACTGGCAGATAGCGGATGTTTCAATGAGTTACATAGGCTACTTTTATTTTGATTATTCTACGCGGGTCAAACCGCGGGGCACAGCTTGTCTTACCATAAGTTGTAACGTCGGGTGTGTAAAATTTCTGCTCCGCCGGTTGCAGTGGTACTACGAACCCTAAGAAAACAGTGATACATTAGATATAGTGGTTAAATATTAATATCAGATAAATTGTCATACTCTATTCTATTTAATTTTAAGTATCAAGAACTATGCGAGCGAGCCTTGGTGGCCTCGAGGTTAGAGCAGTCGCCTGCTACGCAAGCGACGCAGGTTCGAATCCTAGCGGGGCCTGTACCAATGAGATTTTCTAAAAAACTTATGTACAGTGATTTCACACCACGTGCTTTACGGTGAAGGAAAACATCGTGAGGAAACCTGTATATTTCTGAGAAGTAATTCAAAGACGTATGTATAGTGCCTGAGACGGCGATAGACTCACCATCTGTCACGTTGGCACTTAATCAAAATTCGGTGAAAAGTGGGTGTTGTGATAACAACACCTCTGCCTACCCCTTCGGGGAATACAAGCGTGTGCATATTATATATGTATGTATCAAGAACTATGCTCAAATGCTTCAAGGACAAGGTTTGTCTGTCCGTTCATCTGCCAATTATGTATAAACTTTTGTCAAGAATGCAAATAGAAGAAACATATTGAAATGTATGTAAACAAAGTGCATGACACTTTATTTAGTTTTAACATATTTATTTTTATTTTAATAAACTGAACTCCTTTGGTTCGTTCATAGAGCAGTCAGAGTCTATGTCAGAATATGACATTTGGATAACTGACGTTAGAATATAATATAAGTAAGAATGTAACTGTAATTTTAATATTTAAATATAAGTGATTAATAACTGGTGAAGCAATAGCTTTAAATGTTGTTTCTCTTTTCAGGTAAGACTTGTGATATATACATGTAATAGAATATTCTGTAAATGTTGTCAAAACTAGTGTATGTATAAAATAAATTTTCTCTTTTCAGAGCAACTCAATTTTCGTTATTGTTTTACAATTCATCATATCCAAAAATATATTCATAATTTAACACATTATATGTATTTAACCTTTGAATAATATCCAATGTCCTGTAAAAAATAGTAAGAGATAAGAAAAAAATTGTAAACCAAAAGAAGTTTCAGTCACCGCCTTGCCTGGCCTTATCACATACATTGTTAGGGTCGGCACTGGATTCAACCCGATGTGGCTGATTACCTGAGTTTTATACGAAGCGACTGCCATCTGACCTTCGTAATCCCTTTTACGTGGAAAGGCGGTAATCTAGATTAAACCAGTTGTCAGACTCTCTTAGGTCATTTGGATCATTTACACTGTGGCCCGAACAATCGAGCCACCAATCGGGCAACAATAAAGAATTAAGGCCACAGTGTAAATGGAAGTCCCATTTACATTGTGGCCTTAATTCGGGACACCACGTAAAGTACCCCCTGCGATTGACCTGTAACGATCGCCAAAGATGTTAAAGTGGCATCCGGGACCGACGGCCTAACATTATCTCCGAGGCACGGAGGGAACTCGGGCGTTCACCCATCCAACTAGTGGTTGATCGAATGATATGCGGAATAGCAACTGTGCCACGAATTCTTTAAGGCACTGCCTTGTTTTGACTGGTTACTTTTAATTGTCAAATATACTTACGTGGTGGTGGTTCAGTAGTTGTAGGTGCAGGTGTGGTTGTCGTTGTGGTCGTCGTTGTGGTCGTTGTCGTGGTGCTCGTTGTCGTTGTTGTTGTAATTTTGATTTCTAAGTCAAGTTCATTCGTTACATTTATGAATTAGATGCCTGCATGTGAAGGTTGCTTTTGCTGAGAAGAACCCGGCAAGAAACTCAACAATTACTCTTTTCAAATGATGCTGCATAGCTATAGAGTAATAGAGATTCGCTTTTTGTGCTTACAGTATTAGCATACAAGGTGTATGCTAAGAGCTGTCTTAGTGAGTAACAACACAATTTTACCAACTGTAATGTGATAAATTGATAGTGTAAAATAGTATATAGGCAGATAACTTAAATACATTACGTGGTTAAACCACGTTATTGCAAAAGGGTATCCTGCCGCATAAGGAGACTAAAAAGGCAGACCAGCTTGCAAGTGGTCTGAGTGGGGCTCTGGCTTCTCATTTGCGCCTGGACTTGCGGCAGTATGTTAGCGACTCATGTTGCAGAGAGCATAGCAAGACTGGGCTATATGTCATTTATACGAATTTTGAATACGTATAAACGACATATAGCCCAGCTAGTTAACCTAGAACGGTCGGGTACCATCTATGAAAAGTATTCCACTTCAAATAAAATAGGGTTTAAATGTTTGAGGAATTATTTTCCTAATGTGAGATTTATTGGGATAGTAACTTCTGCGTGCTTTTGCTACACTCTTGGTAGAACCGTCGTGATCATTATGAATGTAATGGTATCTTGCTGAAAAAAACGCCGTCATTATTTACCTATCCCACTATCACAGCGTTGATTCACAGAATTTAGGTAATTACTGCTGATTTCACATACAAACTTTAGTCCCCCATTTTACTCCCTTAGGGGTAGAATTTGGGAATCCACTTTCTTAGTGCACGTTTCTAGGGTCAGCGGTTTAGGCTCTGCGTTGATATAGGAGTCAGTCAACCAGTTAGTACATAAGAACTTTGAATTCGATAAGTATAGATGTCATTCTGCGAGCCATATAAATGGGATAACACCCAACATATTTAAAACCACGCAGATAATGGATTTACGCAACATAAATAAATTTAAATGTTGACCAATGGAATGTGATTTGAGGTTAACACACACTTTAACGTGACGTATTTACGACTATAAAGTAAAAGCGTGGCATTTGTAGACTGTTATACTATTTATACCAATGTATATATAAGCTAGACGAAGAAATTGGGATGTAAGATCTTTATGTTATTTTGTAGACCGAAGCGGGTCGGAGTCGAGCGTCTGCCTTAGCACGGTCAATTGATAGTACATAATTATGTTTTGTATGGACACACTAACGCTATACCGAGTGGCATCCGAGTGAGGGCCGAGCAATGTCCTAAGCTACTGTCGAAGCTCGGCTCTTGCTCGACTCGGGCCCGGCACGATCTAACGTGAGTCATTCTGAACACTAATGTACTCCAAGTGTGGGTTTGTAAATGTTCAAACGACGTCGCTTAACTTTGCGTTTAAGCGTACATCGAAATGTGATGATGAGCCATCTTTGGCATTGAACCACAACCTTCCTCCGAAAAACACAGTTTAAGCCACAATATAACGCAAAGGTCAAGCGACGACGTTTGAACGTGTCAAAACCTAAAGAATTAACTGCAAAGATACCTAAGCCTTTTCAGTTTAAATGGCTATACTCACCATAAAGCCTTAGAGTGCCTTCGGCTTTGCCCATGGTGTTAGTAGACACACACGTATAAGTCCCAGCGTCTTCTCCAGTAAATTCGGATATATCTAGTATTGTTCGCATCTTATACGAAGCGAGCTGTGCCACTGACACGTCGTATTTATCGCTGAAAATAAATAGTTAGAATTAGAATTTGCTTCTAAATTGATCTGATTTCCACACCGTATACTCATGTTATTCAGACATGTATCTGTACTCATGCATACATATGCTCACACCTTTATTCCCCGGAAGAGTAGGCAGTGGTGTTGTAACAACAACACTCATATTGCACCGAATATGATTAAGCCAATCAAACTAAAACAAACCAAAAAATCTATGGCAGTACGTCTTTTTTGGTTCAAAGCATGGAATCTTGTGTCGCATATACAACTATAGATTGTAATGAATTATTCCGGTCTGATCCTCTCGTTTGAACCGAGTGGTTCAAACGAGAAATAGAGCCCTATTATACAAGAGTTTGTATAGCCCTATTTCTACAAGATGATCTAGGAACCTCCATACCTTCTGATTTCATTATAATAAGAGTAGGTATCTACATTATTTTAATCGTCTGAGTAAGTAAACAGTTTTTGCGATCCAGCAAATAACACGATGAAAAAATCTCTTAGCGGAATTGAGCTTAACTTAAGCCCAATAAAGTAAATAATAAGGTCACGACTAAATTTTAATCGGGAGATCATCTAGTGCGGTCCTGCGATTTCAACAAATTTGATGCCTCATAAACGCGAAAATGGGGTCGGGATTACTTGCTGTAGATATCTGTTCCCTCATAAAATAAAACAAAAGTAATCTAACAGATTACTAATTGGAATTCACTGGCCTATTTTATAACGGTCCTAAAGTAAATATAAATCTCAAACTTGATGTCTGGATAATTTAATTTTGTTCTATTTATTAACACCTGAGTTCAGAGTTAGCTTTTGGCAGTTTGAATCGTTTATTATCAAACTTTGAATTTGTTAAATTATAAGTTTGCTTTCCAAGCGTGCTGATGAATACGGTAAGTTCGCAAAAGTATTATTTGTATAGAAATGAAAGTACATAATCAAACTAGCTGTGCCCCACGGTTTCACCCGCGTAGAGTTAGTTTTATATAATATTAATATTACGTATATACACATTTTTCGTAGTGTCTTTCCTCAGACGATTTAATATTTTTTATGAACATAAAAGCGGTTATTGTGACTAAACTATGACAGTTAGATATGTGCTCTCGCGGACTTTTTTGTAAATCTTAATAAGATCTACAAACCCATAGTACATTATATTACTCTATTATCAATAGTTTTTGCAGCGCAGGCATAAATAGGTTCTCAATTTTACACCTTGAGTTACAAAATCACAATTTTCTTACGACCCGCAAATTTTTTTGAAAATAAAGTATAGCCTTTAAACTTCCTCAATAACTGGACTATCCAACATTGAAAGATTTTTTGAAATCGGACCTGTAGTTCCTGAGATTAGCACGTTCAAACAAAAAACAAATTTAACTTCCTTGACTTTGGGTATTAAGACCGGGATAAAAAATTTAAATTTTCACTAAAAAAATTTTTATTTTTTACATATCGCTCCTAATTGGTATTCTTTTTTTCAACTTAAGTAAAGGATTTATTCTTTCGAAAATAAATTACAAAAGACAGATTATGAAGTAAGTTAAAGTAGAAAGTAAAATTGAGATGAGAAAAGAATTGATAAATTATGAGTAATTTGTGAAATAATCCTACACTTATATTATAAAGAGGAAAGATTTGTTATCAAGCTTCAGGTTGGTAATTTTATTGTGAGAGAAAATTCAGATTAAAGAGCTTAAAACAATTGCTTGTGTCTGCATTATTATATTATACCATGTTTACAAATAAACTACAGGAAATTGGAACGCTTAATAAATAGTAACAAGCAAACCAATACAAATGTATATTTGCGACGAATTACATGTATATCATGTTACTAATAGGTACGTGGAATACATTGTTTGATAGAGAGGTATAATCTTGAATGAACATTATTTGGTATCTTGCCTACGAAATTAGGCCAATATTCAGTAGACTGGTTGAGCAATTGGGCTGAGTGTCGGATTTAATACTTGAGTGAGGGCAAGACACCCGATGTTGGCTTTGATACGTAATCGACACCTTACCTACTTCCTGGTGTAATCATAGCTTGTAAGCTAATATAAAGACAAAAAGACGAGCCGTGGTGGCCTCGGGGTTAGAGCAGTCGCCTGCTACGCAAGCGACGCAAGTTCGAATCCCAGCGGGGCCTGTACCAATGAGTTTTTCTAAAAAACTTATGTACAGTACTCACACCACGTGCTTTACGGTGAAGGAAAACATCGTGAGGGAACCTGTATATTTCTGATAAGTAATTCAATGACGTATGTATAGTGCCTGAGACGGCGATAGACACACCATCTGTCACGTTGGCACTGAATCAAATTCGGTGAAAAGTGGGTGTTGTGATAATAACAGCTCTGCCTACCCCTTCGGGGAATACAGGCGTGAGCATATGTATGTACGTATGTATAAAGACAAAAAACATTGTTCAGAGAATTACTTTAAACATGGTACACAAAATAAGTGCAAAAAAATCAACTAGAGGGCTTAAATAGTAGTTTTAATACGAAAATAATTGATTAGTGTTAGGGGTGTGTGTGTAGTGTGGTAATAAGTTGGATTTTGGCGAGGCCTGTATCTTGAGAAACCATGAAATTAGTTCTAAAAATATGAACTACTTGCTGGTGCCTGTGAATACGTCTGCGCAGGATTTGAATTATCTATATATATAATAGCATCTGTGTTATTATGATTATAAAGCTATATTATTGTAACACATATACATCCATACATACAAACTTCGGCGTTTATATAATATTATTATTAAGTATTTCAACAATATGATATATAACAATATGTATCATATCAACGTTAAAGTTCTATAATGTTGGCATACCTTTGAAATTGCGCAAATGTATTATTTTTATAGTATTTAATAATACATCTACTATCTTATGTAAGTATTCTTGATAGGGGGTGAAATAATTTTCATCATTTGAATATTTAACGCAGAGCCTTTGCAAAGAACATAATATACCCACGTCTAAGTGACCACATTCAAATTAAAAAATCAAAGACGCAGCATAACACTCTTATATTATATCGAAAAGTGTAAGATTGAGATTTCAATACACAATATTGTAAGATAAGATCCTCACTTGGACAGAATCATCTCCTCGCCACCCTTGAGCCAGTAGTTGATAGCTTGAGGGTAGGCCTCCACAAAGCACTCCAGTCTCGTGGTGGCCCCTGTCGGCACCCCGATCACTTTTGTCGCTACCACCGTTGATGGGGCAACTGGGCAAAACAACAAATATATATAAAAAAAACATAGTATTACTCAAATGATACCTTATTACTAATCACTTCAAAGAGAATAACCGATTCGAAATGCTTCTGCAGTGAGTAAATTCGTCAACGATCCGATTTTTTCATATGTTAATTTAAATTATACTGAGGGCTCACTACTTACATTAAGAATGTAAAAAAAACGTAACCCCCGACGTGAACCGATGGATCATGCATTCAAAAAAATACAGACCCCTTTGTCATAATCTATCTATACTCAACGGAACTAATATCTTTTTAGAGCATTTACCTAAAGCTCGGGGCCATCAGCAGGTCTCGTGCAATTGCAAGTATTAGCAATGTCACGGAAAGTTAATGTACCAATGTTCTTCTAAGTTATCAAGTTCCCTTAGTCCCTTTAGTTACTTACTACTTAATAAGAGGTTGATTCTAGAGGTAAATTTACGTGACAATATACTTACAATTAACACTAAGCATGATGCGTTTGCTGACGGAAGGAGGTACGTCATTTGACGCGATGCATAGGTATGCGCCCATCTGTCTCCGCTCCACCTTCGTAAAGTTCAGGTTCGGGGCCATGAACATGTCTACTGTTGAAGAAGTTTGTTCGGTAAGAATTACAATAAGAAAAGGAATTAGTATTTACATCTCTTACCAACATTATATTATATCACTGTCTATTTTCAATTGCATGTTTAATGTGAGCAATTGCCATATAACGACATACAAGTGGGACAATAGGGCCGTATGATCAGGTAGAGCACTTTTTTGGTCATACCTTATAAATGCTAGTGTTCACAAATCAAATATCCTGCCCAAGCGCTAGATGAATCTGTATCTCAGACACAGTATAGTCCATTGAAAAGTTACATTTGGGGTTGCGTTTTTTAGAGGACGCAATTTTATTTTTTTGAAGTGTAGGGGGGATCAGTGTGAAGCTAAAACCAAGTTTGTGGGGTCGCCACCCTTGTCCCACGGCCGCCATCTTGAAAATAGGGGTTCAAATGGTTTTTACGATATATCTCTTAAACTATTTATCTGATAAAAAAAAATTATTAACATTTTTTGTTGCAAATTAAATTTTCT
This sequence comes from Watsonalla binaria, assembly GCA_929442735.1. Classification (NCBI taxonomy): domain Eukaryota; kingdom Metazoa; phylum Arthropoda; class Insecta; order Lepidoptera; family Drepanidae; genus Watsonalla; species Watsonalla binaria. The sequence goes on from OV838932.1 coordinate 3,741,242, forward strand.
ACAACTTTGGCTGAGTAACTTTTTGTCGTAGAACTATAAATAAAAAAGTTATAAGCGAAAATATTTAGAAATTCGAGAAAAAATGTATATTTTTCGGTACAACTTTATTTTTTATCATTTTACGAAAAAAATATAATCGATCAATTTTTTTAGATCGTTTTTTGAGGAACAACTTTTATAAGCAACATTTTTTCATTAAGTCAATAATTAAGGTTTTACAGCGCTCCGAAGTGAGTACTATTTATCACTACTCTTAACTAGACTTATATTATACGTGTGTATTAATAATGTGTCATCAGTTATTGTTACCTACCCCCTACACATCAAAAAAATAAAATTGCGTCCTCTAAAAAACGCAAGGTTAGACATAAAAATGTAACATTTCAATGGACTAGTACCCCTATCACGGGTTTGCCACCGTTTTCATGTTTGTACTCGCTAGCGTTACTTGCGATATTTGTATGAGATATTTTAATTCTTCAAGTCACCGCTGGGAGGCGCTGTGCAATTTGTCATACTAATATTCAGCGGAGACGCTAGCGAGTATAGATTAGGAAAACGGTTGCAACCCGTGATAGGGATACTGAATAAATATAAGCTTACTATAAGCAGTATAGTCGTATCTACGTGATAATAAGCGGCCTTAAAGGCGGCGGGCGTAATGTTAGTATGCACGCGCTCACGCAAGATTAAGCAAAAGTTCCTGTTTCAAAAATTTAGTCTAGTTTCCTTACCGTTTAGTAAGCTTATATTTATACTGTGTCTTGGGCCTTTTTTGAATCGGACCAACCGGGTGGTCAGCCGATAAAATGAATAATAAAAAAACAATACATATTTGTTTATTCCAGATTTGATGATTCCGCACCAATTGTCTTTATACACTTTGAGTGAAACATACGAAATGTAGATTGTTTTATCTCAGAAATGTGGTAAAAATATTCCCTCTGTTCCACCGTTTTTGACACCCAGAATGGTATAATGAATATTCATAGCACAAATACTTGGAACAGGAATGGAATGGCTGGAACTTCTTTATAAATGGCTGTGACAGTTTCGATTTACGTTCCAGCGTTCCTTTTATATACGCTATTACTTTAATTTCTCTTTTTCCCTTTATCCTCATCTCTTCATACGTGTTTTAAACCAATCCCAACGAATTTTGATTCGTATCACGAATGTCGTTCGGTCTTTATTGGCCTGGATTTATTTGCTATGTATCATGTTTATTTACATCGGTATTATCGACTGAATACTTAACTTATAGCGGATTGTTCCCGACTTGTTTGCTTGAAGCGTAATGAAAAGGGAAACCTATACAAATGTTTCTGAATTTAGACGAGTGTGTGAGAACTTTTCCATTGTATTATCAAAACCTGAAAACACTCTGGTATTTTTCATACCAGTTAAACCAGTAATTTAAGCTATTGTAAATTGTTTCTTGGTTAATAACCCATATCTTCCATCGTATATTGACGTGTGTCTCATAATCTTTTCAAGCGTCTAATCTTTTGGAAGCTTACTATAAACTAGCTGTGCCCCGCGGTTTCACCCGCGTAGATTTAGTTTTATATAATATATCGGTTTAAAACAGAAAGTTTCTTACAAAATTTCATCCCCTATTTTATCCCCTTGGTGGTAGAATTAATAAAAATCCTTTCTTAGCGGATACCTACGTTATAATATCTAGCTGCATGCCAAATTTCAGCCCGATCCGTCCAATGGTTTGGGCTGTGCGTTGATAGATCACTATGTCAGTCAGTCAGTCACCTTTGAGTTATACATATTTAGATAATATGCTCCAAATACAACTAAAATGTATCGACAAAACAAAAAACAGACTTAAATTTGTAAGAACCAGTATTAAGGTTGACTAAAACAATTCCCAATGCAATTTAAAATAAAATTTGTGTAAAAATCCTTCAAGTGGAACTTAAACAGTGGGCCCAGACATTTTAATTTCCATTTTATCATCTTGACTTGGACCTTTCACGACAAGGGTCATAAATCTAAAAGGCGCTGGAACAATCTACACTGATTTATACCTCATTGTACTCTTGCCCTAAATTTATTTTATAATTTGCTGTTAAAACTGGCCGTTTGCGTGTGAAAATTGCCTTCGACCCTTATTTGTTCCTTGGATTTTGATGCAATCTATTTCAATTCGGTTGATTTGCACATATTGAAACATTTCACGTAGTATTGTTCTACTCATATTTTTAAGCAATATATGGCAATCATTACAGGTCAGTCGGAGGCCTAAAATAGTGTGACAACTGGTTTAACCCAGATCACAGATTTTCCTCGTGGTTGCGAAGGTCAGATGGCAGTCGCTTCGTATAAAAATCAGGTTATCAGTGCCGACCCCAACAATGTATGGGATAAGGCCCGGGAGATGACGATGAACTTTACTGTTACGTTATATGTATACGTGTTACGATAAAGAAAAAAGAGAACTTGAGCAAAGCTAATAGTTTTTGGAATAGTATTTGGCAATCTGCAGAAAAGTGTTTTATTCCTATCTATGTCTATAATCTAGATGTCTATACACAGATACATAAAATAGAAATATCTGTTTGTAATTCCAAAATTACACCTAATGAAATGCAAATGAAAGTATTCACGGTTCTGACATCGAAAAACAAATTTTCAAAAATTTTTTCTCTCTTTCTGTTTGTTCCTTGTAATCTCTAAAACGGCGGGATCGATTTTAACGGGAATTTCATCGGCAGATAGCTAATGTTACAAGGAGTCACTTAGGCTACTTTCATTTAAGAAAAACATTTAGGGTTCTGCCGGAAATCTGAATTCAATCTTCGCGGTTGAAACCGCAGGGCAGAGCTTGACATCAATAAAGACTGATCAGCTATTATTTACTTTAGTTAAACCAATTTGAATAAACCAAGACTGTTTATTTCTATGACACCCAACAAGAAAGAATCAGTGCTCCCAGTAAAGATTTCAACGTCGTCATATTATTGTGGACCAAAATGTGTTGATCTCGGAATCTAATGTTGAATCGGAAAGATCGGAATTCTATCTCAATCCACCTCCGTAAAGGTATAAACGCATTCGCAGACACTAAACTTGTCGACGTTGAAACACATAAAATGGCTTATTCTCAGACATCCACAGCCATAGATTTTGAAAAATAAACTTTCATACATTCGTTCTCGCGACCTCTACGACAATTCAATTTCTTGGATATCATGAAACTCACTTGTATAAAATACCAATTAAATCACGGATGTCTGGGAATAAGCCATTAAAACCTTGACCGTTGAAATATTTAGAACACAACCGATAAGCGAATCCATTTTGAATCTAGAACTTAATAAAGAATTCAATAATTTCAATAACAAAAAGACATATTTATAAGTTATACCTTTCCGAAGCTCCCCATCTTCATTCCTCAGTTGGATGTTGGTGCCATCTTCTCTTCTCCAGAGTATTCTGGGCAGTGGTCGCCCTTCAGCTCTGCACGAGATGCTTATGTCCTGACCTTCACGGGCGACTAGGTCCCCGCTCGTGCCTTCGTCCACTATATTTGGCGGTACTGAAGCAAAGTATATACTTTTAGAATCACGTAGTAATATGTCTACGAAAGGATTTAGTGGAGCGAATGTTTTTGACATTAGTATGCTTATAAACGGCTTAAATTCCATTTAAATAACCATAAATTCATGATTCATTATGTATATAAAGAATTCTAAATGAAATCATTTACTGACTTCATTTATTTTAAGCTTATTATACTCAGCGGTTCTCTGAGGTTTGTAAATAAGATATTTTTTACCATAGAACATTTAATGGGAAGAGACCGGAAGAATGAAATTTATGTGTTCACCTAGCGAGGGGATATTTATTCGTGGGTAAAGAAAATATTTCCGCAATAACAAAAATTATATTATTTAGGGGCTTAGAATCCATAGCTGCTGATATATATATATATATATATATATATATATATATATATATATTCTCATGGTTCAGTAAATTAGGATACATTTTGGCGCAAGCCATGGAAAGTCACGGAATTTTAATAAGCTTGGAAAGAAAAGCGTTATATTCTTAGGATTTTAAAAGTAGTGAAAATATTAATCAATCTTTGAAATTTACAATATATTTTGCTCTTCTTAATATGCAAATATAAAATAGTTGTTTGCTTATTTGGCTCCGAGTCTAGTGGACTGATTTCACAAATTATTAATTAAATATTGTTTCACTAATATTATGCTACAACAACGCTAAGTATACATATAAGTTATGTTGTTAATCGCAGTTAATTAGGGATCCGTAATTACACGCGAGCAAAGCCGCGTGGCTTGTATATGGAAGCAAGTATATAATATTTCGAAATAATTTTAGTGTTTATTGTCTGTAAAACGTAGTACCTACTAAATGAAGTCCAAATATCTTTATATGTGTAGACTTATAACAAAGTACTTTAAATTCGATTGTATGGATAACAGTATTAGTACAGCGAGACTGTTGGTGTTGCAAGAGATTTAGGCTGCAGTAGCCGCTTACCAACCTCCGTAATTGATGATATCATCATCACCCTGGCCTTATCCCATACATTGCTGGGGTCGGCACTTGATTCAACCCGATGTGACTGATCACCAAATTTTTATACGAAGCGACTGCCATGTGACCTTCGGGACCCCGTAATTGATGATATAAAGGAAAAAATTAATAAATGCAGATGAAGAATTCGAAGCAGTGAGAGCCATTCAGTGATAAAAATATATCTAATAAAATAAAATAAAACATGATTGAAATAATCCCCAATAAATATTTAAATTCTAAGAAATTAAGTCTCCACCTAGAGCTACGCTATCACAGTATCTACGTATACTTTCCACCTTTGTAGTATACATCATAGATATATAATCCCCCTTATTAAACGAAGACTAGACCAAACTCGTACTAAAACGATATCCACCCCTTTTTCTAAATCACAGAAAGAGTTACTTTGTAGTAAGGAGGGATGTGTTTTATCAATGCCTCCTGGATAATAGACACTCTATCTCGTAAATAAGATAGAGTTTATAAAGCAACAGAATCTCAGTAGTAATATGATTCAGCACTGCAAAGTGCGGAGGCAACGGAACCGCAATTTATAAACGGTTATCTTATCTCAAGAGGAGTACAACACGTTGTGACGTAAGTCTATTGAACAGTCTGAGAGCAGATCAAATCTTTATATTACATCTGTCGGTTTTGTCAATGGCGAAATATTTTGAACATTCTGTTCAGATGAGCTGTCCTTTTTTACACATTCATCAAGATTACAACTGCATTTTTATTAGTGTGGGCATTTTACAACACAACAACTATATAATATAAAATTGAAGTATCTGTTTTTTTTTCACAGTAGAATATTTTTTATTTTTATTTGTCTACTACCATGTCATTATTTTATATATAATTAAATTACTAACTTAAGTGTCTGTTTGTAATTCAAAATTAACGGCTTTTCTTTAAATACATATGATATTATATACGGTAGGTATTTTTCCTGACTGCCTACTCTAACAGATGTTCCGGCTAATCTCTGAAGGCGTCCCACCTAACTTATACCATAATATAAATGGTGTACTGAATTATATTTATGTACTTCAGTAACTACACTGTAAATGAACGCAGTTTTTCCTCAATACGAATCTCAATAATAGTATTATGAGTCAATAAGATACATTCATTTAGATCATCGTATATTTCCCAAATTATTGCTTTGGACGTGTTCCAATAGTTCATACTCGCTCATTTGTGTTTCTCTACAAGAGCAAAGAGTGGTGAAGACTCACGCAAGGCATTTCATATTTTTTGTGACAATTTTTTGCAACATATAAAATTTGATTAGTCTGCCTCGTATAGTGGTCGCAAATGCTACTGCATTTCACGATATCTTGTGTTCAGTTCCCGGTTCGGGCAAAACGTTATTGGGTTTTACTATCGGCAATTTCCCAGTAGCAGTCCAGAGTCGGGATTGTTGTCTAGTTAATTACAACAGGCTCACCCCCAATTCACCATCATCAACCTACCTTAGTCCACTGCTGGACATAGGCCTCCCCTAATGAGCATAGGCATAATATGCACGCCCTAATACATGAAACTCAAATATAACGTGCGAAAATGTGGGCGTTCTATGCGTACTTCTATGCTACAATTATTTTTAATATTACTTTTGATCTTTGTTTTGACTGGCTTGAGTTGTCAAGCTCACTAAAATGCCTTTGCTTGCGGCGACGTCTGAATGACGGGTCGCTTACTTCCCTCTATAATGGCTGAGGAGGGCGATGGCTGGCATTCTCGTCATACTTGTGAACAGGTGCTGCTTGTGGGGGCTGGTCGTCTCAAGCAACACTTTTAGATATAAGTAGAACTACTAGACTTTCCTTTAGGTTAATTTTTATCGACATTTGTGCATTGCAACTGTGTCCATGAGCTTACATTTTTCAATTGACTTATTTTGTTTTTTTAAATTGTATAATATTTTAAAAAAAAGTTTTATGCCAGGTTCTTCTCAGTAAAAGCAACCTTCCGAACCTTTCTTCAATAAGGGTGTGAAGACATCACGCATGCGTGATGTCCCTGGTATAGCAAGCATAGTATAAAGCAACTATGATATAGACATAAGTTCATTTATGTCCTTTTACGTTGAACTTTTTATGAACGTGCTAATAAATCTGAACTTATATAACAGACGATCATAAGTGTAAGCCATCAGACTGGATAAAAATAATCAAAATAACGAAGCGTGTAATTCCTGTTTATTGTCCCATTCCCGTCTCATTCCAGCCTCGTTTTATATTCCCAATGTTATGCTCAAGTACGCTGCTTCGTTTCATTGTTTTGATGCAATTAGAAGCGGAATACATAAATAATTTCTCTTCATGATAATGTACTCACGTGTATTTGTGTTTTAAATCATCTTAATGTTTTCCTTGAGATTTTGTTTGTGTATTTGTCTAAATGTATTCGATCCTTCAGATCTGATGTTATAATTATAATAATAACATGATCCTTTATTGCACACCAAAAACTATAATATCAATACATACATTCATACATATGCTCACGCCTGTATCCCATGGGGGTAGGCAGAGACCACCGTTTGCCACATGCTACGATCCTTGCGTACTTCTTTCGCTTCATCCACATTCATGCATCTCTTCATACACTTTCTTCGGTTACGAGTGCTCCGAATTTGACCTTTCTGAAAAATACTTTTAATTTGGTCATAGTAGTTCTTCCTTGGACGCTCTCTACCGACACTTCCGGTTACTTTCGCTCTATAAATTTCTTTCGTTAATCGCCTTTCACTCATCCTTTCGATATGTCCAAACCATCTCAACATACTTTTTTCAATTCTGGTCACCACATAATTCTTCAACTCGCAACTGTCTCTTATCACACTATTTTTCATTCGATCTACAATGGTGACCACATACTTCGTAACGAACGGATTTCCACTGCATTCACTATACTTTCATGTTTCTTCTGCCAAACCCAACATTCACTTCCATACATCAGAGTAGGTAATAGCACCCTGTTATGAATGTCCAGGCGCGCTTTTTTTGTTGTATAATATCAATAAGAATAGATATACAATAAGGTGGCCTTATCGCTAAAGCGACCTCGTCTAAGCAACCTCAGGGTACAGAAGAGAAAGAATGAAAGTGAAAAGAGGAGAAGATTTTAATGATCTAGCCTTCTGTAAATGGTATACATTGACGTCTGCATATCCATACGAAATTATTTGGTCGCTTACATGTACAAGTTAAATTCCGATGGGTTTGTAGCTATATAAATCCATATGATATTTAATGATGATAGAGAAAACTCAACGTTTGGTTAGGTTTATGTTCTATCCATCTAAACAAGATTTCCCAAAGTAACCTTTACAAATCTATAAAGATAAGTCAGCTGAATAAATGGTAAAACAAAACGTATCAGTCTATAAATTGTATTGGTATTTGGTAAAGTTAGGCGCAAAATAAACACATATAAAAGGTAAATTTCCACTCATTATTAAACATAAGGATACATACTGACAAGGGTAGCCTTACCGGCTACTACTTAGCTATGAATGTCTCAATGCAAGACATGAATTGCTCATTATTATATTAGTTTTTGATCCATAGATATAAATAACTCCGTTTTTTGGATAAATAAAGACACATCTTTTGTTTGGACAAACAGTTCTGGAGGTAATACGTCCATTGTTCAGTGGATGATACTACGGTCATGTAACTGTAAACGAAAAAAATATTCAGTTCACGCTCTGATAAAGCCCTTATGAACGTCGCAAAATTACGAGCGGTATTGAAACACAATATATAAAAAGCCGTAGTCAGTGGAAGACTACTCTTATAATTGACAATGATAATTAGACAGACATATACGATGTGTATAAGTTTGTCACTGTTACACAGCCAACCAATAAGACTTTTTGGTAAAGCCAAAAGGCTTAAATTTGAGGCTCTGAAATTCTAGTTAGTGCGACGATTTCTACGATGGTATATAGGGAGCCGGCCCTTTGTATATATTTACTTAGTGAGTTGGGTATTCACGGGCGCAATGTGCGGCCACTAAATCACAGGCGACTGGGACAAAACACTCGATATTGTTCAGGACGTGAGAGCACGCGCCTATTAAACTACGTGCCCTTTGAGGCAACTCTCCGCTGTAAGGGTTGGACTAGACTAGAATAATAGTTTGATACGATATGTGCTCTGTATATTTATGTCATACAAACTACACAAAATTCTTATATTTCACCGGAAATATGTACATATTTTAGAATAGAATAGAATAATTTATTTGCAAAAACATGAGTGACAATATAGGTGTTAGGCAGATAACAATTCGTTTCTTCATGTTTTACCCCGGGGGGCGTACAAATTAAGGATCTGTGGTTAGTAATTAACTATGTAACAAACAAATTTGACTTAAAATGAGATTTTTATACAAAAAGATTGAAATCACCAACTGACATTTAAGAAATCGTTGATATTGTAGAAACATTTTTCAGATAGAAATAGTTTGAGGCGCTTCTTAAATAATGCAACATTTAGTTCCTTAATGGGTTGTGGTATTTTATTATATATTTTTGGAGCCATCGAAATGATTCTTTTGTGTACAAGCGCTGTATTAGCTTTATTGACACATAACCTGTTTAGGTCCCGTCTACTGCGAGTATCATTTGTTAAATTGGCAAGCTTCTCAAAATAGTGAGGGTTAGTTTTAAGAAACACGCCAACTTCGAAGATATACAAGCATGTTAAGGTTAAAATTTTAAACTTTTTAAAATATGGCAAACAACTATCTACTGCTCTAAGACCAAACATTGCTCTAATGCACCTTTTTTGAGCTTTAAAAATTAATTCCTTTTTGGTGGAATTTCCCCAAAAAATTATTCCGTATCGAATAATTGACGTAACTAGTCCGTTTAGGTCTTCATGTGGGCGATATTTTACCAAGCTTCTAATAAAAGGTTATTTTTTGATAACAATAAAATACATTCAACGTAGTACGGGGTAATGTCGTAATTTTTACGAAATAATAAAAAAATACGACTAATGACAAAAAAATATACAAATTATAATCATAAATTTAGAGTATGTTTCTCAAAGCTTAAATTGACTTATTTTCATAATCCGCATTTATTAAAGTCTCCAAGATAAAATAGCACTTAGTGAAATGAAATTTAACTTAAATTTCAAAGTTTATAATTAAAGTTCAGAAGGCCTGTTTTGGTATTGTATAACATCCTTTGCAAGTTAGTGTTGAATGGACGAAGTGTTTTAATCTTTGGATATCTTAATGTCAAAATGATTTTCATGCTTTTATATGACGGTTCAATAAACTTTTGAAAAATCAGCTTTACAAAAACTTTTTGGAAGGTAAAATAGAAGGAAGGCGTGTCAGGGGCCGACCAAGGAAAAGCTACACCAAACAAGTAAAGGATAAAATAACCGTCACGTTTAAGGAGGTCAAAGAAGCAGCACTGGACAGGAACAAGTGGAGGGAGCTTCATTAGCTGCACCGACCAGAGTCTAACTCTTAAATGAAGAACGAAAGGCATTATTAAATATGTGGCCTCTTTTGTTTGATTGGAACTGGCGATATTTACAAGCAAGTAGCTCGCAGACAGTCACAAACAAATTGATTCGAATTGCACGCTCAAAGCCGGTAATACCCAGTTTCGCCAGTTTATATCCAATTAACGCTTCTAAGCTTAAGTATTTATCATTTCCAGCATTTAATTTGGAGCAAAAACAGTGACATTGTCCGGGAATAAATTGAATGATGTTCAGTGAAAGTTACCTAACTAAACTATGGACCGAAGTCGTACTGCTTTTGCAGAAAGTGATATCGAAGAGTCCTAACATTATGTAATATGAGTATTTTTAGCAAAGAATACTTTTCGATCGAATTTCTTATAAGTATCACGACATGAAACAAGGACAAAAATGTTGCTTCTCCCATTTATCCGGTAATGTAAAAACGGTTAGTAACCTCTTTTTGTATAGCCGCAATACCGATATTTGTAATGAGGTCGAGATTAAACGAAGTCACTTTGTTATGAAACACTTTACTTACAAATTATCAAATTCCGATAAAGATGATATGAACTTTATTAAAAGAGGATTATATCAAATAGAACTGGATTTTAATAAACGTACTTATACTATCTCTATACTTAGATCTTTTTATTTTCTTCGCTAACTGCCCCCAAACCACAGTGGATAGGGATTATTACCCTATTTTATTTGGGTTCACATTCCAATATTATCTTCAATCCGATCAGACCTTCAAGTAGGTAGATAAGTACAAGTATTTCATAACATTTATTGCCTATTTACAATAACTAAACTGTAACTCTATTATGTGTCCATTATAGACCCTGTCTGGAGTACCTATTTGCACATGAGGCGGACTGCATAATTATTAACCACCTTCGTAATCTTTATATATACAAATAACGTGTCACGTTGTTTGTCCGCTATGGACTCTTAAAGTACTGAATCGATTTTATATTTTATTTGCACACCGTGTGCAATTTGTTCCCACTTGAAAGATAGGATAGCTTGCATCTCAATTTAGTCGCAACTATTTAATAAGTACTATCTTTTTTTAGTTCATCTATACCAATATTATAAAGCTTGAAGTGTTTGCTTGTTTGGCTGAACTATTTACGCTTTTCCAGTGGCCCAAAACATACGGCCACGACTTTTTATAGCTAACTTTTCGTATGTAAATCAAAAGTGGAAACTCTTGCTTCTTTAAAAATGTGAATCTTGATTACTTGGTACTTTTGTCATTCGTGTTTGCTGAGTTTTACCAAAGCAAATACATTATATATCATAATTATAAAAGTCTGCACTGAATTTGCTTGATAATAATGATAGACACTAGCAGAGACTAAGGTTATGGCTTAGTCTATTGATGGATATTTTGATTTTACGAGTAGTATCTACCTATTTTGCATGTTTGCCTAAACTCATTATGGGCTATTGGATAAGGCCAACCTTATATCATACATTGGCTGCTATTAGTCTGCTAAGCCACAGGAGAAGATGCATGATATAGTACACAGCACTGCAACAATCATCTGACAAGATGAAATGGCCTATGCTGATGATGATGATGACATTGTTGAGGTGGGTAATTGATTCAACCCGATGTGGCGATCACCAGATTTTTACACCAACCAACTGCCATCCGACTTTCGGAATCTCTATTATGAGGAAAATCTGTAATCTGGGTAAATTAACCCAACAAAAAAACATACAGTCGAATTGAGAACCTCCTCCATTTTCTGAAGTCGGTTACGACATCGACGTTGACGAGCTTCACGTCCTCATAGTCTGTGCCATTGACATTTTTTGTTGGTATTATAAAACCTCTACCTCTATTATAAAACCCTTCTGAGAGGGATGGAGCATATTTTTCTTACTTTTCACTTTTCGTTAAAATTTTTGAGGGTATTCAAAATACGCTTTTACTCACCGAGTACATCGACGCACCCAATCTGTTTCTTCATAGTGCTAGTGTTGATCTGACACATGTAGCAGCCTCGGTCTTCAACCTTCAAGGGTCTGATGTGAAGCTGCCAAGAGTTTGGCGAGTCGTTGGTGACTGCGTACCGAGAGCTGTGCGTCACCAGACGAGTGTGAAGAGTCAAGATTGTTTGATCGTCTGCGCGGATCCACGCCACCTGGTTAATTAAATTTCTTGCATTATTTTTTAAATATTTACTACCCACATCTACATCTATACTGATATTAAAACACAAATATTTGTATTTTTGTACTAAAACTTAAAAACTACTGGACTGATTTGAAAAATAATTCAGCAATTAATAGCTGCATTATGTTTAGCCCCTCCACGGAACGGGAACTATAATTTTGCGCATCTATATTAATATACCTAAAGAGTTACTAAGAAATATTATTTCAGTTTCAGCCTATTTATCAAGAAAGGCTTATTATATGTCATCACCCTAAGACCAATAGGAGTGGAACACCAATAAATAATGTTTCTAAATCGGTTTTTTTTTCCTTCTTGAGGTTAGGTTTTCCACTTATGTTAACCCAAAAACCTCGCTATTACTATTCCAACCTAATTATTCTTTACATTTTTAGTAAACAGAAGCAACCAACTCAGGAGCAACAACAGGAGCCGTGGTGGCCTCGGGGTTAGAGCAGTCGCCTGCTACGCAAGCGACGCAAGTTCGAATCCCAGCGAGGCCTGTAGCAATGAGATTTTCTAAAAAAAAACTTATGTACAGTGATTTCACACCACGTGCTTTCCGGTGAAGGAAAACATCGTGAGGAAACCTGCATATTTCTGAGAAGTAATTCAAAGACGTATGTATAGTGCCTGAGACGGCGATAGGCTCACCATCTGCCACGTTGACACTTAATCAAATTCGGTGAAAAGTGGGTGTTGTGATAACAACACCTCTGCCTACCCCTTCGGGGAATACAGGCGTGAGCATATGTATGTAAGTAAGTAACCAACTCCAGTCACCCGATATTTGAACCTATCGTTAATATTTGCTTTGAAACACCTATAAAAACATACATACATAAGCTCACATCTACATTCCAAGAAGGGTTAGACAGAGGTATTGTAGTGACAACACGCACTTTTCACCGATGACGATTAATTACCAACCTGACAGATGGTGAGTCTATCGCCGTCTAAGGCGCTATACATACGTCTTTATATTAATTCTCAGACATTTGCCAGTTACCTCACGGTATTTTCCTTCACCGTAAAGCACGAGGTGTGAAACCTCTAAAAACGCTCTAATAATCATATACCAAATCACAATTTGATACAATACTTTGAACAAACACCTTTACTGGCGGCGAAACACCCGCCCCGGGTTGTAAAATTAATATTAAATATTCCCACAAACCGACAGTCACGCCATATGCGAATAAAATAAACATTGTGTGAGGTAACAAAGATTTACCCCTTGCTTATAACTTTTCTTGCCAAACATTTTCACGGTTTAACGTTTAAAAGAAAAAATACGAGGTCTGCGCAGCACCTCTGGCTATGAGGCCAAGTGATTCAAAACATAATGCATTATACATATTCTCACGCCTGTATTCCCCGAAGGGGTAGGCAGAGGTGTTGTAATCACAACACCCACTTTTCACGGAAGATGATTAAGTGCCAACGTGACAGATGGTGAGACCATCGCCGTCTCAGACACTTTACATACGTCATTGAATTACTTCTCAGAAATATGCAGGTTTCCTCACGATGTTTTCCTTCACTGTAAAGCACGTGGTGTGAAATCACAGTAAATAAGTGTTTTATTTAGAAACATTCATTGGTACTGGCCCCGCTGGGATTCGAACTTGCGTCGCTTGCGTAGCAGGTGACTGCTCAAACCTCAAGGCCACCACGGCTCTTTTATTTAAAGACTTATATAAATTAATGTCATACTAGCTGTGCCTCGCGGTTTCATCCCCGTAAACTTAATATCATGGGTGGCCCGCGGAATCCTAATGGTTTTAGTAAAATAAAAGAAGCCTTAGTTACTCCTTATAACATTAGCTATCTGCTAGAGAAAGACCCTTTGAAATCGGTCCAACCGCTTCGGAGATTAGAAGTAACAAACAGACATATGGACAGAGAAAAATTAAGATTGGTTTTTATGTCATTTAGTTGAAAACAGTTATTTTGGAATTACAAACAGACAATTAAAATTTATTTATCTGTATAGATGTATAAATATAGATTTTTTAAACAATCATGGTTTTAAGAGTAGGTATGCCGGTGATGTCGCTTGTTGTATGGTAGGTATATGTTGTACGGTATATCCCTTAAAAAAATATTTCATTCTGTTTTTTAGTAAATTATATTGTTATAGCGGCAACAGAAATACATCATCTGTGGAAATTGCAACGCAACCGACTGTCACGGTCCATGAGACAGCCTGGGGTCAGACGGAGAGAGACGGACAGAGTAGTCTTCATAATAAAGTCCCTTTTTCTTGCCTCTTGGGTGCGAACCCTAAAAAAAATTGGGAGTCCACCTTTAGACCAGGTTTTATTTTGTTATCATTAAACATCCAGCCATAACTAACTTCAAGCATTAAGTGCCAAAATAAGTTTAATCCTTACAAAGATACTGGGGCCCAACCGTGAGCTCTTATTGCGATGTTATAGTTGTGTGACAGTGACAGATGTATACACGTCAACTACATCTGTCTCATAATAAGAGTAAAACTATCATGGCAATAAGAGCTCATGGTAAGGGGGGTTGGCTCTCAGCCACACAAAATGACGGACAGCCACGTGAGCTCATAAAACGAAACAGTTTTAATTTTGGCATGGAACACTTATAAAACTAGAACGGAAGAGGGTAATTAATAATCTCATCAAGTTTTAAAGACAATATACGTCGAGAAACAATGGCCTTCTCGTATAATCAAAAGAAAATGATGAGTCAAACGGTAGTAATATTTTTTCAAAGGCTTACCCGTATCACAAGAGAGCAACATTATTCTGCCGGGTCAAATATCACGATGAATTTGATTTATGTTAAAGTAATATGAATGTGAACTTATCAAAAAAGGATAATATAAAACGTATCACATATTTTATGCATGTTCCAGTTCTCTCTAATACGATATTAGAAATAGATCAATTGTATGCGAATTTGAATGGATTAAAGGGTTTTGGTGAAGTGTGGCAACAGCCACCAGCCAGCAGAGGTGTTGTAACAACAACACCTCTGCTTAGCGCTTCAGGGACCATTCTGGGAATCGTGGAATAGTTAGTAGAGAAGTAAATACATTGTATGAAGGTTAAAATAGCAGTGAATTATGATGGCTGATAGAGAAATGGACTGCAATTAACATAAGGTGGGATTTTGAGGGTGGTAATGATTAAACTATTACAACTAGTACTGGAAGGAAAAATCAAAGGGAGAAGAGGAAGAGGAAGACCGAGGAGAAGTTACATGGATCAACTTAAAGAAAAAGCGGGTGTAGTGTCGTATCAAGAGGTCAAGGATTGTGCACAAGAGAGGCAAGAGTTGCGATTGCTCCACCGACAAGAGCAAAGCTCTTAAATTAAAGAAAGAAGAATGATTAAAAATATATCAATAATATCCGAAGTCTGCTTATTTATTAATCTGGATTTGAATCCGTCTATAAATAAATATCTTGTTTACTAAGCTACGAGTATGTGCAAATAAAATCAGTCACCGCCGTTATCGACTCCAACTATTTGGGGATGTTTTTAATTTGTCAGAACAATGTCTATATGGAAGACTAGCGGACTTCACGCGGTTTCTCGTGGGAGTAAGGGGATAAAATAAATCCTATGTTACTCGCTGATGATGTAGCTATCCAATGGTGAAAGAATTTTTGAAATCGGTCTAGTAGTTTTTGAGCCTATTCATTACAACGAAACAAACAAAGTTTGCCTCTTTATAATATTAGTGTAGATAACTTGTTTGATTTTAGTCTACACGGGTGAACTTCGTAGATTAAATCTCATGGTAGCCCGTGGAACCTTAATGTTTTTTAAATAAAAGTAGCCTACGTCACTCCTCGTTACATTAGCCATCTGCCAGAGAAAGTCCCATTAAAATCGGTCCTGCCGTTTCGAAGAGAATAGACAGACGGAGAAAAAGGTTTTAAAATTAATTTCTTATGTGAGTACCGTATTCACGTTTCATATGCATTTAGCGGAAAGTTGTTTGAAATTACAATACATTTCAATTGTATTTATCTGTATATAATCTAATATATAAAATTCTCGTGTCACAGTTTTCGTTGCCATACTCCTCCGAAACGGCTTGACCGATTTTGATGATTTTTTTTGTGCTTATCCGGTATCTATGAGAATCGGCCAACATCAGTTTTTCATACCCCTAAATGTTAGGGGTGACCACCCAAAAAAAATGGCACTACGACGTTTGCCGGGCACAGCTAGTATAATATAATATACATCAAAATTAACTGTGTTCATAAATAAGGCGTTGTAACAGACTTGTGACAAGGGCCGTTTGAGCTCGTTAATTATTTTGTGAAACTCATATTAGTGACAGACAGACAATTGTTCTGTGGCACTCAGTGGTTCATTCTTGAACATGTCCAAACTAAGAGAATAAGGGCATAGCAGGGCCTGTGGACAAAGTAACATTATCCTCGCGCATCGCTTGTAGTAACGATACAAAATGTACGAGAATGACATACCTCGTGACTGATTTGTCATTTTCATACAATTCTATTATATTACTGGGGCCCTACCATGACCTCTTATTGCCATGACAGTTTGACTCTTAGTATGAGACATGTATATGACGTGTATTCATCTGTCACTGTCACACAGCTGTATCATTGCAATAAGAGTTCATGGTTGGGCTCCAAGATCTCCCGTTCGATATTTGGAGCTGCCCGACTGGGGACTGTACCCCCTTAGAGAAGACGCAGCCGAGTATATATAAAATATTAAAATAATGCTATCTTTGAGTAGTATTGTGTTCCTGCAATGAGTAAGTTTGCCAGTGTTCCATGGAAGGGAGGAGTAGGACGAATCAGTGTACTAGTTAGAAATGGCTGTTATGTTGGTAAATCGATCTCATTCTTTATACGGTAGGCAACGGGTGAGTGACGAGCATTAAAATGCTGCAGTAGCTTATCATCACACGGACTGAAAACTTGTTTGACGCCTTAAAGTGAAAAAAACTAGGTCCCATATTAGGGAAATAATAAAAATTGCAGTTAATCTTCCGAGAGAAGAATAAAAATAGTGGTCGCAACAGATAATCCTCGAAGCGAAGGATCTCAAAAGTGTGCTTTATCAAAATGAAATGGCTCAAATCTGCCGCCCCTATGAATTCACATATTCACCCGAGATTTGAACAATTTCCTGGGCCACGTAGTATCCTTGTTATCATTTATATTACTTGCATCCGAGAGGGGAACATAATAGACTATAAGATGCTATAAGCTCAGGGTTTCAGAAGTCCCTATGAATTTTGTTTACTCTTCCCGAGAAGTTTGTATGCGATGGAGCAAAATATATTGCATTTGTAACATTGAATATTATAGAATGACTTCAATACATATTATTATAATAAAAGAGAAAAATCTGATGAGATGTCTGTATTGTCAGATGAGGGTCATTTACAGATTTAAGAAACCATAATTAATAACTGACGTATCCTATATGTCTAAAAAAGTGAAGTCCTACAGTGTTATTCTGTAAGGTTTGTCAGCGATGCACTCGACGTCGAGTGTCACTTTCAAACATACAAAATTGAACTTTATCCTCTACGTATCAATTTCCTATGATCGAAACCGACGCTCGACGTCGAACTCGATGCTGAAACGCCGGGTCTGGAAAAGTGTAATTGGTTCTCCCATTTGTAATTTCCCAGTAGCAGCTCGGAGTCTGGATTAGTGCCCGATTGATAGCAATAATATCGCCCCTTACTACATGGGCTCGCCCCTTACTTAAACAGAACAGTGAAACTGGTGAAATATGAGTGTACTATAAATACTCTCCGTACCCCTTCGGGGAATGTATGGGAAGTGAAAGTCATATTGATCCTAAAGCTTCTTCAGAAAATTTGATTATAAATTCACCATTCATTGACAAAATTCCCGTAGAAGATAATATGAACTGCTTAAATTATGAAGAGAGCGTTTCTGCTGTGTAGGTACAAAATTGTGAGCGTAGACGATAGCTTTGTGCGGATAAAGCCGAGTGTGCGAATTCAATGATCCATATTAGGTTGGGATCGTTAAGGCGGTGTTTGTTAATGAGATGCAACATTAATAATAACGACCTTAATTGCTTATGCATCGCGGAAAATGTTAGCTTATGAAGGAATTTTAAATTAACTTATGGTATTTGAAAAGCAATTTACTTAAGCTTGAAATTGAAAATAGAATTTTCTTAGTTCTGCTTATTTCTATTTAAGTATTAATTAATGTTGCACAAAGAGAGAAGCATATTTATAAATTTCGTATGATTTTTGTTTGGTACTGGCTTCCTTGTAAAAATAAACAAAGGTCTCGATCAGAGAATCAGCATTGCTATGCGATCCCGAGAGACACCGATTTGGGGCAAGTTTTGTAATTAGTAATTAGTTAGTTAAGTACCATTTATTAAATAAAAAAACGAAGGTAAATAACTACTAATAGTTTTCAATAGAATGAATGATTTCAAAATTTAAAATAAAAACAAATGGAAAAAATATATAGGCGACATAATTTTCATGGCGGTATAAAGCCAAGAAGTAAATGAGATGAGAGGTCTTAGAAATTTGCTTATATTAAACTAAAAAGAGATAAAAAATCACTGAAGTGGCGGTTGTGAAGGAAAGAGCGTCAATATAAGGACATGTTGAGGACTTAAAGGGCCCTACGCTCTGTAAGGATCCAACGACTTAACGAGAGAAGGCTTCAAATTCACGACGTTAGCTTTAATCCGGTTAGATAGTTGGTATATAATCAATAGAGACCTGATAAACATTTAAAGGAAGATATTTTTAAGCTTGAAATTAAGCGCAAACTTCTATAGTAGGTAATATATAATTGAGGTAAAAAAATTGTTATTCACGATACACGTACATTTGGTATTTGCGGTACAAAAAATATAAAATGTTTCCTTGATACCTAAGACTTCCAAAATTATATCAACAATCACTTTGTTTCAATGACACGTTCGTTGAACGTAACTGTATAATGGGTTTGGTTGTAACGCGATTGGAGGTTTACCTTCCAATAACTTACGACGGCACGCAAAATATACATACAAACTATTTGTACTTGTTCTGAATCGGAATGTTATTTGTGATGTTAAGACTATATACATAAGTGGCACTTGCGACGTAAATGTAATGATGTCATACCACGAGCTTTATAGTGAAAGATAACATGGTGAGCAAATCTGCATGTATTTGTGAAGAAATGTATACGTTCCACGAAATGGATGTTGAATGGATGTTGTAACACTTCTGTCCACCCCGTCCTTTCTAGGAACACGCTCGCTTACCTAAATAAATAATTGTCAAAACATTATTACTCAATATTTTTGCAAAGTCTTCTAAACAGATGTTAATAATAAAACTCGAAACCAAAATAAACAAGCATGAATACCACTCGAAAGTTTTCCTCGAGTAGAAATTGTACTGATAAATAATTCCATAAATATGTATCGGCTGCCGTCGTTATAAACGAGATGTTTCACGAACGACTTATGAATTTTGTAATACTCGACAAATCGGTAAATTGTAATGAGATAACGCGAGGGAGATATGCAAATTTACCGCGTCGACGATCAGCTCGGAACAATCTACCCTTAGTTCCAAAACAATTTGGTAGAGGCCAACTGTGATAATTTCAGCTGCGCGTATTCAGAACTTCTTAACTTCTTTGACGTTTTATTCAATGTTGCCAAAATAGAGCGTCAAATTATTTCTTTTAGTCTTTTTTGTACACGCGTAAAACGATCATTGTTCATTCACGTTCATATACAAATACTACATCATTAATTACAGATACTTTTCTCTACAGTTATAATGGTGACCGAGCCATATCTCCTAAGAACCCGTGGAAATTAAAACCGAGTGTTCCTCACTCATTCAACAAATGAAAACTGTCCAATCTCAAGCACTTCAATCTTACAAATGTAATAGACTTGTGATGTGATGTCTTCCATATTAAAGGAGTTTATAATCTTACAGTTTCAAAATTACGGATAAATATAAACTGGTTTTTAAATAATATCATATTGAATAAAATTATGGAAACGGTTAAGAAAAATAATAAGCAGTGCACGACGTCCTAAAAACCGTGCTAAGAATGTTATTTCAGAAATAACAAAAAAAATGACAACGAAGCATGTTATTAAAGCATAAGAACCAAAATAATCATTTTATTCGTTTATTAGTAAGTTATTACGACTTGTTTTTGTGTCTATCTATTAAACATAGTGGAGTTTATCTATTCTATGGCAATTAAGTAAAATATAAAAAAACTTAGATACAGTGATTTCACACCACGTGCTTTACGGCGAAGGAAAACATCGTGAGGATACCTGCATGTGTCTCAGAAGTAATTCAAAGACGTATGTGTAGTGACCTGACACGGCGATAGACTCACCATCTGTCACATAAGCTCTTAATCATCTACGGTGAAAAGTGGGTATTGTTATTACAACACCTCTGCCTATCTCTTCGGGGATTCAGGCGTGTGCATATGTGTGTATGTATGTTAAGGCTTATTTAAAGGGAGTTGAAGTGAATATGTATTCATAAGTGAATGACAGAATATGACGACTGACAAACAGGCCTGTTGTCGCCAACTTTTCGTGTAATTTCATACGTGTCTCTAGTCCACTTGGATACGTAATATCTACGCAAAAAAGTTAACCAAAGTTCCACATCTTTCTCGTCCGCGTGACAAAATGTTTGTAACGAGGTTAGGTTTCTGAATTTGTGTGAAACTTTCGTTATTCGTAGTCATAAATCATACATTTTCGCCTTGTTTTATGACGTTAAAAAGTTTGCCTTTTTATCCTTCATGGAAAACGTAATTTATCCATATTTCTGTGCATACGACGTAACGAGGAATTATACGATATTTTGATATAATACCTGTTTACCTTAGCTACGTGTATTTTTCATGAAATACTTCATATGAATACATTCGTTCATTGGCTTCAAATCTAATCATATAATCTAAATAAATTAGTCCGAGGCTGTACTGTTTGCCCGCGTTATGGGAGCATAAAACCTGATACGATATGTTCGCGCATTGACACAAGGATCCTCAAAGGGGTTTGCAAAGGTGAAACAAAAGTCATGGAGGGAATAACACTTAGAAAGCCCTTTATAATAGCAATATAAAATATCTATTCCAGACTATAACGGCAAGAATATTAAAAACTAGCAGACTTCAGGCGGTTTCACCTGCATAGTTCCCGTTCCCGAGGAGTACGGGAATTAAACATAACGTATATATCTCACTGATAATGTAGCTCTCCATTGTTGAAAGAATTGTTTAAATCGGTTCAGTACTTTTTGAGCCAATTTGTTAGAAACATATTTTACATAAAAATCTTTCCTCTTTGTAATATTAGCATGGATATAAATTATTTTTATGCTTGGTTCTAATCCATTTGATTTTTAATTCGATAAACTTTTGAAAATATCAGAAATTTCATAATTTGAGGTACTTCTTTTACTTTTTGATATCTGTAATCAGGGGCGTGCATTCGCTATAAGGAGATAAGCAGTGCTTGCCATTTGTGATGACTGAATACACTCGCTTCGTGTGTGTGTGTGTGTGTGTGAATGTGTGTCTATACCAAAACGTATATATACCTACGCGCCACAAAGGTGTGTAATTAACCTACCTATCACCTTACTTATTGTTCATGCTTAGGCTTCAATCCAATGCACGCTCCTGTCTGTAATAGTAGTTATAATCCATACCTCTATAACTCGCGTGTTTTGTCCACCTTCTATAACAATTTATGAACAAACTACAAACAAAGACTCATAAGGAAATAGACGTAGATGAAATATATAAAGCAAGAAACCCTTGTTTGTTCAGACTCCTTGACGCGCACTGATCCACTGGTCTGGACGAATGACTAACGAATAACACATTGTGACAAAAAACTTGGATAACACAAGATCGCAAGGCAAGATTAAAAAAAATTGGAAGTGCGGCCATGCGAAAATCAATTCGATATTTGCTCAATCTTGTCTGGCGAAAAGTTCCATTTTTTTCGCCAAAAAATATATACTTACAAATACAATACAATTGAGACGAGGTTGTCTCGACATAGTTGATAGAAATAGGAAATTTATTTATGGGATTTCAGATAGGTAGTTTCACTTTTTGACTTTATATAAAACACATTTATCATTAAAAAAAACTGATGTTTATTAGCCCTCGGAGGATTAAAACATGAGTTTCCACTATGCCTCTTCTGGCTAAATATAAAAATCCTCTGAGAGCATTAGAGGAATTAATATTTCATTGTTCAAGTATCTAAGTTATCTCGGCATTACGTCTCATTCATTCGACGAGAATCCGTTAATTGTCGATTCAGGCCGATTTTTTATTATTTCCCGAAAAAAGCAAAGATCGACCATTGAAAGAGAACACTCGACAAACATCCCTATTCTGTACTATTTTTAGGCCCATCAATAATGTCCATCTTCCCTACTGTGTTATTACAAGTATAGATCTCACTTTAGATAACATACATACATTTGGATATAACGTTATTTATCACAATTTATGCTTAGCATATTGGACAACCCTTACGGAATATTCTTACTACGAGCGTGTTTAACAAGCATGAGTGTAATATTCCGTCACGTGGACTCATGTGTGCCGTTTGTTCGCAATAATTCGACGTACGGGGAAATAACAAAAATAGAAATCTCACCACCCGTCACTTGGTATAATCCTCATATGAACGATCACGTTGTTTTCTTAACATTATTTGGGCGCTCTAGCAGCTTTTTATCTCAATAAGAAACTAACGAACCGAGAAAATATTGCGTTACATTTTACTCTGTTATGTTATTATGGGCTAATGGGTTATTGTTCTGCTTTCTAGTCTCACTCTTGTGGGAGCTGATATAACAAGTGACCCGAAAACATTCTGTTTATATTAAGAGGGGCTAGTCGCATCACTCAATTCTAGTTTATAATATCCTTTGCCACACTGCCACTACCAAGGGGTAGGCAGAAGTGGCAACACCAACTTTTTGCTGGAAATGAGATGACATGTCTTTTGAATTTCTTGCAAGTCATGTGCAAATCAAGAACTTTTGAGGTTTGATGTTTTATTTTGATTCCGTAAAATTTTACGTCAACGCTAAGAAGTTTTAATACGCGTTGCTTAAATGTTCATAGTTGACCCCCAGGTTTCCTTTCGGGTATTTTTGTGATAGGTAATTATTTCAAATAATCATATGCTTACGCCTGTTTCTCTATATAGCTCACGCAAATGTCGCCAGTTACGATGAAGTCCCATGTAATAGGGGGCGAGCCTATTGACAGTAATCGGATACTAATCCAGACTGCTGCTACGGGAAAACTACAGATGGAAAAACCCAATAATACTTGGCTTGACACAGAAATCGAACTCAGGACCTCGTGTGCAACGGAGCAGTCAGCAGGCAGAGTATTTTAAATATTAACACTTTCTTAGATATCTGTATTATTAAATAGCTTTATGATACCCTGATTATGACACGATCAAATTACTTTATTCACTGATTTTTATTTACCTTTTATAATTCTAAATTCAGTGATACATCATCTTCCTATTAACGCAAAGATGACACGAGGACCTCGTAGGAATACCGGTAGTATTTCGCCGAGTCACGAAGTTCATAGGTAAAGGCAGTGTTTAAACGTCATTACGGTGTGATAGATCGCTCCTAAAAGAGAAGAAGCTCGTTTGTCATGATGGGGACACAAATGGATCCTCAATAAACGAAGGTTATTTACGGAGCACTCAACTTGCCGGCAAAAAACACATGAATGGTGAATTGTAAAGGATAAAATGTTTCCAAGTGTTTTGTATCGGACTATCATTAATTATGTTCACTCTGAACTGTGACACGCCTATCTATATCATAAATGTTTAAGTTATCAGCCGATAGATATACTAATAGAGTAATATTTTATTTGTAAAATCCTGGTGATATTAAGCGAGAATATTTTGTATTTTTTTTTTATTTACCTCCCGTGTCTTCTACGTGGAATGAATTCTGGTAACAGAGGAAATAATGTTTCCTCAAAGTTCAAATTATGATGATGATAATGTTTTTACCTTGGTAAATTTTTTTTTTTATGAATTGCTCTCATTCAGATAGACGAGCACATCGCATCTATATAGCCACTCAGCAATCAATATTCTTTGAAGCGGAGGTACAGTCCTCAAACAAAAATGAAAATGAAAATGAAAAATATTTATTCAGTTTGGGTCCTGGTAAGGTACTTCTGACTGTTAAAATTTACCGCCGGTTTGGAAACTAGCCTTTTGAGAAGAACCGACCCGAAAAATCTGTCAGGCATGATGTACATCTCATCAATACAACATAAAAATATTAGGTATTATATTGGTACAAAAGAGTGAGTACCTTGCCGGTTCTTCTCAGAAGATTAGTTTCCGAACCGGGGGTAAATTCGTCGACATTTATAAGTGTCCTACACTGAATAAATCATTTTAATTTTCAAAATAGGTGCACCAAATTGGAGAAAAGTAAAAAAGAAAAAAACTACGAAATCAAATTTTATATTAAGTATTTTTAGTCTGTATAAGTATAAATAATTAAATTTTCACTATTACGTCTTGGAAGATAAAGTCTCTCCATCATAATCTGTATATTTTTTTATGCCTACCATTTGTTACACACAAAGGTCAACTGCCACAAAATGCCTATGGAATTAAATTCGCCTGTGCAAATGATTTGCAGGAAGTATTTGAATAAATAAATATGATATTTACTTAAGTTAACATCGCGAGATCATAATAATTATGATACCGAGTTCTAAGTAGTGAATTGATCCGAGAAACTGTACTTACATCAAAAGATGCACCGTCTATTAAACTTACTTAAACTTAAATGAGAGTAAGTTATACCAACTTCAGGGGGTAAGGAAAATTGTGAAACTTATTCCACCAAACTAAAGTAAAGATAACGTTTCATATAATTTACAACTGAAAAAGCAACGGTTAAAAAATTCATAGTAACAAAGAGAAAATTATGTTCCTGAAAATTTAATTTCGTGTTGGAACTAACCGGCTTAACTTTGAAGTGAACATATTTCATTAAAGTTTTAACTAAGTCTTCAAGCTTAACCTCTTAAAGTATAATCAGAGTGACCTTAAAGTTAACTGTAGTAAGCTCTGGTTACTGAGTGGAGTCTGATAGCTCATACTCAAGGACAAACTTGCCAAAGCTTCAAAAGGTATCTTATTATCTCAAGAAGGGAATATAAAACGCAATTTAGGTATGTCCTTGAATTTATGTATATTCTTAGTAGAAGCCTTATCGCGTGATGCAGACAGCCTAACGGACAAGTCTGAATTAGAAGGACTAAGTTTCGGTAGGATTTGCTATCTTAATTGAACGTTACGTTGCTGTTAACATCAAAATGTTTGACTTGATTTTTGAATTTCAATGATCTACCTTTCTCCTTCAATTTTTATTCATTTCATTTGAAAATTCCTCTCGTAGTCAACCATAAAGATCACCGAAACAATTACACGAAAAATTATATTTTTTGCAGAATAAATAGAAATAACATTAAAAGTATAGATTAACATGGGCTTCGTACGAATAACAACCTTGTTGCGATCGTCTATAGGGGTGATATTTTATTAAAAATAATTACACAAGAACTCAATGCCAATTGCAATGCAATCACTTACCAATGAATAAAGCCCAATAAGTGATGTCCTATTTCGTAGTGATTTGATCGATTAACTCTAGAGTGCTTTTCGATTCTTTTTCTTATTTTGTTTATATTTTTAGGTTGTTTTTTATTATTTTTCGATAATTACAAAATTCAAGGAATATTATTTCGTTGTACTAGTACTAACCTTGTAGTCTCCCAAGTCAGATACAGAGCAAGTAAGGACGGCCTCGCGTCCTAGAGCGACTGTAACGTTCTCGATAGGCCCCAGGAAGTCAGGCTCAGCGTCCCTCAGAGACGCAGTGGGGCCTACCCTGCTAAGCGGGGATGTTGTGTGATGGCCTATGTTGCTCTTTACAACTGAAACAAAAGAAAGTCAGTTATTTTCCCGTTTCATTCACATGTTTTTAACGAATTCACCCACATATTGAACATACAAACCTTGGCTGGGATTTGATGGGAGAAGTATTAATCTACGTCTACTCTACACTACTACTATAAAGAGTTAAGATTTTTTTTTGTGTGTATGTTTGTAATGAATAAACTCAAAACCTACTGTGCCGATTTCAAAAATTATTTCTCCATTGGAAAGCTACATCATCAGCAAGTAACATAGGCTTTATTTTATTCCCCTATTCCCACGGGAACGGAAACTATACGCGTGAAACCGCGTGACGTCCGATAGTAGTCAGATAAAAGCAATACCAAACATTTACAAAAATTTCGTGGTATAACGTAAAGCATTGAATAAATAATGGTATAAGGTAATAGGATTTATTCCGTACAGTAATTGTGGATGACACAGTTATTTTTGAGAACGCCAATTTTCTTGAAATAATTTTCAAATAGGACAAGCAAATACCACTCTTAAAATGTTATCTTTAGATTTCATTATCACAGGTCATCTTCGCACCGCCGGTCGGCGTAACTGGACACAAAGTAGTAAATTTATGTGACAATGTCGACCCTCAGTCAAGTGGGACCCTCCATCGACGCCTATTCAAATTACATCAGATCGGCTTCTCTCCCAAACCTATTCCATAACTTCGAATATGATTTCGAACGCCCGATTTCGCAAAAGATATGCAAAGCGGATGAAAATAAAAATTCTGCCTATGTCGCGGGAAAAACTATCAACTTATTTATACCTTCCGATTGCAGATTTGAACTGATTTGTCGCTGTTGACTGCACTATATAAGTTTTTATTAGAAACTATGGACCAGCTCGTCGTCTGGTAGAAGCCTTCTCGTGACAAGTGGACTGGGGCTTTTCTCGCTCAGAGAATCAGCATTGCTATTCAACGTGGCTATGCTGTCAGCCTTCTTGGCACGATCCCGAGAGACACCGATTTGGGTCAAGTTTTCTACTTGTAGTTAATTTTATGTATGTATAATTAACCTTGTATATATAATTAACCCTTCACTTCGGGCTACGATTTTTAAGACTATATATAAAACTTTGACTTTTCTCTACTAACAATTAAAGTAATATGGGTTTTTAGCTGTATATTAGCCATTAGAGTTCAAATCCTAAATGTATGTTGTTATTAAACGTATTTAAGAAGATCGACGGGTTCAAACAGACATAAATAGACTTTTCTTGGTCAAAAGTGTAATCAAATAAAGATATTCTGAATTTTGATTAATAAACACCTTTATTTAAAAAAAAGTCAAGCCATCCATGAAATTAAATATACGTAGGTGAAACCGCGGGCATTGAATGTAATACATGTTATCATATCTGTTGTATAATACGTGCTAACATTTATAACATTTATGATCCAGTACCGCATTTTTTTTGTGTCCTTCTGAGGATTTCAAAAGCACTTTGTGAAATCAAATAATTTTGATAAATTTTGAATATTTAATGGCTCTCTATTTTGGAACTATTAATCATAAAGGTACTGATAGAGACCCGGCATTATACTTATGTATAGCGCTACGTATGTGTGCCGAGTGAAGAAATTCAATTACATGTGGTGAAACACATCCACTACGCGTTGTAGAGCCAGGTAAATCCTCTACGAAACCTCAAACTACTGTGGCTTGATCTAGTAACAAGCTTTATATCTGCGTCTTCGTCGGCGTAGAACAAGATAACATGAAATAAACGAGAAATCTTGGATGAATAATTCGCTACGCTTCAACAGATGGAGCATTGCGTAAAAACAATGACTGTTAGAATGAGCCAATTAAAGTTAAGTATCAACTTAGAATGATGACTTAGTATCAGTGTATAATGTAACTAACATTATACAACGAGTTGTGCTTTTCATATATCTAATAAATACAATTCTCGTGTCGCGGTGTTTGTTACCAAAGTGCAACATCTTTTTCCCAAACCCCTAAATGGTGATCCATCCCAATATGATAATACAGAGTTTGTCGGGCACAGCTAGTAACTGAATTTTTTTTTATAATAATTTAAACAGACTGACGCAGTGTCGAAACTATTAGGGCCAATTTATGGTCAATAGAGGCCTAAAGGAGGCTGACAACTGATTTAACTCAGATTACCGATTTTCCTTGCAAAAGGGGGTACGAAGGGCATACGGCCGTCGCTTCATATGAAAATCAGGTGATCAGTCACATCGGGTTGGAACAATGTATGGGAGATGATAGCAATCAGTTGAATCTAGCTATCATCCAATTTGTTGAAATCGCTTTAATAATTGATATTTCCACAATAAAAACAAAAGCTTAGCAGAACTTTATACAAAAGGTTCGCTGTGGAAGCAATAAGAGACGATAAGATCCCCAACTAATCAGCAAAGCGTCTCCGCAAAGAGCTTCACTTCACTCACCGCAAGAATACAACACTACCTACTATTACTTAAGATCAGTGTCAGGATGCTGCGATCTGTCTCAAAATAAAAACCTTACAGAGGCTCATCTCCCATTCATTGGAAAACAAACACACGTAGACGCATACTAACGAGTACCTCGCTCTCAGTAAAATTGTGGAATTAGCCCAAATTGCTCTCGAAGATTCTCGTAGGCGTGCTTCTATGCATGTGTGCAACGATTCTCAAAATAAGTATGTAGAAAACCGACGTTAAGTACCTTTATATTTTGTGCTCAAGGTGTTCTGAGACCATGCACCGTTTGAACACACTACCACACACTTAATTATTTAAGGTTTTAAAGTAAAATTTACATTTCATCTATACAGAAAAATAAAATGTATGTGTCTCTTTGTATAATATTTTTAGTGCATATGAAACTTTACGTTTACTTTATTTTAAAAGAAAGTCTCTGTCCGTCTGTTTGTCCAGCTTATCTCTGAATCAGCTTTCGGTGGACTTTCACTCGCAGTTAATTTTAAGCGGAGTAACTTAGGCTACATTTTCTTTAAAACATTGAGGAATCTGCGAAAAAAGCCACCCATGAAACTTATACTAATATTATAAAGAGCAAAGATGTGTATGTATGTAACGAATTGGCTCGAAAAGTACTGAACCGATCATTAAAATTCTTTCAGAAATAGAAAGCTATCATCAGCGAGTAACATAAGCTATATTTCATCCCCGTATTCCCACGGGAGCGGGAACTACGCGGATGATACCGGGTGACGTCCGCTAGTTAAGAATACGTAGGTGAAAACACGGTGCACAGTGGGTTTAAAAATAGCACAAAATAATATACGAGTTAATACTTACGGCGATGTTCTCCATTAAGGAGTAGAATATGGTAATAATGTACTTTTAAATGCGACGAAAATTCACAAAAACGTAGATAGAATATAATATTAATATGTAAATGAACATGACACGGTTATTCAGATATGAACGTATATTTTAGAAATGTAGCAGCTGTTGGCAAGGATTCTCCTTTGTAATAAATTAAATCTCTCCGTTGAAATAAGAGAATGTACTTCGCTGACTTTTCTTTTCCATCGTTTAACAAGCTCGACATTGGACCTTATGATAACCAATTAATTAATTGAATATAATATATTCTATAGCTTCTCGTGACAAGCGGGCTGGGGCTTTTCTCCCTCAGAAAATCAGCATACCTATTCAACGTGGCAATGCTGCCAGCCTTCTTGGCACGATCTCGAGAGACACCGATTTGGGCCAAGTTTTCTACTTGTAAACAGTTTTAAGGCTATATTGATTACATAAAAAAGATGTTTTTACATATGAAAGAATATACTCTATTGAAGAAATAGACCAGATTTGAAAGAAGTATGTTAAGATCGTTTGGACATATCGAAAGGATGTAAGAAATTTGTATAGCGAATGTGAGCGGAAGTGTCACTAGAGTCCGTCCAAGGAAGAACTAGTATCAAAATAATATGTTTCAGAAAGGTCAAATTCGGAGCACTCGTAACCAAAGGAAGTGTATGGAGAAATGTATGAATGTGAACGAAGTAAAAGAAGTATGCAAGCATCGTAATTTGTGACAAATGGTGGACTCTGCCTGCCCTCTGGCGTGAGCATATTTATGCATGAAATTAAATATTTCCTTACAATTGTGAACATAATTCAAACTCAATAGAGTTCAAAATGATTATTTCGTTTGTGTGGTAGAGATATGATGATGTAATTATATGTCTCGATCTTAGAGACGTCAAATCAATGTGGAGCTATGATTGATGAGTATCAATATTAAAGCCGGTGAATATCCTACAATCTACATAACAATAAGGGACCTATCGAGAACAGTCTCGGCGCGTACAGACGCGCTGAAGATTTTTCGTGGAATTACTGATTCAAGATCTATTTTATGAAAGATTTTTTTTTTCTAATTCAAGTAAAATATTTGATTACCATTCAATTAAGATACGTTTTTGATACAACCTGACATCAATTAATCTGATCTTAATCTATCAAAGTTATAAAGATTTCTCTAATAGAAGATTATTATAACATCTTTTCGTTACCTATCACTTCATGGAATAAAATCAGGTGTTCCTTTGCGGAAGTCCACGTTTCATTCATCTATTTCATCTTTATTGTTAATCCTCCACGGGTAAACCGCGAGGCACAGGTAGTTCTAGATAATTATTATATAATTACAAAATGTTTTCCCCCTTGCACTATAGTTGCATTGACTATGATCAATCATGGAAGCTTCACAGCGAACGACCCGTAGAATGAGAGATCATTGATTTGACACCCTCCTGCCAAAGGGAGCTAAGTTAAGCCATCGCTCCGGCTTTCATCCCTTAATGGGATATTTGATGGGATATGGAAAGCTCACACGAAGCAGTAATATTACAAATTCACGGGGAAAATCACTCAGTCATAAAATATAATGACAGCTTATTTTCAATCTCATTAGGAAGAATTATTTATTCAACGTTTGATGGATTTAACG
Source organism: Watsonalla binaria (assembly GCA_929442735.1). NCBI lineage: Eukaryota > Metazoa > Arthropoda > Insecta > Lepidoptera > Drepanidae > Watsonalla > Watsonalla binaria. Next base: position 3,772,509 of record OV838932.1, read on the forward strand.
TTTTATTACAATATTAATTATAACTTGGAACGAATGCCTCGATGGTCTAGTGGTTGGTTGCAAACGCTATAGCAAAATAGAGGTCCTGGGTTCGAGTTATTGGGATTTCCATTCCTAATTTCCTAGAAGCAGCTCGAAGTCTGGATTTGTACCCAGTTGATGGGAATAGGCCTGCCCCATAACGGGACTTAAATATAACTGGAGACATGTTGGTGAGCTATAAGTACACCTCTGCCTACCACTTCAGGGAATACTAATAAATCGAAATTCTGTATTATACGAGAGCGGTGGTGGCCAAGTGGTTTGAGAAGGCGCTTGCTATGCGAGCTAGTCTCAATCCCATGGGAGCTAAAACATTAGATCCAATGAAAGTCCTAAAAACTCAGATGCAGTGATATCACACCAGGAGTTTTATGGTTAAGGAACAAATCGAAAGGAAACCTGCATGTCTCTAAGCTTGAGATGGCGACGGACTCACTATTCACTTAATATATCTTCAGTAAGTAGTTGTTGATTCTTTGACAGAAATCAGGTATAAATTATAACTTGTAAAATAAAGTACACAATGGCTCACAATGTATTCTTTGTCTGCTGATGGAGCTTGAAACGATTGTTGCTCTCTTAAGCTTATTGACATTTTGCATTTAATGATTATATAATATTATAAGATTCGGTATTTATTTGAAATTTTTGCCTGAATTATAATTTTATTATTCCAATAAAATATATCTATCAATGAAGACGCTTATAAAACTTGAGGAAGATCTAAGCAATGGATGGATTGTGTTAAACGGTTACGCTGGGTGTAGGCCTACATAGAATTTAGAGGTACGGGCCAATTGAGAAAATGGAAAATAAAAATAGTGAATACCAGAAATTACATATTATAAGGAGAAGCATATGTCTTATGAGCAACTGTCATGTTTTATGAGGCATCTGAAAGAACAATTATTAGATTTTCATGAGATCATAACATCATGACACTTCACGTCTTTCGAAATGGGTCCAAAACCTTATTACTCCTCACCGAAATTTCTGCCTAAGCTTGGAAATAACGTCTTCAGGGATCATGGTAATAACGGTCAATTTCGGGCAAACATTAGAGTGATTGAATGCAAGACATTTGGGATCTTGCCCGGGGCTATGTTGTTTATTCACAAAGTGCCTGGTGCCTGTTAGGATACAGTGACTCCTCGAGCCTTTGAAAGAGTTTATTGATTGCGTTCGCTGTAAACGTTTGCACTAGTTTGTAAACAAATAAATACTTACTGCTAGTATTGCTTTTGTGTTTGTGAATTTGTGCATTCTGGAAGTCTGGTGTAAAAACGTCACCCCCTTATTATAAACGATTGCCGGCGAATCTTTGGTGTGTAAGTAGTTCCATCTTTTTTGTTATATTGAATTGAAAAGGGATGGGCTAAGTTTCTGTCCGAGTCTTGATTTAAACCATGTTTTGTAAGGATTTTAATAAGTTCATAGAAACTTGCAGTCCATCCATGATGGTAAGCGGCTTTTGCAGCCGTGAACGAGCCTTGTATAACGGTAGCACCGTCCCAAAATAAGATACGAAAGCACGAACGACTTTAAGGAAGCATTATTAGGCTGCGATATTTTGTATATGCTATAGACCCTGGTTTAACAACCAGGAATTTTGAACGGAAGATCCCGATGTCAAATTTTTATGCTCTTTTTAACTATCAAAGATGTCGTAGAACTACAAATTTGGCATGAATGACTCTTATGAAATGAACTTCGTTATGTGTAGCTAACTCTTCAGTGTGAAATGAATACAGATTTCCATAAAAATATAATCATCATGATATGCATTTATAGCAGGCTATTGAAATCTTTTAGGTCAAATTATCGTTTGAAACTTTTTACGTTAAGTACGTATACAAAGGCTAATTTTTAATAGCGTTATAAAGTCCGCAATTTCATTTTGCTGATATAACCACCTAAATTTTTCACGACTTCATTTATTTTATGGAGGGTGAGTGAAAATTAAATGAGAGTCGTAAAAAAGTTAGTTGGGAACACAAATCTGGCGTGTGGTCCCTAGAGAACATAACTTCTGTATTCCAGGTACATTAGTTAATTCGGATATTATTGGGTAGTATGAGAGATTAGAATGCACAGACTAAAACTTTATCTGTTATTACAATCACCCTGGCCTTATCCCATACATTTTTGGGGTTGGCACTAGATTCAACCCGATATGACTGTGGATGTCATACGCTTAAAATTGCCCTAAATTTAACAACCACCTTCACCTAGAAATTCCTATTTCAAAATAGAGCAAATTTAATTGTACTAACAATCCAATCAATGCACAAGAGCATCGTGGTGTCGGTCGAGTGGTTTAAGTAGTCACCTGCTATGCATGCGATGTATATTCAAATGCCATTGGTCTGCACCAATGAGTTCAAATAACTTTAATACAATTTCAAATACGAACTCAGTGAAAGAAAACATAACGAGAAAAACAATTTAATATGTTATGTCTGAGAAGAAATTCAAGATATTCCTCTAGAGATACCCCTTCGGGAACTCTTCTGGGAAGGCATGAACATATTTATTTTACTTTTTTTCCTTAAACACGATGGCAGATTACACTATCGTAAAACATGTTTGGTATACTCTTGGGGTATTGGAATAATGTTTATTATGTTGTAGTTCTTAGCAGATTTTTTAATAGAAAAGTAATTTTTTTTTGGTAGAGATAAAGAATAATTCAAACCCGATGCTCACACTTATAATACTTTTTAAGGTTATTTGCGCTTCGTCCTTCCCACGATTCGAAAGTGCTTTGTAAGAAGTCTTATCAAAGAAGATATTTTTGATTTTGATTGTATACTTGTATTCTGCGTTAAACCTCTATATAGGTAATATGAGTTGTATTGCTATGGAGACCTTACCATAAACTCTTATTGCTATGACAGATACGCTGTGTGATAGTGACAGACTTATACACGTCATATACATCGACTTACAAATCTAAGATGTCAATTATGCCGGGGTAGTTTCGACCCATTTATAATTAGAATTTCGGACATTTGTTTCTAGATTCCATACTGCTTGTAGTAAGTTTATATATATACTATGATATTGTGAACTGGAACATTTGTGGCCGTGGCTACTCCTACGTAAACGAAAACAATAGGCAGCGCTTTGCAATTTGTTCTCGTATTGGTTCTTTTGTTTGTCAACGATTTTATTTTGCGGTTCGGTGCAGGGCAACTGAGGTTTGAATTGGAGTACTGGAATTTTATTGACATAGGTCCTTATTTTCTATGGGTGCGTTATTTATTTAATAAAAATCATTTTTGTCCTTGTTGAACATAAGCTGAATATAATTTATCATAGTTTCAGTAGTTAAAACTATTTACAAGTAGAAAACTTGGCCCAAATCGATGTCTCTCGGGGTCGTGCCAAGCAGGCTGGCAGCATTGCCACGTTGTATAGCAATGCTGATTCTCGCGAGAAAAGCCCCAGCCCGCTTGTCACGAGAAGCTTCTACCAGACGACGTGCAACCCCCTCTTCAGTAGTTAAAATAAAGTGCACTAGTCGTAATAAAAGGAAAACGAATTGTCAGTAAAATTCGAATTCTTCCATTTCTCTTTATCAACCCTCATATCTGTATCTTTACACACAATCTGTACCCAAATAATATAAAAAAACATTAATAAATAATAATAATAAGCGTCGAATCTACCCATTTTGATTGTGGCAGAAGTTTGTTTGAATGAAAAATTTTATTTTCCAAATTCGTTACAAAAAAAAAATATTTTTAAATACTTCTGCAGATCTAAGAATATCAGACAATTACTCAATTCCGCATTCGCAATACAATAATTCATCTGTATAAAGTAGCTACCGGTAACAATTTCCTCGCGGAAGCAAAACAATAGGCTTATATTCCTTGAAAACATTTCCGGCGAAAATACAAGTAAGCAATTTTGAAAGTGGCCGCAAGCCATTTACAAACAAAATTGTTTTTAGAACAAACTGTTTTCCTCTTTTTAAATCCGTCTATGAAAGTGTCATAATACATTTAATGGAAGGAAAATAATGTAAGGTTCACGGCCTGATACTGAAAGAGTGTCCTAATTTGTAAGCAAAATTGGATGATGATGTCTTAAACGTTTAAGGCGTCCACGTTTGAGTGACGGTTCAATACACGTTCAGTATTAGGTCATCAGTCTACTAACTACCATAGAATGCACTTAACTGTACCTGGGGGCCAACTATGTTCGTTTAAGCAGCACGTATTGAGAACTTCTAAGCTTCGAAGTTTGAATTTAAGGTACAAAAAGGGTTCGCTCTCCTTAAACCGCTGATGGTAGGCCCCTGTAGGCTTAGACAAAGTAACATTCTCTCACGCTTGCGCTAGTAGGAACTATAAAAATTTATGGAAATGACAAAAATCTGTCACGTGACATATGTCATTCGTATCGTTTCTACTAGCGAAAGGTGAGGATGAACATTATCGTCACCTTTCGCTTTGGCCCTGGGTGTCTATTATTTTCTGATTAATCAGGGCGTAGTAAGAACTTCTGATGTTTGACGTTTCATTTTAGTGCTGTAAAATTAAACTTCAAAGCTAAGAAGTTCTTAATATGTGCTGCTTCAGCGACCATACTTAACCCCGTGAAGCTTTAAGTTTGCTTACTTTTAATAGTACTTATTAAGGTATAAAAAATCCAGTACGAAATAAATAATTGAGCCAAATTAATTACGTATGAAGTGTGATCACAGGAGGGCAGATAAACTGCACGGCTTACAGAGGTTTGAGTACCGGCGATATGTGTCATTCACCAAAATCTAATATTTAAAATGCCTATACTAGTTTTAATCAGGGTAGATTATTCTGCCACAAATATACAAGTAACACAATTTCAAAAAAAGTTGCATTAATTATTTTTATCTCAAGAAAAAAAGTTGTTCAAATATTTTCGGGATACCTTTTAAGTGCCGGCACTATTTCTCTTTCTAAATTGTTGACCCTTTTTATCGTCAATGAGCAAGCGGGTTTCCGTAAGCGAAGTGAGTGCTAGGCGGGGTAAGTCGGTGTTTCACGAAGCCTTCTAATCTAACCTCTGATTGCGGAGCATTTCTCACAATTTTTACGAGGCCATTACCGTTCTCTACGGCCCTGTGTTGCCAGTGTGTTAAATTGTGGACTCCAACTAAATCCGGGCCTATTATTCGGCAACCTGCCTGTATTAGAGGGTTTTATTAAATTTATAAGGGTACTGCCACCTGAAAGCGTGGACGTAACGTACCATTTATATTGTAACAAAGCCTAAGTTGATAGTTTACACAAATAACATATTGTTTTTTAAATGCTGAAAGAGTTATTATTTTTTTACATACATACATATGCTCATGTATTCCCCGAAAGGGTAGGCAGAGGTGCTGTAATCACAACACCCACTTTTCACAGAAGATGATTAAGTGCCAAAGTGATAGATGGTGAGTCCATCGCCTTCTCAGACACTTTACATACGTCATTGAATTACTTCTCAGAAATATGCAGGTTTCCTCACGATGTTTTCCTTCACCGTAAAGCACGTGGTGTGAGATCACTGTACATAAGTTTTTTAGAAAAAGTCATTGGTACAGGCCCCGCTGGGATTCGATCTTGCGCCGCTTGCGTAGCAGGCGACTGCTCAAACCTCAAGGCTATCACGGCTGTTATTGTTTTTTTAATTGCTAAAAATATAGTTCACTAAATGATCAATGATGCTATCCAGCTTATCCAGTCCTATGCAACCGAATCGAATAGCTAATTATCTCATGAGTCAGATATTTTAACAAGTATATTAAAATAAGTATTTATCGCATCTTCATAATGTGTATGTACATGTAATAACATAAATACATATGCTTACGCCTGTATCCCATGGGGGTAGGCAGAGATCACTGTTCGCCACATGCTACAATCCCTACATACTTCTTTCGCTTCATCCAATTCATACATCTCCTCATACACTTCTTTGCGGCTACAAGTGGTCAGAATTGGACCTTTCTGAAAAATATTATTAACTAGCTGTACCCTGCCACGCTTCGCTATGGTATATTTTGAAGCGTATACTAACCAACATAACATTTATATATAAATATATATTAAGATGAAAAAAATTGATAAAAACAATCCTTGATGCGGATTATATATCATGCTAAAGTTTCAGTTCGACCGGTGCGTCAAGCGGAAGCGTACACAAACCAACATAACATACTACATTATATATATGTATTTGATCATAGTAGTACTTCCTTGGACGACAAATAAACAACTAACTATTAATTGCGTTACGTTTTCAATATGAGTTCAAAGTCTCGGTAAAAGCAAATAACAATGTCCATGAATTTGCGAGAAAAATAACACGTGAAAACCCATAAGGTCGTTAACAAGAGCCGTGGGATATTTTATGAAAACGTTTATGAAATATTCCAACAGAGGTTTGAGTCCTCAACCGCTGCCATCAATCAAGCGTACACTTTTAACACGTTCATTCAACCGCCGTCCTTGTAGTAATGAAAGTATAGATTAATCACGTGGACACCTCGTTCGTAGTATTATGGGCTCTAACTGACAAATTGGTCCAGATTAACCACTAACTTTAAACAGTTTTGTCCGCGAGAATATGTCCGCGTCGAAAACCCTTTAACCTTTAAAATTCTGTTCGCGTGGAATATCTGTTGTAAAAAGAAGGCTGTTCTCAGAGTTCAACTTAAATAAGATAATTAACAAGATGGGTAACATTTCCTTCCTATTTTAATTTTATTATGAATCGTTTTCTACATAATGATCAGGGGCCCTACTATGAGCTCTTACTGCAAGGTTATTACAGTTGTGTGACAGTGACAGATGTATGAACCTCATATACATCTGTCTCATAATAAAAGTAAAACTATCATGACAATAAGAGGTCATGGTAAGGCCAATTTTTTAAATGAAAATTAAATCGATCGACATATCACACCTGAAATCCTCTAAGTACGTATCCGAGATTCAGAGAGAGAGATATATATATATATATATATATATATACATATATATATATACAATACATTTTGGTTAAAAGGTATTACTTTAATATTAGATAGATATGCTATATTACTATGTGAATTGATGTGCTATTATCTCAAGAAATGTTCCAAATATTGGATTTCGTATTATTAACATAATATCTGGAGTTTGTGATTGGCATGCCTGGGCTTTTTAGGAAGTATGCCGTCTATAAATTTGCGTAGGTATTAAATTATTCATGAAAGTCTTCATTATAGTACTGGATAGATAGATGATTAATGTGTACTTGCTAAAGATATTCCGGCTGAGCAAGTTGGGTAATTGATTAATCCTATAACTATAGTAACGAGGCTAAGTTTGTATGTTTTTATAGTGGCGTGGGGAGAGCGAGTGATCATGCTCATCCCCAGCAAAGGGAAGATCTTCCAGCCAGGCGGGTTTTATGCCTGGATAACCGCAGCTTCATTAGTCTAGTTGGAAGCTAGTTGCGCGATTTAAGTTCTCGTGTATTTGTATTCAAACTTTGCAATTGTTAGCGAGTAGCGCCATCTATGTAGCAAGTGGAGAAATGCTTATACAGCGGTAAGTAATATTCGAAAGTACCTATCTAATATTAAAAAACACCAGCCCCTTATATTCTACTAGATGTACCCCACGGTTTCACCCACGTAGATTTAATTTCATGTGTGCCTTTATTTCGCGGAATTCCAATCAAACTAGTCTAATTACTCCGTGAAACATCAACTTCACAGAAATTAGTTTATTTGCATCATTAAGCTAATATTAACAAATTTATATACGGAAATAAGAACGTCCAAAGGATGAATAGAATTTGTTTGATAACGATTGATGAATTGTTTTCCAATTGAGGGAACACCAAACGGATGCATTGACGTAACAAAATTAGGTGGTGTATAGAGAGTGGTAAATGATTTCCAAAGTTTGGTGAATGGCCCATTATTTGAGATGAGCGGCCCATCTATCACGGCCCGGCCACAAATATAAAGGTTCCAGAAGGGCGGCTCAGGTAAATGGCTCTGGCAGCATAAATTCCAAACAATGTGTGATAGTTTTGGTTGAAAAAGTATGAGGAAGAACTTTCTTTACTTACCACAAGTATAGGTTACTGGTTTCAGCGTCGATGAATACTTTTATGGTTTTGGTCGAATATTGAAGATGGTGGCTCAACTTACTTCGTACTACGCTAATCTCACTGAATAAATATAAGCTAACAACAAGCAGTACAAAACCTAGAAACGAATTGTTCGAAATGACACACTCACACAGATGCGCGAATCTACGAGGTAATAAGCGACATCAGCGTAATGTCTGCCAGACATTTTTCCAAACTTCAAATCGAAAATAGATATTAACTTGACAGTAAGATAATTATTAAATAAAAAATAAAAATGCCAACTCTAACGCTTGATGGAGATATGCTCCATGTGCTTATTTCAAAAATGTGGCTTAGATACTATTTAGTAAGCCTATATTCATACTGTGCTAATACTTACTTATAATGCATCTAAATTCAGCGATGAAGCATACTAGCTTTCAGTACAGTCAATATGACGTAACTATGGTCACTGTACAATGTACCTACATATTGAAGTAATAACTGTCTTCACCACTTATAACGGCCAACAAACAAAGTAGACAAAACGTTACCATGTTGTGATCTGATTCACGTGTTATGACATCTTATGTGCAAACAATTAAATACTACTAGTTACTACAGATCGCGAAGCTATTAAGTAAGCGCCTGTTTCCAGTGATGCAGGAACCGACTTTATGTATGTTTCTTTTTAGTCTGGGCTTTCACCGGTCGTAATCAACGTGCCTTCAGCGACCTACAACCGGCGTTGCGTAAGCTGTTACTTACAAAAATAAAACTCTTCCTTACATTCCATTTCTGATCAGGGTATACAACAGAGCTACGATAGTCGTTCGGAAAACTAAATTAATTTGCCGTTAGGTACTTATATTGGAGGGCATACGAGGAAACCTACACTCAGCAGTAGGTGATTGGGGGCTTAAAAAGAAGAAGAGGGAGAAATTAAAAAAAATATAATATAGAACGACACGATTACACAGGATTATACATGCTACCACCAAAGGTATTTATGTAGGTTACTTATGCCATATTGTAGTAGAAACGCTCGCGTTTTACTGTGTTCATATAATTTCTGTTATTTCTCAAGAGGTTTTTCTCTGAATAAATCCTTGGTCGTTATATATTTTTGGTAAATGTGTTAAGTGATAACCCTATCCACTAAGTGTAAGTAGATACCAAATCACATTAAAATTATGCTTGATGCTTGAACCAAGAGAATATGCAGTAACTTGAATAATGTGAACGGTACTTATATCACAGATTAATAATAATGACCCGTTCACGTTTTACAGAAAAAAATTAAAATTAATTTATTGAAATAAAGCTGATTATTTATATAGGATATTAGTATCTAATATTAACTCCATCTGATGATGATGATGATGATATCTCTATCTACACTTATGTTCTCTGCCTATCTGTCTATACCCTTTGACGGCTGAACCACAGAATTTCTTTAGCTAAAGTTTGATGTATAAATAATATATAATTAAAATACGGACTAAGTCCCGGTAGTCTCAATTGTTTGAAAAATAATATTATGTAACATCAAAGCTATCACAAAATCTAATTAAGTTCGTATAATTTTCTAGTGTAGACTGTAGGGACGAAGGGCGGGCAGGACTCTCAAAATTGTTATTCCGATGTGGTAACACCGAATCGATGATAAAGTCGTCTCGTTGGTCCCTTTCTGTATGTACCTTACATTTTCTACTCGACCCTAATGAATCTGGAATGAAACTACCAGAGCCACATTTAAAATACATGAAATGAAAATGAAAGTTTCATTTAGTGTCAGGCTAGCGAAAAGGTCGGATTTCTAAATCTGGTCCCTGGAAATTTACTTGTAACAAACCTGATACCTGTTCCCCTATCACGGGTTTGCCAACGTTTTTGTAAACTATACTCGCTAGCATCACTTGCAATATTTGTATGAGAAATTTTGGCTCTTCAAGTCACCGACAGGTGTCGCTGCACAATTTCTCATACAAATATTCAGCGGAGGCGCTAGCGTGTATAGATTACGAAAACGGTGGCAAACCCGTGATAGGGGTACTGCTATTTTTACGACAAATACTAGGCCTTTGTGAAAGGTGGCTTGCGTAGGGGACTGTATATTGGTGATATTTGAGCAGTAACGTTATATATACATATAATCACGTCTGTATTCCTCGCAGGGGTAGGCAGAGGTGTTGTAATAACAACACCCACTTTTCACGGAAGATGATTAAGTGCCTTGTTCATTAATTAAAATGCGGAGCTGATGATGTATGTGTATTCTGTGCAAGACAAGATCGGTGCAAGAGAGGTTGCCATGTACAATATTATATGAACATGGTACAAATAAATGTTGTGTTGCCAACAATCTTAGTTCAAGTCCGTTGGACTAAAATGCCGCAATATCGAGCAAAATAATTCAGAATCTGAATTAAGATTATGAATTCTTAACGGGCAGAACGGCACACAATTTCATGCTCCGTTACGCACTCTGATTTGTTTAGATTAAGATTCTGAGAGATACTGACACTCTTGCTAAACGTGGTCAGTGTAAAATACTTGGATTAGATTCTTCTATACTTCAATTTCGGAGCTCTACCATGATTTCTTATAGCCAAGGTTTGCTCTTATAATGAAACATGGGAGTGCAACAGTGCAACTATGATGACAATAAGTGCTTACGGTAACCCCAGCTCAGAATAGTTCTAAGCAGGTTCTAGTTCTAAGGTCTAAGCAGTTGTTTTATTGTTTATAAAATTAGATTATGATATTTTAGGGAGATATTATTATTTCTTTGTTTGTGATATCTGTGTGCTTTGCTGTAGCAAAGGCCTTCTTCAACTGACTCAATTTTTTTCTTTCTTTGGCTAGTGTTGTCCAAGTAGCGCTATTGCCTTAATTTCATCGACCCATCGTCTGAGTGGTCTGCCTTGTTTTTTTTTTCCTGTTCCCTGTGTACCAGTTCATCACTATTTTCGACCATTTGTATATGCCTCTGATAGTGTGACCTGCCCATTTTCAGTTGAGTTTTTGATGGTTGTCGTGACATCTTATGTTCATGTCTAGTGTTTTTCTAAATTGTTGTAGTTTTTATTTTGTCTTTCAGTATTTTCCCCATCATACTTCTCAGCATAGCGTTAGACTAGATTCCAAATGCACAGATGCTCAGTTGTGCGACGTTCATAAGTATCTGTCTGAATAAATCGTTTTAATTAAAATTTTCAGTAGCTTTCGTAAAAGCCATGGGTTTGAAACCGACAGTAAATGAAACCAGTGTGTGTGCGATAATTACTTCTGATTACACTTAATAATAAAATTACCAGCCCAGTGAGTCAAAACGCCATTGTTAGCTATTAACAATGGCTCGTAGAATACGCCCCCACTTTTACAAGACCCTCAAAAGCATAGTCCATGCATATTAAATAATGGAGAAGTGATGGAGTGAATACTCAATTGTATTTTTATTACTACTCTAGAGCCTACACTGCCGAATATAGAAACTTGAAATGTCCATGAACTTTTGTACTTCCTTTGTTTTTTAGTGCATCTCGATTTTGTAACTTATTTATTAAGAATTAATTAACTATTTAGACTGAACAACAACTAGTTTAATTAGTAAGAAAAATAGAAAACTGAACTAACAGGAACACAAATGTTCTCATCTTTTTATCTATGTAATGAATTTAAACTAGCATTTTTGTATCTAAGCCTCGGAAACGGCTCCAATGATTTTCTAGATAGGTTTCATTTTCTGAACAGATTTATTTTTTCAAGAGATTTTATGTATTTTATGCATAAAGAAGATTATAAATAATGTTGACACTGTCGCTGTTGTGATATAAAAAATCGTTATGGAATATTTTGTGGTCATTACAAGCCTATTAAGAGTCTGACAACAGATATTTTAAGAGTCCATTTCCACAAGTAATGGGTCGCGAAAATAAGCGGGTAGTTACTTTTAATGAAGTAAAAGGTATACAAATTAAAGCGCAACAACCGAAAAAAATTAAAAAAGTGTCAAACTCCGTTAATAAATTAAACTGAAAATGGAAAATTTTGGTGGTGAACCTTAACAAAATTCTAAAGACCCATAAATCATAGGGGTTTCGTAGAATAATTCCTCCTCATTCGTCTGACCGTATTACTCGCACAAATGTACACATAATTTTGTCGCTATCTTATTACCCACACTCAAACTAAATCGCAATGGTTGAAGTGAATAGCCCTCTAACTTCTGAATTCATTAGCATGCTTTGGTAATACTTCCCAACAATAGTATCGTGGACGGCCGGCCAGTGCGGGTCATTCCTGCCGTTAGCCAGAATAGCCGCTGTTAGTTCGCGACAATGAGACTCATATATCAGACTGGGGAGTAATGAACACACGCGATCACTAACGTAAATGATACAAACCATCGCGTCTAATTTCATCGTTAGCCAAATTACAGCCATGTGTTTTTCGGAAGTAGTGGTAATAGAGATTGCCAATTTTGTATGGACTTAACTGTCTGTGATATTTTTATATTATAGGTTTTGAATTAAGAGGAAATAACATTTTAACACACAGTGCAGTATTTGACTATAACATTGTGCAAAACTATTTTACCGCAAAGGCTTTATCCCCAAAACTTTATTGGTGGATTCAGATCCACTTTTAATAAAAATAACAAGTATGAAACTGTGTTAAGAAAAAGTCACCAGTTCATAAACAACATTCAACCAAAGAATAAGTTACAAGCCTCGATTGCTGGGAGCGACTACAGCTTTTCATATGACTGAACGAGACGCGTATTCAGAACATTTGGATATGTGACAGCAATTTGCAATAACTTCAACCTCCGCCGTTACTTGTCACACGCACGACACTGAGTTAAGGGGGGTATTGTTCGTGGAATTGAGATCTTTGTTTCTTTATCGTAACTTAGAACAAGAGTGATATTTATAAAACTTTATGGACAGGATGACTATTTCAGTTGCCCATCAACAACATTGACCGCTTATTGCAAAACATACACTAAGATAGTCCATGGATTATAAGTTGTATTAATTTAAACCATGTTTTGTAATAAGGATTAACATCAGTTTAGATGACCCTGATTGAGATAATATAAAAATATACTTAACTTTAGCACTCGAAAATTAAAATTGACTTTGGTATTCGAAAATTAATATCGATAATGTTGTGACAGTTTCCATTTGCGAACTATCGATAAAAATTAAAACGTAATGAACGATAATCCAATGCACATCTGTGAGGACGAGGACAATGCGCACGAATGCCCCTGATAATAGCCTGTACGCAAGGGTGCGTTGATTTATAGCATGTTAAACGGATTGCCTGTTCAACTGCTCCCCGTATCGATATAACCCCCAAGGAAGCTGTATGCTTTATGGTGTTTTCGCACGTCATCACTTTTTGTGTTGCTGAAATTAGAGTTAATTATTTTGTTACATTTTCTTAAACCATTTATCACCAATGTTCATTACGACATGACGATGGTTTTCTTAGCTAAGCCTTTCGCTATCTTATAGTTTGCTACTCATACAAGACAAGTAATTAGTTAGCTGGATATACGGAAAATTAATTACTATAGTTGGTATTATTTTTATGATTTCTGCAAAATATAGAAACGCCATTCCTTAAGAAACAAACAGATATACATTCGTACAGAAAAATACCGGCAATTTAGATTCCTTCCTCAAACATCCATTCACAAGAGCACCCAACAATATAACAATGTGTAAGTATAACTTTGAACTTCTTAAAGAGTTGCAAAGTTCTTTAAACAAAGAGTAGCTATTGTTAGACGCATACAAAATTCCCTAGTGCGACCCAAATCCTTCGTAGTGAGGGGTAGAAAATGATCTAGAAATCGCCACTCGGAAGAGCGGTGATTTACAAACACAATAGGGAAACAGAAGGGGGCATGTGCGTAGTTCCATTATGTGAGGCGATTAGTTGCAGGTACGCGGGTTTTTCTCGATTTACTATATAGAAATAATTAATAATAATGCGAAATATATTGGAGTTATTCATCTTTGTGTTCACATAACAATGATTTCAATTTATTAGAAAATGTTATAAGCAAGATTATTTGAAACAGATTATTTTTATAAGTATATAAGTACGTACTTATTATAGAAAATAAGTAGACGTAAAATATTACATTAAAAAAAGACTAATTCATTTGTCACGTGATTGGGGTCATGGAACAATTCGATTCAGAATAAAATAATACCGACACAAAGGGCACAGAGATTATATCGACGTTCCCCTCTCACTATAACACTTGAGGGTCTGGCGCGTGCCCGAAGGGAGAGCGAAATGTGCAAACAATTAGTAGGAGCTCTTTTTTGCTTGCTCTCATGGGCCCCACAATGGCACTCTGTCAACAGCCACCTCGCCTCTATGGAGCACAATCTAACCCCAACACTTGCACTAGACATCTGTTATATTCACACCGCTAATAATTTATAAATACCTACCATACAATATTGTCCCCAGTCTACCTAATCCTAAATACAGCATCCATATTCAATCGATACTGTAACTACCATTGTACAAAGAAAGGGTGTCGCCGTCAGCGCTCCCGTAAGTAAATCTATTCAAAAGATTCTTTTGATAACGGCTCTTTTGTAAACGTTGAAGTACGACGTGAAGTCCCATTTTTCTCCTAAATACATAAGCACTGGCAATCGGAAAACTCAGCGCGGGATCCACTCGCTGCGTGAACCTATTCGATCTCATGCATTTAAATTCAGAATTAGTGAAAAGCCTTGCCCGCAGACTTACTTTTTTGCCAAAGGTAAGCAACGATTCCTCTGAATTCTCTTTAATGACATTTTCATCGAAAACTTGATTGATTTAATGGCCAGGATAAAGGCGCGTTTCAAAGTGAAGTCAGCTGAATAAATATGAGGGTATGCAATAAATGATTATTTTTGCGGAGGAGACGTTTGGGGTTCTTTTAATTTGTTCTCCCTTTGTTTGACGACGGTCTGCAGTAACAATCAGCACCTTGCGGGCCCTCAAAGGAGGTGGTGTGACTACATAAATAATCTATTTGAAGACAACTCGCCCATCTCTGGCAGGCGGAAAAATGTATCAGGGACATAAAAGGATGGTAGGAGCGCGGTTCGTTACGTTTTGTCGTTCCCTGGGGCTCACCTCACGCCGTGCGGCTACTGGCTCTGCTGGAACATGAATGTTTTATGCTTACGTCACAATTCAGATTTGTATCCACTACTGGAGTTAGTTTACGGTCGTCTCTTGTCCCACTTCGTACAATAAATGGGGCATGTTTATTGTTTTTGCTATTTCCAGTTCAAGGTTCTATGCTCTTCGAGGTGATGGTTACGAGTTACGATGTATTTCGTTACTCCTTACTTACTGCCTACTCGTTTCATGGAGCGACGTGTTTGTCAAATGGTTGATTGAATCTTACGCATAAAGGATCTTATTTCTGGGAAGATGGAAAGAATATAATATTTGATAATGAAATGAAATGTTAAAAAAACAAATAGTCTGTAATGAAATAGTTGTTTGAAACAAATAATTAATATAAAATCGAAAGTACATAATAGACAAAAATATTCTATACGCAATCTTACTTCGAAAATTGGTTTCATCAGCATGTTGTTGACACCAAAAACATTGAGCAAATGTATGCGTCCCGAGGGACCGTCTGAAATAAGGGTCAGTTCCCTATGTCTTCAAGTTTAACTCCCTGTTATCTGTCGCCGGAACAATCCTCGGAAGGTATCGTTTTTACCCTGAATCTGCTCCTTACTATACCTTTTTATGGGGATCACAAGACGTGAGACCGTTTTTGTCACGTTTTGCTTGTAAGCTCCCCTTTAATCGCTGGCAAATGTATTTATGTCACGGTATTTATATTTACAGATTTCTGGTCGTGACTTGGTTTGTGTCGAAACTACTTTCGTGAATAACATTTTAACGAACAGTAAAATCTTAAAATATTGTAGAGTTCCTGTCACGAATTATGAGCGCTGATCTTGAATACGTAATTGTCATTTTATACGAATAAAATACAACACAAATTGTACTGTGAGCACATCGTTCTTGACGGCACTCGTAAACGTAAAAAACCTACGACCCTTTCGATTAAAATATTCGTATTAAGTAATATTAATATATATTTATTTCACTACAAAAAAGATTTCAATCAAGGCAGCCGAGCTTTGAAAATTATATTTCAATGAGTGTTCATTCCTGCATTCAACCGTAAGTATTAATAGATTCTAGGCAAGAGTTATTATATACAACGGGATCTCCTTTGTTGGACCTAAAATAAACTCAATATATTTTTTGCATTATATATTAGATAGTACTTAAGCTTAAAATTGTATATGTTTTACTATTTGATAGTAAATAGCTTGGTATACTTATTTTTTATTATATAGTAGTTTTATAAGTGTACAGAGCTTTTAAATCGTGCTTGAAAGTTGTTTGCTGTTTGCAATATTCAAAGATTAAGTCGGTAAATAGCTTAATATTACACTATTTGAATAAAATCCAATTAAAACATTCAAATAAACAGCTGTGCCCCTGTTAATACATTCAGCATTCACGACTGGATCTATCAGGATTTATATAGGACCTACATTAACGCCATTCCAAGAATCTGGAATATTTATTTCCATAAATTGGAATTTAGATTAGCCCCTTTAGTCGTTCGAATGAATACCTTAGTCTCGTAATTTTTGGATTCAAATTAATTTTGTGTGGAGCCATCGTCTCGTGAGTAAGATCACAAACGGTTATTAGAAAAGGGTTGTTGACCGTGAGTACTGTGGCCTCTAATAATATATTTTCATACTGCGTAGTCATTGGAAATACACCACGTGCTAATGACATCTTCAGTGGTTCCTGCCATTTGGTGCTTAACAATTGAGTCCCCTATGTCTTGGAATATAGGAAGGAATATATAATATAGGATAAAGTCGTGGAAAATACGTCGTAATACTTATCTTTAATAATTATCGCACTGAAGCAAGCTATTGAAGCGGTCTTTATATACCTTCCGAACTAGGAGGAAACAATGTGATGATTAAAAAAAAATTAAAATATTTTCAAATAGAGTAATTGTTTAGTTTTTTGCTGTATTTTTTGTGTCCTTTTGACGATTTGAAATTACTTTTTAAGAAGTCTAATCAAATAAAGATATTTAAAATTTTATATAATCATTTAATTCTGACAATTTGAAAGAAATTTTAAAGTCTAAATAAAGATAAGTTGAATTAAGTTTGAATACCGTACAAGTCAAATTCTGCACACACAATCAAAATATATTACCAGCATACAGTTTGGTTTGCTTATTTGTACCTATACCCACATATTTTTTGCTTTTGTTTTGATGAAATATACAATGTTCCTGAGTTTTCTTGCCGTTTCTTGTCAGAAGGCTGGTTTCCGAACCGGTGGTAATTTATCGACGTTCACAAGTGCATCAGTCGCTTAATTTAATAAATCTTTTTCATTTTATATTTTCCTTTCAATTCCTAATAAATATTTAATGATTTTCTCTAAAAGCTTATTAAGGGTCTTTTGATTGGGTCATATTTGTACACGAAACCTTAGGGAATAATCAGCAGATTTTAATTAACCACCAAAGCCATAGGGTTTCATTATAGTTCGTAAAGGGTTAACTAGTTTCTGAAATAGGCTTAAGTTTCAGACAGGTATGTACTAACATACCCTGTTAATTTTATAATTATGAAGGAGGCTGAGATCAAATAAGTTCAGAAATAATTTTGCGTCATTAATAATTGTCGACTATTAAGAAATCGCAATGAATTATGTTACGGTTTTTCTCTGCCTGACTTTATTTTTCTCTTCTGGAAAAAATATTTATCTGTATATACATAGCTTATATAACCCTGTCACATAGTGAAAAACAAAAATATATAAAAATAATAATATGCTACGGTTAAGATATGTATGTATCCAAAGAAAAACGGTGCAACACATATACAACAAATTTTCCAGAATAAATCTACCTAGCAATATTATGAAAGTGTTACCCGATAGTAACGCCACATTTTAAGAAAGTTATGTTTTTAATCTGGAATTAATTAATAATTAATAATCTTTTCAATCTAGAAAATCACTTTCTAGAAACGTTATGAATAATGCCCCTGTACATCAAAAAATGTTAGCAATAAAACCAACACCCCTGATTAGCAGCGAGCACGTCCCAGCACTCATACATACATAATATGATATTTCCCTTTATTTTGACGACGAGGAAAGTATATCCGTATAAATAACACATAGGTGGGTGTTCGTTGCGGGCCGAAACATTTGCGATATGAAGGAGACCCACTTTCGGCCCATTTTTTGCAGGATCATGCTGTATTTTATCATTATCTATGATATTGCAACGGTGCGGTGTTACAACGGAGGATGTCTGTATTTTATATTAATATATTTATTTTTATATTTATAGAGCAACACACACATAATCATATCTTAGTTCATTATTGCTTGTGAACGGGCTTCGCTTGTTCGTATTTAGGATTTCGTACCCAAAGGGTAAAAATGGGACGCTATTAAGACTTCAATGGCCGTCACCAGACTGTATCTCATAAATCGTGATAGTTAGACAGCTGATATTTTCACCGATGATGTATTTCTATTGCCGATATAACAACAAATACTAAAAAACAGAATAAAATAAATATTAATAGGGCTCCCATACAATAAACGTAACTTTATTTTGCTAGTTTTTATACATAATGGTACGGAACCCTTTCAATTTTGTTTTTAGGATTGTTTGTGGGTATATTGAATAGTTTCTTATCAGTGATGAGAACAACGACAACGACACTTCCATCGAACGACTTTAGAATCGACCGATTGACGCATGAGAATTAGAAATCGCTGCGATATCGTTACGGTTTTAATTACGAGAAATATCATACAGAACTGCAGCAAGAACAAATTAAGACTAAACTCACAAACAGTGTTATTTATCACTCAAACCTTAGCCGCCCTCAGCTTTGATTCAAGAGATGTTACAGAATGCATGCAGGTGTCACACAATTTGCTGTCTGACATTGTACAAGACCGTTTGTGATCATGGACCTAACGCGATATACATATTTGGAAAATGCGATAATTAAAACATACATATGCTCACGCCTGTATTTCCCCGAAGGGGTAGGCAGAGGTGTTGTTATCACAACACCCACTATTTCACCGACTTTTTGATTAAGTGCCAACGTGACAGATGGTGAGTCTATCGCCGTCTCAGGCATTATACATACGTCTTTGAATTACTTCTCAGAAATATGCAGGTTTCCTCACGATGTTTTCCTTCACCGTAAAGCACGTGGTGTGAAATCACTGTACATAAGTTTATTAGAAAAACTCATTCCCCCTCGCTTGCGTAGCAGGCGACTGCTCAAACCCCGAGGCCATCACGGCTCGATAATTAAAACTGAATAAATATCATTATTTGACGATGAATCGTAAGGTTATAAAACCGCATATACATTTTAATACTCAGAAATATAGCTATAGAGACTAACTTCGTACTGAAGTTTGCTGTACAACAGTATTGGCTAATAATGGGACGATGGCGGTGGTTAAAGAATATAATAGGATGATATACCTTTCGTGCTCTCGACGACGCAGTCAATCCTCCAAAGAAGCACCGCGGCGTACAGAGGCAGCAACATCTTGCCGCCACGGGAGCGAAATAACTCACTTTTATGGCTCATATCTACCCAAATTTTCGGCAATGCCACCTTTTATAGGCGAAACTCGCAACATCACAAACGCAGCACTTTGTATCTTGAAACACAAGTCGCTTGTGACACTAAAGCAAATGTGGCACTAAACCAAATGTGACAGTTATGTGTGACACTTTTTACGGGGTTTATTTTCAGGTGAGGCGTCCATTACACCGACATCTTTGTTGTACCTGAAACAGAATATTTACAAGCTATAACAACAATATATATATATATATATATATATATATATATATATATATATTGTTGTTATAATATAATATATATACAATAATATAATATATATATAATATATATATATACAAGCTATTAACTGTAATCCCATTGAAGAACGCAGATATACAACAACGTTTCATTTAAATGGGAATACAATTTTAATTGAACCAATGTGGTGGCTTAAGTGCGCAGGAGTAGCGTATTCAATATTGGTGTTGTGAAGGATAATGTAAACTTTTTATGCATAAATACTAAATAGGCCTTTGTTAAGTGTAGTGTGAATCAGTAATAAGTACGAGAATTCTCTCTATCATTGAATTGAAAATCTTATTAACCACCATATCACAAAGTACATACTTAATATTAATAATAATATTGCCAAAGATGTTCAATAGGCTAATGAAAATATCCAAAAAGCAAAACTATGCTATAAATGTAAGCTCATGTAAACTTCGAGGTAAATTACTATCTTAAAATACAACTCAAAATAAGCAGAAAGAAATCTTAAAATGTTTTAGCCTTACAATCTCTATTAACGTAGAAATTGTAGAGTTTAACTGGAAACATTGTTATAAATAGAAAAGTTAATCGAGTAAAGGGTTAATGATTTTTATAGGCGACTTATTGCAGCGATAAAACCATTTTCTTTTACTTGTCCGCCTTGAGTTCCGCGTCGAGATTGGAATAAAATAAGTATCAGCAGGACGGCTTCCTATATTGGTTGAAATCATCGCAATAATGCATAGACTTTTTGGCATTATCCTTATGGAACAAATCCATTACTCTTAGAATTTGTTTTGATACACTTGATTTGACAAACTAGCCAATTTAAATGAAACAATTGTTCTTCTTGATTTGAACTTAGTATTCACTATAAACCTACCGATGAAATGAAAGCAATGAAAATAATATTCATAGAAAGTAGAGAAAAGTTAACGTTTTGTAATAGTCTTCATTTTTTTTAACCTGGAGTGATTTGAGGGCGCGTCTATAGTCTTATATAATTGTCTAATTCTTACGATTGGAAAGTACTAAGATGAATTTATTTTGATTTAAGAAGCATGAACTGACTAATTCTTGTAGTAATTAGCTATATCCCGCAGAATTTATTTCAGTGGTGGCCCGCGGAATAGTATAGTACTAGTTACTTCTTATACCATTAGATATCTGCCAGTGTAAGCCCCGTTAAAATCGGTCCAGCGGTTTCGGAGATTAGCCGGAACAAAAGGACAGACAGAGACGGAGAAAAAAAAAAAGATATTGTGCATTGAATGGAAAGCTGTTAATTTGGAAATACAAACAGACACTTCAGTTTGATTTATCTGTATAGATGTTGATTCTGGAGCGACCATCGTAAGTATGTGTGCGAGCTCCTACTACCGTGAATGCCAATGTAAGCCGGCTTTCTGTATTGTCTATGTCGTGTCGAGGTGCAAGCAATCTCTGTCGCCATTTAAAGAAGGTATCCCGTTACGACAATGGCGCTACTTACGCAAGCAATCCTGTTTAATGCTTCAACATCACCTGAATTTTATATTATCGTGATAATAAAGGTAAGTGGGGGACTACGGATGTTTGATTAGAACTGAATTCTTTTAGCGTTCAATCAAGTGTAATACCAACTTTATATGAGAACTGTAAGTGTAGTGAGGGAATTATGCTAAGCTAATATACAATGCTAAGCGTGGCAATCAGTTGCTCACTCTTCTGAACAAACAACCCTATGTATAAAATAATAATAATAATAACTACCGACCCCAGTCGAGACCAAAATATATCTTTGTACATAATAATGAATATATTTATTCAAAAATACTTTAAAGCAAAAAACATTAGCTACATTAGGAGAGCATAAGCTTAGTGTGCTGAGGACGGTTTCCTTACATGACTCACATTTGATAAAACATAAGCATATACATAATAATAACAATAACTATAACTCAGGGGCCGCCGAGTCCGTTACATATTTTTGGGGCAAAATTGGAACATAATGTGTGGCAAACAAGGTTTTTTGGCATTACGAAACCGCATTGAACCGCAAGTTCAAATGCGGAATAAATTACTGAATCAAGATATATGGATTTAAATTCATACACAATTATAAGTTATAGTCTACTAACTTGCCATAAATCTTATACATCATCAACAGTTTTTCACTAAATTTATATGAATATTATTAGGTAGGTACAGAAATGAAAAATATATATTTTTTCATTTTTCTAATTGTCTGTCTGTCTGTTTTTTGTTGAAACGGTTGGCCCGATTTTAACGCCACTTTTGCTGGTAGATAGCTAATGTTACAAGAAGTAACATAGGCTATTTTTATTTCAAAAAATCATTAGGTTTCCGCGGGCCATTTAGTCTACGCGGGTGAAACCGCGAGGCCCAGCTAGTATATTTATATGAATCTATTGCGATAACAGCCGAACTAGTAACCACTTTAGTTCCTATCAAACGTATCATTTTCGTTCGTTACATCTTGATTGCCAGTACAAAAAATATTTCAGAAGATGGTTGTTTATTTAGTAACAGAACACTAGCCATATGGTATCCATAGATAGGCCTACCCACGTGAAATAGAAAACGGAATGAATATGTCACCGCGTCAGTGAAAAAACGAAAGCATGATGAACAACAAATGTCACTAATTGCTGACGGAAAGCAAAGGGTATGTCAGGAAGTTATTGATAGTTAAAACTCATGCGACTTCCTAGATGAGATATAAATGTACATATATTATAGTTACTGACTTCTGCCTACAACTTCGTCCGCGTGGAATAGTTACATTGGGCTAACTGGGCCCGCGAGTTGAAGAATGATGTGGTGACCAGAATTGAAAAAGTATGTTGAGATGGTTTGGACATAGCGAAAGGATGAGTCAAAGGCGATTAACTAAACCAATTTATGGAGCGAATGTGAGCGGAAGTGTCGGTAGAGGGCGTCCAAGGAAGAACCAAATAATTACCAAATTAATAGTATTTTTCAGAAAGGTAAAATTTGGAGCACTCGTAACCGATGAAAGTGTATGATACATACATATGCTCCCGCCTGTATTCCCTGACGGAGTAGACAGAGGTGTTGTAACAACAACACCCACTTTTCACCGAAGATGATTAAGTGCCAACGTGACAAATGGTGAGCCTATCGCCCTCTCATAATACAATCTTTGAATTACTTCTCAGACATATGAAGGTTTCCTTCACCGTAAAGCACGTTGTGTGAAATCACCGCACATAAGTTTTTAGAATAACTCATTGGTACAGGCCCCGCCGGGATTCGAACTTGCGTCGCTTGCGTAGCTCAAATCCCAAGGCCACCACGGCTCTTACTAATGAAAAATACCTTTTTTTTCTTATAATGCAGGGTTTTTTAAAAGTTTAAAGTTTGCAAGAACGAAAGCAGTAAAAAAATATCTAAGCTGAAACAAAGCTGCAACATAGCCCTATGTAAGCGTAAACCATGTTTAAGTACGTATATGACGTATTACACGTGTTTCACACATTGCACGAGGGATCATCGGGTTGACACGTAGACTGCTCTAAAACCATGCCTCAGTATTAAGCTTCACTTAATACCAAATTGTTAACGGAATTGAATTTCCGTAAACTAACACCTGATTATCTCTTGAGATTGAAGCGGTTTTCATCATTAAAATATTACTCGAGGGAAGCGTATAATTACAAATACTTACAACTATCAATTATTAATAAAGGTGCTTAATTTAAGATCGTTTTGAAATCATAAATAAGTAATATGAATGAGCCGTGGTGGCGACGCAAGTTCGAATCTCTTCGATTCGGTTTTCTAAAAACTTATGTGCAGTGATCTCACACCACTTGCTTAACGGTGAAGAAAAACATCGTGAAGAAACCTGCGTATGTCTGAGAAGTAATTCAAAGATGTATGTATGAGACGGCGATGGACTCACCCTCTGTCCCATTAGCACTTTATCATATTTGGTGAGGTGAAATGTGTGTGTTGTTGTTACAACACCACTGCTTACCCCTTCTGAGAGCCTTCATATTTCATTTTTTAGGATGGAATTATCAGAAATAATCAGAGAAGACGTAGTATTCAAGCAGGAGTCAATGGATAGCTTCTTTTTAAATTTCTTAGCGAGATAAACATTGTTTGTCGCGGTTATTATTATATGTATAGAGATGTATCCCATTATATCTTAATTTTAGCATTCAGCTCGTACGAAGCTAGCTGTTGCCTCGTGATTATAGATCATTAGCCTAGCTTTGCACTGCGGCTACCCGCGTAGATTTAATTTCATGGGTGACAACTCATCAGTTGTCTGTCGGTTAAAGTCCCATTAAATTGAACCAGTCTTTTCAGAGAATATCCGGAACAAACAGACAGACAAACCAAGACTAATTCCAAAAACAATTTTAGTTACTTCTTCACCCTATATGCATTTAATGAAAAGCTGTCAATTCGACCATAGACACAGACACTTCCATTATATTTTTCTGTTTATATAAAGTGTCTTGACAGCAGTAGAATGTTTGGCAAAGCTATTTGATGTACTCGTAAAGCTAGAGCTAGAAAGAAAACATGGTGGGAATATTTAAGCTTAAATCTCAATAATAATTTTGAAGTCGTATGTATAATGCCCAAGACAGGGATGCATGCTTGCCGGGCAAAAGTATGTACTTAATTAATATTTAATTAATGAAATATACGTCACATTAATTAAGACAACTCGCAACAGGCTCAACTAATATACAGATTCATTTCATTAGATGAAAAGCGCCGCCCATGATTCAAAGCCTCGAAAACAAATACAGTGTCAACTGTAAAGTAATTTATCATATTTTGTGTAGCCCTAACCGAAATAAAAGAACGCGCGAGCTTAGTTCCCTAGAGATATCCCAACTACCAAATAGGGTTTGATGATGTTATATCGATATTGGAGTATTGTATTCCTACATCAGTTTTTTCAAGATCTAAAAAATATCTATTGTGACAAGAAGAGTGGTTTATAGAAATATATTGTTATCGATAAATAAATAAAAATCGGTAGCTATATTGATTCATTTGTCTATAGTAGCCGCAATATCGATACGATATTGTATACTCTACTGCAAACTAAATACTTTATTTAATTACATTGAACACAAATTTCTGTCAAAGATTTTTCACAGATATTTACAATGGACATAAGCTTTACATCCTCTTTACATAATGTTAAATGAAGTCGCATTCGCTGTCTATTCGTTTAGATCTTTTGAACTACCTACTCTACGGATTTTAATGCAATTTCCAAAAATAGATGGAGTGTTTCAAGAGGAAGATTATACGTATGACACATACATATTAAGTAGTAATTGCAACCGTGCAAAGTCGGGGCCGTTGGAAACTAATAATGAAAGAACCAACTACAAAACTAGCAAAAAATATATCATAAATGTGACAGGAAACAGAGCAGGCGCTGCTAGCAATAGTATAAGTTGACAAATTGAATTTGATGACATCACTGTTCATAAAATATGAATCGAGAATGAGATCTTCGACCCTTTTTGTTTTCACTGACTCAAGCCTTGTAAGGTCTGGCCAGATAATAAAAACGCATTTTTACGGCATCGTGCGTTACTACTATAAAAATTGATTGTAAACCAATGTAACGTCTTCTTATTTATTCGGTCTGGTTCTTCGATTTGTCGATGCTCGTAAAATAAATGTAATTTATTCAAATCGAATCTCAAACATTATATCGATAAGTTGTAAACTACACCCCTAGTGTGAACGGGGAGATATATTCTTAGAAGTTAATTAACTCTTTATAGCTAGGGACATCTGTTAACTACGATCTTTTATATTTCTATTTAGGTACGTTTCGAGGTGAATGCTTAATTCGTTTATTCTAGTGTACGCTTATCTTATCCGGAAGATTTTGAAAAGATCAAAGTTACATCTTACAATGATTCCAGAGAAATATTTATTTCGGAGGAAGAACAAGTAATTTTATCCTCATCACATCGTTTTAATAGCAAATTTATTTTGTGTTATATACCATTTTGGAATCCTTATTAAATGCACCAAGTTTTAAAGTCATTGGCTCAAGTCGCGTAGTACTCTTTTTTATATTTTTCTGTTATCTATAATGATTTTTTATACCATCTGGTTTTGTTTTGACGTCGGCTATTAAGAGATCCTTTATAACACCACCTTGCCGTTTAACACAAAAGATGAACAACACCAAGCTACAAAGATATATTACGCGAGAGGTCTGAAATAAGTGCAAGGAATTTTTTACGCTTATGCCTTTGTTCCCTGAAGGGTTAGGCAGAGGTGTTTAAATAACAATACCCACATTTTACATGCTTGCGTAGCAGGCGACTGCTCAAACCTCAATGCCACCACGGCTCATCATCACCGCCACTTCAATATCGCAATTCGCAAAAAAACTTAGACCGATATGATGCTTATACCACAATATAAATATAAGCTTAGCTAATAAACAGTATGGCAAATATACCAATTTTTTGAAATAAGATCATTTGCACCGTCGCGCGTGATGGCTGTTAATCTTAAAGTTTTTTAAATTTATTCCTTTATTTACTGTCAAAGTAGACCACGACGAGACCCCCCTTACTGACATTAGGCCACTTATTATGTCAAAGATTGCGCGACTGTGTGAGTGTGTTGTTTCGAAAGATTTGCTCCTAGATTCCGTCCGTCTTGTAATTTGCTTATAAATTATATACATGACATGACCACCCACACAGACACTTAACGGTAACTATGCTTTCTTTACAGCCATCGATAGCGCACAAGATGGTCGTAACTGATTTAAACGAACCTATTAACTTGACATTGCTATTTAGAAGCGGCCGCTTTGAAATGGTTGCTCTAAATTTAAATGTAACAGATGGCAGCAATTTTACTTGTATTTCTCTATTTCATTTGTACTTTAAAGAGCCTTGTTTGTGACAAAATCGTCTTATCAAATCTTTTTGAACATGAATCAGACAGTGAACAATTCTTGGAAAATCAAATGAAAACGTTATTGAAAAAGCTTATTGCATAATAAGTTAACATCAGTATTAATACATAAAACCGAATAAAGTTATCAATAACTTATTGCCAGGCTGCAGAATCCGGGCTGTTAATGTGAAATACAGGTGGAAAAATACAATATAATTTTGCCTGAACCGGACCCAGAACCTAGCGTGCCACAGAAACACTTGCGAGCACTAGATTAACGCGGGAGTAATAAAATAGGAGATATCATCATCTCCCTTGCCTTATACATTGGTCCTGGTCGGCACTTGATTTAACCCGATGTGGCTCATCACCTGATTCTTATACGAAGCGACTGCCATCTGACCTTCGCAAATAGGCCTCCAACTAACATGTAATGATTGCCAAAGATGATAAATTGTCAACCGGGACCGACGGTTTAACGTGCTCTCCGAGGCACGGAGGGAACTCGGGCGGTCACCCATCCAATTACTGGCTAGGGTTAAGATTGCTTAACTTCGCTGAACGAATGATATGTGCAATAGCCACTGTGCCACGAGCTCCTCCAAAAAAAGAAAACTATATAAGAAACTAAATATTCTGCTCTCAATTCTAATACTCAGGTTAATGTAGACACTAATGTGAGCTCAATCCAATCCTATGGCCAAAAAGCGGTGGCCTTTGGAAAGTAATTAGTGAAGGATGTGAACCGTCCCTTAGCTGATAAATATTGCAAAACTCCACTCGGCTGGATAATGGCTCTGTCCCCTACATCAACGGCGTACTTGCGCAAGGGACCGTTCCTACTACATGTATGATTCATTTTCTGATTGGATATTCGAGGAATGTGTTATAGTAGTTTATATTTCAGAAAATAATAGTGTAATGCCGTAAAAGTTGACAATGATTTACTCTTAATGAATGTTGAATAATTTACCAGTTCTTAAGATACCCTAAGAACATATGTATATGATTTACACCTTGTTGAGTAGCAAGGTATTTTCGCTCACACACAGTGCTAATTTGCATAACAAATGAAGACAAGCATAGAGTAATATTTCTTAAAATTGTATTTGTAGACTAAAGATAAAATAACTGATATAAATGAAAACAAATTTGAAAACTATTGCTTATTATGAACAATATCGTCGTACATACGTATAAATATAAGCACATTTAATCTAGAAACAAATCAATTCTAGGATGAAATGACAAACACGCAGATTTGAGATACTGAACGGTAGTGTATGGTGTAGTATCAGTAAGGGTGTCACATCGTGGCCGATCGCGTATACGTGTTTTACAAACGTTCAAATCAACACATCGACACTAATTTGGACAGTGGGACAGAGAATAAATAAATTATATAATCTTTAAGAGTGACTACCCTAACGGTCATTGAAGCATACATTTTTATTTCGAAAACTAACTGTGCCCTGCAGTTTCACTCTCGTAGATTTAATTTAATTCCCGCGAAACCTTAGATGTTTTAAAGTAGCCTAAGTTACTCCGTGTAACATTAGTTATTTGCCAGTGAAAGTCCCGTTAAAATCGGACCAGCCGTTTCAGAGATTATCCGGAACAAACAGACAGACAGATTTTTTTTTAAGTCAGTACCGTACATGCTTTTTAATGCGTTTAGTGAAAAGCTGTTTTTTTTAAATTACAAACAGACACTTACATTTTATTTATCTGTATAGATGTATAGATTTTTTTCTTGTTTCCATACTGTATAGTAAGCTTATATTATAAAAAAGGCAGGATTTAGAGAAAGGGTTGCTACTTACCTACGCCCACTACAATTTATTCATAGCTTACACAATTTGGTAAGGATACCAGACAAAGATCGGAATAAAATGTCTCGTACACAAAATCAATTTTCAAAGGTTCTATATAAAAGCGTGCCCTTAGTTAAATTTTCAAGGGTATACAATAAAAAGGCAACATGGATGTGACCCTTGGTTTAATATTCAACCAGTTATTAATGTTACATATCCTTAGTGTTATTTTGGAACGAGTATATCATTTGGACAAAAATACATTAAAATATTCGTATTTGGGTTATGCAAATGTTCTTGAGACTTTAAAAATGCAACGAATAGGAAGTACAGTCGGAAAAGAAGCGTCATATACATTACTTGGTTCATTCTTATTCCGGTAGCTGTATCTGCATTGCGCTCATTGGATTAAGTTCGAATATTTTTATGATTTGGTTTTATTAATAATACTTTCGAAAAAGTCTAAAATTGTCTGTGTAATTTTTATTTCATTCTATACTGATGAATAAAATCGAAGTGTCTGTTTGTAATTCCAAATTAACAGCTTTTCACTAAATTCATATGAAAGTAATCATCATCATCTCCTTGGCCTTATCAGATACACTGTTGTGGTCCGCACTTGATTCAAACCGATGTGGCTGATCACTTGATTTTTATACGAAGCGACTGCCATCTGCCTTCGCAACCCCTTTAAACCAGTTGTCAGCCTATTTTAGCCCTCCGACTGACCTGTAACTATTGCCAAAGATGATAAATTGGCAACCGGGACCGACGGCTTAACGTGCTCTCCGAGACACGGAGGGAACTCGGGCGGTCACCCATCCAATTACTGGCTAGAGGTAAGGTTGCTTAACTTCGCTGGCGAAAGATATGTGCAATAGCAACTGTGCCACGTGCTCCTCATTCGTATGAAAGTAATAACAAAAAAATTTTCTTTGTTCCGAGAAATCTCTAACAGCCGGACCGATAACGGAACTTTCATTGACAAAACTGATGATGTAAAGAGGAACTAAGGGTACCAGTCTAACCGCGGGGCAAAGCTAGTAACTTAAGCTACGTTTATTTAAAAAAAAACATTAAAATTCCGCGGGCTATCCATACAATTTTGTTAACGGTTACTAATAAAATTTAAAAAGTGATTAGTCAGTGCGTTAAAAATACAATCTTCTGCTAAAATACCTAAATTGAAAATGTCATATATAATGTTTTATAAAATCCTTCTCTCTATAAACGTACTTAAGCAAAGTTTACTAAAACTTTTGTGTACATGGTGAAATTGTTAAATATCGAGATATATTTATCATTCGTAACACAATAGCAATACTTTATTTTATTCGATCTTGATTCAATATTGTGGAATGAAAGCGGGATCTATTTTTCGCTTTTACCCTCTTTTATATCATTTCCTCTGCTATTTTTATTTCTCCCCGGATTTGGACTTCGGATAATTTTATTTTTCTCGCAAGGACGGAACTGTTGAAAAATTACTGGGACTACACAAATTATACACAGTGATTATACAAAAGTTTCCCTTTGTCTACAGAAAGGAAGTTAGCTAATTATGAGGCTATTTTCTTCCTCGTTGTATTCCGTCCGTTTTTAATCCAATAATTAAGTTAATATTGTACACAAATTAGAAAAGAGACTTTTTTCTTGCAAGATTTTTAGATAATCACTAAGGTTATCCGCAATCCTGAAAAGTTAAATCTAGCAGGGTTTAATAAACCGTATATTAAACTTAGCGAGGTTTAATATACGTTTTGACGTTATGTTAGATGTCAGAAGATAAAATAAATGTCGTTTTTCTTATTCCGGAGCAACACATTGTGTAAATATTACAAACGTCAATATTGTATATCTATACATCTATACAGATAAGAATGTTTGTACTTCCAAAATAACAGCGTTTCACTAAATGCATATGAAATAATATACGGTACTGACATAAAAACTAGGTAACTTTAATTTTTTTCTCTGTCTATCTGTTTGGTCCGGCTAATCTCCGAAACGGCTGGTCCGATTTTAACGGGATTTGCACTTGCGGAGCTAATGTTACAAGGAGGTTCCACCCATGAAATTACCTCTACGTGGGTAACTCTGCGGGAACTAGCTAGTTTAGAATATAAATAATTGGCGGTTTTTTTCTTATAATAATTAATATATTTACGAATTCGAGGCAGGAATCGATTCCACGGCCTCTGGAAATCCTACAGTTGCTTTGTCTACTGAACAACGGGATCTCACCTCATGATTCGATTTTTACTTCCATTGTTTATTTTGGTTTTTGCGCCTTGCTGAATATATTTAGGGGGAACGCTGAAAAACAGGTACAAATGAACAAAATTAAGTACTTATTATTTATTATTAATTATGTATTCCACCGGCTCCAACGAATTCTTCAATAATGTCATATCCCCAATGTTCTCCTAAAACTGGTTGTCAAAAAATGTTCGGACATAATTTTAATTAAAATACTTGACGCTAATGAAATTTCTGTTCATTCCCATAGGAGACTCGTCGATAAAGCGATGATAAAGAGATAAAATTGGAAGCATTTGCGAAATGTCCCAAAAGGCTTCCTCGGTTGTAAGTGGGTAATTAAATTTTGATAATTACCCGAACTTGATTGCGAATATTTAACAAACATTCTGTCAGTCACAGGCACTTTTGGAACGGTTATTATTTTATGACATCAAACTTACTGAAAAGTGATAAAGTTTCACAGTAAAATGCCTTTCATTTGATCATTATAATTATGACTGACTATTGCTCGTGACTTCTGTTATTGATGACATGTGTTATTCATGCACACGCCTGTATTCCCCGAAAGGGTAGGCAGAGATGTACTTAGAATATACCCACATATGGCCAGTTTCTTTTTACCCCCATGTAATAGAGTGTGAGGCTTTTTCCACTAGGTATTTATCCAGGTTCCGGGCTGCAACTGAGAAATTACGGATAGAATAACGCAGGTACATTATATTTTTTCTATTGTTAATAAGCTACTCCTTGTAACATCAGCTACGTATATCTGTACGTGAAAGTCCAGTTTAAATACGTCGAGCGATAGACAGAGATTTTTTTACATAAATACGTTGTGCATGTGCATTTTGTAAAAGGCTGGTAGTTTGTAATTACAAACAGACACTTCAATTTTATTTATCTGTATATAAGTACCTATAGATAAATTGGGTCGGATACAATTCCTAAAAAATATTCCAGGATTCCGGACACAACGTGATCCCTTTTAATAATGCCTGATATCACGGCCTTTGTGTCTCCCTGACCCTAAAAATCAAATAAACATCCAAATCTAATACATAGATGTAAGATATATTATATATATACTATAACTATATATTTTCTCAGAAAATTGAGTTTATCATACTTTCATATAAGAATCAGCCTGAAATGTATTGCTTTGACCTTATAAATGGCCTTGTTGTCTCAGTATTACATTTTCTATATTAAGTTTGTTTACAAGATAAAGTATTTGGGTCTGTTTAATACTCTTCTTTACTCCGCTTACGGACTCTTTGTCAAGTATTTCGTAATATTAAGTTAATGAAGCCTTACAAAGGTATATAGGATACGGCGACTACTTACCATCTGCCAGGCTTTCAACGGCAGAAAGTCACGTTATTTATGATTAGATTGCTTGGATTTCAACTGCGAATTCATCCACGTTATATAAAACTAAATGTATAGTTCCCCGCGATATATATTGCACATCGACCTTAGGTAAGAGATAGTCGACTAATTTCGGCTTTGTGGAACGTTATCTATGTCGTTAAGAATGTAACATTTGTCGGTCTTTTTCGCGAATCAATACTAGTCGCATCATCATATATGTCAAGTCAAAAGAGTCAAGGAGCAATATAAAGAGCCGTGATGGCCGTGGGGATTGAACAATCGCCTGCTAAGCAAGCGACGCAAGTTCGAATCCCAGCGGGGCCTTGAGTTTTTGAAAAAAACATATGTGCTATGAGTGCATGCTTTACGGCGAAGGAAAACATTGTGAGGAAACCTGCATATGTTTGAGAAGACAAAGACGTATGTATAGCACCTGAGACGGCGGAAGACTCACCACCTGTCACATTGGTACTTAATCACCGTCGGTGAAAAGTGGGTGTTGTTATTACACAACCTCTGCCTACAGACTGGAGCATGTATACATATTATGCTCACGCCTGTATTCTTCGAAGGGACACATATACATGTATATGTATCACTTTAGATTAAAAGAAAAAATACTGAAAAAGCATAATAACGGTTCCACCATTACCTAAAGACAGGTAGAACTTAAAACGTCGCTCGACTGAACGGAAGATATGCTTATTGTTTACCAAACTTTATTTTTAGTTTGTCCAGCAGTTGTTCGTGTTTGTTTCATCTGAAACTTTAAAGAGGATTAAACATTTGTGGCCGCGGTAACATTTTATACAACCGGGCCGTTGATATTTTGGATGTTGTAATGTCACCACACCAGAAAAAGAATGCTGTTTAATGGTTAACATTTAATTTTTTTTTAAGAACGTGTAAATAAGGGATGTTTTTTGGAATCGACCTACGCACTCTATCGTTATTTACTATCGAAGAATAAATAATTTGATATTTGAAAATTAAAAAAAAAACGACATATTCGAAAAATAATCTTTTCCTTTTTTTTAAAGTCGTCTATGACATATATATTGTTGTTTATTTTAAAATATATTAATAGAACCTCTTCAGTTTAAAAATATGAGTGTTTTTAATCTTTTGATGTAGTTTTTTTTTATTTTCCCTTTTAATTTTGTCTGTCAACCTGCATCACTAAATAATTCAAATGTTGGACTAGAATGTCCTAGTTTGTTTTAAACTATTTCACGGACAGTTGATGAAGATAGGGTTGAACGCCTAATTGGCTATGATGTATGTATATTTCAGTTGGTCTGCATCAAACGAAGCAATATCTTAAAAAACGTCTTTACTCAAGTTCAGCGGTGCGTGGAACGTTAAAGCAGACCAGACATTGACACTGGCTTTGATTGGTAATAGATGAAAGAGAAGTCAATAAATCTGGAGACGACGTGTTTGTTGTTGAAAAAATAAGACTTGAGTACTACCCCTGGGATTCGGCTGTCTGTCTGTCATTCTTAAGTTACGTAGGCGATGTTGAAGTACTTAGTTGTTCGATTTGTAATTTTCACTGAGAAGAGTATTAAGCAGCGGCAAATTAGTCTTAAAAAAATACGTTCTAGGAGTTCTCGATGTGTCCCTTTTGTTGATCTTTGAAGCAATTAAACTGTTTACTTAACTTTTTCATCTACAGGAGCACGAATCCCCAATCATACTAACAGATCGTAAAGTGTAATGATTCCAGGAATCATAGAAAATAGAAAAGACACGGTGGAACCCCTGAGCTTTTCTTATTTTGCTGTGCATTTTCGAATAAATCTTATTTTTATATCGATACAATACTCCACAATCGACACCGTTCATCGATACAAAATCTGTACCTGCTCTCACCCCGGTATATTACCTTTAGCCCTGGCACATTCTCCGCGAACATAGATTACAAGCAAATAACAATGCTTTTCACCATGACCTAAAAACTTATTGTGTAAGTATGTGATTTACGACAAGTATAATATATGTTTTGTTTCATATTGTCTGTAAGTTCGGGAAACGTTACACGGGAATAGTGTAC
This sequence comes from Watsonalla binaria, assembly GCA_929442735.1. Taxonomy (NCBI): domain Eukaryota; kingdom Metazoa; phylum Arthropoda; class Insecta; order Lepidoptera; family Drepanidae; genus Watsonalla; species Watsonalla binaria. The sequence goes on from OV838932.1 coordinate 3,807,083, forward strand.
TATTTGTTACATTGATTAGAGTTTCGTAATAAACATAATATATGGTTGACCGAGCTGTGCTCGGTTTCTTCTTAAGAGAAAAAAAAGGAAAAAAGAAGAACCGGAGTACTCTAGTTTCGTTATCGCCCCGTAAGCTGGAAGCCTCACTTTTAAGCTACCATTCCTTGACAGATGTCGGCGAAATTTGCTATCGTATTGTAATGATATTTATGAGTTTTTCAGTGCCTAAAAACATGGTCAAAACGATGTTTTCCATGAATGAAACTTAGCAAGTTCAATTTTTTGCCCCTGAAACCCCCTACATGCAAAATTTAATGAAAATCTTTGGAGCCGTTATTCCGATTAGATATATATATACAAGAATTGCTAGTTTAAAGATATAAGATATAAATCCCAAAATGCGACTTTTATAAGAGATTTGTAACGTTTTGTTTCATAATCATCACACATTTGTAAGCATAATATCAAGAGCTATGAAACAATGAATTACGTATACATACACTCACACCTGAATTCCCCGAAGGGTAGGTGGGCTACAGAGGTGACGTATGAAGTTTCTCACCTAAGATTAAGTTTCAACGAGACAGATGATGAGTCTATCGCCATCTCAGGCGCAATACATATGTCTTTTGAATTACTTGTCAGACATAATATGGACAATTAATGGTTTACCAATGTTTAGAATAGACTTTCATGGTGTTCAAAGACCAATTATATTGCACAGGCAAAGCCGCAGAAGGAAGTTTATTTGGTACAAATACGCCATTTAATCACCTATGTTATCTGGTGTACGTAATTGAAAAACTTCTGACAGGGGTTGTACGAGTGTTGGCAAGCGTTAAGCTTGGAGCACTCCCGACTTGAGGAGTGCTTGATAAGGATGTGTTTTGGATTAATGTATGAATAATTAATTCACCTGATGTGTTACAACAGAACACATTGGGTTGGATACAACTTAAACTATTTTAATTTGCAATATACGCGGAAGTTAATTTGCTGTGTTTGTTGCCTTTTCACGCCGAAACATGATAGCTACCTTTATAATACTGTATAGTATATTTTTCTGTTGTTCTGATGATTTAAAAGTACTTTATGAGAAGTCTAATAAATAAAGGGTATGGGTCGAGGGCAAGAGGAGCAGGGGTCGTTCGCCGACACGGTGGACGGACGCGACCCAAGTTGCAGTACTACACTTCAAGCTACCATCAAGGTGGCACTAAATTGAGAGCCTTCGAAAGTAATGTTGGCGCAGTCGTACCCTCATTCATGAGGTTACGACTAAGAAAAACAAAAATACAGATATTTTGAACTTCTATTTGAAAGCATTGATCTCAAGCCTGAGACGGCGATGGACTCACCCCCTGTCACTCTGGCACTTAATCATATTCGGTGAAATGTGGGTGTTGTTGTTACAACCCCTCTGCTTACCCCTTCGGGGACCCTTATGGGATGGCGTGAGCATACTTATTTTTTATTTGATCTCAAGTTTTACATAATGAGACGTTACTATGCAGTAAAGGCAAATTTTTCTTAATTCCACATGAACTAATGGCTTATAACTTTTGAGATTGAAATTACATTTTAACCTGAATATAATGTCTGAAATAAGGCACCTTTTACATCAGCTCCGAACATTGAACGAGAGGTCCATTTCCCAACTTCTTAACCTGCCTAAAAGGCAATCTCCTTATACGTTTCTCACTCGTGCTAAAACATCTGCAATTTATTGAATACATCTGTGTATTTGCGAATCAAATGTTCCAGCTGTGAACAGTCGGGACCAAATCGTGCCAAAATCGAATACGTAAGCGGAAAATTGGATTCCCGTTTTTAACCACACCGCAGGTAATACTGGGATCATATTGCAAAAGGAGGGTGCGATAGGAATACATTTACTGGGGAAACTGTGCTTGTCCACGTACCAGAGTGAAGACCGATCTAATAGTTTTTCTTAAAATTTTGCATAATTAGATAACTGTGGTGGCTGTGCGGCTTTGAGCAGCCTGCCGTGTTATTCCACCAGCTCCGCACTCGACGTTGAGTGTCGGTTTCAATGATAATGAAATTGAACATTATCGTCTATAAATTATGTATCAATTTCGTATGGTGCTATTGGCGCTATCGGTGCTAAGGATATCGTCAATCATTACATAATTAGTGAAATGTTTGTTTTTTCTTTGTGAAAAAATACTATTTCACACTGAAGTAGGTTTAATGCTTACAGATAAAGAAATATGGTAGTTCACGGGCAGAAAATATATAGAAATCCTAGTTCACAGCCAAATCTCGTTTCGGCTTGAATCCTTGATAATAATGCATTATCATCACCTAATTAGGTCTTAATACACTAATATTATAATTATTTTACTGCTTAGACAAATGTATGAATCGAATTGGCGAAGAATTCATCGCGAGTGTTCTGCAAGCTTTCATACACTGCACTAGCCGCATCCCACCAGGAAAAGTGTACGCTTGATTGCAATCAAGTTCTTGCTACCTACTTAAACCCATGATAATATTATAATTATTAATTTAATACTAACCCAATTTCGAATTAAGGAGCCTGTGGCACCGTTCCTATAACCTAACCTAACCCACGCCAATAGTTGAATGGGAGACCGCCCGAGTTCCCTCCGTGCCTCGGAGAGCACGCTAAGCCGTCAGTCTTGGTTACCAATTTAACACCTTCGGCAATCGTTACGTAAGAGGCCTAAGAGAGCCTGACAACTGGTTTAACCCAGATTACCAATTTGCCTCGTAAAAGGGTTTACGAAGGTCAGATGGCAGTCGCTTCACATAAAAACCCGGTGATCAGCCACATCGGGTTGAATCAAGTGCCGACCCCAACAATGTATCTGTCTCTCAATCATTTTATCTATCAATGTAGTCATCATCTCCCTGGTCTTATCTCGGCCATGGAGATGATGACTAACCCAATTTCTAATAACCATTAATCAGATCCCATATTGTACATATTAACGACGCTAATTAGCACAGCGGAATCATAACAAGTTTACAACAAAATTCCCTTTGAACTGCGATATTTATTAATTAAACTTATACGTTTACAACATCCGTGACAGTTATAACATTATAACGAGACTGTAGTCTATTTTAAATAAATTGTAGGTCACTTTTATTGTATTATCCTCAAAAATTAGGATTACTATGTTCAACATAAACAAATATATAAGACAATGTTTTCAAAGTTATTTACTAAGCAAAATTTATTCACATTAATTCATTACCATGTCTAATTTAAGTACTCTAATAATGTATTTAATGTTAAACACATTATTAATATGAGTATTTTGTCAGAATAATGCAGATTTAATATACAAATATCAAACAGAAAATCGCAATAACAACTTTTCCAACTTACTTGAATCACATACGAGTCATCCCCAAAACATAGTCGCACTAACAAAACAACCCCACACTTGTCCACATTAACAAAACACTCACCATTAAACAAACGTCACTATTTAATATCAGTGATAGTCCACGTCGCGTAACAAGATTCGAAGAGACGGCGCGTCGACGGTACGTCCCAGCATCCGAACGTCCCGAACACATTTAAAAAATCTGAATACTGGAAGGTCTGGAAGCTTACTGCTCTACCGTCTCCGGCGTACTATATCCCAACGTGTCCTATTCGATTTTCAACTCTATTCCACGCAGTTAAAGTCTTCAAATCAGTGGAGTACTAACGACCTTTTGGCGGGGGAGTAATGAAGATAGGGGAAGAGGCACAGATGCTGTGCGCATGCGATTTCAGTCGTTCGTTTCACACGCGCGTGTATTGGTGTGCGTGTGAATGAAAGACGTTACATTGTTTGAGCCGGTCTGTTGTTGCGGACCGAAGTGTGATAACCGCTACCGTACAATCGACTTTGATTAATACCTACGTGATTGGTATACGGTGCTTATGTCATACGTATCGAGTATAGCGTTAACTATGCGTTTCCCAGATATACTTTTTTTATTTTTCTATGGGCTTTAAATTATAAATACATACTTTATTGTAAAGTATATTCTTTGAAAGCATTCAGAAGAGCTCGTGGCACAGTTGCTTTTGCGCATATCATTCGATCAGCGTAGTTAAGCAACCCTGACCATAGCGAGTAATTGGATGGGTGATCGTCCGAGTTCCCTCTGTGCCTCGGAGAGCACGTTAAGCCAACGGTCCCGGTTGCCATTTTATCATCTTTAGCAATTGTTACAAGTCAGTCGGTGGAATAAAATAGTCTGACAACTGGTTTAACCCAGATCACAGATATACCTCGTCAAAGGGGTTGTGCAGGTCAGATGGTTGAATCTAGTGCCGACCCCAACAATGTTTGGGATAATGACATTCTTTGATAGCCAGCATTCAAATATCATCAAAGCAAAAAATATTGGGTTTTGTAATTTTTGCTCATGCGTACATCCCTATAAACAGTTCCCAATTCTTACAGTCTAGTTACAATCGAAGAGCTCTTTCCGATTGCAAGCACTTACGATTTGAAGTACGATTCACTCGCTGACTCATGTCTCTAAAAATGCATCGATAACTTAGTTCAAAATCTTGGTACAATAAGCTAAAGCTGATGAAGCCGACTCATTTTGTGCTCGTCTTATTTTGGGACAGAAATAGTACTTTCAAACATGTCCACCAGATGTTCATACTTACACGACATTTTAACGGATCTCTGAAATCCTATCGGAAACTGAAATCTCAGGTCTGAAAGTATTTTCTATTGCACACTCAACAGCCAACAAATTAGTTCGTATATGTTTAAAAAAGTAAATCACTATATGAAACTATACATATTTAAACAAATAAAATAAAATAAAAAATAAATATGCTCACGCCATCCCAGAAGGGTCTCCGAAGGGGTAAGCAGAGGTGTTGTAACAACGACACATACATTTCACCGAATATGATTAAGTGCCAACGTGAAAGATTGCGAGTCCATCATAGCTGTCTCGGGCACTATACATACGACTTTGAATTACTTCTCAGTCATATGCAGGTTTCCTTCACCGGAAAGCACGTGGTGTGAAATCACTGCACATAAGTTTTTAGTAAATCTCATTGTGTAACAGGCGACTGCTCAAACCCAGAGACCTCCACGGCTCCATATACATATTTTAAAATTAACTGAGAATATTTTGACACAAGAACTAAGCTACTCTTTGTTTAATTTAAACTCTGACATATATTTAGATATTAAACCTACCATCATCGGCTAATGCAGAGCGTATTAAAAACTTCTGAGCTTTTGATAATGAAACGTCAAAGCTAAGAAGAATCTCGGTTGGCCCCTACGTAAGCATATTACGTTCACTCTTGTCTGACCCCAGCTAACATCAAACCTGACATTTAACATTTCACCTTCAACCTTCACGTATGATTAGGTCCTTACCTATAAAGTTGCCTATTTGTCAAATTGGCTCTTTTGAACGAGAATATTTGTGGTATAACTTTCGAACTAATTTAAATTTAAACGTTAACCCCCTTATTACAAAGCAGTGCCAAAGGTAATCCTTGGTTTAGAAGTTCCATCTCTTTTTATGATACGGATTTTAAATGGGGTGGACATAGTTTGGTCTACTTTTGGTTTAACCATGTTTTGTCATTTGGTATTTTGGAACCAATATCGATTTATTTAATGAGACACCGATTTGGGCCAAGTTTTCTACTTGTAATTAGTTTTTAGTTACTTATTTATTATTTTAAAGTTAATAAAAACCTTTAATGAAAATTATTGTGCATCTTAGGCACCCGAGTCTATGCAGAAACCGTACATGGACCGTCATAAATAGTCTACTAGCTTGCGCTCGTGGCGCTGCCCATGTAGCACTCAATTAACAATATATTACCGATGTTACTCAGCCTCAATGTTGCTAACCAATAGTGAAAGATTTATTTCAGTTTACACATTATACAAGAATTCAAAAATACATATTATATTTTGTCTAGTATTAGTAGTCCCACCTTGGGGCTAAATACGCAATTTTTTTGCAAAATCTGTTCATCTGTAATAAGGTACTAAAAAACATATGACAGTATCTTTATCTTATCAAATAAAGATATTTTGAATTTTGAATATTGAAAAATTTTGAATTTTAACTTGTCTGTGGCATTATTGGGTCCGGTTGCCCGGAAGCACGTCGACCCTTGGGATCTTTTGTGCCGCCCTTGCCCTTTTGCTCTAAGTACCTGACTCCTCAAATACTCCCTGAACAAGCCGGCAGATCTTGCCTATAGGGAAGACCTTGTAGTCTTCTGGTTTCGGATACGCCTTATTCAATAGGTCCATTCGCCATCTGGCCAGTGCGTCAGTGTGACAGTATAGTATGACTGCTAACTACGCATGCGTACATGGTTCCACGTGCATTCTCCTAACGCGTTGGTACATGTATACTTATAGTGTGCTATATTTTGCTAGCATGTTTTAATCCTACGTAATAGGGTATGTATATATAGGGCTAGCATACTGCCATTAATCGGACACAAATCTAGAATCCGGACTGCTACTGGGAAAATACAGATTTAAAACCCAATAAAACTGCCCGACCCGAGGATTAAATTAAATTAAATTCTTTATTTGGGACAACAGACAACTGTACATGAAAATTACAAAGTATATAAGTAAACAAGACATAACGCAGTAAAGTCGAACCCAGAAGCTCGTTTACCGCAGTAGCGTTTCGCGATCACTATGCGAGCACACAGTATAAATATAAGTTTACCTACAACTAAGCAGTATGATATCGAAACAAAATTTTCGAAATAAAAACGTTTGCTCCATTGAGCGTGAGGTCGATTTTAAATATAGAAGAATGTCTGTAAAGCCCGTGAATGACGTATACGCGACCGGCCACGACGTGATACCCCTTACACCAAGCCCGCTTATTATCACGTAGATGCGGGCGTTTGTATGAGTTTGTGATACATTATATTTCATATGTGTTCACGATAAGCAAACTACACTGTGTGCAGTCAATCGGCGCCGGCGCTAAGCACTTATCTGATTACAAATATATCGCCTTTATACTATCAACACTCGCCATCAAACATTTTGATCGAGATATGATGTCAAACAATGATCGCAATGATTTGTTGTTGTTGATTGAATCACTCTTCTTATCTCATATTTCGTAATCGGCATTTCTGATGATTTTGTCTCAGGAAATTTCGATTTAAATACGATTGTTTGTTTGTTGATTAAGATAATTTAAATAACTTTATGGCAGTTCAAATTTCTATCGTCTAAGTTCGCCACCACGGCTCACGCCCGCTTACTTCTAAAGCATTTTATATAAAATATTGTTGACCAGATTACCATCACCTTTTCCTGTACATATTGTTTATGTTTTTCACCGTTTATACCTTCCCTGAACATTCATAAATATATCAAGATCAAAATACCGTAAAGCGGTCCAGTCATTCTCAAGGTTTACCGAGACAAACGAACAGCAATTTATTTTTATAAATATTTATTTTATTGATAAATTCACATACTTCGACTTGAAATTCTTAAAATGGTCAGGAAAAATCTGAACACAAGGAGGTATTCCAGCCACGTGTTTCTTTACCTCATTTGTTGAATTACTCCAATGCATCTATAACTATTATGATAAAAAATTATACATATATATCCAAAATAACAGCTTTCCACTGAATGCGTATGAAATTGAAGAGAAAAAGAAAATAGTTTTATATTTTAATATTTTTTTTCTGTTTTCTCGAGCTATTCTCTGAAACAGCTGAACCGATTTTAACGTCAGATAGCTGATGTTACAAGGAGTACCTATTAAAACAATATTTAGAATAAATTTGGGTTCCGCGAAATAAAGCCAACCCAACAATTTGGTCTACGCGGATGAAACCGTGGGGCACAGCTAGTTAAAAATAAATATGATATTATAATGAAGCATTAATGAGGAATCAAAATAAGGAGCAACTAGATGTGAAGACGAACAGATATAGATTTTATTCGATTCGTAGAACTTTCGACGATCCGTGCCGAAAGTTCTACAAATCGAATAAAATTAAAAGTACGAAAGAGAAAGGGTATAAAATTTAATCGTGTCTGAATAAAAATTCTATCGCGATATAGAAACGATAAAAGTGGAAGTTTTGGGAGCCACCCGCTCCCGTCAGCGACACGCAGTCGTTAACGCCTCAGTATTGTCAGTCTGTCAACCCCCTTTCTGGTCCGAATCCATTCTCAGGTGGATTCAACGGCTTCGATTATCCGTTTACAAAAGTCCCGAGCTCAATTCTCACCAAACTTGTTTAATTAAAGTTTTCGCACTCTTTTTCCCTTTAGGCGAGGAAATAATCCCTTGTTGGGAATATCGGCATCTGTGGAGCGGCGATAGTAGTATTGGCTGGCATATAAAAGATACCAAATTGTATTTTCAACTTGTTATAGATAACTGGATAAGCCCGCAGATTCCCCGTGTATAATGTAACTACCAAGACTTTCTAAAGGTTAAGGAATAAAAACGTCGGTCCAGAAAATACAGAGATTACCCCTACTCAAATTTTAAAAATCTTAGCTCTTTATAATATCAGAACAGATGTTGGGTCTGAGGAAAAACCAAGGTTACATGTCTACTTCGGATGCAAAATTTCATTCTACAGGAAAGTACAGGGGGCCTACCGTCATCAGTTTAAGCAGAGCGTATTAACAACATCTGAGTTTTGATGTTACATTTTGGTACCATAAAATTAAACGTCAAATCTAAATATTTCTTAATACGCGCTGCTTAAGGGATCATAGTTGGCTCTATGGACAGAAGGCAGAAATAAAAAAAAGTTGTGGTAAATGTTAATCAAGTGAGAGTAAACAACAGTGTCACATATATAAAGAACTACTACATACATTTATCTCCGTTTTAGTTTCAGGCCTAGGACGAAAAGAAAGAATATCAGTCGTTACTTCAATCCTATCATGTCCCTACTTCCTACTAATATTTTAAACAAGAAAGTTTGTATGTATTTATGCATAGAACTATGTTTGTTACTCCTTCACGCAAACTTTATAATAATATAGCTTATACATCAGAACAACACATCGATCAGCGAAGTTAAGAAACCCTTACCCAAGCCAGTAGTGGGATGACTGCGAGTTCCCTCCGTGTCTCCGACAGCACGTTAGGCCGTTAGTCCCGGTTGCCAATTTAACATATTTGGAATCGTTACAGGTCAGTTGGACAACTGGTTTAACCCAGATTACCATTTTTTCTCGTAGAAGAGGTCACGAAGGTAAGAGGTCCAGGTTACATACGCTATAATGTATAACGATATTGTGCGAAGCGTCCAAAATATAAAGATAAGTCAAATCCTGCGCATACGGAGCTACGAGCACCACAAGTTACATATATGTAGGTACAATTGAAGAATGAAATGTATGTCTACATATCTTTCATTCACCCAATGGATTATCTCATGTACGTAACTGAGAACTTAGCTATATTTGGATGGTTTTAAATAGGCATATAATTTCCTGACCAAATTAGCTTTGATGGGGTAAACAAGGGATACGCATTTGGACCGAACGTCAAACAGGATATTTTTACACGCTATTTAGTCGTAATTTATTCACATTCATTTTGGGAATTCATATATGATGTTCTCGACTGCTAGATGGAATGGGGAGGAAAGCTTTTCACTGAGACTGGCAGACATAATAATTATAATCTTTACATATATTTTATATCTGAAAAGTTTGTTTGTTGGGTTGAACAGACTAATCTCAAGTAAGAATCGAAAAATATTTTTGTGTTGGATAGTTCAGAATTTGAGAACGGCTTTAGGCTTTATAACATCACGCTGCGACCAAAAGGAGCGAAGCATGAATGGAAAATGTTACAAAAACGGGGAATATTATTACCTTATTATTATTAACATACATACTATTTTTGGTAAATCTGACGTGAATCTAATTTCAAAAACCACAATCTACAATAAAAAATGCCGACGAAAGCTAGATGTATTCAGGTACTTACTGTCTGATAATAATTGCGCATTTAGGCAGCGCGTATTAATAACGTCTGAGGTTTGACGTTTGATTTTTGTATTGTAAAATTAAACGTCAAAGCTAAGGAGTTCTTAATACACACTACTTCAACGATCGTAGTTGGCCCCCTGATTCTAATTTAAAATACAGTGTATAAGTAGCCGTAATGTAAACTGTATGTAGTTTTTTTGCAAGTCGACTAGAAACCTTTGAAGTAGTGAAAAAGTTAGAATTAAATAAAATGTGAAACGAAACAGCACGTCTACACCGTTCCCTGCTCGATATACGTTAGTACAAGTTTTTGTAGGCACTCAGTATTTGCTTTCGGAATTCAAGTTAAAGTTCCAATATGGCGGAAAGTATTCTTGCATTCGTATGGTCTCGTGTTAGAGCATCCCGGATAAGTTACACTGCGATCAGATTGTAAACTTCACCATTGAGGATGCTATTGGTGGAAAACTGTTCTGCTTCAGAATACTTGCCCGAAGGTTGATATTTATTTGGACAAACATTACGATTTACACCTGTCTAGTTGTTCTTGCATATAATTTACACAATTTTTTATGAGTAAAAGCAGGAGCTTGCTACGCAAGCGACTGCTAGTACCGTAAGTACGGATACAAGCGGCCTCGCGGAAAAAATGTTATCATAAAAAAAAATCGTAAAGTGTGTACGATTTCATCGCAAATGCTTTGAGGTAAAGGAGAAGTAATTCAAAGGCATATACGTCTGTCACGTTGGCACTTAATCATCATTGATGAAAAGCGGGTGATGATTAAGTATCTTGTTATTACGACACCTATGTATATCCCTTCGACTAGTGGGCGGCAGTAAGATTTCATATACAAGTTTTCTTTATTTCCTTAGGGAGCGAATTTTGGAAAATCTCTTTACATGCTTGCTTTGCTTTGCTTTGCCTTGCTACCTACCTACTAAAATTTGTTTTTTTATGTCAGTACCGTATATACTTTCAGTGAAAAGCTGTTATTTTGGAGTTACAAACAGACACTTCAATTTTATTTGTCTGTATAGATGTATTATAATAAGTTGGTACAGCTACATGTTAAGTTTAATAACCATCCAATTCATAAAGAGAGAGACTAAAGCTAGAGACATTTCAGGAGAAAGATTTTTAATCTATACATCCAGTCAGGGAAATATAAAAACTTCAAAATAATCTCAACATATTTCACAGTAGAATAACGCAAAGCATTACAGAACGTTGGCTTGATAGCAGGTTAATTGTAACAAACGTATTTTGGGATGTAATTTATTTTCGATTACAAGTTCTGATAGAGGATTGTACGGGTGGCAAACTTTTCCTGGCAGCGTCGTCACAAACTAACTTACACCGAGTAATGCCCTCTAAAATACTCTCCGGAACTTTGATAATGTTGGTCCCACTTTCCACGAACTAGTTATCATAGAAATAAGTAATGTCAATCACTTTCGGGCTGGAAACTTAATAATTATAGTAGTCAGATGGAATAGATCAACGCAGGAGTTATTCCCCTGTTGTCTTAGGTCGAATGCTATTTCACGCAACGTTACCTATTGTACCTATCGTTTTTTTACTATCGTTGTCTGTCCATCTGTCACCAAGTTGTATCTCATGAGCTGTGATAATAAGACAGTTGAATTTTTCACAGATTGTGTTATGTGTTGTTTCTGTTACCGCTTTAAAAACTAAATACAGAATAGGATAAAATATTGCAAACGTGATTTTTTACCAGTTTTTATAGACAGTACAGTAACCCTTCGTGCGCGGGTCCGACTCGCAGTTGGCAGGTTTTTATATTAATTTGTTATTCATTCTACGAATTGTTATGAAAAAGTAAAAAGCGCTGTTGGCAGTGCGCTCGCTTTTTGCAAATTTGTGATCAGTTTAAATTGAAGATCCAAATAAAATTTTCTACATTCGATCCTCTAGTGCTAATAAGTTCGGCGGGAATTTAACAAGAAGCAATTGAAACTCAACTCTATAAAAATAAGGAGACGCTATAAAATGTCTAAGCAAAATGCCAAGTCGATTGTAGTTGTTTCCGATAAGAGCAACTAGAGAATACATAAGCTGTACTATTAAGCAAACTGTCGTCTGAAGCTAAAGCTATTTTCATTCGAGTTAAGATAAAGTGTCTCCTTAGGGATGTTTCGATTGACTTCCGCGACGTGGCTGCTTTTAGTGGACGTGTTTCTCTACTACTATATTCTTGTGTTTCGTATACAGATTTGTTGTTAAGATGTTGTTTGACAACTTTGAATTTTAACCGTTACATTTATTGAATATAAAGCTTTTGTTAGTTTTATAAATTCATAGTTTCCCACTCTTAACAAAACGCGACGTAAGATTTATCCAAGTTTTGAAATAGTTCAAATTTCTTTTTATTCGCAACAAAAATGAGTAGTGTGGTAGATTAGTGATGGATCTAGTTTAATATCTGCAGTTTCTTGACTTAGCTAATAGTACAAAATATTAGAACAAACCATATATTTTTGTATTTATGAGGTTCTGTTGGCGATAAGTTCCCTCCGTGCCTCGGAGAGCACGTTAAGTCGTCGGTCCCGGTTGCTTATTTATCAACTTTGGCAATCGTTACAGATCTGTCGGAAGCCTCAAATAGTCTGACAACTGTTTTAACCCAGATCACCGATTATCCTCGTTAAAGGGATTGCGAAGGCCAATGGCAGTCACTTCGTATAATCAGGTGATCAGCCACATCGGGTTGAATCAAGTGCCGACCCCTACAACATATGGGAAAGGCCAGGGAGATGATGATGATGATGATCTGGGCGATAACATCAGTTAGAATGGATATAAAATAAGCTAGCTACTCCCCGCGGTGTGAACAGTCAATTATTCGTTTCTCGATGGTTTATTAGATATTCCTAGTAATATTCTAAGTAAGTCGTTTTAAGTGTTTATATACACTGCGAAAATTTGAATACCTAATACCTACAAATTTCATTTCTTTAGGACTGGGCTGTGCGTTGATTTGTAATTCTGTCAGTCCATGAAGATTTTGAATTTTATATTATGTAGAGAGAGAGAAATTACAAACACCATTAATAGAATAAACTGATTCCCACTCGCACATAACGTCGACAACGAGCTACGGAAACCACAAATTAAGTGTCTGCGGTGGAATGGGAATGTTTGCAAGAGGAGCTAGTTGGAGGCGACGTTTAGTTTATCTAGTTATATCTGAAGTTTGTTGGTAACAAAGTTCAATGTTTTATCAAACTTTCGGGACTGATTTTATAACTATTTTATCTGCGTGTCATCACACTATTATTACAACTGGAACTGACAACTATTTGACTGATAATCGCAGAAAAAGTTATTTAATACTACAGGTCCCATCACGAGTTCTGAGCGCTTACCTTGAATACGCAGTAGTCATTTTATGAGTCTGTCTCTGAAAAATATGCTCAGTCATCACCTGCCTGACCTTATCCCATACATTATTGGGGTCGGGCACTTGATTCAACCCGACGTGGCTGATCACCTGACTTCTATACGAATAGACTGCCATCTAACCTTTCATAACGGTTTTCATTCGGTAATCTGGATCAAACCAGTTGTCAGACTTTCTTAGGTCTCCGACTGACCTGTAACGATTGTCAAAAATGTTAAATTGGCAATCGGGACCGGCGGCTTAACGTGCTCTCCGAGGCACGAAAAATAAAAAACCTTCTCCGTATCCCCACTATTTTCGTTGGGCCATCATAACATGTGAAAGCACTTGTATATGATAAATAATAAATTAAGCCATGATAAAAAAAAATATGTGGTGGTAAAGACAGTAAGGTTAGTGGAGGTTAGGTTACCTGCATCTACTTACACGAAGTTCAAAGGAATATGTATAGACAGACAGATTCACAATCTGTGGGTGAAGCAGGACCTCTGGTAGCCATACCCCTAACCAGCAATTTGAGAAGTCTTTTTTAAACTTGGCTTATTTCCAAACATCTATGATTTTATTACCACCACCTCCACGTGTTATATTTTGGTATACAAATTAATTCTCACGACATTCAAGAAATTGAATTGTCGTGGAGGTCTCGGGAATTGAAAGTTTATTTTTAAAAATTTATAGGGTGTGGATGTCTGTGAATTAGCCTAGTGGTCGAACCAAGGTCAAATTAAGGCGATTATTTCATAGAGTTTATTGGCCCGAGATGGTGAGTGTTCCAACCACTTCCTTCAGTCACCGCACCACACGCACTGGTGGAATCTTATATCCACAACATAAGCAGGCACAAATATGTTTTTTGACCAGCTTCTTATGCTGTATCGAGCAGTGAAGCGCCCTTCCTTCCCATGTATTCCGCCTTTCCTCATCCTAGGGTCCTTTAAGTGAGGCGTGAAAGGACACCTCAGTAGACCGACATACTAGTGGTGAATGGTCCCGCTCTCAGTGATACATTGATCACTTCTCATGGCCATTCCATTGTAATTTCTATCAGGAGAACTGAGGTTACATGCCGAGCCACTAAAAAAAAGAGTAGCATCAGTATGCCTTGGGCATTATTCTGTCTCAGTGTCGGTTACAATGATATAAAATTGAACTTTATCACTACTGTGTTATGTATCAATTTCCTTTGATGGAAACTTACGGTCGACGTCGAGTTCGACGCTGAGAAACCTTATAGAATAACGCGGATGTTCTTCTCCCTCCCCCCCAGGCCTCCAACCAACTTAGTCCAACACTGGTTAGAAGTAAATATGTAATTCAATTGTACATTTCAGAGCACTTGACTCCCGCATAGTTATTATTTGCTTGTCACAGTGCAGGTGATACAATACCCAATATTAGCACATTACTCGGCTCAACATACAATAACCTTCCTATTTTCACAATGCACGAGTGTGTAGCTATTTCATTTGTAATTTAATTATTTGGAATGTAACCTGTTTGCCCTTTCAATGAAAATAAAAGGCTTTTAATGTAAAAGCCGATACAATATAAGGTATGTACTTACTCCTTTGTTAGCCGTTTTTCCGAGAAACAATTCTGCAGAGTTGAATGATCAGTTTAACTTTTTGCTTTTTTTACTGAAGCCGTAATAAATAACGCATTTAAGATTCTTATTATTATAGGAATATCTTTTTAAGTTCGATATCTTTTAACAACAAAAGCCTGTATTTTGACTAGGTTGTGGTGTGGTACGTATTCATCTCAAGTAAATCATCTCTCGTGTATATTGCATTACCTGTGTCTGATTAGTGTAATTGGCATTGTATGCCGTTCTAATTATTGAATAAATAAATAAATTAATTAATTAATCTCAAGCTACACAATTGTACGTAGTACCGAGTAGTAGTTATTATATTTTTTTTATCGACTTTTGTGCACTAGAACTGTGTTCATGGGCTTATATAATATTTTTTTGAA
Organism: Watsonalla binaria; assembly: GCA_929442735.1. Lineage (NCBI taxonomy): Eukaryota > Metazoa > Arthropoda > Insecta > Lepidoptera > Drepanidae > Watsonalla > Watsonalla binaria. Next base: position 3,822,495 of record OV838932.1, read on the forward strand.
AAGAGTAATTATTGAGTTCCTTGCCAGTTTCTTCTCAGTAAAACCAACCTTCCGAACCTGGCGGTAACATGTATAATCCTGCGTAATCGTGTCGTTCTGACGATTTGAAAGTACTTTGTCATAAGTCTAATGAATATTTACGACTGTGCGTCGCAGTTCTTCTCTTAATTAACAATAAAACCTATGTAGTGATAATTTTGCATTATGTTTGTCTTATATAAACTATGTACCTATATATAAACGAATGTCGTGTTAGGTACAATATTTATAACTAAAGAACGGTTATCCCGTTGACACATAAAGTGGTAAAACCTAATGAAGTCTAAAACTGCGGGGTACAGCTAATCTTGTAATAAGTCCAGTCCAGTCCAGTGAGGTATCAGAACAAAATTTTTTTTGTCATCGTATTTAATTACCCGTACATATGTAATAAAGAAAATATGATGTGATTTGCAGTTCGTTAATTTATTAATTACGAATAAAAATATTTTATCTTTATGCTATATGTAGGTCAATAGCTAAACATGACAGCGCAAATAAACGTTAGTCCTATAGTAATATGGGTCCCCGAAGGGGTAAGCAGAGGCGTTGAAACAACAACACATTTCACCCAATATTATGATTAAAGTCCATCGCCGTCTCAGGCACTATACGTCTTTGAAATACTTCTCAGTTAGGTATATGCAGGTTTTCTTACGATGTTTTCCTTCTCCGTAAAACACGTGGTGTGAAATCACTGCACATAAGTTTTTAAAAAACTTATTGATACAGACCCGCTGGGATTCGGACTTGCGTTACTTGCGCAGCAGGCGACTGCTCAAACCCCAAGGTCACTACTGCTTTTATCAGTGAAAAGAACTGACTATAATTTCGTGAAACATAATCAAACTCGCGGGATTAAAATACATATATAAATCTCATTTCAAGACGTGAAGGACACGAAAGAGTAAATATCCTTGAAAGTAGCATCAAAATGCCAAATAAACTATGTCGAAGAGAACAAAGGCCAACTTTTTGCCGGAACAGTGGCACTAGACAGATTTTCCTTTATATGCCATCAGTGGCAAGCTTCCAGTAGAACAGAGTGGAATAAACGAAGAAAATTGCTACAAAATAGAAAGGCACCTTCATAAATCACTTACCTAGTCTAGAAATATATGACATCTGTATTAATATTAACCAATTTCCATTTTGTCGTGAAATTGGGGTAAAATATATAACGTAGGACGATGGGAATAATATATTATGTCATGTATAACTTAGCCCTGTATCGGTTCGACCACCTGAGCCGGCTACCTTAACGCTTATAACATCGAACATACGTTTTTATATCTTTGTTGCTACATCTAATCTTATCACATGAAATCGTTGAATATTAAGTAACTTAATTAGTTTTCAGAACATTTATCATTATCCTGCGCTTAAAGAAAATAATGTGAAGATTAAAAAGGCTTATAAGCATGTACGGCAATTTTTGATGCATGATCCATGAGCACTGACTGTGAACGCGCAGTAGTTATTTAACGTCAGTTGACGTCACCTATAGAAGGAGCTCGTGGCACAGTTGCTATTGCGCATATCATTCGATCAGCGCAGTTAAGCAACCCTAAGCCTAGCCAGTAATTGGATGGGTGACCGCCCGAGTTCCCTCCGTGCCTCGAAGAGCACGTTAAGCCATCGGTCCCTGTTGCCAATTTATCATCTTTGGCAATCGTTACAGGTCAGTCGGAGGCCTAAAATAGTCTGACAACTGGTTTAACCCAGATCACAGATTTTCCTCGTAAAAGGGGTTGCAAAGGCCAGATGGCAGTCGCTTCGTATAAAAATCAGGTGATCAGCCACATCGGGTTGAATCACGTGCTGACCCCAACAATGTATGGGATAAGGCCAGGGAGATGATGATGATGATGTCACCTATAGTTATGATATATGTGCATCTGCCAGGAAAGGTTCTTAAATAAATATCTAGTTTAAAAATATTTAAGTATTAATCAGTTGTATCTGGTATCTAACCAAGTACAATTGCAATTGGTATTATGAACTATGAGAAACTTTACAAACTAAAAGAATATGTAAGGAAATTTAGGCAACGTTAATGACCCGTTTATTACAAAAGGCCCATTATGTTTTACTAGTCTCACACAAATCTGCGTTTCAGACAACTCTAGCACTAGGCACTCCTTTACTCGAAAAATGTCACAATAAGACCTGATGATACGGCTTCAGAATAAGGACCCTAAACACCTCAGCCAACTGGAGTACCAAATAACCCTATTGACAACAGATACAAGTTTCAATATAATTTAATAAGGGCTATACCGCGATCAAATTACAAACAGATTACTGAGCAACAACTATGTCGTAAGTGTAAGGTAACAAAATATCAACAAAACGGTGTAACGACGCAACTCTGCGCCTTCAAGTAAGTGGTATCGCGCCTCGAAATAGTTTCACGTGAACAACTTTACCTCGGAGTTACGTGGTGTCAAATTTTAAATTAGTCTGCTTAAGATATACATCGTCTTAGATTGTAATTATCTTAGATAATGGTACGTAACGTAGTTTGTAAACTACTCGAGTAGTTAATCTAGAATTAACCGTGAGCTAATTGATGGAAACTGGAGTAGTATGAATTTATGAACATATTTATGAGTGAAACGAGGAGCTCGTGGCACAGTTGCTATTGCGCATATCATTCAGTTAGCGAAGTTAAATAACCCTACCCTTTGCCAGTAATTTGATGGGTGACCATCCGAGATCCCTCCGTGCCTCGGACAGCACGTTAAGCCGTCGGTTCCGGTTGCCAATTTATCATCTTTGGCAATCGTTACAGGTCAGTCGGAGGCCTAAAAGAGTCTGACAACTGGCTAAACCCAGATCACAGATTTTCCTCGTTAAAGGGGTTGTGAAGGTCAGATGGCAGTCGCTTCTTTACCACAACAGTGTATGGGATAAGGCCAGGCAGATTGTGCCTCGCAGTTTTATCCGCCTAAGATAAACATTTTTTTTTCAATAAAATTAACCTACGTTACTTCCAATAACATCAGCTATCTGCCAGTGTCCAAAGTCTCGTTAAAATCGGTGCAGTTATTTCAGAGATTAGCCGAACAAACAGACAGATATTTTTTTAATACATTTTTTTTGTACTGTACCTATATACTTTCATATACATTTAGTGAAAAGCAGTTAATTTGGAATTACAAAAAGACACATAAATTTGTATTTATATGTATAGATATGAGTTGACATGAGTTACAGGGCTATCTAACAGATTAATTATAGTTATTCTGTGATGCTTTAATTCAGAACAAAATTCATACCCAAGAAGTGTTTAAATCGAAGAATCTGAGTAAGTACTGATAACCATTAGGATTTTCGTCATATTAACACAACAAGAATTCTACACGTGTCTTTATTATCATAGTTTAACAAAGTAACGAAACTAAGGAGATGAGTATTGGAAGACAGGAATGTCCATAGTTTCAATAGAAGCTTTATGTTTTTTATTCAATCGATAGTTTTTTCCATAGATAGATAGCCGTGGTCGCCTTGAGGTTTGAGCAGTCGCCAGCTACGCAAGCTAGTTCGAATCCTAGCGGGGCCTGTACCAATGAGTTTTTCTAAAAAGCTTATGTACAGTGATTTCACACCACGTGTTTTACGTTGAAGGAAAACATCGTGAGGAAACCTGCATATGTCTGAGAAGTAATTCAATGATGTATCTATAGTGCCTGAGACGGCCATGGACTCACCATCTGTCTCGTTGACACGTCATCTTCGGTGAAAAGTGGGTGTTGTTATTACAACACCTCTGCCTACCCCTTCGGGGAATACAGGCGTGAGCATATGTATGTATGTAGTTTTTCCATGGTCAGGTTGCAGTTTTGAAACCTTCAAAGTTGATCAATCAACGCTTGTTTTTAAATATACTATTGAGAGGAGCCATTTCATTCCAAAAATAAAATCTAACTAAAAATTGCTTCATATACAAAGTGTTACAAACCGAATTACTTCATTTCGTTCTATTGTTTGCTTGCATAAAAATAGGAAATCCCATCTCTGTTGGCCATAAAACAGTGTTGCATATTTTAATTTTATACTGAACTGGGACATAAAATAAAAAGATACAGAAAGCTTGGCCATGTTTGGCTTTTGTTTTCTTCGTCGACGGAATCGATATCCAAATGTGAGAAAATTACTTATAAAGTGTAGTGTAAATAACTTGTTCAATAACTTATGCCCTAGTTCTTTATTTGCTGGGATTCAAACTTGCGTCGCTTGCGTAGCAGGCGACTGCCGAAACCCCAAGGCCACCACGGCTCTTATGTAGTATAACCATTTAATTTTTTTACGTAGCATATAAGTCAATACCTTAGCAACTAGCTGATTTTATTTCTGCAATCAGTCATTTTGACGATACAAAGGGAAATCTTTTTGCAAGGTTTTTTAAAGAAGCATTATTTGACTGCTTTCTTCTTTGGTTGAGGTCCCCATTCGGGCAGCTCAAAATACCAAACATGAGACCCCGTTACCTTTTAAATCCCTATCCATTATTTTTACAAAGCGATAGTTGCCCTCTTGTTACATTTCTGTTTAGTGGCTGGAACGCAGCTCCCTTATCGGGTGAATTTGCATAATACCTATACGGCTGGCAACCGCTTTTGATATTACGCCGCAGATTATCGCGGAATAAGCCCACGTCTTTGCTACACTCAATGATATTCATACGGGATACGATATCGCTTATAATATTAACTAGCCATGCGGCTTTAATAGCCAGTTATTTTATCCAATGAATCCTTTATCGGCAAAAATTTACTGGAAACTCTTAATATTTTAACTAAAATTATAAGATGAAAAATTTTCATGAGAAATGGAAAGAAACTACACAAAACTGGCTGTATATATTGCACATCGGCCTCAGGAAAGGGACTGTCGGCTAATTTTGACTTCATAGAGATCTCTGTCTTTTTAGACATATGACCGTCGTCCGCCTATCAGTGTCATTCGCGACATCACAGGTGTGTGCGATAGGGATAGTGCTCTATAAAGTGAAAATTTGCCGATTGCCTCTTTCTCTTTTCAGCGTAATTCGTAAATAAAATTAGCACATATTCTTATGAGCTAATTCTATTAAAATCTGCGCAGAAATAGCCACGGCCAACGTTTAGTTATTTATACAATACAATACGTCACAAAAACCATTCATACATTTTATCTGAATTACACCGAATGTAAGCAGTTCTATTTCACATGTTATTTTCCTCAATCACATAGAATGAAGAGATTATTCCACTATATTGCGCTCACGGATTTCTTAACCCAAATAATTATGAGCTAAATTCGATTCGGATTTCCTTCACCTTGACAATGTAGGAGGCTACCTTTGATATTTATTTCTGTCTACATTATTTTGATATCAGTGTTTGAATTTAAATTAAAATTAGTGACTCGTCCCTTGATTTTACCACACAATAACCTTGCTAATAGCCTCACTAGGCGATAGAATATTTCTTTTTATTCGTTCGATAAAAACATTTATTTAAACACTGCTCGAAATCATAACCCTCTTTTTGCTTCGCCGTAGTAGAGTAAAATACCATTCCATTGTTTTACTTCTTTTTTTTTCTTTACTCGATCAATATGTGCCTAGAACATTATTTACACTGAGAAAGCCATTGAAAGAAGATTGAAGTTGAAAAGAGTTCTTACACGGAGTGGCGCCACTCTCATTGATAGTGAAATAAATAACATAACATGAGTTAGAATAGAATAGAATAATTTATTTACATGAAATATGGTTACAAAGCATATTTCACCCATTTTGGGTATGTAAATATTAATAAAATGTTAAACATTTTGTCTGCAAACAACATGGCTCTAACCAATCACATAATTTTTTTTTATAATTATATATTTTATTAATTTGTAGGTACTTTAGTAGATATTGCACATTGTCTATATTTATTATATAATATTATATTTATTACTTAAGGTTTTATAGAATTCGTAAGGAATTCTGAAATACAATAGTAACATTTTGAGACTAGGTAGTTATACAAGGTAAGTTTGAATTTTTTGTATGTAATGATTTAGTATTAGTATTAGATAGATGATACACATGTTTATTTTCTAAATTCTTATAAATGGTTAGAAACATGAGGCCGCCCATAAACCGCAAATGGCAAATTCGATGAGGTGTGATCATGAGTGCCAACTCATGAGGCCGTGGGTTGGAGTCCCGCCTCGTGTTTGTACTCGTTTAACAGAAATATATTATTATAATTAAATAGTCTTGTCATGTTTGATCAAGCTATGCACCATTTCAGCTTCTACCCTCCTACCTCCGACCTAAACCCTCTTTTATTGTCAGTACAGTTTGAATTATAGAGGCGAAGTATATTACATGTATACGTTGGACACTGTCACGAGCTGAATTGTCATGCTCATTGTATGGTTACGCGGGTTCGTTATAGTCCCAGGCGTTCACAATTTAATGGTCAGTCAACGAAGCATACTATAAATGGTTTGAGAATAGTTTATACTAAGTACTTAGTTATTTTTTGTACTGTTTTAAAATAAATACATTCGTGAGAAAGAAAGAAAGATATATAATATTCATGCTCACACCATCCCAGAAGGGTCCCCGAAGGGGTAAGCAGAGGTGTTGTTGTTACAACACCTCTGCTTACCCACATTACACCGAATATGATCAAGTGCCAACGTGACAGAGGGTGAGTCCATCGCCGTCTCAGGCACTATACATACGTCTTTGATTTATGTATAGTGTATAGTCATTACTTCTCAGATATATGCAGGTTTCCTCACGATGTTTTCCTTCACCGTAAAGCACGTGGTGTGAAATAACTGCACATAAGCTTTTTAGAAAAACTCATTGGTTCACGCCCCGCTGGGATTCGAACTTGCGTAGAAGGCGACTGCTCTAACCCCAAGGCCACCACGGCTTCAAAGAAAGAAAGAGTGAAATAAAATAAATTTATTCGTAACAACATACAAGAAATGAGCGTAGAAGTTAGTTTTAATAGATACAGATACCCACTGTTATTACGAATTGGCCCAAAGCATAGTCTAACTTTCAAACCATCACTGATCTTCCGCACGAACGAGGTCGTGACGTCACAGTGACGTAACGTTAAAAGAATCGTCGGTTGAAAGATTACAAAATAAGAAGCATTCAATTGATTTTATATTCTGACCCTGAACGTAACGATAATAAGGTCGACGATTCTCCCGTAGCTTTCAAATATATTAAAATCTGCAAGACTAGAGCTCTGTCGTTCATAAACATACTTGAGAAAATCGTGAAGAACATATAGCCCTAAGCTATTCTCAAATAAACATAAAGTGAGATAGCATTCGTATTCTGAACTTAATCGAGTGCGCAAACGTTATGGATGCAGATCTCGCCTCTCCTTATAATTTATGAGGCGCAATTCTTCAGCACGGGCGTTTCAAAGATGCCTCAAATTATATCAAGTGGAATTTTCTTTGTTCATTTACTCTCAAAGAACATTTCGTGTGTTTGGTCATGCCGAAAATGTTTAAAGTTATATGTAAGTACAGAAATGAAAATCACTTTGTTATTTTGAAACTTTATAAAGTTAAACCTACAGTGATTTTTAAGCACTACCTGTAATTGAGAGATCTAAAAAGGTACTTCTAAAAAATTACAAGGCATTGATCTTATAAATTAAATTAAATACCATTTATAAAGAGGTTTCATTCAAATGGAACCACCCGTAATTTAAACCACAAATTCATTGCTCAAACCAATTTTTAGTACAGTTAGCAGAAAGAGTTCGCGTATAGTCTAAGACCTTAGTATTCTGAGACAAATAGATATGTATATGTCGACTTTTTATTACCTAATTTTTAGGATCAAATTAAAATTTGACATAGGTTGTACCACCTAATTTAATTATTATATCAAAGTGATTCAAACACTTAACACTTTGGTGCACTTTTAATGCCACAATAATAAAATGAAAAGAAATGATTAGATAAAATTATAACATTTTTCACTGCTACCGCTATGTATGATTTTTTATCGATTTTAATCAAGTCTTTGATCGTGACCGACGAAATGTTTGTTGTAGGCCAATAATTAATTAGGACGGTTAGAGGACAAAGTTAGCCAAACTAATAAATTATTTATTTTAACAGAAGAACAGACAAGTTTCAGAGCTAATCGTTTTTGTTAATGTGAGTGTTTATGTAAGTATTTACTTTCAAATAAATGCTTGTATTTCATAGGATGAGATGACGACGACTATTAATTACTTTTTTTTTTTCAAGTTAGATTTCGATCAATATCGCAAATGCATTGATATCATTTTGATGTAATCAACTTGATTCATCAACCAGTACATGTAATTATCCATACGATAATCTGTAACTGCGCTTAAGGAATCTATAAAATAGACATTTATTGTTTTTTAGCCAGTTTTGTGCTTTGGGAGACTGTGAAATATCAACTGCTAAAATGAAAGGTAAATAAACAGAATTATACTTATTATGTTTACCTTATTTTAATAATAACTAGCTTTCAACCACCGCTATGCCCATGTATTACATATATGTTTTTAAGTCGCGGTGCCAGTATATTATGTATATAAATACTATGCTGACTCTACCCTTGGATCCCAGGGGGGTAAGCAAACCACAGTTTGCCACGTGCTACGATCCTGACATACTTCTTTCTCTTCATAAATTTTCTTCAGTTACCTAGTACCCATCCCAAATTATGCTTGATTCATAAAATACTTTTGTTTAAATTCTATGTTACTAGCAAAAGAGTTTTTAAAATCGTTTCAGTAATTTTGAGTTCAAACAAAACTACAAATCTCTTTCTGTTTATAATATTAGTGGAGTGTTGATGGAGATTGTAGAGTAAATCTTTAACATTGTTACCTGACTTCAAATCAACGAGGTTATAATTTATTTTATTTTTTTTATTTCAGCCTCTAACGATTTTATCGTTCAAGTAGTTACCTCTTAATCTTAACCTGTTTTATTTACAGTTGCAGCACTCATCTTGCTTTGTGGTGCGGCGTTATCCGCTGCCGACTCTGTCGAACTCAACCAAAATGGCTGTCCAGTAGACGCAACCATTCACTACCTGCTACCCCACGGAAACTGCAACCAGTTCTACCAATGTGTACACGGCGAGCCTGTAGCCCTGTCCTGTACCGGTTTTCTTCTCTACAACACTGAATTGCATGTGTGCGATTGGCCTGAAAGCGTGGAATGCGGGTTGAGGGTTATACCTGAACCCGAAGATGATGAGGAAGACGTCGAGAAGGAAGATGCAGCTGTATCAGGCAGGTTCTTCATCAGTCCTGACAATAAGCTGGAAGACGCTAGGGTTGCGTGCGCGCAAGAAGAGTCCGAGGGCTTGTTCGTTGAGCACCAACTTTGCAACAGTTACTATGTATGCTCTGGTGGCATCCCTATCGAGCACTCCTGCCCCAGCAGTCTATTCTTCAACATCAATCTTCAAACTTGTGATTTCCGTCTTAGTGTTGACTGCGGTGAGCGTACCGCCTAAGAACGTGGCCGTGAATGTATATTATTCTTTTATTTATTGTGTGAAATAACCAATCAAAATTTCTAATGATATTTTTGAGAAACCTATGTAAAAGAGTCGATTTATTACCATTGACTTGATTTAATTTTGTTTAACTAAAATAAAATGAATAAATAATAACGAGTTTTCTATTCGAATCAACAGTTAACTGCAGAATACGGTTTAAATACCAATGTTTATATACTTAAACAAACTCACATAAACTGGGGACTTTCCCGGCATTGGATTTGAAAGTTGACAGAAATGTACCCCTGGCGAGTGTTAGAGTTACAAACATTTATAGTGATGTCCTAGAAACTACATGCTCCTAAAGTGTGACATAAAAAGGCAATAAGGAGCCGATAGGTGGGCCGAGACTGGTTTCTTTATGGGCGCCATTACTCAAGGCAGAGGTTTGTGCCACCTGAGCTCCTCCGCTATCTCGCCTGCAATGCAGCACATAGCTTGTTGAAATTTCTATACAAATTACATTCGAGTATTCATCGTTTCTATTATTTATACAGGCTAAGGTGTAAAGAGTTTACGCAAACTTTGAATTTACCATTACTTCATGGGCCAAGGAGCGGAGGCACTGTGCTAGCTATACTGGGACCTTTTCGTCCCCTTCATTTTTTATTATGTTGGCACATTGATTACATTCGTTAGGCAGTGCGTGGGTTCGTTCAATCTTGATAAAAAAAATATAGTGGTCAACTGCGTCTTAACAGAAACAATTCTTAAAGCCGTCATATTTGCCCAAAATACATTTTTTATAAAGTAAAATTATATTAATTACGTGATAAACAATATTTTGTATGCTAAAGTGATATTTGTACCTACTGATATCAAAATCGTAGATCGGGCTCCGTCCCCAACAATGTATGGGATAGGGCCAATGTTAATGAAATGATCATAACCTTAGCTTGTTGCAAACTGCTTGTTGTAAAATAATATAATAGTATACGTCTCAAATTATATTACTAGTTAGTGGGTCAAAATAGTTATTCGATTTGCTTTCAAAGACACGAATGTCCATCGGATGGGGTGTCCAATATGTGTTGTGGAAACAAAATTATTCTACTATTTCGTAACACTTAATCTGTTACAAACAAAATATTTTAGATTTGAAATCTCGCAGGGAGACCAACTTTAAATACTACACCCTCTCGGTATTGACATTTCCTTCAAGCGAACTGTCAAGAACATTCAAACTATTTAGCTTAACTTGAGCTAAGTTGCCTTTGACTCATTTCCCAATTGAATTGCTTGAACTGGATTCAGGCGTAGTATCAAAATGGAACATTACAGTAAGCCAACCGATAGCCATCTTAGGTTATTTAATTTGTTTGCACTCGTATGTTCAATGAGAATGAAAATAACACAGTTTTTTTTATTGGAGTAACTAAATATACTATAATATCTACCAAGTAAAGTAAAATTTAAAGTCTTTAAGTTCTGGTTAATCTTCGAATCGCCCAGACCGATTTTTAAAGGACCTTGATTAATATACAGTTCACATTACACAGAGTTCTTTAGCAGTTTTAGTTCTCTTTTATTAGTTAATTTTTTTAGACCTATATGGGCGGAGCCGTGGAGATATTAGAGATTAAGGTCTAAAGAACAATAAACTCAGAAACTAAAAATTTACTCGTATCATGACAAAGTGGAAATTTATAAGACGTAATGTACATCAGGGAAAGAAGGGTTCTAGCTCCTATTGTTCAAGACACCAAATTATTCCGTGTTATATATATTCAGTACATAATGCGTGATATAAAGCAATTTGCGGCTGTCAGTGTGAAAGAAAAACTGATTGCGCTGCCATATTCAAGATGATATCTTTGCGCTCATCATACGAAACGAAAATACGAACACGGACAAAAATGCTCGCGGACCGCGGGAGAATTGTGTAATGCGAGGAATCACTCCATACAGTATTTAGATGATTTGGTATGCAATATTATAATGAACTAGCGATTGCGAGATGTTCTGACAATCGAAACAATCACAGTCGGTCAAATGGTATGTAATATTATAATTAACTAGCGATTGCGAGATGTTTTGACAATCGAAACCATCACAGTCGGTCATATTTACCATCGAGGTAACCATTGATTCGCCCTAACAATGAAACATTTAAGAAGTTTTTCAATTATTTCGTTTATTGATGCTAGCGATTGGTTCGAGTCGCCGAATTAAGCCGAATGTAACTGATCGTCGGCCGATGCGATGCACTCTCTCTGAGAGTCATCGACTGCAATTGAAAACAATTGCAATGCATCGAGATGTTTCAACAATCGATCACGATTAACATCACATCATCGCGCATCGCTAAAACTAGACCAAAAGAGACTGCCTTATTAATCTCATGTTCGCAAACGCTACAATGGAACACAAGGTTGCTAGGTGCCCCCAGGAGTCCCCAGGATCGGGGGTCGGGCAGTGTTAGTGGGTTTTGCCATCCGTAATATCCCTCAGGGAATATAGGCGTGTGCATATGTGTGTATAAGATAAAATAAAAAGCGCTGCAAATAAGTGATCCATGTTCTTATCTCGTGTCTTTCAAAATTCAGTGACACAGAATAGATAAACCGCGATATATCTGAGAAAAAATTTAAACAGTTAACTACAACTCAAAAATATTTTTATTCGATCAGACTTTTAACAAAGTACTTTCAAATCGTCAGAATGATATGATTACACAGGATTATACACGCTACCGCCAGGGAAGGTTGCTTTTACTGAGAAGAAGTTTTAAAAATACACAATTAGTCACATGAGAAATGTAAGTTCATGAACCTTGTTCCAATGCACAGATGTGGATAAAAGTTTAAATAGAGTTTTAGTCAACTTATTTATAAAGGTGTAGCTTGAGGTGACATATGTACCTATAGTGCCTGAGATAGCGATGGATTGTCTGTTAAACTTGACACCGAATCATTATCAGCGAAAAATTGGTGTCACCCCACTCTACCCTTCCTTTCTGAGAAGGCATAAGCTTTCATAATTGAACCATTTCCGAAATCTGTTTGTAAATTCAAATTCTATAATAGTTCAACAGAAACAGGATAGATTGAAATCAAAATTGAGCCTTTGAAAGCCAGTACATCAAACGAAAAGGTCTTCAAGTAAAACGTACCGAAAATTGACGATAATTGACCCAACGTTTAATTTGTGACATTATGGATACATAGAATGGAATATCATAATCATAAAAACTGTCAATTTAGGGGTGGCAATGATACATTTATATATGTTAATACGTCATGGCTGCGTAGGCTGCGGTAAGCTTATCATCAGCTAGACCGCATGCTTGTTTTCCACCTTAGTGATATAAAAAAACTGTAGTATCATAAAATATAAGGTGGAATGCGAGAGTTCTAGAATATACATGACACAAGGGAGTATCTTTCCGACGACAAGGGCAACTGCAGCCTACTTAAGGATGTCACCTGCGCGGTACCTATCTTCACTCACTGCAATAACTTTCCACAGTTCCACTTGTTTATATCACCTAGTGATATATGAACTAATCGTGATGGGACAACCCTTATCCATTTGAATAATATATAACACATAATTGCTGTCAAATATAAAAGAAGGCAGCCTGCGGTTTATGGACAAGATTTAATCAGTCAATCTTTGACACACAACTGCTCCAAATTGTGAATTTAAAAAAACCTTAAAAACAAACCATACTTAATAATGAACATAAAAATCAAAGATATACCATCCTACGAGGATCTCTTAAAACAAACAAAAATAAATCTATGGTTCTGCGGAATACCCTACGGCGATACCAGGATTTACATACGATTTTATATTCTTCTCATTCCCCTCATCCTAATGATTATTGGAGAGCTATCTTTCTTCGTATCACAAACATCAACTGAAAATATATTAGAATTGACGCAATTAGCGCCCTGTATATGCATAGGCACTTTGTCAATCCTACAAATCATTGCTATAACAAGAAAGCGGCCCAAAATATATGAGCTTACAGAGAGTCTTGCCGTTTTGTATAACAACATTTTAAGAGATGTTGAGACTCAAAACATTATTAAAAACGACTTTATTACACTCAAATACTTGACTAAATATTTTTTCATTCTAAACGCTGTGCTTATTTCTGTGTATAATTTTTGTACGATATTAATTATGGCTTACAATTACTTGACGAGGAACGAGATAGTGTTCATTTTGCCGTATGCGGTCCTGGTGCCATTTAACACTGATACCTGGCCTTCATGGGCTGTTGTTTATGTATATTCAATTTGTTGTGGTAAGTAAACATGACATATAAATACTACATATTATATGCATTTTTAATATTGTGAATGTAAGAAAGTGCTAAGCTTCAAAAAATACCTGCATTACCCACTTTGTCACGTTGTAAAGTCGACCATCGAAATCTTATACTCAAGGTCAAATATAATTTGCACATCCAAGGCGCAGCTATGTGTATTTTAGTTTTTTTAATTTTGTATTCTAGGGATTTTTAATTCATAATGAGGCTGTCAAACCGGGTAACATATTTTTTTGTCGATATGATAAACTAAGTACAAGCTTATAGAATAATAGTAGTGCATATCATAGTTATCAATAATCTGCCAATAACGCCCACGGAGGCTTAATTCTTGTCTGTCAATTTGTAGATAAGGGAATGAAAACCAAACAAAAGTGGGGCTTAATGATTTAAAGTTAAATCTTATAGACCTTTGACGTTTGATTATTACTATAATTGTAACCAAGTAACTGCTGATAAGACATTACTAGTCTTTCAATTTGAAGACTCGGTACGGAGGTTATAAAAAATAAACGTATAAAAAATAGGCGTAATGATGTACCTTCTAGTTATATTATATTCTTTTAACGCCTACTTTCAGGTTTCATCTGCACTCTGTATTTCACCACGGTGAACGTACTCTATTGTGTTTTGACGTCACATATCTGCGCAAACTTCTCAGTCATAAGTCACAGAATTGAGATCTTAGACGACAAAAATGTTCACCTCTTGAAGGATATTGTGAAATATCATCAGTACATATTGAAGTAAGTATTTAATGATTTCTTTAAATAGAACATCATTCACTGAAAATGGTTCCATACCATCTTCAGCGAATGATTTGTTCTTCTGAATGAAAACGATTGATATAAAGCTGGAGAGATTATTAATTACAGACTTTCTGAGGTTCTGGAAGATATCTTCACGGCACCGAATCTATTTAACGTTATGCTCGGCTCACTAGAAATATGCGCTCTCGGATTCAACTTGATGGTACGTGCCGCTTATAAATCTGAATTTTCAAACATTTCATATAATATGGGCCACAAATTATACAATATTTTTAAAATGAGCACACATTCTTTATTTATTTGTTGTAGACTGGACAGCTTTCGAAAATTCCAGGGTTTATATTATTCTTGTGTTCGGTGCTGCTGCAGATTCTTATGATGAGTGTATTCGGCGAGAATCTCATCAGAGAGGTAACACACTTTGATCAATTATTTTAGACCGAATATATGGAAAATTAAAAATGTTGTCATTGTGCTACATATTGCAATTAAAACTTATAAAGTTAACTAAGTGCGATAGCATCTCGCTTCTAAATCATGTGTGTCACCTGCTACACAACTCAGCATTAAATTCTTCGTTGTTTTAATATAACATTTTCACTCCATCAGAGCTGCAAAGTTGGTGAAGCGGCATTTTTGTGTAAATGGTACGAAATGGACACAAAATCAAAGAAAGTGATATTGACAATAATGACAAGGTAAAATGAACTCAAAGACTATGTGAACATGTAAATTTGTATAAATTTAACAATTCTGTTGTATATTTACAGAGCACACAGACCGCAGAAATTGACAGCTTACAAATTCTCAGTAATTTGCTACGCCAGTTTTAGCAAGGTACGGCAAAACATTATTTCCAAATAAGTATGTTTATTTACAAATTAAGAAACGCGAATATTTTTATTAATATTACACGACCAATCTTAGAGGAACAAGGCTGATTACAATAATTACATATAATATTATACAATTATTTTTGAATGGTGATCTTCAATCTATTTGGTAGCAGGTTATAAATCCATACTTTGCGCTTACCTAAAAAATTAAATAATTTTTTTTAATGTTTCAGATCATTAGTACATCTTGGTCCTACTTCACAATATTACACACAGTTTACGAATCTCAATAGAAATAATATGTCATTTGAAGTCACATACAATTATAGCCAAATTTGATTGAAATTATAAGGAAGGAATGTTGCACAAAGTACCTAAATAGAATATAAAAACTGTGTTTGTTACACTGTAAACCCACAGACCGGTTACCTGACTGATGGTGGTTTTTCTGCTACGCATAAACATATTTGCTTTGTATGCATCCGTACACCTATAAGACATTCCTTTGAAATTCGCACCCAAACTAGTGCAAAACCAGTAGTTACAGAATACATGTAAGCTTGTAGTTAACAAGCAGTAAGGAAGCTAGGAGAATATTCAGTAAATTAAGAGTGACAGCCCTCACGATCGAATGGAGCCCATGTGTTGATTTCAAAAATTTGGCTTAAATTTCACACTGCTTAGCAAGCTGTGATTGGATGTAACTATACTGTAAAGTATAGTAAAAAAATGGTTATTGGCAATGATTAAAATGATTTAGCTACAATGTAATATAATCTTGCTCTGATCAGATATAATTTGGCATATAGAACACAGGCCTATTTATGCAGGAACAATATTTTATCAAGTATTTTTACTTTATTTTAATATAGTATTAGAAAATAGACGTATTTATTCAGGAATTATATTTTATGCTAATGGCTATCTACTACTTTATGTATAAGCAAACTAATATGAGGGCTATGTGAAAATCAAAGAGAATGTAAAATGAATATTCAAACCCACTTCATAGCTTTCACGCTTAGGTACTGCAATTTTCATGTTGTCACATGAAATAATATCACAGTCTAGGAGCTCGCGATGCAAGTTAGGTTGGCTAATAATACTCTTTAATTTTCCTATTTAATAAAAGTTTGCGTCAATAAATGATCATTTAAATAACTGCATTGATTTTATCCAAGTGCCAAGCAAGTTAGGTAAAGAATCTCTTATTTTTCTTTTCTATACATATCGAATTCAAGGTCCTCAGACGAAAATCAACACACAGACTAAACTGCTGTTCCTAGTGAAATTTAGAGGGTGTGTTCTTAGTGAGATGAATGTGAGTGAAGCACACTTAAAAAGGGTGTTCCAGAAATCCACTCCCAAAGGGTATCGCCTGCGTGCCTATTGCCACGCAGGCGAAGATTTAGGCTTTATTTTATTGAATAGCGACTGAATTATACAAACAAGGAACAGTACTTAAAACTAGTAGAAAACTTGGCCTAAATTGGTCTCTCGTGATAGTGCCAAGAAGACTGGCAGTAACGCCACGTTGAATAGCAATTCTAATTCTCTGAGCAAGAAAATATATTACTGTCTAAACTTCAAACACAAAAACGTAAGATATCTTCCATGAATACGTTAAAGAAACGTTTACAACCCGCTAAGTATAAAGATAAATAAGCATTTGTTCCTAAAGTGATCGCTATTAGGACAGTAATTACAGTACTATACAGGGCTTTGACTTCAGTTCCTGCGAACAGTGAGCTGTTGGACTAAGCTGACATCTAAATTAATGGATGGTTGTCTTTACTCTAAATGTCACATGTATAAAATAGTTCTAGGGTTGATATCTATTTCTATTTCTGATATCTTCTGCATAATACCTACGACCAAATGAATATTGGTTGATATGATAAGCGCCCTTCCACGATATTCAGTATGGTTTCACAACGTCGAATCCGACGACGAGCGTTGGTCTCAATCATAGGAAATTGATTAATAACACATATATGATAAGGTTCAATTTCGATTCTTTAAAACCGACGCTCGACGACGACTTAACGCAGCTGGACTTGACTTTTTAGCATTTGGTTTACTCTACTCATATAATGAAATATGTACTGCAAGCAGTATATTTATTTTTACTATTGCCTCGTTGATCCAGTGGTCGCAAGCGTTACTGTAGAACAGGAGGTCCGGTTCAATCCCCGGGTCGCGCAAAGTGTTATTGGGTTTTTCTAGCAGTAATTTCCCAGTAGCAGCCTAGAGTCTGAATTAGTGCCCGATTGATGGCAATAGGCTCGCTGCATTTTACATGGACTTTAAACATGACTGGTGAATTATGGGTGTATTATTAGTGACATCTACTCTCCCTGTCTACCCCTTTGGAGAATACCGTTGAGCATATAAATCGAAGTTAGATTGAATAAGCCACACTTCGTAACTATACTTGAAAACACATTCATACACACATTCACAAGATAGCGCAATAGCAAATACACACACTCACGCACACACGCACACAAACACACACACACACACACAAATCCACTCAAACATATAGTTTTCTTCAAGTTGTCCACTATTAATTTTAAGCAAGCTGTGTTTACCTATAAGTAATTTGTACATTTAGTTTATAAGCTTCAGATGCAACAATTGTATGTATAAATGTAACAAATTGTTGGTGAACCTAAATAAATAAAAAAAAAGAAAAAAGCTGTACGCTATTTTTAAATATTACAATGATAATATAAACGTCATTGTCAACCCTAACCTTGGCTTAGAGTTACAATAAATTGAACCAACTTAGGACAATACATTCCATTTAAATATCTAACTGCACACAAGAACCCGACTCATCTATAAAATGGATATCCCCACTTTTGTGGACATTATCAAGCAAATAAAACAAAACTTATGGGTTATAGGGACTCCTATTGGTGACACTAGAATAAGTATTAGGCTCTACATTGTAATGTTTCTCGTGACGCTGATATTTGTTCTTGAAACGTGTTTTTTCTGCTCGAGAATATCACCAGAGACTTTCTTGGAATTGGCCGACCTGGCTCCGTGCTCGGCCATAACGCTATTGTCTATTTTAAAAATGTTTGTCTTTGTCTTGAAGAGGTGTAAGCTACACGAAACAGTGGCATCACTGAAGCGCCTTCATCAGGATATATTGCGTGACTCTGAAAAGCAGCAAGTAGTCAAGAGAGAAGTAATACTGCTTAAAACATTCCTGAAATACTACTTCGTTTTAAACGTCACTTTAGTTTCTTGCTACAATTTCCAAACACTCCTGATAATGGCAGTGAGTTATGTGATGAAGAAGGAGACGATATTCTGTCTGCCGTTCGGTCTTCTGCTGCCATTCAATATAGACACCTGGTTGACTTGGATATTGGTATACCTCTTTTCTATTGCAAGTGGTAAGTAATGAAAAATAATCTGTTAATTTACATTAATACAATCACGCATGCATTCCCCGAAGGGGTAGGCATATGTGTACTTATTACAGTACACTCACATAACATGAAAGTAGTGTGAATGCTGTGGAAATGCGTTCGTTACGAAGTATGTGTGGTCACCATTGTAGATCGTATCAAAAATAGTGTGATAAGAGACAGTTGCAAGTTGAAGAGTGATGTGGTGACCAGAATTGAAAAAAGTATGTTGAGATGGTTTGGACATATCGAAAGGATTTATAGAGTGGAGGATAAATTTATAGAGTGAATGTGACCGGAAGTGTCGGTAGAGGGCGTTCAAGGAAGAACTAGTGCGACCAAATTAATAGTATTTTTCAGAAAGGTCAAATTCGGAGCACTCGTAACCGAAGAAAGTGTATGAAGAGATGCATGAATGTGGGTGAAACGAAAGAAGTATGTATGGATCGTAGCATGTGGCAAACGGTAGTCTCTGCCTACCCCCATGGGATACAGGCGTTAGCATATGTATGTGTGTATGTCACATTTCGGTGGGTGAGTCTACTGCCATTAACCGGTCATTAATCTAAATCACATACATACATATATATCCTCACGCCTGTATTCCCCGAAGGGCTAGGCAGAGATGCTGTCTGTCTGTTTGATCCGAGTAATCTCTGGATACTACTAGACCGATTTTCATGAGCAGATAGCTGACGATATAGAGTATAGCTCAAACTAGTTTAATTTTAGAAAATTAAATTATTACCATGAAACATAGTGTTTAATATTAATCCTAGGCGGGTATAACGTCTAGTATTTAACTAAATTAAGGCCTTTCCATTAATTTTTTTATCTTATTCAGCCTACTTATGCGTGTTACTCTACACCACAATAGACGCGTCGTACTTCATGCTGGCGACATGCGTCTGCGCTAACTTCAAAATAATTAGTGAGAAAATCAGGCGCTTGGAGGTGGATAGCGTGCATCGACTTAAAGACATTGTAAAGGATCATCAATATATCTTGAAGTAAGTTCCAGTTTGTGATTGGATACAGCGCATGATTGATGAGTGTAAAGGCGCATCACGCTATTTATGGGGAGGGAAACATTGTGAGATTCCTCCTCAATATTATGTCAGGTTCAGTATTATTGGTAACGTGACACCCTATCATGTTCTGTGAAAAGTGAGGGACTTTCTCAGAAGTCGTGAATATATATATTCCAATATATTATAACGGTGAAGAATTTGTTTGTTCGCTTGGTCGACTGCTGATTTGAATTGAACAATTATTTTGTTTTGATAGTTAATTCATCAAAAAATATCACTAATTGAAATAGTTTTATTGCTGATCCTGTGCGGGTACATACTTCGTTTATTACATAGTTATTAGTAACTGCCTCGCTGGTCTCATGGTTAGTACGTTCGCCTGCCGATCACGAGGTCCCGGGTTCGATTCCCGGGTCGGGTCAAAAATTTATATTGGGTTTTTCTGTCAAGAAATTCACATTAAAAATGCCCGGAGTTTGGAAGTTGGCGGTGTTTCCACCCCGTGCCTCGGAAAGCACGTTAAGCCGTTGGTCCTACGCCTGATCTCTCTCCGGTCGTGTCGGATTGCCGTCCCATCGGACTTTGAGAGTGAGGGAATAAAGAGTGCATCTGTGTTTGCGCACACACTTGTGCACTATAATATCTCCTGCGCACATGGCTGATCCTCGTTGAGATTAGCCGCCGTAGCCGAAATTCGGTAGGAGATCATTATTATTATTAGTTATTAGTTTTTGTTTTGCAGATTGGCAGATGACTTCGAGGATATTTTCTCAGCTATAAATCTTTTCAATGTTCTGTATGGATCTCTGCAAATTTGTGTCCTCGGTATAAGCATAACGGTA
Source organism: Watsonalla binaria (assembly GCA_929442735.1). NCBI lineage: Eukaryota > Metazoa > Arthropoda > Insecta > Lepidoptera > Drepanidae > Watsonalla > Watsonalla binaria. The sequence continues at coordinate 3,843,294 of OV838932.1, forward strand.
AGCGGTTGACATCACTAACGTATCGATATACTATATAACGTAACGACGGCGATATCTTTCAAGGATTGAAATGGTGAAAATTCGAAACATAATCGTGTGCTTGTTTGTACTTGTGTAAAGTAAATTGGTAATATCCCCAAGCATAAAATTTTGGGGGTTATAATCTATTTCGAATCCCAGTTCAAAGTTCGATTACTAGCAAGGTCTGTATCGATGAGTTTTTCTAAAAAAAAACTTATGTGTAGTGATTTCCTTCCACGTGCTTTACTGTGAAAGAAAACATAATGAGGAAACCTGTATATGTCTGAGAAGTAATTCAAAGACGTCTGTATAGAGTAGACGGCGATAGACACAATCTATCACGATGCCAGTTAATCATCTTCGGTGAAAAGTGGGTGTTGTTATTACAACACCTCGTGAGCATATGTATGTAATATATTTTACTATATGATATCCACAGATGGGACCATGGACACAAATACCGCGGTGTATTCTATTTCTCTTTGTTATACTCATGCAAATGTTGACTATGAGCTTTTTCGGAGAACACATTATACAAGAGGTAACTTAACCTACTGAATACAATAGTAGTACTATCGATGCCGTAGTATACGGCCGCGTTATTCACTAAGGTTTCAGCGTCAAAATCGACGACGAGCGTTGGTGTCAATCATAGGAAATTGATACATAATACGTAGAGAATTTTTAAAACGTGATATTTAAAATCATTTTTATCTCTCAATTTCACTCAAATCACATCAAGTATAATTTCTTCTTTCAGAGCACGAATATTTGTGAAGCCGCTTACTTATGCAAATGGTATGAAATGGATGAAAGCTCAAAGAAAATTCTTCTCAATATTATGATAAGGTACTTACACATTTTAAAATTAAGGAAGGCTCACAAACAAAGGAATTTATATTTTATGAGAGTTTATTACCTTGGTAACGTATCCCCGTACAATTATACCACATTTTCACAGAGTTAATTAAATCAGTTCTATAACACACCACGGAACTTGGTTTAGGCTTATTGATATTTTTATGCCTTTATCAATATTAAGATTAATGGCAATATTAATCTATTACATGGGACTTAGAAATAACTATTTTATTCTGGGTGTCTAAGTATTCCTTTGGGGAATAGAGGTCTGAACGTATGTATGAATATCAATATTTTGACCTCGCTTTCGATCTCGCGACAGATGGTTAAACTGTAACCTAAGTTAATTTAAGTCGAAAAAAAATCTATTCAACATAACCATCTACTTATCTATCATTTTCAGATCGCACAAGCCTTCGATACTAACCGCTTATAAATTCTCCGTGATTAGTTACGAGAGTTTCACCAAAGTAAGTACGAATACCTACGCATGAATACTAAACTAACCAACGGTATATTTATTTTGTCCCCAAAATATTTGGTTCAAATCCACGCTTTGAGAGAATTTAATTCTGCGGTTTGTTACAGTATGAATAATTTACATAATATGGTTACAATTATTTATTTATTTATACAATTAGACTTAAAGTTAAATGATAAAATTTAATATTCCCATATAATAGCTTGGATATTTCAGATAATTAGCACATCTTGGTCGTACTTCACAATCCTTCGAACTGTCTACACGCCACCGAAATCATCTTGAATATATCAATTCAATTTTATTGGCAATGAAGCTACAAATATTTAAGCCAACAGAATTATAGAAAAGTTTTATTATATAAGCTTAAACATTACTTGTAATATTTGTATGTAAGTACTTATCTCACGGCCAAATTTTTCAATTTGAATTTTAAACGCACTTTTACTCCTTATAATAATTAATACTTCAAATTAAATAATTGTATATACCCTCTTGTTGCACGCTTATAAGCAAAAAAATAAACGGGCTTATATAATTTGCAATTTCAGTACAAAATAAAACATTGTTGATAGATTTTTCCAGTTTTAATTGTATGCTGTCACACATTTAGATATTAATTGCCCCGTCATTATTACACCCCATCATTAGTAGTTAATTATTCCACCAACACACCGATAGGGTTGAAACTTATTATTTTATTTTAGATCAATGAAAGTGTTATTTTATATCAAAGAAAATGTGGTCAACCTTTAATGAGAAAGTTACAACTTAAGACTATCAAATCGAATGACGGCTCAATCATAAATACGAGATGAGTAACTTAGAAAATAAGATACATACTTAAAAAGATTTAGAAGTGTTATTAAAAGATCGAATATGTGTTTACCATGATGAGAAAACTAAAACACTTGCTGCTAATTACCCAAAGGCGTTTAGATCGATTTTTTTATATAGATACGAGTAGTAATAAATTATATTGAAACTCGCACAATTTTACCTTATAATTTATTAATATAACTCTCTTTCTACTGTCGAAAAACTAAATAAACCCCCATTTAGTGATCACGGAAAAAACGTACATAAACTTATATTCATAGAAACTGACAATTTTAGGCGTGCGAATGACCGTTTTACGCCAGAAATATGATGCCTGATTAATTTCTTGAGTGAAGAGAGAATTCTTGATGTCCACACAGAGAGAACTTATCAAAGTAAAAGTACCTAGAGCATACTCTCAATTCAGATGAACCAATGTTAATTCTGTGGTGTATCATTTGAGTGGCCTATGTTTAGTAGTGTTTTCCTATTGTATAAAATGGATTAATTCCGTATTTTAACTGCGTTTTTGATCCACATTCCAAAAAAATCCTGTTTAGTCCCATACTCATGAACTTCCTAATCTTTAATGGAACATAAAACAGAATACACCGATGTCACTTTAATTGCAACTATCGCATAAATCGTCAATATTTATAGTTCAAACGACATTTCAATGCTGATTCTGTAAAAAAAACACAAATACTACTGGAATAACGTATCATCATGATGAAAGACTTAAGACTTCCACTGTAACACAGCGGTTTTTCTTTGCTATTAGCTGAAACTAATCGTGTGAGTACAACCCTCGTCTACTTAAATATTCAATCACATATGATAGTAGTCTCATATAAAATAAGGTGTATGAACAAAATTTAAACAGTCATCTTTGAAACACAACTGTTTTAAAATTGCAAATTTAATTCTTGGAATCAAACATTTACTAAGAATTATGAACATTAAAATCAAAGATATACCATCCTACGAAGATCTCTTGAAACAAACAAAATTAAATCTATGGTTCTGTGGAATACCTTACGGTGATACCAGGATTTACATACGATTTTATATACTTCTTATTCCCCTCATTGTAATGATTATAGGAGAGATATCTTTCTTTATATCACAAACATCAACTGAAAATATATTAGAATTGACGCAATTAGCGCCCTGTATATGCATAGGCACTTTGTCAATCCTACAAATAATTGCTATAACAAGAAAGCGGTCCAAAATATATGAGCTTACAGAGAGTCTTGCCGTTTTGTATAACAACATTTTAAGAGATGTTGAGACTCAGAACATTATTAAAAACGACTTTATTACACTCAAGTATGTGACAAAATATTTTTTCATTCTAAACGCTGTGCTTATTTCTGTGTATAACTTGTGTACGCTATTAATTATGGCGTACAATTACTTGACGAGGAACGAGATAGTGTTCAGTTTGCCGTATGCGGTCCTGGTGCCATTTAACACTGATTCCTGGCCTTCATGGGCTGTAGTCTATGTATATTCAATTTGTTGTGGTAAGTAAATTTAAACACTGATCGCCCTACATATTCATAATTCTTGAAAGTGATAAAATATCAGTAAGTATATTGCCTCTTTCTAGTGTTGTAAAGCGGACAGACTTCACTCAAAGTCAAATATGATTCATGCATTATAGGAAAGCAATGTATATATGTTCATACGCGCATTCAAAGATTTCCACTCACCATTCCATCATTATGTCTATTTGTAACTAGGAAAAGACGAAAGCAAGGCTTAAACATACGGGATTTAATCTCATAGTCTTTTAACGCCTGCTTTCAGGATTCATTTGTACACTGTACTTTACCACGGTGAACGTACTTTATTGTGTCTGGACATCACACATCTGTGCAAACTTCTCAGTCATAAGTCACAGAATTGAGATCTTAGACGCCAAAAATGTTCGCCTCTTGAAGGATATAGTGAAAGATCATCAATACATATTGAAGTAAGTATCTAGCATTTGGTAAGTACAGAACACGGAGAGACACATGCTTTGTAACCTGATAATATAAAATAACCACCTACTTGCTCCGACTCACCAGCCCCTTAATCACGAAAGAAAATGTCAAGTAGCGATAGCCTTAGCGAGCTATAACCTTAGCGTAGTACCGATAACTTTCGAGATAGCGCTGCATTGCAACATACCAAATATAAGTAAAAAGCTTCTCAAATCATATTCCTCCTTTTTGAATCTGCCGTAGTCAGCTGAAGTTACTCATAAGGTTATTATTAAGCTAATTTAGAAAAATGTAGTTTAGAAAGATCGATCGAATCTCGACGGCTCGAATCTTTATACCTGATCAAAATCAACATTGGTGATAAATCAGTACTGTAACCTTTGCCTTTTGGGAAGCCGTGAGCGTCAGAATATATAATTTATTATAATTATGTTGAAAATAATTGGAATAAAGCTCCAGGGATTATTGTTAATTACAGACTTTCTGAGGTTCTCGAAGATATCTTCACGGCACCGAATCTATTCAACGTTATGCTCGGCTCACTAGAAATATGCGCCCTCGGATTCAATTTGATGGTACGTGGCGTTTGAATCTGTATTTCTAAACTCAAATCTATGAAATATAACTAATATACAATGCACAAGCTCGGGGGGGCTAACCATCATCGTTTAACAACGTATTGAGAACTTCTCAGCTCCGAAGTATGAATTTACGGTACAAAAATTGAAAGTCAAATCAGAGAAGTTCTTAATACGTTCTACTTAAGCCGAAGATGATAGGACCCCTCTTCTTAATTTATTTGTTGTAGACTGGACAGCTGTCGAAAATTCCAGGATTTATATTATTCTTGTGCTCGGTGCTTCTACAGATTCTTATAATGAGTGTATTCGGCGAGAATCTCATCAGAGAGGTAACACATTCTGTTTCTATTATTTTGATTATTCAAAAAAAGTCGTGATGTCATAGTGGCTTAAGTAGTTTAGCAGCATGTTGAAATTCCAGCAATATGAGCCAATGAGTTATTCTAAAAAAAAATACTTGGGCTTTACCATAAGCTCTTAACGCCATCATAGTTCCATTATGTGACAGAGACACGCTTATACACGTCATATACTCATATCTCGTAATAAGAGTTAAATTATCATGGCAATAAGAAGTCATGGTAGGGCCCCAATGAAGTCACAGTACACGCTTTACGTTGAAGGAAAATATTTTGAGGAGAACTCTGTTTGCATATTCACTAACATGTTAAATATCAATCTGGAATCTGAAATTATACGCTCGTATCTTTACAAAAATGTGCATAACATTCTCGTAATTTTTAATCATCGTCATCTCAGATGAGAAGCTTTGATCAATTATTTTAGACCGAGTATATGGAAATTAAAAAATGTTGTCATTGTGCTTCATACTACAAGTAATACTTAAAAAACGTTAACTAATCCTTTGTGTCACCTGCTACTCAACTTCAAAACCCAGCATTAATTCTTCGTTGTTTTAATATAACATTTTCATCCCATCAGAGCTGCAAAGTTGGAGAAGCGGCATTTTTGTGTAAATGGTACGAAATGGACACGAAATCAAAGAAAGTCATATTGACAATAATGATAAGGTAAAACCAATTATTTTAAATAATGTTCGATTATTTTAACAAATCTTTCTAATACGTTGTATATTTACAGAGCACACAGACCGCAGAAATTGACAGCTTTCAAATTCTCAGTAATTTGCTACGCCAGTTTTAGCAAGGTACGGTAAAACATTATTTACTTACCGCTTATTATTTTCAAGCAAACACCATTATTTACAATGGAAGAAGAACATGTAAAGGAACGTGGCAGTTTTAAGAGAAAAACGTCTGATGACATATTTTTACTCGCTGAAATGTCAAGAATGTTTTTGCTAATATGGTTAACACGATACGAAATTCAGAATGTGCGTTAAACTATTAAATAAAATAAGATTTTGTATGTTCCAGATCATTAGTACTTCTTGGTCGTACTTCACAATATTACACACAGTTTACGAGTCTCAATAGATATAATATGAAATCACATAAAATTATAGGTTAAAATTTAATTATAGAAGCACAAAATAAATAAAATAGTAATATGTGTTTGTTTCATTGATAACTAAGTTACCCGCTTCCCGAATTCATTGAACTTATTCACTAAATGATAAACTAACTCAATTAAATCCACTTTTGCACCTCATAGAACATTTCATGCGTTAACATTATATTTGTTTACTCCGAGATATTTCGGCGGCATTACAACCGCCATGATCACGAACACTGACGTGATGTGGGTAGTTCAATAATTTGGTTATCTGCTTCGGTTACCTTGTTGCAGTAATATCGCGTGAAAAGTAAAAAGGATGTAACTTTTTTTGGCAAATAACTTTTTAGAAAGATATGAATGATAGATGCATGATAAAATATATTATCGATTTTATTATTTAAAAACAAATTTACTTATACGACCAAATATTAATACAAAACATTTCCCAGGATAGGTTTCAAATTAGTTCCGTCTCTTTTTGAAATAAGGTGTTTAATAGGGATGGGCATAGTTTCAATCCGGGTTTGGTGTAACCTTGGTTTAAACTCATAATTTTAATATTAAATAAAATATAAAATATTTATAAAAGGGGGCGAGTTTATTGACATAAGGGCTTTAGCCTGATTTGAGGCTCAAATCCAGGACTCTGTGTTCCGCAGGACTTATCCAGAGGCCGTAGATAATATAAAATAAACTTTCATACATAAATTCCTGCGACCTCCATCATCATCATCACCGTCATAACTTAAATGTTAAAAAAATTAAAATTGTAATCAAGCATACTTGTGTTGTTGGTAAACGTGTGTATCCTATTTCCTCCTCTTACTGTTAAAATATAGCATATTTTACAGTTCTGCTTCGATGTTGTCGCATATTTATCAAGATTACCCCGTCATTACCACACCTCATCATTAATAGGTAAATACTCCGTTAATGTCTTACCAACATACCGAATAGGGTTGAAACTTGATACAAGTTTCTTTAGATACTACAAAGGTGGCCAACATATTGAATATGTAACATACATATAAAAAGAAGAACTTTTTAAAGAGGTTGCACGTCGTCTGGTAGAAGCTTCTCGTGATAAGCGGGCTGGGGCGTTTCTCGCTCAGAGAATCAGCATTGCTATTCAACGTGGCAATGCTTCCAGCCTTCTTGGCACGATCCCGAGAGACACCGCTTTGGGCCAAGTTTTCTACTTGTAATTAGTTTTTAGTTACTTATTTATAATTTGTATAAATATAAAAAAAAAGTAAACTATATTAAAAGAAGAAAGTGACATTTATTTGCTTTCTGCAAAGCCTTTTTTATGATTACATTCTATGCCCTGTGTCATCTTAGTAACAAATCGATTGACAGTTTCAGCGGTCACCTGTTACGCAAGTGAAGCAAGTCCGAACCCCAGGAGCGCCTGTACCAATGAGTTTTTTCTAAAAACTTATGAGCAGTATTTTCACACCACGTTCTTTGCAGTGTAGGAAAACATCGTGAGGAAACCTGCATATGGCTGAGAAGTAATTCAAAGACGTATGTAACGTACGTAAGTAAACCATAATACAACAAACAAAGCATTAATGATACCTACTAAATTACGATGATGATTGTAATGAAATTTTGTCCTCATAAGAAGTAGGGATATGATTTTGTTGTTTTCAGACAGTAGATACCCACTCTGAAAAAAAAGTTTACGTAATTTTTACTTAATAATCACTTTTCCCCTTAATTACAAAACATCTCCCAATAATCCTTGGTTTAAAAGTAGTTCCATTTATCTGCGTGATAAGGAATTCAAAATAGATATAGTTTTACCCCGAGTTTTATCTAGTTTTGACCTAAACCGTATTTTGTCATAAAGGGGTTTAAATTCAGCTCTAAATTTGCACAGAAATATGATGATGATACCAAGTACTACCTTTTTTTTTTTTTTTTTTTTTTTAACGTGGAGAATCCGTTATGGATACACCAACCGCCGCGGGGGCAGCGGAAGGGTTATGTCGGACTCACACCGACTAAACTCCACGGTGTTCCTCCAAGTCGCTAAGTGGGGGAGTGCACGTGATACGTCTTCACATGCTTCGCCGTGACCCCCCCAGCGACTGGTCTGTCAGACCCCTCCTTACGTTACCAGGCTGACCTAGTACTACCTAGTAGATGTAAAATATAAGGCATATTAACGTACCCACTTTTCTTTAAATCATTATTACCCATAGGCAAATTATCTTTATTGCTAAATTTTGTATAGTTGCATTTGTAGCCAGTTAGCTTGTTATAAGTTACACTGGAAGCGAAAAGTTCCCAAGAGCGAGTATGGCTGCAAATATCTGTGGAGCAACCGGGTTGGGAGTAGCCTCCGTTGGGGTAAAAATCGCTGTCGCCTACAAGTGAAGACATGCCCAAGACGCCCCCATTCGTGTGAATCACTTCCACATACACAGCATCCGTGGACCGAAGACGATTACGGTTCATCCCCCATAATGGGCCGGCTGGATCTAGGCCTGTATTGAAAAAAATATTGCTTAAAAACCAAGACTTGGAATAATATTTATTTGACATAATTACATTATTCTTAAACACATTGAAGTATTTTTTCACCTACATAGAACAACACTTTCATCTCAATGCTAATGCTTTTCAGACGGTTCAGTATACATAATATTGCACAAGTAAATCATACCTGTAATTCTGGCAACTTTGCCTCCAACCTTCCTTCCTGCATTTCCAACCACATGAGCTCCTAAGCTGTGACCAATCAAATGTATGGAATCAAATCTAACTCCGGTCGTAGAATTAAGAAGAAGTAGAAACTCGCCCAGTTTTTTCCCAACCCTTGGGACATCCATAGTTGCTGCAATGTAGCCTCCAAGCGCGATATGGTGCCAATCAATAACAATTACATTGAAGTCGCCATTCCTGAGCAAAGCTGAAAACGGTTCACCAAAAAACTTAGGGCAAAAGAAGTAAATTCAGCACCTATTTGTAGTGTTGTTTCCTGAAGGAAGTAACGTTTTTAGAGCTCCTTTTAGAAGAGATGTTATACGCAGTATCTTAGATCTGGAGGGGGGGGGGCACTATCATCGTTTAAGCAGCGCGTATTAGGAACTTCTCCGCTTCGAAATTTGAATTTGCGGCACTAAATGGAACATCAAGCTCTGAAATTCTTAATACGCTACACACAGATCGATATAATTACTCTGGCAAAATCTATTCTATCGATCGATAAATTCGTTAGCTTATAATTGAATGAAAGGACCAAATGTGTTCATTCCTACCTTACAATGTAAATTAAATCAGTACATGGTTTTGAGTCAATATCATCAATGAAAAGAAAGTCAGAAAAAAAGCTTGAGTTTGGATCATTTAGATTTCTAACGCATAAGGCTGGCATTAAACCTTCAAGAAATTATTATTTATTATGACCAGCATTTAACATACCTTTTTTAATAACTGTGTTTATCTCGCTATCCCCGTCTCCAAGCCATCCATGAGCTATCACGATCATAGGAACGTCTGGATTCAAATACGATGACTTGATGCTACTGGGAGCATTTGCTTTGAGAAGTTGAGCCGAAGTGGGGTTGTTCCTGTAAAACTAAGCTTCTAATTATTTCCTTTGTTTATCCATGTCATCATTCAAAAGTTGTCTTTAAATACAAAGTTTTCAAACCTAGTTTCCGCCTGCAACTTTGAACTATGTATAAAGCTCTAATATTGGTAAAATACTTCTTGAAATAAATTTATTTTCTAAGACAATCTCCTACGTCTTAACATAGCAACTTTACGTCTTTATAATATAAGCATGTATAAAATAAAGAAATAAGGCTTAATTTTGAATTATTAAATAATGAATATTTTGAGAAGTTACCATCTTTGTCTTGATTATCATTTAACTAGCTAGTTAACTCTCTGAATAATTACTTTGGGCTAACGTTAACGTTTAAAATTTTAGTAAAAAATATTTTGTTAAGTCAGACGAAACAAACAAACTATTCAGCTTATATATTAGTATAGATGAAATCCTTTAAATTTATCCGTAACTTCACTCTCATCCTTACCGTGTGTAGAGAATGAACTGTGTTCTCACAAAATCTGCTCGTCTATATTCAAATATGGGGTCGGACTCTGCAGTCAAGTCCAAGTACTTCGTGTCTCCATTATCATCTTTATATGCTACATATCGAGTGAATTCAGTGTAATTATCATTTTTTATCCATTCCAGGCTATCTGAAAGCGTATGTAATGTTTTTAAATAGTAGGATTAGTGGAGTATCTTTGCTCAGCCTTCTTATCGATCTCTTATCGAATTATTCACAGCTGTATGAGGTTAAGGCAAGCTTGATTACGGAATGAATGTATAAACATATATACACAAGCGAAACTTTATAGGCTAGCATAGGGTAGAGGTACAAATCTATTAACCATTTAAATTTTTTCGTCGTTATACTAAAATATTTATGTTTATGGTAAAGTGTATTTGTTAGAAGTTACTAAAGGTTCAATGCTTATTGGAAGATTCTGGGAACTAAACACAATGCTAATTTATATTGTAAAATGAAATACTAAAAACCTAAATGCCTCAAAATAAATTGTTAAAGGACTTCTCACATATTTTTAAATTGAAATGTGCCACCAACCGAGACTCTGTGACACGTTCACCTTAAAAGTCTAGACCTTAAATGTACAGACAGGGAAGATATTAAATTTTTTTTTTTTGTGTCAACCGTATAAACTTTCATATTATGCTTTTAGTGAAAATCTGTTCATTTTGAATTACAATTGTATGCGTGGATGTATGGATACATATAGATATATATTTACCTGCTGATGCAAGCAACATCAGTGTTACCGACAACTGGAAACGTGTCATACTTACCTAAAAGCCTTCAAGAAACTAAACTCATGACGGAAGTACTCATTATAAGTACGTAGATAACAAACCCGTAAATAATTATTTACGGTCCTTAAACAATTCGTTGTGAATTAGTGCATGTTACTTGCCCAGCGAGAATAAAGGCATTGCTCGGGTTGCTGAGTTTGAAAATCAAATCCATTTTTTCATTAGTGAGATTACATATATACGGCAAACTATAAAACGCCAAAAATAATAAAAAATAATTTTACATCATTATCTTCTGCCATCTTAAAAACTAAAAACGTTCATCGTATAAATATATCAAATCTGGGGGCACTAAACTAGAAAGTATTAGCAAATCTTGATACCGTAGGATATTTATGGCGTTTCCCAAACTTTTTGAGTTGCTAACAAAGTTTAGCTTAAAATCATTATTTTGTTGAAACAAAGAGCAATTAACCAGCATTAAGCCCACCTGTTCCTTGCGGTTCGTTGTAAAATATGGTTCACGGGATATAACAAGAGCTTAGCGTCTGAACAATCCAGTCATTGTTAGCTTTATAATAACATACATCTTCTGTACAGAAGTATATTGATAATATTAAAATCTATAAGAAGTTTGAGGAGGGTTTGAGCATCCCAGTGGGGCCTGTACCAATGAGGTTTTCTAAAAGCTTATATGTAACGATTTCACACCACGTGCTATACGGTGAAGGAAAACATTTGGAGGAAACCTGCACATGTCTGAGAAGTAATTCAAAGGCTCACGTATAGTGCCTGAGACGGCGATAGACTCATCATCGGTCACGTTGGAACTTAAAAACCTTAAGTGAAATGTGAGTGTTGTAATAACAACACCTCTGCCTACCCCTTCGGGGAATAAAGACGTTAGCACATGTTTGTATAAGAGAAGTGGTGGCCGTGAGAAATAATAATCTATACAGATCCTTAGTTCCCACTTCTAAGTTAGCAAATGAGTATAATATACATTTGCCTCAGCATACATTGATTTATTGAAATTTTAATCAGATTATTGCTATGACACTATAAGTAACTATCAATTACAGATTTCAATTTTCAACATAACATAAATAATAATGATTGAGTGTGTGATTTAGTTATCTTATCCCCAGCAAATACCAATTATTATCAAGGTTTCAAAAATAATATTTTTGCAATCACAACAAATTCTTTATATCAGTTGTTGGATACTGCTTTTGTTATACGTAATGCTTTGTTTATGTTTATACGGTTCCGTACCACAATGGACAAAATAACCGTTATAGGATCACTTCATTTTCCGACTCTCAAGAACTTTTTCTCAAAAACGTGAGAGTTTGAAATGAAAGTTTCGAAAGAGTCTGAAATTAATATTAAATACTCTATCCTAGAAATGTTCCACCCACCTACAAGCGGCAGAGAGGAACACAGTGGTGCTTAATTTGACATAACCCTTCCGCTGCCTCCACGGCGGTTGGTCTATCCATAATAGATTCTGCACGTAAAAAATGGTCGAAAAACGAGATGCACCCTGTAGGTTTGGATTCCCTTGCGAGTATCCGAGTGTCAGATTCTGCCAAGACAAAAACTGTTGTCCATCAGCAATGTTAAGTTTGTTCGCAATACAAATTTGTACTGAGACTTGGGTGCGCGTGTCTTACTCTGACCAGTTTAAAAAAAAAAGGAAAATATGCGCTTTAATAGCACTGCTTCTTTGATTAATCGGAAATTTTAAACTAAAATTAATATGTCTTCGAAAAAATAATCGATCAAATTGAATTTCCTTAAAACGAAATAAATATGGGGTTTTCCTGACGTCAAGTAATGCCTTAAGTTTTTGAGATATATATTGATATTTTTTCAAAGACTGCCTGTGATTGAATTTAAAGATGGCGGATCAACACGTTGTCGGCCGCACCGATACGCATATGAAAACGTTCAAACATGTAACAACCTATATTTGTGATATTCGCAACATTTCAAACCGCGAAACTCAATAACAAAAGAGAATATTCTTTATATAAAACCTTTGAATGTTTCTGGCGTGGCGTGAAAACTTCGTGTGATTTAAATAAAATATTGGCACAAGTTCAACTCATGCGCCATTCGTTGCTAGGAAATTTGATTTTGAAAAGAAATTTGTCTTCCTTCGATTCTCGTGACATATTGAAACCAATAAAATAAAAACTTTTTTTCATATTGAACGTTGTAAAGGAACGCGGAGTATCGTGCGGGATCTCTCGCTCCTGCTTTCCGATCGTGGATTTAATACTTTATTTCTGGAATAACTTGTCGCGTCCTTTGTTTGATCGTACGATATTAAGGTTGAATGATATTGAAACGTAACCCTTTAATAATATTGATTTCAGAATACCTTGAAATCAGTTTTGATAATATGGAATAAACAAAATATGCGAGTAAAGGTACGCACCGTATTTTTATTATAGACTCGTAATAAATATTTGATTTCCTTAATTTCGGCGAATTTTTTGGTTGGTGTTTGATTTTTATCTACAATTTATTACTTATTTACCGAATTTGTTTTGAAGGAAATATCAGTTACTACGGTCTACTTAACTAATTAATTATATAGATTAGATTAGAATTGATTGGCGGATAAGGTGTACATTTCACTGTCTATGAGTGGCATCTACCGGGTTCAATTGCTTATCTCAAGCATCCAGGAGCACACTAAAACAATTTCATCAAAATCGTTCCAACCATCTAGTTAATGCTTTTATTCTTAAAAATATTAAACATTCAAAAAATATTTCAAGGTATGTTAACAGACTAGTGAGTGATGTTTGTATACCTACGTAGATAATCACGTAAATAACACAATAATAAAATTGTTTAATCAGTGGTATACTATATCAGTGCAAGCCTTTTAAGTATGTACTTACCTATGTTATCATCGGTCGCGTTACTATGGAGCTTCTTCTAAACATGTTTTGTTTTCAAATGACGATAAATAAAGTGAGTTTCTTGATGTTTTCCTTGCAGTGTAGCTAGTATGTGTGAATTGAGGAGACCGGGGTCAACTCGTAGAACGTATACAAGTAGTTTGTTGTAGTTGTAAGTTGGAGTTCGAAAATCCCTCATTATGTTGGTAGACAATATTTTTAATCAGTAGCGTTTTGGCAAAGAAGCTATACCTACTCAATTTCGATAATTTGACATTGATCCACAGAGTTCCAATGACAGATAGGACAAAAACAAAAGAAGTCTTCCTTCTTATTATACTCTATGTAATAGTATGTACATACATACATATGCTCACGCCTGTATTCCCCGAAGGGGTAGGCATAGGTGTTGTTATCACAACACCTACTTTTCACTGACTTTGACTAAGAGCCAACCTGACAGATGGTGCGTCTATCGCCGTCTCAGGCACTATACATACGTCTTTGAATTACTTCTCAGAAATATGCAGGTTTCCTCACGATGTTTTCCTTCACCGTAAAGCACGTGGTGTGAAATCACTGTACATAAGTTTTTTAGAAAAACTCATTGGTACAGGCCCCGCTGGGATTCGAACTTGCGTTGCTTGCGTAGCAGGCGACTGCTCTAACCCTGAGGCAACCACGGCTCTAACAGTATGTATGCTACAATATACTCTTTTTTTTTAAATTAATTCGGCTACCAAAGCTCTTGGTAATAATTTGAAACTAATCTTAAGACTATTAAGATACAGCAAAATGACGAAGCATGTTCTTAAAACATGAAACAAACAATCACTGACGCAAAGAAAAACGATTATAGATATGAAGATAAGGTTGATTTTGAGATAATTTCTTGCTTAAATTATAGGAAATTCCCAGCCTCAAGGAGTAATCGGTAAATAGTCTGTGAAAATGCACAGGTTGCTAGTACTACTTGTGTGTTCGGGTATGTACCTTTTGTTTGTTGTACAAAACTAGTAGCTCTTGTGGGGCGAAGCAAACGCTTTTTCAATAAACTACCGTTAAAAATAAGTGAAAAACAATTTTCAAGTTTTAAGGCAATCAACAAACAAAAACTTTGTGAAAAATACAACTTAGAGCATATTATACTGCAACTGGCTATATTGATGATAGCCAAACGTGGCAATGAGCTGCTTACTCTTCTATTACATTGTACTAAAACAACCCTATGTATAAAAAAGAGACACGTCATGCGAAAAAAACCCGGGAATTTTATGTCGCCATTCCTTCTCCTGACAGGAGATATTACTTTTGATAATATTAATTAATTTTAAGATTTGGAAACGGTAGTAAATATACCTAAGTTAGCGTAAAAAAGTATTCCAAGTGTGTTATGTTGATTTTTTTTTCTTTGGTATTTTGACTTTTCATTCATAAAAGCATTACAATCACGATGTAAAATCGATGCTTCTAACTTTGGTATGTGCTATTTCTAAGTAAATAAATCGGATTTACACGCAAGATGACCGTGTTATATTGCTTATATATTTCTGCAATCAAACTCATTGGGGATGGAATATTGTGAATATCAGGGCTTGGAGTAAATTGAATGCTTTTAAGAACAAAATACAAATTAAACTTCTTTGTTCTATTAGGTACTCTTTGAAGAGGTTCGTTTGAAAACATCTAGGTATATATTGCAATAATTAATTTAATTTAATTCTAAATATGTTCACCATTTCGAAAACATGCTGGGCCAATTGTGCACGAGATGGGATAAGTGCAGAATAATGTTGATTTAATTTCAAATCGTTTCAGTATACATCGCTTCGGCGGTGCCCGTATTGGAGGATGACGTCAAATCGTACTCAAGATTCATTGAGTTCCCGGACGGGGACAATGAGATGCACCTGGTGGACCTAGAAGCTGAGCCTGACATGGAACTCCTGAACGAAATAACCAGGGATCCAGCTAACAACCAGTATCTGCTCTTCACAAGGTACTTGTCATTGTTTCTGAGCTCTTAACTTAGTTATTTATTTATAACTTGACGACTTCTTTGAGTTATCTCAAAAACCTTGTTCATGCTGACTGTACTATATATTCCTTGGATGTCGTGAGAATTATTTTGTATACCAAAACAAATACTGTGGTACCAGGTCCCACTAGGTAATAAAGTCATAGATGTCTGGGAATAAGAACCATTGAAACGTGATTTGGTATATACAGAAACACCAAATATATACCCACATATTTGGACGTCATAATAATACTGACCATCTTCAAAATTGTTCACACAATTCTGAAGATGTAGGGACTCAAAGTAGCTTAATTATTAGAACAACTGCACGGTTTGCAGGAAGTCGTTGGACTGAATCCCACCTTGAATTCATATTTTTCCTAAACGTTTTAATAATTTAAAACAAATGCTTACTTGTATGCATAACGATCGATATAAAAAAAATATTTATTTTCAATTTCTGCATGTGGTGTTGGCCTGTAATAGGTTCTACATATAGCTTAGCACCCCTAGAATTAAGTTTCTGTATATTGTTTATGTCAGAACTGTTGGCAAACCTAATAATAAACAAATAAATTTCAGACGTAACCCGACTACTTCCCAGACTCTGATCATGAACAATGCCGCCTCGATCAGGGATTCCAACTTCAACTTCAACGTGCCCACCATTGTGATCGCTCATGGTTGGCTCAGCAACCAGAACAGTGATGTCAACCCTACTATCAGGGATGGTTAGTTATACTTTAACATTTTATATTTCTCTGCCTACTCCCATGAGTAATATGGGCATACAAACATACGGGTTTGAATTACTAATAACCACAAATCTACCATCAAGTGGGTATGCCATAATAGTGTTCAAGATCAAAAAAAATCTTATTTTTTTTTTCTTTTAGTGTACCTAAGAAAATTGGATGTGAACATAATTGTCCTCGACTGGAGCCGCCTAGCTCTGTCAAATTACATAACAGCAGTCAGAGGAGTACCGGCTGTAGGACGTGGGTTGGGACAGTTCCTCAAATTTGTCGCCTCCGTGACTAAAGCTTCTTTGAGCGACATGCACCTTATCGGCTACAGTTTGGGCGCTCATGTCGTCGGAAACGCGGGCCGTGAGCTTGGTGGAAAAGCTGCACGCGTTACTGGTAAGAATTTTTAGCACCTATTATTACATCATGTTATATACTTCTTCGATACCTATGTGCCTAGTGTGAGTTTTTCACAGCCGCCTTCACAAGTCACCGCGTCGTTGTAAGTGCAAATGTGTATAGGATTGAAACAGCGCCATCTGTCGACCCACAGACTATATTGTTCCCATACAAATCTGCGTTTACGTCAAAGCGATGACTTGTGAAGGCGATTTTAAGAAGTCTCGCACTCTGAACATCATATTTCAAGCCGCTCAAACTTTTGTTTTCTAGTTTTTAAAATGTTAACAGGATGATCGAGGATTGAGTTTGCTTGCCCGTAGCCGTAGGCTAATCGAGAAAGTAAACCTCATCTGCACTTAAGCCATCATGTGAAATTGTTGTCAATCGCTATCTATCTATAAAAATAAACGAGTTATAGGTACCGTCACGATTTAAGAGCGCACAACGAAAGTAGTGGGTTTACATATAGACAGAGATACACATAAAGAGACTTATTTGCGCATTCAAGCCACGCGCTCCCAAATCCTGACGGGAGTAAGTAGGTATAGCGCGAGCTTTTAAGGAAATTGGTCTACTGACTGCTACTGGACATAGAGTATACCCACATAAAAAATCCTTACGCGGATGAAGGCGTTAATGTGAAGATGTGAACTAGTAGCTTACCTTTAATATAACTTCATTAAAAATCTTTCTACTTCCAGGCTTGGACCCCGCTGGACCTCTGTGGAACAACAACGCTGATCGCCTGAGCGGTACCGATGGAGTTTACGTAGAGGCCATTCACACTGATGGAGGTGTCGGAGGCCTTGGCATCGGAACACCTGTGGCCGACGTGGACTTCTTCCCGAACGGCGGGACCAGTCAGCCTGGTTGCCTTACTAACGTCTGCAACCATGACCGCGCTGTGGAATTCTACGCTGCATCTGTAACCTACGACCACTTTATTGGCAATCAGTGTTCGAACACTCTGCAAATAACATTGGACAGATGCACCGGGCCTTCACTCCGTATGGGTAACGATGACCTGAGGAAGACTGGGTATGTATTTTCTATATATCTATGTCTACATACAGATAAATTAAATGTGTCTGTTTGTAATTCCAAATTTACAGCTTTTCACTAAATGGCCATGGAAGCTTATACGATACCTATATTTAAAAAAATCCTTTTTAATTTTTTCTGTCTGTCCATATGTCTGTCTGTCCGAAACGGCTGGACCTATTTTAACGGGAATTTCACTATCAGATAGCTGATGTAGGAATGAGTAACATAGGCCTCTTTTATTTAAAAATAACATCAGTGTTCCGCAGGCCATCCATGTAATTAAGTCTATGCGGGTGAAACAGCAGGGCACAGCTTGTCGTTTTATATATTTATCGTTTCAATATTCTCTGTCTCGATCATGCAATGCTCTATCTGGCTAAGTATAGTTTTTAAACAACTAGATGCTTGAAGGCATAATGAAATTATTTTGTTTTACAGATCTGGCATGTACCGCGTGAACACCGGAAGACGCTATCCTTACTAACTGAGTAGAAAGCAACTAGTTCTACCTATAATATCATGTAATATTCAATAAAATAACTTGCAATTATTTGTATTATTTATTGGTCTACACATACATACAGGCAGAGGTTTTTCCAGTTACGTTCAAGTCTCTTGTTATAGAGGGCGAGCACATTGCCATTCACTGAAACTAATCCAGACTCTAGACTGCTATCGGGAAATTATGTAACAACCAATAACATTTTGCCCGACCTAGGACCTCGTGTTCAGTAGTGGCGATTGCTACCACTTAATAAATTTAACCGTAATTTATTGTGGGTATATAAAATAATAAATCATGGAGTGATTGGAAACAAACTAAAATCTTCGAATTTACTCCCAAATCAATCATATTATAAATGAGATAAGATATACTTAATATACTACTTATAACGCATAATATACTACTTTATGTACGTATAATATATATGACTATATGTATAAAATAAAATCATATGACCAAGATGCAATCAGTTATAATCAATCGGTGATCAAAGTGAACTAAAATAAAGACAACTTTATTTGATTTCACGGATTGATTCCCGGAAACAAATGTGATGACTTTGATCCCCGATTAAAAAATAGTTAAAAAAAACTATTTGAACTATTTTTAAATATTTTGTCTCATTGTTCTGGCTAATAATCTTCGAAACGGGTGGACCGATTTTGGATCACTAAGTAGTAGGTACTAGCAGAAGTTAATGCTGCAACTGAGTGTCCTTGTAGGACATTCCTTATAATTCCTCGCAAAACAAATAATCCTATGAAATTGAGGGTACCCATGAAATTTATATAATTTCAAAGCTACACTAAATAATATTAAAGGTTCATTCATAGACGTCGAAAAGGGAAATTTATGTTCAGCGTTTATTTATAGTTTAGGAGCTAGTTTTTTATCTTTTAGGCGGAGGTTGCCAAATTCGGATTAGATTCAATACTAACTTATAAAATTTCTTATTTAGTCAGCTTTTGGGCAAATTAGATTTTTATTGGGATAGATTCGGAATTGGTTGGTCTCTGATTTTCTTAGAATTTTCATCTTAAACGTTCGGTGAATTAATTTTTCTGATTATCACAAAAACCATAATTCACCAATTCAAATCAGGTAACGCCTAAAAAATACACTTTGCCTAGGCGTATAAATTTTCCTTTAGACTATGAATGATACTGCCTATATACTAACCAATTTGTAATAAACCATTGCAATACATTTTCGAGATCGAAATAAAATTGAGTATTCGCAAATGTAAACGGTAGCTACAGCTAAACCAGTAATAAACTAAATCTTATCTTTAGATTTCTACTGTGGGAACAAAGCACTGATACATAACATATTAAGAGATAAAGAGAACTCAATTACATAATAATATAATACTTATATCAATGAAAATTACTAGAACATCTATATTATCAATATAAGTACATAATTATTATCATATCCACCGGTTCAAATTCTGAACATTGAATATTTTTTTAAATGACAGCATTCCTCTTTGCCTACCTCATTATTGAAATAATTGCAACACTGCCTAATGTTACTATTCTTGGTTACCAGATGCCTTGCTGTATCGATTGCATGCAAACTATTTTGCATACAGTACATACAATACGCTGTAAATGACGTTTACGCGATCGGCCACGATGTGACACTCCTTACTGTTATTACGCCAGGGTCGCTTGTAATCTTGAGTGTGTGTCATTTCGAACAATTCGTTCCTAGATTCTGTAGCGCTTGCAGTAAGCTCATACGTATACTGTGTCTGGGGTTTTTAAGGCTACAATGTTCTGTATAGCTAAATATTAGAAAGAGGCCGACCTCTTGTCAATCTAGATCCTAGTCAAATGAAGGCTCCAAATAGTTATAAATACACCTAGTAGAATACAACTGTCAGTGAACATGAGGATGAATTGGGAAATTGAAGTGTCTGTTTGTAATTCCAAAATAACAGTTTTTCACTATATGCATATGAAAATATATACGGTACAGACATGAGAAAACCTTTTTTTAATTTATCTCTGTCTATCTGTTTGTTCCGACTAATCTATGAAACATCTAGACCGATTTTAAAGAAACTTGTAATTTTACGAGGAGTACTTAGGCTACTTTTATTTATAACATATATTAGGGTTCCGCAAAATGAAGCCGGAAATCTACGCAGGTGAAACCACAGGGCACAGCTAGTAGCACATAAAGCTTAACAAAAAAAAACAAAGGAAAGACCACTCTGCGATACGGTGTTATAAAATGAATAATAATAATTTGTTTACAAAACAATATGATATCACATGAAAAACATAAATGTTAAAACAGGGTGCTAAGCTCTGAAATGCATTGATAAGCACATAATTATGATTATTACTTAAAATTTGTCCATGTGCTGTTCCTTTTATATATAATAAAGATTTTAATTAATAAATGTTTATAATAACATTCTTTATTACATTACTGTTACTCGTATCAACATCGAAATAAGAGTGAAAGGTAAGGCCTATGATCGCTTAACAGACAATAGTTAGGACGATTAAATGAGGGCTAAAGCCAATGAAATTAAAAGTCAGAGTTAACTGCCCGCTTTGCGGTAGCTGATGTTCGTTTTACTAACTAGCAAATCCCAGATTTATTCGGGTATTACTTAGTAGGAATTTAATTGTATCAGTGATCAGACATCTTAGTTACTGATGATATAATCGGATTTAGTGAATCAATGATCTGAGACAGCGCGTAGTTACAGGTCGATTAAGTCACCCAGCATAGTACTGAACTTGGCTATTATTTTCACATTTATATTTGTAGAGATAATGCGTAAATTAATACCCACCTACGTACAACAGGATGATTATCTTTCGGACAGTCATAATCCCTATCACACATTAATAACAAAATTAAATCTTATCATTGTTTGTTCGTAGGGGACGTGACTTAGAGAAGCTGATAAAATTTTGCGAAACAGAATAAATACGATACGTTTCAAAGCACAAAGCGTAATTCACCATTAACCATGAAGGGAATACTAGTGTTCTTACTTGTCTCTACGGGTATGTAGAATTTATACAAAAAAATTAAGTGCGTGTGTTGTGACTAAACTTGCTAAAGGAGAGCCCATTAAGCTATCGATCCCAGTTGTCAATTTTCAATCTTTGACTATATAATCGTTACAGATCAGTCAGAGGCCTAAGAAAGTCTATAAAGTGGTTTTACCCTCATTATCAATTTTTCCTTGTAAAAGGTGTTATTCGACGGTCAGATGGCAGTCACTTTGTTAAATAACATTGCGTTGAACCAAGTGCCGACCCCAATAATGCATGGAATAAGACTTGATATTTGATATGGGAATTGAGCATTGTAACTGTGTTCATGGACCCTCATTCATGATATATATTGTATCCATAAAAAATTGTGAACATATTTTTGAAAACAGCAGTTCTCATTCGGTTGGGCATTAATCAGTACATTATAGATACCTAAAAACCAACGTATCATGAATTTGCTCCTTTCTCTCAAATTTCATTGTTATTTTTATTCGTACTCACTCGTACCTATTCCTCGAAGAGGTAGGCAGAGGTGTACTTACTTATAGTAAACTAGCGTAGTTCCCGTGGGTGTACGGGGATAAAATAAAGCCAATGTTACTCGCTGATGATGTAGCTATCCAATGGTGAAACAATTTTTGAAATCGGTCCAATATTTTTTGAGCCTATTTATTACAACCAAATAAACAAAGTTTTGCTCTTTATTATATTAGTATAGATATATCCACATTTCGGCAGTTATGTTTAAGTACTATGTAATAGGGGGTGAACCTATTGCTATTCCAGTCTGGTCCTGGGAAATATCCGTTAACACCCAATAACATTTTGCCCGGTTCGGGGATCAATCTCTTCTGGGTACAAACCTAGAAAATTATGTAGAGGGCTCAATCATGCATAAACCCTACTCCTAGAAGACATATAAATAATAAAGATTACGCAGGACTTACTAATATCAGTAGACAGCATTATTTTACGCCATGAGGACCTCAGCATTGCGACCACTAGAATAAATAATATTGTTTAAATTGTATAGCGTACATCGCTTCTGGCGTCCCGGTGGCCCAGAATGACGTCGAAACGGTGTACCCACGTTTCATGGAGATCCCTGGCGACGACGGTGAAATGCACCTAGTCGACCTCGAGGCTGAACCTGACTATGAACTCTTGGAAGAAATTACCAGAGATCCAGCTAACAACCGATACTACTTGTATACCAGGTCAGTTGCTGTTTCATTGATTAAATTGTTAAATGCGAATTCATTACCTCAGTGCCTAGTATAGGTTTTGGCACGTTCAAACGCTACGCATTGTGGTTGGCATGAACTTCCAACGAAAAGCGACAAAACATATTAATAAAAGAAAGAAAAAACACAGTGCTACTATTTGGTGGCGTCCACATTCATGAACTTTGATCACATTTTGATCACTTTTCTCATTTAGGTACATCCTTTGCATGATCGATTCGTTTAAGGAATTTGGGGCGTAGTCTCCTTTGGCGTCGCTTCATGGATATTTTGACACTGTCCTCTTGTTTCAGGCGTAACCCTACCAGTTCTCAAACTCTTACGATCAACAATGCCGCTTCTGTCACATCTTCCAACTTCAACGCCAACTTGCCCACTTACATCGTTGCTCACGGTTGGCTCGGAAACCAGAACACCGATCTCAACCCTATTATTAGAGATGGTATGTAAATTACTTACCCTTTAGACCCCCAAGTCTGATTTAGAACAAGTAAACACGACCTCTCGTCCAAAAGCGACTGTAACGTTCTCAATAGGCTCCAGTAAGTCATGCTCTGCGACTCTCAGAAATTTTGCCCATATTTGCTTGGCCGTTGCTGAACATGATACCATTCTTCAGTTTTACATCATTGAAATATCAGCAGCCTACTTCTTGTAACATCAAGTTACGATCAAGTCAAGAACGATTTTAACGGGAATTTCAATAGCTATCTGCCAGTGAAATTCCCGTTAAAATCGTTCCAATCATTTCAGAGATTAGCAGGGACAAACAGACAACAGACAGAAAGATTCATTTTATGAAAAAAAAATGTAATGTCGGTACCGTATATACTTATGTACAGTACAAAAAAAGAAAAGAATTAAAATTACATACAGACACTTAAATGTATTTACCTGTATAGATGGAAAAAGCTTGTAATCATGGTTTAGAATTTGCGATATTGCCTAAAATAATAATTTGGTGTTATTTGTCAGCTGCTCTAAGGAGAGACGATTGCAACGTCATTATCTTGGACTGGAGGAGACTCGCTCTCTCAGACTACGTGACTGCTGCTCGTGGAGTGCCTGCTGTGGGCGTCGGCGTTGGACAGTTCTTGCTTTTCCTTAACGCCGTGACCGGAGTTGCATTCACCAACATGCACCTTGTTGGATTCAGTTTGGGCGCTCACTTGATGGGTAACGCCGGCAGGACTTTGAACGGTCGCGCTGCTCGTGTGTCAGGTATTTTAAACGATTCTTCTAGTATTTATAAAGGGTTAAGCTATTTTAAATGCTACCAGTCTGCTTAGACGATTTTTTGCTAGCTAACTATAAGTTCAACAGTTTGATTGTATAGACACGATGAAATTCGATTCGGTTTACATTCGTCAGTCACCTATTCAATGCAATTTGTCAAAGGCAACACTCATTGCGAATAGCTGTAAATAGTAAATGAATATAATATAATATAATATTATAATATATAATATAATAATAAAATATATACACTAATACTAATAGTCAATACCGTTGGTTTAGCTAGTGGATAGGGCACTAAAGTAGACTTTGGGCTGCTACTGGAAAATAACAGGTAGAAAAAGCCAAAGTTAACACTTTGCCCAACTAAATACCTCTGGAGTTTTCCACAGTAGCGTTTACGATCACTAGACAAACAAAACAGTATGTGTATCATTTGTCTAATTTATCATAATTATTTATCAACAGGTTTGGACCCCGCTGGTCCTCTATGGACCTCAGGCACGGCCCGCTTGACACCTAATGATGGAATATACGTGGAGGCTATCCATACTGATGGTGGTGTGTCCGGCCTTGGTATCGGCTCAGCTGTCGCCGATGCTGACTTCTTCCCCAACGGTGGAAATTCTCAGCCCGGCTGTCTCCTTAGCGTCTGCAACCACAACCGCGCCTGGGAACTGTTCGCTGCCACCCTTACTTACGACCACTTAGTCGCAAGGCGATGCACCACCTCAGTACAGGTGTCTTTAAACACTTGCATTGGAGCTCAACTGCGTATGGGCAACTCTGACTTGCGCAAGACTGGGTAAGTTGACGCATCTGTTCATTTAAAATGCATACCTGTACTTAATACGTACATCTTTTTCTTATGTCATCGCCCCTTCCCAAAAGGGTCCCCCAAAGGGGTAAGCAGAGGTGTTGTAACAACACCCACTTTTCATCGAAGATGATAAGGTGCCATAATGTAACAACATAACAATCAAGTCATTATTTCGGTAAATGGTAATAACATACATTAATGAACCAATATTTATTTCATCATTGTCTTTCTGCATTCGTACAGTATTAAGTATTGATAATTTATGTTCTTCTCACTAAATATATCTATATAATAATTCTATATTCCAATTTGAATAAGAATTATATTTTTGTCCTTTCTTTCCAGAAATGGCCTGTACAGAGTGAACACTGGAAGGAGCTATCCTTACTA
This sequence comes from Watsonalla binaria, assembly GCA_929442735.1. Classification (NCBI taxonomy): domain Eukaryota; kingdom Metazoa; phylum Arthropoda; class Insecta; order Lepidoptera; family Drepanidae; genus Watsonalla; species Watsonalla binaria. The sequence continues at coordinate 3,868,715 of OV838932.1, forward strand.
AACAATGTTATTGTTGCCTTTGAAACTGTTCGTAATTAAAAAATGCTGATAATTTTATGAGACATTTTGTTTTCATTTTCATATTATACCCACAATGTCAGTGGCCGTAACTACTTTGAAATTGCTAGCTTCCATATTTCCTAGTAAGAAATGAAGTAGATAAAAGGAGCGGAAGTGGAGTAATTGTTTCTTATGATATCAAAGCGATTTGTTTTTAAATTTATTTGTTACTTAAAAAAAATATTTGATTTTCTACGGGTTATGAGCACTGATCTTGAATTCGTAGTAGTAATTGTTTGGGTCTTGTATGGAGCGAGCGCGGACAAAAACATGCGTAGCTATCCCCAGTCCCCACTATTCTCTGAGCTTTCAAAACTCGTAATAGCACCTGTAATAAGATTTATAAGCAATTCGCGATGTTGCAATCATTCATAGACTAAAGCAGTAACTTACTTACTTGTTTGTAAACGAATAATACCAGAGCCTGCTATAAAGTTGAAATAAAAAAGGTTGTCACGTTTCAACTAGTCTCAAGGCTCAAGTAATATTCATTGTTGCAAAAGAATTACGCATTGCAGTAGAATCATGCCTGAACTTTACGAATAACAGAACCTAGAATACCTAGAACTTACACAAAAATTCAAATATCAAAAGTGATTATTGAGAATTTGTTGAGATAGATGGTTGGCACGCTAAGTAGGAAGCTGCTCGTGCAAATCGACCAATCGATGTTCATAGAAGCACTATATAAAAATGTAGCAGAATGGCGGTTTCCTGCATCAATCTAGAATCGCAGGACACAAGGATATATATTGGAATTTGCCCGACTTGATCCAAGTATACGCGGTACTTGGATCAAGTCGGGCCAATTCCAATAGCTATATTAAAAGCGAGACTCAAATATGTATTAAATATCATCGTATTCCTGCCTTTATCCCATGTTATTTGTGGTCGGTGCAATATGTTTTTCTCTTCCATCTCTCTCTCTTAGAGTATCTACTAGTCAATGTGGCAATGCTGCCATTGACAATCCCGAGAGATATCGATTTGGGCCTAGTTTTCTTCTTGTAATTACATAACGTAGAGCCTCACAACTCCCGGAACACTACATTACACATTATCCTTGTCAGAATCAGCTAAGCATGCTGTATGAGAATGAATCTTCCGCTAACATACTTTAAACGGTATGGAAAAATAAAAACACGAGGCGGGACCAGGACCTCTGCAAACTGTGCAGTTGCTCTTCCAAATTAGACCCGTGATCAGACTTCAAGCGTAGATTTTTTTCTCCCCTTGTTTTATGCGGCTTAGTAGCCGCCTTGGGCCTTCTGGCTAGTTGTTATATCTAACTCAACTGATAAGTCTACTGTTCCAATTAGTCACATGAAATCGTATTCTTCCTAACCATTTTTAAGAATTTAGAAAGTAAATAACAATTTCGTCACTGTATGAGCTCGACATTCTTGTAACTTTTTATTTCGTGATAGAAGGTTCTGCTTATGTAAATCGACGGACATAGATGGCTTAGCTTATATTGGTGCACACCTGGCGTGGAACATATCCAACTTCTTAGGAAATTTGCTCTCCTGCTGAAGCGGTTATGGCCAAGTATGATTTTTTTTATTATCACGTTAATTATAGTAATATGTATTCTTGAAGACTATGATATGATATTCCAGTTAATAATGCTACGATAACATTCCAACGAAAATACTTTTAGATTATTGTATAACTTGATTACAAAGTGTGTATGTAATCATCATTATACAATATTATATTATTAACGCATAATCTTCCATAGGTAATAAAGTAATAGGATAACCAAACCTTGATAGTTGTTCTTTTTAAGTTTTTTTAATATAAAACCTAAACATGGAGCCTACCATCATAGGTTTAAGCAGAGCGTACTACGAAATTCTTATCTTTGACGTTTTATTTTGTGACACTAAAATAAACGTCAAAGCTAAGAAGTGAGTAAGACGTTACTGCAACAACGATGATAGTTGGCCTCCAGATCGATTTATGGCCGCCGAAATTATCACCCCCTACATGCAAAATATCATAAAAATCGACGACCCGTTTCGAGGATTCAGATTACATATTTAATATATTATGTATATACTACGCGATAGTACGTGTAGATAGGTACTATGAATATGCACATAACATAAACCAATCTAAAGTATATAGGTCACCACACGATTACAATATACTGGAACTATTAGTCTTATGTTCTCAATATTGACTGCGACGGTGATCTTCAGTTAAACTTGGAAGTTGCAAACCCCAAGGGGTAGGCCTTGGGGGACCGTCCTGGGAAGTTTTCGTTTTGAGCTTCATATTTAGGTATATAATATGGAATAGGTAACCCTATCGTCCCTTCAGTTTCGTCTCCCGAATAACAATCTTTAAAACCAACAATTTTCCAAAGCAACAAATGAAAAAAGTTCTGGTTTAATCAGCGTCTTTTGTGACCACAGTCTTGATGAAAGTTTTGTCTTCGACTCAAGTTACAATTGTGTTCCCGACGTTTACTATTGCTTTATTTTTTATAAAACTCGTTGATGTTTCACAGTCGGTGAACTTGGAAGATGAAAATTGGCGAAATGGGGTCCTTGGGGTCTTTGTCCTTTTTCTTTGATACTCTACGAATATTTGACGGCACGTATCTGACGTACCAAGCGATAGTGATCATACTGGTTTTATAAAGGCATCCTTCTATCTATACGATAAAATATTTATCATATTGTAATTTAATCATGAAATGTCCTTACAAGATATCTGGCTGTGTTTCTTGCCGGTTCTTCTCAGATAGCTAGTTTCCGAACCGATAGTAAATTTTCGACGTTCTTAAGTGCGTTACTAGGGTGCAAACTGAATTAATCATTTTCATTTTACCGTATTAAAAGTAAGTTACCTATAGACGAAAAATAGCCAAATAGCTGATAGAACTTGCCAGCAAATAATAGCGTATATTTTACGAGTTAGGTAATAATGCTGCTGCCAACTACAGATCACATGTACAATCAGTCTACTTTTAACTATTAAAATAAGATCAATAATATTTTTCAGAATAGTCGAATTTGGCGTACCTACTGGTCACGTAAGTGTCGTAATCGAAGGAGATGTGTAAAGAGATGCATGAATGCGGATGAACTTAAAGTATTGTAGCACGTAACAAGCAAGGGTATCCTGTCTATCCCCTGTATGCCAACAGGCGTGACACTTGCAAACAGGACGTTAATAATATGGCTTCTTAAATCTATTCAAATTTAATCATAAATATGCCATTACATGGCAATATAAAAAAGTATTTCATTGTCTTAAGTGAACCCCTTTAAATTATTATAGTACAATTATTTATTGACTGCGTTTTATTTTTTACAGTAAAATGTTTAATTTATTAAGATATACTACAACTAAAACGACTAAATTTTTTTAGGAGATATATACATACATACATATGGTCACGCCTGTATCCCATGGGGGTAGGCAGAGACCACCGTTTGCCACATGCTACGATCCTTACATACTTCTTTCGCTTCATCCACATTCATGCATCTCTTCATACACTTTCTTCGGTTACGAGTGCTCCGAATTTCTGAAAAATACTATTAATTAAAAGATATATATATATATTTCGTAAATGGAGGATAACTATTTACAAAATATTACATATATTTCCACAAGATCCAAAGTCGGAAGCGACAAATCGATAATAATTTCCTTCAATCCAGTTATGAAATGCATAAATGTAATCCGAGATTATACTAAGAGAAAATCGATAGGGTTTACGCAGTCTGTGAGCAGTGTCTAGTGGTACGTGCTAGTGAGAAGGGCTGGTACCTCTGTACCTCATCCTGCTCTGGTACAGCCATCTCGCCTCGAATACGAATGACCCTATAATGAGGCAGTGAAAAACACTCGCATCTACCAACTCCTCACTCAACGATCACCAGTTCTATAAGGAATCGAACACAATCATACGAAAACATGCGTTAAACTTATCTAAATAAAGATGATTTTACCCCGCCTCGCGCTTTGTAGACACAGAACTGATACTTTTACGAATCGCTGTTTGATATTCCAGTAACATTTGTGAAATAATAGGAGACATTCCCCGTTCATGCGAGGGGACGGCCATTCATCGCTGAAGAAGTTTGATGAAAATACTTATGCATCACTTTGGGAAGCTAAGTACTGTAAGGCCTCAGCCTCAAACTCCTATATCGTTGGCCACTTATGTCAACGAGATTTCAAATTTAGTATAAACTAGCTGCGCCCTGCGCTTTCACTCGCGTATATTGAATTTGATTCACGCGGAACCCTAAATGTTTTGTTTGAATAAAAGTAGCTTAAGTTACTCCTTGTAACATTAGCTATGTGCCAGTGAAAGTCTAATTAAAATCGGTCCACCCGTTTCAGAAATAACCTGGAACAAACAGACAGACAGACAGCACAAAGACAAACAGAGAAAAAAATTAAAAATTGTTTTTTTCATGTCAGCACCGTATATCCTTTCATATGCATTTAGTGATAAGCTGTTATTTTGTAATTACAAACAGATACTTCAATTGTATTATCTGTATAGATGTATAGTAATAATTATTTAAATCGTAGAAAAATACAAAAAAAACTAAGAGCTATGTCAGTTAGTGTGAAAGTCTGAACTGAGATAGAAGGAAATAATAACGGGTTGAAATATAAAAAATTTAAAAATAGTTTCATTTTATGGTTAATAGAATCGGTACCGGGGTAGTAGGCGGCCCAAGTTGCAGTCGCCTGCTGCAGTATCTACCCTAAAATATTATGATGCCAAATTCAGCACTGGATGATAGTTTTGTGTTATTATTAACACTCAACATCAGCTCATTATTTATATAATTGTCACAGGGAAAACCTGTCAGCATTTTCTGTCCAGTAGATTTGTTAAACATACTCTACTAGAGACAGATAAAATGAACTCACAAAGAATTCACTTTTTACGGTACGGTATTATATAAAGGACTGATTTTAGTTCCCCGGTAGGCATATTTAGGAGCCGTGGTGGCCTTAAGGTTTGAGCAATCGCCTGCTACGCAAGCAACGCAAGTTCGAATCCCAGCGGGGCCTGTACCAATGAGTTTTTCTAAAAAACTTATGTACCTACAGTGATTTCACACCACGTGCTTTACGGCGAAGGAAAACATCGTGAGAAAACCTGCATATTTCTGAGAAGTAATTCAACGTACGACGTATGTAAAGTGTCTGAGACGGCGATGGACTCACCATCTGTCACGTTGGCACTTAATCATCTTCGGTGAAAAGTGGGTGTTGTAATTACAACACCTCTGCCTGCTCCTTCGGGGAATACATGCGTATGTATGGTAGGCATATTTGAATACATCTCCAAAACCCATCCTGCACGGTAAATATTCATGAATACAGCCCCAGTTTGGGAAGTATATTATAGGCGGTCGCATAAGAAGCCGAATGCAAAATGTGCCAGCGGTTGCATGCTATCGGTCGCTGCACGTAGCACATCAGTGCGGCGGCATTGTGAGAAATAACCGCATCCGGTAAAAACTTTTTCCTATGATTTCTACTCATATGCGACAACGATAGAATAATTTTATTTTCAATACCAAACATACAAACGGTATTAATGCATCTGCGTTTTAAAAGACAGCATTTTATCCCGTCTGATAATGTGTAGACTGATGCAGAATATGATAAATGAGTTGAGTTTTCTTTTCTTTAGTAAAGGACACTAGGAAAGCAAGGGAAAATAATGTCGATGATAATTATAACCTGTACTTAATATTCGCTCTGCTCGTAAGAACGCGTATATTTAATTAATTTTTAGTACTTGGATGACTGTTTTTTTTTTTGTAAATCGCGTTAATTTACAAAAAAAAAATATTTTAAGATATATATGCTTGCTACAAAGAAACATTATGAATTCCCGCCAATACAAGTAATTGTGGCTGTTTTTCATTTCTTAAAATCACGGTTTTTTCCTAAAATTGTTCAACAAGAATTACTCGTTTAAAGGTATTATTAGATAAGTAACATTAACGCGCTCGTGTGCCACTAGCATGTGCATCATTATCGATGCATGGCTGCCTCCATGTCTTCGTTTTTTCCCTGTAGACTGCAAATTGTGCATCTTAGTCGATACTCCAAAATGGATTTACCTCTAAACAACCGATAATTCTATCGTTAATACTTCAAAGACATAAATATCTTAATATTTTTATAAAGTACTTTCAAATTTATTACTAAAATATAAAGCTGAAAAATTAGTTTGCTTGAACGCGTTAATCTTAGGAACTATTGGTCTGATTTGAGAGAAAATTATTTCAATACAATACCCAAAAGTTATATCATCACGCTATGACCAATAGACGCCCATGAAATCAATTCTACGCGCAGTTAGTTAGTTACACTACGACATTTATTCAACACAAATTATGTTTTGATAAATAATATATCTGATTTTCATTCTAGACTAAGTAACTCTTTATTGAAGTTCTAGAAAAAAATCAGTCATCACGTGGCGGGCTCGCGCACCAAGATTCCGTTCAAACTTGTAGATGTCTAACAAAATTTGCACCGAAATGTATATAATTGAATGAATAAATGGAATAAAAGAAAAAGATTTGTGATTTGGAAACTTTTAATCACAATGTTATTATGATTATGTGAATCATTATTTACACCATAATTATATAATTTGAATAACATAAGAGAAAAGTATCGCCATTTTTAAAAAAAAAGCTCATCAAAAGGGCGGCTCATGAAGGCTGCCATACGAAAAGTCCGTCACCGGGTAGGAAAACTTGTTGTTTGAATTTTAGGATAAATTGTATTTTTGTTGATTTAAAAAAAACTTTGTATCTCGCTTTTTAGTAAAATTCTCATTTCATACATAAAATTCCCATCTGTCTGACTGTTCAGTCTAGCTCAAGTTGACTGAATTAACAACCACCTTCCTTTTTTCTATGCTTATATCACATCCAGATACGGGCTTCGACATAGGATCAAATTTAAGCTTGAGCTTGGTGACGTCAGCGGATACACGGTAATGACGCAAGACATGGGCCAGTAATATCTTCATCGAATACATGGCGTATGTTTTACCTAAAAAAACATAAAATTAATTTTAAAAACCACCAATTCCTGTTCTTGATTAGCTACTGCTATCAATTCGATGCTTTTAAAAGTGATGAGCGATGGTGAGAGATTAATCGCGATTGGTCAGAGATCTCGATGCATCTTGATTGTTTTCAATCGAAGTCGATAGTAGCGAGTCAGACTCGCGTGCAGTCGGACACAGCGCGATGCAACACTTTGGCCGACGATCGGTTCCATTCGGCACAACTCCGACCAATTGCTTGTATTGAATCTAGATTGTTTCATCACCAGGGCAAGTGAATTGTTAATTCATTGGTAAATTAGACCGATTCCGATTGTTTCAATTGTTGAAACATCTCGTAAACGCGCACCGCTAATCCAGACTTAATAATTGCAAAGATTCATCGCAATGTGGAGTTGTGGTTCTTTTTAGCTGTTAAATCAATTTTCCTTTGTTATTTTCCCAAGCGAGAAGGTGCTTCAAGAAATCTTGTGCATGAGTTTGGTTTGTTCTCAGCCGGCTTTTCCGGATTAAACACTAAAATCTAGAGATCAAATTGATGTAGTGACTAGTGATCACGCGTAGGGAACCACGGTTTCAACTGTTCTAGTTGGAAGCTTGTATATGCGGTGTCTCTCTCGCTCTGCAATGTGCTCGATGCGTTTATTGCGTGATTTAGGTTCTCTTGTATTTGTACTCAAACTTCGCATATGTTAGCGAGTACCGCCATCTATGTGGCGAAACGCTGCTAGAAGTCTATACATAATAATACAAATTAATAATCAATGAATACTAACCAATACAACCCCGTCTCCCATAGCTGAAGGCAACAAATGCCTTATGGATAGAAGGCAGCATGGCCGGGTTGAGCCAACGCTCTGGTTTGAACTCATGCGCATCGGGACCCCATATTGGATGCTGTAGGACACCACCAATTGACAAGATATAATTGCTACCAGCTGGTATTGTGTAGTTCTCTGAAAATATAGAAGAAGATGTGCATCGCGGTTTAAAGTACCCGCGTAGATTTATTTCTAAAACAAAAGTAGTCAGTCCTTATAACATCAGCTATTTGGCAGTGATTATCACATTGAAATCAATCCAACCGTTTCAGAGATTAGCCGAAACAACAGACAAACTGAGGGAAGGTCAGACAGAATATTTAGTTTTCTTTGCGTAAGTACCGTACATTTTGTGAAAAGCTGTTAATTGGAATTCCAACAGACACTTCAAATGTATTTATCTGTTAAGACTATCGGAAACATGTATCGGTTATTCAGACAACAGGCCGAAAAAAATACAATTGACTATATTGGGTTCACGACATTCTGCTACAGCTAGTAATGGAACGGAAAATTTAAGGGAAAAGAGGAAGAGGAAGGCCGAGGAGAAGCTACATGGACCAACTTAAGGAGAAAGCGGATGTAATGTCGTATCAAGAGGTCAAGGATTGTGCACAAAAGAGACAAGAATGGAAAAGATCATATTAAATTGAATAGAAGGGAAATATTCTGATTATACATAACTTACTAAGTCTTACTGGTGTGCTGGCATATCTACCTATTATACTCCCAACGGGGTACAATCTCATTGTTTCATTTAAAACTGCCTCCGTGTAAACTAACTTTGGTAAATCGTCGTAGACCACATCGCAATCCGAGTTACCAAACACTTGTATCAATCTGAAAACAATAATATTCCTAAACAATTAATCAGTCAAAAAAAGGAAGTTTACAAACTAAAACCCGACTCTAGTCAAAAGTATGACACAAGTGACGCTCAGAAGTCGTGGTCGTATTTATTCAGTAGTCGGATTTTAGTTTTTTAACGTCCTCTCTTTATTCAAATAATTTGGGGTTATATTTTGTTCTTAAGAATGGAAATTTAATTTTTTGCAATTTTTTCCATTTAATCGGGTACATGCAAGCAATGTCGTGTTTTATAGCTAGCCATCATTAGCTAAGCCTTTTCATTTGATACCCAACACGAAAAGATTAACGAAAAAATGGTTTAGTTCACCTCTTTCTTGCCTGTTGAGGGCGCCAAATTATATGATTGGCTATATAAGATATCATACAATGTGGCGAGCGGACAATAAAGACGTATTCAACGATACCTCATTAGTAAAATGGTCATAAATTGATTTGGAGATCGGAGGAAACAGATGAACATACATACATACATAAATGCCGGTCAAAATCATAACCCTATTTTTTGCTTCGCCGTAGTCTGGTAAAAATAGTTGGGGCATTGCGTCTTCAACTTTTGTATAATCTATTATTGCTACCACAAATGTAATAGCAAATACTACTTACTCTTCATAAACTTTTTCTTGTACGTCTTGATATGAGCCCAACAATATGAGAGTATACAAAATAGTAGTGGCTGTGGTATCATGGCCACCAAACACAATGGTGTCAACATGATCTTTGACATCTTTGTCAGTCAATATATTACTGTTGTGTGACAATTCTAGTATTAACTCTCTGAATGGCTTGGCTTTACCTAAAATGTTAATTTTAGACACGTTTATACATAATTGTAATTCTATGGTTTATGCTATGCACGTTAGCAAGCAGGTAATAAAAAAGTATATTACACTCATTAGTTTTTTTCGCAACGCGAGTCACGCATGTTTGAATCCCAGCGCGGCCTGTACCATTGAGTTTTTCTAAAAACTTGCATGCAATGATATCACACCACGTGTTTTACGGTGAAGGAAAACATCATGAGGAAGCCTGCATATGTCTGAGAAGTTACTCAAAGACGTATGTATGTTGCTTGAGGCAGCGATAGACTCACCATCTGTCACGTTGGTATTTAATCATATTTGGCGAAAAGTCTCCCTACCCCTTCGGAGAATACAGGTGCAAGCATATGTATGTATTTAAAAGTCTGATGATTTTTCTGGTCTTTTAAAGAGAAAAACATTGTGATATATATCTAAAAAAGTAGAGACTAAAGTATATTTGAGTAATTCAGTCATTTTTATATTAAGTTCGGAACCTAAGCTTATGAATTCAGGCTTAGAATTAAGGCTTAATAATGAAACGTGAACAACTAACTTCGCCCTGTATTAGATTGATCGGTCTCACATAGTGTATCAGCTGGTTTGGTCTCTGCATCTTGAAGCAACTGTAAATAAGAAGCATAATTAATTTGAGACGTAAACGGCTAGAGTTAAAATAAAAAACATTACCAGAAAAATATATCGCACCAATTCGGAAATAGTATGTATATTAGCCAAAAGGTGATCCTGTCTTCTTTTTAGGGCAGACCAACTGTATATGTAGTCATTGAGCATCCATAATCTCTGGAATCTGAGATATAATATGGATAATAATTCTTTGAGTGCGACGACATATTTTTGCACAAGCTCCTGAAATTGACTTTCTTCTGTATTGTATCCCAATGTTGTCCCTGGAAAAGACATAATACTCACATTTAAAAAATCTTCGTCGTTTGATCCCATGAAAACAACCAATGATGTTGGGAAGGACCTCCTAAGGAAAAAGATAATCAACACTTATGCATATAATTGAGGTGTATATTATAATTGAGGTGTCTGTTTGGTTGGACGCTAATCCCAGGAACTTCATTTTCTGGTGCCAAACCCAATAGGGAACATTAGAAAATGTTATAAGTAACATAATTGTTATTATTAATCCAAGGCGGGTGAAATCGAGAGAAACATCTAGTTTTATATAAAAATTACATGATATTCTACAGTACAGCCACCTTGGAACCTGCAAATGACTTTGAACAGAATCACCTCACAGAAGGTCCTTCCAAGTTCGTGAATACCTACAAAAGAAACATATATATTGTTCAAAATGATTCTAGTAACTCAAATTCATTCAAACACTTTAAAAGGAATTCGCTTGATAAAATAACTAGACAATCGCTACTTTTAAACCTTACACAAACCAAATAGAGTAACAAGATTGGCCATGACCATGCTCACAAATATTTGTAATATTTTAGTTATTATATTTGACAATTGAGCATTTGAACTGTGTCCATGGGCTTATATTCATGAGATATAAATACTGTAACCAAGAACATTGTATAATATATATTTTTTTAAAAGAGTAATTGTTGAGTTTCTTGCCGGGTTCTTCTCAACAAAAGCTACCTTCCGAACCCGGTGGTAACATTTATAATCATGTATAATGTATTTTGTGTCCTTCTGACGATTTGAAAGTACTTTGTAAGAAGTCTAATCAAATAAAGATATTTTGAATTTTGAATTTGAATTTGATTTACACGGATACTAAACAAAGCGAAATCTACAAATGAGCAATTCCCATTTAATGAAAGTGAGTAAGTACTTACTGCAAACAGTCTCTAGACTAACAACACTCAACATATGCTCGCAGTTAAATAAAGTATTCTCTTCTTCACCAAGATGCAAGATGTTCCAATAATTTTCTCGATTGGCTGTTGAACGTTCCTACAAAACCCTTTATAACATATGGACTAAATGCTGGACTCAGCAGCTTACGATGTTTCTTCCATAAAGAAACTGCAAAAAATCGATTGGCAAAGTTACAAAAACAAAAAGACTATGGGAATCAGGTGATAACTTAGACGAATATAAATTGTTTCTTTTTTGGAATTTAATATTAGCCAATAAGATGAAGTATAGCGCATAAACCAATTAAATTTGATATCCTACGAGTATTTCTGGCGAGATAAGATGAATACAACTTCGAAGAAAGCATAAGTGTACCCCAAGCATAAGTTTGTAAATTACCAAAATTCGTTGCTTGACCTTGCATTTTAGCGTGGCTCAAAATAAATTGAGCCGCCATATTGACAGTCAACCACAAGGCGCCCCCGAAAAAGTATCTAGGTCTAGACAAAGTAGCACTATCCTTGCTCTTGCGCTACTAAAAGCCATACGAAATTTATGGGAATGGAATTACGTGCCTGTCACGTGACACATGCTCGACTAATAGAAAAATGGTAGACGATGTCCCTTGATATACCGTTCCATCGGTTGTTTTTCCCATACACTTTTATAGTCAACATGTATTTTGACAGTTGATAGAGGCATCTATTCCATAGCGTTTGATCGTTAGCTTGATGAACGCTAACGATGAACCGTGATCTACTGGAGACAGAGATTTGTTCAAAGCGTATGTACTTTGTAATCTCTATTGCAGCATGATTTGCTTCCTCGCTAAATCGTGCTAAAACCTACGCTAGGGGAACAAATGCGTTTTCTTCGAAACATTGGGCATTGTGATGCCTGCATAATCTACAAAATTATTGTTAATGATAATAAATTATAACTTACGGTCGGAAGTAAGTAAGCCGTTACCGACAAACGGCTTGGCAAATTTGTATATGTACTGTTTCTCCAAGCAAGTGCTGGCGACTTTAGCGAAATCATCAGGATCTGTAATGGCTAAAGTAGGTTCCAATGAATAAATGCAAGTACTTGTCTCCAGTCCTAATTAATTTACGAATCTGTATCTATACAGATAAATAAAATTGAAGTGTCTGTTTGTAATTCCAAAATAACAGCTTTTCACTAAATACATATGAAAATGTATACGGTACTTACATGAAAAAAACAGTTTTTAAATTTTTCTTTGTGTCTGCAGTCTACCTGTCTGTCTGTTTGTTCCGGCTAATCTCCGAAACGGCTGGACCGATTTTAGCAGGACTTTCACTGGCAGACAGGTAATTTTGCAAGGTGTAACTTAAGCTACGTTTATTTAAAAAAAATGCCTGGAACTACGAGGCACAGCTAGTAATTAATAATAATTATATTTCTTTCTTTAGGTAACCAAATATTTAGAGATACATACCGTAAACGGGCTTTGTAAAAAACATGATGCGGGCAACACCACCAAGTTTGGTGCATTCTTTGGTTAGGCGGTTCATTAAATGATGAAGATCTGCAAGATGATTATAAATTAGTCAAAATATATTAAATATAAATATGTGAAATTATAGATTTTTCCCACGAATTGTATCGCAACCATGAACCATATACATATAATAGGCTTTAATAAATTAGTTTTTTATCACATTTTTAAGCAACGGGGCCGTGGTGACCTTGGGTTTTGAGCAGCCGCATGCTACGTCACCTTGGGCCTGAAATAATGTCTTTTTCTAAAATCTTATACATACATACATATGCTCACGGCTGTATCCCATGGGGGTAGGCAGAGACCACCGTTTGACACATGCTACGGTCCTTACATACTTCTTTTGCTTCATCCACATTCATGCATCTCTTCATACACTTTCTTCGGTTACGAATGCTCCGGCTTCGACCTTTCTGAAAAATACTATTAATTTATCCTAAAGGTCATAGTAGTTCTTCCTTGGATATCCTCTACTGACTCCGATCACATCCGCTCTATAAATTTCATTCTTTAATCGCCTTTCACTCAACCTTTCGATATGTCCAATATACTTTCTTCAATTCTGATCACCACATTATTCTTCAACTTGCAACTGTCTCTTATCACACTATTTTTCATTCGATCTACAATGGTGACCCCACACATACTTCGTAACGAACGCATTTCAACTGCATTCACTCTACTTTCATGTTTCTTCTGCCAAACCCAACATTCACTTCCATACATACCGAGGTGCTAGTACGAACAGAGTAGGTACTAGCACCCCGTTATGATTGGCCAGGCGAGCTTGTTTAAACTTATGTGCAGTGATTTCACACCACATGTTCTACGGTAAATGAAACCTGCATATGTCTGAGATAATTCGATGAAGTATTTAGTGGCTGAGAGGGCGATAGATTCACAATCTGTCACGATGGCACTTAATCATCTTCGGTGAAAAGTGGGTGTTATTACGACAACACCGATCTTAGTTAGGATATGTATGCACTTACGCGTGGTATCGTTGGTTATAATCGATAAGATATGTCCGACAATTGGATAATCTCCCTTGAATTTTGGAGGAACAATGCTTTTCGGCACTCTATCCCGATATGTCGACCAGATGATGTACACCACACACAATGGAATTATGAGAACAAGCATTTTGCTTTGGAAATAGTATTATTGTCATGAAATAAAACCATTCGAATGCGTGCTTCTAACACTTAACCCCTTCTTTAATGTAATGCTGTGTCAAATAAACACGAGGTATTTATTTGTGTATTAGTTACTTATTATTATTATGTGTGTATTATTCACATACGTAACAAAATGTTAAAAAAAACAGCGGCCAAGTGCGAATCGGACTCACTCATGAAGGGTTCCGTAGCGGTTTACGCATTATAAGGTATTAAAAAAAATACTTACTAGATCTCGTTCAAATCAGTTTTTGGTGGTAGTAAGTTTGTATAGTAACGCACATCATATATGTTTTTGTTTTATCATTCTCTTATTTTAGAAGTCATATTTATTTATTTAATATGGACTTCCAACAAGCTTAGAACTAATTATACAAAAAGGTTTCATTATATATGTTTCCTCAATTATAGTATTAATATATGGGGGGTGACACACATATTACCACTTTGTCTCTCGCGCAAATTATTCTCTATAGAAAAAAAAATGTTGTTAAGTTTCAGATCGAAGTATGGGGAGCCCCCAAATTTACTGTTTTTTTTCTAATTTTGTGTGTAAATCTTAATGCGGTTCACTGCGACGAACAGATAGACAGACATGATGAATCCATAAGGGTTCCGTTTTTTGCCATTTGGCTACGGAACCCTAAAAACAATAAGTATGAATATAAGTCGGTGCATAAAAAATTAACCCAATGTCAAAGTATGAAATAACAAAAAAAGTGTCTTGATGTTGCATTGATTGCGAGAATACGTATACTAATGTATAAATCTGAAGAGTTTGTTTGCTTGACGAGCTATTCTCAGGAACTCTGGACCAATAAAAAAATATTTCAGAGATAGATAGCCCATTTATTAAGGAAGTCTTTAACCTGCTAATCGTGGATGAAAGTCGACGTTAGGTGTGAAAGTAACTAGTGAATGATTAGTACGAATTTATCTTGGCTTATGTATGTAACAGTAGACAAAATAACTCTTGCGCTAATAGAAACGATGCAAAATGTATGGAAATTACATAAATCAGGCACGTCACATATGTCATTCCCGTACATTTTGTAGCGCGAGGCTAATGTTGAAAATGAAAATGACTTTTTCAGTTTAGGCCCCGGGTAAGGCAATTAATGTCGAGTCATTTACCACCGTGATCATCATTTACCAATGCTACTATGTCTACAGGCTCAGGTAAGGTAAAGTTATACATATTTTACTTTAGGTTTTGACACATTAAACGCCGACTTACGTTAAACTCGAAGTAAGCGAAAGTCGAGTGCTTTGATCGTATGTGCTAAGCGAGTATATCATTATGTTGAGAGCCGTGGTGGCCTCGGGGTTTGAGCAGTCGCCTGCTACGCAAGCGACGCAAGTTCGAATCCCAGCGGGGCCTGTACCAATGAGTTTTTCTAAAAAACTTATGTACAGTGATTTCACACCACGTGCTTTACGGTGAAGGAAAACATTGTGAGGAAACCTGCATATTTCTGAGAAGTAATTCAAAGACGTATGTATAGTGCCTGAGACGGCGATAGACTCACCATCTGTCACGTTGGCGCTTAATCAAATTCGGTGAAAAGTGGGTGCCTACATAAAAAAATGCCTACACTCACCGCCAGGAGGGCTTACATATATACATACAATATATATGTCATACGTAATACAATACCATAATATGTAGTTGATGTCGTCGAATTGGAGGTGAAATGTGATCGAAGTCCAGAGATGTCAACTGTTGGCTGGTTCCTACGCGGAAGGCCTTTTAATATTTTACATGTGAAATAATAACACAACCATTGGCAAACAAAACTGTAATGTCATTGTCATAAAATATTCGTATAAAAACATAAAGAATATTCCTAACAAAAAGTTTGGATGGGAATCTGTCGCTAACAGCAACGATGGAATCAATACATTTTGAGCCACGCTTATTACACCAAAACATAAGCGAATGTCGACAACGTTAGAACCTTGTATAGTTGGGTTACAGTACAGGCTGACAGTTTCACAGTGATTTGCATTGCTACAAAATGTCCTTTTCTTACTACAAGTGGTACATACCAATTTAAAATATCAAATGCCTCAACTGTTTTTTTACTTACTGTAATTGTAAGGGCTTATTTGAACATAAGACAGTGCTTATTATTTTTGGAAATTTTATACTAAAAACAATATTAATTAAAAAAAAACGATCATTTTTTTAATCATTTTTAATATATTATTTAATTAATATTATATAGAACCAACCGAAGACCTGGGTAAAAAAAACACGCCTAAAAAGTTTACACCCTGTATATTTCCTCCGAATCATATATACGAGACTACATACTATCTATAGGCTAATACCTTTTTTCCTATATTCCATCCAAATGTAATTTCCCAAACAGGCAAGACAACTTCTGAAAAACTTAAGTCGCAATATTTTCCGAACTGTTATCTCAGCTCCTACGTGTTCTGGTACGCGCCAACTGCTCCTAAGTTCTTGAACGTGACATCCTTACTTTTATTATTATTTTAAATAAATCATTGTTACAAAAAACAATTTACAATACGTCTTTTTTGCGTTCAGAGTTCAGAGAGCGTTTAGGCGTTCAAAGTAGCCTTATGAGCCCGGCAAAAAAATCAATACCTAATTACTCTTTACAAAAATATTTTTGCACATGGACATAGTTCCATTGCACAGAAGCCTTTAAACAAATAGTAGGTACTACGTATTTTTGTGTAGCTTTAGATGACCAGCCCCTACAAGCAACACCTTTTCATAAGTATGACTAGAATTCCAGCCATCACCCTTTCCTCAACTATTAATGAAGGAAATGAGGGAGCCGTCATCCAGGCGCCGCCGCAAGCAAACGCATTTTAGTGAGCATGACAACTCAAGCATGACAAACAAAATTTAAAAATAAAAATAAAAAATTGTCGCCGAAATACAGTGTCCATAGGATTACTTACGATTTATATCTGACAAACTAATTGTCAAGCTTCTTTATCGCATGTAATCACAACCCTTTTCAACCTGAACAGTCTCTTGAAACATATTTAAGGGCATGTTACTGAATTGGTTGAAATTATATTGTAAAAAATAGCCTTTCTGTAACCGATGTGTTGGCACAACAATTCCATATTGTGTCTCGTGTTAACATAATGCACGTCACATTTCTATTGAAATTACCCAATGTTTTGATATACGTTGGCGAAGATAAAATGCAAGTCTACTTTCAGAATGGCTACTTCTTCAAATTTTTTCATTTAGCGTAACTCTTGAACCTAGCTTATAAATCGCTCTTACAGCTCGTTTCTGTAGTGTTAGTCCATCATCATCACCCTGGCCTTATCCCATACATTGTTGGGGTCGGCACTTGATTGAACCCAATGTGGCTGATCACCTGATTCTTATACGAAGCGACTGCCACCTGACCTTCGCAACCCCTTTTACGAAGAAAATCTGTGATCTGGGTTAAACCAGTTGTCAAACCATTTTAGGCATCCGACTGACCTGTAACGATTGCCAAAGATGATAAATTGGCAACCGGGACCGACGGCTTAACGTGCTCTCCGAGAACTCGGGCGGTCACCCATCCAATTACTGGCTAGGGCTAGGGTTGCTTAGCTTCGCTGATCTAATGATATGCGCAATATCAACTGTGCCATGAGCTCCTCCTAGTGTAAGTATGGAATTAATATTGGCTTTGCCTCAAAATTAAAATAGCATACGTTATTACACTACGTAAAAATGCGACGCAGCATTAATTTGAATGTGATAAGGTACTAAATGGATATTTTAAGTAACATTATAACGTCACAGACACACATTAACTCTTGAACAAAGACATTGTTGCTCTCTCTGTAGCTTATTCATTGTTTGTCTGTGGGCCCAGTGTTAAAGACTGCAAAAAATTTAACTTATATGACCTGCCTGTCTCAAAATTTTATTTAAACATTTTTCTTTCAGTCAATGAATGTGTAATGTCACAAAAAAATGCACAATGCACTTAGAATGCTGTAAAAACTGTGAACGAAATATAATGTAAAAGGTTACAGACATTAAACCCAGAATGCTCTCTCGACCCCTAAAGTGAGTGCGTATAAGTGTTTTTGTCGGATTTGAGTCGGCCAAAGTCCGGAAATCTGTTGTATTAGTAAAGCAATTTGTCCCGGAGCCGCCCGCTGCCCGCGAACTTTTCTAATCTAAACTGTTGGCCCCGCGTTCAATCTTCGTGAAAACTCGTTCACTACCCCCTACACATTCACACCCTAGGCCAGGAGCTAGTACGTAACCGACTGTAAACTTCATTCATTAAAAACTTTCTTGCTATTTTACCTAAAGGTAACAAATGCAAATAATAAATATTTTTCAATGGAATCAACCAATTTTAATGGAAAGAAAAAATATTTTAATAAAAGCTGAAAGTGAAAATGAAAATTATTTATTCAGTGTGGTATTTATTCAGACACTGGTGAGTCGAATTATGAACGTCGAATAATTGACAAAAGGTGCTCATTGCCCAATCTATTACAATAATTGTAATCTTTGATACATTTTAACAATATCTATTAAAATGTATTACTGTATTGACCTACTTACATTATTAAGTTTCATTATGCCTTTTTATGTTGATGTCTATATTTCATCATCTATTATTATTATATTACTAAGAGGAGCTCTGGGATGCGAAGGGTAGGCAGACGTGTAGAACGTCTTTCCTTCCATCAAATAAGATTTATTTTATAGGTGGTAACATAACAAGGGGAGGAGAAGACCTATGAATAGATGGATGGGTTGTGTGAAGGATGATAGGGCTATAATGAGAGTGAATACAAATATGACAGCTGATAGAGACAAATGGAAGAGAAGAACACATTGCGCCGACCACAAATAACATGATAGGGGCAGGAGGATGATGAGGTAACGTATCAAAATGTTCAGTATGTTGCTCGATTTTGCGAATTTATGTTTGAATTGTAATAAGTTCGTATATTTTGTCCCACCAGCTCTAGCACTAAGCTGTAGAAACCAACCTCCTATCGATATGTGTAATGGGCACACGCTGAAATTGTATCACCGCGGAATTTTGATATTTAATTGGATACGCTATAGTTTAATACCTACGATTATGTATAGTTTAGTTAGTTTGTTTTAGCATCTGCTTATATGCATTTAGATACTTTAGTTTAATGGAAGAATCGGACTCATAATTAATTACCCAAGGATACTGAAAAACAGATTTATCTTTATTCTCATAATTAGAATCCCCCTATACGAGGATCTGTATAGTATAATATTAATTTATAAAACATATGTTCGTCTCAAGGGTCTCTTATTTCATCAATTTCAATATCATAGTGTATTGTTGTTGGAATGTAATCAAGATGCTCCGTCTAAAACGACCGATACTTATTTAAATCTTAGCAAAGAGTTTTTATGTCAGGAAAATAGTCAAAATTGTATTAATAAAATTAAATTTTGGAGATAAATATTAAATTGCTATAATAGTAATACGCGCTGTTTTTATGCCTTTGCCTTAAAAAAGCGTTTCTTTTCGATCGAGTTTTATTTATTTCAATAAGTTCTGATTCTGTTTTCTGTGAATAGACAAGACGAAAATAAAAAATGATTTAGTCTTAAAGATACATGATAGCCGCACTGTTAATAAAAACTTGAGGTGATGGAATCATCATCGGTCACGTTGTTGGCACTTAAGTATTTTATCTTCAGTGAAACTGGACCTGTGGAATTTACACACACACATAGAACACATTTGGTGTCCCCAAATGTGTTCTACGTGTGTGTGTATATTCTTTAGCTTTTTTGTTTTTAGAGACCACAGAGGAATATAAATATTATAGCACTACATCTATACAGTCTATGCTGATAAATAAAATTGAAGTGTCGGTTTGTAATTTAAATTTAACAGTAAGAACATTTTAACTAAATTGTAATTAATGTATATACGGTACTCACATAAAAATTCATTTGAAGAAAATTTTCTCTGTCTGTCTGACTGTTTGTTCCGGCGATTTTAACTGGACTTTCACTGGCAGTAAACTAATGTTACAAAGAGAAACATCGGCTACTTTTATTTATACAAAAAATTACGCTGGTGAAACCGCGGGGCACAGCTAGTAGGTATTATTATATTAAATATGTACGAATACGAATGTACGAATATATAACTTGCCAGTGTTAGCAAGTAGTTTACGTATCACACTTATACACAAGCAACAAATTCAAGTCCACAGGGAGCCTTTTTCTTTTGTAACTGTTGCAAATTTTTACACGTTTTTATTCTTTTCGTAGATTTCGCCAGGTTTTGTGCCTTTATGTGAATTTGTGCGGTTCACGTTTGCAAATAGCACCGTAAAGGGAGAATTCTCCGTTTCAAATTAGTCGCTAACGAGCGTTTTTCGAGGATTCCTTCGTGCTGGGGTTGCTTTGGAAGCTAAATCTTTGTTTTCGTGTTTAATTATACAAGATCATGCTATTGAGTGGTAAAAAGGACGCGGAATAATATACTTAAACGATATTCATATAAGCGAATCCTGTCACTATCTTTTTCTATGATAATTTTTAAGCTTCCACAATTATATTCTGGGTTTTTTCAAAACATACTTTGATGTTTCGATTGATAACACCAATTGTGATTGGATAAGGCTCGTAAAACTACATGATATAGTACACATATCTGCCAATTTTTTTTCAACTACCCTCAAATAACAGCTAGCTATATGTTCAGTTTGTTTCTGGAAACGGTTCGGTGCGCACGTATTTGATAACGTTCTGTCGTAAGCAGCAAAAAGTCTTACTATAAAGCTATAATTGTTTTCGTGAAGTGCTTTATAATTTGGAATTTACAAATGGTTCCTGCTCCTGGATTTTCTTTTAGCCTCCTTTAGCCGTCACTGTGAGTTGGGCGAGTATTGCAGTAAAAAAGGTGGTAGCATGTTTACACTACGTTTCAACCTTTGTGTTGCGACTCTTCTCTATTTGAAATTGCCTTTATCTCATCATCATCACCCTGGCCTTATCCCATACACTGTTGGGGTCGTCACTTGATTCAACCCGATGTGGCTGATCACTTGATTTTTATACGAAGCGACTGCCATCTGACCTACACAACCCCTTTAACGAGGAAAATCTGTGACCTGAGTTCAACCAGATGTCAGACTATTTTAGGCCTGTAACGATTGCCAAAGATGATAAATTGGCAACCGGGACCGACGGCTTAACGTGCTCTCAGAGGCACGGAGGGCACTCGGGCGGTCACCCATCCAATTACTGGCTAGAGGTAAGGTTGCTTCGCTAATCGAATGATATGCGCAATAAAAACTGTGCCACGAGATCCTATTTGAGATTATACATTAGAACTTAGATAATACATTAAGGTAAAACCAAGGGTCCCTAACATTCAAATATACGCTAGTATTCCCCGAAGGGGTAGGCAGAGATGTACACACATTTCGCGAGTAAAATTTAAGTCCCATGTAATAGCGGTGGGGCTATTACAATTAACTGGGCACTAACCTCCAGGCTGTTGCTGGAAAATTACAGAGTTTTTCAAATAAATAAGAACCCAATAAATTTGGCCTCGTGTTCCCGCAGTAGCGCTTGCTACCACTAGACCAACTAGGCGGTCAAACTTTCACATTAAACAAAGTAGGATGTATATAAAGTTAAAGATAAACATATTGTTACCAAATATAGAAGGGGTAGGTAAAGGTGTTGTTATAACCACCTTTATTTCTTCGAACATGATTAAGTGCCAACGTGACAGATGGTGAGTCTATCGCTGTCTCGGGCACTATACATATGTCTTTGAATTATTTCTCAGACATTTGCCTCACGATGTTTTCCTTCACCGTAAAGTTTTCAGAATAACACATTGGTACAGGCCCCTCTGGGATTCGACTTGCGTCGCTTGGATAGCAAGCGACTGTTCAAACTCCACGACCATCATGGCTCTTTTACGGTTAAAGATGTTCCACAATTACATAGTAGATTGCATTACGCATTTCTCGTAGCCCTAATAATTATGTGCTAATGCACATATCGTCTTTGACACTACTCACCGCAAATGCCAGGTGTTCTGGACCGAGCGCTAATTATGTCTTGTTTATGCAAACAAATTGATGTTACGCTTAACTTTCGTCATTCCACATAGTTGTTAACTTCTATAACCCTCGTAGACGAAACTTCAAATGGGTTAATTATACCGTTACTACGGTATTCGTTACTTTAACAGATAAGAAATATTAATAACGCTACCATTCGATTCCCTTTACTACTTAAGTAGGACCCCTAAATAAATAAAAATAAAACAAAAAATAAATATGTTCACGCCATCTTAGAAGGGTCCCCGAAGGGGTAAGCAGAGGTGTTGTAAAAACAACACCCACATGTCACCGAATATGATCAAGTGCCATATACATGCCATCATCGGTTTAAGCAGAGAGTATTGAGAACTTCTGAGATTTAGCGTTTAATTTTGTTATCGTAAAATTAAATAATATTAAAAATCATCCAATTTTTATACGAACTTTTTAAATGTGACATTTTTAATTCAATTAAGTCAGTCAATCAGTCAGGTTATATAATTTATGAGTAAAGAAGATAGTAACTAAAAAAGTGTATATAAAATGATGCTGGACTAAAAAAATGCCTAGTTCTCTTATCTTAATTCTTAAAAATGCACCCAGAGACCGTTTACAGCTAGGGCAACAATAAAACCGAATTGCACTAGTAAGCGTGCTCATCTCGAGAAACCCGAGGTGTGTTGAGTCCTTTAGGGTAAAGGTCAGGAGGCGATTACAGGGCTCAACGTGAACGTGAATAAAAACGAAGGAATCCAATTCTGGAGCATCAAAGTCGTTACGAAACGTTAATCCGACGTCTGGAGCATTCGCGGGGTGGGTAAATAAAGAGTCGACCACTAACATGACTGTGAGAAGTCAGAACTCGTTAGTGAGTCTTTATCTATCCATCCATATCTATACATCTATATCTATATATATACAGATAAATAAAATTGCAATGTCTGTTTGTAATTCCAAATTAACTTTCGATAAAAACGCAATATTTAAATTATTTATTTTTCTGTCTATCTGTATGTTTGTTCCGGCTAATCTCGAAAATGGGTGAAGCGATTTTAATTGGAGTTTCACGGGTATATAGCTGATGTTACAAAGAGTAACTAAGACGACATTAATTTAAAAAATATAAGACTTAAAGCTACCTATGAAATTAAGTTTACGCGGGTGAATACTCGGGACACACCTAGTCAAGGATAAAGTTTTTCGAGAACCGAACAGTATGTGGCCAACCGAAACAGTGATAACGAACAACTTAGCTCGTACGTGATCCTTTGAAAACTTTCACATTGTGCGCCGGCCGCTTTCTTCTCGCGAATCGTACCATACTTTCTCATCAATACGTGGTCTTTGTACGTGGAGATTAAATATTGTAACAATAATACCCAACTTTATAACGATAATGTGTTTTTACTATGTTTTCTCTCATAAATTTAGTACCTGGATTACCGAGCTTTACTCGTTCTTTTTTTGACGATTTCAAATATGAAGCCTAGCAAGATTTTCGATTTATAGTCCCCGAAACCCCCTACATACTACATTTCAAGAAAATCATTGTAGCCCTTTTCGAGATGCAGATTATATGTTTCTGACACAAAAATTGCTCGATGAAAGGTGATTAGATACTAGCTGAGCTCCACGGTTCTCTCCACAATAATTTAATACTACGAAAATGTAGTTCTTATAGCCTATACGTTATTCTCATGTATAAGCTATATTATTGTGAAATTTTATCAAAATCCATTCAGTAGTTTTTGCATGAAAGAGCAAAAAACATACATCCAGAATTATCGCACCTTCAGAATGGTATGGGCTCAACTAAAAATTTTTCGAAAAAAATTTTTTTAGTTCATAAGCCCTGAAAATGTATTTCTACGCCAAGTTTTTATAAAAAGTTAATATTTACTGCCTAAGTTAACAATTCAAACTTGACGATCTTTGATTATGATTCAAAAAAAAAGTTTTTGAATTGAGCCTCTTTCGTTCTGAGGGTGCGATATATTCTTACAAACTTTCGCTTCTATAATATTAGTAGGAAGTTGCAATAGAAACCTTTTGTGAACACTAACTTACTCATTTTCTCGTGGTGAATGCTCGACTGAGTCGAATGAAAATATCTATCTTTATCAATTGATTCCTCATTTCTCAAACAATATTTAAAATATATGATTTTATTTCAAAGCCTTCCATTCCTATTAATGATTTTTCATGCCATTATATGAGCTACAAACTATCCGCAACCTTATACAATATGACCTATTTTCGTGACAGTGGAAATATTCTGTTTTGTATAAAATTATCCAACAGTTAATAATCAAAATATGGGAATATTGGAAAAGCAATTCTGCCACAAACAAGTTTAACTTATAGCACCAAAACAAATGCAGGGAAACGGTGTCCACGCCACATTGGGGGCGTATTAGGTAACACCACGCGAAGAGATAATAAAATTACGATCTCTATCAATGGCTTCTCGAACTGCTTAATAAGGAAATCAAATATTCGGCAAAGACTAATCAGGTGTTATTTGTAGTCCAAACTGTCATAATTCTGTTACTACATCAAGCGTGTTCATCCGATGTGAAAGTATATAAGTATAATAAGTACGGTACTGCATAAACAAAAAACAAGGTAAAACATAGGCTAATTTTATTTCAAAATAACATTAGGGTTCCGCGGGTCACAGCTAGTACGTTAGGAAAGTACTAACTAAACAACGTACATAAAACTAAACAAAGTACATAAAAATAATAAGGTTTTAACGCTCCACCTTGATGGGGAGCGCAGGAGCGCTAAACCGACCAACGCCCAACGTCATTAATTTCAGCTGTCAACGGGTGAGAGAGTGACATTGCGCACGCCGGTGCCGGATGTGGTCGGCACTCTTCGTCGGATTGGGGCACGGAAAACTACATAAAATTTCGTTCCTACTCATCATATTGTAATTATATTTAATTTCAAAATTGACGTACGATGCAAATTATATGTGTATAAAGTTGCCAAAGAATTTTACTCCTCCCGAGCGATTCACGCCTCAACAACGGTTTTCTTTATAGAACAGAGTTCCCGTTGGATTACAGTCATTAATCCGCATTCATCAGAGAGCACTACGCAGGAAATTATCACCAGTAGGTCCCCTATCACGGGTTTGCAATCGTTTTGGTTATCTATACTCGCTAGCGCCTCCGCCGAATATTTGCATGAGAAATTGTACAGCGCTTCCTAGCGGTGAGGTGAAGAACTAAAATATATCATTCAAAAGTGACGCTAGCTAGTATAGATTACTAAAACGTTGAAAAACTCGTAATAAAGGTACAGAATATTGTAGTCACGCATTACCCAGCTCTTTAGTAATAAAAGATTAATTTTGCATAAGAACTGGAATCCCATAAGGCTAGTAAGCATCTGGAACAGCTAGCTATTTATAAAACGCATGCATATATTATCCGGTGACATCTAATCTTCGCGATATGACCTCGTTAAAGCCCCAGGGGTTGTTATGTGAAACACGTATCATACGTTTTTATACGTGCTGCATCCATGCGTTTAAATTACATGTTTACATAAAAATACACCCTGAATCTAAAACACTGAAATTGAATTTTCCTGTGCACTACTGAAATTATTATTTATATTTATGTGGTACTTTCATATAACGTACAAAATCTATACAGATAAATAAAATTGAAGAGTCTGTTTGTAATTCCAAATGATGTAAATGAAAGATTTTTAAATTTGTCTTGTATCTTTAGCGTTTATACATTACGAGAACATTTGGTTTATAAACAATATAAATAGATAAAGAATTATTAAATATGCACGCCATCCCAGAAGGGTCCCCGAAAGGGTAAGCAGAGGTGTTGTAAGAACAACTGTTGCATATCACCGAATATTTTCAAGTGCCAACGTGACAGAGAGAAAACCCATTGCCATTTCAGACACTAAACATACATTCTTGAATTAATTCTCAGACTTATGCAGATTTCCTTATGATATTTTCTTTCGCCGTAAAGCACGTGGGGTTAAATTACTGCACTTAAGTTCGTTGAAAAGCTCATTGGTACAGGCTGCTGGGATTCGAACTTACATCGCTTGCGTAGCAGGCGACGGCTCACGATCCTCACAGCTCCTATCTATATGGATATAGATACAAATGATTTACACAAATATATCGTGCTCCAACGGGATATTACTCAGACATTACGATCTAAATTCGTCATTCAATTTATGGTTAGTGCTTCCGAGTAACAATCAACATTGCGGTCCGCATATACATGTCGCTGTCATCGACATAAGTGAGGATCAAAGATGATTGTCAGTTGACGTAATTATTAATTGGACCACATATGTTACATCCTGTGTTTGTGGTATATATATTAACCAATACAAAACACTATAGATATAATATAATACAGAACTGTGTAGGACCAATATTGTTTTTTCTCCATTATTGGTCGAAAGCCGAATTTGCGTCTCTTGCGTAGCAGCCGTCCGCTCAAACCCCAAGGCCACCACGGCATTATTCGTCATTAATATTTGATGTTGAAGTTTAACCAAGTCATCGCAGTGTCATTATTATTTCAATGTCGTCATAAAAATACCGGGCATCGGCCAGCCAGATCGGTGTTTGCCTCTTCTTACAATAATTTATTGAGGTTTTACATACATCTACGCCAAGAATTTTTTTTTATTTAACTGCTACTGTAGGTAGTTGACGACTAAAAACTAGGTATATTTATACAAAACCGTGGAGGATTCTACAGTTTAAAGCAATCATGGCGATTGGATGCTGGAGATACAATTAGTTGGTGAGAAATAAATCTATGTCATACAGGAACAGTAATGTATATAGATATTTTTATTGACTTTATTCAATAGAGTAAGCTAGAAATAACTAAAGAGTTACTAGTACAGTTCTTCAATAGATGGCATGAAACTCTCCGATACATGAGAATTATCTACGTGACGTTTCCTGATGACAGTAGTTTTGACTTGAGGTGCCACTGTTGTCACATTCGTCACCAGTTTCTCTTTTTCTTTTCTGTATTTATTGTTAAGTCTCCTTCTAGCACTTGCTAAGAACTTGGCTCCGTCGGGAGAACCACAAGCGAACGAGTTGTTCACGTTATAGAGTTGACAAGTTACAGTTGGGGAGTTCTGTTCTCCGGGCGTTTGTGCAAATATCTCTTTCACTCTCAGCGCGTACACCTCGTCTTCCATTTGGTATTTAGTGACGGTCACTACCTTCTGATCCTTATTCCTCTTCACTTTAATTTTCTTTTTGATTACGCGTTCATTTGTAATCTCCCTTTTATCCCGTTTAGTTGCATCTGTATGAAGATCGATACGTACTTCATTGTGTAGTTCTTCTGCGGAAGAACGATACCCTTGAACGCGATCTTTATCATTCTGTGCTTTCACAGCCCTTTCCATACATTGAAGACAATTTTGGCAAGATAGATCGCTATACACAGTCTGTATCGCAGTATTCCCGTTCACGAGTGGTGGGCCACTCAAGTTAAGCAGAACTCTTTTATGTTTATTCGAATCGCGGTGAATCTTCTTAGAGTAGTTGTATTTCACATTTGTATTCGAAATTTGGTCATTGTTACCTGGAAGATAAATACTCAATTAGGCGTAATTCACTCCAATTATAATATAGTATTCACGCCAAGGTGACGCGTGCAATGATCTGCTACGGGAAGTTAGCAGAGCATTATGAATTTGTTTTCACCAGGTTTCAGAGCCTGAACTCTCTCTAAAAAGTATCAGGAACTATAGAACTCTTCTACATGCTAATAGAACTCACTTTTATTTTTGATCTGCTGGGATTTGATCTGATAAGTTCACCAGCATACGCGTGTAGCGCTATTCCACGGCTTAATCATTTTTTATATCATTCGAGATTGTATATTATATCACAATTATCAATTTTACAAAGAGTATGTTAATACTAGCGTATGCCCGCGACCTCGTTCGCGTGGAATAGACACATTGGGCTAACGTTAAATTTATCCCGCGTTGCGTAATCTACACTAATATTATAAAGAGGAAAACTTTGTTTGTTTGGTTGTAATGAATAGGCTCAAAAACTACTGGACCGTTATTAAAAATTCTATCACCATTCAAAAGCTACATTGTCCACGAGTAATATAGGCTATATTTTATCCCCATACTCCCACAGGCACGGGAACTACGCGGGTGAACTACGTGCGCTAGTGATATATAGCCTATAGCTTCCCTAAAAAAAGGGACTATATAACACAGAAACAATTAAAAAATAATCTCACGACATTATAAAGAGTCCCCTCAGGGGTAAGCAGAGGTGTTTTAATAACAACACCCGCTTTTAACCGATAACGATTGAGTGTCAACGTGACAGACGGTGAGTCTAACGCCGTCTTAGACACTATACATATGAATTACCTCTCAGAAATATGCAAGTTTCCTTCACCGTAAAGCACTTGGTGTGAAATCTCTGCTACGTGTTTGATATATTAGAAAACTCATTGGTACAGGCCCCGCTGGGAATCAAACTTGCGTCGTTTGCGTAGCAGGCGACTCCACAAGCCGTTTAGATGTTATTACTTTCACGGTAAATGCACCAAAACTAAAATCCTAACTGCATTCACATGTCTTTTGTATAAAAGGACAACAAAGGCTCCTCACCTAAAACCAGGTGCACGTGCGTCACAAACACACAGAACAACAATGTACTCATTAGTTCCATTTACGCGGCCTTCTTTCAGGTGTCTTCAGCGCAGCGACAATCTCCTTACCAAGGCAGACTAACAAGCTTCGTTATACTGAGTTTTACAAAACGTAGTGTTGCTCCACTGCTCTCACCTCCTGTTAAATATTTTCAAGTGCTCTTTACTTTAACTCGCATTTAATTGATGTTAGATGTTAAAGTTGTATGAAAAATAATAAAAACTAGCTATTTCACCCTCGTAGACTTCATTTCAAGGGTGGCTTTCGGAACGCTATTTTTTTAAATCTATAATACACTAAGTTACTGCTTGCAACATTAGCTATCTGCCAGTAAAGTCCCGTTAAAATCGGTTCAAAAGGCGAGATTAGCGGGACTGAATAGAGAAAAAATTCATTTCTTTTTAATTTGTTTACCGTTTACTGTTTAATATGTGTTTAGTGAAAAGCTGTTGATTTGAAATTACAATCAGACTCTTAAATTTTCTTTATCCGTATTGATGTCTAGATAATATTACATCATAATTAGTTGATACGAGGTTATATTTCTATGCTTTATCTGTGCCCAAACATGAACGTAAAAGTATAATATTATAGCGTTAATTAAAAAGTTAAAATATACAGAAAATAAATGACGCTACGATAACTAGACAGTTACAGTCACGACTTATGAACTCGAACATTGAGTAGTCATTTAGTGAGGCTGTCTCTGTCTATATGTATGGCGCGAGGTGAGTTAAATAATGCGCAGTATCCCCACAATTTTCGCTGCGCACTCATTACTCGTGACGGCAACTGTACTATGAGATAAATATAAAAACAATTACTCACACGATTTTCACAAAAACACTGATTTTCCATAAACAAAACAAATATCAGAAACACCGATCCCTACCAATATTCTTCAATATCTTCCACACTAGGAAGCATTGAAATGAATGTCAATTTCTCGTGAAAATTCTTACTTATACCAGTTTATCAATGCCTAGATATTGCGTGTACGCATTGTTTTGTTTACCCTACCTGTTTGCACAGACAATCGTGCTCTGTATCTTGTTGGCTATTGTGAGCGATGATCATGTTTATCTAACAGCAATAACAGGATAGTGGCATCCGAGTGGCTTACCCCTTACTTACACACACAAATGCACCGGAGTCTAGCGGTCAACATTCGTGTGTGAGATGTAAAAATATAAAAAGTACCAAGTTAGTAAAGATTTTGTTTGTGCTATCAACAGGA
The DNA here is from genome assembly GCA_929442735.1 of Watsonalla binaria. Taxonomy (NCBI): domain Eukaryota; kingdom Metazoa; phylum Arthropoda; class Insecta; order Lepidoptera; family Drepanidae; genus Watsonalla; species Watsonalla binaria. Next base: position 3,898,913 of record OV838932.1, read on the forward strand.
AAATAAATATGCTCACGTCAGCGATGACTTCCCAAAGGGGTAAGCACAGATGTTGCAACAACAACACCCTTATTTCAACGAATATAATTGTGTCACGCGACAGAGGGTGAGTCCATCGTCTCAGGCACTATACATACGTTTTTGAATTACTTCTCAGTCATATCGCACCCTCAGAACGATAGGGGCTCAACTGCAAATTTTGCGATATCGAATTAAGATCATAGACAGACATAAAAAAATAAGTCCTACCCGACGTTTTAAAGAAAATATATGTTTTTTTTTATTTATCATTAAAACACAAACATGACTTTACTATTACATACATATGCTCACGCCTGTATTCCCGGAAGGGGTAGGCAGAGGTGTTGTAATCACAAAACCCACTTTTCACCGAAGATGATTAAGTCATTGAATTACTTTACTATTTAAATATAAAATAGTCTTATTATACTTAAAACTAGTAAAATAATTACTGTCAATATGAATCCTAACTTGTCGGCCGATCTATGATTGATCGATTTCCAAAAACATTTGATTTTTGAATTGAGCTCTTATCGTACTGAGGGTGCGATATGCAGGCTTCCTCAAACTGTTTTCTTTATGTAAAGCACGTAGGGTGAAATTAATGGCTTATTCTCAGACACCTAAAGCCAATTACTGCACATATTCTTAAAAAATTCATTGGTTCAGGCAGATGAATAACTCACTAAATATGGGTTTGTTATAAGTAGCCCTCTCTACCTATGCGTTCGAGGAATACAGGCGCAAATATAAATTGTATTAATTAACATTGTGAGAAAACCGAGAATAAGTATAATTTATCTCGGTTTTCCATGCTTAATATAATTATGTAGGTAAGTTTAAAAACATTTTTATAAACAGCCTAATGTTATTCCTTTTGTCGATTAGTTGTAGACAGCATGTTCAAAAAAATCTGTGTCAAGTGTATTGTCACGTTATATAGAAATCTCGAGTGAGCTTTTTTTGTTGAAATATTTTTTCACCGTGAATATAAGAGAAAAACACAGGAGATGAAGTTAAGCCATACCTACACAAACATTTAAGGCAAACGCTCGTGTTCATGCGAGCTCAATAAAATTACCATAAAATATTATGGTAGAGTGTAGCGAAGCAGAAAACCGGGGGCAAACTTCTTTTTGTAACTTATCTCATTATTCACATCGATGTGACTTTTATGAGACGAACGGACTTTTAGGTTGTGTGTGCTTGCTACTAATATTCAAGGTCCTTTTATTTAGACTAGATATAATGTTATAAATGTTGTATGTATGTTAGTCTTTAAGGTATGTATTCTATTATTGTTATACTGTTATCTGGTACCCATAGTACAAGCTTTGCTTAGTTTGGGATTAGATGGTGATATGACATGTCATGTACTTATATTATTATTAAACTGATTTGAATTATATTATGTAAGCCAAGCCATAATATAAAACTACATTAATATTTTTGAAATGGCATTTTCGCTGAGAAGTGACTTATGCATTAAACTAGCCTTTTCGTACGTCTTTCTCGGCATGTATTCGGCGAAATTATTCATCATATTATTAACGAGTTGTGCGGTTTCACCCGCGTAGATTTAATTTAACTCCCGCGGAACCCTAAATGTTTTTTTTTAATAAAAGTAGCATAAGTTACTCCTTGTAACAATAGTTATACGCCAGTGAAAATCCCGTTCAGATCAGCCCAGCTAGAGATTGGCCGGAACAAATAGACAGACAGACATACAGAGAAAAATTATAAAAATTAGTTTTTCTATGTCAGTAACAGTCAGTGTATACTTTCACATTTAGTGAAAAGCTGTAATTTTAAATGTAATTACAAACAGACACTTCAATTTCATTTATCTGTATAGAAAGAATAGATAGTACACAAATTATAATATCATCGGCATTTGTAATAATTACTTATGACTGTTTATTTTTTGTCTCGAATTTTTTCAACCCGAACACATTTCGAGGACACGATGTCATAATAAATAAAAACTATGTTTAGGTACTTTATACGTTTTACCAACTAAAGGAGACATTCTCTGCACAAAAAGTCCACAGAAAAAACACACACGTTTCCTATTTATCTTTAGCTCCATATTTTGCCCGGAATAGATTTATGTAACACCACATTACATTTTTGCGGAAAATTATTAGGCTTCCAGAAAACGGGTCATGGTTCACGTGGATCGTATCACCAAGAACAATAATCATAACAGAAGGACGGCTACTAACATTGTCTACGTATCAACAGTGCATACGTATCAGGATGTGGGATCAAATTAGGGCTCAAGTTGTACCTAAGTTCAGAGGGCGACTACGCACCGAAGGTCGTAAATATGCATCTATTACAGCCCATGTATCGAAGCTGACCTTTTGTATGTGTTTATTTTGTCGTATCACTACGTACATTGTATGGTAGCATTAAATTAAATGAATTTCCCCAGGCCAAACTACCAGTTTTCCCTCAGGGTTTAACTCATTCCGCTTATCGGTAGCTTTGATGGCAGCCAGCTACGATCGTGCTTATATTTTTTAAGTCAATATTATAATGTAAATATCTTTAGAATATTCACAGTTTTATTGTGATTTATATTTAGGTTGTGGCATGAAACGGGCTAAATGAAGCGTGATTTTTTGTAATTCGCATTCAAACTATATACATCTGAAACGTAAAAGTTGGTGAGTATGGATTTATCGCTTGCTACTCTTTCGCACAAAAACTAGTGAATGGATTTTAGTGAAACTCTACAATAATTTAACTTATTCATCAAAATAGTACATACGCTATAATCTATCAGTATATATACAGATAAATAAAATTAAAGTGTCTATTTGTAATTCCAAAATGAAAATATTTACTGTACTGACTTAAAAAAATATTTTTTAAATGTTTTCTCTGCCTCTCTGTCCGCCCATCTGTCTGTGTGTTCCGGGTAATTAAATCTACGCGGGTGAAACCGCAGTGCACAGCTGGTTTATATATCGTGTGAATACTCCAAACTAAAATATAATTAAGATACAAATAAATCTAATCCTGCGCGGACGGAGTCGCGGCCACCAGCTTCTTCGTTCGTAATGAAATCTATCATTCTCATTTTCATTCCAATACTAAGAACTCGTGTAACAGTGTGACATATCGACGATACTAAAAGCGACTTAATGTGATACTGTATAAACTTAAAACTGGCTCACCATATAATTATTTCTTTTAGGGAATATGGGGTAAATTGCGATTTGATTGTAAAGTTAACAAAAGGTACATACTACGTGATGAAACATCAACACTTTTAAAATAACACATCAGTGTGAATTTAGAACTCGCATCGCTTGCATTTAAGCCGACTGCCCAAATCACTACGCCACCACGGTTCTAATAGGTAAACTTTTATTTATTTACTAGTATGGGTGTTCCACATTTCGTGTATTATTTATGTAAGAAGTATTTTGTAAATAGTTTACATTCTTACTTTTCTCTTTGAGCATCTATCTGGTTGGTTGCTAGGTGACGTGTTATTAACATATGAATATGGAGTAAAAGATTTCTCTGTAAAATATATATAATTTTATTACTATTTCGCTGCTACATTCTGGTGACCCCGAAGAAGTGAACATCGCACCAACGCTGAAACTCTGGAGGAAAACTAAAGCGATCCCACGAAGATGGACCAAAAATTAGAAATTCCAGCCTCAACCCCTGCGGCCACTAACGTCGGCACGCCGTCCACCGCAGCTATCGATGTCTTTCCTGCTGATCTAGAAGCCATTTCCGTGCAGTCGAGGTTACTCCCGTTTTGGCGAGAATATCCGGACCTTTGGTTTAAACAATTCGAAGCCGTCACCTTACCATTGAAGACCAGCGATGAAAACAAAGTCTGCTATATTCTTGGTCAGCTGCAGACATCGGATCTTCAACATCTCACGGACATACTCTCCAATCCTCCTCTAACCGGCAAATATGAAGCTATCAAAGCTAGACTTCTCGAAGCATATGGTAAATCGCAAGTAACCAATTTCAGGCATCTCCTCGGTGAAGTAGAACTCGGCGATCAGAAGCCAACCCAACTACTACGGCTCATGCGTGGACTCGCCGGCAACATGCTCACTGAAGACGGGATAAAAATTGAATGGCTGAGCAAGCTCCCGCAACAAGTCCGTGTCGTTCTATCCATCAACACAGACTCGTCCCTAGACATGCTTGCCGCCATGGCCGACAAGATGCTTGAATATTCGCAGCCGAGCACTATCGCAGCAGTCTCCTTGTCACCTCATCAACATCAATTCCCTAGACCTGTCCCCAGCAGCTCAAACGAACTGATCATGAATACACAAATTCAAATGATGGCGAAGCAAATCGAAAAACTGACACTTGAAATGGCGGAATTAAAACAAGAAAGACAGAGCCAACGTTATCGCACGCCTCATCGTTACCGTTCGCGATCGAAATCAATGAATAGGCACAACTACTACAATAATAACAGCTCAAATAAGGATGATCGTCTCTGCAAATACCACTTTAGATTTGGAGATCAAGCTAGGAAATGTGAGCAGCCGTGTTCAAGACGCAATCAACAATCTCAACATCAGGAAAACTAGAACAAACACCGACCGTGGCGGACGTCGGTGTTCCCACAACAAGCAACCGCCTGTGTGTTTTCGATCGCAACTCTGCAGAACGTTTCCTCGTTGACACCGGTGCGGATATATCTGTACTCGCCGCCACAAGAATACACAAACAGAAGTGTACGAAAAGCTCCTACAAACTTTTTGCCGCAAATGGTACAGAAATTAATACCTATGGTGAGCAGAATATTCAGTTGGACTTGGGACTCAGACGCTCATTTAGATGGACATTCATCATAGCAGATGTGAAGACCTCTATCCTCGGCGCCGATTTCCTTCGGCATTACAAACTGCTGGTAGATCTACACCGGAGGAAACTCATCGACAGCATCACTGAACTTTCAGTAAACGCCGTTACAATCATCTCAATGCAACAATCCGTCCACGTCCTGAGCAACAAGCAAACTTACTATGACATTCTGAAGCAGTATCCAGATGTCCTCAGACCGATGTCACTCAAAGCCCCAGCCAAACACAACGTGACTCACCACATTAACACGACAGGCGCACCACTCTTCGCACGCGCACGCCCTCTACCGCCCGACAAGTACAAAGCGGCTAAGCAAGAATTCGAACGAATGATGGAAATGGGCATATGCCAACCTTCGAAAAGTCCATGGGCAAGTCCACTACATGTCGTTAAAAAGAAAGATGGAAGCTTACGCGTATGCGGAGATTACCGCCGCCTCAACGCTGTCACGCTACCCGACAGATACCCGCTACCGAGACTCCAAGATTTCACGTACTTACTTCACAACAAGAAAATTTTCAGCAAGCTCGATCTCAAAAGCGCATACTATTGGATACCAATGGCAGAAGCAGACGCTCAGAAGACAGCCATCATCACTCCATTCGGTCTCTTCGAATTTAAATGCATGACATTCGGCCTACGCAACGCAAGTCAAACTTTCCAGCGATTCATGCATGAGGTACTACGAGGCATCGAAGGTTGTTTTTCATTCATCGACGATATACTTCTATGCAGCGAAGATGAGGAGAAACACAAGACCCTGCTACATGAAGTACTTGACCGTCTCAACAAATATGGCGTCGCACTCAGCGTTGAAAAATGCGAATTTGCGAAGAAAACAATAAATTTCCTTGGCTATGAAGTCTCATCAGAAGGCATTAAACCTACATCAGAACGAGTCGATTCCATATCAAATTATCCGAAACCGAAAACAGTTCTCGAGTTACGACGATTTCTCGGCATTCTTAACTTCTACCGAGACTGCCTTCCACGCCAAGCAGAATTACAGAAAGAGCTGAATAAATATCTACACAACAAGAAGAAACGAGACAACACACCCATTGACTGGACACCGGAGGCCGATCAAGCTTTTCTAAGTTGCCGACAAAGCATTTTGGAAGCTACGACGTTGAGTCATCCCATCTCCGGAGCTCCACTGAGCATCATGACAGACGCTTCAGACCACAGCATCGGCGCAGTACTACAACAGCGCGTCAACAAGGTCTGGAAGCCGCTCGCATTCTTCTCACGGGCAATGAGCGACACGCAACGCCGGTACAGTGTGTACGATCGCGAACTACTAGCGATTTACACAGCTGTCAAACACTTTCGCCGTTTAATCGAGGGATGTGACGTCACCGTGCTCACGGATCATAAACCCCTGTCCTTCGCACTGACAAGACCGCCCAGTAGCAGCGACACACCTCGACGCGAAAGACAGTTGCATTTCATTAGTCAGTTTTGCTCGAAAATAATTTATATTCAAGGCGACCATAACCCCGTTGCCGACGCACTTTCACGCATTCAAGAAATAAGTTGCCCATCACATCTCGACTACAACAAGATAGCAAGTGATCAAATTCATGACGAAGAACTACAACAGCTACGATTGCGACCAAACCTCAAGTTTATCGACATCGCCGCACCCGACGGCAGCCAACTAATAGCATGCGAGTTTTCTACGTCATCACCGCGTCCGTACCTGCCGTTAGCACATCGATACGAAGCCTACAAAGCTCAACACGACTTGTGCCATCCAGGTGTGCGAACGACAAGAAAACTTATTACATCTAAGTATTTCTGGCCATCTATGAATAAAGATGTCAGCACATGGACAAGAAGTTGTATCAACTGTCAGCGCGCAAAAGTACAGCGACACGTCGTCACACCGCTTGGAAGTTTCCCGCCGTCGCAGCGTTTCGAGCACATCCATATTGACATAATTGGACCACTCCGGATATCAAACGACTACCGCTACTGCGTCACTATCATCGACAGATTCACAAAATGGCCCGAAGCAGTTCCTGTAAAAGAAATTACAGCTGAAGCCGTCGCGAAAGCGTTATACGAAGCTTGGATATCAAGATTCGGCTGTCCTCTGCGAATATCTACCGATCAAGGCAGACAGTTTGAATCATCACTTTTCACTTCGCTAATGAAGAAATTTGGCATAACACGCATCCGCACCACTGCATTTCACCCGCAAGCCAATGGACAGATAGAACGCTGGCATCGAACTCTGAAAGCCGCGCTAATGGCCAGAGGAGCCACTATACATTGGAGCGACGAATTACCTACAGTACTGCTAGGACTGCGTACTGCTCTGCGCGAGGACAACAACCTCAGTCCCGCACTACTTACCTACGGTACACCACTACGCATTCCATCAGATTTCTTCGTGCCGTCAAAGCCGAAAATCGACGATGCAGAATTTGTACGGCGTCTCAGCGAAACAATGACGTCACTGTCTTCAGTACCAAGCAATTCACGAACTTCGAGTCGTCCATTTGTACATAAGGATCTTGCTACGTGTACACATGTGTTTGTACGCAACGACACCGTACGGGCACCTCTCACTCCGCCCTACGACGGACCCTACCCAGTTCTACAGCGGCATGCCAAGTTTTACAAGATACAGTTGCCTACTAGAGTCACAGTTGTATCGTTAGACCGACTGAAGCCTGCATACATCTGTCAGGAGGTAGATACAGAAGAAGTTCCGAGTCAGCCAGTCTCCTCTACGCGCCAGTCAGCCAGCCCTGCGGAACCACCATGCAACAGGCCACCCTCTTATACCACGAGATCCGGCCGTGTCATTAAACCGAGAGTACGGTTTACTTGAAGGGGGGTACTATGGGTGTTCCACATTTCGTGTATTATTTATGTAAGAAGTATTTTGTAAATAGTTTACATTCTTACTTTTCTCTTTGAGCATCTATCTGGTTGGTTGCTAGGTGACGTGTTATTAACATATGAATATGGAGTAAAAGATTTCTCTGTAAAATATATATAATTTTATTACCTATTCGCTGCTACACTAGCTTCCAACCCCGGCGTTGTACGGATTGTATCTCTAATATTACTCGATTAACAATATATCCTCCCAGAGTACGACCGTGTAGTGTAGCTTCCCAACAGTGAAATAATTTCTTAAATCACTCCAGGAGCAAATTCAATGCAAACGAACAATCACATTTTTTCTCTTTATAATATTTAATGCATGATAAATTTGAATAGAATTTACAGCTTCTGTGAATTCAATTATACATTAGCTAACTAAAAATCGTTTTCGGTAAGTAAGTTCAGATCTTAAGAGAGAAAATAAATATACGACTTTAATCACTTCCTGAAAATGGTAATTTATTTTACCGAAAAAGCGGCAGAGTGATCGTGTAATCGTTGGTTGATGCTAATCTAATTGCCCATCCTGGAAATTTTGCCAGCGCTCATCGCCATTCCAATAGAATTATTTCGATCTTTGAGTGTTATGTTACATACGAAATGCTCAATTGCTTTTGAAATTACACTTTAAAAATGCTTTGTTTAAGTATTCGAACCTTACCCATGTAGCACCGTATATATATATGATTCCTTTGGAAGTTTGGACAACCTTTCGATGCCATACTGTCCCTTAACATCCCTTAATAGGTAGAGTGCATTTTATAAACGCTCGTTGGTTCTTAACCCTCGAAGCAAAAATGACAGGGTTATAACATTTTGACGTTTCTGTGTGTGTGCGTGTATCTGTCTGTGGTGTCGTTAAGCGAATAAAAAAAATCCATCCACAATCTCACGTAGATGTGCAAGATATTCCTGGTTTTTTTCAATTTAATAACACTCGTTGAATATAAAATTAAACTTTTTAGCTATTATACATTTTGAGTTTTTGAGGATTTAGAATTTTTTATTAATTCAGATTTTATTCTAAGATCCCCTTACATTCGACACGTCACATTTCAAGGTGTCAATAATAAGCAATTTAAAGACTGGAACTAAAGCAGAAAAAAGTGTATAGGTACTTCTTTTTTAGACATTATTTACCTACAAAAATACCTTGTACCGTATGGTATGTTTTCGAATAAAGTTGTCAATACTAAAAAAAAATACCTACAATTTAACATCCCTCAAAAGCATTCACCAATATGATACAATAGGTATACCCTAAAAATCCAAGCTTTTCAAAATCCTGGAAAGTCGAAAGTAATAACGGATAAAATCTCGATTCCGCCCGAAACTCGGGTCATGTATGCGGTGATCTGTTAGTTAATCCATCACAGCGTGCATTTCGCTCAAGGGCTAAACGTCAATATTCTGGACACATCAATTGTGAAGCCTCAATGTACGGAGCTCCAAGCCCCCTTTGCCCCCAATAGAAACCCATATCGATGTGAAACTGCGGAATGGGAAGGATTAGAGCGACCATACCGTTCTTTGTGGTCGAGAATTATTAAACTGTCAGTTATTATAGATGTTTTTGTTTTGTTGTCAATGCGATACGGATTTTATATCACCATTTTCTCGTTATTTTCCAACTTGGAATCGTTCTTATTTACCCGATATGGGAAGAGCAAAATAATAGGTTATATTTTAGCAGTATAATATATTTGTGAACAAGGTGTCGATCGATTCATTATTATCTATATCAGGAACTACATGACGTAGTTTCCCATCGCCATGAAACTTCTAAACGCAGGAAAAATTTCCACCTTTATCTTGTAGATATTTCACCCGGCACCCATTCGCACGAAACGCTTTGCTGGGCTCATAAGAAAGGAGTCCTACTCTTCAATTCAATTCAATTCAAAAATATCTTTAGACTTTTTAGAGATTTTTTAAAGAGCCGTGGTGCCTCGGGGTTAGAGCAGTCGCCTGCTACGCAAGCGACGCAAGTTCGAATCCCAGCGGGCCCAATGAGTTTTCTAAAAAACTTATGTACAGTGATTTCACACCACGTGCTTTACGGTGAAGGAAAAGATCGTGAGGAAACCTGCATATTTCTGAGAAGTAATTCAAAGACGTATGTACAGTGCCTGAGACGGCGATAGAATCACCATCTGTCACGTTGGCACTTAATCAAATTCGGTGAAAAGAGGGTGTTGTGATTTCAACACCTCTGCCTTCGTCTTCGGGGAATACAGGCGTGAGCATATGTATGTATCTTTAGACTTTTTACAAAGTACCTTCAAATCGTCAGAAAGATACGATTACACGGGATTATACGTGCTACCGCCAGGTTCGGAAGGTTGCTTTTACTGAAAAGAACCTGACAAGAATTTTCAAAATTCTGACAAGTTATAACTTAGGTCTTTTCAAAAAGCGTGTGAATAGGCATTTAACGGACAAGCGAACTCCTTCGACCACATTATCACTTTCCATCAGTTGAGATTGTGGTCAATCGAGAACGCGTCCAGAATAAAAAATATATATAAATGTATAATTTCCGTTGATATAAAAGGTGACATTGAGCGCATTTTTAGAGGTGCCGTCGCGAGTTTAGAACCCTCAGCGAAAATAGTGGGAATTTATTTGTTCAAACATTCCATAAAGGAACAAGAAATGACTAGCGCATTCAAGGTCAGCACTCAAAAGTCGTGACGGAAGCCGTACGAAGTCTGAAATCATCAACATTTTTGAACGAAACAACGCTGACTTTCCTAAACATTTCAGAAAAACTTGTCAAACTTTTTTATCCTTCTGTTATGTATGTACACTAGCGCCACCTGTCGGCTTTACTATGAGATACCGCTGCCTGTCTCCTGTAAAGAGTATTTAGTGTATCACGATGGTCATAACTTGACAGTATAACTATACATGCTCAATAAAATGGCGCCAGTGCGTTTACAACTACGGGTCGTTTCGCTCATGTTCCCAACTTAACACCTTCTGACAGCAACAATTGTTGAAAATACTCAAATGTGCCTGTGGGGACCGACCTCTCCAACAACTGCCCTTAGTTGCGACTGTTACTTTTCTGATCGAATGATATAAGATTATTTTAAAATTATAAAATATCTACTAAATGTGTTTACAAAATAACCATCGGATTAGACATGTCCGCTCGCCCACTGGCGCGGCCAATGTTGAGCCAGATTGGGGCCTAATCTCTATTGACAGTATTCGACCTAAACATAATTTATCGAGCCCTTATTTATCCCAATATATTGAAGAATAAACCTTTGTATTACGTAATGGTTATGCAGTGCTAGTAGATGCGTTGTATTGCTACAATATAAGGATATACCCGCAACCTCGTCTGAGTGGAAATTGATACTTAAACTAAAGAGTTTTTTTTAAATTGGTCCAGTTTTTTGTGGTGATGGGAGACGCAAATATACAGATGCAAATGTTTTAAAAATAACAAATAACAATACTTACATCTGCCAACATCGGTACTATGCTCGACAACATTTCATTTTCCTTAGCTGCCAGCCTGCGACTTGGCTGCAAAACTAATGAGCCCCATCGCTGTGTCTGCGGGGAAGACGTCGACCAATTTGGTCACCATGGCCTCTCTTGTCGCCGCAGTGCGGGTCGCCTATCCCGACATTCCACTTTGAATGACGTCATTCGTAGGGCTTTTGTCACCGTCAACGTGCCAGCAACTCTAGAACCGATTGGTATTGCACGAGACGATGGCAAAAGACCTGACGGGATGACGTTAGTTCCCTGGAGTGTCGGGAAGCCCCTTGTGTGGGACGCGACCTGCGTGGACACACTTGCTCGCTGCCACTTAAACTCGACATCGAAGCAAGCAGGGGCGGCGGCAGTGTGTGCAGAAAACCTCAAGCGGCGGAAATATGCAGATATCAGTCATAATTGTATATTTCTGCCGTTTGGGGTTGAGACTTTGGGGCCATGGGGGCCAAATGCGAAGGTCCTTTTTAAGGACCTTTCAAAACGCCTGGTTGACGTCTCTGGTGACCGTCGAGCTGGTTCTTACCTCGGTCAGAGGATTAGCTTAGCGATCCAGCGAGGTAACGCAGCCAGCTTACTGGGCACCATTCCCGCAGACACTAATTTAAATTCCGTGTTTTATTTATAATTTTTATTTTTATTATAATTTTCTTTTTCATTGCTAGCAATAAGTTTCCCGTAAGGTACACAAATACTTAAGTTAATTTTTATCGACAATACTTACATAATAAAAATAATCTTTCCGATTTTGAGTAGAGTTTACGCAGTGAAAACCAAAAATTTGCAGTATTCTCATCCCGTGATAGATCTTACATATCTGTGACGAATTTACACATACATTCATACATAAATTCATCCCCGAATAGGACAATTTTTCGTCACCATAAGTGCTATCTATTGAACTTATTTCGTTTCTCTCTCTTCTTAATGAGTATTTACGTAGCTACTTCTATTAATACCTGTCCATAAAATTTACATTTTAATCACATCTAAACAAATAAATAAAATTGAAGTATCTGTTTGTAATTCCAAAATAACATCTTTTCACGACACTGACATAAAAAAACAATTTTTAATTGAAATATCTGTCTGTCTATCTATTTTTTCCGGGTAATCTCTGAAACTGCTGGACCGATTTAAACGGGACTTTCACTGGCAGATATCTAATATTACAACTTAGGCTACTTTAGTTTAAAAAAACATTTATGGTAAACTGTAAGACACAGCTAGTATTAATTAAAAGTTATTTCTTATTTTATTTTGATTTTCTGTAAACGTGCGCTTTCTTTATTTTTTATAAAGTTTCATTTAATTCGTACCATGATCTTAGATCTTACAAGGGAGCGAAAGCCTTTGCATTTGATAGGTTCAGACCGCTTTTTCCACTTAGTGTCCTGACTCGTTCTCAATTGGCTCTAAATTTCTATCTCATTGCACGCTGTGAGGTCATTTATTCCCCTTATATTGAAGGCGTGTCGTGCGCGCCAACCATTTATAAGGAACGTTTGCACTTCGCTGAAATCACAGCACGTTTTGCAACGTTGCATTTTAAACAGGTTTACTTCATTATGAAAATAAAAACCTTTTATACTTATTCTTAACGCTTCCTTCAGCTAGTACATTTATAGAATAAAAACTTCATTATTTATGATTTATAATACAATATTGCGCTTAAATTATAATACAAGTTTGACACGTCACTTCAACCGCGTTATGCGCATATCATTCGATCAGCGAAGTTAAGCAACCCTAGCCCTAGCCAGTAATTGGATGGGAGACCGCCCGAGATCCCTCCGAGCCTCGGAGAGCAATTCACCCGAAGTATCCAGTAGGTTTTGATTCCCTTGCGAGTGTCGAACGTTTGCTGAATCATCTGATTGCGTTGGCTTAGAAGTTTGATTTTTTCACAGCTCCAAGTAACAATAGACCTGAGCATTTTAATTGAATTTCATTGACAATAACTCCACGCGCTCCTGAGAAAAAGGGCATTAAAGGAAAAAAATAAATAAATCAGTCACGTGACATATGTCATTCCCGTACATTTTGTATCGTTTCTACTAGCGAAACGTGAGCGTAATGTTACTTTTTTTACAGGCCCTGGACAGTCAGACAGACGGACAACAAAGTGATACTGTAAAAGTTCAGAGTTTCCTTTAGAGGTACGGTTGTATAGCCCCGCCTTAAGATTAAAAGTGCTATAATGATGAATCACCCTAATCTAGGCGTCCCGCCAGCGCCCTGCTTCCAATGCATCCATCATGCCATTCGAATCAACTTGTTTAATATTTCACTCATGTTGCAATGCGCGAAGTAAGTATACATTTAAGTCGAATATTTCCACAATATTTTTTTTCGGATTTCATCGATTTATTATTTATTATAAATAGTCGTTTTCTATAAATTAAATAACAGCCATGGTAGCCGTAGGGTTTGAGCAGTTGCCTGCTACGCAAGCGAAGCAAGTTTGAATTCCAGCGAGGCCGGTTCTAATGAGTTATTCTAAAACTTTATGTGCAGGGATTTTACACCATGGGCTTTACGGTGAAGGAAAACATAGTAATGAAAGATGCATATGTCTGAGAAGTAAGTCAAAGACGTATGAATAGTGCCTGAGGCGGCGATAGACACACCTTCTGTTACGTTGGTACTCTCTTATTTAGTGAAAAATGGGTGTTGTTATTACAGCACCTCTGCCTGCCACTTCAGGGGATACAGACGTGAGCATATGTATGTATGTATGTATTTTAATAATAACATTAAATACATGGATTTGCTTGAAAAGTAATAATTTTAAGAATAATATTTTTTTCTTCGCTGCCTCGAGTATCGCTTCGTATTTACACCCTAATTAAATATCTTAGTGATGGGTAAAATATATGTTATCATGAATATTAATGTATGATTTATAGTTGTCTAGCCCAGCTGGCCGTGATGAATTGTTGTAATCTCGCCGTCTGCCCGCTGACCCCTAAACTTATGTTCAACCCTGGATATTAATTAATCTATTTACATTCCACTTATTATACCCACGATATTACATGGAATATTTGCGACATTTATAAATTGAATTATGTTTTTCTCACGAGAGCATCAAAGCCTTTATGATACTTATTTCAAATATAGGTTTTAATATGTTTTTATGGTGACGATATCGCCTGCGTATTTTCCTCATTTATATTTATTATTATTATTTTGTATGGGAACGTTAAAAAGCGCCTCCAACGACGAGTATTTATCCTAAACTTCCTATTCTCCTAGATCTTCATAAAAAAAACCATTTAAACATCATTTAGATCGCATGTTTTTATAATTCGCGATTCGGATTCCCATATTTATCATCCTCCTGTCGTTATCCCAGGATTTTCTCCCATACTACCATATTTTGCTACAGAAAAAAAAACATAAATACATATACTCACGCCTGTATTCTCCGAAGGGGTAGGCAGAGGTGTTGTAATCACAACACCCACTTTTCACACAATATGATTATGCAGGTTTCGTCACGATGTTTTCCTTAACGGTAAAGCTCATGGTGTGAAAATCACTGTACATACGCATACTACTTCATCGTAAAGCACGTGGGTTGAAATAACTGTAAGTACTAATATTTCTATAAAAACTCGTTGGTACATGCCACTGGCGAATGCTCAAACCCTACGGCCACCACTGGTATGAAGTATAGCGCAATTTTACATGAAGTAACCAGATTGAACTTTATAATATTTGTTAGCTAAAGCTTGACCGTGCTTATGATTGCCGCAAAATATTGCGGAAACGTACTAGTGTAATCTAAATTTAGAGCTTAAACTTTATTCACGCGACACTTTAGTGAACTTGCGGCTGGACTTAAATCGAATAAACGTCAAATGTGGTAGGAGAAGCGTTGGCCAGCGAAATTCTGCGCCACGGGGAAACAGGGACACTAAATTGCACCAGCTATTTGTTGCACCTCACGCCACAACTATTTCAATGTCCAATTTAGAAAATGTATCTTGATTTATTTACTGTACCACGTAGTCTTAAACATTATTGAGCGCCGTGGTAGATTTAGTTATCATTTTCTTTTTCTAGAATCTTGATACAAAGCCGCGGTGGCCTTGGGGTTTGAGCAGTTGCCTGCAAGTGACGCAAGTTCAAATAGCTAGCGGGGCCTGTACCAATGAGTTTTTCTAAAAACTCGATGTTCAGTGATTTCACATCACGTGCTTTACGGTGAAGGAAAATATCGTGTGGAAACCTGCATATGTCTATATAAAGCCTGAGACGGCGATAGACTCACCATTTGTCACGTTAGTACTTAATCATCTTCTGTGAAAAGTGGGTGGCGTGACCATATGTATATAATCTTAATGTTTGTGAGGAAGCCTACATATTATGTTCTAGTTATAATAAACGACCAAATTCTAAAATGAAAGTACTTAAAAAAGGTTTTTTTGTTAATTCGTTTTTGTTATAAATCACCACACCATCTTATCTAAAGGATTGGCGAAATATTGTAATCAAAATTCGATATCTTCGAAACTAAGGCTGCTTGAAATTAAACTTAATTTCATCTTTGGAAATAAATGTATGGCATATTTCAAAATTATTTCCCATGATGGAAAAAAATTAAACAGAATATGAGGTCACAAGCAAAGTCGCGGGTAGAAGCTAGTATTAAGGTAAATACACACCATTAATACCCTTCCAGGCATGGAAAAATGAAGAAAATAAATATTATACTCAATTCAGCTACTGATTTCCACTCATTTTTCCCTGTATTATGTAATTTTATTAAAACGTTATGCTCCGCTAGGCGGTATATAGCAGTCCTTGAAGGGGGAAAATTGGCAATCACGTCGTATTCATCAATAACTCTTTGAAGCACCTTTATTTTTACTGTGCGAATATTGAGGCAACATTTTAATTGATTTATGCGTCAACTAGCTTTTAAGCGCGACTTCGTCTGTGTGGAATAGTTACAAAGAAAGAAAGAACAACATTTATTATCTCATGTCTGTATATTAATAGTCTTATTAAGAGTACAAAATTAGATAATACATAAGCCCAAAAAAAATATTTTACAATTTTTTTTTTATATTATTTTACAATTATTTAAACTAGCCGGAGATAGCCCTGGATCGGAAGGGTTGGAAAGAGGGAAGGGAGGCCTTTGCCCAGCAGTGGGGCACATCGGGCTCTAAATAAAAAATAATAAATAAAATTACTTAGGTTTTTTTGAACTTGGCTAACTTAAACCGCAATTGGCCTTATTGTGATTAGATAAAGCCTTTCTCGATAAATTTAATTCAGAAATATTCTTTCCTAAGATTAGCGCGTTCAAGCAAACAAACAAATTCTGCAGCTTTATATATTAGTATAGATAATACTAACGGTATACGATGTTTATGAAAGGATTGTTAATAGAAGGATATTTCGTCAAATTCAATTATATCGTACCAATCACTCTTGATTGCTTCATGATAATTATTATTTAAAACGTTTTGATCGTGTGATTGCTTTGCGAAATTAAACATCGTTCGTCAATTTGAACGTTGATTTCCATCGACATTGTTTCCATAATGTGTATGTGTTTTATTATAATGTCATTTAAATTTTGTAATTTCATTTTTAATTAAATATTGATGGATTGCTTTTTTCCTCGCACATAAATTTATATATATAGTGTCGAAAAGTGCTTTGTATAATCGTCGTGTCCCTTATCCCATACATTGTTGGGGTCGGCACTTGATGTCATATTAAAACTCGTAACCGAAGAAATTGTATGAAGAGATGCATGAATGTGGATAAAGCGAAAGAGTAAGGATCGTAACATGTGGCAAACGGTGGTCTTTGCCTACCCCCATGGGACACAGGCGTGAGCATATAATATTTGAATCACATTACAGCTAGACTGTGGAAACGTATTTCAATTAAAACGAACTCGAATCAAGTTTTAATTCTACGCTAGACAGTTTGAAATACGTATCGTAAAATTTCAGTGAAATTCCAGCAAACAACTATTAATTTCTCATCGGACGCGGAGAATGCCTCGGGGAACTTTTGACGTGCACTTCTACCCCACTTTAAACTAATGATATATGGTACACAATTCCACACCGACCTACAACCAGCCACTGAGTTGCTACAAGCATTTTAAAATACATTTCATCTTCAACGAGACTTGAACATGACACACCTTGCCGAGAAGCACTTGTATTTTGAGCGACAGATTTTTGCTAAGAACACACCTTTGCTAAGAACCTTCTAAGGCAGATTTGATACGCTCAAATCTGCTTCAGAAGTATTTGTTTATAATGTACTAGCCGACGTCTCGCGGTTTCATCCGCGTAGTGCCCATTCCCGAGGGACTACGGGGATATAATATAGCCTTTATTAATCAGTAATAATGTAGCATTTAAATGGTCCAGTACTTTTTGACCCAATTCGTTACAAGCATCCTTGCATACAAAACTTTCCTCCTATTATATTTTCTGTATTCCTATATTACTCTTACAGCAGCTTAAAAATGCAATGTTAAAATAACATACACCAAACGACACAAAAATCTCAACATATTCACGCTAAAGTGGGATAATAATATAAGGTAATTTTAATATTGTTATTTAGTTTATATAATAAGTACGTAACAAAATAAGTTGACATATTTTTTGCGTACTCTGTTTGCAGAATTACATAAAATCTATACATATAATTGTAGTTTGTACTTGTTTGTATTGTACAAACTACTTAAACTATCATGATTGTCATCACTGGCTGCAGCAGAGCGTATTAAGAACTTCTGAGTTTTGACGTTACAATTTGGTACAATGAGCCGTGCTGGCCTTCAGGTTTGAGCAGTCGCCTACTACGCAAACGACGCAAGTTCTAATCCCAGCGGGGCCTGTACCGATGAGTTTTTCTAAAAAACTTATGTACAGTGATTTCACACCACGTGCTTTACGGTGAAGGAAAACATCGTGAGGAAACCTGCATATTTCTAAAAAGTAATTCAATGACGTATGTAAAGTGTCTGAGACGGCGATGGACTCACCATCTGTCTCGCTGGCACTTAATCATCTTCGGTGAAAAGTGGGTGTTGTGATTGCATCACCTCTGCCTACCCCTCCGGGGAATACAAGCGTGAGCATATGTATGTATGTATCAAGACTTTAAATGTTATATGCTAAGAGAACACACATTCAAACATGTTAAAAAAATGGTCTCATAGAAATGTTGTTGTATTTTCTGGCCGAACTTTCATTTTGTACCCAAAATTGAAAGTTTTTGTTTATGTATTGGAGATATTAAATCCTTTGTTTTAAACAAAGAACCATTTGTAACCTTATTTGAAACGATTTCAAATCGGATACTTGGAAATTATTTTAGGTTGGAGTTTAAACATCTGAAATAATCCGCTTTAAAGTTGGAAGTAAAACAATAAAACTTGGGGAATCATTGTCAGTCTCAACCCGGAACAATTCGATAAACAAAACAAAAGGCTGCGCGCCAGACCAGACGCCACTGAACAAAACTTCAAATATTTCCACATCCATTAACCAAAGTCTGTCCAAACGAAGCGAAAAGATGGAACAGTACCTACCAATAAGCTTTTTAAATACTACTTTTTGACTCCTTAACAAATAAGCGTGCAGTCCACCTGATGGGAAACGGATGTGTTGTAATTGTCTATCTGTTTGGGATGGACTAATTTTATCTGGACTTTCATCTCGACTTTTACTAAATTATATTTAGTAAAAATAAAGCCATGAAATGCCACGAAATTAAGTAACCGCAGGGCACAGCTGTTCCCAAATAAAAAGTCACCACAACTATACTATTAGAGAAGCGTCTGTTTGGAAAATCAGAGCGTCCTAGTAACTCTCTCGAGATAAAGTGACATTTTCATTTTATACTGTGACATAGCACAGGTGCATCAATGTATCGCACAATACATCACTTCGACGAACTCTTGCATGCGATGTTCCAAACCTCATGTTACTGCGAGATTCGCTAGCAAACGAAGTAGCATTTTGTTTGTGTCCCTTTTGCAGTCATGATAATATAAAATATTGTGCAAATGTGCACCATGTTTTTACATACTTATTTTGTTCGTAAAACACAATGAAATGCATAGTTTTGCATTATTGCACATTATAAGCATTAGCATTAAAATAGTTAGGAAAAAATACGAACAAGAGGCGAGACTCGAATCCACGACAGTTGCTCTGCCAACTAAACGCTTTGCAGAGGATGCGGAGAAGAATTTAGAACGTAAATATCTATCTGATGCATAAATATCTAATATGTAGTGCATAGTTACATAGTTTCAAAGAGTGGTGGTGGCATTGGGTTTGAGCAGTCGCCTGCTAACCAAGCGACGCATGTCAAAATTCCAGCGGGGCCTATACCAATGAGATTTTTCTAAAAACTTAAGTACAAATATTTCACACCACGTGCTTTACAGTAAAGAAAAACATCATAAGGAAACCTGCATATGTCTGAGAAGTAATTCAAAGACTTATGTATAGTGCCTGTGACGGCGATAGACTCGCCATCTGTCACGTAAGCACTTAATCATCTTCAGTTGTTATAAGACTGAGATAGTCCTTGGCTTGCACTTGGTAACTACATCTCTTTCTGTGATACAGATTTAAAAAGTGATAGACATAGGGTCATGCCAGACACGGACTGCTGCAACTTATTATGATGAGCAAAGTGGCTGAGAAGAGACCAGAAGGCCGAAGGTGGAAGTCGTGACTGCGCAATATCCGCAAGTGGACTGGCATCAGCAGTGCTGCTGAACTCACGAAGGATTGACAGAAGTTTACCGAACTGACGGCCAACCTTCAATAGCTGGAGACGCACTACAAGAAGACATAGGGTTAGTCTGAGTTCGGTCTAATCTTCGTTTAAACCATGTTTTGTAATAAGGAGGGCGGAGTTAATAGTTTCCAATACAATATTCAATAACTAATAGAGAGTATGTACATAATAATAAACTGTAAATCGCCGGAACTTCTTCCATTCAATTAATGGGGCACTTTAAGACGTAATTGCCTACTCTATGAGATCTTAACGTGTCCTTCCTTCGATGGTGCTTTACGCCATCAAAGCTTCAATACAATATGGTGAAATACCCAGAGAACTAATATTCGTTCATCAATATAAATAGCTGTAACAGAAAACTCTTTCCAGAAAGCAATAAAGATTAAAATCTATTGCACTGAAGCATTCGTGAAGTATGATAGTCTGTAAGTAGTACCGACATATTCCAAAGCAATGCCAAGGCGTAGTATACATATACACTAACTAAACAGTATGGAAACTAGGCCTAATTTTTGAACTTAGAACGTTTGTTTCAATTTCTATGAAAGGTATTTGAAATTTACTCCTTAATTTATTGTCAAGGTCATGTAGATTTGTTAGAATTAGAAGTTTTGAAAACTGTCGGTAAAACACATAAATGATGCAGGTATACGCGGTCGGCCACGTGACACCTTCTAATGACAGCACTGCTAAGTGCTTAGAGTCTTGTAGATGTGTGCATCCATATGAGTGTAATCTTGAATGATTCGTTTCTACTTACTGCTTGTAGTAAGCATATATGTATGCTGAATCATTTATATAACTTTTTATAAGTAACCATTATTTATTATTTCATGAAATGTACATGATAGGTACTAACTAAGTTTACTGCCGGTTCTTTTCAGAAGGCCAGGGGCACAAACATGAGCTCTTATTGCAATGTTATTTCAGCTATGCGACAGTGACAGACTTATACACGTCATATACATCTGTCTCACAATAAGAGTAAAACTATGATGGAAATAAGAGATTATGGTAGGGCCCCTGTAGGCCTTAATTTGTCTATTAACATTATCTCGCGCTTACACCCAAGGCTAACGATAAAAAAATATATGGAAATGACATATGTCACGTGACTGATTAGTCACGTGACATATGTCATTCGCCTACATTTTGGGTCGTTTCTACTAGCGAAGTGTGAGCATAATGTTACTTTATCTACAGGCCCAGTTTCTGATGCGGTGGTCAGTTCTTCGACGTTCATAAATGCGTGACAAGGACCTAAGCTAAATAAATCATTATCGTTTTATTTATCATTATTTTGAATTTTCACTGTTACCAAGGTTTACGCTATGACATTTGTAGAAGTAACTTTTTAATAAAAGGGGAACACGCCGACAGCTGTGTGTATGACTGCGGCAACCAATATTTAGCTGTCTCCGCGTTAATATGGCTAGACAGGCCGCACGCTCGTACACAATTTCACGCAAAAGGTTTTAGAATTGTGTTTGACAGAATTTTTTCGAATTCAACTAAAATATTTTTGCTTTATTTTATATCTGTAGGTCCAACTACCTTTGGTCTAGTGGTCCCAAATGCTACAGTGGAACACGAAGTTATGGCTCGATCCTGAGTCGGGTAAAGCATTATATTGGGGTTTTCTATCTGTAATTTCTTACTAACAGCCCGGAGTCTAGGTAAGTGCCTGGTTAACGGCTATATAATTACATGGGACACCTAAAAGTACACCCCTGTATTCCCCTTCAGAGAAAACAAGCGTGAGCCTATGTAAGTATGTGACGCAAGTGTTCATATTACATGCTATGGAAAGCGGTTATCGTAGCTTATATGCGCTTACAATACCAGCAATATCGATTGTGTGCTGATCTCTATAAGCGAAGTATTATTGGAGACGTTCTAAGCAGGTTTATATTCGACCTCAAAGAGTAATTATTACTCAGTTTATTTATACACGGGCATATCTATTCATATCTTCACGCCTTAATAGAAGGGTTTGTAAAAGCAAAAACGTAAGCAGGAGAGTAGCAACACCGACTTTTCACCAAATATTAGGTGCCAAATAGGCAGAAGGCAAGTCCTTGGTCTTCTATAGCATACGCGTAAGTGCAATTTACATACATACATAAATATGCTCACGCCTGTATTCCCCGAAGAGGTAGGCAGAGGTGTTGTAATCACAACACCCACTTTTCACCGAAGATGATTAAGTGACAACGTGACGGATGGTGAGTCCATCGCCGTCTCAGACACTTTACATCCGTCATTGAATTACTTTTCAGAAATATGTAGGTGGTGTGAAATCACTGTGCATAAGTCTTTTAGAAAAACTCATTGGTACAGGCCCCGCTGGGATTCGATCTTGCGTCGCTTGCGTAGCAGGCGACTGCTCAAACCTCAAGGCCACCACGGCTCTTCAATCAATTTACATACGTCATTGAATTTCTTCTTAGATGTTTTCCTTCACAAACTCAAACACGCTCATCCTCTGAATCAAGTCACTTGACTACCACGGGTCTATAATATGTATCCATACATATGCTCACGCCTGTATTCCTCATAGAGGTAGGTCTAGGTATACTTATAATACACCCATATTTCGTCAGTTATGCTTAAGTCCCATATAATAGGGGGTGAGAACATTGCCATTAACCTGGCACTTATCTAGACTCCAGGCTGCTTACGGGGAAATTCAGAACTTCGTGACCCACATTAGCTATTGCGACTACTAGAAAAACGAGGCCGTCTAGCTCTATATATATAATTTAATAATATTATTTACACGAAGGAAAAAAATGTGCGGAATATAAAACAAAGCTTTTTTTTCCTTTGTCATTGTCTGTTTCATTAATAACGTAGGTATCACTCCACAACAAAATCACATCCTTGATATATTTCACGTATCCGTGATAATATTCCGTCGTGTAAGCATCCCGGCTAAATAAGTAATAGGCAACTTGGGTAAATAAATGTCCTGGGGTCCTTTGTATTATTTTTTGTACCCTTGAATATTGTTATTTGGAGAGAGCGCTTCGAATTCTGAATTCGCCGATTACTTTTTCTGACTGGATCAATTTATTTTAGTTTGGATTAAGCTGGATATAGTTTACGCGATAGGTTATTGAAATGAAAGTAAGGACCGAAAGATGGATTTGCTTATCTTTTGTAACCTAAATGACAGATAGATAGAATATTGAAAACGGCTGTTATACACTCACGCTGTCTGCGTAACGGTAGGCGGCTATCGAATTCTATAGAGGACACCCTACTTGAATGTATAGCTTAGATGATACTACATATAGATATACTATAGATAGTTAAGCAGACGTGTTGTAAAAACAACACCCACATTTCACCGTAGATGATTAAGTACCAACATAACAGAGGGTGAGTCCATCGCCGTTTCAGGCACAATGTCTTTGTATTACTTCTAATACATATACACGATTCCTCATGATGATACAGAATTCTAACCAATTTTTATCCCTTTCTATTTGCTCACGCCTGTATTCCCCGAAATGGTAGGCAGAGGTGTATTTCCCTTACACTCACATTTCGCCGGGAATATTAACAGTCCGTATAGGGGGCGAGCTTATTGCCATCAACCGGCCACTAATCCCGACCCGGGGATCAAACCCGGGCCTCCTGTTCGCTTCACCAGTAGCGGTTGCGAACACTAGAAGCAGTATGACTTCAAAGCAAATTAGTCTAGCAGCATCATTCCATCAGCACTACAACATAGAAATTTTACTGTACTTGGTCCTATCCATACGTGGCCTACACACAGATGTACTCGCCAATGGCCGGATGAAAGGAATCCGTATTTACTGATCCTGTTATACCATTTCCCCACAATGCATACAAGTGTCGTGGATTTCCGGAGCGTGATATTGACCAGATTTACGATACGTTTAAGCTTTTATTGGAAGTTTATTGAATAGATCGATTTTGTGTTTGTGGGCTAAAATTGGGGCTTTCGTTTAGTTTTAGCTTAGTTTAGTATATTTTGTTGTTAAGCTTCATGAGGGCAATTAGAATCAAACTGCATCACGAGAGCCTATTACAAGTATCACTCATGAGAAGTAAATATGTTTACTTGACTTCCTTCCACATAACAGAGACTAGTTAATTAATAATGGTGCAGAAGCAGAATTGTAAACATAGCTTCTTAACTTCTGCACGTCGTTGACATTAAACAAGAAAATAATGTAGAAGGTGATTGATGACGTAGTCGCAGACTAAATATTAGCCAGCTACAAGGTGTACGGAATCTAGGAACAAATCGTTCGAAATGACACACACACAGACGCGCATCTACGAGATAATAAGCGACATCGGCGTAGTGTCAATTAGGGGTGTCATGTCGTAGTCGATCGCGTATACGCCTTTTACGTATTTACGGACTTTTTTCTAAGCATCAAATCAACAAATCGCAATACTTTGACAGTAAATAATGGAGTAAATTTTAAATACTTTTAAGTGCTCGATGAAGCAAAGGGTATAATTTGAAAAAATTGTCTAGATTCCATACTGCTTAGCTTTAGTTCTACATACACGCGCTACAATTTTATTTATTCGATATGTTATGTACAAAGATACTATTGACATAAACGAAACGACAACATTACGGCATACTCAGGTAAATGTCAGTGTATGTAACGACACAAAACACCGAATTGTCTACAACGTACAAATCTATTTCTCATGAATAAACTACTTTCCAATCATACTCGGGTTCAAATGTAGTGGAATTCCCAGAACATTCAAACTCCACACGTAAAAATAGAGGTACTTTACGGTACACTAAACATGAGACGGCTTATCCCACGGGAACGGGCATGAGTATACACAAGTGTGGACTTGACATTTGCCAAGTCTAAAGGCAAATAAGCTATAAAAATATTTTTAAGAACAAGATTTGATGAAATTGTTGATAAGTTTCTCGTATGCGCCTCAGCAAGCCCTTTCATTCCATACAAATATTATGGTAGTATAGAAATAATAACTAGTCCGCCACCTTGGATGATCCGTCATATTTGAATTAGAATGACGGCACATAGCTAAGCAAGCATTGTCATCCAAAATCCGTGTATGCCAAATTTCAGCAAATTGGTAAAATATAACTGATCTAAAATATGCAAGATTCCACACAGACGGACATACATACGTTGCAAGTTAATAAAAAGCTTGTAAAATGGAAAAAAAATATACCAGTCGGCCAAGAAAGTGACCTACAAGCTGTGAATAAGTTTATTTTGAGTTTGAAATCTTATTATCGTTCTTCATATAGGAAGTGAGTTGTTGTTAGCTGCTCAAATTCAAACTTTTGTCAAGTTGGCTCGACATTAATTATCATTGATAATCAGAGCAATGGCCACTGTTATAATATTTCAAGAAGAAATTGAATGCGTCATTGGTGTAATTATATGTTATATGGGATTTTCCATCTGTAATTTCCCAATAACAGACCGAAGGAGTGGATTAGTACCTAGTTAATGGGAATAGGCTCGCCACCCTATTACATGCAACTGCCTTCGAGGAATATGTCTGAAATTGGCCTCATTGTGACCGACATATCTCATATCATAGATTGTATCACGACATTCAAATGTAGCTCAAGCGTGGGGAGATAGACCACATTTTTAGCAGACTGTACTTCCATACGGCTATTGTTTGTAGAGATTATTTCACGGACTCTACCATTCATCAAAGCGTATATCTCCATGTTTCGTTGTGTAACTTTGCTGGCTGTGTATATTATTTTCTTTTACGTAAATGATATATCTGCACGAGAGCGGAGTTACTCTACGCGTTTTGACAGCAACGTGGGAATAAATGCGATGTATATGAAAATATATCTGACTATCATTATACAAACGTCACTAAGGAGTCTCGATGTCTATGATACTCCGGTGCGTATTATGTACCCTCATGGAGCAGAAAAAAAGTCTGTTTTGTGAGCACCTGCTCTACGCTCATTGCCTTCTGTGCCCGAAAAACATGTTAAAACCTTTTAACATGTTTTTACGTTAACGATATCGCCCGCGTATTGTCCTCGTTTTGTATGACAACGTTAAAAAGTGCCCCAAAGAGTGTTTGAAGCGCAAAACGCAACGTCGACGACATTCGACCTTGCCAATGCCTATACTTAGGCACTGTACTCCAAGAATAGATTTGTAAGTGTTCAGCCGTCGTCTGTTGGACATTTTGATTTAGCGTGGCTAACATCATCATCTGCCTGGACTTATCCCATACATTGTTGGGGTCGGCACTTTGTTCAACCGATGCGGCTGATCACCAAATTTTTATACGACGCGAATGCCATCTGACCTTCGAAACCCGTTTAACGAGGAAAAACTGTGATCTGGGTTAAACCAGTTGTCAGACTATAAATTGGCAACCGGGACCGACGGCTTAACGTGCTCTCCTAGGCACGGAGGGACCTCGGGTGGTCACCCATCACATTACTGGCTAGGGTTAGGGTTGCTTAACTGCGCCGATCGAATAATATGCGCATCTGTGACTCCTCCAGCGTGAAGCGTTTAGCGTGGCTAACTTGCCTCCGAAAAAATATCAAAACATTTCGAGCAACGCACGGTCCAGTAATGACGTTAGAATGAGTCAACATCTATACCTGGGACACTGCATCATTGGCAACAGGCTCATTATAGTCAACGGGTAATATTTCGAAACTATAAATCGCGTACTTAACTTAAATTGGCTACTATTTGGAATGGAATATTGCTGAAGTTATAATGAAACGTGTTGCATGAAATGAAACGTAAGTTGCATTTAATTATTTTTATTACATACATTTACACGCTAGCACTGCTAGATGCGATCTAGCAGTGCTAGCGTGGAGGCGGGAATTTATTCAGCAAATATTTTATTAATAAAGGTCTCCCTTCCCTTTTTGCACCTAGGACTTGCTACATAGTCTTTATTTATTTTGTACATATACTGTTTGTGAAAGAGTAGGAAACTGCAATCTGTAGTACTTACTTCTTTGACATGTTATCATAGTAAAATTGCATAATGTTTTTCTTGCTCAGATTGAAGTCGTCATTTCTTACAACATTATTTGGTCTGTTTGATTGATCGCATCGTTCTTCTTAAGTACGGTACGGATCTTTATAATGTTTTTCTACAATGTAGTAGTTAAACTCAAATGGGTTTAAAGCTAAAAGATCTTCATTATATTTAGTGATTTTTGAATAAAAAATTATAACCCTGAAGTGAAGCGAGGGTGAGACGCTAAATCTACGTCATGCAATGTCTCAAGTTTGAATTTCTGAAGACAATCTAGGAAGCTTGCTTAGCTTAGAACTAGATGGCGCTCTGTGATAAAAACCAAACATTGTATTATTTACGAGCTGTACCCAGCAAACGATGCATTGCCATGTACATTTATAGAGTAGACCCCCTCTTTCTCTTAGAGGTACGAAAAATCGATTTTGGCCGATTCTCAGACCTACCCGTTGCACAGAAAATTTCATATATACATATGATGACGCCTATATCCCACAGGGATAGGCAAAGACCACCGTTATATATGTATATATTAGATTAAGCCTTAGCAGAACAAAACAGTCGATACTTTCTTGGACAGCTCTACGACAATTGGTGGGATAGTGAAATGATCTACCCTCCCACCTTCCAGTGACAACATCTCGTTGGGCAAGTCTTCTCCAGCGCCTCGTCGCTACTCCGTGGTAGGAACAGCGTATCGCACGCCCTAGGTGATTTGCATAAAGCTCCGCGGACACCGTTTTGGCGTCAGTTCAGCTTGTAGCTCATTAGCATAACTGCTCAATTATTTTGTGCGGAGTACTCATTTTACAGAGAAATTTAGGTTTTGCGCTACGTTGCCTGCTCTATTGAGGATAAAAATATAGACTAACCATGGATATTATTATTATTACGCTTGAGTAATCAGTGGTACTTAATTATCGTAAATTTACGTTTCGCATATATGCTAATGCCTTCCAAGGAAGGATACCGGAATGTAGCTTATACCTTTGGGTAGTCGGGGATGAGGTTCTCGAACTGTAGGCTTAAACAAAGTAACATTCTCTGCCGCTCGTGCTTATAGATACGATAAAAAATGTACGGAAATGCCATAAATCAGTCACGTGACGTTTGTCATTCCCATACATTTTGTATCGTTTCTACTAGGGAAGGGTGAGGATACTGTTACTTTGTCTACAGGCCCTGTTCGGTCACCAGGTCTTTTCATTCTACCATGTGGAAATACAATAAAATTATTTAATTAGTATAAAGATGAAAAGATTTATTAAGCAAGGACTTGTAGAATGTCGTAAGTTTTTTGATACGAAAGAGTGTTTCATGTAGAATTTCAAATATATTATGCCTTAACCACTAATCGCACAACTCAGTTGTAAGGCTCATAAATTTCCGAAATTCCACTCCAAAGGTGGTTAAGGTCTCGGGCGCAAGCTTTTTATAATGTATTTTTTTGAACTGTATATTTATTGCCTAAATAAGATTCAGCACCCTTAAATATTGTTCAACCAATCAACTGATTTAAAAGCACAACTTTATCCCTTTTCAATTACGCGCATATTTCCTTAGAATTCCTCAAAGTCAATTTCCGTGAACTCTTAACATTGATGTCAATAGGCTATTCAAGCCTCCTTTACAATAAACACCTAAATTGGCCTTCAATCAAATTGAGCCAATGCAATTAACGTCTGTTTGTTTAACCGCATAACAAATAAACAGAGTCCGTTAAATTCCCCTCGATGCGGATTAAAAGCTGTGTAGTTTTCCAATTAACTTGTAAATGTATAGCCGAGAAGACAATATGCTTTTGAATTCGGCCTGATAGCGCCCACAGCATAAATTGAGACACATTGTCCTCGCCGCCATTTGTTTGCTACCAAAACATCTACTTCAGTTACTATTAAAGGCAAGTTCGTAACTTTCCTGACTGTAACTGACTCACAACTATACATGACACATAATCTATTTGAGAATATGTGAAAAAAACGTTAAATTTTAAAATGTATATAATTAATATTGTTTTATTATAAAGATTGTTGTGCTTTGGTTGGCAACAAAATATTTATTACTAGCTGTGCGTCGCGGTTTCACCCGAGTAGACGTAGTTTTATGCTTTAAATCGCGGAACATAACATTTTTTTTAATGAATAGTAGCCAGTGAAAGTCCCATTTTAATCAGCGTAAACTAATTGTTGTTTTAAATTGGTGTTCTTATCCATGTATCGTACATACTGTATATGCATTTAGTGAAAAACTGTTTATTTGGAATTGCTAACAGACACTTAAATTTTATTTATTTGTATAGATGTCTAGATCAAGTTATTATTTTTGATATCTACGTTATTAATACGGTGTGTGACAAGAAAAAAATATAATTGTATATGTTATAGAAAGCTCCTCCAATTAATTATCAGGATATGTATATATGTATACTACACCTATATTCTATCTATCTAAAACCAATTTAATTTTTCTCTGTCTGTTTGTTTGATGTTGATGTGACAAGGAGTAAATTAGGCTAGTTAATTTTTTTAAATAGAGGTCCGCGAAATTTAGCCACCCATGAAATTAGCCATTTTTTATTTTTATATTATTTGCTGATTGTTATTTTACTTAACTAAATTTTTCAACTAAAATATAATGAAAAAAAAGTACAGTTCTCATTAATTTATACAGGTTGAATTCTTGGAAAACTCTGGATAAGTCCACTGGTTTGATAAATAATTCTCGTCGACTTTGTTACTTCTCAGAAATTAAACTACCAACAGATGGAAATATCTGCATACAATTTCATTTGTCCAGATACTCATTGCATTGAGTATAATGAACCCAAGTGCATACTTAAAACAGTATCGAAAAGAACTAAACATTGAAAAATCTCCCGGCCTAACTTACATGTTATCATAACTGTTATAGGCACTAATAGTCGTTACCTCGGACCAGATCACTGCACCGTCTGTCGGATTCAGTTGCGAATCCAGGAACTTAAAAACATTAAAAGGTAAATCAAAATTGGTCCAGTCGTTAAGAAGAGTTTGAAGAGAAATTCTAAAAAGTATTATCTGAAATGGGCAGAGTATAATAAAGTACTCACACACAATATTCGACAAGAAATTAAATCCATCCACTAGGTTATTCTACTCGTAGAGAGTTTTTAACAGAGTACCTAAAATTCATAATTTTATGTGAAACTCAGTTGAAGTTGAAATTAAAACAGAATTAAGCGCTTGTCGGACGAGTTAGCTGCATTTATAGCATCCACCTCTGTAAGCACTTCATCACACTGTTTGGAACGAGTAATGAAGTTGTTCAGAAAATTTCACCGCTCCCAACGCTCGACGGAAGTGTGCGTCGGTGATCTGTCAGCAAGCAAAACGAGCAATGTACTTATAGAGTCAAAAAAATCGCTCCGCTTTCGGTTGTACGATAAGCCTCCGGGAACATTTCCATAAAGCTTCGCGCTGGCACGACTCCGGCCCGGATTACCATAAGCGCTTAATTATTTTGTTTATCTGACCACTAAACTGCTTTGACTCGACGGAGAGGCATGGAACGAAGCCAGTGTGTTAATATACAGACCAAATCTTTTTTGGCAACTATATAAATAGGATGTATTATTAGCTATTTAAAAAAACAATATCTGGTTGACTGTCCTGAACTCGGGTCTTCTTCACACAAAAAAAAGGAAAAAAAAATCCGGTGAAGGTCAGTCTCAACCGGGGTACTCTAGTTTCGTTATCGCCCCGTAAGCTAGAAGCCTCACCTTGAGCTACCATAACTTGGCGAAATTGCTATCTATTGCAATGATATTTTATGAGACTTTCAATGCCTGAAAACATATGTTCAATACGATATTTTCCATAAATGAAACCTAGCTAGATCTATTTTTTGCCCCTGAAATAACCTACATGCAGAATTTCATGAAAATCATTGGAACAGTTTCCCGAGATTCTGATTATATATATTCGAGCAATTCTTGTATTGGTCGTTTTAAGATATAAGATTATGTAACACTAATGAAATGTATGAAGTAAAATCAATTGTATTTTTTAAAAACTTTAATCGATAGTAGTTTGTCCATCCAAATAATTAAATTAATTGTTAAAAAAAAATACGAATTGAATTAAAAGTCCATTAACATTTTTACATTCCATCATACAATACAAAAGTACAAAGTCATATACACCCACAAAGCAGTTGGTTAACACAAATGTATAGAAACCTGTGCTATTCTCGTTCATGTATCCCTAGAGGCACTTCCAGTCTAAACTGTATTTAACTACATGGTTGACAAGCCGCGAGCAAAGGCTGCACGTGTCCAGCTTTGTCAAGCACCCACGTACACCAAGTAACCGAGATTTACAATTATGTACTCGCTTTGACTGCGCTATTGAGGGTATCTATGAAACTTAATAACTTACGTTGTAACGGTTGTATTTTAGTACTAATAGGTTTGAGAACTCGGCACTGTCTGAAGGGAAATGTTACCGAACGCAAACTCTTAATCGTAAAGTTAGATTAATTGCACTCAAGTGCAACAATGGCCATACGTTTTATATTAAGAGCAAGCGAGATTGATTAGCGATAAGATTTGTTTCGTTACATTTGTTTTTGTTTTGCCAGATACGTAATTTATATCCATGAGTTTGTACCTCTCTATTAGCATTTCGGCAAGTTTGAAGAAACAGAATGCAAATATCTACCGTCTAATAAAATTATCATATAAAATAATACATACTATAAGACCAGGCAGATGAGGTTGATAAAATAATACATACATACATACATATGTTCACGCCTGTATTCCCCGAAGGGGTAGGCACTTCTCCCGGAGATTATTAAATGTAAACGTGACAGATGGTGAGTCCATCTTATAAAATAATATTGTGTGTTAGTACATTATTCGGAGTGGTATATTGCAGTGCGCACTTTTTTGTGTCTAAGACTATTGACCCACAATCCACAATCAAGGGGCCTTACCATAACCTCTTATTGCCATGATAGTTTTACTATTATTACGAGACAGATGTATATGAAGTGAATACATCTGTCACTGTCACACACCTGAACTAACATTGCAATAAGAGCTCATGGTCTTATGGCCAATGGTATTGGATTTCTAAAAGTCAACATACATTGAAAATCATGGTTTTAGTTTTCAACAGTAAAGACACTTTCTAACGTACATACTTTCATTATGCTTAAGCTTGAGTCAGGAGGGGTATTATAAGAACGTAGCTAGTGGCGGGCAGTAGGTAGGTACGATCCTCTTAATACATATAACATTATCTTGTTAATGATAAGCAGGAGAATATTCTAAAAAGTACCGAGTTCCATTTATTAATGTATAAACCTTTTATGTCAATACATTTTTAAATGCATAACTTTCGAACACCTTAACTTAAAACCGCAGTTAATTTATTAATTAATAAAGTTTAAGCACGACGAGTTCATTAGAGAGGTAGTAAAATTTTGAATCGAAATATTTGCGGGAGTGTACACCGTGAATACCTAGTTAGGTGACCCGGGTGGGCCTTGGTCTGGGGGCTTCTAACCCCCTACAAACTTAATTACACTACCCACATCAAGTTTCTTTTGGGTGCTGCTGTAACGAGCTGTGATTTATAAAACGCAACTAGCATATCTGTTTTTTTAGAGCCGCTACTGTTATTTCACGTGATTTTATAAAATACTTTGTGTTTTTCACTACGGTTTCGTACGTTGGCTAGTTTCAATCATATTTCAATCCTTATTTACACAGTGCTTTTCCGATGTTAGCGGTCAAAGTGGCAGAGCTACCAATATCCTCCTGCCCTTGTGCTATTTGGGGTCGGTGCAACGTGGCCTTCTCTTCCATTTCGCTCTATAAGCCGTTATATCTATATTCGCTCCCATTCGAGCCATATCTTTCACTCAATTAATCCGTGGGTTTTTAGGTCATCACTAATTAAGCATATTTACAATTTAAAAGTCACAAGTCTTATAAAGGACCTACTAGGCTTGACCTACGGTTTCGCCTGCTTGATCAATGTCCTTTTATGTTACCCTGACCATATCGAGGGGTGAAAGGCTATTTGGTTTAAGCGACATCTTGGGCGATATTGAGTTATATACATATTCGGAATCAGCAATTTTTTCTCCGTCAGATGATGCCGGATTCATTTAAATCTAAGCACTTTTTTGGCGCTTCAAACAACTCTATTTTTGGGTTGTTTCCAAAGTGGCAGTGTATTATCTGACGTCGTTTTCGCATTAATTTATTACTAGTGTACTTGAACTATACAATGATTTAAAAAACCGAGACATAAATCAGTAGGCTTTTCTCAGAAAAAAGATTCAATATCGGTTAAAGCGTTTTTCTTGTTTGTATTTTTTATTAACATGTGACTTAAATCATTTTGATATCCACGATTTACATGTCGCGATGCGCTTAAATCATTTGTCCGTCAACAAAATACGACATGGAGTGTCGCTTAAGGTCTTTCAGCTGCATCTATTTTCTACCTAGTGTGCTTCTTAAACTAAATAGCCGTTTTGTTTTAGCTATTTTGCATGTTCGTTAAAACATTTTAGTCCTATTATTTTTTTAAATGAATGAATCTTAAAACAGTCGGTAAAATGAACTGATGGAATTTGAAACATTTTTTAAATTTTGATAAAAAGAAAAGTCGACCTTTAAATCTGTCAATTCTAATATGGTACATTTCATTTATGTCATATAATACCATTATTTATTCTATCACCCGGGAGTTAAAAATCGTGATCATTCAACGACACTGTAGCGCTCAGGCGCTTCAATCGAACTCCAGAGTGTATCAAGGTGTGACGTGACTCACAATTGCCGCCAGTGTTTATAAAACAGTGCTCTCCAAAACTAATCGTAAGTGTTGTTTATGTAAGATTTCAAATTGAGATGAAATGTAATACGTTTACTTATTTGTGACTATTATTTATTAGCTTAATTATGTTACTAATTCTATTAAGTATGTAGTTAATTCATTATTTTAAGAGAATTATTGCAATCTTAGGTATTATTGTAATCTTACCGATAAGCGACTTGCAAATTACTTTTTCAGTAATCTATTATGTAATAGATTTGTCGTTTATTTGTAAACTATGTTAAATACTAACATTTAGCGCCAACTATGAATATGATATAGGTACATACTTGTGGTTGTAAACGGATCATCTTATGTACTTCCCTGATAATTACTATTTCAGATAAATATGGAGACAGAAAGACAGAAATTCTACAAACACAAAATCAAACGAATCAGTGTGTCAAAAGAGGATAATACGTCTTCCGTAACTGATAAAAGCGCCACCACCAAATCCACAGTAACAATCTTAGGAAGTGCCACCTATCATGCACAAGTCAACGATTTAAGTATTTTTAATTCGAACAGCATAGATCAACAACCGGAATCCTTGATTGATGATCCAATTGATTTAAATGATGAATCGAACTTTTATGCACATTCTGTGGATATAGAAGTAGGTATATGTTTCATATTTGTAATACTTGTAATAGTAGCCATTTGTTATTAACACGTTAAATTTTACTTATTTCAGACAAAAACGACACTATATATACCTGATGATTTGAAAGACGAGGATTTAATTATTAACGAAGTAACGATAAAGTGGAAAGAGAAGAGATTTTTTTATATAGTCACTAGTCTCGTAACTTTGCAAAAAGTAGTCTACGTGTTATTTTGATTTATGGTCTATGTTACTGTTAAGTTTTATCAAAACCTAATTAATATTTTCAACATAAATGAGCAACAAACATCGTATTATCCATCTACCCTCATAAACTTTCGCGTTTACTGTAAAATCTAGTGCGGAGTTTTTTTGCAAATTTGATGGTGAATAGTTCAATTGTCTTTTAGAATCAAGAAGAAAAGGACAAACCTGAAGTAACAGAAATAGAAAGGACAATTAGTAACGACAGTCTTCAACCAACTATTACTGAAATTATACCTGAAACCGACATGGATATATTAAGGAAATCTTTAGAAGATAATAATACTGATGACAATGTAGAAATACAAACAGAAGGTGATCATCCAATACGGAAGAAAAACAAAAGAGTTCTAAAAAAAAGCTATGTTGATTTTTTAAGTGATGATGAAGATTTTGCTTGGGACTCAACGTCGTGGAAAGAAACAGATGAGTCTGAGAAAAAGAAAATAAGCATAAAAGATGGAAAAGTAGGAGATGCAGGATTAAAATGAAAAGAACAAATAAGAAAAAGGTACAAAAAGATGCTAGATCAAAGGGCGTTCAATATGTTAAGGTTCAATTGTGAAAGAAAGAAATATGAAACCGAATCCTTGCCTGGAAAAAAACAGTAAAAAAAAAAAAATTATTCTATAGCTATTTTCTTCTTTGTCACTTTGTCATTGACAGTTTCTGCCAAATGTGTGAAAGTGACTAAGCAAAATATAGCTACAAAAAACTTGTGATTGTTACCTCATCGTCATAAGGGTGACAAATGTGATGGATAGGATGGTGTTAAAATATGCAGATTTACGCCTAGTATTGTTAAATAATATGAATAAGCAAGTAATACTTATTTTAACTGATGTGGTTGATTAAGACTGAACGATAATAAATAAAAATATTGATGTTCCCACATTGAGACGTATCGTACAAGAGTTCTACTTTATTATTATTACGTGACTTAATAAATACTTGAACTGATTCTGTGTATTTCTTTATTTATTCAATATCAGCACCTGAAATTTTCGGTGATAGCGGTATATTCAGGTTGTTTCAACAGCCATTGACTGATTTAGATGCTTCAAATGTTACATAAAACGTCACATTTTCAATACTATTATGTTACTTATGTGAATTAGCCAGTCAGTCAATTTAATCTCAATTGGCAGGTGAAATAAATAGCTTGCTACAGTTAATTTTGGGCTGCGTCACTTCATGCTGTTTGGCTTATTCTGAAAATATACTGCAGAGTCGCTTAGTATATTTTTCCTGTAGCCAATTGTAGTTATGAAGTCACTTAAATCTTTTTTCCGTTCCTTGAAAAATAGTGGCATAAGGCAATTCGTATTAAGCGACATTTATCTTCTTAATTAAAGGTCCGTTTTATATGGTATAAGCATCAACATCTTGACGTTTTCAAATTAATTTAAATTAAGTTTACTCCATTCCAATAGCTGAAGAAGTTTTTTTGTTATGATTTTTTTTCGGAAATTTTAAACTTTAAATGGCTCTCCTGTAAAGTTGCAAAAATGTCGCTTAAACCAAATAGCCTTTCACCCCTCGATATACACACACTATGCTCACGCCCCATGGGGTTAGGCATAAGCTGTTTAATTATTTTACTCACACACACACGCTCACACACACACACACACACGCTCACACATACTAACATAATAAACCAATTTACTTTAATTAAATATAAATA
This sequence comes from Watsonalla binaria, assembly GCA_929442735.1. NCBI lineage: Eukaryota > Metazoa > Arthropoda > Insecta > Lepidoptera > Drepanidae > Watsonalla > Watsonalla binaria. Next base: position 3,935,472 of record OV838932.1, read on the forward strand.
ATTGTTGATACTCAATACTGCAACTAAGTTTTTTTGTCATACATTTTGTAAATTACTCGTAGGTGGGCGTTGCCATCTGCGACTAGTTTCTAACTTTTGCGGATGACATCGACAATTAAACTGCCATAATGTATGCCAAATAAACAAATTCATTATTTATTATTATTATTTTTAGGATTGTGAAGAAATATCAAACACATTTTTAACAAACCTTAACTCTGACATCTAAAGCATGTCATAATAATTTATAACTAAGTCACAATTGGTCACTAAGTAGACACAATTTGGTACGTTCTTTACTATTCACTGTTTACTTATCTGGGGGCCTACCATCATCAGTTAAGCAGATTCATTTCCGTACTGTAAAATTAAACGTTATACTAAGAAGTTCTCAATACGCGTTGCTTAACCGATCATAGTTATCCCGTTCCCATTTTAGTAATTGTGATTACAATCTCTCTCCATTGATCAGCACATCCCTATTTCCCTTACAATTACGTGTTTAATTCCTCTATACCTTCTTCCTTGCCGGTAGCTAATCATGAATTCATTAGAAATGCTCTTAGGTGAAATAAATACTGGGTAAGATTAGATAAACAGTCTTCCTTTGCTACGTCTTGTTAGTAGTTTGCTGATTTCCATTAGTCGGTGGTTCACACACTTCAAAGTAAAGTCGTTAAGGCTTTGTGACTTCCAAGACACATTTAATGGCTTCCTTTTGTTATATTTGTGTCAAAAACAATCGAAGCCGGCAAAGTTATTAAACTCGAAGTTCATTCACCTTTCCAAACATTTTTACATCGTACACCAACCGAAACCTACAAAGTTTTTCAATTTAAACTTGGAAAAGTTAGCACTCATTTCAATACCACTTATTTACGCCTAAATAGAAATGTTGAGCTGTGAAATCCAAAACAAATTCTTAGCAAGTTTCTACCAAAGTACGAGAAAACATCAGGAGGAAACATCCAGGGGTTGGTAGCTTTACATTCAACATTATAAGAATTCATTATGAATTTGTTACAACTAAGTACATTGCATGCACACAGTATACAGAGTACGTACAGAGGTACGTTACCGATCTTCACTACATAGAATAAAACAGACTCGCTTTTCGCTGTCTGTCTATCCCTATGTATCCTTAGATGCTTAACACTGATTTTTATACGGTTTTTTTTAGTAGATAGAGTAATTCTAGAGGAAGATATATGTATAGTAAAATGCATAATAATGTGTAGATATTGATAATTTTAAACACATTTTTGCACTTATATCGCAATCAAAATATAGTACTACTGTATCAAAAAAGTCTTCAAAAAAGTCCGCGATGGTGTATGTCTAGAGACAACCCAAAATCATTTTTATCCTTTACATATTGTGAGAAAAAAATTGCCTTGAAATTAAGCCTACAGGCACAGCTAATATCTAATATAAAGAATGATTTCGACTCGAATCTTTCGAATAGATGTCATGTCGATCGCTAACATAATGGAACAGTGTGGCCAAGTATTTACCGCCACTACCTCCCCACAAGGAACACTGGCGACATTACTCAGCACAGGAATCGCGGACGCAGAAGACTACCCCTAACTTTATTTGACTATGATCTATGTATAAGTACTGTGATGGAAGCGAGTGATCATCCTCATCCTCTGCAAAGGGAAGATCTTCCAGCCAGGCGGGTGGTATTTCTGGGGAACCGCCGCTCCAACTGCTCTAGTGGAAACTTGTATGTATATTACATCCGCATTACACGCGGGAAAAGCCGCAAAAGTAGCCGTGGATGTTGGGTAATTAGCTGCCTTCTACGCAAGCGACGCTAGTCTATATATAGTAATAATTAAAAGTGGAAATAGTTCTATGTTTGTATCGAATAGACTCCGAGACTCTTAGAAAAAATATTTCAATAACAAAATGCTACATTATCGCTGAGTCAGATAGGTTATATCTTTAATCGAGATTAATTAAGGGATTCTATATTGTCAAATATATCTTGTTAAGCTGGAGATTCCATTATGTCCCAGCTCTGACTTCTCTTATTATTTCCCTCTATATTATATCTTCAGAGTCGTGGAGCAGTGTCACAATACTTTTATGTTTAAAGACAAACCTTGCCCTACATCTTAAACCTGATTAACCCCAACCTGATTACCCGTCTGACTAATCTAATCACGTTGAATCAAATTCCCTTCGGATTCCGACACCCCGGGCGCTTCTAGTGTCATTGGCACGGTTTATTTGCGCTTGTTTTGGCTATTTATTACTTTCTGAAAGAAACCGAGGAAAACCCGCGTTCTAACTAACTAGGTTATTACTAGAAATTGATCGTCAATCAAGAAACCAGACATGGATATAATACTTATACAGGATTACTACACGGATATAATCTATACTAATATTATAAAGAGCAAACATTTGTTTGTGTGTTTGTAATTAATTTGCTCAAAAAGAACTAAACCGATATTATACATTCTTTCACCATTACAATGCTACATTATCACTAGTTAATATAGGCTATATTTTATCACCGTACTCCCACGGGAACGGGAACTACGCGGGTAAAATCGCGTGATGTCCGCTAGTATGGACATAAAAAGGTAATAATTTTGGTCGTAGTAGGGATCTCATGCCTGTATTCCCCGAAGGAGTATGTAGTCCATTTTATTCCATGTAATAGGGGGTGAGCCTATTGCTAATTAACTCGGCACTAATCTGAACTGCTACTGGGAAATTACTACTGGAAAAATTCAACAGTATGTACTGCCCCGGGGATCGGATCCTGGACATGCTTTGTATCCAAATCCAAATCTAACCTCAGATGATATAATTCAGATGTGGTAAGCATATTTTGTTAAGTCTGTAAAGACTTAACAAAATATAATCATTGCGAATAACTTACGGGTGACACCATCTTGAGGTGTATTAGTTATCTGTATTGAATGTCTATATACAATAGAATTGAATAATTTATTGCCATACAGTAAGTAAGTAAATACAATAGTAAAGACACATAGTCATATAGGTAAATGCTGGGGGAATGCTGCCAGTAGCTTCGGAACCTTACTAACAGGTACTCATTTTAATCAAATATTTAAATTATTAAATTAAAAATTAATTTTTTATAATAAATAGGTAACTAAAAACTAATTACAAGTAGAAAACTTGGCCCAAATCGGTGTCTCTCGGGATCGTGCCAAGAAGGCTGGCAGCATTGCCACGTTGAATAGCAATGCTGATTCTCTGAGCGAGAAAAGCCCCAGCCCGCTTGTCACGAGAAGCTTCTACCAGACGACGTGCAACCTCTTTGAAAAGTTGATGAGCATCTGGACCCCAAGGTCCCAGATTATTAAATTATATTTTTTAAGGTGTGTTGTGTGCATATTATATAATATAATGTTACCCATTGTAAAAATATTTAATCATTCATTTATCATATCATATCATACTTAAAAATCATTATGTTAGAATTCGCCGATAAAAGTTAGTAGGGATCACAAACTGGCCTTCCGAAGATTGCAGGAATTAAATAAAACTAGGGTTCACACCCAAGGTTTGTCATAATGTTATGCCAAAGAAGAAGAAAACTAGACAATGGTAGACGTATTTATGTAACGCGATACAAACTTAAATAGCGCGATCTATTTTACTACTTACGCCATCTACTGACAAATAATTAAACTAAAACATACAGTACCAGTATGAAACCAAAACCTTTATGCAATTAAAAAAACTGTGAGACACATTTCAACTTGCTGAAAGCGCTAACAACCTCTCCAATTTTGGGCCGGCGAATCAACATTTGTTTTAAAGCTGAAATTAATTCGTTTTGCGGCCGCGTACACAGACACAAAGAAACGTGATATGGGTCTCTTAATGGGCAGCACAAAGGATCGCCTTCCCATGTGCAAATTACCGACGTTGGCTAATTACCCATCAAAAGGACTACATTTACACATGCGAAAACTCTTCACGATACCCTAATTGCACTCTAATGACATTTGAATTTACCTGAAAACAAGAAAGCACGCCATGATTGAATGAAATTATAAAGAGTTATCATCATCTCCCTGGCCTTTTCATACATTGTTGGGGTCGGCACTTGATTCAACCCGATGTGGCTGATCACCTGATTTTTATACGAAGCGACTGCCATCTGACCTTCGCAACCCCTTTAACGAGGAAAATCTGTGATCTGGGTTAAACCAGTGTTCAGATTATTTTAGGCCTCCGACTGACCTTTAATGATTGCCAAAGATGATAAATTGGCAACCGGGACCGACGACTTAACGTGCTCTCCGAGGCACGGCGGGAACTCGGGCGGTCATCCATCTAATTACTGGCTAGGGTTGGGGTTGCTTAACTTCGCTGATCGAATGATATGCGCAATAGCAACTGTGCCACGAGCTCCTTTATCCATACAGATAAATAATAAATAAAATTGAAGTGTCTGTTTGTAATTCCAAAATAACAACAATTTTTTTTATTTTTCACCGACTGTCTGTTTGTTCCGGATAACTTCTGAAACAGCTGGAACAATTTTCACGGGACTTTCACTGACAGAAAGCTAATGTTGAAGGGAGTAACTTAAGCTACATTTATTTAAAAAAACTTTCAAGTTTCTAGTTACGCGGACCGCCCATGAAATTGCGCTACGCGAGTGAAACCGTAGGGCACAGCTAGTTTATACTAATATTATAAAGAGGAAAGATTCGTTGGATCGATCTTAAAATTCTTTCAGCGATGAATAGCTAAACTATCAGTGAGTAACCTAGCCATATTTTATCCCCGTATTCCTACGGGAACGGGAACTGACGTCCGCTAGTATAAATTATAAAGGGTAGTAAAAGTATTCATTACAAAGTACTTCCAAATAGGGTAAAAACGAACAAAAAAGAATAAAGGTTTTGATCGTCAATCGTTTACTACGAATACAATAGTATGCAGAATAATAGAGATACAGAAATAAAAATTTACTCGCGTACAATCCAAGTTTCTTCGCCTATATCTATGCTCCTTACTGAAATCTCGTAACTAGTTACAAGAGGAGAATTTTCGCTGTTTGGTAACTAGTTGAGAGAGAAGAAATTATTATGTGAGTCCATAGCAGTCTCAGGCACTATACATGCGTATTTGAATTACTTCTCAGACATATACAGGTTTCCTCACGATGTTTTCCTTCACTGTGCATGTGGTGTGAAATCAATGCACATACGTATTTAGAAGTTCTCATTGGTGAAGGCCAGCTGGGATTCGAACTTGCGTCGTTTGCGTAGCAGGCGACTGCTCAAACCCCACGGCCACTACGGCTCCTGTGCTATACATATAAATCAATATTATTATTTTTTAATCTATATATATATGCTCACGCCATCCCAAAAGGGTCCCCGAAGGGGTAAGCAGAGGTGTTGTAACAACACCCATATTTCACCGAATATGATCAAGTGCCAACGTGACAGAGGGTGAGTCCATCGCCGTCTCAGGCACTATACGTAAGTCTTTGAATTACTTCTCAGACATATGCAGGTTTCCTCACGATGTTTTCCTTAGTTTTCCACGTAGTGTGAAATAACTGCACATAAGTTTTTTTTTTAGAAAAACTCCTTGCGCCGCTTGCGTAGCAGGCGCCCCAAGGCCACCACGGCTCTATTTTTTAATCTATGGTCCTGATACGTAATGCAATAATCTATTACTTACATCATAAGATATGTTATCCTGTCCATGCGCCAGGTAGGAATATAATGGAAGGAAGCAAACAACCCTCATCAATCAAGTCACGCACGAAAATAACCTTGGAAAGAATATACCGTTTAAATATATGTACTTGCTGGACGCTTCAGACCAATTTGTCTGCATATATCTCACGTGTTCCTGATTTATGACGTTATATTTTCTTATATCATTCGATCAGCGAAGTTCAGCAACCCTAAGGCTAGCCAGTAATTGGATGGGTGAGCCTTCGGTTCCGATTGCCAATTTATCATCTTTGGCAATCGTTACAGGTCAGTCGGAGGCCTAAAATAGTCTGACAACTGGTTTAACCCAGATCACAGATTTTCCTCGTTAAAGGGGTTGCGAAGCTCAGATGGCAGTCGCTTCGTATAAAAATCAGGTGATCAGCCACATCGGGTTGAATCAAGTGTCGACCCCAACAATGTATGGGATAAGGCCAGGGCGATGATGATGATGATTTTCTTATATTTAAACTCCCTGCGTTGATTCAGCTTGGATCGATCCCATAGATCTATTTGCCACGATGCAATGAAAAGGGGCTGCGAATTTTTGTTATGTACCAAATTATATTTTTTGAGCGGTGTAGCTATTCTATCATGTGTATCACTCTAAGGCCAAAATTCTAAGCCCTGAAATAAAATAAAATAATAGTTTATAATCTCTTTGTTCGCAAAACCAGTGAGAATTGATGCCTAGAAAATGGACGATTCAATAATAATAGTTTGCATTTGTATCAATCTGAAATGTATTTAATATAAGCAACAAGAATCTACAAATTGCATGTCTCTTGAACTAATTAATATATCTGTCAGTCAGGGCCTTCAAGTTTATTTGTATGTATAGCTTTAGGTAAATGCAAATTTCCATTGTAATGTAAACAGAAGAAAATTTAATTAACTGCCACTTCAAAACGTTGTATGGGGTCAATGAGCTCTAGAGGATTCCCGTTTTGTGTAAAAAGGCCCAACTCCAAGTCATTTCCAACCGGGTTTAAGCATTTTATAGCCGCATTTCACTCTTGATAATGACATTAAATGAAGAATATATTAATGTTTAGCATGGAATTTATATTAACATTTGCAACGTTAATTCGTGAGAGCCGTGGTGGCCTTGGGGTTTGAGTAGTCGCCTGCTACGCAAGTTAGAATCCCAACGGGGCCTTTACCAATGAGTTTTTCTAAAAACTAATGCACAGTGATTTCACACCACGTGCTTTACGGTGAAGAAAACCTGCATTATGTCTGAGATGTAATTCAAAGACGTATAGCGCCTGAGACAGCGATAGAGATATATGTGGGTGTTGTTATTACAACACGTAAGTATGTATGTATGGAGATTTTTTTTTTTTTTTTTTTCCGACATGGTCTCTCGCAGTTGGTAGGGGGGAGTTACCTCCACTGCTTAACCGGACTAAGGGGCGAGACCCAAGGGCCTCCAGCCGAGCTTAAACTTAAAAACTAAGCAACACAGCTAAGGGCACCCCGGTGCGGGGTTCGGACCTCGGCTTAGGGCGTTGCTGGGGGATGAGCTAGGGAGCTGGATCTGAGTGGTATTATTTAGGGACATGTTTAAGGCTAGTGGCTCGGCGCGCGCCGGCCCTAGCAGAGGACGGGGGGGACGATGACGTAGAGTTCGCGACGAGCCTCGCCGGCGAGGACGGAACAATGGTCGGTTTGGTGTGTGCTTTTGAGACATTGCTTGCTGAAGCAATGTGATATCGTCGTCAGGGTCAATAAGGACATGCCTCGGACGGCGTCGGGTGGAGTATGTATGGAGAGTATTTATAGTTTTATAAAAACGTAATCATTTTGCGATCTATCTTACGAGTAGCGCCATCTTGCGATTAAACCGCTGAACTATTTTGATGAAATTTGGAATAGATAGTTTTAACCCAATAATAATTACGTGGATGAAGTTGCGAATATTGAATCTATTGTTTGACTCTGCGTAGAGGTTTTGTATCACTCTCCATATTCTACTGTATTTATCATTGGGAGTGTTCGAATAACTGTTTGTATTTATCCCGGCCGTTGAATTGCACCATCGGTCATCGCACCAAAACCTGAAATTCCATCCACACCACTTCAATCTCCAGCGTCCACAATAGCGCGATTTTACAAGCGTTTGTTTAACTTGCAATGTCCGGTGGAATCTTGCAACTGAATTTTAAATCAGTTATCTTTAACCGTTTGAGCAGAAATTTGGTTTACACGCTTATTTTAGATGACATGCATGCTTAGCTAAGTGACGTCATTCTGATTCCAATGGCGGACTAGTTATTATTCTATACCAGCAATACTATTAGCGTATCAAATTACTGGCTTACTGAGTAGAAACAACATTTTTTTTTTTGCAGTGACCGCATTCCATCAGGTGAACCTCATGCGATTTTAACCATAAAGAAAACTCTGTAGCCACGACCACTGATTTCCAGATTTTTATTTGAATGTATATCCATAAATTTCGCCGCAACACCTTAGTACGTAAATTAGATTGCCTATTAAACCTGTTGTCAGATGGTGCCAGGCCTCTGACACACCTGTAACGACTGCCATAGAGGTTTAATTGGCCGGGATCGACGGCTTAACGTGCTCAACGAGCCACCGAGGGATCTTGATATAGGCTTTATACTTGTATTTTGGCGGATTTTCGCTATAAAATACCTAATATCATAAACCTTTTTTACTAGCTTTAGCATCTAGAATTTTGTTTATAATTGGTTAGGTGTCACTAAGAATACACCAATTTATATACACAAACAAAATTGAAGAGTCTGTTTGTCATTCCAAATTAACAACTTTTCACTAAGTGCATAAGTAGGTATGAAATTACATAAAAACATTTTTTTTAATGTTTGTATATCTGTATGTCTGTTTGTTCCAGCTAATCTCTGAAATGGCTGGACTGATTTAAAACACTAGTAATTTTTTAAGTTAAAGAAGTAGGTCATGTTTTGGTATTCTTATTCCTTATTTCTGATCTACGTATATGCGTATGTCATTTTCATTTTATCCCTTAGGCACGAAATAGAGTAATTTCGCCAGCGTTGTGTATTTACTGAAATAAAGTGCTCTGCATAAAACGTAATTGGCTCCTAGGAAAGTGGACCAACCATTGCATCCTTGGAAAGACAACTTATGGAGGCATTCAGTTCATCAAGTCGTATAGTCCTTGTATTAGGGTTGTAGCAAACATTTTATGCTAATCACGGCTGAGAAGGGACGCGAAAAGTACCCACGACACTCGTGACGGCGAAGAGCACTGTCCTACCAATTCACATGTAAATTCGGATGAGGGCCGATTTTTTGTCGAATAGACATCGGCTGCGGTCAGGATTAAAGTGGCTCACTATACCTAAGGTAGGTAACAAAAAGATAGGGCCATAAATCTTCCAAGATTTTTATGGCATTTATAAAGAGGCAATAAAAGGGCTTTAGCACTTTTCAAGATAATCGTAAACTGGTACAACGATAAACCCTTTACAAGTGCCTCGTGGATTATAAAATCTAGCTTCTCTTACGTAAGTACCGTTATTGTATATTATGATGATGCTTCACCGATTAAAGATGTTATTGCAACTTGATTTTTTTGTAAAAATAAATACTAATAGACATTTCCTGGTTTCCTTTGGGATGTTAATTGGCTTAGCCCATAAGTAGATAAAAAAAACCGGTGCGTAAGGCTAGAAGCACACGCACAATATTACTGTTAGTATTGTCAATATTCACACATATATTGGAAAAATACTGACCCAACACACACAACATTATTGTCCATATGCACTTTATCGACAATATTATTGCGTTTGTGCGGCTAGCCTAGCGGTACTATAGCCTCATGCACGCGTCAATATATTAGTAGCTTAGTGCTTACCCCAAGTATTTGTTTTGACATGTTCAATCATCATGACAGACATTTCGAGCCAACCATACGCAATCGAATTTCATTAACGTTGATACATGTCTAAACGTTTTCTTGAGTGAAGCCCATAATTCGCCATTTGACTGTATTAATTTATACCAAGTAAAGATTTTTCGATCATTATTTTTACTTTTTTCTCGTTTATTTAATCTATTTTCTGCTGCATTTATTAAGTGGCGATAAAACGGCAGCAAATGCTAGTAAGTACGTATCCAAGCCAATAACATAATAACAGCGATAGTGTCTCTAGCATTTGTCTGCTAAACTCATATACTGTAATAGATTTCAATTACACACACAATTAGTATAAATGTACGTTTTAACATGGTAGAATAATACTTAGTACTTCCAGAAGTATTGTCATCCCACGATAGATAAGCTTACTTCAAAATTAAGCAGTCATGGAACGGATATACCTTATTTTTATGAAAATTTCATGAAATCGTATTAAATGCAATCCCTCCACGGAAGTACTCGAAACAAATGAAATTTTGATTATGTAAATATAAGCGTATGGTATGCGGTTAATTATATCATTGACATACTCCAAAGCACGTTTGCACAGTTCGAATGTCATCAGTAATGCCTTATTAGCTTGATTAGCGATTGCAATGTTATAACTATTGATTTAACCATTAGTAACGTACTACAAATCAAAAGCCTCACAATGTACTTAGTGGTCGTGGAATTATAAATAGATGGAGATTATATTATTATGAGATCATTTAAGTAAAGAGCCGTGGTGGCCTTGAGGTTAGAGCAGTCGCCTGCTACGCAAGCGACGCAAGTTCGAATCCCAGCGGGGCCTGTACCAATGAGTTTTTCTAAAAAAACTTATGTACAGTGATTTCACACCACGTGCTTTACGGTCAAGGAAAACATCGTGAGGAAAGCTGCATATTTCTGAGAAGTAATTCAATGACGTATGTAAAGTGTCTGAGACGGCGATGGACTCACTCACGACGGACTCAAGTGGGTGTTGTGATTACAACATCTCTGCCTACCCCTTCGGGGAATACAGGCGTGAGCATATATATGTATGTATTTAAATAATTATATTAAAATAGTTTCGTATTACACTTTCAGCTGCCATGACACCATTCACGTATTCCACTTTCTACACTAATTTGGTGCGTAAAAACTTACATTATCTAAGTGAAGGGGCGCTGAATATGTTGTATGTCAGGCAACGTCGTCCCTAACTATTAATGTGAATATGGTTGTAGAATCTCGCGACAAGCGGGCTGGGGCTTTTCTCGCTCAGAGAATCAGCATTGCTATTCAACGTGGCAATGCTGCCAGCCTTTTTAGCACGATCCCGACAGACACCGATTTAGGCCAATTTTTCTCGTCTTGTCTCTGTCTACCCTTATGGCATACAGACGTGATGTGATATGTATGGATGTAAATGATAATTTTACAATACATTCTTATTGCGGCGAATAGGTAGGCATTTAGAAAAAAAATGACCCGTATCTTTTTCTCAAAAGTCTATGTTTCAATAGCTTAACCATATTCTGTCTCGTCAGTTTTCAAGTGAAATGTTCAAATGGTTTTCTGTTATCAATTTCATTTTAAAATTTCCCGCTACATTTTACTTCGCTGTCTTAATCCGTCTCTGTCGGCTGGATTATGGGTAGAAAAATGATCGCCAGCATACATTGAAAGATATAATCCAGTGAAAATTATACGAACACATGGCAATGAATAACGAATAAATTATTCAATTTTAATCTTCGTTTTGCGTGAAAATATGAAATCTACTCTATGTACCTGAGTATAGAATACAATAATACTGTTACCTTACCTCTCTGTCTTGATAGATGTCCTGGAATGAACCTTTTATAATAGTCCTAGGAATCCCTTCATATTGACTTCAATAAGAGTCAATAACGTATTTTATTGAGATATATCACTTTTATAATGGAACCACAAATCACAGTTTTCATATTAGAATGGGAATATTAAACTCATATATTTTGAAAAGATATGCATAAATCTTTAATATTTTCTGATGTAAAAATAATATTGTTCATGGGATTGCTTGAATCTTCTTAGCAAAAGATTCATGCTACATATTCCTAACATGATATTATTAAATTGCCCACTCGCCGCGTGTATAATAAGCCATATATTTTTTAAACTTAATAAGTAGTTCTCCAAACGCCAGGTACACGTCTCTGGTGCCATGAAAATCTATTTTTCAATAATTGTAGCACAAATTTTTCTTTATCTTTAACGATAGCCAGTGAAAGTCGTGTTAAAATCGTTTCGCCATTTCAAGCTGGAATAGACAGACACACAGACGAACTGAAAAAAAAGATGTGAAAGTACCGTATATATAGGAAAAACTGTCACAAACAGACGCCTCAATTCTATTTATCTGTATAAATTTACTAAAACTACAGTTTTTTCACCAATACATTCAAACAGCTGTGTTAGTGTACGTAGCCGAGTTTGGAAACCTTCTTTTTTTAAATGTAAAGGCAAACTTAGTCGAAGCGACAATGTTAAAACATAATATAAAATAATTTGATCGTATGGTTATAGTCCCTTTATTATGAGAGTTTCGAGTTCCCTTCGCCTAAATTGCAAATACCGTGAACGCTCCCTTTCCTTAATACAGTTTTCGCAAGTTATCCTAATCTGACGTGAAATTGATAACTTTGTAAACAATTCCTTTTTGTCGAGTTTTAGAGCGAAATAGTAATTGGAGCTTTTTTAAAGTTAACGTTTTCTTATAAATTCTTTAAGCCTTATTGGTTAGTGTCAAAGTGATTTTTTACTTGAATAATTCACAAGTAGGTATTAAAGGATCAGGTAAATTACGTAAACGAATCTATAATACGGTCGCAAGAGTCATTTACACGTACAATAATTTTATATCCACGGAAAAATTACATTAAAAGTGTGAAAAGTGAATACAGAAAATGTATATGTAAATTTTTCTAATTTCTGCGATTATTTTTATCAGTATTTTGTTTATGATGCGTTTGTGACTCTACTTTTGTATCAAAAAAGCTATGGCTCATTTTATGCTAATTGGTTAGCAATATCATAGGTTAGTTAGGTTAGTACGTTAGATTGTATGTTTTTATACAAGGAATTAATTACAAGTAGAAAACTTGACCCAAATCGGTGTCTCTCGGGATCGTGCCAAGAAGGCTGGCAGAATTGGCCACATTGAATAGCAATGTTGATTCTCGAGGAGCTCGTGGCACAGTTGCTATTGCGCATATCATTCGATCAGCGAAGTTAAGCAACTCTAAGCCTGGCCAGTAATTGAATGGGTGACCGCCCGAGTTCCCTCCGTGCCTCGGAGAGCACGTTAAGACGTCGGTCCCGGTTGCCAATTTATCATCTTTGGCAATCGTTACAGGTCAGTCGGAGGCCTAAAATAGTCTGACAACTGGTTTAACCCAGATCACAGATTTTCCTCGTTTAAGGGGTTGCGAAGGTCAGATGGCAGTCGCTTCGAATAAAAATCAGGTGATCAGTCACATCGGGTTGAATCAAGTGCTGACCCCAACAATGTATGGGTTAAGGCCAGGGCGATGATGAATAGCAATATTGATTCTATGAGCGAGATAATCCCCGTTTGTCACGAGAGATTTCTACGTCCACTTGGAAAAGTTGATGAGTATCTAAACCTCATGGCCCCAGAATTTACATTACGCCTTCTCCAAACGAGTACGACTCGTACTTGGTCAAGCTTTTGTTTTAAATAAACACATTACAAGATATCCCCTTTAATCCAGCCTCCCATACACAAAGGGATTGCGTCCCACCTGAGCTCAATTATTGGCAAACAGCGCTGCCTACGGGTGTTTGCAAGCAAATACGTATGCAATCTGCTAGGTCTGCACAAACATGCATCTGTGATCGCATTAATACAATTTATGCAAGTATGCGACAGTATCGTAAATGTTTGTTATCTATGTCTATTAGTTGGAATTGATACACTTCTAAAAATAAAAATAAACATGCTCACGCCATCCCAGAAGGATCCCCAAAGGGGTAAGCAGAGGTGTTGTAACAATAATACCCACATTTCACTAAATATGACATAGTCAAGTTTCTTTACGATATTTTCCTTAACAGTAAAGCACGTGGTGTGAAATCACTGCACACGTTTTTAGAATATCTCATTGGTACAGACCCGCTGGGATTCGAACTTGCGTCGCTTGCGTTGCATGCGACTGCACAAACGGCCACCACGGTACTTCTAAAATATTTTATTAATGCCTCGTTGGTCTAGTGAACGCAAACACGTACGGCTTTGATCCCCGGGTCAGAAAAATTGTTACTGGGTTATTCCATCTGTCATTTTAATATGTAAAGTATTAATGCGAATCATATTTTCTATACTTCTAAATAAGAGACCGCATTCCAAAAAGTGTAGAGCTCTCGAAAGAAGTCTGAAAGTTTAAACTTTCATTCTTAATGATTCTCTCCAACTAAAATAGTCTCATTTATTGTGGCAAATCTAAATAGGACACGATATTTAAATATCCAATATTATAACTCTAGAACAGTCCGTAATGTGTACTGGCAACGCGTTTAATCGATATATGTGTAACATTAAAATATATCCAAATTATATAGGAGCCCAACCGAATTTCAATTCGGAAAATAATTAATCAGAAAATGTAAAAAAGGTTGTGCATGTGCTGTGAACAAGGTTTTCTGACTATGTGTAAAGGAGGAACTAAGTGATTGATGACGGACGGAACATGGCATTCTGAAATATCCATATAAATTATTAAAGTATAAAAATGATTAGCACGACTCATCTTGACTCCAAAAAAACAGCTTCAGCTTATTTGGGCAATTACAAAAGCAATAATGATTCTTGTGAAAAAATTGGCACGGTATTATTATAACCTGCAACAAGTGTTCGTAGGTTTAAATGCATTAGGCTTATCATTAAATTATAAGTGAGCTCTTGGCATTCAAGCAGTCATCGGTATGTGGCATGGTATGCCATCTCTTCGACTTTCTTAAGCCACTCACAAAACAATACTGACAGTATTTGTATTAAATGTGCTCTTTTACTGCACAACAAACTATAGAGCATAATCGTTATAGTTCATCAAAATCCTAAATTATGACGAATTTTAAAGTTTTCTTAAAACTCAAATTATATCCTCAACAAGCAATTGCAAGCATAACTTTATATATAATTATGGTATTTTTTTTAATGTAACCTATCTTGATCAATTTATCGCCCGAGAAATCCCATGCATACAAAATTTCCTGAAAATCGTTTAAGCCCATTCCGACATTCAGATTATTACTTCTTCTTAAGGTGCCTCTCCGATTAACGAAGGCTGGCAGTCAATTTGGAGTATTCCTCTCTATTTCTAGCGAGACGAAAGAGTTCGGCTGCACTCGCTATCCCCGTCCACTCCCGGATGTTACGCAACCAAGATTTTTTCCTCCGACCAACACGTCTTTTGCCCGCGATTTTTCCCATGATAATTAGTTGTAGTAACTCGTACCTATCATGTCTCAATACATGTCCTAGGTAGGCAACTTTTCTTTGTTTGACGGTCTGTAAAAGTTCACGTTTCTGCTTTACTCGTCGAAGAATTTCAATATTGGTTACTTTTTGAGTCCAGCTAATAGCAAGCATCCGCCTGTAAGCCCACATTTCAAACGCCTCTACACGTTTTCTGAGGTCTTCTTTGATCGTCCAAGCCTCACATCCGTATAGAACTATGGGCCAGATGTAATAACGGAGCATTCTAATGCGCAAACACAGTCCGAGGCTACGGTTACAGAGAACACGCTTCATCTTAGTAAAGGAGCTGCGAGCTATTTCGATACGGGTTCTTATTTCCTGATCACTTTCCCAAGATTCATTTAACCACGTACCGAGGTATTTGTACTTCTTTACCTGCTCAAGTGTGTGTCCCTCAACAGATATACACGCGCCGCCATGCTGCCTGGTTGAAACGACCATAATTTTCGTTTTAGCCTTATTCAATCTAAGACCTCCTTTCTCGCTACACATGTTCACTTTGTCGACTATTGTTTGAAGCTCTTGCTCTGTGGATGCTATGAGCACTGTGTCATCTGCGTATCTGAGATTATTGATAATTCTCCCATTCACTTTGACACCACTGTCTAGATTTTCCAATGCTTCAGCCATGATACCCTCTGAGTAGACATTGAAGAGTGTAGGTGATAGTATGCAACCTTGACGTACTCCCCTTTCGATTTCAACCTCTTCAGATTCCTCACCATCTACACGGATAGTGGCACGTTGATTCCAATACAAGGTCTGAATAATTTTGATGTCCCTGTCGTCCAAACCGATGTCTACTAATTGTTTGATGAGTCGATCGTGTAGTACTCTGTCAAACGCCTTCTCGTAATCAACGAAGCACAGATAGACATCAGTACAGTACTTTATTTCTGTATATATATATATATGACTTACTCGTTGAAAGATTTAAGATTAATCTGTGAAATGATCTAGTCTATTACGCCGATTATGGTTCCAACTTAACTCTAGTATAACTCACCAAATTAATGCACGCGGTGACTTTTACGATCCCATAGAGACCGGAAAGTCATTCCGCTTATCCCACCAACCACTCCATTAAAACCACTCCCTGCTAGCTTTTTCGATAGGCTGAATTTTGATACGTAAATTACCGTCGCTCTTTACTGGAAAAACTACCTTATTTTAAGCTATTTAGATCCAAAATGTTTGTTGGTACACACTACTTGCGTTTGAGGTCTAAAAGTGCTGTATTAACATAGGCTGTAAGTGAAGGGAAACATAGTGAAGCCATCTGAATAAGGCATCGGTATTTCAGTTATAGCTACAAAGAGTCTACATCCTCCAAAATAATGTATTTTTAAGAATTCAAAAATAAAGACGATTATATTTTTATTAGGTATTATGTAATACAAAACTAATAAAGTACCAACATATTTTTTTCATAATACGACGAAAGTATAAGAAACAAAATTAATAAACTTCTCTTTGACAGTATTATAATGGTACACACACTCTAATACTATTGAAAACATTTATTCCAAAAAGTATATAACTGCCAACTGAGTAAACATTGCGGTATCTCAAACTGCATTTTTTTCCAGAACCTTCTCGTATGAATGCCTGTGTTTAAGTAGTTACTTAGATAAGTAACGCTTTGAGTGCGACTTACAACTTGCAGTCAAGTTAATTATAAAGAGTTTCGTAATTGGCACGAGGACTCGCAGCCCAGACCAAAACTCAAATAAGTGGAAGGAATTTAAATTCAAAGCCAAAGTAAAATAGATGCCAATTAAATGAACCGCCATTTCCTCTCATCTCTGAGTAGTTATCGCTTATGTACTAATTAGAGTAATAAATAAATATCAAAGGAGTGTACTCCATTTAAACGACGTTCATTTTGAAGCCTTGAGTTCGATCCCTGTATTTAACGTGTGAGGAGAGCGAGTAATCATGAGCATCCCCAGCAAAAGGCAGATTTTCTAGCCGGGCGGGTGTCATAACTGAGGAACCGACAGTTCTAATTGGAAACTTGCAAATATAGTACAATACGCTCGAACACTCTTATTACACGATTTAGGTGCTCGTGTATGTAGCGCCATCTATGTAGCGAGTGAAGAAACGCCGCTACAAACATAAAAATGATTGCATAATACGTTACCTCATTCCTCAAGAGATGGTGCTGTAATTTTCTATCTACATCTCGATGTTGAGGTTCTCTTTTCGTTATTTATACACTCGTAACCGAAGGAAGCGTATGCTAAAGACCGTAACATGTTGCAAACGGTGGTCTCTGCCTACCCCCGTGGGATATAGGCGTTAGAATATGTATGTTTTTATAGATATAATAAAATATATCACAAATATCTGAACATTTTCATAATTACAAGCTATTGGTCTATTTACGCTTGTTGTCACAATTTTTCTGCCAACTTTGTAGTTTGAAAAACCCAGTAACTCTCAATATCATTCAAAGATGTAATAAAGGCAGGTTTTCACTCTATCGCTCAACCTATTTCCTTACCACCGTCTGAAACAGAGCCTTATTGCTGTGTAGATCCAAGACAACTGTAACATCGCAATAAATGCTTAACACGCCTAATAAGGCTTTGTACTGAACACACGATCCCTATTTCGCAACCGTATTGTTTAATTAAGAGAGGTAACATATTACGGGTATCGGATTCGTTAAAAAATTTATATCTGCCTGAATGGGAAATGCGAACGCTACTTATAAAAAGTAGATTTCATATTTTTATTTAAAGTCCCGTTAAAATCGGTCCAGTAATTTCAGAGGTTACCCGGAACAAACCGACAGACAGACAATTTTTTCACATTTCAGAATTTTAACAATTATAAAATAAAATAATAATTCTCTAATATGCACTTAGTAAAAAGCTGTTATTTTGAAATTACAAAAAGACACTTTAATTGTATTTATAGACATAAATGTTATTCAAAGCGAAAAACTATAAAATATTTACCTTGCACGATGCAAGTCCTAATACTTGCTCTAAGAACGCATTCGCTACACAAAGTGCAGATGTTCTAAGTGTAACCAGCATTCAAATAAACCGTGAAATAACATTGTTTGTTACTCAACTAGTGCGGAATAAACAGACTCGAAACAGTAAATATAAATTTATCAGTATTGTAACTAGGGAAAAAGATGTAGGCCATTATGGTATCTTCTGTAAAATGGAGGTCTTTCCAAAAAAATGCTATATATCATAATTCATATCTAATACATCATAATACATGCCCATGCCTGTATTTCCCGAAGGGCAGGCGGATAGGCAGAGGTGTACTTATAGCAGGTGCACCCAGGTTTTGCCTGTTATGATCAAGACCCAAGTAATAGGGGCTTCTGGGCAATTACAGAAAACCCAAGTAACACTTGGCCTGGATCGAACGCAGGAGTTGTTCCACTAAACCAATGAGGCAATCTATATATATAACTTATATGTAAACACGTGTCGTATTCTGTCGCAATTTTCCCACGGCAGACCTATTGATTAGAAGGGAACATACAAAGCCAAACACCAATCATTGGGAAACCACAGTAGGTAGGTAGGTACATAGCTACCGAGGTAAAATTGTTAGCATTGATTTAACGGGGATCACCACACATATAGAATTAGGTCAACATTCGTACACAAGTGCTCGCGTTAAGGTTTGACAACCTTTGTGTTCAATGTGATTCTATTTTTATATTCCAAAAAATAACATTTCGACGCATTGCACAGATATTATACTGTATAGGTGTACTGAAGATGTTTGCTAAATAAAGGTTTTGTGTTCATGGTAAGATATTGCAGTTGTTTTAAAAACTGAAGAATAATTCACAAATTCAATTGTGAAATCGAAAACTTAACGACAAACAAATTTTCACATTGCTTATTTTTTTCCCTGAAAGGTCTGCGAAAGACCTGTGTTGGCAACTGAAGTGAATAAAAAAAATTTTTTCGTCATGTATTCGATTGTACCCGGTATGTACCCCTAGGGGGTACAAGTTATAGGGGGGAAAATATTTTGGCAACTAAGTATAAAATATTGTAAGTTTGTAAATGCCATTCGATTGTACCCAGCACGTAGAGGATTGTACCGTTTTTTTATTAACCCCCCATAACTTTTGTCCCCTTGGGGTGCAAACGAAATAAAAAATGGTACAATCCTCTACGTGCTGGATACAATCCGGTATGCGCATAAATATCGTTTATACCTCATGGGGTCCAGAGATATCCGTGGGGACAAGTGACCGCCCAGGCTAACACGGAATGTGTTGAGGTACAAACGTTTTTTATTTTTGCATTGGATAGTACCATATACGAGGAGGATTGTACCGCTTTTTATTTCGTTTGTTCCTCCAAGGGCCCCGAGATATGACAGTGGAAAGTTTGAAACTTTCAACCCCCATATCTCGGGGCCCTTTGAGGTACAAACGAAACAAAAAGCGGTACAATCCTCTACGTGCTGGGTACAATCGAATGGCATGTACAAACATAAACTATTTCGATTTCAAAATGTTTAACCCCCCATAACTTTTGTCCCCTTGCGGTACATACGAAATAAAAAACGTTCTACGTGCTAAGTACAATTGAATGGCATTTACAAACTTACAATATTTTATACTTAGTTGCCAAAATAGGGGGGTACCCCTATAACTTTTACCCCCTAGGGGTACAGACGATTTAAAAAGCGCTACATTCCGGTACATACCGGGTACAATCGAATACACGACGAAAAAAATGTTTTTATTCACTTCAGTTGCCAACTTCACACAGGTCTGCGAAAGAATAGGTAAAAGTTAAAAATATCCACTTTCCAATTTGGGTGCCAAATGCCAACGTTTCAGATGGTGAGTCGATAACCGTCTCCGGCAAATTTATGAGTGACAACCCTCATGCTCGATGAAGCAAACGTTCCTATTTCAAGACTAGCTAAGATAATAGCTTAATGTGATGGGTGACCCGCGGAACTCTAATGTTATTTTTAAATAAAAGTAGCATAAGTGCCTTATAACATTAACTATCTGCCAGTGAAAGTCCCGTTGAAATCGGTCCACCCGTTTTGGAGATTAGCCGGAACAAACAGACAGACAGACATATATTTTTTTAAAAGGTTGTGTTTTTGTATCATCACCCTATATACTTTCATATGCATTTAATAAAAGGCTTTTATTTTGGAATTACAATTGGAGACTTTAATTTTATTCAACTGTAAATATAATTATTATGTTGGTATAGATTCCATGCTCCTTAGTAACATCAAGGCTACGTATTTGAATTCAAGTTATTCTACTATTTGTATTACAGCTTGCAAGTGAAGATTAGTCTTTGTGATCAGTTCCAATTTTAGCATGCGTTCATGAACCTAACATGAAGCGTAGTCTAACAGAATTTCTGCAGAGCATAAGGTATGTAATCCTACGTTATGTTTGCGATCGATAGTATCCCTAACTGTAACGAGCTTCATTAGTTAGAGCAAAGCGATAATTAGGCATGTTAAGCAGCCGCCTAATGGAGAGGGTTGTGTTTTAAACAACCTCCCGGCATTATGTGTGGGAACTTGGTATAGAAAGTGTGAAATGTTCTAGTATTAAGATCTTAGAACTAAAAACAAAGTCATCCGGGGCTTGATGTGTGGGTACACTTGGTGTAGAAAGTGTTTGTGAAATGTTCTGGTATTAAGACCTTGGGACTAATACGAAGTCATCCGTGTAGTATAAACGTATGTTGCTATTGAATGTTGTTATTATAATAATTTTCACATTGGATTTTGATGTGGTTTGCAACTATAATTCAGTCTTAGCTTTCAATCTATGTATCTATGCAGATAATACAATTGAAGTGTGTGTTTGTAATTCTAAATTAACTGTTTCTCACTAAATGTATATGAAAATATATATAACACTCACATAAAACAACCAATTTTTTTTCTCTATATGTCTATCCATCTTTCTGCCTGTTTGCTTTGGCTAATAACCGAAACGGCAGGACCGATTTCGACGGGACTTTCACTGGCAGATAGCTTATGTTACAAGGAGTAACTTAGGCAATTTTTTTTTTTAAATCCTTGGCTCTCGAGGCCCACACATGAAATTAAGTCTCCTCGGGTGAAACCGCAGGGCACAGTTAGTTAATATTAAAAATACCCTATATTTTCTTCAGACCTTCGACTAGCCTCCTACAGTATCCCTCAACTTCATATCCCAAAGTATTGACTACCCAATGCCATATATCGCTGTGTATGAGAATGACAGAGCGTATGTGTGTAGCGTTCACTTACATACAATCACACGGTCGGACGCGCAAGCTATGCGAGACAAGCCTCTACTCTGTGGCCGGCCGAACGATTCCATCTTCCACATCGTCGGCCACCGACCAGCTTGTCCGGAATCTGGAACGGGCTGTTGAATAGATAGACAAATTAGTGAAAAGATTACGCATTGCCGCATTTGCCGTATCCAGAGGAGAATGAGCTTCGAAACGGGAGAGAATTTTGAAACGAAATACATTTTCTACTTGTTTTGCAAAGTATTCGTGAAATACTCTTTCGAGAGATTGATTTGAACCGTGGTTTATTTTCTCTTAAGTATATTAGAATTTTAGTCTGCAATGTGATAAACATTATAGTGTCTGTAATATATTTATGTTCTACATACGAGTAAGATACGTAACTAATATAAAAGACTAGCGACCCGCCATCGTTTCAATTTGGGGAACGATTTTTTTTAAACTATGAAAATTTGTTGACTTTCCTCTACTATATATAATATGGTTTCTATAGCTACGATCCCATCGGAGTTCAATTGCTACAAGTTTAAAGAAACCGTAACAAGATCCGTAACGTTAGAAGAACAATGCGTTCCAACAAAACAAAATAATTTTGTATGGAAGTGCATTTAGCATTTAAAGATACTACCGGAAAGAAATAATATCCTTCAGCCTCGTAACTCCCTGGATCAGCAAGATTTGGTTCATTGGCAAATTCACGCCAATTACGTCATACTAAATCGATTATCCATTCGTAGCAGTGCGATACACAGGTATTCGATTGTAAATGCAATATTAAATTACCGATTAGATGTGTACCTTAAGTACCACATATGTAAATAGATAGCACAGAGAGACGAAGATACTGGAGTTGAGCACTTAGTGTATAAGTACAATAGTCACTACACAATACTATAATAGTCAGTTAACTGCTTCGTTGGTCTAGTGGTTAGTACGTACCTGCCGATCCCGAGGTCCCGGGTTCGATTCCCTGGCCGGGTCAAACATTTATATTGGGTTTTTCTGTCAAGAAATTCACAATATAATGCCCGGAGTTTGGAAGCTGGCAGTGTTTCCACCCCCGTGCCTCGGAAAGCACGTTAAGCCGTTGGTCCTCCGCCTGATCTCTCTCCCGTCGTGTCGGATTGCCGTCCCATCGGACTATGAGAGTGAGGGAATAAAAAGTGCACCTGTGTTTGCACACACTTGTGCACTATAATATCTCCTGCGTACATGGCTAATCCTCGTTGAGATTAGCCGCCGTAACCGAAATTCGGTAGGAGATCATTATTATTACAATAATCACGTGCTGCGCAAGCAACGCAAGTTCAAATCAGTCTGTACAAAGATTATTGTATTTAGCTTTATGGTGAAACCTGCCTATTATGTCTGAGAA
Source organism: Watsonalla binaria (assembly GCA_929442735.1). Taxonomy (NCBI): domain Eukaryota; kingdom Metazoa; phylum Arthropoda; class Insecta; order Lepidoptera; family Drepanidae; genus Watsonalla; species Watsonalla binaria. The sequence continues at coordinate 3,958,303 of OV838932.1, forward strand.
GAAATTCAAAGACGTGCATTAATAGTGCCTGATACAGCGATAGATTCACTATCTGTCACTAAAAATAAATATACTGTAAGTAGAAGTATTGTAACAACAACACTCAAATTTCTCCGAATATGATTAAGAGCCAACGTGACAGAGGGTGAGTCTATTGCCATATCTGACACTATACATACGTTTTTTAATTACTTCTCAGACATATCCCGGTTTCCTCACGATGCTTTCCTTCACCGTAAAGCACGTGGTGCGAAATCACTGATATACTACTGAGAGATAAGTTTTTAGAAAAATTAATTGGTACGAGCTCCGCTGGGATTCTAACTTGCGTCGCTTGCGTAGCAGGCGACTGCTCAAACCTTGAGGGCACCAGGGCTCTGTCACATTAGCACTTAACCATCATAAGTGCAATGTGGGTGTTGTAAAACCTCTGTTTACTGCTTGGCAACCCTTCTAAGGTGATGTGAATATATTTACTTATTATTTTATCGTCTATAATATCTGCGAGAAAAAGTTATTGATCCTTTTAGGAAACTTAATGTTCAAGGCGTTAAGATTTTGGTTTTCGTTATCCAACTAACAATCGGCATCAATCATTTTTCGCGTGCTCTAACTAAACTACAAGCTAGTTATAGGAGTAACATGGGGAAACAATATTTCCCACAGAAGTATTGGCTAAATGATGCTGGGATCTTTCGAATGCCCATTTCAAATGTAATATAAGTTTGAGGGTAGGTTGGCGACCTTACAACCTTCAATTCCCAATAGTTTAATCAAAATGCAAGGGCTTCTCCAATGCCAAAGAAGATTAGTTTTCAAGAGAGGCTAATCGCAATTCGTTGGTACTCTTTATAAGCTGTGACTATTGTTCGGATTTAATTCCAGACGATTTCTAATCTTTCCAATTAGTTTTACGAGTATAAGGTTTCAGTCTGAGCTACAAGTCTCACTGTACATTTTATGTCCAATGATTTTTTATAAATAAATCATTATTTTAAATCGTTTTTTCTTGTTCTTTAAATAGTATAATTTGAGGTCGGTATATTTCATACAAAATTATTTTGTCTGTTTGAACGCATTAGTAAGCTACGCTAGTCTACGACAGTAGATATCAGACAGAGTTTTGTAATAGTCTTAAAAAATCGTAACCCCAAGGAAGCGAGGGCGGGTCTCTAGTTATAATTCAAAGGTAACATACAATCCGTCTGTACCTATAATTATTTGGACAAGATGTAAAGCAGATACATGTAGCTTTTGGACCCTTGCGTTGCTTCCAAGTCAAGAGTGACAAGCGTTGGTCACCATATAAATCGTAAAGTCAACATAATGGCAGAGTCTCCACATATCGTCTTCCACTCCAGGAGCACTTAAAAACAATAGGCTCACCCGATCGCCGAAGGGCCCCGAAAAGGCAGAAGTACTGTGTTGTAACAAAAATATTCACTTCTGGCCGAAGATGATTCACCACGGTGATGAGTGTGGTGAGTGTAACGCTATGGCAGGCACTATACATAAATCAGTGCAGTACAAGACGCTGCGCTTTAAGTTGCGTCGTTTGTGCTAATCACTCAGCCATCACGGAACAAAAATACATAAAGTAACGGCACCTATGTTGGACGCGGACCAGTGATGGACATTTTTTGTTTTTTCTACCAAAATTAAGCAAACGCGCAGTATTTTTTTTCAAATGTCAATACCGATCTGTTGTGCCAGTATTTTAGCTGTCATAACAACTGATTTTGACTACTGATACCCATTTTGATGGCGGCCAAAGCGGTTGTCAGTTTCGCGATGTCATTTGGTGTCGAGAATCGTAATTTCTTACTAGAATCGCGATGTAGGTACACTTATCATCTTATTTCGTGTCTGGTGTATCGTCGTTGTTGAAATTATTATTATTTAATGATTTATCAATAGAAATGAATCAATTTTATAATATAACCCATACTATAAATTATCATTTTAGCCCTAAAACACAACACTGTATTTTTACTGTCTATTACTGGTGTCCAAGTAGGAGTGTTGTTTATTCATATTATTTTATTGTACTAAGTACTAAACTGAAATAAAACATTAAATACTGATTGAAAAAAGAGCTTTTAATTTACCTCCAAATCCCTAAGAATGTATGTCAAAAAATAAAGAAATTACAGAGCAAATATGAAAAAAATTCACTTATACTGTCCATGGCTGGTGACTTTACACACTTTTGCTCACGCTTTTTTATTCAAAAGGAGTAGGCAGAGTACTTTTTTTATTTACTCCACGAAAGTCTACGGACAAATAATATAAGAGGTACGCCTATTGACATTAACAGGGGTATTCAGACTCCGGGCTGCTACTGGGAAATTACAAATGAAAAACACCAATAACACTTTACCCAACCCAAGGAAAGAACCCAATACCGACGCAGTTACGTTTGAAACCACTAGACTAATGAGGCCGTTAGATAAAATAATAAAAATAGATTTTTTTCTGACCCTCAAATAACTAGTAATAAAGCTCAAATAGGCATTCATGACGCTTTGCAAATACTTAACGTAATTATAACGACAAAACACAATCAGGCTATTTAATTACGAAACGCTTCACCTCGTATATCTGCATTGTTTGTTCATTAGTTACCCCCTACCTCCTCCCAGTGCATACAGCGCGAGTATGAGTGGGAATAATGTCTTTATAGTAAATTATCGCGTTTACACCAGTGAGTAAACACAGCGCTGGACAACAAATATTTACCGGCAAATTATTACGCTTTGAACTCATTTATTGTTGATATGAGAGGGTCGTATTCGATTTATGGTTGGTATCCCCAATCCATAATCCACTACCGAAGGAAAAAAATTACTCATGAGATGAGACCACGAGTAGCTCAGCTGGCAGAACAACTGCACCGTTTGCAAACGTCGTGGGTTCGAGTCCCGGCTCGTGTTCGCATTTTCCCTAACCATTTCAAGAATAATCAGCCATGTGAGTCTCAGCACTTTCGTCGAACCGTTTTGACTGATTAACAAATTTTCGGCGACCCGTTTTCGGAAGAAAATCGATAATCTTGGTTAAACCAATTGTATGAGAGACCGACCTGTGACCGTCAGCTTAAGGTGGCAAGTGTCATGTAGATACCTGCTTAAATGTTTGTATATTGACTTTAGAAATATGGTATTTTTTTAATTAATCATACTCAGTCGACATCAAAATATGCAAGAAATTACACTTAATATTTTTCCTAGACATTAAAGGTAGAAAGTAAATATAATGTATTATAAATACATTACCGTAATATCAAAAGAATCTCGTTAACCTTTTGAGTCTTTGAAGTTACAGCAATTTAAGAATTATTCTGACTTGAAATTCAATGTAAAATTATGTAAGCTAAATCTAATTTTATTTTATTTTATCATCTGAAAACTAGATCTCTCTAGAACTAATAGTACTAAGATGGAAAATTCCGGTACTTGGACGTTACCGACCTTGTATATAGCTTCAGCCCGCAGCTTCGTCTGCAGAGCACTAGGCTTTCACAGGCCATATTTCAAACGCTATTTCAGTCTCATACGGTTGCGATTTTGAAAACTCCCCTTAATGCATACCTTCAAAGACCACACTCCAAATCACATGTATCTAGGACAAGCAGCTTATGCTGTGCATGATTGTGACTGAAGGCACTCAGGAATTTTATATTTATAGACTAGCTGTGCCCAGCGGTTTCACCCTCGTAGATTAAATTTCATTTCCGCGGTACCCTAAATGTTTTTTTTTTAAGTAAAAGTAGTCTAAGTTACTCCTTGTAACATTAGCTACCTGCCAGTGAATCTGCTATCCCTTTCAGAGATTACTTGGTATTTTCTTAAGTCAGTACTTTCATATGCATTTAGTGAAAAGGTGTTACTTTGGAATTGCAAACAGACACTTACATATTTTTTTATCTGTATGGATGAAACCGCTGTATCAACATAATGTCAACAATCTCAGCTCGACAATTCTTCCTTTCATTCCATCTATGGGCACTGGTCCTCGTGACCATAAAACACAATACTTTCTATATCTGCTTTTACCGACGATGGTAAGCCCCCTGATGTAGACAAACAATTCTTATTAGGTAACATAATTATTTCTCTTTGAGCTCTGCTTACTTGACTAATATATAATGGCATAATACTTTTCTTGAGGTTTAAGACCGCTTGTCGCAACACAGAGACTTAGCCTCATATAGTTTTATTTCAATTCAAACCATAATAATATTAAAATAGAATATCAATTACATGTACTATGAACTAGTTTACCCCTTTTGGTGATTAAGTTTGGTAAGTAAGCAATACAAACGTCTATACTTGGCGTCAAGTTAATAGAGACAAACATACATGGTTCATTCCAGATTGCTCAGGGATCGCGTGGAGTCAAAAGCTGTGGAACACACTAGATTTATCTAAAAATTAATTGCGTACAGACTTTATAATTCACCGAGTGGAAAATTCGCCGGCTGAGTGTACTAGAGCGGTAACGTACGACTCTCCGAGGAGCAATGGCGGATCGAATTATAGCTATTTGTTCGCCTCTAACGCTGTACTGCAATAACCCATGTCTAATGGAACTTGTACTACTGTTTGCTAATGGGAATATTTGTGAGCTTGGCTGTGTTTACATGCAATAACATGTGTTCATACTGAACTTGATTGCAAGTTGTTGTTTCAAACTATTTATCAAAGTTAAACAGTAGCGCACGCTACGGTTTATTGAACACAATGCCGGGCAATGAGACCTGGAACTTTGCGATCTACTATAACAATCTCGCTATTAGCTTTTATAAGTTAAGAAAGCCGTGGGGTTTGAAACCCAGCAGGACCTGTACCAAAGAAATTGTCTCAAAATTGTATGTGCAGTGATTTCACACCACGTGCTTTACTTTGAAGGAAAACGTCGGCGTTGTGAGGAAACATTGCATATGTCTGAGAAGTAATTCAAAGAAGTATGTATAGAACGGACGGCGATAGATTCTCTATCTGTCACATTGGCACTTAATCATCTTCGGTGAAAATTGGGTGTTGTTACTACAACATTTTCGCCTACCCCCTCAGGGTATAAAGGCGTGAACATACGTATGTATGCATGTATTAGCTTTCACCCGTAACTTTTTTAATCGTATCCGACCATCTTCCATTCCAAATATAATCAAAATCGGTTCAACTGTAAAAATATTAATGACAGACAACCTTTATTTTTATTTTTTGTTGAGGAGGGGGAAACCTTCAAAAAGTCCCCGACCGCCCTGGGAGAGGCAGATCGGGGTATGTGGAATTCTTACCGCACTAAAACCCCCATCCTCAGTGCTCAGGCGGGACTCCGGGTACTCTGATAGAACGCACCGGTGTCCCCCCACACTTTGCCGGGGCAGCTGTGACGCCGCCCCTGGAGACCTCGCTCTGCAAGGCAGCGCGATGTGGCTCGCGCTGCCTTGCACCTTCCCGGGGATATTGTTGTATATATATATATATATATATATACAACTTTTACTTTGTTGTCTGAAGTATAAAAGATTGTATTTCTTACTTACTGTACTTAGGTAAGTATTAAAAGAATAAAAGGTGGCAGAAGTTTTGCTTCCTGAAATAGATGAGAATTGTTTCGCACCCGGCTTAATTTACTAGAATCGTTATTTTTGTGAGTATATTTTTAAAAACAAACATTATACAATAGTACCACACATATGGTGAGGGGGGGGCGAGAACTGAAAATATTATTTTTTTCGGATAAGCTACTTGCTTGAAAACCCTTCAATGGAGCGATCAATAGGTAAGTTTTGTTTACAAAATAGCAGCGACATTAAACACGTGACCTCGATTTTTTTTATTCACTCAAACATTACGATCACGCATGCTCTTGATTATAGCCAAGAATGTGTGGTAACTCAAAAATAGGAATATTTAAATAAGAATATTCCAAGCGACAAAGGCAAAGCAGATAATACACAAATTAGCGCATCGGCACAAAGTTGTACGATATTGGAATTAGCTGCAGGTAATGTTCGTAACTTGGTGGTGAAGACCGGGCAAAGTTGGGAATTCATTAAAAACAATAGCGGTTGTGGCCAACTCGATCCTGCAAGGCACCGACTTCTCCAGTTAATTATAATTCCGCTTCGGGCTAAAAGTACAGAGCTGCTCATGTCTCTAGTCACGTCTTAAATTTCATCCTTTCTGTTCTGTTGGCTTAAATAGTTTTTGAATTCAATAAAACTTTTAAAATTGAAATGGATCCGAGATAATTTCTATCTTAGTTTAAAATTTTCACTTTTTTGTGTTTAATTTTAAAACGAGATGAAATTAAATGTACAAAAATCTGTGAATTGTTAAAATTCGTTTCGTAGTCAAAAATTGCTTTTCATTGTGCATGTGCCTTAAGCAGCCGTAGGTGGCTAAATAATACCGAAAAACAAAGGAATAGGGTTCTAATAAAATAGAAAATGGTAGGCAAGAGTGGCCCGAACGATTGGCCTCAAAGTAAATGAGAAATATAGAATTAAGGCCAAGTGTAAATGGGACTTACTTTTCGGGACACAACGTAAAGCACCCAGAAATATTATTTCAAACTACACAGCCACGTAAAGTCAAAAGAAGCGGTTTTGTTCGACAGTGGGAGTAATCTTGGCGAGTCAGTGATGAATCTGCATTGCTAATACCGCCAATTTGAACAAGATGCAACTCAAGACTGAATTAATCTCGCCGCAACGTATTTGAAACGCGATTTATTTTCCTCCAGGCGAATATTATTGCGCATGGAATAATTTTCATATTAGAATAAAGAATTATTAATAGCATATTTTTTTCGCAAATTATTGAAAAGGTTTATGATTTATTCTTGAACTGTTTGACAGCATAATGAAACAAAGTTGAAAGCTTCTATCAAATTATAATTATTTTAGTTTTTCAAAAATGTATGTATAATATTGATGTATCTCTGAAATGCCAAAACGACGTACCCTGGGAATTCGTAGGTAAATGATCAACACCAATTTTTAAAAGAAGATTTTATTTAAAACTAGCTTTCGTCTGCGGAGTCGCCCGCGTGTTATTACGGATCCCTAATTAACCTCGATTAACCATTCTTTTTGTATGAAAAAAAACCCTATCTAACTCATTTTACGAATCCCATTAAAAGTATTTGAACATTTGACTCGACGGAACTTGGAAAAATACCCTGTACGTTTTGTTAAATAAATGAAAGTTACCCTGTTTTATCTCAATTGCTCCCTTAAACCAATAATAGCACAAAATAAATTATATGCATACTACAAAGCACAAAAAAGTTCAAAATGACACACTCACATAGACGCGTTATATAATATAAGCGGCCTTGGCTATAATATTACATAATAATAATTAATATATAATATTACTGACACGTAACATCGTGGTCGATACGCCTGTTTTACAGAATTTTTTCCAAACTTAAACAATAATTCTACGTTACCGCTGATTTTAATGCGGTCTCGATATGGTCAACTTTGAACGTCAATTACCGGAAAACGGAAGAAGATATTTTTGTCATAATAATTATATTTGCTTCCTAAAATTATACCCTATCACATATTTTAACAGCTCTCCTATTTTCCCCGACATCCTGTAAATTGTGCCAATAGGTGTAATGGGGAGCAATAGGCAGGTCAGCAAACATTCGAAGCAAATTACAGTAATCCATGTATGTGTAAGTTGGCTGCATAATTTAGACACTACAGCTATATCCGACCGTACTTAAAGTGTTAAGCCGAGATGTGATAGCCGCCATTAATAACTTACAACACTTAAGCACTGCTCTTAACTTATTCATAGTTTGAGTCATGACACCTCAGCCTTACTTGACATGAGTTAAGCACATGTAAGTCAGAATGGTAGCTTCAACCAGACCTGAATTGAACATTATTTGTTCATTTTTTTTTTAATTAATACATTTATTTTCTTAAAACTATTAGCAGTTTTTCTTTATAATAGTAGATCCGAAATAATTCTGCAGAAATAGTGGTTAAATTTACGCTTCTCTTTGGCAATAAATAAGTTAGAAAAATGGAAATGATTTATTCAGTTTAGGCCCTTTTAAGGCACTTATGAATGTCGAAGAATTTACCACCGGTTCGGAAACTATCCTTCTGAGAAGAGAGAATGAAGTCTATGATACTTTCATAGATAAAGTTATAACCCCTTATTACGAAACAGATTTAAACGAAGACTAGACTAAATTCGGGCTAAAACTATGTTCATCTCTTATAAAATGCTTATTACAAAAAGAGATGGAGTTACTTTAACCAAGGACTATCTAGACTAAATGTAAGGATGGAATTTTAATGTAACCAGAAACTGAGTTTTAATGACGTTGAAATTTTACGGAAAGAACACAATTTTTACATGATAATAATTTAAGTTGAAATTTAAATTAATTTCACGCGGATTAAATAACAAGCCGGAGCTTCGAAACAGTTTTTGCGAGTAAATAAAGTGTGCAAAAATATGGTATGTCAAGTAAATATGTCGAGCCTAGCGAGTGGCTGGGATTAGCACTAATGCCTCCTCGCAATCCTCAACAAAAACACAAGCAAAAAGTGTCGCAAGCCTTACCTGCGAATCTTAAGCCTTCACGTGTATTTTTGGGTAGTCGTAGCACTCGTGGCCGATATGAATGTGATACAATTTGTCAGGTTTAAGCGGTTATTTGTAGGAGCACAGGTGTGGGTCGTGGCCCGTTTCATAGAATAATAATGACAGATTCGACTTAGAGACGACTTAGGGCGCCACGCCCTCGGTACGGCGCCTACGGCGTACCACTCAGCCGTTTTGCTCATTTGCACGGCTTAAGTTACTTTGGTGAGACGACAGCTTTAGACAATATACTTAGGCCATAGTTCTAGCTGTGTCGCGCGGTTTTACCCGCATGGGCTTAATTTCATGGACGTGTTAGTTACACTAGTTATAACTCAAGAAGATCTGAAACAATCAAAAAAATCAAACATAGTTTTTATGTGAGTATCGAAATTATACCGGAATGACAAATTCAGATACAGACAATTCAATTGTATTTAGCCGTAAAGTAAAGTATTTATTTAACAAATATTTTTCTTTTGGCACATCCTTTACACCAAAAACGTATATCAAATAAAAATTATTACTGTTTCCTGAAATGCAAAAAGATGCTTTTTATTACAGAAACCGCTTACCAACAGGAATGTAATGTTGAAGTCAGTAGTATGCAAAATAATATTTAAGCACCAAACGTATTGTCCGCGAGTGCATCATTATTATTATCTTCACGTGATCTTAAACCTTAATTAAGGTAGTCTAGCGTATAATGCTTAACTTCCCAGTATAATTAGGAAAAGCCACCACGAGCTGCATTATAACCTTTAGGTACCAGGCAATAAGTAAGGCTTATCTATATCAATATTATAAATGAAAAAGTGTATAGGATTTTGTTGAAAATTGGTGCAGAGATAGATTTAACCTCAGAATTAGACATAGAGCATTTAACATTACGCAGAAGTGGTCACGGCTAAATGCCAGTTGATTCTTCTCAGTAAAAGCAACCTTCTGAACCTGGCGGTAGCATGTATAATCCTATGTAATCGAATCTTTCTGACGATTTGAAATTACTTTGTAAAATGTCTAATCGAATAAAGATATTTTTGAATTTGAATTTGAATTTGATTATATGGTTGAATAGATTAACAGTAATAGTGAAACAACATACATACATACATATGCTCACGCCTGTAATCTCCGAAGGGGTAGGCTGAGGTGTACTCATAGCACTTCCACATGTCTACAGTTATGTTTAAGTAATAGAGTGCAAGCCTATTGCCACTAACCGAGAACTAATCCCGACTCTGGGTTGCTACTGGGAAATTGAGAATGGAAAAATCCAACAACACGTTGCGCGACTAGCAGGCCTAGACAACGTAATTTTCTATCGCTTGCGCTCATAGAAACGATTCAAAGCGTATGGAGATGACATAAATCAGTGACGTGACATGTGTCATTTCCATACATTTAAATAAAATATACTACACATCTAGTTTGTACCTTGTTATCACAGAAATTATTTAGGAAAACTAATGTGAGAAGACACTGATTTCTGTAACACAGGCATTCAAGCCTAGCTCAGAAGTCAGGGAATTCATAAGATTTTGTGTATATATTTTTGTGAAAATAAACATTATTATTATTATTATACATTTTGTATTGTTTCTATTCGCAAAACGTGATGATAATATTACTTTGTCTACAGACCCAGGGGTAAACCCAAGTCCACTAGACCAACGAGGCAGTTCACATAACATGGAAAATTATATCGAAGGAAACTCGCTTTGACTACAATTTTCAATGCAATAAGGCAGTCATGTTCAAATCTGCATTCCCCGTAGTACTCCACATATCTGAGATTTAATAAAAATTCCGGAGCATCTTTGTTGAGACGACTCGCGTTTTATTTCACTTGCACAGGCGACATTCCGATGTGACGACATTTTGTCATGTAAAAAATACCTATTACACTCAACTAGCTTCGCCTGTGTTTCTACCACTATTTCACTCCCTTAGGAGTGGAATTTCGAATATCCCTTTCTTAGTGCTTACCTACACCTCACTAAAAACGCACCTTCAAAATTTCGTGTAGGTGTAGCGGTTTAGGCTATATGTTGATATAATATAATGCTGTATGGGTAATGTATTTTTTTTTCTGTGTCCTTTTGACGATATAAAAGTACATTGTAAAAAGTCCAATCAAATAAGTCAGTCAGTCAGCCAGGACTTCGGATTTTATAGGTTCAATCCTAGCGTGCCGAAATTCAGGCGTTCCATCTGTCATAATAATAATATTTGAAACTACTTAATATTAACAAAATACAATTCTCCAGTGGCGGCAGTTTTGTGTCCAAAATAATCTGAAGCCATTACATTTAATTTTAGAATAAACAATAGACCCGGTAGCACGAGGGTTACCAGCTAATTACACAATGCTCTTTATAATGTCCTAATTAAAAATATATCACACGCATTGTGCTGGGAGCATGGGCTTTTGTTACGTTACATCCACGGACTAACAAGGTTGCGGCGGTAATGTTTACGCTGACTCGATCATTATTCAACATACAAAACGAAAACATACTTACATATTTATTTACCATATGTAATAAATGGTTAACGAGCCCTTGAAATTCGCAAATATAATTTTTAAAGTCTAATTGAAACTGCTTTATTTATCTTGTTATGTTCAGATATAACATTATTAAGATTACAAATCGTTGTATTAACGTCCTTCCAAATTCAAGAAGTACACACCTCTGCGTTTGAATAAGAGATTTAGATAATGGCGACTAGATTTTTTCTCTAGACTAGAGCTATAAGTTATAAGATATATTGTTATAAGAACTACTAGATTATTAATTATGTAAATTTTTATTGACATTTGTACATTGGAACTCTGTCCATGAGCTTATGTTTCTTAAGTGATTTATTTTGTATTCATAAAATTGTATAATATTTTCGAAAAGAGTAATTACTGAGTTTCTTGACAGGTTCTTCTCAGTAAAAGCAACCTTCCGAAACTTGAAAGTACTTTGTAAAAAGTCTAATCGAATAAAGATATTTTTGACTTTGACTTTGACTCTATTACTGCATTTGGCAGATAAAGTGAAAATCTAGAGCCTAGTCTAGTCGACAGTGTCACACGACGAGCCTTACAGTGAAGGAAAACAGCGTGAGGAAACCGGCATAAATGCCTGAGCCAAAATTCTGAGGAGTATGCAGTAATCTAGGAACAAATCATTCAAAATATCACAGACACAGATACGAGCATCGATGAGATACTCGGCTGTCTAGGCGTAATTTTTGTAGGGTGTCTGTAACTCGACAAAGCGACATTACTTTGATATAAAGGAATAAATTTTAAAAACTTTAAGATTGACAATCGTCAGGCTCAATGGAGTAAACGTTCTTTTATCAAATAATAAATGTTTATTCTCTGGCGCTAGACTCACCATCTGTCGCATTGGCACCTAATCATCTCTGATGAAAAGTCGAAAAGATCTTAAGGTTGATCAAAATATTATATTCGGAATATTATTAGATAAATGGGACATTAGCATTCGTAGCGAGAAGAGTTTGCTTGTATTTTACTATTTGTATTGGCAATGGCAAGATAGGTAAACACACATAATGAATCTAGTTACTGCATACAGTGTGTTAGAATGGAGTGGTGTAATTTATGCGTCACCGCAGCTTTGTGGCGACTGGATAAACGCTTTTGTTCCCAAGCCAAATGGTTCTAAATCATTCGCTGATAATATCGGTAACGCTACCTCCCGACACTTACAGCACATTAAAGCCTGAAAATTACTTTTAAATAAGAATTACCATTATCTATCCACGAACTTCTTTTTTGCAAAATATTGCAAAAAACAATTTTGACTTTCATATTACAAGAATTATTTAATTATTTATTATAACTAACTGGTGCCCGCGACTCCGTCTGCACAGGATTTAACTTATCTTTATATTTTAGTCAATTCACACAATATCTTTACAAATTATAGCCTGTAAGCTATATTGTTAAGTTTCATTCAAATCCATTAATTACTTTTAAAAGAGTAACAAACATACGAAGTATCTTGGAGTCCTACTCAGAGTGTGATTTGTTTGCGGATAAATGGCAAACGATCATATCGGCATGTCTGGAGTATTGTGAGGTGAATGTTTGAATGTGTTTGTATTTTTATAATATGCTGTGTATATAAATAAATCAATGTATTGTGTACTGTACATATATTGTGTAATATTGCTGCATTTTGTGTACTTGATTACTGGTTGTACATAAGGAAGGAAGTAGGATAGGATGATTGAATTAAACGTAACAGATAGTAATTCTGGCAATGTATATTCGATGATTTTAGATTTATCTTAAAACGAAATATGTACTACTCTTAAAACAAATGCTGGTTTCCCAAAAATGATTTTAATTCACCGTAAAGTTATTTACCGGTAACATCGAAACTTGCGTGGATTGCAGGTGACTACTCCAACTCACGGCGTCTCTTTTAATGTAGCTAAATATTTCGTCGAATAACGTAGCAATTTGTAACTGCAGTGTATGGCAGCGTGGCACTGCTGGCAACACGTGCAACATTAAATGCCTGCAAGCTCCATCACAGATCATGCGGCAATTAAATAGATTTATTTACAAAGCTTTGTTACTGCCCTATCTGAGATAAACCCAGCTCGGTACAATAGTTCCGGCTCCAAAATTTCACGTGGGAATATAACCTCAACTAGAATTTCACATCGCTCCGCGCCGGGAGATTTATCCAAATCTATGGAACGGATCGCAATACATAAATCTGATATTACACATTGGGACGTACGCTTTCATATTTATATTAAAACTATTGGAAATAAGGTAATTTAGAACTTTGGCCCTTTGACAAATAAGATACAAATTTAATTTGAAAATTTTTCCTAAGCCTATAAATATATTATTTTTATATCATATAATTTTAATATGCTAACTTTGTATCAAATCAAATAATGAATAAAGTAGTGCATTTTAAAATAATAATTTGAAATAAAAACTGAGTGTAATTCTAGATTTCTGTATTTACTACATTACATTAAAATATTTACATGACAAAGGCTGAAGAGAGTGATCTAACTACAAATGTATTTTTTTATCATAGAACTTAGGTACCATGCACACTTTCATATGCATTTAATCATAAGCTGTTAATTAGGAATTTCAAACAGCCACTTCATTTGTATTTATCTGTATAGATATAGATAAAAGGTAAGAGTTTGTACTATGAGTAAGCTGATCTCAGTCTCGCACATGCAGTATACAAACAGAAATCTCAACTCGAGAAAGCAGCTCCCGTGTGAGCTAATCACGGTTCCCCGAGTTTATTTATATCTGTTTACAGTAGATAGTTCTCGTTTGCAAGTTCCCAACAAGTTTAGCGCGACGCTGCGAGGAGCGCACCGTTTGTATAACAACCCTGAGCTCAAAAGCACTCGAGCTACCTTATATGTGTACCACTGTAATCATTAACAGAAAATAAATAACGTACCGAATTAATTACTTTTCCTTAGGTAACTAATAAGACACTGCATGCAAATATAGGAATATGATGCAATAAATATGTGATCGGTTCAGCTGTTTCGGAGATTAGCCGAAACAAACAGACAGACAGACAGAAAAAAATTAAAAAAAAAATGTTTTTAATTTCTGTAGCTTATATACTTTCATATACATTTAGGGAAAAGCTGCTATTTTGGAATTACAAACAGACACTTACATTTCATTTTATCTGTATAGATTTAGGAAAAGGCTTTCATTTTTCAATTACTTTATTAAATTGTGTAATTAATCGCACCACCAAATAATGGAATCAAAATAATATGAATTAGGATTTTTGAGTGTATTTTAAAACTGAAGAAGATCAAAACCATCTTCCAAGATACTTTTATATTCATCAATTGGTATACTTTTGCGGAGTGAAAGCAAATACCCGTATATTTGAGACGAAAGCTTTTACATTCGAACCAGAACTCTGAAGAACTCGATTGCAAAGTGCGCACTGAGTCTTTTCGTACACACTTTTAAAGTACAAACTAGCCGAAGTATGTACATGTAAAGATGTTAGATAGATTTTTAAGCACACAATCGAATTTAATGGAAAATGAAACGCGGGCCTTATATATATATACTTGCTTAAAATATTAAATTCGAAATATATGACAACAACATCTATATTCTATCGTGCACTATACTACTTCATGTGATTTATCAAATAAGCTGATTTTATAAAATACTAGTTGTGCTCGGAAAACGTTGTATTGTCATATTCTTTTTTAGAGTGGATCTCCCTTATAAACCTTCATAGAAAACGGTCCAGCCACTTCGGAGGATTTGTGTAACAAACACACTAGAACATTATATATTAGATTATACTCATGACTTATAACGTGAAACGGCTGAAAAAGCCAAAGCTTGCAAATACAGGGTGTAAGGCTCCAAATATGATTTTTTCCCATTCGGTGTCGAGACCCTTGGTCCGTGGGGTCCTAGCGCTATAAGGCTTTTTAAAGAAATAACTAAAAGGTTAGTCGACATCACAGGAGACCGAAGAGCTGGCAGGTACCTCGGTCAAAGAAATATATAGTCATAAGATTATATTTTTTTAAGGTTCGTAGTTATTAGATTATATTTTTAAGGTTTTTAGTTATTCTTTATAATTTTTAAAACATTACATGACTAATTATAACCCAAGATGTTTAGAAGAAACCTATTAGCCTAAACCTATGCCTTTTTTCGTATCAGTCTCCAAAATAACACTTTAGAAATTACCCTTCGCAGCCTCAGCTGTAAGTATGCACTTATTAAATACACAGGTAAGTTATTAGAACTTCATTACACAAAAATGTATCAATAAAATAAATAATCTCGGCACGTTTATTTTGGGTGTTCGAGTTTGTTCGCTCTTTATTTGATGTCAATAAAAAAGTTTATAAGTATCTAGTTAGCTGTTCTAATCGTTAAGGAAAACACTTATTTTTATCACCTATGGAAAGTTAATTGGGTTTGTTTTCTCGTTTTCTTGGTAAATTAAATACAAACTTTGACATTTAATTAACACAAAAATATACAGCTCGAAAAACAGTATTTAAAACAAATCACAAGTAGAATGTAGGCTAAGCTCAGTGCCTTTCGAGTTTGTGACAAGAAGGCTGATATCCTTATCTCTCCTATATCATAAATTTCACGAGTGCAACCCGCTTGTTACGAAAGGCTTCTACCAGACTAGTTGTAAGATGCTCTTTGTTAACTATTAAAAAATCTACTTTGATTAATTTCTTTCGCATTCTTTCTAAAAGATTCGTGGTAAGTGATACTGAGGTGGCCGAATGATTTGAAAAATCTTTTGCAACACCTGTGACGTAAATGTAAATCTCTCGTACCAATGAGTGCTGTAATGTCACCACGCGAGCTATAAGGCAAAGGAAACTATTGTGGGGAAATTTTCGCAGGTCTAAGAAGAAATTTGATGACGTATGTGCCTGAGTCGGCGATGGAATCGCTGTCACGGTAGCACACTATTATACTACAAGGCTAAAAGTGAAAACCCTCCAAGGAAAATATAAAAATATTTTGCGATCCACGTAAAAAATATGATTCTATTTCTTCTAAGTATATACACATTTAGACACAGTATATATATAAGCTTTACAAGTAGTAAAGAATCTATGCCTATTTTTTGAAATAAGAACGTTTTCTTAGGACGTGTTGTAAGGGTTGCCAATCTTAAATATATTAAAACTCTTTTCATAAATTATTTACCGCCTAAATAATGCAGATTTATTTATGTATATAATAACATATATCATTCTGCTATCCGCTAAGACGTGACAACTCTTACTGTCACTAAGCCAATTCCGTTTATTTTCTGTTTGTGTGAGTGTGTAATTTCGAACGATTTGTTCTTAGTTTCCCAACTGGTTGTAAAGCTTATATTTAAACTGTGGTCTAGAATCGTACGTAGTATTTTTAAGCTACACAAATACATAGCCTCCGTGAGATTATCCTGTATGAGAACACAAATTGCCAGAAGTACTGGCAGGTGTGGCCTGTGCACCGGAGATAAGGTGCAAATAGACCCCAAAATTGCAAGTCATGCACCCGGAACATTGCATATCCGCTTAGCATTTACCGCTTGACTCATATTAACGGCTAACCTCTATTAAACTTGTAAACCCTAAAATCCTGCAAGCTTAATTTCTTTGCAAGTTCAGAGTTCCTCGGAAAGTCGTTTCGGCAAAGTAATTGCTTATGAGTGGTAGCGGATAAACGTAACGAGTTCCACTCTGGCGGGGCTCGTAAAATGGACTCAGGGGCTTGCATTTAATTAATACGACTAGTAGAACTACGTGAGAGCACATAGACTGGAATGGAATCATTCCTTTTGACCGCCGAACTGACTCTTGCCGTGGAAAAATTCGGCAAATTACCACTTCGGCATCAGCGTTTTGCCATCCCGTCGCTATGTGGAGTTGCACGTGCCGAATTCACTCAGTGCTTTTGAAATTGCACTTTTTTATTTCCTCTCTTCAGACTTTTGTGGCGGTTTAAGCAATGATACCGTGCCATTACATTAACCAGACATTTGATAGTTTATGTAGATATGTATGAAAAAACTGTTATCTTATCTTATACCTTTAAATAAGCAATTCTTGTAAATAAATATAAATATGTAGAATCTGAATGTCGGACACTACTCCAACGATTTTCATGAAATTTTGTGTGTAGGGGGCTGCCTACCCCTTCGGGAAATACAGGCGTGAGCATATGTATGTTTATATGTTTATAAACGTTATTACGAAGACAGCTTCTCACAAGGTCGACTTACTTACAGTTTTGCCACATAATCCTACGTACCTACTATTAACGAATATATAAGCAATATCTTCACATAAGCAGTACACAAAGGCAGTCGAGTAATTGCACTCTTAGTGACCAAAGACTCGATATATTATTCATCAGCTGTTTTAATTAAAATAGTCACAACAAATGAAACACAAAGGCTGATGGAAAGTGCAGTGTAATTAGCGTACCCTCCAGCATCCAGCTACTCCGAGGCTGGGAAGCGAAAAAGAAGTAAAGTGATGTCAATAGCCTTTAATTCAAACACTGAACAAAAGGACACCAATAATAGGGGATAATAGCCACCGCTAAACTACAAAATGAACTTTAAAATAAACGTTTAAAGCTCATTTTGTAAAAGAGCAATGAGAGGGTGTATCATTTTAGTGTGCTCGTAAAATATTAAATTGTTCCACTCTAGAGAGTGCAGGACAACCTTTTCATTTAACTCGACTACGGTGAAGTAAAGAGAAAGGGTGGCTATTATTTTGGTTTAAAGAGTCGAGACTTTTACGTGCACTTTTTAATTTTGGATTATAGTTTTTAAAATTTCGTTTAACTACCTAAAAAAGCATTGTCTTGTATTCCACATATCATCCAATATCAGCTTTAGTAATTTTTAACTTTAAATTTAATAATAACCTTTAGTAACCTGTAACAACTATACTTTACCACAAAAATAAATAGTAAGGTTTTTTATTGTGTAAATGTGCGCCTTAAAAGTCTAGATTCTGTATATTATGTTCATCTACCGCTTCTTCCCCACTAAATTACTCAACTAAACATTATTGAGCAGTGGGTACTACCTTCTCTACACCCTTATAATTACCGAGCATAATTTATCGAATACTATATCGTGTGACGTCAGATTAAATTGAATGTGGTGAACAAATTTTAACCGACTTAAAAAAAGGAGGAGGCTGCTCTATTCGACTGTATAAATGTTTAATGGCACCTTTTCGTAAATATCAAATGAATGGACTTATATGCTCTAAAATTAAGCTAATAAAACATTGGGCTTAGGTTTAAAATTTTCATGAGGATAATTTAGGTGCCACTCAGATATTTCTCGGATATACGTATAATTAAATCCCTTCTCTTATATACTAGTATTTTTCAACCTGTTTGATTATTATAAGTATTTTTAATTTTATTGTTAAAACTGAGACAGCTCCATATCGTATCGTGTACTCTATACGTATATTTAATTCCTATTTAACATTTTATCTTTAACAAAAAGTACTTGACTGCCGCCTCTAACAAGTTTTAGATGTTCTTATAATTGAACGGCGCTGAGCCTTAGTGTTCCAGGAAAAGAGCAGTAGATTAAGTACATTTACTTTAATAAATTAAACCTTTTTTAATTATTTTTGTGAGGATCTATTGTGTTCTGCGGTATTATTCAGGAGGATCTTGTTAAACACTTGTAAAAAGATTATGTCTTTAATGTCAACCATCCTCGTGAATAAATCTACCTAATATTATAATAATATGAATAATAATAATATATTTATATTATATTATAATAAAGTGTTATACTTACCAGGTTTTTTGTCAGGTCCCACGGGAACGGTTTTAAAGTATCCTTCTGTGCATCTCCTGGTTCTAAGCTACCTCCCCACCAATTTTCACCCAAATCGGTTCAGCCCTTCTTGAGTTATAACTAACATAATAACACGAATTTACTTTATATATATACTCGTATATATAGATTGTGTAAGATTAGTACAAAAGTAACCATACATTCGTGAAAGTACGACAAGTAATTACAATAACATTTATATGAGGTTACTTTTCTGTACCCCTTGGTTTCAACCATGTATAGAAATAAAGCCATGAAGGAACCTTAATGTTATCTTTACTAACATATAAAGCTGAATTGTTTGTTTGTTTGAACGCGCTAATCTCAGGAACTACTGAACAGGCTTGAAATATTACAGTGTTAGGTAGTCCATTTATTAAGGAAGGTTATAAGCTATAAATCATCACGCTAGGACCAACCGTGAGATCAAATTTAGCTTGGGGCAGCAACTAGTGTATATAAATATAAACCAAACAATGGCTATATTAAACGAAATAGTGTTTGCAAGCGTACAGCTAGTTTCATATGAGGTTATGACGAATGTCTGCATTTGTTGGAGCACAGGTGGAGCTGGCTATATATCACGATCATACGCGGCGTCTAGGGCTGCCAAGTAATCTCTCAATGTGTGAGATTAAAATGTGTGAGATTAAAAGTATTTATAAAGATTTTTCATGCATTGATAATCTATATGTATACAACTACACATACATTATATATATATAGATACACAACATTTATGTGTCGTTTTGTAATGACAAATTAACACCTTTTCACTAAATACATATGAAGTGTATACGGTATGTGCATAAAATAAATAATTTTAGAATGTTTCTCCCTCTGTTATTTTCCGGCTAATTTCTGAAGCGGCTGCACTGATTTTAACGGACCTTTCACTGGCAAATAATCAATTTTATAAGAATTTAAAAAAACTTTCACATTTTAAATCGTACCTACCTACCCCAGAATGTAGTAAGTGGTAGGTTTAACAAGCACCATCATCTGCCTGACCTTATCCCATACATTGTTGAGGTCGGCACTTGATTCAACCCGATGCAGCTGATCACCTGATTTTTATGCGAAGCGACTGCCATATGACCTTCGCAACCCCTTTTTACGAGGAAAATCTGTGATCTGGGGTAAACTAATTGTCAGACTATTTTAGGCCTCCGACTGACCTGTAACGATTGTCAAAGATGATACATTGGAAACCGGGACCGACGTCTCATCGTGCTCTCCGAGGCACGGAGGAAACTCGGGCGGTCACCCATCCAATTACAGAACTAGGGCTAGGGTTGCTTTACTTCACTGATCGAATGATATGCGCAATAGCAACTGTGCCACGAGCTCCTCAGGAGTAGGTTTAACAAGCAACTATAAGATATGTAATTGTACCCTTTACACATAATAGATTTAACTTATGTTTTTTCTGATAGCCCTTAACTGACAAGTTGCAATTAATTTCGTACAACAAGTTTGCTTTAACTTAACTTACAGATCTGTTAATGTGATTATTAAGTAACCAACACACATTAACACTTAAAATTATACATATTGAAAGCTAAATTAATTGTGCAGTAAATCACTCACTTTGTTTTCTAAAACGTTTGAAAAATAAACAAAGAAATGAAAGTCAAGAGAGACACCGAAATATCGAATGTCAGGGCCAAAAGCAGTATGTCACAGAAACTCGACAGATAAAAATACAACGTTCTCTTATTTTCTCCAGTATTGTAGTGTTAAGAGACAACGTGAAAAATGCAACAGCTATGGAAAAGCAAGTAATGTCAGCAACACACAACATTGGGGAGTAAGACGCGTATTTACTGGAATACCGAGCGACAAGCGATCCATTCCAAATGATTATTTAACTTAAATGGTAAAATTCCAAACGTGTCACATATTGGAACTCAAAACGTCACATCACTCTGCGAAATTGCACGGAAGCCTTATTTGTATTCGAGAACATTTCGCGGTCATATGCCTTCGTTTGTTCCGGCGCTAATATCCTTCTGTTTGTCTGCTGTAATTTGCGACAAAGAGACAACCGATATTTCAACTAGTTCGTGTGCACCGAATCACATTTAACATTCGTGTCTTCTTCTTTCCGAATCTAGATGGGAGCAAGCCACGGGTTTCAAGGGCTACCTATATGATTTCACAATAGGCACAACCAAAAAAATATTTTTTATAAAGCGCTTAGAATCCAGCACACATTATATACAGATTATTTATTAAATTTTTAAACACACAAGAGATTAGTAGTTTGCTTAGTGTTCACCATCATCATGTCTCATCTCATCATGTTTTCTGTCAATTTACATATCAAGTTTCTATCCTTGGTGGTATCCAAGGGGATTTCACACCACATGCTTTACGGTGAAGGAAAACATCGTGAGGAAACCTGCATATTTCTGAGAAGTAATTCAATGACGTATGTAAAGTGATTGAGAAGGCGATGGACTCACCATCTGTCACGTTGGCACTTAACCATCTTCGGTGAAAAGTGGGTGTTGTGATTATAACACCTCTGCCTACCCCTTCGGGGAATACAGGCGTGAGCATATGTAGGTTTCTATCCCGGTTTGAAAAATCTTTAGATCCGGAGCTTTATCATGAGTTCTCATTGTGTGCTCTCCTGTGACATAAAGGAACAAATAATGTTTCTCTATGTCACCGTCATCGTATTATACATCTCTCTTACAATGAGTGAAATTATCATGACAATGAGCTCATGATAAGGTCCCCGGTCCGCTCCACCAATTGGATCGTATCCTAAACTTTGAGTAAACGCAAGGTATGTGTTTTATATTAACGAGAACTTCCCAACGAGGAAACCCCGAGACTAAACCAATATTTTGATGAAACCTTTCTGAAGTACGTCTCGTTACACATAAATTCTTCGAATGTCGAACACAAACACTTGGCAGAGTTTCGAACTGAGAGCTTATGCCAACCGTTGAATGAATACGATAAATCAACATGGTATTTTACTTTTTGTTTTAAATTCGTGTCTTAAATAAATACGATGTAGATCTTTGGAAATAAGGTTATGAGTAACATCGCATACATATTCAAAATCAAAATCACATTCGCTGAAATGGGGATATTGTAGTTACAACACCTATATATACCTCTTCGGGGCCCTTCTCGGATGTCGTGAGCATATTTATTTATTTACTAGCTATGCGCCGTGGTTTCATCCGGGTAGACTTAATTTTATGAGTAGCCCGCAGAACCCCATTTTTTTTAATAAAAAGTATCCTATGTCACTCCTTGTAACAATAGCTATCCGCCAGTGAAAATTCCCCAAAAATAATTTAAAAAAAATGGTTTTTCATTGTCAGTACCGTGCATACTTTAGTATTATGCATTTAGTCAAAAGGTGTATTTTCGGAATTACAAACAGACACTTCAATTTTATTTATCTGTATAGATTATATTTTAGAATTCTAAGAAAGTCTGACAGCTGGTATAGCCCAGATTACCTCGTAAAAGGGAGTGCGAAGGTGTAAAAATCCGGTGATCAACCGCATTGGGATTATTCAAGTGCTAACCTCAACAATGCATGTGATAAGTCCAGGGAGATGATTTGTGGCTACAACTAAAGACAAAGTAAGTGTCCAACAAAATCCTTTTTAAAATATTTCATCTGTAGAAATGCTCTGGCACGTCGCTTTAAAACGGCGAAGTGTCTGACTGATTCGAATCAGTGAACCGGGATGCATGCTCATAGTAAAAGTATCGTTTTTTATCTTCTTTCATAAGCTATGGAGCTTAATATTATCTTCGGACTTTATCCATGTTTCAAGCTAATTTAAACTAAACTACGCAAAGGAAATATACAAAATGTCAGCATGTTCGGTTTGAAACCAATTGTTTAATTATGATGTCCAGTAAGCCATTAAGCCAGTAAGTCAAAGTAACATTATCTCGCGCTTGAATTAATAGAAACGATAAAAAATATACAGAAATTACATAAATCAGTCACGTGACATATGTCATTCCCGTACATAGAGGCCCAGGAAGCGCGATAATTAGCGCTGCTTACACGGTCATAGTTAACCTCCTGTTTTGTTTCGCATCAGCCTAAAGCCAAAAGTATCATCATCATGAATTTAAGAGTAATAACTCTTGTCGGTGTAACCGATGCATTTCTTTCCACTTGTCTCTGTCCAGTGCCATCTCTTTGACCTCCTTATACATCATGGCAGACACCTTTTCCTTAACTTGTCTCATATATGTTATCCTTGGTCTTCCTCTTCCTATCTTCCCTTCTACCTTTCCTTCTATTATGTTATTAAAGAAGGTATCATGTCGCACAAGGTGCCCAATCATCTTTCCCCTTCGATTTTGGATTGTGGATTGTGAAAAGTATAATATGTAAAATTAAATTGACATGATACGAAACAGAATGCAGATAAAGAAATATACTCTAATATTTTTCCAACTAATCAATTATGAAATAATGTATGAAAGAGCCGTGGTGGCCTTGGGGCTTGAGCAGTCGCCTACTACGCAAGCGACGCAAATTCAAATCCCAGCGGGCTTGTACCAATGAGTTTTTCTAGAACTTTAAATATAGTGATTTCACTCTACGAGCTTAACGGTGAACGAAAACATCGTGAGGAAACCTGCATATGTCTGAGAAGTAATTCAAAGCATAGTGCCTGAGACGACGATAGACTCAGCATCTGTCACTTTGGCAATTAATCTTCTTCGGTGAAAAGTGGGATGTTATTACGACACCACTGCCTACCCTTCCGGGGAATACAGGCGTGAGCATATGTATGTATGATGTGTGTATCGCAATATGCATCGCACATCGCAATGTATTATCGCAAAGAATAAGTAGATATTATCATGAGTGTGCCACATAAGTGCGTCCATCGGGACACCAAAACGTACCACCGTATTAAGTCGAACGCCGATGAAATTAGAAAACATACAGGGGGTGTATTACAAAACATAAACCATGATAAGTAGTCCTTGGTTTAAAAGTAGCTCTATTTCTTTCTGTGATACGGATTTAAAAGAGAGATGGACCTAGTCTATTCTTCGTTTATTCAAACGATGTTTTGTAATAGGGCACTGTGATTTACTGTTGATAATTCACGTATTTACTTAAACCTTAATGTTTCAACAGCAAGGTTTACTAAATATAACAGAGAAGTTAATATCAACAAATGCAAACACTTTTCCCGTCTCGGTAATATATTGCATTTGTTGCCATATAAGCCCTCAGTGTCCAAGTGTACAAAAGCGCAAACATACTCGGTGCCAATTGCCAAGCGATTGTATTTTGTTTCCAACAGTTTTATTTTGCTTTGAACTGTAATTTAAATTCAATATACGATTTGCATTTAGTCTGGTTGAAATGCAGTTTCCAACACTCATGTGATTGTGATCAAGTGGAAACTGGAACTTTCGTGATACCTAAAGCTGAACAATTCATTTAGAGTTAATAATAACTCACTTCATCAATTTGTGAGCGGATAATCTTCAAACAGTCGCACAAATTTTCCCGAATTAACTTTAAACGCTGTCGCGCAAGTCTCGGTCCATTTGTTTGGGTGCGAGGTTGCCTAAAACAGATACACCCACACTTTGATACACACGAGCAAGATCTAATACGAATACTAGCTATCGCTTCACTATGAGTTAATATTTGAAGACAATACAAACGTTGACTTTTCTCCATTATCTACTATCCATAAATATAATGTTGTGTTTCTACTATAAACCCATAGGAGTACAACTCCTACATGTTGGTAAAAACCGTATCATATCCGAACCGAAGTACATTAGAGATCTCGTAACATACTTCATACTGGAACTATGATCGTTTAGTTACGCGTATTAAAAACTTCTTAGCTTTGACGTTTAATTGTACGGTACCAAAATGAACCGTCTAAGCTAAGAAGTTCTTAATACGCGCTGCTAAAATCGATGATGATAGGCTGTTATACTATTAAAAGATAATGTAACACAGTGCAGTATGGTTGAATACAATAGCTAGACCTCCTTAACCTTCGGTGATTCAATAGGTCATGTTCATCAAAACTCAATTATACCTACTTCATTCATTTACACTCTCCATACGCCATGCGTCACAATTTGAAAGTACCATATAAACACTGGTAAACCTGAAATACGACTCCTGATAAGAACCAGACACTGGCCGTATTTCAGGCTTGTAAGACGTGGATACATTTATCTATTTCACCTAGGGTGTTTCTCTGAGACGTGCAGATTTCAATGGTTTCATTTCAACTTTAAGCAATCGACAATCCTTATAATTGTTTGTTTATTCGACGCGTGGTTTCACTCTAGTTGTGTGTTATCCCTCTGGAACCTTTAAATTTTCCAGGATAATCCTATCTCTCTCACTCATCATTCATCACTCCTGACACAAATAATCTCAATATCTAAATTTCTGCGTTATAAATTACAATTAAAAAATCACACTTTCCTTCTCGGTGACAATAGCGAGATCATTGAACAAATATTTTAGCACCTCGGTAACTAAATATGCGAGCAACATAAAAGGCTGTTTTTATTGGAACTATGAATGCTTTTCGATTATTCATAATGGCTATCCTTATTTTCTTTGGAAGTATGATAGCTATTCGATATAGCGCACCAAGTACTAGACTTAAATATGATGACGTTCAAAGCGTGCTCTTCGGAATATTATCTTATTCTATGGGTATTCCAATTCCCTCTAGAGTACCTTATATTTATACTGAACTGCATACAGCCGTTCAAAGATGTACTTCAAGGAGGATAATGTGAACGATATTAGCCTTAAGCTTTATCATTATATTTTAAATAGCTTGGACAAGCAGCGACGCCAGCGTGGTAGTAATATTTCATATACTAACTTATAACCCTCATTTGACCCCCTTAGAGCATTTTGGAAAACCCTTTCTTAATGGGTCCCTACCCCTCATCAAGAACACTCACTTCAAATTTCATGTCTCTAAGACCAGTGGATCAGGCTGTGTTAATAAAATAGAATTTTGATATTTACACGTATACATGGATTGTGCAGTGGTGCCAAATCCTTAAAAGCAGTAATGTTTCGCCACGAGCTTTACGGTGAAGCAAAATGTCGTGATGAATATATCCGAACACTCACAACTGAGATGTCTGAGAATAAAATTAGAGTCGGCGATGGCCTTATGCCCGTTTTGTTACCTCACATAAGTACTCGCAGCGTATTAAAAGCCTCTATTGAAAAGCGTAATATTTATTTAAGTGTTATCCGTTTAGAAATACACCTTCGAAATTCAAGTCTTAATATTTACAAGACTTAAAACACAACTGGCGTTAAAGTTAAGGTACTATTAATCGTAGACAACGGTTTTTTAAGCAGGTACGAAGATCACCAACAGGGAAGTAAACCGACAGTCTAATAATCTCAAATGCGCTGTTGCCTAGGATTTATAGCATTCAAGGAACATTAGGAGTCTGACTGCACGAATACCTACTTCACTTCCGTTTTAAAGCTCCCTTGAATATAATTTATTTCACGGACCGACTGCTCCACTGAAATAGCCTCCTTTGCATGTCTTCTTCACTCAGTAATTTCCCTTCAAAAACACAATAGATTTGATCATAGCCATTTGTTATGAAATATTGTATTGCCAGAGGGTTGTTTATTAAATTTATTACGCATACCGACAAATATTTGTAAATGTGCCACAGCATTTGATAACCAATAAAAATGGAACGTTTTCCACGGGCAAGTTATGTTTGTTAATGGAAATTTCTTTCCACTTTAGTAAACAATTTCATTAGACGCTGTTAGGAACAGATTCGAGATATTTTTTCTGATTTATGATGTTTTGTATATTATAATATACAAAAGCAACATAAAATGACAAAGTTAAAACCGAGTACTTAAATTTATTTTATTTATTTAGAGCCCGATGTGTCCCACTGCTGGGCAAAGGCCTCCCTTCGCTCTTTCCAACCCTTCCTATCTCCGGCCAGTTTTTGAGGTAAGCGGCGAGTTCGTCCTGCCATCTTTTTCTCGGCCTGCCACGTCTGTGCGTTGCATTCGGAGGAGTCCATCGTGTGGTTTGTTTAGCCCACAGTTCGTCTGACATGCGACACTTAAGTACTTTGCAATAAACATTTCAAATCATCACTCTGCCTAGTAGAGAGAAATAGGCACAATGGGATCTGTCTTTGGAATTCAAAACTACCCGAGTACCTTCACTGTACAGAAGACATAATACTCCCCTAGAGTAGTGTTGTGCTCACCGTGAGCAAGGTTGCCACATGAGACTTTGCATTAAACCGTCTTTCCTATATCTTTAAATTTCAACAAAAGTTAAGACAAGTGTCTTATACTTTTCAACCATTTTTCTTTGCGATGATAAATTCAAAAGGGAATCTCCACTGTGACATCATTCACACCGATCACTTGTTCCGTAATGGTCAAATTCTAATTCCAATTCAAAATATCTTTATTTGATTAGATTTCTTACAAAGTACATTCAAATTGTCAGAAGGACACAAAAAATACGTTAAACAGAATTATAAATGTTACCACAGGGTTCGGAAGGTTGTTTTTGTCTTTTGTTGAAGAAAACCCGATAAGAAACTCAACAATTACACCTTTAAATGTAATGGTAAAAGTACCTCAAATATTATAGGTATTTTTTAGTTTTGATCCAACTACCATAATATAATGGTCTATATCTACTGACCTGTATAGTAAATTGCATCTACTAGAATATATTTTCTTTTAAGCGCCTCATGTATCGTTACCTCTAACAATGTCGTAATACTTAATATCCGTCAATAATTGTTCAATCCCAATACGGTAGGCATTATAGGTTGATATTAAACAGAACAGCCACGTATCGGCAACCTTTAACCGAGTAATTATCTCAATAAACGAGCTCTATAGCGGAGTTATAGCCGCATCGGCGTGTGTTCGTGATGCCGATTATTATCTTCGAGAATCGCTATTGTACGAGAACTAACCATAAAGCCATAGTATGTAGTTTGTGATTAAGTTCAAATGACTACAAACATACATATATATTTATGGTTAGGAAGAGATGTTTTTATAATACCTATATTACGCCAATTATGTCTCTTGTATTAGGGGGCAAGACTATTGCCACAGACTGGGCACGACTCCGGACTGTTACTGGCCGACAAACCCAATAATACATGGCCAACCCGGAGATCGCACTAAGGACTCGTGTTCCGCAGAAGCCCTTGCAGCCACTAGACCAACGGTGCAGGACCGGTTAAACACTCAAATAACTAGCATGAACCCCAAGAAAGGACATTGAGTAAAAGCTAGTACGGTCATAAATTATTAAAACTTACCTTAGTAAATCCTGGGCGTAATGCACGCACATGTATTAAATAAATAATAAGGAACAGTTTGGTGCAAAAATGATACATTACGGCCATAAAGTTTGTAATAACGGTCATATTTCTCTGTTACAGCCCCCGACGGGCTCGGATTGAGCCAGCGTGGACAAATCCCTTAACTTGAGACAGCCAGAGGATTTACTCAAGTACCCACACAAAACCCTGTTAATGGTAGTGGCTACAAATAAGCAATCTATACTCTATGTACATTTAGATATACATAAACATATGTATACATACATATATGCAGATAAATAAAATTTAAGTGTCTATTTAAAATTCGAAAATAAAAGCTTTTCACTAAATGCATATGAAAGCATAAATATAATATGTATACGGTACTTGCTTAAAACAAATTTCATAATTTTTCTGTGTCTATCTGTCTGTTTGTTTGTTCCGGTAGTCACTGAAACGGCTGGACATATTTTTACGGGACTTTCACTGGCAGATAGCAAATTTTACGAGAAGTAACTAAGGCAACTTTTATTTAAAAAACATTTGGATTCCGCGGGTCACTCATGAAATTATATTTACACGGGTAAAACCGCTGGGCAAAGCTAATTTGGAATAGGTTTGACAGCAAGCTATATAAAATTATAACGTGAAGCAAGTCGCGGGTAAAAGCTCGTCTTATAATTAAAGTGCCAACATCATGGCCGGATTCTCTTAACTGTTTCGCCATTGTTATTTTACAATGAAATACATTTACTTGATATTACATAACATTCTCACTTCTATAAGTTATTTTTGTTTTAGTAATATTAAAGTCTGCTTTGTGGAAAATATTTCATTTTGCCTCCTAATGGGAATGTCTAGTGTGATTTATTTTATTATGTAGGTCAGAAAATTTTTCATTAAAATATATTTCTTATCGAGTGGAATGAGAGGGCGTTGTCAGGCCAACGACAAATCAATAATCTATGGAATTTCATTTTTATTGGAAGAAATTTAGCTATGCATGATATTCGATATCGTCGTTAGTGAATACTTACCTACCGGGCTATTATGGACGGGTTCAATAAATTTACTATCAAACTACAACCCTTCTTTCGTGGAATCAAAGGCGAAAAATAATGTTATTTCTCCTGAGTTGGTATTTAAACATAGAATAATCATACTTTCCATTTTATTTATTTATTGATAGCAAAAAAAACACTTGTCCACTAGACGAATTTCTGTATTGGAATGGATAAATAGGAATTATTTAAAAACACAAGAGAATGATTGAATGAATGATATGAATGAGCTAAAGATTGAATTATGAGAGTGAGTAACATTATGGAACGACTTGGACTTGTTGCCATATACCAACAATTGATATATGTATTAACTAGATTTGACTGAATACACCAATTAAGAGTAATATAATTATGAATATAAACAAAAACGTATGAGTTCGCTCCCCTCACAATACTCCAGGCAATTTAACATTGCCGTCTGCCATTAATCCACTCCACGACACATTCGGGTTGGACTCCAAGTGAGCGCTGAACGCGGAGAGAGTGCAAAGGACTCATCCCTTGCGGCTATATCATACCACTGAGGCAACACAACATTTATATATACAACGTTTGTACATATAAGGGCCTGAGACGACGATGGACTTTCCCTCTGTTACGTTGGCTCTTAATCTTCGGTGAAAAGTGGTTGTTGTTGTTGCAACACCTCTGCTTACCATTCTGGGACTGAGTACATTTACTTGTTCACTAACTGTGCCCCGCGGCTTCACCCGCGTAGACAAAATTTGGTGGCTATTGGTCTTAGCGTGATTATAGCCTATGCCTTCTTCAATAAATGGACTACCACTGAAATAATTCTTCAAATCGGACCAAGTAGTTCTTGACCTAGCGCGTTCCTGCAAACAAATCAACCAAACTCTACAGATATATGTATATATATATATAAATATATATATACTCCGGTGAACGTCAGTCTCGAACCAGGGTACTCTAGTTTCGTTATCGCCCCGTTAACTGGAAGCCTCACCTTTGAGCTTGGTAGCTCAGTTATGGTTAACTTGACAGATGTCGGCGAAATTTGCTGTCGTATTGTAATGATATTTTGTGAGTTTTTCGGTGCCTGAAAACATAGTCAAAACGATGTTTTCCATAAATGAAACCTAGCTAGATCTATTTTTAGCCCCTGAAACCCCCTAGATGCAAAATTTCATGAAAATCGTTGGAGCCGTTTCCGAGATTCCGATTATATATATACAAGAATTGCTCGTTTGAAGATATAAGATACATACAAACATATGCTGACGCCTGTATTCCACGAAGGGGTAGGCAGAGGTGTTGTAATCACAACACCCACTTTTCACCGAATTTGATTAAGTGCCAACGTGACAGATGGTGAGTCTATAGCCGTCTCAGGCACTATACATACTTGTTTGAAATACTTCTCAGATATATGCAGGTTTCCTCACGATGTTTTCCTTCTCCGTAAAGCACGTGGTGTGAAATCACTGTACATAAGTTTTTTTAGAAAAACTCATTGGTACAGGCCCCGCTGGGATTGAACTTCCACATATAATTTATCGATCCGAACTGCGACGTTGATACAACATAAAGCCCATCATCAATGCAGTCTACTACGTGAAACCTCAAATCTCACAATTTTTCACTCTAGCGCAATCCCACTCTTCCCATAAACTTAGATCATTTTAATACAATGGAAAATGCAAAGTTTGTAATAAATCAATATCAATCCGAATGCGGAGCGGGGGTCGACGTGATTTTGCATGCAGATAGACAAAGGAACGGAGTAAGTAATCTTATCCCTGAATAATCTATTCCCGTGGGATATTACAAAACGTAAAGGAAATCACGGGGCGTTAGTTGTTAGTCTAAATTCAGATTGACTATATACGGACGTTTTTCGATAACGAATATACATAATTTACGATTTGATCAAGTAATTCAAAATATTCTTATTTAATTAGACTTCTTACATGACCAAATTAATAGTAACTCCTATGACCAAATTAATAGTATTTTTCAGAAAGGTTAAATTCGGAGCACTCGTAACCGAAGAAAGTGTATGAAGAGATGCATGAATGTGGATGAAGCGAAAGAAGTATGTAAGGATCGTAGCATGTGGTAAACGGTGGTCTCTGCCTATCCCCGTGGGAGCATATGTATGTATGTATGTACTTCTTACAAACTACTACTTTAACTACTTTCAAATCGTCAGAAGTAGACCGAAGAAAAAATATTATAAATATTAACACCGGATTCGGAATGTTAGTTACTCTTGCTGAGAGCCCGGCAAGTAACTCAGAAACAGGATTATAAATGTTAGCACCGGGTTCGGAAGGTTCCTTTTGCTGAGAAGAACCGAGCAAGAAGCTAAGCAATTACTATTTTAAAAATAAGTGTCCCAAGTGTTGGTTTTGACAAACTTCGACGAATTACCTCGCGTTTTAGTGCGACTCAAAATGGGTCAGAGCCCACTGGTCCCCTAATATTCATCCAAGAATAAAAGTTGTAAGTGAACAGTCAATTATGAATTCGGAGGCGGGTTGTGAACAATCTAACTTATCCTTGGGGTTCTATATATTACCAACATCTACGCGGGCAACGATGTGCCTTTCGCTACGGAGGTCTATCTCGTAGACCGTTGTCTTGTGACCGTAATCACAGAAAAGCAGCTACGCTAGCTGCTACGAGCTACGCCACTATGCGGGGAAGTCAAGCGTCTGACTTGTTAGAAAATACTATAATGATAATAGTATTTTTTTATTTATATACTTCATTTATTTATTTAGTCTAATGATTTT
The DNA here is from genome assembly GCA_929442735.1 of Watsonalla binaria. Classification (NCBI taxonomy): domain Eukaryota; kingdom Metazoa; phylum Arthropoda; class Insecta; order Lepidoptera; family Drepanidae; genus Watsonalla; species Watsonalla binaria. The sequence continues at coordinate 3,990,513 of OV838932.1, forward strand.
GTCTAAAAACATAAATTCTAGACCTCCACCCTCTAGTATCAAATCCATCTCACTTTCAAAAATAGGTAAAACCCCGCGGTGTCACCCACGAAGACCTAATTTCATGACTGGCTTTATTTCTCGGAAAACTAATTACCGGTTTCTTTATAAAAGTCTAGAAGGAGTAACATCAGCTCTTTGCCAGTGAAAGTCCTTAAAAAATCGGTCCAGCCATTTTAGAGATTAACGGGAACAAAAAACAGATAGGAAGAGAGACAGCAAGAGAAAATAAATTATATATTTTTTTAATGTAATCAAGAATCATATTATAATTTCATAAGCATTTAGCTATTCATTTGAAATTACAAACAGACACTTCAATTTTATTTATCTGTATAGACACAGATTGAATGAAAGAGAGGCAACCAAGTAAACGTTCTAAAATAAAGGAGAAAACTTATTTGAAAGTCTAATAAAACTTGTATGGCTGTGAGCATTTAGATCACAGCTCCTAATTGTATTCATAACTCACTTCGAGAGAAACATATATCAGAGCGAACTGTAATATTCTTTTATTATACAGATTTGTTGAATAAATCTTGCGAGCTAGGTGGGAAACTGAGCGGCAGGCCTTCCCACTTATCTTAGCACTTTCTGTTATATCCTCATGAAAGAGAGAAACGATTTACAACCATATAAGTAGTAGCTTGACATACATACATACATATGCTCACGCCTGTATCCCATGGGGGTAGGCAGAGACCACCGTTTGCCACATGCTACGATCCTTATATACTTCTTTCGCTTCACCACATTCACACCGAATTGGACCTTTCTGTAAAATACTATTACTTTGGTCATAGTAGTTCTTCCTTAGACGCCCTCTACCGACACTTCCGGTCACATTCGCTCTATAAATGTCTTTTGTTAATCGCTTTTCACTCATCCTTTCGATATATCCAAACCATCTTAACATACTTTTTCTATATAGCTTGACCTAGGAAGATAAAAAAATATCCTACTATCTGTGCTCAGCGGTTTCATACTAATGATTTATTTATTTAAAAAAAGCATACAGTCGAATTGATAACCTTCTTCTTTTTGAAGGCGTTAAAAAATAACTCATTATAATATTACGTTACTTAAGTAAAACTTCGCATACTCCATTGCCAAACATATATTACTATATACATACCTGGAACTCTATATTAGCTTATCCTATTTACCTGTTGTTAGCGCACCGCAAGAACATAAAGCATATAATAAATAAAGAACACAGAAAATTTAGAGCACTGCGTTTCGATGCAATCTTCTGTAAGATGGAAATACGACCAACTCCAACTTTTCCGAAAATCTTGAAAGATATTCAGAAAGTTAATCAGGAGATAAGTTTTCCACAATACGGTGCAGATACAAAACAAAATTTTATCCAAGATCGACCATGGACGAAGTTTCAGTACGAACACTGAGTGAGGTTTTGAACTATACAATTCGTAAGATTTAAACTTCAAGGAAACTCCATGACTCTTATAAGTAATAACAGGTAAGTAGTCGTGTCCAATACCTTTGTATTTTGTGTTCATGTAGTAAATAGGTAGGTACGTACTTAGTATTATTTGATTGCAGGACTCAAAGGTAAAATAATGTTAGTGGAATCCACAAGACGCTAAAGCTCAGAGGTGCACTGACAGCTTATAAAGAGAGCTAAGGTGACTGACTGACTGACATAGTGATCTATCAACGCACATCCCAAACCGCTGGACCGATCGGGCTGAAATTTGGCATGCAGGTAGATGTTATGACCGCTAAGAAAAGATTTTGATTAATTCTACCCCCAAGGGGATAAAATAAGGGATGAAAGTTTAGGCTACTTTCATGGATTGGTATTGATATGCTATACTAACGCGGGTGAAAACGCGGGGCACAGTTAGTTCATAATAAGCGCTCAATGAACCTAAGCCATGATAGTTCCACTGTGTGATAGTGACACATTTATACCCATCATATTATTAGTAGTTAAATCTGTCAAATACGATGATTAAAACTAACATAGCAAGAGCTCATTAAATTGGAAATTATTGAGTGCAATAAGTTAAGTTATTACAACATCGCTAAATAAAATGAGGTTCATAGTATTGCTAGAGTTAAAAGAAACTAAATAGACATGGGCTAGGCTCATTTATTATGTATACCTATGTCTTTTAACGATAATTGCCGACTCCAACAATGTATGGGATAAGGGCGATTGCATTGCCAAGCAACCTTAAATATGTGCATAATTTCTTAAGGAGATACAAACATTATTCATTTCGAAAAGTGCTATTTTTTATTGACACTACAATCTTATATCTTAATTGGAATCTCGGAAACGGCTCCAACGATTTTCATGAAATTTTGGAAAACTACGTTTGGACCATGTTTTTAGACCACGAAATACTCATAAAATATCATTACAATACGACAGCAAATTTCTCCGACATCTGTCAAGTTCTAGTAGCTCAAAGGTGAGGCTTCCAGCTTACAGGGCGATAACGAAACTGGAGTAGGTACCCCGGTTCGAGACTGACGTTCACCGGAATTTTTTTTTCTTGCTTCCTTTTTGTTGTTTGAAGCAAAAACCGAGCAAAGCTCGGTTAACCAGATATTAAAATAATTATACACCACCAACTGATGACGTCACCTCATTTCAATCACGTGACCTCAGCCATTACGATACGAAAGTATTTCGAACGTCACTTAAATTACTGAAAAACTTTTAATTAGCCGCTGTACAGATTTTAATTAGTCGCTGAACAGATAAAGAGAATTCTCTCCTTTCAGTGGACTAATTCCTTCATAGATTTTCTACTAACTCTATGTAGGTTAGTAAAGGGGATAGGTAAGTACTCACAAAACGTTTAACTTTTTACGAGTCTTTTTCTCAACATTAGCATTTGCAGGATAACTTTCCGTCTTCCATTCTTTAACTCTTTTGTTACCTTTTATGAACCTATTGCTACAAAATTATTTCCACGTAACAAACAATTTAAATCTAGGATAAGACAAGGAAAATAAAGAATTGCTTGACTTATCAGCAAAGGTTGTGTCTGTTTGACTTGCTTAATATGACATTGACGCCAGTTCCAATCCAAACCGTCTATATACATGAGATTGTTGGTGATTTCTAAAACCACGAGCTTTACGGCGAAGGAAACATTATGTCACGCCTCTCAACTCTTATGGCAAGTCGGGAAAATAAATGTTCGATCCGACGATTTAAATATTTCGAGAAAAATATCCTAACAGTTCGACTATCAAACTTCTTGGAATAAACGCTTCAAAGGTAATAGATAGTTTTATGTGAGATAAGGTGACCTACTAAGGTTAAATTCAGTGAGGTTAGTATATACCTAATTGCCAAGATAGCAAGAACATAACACTAACACAGATATCGATTTACATAAATAACCACCTACCATTGATAAGCTTTGTTTACATATCGAATGCAACTATAATGTAACCTAATTACCGTGAGGGTAGTTACTAGTCATTACTTTGAGGCTGAATGTTTGCATGTTTTATTGGCAAAGGCAATATTATCATGAAAAATTTTATTTTTGACTTTTACAGGTGCCGTTACGATTTTTGTGCACTGGAACTGTGTCCTTGGGCTTATATACTTTTTTATTTTATTTATAGTGTATTACTCAATATACTCTGCAGGAGGCCTTTACCCAATCTGGGGACCTCGCTTAAAATAAGTTATTAAGTAATTAAATTAGCAACTAAGTTGAAATAAAGCATGGTGAAATAAAGGCTTTTTTATTTTTATTATTTATTTTATTTATACTCAATATTGTAATTTTTTTTAAGGATAGAACCATTCATCCGAACCCGGTGGCAGCATGTGCAATCATGTCGGTCTGACAGTTAGATATTAAATATTTTGAATTCTGAGCACTCAGTGAAAATTTGTGTCGATAACTGTAGGTATTTGTTCTGTAGAACAACAAACAAAACTGAAAAATGTATTTTGTTCGCACTCGCGCCTTGCAGACCCAAAAACTTGAAACTTGAACCTATGATTGTTTAAGCGAAGCTCTTGGCTTTGACGTTGCATGTTATGGTATCAAAATGAAACTTCAAAGCTGAGAAGCATTCAGCATATAATTAGTGGATAGCCGTGATGGCCTCGGGGTTTGAGCAGTCGCCTGCTACGCGAGCGACGTAAGTTCGAATCCCAGCGGGGCCTATACCAATGAGATTGTCTAAAATAAAACTTATGTGTAGTGATTTCAAACTACGTGCTTTAAAGTAAAGGAAAACATCGTGAGGAAACCTGCATGTCTGAGTCGAAATTCGAAGGCGTATAGTATAGTGCCTGAAACGGCGATGGACTCACCTCTGTCACGTTGGCACTTGATCATATTCGCTGAAATGTGGGTGTTGTTTACCACACCTCTGCTTACCGCTTCGGGGACCCTTCTGGGATGGCGTGAGCAGATTTATTATGATTTTATTTGTATAATTAGTTGATATTATGTACCTACTATGAAATTACAATCATGACATGTGGCGCCATCTAGGAAGTGTTGGCGTCAGTACGTTGTGATAAATAATTGTATTTGTAGACCACATCGCACAGAGACACTGATAAGAGAAAAGGAATTGAATTAAGTTGGGTTTCATCTATACAGATAAATAAAATAGTAGTCTGTTTGTAATTCCAAATTAGCAGTTTCTCACTAATGCATATGAAAGTACTTATATCAGAAAACCAATTAATAAAAAAAAACTGTGAGTCTGTTTGTTCCGAGTAATCTCCGTCATGGCTAGTCCCGATATTAACTTAGATATTATAGTTATAGATACCAACTAGATATTAGGAACTTTTTTTGGCAGATAGCTAAACCTAGGAGTAATTCAGGCTACTCTTATTAAAAAAAAATGGGTTCTACAGGCCATCCATGAAATTAAGTCGATGCGGGTGAAGCTCATGGAACAGTTATTTAATAATAATAATGAGCATTCAATTTTAGTCAACATATTTATTACATAATAAAACTACATTATACAATACCTACTAAGAAACTACTTTTGTTTAGCTTGAATATTTGACAGTTTGGTTGGGTCTATTTTGAACGTTTTCTGCACGGGCCCTCGGCCAGCTTTTGTGAAGATCATCTCATCTATTCTCTGTCTGTCAGCGAGTTCCCTTGAAATCTTAACATTAGTCCAGGATTCTTTGGCACCATCTATAAAACCTTTTTTCTTAATTGGAAGGTTTTCCGGTGAATGTTTGATTAGTGGTTGGATCTTGAAGTAGTCCCGGACTGCTGGGACCTTCAATAATCCCACTTGAGCAAGGGATATGAAGTTACTGGAGCACCAGTACACAAGGATGGCACCAGGAAAGTTGATTGTAAATGGTATCATGACCAGTGGGATGGCTCGCAGCACATACCTCATCACCTGCATGTTGGATGCATCTAAGCGGCCTCCATCAACACCAAGCTCAATTGTCGCCCACATTGTGGCACTAGTGATAAGTGGCAGTAGGAAATATTGATCAGGTACTGTCAAATCCATAAACCAAGCCAAACCACCATGTGACATACTTTCAACAGGACAATTAGCCATCCCTCTCAGACCCATAAAAAATGAAATAAACAGAGGTGCCTGTGCTATTGGAACTATAACATTTTTTAATGGATTTAAACCCTTTTCTTTCATAAATGTCATCATTTCTTGTGCATAGCGAGCAGCTTCTAACTGATTGCCTGTCTGCCTTGCTTCTGTCATTTTCATCTGTAACACCTGTATCTCTGGCAGGTTATTATTCATAACAGCTGTGTTCCGTTGTGATAGTATGACCAGAGGGAACATGAGAACTCTGACACAAACTGTGCCTATAACAATAGCTCCCCACCAGGGCACGTCGAGGGAGATATGCAGGTACTCCAAGCAGTTCTGTACGAGACCGACTGGACTCCAACCACCGAGGCCGAGACTAGCAAAGGTCGGCTCGCCATTTGGTGCGAGAGACTGCACCGCTCCTGTTAGATCAGTGATCATCGAAGGGTCGGGAACCGGGGGTGGCTCTGGTATGCTTTCAAGCAATGTCGTTTTCCCGGCATCGTTACTGCCTGTCGATGCAAATCTAACCGATGCAGCTGATGAATAAACGTAATAAACCTTCGCAGTTCTAACCTCATACTTTTCACTGAACAAGTTTATTAAAGCGCTTCGACGCCCATGCCGACTAAGTAATTTAAACATTTTATTGTGTTTAATCAAGTGGTAGGTATTTAAAGTTAATATGAAATTAATATCTAAAATTCTAGATAAAATACAATATTCCCGATACGGCACATTTTCTGACAATATTAAATTTTGTCTGACGTTTCTGACATCATTATGGCAGCCCAAGTTGACAGTTGACATTCTCTGATGTTGATGTAGCTCCATATCAGCTTCATTTATAAAAGTCATTGCCAGAGTAAAAATATATTAAATTGTGATTCTGTTCATTTCTAAATCTCTCTCGTCTGTCATGTCAGTCAATCAATGTCAAATAACAGGCAGTGTCAAGCTTTGTAATCAAATCTAATCAAAATAAAAAAATTGTGCATGTGCGCAGCGCACCCAGGCAAGGTTGTTTGTTAATACCTAATTGAATAGATATGAAAATTTTATAGAGAGAATACAATGGCTCACATATCTTACCCATTTAAGAAAACAAATAAGTCCATCTATCAGAAGCCGGCTTCTGTTGTCACTGAAGATGCTGTGTATTGGAAGAAATTAGGTGTAAGTTTTGTTGGTTAACTCACGTCATGTTGTTATTTACTGTGTATCAAAATATAAAACGTAATTTTGAATGTTCTTATAATTTCAGCTGCCCGTACTTATCAAAGAGTTCGGTGCAATAGATTATTTGGATTTCAGCCCTGTCGAACCGTACTATTTCGCAGCAACGTGTTCAGTAAGAGTGCAAGTAAGTTATAATATATTTTTCTATCATTTAATGAGCATATATATATATATATAATTAAAGAGCCGTGGTGGCCTCGGGGTTTGAGCGGTCGCCTGCTACGCAAGCGACGCAAGTTCGAATCCCAACGGGGCCTGTACCAATGAGTTTTTCTAAAAAAAAAAAACTTATGTACAGTGATTTCACACCACGTGCTTTACCGTGAAGGAAAACATCTATCACGTTGGCACTTAATCAAATTCGGTGACAAGTGGGTGTGGTGATAACGACACCTCTGCCTACCCCTTCGGGGAATACAGGCGTGAGCATATGTATGTGCATTTAATGAGCTACATATATATATAACTAGTACATAATAAACTGTGAGAAGCTGGTAATAATGATAAATGCTTAGAATTTATTAACCATACCAATATGTGAGATATGGATAAACAGGTAATGTCATGTTATTTTTCCAGGTATATGATCCAATAACCAAAGTAGTAACCAAGAATATATCCAAATTTGTGGAAGCTGCATATGGTGGCAGCTTTAGAGCAGATGGTAGACTACTAGTGGCTGGCAGTGAGGAGTCAGCTGTTAAATTGTTTGATGTTCAGTCTAAGAATGTATTACGAGTTTTTACTGGACACACTAGTCCTGTAAGTATATTTAAGATTTAGCTTGAATAAAATAAATCCTTTAATTCATTGATGATTCTAAACTAAGCATGTGCATATACTAAGTTATAGCTTATGTCCACCCAGAAATTGTGTAACAATTTTTTTTATTGGTTGAGTTAATACTGAGTTTATTCATTATATTTTATATAGTAGAAACATATTTTATATTATTCTAATCATAGGAAGAAAGACTAAGCAGAAATAGTATTTTTCGGTTTGCAAAATATTAGATAGAATAGAATAGAATACTAATTTATTAAACCATAAAATGTATACAAGATTTCCTATGTGTAGAATACAGATAATTGGTCCAGCAACACCTAGGTATTTGTGCTTTATTTTTCACCCCGAAGGAAATAAAATAGACCTAGTTAGGGGTGTCTTTAATATATATGAAAAAAATTTGTGCAGTTATGTAAACATGCTAAAAACACAGAAAAAGCTAATTACGGGATTCACAATACAGCCTTGTTATTCAGTGGTAACATATAAAATTTTATTTGAGACCTGATGTTTAGCATCTATCAGCTGACAGACAGCGATGTAAGAGTATAATATAATTTGAATTAATTTCAGGTCCACAGAACCTTCTTTACGAAAGATCAAGTTAAAGTTCTTAGCTTCTCAGATGACAAGTCCGTTTGCATGTGGGATATAGCAACCGAAGAGAAACTTGCAAGCTTCACAGAGCACACAGATTACGTCCGAACAGGAGCCCCCAGTCCTATCACTCCAGATATTATTTTATCTGGAAGCTATGATCACACAGCCAAGCTTTATGACTGCAGGTCCAATGAAACTGTGATCACTGTAAACCATGGCAGTCCAGTTGAATCCACACTGTTCTTACCATCAGGAGGCTTGTTCATCAGCGCAGGAGGCACTGAAATTAAAGTATGGGACATCTTCAATGGTGGTAAACTCTTAGCAAACATTTCTCAGCACCATAAAACAGTAACAGCTCTCAGACTTGCTAGCAACAATAGTAGACTAATGTCCGCATCACTGGATAGACATGTCAAGATCTATGATATATCAACATTCAAAGTTATTCACACCATTGACTTCCCTAATGCAGTACTCAGCATGGCAATATCAGAACATGATGACATATTAGCTGTGGGCATGATAGATGGCATTATATCAGTAAGAAAAAGAGAGCAACCAGCCCGACGATCAGATCAGGAAAAAAGAGGTTTATTCAAGTTTGCTCCAGATCACATAAAAACTGACACTGTTGATATTGTTGTGAAAGGGAAGAAAGATGTAAAAGGACCTGATTTCGAAAAGTTCTTGCGGAAAATGGAATTCAGTAAGGCTCTTTCAGCAGTCCTAAAAACTTATGTGGCTATGAAGCATCCTGAAAAAACAATTGCCGTTATACAAGAAATGCTTAGAAGGAAAGTGCTACACATTGCAATGGATGGTCTGAATGAAAAAGATATGGGCACATTACTAAAATTTTTCAAGAAAAATCTTGGTGAAACAAGATTTTCGAGAACAATAATAGATGGTGTTAATGTGTTCATTGATGTGTTTGAAAGCAAAGTGAAAATGTTCTCTGAACAGAATCTAAGGCTGTACACATCACTACAAAACGAAATAAAAGAAGAAATAGATGTATGTAATAGGATAAGTGAACTAGAAGGAGCTATTGGTATGCTTTTGGCTGGTGCCCAGATCAGCATGAACAATGATACAATAGATCATACTGAAAATTTATTGCCTTCATCTAAAGCGCTGAAAGATATTGTTATAGATGTATGAATAAAACTGAATTAAGGTTTTGCGTGTATTTTCTTTATGGCCCATTTTATTTACTTACCCAACATTTTATTTGTAACTGTAACTTGTTATTAAAACAATTTATTCTCCAACAACCGAAACCCAAACTAATTTAAAAATTACATGTATTCTTGAAACTGTAAATCACATGGCTAAAGTTCCCAATTTCTCCGAAATAAATGTTGCTGAAATCAAACAAAAAAATCATTGAGATAAAATAGTCTTGCAGGTTCACAGAGTATATGGAATCCTAGTCTGTAACAACAATTATTATATCTTTGTGCTTATGGTCACATAATGGCTTATAATTGAGTAAGATTATCAATTTTATAGTTTAAAGTTTTGATAAAATAAACGCTTTTGCTGCGTATAGTTGATTAAAATTTTCTTTGTCTATGGTTAAATCTCAACTTCGTAAACGACATAATTCCCTCAACTAAATCTTAGCTGTGATGATTCAAAAACGTTTCGCAGATTAGCTGAATCACCACAGGTTTTGGTATGCAAGACCAACAAAGAGATTTTAGTTGAGTTTAGGACTAAATTCAGTTTTTACGAATATTAAGTAAACATTTTTATGTCTATGCAATAATGAAAACCATAATTTTTTATCTATGATAAAAATTGCAATGAAAATTAATGAAGTTTTGTCAATGGTTAGTTGTTGTCCGACAAAATGACGTTTCGTAAAAATTCTGAAAACGTTTACCTTGTTGTACCTATTAATTGCGTGAATTAAAATTAAAATTGGTTTCAACTCAATAAAGTGTTTGATCGTGAAGAAAATAATGAAAAGATGCTATATGGGAACATATTGAAATTTTTGATTCTAATAAATCGTAAGTTCACTTGAAAGGTTTCATGTTTATTTGTTGTATTTTTTATTCTTGCGGCCGTACCCAGTTTCCTTTTTCGGGGACCGTACATTATTTACATATTTTGCACATAAATTAAGTACCTATATTGAATTCGTTGCGATAACGAGATCAGGTTATATTTATTTTTCATTGTAATTGTGACATTGGAGACACCACGAGATGATTATGTATGTTGTGACAATTTTTAGGTGTCCGTATATAAATAAAATGGATGAGAGAAGAGTGGCCGATTATTTTGTGGTAGCCGGACTGCCAGAAGAACCGATATTACTCGATGATTCGGATTCTGGCCACTTGAGAGGGTACAGTACTAAGGCGCCGATCACGGATATTGGTGAGTTCCAATTTATTATTTTCAAATTCGTTCAATTCTGTTTACTGTTTCTTTAAATTCTATCTAGTCTTTTTGAAGTAAAAAAATAGTTGAAGACCTTGAACTCATAGTTTTGGATTGATTTTCTCAAGATGTGACAAATAGATTTGTCTTTCTTCTGTATTTATTATAATTTACCATATGTTTTTAATTGATAAAAATTATTTCTTTGTGTAATGGCTGTTCCATTTATCTTGTATTTTACTATAACTTTATTACTAGCTTCAGACCATGGCTTAATCCATGGTTACTTGAAATATAAAAAGTTTGTAACCAAGATGCTAATGTATAATTGTAATATTTTATCTGTGTGAAAAATTTCTAAAGTGATTGAGTTAGAAGCAACTAAACCTAAAAAAAATATCCTAATAATATTAATGAGATTTAGATTATGAAACCCTAACCATGCAAATCTACTTTCATGCTAATGCTAGTTGCCTCGTTACAGGCTTATTTTGAATACCTGTTATTTAAACACATTCAACCTATACTTTAAAAAATCCATTCATAATAAACATTTTGGGATAAAAACATGTATGTGTTAGAAGGAAGTAATTAATTATCATGTCCTTCCCTGTATTATGCTCAATTTAATCTCTAGGACACTGTTACATTGTTGGATCAATGATATCACCTAGAACTTAATTTATTCATGTTGTGATAATGATCTATGACTTTAGCAATTCATTATTACATTTATTTAAATAGTGAACGTCACATATAACATGCTGCATTATAATAATTAGCAGGGCCTGTACCAATGAGTTTTTCTAAAAAACTTATGTACAGTGATTTCACACCACATGCTTTATGGTGAAGGAAAACATCGTGAGGAAACCTGCATATTTCTGAGAGTTTGTGATTACAACACCTCTGCCTACCCCTTCGGGGAATACAGGCGTGAGCATATGTATGTATAATAATTACTATATGCTCCACAGTATCAACCTCTACATAAAAAAAAATTACATCCTGACTGACTGACTGACTATATCAATGCACAGCCTTAACTACTGATCCTAGAGATGTAAAATTTAGAGTGTTACTAACCATATATAGTAAGAAAGGGTTGACAGTTTAGTGTGAAAAGTTACTGCCTCCCAGGCAAAGCCATGGGCGCAAACTAGTCACATATAATTAGTCAATGGTGAAGCTAGGAAACCCCTTTTCTGTAGTTCTTCTACTGAGATAGAAAGATGTTGTATGCTTTTATAGTTAACATATATTTAATTAAAAAGACCTGATAAAGGTTTGGAGTTATGTAAAGTTGAAGTGTCATCTATCCAATAGTTTCTTGGAAATTTAATTACCAGTAAAGAATGAAATTATCAAATTCTTATTTAAAACTTAGTAAGTGTCCACATGAGTGAAGTACATTATTATATACTAGGAAATATGAAATATTGAGTAACAAGGTGCTAAAATAAGGTTTGTGGTTAGGCATTATATTACTTGAGTAACTGATATGCAAATAGTTATCAGAACATAAGTTGATTTCATAGTATTTATAGATTAAACTATTCATACTACATTAATGTGGCTCATAATTTTATGTTTATATACAATCATACTCACAAACATATACCTGTAACTAAATAATTGTTTCAATCTCTAATTGATTTGATAGCATAATCATAGTTAAAGATATAAATATATTTGAGTAATACTTAACTTGACAGAAAACTTAACTAGCACACAAACAAAGCATGTGGTAATATATTATGATGATATTATAGTTGGAGCTCTCTAGAGGTTTGGTTGTAAGAAGGGTTTGGAGGTGGGGGTGTTCATAAGGTCGAAGGACTCATAAGGCAGACTATCGTTCAGAAGGACCTTACATGCAGTTGTCCTTATAAGGTTTGAAGACATCTTCACAGGGTCGGCAACGCGGGCGTGTTACCATAGGCTGCTTTAACCACTTACCATAAAGTGGGCCGCATGCTTGTTTGCCAAGGTAGCAATTGGTATAAAAAAAAATGATGGCAATTATTTCTATCCACTCTACTCCTTCTTCCCTTCCCAGGGCAGAAACACAATGTAAAGGTTCAGAATAGGCCATCATGCCTACCTCTCGAATATTTTATAACCTTTGTTGTGTAATATAATATAATTATAATAATATTATAAAGAGGAAACGTTTGTATGTATGTTTTGTAACGAATTGGCTCGAAAAGAATTAAACCAATTTAAAAAATTCTTTCACCATATAGTAGTCACCATTTTACCCCGGTAAACCCACGGGAACGAGAACTACACGGGTGAAACCGCGTGACGTCCGCTAGTATAATATAAAAATGAATGTTAATTTTTTTTTGTTTACACATAAAAGGGAATATTGTATAAATTATTTTCATAAAACTATATTTAATTATACCTATTTCATGATAATAAAGTAGACTATACAATATATGAGAGCAATACCTACCTACAGCCGCATGGGTATAAAAATGTAAAATTATACCTACTATTCTTAAGTCCTTAATTTTATTCCATTGTTTGATTCATATATTGTGCTACAATTAATGGTATATTGAATGCGAATGATTTATAAAATTCAAGGTAAATACGATTCCAAGACCAAAAAAATTTGCATCTGCTACCAACTCTGACAAATAATTACTATTTACTTTGATGCTTGCCTATGAAAAAACTAACTTTTATGGTTTTATTACGAAGGCAAGTAAGTTGCAAAGTGGTTTGGAAAATAACTATAGCCTATTGACCCATGGATTGTTTGCAACATCAAGAGTACTATTTGCAATTAAATTATCTTTTGAGAATCTGTCTGTACCTACTAATGTAAAGTCTGTCTCTGCGTAGCTCAGGTACCCAATTCCCCCAAGAACACGACACTAGTCTTAAAGCTGAAGAGGCCTTTAGGCTAAAAGACAGTCATTGCCGACGGGATTGAGTAGTCCAATGCTCCGCATCGACGCAAGTTTGATACAATGAGTTTTTCTAAAAAAGCTTAAGTGCTTAACGATGAAAGAAAATATCGTGACGAAAACTGCATATGTCTGAGAATTAATTCAAAGACGTATGTATAGGCGACGATGTATTCACCATCTGACATGATGACACTTAATCATCTTCGATGAAATGTGGGTGTTTTTATTACAACAGTTCTGCTTACCCATTCCGAGACCCTTCTGGGATGGCGAGAGCATATTTCGAATTCCCAAGTTCCAAAATTAGAATGGTAGATCCAATTAATGCGAATTATGGCATCGGTGGGTTTTGGGTAGTACGGGGATAAACGTATGTGTGTTAGTCAAGGGCAACACGTGTAACCCATAAGGATAAGTAGGTTAACCTAGTTTTTGTGAAAGTAGCAAAAGTCGCAATTCTAAGTCTTGTGTGCTGATGTATGCGTTAATGAGCGGAACTGGTTTAATCTGCGCCACACTGGAAACTAGCGCAATCCAGTAGCCTTTACATGTGAATCCACATTTTTAACTTTCTTTAGATGGTGGAACTGGGATGGTCAAGTTCAATTACCAATCAATCATTAATTACCGATAGGAGAAGTAATGGGTTTTTGTTTTTACAAATATCCACCACGTAATGCTTTTTAAGATAGGTATTTACTTATTATAATATTAATAATTTATAATATTGATTACTAGCTGTACCCCGCGGTTTTACCCGCGTAAAGTAAATTTCATGGATGACTCGCGAAATCTTAATTTTCTTTTTAAATAATTGTAGCCTTACTTTTTCTTTGTAATATTACCTATCGTGAAAGTCCTGTTAATATCGGTCAGTCGTTTCGGAGATTAAACGGAACAAACAGACAGACAGAATAACAATAAAAATTTGTTTTTTTTTCTCGGTACCGTATATACATGTATTTAGAGAAAAGCTGTTATTTTGTAATTAAAAACAGACACTTACATTTTATTTATAATTCTGTATACATTAAGAGTTCTGTTCCAATCCAGTGTGCTGAATACCTTGTCACATTTTATAAAATTTTAATAAAATATAAGTAGTTAGTACTAAAGGTACGCCAAAGGCCATATAGCGTCTCTTGTGGGTTGGTTAATAATCACGCCGGATGAAACCGCTAGTAGCATAGTTTATCTATTATGTGTTATGATATGAATGAATGTAATATTATCCAGTCAGATAATGTGACAATCTATTATTATCACAGTCACTGTACTTGTGGCACTAAACGGTCCATAATGACAACTGCGTTTAATTTATCGCGCCGTAAATACAACTGATTTAAATATTCATTGAGCAGATGACCACTGCAACGGTAGCTGTATTCATATAATTTGTAACTTATATGATGTTATGTAAATAGCTTAGGCAGGTGTCCAACAGTAGCTTCCTTTGTACGCACAATCTAAGCTACATTGCATGCAAATTAAATTCCTCTATTAAATACCTACATACTTACCTCTTATTTAGTACAAACATATCCGAAGCCAATACTTACGGATGTCCGAAATGACTTTGAGACGAATATACGTATACTACTGCCGCATCGCTATGTGGAATCCTAAAGTCCTAACGGGTCGCGTTCTATGCAGAAATCAATCCCATGGTAAGCGCCAGAGATCAAATTCAATGATAATTTTATTTTCATTGAACCTTTCGAATATCACGCGGGCTAAGCAAAGGGCGAATGTAGTGTCGTATAAAATTGAAATTAAAGCTTTGGTCATGATTGAGTCTATTTAAATTCCAAAGAATTCTCGCCCTCCGGGGATCCCTACTTAACTATTGGAATAATAACTATAATTATCTATCTATAATCTATACCCTGAATTTGTTCATTGGACGAAGGGCCTTACGACCTCGCCGCCTCATTCACACTAGAAGCTCCATTGAGATCATATTAACGTTTTCAATGGTGCACGCATCAGGTTCATTGCCACTTTAACCTCAGATTTATTGTCAATTGAGCCGCATTGTTCGTATGAGGTAACAATGTGTAGGCATTCTTCTCTATGTGAATACGTTAATTAGTCTATCCGTCAGAGATAATAGTGTTTATATTGCATAAGTGTTTAGGCGCCTGAACTTATGACTCAAATGTATGCTGTTTTGTGGCAAAACACTGAAGTTATGTATTATTTATGTCTGATGCTGAAGTAGGTAGATATTGAGGTACATGCATATGCTGTAGCCATACATAGGCTACTATGATGTAAAGATCCCACATAGGTAAGAGTATATTTCCAACTCAAGTTATGATAATTATTGTCATTTCAACTAGGAGGCAAATTTGTGGTCATTCAAAATTAGGTATCATAACAAACTCAGCATCGAAAATATGTTTGGTAAAACGACTTTATGAAATCTTTATCTCCGAGAAACAAAGTTCGGGCGAAGGTTCGCAAAATTCCTACGACGGATCTTATTCGTTCTAAAACTACGTCTGAACTTGGTCTGCAAAGAAGTCTGTAGCGTTAATATATTTTACAAAATTAATAATAAAAAGGAAACTTCATTAAAACAAAGTGATACCTACTTAAGCTATGTTTGATTTTCGTTCGTATGCGAAGTTTCGATTTCAGAGAAAGAGAGTAGACCCCCAGCTAATGCAGATTTCTAAATTGTCCGTATATCCATTGTTGCAGCTGTAATATTCCCGGGACTGGAAGAGAAGTTGCCAAATGGCCACGAGCTCATAGAATACACACCGACGGGACTGCCTGCGGATCTGAACCATGGCTCGATGCGGTCTCCGGAGTGCTACCTCGCTGTCCGCCGGGGCAGGGATCGACCACCGCTCGTTGATATTGGTAAGAACAGAAATCTAGCTCACGAAAATATCTTTATTCGATTGGACTTTTAAAAAAGTACTTGCTTTAAAATAACACGAGACTATAACATGCTACCGCCAGGTTCATAAGGTTGCTTTTAATGAGAAAATCCTTTTTTTACTTGGAAAATATAAAATAAATCACATATAACGTGAGATCCCATTATACTCTACCTGTCTTAAAACTGTGACCATAAAGTCGAGTGAAATCGTGACTAATGTCAAGATTCATTCAATCACCTATTGCCAGTTGCCAGTATAGTGCCTCCCAAAGAAACTCTTTATATCTAACGCACTGCGGAAGCACTTGACTATTTATAGAGCTGTCATTTGGGATAGCTCCAATGCCTATAGCGAAATATTTGCTCAAAACACATAGTAGTGCTAGGAAATAGTACATTAGGGTCATTTCGACGATGGTATAAGTCCGTACAATAGCCATTTCCAGCATATTTTGTGAACCGGGCAAAATTGTACACAACTCCATTTAATCCAGCTTCAATCCAGAATAATATCCGCATCGAATTTTGTGCTAATTTTGATAGACATTTCTATTATACGGTCTTATAACGGAGTCGAACTTACCCCAGCGTACCCTAGAGTTTTAACATACAAACTTAGTAATTTGGGTAATATTATAGATTGTAACATGATATAGCCAAAATACAAATAAAGATAAACGAAGAAAAATAATCGCGAATCCATCAAGCGAACTAGGTTAATACGTCACCGCCACTGGTAGATAAGAGTATGAGATAAGTCTGATAGATACAAGCCAAGCCATACGGGGCCCGCATTAAATGCATTAACCCTTCATTCATCTATGCAACACATATATAATGAACTAGATACGCGAAACGGTTTAAGCCATGAATTTCTATGTTTACACATCGTTATAATAAATGTTGATAAGTCAATTTCCAAACCCATTAAAACTTCGATTTGTCCTAAAAAGATCTCTAATCGACAGAGATAAGCTTTCAGGATTTAAAAAGTCACCATTATACTTGACTAGTTTGAAATAATTGGGAAATCATGTGAAAGTATGTAACAACGTACGTTTTTTTTGTTTTCACAATTTTTGATTTTGTTAAATCTTTGACGAAAAAACTATTGAAATGATAATTCAAAGAAACTTTATACAGATATTGTTGGAATTAAAGAAAATATAAAGCTAAGTGTCGAGTAACTAGGAATACATTCTGATACTTCGCAGTCCGAGTCGCGGGCACCACCTAGTGTTATATATTCGCCAGTTCCATCATATTACTCTTAAGATTAAGAAACACCAAGAACGTGATTTAATACTAATATGTGTGTCGACGCTCGAATTCTAAACGCACACAAACAACTCACTATTGAATAGGGCATATGTTAACGATCTGTAGGTCTAAAAAGGCCACTTTGGGAGAATCATAATGTGATCCGAATTTGATTCATCATCGAAATGACAAAATGGTCACTTAGGTGCAATTCATATTATGATACACGTATGATTACAATAATTGAAGATGTTTGTCCCGAACTAACTTTTTATGTTGCTATTTGTCACAAAAGCAATTCATATTTTGTGGACCATTAGGAATCTTCATAGGGAAGTGTGAAACAGGTGAATTGCGAAATATTGATCATTCGTGAATCATAATATGAAATGCTCCTTAGTGACCATGAATCATATTCGAATCACACTATGATTCTCCCAATGTGGCCTTTTTAGACCTATTGTTCAATACAAGGTAAAAATATCGACACACATCATTACCAACTATCATCGATACCTCATAATATCAAGATATTATAACATCACCTTGATTGCTATTATGTATCTACTTAGGGCGTGTGCCGACTTTTTGCGACGTATTCAATGAAACTAGTCCATTTAAAGTTTTTGCTTCCTCTATTCAATACGAGTTCTTGCGCGTTTTCTTCTATGAGTATTTATGTCTGTTCCTAGCTACTGTATTAAAATATGCCTTCATTGTGAACACTGTTGAACTTTTTTGAGATCACATTAACGCTTACAGAAAAATGTGCTTTGAACGTTATTGTAAAACTAGATATGTTATGTTCATACTAATCTGTTGCCGGTAACTAACGGATACATGATAGTATAAGCACGTAAGCAAAAGAGATAGCGACATACGAAAGCGTCCCAATTGGGACATTTTCGTGTGTTCACTTTACGCACGCTAATGCCATACCTGAACCTGTCGGATTTTATTTCGTTTCACAAAATAGTTTTTGAATCGAAAGTGTAGGTGTTAAGGTCCATTTCATATTATAATATGTGTTCTTACGAAGGAACAACGACCCATTATCAAAAAAAGAAGCCATGAATGAATAAAGGAAATTGAACATAATAAGTTAACGCATTTTGCACATTGATTGTCTCCAAGGTTGGCAATTGGCAACGCATCAGTAACATTGTCAAGGTTATTAATTGGTCCGAAAACCAACAAAATACATTTATTCGCCAACAGGCTTTAGACAATTATCCCCATTCTTGATACATCGTAAACTTAACTCAAAGTATCAATTAAAAATCCCATCCTGACCTAGAAATTAAAGTTATATACAGTATAATTTGTAGCAGCATTGGTTTAGCGATTAAGTTTTATTTGGGTATAAGTACAAGTTGTGACTGGCCCTCGCTTCACTTCGCGTTATGATTTTTAAGACTAATACAAATCTTGTATTTATAAATCCCTACTATTAAACATTTAAAGATTAGGTTACTAAATAAAATCTTCTATACATATAAAATTCACAGTCCTAACTGACTGACTTATGTACAGCCTAAGCCGGTGGTCCTAGAGATATTAATCTATTTGTGCATATACTCGCATCTATTTCTCAATCCTCTCAGCCACAACGGCACTCCATCCACAATCTATCAAATTAAGTTTTATCAGATTATTTTAAATGGAATGTACTACAGTCATAATAAACTACATAAACCTTTTATATTCACTCCGAATAATGTAGCGATACTTTCATAATTATCTGCCTCGTTATTCCAATAGAACACGAGGTCCTGAATTTGATCCCCCAGTCTGTCGATATATTACCGAGTTTTTTTTTAAGTAATTTCTCCGTAGCTGGCCGAAGTCGGGAATAGTGGTCAGTGAATGGCGATAATTCCCTCGCCCACTATAACATGGGACTTTAGAAATAACTGGCGAAAAGTGGGTGTATATATTATAAGTACACCTCTGCCTACAATATAGTCTTGAGCATATGTATACTTCACCAGGTGTCATGTACGAGGGTAAAGAGCGGCTTATGGCCGATGCTGAAATGGTGCTGGAGTCGGTCGGAAAGCGAGTGGCCAACGTGAACAACTCTACGGCTAAAACGTTTATAACGTACCGAAGGGCGCACCCTGGAGCGCCGTGCAACGCACTGGTCGTAGTCGATATATGTGTCATTGTAGCTAGTAAAGGTGAAACGCCGCCGCATGCCTTCTGTATGATCGCTAAGAATTTAAACAAAGGTAAGAACTATTCTTAGTGTAATATTAATGTTAGAACATGATCACAAAGCGCCATCCAAATACCACCAGACAGCGCATATAGTACCTGTCTACTTTTTTGTAAATATATAATTATTTACATGCAAAACACCCTGACACGAGATGAACACAAATGTTTATTTATTTATATATTTACATAGTAGGAGGCATACTAACCATTGGACCAACGGTGTCGTCAAAAAAATTAAGTTGAACGTCCTGATAAACTTTTCCTAAGACGACGTCACTGAGTCAATATGAAACTGTTGGATAACTCCTGTTTTATTTCTCGGATGTATGACATGATTTAAAGACTAGACCAAACTCGTACAGTGATTTAACACCACGTGCTTTACGATGAAGGAAAACATCGTGAGGAAACCTGAATATTTTGAGAAGTAATTCAATGACGTATGTAAAGTGTCTGAGACGGCGATGGACTCACCATCTGTCACGTTGGCACTTAATCATCTTCGGTGAAAAGTGGGTGTTGTGATTACAGCACCTCTGCCTACCCCTTCGGGCAGTACAGGCGTGAGCATATGTATGTACCAAACTCGTACTAAAACACTAAATCCATTTGTTTCACAAGAAGATGGATCAAATTTTAGACCAAGGATTATCTTAGGCGATGCTTTATAATAAGGGTGGTTTTATCCAAGAATGATACAATGTTAACACATATCTATATAATTCATTTGACGACGCAATAAGGTTAACAATTCAAATTCAGTAAACATTGATTGATTGCAAATCATTATTTAAAGCAGTAGGTATTTATGTGTGTAGTCACTATTATCTAAAGAATGTTATCGCGAAGAGTAAGAAACTCATTAATTAATAATTTGTTTTGGAATTGCAGGTCTAATGGGCAGTGACGTCTTTCTCTGCTACAAAAAGTCAATGAACCGTCCACCTCTAATAGCGTACAAGCCAGATGTATTGTTTAGGTAAGTTACACATATATTTATACAGTACCCCAAGTATTTAACGTTTAAACGTTAACTATATCGATAGCGTATTTACCTCAGAACCGCGCACGTGTTTTCTCGCGCTCGCGTCAAACATACCCAAAAAAGTGTCAAACAAACCCAAAAAAATATAACTAGCGCATTCAAAGCTAGCGAGGAAGTTTCGCGAAGGCACTAATTTACTACATATTCTCTAAGGCCGGTATAGCCTAGTTGTTGATCGATCTAACCTTTATTGAAGTTTCTGACCACTGAAAAAAATTAGGTCGGATATTATTTACGGTTGACTAAATTTTGACGGGACTTTTATTAATATATAAAGCATCTGCCTGTGAAAAATCTATGCAATATTTTTATATATTTATAGTGCAATCGCTTAGCGGAATGAAACTAAGCGATTCCAAGTATAAAAAGGCGATTTAATAAAATAATGGTAGCGACTCCAGTTACCCTGATTACCAAATTAAATTCACACAATTAGAGTAACTTTCACAATACCCCAGTAATTAGCGCCTCGGCAGCTAAGCTCCTTTCAGTTTTGTGTTCCTAATTAGTAGCGAGTTACGAGAACTTTTCTGTTCGTTAAATGCGAGCCATAAACCCGTTTTTTGTACGTGTTTCTATTACAAAAAATATCGCTGGAGCGGGTCAGCAGTACATTATTTATCATTATGTTATTATAATTATGTATTCGGTACTTACTGCCACGATTCGATGATACTGGCAATTATCGGCATTTATGTTTTGATATACCTTTATTCCTAACTTTCCACATGTTTTACTATTTGTATCGTTCGGATTATTGGATAAAATAGAACTGGTTTTTTTCTGTAAAGAAATTCACAATAAATGCCCGGAATTTGGAAGTTGGCGGTGTTTACACGCCGTGCCTCGGAAAGCGCGTTAAGCCGTTAGTCCTACGCCTAATCTCTCTCCATTCGTGCCGGATTGCCGTCCCATCGGACTATGAGAGTGAGGGAATGAAGAAAGTCGTTTTGCTTTGTCGGCGTTTTAATTGTTAGTTATATATATGCAGAGGTAATCGTTTTAATTCCCAGGTATCCAATGGTAGACCGTCGCAGTTTAGCGTTCCCATCGTCTGTGCCACTGTTCTGCCTACCGATGGGAGCGACCATGGAACTGTGGCCTAATAACGCCGCTCAGCCCAAACCTGTGTTCTCAACGTTTGTGCTCACTGTCGCTGATGCTACTGACAAGGTAACAATTATAATTTTTATTGTTTTATTTATGTGTATACCTTATTTTACGTATTTATGTTGTAATAGGTTTCAGTATATAAATACATAACTTTTATAATATAATTTAAAAGAAACTGTGTTAGGTTAATGAATAGTCTTTATAACGGCCCAGTTATGGGAAAATAAGGTTGAAATTAGGATAGCTTTGAAAATTATTTACTCGAAAACGGAACAAGATATTCTTATGCTCAATTTTATTTACTTCCTAGTATCACACCTTCAGGTCACACTTTAGTATAAAATTTGTATATTTTTTCAGGTCTACGGTTCGGCGGTAACATTTTACGAAAGCTACCCTTATTCCCAACTGACAGAGTTCCAAATGGATCAGCTCGGCTGGCGACCAGGCGTCTCCCAGGCAACACACTCAGTGCACGCCAATAAATGCGTCTGTCTTCTATCACGATGGCCGTTCAGTGATACCTTCGAACGGTGGCTTTTGTATATACTTGTGAGTTCTTATTCATGTATCTTTATTATTATCTCGATGCTAAAAATTAATAAAAAGACGTCGTTAGAAAGTGCATGAAGAGATGCAGGAATGTGGATGAAGCGAAAGAAGTATGTAAGGATCGTAGCATGCAAACGGTGGTCTCTGCCTACCCCCAATGGGATACAGGCGTGAGCATATGTATGTATGTCTAGTACCCTAAGGTTGTCTGCTAGAGATCGCTCTAGCGATAAGACCGCCTTTTTTACCATACATTATTAATATAACTATAATACCTGTACTTTATTATGGTGTGCAATAAATAATATATTATTATTATTATTATGTCGTTTGTGTAGTGGTGAACGCTACTGCGGGACATAAAGTCTTGGGTGCGATCTCCGGGTCGGGTGTTATTGGGTTTTTGCATCTGTAATTTCCCAATAACAACAGGCTTGCCTCCTATTACATAGCACTTAACACAACAAATGTATGTATTGCAAAACACTTGTTGAGCAGTGGTTACTAAGTGGTTTGACTAGTCGTCTGCCAAGTGATGCTACGCCGCGAACTTTACGGTGAAGGAAAACATCGCGAGGAAACGTGCGTATGCTGAGAGGGAATTCAATGACGAATGTACATATGCTCGAGCCTGTATTCCCCGAAGGGGTAGGCAGAGGTGTTGTTAACACAACACCCACTTATCACCGAATTTGATTAAGTGCCAACGTGACAGATGGTGAGTCTATCGCCGTCTCAGGCACTATACATACGTCTTTGAATTAGTTCTCAGAAATATGCAGGTTTCCTCACGATGTTTTCCTTCACCGTAAAGCACGTGGTGTGAAATCACTGTACATAAGTTTTTTAGAAAAACTCATTGGTACAGGCCCCGCTGGGATTCGAACTTGCGTCGCTTGCGTAGCAGGCGACTGCTCTAACCCCGAGGCCACTACGGCTCATTACGAATGTATTAGTATCTAAAACGCTGATGGACTCACCATCTGTCACTTTGGTCTTATTCAAATAATGGGTGATGAATTCTAACTATGCTTTCGAGGATTCTTAAGAAATATTTATTTAATTTTAAGTTTGTTACTTGCACAAAGTATATGCTGAACTTAATTGTCCCATGCAGGAAGTTTCATGGAGCAAAGAACCCCTAAGCATACCGATTGAGAGGTATATCACACATTTATTGGAAGAAATACCTTTTCCGGAACCAAGGATATTGTTACAGGTACTTAAATGATTGTATTTAAATAAAACGAAACACTCTTCGGCACAAACCAATTTATCTACAATTTGTATATCTTCATATGAGATAGTCAAATGCTGGTCGTTGCTTTTATTGACTCAATTTTTTTTTACGCCCATGAACAGTCGATGATGGCACCCAAGTGAAATTAGGATTTTCCGACTACTTTTATTATTAGCACGATTTAAGGTACTAATTGAACATTTCACCTTATTAATTAAACTCTCTTCGTTGAATGTTACTAAAAGAAGGTTAACTGGTCAGATCAACGGAACTAGTTGGAATAGCCCGTGAATAAACCGTTAAAAAATTACCATCGGCGTTTATTGATTAATTATAAGTTGTGTGTCGATATTCGACAGTTATCGCCGACGAACAGTCAGGACCGCGTGATAATAACTCGTCGCGACGACCAACCGCTGGTGCGCAGCGGGGCGAGCTTCCGCCAACTGCTGCTCAACCTCGGCCCCGACCACTGTCTGCTGCTGCTGGCACTCGCCCTCACCGAACAGAAGATACTCATACACTCGCTCAGGTCTCACATTCAACCGCACTCCCTTATACTAGCTGTGCCCCGCGGTTTTACCCGCGTACGATTGATAATCAAAACTTTCTTTAAATTATCATCCATTCATCCACCAGAGGAAGTCCCTTTGAAAACGGTCCGCCCGTTTCTGGGATAAGGCGGACCAAACAAATAGACGGATAGAGTATTTCTTTTGAAAATTTTCTATATTATGTCATTGCCGTTAATTTGGAATTACAAACAAACACTCCAATTTTATTTACCTGTATAGATTATGTTAAACCATGACTAGACCGAACTGTGACTAAAACTATGTCCATCCCTTATGAAATCCATATCACAAAGAAGGTGATAAAAACTACTTTTAAACCAAGGATCATCTTATAATAAGGGGGCATATCCGTAATACAGGCGTATGTATTAAAAATAAAGCTTATAAGTGTATGCTTTTTTTTTCAGGCCAGATACCTTAACGGCTGTAACGGAAGCCGTATCGAGTCTTTTATTCCCTTTCAAATGGCAATGTCCCTACATACCTTTGTGTCCATTGGGTAAGTCTAAACATTTCACTAAAACGTACAATATTCAACCATATTTGTTTTAAGATAAAGTATAAAATTTACTTGTTGTTACAGGCTTAGCGGAGGTGTTACATGCACCTTTACCTTACCTCATTGGCGTCGATTCAAGGTTTTTCGACTTATACGAACCCCCAAATGACGTTACGTGTGTCGATTTAGATACGAACAATATTACTGTGAGCATTTTATATTGACACATATTCCTTTAGTGATACAGTCTTTTTTGGCTTAACGAAGTTTATTAATGTAAATTTCAGATATGTGATTCACAAAGACATATATCTATAAAATTACTACCGAAAAGACAAGGAAGGGCGCTGAGACAAACTCTTGAAACGCTCTACGGGAGCATTAGGCCGTGTAAGTAAATATCATTATTCCCTAATTTTAAGCGAAAATTTATACTGTACTGTTGACAAAGGCATTCGATCTTCCTGATGGTAAGTGGTTACCGCAGCCTATACAAACTTGGTATGCCAGAGCCTACAACCTACGAGAATCTCTTCACACCCTTCTTGAAGAACCGCAGGTTGCTACGCATGTACAGCTTGAGGTTTACTAAGCATTTAGGAAAACCATGTGGGAGACTTCATTTCACTTTTTTTTTCATTCTTACCGTCTGAGGGAGGAATTTGAATAGCCTTTGAATAATAATAAAAAATATATGCTTAAATTGTTGTATTCAAAGTCAAAGTCAAAAGTATCTTTATTCGATAAGACTTTTTATAAAGTACTTTCAAATCGTCAGAATAACATAATTATACAGGATTATACATGCTACCGCCAGGTTCGGAAGGTTGCTTTTACTGAGAAGAACCTGACAAGAAACTCAGTAATTACGCTTTTCAAAAATATTATACAATTTAAATAATTTTAATTTAAGAAACGTAATTCAAATTGTATAATTGTTTCAGCATCACCAGTACACCATTCAAGTGAAAGTAAATACAATGGGGAACCAACAACGAGTTTAGATAGGGATTTCCAAAAGAGGAAAAAGGAGGTAATTTTTATTTTTCGTTACACATCAAAACAATCGAATGCACTTATTTAATAGTAAAATTGGCCAAACTGATTTGAGATAATACAAAAGAGTTGTAACAAAAGAACTTATAATAATCACAGAAAAGTTGCGATAGAAAGCTACAAAGAAATGTGGCTAAATTCTCATTATACCCTCAAAATTCTGATGAATGAAATGATATTGTTTGGATTCTGATAAAGGCTTTATAAATGTCGAATAATTAGCATTGGTTCGAAGCCAGCCTTCTGGTTAGGAACCGACAAGAAACTCGACTATCTATTCAAAAACATCATATCATGGTCTTTTGTTATCACGTCACTATGTCATAGTTTGTTATTACTGTGACAGACTTTTAGACGTCATGGTAGGGCCCTGGTTCATAAATTAAATGTTATTTTTCAGCAAGCATTAGAACTTAAAATCCAAGAAGCTTTTCTGAGGTTTATGGCAGTAACGCTGCAAGGGTACCGTAGCTATCTCATACCTATAACAAAAGCTCCTACCGTCGGCACCACGGACCCGCACGCACTGTTCCATATGGATGCCTTCTTGAAATCCAGGGATAAGGTTTGTAACATTCATGCTAGTCTATGACGAGTCATTATGCTAAATTTCTTTCATCCATATCTATACCAATAAATAAAATTAAAGTGTCTGTTTGTAATACGAAAATAACAGCTTTTCTCTAAATGCATATGAAAGTCTACACAATACGGACATAGAAAAACCATTTTTTTTATGTTTTCTCTGTCTGTCTATTTGTTTGCTCCGGCTAATCTCCGAAACGGCTGGACCGATTTTAACGGGACTTTCACTGGAAAATAGCAAATTTTTCAGGAGTAACTTAAGTTACTTTTATTAATACAAACATAAGAGTTCCGCGGGTCACAGTTGTCTTTACATATAACATACAAAAATCTGTAAACTGAAATCAACGCACTGCCCAAACCGCTGGTTCTAGAGACATGTTGGAGATTGTGCTCTTATTGAGGTTTAAGTATACACATAGAGATCAATATCCAATATCATTATTTAAACGTACCTACTTAACACAAGAGGTTTCTGTGGATAACCTTGAGGTTTGAGAAGTCTCCTGCTACGCAACCAACGCAAGGTCGAATCCCAGCGGGGCCTGTACCAATGAGTTTTATAAAAAACTTATGTACAGTGATTTCACACCACGTTACGGTGAAGGAAAACATCGTGAGGAAACCTGCATATTTCTGAGAAGTAATTCATTGACGTATGTAGTGTCTGAGACGATGGACTCTCCATCTGTCACGTTGTCACTTAATCATCTTCGGTGAAAAGTGGGTGTTGTGATTACAACACCTCTGCCGACCCCTTCGGGGAATACAGGCGTGAGCTTATGTATGTATGTAAGAGTTGTATTAGTCTTTCTCACCATTAGAATTGTGTTAAGAGGTGTATTTTTATCGCTCAATTGAAATGATTAAGTGCCAACGTGTCAGATGATGAGTCTATCGCCGTCTCAGGCACTATACATACACGTCTTTGAATTACTTCTCAGACATATGCGGGTTTCCTCACGATGTTTTCCTTCAACGTCGCTCAATTCACTTGCCACTATGATACTGCTCACAATCTTATAGTTACATTATAAGTAAGTGTTTATATTCCAGACCCAACAACGATTCTACGGGTTAACAATGCGAACGCAGATGTTCACCCGTTTCATAGAAGAGAGATCGTTCGTGTACGACGCAGACCAAGGATTGACTTTCTTCGACGAATGTATAGAACGCGTCGCGTCGGGAGATGAACAACTATTGGGCATGGATACTAGTAATGCTTCCGAGAGAACAGTGTTCGTTTTACCACCGGATCCACCCGACCCGGGTATGTTTTATCTTTGGCGGTATTATACCGAGTATGTATGTAACTTAATTTATTGCGAAAAGCTAACTACATTGCTGATACACGTATCAGTTGAATAGGAATCTAATAGGAATAAAAAGCTAGTTTGTAATATATTTTTGTTTTGTGGAAAATTACAAGACAAACTTTAAATAATCATAACTATATCGTATTCATTTCCAAACTACTCATTATATTACACTTCAAACGCGTCGAAAAGTTTCTTAAAACTGTATAAAAATTCAGTGAAAAATGTTTGTTCCTATTTTATTTAATGTCTTCGCCCCAAACTAATTATAAAATTCAAGGTGGTTATGGCGTTTGCATAGCAATCTATACTGATATTATAAAGAGGAAACATTAGTATGTAAGCATGTTTGTATTGAATAGGCTCCGAAACTACTTGACCGATCAGAAAAATTCTTTCAGCAATGGATAGCTACATTATCAGCGAGTAACATAGGCAATATTTTATATCAATACTCCCACGGGGACGAGAACTACGCGAGTGAAACCGCGTGACGGTCGCTTGTATATGTATATAGGTCAGCAAAATTCTGCCCAATTCTTTTTTTAATTTAAAACGATTCAGCAGGCAGGAATAAACACATGATCACGTTTACAGAGGCGACATATAAATACGAGAAGTTCACCTTGGACATGTGTTTGATGGGTAAGTGCAGCGGTCGAGGATCGTGCGCCGTCCGCTCGCCCGCCGCGCTGCCCGCCGCGCCGGCGTCGGCCGAGTCGCTGGTCGATGCTGAACCCATGGCTAAGAGGACTAAACATGAAATTGCCGCTGCACAGAGGTATGTTATACAATATTTATAATCTTTAAACGAGCAATTCTTGTATAAATATAATTGGAATCTCGGAAATGGCTCCAACGATTTTCATGAAATTTTGCATGAAGGGGTTTCAGGGGCAAAAAATTGATTCATTTGTGGAAAACATCTTTTTAACCATGTTTTCAGGCACTGAAAAACTCATTAAATATCTTTACAATACGGTAACAAATTTCGCCGACATCTGCCAAGTTGTGATAGCTCAAAGGTGAGACTTCCAGCTTACGGGGCGATAACGAAACTAGAGTACCCCGGTTCGAGACTGTCGATCATTGGATTTTTTTTCCTTTTTTTGTGTGAAGAAGAAACCGAGCACAGCTCGGTCAACCAGATATTATTTATAATATGCTCGCAAATGTACGGAATACAAAGTCACAATATATAAATTAGTTAAACTAGATGTGTTCATAAGATTATTCCGCTACGATTTTCGCACGGTATAGCATACAATGGTACATATGGGTGTAACATTTGGTGTTTAGAACTTGAAGAAATAAAAAAATCTATATTTTGTTGCCACCATCGCTTAGTATAACATAATACAGTCCACTCACGCAATAGCTAATTATATATGTATAAGCTTACTATGCAGTATGGAAACAAGACCATTTTTTTTAAGTAAGAATGTGTGCTCCATTGCATCGTGAGGGTTGCCAATATTAAAGTTTTTAAGATTTATTGCCAGACTAATGTAGATTCGTTGGTTTGAGTTTAAGATAAATGTCTGTAACATGTAAATGATGTTAGGAACATGGATGAGTGGCCGGTTTATGGCAATAGGGTCGCCTCCTATTACCGCTGTACCTATCATAATAAATGACCGTAATATTATAATTATTTTCAGATTAGCCCGCAAAGCAAGTTTATCCCCAGAAGCGTGGGCGAAATGTTTACTAGGCGCATGTTATTCTCTGTATTTCCTGTCGCTACCTTGTCGCATTATGCTGAACAGAGGCAAAGAACACGCCACTCTAAGGGCTGCCTATGAACTGCTGGAGAGGGCGACGAAGTTGAAAGTGCCTTGTGATGAGGTTAGTACATCTATCAGTACTATATATATATATATATATATATATATATATATATATATATATATATATATAAGTGAAGCATTGAAATAATTAACCTTGTTTCTTTATTTTTTTTTCTTATTACTGCTATACCCCAGGGTATAGTTTTATTGGAGGTTTCAATGCCCACTACGTATTAGATATTTATGTGCTAACATGAAAACAAACAGAGATTATCAAAGTAACATTCTCTAGCGCTTGCGCTAATAGAAGCGATACTCAATGTATGGAAATGACATAAATTAGGCAGTATATACCTACATTTATGATAAAGCGACATTTTAATGGTCTGCGTCTGGTAATGCAAGTAAATTACTCGCTGATGATGTAGGTATCCAATGGTGAGAGAATTTTTGAAATCGGTCCAGTAGTTTTTGAGCCTATTCATTACAACCAAACAAACAAAGTTTTACTCTTTATAATATTAGTGTAGATTAACAAAAAAAAGCATAAGGGTATTATATCCGTTGTCGAGTACCCATAGTACAAGGTTTGCTTAGTTTGGGACTAGATGGCGCTGTGTCACCATAATATTATGATAACTGACAGGTGTGTTACCGTGTGATGATGCAACTGTGCGGCATTCACTCACTGCCAGTGTTGGCGGTACAACTACTCTTCCTAATGAAACGAGCCGGCCTCCAACCGAATGCATTAACCTATGGATACTACAACCGATGCGTGCTAGAAGCTGCTTGGCCTAAGGACATGCCTAGGTTTGTGTTTAACACTTATTTTTATACCTCACAAGCGTCAAAAGAAATGTACAGTCCGCCTGATTGTAAGCGGCCTCTGCAGCCTATGAACTGAACATGACGAATGGCCTCATAAGGAATGGAATCGCTGTGCCAACATATTACAAGATAAAAGAGTCCCATAATTCGCTAGCACAGCGACTCCAGCTCCTCCCCTCCTACCCATGAACCAATGGCGACCTTAGCGACCCAACGCAGTACCATAATTATACACTTAGGTAGCATTATTTGTATATCTATACAATTTAAGTGTCTGTTTGTGATTCTAAAATAACAGCTTTTCACTAATTGCATATGAATGTATATAAGGTACTTACATTATTGTCTGTCTCATTCATCTGCCACTTTTCGCCTGGACTGATCTTACAAGGGTAACTGGCAGACAGCTGATGTTATAAGAAGCAAATTACGCTAGGAAAAAACTGCGTTTATTTTTACCGCGAGGCAAAGCCAGTGTATCCTACGATGTATAATATTCGTATGTGTTCGTTGTTCAGTGGGTCTCAGCTGCTGTGGAACAAGTTGCGTATCGCAGTGGTGGGAGCAGCGTTGTTCCGCAAGGCGGGGCAGGTGCGGGCCGGCCGAGCCGCCGGAGCCGCACTTTCCACGCTCCCTGGGAGTACGTATGAATGACTACCCTTATTATATATGATGCCATGTCACACCACGAGATTAACGACGAAGAAAAACATTCTCAAGAAACCTACATATTATGTCATCGCCCTACCATACAGTTTTGGATTATTTTTACGAGGAAAATCTTTAATTTGTGTGCATAGGTCAGACGATTCAATACTAGTTGACCAAACACCCAAACTTTATAAGATGAAAATCGGTGATCTGGGTAAGCATGTTGTTAGACTTTCTTAGCGTTACGACTGAACTGAACGCTTGCCAAAGATGTTAAATTGACACAGAATCAACAAATCCTCTTCAGGGACCCTTCGAAGATGTGATAATTGACTAACTGTGGCGGCCATTTGTTCGCGATATATTTAACTATATAATATATTCTCTTAACTACGTTTGAAGTACCTTTTTACCTTGTACCTTAAGATTGTGACAGTTATTAACAGTAATAAATATGTCTAGGCAGCAGTACGTTGCCCCGAGTAAGATCAGCGGCGGCGGTGGGCGACGGCGGGGATTTAAACAGCCTCGCCGGTATGGCCGCTTGCGAACCAGCTCTCAGCAGGAATAGTCTGGATTCAGGTATTGCACTGGCTACTTTGATCATTTACATTCAAAGTCAAAGTCAAAAGTATCTTTATTCGATTAGACTTTTTACAAAGCACTTTCAAATCGTCAGAATGACACAATTATACAGGATTATACATGCTACCGCCAGGTTCGGAAGGTTGCTTTTACTGAGAAGAATTCTGGTCTTAGACTGCTGTTCACCTATCATGTAGTTGTGTATGATCTGGTATATTTGGCTTAACTTAGAGTATGGCGGCCCAGCGACGCAAACCGACAAGATAAAACTCGAGTGCTTTTGTCGGTGACTGAAAATTAAAGCGATTTATTTAATTTGGACACTGGCAAAGCACTTATGAACGTCGAAGAATCCAGCCTTCTGAGAAAAACCTTAAACTAAACAATAAACATATTTTATGTAGGTACCAATATGTACACCCAATTGCGTGGTGGGAGTCACAACCTGCTGCCACCGAGGCGATTGTGTTTAAAAAACACCTTCAGATAAAACCAAAGCTTACCTACTTAATATATTTGTATATTCAGCCGGTGGACGTGAACAAGAAGCGCGATCGAATGCTTTCGAAGCGCTATGTCGTCGAGGGAATATAGTACGTGCAGCACCACCGCACGGACACGGCCTGTCCGCCACTGCTGGCATATTGATCTCTGGTCAGTTACTGTCTCCTATATCACTATACAATACTAATATATACTATTTATTGCATATATCATTAAATACAGGTGTCGTTATGACTTATGAGCGTGATCTTCAAAGTCAAAAGTATCTTTATTCGATTAGACTTTTTACAAAGTTCTTTCAAATCGTCAGAATGACATAATTATAGAGTATTATACATGTTACCGCCAGATTCGGAAGGTTGCTTTTACTGAGAAGAACCTGGCAAGAAACTCAGTAATTACTCTTTTCAAAAATATGATACAATTTCAAGAATACAAAATAAATTATTTAAGAAACGTAAGACAATGTTCACATGCACAAATGTCGATAAAAATTAACATAACTAAAAATCTAGTACATCTACTTATAACTAAATGCGTAGCTTGAATGTGCAATAGGCATTTTAAGAGTTTGCCTCTATGTATCTGTATGGCGCGACGCGAAAAAAATACATGGGCAGTTTGTGGTTGCAAAGTAGTGACTCACGGATTTGAAATTGGAATCGTCGTTTCCATACAAAATTATTTTCTATTTGAACTCATCGTTCTTCTAAACTACGTTACCCATCTTGATACGGTTTATACGTACAAGTATAAGTTGACCTCCGATGTCTTTATAGCTAAGTCAAGCCATATATATACATAATTTCAGGTGTTCCATCGAATCCAGACTTGACAGCAAATTCAAGGCCTAGGAGTAATTCGTTGGGTAATGAAGAATCAACAGCGCCACTGACCATCACAGAAAAAAGACAGGTAAATTCTTGATCCGCTTGTAACTAAAGACCTTCTCCACAGACATCTTGCTAATAGAGTTTCTAAAAGTATAATTTCTTCTAGTGTGAGGTTGTCTCATAACCTGACTATTTGAATCTGTCTAGATTCAAGTTCCAGTGAATTTCATGAATATAATACAACTCTTTGTTGCTAACATATTTGATGCAAAAATTTCTGTATTCAGTTTATTAAATCAGTTTGTATTTTGTGCCTGATTGATCTTTCTTTTAAATTATATTTTCTTTGTAGACAATCCACGTGAGTCCAGACAGCCCGTCTGACTTGCGTATACTGACGAGATCTGAGAGCTTTGCTGGCGATGCACAGATCGTACAAAACTTACAAAGGCTAGCGTTTGGTGCAGGTGAGTGAACAACACTTAGAAAAAATACTTACATGAAGGCATAAATGCAATGTCACAAATTGATGAAATACGACTTCAAAAAAATTTTTCTTTTTTTATTATATAATATTACAATAAATAAGATGAATTGTGAAATCGTTGAATCCTATGAAAAATCGTTCCTTTGTTCCTACTAGTTCTACTGTACCATGATACCTTATAATATTAGGTACTTATTGAATTCTTAATTCATGTACCATGAATACAATTCTCTACCACAGAGCCGTTGTTAGATTTAAACCTGCACTTTAAGAGAAAAGTTGAATAATAATGTGAGTGTAATTTTAGGGCCCCCAAATAAGTCGAGGTGTTCAAGAACGCTCAGCTTCCCCGAAGAACCAGAAAAGGAGGCAGCAGCTACAGAATTGATAGATCCGTCTACAGTTTCTCCGCTCAAGTATGTACACTATATTATAAGAATAATTTATTTACACAACAGTTGTCTTTGCATAGGTGCCTACGGTAGGTTACAGGCGTGAGCATAATTGATTTATTTTATTACAGAGGCCCAATGTTCTCTAAAAAATTACTAAGCCAAGGCTTATAAACTCTTGTTGAGACTTAAATGATGTGTGTAATGTACTTTCGATGTATGGTAGGGTGTCCCCCCGCACGCCGGTGCTAGCGGATGACCCGCTGGGCGCGCTGCGGCTGGAGGCGAGCGGCCCCCCGCCCCCCGCGGGCCCCGACCCCCCGCCCGACGGTCCCCCGGCCCCCCGCCACGAACTGAGCGTCAGCCCCAAGCTATTCCACAGGCGATCCTCCTTCCAGGACGACCCGCCCGACGAACATATTGGGTACACAGATTCCTTTACTTATAATTAAATATCCCGTTGATCAGCTATGATCGTTTTAAGCAACGCGTATTAAGTAAGAGTAAGAACTTTGGGGTTTTATTTGCTTAAAGCGATCAAAGTTGACCTTAAGATATACTTTTCTCGAAAATAACTTGAGCTGTACCAAATTCGTAGTACTTGGTGTGTAGATGATTATTATATTATACATTCTTGCAATATATAATATATAAAGAATGTTACTTTTTTCCTTCATCCACACCTTTTCAGAGTTTGGGAATTCCAGACGGGTGAACTTTATGACTGTTCTACATTATCGGCTGTACTTGTTGATTGTGTGATAGTCTATAATCGAAACAATCATTATGCAATTATCCATAAGATTGTCAGCAGTTTGTTGAACGGCGTTCGTATGAATACCTTAACGTGGCGATTCCCATTGATCAGTATAGCCGAGTAGGCGCTCTACACGATCGTTTTGGCGCGTATTCGTCTGTAATCGCCGTTAATGTAGAGGAGCCACTAGGTTTTTTATTATCTTTGCTTATACTAATTTCCAATTTTCTACTGTACAATTCAAATAACTTTATATATATTCTATACCCACTAAAATTCTACTCATCCTTTGTTATGCTCCCGTGTGATGTGTTAGTACCAATATCCCCCCTGGCACAATGACAGTACCGCCCGCTAACCCAGTAGCGCTAGTCCCGCCCCCCACCAGAGCATGATAACCTCGATAGTTTCCTCTCCGACAGGAAACTACACAGAAGCGAGACGGCGCCAGCTGGCACAGTGTCATCTAGCCTTGTCAGTCTTGGAAACTCACTGAAAATCAGTTTTGGGTGAGTCTTTAATGTGGAATTTTAAAGTTATGTGTTTTGGTGTTACTTCATGTTTTTATTTTTAAAAAATAACACGCTAACTATGAATCACCTTCTTTGATTTTGCTTAAAAAGTTAATTAAATTTAGTCCGTCCTTGTTTGCTACTTACTGGTTTTATTGTATTTATGGTTGTATTAGAACTACGCATGATTAAAAAGTTAAAGAAAAAAAGGTAAATTTACTGAATACGACTATTTTGTGGGAATAAATAACCTACGTTATAAGAACTAAAGTAACATCAAAACATTATGTAAATATTTTTTTTTCGATGTGTAGTTGTGATTGCAGTTTTAAATTTTACTACACAGCATATTGTGTTGAAAATGTTTACAGCGCATGTTTTGTGAAATACATTTTATACGAATATATCTTGCTATTTAGATGTTTTTCTTTAGCTACTATTTTTTAATTTTGCATTGACGGTAATTTTAAGTATGCCGCAATTAAATTATTTGTGTGATTGTAATTATTAACCCGAATTTAACAGTACCCCAAATATAACTTAAGCGAATTTTGTTGCGTATTAGTATGATACTTTTTCGAATGCGGGTTGTGGTTGAATTTCCGAAATTACTACATTCCCGGCCACATAAGGATGCGTTTACACCAGACATGTGTGCGGATGCGTAGCGTGAGATGTGTATTGGTTACCAAACCTGGCGGAACCGCAGCCTAAACGCAATGGAATGCGTCAACGTTGAGACATGACAAAACCTGAGTGCTTAGGTCGAGTTTCTTAAAATCGCCATCACAAGTCATCGCGTTGACATAAACGCAGATTTGTATGGGATCAAAATAGAGCCGATAGATGGCGCTGTTTCGATCACATACAAATCTGTGCTTACCTCGACGCGGTGACTTGTGACAGCCGTAGTGAATAACTCCCACTACTCTGTATGTACTTGGGCTACTTATAATAATCCAGTTTGTGCGTTTGTTTATACTTAAAGGTATCGTCAAATAGTTTTTAGTTGTAAATAAATGTTTCTTTATAATTTAACTGCACCAACACGCCAGTACGCTTGCCTGTTTGTTTCTTAGACGCTATTCGCCCGCCAGACTGTCGTTGCGCAAGGAAAACATGAAAATCGGCAAAGCAATGATCGAGAATTACTTTAGGTGAGTATCGATAACTGCCTCGTAAATAACTACATACGAAAAGTACATATTACTTTAATATTATTATCATTATGTATATAACTAGCTAAGGAATACAATGAATTCTGAATAGCTACATGGATGACAACCTAAGGTACATGACCCTTAATTTTTTCAGTTTTAATAAATAATATTATAATATACAAATTGTTGGCTGGTTCCTACTTGGAAGGCTTTATAATATTTTGCATGTGAAATAATCACAACCATTGGCGAACAAAAACTGTAATGTCATTGTCATAAAATATTCGTATAAAAATATAAAGAATATTCCAAACAAAAAGGTTCGATGGGAATCTGTCGCTAACACAAATGGAAAGGAAGACCTAAGAAACGATGGGTGGATTGTGTGAAAGATGATTTGGCTAAAATGGGAGTGAGTACAGATATAACAGCCGATAGGGACAAATGGTAGGGAAGAACATATTGTGCCGACCCCAAATAAAATGGCATTAGGGCAGGAGGATGATGATGAAGAAAAATTATTCAATATTACATAATATCTTATGCTTACTGTGTAATGATCTGCGCCTTGTGTAAAAAGCATGTTAGTTTTAGATTTATATGAGAACACTTCCCGATAGAAATTCATCTATAATTTATACCGTTTATTTCCATTCCCTTAGCCCAACAAGTATAGCCGGTAAGAAGTCCAACGAATTCCTTCAAAGCGGTCTGAGTAGCCTCAAGTCAGCTGCCACGACAATGGCCAAGAAGTTTGATGAGATGAAAGAAGTGATCTCGGCTAACTCAACGCCGGTCAAAGGTGCAATAGGCAATGCTACCAGCGCGCTCAGTAGTCTAATAGCCGAGGAAGACTCTACTGACGGTTCTTCTGAACTTAATCCTGACGGTAAGTCTCGAGAAAAAGGAACAGTTGTCTTCTAGAAGTTGTAGGGTTTTATGAATATATCACTATGTTGCTCAAACGATAACGTTGTTATAGGCTATGGTTGCTAAGGGCCGAAGAGCTCGCGGCCCTAAGCGATTGAATGAACGCGTAGCCGCGTTTACCTACATTACGTACGCAGGGATTCAACTTGTTAAATTAAGGAGAAGGTTAATGGTTTCGAAAATGGTTTTATGGGATTATTTCAGGAACTATTAGTAGCAGAAAAAATAATAACGTAGTTAGATTTCACGTGAATAACTCTACGTTACCGCTGATTTTTATGCGAAAATAAGGTCTTGATATGGTCAACTTTGAACGTCAATTACTCGAAAACGGAAGATGATATTTTTGACATAATAATTACATTTGCTTCCTAAAATTATACCCTATCACATATTTTATTTATATATACTTTTAAGGCCACAAACAAGTTATACAATCCGCCTGATGGTAAACGGGTACTGCAGGGACTCCACCCCTACTCCCACTC
This sequence comes from Watsonalla binaria, assembly GCA_929442735.1. Classification (NCBI taxonomy): domain Eukaryota; kingdom Metazoa; phylum Arthropoda; class Insecta; order Lepidoptera; family Drepanidae; genus Watsonalla; species Watsonalla binaria. The sequence goes on from OV838932.1 coordinate 4,028,328, forward strand.
TATGGAGCACTGGCGACCTTACAGCTGGTCACACAACACTCGGTAGCATTATTTGACTCCAAATTTCGGTTCGAATCAAACCAAGGTCGGGCAAAGTGTTTTTGGGTTTTCAATCTGTTTTTTTCAGCCCAGAGCCTAGATTATTTGGGTTGATGTCAATAGGCACGCCACTTATTACAAGCAATGTGAGTGAGCTATAAGTACACCTCTGTCTATCCTGGGGAATACAGGTACGACGAAATGTAACATGAAAATTAGAGAAATTCTACATCGCCTACTATCGGTGAAAGGAGAAAACGTTATATATAGCATACAAGGAAAAACTACTATGACCAAATTAATAATATTTTTCACAAAGGTCAAATTCAGAGCATAACCAAAGGAAGTGTATGACTAGATGCATGAATATGGATGAAGCGAAAGAAGTATGTAAGGATGTTGTTGTACCCCCATGGGATACAGGCGGGAGCATATTTATGTATTTCTGAGAAGTATTTCAATGACGTATGTAAAGTGTTTGAGACGGCGATGGACTCACCATCTGTCACGTTGGCACTTAATCATCTTCGGTGAAAAGTGGGTGTTGTGATTACAACACCTCTGCCTACCCCTTCGGGGAATACAGGCGTGAGCATATGCATGTAAATATTGTCTGTGACGTTAGCGAGTATAGATTACGAAAACTGTGCAAAACTTGTAATAAGGGTATTGTTATAGAAATGTTTGTATTATAGAATGGGTCGGCGGCGGTTTTCGTCGAGCTTCAAGCGATGCAGATCTAGCGTGCTCGATGGAGCGAGGCTCGCTCGCCACACTGCTCTCGCATCTACCGGACAACCTGTATCCACAACATAATGTAAGCATTCTATTTTATTGTTAGACTTTTACCCACGTGGTATTACTAATAAAAACCTATTTTACTTTTTTTCTGTAATAAAATTTGCCTAAGTTACTAGTCCTTAAGATCAAATTTGCCTGTTAAAATCAGCTGTTTCAAATATTAGCTTGAACAAACACACTTAACGACCTTACTTACCGTATGAACGCATTACAACACCTTTTTTAACAACTTCTAAAGTTATTTTGAGCGTATGTGGCCGTACTAATTCATCATCCTCCTGCCCTATTCCCATGTTATTTGGGGTCGGCGCAATGTGTTCTTCTCTTCCATTCCTCTCTATCAGCCGTCATATCTGTATTCACTCCTATTATAACCATATCATCTTTCACACAATCCATCCATCGTTTCTTAGGTCCTCCTTTCCCCTTGTAACCATCCACATTAATAAACAAAACTTTTTTGACACCATACTAATTGAAAACCTAAATTAAAATGGGCATAAGTTTAGGCAGTTTAGGCCTCGGTAAGGCAAGGTTAATTTACCACCGATTCGGAAACTAGCCTTCTAAAACCGTCAAGAAACTTAGCTGGCATCGTGTAAATTTCATTACACATCATAACAAGTAAACCTCTGCTTAGTTATGCAAAGAACACAAATGTGAATATATTATGTCTGTGTAATGAATGTTTGGTGATGATCCAGGAGTCAAAATCAACGGGTCCGCAAGCAGTAGTGGTCCACATGTGGTCGTGTTCGCAATGCCACCAGTGTTTAGCGCTCCTGTACGATGAAGATATTATGGCGGGTTGGGCTGCAGACGACTCCAATCTCAACACGAGGTGTACTGCCTGTGGTAGACATACCGTGCCATTGCTGTCTGTACAGGTACCATTTGAAAAAAAACATTATACTTAATATTATTAAAATAAGGTTTTTATACCGGTAAATAATGGTTTATTGCGCCTTACAGTTTTACCTGAGCAGGTAATATTAAATAACAATAAAAACTATGTTCGTCATCATGAATTTAAGGGTAATAACTCTGGGCGGTGTAAGTAATACAACTCTTTCCATTTGTCTCTGTCTAGTGCGATGTCTTTGACCTCCTCATACTACATCACAGACACCTTTTTTTAACTCGTCCCATGTGTTCAACCTTCTATCTGCCAGTGAAAGTCGGTCCAGGCAACGAGACAGACAGGCAGGCGTATATTTTGAAAAGTGTTTTTTTTTTCTATGTATTTATATATTTCCATGCGCATTCGTGAAAAGCTGTCAATTTGGAATTACACTTCAATTTTCCTTTCCTTTCCTTTATTTATTTAATGGCGATGAGCTTAAGTAAAACTATTCCGCCAATTTATAGTTAATTGTTCGATTGTTATTCCAGATAATGCGAACAGGCCAGACCCAAGCGGAGACACTGAGCGTGCCTTATTTGAACCCCTTGGTGCTCAGGAAGGAGTTCGAATCTATTTTAGGTACAAAAACACTATATAGCACTCCGCAATATGCACTATTGTGAATATACCTAATATCGAATTTTATTATTTGGATGATATTCTCACCTATCACGGGTTTGCCACCGTTTTTGTACTCTATACTCGCTAGCGTCTCCGCCGTTAGTTTGAGAAATTGTGCAGCGACTCCCAGCGGTGACGTAAAGAACTAAAATACCTCATGCAAATATTGCGAGAGACGCTAGCGAGTATAGATTACAAAAACGAAAATTGAAAAACAGTGGTAAACCCGTGATAGGGGTACTGCATAACATTTTGTGAATCAATTTATACCAATACTAAATAAAATAATTTTATTGTTTTGATGAAATGCACACGACGCCTGGCTTAGTTTCTTATCAGTTCTTCTCGGAAGACTGATTTCCGAACCAGTGGTAATTTCAAATTTAAAGTTACTCTGGACTTATCACGATAATATATTGAAAATTAAGTAACTCGACGTTTCGTTTGGGTTACACTAATCATGGTCGCGAGTAACTTTAAATATGAATTTAAATCGCGAACGTTTAAGAAATATCAGGTGGATAATTTTCATTATCTGTTATAGGTAGGGAAGGCGATTCGTGTTTAGCTGAACCAGAGTTCGTAGAGTCGCATCCGATAGTGTACTGGAATTTGGTATGGTTCCTGGAACGCGCAAACATTGAGAACCATTTGCCGGAATTACTATGTCCCGACTTCCAAGTGAGATACCAAAGTTTGGACACCATTCCTGACGCGGAAAAACCTGGTGAGTGTCTTGCTTAACAAAACACGTTCGTTCACGTTTGTTTTATGGTAACCCCCTTAAATATTTATTTTATTGCGTTTGCTCTATCCGCCACAGAAATACATCATCTTTTAAATTTCTACTGTCTATCACGGTTCAAGAGATACAGCCCTGTGGTAAACGGATAGACAGACGGAAGGACAAACGGCGTCACGTCTAACCAAAGTCTTAGCAACCGTTGGGGCCGATCTGCTTAGTAATTTTACGTTTTGTGATAAAATCGGACAGCGAAAGAAACGCCTAATATCAAAGGCCGCATAGGGCGTTCCATGGCATTCAAGTTTACAATTTGACGTGATTTGAAGTCAAATTATAAATTATCAAAGTCAAAGTCAAAAATTTCTTTATTCGATTAGACTTTTTTCAAAGCACTTTCAAATCGTCAGAATTACATAAGGTTGCTTATACTGAGAAGAACCTGGCAAGAAACTCAGTAATTACTCTTACGGTGTCATATACTCGTTAACGTCAAAATCATCTTTTCATTCAGCTTCTATGAAGGCGCATGAAATTTATATACGGCTTCAGAATACAGTGGAATAGTGAGAAGATTTTAAAGGCAATTTAATTTTCATATTTTCATTCAGAAGGTAGAATTTTGTATTGAGTAAAAAAAATATAAATTACTAAGTAGCAGTTATTGAATATTGAAACAGCATTTGAAAGTATTTCTTAAAAACTTTCTTATCTTTTAAATTTGTATTTATTTCAAGTCGTTTGTTGGTTTACTAATAGTTTTTGTTATTCAATAGTTGTATCTTGTCGATGTATGTATTTGATAATTAGCTGAAGAATTTCGAATCGTTGCTCGTTATTAATACGTTGACCGTGGTTGAGCATTGCTTAGGCTAGCCACCAGTGCGGCTAGCTACGCACGGTGTGTTTATCCGCACTATAATAGTGTGTAGTATAAACCTTGTGTGTAGTTAAGCGGTTTATCACTTGCTAGTGTGGGCTAACACGACACATGTGTTACAATCCCATTGAACATTTTTGCTAGAAGAATAAAATAATATAATAATTTGTACAGCGAACATATTTTTATATCAAATATTCAAAATCTTAATATGCGTATAGTCACACTGTCCAAACGGCAAGAAAACACTGCTTATGTTTTACCGCGCAGTCGTATTAATTTGTATTCACACAGCGTATGTGGGCGCACCGCAGGCTTCGTACGCTCTAAAAAACACATGGTGCGATTATGAGCAGTATTGATAAAGAGCATGTATGTGTAGGGTGTCGCGTGGTGTGCGCGTGGGAGGGCGCGGCGAGCGTGGCGGACAGCGAGGCCGGCATAGCGCTGCACCGAGCCTGGCGGCTGCGGCGTCGCCAGCACCAGCGGTCCCGCGCGCTGCAGGCGCTGCTGCTCACCGAGCGGGACGCCCACTCCTCGCACTCGTCAGTATTGCACTAGCCTACTCTACCACGAGCAGCACCAGCGGTCCCGCGCGCTGCAGGCGCTGCTGCTCACCGAGCGGGACGCCCACTCCTCGCACTCGTCAGTATTGCACTAGCCTACTCTACCACGAGCAGCACCAGCGGTCCCGCGCGCTGCAGGCGCTGCTGCTCACCGAGCGGGACGCCCACTCCTCGCACTCGTCAGTATTGCACTAGCCTACTCTACCACGAGCAGCACCAGCGGTCCCGCGCGCTGCAGGCGCTGCTGCTCACCGAGCGGGACGCCCACTCCTCGCACTCGTCAGTATTGCACTAGCCTACTCTACCACGAGCAGCACCAGCGGTCCCGCGCGCTGCAGGCGCTGCTGCTCACCGAGCGGGACGCCCACTCCTCGCACTCGTCAGTATTGCACTAGCCTACTCTACCACGAGCAGCACCTCTCTATCTACCCCGTTCGCGATTCGGATCGAATATTGTAATAAAATGATAGCTAATATAGATTTTCGTCTTGACAGGGTATCGCTGGCGGTGTTGAACGGGTTGCTCAGCAATGACCTCTCAGACGCGCTGCAGAAACTTGTTTCTTGGAGGGAGAACACTACTACCAATAGAAGATATCATTCCTTGTACAGGTATGGGAAACTTGACTGGGATACTTGTAAACTTAAAATTTTTCAATTGGTGAAATACAAACGCGATGTGAGTTTGTATTGCCAATTTTATCTGTCATCAGTAACAGTTAAGAAATTTAATATATTCAAAAACTTGCAGAGATATATTGTTCCTGGCGATGGCAGCTTTGGGCGAACAGAACATAGACCTAGTGGCCTTACAACGAGAGTATAGCCGCGCGCTCGATAGAAGGGAAACTGCGCGTCCCCAAGACTTGCCGCCCGCCGCCGCCGCACTATGCTGCCGACACTACTTCAAGCGGCTCGTGCTGGCCATAGACAACTAGAATACCAACCCGCCTACCAACATGGGTCGTCGAAGGGATAGGTAGATTTCTTTAAGCCGTTTACAAGGAATTTCTCACACAAGACAATCACTGAACTAGGGAATGTAGCTCAAGATCGTAAGAATTTGATCTGTCATTTTGTATTATCCCTTCGTTTGGGGACTTTCTTCTAACAGTTTCGAAATGAAGCGAAGCTTTTGACGTTCAAAGATCTTTCGCCCTTAACGCGTCCACTGCTAACGACGCGTATGTGCGTCCAACTGTTCGAGAATTTACGAAGAAGTTGAAACGTTAGCAGTGAATGTGTTAAAACTGTTTTATGGATAGCAAAAAATTCAATTACGAATTTAATATTCGAATCGCATACTCCCAATAGCCCCAGAATAGACTTCTTGGTCTGAAGTCGATACCCAATTCAGACCAGAATAAGATTTTGACATGCATACCTTGCCATACTTGTTGTACATTCAAGTTAAAAAAATGGAAGCTTATTACTTTGACTGTTGCTTTCAGCATAATTTTATATTTATAATCATAATTGATATACTCTTGAAACTGACTGTACCAGGAATGCGCAATGCAAACAACGGATAATCCTCCAATTTTTGTGTGCGATCTTATTACTAGCGCAATAAAGGGAGATATTTTTCTAAACATTAAGGTCTAATTTCAACCTTATTCGCCCCAAATAAACCGTAAACTATTTGGGAGGACAGTTAATTACCTTTTAATACTAGAAGGAATAACAGAATATTGACACGGGCTCGAAATAATAACATTATTTCTTCAAATTATTCTGTCATGGCAAGAATTTGATAATACGTACTTGTTTTGCTAAGCAATACTTTATTCTGAGCTTTGTGTGCTTATATGTACTTCATATAAGTGATCGTACGTTTTCGTATACTGTATTATAATGTAATTACAATTCAAACAATGTTTAATTTTCTGATATTAATACCGTCCATTTGTTTTTAACTACACGCTTCATCAATCAATAAACTTCTCTTACGAGTAACATAACGAACTTAACTCCCGTCCATTAGATCGGGAATAGTGTTTATACTACAAAATGTAGGCTGGTAGGCTACTTGACGAGCACGTCAAGGTCAAGCAAAATTTTAATTTCTATTAAGTAAATAACACAGAATAAGGTTCATAATAAAATTTGTGGAAAATAGGTCCTCGTAAATAACGGCCTAAGTTTTAATGCCCCAAGTAATGTGAGTGTTGTGATTATGTACGCTAAGCAATTACAATGAATGTTCGGCATATCCTCTAGTAATGGGTGCTATCAATACGAATGGTAACCATATGGGAACGAGTGTACATATAACATGCTGTATAGAATAGTTGTAAGGGCCAATATGCCGATTAATTGAGTTACGTATTTACGTAGTTCCAGGAACTATCGCGAGTTATGAGTGCTGTCTTTCTCTTTCTATCTGTATGCTAATAAAATACATCAGCAGTTACCCCTACTATTTTCGCTGAACGCTCATAACTCCTGGCAGCACCTGTAGTGTGCTTTGTGTGTTGGATCGAATCGATATCTCAGTTGTATTCGTAAACGAATGATTTGGAAGGTTATCGTGTTATTAAGTCACATTATTTAAACTATTAAGCAGCTAATTGAATTATATCCTATCGTTATATTTGTATATGAACGAAAGGTGAAAAATATTTGGTTTACATCCAGACAAAACAATTTATTTAACATAATAATGTGACTGCCAAAATTCAAAAGTATTCATAATCGTGTCAACGTAGTGTAACTATGATGAAATCGTAGGTAATTTATTTGATTGTTAAATTAATAGGTATATTAAATAATTATGTTATTCAAAAATATTAAAGACACCATAATATTTAATCGTTATTGTAATGTTTGCGATTGGTTTGTACATTTGCACTCTACTCTGTATATAAATGCAAAGAGCATGTAATATCGGACTAACTAATAAAGTTTCTGCTTATTTAAACTCGAGTCGTAGAGTAAGTTAATTATATAGAGGTCTCCTTCGCGTGTTTACTCACATTCAACATAGTTGAAAGCCGTGCTTTGCAGTATATTTTTCAAGTTGTAACATTTAATTTATGCGGTGAAAAGATGTACTGTGGTTTCCAGTGACTTGGATTCTATTAAAAAATAATTGTGACGACAGCTTGACCCTTCCATGCGAATGGAATACCGGACGACCGGGTGACCGCCAGCCGAACGGGCTCTTCTACCCGCAGAACTTCAAAGAGCTATGTTTTGTATTTGTGAGAATCTAATGCAGACACAATAACTATGCTGGGTGTGGTTTTGCATTCGTGCCATATTCTCAAGTTGATGTATTCATTTGAATGAACTTAATCTATAATTATCATCATTCCCCTCGCCTTATCCCACTAGATTGTTGTGGTCGGCACTTGGTTCAACCCGATGCGGCTGATCTCCACGATGATTTTTATACGAAGCGACCATCTGACCTTCGCAACCTCTTTAACGAGGAAAATCGGTGGATCTGGATTAAACTAGTTGTCAGACTATTTTAGGCTTCCGACTGACCTGTAACGATTGCTAAAGATGATAAATTGGCAACCGTGACCGATGACTTAACGTGCTCTCCGAGGCACGGAGGGAACTCGGGCGGTCACCAGTCCAATTACTGTCTAGGGTTAGGGTTGCTTAACTTCGCTTATCGAAAGTCATGCGCAATAGCAACTGTGCCACGAGCCTCTCATAATGTACAATAAATATAGAAAATAAATAAATTTGATTAAGGCGTGATTTATAATTTTTAAGTTTGGATAGTAATAGATAGCCCGGCGTAATTTGATGATTGATTTCCAACAATATATCAAACTCAGTATATATGTGGCACCAATGCAAAACCACACCGTGTGGAAACAAAATAGCTCGCCACAATTATAAAGAAGAAGGGTCACAAAATGTTCTGTGGCTTATTTATGTTGAATGATTAAAATGAAACATGCTGAGGACTGGCTATAGGCGCTTGAGAGAAGTCTCAAGCGCCTATAGCCTGATATGACTGAAGAGTCATGAGACAATACTCAGACTACTAACACTTTGAGTAACAGTGCATATGAAGCACGACATAGTATGAACAAAGTAATTGATATCTTCATACATTTGTATTCAACAGAGTTTGAACTAGATCTTTAGTGATTTCCGTTAGCGGTTTAGTCATTCCTAGTTATTGTAATACTCTGGGTTTAATTATACTTATAAAGAATATTCAACGAAATTATTATGTACATTATTAAGGTCTCATTGCAACGCTAGGATTTGAATTGATCAAATGATTTATCATTATTATTTTAATGTTTTAATTTGAATGAATCGTACAAGCTTTTATTTTGACATTTGTGACAAACATTGGAGAAACAGCCAATTATAAAATATTCAAACTTAGGGAATTTGAATCTGGGTTGACCAGACTTTTAAGGTAATGGATTGTACATTTTGCACTAAGTATACACATGTATACCAAGTTGTATGGTAATCAAATAAAAGTAGAGCATTTGTTATAACAATCAACAAATGTATTATTATATTTAATTTAGTGTGCCTCAAGTGATCAGTTCAAGCCATATTTTCGTTCCATACATTATGTACAATGGTAATAATTAAGTCTGTGGTTTACATTAATACTGTATTCAAATTATATAACGTAATGTAACATAAGAAATACATTATGCCACTTATTATGACAATGTTCAACATGTATTATTTTATAGCATAGCAGAATATTATCTTTGTTAGTGATTGAACTCCAATATCAGATGATTAGTTATTTTATTTTGACAAGTATAATGAAATGCATATAGTTTTTTAATAAAAATGTAAAGGCTTCAGGTGATATTGTTTTATTTACAACTAAGGTGTCTCCCGCACACATGGGAAATAAACTCTACTTAAGTTTAAAAAGTTTTCATTTCAATAAACATCAAAGTCAAACTGGCATCATTCTCAGTTTCAAGTCAGCACCTTTGATTTTGTAATTTAAGAAATTATAGGCTCAACTAAATGACAACTGTGGCCAAGACAGTCAAGAACATTTCCTGATTGGCAGGATCAAGATTTAGGTAAATCAACTGCAAAGATGGACATGGAAGGCAAGCATAATGACATTTTAGTTTATTTGATCTTAGAATAAAATTTCAATGTTCTTTCTGCAAGTAGGTCTTAATTAGTCATACCTAACACTCTGTATAGAAACCTTCCATCATCATCATAGTAACAATCATTAACTTTGTATGTGGCTCCTCGTTTGTAAGCTTTCTTGGGAATCCTTATCCTTTCTGGATAGTCCATAACATTCTTAGCTTTACTACCCGTTTCATCAAAGTTAGCTAGTGCAGTGGGATTATTTTTGGGTAGGTCAATTTCATTGTAACTCTTTGCATCTGTGTCGGTTGGTGTAGAGTCTATAGTGTTTACAATAATTTGGTCCGTCATTTCTACTGCAGTGCCGTCATCTAGACGCTTCTTGATTCTTGCTGTCAACTCGTCCAGTGTCATTCTATTATTTTGCTTTCCCTTTTTAAATTTAACCTTCTCATCATTAAAATCTTCTGATTTAGTTTTTGGATCTTCATTATTTGGTGAAGTTTTCTCTTTAGTGGCACATCTTTGGATAATTCTCTCAAACTCGCCCATGTTATTTTCTTGAGTAATATCAATTTTGATGGACTTTTTGCTCAGAGGTGGTATGGATCTGTTGGAGAATTTCAGGAAATGGTTTTGTAACTCTTTTGATATGTCCAGGTTGCCTTCTTTTAGGTCCCTCCAGTTCCTCATAACTGAAGTGTCGTGACGAGCTATCCTGTCCTCCGTGACTGGTTTCCAGGGATATTTTAGTAATTTCTGAAATACAAACCATGACATTTAAATTTTGAGAATAATACAACTATTTATTTTCAATGTAGTAAAATAGGAAACTGATTGATTTTTTTATATGAATTCTTATCTTACGCAAACAGATATGGATTGGAATTCTGCTCACATCCTTATCTCTAAACACACACAACTTAGGGCTCTTCATGGATAGAGTGAATAGGTTACTATAGGGACTACCAGCTCCTTCTTTGACTTCATCTTAAAAGGTGTCATCATCAATCATCAATGCTGAGCAAATAGTAGGGATAACTATTATATTTGATCGGTGGGTGTAGAGATTGACTGGTGGACTTTTGAAAATTTTGTACCAACAGCTCAGATTGTTGTCAATAGATGTCCCATCAATTTAAAAAAAAATTAAGTATGATATTGAAGTTTATCAAAATATATTCACCTTAACTACAGGTACTGTGATAGGAAAACTTTCAGCAATCTTCTCAGGGGTCCACATATCAGGTTCAGTGTTGGCCAAGTGTCTGATTTGTTCCTTTTCACTCCAAGTCAATAAATTGGGCATGTTCTCCTTGAAGTACTTCTCCTTTATAATTCTATGGCGCAGCTCATGTTTGCCCATCAGAGTTTCATTCAAGTGTTCATTGTATACTTCTCCAACCTACAAAATACTCTAATACATTATTAGATGATCATGCATTCATATGAAATTCAAAAATCTGACTAACAGAAATTCCACCCTTAAGGGGTTTAAAAATTTTGAAGTTAGCTGCGGGCACAAGCATATAACAGAACAGAAATGATAGTTTATATAGGTCAGATAACATTTCAATGCTCTTGCCTGTATGTCATTGTAAGACGTGTATATTTACACTGGCCATGTGTGTATTACCCATACTGTCACGAGTTAGTAATGAGATAATTTCAAAAAAATCTTTATTCAATGAGACTTTTTACAAAGTACTTTTAGAAGAATAACATAATTAAACAGGATTATAAATGTGCCGCCAGGTTTGGAAGGTTGCTTTAACTGAGAAGAACCTGGCAACAAACTCAGTAATTACTCTTGTATGTTATGGTATACTAGTATGGTTCACAAACACAGTTCCAATGCACAAATGTAGATAAAAGTTAAAATAAAGTAAAAGTTCTAAATGTGTTCTTGTGTTAAATCTGTTCACATGTATGACGCGAATGCCGGCCATTGATCTCCTCAACCATTATAGAGGGAAGTGGACAACCCGCCACTCAGACGCCGCCGTATGGTGGGTAGTATGTATAACATGTTTTACTCGCCTCGCGCCATACATAAAGCGCATACAAGGTCAGCGCTCATTACTCATGATGGCATCTTTACTAGCAATAGCAATAGGTGGTCAGATAACATTTGTTTGATTTACTAGGGCGCCGGGTTTTGTACTACCTTATAGAAATCGCTCTCAGATTGTTCGACAAACTCTTCAGCATCATTGTCAGTAATTTGCAGTCCATCAGCCTGAAAAGCTTTTATTCTCTTATCCAAACCCGGGTTTGGCCCCGTAGGTTGAAACCTTCTTCCTCGTATGTTGCGTATGATTATTTTATCACAAGTACGGTATAATCTTCTGACGTGTGCAGCAAACATCTTTTCTTGAAGTAAAATGAGATAGAAAGAAATTTATTTACAAGAATACAAGCAGACTAATAGTCTCATAGATAGCATAACCTCTTTTCAAATTTGCTTGCTTGTTTGTTGTGCTGTGTTATCTGTCATTCTCAAATGTCAATCTAATGACTTTCCTTTCCTTTCCTTTATTTATTTAATGGCGATGAGCTTAAGTAAAAACTATTCCGCCAATGTCAAGTGATTATTGAGAAAAATATCTTCCTTTCCATTCCTTTATTTATTTAATGGCGATGAGCTTAAGTAAAACTATTCCGCCAATGTCAAGTGATTGTTGAGAAAAATATTTTGTAAATTGTTAAAAATATGTGGAGGAACCCATTGGATTCCTCGCTGTCCTGTTCCAATCCGAAAAATATCTTGTAAATTGTTAAAAATATGTGGAGGAACCCATTGGTTTCCTCGTTCTATTTTTCCAATCAAATGACATATTCCTAAAGAGTTAGATTTTGATAGCTGACAGTATGTCGACAGCTAATATTTGACAGCTTTATTTTTTATTTAGTATCTCATAAAGGCCTTTCTGTACGAATTGTGTAAAATATACATTAATTATATTAGTATTAATTATGATTTAAAACAATATATTTAAAGCTTATTATTGATTAAAAAATGCAATGACAGCATAATATATCTAGGATAAGAACTGAATAGTATTATCATTGTCTATGGCTGAAACGGTACACTGCGTGTACAAATTTACCTCAGTGATGTACCTTTTAGCTTTAGTTACCTTATCTAGGTAGGTTGTTCTCACCATCGAAATAGTAAGTACTATTTGTATGGTTAGAATATAGTAAGTAATCGGTTTAGCTTTTTTTCATAACTTTTATTTCATACTATACCAGTCACCGCTATCATACTACCCTACCCTCGTAGAGTTGGTATATTTTTTAGACTTAGCAGTTGATAGTTCAAACACTCTTAATATAATAACTAACCTTATTTAACGAGTTTAGTAAGTGTGACCCAGTTTAACTTGGTTGGCCTATTCGCATGGTAGTTAAGTTTTTGCCGGCTAGCCGACATTGCTACGTTCCATTGAAAGAGTTAATTTATTACGATTGCTACGAAATGCAGCGCGTTGAGCGAAACAACTATCGCCGACTCCCCGCAGTTGATCGCGACTCTGCTGTATTTGCGCGCGCTCTTTTAGTTCGCATTTTTATTTGTGGCCCTTTTCGCTTGTTCAAATTTAAGGTAAGTAATTTATTTTATAAAGATATAACATCATACTGTATTTATGTAACTTGTTTAAAATTACAATATTAGGGAAACAAAATTTAAGAACTTTGCATGTTAATTAACTCTTGTTAATATTAAACTTTGATTGACTATTTAATTGACCTAGGTAATTCGGATCGAGTTCTAATTATTTTGTAGGTAGATTTATTGGCAGGTAGATGGGAATTTCATCATTTGTATTTAATAAGTGACAAATATAAAACGTTATAATTATTATTTTTCGTATTTTTTCTTCAAAGTATTGCAGCGCGGTAATAGCGATCGTATTCAATGCACGCAATGTGATTGTTCCTGTTGTTTTGTTCAGCATCATTAATATGCATTATTATTACAGTTTTGTATTGACGGACGTAACTAATTATCGCGTTTGCCCTTTTTAACCGTAAAAATACTAATCTGGATAGAGTATAAGTAAAAATATATACGTTAAGTGTCCTGAAAAAAGTAATAGATTCCTATAGTGTTGGTAGGTGGGTGAGTGTGGCCCGTGTCCGCCTTCAATTGTTTAAAATAACGTCACAAGTCTCACGTCACGAGTTATGAGCGCTCAACAAAAATGAAAAAATAATAGATTCCTATAGTGTTGATAGGTGGGTGAGTGTGGCCTGCGAAAATGGGGAGGGGGCAACTGCGTATGTATTTTATTCGCGTCGAGCCATACCTACAGACTGACAGAGGCATACTCATAAAATGACTACACCGCATTCAAGGTCAGCGCTCGTAACTCGTGACGGGACCTATTCATCGGGGTTGTTGAAGAAGCTTGAAGTTGTAGCTATTAGTAGTCGCCACTTATCAAGGTGGACATGGACCCCAGCCCAAAAAAGCGGGACCCCACTTTCTATGTAGCTTAAACTTCCCTAATATGGATCGATTGGTCTTCAAAATTCTCGTTACATTATAATAAGAAAAGTATATAGTGACTTGAACTGTTTCTTGTTAGCTCGAGGTTTGGGAGCTGGTTGCTGCTTTGTGTTAAAGCTTATCTCTGAGTTTCGTGGCATGCAATGCACACGATTGCACCACCATATAATTCGATAGCTACGCTACTACTTTTAAGGGATACAGTATACTTAGCTACGATGGATAACCAATTTTAAGTGTTCTGATACACCCTTAAAATTTAACCAAAACATCGCTTTAATAAACTAACATTGATTTCTCTCACCTTAATGATCCATAATTACCGTCTTACCATAACCTCTTATTGCCATGATAGTTTTACTCTTATTATGAGACATGACGTGAGTATATGACGTGTATAAATATGTCACTGTCACACAGTTGAAGTAACATTGCAATAAGAGCTCATGGTTGGGCCCCAGGTGCACGCAGCGCTGTTAGGTACTCAAGTGCCACTTGATACTTGCTAGCTGCGTTCGTATTTACCAGTCCTTTTGTGTTGGTAGATCTTTGAGAAGCGAATGTTACAGGTTAGATAAATAACGGATTTTACTTTGTCAATAACGTAAGGGTATTATTAAGTGTGTCCTACTACCTAGAGTAGGGTTATTCCATAAGATTTAAGTAATCGATTGTTGCTAACGTCGCTTAAATCAAAATCTCATAAAGTAAATTATCTTATCTACTATAAGTAGCCAGTACTGAGCTAGGCAGTTTCTCATACACAAATCGCGTTTAAGACTTAATTATTTATGTAAGTACTTAGATACCCAAATGTTCTATGTAACTTTTACGTCAAAGACTTACGTACCTGCTGTACCTACCGACCTATGAGATCAAAAAAGACAATTGACAATGTTAATGATTTTTTTTCGTTCAGTTTAGGCCCTGGTAAGGCACTTATGAATGTCGAGGAATTTACCACCGGTAATCAATAATAATTAAATTTAAATAGATTCGGTGAGGTCGGTATCTTTCTATTGTTAATATCTGTGATTGTTTAAAATCCATAAATTTACATTCAAATTCGTAACATTAAATATTGTTTAATTGCTCACATAAATAAGATAAAATAAAACAAGGAAGATGTGCCACTTGGAGGCCACGAGAATCACAATTGAGTTCAAACACCGCCTCAAATCGTAGCGATAAGATTGTGATGATAAAAATAGATACATACACACATACACATGTTAACCCCTGATCCAAATGTCGTTTATTACCTACGTCCAATAGCCTGAAAATATAAATACCAACCTTTTCCAAATAACCCTTGAAATAGAGCTAACTAAAGCCCATAAGTGATGGTCGTACTGTTTGGTATATACTGAGTATTGATTAAAATATAATACCTAAAAATTTATATTCGATTTCGTTTCGTATTTACTTATATTATTTAATTTTTTTTGGAATGAAAATGAAAGCCGTGGTGGCCTCGGGGTTTGAGCAGTCGCCTGCTACGCAAGCGACGCAAGTTCGAATCCCAGCGGGGCCTGTACCAATGAGTTTTTCTAAAAAACTTATGTACAGTGATTTCACACCACGTGCTTTACGGTGAAGGAAACCATCGTGAGGAAACCTGCATATTTCTGAGAAGTAATTCAAATAGGTATGTATAATGCCTGAGACGGCGATAGACTCACCATCTATCACGTTGGCACTTTATCAAAATCCGGTGAAAAGTGGGTGTTGTGATAACAGCACCTCTGCCTACCCCTTTGGGGAATACAGGCGTGATATGTATGTATGTATATGTTTTTTTTTTATTTTCGCACTTGAATTTAATAGTCGAATTACTAAACTTCTGGGTTACGAATTTATTCGTTGGACAAGGTATAATAGTATACCTACTTATACCAGATCCAGGCTTATTCATCGAACGAATATTATAACCTGTATAACTTACTTAAGTACAAACTTTACCAATCTCTCTATCAAATGGTTTTTTTGTATAAAATCTAAACGTTTACTTTGATAGGAAATAATAATTAAGTACTTGAATACCACGGTATTATAATGTAATGTAACACCTTTGAATAATTAAGTAAGGTAACGATTTGTCAACGCATTACTCTCACATGGTAACTATGTGACGCGTCGAAGGTAAACCTGTCATGTGGGGTATTGCACAGTGGAAATGTTGATATTTCGATAACATTTACCAACGAAATTACCAAACAACACCGTTGTATTTATTATAAGTATTATAATATATAATGTAATTTTAACATTGTAATCAGCAGTTAGTACCGCATTTAGATTTCTGAATACCTCGGGGCTGCAGTGGACCCTGACCCCAAATTGTTTAGTACTTAGGTACTAGCCGGAATATGAATTTATTTTTTCGATTTCTTATTTGTGGTTTGTGGTAGTCCATCTTTTGTGGAGGCTCCGGGGCAGTAGTCCCGGTTGCCTTCCCCTAAAATCCGGCCCTGCACTAAGGTTATTGTGAACCCGAGACTTGTTGAATAAATTATACGGAAAGATATAAGTTCTTAATCAATACATTTTTGTATGTAGATAAAAATCTAAATATTATTTCATTTCACTAATATGCTTTCGAAGTGCATAGGCTTTAAGTACACGATATATACCACGGGCGGCAACGGCACTATCATCGACAAAACACCAAATCTTTTAAAAAACATTAAATACCTTGCGTAGCGTTTTCCATTAACCCAGTTAAAAGCTAGAGAATTTTTGATTTAAGTATAAACGCAAATGGCTACATAGTTATTTATTAAATAGGTATTAGTAGGCTTCTGAGCGAAATTGTAACAGGACAGAGTTTTAATAGAAATTGATTCTGGATGAAAAGCGATTAAGCGCTTTATTATGTCTGTGCGGTCACAGGTTACACCTACCTATCATATGAACATTTTAAAGATGCTTTACTTCCAACAATCGTTGAATATTGCGTAATAGTTAAATGGATGTTAATTTAAACAAAAAATATTTTTTGCATACATCCACCAACCAGTCCATCTACGTCACACAACTGGATATGGACTAAGAAATTTCACTCGTATTACTCATTTAATTATTCAAATGGGAAGTTTATAAAATTATTTAAGTAAGAAATACAAGAAGGCCTAAATGTTAAATATTAGACAACTTGTTGTTTCTCAAAATTCCTTTATTATTATTAATAAATGTATTGAATTAATATCTTATTTAATAATAATTAAATTAAATAACTTGTTCATTTTTAAACCGCTTAACCTACATTGATTAATGAAATTAATCTAGAATTTTGATAATGCCAAATGTAAGCTCAGAGGCAACTTGGCTGTAATTGTGTCTTTGTGAGAACCTAAAAGAAGATCTCTTTTTTTTCCATAGTCAAATTATGGAAGGTAAGTCTACTTTACCTCGAAACTGTGAAAAAAAATAACCTTCTACATCTATAAATTGCATTGACTTCAAGTTCTAATTCAGCACTGAAGATGCGGCTACTACTTCCTCCTATTAAACTAGAATCATGAACATTGGTAAGAAGCAATGGTACAAGTAAAGGGAAAAATATAAAAACGTTAACATTTAATTACACAAAAAATATACTTACAGAAACCTCTATGAGGAAATCGCACTTGTCTGTTTTTTTGTGTTTTACCAGCAACTTCGTATTTGTAATAACAAACAAATATCCTTGCCATTGAAATCAAATAACGAAATACTTAAGTGCCGACATTGTTTTGTGCCATTCGTACCTACTTACATTATTTGGACAGACAAGATATATGCATCAGTGTATAGAGACGTGAGGCCACATTAAAACGTGCCTCGAATAAATTAATGTGAAGCACGAGACAAAGGTATTAAATTAAGTTGATAATACTTAGTACATATTGCATTATTTATTTCATCTTTTTTTTTGTCGTGGAGAATCCGTCATGGATACACCAACCGCTGCGGGGGCAGCGGGAGGGTTAACTAAACTCCACGGTGTTCCTCCTGGTCGCTAAGTGGGGGGTGCACGTGATATGTTCCAGCGCCCGCGGCCCTCTTTACGGAGGCATCAGCCGTTCCTCAGCCCACCTCCGTCGGCCGGTCCTCCTACAACGGATTGGGTCAGATAGAGGATCTTCCTCTCGGACTTATTTATTTCATCCTAGGTTATATTGTGGTAGTAAATGTTATGTGAAAATAGTACGTCCGCCGCCGTCCTGGATAGTGTAGGTCTTAGAATTACTTCTTAGCCATATTAATCCTCACAATGTTTTCCTCCACCGTAAAAGTAGTGGTGTGTCATCACAATGGTCTCATCCACCACTACTTTACATACATAAGTACTTACCTATTATCTTAGTTATATTTAGTTCTATGCAGAGCTGCTCAAACTTTACGAATCAGTAAAAAAAATCAATGATATTACAAAACCGGCCCATCTATTATATACTTATAAAGTTATCGACGAATGCTATCAAAAACTAATGACAAAAGCAACATATTTTATGTATAAACTTTATACACAATCATCATTAAGTTATACGAGTATATTAATTATGAGTTCTCATTGTGTCCTATTATTCAAGGTGATAACTAGGCTTACCTAGTTATCACTAGTTATAACCCGAGCCGATGCTGAGGCTGCCGAGGCTCGGGTTATCTCATAATATTTTCTGTTGGTTAGATATCAGACAAGCTGCTCCCAACATCATCTTCCTGCTCTTATCCCATGTTATTCAGCGCAATCTCTTCCATTTTTCTCTCTATCTGCCGTCATATCTGTATTCACTTCCATTCTAGCAATATCATGCTTATCATGATCTTCTTCTCTCCTTGTATCCACAGTTATAAACAAATGGGGGTAATTTCGAGACCTTATTACTGTATTTTTATATTTGGCGAACGAATTCATGGACAAAAGCTAGTCACGTGGTATGAACAATTAAATATGAACAAGCTAAGAATAAAATGTATGTGGCAAAAATCATATAATAGGAAATATTACCATTAGTAGGTAAAGTAGATATCTAGATAAATCTCTGTGAGTAGGTATTCCAAGTAAGTAGATATGGATCCGGTGAATTCAAGTTTGCTTTTTGTTTTCCGCAAATACACGTAAGTTATTAAGTAGGTAAGTATTGAATGACGTAGGAACAATAATGGGAATCCCCAATTAAGCATGTTGTTAAATTTGCAATTTAATTGTAGGTAATGAAAATTCAAAGTAGCTCTGTATTTTTCCAGAATCATGCCGGATCAAGAATCGGAGAACATCGCCGATTTGCTGACAATAAAGGACTGGCTGTCTAAACAACCGCATCTACCTCATGATGTCGGTAAGTCTACTTACTAAGGAGTTTAGCTATAGTATATAATTTAAAGTAGATACGGTTTAGGAGAGCCGTGGTGCTCTTGGGGGTTTAGCAGTCGCTTGCTACCTAAGCGACTAAAGTTCTAATCCCAGCGGTGCCTGGGGCCTTACCATGAGCTCTTATTTCCATGATAGTTCTACTCTTATTATGAGACAGATGTATTTGACGTGTATACATCTGTAACTATCACACAGCTGCTCTAACATTGCAATAAGAGCAGGTCAGGCCCCTGTACAAATGAATTTTTCTAAAAACTTATGTGCTGTGATTTCACACAGCACGTGCTTTGCGGTGAGGACACCTGCATATGTCTGAGAAGTAATTCAAAGACGTAGGTATGTATAGTGCCTGAGACGGCGATAGACTCACCATCTGTCACGTTGGCGCTAAATCATCTTCGATGAAAAGTGGATGTTGTTATTACAATACCTCTGCCTACCCCTTTGGGGAATACAGGCGTGAGTATAATATGTATATGTGTACTGTTTAGGCAAAAAAAAAGAATTAAGACGTTGCACAAATTTAAAATTATGGCGTCACAGCTTTGAATGTTTAGCATTTTTAATATGAATATATTGTGTCATCCATAAAATTCAAACTTTTACGTATAAAAAATTCAATGTAAGTACCTAGTATGTAAGTCTATCGGTTGAATGAAACAGATATATATGACGTGTATGAATCTGTTACAGTCACACAGCACAACTATAAGAGCTCATTGGCCGATAAATCCGCAGTCGAAATGCACAGAGCACTGCAGAACTCCTACATTGAATATTTAAGCGTAGTTAAACTAGGAAATGACGAGATATTGTTTTTTGGTTATAAATATTTGTTTTATTTTTTTCTTGGAAACCCACCCGTCCACGCAATCATTCTTGATTGTACGAGTATTTACCCGAGGTATTTAAATACTTCTACTTATTATATTTACTTCTTATAGCAAACCGTTTACGTTTACTCTAACACCGTTCCTTGTTGGACTTAGGATCATTGGGAGTATTACGTAATCTAAATTAAGTACTTGCGAATTTTTTGCTTAAACGTTGATCGTCTTTGTTATTACTTCCATAAGTGCTTACGTACATTGAAGCATTTTAAATCACGAGCCGTGGTGGCCTTGGTGTCAGAGCCGTCGCCTGCTACGCATACGACGCAAGTTCGAATCCCAACGGGACACCACCATATTTCACACCACGTGCTTTTACGGTGAAAGAAAACAGCGTGACGAAACCTGCATATGCTGAGAAGTAATTCAAAGACGTATGTATAGTGCCTGAGACGGTGATGGACTCACCCACGGTCACGTTGGCACTTAATCATATTCGGTGAAATGTGGGTTTTGTGGTTACAACCTTCGGGGGCCCTTCTGTGATGGCGTGAGCATATTCATTTTTTTATTTAAAAATCACAAGCTTTGTATAACGAAACATTATTATGTTCCGGGCGCGCACAGAGTCACGTGGACTGTAACATGCGATATTTAAAGATGTATTCACTAACAATACAACTATTTTCATACGATGGCTATAAAAACTGTCTAAGCATTAAGTATATATGAAACCTTGATACATCCTTCTGCCACCTTACATTCTGCATTTATCTGTTGCTACATAAATATATTCCATCGGTAGGTACGTGTTTTGTACGCGCACGCGCATACATATTGAATCAATTACAGCATAGCCTTCTATTTGAGGAGTGAGTGGAGTGCCTCTAACAACTATAATAAAGAATCTTCTTCTCTCACAAGGTTCCCTAATGCGGTAGAGAGTATACAAACTTTGTGACCCTAAGTCTACATACATATGTTCACGCCTGTATTCCCCGAAGGGGTAGGCAGAGGTGTTGTTATCACAACACCCACTTTCACCGAATTTAATTAAGTGCCAACGTGGCAGATGGTGAGTCTATCGCCGTCTCAGGCACTATACATACGTCTTTGAATTACTTCTCAGAAATATGCAGGTTTCCTCACGATGTTTTCCTTCACCGTAAAGCACGTGGTGTGAAATCACTGTACATATGTTTTTTAGGTAGAGGCCCCGCTGGGATTCGAACTTGCGTCGCTTGCGTAGCACGCGACTGCTCTAGCCCCGAGGCCACCACGACTCTAAGTCTATACATTTAAAATTCAGGCCAGTCCTGACACACTCACTTATATAAGGTCTAGACTTTTAACTTTTGTGCACTGGAACTGTGTCCATGGGCTTATATATATTTTTTTAGATTTTTATTGTATTACTCAAAGCTGTAAATTTATTTTTTTCAAAAGAGTAATTACTGAGTTTCTTGCCAGGTTCTTCTCAGTAAAAGCAACCATCCAAACCTGGCGGTAGCATGTATAATCCTATGTAATCGTGTCTTTCTGACGATTTGAAAGTAATTTGTAAAAAGTCTAATCGAATAAAGATATTTTTGAATTGAATTTAATTGAAGTAAGGTGAACTTTTTCGGCCTATAAATTCGGTTGGTGGGAAATATCAATTTAAAAATATCGTTTATTTTTATTTGTCGTTTATATAATAATTGTTTATAGGGTAGGACCTAGTTTGTGTCACATAGAGTATTGTAAAGCTGAACGAATAGTCGTGTTTGTGTTTATCTGTGGATATACCATTGGAAGTCTGTATGTCAATGTCAATGTCGATTGATTTATATAGAGTAGTAGTATCTGTGGAAACACTCTACATTTTAAGAAATGTTATCTTCCTTTAGAAAAAAATATTACGGAGGATTTTCGAAAGTCTCAAGGGCCGTGACCGTTAAGACTCTGCGTGCAACACCTTTTTGCAACTCCTACTTACGTGTTCAAAGTACTTTTAAACTATAATATTGTACTATAATTAACGTTCTACAAGTTGACACCAGTCTCTTCATTTCACAGTTTGGGTTTTAGAATTTAATTTTACAGGAAAAATAATCATTGTTTTATTTTTTTAGTAGGTAACTTCTAACAACTGCACTTTTCCACATAAATAGTAAGTAGAATGACGAGTTTTTTGTGTCAAATCTTATTGCTACGCTAGCGCATCTGTAGACGCAAGTTCATTTTATATTAATATTCATCTTAGAACGTAGGTAAAGAGAGGTTTTCATATTTTAAGATTGGCAGCTATGAGGCGTATTAGCGATACTGCAATTTGCAGTGTATTTTATGTGCAAACTTGGAACGATCGATGTGGTAAGGATTGGCGCAATTTGTCTCAGAGTGGATACTTAATTGCTGCATTTTGAATGTACGCAAGTCAGGAGTTACGTACTTTTCTATAAAAAAACAAAATTGTAATGTTTTTGCGTGTGCATTACCCTTAAACACCCTTAATGACAGGCTCTTATCTTAACTGGGTCTGTCTCTGACAACCCCGGGACATAGACTATTCACACCCGGGGGCCTACTCGCTTTCTCCAAATAAGCTTTGGTCGAAAGTTCGCAAAGTTCCTAACACGGTTTGTTCAATTTACTGTATTAATAAGTAGAAGGTCCACCTACTCATTGCTGGCCATGTAAATAATGAAAAAGAAATTACTCAAATATGGAATGATTATAGATTTTCATTTTTTTTTTCAACATTATTGCTATTGAATGCATATATTGGTGTTGTTAAATTTTCTTTGTATTTATTTTATTGGAATTGGTTACAACTGCCGAAGAAAATATTCATGAATAAACTGAAGGTTTATTCACGGTTCTTACTCGTTCTAAAATTACGTTAGAACGTGGTCTGCTAGAATGTCGTTGACGTTTACATATCTAAACCTACGTTAGTAAAATTATTGAAAGAACGAGAACTTGAGCTTGTTGACTGTTTATGTCGAAAATCAAAAGTATATATCAATTATACTTTTGATTTTAGATCGTTTGTGAAGTTTCGTTTTCGAAGAAGGCGAGTAGACCCCCAGTGCCTGTAGACAATGTAAAATTATCCCCGCGCTTTGCTACTAGAAACGATAAAATGTATGGGAATGACATATGTCACGTGACTGATCTATGTCATTTCCATACATATTTTTTCCTTTCTATCAGCGCATGCCAGATAGAATGTTACTTTGTCTAGGCCTACAGGTAACATCAAGAGGTAAAGTCGTAGTGTGTCACAGTAATAGGCTTTCTTAAATTCTAACACGAATATTTTTTTTATATCCACAAAGGAACCAAATAAGCACTTTTAGCAAATGTATTTAGGTATGTTAATTCTTTATGCGTCTTTCCTACTTTATATACATACCTAATTAGTTATGTCAGGAACAAAATTTTTTGCAAATTAGTATGTACATAACGCAGCCAACATTAGTAGATAATTAATATATACGCACGTATCTTTATTACAGGTCAAATTTCAAACAAGATTTTCAACCTTGATTTTTTAAACGCAAAATTTATTCTCGCTAATTTCATTATAGCTTAAGTTCCGTGTTGAGTTTATCTATATCTATACATCCATACAGATAAATAAAATTGAAGTTTCTGGATGTAATTCCAATATAACTTTTTTTCACTGAATGCATATAAAAGTATATACGGTACTGACATAAAAAAAAAATCTAAATGTTTCTCTGTCTGTCTGTTTGTTCCGGGTAATCTCTGAAACGGCTGGACCGATTTTGACGGGACTTTCACGGGCAGCTAATGTTACAAGGAGTAATTTAGGCTAGGTACCTACTTTTATTTTAAAACAGGAACACTTTTAGGGTTACGTGGCAATCAAATTAAATTTACGCGAGTGAAATCGCAGGGCACACCTAGATTAATAAATATAAAGTAAAGGGGCCTGTACCAATGAGGTTTTCTAAATAACTTATGTACAGTGATTTCACACCACGTGCTTTACGGTGAAGGAAAACATCGTGAGAAAACCTCCATATTTTTAATTAACATATTGTCTAACTCCATTTTAGAGAATCTTCTATTTGTACGAAAAAAAACAACTAATGCAAAATGTATTATCATTTAAAAAAACATTTAATATCATTAATATCTAATAGAGATATAATATTTAAGTTTCAATCATTTAAATAATTTGTAATTGGATCATTGCTACATCAAAATGTTAAAAAAAAACACCCTCTAAAAAATAAGGAATTAGACAAATTGCTATTTAGACCGTCGATATATCAAATCAATATTAATTTTTTGTTGCATTTTTTAATTTGTCATCTTGAAAACCAATTACATATTTTTGGAGTATTTATTTTAAGTCGTCTCTATAACAACCTAACCGAACCTAAACGAACACTAACATTCGACGCATGCGCAATGGCTTAAAAGCGTCGCACAGCCGGCAACCGCTGTCCTTGTCTGACAAATGACGTTACGCGCGAACTCTCTTTCACTCTACCTTAAATATTTATCATCTTTAACAGTCAGCAACCCTAATTTGTGGCCAGATTTAATTAAGCAACCTTATATGAAAATTAATAGAAAAAAAATAGCTTCAATTTGACATATATTTAATAAATATACGTTATAAACGTATACATTTATCGAAATCATACCTGTTTACACCTGGCTGCAAAGAGGTGCGGCCAGGTGAGCAACGGCAACCGTGATTTTTTTGAATCTCCATATTAAGTACCATGATGTAGACGTTATCTTATTTAAAAAATAAATGAACGAAATTATTTACGAAAAATCAATTTAAAATAATGGCGGCCAAATTTTGATAGGCACCCTAGTAAATATATATTCTCCTAATTAGAAATAAACATAAAAATTTTGATTTAATCAAAAAATCGATGAACGCACCAATCCTGCAGCGGGATCTTAGACTTTTGCTGCGGAACCCGGGCGCTATTGCTGAGCTGACCCATAGAGAGCTGTGATGTGAGATAGGGAAGCAAAACAATATTAATTGAAGTCAGTTAAAATACTAGGCCTCAGGCATCGAGGCGTGTTTTATTAGTTGTCATTTAAGTATATACATACGCTCTCTAAAGCTACTGATATTGCAACAGTCAAAGTAAAAGTCACTTGGGATTCAGCAGAGGCATTCTTTGCCTCAATATGTCCATCAAATTTAAATACTGGTGACAATGTAAATACGATACTTATACCTATAGGTAGGAATTATCATAATCTATACGGATAAATAAAATTTAACTGTCTGTTTGTAATTCCAAAATTACATCTTTTGACCAAATATATACTGAAAGTATACACGGTACTGACATAGAAAAACCAATTTTTATTTTTTTTCTCTGTCCGTCCGTCTGTCTGTTTGTTCCGGCTTTCGGCTAATCTCCGAAACTCCGATAGTAGAGGGCTATTCCGATAGTAATAACTATGGATTTTAATTAAGGTTCAATTTGTTTCTAGTGGAAATATGTTACATAAAGATTACCTAATGGTTTGCTCTATTAATCCTTTGATTTCGTATCTTCATTAGTTTAATAAAAATCAAACTTCACATAACAAGCAATACATCAACAAATATATATATATATATATATATATATATATATATATATATATATAATAAGCAATACATCAACAAATAACGAAAAGAAACCCTAACCAAAATCGGTGTCTGTTGAGCGTGCCAAGCAGGCCCGCAAGAAATCACGATTTTCAAGACTTTCTCGACAGATTTTTCAGCTTTTAGCAGCCATGCGAGCTCAGCTGTATGACAGTGACAGATTCGTTTATGTCACATACCTACATCTTTCTTATGAATCATGTCATAGCAAGCCTGACATGGCAGTACCTATCTAACACCTCATGTTAAGGACCTGATATTGAAAAAGTAATTGAGGCATAAATATCTTTCGAGAAAAAATATTAATTGAAAATCGTTAGGTATTTTAAATATACAACGTTGTTTTGATCGACAAAAAATATAGTTAGGTATTCATTTATATAAATGGTTTAAAGACAGAATACCTATTAATTGACTGCGTTATTCAAGGATGATTCAAACCCCATACAAGAGCATTTAATCAAATGGTTCATAAATAATTTGTTATTAATATATATATAAGGTTATCAAATGATTTTCAATCAACAATAAAAATATGGTTTAAATATAAAGTTATATTTGAGAAGCTTTAATACGATAATACTTCTTTTTTCCTTGGCCTTATAGTATGGGTAAACCTACAATTTGATGTGCTGAATGACTGATAGTCACTGTGTCCTAGAGATATGAAATACGGTTTTGTTGTTTGCAAGGTGTAGGTATCAATTAAGAACGGATTTTTCGAAATACCACCCCTAAGGGAATGAAATGGGCATTTGAAATTCGTGTTAAATTCTGTAAATCGAATATCACGCCGGCGTAGCTGTGGATGGATGGGGTAGTTGTATGTATAGGGTCCTAAAAGCGTGTAATACATTCCTAGATGAGATCCTACTTCGTCGGTTCCTGGCCAGCTGCCGGTACAGCCTGGAGCGCACCAAGAAGACCATCGACCTGTTCTTCACCATCCGTTCTAATGGACCAGAGCTGTTCTGTAAGAGGGACCCATGGTCGCCAGAGATCAAACGAGTCTTTGATATCATGTGAGTTACCTATACACTTTATAAGATCAGCGCTTTAACTCCTGATCGTGGCAACAGATGGAATGCTGTCTGAATATCCGTCGCTCTTAAATCAAATGAAAATAAAACAAGAAATATAGAAAAGATTGGAGGACGAAACGATAAACATAAGAATAATTAAATCCAGACGAAAGAAAATAGAAGATGCAAGGTTAGACATTGAAAAAAAACCTTCATTGAATAATATAGATAGAAATCCAAAAATACTAAGACCAAATATGAGAAAGATAAGTACTTCAACTTGAAGGAAACAAAAATGTACTGGTCGAACAAAGCACCTCCTGCTTTTAATCCGTCGGTTAAAAACTCAGCGGCATGTCGTACGAGAAAATGCTAAATTTTTTGCGGTCAACATAGAGATTTGCCAATCCTTTGCCGACAAGAATTACTATCAGTACATCTTAGTTAGTGGTCCTTCAAAATACCAAATCCTATAGTCAAACATTACAGTACGTAGCGAGCCATGGTGACCGTGTAATTTAGTATGTACCTAGTTTCCTGCTAATTGCTAGTCTTTATAAACTGTGGTATTTGTCACGTCACCTGCGTCGCTTTATGGTGATAGAAAACAACGTCAGGAAACCTGTGTACCTGAGATTACATTGAGGAGTGTCTGAGTCGATGACAACCGATCTGTCACATCAGTGCCTGATTACTTTTTGAAATTCATTTCGAAACAATCTCCGAGTATTAACCAAACCGATGATCGTCGTTAATGTAGGTACTATATTTCAAGAGGCTTGTCTATTTTGCAGTTTAGTGCTAAGTACCTTTTATCCGAATATTGTACGATAGCTTATTGACCTCCAAACAAATGAACTCAAGATTTGACCCACATGCAGGTTGTTCACTTTTGGACTTACGTCGCCTGTGTTGTGTTAAAGGGTACAGTTCAAGATTTATGAGCGATCAGCAAAACCAGTGGGGGTAACTACATCTTTTAATCGCGTTGCGCCTAATAGACAGATTGAAACAGGCTCATAAATTAACTACTGCGCATTCTAGATCAGGTATAATAACTCGAGACGGCACTTGTATAATTTTGTGGAATTATGGAGGTAAGTAACCTAATCATAAGATGTGCCCCGCGTCAAATATGGATCGTAGCGTAGCTATAAATACCTGTAGGTATCTTCTTCTGGAATATATTTAGTTATTTGTTCTAAAGATTTTTAAACCGATGAGCTTATGATATTAAAAAAACACAGGAACTCTCCAACGAACTAAGGGTAATAGTTAGACCTCAGAATTAGACTTTCTAAGACGACTCTGAGTTATGTTTTCTAGCTCATATCTTTAAGTATATTTTTGTTTCGAAATAAGCATATGATTTTGACTTTCACCATCAAACTAACACTAGATGAGAAAGTGTGTTCGTTAGTTTGTTTGTCCCTCTTTCACTCAACAACGCTACGGATCCAAACGATTTGCATCAAGCAGTTCCATATGTAGTTTTTTTACTCTTTGATTACGACAGTTAAACACACAAGTACTATAAATTGAATCGTAAGGAATAGAAGCTCCTATTACAAATATAGTAACATACAGAGGTCCCTGAAGGAAGCTGTTCGGGTTTTCCCTTTCCCTGACAATGATTTAGGGCCCACGAGTATTGTGAATTTGTCCACGAACTCTCCTCTTGTCTCCTTACGTCGGCGTCTTTGTATTTCTTTCAGGCCTAACTGTCCAGGTTTTCATGTCTCATGATGATTTCCTTCGACATTTAAAGATTTTGACATAATTCCGCACACGAGTTATGAGCGTTCAGCGAAAATCGTCAAGATAAGATATTTTATTCACGTTCGCTATATATGAAACCCAAAAAATGACTACTGCCCATTACAGGGCAGCGCTCATAACTCCTGACGGCACCTAATAGAAGATTCACAAAATTTGAATTTTTTGACAAAGAACTAATTTTATTCTTATAATTCCAGCGATCTCCTCCCCCTGCCGAATAAAACGAGTGAGAACTACAAAGTGTTCATTTACCGTCTACGAAACCCTGATCTGGACTTGTTAAACTTCGTGGACGTTATCAAGACATTCTTCATGCTAGCAGACACCAGACTGACTGAGGACGACGACATACCATCAGGAGAGATACCTATATTCGACGCCGCTAATGTGTCGCTCAAATTTATCACAAAAGTCAATCTGTCGGCGCTTAGGAAATACATGCTTTACACACAGGTGAATATTTGTTACCTTCTTTAAATAGTATAAAATTGAAGTCGCTCAATATATCCATACAAAATGATTTTGTCTGCGGGGCCTGTACCAATGAGTTTTTCTAAAAACTTATGTGCTATACTGTGAAGGAAAACATCGTGATGAATCCTGCATATGTTTGAAAAGTAATTCAAAGACGTATAGTACCTGAGTCGGCGATAGACTCAATCTCAAGGTGATATTCGAACCTACGACCTGTTGCAGATGCTCTGCTAATTGAGGTCCTCACCTCGCGTTTAAAAGATTTCCTTCCCTTATTTGTTAACCTAACCTTGCTCTTAAAAGCCTTGAGCTTGATTGTTTAAACATGTATAAGCACGTTATTTCAAACTCATACAAACCATTTATCCATAGTCCAAGGCACCATATTAATTCATTCATAACATAATTGGAGGCTTTTAAGGAAAAGGTTACGAGTATTTGTTTAATTTTCAAAAATAGACTTTGCACCTTCTTATCATACCAATTTGGCTAAGGCATTGAATTAAATATATTAATTAAGAAACAGGGACACTGTTATGAAAACAGCCGTGGTGGCCGTGAGGTTGGAGAAGTTGCCTTTTACGCAAGCGACGCAAATTCACACCCAGAGCGGTCTGTAGCAATGAGTTTATCTAAAAAACTTAATTACAGTAATTACACCCCGCGTGCTTTACGGTGAAGGAAAACATCGTGAGGAAACCTGCATATGTCTGAGAAGTAATTCAAAGACGTATGTATAGCGCCCGAGACGGCGATGGACTCACCCTCTGTCACGATGGCACTTCGGTGAAAAGTGGGTGTTATTGTTGCAACACCTCTGCTTACCCCTACGGAACCTTACTGAGAGTAGCGCTCATAGCTCTTGACGGTGCTATAGCTAAATTACTTATCATAGATCTATTATTTCAGGAAGCCATGCCAATCAGGCTGAAGCAAGTACACGTCATCAACGCTCCGTCTTACATCGGCAAATTATACGGCGTGTGCAAACCCTTCCTCAAAACAGAAGTCGCAAAATTAGTAAGTTATTTTATTGTATTCTTTATGTCTTCTATAAAACCCTGTGTGATGGAATGCTTCAACAACATCGTATCTTAGATCACACCATAATCGTATATTCTAAATCGAATTATATTTATTATCTTTGGACAATAGATAGACAAACAGAAATTCGCCGTCAAACCACACTGTAATAATGTAGTATTCAGTTTTCGCCTTCTTCTTGAATTTCTTAGCAAGCGAGAGAAATACTATTAGCGAATAGCGACTATGCTTAAATTTTACTGTAGTGTGATTTTTCGGACATCCTCCATTCATAATGGCAATTTTTACAGAGATTTATTTATTCCAAAACTAGAACAACTCTGTTCCTTACAGATTAAATTCCACGAGCCAAATTCGGAAACGCTGTACAAGGACATCCCCCTAGCGCTGTTGCCCGAGGAGTACGGAGGTCAGGCGGGACCCGGTGACCAGATCAAGCGGCAATGGATCAAACGGATAGAAGCTAAAAGGTACCATCGGGCAGGTCACATCTAGATCGTCATCATAAGACTACATCACCCTTATCAGCTCGAAAAAGGTCAATGGTACTCTGAATGGTCAAAGAGATGGTACAGGACAGACTTTTTTAAGACACATTTAATCACTCTCTCCTGACAACTGGCGGGAAACTTTTTCCATTTTAATATGGACGTAGCATGTTAATATGAATGATATTACCTATATGTAGTTATGATTATTTTAGTTACAATTATTAGAACGAATGATACTGAACATTTTGTATGCAGTATAAAAACTTAAGAGCAACTGATGATGTAGGCTAGTAACATTTATCTACCTCTTTTTAAAAAGTCTTATATTTGCATGTAGGGACGCATGCAATACACCTATTTTTGCCATTATTATGAAGTTGAAGAGTTTGGTTGAACATCCTAATCTCTAGTAATTAATATGTTTATTATTACAGAGATTGGTTCCTGACTAACGACGAGCGCTGGGCGGTGAACGAAAGTGTTCGGCCGAGTGGGTGCCAAGACGACCGCGCGAACAAAGTGAAGGACCTGCCCGGCTCCTTCCGCACGCTCGCATTAGATTAGTTCATATTAGCTTTAATTTATTGAACTAATGGTCTTGTCTCTTAAATTGGTTATTCTACTCGTGTCCTGTATGCCACCATTTATACCAAACTATGGCAGTATATGTTAAACTAAATATTGCCCTATAAGTAAAGGGTTTGGCACATTCAAACGTCGTCGCTAGTGGCTCAAAATGTGTTGATACATTTTCGGAGGTGGGTTAAAAATCTATACTTAGGTTTAATGCCTCAGAATATTACAGGTCTCTGTGACCTATCTGCATAAAGTTATGGCATAATTTCACGAAGGCATTACACAAATCGTACCCTCAGAAAGAAAGGGGCTCAATTAAAAAAAATGTGATAATAATTATGATGAGATAGACAGACCTCAAAATGTATTTATATTTATGCAGTTTTAAAAAAACTATATAATATATTTTTTTAACTTATCGATAACGCACAACCTAAACCATACATTAACAATATAAAATACATTGTATTCAATACTGGTAAAGTAATTAATGCCTAAATTATAAATTCAAACTAGCCGATTGATTTTTCAAAAAAAAAAGTCGTTGAATTGAGCCCCTGTGGGGCAGAGGGTGCGAAATGTCTTTACTTCTTGAGACTTCGGATGATTTGTAAGAAATTTCCCAGCCACATTGTACTGTACTGCGATCAATTCAGGCTGATTGTGATTAGCCATAACAGTTTGTAGATAAGAACCGTGGTAGGAAACCACGGTTCTTATTCCTTCTAAAATTATTTTCAAAAATAGTCTACTCCAAAATTCTTTCTAAGCATACTTTATTAAAATTATTTAACGAACGAAAATAAGAGTTTGGTAAAAAAAAAATTGAATTTCGTTTTTTTTCGGAGAAAGAGAGTAGACCCCATCTTTGCATGCAGGTAAGTCATTGATACTTCTGATATTTTGCAGGCAAGTTCATTATCACTTTTAAGTACTATCCATGAGTTCGGTAGGTATAAATGTTAGCATTCAGAACATCTGTATATTATGTGTCAGTAAGACAATAATTGTATTTTAGGATAACTCTCTAGATTATACACTAAATAAAGTATAATTTAAATGCGGCTGTATGACTGCACAGACTAAATCTGAGATTTGGAGGCAATCTTCCTTTTACATTTGGGAGGGGTATCTTAAAATGGGTGTAAGTCTCAGATAATGCTTCGATATTGGTCGATGGATTCCTGGTGATTCTTGGCATTTAAAAATATATCACTCGATGCAACATTAAATTAAAAATTTTAAAATCTATATGTAACTACAGTTAGTCAATGTAATCAAAGGACCTAATTAAATTATATTAAATTTTTTCAGGTTTCAAGTTTTATTATTATCCGCGGGCAGGATATTATTCAGTAGCCTATAGTTTTCACGAAATTTTAAAATATTTCTACTATTACATTACATACCTAATTAAATAAGTTCGTAATTTATGCATAAGAATTTGTTGGTGATTAATAAATTTTTCCTATGTTTTCACTGGAACGGCGCCTGACATTTTCGGTTGCCATCTGTATACGTAATTATAACAAAGAATGCTTTAGGTACAACAGGATATAATGTTTACCATCTGTGTATAAAGTATAATAATACAATCTGTCTAATTAAGTACTCCGACGCGTCAAAAAATCCAGAGAACTCACGACGGTCATTAAGAGAATCTTCTCCAGAGTATAATGATGGGCAAAATTGAGAGGAAAAGGCGAGTTAGAAGGAAGAAGTTGTCATGGCTCCGCAACCTAAGGCAATGGACTTTAAGCTTGCAAAAAGAAGGGCAAATTTGCGGAGCTGACAGCCAACCTCCATTAGTGGAGAGGCACCGCAAGAAGAATTAAGTAACTACACAATGTTGTACCTAAATAACGGTGTTTACCCCATATGTGATAAGAATTAGTTTTAAGAAAATAAACCATCTCAATTTTTGAAGACCTTTATTCATACAAAAATACTTTAAACGTTTTTAACATCTACGTTTATATACATGTATATAAGTTTAGTCACCAATTCCAAAATAAAGTAAGCCATAAACACTTGCTGGTTAGTCATAAATTAAAATACAAAGCAATTTCATTGATCATCTTTTGGATATTACTTACATGACAAATCACAATTATTTAATTCTACTAATATTCAAAAGGAAATGATAAATGTTTCTCAGAAAAAAACTTTTCGATTGTAAATGTATTGTAATTATGAAGCACCACAGAATACCGGTTTTTTAACTTTCACAAAACATAAAATCGAGGTCACTGTACTTTCGAATCAATACGAGTGTCATTATGCAATATTATCTTAAACCAAGCCTTGCGCTTCAAAACATGATACTAATGTTTACTCAAATTCAAGTAGCATTTTTTTATTTGATAATATATCAATATAAAAAAAAAATATATTTGCAAACCGTGAAGTGAATTCGAAAATGCAAGAAAATCCTGATATGATTAATTGACACATCCTGTGTTAGTATACACTTTTTATTTTATTTTATTAACTTAGACTTCTCGAAGTGCTTCTTGAGACCTTGCTTACAATAAGCAAGGTCTTCGACGCAGTAGACAGAGAAACAAACACTTTTAAATATTAGTATATATTAGTACCTACTAACCTTACTCGGATTACTCTGGTAAACCTACTTAGTATGAATTGAGCATCAATACATTTTTAATAAATATAGACGAAGAACCGTGGTGGCCGTGGGGTTCGAAACCCAGAAGGGCCTGTACCAATGAGTTTTTCTAAACCACGTGCTTTACTGTGAAACATAATGAAAAAAACAACGAAAACATCGTGAAGAAACCTGCATATGTCTGAGAAGTAAGTAATTCAAAGAGGTCATGTATAGTGCCTGGGACGACGACAGATTCACTATCTGTCACGTTTGCACTTAATCATCCTCGGTGAAAAGTGGTTGTTGTTATTACAACACCTCTGCATACCCCTTCGGGGAATACAGGCCTGAGCATATGTTTGTATATAAATATCAACGATAGGCAATTCCACTCGGTTTTTCGTAGTATGATAGATTTTTGCTAAACATTAATCAATAGATAACGTTCTGAAGGAGCCGTTGAATGCATCTGCAACACCGCTTTTCGTTTTCTTTGTGAGGTCAGCTTTCCACAAATTGTCATTGAGGAACACTTTTCTGTAATCAAATAAATGTATAAATTTAACGCCTTTATTACTTCATTTATCATAATGCAAGAAAGCTATAGTATATTCCATAATTACAGTCTTTAAGCTCATTGACCGATCAGAAACATAAAGCAACCTTTCTTTCTCGTCGCTAGTCATGGAAACTACAACTCTTATACATTATATTTTCGTAAAATCGAATTTGCGTTGAAATAGGGTTGCGAAGTCGGAGAGCAGTTGGTTCTCATTAAATCGATCACACTAAATCTTGACCCAAACCGTCCAACTTGACCCCAAAGTATAGTCCACCCACTCAACCCTAAGTCAGAAATGATTTGTGACGTTAACATTATTCGACTATCGCGAAACTGGACATTCGTATAAATAGACGTAACAGACTCTTTGTCACAGGAAATTGACCTTTCAGACCAAAAGGGAAATAATATTTTGTTACAAACATTTATTAGTAATTTGGAGCTAAGGTTTCCGCTTGTGGGGCGCGAGTCACAGGGGGCAAGAATCAAGCACAACTTGTCAAAATGTCACAAATAGTCTAGTCTAGTCTGTCCTGAACAAGACAATAATCACCTGTTAGTTTCGTTGCAAATTTGTCCGACCCATTTTTGGTGTTCATTGACTATACTTGTAGATTCACCGCCGTACTCCAATGGTAAGTACTTCTTGTCAATAAACTTGTGCAGTCCCTCGTAGCTGTCGTGGAAGTTAATCTTTAAAATAATTATAGTCTTAATTACTTTAATAAAACGTCTTAGATCTGAGTAGATACGCCAAAGGCAAAAGAGCAAAGGGTGATTAGTTGAGTCGAACTGCCAAACAAGACTAATTCGTTCCGTTCCATGAACAACAATGTAAACATTGAATAAAATTAAAATCTACATAATCGAAGGGCATAACTACTGTTCCTCTACTCAAAACTTGATTGAAGCTTTCAAAAACAAGGATATGCTCTGATGATATACCTAATGACCGTTATTTAAATTATTTATCTCTCTCTTTATCAATTTATGAAATTTGCTTAGTACTTACAATGCTACAGATTTCAGCAGGTAGTGCCCCTTTGACCAAGCCGTACATCATCTCATAGAAAGATGGGCAGTTGACGACGTGCACTTGCTTGAGGCGAACTGGCATGCTGTCCTGGAAACAGTTTGTGTTCAAACATACAAATGATGGATTTCATCAGCTATTGTTTTTCAGAAAAAGGACAGTGTGTTATGTTAAGTACTATGTTAGAATCAAGTACATTTTGGTCCGATAACATGAAACGTCAAAGGTAAGAAATTCTTAATAGGCGCTGCTTAAAACGATTATAGTTGCGCCCTTAACGACTACTTTATGAAGTTATCAATGTTTAATTTGGTTGCATTCTAGAATTAGGTAATATATAAACATGTGTATTATAAACACGTTTATATCATACACTTTATTATTCCATTTCATATAAAACTTTTGATTTTATTAACTGAACAGGTACGTCGAAAGAAAACAGTTTATTCAACGGAGATACATACCAGTAAATAAATGAGGAACTCTTTGAAGAAGAATATATTGACTTTGGTGATCAGCTTGAGCGTATAGTACTTGATGTCGAGGATGACTATGTGGGACTGAGGGAAGATGTCGTAATGATAGATCCAGTAGTCAGCCTGTGCGGTGAATCCTTTCAATAATTCGTAGAACTCGAATTTCTCTAGAGGTATGTCGTTCAACTGGTGAATAAGGATCTCGTCGTCACCGGCGCTGTACGTCGCTACGTTCCTGGTTGGGAGAAATGGGTCATCATGAATTTCAGAAGAAGGCTGGCGGGTAGGTTCCTTTTTCGGATTTGCAAAACTTTATTGATAGAAAAATTCCTTGACTTTTCTCCTTGATTTGTCTTTCAACAGTCACCAACTAAGCCGATACAAGCACATATATATAGTAGTAGTCAGCTTTAACACTAAGGCATGATGAACAAGACTTATGTCATACAAACGAATACGCAGTTGAAAGTAATTGATAATTCAATAAGTGAACATACATTATACGTGAGCACAGTTGCTATTGCGCATATCAATCGATCAGCGAAGTTAAGCAGCCCTAAGCCTAGACAGTAATTGCATGGGTGACCGCCCGAGTTCCATCCGTGCCTCGGAGAGCACGTTAAGCCGTCGGTCCCGGTTGTCAATTTATCATCTTTGGCAATCGTTACAGGTCAGTCGGAGACCTAAAATAGTCTGACAACTGGTTTAACCCAGATCACAGATTTTCCTCGCTAAAGGGGTTGCGAAGGTGAGATGGCAGTCGCTTCGTATAATTGTTATAGTTGAATCAAGTGCCGACCCCAAAAATGTATGGGATAAGGCAAGGGCGATGACATTATACATGAGCTAGCTATTACTCATAATAACCTATACTGCAAATATGTATTCTGAACTAGATTCTAATTTAGTACTGATTGGAACTGAGGTTCTGAGGAGTACGTTAACATTATCTGATTATAATATGTAAATATTCTATTGTGTTATACGTTTATTACAATTTAATGCAAATTTACAGCACTTTAAGACGTCACGGTATCATAGACCACCATGTGTCAAACCATGTCAATGATATAAGTGCCAACAACAACATTGGGCTGCCAAGGATACTTAAAGTAATTAAGAATGCTTTTTGGAACCTTACTTTATTAATATACAGCTAGCGGAATGAAATCCTAGCCCTTTGATACTTGGGTTATTTTACAATACCTACCTACCCATATAACGTTGTTTGCTAAGTATGGACTAAGTTGTTTTCAGTGCAATTTATTGTCTACTCACAATTCTATAGTTAAGGTACAATTCTTATGCGCGATACAAGACCAACTCGACGGTGTTACGTAATACGGTCCAATCATCATCTCCCTGGCCTTATCCCATACATTGTTGGGGTCAGCACTTGATTCAACCCGATGTGGCTGATCACCTGATTTTTATACGAAGCGACTGCCATCTGACCTTCGCAACCCCTTTTACGAGGAAAATCTGTGATCTGGGTTAAACCAGTTGACAGACTATTTTAGGCCTCCGACTGACCTGTAACGATTGCCAAAGATGATAAATTGGCAACCGGGACCAACGGCTTAACGTGCTCTCCGAGGCACGGAGGGAACTCGGGCGGTCACCCATCCTATTTCTGGCTAGGGCTAGTATTGCTTAACAGCGCTGATCAAATGATATGCGCAATTGCAACTGTGCCACGAGCTCCTCTCGGTCCAATCTTAATCAATAATTCAGTTCAATCACGTATCATCCAACAATAGCTTCTAAATCTACACAATAATAATAAAACTGACTGATTTGTACGTCACTATATATCGTCGTACGTACAAGGATAGAGGTAGGTAGGATTTATTACACAGTGCTTCATAAGCCTTTCTACTTTTAAGGAGACTTAAGAACGTGCAGGAATATAAGTGGGACAAGTAAAGAGCCCTGAGGAACTCCCGCCTCCAAAGTGTCGAAGTCGATTGCATGTTCAGTAAGATTTTTACCAATTTATACAAGAAATCTATTGTGCAAACAAATATTATGTATTGATGGTTCCTTTCTAAAATCTATTTCCTATATAGAAAGTTTTTGTAATCTGAACGTTTATTAATTTGGCACATCGCAGCTACAATTCTAAGTTACGTAAAGTTGTTTTGATCTGCGAAACTTGTGCATGTTTCCGGCGTTTAACAAATACATAAAATTCCAATGAACTTACGTATATTGATAGGCTGTCTGTAGTTTCGGACCAGCGGGATCTCTAAGCGTGTAGATCTCAGGCATATTGCTCCTCTTGGTACAGAACTTTTCTATACATTTCTTGGTCTTCTCTAAACTGCTGTAGCAACTATGAAGGAATTTCTTCAGCGTGTGGTCATCTGTAAAGAATTATAATCTTCAATAGTAAATGTTTAATATGTGGTTAAAATGTAACTGCAGTACTTAAGTAGATAATTAAGTTAATATTTACATGCCCTAAAATTGGGTGAAATATGTGATTCTTGTAACCTTTAATAACACCTACCCTTTGTACCATATTTCATGTGAATACATATTATTTCTATTTCATATTAAACATTTATTTATTTACTGAATTAGTAACAGATTTATTACTTAGCTAACAGTTTAAATCGATACAGGATAGCTGTGCGTTTTGAGCACAAATTAAGAACTTTATAAAGTTTTGATGTTTTTTTGGTGCAATAAAATAAGACTAAAATAAAAATTCTCAGAAGTTTTTTAGCTCAGTAAAACTTTTGCAAGTTCACTCGTGTGCAGTGGGTAAACCTACAAATAAATAATGAACATCAATTAAACTTGATTTAAATTTGAATGTCAATGAACCGTTGAAGTTTTTAACAATCAATAAATTTTTCAATTGAATATAGATTTAGCTAAGTATAAGTCCATCGGAGTTCATCTCGTACATGTTATATTATAAAACCGTACCAAAATCGATATCGTAGAAGAACGATGCCTTCCAACAGATAAATAATTTTGCATGGGAATAGCGTCTTCAGTTTATAATATTTTAAGATAGTCACGCCCATAGATCTGTCAGAAACTCGGAATTCTGGAAATTTGGTCATTACTTGCAATGTGCGACTAAGAAGTTTTTGTCCTTACAAAAACATCAGACTTTTATTAATCGTATGAATTATGATGGCATGAGCAGGATAATCATGTTCATAATACCTCAATAAATTATAAAAGAGTACAAAGACGCTATTATTATAGTCATCATTCAGATTTTAATCAAATTTAAAAACCCTCAGTGAATTGATTGCGTGAATACAATTATGTATCAAGCAAAATTAAGTGTCCCAAAAGATTTTGGATGTCTTAAAAATAAAATTAAGTCAATTTTCTAGAGCTAAATAGGACTTTCTTTGAAATAGACGTCGCTCGGTGCCTGCTTTATATGATGTTTCTTAATTAGTTCATAAATAAACTATTTTCATGTAAATACATGTGCCGTGGTGGCCTCGGGGTTTGAGCAGTCGCCTGATACGAATGTAACGCAAGTTAGATTCCTAGTGGGGCCTGTACCGATGAGTTTTTCTAAAAACTTATGTTACGTGCAGTGATTTCACACCATGTCTCTTAAGGCAAACATCGTGAAGAAACCCGCATATGTCTGGGAAGTAATTCAATGACGTTATAGTGCCTGAGACGGCGATGGACTCACCCTCTGTCACGTTGGCACTTAATGGCACTGGCAATATTCGGTGGAATATGGGTGTTGTTGTTACACCTCTCCGTACCCCTTCGGGGACCCTTCTGGGATGGCGTGAGCATATTTTTTTAATAGTATTTTACATACACGTGCACCAGATTTCCTTGATCTATGCACTGAGTGAATTATCTTTGTGACTAAACTAACACCATGAAGGGTACTTGATTCGATGAAGAGTCTCTTCGGCCACTCCACGCAACGTGATAAGTATATTTGATACGTAACTTCAGATATTTGGCATGATATTTGGTATCGCAAAAAACACTGTGTACGGAGCTAAAGCTGGCTTTAAAATTTATCAAAACCAATATCCTCTCCTACCCTATCCTACTAATATTATAAACGTGTAAGTTTATTTGTTTTATGTTGTATGTTTGTTTCGCTTTCAACTTAGCAACTTTCACTGGCAGATAGTTGATGTTTCAAGGAGTGACTTAGGCTACTTTTTATTAAAAAAAACATTGATGACATTAAATCTATGCGGGTGAAACCGCAGGTAGCTATAAATAAAGCTAGTTATAAATAAAGATATTTTGTTGTGTAGGTATTCTAAAAAGATATGTAAAATCCAGTGTGACGGTGTCGCGGGCATGTTAACTTTATTAGTAATAATTCAACCATGGTCTCCGAATATAAATTACTTTATGAACTTATAATGAAGTCGACTGTTATATACGCGACTAAGGTCAACCACTTGGACTTCAGTTGATGTTCTGAACAGACTCCAATCATAAGCAATTTAAGAAATTAGGAATTATAATTCTTGTTAAGAAATATCTTTAATATGGGGATACAAGGGAGATAAGATAATAGTTTGCCTTCATAGCGTAATGAATCTATTATAATTATGTTTCGCTTGCTTCAGTCCTAACAGTTGTGTCTTAAAGATGATTATCAATATAAGTAATGATTAAGTAACAAATTGTTTGAAGTCAAGTTTTTAAATAATAAACAAATCGAATTGTGATATAACGTAAAGATTATAGAAGATAATAGGTACCTATCTCATTAATCCTTTAACAATTAACTCGTACCTGATCTCTATAAGGGTTCTTTCACAGAACAACCCTTTGTTTAAAAAGAAACATTCTCCAGGACTCCACGACAATTATTTCCATAATGATAAATCGAACAGTCTGTTTATTTGTAAGATGCATTTACCTACTTGTCTGTGTATTCCCATTCTGATAGGACTTTAATGGCATCTAGCAGATGTAACATGCAATAGCTGCTAGACAACCTACTTTTATTTGAGAACGTAACGAGTGAGTTGGAAGAATCAGCATTGTTAATGAAAGTCCCTCGTAACGAGTGAGCTTGAAGAATTAGCATGGTCATTCAGTGGCAATTCTGGCAGCCGTCGTGGCACAATTCTTAGACTTTTATAATTGAAGTGAGAAAATAATAAAGGTTGCCAAAAAATATATGCATTATCAATTATAGAAAGGTCCAATGCAGTAATCAATTCAAACATACCAAGATCCTGAGGCAGGTAGCTTTCTTTCGCCAGCCATTCCTTGATAGACACGATGTCTTGTTCGTAATCTTGGGGCATCTGGAAAAGATAAGCACTTTTGACATTAAACATACCTTTTTTATTTTATATTCAAGGAACAGCACTTGAAACTAATTACAAGTAGAAAACTTCGCCCAATATACCTTAGTCATACTACGAAGGTGGAAAAATGCGTATAGTCACTACTCATGCACTAGCGACCTTATTCATTGCTATTTGATGATACCATTGTCTTCTATACGTACAAATAAATAAAATTGAAGTGTCTGTTTGTGATTCCAAATTAAAAGACCAATATCAAAAATGTTTCTCCGTCTCTGTTTTTTCCGGATTATCTCCGAATCGACTATACCGATTTTGACGGGAATGTCCCTGGCAGAACTAATGTTACAAGAAGTAACTAAGGCTAATATTATTTTAAAAAAACTTTAAGATTTCGCGGGCAAGTCATAAAATTAAGTCTACGCGGTTGAAACCACGGGGTATAGCTATTTTATTAATAAACTTCACTCTCCTCGTACTACAAAGGTGGCTTTTAATTTTTGTATCACAAAATGAAACGTCAAAGCGAAGTTCTTAATACGCCCTGCTTAAACTGATGATGGTGGGCCTGTACTTGTGTACCTATCAACTTTTAAATCATATTTTCTCTTGGTCTGAGTGTGTAAACAAATCAAGAATGTCTCTTTCTATCTATTGTATCATTCTTATCATAATCTACATTTATCTATTGTATCATTTACATTCGCTTGTTTAAGTTGTAGTTGTAATGCATTTCCGAGAGTCATAGATACTTAACGGACATGGACAATACATAATGATACAAATTATTTATTTACCTAATGATACCTTGCTATTGTCGAGATGTGCAAATTTGCATACAACAAACAAGTACTTATGAATGCTGCAGTAATACAATTTGTTAGGTACAAGCAACAATAAAACATAGCTTTAAACTTAACATTGTGGTGTTAAGTTTAACTGGCTTTAATTGTACATATACATATTTTTTGCTTAAATGCAAGTTATATCCTACCAATCTAATACGAAATATAATTAAGGTATTTCAATAACCTTAAATTCATTGAGTCAGTTTCCTATTCAACTGGTTTTTGGTTCGCAAG
This sequence comes from Watsonalla binaria, assembly GCA_929442735.1. Lineage (NCBI taxonomy): Eukaryota > Metazoa > Arthropoda > Insecta > Lepidoptera > Drepanidae > Watsonalla > Watsonalla binaria. The sequence continues at coordinate 4,070,717 of OV838932.1, forward strand.
CTAAAATCCTTGCTAGAACAGCTAGAATAAAAAAGATATTTAACTATAATTATAAACGACGCGACGTTTCTATCTGTCCGATCGCAAATAGAAACATTCAGTAGGTCGGTCCCCACACTCTGGCAAAACACATAGATCGAAAACTATTATACGAGTTCTGTCCAAAGGCCTTACCATAACCTCTTATTGCCATGGTTGTTTTACTCTTATTATGAGACAGATATAAATGATGTGCATAAATCTGTCACCGTCGCACGGCTGAACTAAGAGCTCATGGTCGGGCCCTACCTAGCATAAGAGCTCATGGTTGGGCCCCAAGTCTCACATGCTATCCATGTGCTTCCATAATTCTATTAATTAGACTTTGAATCAGGTACTGTTAAATATGGCAATTCAATTGCACTTGTCTTACGCAAAGTCAAATCAATGTTTGTTCCCAATATTTACCTAGCAATCTCAAATTAAGCAATCATGCACATATATTTTTACCAATGTCCTTTCTTTTCAAAATTACGTACAAACAACGACATTAGGTACAATACAATGTCGAAAACAATGTAAATAATAAGTATATTTTTTTTCTTATATGAGTTACATTGTATTTATTTTTGGGAAATAAAATCTCCTTAAGCTGAAGTAGTGACGAGAATTTGCCCGAGATGAGCTCCTCGTTCGTCGGCGTCGTATGGAAGCCGTCCATATGTACCTATTATGTTTTGTGTGTTGATTGTTTAATGGTAGAGTTCATGTGGAATGATCGTGAACCTAATCAAGGCTGACACAATCCTCTACGCGGGGACGTGTGTTGGATATTAAATACCAACCTAAGTACTTAACATTTAGGTTTAGTTTAGCTCACTTTAATAGCGATGCAGAATTACGTTATCGTTGCAATAAAATCTTACTCGTGATTGGTAATATTACCTGACTTATTAAATAGGAAAATGTCGAAATGCCTTTTGCTTGGTGGACAACGTTATTTAATACGTTGACAGGAACGGGTTCGAATTTTGAACAATAATTGACAGAAATGTGGAGTACCTTTTATTTATTTTCGTCCTAAACCTTGAATTTCTGTGTACTTGACGTCGATTAATTGATTAATAAGGTATTATAAGGTCACTAGTTCACCAACAAAAGATACTGCAGGCATTATGTTAGCTGCTAGCTGTAATGGAACACTTATTTATGACTTAACTAGCTGTGCGGTATTAGCGGTTTAAAGTTGACAAATTTTCATACAAACTTTCATCCCCTATTTTATCCCCTTGGGGGTAGAATTAATCAAAATCCTTAGCGGATGCCTACGTTATAAGATCTACCTGCATGCCAAATTTCAGCCCGATCAGTCCAGTGGTTTGGTTTGGGCTGTGCGTTGATAGATCACTATATCAGGCAGTCATATATATTTAGATTACTGTTAATGGCATCAGCATGTATAGTCCTATATAATTATGTCATTCTGACGATTGGAAAGTACTTTGTTAAACGTCTATTTGATTTTAATGTTGACCCATCGGATAAAAGCCAACGATTTTTATTTCGACACAATGATAAACTACTTTCTTTTACATCGGAAAGTAAAAGGCTTGTAACGTGTCGGCTTCTTTCTTCACAGATTTTTCGTACTTACTATAAATATAAATATATAAAGTATAAAAAATATAAAGTTGTTTTTTTCTTATAATATGAGTATTACTACAAATTTAACAACGCGCACCAGAATTACCTGGTTTTTGATTTAAGTGTCCATCCGTTACCACCATTTTATATCATTTCACAATTTTTATTTTATATCTAAGTAAGCGACTTCCGAGAATTGTAATTTTTACTTTATGTTACAATTCAGTCTTATTCCTATAAATAAAAATGTATCAGACCGGTGAGATAATATATATATGGAAAAAAAATCTCTTTTAATTTAATAAACCGTATTACATAAAAAAGTTACTATTAATCTTTAAAATAATATTAAAGCTGCGCAGATTTAAGTATCTTCGAATGTAAAAATAAACTTACCTTGGCGGAAGTTGTAAAACACACACGGTGAGCAAACAAGACTATTGGTTCTTTGGTACCAGATTGACAACCTAGTACCTCGCAACCAGAGTAAAGACTGCGACAACCAGCTCGCAAATTTGACACCAACCATTATTGTTATGCACACATCTGCGAAATTACTAGGGCTGCCGCACCAACAATATTATTACAGAACCGTTATCGAGGGGAAAATTTACATTAAACATCAAGCTGCGACAAGGTCAGTAACATTGTTATTTAATGTCATTAATTCAATATTTATTTAAACGTTGTGCCGTGGAGGCCGTGGAGTTTGAGCAGTCGCCTGCTACGCAAGCGACGCAATTTCGAATCCCAGCAAGGCCTGTACCAATAAACTTTTCTTAAAACTTATATACAGTGATTTCACACCAAGTGCTTTACGGTGAAGGAAAACATCGCGAGGAAACCTGTATATGACTGAGAATAATTCAAAAGATGCATGAATAGTGCCTGAGATGGCGATAGACTCATCACGTTGAGTTGTTATTACAACACCCCTGCCTACCCCTCTGGGGATTACAGGCGTGAGCATAATATGTATGTATGTATTTAAAAGCTGTAATTATCTGACTGTCCCGTTCTTCATACATTGCAATATTTGTAAAATTCTAATTGTTATGGTATCTTGTCATGGCTAATTAGGCATCCTTGGTGTGTGTCAAAGCATGTTTTAAAACAACAGTTGTCGACCGAAATATTTTAAAAAATACCTATTCTTTTTGGAAGTTTTTCTGTCAGCCCTAAATTTTGCGCTAATTTTACTACCGAACAAGTTGAAGGTGAAAGTATTCAAAAGTGAGTGTTTTTTTCATTCATCATTCATAAGCTGTTATGTCACAACGTATCTAGTATTGTGGATTAAATCTAACGTGTGGCGCTATCTTGCGGGTAAAAAAGTAATTAGTCTGACCCGTTGACCAGATTTTTATGAAATTGGAAATAGGGCTGACATACTTAGGTTGATCTGCGTTATTCTGTAAGGTATCTCAGTGATGAACTAGACGTCTAGTATCGGTTTCAAACATACGAAATGTATACCGATATATATACGATAAATTTCAAATTCATAAAAGACGGCATCAGGTGCGGCTACTAGTTTTGAGCTCTGGTCTGTGCGTAGTAGTCATTTTATAGGTCTTGTATGAATCAAGCGCGAACATAATACATACATGCTAACTATTTTCACTAAGCGCTCGAAATTCGTGGCGGCACTTGTAGCCTTACAAATTATGATGCGGAGTAAGCCAAAGGACAAAGTAATTAATAAGTTATCATGTCAAATAGTACCCTGTATTATTCGTCTTAATAACAATTCATCTTATCTACTATCAGCTGTAGAATTAATTTTTATTTTTATATTTTACTTAATATGATGTTTTTTTAACATAATAGTAGCCTATGTTACTACTTGTACTTAGCGTTAGCTATCTGCCAGTGAATCCGGTTAAAAACGGTCCAACCGTTTCGAAGATTAGCAGGATCAGAAAGAGATATAATTTTTTTATATTTATGTGAGTACTGTATATACTTTCATATGCATTTAGTGAAAAACTGTTAATTCGGAATAACAACTAGACACTTAAATTTTATTCATTTGTATAGATTACGTAATAAGTAGGTAGTATAAAGTGTAATTGTATATAATAGGAGACAATAATATTGTGTCTCGAGGACATATTGCCAACCCTGACAGCTATCGATGTACGAATTAAAAATTAAACGTCATTATATTATAGGTAATTCGTAAGGTGTATCACATATCACAATATCACACCATGTTCATTTTTCCTTGTATTGTAAAATTATTTTGACCTTGGTTTTTGTAAATTTTTTACCAAGCAGTTCTAATATCTCTATCAGATTGTGATGGATAGCGATTCAACAGCATCTAGAACAAAAAAATATTGGTATATTAATATATATATTATATTATTAAAAAAATATTAAATACTTTGATTTATTATTAAGAGCCGTGGTGGCGTTGGGGTTTGAGCAGTCGCCTGTTGCGCAAGCGACGCAAGTTCGAATCCCAGCGGGGCCTATACCAATGTGTTTTTCTAAAAACTTATGTGCAGTGATTTCAGACAGACACCACGTGCTTTTCGGTTAAGAAAAACATCGTGAGGAAACCTATATATATATATGTTTGAGAAGTAATTCAATATGTGTTGATACTTTTTTGGGAGCGGGTTGTAGTTGAATGCGAAAGATGGTGGATCAACACGCGGTATTTGATCATTAACAGACCTATACTGGAAAAAAAATGTTTGTCTTACCTGAAGGAAGGTCAGAAGATTTTGTTTTGTTGGTTTATATTTATCATGGTGACGTCAAACAAAACTGGGACACTACCATGACCTCTTATTGCCATGATAGTTTAACTCTTAATATGAGACAGATGTATATGACGTGTATAAATCTGTCTCTGTCACGCAGTGGAACGGTACTTACGGTAATCTTGTGGTGGATCCTGACGTTATAAAAAAGCCAGTTGGCATCGACCTCTCTCTACCCCTTCGTTTGTGCGAACTTATGCAAAAACATAAATATAATTAATAATTTAAATTATCTGAGTAGAAGTATTTTACAAGAATATAAACAAAAACATAAGATTTTTTTTTCAATTATAATTTCGTCATCTGTTTATGCTTGAAATTATTATTTGTGATAGGACGTGTTGCATTGAACCATCTCAAAGTGCCAATCAATATGGTTGATAAACCAATACTTAATGCAGCCTTAGCCAGGCTGTGCACGGATTGTTACCATCACTATTTTCAATTCAATAGCTTCTTTCAAACAGTTCGAATTCAGTCACTTGTTACATATTTATTTATTACCAATATGCACACAACAAACCTTAAAAAATATAATCTAATAACTAATATGTGTTATTAAAAGGAGTCCCTGTAGGCAAGGTTCCGAAGATACTGGCAGCATTCCCCCTTTGGATGGCAAGACTAATTCTTTGTCCGAGGTAGCTGCCAGCTCTTCGGTCACCTGCGATGTCGACTAAGCTTTTTGTTATTTGTTTAAAAAGCCTTACAGCGCTAGAACCCCAGACTTGTTACATTACTTTGAACATACAGGTGCGTTATCCTGTAAGGAAGATGAGCGTTGGTTTCAAGAAATTAATACATAATACATAAAGAATAAGGTTCAATGTCGTTTCATTAAAATCGACACTTGACGGCGGGTGCGACGCTGAGAAACCTCAATGAATAGCGCGGCTGTTTAATTTGAAAAATAAAAACATTTGTTTCGTAATAGTATGTTTCGATGAGAAAACTGTACCTACAGTCAGTCGATTTTTTATTATTATTTTATTTTGTTATTAGTGATTTTTTATACCCTTGTCTGTTTGTCTGTTTATTTCGGCAAATCTCCGGAACGGCTCAACCCCAAATCAAATATAAGAAAATTTATATTAAAAAAAACTCGTAATTGCTTGTTTATCTTTAAGCATTTTATGGATTCACTTTTGAAATCAGAATAATTATATACATAATCATTATTTCAGAGTTACTGTGCGTGCAGCCTAGTGTTTTGTATAATGTATTGTATTTAGTTTGAATGCAAGTGACTGTATTGTTTGTATTGAATGAAAACGGCAGTATATATCATATTCGCACCCCAAGAACGACAGGGGCTCAATTCATAAATCAATTTTTTTTGGAAATCATTATCGATGTTCGTCAAGTTTGAATTTATAACTTAGGTTTTAATTATTTATACCAGTTTTGAACATAATGTATTTGTTTTTTGTTTTGAAATATAGTTTAGGTTGTGCTCAGACAGTGTTAAAATAATATCATTTTTAAAAACTACACGTAGAAATACAATTTCAGGTCTATCTTGTGATCTTAACATAATTAAATTCGCAATGTTTTGAGTTCAGCCCCTATCGTTTTGAGGGTGCGATATGGTGAAGCGTGCTTTCGTCAGTGAACATAGCATGCATTCGAACAGATTTTTTTACAGATTGAACTCGGATACAGGGTTAGGGATTGAAATTACCTGTATCAGATTTGCACTGACTAAACTCCACAGTACCTACATAGGTACATACATACACAATACATATATAAGTACATATGGCAACTTTTCTCCGAAGATAATTAAGTGCCAACGTGACAGATGGCGTCCATCGACGCCTCAGGCATTATACACACGTTTCTGAATTACTTCTCAGACATGCGCAGGTTTCCTCATAATGTTTTCCTTCACCGTAAAGCACGTGGTGTGATCACTGCACATACGTTTTTTTTAAAGAAAATCACTTTGATACAGGTCCCGCTGGGATTCGAACTTGCGTCGCTTGTGTAACAGGCAACTGTTCAAACGTATAGTAAAAAAAACAAGTTAGGGTAATAAAAATATATTTCACACCGTTTAACGTAACATAGGTACTTAATTACATATCAAAATATATATTTTATAAAGACCAATAACCCAGGGCCTGTAGATAAAGTAACATTATCCTCACGCTTCGCTGGTAGAAAATTTTCGGAATGACATATGTCACGTGACGTTATTTAGCGTGAAAAAATTTTACTTTGTACAGGCTTACAGTTGTGTCAAACAACTTAACAAATCACAATAAGGTACATACAGTCAAAAACTTAACAGTAGTTACCTAAGTAGGAAATTATTGTCACTTTTGCCCTAATTTTTCTGAGACTAACTCCCTTATAACAAAAAAAAATTACTTAAATAATGCTTGGTTCAAAGCAGCTGCATCTCTTTCTGTGATAAAGATTAAAAAAAGGATGGGCATAGTTTTAGTCCGAGTTGTTTTGTAACAAAAGGGAATCGAAATTAGTCTCTTGGCACAGTTTTAAATGCGTATAAATATAGTTAAGATTCAGCTTTAGGTAAAGAAGATTAACTTTGCATAATTCTTCTCATAAATTTGTTAAATAAATGCGCTTTGATGTAAAAAAATAACACAAATACTCAATTATTATTAAAAATTATTCATAAAAAACAGACTTCAATCAGTTGAGTAAAACTCTTTCTTTTTTGAAGTCGGTCGAAAAGTAGGTTTTCTTAATAACCGTTTCCATTACTACAGTGAAGAATAGTAAGAATATCAATGATAGCAACAATATAACGTTCTAATGCCATGAGTCCTTTACCCCAAGATCGAATATATTTTGCACCATAGACTAAAAACCGCTATAATATTTACGTCATAAACTATGATATAACACAACTAGTATGTTTTATGCTTAAAAGGTGACAATGGGCTATATGATCGTTTAAGCAGCACGTATTAAGAACTTCTTAGTTTCGACGTTTAATTTTACGGTAATAAAATGAAGCGTCAAAGCTTAACCGATATTGGTAGTCCCCACAAGGTCATTGTCTTTTTGACATATTCAATATGACAAATTGTCAGTATGACGTCTTACAAGAACATTCAAACATATTCCAAATTTAAGCCGCAGAGATTATATCGATGGCTTATTCCCAGACATCTTGTTATAAATGACTATGAGCTCTTATCATCATGCCAAGGCCCGTGGTAAATACTTCTATTGCACTTACTGTTAAGTAGTTTTAAATTTACTTCTAAAATCTTGTGAGCTTATTTATATCACTAACCCGTGACGAGGTCACGGGTTAGTGATTAACAAAATATTATTGACATAAAAGCTATTAGAATTTAGGTACCTATTTTATAACTATTAATGATGTTGCAATGTTACCTAAACACATACATAAAGTTGAGCTATGGGTGAGTTATAAAATAGTTGGATACTCGAGACTTTATCCCCGATGGTAACATTTATAATCATGTATAATGTATTTTGTGTCCTTCTGACGATTTGAAAGTACTTTGTAAGAAGTCTAATCAAATAAAGATATTTTGAATTGAATTGTAATTTTTGGTTTTACAATCGCTCCTATTGGTCAGAGCCTGATGTAATAAACCACCCGCGTTGTTCCCGTTCCCGTGGGAGTATGGGGATAAAATATAGCCTATGTTACTCACCGATGATGTAGCTAACCATTGCTGAAAGAATTTTCAAGATCGGTCCTGTACTTCTTGAGCCAATTCGTTATAAACATACTCACCGTTCATCTCTATAATATTAGTATAGATAAAGCTTTCCTGGACAAATTAACTATCCGACACAATTTTTTTTTCATTTCTTATCAGTTGCTTCTTAGGTTAGTGTGTTCAATCAAACAAACAAACACTACAGCTTTAATAATATTAGTATAGACTTCATAAAAAAAATAACCAATGCTTGGTATCACATCATAAATGCTGTCATGTATCATACCTGTACAATAATCATTGGATTTTCAGTAAGCATAAATAATAAGTAGGGTATGTAGTTAGGTTAATTATATACCAATGTGGGTAGATACGTATGTTTTGGTATAGACACACACACACACACGACACGAGTACATTCAGTCATCATGGTAAGCACTGCTTATCTGCTTATATGGAATGCACGCCCCTGACAATAATAACGATAGTAATGTATATAGACCTTAAAATTAATCTATCGCGAGGGTACGGAAGCATCCCACTTCTATGTTGCTGTCAACCTTCTTAGACTTTTTGCTAGCTACCCACAAGTTCTCGTTGATCAATTTGTCCCTGAAAAAAAAATTAAAATTATATTAAATAATTGCTTAAAGTCCATGGCAAATTTTGTCACGTGTCTGTCCAGCTACATTTTGATTAATCTACATACATACATATGCTCACGCCTGTATTCCCCGAAGGGGTAGGCAGAGGTGTTATCACAACACCCACTTTTCACCGAATTTTTGATTAAGTGCCAACGTGACAGATGGTGAGTCTATCGCCGTCTCAGGCACTATACATACGTCTTTGAATTACTTCTCAGAAATATGCAGGTTTCCTCACGATGTTTTCCTTCACCGTAAAGCACGTGGTGTGAAATCACTGTACATAAGTTTTTTAGAAAAACTCATTGGTACACGCTCCGCTGGGATTCAAACTTGCGTCGCTTGCGTGCAGGTGACTGCTCAAGCCCCGAGGCCACCACGGCTCTTTCAGATTTTTCTGCTTAATTAGGAAACAGTTAGGTTTAGTGGTATTGACCATATTTATTTATTCTAATAACCATTCCTACATTGTAACCAATCCCTCCATATAAAAAAAATACACAGGCTATTTTGTTAAGACTAATTTGAATCAATGACTGATCGAAATGTCATCTGCCAAAAACAGGGGCCAGACCATGAGCACTTATTGCAATGTTAATTCAGTTGTGTGACAGTGACAGATGTATACACGTCATATACATCTGTTTCATAATAAGAGTAAAACTATCATTGCAATAAGAGTTTATAGTATGTATTGCCACCGAAACCCCCTGCATACCAAATGTCATGAAAAACGTTGGAGCCGTTTCTGATATTCAGATTTAATATACAAGAATATGTACCTGTTTCTGGCCAGAACATTGAGCGATATCTCCATATATTGAGTCAATGTTCCGTTGGTACCACCGAAGTCTTCAGGCAGATCTTCTTTGCTCAGATAATCGTACAGGGTTGTCGAGTTCGGTAAGTGGAAATGAATCTGTAACAGGTGTATAATAATATTAATTATATTTATGATCAGTGAGTCAGATTCCAGTGCCTCTATATTTGATAAAAAAAAGGGTTTTCGTTCGTACATTTTAACATACATATGCTCACGCCTGTATTCCCCGAAGGGGTAGGCAGAGGTGTTGTAATCACAACACCCACTTTTCACCGAATTTGATTAAGTGCCAACGTGACAGATGGTGAGTCTATCGCCGTCTCAGCCACTATACATACGTCTTTTGAATTACTTCTCAGACATATGCAGGTTTCCTCACGATGTTTTCCTTCACCGTAAAGCACGTGGTGTGAAATAACTGTACGTAAGTCTTTTTTTAGAAAAACTCATTCACTCAGTCAAACTCACAGGCCCCGCTGGGATTCGAACTTGCGTCGCTTGCGTAGCAGGCGACTGCTCTAACCCCGAGGCCACCACGGCTATACATTTTAACCTCGGTGTAGAACCAGTGAAGTCTAAAAATGACCTTTAAATAAATGCTAAAAAAAACTTTTTAAAAACAAGCTATCACGTAGCCTCAGCCAGTAGCGCAGAAAAAATATCTAGTCCGCCATCTTAGGTGCAGTTGGGTGATCCGCCATATTGGAATTGGAATGATGTCACATGGCTAAGCATGCATTGATTTAAAATTCAGTTGCAAGATTCCACCCGGACGGATATCTAAGTACGATTCCAGTGGAATTACTTTTTTTTATATACCGTACTTTAAGAGTTAGTTACCAATAGCTATAAAGAGTGAAGCCTCCTAATATAGGCATGCTTAATAGGAGACTTCAATCACTAAATATGTCAACAGAAACTTATTATTAAAGAAATGAAATGTATTATTGATACCATATCAGTCATGTCTTGTTTGAGAAAAGGCTTCATCATGCCGTAAATCTTGTCGATGACCGGCGGCGTGTTCAATATGTGGATTTGTTTTATCCTTATTGGCATCGCGTCCTGCAATACATATCACAACACTTATTAAATACTAGCCGACGTTATGCAGTTTCACCCGCATGGTTCCCGTTCCCGTGGGAATATGGGGATAACATATAGCCTATGCTACTTGCTGATCATGTAGCATTCAAATGGTGAAAGATTTTTTTTTAAATCGGACCAGTATTTTTGAGCCAATTCGATACAAACATAATTAAATACAAATCTTTACTCTTTATAATATTTGTATAGACTATATATTGATTTATATATAAAATTTCGTACAAAAATTAAACCTTCTATTCGGAGGAATGCGGAATGATAAGGTAGAATAATTTGCCTGGTGTATTATGTATATATATATAGCCAAAGTTTAATTAAATGACATGTCATTTATATTATATGCCGCACCATAGTTTTGTAGACACATGCATTATATTGGTTATTTTAGATCTTAACCCCAAGTACCTATAACCTAATAGGTTTTGACATGTTGAAACGTCGATCAATGTCGTTAAGTGGAAATGTGTTGAACTTTTTCAGAGGTGGTTTTTGTTGTTTAATTTAAAAGATGTCGGATCAAGATATTGTGCAACGTAATTTAAACATAGCAAACGCAAATATATCCTGGTAATATTTAATATAAAGATGATGTTGATAACATAGTACCATCAAGTTCTAAATAATAGGAAACTATGACACTGTCCGAAAACTGTCATGAAAGAGTGAAAGAGCGATTACCTCTTGATATTTGGAGAGTTTCCTAGCAATCGATATGTTGAACTTGGTAAGGAACTTCAAGGAGATGTCCTTAGCATCAAGGATGACGATGTCTAAGTCCTCCAGGTCTTCGTTCTCCAGGAGCCACGAGTCAGTGGTCAGGAAGAACATCTTCGCATCTTGAATGTAGTCGTAGTTTTCCAAACCTGGGTCGTTCAACTGCCATATCCAGATATTCCTTTTCCCTGACACTTGGTATTGGGCTAATTTGCTGAAAAGCAGAAAATATTATTATCATTCCTACTATTATTGTATTTCAAATTTACTAAGTACCTATATTTCTCAAAATAATAAACTTTATGTAGGAGGTAATCCAAAGTCAAAGTCAAAAATATATTTATTCGATTAGACTTTTTACAAAGCACTTTCAAATCGTCAGAAAGATTATAATAATGATAATTTACAAGATTATGCATGCTACCGCCAGGTTTTGAAGGTTGCTTTTACTGAGAAGAACCTGGCACGAAACTAAGTAATTACTCTTTTAAAAAAAAATTATACAATTTAAGAGTACGCAATAAATCGCTTAAGAAAAATAAGCTCATGGACACAGTTCCAATGCACAAATGTCGCTAAAATTAACATGATTAAAAATCTAGTAGATAACTAAATGCGTAGCTTGAGATGACCATGATGATGACCTATACATAAAAGCTCAAATGTCTCAAAGGGCCTATTATGTATGTTGATAATTTGAACTGACCTGCTCAATTGGATGAATCACAGGTCAAGGATATCTGAAGGCGTCAACTAAATACTAATTGAGTTGAACTTATAAAACTGTCAATTGTTTGCAATTACAAAGTGTCACGTAATCAGTCATGGCAATTATTCCATTGTGATAAATTGGCACTGTCCTTCGAGGTGGCTGGCGAAGGGAATCCCGCCACTCATTAACTATGTGGTAATTAAATAAACATACCAAGTCTATTTCAATCAATCAATCCAGTTCTTTCGGTGGGATGTGCGGGACTTTTTCTAATCGAAGATACAATTTAGATGTCAACGCAAGTGGATGCCAATATTACAGAGAATGTAATTTTTTTTAATTAACTTAAAAGTGATTTTGTCAAGAATCATTTTCCTAAAAGTTTTTTTAAATAAACACATTTCATAGGAATTAAAAAAACTGAAAATTATGAAAGCAAATATGCGTATTGTTCTCGTTCGTTGTATCGAATAGTGTTTTTTCTCGATTTCATATCAATTTGTTCCTGGATTGTGAGCGATATTTTCTGGATACTTACACAATCTTCAAAGTTTTTTGCATCTGTGGTCCCATGGGATCCCTGTTAGTGAGCAGGTCTGTGGCGGAAGCCCTAAGGGTGAAGAACAGGTCGGCGGCACTCTTCGCCTTGTCCAGGTCATAGTAGCAGCTGTGCAGGAATCGAAGCAGTAGGAGGCTCTCTGAAACACATATAACATGACATTACGTAAGTGTATTTTTGTTTAAAATAAATATACTCACGCCATCCCAGAAGGGTCCCCGAAGGGGTAAGTAGAGATGTTGTAACAAGAACACCCACATTTCATCGAATATGATTAAGTGCCAACGTGACAGAGGGTGAGTCCATCGCAGTCTCAGGCACTATGCATACGTCTTTGAATTACTTCGATTTTTTCACCGTAAAGCACGTGTGGGGAAATTAATGCACCTAAGTTTATAGAAAAACTCATCGGTGTAGGCCGCTGGGATTCGAACTTGCGTCGCTTGTGTAACAGCCTGTATCAATGAGTTTTTCTAAAAACTTATGTACAGTGATTTCACACCACATGTTTTACGGTGGAGGAAAATATCGGCATATAGTGTCTGAGAAGTAATTCAAAGACGTATGTGTATAGTGCCTGAGAGGGCGATAGACTCAACATTTGCCACGTTGGTACTTAATCATCTTCGGTGAAAAGTAGGTGTTGTTATTACAACACCTCTGTCTACCATTTCGGGGAATACAGGCGTGAGCATATGTATGTATGTGTATGTTGGTAATATAAAATCTGACTCAATTAAAGCCTGTTTTTTTTTCAACCGGTCTTTAATTTATTGATATAACAACTAAACCAGTTAAATCCGGTTATAAAGTATTAGAGGGCAATCAAAAGTTGGTGAGTGAATCCCAAAAGCTTATAAAAATTAAATAATAACGAAACCAAATACCGAGATAATTATCTAAGCGATTTGCAAATGCGTTTGAATAGTAGTTGTAGTTTAACGCGCTCACTGCTAACAACGGGTATGTGCGTCCAACTGTTAGAGAATTTACGAAGAAGTTGAAATGTTAGCAGTGAATGTGTTAACAAGTGACTTTTTTATTAGGTGGCTTTATTCAAGAAACCATATTTTTGAAAATAAATATAGCCTCAATTACCTACTCCTTGTAGCACCGTGACCGTGAAGCTAGCGTACACATGGTGGAATTCAAGCTAGTGCCACAATATTTACGGAAATATAGGACATTGTTTTTGGTACGCTAGCTTGACAGACACGTAACACCAGCTATTTCGTGGAACATACAGACAGAGCCGTGGTGGCCTCGGGGTTTGAGCAGTCGCCTGCTACGCAAGCCACGCAAGTTCGAATCCCAGCGGGGCCTGTACCAATGAGTTTTTCTAAAAAACTTTTGTACAGTGATTTCAAACCACGTGCTTTACGGTGAAGGAAAACATCGTGAGGAAACCTGCATATTTCTGAGAAGTAATTCAAAGACATATGTATAGTGTCTGAGACGGCGATAGACTCACCATCTGTCACGTTGGCACTTAATCAAATTCGGTGAAAAGTGGGTGTTGTGAAAACACCTCTGCCTACCCCTTCGGGGAATACAGGCGTGAGCATATGTATGTATGACAGACTTTTTTTTTTATTCTTATTTTTATGTTAGAAACGTTTATGCATTTAGTAAAAAGCTGCAGGAATTACAGTCACAGCAATTTTATTAATTTTTTGCCATTGCAGAAGCAATAAGCGAGCAGAATTACAGTGTTTGATACACCGTAATCAGAAGTAGGTTCAGAGTATCAATTAAAGTTTGAAGAATATGCTATCATTGTCACAGCGGAAAACATACAGTCACAATACCATGAAGCTATTTCACATTTCCGCAAAGCCTATTGTTCCGAGTTCCAACACTTCAACTCAAATGTTCATAATATGGATATATTTACTTCGCATTTCAAATCTATACATCTATACAGATAAACAAAATTGAAGTGGCTGTTTGTTATACCAAATTAATAGCTTTTCACTAAATTCATATGAAAGTATGTAGCGTACCGAGGTGTACAATTTTTTTTAAATGATTCTGTATGTGTGTGTTCCGGTTAATCTCCGTAATGGCTGGACCGACTTTCATTGGCAGATAGCTAATGTTACCAGGTGTAACGTAGGCTACTTTAAAAATAATATTTACAAAAGTGGATCTACGATATTATGTTTACCCGGCTGGAACCACGGGGCACAGCTAGTCTAAACAGATAAATAAAATATTATAAGGAAATTGTAAAGAAAAAAGTTACACTTTTAGGTAGGTAGGTAGGTACCTAAAATTTAAGTAAAATATACTTATAAGTTGAGTGTAACTTGTAGGTGAGTTTAATAATTATATGAATTATAATGTTCATTATAAATTCCGCATGAGAAATAATTAAATTTTTATGACGCTTTTAAGTATGTCATTGTCTCCAGTGGAACAATGAAGCTAAGCTAAAATCACTCGGCAACATTTTAGGCCCCGATGGCTAACAACGTCCCAACAAGTACAATCAATATGAAAAGTGCTTAAAATAAAAAAAAATACAAATGTGTTTACAATTTGAAACATGAAAGCAATTATTTATTAGTAAGCAAAAACACAGACTTGATAGCTACGTTCTTACAATCATTAAAGGTGATGTAAAAAAATATTTTTTTCCACATCGCTTATTTATGTTGTTATGTATGAGCGGTACCTTACCTACATCTTTCGGTAAGTGCGGTTGTTTGCTAACCCAAGCCCTTAGTTCCTCCACTTGCTTCTGTACATCATCTGAGATTTTGTCCACCATTGTCCTATTTGCATCTGAAAGCAAGTTATTCAATACATTTATTTCGAATCAAACATTTCAAACTACGCATCTCGTCATTCAAACTGTATAATAGACTTCAAATATATAGCTTTTTATGATTCACGCACGATTATTTTAGCAAATCCCAATAAATAAAATTGAATTTCAGTTACTTAATTCACTACTTAGTAAAAAAAATATGAATATATCGCCAAATTGGATGTCTCGAAAGATGTGAGGCCGGAAGTTGCCCCATAGCAAAAGGTCGAATGAAAATATAGACGTTAAAGCGAATTCTCTGTTCTCCATTCTCTGTTTCTCTGTTGTGTGCGTAAACTAAAATATGTGCTCAGGTGTTCAATGATTCATCCGAACACTGAACATTTCACCTTAACAATACATTCATGTATTGAGTAACGCTTGTACAAGTCGTATGTGTGAATGCATGACCTTCATTCGGTTCTCTTTTACTACAGACACACATTTTGCACAATTTCCTTCCTAAGATAAAATTACGTGAGTACTTGTACCTAGATGTTTATATTTTTGTAATTTTTCATTGTCCATTTTGCCATGATAGTTTAACTCTTAATAAGAGACAGATGTATATATCACACATATGGCTGTTACTGTCACAAAGTGGAAATATGATGGCAATATAGAGCTTATAGTAAAGCCCCTGTAGGGACTGAATAAAGAGAGGATATTGATTAATGTTGTGTGTGTGTCAGTGCGTAGTGTCAGTGCGCAGTAAGTGCAGTCACTCGAGAAACTGCCTCAATAATGAAGACTCAATGCGAAATACCTCATAATACACACGCTCTGTTTGCGTCGCATAGTAGGATATAGATTGAGAATACGTTTTCCGAAATAATCGACGATGTATATAAAAATACTGAAGAATACGTTGCGATCAAGACGTAAGTACACAATAAGTAGCGCCTAAGTAAGTACTAACTTGATAAATAACTAACATCTGTCTGTACTATAAGTAATTGCTCATAAACAGGAACTACGTAGCACTCGATGACTGCTACCTCCTAGCTTTAAAAATGTAAGTCATGACTAATGGCCGACTTGAGATTTCCTGATTATAAAACAAACATTAGCCTAAACACATTTTAGTAGATTTCTACTTCAACACAATTGTACCCAGCAACTGGTAATAGTGATATCCTCAAATTGATATGTTCAAAGGGCCTTGAAATTAATGTTTCACGCAGGTAATAACGAATGTGCAAAAAATATGCTATTTTAAAAACAATTTGGTTATCACGGGCTCTGTAATGTAATAATAACTACATGCAGTTTTTACCATACGCATCAAAGTTTCTTTGTGAATATGCATGTAATAAAAACCGAAATCTATCGGAACATTATATAGGTATCAACGCTTTATAAAATGATTATTATTGAAAATAATATGGACTATACAGGCGAAATTCCCTTGCAGGTATAGTTTTTTTGAGTGATTCATGCTTAATGACTACATATAAGCTGCTAACCTTGACACTGAAAGACAGATATGAACGACTCGTCTAAACTGGGACTGCAATTTTATGGTTACTTACATTTAAATATTATGTTAGTTAAAATAAAAAGTTACTTTCACCAGGAATAAATTAAGCACATTGGTACTTAGTCTTATTTAAACACACATCGTTGAGAGATAGTGAATTATAAAATTTAATTTAAGAAAATCACGCATTATATACTTTCGTTTTTATTTATTATCATAAGTTTGTACCTTACCTCCAGGTATTTTCCACTTCCCACATTTTCAACCCAAATCCAGTCCACAATCTAAGACAAGTCATAGGCCTTATTTCTCTATCTAGATCTAGATCTATCTGTCCAATAAAAGTCTGACCTACTTTAGTACTGTTTCTAAAACACCTTGAATCTTAGATTCATATTCAAATCCCTTGCCTTCAATAGCCAGTTAGAACTGTTTTCTTGGCATTGGATCGATCTATTTAGATTTAATTAGGACGCATATTACCGTTTAAGAAGCTCGTTTTAAGAAGACAACTTTAACAATTTATTTTGGTACCATAAAATCATAGTTGGACCCCTGATGGGAATAGATTTACTACAAGAAGAGATTTACTACAGCCTGTTAAACAGCTCAGTTTTGCTAACTCTGAAAGGTTAACAGACAAAAATCATGAATTTTAAAAGCATGATAAGTATATTTGTTGAGTTAAACCTTATCTACCAGTAACATCTTGTTTGCTTACGTATTGCTATCCAAAAAAACTCTTTGGAAGGCCAATAGCGTGAATTGCTCAATGCAAAAAAAATACCAGATTTGATTGTGCTTATATGTTAAATAATATGATGTAATTTATGTCGACGCGTTCATCAACAAGGATGTAGTTATTTTTGTAATCATGTAATTAATTAAGCCACAAGAAACAGTACGTTATTACTCTATTTAACAAATATCAGGGGACCTACTAGCATTTTCTGAAAAGCGAAGCTTCGGCCGAAAGTTTGCAAAGATCTTATTCTAATTATTTCTAAAATTACATCTTTGACGTTTATATATTCTAAACCTACTTACATGGAATTATTAAACGAACGAAAACTTGAGTTTTACAAAAATTACAATTTATTTTCCTTCGTTTGTCTAGTTGTAAAGACAATAGACTTACTGAAGAACAAAAGTAAAAGAATTAAAATTCACTTAGTATCGTTTTCTAATCTATGGCCTAAAGCTTGATATCTCTGCTATATTCCGCAGGTACAATTAGTTGGGACGATGAAAGAGCAAAGAGGATAATAGAGGTATTTGTGGATAAGTGACCATCCGCGCAATTGCGAGTCATCTCAGTACTTCGCTACGTCAATTCGTCGGATCCGGTAATTATTGTCAATCGCTTTAAAAAACCCGTACGTTAATGCTATCTCAGCAAGATTTTTGCATGAGAGCTAAAGTTTTTCATAAGGATTGAGCATTTTTTCTGGCGATATCTTAATAATTCAACGGAATGACTTTTGGTACATATATGATATTTGACCTTGACCTTCTAGTGGTTTAAAGTCTATTACTAGTGTTCGTAAAATATACTCTTACTCGTCATATATGTATATAATTCTTATAACGAATTCTATGTGTGTATTAGTCATCATCTTTATTGTCTCGTCCGTATCTCGCTGTTATTTTGGCATAATGTAGTCCTTTCCTTTTTTCTTCATTAGCCATAATGTCTTCTCAATCTCCTCCTAATATTATAAACGCGAAAGTGTTTAAGTATGGATGTTTTTAACTCTTTACGCAAAAACTACAATTTTTGATGAAATCTCAAGAATAATATAGGTTGTACGTCAGAACAACACATAAGCTGTTATAAATTATTATACAATGTGTGAATTGTCCAAATGAATTGAAATAATAAAGATAATTCAAAGAAGGCGCAATTGGCAGGCACCAGGTAGGTAGTATAGAATAAATGGCTACGCAGCTGTCATCTTGCACACAATTCATCTTTTGTTTCCTAGAGGTTCCTCTACCATTATATCTGATAGCTTTTTGTCGATTATTCTCTAGAAGTGTGGCTTCCAACAGTTCATTTGTCATTTTCATCCTTATTCATAACTTATGCGTATACTTATACTGTATTGTATATTATACTTCGACCTTCATTCGGCTGAACCTTGGTCTTGTAGCTCTAAATCTTGACCTCTTATAATACTTGATGTACTTTTATCTCGCTGCCTTGTTTGTACACTGCTATTCTATTTTTCATCTGACATTAGCTGACCTTCCTGGCTTGAAACGGTCGGCGATTATTTAGAATATAAATATTACATAATACCTTTTTAGATGAATGTAGATCATGATGAAAACTCTAGGTCAACGTTCATAGAACAAGTAAGTCATTAGTAATCAAACAAAATTTTTAGAGCGAATGTGAGCGGATGTGTCGGTAGAGGGCGTCCAAGGAAGAACTACTATGACCAAATTAATAGTATTTTTCAGAAAGGTCAAATTCGGAGCCGCAGGAAGTGTAAGAGGAGATGCATGAATGTAGATGAAGCGAAAGAAGTATGTAAGGATCGTAGCATGTGGCGAACGGTGGTATCTGCCTACCCCCATGGGATATAGGTATGAGCATATGTGTGTGTATGTACTCAAACAAATTGTTACTTAATGACTAAATAAACATCGTTTAGATTAGAGAAGTATGAAAGAAAACATTTATGACTGGCATGTTCGGCATGAAGATACGAGTATCTAAGTATATACTAAAACAATCTGTGTTATTGTACGAGCGTGCTTGAACTTGTCCCTACCTATCTCGGTAGAAGGTAGTTACCCACTCTATTGAGAGTTTGATAACGATACAAATCATGTCATCATTGTAATGTAGGTAGGTACTTACTTACAAACGGTACGTAGAACCTGAGTTCGTTATCATATTGCTTATAGAAATATACCATGTTACTAAACGTACATTGTGAAGGAATTTTAAATATTATAGAGTTATAACTCAAGTCTGTTAAAGATGAACAAGTTATAACGAAACTAACATTAGTCCAATGACTTTTAATTTCGGCAATAACAGACTAGGAATGGTATGTAACCTTAATTATTACCTAAATTATGAGGGCAATTTGTTGCCTCATTACCTCACTTAATATCAAAACATGTAAAGTGTAAACAATAAATTATATATTTTACAGCTATTATATATATTAATAACACTCTAATGATACTTAGCTGATAGGAGCTTAATAGTAGGTAAGGTATTACGCATATTTAATTATAAACATTAACAAATGACAGACAGTTATTAGTTAATTATAATCAGGTATTATTATCGCAAGTCAAGAGCCAACTACGGTAGTTAAGATTTTATACCCAAAGGCCACTGTCTTCTTAATAGGTATGAAGGAGTAATGCGTTCTTCTTTATGAAGTGAAATTTTGTATATACTTAGATTAGGTGTATGAGATACCAATGGCAAAGTTTCTGATTTCATTTTGTAGCTATTGCTACATACTTACACTGCTTACACAGTGCGTACTCAAATTAAGCCAAGTCTACGTCGAAATTAGAGAATGTAAACTCGGTATAATGCCGAGATCAAGGGTCTTATCATAAGCTCATATTGCCATCATAGCTCAGTGACAGACTTATACACAGACAGAGTTAAAGTATCATGGCAATAAGAGGCCACGGTAATGCTGGGGCCCTAATACTTGCTAAGTTGAATCTTGCACGTTAAATCACCCAAGATTTCGCGAGTTTTGCAATATTTCCAACTTCGATAAAGGTAGATATTATATTCGGAGGTTTATTCTATTTGCGTCCGTAGGTGGATTTTCGTTACGGGAGTTCGTCACTTTCACACGTTCACACGTTTTCATGTTCATTAATTTCAAGAGATACAAATAGTTTCCTGGTGCTTCATTAAAAGGCAATATGCTACATGTAGATAAGAATTTAACGACATTACTCCGGTAGGTACATTATTACCTATAAATACAATAGAAATAATCATAATAATGTATTCCCAAATCTGGGAGATCTCGTAAAATGCCGTGATCTAAACAGACTAGATCTTTTAATCTCGCAAATATTGTGACTGCAGATTATTTTGTTACATTTTACGGAAATATCAAGTCTTACATAAATGCTGTGGCAATGCAAAAAGTAAACAATAAAGTGTTTACCATACTGTATAATGAACCGGTCGCAACTGTACCTAATATTAATTTCATATAATATTAAAATTTTCAAAGAAGAAAGAGTAAGATTAGTGCTTCAAAAGGAAATAAGAGTACTTAATTTTGACAAAGGTAATACGGTTGGCTACATAACACATACACAAAACAGACAAAAAAATACTTACAAGCTTCTCTACGCTGTTCAGTATTAAACAGTCTGACTGAGAATAAAAAAATAACTCAACTTTAATCCGGTTTGTAATATAACATTGAATAAAACAGACTGGATTCCGATAAGCACGTCACAAGAGCTGCGCGTATAATCGAGCACTGAATTGAAGTAGGTACTTACTTTAAAACGCGACGCTAGCGGCCGCTTAGATACGAAGCGAAATACCTATGGGAGTAACGTACAGTTGTCTAAAAAAGTGTTTCTTAGATTGTTAAACTTTATAATTTTATCCTTAGTTTGACTAAATAACAGATTTAGTTGTTAATAACAGTAGCCAATTGTCTTAAAAAGGGCTTGTAGGTACGCAACTTAGAAGACTCGAATTGTTTTTTCTTTAGTACATGTTCAGCCGCGTTACTACACTTCTTCTTATTGTGTCAATGACAGACATTTTAAATTGTAGAACTTGGATACTTCAACAGCATTATTGGTGGCAGCCATCGCTGCTTTACTTCGCTGAAGATCTTGGAAGGATATGTCGCTTTTGGGTACCCTATTGTGACTTTTAAGCTCTCGATACAATTTAAGGTAATTTCAGAGATTACCCGGATTATTAGGAACAACGATGAATCTCAAAACAAAACAACAATCCGTCAATGAAACAATACTTCGGGATTGTAGATCGAATCAAAATAGTGTGATAAGAGACAGTTGCAAGTTGAAGAATGATGTGGTGACCAGAATTGAAAAAAGTATGTTGAGATGGTTTGGACATATCGAAAAAGTGAAAGGCGATTAAAGAAAGACATAGAGCGAATGTGACCGGAAGAGTCGGTAGAGGGCGTCCAAGGAAGAACTACTATGACCAAATTAATAGTATTTTTCAGAAAGGTCAAATTCGGAGTACTCGTAACCGAAGAAAGTGTATGAAGAGATGGATGAAGCGAAAGAAGTATGTAAGGATCGTAGCATGTGGCAAACGGTGGTCTCTGCCCACCCCCATGAGATACAGGCGTGAGCATATGTATGTATGTACTTCGGGAATCGGTTGGTAATTGTCACCGATTACGTAACCTATGTTTCTGAAAGAAGCACTTAGGTAATTTAATCTTCCGTCTAAGCCTACACCATTATTACTAGTGACTTAATAACTTATAACCACTGCCTCCCTTGTTTCAAGTGGTACATGTTTCGATCCGGGATTAAATAAAAATTAAAATGTTTTATTCAATTTAGGCCCTGATTAATGTCTGAGGGATTTACCACCGGTTCAGAAACTAGCCTTCTGAAAAGAATTAAAGACAGTGGACAAGCAGGACGGAATAATGGAATACCAAGTTGAGTATGTCGATGATGTTTTATCATTTAAGGCTTAAGACAATTTTTGTAATAAAGTAAAGCGTCCGACCCCCTTATGATACTTACTAATAGAAGGTAATTTTGTAAACGAACAGAGCTCGGTATGCCTACATAGCATCTTAGAACAATAATTACAGGTACTAAGTTCTATAAGCAGCCGGGCTGGTGGCTTCGGGGTTTGAGCAGTCGCCTGTTACGCAAGCGACGCAAGTTCGAATCCCAGCGGAGCGTGTACCAATGAGTTTTTCTAAAACTTAAGTGCAGTGATTTCACACCACGTGCATTACGGTGAAGGAAAACATCGTGAGGAAACCTGCATATGTCTGAGAGGTAATTCAATGACGTATGTATAGTGCCTGAGACGGCGATGGACTAACCCTCTGTCACGTTGACACTTAATAATATTCGGTGAAATGTGGGTGTTGTTGATACAAAACCTCTCCTTACCCCTTCGAGGACCCTTCTGATATGCCGTGAACACATATGTAGGTTCTATAAAAGAGTACGTTACGACACATTTAATGCTATGTTAGGAAACGACATCTTGTAAGAAGGGAGGAAGTGATGATGTCTGACCTCCCCTAGAACGACACTTAAAGTAAGTAGGTATGCTGAATTACGAGTAGGTAAGTACTTAGGGCAATGAACCTTACTATATAGTTAGATACACATAAATTTATAAGTAGAACTACTAGGCTTTTAATTGATTTTAACTTTTATCGACATTTGCGCATTGGAAGTGCAGTGTAATTTAATAATTATATCAATAACTAACAATTACTAGAACATCTATAACTATCTATCTTCTACACATCTACACAGATAAATAAAATTTAAATGTCTGTTTGTAATTCCAAAATTACACCTTTTGAAAAAATACATACTGGTACTGACGTAAAAACCATTCTTTTTTTTCTCTGTCTGTCTGTTTGTTCCGGCTGATCTCCGTACAACCAAAATCAAGTATACGCGGGTGAAACCGTGGGGCATAGCTAGTATTTTCCTATTGTGCTTGATGTGAGACAGATAATTTGACTTCAAAGCGTGAAATCCTTGAAACTGAGTAATCGATTACTTATGGCATCACACTACGGCTGGTTGGCGGCTGCTAAAATAATGAAATCGAGTTGTAGGTAATCACTTGGATGATGACGCTAAAGTCGCTACGATGCTATTCAATTTCCTTAGTCAGCATTTTTGTACTATCATTATGCAACATTCTACGTGTAAATAGTTTTTATACTTACAGTCTGTAACACAGTAGAATAAGTTAGGTGATAGGTAAATTATTTGTTATGTTCTTTATGTAATTTCGTAAACATTGCCACTTGCTACACGATTCGTTAGCATTAAAGTCATGATTTGGCTGAACTCAATGTTTTTGTACAGAATATACTCTGTGATGTCAGACGCCCGCCCACACACATAATAAAAAGAGGGCGGGCGGAGCTTGGGCCGCCCGCCGCTGCCGTAGCGGTGCGCAATGATTTTTAAATTTCCCGCCGATACAAAATGACGAATTGTCACTTAGTGTCTTTTTAGCTATGGCTATGGTATTGCAAGGACTAATATACTAAATGCTATCTTATTTTTTATGTTGATTGTGCGGTGAGCAGCTGAGCTGATTTAATTATTTTAACAAATTTAGCACAGTCACAGATCAAGCATAATCTACCTTTTTTTACAGTCCGTAATCCTATAAATCCTATCATCTTATATCGGACAAAAAATTTAAATGTTTATGCTGTACATCTATAGCAGTGGCGAATCATTGTGTGTGTGCTAGATATTTATGCTCCCCTATGAATTTTTGAAACTACAGAGGTGTAAAATATCATTGACAATGAACGTATTTCTAAATGAACGCATCTCATAGAGATATATTTTTCTTTCTATAACAGTGCGCTATCCTTTTTATTGCCATACTAAAAACTTCTGTTGGTATTTCTATCGTCATCATGGAGGTGTTTAGTAAAAATCTGAATTATTATTACTAAACTGAAAAAAATAATATGAATTATGCTAACACCCTTGTACATAATACGTTAAAGCCCTTTCAGTTGAATATGAAGCTGTTAATCAAATATGTTTGTAAAATTACAGACGAAAAGGTTTTGTTTCATAATTCTTTTTTGTAAGTAGCAACACAAACTGCTGCAAGTTTGCGCATGCGCCGAATGGCGAATCAGTGACTATTCTTTGAGGGAAATATTTTTTAATTTAAGAAATTTTATCGTTAGTCGGTAATATATATTATTAAACTTATAAATTAATTAATACATATTAACTACAATGGTTTTGCTACATATCTCAACTCTTAAAATTTTAGAAGTGTTAAAAGTGTAACAGTGGTGGCCATTACAAAACCCAAACTTTTTATCAGGACAAATGTCCATTTGATGTTTCGGCGACGTTGTGACTAATCCATTGGAAAGCTAACATAAATTCGGAAATAGTGTATTTACAATTTACAGTTAGAGATTTCTAAGTGCTGTGTACGATATCTTGAACAATCCTTGCATTATTTCAAAGCGATTCGTGCCGACCGACAAAATATCGGGGTTGACTTCCCACAAGGAACTGTCAATTGTTACATTTTTCCAATACATTTTATTCCGTCTATCGACAAACATTAATTAGTTAATCAAGAATATTAAAATTGTTTCAAGAGTCATCAACTGCGCACGATGATTTCGGTAATATAGTCAGCATTAAAACACCCACATCGCTTGTTGTTACTCTTGAATGAACATAACATTGGCACGGCGACCTCTATTCATTCTCGTTTAATTTCTGACTAAAATCACCCTCAATATTAGCAATTACAGCATTGGGAGTGGTGCTTAGCAATTTCGTTTTCCGTTGTTGATATTGGTTCTCAAGTGTCGCCGAAACATTCCATTGCCAACGGTTGATTTTGTGCTTGCAGTGTAACAAAAATGATTTTGAGATAAATTCTACAATAGTGTAGTGATTTTAAAGTTGAAAGAGCAAACGAAAAAAAATTGCATATAGTTTTAAAAAGGTGTAAAGTTTTGTGGATTGTGGCATGGGGTTGCGCCGTCGGTCGTGTGTGTCAAGGCTTTGGTGACATGGGCTGCGGTGCGGCCGCTGCTGGCTGGCTCTGGAGTGACCGGGCGTGCTGGGCGTAACGCCTGCACAAGAACACTTGTATTATGAATAAGCGTGAGAACAACAAGGACAAAGAAAGACAGAGTGACGACAAAAGAACTTCCACGTAAGTTTACCTACCATCTATTTACAAGCACACTAAGCAGTTACTTTTACCCACTCTTACTGGCATTAATTTAAAAAATAATGTTAAATGCTAGCACATAATCATATACATTATTCTTACGGAAGCTATGGAGCAATTTTATCTTACTTTCTTATCCAAACATTAATAGTTAGGTTAAGAAATGTTCTAGGGCTGTACCATCAACTCTTATAGTGCTGGAAGTATGACTCACTGTAAGGGACAGATGATTCTCATGTGTATGTCTGTCACTGTCACTCAGTTGAATAAACATTGCAATAACAATTTGATGGAAAGGCAACTGCTTTAATTTTGATCTTCATCAGCTGTAAAGATGGGAACTGAGTATCTATGCAATCTATATCTAATCTAAACATTGATAGCTGTGCATTGCATGCATTATGAACATTCAGTGTGCAATATTTCTACCAGTTTTTACAGAACAAAGCTGGGTCAAGATCCTCAGAGTATGAAAGAATGAGTAATAAAAAATAACTAGTACAAGTTCAAACAAGTTGATTTGTTCCAAGCGTTCCAACAACAGGATATGTAAACAGGTATAGGTTATATGTTGGCATGGTTACACACAAATTTGAACTTTATTTTGGGCATCTGAATACTTATGTTGAATTGAATAATTTATAGGTATATTTACATAATTTATACCTATGTTTAGAATATACTAGGTAGGGATTGCCTCAATTTTCTATGAAAATTATACTGAAATTATAATATTTGGGAGTTCAGTGTTCAGGGAGTGTTGTATGTATATTGCACATTTGTTAAGCAAAAGTTTATATTAAAATGTCAATGATCTCATGGATCAAAGTGGTTTATACAAATTGTAAACAATATTTAGTAGCAGTTATTTACGCATTTCCTTGAGAAAATCTGTTGCAATTGTTATTGAAAACATAGCCAAGCACATTTCGGCTAGATAAACATGCCATATTATATAACATTGTCTACAGATTAATGAATCCATATTTTTTTATATTCTTAAAGAAGAGTTTAATATTATTTAAGGTAGGCAGTGCTTTAAGGTTATCTGAGACATGACCTTGGTTGCAATAGAGTGAACTAATTAAGTATTTAGAAAAATAGTACACCAAGAAGAAATAGTCTTTCGCATTCCCTGCTAACTAAAGCGAATTTACGAAGAAGTTGCAACATTTGCAGTGAAGGTGTTAATATGTAGTTATGGCTACAACTTTAAAATATAAATGTATCTACTTCTGATCCCTTTTACAAATTGCAACTCAACATGCTGAGTACCTACATATATTTATAAGACATAATACTGATTAGATAATATAAAATTAAATCCTTCAATAGTCAGATATGACACTTACAGAGGTAAGATAGATAGTTATTCCATTTAAGTTAAATACAGTTTAGTTTTTGTTGTTAAATCTGATTTCATGGTTTGTCATTATTTATTCAGAAATTGTAAAATTCTAATGACCCTTAAACAACCCAATTAATAATACCTTCTTAGTGATATAATTAAATTGAGAGAGTGATAACTTTTTTGTTAAAAAAACTTTTTTGTCTGTTTAATAGTTTGACTAGAGAGTCAGAAGACCATGAAAAGATCTCTACTAAATAAGAATATGCCTTATCTTGAATTATGAGCAATGTAGAATGACCCTTATGATGTTTCTGACGCACCATCTCCTAATAACTGTCTCGGAAAAAAAATATTGTGTGCTTAAAAAATAAATAGGCATTCATTTACATAATATACAGTCTTGTCATAAGAGACATATTTCTTCATTAGAATATGAATAATGTATCATTGTATTCATCATCATCATCATCATCCTGCCCTTAACCCATGTTATTTGGGGATGGTGAAATGTATGGCTTATAGAGAGAAATGGAAGAGTTGCCATTTCTCTCTATAAGCCGTCATAATAATGTATTTATTTTATAGTATACTTATTGCATAATAATAATTATTTTTGTCCCATGTTTGTTCGAAACCAACTTTATTAAGTTCTACTAAATATAACATAACATAACATACCTTGAACATGGTAACCTGTCAAAAAATATGAGCCCAACATTTTTGGCTAGCATTCAGTTTTATAGAACTCCAGTTTATGTGTTAGATGAGAATCATTTTAATTTAGGAAACCTGAACCAACAGTTATCCTGACTCACCACAAGGATACACTTCAATTAACAGAACTGTAATATTACAAGAATATATTTTCAATAATACTATTGAATAATGTCATATGAATCACAAAAGGCAAGCATCTTGTAAGTACATACCTATCTCGTACAACACTGCTGATAACAAGTTCTTAATAAAAACAGAATTTATCATTGGCAAGGCAGGAGGTGGCCACTAATAGTAATGTTTATTGTTTTTGAATCAAACAGACTCCATTCTACACTCAGATTTAATAATAACAAATTATTTACATTAAGTTGATGGGCGTAATTAATTGTTTTGAAAATTCTTAATGTAATTTACCCATAGCAACAGATTGTCAGATAAAAAGTTGTTTGAAATCAAGAGTGCCTTGGTTTTATGTCAAAGTATTTGACAAGTGCCTAGAGTGTTGTGGTGACTGATTATAATATTTTTTAATGAATTATGTATACACAAACCACTGCATGTCTCTGTGTTTATTTAAATTCAAACGCCAATGCATAGGAAATTGTAAGTATTTGATATGTTTGAACTTTTATAACCTCAAAGGTGATTGTTCTTTGAAACACATAATTTCTCTACCAAGTTTGGGGGTGTATAATGGTATGCTAACATCTATAATAGTTGCTGATATACCAAGGACTTCACCACTTGACTTTTAAATTTGACAATGACTTTTAGATTTGACATGATCTACATAGAATATGGCTTTGACATCCAGTAAGAATATTTGTAGATTTCAAACCATTGCAATAAATCTTATTATTAAACTGATAAAATAATGCTACTTTTAATGCTGACTTCCCAATCCAAAAATGAGATCCTTTGATACATGGATATCATATTTGTATGTGCATGTGTGCTATGATATGGCACGACACACTCCTATATCTTTATGTGTACTCCATCAACACACATCAGTAATTGCATCCCACTATTATGAAATACTTCTGAATTTCGTTTTTAATTTCTTGAATAAAATACCTTAAAAATCATTAAGAGAGCATAATATATTTTTGATAACAGCTGTTCTGAGTGACTAGCTTGTGCTAAGGTATTACCAAGTAGAAGTGAAACAATAACAAACATAAGGATGTATGACTGTAACTCATTCAAGCAAAAGCTACTGAATGTATATTAATGAAACTTTACACTTAAATACCTTCTACATTATTATTCACAATAATATAGCTTATACATCAGAATAACACATAGACTATAATTTATAAAGATATTGTGTTACTTGTCCAAAATAGGAAACTACTTTGACCATTTGAAATTAATGTGAACAGTTCTTATGAATAGGTAATGAAGCAAATCAGTAAACCTGTATGCATTATTTCCACCTACATTTCACCGCTTTGAGGGCATTCAATATTTGTAGTGCAACAGGTAATCTGCTTAAATAGTTCATAGCTAGCTTCTCCATGCTTATTTACCCTCATCCTACAAGCTTGGGAATAAAATGTTTCACAGAAAATCCAACTATATTTTACCCCCTTAGGAAAAGAATTTTGGTAAACTTAAACTTAGTGGGCTAAGGGGTTTACCGAAATATGTTCAGTTCACAAAGAACACATCTCGTCAATTCATGTCTCTGAGGCCAGTTGTTTAGGCTGTGCTTTATCATTAAATTTCAGTCAGGACTTTGAATTTTATATGTAGCTTCAGCTATCACTTGGAAAATCTGCATTGCCTATTTAGTGTGAATTTACACAATTGTTTCAGTTGTTTACAGTTTATAAATACATAAAAACATGTGCATGCTTAGTTAAACTTTAACTCCATTGTATTGGCAAAGATTATTGTTATTGAATGTTTGATTGATAGACACATTGGTTTGTTGTATATAAATTTTATTAATAATAACGTTAACAATATGAAAGGTGATATTATAATGTAGTTATTATTAGTTTCTTATATATTTATTTGAAGCATCTAGTGTTAGATGCACTATATCTGACATCACATGAGTCAAACGTCAAATATATCAAAATGAAGAATCTTCTGCCTTCTTATACTTTAAAAAATCAGACTTTACATTGTTATCGGTTACTTAATTGCACAGAATAGATAGCTACTGAAAGTCGGCTTCCTAGGTTGGTCGCGAATTTTCGCACAAGTCAGTTGCAAGGAACTGGAGCGCCCCTCTAGGGCTTACTTCAATATTTTAAACTGACTATTATACACCAAGACGCGTTTCTTCTGAGTGTGCTTGTGCTTGTTTCCTTGCGACTTTTGGTTTGGTATGATATGGGTACTTACTGGGCGACAAATAAGCGTATATTCCGCCTGATGGTAAGCGGCTATAGCAGCTTATGAATGAAATCCCTGTGCTAACACAATGACAACTATTGCTGGCACAGCGACTCCACTCGTATTCCTCCATCCATGGACCGCTTCCGACCTTACCGCAGAAGCACTACTCAATTCAAAGGTTAGCATTATTAGGCTGCGATCTTCTGTAAGGTACAGTCCCCAGTCCAGCAGCGTCAAATTTCGATCGAGAGATCCCGTTATGATGCCCCACTTCTCCTGTATGCCACTGTCATTCGCAAATAAATATATGGGAGATATATTTTTTATTTTGCAATAATTGTGTAGGTATTGTCTCCTTCCATGCTTTCGGCAGAGCAGCCGTGGTGCATTGTAACTTTCACTTCACTCAATGCCAATAACGGTCGGTGTGAATCACAAGCTTGGGCACATTTAGATCTGGTTAAATGCACTTACTTGCAAATTTAGTTTCTGCTATGTTTGAAATCATTTTCGTAAGTTTCTATCAAATGACAATTCTCTCCCTCTCTCTCTCTCTCTCTCTCTATTAGTAATCTCTATGAATTGCACTTACCTGTCGGTGTAGGAATGTTTTAAACAAATATCTAAATATTTTATGTCTTATCTGTTAAAACTAAAATAAAATGTGTAGAAAACCTAATTATTCAGGTGACTAAAGGTCCAAAAATATGGCTAAACATTATACATTGCTGATTTTAAATGCTAATCTATATCTATACCTACAGATAAATACATTGAAGTGTCTGCTTGTAATTCCGAAAGTATGTAAAAGTATTTACGGTACTGACATAAAAAAACCAATATTTTTTTTCTCTGTCTGTCTGTTTGTTTCGACTAATATCCAAAACTGCTGAACCGATTTTAACGGAACTTACTCAGGTGGATCTAAACGTGACTATGTACATGCTTCCGTTTAGATGACAGCTGTTACAAGTATTAAGTTTCAACTTCCAAACTTCATTTTAAGTACCATTCACTCCTTGGACCAATAACTCAAGCATTTCAATTAATTGCAACAGTATCTTCTGAGAGAGGGTAAGCAGAGGTGTTATATCGACAACACCCACATTTCACCGAATATGATTAAGTACCAACGTGGCAGAGGGTGATTCCATCAATATACATACGACTTTGAATTACTTCTCAGACATATGCAGGTTTCTTCACAATGTTTTCCTTCACCGTAAAGCACGGGTGTGAAATCAATGCGCATAAGTTTTTAGAAAAACTCATTGGTACCTACAGACAGGCCCCGCTGGGACTTGCGTCTCTTGAGGGGGATTAGTGCTTTATTGATTCAGGTTTAATGAAATACATACTTACTGTAACGGTTGTTAGAGTTCAGTATAGCTCAGAGATTGCCAAATTATGTTTTGTATGAAGTGAAAGTGAAGACGGAATTAGGCATTATTGTTGGCTTACCTAAAGAATTAAAATGATGAGAGTGCACTGTATAGAATACGTCTACTTTGCTTTTTGTAAAGAGGAATTAGTGAATTTTCAACTTGCAACTTTGCAGTACCTTCCCCCTTCATCCTCTTCATCAGTGTTTTTCTGGATCACGAGTCTTCCTCACAAGTATAATTACAAAGAAATTTCAAAGACTTGCCCATTTTTTGGGTTCCATACCTCAAAACGTCAGATGGTGAGTCTATCGCCGTCTAAGACACTATACATACGTCTTTGAATTACTTCTCAGACATATGCAGATTTCCTCACGATGTTTTACTACACCGTAAAATACGTGGTGCGAAATCACAGTACATATTTTTTAGAAAAACTCGTTGGTGCAGGCCAGCCACGGCACTTTTTAATCTATTTCCAAGTGGACGAAACACCAAGTGAAGCGAGGGCGGATCGCTAGTCTCAAGTCCAAAGTCAAGTGGTCAAGGTATGAAAAGACAGATAAGTGTCTATAGTCGGTTAAAGCTAAATAGGGAAAGCTGACAGACGCACCGACGGACACACAAGACAGCTGACGGCCTTGATACCACGTGCCAATGATCTCTTAATCGATTCATATTAGCAAATTTTATACATTGAAGGTATATTTATAGGATATATCGTTTATACTATTCCTTACCAACAACTTTTATGCATACCTACTAAGTATCTAGTCTAGCTATAATAACTCCATATTGAACTGTCTTAAGTATATACATACATCTATACATTTAAACAGATAAATAATAGGGAAATGTCTATTTGTAAGTCCAAAGTAAATCCTTTTCACTATATGCATATATAACAGAATAAATGGTATTCATATAAAAAATCCCAATATTTTTTTTCTCTGTCAGTCTGTCTGTTCGTTCGTCTCCGAAACGACTGGACTGATTTTAACGGGGGGACTTTCAATGGCAGATAGCCAATGTAACAAGGAGTAATATAGGCTACTGTTAATTAAAAAAAATCATGGGTCACCCATGAAATTAAGTCTACGCGGGTAGAGCCGCAGGGCACAGCAAGTAGTACATTTAGTATGACCATAACATATAGTATGACCATAACATCCACTTTTCACCGCAGATGATTTTTTGACTAATTGCATTTTCACTGATTTAAAACCTACCATGAGTTCAAATTTCCATGTTAATGAATGATAGACAGACGGTAGACTCGTCATATATACTGAAGTAGAATATTAGATTTTTAGCTCAACGAATTGTATTACTACTTTCGGGTACCAAGTAGTTTGCAATGTTTAATAATAATAATAATAATAAAACGTTTAGTGATTTCAATAATTTCAACGTTTATTGTTTCAGCTTAATTTTTTTCATTATCACAATCACGATACGCAATTGAACTGATCACCGATTAGCCGATATAAAATAAGTTAATGTATGCATAAATAAAATTTGATAAGCTTAGTGATTTTTCGTTTGAATGTATAATTTTAAAGGATACTTAGTTACAGCCATCTGTGTTCCGCGTTCAATCAAGTTTCGTGGGTATTCATTTGTTTTGAGCAGAACATTTTTTTTCTGTCGTTTTTGTAAATATAAGTAGCCTAAGTTACTCCTTAGCTACCTGCCAGTCAAAGTCCCGTTAAAATCGGTCGAGCCGTTTCGGCGATTTGCCGAAAGAAACGGACAGACAGAAAAGTATTTTTAGTTGGTTATTTTATGCGAATACCGTATATGCATTTAGTGAATAGGTGTGAATTTGGAATTACAAACAGACACTTCAATGTTGTTCATCTGTATAGAAAATAAAGTCTTGGCAAAGTCGGTCCAGTAGATTGAAGATTAGCCGGCAAAATATTAGGATCAGTACCTAAAAACAGTTACAAACTTCTAAATTTGAACTTTTCAGATACGATCCTACTTACCGTGTCCAAAAAACTACCCTAAGTACATTTTGCTTTTCGTGTCGAAACGGGCTAAAAGCAAACTGTCCTATAACCAAAATTAAATCCTCTCGAAATAGAAATGTATGTTATGGTATAAGTCCATTTTTCTTATTTTTATATTTGTTATTGTATGCCTACACGATTATTGTTGAGCATTCATAAAAACAACGGGAAAAATAGTCTACAATATGTTTCCCGACACTATCTATCTATCTGTCAATCTAGATAATACGTGATCTTAAGATCGGAGTCTCATGTCAGCTATTGCCCTGTTGGAATAAAATATTGAATTGATGATAAATAAATACATAATGTAACTACACTACATACACGCGCAGATACAACTCAACAGGGAATTTCCATGTGCTCTAATTGCCATGACAGTTTGAGTCATATTATGAGACAGATATGATACATATGACGTGTATACTGTCACTCTCATACAGCAGAACCAGGGGTGTGCATTTTCAGAGGAGTAAGAAATAAGAACTCATGGTTGGGCCCCTAAAAAAGAAATGCAATTCTAAACTTCAGCCATTTAATAAAATACTTACTTTGTCTGGGCTTATCCTACAACTCAAAAATAAAATAGATAAAAAAAAACATCTTCATGTGTTAATGAGATGATTTAAGAGATATTAATTTAGATAAATCTGTCAAATTCTGATATTAACATCAGGAACGATGTATGTAGTTTAATGTTCACTTACAGCGTGTAAAATAAATTCATCTCTGCGTTATCTGATTAACTGTCTACTCTCTTGAATTTTAAACTTCTGCTTTTTGAGCATTATTTTCCAAGGTAGTTGAAGTATTTTGTCTAATTTTTAACAGAGCAAATATGTTCACTGTTTTAACATTTGCACAGCCTTTTAAGGGTTGAACTAAAGTTATTTGCACCAATGTAATGTAATTCCTAATGTTCGTATTAGAACCTCCGATTTAGTGTAGACCTACATTATATTTATCTCAGGAAAGTGTGAATGCAAATATGTACACACACACATACATACGATCACGCCTGTATCCCATGCAAATAAGTTGTTCCTTAAAAGGTTATACATTTTCTTTTAGAAGCTTGGAAGTGCTTGACTTTTTGAAAACCCGAAACACTACCTACCAGATTTATATTTATAAATGACCTCCTATTCCTCCTGGGCGCTGTAACTTGAGAACGACTTACTGATTACATTTTTCTTTTTTTTGCACCGTAGAAGGTTCTTGCATTTAAAAAAATATATTATATTATATTAAGTCTACGTGGGTGACACCGCGGGGCACAGTCAGTCAAACTTAAAATTTGTATATGAGAGTTTTGACTCGAACTCGAACACAGATCAGATATCTTACTATAAAGATAAAGATACTCTTTGGGTTTTTGTTTGCTATGGTGGTAAAAATAAAGCTGTCAATTACTAAGGTAGGATACTAGAAGTTTTCATTGCATTGGATCGTAAAATAAAGATGTGCTGACAATTGCAGCGCGACCGGCGCGGTGGGCGGGCGCGGCGTGGGCGGCAGCAGCGCGATGCACACCTCGCGGAACTCGGTCACCTCGTCCTCGGGCGTCCTTATGGTGGGGCCCAACTTCCGCGTCGGCAAGAAGATCGGCTGCGGCAACTTCGGTGAACTGAGGCTCGGTAAGCATACTCACACTCTACCCTCTCAACTTTCGATACCGCTCGTGTAGCGCGAAGCCAAATACATCGCATCTTCGTAGATCACTCCTGTAGGCCTAGACATAGCATCCTTTCAAGTTTGCGCTAATAGAAACGATACGAAATGTATGGAAATGTAGGCGCGTGATATATGTCATTCCCATACATTTTGTATCTTCTATTAGTGAAGTGCGAGAATAGTGTTGCTTTGTCTAGATCTACGATAGGAGTGTAATAGCAAACCAGTTTCAGGAGTTCACACAAATGCGTGGATTCGCGCAGAAACTGCCGCCACGTAGTTTGAAAGTCATCGAAGTTTCGGTCGCTCGTAAATGTAATTAAATAACCGCTGTAGGAACCCATAATGTTCTATAATTGTATGAATCAATAATGCAACCACATTAGTCTTAAAAAGAACAAACATTTGTCTATCATGTGTCTCGTTTATTGCCCGGAAGTTCTCCCGGTTATCACAATTCAGACCCGATATAAAAGGGATTTAATTATTCCAATGGCGACTTTATTAGTTTTTTCTTGAATCCCCAAAAGTATTACAATCACAGCATCCATTTTACTAGTCCAGTGCTTAATAAGTCATCAATGTAATAGACAAACGGTTGGATCCACACAGTCTCAATCACGACTTGTTCAATTTCTTAAATGTATGCATGTTTCGTCATGATATTTTCCTTCACCGTTAAACTCATGCTGAGACTCATCACTGTCCATTAATAAATTGACATAATCAGATCGAAAGCAATTACCTCAGCCCTGCACTAATCAATAACATTAATGGGACCGATGAGTCTCGAAGCTCAGCTTAATCAGACGCCTTGATCATAAAGTTGGTACTCGAGTGTTTCTACTTGATTGTACGCAGTGTCTATTTTGTATACCCAACTTTGTTACTTCTGAATTCTTCTATTCTGATATCTGGTCCAGGCGGGACCAGATATCAGAATTCTGCCATGTCTTAAATGTCGTAAATATATACGAATGGTGCGAGCCAAATAAATAAACAAGGAAACATCTTAAGAAGAATAAAACTGTCCTTGGAATTACATTTATAAACCACCTGTTCGTAATTTGGTTAAAAATACATACCTCAATATATACCGTTGTAAATTTATGTCAAAATGTGCGGTATGGATTTCTGTTTTCGGTAGCTTTTGCAATGAACAGGAACTTTGTACAGAGGAAAAAATCCTTTCTATATGATTAAGGTCTGTACTACCGACCGACCTGTTATTAGTGGATTGCACATTACCTGGTAGAAGTGGAATTGGGTTGGTTACCTGCCTAGGATGTATCATAAAAATCTATTTTATGGCGACCATGGTTTTGTTTCAAGGATAACGTTGATATAAGTAATTTCCTGACATTTTTCTATTTCCTTATATATTTATCTTCCCGTATTTTGTAATACCGTTGTATTTTCTATTTAGTGTGTTCCTGAATTATTGTGAGTGCCGTCCTATTACCAATTAGTGTGAAATCTGCGTGAACCAAACTAATAAACAACATTAGAGCTTAACTAACCAATAACAACGCGTTTCAGCGACCTTGTGCGGCTCTGAAATATTCGTTGTATAATAATAGAGTTAAGTATTAGGCAAATTTAGGCGAAGCCCAGTAACATTAACACACTTGTCAGATTTCCTAATGATAACAATAACACAGAATATACAGATCTTTTGGCTTTCGCGCGTATCATACGTTGCTCAGTAATCCGCAATAGTTTATTTCCAAAGAGATTTTTAGATTTATGAAAAAGTTAAACATCTGTTTCGTTAGCTAAAACATTTGTACCATCGAATCTTAAAGCTGTAACGTCATCATGTGAAGATAGCATTTGGCTGAGTTAGACTGAATTTACATTATAATGATTAGTGACGTGAAACTATTCGAATCGGTGCTTTTATTTACATGTTGCATGCAATGACAACAATATGAATTGTCATGGTGTCATTCATTATGCACCGCTCTATACAACTCAACTAATGTTTCATACCACTATCAACTTGTAGTTGTAAGCATATACTTACACCAATGTTTTTTCAATATCGGAAACTAGTCTTGTTGCTCACAATTCTCTTCATTGATTTGATGCAGGATTTTAAGAAAAAACTTTCGGGTCCCTCCCGAGTTTCGAGCGCAAGTCATGATTGGAGTCATGATTTGGTTCTTGTATGGCGCAAGAGGGAAAAATAGATGCGCAATTATCCCCACTATGTTCGCTGAGCGCTCAAAACTTGTGACGGCACCTATTCAATCGTAAGGTCGTAAGGTAGTCGGCAATTCGGAATCTATAGAGTCCTACCGAGCATTTAAGTATTGGTGATCAGTAATGTGCAGAAGGCCCTAATATATATGATACAAGTTTACCGTGCGCCAACCACAAGAACGTGAGTCGAAAGATAACCAATGTATGGTCGATTCATGGTCGGCTACGGTCTAGTCATGGTAATTGGTAACCTTCACGTGTCTTGCGATTACCACTGTTGTAGAAAGATATCCATAGAAACATCATTCAGAGATTCGTTTAGAATGAATTTGTAGTAGTTTACACTTTAGCTATCCAGGTATGCCTCATTATACATATTTGAACTTCAAAGTGAAGATTATATCTGTTATTTTGACGGCTGCTCTGCGGTCTGTTTAAGATTTATCCCGTGATAGCATAGAGATAGCTATATAAAGAAAATTGTTTGATTTTTAATAAATAGCTATCCCTATTCCAAATAACAGATTAACCGGTTCAACGGTTTAGCCGTGAAAAGGTAACATAGACACTTTCCCATTTATAATCAAATTTATAAAATTCTAGGGTCGCGGTGTTTGTTACCAAACTCTTCCGAAACGCCAGGACCGACTTGCATTAAATGTTGTATATTAGGTAGGTCTGACAATCGGTCAACATCTATTTTTCATACATAAATGACTTATCAAGGATTTTTTTTGTTATCCATCCAAAAAATGGCTATGCAACGTTTTCTGGGCACAGATATTGGTATTGATATGGATGTGGTAGGATGAATCTAATGTAAGCTTAAATCAAACATATTTATAGAATACGTTAGCGTATCATATGTTCTCGTTGTTCATCAATTAGCGTTATTGATGCAAACTATTATCATAATCACTGCACAAGCACCGCATACGAGAAGGTAAACAAACGTCCTATGTATGACGAGGCTTAAATGGTGTCTATAATGTTATAGGAAGTTAAACAAGGACGATATTATCATCCAAAACGCTGAGGCTAATGCATCCGGGTGCATTGCCGTACAATCTTCACTTCACTTCTTATTTATTATGGATTCAGCGAGGTTGCCACAATTGGCCACTGTCGCTATAGAAACTATAGAAAAAAATAAGACGGAGTTTCATCGGTGGATGTAGAAACTGACCGGTGAGGTTTTGTAATTTTAACAGTACTTCAAGTATGCAACAAAGATGATAACACAAACAATACATATTAGAGCACGGTGTAAAGAATCCTCTAAATGTTGAGCTTTCCAAAGTTTATCTGCCACTATTGTCTAGTGCACTGCAACAAAAAAAATCGCAAGCTTGCAAAAGGTGCAATTAGGTTCTGCGATCCGTTCGTCCCTATTCGATCCGAATGTTTATTCATCTGTTTCCCAGTAATAGCCTGAAGTCTGGATAAGTGTGACATAAACATGATTGGGCGAAATTTGGGTATACTATAAGTACATCTAGGCGTACCTATACATATAGGCATGTTCATATGTACCTACAACGTAATTATTTGGTAAAATTGGGGATTTATTTACTTGTTCTATCGAATGTAATGAAAACATCAGATTGCTTAATATAATCAATAGTGAAAGCGATTAATGTGATTCTATGACTAAGTACATAACTCTATTGAGTTTCAACACTTTTACGGCTCCGACTGAAGCTGTAAGTTATTATGTACTGAGACGATATGACATGACCTTATTTTTATTTGAAGTCTGTGCTTTTTTCTTATAACGGTAGTGCGCACAGTTTTCGACAAATGCTTCTGAGCTTCTGAAAAGCATTTTTTGGGGTCACACTCCTGTAATGCATGGATTTTGAGCTATTATTACTATACGTAGTACTATAAGTAGATATTATCCAAACCTTGCGTGATCTGTAGGGAGAAGAGTAGGATAAGGTATTCAGGAACTTCGAAGGAAATAAACCAATCCTTGTTTCTGAACGGCATTTTTCAAAATTACTTCATCACATTACTACGAATTCCGCGCAGATGAAGTCCCGGGCCCTAGATCTGAATATAAAAACACATTCACCAGGTAAAAGTGGACTCGGTAACAAAAGACTCTAATAATGGAAGATTTTATGAGTCATCCTTTTCTTTGATCATCTTTCGGGACTCATTCTATAGGGCTTAAGCATTGTTAAACTCACACTAACAAGACTAACAACAATATCTCCTTACAACACTACTAAAATGCTAAAAGCTGCTTTGGAATCGTTTAAATTCATACTTTGACTAGGTTTTGAGTACTTTTGAGGTACATGTACTTTGATCGTTGTGAAGGACGAGATCCGTATTACACAGGCAAAAAGGTTTACTATCGGACTAGACAATGAGTTCGAGATTATATGGCTTTGGCTACGTATGGATGAGAATTGGATTCAACGACGCGTCACTGAAAATAACATTATTGCGGAACACGTGAGTGAGGTGATTAAGTATATTCTTATATTATTTACTTTCAATGATGTGTCACTATTACTGTGAACTATTACTTAAACCTACCTACAGTCTAGACTGAAGCTACTGCGTGGGATTTTAATTAATATTTCCCCTTAGCTATTATGTATCCTATAATTAGGTACTCTGATAACTACGATTGATGTAGGTTTCTCGGTAATCCAATTTCTAATATTACTTCCCATTATTTGTTTTTGAATGATTATTCATATCGCAGCTGTTGCATATTATCCAGAAATTACTGACTCGTTGATCTAGTGGTCGCAAACGCTGCGGAACGCGATGTCCTAGGTTCGACACTGGGGCGGGCAGTGTTATTGGGTTTTTCCATCTGTAATTTCACAGTACTCCCACGAATCTGGATAATTAAAATTAATACTATAAGCACACCTCCGTGTTATACCCCTTCAGCATATGTATGTAAGGAGAATTTAAATTTTAATCATTAATATCATACGCATAGAGCTTAAAGTCACAATACGAGGCCAATGTAAAAGGTTGTTTTGGCATGAGGTGAGTAATCCTAAATCGATGGATCTGGCGTGATGATTGTAATGAAGCGAATGAGTCGTAACTAAAGAATTTTGTGTTACTCTGCCATTGAAAAAATACTTTCTAATACTGTGTAATGGTCGCTCGCTCCGGAATATATAACTCCTGCGCTGCTGAACATGATTATGTTGATAGATAAGTATCTTAGATCCTTTTACTCGTATACTTATCGCCTCCACAAGGAGCTCTGTACTTTAAGTAAAGATTTTAACATTTGATACTATTTCGGTGACGGGTTCTGGTTGAATCAGGACCCACTGGCCCCCAATATTCGTCCCTTAGAATAAAAATTGTAGATTCGGCCCCTACATAGGTGACTATTGGTAGCCCGGGAGGAGAACAATCAATTATGTATAATTTAAAGTACCCACTCGTCTCGTGGTATAAATATTACGTTACGATACGTACATAGTTGAAAAACACATACCTTTTTAAACTACTTCTGACGCCTTCATACTTTAGATAGATCAGTGGACGAGTGGAAACCTCAATAATTTAAGGGTGACAATTTCAGGGGATAAGTGTGTCCTGACCTGGTTGAATTTCAAAGATGGCGGATTAGCACCATTCGTGCCACGTAAAGAAAATTGTCGACGTGCAAAACGTCAAAACCCACACATAGACTGAAAAGACTGTTGACTTGTTGAGTGCAATCTTCTCTACATTCGATCATTAGATCTGGATAATCCGGTTGTCTGCCCTTCTCCAGCTACGTTCAAAGTAATTATTAATGGGCTCCTAGATATATCGTAGGTACTATTATAGTAGTAGATACTGATGCCTGTGCGAAAATAATTAATCTCTCATTTAGTGTTGTTTGTTTCGTTTTATTTTCCTGCTGTTCATTTACGAAAGCTTGTTGCATAATTTCGTAATGAATTTGGCTGTTTGGCCTGCAATAAATTTATAATGATTTGGGTATAGCCAATATTTTGGCACTGATGTCCACTTAACTCCTAGTTTACTTGGTTAATTACGTTTTGGTCGAATTAAGCTCATAAATGAAACACTTTTTCTTAGCTTTTCTTCATACGTAGGTACGTATTATAATGCTCACGCATGTATTTCCCGAACGGGTAGGCAGAGGTGTATTTATAGTACACCCACATTTCGCCACTTATGTAAAAGTCCCATGTAATGGTGGAAAGTCTATTTTCATTTACAGGAAACTTTTCAACACAATAACATTTATCTCGACCCGAACTCACAACCATATTTTCTGCAGTAGCCTTTGCAACTACTAGACCAATAAAGGCAGGTTATCATTTCTAGGGCTCATGTAATCGTTCCGTTGTAGGTTGGAGTCGCTTGTGGCCGCGTGCGTTTCACAAATGGTTTTCCTACTGTTCACTTTGACCTTAATGCTATAAAGGCTAAGGTTATTTCTTATCTTTACCTGCTCGCCAGTTGATAGACGAATCTAATACAATAGTACAAAATAACAACAACGCTACTCCGCATTTGTAGACTTAAGTAGTACTTCGTACTAATAGCAACAGATAATGTCTGCAATCTACATAATCCACATCTATACAGATAAATAAAATTGAAGTGTCTGTTTGTAATTCCAATGTAACAGCTTTTCACTAAATGTAAATGCATGTGACTGATGATGATCTCCTACCGAATTTCGGCTACGGCGGCTAATCTCAACGAGGATCAGCCATGTACGCAGGAGATATTATAGTGCACAAGTGTGTGCGCAAACACAGGTGCACTCTTTATTCCCTCACTCTCAAAGTCCGATGGGACGGCAATCCGACACGACCGGAGAGAGATCAGGCGTAGGACCAAGGGCTTAACGTGCTTTCCGAGGCACGGGGGTGGAAACACCGCCAACTTCCAAACTCCGGGTATTTTTATTGTGAATTTCTTGACAGAAAAACCCAATATAAATTTTTGACCCGACCCGGGACCTCGTGATCGGCAGGCGAACGTACTAACCATTAGACAAACGAGGCAGTTAATGCAAGTAAATGCAAGTATATAAGTACGGTACCTCCAGTCATAGAGGGAAAAAAATTTCTCTGTTTGGCTGTTTGTTCTGGCTAATCTCCGAAACAGCTGGGCCGATTTTAACGGGACTTTTGGGGAATATAGGAGTGAGCATATGTATGTACTTATCAAAAAGAGAGTAACATCCCATAAATGCAAGACTAAAGTAAACGGACGTATAGAATCAATTACTCCTCTAATTGTCTCTATGCGCACAGATACGGTGAAAAAACAGATTCTCTTTTACCATACATCGTTTATCGATGTGTACAACTGCTTTATAATATTCCGGTGATAAGATATAACCTATTGAGATCTAATTCTATTTAGATAAGGTACATAGTGTGACGATCTTTACCGCCACAAAT
Organism: Watsonalla binaria; assembly: GCA_929442735.1. Classification (NCBI taxonomy): domain Eukaryota; kingdom Metazoa; phylum Arthropoda; class Insecta; order Lepidoptera; family Drepanidae; genus Watsonalla; species Watsonalla binaria. The sequence goes on from OV838932.1 coordinate 4,113,702, forward strand.
ACAGATAACATAATCAATACATCGCGGTTTGCTGGCTATGACGTAATATCGTTTAACACCATGCTCGAATACGTATTCTGAAACCATTCATTCGATTCATTGGATTTATGTATCGTACAGACATACGATTTAGTTTTATGTTTAAACCAAGTGTTGTATACACTTGGTTCAGCTCGGAACTGAACTAATGTCATAAATTGTATTGTGATGCGATCTAAAGCTTATCGCTGTAGGTCTAAAAAGGCCACTTTGGGCGAATCATAATGTGATCCGAATATGATTCATCATCGAAATGGCAAAATGGTCACTAAGGTGCAATTCATATTTAAGAAAGTGCTATTGGATTTGTCCGTCTGTAATTTCCCAGTATCAGTCGAGAGACCGGATTAATGGCAATAGGCTCGCCCCTTATATAGGAGAACTGAGTGTACGTTTGTTATGAAACGGGACGTTCATCATAATTTTAACAGTCTGACTCTTGTCGGTGTAACCGATGCAATTTCTTCCATTCGTCTCTATCCAGTGCCATCTCCTTGACCACCCTATACGTCATGAAAGACACCTTTTCCTTAACTTGTCTCATGTATGTTATCCTGGGTCTTCCTCTTCCTCTCTTTCCTTCTACTTTTCCTTCTAATCCATTCCTTCTAGTCCATGAGCTTACGTTTCTTAAATTATTTATTTTGTATTCTTTAAATTGTATAATATTTTTGAAAAGAGTAATTACTGAGTTTCTTGCCAGGTTCTTTTCAGTAAAAGCAACCTTCCGAACCTGGCGGTAGCATGTATAATCCTGTATAATTATGTCATTCTGACGATTTGAAAGTAATTTGTAAAAAGTCTAATTGAATAAAGATCATTTTGACTTTGACTTTGACTTTAATATGTTTTTAAAGAACCCGCATGTCGTACAAGGTGGCCAATCAGCTTTCCTCTTCGATTCTGGATAGTATTCCGTAGTACTCTTTTTTCGTTGACTCGTTGACTAACGGGTTGTTAGTCAACTTTTTTGCGCGAAGGTATAGGTACGTACTGGTAATTACGCTCATTTAGCCTAATGAGATCTGTATTGGAAATTTGTTAAAAAATACGTAGATTCTGGACTGAAGTTTGCAGGAAAGGTTTAAAATACGTAGATCTATTTAAAAATAAGGAGAGTTGGCAAAATACCTACACGAGGTCTCGTATACAGTTATAAGTAACAGTTAAATTATCCGTATTACTCATTAGCTCCATCGACGAAAAGGAATCTTAATGCCTTCGCCGTAGTAAATACTCGGTACTTTTTCCAAAGTCACGCACGTCTGCATTTATACGAATTTAGGTAGCCTTTTATATACGTTCGTATTATATTATAAATTTGTGGGAAAAACCTTCAGCCAGATTGGGTTAGATCCGGATTCGAAATAACAATGAAAATTAGGCCAGGGCGATGATGATGGTCACAGAAACCTTTCAAGTATTGCTTGCTTCAATTAAGTTGAATTATAATACAAATATCTTATGACAATACCACACATATTGACCTAGTCTCAAACCAAGTACAGGTGCCGTCCTGAGTTATGAGCGCTGGCCTGTATATTTGGGTCTTGTATGGAGCTAGCGCGAACACTACTATTATTTTCCCTTAGCACTCAAAACTCATGACGACACCTATAAAATTGGTATTAGTGGATGATATACATTTAACATAATTATTATACCTTGTCCAAAGCATAATTAACCCTGACACAGAGCCAAATAAGTGAAGCTCTATGCTGTTCCGATTCGATTATACAGTCAATACGATGCGATTATAAACTCTAGAACAATTAGAAATTCGATTTCTATGTCGTATTTAGATTCCTAGGTGTTAAGTAGGTGTAGACATGTATATAATACATGGCACATCCAAATCAAAGGTAATATGGGTACTGTGTACGTCACACAAAAATGTCTCTTATTGTGATCTAAACCACGAACCGATGTCAATAAATTGTACAAATATTGGCTGCCTAGTGTACAATTTAAATAATATATAACGGACTTGTTTTATATTACAAAGGTTGCAAACAAGCGCCTGATGGTATGCGGCTACTGCAGCCTATTACAACACCAAGGGTGTCACTTGCGCATAGCATACCTTATTAAGAGCTAGCTTTTGTCCGCGGCGTCGCCCGCGTTTCATTAGAGATTCCTAAGCCTCGATTAACGATATAGCATATATTACTTCGAGATAATGTAGCACTTTTTAGTGAAATATATTTTTAATTAGTCCAGTAGTTTTGAAGCCCATTCGTTGTAAACAAACCTTTCCCCTTAATATATATAGTATAGATAGAATTGATGAACCTAATCCTTCCCTCCGAGCAACCTTACTCAACGTAGGAACAACATCACTTTCTTCAAGAGTTATATTAAATAGACATCGGACTACGGTCGGTCGGGGCAAGGACAATATGATCAGGTGGGGTTTGATGACGCCAACATAGAATGTGTCTGCGCTGTGTATCAAACCATGGCCCACCTTATATCGTGCCCCACCGTCTGCACGCGGGAGGATCTAATGGTTTCTCTAAGATGGAGGTAAAGCCCCCAGTTGGGCAGCTCCGATATTTAAACGGAAGATCGTGTTATTTTTAACATATGCTTGTAGACCGTGCCGCTGATCTGGAGTATCAGTCAAATGTTTAATAATGTATATTTCTTTCTTTGCAGGCAAAAACCTCTACAACAGTGAACATGTAGCGATTAAGATGGAGCCTATGAAATCTAAGGCTCCCCAACTGCACCTAGAGTACCGATTTTACAAATTACTAGGCACGCACGGTAAGTTACCTTGATGGCATACATAATTTTTAACCATAGCTTTATCCTTGACATGGTACATTAGTGGTTTTACATGTTACAATCAATCATTATTATATACTAAAGAGAACATATATTATTTTACTCACTTGCTTATCAAATCTTTTATACTATTGACTCCCGTAACCAATTATTAAATGTCGAAGTTTGAACGTAACATATCTAGTGTAACAATATCATTGATTTTAATGCGTAGCTTGGAAGTTTTTGAAGCATTATATGAACTCTTTCTTACCTTATTTTAATGTCACAAGTAACATATTAACGTAACGATTCTTCAAATAGTAGTTCTTGTTGCTTATTCAGCAGTATCCTTCTAGATAATTGTGCCGAGTGGGATAAAGTTGATTTTGGTTTAAAATTAATCACAATGATCGGTTATGAATCATTGTAACGAGGTGACCGCAATAATACCGTTCGGTACTTCAGTCATAAATTGGTCTCTAAAGCTTTTGCCACATGCGGATACTTTGCACGATGGAAATAATCGTAATGACTAATATACTTATTTATCATACGCTGTAAAATGGTTTTATTATTGGCCTAAGTAGATAATTATTGATACAAGTAAATTAAAAGTCCTGCTAGACTAACTTTTTGGGTTCATCTCAGTAAAAAGCAATACGAGTCCTGTCGCGATATTCATATAAAATGCTTGATGAATATTGTATTGTATTATTTATTTTCACATTCGTTGAAATTAGAACAACAATGAAATCGAAGCGATACGAAATGTATCGATGATTCTCGATTTAAGTCAAGTTCGCTATAATATGGAACAGCTAATAAATAAAACAAACAAATCCGACACACGAGTAATATTTTATGGGAAAAGTCTAGTAAATCGCAAGCCGCGAATCGATTTGATGACGTGAATGACCGACTGGTCTGGTATGTGGCCTAGATACTTTTTATAAAGGTACACTTTTCTGAATACACTACTTATTAAAAATTTCATATTTGTATCGAACTTTAATATTAGAAACTACTTTGGTGTCATATACGGGTTGGGACTATTTGGGGGGGGGCTAAGAATTTAAGAGTATTATGTAAATCTATAAAGTGTCTCTGTCTGTTTATCTGCTGATATTGGTTATAGAGATAGCTGTAACGCCAAGGACTATGGGCAATGAATATGCTTCTTAATAATCCATCGTAGACAAAGTTATAAGTTCATTAATAATGATAAAACAATTTACTCAGAGGGTGTACCAAAAGTGTATTACTTGGGCACATGTGGCGGGCGCTACAACGCAATGGTCATGGAGTTGTTAGGGCCCTCGCTCGAGGACCTCTTCGTGCATTGCGGCCGGAGGTTCAGGCTCAAGACAGTACTTATGATTGCTATGCAGCTAGTAAGTTGCAACATTCATTACGGTAGCTACTAGCTAGTCTGCAGTGACTCCACCACAACACCGTAACCGATATTGACCAGCGGCCTTACCATGGACTTCTCGTTGGAATCATAGATTAACAATGATTATGACGTATATTAGTCTCTCACTGTCACACAGCTAGACTATCTATCATAAAGGCTTGTGGCCCCTGCTCGCGCGAGGGCTCCAACGCTCATGGCCGTTGTTAAAGTCCATATATTGTTTATTTATTTTTTGTTTTTAAACGAAGCAATGCTCTCGCGTGGCACTGATCATATATCGGCTGCAGTGTTGTATAGAAACTGGGCGAGCGAGAGCAATGCTCGTATTGCGAATGTGAGTACTAATTTTGGGTTTGTCTCTCTGTTAATTCCCGTATCCCGTACCCGTGAATCCCTCGTCCCGTGACCGTGTAGCGCCGTCGACGGCAGAGGGCATCCCCGAGGTGTACTACTTCGGCCCGTGCGGTAAATACAATGCGTTGGTGATGGAGCTACTCGGCCCTTCTCTCGAGGACCTGTTCGACCTCTGCGGACGCCGGTTCTCTCTAAAGACTGTCTTAATGATCGCTATGCATTTGGTAAGTGGCACTACAATACATAATTTTACGATGTCTCAACGTTATGGCTCAATTTGAAGTGGATTCCGGTGTTGTATTTGAGTTCGTCGCAGTAAAAGAGACCTTTCGAAGTTGGCGGTAATATGTATAATCCTATAATAATCATATCATGTTGACGATTTGAAACTACTTTGTTAAGCTTCTAATTCATCTAATAAAGGTATATAGAATATTAATTTTATATAAGATTTTTTTTTATACGAACGTCTACCAAAGTACAAATATTTCAAATAACTTTTGTTTTCCCACATCGCAATACGTGTTCAGTTTGTATTGAAGTCATAAATACCTAGGACATAATGAATCTTGATTATGGTTATTTCAAGATCAGCGTGATAGCTTAAACATCCGATATGTTGACTGAGTCATGTCGTTAAATAGTATCGTATCGAGACATTCTGAATGCTTAGAATATGACCTACATGACGGACGACATTACATGAAAAGCTATTGAAAATTAACAAATGTGTGAAGTTTCCCTTGTTGTTGAAGCGAAGCTGTGATGTAACAATGGACGGCTATATACATTATGTATTGTTTCAATTGAGTACAGGCTTTATATTTTGAAATTTAAAGCCACAGAAATTAAAGAACTCACTGCCACGCAGGGAAACCGCGGGCGCAAGCTAGTATTGTAAATTTCGGTTTTCGTAATTGGGGAGAGTGATCAAGTGCTCTCAGAACTTTTTGTTAGTCTTACATAAGGAAAACAATGACTAAGATACTCCTTGGTTTAATGGTAATTCCATCTCTTTCCGTGATACGGATTTAAAAAGGGATGGACATAGTTTTAGTCCGAGCTTGGTCTAGTGTTCGTTTAAATTATTTTTGTAATAACACAAAAAAAAACTGTCTGTACTTGAATCATAATGACAAGCTATTGTATGACATATAAGTAAAGCATTAAGTATTGTAAATATGTTTAATTATTAGATGGTTAATTAAAAATGTTTAATTATTAAATGGTTAATTAAAAATGTTTAATTATTAAATGGTTAATTGTAATGTTTCAGTTACATCGCATCGAGTATGTGCACACAAGACACCTAATTTACCGAGATGTTAAACCAGAGAATTTTTTAATAGGTAGAACTGCAACTAAAAGGGAAAAAATCATTCACATCATTGGTTAGTATATCATTTCTTTATTTTTGTGATTCTTATCCCTGTATACTGTGTATGCTATGAACAACTTATACATGATTTTAATGAATTAATATTGAGTTAAAATTTGTGGGCACGATAGAAACATAAAATTGTTCTCACGAAAACAAATCTATACTAATATATACCTACTAATATTTTAAATAGGAAGATTTGTACATACTTACACGTTATGTTAACGTATACATGTTAACGATTACATGTTTGTATTGAATTGGCTCAAAAAGTACTGGACCGATCTTGAAAATTCTTTCAGAAATGGGTAGCTTCATCATCAGCGAGTAACATAGGCTATATTTTGTCCCCGTACTCCCACGGGAACGGGAACTACGCGCTTGAAACCGCGTGACGTCCGCTAGTTGTCAATATAATGAAAGCGACAGTCTACTCTGTAGTAGTAAATTATGTTGCTGACAAAAGTTTTCGTACGAAAGCAATATTCTAAATAAGTTATATTATTTGAGAGAGGTCTTGTTAATGTACGTTAGTTATGAAAGTGAGTCTTTCACAAATAAATTTTAGCCAAAAAAATATATTTCGTGGAAACAAAACGTTATGTGTCTTCTTGGAATATGTATGTGTTAACGACATTGACGCATACTTAAACAGTACACACCGTATAATAGGTATATTATTTCATGTACTACAATAATATTTAAATGATAACTCATTTGTCTAACTCTTATAAGTACCTACCTGAAGTCGCTTTGTTTAATGGTAGAACAATTATGCCAAGTAACGCGGCAATCATTAGGTAATCTAAGAATAGTTGAGTAATTTAATCTTCACATGAACGAACCTTGCGGTTGATATGTCTGTGCGTAGTTACTAATTATGTTGCTAGAAAATGTATATAATTCGATTGGCATAGTTAAGCAAGCCTAAAACTCTTGGATCGGTGACCGCACGAGTTCCTTGTGTCTGAGAGAACACGATAGTTAAGCCGTACGACTGTGCTTGAACATTATTGGCAATTGTTGCACGTCAGTCAGAAGCGGACGACAGTCTGACAACTGGTTTAATCTGATACCAACTAACGAATATATGGGATAAGGCCATGATAATTAATTATTAACTTTTTCCCCGTGGTTCTTTTTTTGCTACCTATATATTTTTCAAACGTTTTCAAATATTGACAATGTCAGCTTTATTGTACTTACACATCTCACCTTAGCTATTAACTCTCGCCTTTGCTTCTCCGTAGTCGGGTAAAAATTAAAGAAATAATGAGAACAATATTGTAAAACTTAAGTATATGTTAACAATATGACATGCTTGATGTACAAAATCCAATGGAAGGTTATTTCCATAATGGACCGTTTCAATAAGTCTCCGGTTTGAATTCAATGTTCGCTATGACGCGCTGCTTTAAATGTATCATTAGCGACGAAAGTGCTCTTTCCTTACTATACTTACTTGTATATCTTCACTGTACCGTCACGCGTGCTTAATAACCAACTTGCGCGCATATCCAATATGTAGTGCAACGTTTTTGTAAATTTTATCGTTTTGTATGCAAAAACGGTGCAGTTTTAAGTGTGGTTACATTTATCAATATAATCTAATTAATTCTAGAAATCACGATGTTTATGATCTTGTTTTGATATTGCAGTATTGTTTGTAGTACAATGCGCATTAAAAAACTTAATTGTTTCAAAACTTCAATCCCTCTGTAGCTGTAAAATGTACTAATACACTATATAGAAGGGTAAAATTACATGTCCATTATGCGGTGTCCAGTAGGCGGTGTCATGTCTGCAGAAAAACGTTATCAAGACTTGATGCATGTACAAAAATTCTATTTTATAATTAATGATTGTGCCACAGGTATAATAAAAATATAATATCATACATAATTAGATAAAACACAATAAATACACTATTACTATATTTAAATTAAGACGAGTTTATGTTCTTTACAAATATAGTTAATGAAGCCACTAGATCTTTGTATAATCAAGGAGTTAACGCGATTTTAAAATTCAGCTTTATGATTTTGCGTGCCGATGCATGCATTGTTCTATTTCAATCATATTATGGTGCCATAAGATTGTTCTTATGATAGGAGCAATGTACTCTTAAATACATCAAGAAAAAAATACTGTTGTGCACGTTTATGAGTTTTAATTGTACGTGATTTTTATAGTTAGATGGTTATCTCTGCGTTAGTGTAATTAGGGATTTTATTATATTTGAATAAACTACGTAATTCTTGTGTTTTATATTTTAGCACTTATCTCTATAGGTATAGGTCTTGAATAAATCTTATATCTTTAAACGAGCAATTCTATATAGAATCAGAATCTCGGAAATGGCACCAACGATTTTCATGAAATTTTGCATGTAGCGGGTTTCAGGGGCAAAAAATTATCTAGCTAGGTTTTATTTATGGAAAACATCGTTTGACCATGTTTTCAGGCACTGAAAACTCATAAAATATAATTACAATACGACAGCAAATTTCGCCGACATCTGTCAAGTTATGGTAGCTCAAACGTGAGGCTTCCAGCTTACGGGGCGATAACGAAACTAGAGTACTCCGGTTCGAGACTGACGTTCACCGGAATATTTTTTCTATTTTTTTCTTTTTTTTTTTCCTTTTTTTTGTGTGAAGAAGAAACCTAGCACAGCTCGGTCAACCAGGAACTGTATGTATAAATATTATGGTAAATTAATTGTTGTTCTGTGTATGTTTTCAGATTTTGGTTTGGCCAAAGAATATATAGACTTAGAGACAAACAAACATATCCCATATCGGGAGCACAAGTCGCTCACGGGGACCGCGAGATACATGTCAATAAATACACATTTAGGGAAAGGTATGTTGGATATTTCCTTTTACCCTCACACTCTATATACAGTCTTACTTATTAAAAAAAACTTGTGACGTCTCGACACACACACACAAAAAAAATCCAGTCTCTGACTACTCAAAATCATAGAGTAAAAGTTCTAAACCCTACCCAATGAAATTATCTCAAACATGAAACAAGTAAAAGTTTAAAAAAATGATGTACCAAATTAATAGTAGATGTTAAGTAAGTGCTGTTAAGTTGTGTATGCGATGCGTCACAAACGATGGCCCACCTTATACCGTGTCCTGCGTGCCCCACCAGCTGCACTCTAATGGCTGCCATCAATAATGCTGTTGAAGTAGCCAAGCTCTGGGCTAAAACAATTTAAAATATCTGTAATCGACACGATAAGAAGAAAACATCATAAGATTAATATCAAATGCATGAAAGACATTAACTCCTATGAACTCGATAGTAGTCAAAAAACAATTGAAATATTCTTTCACTTTTTTAATTATTGTAAGTTAACAGGATAGATTCCCGAAGATAGACAGGAATACAATATGATAAAATCGGAAGCGGGCTATATCATAAGTCCCTACTCATACCCCATTATTCTTTCTAACTAATTCAACGTAATGTCTGTGTCCTAGTAACGATGTATTGATTTTTCTATTTTCAGAACAATCTAGACGCGACGACCTAGAAGCATTGGGTCACATGTTTATGTATTTTTTACGTGGTTCCTTACCCTGGCAGGGCTTAAAAGCTGACACACTCAAAGAAAGATACCAAAAAATTGGTGATACCAAGCGAGCGACGCCGATTGAGGTAAAATTAAAAAAAAATTGTAAAATTAGTTACAATCCCTTATTACACACTTAACCTACAGAACATGGTCTAAACAAAGACTAGACTAAACTCTGAATAAAACTGTCTCCGTCGCTTTTTAAATCTGTATCACAGAAAGAGATGGAACTACTTCGAAACCATACTTAGTCCATGTTTTGTAATGAGGGGTACACACACAACTGGTTAACATAAGGCATTTATCTTCGAAATTAACTGAATTTAATTGAACTGAAACGTAACTTATTCTCAAATGTTGTTACATAGTAATCCGATCTGTTGCTCCGATTTGATACTGATATATAATTGAATGACTACTTAGTCTAGTGATCGCAAACGATACTGCAGAACACGAGGTCCTGGGTTAGGTTAAGTGTTATTGGGTTCAGTAATTTCTCAGTCTGGTTAAGTGCCCTGACCGGACATGCAAATGCGTCAGTTATATCGACGAAGCAAATGAAACTCTTTTGTTTTGTCTACATTTCCATGACGCCACTCACAAACACAAACACTCTATACACCTATCACCTTAACATATACATGTAAATAGCTTACATAGTGTGACACTAGCGACTATAGTAATAAGGATGCTGTTGTATACGCAGACATTAATTATTTAAATTTGGTATGTCCAGGTGCTGTGCGAAGGCCACCCCGAGGAGCTAGCGACGTATCTCCGCTACGTGCGGCGGCTGGACTTCTTCGAGACGCCGGACTACGACCAACTGCGCCGCATGTTCCGGGATCTGTTCGAGCGGCGTGGGTACGTCGACGACGGCGAGTTCGACTGGACCGGCAAGACTATGGTAAACAACGCTGTCGCGTAGACACACACACGCACACATACATAAGTTTAGACTATACATTACATACTTACGAGTTCCACTGGACCGGCAAGACTATGGTAAACAACGCTGTCGCTTAACACACACACAAGTTTAGACTTAACATTACATACTTACGAGTTTCACTGGACCGGCAAGACTATGATAAACAACGCTGTCGCTTAACACACACACACAAGTTTAGACTATACATTACATACTTACGAGTTCCACTGGACCGGCAAGACTATGGTAAACAACGCTGTCGCTTAACACACACACACACAAGTTTAGACTATACATTACATCCTTACGAGTTCGACTGGACCGGCAAGACACGCTGTCGCTTAACACACAACACTGCATTTGAAATCGTTTTTTTTACAGCAACTAAATCAACAATATTAAATTAAATTTTTCTAGCCAAGAATTTTTGTATATCCTATCTATAATAATAGATAGGATATACAAAGTTCAAGTTCCATAGGTTGATTTCTTAATAAGTATCTGATGATTAAAGCACTTTACTTTTTAATCTGCACAATGTATTTTATATAACGGTTTTAAATGGGTGCTTTTGCTATTTATGTGTTGCAAAATATTATGTCCTGCAAAATGATTTTCCTATTTATTAAAAAAAAAAAGAAAATAACTTTGCTGGATGGAGAAGTATGGAAACATTGGGAGCGTTCATTTTACGAACGATTATTTGTTTTGAAAACTTTATGCTCTCGAATATACCGTACTTAAACATGCTTTTAAAGAACAAATCCACAGTCAAAATAGTTGAAATGTACGATGTATAATTTTAGTTTTGTTCCGAATTAAATTTGTTATTATTTACGCTTGATTCCAGAATGAAAACATTCACGAAGTAATACATTTTGAACATTAATTCTAGATGTGTTTCTTACAATTCCTAATTACTCATCTCGCATACTAATTATCGACTGTGAATGTAATTTTAACTAATGTGATTTTTAAAGTTGCATGGCACAAATGTATTTCAAATATGCATAATATTTTCATCTAGTTACTAATGTTTGAATTCCTATCATATAGAATTACTCGCTTAATAAAATCAACAATTTAATAAGCTCTGTAATGCAACATAATAAGGTCTAGAATCGCGAGCTTCCAAGCTTATCACGATTGCGCTTCAGCCTATCCCAATGTTTATTTTTGTCCCAAACATTCTTAAGTATTCATTTTAATGTTAACCTTTTTGTTTCCTTATCGCTAACAGATGATGGTCTAATGCATTAATTGTTAAATTAGATAAACTTTATTACTAGAAGACACATATTTATTATTCTTTTTAATAAAATACAATTTGTTCCTTCCTGTGTGTTTCTGTGTAGTTTGTTTGTTTTGACACAAGTCGAGATTATAAGGATGGGTTTAATGTAATTTGTAATCACCGATTTTCTGGGTTCCGTAACCAAATGGTGCCGAGGGAACCCTTTTACTAATCCTCTTCTGTCCTTCCGTATGCCTGTCAACTAAATACAGCCAGTTTCTGTTGCCGCTACAGCAACAAAATATTTATCCAACACGAACTTTACCGGCTTTTCTATACTTGAAATTGTAATACTGTGAATACGTTATATAAAATTAATCAATACTTATCTTAAGTAAGCTTGTACCTACTTCTAATCTCTGCTATCAAAAGTAAGTATCTTTCACATTTTTCACGTGGCATGTTTTCTTACTATTGCAGTAAAATGTTAGTACCGATGTGAAAGATACTATGAAGGGTTGTTCTTAATGTTATCTATATACTGGTTGCATGGTTTTGAGACTTTTGGAATAGTGACTTCATAGATCATACAGTAAAGTATAATATAAACCAGTATATGATAATATTATCGTCGCATCTGCTTCGTTAACGCGTTCACTGCTAACGCGCAGATGCGTCGTTAGCAGTGGACGCGTTCAATCAAAACAAATTTGCAACTGTCGTATAACGCTGCAAGCAATATTATGAATCCGGCTTATTTTCAAAATCAAACCACTGTTTTCGACTTATGTGATCAAATTTGTCTTATTTATTGTCTTTACCGTGGTTTGTACGCTCAAAAAACGAAAAAAATTACATAAGATTAAAAATCCATCTTGTCATTTAGACCTACTGTGCTCCGCCGTTTTACCCCCGAAGACTTAATTTCACGGGCGTCCCGCGGAACCCTAATGTTTTTATAAGTTACTCCGGGACCTCCACTAGCAGATAGCAAATTGTCACATTAGATATCTGCTTGTGAAGTCCTGTTTAAATCGGTCCAGCCGTTTCGTAGATAGATAACCCGGTACAAACAGACAGACAGAGAAGTACCGTACCATATATACTTTAATATGCATTTAGTGAAAAGCTGTTATTTTGGAATTACAAACAGACGCTTTAATTTTATTTATCTGTATAGATGAACGTAATGTATATTTTACAATGATATTTGCAAGAATTTGTTTTGTGACAGTTCTTTCGATGGTGCCTTGTACAGTCGTGTATGTAATAATGTATGATGTTGCATGCTGCATGTCGCTTTATGCCACGTTCACCAGCCCGTGAACATTCACGTGATGCGAGTGTTGCGGAACGCGCCGCCCTCCAATATTGTTAAAAATAAATCGGACAAGGTTAGTGCTTCACGCCTTTGGGGACGAATACGACAACAACTTGATCTCCAATTAATAAGTTGCTCTATGATTTTGTAAAAGTGATGCTCCTTGCCGTACCGATTCGAATTTTCAGTGACTATTGATTCTACTCCAGTAGCCCGAATCACGTGAAAACCGATGTCGTAGCGTCTTACAATGTTGACAGTTTTCGTATTAATTATATCAAAAAAACAACAGAGTAGCTCAGCTGTCGTCACGAGTTGAGTTGAAGTCCTACAGAGCTACGGTTTCGAATCATGTGAATACCACATTGGGAGAGGATTTTTATCGAATTATTTTAATCGATTAACGATATTTCGAATGTTTGTTTAACGTGAATCGGGGCACAGGATTTGTACCAATATAATGCACATCGACTTCAGGAAAGATATTCTTCAGTCCTTTCGCTCATATTACAGTCGTTGGTTTGCATTGAATTATCAACCACTCTTAATACTTAATATTATTCAATTAGCTTGGAACGTCCTTACTAACGTCAGTCACATATGTGGGTAGTGTGCGGAAAACATTTATATTAAGTCTTATTTTTTTTTATGACGTTTTGCTCTACGAAACCTTATAGCCGATTAGTTCTTTCCTGAGATCGATGTGCAATATATATCGCTCGGTGCATATTACTCGATTACCTACAGATTTTCAGGTACTTCTCTTTGTATTTATTTGTAGTAAATTTCAATCATAAGGCAACTTATTATTATTGCAAAACACTGTTTTTGTACATATATAGAAAAGAGCTTTGTCATTCCCGGCTCTCTTTGAGTATACAACCTGTATTCAATTTCTAATTTAAATAAAATCTTATTCGTCCTCAAACGGAGGGTGATTTTCATATATCATTATGCACAGTCGGCCTAATAAATGGTTGAATATCAACCGAGTTATAATACTATAAGGTCTATTTCAACTTATACAAAAAAATATCAGACATTTGTCAAAATTTACTTTTGGTCGACTACTTTCTTGGGCTTGAAACAAGTGCTTTGTTTGCAACTCACGAAACATTTATTTTGGTTTTTATATTATTATTATTTTTATTATTATTTGATTGAGTTTCGGTTGAGGTTGATTGTGATAACATGGATATTGAATAAGTACTAACATTTTGTGATTTTGAATTTTATTGATATGTTATTGCTAGGGGAATATAGTTCTTATATCTATTGTGTTATGATTCCAGTCTACACCAGTGGGTTCTATCCAAACGGGAGAAATTGTCGTCTCACCAAATCGGGACAGACATCAGCCCTTCCACAAGGTAATTAATATTTTTTTAATTAGATTGACTAACGATCGAAATAAACTACTTCGTTGGTCTAGTGGTCGCAAACGCTATTGCGGAATATGGAATCCTGGGTTCGAACCCCAGGTCAGGTAAATTATTATTATTTTGTCCATTGGTAGTATCCCAGTTTTATTCCCAGTCAATGGCAATAGGCTCAGGCCCTACTTCATGGGACTTAACATATCTTATAGCGAATTGTGGGTTATCATTGATGGGGTGATCATTTTATGTATATTATGTTGAAAGATTTTTACATACTTTAATTCACTTTTGATTTGCATATCATCTATATTTTATATTTTAAACATATATCTATGTATTTTATTATTGTTCAAATCCTGTCAGTTCACTCATCAACATTTATATTTGATTATTACAATTAACAAATTCGTTATTTTATTAATATTTATACAATTAAATATATACTTATTTCCGGCGGAAGTGTCTTTTGTTGCAAAAACCAAGTTATAATAATTACAATCCCAATAACAGGTATTTAAAGTCTAAATTCCTTTGTACCTTAATGAAGTAATTGTATTGTAAGGATGTTGTAAGTGACTGGCAGGTGATCTGACGTAGTTTTTTTGTCGGTACAGGATGATTTGTGTGATTATATGATTGGTTTGCTTGAGGACGATGAGGCGGCGCTAATAAACAGAGAGGTTTGAACTACACCCTTGTTTTAGAACGCTCACACATGCCGTTTACCCTTACCTCCCCTTTCACAAAGAATATTATATATTTTTTTTAATTTATTATATTTCCCGAAACAATTGCATGCTAATCATCAAAACTTGGTACACGAGACTCCTCCAAGTCTGTAATACATGACAGTTGGTCTTGGAAAAAATTTCCCCCTTATTACGAAACATGGCTTAACTATACCAAACTAGGATTATAGCTATGTCCATCCCGTTTGAAATCGGTATCATAGAAAGAGATGCAGTTACTTTTAAACCGTACTTAGTCTATGTTTTGTAATAAGAGAGTTTAAGCTTATTTAACGAATTAAAGAAATAATTCTCGTTTCATCTAAAATTATGCTTCTGGCTTCATCAAGTGTTTGCTAGTGTCCCCCAGACACAGTTTTGTGTGTGGATTTTATCATCAATCGTCTCTTCTTCTGTTCACTATTCATACTATAACTGCAGAATACTCTCTGTCTCCAATATTTTTTTAAATTAAAACCGCTGATCTTATTTTGACGTAATAAGGGCCCTTGAGGTAGATGGCTTTGGTCACAAGAACAATTAATATTATACAAGGCAGAAACGCAGTTGAAAATGCCATACAATGTGTAACATAAAAGTACTTACCGATCGATGTGAAGAGTTTCGAAACCTCAGGAAAAAAAACTAATTGAGGTATTTTTGGACGCATTTCACGATTAGTCAGTATGGAATTTCGTGTTACACTTGGAATAATCTGTTATATGCTTCCAATCAACCAACTGTCTGGCCCCCGCGAAGAGCAGTTAAGTTCCGTTTAAACATCCGCTCACTGGAAAATTTGGAAGTTAAATTTTTTTATTTTTTTTAAAAAGGCTCCCAAGCCCGTCGCCTAACATACTGGGCCAATCAAACAAAAAATTATTTGATTTGATCCATACATACCATTGGAACATTCGAGATTTTTTTTCATAGTACTGTTTGACGGCGAATGATTTGGTCCATCGAGATCCAACGAGCCTATTTTTGTTAGTGACGCTTATTGATCTGCTCCTCATAGTACATTGGTGTGTTAGCTTGGGAGTGTCTAGTTGCATTATTGTGAGAAGAAAACCAATTTGGCCCTTCCCTTTTAGCTCCTTCCCAAATAGCCCCTTCCCAATCCAAAAAGATACTTCCAAAGGTTTGTTTTTGTGTTGATATGTGCTAAATTATCTAAAAGACATCAAGAGAACAATGTATTACAACCGTTTTTATTGCTAACGTATGCAACACGAACCGTGAAATAAGACCAATGACTTTAAATTGAATAATTACCTTCAATATATCGCACCGTCCGAACGATAGGGGCTCAACTCCAAATTTAGCGAAAACGAAGTAAGACATATACTGACCTAACATTTTATGCTCTACCCGAAGTTTTAAGAATAAACCTGAATGTTTTGTTTTATTTATATACAAAACATAACCTAGACTTAACTATACAAGTCTCATTGTACCCAAAAGTAGTAAAATTATTACTGTTAATATGAATTCAAAGTTGCCGGTCGTTCTATTATTGTGATTTCCAAAAACATTTTATTTTAAATTGAGCCCCTTTCGTATGCGTATCTCCCTTTCAGTGTAATGAAATCAATATGCTTATTAGCCTCATAAATCCACCTACATACAATATATTTACATATAAATATATGGTTTATGCAATTAAAAGTCATGAAAACATCTTATTTCACGACTCCCGATTAACCGAGGACATACAGATCTCATTCAACGTTGCAGGGTGCTGCAAAGGATTTCGGTACTGGCGGCACAGCGAACACAGGTGGTAACTGGCCTCATAGCGGCAAAGCTACGCCGCTTACCACCGGTCATCTCACACCAGCGGACAGACATGGTTCCGTACAGGTAAATTGGCATCATCTTCCCTGCTTTATCCCATACACTGTTAAATCATCATAGTTGATTCAACAACTTTGACCTTCGCAACCGATTTTATGAGGAAAGTCTGCAGTCTGGTTTCGCAAGTTGTCAGGGCGCTTGGTTCAACCCGATGCGGCTGATCGTCTGATTTCGTAATGCGACTGCCTTTGCAACCCGCTTCACGAGGACAGTCTGTAATCTGGTCTAAACCGGTTGTCAGAGTTTCTTACGCTGATGACCTGTGACGATTGCCAAATATAATTTGTATACGGCTATATAGTTACAATAACGCAAAAAGCTATGCTATGGGAGTATAAGTTAACTTCGAATATATATATAAGATAAAAGTACTAGCGCGTGCTAAAGTCGCTATCCCCCTTATTACACATGGTACCAAATGAGTGAATGAGACCAAAACTCGGCCTTAAACTATGTCCATCTCTTTTGAAATCTGTACCACAAAAAGAGATGAAACTACTTTCGAACCAAGGATTATCTTAGGCGATGTTTTGTAATAAGGGGGTCTGAGTATTTTTATTATTTCACTCATTTTTTTTTACGAATTCTCTCGTGTATTTGATGCAGTACCCCTATCACTATTCCGATTACCCCTATTCAGATTACGAAAATACCAATTTCATACAAATATTGCGAGTGACACTAGCGAGTGTAGATTACGAAAACGGTGGCAAGCCCGTGATAGGGGTACGGGTCACTCTTGTTATATAATACTACAGCTATTGTCGAATTCCATTGTTATATACGTATTATCGAATATTTGTAATGTAGTTCACGATCATATACACATTAGTTTCAAGGGATTGTGATGTTGTTCTTATGCCACAGTAGAATATAGTTTTAGTTTGTGAGGTTTTTGCACTTTGATTAATGTTATGTGAAAGGAAATATAAGCAGATATTTACTATATTATTTTCTTAAATAAGATAAAATATTTGATATTTAATATTTTTGGAGTATGCTGTAAAATGTGTTTTTCTTTATTCAACATTTTGAGAATGAATGTTAAAATAGTTGACACTTAAAAGTCTGCATGCAAATTTTGATGATGATGATAATTTTATTTGACGCAAACATTATTTTTGTGTAATGTGAATGTATATTGGTGTATTTATTTTTTAGCTGTTGAAGAATAAACATTTTCGGTATGTGAAATTTCCCGGATCGGTATCAACGGTCAGTTAATATTTTTAGCGACAGCTGTTGTGTGTTGCATGTCGCTTTTGTTATGCTATCGAGACGAAACGCTTACAATAAGCACTGCCAATATTCATTCATGGAGAAACACTCGCTTTATTTGTTTACATTCGAGTAGTTTGATGTGTATTTTATTGCATTACACGCTTTTTGAGTTTGTTTCACCATAACTTACTACTGACAAGTTAAATTCGTTAAATTGCTTGTTTTTGATCCTCTTGAAACAACCTTTATTTATATATATATTATATTTTATATTTTAACCGACTTCAAAAAAAGGAGGTTGTCAATTGGAATGTAAGTTTCTATTTTCTTTTAAATTGTTTGATGCTCCATTTGGCACCAATTTCAAAAGTAAAGTAGATATAAATAAGTCAAAGATATTATTAATTTTACAACATTTTATTTTTCTCTTTTTGAGGGCGGTTAGTATTTTTGTTTTTTCTTTTAAATATGCACTTCACTCACATTTTATTCCTTATATCATGAAAGCTAAAAGCGACCTTAGGAAGTCAAACTAAAGGTACATTTTTCATCGGATCATTAGGAAATTAAATCATTAACTATGGTCTAAGACGTTATTGGGCATTCGATGTCGTATGTAATTATTGTAGTGGTTAGATGACTGAAGCTTGGTGTTACGACATTTAAAGCATCTATCGATCATTTGCAGATTGAAGATTACAAATATTAAGTTCACAAGTACATATTTGTTATGATTCTGTCTCTCCGTCTGTATCGTGGCAGACAGAGACAGACTTATAAATTGGCCGAATAAAAGTATTTGCGCGTTTTATGAGTAAAATAGAACGTATGACAAAATTGTACCGCGTTCTTAACTTGTAACGGGTCCTATAATATTATAAACGTGAATGTTTGTATGGATGTCTGTGACTCTATCACGAGAAACACTGAAAATATATGAGTGAAAATTTAACTACAAAAAATCTTATACATCAACTATATTGTGTGAATATTAAAAATATAAAGATAAACGAATCCTGCGTTGACACCTTCTAGTGTATTGAATTTGATTCACAAGCGCTGTTTCGGAATACGACTCATGTATTCATGAATCGTATTTGATATGTGTGCACGCTATGCCCATTTTTTAGCTTCTCTCACAATTTATAATCTCACTCAACATATCTCACTCTCAGAACAATAAGGGCTCAAAGCAAAAATATTTTTTTTTGGACATCATAGTCAAATATTTTACCAGTTCTGAATACAATGTATTTTATATTTTTAAATTATAGTGTGCATTGACAATAAGTTCAAAGAAATCATTTTAATATTTTTTTATAAATTACGAGTAGAAATAGATTTTAAGGACTGTCTTAACTTAACTTAACGAAAGGGGATCCCATTTCGTTCTGAGGTTGCGATATTGTATATGTATAATAATACTAGCTGTGCCCGCGACATCGTCCGCTCAGACTAGTGACTGTGGGTAGCTTAATCAAAGTTTTAGCTTTAAAAGTAAAGATACTTCCACACAAACTATCAAACCCTTATAACTCTTTATTCGCATTAAGAAGTATGTCCCCCCCCCCCCGGCTCTAGAGTATCAAGGTACTAAATTTCATTATTCGGCTCAGTAGTTACAGCGTCACAGACAGTGTTACTTTCGCATTTATAATATTAGTAAGGATGTGAACTATTGTGTGTGGAAAATAAATATAAAATCCTTTATAATCCTCAGTCTGAAAATACGAAAGATGTTAATAATTTCGATCAATAGTTATGATAAATGTTAGTGCTGTGTGTATGAAGTGTGAATCTCTGTGCAGAGCAATATAGACTCTTGAGTAAATGTAGAAAACAGCGTGTTTCGCTTAAATCTAAATCTGTGTGTAGTCAGAAAATATGTATATTCTTGAAGGTTCAAAGGGAGAATAAGTATTACGTGAATTTTGACACGCGAAGTTTGTAAAATAAACTCGGCACTTGGTATAATATCATCTCCCTGGCCTTACCCCATACACTGTTGCGGTCGGCACTTGAGTCAACCGGATGTGGCTGATCAACTGATTTTTATACGAAGCAACTGCCATCTGACCTTCGCAACCCCTTGTACGAGGAAAATCTGTGATCTGGATTAAACCAGTTGTTTTAATCCAGATCACATTTTGGGCCTCCGACCGACCTGTAACGATTGCCAAAGATGATCAAACCGGGACCGATGGCTTAACGTGCTCTCCGAGGTACGGAGGGAACTCGGGCGGCCACCCATCCAATTACTGGCTAGAGTTAGGGTTGCTTAAATTCGCTGATCGAATGATATGCGCAATAGCAACTGTGCCATGAGCTCCTCCGAGCACTTGGTATAATATGTGGGTGATAATCTTTATAATTCGTTTTTCTCTCCATAAGGATAAGCGGTGCCTAGCAGTTTTACCCACGTAGGAACAATAAAAACTATGTTATATTTTTTTTCTACAGTAAAATTGTTTCCTTATAACAACAGCTATCTGCCTGTAAAAATCGATCCAGCCGTTTCAGTTTTATGTATGTTTATTTTTATATGTACCGTATATACTTTCACATTTAGTGAAAAGCTGTTATTTTGGAACTACAAACAAACACAAAATTTTTATTTGTGTATTCTTTAAACTTCCATTTAAACTCAATATAGTACATCAAAATGGAGATGTTGGTTTGTCCGATTGCGTCTAATACTAATATATACTCTCATAAAGAGTAATGATTTGTTTGGTACGAAACCTACATATTTAGCGAGTAACATAGCCTATATTATTAATTGAGGTTCATTAGGGATCGCGGGTAAAGGAGACGGAAGCCAGTGCATACGAGTGTTTATTATATTTAATTTTTATTTTGTCAGGTGGTTAGCTCGACGAACGGCGAGCTAGGAGCGGACGACCCCACGGCCGGCCACAGCAACACTCCCATCACGCAGCCCCACCACGAGGTCGACGTGGTCGATGACACCAAGTCAGTTTTCCAACTGTATGGACACCCTTTTTGTTTATTTATTTTTAGTTTTTTATGTGGTTGGGGTCTTGTTAGTTTGAAAGATTTTAGGTGTCTTATTTTGGTATGATACTTTCATATGAAACCGTTTAAATGTTGATCATATACTAAAATCTATACTATTATAACGTGGAAAGATTTGTATGTTTGTACTGAATGAACTCAAAAACTACAGCGCCGATTTCAAAAATTATTTCACCAGTGGAAAGCTACTTCATCAGCGAGTAACATAGGCTTTATTTTATCCCCGTACTCCCACGGGAACGGGAACTACGAGGGTGAAACCGCGTGACGTCTGCTAGTATGACAGACAATGACAAGTATTTTATACGAAAGCATTAAAAAAAATGTAAAATCTATATGTATATTAATATATAAAGCTGAAGAATCTGTCTGTTTGCTTTAAAGCGTTAGCGCTTTTATTAGATTTCCGGAACCACTTGTCTGATTTGCAAAAATATTTCAGTGTTAAATAGGCTATTTATTGAAGGCCAGTTGCGGGTAGAAACTAGTTTAATATATATTTATTTATTATAATTACTTATTACATAAATAAGACATCTAAAAACTAACGGGCTCAGACTTTTGATATTATGTCTTAAATAAAATTTGAACTATTCATAAAACGAACCAGTATCGGTTACGTGGATAGTGCCCGACACTGTTAGGGCAGTTACTTAAATTCATATAATTAGTATTAGTATAGCAAAGCAAGCTATAACAAAGGCAAATTATATAATTTCAAATCCATACAAAATAGCGCTTTTGCAAGAGAATTTAATAACTTTAAATTTTTTTATTCATTCTATTAATTTTAAATTCTGATGATTTTACTACCTACTATTATTTTGGATCATATTCATCATATTTTTAAGTCTAAGTTTAAGTCTTTTTCAATATCATTTATGTGACAAAATTTTTAGATATATTAAGGCTAGCTGAGTTGTTTTGCCTCATAAGCTAGATAGCGGATATTCCTCATTAATTTGGACTATAAAAATGTTTTTTTATTCAATCTCGTGTTTCAAGAGATGTGCGTGTTTAAATAAAATTAATAAACTTTATGATAAATTGTGTCCGTCTGATACCTAATCCGTTGTGTCCGCTTAACTGCTGAATCGATTTAGCTTAAGACTAGATTAGACTTGAGAAGGCCGCCCATGGGTTGCTTAAAAATCATGTCGCAGATGTAGTTGCGGGTAGAAGCTCTAGTATTTTTATAGAGACGTGGTAAGTATGATGACAATATATTCGTACAAGCGAGTGCCCAGACAGATGTTGTAAATCGTCATGCAGGCAATCTATGTTTTCCAGATGCTGTTGTTTCTTCAAACGCAAAAAGAAGAAGTGCGCCGCTCGCGCGGGCAAGTGACGAGTGTGTCCATGGCCTTTCTGCCTCGCCTAATGGCCCTGTGTTTGCCTACCACCCGCGCTGCCTACCGCCTTCCTGCCTACCACTACACGTTACACAAGGACGCAAATATAATAACCGTGTTCGCCCACGGCACTCACTAAAGTTACGATATTTGTATGTAAGATTATTGGCGTTGCAACAAACAAAGTTCTGGGGAGAAAGCCTGTAACTCAAATTTTGATAGATAACTCAATATTGTAATTTTGTGAGTTAACACGTTTTTGCGTCCTGCCTCAGTCTTTTAGCTAATTAACTGCATATCTCAGGACATCTATATGTTGTTCCATATGTCATATGTGAAAAATTATACAACTGGGCATCGTCGATATTGGGGAACATTTTACATTGATATTTACCAGTGGAAGAGCGTTTTTATTAGCGAGGACAAGGTATCGAAATAAATATCGTAAGTATCGTAACTTGTGGCAATCAGGGATACCTAAATAAGAACTTGATTTTTTTTATTTTAATAATACCTAATCTTGAATTTGGTGTGAAATGTTTTAATAATGTAAAGTGTAATTTTAAATATAAGGTATCGGAAACTCGCAGAAATTACATTTTATTTTAAAGACAGCGATCGGAATAAAAAAAAACTTTATCGTTAACGAAAATGAAAAAATAACCGTTCTTATGGCATTCATAAAGCTTGTTTTTTTTAAAGTACGATTTTAAATATGGAATTAAATATTTCATTTGATCTGTGAAAGGAGTATAGTTACCACTCGATAATGTTCAACGTATAGATGTTCTGGCAGTTAATAATAAGCATAAACTAGGCAGTTGGCTAATTGTATAATATAATTATTTGCCCCAGTTGCTCAATAACAATGTTTGCAGTTATCACTTGATCATAGGTATTTATTATAGCAAAATTTTCTGTCATAGCATTAATGTATTTTTTTCTAAAATATTGTCTGGATCTATTTTTGGATCTCGGAAATCTGTTTTTGAACTGTTCGGAACTAATGTCGTATACAAATGTTGTCTAAATTATTGTTATATAAAAGTATATTGTAAGATGTAATGAGCAACTGGGCTATTTATGTAGACTTCAGTTTCAAAGCAAACGATTGCTCTCTTGGAATCATAAAAATAGGCAAAGGCGGACGCGCCAATTTCGACCCTATACACCACGAATACAGCTCAGATTACACAATCAGAAAATAGAACATCAGCTTCAAAGATAGTACTTACATAACTGGTAAGGTTTCATCATTTGACGCTAATTATAATTTAACTGTATAAATTCAAATAGTTAATGTTGTTATTCGAAAGCGATTCTTACACTTCGTTGTTATTACTAATACAATCAAAGGTTTAAGTATAGTAATATCGAACAAGTCTTCTAAATTTTATTTCGCGTTCGTTGATTCATTGTAAAGGATGATAAGCTTGACCAAACTATTGCTGTGTTTTGCGAAATTATTGAACTGAATATATTGTATCTATACGTCAATAGACATAGGATTAAACCCACAAGAAAACTATAAAAAGGGTTGCTTCCATTATAATTATGTGGTTCCATACATCTCGTCTTACCATCAAAAAATCTGTATCGAAATTCCACCTTTAAATAAATGGTTTAAAGTCGAAATTTCTATGCAGATTCTAAATGCTTGGCAGTTGCGTGAACTTCACTTGTATTTCGAATAACGAGCGCTCTTCGAATGCGATGCAAAGGCCATAACAATTCCATACTCCTTGCTCGGATACTTACATGAAAATTAGGGTAGATTTTTTTTAATTCCTCGCAACATGCGAAATAATAAAATACTAGAAATAGGTCGCTAGTAGGCCGCGAGCGGTTGGCAGGATTTGTTTTGTGTTCCCGTCCGTTAGTGAATTACGTTTCATATCTCCGACGTTGTAAATTGTGTCTTATGTCCTGGGACGCGAGATTAACTTTACCTCACCCCTATCGCCACTTGACGCAAATGGTGTCCATTCCAAACAACACGAATTTGAACGGGTAAATCTGATATTGATCGAATTCCTTTCATATGATAATGTTTAAATACATATCACTATTCAATTAATTTGCGAGAATTGTAAAACAGAACGATTGATTCAGATTTGTCCGTAAATTCATTTCACAAAACCGCTATAGATTTAAAGTGAAAATACTTGTAGTTGTATATCGCTTTGTCCCATTTAAGTGAATCATTTAAATATTTTTGTACGTCCACTTGAGTCCATTATTATTTACAGTATGGATTGTAATTTTGAGTTTTTAATTACCATAAGGGTGCAACCTCATGCAGCCCTCGACGCTCGTTTCCAGCGACAAATGTGGTGTATAGAGCGTATGATGGAGGAGATTTGTGGTTGCACCTTAACTTTTAAAGTATCGACTTAAGTTTGTGTGAGTGGTCGTCCTGTGTTACGAGCGGCGTGTTGTGTGCGAAAGGAAGACATAGCAAAAAAAATGTCTCTGTCTATTTGTATACTGGTTGTGATCTTTGACTGGTTAATTCGAATCAATAACGCCTCATTAGCAATCACTTTCTACAGACGCTTTTAGAGCTACTAATGTGCGTAGTTTTGGATATTAGGTTAGTGGCCAAGCATAGAATTTCTTAGAAATTGCTTTGTTAACACAGTAATTGTTTGATGCAATACAGCGTCGGCACAGCACGCCACTCGTGCGCACGTTAGATTGTAACTTTATTTAGTCATTGTTTAAAGCTAAGTTCAGGTTGAACGTGAAACAAGTATGTTAAAGTAATTATTTAAAATTGGCTCCGTTCCTATAGTGACGCCACATATTTTCCTATCTTTATTTATGCCTATTATTGTAGTTAATAAATGAGGATAACCGGCAATCACATGCAATAATTAAGTGGAATTATAATTACGAGTTATAATTTTTTCAATAACATATTTACGTGACTATTGTTGGTAATCAAACAGTATGAGAGTAAATGATTCGTCAAGCATATATAATTGGTGACATGAATGTTATATTTAACGTGCAATAATTTATGTAGAAATTCATTACAATAGTGTAAAAATGTAATTTGTTTCAATCGGTGTACACCGAGGTCCTGAGTGAACTGGCTTCTACTATATTCATACAAGACTGAATGGAACATTTCACCTTGCGTAGGATGTCGCTACACGCCTCTGGGCTCACGTCAATTTATTATATTGCTATTGGTTTCGTATCGTCTGTCTCGCGACGGCTCTATATCATTTTATAAATGACTGTCGAAGTATCACAGGCTGCAGCCGAGGTCGTCCGGAGTCGAGTCATTCCAAAGTATTACTTCAGTTTTCGTGAACATTACGAATATGTTAGTCATTTGTTGTAGCGTTAATCGGCGGCCTCGGCTGCAGTGGCCGGGTGCTCACCAGCGAACACTACCTTTAGGAGTCGGATTTAAGAATAGACTGAAATGCAAGGTCATCGGCACGCGTCCCTACTGCCGCGATCGAATAGGCCACAAAATAATCCCACTAGCGATTTACGCGCTAATCGTAATCTTCGTGGCCCTACGTTGCGGCAGCTACGTTGATGGTGTATAAATTGTACAGCTATAGAACACATTTGTATATTTTTGCTTGGATCGGTAACGACTGGATTCGACAAGCGTGATTTGCTTAGTATTAAGTTTTGGATGTCGTAATCAGCACGACTTTCCATACTGTAACGTTCAGTATCGTAGATTCAGTGTGGATGGAGTTGTGCTGATAGATATGGCATTGGATGAGAGGGAAGAGTCTGCTAATAGTTTGACCGGGAAATGAGACCCACAGTATAAAACATAAGCAGTGTGACGTAGTGCGTATTTTTGGAAATAAGAACGTGTGCTTATTTCCATTATTCTATTCACTATTTACTGTATTCTAATGTCTATTATAATGAAGATTTGTGGTTATGAAGTTCTGAAAAATGACGATCGGCAACAACGTGACCTATTAATTGCATTACGCCTATTTCGATTAATTTCTCGTAGCGCGCGTCTGTGTGAGTGTCATTTCAAAGTTGATCCTAGATTCTTTAAAAGCTTATTTTTAAACTGTGTTCGGTCAAACTTACTTCAGAATTATCTTACAATGTTCAGTGTTAAATATGTTAGTCACCTTTGAAGTCAACCATTTTTGAGGCATTGCAGAGGTTGATAGCAGACTTGACCTCAAGGCATATTGGATTAGTCCCCGTCAGTTATAGTCATCACAAAGTTGTACCCCCGCATTAGGAGTTATCCATTTGGCTAAGTATGTATGTTTTATAACGTAAAACATCTTGTTGTGTCGTTTTCATATTTTTAGAAAAAGTATAGCTAATGCGAATATTGTCGATAATGTAAATGGGAAAATATTATAGAAATCAATTCATCAATAATGATTTTTGATAAATTATTGTGAACAAATTGAAGTATTGTTCTCGTTAAATCGTCGGATCGTTAGACCGTATTGTACAATCATACAGTGTAATCCAATGTAATAACCATCGTAAGTCGTAAACATGAATAGTTGTACCTAATTGTTACGTTCTATTTGCTAGATAGAATAATTAAATTAGATTGGGTATTGAAGAAAATCGAAGTCAAATTGTGTGATTTGTAAGGTTGGAAGACGAGCGCATGTGCAAACGCAATACGTACCTAAATTAATGTGTGAACGAGGATCCGCACGTGTTTGTGTGCATGAGGCGAATGGCGCTCACACAATCATTGTAAATGAAAACATTGTGATATCGTGACTAGCTTAATGGCATACGAATTCACACCAATAACGATTAGCGACAATCGTAAGTTGGACATAATTATTACGTGTCGTTCCGGTGCACCGTTTTGTTCGATTGCGTACTTCGACATAAATTTCTGCTATGTATAAATTAACATAACATGATTATTTATTGAAGGCACCGACACACGATGGGCTATTGTTCTCAGCCCTCGTGGGTGTCTTTAACTCTGTAGTTAATATATTTTTAAATTTTCGCTTACTAAGTAAGTCAAGTTCAGTCGGCTTGTGGACACACGAGGAAGTTTTGAGCTATAGATATTAACTTTATGTATTATAATCTTTTGAAACTGAATTGAATTCTTATTGTAAGTATAAATAAA
The DNA here is from genome assembly GCA_929442735.1 of Watsonalla binaria. Classification (NCBI taxonomy): domain Eukaryota; kingdom Metazoa; phylum Arthropoda; class Insecta; order Lepidoptera; family Drepanidae; genus Watsonalla; species Watsonalla binaria. The sequence continues at coordinate 4,141,423 of OV838932.1, forward strand.
TATTAATATTCATAGAAACAGTTCTCAGTGTTTATTTTTTCTGTAAGATGTATGGTAAAACAGTTGCATAGCGCAATTTGACTTGTATTCCGTTGAGGTCACAACCCTGTTCAAAAATACGAAAATATTTGTTAACTCATAATTAAATAAAGCTTATTATAAGATATTCGTTTTATTTTTTAATGTGACGGAACATTTCGTTGATGGCGGATATTGTCCTAAGCACAACGCTCAAAAGCCAGAACATTTTACAAAGGTCGGTAGAAGCTAAATTGTATTGACAGATATGATATAGTTATATTGTCTAGGTCTACACTACATTTATTTTGTAGAATACTAACTAACCACCTTCACTTTGTATCATGTTACGATTTTTAAGACTAGTAGAAAACGTTGACTTTTCTCTAGTATCTTTAAATATAGTATTGTTTTTTTTTACCTATAAACCCAATTGATTCAACTCCTACATAAGCAATGTAACGTAATGTATCAACGATGCGATCAGAGACAATAAAGTTCTCTATGACAATTGTGACTTTAATCCAAACCTACTATCTAAATATAGTCAAAATTCGAATATATACTGGTTCCAGGGAACAGCCCCAGTAATAAGTAGGAGCAAGATCAATCTTGGTTTTAATGTTAGAGTTGCAATAAGCCAGGGCTGACTGGGTATCAGACTAGGTTCGAAATTAAATATACCATTTGGTGCATGGGACTTCTAGCAGTGGTTTCCTAAAGGGAGGTGAAATTTTTATCAATTTTGACCTAGGACGCACCGTTTCCGAGATCTAGATCTAGATTCTTCCAAAAATTATCCAGACCGAACCTATTTAAGACGTATTTAACTAATACATTTTTATTCCTTCCTACACAAGGTAGCGGAGCTGTCGTTATCCAGGACTTTGAATCAGATCTCTCATAATCCTGATGGGATGAATATAATAATTAAAAAACAAATAAGATGTTACTTAAAAAGTTTATTCGAACTAGTATCATGACAAATTAACGAACCATTTCGGTAAGTAGTTATAAAATAACAATTATTTCAAGGTGAAATACTCCGACAAACGCAATAAACACATAATTGCACCAAGTTGTAACACGAAAATGCTTATAAAATAACTTAAAACTAATAATTTTCATAACATACAATTCGTAAATAAAACATCTAATTTTTAAATATATATTAATTTTGATTTCTCAAATAAATATGCAACAGCGTTCAATCTTATTTCATTATAGTGGTTCTTAGGCTAAATAAAATCATGTCTCACTAATGTTAACTTAATCTATTATTGTGTAAACACAAACAAAATGTATCATTTTACGTACTACATCCTCTTGAAGACAGTCTCTCATAAACGGACAAAACGAAGGAATAATTTCATATAAAATAAAGTCTATAAATAGTAAACATTATCATGAAAGAAAATAAACAGTAAGATTAAAAAATATATTCTGCGGGCGCAAATTGCCCTGTACCTAACTAGTTTGAATACATGCCATCGTTGTCTAATCTATAGTGTAGAAAAAGAACAGATATATAGAAAAAATTAAGGTCTGAGAATTGGCCCTTTGCTAACTAGAATTCATTGTTGACGCCGCTGACGACGAAACTCTTCACTTCGGTAGTATTACGTGTGTCGTAGTCGGAAATCTCTTCGACGACAATGTCTTCATTTTTGACTGGGATTGGAGGCAGGATGTCCAGTATTTCCCCTAGCTTTCTGCCTGTCGACAGCAAAGTGTTAGTCAGGAATCCTTTATCCTCGAAAGACATATCTTCTTCGTCTCTGATCTTATCAATTTTGTAGAAATGTTCGTAGTTCTCCTCTTTGACGATTGGGGCGAGGTAATCTCGCCCGTTATCGTAGTCGAATTGGAGCTTTTTCATTCGTTTCTTGAGGTTGGGGGGCCAATCTTCGTCGATGGGTAGGTCGACGTACCCGCTGGGCATCGCCTTCTGGCCGTCCAAGTTCTTGACCACCTGGTAGTCGTGGTCCGAGTGGGGACGGTTGAACGTGATCAGCTCGTCCATGTTGAACTCGCCGTCGTCTATCACCGTCTCATCTAACGCCATTTCTGAAATAAATACATGTAATATAAATTATTTACTTCGTTCAAATTATTGATGATTTTTTTGAATACTAATAGTAGTAGACTAGCTGTAAACTTAATTTCAGAACCCTAAACAAAAAATCCCTTGTTACTCCTTGTAATATCAGCATCACTAGTCCACCCGTTTCGGAGTTTAGCCGAAACAAACAGACATGCAGAGAAAAAACAAATAATATTGTTTTTTCAACTTCATAATGCATTTAGTGCATTTTGGAATTATAACAGTTATTTTAGGATAATAGGAATTTATGACACAAACAAAAATTCAAGACAGTAATTGAATGAACTTTGATGTTCATTCTTCAGTTGACTTCATTAACTTGACAGACATTTCGGCAAATGTCAAGTTACGTAAATGTTAATTGGTCACGACCAAAGTGCATTATGATGCAATGGGAAAGTGCGCACATCTCAATTGGACCATAACATCACACTTATATAAAGCAAAGTAACTGTTACATGATCCAACGATACGGTCACCGATCAATTATTGTCAAACTTTAAATAATTGTCACCGTGTATTAAACCAGCCTGACCGGTTCCTTTAATCTAGAATCGCAAGAGTTGCGTCATTTTATAGATACTTTCATTTGGATTGTTATACATGCTGGTATTTCAGAAAGTTATTTGTACCCTTCAATCAATGCAAATAAATAAAATGTAAGTATATGTTTGTAATTCCAAATTAACATATTTTTTCTAAATAAAAGAAAACAATATTTGAAAATAGCGTGTTAAGATAATTTTATAAAAAAAAATCAAGTTGGGTTTGCGATTGAAACTGTGATGCACAGCTAGTATCAAATATGATACATGATCTCAACTAGCTTTCTTAATTTCTCTCAAAATTACTAGGGCAGTTTACCCACCCATCATATACCCATAACGGATTCTCCATGTTAAAAAATAGGACAGTTTGGTACAGGTTCCGCATTAGAATGCGCAGTAGTCTTCGTTTATATGTATGTCGTGAGACGAATAAAAACATGCGCAGTATCCCTACAATTTTTTTGCTGGGCGATCTTAACTTATGACTGGACCAGGGGGGCCACCTACGATCTTTCGAGCAGCACGTATTAAGAATTTTTTAGTTTTAACGTTTTTATTTTGCGAAAAGAAACATCAAGGCTCAGAAGTCAGTAAATAAACTGCTGGAGCGATGATAGTGAAACCAGGGGGCCAACTGAGATCCTTCAAGCAGCACGTATTAAGCAGAAGTAGTTGATGTGGGGATGGTCCCCGTACATGGGGTGTGTACTGACTGGTGTTGGCGGAGAGCAGGGCGCGCGTGATGGCGGCGGCGGGCGGCGGCGCGCGCGGCCGCGGCGCGTCGCGCAGCGAGGGCAGCGCCACCAGCGCCACGGACAGCAGCAGCACCAGCAGGCACGTCGCGGGCGGCGCCGGCCGCCCAGCCGCGCCCGCGCCCGCGCCCTGCGACACGCCCGTCAACACCTTCTACAACACAACCACCACTCCATTAGCGGACCTCATGACACACTCGCTAATACAATCTATCTTCTATCTATAAATATAAAATAGAGTCGTTGAAGTTACATTATTTATAACTCAAGAATGGCTGAATCGATTCCGCTGAAATTTGGCAGGGAGCTGATTTAGAACCAGGAGAAGGACGGACATAGAACTTTGTATCCCGTTCCTGTGGAACGTGACATAAATGTGGTATAACACAAAAAAATCATTCGCAAACCAATGCTGTTGTCATTATACCTACTTTGCGAAGGACAAAATAGCAGTAGCTTTGTGTAAAAATCAGGTGATCAGCCGCATCACGTTGAATCAAGTACCGACCCCATGAATTTATAAAAAAAGCCTGAGAAACGTTATCAATAATTACAATAAAATATATCAGCATATGTATATACATACCTACCCTCTTATTGCAAAAACGTAATCAATATATCAGCTTTATTTTTAGAAATAAGAAAATCCTTATTACAATAAGTGGGTACACATAGCCAACAATGGCCTCTTTGAAGTACCAAAGATTAAACTTAATTTATTAGCGGTGTTTCGACCCCCGTGCCTCGGACAGCACGTTAAGCCGTTGGTCCTCCGCCTGACCTCTCTCCGGTCGTGTCGGATCGCCGTCCCATCGGACTATGAGAGTGACATAATAAAGAGTGCACCTGTGATTTCGCACACACTTATGCACTATAATATCTCCTGCACAGATGATTACTACCTGTTAAGACTAGCCGCCGTGAACGAAATTCGGTAGGAGTTATGATTATTTCTTGATCTTTCCTTCACATATTTTCTTATGTGATTATTCTTGTCCTAATAAAAATAATAATGATGCAATTGTTACCTGTAACCGCTTCAGTTGTGCCGTCAGCGTTTGGTTCTGCGATTGTAGGATCTTTATCCTTCTGATTAGCGTCTGGTTTTCCGCCGAACACTGCTTCACTCTGTATAAATAGATACAGAATATAAACAACCTTTGTTATTTTCCTTGTTAAAAAAGCAAATGACGCAATGCGAGCAGCATGTTTTATTTAAGGCAGTTTGTCCCCTGCAAGTACGTCTAAACAGGCAATTCGCAGGTAGTTAACAAAAATTTCCTTGAGTTATAAAAGTAAGAAATTATTGATCGAGTCACGAACCACTACGAAAGCAATCTTGAGCTTTTTTTAAACATGTCTAATATATAATATAGATCATGAGTCATTTAATCAAAAGATGTGTCACTTTTGCGTTCGTTTAGATTATGTGTTCAAAAATAAATACCGCCTTTTTTTATTTTGTGGTGCCCGTGACTCCGTCTGCGCAAGATTTGATCCTTCTAGTTTGGTCAATTCACAAAATATCTTTATAAATATAAGCTTTTGTATTATTCTGATGTATAAGCTATATTATTGTAAAGTTTTATTAAAATTTAGTAGTTTTTGCGTGAAAGATTAATTATTTCCAGGATTCAATCTTGATACGCAACTATTGAATAGAGTATTTTCGAAATCAACTGGTTCGAATACTACCTAGGAATAATTATTTTTCAAAGCTTTAATGATGCAGTTTTTTTCGCTGTTCCTCATAGTTTGGATTTAGTCATTCACTCACACTTGAAAAAAATCTCCAATAATTTATTTTATTTATTGTTGTATCATAAACGTACACGCTTTACATTACTTACATAACCTTAACAGTCATTAATCTAATATGGTAGTGTAATCTAAAAAGTGTATTTCCCAGCCAGTATCAAAGTAGTAATTCCCAAACCTCGATAAACATCAGTTTGACTCACCTATCTTCCAGTCCGTCAACATACTCCTTCTTGCGTTTACGCGAGTCTTGGGCAGAGATCTTATTCCTAATCTTGCGTCGGATTCTCTTCAGCTCCCTCTCTTCGTGTTTCGTCAACGGATAGCTGCTGGGCAGAGATATGCCCTCCTTCGCCAACAGTCGCCGCTCCTCGGCAGTTAGAATGAGACGGGGGTAGCCGTTCCTTCCGTCGTTCACTTGCTCTCTCTGATCGTCTTCATCGTCGCTGCGATCGCTACCCGAGTCGTCTAAAAATACAAACGAATTTAGATATTAATATTGTGAAGTTTGGGTTCAGATTTCTGTGTTTTAAAATTATACAATACAAAACGGCAATTCGTACATAATATTTTGAATTTGTGTGGGTAGATTTACATTTTCCTATAATATTAATCGTGCGTCATGAATAATGTTTCGCACTCGTGATGAGCACTCATAACTCGGGACGGCAGTTATATTTATTTATTCTTGCACTCAGCCAATGCTGCGTTGCGTAATTTCACGCAAAAATCTCATTTAATCAATCAATCAATCCGATTTTAGCATTAAATTATTTTAATCCTAGAAAAATAGACCGCAAGGCATCGAGGCATATCTCCGCCTATCCCTAACTTTAGTTTTAAAATAATAAGTACATGAATTTTCTTTAATTTGAATTGAATCTTCTAGAATATTTTTAATATACGTTTTATGGTCAAATATTCTGTGAAGATCTCATCCAATATTTATTCAAATATTTGAAGACTGCAAGGAATTATTAACTCTTTTTTAATAGTACTTTATTGTATGAAATATATAAGTGACATACATTAATTCGTTCAGTGAGTGCAATGACCGTATAAATCATCATCAGTTGTTGTCTATGAACAATTGCTTCAATGGACCACATAGTCGAGTCTTTAAATAAATCGCCTTATTCAATGTACCGTTACAAATCATTTTGTTGCTCTTTTGCAATAACGGTACGGAATAGTAAAGGAAAAGAGTTCCGTAACACACAATGTTTTATGTAATTTTAGTTTCGTTTATTTAGTTTCCATATATAGGCACTAAAATTTACTTAACATCAAAATTAATTAAATAAACACACCAAAGTTATAATCCCCATATTTTTAATGGATATCATAATCTGTCACATTTCCACCATACACATACATATGCTCACGCCTGTATTCCCCGAAGGGGTAGGCAGAGGTGTTGTTATAAAAACACCCACTTTTCACCGAATTTGATTAAGTGCAAACGTGACAGATGGTGAGTATATCGCCGTATCAGCCACTATACATACGTCTTTGAATTACTTCTTAGAAATATGCAGGTTTCCTCATGATGTTTTCCTTCACCGTAAAGCACGTGGTGTGAAATCACTGTGCATAAGTTTTTTAGAAAAACTCATTGGTACAGGCCCCGCTGGGATTCGAACTTGCGTCGCTCGCGTAGCAGGCGGCTCCACCATTCAATAATTATAATTCTTTAAATAGTATAATTGAAGTCGCCTATTCAATAGAATATTTTGTCAGTTTGAACGCATCGTTCTTCTTAACTTAACCGTTACGTTACGGTGTTTACTAGCTTAGCTCCTATATTATATATAAATGAGTATGTAGGAGTGGTTTAGTAGCGAAATGCCTACCATCACACTTAGAACTTTATACATTTTACTTGCAATATGTAGCACAGTGACAACATTATTAAATTGCCATAAATATGATCGCACTGTGCCACAAATAGCGTTTGGGCAAACTTTACCCTATAAAGACATTTTGATCGCATAATGCAGACTTTTGATTACACCAGCATTACCGATACCTGTGATGCCTACAAGTGTACGCTCGAACACGAAACACTAATTGTAACGGACTTCCTTCTGGTGAACACAAGATACATAGATGATGACTTTATAGCTAAGAAAGAATTGCATATTATATTTATAGATACTAGGGGAAAGTCAGTGTTTTGTAAAATTCCTAAAAAAATATTATTTTGAAATTAAAAAAAATATCAAGTTTTGACCTTGTAAGTGCACTCATGGAAAATCAAAATTAGAACATTACCACCGGTTCAGAATCTAGCTTTCAAGAAGGTCCGGCAAGAAACCTTTATTTTTTATGCAAGGTCGCATACTAGATGCCTATTTAGAAATTATTCCATTAAAATGATAACGTTATCATACAGTTTTTAAATTGTAATCTTTAAAACAAAACAAATACGAGAACTGCGCCGCAATAAAATGTATTGAATCGCAATTATATCACATTGTGACAGGTGCTCCCGGGCGACAAGCTATATTTAAACAAATAATACCATTGACCTAGAAAGGTAAGGTCGGCTGTAGACTATTGTTACTTTCTTTGATTAAAGCGATGTGTGAAGTTAAATTAAATACAAGTAGTTTATTGTAAGTAATCTTACCACCATTTTAGATGTCAAAGTTGTCCTAAAATAATAAGATGAAGGTTAAGGATAATGTCTTGATCTACTGAACCGATTTTCAGAATTCTTGTACCAATACAAAAACCACGTTATTTGTGAGTGACGTATGCTATATATTAACCCAAAAAAAATATTACTTTTTCATGGTATCTATGTTATTTTTTTCATACAAAATTTATTGCCCGAATTTTTATATAATGAGTATGTAAATTCACAGATATCCATTATTTTTCAACCAGTTTAAATAAATATATTTATTTGTATCAAATCAAAATTATCGAAAGTAATTTTATTACGATGCAACGTGCGCCCCGAGGCACGGGGAACACCGCCAACTTCCAAACTCCGGGCATTTTATTGTGAATTTCTTGACAGAAAAACCCAATATAAATTTTTGATCCGACCCGGGAATCGAACCCAGGACCTCGTGATCGGCAGACGAACATACTAACCACTAGACCAACGAGGCAGTCAAATATTATTTCTACACACAAACTACTGAACGGATTTTGATGCAATGTATAAGTAAATTCACAGCTTTCCTTATCACAGCATCTTATTTTCACCGAAGATTTGGTGCCAACGTGGCGGTTGGCGAGTCCTTCCATTTAAATTTTCGAGTCCTTGAATTACTTCTCAGACATATGCAGGTTTCCTCAGGATGTTTACCTTCACCGTAAAGCTCGTGGTGTGACATCATTGAATTTAAGTTTTAGAAAAAAATATTGGTTCAGGAAAAAATTGATTGCTATTCACGCCATTCGGTCAGTAACGGTGTTACTTATTACAAAAGAAAGTCTATGATAAATCTTGGTTTAAAAGTTCCATCTCTCTTTGTGATACGGATTTCAAAAGGGATGGACATAGTTTTAGCCCGAGTCCTGGTTTAAACCATGTTTTGTAAGTTAATTGTTAGCTTTACATAAAATAACACTTAGTTTGATATTCAGAACTGACAAAAGGCATCTCTTCGACTTCAGCGAAATTCTACTGCCCACTTAATAATCGACTTAATATCGTTCAAATTAGGTTCACTATCGTCAGTTTGTTTCGACTTGACGTAGCTTTGACGTCGGGAATAAATAAACGTAACAAACATCTTGTATTATTCGCCCAAACAATATCAACGAAGACTTTGCAAAGCGGTTGATTTACATAGATATTTAGAGTAAAATAGAGCTTGTTTACTTCAAAAGTCACCTGGCTAGGTTTAACTAGCAATAATGAATCTTAATACGATATGAATTAAGTGCTTAATACATTGAACTCACCACAATTATTCCCGCTGTTATCATAGTCATAATCGTGTCGATCCTTGTGTTCGTGCAATTTGCTCTGCGATAGAAGATTAGCGGCGGCCAGTTTGTAGTTGGATGCGTTCTTGAGATCAGCCGCGTTGATAATCTTGATGGACTTAAGATCCTTCATGTCTTTAATCGTAACTGGAAGGAGAATTGATCTGGGGTTGCCGCCCATTGGCGCGACTCTGATCACTCTTCGCTGTGGGGCCACGGACTCAACCGGCTTGGAGTACACTTTAGTCTGTGGATTCAGTACTTGGATGTTGGTCACTTTGACAGGTCTCTGTGGCTGCGCTTTGACCACTAATTGTGGCTTTTGTACGGATGTTGCCGGTATCTTTATGGAGGGTTTTTGCATTTTGGGCTGGACGGCGACTTGTGGGGTCTGGGACAGGCGGCGCTTCCTGCCACCTTTACCTGCGTGAAAAAAAAAACTAATTATTCTAACTTTCGCGTATAAAGTTATGTGACTATGTGACTCAGTGATTATGTAGCTAGTATATTAGTGAAATATTCTTTAACATTGATGTTCGGAAACTAGCCTTCTGAGAGAACCTATTATATTAATAATTATAATAGGTAAAGATAGAAATAATATTTACTTTGTCAGTATTTCGATACTTAAACAGTATCAATTATTTTAAAGAAATATTTTTATTGCGCGAAAGTTCAAGTAGGAAAGCAATTAGTACGTAAAGTAAGGTAGTCGAAGAAAATCTCAAATATTTCTATATCCCGTTAGTATTTCTTTTGACAGCGGAGTCGCAAAAAGTATTCAATTCCGTATCAAATTGTGCTAACAAAATGTACGTGTTTTTATCATGAAACATTTCTAAACAAGAAGTGAAAGTTCAGGCAGTTAGATTAAAATTAGCCACAAATGTACGTCCACTCACCAACTTTTTAGGCAATTTGTTTTCTTTTTATATTTTTGATTGTGTCAAGTAGTATTTTTCAAAAAGAAAGGATGCCAAAATGAGTTGGACTCCTAAGTGTTATATAATAATACAAAATTTGCAGTAACTAGCTGCAAGTGTTTATAATAAACGTATGTATAGTGATTTTTCACGTGCTTAACGGAGAAGGAAATCATCGTGAGGAAGCCTGCATATGCCTGAGAAGTAATTCATATGTATGCATAGTGCCTGAGACGGCGATGGATTCACCCTCTGTCACGTGCGCACTTAATTATATTCAGTGAAAATTGGGTGCTGTTGTTACAACACCTCTGCTTACCCCTTCGGCTGGCGTAAGCATATTTTTTATATTTTCACTGTGATAATAAGAATTAATGGGAGCCTTGAGCAAACAGTCAAACAGACTTTAAAGCCATCAAGGTAAAAATATTACTGCACATTTAAAAACAATGCATATTAAATTCAATATGGTAGATACAATTCCCTGTCATAAGATCCGATGAAAATGTCGAAAAATTCCATTACTTTTGAAATACCTAGATATATAATATTATATTTAATCAAGTGTTGTATTTTAACGCGAGTCACATTGACAAATATATCAAGGCCGCACACTTATTCCGATAAAATTCTTAACTCTTTTAGGTAAGATAACAAATATGAAAGTAGGTAAGAACAAATGATATAACAGTAACATATAGTCAATACTATCACTATCTTTAGTAGTAAGTGGTCAATTCGATTATAACGAAGCTTATTTCTTTTATAAATGCGCATTTAGTCGCGATATTGGACACGTAACTGCAGACAAGATTTCATGCTTCATAGCATTGAAAAACAGCTGTGTAAAGCATTTTATTAAATGTATGGCGCAATATGCTTTATTGAAATACCTACAATAATACATTAAACTAACTATCCATGTAGTATGGATAATGTTGATTTCAATTATATTTGAAGGAAATTTTATAAAATGAGACGTCGGCAAATACTGGAAATATGCAGCTTGATGCGAAACGTGTTACTTAGATATATAATGTTATATATAAATGACTCTCATACTTGCCTATTACTTGAGCAAGAACGATAATATTGGCTTAGATGGCCACTCTCTAGATCCGTATAACGCAATTATATACGCGCATTATTTTATATAAAAAATAAACTTTCTTTAGTATATTGATGATAACTGCTTATCATTAAGGTTTCTATACTAATATTGTATGAAGGTACAAGCGATGAAGGCAGCAGTGTGCGCAATGCACTCTCTTCATTCGGAATCATTCAGGACCTTTCACTCAATGATCTAGCGCCATCCTGGTAGAGGCAGAGGACATCGCATTTGGACGACCACATTTGGCTACGATAAGATTGAAAAGAGGAATTACTAAGTTTCTTCTCAGTAAAAGAAACCGTATTAACGTTCTTCTGAGTAAAATCGACCTTCCAAGCTGGAGGTAGCATTAATGACATCATGCCATTCTGACGATTTGAAAGTACTCTGTTGAAAGTCAAATCAAATAAAGATCTATATGAGTTTCGAGTTTGGCTGATAGTTTCTGGTAAGGTACTTATGAATGTCGACAAATTACCACCGGTTTGGAAACTAGCCCTCTGAGAAGAACCGTCAAGAAACTCACCCAAGCATCATGCACATTTAATCAATTTCATACTAAATAGATAAGAGCTCGTGGGTTTACTTCTTTGTACTGACCTGGACTATGGAATGTATTCTTGTTAATGAAGCCCGGTACGACGTTTTGTTCAAAGTCCGCCATATCGAACTCCTCGACAACCTCGCTGGAAGAGTTGGAGGCATCGTTCGAGTCCTGTATGATGACATCCTGAGAGTTCCCAGGACTAGTGGGCTCCAGCCCGGCGGTGGACACATCCTCATCGCACGAGTTCTGGATTAGGAATGGTGAAAGTTCCTGCTCGAAGTCGCTGCAACAAAGAGAACCAATGAGTTAAGATGTAGATGAACCTAGTGTCGTAAACAGCCTTTTCTACGCCCTCATGTGTGCTTCCGTAACTAGACGCGTGTTGTTTTTAGATATTATAGTAACCATAGCTAGAACATGCTGTGCTATATATAGTTATTCTTGGTGTTGGTCGACCATTTATCTAATATTTTGCAAACAGTAGTAAAAATAATAGTCCTGCTTGGTCCTGCCATTATTGCACCCCAATCTTTATGGCTTCATAAAGCAAGGGTTACTCCTAAATGGCAATGGAAATAAGTGTTACTTCACTAACTGGTGACAACAAAAGTATGCGATGGTACCTAAACATTATGCTATGAAAATGATTTATGAATGTCGTAGCCTTCTGAGAAGAGCCGGCAAGAAACTTAGTACCATGTTGGATAGAATCACGTACATTTCATCAATACATTATTAAAAAATATTAAAAATAAAGTATGTAGGTAGATATCGATAGAAAAAACCAAGTATACAAAAAACCTGGGATGCAAGTACGTAGGTATATCATCAAAAAATGAAGTATGATATAAGGTATATATAAAAATCTAATACAATAAGTATTCACAATATTGATAAATTGTTCAAACATACAAGTAAGTATAAAATACCCATTTAGTATAATTATTCCCCTCATCATGAAAAGTCACCTTGGTAATCATAGAGATGGTGATTGGTGTCGCTCTCAATTAGTGGTTAATTTACCACCTCTCAGCATCTTTGATAATAACCGTTAAAATTTAGTCACAAACAGGTTAAAAATAAAACCATGATTCCTATTTTGTGACCCTGATTTAGTTACTGACTACTGATTAACCGTAACTATTGCGGCAACTGTTCTAGTGAGTGATAGTGAGTTGTTTAATGGCACTTTATCGGGCCAGGAGAGTACGGCTGTGACCTATATTGTAATAGCTTGCCAATTAACGTAATTGATATTATTTTAAGGAAAACCATTCCCTTAAAATTGCTTAATTAACACAATAACTTCCTTAATAGGTGTAACTAGCGACCTGAATGTATATAAAATTACTATATTTTAAACAATCAACATCTATACTGCTATTTACCGAATGCATAGTACATAGGTATATGGTACTGATATAAAAAAAGATTTTAAAATGTTCTCCGTCTGTTTGTTCCGGGTAATCTCCATAACGGCTGGACCGATTTTAACGACACTTCCACTTGTCTATCAGATAGCTGTTATTACAAGGAGTAATTAAGGCAAATTTTTTTTATAATGCATGTGAATCCGCGGGGCACAGCTAGTAATACTATAAAGAAAGAACAATAAAAGATAAATCATGTTGGTTTAATGGAGAATAGATACGTTGCTAAGACAAGGAATGCCAGAGTCACGCATTTCGCTATCTAACTAGCTAGCGTCATTAACTCAAAAGAGGGACTTAGTTTTATAACACGTTCAACGCAATCAGATCGAAACTAATACACGAATTTCACATAAAAATAAAATATATTGTTGTTAAAGATATAGCACAAGCATTTTATGTTGACGACTTTCAATAAGACCTTTATAATGTTTCACTTTAGAATACTATAACAGAGGGCCTACTTACCTAGTACGAGTTTTCTTAAAATGGCCGTCACAACGGCGTTGAATTAAACGCAGATTTGTATGGGCTCACAATAGTGTCAACTTTATTCCGCTGTTTCGATCCTATACAAATCTGTGTTTACGTCAACGCGATGACTTTTGACGGCAGAAAACTCGCACTAGGCTCTCTGATGTTTTCCGTTACACGGTTTGTAATGAAAATTATCAATTCATGTTAGGCTTTCATTTTTCAAATTTTCAATATTTCTGAATTAAAGTCTGGAAGTGCTTGAATACCTGACCGCTTTATATAGGGTCTACTATCACTTGAGATATTGCAATGACTATTGTGAATACTTGCGTAACATATTCGATTCGCTTATCTGGATATTTATTCGGTTTTGAATCTAGAACCCGTATCATGACATTATATATACTTAAATACATAATCACGTTACAAACACATGTACAAAAGTATAATTATCGTTTTGTATGATACCTACCCGCAAACATTTTGATCAAAATGTAACGTTTCTCTTCGATTTTATTGCATGGATTTGAAATCAAGCAATAATACTGCAAGTAACGGTTGGGCTATTATATGCATGTGCTTTCAATTAATCAAGATTTCAGTAGATATGCATAACAGTTATAAAAAAAAACCAGTCGTGAATTGCTCACGGGCACTCGTCCCCAATATAAATATACTAATATTATAAAGAAGAAAGGTTTGTTCGTTTGTAACGAATAGGCTCGGAAACAAATGGACCGATTTCATAACGTCTTCCACTAAAATAATGCTACATTATCGCTGAGTAACATAGGTTTATTCTTAATCGAGATTAATTAAAGATCAATAATAACGGGCAAAGTCGCGGATGGACGCTATACATTAATATAAGAGAAGATCATATCTCCCCCTTAGAAGATAAAAATATATCCATCCCCTTTTTTTTCTGTAACCGTTGCATATTTCTTAATGATGAACGATGACGAAGGAGAAAAATCGTGTTCTTTTATTTTTTACCCACGTGGAAAATCTAATGAAGTACGTGGCACATCGATCACGTTGATGTAACTAACCTAGACGTGTGACCTCCGTGGTGAGAAATTCACTCCGCATGCCATGTGACTAATGAATTTCTAGCTTTAATCAAACGCATTCTTAGTCGGTCATGTTGCGTTGTTGGACCATTTTTGTCCATTATACTTAATCTTAGGTAGAAATGGACAATTACAACATTTTAATATTACAATACAATCTGAAGTACATAGCAGTAGAAATAGTTAGATTGTTTTGTCAATTTTGTTCCATCGCAGAATTGGATGGACTAATTCAGGTTGTGGGACTGTATTTCGTAGCAAACTACAAATTAAACGCATTCTGTGGATGTAGGGCAGCATGATAAGGCAGACTTCATATCTTACATAATTTGTGGCCCTGGGTAAAGGATATCTAACGCGTTCAAGAATAGGGCAAAAGGACATGCACTTAGCGCACTTACTTCTTACTTGTAGAACCGGTGATTTCACGGATTGCATTATTTAACTAGCAATGCCCCGCGGTATCAGTCACGTATCCAAGTTAATTACTTTATTTCGCGAACCCTATTTTTTTTTAAATAATTGTACCAAATTGCTCCATGTAAATTGAGCCACCTGCCAGTCAGAGTATCGAGCCAGCCGTTTCAGAAATTAGCGGGGACAGACATACAGAAATAATAAAAAAATGGGATTTTTGCGGAATTGCCGTACCAATATACTTTTGTATGCACTAAGTGAAAAGCAGTTAATTTTGAATTACAAACAAACGCTTCAATTTTATTTATCGATGTGTATAGATACATAAAATTGAAGTGTTTCTCAAGCTTACAATAAGATTCCGTAGATTTTCAAGCTCATACACTTTAACGTGACAGACAAACATGTTACAACCATTTAACCGACCGGGGGTCATAACGTGCTGTTGTTGCCAATGATCAATGTAACATTACAACAAATATAAGTAAGGTATGTAGTTACTATGCACTGAACACAAAATATATGTTTTGAGTTAAGTGCCGCGAACACGTGGCGACCGACCTCCATCTGCCACTAACGACTGTTATCGCTATCAATTCATATGAGTAAACAATTTGCTCATACTCCTACTATGTAATGTAATTTATGATTATAATAGTTTACACAGTAAAACAAAACGAGTTGTTTATGAGAAATGAAACAAACAAATATTTTTGCAGTTATACATTATTAAAAATGTTAAATCATTTCAGAAATTAAAAAACGAAAACTTCTGTTAACATATTGATGATGGTCATTTTTATGTCACATTTTATATTACATAAATAAATATTAATTTAAATTAAAGTTTTCAGAATCAATAATTTTTGCATACATTTCGATGATCTCCTTAAAATAACTGAGTATTTAATGAACTGAGTGAAGGGAGATTTATAATATAAAACTTTTTTACATTTTTTTTTAATAATAATAATAATAATAATTACATTACTACGTATTCAGCACAGCAGACCCGGAATGTTTATTTGTGTAAGTCAAGAATATTCTAAAGTGATAACTGTAGACAAGTTGCTTGTGGGTAAATATTCATCTTTGTATATAAAATACAATGCAAATTTATAGTTGGCGCTAAAACCTGCCATCGTTTCCATAATAGTGTACGTTGTTAAACCAACAAACGATTGGTTTATTTGAACTCCAATATACTGGACGCACGAGGAAAATTCGTGACAAACATTTTAATATTGCTTATTCAAAGTTCGCGGGCCTAACTCAGTGGGCAATGCCCTTAGAGCGTCGGACTTAACGCAATATAAACTGGATTTTCGTGTTTACTCAACTTCTGGGTTTCAGTTTGATTTGGGAGAATATAATAGGGAATATTCGCTGTCTCAAATGATTTTCTGAGAAATTTCATTATTTGCAAATTTTGGACAAATAATAATTCTTAAATGGATTGGACAATTTCAACATGACATATTGTTATTATGAAAACCAAATATGATCCATATAATACAAAATCCAGTGGATTTGCAATAAGTAATGATAGATCATGCACATAATTTCAAAAATAAAAAATTGTAAAAAAAGCCTGTATTAAGTATATTTTTTATCAACAAAATTATCAACGCATTACATTAAATTCTCATATAATTTATTGATTGTTAAATAATATTTAAAGATAAACATTTATATTGTTGTCGTGTTTACACAATAAAACTCACAAGGTTTGGAAGTAACTTCTAAATAATTATCTGTACTTATCAGAGTTTTAAAATGAGGTATCATTCCAAACAGCAGCTGGAACATTCGCTGCATTGTATCGCTTTAACTTTAGCCTAAAATTCAGATTGCGCTCGTCAAAGTGAAATTACATTAGGCAGTAACACGGCAGTGAGCACATTCACTTTTGGCAGGCACCGAACCGGAATTTAGAGCATGGAGAGAGGATTTTATCTCTACCGTCTATCTATTACAGTTTAATGCTATATTCACATGATCCATATAAGCATTATTAATTGAAAAAAATGCTTTGAGGCAAGAATACACAGATTTAGGAAACCAGCAATTATTATGCGATCTAACTGACATGTGGCGCCGTTTCGTGGGTAATATGGTATCTGTCTATTATCTTCTCACGGCTGAGCCGCTGAAGGAACAACTACTCACATTTCGCCAATTACATTAAAGCCAAATGTAATAGAAAGCAAGCCTATTGCCAATAACCGGGCACTAATCCAGGCTCCAGAATGGGAAAGATTAGAGATGAAAGAACCCAATAACTAATGCGACCACTAGAATAAAGCATAAGATAGTATAATAAATAATGCGAACATTAAGACAACTTGGGTCGATCTAGTTGGGAATACTAAACATTTAACAGTGTTCAAATAAATTGACTGTATATTGCATTAATGTTGTCAGTGTCTCATTGAATCGTGATTGGGACAATAGTCATGTACCGACTGTGTAACGGAGCAGACGTGAGAGGAACTTGATGAAATAATAGATAATGTGGCGAATGTGACACGGCATGTTAATGACTAAGCATTAGTGAAAGATCTTTCGTATTAATGACACACTTGGGGGGTACTGGGGAGCATATGCAGAGGTATTACGCTAATTTAAGGTAGGTACTCAGGGGAGTAATAATGGAGTACGTAAGGAATTAGTTTATTGAAGGGATGCTGGTAACACAATTTGTAAAAGGCTAGCGATTCTCACGTGATGATGAGTTTGATTAAAAATGACATGAATTTTTCCTCGACATGACATACTATATAGCTAAAAAAGTAGGTAACAATTGACAGCTCATAGAGCCTTAATACATGAATAAATTAACTCATTACGTCATCACTGACTGTCATCACGATGGTAAAGTTTAAAATTCCCAGCTTCGTAGTATCGATGTCGTTCATATTATGTCATTTAATTTGCTACTATCCTGTTCGCTTGACTCGTCTATTGCCTATAATTGTTATATTTCCCAAAGACAAAATTAATAATTCTCCATTTATCTATAATTCAGTTCTAAGCTATGCAATTATATTCAGCTTACTGAGTCATCAATTAAGTGCAATAAAAAAGAAGGATTTAGCATTAGTCCTACTTATCTACCTGCTACCTAACCTACCTTTTTTTTTGTTGACTAGGGGGAAACCTTCAAAACCGCCCCCGACCGCCCTGGTAGAGGCAGGTCGGGGTATGTGGGATTCTTACCGCACTAAAACCCCCTCGGTGGCCATCCTCAGTGCCCAGGGGGGACTCCGGGTACTCTGATAGAACGCACACCTACCTAGGTGTGGTATTAATCCGTGCGAAAGCAACTGTTTGCTGGATGATAGTAACCCAATCACCGTGAAACGGGTGATCCGATCTTATCATATTACCAGCCAGCATTCAATTTAAGAAAGTAAATGGATACCTACAAGCGACGCGGTCATTAGAGATATTTGAGAGGAAAAAATAAACGACGAAAGCGTAGTAATTACTGTTGGAAACTGCAGTTTATCTATTGTCACATCTACAATTGATTTGCTCACGCCGACCCCAATTGATTTGGAAAGGCGAATGCACTGGTCCAATTTTGTTTTGTTACACTTTAAACTCATCGAGCGTGCATCAATTTTATTCAACTAAACATCGTTTACAATCGAATTGCTACATCATGTCTTTTATCGAAGCGAATTTAGCTTTTTTTGCCAATGTTTACTAAAAACATCAATGTAACTAACATTAAATTTGTAATTTCGCTTACAGTTTAGGGAAATTCGAGCATAGACAGTCACGAAAGCGATTCCTTATAACTAGGTATTTACCAAGAAGCCACAGAATTTTGAATAGCACATAAAACACTTTTATTTATTCTGTGGGGGAACTAAATAGAGTAGATCGTCTTTCGTTAGTCTGTTGAATTAAATAAAAACAAAATTCGAATGCTGGCTGGTAATTTTGTTTTTGTTTTTTTTCGTTCATTCAACGTTCGAAATTGGAATAATTTTTCACACGAATATACCGGTGCTGCTCCTAAACTAAGTAGCTTTTGTAGGTGATCGTATATGATCGTTATTAAGTATGTATGTGTGCCTGCATAGCTAATGTTAGTTTACCGTTAGAAAAGAACGTGATCAGACCAACAAATACAACGAACTTCCTACTAAATAATGTTTTAGACTTACAATAAGTTAAATATTCTACGTTTGCCATTATTCTCGCTAAAATAGGTATATCATGGGGCTCCGTGAGCATGTTATGAACACGTGGAAAAACCAGTTTTCTATAAACGAACTTTGTCGAGCGATGGAATATGTCTAGTATTAAGAACTTGCCGCTAGCTATTACATCAAACGTCTGTTTTATAACATGACCGAGTGCAACATGTAGCAAGTAGATAAGGTATTTGGGAGAAAACTAGGTATTGCGATTATTACGTAAGGTTTGATGACACTATTAACGTTCAATATTTTTGCGATAAAAAACTATTAAAGTAATTCCAGTTTGACGTGCATTGGCATATTAAGTACTAAGTAGCTGTGCCATGCGGTTTAACCCGAGTATATTTAATTTCATTCCCGCGGAACCCTAAATGTTTTTTTAGAAAGTCCAGTTAGAAATGGTCCAGCCGTTTCAGAGATTATCCGGAACAAACAGACAGACAGAGAAAAAAATTCAATAAATTTTTATTTTAGTATCGTATAAACTTTCATATGCATTTAGTGATAAGAGTTTACATGTCCACGTGGTTTAATTAAACAAACAAAACCATAAATAGTTCAACGAAGAACAAAACTGATAAATAATTCACCTTGAATCCAATTATACAAGTGATACCAATTCAGACACAAAATATACCGCTGGGAGTCTATATCCTTGATACTATTATCTTTATTAGTTACCTAGACTACTGGCCGTTATATATCTACTATATATTATTGATATGATATGAAAAGATAACATTATAAACACGAAATTATATAAAAACGCACATAATCCTTCCTGATTTTAAAGGTAGCAATTGTACTTAATTTAGAGTTGTTATTTACAATTCAAGGTGACTTTTTACCTTGTGAATTGCGACTAAAGTTATTTTTTAATAATCTAAGTAACTATTAGAATGACATTTCAATTGGTGGCAATTTTCCACCTTTTCGGAGAAAGTAATGCATGGGTAGCATACATAATATTGCATACGCTAATACAGGATGTTTATGAAAAGGGGACAGTTGTCTTCTAGAAGTACCGTAGTGAAGGGACTCGTGGTGCTTATTTCATGTATGATTGAAATAATTGTTTGATTTGTAGTTAATTTTTATATTGCTTTTTTTGTTTAGGTGAACACTTCTTGAGTTAAAATAATTGTATCACCATTATGATGACAATATCACGTGGGCCACTTGAAAACATGGTTATATGGGAATATTTCAAGAAAAAACGTAGTTACATTTATCGGTACTTTGACTTATATGCGAAATAAGGTTTAATTAGGTCAACTTCGAATTTACACATATTCTAATTTACTTCCTAGTATTGTATCACATATTATTTCAACAGGAGTTCCATTTTTCTGGGTACCCGATATTGGTCTATTAGCGCCCCGCGTTATAGCCCCACTCTTCCATTGGTATTCCATTTTTTAACTCAGTATTAAATTCAAACTGTTTTCAAGTTTAATAAAGACTAATGAACAATTGGTTTTTGTATAATAAGAAGAAGATTATGTCTACGTGCCCTCCAACATGGAGTTACAGCTTGATAAATGAAAATTTCACGTAGGCTTACCATGTTACGTGCTTCAGAGGGAACGTTTGTCAATCGTTACAGTGGTACCATGAGCTCTTATTGACATGATTATTTGACTCAAGTTATGAGACAGATGTATATGACATGTGTTCATCTGTCACTGGCCCACAGTTGAACTTTCAATGCAATAAGATAACATAGTTCGGCCTCTAGTCGGGTTGGGGGGCCTACTTGCTATCTCCGAAACACGAAGCTTCGGCCGAAAGTACTTACCACGATTCTTATTCGCTCTAAAATTCTAGAAAATGCTAGAAAATTCTTTGACGCTGCTATGTTCTAACCCTAAACTTGAGTCTGATAAAAACAACGATACTGAAACTTTTGCTTTTTGTTGGTTTGCGAATATACCTTTTCCGTGAAAGAGAGTAGACCCCTTGAAGTGGTAAAAGGGGTTGCGAAGGTCCGAAGGTAGTCGCTGCGTGTAAAAACTCTTGACCATCCGGATAGATCTGGTACCGATTTCATAGGGTACGGGATAAGCCTAGGGTACGATGGCAGAGTTTAAAATGCGATTCCTTACTAAAATGTATTCGAACGAATACAGCGTGGGTAGTATTCGTTTATAATTCAAAGATAAATGTATATGATTTCATCACAACTTTCTCACAGCATGCAAATGATCTGCGGTCAGTGGCCCGTTACTATTGACCGTATCCAACCCAATATACATATATATCTAAAGCATACAGAACAGGTGTGTAGATACTGCGGTTGAGCAGGTTGAGTTATATGTGGTTCTGATGCCAGAATTTAATTTATGCCCAAGAACAAAAATGTACCTGAGTTGCGTTCCCTACGATTTTTTTTCTAAAGCATTCCAAAGCGTTCTTGCACCCTGTAATCTCATATTTTATTTGACGGAATGCATCCCTCGATTCATGTTTATCTTAGGCTTGGTGTGAAAAGACCACCAACTCTTGTACACAAACAAATCTTGTAGAATCTGCTTGTCATTGGCTACGTTGTCTGTGGTCACGATTTACCTATGGGCACTCACCGAAAATAGTGAGAGGTGCACATATTTTATTCACGTCACACTATACAGACAACTAAAACACATAAAATGACTACTGCACTAAAAGACAGCGCTCATAACTCGTGACGTGAACCTGTACTCGTATAATGAAAAGTAACTCACAATTCAGCCTGGTCGCTGGACAGTCCACTGTCGGAGCACGAACTGCTCAGTGCTTCGGGTTGAACGGTCTCCGGACTGAGGCTGAAGCCTGGCATGGACTCCTCGAGAAAGTTCAACGACCCTTGCTCCAGGGAGAAGATGTTTTCCAGGTCGTCCAAGTTCGGCCATGCGTCCGACTGGAATTATAATCTATTGTTACCAAAGTATAATTTGGCTATGGACCTACAAATTCAGGGTCAGCTGCGGAAAAAAGCAGTGCTACCTATTCCGTAAAATCGCTCGGATATAGTAAGGAACATATATTAAGGCGTGAGCATATGTATGTATGTACGTTTTGATATCTCGAAACGGAATCCTTGACGAGATAGTGCTGTGAGGTAGGTAAAATGAAATTAATATCGATTGATACCACGTGTAGGGTTCAATTAGTAAGAATGATGGAAAATGTATACTTCACTACGGAATACGCTTACAGGATATTATAACGTTCTTACAGACGCTGCACATCATAAGCATACCTATTCTGTAGGGGGCAACTTAGCTTTAAACAAAAGCAGTAGAACAAAGATTCTGTCCTGCTAAAGCAGGGTAAGTTCATGAGCATTCATATTAATAAATGATATTTTTAATGTCTAGGCTCAGATACACTTAATAAGGTCTTGAGATCCGCCCTATATCACTGCATTACTATTCAGACCCACTAGTTAGCACTAATCTTTGAAGTTCTGAAAACTTTCCCCAGAAGAGTCTTATGATAAGGCCATAAGACTCGAGTCTATTACGGAAACGGCTCCAAAAATTTTCATGAAATTTGGTATGCATGTTCAAGGCAGCCTCTCAAACGCAAAACAAGGGATGGAAAAATTCGACGCATGAAGTAGGACCATGAGTAGCTGAGTTGGCAGAGCAACTGTGCAGAGGTCGTGGGTTTGAGTCCCGCCTCGTTTTCGTATTTTTCTTTACCATCTATCAGAATTTAGTATGCATTTCTGTCGGTCTGTAACCCCACTTTTTTCGCTGAGCTCTCATATCTCCAGACGGCACCTGTACAGTGGTCTCTTACTAATAATACGCGGAAACTACTCTCAAATAAGAATCGGCTGCACTCTTATTGTCAATAGCAAAATGTAATATCTCCTCACATCCTCCTTAAAGTCCACATAGTAGATATTATGTATTTATACTAAACTAGCGGACGTCACGCGGTTTCACCCGCATAGTTCCCGTTCCCGTGGGACTATGGGGATAAAATAAAGCCTATGTTACTCACTGATGAGGTAGCTTTCCAAAAGTGAAAGAATTTTTGAAATCTTCACAGGAGTTTTTGAGTTTATTCATTACAAAAATAACATCAATATACTTGTCACATCAATTTTGTTAATTAACAATTTAATCAGTTTGGTCTGGGAACCATATTAGTAGACAAATTGATTCATTAGTATTAATGAGCCACCATTTGTAATGCTTATGAAAACAATAGATATTCTGTAGTAGTCATTACATCATTGCTAACGCTATAAGAGATATAAAATAAAATTGCAAATTCAACATGTCATATTACAATTAAATTCTTGGAACAAGACAAATTTTAAATATTATTATCCACTAAGAAATTAAGTAGTTATGTAATAGTTGTAGGATTCATGATGAAGGGCAGCAGGGAAGAGTATGAATGTACATGTAGTGAAAACAGGACCATGGTATGGATGCCGTCACGAGTTTTCAGCGCTTTATTAGCGGTAATAGTGGGGATGACTGTGCATGTATTTCATCCAAAAATTAACTAATGCACTATTCAAAACTCTTTCCCCCTTACTACAAAATGTAGACTGAGGATTGTCCTCGGTTTAAAAGTAGCTCCATATCTTTCTGTGGTATGGATTTAAATAGGGATGGACATAACTTTAGTCAGAGCTTAGTCTGTCTTTGCTTCAACCATGTTTTGTAATAAGACCAGCACTCAACACTCATGGCGGCACCTGAGATACTGCAGTTTCTGTACCAATACATGCCTAAGCCTATGTATTAAAGTATGTATTCAAATATAGGTGGTTACTAAAATAAGTGTGTTTTTTGACAAGTATTCTGTACTATTTTGCTAATTATTATTATTATTAAGAATATGTTTATATTCATAGTTTTTAGTAAAAAGCATTTTACAGCAACTACTCTCAGGGTAAAAATAATGAGCCAGGGTATAAATATTTTAATAATGGCAATAATATGTATTATCTATAAATGGTATTGAATCCTTGTGAAAATTTCCTTGTCTTTAAAGATCTTAAGGTCATGCTAAAGGTAAATGAGAAAAGATTAATAATGTGAAATCATTATGCCAGAGAATGATGAAATTTTTCAACTACAGAATCAAAATTTCATCAGTCCCTCAATGTATTTTTTATACTCTTTCTTTTCTATTTAAAAATAATAAGGATACAAAGCCTCATAGATAATATTACTTATATGACAGCATTATTTGTACATGTACATTTCAGTAACTATAAACAAGTGAGATATTATTATCAGTGTAAGCATTATTTTATTTTGGGTAGATAACATTATCATTTATAAAGTAATACCTAGAAGCATGCAGGTCACTTATTCCATGAAAGTCTGATAAGAAATACCATGTTAAAGTATTTTGTGAAAGCCCTAGACAAATGGAATAACATTTTCGGCTATGGTAATAATATTTATATGTAGCATTTGAAATTATAATTGTGAAAGCTCACACTTACTCTGCTGACCAGTAGGTCTAAAAAGGCCACTTTGGGAGAATCATAATGTGATCCGAATATGACTCATCATCGAAATGACACAATGGTCACTTAGGTGCAATTCATATTATAATGCACAGATTACTACAATAATTGTAGATGTTAGTCCCTAACTAACTTTTTTGATGTTACATATTTTGTCACAAAAGCAATTCATATTTTGTGGACCATTTTAGGAATCCTGATCATTACCTTCCATTGAAGTATGATTTTAAAATAATAAATATAATAAATAGTATGTAAGACTAAATGAATTGAAATGTAATAGCATGAGACAGAATTGTATAAGATGAGGATTAAATTATGAGTCACACAACAGGTTCCTTGCTTTGTATGGACTTGATAATATTACTTTCATTTTCTAGACTTTTACTCAAGAGCACCTTGGGAGAAAGGTTACACTCACTGAAAAAAACACCATATTGACATTCAAATAAGATTTAAATTTACTTTGAAGTGGTATTGAGAGATTTATTTATATTTTGATTCCGTAATAAAATATTTAATATAATTACAATTCTTATTCGACAGATTACTTTGATTTGATGAACACAAATTATATGCATTATATGGGTTAGTTAGAAAAAAAACAAATGTTAGGGGAGGCTACAGAAATTAGTATGTTATAAATGTTATAATTTACCTCGAATAAAGACGGCATGTCTATTTTTCTATCCATTTTGATCACTTCACGTTTTCATGGATATTATAAATACAAACACTAAAACATAGATGGTGCTTGGTTTGTGTTCAAAACATGGGAATTGTTCCTGAAGAATGTCACCGGGACTAAACCCTTCACTATAAGTGTCAATAAAGCAACTTTTTTAATTGTTTCTCAGTATCACCGGTATAAGTATTTAGTATAATTTACGAGGCATATGGAAGTAGCGACCGCATGGTGCCTAGCTGGCAATTGGACTTGTTTACGACGACAAACCGGCGAGACGAGTGACGATGACGTACTAACATAAACTAATCACAACTTTTGAACAGTCGTCAGGGAAACCCTCTGAACAATTAACTAGGTACTAATTATGCCGACACGGGAATGTAAGCACTATGAAGTATTGGCGCGCGAGCCACGTCCGTTCACCAAACGAAATGAACGTAAGTATAACGGTAAAAGTGGGAGCGTGAGTTCACGAAAGCTGTTGAACAAGGTCCGACGGTCGGTACGATCACTTATTACTTCACTGAGCGTCTGCGATGCCGCTCGTACATTCTAATTCACCCGGCTACCTCTTGATTTGACAGTGAGTGCGCAGCGGCGTATCACGCTCTATCTTATCACTGATACAACTTAAGATACGCACCATTAGGCCATCCGGCTGGAAATTATCCATTTTCTCTAATTTCACATTCACTGTGTCTAATTTGTCATCATTTTTAGTAAGACAATCGAAGATCCTGTTAATATCTTCTTCGTGTTGAGTCATTGTGTCCTAGAATTGCATACACTGATAACATCGTTGATAAATACAAACACTCTGACAATAGTGAATCCTGATACGTACAGAAATTTCCACTGATATTAAACCATTTTTAAATGTTTAATAACATTCTTTTATTTATTAAATTTAGAAGAGTTTACAAAACATTTTGACATGACATTTCAGCATAACTTCCAACGTGGAAATAATGACGTCACGAAAGTAGGACACTTTTCATGATTTGATTGGTGGCTCGTATGATAAAACAGTGCGCAGTGTTCGCGCCATCTTGTGGCGACTAGGGTAAAATATAACTCGACACGTTTCGTTGCACGTTCCGAGATTTAACTATTTAATTAAATAATTTGTTATATTTAATTTTAATATACCTTAAAATTATCTAATATCACTAGTACGGTAGCATTAAATAAATAAGCTCTTGGTACAGTAACTCGCAGAGTTAAAAAAAGCCATTGCAAACCTAAATTTCCCTTTTGAAGTAATATCTATATCTTTTAGATTAAGGCGAAGTGTTGTTTCCTATGACCTACAGAGGCTATAGAGTAATATTTTTGTACTCTTATCAATCAGGGGCTGTCTGCAGCCGTAGATAATAGTTGTCTAGGGGCTGCAGCACGATGTGGCCGTGAAGATGAGAGATGTTAACTTACTTTAGGGATTGACAGGCAGCTGAGGAATATTCACTATCTAGGGGTGTTTAGTAAACAGGGTTTAGGTTAACCAGTTAAAAAATGTTAGGTAATTATGTTAGGTAAAATGTTAGGCAGCAGAATATTTATTTTATTTTCTATTTAAGTAATCATATTTCTTTTAT
Source organism: Watsonalla binaria (assembly GCA_929442735.1). Classification (NCBI taxonomy): domain Eukaryota; kingdom Metazoa; phylum Arthropoda; class Insecta; order Lepidoptera; family Drepanidae; genus Watsonalla; species Watsonalla binaria. The sequence continues at coordinate 4,168,514 of OV838932.1, forward strand.
TCAAGCCTAAACCTATTTTGTTCAAGAAAACAGAAAATTTGTTAGATTAGGTACTAGGTATCTTTAGTCGATCTGTGAATTTGTAGGTAGGTAGGAATCTACTTACAAATACTTATTTAAAAACCTAACCCTCCCAATAAATCGTCTAAGGAAAACAGGGAACCGAATACATTTCCAAACAAACATAAATCCCTTTTTCCATTTCACATCTGAGCCCTTGTCCGTGCTAACATTTAAGAAGAACGTATTTATTTCCCCTCAGGTGAAATCCATTAGCCCGTCCTTTGGGGCCACAAAATATGATTGTAAAGGGTCCCCTAGTCATGTGAAAAAAATCCCGCATTACTTTACAACCAGAAAACTGAGTCGTGCACTTTGTATCGCTCTATGGATCTTTGTGTCCAGTTCGCTATCCATTAGGAAATAGGTATAGGAGGATAATGGGGCGGCGAATAATGACGTGACATGCACCAGAATGTGTGTTGCTTGCTCACAATAAAATATTTAGTCATAACAACATTATTTGATCATACACACATATTATTATTCATGTAGATATACCTATGGAAGGATCGATATTATGATTCACAGACAATGATTACGTTTTTTTTTATTACAGTTGCGATTGCTTTTATATAAACTATTAGCGGCTACATCAATAGGTACCTTTACCTAACGTCACGACATTTGAGCGCTGGCTTTGAATGCGCAGTTGTTATTTTGAGCAGTTTTGCCCAATATTTTCGTTGAGCGCGAACTCGCGTGACGGAACCTATCCTTTACCTACTATTAATAAGGTATTTTTTTATTTTGTAACTCTTATGAATGAATGCTGGCAGTCACTGAGGATTGTTTCTCGTCGCGAGTTGCCTAGTGTTGCCTAGGTACAGAAAAAAACCATAACTCGTGACGCAAATTAATTTGTTTGTAACAATTATTTTCCCGCCGAGCTTGTGTTTTTGTAACAGAAGCAAGTTTCTCTTAGATAAGTCTTATAAAAAGCAAGATCGTCCCATCACGGACCCATGTACCTAACATCCTTTATTTTTATAAAATGGTGGTGGTCATTTATTAGTTATTATACATTTTCTTCGATGTTAGTACCTATTTACTGCCGATCGGCAGGTCCCGGATTCGATTCCTGGGTTGGGTATAAAATTTATATTGGGCTTTAGAAGTTGGCGGTGTTTATCCCCATGCCTTGGAAAGCACGTTAAACTGTTGGTCCTACGCCAGCTCCGGTCGTGTCGGATTTCTGTCCCATCGGACTATGAGAGTGAGGGAATAAATAGTGTATTTGTACTTACGCACACACACTTATGCACTAACATATCTCCTGCGCAGATGGCTAATCCTAAATTCGGTTAGGAGATCATCATCACCTACCTGTCCTACAGCTGAGACATGACATTGTAATGCTTTAGCACAGGTTAGACAAATATGCAAATATTAATGGGAAATAAAGGAGAACCTTTCTCACAATATACTTAGTATAGATCCAAAAAAATGCTGCTCGAAATCGACATAGGTTGTAACATTGCTAAGTTTAAATTGGCAGGGATCACAGAGTACGTTTTTTTGGGATATACTGCCTAGTTTATTTTCCAAATAAGATCGTTGTTATTTTGGTCAGGCATTTGGTTTTAGAAAGGTGTATTATCAAACAGTATTGGTTGATATAATGCAAATTAACTAAGCTACCTATACGTTCTTCGCGTGCTTCTTTTTATTTTATTCGTATAGGAGGGCCGTAATTTACTATGAATTATTTATAAAATCTTATAAACAGTTTTGGCGTGGGTGCGTATGTCGTACCTCAAGAAATGAATATGGCTTCATTGAATTTTATTACTGTATCACAAGAATGTCATTTACCTAAGTTTTATCTGAATTATTTGATAATCATTTGAATCTGTAAGTATTTGATAATCTTCTTTCGTGTCTCCCGAACTGTCCACCGGGCTAGGTGAACACGATAATACAGAAAAATAAATTCAGTAATAAAAAAGCATTGCATGCAACAGGACTCTGTGGTAAGCCTAACGGTGTGTGTAAAATAAAATAACAACGGTATTCACATGAGCGGTGCTGGGCAGTTTTTATGATGCTTTTTATAAGCATTTTTAAAGAAATAAGTCTCCGAAGGTCGTTGCCCATGGCGCATAACTAATCCACAACAGTTTGTTTTATTTACATCTTGCTGTCATAATTATTGGATGTCGACTACCTGGCAACTTTAATTGCAATTTAGAAGTTTAAAAAGTTTATGTTTTTCCAATATTTACGGAAACGTTCCTTCAATTTTATGGTATCTAGCTTGTATTTTTAAAAAACTTCAACGCTTATTTTTTTTTAATATTACACCGGTTGGGTACTCAAAAACAGTTGAACCGATTTGAATGGTTTATTTTATAGGGAAAATTCATGGAGCACTTCATTAGGAGTTCTCGGTGTAGGACATTTTTCACAAAGCAAAATATCCGGCCAGTTTTGATTGTATTTTTTTAAGAATGTACTTATTATATCTGACCGTCAAAGTAGCACTAGAATAGTAAATAGCCCACTACAGCGTTTATATGTTGGTCCTTCGAGCTGGATCAGAATGAGCGACCTGCCTCTATGAATCCCATGATCAAACGATAAACCTTTGTTCCTACATATTGAATGTACTAATTATTTTAATGAACTCGCTCCGATGCAATTTAATTAATGGCATTGAGAGCTGTATGATTAAAAACAATAATAAAAATAATAAATCCGAATAATATCGTGAACAAAGCACGAGTTTAATTATGGCCTTTTATTGGACGTCCTTTGTTGGATATTTACAAAATGAGGACAAAATAATATATTAAACAAAACATTACCCAGCGATGTTAAATAACCTTGCTTTGCTTGAATCAGAAAAGACATACCATATGTACCGGGTGAGCTAGATATATCTAATCTGACAACTTCAAGTGCATATTATAAGTTTTAATATGTTAATATTTCTATGTAATTCGACACTTTTTTGTTGTTACCTTTTCAGAGGCGGGTTGTAGTTAAATTACAAACATGGCGGATCAAAACGGTGAAGCTTTACTTATACGTAAGGACATTCGTTGACATTGATACATGTCAAAACCTATACATCCTTACAGGTTTTGAGCGCTATGCGAAAATATTAGAGATTACTGAAGAAAAAGATGACAATGGGGCATTTAAGGGCATCGTTAAAAAATCGTGACTTCCTTGGGAAACTTTAGGACAGTTCTATAAGGTTTTTCAGCGTCGCACTCGACGTCGAGTATTGGTTTCAAAGATATGAAATTAAATTTTATCGTGTATGTGCGTAATTTCCTATGATTGAAACCGTTGCTCGACGACAGCCTTACAGAATAACGTGGCAGGCCTGTCAAAAGCCTAAGTAAGCGAGTATATCGAGGCTCAGTCCCCGCAACATACTTATTTCCCTATAAATTACGAAGGCTGGCGTGCAGTCACGTCTCATTAAATTTGATTACATTGAACATGATGATATAAAGCCAGGCTGTCAATGATTGTTAGTCAGTCGGCGATTTTAAAATGGATATTCCATACTCATTTACGAAAAAACCCATTTTTTGCCACCAGCTGTTTTATTTTCCTAATTTAATTTCGCTAATATTCGTAACAGCAATCGATTTTGTTTGACAGGAGTTTCAGAGAAAGCTTTTAGAATTTAGTGGCAGGCACTTAGTGATTTATTTAGGCTACTTTTTTACTAGGAGAGCCATATTAAAGGCACTTCGATACCTTCGCAAAACTGTTAAACTAATTTAATTAAAATTTCTCAGCTTAGGTACTAATCCTATTTGAAAATTATTTCAGTGTTAGATAGCCCATTTAACGAAAGTTTGCGTATCGAAAGGCGTAACTATTCCACGCTATCGAAGTCATGGGCAAGAATCTAGTAGCTATAAAAGCTGTAATTTTAAGCGTCGATCAAAAATATAAATGCTTAGTCTCTAAGACTCCTATTAACTTAAACAGTCCTGTTACACCCTTATTTGTATAGATTCCTATGCCATTTAAGGAAAGTTACAAGGAAAACATATCTCGCAAATCAGAGATACGCATGGCTATTAGGATTCCGTGGTGGGTGATGAAGTTTAAGTCGAGCTCATAAATGGGTTATTGCTTACGCCCCATGCTGTTCTCGTTTTATTACTCCCGTACTCGCGGTTACAGTATCTAATTGCGAGCCTGATTTTACTGTTACTTCCTTATAGGTAGCCATTATTGTTCACAAATGTTCTACGAGACTAATTTATTTACACTTGTCTATACATACAAAGGTAAATACAGATTAAATAAAATTTTAGTGCCTGTTTGTAATTCCACAATAACATTTTATGACTAAACGCAAATGAAATTATATAAGCTACTGATATAATAAAAATGATTTGTAAATGTTTTTTTCTGTCTGTTTGTTCAGGCTTATCCCGAAATGGATGGAACGATTTTAACGGGACTTTCACTGGCAAATAGCGAATGTTACAAGAAGTACCTAAGACGACATTGATTTAAACGAAACATGATGATTTAATTTAATGGGTGGCGAAACACGCCACCCATTAAATTTAACCTACGCGAGTGAAATCGCGGGGCACCTGTACCTATCTCCATTCCAAATTTCAGCAAATCCGTGTACTGTAAGCTTATCCGGAAAAGGTCACAAGATGGCGCCACACGTCAGTTAAATCGCGCTATGATAGAGTTTTCTTAAATTTGTAAAGCATCTGAAAATTGACACCTTTTTTTGTTATATATTTGCATGTCAAATCATCTCAGTGGAAATTTACCTTTAATTAATAATATACATAAGTCATCAATTCCTTCTCAGGTATTACACTATTGCATATTCCCTGCCTCACGATGGTTTTCTTATCAGTAATCTACATTAATATTGATTTAATTAAACTTATATAATTTCTACTCAGATTTCTTTGATCAAAGTTCTCCATTCCAAGCTTTTCATTGCGTACCTACTTAGTTCAAAAGCTCAAGGAAATTGCAGCAAAGCTAGAGTTCTATTTCTCTAGACTAGTTTGAAAGGAGTTTGAACCTTTTCAAATAACTTAATAAGCTTACAATGCGTGAGATGTTAAGAAATTGAACAAGTGCTTCAGTTATTTGACATAAGGTTTCTTAAATGACGTCATTCATTAGATTTTCCTTATCTTGTCACGACATCAGAGTACAAAAACAGCCATGGTAGGTCACTCATTTATATTCATATACTTATTGCATTACCTCAGTTATAAACTAATATAAACATAATTGTATATTTATATGTGAACCTAACATAAACCATGTAAGGCTTCTTAAAATAATAATAATAATTTATTTTCTATTGTCTATCTATATCATAATATAGATAAGAAACATTTTGATTAAATGTATTATTTCGCTTATTATTTTCTTCGTTTTTTATTATACCGCTATATAACGTTATATATTTTAGTGTAACGCAGTTTATTAAGATCATAATTTTCTCTTCTTATATATCTAAGTGCCTTTAGTACATATTTTATATTTATAGTAAAAAAAACCTTTAAACATCTGCAGATCATTGGTCACATTGAGCTCGTATCGCACTTGGCCGATTTTTCGAATGAAATATTCAACCCACGTTGTCGACTAATAAATAGGTAGATATCGGAGTGAAACCTCTTACAATCCCAGAGGCATATGGGATATTTGGATTTATTGGAGGAATGTGGGATGCTGTAGTTTGAGTGGACTAAAGTTTTTGTAAGAGACACGTGTTACTATAATACTAGTTTGGAGATAGGGCACTTATGGGCGTAAGCAACGGTTGATATATTATAGATTCAGTACTTACCTAGTCTGCAAAGTTTGGGCGGATTCAAACTTCTGTACCAATTTCTTTTTGTAATCCTAAGTATCTATAGTGTTTTGTCTCACCACGAGTTTGGAAAACAAAATACGAGAAAAACATTGAAAGGAAACTTTTGCTATTTGCTAATTGGCTAAGATAGCTACTACATATAGCTATTTTAGCTACATACATATAAATCATCCCTTCGCATCCAGTATTTTCAATGTATCACGCTCAGTCCAACGATTATCTAAACAATTTAAATTACATACATACATATGCTCACGCCTGTATTCCCCGAAGGGGTAGGCAGAGGTGTTGTAATCACAACGGCCACTTTTCACCGAACATGATTAAGTGCCAACGTGACAGATGATGAGTTCATCGCCGTCTCAGACACTTTACATACGTCATTGAATTACTTCTCAGAAATAAGCAGGGTTCCGCACGATGTTTTCCTTCAGCCTAAAGCACGTGGTGTGAATTCACTGTACATAAGTTTTTTAGAAAAACTCATTGGTACAGGCCCCGCTGGGATTCGAACTTGCGTAGCACGCGACTGTTTAAACATCAAGGCCACGCCTCTTTTTAAATTATTTATAAATAAATGAATATAGAGCCTGATTTTGGTTGCTTTTTTATTCAATTATGTCCACAGGTAAGTCCAGGTTTGATACAGCAAAAAATAATTCTTACCATCATCAAAATATGAGATGAGTTGTCCACTAAACAATTTTCTAAGCAGGATGAGTATACCACCACTAAGGATTCAAAAAGTAAACTCATCCGTTGGTGAGATTTTTATATAATGAGTTGCTTCCTAAGCTAGATATCTGCCTGTCTTTTACCTTTCAAGGATAACCCACAGAACTGATTTTGTAAATCTAAGTACATGGCATTGAGACGGAAGACTTCGCGAAATGCTAGAAATCCAACCACGACTAGAAAAACATACAGCATGGCTAGCCAACTTTAAGCATGAACAAGGTGAGCCTTATTTATTTCTTCCGGCGTGTCCTCGATTGCGAGTATCTGCGAGCTCATTCAATATAGAGTAGCCGATTACAAAACATAATCCCCGAGGTATGTAATGATAATTCCGAAGCACAAGCACGTTGATTTTGTGCATATACCTATATTACGTTCAACTTGTTTGAAGGAAGAGTTTCAGCAAGATGTACCATTACAACGCCCACATTTTTTAACGAAATATATTAAAACACATCACGACCGTGAGTTATATATGCCATTCGTGTCTCTGTCATATTTCCAGTCCCAAGGATCATGTCATGGTACGTTCACGTTTTAAGTTTGATAATTGAGAGATAACTATGTAAGTAATCATTAATGTAAGTAGGTACAGCTCATAAGTACATGTTATCAAAGTTATTAAAATTTAAAGTAAACTTTGGGGATCATATAAAATCTATACATTGGCATAGCAAAACTCCCGTGAATCCGGGTAATTTTCCCGCATCTGGCACACCGTTTCGTCCAATCGCTGCGAGCGACGGAGAGCAAACTAACAAACCAAACCAACCAGTCGGCAGTCAGCATCACGTGCGCGGCCGTGTCGGGTGTGCGTTGTGCCTCGCCGCTGGATTATTCACGCGCCATTTGACAGTTGTGCCGCGTCCTATAATGACTGTAGTGCATTGCCGTGTATCGTAGTGGTTGTTGCTGTCTTTGTAAATGTGAGGAATTTGTCATAAAAACGTCTTTAGGATAACCTCAAGTGATAACAGGGATGCGAGAGGTGAATGCTCGTCGCAGCGGCGCCGACTCTCACCGGCTACTATTGTCTAAGTGCCACGGAATCTTGGTCCTTCCCATCGGATTCCATCGATGAAGCATCCGCTTTTCGACGTGGGCTGCACGCGAAATACTTGCGTCGGCGATTCGTCACAAAAACAAATGTTTACATTATTACATGCAAACCAATAGTCACAGATAAGATAAAATATACGTCTTTTACTTGTAGATATTCATTTAGGTGCTGTGTATACTAAATAACTATGCAAATTACTCACTGGTAGGCCTTGCTTGATAAATAATTATTGTAAGTGTTAACTGTAAATATTAGTCAACGTGACGCGTGAACGCTCTTTTGTAAAATATGACCTACTTTTTTTTAAATAATTAGAACAAATCTAATTTTCATAATAATAAATAATTTTTCTATTAATTTAAGCTAGGCAAAATTGGCATTGTATAAATAAATAAATAAATTGCACGTGACCTAGATGAACATGACATAGTTAAAAATGATGGATAAAATTATGATGCTGTAGCAAACAGCCATACTTACGTTAAAGTAAAGACAATAAATAACAGTAAACAACTAACTGACATCAACCCACAACACTGTTCAAGACATAATGATATCTCACATCTCTTCAATGTGTCAAACGAGGTTATCAAACGAAATATAAATGAAATAAACATTTACTTGTGCATGAATTAATTTACTATAGACAAGTACTAAGTACCTACTCACGCACTTTCTTCGGGACAAATTGCCACCATGACGGAATTATTTCCCTGGTTTTGGTTGAAAACCAAAAATATTTTCTACGTTCAGAATCCGTGTCCTTGCTTTTACTATACAACATCACATCAACAAAGATCATTGACCTGATCATATTTTTTTCAACAAATAAAATACCTATGTTCCATTTAAAAACAGTCCACTAATTTATTAAAAGTTATTCATGATATACTTATAACATTAAAATAACATACTCAAAATTAATTACTCTAGACAATATTAAAGTGTTTGCAAAGGATATATTTTGATGGCGTTTTATATATCGACAAATTTTACAAAAGAATAAAATAATATTAAATTATCAAATCCCAACTGATACCATATAAGTGAAAAAATGCATATATCAAAGCGTCACTGTGGTACAAAAGAATAAAGTAGCATTTGAAATATAGAGCAGTAAAATATGAGGAAAGAATGGAAAAATCTCATTCGGGAAGCGCGGAAATGATCCATGTCTTGTTTATACCAAATACATTTCGGTATCAAACAATACATTTGACAGAAGTAGGTTAAAATGTATATCGATAGAAAGAAACGTGATTAATGGTTGTCCGGTGATACGATAATATAAGCACCCTCTGTCGAGTTCCTCAACATTGTCCTTCGTGTATACTTGACCTACTTAATGCGGATGGGTTGGCAATACTGGAGCACACTCGCACAACTTTTAATTTGCAGGAAACCTATTTCCGATTGATTGGTTCATGATGAAAAACCAATACCGGACTTGTGAAGCTATTAATTTATTTGATGCCCGATAGTAATGAGTTACTTTAAAGTAATATTATGCAACCCATTCAACTTGAATTGCTAAAATAAATGACGACACGTTATTTTAATTTACAGTTTGTAGCTAATATAAAAATCAAAGACATGAACGTGAACGCATGACAATTATCAGCACCAACCTCAACGCTACTCGAGCAAACATTGTAAAAACCCTAGGAGTGATAAAACTTTGCGAAGTGTGTGTGCAATGCTGACAAGTACTAGCCGGTGAGTGTGTGTGCGTGCGATGGCTCGTGGTGTGGCGATGGTTCTGGTCCTCCTGGTGTCAATCGTCTGTTTGCTGGAAGCTGTGTTTGCTCACTACACGCCTACATGGGCCGTCCATGTTCCGGGGGGGAAGGAAGAAGCTGACGCAGTTGCCTGGGATCATGGATTCATTAATCTTGGAGAGGTAAGATCTTTAGCCATGAGCTTATAAAACGATTACGACGACTTTTTGTTCAGATCCGTTCCAAATGTAGATTTACCATTGCCTGAGAGCCAAGTGTGTTTAAATGGCCCAATCGCAGATTTGGTTAGAGCTTTTTGGTGCTTGTAGATCATGATGGATGAAATACCAACCCAAATAATGTTAGAGATTAAATTGCTCTGAGTTGTGTACTTCATTACTTACAATTACTTCTTAGATTTTCTTGATTTGTTTTGCTTTGTTGAATGATTAATTAATATTTATTTCATTGCTTTATGAAAATGTTCTTTTTCTGATTCTGATTTAGGGATATGCAAGCTGCTTCCAAACTATTCCACGAAAAGTTTTTTTTGATTTAGAAAATTATATACTTTTCCCATTAATTCCAGAACTTTTATTATTACTTTAACGGTTGGTTCATTATAATCGACAGATCATTAAAAGTATAACATTTGCATAAAATACATGAACTCGATTTGTTGCTGGGCCGTACGGCTACTGATTTTTAGAAATCTAGTTGTATTATATCTAAAACATTTCCGGTTTATCTACCTTTAGGGACGTACCTCGAAACCCGTGTTTTATTGTTAATCTACAATGTATTGTAATGTAGCTCATTGAAAATGATTCGACCCACAATCTGCTTCCATGTCGGCTCAACTAAACCGGATATTTGGCACAGAATTCCTGGTAAAAGCCGGTCATTGCCAGCTTGCTTGTTAGTGATAACCTTGAATAATTTAATCTCAATTTGAATTGAGAATCGATAGTGAACCTTCATTGTTTTAACAACAATTAAAAAACCTTACTTTCAAAGTAACCCTGACCAAACGGCCGAGTGAAATGAATCGAAGAATGTTGACATTGACCGAGTAACAATTTCCCCGCATAATTCTATCCACTCATACATATTACATAAATGAGTTTGACACAAATAAATAAATTATGTACGCTCAATTTTCCTTCAGCTCTTATAAAATTTGTTACGCTAAAGATGAATTTTTATTTAAATATTAGGTTGATTTCCGATGCCGCATGTTGTCACGACATATGAGTGCTCTCCAGAAATAGTGGGAATAACGGCGGATTTCTTTTTTGACGCTCGCTTCACATAAAACCCAAAATATAAATTCAGCTCGTGACGGCACATACACAGCCCATAATTTCAATGACCATTCAGACCATACATATTTGGAAAAACTATCTAAGTAAGCTCATTTTTGGTAGATTCAAAGTTCACAAAACGTTTACGATTTCACGTTTTTAGAAAAATCTTGATGCTAAGGGCCTGTATCGTAAATGCAACGATACGTTGGCTGGAATCATGTGACGAATGAATCGTATCGCAACACTGCACTGAGATAAAATTAGTAAGTTATTTTGAGATAAATGATGCAAACTCATCTGTTTTAACAAGTAATTTGAGGAAACGTTCCATTTAGCATTACCGCCCACTTATCGAACTATTCATGCGTTCAACATCTTCATAAACACACTATGTATAAGTGCAAATTAATTGGATGTAGACCGATCGAGATTTGGACAGAAGTAGGAGTATTCCAGCGCATTTATACAAATACTTAAATGATGAAATTCCTGTGCTTACATATTGACAACTATTACTAGCACAGCGACTACATTCCAACTCCCCCCATGGAGTACCGGCTTCATTCTCATCACACGGAACATAATATTACTCAAACGCATTATTTCGCTGCGATCTTCTGTAAAGTGGAGCTCCAAATATCGAACGGTAGATGCCGTTATGCCACTCATAAAGTATCTGTATTTTCTAACATCACATGCAAACAGTCTTAGCAGCGAATAAATATCGAGATGCTCAAGTCTAAGGACACATTCGGAGGGCTGCGACACTACCATGCTTATAGGGGATAAAAATAAGCAGGGACTTCAAGTGAACAGAGTTATTTATTTCAAGTGACAACGGGATTTCGGTTTCTTTCCTTATGGGGTCTATTTCCAGCCACAAGTTTGTCCTATAAATAAAAGCAGATGCGGTTATGGATGAAATGGGTCGGTAGGAGATTCATTTTACTCAAGCAAAAAAAAATAACTTACACGTATTCATGCACGTTGTTTCTGTATCGATAGTAATTCCGTCGCTTTATTGTGATAGTAATACAACAGCCTTCTGGCTGATAATGGTGAATAGATGTTTTGAAGCTCCGTCGGGAGCCATACAATAGGAGGCTGTCACTCGAGCCATCGGTTCTATGTATCCGATAACAAAATGCTTCGTCGCCGGCGCCAGACCTCGATGACGTCATATACTGAGATAAATTATGGAACCCAGTGACATTATTCGTGCAAAGCCTCTTGCGAAATTGAGTCATATACACAATAGTACAGAAATTCCTAAAGAATACCACAGACAGTGATTTGGACCGGCCTCGCCGATTTTGTCCGCTCTGCTTGAGTGGTCAAGCGGAAATGTGAACCATTAGTGAGTACCTACCTTGCATAGAACTATAACTTGTGATGGTAAGATGTAATAAAAAATTGTTTGCAAATATCTTATGATCCCACCGTTCCGTTATAATTGTTTTGAATATTTATATCTTCCTGCACATGTTATCTTTTACTTCGCTACGCTTTCAGTATCTCTCTTATCTTTCTTCCATGTTTCCTTATTACGTAAATAATTACTGAGTAAAGAACCGTCCCGAATGACTAATTACTGCCTCGTGTTATTATTATTAACTATCTAATTAACTATTAGTAGCATTGAAGGTCGAATTCGAGGAAAATCGTGAACAATATAACATACATCATCCCGAATTTTCTCTTAGATCCGATTCATAATATTCGGTTGAGCGTTATCAAAAATATAAATTTTAAATTTCTAATATTTACCAAAGATCTGGATTAGTGCCCGGGGTTCACTCCCCATTACATGGGACTTTAAACATAACTGGAGTAATGTGGGTGTACAATAAGTACACCTCGGTCTATCTCTTCGGGGAATACAGGCGTAAGCATTGTATGCTTTGCATGTATTTATTTGTACGTTGTAAAACAGACCAGTCTTTCCTTCTCTGCAGTTCGATTGCGTTGCGTCACAGGCATGTATTCGATTCTGGAATAGTAGAAGCCTCTTGCTTACGTTGCCAGCCCATTCGTTGAGACGTATTCTGTATTCATCCAATGTGTTTACTTTACTGAATTTAGAATGTGCTAGTGCATCCTTTGAAATTAATATTAAAACTAGCTTGCACCCGCAGATTCGCCTGCGTGGCAATAAGATTTCATGCACTAAATGTCAACCCCCATTGAACCTCCTCAGGGGTGGATTTACGGAAAACGTCACGTCGTCGTTTCACGTCTTTAGGACCAGTGGTTCAGTTTGTGTGTTGATATATAAGTACTTTAAATTGTATATGTATAAAATATATATGTTTAAAATTGTTAAGACTATTAGAAGTCTTAACAATAAGCAATAAGAATGATTTAAAAGAAGTACTTACATTAATCTTATTAAACGAGCAATTCTTGTATTTCGGAAACGGCTCCAACGAGTTTCATGAACTGTATTGTGAATGGGGGTTCAGGGGAAAAAAAATATCAAGCAAGGTTTCTTTCATGTATAGAAAACATCGTTTTAACCATTAAACAAAGTTTAGTTATTTGGGAGATAAAGACCAACCAGGTTCTATAAATATTACCTACGACTGTAGTGAGAAATACGAAATAACCTCTGTGAGTTCGGAAGACTAAAATAGTTCGTACCTAGTGTAAACATAGAAGACAATGATAATAGTATCATAATGATAGACAATGAACGAGAATGTACTGAATAGCCGATCTTAGGGACTAACAATCGGCTAGTTGTCTGTTTTCAAATACCAACCTCTTCGGTAGCCAGACGATTAAGAATGAAAATGTTGTCCATCATTAGAAGCTTAAATGTCACTTGAATTCCCTTCGTCGTTTCGTTTTTGGAATTTATACGGGATTTTATAGGATACAATGAAAAACGATTAGGATTTTATCCTTCGTAGAAATGCTCTAATGTGTATTTGAATGCTTTTACTGAAATTTGGTTGAATTATATTAAAGACAAAGGGAATCTTAAGTCTTTCGTCAACAAGAACAATGGACTACAATGTATTTAATGTTGAAAATGTCAACAGAAATACTGCGCTAGGCATATTTTCTGCCATTTCTGCGTGACTGTGAACTCTGTGCTTTGGCAGACAGGACATACAGTCTACAGTACTGCCAAAGGCAACTATACTACAACTACATTTTGAACTGAATACAAATTAAAATACATACGCATCAATTATGTCCACGTATCCAATAAATTTGAAGTGTCAAAACTCTTGAAAAATTCCATAAAGCGATTTCGGGAGGTTTTGAGAAATAATATAAAGTAACAATCATTACCAGTTCCAAAGTCGTATTATTTTAATTCCAAATTTCCAAGTGATAATAGACTAACTTTGGAACGATATAAACGATACAGTCACAAAGTTGCGTCGTTCAAAGTAATGCGTGCAGGCTACTCATGGTAACCATCATTTTCTCGAGTTCACAATTTCGTTATCATTGTAAAGTCTGGGGATAACAGTTCGAGAATAAATGGGTAATATTCCCCCGTTTTACTGTAGCCAGTGTCGCGTGCGGACTGTTTACATTTATCGGAGTACTTGGTAGTTACTTCGCGTTGATGGTTTGAGAGACGCCGCTTTGTTTGTAAGCATACTCGTAGTCTGCGCGGCGGCGGGAGCGACTTTGTTGTAGATGAAAGAAATTCACTGTCTCTGATGCCAAAATGTATATTCAATACAATATGAACATATATCTAAACGATTTCCAGGAATAGCTAGATGGTATGGTAGTATATCTCAAAGTCGGATGTTAGATTGTGACGTTAAGCACCTACCTACCTACCTAATAACCCCTGATTCAGGAACTATATGAATACACTATGATATTTAAACTATCAGATGTTTATCATATTACAATAATCATCTCATTTTAGTCTTGTATTTCATGACTCTTTTAGTAGAAGTAAAATGTATGAACACGTTCGTATAAATTCGAAAAAGGAAACTTGGAGTTTTATGAGATAGCCCATACCTCATAAAAACAGACAAAACCATCATAGTAATTGAGTCAGCCCTTTGTTTCATTTTCGTGTTGCGTTTCCGCTGTCACCGCCAAGAGGAAGGGACGTGCATTCGTGAACTGCCGGCCGGTTGCCAAAATGCGTTGGCGCCGAACTTTGTGACGCCAAATGCGCCAAATGATGCTAAGTCACAGTAGCGTTCAGAAGCCGAGGAAATGTGCCGCATTTATTGTACAAGTCATTCACCGACTCGAAACGCTTGAAATAGCTTTTTTGGTTATTAGGATGTTCACGTCATCGCTACAGGCGACCGCTACATCCATAAAGCGAATAATTAATTGAAAACCCCAGACACGTGTAATGGATTCGATGTTTTTGATGACTATTAATGGTGTCTGCCTATTTAATTTAAAACAATAGCCAAAAAGCCTTGAAAGTTAATTTTAAACGCATGACCAGCTAGATAGACTGTCTCGTCCGTTAATTTTAATGAAATGACCTCATATACAGTTGTGTTTGGCCTATATATCCGCTTGTTCAGTCTCACTAACCTATTTCCAAATTAGATAGATCGAAAATGTCACCTAACACATTACCCACTCTTCGAAATTGATCACTAATTGAGCATTTTAGAATTGGTTTGGGTACGTTTATAGCGAGAAATAATGAATATTTAGTAATCATTTGCATGACTGTTCATAATCAGTATCAGTAAAATGATGACTTTTCAGTTTGCAGTTATGTCGTATCATTTATTAGATTATATTATCATGGGTTTGAACAACTCTTCTGTGAATTCCCGATAAGCAATTCAATGAGCAAATTAAATGCACTCTTCAAAGCGCTGCCAAATCTCAATCTCAACTAGAAATAGATGAGAGGAATTGTAAATTTGAAAAAGCAATTGTGAAAGAATCTCAAACAATGAACGCCGGTACGGAATGAGATTTCGTTTTCTTTCGAATCCATTCCGCAGTCGAAAGCGGGGCGGGGGCGGACAGTCTTTTGTATGGGGCAATCGTCGTCGGCTTAAACGTTCTCCCCAGCCTGAGGGTACAGGGGGGCTATGGAGGGGAGTCTTTGTGTCCGCGCCTTTATGTCCAACCAGCCACAAACACTGCCGGTCTTCAATAAACTGATTGCATTAGACCAACGCGTGCATGCATCGAGTATTTTATAAAATCTTGCACAAATATTCAGGTATTCAAAGCGCAGTCCAACGGATAATAATAATTTACAAAAAAGTGTCTATTTTACTCACACGTTTTTGTAAATGAACATACAGTAATTATACTTACTTACTAAACAAGTAAGATCGAATGTTAAAAGTGACGTATCCTAGAATGTTATTACAGACGTCACAGATATTATTTTGAAGTTTGAAAGGTTATTACGTGCCACACTTGTTGAAGCGGAGTATGATACTCCGCTTCATCAAATCGGAGCATTACAGAAGATAATCTCCCTTATTACTAAACATCGCCTAAGGTCCTTGGTTTAAAGTAGTTCTATTAATATCAAAAGGGATGGACATAGTTTAAGACCATGTTTGGTCAAGTCTTGGTTCAATCATGTTTGGAACAACTGAGCTCAAAGATTCACAGTAAATACAAAGAGATTGCAACGTAATTGAGTTTCTAAACTATTAATTGATTCTATGCTAAAAGTAATACGAGACATTGTGGTCGAAATGTCTGAAACAATTTTCGGTTATATTGTTTCCATTATCACAAGTTAAAACTTCTAACCGTTAATCGAATAAACGCTAATTCATTTATTCGAAACAAGTTGAATGATCAAATTATATTGGGCATGTTTTGCTTCAGATTTAGCATACTTCAACCTCCGAATCAATTAACCTAAGTATTTGCTTCAAATTTGTTAATTATGTTTCTAGCCCCTCGTCTAGGTTAAAATGGAATTAATTATATTTATATTTCTAGATTAAGTACCCCCGGGAGTATGTAAAGAGAAAAGAGCGTTAGCGCAAATTATATTTACTTGGGGTAAACAAATAATTTCCGCTAAATAACAAAATAGGTTTATCGGGTTAGCTTTTTCCTTGGTTGATTTTTGTAAGAGTACAACATTCGGCTGTTATTTATAAGGAATGAAATCATTATGTCAATATAATGATAACTGTTACAGTGTTTCCCCGTTCGCTACATAGATGGCTCTGCTCGCTAACAATTGCGAAGTTTGAGTACAAATACACGAGAACCTAAATCGCGCAATAAGAGTTTTCGAGCCCAATATAGTATACTAGCGGACCTCACGCGGTTTTTACCCGCGTAGTTCCCATTCCCGTGAGAGTACGGGGATAAAATAAAGCCTATGTTACTCGCTGATGATGTAGCTATCCAATGATGAAAGAATTTTTGAAATCGGTTCAGTAGTTTTTGAGCCTATTCATTACAACCAAACAAACAAAGTTTTTCTCTTTATAATATTAGTGTGGATATAAAAGTTTCCAACTACAACACTAGCTAGTCTTGTTACGAAAATAAAATCATGAAATTGTACAGTGTTCACGCATCAAATAGACTGCATGGGTATCTATTAAGTGGCAACGTTGATGTGGGTATAGGCAATCAGATGGGTCGGTCCTTCGATTTAGATTTATGGTCCTAAAATTTCATACAGACAACAGGATCGGGTGATCTTTGTAAATTGAATCCAAAATTGCCCATTGGGTGCGAAAGTGGTCTTTCTTGCATTTTTTTTCTATTAATATTTATAACTACAATTTAAGGCTTTATTTCGCGATACCTTTATTTTCTTCCAAAATAAAAGTAGCCTACTCTCTCCTTGTAATATCAGCAATCTTCCAGTGAAAGTCCCATTTAAATCGGTTCAGAGATTAGCCGGAAGAAACAGGCAGACTGACAGACAAAAGGGATATTTTTAATGTTAATAAGTAAGTAAGTAAGAACTTACCGTATATACTTATACTAATTAGGAATGAAAAACAGACATACATACAATTGTATTTATTTGTACCTATAGATGTACGTAATTTACGATGTATTCAGAGAATTAAATGGCAATAAATATTGTATAGCTTCCCTTTGCATGGTGGATTATTTCTTATTATAAAAATTTAATACCAGCTTTCGCCCGCGGCTTTGTGTAGCTGTTTACTCAATATTTGTGAAATAATTTTTGAGATTGTTAAGTTTAACTAATGAGTAGTTAAGTTTAACTTCTACACACAAACTACCAAACATACCCTTATTATATTAGAGCGATATTAAATCGATATAAGCAGGTGAAAAATACATATGTAAAGATCGACTATGTTTTATAAACTTGCGGTAATATTTCTTACGTTGCTACTTACAAAAAAAGAATTCGTCCTGAAATTGCTCCTCAACAAATAGGCTTACAAGTTTCACAGTATTGCATCCCCTTTTGCTCCGTAATGGGTAGCTTACGTCAAAATTCCCTTTCTTTTAATAGCTTTGCGATGAAACTTTTTTCATAAGAAAGTTATATAACTACATCCTAAGTATATGGTAATATTGTAACCGGTTTCCTAACTGTTATTGAAATTC
This sequence comes from Watsonalla binaria, assembly GCA_929442735.1. NCBI lineage: Eukaryota > Metazoa > Arthropoda > Insecta > Lepidoptera > Drepanidae > Watsonalla > Watsonalla binaria. The sequence goes on from OV838932.1 coordinate 4,186,772, forward strand.
AATTCGTAATTATCGAGCTATTAATACTGCGTATGGGGAAAACACTACTAACATAGTCTACGTCATTTGCCAAATGAAGTGCGCGGGTATCCTTTATTGTAACACAATAAAGGATGCCTATCGCTAGATCGAGCCGGGCCCGAGCCGAGCCCGAGCCGTCACTCGGTTACCGCTCGGTATGGCGGGAGTGTGTCCATACAAAATATAATGTAATATACTCGGACCCGGCTCGGTGCGAGTCATCCTATATACGACGTGTAAAATGGCTACGTGTAAATGTTGCTACATAGCAACAATTGATTCGGATACAGAGTGCAGTGACATCTCTACTAAAAAAAAATATGCTCTCGCCATCCCAGAAGGGTCTCCGAAGGGGTAAGCAGAAGTACAACACCCACATATCACCGAATATGATTAAGTGCCAACGTGACAGAGAGTGAGTCCATCGCCGACTCAGGCACTATACAAACGTCTTTGAATTATCAGACATATGCTGGTTTTCTCACGATATTTTCCTTCACCGTTAAGCACGTGGTGTAAAATAACTGCAAATAAGTTTTTAGAAAAACTCATTGGTACACGTCCCACTGGGATTCGAACTTGCGTCGCTTGCGTAGCAGGTGACTGCTCAAACTCCGAGGCCATCACGGCTATTCTCAACTATGTTATATTATAGTAGCTCAATGCTCGCAATAAAATTTATGTATTTTACTCATATTTACTGAACTGCCCGTATTTATGAAGCGGAAAGCGGTCAATTAGTCTAATAGAATAATGGATTATTAACATGGTATAAAGTTTCATTCTAATCAACCTAATGCATATGTTAACAATGTAATATTCTTCGAAAATACATTGCAAGTATTCAAAGTTGTGTAACTCACTCTGAAGGTTATATCTCATTTTATGTTTGGAATGGCAGTAAATAACTACTTATTGCGAATTCCAACTTGATCCAGACCGCAATTTGTTTGGCGAACGAATTACTATCTCAGCATACTAAAAGGAAAAGAAACCGCATTACTCAAGCACAAAACTAAAAACAAATCTTGCCAAATAAAATAACACTCGGGTGGCTTGAAATGATATATACTCGTATATGTTTTGTGACAAATTCGCTGACAGCTACTTACGCGATCCTGCTTAAGTTTGTGTCGACTGGTGAGAAGTAGAGATTTACTTATATCGAGCTGAGTTATACTTACGTTGCTGTATAATTTAAAACAATCTAAACATACAGATAAATAAAGTTGAAGTGTCTGTTTGTAATTACAAAATAACAGTTTTTCACTAATTGTATATGAAAGTATATACGGTAGGTACTGACATAAAAAAAATGTTTAAATTTTTTCTCTGTCTGTCTGATTATTCCGGCTAATCTCCGAAATGGCTGGACCGATTTTAAGTATGGCGTATAGCTGATGTTACAAGGCGTAACTATTATTAAAAAAAACATAAGGGATCCGCGGGTTACCCATGAAATTAACTCAACGCGGGTAAAACCGCGGGGCAAAGTTAGTCTGTAATAAAAGGTCGGGCATAGTTTCATATTCTAGTATTCAAAATAATAAACATCGTCTAATATTTCTATCGACCAATTTGTGAATAGTGGTCGGTCTGGCACGTACTTTCCCGTATAAATAATATACGAGATTTCGTCCGATTCTGGTCTAGTTTTCGCTTAAACTGTGTTTTGCAATATGGGAATTGACACATTCCCCGACCCGGGGATCTAACCTAGGACCTCGTGATGAAGCATAATAAGCATAAGTGGAGTAGCGAGAGAATGAGAGACAGAGATATATTAAATGTATTATGATCATCAATCAAAAGTCATGAAAGACAGATTCTATGTTCGCGAAGGTTTCAAATTTATCTTGTCTCCGTCGACCCGGTAAATTGTCGTCTTAACTTGGGCCAACCATTTATTTGCGTTTAGACTCGATACTAGGCTTGTCTTATATTATGCAAACGAGTTTTCATTCCGGACTCAGGCCACAAAATAAAAATATATCAAGAGGGCCGCTTCCTAATGTTTTCTGAAATTCGAATGGGGTATTTATTCCAGGGTTAAATTATATATATTCTAATAGTAACTTTAGATGTGCACGTAAGGAATAGGTTTGTGGAAATGTTCTAGCGTTCATGATTTATTTTGTTTACATTTTGATGGGTCTGGAAATGTTTTGTCCAGTCATCTTTTGAATTTACTCACAACCCTCATTTAAGTACTCACCAATCCATTTGCAGCCACACGACAAGACAATGTAAAGACATGTAGAAATTATACTTTAGGTAAGGGACGCTCGGATCGTCAGTCCCTTTTGCGTCTGGGTGCATGCGCCGTTTCCTCCAAAGTGCTGCTATCTTTCTCTGAGTTCTTTTTATGCTTGGGCGTTGGGATCGAAATGAAACGGAATCCTTCCAAGGTAATCTTGAGGAGTTGAATTGAGGGGGATTTAAGTCTTCTTTTTAACAGCACATGTAATTACTGTTAAAATACGGTTATAATAACGAACCATGGCTGAAATCAATGCTTAATTTCTTCTCTGTTCTTAATATGTATTCTTTATTTTTAAATATTATTTCTTGAACTCAGTGACGTCACTCTTATGAAAACAATTGCGTGTTTTATGTGAACACCAAATTCTCTTTCAGTTATTACCCTTTTTAAAGGAGGAAGCAGAGACATTTCTTGCCCTTTGAGGGTTTTTACAGTAGTACTTTTCACCGAACAGGAAAATTGGCGATTCTGTAGCATTCACTCAGATACGACATAGAATAAATTCAACTAAGTAGGTACTTATAAGGACAGATTATAAAATTGTATGTCAGTAGGAAAACTTCGCGTCCATAAGATATTTGCCTTTAACATGGAGGATTGGAGGCGCTGCTTCTCAGCCTTCAGGTATAGTGAAATTAATTTGATTTTACTATATTGTGACCGTAATTGCATTCATTATGAGTACCGCAATTATAGGTTTGAACATGTTTTGACGTTGATTATATCGTATTGCGTATTTTTCATATATATTTTTTTATTTATAGTAGTATTTTATTCACTCACCGCTAAGGAGGCTTCTACGTTCGTAAAGATAGAGTGAGATAGGCAATGGTGAGTAGACACTCTTGGTGCTGGTCAACTTCATAGGCAGCAGCCGCTTACCATCAGGCGAACTCAACGCTTGTTTGACAGTTTTACAGTGTAAAAAACTGGCACAAAACGTGCAAATCCATAACTTCTTAGATATGATTTTTCTCTAGTCGATCCGCATGAAGGTAATTTACTGGCGTGCGAATCGACACCCCGAAAGTTTGTAATGGGCAATAATCCTAAAAAACTGATAAGTTATCTATAGTAGTCTTGCCTCTATTACCTATATTTATTTATAGACCTGAGATGAGACTAGTCTTAAGATATCCAGGGTTCTATACTTTGAGCTACAAAGTTTAAGGTGTATAATAAGTTTCCCAAACTAGCGATATTATTGAATAGAGTCCACGTAATAGATTTTCAAGCTTCAATGAGCGCGCCTTTATTGGCGAACGTCGCTACACTTTAAAATATTGATGCTGGAACTGAAATAAACGATACAAAACATATAAAAAATCCTTTACAAAATACTTTTTGCACCCATATTTTATCGACGCTACAAATTATGGAAGCTCTTTGAGTTTTATACGAACTTTATAAATCAAACTAAGTGCTTCAGCTTGCTGAATTTTATTAGTCATTGCGTTGAATTTCAAAGTCGGCTCACAGCAAGTTGTAATTACTTTTGAGATTCGAAGAAACTCCTTGTTAACCTGTTAGCTTTTCGTTAATAACTTGAGTATTTATGTTTTAATTGAGTACCAACTGGAGTCTGGTTGGTTTCCTTGGTCGCATTGCTTGTTGAATATTTAAACTTGTGTACGCCCTTGAAGGCGTGGTCAGTGGGAACAGACCTTAGTTAGGAGGTTTAGTGCAATCCTTGTTTATTATTTGCCTTATTTGATCAGTCTTTGAGGTTTCTATGTATATTATTATTTTTAGACTTGTAAAATGTCATTTTGTGAACAAATTCAGAAACTACCTCATCCCTATTGGTCAAGATTAAGTGTCAACTCAACCCAAGCAATGAATGCGATGGAAAAGTCTTCTCCAAAGGTCTCATAAAGTCTGAAAAATATTCAACTAAGCTCCAAAACGTTGGTGATAGGGACCTCAGACAGGCATTTCGAAGGAAAGTTAATTTTGGACATGATAGTATTCAGGTCACTATGTATTTGCGGAACATACCTAATACATAGATAAATAATCTTAAATTCACTCATAATTACATAATATGGGTTATTCCAATAATACCCATTGAAAATCCTAATCAATGGGGAATAGTGGAAAAAAAGTCCAAAAATCCCCATTGCGATCAGAAGCAGCTTGGAATAGGGATATGAGCAGTAGGTGCTTAATGTAACTAATTACAAATAAAAAACTTGACCCAATTTGGAATCCGTCGGTATCACTCGAGATCGTGTCAAGTAGGTTGGCAGCATAAACAAGATGCCATATTTTCCATTTAGATTATAAGCACTGTAACTACAGGTAATCCAACTAGCAAGTGTGTCGAATAGTTGTCGTGATTACGATTGCTATGCAGCTTTTCTATGTAGAAGCTAATAAGCGTTACGTAATTTGCAATGTATATGTAACAAAGTCGTGCTTCCATCAAAAGTAACATAAATTTAACAAAAAATATCAATAAGTAATTACTGTTATATTTAGTTAGACACTTTATTAACCCCAGTAGGTAACCCCAGTTACACCTATGTGTCTATTGTGGTCTGAAGTAGTAACGGTGGTTACCATTAGGTCACAAATTTATCGTATGCTAGCTATCACACGAAGCTTAGTATGTTGCAAAATTGTATTCTACAAGAGATTACTAATTCCATTTCTTACTTATTACTCCCTCCCAGTAGAGAAAGCCATAGAAATTAGTGGAGACGAATTATAATTAATTTTGATCGCGAAGAAGAAATTCGAAATACCCTGGTGAGGCGTGTAATAAAAAGCTTTGGTACGGTCAGTATTAAACGTTGCTAAGCCAAAACGAACTTTCAGATTAGGAATCTTCCTACGGAAGTAACCAAAAGAAAAGGTTTTTGTTAAAAGTATTTAATTAGCTGTTTTGATGATCACTACAATTTTTTTTAGTATAAGCTTACGTAAGATCTCTCAAGGACCTCTAGATAACATAATCTCATAAACAAATATGGAACATCCAATGGGCTATTTTATCACCAAAATGAAAATAAATAATTTTGAAATAAAATATTGACTGTAACTTTTGTTGTTGTCTGTACTAGTAACGATGTTAGAGGGGCGATTAGGACAGATAATAACGTGCTCGAACACTGCAGGGAGTTGAAAAAACTTGTACTACCTGCGTCCTAATGAAGGTCGCCGTTTGCCGGGAACAGGAAAATTATTACCCTCCAACGGATGTCCAATCATACAACATTACAAAGGTAATCATCGACCAACTTAATCTTCTCTTTGTTTGAATATAACAAAGTTAAATGTTGCCTGACGTCCGCACTTCGTACAATTTCTTTCAATAAGAATGAGCCATTACAGCGAAGTGGAAATGCTCAATTCAATTCCGGGTTTGAATAAACAAAATGATTATTTAATTTATGTAAAATTAAATGTTATCTCACGATTTCAAACAAGATCACAGACGTTTATAGGTTATGAAAATATTGAAATTCATTCGAATGTTACCAAACGTGAATGTTTTTAACGACGAATTATGTGCAAAGATTAAAGACGCAAAGAACGGTGCAGAGATACAAATCAGATAAAACGAAGTCAGACGTCTACCCAAAGGAAGAAAAAAGAGCGAGACGACCACGACGGACCAAAGTAAATAAAAGAAGTGGACTCAGATTGTTCCAAATGGACTTATTATTACGTTGGTGGACCCACCGCGAACACGACCGGCCGTACCTATTAACTCGTTGAATTTTTTGTAATGCCCTATTTTTAGCTTTATAATTCTGTACAGATAAATACAATTAAAGTGTCTGTTTGTAATTCGAAAATTACAGCTTTTCACTAAATGCATAAGAAGGTATATAAGGTACTGAAATGAAAAAAACTATTTAGATTTTTTTTTGTCTGTTTGTTCCGGGTAATTTCCCCAACGGCTGGACCGATTTTAACGGGACTTGTAGCTCACTGGTAGGTAGCTAATGTTACAAGGAATAACTTTTATTTAAAAAAAAACTTTGAGGTTCCACTGGACACACATGAAATTACGTCTACGCGGGTGAAACCGCGGGGCACAGCTAGTTTTTTTAATATGATAGGCAGGTACAACTCTGAAGTGAAGCATTTAGTTTGCGATATTACTTCTACGTTTGGTTAATGCTACACTTTTTCTTTGATTTACGTTTTAATTTAAAAATGTACGAAAAAACAAATTGGTTTTTGAATTGTCAAGCAGAATAAGAAAACGAACGCCTTTTTTATAATATGACTCCAAGATTAAATTCACGCAAACGTGGTTTTTACAAGATTAAGTTAGTTTTATGTGTACTAGCTTCTACCTACCTGCATAATAATAAATAATAGTTCCAAAAAACTAGAAAACACGCTTTAAATAGAAAACTAAACTATAAAACAGAAAATAAATATTAATTAATGTAAAAAAAATATTAAATATAAGTTATTAATAGTTTCAATAAAAAAAAAATCTTTTATTTAAAAAAAGCGAAGGTGCTTTTCAAGATACTATCGAAATGATAATCCTTCTCATATCTGTCAATTAAATATTCATAACTATTGACACCATGCACCCCACGTCTTCCAGATTATAAGCAGTATTTTAAAATCTTTTGCATTGGCAACCCTCACAATCAATGGAGCAAACATTCTTATTTCCAAAAATAGGCATAGATTTCTTACTGTTTGAAGAGCTTATATTTATACTGTGACAGAATTATGAAATTCCCATGACCTGTCATAATGTAGTGAACAGGGGGCCTATTCGCATTCGCCGAAAAACGAATTTTCGTCAGAAAGTTTGTAAAGCTCCTACTACGGTTTTAATGCGTTCTAAAATCAGTCACAGCACATTCCTAGGAAGCATTTATTTTTCATCAAAAGAAAGTCAAATTCGGAGAACTCGTAATCGCAGGAAGTGTATGAGGAGATGCATGAATGTGGATGAAGCGAAAGAAGTATGTAAGGATCGTAGCTTGTGGCGAACGGTGTCCTTGCCTACCTCCATGGGATACCGGCGTGGGCATATGTATGTATGTATGTAGAATGTTTTTGTTTGTGACTAATGATTTCTTGCAGTCTCGTATCGCCTTTATGATCAAGACAGTGTCAGTTATGTCAATTTACATTAATCTAGTCTCCAATCTTGAAGCTGAAACGTGAAAAACGGAAGAGTGTTCATTCGATCATCGGAAAATTCAAGGTAATATAATTTTCAATAATCCAGAAAGCAGACTTGCAAAATGCTCGCCTATTTTTCTCAACGACCATAAGCTCCACTTGACTTCTTTGTCGGCATTTGTTTCCATCCTTTGAGTTCAAGCTATTATTACCTTGCGAGAGAACGATTAACAATAGTGTAGCAGATTTTAAATGAATCGCGATTCGCGAAGCAATTGAAGTGGTTGAGAGTTTTATTGAAATAAGTTAAAGGCTATCTGAACAAATACTACTTACCTACAAATGTTGATTAGTACCCGATTAGTGGCAATAGGACCCTTATTGCAACATATTAATGAAATGTACTACATACTATAAGGATACCTCTGCTAATATATCCCATCGGGAAATACATGTATATGTATGCTAATAATGAGAATATATGGAAGAGGTCTAAGACGATCTTGTAAAAGCTTCCACATTTATTCTCGCTGCTTACCTCTTGAGGAGTCCCCTCAGCATGGTGACAATATAATAGGCAACTTTCTGATGAAAACATTTTTTTTTGCACTAGCCACCACTCTCAGCTTCTCCCCCGTAGATTTTTCGTAGTAGTTCAACCCCTGAGAGGTGAAATTTTGAAAAACTCTTTCATAGTGTATACACCTCACGAATTATGCACCGACCAAATTAAATGTCCTTAGGTTCAGCGGTTTAGGCTGGGCGTTGAACGTCAGTCAGTCAGGACTTTGTATGACACGTTTAGATCTAAAAACATGGTATGGTAACCAAGAGATTTGGATTGATTCATTTTCAATGTGATATTATGATGAATGTTTTTGTACCGTAAAAAATGAGATCATTTATTAAGAGCCGTCAAAACAGCAAATTCATGCGTTTTTTAAAAGCTTTGTAACAGGAAAAAACTTCATTTACAAATACTCAAAATGGATATCTAAAATTGGGTTTGATATGTTATTGATAGTTTTTTAAAAGGCTCATAAAATGTATATATATACAGATACGGAGTTTGTAGTTCGTTTAAAATATGAATGTATATACGGTACAGATATTAAACCAATTATTGAAAATTTGCTTATTCTCTCTGTCTGTTTGTTTCGGCTAATCTCTGAAACGGCTGGGCCGTTTTTAACGGCACATTCGCTGGGTAACTAATTTCACAAGCAGTAACTCAGGTCACCCATGAAATTAAGTCTACGCGGGTGAAACATCATCTCCCTGGCCTTATCCCATACATTGTTGGAGTCGGCACTTGATTCAACCCGATGTGGCTGATCACCTGATTTTTATACGAAGCGACTGCCATCTGACCCCTTCAACGCGGAAAATCAGTGATCTTAGTTAAACCAGTTGTCAGATTATTTTAGGTCTCCGACTGACCAGTAACGATTGCCAAAAGTGATTAATTGGCAACCGTATACCGCTATCTAAGATTCATATTTCAAATGTAACTTTTAAAACCACTTTAACGTTCACCCCTCACGATATTCCGAGATGGCCTTAGGGTGAGACATGCTCTCAAAGTAATTTTATCTGAGTCGTGCTCAACACACGGGTTGGATGGAAGTAATTGTAATCTGGAAGTTATTATTTTAATGTTATGTAGGACTAGCTGTGCCCCGCAGTAACAACATGTTTTTTTTAAATAAAAGTAGCTGGAAATCCTATGTTACTCCTGGTAATATTAACTATGTACTAATGAAAGTCCCGTTAAAATCGTTCCCGCCGTTTCGGAGATTAGCCGGAACAAACAGACAGACAGAAAAAAATTAAAATTGTTTGTTTTATTTCATTTCAGTGCTTTATATACCTACTTTCATATCAGTGAAAAGCTGTTATTTTGGAATTACAAACTGACACTTCGATATTATTATATCTGTATATATGCAGTCGTGAGAATAAGTTTTCAAGGTCCGAGAAAAGTTTTCTAATTTTCACCCCAAATGAATGTTAGGTTCTAAATCTAAATTTAAAAGCAATAATTTCATTCTTCGGGACAATTTATAGATTACTGGATGTTACCTACGACTTCGCCCACGTAATTATTGTTTTATATATAGTTCATATCTTTCAGCCAAATCGGTGGAGGTTTAACCTAGATAGCGTAACAGACAGATGCATTTTCTTATTTAGAGGTACTATAAAATGTTCTTTACAGGTTTGTTATTACATTAAAATATCTAAAACGCCTAAAGGCGGACCTGGGGGCCTATCATAATTGTTTATGCAGAGCGTAATAAGAACGTTTTGACGTTTCATATTTATACCGTAAAATTAAACATTAAAGCTAAAGAAGTTCTTAATACGCGCTGCTTGAATGATCATAGTTGTCTCCCTGGGTCTGTAGACGAAGTAATATTATCTTCACGCTCCGCAAGTAGAAACGATACAAAATGTACGGGAATGACACGTGACTGATTCTTCTCAGTAAAAGCAACCTTCCGAACCTGGCGGTAGCATGTATAATCCTGTATAATTATGTCATTCTGACGATTTGAAAGTGCTTTGTAAAAAGTTTAATCGAATAAAGATACTTTTGACTTTGACTTTGACTTATGTTCGTACCATATTTGTTTTTAATGTTTCTATTAGCTCAAGCGCAAGAGGATGGTACTTTATCTAGGCCTACAGAACACCTGGATAAGTTAGATAATCTTCAAGAAGTTAAGTTGGATAATCCTTCTTAGTTGACAAATAATTGGGATGAGCTCTCAATACACGACACGGTTCGACGTCGCGCACCTGCATTGTCTAGCTGTAAATTAATTATCTGTGCCCCTGCAACCTGACATACTTGGTAAAGTGCCTTGCCAGCAATATAATTAGTCGTGTCTATTAATCAGTGTTTTAGTCTGTTCATACTACGAGTATATGTGATGCATTAAGATATTCAAATAGGTATTTTTTATTTTTAACGGTGTCGTCACGATTTATGATTTACCTTAACAGTAACTAGTTATTTTATCGATCTATCTGTCTGTCTGCGTAAAAAATTATACATGCACAGCTACCCCAGTATTGCGCTCATAACTTGTGACGGCACCTATGGTAACAAGCTATGGTGTGCTTGCCGGACTACGCACGAACAGGGAGCCAACTATGATAGTTTATTCAGCGCGCATTAAGAACTTCTGAGATTTGTTAAATTTTATGGTACCAAAATAAAACGTCACAGCTCAGAAGTCTTAATACGCTCTGCTCAAACCTACATCGTGGAAAAATCTATCTAATTATAATGGTAGCGGAAGCGTTCGAAAGGGGAGAGGAAGACCTAAGAAACAATGAATAGATTTTGTGTGAAATTATATGGCTAGAATGGGAGTGAATACAGATATGACGGCTGATAGAGAGAAATGGAAGAGAAGAACACATTGCGCCGACCCCAAATAACATGGGATAAGGGGCAGGAGGATGATGGTGATGACGGTAGCTTTTGAAAAAGTAGGTAAATCCACATGATGCGTCTAGCAAATTTCGATAAGTGCATACAGGTTTAAAAAACCAAATGAAAACAATACACTAGAAGATACAGTCGAATAGACAAACGATATGTCAATATCATTCAGATATTTAACTTAAAAGGATGAATAAGGGCATTTCTGAACGAATAATCAAATAAAATAACGTCACAGGTGATGTGTGAGTTCTTACAAAGCATTAAAAGGCCAAAGCTCCGCACGGTGGTCTGTCAAAACAGATTACGCTGATAAACCTCTAGTGAATACCGTCCGCGCCCGTACTCAACCATGCGGAGTGAAAACATTGTACATCCATGCACAGTATCTATGTACGTACAGACAAAAGCAGCTATCCTAAATGACCATACATCATAATAAAAATATTTATTAAACACTAGCTACCGTGCGCGGCTATGTCCGCGTGTAATTACGGATCCCTTATCAACTTCGATTAACAGTATAACCTATTGTATATATATATATATATATATATATAGCCTTAAAGTAGGTTTCTATTATTGAAAAATATTCTTAAAATCGCACCAGTAGTTTCGAAGTTATTAAATAAATAATGTCCGAACATTATCACATAACACTTAGTCCCAAACTAAGCTAAGCTTTGATACTAAAATACTTTGTTCGGAAATAATTAAGTATAATACATACCAAACACCCAGACACGGCAAACATTGTTAAGCCCTGACACGGGAATGAAACCAGAGACAGCTAGAATATAAGCCAGGTTTACTAACCACTAGACCAACGGTATCGTCAAATATTTGTTACAAACAAACAGATCTTTCCTCTTTATAATAATTATAAGTATATACAGAGTATACAAACTGGTAATAGTCGATTTTTGTATCGAATTTTCCGTATATTTCTAATTAAAAACTCTCAGCCGAGTTTCATCAACTGCTTTAACTATAAAAAGTAATCACCTTGCAACCAAGCCCCAGTAATGCTGAAGTTATTTTCACACTTTTCAGACTTGACAGTTTCCCTTCTGAATGTAAAGAGGTTGCACGTCGTCTGGTAGAAGCTTCTCGTGACAAGCGGGCTGGGGCTTTTCTCGCTCAGAGAATCAGCATTGCTATTCAACGTGGCAATGCTGCCAGCCTTCTTGGCACGATCCCGAGAGACACCGATTTGGGCCAAGTTTTCTACTTGTAATTAGTTTTTAGTTACCTATTTATTATGAATGTAATAATAGAAAGTGAGAGATTTCTGATTTGACTAGTTTCAAAATTACATTGTTCTCTTTGTTACGTTGCTCTTGGAAATACTTTTTGGTGAAGCAATTAATTTACCGACCGTCATTTCAATATTTTTTAAGAGGTTTATTTAGCTACGTATTTTATTGCTGACTGTACATATATAATAATTTTATCTCAGACAGGCTGTCTCGTTAGTATAGTGGTTGCAAACACTACTGCGAAACATGGCGTCTTGGGTTTGATCCTCGGACCAGGCAAAGCGTTATTGGGTTTGTCCATTAGTAAATTCTGAATGAGTTATATTTAGCATTTTTTTATATGCTCACGCCGTATAAAAAAATGTAATCCTGTTTAATCGTGTCTTTCTGACGATTTGAAAGTACTTTGTAAAAAGTCTAATCGAATAAAGATATTTTTGATTTTGATTTATGACAGACGGTGAGTCCATCGCCGTCTCAGGTACTACACGTCTTTGAATTACTTCTCAGACATTTACAGGTTTCCTCACGATGTTTTCCGTCACCGTAAAGCACGTGGTGTGAAATAACTGCATATAAGTCTTCGGACTGGCGTCGGTTGCGTGGCAGGTGACTGCTCAAAGCCCGAGACCACCACGGCTCAAATACAGGCGCGAATCACAGTCATCACGGTCACTCTGTAGAACTACAAAATATATTGGGCAAAAACTTAGTTATTACTATTGAAGTCTTATAAAATATTCAAAGACTCAATTTTTACACAATCCAAAATAACAGATGTTTTTAGATACCAAAAATAGTAAATACTCAACACTCATATTGATCCAACTATGTTTGGTGAATTTACATCATGAAACTACGAGTTTAAAACATTAATAAACCTCTGAAGAAATGTTGGCCAGACAAAAACACTTTCCATGGAAAGTAATAATATTTTCTCTGGCACTGGCATCTTTAATGAACTATTTTGCACATATCATAGTGCCTTTTCACAATAAACCCTCCAAATGTCAAGTCTACAATCACGATTAATGCTGTGTATTGTCTGTCTGTTAGCGAGTGACTGAGTGGGTTAGGTCCTATATCACGTGTATTGAATATAGCAAGCAGAGAAATAAAGAAACCCGTTTATTTTGTTAGTTCTACAAAAGAACAAAAATATACACCAGTAAGTTGTGTATGACCACATTGTCTGCGGCCCGCGCAACTGATAAAACATCATCATCCTGGCCTTATCCCGTACATTGTTGGGGTCGGCAATTGATTCAACCCGATGTGGCTGATCACCTGATTTTTATACAATGCGACTGCGATCTGACCTTCGCAACCACTTTAACGAGGAAAATCTGTGATCTTGGTTAAACCAGTTGTCAGATTATCTTAGGCCTCCGACTGACCTGTAACGATTGCCAAAGATGATAAATTGGCAACCCGGACCGACGGCTTAACGTACTCTCCGAGGCACGGAGAGAACTGGAGCTTCCATCCAATTACTGGCTAGGGTTAGGGTTGCTTAACTTTGCTGATCGAATGATATGCGCAATAGCAACTGTGCCACGAGCTCCTCACGCGCAACTGATTAAACATTGTTCATAATTAACCGAAAGGAGCAAATACTTCACCCGTGTTCCTCGCCTTCCATTTAATTACAAATAGCATTTCTTTTGATACTCTGTTGGTCGTGCATTTACAATTTTACAGACAAACAGACACAGTAGAATTGGTTAAGTAAAGTATTTTCGTAACGTCTGGTTCTTTTGTTTGTGTTCGTATTGATACCTAATGCAGTTGAACTCGATCGGTTTAATGAAATGTATAATTCGGTATAGAAAACGAGAGTTAATTAAAAGATCGGTTGACGATATAAGGAGTGTCGCTATGTGGGTCGAGGACGGGAAGAGTAGGTAAATATAATGCAGTTAGTATATGTGCAGTGCAAATATATATCTCCTCCAATAAGAGAAATTATTTAGAAGGCTATATATCACGATGTTAAGACTAATCCTGGGTTGAAGTTAGCGTTAGTCCAAAGAAACTCAATCGTCCACGCGGATGAAGATCGGGCTGAAGTTAGTTCCTAATAAATCAAGAATAAGGTCGATTTTAATAAATACCAAAATAAGAAAATCGTTGAATACTTAACAATCTTCATTTATAACTGCCAGAAGTAATCCTTGGCCCGCAATTGAATTTCTAATTGCAGCTGCCTCCTAAATTAATGGTAATGTCTTTTAACCCGCAACAATCACATTTAATAAAATTAGAGAAGTAATTTGGGGACCACATTATAAATGGTGTGTCATATTTCTTAACCCACGGACCTTTTGTATAATTTGTCCGCAAGTCTTTTGAATAAGGGACTCGTAAATCAATTTCCGATTATGTCTTAACTATTTGAATTGTGGTGAAAATGTATGTACGAAGTCTTTGAGCTTATATTCATGAGATATACTGTAACCATTACAAAATGAACACCTATTTTTGAAAATAATAATTGATGGGTTCTTCTCAGCAAAAACAATGCAACCGACTGACCGAAACCGGTCGAAACATTAATAATTTTTAAAATGTATATTTGTATAAAGTACTTGGTATAAAGTCTAATCAAATAAAGATATTTATGTTTATGATTTCCATGAAAAATTCAACGACTTCTAGATACCACGTGGCTACTAAAATGTTCATTTTAACTTGTAAAAGTAATTTGGAGTATCTACTCTCATAATAATAAACGGTAAAAGAGTAGAGAGTTCTTTCTACTTACCCAAAAACTATTTGAGTTTTGAGGCGTTTGTTTCAAATCTTAAATATCCCAAAATTATTTCAACAGAGTCAATAATTAGAACACTATAATCGCAATCTAAACATTATCTCGTTATGCCCTTTGCCCTATTAACACCCCTTTGATTAATATCAATAACTATTAGGTAACCCAAGTATTTCGTAACCAGGCAACATAAGATGTTGCTAACCGCTTTGAGAACCTCTGCCACATTCTGAGATTTCGGTTGTTTAATTATAGCAATAGATTGTAGGTATTGGACACGGCCATAGAGTAAGTATTGAGTTATAATAACGAGCAGTGGACCAGATGAGAGGATGCGACCGGAATAACGCCAACTCTGTTCAATTAGTTAGGAAAAAGAAAATATTGCGGCTATGCTAAAGTAAAAAGACAATTCTCAAAATAACCAAAAAATGTATTTCGGATATTTGGATGTTTCTCTAGGTTTCGATTTTTTAGCCATTTTCTGTTATACAGATTGTTTTAGAACGAACAATGAAGAAATATAATCAAATCGTTCAAGCAGAGTTTTAGATAGACTAACGAACAGCAATAAATACGAGATTTTTTTTAAATGAGTAGAAAGAAGGAGATAGATAAGGAGAAGTATATAGGTGGAGAACCTACAACTTATTACTTATATCAAAATTCTAAATTCCTAACATATCACACTTGATATCTCTGCATCACAACACTTTCAGTTGAGGAATTTATCCGCTTGGAAATTTTCGTGCCAAAAAGTCGTCTAAATCCATTCTACGAGTTCAAGCAACCCTTAAACCTTTCAGAAAAATCATAGTGTACTGATGAAAGGAATCGAACGGAAGACTTACTCACGGATTTATATTAGAACTGAAAAATGGATATTCCTACGTAAATACAGTTCAGGTAAATGACTACAGTCTTTCAAAACGCCTCTGTTTGACGTCTCTGGTGAGAGTCGAGCTGGTTCTTGCCTCGGTCAGAGTATTAGTTTAGCGATCCAGCGAGGTAACGCAGCCAGCTTACTGGGCACCATTCCCGCAGACACTAATTTAAATTCCGTGTTCTATTTATAATTTTTATTTTTATTATATTTTTCTTTTTCTCGTAGTTTATTGTACTAGTTATTAATGACTACAGTTAAATAACAAACACTAAGGATTTTTTTTATATGCTAAGTATGCTTAATATTTTCGTTAACCATTCGAGCCAAATTACACAATTGATTGTCGAAATCGTTGAAACGTTAAAACCTATGGTGTCTTTTATGCTAATGTTTTTTTTTTATTCTACTAGGGTGCAGTCGGCCTGATGCTAAGCGTCTACTAACACCCTAATAAAAAATGAAATCCCTGTTTTAATGACAACTATTTCTAGCACAGTGACTATACTCCTTCTCCTCCCCTCCATGAAGTTCTGACGACCTTATGTGGCTGTGATCTTCTGTAAGATGTGGATCTATTACCTATTCACCTTGAATTCCTATAACTCTATTCTTTTTCTACATCTTAAATTGTCGAACCCCTTACGGTTAGCTTCCAATCCCCATTCATAATTGTCCGAATATTGGAATAGTTAGAGGAGGCAATAGTAACAAAGGCCCATTGTGATCTCTTAATAGCTATAAGATATACACACAACCACATAATATAAACTTTCAGAAGACCGGCTCCTATTGGTAAGCTCACGACTATTCAGAAGCGTCCCCAAAGACTAAGAAAGTGCCTTAAAGTCCTTTTTTAAACTAAGATTATTTGGTCCCAAAGTAACAGACAAGACAGGTTATTCCATGGCCGTCTCATACATATGCTCACGCCTGTATTCCCCGAAGGGGTTGGCAGAGGTGTTGTAATCACAACACCCACTTTTCACCGAAGATGATTAAGAGCCAACGTGACAGATGGTGAGTCCATCGCCGTCTCAGACACTTTACATACATACGTCATTGAATTACTTCTCAGAAATATGCAGGTTTCCTCACGATGTTTTCTTCACCGTAAAGCACGCGGTGTGAAATCACTGTACATAACAAACTCATTGCAACCCTATCAGCTGATAGGGTTGGAACTTGGCAACTACTCAAATATGATAATGCCAGATCGTCGTATGTGCTAATCGATGTGTGAGTGCGATGATACTTGTCCAATATCTACCTTTTTATTTTGTAAGACAAATATTGCGATAAAAAAGGTTAATTACAGTAATCAGATGTTCTAGACTGCGACGTATCCGTTGATACAATGTGATCATTAAACTGTATACATCGAAGTCGCCATTTCTATACAAAATTAATTTGTCTGTTTGAACGCATCGTTCTTCTAAACTACGCTACCGATCAAGATACGATTTTACTAGCATACAGAAACTGAACCCCGATGGGCTTATATCTAAAAAAAACAATATTATATTTACAGAGAGTATAGAAAAATCTTACAAAATCGTAACCAAAAGTGAAGCGAGAGCGGGTCGCTAGTGTCCTATAAAAGCATCTACATAATTGGAATTGTGTCCACTTCTTGTTTCTTTTCATCTTAAAATAAATTGTTCAGTGTCAATGGAATACTCTGTCGCGTTCTGTTACTTGTGAACTGTTTTATGGCGATGACTTTTAAAATACCTGTCAGTCATCAACATCCGTCGCCTTGTAGCCGTTGTGGCTTATTTATAAGTGTAAGGAAGCAGATGATACGAGGCTTCCGAATACTATATTACCCTGTAGAGATGTCAGCTTAACGAAGTTAAACTATTAACTGGCATACCATTATCATATTGCTCGGAAGTCTACGCGACATATATTACACCCAAAATATGTCGGATTTCTGACGTGAGACAGGCACATATCGAATCGTTGGAGCTACAAATCTAACGATAACTTAACATATGTCATGTAGTCTGGTCATTTAATCTGTCGCTTAAAATTCTATTTGGTTTGGTTGTTTTAATATTTCACTGTAATGTTTGTCCGACAAAATGTTGCTTATACAATTAGTCACTATTGTGAATATTTGAATGATACCTATAAAATGTATATTTTTGAACGATTTATGTTGGTGTAGATATAAATCAAATAAAATTATTTTTTGATGATATATACGACATTCCTGGCTGTGTTTCTTGTCGGTCAGAAGGCTGGTGTCCGAAACGGTGCTAATTTATCGTCGTTTATAAGTGTTTTACCAGAGCCTAGATCTAATAAACTGTTTTCATTTCAATTAAATCTAAGAAGATTGCAAATATAAGACATGTAGAATTAGGTTTTAAAGGAAGCATGACGTCGAATCGTGACTTCTAAATACCAAATCAGTACAAGTGTGACAATTTGTACACTCCATAATATGTATTACTATTATCTGTCTCATTAAAAGATATCTAGAAGTATTTGTCTCATACGATGAGTTGAACAGTCATGGTAATAAGAGCTCATGGTAGGATTATGTCACAGTTGAATTTGGTAAAGCTGATTAAAGTCTCGATATAGATTTAAGTTTGCGATGAATATTTTTGAGTAATAATTTATTTGGCAAATGTTCGCAAAGAAGTTGTGTTCGTGAATAATGACTTAATTGCCCCAAATCTACGGATGTGCCAGCCGATCCATAAATTTGAAAGAGACATTTTAATTGAACGTTTCACCCGCGTGGAAAATTCACGTGACCCTCTATAAATAAGGGAGTGGTTTATTCTTTACGTAACTGAAGCATTGATCGCTCTTAGTAATAAGAGATGTGAGTATTTGTGTGTGTGTATTTACATCATTATTTATAACTGAATAATACATGAGAACATACGAGGGTGTCCCGTTGGTCTAGTGGTCGCAAGCGTTAATGTGGGACATAAGGTCCTGGTCTAGACGGTGGGCAAAGTGTTATTGGGTTTTTCCACCCATCATTTCCCAGTAACAACCTGGGTTAGTGTCCTGTATTATAGCAATAGGCTGTTTACAAGTTGTTACTTGTAAACAGCCTATATGTTTACTCCTTCGGGGAATACAGGCGTGAGTATATGTATGCATATATTATAAAGGTAGGTACTTACTTTATTTTTGGTAATCTTTATAACTTTTGCAAGCACAACTTCAAGCAACTTTTAATCAATAAAAGCATCGAAGCAAGCAGGGGCGGCGGCAGTGTGTGCAGAAAACCTCAAGCGGCGGAAATATGCAGATATCAGTCATAATTGTATATTTCTGCCGTTTGGGGTTGAGACTTTGGGGCCATGGGGGCCAAATGCGAAGGTCCTTTTTAAGGATCTTTCAAAACGCCTGGTTGACGTCTCTGGTGACCGTCGAGCTGGTTCTTACCTCGGTCAGAGGATTAGCTTAGCGATCCAGCGAGGTAACGCAGCCAGCTTACTGGGCACCATTCCCGCAGACACTAATTTAAATTCCGTGTTTTATTTATAATTTTTATTTTTATTATATTTTTCTTTTTCATTGTTAGCAATAAGTTACTCAAAAATGTTACGTTAATAATGTTATATTTCATCAATAAAATAAACATATAGTGTTATCTTATAAGTAATATGTGGGATATACGTAAGATAAAGAGTATAAATGCGGAAGCAAGAACGACGTGTCCCTTGTTGTAGCAAGGTGAAGGAATTTCTGCGCCTACGCATTCGCAAGGCAGTACACTTTCCCTTCTTATTGAGCGCTTTATATTGTTATCGTACTTGAAGATATCCTTACAAGTATACGGGCAATACAATGTTATAGCGAAGTAAAATATATACATTAATATTGTTTTGTAAAACTATAAATATAATATTTTGTCATTGCATCAGCATACTAGTACCTATTTATCTAGTTGTTTTATTACAATATTTATTTATTTATTCAATAATTAGAACGGCATACAATGCCAATTACACTAATCAGACACAGGTAATGCAATATACACATAAAATATAATATAAAAACTAAAAATTAAATATGAACGTTCATCCTTTCTCGCAGAACATCATGCACTCTAACAATAGCTTGTTCCATCCGTCATCAAACACATCCACCGTAGGGTTAGACTCCAGGAGAGCATTGAGTGCAGTCAACGAACGAGGTATGGGGGACTTCGCACGAGCTACTGTTCGACTGTTGGGGACAGCGAACAGGTGCCGTTATGAGTTTTCAGCGCTTTAAATGCACAGTAGTAATTTTTTGGGTTTTGTTTAGTGAGAGCACGAACAAACACATGTCCAGTTATCCCTACTTTTTCCGCAGAGTACTCAAAACTCGTGATGGCACCTGTAACTAATGATAGTTACACGCGATGACGTCCCTCGCTTTATCCCATACATTGTTGATTCAACCGGATGCGACTGATCACCTGATTTGTATACGAAACGACTGCCATCTGACCTTCGCAACTCCTTTGACGAGTAAAACATGTGTTCTGGGATAAACCAGTTGTCAGACTAGTTTAGGCCTCCGATTGACCTATAACGATTGCCAAAGATAATAAATTGTCAACCGAGACCGAGGGCTTAACGTGCTCTCTCAGGCACGGTGGGAACTCGGGCGGTCACCCATCCAATTACTGGCTAGGGTTAGGGTTGCTTAACTTTGTTGATCGAATGATATGCGCAATAGCGACTGTGCCACGGGCTTGTCTTACCGGCACCTGTTACTATTTAGTCTTTATATTTGTATACTATTTCGGCCCCTCGTTTCACCCGTGTTGACTTAATTTCAGGGGTGACTTATATTCACTAAACCTTAATTAAAGAAAAAGTAGATAAAATCAGGCCAGCCGTTTCGGAGATTACCCTGAACAAACAGACAGACAGAGAAAAATATAAAAAAACTTTTTTTTGTTATATATTATTTATTTGGTATCAAACAGACACATCGATTTTATTTATCTGTAGAGAAGATAAATTAAGATATTTAATAAAGAAGTTCTAAGTGAAGCACAGTTGTGGAGTTTCCTAGTATATATTTTATTAATATAAAAGATATCGACTATTAAATGGGTTTCTTTGGCGCGCAGAGCGGTGTATCGAAAGCAAATTACGCTCGCACCTTTGTAAATGAGCTGTCAACTCCTAGCGAAGCCTTTGGCTCAGTCCTTTGGTACAGATTAATCTGTTAATTAACCGTTCGTATATTGTCTGCTTATAGTGCAATACACACTTACTTACGTATGCTCTCGCCTGTACCTCCCGTCTCCGAAGTTTCTCTCGTGGTAGGCAGAGATGTACTTACTTAAATACTAAAATTCGCACACATTTCAGTACCCCTATCACCAGTTTGCCATCATTTCCGTAAACTATATTCGCTAGCGTCACTCGCAATATTTGTATGAGATATTTTAGTTCTTCACGTCACCGCTAGGTTTCTTTCTAATTTCTCATACAAATATTCGGCGGAGACGCTTGCGAGTACAAATAACGAAAAAGGTTGCAAACCCGTGATAGGGGTACTGAAATTTCGCCAGTTATTTTTAAGACCCCTTATACGTCTCTTATGGCCAATAACTGTGTATTAGTCCAGACACCGGGTGGTTATTGGAAGTAGATGGAAAAACCCAATAACACTTTGCTCGAGCCAGGCGACCGATCCCAGGCCCTCGTATTCCGCAGTAGCGTATGCGACTTCAATTCGATTTGCGAGTTCAATGACTTTTGCTCATACATTGTGTGCTGAAAAAAAAGAAAAAAAAAGAAAAAAAATTAACCGGAGAACGTTACGCCACGCCTCACGTTTGTGCCACCATAACTTGACAGATGACGGCGAAATTTGCTGTAGTATTGTATGAATTTTTCAGTGCTTGAAAACATGGTCAAAATGATGTTTTCCAAAAATGTATCAATATATATTTATAAATCTAGCTTGATCTATTTTTTGCCCCTGAAACCCCCTACACACAAAATTTCATTAATATCGTTGGAATCGTCACATTACATTGCTCCATTTAGTTCCAGAGAGCACAAAGTGTCAGTAAACTAGTAGTTAATAGTCACACAAACAGAATACAATATTGTCAACACGCTTCCGTTTGAGAGGGAATTTCCACAAAATGTTGTATGCAATTGTGAGGTGATTGTTAATCAATTTGAATTGTCTACTGTTTGCCTTTTGGATTAAAAACAATTATACAGACAGCCCTTTCACAAAGACAATGGGATTAAACGACTTTCATTTTATATTTCTGTCCTGCTTACACGTCTCAAGAATAATAAAAAGACAATAAGAAAATGGCACATTCGCATTCCTATTTTTATTTTGATCGTAGGTATTATGTATGTAACAACTACATATAGTTGAAAATACTAGCTAGCATGCGATTTCTTCCGCATGGAATAGTTACTTTGGGCTAACGCTAACTTTAACCCGCGATTGGTCTTAGCGTGATGAAACTCTTCATATCGAACTAGGATTCCTGAGAATAGAGCGTTCAAACAAACAAACTCTTCACCTGTATATTTTATTATGGAAAAACTATTGTTTCCTAAATATTTTTTGCATTCTAAGGACGCAAGTTCGTAACCCAGCGGGGCCTGTAGCAATGAGTTAAAAACTTATGTACAGTGATTTCACACCACGGCTTTACGGTGAAGGAAAATATCATGAGGAAACCTGCATACTTCTGAGAAGTAATTCAAAGACGTATGTATAGTGTCTAAGACGGCGATGGACTCACCATTTGTCACGTTGGCACTTTATCGTCTTCGGGGAAAAGTGGATGTTGTAATTACAACACCTCGGCCTATCCCTACGGAATACAGGCGTGAGCATATGGATGAATGATTTAAACGGTGGATGGATAGTGGGAAACACGTTACATTGTGCCTTTAAATAGGGCCCTGTCCTAGTCAAAGATTTCAAGTGCCGTATCATTTTGGTAACGCTTTAATATTTAAGAGCATATCATTAATATAAAATTTAGGATCAGAAAATAGAAGGTCACTTGTAAATTGTAATAATATTTGATAATTGGATTAGATAATAGAGTCCGTTATATTATATGTGCCCCGTCGCACGACCTTTCTATTAAATATTCCCAAAATTAAATTTTCAACCTTCATTACATTAAATATGCAAACCTATTTGGCGTTAGGTATTGGATTTTCCACTCTACCAAGTTATCTCATACGAACTCCGTACGTAAGTACTGATTAATATTCTTACTTTATTTGAGCTTACCTGTATGAACGTTAACCCTCAAATTCATTTGTGATTAAGTAATTTATTTTGTTTATTATGATCTTATACTATAGCGTATTTTACTCGCGTCGAGCCACACAAGCACATACAAGACAGACTCATAAAATGACTACTGCGCATTCAAGTTCAGCGCTCATAAATCGTGACGGCATCTGTACTGGGCTTCTAGAAATACTAATAAGTTGTTGTACCTACTGACAGTAGCAGCGCGTGACAGATCAGGGGGCCTACCATAAATCGAAGCAGAGCGTTCTAAGAACTTCTGAGCTTTGACGTTTAATTTTTGTACCGTAAATTTAAACATCCATGTTGAGAAGTTCTTGATACGTTAATGACGTTTTCACGTAGTCGAATAGCAACTAGTTAACCTAGTATAACTAGATGTATGTAAACGGATACCCAATGCAATATTGATTAAGTTCAGATTACATTGATACATTGATACTTGGACGAAGAGGAACTAACCCGTTATATTTTGTCAAAAAGAGATATCCAACACTATCAACGATAAATTACCATAAAGGTGGGTCTTGATTTGGATTGTTTGAGTCTATATTAATCCAAGGATAAGGATGGTCATATTTATTTGTACTAGCTGTGCCCCGCGTTTTCACCCGCGTAGAATTAAATAAACGTAGCCTAAGTTACTGCTTGTAACATCAGCTACCTAAATGTAAAAGTCCCGTTAAAACCCGGTCCAGTAGTCTCGGAGATTACACAGACAGACAAACAGACAGGCTGAAAAAAAAACAAAATTATGCGAGTACCGTATATAAATCATATTCATTTAGAGAAAAGCAGTTATTTTGAAATAATAAACAGACACTTCAATTTTATTTATCTGTATAGATTTTATACGCGACATCATAAAACACATTATAATCTCGCTAAGTCCCTCAGGGTAGGCCTAGAGAATAGACCGACTTTATATGGATCAAAGACAATTTATAACCATTCCTAATGTTTATGATATAAATCTTAGTAATATAGAAATACAAGCGGCCGAGACAAATATTTGTGCGGCTGTAATCTGTTAACTGAAGCGCACTGGTACAAGAGCTTTCAGGCTCGACGTAATAAGGTAACGCGAAGAACACACTCGCTAGCTCTTCGCCTTTACACTGTTCCGGTTTTTAGGGTTCAATAATAAACAATATAGGTTAGACTTCATTCAATTCCGTACTCTCTATCTAGTGCTTGCCACCGTTTTTGTAATATATACTCGCTAGCGTCACCCGCAATATTTGCATTAGATATCTTAGTTCTTCACGTCACCACTGGGAGTCGCTGTACAATTTCTCATAGAAACATTCGACGGAGACGCTAGCGAGTATAGATTACGAAAACGGTGGCAAATCACTAATAGTGGTACAGGTTATACACGAAACTAAAGTAAAAGCACAAAAACTTTTTGAAATCTTAAAAATTACGGATTTTACTAAACTTTATGGTCGAACTCGAAAATTTTTATTAGACTATTATTTCTTTTTTAATTCATGTTTTCCCATAAGAGTTAGGCCGAGGTGGCAGCCATGCAAGATGGTGGGATCGCCGTGTGTGGGCTGTCCCTTCTGGAATTGCTCTTCAAACCTTAACGTTTTTCACAACTCAGGCTCGTGTTGTAATATCATATCACTGTGCATAATATTTTTCTAGGATACTCGTTGGTACCTGTGAGATTGAATCTTCCATCACTTACGTTGCAGACAAAGATCAAATCACTGGGCGATTACGACTCTGATGATAAATATTATTCAGAAGTAATTAAATTGTTCTTGTTTTTTCAAAGGCCTTGTTTTGTTTCGGTCACGGTAAACGCATTTATTGGATTCGCATCAAATGATGGGCCTTGAATTTACATAATAATAAAACGAAGTATTTGAGAAGGAAAGGTTTCGGACAATTTCCTTATCCCCGTAGGTAAGCGAATTGTCGAAGCGATGCGATGACAATGTACAAGAAAAAATTGTGTGAATAATTTCCATGGCTGAGTAAGCGACAAGTCAGCCGTGGAAATATTCCCATGACAAATAGGTACAGATTTTTGTACAGAGCCTTCGTGGCAAATTTCGCTCTCACTTGGCTGAGATTTTCTTCCAAGTGTTCTTGAGGGTCTGAGACGTGCAGGATCATAACACTGCTACGTATTGCGGGGAACTAACGAAGTGCTCTCATAGATTCAAAGGACGCAGTGCAAACCACCGTAACGTGGCATTTTCGAATCGCACTCCCGACCAACCTTTAGAAATACACGTTATTTACAAGGATTCGTCTTGCTCGAGTGGATTGAGTAATCGCCTGCTACATAAGCGACGTGAGTTTAGATCTGAATGTTTAGATTTTAGAAACCTGCATATGTCTAAGAATGAATTCAAAGATATTTGCAAAATGAGATCAAGTAATCATAGACTCATAATCTGCTACGTTAGCACTTAATATACACTTAATATTCTTCGGTAAAAAGTGGGTGTTGTAACTTGCCCTTTGGGAGATGGGTTGGCATGAGATAGTACTAGTATTTCCGACCTCAGATCGGATTTCAATTAAGGCCGCGTTTATTGAAACTCTACAAAGTTTTTGTTCCGTATAGATTGAGCACGGCTTAATACTCCGACTAAATCATCTCTTGGAGAAATAAAACGGTTTTCCTCAAGCGAAGTAACTAACAAAAATGTTAATTTTCACTGTCTAATTTAGCGTCTATTTTGTGCAGCGGCACTTAAGATGTCCCTGGTGAGGTAATCTACCCGGCTCTAAGAGAAAAGGGTAAGAAAAACTGTTATTCGAGCATTTTCCTCAAAGCCCCAATAGCCTGGATCCGACAAACAAAGATAAGACATTGGACTCGCTTGGAATTAGCTTCGACTTGAGGTTCTAGATTGAGCTACGGTTGCCAATTTACTGGCAGAATTGGCATGTCTAATTACAAGACGTCCCATTTGGTTGATTTACTAGAGAACAGCTTTGCTCAACGTTTCGCTTCTTGAATATAATCCGCACTAACTTGAATATAACCAACGCTATTTATACAAGTCTACTCTCACGCAACGTTATCTCAATATTAATTAGGAGCTAGTAAAATTCACTGTTTGATTAGCATAAAGGCAACTTGTTAATACAGTGGTACATATAATTATATTGTAATTCTTAGGTACCCAATACGGTTAGTTAAGCTGGTCCATAAATTAACCGAGTTAGGGGCTCGACTAATCAAGCAGTTATAGCATATATTACTAACTGGTACCTGTACCCTGTACCCTCGCTAATCGCAGACCCAATGGGGTTTAGGGTCCCGTAACTTCGCTGATCAATTAATCACGATTTAGCCGCGACACGTGGATAATATTCCTTAGAGTTCAGTAATGGGTGTGTAATCAATGGCTGTTGGCTCAGTGTGTTGCCACCGGAAATGCTAATGTCAAAAGTTAGTATCAAAAGCGGATTCTATAATTGCGTTTCTTTGTTATCTATATCTAAATTTAATTGTCTGTTTGTAATTTCAAAATAACAGTTTTTTTTTGAAATTACAAAATTTTATTAGATGTATATGAAGGTATATTCGGTACAGATATAAAAAATCTCGGGGCCGATGTTAAAGGGACTTTCACTGACAGATAGTTAAGTTACAAGGAGTTGTACTATTAATACCGTCACTATTTTTGAGCGCTGAGTAAAAGCAGTGGGGAGACTTGCACATGTGTTAACTTGCGCTCGCGTCTAAAAACTCCAAACAAAACTTATTCGTATGATCGTCTAAAGAGCGTATTAAAAACTTCCTAGCTTTGACGTTTAATTTATTGTACAAAATTGAAACGTCAAAGCAGAAAAGTTCTTAATACTCCGATGAATGTAGGCCCCTACTAGTGTACGCTCTGATATTCATCATAAAACTTGCTCAATTTTCTACGGCAAACATTTTCATTCGAGTACGATTCATACTGTTTTCTGCAATACTTTTAAAAGAAGCTGATAATATTTTATACGCGTGAAGTTGATTAGTTTATTTGAATGAGGTAAAACTTAGAATTTTCCTAATGCAGTTGTTACTTACAAACTATTATGATTGAATAGTATTTACGATTAAATAAGTTTTTAGCTCTAACATCGCAAATAATAGCTTTATCGCAGCATAAAAATCTACAGAACCGCAGATATTGTGTTTGATGTATCAACATTTGTTGTTCCAATTAATTAGCTCGGTAGGTCGTCGGCTAGCAAAAACAAACGTTTACCTGTCGATCCGACCGTACTAGCACAAATGGAAACGTTACAGAAGGGCGGTCCAATGGTCTGCAGTTTATGAACTCGAACAACACCAGAGTGTCACTCACGCATTGTCCTCCTTATTAAAAACTAGCTGTGCCCCGCTGTTTCACCCGCGTAGACTTATTGTCATGGGTGTCTTTATTTCGCGGAACCCCTTTGTTTTTAAATCAAAGTAGCCTATGTTACTCCTTATAACATCAGCTATCTGCCAGTGACAGTCCCGTTAGATTAGCAGGAAGATTTGATTTTTGCTTTGGATTGACTTTTAAAATGAAAGGATTTCCTCGCTTCTTTTCCCCTTGAGAGAGTCGCTAAAATGTTCAAGTCAAATTTCGTCTTCATCGTCATAAGTTAAGAGTACCTAGTGTGAGTTTGCTTAAAATCGCCGCCACACGTCATCGCGTTGACGTAAACGCAGATTTGTATGGGCTCACAATAGCGTCATCTTTAGGCCGACAGACGGCGCTGTTTCGATCCTATACAATTCTGCGTTTACGGCGACGCGGTGACTTGTGACATCGATAGTGAAAAACTAGCACTAGTCCTTCAGGACGAGACTCGTATGTAGTCATATGTTTGCAGGTTAAGACAATGTAGGAGAGCTGTCCTTCTGTAAGTTAATATTGTGGTACCAGACCTTGTTTCACATTGAATTTAAAAGGTTCGAACCGGATCAAGTTTAAATGTGATTAACCGAAATGTATCTCCGAAACCTTACCTTTGCTAAAGTCGAATACGAGCGGTGTTTTGTGGATACTAACTATAGATCTCACGTGAGAAATCAGCTTTCGGGTCCAACTGAATGCTTAATAGATCTTTTTATTACTGGTATCTTTGATCAATCAAATCTTACTTTTTAGGTTTTCCATCTACTGATTGGCACATCCAATTCTAATTGTGTCAATGATCCCATAGCAAAAGAATGCAACTTTGATAATTATATATATTTACGTTCTTTTATGTATAACTCTAATTACTTAATATCGAAATAAAAGGCTGAGTTTCTATTGTGTGCTTTTCTAGTCTTAGTATTAGTCTCGGGTTGTGGATTTGATCTAAACAAAAAAAAATATTTTTAAATATCTGGAACTCGTTTGGTATTAAACCCTGAACGGTGACTCTTGGTAAAGTAGGCAATAGCTAGCCAAGTTGTATTTACTTTTTGATGTTGTATTGGAACCCATGGTTGTTGATGAATGTAATGCTTCAATGGACAAATACCTAATCATAAGCATCAGCTGTACGAAAAAGTTTACTCCTCCGCGCGTACCTTCCGATAGAAAAAGAGAAGGAACTACACTGAATGTGCGGAAGGTCCCTCTTCACTTTGACAATTATCCATAAAAAGACGAATGATGAATAACACAGGCAAAGTC
This sequence comes from Watsonalla binaria, assembly GCA_929442735.1. Lineage (NCBI taxonomy): Eukaryota > Metazoa > Arthropoda > Insecta > Lepidoptera > Drepanidae > Watsonalla > Watsonalla binaria. Next base: position 4,215,445 of record OV838932.1, read on the forward strand.
AAATATTGGTTTTTATAGATAAAGATAAGAAACTCGTAATCTATTGACGTCAACGATAATCCTCAGATAGCGACCCACGTAAGGGTAAAAAATCACGACGTTTCCCAAAAAGCAATATTGGTTAACACCTGCGTCCTGACAGATTTCGAGAAGGTTGTCTCTACACAGCAATGTACGTCGTTTATTGGGGATCTACACAACCACCTGTGAATTAGGCGTAGGGTCGGGATCGATGTGCGGGGTAACAAAAATAGGCATAGCCATTTGCGTTTTTTGCTGTTATCTTTCTTCTGAGAATAGTGCACGTGCTTCATAACATCTCACCGATTTACATCCAAGAAAGTGATATGATCGAGTACACATTTTGTTTCAATCTTAGTATAATATCGATCGATATATATTTTGTAATCAATACATGGACATTACCACGCAACGCCATCTAGTCTCGAACTCAGCATAGCTTGTATTAACAGCTGTGGTAACAGACAACAGATAGAATGCTTAAATAATTTATGTTCGCAAATAAATCATATCGGTATACAATAATAATAATATATTCTTTATTGCACACCATATTATAGTATAGGTATTTAAATTAGATTAAAAAAGTATGGTAGCAAAAGGAGGTCTTATCGCTAGAGCGATCTCTACCAGATAACCTTAGGGTACTAGAAAACAGCGAAATAAAAAATATTTGTGGCAGGAGTGGCAGACATAGGATATAAAAATCGTCATCATCGTATCAGCTGAACTTATCAAATATAGCGGTACATATTAAATTATTTGCACCACGGCCAGGCAAATACCGCCTGTGACCGGAGTCACCAGTACAGCCAAATGAATGAATATTCCACCGAAGCGGTGTACTGCACACACTCGCAAAGGCGGATTCACACACGGTCCTCATAGGTTATAAACTAAGGCGCGAGTATGCGGGAGGACGTTGCAGTGCGTATATGTGCGTGCACTTGCATCGGGCCTATTGTATGATGCTTGGTTTCCAGTGGAATATTTGCCTCATATGGATAAATTTAAACTTAATTCGGAACCACAGATTATTAATCTGTAAAATAGTGAGGATATTCAGGTGTTTGTTCGCGCTCGCTTCAAACAAGACACAAAAATACTACTATGCATTCAAGGCCAATGGTCAAAACTAGTGACGGCGAGTGTACGTATTCAATTATCCTCATAAATTTGGACATCAAGGAAACGCTGCAAGTAAATAACAAAAAAGGATTGTCTAATTTGTGTCGTCGATGTGCACCTTTCGAGATGATAAACGATGTTCCCAAGATGCCGAGAGATTTTTAATGTCAGGCCACCTTGCTTGAATGCTTTGATCGTTTTTTTATGACTCAGAAGATTTTATTATTATTCACATTGTTGAAGAAAGTGCTTGTCAGCGCTATTGAGACTTCAAAGGGTTCGGGAGCTAATCTAAATGTAAATCTTTATTTATGTTTGGTATGTAGTTTGTTGTTGAGATGTTATTTTTTGATTATTTATAGAATTTTTACACGGAGCATTGGTATTGAATATTTTTGAATGATCCTTCTATTCTAATAGTATGGGTTATACATTCAATGATTGGTTATTTGTATCAGACCTGATGTTGTCGTATTTATATCTCTCATACGTTAAGTAAAGGGAAAGAAATTAATAATTTCAAAAGTATTTTGAGCATTTGTGGCCATTAACACTACTTACACAATAATAAATAAAAAAAAAATCCTGTTGCTCGGAAATGGCCGTCATGCTTCGAAAACTTGAGGGCGAAGAAGCTGCGTTGTCAATTAAAATAATTCTCTATTTTATCACTAATTAAGAGATCGAGAGAGAGAGAGAGAGAGTCAGAGAGAGTGAGGTACTGGACCTAGGAGCCAAAAATGGGAATTTTTGGCACCTAATTAGAACATGACCTAATCGGCCAAAATATATAACTTTCTATAAGTATTGTTAGTGAACAAATACCCAACAAATAACCAAACAAAACTCAATTCGCTATCACTCGATTAAAAAATTAGATTGATTGAACCAAAAGTCGGCAATTAACAAATTGTCAGCGGTGAATATTAGATCGAATGCTTTGAGCAGTGACGGAGATTTCAGCACGAGCGCCCTCGTCAGCTACCACGATTCGTGTCGCTTGTTTTATAATGTTTAACTTCTAACATCGGAGCGTGACAAGACGCCTACATTACACATTAAACTAAAGCCAAATACACTTTATGCAGAAGAATTCAAGACTCAAAATTGTCCAAAGTGAAAAGTGACGACGGGTGAACTAAATCTTTTGTTACACTATTTGCGTTTCTTAATATAGATATTCAGTATTTAGCTCTAGGTTCGCGCTGAGTACTCTGTAATTGACATTTTGCGATCTTTTTGTTTTTTTCTACTGTTCGGTAAGGTAAGGGCGATGACAAACGTACCGGTTTGTCGACCGGATGTCGTGGTATATACCCACTGTAGGTATAGTTAGATGACACTGTGCCGCCGTTTGTACTTGGTAGAATAAAATTCATATGATGGGTATTATAATGCTTTGGATTCAAATACGAGTAAAACTGTGGTTTCTGTTATAATTTTATTTTGTTACTCTAAAGTGCCCCGGTGGCTGTGGTGTTTGGGCAGTCGCCTGCTATACGCAAGCGACGCAAGCTCGAATCCCAGCGCGGCCTGCAACAATGAGTTTTTCTAAAAACTTATGTGCAGTGATTTCACCTGCCTATGTCTGAGAAGTATTTCAAAGATATAGAGCCTGAGACGGCGATGGACTTACCATGTATTATGTTGCTACTTAATCATCTTTGGTGAAAAGTGGGTGTTGTTATTACAACACCTCTGCCTACCCTTTCAGGGAAGACAGGCGTGAGCATATGTCGTATGTATGTATATTGTTGCTATAAGTATGCATGCAGTCAGCGTAGCAACCATTAACACATTCATACATGTGGAAAGAGGTTTTATGTAAGAATGATAGGCAGCGTGTGATCGGTAAGAATAGACGAAGAAGTAAGATGTGACAGATGACAGAACGATGGTGGACGACGTGAAAGACGGACGACGAAAGACGTATTTATTATTTTATTATTTAAGATGTTTTTTAAGATGTGTTAAAGACGGAGTAAAGAAGACTTCAGTCAAACCTTTTTAACTTATTTTTATTTAAATCCCACAACTTTTGGGGGCTCGTCCGGGATATGAAAAAAATTCAAAAGTTTGATTGGAAAAAAAATGACGAGCGCAATGAAAAAAGATGGCGTCGTGAACAAGAAGACGATTTAGGATTTACGATAGAAAAAAGTAACGAAGAATAACATGATGCAGTACACGGAGCAGCTGGTACCTGTATTCAGCGGAACAGACATCACGCAGACGGCAGCGCAATGGATTGAGGAGTTAGACGAAAATGCTTTAATTTATGGGTGGACGCCGCGATATCAATTGGTAATTGGAGAGAGAGCGTTGGTCGGAAGTGCAGCCTTATGGCTCCAGATACAACATCCATTTAAGACGTGGAGTGCGCTCAAGGATGCTTTAGTTGAGGAATTTCCAGAATGTATAGACTCAAACATTGTAAGAAAAATAATGATGTTGAGGAGGAAGCATCCAGATGAAACCTGCTTGCAATACCTGTATATTATGAAGGCAATAGGAAGACGAGGGGATATACCAGAGAATGTCATTATTAAGTATATTATCGATGGCATAGTCGAGGACGAAGCTTATAAAAATGTATTACATGGTGCATTTACATATGTTGAGCTCAAGGAGAGATTTAAAATTTATGAAAAAATAAGAGGAAAGACGGCAATGTTCCAGACACGAATGAGTAAGGAGGGATATGCGGAGCATAATCAGTTTGAGAGTATAATGCAGCAATGCAGAAAACATCGAAATCTAAAGATGAATAATAGTGTCGAGACTGAAAAGGAGGATGCAATGCTGACGTCAGATGTGACATTTGGGTTAGATTTCACAGTTGGCATTACTACGAGTAAGTCCGATAACTTGATAGACTTAACAATGGACGAGAGCAGTGTCATAGTTGACAAAATGACAGTGACTGGTGGTTGCGATGGTAACAATATCAACAACGTCTCAGATGACAGTGTAAATGAACTGATGAAACTGAGAAAAGAAAACAATGATATTACCGCTTGTGTCGCATTAGAAGAAAACATGAATGACCGAATTATTGAAGCTGGGAACGTGATTAAGAACAGTGATGTTTACAATAATGTGTTGTGTTATTTTGTAAATAAGTTGTATTGGTCTGACGGTGAAAACATAAGTCAGGAGTGCATAGAAGGAGTGTTTCGGGTGTTGAATTGTGAGCGTGTTAAGTTGAATGCATGGGATGACGTAGAATGTTCGGAGTATGATAGTTTGATGGGTAAGGTGAAGAAAAGAAAGGTGAATTTAAGAGTTAGTTATGATTTTAAGAAGAGAAAGAAAAACATGTTGTTAATAGTTGTAAATATGAAGAATTATGTTATTTAAGTTGTTAAAGTTGTAAATTGTTGGAATGTCTGAGGACAGACATTATTTTCAGAGGGGCAGTGTGGAAAGAGGTTTTATGTAAGAATGATAGGCAGCGTGTGATCGGTAAGAATAGACGAAGAAGTAAGATGTGACAGATGACAGAACGATGGTGGACGACGTGAAAGACGGACGACGAAAGACGTATTTATTATTTTATTATTTAAGATGTTTTTTAAGATGTGTTAAAGACGGAGTAAAGAAGACTTCAGTCAAACCTTTTTAACTTATTTTTATTTAAATCCCACATACATATGCTCACGCCTGTATTCCCCGAAGGGGTAGGCAGAGGTGCTGTTATCACAACACCCACTTTTCACCGAGTTTGATTAAGTGCCAACGTGACAGATGGTGAGTCTATCGCCGTCTCAGGCACTATACATACGTCTTTGAATTACTTCTCAGAAATATGCAGGTTTCCTAACGATGTTTTCCTTCACCGTACCATTAACACAAGTTTAGTATACTGCCTATATTAGGAAATTAAGATAAAGCTATGTACCTACTCTTCTTTTAGGAGTTCGTTCGTTCGTATTTGTAATACAAAGCTAGCAAACAAGTTACATGCAAGCGACTAGCCTTTGATTTGAATACTTTCATTTCATAAAAATGTAGGTCACACAGGCACATGTCGTTAAGTTAAATATTCATATTTTAGAAGCTAAACTGTGCCTTATATATAAGTAATTAATATATATTGTTTCTTTTCAGGTAAGCAGCAAATTAAGTACCACATTTTTTTATTCTGCTACAAACGAGCAGTTTACCATGTAATGTAAGTGCGTGCACCTTCTTGTGAAAATATGATAGTTATCTTATCAATTCTTACTGATATTACAATGCTCTCTTTGTTTATTCGGCATTGGACTATATTGAAATACCTTGAAATAAGAATTAAGTAATCATCTTCCTGGCCTTATCCCATACATTGATGGGGTCGGCACTTGAAACGATACAAAATGTATGGCAATGACATAAATCAGCCACGTGACATTTATGTCATTCCCATCAATTTCGAATACCTAGTTAATGTTAAGTACTTTGTATACAGACCCTGATTTTTATACGAAGCGATTTTCTAACCTTTTACGAGTAGGTTTGTGTTATGTACTTACTGGTACTTTTATTATATTACGACTACTGAAAAACAAAGCATTATTTCACGATTAAAACGAAACAAAAAACTCATATCTATGGTATCCATGTAGTTCGGCACGAAAATTGATTGCCCGATAAATAAAAGCGGTTTTAACGAAACGTTGCATCTATAAAATTCGATTTTTCCGTTTTGGCTACGACCAGCAATGCATTGGGAGTAGCAATATTTCTCACGTCAGTAACATACGCAGCGTTACAAAGGGATTTTGCAGTATTTTCTTTGAACAGAGGTATGCATTTTTGTCATTCAATGCATGTTTTAGAGTACCCGAAGTACTTTCACAGTCAGCACCCGTGAAATACCTTTAGCAGATGCCAAAAAATCTGCTGGTCCTTTGCCCAGCGTGTTCATATGGAACACATAAATGAGTGGTTAAATAATGAGTAAATTATGAAAGCGATAATTTATGTAACAAAATATAGGAGCCGTGGTGGGGTTTGAACAGTCACCTGCTACCAAAGCGACGCTTAATCATATTCGGTGAAAAGTGGGTGTTGTTACAACATCTCTGCTACCCCTCCGGGGAATGCAGGCGTGAGCATATTCATGTATTTATGTACCAAAATATATCCATGCCATGCGTTTTAACGTGAACTACACCTATCCTTTTTTAAGTCAATATGTTGCGAATGTCCATGCAATTCCACTTTCGTTTTTTTTATTGTGACATCCCTAATAAGCACTTCAAAACCACTTTTTGTTTCTATCATTTCAATTAATTTGATCGACGAACGGAAAAATATTCGGACATTACTGGGTTAATGTGGAATCCTGCCCAATCATCGGACAGCTCCAATTAAGGGCGTAATAGCCCGGTAAGCCCTTTGGTTATGCCCTATTAAAATTCGTATCGTAATTTGCAACCCTCTGAAATATCCGCTAGGGCTCTTCTGAGTAGGTTTACAACATCACTAACGATACATCTAAATTAGATAACAGCGACAAGTTATAAATACCTATTGATTATTCCCTAAAATGGAATTACGTTCATTTCGGAAATCTAATAAAACCCCGAACCCTTAGACTTTAGTTACCTATTTAAGGGTTCGTTGATATGAAACGACAGGGCTACCTCTACCACAAAATGAAAAGGTATCCTGTCGATGCGACAATTTGACTTTATTCAATCTACCTTATTAAGACATTAATTGATTGAGGCAACAGTAAAGCCACTGGTTTTGTCCGCGTCAAATTTGATTTATACGTTTGCACGGACAATAAGTATTTTTGAGATAGTTTTAATGTCCATATCGAACGAATTGTGAAGACCGGGTTTAAAATGCTTGGATTTGTTCATCGCAATCTCACAGAATTTAAGAACCCAAAGGTGAAGATTTCCATATTCACGTCACTAGTTCGCAGCAATCTGGAGTATTGTAGTGTTGTCTGGAACCCCCATTACGATACTTACAGAAAGAGGCTTGAACACATACAAAAACGCTTCCTATGCCATTTAACCTATAACTGCAATCTCACAAAAAAGTTAACAACCTACAACGAGCGTTTACAGTACTTTCGCCTTACATCTCTCTGTTCTCGACGGAAGGAGCTGGACAGCATGTTCCTCTATAAAATTGTTAATGGTATAATTGATTCTCAACATCTACTAAGTCTTATTAATCTCTCAGCCCCAAGGAGAAGACCCAGATCCCTTAATCACAAACCTTTTGGTGGAAATTTTACACGATCACGACATTGTCGATACTCTCCAATTAACAGATCTATAATACAGTATAATGCGCTCCATAGATCTACTGCATCAAAACCAGTCAACATTGATATTTTCTCTGATAGCCTCATTAAATTCAAACGTAATATTCATAAATTATTAAATTAATTAAGTTTATTTTATATTAGTTCACTTTTTCGATTACTTATGTACTTTTTAAACATACTTATGTATATATTTTTTAATGCATGCAGTCTTTCACCTGTAATTAAGATAACATTTGCTACGTTTAAGCTTACTTGTCACTATATTCCTTGTCTCGATGTATATCTTGTTGGTGAATCAATAAATAAATAAATAAATATAAGCCAGCAGCAGTTGGCTCCCTTTAACGCGTTCACTGCTAACGACGCGTATGTGCATCCAACTGTATGAGAATTTACGAAGAAGTTGAAATGTTAGCAGTGAATGTGTTAACGTTAATTGCGCCGTTAATAATCCCGTTGAAATTAGAACAGCGTTTGAGCGCAATAAGGCACTTCGCTTATTTCCATAAGTTTGAAGTTTGAAGTTATAAGATACAAAATGTATGGGAATGACATGTCACGTGCCTGATTTATGTCATTTCCATACATTTTGTATCTTATAACTTCAAACTTTCAATTCTTGTATTGAATCTCGGAAACGTCTCCAGGTGCCCTATCATGACTCTTATTGCCCTGATAGTTTAACTCCGTAAAAAAGCCGTGGTGGCCTCGGGGTTTGAGCAGTCGCAAGCGACGCAAGTTCGAAACCCAGCGGGGCCTGTACCAATAAGTTTTTCTAAAAAACTTATGTACAGTGATTTCACACCACGTGCTTTACGGTGAAGGAAAACATCGTGAGGAAACCTGCATATCTCTGAGAAGTAATTCAAAGACGTATGTATAGTGCCTGAGACGGCGATAGATTCACCATCTGTCACATTGGCACTTAATCAAATTCGGTGAAAAGTGGGTGTTGTGACAACACCTCTGCCTACCTCTTCGGGGAATACAGGCGTGAGCATATGTATGTATGTAGTTTAACTCTTATCACGACAGATGTATTTGACTTGTATAATTCTGTCACTGTCCGAACAATGGAATTCTGACGGTAATAACAGCTTACGGCTAGAGCTGTATGTAATACTAGTACCTTACCTTACCTAAGTTACCTGCTTTCAATTATTTGATTCATGCAAAGATGTCTTTGTCAATAAGTGCTTTTGATGTTGAGCGTACCATACTCGTAAGACGTAAGACAAGTTGACATCTTGTAAAGAATCAGCCTCTTAGTAGAACTCAAACAAAACGTTAATAGCTCTCAAAGACATTACCTTTGCTACTCGTATTTTATATGTTTCTCCTTTCTTAGTATTTTCCCGCAGCAATAACTCAGAGAACACCTGTTCTTGTATCCCGCGATCGGGATTCATTCTGAATTGGATACTGTGACACAAGACTGATAGGATTCCTCGCTCCGTTTGCCTTTAGACGTGTTTACACTGCTCTGAGAGGTTGTTATAAAGCGTTGGGTAAGATTCTATTTCACATTGTTTAGTTCGTTTGATCTTTATCTTATCTACTTGCTACTGTTGATTTTCGATGGGAAGTGTTGAAATAACTGTTTAGGGTTATCACGTTCACGGTGCGGAATGATGAGTTAACTTCATGGTGCCTATGGCGGGCGAGGTGCGATCTTTTTTTTTTTCACAGAGCAAATTTGATGAATTTTTGAGGTTTTAATCATCACAATTTAATTTTGCAACATAAATAATTATAATCAGTGTCTTATGTTCCACATGTCATCAATAAACATCGAACATTTAGTACGATCTAACAACAACACTTAACCACATACGTAAATATGTGGAAAGCATTACGACGAAAGGAATAAAAAAATGCTAAGGGATATTTATTCTATTTTTAAATTGATATGTACTGCCAGACGATGCTCTGTGGCAAAAATAGTTACCGTATGTATATTAAGTAAAGGTTTTTAAAAAATGCATGAGGTTCATTTTTGGACGCAGGTGTTTTTTTTTAAATAATTCTTTTTTTATTTGTTTTCAGTAATTTGGAATAAAATTTGAATTCTTTATTTGACTACGTTTTGACGGCCACATGGTCCCAGCGGGCCCATTACTCACAAATTATATAAGCACATTTTGTGGTTACATTTTTTACGTATATTTTAAAGCTACCTACTTAGTTTCCACCAATGAATTATCAATTTCTGAACGATCTTGATACATTAATTTATATCTGTCCATTTTCTTAATAATTACTAGTTTTATTTCTCGTCTTTGCTAGCCCTTTTTTAACATGTCATCTTGATGATATCATTGGATTTTGTAAACATGAAGCAAGACATATATTAGTAGACTCGTTAAGATTCTTATAAACCTACCAAATTACACCCACTGCTTTGAACACCCAAAGCACGAAAAATATATTTATACAGAAGACCGACTTCCATAATTTAGCGTTAACGACGTACTTAAAGACCGGGTCGCAAAGCATTTAACTGTAACATTACGCTGGTTTTTTTTTCCCAATTATCATTTATATTTACTGAAAAAGAAATTAAACTTAAAATAATTCTGAAGTGACGATATTCGAAGCGAATACAAAATTTTTACAGTACAAGAACCCGAAAACCAAAATAAGTGTGAGTAGTTGTTACGGTTCTGGTTCGGAATAGTAACGACGAAACCGAATTATGGTACATACTAGTATATCAACTTATTTTGGTCCGAGATTTATAATTATACCCACTTGTCATATTTGTGTTAGTGAACATTCTTGACAAATGAAGAAATATTTTTTTTGATTTAACGTAATTGTTTCTCATGAAAAGTACAGTTTATCACTTAAACATTTTACAACTTGTACATAAACTTAGCGGGCTGCGAAATACGCATACAATACATTATTTATACTTACATACATACATATGCTGCCTGTATCCCATGGGGGTAGGCAGAGACCACCGTTTGCCACATGCTACGATCCTTACATACTTCTTTCGCTTCATCCACATTCATGCACTCTTTCTTCGGTTACGAGTGCTCCGAATTTGACCTTTCTGAAAAATACTATTAATTTGGTCATAGTAATTCTTCCTTGGACGCCCTCTACCGACACTTCCGGTCACATTCGCTCTATAAATTTCTTTCGTTAATCGCCTTTCACTCATCCTTTCGATATGTCCAAACCATCTCAACATACTTTTTTCAATTCTGGTCATCACATCATTCTTCAACTTGCAACTGTCTCTTATCACACTATTTTTCATACGATTTACAATGGTGACCCCACACATACTTCGTAACGCACGCATTTCCACTGCATTCACTCTACTTTCATGTTTATTCTGCCAAACCCAACATTCACTTCCATACACCAGAGTAGGTACTCATCTTCTACTAAGACATGTTCTTCTAAGTAGGTACTCTTATTTATACTTATTTTGTATAAACTATTCTACACCGCTTACACGCACGACACAGCGGTCAAATCCATGGTAGTTAAGTTACTTTTCCTTATCAAATTAATGTAGGTGGTTAGTTAACAAGCTGACCTTTTCGTACCTTTTTATTTTGTGTCCAAAGGGTTCACTTTTAATAATGCGTGTCACACAAGTTTGTTTATTAACCACTTTATTTATCGTAGCGACTAATGAAGTGCTTCTAGCTATTTTGTGTTGTGACATATCTATTTCTAAACGAAAGCTTTAGGCATGGGTGTAACGTTGTCTTATACAGCGTGTAACTGTAAGCATCAGTAATTAAAATTAACTTTCACGATCGTGGAATAAATTAATAGCTAAGTAAGTACGTGTATTTATTTTTAATTAGTAAAAACAGTTTATATTATTTAAATTTCCTTTATCGTCTGGTGTGTAAAATTACTAGCCACTCGTACGTGCTCTGAAATGGATAGCTGTCTGTACCTACTCTGTATATACATATACAAATAAATAAAATCGGATGACTGTTTGTAATTTCAAATTTACAGCTTTTAACTAAATGCGTATGAAAGTTAATTCGGTATTTGCATGAAAAAAATCTGTCTGTCTGTTTGTTCTGGATAATTACTGAAATGGCTAATGGTAGATGTCTGATGATGTAAAGAATAAATTAAATACTTTTATTTTAAAATATAGTCAGGATATCACGAAAAAGGCCAGCCATGAAATGGAATGTACTGGTGAGGTGGAAGTAAGGATTATTGAAAATACGCCCTTGCGGGGGGTGAAATGGGGTTGACAGTAGCCGTGTGGCCAAGGCGTTCTAAAGACTACTTTAATATAAAAGTAGTTATGATTCAGAGACTTTGCCCTGAAAAGGTAACAGACAGACAGCATTATGCCTAAAATATAATTTTAAATATGAAAAATATCTTCATATGACAGCTGACATGACGCTTATGGATTCATCAATAATGCATTTATATATCTTTAAAACTGACTTTTCGACTGTTATTTTTGTTACACTCCATGCAGCAGGGTAATTTGAGCTCCAAAGATTTTCGACCTTAATGCTTGAACGTACCAAGAATAGCTTTTAATAGTGAGATTGTAAATTAACAACGTTTATGACCGTTGTAAACCGTGGAAAGAGTTAAACAACGATTTTGTCCGACCGCAAACGGCGGTTAAGCATAGTGTATGGGAAAGTATGATCACAGATTCTCGTACAAGTGAAGTAAACATTACGTACATATATGGAATTTAAAGGCCGCACGTGACAAGCCCACACAAAGAGTAATACTATAGACGGATTGATAGGGAAAGCAGGGATAATCTCTACACGGTAAAGGGATTTGGTTTAATCGACACCGGTTCTACGTTTAAGCATTGTTTTGTATAGAATTTACTTGGGTTGAGATTTCAGGTGTAGTGAAGGTAGACTCTTTGTTTGATTTATTTTGGAATTTAAAAAACTATTTTCAATATATCATATTTCAATCGTTTTGTTTTTTTTTATAATAGGATTAAATTTTTTTTTTCAATCACAATAACTTTTAAAATTCAAATGACACATTCGCGTAATGACCTATCAGCATAGTGAAATATGGACATTTAAATACGTATTTTATATATATATATATATATTTAAACTATAAGCTTTCCTCGACCTCGCTACCAGCAACTTCTGAGATTAGCTCGTCAAAGCAAAACAAACAAATTCTTCAGCTTTATATATTTAAATATTAGTAACAATCACAAAGTTCTTAAATACATTGAGAAATAAAACTAAAAGAAGATAAATAAATGAAATGACCAAAATCACTGAGTCGTAGAAGCATGCCAGAAGCGACTGGTGATAATAATAATTTTATTTTTCATTGTTATTTTTGCTCTTTTCACATTCAACTGGCCCTTCGTATTCACATTAGTGATACTCTTTGTCACTGTGTTAAATTTTACCGTCATTCCGCGCAGAGAGCCCTAGTGGCCGTGGGGTTTTGAGCAGGCACCTGCTGCGGAAGCGACGCAAGTTCGAATCCTAGCGGGGTCTGTAGCAATTTTGACCGATTAAGAAGTAGAGGTAACCAACTGGGAGAAACCATATTATCCAAAAAAAAACACGTTGACAGTGACAACCTCATAAAATGACTACTCATAACTTGTAACGGGACCTTTGGTCAAAATAATTAACTAATGAATTTAAAGCTTTGCTCTTTCGGAAGTTAATGTCGACATAGACCAAGGATTGATTCGATTAATTCGAACGTACAATCAAGTATAAGAACTTAATAGAACAGAAAGAGATTCTACAGTGTACAGATATAGTGCTCCTTTGTATTTGTTGCCGAATGTGGTAATGCTGCCAAAATGTTACTGTATTTCGAATTATTCCGTTCTTATTTATGGCGAAATAATTGGGTCCCGCGGTACCCCGTGTTAAATTTGGGTCACACCGCAACGAATGTTTTATATTTTTCATGCGGGTATGTAAAAAAAGTAGCCTAGATTACTCTCTGAAAAGTTCTCTAACTGCCAATGAATATTCAGTCAAAGCCATTTCGGAGATTATCTGGGACGGACAGACAGATAAACCGACATAACTGCAAATAAATCCTATCCAATCCTATGTTACCAATGTAAAATATTGGGTATTGGTAACTTGTGTGTTTGATTTTCAATCACGCGCCAATATATGCATGGATTTTGATGAAATTTGAAATGAAGGCTTTATAACCTAGGTTTCACCTTTTTATGCAAAGCCCCTTCCTTTTGCATGGGAATGTTAAAAAGCGGCGAGTGGCCTCAAGGGGCGAGTGTAGGAAGCTTTACGCTTCAATACAAAATAAGCTCAAAACGCAAGGTCAAGTGACGACGTTCGAACGTGTCAAAACCTATAAGTAGGTACTTGAGGCCTAAAGTAACATCTTATCACTAAACTGCGCCAGGAGAGAACAATCGTCTCTTAATCAAAAAGCCACCTTAAAGTGCGAAACAATGGGAAAGTAGCTGTAATCTGGACCCGCTCAAGTTTAGCAATAAATAAGAACTTCGTTTGTGATTATATTCTACTGTTTGTGACGAAATAAACAAGGTTCGAGGACCGACTTTTAGCGAACTTTCCAGTTAATTCTTAGAAGATCATTCAAACAGCGATAAGTATAATTTTGACACTTCATTGACGCTCATAAAGATATAGTGTTGTCGAATCATTTTGAAATAATAACTTTATGGGGGTGCAATATTCCGTCCGCGGCACTGCCCATGTGTTATTTGGGATCCCTAATTAACTTCGATTAACATGATAGCCTTTGTTACTCGTTGAAGATGTAGCCTAGAACGGAGAAATAATTTTTAAAATTGGTCGGGTAGTTCTTGAGTTCAGTAATAAAGAAACTAATCTTTCCTCTTTATTGTATAGATAGGAATATTAGAATGCTATATGCAAGAAAAAGGCTGAAAAAGACACTGTCCCTTTAATCATTAGAATTTGAAGGCAAGGCCTACGGGACTATAAGCCAAGGAAATTCGACCTTTGTATCAGAGAAATGTTCTCCCGAGAGCTTTAGAGTGGTCCATATCAACTAGTGCCTTTATGTCAGACAGTATGTTACGTCATCGTTGTTCCGATTTACTTTCTTTTGAGGTAAAAGTCCTCAGGGAAAAGAGGGAAAGAAAGTTTGAGACGTGGTTAATTTATAGTTAGATGGTACTTTTGTTCTGCCTTAGATATTTTATACATGATGAGGTGACCGAGTGGTTTATATAATCAACCTGTAACGCAAGCGGCGCAAGTTCTAATCCTATTAGTCGATACCTATTAATTATTATAAAAACTTTATGTTTGAAGAGTGCCTGAGACTTGTTAAAACGCATAAGCTTCTTTGGTGAAAAATTAAAGAATTCAGCAATGGAACTCCCAGCCTATTGTAAGAAGCGACTAAGGCCTGCAGGTGGTAGGACTGAGAGCTCTGAACACGCAGATGCTGGCCTGGAGAGGTGGTAGGGCGATGTGGCTCGTGCTGCCATGTAGATTTGGGGAGGCACCGATGCAATCATTTAGAGTACCCAAGGTCCCCGTAAAATAATGAATGATGGCCACCGAGGGGGTTTTAGTGCGGTGAAAATCTAACATAACTAGACTGTCTGCCCCAGGGCGGTCGGGTACATTTTAAAGTTTACCTCTTGTAAATGGAAAATATTAGCTGTTCTGCTCACAAGTCCTTTCATTTGATTCCTATAAAGTGGTCATCCAGAAAAAAATACTAGTTCGATATTTTGGATGATTATGCCATATTGGAATTAGAATGACGTCACATAGCTCAGCTTGTATTGTCGTAAATAATAAGCGGGTAAAGCTAATTGTAAAAAGTGTTGTACGTAAAATAACCAGTACTAGCAGGGTAAATAAATATTCCCCACTCTAGACGGATAGATCAATAAAGCCTCTAATTGACTCTCAGAGCACGTATTGTCAACGGCTCGGTAGCAGAAACTCTTAACAGTCCTGTTTAAGTTCGTAAAATATGTTTGAAACCAAATTAACCTGGAATCTAAATCGGGTAAGCAGACATTTCCTCATAGGGGGCAAACGCAAAACAAGTATAGCACTAAGGGGGAATAGGAAATATTTTTTAATCCAGAACACTTGTATATTAATTTACCCCAGTTTATTAAAATCTCTCGGTTGACCGATCACTAATCAACGTTTGGAGTAAGCCCGGCTTATAAATTGTATAGGGTGCATACACACGGGCCGTTTCTGAGCTTTAGGTAAATGGAAATCCAATACATAGGTTCCATACATGCAATACGTCAATAGAACATTCCTCTGCACTGACGCAAAAGTAACGTGTGTGAAAACGGCCGAAATTTGTTTGTTGCGTTATTGTCGCATAAATTGTGTGCATTCAGAGTTATGTATTTGCACAGCTATTAATGGAGGGCAGACTGGGAGCTCTGTTTGATGTAGTGTTATATCGAAACACATCGTCAAAACAGTTGATTAAAATATTATTTCATATATAGTGTTATAAATGAACTCTTAATGCATTATTTTCCTAGCTATCTGTTGAGATTGAATGAGATTTAAAAGTACACCAAAATGGTATGTAAATACAAGTGTATAAGAACAGAAAAAGAAGAAACGCCAAAAATACCCCCATTTTGGAGATAATGAAAGAAAAAATATTTTTATAAAATCTCAGTCAGGTTTTGCATGAAGTTGTAGCATTATACAAAATTTTTGGCACATTAAATCTCACTTGTGTGTAAACAGGCGGAGTGGGAATGCGAGTGCATGGTTGATATGCTGCCAAGTAGGTCCCAGTCGTTGTTTGTATTAAATTGAATTACAAGACTGCACAAAATGTGGACGCTTATTTTTGTATCTATTTTGAAGCATTCGTGACTCACAACACTAGGAGAGTTAGTTTCACCTAATGGATAACGGTCAATGGTCGCTTTCACAGTTCCAAATTCACATTTTATGATACAGAAGGGCAGCCTCTTATATGCGCATACGCTTATCAGTATTTGTCCATGTGTGCGTTCTCCTCTGTTTACGTCAATGTATTGGAGTCGATCTTCCGGAAATTTCTATTATTGTTTTAAATAGGATACTTACTTTAAGAACCGTATACTTACAGTTTATAAAACTAACTTATAACTTATAGTTGATAATAAAAAGTCATAATAAAATCATGTGGGTTATTAAGTTGGAGAGTTCGTTTGTTTGTTTGTTTGTTTGTTTGAACGTGTTAATCTCATGAACTACTATATATAAACGGGTGCTGTCACGAGCTATGATCGCTGACCTTGAAGTAGTCATTTTGGAGTCTGTCTCTGTCAGTCTATATGAGGTAACGCGTATAAAGCGCATGCGCAATTAACTCTTCTATTTTCGCTGAGCGTCCATAACTGACGACACCTGGGGCCGTCCATGCCATGTCATGTGAGAATTCTTTTTTATACCAAAACAAATGGAGGTGGTGGTAATAAAATCATGGATGTCTGGGAATAAGCCCTACAATCGTTATAGCAGTGACGTCTTACGAACTTCTAAGCTTTGATGTTTACTTTTAGTAGTACGAAATGAAACGTCAAAGCTAAGAAGTTCTTAACACGCTCTGCTGCAGTCGATTAAGGTGGGCCGCCTGTACTCTTTTACATATTATATAAGTACTGTGCGAAATCCCCTCGACCCATTGATGGGTGAAAATAAATAAATGCTATTATCGTATGGGTTTCATGGCTATTATATAAAATATAGCATAACAATTACGCAATACCAGGAAAATGCACTACGAGTGTATTATAGGAACGCTATAATGAACCGTTTTAATTGATTTAAAAGTTTCATTAACTGCTGTTTAATGTTTATTAAAATGCAAGGAATGTTATAAATACTTTTTACCCAAGAAATGGAGCAAAATAACGACTCTGTCGATAATTCTCAAGCACTAGATATTTAATATTTTACATTATTGTAAATTTTGTTACACATACTTAGTAAGATACATTTTAAGGCATGTTTAATGCTTTATTTATTTAATAAAATACTTGACTAAATACACGCATAGGCCTCGGAATATTTTGGGAATAGATATTTCACTAACAGCGTTTTTTGAGTTCCATAACCAAAGGGTAAAAAAATGACCCCATTACTGAGACTTCGCTGTTCGTCTGTCTGTCTTTGAACTTTTCACAAATACTAATATTTAAAGGAGCTTCCATTCAAGGAACGTGATCCTTGTGCCATTTTTATAGATTATGGTACAGAAACCTTCGAACGCGAGTCGGAACCGCACTTGGCCGGTTTTTAAACCAATTTTTTTCTCAAGTACCTACACATCTCTGAAAACCTTAACGAAGCACAATGCTTAATACAAATAATAAAAAGTTTCAAAGTTTCATTCTGTTTAAATGAGTAAACAGAATTAAACTTTGAAACTTTTTCGACACTCCAACCCTCAAGGAATCAGTATAAATGATGTATTTTCAACCCTTTTGTAAGCACAATCTAATTTGCAAACGGAAGCGTGCCATCAAAAATGCCATCAAGCTCCCCTAATTCGAGGTGCGCGTTACAAAGGATCCAATCGTGCGAATTAAATCGGATGTTACTAAACGCGTATTTGCATCATCAGCCCGCAGGTACCAGGCTGGCATGATTTCCAGGATGTGTAATGAACGCGTCACAGCGAGATCGCATCGCGATACAAATCGAAAGCCATTGTGTGCGTCCGGATGCAAACCGCACGCTCCAATCTCGCGCCCCCGCACAATGCCCCCACGTACCGTAGAAATACTTTGTACATTTCAGGGCTGCCGCAGTTTAGTTCAGCTAATTAACTTGTAATCGAATATCGAATATAACCATTCTGAGGCTTAATATTCAACAGATCTTCATTAAATGGTTATTCGTTCCGACCCTGGCTGTTGTGTTGGCTAGTAAAAACCAATCAATAGTATCTAAACACGGATTAATGACAGTGTTCGGGTGACAATTAATAAAGATTTATTTGTCTGTTTGCGACGTAAATTACTGAAATATTCGTGTTATCTTACCAGATAATGGTAGAAGGGCCTTATATATCCATGTTCCTATTAATGAATCTTAGATTACTGTCTATGGAGAATGTTTACTTTTAGAGAGAGAAAAAAGATACCAAAATATAACGTGTAAAAGAAATAAAAGGAGACATTTTATCGCTTGCTATCGACATCGTTGACGTAGGGTTGTGATCAACTCGATTGAAGATAGAAATCGATACAGCGTCGAAAACAATAAAAACTGACTCCACGCAATAAGTAACACAAGTAAATAGGCATAACGATGAAAAACCGTACATACTTACATAGGTACATGGGGTAGTCAGAGACTATCGTTTGCCACGCGCTACGATCGTTACATACTTCTTTCGCTTCATCCATCATGCATCTCTCATCCCTCATACACTTATTTCCGAGTGCTCGAATTTTGACTTTTCTGAAAAATATTATTAATTTAGGCATCCTTGGACGTCCTCTACCGACACTTCCGCTCACAGTGCTCTATGCATTTCTTTCGTTGGATAAGGCAGCTTTATATTTTTTCTTTATGTGTGAACAATGTAGCTTAGAGGCACTACCGGTAGTGAACGGATGAATATTCTGCTTAGGATGTGCATAATTGCTGTGTCAGAGTAAGTCGACTGTACATAATGTATGCGCTGTATGCGAGTTAGTATTGACACATTTGCATTATTAAGCAACTATAAGCGTCATAGCTGTGTTAACACGCCACTGTATGCACTGACTGGCGAATACAGTCGCCGACAAAAGGTAATTGTGTAATTGACCATTTTAGACCTCGAGATTGTGCACAATACGGCATGAATTGAACTCGTCACATACATTGTGACGCATAGTTACACTGATTCAATACTCTATATTTTTCTATTTTGCTATGGTACAATATTCTTATTTGTTTCCGTTTGCAATGGCATTTATTGTCTGTGTAACAGTGATGGATTGGGCCCAAATAAACTGAGCTGTTTTCTAGTGATACACAGACTGTTCGAGCAGTCAAGTTCAACTGCTTAAAGCTGCCATTGATAATGTGATGCCGACCGCCCGAAGCAGTCGCGAATGCCAGAGCGGCTTGTGTATGTATGTACGTACAAGATTGTAGTTTTTAATGCAGTCGCAGGAGATCGTATATTTGGACCAAGAGATAAAGAGCTCAGGGTAAGGAAGGGCTAATGTAGTCAATAAAGTTTCTTTTATGAATGTGGATGGTTACAAGGGGAAAGCAAGACCTAAGAAACGATGGATGGATTGTGTGAAAGATGATATGCCTAAAGTAGGAGTGAATACAGATATGACGGCTGATAGAGAGAAATGAAAGAGAAGAACACATTGCGCCGACCCCAAATAACATGGGAGAAGGCAGGAGGATGATGATGATGATGGTAAGGAAGGGCTAAGACTTTTTGGAAATGATTTTTTTGGAAAAATGCTTTGATAGATTCTTAATTTATTTAAAGATATTTTGATTTTGATTAATTTAGATACCTGTCTTTATGTTTATGATTTTTAGTAACTTCCTAGACAGCAGCTTTGCGCAGCAGTAAGTTTTCACATAAATTTTTAACCCCATTAGAGATAGAATTAAAAAAAAACCCTTTCATAGTGTACCCATACCTCAACAAGAACCACACTTTCATGTCTGTGGGACCAGAGGTTTAGACTGTGCGTTGATTTCAGTCAGGCTTTGAATTTCATGTATTTAGAAAATATGATTCTCTCTTTTGCTTTACTTTTAGTTTACTTTTTAGTTCTATAACTCATCAAAAATTTCAGTTTCTATAGAACTATGATCGTTTGAGCAGCGCGTATTTAGAACTTCTAAGCTTTGACGTTTAATTTTACAGTACCAAAATGAAACGTAAAAGCTCAGAAGTTCTCGTCCGCATATCTCTAATTACTTTCGTAGTGTTTGGATAAAAAAAGCATAACGTAAATATTTTAACTTGTATGTTTCACAGTTTACATAATTTCAAACAAAGTTCATAGTTCAGCAATAAAATACCAACCTAATGAAAATTCTTGCGTTGTCTCCCAACTTTTGTATTCAAATCTCATCTCGAAATCCTGCATTGCTTTGAGTTTTACATTATACCATTTGCTTTCAGCGGATGACCTCGTGTTGACTACTAATTCCAGGATTTTTACGGTTAGGTGTAATGGTATATACAAAGGTGTCAAACAAGCGCAGTATATAAGACGGATTTACAGTATACATATATCTTCAGCCCGAAAACCCTGAGATGATTTCTTTAGTATTTTCAATATTTGATTTCTTTAAAAAATTACCAATTTTCGTGTAGTTTTTTGTATATTTTTTTCACGATGATGGTTATTATTTTTATTAGCCATCGTCCGCGGCTTTGTCCGCGTGGTAAATATAGCATAATGTCTTCTCTGATAGTCAAGCTAGTACTGTAAATATCGATGAAACAATTTTTAAATTCGATCCAGTAATTTTCGATTTTTACCTATCATAAAGGACAAAATTTTTGAAAAAATTTTTTAATTTGGAGCCAATAATTTGCGATTTTTATCATTAAAGAAAAAAACTCAATCACGAAATACAAATATTTCTTCCTTATTTATTACTGGCAATCCTCCCGCGCTACATTTTCAAGGTCAGAGCTCATAATTTCTGACAGCAACTAGACGATTGTTTACTTCGAAATTTACCTGTACCTATTTACCAGTTTGATATCGGCATTACTCAAATCTCAGGATAGTATCTTCTAATTAAGGAATTAGATTTTCTTCACCTTTAGCCTTATTCGGGTCAAATGATTTAGGGGGAGTAATTAATGAGGCGCCTTGTGTAACTAGATACTTAAGTCTTTTTTTAGTAAAATGTTTAGATTCTATTCAATATTATAATTGATATTATTACATACTTTTGGTGTAGGTACCAAGCTCGATACTTCATTTGGTACCGACTTCAAGAAGGAGAATTCCATTCCACATAACATAAAAAAAAATACTTTTTAGTAGCTTAGTTATCTAATTACTTACAGAGGCTTCATTACCATCTTAAATAAACTACCCATGAACTTTTGAGCTCTGAACTTTTGAACCAAACATCACGCAAAGGGACATATATATAATTCATTGAATTTTACACATTTTAATATTATATTTTCCAATTTGCTTAAAAACAGCAACAATATACATTGGACCAGCTTTAGACCTCTCTCGACATACCAATGCAAAAAATCCTTAGAGTAATTTGGTGTCCATATTGAAGACGCTAAATTACAATGACACTAATCCCTCAGACTATCAAAATATACGATTCCATGCCTGATTTCAATGTGTGTGTTAATACATCTATTTACTCACTGATGTAGCCTTACGCCATTTTGTCTATTTGCCCGACCTGTAATTACATTTGCAATAATTAAGCATGTTATTTGATCATCCAACATTATCTCCAATCCCGAATTAATACCTAACGGAAGCGGATTATAAAAGACTAGCGGACCTCACGCGGTTTCACCCGCGTAATTCCCGTTCCCGTGGGAGTACGGGGATAAAATAAAGCCTATGTTACTCGCTGATGATGTAGCTATCCAATGGTGAAAGAATTTTTAAAATCGGTCCAGTAGTTTTTGAGCCTATTCATTACAAACAAACTAACGAAGTTTCATCTTTATAATATTAGTGTAGATTTATTTACAATTCTAATTAAATTGTATCTCATCATCGTTTTATTTGTTTATGAATTAACTTGCTAATTTACTTTTATTTTATCCTATACCTACGAGCAATTCTTGTATATCTCGTACATATAGAATCTGCTCCAACGATTTTCGTGAAATTTTGTGTATAGTGTGCCCTTATTTGCCCCTAAACAAAAAAATATCTAGCTAGGTTTCATCTTCACAAAACATCGTTCTAACCATGTTTTCAGGCAATTAAAAATTGCTACAATATCATTACAATACGAAGGTAAATTACGCCGACATCTGTCAAGTTACGATAGCTCAGACGAAATAAGGCTATACAACGGTCCGAGTTCAAATGCCAGC
This sequence comes from Watsonalla binaria, assembly GCA_929442735.1. NCBI lineage: Eukaryota > Metazoa > Arthropoda > Insecta > Lepidoptera > Drepanidae > Watsonalla > Watsonalla binaria. The sequence goes on from OV838932.1 coordinate 4,237,907, forward strand.
GGATGAGTTTTTTTTTTCAGATTTTTCCACTTGCTTTTTTTATGAGAAAACGTCATGTTTTTTTCTTTTGTGGCAAAAGTTTTGTTTTTTGTCAGAAAAAGGAACAAGCTCGGCCAACCTGGTACTAATAATGTTTGTTGAATCGGAGGGATGAAGATAATGTTGCCAAAAAAGTTTTGTTTATGAATGTGGATGGTTACAAGGGGAAAGAAAGACCTAAGAAACGATGGATGGATTGTGTGAAAGAAGATATGGCTAAAATAGGAGTGAATACAGATATGACGGCTGATAGAGAGGAATGGAAGAGAAGAACACATTGCGCCGACCCCAAATAACATGGGAAAAGGGCAGGAGGATGATGATATGAATGTTTAACAAAATTGTTAGAACATCCATTCTATTGAATAGATTTCAAAGCTTACAACCTTTTTAACAAATTGATGGAATGACAGTCACATTTACTTGGCACAAAGTAGGGCGACGACATTTTAATTAAAATGCCATTTCCATATCCGACTGAAAATGAATTTTCTTCAAAATTTGTCTTAGATTGCGTAATCGTGTTACATCGAGAATTGTGTTCTAAGCGCTCTAAGACAATGTACGTTTAATTGGAGCGATTCTGGTAACCTATTTAGGTGAGTGGGAAAATGAGGGAAGTTCAAATAAGAGGCAGGTGAAAGAGAGATAGAGATTGATTTAAACGTAAGATATTAATTATTTTACGAATTATTCGTGTATATTCAAGTACCTAAGTTATGTATCTACAGTCAAAGGTTTACTACGATGGTAAGTAAGCATTTATCTTGCCTGATGATAAGCAGTTTTATGAACTAGCTCGCGTCCGCAGCTTCGCCTGCTTTACAGTTAAATTTCAACACCCATTTAATAGAGGTATAATGAGAAAAACCTTTCTTAAGGCATATTCACCAAGATCACTGCAAATTTTTATGTCTGGAGGTTCAGACGGTTTAGGCTGTGCGTTGACATATATGTCGGTCAGACGGGACTTATAATTGTATAACATGTATCAGCTGTGCCCCACAGTTTCACCCGCGTAGGCGATAATTTCATGGGTTCCATTGAGAACGCGGAACCTTATTTTTTTTATTAAAATAAAAGCCTTAGTTAGTAAAATGAGCTATCTGCCAGAGAAAGTCCCGATAAAATCGCTCCAGCCATTTCAGAGATTAGCCGGAACAAACATAATATTTTTCTAAATGTATCGTGAAAAGCTTTGAATCTGAAATTATAAACAGACGCTTTAAAAGTGGATTCGTTTCAAATTATTATATTAATTTAGTGCTAAGGTTCAAGGACACCTTAGAAAGCGCAACATCTATACTTCTACACTAATATTATAAAAGAAGAAATGTCTATGTAAGTATGTGTTTAAAGAATTGGCTCAAAAATAACTAGACCGATTTGAAAAATTCTTTCAGGAACGGATAGATAAAATATTAGCGAAAAATATAGGATATATTTCATTTCCGTACTCCCACGGGAACGTGAACTACGCGGGTGAAACCGCGTGACGAGTTTTCTAATAACGCACTGACAGATACAATTACGTTTTGTGCTTTTTGATCTGTGTAATTAAAAACCTATCAATCATTATCAGAGAAAAAATGGCCAAGCAAAATTGGAAGTAATGGGAATACAAACAACGTTGCAGTTTATTAAACGCGTAGTAATTGAACCTGCCAGGACCAACATGTCGCTTTATATTGATATAATATATAACAACGTACGTAAATTAAATTAATCCCGTATTTATAGCGAATATTAAATTAGGATACACGCTCCTGGAATGTTCGTATTTAAACATTATTTGATGCAAAGTATTTTTAGAGAGTTACGAAGAATTGTGTATAAAATACTAATGATTGATTATTAATTTTGAATCATATACTCACTGAACAGCTAGGATATTATACATATGCCCTATTGTCCAAGTGTTAGATGGTGATTCTATCGCCATCGTAGGCACTATACTATAGATACGTTTTGGAATTACTTCTCAGATAAATGCAGGATTCCTTATGATGTTTTCCTTCACCATAAAGGACGTGGTGTGAAATCACTGCCCAAAAGTTTTTTTAGAAAAACCTCATTGGTGCAGGCTCCACTCGAATTCGATGTGATTCGCTTGCATCGCAGGCGGCTGCTCGAACCCCAAGGCCACCACGGCTCTTAGACGTATGTAAATGTATACAGATGAATATAAGTAAAGCCAGTACATAATATTATACTCACGCTTATAAGTATTCCTACTTATGGACACTTAAGTACTACTTAGTTAACCCTATTTTTCACCAGTTGTTTGTCCCATGTAATAGTGGGCAAGGCATAATCCAGACTCCAGGTAGTTAGTGGGAAATTAAGGATGGAAAAACTCAATTACAGGTTGCTCGAGCGGGGATCGAAGCCAAAACCCGACCACTAGACGAAGGAGGCTCTGCCTCGACCTTTTGTAGTGTAATCACAATTTTCGCTTATTTCACAAAATGTTCTACATAGTTACATACTTTGTTAATGAACACGATGGTTGCCTTTATTCGAAATGGATATTTTGAAAAGAGAGATGCTAACCCGCCATCTTTCCGTGTCAGCTGCCGGCACTCAAGTTCATTAAATTTCGTTAGACAATATCGGTTTTTTGCCTTGTCGACAAAGCGAAATTTTCAATGATTGGAAATTTTAATAGCTGTTACATTGTTTGCGAGTCCACCGAGTTTGCTTTCGTAATTTGTTTAATTGAAGATAGGTTGGGTTAGTCGAAATGGGTTTGCGGCTGTGACCGGGATGCCGCACAGCAGACGCTGGAGCAGTGCCCAGCGTGGAGCTCGGAGCGTCGAGTCCTGGTCACCAGGATCGGGCAGGACCTCTCTCTGCCACGCGTAGTGACGGCTATGCTGGCAGACAGAGAGGCATGGAGGGCCGTAGTCTCCTTCTGTGAGACGGTAATGTCCCAGAAGGAGACCTCCGAGCGGGATCGGGAGAGAGCCGATCCCTCTCGGAGACGACGGAGACGGCGGGGCGGAAGCAACGCACGCCCCGGTCCGTCTACCCAATAGCCAGGGTCTAAGAATATGGCTATGGTATCCCCTGCCTGTCGTAAGAGGCGACTAAAAGGGGGCCGGAGGGCCTGCTGGCGGTGGTCGGGGTGGGAGCTTTGACCACCGGCGCGGGCCCGGGAAGGTGGCAGCGCGATGTGGCTCGCGCTGCCTTGCACAGCGAGGTCTCCAGGGGCGGCATCACAGCTGCCCCGGGGATGTGCCCCGGCAAAGTGTGGGGGGACACCGGTGCGTTCTATCAGAGTACCCGGAGTCCCCCCTGAGCACTGAGGATGGCCACCGGGGGTGTTTTAGTGCGGTAAAAATCCCACATACCCCGATCTGCCTCTCCCAGGGCGGTCGGGGACTTTTTGAAGGTTTCCACCTCGTCAACAAAAAAAAAAAAAAAAAGTTGAAATGGGTATGTTGGTCAATCATGACACTTGTTTTCAATTAATTACTAGTTTTTACCTACGACGTCGCCCGCATAATTATTGTTAAATGTTTCTACCAAATCAGTCCAAACACCATGCTATTTCTTTTTAGCTACTCTCTAGCAAATTTTATCAAAACCGATTCAGCGGTTAAGCCTTGAAAATATTAGGAACACACAAACTCAGTCAGAGACACTTTCCCATTTATAATATTAATGTGATATAGACTTGGAAAATATACCTACCTGATACTTACTTCTGAAAATATACATACATGTGCTCACGCCTGTGTTCCCCGAAGGGGTAGGCAGAGGTGTTGTAATCAGAACACCCACTTTTCACCGAAGATGATTAAGTGCCAACGTGACAGATGGTGAGTCCATCGCCGTCTCAGACACTATACATACATCATTGAATTGCTTGCTTCTCATAAATATGCAGGTTTCCTCACGATGTTTTCCTTCACCGTAAAGCACGTGGTCTGAAATCACTGTACTTAGTTTTTTTTTAGAAAAACTCATTGGTACAGGGCCCCGCTGGGATTCGAACTTGCGTCGCTTGCGTAGCAGGCGACTGCTCTAGCTCCGAGGCCACCACGGCTCTCCTACCTAACCTACCTAATACCTACTTGTGAAAATATATTTATAATTCATCTGTGTAGTGTGTTTATAAATGTTTTAGACCTATTTAAAACTGGCTGGTCATGGCAAGTGAATTTGGAGTAGCACTACTTCCTAGAATAACCAGGAAAACCGTCTAGATGATATATAACTTTGTTACTTCTTGAAATAGATTGATGATACCGACCCAAATCTGAAGGAAGCTTCATAAAGGACTGCAAGAGTTACGAGTTTGTACTTTTAACATTTACATAAGTAGACAGGCGAAGTGACCTCAATATTTTAAGCAGCGTTGTAACTTATTAAGTAGTCTCTATGTAGTAAGTTAAATACAAAGTAGATAAAAGAAAAATTTGATGACGACTGATTATTTATAAAGCGAGCCGCATTTTTTGATATCAATAATTATTAGGTCGATGATTGGAAATTTGGTATTTTGTTGCTTTAATTATAACATCATTTTAAGCTTCAGGATATCTAACTCCTTACCAGATTTATACCTGAACCTTAAACACGGGAAATTTGTTCTTCCCATTGTATTTACAAATCACCAGTCTACCTGCGAAACCTACTATTAAGATTGTCATATATTTTTTAAGGTATTCTTGTTTTTGCTCATAGTCCCTCTTGTCTTCCCTACAACGCAGTACTGGATAAAATAAAACCCCTTAGTTCTATATCTTTTAGATTTTTCTGTTTACTGTACATTGAAGCTAATTAGGTATGTAGTTCCAGTTGAACGAATCAAAAATGCTATCAGGCGACTGTTTCAGTTCTTAGTGGTTCCAGTCACCTGTATCCTCAAATTAACATAAAAAATATATTTTAAAGATAAAAGGACTGAATTGTTAGTTCGTCTAAATATTTTTCCAGTCACCAAAGAGTGAAAAACACTCGGTGAGCACCTAAATAAAATATTCCAGATTTGGCATCTACTAGTTCTGTGTGAATGAGTTTGATAATGCGGTGCTCCAAAATTTGGCCTTAAAGTAGAAAGCCCCAATTCGGTGACCCAAGTCGTCTTTTACAGTATTTGCAATATGATTGGAATATCGAAGGCTTAAATGGAATTTCATTAAAACTCAGTAACTGAGCTCTTCGCTACAAAATGCGATAACTGCCAATTAAACGATTCATCGTTGCTGTTTTTATTTCCTTTTCGTAACTACGCAGTACTGGGAAAGTTTTCTTTATTTTCTCGGGCTAACTATTAATTAAATAGAAACAGGTGTTCCTTTGCAAAGGGCCATGTTTATGGATTTGTACGCAAAGTGACTACCATTTTTTACCGACGTTTGTAGCACAAATAATCTGGGTAATCTGAGTTAATCCTGTTGTCATACTTTCTTAGGCCTCCAACTGACCTGTAACGATTGCCAAACACGTCAAATTGGCAACCGGAACCAACGGCTGATCATGCTCTCCGTCCGAGGCACGGAAGGAACTCTGGCCTGGGTTGGGGTTGATTAACTTCGCTAATAGAATGATATCCATTAGAACACATTTATTCATAAATCGGAGGTAGATTTGTAAGAATTACTTTGTAACTCTTATAAATTGCGGGTGAAGTCACTGTTCATGATTTATGGAAATAAATTTTACGAAAAGGGTTTTTTCGGGATTTCCTAAATTGATCCTTTGGTAAAACCCTTCATGTCCTAATAGTAGGCATGTCCGTTTTCGTTGGCGAGTCACCAATTTATAGCTGAAATATATGCGAAAGGAGACTTCTAGATGGATTTATAACTGTTATGTAGCTTGTTTCTTAATAAAGGTACGGTACGGTAGAGTCCACCTTATGGTCAGAAGCTACTTCACATCCCTAAGTACCTATGGGATATGGGCAGGGATTTTGTGCAACAAAATCTAGAATGTCCCGATCTAAATCGCAACATGAATAAAAAAATAAAGGTAGCTGCTACTCCAATATTTATTATACAGTATATACAGACAGCCTGAACTGGATTTCGATATTGTTTATTGTATCTTCGTAACCCAGCGTAAATATTGTGATGCTCCTGAACAAACAGTTCAATAAATATAGTCATGACATCCAACGCTCGCTGTTATGACAGTATTGTGTAAAAATAAACGGGTATCATGTGAAAATTAAACCGATTTACATATTAATTGGAAAACCACTGGCCATACAATTCATAGCATAATAAGCAATTTTGATTTCTGTTTATCCACGGAGGATTGATTAGTTTACTCTGCAAGGAGTTACACGGGACTGCGTTTATATTCGATGAGTATTTGGTAACTCCCAAAGTTTTGGTAGTTATTTTATGAGAGTTTTAACGAGCGGAGTTTGTTGAGACTATGAAGAACTGCAAGCTCAGCTAATTAGCTCGGCGTTTAAACTAACTGATTAAGGGTCGGTTCTACAATACTCCATCTGAGCAAGGAAACGGCAAATAGCTATAATACATTTAACTGGCCGTTAATCGGATGGTTAATTGGCTTCTAATTTTTCAATTAAGTAACATATCCATGGAATAGCTATCAGTCGAACAACGCTATGGAGTGCACCAACTTCAGACAAGTGAAACAAATACTGTACTCGCAAATGTTAGAACAGGACAAAATCAGCTGTCATCATGCGAATGTAATTTTGGTTTCTTGACATTCATTGTTGTTATTTTTTTTTTTTTATTACCAAGCAACACGTAAGTATGTCACAATTATGATATCAACCGAGGAATATTTTACTACCTGACCGTTAAAGGGCAGATAAATATTCTTCAGTTAACCGAATTATTCCACAGTATAAGCTTAATGTGACGATAGAAAACCTATTTTTATGCTATTAATCGAATAAACGCTATCTGAGCATTGAACAATCGGCCCTAAGAAAAATGTAAACAAACGAAGATACCAAACCGCGACAGACTAATTCATCAGTCACCTTAATATTAGCACCACTACCTGAATATTATCTTTTCAATATAGAAGTCTATTTTACCCAAATATCTACAATCAAAATAATATTTTTTTGACTGATTAAAATTTACCGACGAGAAGGAAAGCAGCCCAAAGCCGAGAAATATTCTGGTTCCGCGAAATACACGTGAAATAAAGTCTACACGGTCGAAACCATCGGGAACAGCTACTACCTACATAATAAAATTCATTGAGCGATAGGTACGTTTGCGATCGATCGATGTAACGATTCTATGTCGAGCGAAGGATGGCAATAGAAATAAATGTATCCTTATTATTACACTGTCGTCTGCTTCATTGTGGGTGTGAATTGGTATCTGAAGTCGAGCCATAAATCTGACCCGAAGTACTTTTATCAAGGATGATACATTGGCGAGTAACACGCCAAGTTTCTACGATAGTAGGTATTTATATATACATTCATCACTTTTATCTACATATCTATATTAATATGACTGCCACCTAGGTCTAGTGGTCGCAAACTTTTCCCCGCTTTTTTCGTTTCCTGTGTCGGGTGTTATTGCGTCTTTCCATCTGTAATTTCCCAGTAGTAGCCTGGAGTCTGGATTAGCGCCCGGTTAGTAGCTCGCCCCCTATCACATGGAACTGCGAAGACTGGTAGGTGCACCGTAAGAAGGGGTAGGCGAGGGCCTACCCGTTCGGGGAACAGGCGTGAGCATGTGTCGGTAATTTTTAAGACGTATGAACCGTCTCGCACGTTTACAACTAATCTCTGGTGTTAATACTAATAAAGCGAAAATGTTCAAATGTAATTGCTTTACAATTTAACACTTGAAATAAGATCTCAATCAAAAGTACTCTCGAAAGGAGCCTTTGAGTTTCAACAACTCGATGTTTATATAAGCACTTGTTTCATTAATCGTATTTTAGATGGATCCGATTTAAGACGATTTTCCGAAAATATTATGAAGTAACGTTTCCGAGATCTCTGCTTTGTTTAACATATATTAATAATTTATTACTTTTCATCAACATTTCCAATTAAACAGTAAATTGTTCAGAAACTTTATATAATCTGCTACTTGTTAAGAACTTTACCCGGAAATTTAGAAGCTATTAATTGTTATTGGAGGTTTGCTAAAGGAATGTAAATCTTATTAGAGGGGGATATGACACTCTAACATCTGGAAGCAGCGGTAGTAAAGCCTGTAAGTCTAAAATCAATTATATTAACCCTGTTACGGCTGAATGAAGGACTGTTAAAGACATTTTCTATTTGTTCAAGTGCTAAGGGAAGGGCTCGTTGGAGTTACAATTTCAAGGACATTTAATTTCTATGAATATTGTATTTTTTAAATTAAATCTATTTCGGATTTTTGGGGGAAAATAATATTTTGGTCTTTGGACTTTAAAGCCACACTTCTAGACAGGATGGACAGAACAAGTGGCTATTTTTAAAATCTTTATTGCTTTTTTGACTGCCTGGGTCCTGAGTTCGAACACCGGGTCGGGCGGTCACATTGTTATTGGTTTTTCCACCTGTCATTTCCCAGTAGCAGTCCAGAGTCTTACATTACGTAGGACTTAAACATAACTGGCCAAATGTTGGTGTACAATTAGGTATAAGTTCACTTCTTACTACGGCGTTAGCCAATGTGATTATATGACCTTTTTCTCACAAAAAACTAAATTTAAAAAAAAGAAAACATGAGATGAGAATATAAGAAATCATGGTCAAAGCTTCGTTTTGACCATGATTTCTTATATATTTATAAATAGATAGAGAGAGCCGTGGTGGCCTCGGGGTTAGAGCAGTCGCCTGCTACGCAAGCGACGCAAGTTCGAATCCCAGCGGGGCCTGTACCAATGAGATTTTCTAAAAAACTTATGTACAGTGATTTCACGGTGCTTTACGGTGAAGGAAAACATCGTGAGGAAACCTGCATATTTCTGAGAAGTAATTCAAAGACGTATGTATAGTGCCTGAGACGGCGATAGACTCACCATCTGTCACGTTGGCACTTAATCAAATTCGGTGAAAAGTGGGTGAAATTACAACACCTCTGCCTACCCCTTCGGGGAATACAGGCGTGAGCATATGTATGTATAGATATAAAATAATTGCACGTTTAAAGGTATAACATTAAGATTACTTTGGGGCTAGAAAATATTTTAGTGTTTGGACTTCAAAGCCACACTTTTATATAGGACAGAAGGAGTAGCATTAAGATGAATAATACCTCTACTGCCTTTCAGTTATACGTTTGCAATTGTGGGTTGCTTTGTGTGCCGGCTCATTCCTGACTAGCATACTGGGTACCATGTGACTCACCCAGACTCGTAAAATATTCATTGTTATAACGTGACTGGAATTAAAGAATTCCTTTATAACCTTAGCAGAGTATAATGTTTTAGCTAAAGATAATTTCTTGACCTCTACATATATATGTTACACTTTCTCGTTGGAAGTTTTCAAGTTATAAGGTTGAATCAATACAGATAAATAAAATTGAAGTGTTTGTTTGTAATTCCAAATTAACAGCTTTACACTTTGCATGTGAAAGTTTAAATGGAATTATAAAAAAATAAAAATTTTTGTGGTTTTATATTATGTCTATTGGCTTGTTTGTTCTGGCTAATCTTTATGAATTTGAATCCGCTGGACCAAATTTAATTGGCAGATAGCTGATGTAACAAGGAGTAACTTAGTAATTAGGAGTAACTATTCGAAATAAAGTCACTTATGAAATTAAGTCTACGAGCGAGAAACCGCTAGAAAAGCTAATACTTACTAAATAAAAAATACTCTAGAAGGAACGAAAGTAGATAATATTTATCCCTCGTTTTATTGAGCTCCGTGAGTTTGTGTAAACATCAAACAAATATTTCAGTGCAGCGTTTTAGAAGACCGACTAAACATTAATAACATTCTTTCAGAGATTTAGAAATGTTTAATCTTCGCATAAGTTTGTTTTTAAGCTTTTCGTTGAAAGTATTTCTTAATGTTTCTGTCTAATGTATTATGTAAATTACTACTTAAGTGTGAACTGAAATGCCAACGTTTAATAAAGTGTAACTAATTCGTCTTCTGAAAATGTTCGTTACCATTTGCCCTGAGAAATTGGACCAGAAAGTATACTTTGCTTTGTGAAACTTTAGCTTATGTTTAACTTTAACTGACTTTGAAATTTACATGTATATAGTTGATCCCAAGATACACCGATTTGGGCCAAGTTTTCCACTTTTATTTTTAATTAAATACTTACTGTTCCTTGTATATATAACTATAATAATAATTATTATATAATAATAATAGCTTTTATTTCAGAAAATATTGTTACAGACAATAGATAAACTATAACAACTGCGGATAGTTTTTCAACTGTATTGCAGTCATTATGCCCACCAAATATAAAATTTTTTTAGGAATATAAATATAAAAGATACTTTAGTTTAGTATAACTAGCTCTGCCCCGCGGTTTCATCCGCATAGGCTTTATTGTGTTTTACTTACATAACTATTTAGTTATCTCATTGGTACAGGCCCCGCTGGGATTTGAAATTGCGTCGCTTGCGTGGCAGGCGACTGCTCAAACCCCAAGGCCACCAGAGCTTAAAATTCTAAATGGTAATAAGATCGTTTTTTGTTTCAGGTGAGCCAGTGTTCTTTACAAAGGACATTTAAGCAAGTGACTCCAGTTATCTTCCTGTTGTATGTAAGTGGTCTATATCAAGGTCTTCAAGCAATTGAATGTCACTTGTTAATAACAAGTTCCGTATGGCCTTGCGAATACATATTGGGCTTACTTTTACCTTACATCCCGGTCCATCTACATTTAAATCTGAACCTTCCGGCTTGTTGTTAAGGATGCAAGTCTGATGGCGTTATTTGCGTGTTTAATTAAATAAAGAGCTTTACTTAACATCGCATCATATTCTAAGGGCTATTCATATAGTTTGCTAAGGCTGTGGGCGTAATGCTGTCAACCTGATCATATCATCAAGGTAGAACAAAGGTTATGCGGCTTCATTATCCAACTGAATAGGTTTATTATAATAGTGTTGTGGTATTGATTTTATTTTCAATTTCAACTATATTTTATATCGATACAATTAATAAAGTTTAAGTGTCTGTTTTTAATTCCAAATTAACAGCTTTTCAGTAAATGCATATTAAAGTTTATACGGTACTTATACGAATACAGAGTGAAAGGCGATTAACGAAAAAAAATTATAATTTAAATGTGTGCGGTAGTGTCGATGGACGGCGTCCAAGGAAAACTTACTATAAACGAATTAATAATATTTTTCAGAAAGCTCTAATTTAAGTCTACGCGGGTGAAACCGCGGGTCACGGCTAGTAATAAATATATTTTTTACCAACCAAAAAAATTATCAAAAATAACTTTATTCGATTAGACATTTTACAAAGTACTTTCAAATCGTCAGAATGACATAATTATACAGGATTATACATGCTACCGCCAGGTTCAGAGGGTTGCTTTTACACAAAAACACAAAAGCCTTCATAAAATTCATTCTCTAAATTATAAAACACAATGTTTTTCACATATTCTCAAATAGGTATACGAGAAGCCTTAGACTTATTTAGGAAGCATATAATTGAGTAAATATAATGCGATGTAAAGCATAAAATAACTCGGATTGTTAATAAATGAGGGCAGATAAGGTTCGATTATAATTATGATCAAAATACTTTCCCTGATTGATGTCTTCTAAAGTACAATAGAAAAAAAAAATTATTTTCAAATAGTTTAAATTTAACTCAATTCGGTTTTCACTTATATTTTATTAGTCAAAGTCAAAGTCACAAATATCTTCATTCGATGATACTTTTTATAAAGTAGGTACTTTCAAATCATCAGAATGACATAATCATACAGGATTGTACATGCTACCGCCAGGTTCGGAAGGTTGCTTTTATTAAGAAGAACCTCTCAAGAAACTCAGTAATTACTCTTTTCAAAAATATTATACCATTTTATAAATACAAAATAAATCACTTAAGAAATATAAGCCCATGGACAATTCCAATGCACAAATGTCGATAAAATTTACATAAAGAAAAATCTCGTAGTTCTACTTATATCTAAATGCGTAGCTTGAGATGACCAGCCCCTGTGTGTGACAAGCAGCACCTGTTCACAAGTATGATTATACTAGGTGAACTCGGATGGGTAAATAAAATATATTTAATATTCCATATAATATCACCTTTCAAAATATGTAGGTATTATATACTACACGCTAGGTTGTATCATTAAAATAATGAATGTGTTTATTTTTGTACAGAATGAGGTGTCACAGATGCGAAAATTTCGCAGAAATAATATTATTCTGTGTGCTCTGTCGAACAACTCGTGATTACAATCTTCATAATATTTTGATAGAATAGGCATATTAAATAAAGGTATTCCAAAACAATCTACACATTAATATGAATAGCAAAAGTATTGAAATAAGGTTTTCATTCATATACATTTAATACGTAAAAATTCAGTCTTTATTAAGATTTTCATGTGCCAATCCCCGTGTGAATAAAGAAATACTACTGTGCATCAAAATACGCTTTTATCTTCGACATAGCCTGTTTCATTCTCGGTTAGGGCAAAACTTTAGTGATCGTCTCACAAACAAATCATTTTTACCCGACTTCGGCGAAAAAAAAAATATGGTTATGATATTGACCGGAATGTTGCTATGTATTCCCTCATAACTACCAAAAGTACCCACCGATCGTAATTCGACAAATGAGATTACGTTGAACACGTCTTAATTGCCCGCTGGTTATTTATAGGCTATATCACATCGCATTATCCTGTTAGATTATAATGTTTTTTTTTAGTTAGAGTAGGTACGTGGTATATGACCACGGCTATCCTCTGAACATCACTTGTTTCATACTCCTGAGAGCATGAATTTTAGTCGGGTTATGAGGTTAAAGTCTCTCGAGATCGTGCCAAGAAGGCTGGCAGCATTTACAATGCCGATTCTCTGAGCGAGAAAAGCCCCAGCCCGCTTGTAACAAGAAGCTTCTACCAGACGACGTGCAACCTCTTTGGCCCCAGAGTTTCAACCGCAAACGCAGAAAATATGTTTCCTTGACCAATACAAGCATATTTCCTATTCTTGAGGCACTCCTGCTGAGCAGCAGCAGCACCGGCCGCCACAGCAGTGCCGGGGAGATGGGACGAAGCAAACGTATCGACACACGTATAGTATATATCTAACACGTGATAGAGTCGCGCGCGGAAGATGGCAGATAATTTAATTATGTTTATGATAATTGTCATGTTAATGATATTTGTATGTATTAATTAATATATAAATTATATTACCCACTTTATATTTTTGGGGGACAGCTTAGCACACAAAGTCAAAGTCAAAGTCAAAAATATCTTTATTCGATTAGACTTTTTACAAAGTACCTACTTTCAAATCGTCAGAATGACATAATTATACAGGATTATACATGCTACCGCCCTACGACCCTACCATGCACAGAAACGTTATAATATGATAAAAAACATATGAAGGAATTCTATACAGAATAGAATAAAATTCCTGCTTATTACATATTTCTTGTAACCTCGCTTACGTTGACAATGTAGCCAATCCATTTCATATAGGAACGTTGTTTGTATTCCCCAGGAAGTACAAATTATTTCCTATTTCACTTCCAACGAAAAATATAATATTTCACGACGGAAATGTGAATTTGGAGCGCTGAATATTTTCCGCGAACGTTAATTGGGTTTATTTGTTCTGCTCAAATGACTTCGCGAAAATCCTTGACATTAATTAATTTAAAACACATAGCCTGGTGGCCGTGTTTGTGTAGTAAGCCTGCTAGACAACTGATGTAAGTTCAAATCCCAGCCTGTCAATCGTATTGGTAGATAAATTAGTATACATAAAAGTCGTAAGCTAGGGATCGCTAGTAATTTATTGTATGAATAAGAATGACTGACTCGTTGGTCTAGTGCTCGTTACTGTGGAACACGAGGTCCTGGGTTCGATCGCCGGGTCGGGAAATGTTATAGCGTTTTCTAAATGTAATTTTCCAATAGCATCCCGGAGTCTGTATTAGTGCCCGGTTAATGGGAATAGGCTCGCCCCTTATTACGTGGGACAAACAAAACTGGCGAAATACCTACCATTTCGAGGAATACAGAAATGTATTATACAAAACGCTTGATTTCAAACACTCATCATGATTCTAGCCTACATTGCGTCGATGAACAAGCTAACAATCCGCGTAGGTGTCATTTGATATTCCTCGCCAGAGACCAATTGGCACAAATGTTATGTGGCTAACGGAGTAATGAGCCTAATTCCCTCCAATTACGCATTACGTCATACTGACCCGGGAAAGCCGGGACGTTATCGTATCCACTATTTTGTTAGTTGGATGCAATCAAATTTAACCAATTCGCTGGAATAATAAGCAGTTTGTATGTTCAACCTTTCACGCTGCATCGTATGGAACGTTTCTTCACAGATACTTCTAGCTCAATAACCTGAACATATACATATGCTCACGCTTGTATTCCCCGAAGGGTAGATGTAATGTAACAACAACACCCGCTTTTCATCAAATATGATTAAGTGTCAACGTGACAGATGGTGAGTCCATCGCCGTCTTTGGCACTATTCGTCTTTGAATTACTTCGCAGACATATGCAGGTTACCTCACGATGTTTTCCTTCACCGTAGAGTACGTAGTGTGAAATCAATGCACATATGTTCTTTAGAAAACTCATTAGTACAGGCCCCGCTGGGATTCGAATTTGCGTCGCTTGCGGAGCAGGCAATTTCTTCTAGTGCCTGTTCGCTAGTAATTAGCACGCAACAAAACCTCATTCAAGAACTGAAAATACATTTGTTAAAGTATGCCAATTACTGTGCTTTAGTAAGGTACTTGTAATTTTCGGCAATCTAACTTTATTGTACAAAATGTATGGGGCAACCTCGTATCGTGTTCAAGGATTATTGAAACAAGGGCTAGTTTTTAACACAAAGTCATTAATTGGGTTTATTGGATTTAAGGAATCTATAGGAATATCAGTAATGTTAAATGCTGAAAACCTCCACTATATGACATAGTCATCTCCATAGCCTTATTCCATGTATTGCTGGGGTCGGCTCTTATGTCACCTGATTTCTATGCGAAGCGCCTGCCATCTGTCCCCTAATAACCCCTTTCGCGAGGAATATATGTAATCTGGGTTAAACCAGCTGCCAATCCAAATACCATTTATTGCATACTATTAATGTTGCAAATAAGCACGCTACCAACCTGGCAAGTGGTTAGCGCTGCCTATGGTCACTTGCAATACCAGGGACAATGCGCGCGTTGCCGACTCAGTACATAATCTCTTCACACCCTTCTTGAACAAAAACTTGAACATATTATAACAATTTACGGTACAGGAAAACATTGTGTGGAAATCAGTTTGTCTCTGATGAAATCCAAAGACGGCTATGATCATCAACTGTTGTTGGCGTCAAAACATCTTCGTGGAATTTTTTGTAAGACCTCTGCCTAAGCTTCTAGGAAGGCGAGTAGAGCTTATAAGTCGCACCTCAAGGGTACGGTATAAATATTCATAGCAAATGTTTCCTATTTATTAACTTACTCAAACAGTATTTTACTAAGAAGTCTTATTAATCAAAATGGATCTATATACAGCTATTTGCATGGAGTGGCTGTTCCCCGACGCTCCTAAACGTCAAGTGATATGGTGATTGATACAACTTTGTCACGACATCCCATATTTTAGCTTTCATTCTGAGTGGCAGAATGGGGCCTTAGGTGTGCCGCAAACATTTTGCTTACAAAGAGACATTGTTAATGTTATCAAGACGTGTTGTTGCACAAAGTATTGAGGTAATGCATTAGGGCATAGCTATGAATAACCAAACACGCGTTTGTTACTGTGTTTCCATAACTTATTCGTAATTTCATGATTTGAATGTTTCATTCATGCTTCAGTTAAGATGGATTCATAAATGTTTTTTTCACCCAAGTGGATATTCGCTTATCATACTTCATTAGTACTCTCTAGGTAGCGTAGTTTCTGAACAACCCGGTCAGAAAAAGGCATACAGAAGGCTAGCTCCCAAAAAAATATGTATATTTACGACCTTTAAACACATATAAAGAGATATTCCCCTGCAAATGCACTCACACATCGCTGTGACGTTCCTCTTGTAGTACCCCGCCATATTTTGTACTTTGTCGTGCGTGCACACATGAGTATTTTAGGCTTGGTCTCTGGTGTGCTCTCAAGCTTCCACCTTAGATCGAATCAGACCAATTTGATCTTCGTCTATGTATCTGTGGAGAGCGAGTGATCATGCTCATCCCCAGCAAATGAAAGATCTTCCAGCCAGACGAGTGTCATGTATGGGGAACTGCGGCTCCAGTTGGATACTTGTAAATATACTGCAGTGCTCTCGAAAACTAATTGCGCGATTTAGGTTCTCGTGTATTTTTACTTAAACATTGCAATTGTTAGCGAGTAGTGCCATCTATGTAGCGAGTGGAGAAACGCTGCTGCACATCCACGTAACCATTATCAGAAATCACCCTTGTGTTGGTTTTTATTTAGTGACACAAGCGCCAGTTGTTATAACTTCTCGCGTGACCTTTGCAACTTTCGTTTGTCTTAGTACAAGTCCATTAGTTAGTGAACGCTTCCTTTGAACAGTAATTAGCTGGTGTTATTAGTTCTGACCGTGAGTGTGTACTGGCAAAGACTACACTTGGGTCTTTGCCGAGTTCATTACCAACTTATAGTGAAACTGATGTCAACAACGATCTTGAAGTAAGTATCACGAAGTGGTTGAGAGAGATATTTTCTATAAAATACTCGGATCTAACTAGGTCATATGAATCGATTGTAGTTTGAAGATGTCTTGAATTGTTAAGAACTTTACACTTTCTCAAATATGACGCTCAGATGACTTGAGATGGACTTTTTTTTTCAGTTTTATACTCACCATCTGTCACATTGACTGTTGTCACTTAATCATCATCGGTGAAAAGTGGGTGTTGTTGTTACAACACCTCTACCTACCCCTTCGGGGAACACAGGTGTGAGCATATGTATGTAAGTTTTCAGTGACGTTTCAGTATTGAAATAACATCATTGTCTCTCTGCCTACCATCATGAACTATTTAGTAAGAGTAAAATCGTTCTACCAATCACATGATTTAACTACCCTTTTATATTAAGCCAGAATTGGTTCAATAAACAATCCGTGGTTGGATTTTTCACGTTGTTATTTCACGTCGTCAAGAAAATAATCAAGTTTAATATATTGATAAGATAGAAAAGATAACATCGCGGGTCGTATTCCAAGTATTATTTTATCTTCGCCAAATGACCGAGCAACATAATATTCTATCGAATAAGAAAACAAAAAATATTCCGAACACAAAGGAGTTTAATATCCCTTTTTGTGAGATAATTGCAATTTGTGGGGAATCAGCACTGTCGTAATTCGCATTTCCCCTGCGGCACTGTACCCCGAAATAGAAAGGTTAGAGAGAAGGGCGGCTTCTCATTAGATATTAAGATACGAAAGTAAATTTAGAGTGAGATATGCTCATAAGTATGCACTATTTTGTACATTATTGAACACACAATAAACAATATTGTGCAGCGTTTTATAAAATCACTAGCCCTTCCTGCGACACTGGGTTACGATTTTTAAGATTATTTTACAAAGCGTTGACTTTTCCTGACTATGCATATAATATAATTAAATAAATAAGCTCACGCCATCCCAGAGTTGTAACAACAACACCCACATTTCACCGATATGATTAAGTGCCAACGTGACAGAGGGTGAGTCCATCGACGTCTCAGGCACTATATTTACGTCAAGCAAGTGTTGTGAAATCACTGCACAAAAGCTTTTAGAAAAACTCATTGGTACAGGCCCCGCTGGGTTTCGAACTTGCGTCGCTTGCGTAGCAGGCGACTGCTCTAACAAGCTACCTCAGCTCTTTATAATATATATTTTTTAGCTAGGAACCCATCGGAGTTCAACTTGCTACATGTTAGTAAAAACCGATTCAAGTTCTGTAACGTACGACAAAACTGCTACTTTTATACTATTTAAAGATTATGGTAACAAAAGGTGCCCTTTTGGATTCAAGGGAGTTGTCCTTCTATGAGGTTTTTTTGTGAACGAAAACTGAGGGTGAAAACACGAGGCGTTGAGAACAGTGAAAACAGACTTGTGCTCCCTGGGACCATCTTTAATGAAAATAAACTGTTGTATTGCAAAGGGATATAATTCGCAATTGCTTTTGCCCTTGTCTAGACCCTATCTCGTGTGGTTGAAGAGTTTAACTCTTATTTAGTGCTTTACTAATAACTTGATTATTGGTCCCGGATACGATTTCCTCGGGTCAGAAGTAGATTTATTTAGTTCTTCTCACAATAAATTTCCGGAGTTTGGAAGATGGCGGTGTTTACACCCCCGTGCCCCGTCCCGTCGGACTCTGAAAGTGAAGGAATAAAAAGTGCATCTTACTTGTGCACTATAATATCTCCTACAAAGAGTGCCCTAATACCCGTTGAGAAAAGACGCCGTGGAAATTCGGTAGGAGAACATTCTTGTATTTATGACAGAATTAGCTTTTACCCTCGACTTCGTCCATGACATGACTTTTTGTAGGAAAATTGGTTAAAAAACATCTTTTTTATCCATACGATGGCGCAAAACTTTATCATTAAGTTTGTCCAATAACGCCTTTCAATTCTATATCAGCTGGTAGACACGTTTCCTATTATAATTATACTTTTAAATATTTTGTATAGATAATCTTATTATGCCATACCTTTACAACATCCATTGAAATTTGACTTTCATGATCAGCTGTTGATGAAAGCTAAAGGATATTGTTTCATAAATAGAATATGTAATCCTGCAAGTAGGTACGAGGTAATGCACTTACTGATTAAGATGCATGAATCTTAAAGTGGGCCACTTTAGTGGAGGAACACGGCATTGGCTCCTATGTTAGTAAATTTGTGAATTTAGGATGTTAAAACCGTTCTTAGGAACACATCTTAATGTCAATTGAAATGACGACTATGAATAATATTCTTTTAGTATACATAAGCCACAGTAACCGCTTACCAGTTTATACTTAACAGCAAGACGATTGCTTGTTAACTTGGTGAAAATTTACAATACTCGGCTTTTTGCATATGATAGGGTGAAATGTTAACTGTTTTTCTTATAGGATTGGCTTATACTTCGAATAAGTTTCTCCTCCGTTCGGCACCGTTGTTGTTTGGCGTTGTTATCTATGGGAGCGAGAGGCCTCGGAACAAATGATAAAGAGAGAGACGCAATAATATTGCCATAAAAGTCAAATTTAGTTCCGGACTCGCTAGGGGTGCTTCAAATCGACGCATCGATCCCAAAATGAACGAAGCGTTTTTTTATCTCTACCGTATATACTTTTACTAGCTTCTGCTCGCGACTTCGTTGCGGAGAGTGATGTTATAATTATATTATAAGCCTCCTTCTATAATAGATATAATAGAATATAATTTTTCAAATCGTTGTAGTAGCTATTGATTACCGCGTTCAAGCAAAAAAAAAACAAAAATATTAGTATATGTATTCAATGACGCAGTAAGAAGCTGTTAATTTGGAATTACAAACAGACACTTCGATTTTATTAATGTGCATAGATGTATAGATGGACTAGCCCGTCTACCGTCCGTGTGTAAAATAGAGCCAGTGTTTCCTTGAAAGTCGATATTTTCAATATGAGTGTTAAAGTGTAGTCGTTTGCACTGCAAGGCTGCCGTGTGCCATTCACGTTTATATAAAATCGCAATAAAGCCTGTGCCTTCATCGTACGACGTCGTGTCAACAGCCAGTTAATTCGTTCTACCTTAGTTGTTCGTTTTATAAGCGTTAATTCCCAGTTTCCCGCGAGAGCTCTCTCGCATGAGGGCCATTAGTGCTCCCGTCGCAACAGCACACGATTCTAAATTTGAAAAGACGTAGTTTTTTCATTGCAGCTCTCGTAGGAAAGTCAGAGGTGTTTTGTGCATTCAGCGGTTTAGAGTTTAAAATAAATTGAGTTATTTAAAAAATACGCATCAGGGTCTCTTATTTTCTGTCAAGTTATTGTTTTTATTGCGATAGTTATTCGACTGAATGACAGTGGCAGATGCGCCAGTGAAGCCGTAACTAGGGGCCAGCTATGATCGTTTAAGCAGAGCGTATTAAGAACTTCTAAGCTTTGACATTTGATTTCATGGTACCAAAATGTAACGTTATAGCTCAGGAGTTCTTAATATGTTCTGCTCACATTAAATTAAAAGCATGGAATTAAGATTACGACATCACATAATAGTTGAAGGTACGCGATCACTACTAAAAAAATAAGAGATTTTGGAACTCACGAAAAAACGGCGTCTATCGGGGCAGTCAGTATTACAGACGCACCATAATATCAATGTAATACTAATGATTATTATAAGTAAGCCTTATGGTACTCTGGTTTCCTTATAGTACAAATAAGCTTTATAAGCAGTAAGGAATAGAGGCCTCTTTTTTTTATTAAGAATGTTTGCTCCGTTGTGTCTGAGGGTTGTCAATCAAATTCACGCTTTTATAAACTGTCAAAATAATATCGATTTGTCAATATAGTCATTTTCAAACTGTCGGTAAAACACGTGAATGAGTAATACGCGATCGGCGAAGACGACTCCTACTGTATTGAATAGAATTGGGTGTTACTTTGCAGAAATCAATGTTTATGGTTAAAAGAGCATAAAATATTACAATGCATGAAGCATTGTAATATTTTATGCTCCGCTATTTTTATAAGTATACAAATGACAAAGTTATCCTAGTGAAGTGTAGTCCAGTATGTGCTGGGGGTCAGCCAGCCTGCCTGACTCGTACTGTCACTAAGCCTATTCCGCTTTTTTCTCGTAGACGCACGCGTGCAAGAGCTGTGGTGGCCTCGGGGTTTGAGCAGTCGCCTGCTACGCAAGCTTGAGTCCCAGCGGGGCCTGTACCAATGACTTTTTCTAAAAAACTTATGTACAGTGATTTCACACCACGTGCTTTACGGTGAAGGAAAACATCGTGAGGAAACCTGCATATTTCTGAGAAGTAATTCAAAGACGTATGTATAGTGCCTGAGACGGCGATAGACTCACCATCTGTCACGTTGGCACTTGACAATCAAATCAATTCGGTGAAAAGTGGGTGTTGTGATATCAACACCTCTGCCTACCCCTTCGGGGAATACAGGCGTGAGCATATGTATGTATGTAGATGCACGCGTGAGTGTCATTATGAATGATTTGTTCCTAGCTCCCTAACTGCGTGTAAAGCTTATATTTAAACTGTGTGTTCGCTAAGTTATTACGGTAATGTTTTCTGAGCTCATTGAAGTTTTACTTCACAGCGCTGGATAGCATCCTTATTCATCTGTTAAATGTATTCAAGTTTCAACACACTTCTGTTTGGAATTGATATATGTTTTAAAAAAAAGAAGAGCCGTGGTACTTACATGCGACGCAAGTTCGAATCCCAGCGGGGCCTGCATCAATGAGATTTTCTAAAAAACTTAAGTACAGTGTTTTTACAACACGTGCTTTACGGTGTCCGAAAACATCGTAAGGAAACCTGCATATGTCCGAGAAGTAACTTAAGACGTATTAATAGACTCACCATCTGTCACATTGGCACTTTATCATCTTTGGTGAAAAGTGGGTGTTGTTATTACAAAACCTTAGCCTACTCTCTTTTTGGGAATATAGGCGTGAGCATATGTATGTTTATTTGAAGCCGATATTACTGACCCAATACTGGCTTAAAAAACGATTTTGCGGTTGGTCTAGAAATCCACTTTAATATAATTAGTGCTTACTATAAAACATTCTTATCTATCCGAAGGCATTATTGTGTAAGGCTTTAATTAAACTGTTATTTACCACAAATTTATCAGACAGGATGGAGCAAATGAGATTTAGAAGGCGGTCTAGACGAGACGGGAGCCCTTGAAGTTTCACCGGGAAATAAGTGGTTTAAATTCGTTTTTACGCGAACAATAAGTAGGAAAATGATCGGTTAACGTGCAACCCTCTTGGTAGGAAAGCTGATTGTTCCCCGGCAAGACGTGGCCGGGAACAATGACTTATAATGGGCCACTTTATTGTTTCTTTTGTCCCGTTATTTCGCGGGCTAGTGGAAGGGGATATTTTTAATTAAAATTAAAGGGCAATTACATGATCATTATAGTCTTATGTTTGGCGATGACTGGCATTCGCTTCTCATTTGTTGAACGATGTTGTATCTGATGATTGGTTTGGGATCGTCGTCACAAAACATCTTGACTTTATGTTATTAATGTGTGGCGACCACAAAATTAAATAAGTATTAGAGAAGGTCGGTTCTCATACATTCGCGGAACGCACAATTTGTGAACGTTTGATTTTGTGACTATGGCGAGACTAATTAAAGCCTCCAGTCAGGCAAAAAGTTTTTATTTATGGATGGTAGGGGTGGGTGGGGTGGGGGGGTGCTGGATTTGAATTTACTTTCTCTGCCCGGCCCGATATATTCAAAGTCGGGGAACATTACGACCTATTCGCGTCGAGCCTCGCCGGCAAGGACTGAACAGCGAACGTGTTGGCGGAGTGTGCTGTGATTCTGAGAATGCCCCACGATACGATTTGTAAAGTCAAATGTGGAGGCTCTTTCGTCTCTTACTATGTCAGTGCTGACAAAGTATGAGACGAAGCCCCCTATTATATACTTATTCGCAATGTACGAGTGAAACTCTTGGTGTAGGTCATGCTAGTACGTATGTAAGCAAGAGGGGGCTAACTATGGCGGCTTATGCAGCGCATATTAAGAACTTCTTAGCTTTGACGTTTAATTTTACAGTACCAATATGAAACATCCGCGCTACGCTTATACCGATGATGGCAGTGGCCGCTAACCATCTGGCAGACTGGACGCTTGTTGACCCCCCATGTCATATAAAAAAAAAATATGATTGCTTTGTTGGTTTTCCGGTCGCAGAACACGAGGTTCGATCCACGGATACGACAAAGTGTTGATGATTTCCCAGTAATAGCCCGGAATCTAAATTATTGCCAATAAGCTAGCCCTCTATTGCATGACTGGTGAAACGTGGATGAACTATAAGCAAAACTGCCTACCCCTTCGGAGAATATAGGCGTGAGCATTATAAGTGTATGTAAAACATATTCTAGAACATGTCTGAAGAATCGTAGCACAATCAGTATCGTTCATAAATACCCTGTAACTAATTGACGTGTATAAATATGTCACTGTCAGGAACCGCAGATAGTTGAGATCACATACTGACGTCATAAACTGACATCATACTATCAAGTTAAGCCTTATTCCTTTCGTCCATCCAAGTTATGTAACTTGGTTATTAACTTAAACTTAGACTGTTACTACGGTTATACTTGGAAACTTGCTTTAATTGAACGCCCGTGGTAAAAGAGCGTAAGTTATACTGTCATTATCTATGGTGGTACAGGTAATGAGAGGAAACATACGCCATGCAAATATAAGAAGATCTGCTGGAATCGGATATTTTTGAAGAGAATGTTTAATTTTTCTCATTTAAACGTCGTATTGACGTTTATCAACAGTGCCCAAGTATAGGATTCAACATGTTTTTCTTCTTCTTCTCAATTGTTACACTCTTGGCAGAGCGGTCGTGGTCGTAATGTCAGAATTGGTGGCTTGCTGAACAAAACGGCGCCATTCATTTCGGACTGCTGCTTTACGGGAGCATTCGTTGATAGTAGGAACACGAATATGTTTTATGTTGACGATATTACCTGCGTATATTTCTCATTTTGTAATAACGGCGAGTCTAGGAAGTTTTAGGTACGTGTCCACTGTCCATACAAAAAAGCGTAAAATGCAAGATATCGCGACGACGTTGGAACGTGTCAATACATATGGCACAAAACGATTAGTGACAAAGGGTAGGCAGAGGAAACTTGTAGTAGGTACCTACCCTCATATTACCAGACATGTTTAAGCCCCATTTAAAAAGGACCAAGCACGTTGTCATACACACTAATTCATATTCCGGGCAGTTACTGCGTGGCAAACGCTACAGTGGATCACGAGGTCTTGTCGCGTTATTCTGTAACTTTTTTTAGCGACGAGCTCGACGTCGAGTGTCGGTTTTAATCAAAAGAAATTGATACATAATACATGTACGAAAAAGTTCCATTTCATTTGTTTGAAAACAACACTTGACGCCGAGTGCGTCACTGAGAAACGTTACAGAATAAAGCGGCTGGGCTCGTTCCTCGATCGGGCAAAATATTCTGGAATTTGGATGATTGCCTGATTAGTGGCAAAAGGCTCGCCTTTTATTAATATAACCTGGTAAAATGTGTGTGTACTATAAGAACACGTGTGTGTATGTGTCTATGTAAATTAATCATGAACTACAATTTTATTGAACTATTGATAATAGACCGCGGTGGTGGATCTTAATACAAATAACGAAATGTATGTCAAAAGGAAAATGCAGCTTTCAGTCTTCTGCATAAGGTCCATTACAGCTTAAGCAGCTCTCTATTCGAGTTCACTAGGAAAGTAGGTTTTATTTTCTTTGAGCGAACCCACATGCTGTAATTACTTGGGCCTCCATTTTTAATTTCCTATTGGAATTCTCGAAGGAAAGTGAGTCGTATTTCTTGTCTTCGACTTTCCTGTAAGGGTTCCTGAAGGGATAGGTACTTAAAGATATTATAGCATCAACTTTTCAACGAGAATTTCTGATGATAATATAAATAAATATAATAAACTTTTTGCCCAAAAGGGAAAAAAACGGGATCTTATTACTAAGGCTTTGCTGTCCGTCTGTCACCAAGCTATATTGCATAAACCATGATAATTGAAAAACACAGTTGAAAACACACTTAAGTTTATTTCATGCCACTAAGGTGGCAAACAAGTATGAAGCTCTCCTGATGGTATGTGGTTACCAGAGCCTGTGGTCGCTTGTAATACCAGTGCCATCACGCGCGCGTTGCCGACACTGTAAATACTTCTGCACATCCTTCTTCAAGAACCCCACGCTATATTCGCTTGGAAACTCATGCTGGGGATTTTTTTCCATCACTTGAGCGCCTCGAGAAGGTGCTCCTTATCCAGTAATATTATTTGAAGCAGAGTCTAGCCGTAACGAATGCAAAGTTTGTACACTTACATAAATCGCTGCCAAATAATTTTACCAATTTACAAGTACAAAACGACGACGGTGAACTTTGGAAATCTCCTCAACAATGTATTTTGTAGCCTTGGCGTTATGTGCATACTTGTAGGTAACTTTTATAGGAGCTTAATACGAGGTTCAAGTAATCCCTAACACCATAACAAAGTGATATCGTCTAAAAGAGTTTAACTAAAGAGATCTTTCCAAAGTAGATTATGAAGAAGCGAAACAATGTACGCTGGCAAGAAATGCTCCAAATTTATTAAACGAATCGTACATGAGTATATTTTAGTTTCTTCTTTGTAAGTAGATGGCGTGAGTAGTAGAATAGATCGCGCCATTGAAGTTTGTATCGCGTTACATAAATACGTCTACCATTGTCTTGTTTCCTTCGCTCGGCTGGAGGCCCTTGGGTCTCCCCCTTTAGTCCGGTTAAGCATTGGAGGTAACTCCCCCCTATCAACTGCGAGAGACCATATCATAAAAAAATACTTGTTTCCTTCTTCTTTGACATAAAATTATAACAAACCTTTGGGTGTGAACCTAGTTTTATTTAGTACCTGCATTCACTGCTAACATTTCATCTCCCTCGTAAATTCTCTAACAGTTGGACGCACAGACGCGTCGTTAGCAGTGAACGCGTAGTATGTAATCTCCGTGTCAACATAATGCCAACTATTGCAAGCACAGCGACTCCACTCCTCGTCTACTCTACTTCTCCTCTCCATGAAGCACTGGCGATCTTACTCACCGCAGATACCTTTACACATTCCTGAGGAAAAGATAATGAAGAGACAGACGAAGTGATATTATAATTTCTCTTTCCTTTTGAGGTATACAATAAACGTTTAATTCACTTAACAATAACGAGAAAACATGGCTAGTTAAGATCATAAATTAAGATAATTCCGCAGTCGAGTATAACGCAGTACCAAATGGTACAATAATCATAATAATTATCGTTAGGAATAGCGTGCCTTATCATTTCCCGAGATTGGAGTCCCTTCGGGTCTCGAAACTAAGACAAAACGTAATCACAGTACAGGGGCCCAACTATGATTGTTTAAGCTGCGCGTATTAAGAACTTTGACGTTTAAATCTAAATATATATAACTAAAAGGTAACTGACTGACTGACATAGTGATCTATCAACGCACTGTGCGTTGACCAAACCACTTGACGGATCGGGCTGAAATTTAGCATACAGGTAGATGTTATGACGCAGGCATCCGCTAAGAAAAAGTTTTCATTAATTTTACACCCAAGGGGATAAAATAGGGGATGAAACTTTGTCAATTTTAAACCGATCGGGCTGAGACAAGTATACGCGGGTGTAACCGCGGAGCACAGCTAGTTAACAGTATAAAAATGAAACGTCAAATCTCAGGTCTTAATAAACTCTGCTTAAACCGATGACGGTAGGTCCCCAGGGCCCTAAGTATAGGTTTTGACATGTTCGAACACTGTCGCTTGATCTTCCGTTTTGCGCTTGCTCTTTAACGTTCCCATTCAAATGGGGAAGGAAGGTAGGTAGGTAGCAGGCAATATCGTCAACGTTAAAACCAATTCTGACATTATAAACCTGTCTTAAAATATGAGTCAAACTATCATGGCAATAAGAGCTCATGGTAATTATCCCAGGTCCCGTCACAAGATAAGAACTGTTATCTTTGAAAGCGCGGTAGTCATTATATGAGTCGGTTTCTGTCTATATGTATGTCACAAAGCGAATAAACATGCGCAGTATTCCCAATATTTTTCGCTGCGTGTTCTTTACTCGTGGCGGGACCTGGACCTTTTTATTGATGAGGGGGAAACCTTCAAAAGGTCCCCGACCGCCCTGGGAGAGGCAGGTCGGCGTATGTGGGAATTTTACCGCGCTAAAACCCCCTCGGTGGCCATCCTCAGTGCTCAGGGGGGTCTCCGGGTACCCTGATGGTATCCCCCTACACTTTGCCGGGCACATCCCCGGGGCAGCTGTGCCGCCGCCCCTGGAGACCTCGCTGTGCAAGGCAACATCGCGCTGCCTCCTTCTCGGGCCCGCAGCTCGGTGGTCAGAGCTCCCACCCCGACCACCGCCAGCAGGCCCTCCGGCCCGCTTTGCCCGCTTAAGGAGTGGAGGTAAATCCCCCCTACCAACAGCGAGAGATAATATCCAAAAGAAAAAGTAAATCTAGACCACATTTTTGAAATGAGAACGTTTGCTCCTACGAGCGTGAGGGTTGTTTTCAAAGTAATGTCGATTAGGAAAATTACTGTTAAACACGAATATGATGAATACGAGATCGGTTACGACGTGACACCCCTTCATGACATTACGCAGGGGTCGCTTATAATCTCGTCGATGCGCACGTTGTCTGACTGTGTCATTTCTAACGATTTGTTCCCACATTCCGTACTGTTTGTAGTAAGCTCATTGTGTATACTGTGGTAATACTCTAAACACTGCAATGTCAAAACTTAGTTTGACATCTCGTGGGATAACTTTATTGCAATCTATCATGCTACTAATGACATTGTAACTTAGAACTGTGAAAGTTGCCATAATTCATGGCTCTCTTCATTCGCCTAAACTATCTAATACTTTGATTCTTAACTTTGGATGTACTAAGACAGTTTAATTGTTAAAGTTTGAATTTACAATGACCTAAGTGATGTTCAATTATAGTTGATTTCTATTCAACGTTTGACCTTTTTGATGTCTTGCAGACGTTTCTAATTGTGCTTTGACTTCAAGAGGATTGTTAGAGTGTTATTTATATATTATATACAGATAAATAAAATTCAAGTGTCTGTTTGTAATTCCAAAATAACAAATTTTCACTAAATGCATATGAAAGTATACACGGTAAAGAAATGGTAAAACCAATTTTTTTTATTTTTCCCTGACTGACTGTCTGTCTGTTTTTTCCGGCTAATCTCTGAAACGGCTGGACCGATTTTAACGGGACTTTCACTGTCAGATAGCTAATGCTACAAGAAGAAACTTAGGCTATTTTAAAAAAAAACATATAGGGTTCCGCTGGGATTAAATTAAATCTACGCGGGTGACATCGCAGGGCACAGCTAGTATTTATCCGTGGTAGTTCAAGTTAAATGTCTTAATTTATAACAACAGTATCAAGTTCAAGCTTTCTACCCAAACCTTTGTCGACGTAAATTCATCTTCACTTAAGATGACAAGTAAGTATCCTATTGAGCTATATAATAATAGTTAAGTTAAATAATAATTTAAGGTATCATACAAGAGATCTCAAGAAATCAGATGATGTTTTTCGAGAAATACTTGAAAAGAGGGGACATTTTATTATATCCTTATATTATTAAAAACATTTTATTAATAAACTATATGATACGTAGAGCCGTGGTGGCCGGGGGGTTTGAGCAGACGCCTGCTACGCAATCGAAGGTTCGAATTCCAGCGGGGCCTGTAACAATGAGTTTTTCTAAAAACTTATGTACAGTGATTTTATACCAGGCGGTTTTCGGTGAAGGAAACATCGCGAGGAAACCTGCATATTATTATGTCTGAGAAGTATTTCAAGACGTTGGCAGTTAATCATCTTCGGTTTAATGTGGGTGTTGTAATTACAACACCTCTGCCTAAAACATTAAATTATTAATTAATTCTTTATTCATTAATCAAGAAACATTGCATTCTTAATTAATAAATTCAGCGTTATGCCAAATATCAACAGATATTCGACCTGATTGGCACTTTCATCATCAAAACATTGAAACCAATACAATTTCGTGTATGTATAAGTAAGATGAAATTTGGACCCTTCTGAAGCTCCCTCGATTGAACTAATACCTACTCCCTTACTGGCGATCAATAATTAAACACCATTCCATATGTGGCGCACGTTTGGGGTGTTCGACTATTGACTATTTGGTCCAATAGCGTCCAATCATTGGTAACAATCGATAATTCCACAGATTATCGACATTCGTCGAGATACAGGGGGAATTTCTGGATTTTTATTTGATGTGACGGTTGTAAGACGAGTGATATTTGTTTTATATTCATTTTACATTTAACGTTTTGGTTTGAAGCCGTATTTCATACGCCATCGCTATTAACTACTAACACAGCGCTTCCTAGAAAGGCACTTGCAAGAAATTGGGCTGCCATTTTTGTATGGTTGTATGTTTGTATGGTGGGGATTTTTGTTACATTATGCATGAATAAAGATAAAATAGAATAATTTTGAAATAAACCTGGTGGTGCTTTATTTAAATATTTTCGAAAAATATGAAAAAAAAATGTCGATCAGGCTCCTAACAAAGTACTTTCAAATCAAAATGTATCTATCAGAATCCAATAGTTTCCGTGTAATTTTACGATTATAGACAAGAATGGGTTTGACACGAACTTTAATACAGCTTCGCATTTTTACGAGATGTTTATTTCGTCATTCTTTATTCGGAAAATCTTGGTTGCATAATAACTTTTTTAATAATGAAAGTAATCTTTAGTAATTTATTTTTACTCTTATGGTTAATATAATAATTGATTTCTAACTGTTTTTATACAAACATACGCATACAAATGCTGACGCTTGTATTGCCCCTAAGAGGCAGGCAGATAATATATACTTTTATTACACCCAAAGTGACAAATCCCAAATTTAAGCCAAAGCCGTTTAGCTGTTGCGTGAATGAGTAACGAACAAACACACAAAGTTTCACATTTAATTATATTATTCTAAGAACTCCTTTACTCTACCGCTAATCTGTAATGTTTATCTTATCTTTCACACATAATATAACAAGTACATAGCAATATAAATACTGCATTGTCTTTCAACAATTGCATTCTTTGCGGAATATTATACAATGATACTCATTATAATGTAATCAAAACAATCTATACTATTACTAAAAAGAAAACAAAAGGTTAGAATACTTCAGAGCGAATCGTCGAATTCTGAAAATTATTTTACTACCTATTAAGAAGCGCATTATACCTGTGTTATCTATACATATATAGATACATAATCATGACACTTATGTTACTGCAGTAAACATATATCTGATGTATGACGAGGGATTTGGAATTCTTTTAATCAAATTGTTTGTTTATTATTGTTGTTATGAGAAATCTAGTTCAATTAAACGTTCGGTTTGAACTTAATTATGGAGTTCTTTGTAGATACTGCGTTTCAAGGAACTCAAATAATGTTTATTACTTATCAAGAAAATTTAAAATGAAAGGAAAGCTCACCTCATAATTTATACAACCATTGATAATAATGAATTCTGTCGGCGTCTACGTGCGTTTTCATAATAGAACACTGTGTTATTATTAGTTGTGAATTTCTCTAATTAAAATCTAATATTACGTTAAATTTATTTATCATGTATGACTAATAAGTAACTAAAAACTAATTACAAGTAGAAAACTTGGCCCAAATCGGTGTCTCTCGGGATCGTGCCAAGAAGGCTGGCAGCCTTGCCACGTTGAATAGCAATGCTGATTCTCTGAGCGAGAAAAGCCCCAGCCCGCTTGTCACGAGAAGCTTCTACCAGACGACGTGCAACCTCTTTGAAAAGTTGATGAGCATCTGGACCCCAAGGTCCCAGAGTTTCAACCGCAAACGCAGAAAATATGTGTCCTTGACCAATGCAAGCATATTTACGTGAAATAACTATTCTTACTCAAAACTCTATGTATGACTAACTGCGTGCCCCATGGTTTCACCCGCGTAGACTTAATATCACGAGTTTCTTTATTTCGCGGTAGACATTTTTTAATAAAAGTACCTCTCACATCCTCCTTGAAACATTATCTATCTGCCAGTGAAAGTCTTGTAAAATCGGTCCAGGCGGAACCCATAAGAGGTGAGGTGTTTTAAAAAAAATGGTATTACAAACAAACACTTCTATTTTATTTTTCTGTGTTGAGTATAGATGTATAGATTTAGTAAAACTTGGTTATTATGACAGTGGAAACAAAATCTTCCGTTTATGTACAGATTATTGAGAGCAAATAAAGCGTTGAACGTGTTTCGTTCCACTTGATGAAAGACTAGGGGTGTCCACCAGTTTGATATACGATATGCGATGTCTCCGCCGGTATAAATAACTGTGGTGCGTTGACCGCAGGGTTGCCATTTACTTCCCAAGATTCCACTAAAACATTTTTGGGTCAGTTGATTTTCACAACATCTGACTTCCTTATAAATAGGAAAAGGATTCACATTTTTCGTAACGTATTCTTTGAATGTTATCAAATGTATGTACCTACTTATATTCGTTTAATATAAATGCTGATCTCAGAACAGAGATGGAAATAAATAGGTACATGAGTTTTCTTGATCGTTTCTTACTTACAATGTGAACAATAACTTCATTATTTTTCAAATTGTTACCTGATGTATTCAGACTACAGATACCTGGCTGAGTTGTTTTGCCAACTTTTGTAAAAAGTCTAGTTTTCGAGCCGGTGTCAATTCTTTCGATGTTATTTGCCTTACTGTGAAGTCTCACTTACTTCTTGACATTGACGTTTAATTATTTTATCACAAAATTAAACGTAAAAGCTAAGACGATACATACGCTGTCGTATGACGTATGTCATATATCGCTGACGGTACATCGATGATATGATTTGATAATATTTTTTTTACTTCTCGTAGTATCAAACATTGATTGTCCATATATAAATTTAATAGAGTGCCCCTACTGCAGCTATTGATATCTGATATTAAATCCGAAGAGACGAAACAAAGCATAAACCTACAGAATCAATTTGTTCAAACAAAACCCCCGGCAGCATTTTTCGAAGTACCTATTAATATATTTTTTAAATAATGGCGCAAGGGTCCCTATTCTTCACTGCCCTTGGTGAAAATGGGGGTTCGTCCCCCGTGGTTTATGGCTTTAATATTGTTTTAGGAGCGTCTTACCGCGACAATATTAATGTGTGTGCCTCCCTCCATCAGATCTTGTGTGGTCATAGATGCCTGCCATCCATTCGCGCGTGACAGAATCCAATTGCCGTGAAGGGCTTATTTTTTCTGATACGAACCGGCATGAAATACAGATAAATCTATGTTCAGGTGCTGTCATGAGTTATGGGACCTCAGCGAAAATAGTGGGGTAAGGTATTTTACTCGCGTCGCTACATACAAACCGACAGAGACGGACTCATAAAATGAGTACTGCGCATTCATGGTTAGAGATCATGGCTCTGTAAATTTCATACAAAATTTTTAAGATAACGGCATTAACGGTCATTAAGTCATCAACAAAAAATATTAGCTATGTTAAGAAATTACACATCAAACTTGTTATTAATTATTCCTGAGTTAAAAATGTTATTAGTAAACTAACTTTCACTTGCAGCGTCGCCTGCGTAAGATTTGCAAACTTTCAACCCCCATTTTCTACTGTTAGAGGTGAAATTGCGACAAAATCTCTCTTTATACTCTCTTACACTTCACCAAGAACATACTCGCATATTTTCATGTCTCTAGGATCAGTGGCTTAGTCTGTGCCTTGATTTCATTCAGCAAGGACTTGTATAGGTTCTACTGAGCTATTCTATGTTACAGCAAAGTATTGTTTGATTATGTAGCTACGTGTGTAATTCCACGAAATTTTGGTCGTTTGAATATTTTACACAAATTCAACATTATCGCAAAATTTTCGCTGATTGAGTAATTGAATCACGAATCTACATTCAAAATGTATTTCAATGGAGTTCGTTTGGAGATAGTCAATCTGGCTTACGTTTTCTTTGTCTAAACTAGACGTACTGGAAGAGTCTAGAGGTAGATTTGTTCGGTTTTGATTTGTAAGTAATTTGTGAAGACGTATTCAGTAACATTAATTCTAGAGGACAGCTAACACTAATCAGCTGCTGAGGCATACAATTCGGATTCTTTTTCAGTATTCAAATAATCAATAGTATTTTAAGGGCAAAAAAGCTTACGTCTAAAGCTCTTACTTTAGCGACTTTCTTTAGGCGGATTATCTTAAACACTTTACTCATATATTTTTACTGTCGTTGCACCTTTGGTTAATGGTTAGTGTAACCGACGCGCAACCCTTTCTTTAACAATAAACAAACATAAAACGAGATTGCATAGGATAGCCATGTTTATTTGTTTTATCTATTATTTACTCTGTGATTAATTTAGTTTTATTTTTCTTTTTCATTGTGTTTGATTGGACGCTTTTTTAGTTGTGTTAATTTTTAATGTTTCTTTTTTTTTTATTTAAATGTGCGCTCATTAAATTCATGAAATCAATGTAACCATTATTATTACTGTCGGGGAGGCCGCGCCGCATACCGTTAGTATATAACATGACTGCTAAGTGAGGTAGAAGTATTTAAACCTGATCGCCAGGGCAAACGTTTGTGAGGTGAAGGTTTGTGTAGAGTAGTACGTAGAGTTCTGTTTTTGAATGTAAGTAAATCTTTATATGCACATGTCTGCCAAAACAATAAGTATTTTATCCATTCTTTGCATATATATAATACCAGATTTGGTTTTCTTGTACATACACACTTACATATGCTCACGTCTGTATTCCACAAAGAGATATAGGCAGAGGTGTTATTATAACAACACTCACTTTTCACCGAAGATGATTAAGGGCCAACGTGAGTCTAGCGCCGTCACAGGCTCAAACCCCACGGCTACCACGGCTCTCGGTTGTTTTGTAATTTTTGTAAGCTGTGTGCTAAAATTATCCAGTTATCTTTGAAAATCGTAACTCTGATTCAATACACTTTGTATTGAACGAAAATCATACACGAAGAACAGTGACCAAATGAAACGGTGGGGAGTCAACGAGCCACCGCAATTCAAGTAGGCCCATAAGCATTGCTAAAGTGGCAGGGCGCTGCGCAGGGTTGAAGTAATGGCCAGCATCGTTGCCCGGAATTTTATGTTCGTTGCAAATACTTAATGCTTCTTATATCTACAATAAAGTAACTATTTTTGTTTTGAAAGTAGCAAACAAATATTATACGCATCACTGCTACTGATCGTAAATGACTACGGCAGGCTTTGGACACTTGCAACGTCCTGTACCTATAAATGTCAACCTCCTTAAAGACGCCTTACATTAACCCCATACTGGTATCGCTTTCGATAATCACGGCGGTTAGCTGATTACAGCCTTAAGGTACTATGTTATCAGAATAATTCATGGAAGGTAGAAGAACGTACGAAGTGAAATTAAAAATATTTGAAAATAAGAAGAAGACACTATGTTGAACGAAAATGTTTTAAGGAAGAAGGCGCTAAGTAAAAATACTCTTTGATGTAGAAGGGAGACATTGGTACGGGACTTCTTTACTACACCACACTGAAATAATTTGTCTTTGCATATTTTAAGGAAGAAATCTGGAAGATGATATCAGGTCAAATTTAAGCATTTAAACGCATTGCTTTGGGTGGACGATGTCGCGGGTAAGAGCCAGTATCTAATAAGTAATGAATAACGTAGCAATCGTGCAATACCATAAAGGAAACATCGAGACAGTAAATCTCCCAGATGATATATTACTCTTAAAGGGACATGAATCATAAAGAGATACGCATTCTTATATTAAATGTATATCGGAAAGGTTTACTTTTATCCTCATATTATAATATTTCCGCAAATACAGAAAATATCGTTAGAAAGTTGTCCGTAACATAATGTATGAATTTCGTTAAAAAGGTTATTCTGAACACAACTGCTTGGATGTTCAAGCGATTTGTGTAAAGTATAGGTGTTATTCTACTGACGGTTTTGATAGTTTGAGGAGATGCTGTGCCATTGGTGATCCGATATTTAATCATTCAATATGAACAATTCAGAAGCACAATGATTCTATTAATGCCAAAGTATTACCTACCAGTAAGTTCACAACCTTCGATAGGAGATAGGAGCGGGCGTGCATCATACACGTGCAGGAAAAGTCTACGTCTGTTTGTCATTCCAAATCAATAGCTTTTCACTACATGCATAAGAAATCATACACGGTATCTACATAAAAGAAATATGTCTGTATGTTTGTTCCGGCTTGTCTCTGAATTTTAACGGGAATTTCAATGGCAGATAGCTGATGTTAAAAGCAGTAACATAATCTACATTTTTTTTTTTTTAATCTTCACATATTAATGTATTTGCCTCGTTGGTCTAGTGGTCGCAAATTATACTACAGGACATGTGGTTCAATCGGATTTTTTAATTTGCTTGGTATAGCATGTATTGGTATTACACTGTAGATTTACCATCGTCCCAAGTACGTATGTAATAATTTTCACCGATTGGCCAATCCTTTCACCATGATGACATACTATCGACGCGATAAGAAGATATGTCCGATGACGAATCAAAATGCAAGGAGGTTATTGACGATTTGCATAAAACTAGTAATAGAGTGAAAAGTATTTGTAACTCAGTATACAAAGCAGTAGTAGTCTTAAAGAAGTGGATATCCTTCAATCGAGCCTCGGATCTGAACGCAAAGTTTTCAGTACATTGGGCACTCCGTTCATTCAGTCCACTATCAAGAAAATTTTGAACTGAACCAAACTTTCCCAATAACACCGCCAAGAAATTTTCAATTATTAACTTTATCCACAAATCGTTGAAGCAGTGTGCATAAAGTTCCTTAGGAATGTTTTATCGAATGAAATGAGACGAAATACGCAGAGCTGTAAAAGTAAGGAAAATAAACTCACACCTGCATTCTCCGAAGGGGTGGCAGAGGTGTTGTAATAACAGCACCCATTTTTCACCGAACATTATTAAGTGCCAACGTGACAGATGGTGAGTCTATCGCCGTCTCGTCTATACATCTTTGAGTAATTTTTTAGACATATGCATGTTTCCTCACGGTTATTTTCCAGCACCGTGCACATGGTGTGAAATCACTGTACATACGTTGTTTAGACTAAACTCATTGCTACAGGCTCCGCTGGGATTCGAACTTGTGTCGCGATATACTTATAATACGAAAAATGTGAGTAACCAAATGCATTCGCGTGTCATCATCTACCTGGCCTTATCCCATACATTGTTGGGGTTGACACTTCATTTACCTCGATGTGACTGATCACCTGATTTTCAAAGGAGTGGCTGCCATCTGACCTTCGTAACCCCTTTTACGAGAAAAATCGGTAATCTGTGTTAAACCAGTAGTCAGACTTTCTCAGGCCTCCGACTGACCTGTAACGATTGCCAAAGATGTTAAACCGGGACCGACAGCTTAACGTGCTCTCCGAGGCACGGAGGGAACTCGGGCGGTAACCCATCCAACTACAGGCTTGGGGGAAGGTTGTTTAACTTCGCTGATCAAATGATATGCGCAAAAGCAACTATGCTACGAGCGAGCTCCTCAAATGCATTCGCGTGTAATATTTCGTTACTCAGTACCGAATACATACGGTTTGCTACAGCTCTATAAGGACCATGTACCGGTCTTTTCTACTCTTTTATACTTAATGCCGCAAAAGGATTTGTTCTTAATCCCGTTCTCTTCTCTCCTTTGGGACTGATACCTTTTATTTTTGAGGATTACCTATTATGCATGCAAATAGGATTTTGTCAAAAGACTTTTGAATAGATTCGGCGATCCTAATGCGTAGTTAGATATTTGTTGTCCTTTGTAATCTTTGGTAGGGCCTAAACATAAGTAAGCTCTCGAAAAAAATTGTAACGTAATACAGCTTAAAGACGTACGTTTACACAATATCAAAGGGAGGGAATTGTTTATTTTGGTAGCATAAAAAGTAAATGTGATATAGTAATGCTTATTGATGCTTATAACATTTTATAAGGTATTTAATTCTGCAAATATTTTTTAGTGTTGAATGTTTGCGATTGGGTTCTAAATTCGCATTAGAATGGATTTTAATAAAAAAGTAGGGAGTTGTCCAACGTTAAGTAAATAAATTCGAGTTTAACTCGATTCAAAGCTTATCTGCTTCATTTGTTTTGTGTGTGACAACACTGTGCCCTTCACAATTTCATTAAGGTAGACAGAGATGCGCTCAGAATATTGAAAATCGTTAATTTACTGTTTGAAATCAGCGAAAAGCTTCGCAGTGAAGTTTAAGAGCATTGATTGGGAGTTCAAAGGTCAAATTTTGTCACTAAATATCCATAGCAAAAACTTTCGATAGCTCAAATTCAGAGGCTGCATCGTTGATCTATTGGTCGCAGACGCTACTGTCCAACGCGAGGTATTGGGTTCAATCGGACAAAAAAATATTGGGTTTTTCTACCTGTAATGTCTCAGTAGCAGCCTGGAGTCTAGATTGGTGCCCGATTAATGGCCATAGGCTCGCCACCTATAAAATGGGACTTTAAACATAAGTGGTGCCTATAAGCACACCTCTGCCTACACCTTTAGCTTATACAGGCGTGAGCAATGTATGATCAATGATCACTGGAGCTGGAGATGTACTTAAATGTGTAGCATGATAAAAAGATAATAATCTTTTATGTTTACATGACGATTTGTCTCAAAGAATAATACACTCTACTTTGAATGTAGTCACACCCAAGAAGGAAAAAGCGAAATGAATTAAAAATGGAACTCCAACAGTAATATTTTTGAGTGTTTATGCAAACAAACGTACATTTGGGTGGAGTGAACAGATGTGCCACTTCGTTAGATAAACACACGACGTCTCTCGCCGATTATCTCAAACCGTGAATACCCAAATAAACAGACTTGCGTTATTTCAATATTCGTTGCGTGCTAACAACACTTGACTATTTTAATGAACTTTATTGTCTACACTTGTCTAGACCAATATTATAATTAAGAAAGGTTTGTTTTTGTTGGAGGAGTTCGTAGCTCAGTTGCTATTGCGCATATCATTCGATCAGCGAAGTTAAGCCAGTTATTTGACGATTGACTGCCCGAGTTTCCTCCGTGCCTCGGAGAGCACGTTTAGTCGTTGGTCCCGGTTGCCAGTTTATCATCTTTGGCAATCCACAGGTCAGTTGAAGGCCTAAAATAGTCTGACATCTGGTTTAACCTAGATCACAGATTTTCCTCGTTCAAAGGGGTTGCGAAGGTCAGATGGCAGTCACTTCGTATAAAAATCAGGTCATCAGCCACATCAAGTTGAATCAAGTGCCGACCCCAACAATGCCCATACATTGTTGGGGTGATAAGGCCAGGGAGATGATGATGATGATGATAAGAAAGGTTTTTGTTTGTTTGTATCGATAAGGCTCGGACACATTTTCGCTGAACGCTTAAATCTCGTGATGCCACTGTATAATTGCTTTGAATTAATTGATTTAGCCACATTGTACGTGTGAGTGTGAATTTTTGAGATGAATATTTGCCTTATACAAACTTTGCTAACAATTCACGTCACGATGTCTTCAAATATTAAAATACAATTTCGCTTAAGAAATACAAAGATTAACTTCATTTTGAGTGACGTTACAGTACGAGGTTGTAAATTTATAATTGTATTTGAAACAAAGTTAGAAAATTACTTAGTATAGATGATTTCACAATGTACGCACTGTAAATTTGAAATTGCATTTGAAACAATGTTAGAACATTAGATTGATGCAGTACTTATAAATTTGATTTTATACATATGTCTTCTCCGAAGGGGTAGTTAGAGGTGTATACTTGTAGTACACCCACACTACGCTAGTTATGTTTAACGTTCCATGTAATAGGGGGCCAGCCTATCGCCAAAACCCAGTAATGCAGCTCGACCCGGAACCGAACCCGGGACTCCGCGATCCGCAGTTAGCTAGCACGACCTTAAATTAGACTATCGAGGCAGACTGTGAAATTAACTTTATATAAATAATTATACTATGAAGTATAGGTAAATTATTTACTAAAGATCTATAAATAACTTTATCTCAAAGCCATATCGTCTATCCTTTAGATTCTTAATGGTAAAGTCACAACTTCTATTCAAAAGTTTATATTCACAGATCTATCCAAGATTAACATTTACCTTTAAAGACTTAATTTAATTCACTTTACATCTCGTTACTTCAATCACGTCGAACTAATACCTCGTAATACCTCCGTGCTTTCCAAATCAAGTTAATGCATTCAGGGGAACTTCTTGGAATTGTAAGGAACATTGTAGGAGCTATGCTAATTGATTGATTTACATTAATTTATACATTGACTAGGGTTGTGGATTTTTCAGTTCGTTTTCGTCGGTGTTTTGGCCCTAATTAAAAGTTAAGTCATGTTTCAACGTCGACGATATTCGATCTTGCTATTTTTAAAGATAGCGGATCAACACTTCGTTGCTACGCTAATACTCATAAAGTTCGTCAACGCTGTAAGGTCTTCCATATAAGTTGAATCTCGTATTCGCTATGTACTATGATTTCATGAATTAAACGCTAAATGGAGTCGCACCTTACGTAGATACTATAATATACAATTTGCGTGCATTTTCCTTGCGTTTTATTATTTTTTCGTTTACTTTTTACACTAACTAATTTAAAAACATATTAAAGTGTGGCGTAATGTCAAAATTCACAATTCAGTTTGATCGCAAATATAAAACACATTTGACAATGAAATTAAAATATACTACGAGACTGATTCGATTTAGATGGGCTGAGAATTTAAAACCCCTTTTTTTTTTTTTAAAGTGGAGAATCCGTTATGGATACACCGAAGGCCGCGGGGGCAGCAGAAGGGTTATGTCGGACTCACACCGACTACACTCCACGGTGTTCCTCCAAGTCGCTAAGTGGGGGGCTTCACATGCTTCTCCGTGAGAATTTAAAACCCCTAGCATACAGTTTTTTGGGTCTCACAAACAAAATACCTTCATTGAATGTCGAGAAACTGGGGATTGACAGCTTATTACAGGCAAGAGTAACTTGTCCACAGGAGAAACTTCGCAATAAAGAAAATTCTAAAGTAACTTCAAGTTAACGTCGACGTTATTCCGCGCAACAGTTTCCCAGTGAAAATATTAAAGGCATTGCTTTATTATTTCACAGCTTATTTTGAAAAGTCGCAAAAGTTTACCTCCACTTACGATACAAGTTTATAGAAGTGTGTTGATTGAACTTCATTCCGACAAGTACCCAGCATCACAATAACTATATCAATTTGCATCAAATTGTAAGATTTTTAATTCTGTCAAGTATAAACATTATTGGTGAATACCAATTAGTTATTGCCACACCACCGCCTTCGTCTTGTTGTTTGCAATGCCTTATCTAATAATAACTAATGTATAATTTATCTTGGCCACACATAAAGAGCCGTGGTAGCCGTGGGTTTGAGCAGTCGCCTGCCACGCAAGCGACGCAAGTTCGAATCCCAGCGGGACCTGCCAATGAGCTTATCTAAAAACATTTTAAAGTCTTCCTCGATGAATGAACTATCTAACAGGAAAATATTTTTTTAATTCAAACATATAACCCTGTTTCTGAGATAAGCGCGTTCTATTATATTATATTATGAAGTATAAATAATGTATAGATTTGTAACATATCTAAGATCTTTTAACACATCTAAGATAAGTTAGTCTCTAAGTTCCCCACAGCATGTATTTTATAATGTTTTGCATAGGAACTAAATCCTACCATCACAATGAAGTTCGAAACTTGTTGAAAGGAATCTCACTTAGACCATTCTTACTTCAGGCTCTGGATAAGCCATCTTAGAGTCTGCGAGTGCTCTGTACATATTTGATTTCACCATGCGAACAGCTCACAAGACACACATTCTAAGCGCTAATGTGTGTAGGGGGAATGTTCTCAGATCCTATTGTTAGTAGCGTAGTGTGTTATTAACATAATCTGAGATTAATTTCAGTTGCATTGGCCGAGAATTTTCCAGGTTTACCTATTAAGAAAACTGCAAATTTTTAATGTGTTTATTATTAAGCAGCTGTACCCCACAGTTTCACCTTTAATTCACGGAAGCCTAATTTTACAAAAATGTAGCCTAAGTTATTTATTGTAACATCAGCTATCTGACAGTGACTGTGCCTGTAACAAATGGACAGATAGACGGACGTATCAGACAATTAGAACTGTAATATTTTGTTTATATCTCATCCTTTCATATGGTTGAAAAGCTGTTAAGTTTCAATCAGACACTTCAATTGTATTTATGTGTATAGATTAATTATAAAAAATGCGATGAAATATATTTTTAAAGTCCAGCGATGAGCTTTTTGATAAACGAACACATTGGTCGTGAGAAAATATGCATGCATCTGTGTAGAAATTCAAAGATGTATTCGATAAACGTCTTTGGATTTCTACTTAATGTTCGAGTCTGAAACGGCGATGGATTCGCCTTTCGTTACGTAGCTTATTTAACCCTATCACATAGTGAAAAAGAAAAATATAATAAAAATAAAAATTATAAATAAAACACGAAATTTAAATTAGAGTCTGCGGGAATGGTGCTCAGTAAGCTGGCTGCGTTGCCTCGTTGGATCGCTAAGCTAATCCTCTGACCGAGGTAAGAACCAGCTCGACGATGATCCTTAAAAAGGACTTTCGCATTTGGCCCCCATGGCTCCAAAGTCTCAACCCCAAACGGCAGAAGTATACAATTATGACTGATATCTGCATATTTCCGCCGCTTGAGGTATCCGTTACGTTGACACCTTATGATTTTTGGTAAAATGGGTTTATATAACTTTGCTTACCCTTTCGCGGGCCTTGCAAAACTTTACTATTAATTTTTATATATTTTTATATACAATTATATATTTTTCAAAAATAAGATTTACTTCTTTGCAACGTAGTTGTTATTATCTCACGAAATTATGAGTAACTAGCGGACGTCACGCGGATTCACCTGCGAAGTTCCCGTCCCGTGGGAGTACGGGAACTTGCTGATGATGTAGCTATCGATTGCTGAAAGAATTTTTAAGATCGGTCCAGATCTTTTTGTTACAAAAATTCTTACATACAAATCTTTCCTCGTTATATTATTAGTATAGAAGTAAAGATTGACACTGTGGTATATGGAACAAAGTAACGATAAAGCAAGGATAACATTCAGGACAAGAGATGCATGAATGTGGACGAGGCGAAAGAAGTATGAAAGGAACGTGGTACCTATATGGCAAACTGTGGCCTCTGCTTACCCTCGTGGGATACAGGCGTGAGAATAACGGACTATGTATGTATAGTACGTATGTACGTGTGGAATGTACGTGCATACATAAACGTTAAAAATGCTCTGAGATTTAGGAGCTCGCAATGAAATTAAGTATGCGGCGAGTCGCGGGGCTCTGACCCAGTTTCAGTCTGACAATCGCTGAGCATACATCTTTTACCCATCACGTGGAAATAATTGCAAAAAGTCGTTTCAAATAAATCATATTTTCTTTAACATGTTTTATTTCATGCATGCGTTTGCTCTTTTCATATTTAGATCGGATGTATCTTGTTCAGATGATAAATGAGTGCTTAACTTACGAAGAATTTATGAACGAGTAAAATTTTATTTATATCAAATTTTCTCCTCACGTTTATTCTATAAATGTAGTCCCATGAAGGTCGAACTTGGAGCGCTCATAGTCAAAGGAAGTAAGTTATATGAAG
Organism: Watsonalla binaria; assembly: GCA_929442735.1. NCBI lineage: Eukaryota > Metazoa > Arthropoda > Insecta > Lepidoptera > Drepanidae > Watsonalla > Watsonalla binaria. The sequence continues at coordinate 4,280,760 of OV838932.1, forward strand.
AAATGCATTATTGTAGACAAAGCGAAAGAGCTCTGCTTACCCGTGTAAGATACATACACTTGAGCATAACAACGTATACATGTACGTCATTTTCTCGATGTTTGTAATACCTTAGCCCAAGAGAAAAAAATATTCCTTTTCACAATAATTCAGAAGTATATATCTAATACCCGCTTTATCCGCATTATTATTTTTTATAAATTATCCTCTCTCATAATTTTCTGAATTTTCTTAGCAAAATTTGTACTTCTTTACAAATTTGAAGTTAGAACCAGCTAGCTCTACAATCAAGTGAGATCTGAAGCCAGGCTTAATACTACAAGTTAAATAATTGTTTGTTAAGACAAAACACTATTCCGGTGACACAAGAAACCGGTGTTTGTGTTGACAGATCCAGCAATTTATGTCCAGGAGCGATTGTAAGCGATATTGGAGGCGTTAAGAGATTTCGAATGGATAGACCCATTAATTATGCAGCGCTTAGTTCAGACTGTGACCCAATTTAGGTGTGATGTGAAATCCCGTCGGTTCAAACTTGTCTGCACCTATACAGCTGCTACAAAACAAAAGTGTACAGAAGGGCGGCTTCTTTACATTAGCGCTTAAAATCGCACGCATATACAGTAATGAGCGTCTTGTTCTAAACTTCATCCTCTCCTACAACAGTTTCCAAAGAGCAAGGGTTACCCCTTACCCCTTATCTAACGCATTTTCTTACGAAAATGCGTTAGATATACTTCTCATTGATGAAACGAAGTGCCAACGTAGCAGAAAGTGGATATTATTTATTCAGCCAGGCCCTGATAAGGACTTAAGAACGTCAAGAACGCCACGATTTGGAAATTAGTCCGAGAAAAACTTGATCCGAGAAGTGCGTCTGTTAGATACGTGTGATGATTCTCGAGATATTTAGAAAGTCGTCCTTATGCTACCATTATTTCGCACAGCTGCTGCGAGCAGGCTTCATATTGAGATCTTTCATTTATTCGCTTTTGTGCGCCGAAATACGGATGTCATGTCTCTGTTCGACTGAATATTGGTTTAGGACGATATTCGGATATGTCCTATAGGAATAATTTCTAGTTCATCATCACTTTATTGTTTAATTCGAAGTGGCTGTTGCACCAACCCAAATTTTATTTTATTTTATGCACTACCAGCTGTGCTCCACGGTTTCACCCGCGAAGACTTAATTTCATGGGTGACCCACGGAACTCTGTGTTTTTTTTTAATAAGTCTAAGTTACTCCTACAAGGAGTAACTTAGACTTCTTTTGCATTTACATTTGCTATCTACCAGTGAAAGGCCCGTAAAAATCAATCCAACCGATTTGGAGATTAGCTGGAACAAACAGACAGACGGAGAAAATTTAAAAAAATATATATTTAATTCAGAACCTCATGTACATTAAGTGAAAAGTTGTTATTTTGGAATTACAAACAGACACTTAAATTTTATTTAACTATAATTTAGTGATGGTAAATTATAGGTATATAGCCTTATAGCCTTCCACGATAAATGGGGTATCTACATGGATATATGGGAATTCAAATACATATCGGTCCAGTTGCTCCTGAGATTAGCACATTCAAGCAGACAAAAAACACTTTTATACAACGCTTTTTCCATGGAATAATTTATGTACTTAATTTTCAAGACAATTTGGCCTCTGTTACTAGAAAGTCTAGAACAACAGTCTTTACTTGAGTAGATTTTTTACAAAGCACTTTCACACAAACTGGTGGCGTACCATCATCTATTTCAGCAGAGCGTATTATGAACTTCTGAGGTTTAGCGTTTATTTTTGTTTCATCTTTAAACATCCTTAATAACACGCAATTAGTTATATTAATAGTAACGCTAAGTTCGAACGAAGTGAAGGATTTACCAGCATTTAATTTCGGCTTTGCTTCAAGGGAACTGCAATAGAGCAAGTTCGTATAATTAGTTTGCTTGTTGAACTTGCGAAGTGAAATATTGAACTTTGCCTTCACTACAAAGTGCAGTGTGCATATTTATAAAATACTATAGTTTCATGTCCGCTGTTTTGTCTTTGAATGAGAATAGCACCTGCATTTAAACTTTCGGTAAAGTCGCTTGAACTAGCGACGAAACAGGACGTATATAATCCTGTATAATTATGGAATTCTGACGATTTGAAAACTTTGTTGAAAATCAAGAATAAAGATATTTTGAGCTTGAGTTTGAGCTTCGCCATGAAATATATATTTTGAGAAATATAACATTTACAAAATTCGTAAGTAAATAATAAAGTTAACATAATATTATTAAATTCAAGAACTACATAGCTAAAAACCTTATAAATATAATCTAATAACTAAAAACCTTAAAAATATATAATCTTATAACTAAAATATATTATTAAAAGAAGTCCCTGTAGGCAAGGTACCGAAGATACTGGCAGCATTCCCCATTTGGATGGCAAGACTAATTCTTTGACCGAGGTAGCTGCCAGCTGCTAATAATAAAGTATGGTATTAGGATTTTATGCCGACTCAAATTGTTGTGGTGTCAAAACCTGTTGTGGGTTACCAAAAATATACATCACGCATGTATTCCTCGAAGGGGTAGATAGAAGTATACTTACTGCAATTTGTAAGTTGTATGGCTTACGATGCACTTGCTAACATACTGAGTTGTTCTAAGTTACCCCATCTTGGTATATGCAAGTACTCGAACGGATCTCAAATCTGCTAGTACGATAGTCCCATTAAAGTTAACCCATCTGGCCACGCAGCATCCCCGAGTATTCCGGACTGAGTTATAAAGTTCACTAGTTCTACATTTGCCTGGTTTCCGGACATCGCCAATCGTTGCGAGAAGCGAATTTGCAAGTTACTACGCGGTATGCATCCCTTGTTAACTTGCTTGGCTGCAACTGATATCTATACAAATAAACGAAATTGAAGTGTCTGTTTGTAATCCTAAATGAACAGGTTTGGAACACATGAAAGTAACCTATAGGTGGTATATGCGAGTTTTATAAAAAGCACAGTTTTTAAATTTAATTCTCTGTTCCATCGCGGCACTATACTTTGAATTAATGTCTCAGACATATGCAGGTTTCCGCATGATGTTTTCCTTCACGGTAAAGCAAGTGAGGTGAAATTAATCTATTTAAGTTTAAAAAAACTCATTAGTGCATGCCGCTGGGATTCGAACTTGCGTCGCTAGCGTGGCAGGTGACTGCTCTAACCGCACGAGCACAACGGCTCGTTATAATTATAGCTACTTACTTTTTTTTATATATTCATATATATAGGCATCAAAGTTAGTACAGTATCGTCCAATGATTGAATCAAATAGGTCTTGGACAGTATAAACTAAGTAACATCAATAAAAACCGCAGTTTATCAATTACCGTTTCCGATTTAGCGTGGTTGGTTGGAAAGTTTAATGTCCGGAATCATCATTTGGTCGAATAAGCTGCTGAATCCTAACTTTGTCCCCGGACAGACTTCGTTATTAAGCCGCGTCCAAGTGGAAACTGGCCCAGTTTGGAAAAGACACGACTATTTGAAAATCAGCTTTGTTTTTCCAATTACCCAATTTCATTCCAATCAGCTGATTGGTATTGGTAAAAGATCTATAGTATAACTGGCTTCCGCGCACGACTTCGCCCGCGTGGTGATGAAAATATGTGAAAGCTTCATACACCAACTCGCATTTTTTTACTACGTGAGGAAGGCAGGCAGGACTTTTTTGACATTGTTAAAAAAAACACTTGATTTTTTCTAATTACTCAATTTTTTTCCTAAACTTACCTAAGCTTTCCAAATGTCAATTGGCTACAAATGATACCTATTTGAAAAATAGATTAAAGTAACACAAAAAAGATGTGATGGAAAATCTACAAAGACATTAAATAGTACGTCGATATATTATGGTGACCGTTTACCATCAGAGCTTCAGAGATACTTTAAAAACATTTTAGCTGAAAACCTCCTTGAGGTTAGTATGACAAGGCATGTTTATTCCCCGAGTGTGTAATAATTTCCGTAATGGCTTCTATTTGAAGGCACATTTCATAATTGAATGGAGGTCTCCGACAATAATAGTCGAAAAGGAACCATTTGGAAAATGAAAAATTATTTACTCATTCATTACATTCCTAAGTACTTTCACGCCGCCATGTCTGACTTTGCACTGAAAAGTAAATGGAGACAAATGTATTTTTCCTACTGACATTGACGAATGTTTAAATCTTTTTAGTTGAAAGACAATTCTGTTTCATTTGGTGAGTCATGAAATTATCGCAGAATAAAGATACGACGAAATATTTCCAACGTTGTAGGTATGTAGCGTCTAAATGTGTTCAAGCCATGTAAATCTCTCTCTGGTCGTGTTGGATTGCCGTTCCATCGGACTATGAGGGTGAGGTAATGAAGAGTGCACCTGTGTTTGCACACACACTTGTGCACTATAATATCTCCTGCACAGATGACAAATCTAATGTATTGGTGCCTGTATTTTATGTTCTGTATTACATTTTTAGACTGTTTTCCTGAAAAAATCCTAATATTTGGTTCTCGTTAGGAATTTAAATTTTACTATTCAATAAACAAATTATACTTAGTATTAGTTTTTGCTATTGGAACGGAATAGGTCATCATGACAATTCAATCGCAACCCGCCTTTAAAAATGTATCAACACATTTTGAGCCACGTTAACACTAGTAAACAAAACCAAATGTTGTTGCGTAATCCTGTAATAATGTATATTTTCCTTTATTTCAGGTAATTCATCCAATACTTATGTGGGTTGGCCTTACATACAGCGGGCGCAATATGGTAGGAATTCTACTAATAACAAATCACGACCCATTTTCCAATGAAAAAAAAAACTCATGCAATTTACGGGCAATGGAATATCGAAGCGTCGGTTGGTGCCAAATAAAATATTCAACGGGCGTAATTTAAAAGCTTCCGGGTCACTTACTCCCGGCTTACCCTGTCATCCCGAACTTGATTGCTCAAATATGCACCCTAATCCTACGTGTTAAAATTAAATTTCCCTATTCGAACAATTTGCCGTCACGGATATTCGTTTTTGGGAGGATAAAATCACTTACGGTTTGATAAAAAATATTTTAGCCTATAATAGCATGACTTCGATGATGATTTGAACACTAAGGAAGGGTACATCGGGACTTAATTAGTCAACCATCAGTTCCGCCAACAGAACAGGTGTGAATAGAGGAATCATTAAATATAAGTACAACTTTGCTCGAGTTGTTTTTATTTTCCGGAATAATTTTAGATATAAAAATAAGGAACTATTCTCCTTTCACATTCCGTTACTTTTCCCATCAAATGTTATCACCAAATTGCAGGATCAATTGTCTTATCCCATTGTCTCTATCATTACATACAGCTCGTAGATGTAGATACTTAGATATACGTACATACAGATGAACAGATGAACCATCACGCCTATTTCTCAGATCCTAAGGGTACTACGGATGTATGTCCTGTCAATTGTGCGACTTGACATACGAGTTGGTAGGATAATACAGATTGGATAGTGTTAAGATAGCGTTTATCTACGTAAAGGGACGTTTGATGAATAACATGTACGGAGCAAATTAGTATTAATCTTCTGATAAATCCCTCTTTTTGAAACTTCACAATTTTCCGAGATTTTCGATCGGATTTTTCCTCGTAAAGATCAGATGGCAGTTGCACATCGGGTTGAATCAAGTGTCGACGCCTAGAGTTTATGGGATAAGGCGGCAGTAAAAAATTATGATTTTAATTATATTTATTTATTTTATTTTATGAGGAAGATTTACAGCAAGTGAACCAGTATAATGATCGTATATATAATTATATGCTAATAACAATTCTTCACTATACATGTATATGTAATAAATGTTTATAAAAAAATCCTTCCCTGGTGTATGAAATTACACATATTTAAAGTAATTATCAGTTAATATTTTTTTAACAGATGTTAAACTTGTACAAAATAAATCAAAATCGTACAGTTATTGAAATAAGCATTCGTTGCGAACTTGGAATAGTATTATTGATACCCCAAAACAAATTGTAATACGTATAGTACATTGGGGTAAGTTCGATCATAGTATAAGGCCGTTATGATGGGTATTTCCAGCAAAATAGGGCATTTTTTTGAAGCGGGCAACATTGTACATAACCCCATTTAATCCAGCGTCCAACATACATTTTTTTTTTTTTTTTTTACGACATGGTCTCTCGCAGTTGGTAGGGGGGAGTTACCTCCACTGCTTAACCGGACTAAAGGGCGAGACCCAAGGGCCTCCAGCCGAGCTTAAACTTAAAAACTAAGCAACACAGCTAAGGGCACCCCGGTGCGGGGTTCGGACCTCGGCTTAGGGCGTTGCTGGGGGATGAGCTAGGGAGCTGGATCTGAATGGTATTATTTAGGGACATGTTTAAGGCTAGTGGCTCGGCGCGCGCCGGCCCTAGCAGAGGACGGGGGGGACGGTGACGTAGAGTTCGCGACGTGCCTCGCCGGCGAGGACGGAACAATGGTCGGTTTGGTGTGTGCTTTTGAGACATTGCTTGCTGAAGCAATGTGATATCGTCGTCAGGGTCAGTAAGGACATGCCTCGGACGGCGTCGGGTGGAGATTTGGGAGGGGGTATATCGGGCGGCCGATACGATTAGTGGGTTGGGATGTTTTTCAGCAGATTCGAAAAAACGCTTAGAGGCGCTTTTCATAAACTGTTTTATGGTGGGAATTTTGAAATCTACATGGAGTTGACTATTGCGAACGTACCACGGGACTCCCGCAGCCTTTCGCAAGAATTTGTTTTGGAGGACCTGCATTTTATGGATATTAGAGCTGCCCTTGTGTGCGAAAACAACACTGGCGTATGTCATAATGGGACGGATGCAAGAGAGATAAATTCTCAACTTAGACTTAAGTGACAATTTACTCCGTGCATTTAGTAGGTAGTGGAGTCGACCAAGGGCAAAGGAAGCACGTGACCGTACTTTCTTTGTGTGGGTTGCAAAGGACAAGGTTTGGTCGAGGATGACGCCTAGGTATTTGGCCGAGGATTCCCAAGGAATCGGTTGGCCGAACATGGTTACAGATGGAGGAGGATCGTGATATCGGTCGCCAGAGCGGCAGAAGAGGACAGCTGCGCTCTTATCTGGGTTGACTTCAAATCTCCATTTCCGGAACCATTTGCCAAGGGCATTGGCTGCGGTTTGGAGATGTTTGGCGATCGTATGACGGTCTCTGCCTCTATAGTAGATAGCCGTGTCGTCGGCGAAGAGAGCTAGATCGGCACTGGGACTTTTGGGGATATCGCTGGTGTACAGCGTGAAAAGGAGTGGGGAGAGCACGGAGCCTTGGGGGACTCCAGCACGAATGCGGCGAGGGGAAGATAATGAGCCCTCGATGCGATATCGGAAGGTGCGATTCGATAAGAAGTCTCGTATGATGAGCACGAGTCTGTCAGGCACACCGATTTGGTAAAGCTTATATAATAAGCCATTGTGCCATACTTTATCGAATGCTTTCGCTATATCGAAGAATAGGACACCCGTTTGCTGTTTGACTTGGAATCCCTCACTTATGTGTTCAACGATGCGATGCACCTGTTGAACACACGAGTGCTTGGTTCGGAAGCCAAACTGCTCGTTCGGGATGAGATTGTGGGATTCAGCAAAGTGCTTTAGTCTTTTGAAGATCAACCTTTCGTAGATCTTCGCGAGAGTTTTGAGGAGACTGATGGGGCGGTAACTAGAGGATTCGGATTTGGGCTTACCAGGTTTTGGTATCCCTATGACAACTGCTTCTTTCCACGATTGTGGGAAGATGTTGTTTGAAAGGGCAGCGTTAAAAATGGCTGTCAGGAAGACAATGATGTGGAGGGGAAAGAGTTTGACTACTTTATTTGTTATCCCGTCGGAGCCAGGAGACTTCCTAGGATTGAGATCCTTAATGAGAGATTGAACCTCATCGACTGTAACTACTGGGACTGGATTGTCTGGGTCCTCTATTGGGGGCTGAGCTACCCTTCGTTCGACCTCGGCGTCCACCTTTGTGAGATGGGCCATGTCTACTTGTTGGGAGCTGGGAGAACATTGGGATTCTAAATTGTCGGCTAGGCATTCGGTCTTTTCGTCATCGTCGAAGGCGGGACTACGGCCAGGACGATTAAGAGGAGGGATGCTGCAGGCTTCTTTGACTCTGAGCTTGCGTTGCAAGTGCCAGAAAGCCTGGTGATTAGGGGTAAGGTTAGCCAAGAAGTTATCCCAGCGGGCTTCCCTCATTTCATTCATGCGCCTTCTTACTTTGGCTTGTAAGTGGTTCATAAATGATCGGTTGGCTGCTGTGGGGTAGGTCCTGTAAGCTCGGATAGCCGCGTTTTTCTCCGTCACCAGTTCACGTACATCGTCCGGCAGCCTCCAGCGATGGTCATCCATCGCTGGGACCTGCCGGGAGCAGCTGTTAACTGCTGTTTGTACGTGACTGGTGAGGGAGTCAATTGCGTTCACCGTGTCTACAATGGAAGTTGGGGTCGGTTCGGGGAAGGGCAAGGGAGTAGACTTGAGGTTTTCCTCTAGTTTCCTCCAGTTAGTTGCCGTTTTCATGGGGGTAGGTTGACTAGAGTCAGGGGGACCTGTACGGGGGGTAAGACTCAGTACAACAGGACGGTGATCGGAATCAAGCTCGTCTATTGATTCCATAGAATTTAAACGAAGGTTTATATTCTTTAGAATCGCCAAGTCGAGAACGTCCGGACGGTGATCTATGATGGCTGGGTAATGCGTTGGATGCATGGGAGCTATAACGTCGAAGTTATGAATGATACTGAGGTAATTGAGTTGATTACCTCTGGAATTTCGAGTGCGGCTATTCCACGACTCATGTTTGGCGTTTAGGTCTCCTGCCACGATGACAGAGTTGCCTAAGCTAAGAAGTTTCACGATATCGGGAGCGATATCGCCTTGTTTGTTGGGTGCGATGTAAGCCGAAACTATTATGATTGGTTCATGTCCAGTCATGCCTAGCCGCAATATTGATGTTTCGATTTGAGATAGGTTGGGGGGATCCATAGGAATGCAGTAAAGAGATCTTTTATAATAGATGAGGGTGCCTCCTTTGGCGGAATGGGTTCTATCGTTGCGAACTATTTCATAGTTCGCAATTTTGGGATCGCGGTTGGAGGGTTTGAGGAAGGTCTCTTGGAGGAGAAAAATGTCTAATTGATGTTCTCGGAGGAAAGTAGCGATCTCGTCGCGTTGGGTGTTAATGCCATTGGCATTAAAGAACCCTACCTTGAGGGACCTGGGTTTGATTTTTCCTCCTAGGTTGTGTCTCTCCATTATTGGACCGTATCAAAGAAAGAGGTGAGGGCTGTGGTAACGTGAGCGAACTTGCTCATCGTAGCCATGACGGAGGCAATATTACCGCGAGAAGCGCGGAGTTGCTCGGCCATCTGGTTCAGGCTACGGATGTCAACCGCATGGAATAACTGGCTCAGAAAAGCCATGTTATCGCCAGTCACGTTGGCTTCCGGGGCTTGAGGAGGGGGACGCATAGGGGTCGGTGCCGGAGGGGCTGCAGGCGAGCGAGGAGCTGCCGTGGGAGGTGTGCCTTTTGGCTTAGGGGGTTGCATGGTGGGGATGGCCATTAAAGGTGGGATGGCCGTGGATTGGGGAGCTCTCGGGGGAGCGAGTTTGGGGAATGCGCGCTGATGGTTCAGTGCGTTCCAGGGGGAAGGTCTTTGAGGGCTAAGGCGCTCAGGGAGAGCGGAGGAAGGGAGGTTTTCCCTGGTGTTGCGAGCTTGAACTCGCTTTACCATTTTGGGGTGGGGACGAGGGGCTTTTGGGCAGCCGCGATAGTTCGCAGGGTGGCCCGATTGACCGCACAGAACGCAACTAGGCGGCTCTGTGCAGAGTGAGATGTCCTTGGGACGGGGGCAATCGCTTGTGCCGTGGTCACCTAGGCACTTAACGCACCTGGGTACGGCAAAGCAATTGCGGGAGGAGTGGCCATATAACTGGCACTTGTGACATTGGCCGATTTGGCCGCGTTTGTTGGGGGCTTCGACCTTTAAGCCAGATAATTGGCATACGGTCTTAATATTGTAGATGCTTTTTGCGGCGGGAGAGTGCTTACATACGACAAAGACCATGTCGTATATGGCACTGTTGCGGGCGCCGTGCATGCGATGCACCTCGAGGGCGGGGATGTCTTGCGATTGAAGATCGCACAAGATAGACTTTTCGTCTATCTCTTTGGGGATGCCGCGGATTACTACGCGGAGGAGGCGATCCTCGGGGAGGTCGTAAGAGTGAAAGGCTACTTTCCTAGCCTGCAACATTTTGGTCAGAGACCTGAAGTCGGTGGAGGTAGGCACCGAGACTTTTATGCCATTGGCGGTGGTGCGGGCGTTAGTATAAGCAATGCGATTCGCATTGCACCACGCCGAGACATCGGTCCATTTCGCCTTATCTTGGATGAAGATAGGCGGTGGGATGGGCTCCTTCCTCGAAGATGAGGCTACGGGCTGAGAGTGTGGGATGGCGTCAGAGCGGTTTTCCTCTGAGGGAGGGACCGCCTGAGCAGATTGGGAGGCTACAGGTTTGGCGAGAGTCTTGAGAGACTTCGCCGGGGTTTGGCCAACAGAAGTTTTGGTCTTGAGAGACCGCTTCTTCTTGCGCCCTATGACGACATTGAAATCGTCATCGACGGATGTGTTCGAGTCCGAATTGGACTCTGAGGCCATATCCGCGTCGATAATGACAGGGCGGCTGGGAGGGCAGTCGGGGCTAGCCGGGGACTCATCAAAACGAATTATCTTTGGTTTTGATGGGACGGAGGGCGCCGCAGGGGCGTGAGTGGGGGGCTCGATGGCCGGGGAGGGGCTTGGTTCTCCACAGAGATTGGCGAAATCTTCTGGGGAGAGGACGGAGCTGGCAACAGCCTGGTTGGCCGGGACTTTTAGGAGGGCCCGAAGAAGGGCGCGGAGAGTGGAGTCGGCCATTTTGAATGGCAATAGTGGGGGATCAAAAATACCACGCGGTATTTATTTTATTTTATTTCGCGCCTAATCCCCAGGTTGGACTGGCCTGGGGTTGTGTGCGTGTGTGTTAGTCCCTTCACTACCGGGGGTAGGCAGTTAGGGTTGAGTTGGGTGTGCCCTAAGCTTGTGATCCCGCTGCCAATCTTAATGTGCAGACGGGTTCCTAACAGCCTTAGTGCAGAGGAGTACTTTAAGCCGAAGCTTAAAGCAACCAAACAACACTAAGGAATGGGATGGTAGGGAAGGGGCAGGGTGGGAGGGAGGAGATGGCTAGCGTCGGCGAGGGAAGCCCCCAAGGCCGGTGGTTCTAGCCCCGTCCGATTTGTGTTTTTGCCCTGAGGGGGCAAAAACGGGTGTATCGGGTCAACACCCCACTCGGCTTCGTTGGCACCGCTAGGTATCCACCGAGGACCACCAAAAAGTGGTTTTTGCCTGAAGGGTCACAACTAGCGAGACTTGTCTCACACAGAAACAGAGAAAGCCGAAACTCGCCTTGAAAAAGGCAAGTTCGGCGAAGGGTTCGATGCGCAGGTAGCAGCGCGCAGGTAGCAGCGGGCGGCGACAGGACAGCGGGCAGCGGCGGAGCGCGGCAGGAGAGCGCTTCGAGACGTCCGTACGGGGCGGAGGTCGGAGCGCGAGTCCGTCCAACATACAATGATGTCTGCATCTTATATACGTTGTTACGGACAACGAGAGAGAGAAAACAGATCGAATATGACCTCTCGCTCACTCCCTTAGTTTACAAGGAGTGAGATAGCAATCAGTTTGCATAGGACCTCTCGCTCACTCCTTTAATAGCAATCTGTACGAATAGGTCCTCTCCCTCACTCCCATAGTTGCGCGAGAAACGGGGCGCTAATTGTGATATTGAGATTGTTATATATAAAAATCTACGCCCCGGTTCATCGTCCACTCGTCTCACTTAACTAACGGCGAAGCTCTGCCCTAGAGCTCACTAAATTGTAATAGTGATAAGCATAAATATAAGTTTCATTTTAATATAATATACAGTCCACTAATAAACAAGTTTTGGAAAGGCGGTTTTTATTTCAACCAACACAATTGTTGGTCCGTACGAGCCGGATGAAAACACCAGCACGACAATCACTTGTTCGGGTGAAGAAAGAAGACGAGTGGTACCACGAAGAGAAGAAATCTTCAATCAAGAAAGAAGAAACCACTTAGTGAAGCAAAGAAGATTTAAGAAAGAAGAAATCACTAAGCGAAGATCGAAGATTTCTATCAAAAGAAGAAAAAGTAATGAAGAAAGAAGCATCATTACGAAGAACTTAACTAAATCCTCAAGAAAGAAGAGGGTGGCAGTTTATTGAGGTTCGGCCCATCACCTCCTCCGTGCCAGCGTGCCCGCGTGCTTCGTGTCAAGAGGGTGGCAGTTTATTGAGGTTCGGCCCATCACCTCCTCCGTGCCAGCGTGCCCGCGTGCTTCGTGTCAAGAGGGTGGCAGTTTATTGAGGTTCGGCCCATCACCTCCTCCGTGCCCGCGTGCCCGCGTGCTTCGAGTCAAGCCAACGAGTCTACGAGCAACGAGCTTCACGTCGTGCGGCGTGTCATCTTTGAATTAAGCGATAGGGGCCTCGCCCTGTGCCACCTAACGGTGACAAAGGTACAGGGCAGGCAAGGTAACACACTAATTCCCTTACCCTATATCCATATCCATCCCTGAGGGAGCGAACGCCACTCCTGGCACCTCCTGAAAGACTGCTAGGGACGTTAGGAGTAGGGGCACGAAGAGCCGAAGCATGAACACGAGAAGCAAAGCCGGAGGGGAGAAGCCCACTCTGCAAGTGTACGAAGATTACCCCGCGTCCCCGTCCGTCGTCGGCGCGATACCGTCCCAGGAACAAACGGATCGCGCACCCGCCATAACCACCGTCGAGGAAGAAAACATAGCCCCGCCGCGCGGCGCCGCTTCACCCCGAGCTATGTCGTCCCGCTCGCACCAATCGACCGCGAGCGCTATAGCTCGCATTAGGCAAGCCGAGTTTGAAGCTGAAGAACGACTTGCTGCTATACAGAGGAAGGAGCTGCAGCTGGAAGCTATGCTAGTGAAAAAACGGTTGGCGTTAGACGTGGCCACGATAAGGGAAGAAACTCCAAGAGGGAGCGAGGTAGACGACACTGAGGCAGGCGGCAGAGTAGATGACTGGCTACACCGCGCCCGAATCGCGCCAGGAAAAAGGGATTTAGATTACGAATCTTCAGATATGCGTGCATCGGTCCCGTACCCAATACGGGGGGAGAGACCCGGACGCGCAGAAGAGACAGAACGACCGACGGCCAACGTACCCGCAACAAACGAGCGGAGGGAAAATACGGAGCACCGCCGGACCGATTTTGTCATGCCAGAGAGTGAGAGGGAACGACATAGACATCTCACTCCCCCGCGCCGTACTACGCAACGACCGCGATCACCCACACCGGCCCGATCGAGAGACCGAGGAATAGAGCGTTTAGCGGAAGCATTAGAGAAGATGACCCAGAGGCAAGCACCACTATCGCGACAGATCCAGGAGTTACCGATCTTCAGTGGCGCCGAAGGGGAATGGCTACCGTTTAAAGCAGCCATGAGAGATTCTTCGTACCGCTACAATTTCTCACCGGTGGAAAATATAGCTCGACTTAGGGCGTGCCTCAGAGGAGAGGCGCGTGAACTTGTGTCGGCGCTATTATTTACGACTACCGATCCCGCCGTCATTATGAAAACGTTAGATCAATGCTACGGCCGGCCCGAAGTAATCATTGACAAAGCCTTAGAAGATATAAGGAGGTTACCTCGCCCAGGAATGGCTGCCAGCGAATTGAACACGTTTGCGGTAAAGCTACAGAACATCGTACACGTTATCGACTCCGTTGATGAGAGAGGATATTTACAGAATCCCATGCTGGCTCGGCAGGTGACAGAGAAACTTAGTCCACACATCAGATCTCGGTGGTGTGACTATGCAGAAGAGTACGGAAGTAGGGAGGAGCCTGAAATAGTAACGCTGTCCCACTTCCTCATGAGAGAGGCCGATCGTGCCGTACGCTTCACCTACGCACCTGTGACGCAGACAATAGCCAACATCGGAACTCGCATCGCACCGATTAACAAGTACGCAGAGCAACGCCGCCCGACCGCACCAATGAAAAGGAATGCGAGAGTTTACACCGCAACCACGGAAATAGCACCGAGAGCATCGTGTTATTGTTGCGGCGAAGAACACAACGTGCCGAAATGCACAAAGTTTGCTGCGATGAGTTTAGACAAGAAATGGGAATGGGCTAAAGAAGCAAGAATGTGTTTCCTATGTCTAAACAGCAAACATAGGAAGTTTCGCTGTAAAGCAAAGAAGTGTGGCGTAAACGGCTGCAACTACGCGCACCACGCGCTGCTACACTCACCGCGGGAACGAGACAACGCGCGTGCAAGCGAGAGAGAAGACTCTGAAACAACCGCGGCAGCACATACGCGACTAAGCGACAGACAAGTTCTATTGAAAGTATGCCCGGTCAGTATCAAAGGATCAAATGGCAAGGAAATTGACACGTTCGCCTTACTCGACGAGGGCTCGACGATAACGCTCATAGACGAAGAGATTGCGTCGGAAGTTGAGGCGCAAGGGCCAAACCGTCCCTTGCACATCCACGGTGTTACGGCGAGCCAAAAAGAACCAAATAGCCGCCGGGTAAGAATATCTATACGAGGATCGAATGAAAATGAGTCATACGCCATCGAAGCAAGAACAGTGCAAAGCCTCTCGTTAAGAGGTCAAAGCATATCAAGAGAGCATTTGAGTTATACGCATCTTGACCCAATACGAAGCAAGGAACTGAGTTTTGAACATGCTAAACCACGAATCCTAATTGGCAGTGACAATTGGCACCTTATCGTGACTAGGCAGTTGCTCACTGGAAAGAGGAACGAACCTGCTGCGTCACTCACCCAACTAGGATGGGTGATACATGGTACAGTACCGCGGGTGATACATACCGCACAGCGAGAGACAGTGTTGCACATGTATTCACCGAGGCGAGGAAGCTCCGCCGACGAAGACTTAGATAAGCTGGTCAGAACACACTTCGAAATCGATGCTCTAGGCGTGTCAACAAAAAAGAAACCGATCGCAGAGGAACAAAGAGCGCGAGAAATATTTGACGCTACAGTCACACATGTCGACGGTCGATGGTACGTAGGTTTACCGTGGAGGAATGACAGCGACAATATGCCACCGAGCTACGACATGGCGTTTAGAAGACTGCGTACAATTGAGAAGAAGATGGATAAGTCACCGGAGTTCAATGCAAGCTACACTGCACAAGTAAATAACCTACTAGAAAAAGGGTACGCCGTACGATGCGACGACGATCAGTCTCACCCACGAACGTGGTATTTACCACATTTTGCTGTAACAAACCCGAATAAACCAGGAAAGGTACGATTGGTCTTCGATGCGGCAGCACCGTCGAGCGGCGTGTGCTTGAACGATAAGCTCCTCGATGGTCCAGACCTGTTACGCATGTTAAACGGGATTTTGTTTCGTTTTCGAGAAAAAGATGTCGCTGTCACCGCTGACATACGAGAAATGTTCCTGCAAATTATGATACGTGACGAAGATCAGGAGGCTCAGAGATTCTTGTGGCGAGGTGACAATCGCGACGAGCCACCTGTGAAATATAAGATGCAGAGTATGATATTCGGAGCACGAAGCTCGCCTTTTCTGGCACATAGCGTGCGAGATAGAAACGCGGAAGAAAATAGAGAGACGCATCCAGCAGCATATGAGTCCATCACGAACAATCACTATATGGATGACTGGGTGGAAAGTTTCGACAACGATGAACTAGCCGCACGCGCCATACAAGAAGTACGTGAAGTACATAACAAGGCAGGTTTTAAACTGGCGGGTTGGGACTCAAATCACGCCCACCTATTGAACAGTATAAACGAGGAAGACAAAGCTCGCACTCCAAAAGAGCTCGGATCGAATGTACACCCCTACGGAAAGACTTTGGGAATGTTATGGTTGCCTAATGAGGATGAATTGGCATTCAATACTGCACTACATCGAGTACCCGAAGAAGTGAAAAACGGGTCACGGCCACCTACGAAGAGAGAAGCGTTAGGAGCCGCCATGTCGATATTCGACCCTCTTGGATTGTTGAGCCCGTACACTATCACCGCCAAGGTCATCCTACAAGGTTTATGGAAACGAAAAATCGGTTGGGACGAGCCCCTCCCAGCTGACGAAGCTGCGGATTTTCAAGTATGGATGGACGATTTAGAGGCTGTGAGCAAAATAAAACTCCCGCGGTGCTATGAAAGAGAAGAAGTCATTAATAGGCAACTGCACGTTTTTTGCGACGCGAGCGAGCAAGCGTACGCAACCGCCATCTACTGGAGATGTTTGAAAAGAGATGGCACGATAAATGTAGTACTCGCAGCTGGAAAAGCAAAAGTCGCACCGATAAAAGCCCAAAGCATACCTCGTTTGGAGCTACAAGCTGCGCTAGTTGGAGCACGTTTGGCCGTGGAAGTACAAAAAGAGCACCGTTGGAAAGCAGACAGTGTGGTTTTGTGGTCAGACTCGCGCACTGTGTTACAGTGGATAAGAAGCGACGCAAACTACACCCCTTATGTTGCGCACCGGTTAGGAGAGATAGCCGAGCTAACAAAGGAGGACCAATGGCGATGGGTACCTACGGAAGCGAACGTAGCGGATGACGCGACTAGATCTGGAAGAAGCCTAAAGAGTGACGATAGATGGTTTACAGGACCCCCGTTTCTATACGAAAGAGAGGACAGATGGCCCTGTGAAATTGTGAGCGAACAAGAACGAGACGGCGAGATAGTCACTCATGTAAGCGAGAACGAGAAAGAACTTATCGACATACGCAAGTTTTCGTCATACGAACGACTCGTGAGAACCATGGCACGCGTATATGTTTTCGTAAACAAGTGCAGACGAAAAACTAACGATCATATGAATATGGCAAACATTCGTGAAGCGGAACGATATTTAATAAACATCGCTCAAAGGGAAAGCTTCCCCTCAGAGATGCGTCGTCTAAAGACGGGGGGAGGAGTAGATAAAGGCAGCAAATTATACCTCCTAGATCCCAAATTGAACGAATATAACACGATATGTCTAAATGGTCGTATAAATGCAGCAACGGTACCTCAAGAAATGAAAGAGCCCCCTATACTGGATGGAGGACATCCCTTGACTCGCTTAATTATTAAGCAAGAACATGAGACGTACAAACACGCGGGAAGAGAAACGTTAGTGAATATACTACGAGAACGCTTCTGGATTCTGCGCTTACGAACGGTGGTGAGGAAAATAGTTCGAGAATGTATTGTCTGCGCTAAACGTAGAGGAAGACCAGTCGTGCCTGTGAAAGGCAACTTGCCAAGCGTACGATTGACGGCAACTTCAAGACCGTTCACGAACACCGGCGTAGATTGTTTCGGTCCCATGTGGGTGACCGTAGGGCGGCGTCGCGAAAACGGTGGGGTATGTTATTCACGTGTATGGTGACACGCGCCGTGCACATAGAAATAATTCAAAGTCTTAGTACCGATTCGGCTATTATGGCGCTAAGACGAATGGCGGCCCGGAGAGGATGGCCCCAAATGTATCTGTCAGACAATGGAACGAACTTTCGTGGAGCAGATGTCGAGTTGAAAAACGCATACGAAGATTGGAAGACAAAACTCCCGGACTACGCACTGACTAAACGAACAGAATGGCGTTTTATAGATCCAGGAGCGCCGAACCAGGGCGGAGCTTGGGAGCGATTAATCAAGAGTGTGAAAGCTGCGCTTGACGTCACCCTACATGAGAAAGCTCCAAAGGATGAGACGTTATCAACATTGTTAACCGAGATTGAACACACTTTGAATGCGCGACCACTGACTCACGTTCCAGTGACGCCCGACGATGCGGAAGCGTTGACACCTAACCACTTCTTGTTGGGAACTGCAGGTGCGCTACCATACTTAGGCGATCATCATGAAGCCGATTACAGAACATGGAAATACAGTCAAGAACTCGCCAACGTATTTTGGCAAAGATGGATAAAGGAGTACTTACCTTTATTAAACCCACGAGGGGACTACAGGAAGGGACACGTCAACATCAAAAAAGGAGATGTTGTAGTAATAGTAGACGGCCAGTTACCTAGGAATGTATGGCCAAAGGGGATAGTGGAAAACGTACACCTTGGGCCCGACGGTATCGTAAGGAGTACGGACGTGCGGACGCGTGGAGGAATATTTCGAAGACCAGCGAGACGACTCATTGTCCTGCCTATAGAAGAAGGCTGCGAAGATCTACGCCGGGGGGAGATTGTTACGGACAACGAGAGAGAGAAAACAGATCGAATATGACCTCTCGCTCACTCCCTTAGTTTACAAGGAGTGAGATAGCAATCAGTTTGCATAGGACCTCTCGCTCACTCCTTTAATAGCAATCTGTACGAATAGGTCCTCTCCCTCACTCCCATAGTTGCGCGAGAAACGGGGCGCTAATTGTGATATTGAGATTGTTATATATAAAAATCCACGCCCCGGTTCATCGTCCACTCGTCTCACTTAACTAACGGCGAAGCTCTGCCCTAGAGCTCACTAAATTGTAATAGTGATAAGCATAAATATAAGTTTCATTTTAATATAATATACAGTCCACTAATAAACAAGTTTTGGAAAGGCGGTTTTTATTTCAACCAACACATACGTATAAGTACAAATATAGACAGAAATTTCTATAGTACGGCCTTATACATACGTCGAATTCACCTCACCAACGTCGAACTTACCTCGCCTTACGACTTGAGTGGCTATCGAATCACACTAATGTGTACCCGGTGTCTATGTATCCATCAATATTGTCATGGTGAGAGCCGTGGTGGCCTTGAGGTTTGAGCAGTCGCCTGCTACACCAGCGACGCAAGTTCGAATCCCGCCCAGCGGGGTCTGTACCAATGAGTTTTTCTAAAAAAAAACTTATGTACAGTGATTTCACACCACGTGCTTTACGGTGAAGGAAAACATCGTTAGGAACCCTGCATATTTCTGAGAAGTAATTCAATGACGTATGTAAAGTGTTTGAGACGGCGATGGACTCATCATCTGTCATGTTGGCACTTAATCTTCGGTGAAAAGTGGGTGTTGTGATTACAACACCTCTGCCTACTCCTTCGGGGAATACAGGCGTGAGAATATGTATATGCAATATTGTCATAATCGAATAATATATCAGTTTGGTGTGTCAGTGCCCTCTATAGAAGGAGCCGGGTGTTTTCTCTTTAAGATTGATGGGACCATAAACCAGGCGTAAGATAAAGGGAGATGGATCGCTTATATTGCTACCAGTTGGAAATCAGCCACTTTAATCCAGTGCAAAATGTTTTTTAAAACATAATTTGAAGATTGTATTGAAGATTGGTTCCCTGAATCTCCTAAAGAATATCTATCTATCTGTACTTATATCTAAGTATACAATTTCTATATTTCAAATTGTATCTATTAAGTAATTTTGGAATTACTAATACAACTTTTTTTTATCTGCAAATGCATTTGAAATGACTATATACGGCACTTACATCAAAAACCATTATTTAATCATTTTCTCCGTCTGTCTGTCTACTCCGGCTAATCTCTGGAACAGTTGGACCGATTTTAACGTGACTTTCGCTGGTAGATAGGTCATGTTACAAGGAGTAACTCGCTCATGTTGAAAGAATACTTTCATAAAAAATCCACCAATGAAATTATGTCTTCGAGGGTGAAACCACGGGGCACAGATAGTAGGTACTTTTTCAATAGAACAAAGTTTGCGAGCTATAAGGTGTATACAATATTGGTATTAAAAACATACTTTGTAAAAAAAACAAATGCCGCAACTCAGCTCTTCTATCGTAAAAAAGTTGCGAGATCCAAGTCGCATAATTTATTCAGTCTTAAGTTGAAACTAAGTACCAACCCCATGAAATTAAGTCTTAGCGGATGAAACGGCACAGCACAGTTAAAAATAAATAACTTGGTAATTACTTATATCCACATCTAACAATTTTATCGATTTTGTGCTAACATAATATCCATACAACGTTCTTCTGTATGGAGGTACTAATCCAGTGACGCTCCGATTTTAAACGAATGATCCCATTGTACCCTATCGCTCTTTGTCATACAACGCTCTTGTCGGTAAGCCTTGGGTACACAGTCCCGCCGGACTAGATAAATGAACGCTACGATACATTATAATATAACATCATCCTTATTAATGTAAAGAAAACCTCTTTATATGGTTTTCTCTTTAAATTTATTTTTAATTATTTAAAATGTAAATGTCACAACTGTCGGTGATGACATCTAAAAGTGAAAATTTTATCATTTAATCTTTGGAATTATTTATCAGAAATTAAAGGCTTTAAATGCTGTTTTTTTGTCATTTCAGAAAAACGCAATTTTAGTATTTATATGGTAGTCAATTGTACAGTCGATAGTACAGACTATATTATATTAATATTAAAAACTTTACCTACTTATTTTATTTAGTAATATTTTTTTCCGTTTTTGTAACATTTCCCATATTGGTCGCAGTGAGATCTTATGAAGCCTGAGCGTTGAACCTCAATTAATTATCCAATACAAAAGACTCTGAGAGAGAAGAGAGAGAAGATCCTAAGATTAGCGCGCTCAACCAAACAAAAAAGGAACTCTAAACCTTTATAATATTTGTAAAGATTGCGCTGAAAATGTCACAGCCTGAACCATGTAAAAAGCGAGTTCGAGATACAGATAATAATACTTATTAATTGAAAATTAATATATTCATATTCAACAGGTAACAGTTAAATCAAGAAGATCTCAACATTCCATTGACAGCTGTAATGTGAGAGACATGAGTACTTACAATACATACGTTTATTAAATCGATTGAATTTCTAATCTGTATTACAGACGTATTTAAGAAAACCTGCGACCGGTGACGGCGGCTATGGAATCAATGAATATATCTACCTCTTTAAACACATATGCTTACGCATCTATTCCCCGAAGGAGTAGGCAGAGGTGTTGTAATAAAAACACCCACTTTTCACCGAAGATGATTAAGTGCCAACGTGACAGATGGTAAGTCTATTGCGGTCTCAAGCACTATACGTACGTCCTTTGAGTTACTTCTTTGACATGCAGGTTTCCTCACGATGTTTTCCTCCACCTTAAAGAACGTGGATTTAAATTGTTGTATTTGAGTGTTGAGTAAAATTCATTGGTACATAGTACAATGCAAAACCACACCATATAGAGGTTATAAAGATAATTTGCACATTAGAGCCCGCATTAGACAAATCTTACACTCTCCTGGAATAATTTAATAAGTATATCATCTCAGACTGAATAAAGTCTGATTCTAATAATGTGCGTTACGAAGTATGTGTGGGGTCACCATTGTAGATCGAATGAAAAATAGTAATGAAGAAAAGTAATAAGAGAGTTGCAAGTTGGAGAATGATGTGGTGACCAGAATTGATAAAGTATGGTTTGGACATATCGAAAGGTTGAACGAAAGGCGATTAACGAAGGAAATTTATAGAGCGAATGTGACCGAATGTGAGCGAATATGACCAAATTAATAGTATTTTTCAGAAAGGTCAAATTCGGAGCACTCGTAAACGAAGCAAGTGTATGAAGGACGTAAGGACGTAGCATGTGGCAAACGGTGGTCTCTGCTTACTCCCATGGGATACAGGCGTGAGCATATGTATGTATGTCTAATAATGCAACATTTAACTTCTATGACTTATAAATTTGCGTACTATTTAACTTCTACTTATCATTGAATGTGTTTGAGGACGCCGCGTTCACGGCGATGACCCCTAGCATTGATAGCACTATCACTATAATTACTTGGAAATTGCACTAACTGGTTGATTGAGTTATCGTCGACTCGCCTACTCATTGTAATGCCAACAATATCAAGTACTAATACTCCTTATTGTGTATCTACTCTTACTGATCTTGCTGTTTAGTTTTTGCTACTAGGTCCTGTCACGAGCTATGAGCGCTCAGCGAAAATGATGGAGATACCTGCGAATGTATTTGTTTGAGTCGCTCCATACAAGACTAAAAAATCATACATATACGCACCCTTAGAACGATAGGGGCTCATTCAGGAATGAAAAGTTTTTGGAAATCGCAATCTAGATCGGCCGGCAAGTAATTATTTTACTAGTTTTGACTAATACAATGAGACTTTTTTTTATATTTTTATAGTAAAGGCTGTGTTTTGTCGATAAATTAAAAAAAACTGATTTTTTCAAAGATCTTGGGGTAGAACATACATATTTAAGTCTGTATTTGATGATCTTAATTTGTTTTCATAATATTTGGACTTATAGTTACGATAAGACAACATATCGCATGTTCAGAAACATGTTCAAAAACATAGCTTTTATTGTAAAACCTACGCGCGTAGAACCGCGAGACACAGCTAGTTAGTAATAAAAATATTACAGTTACAATATTGGAATTTAATATCCCTATAAATAAAAGCAAGGTACTAAGACGGCGGTAGTTCATAAAAGCAATATCTCTTGTATTTATTCTCGGAGGCTAGTTATCTCAGTATAAACATTTGCGATCTCAGATTGCGACGCAGTTCAAATTCATTGCAGTTGCCGAGAAGGTCGATATATGGACAAAATATACATTTACAGAAGGTAGGTTCGCATACATTGCCGGTAGTAGTCGCACGCAAACCTTTCGTCTTTATAGTTATTAGTATAGATAAAAACGGTTGCAAATGTGTATTAGGTGAAGATCGCTACACGATTTTTTTTATTTTAAAGCTTTTTAACAATATAGGGGACCCGTCCTTCTGTTACATTTTTATTACGTGATATAGGCTTACTTCTGTACTTGGACTGAAGCCAGCAAGTCTGCGCTTAGACGAACTTATAATCAAGTTTAAATTACTTTTTAAATACTCTTAATGTTCGTCAGAAGAGAAAATTGTCGCTGCACTTTTTTGAAATAATTTTTATTAAGTTGGACATTACAAACATTATAGGCACTTCAAGTTAAACAATATTTAGCGAACTTACTTTAAATGATCTGCGAATTTGAAATAGTTGAGATAGTTATTCCGTCTTCCTTACAGGAGGCCAACCATGAGCTCTTATTGCAATGTTATTACAGCTGTGTGATAGTGACAGATGTATACACGTCTGTCTCATAATAAGAGTAAAACTATCATGGCAATAAGAACTCATGGTAAGGCCCCAGAACGCATGTGAATAAGAGGAATCATTCGTCTTTCATTAACTTATTTATAAACATTCATTATGTTGTGATTAAGATTCATTATGATTAAGTAGCTTATTTTACTTCTTGTTACATTGCTATCTGCCAGCCAAACAGACAGACCGAGCCGACATGTTAAAATTGGTTTTTAATGCAAATACCGTATACACCAAGTGCCTCGTTGGTCTAGTGGTTAGTATGTTCGCCTGCCGATGACGAGGTTCCGGGTTCGATTCGCGGGTCGGGTTAAACATTTATATTGGGTTTTGCTGTCAAGTAATTTATAAAAATGCCCGGAGTTTGGAAGTTGGCGGTGTTTCCACCCCCGTGCCTCGGAGAGCACGTTGCACCGTTGGTCCTACGCCTGACCTCTCTCCGGTCGTGTCGGATTGCCGTCCCATCGGACTATGAGAGTGAGGGAATAAAGAGTGCACCTGTGTTAACGCACACACTTGTGCACTATAATATATCCTGCGTACATGGCTAATCCTCGTTGAGATTAGCCACCGTAACCGAAATTCAGTAGGAGATCATTATTATTATTACCGTATATACTTATGAAAGCTGTTAATTTGAAATTACAAACAGACGCTTCAATTTTATTTATCTGTATAGAATCTACGCGGGAAAAACCGCGAGACACAGCCAGTTACACAGAAAGGTTAAATAAATCCCCTTGATTGCTCAGAGCAATTTCACACAATCTCCTGGAGCACAGCCAGGGTCCCGCAGGATGCTCTACTGGACCATTAAGTGGTGCAATACTGCGAACGAGATTGCATTTACACTACGTATATTTCTCTCGCATGATCAACCTGTATAACGGTGCAACGTGCACATTTTATGGAAATAAAATGTGTCGCCGTTACTATAACACATTTGGTGTGATATGCTTCAAACACATTTTTGCTTAAACACTAGTATGTTATGTGCACAGATTTCTATTATATATCTATACACAAATGAAATTGAAGTGTCTGTTTCTAATTTCAAAATTACAGCTTTTCACTAAATTCTTATTTGAGTATTGGCATATACGGACATGACATAAAAAAATATCTGTCTGTCTATCCGCCTGTCTCTCTGTCTGTTTATAACTGATACATGGAGTAAATTAGGCTACTTGAATTAAAAAAAATCCGCCGGTCTGAACTCTAGCGGGTAAACCGCGGGGCACAGCTAGTTTTTAAATAAAGAAGTGGCTTGTAGTTTTGTTTATGTCTTTTTTTTATTGGTTATGATGTTTTTTGACGTGTAATATGTATTCCCAGAGGGAGAAAGAGAGAGATAATTAATTGCTAAGTTTTTTTAAATATGTGAACTAACACCAATTGAAATCCTGCTTTGAAACTGGCAACTTAAATCAAATTTTTTTTCTACATGCAATCATAAAAAAATATTAATTAACTTATAACTTTTAATTTATTGAAAAAACAACTGCTAACCTAAATTTGTCATTCGCAATTTTAATCTACAGAGTATACAAATGAAAGTATCTCAACGAAGCGTTATTTTCATTTAATTTGGTGAGTGCAATGGACCAAAGCCAAAACTATGTCATCTATGAAATACAATCGATTCCAAATTCTAAACCTATGCTCATAAAGTCTAATTTCAATTCGTACAATTGCAACTTTAGCTAAACAAACCACAATGATATTCTAAATTCAAAATGTTTATCTACGCACTGACAACTTTAGGGAAAATATGAATTCTATTCATTTTGAATTTTAAATTCAGAACGGATGGCCACATAAAGCTGCCCATTCATTATACAGCACGCGGGCAATGCTCCGATAACAGCTAGCATTATGTAGTCGCGCCGGCAAGTTTAACGTGCACATTTTCTCCTCTGTGCCTAGATCAGAATTTATGGGCTTCTCTCGGTCATTAGCTATAGCGGTAGGTCGTAACTTTAATAGGTCGCTTAGTTGAACCATATGGGTAGCAAATTGTTCTTTTTCCGTTGTATATTTTAAGTGTCGTCTGCGTACGAGTACTTTAGCAGGTAAGTACTTAGTAACTAATTACTGCGCTGAAGAAATTGTCACGAAATGTTCCCTCTACATATTTCTTAACGAATGCTTTCTTCAACTTTTAAATGTCTTTATTGGGATTAAAAAAAAACTATACGCTCGTCTAGGATTAAAGTTTTTTTTTTTAATTTTAAACTATAAGTCTATATCGATATGCCCCTGTAGAAATCAAACGCATTCTGGATTTAGAGATTTTTCTTCAATGGTGCGTCCCGTACGCCTGCTGAATTTCTAACAATTCACACAGCCTGCCCTGGCTCTAAGAACAACGTTAATTTCAGGCGCTTTACTTGTCAAAAAGTTTAGCAATTGTGCCGTTCGAGTAAGGCCGACTTTATGAATTAATCTTAACGTTAGACAGCGATATTTCAAATTCAGGAGTAAGTAATAAAACTTTGATTGCAAAAAGTCGGATCGTCTTATTCTTAACTGAGGGTTCGTAATGAGCCGTAAACTTTGGATTCAGTATATACAGCACATTTTTGTAGCCATAAGGTTGTTGATGCATTTTTATCCGACTGTTGAAATCTATCGAGGGCCGTGGTGGCCGTGGGGTTCGATTAGTTGCCTGCTACGCAAGCGACGCAGTTTGTATCCCAGCGGATGATTTATTTATCATTGAGTTTTCTCAAAAGTTAAGTGCAATGGTTTCAATCCACGTGCTTTACGGCGAAGAAAAACATCGTGAAGAAACCTGCACATACATTTTTTCTCATGCAAAGGCATATGTATAGTGAATAAACCGGTGATGGACTCACCCTTAGTCACGATGGGACCTCGGTGAAAAGCAGATGTTGTTGTTGCAATTCTTCTGCGAGCCCTTTGGGGACCCGGAGAGGCCCCCTAAGCGATCCTTACATGGGAATGGTTCACGATTCACTTTACGGCCTACATATATTCTATTTTAAAAATTATATAAAAAGGGTTTAGTCACGGATTTGATATGTAGCTAATTGTAATATTGCACGTATTAAATTGCCTTGTTGTAAACCCTATAGATGGTGCAAATCGGCTCCTCAAGACGCAAATAAATGGATGGAAAATGTTTACAAACCATATATGTATAGTTGTTGAATATCATTCGGATCGCAATATGTGTTCGAATTTTTTATGATATTGTATTACAGTGAATGGCATCAATAAAGGTTTTGAAACAACATTCACCTGTCACACATCATGAGCCTGACAGACAAGCTATCGCTTAACTGTACCCCTATCACGGGCTCACCATCTTTTGGGAATCTATATTCGCTAGCGTCTCCGCCGAATATTGTATGAGAAATTGTGCATTGTTTAACCTCCCAGCGGTGACGTGAAGAAATAAAATATCTCATACAATTGTTGCGAATGACGCTAGCGAGTATAGATTACGAAAACGGTGACAAACCCGTGTTAGGGGTAATGAACGTTTTTCCAATATATTTATATCTATACAGATAAATAAGTTTGAAGTTTCTGTTTATAATTCCAAATTCACAACTTTTTACTTAATGCATATGAAGGTATATAAGGTACTCGTGTACTAAAAATAAGATTTTTTGTCTGTCTGTCTTTCTGGTTGTTGCGGCAAATCTTACAAGCAGATGTTACAAGGAGTAATCTGGCTGCATTTATTCAATTCAATTCAAAATATCTTTATTTGATTAGACTTCTTACAAAGTACTTTCAAATCGTCAGAAGGACACAAAATACATTATACATGATTATAAATGTTACTTGCAATGCCTTTTAACGAACAACACTTGTGTATGTATAATTTCAATATCGGAAACGGCTTCAACGTTTCTTGTGAAATTTAGTACGCAGGGGATTTCGGGGGCGATAAATCGATGTAGCTAGGTTTCGTTTTTAGAAAACGCCAAAAGAAAAGCGAGCCACGCTTAATTGTGTTAATTAGGTAATAGAGAGTGTGTTTAGGCTTTTAAGATCTGTCATAGTATATACAGAAAATATGTCAGATGGCAGTTGTGACGTCACGTAACGCGACGGAATGAATCGCAAAAGACGTTGACATCTTTTTTGTAGTCAAGCAGCGTACACTATTTAATGATGTTCTAAAAGATTTTCTAGCAAGGCAGTTGACATTTCAGTGTCTCATTAATCTGTGTTACAGTGATCGTCATAGTCTAGTATTTTGGTGCTATTTTGTAAAGTAATATTCCATTTTTTAGCTAGATTCTTTTCTTAATAGTAGCAATTAAAAATAAATAAGCTCGCGCCATCCCAGAAGGGTCCCCGAATAATCAGATGTGTTGTAAAAACACCCACGTTTCACCGAAGAAGATTAAGTCCCATCTCCGTCTAAGGTTAGATACATAAGTATGTCTTTGAATTAATTCTCAGATATTTGCAGGTTTCCCCACGATGTTTTCATGTGTTATAATTAATTCTAGGTCGAAGTATTAAAAATAGTGAGCAAAATAAGTATTGGTGTATATAAAAGACTATAGCAATAATCTAGAAGTAACGTACCTGTGTGTAAATAGTTAGACCCAAATCACTGTCAGAAGAAACGAATTACCATAGACATGCAGCATACCAACTACTTTACACGTTTCCTTTATTAGACTTTTATTTAATTACGCTTAATTTTGAATAAAACACGCCTAAAGATCTTTTCCAATGAGACTTTTGATGTAAAACATGCAAAGAAAGTATTGAAAAGACCTGTAACAGCGTTTCTCCGCTCGCTACATAGATGGCGCTACTCGCTAACAAATGCAAAGTTTGAGTACAAATACACGAAAACCTAAATCGCGCAATAAGAGTTTTCAAGCGCATTGCAGTATATATACACGACTCCAACTAGAATAGTTGAAGCCGCGGTTCCCCAGTCATGATATCCGCCTGGCTGGAAGATCTTCCCTTTGCTGGAGGTGCATGATCACTCGCTCACACCACAGACCCAAATCTGTAAGGACCTAAAACACAATACAATTTAAAACCGCCATACTGTCTGTAATTTTATTTATGCGTTGTGTTACACCTCATCTACGGAGTTCTATGACGGGTGCTTTACGTAACCGTTTCTAATCAAGAAGAATGTTGTTAATAGTTAAAAATACTGGTAGTTGCATAAATTGGATGGGATTTTGATTGAAGCAGTTATCAATTTTCATGGTGTTTTTGTTAATTATTAGCGCTGGATTTAATTTCGTAGTATTTTGCATATTGAGTGAATCATATTAAATGGAAGAGAACACATTGCGCCTATCCCAAATAACATGGGATAAGGGCAGGAAGATGACGGTGATGATAGTGTTGATGAATAGGATTACACAACAAATAAAAATATAGACAGATAGTACAGGTTATAAAATCCTTTAGTAATGTTCGGTTCCATAAATATGTTGGAAAAAGTGGTTCTTACTGTTTAGTTTTGAGTTTCTTAACTTTTGATTTCTATCAACCATTAAGTAATGGCGTGTTAGGTATAACAGTGATAACTTATACATAGTTAGTTAAAGCATAGTAGACCTCAGCCGGCTTATAATAAAATCCATTTCCACTTTCACTATGAAATAATATACATATTTCTCCCGACACTGCTAAGTTGAAAGGTCGGATGAGTCCGTTCTCAGAGAAATTACTTTAGTGACGTTCGATAATACTACATGAAGAGGGTTATGTATTTTTTCAGGCAATTTATTAACGTCAGCGCGGATGAAAATGTGCCTCAGTGGGTCATAAATAAGGCTTACTTTTATTAAATTCCTTTTTAGTAGGCATGCTTCTTTAAAAGATGCCCTGAAAATAAGTTTGTATGCTTGAAAAAAAAGCTAGAAACCTATTTTATTCTCTCTTCAAAGAAATCCCCACATTTTAGTATTTGGTTAAGGTAAGTCGCTTTATCACTTTTTAGGCAAAAATAAAATGTGCTTCTATGTCCGAAAGTCAGCTTTTGTCGTTGAATCTATTATTTGCTTATGATGAATATGGATGCCCTCACACCTCTGTTATAACTTTAGGGGCTCCCAGGGGACAAATTTAGATAATTGTAAAGTATTATAAATGTAACTATAAACTTTAAAAGAAGCCTTAGTCACTCCTTGTAACATTAGCTATTTGCCAGTGAAAGTCCCGCTAAAATCGGTCTAGCCGTTTTGGAGGTAAGCTGGCACAAACAGACACCGTATAGGTATATTCATATATGCATGTAGTGAAAGGCTGCTAATTTGGAGTTACAAGATAGATAGACTTATTAATTTTATTTATCTGCATGGATTGATGTGGGCCTGTACCAATAGTACCAATTATAGTTTTTCTAAAAATGTATGTGCTGTGATTTCACACCGCGTGCTTTACCGTAAAGGGAAACATCTTGAGGAAACCTGCGTATGTCTGAAAAGTAATTCAAAGACGTATGCATAGTGCCTTAGACGGCGATAGCCTCACTATCTGTCACGTTGGCACTTAATCATATTCAGTGAAAAGTGGGTGTTGTTATTACACCAACTCTGCCTACCCCTTCGGAGAATACAGGCGTGAGCGTATGTATAATAATTATTATTACCCCTAAGAGCCCTTAATTACTAAGATCTTCTTAATTTCTTATATCTTTATACTAGTAATCTGCTTTGCAAAAATATACTCTATCGTAATTGAAATAACATTCAAAGTATTTGTTACACTCAGTATAAACGGATTAGTCAAACTTCTGTCAACACGCACATATCCTTACGAATTGGCGAGAAATCCACTTAAGCCCACACTTTATTACAATAATATTGAGTTAGTTGCTTTATTTGTTCGTGTATTTCACTTGTGCTTTCGTTTATGCCAAGTTATTAGTCGACACGAACTTACTTACTTAACTAAGTTATGTATACGCTTACAAGTACAAAGCGTTGTAAGTTTCTAAGAACATAAAACAACTTTTTATTCCGGATAATGTCAAAATCAGGAATAAAACACTTTTACGATATAAGATCGTGTGTTTGTCTGTCACATTTTCACAGCAAAACAGCCTATATTTTTATTCTAATACTAGCTGTGCCCCGCGGTTTCACCCGCACAGACTTAGTTTTACGGGTGGCCCACGGAACCCTAAACCCTTAGTTCTGAAAATCGGTCCAGTCATTTCGGAGATTAGCAACAGAAGGAGAAAATAAAAAAAATATTTCTCTGTGTCAGTGCCGTGTATACTTTTATATGCATATAGTCAATAGGTGTAATTTTGGAATTACAAACAGACACTACAATTTTATTTACCAGTATAGATTTGGCAAGGTAGACACCGTTTGAAGTCAGCGCAAGGTATGTTTTATAACAAAAGATTATGCTAAGATAAAGTCACGGCGTTCAGACGTCATGGAAACTGGAGCTCAACCAACCATATGCTACAGACTAAGAAAAACACTTCTCTGGAACGCGAGCCCCCCCCCCCCCGCCCCCACTCGATCTCTAGTTCGACATTCAAATTTTGAAACGAATTTGAAAAACGAAAAACCTGAACCCGATGTACGCATTTTAAATTGTAACTGCTATAATAAACTGAATTTAAGGAATAAAGTTGGCAGGATATAAGGGTTGGTTATACGGAGACAAAGTCGGATAAAGCTCGTATAATTTAACGTGTAGAAAGGCCCTAAAAGACCTCATTAATTTAATGAGGGCGGTAGAGTTACGTGGATCGCGTGTGATAACTGTATTAACGCATTTTTGTGCCTGCTTTCAAATGTATTATTTATGCTACATAAACGATTTATTACATAATATATTCGTAGATTTAATAAAAAGTAAGTGCTTTGTTGATACAACATGTATTGCGTCATTTTTTACTAGGAACTAGCTTTGCCCGCAGTTTCGTCTGCGTAGGCTTAATTTCAGTGCCTTAGTTTAAATTTTTTTTAAATACCACTTCTTTGAACATGTTACTTCTTGGAACACCGACTAAGTGTCTGAGAAAGTTCCTTTAAAATTGATCCAGCTGCTCCAAAAATTAAAACAGATATACTGACAGACAGGCAGACGGATTTAAATTAGACTTTTAGTCACTTAAATTTTATTTATCTGTATAATATACCTATTTCCTAAATATCTTTAAGAAATATTTACGGCTAAACATAATAATAATGAAGCTATCCCATATTATGCTTCTTTATATACACGAGGATCCTCTGAATATATTAATGAACCATGAAATTCAAAGAAGAACCCCACAAAGGCACTTTGAAAGTGCACTCTCTTGCAAAAGGTTTCGCTTAGTACCTATTGCATTAAGGGTTACCTATCTCTCTCAATATAAAACTTAACGAATAGCTTTTCAACTTACGTTCTGTATAAATCAAGTCATGAATAGAATATTTTTAACCTTATTTTTAGATTCATATAGTCGATAGTTGCATGCTTGGGAATAGATTTTTAGGAATTAATTGAATTTTTATTCTGCTTACCATTAATGGGGGAGAAGCACACACACAAATTCAGCTTTCATCTATAGGGCTTCTTAAAAGGAGTGAGAGGTGTATCAACACCCATTTCTCACCAATATCAAGCTGCTTAAAGACCGTAATTTCAATACGTCTGGTATTTAGATATCTCCCGAAAAACTACGAAAAAAAAAAATTCAAATTTTCCCCAAACTTCGTTTGAAAAGACAACAGCTTAGTCAGTCAGTCAGTCAGTTCAGTACTACGGTAGTTAACACCGATTATAACGTCATAAGAACATACAAATCTCACAAAAAGTTGTCACCATAGCACTATTTGTAATAACAGATTTTAGTGGGCCTAACATCATCGATTTAAGCACATCTTATTAAGAACTTTGACGTTTCATTTTTGTACTATGAAATTACAAGTCAATGCTAAGAAGTTCTTAATACGCTCTGCATAAACCGATGATGGTAAGCTCCCAGGCACTGAACCACAGAAGCAATACACTTTACTTTAAACGGCTTATTCACACACAAGCCTTTACGAAGGCTTTTGCATACAAACGTATGGCTGTAAGCTGATGATCCTACTGAATATGGTAGTACCTACAAACCTTTCAATTCATGAAACGGACCGTAATATGGACTGGAATGGAATTGAACGGTTGCAGGTTTAACTGCAATTTGGATTTCATTCCGTACCTAAAGGAAATGCATACGTTTCCTCACTTTCCATTGCATGAATTCGCGGTTATAGTTGGAATAATCTGTTTAAATAAAAGTGTACATTTTCAAATGACGGTAAATTATTTCATGATACTTAATCTACGTACCTATCAGACAGTGAAGATCGTTTGTAATAAATATATGAAAATAATTTATTTAGTTTAAGCCCTGGAATCAAACCATAATGTACTTTGCATCTTTGACGTTAAAATGGCCGTATATGCCCCTTAAGATACTAATAACATATTCCGCTCTTGATGATTTCAATATTCGCTGGTCCTAGGGACAAAAAACTCATGATATTTTCGCTGAAATGTTAATTAAGCAAAACATTAAATTTGCATTATATTTTTAAACAATAAAAAAAATCCTGAGCACTGTAATGAGTTAATTCCTTGAATTTCCTATGAGGGAATTAATCTTCCTTATGAGGCTTTACGCGTGCAGTGTTTGCATTTAATTAGTGGAACATACGAACAATTAACGTCAATGCTGTTGAATAGACAAATACCTTTCAGCATAGGAATTCTTAACTATTTGATTACTAATTACGTACCTGTCCATGTATGTGTACAAAATCAATTATTAGAAGTTTATTATCTCAGTGAAATTCGTAAAGTTTGAGTAAATACTTAATTCCTTTTGGATACTTACATATTTTTCTCGAATCCTCCTGTCGTCACGAATTTTCAGGTGAGCGCGTGATCTCACCTTCTTCTTCTTGCGGTGCCTCTCCACTAATGGAGGTTGGCCGTCAGCTCCGCAAATTTGTCCTTATTTTTTGCAAGCTTAAACAAATCTTCGACGCTGTTTATCCCAGTCCATTGCCTTAGGTTTCGGAGCCATGATAACTTCCTCCTTCCGACTCGCCTCTTCCCCTAAATTTTTCCCATCATTATATTCTGGAGAAGGTTGAGCGCTCATGTCATGTCATGCGCTTTTAATGACTGTCATGAGTTCTCTGGATTTTTTGACGCGTCGGAGAACTTCCTCATTAGTTACCCTCTGGGTCCAACTAATCCGAAGCATACGGCGGTCGAACCACATTTCAAGAGTTAATAGTTTTTCGCGTATGTTCTCTTTGATAGTTCAAGTTTCACAGGCATAAAGGACTACTGGCCATATATCGCACTGAAGCATTCTAGTTCGAAGCTCAATCTCACCTGTATGGAATTCAAAAACATTAATAGAAGGCAAGTTTCCGATCGAGTGGTAATTAGATGGACGTTCGTAAGTGGCTTAGTCCCAAATAAGGACAATAGTTAGATGGTTGACGCCGTTGAAAACTTTAGCCACCGATAAAGGTCTGACTGGAAAAGGTCAGTCTATGAAAATCTGACCAGTTGATCCAAGTTACTAATTGTTAAAGGTCAGATGGCAATCCTTTTATGTTAAATTCAGTTGCCCAACCGCATTGGGTACCAATCTTAACAATGAACATGTTCATGCCTGTATTCCCCGAAGGTGCAGAGACATTACACCAGTTACGTTTCACTCCCATGTAACAGGGGACGAGGGGAGGGAGAGACGATGGCAATATAGCCTTTAACCTGGCACTAATCTAGGTTACAAGCTGCCACTAGGAAATTACAGATGGAAAAACTCCAATAACCGTTTACCTGACATGGAACAACCCAGAACCTTGTAGCATGGAGTCCGTAGCGTTTGCGACCATCAGACCAACGAGGCAGTTACCCTATAGTCAATCCTAACTATGTATAGAATAAGGTCAGGGTGACGATGATATCATTCTATATCGTACATTCTACCGGTTACACGTCAAGATTTTGACGTGAACGTAAATCACAGTCAGGTAAATAGGGGTATAATAAAGAATTTTGTCGTATCGCGTGCTCAAAGGAAATATTAGAAATTATTTACTGTTCACACATTTGTTCTGAGCCTTGTAGAAAGAAATAAATTGGATTTTGACATAATACTTACTACACGTTAATGTGTATCTAAAAGCCGCGGCGCCTTAACTGTCATATCAATGTATGTAAGAAGCGATATTAAGCCTTATTTCTGAACATAATTGAGTTCGAAATTGACTTCAAACAAACGACATCATTGTCGACTAAAATGTCATTCTTAGTATGAACTTTATCAACTTACTTATCTTTGAAAAGGTGACTTTCGCTACTCTGTCCCGTGAGGCACTCGGCGTATCATGATATTGTGTTCTATTCTCCTTTTCTTAAGACTTAATATTACTTTTTTGTCCTTTCGCTTGACGCTAAAACTCCAGAGGCGTCTAATTCAATATGCCTCACACATGTGAGGTTAAGTCACGTTCAATTCCTTTAGAATCAAATTGTTTTCGTTCCTCAACTAGAACATTGAAACTGAATCTTATTTGTATGGTAATACAGTCAAAAGAAAATGTAATTCGATTAACATATTATGTTTATGAACTTTTATGTATCTCATTACGACTCACTGGAGTTATTACACGGGGCTTTTGCTGATTAAATTTTTATAAAGGCTACGGGACGGAGCGTGGGATTTTTATGCCATATAATTATTATAATCAAATATCATGATGAACAGGCCTAGCTTAAACAAGTATAAAACGTACAGCACAAGAACGTATAGCATATATTTATTTATTATAAATAGGAATATATTTTATGAATAAGACACTTGAGTATATAATGAATATATTTAACAATAGGCTATGTTATGAAATCAAATGTTTATAAATTAATCAAAGTTGAATATTTGACTCCATGACACTAACCTCCGGGATTATTAAATTCAAAAGGGAAGAAAATCTATCCTCCTTCAATTCCCAAAAAAGCCGCTAGTTCAATAATGTACGATAATTATTAACGGTACGCTAATGTTGTCACTCACTTGGTCACTGAACTGTCAAACCAAGACACAGCTAATTATCATCTCAGTAGGGCAATTCTCGTGAGCACGCTAATTTTCACCGTTGCATTTTACCTCGTATAACGTTTATGATACCGGTGTAACGAACATCCCGAGTTTTATTTCCCACATATAACGTTTAATGTTTAAGACTATTACAAAACGTTGGTTTTCCTCGGTTATTTCAGAAGATAATACGATTTTTTGGGCTATACACTTATCGGAGGTCATCTCCTACACATTAGTAAAATCTGTATCAAGATCCGTAACGCAGGTTAGAAGAACGATGCGTTCAAACAAAAAAGCGATTTTGTATGGCAATGGCGACTTCAATCAATAGGTACTATTTTATTAATATTCGAGCAATTATTGACATGGATTGACATGACATTTGAATGATTAGGTAGCTCGAGTGGTCCATTTTGACTAAATGTGTTGTTTCACTTGTGTTGACGACTACCCGACAGGGGCTTTTTTGTATGTCCGACCCATAATATATTGGTATACCTATACAAGTCACGTGGAAGCAAAAATAGGTCGCGGCATCTATCATGACCTAAATATGTGAAGTACATACAATAATGTAATTCGTTTTTTAATAATAATTTTGGATACAAAATTGCTCTTATAAAAGAATATTTAAAAACTCAATATATATTTAATTCTATATTCTAATTCTATTTTCTGTGAAAATTTCAAGAGTATAACTATCATGGTTAATGAGATACAGCCTGGTGACTGTAGGACAGTGAAGTCTCAGTTATAAGGTCCCATTTTACCCACTGGATACGAAACCCTCAAAATTAAAAAAAAAAACAATTAATTCAAAAGATACATTTTATACATAAGCTCCTTTGAAGAGAGTTCTCTAATATATTTCCTAAACCGACAATGAATTAGACTGACATCTAGTGCGGTCTGAGGACTGAGTTAGATTCCGAAATGGTCCACAGAGCTATTGTCCTCGAGAACACTAATGAGATCTGAATGGGCTAACGGAAGGCTGCTCTTGGAGATAGTCCTCGGTAGTCGTTACTATAGAATGGGTAGATATTCAATATTGTCATTGATCCATTGGCTTGTAATGTTGCAAATCCAATCAACTGAAACTCAAGGGAGAATTGAATTTGATCTTCGTGGACCTAAGGTTGCAAAGAGGCATCAGTTTCTCTAGTTGGTTTTTAAATATATAAATATGCTCACGCCATCCCAGAAGGGTCCCCGAAGGTAAGCAGAGGTGTTGAAATATCAACTAAAGAAATATATAAATAATTTCTAAGTTTTTTTCTAGCTAATCTCCTTTGTATGTTTGCAGTGTTTGAATCTATGGCCTTAAATAGAGA
Organism: Watsonalla binaria; assembly: GCA_929442735.1. NCBI lineage: Eukaryota > Metazoa > Arthropoda > Insecta > Lepidoptera > Drepanidae > Watsonalla > Watsonalla binaria. Next base: position 4,317,473 of record OV838932.1, read on the forward strand.
GTTAATTATATTTATTTACTTATCTACAAGTTTCATGTGAAGGTTGTCTTTACGAATGCAATATGAATGTTAAAAAATCTGCACATTTAAGATATGGCATGGATATGGAGTTTGCAAAGAAACATTAAAGTATAATAAAACTAACTGATGACTCGCAAAAATATATGGATTCAACCTATATTATAGTTTTATTATGAGTACTAGTTTCCACTAGTCACTGGTTTCTTTATTTTATCCCCTTAGGGGGGAACTTCGAAACACCGCTTTTAAGTGTACACTTATATATACCTCGCCAAGAACACACCCTCCAAATTTAGATATAATGATATTTTAAAAGTTGACAAAAATGTAAAATATACGCAGCAAGCTTCATGTACCTTTATCCAATTTGATGTCTCGGAAAATTTACTCAAAGTTAGTTTGTGCGGTTGGCAAGTATCCGATATCTGCAATGTTAAGTGCACAACAAAATACGTCAGCAAATGCCAATACGAATTCGCTTACATCGGTGGAGTTTTCCACATTTCCCGAAACACTAACGTGCACAGTACACATCTAACAAGCTAGCCACGTACAACGAAGGTGTTAAATACAATGTCACAGTATACATAACTTAATAGAAGTGCCATCCTTGTCTAGTCGTTGTCTCAAGTTGTGATGAAAAAAATAATTTTAATCGCTCGGTTACTTTATTGTTTGAAGCCCGATCTAGATAAGTATGTATAAAATATTTTCACGTTTCACTTTTTTTTCACCGTTTCCATCGCCATCTCAGGCACTATACATACGTCTCCGAATTACTTCTCAGAAATATGTAGGTTTCCTCACGATGATTTCCTGCACCGTAAAAGCACGTGGTGTGAAGTTACTGCACCTAAGTTATTAGAAAAACTCATTGGTGCAGGGCGCTGGGATTTAAACTTGCGTCGCTTGTGTAGCAGGCGACTGCTCAAACCCCACGCCACTACGGCTCTTTATTACGTAAGTTTGTAAATACTATAGCCAAATAATATATTTAAAAGTATTAACTCTTTGTTATTTCTCCCCAAGTTAAGTATGTAAAATGCATTTGTCTCTAAACTCCGTAAGTAAAGCGTCTTAGACGCTTTAACTTATTGTTCGTAAAGTCTAAGAGAAATTTACGATTTAAAAGAATATCTTTTTGAATTATTACACTCAAGGATTCCCGTGACATGAGTGCGCAATTCTCAGGCAGCGAATCAGCATCGTCATAAAACGTAGCAATGCCATCAGCGATCTTGGCACACTTCCACGCGGAAGAAGGATTTATGCACCGAATAAGAATCTATATTACAGCTTTAAGTATTACTTTCCTGCGGCAATTTTACTCATTTGCTTAAGTTGATAACTAGCTACCGCCCTAGTTCACCCGCTAGGTATCAAGCCCAGAACATAAACAGTTGCACAGAAAAAATTAACCCCTGGGACCACTTTAGGGGTATATATACCAACATATGCTCACACCTGTATTCCTCGAAGGGGTAGGCACTAGGCAGTATACCTATTAGTACACCCATAATTCACCAGTTATTTTTAATGTCCCATATAATAGTATGCGAGCCCCTAATCGAACTCATCCGGACTTCTGGCTGTTACTGGGAAACTACAAATGGAAAAATTCAACACTTTGGCCGACCTTCTGGAGCAGCTCTTTGTGATCACTAGACCAGTCCTTAGGAGTGTAATTACAGAACCATTTTGTATTCTTAGTGGCTTCATACACCTCGAAAAATTACTGCGTTGACATACCAATGTATAAATCAGTCAGGACATTCAATTTGTGCACTCGGTCACAATGTTAGTCCAAGTCAAAAGTATCTTTATTCGATTAGACATTTAACAAAGTACTTTAAAATCGTCAGAATGACATAATTATACATGATTATACATGCTACCGCCAGGTTCAGAAGGTTGCTTTTACTGAGAAGAACCTGGCAAGAAACTTAGTAATTACTCTTTTCAAAAATATTATACAATTTAAAGAATACAAAAGAAATAATTTAAGAAACGTAAGCTCATGGAGAAAGTCCCACTGCACAAATGTCGAAGATAAGTTAGTTAACATACTCCTCCGAAACGGCTGCACCGGGTAGGTTTGAGAATCGGTCAACACCTTTTTTTCGTACCCCTAAATGATCGGGTGTTTCACCCGGTAATACAACGTTATAGCTAGTAATAGTATAATTTCAATCAAATACCTATCTGCGGTCCAAGCAATTTCAACTCTACATACACAGTGGCTAAGTCAATAATAAACGTAGATTTATTTACACACAAATACGGCGCCGTGAGTTGGAAAATGCAACGTTCAAAGCAAAACGAGCCAAAGTGATATTTGTATTTGCATAGAACTTCTAGTAAATGTTTCTATATCTAGCTAGTGTTTGGATATAGGAATATCTTCCCTCAGGGACTTCGTGTTACAGTCATTGTGGCATGCATTCATCCTCGAAATACGTTCCAGTCTGGTTCAAAGTTGAACCATCATACCGAATTTGGGAGCTAGAATTCCGTTAATTAATTAAACTGGTTGTAGGTACCGCAAAACTAGCTCATGTTTGAGGAAGCCATTGAGGCTTTGGATTTAATAATTATTTTTCAGGGGTGTATGACAAATTAGGCCTGGGAGCCAGGATCAGTCGGAGCAGACCTTGGTTAGTTGAATGAAATTTAACATTTAACACCGAACTATATACACAACTAAAAGACAATCTTAACATCGAGATGTCAAATGATAAAGCGCCATCTTGTGAGAAGATGGCTAACTACTAACATATAAACTACGTTAAACAGGGGGGAAAATGGGTCACTAAGCGGGGTCCTCAAAGGCTCTTTGGATTTCATAATTATTTGTAATGGTAAAATAAGACGCCCGTGGTCCTGATTTCCTCCTCAACAATAATGATTAAAACCAAGGTGGCGTTGGGTACCGCGATCCCTGTCCCAAAAGCCTCCTACCTCGAGCCATTTTTACTAGTTGCCTTGTCAGATTGACTTCCGTGGTCGAATTCAAATTAAAAACATCTTTAGTCAATTAGACTTTTTACAATGTACTTTCAAATCGTCAGAAAGACACGATTACATAGGATTATACATGCTACCGCCAGGTTCGGAAGGTTGCTTTTACTGAGAAGAACCTGGCAAGAAACTCAGTAATTACTCTTTTAAAAAAAATTACAGCTTTGAGTAATACAATATACATCATAAAAAAAAATATAAGCCCATGGACACAGTCCCAGTGCACTAAAGTCGATATAAAAAAATTTAAAACTTAATATAAGTACTACGAATAATTGTGTAGCTTGAGATGACCAGCCCTCACCAGCAGTACCTGTTCACAAGTATGACGAGAATGCTAGCCATCGCCCTCCTCAACCATTATAGAGGGAAGTGAGTGTGGTCATTTCATATTAATTACTACAGCACATCTACAGGCGCCGTCCCGATTTTTGAGCGTTTAGATAGTAAAAATGTAATCTAGCAAAATGTTAAATTATATTAGTTTACTAAAAATACCCACGTGTTAGACGATACGTCGTTCAAACAAGAGATAACCTCATGGAGGCGTGATGTGAAAAACGACCTATCTTACATACTCGGTATTAAAGTGATTTTCCCGGCACGTAACTGAGTTACGCAAGACGACGTAGCTTATCTTAAGATAGAACATTAAATTTGCTTTACTTGTGTAACGGTATCGTTCGTTAGGATTACATATATTAAGCAATTTCATGAAAAATGTTTGTACAATCTCACCGCGGATTAGAATTTGTAATGTGACACAGTTCCTTCGTCATATTTACGAGTACTTAGTGGGATGTTAAAATAACATACATGATTATATGCTGGTGCCGTGGTCGCTCCGGAGCTTGACCAGTCGCCTGCTACGCAAGCGACGCAAGATCGAATCCCAGCGGGACCAATGAGTTTTCAAAAACTTATATGCAGTAATTTCACACCAGGTGCTTTACGGTGAAGGAAAACATCGTTAGGAAACCTGTATATGCCTGAGAAGTAATTCTGGACGTATATGTATAGTGCCTGAGACGTCTTACTACAATTTTTTTATACGGCTAATATTATTTAGGTAAAATTTCATTGTTGCGAGTTTCTTTAATTTATACTATATGTTCAGCTCTGGCTACCTTCGGGGAATACAGGCGTGAATGTACATATGTAACTCTTCAGAGACTTGACAATATTGTGCCTGTACATGATTTCGAGTGAGATGTGGACATTTATTGAAGAAACGTCGCTCGCTATTTCCGCTGGGGAAATATTTAAACCTGGAAACAGTCTTTGTTGAGCCTGGGGACCAGCTACCGCATCGTAGTTTATTACTTTTCGGTTTCCACCCTGGTATAGGCACAGTATAAATATAAACTCACTAAGCAGTATGGAATCCAAGCCAAATCATTTCCTTCTTTTATTTATTTAATGGCGTCACAGATAAATAAAATTGAAGTGTCATAATAACTTCTCGATTGAAAAAAAAATTAGGTCTTAAATTTGTCCCCGTCTGTCCTTCTGCTTGTTCCGGCTAATCTCCGACACGGGCGGACCGATTTGAATGGGACTCTCAATGTTATCAGGATTAACATAGGCTAATATTATTTAAAAAAAAAACTCAAGTGTTCCGCGGGTCACTCATAAATTTACTCTGCGCAGGTTAAACATCAGGGTACAGCTAGTTTTTGAAATAATAAGGTTTGCTTGAAGTTGCTCTTAAATGTTTCGAAATTAACACTCAGTTAATGTAGATTTGAAGTTCAAGAAATGGCCATGACTTCACACTCCTGGCTGACATTACGCCAGGGCCGTTTATTATCTCGTGAGTGTGTCATTTCGAACGATTTGTTCCTAGCTCCCATACTGGTTGTAAAAGCTTATATTGATACTATGGTATTGGGATGCTAACATTTATATTATGTCTGTCAGCATCCAATTTCAAACATTTGGAAGCGAAAAGTTAGTTACAGGAATTTGATTGGTCCTGTACAATGATTTTGTATAACTAATGGGTTTTACAATGTCATTGGTCTACAAGTTTTTTTATTTAAATAGAAGAACTGATACATGGTTTTCAGTCAGGTATTAAATATTATTATTACTAAGAAACTTAATTATTATTTCTATTTATTTTATTATCTACCTTGGTTTTAAGAGCCGTGGTGGCCGTGGGGTTTGAGCAGTCGCCTGCTAAGTACGCAAGCGACGCAAGTTCGAATCCCTACGGGGCCGGTAACAATGAGTTTTTCTAAAAACTTAAATGCAGTAATTTCACACAACGTGCAAGACAACATCGTGAAGAAGCCCTCACTTGTCTGAGAAGTTATTGAAAGACGTATATATAGTACCTGAGACGGCGATAGACACACACACGTTGAAAGTTGGGTGTTGTTATTACAACACCTAGGCCTACCCCTTCGGGGAATACAGGCGTGAGCATATGTGTATTATCTTCCTACTCTGGTACTTCATTAACTTTGCATTACACTGTTAAGATAATTGATTTATTTCACAATCGTTTGACTATTTAAATAGGTAATAGGAAATATCATTAATTCAGTTCTTCGGTTTTTTTTTGGTTAAGAATTTACGATAAAGTAATTTTCAAAATAATACATGTCCTCTTGAAATACTAGAAACGTCTTCAAAGAATACTGAATATACAGGATGTCGGGGAAAATAGGACAGCTGTTAAATGATGTGTAATTAACACTATGTATAATTTTATATATATAAAAATATCTTCTTCCGCTTTCGAGTAATTGACATTCAAAGTTGACCATATCAAGACTTTATTTTACCACTAATAGTTCCTGAAATAATCCCATAAAACCATTTTTCGAAACCATTAACCTTCTCCTTAATTTAACAAGTTTAATTAACGCGTACGTAATATAGGTAAACGCGGCCGCGCGTTCATTCAATCTCTTAATACCGCGAGCTCTTCGGCCCTTAGCAGCCATGGCCTATAAATACGTCATCGTTTGAGCTAGATATTTTACGACTTCAACATAATGAAATATTCATAAAACCCTTCAACTTCTGGAAGATAACACAATGAACAGTATATATATGCTATGTATGCATGTGTTATTATAGTATCCAAATCAAACAGACGTATTCGAAAAGTTTTTCAAACAGCCATCACTCTTCGTAGGATCCGACTAAAGGTCCCTCGGGATTTAAACTACGATACTTACTGGGACAGGGTTCCGCGTATTTACAGTGCCTCGATACAGCTCGTATATCACCAAGTGTTGTGAAGTAAACACGTCTAGATACAAACTTCCTGAGCTGTCTTCTTGATTTAGTTTTGGATTTAGAATTGTACGTACATCTTTTTATTTATTGTTTTACAACGTTACATACATATGCTCACGCCTGTATTCCCCGAACGGGTAGGTTCGGGGAATACAGTATTTATATCATCAGCATAAAAATCATCAAATAAGTAAATTTATTAAAAGTATTCAAGAAAAAAAAAATGTTTTTCACTGTGAGAGCATTCATGGAGTAAAATCAATTTGACTTGAAAGTCGTCGTTAATTGAACCTCTTTTCCTTGTTTTATTCTTACTCCAATGTTTACCACCCACAATAGCCGACATAGTTACCTACCTACGTATATTCGTTGGTCAACACAAAGTCAAATTAGTTGGTTGATTGGTTTCACGATGGATCACATTACAATACATGACATCGACAATATTTTTTGTCTCAAATTATACATTTTAAGACCACCTAGAAACTGCTCAAGATAAGTTAGGAAGAAACTTTGTTTTAAAAAGCAGTTGAATCTCTCCAAGCACGTTAGGGATAAAATAAAAACTTAGATTACTTACCAAACTTAAACTTGTATAAGAATACAACTTTGGATTGTGAAGTGGAATAAAAAGAAATTTAACTTTAATGAAAGTGCATTTAAAGCGTTGTTGATGCATACTTCAAGTTACAAAAGAAAAAGTAATTTTTACACCGACTTTTTTTGATGGTAGGCGAAAGAAAAGGGTAGATTAATTATTGAATTTTTAGCAGCTAGTTAACAAGTAGACATTCTATAAGATAGCACACTCGGCACAGCTGTGCCTCGCGGTTTCACCCGCGTAGAGATTATTTTTATTTCAATAAAAATGGGCCCGCCAATATAGCCATATATTAGCGATACTTACAGCCTATATTACTCCTTGGAACACCTGCTATCTGCCAGTAGTCCCGATTAAATCAGCCCAGCCGTTTCAGAGATTACCCGGAACAGACAGACAAACGGAAAACAAAATTTAAGCTTAGTTTATCTGGGAACGTAAAAGCGCCCCTAGTGGTGACTGTAGTAAGTTTTACGCTCTCATACTAAATAAGGAAAATACGCAATCGATATTATCAATGTATAAATCTATACATACAGATATGCAGATACAGATATAAGTAAATAAATTGAAGTGTCTGTTTGTAATTCCAAAATAGCAGCTTTAACTAAATGCATGTGAAAGTATACACGCTATAACTGTTTGTAGGGCACCGATATAATAAAACCATTTTTTTAAATTTGCTATGCTTGTCTTACTGTACGTCTGTCTGTCTCTCCGTCTGTTTGTTCCGGCTAATCTCCGAAAAAGCTGGACCGATGTTAACGGGACTTTCACAGGCAGATAGCTATTGTTACAAGGAGTAATATTATCTTTTACTTTTAGTTTAAAAAACATTAGGGTTCCGCGGGTCACCTCGCCCATTAAATTAACTTATGCGGATAAATCCGCGGGGCATAACTTCTATGCTAAGGGTACATGTTTTCGTGTCATAATATATCTATATATGCCTATTATAAAATATAATTGCACGAGCCTTTATATAAACCACATTATATTTATGAATTAATATATTTTACAAAAGGGTCCTAATCGCTAGGATAGCTGAATATGTGTTGACAACACAAAGTACAAAATTACACACAAGTTCTGTGTAAATTAGATGTCTCGAAACCGACGAAATTAACTTGTATGTGACATGGAAAATTGTTTATTAACTAGATGGAAATTTATGCACACTTATTTTGAGCTTTCGTATCATTACTATTCTAAAATGAGTAGGTAAAATTATATCATCATAGTAAGCATAGAAGTTCTAGTTTAAAGAATGTTTACCTTCATTAAGATATACCTACAAGAAAAATATTGTCTTTTTAAAACAAAACCTTATTTCTTTTGATCACGTAGGATAATGTGAGTCATGATGACCGTAGGGTCTGAGCAGAAGCATGCTACACAATCGACGCAAGTTCGAATCCCAGCGGTCGATACCAATGAGTTTTTCTAAAAACTTATGTGCTGTGATTTTACACCACGTGCTTTACGGTGACGGAAAACATCGTGAGTAAATCTGCACACGTCTGTGAAGTAATTCAAAGACGAATGTGTAGTCTATCTGCCACGTTGGTACTTAATCATATTCGGTGAAATGTGTGTTGTTGTTACAACACCTTTGCTTACCCCTTCGGGGATGGTGTGGGAATATTTATTTTTATTTTTGGATTGAGTGGGCGTAAAACATTTTGGCTCAACTAAAGTTTGTAGCAATAAAATGGAAATATGTCTGTCAAATCTATCTTCTTCACTTAGCTTCGGAGTGGCGAACCGACTTATTAGATTTCAAATATGTTGGCTTTTATTTAGTTATTTTGAGACGTTGACGAATTATACTTTTTTATATAGTCGCAAGGTGAAACAAAAATGTACGAACCATTATCCAATATAAACCACTCTTATTTCTTTCTTTGAGACATGAAATAAGTTTTGATATTTTTACTCCGGACTTGAATGTAAACTATTGCGTTAAAGTATTTTATTATTAAGGGTCTAAGTGTTACAAGGCAAGATACTGGCACACAATACATAATTTAAGACTCTGGGGATAATTTTATTAGATTTTTTTATTATTATTTATTCTAGAATGATCACTTATTCAAATTCTTAAAAATGGTAAAGAAGAACACGAACCCACAACGTCTGCAAAGCGTGCAGTTGCTCTGCCAACTGAGCTTCTCGTGATCCTACCTCATGCGTCGAATTTTTCCTTCCCTTGTTTTCTGGTTTAGGGTCCGCCTAAATTTTAAGAATTTAAAATGTAAACATGTAATTCAAGCAGAGTGTTTTGAAATTTACCAAAAAAAGTAGAATTATTTATAAATGAATTTAAATATTTATAGAAATTAACACCTGCCATGTCTGTCTCTGCATCACCCAAAGGTTGACTGGCAGAGAATGCCTATGGCATTAAGTGAAAGCACTTTGCAATATTATATTATTACAATGCCTCAATATACATGACCACTAGCATGGCTTTTTGGCGTTCCTCTACGAGATACGAGACCGATGCGAGAAATCATCGTATTCTCTGTGTTGTACTCGTCAAATATTCTCACTGGAACCCTTCAAACCGAAACTTTTGCTCCCCACCTCCAGTGCATTAATAACGAGTGGCCCTTTACCTCGCCGCCTGTATTCTGGCTTTATTCTCAACTTGCTAGGGAGAGAATTTACTGTTTAGTGCAAGGGAAGGGAGACTGTTTGGGCACAGTATAAATACAAGTTTACTAAGCAGTATGGAATGTATCACTCTTAAAGTTTTTAAATTTACATATTAATCTATTGCCAAATTAATGTCGATTTGAAGTTTAGAATATAATCTGTAAAACAAATAGTATACGCTCACAGCCGTGACATTACGCCAGTATCATATATAATAAGCGACCGCTTATTGTCTCGTAGATGCGCGCGTATGTGTGAGTGTGTCATTTCGAACGATTTGTTCTCAGATTCCACACTGCTTGTTGTAAGCTTATATTTATACTGTGGTATGAGTGTCTGCCTGCCCGTTGTCATGGTAACGATCGCGGGCTGCTGTGGACCAGAGTAAAATTTAATCCTTAAACAAAGGAGTCAGGTTCTCTCGACTCAAAGCTCTAAAACTATAGGTTAAAATTGGATTTTCCTTTACAATACGACAAAACAATCGACTTAATTAGAATACAAGGCTAAGGTCGTTTTAAGCTTTATTATCTTCAACAATTCATTTTATTGTGCCAAAATTAAATATCAAAGCTTTCACGATCATAGTTTGAATTAAGCACAGGTTAAGTATGATGTTATTTCTATGATAAAGTAATTCGGGTATTTGTATAACATCATGTTATGCGAATATGCGGAGTATAATCTAATCCGATAACACGTACAACATTCCATAGATTGCATAGACGACAAAGGAAGGAATATAATAGACACAAATTTAATATAAACCTCTAATGATTAACATTCTTGGAATACACGTCTTTCGCGATGTTATATTATGATTATTCAATTAGGTACTATCATTATTAACGAAAATGAATTCTATTAGCCTGTAGATGCGTAGCGAGGGATGTCTTTGTTGAACGAATAGAAACGTAAAATGATGTTACCTTACAGAATAACACGGCTGTGTTTTGAGAAGATGTGTGTGTGTAAAGAACCAGTAGGACCGCTTCATTTACCTAACATCGTGATAATTAAACGTTTCTATTCGTTGAACAAAGACATCGACATCTTTGTAGAAACGCAGGCTAATAGAATTCATTTTCGGAACTTGGTGCAAATTTAGCCTTAAGATTGGATATACGATTGTAAGATTGAAGATTAAAATATTATAAGGTTTACAAGCAGTGAGGAATCTAGGAAGAAATCGTTCAAAATGACACACTCACATAGGAGTGCAAATCTACGGTATTATATGTCACCGATCCCGTATTTGTTTTACCGACTTGATCGAAACTTCAAATCGACATCAACATTATTTCATGACAAGTTTTATGTATATTGGAATCAGAGAAATCCAATGGGTTCCTCCACACTTTTTCTCAACAATCACTTGACATTGGTGGAATGGCTGAGCTGAACATCGCCATTAAATAAAAAAAGAAAGATAGACAATTTTTATTGACTTTCAAAGAAGGAAGAAGTTATTCAATTTGACCTTGTATATTTTTTTAACAGTAAATAATGAAGAAAATTTTAAAATCTTTAAGATTGATCTCAAGCTCAATGGACCAAACGTTTTTATCCTAGCCTTACACTATTATAAAAGTGAGCGAAGTGCTGGTAATACTTGTTTCAAATAAAAAGCCTTGATCCCTTACTACTAGTACAGCTTATTTACCTTGACCAAGAGGTCTGATGGGCATTTCTGTATATTATATTAAATTGTTGAAAATCCACATCGAATACAGCGAAATAACGCGATCAATACATGTGGGAACTTCATACGAAAACTAACCAAAAACTATGAATTCATCACGCTTCACCAATTTGTAGAGCATACAAAATAGACATGAGTGGCAGTCCGTGGCTTCACGTTTCCAATCGCGATAGCAAAATTGAAAAAAGATTGAAGCGTCGAGGGCCGTGATTGAAGGAAATACATCGTGTTTGTGTGTGCATCTGACCAATGTAAAAGTTAACTGGATTATAGCAGGCTTAATAGCAAAGTAATAGGTATGTTTACTACATATGAATTGGCCTTGGGGTTTGAGCAGTCGCATGCTACGCAAGCGACGCAAGATCGAATCCTAGCGGTCCGTACCAATGAGATTTTCTAAAAAAATTATGTGTTGTGATTTCACACCACTGTTTTACGGTGAAGGAAAACATCATGAGGAAACCTGCACATGTCTGAAAAGTAATTCAATGACATATGTATAGTGCCTGAGACGGCGATAGACTCACCATCTGTCACGTTGCCACTTAATTGCCTTCGGTGAAAAGTGGGTGTTGTATAACAACACCTACTCTGCACACCTCTGCTGACCCCTTCGGGGACACTTCTGGGATGGCGTAAGGTTATTAATTTTTTAAAAAACGCCGTGGTCTTACCTTTTAGGCGGTTTAGGAAAGCAATTGCACGGTTTGCAGAGGTCGTGGGTTTGAGTTTCGTGTTCGTATTTTTCATTTTATTTAGTTTAAGCCCTGGTCAGGCACTTATGACTGTCGATGAATTGCCCACCGGTTCGGAACAGTCACACGGAGCGGTTACAGTGAGACTTTTAAATAGGATTAGAAACTTAATTACTTATAGGTTAACTTTAAACTAGAGATTAGCAAAAAGTTCATTAAGAAAGAAAAGGGCAGGCCACATTGCTCGAAGGACTGATGGCCACTGGGGCAGTAGAGTTCTCGAGTGGAGACCACGTACCGGCTAGCGCAGCGTAGGGCGTCCCCCCGCGAGATGGACGGACGATCTGGTCAAGGCCGCGGACCCGCTGGATGCAGGCCGCTTCCAACCGGGTGAGGTGGAAATCATTGGGAGAGGCCTATGTTCAGCAGTGGACGTCCTATGGCTGATATGATGATGATGATGATGATGAGATAGTTGAATGGAACTGAATATTAAAGGTGCATGTAATGTAAGCCTTTTACGTTTTTACTTTTGTTGACGCGGAGAATCGTACTCGACTGAATTCGATTCAAACAAAATGTTGGAGATTCCTCTCCGTAGATTTTTAGATATTTCCCGCTGAAGTTTTTGCCAGTAAATTCCTCTCGCTTCGTCGAACGTTTTCTGATACACGTCGCTGTAGTCAAAATATTTGTGCATATTGCAAATCCTTATTCGATTTGGTGATACTTTTATAGCCAATTTTAACCCTTTATTATAAAATAACGCTTATGACAATCCAAGGTTTAAAACGTCCATCTATTCTTGTGGTACGGATTCCAAGAGGGATGGACATAGTTTTGTGCTATCGCTTTCACCCGCGAGACTTAATTTCATGGGCAGTCTGCGGAACCCTAATGTTTTTCAAATTCAAGCCTAGGTTCCTCCTTGTAACATTAGCTATCTGCCAGTCAAATGCCATTAAATAGGTCTGGCCGTTTCGGAGATTAGACGGAACAAACAGAGAACAGACAGAGAAAAATTAAAAATATTGATTTTTACATATACTTAATTTTACACGTACTTAGTGAAAGGATGTTAATTTGGAATTACAAACAGACACTTAAATTTTATTTATCTGTATAGATGTTTTCTTCCCTTTTCATCTCGGCTATCACTTTGAGCTTCTGTAAAGCGTTTGATAGTGAGGTTAATAGGAATATCTTCATAGAACAAAGGTATGCAAGTCGTTTAAATGTGTGTGTGTAATTTGTCACACATTCCCTATCCCGAGGCCGGGTCACGATCTTCCCCAAGGCGACGCGTCCTTACTACAGGAATGCAATACTGAGGGGCAAGCCGGTGAAACAATGAGATAAGACATATGAAAATGGACTCTATTCGTGTGATTTAGGTGAAATATTTGCTTAAACATAGAGATTGCTTAATGTGTAGTTAGACCGATATAAGTTCACAAATAATCGACAAGAGAGAAATAAAAATCTTCAAATAGAACGTCATTTATTATTAAAATAGACACTATAATGATATTAAATAGTAATAAATAATATTAAAAACCAAAAGAACGATAACTTATGTAAATCTTCTAAATACATCACATATAAATAAGATCACACACGTTCCTGCAGTACTGAATTGACTGTATGTTCATCCCTTTAATGTGTCAAAATTTAAAAAGAAATTCGATCGCGGTAGTTTGGCGATACTTAAAGTCACGGATTCGTATAGAAAAGCTTTTAGGGCCAATTCTCACACATTATCCATAATAATCCTAAGGCGCTGCAATACCAGCACCATCACGCTATAAACATTTATAAATTGTATGACAAAATAAAAATATATCTACGTGAAATCCCTAAAAAACTTCTGACATTTTTTACGTGTACAATGTAAGCCTCAGTTAACTTCTCAAGTAAAAAGATACGGCCCGGCCCCTGCATACCGTATCAGGCGAGCTGCATGAAATCCCGTTTTCCACGTGAGTTCATAAAATACGGGACGCGAGGTCGCAATATACGAAGGTAACACATGGGCGACTCCCAGTACCAGTCGGGAATCGTCACACGTACATAAACGCTTGAAAGCGTGGACCTTGGATCATATGGCTGGCATTCACGTCATACTTGTGAACAGGTGCTGCTTGTGGGGGCTGGTCATCTTAAGCTACGCATTTAGTTATAAGTAGATGTACTAGATTTTTAGTTATGTTAATTTTTATCGACATTTGTGCATTGGAACATCGCCCATGAGCTTACGTTTCTTAAATTATTTATTTTGTATTCTTTAAATTGTATAATATTTTTGAAACGAGTAATTACTGAGTTGCTTGCCAGGTTCTTCTCAGTAAAAGCAACCTTCCGAACCTGGCGGTAGCATGCATAATCCTGTACAATTATGTCATACTGACGATTTGAAAGTACTTTGTAAAAAGTCTAATCGAATAAAGATACTTTTGACTTTTTGAAGTCAGGCTGCTCCCAATAGGAACTGAAGAGTAAAACAAAAACGTAAGTATGTTTATGTGTGCGTGTGCCGCATTTTACTGTAAAGCTGCGCGTGTACTGCGTCTGGATTGGACCATTTACGCCGCGCGTTGTCGCGTTTCGTATTTTCAAAATTACAATAGAGTGCGTCTGCTGCATTCACCTCTGCTATATATATCGTCTATGCATGTGTATTCGTATTTCAATAGTGACGAAGATATTGTTATTGGATTGGTCATCGGAAGCAATACTGGGCTTCAGGTCATACCTGGATGACCAAACTTTTCTCGTTTTGAAACCTAGCTAGAGCGATTTATTGCCCCCAAACCCCCTTGCATACTAAATTTCATGAAACTCATTGGAGTTGTTCCCGAGATTTCAGATACAAGAATTGCTCGTTTAAAGGTTGGATTATTATGTCGATGCACTGTAGGCCAGTTGAGTAATTTTGAACATTGGGCAACACCGGCATATGACATAGAAATAGATTTAGTAGCGAGATGCCTACTATCGATGTTAGTTGAAGATTTTACGTTTTCATAAAATTGGTAGCATAACGCCTATTTTATAATGTCTCCAATCATGTAAGGCGTAGTGCGAACAAACCAACTTTTTATTTTTGTCGCATGTTACATCGTACCTATGCATAATAACAACGCGTAGTGTTGATGCATGGGGGCTGCCCTCCTGTAAGTTTTTATTTGGTGGCGCGTTGCCCGAGGCAAGTTTCCGAGGATCCCTTGCACCTATGAAAGCCTCGTTGACCGGCCGTTTTAAAACGAACCCTATTTAAGCTCACAACGTAGAAACCCTTCTTTGTATTTAAAATAACCTTTCTGTCACTGGCATTCCACGCAGTTTAAATTATGAAACAAGTCCTATGAACCTTTTTATTTGCTAACTAGGCGTGCCCTGTAGTTTCACTCGTGTAGACTTAGTTTCATGCTTTAACTCGCGAATTCCTACTTTATTCTTTAAATAAAAGTAGCCTAAGCTACCCCTTGAAACGTCAGCTATCTGCCAGTAAAAGTCCGGCTGAAATCGGTTCAGCCGTTTCGTAAAGTATAAATGGTACATACATATTTTTTTTAAATCTCTTTCGCATGTCAGTTTGTTCCGGATAATCTCCGAAATGACTGGACCGATTTTAACGGGACTTTCACTGGCAGATAGCTACTTGTATTTAAATGATGGAGAGGGTTCCGCGGATCACTCATGAAAGATTCTCTACGCAGGTAAAACCGCAGGCACAGCTAGTACTTCATTAAATAAATAATAATTCAATCGATTACCTACAGTAAACACATTTTACTTTATAATTATGAAATGTTTCATGTTTAGTAGGAGTATTTCTTTCCTGAACTTCAATGATGGTGTATAAAAAAAGAATTCAAGAAGAATTTAACTCAAGCGTAGCAAGGCGTGATCCTTAGTTTTATTACTGAGTTCAATTTGAAAGTTGTTCTGAGAACATAAAAGCAGTAAATTTACTAAAAATAAACAGTAGGTATAGTATAAAACTAGAGGATTATGATTTTATCCGCAATAAAGTTTTCAATTTATTTTTATTTGCAAGGGAATAAGGTTCATTTTTCATTTAAATACATCTTGCGAGTATGAAAATGTCTCGAGGAAAGTAATATTCCATTTTATATGAAACCATCAAATATGTAAAATATTGTGAGCTGTAGTAGCTTATAAAAGACAGTTATAAAACGTACCAGATAACATCGTTAGTAGACGTAAAATATTAACATCAAAAATTGGTATTTTTTTGGTGTTTCGTATAAGGACAGCAATGTCTGCAAGGCGCCGCAATGCAGAGGACTCAATTGAACATGTGAACGTAATCGCCGACTCACGTTCTTATTTAACACATATCAAATAGTACAGGGGGCCAACTAGGATCGTATAAGCAGCGCGTATTAAGAAATTCTTAGCTTGAACTTTTAATTTTGCGGTACTAACCGATGGTGGTTGGTCCCCATTATATTTCTATAACTTTTGAAGATTTTAATAGGCGTAAGTTAACATAATAATAGTAAGTGATACAAATACCAATTTATAATCATAATACCACCTTTTTTAAACTGCAGAAAATAATAGACCTTACACAAATAGATTAAATATGAAATCAATTTATTATGGTATATTTTATTCTTGTTATTAAACCGTAACAAGGTTGCGTTAGCTCAATGCATTTTTTAAGGTTTGTATGCGAGTAGTATGATTTTTAAATACCAAAACAATTTTATTGGAATATTTTGTCTGTCGGATCGTACACGCGTCACGCGAGAACTTTTGGATGGATTTTAATTGAATACTGGTTTTACGTGATATAATATTCTTATAGTTAGTTCTTGTATATAAAAAGCCAACGTAGTGCAAATAAGCAGGAATTCACGAAGATTGTTCCGAAATTCGACCTCTAATAGGTTCCTAGCAGGCGAAGCTGCGATCGCAAGCCAGCTTCGCATAATCTGATGAACAGAACACAATACTCATCAATACATTTCACTGTTAATTAACCTCCTTACATTGTTTAACTTAATATAACCTTCGAAAAGTTTTCTTTAATCTACAAATACGAGCGTGAATTTTGAATTCCTTTGAAGTAAAATTTGATCGGATTATAATTATGAAGACTTCTTAACTGAAGTTAAAGGAATCAAGTAAATGTTCCGTAACGAGCTTTATGAGCGTGAAATTGTTTTTGTTTGCAATGGTTAGTAGTTTAATTTAAGAAGGCTAAAGATACTTAGGAAACATTTTGTGTCACGTACTGAATAAAAATTGGTTAATTATTTAAATTTCGTCCCTAAATTTAGCTCCAAACACCTTTTCCTTTACGTCGTTTGAAAAACAACGCATGTTTAGGAAACATTTTTTTTATATGTTTCTTTAAAAATATATTTTTGAGATGTACAAGGTGGTGGTGAGATGTTTCGTGAAATCGCGTTATAAAGCTTTAAGAATATCTGAAACAATAAGATATTTTTGTAAATTCTTTATGTATACATCTAAGGCTGGCAGCATTGCCACATTGAATAGCAATGCTGATTCTCTGAGTGAAAAACGCTCCAACCCGCTTGTCACCAGAGGCTTCTACCAGACGACGAGCAACCTCTTTGAAAAGTTGATGAGCATCTATGCATATAAATAAAATTGAGTGTCTGTTTGTAATTTCAAATTAACAGCTATTCACAAAATGAATATGAAAATATATGCTGACATAAAAAAAAAACAATTTAATTTTTTTTTCTTGACCTGTCTGTCTGTTTGTTACTGATGGTTGGTCTGATTTTATCGGATCTTGGCTAACAGCTAATGTTGCAAGGAGGAACTTAAGCTAATTTAGTTAAAAAACAACAGGTTCCCGCGGGACACCCTTGAAATTAAATCTACGCGAGTGAAACCGCGGAGCATAGCTAGTAGTAATTATTCTTTAACTTCACATAGGCTGTCAACGTCACTTACACGCTTCGTGTGTTGGCGAAGAAGGATAAGGTTAAAAGCGCACTTTCGTTAGACGCAATAAAGACAGTGATGCACAAAGCAAACAAATGCCTAGTTATAAAATATTAATTTATTTTAAATCTGTTAAGTGCAAAGACTCACACACCGAAGAATTTAAGTATATAAAAGAAAGTCGCGTAAGTTACAATGTGTATAACTCGAGAATGGCTGAACCGATTTGGCTGACAATTGGTGGGGAGGTAGCTTAGTACCAAAAATCGTGGTATGACACAATAAAGTCTACGGGGGTGAAATTGCGGGGCACATCTAATTTTATATATTTCTCGCTTAACGTTGAAGGACGACCTTACACTGAACATATGTCTGAAAATATATATCACGTTGCCACTTAATACTTAGTGGCAACGTGATATATACAAATATGATTCGACTAGCTGTGCCCGGCGGTTTCACCCGCATAGTTTTAATTCCGACACATTTGATTCTGGCAGCCGTAAGATGACAAACTTTCATCCCCTATGTTATCCCCTTGGGGTAGAATTAAACAAAATCCTTTCTTAGCGGATGCCTACGTCATAACATCTGCCTGCATGCCAAATTTCAGCCTGATCCGTATCGTGGCTGTGTGTTTATAGATCAGTATGTCAGTCAGTCACCTTTAGAAGACTTCTGTTAACATTCAACTTACGTCACTCTTTTCTTTGATCCGCAGATTTTCGACAACCATTACCATTTCCATCACCATTCAATATCGAGGCGGTCGATCTCGCCAGCGCACGAGCACCACGAGAGGTTAGAAGGTGATGCGAGAGTACGATGGGCGAAACAGCAGAAAATACTCTCCAGAAGAAAAAGGGATTATCAACCAATCCATGATTGTTCTTCGACAGGTATGTTAAGAGGACATGTTCTTAGGGCCTAGTGCGAGTTTCTCACTGCCGCCGTCACAAGTCACCGCGTCGACGTAAACGCAGATGTGTATAGGATCGAAACAGCGTCATCTGTCGGTTCACGGATGGCACTATTGATCCTGTACAATTCTGCATTTACGTCAACACCGCTGTGTCAAGTCGTCAACAAGTCACCGTTGACTTGTGACTGCGATTTTAAGAAAACTCGCAATAGGTACTGTGATGTAAACGTTGATATGTATTTTTGTGGGTGTGTTGAACTGAACATAAAGGCCTTTGATATTAAACATTGTATAAAAGTTACAATTCCATTTGTATGTTACAATTGTGATGCCGAGCAATCCGAGAATATCGCGAGTTCACTATTCAGTGACGGTAGTACAAAAGAATACAGTACTTCAAAAGGAATAGATCGTGATTTTGATTTTACCTTTGACTTTCAATCAATTGAGTGAAGCGAGAAACTCGCACAAGAGGCTATGCTGTTTTATTCGAAGCCATTAGAATGATCACGATTTATATCTCCTTGAAAATGTAAGCGTAGATGTGTGCGAACATCAGGTTGAATAATTATCTACACTTAAACGGTGACTTTATTGATGATTATGAAACGTTTATCGATGATTAGAGGACGTCACGCGGTTTCACCCGCGTGGTTCCCGTTCCCGTGGGAGTACAGGGATAAAATATAGCCTATGCTACTCGCTGATGATGTAGCTATTCATTGTTGAAAGAATTTTCAAGATCGTTCTAATAGTGTCGGAGCCTATTCAATACAAACGAATATTTCCTATTTATAATTAGTATAGATTAGTCTACCGTATCCTTGTAGAATCCAATTAGGCTTACTATTCTAAGATACTACACCAACTAGCAGGCAACAGTTATTTGTTTATTAGTAACGGATAACCTGTATGGTTTGAAATATATAACATATGAAAATTGCTTTAAAAATAAATTTAGGTCTAAATGCTATTCAGAGCCCTAAGTACGTAGCTAGAATATACGTTTTCAACCTTCCCTCATAGCAGACCTTTGGAATGGAATGAATCAAACGAAGTATCGATCTATTAACATGGTGCCCTCAATGCACTTATAGGCCGACAGATGTAGATAGTATACTTGTAGCTAAGTATTATATTTTGCAAGAATATTCAGAGCTTCACCGACAAGATCAATTTGCGTTTATATTCAGCCCAAATTCTCATCTCTCATTGATAACTCTATTCTCTTATATAGCTGAAACGAAGACATCAGACCTCCCCGCACCATCATCAGCGTCTAAACGCGATGCGGGGTCCAAGCGAGCTATCCAACCTTCTCGGGTGAAGGGACGGCCGAGAGCAGCTGACACCAAATTTCAACTGAACGATCCTAAATGGCCTCATATGTGGTATTTGGTAAGTAGTGGAACTATTTATTATTTTTTTGATATTATATGAACGCCCGAACGATACCGGTGTCATCAAGAGTTTTGAACGCTGAAAATTATTGCGCAGTTATCCCCACTGCTTGCGCCACGAGCGTATTACTTCTGACAGCACCTTTAGTATTGCAAGCGATCATATGCTCGAGTAGCCACGTTGGCGGTCTGTACGCTAATTTTACCTCGGTGGTATAAAAAAGATTGCTTAAGCAAGTTCAGTTGGTGTGGGTGAAGAGTTTAGCTTGAAATATTTAGGACGTTAGATAGTTATTTATGTCGAGCAGATCTATGGAGTGGCCTGAGTTAAGACTAAGGATAAATATATAATATAATATAATAAGGATTTTTCTGCCTGGTTGAAAGGAGACAAGATAGTCAAAGCAATAGCAATAATATAGAAAATAATACATACAATACTGATACTAATAACAGATAATTTATTTAATTAAACGTAAATTACATTTATAATGTTTAACGAAGTCCCTGTTTTCTTGAATGACAAACTTCGGAAGGGAATAAACAAAGTAAATTTGTTAATTAGTTGATAGGACCTGGTTATACCTGAAATGTTTGAAATACTTTATTAATTATTAAATATAATACAAACATTGAGGACCCAAATGATAAGAAGCTATAAAGTGAAGTATAAGGAAAGTACCTTATTTCGCTTCGTTTTGTTTGCATTTAACGTTCCCAGTGAACACAGGGATGTTTAATTTTCTTTCGTCAAAGTTTAAAGCGTCCTTCCTGAATATTGACGAGGTAGCGAATGAATTTTTTTCTTACTTTATTTGGACATCTGGGGCGAAATTTCGATAAATGTAAATTCGAGCTTTTAAAAATTCTTTGGAATATAAAATGTATTTAGCGTTTGCTTATTTCAAAAATCTTTTTAAACGGCCGCAAAACATCAGGTGCGAGTATGCTTTAAAATAATATAGAGGGATGTTAATTAGATAAACTTACATTAAAATTAGCAAATAAAAAACTAAGCTCATCGAAACAATCTAACATGTAGTCCGATTAAAAAAACGACTCTTCCTAGAAAAGGGAAATTTGTAGCACCTATGACTTAAAGAAGTGTATGAAGAAATGCATGAAGACGAGATAGAAACAAAAATCTGTTGCAAACAGTAATCTTTGCCAAATTTTATTAGGTACAGAAACGGCTAACATATACGTAATAATGTACATTGACTTCCCGGATAATTGCGGGTATAATTTTCTACTGGAGTTAGTTTTGCCAAAAGCATCAATTTTCTATTAGCGTTGTAACTTGAAAATACCAATGAAATGAAACTACATTTCCAGCACATTCCGTATGCTGTATGTATTCGGTTATTATACAGCTGCAAGCATAACGTACTAGTTCAGTTGCCCGCATCGATATTGCGGCAAATATTTCATTTCATTTCGCCATTGCGAATAAATACTGAGAAATATTTTCAGTAACATATATGGGATTAAAAATTGCATTAGCTCCGGCTTTCATCAACCTTATAGGTATCATGATTAAAAACTGGAAATGTTATTAAACTTTTCAATAAATGTGAGTATTTGCTTTTAAACCAAGCACGAAACATCAGTATGGTGGACCTTTAAAAATAATTAAAGTGTTTTTTTTGGCCGGGATAATTAAGCCTAAAAAGCTAAAAAGGTAAGATATTAATATAATCCTTTGCGATGATGTTGTTCTTAATACTGTAAGTGAACTAATTACTTTGGTGGAAGCTACTTTGTAATTAGCTTTCGCACAAATGAGTGGTTTTAACATAAGAGGCGGGTAAATAGCGGTAACTTTCTATAATATGAAGCTTCAATTTCCTCGCATATTGCTCGGGTAAATTAAAGTCAGGCGTATCAAAGAATAGAATTTGTATTAGGCTAAGCTAGTAAGCTTATACCCCCGACTTCGAGTGTCAAATGATTGAATTTGTACCATATACCAAATTTCAAAATCAGTTCGGTAGTTAGTCGTAAGATCATAACAGATAGACAGTCATACACATTCCCGTTTATTATATAAAAATATGGATTAATATGTGGAAGTGATTCCAAAATAAATACCATGGGGCAGGTGGAGAAGTGTACTTATTGTACACCCTCATTTCGCCAGATATGTTAAGTGTCTCAAGTATTACGAGATACAATTGCAATAAGTCGTGGAGTTATCCGAATTCCAGACTGCAAGTGGGTAATTGCAGATGTAAAAACCCAATAACACTTTGTCCGACTTAGGAATCGACACCAGAACCTCGTGTTCGGCAGTAGCGCTTGCGACTAATAAACCAACGAGGCAGTCTTCAAAATAAAATGACCAAAGATATAAATGCAACCAGAGACGCCTCAACAAGCTGTAAATTTCTCAAGACAATTTCTAGGGATGTCGAGTTTTTCACCAATACCTTCTTGTCTTCTTCATGAAGACGTACTTCGTTGACACTGAGGCTATACCAAAGTCTAAGCGATAAAATTTTAGCACGCTCTTGCCATTATTTGCTTTATTAATACCACGGTGCATTGTAAGCCGTGCTACAGTAGTATTAGTGCTTATTACGGTTACTATAAAAAAAAATGTTTTGTTTCAGAATCGAGGTGGTGGCTTAGATATGAATGTGATTCCGGCGTGGCGGGAAGGAATTACTGGGAAGGGAGTAGTCGTCACTATACTTGACGACGGCCTTGAGACTGATCATCCGGATTTATTAGCTAATTACGTGAGTACTTTATTGGATCTACACATACAACATTCTAAAGACTAACTGACTCACATATGGTACAGTCTAAAAGCTGGTCATAGAGGGTCACGAAATTTGGAGGGCGTCTTGGTGAGATTTAGGTGCACACCGGGAGAGAGTCTACCAAAATACGCCTAAGGAGTTAAATGGGGTTTGAAAGTTTGCATGAAATCTTGCTGCCACGCAGACAAAGCGAAAATAAGTCAACGTAATAGGAATATCCAGTACCAAGATAGTCGTGACCTCCGAACTAAAATATTTAACCAAACTCTACATTCTTTAGAGACACCAAAACGTTTCCGTTACGCTCGTGCGTTCTTCAGAAAATTAAGGTAGCTCGTATAAAATGATACACGATATTTCCTAGCAGGATTGTGTTCGGTAACACTGAGATGGATTGCACTCAAACTCTCAGGTAAATAAACGCCGCGTTTGAAACAACGGATGAAATCAGAACGGGAACAAGTAATCCACGGAAGTATCCGCGGGTTCTACGATAAAAGGGCGCAGAGTGACATCTGTGCACTGAACAAAAGCTGTGGAGTTTCAAATTACACGATTCATCTCGCTTCCAGCTTTAATTTCACTGTGGCGTTCGGAAAAATGGGTAATTGGGTCGCGGATGTGCGCGTGACGATTTATGTTGCCGTCTCTTAACGTAAGGGCCCTTTCGAGCAAGCATTAAGCTCACGTTCCGGGCCCAATAATGTAATACATAAGTAAGGGATATTACTTATCCCACAATAGGACTCTTTTGTTTCGTCGAAGGTGCCGGTTGAATTATGTATAAGAATTTAGCGTTCAATCTATTGATTTGGAATTATACTTGTATCATTGAAATCGCAAGGCTTTTAAGGATTTGCTGAAATCCAATATAGCATAGAACGCTGTTTTATACCCCAAATTGCGAAATTTTTGATGTATTTTTTAAATTTAAACAAATTGTAACATCGAAGCGAAGGACACTAGCGAATAGTGATAGACAAATCCCAACTCTCATAAATACAACGAAAAAATGTGACATTTCAAAATGTGATTTTTTTGTATTTTCTACGAGTACGGGAATCGTGATACTTCACTATCTGCAAATATAGTTCGAAATGCGTGTATTTAATTAACGTATATCCTTCTCCACAGGACCCCATGGCATCGTACGATGTAAATTCACATGACTCGGATCCTCAGCCGCGATATGATATGATAGATTCGAATCGTCACGGCACCAGATGCGCTGGGGAAGTGGCAGCCACCGCTAATAACTCACTATGTGCTGTTGGAGTAGCCTTTGGAGCCAGCGTTGGAGGTAAGAGCAGATTTTTTTAAAATTAATTTGTTAGTCTTAACATAAGTGCTTCTTAAGCGCAAAAAATATTTTTCACTAAGCAAAGACGGCATATCAAGTTGTCTTCGCTACAACATTAATTTTATTAATAGTCAAGCTAGCGAAAATCGCCCCATTGCACAATAGATTTGTTTTGGTTCGTCCGGATATTAATATTTGTTGAAAGCCTATAAACTTCAGGAAATCGAAGCTATAAGAGGGACGAAGGACGTTATAGGTAAAACTCTCTAACTTGGCTAATATCACAGTTTTACAACCCAAGATATTGCTATACTGGGCTAATATGAAGACAAGTTTGGTAACAAACGTGACGCGAATGACGACATTATTTTGTTCAATATTACGGGCGAAGGGTCTTTGATTTTATGTATTAAAGATATCGAAGTTAGATAGTAATGACGTGTAACAATATGACAAAATTTACGTTCGTAAGAAATGTTAGCAGTTCCCTGGTATTGCAAGAGTTATTGAGGATACAGGCGACTTTTTTAATGAACATAATTTGATGCACACTAAACAATACGGTTTCACAAAGGGTCGCTCGACTACCGATGCAGGTGTCGAGCTCATTAGAAAAATTCTTGAAGCTTGGGAAGCTTCACAGGATGCTCTAGGTGTATTCTGTGATCTATCTAAAGCCTTTGATTGTGTGCACCATGAAACGTTGATCAGGAAGTTAGATCACTACGGTGTAAGAGACCTGGCTCTAAAACTTATATCTTCATATCTAAGTAATAGAATACAAAAAGTCGATATACATGGCGTAACATCTCCGGGGTGTCTAATAGAGATGGGTGTTCCACAGGGTTCAATTCTTGGTCCGTTTCTCTTTTTAACTTATATTAATGATTTACCTTACATGGTAAGCAATAAACACGATATTGTATTATTTGCTGATGATACTTCTCTGATTTTTAAGATAGACCGGCAAAAAGCTAACCTTGACGATGTGAATAATGCTCTCTCTGACGTAGTACATTGGTTCAGCGCTAATAACTTAGTACTCAATAGTAAAAAAACTAAATGTGTCAAGTTCACTATGCCAAATGTGAAACAAGTGCAAACCAATGTACTTATCAACGACGAAGTGTTGGACCTTGTTGAAACAACAGTTTTCCTTGGAGTTACATTGGATCATAAATTGCAATGGGGGCCCCATATAGCTGGATTGTCGAAAAGACTCAGTTCTGCAGCATTCGCAGTAAGGAAAATTAGACACCTAACTGATATAAACACAGCTCGGTTGGTCTATTTTAGTTATTTCCATAGTGTTATGTCTTATGGCATCCTTTTATGGGGAAATGCTACAGACATCAGTTCTATCTTTGTGCTGCAGAAACGGGCTGTTCGTGCAATCTATAAACTCAAATCTAGAGATTCTCTCAGAGAGAAGTTTAAAGAAATAGGGATAATGACTGTGGCATGTCAATACATATTTGAAAATTTGATATATGTAAGAAAGAATATAGATAGTTTTAAGAAAAATAGTGATATGCACAATATAAATACACGCAAGAGGGATAAACTCCGTGTCCCTGTGACTAGACTGCACAAAACTAGTAACTCTTTTGTGGGGCAAAGTATACGCCTTTTCAATAAACTACCATTAAAAATGTGTGAACTACCATTTTTAAGTTTTAAGGCAAGCATCAAACAGAAACTTTGTGAAAAAGCATATTATAGTGTAACTGAGTATATTGATGATAGCCAAGTATGGCAATGAGTTGCTCACTCTTCCATTGAAATGTACTTAAGCAACCCTATGTATATAGAAGGGACACATGTAAAAAAAAAAAAAAACCGGGGAGTTTGTTTCGCCGTTTCTTCTCCTGACAGGCTTACTTTTGGAAACGGTAGTAAATTTACTTAAGTTAACGTAAGAAAAATGACGTTCAATAAGTGTTCCAAGTGTCCCTTATATTGAATAAAACTTTTTGATTTGATTTGATTTGATTTGACTGGAAGCACTAAGAACTAGAACCAAATGAACTGGGACCGCCCAATTCATTTGGCGGGTTACATGCTTGCCACCTCTATAGCCAATGTTATAATCTATAAAATGCCAAATGAACTTGTCTATGGATAATGAGCTAAAATTAAAAAAGTGGAATAAAAGAAAAAAATACTAAGACATTTCAGCACTAAAGTAGACAAACGCCAATTTAACAAACAAAACAAAGTATGCTAGATGTATAAACTCGGTACTTGAATAAATTATTAAGTCTAGCTGTTGGCTTTTGAGGTTAAGGCCTAGGTTATATTGTTACGTTGTCTTTGTTTTTCAAAGAGAATAGGTACTTTGTCCTTCTGAATAATAAACTATATTTAAGTAAAGGTGCACATAACTTTATATTAGGGAGCGGTTCTGTCATACCTATCTGTTGTGTTACGGACGTGTCGTACGTGGCCGTTGCGGTGAAATGTGTGGGGAATTTCGCTCTTAATATATCATTATGTGAGTAACTATGTAGCGTATGTTATATTCATCAGAAGTGTATCTGTATGGTGTCTACGTTACCTATTTCTTCTCTTTAAACTGTATTGTTCGGTATCTTGCAACACTAAGGCAATCGCTTGCATGTTACTTACCGTATTCCTAACAAGCGGACATCACGCGGTTTCACCCGCGTAGTTTTCGCTCCCGTAGGAGAGGAATTAAATATGGCCTATATTAATCAGTGATAATGTAGCATTCAAATGGTGGAAGAATTTTTAAAATCAGTATTACTTTTTGAGCCAATTCGTTATAAACATACTTGCATACTTTGTTTCTTACTTGCATAAATTGAAGCCTTTTCTGCTTAATGCTGTCCAGTCAGGCTTCGTCATGCTTTGACATCCCAGATGATAATGCACGGCGCCATTGTGTTCTCACATTGGCGTGTGTCTCCCAGTTCCTTGTATCCACATCGAAGCTCTTCAATATCACGCTTACAGGAATCCTTGTAGCGGAGCATGGGGCGCCCGACAGGTCTTTTGAAATCCTTATCTATAGGGTCGAGACTTCTTAGGCGCAATTTTTGGTACATTGGCATCGGCTACTGGTAAATTTTTCGTCGTTATACTTACTATAAATATTTTTGTAGTAAAGTGTAGTTGTTTGAGGTTACAAAAGGTTTGATGCTTAATGGATGTTTAATACACGACGAAAAAATAAGGCATTTATCTATTTTATTTCTACCTTGATAGGCATGTACTCTGTGTCAAAAAGTTGGGCCTAAAAAGTCTCGTCTCTGCTTTGTAACGCACTAAAACGAGTATTGGACTTATCGCTGGTTCGAATACAGCCTTCTAATATGGGCGTTTGTCCAGCAGTGGGATAATATCGGCTAGAATAGATCACATATGGTCTCATTATTCTTTTCATCACAATAAAGCTCTAATAATATCGTTACTTTCCTATTGATTGATTCAAAATATTAATCCACAGGAGTACGTATGTTGGATGGTGACGTCACGGACGCAGTAGAAGCCAGATCGCTCAGCCTCAATCCACAGCACGTGGACATCTACAGCGCCTCGTGGGGACCTGATGACGATGGGAAAACGGTCGACGGACCTGGAGAGCTAGCTACACGGGCATTTATCGAAGGAGTCACTAAGGTAACTAACATTTGCCACATTATTAGGTGCCGTCACGAGTTTTTAGCGCTTGGCGAAAATAGCAGGGATAATTGCGCATGTATCTGTTCGCCCTCGCCCGTGCAAGAACCAATAAAATGATGAAAATGAACCAATGAAATTATGAAGTCAATGAGGTTATCGCTCATAATTCATGATGGCATCTATACTCGTGTGTCTAGTGGTATTAAAAAAAAACATTTTCCATTTAGTGCATGGACATTTTTAAATTGCGAATGCAACGAAAGCTTGCAGAAATTAATTAAAATGTATTTAAATTTACACATATCAAAACTTGGGAGCGTTTGTTTTGTTTACAAAGCAAAGTTTTGTAGTTTTATTGAGAGATGAAAACAAACTAGGTACCGACTTTCTGGCATGCATGAAGTCGCTTCTGTAATTAAATAAAAAGCAAAACTCGACAACTAATTAGATACAGTCGCGCGCAAATACAAGTCCTTCAAATAAAATGTTGCAGTGTCGCAAGTTGAACGTTTTTTTAAATTTATTTAGAACTGTCTGTCTTGACACTTGCACGATATTAATTATTTTGACGCGCCGTTATGAAGTTGTTCAAAAAACCCTCCCTAGGAGTACTGTCACGTACGCAGGTTTAATAAAAGTTCCAACGGCAGCTTTGAATTCGCAACTTTAATTTGTCGTGTAGTTCAAATGATACTGATCCTTGTAGAGCAGGATTTAAGGTTTCATTTTATTTTGACATGTACTTGCTGATTTTGCAACTAAGTTAGTGAAGGGCGCACCACGCTAGGCGATACTCGGGCAAAGCAATTTCTGTAATGATGCAATTATTTTCTCTCTATTTCCTGCACTATATGGTCAAGTGTTCGCGCAGCATAAAATTTACATAATGTTTCCCCTTTCGAGTCTAAACAGCGTTAGAGGACTCTTGTTTATACAAAAACACCGCTTAACCTCTCCCCAGTCGGTGACTTCGTCGAATTTTATTGTCCCTTCTTCTTTTATTTGAAATTGGATACGTCTTGAGACGCCTCGTAACAAATACGTTTATAATTTGCCGTCTTACAATATATCTTATTTGTTAAAAAAGTCCGTGTCTTACGAGCATTGTTATTTAATTTATGACGCAGTATATTTTTCTTTACGTTAAAAGAAATTTTGTTAAATTCAGAATATTGAATCACTTGGCTATAAAGAACTCCGTTGATAAACATATAAAATATATATATATATATATATATATATATTTTATATGTCTTCAGTAGACTCACACAGGCTGGCTCTACATTGGAGCAAAGCAACGTGGCGATTACGCCACTATATACACAATAGTAGGGACATAAAAAATACCTATAGATTTCAATCTGTGAAACGGATGTTTGAAAAAATCTATTGGTGGATTTTACCTCGATCACCGTTCCGTCACTTCGCTCTGCTTCAGTGGATAGGCAGCCTTAAAATACTAAGATCATCAAACAAACGACACATATTTGTTTTATGCCAGCATCAAACCCTAGATCCTAACAAAGCAGGCAAATAACCAAAAAGTAACCGAGTCACGACTCCATACATATTTAATTCGAGATGTCCTTCCAGTTGGTATACTAAACATTATTGGAACATTAGTCAATTTCCTCAACGGCTGTGATGATGTGTCTCGTAACAGAGGCTATTTCCGAAATAATTTCCCATTGGGTTATTGACTCGTTAACGATAGGAGCTTGATAAAGACTGAACGTCCGTTGATCCGTTCCGTCCAATTGTTACAAAAACAACACATACAGAAAGCTAGCTCGCTCACTTGAGCGGTAATACGCACTGAGTAGTATACAGCTGCATACATACAACCAAGAGCGGGACCTCTAAAGTTAATGGCAGTGTGTGCAACACTCGCTGAAACACCCAGACCGAGAGCGAGTAAATAGTTCTATCGCTATATCTATATCGGTTGATACAAAAAAATTTGCGATTGAGTCAAAGGATCTCCTTAGATCTCGTGAGTAAAACGAAAGCGAAGTGGTGTGGTATGCTCCCGTCGAATGTCATATTGGCTGAGTTTCTCGGCGAGGCGTTCTTAGCGAATATCTTACACAGTGTCTATATGTGCGTGCAACGATTTTCGAACAATTTAGGAAGCCGCTCTTCTGGTACGTTTATGCAATTGTGCACGTTCCGATGTCAATCGTTGTACGGTCACTAACTGCGGTCACTAATCACTCTGCGAGCAGCGTTGTAGATTAATTAACCAGAGCCACTTACATACGCTCGTGATCATTTACCGATGATAAATTAATAATTTGCAAGCCTCTACAATATCTGGACACGCACACGTTTAGAATGCGTAGTATCGAGGTCATGCTTTATCAACAAAGCTAATTCGTATGACAATGCATTTATCCCATGGGAGAAAGCGGGGCTGTTTGCCATATCAGACGGGTGAATAACTCCGCATGTATTTGATCGCGTACGCACTATATAAGGCCCAAAAAATGGCTACTGCGCATTCTAATATAGTACCTAATCCTAGCATACTTCAGACAGATTAATCAAGTACGCAATCCAAACTTCGATTCTGGCCGCGACTCCATTTCCGCGGAATAAGTTTTAGCGACTGTCTCTTTCGAAGTGTGCGGTCTATGGTTGTAATAGAATAAGTTCAAACTGTGGGGATGACACGCTGCTCATAATATCCAAGACCTTGAAAAGGCAAAAGAGATGGAGACTTCCCAATAAAAAAGATTAAGTATAAAGATTAGTTATAGTAGACACTTACAAAAAAAAACTTTGGCACGGTAGAGCATTAGGGGATTAGAGGTTGGCCGAATGGGGATTGTACCTCAACCTTAAAGATGGTCTTAGGCAAATTACGACCTGTCTCTGAGTAGTGTTGTGATCAGATAATAACATTAGGGAGAAGTTTTTCACTAAAATGGCACAGGGATTCCTTATTTATTCAGTACGTATAGCACATGTGACGCCCTTTACTTATAACTTGGTGTTATAAAATGAAAAGTAAACCGTCTTAGATTAAAGTACTCGCTTAAGCCGATGATGGTAGGCATCCACTTATCATCGGCTTAAGCAGAGCGTATAGGGAACTTCACAGTTTTGACGTTTCATTTTGGCAGCGTAAAATGAAACGTCATAGCTAAGAAGTACTTAATACGCTCTGCTTCACTGACGTCACTGCTATAACGATGATAGTAAGCCCCCAGCACTATGAATAATCCATAATGGTTATTATTATGTGATTTTGCACTCAGGGTCGTAACGGAAAAGGGTCGATATTCGTGTGGGCGTCCGGGAACGGCGGCCGGGAACACGACAACTGCAACTGTGATGGCTATACGAACTCGATATGGACTCTATCCATATCTTCGGCGACGGAGCGAGGGGAAGTGCCTTGGTACTCGGAAATGTGCAGCTCCACTCTAGCAGCCACTTACAGCAGCGGAGCAGTCAACGAAAAACAGGTCAGTTATTTATAAGCATTTTGAAAGGCTATTGCGGGTTTCGTAGTATGTGATTCCATTATGCCTGGAACTATTAACACAGTTTGTTTTAACAAACCAAATCCATCGACCATCGTTCAATTAAACTCAGGTTTCCTTAATTATTTATCTAAACATATAAAATTCAAATCTGACATGAGGGTGTGTTTTCGGTGAGGCGTGGTTATACATACAGTATGAAATATATGGTATACAAATGAACAAACAGTAACTACTAAATACTAATTCATATGTACCATAATATAAGCAGCAGGCAGTAATAGCAACTTCCAAGGTTGTTCACAAAAGGAATATATAAATTTTGAAATTGGAACGTTGTATTTGCGGGTACCCTTACCCTTAGTTTTCAAGCTCTCAAAACAAACAATAATTTATACAGCCCTACAGAATTGAAAATAGATCTATAATTTGGTGCGAGGCTTAAAACGTGTTTACTTAATAATACGTGAATATAAGTGTAACTCGAATGAATGATACATTTCCATTATCGATCATAATTGAATACGTCACACATGAATAAGGTACCTACTTAATGTTTTCTTTCTCGAATACATACTGAGATTCTTGAAATACAAAGACTTCGTATACGCCTCTTTTTTCACTTGGAATTCAATATTATTTAAAGATGCTATTGATCAAAAATATATTGAAACAACGGTGTCCTGCAGACTCAACGTAGGTAAATTTTCACTTTTCGTATGATATTTCAATTATTTGTGTACTAATAAGAGTACTATGGAATACAATCTAGAATCGAAGAGGATAGGTCATTGTACGATATGGCATAATATCATCATCTCCCTGGCCTTATCCCATACATTGTTGGGGTCAGCGCTTGATTCAACCCGATATAGCTGATCACCTGATTTTTATACGAAGCGACTGCCATCTGACCTTCGCAACCCCTTTTACGAGGAAAATCTGTGATCTGGGTTAAACCAGTTGTCAGACTATTTTAGGCCTCCGACTGACCTGTAACGATTGCCAAAGATGATAAATTGGCAACCGGGACCGACGGCTTAACGTGTTCTCCGAGGCACGGAGGAAACTCGGGCGGTCACCCATCCAATTACTGGCTAGGGCTAGGGTTGCTTAACTTCACTGATCGAATGATATGCGCTATAGCAACTGTGCCACGAGCTCCTCTTGTACGATATGGCAGTTTCTTTAAAAACATATAAGGAGGAAAAGTAGAAGGAAAGAGAGGAAGATGGAGACCCAGGATAACATACATGAAATAAGTTAAAGAGATGGGTGACACTGGATAGAGACGAATGGAAGAAATTGCATCGGTTATACCGACAACAGTCAGACTCTTACATTTATGACGATGATTGTTCAAAAATACATTGTAACAAAGGTGTCCTGTAGAATCAACGTAGATACATTTTCGCTTTTAGTATGCCAGGGCCCGACAATTGATAAAATAAAAAATCTATGTTAATGTGGTCCAGCCATTCTTGAGTTTTGCGCTTAGCAACACATTTAGAGATTCATTTTAATTTCTATAGGTATAGATTATTGGCTCACACATTTTCACGATTTTCTCGGTTGGATAAGTAACTTTCGAGATGTTTATGTCAGCTTATTCCAAGAATTCACCCCAAAAGTAGTCGCGCCCACCCCGGCTCAAATGGGCCGTATTCAAAACGACTTTCTATCCTTTTCGCATAGCATTGCGGCTAAACAAAATAATGTTATTTGAATATAAATGACTACCTTCTATCCACAGGTTCGCCTGCGTGGCAAGCAAGTTTCAAATACCTGCTGTACTCTTTTTCATCCCCAATTTTAGAAGCCGTGGTGGCCTTGGGGTTGCAGCAGTCGCGTGTTACGCAAGCGACGCAAGTTCGATTCCTGGCGGGGCCTGTACCAATGAGTTTTTCTAAAAAACTTATGTGCAGTTATTTCACACCACGTGCTTTACGGTGAAGGAAAACATCGTGATGAAACCTGCATATGTCTGAAAAGTAATGCAAAGACGTATGTATAGTGCCTGAGACGGCGATGGACTCACCCTCTGTCACGTTGGCACTTGATCATATTCGGTGTAATGTGGGTGTTGTTCTCTGCCTACCCCTTCGGGTACCCTTCTGGGATGGCGTGAGCAGATTTATAAATTGTATGTCTCTAGGACCAGTGGTTTAGGCTGTGTGTTGATATGATAACGAACACACCGTTGGTGTAGTGGTCTGACTAAATGTTGCGACTGTGGGTTAGATTCCCGCGTCATAGCAAACATCTTGTGTGATAAGCATTTGAGTTTGCTTTATGTCTAGGTGTTTGGTATCTTATCATAAGTATTTATTTACAAAAAATATATAAGAGTATTAAATCTGTTGTTTAGCACCCATGATACAAGCTTTGCTTAGTTTGGGACTAGATGGCGCTGTGATATGTTATAATGTCCGAACATTATTTATATACTTATTAGCTGTGCCCTGCGGTTTCACCCGCACAGATTTAATTTAATTCCCGCGGAATACTAAATGGCTAAGTGAATTATTGTAATATTAGCTATCTGCCAGTTTAAGTCCCGTTAAAATCGGTCCCGTCGATTCAGAGATTACCCGGAACAAACAGACAGACAGAGAAAACAAATAAAAATTTGTAATTTTTTTGTTAAGTACTGTATATACTTTTATATGCATTTAGTAAAAAGCTGTTATTTTGCATTTACAAACAGACACTTAAATTTTATATGTATACATAAGATTGGCATTGGCAAAAGGCTATAGAGTCTTCGTGGAGTTTCAGTAGTGACACATTATTCCACTGAAGGGTTCTACTCAATCTAAGTTACAGTAACTTTTGGGTCAAGCAAAATTGTTTGTGATTGGTATGGTGCGACATTGTCGATAAATATTCAACGAACCAGAATATCAAGATATAAGATTACTAACATTCTTAGACATTCTTGAATCAATATTGAAATTGTAAATAGACTGCCTCGTTATACACGACATCCTGGATTCGATTACCTGATTCACTGCCGGCGTCACAAGACATCGCGTCGACGTAAACGCAGATTTGTATAGGATGGAAACAGCGCTGTCTGTTGGCCTAAAGATGACGCTATTGCAGTGGTGTAACAAAGGGAAGGCGGTGGGGGTTAGCCGCACCGGGTGTCACCTTTTTTGGGGTAACACCCACCCCGTCTCTCAACTTTAAGAAAAAGTACAAAAAAATTATTTTCGGGGATTCCTCCAATTGTATAACGATTCCTTTTCTGTCTTAGTGTTAAACGTAGAATACCCTTCGCCAAGTTAGTGTAACTATTTCACACAAGATGGCGTTATATCTTTTTAGATCGCGCTGTCGAAAGTTTCCTTTCATAACGTATATAGCACACACATTTCCTGACGTAGTTGTACTCACTCGCGCTCCGACCTCCGCCCCGTACGGACGTCTCGAAGCGCTCTCCTGCCGCGCTCCGCCGCTGCCCGCTGTCCTGTCGCCGCCCGCTGCTACCTGCGCGCTGCTACCTGCGCATCGAACCCTTCGCCGAACTTGCCTTTTTCAAGGCGAGTTTCGGCCTTCTCTGTTTCTGTGTGAGACAAGTCTCGCTAGTTGTGACCCTTCAGGCAAAAACCACTTTTTGGTGGTCCTCGGTGGATACCTAGCGGTGCCAACGAAGCCGAGTGGGGTGTTGACCCGACACACCCGTTTTTGCCCCCTCAGGGCAAAAACACAAATCGGACGGGGCTAGAACCACCGGCCTTGGGGGCTTCCCTCGCCGACGCTAGCCATCTCCTCCCTCCCACCCTGCCCTTTCCCTACCATCCCATTCCTTAGTGTTGTTTGGTTGCTTTAAGCTTCGGCTTAAAGTACTCCTCTGCACTAAGGCTGTTAGGAACCCGTCTGCACATTAAGATTGGCAGCGGGATCACAAGCTTAGGGCACACCCAACTCAACCCTAACTGCCTACCCCCGGTAGTGAAGGGACTAACACACACGCACACAACCCCAGGCCAGTCCAACCTGGGGATTAGGCGCGAAATAAAATAAAATAAATACCGCGTGGTATTTTTGCTCCCCAACTATTGCCATTCAAAATGGCCGACTCCACTCTCCGCGCCCTTCTTCGGGCCCTCCTAAAAGTCCCGGCCAACCAGGCTGTTGCCAGCTCCGTCCTCTCCCCAGAAGATTTCGCCAACCTCTGTGGAGAACCAAGCCCCTCCCCGGCCATCGAGCCCCCCACTCACGCCCCTGCGGCGCCCTCCGTCCCATCAAAACCAAACATAATTCGTTTTAATGAGTCCCCGGCTAGCCCCGACTGCCCTCCCAGCCGCCCCGTCATTATCGACGCGGATATGGCCTCAGAGTCCAATTCGGACTCGAACACATCCATTGATGACGACTTCAATGTCGTCATAGGGCGCAAGAAGAAGCGGTCTCTCAAGACCAAAACTTCTGTTGGCCAAACCCCGGCGAAGTCTCTCAAGACTCTCGCCAAACCTGTAGCCTCCCAATCTGCTCAGGCGGTCCCTCCCTCAGAGGAAAACCGCTTTGACGCCATCCCACACTCTCAGCCCGTAGCCTCATCTTCGAGGAAGGAGCCCATCCCACCGCCTATCTTCATCCAAGATAAGGCGAAATGGACCGATGTCTCGGCGTGGTGCAATGTGAATCGCATTGCTTATACTAACGCCCGCACCACCGCCAATGGCATAAAAGTCTCGGTGCCTACCTCCACCGACTTCAGGTCTCTGACCAAAATGTTGCAGGCTAGGAAAGTAGCCTTCCACTCTTACGACCTCCCCGAGGATCGCCTCCTCCGCGTAGTAATCCGCGGCATCCCCAAAGAGATAGACGAAAAGTCTATCTTGTGCGATCTTCAATCGCAAGACATCCCCGCCCTCGAGGTGCATCGCATGCACGGCGCCCGCAACAGTGCCATATACGACATGGTCTTTGTCGTATGTAAGCACTCTCCCGCCGCAAAAAGCATCTACAATATTAAGACCGTATGCCAATTATCTGGCTTAAAGGTCGAAGCCCCCAACAAACGCGGCCAAATCGGCCAATGTCACAAGTGCCAGTTATATGGCCACTCCTCCCGCAATTGCTTTGCCGTACCCAGGTGCGTTAAGTGCCTAGGTGACCACGGCACAAGCGATTGCCCCCGTCCCAAGGACATCTCACTCTGCACAGAGCCGCCTAGTTGCGTTCTGTGCGGTCAATCGGGCCACCCTGCGAACTATCGCGGCTGCCCAAAAGCCCCTCGTCCCCACCCCAAAATGGTAAAGCGAGTTCAAGCTCGCAACACCAGGGAAAACCTCCCTTCCTCCGCTCTCCCTGAGCGCCTTAGCCCTCAAAGACCTTCCCCCTGGAACGCACTGAACCATCAGCGCGCATTCCCCAAACTCGCTCCTCCGAGAGCTCCCCAATCCACGGCCATCCCTCCTTTAATGGCCATCCCCACCATGCAACCCCCTAAGCCAAAAGGCACACCTCCCACGGCAGCTCCACGCTCGCCTGCAGCCCCTCCGGCACCGACCCCTATGCGTCCCCCTCCTCAAGCCTCGGAAGCCAACGTGACTGGCGATAACATGGCTTTTCTGAGCCAGTTATTCCATGCGGTTGACATCCGTAGCTTGAACCAGATGGCCGAGCAACTCCGCGCTTCTCGCGGTAACATTGCCTCCGTCATGGCTACGATGAGCAAGTTCGCTCACGTAACCACAGCCCTCACCTCTTTCTTTGATACGGTCCAATAATGGAGAGACACAACCTAGGAGGAAAAATCAAACCCAGGTCCCTCAAGGTAGGGTTCTTTAATGCCGATGGCATTAACACCCAACGCGACGAGATCGCTACTTTCCTCCGAGAACATCAATTAGACATTTTTCTCCTCCAAGAGACCTTCCTCAAACCCTCCAACCGCGATCCCAAAATTGCGAACTATGAAATAGTTCGCAACGATAGAACCCATTCCGCCAAAGGAGGCACCCTCATCTATTATAAAAGATCTCTTTACTGCATTCCTATGGATCCCCCCAACCTATCTCAAATCGAAACATCAATATGTCGGCTAGGCATGACTGGACATGAACCAATCATAATAGTTTCGGCTTACATCGCACCCAACAAACAAGGCGATATCGCTCCCGATATCGTGAAACTTCTTAGCTTAGGCAACTCTGTCATCGTGGCAGGAGACCTAAACGCCAAACATGAGTCGTGGAATAGCCGCACTCGAAATTCCAGAGGTAATCAACTCAATTACCTCAGTATCATTCATAACTTCGACGTTATAGCTCCCATGCATCCAACGCATTACCCAGCCATCATAGATCACCGTCCGGACGTTCTCGACTTGGCGATTCTAAAGAATATAAACCTTCGTTTAAATTCTATGGAATCAATAGACGAGCTTGATTCCGATCACCGTCCTGTTGTACTGAGTCTTACCCCCCGTACAGGTCCCCCTGACTCTAGTCAACCTACCCCCATGAAAACGGCAACTAACTGGAGGAAACTAGAGGAAAACCTCAAGTCTACTCCCTTGCCCTTCCCCGAACCGACCCCAACTTCCATTGTAGACACGGTGAACGCAATTGACTCCCTCACCAGTCACGTACAAACAGCAGTTAACAGCTGCTCCCGGCAGGTCCCAGCGATGGATGACCATCGCTGGAGGCTGCCGGACGATGTACGTGAACTGGTGACGGAGAAAAACGCGGCTATCCGAGCTTACAGGACCTACCCCACAGCAGCTAACCGATCATTTATGAACCACTTACAAGCCAAAGTAAGAAGGCGCATGAATGAAATGAGGGAAGCCCGCTGGGATAACTTCTTGGCTAACCTTACCCCTAATCACCAGGCTTTCTGGCACTTGCAACGCAAGCTCAGAGTCAAAGAAGCCTGCAGCATCCCTCCTCTTAATCGTCCTGGCCGTAGTCCCGCCTTCGACGATGACGAAAAGACCGAATGCCTAGCCGACAATCTAGAATCCCAATGTTCTCCTAGCTCCCAACAAGTAGACATGGCCCATCTCACAAAGGTGGACGCCGAGGTCGAACGAAGGGTAGCTCAGCCCCCAATAGAGGACCCAGACAATCCAGTCCCAGTAGTTACAGTCGATGAGGTTCAATCTCTCATCAAGGATCTCAACCCTAGGAAGTCTCCTGGCTCCGACGGGATAACAAATAAAGTAGTCAAACTCTTTCCCCTCCACATCATTGTCTTCCTGACAGCCATTTTTAACGCTGCCCTTTCAAACAACATCTTCCCACAATCGTGGAAAGAAGCAGTTGTCATAGGGATACCAAAACCTGGTAAGCCCAAATCCGAATCCTCTAGTTACCGCCCCATCAGTCTCCTCAAAACTCTCGCGAAGATCTACGAAAGGTTGATCTTCAAAAGACTAAAGCACTTTGCTGAATCCCACAATCTCATCCCGAACGAGCAGTTTGGCTTCCGAACCAAGCACTCGTGTGTTCAACAGGTGCATCGCATCGTTGAACACATAAGTGAGGGATTCCAAGTCAAACAGCAAACGGGTGTCCTATTCTTCGATATAGCGAAAGCATTCGATAAAGTATGGCACAATGGCTTATTATATAAGCTTTACCAAATCGGTGTGCCTGACAGACTCGTGCTCATCATACGAGACTTCTTATCGAATCGCACCTTCCGATATCGCATCGAGGGCTCATTATCTTCCCCTCGCCGCATTCGTGCTGGAGTCCCCCAAGGCTCCGTGCTCTCCCCACTCCTTTTCACGCTGTACACCAGCGATATCCCCAAAAGTCCCAGTGCCGATCTAGCTCTCTTCGCCGACGACACGGCTATCTACTATAGAGGCAGAGACCGTCATACGATCGCCAAACATCTCCAAACCGCAGCCAATGCCCTTGGCAAATGGTTCCGGAAATGGAGATTTGAAGTCAACCCAGATAAGAGCGCAGCTGTCCTCTTCTGCCGCTCTGGCGACCGATATCACGATCCTCCTCCATCTGTAACCATGTTCGGCCAACCGATTCCTTGGGAATCCACGGCCAAATACCTAGGCGTCATCCTCGACCAAAGGTTGTCCTTTGCATCCCACACAAAGAAAGTACGGTCACGTGCTTCCTTTGCCCTTGGTCGACTCCACTACCTACTAAATGCACGGAGTAAATTGTCACTTAAGTCTAAGTTGAGAATTTATCTCTCTTGCATCCGTCCCATTATGACATACGCCAGTGTCGTTTTCGCACACAAGGGCAGCTCTAACATCTATAAAATGCAGGTCCTCCAAAACAAATTCTTGCGAAAGGCTGCGGGAGTCCCGTGGTACGTTCGCAATAGTCAACTCCATGTAGACTTCAAAATTCCCACCATAAAACAGTTTATGAAAAGCGCCTCTAAGCGTTTTTTCGAATCTGCTGAAAAACATCCCAACCCACTAATCGTATCGGCCGCCCGATATACCCCCTCCCAAATCTCCACCCGACGCCGTCCGAGGCATGTCCTTACTGACCCTGACGACGATATCACATTGCTTCAGCAAGCAATGTCTCAAAAGCACACACCAAACCGACCATTGTTCCGTCCTCGCCGGCGAGGCTCGTCGCGAACTCTACGTCACCGTCCCCCTCGTCCTCTGCTAGGGCCGGCGCGCGCCGAGCCACTAGCCTTAAACATGTCCCTAAATAATACCACTCAGATCCAGCTCCCTAGCTCATCCCCCAGCAACGCCCTAAGCCGAGGTCCGAACCCCGCACCGGGGTGCCCTTAGCTGTGTTGCTTAGTTTTAAGTTTAAGCTCGGCTGGAGGCCCTTGGGTCTCGCCCTTTAGTCCGGTTAAGCAGTGGAGGTAACTCCCCCCTACCAACTGCGAGAGACCATGTCGGAAAAAAAAAAAAAAAAAAACTGACGTAGTTGTGGTCTTCAAGTAGTCGTCAAGGAAATAAGTCAATACAGTTGTGGAATCAATAAATACCAGGATTACCCAAGTTACGGTGTTTCACTCAACCAACCAAGGTCTGCTCCGACTGATCCTGGCTCCCAGGCCTCATTTTGTCATACACTTAGTTATTATTGTGTTGTTATTTCTTCAATAGTATAAATAATGAATGATCCATGTCCTTTGTCATATACAGTTTATTGCTTTTTACTTTGGGGTGACACCACTAACTTCCGCACAGGTTGCTTCCCACGGTAGCGCACGCCACTGCAGTCTTGTGAGCCGATACAAATCTGCGTTTACTTCGGAGCGATAACTTGTGACGGCAATTTTAAGAAAACTGGTACTAGGCACTCAGGTTGGGCAAAGTGTTATTGGGTTTTCCATAGTAGCCGGCCAAAGTTCGGATTAGTGCACGGTTAATGGCAATAGGCTCGC
This sequence comes from Watsonalla binaria, assembly GCA_929442735.1. Taxonomy (NCBI): domain Eukaryota; kingdom Metazoa; phylum Arthropoda; class Insecta; order Lepidoptera; family Drepanidae; genus Watsonalla; species Watsonalla binaria. The sequence goes on from OV838932.1 coordinate 4,358,246, forward strand.
CCGCTATTAGATGGAAACTAACATAACTAGCGACACCTACACATCTACAAGTACACACTTACAAACGTCTGAATGCAATATAATATGTGATCTTGAATTAGTTCATACACACGTGTGCTCCATTATCAATAAAAGTAGTGGGAAGTAGTGGGATGCAGTCCTTCTGTATGCTATTATTCTATGCCTAAAGAGGGGCTATTAATACTTAGAAAATCGAAAAACAACCCATTCAATTTACCTGTAATATTTCCTTTCAGTCATGAATTCGCTAACAAATGGGTCTAGCCAGTCTATTAAACATGATTCCTCGATAATGCCTCAATAGGCACATGACAAATAGATCGGAGATCAACTTAGTGGTAGAAAAATATTTTGTTATTTTTGTTTGAATGGCCAGTTATATAATATATTTGGTATCTACAAAATCCTCCGGTGATACTTGTTGATTCGGAAACATATGCCTACGCACTCTTACACACGCACACCAATACAGATATGCTTTCATTACCACGAAAGAACGGGAAAACGTCTCTGAGCAATCAGTTGCACGATAATCACTATGGAATACCTATAAAATATATAAAATAAATAAATAATACTATAAAATACCTACTCATTCATAGGTTAATTTTTATTTCAAAAGTCTATTCATGCACTATCAAACTTATATTTGGAGAAAATTTAGAACATAGCCCTTAAGGGGATATATGCTTCTTTAAATAGTAAATATAAATACAAGCCTTTTTTGTTAGAACGCCTCTTTCTTTTAATTTTTAAATTTTCTCTCTGTCAGTCTGTCTGTCGGTTTGTTCCGGCTAATCTCCGAATCTCCAACACTGGCTAACTAAGTTTGATTAACTTAAGGCTACTATTAATTTAAAAAATATTAGGATTCCACGGGTTACCCATAAAGTTAAGTCTACGCAGGTGAAACCGCAGGGCACAGCTAGTACTTAGCTAGTTATATTACTTAAAGTCATGACTTCGTCTGACAATTTGAAAATGGTGTCTACATTTTTGGCTACCCAGTAAGCAGTTTGATAATTTGTTATCGCTGAAGTCAGGTATAACGCAACCTTAAAAAATGTAGCCCAAAGAGAAGCTAATGCTGGTCGCTAGTTGTAGTAATAATATACTTTTCAATTCCGTCAGGTAGTAACAACGGATCTACACCACTCATGCACGGCGGGGCACACGGGCACGTCTGCGTCTGCGCCGCTAGCCGCCGGTATCTGCGCACTCGCATTACAAGCTAACAGGGACCTCACGTGGAGAGATATGCAACATATCGGTATGTTATTTCCACTCAAGCATTTTACAACTAACAAGGTACTTAATGCAAGTAATAATAAAATTTTACACAAAACACGGAATTTAGATTTGCGTCTGCGGTAATGGTGCACAGCAAGCTGGCTCCGAGTTACTAGAGAACCGAGGTAAGAACCAGCTCGAGGGACATCAACCAGGAGAGCTACTTTAAAGGTCTTTCGCAGTTGGCCCCCATGGCCCCAAACGGCAGGAATATACTATTTGGACCATTATGTGATCTTATCCTATGAACTACTATGACTTCGCCAGACAGGGGTGTAAAGTGGGTTAGTATGAGGAATTTTACAGCCGTGATGGCCTTGAGGTTTCAGTTTCAGTTTCAGCCACGCAAGCGACGCAAGTTCGAATCCCATCGTACCTTGCTTGTACGTTGAAACCTTAATATGAACAGCGATTTCATATTTCTGAGAAGTAATTCAAAGACGTATGTATAGTGTCTGAGACGGCGATGGACTCACCAACTGTCACGTTGGCGCTTAATCATCTTCGGTGAAAAGTGGGTGTTGTTCTTACAACACCTCTGCCAACCCCTTCAGGGATTACAGGCGTGAGAATATGTACATACATATGTGTGTTAAGGAATTTTCTTTCCAGCGACGACTTTTTATTACAACCTCCGAAAAAGTATAAGCACATTTCGAGAACATGGTAAAACCTATCCTTGGGGAGCAAAAATATGGGCAAATTATAATTTGATTCCAATGAAAGCAATAATGCTAATAAAATTATTCATACGAAGAGATTTCCCAAAAAGCTAATAACACATTTCCACCTCGTTTATCCGACATATTTTAACGTTATACGAAAAGGCGTATGTCGAGAAAAATCCTTGAAGCCAATTTGATTACGTATTAAGGAAAAGCCTTCAATAAAAATATTTCGTATGCTACACCTTCGTGTGCTACAAACACCCACTATTCACCGAGGATAAAAAAGGAGTTGTGAGCTTGAATGCGTAGTCATTTTGTGAGTCTATCTCTGTCCGTCTGCATGGGGCAACGCGAATAAGATACATACGCAGTTAGCCCCCACTATTTTTGCTGAACGCTTATAGCTCGTGACAGCACCTGTATGTAGAGTACATACGTAATCCATCCCAGTCACCCATATGTATAATGCCTACATTATACTATACGTGTTTAAAGTTCTTCTCAGTCAGCTGCAAAATATCTGCCATATGTCTTCTCAGATATTATAATATTTAGGTTTCCCCACAATGTTCTCCTTACCGCTCGTGGTGTGACAAAACACTGGAGTTTATAAAAAACTGATTGTTTTGATTTGAACCACAAAGCTATTAACAGGAGCTTGATTCACGTAATGAAAGTGGTGATGATGTCTTAAGGACTTGGTCGTCAATAGTGTTCATATTCATTATATCAAAGAAAATAAACATACAGCCGATATTGATAAACTCCTCCTTGTTTTGAAGTTGGTAAAAAAAACGAAATAGATCAGACGTCGTTGCTAAAACAAGCACGTGGTCATCACATTGGAAGAGTATGAATACTTCCAAGGTTTATTTAACGTGAATCGGAGCACTACCCAAGAAGTCCATAGTCATAACAGCTGTTGAATGTAATCTAGGAAAGAAAGAGTCTATTTTGGACTGTAAGACGCAGCTGTGCTTAATTACCTCTATCTTTAAATTAAGTAGCAATACAGAACGGCTGATCCTTTACGACAAGTACTTAGGTATGACATGATTAATAAGTTTGTATATTTCGTAAAAATTTACTATTCCCCCAATATTTTTTTTGTGAATATCGTCAGTAATTATTATTTCAAAGCCTTTACAGTGTCAGTATTATAATTTACATATTAATTACTTCTATAATTGAACCACTGGAAGCTATTAATTATGATCACTGAACTATAATGCTTTTTGAAGGCTCATTGACATGCGTATATCTCCACACTCAAAATTCGTGACCGCAACTATATCAATGAGGTTTACGCCATGTTGAAGAAAACTTTAAGAGCAAGCCTACATATTTCTGAGGAGAATCAATAGTGCTTATAATCAAAATGCCTGAAAGGCGGTGACAGAGGTACTCCTGTGAAAAGTGGCTTGTCACGCTTCTGCCTCTATCGCCCTTGCCCTTCAGAGAAAGCGAGTTTACGATATAATATGATGAAAGTTCCTATATATAATATTATGTTCTATAACAGCACGTAAATTGGTTTAGTTATGTATGTTTACGACCTTTGATGTCATATTTCGCACACTGTAGCTCTTTTTACATCTTATTTGGTGTTTTGTGCGTCAAAGCAGCCCAGAATATTACTTTTTCCTTCAATATTTTTTCGTATTCATACGTATTTTCTTTAGGTATTTACTACGAAGGTTGTTTCAAAGGATCCTAAATACTAGTTATCATATTCCGACATCTAAAACAATTTTGGCGAACTAGTGGTATTTTATTGGAATAAAATCCCAAAGGCTCCTTTGTTGTCCTTAAAGGATGACTCACGCTAGACCAAGCCGAGTCTAAGGCGAGCCTTAGCACGATCAATTAATATTAAAATGTTGTATGGACGCACTCGCGTTATAAGCGGCAACCGCGCGACGGCTTAAGGTACTGCCGAAGCTTGGCTCGGACCCGATTCAGGCACGTCACGTTCTAGCGTGAGACTTTTAGTCAAAATAACAACTACCCACAATTATTTCCAAATCAATAAAGTGGCTTTTTTGAAACGACCATTTTTGACCTATGATAGTCATTAGTTTCAACGCGTTAAATGGAGACAAATTTTTAACCTTTTGCCATCCCTATGTTACTTCATCAATATAGTTTGATATGGCAATACATTCGAAGTTAAAGTTTTGTACATCTAAATGATGGATACCATTTAGATGATAGATACCACTCTCAGTTTGAGGAAATTTCACATTAAAAGCCCGAGATTTTTATGAGGGATTGAATTGATTTAAATCTCTTTTATGTGAGTTTCAATGAATATAGCAGGATATGTACGATCCGGACTTAATCCATGTACCACCGGATCATCTTAAAATCCTTTCCTGAATTACCTTGTGTTTGATATGCGCACAATTTTATTAGATTTGGGATAAGGCTGCTCTTCCCATTTGGATGCTCGTGGGTAAGTTAACATGTTTCGCGTGGTTAGCTTTAGAGGGTAAATGTTCTGTTAAGTTCTGGAGTGTGTATCCGCTAAAGTTCGGCTTTACGACCAATTTGACTTTATGAAGTTTTGAATTGCCTTGTCTATCTGAAATGACATCAGGAAATTATTTGGACGACATTCAAGAGTTTGTGCACATACTGAAACTGGGCAATGCTCGGATAACGGACTGCCAACGAAATGTGTTTACTGGTTGTATCTCGTTCAAAAGTATTTTTGATCACAATGTCACAAAATATTATCCTTACAATCTTACTTTAATTTTGGGGTAATCAGATGTGATTTGTTTAAGCGAATGGTACCATTGGGTTCCTTAAGATTGAGTTTGAAGATTATCTCACTAAATACTTAATTGCCTAATGGGAATGTTTTTAAAGTATACAATTTTAGGATAATAGTAGGAACACGAGCAAAGGTCTTAAATAAACAATAATCTTAATTCTCTCTCGATAGTGGTCCGGACTGCGCGTCCCGAACGTCTAAGCATTGGAGGCGAGTGGCGTGTAAATGGTGTTGGACGCAATGTGTCCCATTCCTTTGGATACGGTCTTCTAGACGCAGCTGGAATGGTCCGGTTAGCAAAGACTTGGAGAACGGTACCCGCTCAGCGAAGGTGTGAACTCGCTGCATCAAGATCACAACGGGCTGTACCGCCCAGATCTTCAGTTTCTATGGAGGTTAGTGTCATAATTTATCGATATTACTCCAACGTGAGGAGACAGGCTATGGGAACCACTAAGAGCTGGAACCGCGGTCCCAGTCGCCTGATAGCATTTTTGAATCGGTCGACTGGACCACATACACACTTAATTAGATTAAATGTACAGTAAACAGAAAAATCTAATACAGATTTAATCTTACAGTGTATGTCAGTGATTTCTTTAAGAGTGCGCTCGTGTCTTTTAATTTCGAACCTTTATCCAGAAATGCAGTAATTTAGCATGATTGTGTCCACATCAAATATAATCTTTAGAAGTTGCTTCCTATATGGATATATTTTTAGGTGAGCGTAAACTCGTGCCCTGGCGTCAACTACTTAGAACACGTACAAGCTAGGATATCGTTGTCAGCTGCTCGTCGTGGGGACTTGAGAATAACCCTCACTTCGCCGGCCGGTACTAAAGTCACGCTTCTAGCACCCAGGTAATATAAATTTACTGTTACGTGTGTATTTATCGTAAATCAAATACCGCTCTCCGTCTACTACCACATACGCCTCAGTACATGGTCATCTAGTATCCACCTGCAATTCTTTAGATTACTAATTGATCTAACTAAAGGGCTCAAAGGCTGACTAGTTAAAGGCTGGCCAGTTTTTATTTTATTCAGAAAAATAAAATAAAGAGATTTTGCACAGAGTGCCAGTACTCTCAAATTATATTCAAAAACTAGCTCTCAACAAAGGAATTCGCAAGGTCAATGTCTGCCTCTAATCTCCCTTTGCACCATGATATGTAACATTCTAGCAACCACTGAGCTGGTGTTTGCTACTACTTATATTGTTGTGTACATTGAACAGGTTTTATTTTGAGCAAAGGTGTCTTTAAGATCACACTTCCATTGATTTTTAGACCTTAGAAACAGTATTGACCTTAATTATTATTTAGCCTGTTTATTATATAGCCTTAACACAAACGATATTTTTTGAGTTAATTATTATTATGAGAGCATGAAATAGGTGGAACAAAGTTCGATTTAACAAAATAGACGTGTTTTCCTCGTCCTAAATTATTATAACGACACCAATCAAGTTTCAAAGACCCTAGACTCAATTTCCTCACTTGTTTCGTGGCCTATTTAAAGTTCATGTTTGAATAAATAGGAACTCCAATTTACATTATGTTTGGAAAATATTTTATTATTATAAGGTAAGCATGGATTTCCATCCATCCTTGCTCCATCCCAAATAAATTCCTTCGTATTAAGGAACTAAATATCTCCGCTGAAATGCTCTCGGTAATTATTAAAAACGTAAACGTTAATCCTTCCCTTCATCTACATATGAAATGCATACAGACTAATAATAAACTCGGACTGAGAACAATAAACCAACTTCATGCATAACAAATAAATGAGTGTTCCAAATTTATTCTCTCATTTAATTACTTAACTTTCGTGCACAGAGGCAGGCGCAAGCATATTTTATGGAGCTAAACTATATTAAAGAGCACAACAGGAGGCAAGGCTGTGTAATTAGATAGTTAATTTTCCGGCAGGGCGCACGACTCCTCCAGAGCAGGGTTTAGTTCGTGGCCATTCATGTCGGTGCACATGTGGGGTGAATCCCCCCTTGGGATCTGGCAGCTTGAAGTCTCCAACGAAGGACGATATATGGGTAAGGAAAATTCAATTAAAATGTTCACTACGTATCTTTAATGTGACTAATATAATAATATAATAAAATAACCCGAAAGCGTCCTCGACTGCTCAAGGCATACTCAATCCTAAATCGAATTTATCTTCATAATATAGAAATTACGCATTGATATTCAGGTCCTATTTAAATGTTGGTATTAGGTCGAGCAACATTGCAAGATTGGTCTTTAACATTGTACGGAACTAGTACGCCTGCAGCTAAAAATGATCCAATACCGTTCCGGAGTCCAATAATGCGGAATAAAAGCAATGCGACGCGGCCCGTCGTGGTACAAGCTGGTCGGAAAAACAATCGAGGGAAACCCGTGGCAATCGTTCCCACGTACACGGTTGGCTTGGTGAAAAGAAAAAAGAATAAGAATTCCAAGAATCCAAATAGAAATTCGCAAAAGTCTAAGCAGAGTCGGCCGGCGACACGATCTCCAATCGAGAGCTCGACTATACGCGCCACTTCCACAACGCCGGATTTAAGCCTGAACTTACGGGCTGACCTCACTAACCCGCTCGCAGACGCCAGAGGTCGAAAGATGTCCAACCTCTTCGAACAATACCCCAAAATCCAGCGAATATACCCGGCGCCACTCCAAGCCAACGGTACTAGTGACCACTATGCATGTGTTGTGCCCGTTGATTCGTTTTGCCGAGAACGTTTTATTTGGCCGCCGCCTAGTTTGAGCCTGCACGTCAATTACCTTTGTTTCGGAGTCCGCCGCTCTTTGCATGTCGTGCGTTTGCATTGTTTACATTTTATTTGTAGCGGAAGTTTATCTGATGAAAGTGTTTTGTTTTGTTCTGTATTGAATTATTATTTTCAGTAACGTTTTTAGCATTTGTAACAGCTATTTCTATTTTGTTTGTTATTTTCTCTTTGATGTATCCTACTTTCAATTTATTATGGCGTCTTAACATTTCATAGAAGTTACGTATTTACGTTAGTACTATTAACAGTAACAATTTCTATCGAATGTTTAGTTTTATACGCAGCCATGTTTTTACGCTTCTTGTTTTAGTGTAGTACATAACTATTCAGATAAAATACACCCCATACAATAACAACATCATTCACATAAACTACTTTTACGCACCGCTCTAAACAGTAACCAACAGACAAATAAATAAAAAGTTTCGTGACAGACCCATTCATAAATCTAACGTTTCTTTATGGATGTTGATGTTTTTTTAGCCGGGCCCCAAAAGTCGTATGAGTTGACGCAGTGGCAGATGATCTTCTACGGGACAGAGACGCCGCCGCAAGAGTACGATGCGTCTCCTGAGACCAACTCGTTGGGGACCAACCCTGGGACCAGCTCTGGGGTCAATTCTGGGACCAACTTTGGGCCGAATGCTGAGCCCAGCGTTCCCTCGTGGAACGATGCCGACTCCGTTGAGGAAGCCAGGCAGAACGCTATCGAAGATGACTTGGCGCTCGTTTGGCACGATTCCCATGCGGTAAGTATAGATAATAAGTAAGCCAAGTGCGAGTGTTCTCAAACGCAGATTTGTATGGGATCGAAACAGCTAGCTGTCGGATGACAGATGACGCTGTTTTGTTCCCATAGAACTCCGCGGTTGAGAAAACTCGCATTTGGCGTCCAGATTAAATTGGTTGCAGCTTACCCTTAGCATGTTATTCAGTAGGTTATATACCTACTGAATAACATGCTTATATTTAATTTATAGTAAGGTTTACTAAACATTCTCTGAAAACATTATCTTTGTGGTATTATACCACAAATAAAGTCACAAATTTTTCCAATAGCAAATAAAGGAATGAGTAAAAATAAAATCACTGGACAATTACTTACACCAAAAGCTACAAAGTGGAAATAACAGGAGATTGACTGGTTCACAGTGGTATAGAAGTATAACGCTACGCTTCGCTATTCCCTTTTAAGTTCTTTGTAACATCGGTCGCCCGTAATTTGTTTGGAAAGGTCACCCATATTTTTCCAGTAAATTGGAATAGCACGCTAACGACCACTGATTGGCAAGAATTGCTATGAATTCTAAGGATTTAAATATACCCTTTCATACGCTTAGTACGTTAGTATCATAGGATATATTAATACGTATTAAATTGAAAAAAATAATACCAAAAGTTATTTAAACATAAATGAACCACCTAATATAAAATACACATAGTTTAAGGAACAACCCAAAATTACAAAAAATCTGGTTAAAGTATCACGTCGAAGCTATAAATTGATTGCCATTTATCGATTATAATCGAGTAATACGCCAGAAATGCCTTACATAATTTTGGAAAAGACCTGATACTCTTACACTGCTAGACCGATTAACCAAACATTATTAGGACCACTGCAAGGAAACTGGCTTTCAATGAAAAAAATATATAAATCTGTCCATCTGTTTCAGAGTTACGATGCCACACACTGTCAAACAGATATCGACGTCAAACTTATAACTCCTCGCTTTAAAATGTAGTCTCATAGTAAGACAGAGACTAAACTAAATTTATTGTTATGTTGGCACCCGTAGGGTACGGAATCCTAGCAGTTTTTGTATACCGAATCCACAATTATGTAGCTTCCGCTGGCGCTGAAACACCAGTGCATTCCGAGATTTATGCTTTTGCCCATTTAGCATTCTCCGTACGTAAATCTTAATAATAACCCCAACGAAATACTGGCGTGATGTTGAGGTTTACTTGGATTTACTGTATATTATGTACCTTATATCATGTTTGTGTATACAACGTGTATCCATTTATAACAGTCTAGCTTCCGCCAGTGGCTCCGCATAGGTGATTATTATCTTACAGGCTATCTGAGCCTTTATACGAACATTCATCCCGAATATTTGTGAAAAATATTTTAAATCAGTATATTACTTTTAAGATGATTACATACGGATTCATAATTTAGAAAATATTACATTAATAGGAACATTTGTATATTAATGCAAATATTTATAATTACTGTAATTAAAGTTAATAGATTTTATATCTTTTTATAAATGAATGCACTTGATTTTAAAGCGGTAAAAATAAACGGAATAAACGCTTACCACTAATCTGGAATAATATTTTTTTGTGAATTAAGCACGCGATATGAGTTCATGAATGGTATTATGATAATAATGAGGCTTTTTATTCAACTTAGATATTTCGCCTGTGCTGATATTGGTCTACAAGAGAGCAAATGCCACGGTATGAACTAAATGTGGGTTCATTTAACATACTGTAGATAATATAACTGTAATTGTACAATGTTGTTATAATCTACCTTCATTCTCTTTGTATTGTGTTACTAAAGTATGAATATACAATTTGTTTTAATGAACGCTTTGTAAGAATAATTGAAAACGTGAAGAAAGTGATACCACTAATACGCTCGTAATTTTCAATTTGTACTTTGTTTTATTTATCCTTGTTACTTGAAGTTTAACTTTGAAAATAATCATTCAATTTACGTGTTAAATTCATGGTATAAATAATAAATATTTGACTCAATAACTACTGTGCCGATTTCAAAAATTATTTCACCATTGGAAAGCTACATCATCAGCGAGTAACATAGGCTTTATTTTATCTACGCGGGTGAAACCGCGTGACGTCCGCTAGTTCAATAATAAAATATGGAATAAGCTCCCAGACTCTATTCTTCTGTTAGACTAAAAAGGTTTTAAAAGCAGGACGAGAACAGATTTTACACAAATGCTCAAAAGAAAGAAGTTAAACCCTGATTCCCACTTTTTCGCCGAAGATTATTAAGTACCAATGAGACAGATGGCAAGACCATCGGACACTACACACATTCTTCTTTAAGTCTTTTTATTTCTTCTTCGACTTCACTGATCACACAGGGTCGACAAAAAGGCGCTTTGATTGCCACCAAAATGGTTTACGAATTCACTTTAAGAGCCGCGGTGGCCTTGGGGTTGGAGCTGTCGCCTGCTACGCATGCAACGCCCGTTCGTATCAAGCGCGGCCTACCAATGCGTTTTCTACAAAGAAAACCTCATGTGTAGTGATGTTAATAGCACGTGCTTTACGGCTAAGGAAAAGATCGTGAAGAAACCTGCATGTCTAAGAATTAATTCGAAGACGTATGTATAGTGCCTTAGACGGCGATAGACGACTGTCGTTGGCACTTAATCGTCATCGGTGAAAAGTGGGTGTTGTTATTACAACACCTCTGCCTACCCCTCCGGGGAATACAGACGTGAGCATATATGTATGTATGATTATTTTATTATAAGAACGTAAAGAGCTCTCGATACCAGCACATATGCACAGATATAACGAATGACATTGAAACAAAACAGATCTGTGAATCTGGACTTTAATAGTTCTTATATACCTTAAACATACGATACTAAGTAATATGTGTGTGTGTTAATATTAATCCCTTCATTTATCAGATAAGGGAGGAGAGTCCCCCGGAAGCAGGCGACATCGGTAGCGTTGGTCAGTACGCGAGCTCGGGGTGCAATGCGCGCGCGCCGACCCCACCCTACCTCTGCATAGGTTTGTGGCTATTACTAATTTTATCCGCGGTCTTGTCAAAACCGCGTACATTAAATAAACTAAAGCGCGACTGTGCACTAACTGCTAGCATAAGTGGAGTATGTTCAGAGGCCTCGCCTCGGCCGCCGCGTGCGCCTTGCTTACATCACCGGCCAACCCGTTTGGCGCACTAGTATCGCCCGATCATGTGATTTTAGTTAATTTTACCAGGTTATTTAATAAGTACAAGCTATTTGGTTTATATTTCTACTTTATGTTATACTACACAGTTAGGGTTATAGGTAATTAATACATAGCCTTCCATTGTTTTAAGGAGCTACAGTTTTTATTGTTGAGAATTAAATAGATCCGTTCAAGCGAAGTTCGAAAGTTCCTCCGTCGATGGCAAACTAATCCAGTCGTAAATAGAGTTAAGGGTGTACTTATGTCTAGTGTTATTGTAATAAATAGTTTTGTATTCCACTACAATCATAGATATAATATAGTAATGGGACTTTTGAACTTTGCATTCGTACAGGAGTACTTTTTCGTCACTATCCAAATTTTTATATCATGATGTTGAGTAAGAATGATGAAATGCATAGAAATATTGCGAGTTCCTGAATATTGTATTTAATCACCGATTTCGCGAAGTCTTTTACTTGTTATAAGTTTTAAGTACTGTCCCTTAGTACCCTATGTAGTTAAGTTTTTGAAAAAAAAAACTAAGTTTTATATTTTGATATGCACACCGCCCATCCGCCCGCCGCCCTTGAATATATAAAAAAAAATCTGGTTTAACACAATATATGGATACCGTATATAAAAAATATGAAAGTATATTAATAATGTAATACATTTTTGGATAGTGATTAAAACAGTACCTGTTATCATAAGTATATGTGATGTTCTTACATTTACTTTAAGCGCACAACCATGTGTATCTAACCATATCTGTTATAAGCGTTTATTTGCTGCTCCCCAATCTTATTGTGTTGTAGAAAACGAGAGTGGAAAACGTAGATTACAATGAATATTATAATTTTGCAGGACAAATTACTACCTCTGATTTGCAATAGTAATTGCATATTACTCTGTTTTTGTTTTCAATTTTATATACATGTTACTAAGGCACTGAGTTTATTACATTTTTACGTTAAAATCATCATGAAACCATAAATATATTCATTGTTACGTAATACATTTTTATACTAGCATCTGTAAATTTGGCAAATTCGAGTATTATGATGAGCTAGAACAAAGTGCAATTACATTATAATGATAATGTATAATAACTAATTCCAATTGATATACGTCCAAGCATGGGTAGGTGATGGTTATGTGTGAAATTGGCAAGTAACTATTGTACTGCAAGCGTGTGGACGAAGATAAAGGTTTCAGGAACTTAAGACGGTCTATTCCATCTATGTTCAACTGTAAGCTCTTATACCAATGATAGTTCTACCGTGAGACCTCGACGAAATTATAGGACTCACGCTAGACCGTTTCGGGTCCGGCCGACCGTCGGCCATAGCACGGTCTTCTACGTACTACATAGACTTAATTTTATGGATGGCCTGCCGACCACTGTTTTTTTTAAATAGCTTAAGTTACTCCTCATAATATTAGCTATTTGCACGTCCAGCCGTTTCGGAAATTTGCCGGAACAAATAGGCAGGAAGACAGATATATTTTGTTTAAATTTTTTTTTAAGTCTGTTTAGTATTAACAGTGATGTCAAGCTAGACTACTAAAGCGGCATTTTACACACACATACACATCACATTATAATTTAGTCGATTATTTATGGTATCTATATATTTTCCCCTCCCTACCATTTTTTTGGGATTGGTGTTGCTAAGTTGGCAAGACAAGCACTTTTGTCAGGAGCGAAAAAACACGCGGTCGGCCGACAACAAGCTCGATATTATAAATTATATAACATAAAAGTGGTTCCTGATGCGACAAAGGGGTGAGTTTAGGGTATAATTTTTCCCTGTATTTGTCTATATAATTACACTCAATATCAGCGAATGACGAAATAATTAACATAAAATATAGTCCACTACTTAAGCAGCGTAGAAGGGAAACTCCGATGTTATAAACTAGGATTCCCCTACAAAGTCAGTACCGTATATACTTTCACATGCATTTAGTAAAAAGCTGAAACAGACACATCAGTTGTAATGATGTATAGATTGTTTGGACACTGAATGGCAACCGTGTGACACCGGAATAACGGTCTAAGCTGCATACGAACGGCATGGCAGAAGCTCGACTCGGACCCGACACGGTCATCAACCATATACAAGGATTGAAACAACGTTATTTCCTGCACTGGGAACGTATTACCTTCATCTTTGAGCACCGTCATCACTCAAATTCTCCAAATGGAATAGACCGTGTTATTTGATCTTCTATTATTTTTTTCGCTTTATGAATAAATTTCAAAGCAACTATTTCTGTGCAGCTATCGAGCTTTGGATATTGATGATTTAATCAGAAAATAAATCATTGCTACATATTATTAGACGTCCCTTTTGGTTTTAATTACGTAATACTTATAGCAAGTACTTTCCTATCAGAGAATGATACCAAAATATAGATGCATTTTTCTTCTCTACTCAATGGTTTTCTTTGAATTAAATATTTTATTTACTAATAGATATTATAGATAATATTTTAGTCTGTACGTGAATTATTTGTAGCGTTAATTCGGCGGTTGTTTTAAAAAACAATTCTTAACGAAGTGACGAGCCTTTTCGACACAATCTACCTGACAAATAATCACAATAAACAGACATACATACATATCTGTTACAATAAGTTGGATAAATTTAATGATAAATTATATTATGTGCAGCTTGTGAAAAGAGTGAAAATGTCCATCACTATAATTATGTCCATGTTTATTTGAATTCTTAGGTTTTATTCACAGTAGGTAGTTAAAACCTGAATCACCTTATAACAATAATATGATGGCATTAATCAATCGGTTAAAATGGTCGTATAGTGTTATTGGAATTTCTGTAATTTCCCAGTAGCATTCCAGTGTCTGGAGTAGTGGTCGGTTAAGGGCAATAAACTCCCCCCTATGACGTGGGACCTAAAACATAAACGGCGAAATGTGGGTGTAGGTATTGTAAGTACAGCTCAGCCAACCCCTTCGGAGGACAAATGAACAAATCGCACACTCAGAACGATAGGGGCTCAACTCCAAATTTTGCGAAAATTTGTTAAGATCTTAGACAGACCTAAGGTGTATTCTACGTAAAGTTTTTTTTGAAGTCATTAAAAATCGTTTTTTAATTCATCGACAAATTTGTATTATACTCGATACTAGTAAAATAATTACTGTAAAAGCATTAAATTGGAAGATATAAGAATGCCATTTGCAGAAAAAAAAAATATTTTTTTATTGAGCCCCTATCGTTTTCGATGGTCCGAAATGCATGTTAATCGAACAATATTTTTATAAATAGGTATTGGTATACTGAATTTTGAAAAGTGATGGACATTTTTAACAGAAAAGTAGTATTCGTGCGTATGAAAGTGTAATGTATTTATTAAAACATAATTGCATATTGTGGTTGTGATCAAAGCGGAGATTGCCAATCCATATAGCATAGTATGATAACAAAATTGTAAATAAAAGTAGGTATGTATCAATATAAATAAATTTGGAGACTTGTACAAATTTGCTCACAGTAAATTGAAACGACTGAACGATCATGTTTCTCATTGACTGGTAGTTAAATAAAAATTGTAATTAAATAAATTATGAAAGTTAGATCACCGATGGTAGCCTCGTGGACCGAGAAATAAACTTTAAAGTACCGAGATAGATGGATTTCATAATTTTTCACTTAGAATCACTTTGCGAGTACTATAACCACATGAGTAAATAATCATAGAGCGACCAAGCGGAGCGTTGCAAGAGCACTAACACATGTACTCCAATGCATCCTCCCGCGTACTAACGCGCCAAAGTTTGTACTCTGTTGAAGCATACGTGAAGCAGTTGGTCTATGTGTGCGTGCACTGCAGCGCGCCGCTTGTATAAAGCTCTGATGAAATATTTACTTATGTGCTGTAATTATGGTACTTATAGGTACAATAACATGTCGGTCGATGTATCAGAAATCCACGTGCAACAAACGCCTTTTTAGGATTTGTTGTGACATAAATGTAAAATTGTTCTGCGTTAAGTAGTATCTATTAATGTAAATGTTGAGGCTTAATTTGTATATATTGAACCTAATGTGAAAGGAATAATAATAATAATAAAAACAATCTTTTAATACAAAAATAATAAAGATTTTTCATTTTGTTACATATTGCTATCGGGTCTTGTCTCTGATTATCATATTAGCAGTTAGTCGCACTGTTTGAGTTATTTAAGAAAACAAACTGTTCTTTTTTGTTTCTTTGTTATTGTTTTATTGTTACATTTTAGTATATTGCATGTTTTGCTTAGCTTCACAAAATGCTTTTAAACCTTGGCTCCCCACGCTTTATTACACTATTAATTTCAAATTCAACCTCTTTATTATTATTGGCATTAGTTCTGTGTTTTTTCTTCTGTTATTCTGTAGTTTCGTTCACTCGTGAGAAAAAGTAACTCTCCTTTAAAAGTCGGAGATATTTTTTCTTACACCCTGATTTCATTTAATTTTGTGCACGTCCTTCGCATGTTCAACTGTGTTCCACCTGTTTGTTTTCCTAAATTGATTTCGTAATTAAAGTTATTTACGGACGAAATTATTTGAGATCAGTGACAAGATTCTAATCATGACCTTTTCCATGACTCTTCAAATTCTTACCTTCTTTACCTCCTGAGACATGGTGCTGTATTGGCCGCGCATCAACATCATTGGCTGACCGGATACTGCATGGACGCTGAACGGTGCTGGGTGGTGTCGGACTATGCCCCTTATGTTTATGTAATTAAAGCTCTTTGTTCTCTTTCTTCCACTAGAATGCGCGAAGGGCTTGCACTTGTACTACGGGCGGTGCTTCGAGCATTGTCCCGGCGGTACTTACGCCAGCGAGGTATCGGGCGAGCGGAGCTCAAGAAGACGTATTCTCACTTATTTTTCCGAAGGGTCTGTTATGAAAAGGCAGGGTAACGAGGCCCTTATTCCGACCGCACTGGAGGCTTTGGATATGGAGCCTTTAGCAAATAATGATACTAAATCGCCTCTCACGTGTCTCTCGTGTCATTATACCTGCGCGTCGTGCGCAGGACCACGCAACGACCAATGTACATCGTGCCCAGACGATGCGCAACTCTTCAACGCAACCGATAAGGAGCCCAGATTTTACTGCTACCCCAAAGCAATTGTTCCGCAAATAAATGACGCTAATTGGCATTATAGGCTCAATGTCGCTCTATCTATTGCCTTGTTTATCGGGAGCTCCATCGCGGTATATTTTGTATTTTCCTGTGTATTCAAGCGGTGGTTTTGTGCAGGACATTACGGGTCGAATGTAGCGGCTTACAATAAATTACCCCTAAGTGACAAACACCACAGTGCCATCGAAGTGGAAGATGAAATACACAAGGCTTTAAAGGATTCCAGTGACAGTGAATCCGAAGACGACTTAGATTTATAGCACTTGTTAACATTCCAACCCAAGTATTATGAATTAATCGATCAAGATTACGTTAGTGAACATGATTTAAGTGTTTCGAAAACGAATGCAGGGCTCATATTGTGATATGTATAATCGGATGTCACAATTTATAGTTTAATGTTAGGATATTGAAATGTTAGTACTTCCATCGAACAATGGAGAGGGAAATAAGAGTATGACATGATTTTGTATTCACTAATACTGCACAAAGACAAATCGAGTTAGTTTAGTAAGTAGAGTCACTAAGTTATATGCACACACAGAATTATGACATTTCATTTCTATATATTTTTTAATTCGTACAAGGTCTAGAGAGTACTATTAATCGAACCGCATTCGTTAACGCGTTCACTGCTAACGACGCACCTGCGAGTTTATCCGAACTTTCCTATATGCTAACGACGCTTATGTGAGTCCATAATTTTTGTGCCTTCACTGTGTGCTAAAGCCGACTCTGCGCGTCTATTGTTTAAATAAGACCAAATTGTAAGGGCCCTTACCCTTAATGCGTTAATCCAAAGAGCTGATCAAACTCTTTCAATTTCCTCGAAATGTTTAAATACTATTCTTTTTTTTTAATAGGGATTAGTAGTAAATGACAAAGTGTAGTAATAATACTCAGATGTTTTATAATATGATTTTAGTTATAGTGTCCATTAAATGGTCTTGGAAGAAAACCACTCATTAAACGAATTATAATACTACAAATAAGTTTTAAATTAGTTTTATATTCAGAAAAGATCAAAGGGTAAATAAAGGTCTAAAAAGTTAGGGTGAAAATACAACGTGGTATGTGTTAACGGCACATAGATAGTGTATTATGCCCACAAAGTGTATGATATCTGCACTTGACAGGATGCTCACAAAGTGTCCGTTACATACATTGTAGGAATAATTTTGTAGAATATTCGCTAAACAAATCACATTGATTGAATATGTGATTTGATGGCTTATTCCCAGACATCCATGATTTTATTACCACCACCAGGCTTATGTTTTGGTATACAAACGAATTCTCACGACATCTAAGAAATTGAATTGTCGTGGTCGTAAGAATTAATGTATGAAAGGTTAATTTTCAAATGTATGGGCTGTGGATGTCTGGGAACTATTACACTTGTGCCCTGACTCATACAATTATAATAGCGATGATCGGTTGATTATTCTTTACTTTTCACTCACGGAATATCTTGCGCGCTGCGGAACTCGAAGTCCAGGGTCTGATTCCACGGTCGGGCAAAATGTCATTTACATATGTTTCCATTTTCTATCAGAATGTAAAATAAGTTAATGAAAAAATCAAAACCCATTACAGGACCTGTATGATAGTAACTGTTCGATTGAGTGCCTGTGACAGATATAATGTCACATACATCTGTACCCCTATCACGAGTTTGTCACCGTTTTCGTAATCTATACTCGATAGCGTCAATCGCAGTATGTATGAGATATTTTAGTTCTTCACGTCACCGCTAGGAGTCGCTGCACAATTTCTCATACTAATATTCGGCGGAGACGCTAGCGAGTATAGGTTACGGAAACGATGGCATACCCGTGATAGGGGTTTTGTCCCATACGTTCAGTTGAATCGTGCTTTGTGGAGCACGGCCGTATTTCCACTACCAGCAACTCAGAAGAAAAGAAAGAAATATGTATAAATCTTCTTTCTTGATAAGTAACATAGTAACATAGTAATTACATAATGTCTCATATTTAACTGAAATTACTCAAGGTTGAAACAATGCTACATTCCATTTTAATAAAAAACGGTAATTGACTACCAGAGGTTGTTATTAGAAAGAGAAATAAATATAGCTGGGAGCTCCCGCCTCACCGACGAGGTCAGTTTTAAGGGGAAAAATTTAATTTATACGCTACGACACTGGATATCGGGGGGAAAATTAAAGTAATATAATCCCTACTTATTTCTTGGTTATTTCTATTCCTTTCAAACGTAGGCTTAGATAAAACTTTTTATTTCGATGCTCATTTTTTCTACTAGATTTTTTTTATATTTTAAGATATATGTTTAACATTATCATAATAATACCTAAGTAATCGTGCATAATATTTGTAACATAAGTTTTGCTCAAGTTGCCATTTCGTCGTATGTATGGGGTGAGTAAGGTCTCCAGAGACACTGTGCTTGTGCGGAACCATTCGTTATGCTGCTGGAATAGCAATTTACACTCGAGGCAGACAGTGCGCCAGTGACACCTAGTGTTACAACCGTGCATTATGCTCCAGTGCCGTGCATTTGCTACAATACCATGCATATGCTTCGGTAACCGTGCACAGGCTGCGGTTATTGTAGGCAAACTGTTGGCTTGGTTGCCACTTTAGAAGGTGAAAATTTGTGTAAATAAATTTATTTTGGTATGTAAATAAAGAAGTTCCTATTTTTAATTTGGTTTTTATTGTTTTATTAAATACACATTGTTTCCGAACGTCGTATATACATCTATCTGTACATCTATACAGATAAATAAAATAGACAGCTATTTAATAGCATTTGCTTATGAAAAAATATACTGACTTAAAAAAAAAATATTAATTTTTTTTCTCTGTCTGTCTGTCTGTTTGCTCCGGGTAATCTCTGCAATGGCTGGACCGAATTTAACTGGACTTTCACGGGCAGATAGCTTATGTTACAATGAGTAACTTAGTTTTGTCTAAAAACATTTAGGGTTCCGCGGGAATCAAAATAAATCTACGCGAGTGAAACCGCAGGGCACAGCTAGTATGATATAAAATAAACTGTATAACTTAATATTCGATTAAAAAAATAATTTGTAAGTACCTACAATACGTTTTGGTTAATACGACATTGGAATGTCTAGTTCGCAAGTATTCGGGGGTATAGTATCTTTTTTTTTTGACGAGGGGGAAACCTTCAAAAGGTCCCCGACCGCCCTGGGAGGGGCAAATCGGGGTATGTGGGATAAGTAAAGTATCTAAGCTAAGTAGGTACAGCGTTACGAGGATTTGTGAGTTTATAATTAGAGCAATGAGTGGACAAGTTGACCGTACAAATTACTTAAACAATCCTTACCCTTTAGGATATTGTTTATATTTCTCACTGTAAAGCTAAAAGTGCCTGAGACGGCGATAGACTCACCATCTGTCACGTTGGCATTTACTCATCTTCGGTGAAAAGTGGGTGTTGTTATTACTACACCTCTGCCTACCCCATCTGGGAATGCAGGCGCGAGAATGTGAATGTAAAGCTTAAAACATTTAGATCTTTATATCAGTAAGAGATCCTTGACGGCGAAGTATTACCCAAGCGTATTATGAACTAGATGCGTCCGACGGTTCCACCCACGTAGACTTAATTTCACAGGTGGCTTTACTTCGCGGAACCCTAATATTTGTGGCCAAGCTACTCCTTGTAACAACAGCTATCATTCAGTGAAAGTCCCGTCAGAAGTTTCAACTTCAAATTTTATTTATCTGATAATCAAATTCTACAATATAGATATCATAGCACGGAGAGTAAATTCAAGGACTGCTTGCTTATAATATTTTGTACCAATTGGCATTTAAAAAGAGAATAAAGCTCTTTTAAAACTAGAACGCGGATGTTAAGTTCCAGAATAATCATAATTTTAAAAACAAGAACATGATGTTTTTATTCCAGAGTAATCATATTTTTAAACATCATATTTTAGTTTTAGAACAAAAAAAAAAAAAAAGGATATACCTACGAAAAAATCAAAATTCAAAAAAGGCAGATATTTTTTAGCTCGATTAAAAATAGAACGTGATGTTAAACTTCCTTCCAAGATTACAAAACGAAAGTACTCGATTCGCTTTTACCGAACAAAGAATAACAAACAATGCTTGGAATATCTAATACCGATGTAAATACCGTCGCACCTACATCAAACGCTATTATAAAGACCCTCGATATAAACGCGTTCGCGTCGAACGATCAATAGAGCTAATGTATTGGGTAATAGAATCCGAACACGTGCCTATGTGCGGATGGAAATGGCTATTGTGGATGACCACGCATTGTGCAAGCGAAATATACATTATACGTGCAGACAGTTGTTAGAACGATTTGCTGATTGAAATTTAATGATTTATTCAGTATTTTCTTGGCTAATAAACGATGCCGTCGCGAGTTATGAGCGCTTAATGCACAGTAGTCATTTTATAAGTCTCTGTCTGTCTGTATGGCGGGTAGGTAGCCTATAATAGTAGTTGGTGTCTCCATAACGGATTCGCCACGTAAAAGAAAAAAAAATGAAAGAAAGGCTAATAGAAATAAAGCTACGACACGAAATATATTTTATAAGTGACATAACGAGAAGAGAAATAATAAATTACCAACAGTAAAGAGTAAATACAGACTTGAAATAATAAAATATTATCTATCTAAATAAAACTCTATGCAGGTTTTAGCCCAACAATGAGAATAAAATAATCAATAGGTACGTGAGTATATTATCGACGTTTATGGGTGGATATGAATCTACGGCTGTGTCATATGGCTGGGATGAAATGGGGGACGTATTGGTTTTGGTAAGTTTTAAGCCGTTGCGTGAGGAACAATGATTATCCGAAATTAAAATGCAGAAGAACTCGAGGAACAATGATTATCCGAAATTAAAATGCAGAATATGACTACGTATGTTTGGGGGATCAAAATGGCCTTCCGAAGACTACATAAAACTAGGGTTCACATCCAAAGGTTTGTTATAATGTTACGTCAAAGAGGGAAACAGTACAATGATAAAGGTATTTATGTAACGCGATACAAACTTCAACGGCGCGATCTATTCTACTACTTACGCCATCTACTTATAAATAATTAAACTAACTTTACATAAATATAAAAAAAAACATACACAGACGCTCATAGTAAAGACTGATACGTATTCAAATTTGACGCTGTTTTACCGATTTTTTATCAAAATATAAAATCGATATCTGATTTACTAAACTCCTCTAGTAAAAGTAATATATTTTGACAGCTTTGTCGTATACCTGACTGCTGATCTCCGTGCATCAGTGATAAAATTGATGTAATGAGCATTTGATCTGAACATCTTCCTAATTCCTCCTAATTATTATAAACGTGAAAATTCGTGAGTATAGATGTTTGTTACTCTTTAAAGCAAAAAATACTGAATGGATTTTAGTGAAACTTTACAATAATGAAGCTTATACGTAAGAATAACACATCGGCTTTAATTTATAAAGATATTGTGTGAATTGCCCAAAATATAAAGATAAGTTATGGTTAGTCATACCTCTTTTGGCACATCTAGTAATATATATCTGCAAGTTATAATATTAGTGCATCAGTCCCTACCGTGTACACGCGTTTGAGCCTTCAAGATTCTTCCGAAAATGCCCTTAATTATAAAGGGGAGAGAAAAATGTCACCCTCAGCACATCTTGATCACATTGCGAATTTGTTCCCTTCATCCCCTTGTCACGAATACTCTATGGGTAATAATAAATATCCAATATATTGAATAAGCAGCATGACGTTGTACATAGACAAAAACCGTTAAGCAAATTGAAATTCTAGGACTTGATGTTTGTCGAACTGCCTGTCTACTTAGCAATAAACCGGGGTATTACAAAACAACATCGCATAAGATTGTCTTTGGCTTAAAAGTATTTCCATCTCTTTTTGTCACATGGATTTCAAAAAGGATGAACACAGTTTAAATATAAGCTCTACAAGCAGTTAGGAATCTAGGAACAAATCGTTCGAAATGACACACTCACACAGATCTACGAGAGAATAAGTGGAATAGGCGTAATGGCCGATCGCGTATACCTACGTCATTCACTTGTTTTACCGACATTTTTCAAAACTACAAAACTTTCAATATCAACATTATTATATAAATAAAAGAGTTAATATTGAAGACCACCCTCACGCTCAATGGAGCATATGTATTTAAATAAAACAATATTCAATAAACAAATACCATTTTTTATTCCGAGATTGATCCAGTCTTGGTTATAACATGTTAGTAATAACGGGGCAAGGGCCTGGTGACTTAGTACGAGATCTTATTACCATGATAGTTTGACTCATATTATGAGACAGATGTATATGACGTGTGTACATCTGTCACTGTCACACTATACCCCTGATGTGATACTTCAATGTTTAATATTACTCTGTGTAACCTCAAATGTATTATCACGTTAAGACCAATATCGGGTTAAATTAAATATTAAGCTAGTAAGAAATATAAGTGGGTAGACAATAAGTATTGTGATCAAAATAATACAATTTTGTCGGAGATTTATTGTAAGGAATGTTGTCATTCGCAATTGAGGGGGATTTTGTGTATGACACGTGAAGGACAGCAGGGAACATGGAACAAATAATTGTATTGTGCGCACGTGCGCTTTTGAGATTCGTTCGCATGTTTGCCCAAGAAGCTCGGGAAATAATGAAATCATTATACGTGACACAAGTCAATAATCTATATATATAAAAGAACTTAATGCTTATAGGGTACATACATAAAAAAAACATTTTTTTAACATTTCCTCTATCTGTCTTTCTGTATAATAGACTCTCGTAGTATTTGTGGTGGATATTCTTGTATTCCATATGATTTTTTACTAATATATAACGAACAGTACTTAAAACTATTTACAAGTAGAATACTTGGCCCAAATCGGTGTCTCTCGGGATCGTGCCAAGAAGGCTGGCACCATTGCCACGTTGAATAGCAATGCTGATTCTCTGAGTGAGAAAAGCCCCAGCCCGCTTGTCACGAATGACAAAAGACAAAACTAATGAGCTATATACTGCAAAATGTAAACTAACGAGTATAAAATGTAGATCACATTTTGGAAATAAGAACGTCAAATTGTGATAATTTTCCCGTAAATTTCTGTCAAAGTAAAGTCGATTTTAAGTTTAGTTAAATGTCTGTAAATTACTGACATTATGTACCTATACGTGATTTGCCTTGACGTGACACCTCTTACTGACATTTCGCTTATTTTCTCGTAGATGCGTGTGTCTGTATGAGGGTGTCATTTCGAACGATTTGTGATTCCGAGATTCCGTACTGCTTGTAGTAAGCTCATATGCTAACTTGTAAAATAAGGTTGTTATATAAAATAGAATGAAAAGTTGTGTTTGCGTTTATCTGTGGATATGCCATTGGAACTCTGTGGATCAATGTACATTTATCGATATAGAGTGGTAGTGTTTGTGGAAACACTCTACCTTTTAAGAAATATTGTCTACCTTTTGATTTAATCATTACGAAGGATTTTCGAACGTATCAGGAGCCATTACGTATTCAAAGTACTTGTATACTATAATACACTACAATAAACGTTCTACACGTTGACACCAGTCTCCTCAATTCACAATACTTTCATTTAATAACCTTTAGGGAACCTTAAAAACTTAACTGTTTCTATGTTAGTCATGTACTTAATGTTAATAATAATAGTACTACTAATAGCAATACTAATAATACTACAACAGCCGTGGTGGCCTTGAGGTTTGAGCAGTGGCCTGCTACGCAAGCGACGTAAGTTCGAATCCCAGCGGGGCCTGTACCATTGAGATTTTCTAAAAAAACATATGTACAGTGATTTTACACCACGTGCTTTACGGTGAAGGAAAACATCGTGAGGAAACCTGCATATTTCTGAGAAGTAATTCAATAACGTATGTAAAGTGTCCGAGACGGCGATGGACTCACCATCTGTCACGTTGGCACTTAATCATCTTCGGTGAAAAGTGGGTGTTGTGATTACAACACCTCTGCCTACCCCTTCGGGGAATACAGGCGTGAGCATATGTATGTATGTAATAATACTACCTATAGGTTACCTATAGAGAGTATTAATATAGTACTTATAACTTATGTAGGTACATTAAAAACATTTGCTCAAAGCTCTTACATTAAGGTTTCTAAAAGGAAAATCATTAAAATCAACAAACCAGTATTTACAATCGGGAACAACGAAATTAGAGATGAAAGATATCCTCTTTGCGTTTGTTACGGCTCATTTACTGCCAATAATGGACCGATGATTGGTTTCAGGGTTCATTCATGGTATCAAATCACGTAACCGTATTTACAGTAAAAGTAGGTAGGCTACCTTGGAACATACTCTTTTATGAATCTAAATATATATAACTCAAAGGTGACTAACTGACTGACTGATATATTGATCTCCTACTGAATTTCGGTTACGGCGGCTAATCTCAACGAGGATCAGCCATGTACGCAGGAGATATTATAGTGCACAAGTGTGTGCGCAAACACAGGTGCACTCTTTATTCCCTCACTCTCAAAGTCCGATGGGACGGCAATCCGACACGACCGGAGAAAGATCAGCCGGAGGGCCAACGGCTTAACGTGCTTTCCGAGGCACGGGGGTGGAAACACCACCAACTTCCAAACTCCGGGCATTTTATTGTGAATTTCTTGACAGAAAAACCCAATAAAAATTTTTGACCCGACCCGGGAATCGAACCCGGGACCTCGTGATTGGCAGGCAAACGTACTATCCATTAGACCAACGAGGCAGTCTGACTGATATAGCCTGACTGATATAGTGATCTATCAACGCACAGCCGAAACCACTGGACGGATCGAACTGAAATTTGGCATGCAGGTAGATGTTATGACGTAGGCATCCGCTAAGAAAGTTTTTTGATTAATTCTATCCGCAAAGGGATAAAATAGGGTATGAAAGTTTGTTTATATTTTAAACCCAGATATTATATAAAACTACATCTACGCGGGTGAAACCACGGGGCACAGCTAGTTTATTATATATAAATAAAAAACCGTAAACGGAACCTTATCCGATGGAATACAGTGAATTTATAATAGTTAGTCTAACATGACGATTTTGTTTCTGTTGATATAGAATTTTTAGGATCGGTAGGTACACTTATGAATTATCGCAGTAAATATAAAAGACCAATTACCGACTTTTTTTTTAAATTCTGTTTAATAACTATTAGTACGTAGAAGCAATTGCAAATCGTCCACTATACGAAATGTCGAATAACACTTATTTTGACCTCGGTAGTACCGAAGTGCCATCGCACTTCTCGCCAGCGACTGGGAGTATATCACCACGCTTTGGAACCCAAATGGTCTCACATTGATAGTTCCCAAAGTACCTTCCTTCCACGGTCGCTCAACTTGTGAAATGAACTCCAACATACGAGCAGATACGACATGCGGCTCTTCAAGAAAGAATGCCATGGGTTTCAACCCATGGCATTGTAAGCAACCATAGGCGCGGTAACCATTTACCATCTGTGCCCCAAGAAAAGGTTTTGACACTTTCGAACGTCATTGTTTGACCTTGCGATTGCTCAAAATGTGTCAAGCGACGTCGTTTGAACAGCATATCCATGGGGAACAGGTGGGCCTCGCCTGCTTGTTTGCCACCATAATGGTATGAAAAAAAAAGAAAAAATATGGTGCGAGGTAATCGTACAAATAAACAGTCTAGTTAACTCCTATACGTAGCAAGACAGCTACGGCGGTTTATAGTTTGAAGTCTTTTATAGACTAGTTTAGTGGCCAACTGAGAAAAATTGTGGAGATCCAATCTCGTGTTATCGCTTACTTTCTTGAGTACACCTCGATAGTAAACGTGAGCGTTATTTGCATGCAAAGTATCGAAGCCGACATTGTTATGGAAGGTGAACTACATACTTTTTACGAACTAATACAAACGCTCATTGTATCTTCCGAGCTTTCTAGCTAAAACTATATTGGAAAGTCTCAGAAGTTGTAAATTATCGTATGCGATTACAAATGTGTTTTTCTAAGAGTGCATTTAAGTGCGTCACACTCACATCACTTGAAACAAAAAACACAATAATAAATTTTTGATGATCATAAACACATTTTATTACCTATATTAATGTATGCTCTTTGCTCCAGTGTTTTAATTTTCACTCGTTTAGTAAGAAAGTATTTTCTAACAATTATTCTTGACGTCTTCCTTATTAATCACCTTTTGTTGCTAGTTCTATCCTATCAATGTAACTACTGTAAAAATACACAACTTATACGAAGTTTTTAGAGTTTCGTGTTAATACCGCTAGATGGCGCTATGCCCACAACAAGCAATTCTGTATCGCGCTATTGAGAGTCTCGTTTGAATAGTGTCGTCCCCAGCCTTTCAATCTGAACTCATACTTACCTGGCGTAGGGGACACCGTGATCAAGAAGGCGGTTCCCCCAGGGCGAGGCTCTCCCATTGCACTGCGGTTGGGTTGACCCCTGCGATTATCCCTAATGTGGATAACTCGGGCGCGTTATTTTTGATAGTGGGGACTGCGTTCGCGCCGTCCCCCATTTAAAACTCAGTCAAAAAGTAAATAATTGATAAGTTTATTTTATTACTTATCATGATTATAATCATATATATGATAAATTGTTATCAAACAAGTTTATTGAGGGACGTAAAAATTAAAAAGAGAAATAGGATAAATAAGACTATTGTCAATAAATTACTTACCAATATCTTTTTTATTACTAAAAGATTGTTTACAAATTCTTACGAATAAGTTTAGCTGTTCTTGAGCTCGGGTACTCTACATACACATACACGGTAATAAAATATGCCAACCGTCTTACTTATTGGCTTTCAATGCGCGGCTTACATTTACTACAGAGTGCATTTCCATTTAGAGGTATAATATATCTTGTATTGTGTATGGTTGGATATTCGTTTCAAAGTAACTGGAATAGTTTGGTATTTTGCGAGCTATATTGTCAATTGTAAAGTGAGTAAAAAGCCTCTACTGGGTTGCAATATCCCAGGTACTTTACATAAACATAAGTATACATTTTAAATTTTGTAGTTCCCTGTATTTTTTTTTTAAATAACATACGCTAACATAGTTCAAAGAATTAGCAAGCTGAAGTGGCAGTGGACCGGACATATCTCACGAAGAACCGGCAACGGCTGGGGTAAACGTAGAGTATGCCCTCCGGTCAGGTGGGATGACGATCTGCGAAAGACTGCAGGCAGATACTGGATGCGGCAAGCTGAAGACAGGGCGCTTTGGCGCTCATTATGGGAGACCTATGTCTAGCAGTTGACCAATATAGGATGATGATACGTTAACAAGCTATGCTAACAATGCATCTATAGACAACTGCTCGAGTATAACTCACAATACGATAAGTGATTACAAAATACATGTATTCACGGCATAAAGACCAAGCATAACTTCTCAAAAGTCTAAAAACCTGAGAACATTGCAGCGAATGTACTTCAACGATAAGTTTCAAATTAATCTAGACTTTTACCTTTGACTCAAGTAGTTTTCAACTTAGGTGCAGAAAGTTCGTGTGAATTCCTTGTGAAATTAAAGTTTTGTAGTACATTGAGTGCTATATAATTTAACTCTAATTCATTTACATTAATTACGGGGGGACGGCGCGTACGCAGTCCCCACTACCAAAAATAACGCGCCCGAGTTATCCACATTAGGGATAATCGCAGGGGTCAACCCAACCGCAGTGCAATGGGAGAGCCTCGCCCTGGGGGAACCGCCTTCTTGATCACGGTGTCCCCTACGCCAGGTAAGTATGAGTTCAGATTGAAAGGCTGGGGACGACACTATTCAAACGAGACTCTCAATAGCGCGATACAGAATTGCTTGTTGTGGGTATAGCGCCATCTAGCGGTATTAACACGAAACAACAGCAATAAAATTGTATGAAGTTTTGTATTTTATAATGTAAAATTATAGACAGTAAAAGGCATACTTTATTGTAGAGCAACAACATATTTTAAGATTTTTTACATAAATTACATAATTAGACATTTAATAAAACTTATTGAATCACACACTAATAAAATTATAATAACGTGCTCAATACATAGATTATGATGAAATACAAAATCGTTTTAAAAAGCAATAAATTATTTATAAATGAAACTACACTTAGTCTGATCAATTGGCAAAAGACGAATCAAACCAGATTCATGAGAATATATCATATTATTATCTCTATCGAAAGCAACGCCGAATGAAGAGGGTACGTCAAGTATTTTCCTCATTAACATATTATCTTCATCAAATAAGTACAAACCATCAAACAGACTAGCGTACATTTTACCATAGTTGTCTAAGGTCAAAGCTTGCACCTCTTTTTCATAGGCACTTCTGAGTAACACAGTTTCCTTCGGGGTCATGTTATAAATACCACTAAAATTTGAGAAAAACATATCAGCGTCTTTGAATTTAAAATAATTTATAGCCATGTCGTCGAACTCAGATAAATGCGTGATACTCCCTTCACTGTACGAGTAAATTTTCCCTTCAGGATATGTGGCATAATACAATACACCGTCCTTAAAGACTATATCAGAAGCCCAATTATCGTGCAAGCTGCTAATAATTCTGATTGGTGTTTGTCTAGGTTTGTATTTGTAAATATTATCATAAGCGCCGATGTAGACGTCACCAGTTTCTTGGTCGACGGCATGAGAATTTCCAGCTTCAATGCCTTTTATTTTGTAGTATGTTTTCAAGTCTAGATTCAGCCTGACTGATATTGAATCTGTGCTGTCGTCGTTAAGGGCGTAACTGAAGTATAGGTCGTTCGTCACCTTGTTTACGTCCAGGAGATAAGGTCTGTCAAAATGTTTGAGTATTAATTCCTTCCTGTAGTAGTTACCATCTATCGATACTCCACGGCACTCGTCCCTCACTACTCGAGCTTGGACTGCGACGAGATAGCACAAGGCAATCAAGAACCTCATTGTGACCTGAAATGTATTTACAAACTGTTAATTATGTGTTTATGCATAAAACTTATATACATGTACATATCCTCACACCTGTATTTCCCTAAAGGATACGCAGAGGTGTTGAAATAACAACACCCACTTCTCATCGAAGATGCTCAAGTGCCAACGAGATAGATGGTGAATATATCGCCGTCTCAAGCACAATACGGTGAACTTCTAATTATTAATTCGGATAGGTAATTGGAGAACACGAGCCTTTTGCCGTGGTGTGAAATCACCACACAAGTTTTTACAAACTTATTGACACAGGATGCTGGGATTTGAAGTTGTGTCGCTTGCAAAGCAGGGCATTTTTTCATGAGGGTTTCCTCCTTCAAAAGCTCCCCAGTTCTAAAGGTCGGGGTATGTGGGATTTTTACCTCACTAAAACCCCCCGGTGGCCATCCTCAGTGCTCAGGGGGGACTCCGGGTGCTCTGATAGATCGCACCGGTGTCCCCCCAAGAATTGAGGGGGCACATCCCCGGATAAGCTGTATCGCCGCCCCTGGAGACCTCGCTGTGCAAGGCAGCGCGAGCCACATCGCCCTGCCACCTTCCCGGGCCCTCGGCTCGGTGGTCAAAGCCCCCACCCCGACCACCGCCAGCAGGTCCTCCGGCCCACTTTTAGTCGCTTCTTACGACAGGCAGGATTACCATAGCCAAATTCTTAGACCCTGGCTATTGGGTAGAGCAGGGTACTACTTTAACCCCACGGCAACGCCGGCTCTCATCATACTGCACAACACAAAAGTTGAAGCTATTGAAATAATCGCGCGGATAACACTAATACCTTTATTCCTGAACATGGTTTAAACGAAGACTAGACTGAACTCAGAATAAAACTATGTCCATCCCTTTTTAAATCCGTAGCGCAGAAAGAGATAGAGCTACTTTTAAACCAATGACATAGTTTTGTAATACTCCCTGTAAAGGTAAAGGTCCGCGAAAATCTTGGAATAGAAATAGAAATAGAAATAATATTTATTCACATGAAATATGGTACAAAAGGTAGGTGTTATTAAAGGTTACATGAATCACATATTTCACCCAATTTTAGGGCATGTAAATATTAACTTAATTATCTAATTAAGTACTGCAGTTACATTTTAACCACATATTAAACATATCAGCATTTATTTTTCATTATATACACCATTCTTTATTGCACACTTCAAAATATACTACGTAATTAAGTACTAGAATTTATAATAATTTTTCTAAATGTTCACATATATATACATATTATATCTGCATGAGATCGTCCATAACATCATGTATTGTGTAAAAACATTTTTTAACTAGCCATTCAAACAATGTACTTTTAAATGGATTTGGGGGTAAAGTTTTCCATTTTTCTGGTATTTTATTGTAAATTGAAATACACATCCTGTAGCTATTTTGGGAAAAACATTGAGTTTGTGATGAGGGTAAAGTTGACTTATTTGGGAACCTTGTGTTTAATTTACATTATCTATACTTACTTAATTTGCATGTAATTATCAATACACAAGTTATTTTCAGTATGAGTAATAACAGATATCGCCTAAAATGTAGATACCTGTCTGTATTTATTACGAAAACAAAAACAAAATCGTGTTTCTTAAGGACTGAATGCATTATTAAATAACGTTAGCACAAGTTGGCTCAAAGAGAAATTTTAACACAAGATATGCACACTCTAATACTATTTGTAGTAAGTAGTTGTATACGAATGCGAAGAAACTTCTCTCCCGACCTAAGCTCGTAACAAAATGGAATGGAACTCGAAATTAAGTCAGAGGAAAATACGCATGAGAAGATTCTTCATAAAATGACAAACATTTATTATTATAACATAACGAGTTTTGAGATTAGACGACTATTTATTTATATATCATTCTAAAAGCACCGAATAGGTACTTAAATTTTAATATGCATATTACTCTAGCATAACTCCCAAGTAAGGATTGTTGTTTAAAATAAATATCACAGCCTTACATGACTTTTTTCATGAAAATTAAGGCGAAATTTACATTAAACTTAGGTCGAAAGCTATATAAATAATTGTTATTAAATAAGATAAGATATTAAAACCACTTACCCGGGATGCTGAAACCAGATGAAATTAATCAATGTTTTCCGAGTTACATTTATATACATATCATTGCTGTTCAACTTTACCTCAAGATTTAGGATAACTAGGAACAGAAAATCTATGGAGTATTAGCGTTAAATACTTTCAAGTCGTTAATTCACTAATTGAAAATCGAGTATACAGTATAAATACTTTAGCAATAGTTATAATAATAGAACTGCATGTAGACAACCTTTTTTATTGTTAGCTAGCTGTGCCCTGCGGTTTCACCCGCGTACATTCCTTGTAACATTAGCTATATGCCTATGAAAGCCCCATTAAAATCCGTCTCGCCGTTTCAGAGATAACCCGGAACAAAGTGACAGACAGACAGATAGCCTGAGAAAATTTGCTTAATTTTGTGTCGATACCGTACGTATAATTTCATATGTATTTTGTGTAAAGATGTTATTTTGGAACTAACAACAGATACTTGAATTTTATTTATCAGTATAGTTGTTACTGTCGATGGTAGTGAATAGGGTAAACAACAAGTACCTATTTATCAACTATTATCCTCCTGGGGATGTCCAAGTTATTGTATTCATTGTTTTGAATAGTTTATTACATATTGAAATGATATACATTAATATTTTTATTTATTTCGCACTTGCATACTTCCACGAATTCAGTACAAAAGTATTTCATTTGTTCGCATTCAAATACATACACATACATATGCTCACGCCTGTATCCCATGGGGGTAGGCAGAGACCATCGTTTGCCACATGCTACGATCCTTACTTTTGCTTCATCCACATTCATACACTTTCTTCGGTTACGAGAGCTCCGAATTTGACCTTTCTGAAAAATACTATTAATATGGTCATAGTAGTTCTTCCTTGGACGCCCTCTACCGACAATTCCGGTCACATACGCTCTTTAAATTTGTTTCGTTAAACGCCTTTCACTCATTTTTTCGATAAAATCTATTAGAATTAAGTAGAATGTTATACTAGGTATCTCTTGACTGCTGGGGGGGTCACGGCGAAGCATGTGAAGACGTATCACGTGCACCCCTCTTAGCGACTTGGAGGAACACCGTGGAGTTTAGTCGGTGTGAGTCCGACATAACCCTTCCGCTGCCCCCGCGGCGGTTGGTGTATCCATAACGGATTCTCCACGTTTTTTAGTAGCTTTGACTTGTAAATGTCGTTGTCAAGGTCATTCGAGCAAATAAATATGGGTTACTCTATATTCTAACATCCATATAATGCACACCAATAGCATAGGTCTCCATCATGATGTTAATTTAGGACCTGTCATGATAAGCCATAACTCTTTAACAGCTGAATTTAGACTTAAACTGAAACTCAAACTCAAATATATGTTTATTTGATTAGACTTTTAACAAAGTGAGTGATATGTTGTAAGAGCCGTGGTGGCCTCGGGGTATGAGCAGTCGCCTGCTACGCAAGCGACGCAAGTTCGAATCCCAGCGGGGCCTGTACCAATGAGATTTTCTAAAAAACTTATGTACAGTGATTTCACACCACGTGCTTTACGGTGAAGGTAAACATCGTGAGGAAACCTGCATATGTCTGAGAAGTAATTCAAAGACGTATGTACAGTGCCTGAGACGGCGATAGACTCACCATCTGTCACGTTGGCACTTAATTAAATTCGGTGAAAAGTGGGTGTTGTGATAACAACACCTCTGCCTACCCCTTCAAGGAATACAGGCGTGAGCATATGTATGTATGTATGATATGTTATTGTAACTGTTGGTGAACCGAATTAAATAAATAAAAAAAATGGAGACATGATGTAGGTACTCCCGAATATAATACATAATATAAAGAACATAAATCTCAAATTACACGTAGTGGAATATCCCAAATAACTAAGAAATGTCTAAGTATCCACCTCAAGGTTGTATAGTCGATAAAGTAAGAATGTCTCAAGTATTACGGATTAGGGACAACTCGTTGGACTTTGATTATAAGCACTCTATGAAGTAACCGTTCTTATCTTAGCTCAAACGTCGATTCTGAGAATCGTTCTTTTGACATCCCACGACTTATTCGAGATATGTCGACAAAGATCTCTCAGTGTCTTCAGAATTCGTGTACTTATTACTGAACTCTTAGAATTAATTTACATAGGAATCTGTCACAGTAGCACTTAATCATCTTCGGTGGCACATATTTGTTTAACTCCTCTGCGTATTCCTTCTGGAAATGACTAAATATTCCAAATCATGTATTCATATATATATATATATATATATATATATATATATATATATATATATATATATTTATATGGGAGACGGCGCGTACGCAGTCCCCACTATCAAAAATAACGCGCCCGAGTTATCCACATTAGGGATAATCGCAGGGGTCAACCCAACCGCAGTGCAATGGGAGAGCCTCGCCCTAGGGGAACCGCCTTCTTGATCACGGTGTCCCCTACGCCAGGTAAGTATGAGTTCACAATGAACGGCTGGGGACGACACTATCTAAACGAAACTTTCAAAAGCATGATACATAATTGCGTGTTTTAGTTATAACGCCATACCGATATTAATAAGAATCTAAAGCAATTTTTTTCCACCTTATAATATGAATATAAGAGTATATATTTATTCACGTTAATTAAAGTAATAATTATCTTATTTTATCTATTTTACTCTACCTTTGATTGGAACTCACCGTGACACTGCGATTTATCTCTATAAAAATAAAAGTGTCTAACAGCCGGCATATAATAATGTTTTATAATAATGTCGCTAGATGGCGCTATACCCATAACAAGCCATTCTGCATCGCGCTTTTGAAAGTTTCGTTTAGATAGTGTCGTCCCCAGCCGTTCATTGTGAACTCATACTAGCTACCGGCCGATCTCGTTGCTGATGACGCTCTCGAAGGTGTTCGAGAAGCTCCTGCTGCAACACATCGTGCCCCACGTCCCACCTCGCCCGGAGCAACATGGGTTTCGGGCCGAACACTCTACGACGCTCCAGCTGTCGAGGGTACTGCACTCACTCACCGTATCACGCAATAAGCGCGAGACAACGGTTGCAGTATTCCTCGACATGGAGAAGGCGTTTGATCGCGTCTGGCATAACGGTCTGCTGTACAAGCTATCGACGTCGACCATTCCTCGCCGAGTTGTCAAAGTCCTTGCATCCTTCCTGCTAGACCGGAGATTCTTCGTGTCGGTAGAGGGAGCGCACTCCGACGAACGACGCATAGAAGCGGGAGTACCGCAGGGGAGTTGTCTCTCCCCTGTGTGTTACGCGCGTTACACCGACGACATCCCAGTGGCGAAGGACTGCCATCTGGCCCTGTACGCTGACGACGCGGCGTACTACACATCCTCTATAAACAAGAACCACGCCGCGTCCAAGATGCAGCGCAACCTGGATGGTCTGCCAGAATGGCTGGCCAAATGGAGGTTGTCGGTGAACGTGGCGAAAACGCAAGCGCAACCCGCCGAAGCTGAAGATGCAAGGACAGGAGATCGAATGGTCGAAGACCGCGAAGTACCTCGGGGTAACCATCGACCGTCGCCTGATGATGAGCAACCACGTGAAGGGAGTCGTCGCCAATGTGCGTGTCACAAGGGCACTTCTTCGTCCAGTGCTCTCGTCCCGCCTCCCCCTCAGGACCAAGCTGGGGGTCTACAAGGCCTACGTGCGGTCTCGCCTCACGTACGCAGCGCCCGCCTGGTACGCCCTGGCGAGCGCGACTGCCAAAGCCACTCTACAACAACAACAGTCCGCCGCCCTGCGTACCATCGTGGGCGCGCCTCGGTACGTGAGGAACGCGACGATCGCACGGGACCTCAAGGTCGAGAGCCTGGCCGACTTCATCCGCCGCCTGGCCTCCAATATGTTCGCGCGGGCAGACCGGTCGCAGCACCCGCATCTGCGGGACCTTGCGCCTCTGCACGCGCGACCACCGGAAGGCCGGCCCTACGCGCGCGAGCTCGTTCGCGCGCCCGACACCTAGGACGACGACTTCCACGCGACACCGTGAGAACACCTAGTCACCGCCTGCTCGCTGGTCGTTAGCTGGGCCTCCCCCCACGGGGTCTCACCCGGCTGGCTTGTACCGCGCTGAGGGCGGCGTCAAGAGGATCTCTCACGCGTGCCACACTCACTGGTTGCCCAGTGCCAAGGCGACATCATCGGCCAGCACTCCTCCGGGTGCAGGCGCACCAACCCAACGCCCCGCGCGGATCACCGTGCGGCGATGGACACCACCGTCAGGGGGCCAAAAGCCCCGAAACGGTATCCCAGCTCCCCTACAGGGGCTGTGAGACGACTCAGCAGTGTGTGAACTCATACTTACCTGGCGTAGGGGACACCGTGATCAAGAAGGCGGTTCCCCCAGGGCGAGGCTCTCCCATTGCACTGCGGCTGGGTTGACCCCTGTGATTATCCCTAATGTGGATAACTCGGACGCGTTATTTTTGGTAGTGGGGACTGCGTTCGCGCTGTCCCCCACATTAAACTATAACATGCTTAATTACGTAGTAATAAGGTCACTATAACGTACATAGTTAGAAACTTTAAAAACCGACTTCAAAAAATGAGGAGGTTTCTTAATTCAATCAAATATATACATACATATTTTATGTGTGTTCGCGTAATAATTTCGTCGTTTATGGAACGATTATGTTTTTTTTTTTTTGATAACGAGCTATTTCGAATGTGGTACCATGATAACAACAAGAAACTGATGGTGGCATCCCGGAGAAATCGAGGGGAACTTTCGAAACTCGTAGCGACGGCTAGTACAATTTTTTTGCAAGTCTTTGAACGCAATACTATTTTATAAAAGTGTAGAGTGGTGTGTTTGGGTTTGATTAATTTGATTATTTCACTTTACACCTAGATGTTGAAAAAAAACAGTTACTGAAAAGTTTGGAAGCAAAATAAATATAAAAAAATAGGAAAATAAAATACTGTTGAATAAATTACTCACTTCTGAAGTGAGTGTTCGATACCATTTAATATTTAATTACATTTTATTAGATAATATTTTATTTTCTTCCTTTTTAACGCGGTTTCCGTCTTTTTATAAACAAATGTGTGTAATAATTTGATTGTCTTAAACGCCGATCGACCCTAGATTTCGAATTTCAAGCTAAATCATTGGATCATTGAACCACAGAAGCGTCATAGACATGAGAATAGATAGATTACTAGTCCCAACAGTTTCCGCATATCGAGTTCATAATTTGTTTTCCAATATTTCCGAGAGAAAGTTCATAACAAATTACGCGGCGTTGGCTCTACCGTGATTTATTTTTAAAAGCTATTGTACCTGACACTAATTGACTCTGACGGCAGTCTTTATTTATTACAAAGCTTTATGGTAAAGTAAAATTACAACCGAAGAGTTTCTATTTCGTGGTTGCGATCAACTTTAATTGAGTTACCTACGTTACTTTGAAAGTCGCGGTCACGTTTTCACAAGGGCTGTCAAATTAAGGGCGATATTGGTATTTCACGTGTTATATATGGTGGGAATAAAATTGTGATTTATTCACCGTGAATAAGGTGTATGTGAGTTCCGTTTCATATGAGCATATATTGCTCACTGTTGGTCTTGTGGTTGCATTTGCTGCAAAACTCAAGCTCCTGGGTTCGAACCCCGAGTAGTGTTTGGGGTATTACAATCAGATTTCCCCATTACGTTAGTTCGATCGCTTAATGATTTATTGTTCTTAAATTCTGGCAACTGATAAAGCACTTTTCTCATTTATAATATGGATATACCAAAAACATAGTTTCGGCGAAGGTTTTCTCGTTGAATGTAATATCAAAGCCTTTTATTAGGCAAATTCCGTACGTTACGGAGAGGTAAATTTAATCGTTAAATATTTGTATTACAGACATTATTAAGTTGCGAACCCACTTGAATATCATATTGGATAGACAAATGTTAATATTTAATGCTAATTTTGTTTTTGATGAAATCTACATCATGCCTGGCTGAGTACCATTATGCTCACGCTTCGCTGGTAGAAACGATACAAAATATAATGTCACGTGACATTACATTTCACAGTTCATATGAGAACTTACTAGTTAGAACCTAGTAGAACCTCCTTGAGCCTAAACTAAATAAAACGCATTCCATTGTAAATTTCAAAATAATGTGATATCTAATTTTATATAAGGAAGTGAATACATACATGACAGCTCATAAAAGGAGACAAAAAGATAAACACATTACCTATGCCGATCGTTAATAATATTAGATATGTGCAACAGGTTGATTTCTTTCAACCCCACTTAATCTCCTAGAATGTCGAAAAACTCATTCTTAGTGTAGGTATGCCTATACCTAACTAAAAACCCACTCATATCTCTAATTGCAAATGTCATGTCTCATGTGTCAGATAATCTCTGAAACGGAGTAACAGGCTATTTTTATTTTTTTAAATACATTAGTTTTCCGCAGACCACCTATGAAATGATCTGATACTTCTCACAATATTAAGAATAATAAAATTTTCTTGCAAACCACATGTATATTTATAAACCACAATATAACAGACATTAACAGTTTTATAGCAAGACAATAAAATTAGAAGGTCGAGTAAAGATGTCATAAACGCGATTTACGAACAGGAATAAGTGTACCCAGTAAATTAGATGGTTTTCCAGTTATTATGACAGTACTAATAATAAGGTACCGTACAGATAGCACCCCTTTGCCCTGTTCTGTTTGTAACATTTTATGGGAATTGAGAAGCAGGTGCAATTGAAAAATGATTTTTGAACGAGCCCATTCAAAAACAGCAGACATATGATTGTATACGAAAATAAATAAAAAGGAGTCCCTTTAGGCAGGGTTCCGAAGATACTGGCAGCAACCTTTGAATGGCAAGACTAATATTTAACATACTTGAGCGTTGATATGGCCTGCGTGCTTTTCTCATTTTGTATACGAACGTTAAAAAGCGCCCCAAGTGGCGAGAATTGGAAGTATTACGTCTTGATACCAAAAAAAGCGACAAACGCAGAGTTAAGGGACTACGATTTATAATCCTTTAAAATCTGAAAATTTTAAAGTACTTTGTTGAAGTCTAATCACAAATATATAAAGATTAAAGCTAAAGAAGAACTATCAAAATATTCATAAACGACGAAGATATCCGCGAACACAATATATATATATATATATATATATACGGTCAAATTGAGAAACCGCCTCCTTGTTTTGAAGTCGGTTAAAAAAAATATTTTTATGGATTTTTAAAAAACCTGAATGAAACCCTTACAGCCTCGCTCCAGCTACGACAAAGCGTGAAAGCCTCACAAACAGACAAACCTACATACGGGTTTATAATATGTACATATATATAAATAGCGTCTGTATTTAGGAGAAGAATTAAAATTTTTTATTTATTTCCATTATATTACAAATGGCAAACGGTGCCTACCCCCATGGGGTACAGCCGTTCGCATATGTACTATATTAAAATTGCAATAGATTGCATTCCATTGTATATTTTATCCAAATTGTTCCGGATAGTTGTCATTTATTCGTACAATGTGAAATGCACCATAAGTAAGCCTGCTGGACTGGAAACTGGACCTTTAGTGGTTTCCACTTTCCGCCCTATTGAGCCACTGGTAAATCGTTCTTCACACTGACTTGACTTAATTAATCTTCATTAGAACATAAGCCAAACCTTTGTGTACTGCTATATTTCATGGACTTTACATACAATTTACTTCAGTACCCCTGCTTCGCTCCTATCACGGGTTTGCAACCGATTTCGTAATCTGTACTCGCTAGCGTCACACGCAATATTTGTATGAGATATTTTAGTTCTTCACGTCACCGCTGGGAGTCGCTACACAATTTCTCATACATTCGGCGGAGACACTAGCGAGTATAGATTACGAAAACGGTGACAAACCCATGATAAGGGTACTGGACTCATCTAGTTACAGCGGAGTAAGCCAGGTCTTGTCTGGCTATAATGAGTTGCATAAAATAAATTAAGATGTATGTATACACTAATTAACGTATACACGTCAAATACATCTATCTCATAATAAGAGTAAAACTATCATGGCAATAAGAGCTCATGGTTAGGCCCCTGATGTCTTTGTGAAACCTAAATGCATCGGGCCTGGCAGTCAGACAACAGACAGAATATTATAATAGTACACCCTAGCGTACACAGCTTCTGTCTGTCTGTCTTTCCACTTCTAAGCCATTGAACTGGTTGAACATTGAATAAAATATCGTCTGCAAACACGGTTTTGTGCCTCTGAGCCAATGGTGAGTATGCACTGGGGGCCTATCATCATCGTTTTAAGCAGAGCGTACTAAGATCTTCTGAGCTTTGACGTTTTTTTTTTTTGTGATTCAATTCAAATTCAAAATATCTTTATTTGATTAGACTTTTGATAGAGTGCTTTCAAATCGTCAGAACGACACGATTACACAGGATTACACATGCTACCGCCGTGTTCGGAAGATTGCTCTTACTGAGAAGAACTTGGCAAGAAACTCAACAAATACCCTTTTCAGACGTTTGCCACGTAAGTGGTATAAATAAATAGGTAAGTAGCTAATAGTATGCACAGTGATTTTGCTATAATTTTTCTTTCTCCTTTTCAATGAAGCCTCATTGTAAGCTGTGATAGACTAGTGAAGCGAGTCCGCTTTGAAGCTTGAAAATGTTTGTAGACTTAATTTATTAACACGGTAAGTATTTCGCTAATGTACTATGTATAATTAAGTATTAAATAAATTGAGGACAGTACTAGAGCAGGAATGTAATATTTACCTAATTTACTTATATACTAATACTAGCAAACCCCGCGGTTTCACCCGCGTAGACTTGTCTCAGCCCGATTTAATATGCATTGAGTGAAAAGCTATTCAATCAAATTTAAAAAAAAAATTCAATTACTAACAGACACTTTATTTTTATTTTTCTGTATGTATAGATTCGGGATATATTATATTGTATCCTATGAACATCTCCGGGTTTTAAGTAACCTCCCCACCAATTCTCAGCCAAATCGGCTCATCTGTTCTTGAGTATTAATAAGTGTAACTAACATGACTTTCTTTTATATATATTGATTAATTACCTAATTTACTAATATTAAATGTAATACTTTTTCAGGCTTTAAAATGTGTTTATCTCTCATGTGTCCTATTCCATTTATGTTCTGTTAACAGCTGA
The DNA here is from genome assembly GCA_929442735.1 of Watsonalla binaria. Taxonomy (NCBI): domain Eukaryota; kingdom Metazoa; phylum Arthropoda; class Insecta; order Lepidoptera; family Drepanidae; genus Watsonalla; species Watsonalla binaria. The sequence continues at coordinate 4,399,273 of OV838932.1, forward strand.
TTATTTAGTTGTTATTATATTGTTGTAATCTTCAGACGGAAAGTTGCATTGAACTATAAACATATAAGTAAAGGTTGACACACTCATAAGCCGATTAAAAACTAAAGTAACTGGGAAAAGTTGTGCTACTGAATGAAGTTTATATCTGCAAGTTATTCAATGAACTCTTATTCCGAGCTCAGTCGTATTACTTTTCCATTATTTATGTATCTTACAGCGTCTGTTCTCAATGGTTTCACCGTCGTAGCGTGAAAACTCATACCTTTAGGGATAACACGTATACTTAACTGCAAATAAAAAGAAGAAACTAAGTTTTGTCCCGGGAAGGTGAGAAGACAGAGATGCCATGAACATAACATCACGACCTATGTCCCAATTAAAGAAAAGGATATTAGTGAACTTTAAATGTCGTTCCTTTGATTTTCAGGTGAGATAGAAGTGTAATTGTCATAACTTGTTAATTGTTGTAATATTGTAAGAGGAGCTCGTGGCACAGTTGCTATTGCGCATATAATTCGATCTGCGAAGTTAAGCAACCCTAGCCCTAGCCAGTAATTGGATTGGTTACTGCCCGAGTTTCCTCCGTGCCTCGGAGAGCACGTTAAGCCGTCGGTTCCCGGTTGCCAATTTATCATCTTTGGCAATCGTTACACACCTAAAATAGTCTGACAACTGGTTTAACCCAGATCACAGATTTTCCTTGTAAAAGGGGTTGCGAGGGTCAGAAGCGACTGCGCTTCGTATAAAAATCGGGTGATCAGTCAACATCGGATTGAATCAAGTGCCGACCGCAACAGTGTATGGGATAAGGCCAGGGAGATGATGTTGTAATATTGTAAAGAAAACAAAACTTTGTATTTTCAGCGAAATAATTTGTGTTTTATTTTGAAGAACCTCAATAATATACATAATGGACTAATAAAATATGAGGAAATACTTGATAGAAACTACATGAGCTATTCACATACTACGCTGAGTGAAATAAGCTCATAATAAGACACATTTTATTTTCTTCTTTGGATAATGTTTTTCGAAGAAATTGAGTTTCGCGTCATATCTGACACGATGGATGTATCCGAGAATGAACCTAGCAGACCGATACACCCTTATTACGAAACATGGTTTAAACGAAGATTATACTAAACTCGGACTAAAACTATGTCCATCCCTTTTAAATCCGTATCACAGGAAAATATGTCGCTACATTTATAAACCAATTAAGTATATCTGTGCATGTTTTGTAATAAGGGGGTAGACAATAGCTATTTACTCTTGCCTACTCTGCTCGGGGAAAGGTTAAGAAAAAATATACTAGAGATAACGAAATACCCAATGGTTTTTAATAAGTTACGGTCTTCAGAAGTCACGCCAAAACGGAAGATTAAAGAATTTAAAAGAATTTATTTAATACCATAACAACATAAAGTCTAATAACAATACAGATCGTAAACAACTTCAATAGTTAAGAAAACTGTGAAGCAGTTGCTTGCGCCCATCTCCAGAGAAACAAGGTAGGTATTTACTATTATTATTATATTTTTGTGTACGTGTGTGTGTGTATGTGTGTGTATGTATGGGAAGATGATTAGTTTGCACAACTCCTTCGGGGAATAAGGAAAATCTGTGAGTTGTATTATGTTTGTCGCGGAGTGTGAATGTAAAGAACTACCTGAGGAAATAAGGTCGCGTGTGTACAGTTGCTTCGGCGGATATTAAATGTCGATAGGATCCCATCTGATTTCAGTGTGCGCTGCTACATGTTAAACAAATTTTACGTTTTTATCGAAATGCATTCTATGTTATATTCTAAAATGATTATATATCTAGGAAAATAAAAAAAATCGGATATCATTATAAATGTTTAAAGTTTTAATAACACATAATACTGTATCTTATAAACAAATTTCGGAATTAAATGACGTTTAAAGAGTTTCGTCAAGTTTATGTGCTATATCCATTATTTGTACCGATAAATAAATTTGAAGAAGGTATCTAATTTCACAAATAAACAGTGTATATGCAGTGCAGTGCAGTGAAAATATACGGTACATCAATACAGATAAATAAAATTGAATTCTAAAATCAGCTTTAGCTCAAATTTTCACTAAATGCACATCACGAAAGTATATACAAACATAAAAAAAAATGTCTTCTGGCTCCGGGTAATCTCTAAAATGACTGGATCGATATCAACGAGACTTTCACTGGCAGATAATTTATGTTACATGGAATGAGGACTTACATACTTTTATTAAAAAAATCATTAGGATTCCGCGGCCCCCCAATAAATTTTGCCTACGCGGACAGCTAGTGTCTACTAAATCTAATCTGTAATATGCCATGATTATCAACATCATAACAAATGAATATCAAGAAACATTGCTCAAAACAGTCGTCAGTCCTTCAATGCATTCTTTGGTGCATTATCTTGCCCAGTGACTGCACACGTTACAGTGCTTTTATTAAGCCCAGTATAAAGTTACTCGAGCTTAGCTTTAGTTTCGGAATTTTAGATATACGAAGTTGTCCCTTACCAAGTGATACTCTATCTTTTTATACACTGGACTTATCGCTCGCATACATTTCCTGGGTTGGCACTTTGGCACCCGATCCAATCCAATGATTACAAGACTGAGCCGCAGTTCTCGGAGGTTTTGTACCTATTCACATAAAATACAGATAAATAAAATTGAAGTGTCTGTTTGTAATTCCAAAAACAGCTTTTCACGGTAACCACAAAAAATACATAATTTAAAAAAATCTGTCTGTAGAGATTTTCACTACAATTAATTGATATTACAAGGAGCAACTCGGGCCAAAAAATATAGGGTTCCCGAAATACAGTCACCCATGAAGTTAAGCCTATGTGAAGCTACGGGACAGGTAGTACTTATTAAATAAATAAAAATTAAGTAAAATCAACGAATTAGTAATTAATTTCGTTTAACGTAATACGATACGTAAAGAAATTTAAATGAGAAAAAGTTTTCTATACCAACAATGCCTGAATAAAAAAATATCCTTTAAAAAGTTTACTTTCCAGAATATTTGTGGGATGGCGGGCAAGATATTTTAAAAGTCTTTTCTAAAATCCAATTACATGGTACGCGGCTACGGCACACAGACTGGAAAATGATAGCGGATAGGTACACAAATAAGGAAAGAGGTATTTTTTAAATCTCCCCGTTATTGTAGGGGATTGGGGCAAATTAAATATTTACTTTGTCATCAAATAAACATGCAAATCTGGCGAGCTCTGTGAAAAGTATTTACCCTGTTTAATGACGTCACATTTACGATTCATACATCTGACAAAACAGAAGTCAAACATTGGAATGTACATTTTTAAATGGCTGGTAATTGTCACACATGTATGCAAATTAAAATATTATAAAAATCCTTTTTATTTTAATATTACTAAGGGGTAAAGCTTACTTTGTAAGGTTACAAGGGTATGTAATCTCTCGATTTAGTGAAACAATTTGAAAAAAAAAAATTCTAGTAAAAGTCACGTTATTTGTGACTGCTATACGTGTCAGTTAATAGGAAACAGGTGGCAATTAATATTTACGGAAGTGAAACCGCTAGTTATTAATAAATGTGACTATTTAAATAAATGGTACTAAAAACTAATTACAAGTAGAAAACTTGGCCCAAATCGGTGTCTCTCGGGATCGTGCCAAGAAGGCTGGCAGCATTGCCACGTTGAATAGCAATGCTGATTCTCTGAGCAAGAAAAGCCCCAGCCCGCTTGTCTCGAGAAGCTTCTACCAGACGACGTGCAACCTCTTTGAAAAGTTGATGAGCATCTGGACCCCAAGGCTCTCGAGTTTTAACCGCAAACGCAGAAAATAAGTATCCTTGACCAATGCAAGCATAGCCCCATTTAAAAGAAAAGTTAAATTCAAATTAAAATTCAAAATATCTTTATTTGATTAGACTTTTAACAAATTACTTTCAAGTCGTCAGAACGACACGATTACACAGGATTATACATACTACCGCCAGGTTCGGAAGTACCAACATAAAGTGAGTCCGGGTTCCGGGTAAACTTAAAATCTAAAATACTTTGCAGTCGAGAGGTTTACTATGTGTAATTACCGTTCAGTGGTCGTATAACTATGCGGTTAGATCGTTTCATCTGGTTTATTGCTTGCTAACTGTGGCCCGCGTTTCACCCGCCTCAACAATACTTCGCAGAACCCATTTTTTTTTTAAATAAATGTAGCTTAATTTACTCCTTGTAACATCAGCTGTAAAAGTCCCGCTAAAATTGGCTCAGCCGTTTGGGACAGATAGAGAAAACTTGAAAAAAATATTTTTTTATGTTAGCATCGTACATACTTTCATATGCATTGTTTCATTGCAACAGTTTTGTAGAGTGATTTCACACCACGTGCTTTACGGTGAAGGAAAACATCGTGAAGAAACCTGCATATTTCAGAGACGGCGACTCGCCATCTGTCACGTTGGCACATAATCATAATCGGTGAAAAGTAGTCCCGTAAGTAACGGGAATACAGGCGTGAGCATATGTATGTATATATGAAAAGCTGTTAATTTGGAATAACAAACAGACACTTCAATGTTATTTATCTGTATAGATATAAATTTGTTAAGTGGTATTACTGCACTAAGCGACGTATAAAAGCCAGGCTACAAGCTGGACGTAGTCCAATACGATGATGAAGAAATCGACCTATAAGATTTTGAGTCTATTCAATACAAAGTAATAAATATACTCACGCCATCTCAGAAGAGTCCCCAAAGGTGTAAGCAGAGGTATTGAAACAACAATTAGTTTGCAACCTTAATCATATTCGGTAAAATGTCACCCACATTATTGTTGATGATGCTTAAGATGATGATTAAGGTTGCAAACTAACATAAAATATTTTCTATTCATTATTACTACATAGATGAAATTGGCTAATTGCAGAAAAGTACTGTGCTAATGAGTAACCAACATGTATGAAAGGGTAATATGATTAATACACTGAATATTAATTAAACAAGTTCATACAAGTATCATTAAGTTGATTAATCTCGTATGAAATATTGCAATTATCGGTTCATTTAAACCATGTATAGTTTGTAGAAAGGATCAATACATAATATTATTGTGATATTTATAGTAACTATTTCGTGCTTTTTTTATATAGTTGCAGGAAAACAAATTATGTCGACCTAACGAAATAAATTTCTATATATTTTATGTCTTCTTAATTTGGGAATGGAATATCCGTCACATACGTTGTAGCGGACTTTGAAACCACTCGGCCAATACGATGACAATTATAATTAGGTATTCATTAAATCCTTCCGCTGCCCCCGCGGCGGTTGGTGTATCCATAACGGATTCTCCACATAAAAAATAAATAAATAAGGTATTCATTAAATATGAGATATTATTCCAGTCATAGTAATGCTCAATGCACAAAAAGTAAGTCGTCATCATCATCTCCCAGACCTTATCCCATACATTGTAGGGGTCGGCACTTGATTCAATCCGATGTGACTGATCACCTGAAATTTATACGAAGCGACTGCCTGACCTTCACAACCCCTATTACGAGTAAAATCGGTTTTCTGCTAAAAACCAGTTGTCAGACTTTCTACACAACATCCTGTTTTTTCCTAACAAATTAAGTGCCTAATAAAAATGTATCTTAGCGGAGTTCACGCACAAAAACGGCACCTACTTGATGATGAACACAATGAAAACTATGTCAGAGTCCCCGGGGTGAGCATTGATCGGTCCATTTCCTTGAAAGCCTCGTAAATTGCTACTTGCACCAATAAAACCGATCGTCAGCCCAGTCCACCGAGATGCTAGTATTACTCGTAAACATTTCATCGCTTTAGGTTTTATATTACGTTCTTATGTCAGGTTTAGAAAAGATTTTTAGAAATGGACATTATGTGAGTCATGGTGGCTTTGAGGTTTGAGCAGTCGCCTGCTACGCAAGTTCGAACCCCAGCGCGGCCTGTACCTATGAGTTTTTTAAAAAAAAAACTTATGTACAGTGATTTCCCACCACGTGCTTTACGTGAAGGAAAACATCGTGAGCAAACCTGCATATTTCTGAGAAGTAATTCAATGACGTATGTAAAGTGTCTGAGATGGAGATAGACTCATCATCTGTCACGTTGCCACTTAATCATCTTCGGTGAAAAGTGGGTGTTGTGATAACAGCATCTCTGCCTACCCCTTCTGGGAATACAGACGTGAGCATATGTATGTATTATGTGAAAATTAACGTAATCTATATCTATACATACATACCGATAAATAAAATTTAAGTGTCAGTTTGCAATTCCAAAATTACACCTTTTGAGTAAATGCATATGAAAGTATTGACTAAATGCACGGTACTGACAATGAAAAACCAATATTTTTTTATTCTCTGTCTGTCCATCTGTCTGTCTGTCTGTTTGTTCCAGCTAATCTCCAAATCGGCTTTTAACTAGATTTTTACTGGCGGATAGCTAATGATACAAGGAGTAACTTATGTAATTATTACTTTAAAAAAAATATTATGGTCCCGCGGGCCACCCGTAAAATTAAGTCTATGCCGGTGAAACCGCAGGGCACTGTTAGTTAATTATAATTATTATATCTGTAGCATGCGTTTGTGAGATTCTAATTCTAAGAACATTTATTCAAAGCTTTAAATGTTTATTTATTTATTTATTTATTTATTTAACCTTATAGAACGGCTTGAAGCCACTTAAACTAAAGGGAAAAAAAGGAGCACTTTCATGCAGTCTCCTCACAAAACTCCAAACATACACACAAAATATTCTTCCATTCATCCGCAAACAAATCACATTCAGGGTGATTATCCAGGAAAGCGTTGAATACGGAGAGAGTGCGCGGGACAGGCGAACGGGCCCGAGCGACTGTGCGACTCGTGGGCACACAGAATAACTTGTGCTTCCTGCCGCGCAAGTAATTATTTGGCACGTAGAAGCGGCACAACTCTTCATGAAGAGAAGGAGCATCAATGTGACCACGTATTGTCTCAAGACCAGTTATCATTTGCGCATGTTTTCTCCTGACCTGCAAAGAATTATACCCTAATGTTGCGAAACAAACGAACGTACGTCTGAACGATTGTCTGAACAACCGATATCCCTCGTGCCTCACAAAATGTATACATAACTAGCTCTGGCCCGCGGTTTTATCCGCGTAGAGTTAATTACATAGGTGATCCGTGGACCCTAATGTTTTTTTAAATAAAAGTATTGCTAAGCCTTAATAACCTACTCCTTGTAAAATTAGCTATCTGTCAGTGAATGTCTTTTATCTGCCAGTAAAGTTCCTTTTACTATGTTTTTCTTTTATAATAATGTCCTTAATATCCTTATAATATCCTGGATATTATAGTAAAGTCCGATTTGTACACTTCACGAGATGATAAATGAGTTTTCACGTCTAAACATACCGTAACAAAACTCGAGGCATGCTAATGATTTCAAGTTGTTTAACTCAGTTAGTCGCGCGTCCAAACTAAGTTTATTCAGGTTACACGGTCAATTAAGATAGGTCACAGTAAGCATAATATGCACTAAATAAAAGTACCAATTTAGAACCAGGTCGGGTGGATCTGCATAATTAGTCGCTTGGGTCATCAAGATTAAACATACATACGATATGTTTCCCTGTAACGTTTAATAGCGACGGACATGACAATAATGCATATAGATGGCCGGCTTCCCTAAATTATAGAGAATCGTCGCATACACATATGTACTACATACGAGGATCTTGGATCAAATAACAGTCGTGACTGAGAACGGGACGCGCTTAGTATACAAGTGACGGCAGCTGAAATTCTGTATGTATTTATTTTGTAACAAGATGCATTTTATTCAACTTCCTTACAAAATACATGAGGTTCTATAAATGTTATATGATTGGTTCTTTCCTCCAGGATCAAGTTGCCGTGAATCTTTGTATAGAGATAAATAAAGGTCGGTGTATATTTGCGTCAAAACCTCATATTATCAACTCCTACAGAAAATATAAACTATATTTCATACATATATGTAGTAGTAATGAGTATATATACTCATTGCTACTCCTTGAAGAGCTAATCAACAATAACCCAAACCAGTAGTTGGATAGGAGACCGCCCAAGTTCTCTCCATGCCTCGGAGCACACATATAAGCCGTCGGTCGCGCTTTGCCAATTTAGCATCTTGGGCTATTGTTACTTGGTTAAGACCAGATTACCGATTTCCTTCGTAGGCGGTACGAAGGTCAGATGGCAGTCGCTTGGTAAATTAGGTGATCAGCCACATCGGGTTTAATCAAGTACCGACCTCAATGTATGGAATAAGGCCAGAGAGATGATAATGAGTCATTTCAATTCCCTTACAAGGTTCTCGTAGTTACTAGAAAATAGTCTGAATACATCAATAGCTTCAAAGGCGTTATTATTACAATCAGTTATTTGGCTTAATCTCCATTGTATGTGGTTAGTGACAAACTACCCTCGACAAAAGGGTAGTCACAACACTATTGTAATCAAATGTAAGATTAAACAATACATAAGTCCACCCACACGGCAATGAATTGAGGTTAACACAAATGAACGTTCGACGTTCTATTTACGAGGGTAGCAAAGAGAACGGCGTCTATTATTTCCGTACCGAAATGTACGCCCGTTGAAACTCGCCAGTATAATACATGTGTTACACGATCGTGCTTCACACGATAATGTCCCCTTAACACGAGCCGTAAGCCTGTGATTGTGGTAAATTATGTTAATCGCACGTGGAAAACTGACCCGTACAATGCAATTAATTCGTACAAATGAAACTATTGGAGGTTTTATTTATACTACTAAGGCGACAAACAAGCATGCCGTTTGCCTGATAGTAAGTGGCTACTGAAGTCTATCAATGAATGAAATGTCTGTGCCCACATAATGACAAATATTACTAGCACAGCGACTCTACTCCTTCTCCTCCCGTTCATGGAGCACTATCGAAGGTAGCATAATTTGGGACTGTAGTCCCGTGTCGGATCGCTCCAAATGTCGAACGGGAGATCACGGTATGCTCTACCTCTCTTACTTATTCTCTTACCTCCTCTCTTTCGTATTCTCCAACCTATCTTTTTATTTAGAGGTATTGCTATTGTAACGGTCACCTTTGCTGATATCAAAATAACTAAAAGGTTTTAGAACAGAAACCTCTTTCAACAATGTATTTTTTATAGAAGTGTTTACCACGGTTTTATTGACGGTTTGCAGCTTCGGGTTGGTTACAATCGTTTTATTATTCTGTCAAGAGGTAGCCTGTGAAATTAAATTTCAATTGATCAGACGCGTTTACCAGAAGGTGACGCCAAGCCATTTCATTCGTCTCTGTCATGTTTCGCAATTAATCTTCATTCTCGTTACGTCTTCTCGATTAATTACGTGTCGTTTTTCAATATGGGTTATAAAAATGATATAATTACACTTCATCGATCAGACTGAATGTTGCTAACATTGCCGCCATGTGGGAAATATGAAAGACAACATTTATTTATGACATTAACTTAATCTATGGCCGTAAAATGCCCCTGTCTAATCGAGAAACATCTATAGCTCATGGTATGCCCCCTTCAATTTTAGCAGTATCCATCGAACTCCAGAATCATTTATTTTCTACTGTTTGAAACCAAAAAGTGACTCTTGGCTGCGGGGCTTATCCACGGGATTCAATCGAGTTTCATATTAGTAAGTACTTTATAATAATAAGGTACAAAAAAAATAAAGCGTTTTTATAGCATATCCTCTAGAAATGGAATTGAAAGTCCGTGTTCCAACAGATTTTTTTCCGTAAATATTTCGTTAAATTAAGCTTGTGACTTATTTTATTCTGCACTCTAGTCAGAGAGAGCTTCCTAGTGTTTCATGAAGAAGGTATACAATCGGCTTTAGTCACGTAATTGCATAGTCCCGCATAAAGTCGGCACTATCTATTCGCACCACGCCTCGCACATGGAGACATCCTCATCAATGCGATTAGTGCATGCTTATGTTGGTGTGGAAGGTTTTATACAATAGCTCTGTATTTATTGTTAATTCTTTTGTATGTTAAGGTTTTCCGATGGTTACAAAGTTACAGTTTTACACGTATGCTCACACCTGTATTCCCCGAAAGGGCAGGCAGAGGTGTTGTGATAACAGCACCCACTTTTCACTGAAGATGATTAAGTGTCAACGCCACTATACATACGTCTTTGAATTACTTCTCAGACATATATGCAGGTTTCCTCAAGATGTAAAGCACATGGTGTGAAATCACTGTAGTTTTATTGTGCAATTTATATTACTGTTGTTCTTCAAGGTCTCCCTCTTCCTCTCTTTCCTTCTACTTTTCCTTCATACGTGTTATTAAAGAAACTGTCAAGTCGTGCAAGGCGGCCAATCATATTTTCTCTTCGATTTTGATGGTACCAAAAAAATAATATAAGTATTTGTAGTTTCTTATTTAAAATGGATCTTAGTTAATTGTTTTTTCTTCTTTTGCCGTGGCTTTTACACGCTGTGGGTCTATTTTCCTGGAACTATTTATTGAGTCAAAGCGGTGACATAACTTCGTTTTCCATTTCCCGGCTCTTCACACGCACGCGATGAGCCCTCGGGATATTAGTAAAAACTTTTTACGTAAGAAAAATAACTTTAAATTAGATGGCGGAATGTATATCTTAGATTATATAATTAACATTGTTTGCACGAATTAACTACTGACATTTACTGCATAGCGAGGCTTATAATAAACGATGGACCTACAATACCACTAAATGGAGAGGACCTCAAGGAAAGAGAAGGAGAGGAAGACCCTATACTCGGTGGGAAGACGAGATCGTGAAAGCTGCTGGCGCTAACTGGTGGGACACAGCACAGGACAGCGAGAAGTGGGCATCTCTGGAGGAGGCCTTTACCAAATCTGGGGACCTCGGTTAAAATAAGCAGTTATTAAGTAATTAAATTAGCAACTAAGTTGAAATGAAGCATGGTCGAATAAAGGCTTTTTTATTTATTATTTACTGCCCAGTAGCCTCTCAGTCAGTAGGACTGTTTTTAGGCTGATTGATTGATGGGAGTTCTGAAAAGTAAATTAAATTTTAGTAAATTTAACTGATCGATACCCTGGAGACAGAGCATATTAAGAACTTCTGAGCTTTAACGTTTCATTTTGGTACCGTTAACTTAAACGTCAAAGCTAAGAAATTCTTAATTTGGCCAATTATGATCGTTTTGGCAGCGCGTAGCTGCCAAAACGATCATAATTGGCCCTAAGTTTTTTACCTATAAGCAGGGTGTATATCAGCAGAAAGAGGGTAACCGGTTAATCGGCACTGTGTTGTCCCAAAACAAACAAGTGGGATCAACAGCGTCCTTTGTGAAACTTCGCCCAATTAGCATAGGACCGGACATGGGCTGTCCAACCCAACAAACACACTACGTGACGACTCACTCAACTTAAAAAAAGTTACGCTATGAGGGTCTTAGACATAGCTTCTGCCCGCAACTTCATCCAAGTGGAATAGTTACTTTGGGCTAACGCTAACTTTGATCCTCGATTGGTCTTAGCGTGATGATGTATATAGCCTATATCCTTCCTCGATAAATGGGTTATCTAACTCTTTAAAAAAATACAAATTGTATCGGTTACTGATTTTAGCGAGTTCAAGTGAACAAACAACCTGTTCAGCTTTACATATTAGTATTGATTATGTAAATAATCGCTAAATTGTACGTATTGTACTTTTTGCGCCATGTTTAATGAGCAAAGATTTTATTAGCGAATTCAGTTCAATTAGACGTTTATTAGTCGGCATGCTATCTTATGGCATAATTTTGTATGCCGGTGAAAACGGGAATTAGTATCAACAACGACAACGATATTTTTTATATTATTAGTGTAATTATCTCCTTTTGTATACAGTAAAAAGAGGTTTGTTAATTGCTTTTAAAAATTCAGGGTAGTCTCAAAATAAAATGTGACACACAATACATCTATATAAATGCGGATATTGAATTTTATATGTACCTATTAGATAGATAGATAGATTGTTCTTATTGTAAACTTCAAAAAGGTGCTTAAGCTTTAAATAAAAATGTATAAGTATTATTATGTGAAGTGTACAAATACTATTATAAATATTAATTAAGGGTCGATATATTGATACAGATATATGATAGAAATAAATTTAAGATAGAAAAAGCTTCTCGTGACAAGCGGGTTGGGGCTTTTCTCGCTCAGAGAATCAGCATTGCTATTCAACGTGGCAATGCTGCCAGCCTTCATGGCACGATCCCGAGAGACACTGATTTGGGCCAAGTTTTCTATTTGTAATTAGTTTTTAGTACTGTTCCTTGTATATTATTAATACTAAGATAGAAAATCAATTTGTAGTGCCTCTCACATTGCTGTGCCCTAACAGGGTTTATTCAGGGTACCATTATAAATGAGATTATTTTGTATATTTCATGTAACTAACATAAATATATGAATATGAATATAAATTCCAAATGATTTTAGCATGTACACTCAAAAAAGTAACTAACTAACAGAATGTTGTGTAGTTATTAATTAATACGAGTGTGTGCATGGAATGGAGCGGGATACGCTGGCAAATTAATTGTTCAATATTCACTCGGCTATTCAATTGGGAATTCCTGAACATCCTAAAAGCTATTTAGATAAACTATGTTATTTGTTACTGAATTAATTAAATTTATTATTCTAGCTTCTGGTTTTCCATCTATCATATGATGTAGCTTGCACCATCAGCTTCGCCTGCATAGCAGAAAGGAGTTGAAATGGTAACATTGGTGGTTACTACACACAGTAATATTTTAAAGCTATTGATTTTAGAACTTAATTAAGCTTTAATATAACCATTTAAATTTACGTGCCAAAATCTAGTGGATACTGTAAAGTTAGTGTCAAAATAAAAATTAAACAGCGCTTATCAAAAGGTGTGAAAGGGACAACACCTCTTCAATGAAGGTTATGCCTACTTCTCAAGTTTGGGAAGATATCCATTCGGTTTCCTAAACTAACACGCATTCAAAGTAGACATAATCCGGGATCTCTTAGTGGACCTGGGGCCTACTACCAACGGCTGAAGCGGATTGCATGGTGCGAGTTCTTAATACGCATTTTTTTGTATGGGATCAGAACAGCGCCATCTGTGGGCCCACATATAACTCTAATATGATCCCATACAAATCTGCGTTTACGTCTACGCGGTGACTTGTGACGGCGGCAGTGAAAAACTCACACAAGGCCCTCAGAGCGTATTAAGTACTTCTGAGTATTGACATTTCATTTTAGTAGCGTAAAATTAAACAATAATCAATCACAATTGGCCCCCAGGTGTTTAAAAGATCAAACGATCTTGCCAAGTGAATTGCGAATTTTATAGGAAATTTCCATTTTGTCCCCCTTTAACCTAAAACCTCTCATACAATACATAGCACAATATTGCTTGTCATACACAATCACACAGCGTGCAGTGAAGTAAATATACATAAACAACACAATGTACATAGCAACCCCAAACGAACTGTCAACCTTGCTCAACGCGTTCGTAGTCTGACGTCCGATGTCATCCGACACCATGACGTTTATTGGTCAGAAACATACGCGTGCGAAATGGATAGGTTGCATGTACCATACAAATAGTTGAATATAATTTCCTTATTTTTTAACCATGTTTGAGCAAGTGCCGGCAACGCGTTCATAATAATTTCACAGTTCAGGAGGTCAACTATGATCGCTTAAGCAGTGGTGTATTTAGAACTTCTTAGCTTTGACGTTTAATTTACGGTACAGCTCTCTTTTCTCGTTGTTTTCTTCCGCTAAATTTAGATGACACGTGGCAAGTAATGTTTTCTCGGTCTAAAGAACAAGCGACCAGTGATTTGTGTGCACGGGGCGCTGAAACGACAATGGCTAACGAAGTCTTTGTATTGTCGCATAAATATCACACGGAATTGGTCCATTGCTTCCTTCTTATGGGAAAATATGGCCATAAGTGCCACTTTCTGGCTCGCTGGCTGATTATGTATTTTACAACTGATTTGCAACCGTAATTTCTAGCGAGCATCGCGGAAATCTCGAGCTGAATTTTACTTAAGTTAAATATATACGGAACTAGCTTTATGATAAAAATAAAATAATTTATAAATATTTCAGCATTTAGATAACCACATTGTTTGTTGTAAAAAGGCCGGCTTGATAAACGAAAAATAACATTTGCACTACATAATATTAAACGTGATATATTTATATATATAATTAAAGTCGCCATTTCCATACTCAATTATTTAGATTTTTATTGAACGCATCATTCCTAAACTACTTTACTGATTTTGATACGGTTTTTACAAACGAGTAGGAGTTGAACTCCGATGAGATATGGCTAATCAATATTTTAAGATGGTACAGAAAAAATACGTTTTAAAAATAAAAATCTTAACCCGAGTGTAGCGAGGGCGCGTCGCTGCCTTATACCGTTTTCCAAATCAGTTTGATTACGATTGCTACAGTCAATAAGTAACAAACTTTGAAAATGTTACATCGACATCGATTGCATAATATGAGAAACGATTCGTAATGCAGCGTATGTTTCTTGTTTCTAGCTCTAGGATACTTTAGTACAGTCCCAGTGACAAGTGTTACAAGGGATTCTCTCATAGCTTGCGGTGGCAGGAGTCCTCGGTATGAAATATGAAGCCTCTTCGGACGCGCGCCCCAGTCACCCGAACATTGGGTCTCGGAGAATGCCTTCATATATCTTGTGTATTATTTATGTGCGGCAACATTACAGTTGTTACTTACGGTTGCCTTTGTCCATATTTAAAATTTTTCGTCTCTTAATTCTTGGGGTTAAGTACTCAATGAGCTTCTTATTATAAAACAAAAATCATCCAACACTAAACTAATTGAGGGGATGGTGTTTGAAGTAGCTGTCCTTGGTGAAATTGTTGTTATAATATAAAATAAACCATATACATTTTTTTATAAGGTAGGTAGGCAACAAGTGTAAAACTCTTGGATGCTAGGCTACAGTAACCACTTACGAAAAAAGACGATATATACGATGTCTATTTTAAATTTAATAATTCTAAATATTTTAATTATTATTTAATTTAATTTTCATAAAACTTAATAATTATACTATAGATAAATAAAATTGAAGTATCGGTTTGTTATTCCATATTAACAGCTTTTCACTAAGTGAGTATGGTAGGTAGGTACTCACATAAATAAACAATATACTTATCAAAAAAAACTGTCCCTGCGTCTGTTCGTTCCAGCTATTCTCCAAAACAGGTGTATCGATTTTAATGGAACTTTCACTGACAAAAAGCTACAAGGATAATGCACTTACAAGGAGTAATTTTGGCTGCTTTCATGAAAAGAAAACATTGGGGTTACGCGGCCAACCCATGAAATGAAGTCTACCGCGGGGCATATTACAAGTATATAAAACTTACACAACATTAGCTATAGGCAATCTTACTTAAATATCTCAGAGGTTTTAAGTCCCTGCACCTGCATAACAAACAGACGTGTGTCTGTTTGTTTGAATTCTTTTTTATATTTTGTTTTATTTTAGCTGTTATTTGGAATTACAAACAGATACTTCAATTTTATTTATTTGTACAGATATAGACGTATAATAGATGGTCTATATTCCATACTGCTAAGTAGGGTCATATTATATATACTGTGGTGTATTTATATATTTATGAGTGACGCACGCTTATCAGTTTCACGGTTCACTACGTCGAATCTGTTGCAGCGACGTCGGCGTCGGGTGACGTAACAAATTGACATAATTATCAGCGCTCCGATGCTACAGGCTTCCAACGCAATTTATTATATTGTAAAAGATCCCGGCCTTTTGTTTTGCTATTAATATTCAAGACTTGTCACTAAAAATCATTAATCAAATTATTTATATATTCTCACCTCAATACCATTTATAATTTTGTATTTACAGATATTACGGCCGTGGTGGCCTCGGAGTTTGAGCAATCGCCTGATACGCAGGCGACGCAAGTTCGTATCCCAGTGGGGGCTGTACCAATGAGTTTTTCTAAAAGTTTACGTTTAAGGACAACATCGTGAGGAAACCTGTATATGTCTGAGAAGTAATTCAAGGACGTATGCATAGTGCCTGAGACGGCGATATACTCACCATCTGTCACAATGGCACTTTAGTGAAAAGTTTGTGTTTTTATAACAACACCTCTGCCTACCCTTTCGGGGAATACAGGCGTAAGCATATGTATGTTAATGTATACATGTATTTACAGAAAAGATTTTTTTTAAATGGTTTGGAAAGTTTAAAGCACGACCTCAAGTCGTATTGCGTGTGATTTTCTAATTGAGTTACTTGTACCGCATGTCAAGTGTCGATTTTTTCATTTCCTTATTTTTGCATATTATGATCACCACATAACCCCCCTTATTACAAACATGTTTTAAACGAAGACTGGGATATCGGCCTAAGACTATATCCATCCCTTTTGAAATCCGTATCACGGAATGAGATGGAACTATTTAAGGATTATCCAAGGATTATCTTAGTCTTAGTCTTTGTAATAATGTTAAGAATTACATTCTGGTGTTTTTCATGCCCTTAATAGACTAAAAGATGGATATTTCGTAAAAAATTCACAAATCTGCATAATAATCCAAAGCAAGTAATTTACGAGTAATTAATAATCATGGAATCCATTACAAGGCCAAGAGTAGGCATATGGTCTAAAAAGTGTTTGGAATCCCGCGCCGTCACCGGGATCACGGCATGATAAATGACATGTCTCGGCCACAACGCTATGACTGATGGAACTTCTTGCACTATCCCGTGAAAACTTTTTACCGTGATAGTTTACCAGCACTACGGCTTTGGTTGTGATAGGTAATGATTTTTCGAGATTCAATTGAATGCGTGATATATTAACAAAAAATATAAATAACATTCCGCGAATAAAGCCACTCGTTAAATAAAAGTAAAGTCTTTGTGGGTGAGACCGCGGGGCACAGGACACAGCTATCTATATGTTTATAAATGATTTAATTTATAAACTAAAAATGTATGCATAGTGATATACACTATGCATACATTTTTATGCCGAGTGCATAGAAGACCGCTTCAAAGTTTTCAACTATCATAAACTATTCCTCAAATATAAATGTAAAGCTATGGGGTCCTACCATGACATTTTATTGCCATGAAATTTTATTATGAGACACATGTATATAAGTATCTCACTGTCACACAGTGGACCTGTGATGGCAGTTATAGATTATTATTATATATTGTATATAATAATATATAACTGAGAAGTAATTCAATGACGTATGTATAGTGTCTGAGACGGCGATGGACTCACCATCTGTCACATTGGCACTTAATTATCTTCGGTGTAAAGTGGGTGTTGTGATTACAACACCTCTGCCTACCCCTATAATATATAGATGAATATATACAATAATAATAATCTCTAATTGCCATCACAGTTCCACTATGTGACAGTGAGATACTTATATACATATATAAATTTCAAACATTTTCTTTCATACCTAACCAGTAAGGAATTTAGGTCCATTTTGTTAAATGAACACGTTTGCTCCATTAAGCGTGAGGGTTGTCAGTGTTAAGGATTTTAAACATGACACACTTTATTGTCACAAGTCACCGCGTTGACGTAAACGCAGATTTGTATAGGATCAAAATAGTGTCATCTGTGGGCCGGCAGATGGCGCTGTTTCGAACTTATACGCGATGACATGTGACGGCAATTTTAAGAAAACTAGCACTAGGCACTCAGCTTATAATTTCGTAGCTGTGCGCGTCTATGTATTGTAATTTCGATCGATTTGTTCAAAGATTCCATACTGCTTTATGGTTAAATTTATACTATGCTTATACCTTATCCTGACTATGTAAAAAAAACAACCGAAAAATTTACCAAATATGTGCAGCTAACGTGAACCGTGCACATACATTTGGCAATAGATTTGTATTTCTATAGATAAGAAACACAAGTAGTGTTGGAATACTTTCGTTAAGCTCTACTCAAGCACGCGGATTAATATAAAGAGCTAGTTGTGCCCGGCGGTTTCAACCGCGTTGATTTAGTTTTATATAATATATTGGTTTAAAATTGACAAAGTTTCATACAAAATTTCAATCCCTTTTCATCCTTTCTTAGCGGATGCCTACGTCATAACATCTACCTGCATTCCAAATTTCAGCCTGATTGTCTAGTGGTTTGGGCTGTGCGTTGATGGATCACTATGTCAGTCAGTCAGTCACCTTTGAGTTATATCTATTTACATGAGGAACTTTCAAAATGTTCAAGACGAAAACAGTTGAAACTAGTATGGTTACTGTCGTATGCGCAATAAACAAGACCCTCCACATTTTGTCGCCAACTTTGGAAAAAATATTACGCATACAAGCGCCACGGCCGGTTTAAAGAGGCCTTAAGTTACCAACTATTTGCACCACTCCAGGTGTCATCTGACTATGGCCGTATAACAACCGCGTATGGCAAATATTTACACAAATGTAATACCTTCCTGAGGCTTGGTATTACGTAAATTCAATTTATGCTAATATAAAGAAAAATATATCGTGCACAATATGAGCGAATTGTTTGATATTATTTCATAAGCGAGGAAAAGGAACGCAGTCCATGCGATGGGGTTTTCTCATTTGGTTCACAAATATTTAAAAAGTAATTTTGAATTTAGAGACTAATTTAAATCCAGTACTAAATCTATACAGATAAATAAAATTTAAGTGTTTGTTAGTAATTCCAAAATAATAGCTTTTTACTAAATGCATATGAAAGTATACACGGTACAGACTTAAAAAAACATTTTTTTTCTCTGTTTGCCTGTCCGTCTGTCTATCTGTCTGTCTGTTTGTTCCGGGTAATCTCTGAAACGGCTGAATCGATTTTAAGTGGACTTTCACTCACAGTTAATGTTAGTTTTAAAAAACATTTAGGGTTCCGCGGGAATAAATTAAATGTACGCGGGCGAAACCGCAGGGCACAGCAAGAACTTTAATATAAAGAAAACTTTTAATGTGATCTAAATTAAAAGTAAACTCTCTACTATTAAAGTGCGCTTGTGGAGCGCGACGCCGAAAAACCTCGTACAGGAGCCGTCACGAGTTTTAGGCGCTCAGCCAAAATAGTGGAGACAACCGCGCATGCATTTGTTACCTAAATGACTATTGTGCGTGGCCAGCGCTCAAAATTCGTGACAGCACCCAGCTAAAGGAGTTGACACATGCACGGATTCAAAACCGGCAGGAAACAGTAAAGTTTATATATGTATCTGTCAATGTCACTACTATCTGTCAATGTCACTACTGGAATATCAAAATATATTTGATAGTTAAAGCTCTGTTATAGCTTCGAAAGCGGATATGAAAGAAATAAACATAGCAATGGACTAATGGAATTTCCATGCTATAACAACAATGGCTTTCATACGCATTGGAGTTCTGAAGCAAGCTTTATATTTATAAACATCTATACTACAGGCTTGCGGGGAAAATAGAACAGCTGTTAAAATATGTGATAGGGTATCATTTTAGGAAGCAAATTAAATTATCATGACAAAAATATCTTCTTCCGTTTTTGAGTAATTGACGTTGAAAGTTGACCATATCAACACCATATTTTCGCATAAAAATCAGCGGTAACGTACAGTTATTCAAATCAAATCTAACTACGTACTTATTTTTTTGTCCCACTAATAGTTTCTGAAATAATGCCATAAAACCATTTTACTACACCATTAACCTTCTTCTTAATTTATCTATGTTAGACTTGTTACAAAGTACTTTCAAATCATCAGAAGGACACAAAAATACATTATACAGGATTATAATTGTTACCAACGGGCTCGCAAGGTTGCTTTTCCTGAGAAGAACCCGGCAAGAATCTCAGCATATACTATTTTATTTATTTATTTATTTAACCTCATAGAACGGCTTGAAGCCACTTAAACTAAAGGGAAAAAAAGGAGCACTTTCATGCTGTCTCCTCAGTTTAAACAATATATTATACAATGTTATTGGTTACAGTATTTATATCACATGAATATAAGCCCATGGACACAGTTCCAATGCTCAATTGTCAAAAATAATAACTAAAATATTACAAATATTTGTTAGCATGGAAAATTCCAGCCAGTCAAAGCAAAGATCAAATTAAGATTAATTAATTGTAGCAAAAGTACAGCACCAATGGGATTATTTACAATAATTTTCCGACAAAGATACATCCCAGGCTCCCTTATCACAAATATCGCTTGAAGACATCAAATAAAAGGACGAAGTCGTCTGATATAAATAAACCTATAAACGTAAGTGGTACACGCTAAGCTTCGGTACAATAAACAACAAAGTAGGTGTAATGCCTTCCAAATAAGAAAGTTTTGCAGTTAGGGCTTTATTTGCGAGAAGTTTCTTGACTGCCCTTATCTGTGACGTAATGGTATTGCGTGAAAATGCCAGTTACGAACTATAAAAGTCCTGAATGATTCAAGCTTTAACTAACGATGATATTAGGTACTTAATATGAGTAACTTTAAATCGTTTTTCCTAATTCGAGATAGGGTCACGAGTAGCTCAGTTGGAAGAGAGAGAAGTCATGGGTTCGAATCCCACCGTGTCCCGCCTCGTGTTCGTATTTATCTCTACCTTTTTTAAGAATTTAGAATATAAACATTTATGTCATGAATAAAAACTCTAATATGAGTAAATTTTTTGGACACTTAAGTTTTTAGAGCTTTGCGAATACATAAGCCGCCACGGTTCGATCTTTACGGTGAAGGGTCTTGAGAGGTCACGTTTATACAGATAAATAAAATTGTAGTCAATGTTACACAATTATCGTAATTTTTTAATTAACCGACATGACTATGACAAACTTAGGCAGCCGTTCTTATTGCCAAAAATTAGCTCCTGAGTCCATACTGATTTGTAATCTTATTTATGTACTAGCTGTGCCCTGCGGTTTCATCCGCTTAGACTTAATAATGGGTGACCTGCGGAACTAATGTTTTTTAAAATAAAGCTAGTCTATGTCACTCCTTGTACAATTAGCTATCTACCAGTGAAAGTCCCGTTGAAATAGGTCTAGTCGTTTCGGTGATTAGCCGGAACAAACAGACAGACAGAGAAAGATATAAAATAATTTAAAAACGTCCATTATTGGACGCGGACCAATCATGGACGTTTTTTGTTTTTTCTTCCAAAATTAAGGAAACACACGGTATTTTTTTCAAATGTCAATACCGATCAATTGTGCCAGTATTATAGCTGTCATAGCATGTTTTTGACAACTGTCCATGACTGGTGACGTTACCTTACTTTCATATGCAAATGCATATAATATTTATAATAACAGCTTTTCACTAAATTGTGAAAAGGTGTTATTATAGGATTACAAACAGACACTTTTATTTATCTGTTTAGAGTATATAGAGTATAGATACTGTGGTACAGTCCACTAGACGGAAAGAAGTAAACCAAATCGCTTTCTCAGACCAATCAATCGCCAAAATATACCCGCAAATGACAAATTGGATGACAGCAAATTGATTATTCTCAACGACCGTTAAAGGACCCCTAGCAAAAATTTATACATGTATTCAATAATTTTATCGATATATTATACCGTATTATATAATAAAATACTAAATTGATGGAGGATAAAAAAGGCTATTTGGTGAAACGTGTTCCAATACTGTCAATTGATTCTGAAACCCAAATATTTTTACAGATATAATATCGGTTTAGTTTTTATTTCGAACCATTCAGCATGGAACTTAAAATTGACTTTTTTTTTGGACACGATTCAAAATGTATGTAGAGTGTGCGAAGCTGATTTGTAGCCATGGTCTGTATTTTTTTTCGTAGCATTTACGCGATCGCTACTAAATAAATGCGGAGCACGAATATAATATAAACAGAGTGCCTAAGAAAACTCGTAGTTTTCTTAAAATCGCCGCCTCAAGTCATCGCGTTGACGTAAACGCAGATTTGTATGAGATCAAACAGCACTAGGTATATGAGGGCCGATAGACAGCGCTGTTTCGATTCTATGCAAATCGGCGGCAGTCAAAAATTCGCACTAGGCACTCAGGTGCATAAATATTTAATGATTGCTTATAGTTCAAAATTAACGTATTTAATTTGTAATCTAACAATTGGTTTAACCCAGATCACCGATTTTCCTAGTAAGGGTTGCGAAAGTCAGTCGAAGGTGATCAGCCGCATCGAGTTGAAACACGTGCCGACTTCAACAATAATAATAAATGTATGTGATAAAGCCAAGGCGATGATGGGCGATGATGTATGCAAGTCCTCCCAATGTTATCCTTAACGTAAATGCTCCTAGTCGATATGCGATTTGTTTTATCTTAAATGGCAGTGATACTCGTAATTTCAAAAAATATACGTGACGTGACTCCACTCAGATGGTAGTACATCAATGTGGAAGATACGCAGACGTGTCCTATCAGTTTCTGCCATCTTGGAACACTACTACTCCACGCCACAGTACATATGAGTTCAGTAAAAACCCTTATTACAAGCTTTTTATTGACTTAAAATGTATGTTGCACTAGGATAATTTTTTGTCAGAATTTTTAATCTGCTATCTTTAATCGATTTAGCTGAAATTTGATATACAACTACTTATTTTGAATTAAATGCAAGCTAAGCTATGTGTCGTCATTCTAACTCTAATATGGCGGTTCAACCAAGATGGCGAATCCTTAATTTTCTTATTCTATGACAGGGATCATTTGATAGGAAAAATTGCTACAGAGAAAACAAAAAAAATTTTTTTTTTAAATTCATAATATTTTCAGAAAGTCTGTTTTACTTTACATATATTGTGTTGCAAAAAATGGCTTAAACATTGACTAGACTAAACTTGAACTAAAGCTATAATCATTTCTTTTAAATTCGTATCACAGAAAGAGACGCAGTTACTTTTAAATCAAATACAATCATAGTCTTAGTTTTGTGATTTTTGTAACTAAAATAGAGAAGGTAGAAGGGGGAAAGAGTTGCGATAAAGATAATGTCAAAGTAAATATTTATACTAGTTCGCCATGTTACCCAACTATAAATTCCTTGTTCCTCAGTATAGTACTGGTTGAAGGAATCCAGAAAACCTTAGCCTTGTCGAATTACGTCTTTCATGCTACCAACATTCCAAGACGCATACAAATATTATGTCAGTTATAGAAAAGTGCAAAAGATGCGTTACTGTACTGCAAATTAGTTAGTATACTGTGACGCAGGCCTAAATCGGATCGTCCTCCTTAATCTCAAGAGGGCTGAGACAGCGAAATGGCATTTAAAGCTCACTCGCTTTTTTGTTACAGGCAATGTTTGATTACCTGCTACGGAAGAATTATGAAAGCTTATGTGAACACTAAGGTATTTTTAATCATTAGGTGGCAAAGCATATCACCTCATGGTAAATGGTCACAATACAATAATTTCTGAGTAAATCTATACAGCTATTTCACACCACGTGCTTTACGGTGAAGGCAAACATCTTGAGGAAACCTGTATATGTCTGAGAAGAAATTCGAAGACATCTGTATAATACTTGAGACGGCTATGGACTCACCCTCTGTCACGTTGGCACTTGATCATATTCGGTGAAATGTGAGCGTTGTTGTTACAACACCTCTGCTTGCCCCTTCGGGGACCCATCTGGGATGGCGTGAGCATATAGTAATAATAGTAGTAAATCTATACAGATAAATAATATTGAAGTGTCTGTTCATAATTCCAAACAAGCTGTGCCCCGTGGTTTTACCCGCGTGGTCTAAGTTTCGTGAGTGGCCCGAGGAACCTAGTGTTCTTTTAAAATATAAGTAGCCTAAATGACTCCTTGTTACATTAGCTATCTGCCAGTAAATGTCCCGTTAAAATCGGTCACACACACATACCTGTGAAAAGACAGGAATTTCAATTTTATTTATCAGCAAATCTCTGAAACCGACTGATTTTTACTTTACTTTTTTTAGACTTGCATTGGCAAATAGCTACTTTTGTTTAAAAATAATAGGGTGTCGTACCCAGAATCTCATATAATAAATTCTGAACCCTATTCCGTACAGTATACTCAACATTTAATTGTTCTTAATACTTAATGATTCGCCACGCCGTAGGAACGTAGCATGAGCGCTACGCAATGTTTTCCCTAGCACGATTTTTACTTTCTAAAGTACCTTTGTGGCGGTGAGGGACAGAGACAGACTGCTATTCAAATACATCTATCCTTTTCACTTAACGAAATCATAATAACTCTCAACGTCATAGAATATCACTCGTATGTTTGTACGGAAAATATTAAAATACTAGTTGGGCCCCGCGGTTTTACCTGCGTGGCATAATTTTAACAATAAAAACTATGTTGCCTACAGATATAGCTTTTCCGAAATAAAAGTGGCCTCAATAACTCGATATAAAATCTGCTAGGTGTCTTGGTTGATAGATCCGTTCAGAGATAAGCTGATAGGCAGACAGACAAACTGATAGACAGACAGTTTTTTTATGTTTGTACCGTTTAAAGTTTTACATTATGCATTTAGTAGAAAGCTATTAATTTTGAATTACAAACAGATATTTTAATTTGATTTATGTGTATAGATATAGATTGTAGTCCCTTAACAATCCAGTAAAGG
The DNA here is from genome assembly GCA_929442735.1 of Watsonalla binaria. Lineage (NCBI taxonomy): Eukaryota > Metazoa > Arthropoda > Insecta > Lepidoptera > Drepanidae > Watsonalla > Watsonalla binaria. The sequence goes on from OV838932.1 coordinate 4,424,041, forward strand.
CAAGTCGGAAATTAAATTCATGTTGTAGGAAGCGCGAGACGTTTTAATAATGTTGCCTGTTATAAGGCTTAGTCATGCATGTAACTCCTGTTTAACATGCATGCTTTGATGAAGCATTATTACATCTATTACAAGATGATATATCAATCTAAAGCCTTATGAAAGAACTAGTTGTATCCCGCGGTTTCGCTGCGTAGTTTTATATAATAGGTATATCGGTTTAATATTGACAAAGTTTCATACAAACTTTCATCCCCTTGGGGGTAGAATTAATCAAAATCCTTTCTTAGCGGATGCTTACGGCATAACATCTACCTGCATGCCAAATTTCAGCCCGATCCGCCAGTGGTTTGGACTTTGCGTTGATAGATCACTATGTCAGTCAGTCAGTCACCTTTGAGTTATATATATTTAACATTGTTCGTACATAGTTAGCAGGCACTATAACACAAATAGCCGTGGTGGCCTCGGGGTTTGAGCAGTCGCCTGTTACGCCAGCGACGCAAGCTCGAATCCCAGCGGGGCCTGTACCAAAGAGTTTTTTAAACAGTGAAGGAAAACATCTTCGATAGATACATGCTCAAACTGAAACAAACCTTGTTATCAAATGATATTCGATCTAACTGTGGTTACGGAATTTTTGGAAATTATTCCGAATACAAGATGCTAAAATACGCCTCAATAAGGGCGATTTTAGGTTGATCTATGAGTGCAATCGTGTTGAAATAGGAGGCGTGAAGGTATGGCTGATCGACACTACTCTGACATTATGTGAGTAGTCAAAGGCTCTACGCTCGTAAACGGGTCAAGTGAGAGAACTTTTTGAGGGGATAAGATTTAGAATTTGGACAGTTAGAATCTTGCTACGTGTCAATACGTAGAGATAGTTAATTGTATAGGTACATATTGCTGTTAGAAAATGTTTACAATTTTTTTCAACACCTATTTAAAATTCCAATATTAATTATTTTTTAACACTTATTTAATATACAAATTAAAAATAATCTACACTGATAAATGAAATTTAAGTGTCTGTTTGCAATTCTAAATTAACAGCTTTTCTCTCAGTGTATATGAATGTACATAGGATAATATAAAAAAATATTTAACCGATGAAGAGAAATAGGAGGTTTTTTTATATAGTTCTCGCGGGTGGAATCGCAGGCACAGTTAGTACAAAATATTATTATAGGTACAAATATAACCTACATATCAGAGATTTTATTCATGACATACATGTTTAAATTTTAAATTCTTAAATAGGGTAAAGGTAAATACGAACACGAGCCGGGATTCGAACCCAGATACACAGACCAACAGATGTCGCAAGGCGGCCCATATACCGCAAAGATAAGAGAAGGAAAAATTCATCATTCGATCAGCGAAGTTAAGCAACCTTAAGCGTCTCCCCTAACTCCGTGCCTCGAAGAGCACGTTAAGCCGTCGATCCCAGTTGTCAATTTATCATCTTTGGGAATTGTAACAAGTCAGTCGGAGGCCTAAAATAGTCTGAATACTGGTTTAACCCAGATCACAAATTTTCCTCATAAAAGGGGTTGCAAAAGTCAGATAGCAGTCGTATAAAAATCAGGTGATCAGCCACATCGGGTTTAAGGAAGTGCTGACCCCAACAATGTATGGGATAAGGCCAGGGAGATGATAATATTATGTGGTTGAATACTAACAAGGAAAGTAAATAAACCAGGTGTAACCTTCGACACAGTGCCTGAGGGAAATTATGATGCCAATTACAAGAATCCTTACATTCCTTCGGAAACATCTGTCTGATATTCGTGAAGTTTATAGCCTTCGTTAAAACTTCTATTTTCGGTAATTAATGCCATTTTCCCGTTTAAGACCGGGAAAAGTGATGATAAAATATCTGATCTCGTAAAATTTTAACGTCGTAATATTATTCTTGTATTTCCGATTTGATTGTTAAAGTTCATCTGTAATATAATCTCATTATTTGGCAACCTGAAAGCCTAGCAATCATGTTCATACTTACGAAACTTAACAATCCGGATTTCATGCCCAGCGAAGTGAGATTTACGGACATGAGAGTTTAATACAAGTGTTTCAGTGACGATTTTTATGTATTTTTCTATCACTGTCATTACTTAACATAATATTATAGTAAACATATGGTCACGCCTGTATTCTCCGGAGGGGTAAGATACATATGAGAAATCCCATGTAACAGGGGCCGTGTTCCCACTCCCACGTTTGGATGTGAGGCTCGCTGTGTTGCGTATTCGGCCTCTGAATCGCCGAAACACTACACCTATCGGGCAAAATTCTATTCCAGACTCCAGGCTGCTATTGGGAAATACGGATAGAGAAACCCAATAGCGAAAAAAAACTGATCTATATGAAGATGAAAATGAAAATGAAAAAAATATATTCAGCCAGGGCCCAGTTAAGGCATGAATGTCGAAAGTTACCACCAGTTCGGAAACTAGTCTTCTGAGAATAACCGGCTAGAATCCGGATCCCTGGATTGAACCCCTTTGCGTTTGCAACCTCTTTTTTATTTAGGTCCCCGACCGCCCTGTGAGAGGCAGATCGAGGTATGTGGGATTTTTAGCGTTTGCAACCCCTTTTTTTTTTTTTTTTTTTTTTTTTGTTGACGAGGGGGAAACCTTCAAAAGGTCCCCGACCGCCCTGGGAGAGGCAGATCGGGGTATGTGGGATTCTTACCGCACTAAAACCCCCCCGGTGGCCATCCTCAGTGCTCAGGGGGGACTCCGGGTACTCTGATAGAACGCACCGGTGTCCCCCCACACTTTGCCGGGGCACATCCCCGGGGCAGCTGTGACGCCGCCCCTGGAGACCTCGCTGTGCAAGGCAGCGCGAGCCACATCGCGCTGCCACCTTCCCGGGCCCGCGCCGGTGGTCAAAGCTCCCACCCCGACCACCGCCAGCAGGCCCTCCGGCCCCCTTTTAGTCGCCTCTTACGACAGGCAGGGGATACCATAGCCATATTCTTGGACCCTGGCTATTGGGTGGACGGACCGGGGCGTGCGTTGCCTCCGCCCCGCCGTCGCCGTCGTCTCCGAGAGGGATCGGCTCTCTCCCGATCCCGCTCGGAGGTCTCCTTCTGGGACATTACCGTCTCGCAGAAGGAGACTACGGCCCTCCATGCCTCTCTGTCTGCCAGCATAGCCGTCACTACGCGTGGCAGAGAGAGGTCCTGCCCGATCCTGGTGACCAGGACTCGACGCTCCGAGCTCCACGCTGGGCACTGCTCCAGCGTGTGCTGTGCGGAATCCCGGTCACTGCCGCAGTGGTGGCATTGCGCCATCGGTTCGCGACCGATCCGATTCAGGTACTCACCGAAACACCCGTGTCCGGTGAGTACCTGCGTCAGCCGGAAGGTGACGTGGTCCTTCCTCTTTAGCCAGGGCCCGAGGCTCGGCAAAATTGCACCGACAGCGCGTTGGCGGGCGTTCTGCGGCTCACACAGCCGCTCCCGCCACGCCAAAAGCGCACGTCGGTGCTCCTGCCTGCGCACTTCAGCCGCATTAGGAGGCGCGGTTCCGTCCGCCCGGCGGAGACGGTCGTATACACGAGCATCCATCTCCGCCAGGATGTCCAGGGGCGGAAACCGCGCCAGGACAGTGGCCGCCTCGAAGGACAGGGTACGATACCCTCGTGCGACCCGGATGGCCATAGGACGCTGCATACTATTATACATAGTTCTGCAGCGCCTAACACCCAGTCTGGAAGACCAGACGGGTGCTCCGTAGAGAGCCACGGATCGCACGACAGCGTTTGCAACCCCTAGACTAACAATGCAGCCTGTCATTGTCACACTGATAAGCTATCATGACATTAGGCCTATGGTAGGGCCTGAAGTTTCCTCGCTATAAAATGTGTGATGATTTTATTCGTCTGAACAAATGAATGTCACCACGTGAATTGATTCCGAGGCTTACATTGCATGACAATAGCATCACCGGCTTTGCGTTTTCGATAACCACGACACGATATGATACCAATAATTTCTCATTCGCTTTTTATTATAGTCGTACATCATTGCTCTTTATTCGATACCCAATGTATTTTTTCCGATTCGTTTTACGCATACATTGACACATAAGTGTGACACTGGTGAGATAGATAGAAAAATATGACGAATACAAGAAAATTAACAGACGTCACGATTTGGTCCTAGATGAAGATCGGTGATGTTTATCATGCTGAGTTGATTATGCTGAGTTGGTACCAATTCGGAACAACTATAATTATCTGTTACGATCAACCTGTATACTTCATGTATGTATGTGTAACGAATCAATTCAGGATCATTACTATAATTTTGACAAAATAATAACGTACTATTTATATTTTGTTTGGCCATAATTTACTTTCTAAGCGACTTTCGCAATGACCTCGACCTACTTTGAACTGTATAATTAAATAGAAATAAAGTCCAAAGTCCCTACAATATGTACTAGATTACGTCGCATACAAACATTAGAACAATATACCAGTTGCCTCGCCTCGAGCGTCGGCTACTTACCATAATTTTGCCTAAACTACCCTCTGATGTTTCTGACATCCATTGTCAAACTTATAGCAGTTGACACGTAGATTTATGAGCTTTAGATTTCGAGTCGAGAGCAGTCACAGAGTAAAAATACCTTTTGTTGCGGCCCACACAAGGCTCAAGACTTGACGAGTGAAATATAACTCCCGTGGCCTTTTTTGTTTGTCCTACTTGTACCTGCAATACGGTTGTTTATGTTGGTCATTGTAAATTGTATCTTATTGTTAAGTAAATAACTACTTTTTTGCGATAGTGATCAACTTTGTGAAGGTTCTATTTTCAACTATTAAAAATTGCAGGACACAAGCGATATCAAACTGCAAAGCAAAGAGTATCGTTTTCATTTCATTCCACGCTATCCATTCCAGGTATTTTTCAAAGAAATATTGCAAGAAGTATAAAAATCTGTTTTACACTTTAAGTTCCCAGCGTTCCCTCGGGCTTAGAGTCGCGTAAATTTTCGCCGCCGCGGGCACCTCGCCAAAGCTATCAACGCTTCACGTAGTTAGATCCGTAGCCAAATATGGAGTTATACCGAGGATATTCAGACTTACGAGTTTAGCCTTTGAACACACGCTGCCAGAATTATAGGAAGAAAAAAGACACATAAATATAATTTATTTTATTTGCTCTATAATTATTGAGTGCAATGGCTGGCATTCACATCATACTTGTAAACAATAGTAATACAATTATGCATTGAATCTGTGTACATGAGCTCATGGGTATATTTGTGTGATTTCTCAAAATTTTATAATTATTTTTAAAACATTACTGAGTTTCTTACCGGGTTTGCCCCAGTAAAAGCAACCTTTTGAGTCTGGCGGTAACAGGTATAATAATGTCGTAAAAATCTAATTATTGATTTTTTTTATTTTATAATTTTTTTAGTACTTGTCTTATGGCAGTAGTCTCACCCCCTGTTGGGGCTTAAACATAACTGGCGAAATGTGAAGGTGTGAAGTGGTGAAGGAAAATATAGTCAGGAAACCTGTATATATCCTAGAAGTAATTCAAAGACGTCTGTTTAATGCCGGAACCAACGATGGACTCACGCTCTGTCACGTTGGCACTTAAGCATATTCGGTGTTGTTACAACACCTCTGCTTACCCCTTCGGGGACCCTTCTGGGATTGTTGTGAGCATATATTTATGTATGTTAAAAAACAAACTCACCGTTCTAATATTAATATTCTAACAGCGGATTAAGGCAGCCACATGCCGCCTGCATTATGTTAATTTAGCACAAGTGGGACGTAAACCTTCGTAATGATGATTACAAAACCCGAGTTATGTTCTAAAAAAGCCTATACATAAATACTCCGGGTACTGTAGTACTGGGAAATAAAAATAATATTGTTCTCACAAAACAAAGATATCGTAAAAAACAACTTTACATTTACATTACGTGGTTTTACTTCTTTTACTTAGTAAATAGTAGGAGATCGTGGCACAAGCTAAGCAAAACTCACCCTAGTCAGTAATTAGATGGGTGACCGCCCGAGTTCCCTCCGTGACTCGGAGAGCACGTTAAGGCGTCGGTCCCGGTTGCCAATTTATCATCTTTGGCAATCGTTACAGGTCAGTTGAAGGTCTAAAATATTCTGACAACTGGTTTAACGCAGATCAAAAATTCTCCTCGTCAAAGGGGTTGCGAAGGTCAGATGGCAGTTGCATCGTATAAAAATCAGGTGATCAGCTGCATCGGGTTGAATTACAATACAAAACAGAGGCATAAAAACTAGGCTATAATACCGATTTACATTTTGTTAACTAAGTTGATTTGCTAGTACATATTGGTAACTCCTTCAAAATACAAACTCATCGATATTCACCGAACACGTTGATTAATGACGGCGCGGCGTTACAAAGTGTCTACGCAGTGACGTCACTTTGCTTACATCAGACGGCTGCCAAAACACCTGCCGTCAAAATGTTGTCAAGGCTTTCAAAATGATTGAAGCAATCTTTGAAGAACTTTCTCTAACTCTCTCAATCATTTTCGGATGAAACAAAAGGTTTTGTTTGTAATTTGAACTTCAAGGGCTCCAGTGAGCTCTTATTACAATGATATATGCAATAGTGACAAAATATACATACGTCACATTCACCTGTCTCATTATATGATTCAGAAAACTGAAAAAACAACACCTTTTGAGTTAGTTTAGTGAAGTGTTAGTGAATATGGTACAGTGAGTGCTATTTATAAAGAACACAAGAACAAAGTGTCTTTCTCTTAATAGAGATAGTAAGAAAAATGTTAGTGGACACACTTAATAATTCTCTTCTTAGCAGTCTAAGTCAAATTAGCCTGACATTAGGCTAGATTATAACAATGTCGTGCCATTTGTTGATGTAGATAAGCACGTCATTACGAAACATAATATGATTCAAACAAATTCATGGTACCCCAGTTGGTAAGTTCGTCCGATACGTTCGTCTATAAAGAACATGGGACTTTGTAAAATGTATTATTTATAATATATACATTTTGGGAAAACGGATACACACCATCATGAGAGGTATGACATAACGAGACATAGACTTTTTTACACTTCTATACTAAGTATAAAAAACTTGTTATATATTTTGACCAAAAAATACGTTAAATTCGCAACGTATGTAAGAACATAATCTCCAAAACTACTGGTCCTAGTTTATACTAGGACCAGTAGTATTTATATACTGTATCGCAGTATAATATATTTTTTACAATGTAATTTCAAGGTGGACATATAAAGCTATATATATGCAATATAATATTATCTATCACGTGAATATGGTAAAGTCGGTAAAGGCCAGGAGAAAACCAAGTTTACAGCTAGTTTCAAAACCAGTGTTGAAGAGCTTTACTCCCTCATGCATAGTAAAAATGGTTGACATATATCCCACACTCCTACTGCACATTCCGCTGTAATATTGACGTGTTATCCGTCACGACCGTCACAGAGGCATGCAACCGGGTATCCGGTTAAAAGTTTCATGTCCGGTTGCGAACAGTTGAATAAATAAATACGACATGTTTCGCGTCTAGTGAATCAGTAATCGCGATACGGAATAGGATTAGTTTTTTTTATATTCAAGCCACGTTTACTCGCCGTTCATGTTCATTGTAAAGGAATACTTAAACAGAATTGTGATAAACTCTATCTAAATGAATATAGAATTAAAGTGTCCGTTTATCCAAATTAACAAATTTTCACACACTAACAAATTAAAAGTTACTCCTTGCAACATTCGCTATCTGCCAGTGAATCCCCGTTAAATTTGGCCCAGCCGTTTCGAAGATATATAGATAGAAGACAAGCATTATAATAAAGTATGAGTAAGATCATAAAGTTACCAATACTAATTTGTGTTTGATTAAACCATGCCAACATCAGCAAACAATGGTTAAAACATTATAATATTTCAGAGTTTAATATGTGAAAGTAATTGTATAGTCACTAATTTTATTACCAGTGAAACTATGGAAGTGAAATTCATAACAACATAGATTTTATCAACGCGCCGCGGACGAGCGCCCATTTAAATTTCATCGCACATTTTACAAATGATTGCAGTTTATTCAAACAGAGATAATGCGTTAATATTATTGCCATTATCACATTGACACAAAACAAGTAGGGGTCTGTTTTTGCCCGACGTTATTACTGATGGCGAGGTTACATTTCGCTTCCCAATCTTTGTTTGATTTGTATTCTGGATTATCTGCTAAGTCCAGCAATGATTGAATATGCAGATTTAAACATTGGTTTCACGCGAGGAATTAAGGATAACACACGCTAAAGCGTCTCGGGTCCAAGTCGAACTTTGGCTGTAGGTAGCTTGTGCTATATAGCGTGTGTGTACAAAATATATGTAAAACTAGCTGTGCTCTGCGGTTTCACCCGAGAAGAATTTAAATCGCGAAAAATATAGCATCAGCTATCTGGCAAGTGAACAAGCAGAAGAAGATAGAAAGAGATAAAGAAGTTGGTACCGCATATGTATGCGTTTAGTGAAAAGCTGTTAAAATGGAGTTACAGACAGACTCTGTAATTTTATTTATCCATATTGATTTTGTTGACCGTGCTACGGCCGACGCTCGGCTCGGACACGATACGGTCTAGAGAGAGTTATCCAAGTTTTACCTGAGGAATAAGTTATCCAAACAAGTAATGCGCTATGTAACGACGGATTACTTTCGTATACGGAAGTTTGAGTTCTTCAGATCAAGAAATTATCTACCTGCCTTCACTACTTTTCACTGCTACTAAACCGATTTTATCATAGCTTAGCATTAGCATAGCTTTAATATAAGGGTGGATTTGATGATCAAGTAAAATTTCTAGAAACAGACAGAGAAACCAGGAACATGCATTTGTAACATTAATTATTTAAGTATATTATTCACTTCACTCAAAGCTACATTTTACGAACAAGTCGTAAGTATTCATTAAAGTAAATTATATTCCACTTATATTTTTTCACAGTCTGACTGTGCTACAGAGAGCAATGACCACAATATATACGGTGGTCAGACCACAGCGGGGTACGGACCACAAATAACACGTGACCACGGTAAGCGTAAAAGACCAACGCTTTAATTTGGTCCGTTTATTTCCAAAGCTTTCAAAACATATACCTGTATGTTCATACTTATCAAGGATTTAAAATAACTAGAGATTCGCGATTGCGAGATATTTCAACATTCAAAACAATCGCAGTCAGTCAAATTTGCCATCGAGTCACGCAACGACTCGCCGAGTCGCTGAAACAAACGAGAGGTTTTTCGGTTGTTATAATAATGTTTTTTTTAATAATAATGTAATAAACATTATTAATAAACATTTCTTTTACATAAACAGTTTACAATGCCGTGTTCGATGAGTGGCTATACGTGAATCGGCACACTACCATCGACTGCAATTGAAAACAATCACGATGAATCGAGATGTTTGAACAATCGAAACAATCGCGAACACTCGTTACTGCGCATCGCTGAGAACTCACACAATTTGAAAAGGCATCTGTATGTAAGTGGACACATAAGTCATATTTTAGGGTCTGGTTTGAAAATGGCATGTAATATACAGAGAGGCATTTATGAATGTCGATAAATTACCTTTGCGTTTAGAATACGCCATAATAATGACAATTTCAGCTGTCATTTTTTTCTCTCTTATTGAGTATGTTGATTTTAATCAATGAAAACTCTTGAAGAATTTATGAAAGGCGGAAAAGCGAATTATGAAAAATTTGTTTACAATTAAATACATTACAACACCTCTGCCTACTCCATCGGAGAATACAGGGGTGAGCATATGTATGTATAAATGACAAGGTTATCTTTGTGAAGTGTGTGCTGTATATCACGCTGAATGGCATTACATACTTAGATATAATCGATATACGAACGTATTGAAATCTTTATTTTATTAAAAGTTAAAACACCGGCAATTATTGTCGGCATTATTCCCACTTGATCCGAGATCCTTGCACGTGAGTGTCACACTTGCACAAAGCTGACCTTCTGTTACTTTTAACTTTTTCCTACAACAGTATACAAAAGTTTGTGGCATACCGTCTTTTTACTTTGGCACAGGTGGTGTGACGTCGTAATTTAAATGGATCACTTCTCTTCATTCAATATTCAACTTTATGGTTTGATCGTTAAAATATGAAATGGCTTTCGGGCCATATACTTCATCTTATCTATTCCACACATGCATACATACTTAATGACACATATAATGATGCCCTTATAAGCATACAAAGTACTAAAAATTGTGTAGTAAATTTACGAAACTAGATTTAATTTTCTTTTAAAGTAAAATTAGCCCAAGCTCTTTGCAGCCAGTGAAAGTCTCGTTAAAAATCGGTTCATAATGAATAAACAGACTCATCATCCTCCTGCCCTTATCCCATGTTATTTGTGGTCGGCGCAATGTATTCTTCTCTTCCATTTCTCTCTATCAGCCGTCATATCTGTATTCACTCCCATTGTAGCCATATCATCTTTCACACAATCCATCCATCGTTCCTTTTACTTACATTTACCTTATTTTATAAAGTAGATGCCGTATATACTTTAATGTTTAAAACATACAATTAAAAACAGATACTTCAATTAAATTTGTCTCCTCATTAAAGGGATCGTGAAGGTCGGGGTCATCCAACAATGTCTATGATAAGGGCGGAAGATACCTTTTATATAATTATTAATATTTTATTCATGAAATACATGATTTTTCTGAACAGTTAAAAGGATATTGAAAAATACGAACGCAAGGTACTTAACTTAGTAGATTGGTGAGTAGCTCAGAGTAATCTTCTGTAAGGTGTAGGTACTCGAGCAGCTTTGGATTTAAAACAGGAGGTCCCATTATGCCCTACACCTCATTTATTCAAGTGAAATAAAAAAACAGGCCAATAATAAAATACAGTTGGCTGGAACTATTTGCATTTTCAGATAATTGAATTCCATTCAACGGCTTTTATGTACACTGCTGCACAAAGCAAACAAAAATAAATTAATTATGTGATGAAAAATCAACAGAGTGGAGTTCCATTAATAACTAGCTAATAGTAAGGCTGGGTTGCACGATATTAATTGTCAAAGCTAAAGGTTTTGACGATGACAGTACTTATGCCTTTAGCTTTGACAGTGAAATGCGTTACACCAAATTCGCTGTCAATTGGCAAATTGTCAGCTGTCAGTGTCATCTGTACAGATAAATAAAATTGCAGTGGCTGTTTGTAATTCCAAAATCCAACAGATACGAAAAAACTATTTTTAAGATCTTTCTGTCGGTCTGTTTGTTCCGGCTAATCCCGCAAATTTTACAAGGAGTAACTTAGGCTTACTTTTATTTAAAAAAAAACATTAGGGTCTGCGAGCCACTCATGGAATTAAGTTCACCCGAGTAAAACCGCGGGGCACATCTAGTTTTTGCATTAACGATTTAACAGGAAAAATGTGGGTGGCTAAAGCACCAAATGTCATGTCTCGACCAGCGGCTTAGGCTGTGTGCTATGTGTATTGAGTAGAACCAGGGTTACTTTACCGAAGTCTATGTTTATGGTCATAGTAGAGTACAAAATGTCACATTGCATTATTACGATATTATAAATATATAAATGACATAGAGCCGTGGTGGCCTTGGAGTTTGAGCAGTCGCCTGCTACGCAAGTTCGAATCCCAGCGGGGTCTGTATCTACCACTAAGTACAGAAAAACTTAAGTACAGTAATTTCACACCACGTGCTTTACGGTGAAGGAAAACGTCGTGAGGAAACCTGCATATTTCTGAGAAGTAATTCAATGACGTATGTATTGCCTGAGATGGCGATGGACTCACCATCTGTCACGTTGGCGATTAATCATCTTCGGTGAAAAGGTATGAATATTATACCGATTTACAACGCGCGGTTTTCACACTTGGTGTTGCACGCGTCTATAGGTCTACAGCTGTATGATTTGTTGCCACATTAATATAAATTGCACACACAAAAACAATTCCGCTCTTGTAAATGACTGAAGACGGGTCATGACTTATTTTATAAAAGACACTTTATTTATTTTTAAACTTCGTATAGTCTACGGTCAACGCAACAGAAAACCAATTTAGAAGATTAGTTTAGTTTCATAAGATAGGTACAATGTAGCTTTACTAAGCTCTAACGCTCTGAATACACAATTTACGTCGTAGCGTTCACATTGCAATTACCTTGTCTAGACTTGTTGAAAGTAATATGTCTATCGTCTATATAATATTATCACAAATTTAATTTTGTATTAAAACGCGAATATTTTTTTATAACCCATTTTATTTATACTCAATGTATTTATATTCGCTTGGGTGAAATTTTGGAACTGTATTTTTTATCAGGTATATTTAAGCGATTGAGATGAAATGACAATGCATGCTTAGCTATATGACGTCATTCTAATTTCCAAAATGGTGGATCATCCAAGATGGTGCACTAGTTATTTTCTCTACAATACCACAGTATGAATATCAAATATAAAATGCTATGCGAAGTAGAACACATTTTTTTAAATTTATAGACATTTGCATAAAAGCTTGTTCTAAAATGTTCTTAAAGAAATAGCTAATAGATATTACCGACTCATTTGAATTATATATTATATTATTTTTCTCCGCTATTACGAATATAAGGCTAAACGATTTTATGCAAAGTAACGCCTGTTTGTATTCAACATACAATTTGTAAAGCTGCGAGATCATAATCATTCATCTCAGAGACTAATTTATTAAAGTCTTCGAAGTGACAGACTACAAAACAATATGCAAATAAAAAAAATGTTTGTTAAATTGCAATATTTCATAATTTATAACCATCGCGTTAAATTTACTCAATTATTATTAGTATGAGATATTCTTTAAAAATGCAAACACTTCATTGAAATACGTATTTCTTTGATAACGCTCCAAAAAAAGTATATATACAAAATTTATTCCTAAAACTGCAAAAGTGCAGACAACTTTAATTCCATGTTACGCGAGCGTGATTATAAACGTCCCCGGGTTTAATTAGCGCATGGGATACAGGCGTGAACGTATGTATGAATAATTAGCGCATGCTAGTATAAAAACCGGTTGTCGGCATACAAGTTTCTTCAATTCACACACAAGCCCGGATAAAGCAAAAAGCCTGTCCGCCATTATTCCGAGTGATGAAGCAAATTGTTGTAAACCATAGAGTCAGATAGTTCTGTTACTGGAAGCGCAAAAGACAGATTTTTTTTGAATAATATATTTTATCTTAGTTATTTTATCATGAACTTTGGGGCCATATGTATTTAATTTCTCGTTCGACTTTTGGACTTGGGAACTGCCGCCTTATTCACTAAGTTTTCCCAGCGTTGAACTCGACGACGAGATTGAAGCCAACAACCATAGGAAATTGATACATTATGCATAGATTATAAGGTTCAATTTCGTTCTTTTAAAACCGACACTCGACGACGAGTGTGACGCTGAGAAACCTTAGTGAATAACGCGGCTGTTCCTTACAGACACTGAGATTTATGGGGTGATCACTGATGATGTTTTGAGAAGGTGAAGTCAAAACCTTTCATTATCTTGTATCTACGTTTACTGTGATCAAAGCAATTGTTAACGTTACATAGCTTTTCACTTACTAACACTGACAGCAAAATTCGTCAGTTTTATCAAGACCATAGAATACGATTGCAACACACTCCGGAGTCAATGCTAAAGTCAGTGTTACTGTAATGGATCCTTTACAACTGCCACGATATCGTCCGCCGATACTTGACTACAACGACACAGTGTAAAAGCGTTCAGTAGTAATTATATCAAACTACTAGTCCGACGATATCGTGTCGTTACCGTTATCGTCCAATGTGAAAACGCTCATTGGCTTAATTATTCTAGTAGTATACCAACTAAAACAACCTCAATAGAAATTGATAAGACCCCCCTCATTTGGAGAATGAAACAGGCACAAAATGTTAACGGACTACAATTATTATCGCACTACAATGTGGACTAGAATGTGCTTGTGGACTGCCTATTTGTATATCTGTATGAGGCGTTACGGTCAATGTTTCCGGATGAGATAGATGCGGTTTCCAGAACTTTTATGTGGGTGAATGTTTGAGTCCCCGGAAAAAGGTTTATATAACTGAACGGAGGGTCGTAAGCCTTTTGTCATCAACAGTGATAGTACACCATTATTTTAGTTATGATCTAAACCTTTGTTAGGAGTTGTTTGCGTGGAATGTATAGGCAGTTTTTATTATACTAGTAAATATAATCTTTAGAAACGCTGCAAAATAGTGGGAAAAAGTACACATGTTTTTGTTGGCGCTCGCTCCGTTCAAGACCCAAAATACTTCTGCGTATTCAAGGCCAGCGCTCAAAACTCATGATGGCAACCTGTAAAAAAATAAGGCAGTTATACTGTCAAGTTAATTGTCCTGTGAGATAGATGTCGATTTAGACGCTGGCAACACAGGGTCTCAAAAATTACCTACGTAAGTTATAAACACAAGTCCAGGGAGATGATATATCAATAACGAAATTAGTTGACCTTATTACATCGGCTTATTTTCTAAGTAAAAAGTTCCTCAATAATTTCCATTCTTTCCCTACAAATTACCTGAAAAAACCTGAAAAGAGAGATAACATTATTTCAAAAACTTTTGAACCAGCTCTAAAACATGTCCCATGGAGATATTATAAAGTTTCAAATTTAGGAAGATATCTAATATATAATCTGAACAAGCTTTTGAATAATTTAATAATGCGTATAAAAGCATTCTCCGTCTTATTAAGTGCCACCTGAGTTTGAAATATTAATACATCAAAGTTTCAGGCTATATTAAAGCTAGCATTTTAAGGCACTGAACATAAATGTTATGTAATTGATGACAAAGAAAATTAAATACCTTCAAAGAACATGCTCGTCTTAATTTTTTTGTATTATTCCTTTTTCATTTCTGACTGTGTGAAACTATGAGGATAAACTATTCGTAGTTTCGGATTGAACCCATTGATTTTATCCCACGCGCAATATTATTACAACATTCGTTAGTGTCGCTAATAAGGATCGAGAAGGATTATGTTAATGATATAGATGGAGTTTATTTTAACTAATTATTGTAGAAAGAGGTTTTACGTAAGCATGATAGGCAGCGTGTGATCGGTAAGAATAGAAGAGGGGTACTCTAGTTTCGTTATCGCCTCGTAGGCTGGGAGCCTCACGTTTGAGCTACCATAACTTGATGGCCGATGTGTCGGCGAAATTTTCTGTCGTATTGTAATGATATTGTAGGAGTTTTAGGTGCCTGAAAACATGGACAAAACGATGTTTTCCAAAAATGTAACCTAGCTCGATCAATTTCTTGCCCCTGAAACGCGCAAAGTTTTGTTAAAATCGTTGGAACCGTTTCCAAGATTCGGATTTTATATATATATATATATATATATATATATATTTAACTGCAAAAATTTCTCGTTTGAAGGGATAAGATAATTAATTTCTATAGTATGCCTGCATAGCAAAGATGTATAACGACTTGTTTGAGACTTTAAAGCAAAGAAATATTCGTAAAAAGATTCCATTTCGAGGCAAGCCTCGTCTCATCTTGTTATTTCTGGTTTGCTCCGATGTGAAGGCCTTAAAGTAAATTAGATTCAGCGAAATGGATCCTACCGCGTCTCAGTGAAGATTAAAACTAGTAAAAGAGCGCAGTTGCAAAAGAAAACCAAACCTCGAGCTTTTTAGTTTAAGAAACCTGAAGAAGGATTATTCATTTGACCGGTTTTTGATCAAGCGAAACCTACTGGAGGTTTACAAAGTAGTTTTTTGAATTGGGACTAAGGGTTCTTAAAAAATATATAGCAGGCAATGTATTAAGTAAAAACTAGACCATAATACGAAACACCCAAAGGCAGATAAA
The DNA here is from genome assembly GCA_929442735.1 of Watsonalla binaria. Taxonomy (NCBI): domain Eukaryota; kingdom Metazoa; phylum Arthropoda; class Insecta; order Lepidoptera; family Drepanidae; genus Watsonalla; species Watsonalla binaria. The sequence goes on from OV838932.1 coordinate 4,440,029, forward strand.
AATACTCTCCATATAAAGTGTTTGCATCAAAGCAGGCACACGTGCCGTCACGAGCTATGAGTGCTCAGTGAAAACGGTAGGGTAACAGCGCATTGTTTAATTGCGTCGCGCCATACATTGACTCATAAAATGATTACTGCGAATACAAGGTCGGCGTTCATAACTCAAGGTATTGTCATATACTAACCACTAGACCTATGGAGCCGTCTACCGTAAGGTAAGCATCGTGAAGAAACCTGCATATGTCTGAGAAGGAATGCAAAAATGTATAGTGCCTGAGACTCACCATCTGTCACATTGGCACTTAATCTTCGGTGAAAAGTGGGTGTTGTAATAAAATTAAAATGGTCTCTCGCAGTTGGTAGGAGGGAGTTACCTCCACTGCTTAACCGGACTAAAGGGCGAGACCCAAGGGCCTCCAGCCGAGCTTAAACTTAAAAACTAAGCAACACAGCTAAAGCACCTAGCACCCCGGTGCGGGGCTCGGACCTCGGCTTAGGGTGTTGCTGGGGGATGAGCTAGGGAGCTGGATCTGAGTGGTGTTGTAATAGCTCTGCCTATCCCTTTTTTATACATACAGGCGTGATACAGGCGTGAGCATAAGTATGTATGTGTCGAGTATATAAAAAGACGATACCAGTAGCATCGGAAATACGGATATAAAAAATGTCTCACATAACGATAAAAACCATCGCGCGTCTTCAACCAAGCGATTTGTACACAATCTTCTTATAAAATTTGATCGGAGCTTTGGTCGTACGTGATACAGTTAGGATCTTTTTATTGCCAATATCGGCACACGTGCCACTAACGATTGTGCTCCGGAATGCAATATACACCCTCTACTATGTTTTATTGCATATTTTAAATTGGATTTTATTATTCGAAGTATGATTTTTGTTCACTCTCCGCTTCATGAAGTGACTGTAGGCAATTAACATTTGCAATTATTAAAAAATCACACCCTCATATGTATAAAAAAAGAGTATTCAGAGGATAACAGTGGCCATATGCCAGTATACTATAGGATGGTATGACCACGGCTATCGTCTTTTTAAATAATTCTTATATCATAGTCAATCGCTCGTTTCATACTTTTGAGCGTGAATTTTCAGTAGTCTGATTTAGTTTACGCAAAAACTTGTATGTCTGCCCACGCCTTCGTTTTCATATATTCGACGTGTTCCTGAGGGATTATCCTATGAGTGATTGAGCTCATACGTATTGGCACGAAGGCCAAATGTCATCATTTGTTACTGAATTATGTCAAGTTCGGGGATAAATCAGTGACAAACTTCGGTATTGTAATCCAATAGGCTTGGAGTGTATCCTTACCAAAGAACAAAAACAAAATGTATAAAGGGTATTCTATATTACTGAGTTTCTTTCCAGGTTCTTCCCAGTAAGAGCAATCTTGCGAACCAGGTGGTAACATTTACAATCCTTTATATAGCTGTTTGTTATTCTGATGATAAGATGTCTAGTCAAATAAAAATATTTTCGATTTCGATTTTGACAAGACAATTGTTGGATAGGTATGTTTGTATTGGAATGAAAAATAGGAATCATTTAAAGAACACAAGGGAATAATTGAATGAATGATATGAATGAGTTAAAGATTGAATGTGAGAGTGAGTTACACTATGGAAGGACTTGGATTGTTGACATATACCAAGAACAATCAAGGTACAATTTGCATTATGACATTAAAAAAACTACTAACATTTTGTACTATGCCAACTTAAAAAATTATAATTATGATAAATGCTACCTACTTATTATTTGACTTTAAAAAGATGTGAGTAGCAAATAAGAATTTTAAATCGTGTTATGAATTAAATGGATTTTTTTTTTATATTATAGAATTATCATTACTGAATTTGATAGGAGTTCCTCATTGTTTTTCACTTAACGGCACATCATAGCTTTGCCCCTTTTTTCCATTTACGATTTGGTGAGATTAACACCTGCCCACGAAACTGGAAATCCTCTCATTTTCACCGGTAAAAGTTGCTAATTGCTCAAGGAAAAAGGATTTGCATTAATTAATGTCCAAAATTTAAAAGCTTCAATTTTAAACCCCCAAAAAATATTTAAAGGGGTCCGTTTTAATGACGTTTCTCGTAGGACATTTTGCATTTTATCTCACCCCAAAGGTGTTGAACCAGGTAAATTTATTGATGTTTGAAAAAGTTTTTTATGTAATAAAAGAACCGAGCTCGCCCGGATCTTTGTCCCCACGGAAACACAAACATATTAGATTCATTCTATTACGAGTTGAGTTACGAACAGTCACGCCTCCCGGGAGACAAGAAGACTCCTAGATGAAAACTAACCGCTTCCCCCTTATTACAAAATACGCCTGAGATAATCCTTGGTTTAAAAGTAGTTCCGTCTCATTCTGTGACACGGATTTCAAGAGGAATGCACATAGTTTTATAATAAAGGTTTTTCCATAAAAAAAATGTTATTTTATATTTGTTGTACGTTAAAGGATAACAAGGTCTATTTTTGCTTGCAATTGCAAATGCAAATAACGTCTTTAATTCATATTTAATGACTGATTTATTGTTGATAACATGTATGACCTGGGTTAAGCCTATTGTATTGAGAGCGTATTATGCAGGATTATCTTCTGAGCTTGGTACTGTTTAATTAAATTTCAAATCTAAGAAGTTTCTAATACGAGCTGCTTAAACGATCAGAGCTAACCTCCTATAATAATAAAGCTTAAAATAGTGCAGTCAAAAGCGTATGATGATTTTAAATTAAGTATGTAAAATATATACTTAAGGAAATGTAAATAATGATTAAGTAAACCATGAAAAACGTTAAGGCGTGTTTTTTTAAATATTAGCTGACATTGTAACAAATGAAATATAATGTTCAAATGTCCGAACATCAATCCAATTAACAACAATAATATATAACGACGTTAGAGCACATTTACTTGAACTTGGAAGAAATTAAAGAATAATAAGCTGCGAAGATTAATTCGAAGCGACTCTCAACAGCTGTTTAATTAATGACCGTTCCTTAAAAGGTAGTTATAAATTCAGAATTTCTTTAAGCACGTTAATTTTGGGACAAATTATACCTATTATTAATTCCAAATCTCAGTGAAATTTATATCTGTACTTTTAATTATTTGAATGTCAAAGAAAGAGAAAATTTATGAGTTAGTATTGATGGTGTTAAGTGATTTTTAAAAGGTTGGTACCGAATACCCTAAGTGTAGCAAACGTCCTTAGAATATGGCGACCACCGACCAGAGGGCCTACCTTCATCGGTTTAAGCATAACGTATTAAGAACTTCCGAGCTTTGACGTTCCATTTTGTACCGTAAATTTAAATTTCGAAGCTGAGAAGTTCTTAATACCCTCAGCAGGGGCGTGCATGCCATATAAGCAGATAAGCAGCGCTTACAATACATACATACGTATGCTCACGCCTGTATTCCCCGACGCGGTAGGCAGAGGTGTTGTTATCACAACACCCACTTTTCACCGGATTTGATTAAGTGCCAACGTGACAGATGGTGAGTCCATCGCCGTCTCAGGCACTATACATACGTCTTTGAATTACTTCTTAGAAATATGCAGGTTTCCTCACGATGTTTTCCTGCCCCATAAAGCACGTGGTGTGAAATCACTGCACATAAAATCGAAAAACTCATTGGTACAGGTCTGGGATTCGAACTTTCGTCGCTTGCATAGCAGGCGACTTCTCAAACCCCGAGGCCACAACGGCTATTTTATATATTTTTAAAGTGGTAATTACCACCACCCGAAGGTCTGTGCCAAAAGAAGTCGCTTAAGAGTCTTCACCTATATAAGAAATTTTTCAGTATATTTTTATTTACTACGTCATAAATCTTTAACATTTCAGATAACCTATAATAGCTTTCAAAAATGCATATGCGAATTGAAATAAATATATATTTCGTTACGTAGTGAGTACTTTGTACTGGAATAAACCGCCTTGACCTAGTTTCGTCATAATAAGCAAAGGAGACCGTTGTGACGTCATAATATTATACAACATAGTCCTTTACGCAATATAACTGGTTTATTTGCATGGCTTCAGTAACCAAATTAACATAAGATATCGCACATCTTTGAATTACTTCTCAGACATATGCAGGTGTCCCAACGGTGTTTTCCTTCACCGTAAAGCAAGTGGTGAGAAATCACTGCTCATAAGTTTTTTAGAAAAACTCATTGAAAATGAAGCCCGGGAAGATTTGAACTTGCGTCGCTTGCATAGAAGGCGACTGCTGAAATCCCATGGCCACCACGGCTCACCCACACTGTAAATAGTCTATCTCATTCAAATTTTATTTGGAATTTCATTGCAGACCTTTAATTTACGCAAATATCTGAATAAGGTGTCATTTGTCATTGGTTATCTCAAGCTACACAATTATTCGTAGTACAAATTTTTAGTTTTTAAATTTTTTTATATCGACTTTAGTGCACTGGAACTGCACTTATATATATATTTTTTATGATTTAGATTGTGTTACTCAAAGCTGTATTTTTTTTTTTAAAAGAGTAATTACTGAGTTTCTTGCCAGGTTCTTCTCAGTAAAAGCAACCTTCCGAACCTGACAGTAGCATGTATAATCCTATGTAATCGTGTCTTTCTGACGATTTGAAAGTACTTTGTAAAAGTCTAATCGAATAAAGATATTTTGAATTTGAATTTCTTTTTCTATTTCGGTTTATAAGTAAATATCTGGAGGGTAATGAGGTAGCCTTATGTAATTTGATCAAAAGTTTGGGCCGAAAGCTCATTATCAAATTGTACTTGAACTCAAGGTTAATTAAGTAAGTTACTCTAACTTTCCGGCTTGCCGTTTGTTATTTTTTTTATATTACCATCACGCCTTTATGGTTTCAAGTCATCAGAAGTTTAATCTTTAAAAATATATATGTAATGTTATAATAATTCGTCAGTTAGGAAATTAAATATGATGAAGAAAATAACCGCACCTTATGCTTCAGTACTACTACATATGATATAAAAAATATGTAACTTAGTGATTGTAATTTTTTTTGTAAATGTAGCAAGGTATAGGCAGAAAGATAAACAAGCACTTTTTATTTAATGTTTTTTTTTAAGAATCCTACATATATTTTCATTTATATAAATTTAAAGCTGTTAATTTGGAATTACAAACAGACAGTTCATTTTTATTTATCTGTATAGATGTATACATGACTGCTGTGCTGTGCCGCGGGTTCGATATCCGTGTCAGGGCAATCATTATGTGATGATACTTGGTATGTAATTATTATGAACACATATTGATAATAAACCTGAAATGTGGAATAACAAAAAAAAAGGCGTTGTGGCCTTAGGGGTTAGAGCAGTTCGAATCCCAGCGGGGACTGTACCATGAGTTTTTCTAAAAAAGTTATGTACAGTGATTTCATACCATGTGTTTTACGGTGAAGGAAAACATCGTGAGGAAACCTGCATATTTCTGAGATGTAATTCTAAGACGTATGTACAGTGCCTACGACGTCGATAGACTCACCATCTGTCACGTTGGCGCATGATCATCTTCGGTGAAAAGTGGGTGTTGTGATTACAACACCTCTGCCTGCCCCTTCGGGGAATACAGTGAGTATATGTATATGTATGTATGTACAAACATCTGGAAGAAAATGTGCAATATTTCCTTCAATAAATAACCGTCATAAAACATCCTGGCTCTTGGCGTTATTACTAATGAAAGAAAATAGAACTCGGATACTAAGAAATGTAATTATATCAATCTTCCTGTCTCTGTGTCCGTCCGGTCGTTTAAAATACGTAGTTCCTACTTAATGACGATCTTAATTAAACTTCAAAAGAATTCCTCTAAGATAATATATAAAAGCTGAATTAAAAGTTACGTACCTACTTTATTCATATTCACGTACACCCTGATAGAGATCCTCAGAGGAAAGCCTCGGTCATATTCCACTTTACCCTAAACCTTATGATCGCCTACTACTGTTAGAATGTATTTTTGTTAGGCTAGAGCCACGGTGGTCGTGGGGTTTGAGTAGACGCGTAGCGCAAGCAACGCAAGTTCAAATCCCAGCATGTAACAATAAGATTTAAAAAAAATGGATTTGCATTGATATGTCTGAGAATTAATTCAAAGATTTATGTAGATAGTCTGAGAAGGCGATAGACTCACCATCTGTCACGTTGGCACTGAATCATCTTCGGTGAAAAGTTGTTGTAACAACAACACCTCTGCCCACCCTTCGGGGAATATATGCGTGAGCATATGTATGTTGTTAGGATATATGGCATAATGCGGGTTTCGAACTCTAGGCCTAACGATCCATATCCCTGCTATATTAATAATATACATACATACATATGTTCACCCCTGTATTCCTCGAAATAGAAGGCAAAAGTGTGCTTACAGTACACCCACATTACACCGGTCATTTTTTAGTCCAACATAGGAAGTGGTAAGCCTATTGCTATTAACTGATCACAATGACTACTGGGAAAATTATAGATAGAAAAACCCAACAGCACTTTGCCCGACCCGAGGATCGAACCTAGATCCACTAGACCGTTTTAAGTATTTTACGAGTCAGTTTAATAATTTAAAGAAAACATATGATTATATTTTCTTTAGATGAAGGAAAATTTGATATTATATTCTTGAATGTAATCATGAAATCGTCTAAAATTTTTATCATATAATGAACTTGCTTTCGTAAGGAAATAATCACCAACAAACAAACGAAGCAGGAAAAATAAGCCTTTAACAGGAACGTAACATAAGATTTGGTCTTAACAAGCCAATATGTATAATTTTACTCTCCAAGGACGCTTCATATTGCTCGTTCCCAGTTGTTTTGTTCACATAAAGCCCTAATACACATACGGATACCATAAAAATAACGACGTCTGAAACGGGCCATAACGTCAACCACAACCGAAAATAGATGGCATAACAACGTTACAGAGATAACGTGACGTGTAAAATTTACTCTTGGCAAACGAACATTATGTGTGTGTAATAAAACTCACCAGTGTAAACCGGCCTTTATTAATGTAGCCTTTAAAAAATACTTTGCGGGCTACTACGTGAATACGAATGTAATTTTTTTATATTCCTCCAAACCTGGGGGCCAATTACGATCGTTTAAACAGCGCGTATCAAGAACTTTTTAGCTTCTTAGAAGATCTTAATTCGCTTTGCTGCTCTTCCCTCTATCAGGCGTCTTATCTGTATTCACTCCCTTTTTTATCAAATTCATCGTTTCTTAGTTCTTTCCATACCAGGAAAGGCGAACTCTTACGCATCAACGTGCATTTTTTCTTAATAAATGTTTAATGATATAATATATGCGCCGTCAAATAATTTTGAATGTGTGTTTATTGGGAAAATAATAAGTTGTAAGATGTCACTTTTAGGTAGGGGTTTATGAATTTTTTGACGTGCCCGAAATATTGTGTCATTGTGCAATGTCTCGCCATCTTTTTTTCCCTTGTAATAAATTATAAACAACACTTTTTTTTAAACGGAAGATCCCGTTTTTTTATCATACAGTTACCTATTTGTACTTCATTGAGATTTTTTTTTGTGTTCACGGTTAATTTTTGATACACAAACTGTGGTAATGCTTAAATTACCCAGTCCGCCATCTTGGATGATCCGCCATATTGGAAGTCAGAATGAAGTCACACTTAGCATGTTTTCGTCCAAAATAAGCGTGTATACCTAATTTCAGCTCAATCAGATAACTGATTTCATTGACAAACAGACAATTTATACATTGTGTTCGATAATTAAGTGATTCTTATTTCAAAGGTGTCAAAAGGCCATTAAAACTAAGTAGTGGCGTAAAAACTTTAACAGCTACCTATTGCGAGTGACAATGCACTTTTAAGAGTCACTTAAGTGGAAGTCGTTAAGATAAAACTTCAAGTTACCAGACTTACTTCCAACTTAAGGAAGCAAAAAATTGTAAAAAAAACCATCTTTTTCATTTCGTTGTTCATGCGATTTTCTTTTCTATATACTATTAAATTGATATACATTACAACATTAGCAGTATTACCTCTAATAATGATGTACAATAAAATTACAATAAATTTACATTACAGAGGCCAATAGGGATACGTATAACGCGCAAGGATAAGTATAACGCGCGTCATCAACGATATAATGTAATAAATAATAACAATAATATTATTCAGGTGTAAACATCTTTGCAACTTATTACAAAAAATAGTAAAGCATCATAGCCAGACCTCAAATTATAGGACTAAATTCATATTTTTTTGTATAAATTAAGATGAAGACCAAAAAATATGAGTGTATTACATGTATGAAGTGACACGGTTAAAAGGGCAGTTCACACCAAAGCCACGAACAAAGGTAGATTTATTACTCTAAAACTGTTCCTGGCGTGCTGTCTTACAAAGCAAACAATCGCACACAACTGATAAAAATATTAAAAAAATAACACAAGGAACGAAAAACTACCAAAAATAACGACATTTCAGAGTCTCACTCTCCAGTCGGGAGACTAAAATACCAGCGTGAAATCCCATAATGCTCTGACGTTTAAACCATTTTTACAAAAATACATACGCTCACGGCTATATTCCTCGAAGGGGTAGGCAGAAATCGACTTCTGTACCGACATTTTGCCAGTTATGTTTAAGTCCCATTTGGCAGGGGCGAGCCTATTGCCACTAACCGGGCACTAATCCAGACTATAGCTGTTACTTGCTTTACGATAGCTCGCCATCTATCTCTATTAGCCGCCATCCTTGAGCATTGGTGCACCGGCCCGCCAACCGCCGATTTGACCTGGTCGGCCCACCGCATAGGAGACCTCCCCCGTGTTCTGGTGCCTTCCACTTTACCCTGCAGAACTAGGCGTTCTACAAAAGTATTATTCTGCCAGAAAATTACATCCAGGACTTTGTGTTCTGCAGTAGGGTTTGCAACCACTAGACTAACGAACAACAATCATTTTTAACGGGACGTCGACGGGATGACAAGACATCGCGATATAAATTAAAAAATAAAATATGCTCACGCCATTCCAGAAGGGTCCCCGAAAGGGTGAGCAGAGGTGTGGTAACAACGACACCCACATTTCACCGCATATGATTAAGTGCCAACATGACAGAGGGTGAGTCCATCACCGTCTCAGGCACTACATTCGTCTTTCAATCACTTCTCAGACATATACAATTTTCCTCTCGATGTTTTCCTTCACCGTAAAGCACGTGGTGTGAAATCACTGCAAATAAGTTTTAGAAAAACTCATTGGTACAGACCCCACTGGGATTCGAACTTGCGTCGCATGCGTATCGGGCACGGCACGACGGCAATTCACATAATATATAAATATATTAATATATATTAATATATATAATATATAAATATATTATGTGAATTACGTGACTGCTAGGCTCAAGGTATGAACGGACCCTTATAAAGGTCATACATTCTTCACTGTCAACTGACAATGTCAACAAAAACACGTCCGCTATTTATAATGCGTAATTTTTTGCCAGTTTTAGCGTTATTACTTACTAAGGAGCAGGTAATATTGTCTTGGGAAATATTTTTATGAAATTTTTTACCCAGTAAGAGTGTAAAAGAATTTGTTGGAATATGTATACTTCTATAGTAATTTATAAAGGAAGACTTTGTTTGTTTGCTGGAAGGCGATACTTTTCGGATGGGCCTGTAGACAAATTAACACTATTCTCACGCTTTGCCTACAGAACGATACAAAATGTATGGGATCATTCTGTCAGATAAATGATTTATTTCTTCGCTCTATCGATTCTATTAGCGCAAACGCCAGAAAAGATACTCTGTCGGACCAGTAGGCCGTCTGATTTAAAAATTCTATATACATACATATGCTCACGCCTGTATTCCCCGATGGGGTAGGCAGATGTGTTGTAATCACAATACCTCTTTTCACCGAAGATGATTAAGTGGCAACGTGACAGATGGTGAGTCCATCGCCGTCTCAGACACTTTACATACTTCATTGAATTACTTCTCAGAAATATGTAGGTTTCCTCACGATGTTTTCCTTCACCGTAAAGCATGTGGTGTGAAATCACTGTACATAAGTTTTTTAGAAAAACTCATTGGTACAGGCCCCGCTGGGATTCGAGCTTGCGTCGCTTGCATAGCAGGCGACTGCTCAAAACTCAAGGCCACCACGGCTCTTGAAAAAATATTTCAGTGTTAGATAGCCCATTTATCGAGAAAGGCTCAGTATCACGCTAAGACCAATCGCTGATTCAAGTTAGCGTTAGCCCAAAGTAGCTATAACACGCGTAACTTATATAAATATTTTCAACCAGATTACTCGGTTTTTACATGCATACATACATACATATGCTCACGCCTGTATCCCATGGGGGTAGGCAGAGACCACCGTTTGCCACATGCTACGATCCTTACATACTTCTTTCGCTTCATCCACATTCATGCATCTCTTCATACACTTTCTTCGGTTACGAGTGCTCCGAATTTGATAAATACTATTAATTTGGTCATAGTAGTTCTTCCTTGGACGCCCTCTACCGACACTTCCGGTCACATTCGCTCTATAAATTTCTTTCGTTAATCGCCTTTCACTCATCCTTTCGATATGTCCAAACCATCTCAACATACTTTTTTCAATTCTGGTCACCACATCATTCTTCAACTTGCAACTGTCTCTTATCACACTATTTTTCATACCATCTACAATGGTGGTACTACTCGGTTTTAAGTACTTAACAATTTATTTCATTGTCATAATCTCCTCTACATGAGAACTTCAAATAAACTATCTTGTTCCCAAGCTCATAATGCCGGAGTAAATTACATGCTCCATTCTCAGCAGACGTTTTTAAAGCTTCCAGTGTGAAGCTAAAGTACCATGTCTGAGTTCACAACTTATACCGTTTTATGGCACATACATAAAATGTTTTGAAGTTCGTTCCATATAAAGTGAACCGTTACGCTCCATCCCAACTCGTGAAATTACAAAAGGGTGACAATTAACACAATATGCTGCTAAAAACAAAGCTTAGTTCCACTCTGCCACTGAAAGGTAAAGTTTAAGTGATCCTATAAGGGTTTCGAATTTTTCTTTTGAGGTAAGGAAAAAAATGGAAGTGAGGTACGGAATCCTAGAACAACAGTTTTTTTCATTGTACTCTATTTACCAAAAGAGTCGTGGTAGCCTCGGGGTTTGAGCAGTCGCCTGCTACGCAAGGGACGCAAGTTCAAATCTCAGCGGGTCCTGTACTAATGAGTTTTTCTAAAAAAATATGTATAGTGATTTCACACCACATGCTTTACGGTGAAGGAAAACATCGTGAGGAAACCTGCATATTTCTGAGAAGTAATTCAAAGACGTATGTATAGTGCCTGAGACGGCGATAGACTCACCATCTGTCACGTTGGCACATAATCAAATTCGGTGAAAAGTGGGTGTTGTGATAACAACACCTCTGCCTACCCCTTCGGGGGATACAGGCGTGAGCGTATGCATATATGTCTATTTACCAAAGGAAGTGTATGAAGAGATGCATGAATGTGGATGAAGCGAAAGAAGTATGTTAGGATCGTAGCATGTGGCGAACGGTGGTCTCTGCCTACCCCAATGAGATACAGGTGTGATCATATATATAAATGTTTTACTCTGTCCACCTGTCTGTCTGGCCGTCTGTCTGTATCTCTGTTTGTTTGATCCGATTAACTTCCGAAACTTCAAGACCAATAACAAGACAGAATTAAGGCAATGAAATTAAATCTACGCGATTAAAACTGCTGGAGACGGTTAGTCTTATTTAAAAGCTCGTGACCCTGTAATTGCCCTTCTTATAAATTTTACCACTCAGGCAGTATGAAATATTATTCAATCTACAGCAGAATTACTTTAAACAAAATTTTTAGAAGGACGGTACGTCGTTTACTTTCATTGTTGCTTTTTACTCAGCATAAAAAATAAATGTAATACTTCGTAGACAACGATGGTGCTACGCTCGTAGCATTAGCTATAATTGCTACGACATTAGCTACGGCGTAGCGCTTATAACTTGCTACAAACGACAACTATTTGCATTTTGTCACAGCGTACTGGAGACTAATATATTCACTAATATAATAAATGTGAATGTGAGTTTGTTTGCTACGCTTTCAAGCGAAAACTACTTAACCTTAACTTTGAACACAAATTCTTGGAGGTATTAGAAGTAAAGGTGCGAGGGAAGTCGCGGGAAAAAGCTAGTTATATTATAAATGTGATAATTTGTAAGGATGTTTGTATGGATGTATGTTTATTACTCTTTTCGTAATATAGCTTACACATCAGAATAAAACATAAGGTATGTAATTTATGTAGATGTGAATTGTCAAAAATATAATGATAAGTCAAATCTTGCGTAGACGGAGTTGCGGGCACCGGGTAGTGCTGTATATATGTATAATTTTGCTATAATGGTATATGTCAAATCCGCGAAACTTATATATTAAGGGCGTTTCGTGCTCAGACACGCCCTCCCATAGTGTAAAAGCCGGGTTCAGTCTGGTATAATAAAGGGGGGTCACGACGAAGCATATGAAGACATATAACGTGCACCCCCCTACTTAGCGACTTGGAGGAACACCGTGGAGTTAAGTCGGTGTAAGTCCCATTTAACCCCTCTGCTGCCCCCGCGGTGGTGGTGTACCCATACCGGATTCTCCACGCAAAAAAGGGTAGTCAAAATTTGGAGATTTTATGCTTCTCCATAAACTTACATTCTAAATTCCATTTTCTAGAAACGACAGAAGCGATGTTAATTGGTTTTATGGCCCGTTTTAAAAGTATAAATTAAATTAAAAAAAAAAATTTTAAAAGAATAAAACTATGTGTATGGACATGAAAATCTGTTTTCCTCATTTCAGTAATGGATCTTGGTCATAAAAATGAGTGCAAAATTTATTACGTAGCAGTTGGGGCCAAGATTGGGTTCAAAAGTTGGTGTTGAAAGTATTTTGGTGTACATTTGATAAATCTATACGCTTTTTCGTTATATATAAGGATAAAATTTCATCTCTGAATTTCGCATCAGACATGCCAGTTTCCTTACAATTATTATTTCGGATTCAGCTAAATGTTGTGAAAATCTCATTAGCTAGATGCATTAGAGGAGACTACTCAAACTACGAAAGTAATTACACATACATACATATGCTCACGCCTGTATTCCCCGAAGGGGTAGGCAGAGGTGTTGCAATAACAACACCCAATTACCACCGAAGATGCTTAAGTGCCAACGTGACAGATGGTGATTCTATCGTCATCTCAGGCACTATACATACGTCTGTGAAATCACTGCATATATTTTTTAGGAAAAACTCAAATTCAAATTCAATATATCTTTATTTGATTAGACTTTTAACAAAGTACTTGTAATTACTCTTGTTTAAAAATTATAATTTTTTGTTCATTGGTACAGGCCCCGCTGGGATTCGAACTTGCGTCGCTTGCGTAGCAGGTGACTGCTCAAAACCCAAGGCCACCACGGCTCTTAAAGTAAATACAATAACATAATATTCTGACTGCTGTGGCCTAACACTCATTACAATTACAGATGAGCTATGTAACAGTGACGATATATACACTTTATATGCATCTATCTCATAATGAGTCGAAGTAACATTGCAATAAGAGCTCATGTTAAATTTTGGTTCTTTTCATGACCGATAGAGGGCCTGGGGCCTTACCATAAGCATTACTATGATAGCTTGTATGTGTGATAGTGATCGACATATATACCTGGAACTAGCTGTACCCCGCGGTTTCACCCCCGTAGACTTGTCTCAGCCCGATCGGCTTAAAATTGACAAAGTTTCATACAAACTTTTTATCCCCTTGGGGGTAGAATTAATCAAAATCCTTTCTTAGCGGATGTCTACGTCATAACATCTACCTGCATGCCAAATTTCAGCCCGTCCAACGGTTTGGGCTGTTCGATGATAGATCACTATGTCAGTCAGTCAGTCACCTTTGAGTTATATATATTTAGATACGTCACATAATCATCGTCAATCTATGATGGCAATTGGAGATCATTATAGCTCCCAGTATACTTTTTCATACAAATATTGTTGTGATATACCGAGTGTGTATAATTACGAGATAGATTTCAATTTAATGATACAGCCATAGCACAGTGATACTTACTATACATGTACAATGGTCAATATTGTCATAGTTTGAGCTATCTCTAAGATGGCCGGTCATGTATGGTCCATAATATTATCTGCAAACAATGCTAGCCTGCTTGAACAGTGTTTGTCAAACCGGCTTTGGTCTTCCTTTCATAAGTTGTGGACATAACACCTCCTGCTGTCTTGTGAGCTCCTGGTACTTGGAATTTGTTTTAGTACGCATATCAATCTAATCTATTTAAACGAGCATATCTTGTGTATCATCAGAATCTTGGAAATTTTTCCCATGAAATTTATCATGAAATATTGGTATGCAGCGGGTTTCGGGGTGATAAATCGATCTATCTAGTTTTCATTTTTAGAAAATGTCGAAAAAAAAACGAGCAAAGCTCGGACCAAGTACGCTACTTATATATTATTTTAATATACGTATCCAATTATCAAAAACCAAACTACCTTATTGTACCAATACGAATACTTACATAAATATTAATATTTTATGGATGAAATGTACATCTATGCACTATGTACAAATGAGACCAGTCGCCTGCCACACAAGCGACGCAAGTTCGGATCCAGTGAGGCCTATACCAATGAGTTTTTTCTGAAAACTTATGTGCAGTGATTTCACACCACGTGCTTTACCGTGAAGGAAAACATCGCGAGAAAACCTGCATATGTCTGAGAAATAATTCAAACACGTACCTGAGACGGCGATAGACTGACCATCTCTCACGTTGTCACTTAATCATCTTCGATGAAAAGTGGTTGTTATTACAACACCTCTGCCTACCCTCTTGGGGAGAACAGGTGGGAGCATATACATGTATGAAATGTACATGATGCCTGGATGAATTACTTGCCGGTTCTTCTCAGAAGGCTAGTTTCCGAACCGGTGGTAATTTTGCGTAATTACATAACAGCATGAGCCGAAACTAAATAAATCATTTTCATAAATTGATGCAGTCTGTGTTGTTTATATTCACTTAAGTACTTTAGAAAGAGCAACAATTTGTTTTTCGCAAACGAAAATGGTTCGTAATAGTAGAGTATGCGCTTTGTTCTCTGCTACAATGGTGTCAACCAAGCGTTCAGCTCGCCTAATGATAAGCGGCTACTGAAGTCTGTGAATGCTTGCAACACGAAGGCTGAGCCAACATAATGAAAAATCCAATTGAACTGACAACCGTATTCACCGCTGGAATACATCACCATTCTAACGAAGTAATAATATAATATAAAAATTGTAAGTAAAATTTCAAAATTAACTTTCCTGTTATAATGTAAATAATTTTCATTATCAATTTAAATCTATAGAAATTTTAACAGTGGCCTCACAGTACATATTCGTGAAGTTATTATTTACACATAAAAATAAACATGTAGTTCCTGTACATCGCTTACAGAAAGTGCATAACTCATTTGTAAGACAATTTGCTCAGAAAAAGAGGCTTAGAATATTTTTGTCTGATAAATTTGGTATTTGATCCCATTGATACTGTACTTTTGTTGCAATGAATATTTTTTTTATCTTGATCTTTGTTTTGGCTGACTTTTGCCACGATCGCTATTATTTTAAATACTTTAGATTTTATTTTTGACAATTTAGCATTGGAGTTGTGTCCAAGGGCATGTGAATATTAGTGTACAAAGCCGTGGTGGCCTCGGGGTTTGAGCAGTCGCCTGCTACGCAAGCGACGCAAGCTCGAATCCCAGCGGGGCCTGTACCAATGAGTTTTTCTAAAAAACTTATGTACAGTGACTTCACACCACGTGCTTTATGGTGAAGGAAAACATCGTGAGGAAACCTGCATATTTCTGAGAAGTAATTCAAAGACGTATGTATAGTGCCTGGGACGGCGATAGACTCACCATTTGTCACATTGGCACTTAATCAAATTCGGTGAAAAGTGGGTGTTGTGATAACAACACCCCTGCCTACCCCTTCGGGGAATACAGGCGTGATCGTATGTATGTAGTGTACAAATTGTAATTCTTCTCTTCTCAGAAAAAGCAACCTTCCCATAGCGGTGATAACAATTACATGCCTGTATAACGTAATTTTTTCTGTCCTTCTGACGATTTAAAGTAAGAAGTCTACTGAAATAAACGGATTTTTGAGTTTGAGTTTAAGTTACATTTGGCTGCGATCTTCGGCGTAAAACTCCGAGTCGAATGGCTCAAAATTTCGAATAGTAAATCCCAATATGTACTTCCTCCTTAGTATATCTCACATTCATGGTATTTCCTACTATTTTCCCCACAACTTTAGGCCTTGGAATAACCTTACCAAACTAATAACATGAAGCACGATTAAAAATACCTACCGCGTGATATTAGTTTTTTCCTCGACAACTACAAACAAGAGGAATATTGTATATTCGCCTATGTATTGAACGCGTGCGTCGCCAAACAATATTTCCTCTTGGTATTTTCCAATAACGACGGGATGAAGACGCGGGCGTGTTGGAATGTGGCACGCGGAGCTATGTGCCATCGAACTATCGACGCCATCCAACGAAATACGTCTAATTATTCTAATTTGTTAATTCTATCTTTATTTTTATTACAAATCGACGCAAGATCGATTCCCAGCGGGACGTATAGCCTTGAGTTTTTCTAAAAAAGTTATGTATACCACGCGCTTTACGGTAAAGGAAAACATCGTGAGGAAAAATGCATTTGTCAGAAGTCATTCAAAGATATATGTATAGCGCCTGAGACGGCAATAGACTCACTATCTGTCACGTTGGCACTTAATCATCTTCCGTGAAAAGTGGGTGTTGTTATTTCAACACCTTCGGGGAATACAGGCGAGATCACATGTATGTATATATGTACAGACCTATACATATACACATACAAATAAAATTGAAATGTCTTTTTGTAATCCCAAATGTTCACTAAATGGAATTACCTATATCATAAATTAACCAATCTTTTAAATAGTTCTCTGTCTGTCCGCCCGTCTGTCTATTTGATCCGGCTAATCTCGAAAGCGGTTCGATCGACTTAAACGGGACTTTCATATAATAAAAAAAATTATATATTTTTACAAATTTACAACATATAAATCACAAAAAAAAATAACCCAATTAACACAGTGGATGTGCATTAGAACACAAAATGCGATAAAAAATACAAAAACTAAAAGTAGGTACTACGTTTTAATTGCGTAGCTTGAGATGACCAGCCCTGTTCACAAGTATGACGCGAATACCAGCCACAGCCTTCCTCAAGTGGGAGGGAAGTGATCAAAAAATCTGACAGACAAACTATCAGAGAGACAAACGGATAGACTGCGTAGTCTTAGTTTTACTATCAAAATATTTGCGTCACCGATTTTTTTTTAAATATTTCCTTAGTTGATAGATTTTTTTTTAATAATTCATACACGCGCATGTGTTGAAACCACGGGAGGGCGATAGATCACGTCTATCCAATTTGTTTGTACGTATATTTACGTCACCAGAAACCGATCGTGTCTCGCCCCCGCCTAAAGCAAAAGTAATGAGTGAGCCTCCCGATGGTATAAACTTTATGACACGACGTGTAAATTGACTTTATAATGGGATCTCAGACAATGGCTTAATATCAGACCGTAGTTCTCTTGTTTAATAAGCTGCTGACAAGTCTCAGTTGCGTGTTTTTTATGTTCCAAAGAAGTTTTTCATAAGGATATAAGTAAGCGTTACAGATGTTGAAAACCAAACGCTAAAACCGCAAAATAACTCACCTATACTTGAAACGAGTAAATTTATTTTTCGACCACATATCAAATTTCAAGCATATGTAACATATAAACACAAATTATACCTTTAGTATGTTTATAAACTGTTAAAGTAAACAATATTTTTTTAAGAATGATTAATATTTTTTTAAATTAGAATAAAATGTTTCATTAGAATATTAAAAAATTTAAACTCAAACATAGACTCAATAAACCACAACCATTTTATTGCATCACTGTACCATGAACAGCGAAATAAAGCCATCCACTTGTGTCGAAGAGATTTCCTTAAAAGCCTTTCGTGACGCGTGCATGACTGATTGACGTCACAATAAGGGATGATAAATGAACCGACTTCTCGAGAACAGTTACTGTGGGGTTGGCCGCGCTTACCCAAACAAAACATTTAAAACACCAAAGGCCAAAGGGCGTGACGTCAAATTAGGGCTGGTAAAAATATTTCTTTCTCTAGTTTGGTTACGTTTTATAATATCCGATTACGCAATAACGGTAGGTTTATAAAGTAGACGATATTGAATAGAGTATCAAATAGCAATCATGGCTTGAAATTGAGTTATCAAGAAGGAATAAAAATATATTTGTTTTGTTCCGATATTTTTAGTTTCTCATTTGCAGCTTAAAATATTTGCAATCTGTATATATATCTTCACAGATAAATAAAATTTATGCGCCTGTTTGTCATTTCAAATTAGCAACTTTTCAATAAATGTATATGAGAGCATATGCGGTACAAACGTATAAAATCTATTTACACAGTTTTCCTCTGTTTGTCTGTCTATGGGTTTGGGATCATCTCTAAAACGGCTACAAGGAGTAACATAGGCTTTTAATAGTTAAAATACTCAAGAAAATAAGTCGAGTGCGAGTGAAAACGCGGGGCACAATTAGTGTTATATTCAATAATTTTTCTCTACCAATGTAGAGATGAAAGAACGAAATGCAGTATTGCAGTGATTAAAAAGCAGCATTCGCTAATAATATCGCCAAAAAACTTATTAACTTGTTTTGCTAAGTAGAGGCAGCCCTAACAGTCTGTACACAATAATTATATCCGAAAAAAAAGTAAGTACTTTTTATTCACATATTCCAGTCGTAAATTAAACTTAGAGAGAGACTGCCAATTTAAAGGCATATTTTACCAGAAGGGTCTCCGGAAGGATATTGTAACAACAACACCCACATTTCACCGAATATCATTAAGTATCAACATAACAGTGAGCGAGTCCATCGCCGTCTCAGACACTTTTCATACGTCATTGAATTACTTCTCAGACATATGCAGGTTACCTCACGATGTTTTCCTTCACCGTAAAGCACGTGGTGTGAAATCACTGCACACAAGTTTTTAGAAAAACTCTTTGATACAGACCTCGCTGGGATTCGAACTTGCGTCGCTTGCGTAGCAGGTCCAACCCCGAGGCCACCACGGCTATTTATTTTTACTCTCACAAAACTAGCACTATACTGACTATCGCTAGTAAAAAACTGCTACAAACATCAGGAAAGTTTTATTCCCAATATGCTCTACTAGTATTCCCCAGCTTTACCCTCAATCACCTTAAGTCCCATTGTAACAATAAAAGGCCTGTAAAACACATTGCTTATTATTCAGCGCGTTATCGCACGCTACTGGCAAAACTGTCACGTTTCTTTGAAGTGTCACGTCGTGGAACACGCGTGTGGGGGCGAAAAAATCAAAAGACTTACGTTACACAGGTTACGTAACGTGTAAATAAAATACCTCAATGGATTTGTTTGAGCTATTCATAGCAACCTTATCTTCAATCATAATATGGATTTCTTAAGTAAATGTATACATTATATATATAACCGTTTATTCACATCAATATTAGGCGTTCGGTCATTTGTCAAACGTGGAGAATATTTATAGATGTAAAAAACATAATCATTGCACGGTTTAAATGACGAGTGGCCCCATCTTGTGAGTGAAGAAAATATCTAAGTATAAGGTACTATTTATGACTCGAGATTCTCGTACGCACCATCTATGTGTGTACGACACTTAGACTAATCTTTGAAGCCACCCTTCTGCTATTTTTCTATTTGTCTCTCTAGTTTTCACGCCTTGTTATATACAGCTCAATTTATCCGTGCGAACAAATACACATTTCAAGAAAATGTAATGCTAAGTGAAACTGCACAGCGATCTTTGAAGGAATCCCCTTTGTACGGACAATTTAATTTGAATTAATTGAGTATTGAACAGCAGCAAATACGCATTCGGCTCGAAGGACCAATATTTTACTGATGAGAAATGATTAGAGAAGAGGCTTCCCGCCTGGGTGGTCAATACAGGAAAGATCTCACCAATGTTGTTCTACTAAGCAATAATAGGAGGTACAGGCTGTATCATAGAGGTCATGAAGAGATTTATTACGGGGACGATAAAGCATCCATTTATCTAAAATGGTGGTACTAGCAGGACTGGTAGAAATGGTTCCACCGTCAACCCTTTGGATTGTTTGTACCGCTCAAGCCCATCATACTACATGTACCTGATCCCTCAAATAGGGAATAAACCGGTGACCCTCAGGATTTGAATAGCCTCAGTCAGCAGATCTTTGCCTACTAACCACTGCATCGCAGCTGCATACTAAGTGAATCGCGTACTTAAAGTCCTGGGAGCCTACCATCATCGGTTTAAGCAGAGCGTTTTTTTACCGTAAAATTAAACGTCAAAGCTAATAAATTCTTAATACGCGCTGCTTCAACTAACCTAGTTGGCCTGTATTGTTAGTTTAACACCCTTTTCGTAACCAAACTCACGTCACCGCACAATATTTATACAAGAAAATGCACAACCTTTAGCGGGCACGTAAGGAACCAAGATTTGTCATACAAATATAGTGAGGTGATGCGTCGTGGTGAATACGAAAGTAGTAGCAAAATTGTTACATTTAGAGGTACCTGCAGTTTGTCTTAAGTACAGTAAGGCACATATTGCTAAAACTATATCTTTTGCTGACAATAGTACTAAGTGACTGAAATGGACTCTGTTAATCCCCCCTATTTAGCCCCTTTAGGGGTCAAAGCTCTGCAAGGCTCTTACACAGAACACACACTCCAAATTGTATGCCTTTAGGAGAAGTGGTTTAAAAGTGCGTTAACTTCAGTTGGTCAGGTCATTGAATATATTTTTATCAATTTAAATACATATAAATCAAAGGTAACTGACCGACTGACTGTCATATGGGCGTTTTCAATGGATAGCTATCTCTAGTTAGCTGTCAGATTTGATCTATCTTTAACTTGCATTTCACAATGGAGACTAACCGACCTCCCAACGATAGATAGAAGATTTCGATAGATAATGACCGTTAGCGATAGGTTATTGAGATGAAAGTAAGGACCGAAAGATATATTTGCTTATCTTTTGTAACCTAAATAACAGATAGATAGAATATTGATCCGCCGATAGTGATCTATCAACGCACAGCCTAAACCACTGGACGGATCGGGCTGAAATTTAGCATGCAGGTAGATAAAGAAAGGATTTTGATTAAATCTACCCCCAAGGGCATAAAATAGGGAATTAAAGTTTAGTAATATATAAAATAAAGTGTGTGTCGAGTATGTGTAGTATCAGGGATCTTAAAGAAAATGGAAAAATATTGATGTGATCATCAATTTCAAAATGTTTTGAGGTATCTACCTGTATTTAACATTCGGAAAATTTGTCGTGTAATTTATTTGCATTTCTTTCGGACATTCAAACACTATAATAATGAGCAAACTCATAGTAATCATAAATGAAAATAACACAAATAAGGAAAATATCTAACGTTCTAAATGACACTCTAGTAGAAAAATAGAAAGACAATTTTCAGCTACAGTTCTCTCTGTCTGCGAAGAATTCCAATTCTGCCCCAGAATTTGCCCGTTATTTATTTACCTTAGCGGTCTGGTTAATACTATCTTGTGTACACTCTGCAGCAGATGATATAACCATTGCGGCTGAGAGCGTAATTTTATAATTAACTTTTTTATGAACTCTCTCAATTTGAATTCTTTAAATGGTTCAGGAAATAAAAACTCACTATAGGATTCGATCGAGAATACAAAGCTCCTGCAGACCGAGTAGTTGTTCTCTCTGCCCATTGATCTACCTCATGCTCCTTCCTAATATCGATGTTTTCCTTCTCTTCATTTTTGCGTGTAGAGCTTCCTATTAAGTCAAATGGAAAATTATTATTTTAATCGAAATATACCTAGGTTTTATATTGTCTTGCAACGTATTTCCTTAAAAGTTTTCTTATGATAGGCAAAAGCCGTCACCCACCGAAATTAATTTATCTTCCATCAGTTTCATACCTTTATTCTGATAGGTCAAATATTATGGTACCAAACACAACAGCCGTAGATTCTAAATCTTTTAAAGACTACAATCTACAGTAGCTAATACCTACAACTAATAACTAATTCATAGGAACATCCCATCCTGTAGAAATACCACGTAAAGCAGAAAGTTCATTCCACATCCTGAGAGTAAGGAAAGGAAGCCTTCCCCTGACTCCTTTGGAACCGCAAAGTGCGGAGATGTATTCCCGCCGAGCGCGAAGTAAACATATCTATGCTAATATATAAAGCTAAATAGTTCGTTTGTTTGTTTTTTTTTAACGCACTAATCTTAAGAACTACTGGCCATATTTACAAAAATATTCAGTGTTAGATAGCCCACTTATCGAGCTGAAGGCTAATTTATTACGCTAAGACCAATTGCGGGTTAAAGTTAGGGCTAGCCCAAAGAAACTACTACGCATTTCACTCCCTTAGGAATAAAACTTCAGGATTACGTTTCTTAATGAACCTAAATCTACACGATCCAAGTTTAATGCCCTAGGACCAGCGGTCTAGACTTAAGAAGTCCTAGAAAACGTGATTACAGTACTCCCACATTTATTTTCATGATCTATGTAGGTAGCTTCATAATGCTTTTCTATATTAATATTATAAAGAGGAAATATTTATATGTTTGTAATGAATTGGCTCCGAAAGTACTGCACCGATTATAAACATTATTTCACCATTTGAATGCTACATTATCACTGATTAATGTAGGCTGTATTTTATCCCCATATTTCCACGGGAACGAGAACTACGGAGGTGAAACCACTGATGATAAAAACCTCGTTGTGACAAATGATAAAACTCTGCACATAGATTTAGAAAAAGTCACACGTATTCCAAACTTGAATCGAAACCCCTGTCGAGTAACACATCCAAAGTATGAAGTGCGTATGCTTATGTTCGCCCTCCTAATAAGAATGTGATACCCGGAAGCGTCCGGTGTCACTAACAAACTCTGAAGTAACGTCGTTATAACAAAAGAGCGGAGAGAACTCGTAATGGGCCCTTCTTATTCCTCAAAAGGACAATTTAAGGAGAAAAATATCCTTGTAGGCAATTTGCGTGAAGCGTTGTTTACTTTTTACTTTGGTATTTCGAAAATGAATCGTTTATTGATAAACTTTATTATACGGAAACGTTTTCATTTTTCTTGTCTTATTCGATCGATTTAAATATAAACTTTACGTCTTAGGCATACGATGTAAATTCGTTCGTATTTTCCAAACATATTTACTCGTAATCACGTAATTTAACCTACAAATTAACCTAAGTATAAAGACATAAATCAATCATGTGCTCATTGGAGCAGCACCCTATTCAAGACCATTTATGTGGGCAATTCATCCGGCAAAGATAAAAGAGGTCTTTAAAACAGCCGTCTGTCACTCGAGGTGAGACGAAGTGTCTGCAATTACGTAGAAAAATTACCTCAGATGAGCAAAACTCGCTAATAAAATCCACTGAGAGATATTGTAGGCACAAAATATAAGCTGACAGAAGTTCGGCCCCACACATTGACATAAGCAAGCGTACGCACACATAAACATGCTGGCGAGTCTTGTTCTAAAGTATGTACTGGTTTGGTATTTCCCTGTGGCGAGTGGTTGGAGTTATTAACGATGAAGGAAAAACTCGTGGAGAAACCTGTAGGTATATGTCCGTTTATATAATAATTAATTAAATATGAACAGAACATCCTACAAGGGTCAACAAAGGGTTGACCAGAGGTGTTGTTGTTGCACATTACACCGAATATGATTATGTGCTCACGTGACAGAGTGTGGGTCTATCGCCGTCTTATGCACTATATCTTTGAATTACTTCTCAGACATTTGCAGGTTACTTCGCGATGTTTTCTTTCACCGAAACTCCCCGGCTCCATTTGTTCAGTAATTGCAAAAACGTATGTATTAGTGCCTGAGACGGTGATGGAGAAATAGGTGAGACTCACCATCTGTCGTATTGGCACCCAATTATCTTCAGTGAAAATAAGATGTTGTAACACTTCCCTTTTCATTCAGTCAATAGATTCATTATTCTTCTTGAAACACGCATAGACTTGTGTGCATCACGATTCATGACAATTATAGCAAGCCGATCTTCTGCTATCTCTTTATTTTTAGCTGTAGGGTTCTAAGTGCCATCGTGTCTTATATTTATGTAACTAAATTAGCTATTCAGTGTACATTTATTTTTTTCTTTAACTACAGAACCTAGAGTAAAATTATTTAAAACGAAATAACAATATTATAAATATTGTTCTTAATTATACATAGATATTTCTTCGAGACATAGATTAGACTGTTTTGTATACTTTTATGACTAGCTGTGCCGCTGGTTTCACCCGTGAAGGCTTAATACCATGGGTGGGCAGGATCCGTAATGTTTGTTTTCAAAATAAAAGTCCTTGCGTCCCAAGAACTTGCGTCGCTTGCATAGCAGGTGACTGCACAAACATCACGGCCACCACGCTTCCTGACTTCAATCATCAAAAAGTAATAATTGACACTAGGAAATATAAGTCATCTACGCTAACCTACATTTATATTGATAGATACCAACTCTCATAATATATTTCTTTCCGAATTTAAAAGCTCCTAAGTTAATGTATTCTATATTATAAGTTATGCTATTTTCCTCAGGACTAAGTTTCAAACTTACGACTGAACTTGGATCGATCTTTACGGTTCTACGTTTGGATATCCATAATATACGGTTTGTACGTGACTTTTGCTGTAACCTACTTGAATATAATGTGTTCTATTTTATACCATTAATTCCTATCTAATTCATTGTCAAGAATCAAAATGACTTTATAACAAAACATAAATCTAGATTTCTAACATACATACATATATATGCTCACGCCTTTATTCCCCGAAGGGGTAGGCAGAGGTGACAGATGGTGAGTCCATCGCCGTCTCAGACACTTAACATACTTCATTGAATTACTTCTCAGAAATATGCAGGTTTCCTCACGATGCTTTCCTTCACCGTTAAGCACGTGGTGTGAAATCACTGTACATAAGTTTAGAAATACTCATTGGTACAGGCCCCGCTGGGATTCGAACTGGCGTCGCTTGCGTAGCAGGCGACTGCTCACACCTCAAGGCCATCACGGCTCTTTTTCTATTTCTAACATGAATCTTAGTTATTTTTCCATTTGCATGAGCATAAGCCCGGAGTCCGGATTAGTGCCCGGTTATTTGCTATAGGTTTTATTACAGATGCCGTCACGAACTATGAGCACTTACCCTGAATGTGCAGTAGTGATATTGTTGCGGAGAATCATAGTGTACTAAAAGAACTATACGTGTACTATCAATTCCGGAAAACAAGCATGAACTTGAACATTAATGAAAACTAAAAAATGCATTCAGCAGAGAATAAGCTCTCAACTTAGTTTCTCTAACTGAATTTAATAATATAAAACTTCACCGAAAAGCACGTGGTGTGAAATAACTGCACATAAGTTTTTTTTAGAAAAACTCATTGGTACAGGCCCCGCTGGGATTCGAACTTGCGTCACTTGCGTAGCAGGCGACTGCTCTAACCCCAAGGCCACCACGGCTATTTTTAACGGCTGAATTTAATATGAAACCCATATATTAAGCTCACGCAGAAAACTTATTATAATTCAAGACATATGTGAAAAAATGTTCTTGCAGGGGACTGCGAACACTTGGGAACTGTTGACGAAAGAAACGATACAATATATATGAGAATGGCATATGCAACGTGACTGGTTTATGTGATTTCCATACATTATTAATCGACTTCAAAAAAAGAGGCGATTATCAATTTTATTGCATGTTTGTTACCTCAGAACTTTCGCCTGGGTGACCCGATTTGGTTTCAATGCTGTTGCTTCTCTGTTTTAACTTGGTCCAGTGGCATCCAGATAAATCATTATTCAATCAGTGTTCATTAGTTAACCACTATTGTTTAATGAAAGTGATCGACTCCACGATCAGATGGTGGCACTACTATATAACGAAGGTCTGGAATCGATCAGATGATGGAGCCCAAAGACATCGTATGCCTAACTCTAACGCTTGGGCTAAAGAATTGATAGAAATTATCGATTTTAACTTATGAAATTCAACTTAATAATCTAGTGTTGGTATATATATTAACACAATGCAAAACATGTTTTGATTAGGTATTATCTTTCGTTAATAAATCTAAGCGCTCATTACTCAATGATTCACACGGAAGGACATTCACAGACTATTTTCCTTATTTACTGCAACATAGTTTTGTCGGTTGAGAAATATCATATTACATAAAGGAATAGAAAAAAAAATCTAAATATAAATAATTCAAAGTCACTGTTAGAATTACCTATCAACACACAGCTTTATGCCAGATGATTATATTTGAGTGTGTGATTTAAATTTCTGAAGACAACTGATGCTATAAGTAATAACTTAATAAGCTGTATTTAAATAACCTGGTAAATATATAAAAAATATCTCTGATTAACTTTGTTTTTATTTTTAATTCCTACGCGGGCAAAACCGCGCGGCACAGCAAGTATATTATTGCATCCTAATGTAAGTTATGTATTTAATTCTAATCTAATACTATCCTAAGTTAGTTACTCTTTGTAACATCAGGTACCTGCTATTAAAAGTCCCGTTAAAATCGGTCCAGCCGTTTCGGAGATAAGCTGGAACAAACAGTCGGACAGAGAAAGAAATTGAAAATTATTTTTTTGTTGTAAGTAAAACTGTTAATTTGGATTTACAAGCAGACACTTTAATTTTATTCATCTGTATACATATAGACACTCCATAGGAGTCACTGTTCTGGGATGTATAAATGGTTGAGGAAAACTATAAAAATTTCTAATATAAATACGAGAGCATAAACCGTCATAATTATTATATTAACTAGCGTTCGGACTCAGTATCCCTGGTTTCTGGTGAGTTAAATAATTATCTTATATAATATATATACACACATGAGATTATATATTCAGAGATATAATATAAACACATGTATCTGAATACTTAACTTTGTGATGAGCATTTAAGTATGACTTGTGTCTAGGTGTTTACTATGTAGTTATAATTATATACTCACAAAAAAAAGTATATAAGTATTGTCTGGTACTCATAATACAAGCTTGCTTAGTTGGGACCTAGATGGCATTGTCGAGTAAAATCTGATAAGAAATAATTTATTTATCTAGCTGCTGTATGTTACCTGCCTCGGTGGTCTAGAGTTCATTAACGCTACTGCGGAACACGAGTTCCTGAGTCTCCTAGGTCGGGGATGGAACTCAGGATCAAGTTGTTCGATAGTGACCGGTTTATAGCAATAGGATAGCACCCTATCATAAAGGCCTTATATAATAGACATATTACATTCTATTAATTGATTACAGGTCACGATGAAGCTTTTAATTATTCTGTGCTGCCTCGTCGCAGTCCAAGCTCGATCGACCAAGAAATTGTGCCAAGGGGTCTCTATACTTGGAATCTACTACGAGAAAGAATTGCTACTTCAAAATGTTGATAGACCTTACCAAATGGCCGTTAACAAGAAGAAAAATGACCTATACTTCAGTTACTCTCTCAATGATAATACTTCTGAATCAATGTCTGTCAGATTGAACATGGATAAGAAGGAATTCTATGAAATAAGAAGTATCGAAAGAGGTTTTTCTCATGCTGTCGACCAAGCCACTGGTGACGTATACATTGGAGCTTACAACAGTATTTATAAGTACAAGCCCGGACATACACCAACCGAAATTGTAAGTAACCTAGAAAATTGGGTTATCGACATGTACTTTAGGAACAAAGAATTATTCTTTATCACGTATCCTGATGCGAAACTGAACGTATTGAACAGGGATGGAGAAACTGAGAATTTTCCCGATTTCGACGAATCAAAAATTGAATGTTTTGTAATCCAAAATGATAATGAATTATATTTTGGTAACGATACTGGAATTTATCGATCGAATGATAAAGGTACTGTTTCCCTTGGGTACGTCTCTACAGATGATTTGACTGGTTTGGCTCTGGACAATAATGGCCTACTATTCGCGAGTGTGTCTGATGGTCTGTACATGCTCGATGAGAACAGTATGTCGATGATGAAGGTATTTGACGTACCCTTTGCACTCGGCGTGGCTTTCGACAGAGACAATAACATTATATATTCCACTGCTAACGGTATAGTTCGGCTTTTGCCAATTGATGAATCAGAATGCGGATTTATTTATAAATAAGTAATTTATTATTTTATAATAATAATGAATTTTCACTTTTACTTTTGTTGAATTCTATTCCTGCATTTAAAATAATAAAAATGATATTTATATATCAATAAAATAAATTATAATATAAAAGATGTATTTCATTTCCCTCAAGAGACGGACAGCGTCGTCATAGCATCGTCACCACAGTTAAACACAAGCGTCTTTGAATTTCTTCTCCGACATAATTATGCTGGTTTCTTCACGATGTTTTCATCCACTGAGAAGGTTTCCAGGCTTCGGTACAGACCGCTGGAACTTGAACTTGTTTGGCAGACGACTGCTTAACCACTCGCAAACGGCTCATACATTCGGATGCATTAATTATTGTGAAACATTTATACTAAATGCATAATTGCAATTTACAGCCACTTAATGACTTATATATCAATATTACAAATGCGTGTCTACTACCTTTTGACGGATATAATCTATTTGTTTTATCGGAGCTATTAGCTGAAAAGAAAAGCTGCTGGAATTACTTATATAGATTATTATATTACATTACAGCAGTATGTAATTACAAAAAAGTAATATTAGTATATAATATCCGTTCATTCATTCAGAAGTTCACTCCACATATGTCACTGTTCGCAAGAATATCAAAGGTTAAGGAAAATATAAATAAATGTTACCGACATAATTATTATATTGGATCTAGTGTCACGGGTAAGTCGTACTCGTACTTATATTTAAAACATAATTATTAACATAACTATTATTTAAACTTTGTTATAATGAGATTTTCTATCCTTTTTCTAATCTAAAAGACTTTGATAACGCACAATTGACTTTTATTTATATTTTATGCCATACACGCAGAATCTTTATAAATTAGCCTATGTGCTATTCTGATGTATAAACTATTATATTGTAAATTTCCATTATAATATATTCAGAAGTTTTGGTATGAAAGAGTAAAAAATACATATATAAATACAAAAACTTTCACGTTTATAATATTATTAAGACCAATATAATGAGTGACTCGTGAGCTGTGGCACAGTTGCGCATGCGCACATTCAGTCAATGAAATTAAGAAACCATAGCTAATAGTTAGATGTGTGATCGCCCCAGTTCCAATCTTTATAGATTAGTAGGAAACCCAAACACCTTTGAAAACTGATTTAACTCAGATTATCTTTGTTTGTGGTGAAAGAGGTTGCAATTCAGCAGTTATTTTAGTTCGTTCATGAGCTACACAAACCTGATCATCATCAATATAATATAACAAAATTAACGACAGAACTTGGCCACAAGTTTAGAATTTAGGAATACCTTTTCTTACATCTCTAAAGTACCCTCCAAATTTCATGTCTCTAGGTCCAGCGGTGATGCGTTGATATATCAATCAGGGGGCAACCATATCCTTTAAGCAGCCCGTATTAAGAACTACTTAGCTTCTAAGTTAGAATTTACGATACAAAAATGAAACGTCAAAGCTCAGAAGTTAATACGTTCTGCTTAAATTGATCATGGTGGGCCCCCAGGACACTGAATTTTATATTTATACATAAATGTAGCTATAAACTCAATTATTACAGGTCATGAAGCTCTTAATTATTCTGTGCTGCCTCGTCGCAGTCCAAGGTCGAAGAGACAAAAAACTATGCCAAGGGGTGTCCATAGATGGGTTCTACTATAAGAAAGAACTGCTGCTACAAAATTTTGATAGACCCTATCTAATGGATGTGAATAAGGCGACCAACGAGCTGTATTTCAGTTACTCCCTCAATAAAATCAGTTCTAAAACAATGTCTGTTAGGCTCAACTTAGACGCAAAGACATTCTACAGACTAAGGAAAATCAGGAATGGCTTTTCTCATGCTGTTGATCAAAGTACTGGTGACATATATATCGGAACTTCGGATAGTATTTATAAATACAAACCCGGTTACATACCAGCTGAAATAGTCAGTGACCTCGGCAATTGGGTCAGTGACATGTTCTTTAAAGACAAAAAGTTGTATTACAGCACGAGTCCCGAAAAGAAATTCTACTCATACAAAGATGGGCTTACTAAACATCTGCCCATGTTGGACGCTTTAGCCATTGACTTTTTTGTACTAGGTGAAAATGAGGAATTGTTTTTCTCAAACGATACTGGTATATATGTCAAGACTGATTTTAATACTACGTTGCTCCGGAATGTTTCACACAAAGACACTCAAGGTTTGGATATAGACAATATATTTAACGTATATGCTAGCCTGTATGATGGCGTGTACGTATATAATAGAAACAGTATGTCGATGAAGAAGATACTCAATGTGCAGTCGGTGTTTGGTGTGGCTTTCGACAGGGATAATAACATGATTTATTCAACAATTAACAGTTTAGTTCGCCTTTTACCGATAAATGTATCAGAATGCGAAACCACTTATAAATAAATATATGAAGAATATTATAAAATTTTTGCTTTACATTAAGAAAAATACATTGTGAGAAATATGAACAAAACACATAAATAAATGAATAATTTATAAGATTTGTACTTTTTTTATTTAAAACCTATTCCTATTAATAACAGTAGTTTTTAAACAATAAAACCAACATAATTTAAGGTTGTGGTTGTCCTAAAGAAGAATAATTGAAACTAGCTACCACTACTCATACGTAATTAAACATTTTCACTAAAATACATTATTACCGTTAAGTGAAAAAAAATGGGAGACAAGCATAAAATAAATATTATTTTGCTGTATTATAATTAAAAAAAATTGTAAAGAAAATTATTATTTCATTGATTGATTTGGACCTCGGTAGTACGCTTATGAAAATGGATATAATTAGTTTAATTTTCACGAAATTTGCACGAAAAATATGGCTGAGATCCCGTAGAAATTTGTGTTCTACAGGGTTTAATTCTTGGTCCACTACTTTAGCTGATCTGTATGGTAACTAGGTACTAACTTATACTAATATTATAAAGAGGAAAGGTTTTCTTGTATGTTTGTAACGAATTGGCTCAAGAAGTTCTGAACTGATTTTAAAAATCTTTCGCCATTAGAATACTACATTTTCACTGATTAGTATAGGCTATATTTTATTGTCGTGCTGCCACGGGAACTACGCGGGTGAAACGCGTGACGTCCGCTAGTAAACGAATAAGCTATAAGTACAAGGCTATAAGTAAAAATACAAGGTATTATTTGCAAACTATACATACGGGCTATTAATGAGATAACAATAAACGATATAAACTTCCCACCAATGTACTCCGATTTTGCCTACGACTATTCCTTCGGAATAATTCGTCATTTAATAGCTAAAGAAAAGAATCCAGTGTTCGCTCTCTCCCAGTTTAAATCTAGTGCTCGCTCGCTTCACTATCGTACATTGTAACTTTAATGTATCAACTTAGAGGGTCTAAATTACAAATATTTTAAACAGCGAAATAATTAATTGATTTGCATTATGATAGTGGTCCTATCATCAAACAATGCATGCGCAAATTACGAACTATACGCGGATGCAGTTGTGGGCAACAGGCCAGATCAAGTTGAATATTGATTGTACAGTTTGCTTGCGTATATATTATAGGTTTATACAAAATATAGGAAACAAAAATGTACGTTACATATAATGGGGTGAAAAATATATACAAATTTGGTAAATAACACGGCGGGGCTCTGTTAGTATAAAATAAATGTATAGGAAACCTTTTCGCTCCATGGTTTTCGCTGCTCTCGGTATTTTTAATCGATTAAGGAAACAAAAATACCTATATAAGTACAAGTCAAAGTATATTATTGGAGTTATTAAAAACGCACTCGTTTGGAAAGCATCTCAGGCGAGTAAATATATTGTTTTTAGATATTCATATATTTATACATTATATTAAAATAAGTGTAGGTAAAAAAAAATATTTCTGTTTTTAAATAATTAGAAGCCGCAGAAGTTGATGTCATGCCGAAAGTGGGTGATAGGTAACTAGGTAGTAAAAATAAGCAAGTTTACTCATAAGCAATCAGAAAAATATTCTCAAAAAATATGTTAGAAAGCGGAAAATACCAAGAATGAATTATAGAAATTTTATTTATTTTTCTGATAATCATTTTATTACTTGCTTTCGTATTGACGTCAACTTCGCGGACAGACTGTAAGATGGAAGATTTTTAATTGTAATGATAAATAAAAATGGTCACGTTATACCTAAGACCCGTCGTTGTGGTTATTTTATTAATTATTAGGTGCTAATCATTAATTTTCCTTAATTTTATACCTTTCTAGATTTTAATAGTAACTCAAGACAAAAACAAATTTCGTTTACTTATTTAATTCAATATTTACAAACTACAGATATGGCATTTCTTCCAGGTCACGATGAAGTTCTTGATTATCATAAGCTGCTTCGTTGCGGCCCAGGCTGGCGTGGTCAAAGAGCAGTGCGTTACAATAGAAGGGCTTTCTTACCGGAAGGAATTGTTAGTATCAGGTTTTGATAGACCTCACCTATCCGATGTGAATAAGGAGACCAACGACCTATACTTCAGCTACTCCCCTCAAGACAACGACACTGAATCCAAATCGATCAGACTCAACTTGAACACAAAAGAATACTACAAAATAAAAGAAATTAAGGATGGCAATGTTCATGCTGTCGACCAAAGTACTGGTGATGTGTATATCGGAGCGTACAATAAAATTTACAGATACACACCCGAAACCAGACCAATCGTAGTGGAAAACAACTTAGACAACAATTGGGTTAGAGATATGTTCTTTAAAGGCGACATATTGTTTTACGTCACTTATCCTGATCGCAAGTTTATTGCTTACAGTAAAGGATATGGAATGATGTTGATACCACATGTCCGCGCAGCTACCTATGGAGGGACCATCGTGACGTTGGAGCAATATGATGACTTAAAAATTAACTATTTTGTAGTGAATAATCAAAATGAACTGATTTTCGCAAACTCTACAGGCATTTATAGAACAGATTTAAAAATAACACTATCTTTGAAGAGTGCCGGAAAAGATGATGTGCGAGGTCTTACCGTGGACAATTCTGGTAGAGTGTACGCTTGTTTAGTAGACGGAGTGTACGTCCTTGATGAAGCCACTGAGACTATGACAAAGATACTTGATGCACCCTCAACGTTCGGTCTGGCCTTCGACAGATATAACAACATGATTTATGCTAACGAAAATGAAATACTTCGTTTTTTGCCTATCGACAAATCAGAATGCTAATGTTTATAGAGATTCGTATATTAAGAATTATCAAAGAACAAACTTGTAGCTTCGTTTATCATGTATTTTATCAGGAATAAAATTGTAGTTGATTATTTTGCACGTTACATTATCCTGCTCTAATATCTCAACCATACCAACATTCCAAAGTTTTATGCCGTTTTATTACTATTTAATAATTATCCTCCACTTAAAAATATATTCATACTTTAAGAGTTTCAAGTGTGGTTTTTATTAACTGGGAGAGGATTGGATTCAAAGGTAAGAAGAAACTTTCGTATAAAATATCTTGGCAAAGCGTAAGGAAGAAAATAAATGTACATGTAACAAAAGTAAGGTATCTCGGCGAAGACTAGACGTCGAGTGTTGGTTACAATCATAGAAAGTTGATACATAAGTACATACAAACTCCCCATAGTTGGCCCCCATCACGAGTTTTGCACCGCTATCACATATCTGCATCTAAACACATACATAAAATTATAGTGTCTATTTGTTATTCCTAATTTACAGCAAGAAATGCGTATGAAAAATAAATAAAAAAAACAATTCAAAGAAATATATCCTACTATCTGTTTGTTCACTAAACTAATTTAAATTTCCAAACATAATAATATTGATCCGAAGCGATAATGTTGCTTGATAGCTATGGGTAGATATTAATACCCTTAACAAATAACCTTCATACATGTTGAAAGCATCCGAGGAAGGTATTCAGGATGTAACAGATAGGAAACTACATAAAGGATCCAATTTCATCGAATTATCCCGCTTCTATTATGAGGGCCATCCTTTCACGCTCACACAGACCAAAATAGACGTGTCAAACGGGAAATTATTTACGAATTTTTTGTTCCAGATTTACAAATATCGCTTATAGGCCCGCATTCAGTATACTTAAAATAAATTTCTCGGTTTCTCAAGATACAGCCGCGTCACTTTGTAACGTTTCTCAGAGTCGAACTCGACGTCGAGCGTCGGTTTCAATCATAGGAAATTGATATATAATACATAGAGAATGAAGTTCAATTTACTTTCTATAAAACGGACACTCGCTGTCGAGTGCGACACAGTGTGCAAAATTCGCACTTGGCACTCGGAATAACGTGGTAGGCCTCACCTTATTCGATTCGAACCCTGGTAATACTTTATTTTCGCTACAACGTCACTACCACAATCCACACGCCCCTTCATTAATGCTAGAAATAAAACTCATCATCATCTCCCTGGCCACATCCCATACTTTGTTGGGGTCGGCACTTGATTCAACCTGATGTGGTTGATCACCTTTTATACGAAGCGACTGCCATCTGACCTCCGCAACCCCTTTAACGAAGAAAATCTGTGATCTGGGTTTAACCGGGTGTCAGACTCTTTTAGGCCTCCGACTGACCTGTAACCAAAGATGCCAAAGATGATAAATTGGCAACCGGGACCGACGGCTTAACGTGCTCTCCGAGGCACGGAGGGAACTCGGGCGCTTACCCATCCAATTACTGGCTAGGGTTGTTTAACTTCGCTGATCGAGTGATATGTGCAATAGCAACTGTGCCACGAGCTCCTCTATGTTATTTGAACTATTATTAAGTTTACTAGTTTTTTTTTCACCACTATTTTATGTATTTCAGTGACCAAATAAATTTTTTATCATTATCTTTAATACGCTTGTTTGCAATATAGAAGTAGTCTGCTTCGTTAGTCGCTAAAAACGACTGCGAACACGAGATGCTAGGTTCGATCCCCAGGTCGGGCAAAGTTATTAGGTTAGAACCTAATAACTGGGCTGACAACACGTGATTACCCAGCAGCAGCCCGGAGTCTGGATTAGTTGCCCGGTTAATGGAAATATACTCACCCTATTAAATGGGACTTAATAAAAGACGTATTATGTACATATACTCGCCTATATCCCATGGGGGCGAAAATGAAAATGATTCAAATTAGGGCCTGGTAAGGCACATATAAATGCCGAAGAATTGACCACCGGGTACGTGGAGGCCACCGTTTGTCACAAGCTACGATCCATTCATACATCTTTCGCTTCATCCTCATTCACTTTAAAAGAAAAGTAGGGGTACTATAAGTACACCTCTGCCTACCACTTCGGAGATTACAGGTGTGAGCATATTACGTAGTATACGTACATAATATAATTTAGTATTTATGGTCGGAAAACGTTTAAGTCGAATTTGAAGATAATGGGAACTATGTCTTTCGCTTTGGTAACGATATTGCATCAAATTACGCTGTGAATTGACAAAAATTTTGCTGACAGTGTAAAACTGCAATTTTTATAGCTGTAATCAGAGAATCATGAGCCGTTGTTAAAATTATGACGTAATTTATCAGAATCGAATAGTTTGTAGCTAAAGTAAATTGAAATTTGGTTTTCAGAAAAGTCTTCTATATTCACAAACATAGTTTATTCTTATATCTTGAATTAAAACTATATCCATCGCTTTTAAAATCCGTATAACCAAAAGAGGTAGAACTACTTTTATATCAAAGATTATCTAATGTGTTTTTATGTAAATTATTTTTTAATATGTGGGTTGTGATATAAAAAAATATAAAACTTTTCTTTGGATGCCAGCACCAAGGTTGAAATTTGATTGCATCTAACAGCAACATGGAGCATTTAAAATTCTTTTCGGAGAATATCCGCTCTCGGATAGCATTTTTAATTTGCCTACGGTATCCTGATGCCAGTTACGAGGAAATGCTAGTGAAAAGTAACAAATTTTTCGCCGCCCTAAAGGCAAAATCAGGATGAAAATTTAATTTGATTAGGAATTTGCCGTAATGAAATTTTTAGGTCAGGGAGATTGCATAAATTTGGAACGTCGTCGCGAGCTTACGTACTTTATTTACATTTTGATTTATGTTTTGACATAAAAGCACATAATAATATCTACAATATTGAAATTGAAAGTCTGTTTGTAATTCCAAAATAACAGCTTTTTACTAAATGCTTAATTATGAAAGTATACAGGCATGACAATTTAAAATCAATTTTTAAAATTTACTCTATCCATCTGTCTATACCTCTGTCCGTCTGTCTGTATGTCTATCTGTTTGTTCAGGCTAATATAACCGACCGATTTCAACAAGACTTTCACTGGTAGATAGCCTATGTTGCAGAACTACTTTTATTTAAAAAAAAACACTAGGGTTCCGCGGGACACCCATGAAATGAATACTACGCGAGTAAAACCGCCTGGCGCGGCAAGTCATTATTAATATTTATGTTTTCTAGCTAGCGGTGCGTATCGGGTTGTTATGTTGTTCATTTTTACTATGTAACTAAGCATTTTTTCTTAAAATGTCAGTAGTTGACCCAATTTACACATTGTAATATCAACAGTCTGCCAGTGATAGATGGTAATTATTAAATAGTAATAAAACTGCATGAAACTTTGGGATGTTGGTATGATTTAAACACATTGTAGAAGGATAATGAAACATACAATTTTATTCCTGATAAAAATACTTATACACAGAGTTACAAGTTTGTATAAACTTTTTTTTTTTTTAAATTTGGAGGAATTAATAAAATGGATAAATATTATGAATTAACATTCTGATTTGTCGATGGGCAAAAAGCGAACTATTTCCCTTTCGTTAGCATAAATCATATAGCCATAACTGTCGAAGGCCAGACCGAACGTTAAGGGTGCATGAAATATCTTCTTCATAGTCTCAGTGGCTTCATCAAGGACGTATAATCCATCTACTAAACAAGCGTACACTCTACCAGAATTGTCCACGGTAAGACCTCGCACATTGTCTTTTCCGACACTCTTCAGTGATACAGTTCTGTTTGCATTTGTTCTATAAATGCCTGTAGAGTTTGCGAAAATCAGCTCCCTTGCACTAACCAGTAACCAGGCGCAATGAACCCTCCAAAGGTAGCTCGGCGGGCATTTGGTATCATAGCTACTATAAATCTTTTACTGTATGCGAACAACTTGCGTTCAGGATAAGTGACGTAAAACAATATGTCGCCTTTAAAGAACATATCTCTAACCCAATTGTTGTCTAAGTTGTTTTCCACTACTATTGGTGTGGTGTCGGGTGTGTATCTGTAAAAAGTATTGTAAGCTCCGATATACACATCACCAGTGCTTTGATCCACAGCATGAGCATTACTACCCTTAATATCTTTTATTTTGTAGTATTCTTTTGTGTTCAAGTTAAGTCTGACCGATTTGGATTCAGTGTCGTTGTCTTTAGGGGAGTAGCTGAAGTATAGGTCGTTGGTCTCCTTATTCACATCCGATAGGTGAGGTCTATCAAACCCTGATACTAATAATTCCTTCCTGTAAGAACGCCCTTCTATTGTAAAACACTGCTCTTTGACCACGCCAGCCTGGACTGCGACGAGGCAGCTTATGATAATCAAGAACTTCATCGTGACCTGGAAGAAATGACATATCTATAGTTTGCTTGCTGTAAGTTAACTATTGAAACTTGATTTAAATATATTAAAAAAATATTTTTTTTCTTTAGTTACAATTAAAATCTAAAAAGATATATAAAAAAACATACAGTCGAATTGATAACCTCCTCCATTTTTTAAGTCGGTTAATTATGGAAAATTCTGAAAAAATATGTTCAACACCTATTGGAATAACCTGTCCAATAATCTTTCGCTATGACAGATGCTAAAAAATATTTTGTGTCCCAAAACAATGATAACATTTTTTATGTTCTGTCATGTACATGCTAAAATTAATCTACCTATTCTTATTCTATACATTGTTATTATGTACATTAATAATATTAAAATCCCACAATCTGGATTATTTTAAAGAATCTTTCACTAATATAATGCTACGTCATAGCAGCGTAAAATATGCTATAAATTATTGGGTCAGGGAGAATGCAGATTGCTTTATTTCACGAAAACCTAATTAAAATAAAACGTATTCCGCTAACCGCTTTCGTCTTGTTAAAATCGGTCCAGTCGTTTCAAAGAGTAGCCGAAACAACAGAGTGTCAGAGTTTTTTTTTTTGTAAGTACCGTTAATTTTTATTTATTTATTCACAAATCAGCACGACATTACATCAATTACGGAAATTATACAAAGCAAAAGTTATAAACTCAAAATAAATAATAACTCTGATACGCATTAAGTGAAAAGCTATTAATTTTGAAATACACGTAGACACTTAAATTATATTTGTCTGTATGTATAGATGTATAGTTAAAGGTTGATTACAGATCCGTAATAACATGCGGCTAAAAAGCTAGTATTCATAAAAAATTATGAAAAAGCCTAATTTAAGACAGTTATTTTTTTAATCTTCCTTCTTCTATTTTACGATGAGTACAAAATAAATTATTTGGGGAGAAAAGCTATTTCAAAAAATTCTATATTCGCTTACCTGAAGTGTATACCGGACGAGCACTTATTAATAACTCCGATTATATACTAACTTTGAGTCAAACTTATCGGAGGATTTACTGAGAACAACGAAAGGCATGGAGTATAAAGTTAGTAGTATTTAGTATGTCTTTGATCGTCCGTGTGGCATCCGAATACAAAGGTGTCGTCTATCTTATGTTTGTTGTGTCTGTCTGTATTATATTTATATGAAGTATAACTTAAGCTACAACTATCTCTAAGCCAAAAAAATATTTAACAAATGGCCCGCCTAAAGTTAACTTTATGGCTGTCATCTGGATCACTAATGTTTATTTTTTTAAATAAATGCAGCCTAATTTTCCCCCGTGCCTCGGAGAGCACGTTAAGCCTTCAGTCCCGGTTGCCAGTTTATCATGTTTGGCAATCGTTATAGGTCGGTCGGATGCCTAAAATAGTCTGACAATTGGTTTAACCCAGATCACATATTTTCCTCGTTAAAGGGGTTGTGAAGGTCAAATGGCAGTCGCTTCGTATAAAAATCAGATGATCAGCCACATCGGGTTGAATCAAGTGCCGATCCCAACAATATATGGGATAAGACCAGGGAGATAAATACAGCCTAATTTTCTTCTTCTAACATAAGCTACCTTACAGGGAAAGTCCAGTTAAAATCGGTCAATTCAGGAAAATTCGAAGATTAGCCCCACAGACAAGCAGAGGTTCTTTTAATTGTTTTTTTTTATTTGAGTACCATATATACTTTCAAATATTATGCATTTCGTGAAAAGCTGTTTTATTTTTAATTACAAACATACCTACACTTCAAATTAATATTTAGATTAGAAAACAAATAAGGTCTGTACATTATCACACAGCGCCATCTAGGGTCCATCATTTAGAGTAAATATACTATTGTGTCATTATTTTATTAAAATACACATGTTTATATTCTGAATAATTTTTTTTTATTGACATTCTAATTTCTTCAAAATGGTTCCAAAACTACGAACATGAGGGACGCGAACCCACGTGCGACTGAAAAGTTTGCAGACATGGGTTCGAGTCTCATCTGGAGTTTTGGAAAAAAATATCAAAGAAGTGTCTCGACCATTTTTTAAAGGCTCTTCATCAATACTGGTTAACTATCCGATATAGAAGAATTTATAATTTTTTTATGTGCTTGCTGTTAGTAATAAAATAATAAATTAAAAAAAGTCATGGTGGCCATGGGGTTTGAGCAGTCATCTGTCACGCAAGCGACGCAAGCTCGAATTCCAGCTGGGCCAATGAGTTTTTTTAAAAACTTATGTGCAGTGATTGCAAGGAAAACATCGTAGGGAAACCTGCATATATCCGAGAAGTAATTCGAAGACGTATGGATAGTGCCTGAGACAGCGATGGTCTCACCCTCTGTTACGTTGGCACATAATCATATTCGGTTAAATGTGGGTGTTGTTATTATAACACCACTGCTCCCCTTCGGGGACCCTTCTGGGATGGCGTGAGCATTAATAATATATCTTTACTAATATTATACAGATGATATATTTGTAACGAGTAGGCTCAAAAGTACAAAACCAATTTAAAAAAATCTTACACCATTTGAATGCTACATTATCCCTGATTAATAAAGGCTATATTTGATTCCCGTACTCCGGTAACGGGAACTATGCGGGTGAAACCGCGTGACGACTGCTAGTTATTTATACATTGGGATGTTAATACGAATTACGCATATTGAAGGAGGATAATGAAACGCTCAATAATAATAATCAACGTCCTCTTTATTCCTGATAATAAAACATATAGGTACACGGAACTACAAGTTTTTTCCTATATATTTTTTTATTTTAATGGAAAGAAATATTATTCAATATGAATTAGCATTCTGATTTGTTAATCGGTAAAAGGCGAACTATTTCATTTTCGTTAGCATAAATCATGTTGTTATATCTGTCGAAGGCCAGACCGAACGTTGAGGGTGCATCAAGTATCTTTGTCATAGTCTCAGTGGCTTCATCAAGGACGTACACTCCGTCTACTAAACAAGCGTACACTCTACCAGAATTGTCCACGGTAAGACCTCGCACATCATCTTTTCCGGCACTCTTCAAAGATAGTGTTATTTTTAAATCTGTTCTATAAATACCTGTAGAGTTTGCGAAAATTAGTTCATTTTGATTACCCAATACGAAATAGTTGACTTTGAAGTTGTCATATAGCGTTAAATTCGAGATATCCCATTTACTTGCAACGTTATCATCAGACAGTGAGTACGCCTCCTTCTTGTATACGTACAATTTCTCTTCAGGATAAGTGGCGTAAAACAACATACCGCCTTTAAAAAACATGTCACCAGCCCAATTTTTGTTCAAGTCATCTACGATTTTGATTGGTGTGGTGTCGGGTTTGTATTTGTAAATGCTATTGTATGCACCGATATACACATCACCAGTGTTTTGATCCACAGCATGAGCATTGCCATCATTAATTTCTTCAATTTTGTAGTATTCTTTTGTTTTCAAGTTCAGTCTGACCGATTTTGAATCTGCTTCGTTAAGTGAGTAACTGAAATATAGATCGTTGGTCTTTTTATTTACATCCAGTAGGTAAGGACTATCAAAGTCTTTAATTAATAATTCTTTTTCAAAAGAACGCCCTTCTATTGTAACGCACTGCTTTTTGACCACGCCAGCCTGGACTGCGACGAGGCAGCTTATCACAATTAAGAACTTCATCGTAATCTGGAAAAAAATCCTTATAAGTATTTGCAGTTCGATCGTCGTATGTTTTATTTGGCAACGAATTAATGTTATTGAGACTTGAAAACAGTTAAGTAGTCGCAAGCGCGAGACTAACATAAAGTATTTTAACTGATTAACAGATTTTATTTTCTGCCTTTAATTCTGGTTAATGAATAAAACTTACGTTATAAAAATAATGTGGTTAAATACGAAAATAGTGAAACCTTTTATAAAAATAAGTTGAACTGTTGCCCCACTTACTCAAAGCATGTTTTGTTACGTCAAGATATTTTCTGGTATTGTCATCATGATTTGTGTTTTATTGTTAAAGGTTTGACGCGAGCATTCTTTTCTATTATCACATTTAAATAATGACAGACGTAAAGTGATATAATAATTATCATACATACATACATATGCTCACGCCTGTATTCCCCAAAGGGGTAGGCAGAGGTGTTGTAATCACAACACCCACTTTTCACCGATGATGATTATGTGCCAACGTGACAGATGGTGAGTCAATCGCCGTCTCAGACAATATACATGCGTCATTGAATTACTTCTCAGAAATATTCAATTTTCCTCACGATGTTTTCCTTTACCGTAAAGCTCGTGTAAATTTTTAGAAAAACTCATAGGTAAAGGTCCCACTGGGATTCGAAGTTGCGTCGCTTGCGTAGCAGGCGACGGCTCAAACCTCAAGACCACCGCGGATTTTCAGAATAATTGTCAGAAAAGTATAAAAAAATTAAAACTAAAATAGAACTCCAAATTTTTCTATGAACGTTTCGAACGTTTATTTGTGGTTTGCGCCTGAAGAACAGCCTAACGGAACTAATCTTGGAATTTAGAAGAATCTTAATGTAGAGATTAGCCATAAGTCACATTATAATAATTATATTTTACCAACTTTTTAAAAATTGTTCATTGTTTAATTTTTTTCTTATAGTGCATGAGGTGTATAAGTATGAAAGTAACCTACCTATTTTCGACTTGACGTTGACTTCTGGAATTTCAAATTTATAGAAAACATAAAAAAAAAGTTTGGGTTAGGTTCTTACCTACCTACTCTTACTTTAAAATAAGGGTAACACATTGTATATATTACAGAATAATTATATATGTATACAAAAAATATATATATATTTCTACTGACCTGAATATGTTTACCAAATGAGTGCTTCTTAATAACTGCAATAAAATACTTTGGCTTGCACTTATATA
Source organism: Watsonalla binaria (assembly GCA_929442735.1). Classification (NCBI taxonomy): domain Eukaryota; kingdom Metazoa; phylum Arthropoda; class Insecta; order Lepidoptera; family Drepanidae; genus Watsonalla; species Watsonalla binaria. Next base: position 4,483,167 of record OV838932.1, read on the forward strand.
GGAATTTTGCTTTACCTTAATCGATAAAATTAGCGAGAGCAGCGAAAACCGTGGAGCGTCAAGATGTTGGTTTGCCATATATTTATTATATGCGCACCCCGCGGTGATATCCACCATTTTTTCACCCTTTAGGTATTTCCTATTTTTTAAGTCATCCCTTATGTCATTCATGCATATGTCTGTGAAGTAATTCAAAAATACATATTTAGTGCTTGAGAAAGCGATAGACTCACCATATGTCACTTAATCGTCTTCGGGTGGGGAAATATAGGTGTTGTTATTACAACACCGCTGCCTACCCCTTCGGGGAATACAGGCGCGAACGTGTATGTATACAGGCCCCGCTGGGAAACGAACATGCGTCGCTTGCATAGTAAGGGACTGCCCAAACCCTACTGCCACAATTTCTCACGGGTATAACATTTCAGGTAGCAATATATGTCAATACTAAAAAAAATATTTGAAAATTAATTACTTTCAAGATAATGTTTCGGTTACATATTTACATACATCTGGTCACGCCTATATTATCTAATGGGTTAAGCAGAGTACTTTATATACTCCTCTATTTCGCCAGTTATGCTTAAGACCCATGTAATAGGGGGCGAGGCTATTGCCACTAGCCGAGCACTTATCCGGACTCCGGACTACTAATGGTAAATTAAAGACGTAGAAACCTAATAGCATAAGTCTTATTTCCACATTAACAAAACGGCTATTTGATTACCCCCAGCATACGGATTTCCTTTCCGTAATCTGATACACACAGACAGAACCATCAAAAGGTAGACGCGAGTAGGTATGTGAGAATTTATTTTACGATAAAAATATTCACGGGGTGCAGAATCAAATTAGCTGGCGGGACCGCGTACGTCCGTAAGCCCGGAGCCATAGTCCACAAGGAAATCAGTACCTCATTTCCCTATTCGGACTTTTTAACTTATTTGATAGAGAGATATACGATAAAATGCGATTTTTCACTAGAATTGACCTCAAGAAGGCGACTAGTAGGCGAGTTTCAACAAAGTAGATTCTGAAGATAGGGTCTTAAATTAACACAGATAGATGAAGATACATTGACGTGTACAATTTCAACATTTAACGTTCAAATAAGCAGTTCATGTGAAATACTTACTTATGTGAACGCACATTGACGTTATTTTTATTGCGTTTCATTGGTAAAAATCTTATGACAAAATTAAAGACAAGCATAATTCTACTAACACCCGTATAGGTCAAACAGATAGGTAGAGTTATACCATAAGTACATAATTCCCTTTTAATAAAGGGCGAGCCTAATGCCATTAATCCAGACTACAGACTGCTACTGGAAAATTACAGATAAATAAAGAAATACCCAAAAAACATTGTGTCCAACCCCGAGATTAAGCCTAATACCTCATGTTTCACAAAAAGTTATTATAATACGTAAGTAAAAAAAAAATTATAGCAAATTAAAGACATGTAACTTTTTATTGTGAGTACTGTATTCGTTCCTTAACTACGGCGAAGCTTAAGGGCTATATTTTACTTGGCACCCTTACCTGGGGTCTGTCGTAAAGAGAATTAATGAAATCCAAGCGGACCCCTTCAATAAGGAAGGGAAACTAATGATATAGCTTCTGCATTATGTTGCCCTTGCAACGATATAAATTTTAATTTCTTGCTAGGAATGCAAGCTGCTCTCTGCCTACTCCTTTGAGAAACCTTTCTCTAAGGCCGTAGTGTCTCCGCAGTGTTGGGAATAGAAATACATAAACAATAAGACATAATAATATTTAATTTTTATTCTCTACAGGGCACGCATTGGACCAAGTTAAGAAAGTGGTTTGTTTGTTTGAGTTAAATGACAAAATATTGGTTTATAAAAATATTAAGTTTTACCATGCACTTTATTACGAATAGCATTCAATTTGTACATTAGAAGTAGTTTTTAGTTAACATGAAATATTTCATGGTTGTTCATTTATATTTTGTTCTAGTTTTCCAATCCCAACACTACTAAGGTGGTATAATATAGTCCCCCGCCCTTATAACTAAGCATAAGATCAGGTGTATGGTGTATCCGGAGGCTTATAAGCTATAGACATCTGAGCTACTGTGATTTGCCGTTTTATTTTTGGCTTACCAATTCTACTAGGTTGACTGAATCTACGCTTGCTGACGTACTTAACAGAAAATAAAAAATAAAATCATTTCGCATTTTCATTCAGCATTCTAATTCCTAAAATTAAACTTTTTCATTACTGGGGTACCTACTACGCTTAAATTTTTTCCCCATTTCAGTGATTATATATAGAAAACCGACTGAAATTCAAAATTGACTTCTCACCTTTATATTCCGGTTGAATTAAATCTAAAAATAAAACTACGGTACACTTTCCTCAAAGAGAGGGTTATTTATTTAATTTAACCGCTGAGAAACGAGATATATAAGCAATCCGTCTGGTTAATTTATGAAAGAAATAAGGCTGGTTTCACCAAGCACCCGATTTTATTTGATACTATCTGAAAAAAACCACCGAAAAAATAAATAGGTTTTTTGTGAGTACCGTATTTCACTTTCATATTATGCAAATAGTGTAGGAATTACAAACAGACATTTAAATTTTATTTTTCTGTGTATATTTTATACTGGGAAAGTGGCAATTATTAATACAGACCGCATGATAGTAAGCGGTTACGACATCATATCAGTGCTTCCAAACGCAAGGGGCACTATTAACCTGTTAAAATGGAATCTGAAAAAATACTACCACAGCGCCTCCACACCAGATCCATGGAATACTGGCGACCATACTCACCGCAGTCCCTAGTTGGAGAGTCCCGTTAGGCTCTTCTTGACCAGGATGACCTACTCCCTAATTCTGTTTTGACTCATTACTCCATATTTTTTTCACAACAGGCAAGTATAAAGGTATACAGCGTCCAATGAAAAGTCCCAAGATGAACCTTTATTTTCTCGGCTGTTTATGACACATGTCAAATTCTTTTCACATTTTTAACAATAGCAACTAAAATGTTTTGCATCAGACTGAGGCAAACAAAAATAGACTTTGTCGTAAGCAGCGTAAGAACCCATTTGTTTTATTTAAAAGTATTGACACTTAAAGCACGTTAATTTCGTCTAGCATGCACTCCGTGTATGTCACGGCAGGTCAGGATAATTTACATTTCATTTAATATGTCGATTATTAAACATTTTGCTCGCGACTTCACCCGCATTTAAGAGTTACTTTGGACTAACGCTAAATTTAACGTGATAATTCTTCATGATCTATCTCACACTGATTTCAAATTGGATCAGTAGTACTCAGTACCTGAGATTAGCGCGTTCAAGCAAAAAAGACTCTTCAGTTTTATATATATCACAACCCATCCGTATTGGCAGAGCTACGCCTGTGTGTGCCGCAGGCTTTCCTGGAGAGGCGACGTAAGCCACCGTTGTTGCATGCCCCTCGTGTGCGCACCAATATATTGAAATGCGCGCCTATAACGCGGGCGCTGCATACCCTCAATGCGGTCGCATCGCGGGTGGACTTGTTTTTGGGCTCATTGAACGACTTCACATGGGCCACAATATTATATTTAGGTGTAGGTTAAGATTATATTAGAATTAAGCAAGAAGAAATATTATTGTGTGTATTCCATCCAATTAGGTTTGTCCATCTGTAATGATGGTGTATAAACGGTAAATAAAAAAAAGTCACCTCCTGTGCTTACGGTGCCTTGACCTCTAAAAACTAAAAAGTGGTAGGGACGAGTAGGTATTAAAGCTTTGGGTATATAGGTGGCTGATAATGGTGATCAAATCTAAATGAGGCCTGTAGATCCAGACAAAGTACTCGCGCTTGCGCAAATAGAAACGGCAATAAAAAAAACGTTTCTATTAGCGAAGCGTGAGGATAATGTTAATTTGTCTACAGGCAGGTAGGTGCGGTGTGACTCGTTCTGCCAAGGACAAAGCGAGGGATCAAAGGAGCAAAGGGACCTGATCACGCATAGTGCTGGAAGGTTGGCCACCAAGGGGGTTTTGACATACATACACACAGGGTTTTTATAACACTATTAAAGGGTCTCCGCATTGAAAATAGATTGAAGTAAATTGAAGAAAAATATCATTCATTTTAACACTGAAATAGAGCTTCCAAAGTGTTCGTTGAAAATAATAGTGACTGTGACTACTTTGGATTGTTCAGACGACTTTAAACCTTAAATAAAAAGATCTAGCGTTGAGATTCATCCACGCGACTATAAGTAATTCACCTAGGTAGGTAGGCGGTGCAAATTAAAGTTTAAAATATGCAAATTTAGTGTGGCGACAAGGGACGGGCCTACATTGGTTTTCCGTGTTTGCCCACGGAAAACTACCGGGTCTATCACTTTGTATGCCTAACTGCCTTGTTGGTCTGGTGGTTAGTAAGTTCTCCCGCTGATCACGAGGTCCCGGGTTCGCATCCCGTAGCTGGTCAAAAATTTATAAATAAAATTGAAGTGTGTGTTCGTAGTTACTGCTAATAACGTAGTGCTAAATGAATTTGAAAGCACAAATATAAAAAAAACATGAATAAAAATGACTTGTCTGTCTGTCCATCTGTATGTCCTTGAAGTTACGTTACTTTGGTTTAGAATAAAAAATATTACCAAGTACCTGGTTTTTTGTTAATTCTACGCGGGTAAAACCGCACGTTGCAGCTAGTTATAGATATGGCATGTATTAGTCTAGGCCTCAGATTGAGAGGGGATATTGTTGGTAAAATATATAAAATAAAACTTTAGTTTCCTGTAGATACGGTATTTCGTTACAATAATTACCGATGTTTTATCTATGTTTTGGCTAACCACATACGCTAATGAGCAAAACAAACCTTTAAATTCATATTTAAACATATAAATGTTCCCTAACAATAATAAAACAACATATTAATAACTAATTTAATTATCAACTAGCTGTGCCCCGCAGTTTTATCCGCGTAGACTTCGTTTCATTCTTTAACTCGCGGAATACTAATGTTGTTTTCAAAATAAGTATTAGCCTACCTATGTTACTCTTTGTTACATTGGCTATCTGTTAGTGAAAGTCCCGCTAGTATCGTTTCGGATTAGCTGGTACAAACTAACATACAGACAAAAAAAATTGTTTTTTTTTATGTGAGTACCGTATACTTTCATTGTGCATTTAGTGAAAAGTTGTTAATTTGAAAATACAAACAGACACTTCAATTCTATTTATGTGAATAGATTAACATAAAATAGCTTTTGACTTACTGCATATCTATTTATGTCTATCTGTCGGTCTGTCTCTCAGCCTGTTTGTTCCGGTTAATCTCCTCGAACCACACAGTCAATCGACTCTCATAATTAATTACTTATCAAAAAAAATATTGCTGACATTTCTAAGAAGTTCCGTTCTCTATCTATCGACAAAAAAATAAGGCTACGTACAATCTCTCTCTACCATTGTAACATTATTCAAATATAATAAAAAAAAATGGCTCACTGGTTAAAAAATCAGGTTATTGAATTATTCGAACGAAAAGACCTGGCACGTAGATATGCTAATCGAAAAATAAAAATTAAAACACATTTCAGTTAGACAATACCTTTTTTTAAGTTCTTGGGAATGGGAATAAATTTCAGAATATTATGTTCGAAACTCCACATTTGAGATTCCAGTGTCGTTTGTAGAATGGCCCCCGAGCGTTGTGGAGGTAATCCACTGTTATGTGAACTAATTAGACGAAATGGCGACGTTACAGCGTTGTTACTTTTGCTCCAACCCTCCCAAGAGATACGATTATTTATTCGATTTAAATTCAACTCGGTTTAGAATTCTTTTAATTTTTAGCGATTCCAGCGATATTTTTGACTTTAACTTAAATCGTAGCCGTTTGAACGCATAATTCTTCGAAAGAACGTTACAGATATACTTAATTATAATAATTATAATAATTCATGATATAATGCATATAAGTAATATTATAAACGACACTGTAGATGATATCGGAATCATGGCTGGCTTGTACGCTTCCGCCGAATTTGTCACACAAATTATATGCTTACATAAGCACGATGTGAATAACTAATTAATAGAATTTTATTATTTTTATTATCTTTATTTAGAGCCCGATGTGTCCCACTGCTGAGCAAAGGCCTCCCTTCCCTCTTTCCAACACTTCCGATCCAGGGCTATCTCCGGCCAGTTTTTGTGGTAAGCGGCGAGTTCGTCCTGCCATCTTTTTCTCGGCCTGCCACGTCTGCGCGTCGCATTCGGAGGGGTCCATCTTGTGGTTTGTTTAGCCCACAGTTCGTCTGACATGCGACACACGTGCCCAGCCCAGTCCCATTTTAGTTTAGCAGCTTGATGACCAACATCGGAGATTTGTGTTTTGGAACGTAGTGGAATTTCGAATGCGGTCTGTTAATTTGACTCCCATTATACTACGTTCCATGGCTCGCTGGCAGACCCCTAGTCTGGATTTTTGAGTCTGTCAAAGACCAAGTCTTAGCACCGTAGGTGAGGATTGGGAGAATGCATATGTCCATCAGTCTCTTTTTTAATGTTAAAGGGAGTTTTCCTTTCAAGAGGTCTTTCATAGCCCAATAACTCTTCCAGGCGTTTTCTGTTCGACGTGTGATTTCTCTTTCTTGTCTTGCTTGGAAAGAGACTATTTGACCGAGATAGATGTAATCTTGAACATATGCGATCTCCCCACCGTCCACCTTTATTTTGTGCTTTGTACTGTTTGTCATGACTTTTGTCTTGCCTCATTTAATTCTTGAATCATCAAGGCCAGTTCGGATGCCGAGGAGGAAAATAAAACAATGTCGTCAGCAAAACGGAGATTTGTAAGTTTCTTTTCTCCAACTGTTAATCCTCTTTCTTTCCAGCAGTCGTTTAATGTTCGAAAGATTTGTTCCAATGTGGCGGTGAACAGTTTGGGGGAGAGAGGATCGCCTTGTTTGACACCTCGTCTGATTGGGAATGATGGGCCAGAAGAGTGAAGTTTGATTGATGCCGTACTGTTATTATATATGTTTTTGAGTAGATGAATGTAGCTATTTTCAATTCCCTGTTCTTTTAGTGCTTTGAATATTGATAGTGTTTTAGGCTGTCGAATGCCTTAGAATAATCAATAAAAGCCAGATACAGCGGGAACTTGAACTCAGCAGCCTTTTCAATTATTTGGTTCAGACTATGAAGGTGATCTGTAGTGGATAGTCCACGGCGGAAACCAGCTTGCTCGGGGGGTTGATTCTTGTCTAATTGTCCTGAGATACGGTTTTCAATTACTTTTATAAAGGTATTATACAATATACTTATATAAAGGTTTTATAGAGATATATAATGAGACTTATGGGGCGGTAATTATTGATGTCGGACTTATCACCTTTTTTATGCAGAAGAATTATTTCGGAGTGGCAAAAATTATTTGGAAATGAGCCTGTTTTAATAATATTGTTGAATAAATGTGTGATATGTGGTAAGAGAATCGGTTCACCGCACTTTATGGCGTCGGTGGTGATTCCATCGTGGCCGGGACTTTTACCGTATTTAAGGCTCTGGAGAGCTGTGTGCACTTCGGACTCTGTTATTGGAGGATTAATAGAATAATAATAATTAAATATAATCTTCTAGCTTTCCAACAAAAATCCTCCAATGATGGTAAAACACTTTTCACCACAGCTAGTTGTGCCAATTTAACAAATATAAGGTTTAAATCATTATAGACAAAAAACAATTAAACCTCTTTTTTGAAGTTGGTTATAACGGGCTTGTATCTCTTGTGTTATATTTTGGATTTATCAAAATTTTAAAATATTTTTGAGGAGAGTTATTACTGGGTTCCTTGCTGGGTTCTCAGTATAAACTTCCGAACCTGGCGGTAGCATTTATAATCCAGTATAATCATGTAATTCTGACGATTTAAAAGTAATTAGCTAAAAGTCTCATCAAATAAAGATATTTTTTAGTTTTAATTTGAAACGTTAAATATTTTCAGTATACGTATTGAAAATTCAGTTCAATTTAGTCAACCATTTAAATTGAATTCAATTGCATTGTGGAATTTACCAACTGCAATTGCCTGCAATGCGACTGTCGAAGGTATTTCCTAATTGGTAACTATTTATTACAACGGGACCCAACACGTGTGACCACGACAATATATCGGCGGTTACATTTGCAATTTTGGTTACATTACAATAACGTATTGGGTACATTACTAGCCGAGGGAAACTAAATCCGAATGCATTGGATATATACATGACGAAACATCATGTAAGACGTGAATCAATAACGCATTTTACTTCTGCATTGTACAATCTTAAAATCAAGATCTCACTCTTATAATAGGAACGCTAAGAGAGTTGATACGACGTGTGCTTCGACCGCTGCTCAATCTTCATGGTATGGCCGCCGCGTGAGAACCCCTCAACCCCTTTCCTTTATTTATTTAATGGCGATTAGCTTAAGTTAAACTATTCCGCCAATGTCAAATGATTGTTGAAAAAAATATCTTGTAAATTGTTAGAAATATGTGGAGGAGCCCATTATATTCCTCGCTGTCCCCCTCAACCCCATCCAAGCATCGTGGACTGTCAAGATGACTTCATTGACTTTGTCTTCAAACGCCAAGATAGCAAGATAGCAAAGAGTTGTAGATCTGAACTCATGGCCTTAAGATTTTATAAAATGAAAAATATTCTCACGCCATCCCAGGGTGTGGAAAAGTTGATCAAACGCAGGCATCTTGTTTATTTTTGTTAAGATTTTTTTTCCTTTAAGCAGTGTTACCAATAAGAGTGGCGTGTACTCTGTGCAAAATCTCTTTAATTTATAACACTGAAAAAAGTGACCTTGAAGGATGTAGGTAGGTAAAGGTGTTTAGCAATAACACCCACATTTCACCAAATATGATTAAGTGCCAACTTGACACAGGGTGAGTCCATCGTTGTCTCAGGAACTATGCAAACGTCTTTCGAGTTACTTTTCATACATTATATAGGCAGATATCATCAAGATGTTTTCCTTCACCGTAAATGGTGTGAAAAACGAGGAGATCCGTAGACGTACTAAGGTAACCGACATAGCCAATCGGGTTAGCAGGCTTAAGTGGCAATGGGCAGGCCACATTGCTCGAAGGACTGATGGCCGCTGGGGCAGTAGAGTTCTCGAGTGGAGACCACGTACCAGCAAGCGCAGCGTAGGGCGTCCCCCCGCGAGATGGACGGACGATCTGGTCAAGTCCACGGGGACCCGCTGGATGCAGGCTGCTTCCAACCGGGTGAGGTGGAAATCATTGGGAGGGGCCTATGTTCAGCAGTGGACGTCCTATGGCTGATATGATGACATGGTGTGAAATTACAGCACTTTGTGTTATTTTAATGAATATTCTGTATTATTGTAAAATTCCATGAAAATCCATTTAGTAACTTTTGTGAAAAATTAATAAAAATACTGGATGTATTTTTGTTTCCATACTTACTTTTTTACATATCTACATACAAACTTTCATGTTTATAAAATTAGTAGGATTCATGAATATTTATAAGAGCTTTTTAGTAAACCCGTGACTTTGTCCAATTGTAAATTAGATGATAAAGGTGTATATTATTTTGTATTCTAAATGCTTAACTAATTACAGATGATTAAATTTGGGGTTATCGAGTTATTTTTGTAGACATTTTTCCTGTTATTGCTTTTAATATTGCGGAAAATATTATTAACAATTTCTAAATATACTAGTTGGTAACAAATGTATAATATGTTATCGGTAGGTGGTATAAATTTTAACGATGTAAATATAACATACTTTTGTGTTATTTGCGCTAGTTGGTATTGTAACCAATATTTATTTCTTTATTCGATTGATATAAAAATATATTTATTGTAATCCCAAGAGTTCTAAGTCTTCTAAGTTTCTATACTGGCGTGAGCACAAAATCAAAAACTTCTATCTGTTATCCATTATCTCTATCTTATATGTTAAATATTTTTTTTACATATAATAAAATTTAAGTGTCTATTTGTAATCCCAAATTAACAGGTTTTCTCTGAAAGTAGATAAGGTACATAAATAAAAAACCAAATTTTTTTCGACATTTGTGCACTGGAAATGTGTCCATGGGCTTATATATATTTTTTATGAATTATATTGTATTACTCAAAGCTGTAAAATTTTTTTTTTAAAAGAGTTATTACTGAGTTTCTTGCCAGGTTCTTCTCAGTAAAAGCAACCTTCCGAACCTGGCGGTAGCATGTATAATTATGTTTTTCTGACGATTTGAAAGTACTGTGTAAAAAGTCTAATCGAATAAAGATATTTTTGAATTGAATTGAAAAATATCCCTTTGTTCTCTGAAACGGCTGGACCGATTTTAATGGGACTTTCACTGATATATAGCAGATGTTACAATTGGAATAACTTAGGCTACTTTTAATTAAAAGAAACATTAGGGTTCCATCCATGAAATGAAGTCTACAAGTCTAATTCTAGTCTATTATAAGTAAATACGAGGACCCAAAGATAATATATGACGTAAGTAGTATGGATAAAAATAATATCTTGACATCTGTTCTATCCACGACTTATGTCGGCCCGAGGCATCTTTAACGCTATTACAGTAATATTATAAGGTAAGGCTCCCGTGACGTCACGTCCGCCGGCGGTGACGCTATTTCCGGGTGTCAGCTACCACCGTCAACACTTCCGTTTGCCCCGGGCAAGTATTGGCGATGGCTAACATCACATTTTATATGCCGAGTGTGTTTGCTCAGTTGGAATTGGGATACGATGTTTTCTTCGGTTACCAGACTAACTTGGCCGATATATCGATGTCATTGTCATGAAAAATATAAAGTACCCGGATTTCTTTGACGTTTTCTAAAAATATCTTGAGATTGTTTCACACTGCGTGCTTTGCGGTGAAAGAAAACATCGTGCGGAAATCTCCATGTCTGCGAAGTATTTCAAAGACGTACCTATGTATGATGGCGATGGACTTATCATCTATCAATTCAAAAATATCTTTATTTTATGTATCACGTTGGCACTTGGTCATCTTCGGTGAAAAGTAGGTATTGTTATTGCAATACCTCTGCCTACCCATTCGGGAATACAGGTGTGAACATATGTATCTTGAGACTACCTTATTTTTTTTAAATTCCCATCAGCACAGAGCAGAGCAAATCAGAGAGCGATAAGATTGTCTAGATAATTCGGGTTTCTCCGCACTCCAGTCGACGTTGAGTGTGAACGATGATAAAAATTTCGCATCTTTGATTTAACTTCATCATCTATGCATTATGTATCAATTTCCTATGATTGAAACCAACGCTCGTCGTCGAGTTCGATGCTGAGAAACCTCAGAGAATAACGCGGCAGTTCCCGAGGAACCCCAAATGTTTTTTTAAATAAAAGTATCCTGAGTTACTCCTTGTAACATTATCTATCTGCAGTGAAAGTCTCGTTAAAATCGGTCCCGCCGTTTCAGAGATAACCCTGAACAAACAGACAGACAGACAAACAATAAATTTATAAAAAAAAAATTAAGTCAGTCCCGTATATACTTTAATATTAATTTAGTGAAAAGCTGTTATTTTGGAATTACAATCGGACACTTCAATTTTATTTATCTGTATAGATGTATACATTTGCAACCTTTTTCTTAATCTATTCTCGCTAGCTTCTCCGCCGAATATCGTCTCGGCTGAATCCGAATGAGAAATTGTAGAGCGACTCTTAGCGGTGAGGTAAATAACTAAAATATTGTGGGTGACGCCAGCGAGTATGGATTGAAGAAGGAAAATGTAGATATCTCTTAATAAGGGTATCGATCTAACTCCATTGTGGTCATAACATCGTCTTTGCACGACTGAAAAAGATTGGATTGACTAGTTTAAAATGCAAATCGAGTACGCAAAAGGGAACCAATTACACAATAATATTTCTAATTTATTATCAAACGTCTGCCATTAAATTGATTATAGCTAAATTATAGACTTCTTATAGTGCTCTTAGTGAGAAAGGTTTCCAAAAGTCTATTATAGCAGAAGCATGCTAGTTACAAGTGGTTTTGTTTTGCATTGATGCCATATTTGCAGAGGTCGGTATATATTGAAGAGAATATAAATCAAATGATAGCCGAAATATTTTTAAAGTTCGCTACGAGCTAAAATAGCGTCACCTACCAGCTCGGGTCATCATTCAATGACCCAAGCACCTACTACTAATACCTATTGTGTGGCTAAGGATATCTAAAGGCCATGCATATATACACAGTTTTTTATAAAAGGAACGTTTTATCTAACGGATTTTATTCGTACCAAACTTACAAAATATGCGTCTACTCTTATTTTATTAGGGCCGTGGTGGCCTTGAGGTTTGAGCAGTTCGCAACGCAAGTTCCCGCGTAGATTTAATTTCATTCTCGCGGAACACTGTTTTTTTTTTCAATTCAAATACTAATGGACTAAGTTACTCCTTGTAATATTACCTATCTGCCAGTGAAAGTCCCGTTAAAATCGGTCGACATTTACCCGGAAAAAACAGACAGAGAAAAAAATTTAAAGTTTGTTCTTTCTAAGTCAATACCGTATTACACGTTCATATGAATTTAGTGAAAATATGTTATTTTGGAATTACAAACAAACACTTACATTTTGTTTATCTGTATCTGTAGACGACGCATATTTAATATTTAGTTTATGTTAACATTTGTAGTTATATCTTCTTATAGAAATTAATCAAGAGCCCTAGAAAGCGATTATTGAGTTCGCTGTAATATGTACTAACTAAATTACTTATAATAATTTAACGTGTTAATGTGTACCTGTAACGCCATCTTTTGATTATTTTACGAAATAAATTTATAAGAGAAATCAAGGGTACGCGCAGTCTACCGCACTATTTTTATTAACTAAAAAGAAGGTATTTTTAATTTAGTTGTCAGTATTCACTATAAAAAATTATCACGTACAGTTCACACGGTGCGCCCGCTCCCAATTTCTCTATTTTTCAACTAAATTAGTCGGTGTTTTCTATTCCATCCTTTACAAAAAGGAAGTGGTCCTTGAGCCAGATCGCATTATTATGGTACCAGTGAGATGGCAGATACACCGGCAGCTAAAATGTTAACACGTCGTCAGCGACGCGAACATAGTGACGTCATTAAATTGGAATGTGCACCGATGAAGGACACCAAAAGGTTGAAGGACGTGATCCCGCTTCGTGGCACCGATAGTTCCGTATCGTCGCGAGGTGGAAATAGTGAATCCACTCTGAAACAACCCGTATTTTCGCCGAGCACGCCTGCACACACGTCTAAACAGGTGTCGCCACGTGCGTCGCGAATGTCGGTGAAATCCACTGCATCATCGGTTGTCCAGCGCAAACAGCTGGAACTGGAAGCCGCTGAAGCTAAGGCCAAAATCCAGATGGAACTAATAGATAAGCAGCTGGAAGTCAACCTCGCCAAGGCTGAAGCTCTTAATATGGAGGCAAATGATGGCAGTCTCAGCAGCAGATCATTATCCTGCAACCCAGCACAGCCAGAGGTACAAGAGTGGTTAGAAAAAAGTGGTAATCCCGCCGCAGCGGTGGCAGATACCAGTATCCAGATACTAGCTCATACACTACAGGACATGATGAAGCAATCTTCGTCGCAGCAGGAGGATCGCCTCCTCAGCCGTCTTGCCACGCCACGCGAACTGCCTTCGTTCAGTGGTGACTGTATTGAATGGCTGCATTTTAAGGGTGCTTACGACGAATCGTCACGTGTATGTAGATTCAGTGATTCGGAGAACTTATGGAGACTACGCAGAGCACTCCGCGGCGAGGCCAAGGAGGCCGTCACGGACCTTCTCATCGGTAACACCCCGCCGTCGGCTGTCATGGAAGCTCTCGAGTTAAGGTTTGGACGTGCCGAAACAATTATTTATAACATTTCGGCACAGCTGAAGAAATTACCTCCATTGTCCAGCAACTATCAACAAGAATTGGCAACGTTTTCCATTAAAGTTAACAACTGTGTAGCTGTTATACGTGCATTAAATCAGTACGACTATTTACGCAGTCCAGAGCTCGCTACAGCTGTTATATCGAAGCTTCCGAGCACATTGATTGGAAAGTGGACTGACTATGCCTATAATAAATTAATTGAAGGCTTGCCTAAGCTAGAAATGATAGCAACATTTTTAAAACTAGAGGCCGAACGGCTGGCAATTGTTGGTTGCTCTCAGCCAAGAGAATTTAGAAGACTAAACGAGACGGATAACAAGCGAACGGACGCTTATAGGTCGCGCAATAGGCCTATTTATACGACAGCCCATAGTGAAGATACAACGAATTGTAATTTCTGTCGTAAAAGTAGCCACCCTTTGCCACAATGTCGCACATTTAACCGAGCGATGCGCAGAGACCGGTGGAGGTATGTAAAGAAGCAAGGATTGTGTTACTGCTGTTTAATAACGCGACACGATAGAAATGTTTGCCCCGCACCTGTGTGTGACATCAACGAATGTGGTCTGGCACACCACCGTCTACTACACTGGACTAAGCCTAGTGTATCACAGCGGCAGCCAGAAGTAAGCCCTGATGTTTGTGAAGATCCAGTCGCGCCCGATGGAAACACTACGGTAGCTCATGTAAACAAAGATCGCGATACAAACGCGAAGTCAATGTGTGACCGCGAACTAGTGCTGCTCAAAGTAGTCGCCGTACGTGTAAGCGGACCCAGTGGTGTAGTGGACACGTATGCGCTCTTAGATGACGGTGCGTCGGTATCTATGATCGATTCTGAGTTAGCTGATAGTCTTGGTTTGCAGTGTGAACAGTCGTGTGCGATAAAGCTAACAGATGCGTTCGGTATTGAAGTGCATCAGTCGGATGCCCCAAAAGTGTCGGTGAAAATAAGTGGTTCGGATAGCATTAGTTATGACATTAAGTTGCGTAAAATTTCTGCTTTAAAGTTATCTGTTCAAAATATGTCATTTGTAGAACATATGAAGTATTAACATCTAACCCCCATAAAAGAATATGTGTGTAAAGAGCGAGTAGTACCGCGCATATTAATTGGTCAAGATAATTATTTCTTGATAGCCCCTTGTGAAGTAATTCATGGTGACAGAAACACGCCCTATGCATCGCGTTGTTTACTCGGATGGTCCATCCACGGCTGTCATAGCGGTCGCACTCACTCGCAGGTAAGTAAGCATGTTTTTCATCTTGCTCACTCTCATACAAATGAATTTAATAATAATTGTATCTCCACTGATAAGGATGGTACGGAGATAGCTAAGCTAAATGAACTAATAAAACACTCATTCACGTTTGAGTCAATAGGAATATCCTCCTTGCAACGAGAAAATACATCTCATTTAAGGGCTGTACAAATTTTAGATGAAACTGCTCGTCAGGTGGAGGGTAACTGGGAAGTAGGTTTGCCATTTAGGAAAGATGAGTTTACAATGCCAGATTCATATGATTATGCACTATCGCGGTTTAAAGTATTGCAGAACAAATTTAAAAAAGATAGCTGCTACGCGATCAAATATAAACAAGAAATAAATAAATTGATAGATAGTGGTTATGCGAGGGTGCTTGCGGATAGCGAAATACCAGCTGATCGAGTGTGGTATCTCCCTCATTTTGGAGTGCAGAACCCAAACAAACCAGACAAGCTACGTTTAGTGTTTGACGCGGCTGCGAGGGTCGAAGGACAGTGCCTTAATGATTTTTTACTTACTGGCCCTGACTTATACAATTCATTGTTAGGAGTGATGTTTCGTTTTCGTGAAAATAAATTTGTAATTATAAGCGATATAAAGGACATGTTTTTGCGGATAAGGATCCGCCCTGAGGATCAAGGAGTCCTTAGATTCCTATGGCAAGATAATCCCGATGGCCCTGTCCAAGTCTATACAATGCAAAGTCTGATTTTCGGCGCGACTTGCTCACCGTTCATTGCACAGTACATAAAGAACAAAAATGCTTTAAAATACGCAGATATTAATTCGGAAGCCGTGCGAGCCATAATTAATAACCATTACATGGATGATTGTTTGTATTCGACAAATGATGAAATAAACGCAATTAAATTAATACAAGATATTAGTGCTATACATAAACACGCCGGTTTCCAAATGAGAGGTTGGTCGAGCAATAGTAAGTCGGTGCTCGATACAGTCCCTATAGATGCGCTCGCGCAAACAGCTGTGCAGTTCAAGGACGGAGCTACGAATACAACTGAGCGCACACTTGGTTTGATGTGGCATCCGAGCGATGATTCATTCGGATTCAATATTTGTTTAGATCGAATACCGGAGGACATTTTGAATGGTTCTACCCCTCCCACTAAATCTAAAATGCTTAGCATCATAATGTCTGTTTATGACTTACACGGATTTTTATCCCCATTTATGATTAAAAGTAAAATGATCTTACAAAAGGTACATCGTAGTGGTATCGATTGGAAATGCCATATCCATTCAGAGGAACATAGTACATGGTTGGAATGGCTCAATGAATTAAAACAATTAGTATCGCTACGTATACCTCGTTGGTATATGAATGGTGGATGGACAGAGTGCTATCTCTCTCCGAAGCCGTCCTGGAATGCACCAGATAAAAACATGATTATAAATACGCAAATGCACATAGTATGCGATGCGTCATTGAAAGCCTACGCGGCTGTTGTTTACTGGCGTTTCGTGCGTTCCGATGGGAGTGTTTGTGTTTGTTTTGTCGCCGGTAAGAGCAGGGTGACACCTCTCCGGCCCGTATCTGTACCCAGACTGGAGCTGCAAGGCGCATTGTCAGCTGCTCGCCTTGCCAACACGGTGTAAGAAGAGCACAGGGATATTAAACCAGATTTACGTTACTTTTGGACAGACTCACATACTGTTCTACAGTGGATTCGTGGCGATCCGCGCAGCTATAAGCCGTTTGTTGCTCATCGACTCGGTGAAATCGACGAGCTCACGTCTACTTCTGAGTGGCGTTATGTGCCGTCTAGCTTGAACGCGGCTGACGTTGCTACTAAGGACGATGCGCCACCTCTAAGCATCACGGACACCTGGTTTCAGGGACCCAGATACTTGCGCCAACCTGAAGATCAGTGGCCGAAGGATCTGAAGCGTACAGATCAATACTATGACACCGTTTCTGAGGAAAGAAGTGTTAATGTAGTCATAGCAAACGCATTAATAAATTGTTAACCTGATGAGAATAACTTCTCCTCTTGGTTACGTCTAGTTCGAACGACAGCTAGAGTTTTATTATTTATCTCAAAGTGTCGTGGTAAAAAGGTTCATTTAAATGTCGACCTTATGAGAAAGGCAGAGAGCCTATTATTAAAGAAGAGTCAGTTAGATTCCTTTCCTAATGAGTTGGATAGTTTAAAGCAAAATAAATCGTTGCTCACGAATAGTCGTATACATAAGTTGACACCTTTCACTGATGATGTGGGCCTGCTGCGAGTTGGTGGTAGGATAGATAAGGTAGCCGGGGTCGACCAGTCTGTGCGAAGACCCGTCATACTGGACGGTCGGCACAAGATCTCTCGACTGTTGGTTGACCACTACCACAGACAATCACTACACGGGGCTCACGAACTAGTAGTGAACGAATTGCGTCAGCGATATTGGATTGTGAACTTGAGGCCTACTGTTCGAGCGGTGGCTGCCCGTTGTTTGTTTTGCAAACATCGCCGTGCTAGCCCACAGCCGCAACTCATGGCCAGCCTACCAGCCGCACGATTGCAGCACAATCGACGGCCATTTCTCTTCACGGGGGTGGATTTTTTCGGCCCGATGGAGGTGACATTTGGTCGTAAGAGACTAAAACGTTACGGAATGATTTTCACATGTCTCACTATTCGTGCAATTCATATTGAGTTGACTGACAGTCTCAGTACTGATGCAACAATCATGGCTATAAGGCGTATGATTGCGCGCAGAGGTGCGCCTAGGCGCACCTCTGCGCGCTGAATATATAACACTAGTGTTATATATTCAGATAACGGAACTAATTTCCGAGGAGCTGACGCCGAGTTAAAGCGCAGCATTCAGGAATTGAATATGGAGATGCTGTGTGACGACAGCACGATTAGAGGCATAGAATGGCGATTTATACCGCCAGGAGCCCCTGAGATGGGTGGTGCGTGGGAACGTATGATACGCACCGTTAAGACGGCACTGAAGGTTGTTTTACGAGAACGTGCCCCGCATCCGGACACACTCTTGACATTACTTTCGGAGGTGGAGGCGCTCGTAAATAGCCGTCCTATCACTCACGTCTCTACTGATCCCAGTTACCCCGAAGCGTTGACCCCAAATCATTTTTTGTTAGGTTCATCATCGAACAGCCCTTTGTTTGGTAAGTACAGCGACCTAGATCTCTGCCTTAGGAAACAGTGGCGGGTGGCCCAGCGTCTCACAGACATGTTTTGGAGACGGTGGGTTAAAGAGTACCTTCCCACCTTGCTCCCCAGACAGAAGTGGACCCAGGAAGGGAGATCGCTGCAAAAAGGTGATTTTGTTTTACTTATAGAGCCTAACTTAGATCGTGGATCCTGGCGCCATGGAGTGGTGAGTGCGACGCACGCAGGTGATGATGGTCGCATCCGAGTCGTGGATGTGCGCACGCGCACTGGGACATTACGTAGGCCCGTGACACGCGTCGCCTTACTTACGCCAGTAGATAGTTAGTGCTGATCTGATAGATAGTAAATTTTTTTTTTTACATGTTTTTATTTGTTTCATTTTATTTGTAAGGCAACAGCTCAGCACTAAGGGGGTGGATTGTAGACGACGCATATTTAATATTTAGTTTATGTTAACATTTGTAGTTATATCTTCTTATAGAAATTAATCAAGAGCCCTAGAAAGCGATTATTGAGTTCGCTGTAATATGTACTAACTAAATTACTTATAATAATTTAACGTGTTAATGTGTACCTGTAACGCCATCTTTTGATTATTTTACGAAATAAATTTATAAGAGAAATCGAGGGTACGCGCAGTCTACCGCACTATTTTTATTAACTAAAAAGAAGGTATTTTTAATTTAGTTGTCAGTATTCACTATAAAAAATTATCACGTACAGTTCACACGATGCGCCCGCTCCCAAATTCTCTATTTTTCAACTAAATTAGTCGGTGTTTTCTATTCCATCCTTTACAGTATCTATATCTATATCTATATATAGAATGATGTTCTATCCAAAGAATACATTATCGACCTGCGTATATATGGCACCAGTGCAAAACCACACTAGTCTAGCTATTGAGAAACACGGAGTAAAATTTATCATTTAACCTAAATTATGAGTCTAGATGGTACTCAAAATATAAGATTATTTGTCTTGATGTTAAGTTTTCGTGAAAGCTATTGACTTTATTTAAAAGCTTACCTTTAAAATGCTTACCTATAACCCTTTCTGGGGTTAATCAAAAGGGTAAATATTCAAGTCAAATCGTAAAGATTAAGGAAGTTTACTTATTTGATAACTTAAGTTTCATCAGGGTTAAGTTTTATGAAGCCTACATATTAAACAATACATACATATGCTCACGCCTGTTTTCCCCAAAGGGGTAGGCAGAGGTACTGCAATAACAACACCCACTTTTCACTGTGATTAAGTACCAATGTAACGGATGGTGAGTCTATTGTCGTCTCAGGCCTTATACATACGTCTGTGAATTACTTCTCATATTCAGGTTTTCCTCTTTCCACCGTAAAGCACGTGGTGTGACACTGCACATAAGTTATTAGAAACTCATTGGTACAGGCCCCGCTGAGATTCGAACTTGCATCGCTTGCGTAGCAGGTGACTGCGAAAACCCCGCGGTTTTCACAGCACCACCTAAATATTATAAGGCCTTTTGCATAACGATATGTTCCCAACTCATCTAACTTTAACCGCTAAATGTGTATGTATATACAATGACGTGGACGCAACAGTGAATTTCAGGGGAATTCGAACGTAACTATGCATACAATATGCAATAATTTTGAAAAAAGTGTAAAATTCAAAGCAAATATTCAGTTACAGGTGACGTCACACACAAGTTATGAGCACAGACGAATCACGAGCGTCACTTGAAATATTTTTATGAGATATTTTAGTTCTTGACGTCACCACTGGGAGTCGCTGCACAATTTCTCATACTAATATTCGGCGAAGACGCTAGCGAGTATAGATTACGAAAACGGTGGCAAACCCGTGATAGGGGTACAGATCTTGAATGCGCGCAGTAGTCATTTTATGAGTCTGTCTGTCTGTATGGCGCGACGTGAATAAAATACTTGTGAAACTACCACCATTATTTTTGCGGAGCGTTCATAACTAATGACGTCACCTGTATCTATAATTTATACAGAACCTTTGTGGTAGGCTGACCGTGACGAAGCCTTAGTCGTTTCAAATTGGTGTAGCAAGTTAATCACGATCTATTAACACCGAACTTTATTTAAAAAATGATATGAAATGTTTATTTGGTTAATAAAAACCCTCTTGTGGAAGGTGCGAAAATAATTTATGAAGCAACGCGTGATAGATGAGCCTAGTCAGGTTAGTGGGAAGTAACCGCTTACTAACACGCATACCAGATTGCGTGTTTACATTCCACTATATTTCGTAGGCCTAACACGCCAAATAGATATTATTTTCAATTTCATTGTGAAATTGAAAACAGTTAGAACTTAGTTCTTCCCCTCTTTTACTTTTTCAGGATTTGAATTTTCAAAAACGCTGAATTACGTGACTCATTTTTTTATGCGAAATTCCATGCATATATTTCCAAGGAATAAAAAGTTTTAGACGAACTTTTATCCTCTTTTTACTTCTTAAGAAATTGAAATTCAGAAAAAAAAATCTTATCGGATGTCTTCGTCATACAAAGTACACAGAAGTTCATACATTTGTATGGCATGCCATACAAATACAACTATATACAAGGCATATATTGTCACAACATGTTGTGAGTAGTATATCGTCGGCAAATAATACGGGTCTTGCATTGTTTTAAGTAAATCATTGATGTAGGTTCCTATATCAAAGACAACAGCAAAAGAAACAGTAGGCTTCCGATTACGCTACCTTGTGGTATCAAAGCAGTTATTGGTTTAATGTCGGATTATAGCTACCTATGTTCTCTATTAGTCTAGTTTTTACGTTGTATACTAAAGTTTCTCAGCGTCGCACTCGTCGTCGGGAAACTTTTCTTCTATGTATTATGTATCACGCTGGACGTCGAGATTGACACTGAGAAACCTTAGTGTATAACGCGGCTGTTCTCTGTTCTGCAGATATGAATTAAGCCAATTGAGTGCTGTCCGCTCTACTTCTTATACCGTATAGTTTGCTAATGTTAATTAATCATCTCCCTGGCCTTATCCCATACATTGTTGGGGTCAGCACTTGATTCAACCCGATGTGGCTGATCACCTGATTTTTATACGAAGCGACTGCCATCTGACCTTCGCAACCCCTGTTACAAGGAAAATCTGTGATCTGGGCTAAATCAGTTGTCATACTATATAAGACCTCCGACTGACCTGTAACGATTGCCAAAGATGATAAATTGGCAACCGGGACCGACGGCTTAACGTGCTCTCCGAGGCACGGAGGGAACTCGGGCCGTCACCCATACAATTACTGGCTAGGGTTAGGGTTGCTTAACTTCGCTGATCGAATGATATGCGCAATATCAACTGTGCCACGAGCTCCGAATGTTAATGAATATTATATTTAAATTAAAGAATTAATTTGGACCGACACGACCTAAGAAATCCTATAATGAAATCGTGCCTGTGGAGAGCAATATTGTTTGCGGTGCGTCTTGGGAAATATCAATAAACTACGCCAGTTGTCCCATAGCGGTGCTTCCGCAAATAAGGTCGCCTTTCGACAACTCGTAGTGATGTGTCAGCATTGATACCGAGTTTTACAGATATATGATAGCTGTATGTTTGATACGAATATGAAATTTAGTATATCCTATTTTTACCCAGATAGGGTATTATATTATTTAAACAGATAAATTAAATTGAAATATCAGTTTGTAATTCCAATTACTTACTTAACAACTTTTCATTGATAGGGTATTTATGCCGGTTTCACCTGTGTAGACTTAATTTGAAGATTTATGTTTTTTAAATTAAAGTTGCTCCTTCTAACCAGCCATTTCGGAAATTAGCCGAAACACACAGACAGAGTATTTTTATTTAAATAGTTTTTTTTATGTATATATTTTACATTAATCACAAACAATTAACTTTTATTTAGCTGTATAGATGGAAATTACGTGGAAAAATCCAATATTTTACATAATTAGATTTTTTCACATGAGAGAACTAAACAATTAGGGAAATCTGAGACGTTTATTTTAATTTTATTCGTTGAATCAAATAAGGACATTATTATTGTCTCCTTAGCACAAAAAATCAAATAAAAATTAAAAAACTTTAAGACAAAAGCCTATGAATCGAACGTCAATTTCCAGTTTTCAAACAATAAACCCAGCTTTTTTATTTTTAAGTGCAAAGGAATAAAAGGAAGTCAGTAGATTACTCTCAGAGCTACGATACGGTTAAAAAAACTGACATAAAGCCGACTCTCTTACAGTCAGCGGTAATAAAGTAGGCATGCATAGACGCTTATACAGAACCCAAGAAATAAACGTCTCTCGTATATTTTATGGTACAAAGGAGATAATTTAAATATGTAATGTTTCATTTCAAATGATTGACTGTACCTCAGGTCGTCAGAACACCTATCGAACTAGTCGGAATTTGATAAATATTTTATTTTTTGCAGTTAGAAGATCGAACTACTTATCAAACCTCTTGGAATAAATAATACCGCCTGATGACAAGCGGGTACTGCAGCCTATGAACCTCAGCATGAGCATGGTAAGGAAAGCGCCCCCCACGGAGCACTGGCGTCCTTATTCACTCACGTAATTTTAATGTAGCATTATTAGGCCATGATCTTCTGTAGGATGGTACAGAATCCATTCAAAAAGCTCCAAATTTCAAGGAGATCCCGTTATGCCCTAGCTCTCTCTTTCTCTTTCTGCATAATGTGGATGCATACTTACAAACTTGTCGTACTAAAGTAAGGCCGGTTTCATAAGCTATGTCATGCCATGTCAGCTAATGTAGTAAGCTGCCCTTCCGTTACGCTTCCATTTTGTGATACGGCTCCAGCATAGACACCTACATCTATCTATCGATAGATACCCAAGTTATCCGCAGGGATAGACTCTTATCGGCGGATTTCCGAAGATCCGGACTAATCCAGCCATTCAGTTTTAACGTGCCTTAGACGATAACTTATTCAGGATTAATCGAGGAGAGGAAATGGAACAACAGCCTTCCGAAGGTATTATATCTTAACTTCAATCAAACGCTTCGGATAGAAAAAAAAATGCTTTTCTTATTGGTGGAATACAATACAGAACCTATTAAATATTACTTAGTTGAGTTGAGTTGCGTTGCGAATGAGCAGCGTAAATACTCAAGCTATAGTTAGCTCAAGCTAAGGTTAGTACCTTAAAGCCTACGAATAGGTCATTTTGTATCGGATGGAAATAATGTTTTGCTTCATCAATCAGTTAAAAGTGCACTCTTAGATATAACTGACTTTGGCCTCTTTCAGGTACGAAAGAAGCCAATGCCACAGTATCCTATTCCCGACATCTTCCGTAGATTTCTTTGGTTTATGAAGGAATATATTAAATCAAATATATAAACGTTGACACAAGCTTTGCGCGCTCAGCTAAAATAGTGGGGATAGCCGTTCACTAATTCTTTCGCGTTCACACCATATAGAACCCAAAATATTAATACTATTGCGCATTCAAGGACAGCGCTCTAAACTTACGACGGCACATGTGAGTTATTATTTCTTCTTAATTTTGGGATCACTCAAAACTTCTTCCTGTTTAAATAACTACTTCTAAAACCATTGGATTCGTTTGTGAATTGTTGGAACAAACCAAAACAAATTCGAGGCTGTTTCGACAGTTCTGGGTGCCAATATTTAACTTTCAAATAAGATCACAACTAAAACGCTCGAGTTTGTGCGGAAAATAGGAAAAGTTGTGATTTCGTCAATATTATTATTATAATCACAGTATCCCCGGGATATGGAGTATCGATTGACCTAGATAAGTACCCTCCTTGGTCGCCCTAGCCGATTGGCTTAGTGACTCTCTTGGGTCGTGAATACTTTCCTATATTAACAATATTTTGTTCAATCAACATAATTGTGTCGATTTGGTAAATGTGTTAAGTAAAAAGTCGTGGTGGCCATGGGCTTTAAGCGATTGCATATGTCTGAGAAATTATTCACAGACTTATGTATAGGGCCTGAGACGGCGATAGACTCACCATCTGTCACGTTGGCATTTAATAATCTTTGGTGAATAGTGAGTATTGTTATTACAACAACTCTGCCCTACCCTTCGGGGAATATATGCGTGAGCATATTTATGTATGTATCTGGTAAAATAATGAGCGGGTTAATTAATTATGATTATTGAGATGCAGGAATAAATTTCCAGTTTAAATCAAAGAAAATATTGTACCAATCCAAGAACATTTTAACTCACAGAGGTGGATATTTTACGCACGACAGTAACATTTTAAGTAACAATTCGGGTATAATAGTGATATTTTATTTAGTAAGAACTTTATACTTAGCACATACTATCGAAACACGAGATAAAAAACACTATGCTATCATTAACCTTTATAACTCCAACACTCGTTCCCATCTCAAACGACCTCAGCACAGTTGCTTCAGCGCAGTCCAGAACAAAAAGAGAAATATTTTTGTTCAAACAGCACTGCACTGTAGTAGTATGTACTTTGTATAGTAAACCAAGAAAGTCCTTTACCACCATACGATCGAATATCACTTGTACCTCGTATTCCTCGGATAGGTAGAGATGTAGGTAGTTATAGTACCTACATATCACCAGGTAATAGGCGGCGAGCCTATTGCCTGAGAATTTCAATTCGAATTTCAGGACTGAAGAGGACGTCTACGACGTCGCAGTACCGTATAGGAACTAACTGTTCGTAGCTATAATGGGGGTATGCGATGTGGAGAAATTGAGGGTAGTCGCAAAAAAGCGGATGACATTCGGCTGACAATGTCACGGGAACTTGCGAGAGCATTCGAACGTGACAGCGACTCGGACCAAGATACAGTACGTAGTCGGGAGCAAGAATAAAGTGTACACAAGATGTTTCTCTCGATGATGATGAAATTTACTTACCTAACATAATAAAATTAAATTTTACATTACATATATTGCTTTTAAAGAAATTGTGAAATATAAATTTAATTGCTTTTTTTGAACATTTTAAACGTTTAAATTTTTCTTTTGGAAAAATATAGGTACCAAGGTACCTACCTACTTACCTAGATAATCAACGAGATAAAGACAAGTGATATCTACCAAAGCTTGGTGGTAAGCGGTGACTGTAGCCTAAGAGAGCTTACAACACCAAGATTATACATACCTACATACTGAGTTTAGACAGAATATGTAGGTAATTCTCGAATATAACTCCGACAGGCAATCATCTGGAATACTGGATAATCAAATTGAATGCTCCAATTACAGTTAACAAAAGCCAAATTTACTTCAATTCAAATTGAAATAGTTCCTAACAGTGCGTCTGACGTCTTTGTTTCGTGAACTTGTTAAATTGTCTTGAAAGTAATCAGGCAACAAAAGGTTTCAATTAATTGCTGTCTAATCAACTAGAAGTTTGTTCATAAGGTGTCTAATGTCAGAGTTCGTCCGTAGCCACAAACTGTGAGCTCGCAAAGTCTCAAACTTTACTATATAAGCCAGTGAAGACCCAGCCAAGATACGTACATAATACTTGCCCGTAAAACTTCACTTTCAGTTGGGATCGGAGCGGAATCCGTGCTCCCCTCCTGAACGAATATTAAATAAGAGTACTGAGTACCTTGTCTCAGTAGATAACTACTACCTTCTCTAATATTTTAGATAAAAACTCACTAAAAACTGCTTCCATTTTATATGATGCCATGCAGTTTATTTATTTAGTTCAAACATACTTTAGTGTGCCGTGGTGGCCGTGGGATTTGAGCAGTCGACTGCTACGCAAGCGACGTTAGTTCGACTCCCAGCGGGGCCAATGAGTTTTCTACAACCTTATGTGCAGTGAATTTACACTACGTGCTTTGCGATTAAAGAAAACTTCATGGTACACGACTATATGAATCTCGAAAATCTGACACGACGTGATACCTCTTAGGTGCGGCCTCTTGCAACTGCGCGACGCTCGTTTCCAGCGACAAATGTGGTCAAGTGACCCCATTTAAAATTTTCCGCGACTCAAAAAGGAACTACGTCATGCAGCGGCTCGTCGCTCGTCGCTCATTTTCAGCGACAATCGGTCGCTCGTCTGGTGATGGTGGCATTTTACGTGTTTCAAAGTTAGGCCAAAAGTTCAATTAGAGAGAAATGAGTGTACCCGATCCAGCGAAGCTAACGGTTGACGGAATGGCTTCATCATATGTGGAAGTTGGTGACGGGGCATTCAATTAACAGACTACTTACAATCTCGATACTTCCCAGCGATAAAGCTCAACATTTTCAGCTTCGTCGTTACATATCACGTGACCACATTTGTCGCTGGAAACGAGCGTCGAGCGGCTTATATCAGGTTGCACCTTACTGTCATTAGGCCTATTCCGCTATTTGTCTGTGTGTGTAGACGAGTGTCATTTCGAAATATTTTTTTCCCAGATCCCAAACTGTTTATTATTAAACTGTGCCAATATATCGAATGATTTTATTCGAAAGCGCTACTTTGTACTCATTATGACGAGCATTAAACATCGCAGACTAAAGTTAGGTAACTATAAAATTGTAGACAAGTCCATTATCCATCTATTAAGAATCCACTTTGAAAATTGCTTGTTTAAAACTAGATTATTGTGTTCCTAGGTGAGTATCTACTTACTTTATTAAATCCGTAGCAAAGTCTGCAAAGAAAAATTAATATACTTACCCATTATTAATAGCTTCCTTCCTATTTTCTCCTTACACATAAACCCTTCCTATAAATTTTCCAGAGAATTTCTTTATTTTTTAATTAGCAATCACTTTTTAATTAGCGTCGCCAAGGGGCTAGAATTCGTTATGGTTTCTTAATGAGCGTCAGACAAAGGTCACGTAAATAGAACTTTTTTATTAAATAAGCTTAAGAATTAAGATCTACGATATAACCATAATATTTGAATATGAGCAAAATTTAAACTCAGATGAAGGGTATTAGATTCGTAATTGTGTGGGTATGTGTGTGTAGTACATCCACACTTCTATAGTTATCTTTGTCTCATGTACCTAATAGCAGCGAGTCTATTGCACTTATAATATGCACTAATCCAGACTACGGGCTGCTAACTGGAAATTAGCAGGAAGCTCAGGAAGCTCTCGAATTTCGCAGTAATGCAAACAGGCAAATTATTTGTTGTCTAGTAATTGTTGAGAAAAAATATCTTCAATACTTTTATTAACATAATTATTATAATAACTAATAAGTAGCTAAAAACTAATTACAAGTAGAAAACTTGGCCCAAATCGGTGTCTCTCAGAATCGTGCCAAGAAGGCTGGCAGCATTGCCACGTTGAATGGCAATGCTGATTCTCTGAGCGAGAAAAGCACCAGCCCGCTTGTCACGAGAAGCTTCTACCAGACGACGTGCAACCTCTTTGAAAATTTGATGAGCATCTGGACCCCAAGGCCCCAGAGTTTCAACCGCAAATGCAGAAAATATGTATCCTTGACCAATGCAAGCATATTGAGGCGCTTGAGGCACTCCTGCTGAACAGCAGTTTGTTGTCTTAATCTACACTAATTATAAAGAGGAAAACTTTGTCTGTTTGGTTGTAATGAATAGGCTCAAAAACTACTGGACCGATTTAAAAAAATCTCACCATTGGATAGCTACAACATCAGCGAGTAACATAGGCTTTATTTTATCCCTGTACTCCCACGGGAACGGGAACTACGCGGGTGAAACCGCGTGAGGTCCGCTAGTTAAATATATTTACTTAACTTTTTATTAATCCTACGCCCCTGCCTACGTAATTGGCGAATGAATCTGCGGGTCTGTGTATAGATTTATATAAATAAATAAGTCATAATACCTTATTTAATAACATTTATTTGTACACAAGTACCTACTTATAATTAAAAGAGAAGCTTAGATATAAAATAACTGTAAAATATTTAAACATACATTTAGTGAAAAACGATAGTTAAAAAGTTAGGCAATACACCCACCTGCACGACTATTAATTGCCAAGTTGACGCTTAACCTTTATTACAAACAAGTAATTATTTTTATTTAAAGATCGGAATAAATTGATTAACTATGAAAAAGTGTTATGTGATGGCGATAGATGTCGCTAACTTTCAACCAAACGCAAAATACAAACTGGAAATTGACAAATTTTAAAAAAATATATATCAATCTTCGTCAAGATTTAAACATTATCAACAATATTATCACTATCTTTATTGGTGTTTTTTTTGTACTACGAAAATGTAACGGAATATAGTTTGAGGCGTAATTATGTTTAAGGTCTAACTCAAAACATGTCTTAAAAAACAATATACTTTTCAGAAAACATATTTTGGAATAAGTATGTCTAAATATATAAAAGTATCATACAACTTAACCTACAAATAACTACAGCCAAATCATATGTTGTCAATAAAAACCCTATCTACTGTTAATAGTTAGAGCATTATTATATTCAACTCAAAAGCACCTCGAGATTTGTAATAATACATCATAAAAAATAACTTTCTTGAATACGACTATAACATTAATATAAATGCTGATACAACGAAAGGCAAAACACTTCACATAACTCTAAGTGAGAAGACGAGGCAAACTATAGCGACCTAAGCGGATAATATTGTTCACATGCGGGACGTTCAAAAATGAGCCGTAAAACGAAAGGTGTAGGGTCGTTGAATAGTGCAGCGTTAGCGATGACATATGAAAAGCGTATGGAATCTAATCTCTCCATCAAAGGCGTGTCCATGCACGCAAACTGTGCATGTATGAGGACATTAACTGTGCACGTGTACAATTTGCATTATAAAAAAAAAGGAAATATATATTCGTTAAAAAAAATGTCAAACGCGAGACAAAAGCAATGAATACTAACTTTTAATAACTGTCTTACCACGCATTCCTATCATTCAACAAACAAATATGATATGAATTTAGCAGGCAATCACATTTAAAATTGTTAAAGGAATGGAACATTTATTAAAGTCAAATGCATAATTATTCTATCACACACGAAGTCACAATACAGGATCAACTAGCAAACAATCTCACCCATACGTCAAAGCGTAAAATACACAGGAGGTATATGATTGCTATGCTATCTACACCTAGGTGCACGGGCAGGGCGGGTGAATAAAAGGCGGACTTACTAAAACGAAGCAATTAACACATCAAACCAAAACGGGAAAAGTGCATCACGTCAAAATAGAAAAAAAATACACCTACGTATTTTTTTTTATAATTTTCCGTGTAATATCTAGAAATTCATTTTATTTTACAGATAATTAGGTGAGATCTGGAACGCTCCCACGCTCGCTCGGAGCGGTCGTTTGAGTATTCCAGCGCTCGGCGCACGCTTGCGCGTACGCACAACACTATTCAAATAACAAGTATCAGCTGACATGAATTACGCACTTTCAGCAAAGAAAAATATGTCAAAACACTACTAACATTTTTTTCGACTTGCGACTAGTGAAATCAACTCTACTTGACCATTTATCGATTAGTTGTTATTTTTATATGTTATAAAACCCCGATTAGTTCGTCCACGAATGCACTATGTTTTAGTATTACCCCTATCTATCACGAGACACCATGATTTCTGTTGCAGTATACACTTCAATTGAACAACACCGACCTTCGCGTGATCATATAGCCCGTATATGAACAGGAAGGCGACACTTCATACGTACAATCGTCTTTTAAATTGTATCTGTCAAAATCACAAACGCAATACATAATATTATAAAGAGGAAAGATTTGTATGTAAGTATGTTTATAACGAATTGGCTCAAAAAGTATTGGACCGAATTGAAAATTATTTCAGCAATGGATAGCTGCATCATCAGCGACTAAGATGAGGAACGGGAACAACGCGGATGAAGCCGCATTACATCCACCAATATAAAAATATATGAGCAGACTTTACACAATTTTTGATACACATTGCTGTTAATAAACATATTTTATCTCGCTAATAACATAACTTCTCTCCTTCTTGTAATTTTTCTCCTTGACACTTTGCCTTTCTATTTTAACAATGTATAACATATAACCAATAAATTAAACTTATATTGGAAATTAAATAGTATTATGCGTGCCCATTTGCTAATATTCTGATATTTAAGCTGTATTACAACAGATGTGTCGTATGAGCAGTTCTTTTATTATAAACCCATTAAAAGATATAAACAATAAATGATTTACTTAATTCGTTTAATCCCCTATCACACAGTTGCATGCACATATGGAGTACAGTAAGCAATATGCACCAGATATTAATGAAAGTATTTGATCATTTGTTTTACATTGCCAGCTTTCAATCAATAATAATTTCGAAAAATGGATAAAGAACGCAATGTATTCATACTATGAGTTTAAGCACTTAATACTGGTTTTTTAATATTAATTTATTCATATATTATTATTCATCCCCTTGTCTAAGTAGTTATCTACTTAATTCTGAAATAAGCTTCGGCTTATTAGTAAGGGATAATGTTGAGCATTACTTCCCAAACAGATCAGGTGAATTATGTAGGTACTGTTTTAGTCAATAGCAGAGCTAGAGTTAGTCAAGTTGTACATACAAATAGACCGTCGTGGTAAAATTAATAGATTTTAATAGTGTTCCTTATTTGGAGTTAGCAAAAAAACATTAATTAAAAATTTTGTTCTCATGATGAACTTAAGTTCAGCCTCTGTTAGGTCTGTGTATGAACAAATTTATTTATTTAGTATTTTACGAGATACAAACAGTATTTAAGGCTTAACATATAAAAAACTAAAAATTATACATAAACCAGTGAAGTTTCTACTGATAATTTGAATATATTCAGATGACTAATTGAACTGTCTCTGAATGTGTATTTCGGGCACGCATTATTTTGCGTTAAGCTACGCTATAGAAGCAGTTCTATCTATCATATAAGTAATATGTGGTCAAAATTACCTTTATCGGCATGACCATAAAGGTGCTTTTTCTATGCATGTTAATTTGACAGATCACATTATCGACGATTGTACCAAACAGCGTTCCACATTGATTTCATAGTGTAGATTCAACATGATTTCTTCAATAACCACTACATTTTTAAATCTTAACGTTTAGCCAATTCTAGAAAATTAATTTAAAATTTTGAATTACTACGATCGATAACAGGATATACGCCCGAAGAAATTCTAATTTCAACATTATGACGTTAAATTTTAATCGGTGTGACGTGACCGACAACTTGACGAATTTTACTTTTAAATGTGCTCTAGAAACGTAAGAACACCATTTAAGGCGATTTTAAATTTGGACTGTATTGTTGAATAGTAATTTGTGATGTCACGTCTGTTAACATGCAATGTCGATATAATGGTAGGTATGGCTGGCTATGGTCTGACAATGGTATCTAGAGTTGACATACTGTGAACTGTCACCGCGCGGTCCCTGGACTAATCCTCGGCGCCAGCGTCCTCACTGATTATGTCGCCCGCTATCTCTTGGGAAATGTTTTGACCTGGAACAAAAAGTTACAAATTCGTAGGCATAATTTCATGGATAACCTGTGAACCCTAATGTTTCTTTTAATAAATGTAGCCTAAGTTACAGACACCAAACAGACAGACATACAAATGTTTCGAGCGAAGACGGTCTCGCCGAACCCCATAGCCTGCTCGCGACCACAATAGGTAACCCAATCGAACGTCGAAGTACGTTATACTCGAAATATTATCGTGATAATTCCCGAGGAACTATAAAAAATCCGGATTACTTTGACAGTAAATTAATGACTTATTTCTAAAAATTGGGCTACATTCTATACTTCTTAGTAAGTTCAATATTATATACTGTGCCATATAAGTTTGTGATAAACATACCCTTTTTCGCTGATGAAAGTATGCACTTCTTGCAGCTTATGAAGAAAAAGGAGACACGTTAGAGTTGGGCGTGGAAGGCATGAGGTCCATCGTCTTGCACACCCAGCCTGCGATGTCCACCTTCTCCGCGTCCGCCACGCGGATCCACTCATGGTTCTTCAAA
The DNA here is from genome assembly GCA_929442735.1 of Watsonalla binaria. NCBI lineage: Eukaryota > Metazoa > Arthropoda > Insecta > Lepidoptera > Drepanidae > Watsonalla > Watsonalla binaria. Next base: position 4,515,559 of record OV838932.1, read on the forward strand.
ATTACAATGCAAATTATTTATAAAAACTTGAGACGAAAAAGTAACGGCAATAAACTCAGCTCTGTATCTTTAAACGAGCAATTCTTGTATATATATAAAATCTGAATCTCGGGAACGGCTCCAACGATTTTCATGAAATTTTACATGTAGGGGGTTTCAGGGGCAAAAAATAGATCAAGCTAGGTTTCATTTATGGTAAACATCGTTTTGACCAAGTTTTCAGGCACCGAAAAACTCATAAAATATCATTACATATACGACAGCAAATTTCGCCGACATCTGTCAAGTTATGGTAGCTCAAAGGTGAGGCTTCCAGCTTACGGGGCGATAACGAAACTAGAGTATCCCGGTCCGAGACTGACTTTCACCGGAAACTTTTTTTCTTGCTTTTTCCTTTTTTTGTGTGAAGAAACCGAGCACAGTTCGGTCAACCAGATATTTAATAATTAATCACAATATTAGGTTGCCCACTTTTCTCTAAAATGGTTGGTTATTTCAAACTACACAATTATAGATAGAACCTACTATTATTCTATTATTGTCATCTGTCCATTGGAGCGGTGTCCATACTGGCCATTGCTTATATATTTTTGTTATCTATTTTTTAGTAGGTACTCTAAATTGTAAAAATATTTTTGAGAAGAGTAATTACTGTGTTCTTCTCAGTTATATTACAATCCTGTATAAAAATATCGTTGTGACGATTTGAAAGAACTTTGTTAAAAGTCTAATCAAATAAAGATATTATCAATAGAATTGAATAAAATTTATACATTATAATCTCTTCCATGAAAATCCCAATATCACTTTGCCCGACCCGGGGATCGAACCTAGGACCTAGTGAGCATTAGCGTTTGCGACCACTAGACCATCGAGGCAGTCGGCAGTAGTCATAAAGTTATAAATATTATTATTACGTTTATATTGAGTGTCAAATGTAACTAACATATGCAATAAATATAATGAATATAAGGGATTGGTTTCCAAGGTAGGTTATTTAAAAGGTATAATAAGGTTATTCACAGTAAAAGCAACCTTCTGAACCCGGCGGTAGCATGTATAATCATGTCGTACTGACGATTTGAAAGTACTGTACCATGAGAGTTTTAAGGTCGGCTCTCTCGTCTGGGTTCTTCTTGAGGCAGCGATCGACAAAGTCCTTGAAATCGTCGGAGAAGATGCCTGAGGGCAGCTTGGGCGGCGGCTCGTTCACTATGTAGTCGAGGAGCTCGAATATCGCCATTGGACGGGGCGAATATGGCGCCTGGACAAATATATTGGGATTTAATAACGATAAGGACCGATTTTTCAATGCTCGGATATCTTTTTATGAATAGTATAAACATTTGTTTTTAAACCGTCAGATTATGTAATACATTTTTAGGGCCGATTTTTCAATGCTATAATTAATATTATAAATAATTGTTTTTCAATTGTTAGACAAGCTTATACGATGGCGAATAAGTCTATGGCTAGCCGGACATACGCAATATATTTGTAAATATTCATCGTACATATATATAGAGCCGTGGTGGCCTTGAGGTTTGAGCAGTCGCCTACAACGCAAGCGACACAAGTTGGAATCCCAGAGGGGCCTGTACCAATGAGTTTTTCTAAAAAACTTATGTACAGTGAATTCACACCACGTGCGTTACGGTGAAGGAAAACATCGTGAGGAAACCTGCATATTTCTGAGAAGTAATTCAATGACTTATATAAAGTGTCTGAGACTCACCATCTGTCACGTTGGCACTTAATCTTCTTCGGTGAAAAGTAGGTGTTGTTATTACAACACCTCTGCCTACCCCTTCGGGGAATACAGGCGTGAGCATACGTATATATATTCATCATATTATTCAAAAATACCACCATACGGGTATTATTGCACACACGCAGTATTATTGTCAAGATGCAACTAGCCTTTTAACTGAGAAGTAAAATTTATCTGCCCGTTCAACGGTCAGAGGGCCTAATTCCTCCTAAGTCATAGCGACAACGCAAACGCAGATTTGTATAGGATCGAAACAGCGCCGTCTTTCGGCCTAAAGATGACACTATTGTGACCCTATACAAATCTGCGTTTACGTCGACGCGATGACTTGTGACGGCGATGTTGAGGAAACTCGCATTAGGCACTCAGATAGCAAGCTATTCGTCGGCTTTTGTGACATACCTACCAGTTGCTTTGCGACTAAAACAACACGTAAACTGCATAATTAATGTCAAGAAAAAAAATATATTTGCATAATGACAGTTGTTTTTGCCCTGTTCTAACATTAGTGTTTACAATATATTTGTTTCATCTTTGACCTAATAGAAGACGTGTCTTAAATTCCTCACCTGTCCAGGCGAGTGATCTTCATTCGTCCCACCGAATATATTAGCCAGGGTCTTCGCATCGGGCGGTGGTATTGGATACATGCCGATAGCCATCTCGACGAGGGACAGCCCTAGTGACCAAATGTCCGACTGTACCGAGTAGTGAGTGCCTTGGAGTCGCTCCGGCTTCAAAGAAAAGTTTAAGAAGAGGTCATTTTCATATTTTCACATGTTGGTTAATTAACCATGTATTTCTTAAGAAAAAATCTGTATTACATACATGACCATTGCTAAAGGAATAACCATTGATATGAGAGTTTTATTCTATCTAAATATTCTAAATATTTTGATACCAATATGTTTAATATCGGTATCAAAATATTTAAGTAATTCCATGATTAATAAAGAAAAATTAAAAAAAATAAAAACTATTTTGCCTTATACATTACAAACTGTAGCCCGCAGTTTCACCCGCGTAGATTCATGTTTCATGGGCCATTATTTCTCGTGCAAAAATAAAGTACTCCGACATCCTCAACATCCTTACCGACATATAACTCCTAGTGCCGACAAACGAGTTAGCCATAGAGTCGATGAGCTGCCCAGAGACTCCAAAGTCGCAGATCTTGATCTCTCCATTGCTGTTGACGAGGATGTTAGAGGGCTTTACATCCCGGTGCATTATGGCGTGTTTGTCGCGAAGGTAGCTCAGCCCTTTGAGGACCGCGGATGTTATTGTTCCTGTAAATACACCATGGAGTGTAAATTACGACAAAACAGGTTCATTTAATCATTGCTCCGTGGTGACTACACCCAAAAAGCCTTGAATTGAAGACCAGGCCTGGCCTTTTGATCTGCGCAGTACTGAGTTCAGGCCAATTAACTACAAATGATCATGTAAAGTGCTTAATTATAACCAGTATGTTTCTAAATGAAGTTCAGTAACTATGCAAGCAGCATATAATTGTTTCTTACTTTCTAACAATCAAAAGCCCTAGCCTTAGGGTACCCCTAAGATTCGGTGACGAAACGATTTTCTATCATCATAATAAATTGTGTTAGTATATTCTTATGATGTTTTTTTTAATATCCTTGGAAAATTATGTGTTATTTTATAGCCTGTGAAAATACTTTAAAATAGTCTGTAAATTTCGAAACAAATATTAATTGTAATGACGTATTCATTTTTCAAAAGTAATTTTGCATTTTTGCTTATCTTAATCAGGGTTTCGGTACAAAAGTTTTTGCAGTTGCAATAACAGTACTCACCTAATATGGACTCAGGAATCCTTCCAGCCTTCTTTAATATAAGATCGAGCGATCCGCCGTCCATGTACTCCATACAGATAGATATCTCTCCGTCACTGTAGAACGCTCCGTAGAACCCCACAATGTGAGCAAAGTTGCACTCGTGAAGGACTTTTAACTCCCTGATAATCTGCTTCTTGATAGCTGGCTTCACTTCCAGATGTATCAGCTTGCGAGCCATGATAAGGCCTGTTGACTTGTGGCGAACTTTCATTACCACGCCTCCATTTCCTTGGCCTGCAAAATTAAATGTATCAAATGAAACTCTGTTACAGGTATCCTAGGACACTTAAAATGGCGCTCTAATGACATTATATCGCGGTACCCTAATTTGTTTTTTTAATAAATGTAGCCTATTTTACTCCCATACTATGTATAATGTAAATGGTGGCTGATCTTCAGTTTTCAGTTCAGGAGACCTTTTTTTTAAATTCCTATCCACCTTTCTTAATTTTAATTTCCGATACAGGTAAAGATATTAGAATAAAGACACTGTCTCACCTAACTCCCCCAGTTTTTCAAAGTCGTCATCACTGAGCTCGCCAATCTTCTCCTTCTGACACAGGAAAACTTCGATTCTTCGCCGCTGCGTGTCATCCATCTCAATCTGCTCCAACCTCTCGGTCAGAGCCTCGATGCTGGTCTTTGACTTCCCAGCTAAGCCCTGCCGCCTGAGTCACAACGACACATAAATATTTAAAAATAAATCTCATTGCTACCCCTAAAATCTACCGAGCCTTTGTGGTCTTGGGGTTTGAGCAGTTGCCTGCTTCGCAAGCGGCGCAAATTCTAATCCCAGCGAGGCCTGAACCAATGAGTTTTTCTAAAAACTTATGTGCAGTGATTTCACAACACCTGCTTTAAGATAAAACATAGTGAGGAAACCTGCATATGTCTGAGAAGTAATTGAAAGGCGTATGTATTGTGCCTGAGACGGCGATGGACTCACCCTGGCACGTCATGTTGGCACTTAATCATATGAGGTGAAATGTGGGTCTTGTTGTAATAACACCTCTGCTTACCCATTCGGGTACCCTTCTGGGATGGCATGGGCATATTAATTTATTATTTTTATGGTCCCTTAACAATAAAATGTTGAACATAACAGTTGCCTGCTGAGCTATGAGCGCTGACTACTGCGTATTACGCAGTATTCATTTTATTAGTCTGTCTGTATGGCTGATGCGAATAATATACATGCACAGTTACCACCACTATTTTCACTGAGCACTCATAACTCGTGACTCAAGGCACCTGTAACTGCTAAAGAACATTTTTCCTCACGAGGTTCCAGTGCTTACGCGATGTTTTACGATTATTTATGCCTACCTATATATCATAGAATGCTCGTTTCCAATCCAGTGACAAACATATTGATATTCATAAATGCTTCACTAGGTTTTTTACCCCAGTTAATAAATAGTTGTTCTATTTAAAGACTACTTTTTTACTATGTCCGAACAAAAACTGGTTCAGTGGTTTGTGCAAAGTAATATAATACAATATTAGTGCAGTATGGAAGTATTGATTTGATAGAAGCTAAGTTTTACAATTAAAAAGTATCATCACTGACTGTCTGACTGACTTATACATAATATTATATCAACGCAAACCCTAAACCGCTGACCCATAGACATAAAATTGATTGTGTCCTTGGTAAGGCGTAAGTTAAGTATACACTAATAATAAAAGAGTTTTTCGAAATTACTTCTCTAAGGGAGTTGAAAGAGGGGAAAATTGAAAGGTTGTACAGGCGCTAGTTAAATTACAGACCCTGGAAGTTAGATACAGATTATGTATATGTAGCTGGTTATATATTTATTATAATTTATTCAGTTGCATATGCAATTAATGTAGTTTCATTAAAATCAATTTAGTAGTTGTTGCATGAAAGAGTATATTTATAATAATAAAAGCAGGATAGATGACGCACATCACTTGATCTGTATGATAAAATGCATGCCACGTTTTCATTGTATCAGACAATGTCTATTGTCTGTGGGGTTTTCACAGCTCGATAAGGCCAAAAGTCAAGGGAGTGCGGTCTAAATACAATGTCATCAAAAGAAGAGCATTGCTCTGCCTTTTAGCAGCATATTACTGTAACACTAAAACAGATTACCTATATATGGATGTTTGCCAAGCATGGCAAAGAGTTACTCACGCTAAAGTGAAATAATGGTATTAAATCAACCCCATTTAAAAATTAAGGGAACACACAAGATATTACTTTGGCCTTTTCATCCCAATTTTTAAATGATCAATTATTCCAAGTGTCCCTTTTGCTAAATAAAATTATTTAATTTGGCACACTGAATACACTCAAGGCATCTATTTAAATCTGTGAGCTTGCAAAATAAAAAGGTTACTTACTCAGTAGCAGTGGCAGATTTAAGCTGAGGAGTCATGTTTGATGGAGTGACCGCCGGAGCTGTATCTATTGACCCCGGCGGCAGGGTCAAGTTTAATTTGTTCTTTGACATCTTACTCATCTTGGATTGCATTCAGCCTTTCGCTAACCCATGAAGATGCCTAATTGGGACTAATTGTGGCTGAAAATACATTGTTTTACAGTTAAACTTACCAAACTAATCTTGTTACTAAATACTTGCTTATCTAACATTTTCCTGGAAAATTTCCATCACACATCTCATCTCAACAATCATTGACCAGATCAAACATTAGCCACAAAAGACTACAAAAAATACTTTCATTTTCCTAAATGCTTATGAATATTCTACCTGACCTAAATAACCTTACTTTATCTGAATAGGTACATACTTATAAAATCTCACCTCACATAATTGCTTATAATATCTTACTTGAAAGGTTACCTCACCAACTTATAATAAGCTATAATTATGAAAATCTCTCTAGTGCCTAATAATAAGGTACCTCTCAGCTGACAATTCCCAACCCTCAATCATGTTTATGCATAAAATTACTTTGATCTCTTGCAAAGAGGAATTTACAAGTATGAGGTTATTCCAATGCTACAATCATCATCATTGTCATAACTATTGATTAGAGGGAACATAATAAGATCATCATAAAATTAATCTAGTGTAGTGAAAACTATACTCAAAATTATCTTGGAAGATATTATAAGGCAAACATATTTTTCTTTAACTAGACTTTTTGCCACTTAACGCGTTCACTGCTAACGACGCGTATGTGCGTCCAACTGTTCTAGAATTTACAAAGAAGTTGAAATGTCAGCAGTGAATGTGTTAATAATATTCAGTGGGTGTTGTTGTTACAACACCTCTGCTTACCCCTTCGGAGACCCTTTTGGGATAGCGTGAGCATATTTCTTCTTTATTTAATTGTGAATTTTATCTTGTATAGTTCCAAAAACTCTTGTGTTCCATAAAGTAATTATTAAAATATAACTTAGATTGATTGTCAGACACAATGATTACCAAGTATTACAGTAGGGCAGGACCTCCTGGCTCTTACCCCCTTATTACAAAACATACAATACAAGACTAAGATAATCTGAGTTTAGTCTAGACTTTTTTTAAGCCTCATTTTGTATTAAGGGAGATACTCTTTATCATTTATTGCATAAATAATTTCTAACCATAGAACATCATCATTCCTATTTCTATCAGTTTATATACTTAGATAAGCTGTTTCCTTTCTAATATAGTCATAATCTGGAATGTTATGATCTCAATCTGTTTGTGTAACATAAATAAATACATGTCAAACTATTGATTTGATATGTAAGTATGGGAAAAAATGTGTCAGCAACATCCTAAACATCATTAGATTCAATACATCCTCCTCCTTTTGCACTTTGATAAGAAACTAAGTAATTGTGAGTCACAATCAATGAAATATATTCCATACCACCAATCTTTGAGGGACTTTGAGAGAAAGTGAGAAGAAGAAGATAGATGCTCTTGAAATGTGGTGCTGGAGAAAGATGCTTGGCATAAAGTGGACACAGTTCCGCACCAACGATTCCATACTACAGGAACTCGGGATCAAACAGCGTCTGTCATCCACAGTTCAATCTCGCATTCTCAACTTCTATGGACATGTGTTGCGACGTGGAGACGCATCCATAGAGCGTCTGGTGGTGCAGGGTAAATTCGAGGGTACTAGGGCGCGTGGCAGATCACCAATGAGATGGACGGACCAGATTAAGGCTGTGATGGGTGTTCCTACTATTAACGAATGCTCCCGTAAAGCAGCAGTCCGAAATGAATGGCGCCGTTTTGATCAGCAAGCCACCAATTCTGACATTACGACCACGACCGCTCTGCCAAGAGTGTAACGATTGAATCAGGATAATATTGTAGTGTGTGGTCTCTGAAAGTATTGTACCCATCTTAAGGGTCTTTATTTATGCATAATTAATTAGAGGATAAGGTTCTCTAGTCAATCCACACTTGTTTCTTATTAATAATAATAAGATTTTATTGAGGTTGTCTAGCTAACAATAAGGTTTACAAAGTAGTGTCAAATATTGATAGAAAGACTAACAATATGTCCTGGATGTCCTTACTGCAATACTTAGTGATATTTTTGGAAAATTCATTCATTTAATCAATAAATGTTACGTATTTAATAGTATTTATTAAAACTTTATTGCAATATAAAGAGTACTTACTGCTTAATTTTATAAGGATCTGAACTAAAGAAGACAAGATAGTGTAAATTATTTATAATTTAATAGCCTGAGATGCAAGAACAGAGCGGTGAACTTTCCGCAGTACCGTTTAATTCAATGCAGTGAATGATAATCAAAGAATATTTTATCTCTTGTAAAGCAAAGTTATAATAGAGATTTGTCAGACTTTAGATACATACATTATCACCAAATCAGCAGATAAGCATCGCAAGTATTATAATTCACTGAATATAAAAGACAGGACGAAAATTTGTATCAACACTCACTTAATTGGAATCTCATTCGTCACACCATTCGATTGACATGTTACTTCGTATCTTCACACCCACATTGCGGATATTGTTTCAGTGAAATATTGATTATTAAGGATACAATTAACACACTTCTGTTCCTTTGAAAAAATAAAGAAATAAAATACTGCAAGAAAACGCAAAGCTGGAGTTTTACCGCAATGAAATAAAATAATTTAATTTGACAATTCGCTTTGACAGATAACTGATTGGGCTAAGCAATGTGCGTGCGACTTGAGTTGATTCATTCGGTAACTCGAATAATTCAACGAGTCAACTTGGTTCAGTTATCCACTCGACTCGTATTGACTTGAGCTGAGATATACCATTAAACTGCTATATTCACGCTGACTTCTACTACTACAAGTGCCTCATTGTATTATTAATCGACATACATAGTGTTATGTAAGTTTATTTATTATGCAAGTAGCGTGAAACTAATTTAGATTGAATGCTTATTTAAGTCGAGTCGAATGCCATTAGGCAATAAAATCCAACTCGTCACATCCAAAGATATAGAATATTTATTTCTTTATCTACGGTCAATCTCTAACAAATTGACATTAAAATCAAGTTGCCATACCAAAAACACCAAATTGTTTTTTATATTCTGTTTGAAACGGCATTTGAGTTTCGACCCTCAAGTTATAGTCAAAATGTAATCTACAAGGTCTTTGAGTTAATTATTTAATTAAAAACTCTAGTGGGTCTCCACGTTGTGTGGAGGTCTCGGACCCACCACGGCTCACGGGTCTGGAGAGATCTTGAATTACAGACATTGATCTAATGTAGATGCATGATACTCGATTGGTACAAAAACGAATGATGCCGCTTTTTTGCTACTTACATTGAAAATGTTTTTGCTAGTTTTATGAGTCAACTTTTCTTGTGGTACTGCAACGGCAAAATACAATTAGGAATTCATTATTTTCATTTAGTACGACGTCTGACACCGACAGCGGTGGAATGTGGACTCAATAAAGCAGCTTGGCATCGAAAAAAGACAATTGCTCTCCCTTTTCCTTGCACATATTAATATTACACTCACGGAATCTATTTGGATCCATTTCTGGGGCTTAACCATGACCTGTTATTGCTATGATGTTTAAGTTGTGTGACTGTTATAGGCTTATGCATGTCATATACATCTGTCTCATAATAATAGTAAAACTAGCATGGCAGAAAAAGTCATGGTCACGGCCCTGTGCCTTGAATATTGATAGCGAGTGAGAAAAGGTCACCGGCATTATTCCTTTTTCATTTTAGGTGATGAGCGCACAAAACTTCCCCATTTCATGCCTTGTAACATTTTTCTTTATAAGGTTTACTCAGCTTGGGATTCAGACAAAGTTTACTCAAATCCAAGCCAAATCTGCTGGCACAATAAGCATAAAATAAGAACAATATTTTTTCTATGGAAGTGATTTAATACCTTACCATCTAATAATCATAATATTCATAAAATAAAATGTAAATTAAAACTACTATTTACACCATTATTACCTATAACTGTTACTGTGCTACATCCGAAATTTGCTTGATGTAGCAAATACACTTAAACTGGAAAACATAGCCAATTTATACAACTATCTAATGAACACTGAAAAATAGTAATAGTTACAGTTCAATTGCGATAGTCTAGATAACAAAGTGTCACAGTCAGGCATAAAAAAAGATTAATTCATATGAATAAAATTTTAAATTAAAACTTATGTAGATTTAAATTTCGTTAAAAACATGTTGATCCCCGGCTGATTTTTCTTCACTTCTGGTGTATTTTTCTTAGTTTCCACTTTAGGTTTTTTCGATTCTTTTTCGTCAGAATTAGATTTTTTTGGTTTTTTCTTTTTTTCGTTTTTGGGACTTGTCTGCTCACCATCGTTACTGGCAACCTTCTTCTTTTTTACTTTTTTCTTTTCAGTTTCGTCGACTTCATTCGAGGGTTGCATGAACGGCGTTGGATCATTCATGATCATGGAAAGTTTGCCAAAGTAGTTCCATATTGCGTCGACGCAGTTTTCTGGTTTCCCTCCATCAGCTGTTTCCCAAAGCAGCCCATATAACCTAGGTTTCAACTTCTCAGTTGGTTTCTTCATTTCAGATTCAAACTCGTCCTCTAAAACTTTCAGTCTTGCCTTTTGAGCCTCGGGTGAGAGAGATAGCACATCATCTTCATCCATTGTTGCTTCCTGAAAAACACTTATTATCAACAGTTGGTAACATTAATCTCCAAGCTATCCTTTAATTTCTAAGTCATTGGACTGATTTTGGTACCTAGCATTTACCTCCACCTTACAGATAATCACAGCCATAAAACTACCATAAAATAATACAGTGCTAGCATTAGTGGGACTCTATTGTCTACCATAATCCGCAAAGCCATTCCATTCCTTCAGGTTTTTTATTCAAAACAAACAGTTAGACACACACGCAGACAGATCAGAGAGAGAGAAGCTATTTATTTGGAATTACAAACAGACAATAGAATTTTATTTATCTGTATAGATGTACCTCATCGCTTAGATATCCGTGCGGCACGAACACTTCGTTGTCGACTTCGTATTCGTCGGCGTCGTGTTCGTCATCGCTGCCTGCAGCGCTGCCGTCGATACTCTCACCCTCTTGTTCCTCCTCCCAATCCTCGTCACTATCCACTTCGTAATCTAGATGCTTCTGGAGTTCAAATATAATTACATACATACATACATTTTATGCTCACACCTGTATTCCCCGAAGTGGTAGGCAGAGGTGTTGTAATGACAACGCCCAATATTCACCAATGATCATTAAGAGCCAATGTGACAGGTGGTGAGTCTATCGCCGTCTCAGGCACTAAACATACGTCTTTGAATTAATTCTCACTCGGGCATATGCGGGTTTCCTCACTGCACATAAAAAATCTCATTGGTAAAGGCCCCACTGGGATTCGAACTTGCGTCGCTTGCGTGGCAAACGACTGGTCCAACCCCAATGACACCATGGCTCAATGTAAATGAATAATCGATATTTCTGAAAAACTAGGTACTTATATTCTGTTTTAGCTTGAACCATCAGAGGGCCTCGCAAAATTAACTTTGCCCACATTAAGTTTAAGTTTGATGCCTGTATGATTGTTAGTGGCCACAGTATAAATAAAAATATTGGAAATTACCTGATCTTGTCCAAACGGCCTTCTAGGTTTCACCACGGAGCTCTTCTTACGCCAAGTGCCCCAGTAAGGGGGTCGCCGATTCTCAACGAACCTTAGTAATTTGGGACGAAGTTTCTCGCGTGGAGCCGAATCGCATGTGGTTATTTCACCACCGTCTGTTGGCGGTAACTCGTCTTCTGTAAATTAAAATAAGTTTTATCATAGTATTTGGGAATTCATTAAAAAACACATTTTGAATTATTGTTTAGGGACTTAGGGATGGTAATTAAGGTAGGTAAGTATTTATAATTGAAAACTGACTGTAGAATTTTAATTTTCTTTGAAGCTTAATTCACTAATATTCTATTCTTGCTAATATTTCTTTTTTATTGGCAAAATTATATAATATTTTATAATAATTGCAAATTTAAAATGCCCATGAGCAAGCAATTAAAAAAACTGTCTATTACAATGTCTAGTACAACAAAACGAGGTTAAATTTTTTTTAATAAAAAAATACATTGATTCAAAAACGATTTAAAAAATAATCTACTCACCAATAATCATAACCTCATCGTCATCTTTATCAGTAACAAGCCAGGTCTTCCCACTAGACAGGGGTTTGTGTGAGCCCTTTTTGAGTTTCTTCAAATATAAATTACTCTCTGTGGCACTCTGTTCTACTAAAAGATCATCAAGCTTTTGTTTCTTTTCATCATTTAAATCAGTTCTAACCGTTGGTGCTAATCTCATATCAATTTTTATGGTAAAACTCGACAACATATCAGTTTTGCTCACTGGACCTGTACTTGCTTGATCAGTATCTGATTTCTGTTTGGGGACAAAAAAGTTAACAAATGCTTCTGCAGCTTTCTTCTTTTTGAGCTCTTGTTCTTGCTTTTCTAGTTCTAAAGCCTCTTGTTTCTTTCGCTTCTCCTCTTCCCTTGCTTCTTTCTCCTTCTTCTTTTGTTCATCTTTCTCTTCCCGCTCTTTCTTCTTTTGTTCTTCCTTTTCTTCTCTTAGTTCTGAATCAAATGTAAAGATCAATTTTAATGAGTTTTTCTCTTCTTTAAAAGGTGAAAAATTCTTTATTTGACTAGATAGTACTTTAGTCCTTTCAAATCAGGTTTCGAGTTGCTTTTGCTAATAAGAACCCAGCAAGAAACTCAACAATTACTCTTTAAAAAACCATCCTTTATTATAACATGCACTATAGGATGTAACTTAACACATTATTAGACTTTTTTAAAATAAATACTAAGGCTGCAGTTAACTATTTATTGTATTGTGCGATATTGTTGTGCCAGCAATAAGAGATTATATATCTAGAGATACATGCTGCTACTATTTACAAAATATGTAAGCAGTACCACAAAATCAGATGGATAGAATGTGTGTACCACCTTTCAACATAAAAAACTACAATGAAGTGAATTATACTATCAAAAAACATACTTTTCTCCAATTCCTTCTGTCTCTCCTTTTCTTCTCTCTCCTTTCGTTTCTGCTCTTCCTTTTCTTCTTTCTCCTTCTTCTTGACCTCCTCCTTCTCCTCTCTCTCACGTTTCTTTTGATCTTCTTTCTCTTGCTTCTGTTTAGCTCTTTCGTCTTTTTCTTGCTGTCTCTTCTTCTCGCGCTCTAGCTTTTCCTTGTCCCTTTCTTCTTTCTTTTTTGCTGATTCTAGTTTCTTTTGCAGCTGAAAGTGTTAAATATAATTTATTAAGTACCAAGTAAATAAGTAAATCTTTATACCTTTGATTGCAAGAACGGACTGTATAATATTGTTTGCCAACAAGAATGTACAAGCTGCTATGTACAATGTACGTGGCTGAAGTTGAGAATGAAAATTATTTATTCAGTTTAGGTCCTGGTATGGCACATGTGAACATTGTAGAATTGCCCACTGGTTCGGAAACTAGCTTTCTGAGAAGAACCAGTAAGAAACACATCTGGTATCATTTGCATTTCATTACATACTAAAAAATTATCAATTATAGTAAAATTCATGACTTAACACTTAACAGGGTGGGTTCACCTTTTTTCTCGCTCACATATGCTCACGCCTGTATTCCCCGAAGGGGTAGGCAGAGATGTTATCACAACACCCACTTTTCACCATATTTGATTAAGTGCCAACGTGACAGATCGCCGTCTCAGGCACTATACATATGTCTTTGAATTACTTCTTAGAAATATGCAGGTTTCCTCACGATGTTTTCCTTCATTATAAAGCACGTGGTGTGAAATCACTGTACAAAAGTTTATTAGAAAAACTCATTGGTACAGGCCCCGCTGGGATTCGAACTTACGTCACTTGCATAGCAGGCGACTGCTCAAACCTCAAGGCCGCCACAGCTCTAAAAAACTTAAATATACAAATACTTATATATTTTATACATCCTTTTATGCCTTTTAATTCTAGAAATTTCAGATTACATGTGCAAGTCATGCATTTTAATTTGAATCATAACATACATAGTTTGCACTTCATATACATACAATATGTACATAGGTACCTAAGTTAAACAGACTTATAGCAAATAGCAATATGGAAATGTCATCAAAAAAATATGAATTTATATATTAGTTAAGTTTTTTTTGCCTTTGTGAAGTGATCATCTGCACAGGATTTTTTTTAAGTGCATCAGCAGTTGCGCAACCAGATGCCCTCTCTCCCTACCCCCCTAACTCAGAGGAACAGAGGACAATAAGACCAGTGGGGAGTTTGAGTGGTGAAGCCGCAAGGCTCTGCTAGTAAAATATAGATGCAGTTTCCACTATCTTTACCCTGTGTAAGAAAAAAAAATCAACATTAGCAAAGGTGGTGGTACCTGTTTAGGTGTTAATTTTGTAGAATCATTCATAGATTCATCCAAGCTATTAGTGACAGAGGAGCTCCTACTCTGCTTTGGAGTATTTGGGTTGGACGTTGACTCATTTAGTTTTGACGAAGATGTGTTTAGATCTGCCTTAGCTTTGTTCCTTGAGCTTCTCTTAGGTGTCACTACTATAGATGTTGGTTTTAATATATCAACACTTTCAAAATCTTCTGACTTAATAGTGGAATTATCTGGATCTCTTGTGTCTTTCTCGTCAGTTGAGGACACAGTTTCTGTCTCATTTTTGTCTTGTATTATAGAAGATGAGGTTGTCTTTGATTTTTTTTCTGGTGATTTACATTCTGCTGCATCCTTAACTTTGCTACATGATCGAGTATTACGTTTGTTAATTTTAGGAGATTCACTTTCATGACATTCCTTAGAGCTTTGAACTTGAGAGGAATCAATATTGGATTCTGACTCACTATTAATTTTATTTGATTTTACATCAGATGAGTTATTGGAGTCTTCCAATACTATTGTAACTTCTTTGTCGGTGTCCAATGAAGCTTTTGTTGATTCTGTTCCTTTATCAAGTTCCAGTGGTTCATCTACCTCCATCATCTCACATTCTCCAATCTCTCTATCATCGCCAGTGTCGGTAGCACTCTCGCCACTAACTTCGACATTGCTACAATGTCCTTTAGAACCTTTGCCAGTTTTCTTCTTTTTAGAACCCTTAGATTTCTGCTGTTTCTTCTTCCAAGCACTGTCTACTAATTTAACTAACGGATTGAGAGAATGCTCAACTCTTTCGGCTGTAACGGCATCCTTACTTTCCTCGTCGCTAAGCACCACTAAATCTACCACATCATTTTCTTTACTGATCTTACCGACTTTAGTAGCATTTACAGACTCCGCATCAGAGGCAGATAGTTTCCGCTTTCGAGTTTGAGGAGCAACAGGTGTCGGCGAACCCTCGCTAATGAGCTTGAAAGGCAACCTTGCCTGTTTCAATTTTTTTTTCGATGGTGTCGTTTCGCCCTCAGGTGACTTGCTAGTCTTCATTTTACTTTACCAACACAATTATCATGCAACATCAAACTAATTATGTATATTTAACTACAAAGAACGATATTTAACAACAATTTATAATAAATAAACTAAAAATGTCTCCTACAAACACACTGTCCATTGAACTTTTATTCAGTTTGACAGATGTCTAAAAACGCGGGAATTTTACATGTGTTGTTTTAATGCGTTTCTTCTTTTACGCTAGGATATGAAATCATACCGCTTCAATGTCATCTAAAAATATATTTATTGATTGCTGCATGCAAGCAGGTAGACCACCTAGATATGAAAATATTATTTATTCAACTAAAGGTTTCGTGATGCGGATGTGCGGAACTTTTTACTAGGAAGTTAAAAAACTTTCTTTTATTTCTGCTGAATGACGGCATGTCATTTCACAATAAGCAAGTACACGTCTTGTGAAATAAAAAGCTTGTTCAAAACAAGTGACCTCAAAGTGGGATTATTTTAAATAATGTCAGGCAAACATGATTTCAGAGATGTATCAACACTTTTAAAAAAGTTAAGAGAATTCCTGTTAGGCCGACGTCATACATTACACGGCCGTTTTCCTCCAATGATGGCTACACGTTCTATACCTCCGCCCGACATTCCGCGTGGGCCCGATGACTGCTATTCGAATAAGTACTACTATCAGCGCAGTGCTGGCGATTCCGTCAAACCTCCTGTAGTAGCACCCATCGCGGAAGGGCCTCCAGCAAATTTTTCTTGTACAAAGAAAAGCGAATCTGGTGTCATGAATCCTTCTTCGGTAAGAACTACTAAATTACCAATTTGTAAGTGAATCAATAAATTCAAGCGCCTGATACAAATTTAAGGCAAAAATTACATTTGACCTGACAAGTTAAGTCCCAAGTTTGATTGGTGTTTTTTGTACTTTTGTACCTAGCTATTGTAGGTAGATGCCATTTCTATACGTGACCAACAATTTTTCCTAGTTAAATACTAGTACTAGTACGTATCTACTTAAGTACCTAGTGTAGTGTAGGTAGGTAAGGTAAAGCCACCAGTCATGGACAGTATAAGCGATTTTTTTTCATATTTGCTCTGTAATTTATATATGGTTCAACATGTATTCTTAAGGATTTAGAGGTAAATTAAAAAGTCTTTTCTCAATCAGAATTCAATGTTTAATTTCAGTTTAGTACTTAGTACATTGAATTAATATAAATAAACAACACTCCTACTTGGACACCATTAATGGACAGTAAAAATCCATCTTTCAAACTATCTGTAAATAAATAACAACCCCTGAAATTATCTTTACAGGTTTGCTTCACGAATGCGCCGACTCCGGGCGACTCCTGGTGGTGGGACGGGCATTGTTACTACTGCAGTGTACCAGACCCCCCCGCAGAAGTAGACCCTTGTACACCTTGCCCACCTCCCCCGCCTCCCCCCTGCCCTCCTTGCCCCCCACCAATCTGCCCACCCCCTTGCTAAAAGGGCTAAAGCCTACATTAGCCCTCACAACGTCAATACTAGGTATTGTCTTGGATATTGAGACGTGTGGGAAGATTTCAATGTAGAATCAGCTACCTAACCAGAAGATCGAATATTTTTAGAGGATTGATGATTTTTTTGTTATTTTGAATCGTTGGTGTAATTCTTATGCAATTAATAAATTCTACTGTGGTAAATATTTTAACAACCTACATATTTATTTATTTATTAAGAGACATGGTGACCTCGGGGTTTGATCAGTCGCCTGCTACGCAAGCGACGCAAGTTCGAATCCCAGCGGGGCCTGTTCCAATGAGTTTTTAATAAAAACTTATGTACAGTGATTTCACACCACGTGCTTTACGGTGAAGGAAAACATCGTGAAGAAACCTGCATATTTCTGAGAAGTAATTCAAAGACGTATGTATAGTGCCTGAGACGGCGATAGACTCACCATCTTATCACGTTGGCACTTAATCAAATTCGGTGAAAAGTGGGTGTTGTGATAACAACACCTCTGCCTACCCCTTCGGGGAATACAGGCGTGAGCATATGTTATTTATTTATGGTTCTTCAACATTGAATACATTTACATTACATAAAATAGCACTTTTAGCATCTTAATAAAATGTTTCAACAATTACAGAAGAACACTGCATACACCATTAGAAACTACTTACCCTGTCAGTCTAAAACAATATAGCAACTACGATCATTAACACTTAACATTTTAAAGATTATACTAACGATTTATAGAATATTACAAAATGAAACCAAATGTGTACGTGAAGTATAATCTAATAACTATCGATTAGCAACCGCTTAAACTTGTGCAGGGACATGCTGAAGGCGATATCCTTAATTTTCGACACTGTGTTCTGCATTATTGATATTGTAAAGTACCTCAGAATGTGTACTTAATTACAAATTCGAGTGGAGACTCCATACAAAACCCTGCATGTTCAAGTTATTGAAATAAAAAAGGAATATATAAGCAGTCTGTTCCAATAGCCTTAGCAGCTTACCCACACTGTTCACTAGCTTCAGAAACTAGATAATATGTACGTACCCGTTATACCCAGAATGTTCAAAAGCTAAAACTGGTCTATTAAAAAATCATGCTCTAAAAAGTACCTTTAAAGCTAGACTATACGTAGTACTTACCTACATACATACATAGCGAGATTTCGAGAATAACCTTGGTCATAACAACATGGCTAAAATCTGAGCGGTACCAAGTACCTTAGTAGTGGGCAGGTTGAAAATATAATTGATATTAGTAATGTCAACAAACATACTTCAGTTGACTATACAAAATAAGGTCCATACGAATTGACGCAATCACCAATAATCGTGCACGCAGTCACGTGCGAAGTGCGTGGGAAGTACTTATTCCTAAAGGAATTTCATTGTAAAAATTTCAATATGCATACTTATTTAACGACTGGTCGCTAATTAAATATAATATTCGATCGATAGCGCTGTAATAACAATAATTTTTTGTGTCCTCCAAAATGTTTCCTCAGAAATATATGACTTTTCAGATAGACTTCTCAGATATGTCATTCTAACTATGTTAAAGTACAATCGTTAGAATGACATAAAATGCATTACTTCCTTTTACTATCACGGGAAAAATAGATTAGTACCTACGTACTTAGGCACTCAGATGGTGAGTACCTACAAGGGCGAAAATTTAAATTACTTTATTACAATATCCTAGTATATCTTACACAATTTCAATTTAATTAGAAACCTTGTGATGTTGTTTTCTTCAGTCGAATTCCCATCGGGTTACATGAGCCTTAAAATACGTAACTTTGCGCAGCAGGTTAATTAATATATAAATTAATTATAGGCCCATCTGTTATAGTTGATGATTTACGCCCATCCATACCAATTCACAGTAATAGTAGGTAGGAGAGTTAATAGATATTATTATTAAGCTAGTACTTATATAAATCGCCTTATTACAAAACATAGACTAAGATAGTCCTTGGTTTAAAACTAACTCCATCTCTTTCTTTGATACGTATTTTGAAAGGGATGGACATAGTTTTAGTCCGAGTTTAGTCTAGTTAGTCTGGGGAAAAGAATTTGTTTGTCTAGTTAAACGCGTTAATTGTATTAAAAAAATATTTTTATGTGTACATCATCTCCGGTGAAAAGTGGTTGTTGTTATTACAACACGTCACCCTTTCGGGGAATACAGGCGTGAGCATATAGTTAGGTATTTAGTTTTTATATTATTACTATCTGTCCCCGGCAAACGTTGTATTGCCATAATTTTTTTGGGGTGGTCACTCTTATCATTTAGGGTATGAAAAATAGATGTTGGCTGATTCTCAGACCTACCCGATTTGCACACAAAATTTCATACAAATCGATCCAGCAGCTTCGGAGGAGTACGGTAACTAACATTGTGACATGGAAATTTTATATTTTAGATTATTATTATTTTATATATATAGTTTTTGATAAAGGAGCCTTATAGTACCTATAGATAAGCTCCTGGTGTTGTGATCCTGCGGTGTTACTACTGCTAGAAGAAGAAACTGAGTGAAATTATTTTTGCTGGCGCTGGACGATGCAAGTCACCAAAGAAGATAGGCATTAGTAGATTATCTATTACTTTATATTTAAAATAGGTAAGTGTTAGTACTTACATATTCATTGCATTTCCACAAAGAAAATATTACTCAAAAGAATATACATAATGGGGTATCTCCTTCTCTGTATAATATCTTATCTCTGTCTGCCCGCTGTAAAGGGCAATATCTCCTTAGATACTTGCTTATTAGGTAAGTAATTTTGTACACACAGTCGCTGTCGCTAGTCGCCTACACTGAGGGTGTACTAACAGATATTTGGGAATATTACCTAATAATAAACAAGTAGCTATTGTATGACTACCAAATTAGTCCTTTATAAAACCAATTCGTAGCATCCATCCTGAAATGAATGCTTGGCACGAACGCGTGGCGCACAATCGAATGCCTATTACAAATACCTTCAGCTGAAATGTGAAAGAGAAAATACAGATATCTTCACGTCGCGTCGCCGCCAAGTCGACATTCACATTTTTAGCGTAATCAATCTTGAAGAGATTCAGAATTTTTCGTGTATGGTTTGCATTAGTTATGAAATAATTACTCTAAAACCACTCAATATAGACTACAGACCGCTGCATCTATATTTTACCATAAACAGATGCACAAGTAAAGAAAGAACAATATCTTATCTTGGCTGTTAAGATACAGAGAGATACGTTAAAACTGAGATAGAATGTAAATTGTGGCAGACGGTACTTACTAAGTTGTTAAGTCAAGGGACTAACCTGGAGCTCGGTCATACATAGTACAGTTATCAAAGCTGTTATTAGGGCTAATCTGTGGAGCCGAGTGGGTGCACCGTGAGTCGATGGCGCATGATCGGCGCCCGACACGGCCCGGCCGCCAGTACCTCCGCCGCTCCCATCGTACGCACACGTTTCTCAAATTACGCACAACCCTCTTCTATGGGGCTCTAGAGAAATTATGACAGACACCACCCTCGAGATCGAGCGGGCGACTCAAACAAACAAGTGACATTTTTCGTGCAAGATATGGCCCCAAAGTGCAAACAATTCGTTTCGATACACAAAGATTTATTAGTGTTCATGTTTATTTGAGTTTTGTGTGCGGACGTTTACGAAGGATTTGAACGCAACCGTGATTCAAAACATCTGCGAGAAATTGCTATTCAACAAGGTGATATATTAGCAAACAAAATGAGGCAAGACAGCGATGCCTCAGCGTTAGCTGAGCGAGTAGCCGCCTTCAAGACTGATCCAGAGAAACTTCGTCAGGCTACTGAATTTGTAGACGAACTAATTCAGCAAGCAAAAAAAGAGGCAGAGCTTAAACAAAAAGAGAAAGACAGAAGTAAATTCGTAAGTATCAATGTATATTTATCTCCGTATGGAAAAAGAAATAAAAGGAATTGATTAGGGCGGTAAGTGTTGAACGTGCCGTAGTGCTGCCGTAGAATGCAATTCGGCTTCTTCCAAATAGAAATGCTACTATCCATTATAATTCGAACATATGCAGCGCATACAACATCTCAGTATGTTTTGCATGCTTATCATCACACTATTTGAATTAATGAACGAATTCATCTCTAGTAGCTCTAAGTCTAGTTTATTCAATCAATAATTCTAAGGCACAACGCCTCACATCTAACGTGCATCATTCACGCGCTGTAATATTGACTTGATTAGAATTTTGACAAAATATCTTAGTTGAAAACTTGCTTGGAATAAAAACATGAAATAGTGCCTTCGACTATTAATATCTACCCTATGCACATCAAAATTCAAAGTTGTATGTTATCTACAGTACTTAGTTTAGGAAAGTATTATCATTATTTTATCTATGAGGTGCTTATCAATACCAAAGCCTGAAATGATGATAGGTTTTGTTTAAGCCGTATTGCTATTCAGGAGATTATAGTGGTCAATTGGCTTATGTTTATCAGATAAAAATGTGAATCGACGTTTAGAGTGTATACAGTGAAATTGACGTGTGATCGATTGTCGAGCGGGTCAACATTCTAGACTTTGAGCTTTGGCAAGCCTGACAAGGCAATTAGATAGAACTCTCGTACAGGGGCCCAACCATGAGCTCTTATTGCAATGTTAGTTCAGCTGTGTGACAGTGACAGATGTATACACGTGATATACATCTGTCTCATAATAAGAGTAATACTATCATGACAATAAGAAGTCATGGTAAGGCCCCAGGAAGCAGTGTGTTAAATTTAAACTAGTTCGTAACCTTTTCCTTTCTAAATAAAGAGTAAATAGTACTTATAATAGTATTGTTTCTGAGATAAAACTCGTAATTATTGAGAATTAGATGACAAATGCCTTTCCTAATGACCGAAAAGAAAATATTTTTCTGTAAAATGGTCCCGTATATTTCAGAAAGTAACGAACCATTAATAACCTGTGCGTTTTAACTATTCATTATAAGCGTCACGATATCAATTTCTTATTTATATTTCGCTATAAAACTGCATAACAATTACAAAGGCAATTTATTTCGAGATATGTCAAGCGATCATCATCATTACTAGCAAAGCTATTTCAGTTTATGATTTTTAAACAAATATATATGAAAAAACATATTACTTACTATGATTAGTTTTATTTGGTGATTATAACTTGCAAGCTTTTGCGTCAATAATTATAATGACTTTATAAACTTCACTGTTCCTCATTATTTGTAATCGTTGTTTCAGGAAACTCAAGATCCAGCTGCGGGTAAGTTATGGAGGATGACATTTATCGTACTTTTACTTTTAATATTAAGCAAGGATTTAAGTGCATTAATGGACGACGATACAAAGGAGCCTAGCTATATAAAAGAAGGAAAAGGGTTAAGTCCACGTTTCCTCTTTGTGTTCAATAACAAAGGAAAATGAAGAAGCATTGAGAGGCTTTATAAATATAAATTGGATATATTCATGATTAAGAAAATAAAACGTCCCAAGCGATGTCCTTGAGAAATCATTCATTAGGTACCATATTAGAAGACTTCAATTGAAAAATATTGCAATAAATTACGCAAAGCAGGGCTTCGAACTTACCTAATGATATCGAATAATATTGTAATGCCCACAAAAGGATCATTGTTTTCTTGATGACAACAATAATTATTTTATGAGCGTTTGTGATCACAGCTTACTTATTACCATATCGAATTAGCTAAGAATATTGTTCAGCCAAATGGTGGCACTCGTGGCACTGTTGCTGTAGCGCATATCATTCGATCAGCAAAGTTAAGCAGCACTAACCCTAGCCAGTAATTGGAAGGGTAACCGCCCGAGTTCCTTCCGTGCCTCGGAGAGCACGTTAAGCCGTCAGTCCTTGCCAATTTATCATCTTTGGCAATCGTTACACGTCGGTCGTAAATAAAAATAGTCTTACAACTGGTTTAAGGCAGATCACAGATTTTCAGATGATGTCAGATGGCAGTCGCTTCGTATAAAAATCTGATGATTAGCCACATCGGGTTGAATCAAGTGCCGACCCTATCAATGAATGGGATGAGGCCAGGGAGATGATGATTGTTCTAATGTACTATAAAATAACAATTTCCTATGCTTGGAACATGTTGCAGTCCTAAGGTGTTGTCTAAAATTCGCTTCGCATACATTATCTCGTCTTATTATTTCATCTGTTACCTTCAACGCATGTAAAACAATGTCGGATCTCTGAGATACGTTTATTTGTTCCACTACATGCATCAACATAAGAATAATGTGAAGCATAATGCTTCAGTCTCGTCGGAAATTATTCATCTCCGCTACGACATTTTGTTTCCTCTGCTCATCGACCTATGCATTAATGTCTTCCATTTTGTTTTTTCTTCTTTGTTATTCTTTGCGACCTTCGTACCTTCATTTGCATTTTACGTAACGTGTTTCTGTTTAGACAGGCTTTCCTTTAAATAATTAAAATTTAAATGGAATTTCATTTATTTATTGAGACTACATTGGTTTAAGTGCTAATACGTTGGCATTATTTAGCTATGTACAGCAATTATATTCTTCATAAGAAAAGCCAAATATATAAATACAAAAATAATATTCTCAGAGACCATTGTACAAATCGCCTATGTATTTATTAATTTCTCTAAAACTCAGTTACTCATCATCATTCATTTTCCCTGTAAGTGATACTATTTGAATCAGTCTACTACCACTAATAGGTATATGATTTTCAAGGATGCCAACAATGCTGCTTTGAAACGAGATGAGTACGAATACAATTTATACAACAATTTTCTAAGATAAACAAAGTTATTTACGACCACGACGACTACTCTGCTTTTACGACTCTTTAAAACTCTACCTAATACATACCTAAAGTTGCCTATTACAATAAAAACTAAATAATAATGAAAATAATTATTTCTCAGAAATATGCAGGTTTCCTCACGATGTTTTCCGTCACCGTAAAGCATGTGGAACATAAGTTTTTTAGAAAAACTCATTGTTACAGGCCCCACTGGTATTCGAACTTGCGTCGCTGGCATAGCAAGCGACTGTTCAAACCCCGATGCCACCACGGCTCTAAAATTATTTCAATTTCAAAGCCCCCATACGGTCCTTTACGAGGATTACAGAGAGTATTGATCGCTTATGCAAAAATTCTGATCAAGAAAATATCTCACATATTTCTAGATACTATTTTACTTAGCTTCGTTAAGATCAGACAGCTTCTAATTTCACGTCACAATACAGTCAGATAAGCTTATATTTCGCCGTAGGAATGTATTCAATACATTTCATTGTCCTGGGGTGTTAAGATAAATGTGTCGCATCGATTTTCGTGCCCACCCTACCTCATTCGGGAAATTCTAAACACCCACGATTCAATTCACTCCGGGATCGTTGTGCTCAGAGGTGATACAGCCGTTTTGTTACGTCTCAATTGTTTCTGATATTGGAATTTCTTTTACTCTGTAATATAAATGTTCTATGGCGGTACCATGTATTATCCAAATTATGTCATTCTGACGATTTGAAAGTACTTTGTAAAAAGCCTAATTGAATAAAGATATTTTTGATTTTGACTTTGACTATAAATGTTCAAGAGGATCTAATGACGGTGTGGAAAATGAAAGGACTACTACCTACATAATTTCTACGCATGTAGAAATCTTTGCCGTATTATCATTTTAAAAAGCAAACAAAATATTAGTTGTTTAACTTCTACACAGTAATGATACTGTTAATATTGTACAAATTGTTACAGTATGTCCGTTCTTCTGGGATAGAAGACCCAATTGGGACGTTTTTGAATGCCGCTATATTTTTTACTCACATGCATCCTCTCTTCCAATATTTTAAGCATCGATTATTATTAATATAACACTTAGGATATTATATTGTCTTGGTCACAATATCGTTCCCGTGGGAGTAAGGGGATAAAATATAGTCTATGTTACTCAAGGTGAATGTAGCTTGCCAATGGTGAAATGATTTTTGAAATCGGCACAGTAATTTTTGAGTTAACTCATTACAAACATACACACAAAACTAAAAATATTTCCTCTTTATAATAGTAGTGTAGATTAGATGTGTATTTCCAAAATAAGTTTTGAGTATAAACATCTTTGGGTGAAGAGTGTTTGACTTCGGGATCAAGTGCTCTTATAGCTGAGAAGCCTCGACTTTGGCTACCTTCACAGGCTACCGTCCTTCTACTATATGAGTAAACAGACTAGGATATAAATCTCTATAAAATAGAGGATAAAGATATCGTCTTTTCAGATTAGACTATATTTTTATCTTCAGCTCGCATTACCGTGACAAAAATGGCTAGTAAAAGTAAGAATAAAAACTAAAACCCGACTACTGAGAAGTGTGAAACAAGAGTGATGTTCAGCTGAAATCCGTGGTCATATGCCAAGTATACTATTGGAATGTATTGTTTTGTTAGAATACGTGGCATATGACTACGGCGTTAATTTTCAGTAGTCGGGTTTAAGTTATTAAAGTTTCTTAAGTTTCTGTTATTTCTTAAGGGCAAAAATAAATTTTTAAATAAATATAGACCTGCTAGCCTGCATCTCAAAATTCTTTCTTAAGGGATGCGTACCTACGTCATAGTAGCTTTATGCATGCAAAGTATCAGCGAGATCGGTTTAAAATTGAAAAAGTTTCCTACAAACCTTCATCCCCTATGTTATCCCCTTAGGGGTAGAATTAATCAAAATCCTTTCTTAGCGGATGCCTACGTCATAACATCTACCTGCATTCTAAATTTCAGCCCGATCCGTCCATCACTATGTCAGTCAGTCAGTTACATTTGAGTTATATATATATATAGATAGTTAAATTCAATTTTGTCTACAAGTAAGTAGGCTTCAAGAAAGCTCTAATAAAAATCGTTCCGGTAAATCTTAGCTAAGTTATCCAACTAGCATTAGGTAGGCAGTCCATAAGAGTAGAATGAGTTTTTTTAATATTGCAAAAAAAATCTGTGGACAGCCTTAGATATAGGTATTTCGAATACATTCTAATGTTTAGGTACATAAATAAGGACAATTAGGTATCAAAAAACCTATCATTAATATGTATATTGTACCTAAGCCTTTCCTTCGGCTAAATTTTAGCAGCTAAAAGGTCAGGAAGGGACGAAGGGTGTGATGAAGACGGGACGCTTGTCATCTGTCAGTTTGGCAATACTAAAAGGGTAACCTTTCGAATAAGTCCTTAGGCCTTGCCAAGCTAGAATGAGCTGTGTGTCAAGTGAATTAAATATCAATTTGTTGCGGCCTCGGCGCGGGTGTTACTTGACTTTGTGATCAATATTAAGACCTTTTGAGTAGCGAATATAAATTAGGTTTGAATGAGAAAGCTGTGACTAAACGATATACTTACTTAAATTTAAATACAAATAAGAATTGCTTTCTTGGTTGGTTGTGTGAATTACCTAAGTATTGATTTTGTTCCACTTTATTGGCATGTCAAGGCAATTAATATATTGTAAATGAATATAAAATGCACAAGCAAGTACCAAATCCCTTTAAATATAACTGTGACAAATTTACAATAAAATATAATAAAATATAAATAGAACACAGAATTTAAATTAGTGTCTGCGGGAATGGTGCCTAGTAAGCTGGCTGCGTTACCTCGCTGGATCGCTAAACTAATCGCTAAACTCTGACCGAGGTAAGAACCAGCAAGTTCTGCTAATTTTATTTCATAACTAGCTGTGCCCATAGCTTTACCCGCGTAGATACCATTCGACATTTGTAACCCCTTTTACGAGGAAAATCGCTAATCTAATAGATTTTAGTAAAAAAAATTACCTAAATGAGAATTATTAACAACATAACATAGAATGCATGTCCAGTTAAGGTATGAAAATTAAGTCTATTCAAAATGTTCCTACGCCTAATTAGTAAAATAAGGCTTTACTGCCCACTTCAAATCATCTAAAGTACGTAAGTACACCTGGTCCCCCTATCACGAGTTTGCCACCGTTTTCGTAAACTGTACCCGCTATCGTCACTAACTCGCAATATTTGTATGAGATATTTTAGTTCACGTCACCGCTGGGAGTCGCTGTACAATTGTTCATACTAATATTCGGCAGAGACGCTAGCGAGTATAGATTACGAAAACGGTGGCAAACCCGTGATAGGGGCACTGAATATATTCTGTAGAATCAAGCGCCTGATTAATATGATAATTAAGCAACCTTGAAACGACCATTACAATATAATTTAGTGCTCATTACAACCCGAAGAAAAACTGAGCAAAAACTATGATTTCGCTCCATTATTCCATCGATAGAACAATGATTACGTCTTTGTATGGGAAATGTAGTCAGCTAGTTATTTCAATAATCCATTGTAATACGTTCATATTACCTACTTTGCGTTATTGTAGCGACATGAAAATTAATGCTTGGCTGGGTTTGGTAATGGGATGTTTTAATATAGTTACCGCTGTGTCGCATACTAATTGGAAATGACAGCTAGCCGATGACGTAAGCGTAAGTAAATATGGTAAAAACGGACCGTTAAGTAATCAATTAGGGGGTATTACATACATAAAAACAAATCTGACAAAAACTATGTCGATCCGTTTTGAAATACGTACTTATCTCAAAAAGGGATAGAACTGCCAGTGTTGCC
This sequence comes from Watsonalla binaria, assembly GCA_929442735.1. Classification (NCBI taxonomy): domain Eukaryota; kingdom Metazoa; phylum Arthropoda; class Insecta; order Lepidoptera; family Drepanidae; genus Watsonalla; species Watsonalla binaria. Next base: position 4,543,302 of record OV838932.1, read on the forward strand.
AGCGTAGACGGGGCTTGATAAATACGTAGAATTAGTATGAGGATCTCGTGGCACAGTTGCTATTGCGCATGTCATTCGATCAGTGAATTTAAGCAACCCTAAGCCTAGCAAGTAGCTGGATGGGTGACCGCCCGAGTTCTCTCCGTGCCTCGGTCCCGGTTGCCAATTTATCATCTTTGGCAATCGTTACAGGTCGGTCGGAGGCCTAAAACAGTCTGACAACTGGTTTAACCCAGATCACAGATTTTCCTCGTTAAAGGGGTTGCGAAGGTCAGATGGCAGTCGCTTCGTATAAAAATCAGGTGATCAGCCGCATTGGGTTGAATCAAGTGCTGACCCCAACAATGTATGGATAAGGCTAGAGAGATGATGAGATGGTGATAGTACCTAATAAAAAACAATGTCGCAGTTAGTATTTACTATCTTGTTATGCGAATTGAGTGTGCGTTTGTTATGAAACGGGACGTTAGTCAACTTTACGCACACTTAGCCTAATGGGACCAGTTTAGAGTCTGGGCTGAAGTTAGTAGCTTTGCAGGAAAGGTCTAAAATACGTAGATCTACTTAAAAATAGGAGGGTTGACAACGATGGGAACTGCGCCGATGGTGAGAGAACGAATGGATGGACGAAATAACATGGGATAAGGACATGAGGATGATGATGATAATGAAAAATAGATTAATTTACTACTAGACCAAGGATAATCTTTGGGGCTATTTTGTAATAATGGGGTTACAGTAGTTACAGCACACGCACAGACAAAATAGGAAAAAAAATATGGATTCGATTTCCATACCGATAACGAATGAAATTACTACAAGTAGGTACTTAATAGATTGTATCGGGATACGTAACCTTTGGTAGGTACGTGAGTCAACGTACTTGAGCGGTTTTTATTTGTTATTTTTTCTATAGGTACAGTTACTTACCAAACTAGGACACGAATGATGAAGAAACTTGAACAGAACTTTATTATTGTTTGGATACTTTCTATTATAAGAAAACTAAATCAAATAACAGAAATTTTGAGTATATTCGGTAGGTCTGAGAAAATGACGTTTGTATAAACAATTTTAAAATTTCTCTGAGATAGGCCACCTCAAGGAATATCAAAACAAAGTTTGCCCTGCAAAGTTATCTAAATATATGTAACTCAAAGATGACTGACTGACATCTATCAACGCACAGCCCAAACCACTAGAGGGATCGGGCTGAAATTTGGCATGCAGATAGATGTTATGAAGTAGGCATCCGCTAAGAAAGAGTTTGATTAATTCTACCCCCATATAGGATGAAAGTTTGTATGAAACTTTGTCAATTTTAAACTGATATATTATATAAAACTAAATCTACGAGGGTGAAACCGCGGAGCACATCTAGTTTACCTATATATTATATAAAGATAAAGAGAGGTAAATGTAGATGATAGGAACATTATGATAAACATTATCAACCGACCTCTCAAATAATATCAGATCTTTACAATGGGTGCGTGTTTCATCTCAGAATGATATTCATTTATGTGAACGTCCTCGATAAATCTGTACAGATAAATAAAATTGAATTGTCTATTTGTAATTCCAAATAAACATCTTTTCACATAATTTAAATGACAGTATGTAGCTACCTGGGGTAGATAGACGAAAACGCCATTTAAAAAAGTCTCTGTCTGTCTGTTTGTTCCGGCTATTTGATTTGGTTTGTTTCTCAAGGATGCCATCATCAGAATTGAAACAAATTGAAAAGGGACTAAATAGGAAGCACTACGTTTCATCGAAATCCGTTCGCACAATCAAAAGTTCTGAGGTAACAAACCTTCAAAAATAAAATATACAGTCCTCCTTTTGCCGAAGTCGGTTTATAAGCCCTCTCTTGCGTCGCGTAGGTAGTTAGAAAAAAGGGAAATTGTCTTACCTTGGTACTGTATTGAGAGGACTATGAGAGTGAAGGAATAAAGAGTGCACCTGTGTTCGCGCATATACTTGTGCACTATAATATCTCCTGCGCACATGGCTAAGCCTCGTTGAGATTAGCCGAAATTCCGAGAGATTCTAGCTTTGACAAATTCAACTCTATCCTCAGTTAATGTTCTATCTACTTGTATTACTACGTCAGCAACATAGTAAAATTCGCAATAAAAGTAAATTGAGTCGACAAAATAATTTTATAGTAGACGTCATTTCACAGATGCTCGTTACTAGACTACCATATTTGCATAACGATTACTTGCGCTGTAGCGGAGATAACGACCTTATTTATAATAGGTACCTATCTATGTACTACTCTACCTACATTAATACCTAACTTAATGCATATTAAATTTAATTTTCTTTCTAGAATCTAGTAGCTCATGCATCAGTAAGGCCCTGAGCCGAGTTTCGTGGCCCACTATCGGGTGTCCTTATCCGGGTTGCATAGTATTTTTTTCATCTGACTGCAGGCTTCTCAGTCATGTCCAGTTGAGCAAGAACATCAGCTACCTACTGGAGCTCAAGCTGCGAGAGACAGAACGAAAAAATGTTTTGTTCTCTCACCTCCTTAGCTCTGTGGCGCAACAGCGACGTCAGAAACTGTTCCAATCAAGAGCGTTGAGAGTTCGCCTAAAAAATACTGGTTAGATCTATTTGTCCCATTATGGCCGCGTTTGCAGGTCTGAGGGCCTAGTACGAGTTTTTCACTGCCGCCGTCACATGTAATCGCGTCGACGTAAACGCAGATTTGTATACGATCGAAACAGCGCCGTCTGTCGTCCTAAAGATAACACTATTGTGACACTTGTAACGGCGATTTTAAGATAACTAGTAGGTACTAGGCACTGACAATATCGAAAGGTTCCATCTCGCCGAAAAAATTGCTTTGCGTCTCTCGGAATGTACGTGTACGATTTTGAACTCGAACGGTCCCTTGATGCCGAGGCTAATATAATATATAGCATACATTTTTCTATACTGTGTTTTCGAAGTTCTAGAAAATAATTAATTTATGTATATAGCTGCTAGGTACGCTTACGTCATTCCTTGTAAGACCCAAGCAAATGTGGAAATTTAATAAAATTGTTCTACATGAGTAGCGATAAATTAATTGCTCGCCTGTGGATTTCGTTACACCACCGAGCCCTTCTCGTCTGACAAGGGTTACTTATCGTTATCGACATGTGTAATCGAACTGTGACTATCAATTACTTTGACGTAACCATGAATAAAACGCAAAACACAACGAAGTAAAATGCGCTAAAATGTTGCTGACTTTAATGACTTTGTAATGTTTGTATAAGTTTATTTCCCTTGTGTTAAAAATGATTTTTCGGATTTTATTGCGTTCTATTAATTGGACAAAGAGGATTTGGTGAAATTAACAAGATGCTTGCGCCTGGGCCAATTAATATATAATTTTCGCAGCGTCAGGATGACGGGTCGCTCACTTCCCTCTATAATGGTTGAGGAGGGCGATGGCTGGCATTCTCGTCATACTTGTGAACAGGTGCTGCTTGTGGTGCGCATTTAGATATAAGTAGAACTACTAGACTTTATGTCAATTTTTATCGACATTTGTGCATTGCAACTGTGTCCATGGGGGCCATGGGAGCTTACATTTCTCAAGTGAATTATTTTGTCTTTTTTTTTCAATTGTATAATATTTTTGAAAAGAGTAATTACTGGGTTTCTTGAGGCTCTTCTCAGTAAAAGCAACCTTCCGAAACTGGCGGTAGGATTATACATTCTGTAAATTAAGTCATTCTGACGATTTGACGACTTTGACTTTCATGGGACGCAAGTATTAAACGTTTTTATATGAGAATTTTATTGAAGACATCGTACCTTGTTCCAGGTAACCTGAAGCGCCGCCTGGGCCGCGCCCGAGGATTCGTGCTGCGCATGTTCGACGCTCTGTGCAACTGCACCCAGACGGCTGCAGCCGCCGCTCGCACAAGCGCTCGAAACAACCCTTTCACTAAGCGCTAACCCGATCACCTATCACCTGTGCGACTTCAAACTTCCAATCCAGAATTGAGCCTTCAATGTGGACTTCATAGTTGGCCCCATCCTTAGCAATACCTATATTATTGTTATTTTGCAATAGTCAGTTTGATGTCTTTCCGCTCGATGTCGTAGGAGATATTGTATATTTCTCAGTAGATTGTACCACGCAAGTGCAATATCTTCGTAGTTCTAGAAACATATATGTCATGAAAGCATACTTTTATACCTACATATATCTATTTATATCATAAGAGGTGATTACACGTCATTGGTTGTATAAAGAAATAATTTTGAACATTCTGACCAAACTATTACAATAGTCATACTTACCTTATGATACTACAAGCGGTGACAGCCATACCTACCTATAACTGATTTTATACATATAAACTTATGTAATACAACCAAAGATCTGATACCAAAACTAAATGCAACTCATTTACCATATCTTTTCAGTTTATTGTACGTGATGGGTGTTGACAGACAGTTTCATAATAATGTTGTAAAGTGATTCCTGGTTCAGAACCCCGGGTCGGGCGATGGTTTTTTGGACCCATATTACATGGTACTTAAACATAACCGGCGAAGCGTGGGTGTACTTTAATAATTGCACCTCTGCCTACACCTGGACTACAGGCGTGAGCATATGTGCGCGTGTATGTATTGTAAAGTGAAAAATGTCACTTACATTCAAATTCAAATCATATCTCTGTCCAATTATACACAAATCCCTGCATACTAAAAACTTTAGTCTTCCTATAAAACTAGTGTCCCTGAAACGGTGTTACATGGTGTTATGTGATCGGTGTGATGACGCTTATAGTCAGTAAGATTAAATAAATTAGCAATACACATGTTTTAGACCTGAAAATGTATGACACACATTGAACTATTACCTATCTTAGTTTCATGTAGGTATGTTTTGCGAAATTGATCCATTTAAGTGGGTCAGTGGAAAACACAACATATAGGAATTGATGAATTACTTTCATATACGAAAGAATATTGAGTTCTTCCAAACGCAGCTTGTTTCGCGAAACCTCTAGTATTTATACATTGTTTACCAAAGTTAAGGTGAAGTTGTATTTATTAAATTAAGTACTTACTTATCCAGATGCATAATTTTGTTTCGATCTATTTTATGGAATGTAAAATGTACGCTTAAGCGCTATGCTATATAAGTTCCTCGATTATGACTTTCAAACTATATCATATTGTATATATTTATGTACTTACCTTGAGATAATATTACTTCTTACACATATATATTATTTTGATGGAAACTTGTTATGACGCACAAAAAATCTGGCTCAATATACACTACACTTTTGAACCAACCATTTTATAAATTTAGTAAAAATAATTATTTTATAAATGTTGATTTAAAATTTGGATTTATGTGTTTGGAGTAGGAGTAGCTATCTTTTTAAATTCAGTACATGAACCTATCAACTCGATGTCATTCCATTTAAGAAGAAATTCAAATAATAAAAACAGCAATCACTATAATTGGAGATTCGTCAACTCTTAACAAAATACACCAAAACAAAAAAGTTTCATGAGACCATAGCTTCATTTCCTTTGCTTTAATAAAATTAATAAGAGAGATAAAATACTGGGACTAGAAAAGAGTTAAAAAGAACTAGAAATATAAAAATACTTACCTAATGACGTATATTTTTCAGTGTTTAATTCTGTAGTAGGTATAAATATTTATCCAGAAGAATTGATATAAAATATTTATCGAAATGAATGTTCAATGTGATATCCTGCCTGTAAACCTTTCTTCCGGTGTGATTCTTCTAAGAAATTAAAGTGTTTTGTAAAATTACTCTACTATCACTTTGCCCTTTTGCTAAAATTACAAAAACAACAATTCTTAAAAAATCAATATTGAATTGGCGTTATATCCCTTTGTACTGGAGGCTCATCTGTCAAGTCGTTAGTGGAAGAGAACGACTTGCGTTGCCGTTTAATAAAGGTTTTTTTACAGAACTATTCTATGAACTCCGTCTTATAGACACTCAAGAAAACCCCCGTTTTCCACCTGAACTTGCGAGAAAGGAGCATTTTTAGAAGATCAGAAGAAGACAAAAGACGGTAAATACCTAGTAATATTATGTTGAATTGTGCCTATTAATTTTGAATAATATTATGTTATAAAGGAGCCGTGGTGGCCTTGAGTTTTGAGCAGTCGCCTGCTACGCAAGCGACGCAAGTTCGAATCCCAGGGGGGCCTGTACCAATGAGTTTTTCTAAAAGACTTATGTACAGTGATTTCACACCACGTGCTTTACGGTGAAGGAAAACATCGTGAGGAAACCTGCATATTTCTGAGAAGTAATTCAATGACTTATATAAAGTGTCTGAGACTCACCATCTGTCACGTTGGCACTTAATCATCTTCGGTGAAAAGTGGTTGTAATAACAACACCTCTGCCTACCCCTTCGGGGAATACAGGCGTGAGCATATGTATGTAATATTATGTTGTACCTTGGGTAAATTCCAGCAGGATAATTCAGCTTTTTTTCAAGTTTTCAGTTCAAGTGTTTTCTTTTAAAAAAAGCCTTGTACTATTTATATCACACTTTCTAATGGCTATGATTGGTGAATCGAAGGTGAAAATAGGTAATTACTGAGGCTGTGTTTTTTTGACTAAATTATTGTTCTTATGCAGTCATATTTTATCGCAGATAAGGCGTTGTATTTATGGCAGTGTTCAAGAGCAATAAGCCAAAGTTTACATAGTGATTAAAGGCTTTAACATAGCATTTTATGTCTTCACCTTCTTATGCTCACTTATGTCACAAAATATAAAGGTAGCCGAGGAGAAGCAACTAAAGAGCGAGTCTTTTTATACATATATAGTCTTGTGCGTGCTCCTATTTCCGACCGTGAATTGGGGCCGCACTTTTTATATACTTTTATTTTGTGCTTAGGTCCAGAAGGGTGCATTTGACTTCGGAACTGCTCACGTCTTATCAGCAGGGGCCTTACCATAACCTCTTATTGCCATGATAGTTTTATTCTTGTTATGAGACAGATGCATATGACGTGTATGAGTCTGTCTCTGTCAATTGGCAATTTTAGTGCAGCTGTGCGCTGCACTAAAATTGCAATAAGAGCTCATGGTTGGGCCCCAGGTTCCCAAATTGGAACAGGCGAATATCAAACCACTTGATCACGGCTCTAACTTCATAAGTTCAGAAGGGAGCTTTATGAATTCATGCGCCGTTTGCAATTTGTTTCTCACCCTGTGTTTTCCCGAATCAATAAAACGCCCTATAAACTCACCCTCCTAAAGAGATTGCGACGAAAGTAGACTTAGCGAATGCCACCCGGTGTTATATGGATACAAAATAAATTGCAACTAGGCACGCTAGTTTCTTTCGCTGTTCTATTAAGTAGGATTGTCTTGAAGAACTTTAAACAACTTATACAACGCTTAAGTATGTGTGGGGTTTTATTTGTTACACACCTCGCATTGTATAGGATTTCCGTATAATGAAAGGTCAATTTATGATGGTATATTTTGAGTACCTATAGCTTTATGTGTAGGGACCTGTGTGTGCCGTATATTCTGGTATTGAGGGCCAAGTGCGAGTTTTCTCTACCGCTTCCGTCGCACGCCGCGTCGTCGGACGACATAAACGCAGATTTGTATGGCATCTAAAGCAGTGCCATCCGTCGGCCCACACACCCGCCTCCCCCTCAGGACCAAACTGGGGGTCTATAAAGCCTACGTGCGGTCTCGCCTCACGTACGCAGCGCCCGCCTGGTACGCCCTGGCGAGCGAGACAGCCAAGACCACACTTCAACGTCAACAGTCCGCCGCCCTGCGTACCATCGTGGGCGCGCCTCGGTACGTGAGGAACGGGACCTCAAGGTCGAGAGCCTGGACGACTCCATCCGCCGCCTGGCCTCCAACATGTTCGCGCGGGCAGACCGGTCGCAGCACCCGCACCTGCGGGACCTCGCGCCTCTGCACGCGCGACCACCGGAAGGCCGGCCCTAAGCGCGCGAGCTGCTTCGCGCACACGACGACTCTTAGGACGACGACTTCCACGCGACACCGTGAGAACACCTAGTCGCCGCCTGCTCGCTGGTCGTTAGCTGGGCCTCCCCCCACGGGGTCTCACCCGGCTGGCTTGTACCGCGCTGAGGGCGGCGTGAAGAGGATCTCTCACGCGTGCCACACTCACTGGTTGCCCAGTGTCCAGGCGACGTCATCGGCCAGCACTCCTCCGGGTGCAGGCACAACAACCCAACGCCCCGCGCGGATCACCGCGCGGCGATCGACACCACCGTCAGGGGGCCAAAAGCCCCGAAACGGTTTCCCCAGCTCCCCTACAGGGGCTGTGAGAAGGCGACGGCGGTTATGATAAACTCGCACCTGACCTTCCGCCTTTTGCATGCTTTGCTTGCGATGCAAAGACTCCAATCAGCAGTTCTGCAGCCGGTGAGTGGTCATAGTCTGCAGCAGCCTAGCAACTGCTCATGGCGGCTCGCATTTTTCTATGCCAAATTCGTAGTATAAGAAAATGATAATTTGAAAGTATAGTGATGGTAAAAATAATTGTGTTTAATGATTAAAATAGAAATATAGAATAAAAATGTCTAATTTTACACAAAACAAAAATAAAAAAAAAACCTAAATCCATTTCTTCATTAGATCTGTTTCATCATTTTTTGGACGGAGATAGTGTGAAATAATTAGGATTAAGAAAATTACTAGGATACTCATTAAAAATAATAGGTCTAAATACATTTTCTGGTACCAGGGCACAAACAATGCAGGGGAGCGCAAATATTGTGCTCCTTGAGTGAGAATTACGTGTTCTATCCAATGTACTAATTCCTGTCGAGGGGAGATAGGGCGATTGTGGTATATCTTTGACAGCTCTTTAACTCTCTCTCGGTATCTGAAAAGATCAGTGGTTGTTCATATTAGATTCCAATGCGATTTCATTAATAACCTCATTCATTAAGCCTTTTTTCGTGACATACTTTTGCTCTGAAAAGTAATTCAAAAATATAAATCACTTAATCTTCGGTAAAAGGTGTGTGTTGTTATTAGAACACCTCTACCTTTTCCTAAGGGGAATAGAGGCGTTAGTAGGTATATGTATTTAATTATAGTTTGCAGCGATATTTCATTATTAATAAGACTCTTTCGCTGCCTTAATGTATTACGAAGGAAAACATAAGATTGTATTGGATATATATACTCTGGCTCGCTAAAATAAGTTCCGATATTGAGTGATTTCCTCTTTTACACTATCATTCAACAACATGTGATGTTAGCTAACACCGAAGGAGTACCTCTGTTTACCCCTGTACCAACAACACCCACATTTCACCGAATATGATTAAGTGCCAACGTGACAGGGTGAGTCCATCGCCGGTTCAGGCACTGTACATACGTCTTTGACTTACTACTCAGACGTATGCAGGTTTCCTCACGATGTTTTCCTTCACCGTAAAGCACGTGGTGTGAAATAACTGCACATAAGTTTTTAGAAAAAGTCATTATAACAGGCCCCCTGGGATTCGAACTTGCGTCGCTTGTGTAGCAGGCGGCTGCTCAAACCCAACAAGGCCACCACGGCTCTTTTTTTTTACTAGTATCATGAAATAGGACATCGCATTTACATAAATGATTTAAATCACGAAAAAACATACGCACTTTGGATTCAAGATCATGTCTTCGATAGCAAGCTCCATTGAACTAACTGTATCAATGTTTAGATCAATTTTTTTCGCAAAGCCATTATAGATAGCTCTGTTGACGTTATTGAATTGGTCGGCAAATATTGGTAAACCAATAATTGGGACACCGTAATGTAAGGCTTCTATGATGGAAAGCATACCGCCATGGGTTATGAACAAAATGCAGTTAGGGTGTGCTGAAAACAAAGTGAACATCTATTAAACATTCTATAGAATATCTAAACGGTATCTAGAGGCCGTTCACTGATAACACCATCTCAAAAGTTAAGCCTGTTGACGTGGGCTTTCATCATTTCGGGTTATCTCCTATGTTTGATTTAGCTTAGACTGTGGTCTAACACAAAATATTTTACTTACAGTGCATTTTTTGCGGTATTCCACAATGTTCAAAGGCTTTAAAAACATTTCACAAGATTTTATCACAGTATAATGCAGTCATGAGCTTACTGCAAGCAATATGGAGTCTAGAAACAAATCGTTCGAAATTACACACTCACACTGACGCACGCATCTACGATGTCAATCCGGGGTGCCACGTTTTGTTGTCGATCGCGTATTTTTCTAAACTTCAAATCGAGAAATCGACATTACTTTGTTATTTGTGCATTGGAACATTGTCCATAAGCTTACGTTTTTTAAATTATTTATTTTGTATTCTTTAAATAGTATAATATTTTTGAAAACAGTAATTACTGAGTTTCTTGCCAGGTTCTTCTCAGTAAAAGCAACCTTCCGAACCTGGCGGTAGCATGTATAATCCTGTATAATTATGTCATTCTGACGATTTGAAAGTACTTTGTAAAAGTCTAATCGAATAAAGATACTTTTGACTTTTGACTTTTATGTATATGTAAATAACGGATTAAATTTATAAAACAATTAAACTCTCTCGACTCGTTTGAGCAAACGTTAATATTTCAATAATTCGGTCTAGATTCCATACTGCTTAGGAAATCTTTATTTATACTGTGCTTTTACTTGATCTGTCTACACTACGTTATGATTTAATTAAAAGCAATTTTTAAAATGTCAAGCTTATAATTTCGTAGTGTGTTTATTACCCAGTATACTCTGCTGTGGCGCCCAGTTTACAACATGCACATGAGTATACGGAACTGGGATGGTTTCCTCGAACTTGCAAATTACAGTATGGTTCAGTCTACCGAACATATCCATTAGGTCGTTCTTTATAGTTTCTGGTAAACTGTTTCCCTTTAGTATCGATCCCATACTGAAGTATATCACACCGTTTTTAGCGCCGTCCATCACTTTCTTTAGTTTCTGTAAATATTTAAAATTTTCTAAATCTATAGCATTGGTGGGTGGCACATATCAAATAAGAAAAAGTATTCTTTACCATATTTTTTATAGTTTAGTAGTAGTTATTAGAACTTCACTAAAAAGGTAAATGGTTTATTTTTAATTTTTATATTGATATGTAGGTAACACCAACTGATGTTTTTTACCTAAAAAGTCTAGACTCTGTATAATTCAAATTCAGCCAGGAATTTGAATTTATGACATTATGTCAAAGCTATAGTTAATTGGGGCAGTTTAGCTAAACATTGTTGAGATTCGATTAAGTATTTGGTGAAAATGGTATGTGGCTCGAGATGTGTTGATCCGCCATCTTTGTGTTTCGACTACACAACCCGTCTCCGTAAATTATCAACATATTTTGTCTCAAAACCTACAGGTACTTGAGGCACTACATATGTATAGGTACTGTAGTACTTGACCCGACTTGAGCCTCCTACTACTCCGGCACCGATCCTATAGACTATTTAAATCTTTTTCACTTTTATTTTACGTTATAATCCTTAAAAGAGCCGTGGTGTCCTTGAGGTTTGAGCAGTCGCCTGCTACGCAAGCGACGCAAGTTCGAATCCCAGCGGGGCCTGTACCAAAGATTTTTCTAAAAAACTTATGTACAGTGATTTCATACCACATGCTTTACGGTCAAGGAAAACATCGTCAGGAAACCTGCATATTTCTGAGAAGTAATTCAATGACGTATTTTAAGGGTCTGAGACGGCGACGGACTCACCATCTGTCACGTTGGCACTTAATCATCTTCGGTGAAAAGTGGGTGTTGTGATTACAACACCTCTGCCTACCCCTTCGGGGAATACAGGCGTAAGCATATGTATGTATGTAATCCTTATAATCTCTCGAGTTCAGTCTCTTCCTAGTTCTAACTACCTATACATTATATAGCATGATCCACCTTCTACAATCTTCTTCTCTTTACGACGTCTCAAGTGTCAAATAGATTAGTCAGTTGACAGGGTTCAGGGTGACAGTAATCTACTATAAGTCATCTACCTAGTCATCTTGTTATTACCAGATGAAATCTATGAATAAAATATTCTTCATTGAAAGATTATAAGATTCTCAATCCATTAGATTACAAGGTACGATCTTCAACTAAAAAACACTTAAATTATTTTGTGTGTTTTGGTATGATCATAAATTTACGTTAACTACGGAAGCAACCAACTCTTTTTTTTTTGAAGTCGGTTAAAAAGCTGTTAATTAGGTATTTGTTATGTGTGTTAATTAATTATGTGTGTAGATGAGTCCGTTTATCTGAATAGAGATGTGTCATACCTTATTCAGCGGCTCCAGTTCGTCACCAATATGATAGCCAGCTATGGGCACATAATTTTGGGGCGAACGTAACGCTTGTCCCAGGGAAGTATGCGAGTTGCCAAACATCAGAGAAGCGTTATATTTCACTTCATCCAAAGGTGGTAAAGTGCGGCCTCTTGTAGCGACCGTAGCCGCGAAAGCCTCCGTGAATATTTTATTCTCATCCCCGCTTATCAACCTGAAATGTATTATTTAGTAGGATGTGAAATGATATCGCGACTGAGAATCTTACGATTATAAGAATGTAGTAAATAAATTCACTGACTTCATAATTCAAGCGAAGGACAAAGTATTTAAATATATTTTCGAGAAAAATGTGTAGTTAAATTTATTATTTTGTAGTATGAGGTCGATAAGGTTTTAACGTTGATGAAATCGATTGCGTATTTGTCTTATATTTGTAACGGAACGTAAAAGCGTCCCTAGTGGCGAGAATGTATGTTAAGCTTAACTCAGTCTGTTGTATATACATTTTTTTTTGTATATAATAACTACCTATATGTACTATTACTATATAATAACTACCTATGTAGATAGTTAAAGTACTGTCCCTGTCATTCATACATATTCTTACGTCTTAGCCATGCAATAAATAAACTTATATGTGATAACATGATAATAGGAGCCGTGGTGGCCTTGGTGTTTGAGCAGTCCCTTCCTACACAAGCGACGCAAGTTCGAATCCCAGCGGAACCTGTACCAATAGGATGTGAAATGTTTTTCTAAAAAAATATGTACCTACAGTAATTTCACACCACGTGCTTTACGGTAAAGGAAAACATCGTGAGGAAACCTAGACGTATGTATAGTGCCTGAAACGGCTATAGACTCACTATCTGTCACGTTGGCACTTAATCATATTCGGTGAAAAGTGGGTGTTGTCATTTCAACACCTCTGCCTACCCCTTCGGGGAATACTTACAGGCGTGAGCATATGTATCATAACATGATGCCAGCTGAGTTTCTTCTCAGAAGGCTAGTTTCCGAACCGGTGGTCAATTCTTCGACATTCATAAATGTCTTACCAGGCCTAAACTGATTAATAAAATTTCGTTTTTTCATTTTAAATTTTAAATTTATAAGTCCTAGGCACCTGATGCACCTGTGTACACAATAATATGACATTTACTTGTAGTCGTGCATCGTAAGAAGTCACGCTTTCCGCTTTATATCATTGTGATACTACGACCTTGTAGCATAGAGCCGCCTACGACACATAGTAACAGGGGGCCGACTATGATGGTGTAAGCGGCGCGTATTAAGAACTATCTAAGCTTCGACGATTAATTTTGTGGTACGGAAATTAAACGTCAAAACTCAGAAGTTCTAAATACGCACTGCTTAAACAGATGATGGTACCCCCCCAGTACAAATAATATTATAGTACCATACTATCATCATAGTGACGTCTTAGTAAGACGGACGTCTTTGGACGTTTAAATTTGGTACCGAAAAATGAAACGTCAAAGCGAAGCTCTGCTTAAACCGTTGATAGTAGGTAGCTCGTCGTCGGATTAGACGCTGAGAAACCTTACAAAATAACGATCCATGTCTTGGCACAAGAATCCCAGAAGGGTTGTTAGCAGAGGTGTTATAATCTACTCTCACTTATCCTTAAGTCTCATATTTAAATCACAAAAACAATGCTTTTTAATTAATAATAAAAAATCCTATTTTACTTCCCTAAGCACCGAATAATTTTTTTTGAATATAAATGGGACCAACTTCAAAGAATCTAGGTATCCATAAAATATTTTTTTCTTAATCCTGTTGAAAATTACCATTTGTGGAATCTCACGTTCAGCGCATTGTACAGTTCGGTGACTCGTTGCCGAAAGGTGTATGGCGGCAGGTTGTTCGTATATAAGTGGCCTGGTGAGTATGCAGGGTTGGGTGTCTCGTCTATCAGTGATAGGACTAGGGGGTGTGGGTCCATTGACGATAACCAAATGTATGGACAGTTGAATACTGAAGAGAAACTGAAATTTAAATGTTAAATTAGTCTCAGTACAACTCCAGTGTAAACATAACTTTAACTAGCTATCCCCGCGGTTTCACTCGCGTAGACTTCATTTCATGGGTGGCCTGCGGAACTCTTATGACTTTTTTAAATTAAAGTAGCCTAAGTTACTCCTTGAAACATTAACTATCTGCCAGTAAAAGTCCCGTTTAAATCGTTCTAGTCGTTTCCGAGAATAGCCGAGACAAACAAACAGACTGATATAGAGAAATTTCAAAAATAGCATTTCAAGTATAGCTACAAAGAGTAAGGTAGGCAACTTTTATTTTAAAAAACTCTACGCGGGTAAAATTGCGGGACACAGCTAGTAAGTATGTAATAAGTAGTTTGTAAGACTTACCCAGAATAAAAATCTGTATACATCCATTCCACAATAATCAGGTCAAATTGTTCCGTCCGGTTCTTTATAAGTTTCTGAACATTTTCATGCATCAGCGTTGCGTTTGCTACATTCATCATTAAACGCAGAGTACTGGATATGTCTTTTAAATTTATATCGTTATTCATACGTCTTGTTATGTTTCCAATGTCATTTTCGCCTGAGGGTATGCATACGAAATATAAATAAATAAGCATACGATATCTGAAGGGGTACGAAGAGCTGTTGTAATAACAACACCCAATGGGGGATATGTTTGTGAACTGTGGAGATTCCATCACAGTACTTGGAAGAGAATCAAATTGTTTACTATTGTTTTCGTGTCCCGTACGCCCTTTGTGCCCCAGAAAAAAATCCTGGATCCACCCTTGACACCACCCACATTCCACCGAAGCTCTACGATGAGCTCTTATTGCCATGATAGTTTTACTCATATTGTGAGACAGATGTATATGATGTGTATACATCTGTCTCTGTCACACAGCTGAACTATCGTTACAATAGGGGCTCATGGTTAGGCTCCGGTTCTAGTTACCTGTTTATTAATTCTAGTAGCTTTTATTACATGTTATAGTTATGCAGACCAGTAATGAATTATTCTTGGAATTTTGTTGACATATCCATAGAGCCGAATGGCTTAGTACCAAGTTAAATAATTAGGGTTTTTTTATCAAGGGATAACAACCCAATCCCCCGGGAAAAGATAATAAGAACTATTTCAAGCTCAAAACAACGCACAGGCCAAATGTTTCGCTTGTTATTTACGAAAGGAAGGTTATACTTTTCGGTTACATTCATACGGTTGCACTAAAAGTTTGGAATTAACATCTAGGTTGCAAGAAGAAGTTAGGGATATTTCAAATTACCTTTAACAGGATACATCTCCTGTATTGACGATACGTCAATCTGCCGCAAATTAGTGGCATTCCTTATCGGTAATGATGTTACGTACGTTATCTGAAATAGCATATATTATTTTAATAAAATTATTAAACGCCCTACTCGCTTCTTTTTAACTTGTCCTTGGTTGTGTTAGGAGTAATTTTGCAGATTGCAGACGAGCTCAGAGCTCGTCTGCAAGTAAAAATTATGGGGTAATAATTAAGGGACAGCTAAGTAATTCTATGATAATTCCGTTGTTGACTCCAAACATATGAAATTGAAGTTTATCTTGTATACATACATACATATGTTCACGCCTGTATTCCCCGAAGGGGTAGGCAGAGGTGTTGTAATCACAACACCCACTTTTCACCGAAGATGATTAAGTGCCAACGTGACAGGTGAGTCCATTGCCGTCTCATACACTTTACATACGTCATTGAATTACTTCTCAGACATATGCAGGTTTCCTCACAATGTTTTCCTTCACCGTAAAGCACGTGGTGTGAAATCACTGTACATAAGCTTTTTAGAAAAACACATTGGTACAGACCCCGCTGAGATTCGAACTTGCGTTGCTTGCGTAGCAGGCGACTGCTCAAACCCCGAGACCACCAAGAGTGAAAACTACAAAATATATTGTAGACGAGCTCAGAGCTCGTCTGAAAGTAAACTTTATGGGGTAATAATTAAGGGACAGCTACGTAATTCTATGATATTTCGGTTGTTGATTCCAAACATATGAAATTGAAGTTTATCTTGTATTTATTAAATATAGCTGTGCCGCGCGGTTTTATCGCGCTTTAATCTCATGGGTGGCCCTTAAGTTACTCCTTGAAACATTAGCTATGTGTCAATGAAAGTCCAGCTAAAATCGGTCCAGCGGTTTCAGAGATTACACGGATCAACAGTGAGATTTTTTTTATTTCAGTACCGTACATATATACATGCATATGCATTTAGTCAGAAGTTTTATTTTGGAATTACAAACTGACACTTAAATTTTATGTAACTGTATAGATTAATTCAGAATAACACAGTATGTGGGTAAGGGACCAAGGTTAGCACTCACCTCATGTCCCGCTTTCAATAGACTGTTAACAAATCCATTTCCAAGAGCTAAATGGCTTTTCACTGGTAATGGAAATACTACCAAAATTTTATAAGCACTACAATAACATATTAAAATTGTTAATAAAAACGCCAAGCACAACCCTGATCGACTCATTGTATTTTTTTTGCAAGTGAAACTACTATGTGCTCAATCTACATCTATTTATTGAACACTAACTGAAAACAATAATTTTTGATCACGATTTGAACATTCAGTTAAATTTTTAAACACCTTTTGTAATAGGTACCAAATGAGTAAATACTATTTCGCAGTTAACAAAGTCGTCATTAACCTAAATAGATTTTTTGTCTGATGACGCTGTTTCTATTGTATAATTATTTAAATGTGTATTTTATCTCTTTTTCATTTAGGTGCCACCATTTTATTAATTACATTTATCTTATACCTTTGAAAGAACAATTCGAATTAGAATTACTTAAAATATAAAAAAAAAACAAATATTTTAATAATTATACACTAGAAATTGCTTAAAAACTTAAAAAAAAATTATACAATCAAAACTGCGCCATCAGAATAAAAATCAATTTAGGTTATACTTATACGTGTACATATATTTATCTTATACATTTATACGAAATAACAACATATGCTCACGCCTGTATTCCCCGAAGGGGTAGGCAGAGGTGTTGTAATCACCACTTTTCACCGAAGATGATTAAGTGCCGACGTGACAGACGGTGAGTCCATCGCCGTCTCAGACACTTTACTTGCGTCATTGAATTACTTCTCAGAAATATGCAGGTTTCCTCACGATGTTTTCCTTCACCGTAAAGCACGTGGTGTGAAATCACTGTACATAAGTTTTTTAGAAAAACTCATTGGTACAGGCCCCGTTGGGATTCGAACTTACGTAGGAGGCGACTGCTCAAACCTCAAGGCCACCACGGCTTAACAAGATAGGCATAATAAATATTTGTCCTCTTAACGCGAAAGTGCATTCACACTGGCGTCCATTTAGGCGTCCGCATACCGTACGCCTCTTTGTAAGACAGTGGCACAAAGGTCCTATTGCTCCTGGAGGGAGACATAGGGCTAAAATCTATAGAAGCCAAAAAGTCGTTGAAATTTCGATATGTCCAAAACAATCTCAACATACTTTTTTCAATTCTGGTCACCACATCATTCTTCAACTTGCAACTGTCACTTATCACACTAATAACCGCATGTGTTTATTTGAGCTCGCTTGTAAGTCCTAAAAATTACTACTACGCAGTCAAGTCAAGGAATTCAACGAAATGCGCCGTAGGTTAAACGTATGGTTCGAACGTTGGGCTAATGGTCAGATGGGTGATGGATAACGAAGCGAGACAGGGTTTCGTTTATACTGTACTGTTAATTGAGTGCTTACGGTGTCATAAAGAAGTACATATTACGTATAACTAGATAGTCCTACCTACCAACTCATCAGAAATGTGGTAGTATGTAGGCACATGTACACTCTATTGAACTGACGAAAGAATTGTGAAGGCGGTGAATTTAGACGTTCTTCGATATTACTTACTTATTTCAGCAGGTCAAGCCAGTCAAGGATTGAGGAAATAGGTCAACCATCAAACTAGCCTTTGCGTTGGCTCGCCTCGTTACACACACGGCGCCATTAGCAATGGGGGTCGAAATCACAGTCGAAATATCTTAGAAAATTAAGTAAATAGATACGCTAAGGGTTCCGTAGCGGTTTACGATTTATGACAAAATAAAAAAAAACTACTAAGGCACTGGATCTCGTTCAAACCAATTTAAAGGGGGGGTAGGGACATTTTACCACTTTGGAAGTGTCTCACGCAAACTATTCAGTTTAGGAAAAAATATATCAGAACAATTTTTGAAGACCTATCCATAGATACTCCACACGTATGGGTTAGATGAAAGATATTTTTTTTTAATTTCAGTTTTAATGATTGGGACAAAATTTTTTTATTTTCTTTCTATTTTTGTCTGAAAATCTTAATGCGGCTTACAAAATACACCTATTTACCAAGTTTCAACAGTATAGTTCTTATAGTTTCGGAAAAAGTGACTGTGACATACGGACGGACAGCAGACAGACAGACATGACGAATCCGTAACGGTAAAAATATGTATGTATCTCAAGCCTTCGCATAAACGTTCACTTTTCACCGGAGATAAATTAGTGACAACATGACAATATGGTGATTTCATCGCCGTGTCACGTGATCTACATACAGCCTTCACGAGTTAGGACCTCGGAACTTGAATGCGCGGTAGTCATTTTATCAGTGTGTCTCTGTCTGTCTATATGGCGTGGCAGGGAGTAAAATACCCTCACTAATTTCACTGTGTGCTCATAGTTCGTGACGATACACGTCTTTGAATTTCTTCTCACGGTTTCCTTCATAGTAAAGTTCGTGGTGTGGAATAAAATTAAACTTATTATCGTATACTACCTAGTTATCCAATTGGCGTATCGAAGAGTATCATTTTCCAGGGAGTTGGAAAAATCACGGGGAATGCGTGTTAGCCTTAATTATTTTTTAACTGCACTTAACCTACCTACTTTCAGAAACGATTTTGTAAGTACTTTCACGAATAGAAAGACTAGTAAATTATTTACCTAGTTAAATTATACACGGGAGAAACGCGGGCCTCAGCTAGTTTTAATAATACTATAGTAACGATAGTACTTACCTACATAATAAAGTATTAAATTTATTAGCCAGTCGTGTCAGGCCATTTAAACGCAATGCGATAAAATATATATTATTGTGCCTAGTGCCTGTATAGCATGCATTCGCTCATAGTAAAAATATTGGTACCTGTCCATAATATTTTTTTAGTTCGAGTCACCGTAAATTTGTAAATACCGTTGGCTTAAATCTATCTCGCGATAGTGTGAACTCTCGAAAGATTGTGAACGAACCAACCAATCAACAAACCGTTTCACTTCGATACATTACAATCTACCGCATAATAATACGTTAAATTGTAAGCAGTATGTTGTGGTTCACAATCTTTCGACAATTTACAGTCTCAAGAGATAGATTATAATCTAACGGTAGTTATTTATAATTTTACGGTGTCATGTACACGTAAAAGAATGGTGCTCTCTAATAATCAATATTAAGTAGGTAACACATTTAAAGTCTTAAACTGAAAATTTAAAAGATTAATTCAGATTTGGCCCTGGTAAAGGCACATAGTACAGACAGCCACTGATTTACCACCGCACTTTTGAGAAAAACCCCAAGATACTTAACATAATTCACATCATCATATCAGCCAAAAGACGTCCACTGCTGAACATAGGCCTCTCCCAATGATTTCCACCTCACCCGGTTGGAAGCGGCCTGCATCCAGCGGGTCCCCGCGGACTTGACCAGATCGTCCGTCCATCTCGCGGGGGGGCGCCCTACGCTGCGCTTGCCGGTACGTGGTCACCACTCGAGAACTCTACTGCCCCAGCGGCCATCAGTCCTTCGAGCAATGTGGCCTGCCCATTGCCACTTAAGCCTGCTAATCCGATTGGCTATGTCGGTTACCTTAGTACGTCTACGGATATCCTCATTTCTGATTCGATCTCGTAGCGAGACGCCAAGCATAGCTCTTTCCATGGCACGCTGAGTGACTTTGAGCCTATTCAAGAGGCCTACAGTTAGAGACCACGTCTCGGCACCGTAGGTCAGCACTGGTAACACGCACTGTTCGAAGACTTTGGTCTTCAGACACTGAGGTATTTTGGATGAGAAGACGCTGCGTAGCTTCCCGAACGCTGCCCAGCCGAGTTGAATTTGCCAATATAATTCACATATGTACATGTAAATGCTCACGCCTATATCGCCCGAAGGAATAGCCGGAGGTATTTTTATAACAACATCCACTTTTCACCGAAGATGATTAAGTGCCAATGTGACTGATGGTGAGTCTATCGCCGTCTCAGGCACTATACATACGTTTTTGAATTACAATTTTTCCTTCACCATGTGGTGTGAAACAGGTGCGGTACATGTCCCGCTGGGATTCGAACTTGCGTCGCTTACGTAGCAGGCGTCTACCTACTTAAACCGCACGGCTCTTTAACATAATTTTACTTAGGTACTTATTAGGATGATACGAGGAGGGTATAACTTAGTCTTGCGTAAAATGACCTGTCAACATCATGTTAGCCTGACGAAGCGAGTAATTGATACAAAGGGTAAGTACTACCTAGTTGTGTTCAACACAGCTTTTGCGCAGAAGAGCCGTGGTGGCCGTGGGGTATGAGCAGTCGCCTGCTCCTCGATTGACGCAAGTTCGAATCTCAGCAGTGATTTCACAACACGAGTTTAACGGTAAACGAAAAATTGTAATTCAAAAACGTATGTTTAGTGCCTGAGACGACGATAGACTCACCATATGTTACGTTGGCACTTAGTCATCTTCAATGAAAAGATGACGTTGTTATTACAACATCTCAGCTTACTCCTTCGGGAGCTTTTCTGGGATGGTACGAGCATTTTTTAAAACCATACTAGGTACCATGTTCCTGCGACACAAATAAAATAGGCTATCTAAAATATAGATTCAGCACAATAATGTTTTTATTCCCGTAACTAACAAGATTTCTCAAGAATAAGCCAACAGCGCAACTGTAACATATATTATCTTGATTGATTCAAAATTGCTTCGCTAAGATACACGTTTTTCGTTGTCGAATGGACGCAGAGGAATGGAAAAAAAAAATGAAATGGGGTCTGCAAATGTCTGTTAAATAAAAACTTACTGAGGTTAAAAAGATTTATTTCATTATTTAAACTTATTTTAAATTTATTTCCTATGCTTTCTATAGTTAGGCGAACGATCTCTGTCTCGCTTCTTCTTTTTCCCTTTTCTTTTCTTATCAATATCTCTTTTGCCCGAACTCTTTTTATGCCTCCTTGCTTTACAGTCTGACGACCCAGTACTACTATCTCTCTTTTTACTCTTATGCTTCCTTCGCCTTTTTTCCGAATCTGAACTAAATGATTCAATACTGCTATTTCTCTTATCATTTCTTCTCCTATTTCTCTCTTCACTACTCGAAGAATCTCTCTTTTGCCTCTCCCGACTCCTGCCGTTAGATGACTTCTCAATCTCTCTATCTCTTCTACTGTCAGTGTATTTTGAATCTTTACTTTTTGTCGATTTTGGATTGGATGAACTTGAACTGTCTTCGTTTTTGCTCGATTTAAATTGATTTTTTTCGGTCTTTTTATACTCCTGAAATGATTCCGCATCTGGGAAGGGTAAGAAGTTATATTTTATTATGGAAATCGCAATCGGCAAGTTTCAATTCATAACTTAGGCAGTAATTATTTTACTAGTTATTAATTTTTAGGGCATATTCTAGGTTGCCCATTGTGAAAAAAAGTGTTAAAATAAATTCATTTTGTCCGTCTGTCTTAACGTAATTATTTTCACGTCTTTTTTAGTTGAGCATCTATCGTTCTTAGGGTGCTATATTTATTAACACTAGTAGGCATAGATAAAGTAACATTCTCTCACGCTTGCGCTAATACAAAATGTGTGGAAATTACATAAATCAGTCACGTGACATATGTCATTCCAATACATTTTATATTGTTTCTACTAATTAAGCTTGGGGATAATCATCCAAGAGGCTTTAAACAATTAAACAAATTGCCTAAAGAACTGACATTTCAAGGTGAAGGTAAATATCGTAAACAAACTTGGAAACGTCTCAGAAAATATATACAGATAAATAAAATTAATGGTACTCGCATGAAAAAAAATATTAATATTTTATTTTTCTGTCTGTCAGTTCTAAGAGACGACGAAACGAAACTTTCACTGGCTGTAAGCTAATTCAAGGAGTAAATTAGTTTTCTATTTAAAAACAAAAAAATTTAAAGTAAATGAAATTAAGAAAGTGAAACCGCGGGGAACAGATAGTTAACAACTTATGTGATGTCGTATTGACTATTTGAAGGAGCCCTGATCACGAGACCTTTGACATAAGTAATTAATCCCTACTAATATTATAAATGCGAAAGTAACTCTGTCTGTCTGTCTGTTACGCTTTCAACCGATTAAACCTCTCAACCGATTTTGAAGAAATTTGGCACAGACAAACTTTAGACCCTGAGAAAGGACATAGGCCTACCTTTTATTGCGAAAAAAAGTATTATATAAAACTAAATCTACGCGGGTGAAACCGCTGGGCACAGCTAGTATGGGTTATAAAACTCACTGATAACTTTAGATTCCTTGTCATACTCCGCTTTGGTGACTGGATACATCATGAATTCGCTCAAGCTTACTGTTTCCTTCTTCACAGGGATGTCCACCATTACCCTACCATTATCTTCATCAAGGCTCACCACCTGAAATCAATTTATATAATGCTGTTAGGACATTTTGGACAAAACTTCTAGCTGAGGTCAGAGTGCTAAGTACGATTTTTCAAGTCACTACCGCCGTGTCATTGACAGAAACGCAGACTTGTATGGGATCAATCAACATCTGTCGGCCCACAGATGGCGCTGTTTCAAACCCGTGAGAAAACTCGCACGTGGATATTTGGATAATATCCCATGGTCCAATGGTCCCCGAAGGGGTAAGCAGAGGTGTTGTAACAACACTCACGTTTTTGAATCACTTCTCAGACATATGCAGGTTTCCTCACGATGTTTTCCTTCACCGTAAAGCACGTGATGTGAAATAACTGCACATAAGTTTTTTTAGAAAAACTCATTGGTACAGGCCTCTCTGGGATTCGAACTTGCGTCGCTTGCGTAGCAGGCGACAGCTTTAACCCCAAGGCCACCACGGCTTTTTTGGATAAATTGCAAAATAAAACCCTGACAATCAGCTTTACTAGCGTGTGACTGAACATTTCTGAATGTATTAACTGAATATTCACTTTTCAATCTCTTCAAGCAAATATACATCTTGCTTACAGAGACTGATCGAATATAAGTCTACGCGAGGCACAGTTACCACAATATAATAATCACGAGATTTCTAAAATCTTCCACATATAATTAGCCCGCGGGCATTAATTGTAGAAAATAAATAAATTAATTAATTTACCTTGCCATAATAGCCACTGAATTTCCCAGTAGTGATTTTAACAAAGGAGTTTTTCACAATCGAGAGTTCTTCCCCTTTGCTGTCCTTGGCTACTTTTTTCTTCTGATTGTCGGTAACAACTTTGTCTGCTCCTAAGCCGAGCCCTTTGGGTCGCAATGACGGTTGCTTATACTTTGATCTGAAATAAGGGATTATTCAATGAGGGAAAGATATTAAATAAATAATGTTCAGACATTATCACACAGCTATGAACTAAGCGAAGCTGGCAACAGACAACGCACTTCTTATATACTTTATTTTGTAAATATATACTTATAAAACATACCACACCATTTATAGCATATTTATGCTCATCACACAAAATATTTGCCCTGACGCGGGAATCGAATCAGCTATTGATTTTACAAAGTATGTAAGCATTTTATTCTTAGCTTTTAAAATAATTGATTCAGCTTATGTCCTCGTAGGGAACTTATAAATGCAGAAAAACTGATGAGACAGCCATTATTCTTGCATAATAATGTGCACTTTATACTAGCTTTTTCCTGGGAATTCGTTCTCGTAATGTTTTTTCTTGTACCCCTATGTATATTCTTGGAGTCCAAGCTATTGTTTACAAATTTCAGCATAACTTCAATTTATAATTCAGAAGTAACAGATAGATGGATGGCATCATGCGTTTCCAAAAAAATCCCAGGGTTATATATCAATAGAATAACTAGCAGATAGACATCCACTTCTCATACTACATATTTTTATAGTTTGACATAATGGTTACACTGTTGCCATTTCTCTTAATAAGCAAAACGACTTGTGATAAAATGTTAAAAATACCAAAGGAATATGCCCCAAAATAGGGCTTTGTTGATGCCCTATATACTAAATATATAAAAAAAATAGATATGTACTAAATAGATAAAGATTGTATACTAACTGTTCTTTGCTGGGTGTCCATCCCATTCCTCTCAGCATCGCCATCCCAAACTGCTGCACTGGCACAGACTCATAGTCATCTAAGGTTGACTGGAAATTAGTAAATACTTGTTCATATTTATTAATAAAAATATATTTGATGAAAATATTAAAGAGCCGTGGTGGCCTTGAGGTTTGAGCAGTCGCCTGCTACGCAAGCGACGCAAGTTCGAATGCCAGCGGGGCCTGTACCAATGAGTTAATCTAAAAACTTATGTACAGTGATTTCACACCACATGTTTTACGGTGAAGGAAAACATCGTCAGGAAACCTGCATATTTCTGAGAAGTAATTCAATGACGTATGTAAAGTGTCTGAGTCGGCGATGGACTCACCATCTGTCACATTGGCACTTAATCATCTTCGGTGAAAAGTGGGTGTTGTGATTACAACACCTCTGCCTACCCCTTCGGGGAATACAGGCGTGAGCATATGTATTTATGTATGTATGTTGATGAAAATATGTACAGGGGGCCAACCATCATCCGTTAATTTCTTAGCTTTGTAATTTAATTTCATTGAAATGAAACATCAAAGCTCTCAAAGTTCTTAATATGCTCTGCTTAAACAATCCTAAATGGCCATCTGTACAGAGTTGATGTAATTAGGGTCAACTGTTATTTATTTTGCATAGTAGATGTTCACAGCTTCCCAAAGCAGGGAATACGAATACAATCAGCACAAAATTTATGAATAAGCAGAAACAAAAGACAGGGAGGATTCTGTTCATACCATAGAAAATATTTTTGCTGAGGTTTATTGTTAAGCACTTGGCTCCCCATTAATCTATCTTTCCTTAACTAATTACAGATCATCCTGTCTATTAAGGGGGAAAGAACCTTGAGAAGACAGAGAGCATTGTATACACTTTTCAAGTGAGACATCTCTTCGTAACATGTTTTTGAAGTAGGTCAGTTCATAAGAAATTACACAACCCAGTGCTATGGTGGGTACATGCAGATTTTAGCCTTACTATAGACATCATTCTGGATGATTTGCTGTATCTAGGTAAATACCTAAATTACCAAAATAATAATGAAATGAGAAATAATATTCACTATGGAATAATAATAATAATAATAAGATGCGATAATAAAACTTGCCCAGTGTAGCAGTCAAGTACACTAAGCAATTACCTACCTCGACCTATGGTTAACATCAAACAGCAAAGAATGACCAAGGTTTAGCTGACTGCTTTTACTTTATAATCTCATACAGTCCTCATCAAGTAAAGAATGAATGACCTTTGAGCAGTAGCCATTTTATCAGTCTGCCTCTGTATATATGTATGGTGAGAGGTGTAAAAAATATGTGTAGTGTCCCTACTTTTTTATGCTGTGCATTTTTTAAACATGACCTGTAAATACATAAATAGCTCTTTGTTGTAAAAAATCTCTTGTATGGCGATTGCATGTTAATTTTAACAAAGAAGATGTTGCAGCAAGTATAAAAACAGTTTTACCTCTTTCTGGCCATCTGTAATAGGCTTAGCAGGGAGTGGTACAGTAAATTCCTGTGTTTCTACTTTGACTTTGGACTTCTTGGCTTCTTCTATCAGCTCTCTGGCTGCCATCTGCTCCAATGTCTCATTCTCTGGTATAACCTTTAACGGAACACTTGGTGTTTCAACTATATCTGGCTCTTCTATAGCACTTTCAACTTTTTCAGCTATTTGTTTCAGTCTTTCAGCTGTCATGAGTGTATTTGGCTTCATCGGGATTACGAGAGGTGTGTTGTCTAGAACTGCTTCACCACTGTAATAAGATGTTGAAAATATGAGTTCAAGTTCAAAAATATCTTTATTTCATTTGACTTCTTAGAAAGGCCTTTGGAATTGTCAAAAGATAAAGAAAAATTACACTATACAGCATTATAAATGAAACCTCTGGAATTCGAAGGTTGCATTTACTGAGAAGATCTTTCTTCCCAAAAATATATTTAAAATATTGAATGGTTACAATAATCTTATCAATATCAGCCCAGAGACATTCAATTAACAATTTGTACAAAATTTTATATTTGCTAACATGGTAAATTCCAGCCAATCAAAACAAAACTCAAGAGAAATTAATATCCCTGAAGGAGTCAACCAAGGTGTTGTAATAACAACACCCACTCTTCCAAGATCATTAAGGACTAATGTGCCAGATGGTGAGTCCATTGCTGTTTCAGGCACAATATCTACATATGTCTTTTAATACATGCTCAGATATATTCTGGCTTCTTCACTATTTCACTATGTTTTCCTTCGCCGTAAAGCTTGTGGTGTGAAATCACACTGTGCAGGCCGCTGGGAATCTAACTTGCATTGGTACAGTACTT
Source organism: Watsonalla binaria (assembly GCA_929442735.1). Lineage (NCBI taxonomy): Eukaryota > Metazoa > Arthropoda > Insecta > Lepidoptera > Drepanidae > Watsonalla > Watsonalla binaria. The sequence continues at coordinate 4,570,402 of OV838932.1, forward strand.
ACTTAGAAATCTTGGGATTGAAATAATGAAATAACAGTGAAATTATGACTTAATTGAGGTATACTACAGTATTGTATTATTTTATAATACCCGGGTCCCTTAGTCAGTGCTCTGAGTATTAAGAATAATATAAATATTGAGAAAACAACCCTTAATATTATATATTGATTCAAAAAGTATATAAAAAACAATGAGAATGTTGCTTGGACAATTTTAGGTTATACTGTTTAGTATTTCGATGGAATTACATACCCGACTACTTTGATTGAATGCTCTTCGACACATTCTATAAAATCCTTTTTCTCTTCTATTACAGGTTTCTCTGCTTTTTTGGTTTTCATAAAACCAAATGATATCTTTTTAGTTTCCATTGTTAGGATTGGATTGTGGTTATTGATTGATATTATATCTGAATGGCAGGCGTTGCTAGAAACACATGTTCAGAAGTAGATATATTAGCTTGATTAAAGTTAATAATTATTTCGAAGATACAGGGAAATAAATTGTAATAAAATAATTGTAAGACGCCCGTTCTTTTGGGTTGATTTGATTTGCCGAAATCTTTCGTTCGATCGATGACAACAATATGACATTGACATGACATGACAAGTTTGACATTGACATCTAACTGACACTTAAACTACGATAGATTGTGTTTTTATGAACTTGTCTGCTATTTACGGGCAAAGGAAGCAATACATTTACAACCATTGTTTAATAAATTCTTCAAACACCTATTTCCTATAACGAGTTGATCTTAGAGGACAGTAAGCTTTCCAACTTTCCACGAAATTTTCTTTGCTACGTGCTGAGAATGAGAATACATCTAAAAAAACATTTCGATGTGAAATCCAATAGTTTTATTTGTCTCTTACTATGCTAGCACAGTGATTCTATTATTTATTAAGTGGGCAAAGCGCGAGTGAGAGTTGTTGGTCACGTTCATAAGCTGCAGGAGCTATTAGTTGAACATCAATCATCTGTCGGAATGTACTATATGGTGGCAACATTTGTTAAGTACTTACCCAAGAATAAGAAATAATCGTGTGCTTAGAATACCTATCTATTATTTATTAGTTTCGCCTACGTGGCGGTCAAATTTTGATATCACATTCAAAGTGGAGTGGAGTGTGAGATATTTCTTAATAACACATCACCAAGAACCCACCCTTCAAATTTCAAGTCTCTCGGACCAGAGGACTGTGAATTCATATATAAGTCAGTCAGGCAGTCAGGATTTTGAATGTATGTAAGTATATCGCAGTTATCCCCACTATTTTCGGCACCTGTATCAAAATGTATACCAACTTCAAAAACAAACAAGGCATAAGAAAAAACTCGCTTAGGTAGGTATGTATTGTTTTTATTAAAAGGAACAATAAGACGCAATTGAATGGACTGTAGCTCGGTGTCGCCAGCAATGTCGCGGACCAACGAAATGAAATATTTTCGCGACAATATCGACATATTATATAGAAGCCGGCAAATGCTTTGTGAGCCGGCTGGGATTTATTTGCTGTATGGAATGGGACAATAAATTTTTATGTTTCTCAGTTACTTATATATTTACCTACCATTGGTTTTTCTGACTGTTAAATTGCTTTTATTTAATACAGGGAGAGGGAACTATTCAACATTTTGTTTATTATTACAATATTTTAGTTATTATTAGATAGATAAATTTGTTGACTGCCTCGATGATCTTGTGGTTTCGAGAGCTAGGTACTGTGGAACACGAGGTTCTGGATTCAGACCTGATCGAGCAAAGTGTAATTAGGTTTTTCCATCAGGTTAATGGCAATAGGCTCGCTGCCCATTACATGGGACTTAGGAAAATATAATTTACTTATTGTGGGTGTACTATAAGTACGTACACACTCTACCTACCCATTGGAGGAATACGGGCGTGAGCGTATATGTATCTATTTTATGTAGACTATTTGTTTTTCTCGGGACAACTTGGGGAAAATGTCCTGTAATTTTATCTATTTTGGTAAAAATCTGCCTAACAACCTTAGAACATAAAGTAAAGATTTAATTCTTGTGTCGTTATTCTACGAGGAGCCATCGTAAAAATACTTTTTTTATGTGAGGCCGCCTGTTGTCACGGAAATTTGATTTTTCGAATGAGCGAGTTTAATGCGTCTGCTCACCTTGCAAAATTACAGGGCAGCTGTGACGTGGATCCTGCTACGATTTATTTATAATTTATTGGACGGTTTTATGAGTGGTTTTTCATCCAAGTTGAGTTAATCGTGCTTTCAGTATTTAGTACTTTATAAGGGCGCTGAAATAGAATCATTGAAGGTAAGTAGGCACACTCAATTACTTATCTACAACTTCTGCCCATGGATGCGCTTATGGGCTTCTGTAAACGTTTACTGACACCATATAGGTTGATATCTAAGCACATCCTACACCTGCCCAACCCTTATCTTAAATAGTGGCATTAAGTAAGTACTTTGCGGGTCAGGGTTCCAACCGAGCTCGTATTGCACATTAGTTGAGCTGTGCGACAGTGACAGATGTATGTATACACGTCACATTTGTATCGTAATATGAGTTAAACTATCATGGCAATGAGAGCTCATGGTAGGGCCCCAGTGAACCTAAAGAACCTCAACGTCGACTCGTCGTGATATATTGCCTCACCCCCTACTCAAGAAGGCTGTTAGCGTTGCAGCACTAAGTATTACATAATATCCAGAACAAACTGTTTAAAAACTGCCGTGCTGGTCGCAAAGCACTACTGCGGAACACGAGGTCAAGGGTTTAATCCCCTGCTAGGATGATTGGGTTTTCCATTTGTATTTTCCCAGTAACACCCTGGAGTAAGTATCTATTCCTTAGGACTGAAGCATAACTTATAAAATTGAAATTTGGGTGTGCTATATAAGTAGGTACAAACGTACCCCTTCGGGGAATACGGGTGGGAGCATTTATGTACGTATGAATGTAAAGTACATTTTTGAAATCATTTAATTATTGTGGCAATGATGACATTCGATGCGGTCTTATAGTTACATTTCCGCAGTTTGAGCTCAAATAACTTCAAACTTACTATAAACTGATAAATTGCGCAATGCATATTCAAAATTATTCCCAGTTAGAGTATATAGAGTTAAATATTATTATCAATCTCAATTCATTAAGTATCCGTTTGAGTTTAGAGTCGAATGCAATTAAGCCAAACTTGGAGCCGTAGAGTGGGCAAGACGGCCTATCCGGGTCCCTAGTAAATAATTCAGCCGGTTATGAATATTCACGGACACTTCGGCGGCAAATCTAACGAATAATTGCCTAACTTGCTAACTTGAACACTCCAGGTCGTAAATTTAATGGCTTACCGTCGTATCGGATCACAATGGATATCACTTGGACCGTTTTACATTGAACTAGAATGCTAGTGGTCCCTTCTAGTCATCAAGAAACGCCATTTCTATACCTCGCCCCACGGGTTTTTCACTCCATTATGTACCATTCATCTATACACATAAATAGAGTTGACGTTTCTGTTTGTAATACCAAATTAACAGCATTTCAGAAACAAGTCTCCCACACGGCTTGTATAAATGCTTATGTCTGTATTCCCCGAAGGGTTAGTCAGACAAGTACTTATAGTACACTCACATTCTAACAGTTATTTTTTAGTCTCATGTAATAAGGAGCGTGCCTATTGCCGTGCTGTGACATCTCGACTTGGTCCCAGCGGAAGATCAATGATGGTTGCCATCAACGTGACAGCCAGATTATGCTGAGTTGGGTCCAATTCATAACAACTATAATCTATTGTTACGACAAACCTTTTCGCTCCTTTATGTATGTTGTGATGAATAAATTTTCTTTCTTTCCTTCTTTTAATAACTAATCCATACTCCCAGCTGTAACCGAGAATTTACAAAACGAAAAAATCCCAATAACATCTTCCTACTCTACAATACAGGACATCGTGTTCCATAGCACCACTTGCAAACACTTGACCAACGAAGCAGCCTATGTGTAAGTATATAAGTAACAGGGACGTGTATACCATATACGCAGATAAGCAGTACTTACCATTTGTGAAGACTGAATACACTCATGTCATGTGTGTGTCTCATTGGTATGTAATTAACGCGTTCCACTGTTAACGACGCGTCTACGCGTCCAACAGTGAGGGAATTTACGAAGAAGATGAAAAGTTAGCAGTGAATCTGCCTACCTGCCTATCCTACTTATTGTTTATGCTTACCCCTCTGAAAATCCAATGCACGATCCTGATAAGTAATGTCTATTGACTTTCGCACGGGTAAAACTGTATTTATCTACAGTTTAACTCGTTTTTCTTCTGAACAGCGTCTAGCTAAGGTAGGCTTTGAAACCACTTAGAAAAACGTCCCACTCTGCCGTCTAATTTTCCAACCGATATCACTAAAGCCTAAGGTTTTTCAGTTCCAAAAATTTACACTAACACTAAGTTCGCGCGTCAAGCGAGCAAAATGCTTTCTATTAAAGTGAACTTCAGTGGGGTTTAAAGAAGAAAATAAAGAATACTTTGAATTTCGCAAAGCTGTAAGCCGTAAGGTTGATGGTGTGACGTCACGGACGGTAGAACGTGCCAATCTTATTAAAACCGGGAATAAACAAGGCTTGCCAGGGCTCCTTGCCTGAGTACAGCCGAGATTATGATGTAAATAAGTAAAAGTAATGTTTGTTTTGAATGAGCATTGCATTCACTACTATACGATTTACTAATTTTTTATTCGTTAACAGCGTTTTCGTTTTTAATAATTAAATGAGAAAAAAAGGAAATTCGTTGAAGTTCCGCTTGCTTTTGACCATATTGAGTCGGAGTCCTATCGCACTATGGTTTTGGAAAACGTGGAAGGCAATTTTGATCGGAAGTATTTAATCGTTCCACGACATTTCTAAAATCCTGCTTAACAGTTTTGTCATGTGATTATCCCAAGTTAACGTTAAATGACTGATCGTGACGTAATATTTTCTTTCTTTTATTTTTTTAAAGGCGACGAGCTTTTTTCATTTTCAAATGGTTATTGAGAAAAAAATTGTAAATTCTTAAAAATATGTGGAATAACCCATTGCCTCCTCCGATTAGATATCTTTTGCTTTTCTGACGTACCAAATGTGGGGCATTCATGGTATTTGAATATACGCCGTATTTTATTGTACTTATATCAACATTATTATTTTATCAATTTTTTTTTCATTATTCTTATATCAGCATTTTTTTCGTGTAGAAGCATCTTCAATTGGGTTCGTAAAAGAGCTCATTATAAGTTTTGAGCAAAGTGCAGCGAAGTTTTAATGCGATTGCGGTGGCTTGTATCCACTCAGACTCCAGTTTTACAGACGAGATACTGCACCGCTCTTTTAAATGTTAACTCTAGAAAATTGTGATAATTATTCAAGAAAAAACTTTAAATTTCTATAGTAATGATAGGTGTCTTTATACAATATCTATTGTATTCTGAATGAATCAATCATCTCAAATCTGAACAAGTCAAAGTAAGAATTTTTTGATTCTTACATAGCTAACAACTTCTGCCATTGATGGCAAGCATATGATGATGATGAGAGAGAGAAGCTGGATGAAGAAAACATGGAGACAACCAATTCCGAGAGGGGACATAAAAATTGAGGCAAAATAAAATTATTTCCAAAATTTATTTTATTAAACACAAATTCGAAAATATACTCTAAAAACTCGTTCGTCCGTTAGGAGGTAGGTACCTACTACTTACCATTCGTTGAACCAACTTTTGTAAGATCCTCTAACTTGGATAGTTAATGAAAGTATTCGACTGGAACACTTTGTAGATCACATGTGCTGAGGAACTTAAACACTTCTTCTGAAATAAATTTTACTAGAACAATCACAGTCGCAGTTTCCAAATTCGACGAACCTATGTTAGCAATTTAATTCCCGCGGGATCCAAATTTAAAAAAAAAAATAAAAAGTATTGGTTATTTCTTATAACGTTAGCTATCTGCCAGTGAAAGTCCCGTTAAAATCAGTATGTATAGATGACGAGACTCTCAATGGCAGGTAGGTTATGTTATAAGAAATAACTTAGGCTATTATTTTAGAAAAAAGAAAAAGTGTACCTCGAAAAGATTAAACCCATGATATTAAGCTTTCACGGGTGATATAGCAGGGCACAAAGCGTAAATATAAAGCTGAGGCCTGCCTAAGTGACTAAAGACTTTAATATTAATAATAAAGTACTTTATTAAATTTGTCAAATAATTTGGCACGAAATAAAATATTCATTGTCTGAAACGTTTACAAAAGGCCCAGTTGGCAAATAGTCGGTTAATTTTAGTATTTCTAAATTGAGTGGCAAGGAATGAACATTGAACAATCCTCAAGGGCTTACACTTTACAAACTGGATTATTGCTTCATAATTGCAAAGTCTTTGTTTATCGAGTTTTTGTTCCATCTCCGGGAATGTCGATGAATGAATAAAATTGGAAATATTATTGTTGATGATTGCACAGAATTTACAATTTTGAAATAGGCGATCGTTATCTATATTTTGCTTCGTTAGACGTGATTTTGAACGAAAAATTACTTGTTTTTACCAAAGATATTTGATCTTGAATGTATACACTGTGAGATCATTTTGATCATAGTGAATAATTTTACATGATTTTTTTGTAACTATCAATGTTTACTATGCAATGAAATGTACACGATGCCAGCTGAGTTTCTTGTCGGTTCTTCTCAGAAGGTTAGTTTCCGAACCGGTGGTAAATTCCTCGACATTCATAAGTGCCTTACCAGAGCCTAAACTGAATAAATAATTTTCATTTTTATTAATATAATTATATATTATCATAAATTAACAAAAAATGATTTTTTTTTCTGATTTGCATTTGTTTATATAATATTTCAAATACTTACGAATAAATACAAGTTATTAAAAAAAATATTTTGAACACTTATCGACAATGCACAACCTAAACTATACTTTAAAAATATAAAATACATTGTATTTAATACTGGTAAAATAATTACTGCCTAATTTATAAATTCACACTTTTTTTAAGCTTACAATCAATAGTATAGGTAAATACAATAAAATTACTTAATAACATTTTGTTCCTACAATAGTAGACAATACTAATAGAGAAGCTCGTGGCACAGTTGCTATTGCGCATATCATTCGATCAGCGAAGTTAAGCAACCCTAAGCCAGTAATTGGATGGGTGACCGCCCGAGTTCCCTCCGTGCCTCGGAGAGCACGTTAAGCCGTCGGTCCCGGTTGCGAATTTATCATCTTTGGCAATCGCTACGGGCCAGTCGGAGGCCTAAAATAGCCTGACAACTGGTTTAACCCAGATCACAGATTTTCCTCGTTAAATGGGTTGCGAATTTCAGATGGCAGTCGCTTCGTATAAAAATCAGGTGATCAGCCACATCGGGTTGAATCAAGTGCCGACCCCAACAATGTCCCATACATTGTTGGGGTCGGCACTTGATAGGGCCAGGGCGATGATGAATAGTAGACAATACGTATGAAAAATATTTCAATTCCCATCGTTAGTTATCCAATGTTACTTTAGGTTGTCTAAGTAATTTCAAGAAAGCCGCATAAAACAGTTCCCTTTAAAATTATTCAAATATAAATTTTGCCGCCATGCTCGCCTACCTGACAATTTATCGCTCCAGTCAAGTTATAAAACAAGTCAAAAAGTTTCAAGATTCCATTAGTATTCATTAATTTCAAGATGCAATTTGTAGAAAATGAAAAAGTTTCACGCCTAAATATTGGGCAGAAAAATATTCCCTGTTTTCCAGCTAGGAACGGTCTTGTTTTTCAACTGAAACGTCTGCTTTTCTTTCATTACAGAAGAAAAGTTTGGGCCGCGATTAATAAGGACAAATTTTATCATTTCTTTTATTTCAACATGCTTGAGTATTGTTCTTGTGCTGGTTTTAGTTTGTAACAATTTTAATTTTTCACACGGAAGGAATATAATAAAAATAAAAGGGTGAGTTTCATTGTTTTTATATGTGAGGTAGGAATTTGTAGTGTATTATTAATGATTAAACGAAGTTACCTGTAAGTGTGTGCGCAAATACAGGTGCACTCTTTATTCCCTCACTCTCATAATCCGATGGGACGGCAATCCGACACGACCGGAGAGAGGTCAGGCGTAGGACGAACGGCTTATCGTGCTTTCCGAGGCACCTGGGTGGAAACACCGCCAACTTCCAAACTCCGGGCATTATATTGTGAATTTCTTGACAGAAAAACCCAATATACATTTTTTGACCCGACCCGGGGAGTCGAGCCCGGGACCTCGTGATCGGCAGAAGAACGTACTAACCACTAGACCAACGAGGCAGTTAAATGAAATGAAATGTTAGTTACATGGTGAAGTGTTTAATTCTAGAATGCGTCTACGACATATGCAATGAAGTACGCAGCGAAGTATCGATCAAAGTTGTTTAAAATATATTGTTTCTCAAAAGATTTTTTCTTGTTTGCAAAATTTCTTGGGTTCTTCACAATGAAAGCAACCTTCCGAACCGGTAGATAAAATTTACAATCTTGTATAATCATGTCGTTCTGACGACTTGAAAGTACTTGTTGAAGTCTAATCAAATAAAGATATTTTGAATTTCAAATTGTTACACTCGCATATTCACGAAAGATAAAGTATCTTCAAACATCGTTAATAACTTATTAAAATCTTGAACAGCAAGAACGACAAATAACGCTGTTACATTATTAATAGGCTGGTATTATCCAGTAAATGTTGTCGTCAATACGTCCGAGGGCAATAAATGGCTTCCATATTTCTCTTGGCCGGCAATGAATCCAATTATCGGGGTACGGAGGCGACATGTTAAATGGGTGCCATTCCTCGTGCTCTGTTTCTATCGGAGCACCTCAATAATGTGAGGATCATTATATCTCTCCACGGGACGGGTCTAATGTCTCCGATATTGGCTTATAGATTGATTGGCGATGACCGACAGAAGAAAGCTAATGCTGCTTAGCGTCAGCTATCAGTCGCTTTCAACTTCTTGATTCATACAAGTTTATTTCGTATTTCGAGTGACACTTGGTGTTCAAAAGCTGCAGTAGCCGCTTTGCAGGCGTATTACACGCTTGCTTGCTGCATTTGTAACATGAAAAAAGAACTCATCATAAGATATATACTCACGACCTCCTTACGGTTTGCTATTCGCGTCCTTAACCTTGTCTCTAATTATTTTATTAAAGCACAGAAACAAGGGAAGGATTTCCAAATAGCAGCTCAATTGACAGAGCTGCAAGGTTTGCAGGAGTTCGTCGAGGGTCCATGTTCTAACTTAAGTAAGTTATTACCTAAACATTTTAAGAATCCCATTCTTAAAATAAATCACTGGATCGGGCAAAGTTTTACTATATGAAATTCCCTAGTAACAAAAGTGTTATTGTATTAGTATCTGATATTTCCCGGAAGCAGTCCGGAGGCTGGATTAGTGTCCGATTGATGGGAATAGGCTCGCTCCCTATTGCATGGGATTCTGACACAACTGGTGCACCTACTATAAGTACATCTCTGCCTCTTCAGAGAATATAGATGGGCATGTGTATGTTTTATAAGAAAGTTAAAAAAAGCATTTCATAAATATAAATCATATAACTTATTAGCGTTTGTTTCTCAGCAATTCTGAGAGAAGGCAAAATTGGAAAAATCCAGTTAACCTAAAGCTATTTACAACATAACAAAGAGCAACGAGAAAACCGCAGAAAAAAGTTATATTTAATAAAGAATGTTGGATGTAAAGGTAAAATGTCTTCAGATAACCTCGGGAGTTATAACATAAATGTAATGACATGGTTACTTGAATATAATAAACTAGCTGGTGCCCGTGACTTATCTTAATATTTTTCACAATATCTCTACATATATATTATGTGTTTTTCTGTCGTGCTAGTTTCATCATTCATATTATTGTAGGGTTTCATCAAAATCCATTCAGCTTTTGAGTGAAAGAGTAACAATCATACAACAATACATACAGAACTTACAAACTTTCACGTTTATAATATTAGTAGGACTAATGGACGTCACGCGGTATCACCCGCGTAGTTCCCATGCCCGTGGGAGTACGGGGGAAAATATAGTCTATGTTACTGATAATGTACCTATCCATTGCTGCGTTATCAGCTATCAGGCTAACGCTAACTTTAACCCGCGATTGGTCTTAGTGTGATGATAGCCTTCCTCGATAAATGGGATATCTAACACAGATATTTTTTTCAAATCGGAAGTGTTCAAGTTTATTATGATATTATAGATATGATATACTAGCGGACGTCAAGCGAATTCACTTGTGAGTGTCCGGGGATAAAATAAAGCTTATTTAAATGCCTGAAAATGCAGCTTTCTAACTATGAAATATTTTTCCACAGCCTATTCAATGCAAACAAACAAACAAACAATTAAATGTTTGTATAGATAAGTATATAGGTACAGAAGTATATATTATATATATATAGATTTAGTTTGTTCCCTTCCAATTTTCCACTCTTCCGTCGTATCTAAATTACAGCATGATGCTATCACCGGGATTTGTGGCATTCCTTCTAGTAAGTTACGTTTATTTCATTCTACAACTTGAACTCTGAGCCGTGGTGGCCTTGAGGTTTGAGCAGTCGCCTGCTACGCAAGCGATGCAAGTTCGAATCCCAGCGGGGCCCGTACCAATAAGTATTTTAAAAAAACTTATGTACAGTGCTTTCACAACACATGTTTTACGGTGAAGGTAAACATCGTGAAGAATCCTGCATATGTCTGAGAAGTAATTTAAAGACGTATGTATAGTGCCTGAGAGGGCGATAGATTCACCATTTGTCACGTTGGCACTTAATCATATTCGGTGAAAAGTGGGTGTTGTTATTACGACACCTCTGCCTACCCCTTCGGGGAATAGAGGCGTGAGCTAATATGTATGTAAATTATTATTTTTGTAGTTCTAGATTTGAATTTTAAATACCTGAGAGATATGATTCAACGAAAGAATCTGCACTTACATACTAACTTAACTCAGGTAACTTAGGGAAAAGTTTTCAACCAAATATCCATTGCTAAATGGATATTTTACGTCACCTAACATACACATGTTACGTCACCAAATTATTCCCACGGTGGTCCAATAGGGTCTTCCATTTAAGTTTTGATAAGGGTTCATGCTAATACCGACAAACGCATTATACAGATCGTCTCCTCTTGTTTCTTAGCTTAAAGTACTTGTATGCTAACTAAGGTAAATTAAATGGATATTAAAATATATATAAGTTAAGTCCCCAATGTTATAAAGAGGTAGATTTTGTTAGTATGTAAGTTTTATAGTAGGTAGGAAGTCTTTGAAACCTAACTGATCCGATTTAAAAAAATCTTGCTCTATAATAATTCAAATGGAATCTCAGTGTGCATGTAAATGTATATACGCATATAGTATAACAAGTAAACTCCGGAACATTCAAAATATTTCTTAACACAGTACGATACCTGACCTTATGCCGCTGTCGGTAATGATCACGTAGATGCCCACGTCTGTGAGAGTAATTTCGAAGGATTTGTTCTTAGATTCCGTGCTTCTTGTATGAAACTCATACGTGCACTGTGCAAGAGAGCTACTTGTTGATATGAAAACATTTCACCCAAACGATATAACGAGATGGAAATATTATTATCTACACACTAGTTACACATAATGATGTTCTCAACACTTTCAAACAGATTAAGTTTTATATTTCTTAAAAAGAGGTTGCATGAAAAAAATAATTTATAAATCCTCTTTAATGGCGGAAGTTTCAAATTACCATGGTTTTTTACCTGTCTTGGGTCTGATTTAAACTTGTGCGTTAAAACTTTGATGGTATAAATTAAACTGCAGAACGTGGTGAGTTCAGCGCAGTTGTAATTACAAAAAGGTGAAAGCGAGTCTATGCTTCATCAAGGTTACTCAATGCGTGAACTTAAACTTTATATCTATGTCTAATAATAATATAATTCGTCATTTTCAAGTAAATCTGTGACGGAAGTAGTGAGACTTTACACCTGGTAGCAGCCGTGGTAGCCTTGGCGTTTGAGGAGTCGCCTGCTACGCAAGCGACGCCAGTTCGAATCACAACGCAGAAACCTGCATATGTCTGAGAAGTAATTCGAAGACGTATGAGAGCCTGAGACGGCGATGGATCCACTGTCACGTAAGCACTTCATATTCGATGAAATGTAGGTGTTGTTGTTACAACATCTCTGCTTATCCATTCGGGGACCCTTCTGAGATGCCGTGAGCATATTTATTTATTTATAGTTACGTCAAACAGGCGACTGATATGGTTGTATTATTTTTAAAATCTTTAATTAAGCGTTCGTAGTAGAAGCATTTATGTATGTATATATTATGATTCTAGTGTACAAACGCCGTTCGTTATGCCATCTATGTAAGATGGCATAACCTCCTGAGAATTACAACTTTCCATCAAAGTCACGTTATTAATAAGAAAATATGAAATCCAACACTATCGTAATCGCATTAAAATTTACCATTATTTTTCAATTTCACAATTATTCAATAAAAGAGAACGACTTAATAAAGAGTATTTTATAACGGTTAACGCTTTTCCAAAGTAAAATTATTTGCGAATATCATATGGCAAAGCTTTCTAATCTAGCCGTTTTGAGTTAGGTCAGACCTAACGACGAATAAAACCGATGGAATAATGCTCAAAAGTTGATGAAAGTAATTAAATAAATCTGAATTCTGTGTCAAAAATGTGACTTTGTTATTACTTCAAATATTGCCTTAGCAAAATACTAAAAAATCTAAGAAGAAATAGTTTAATTAAAAGATTCACTCTAAAGAAAATAAACGGTAAACTAGTAAAATTTTTATTTAGATACGATACAATTTTTTTTCATAATAACTTTCCTAATTTAAAAAAAGCGAAATTCGTTGTTCCAATTTTATTATTGTTTTTGATAATAGAAACTTCATTATTAACATATCAAGCTACACAATTATTCGTAGTACTTATTTTTAGTTTTTAAATTTTGTTATATCGACTTTTGTGCACTGGAACTGTTCCATGGGCTTATATATATTTTTTATGATTTATATTGTATTGCTCAAAGCTGTAATTTTTTTTTTAAAAGAGTATTTACTGAGTTTCTTACCAGCTTCTCAGTAAAAGCAACCTTCCGAACCTGGCGGTAGCATGTATAATCCTATTTAATCGTGTCTTTCTGACGATTTGAAAGTACTTTGTAAGAAGTCTAATCGAATAAAGATATTTTGAATTTGAATAGTTTTTTCGTAAGGTTGTTGCACATGTACAGTTGCTCATACGGGATCAATATTCAACATAAGCTACCGGGGGTAGAAAAATATTATTCACACCCACATTCCGCCAGTAATTATGTTAATATCCAAATAAGAATATTAATTACTAGTGGACGTCACGCGGTTTCAGCCGCGTAGTTCCCTTTCCCGTAGGAGTACGGGGATAAAATACAGCCTATGTTACTCGAGGTGAGTGTAGCTTGCCATTAGTGAAATAATTTTTGAAATCGGCATAGTAATTTTTGAGTTTATTCATTTCAAACATATATTCATATATACACATCTTTCCTCTTTATAATAGTAGTGTAGATGTAGATGTTGTGTAAAGTATATCGAAATTTAAAAATAATCTACTGGTTATGGACATTTAATACTCGATTGTATGTTATGATGAACAATTTGTGCATAGACAAAATAGTGTTGCCGATCCTGTCTACCCAGGGGTGGTTGAAGCTGGCTGGTGGTCGAAGCAAACTTAGGTAAGTAGGCATTATGAAAAAAATATTTTTCTGAATGCTGTGCGCGTTTTCGGAATGTTGAATTTGTTTAATATTTAAAAAAAACCCACGATATCGACCATTCTTTTTATTAGGACATTGGATCTTTAGTTGTGTTTAGAAAGAAAAAAAACAATATCTTTGGAAATCTATGGAATAATGATTTGGTGTACAATCTGTCAAAGATCTGAAAAATACTTTTGGTGTAACATTATTATAATTATTAAACTACAGACAGAGGTTCAATCAAAAACAAAATTAGCAAATTAGTCCCAAAGCGTAGTAATTGAGTACATAATGAGGACATGTCAACATTTGTTTGCCCAGATAATTTGTAATTTTTGAGAAAGCCTTCATATGTCTGAGAATAAATTCAGAGAACTGAGCATAGTGCCTGAGACAACGATGGATTCACTATCCATAATGCTTGTACTTAATCATCTCCAGCGGCATAAGGGTGTTGTAACCTTCGTAAAACCTCGTGGAATGTAATGAATGGCAAACTATTTTATTGATAAACGAATTCTACATGGTCGTACGATACTGATGTGATCAAAACCTTACCTACTTAGAATTTAGAACTAATATTAACACGTTGACATTTTCTATGACCTCTTAAAGTAAGTTAGCCTTACAGGAGCAATACCTTTGTAGCACGTTCACGTCACGTACATAGTCTACGTGAACGTGACATTGTAAGCTAGGAACTAGCCTCAGGAACAAAATAAACTCTAAATGAGATCGGCTCACTATATTGACCTTACAGATTCACTCTAGCGGGTTTTTCGAGTTTTTCACTGTCGCTGTCACAAGTCATCGTGTCGACGTAAACGCAGATTTGTATAGGATCGAAACAGCGCCGTTTGTCGGCCTAAGTTGACGCTATTGTGAGACGACGCGATGACTTGCGACGGTGATTTTAAAAAAGCTCGGCCGAGGCACTCAGGATCGTTAACCATATAAACAAAATTATCGATAAATTGCAAAATCTATTTGTCGAAGTTAAATAATTATACCGAAGTGACAGAAATTTGTGATAAATAATCATGTCAGGGTGTTTTTTCCTAAATACACGCATACTTACAACCATCTCGCGTTTAAATTCTTATAGAGCCCCTTTTTTTGTACGCAAAACTTACTTCACTCGCCGCTTGAGGCGCTTTTTAACGTTCTCATATAAAATGAGTAAAATACGCACACGATATCGTCAACGTAAAAATGTGTGAAAACTTATACTCGGGGCACAGGAATCAGGCCAACATGGTCTGAAATTTTCGTATTTCTTTCGAATTTGAAAGCCGCCCTTCTGCTACGTTTTTACTTAGTGCTTAAGGTGTTACAAAGGCAATTCCATTACGGCAGTACGTTCCCGATACAGTGCTCATAGGACTTACCTATACCCCTGTACGTGTGTTTTTCCATTGTAGCCACTAACAACATTCCAGTGAGTCGCTTGGACAAAGTAATTAAAAAATATATATAGTAGTTCCAGGCAATTAATAATGCTTCTTATAATAAGGACGTGACCATGGATAGTTGCATGCATTATTCATCTTATCTGAATTTCGTCACGTCAGTTTCGGGAACTACTTACCGTTTTCTATTGATATACTAGTTGTGCCTCGCGGTTTCACTCGCGAGATTTAGTTTTATATAATATATAGGTAAATTAATAAACTTTCATCCCATATTTTATCCCCTTGGGGTAGAATTAATCAAAATCCTTATTCTTAGCGGACGTCTACGTCATAAGATCTACCTGAATGCCAAATTTTAGTCCGATCCGTCCAGTGGTTTGGGCTCTGCGTTGATAGATCACTGTCAGTCAGTCATTCAGTCACCTTTGAGTTATATATATTTAGATTAATGTGATTACGGAACTTTACTCTTAATATGAAGCCGTTTTAACTATCTCTTTAAAATGCAGGTTGAAATTGTCCTAGTGTCTGTAAGTATGTAGATATGGATATTACAGAGAGCAACATATGTCGTCTTGAGTTGAGCGCTTAGCGAAAATAGTGGGGGTAGCTGCGCATGTATTTTATTCGCGTCACGCCATACAAAGAGTAGACTGACAATGAATGCCAGCGCTCATAACTCTTGATGGCATCTGTAAGTAGGTAAAGTTTGTTTGGCCGTATGGTAAGTAGTTATCCTGGAGCACCACTTAGCACAGGTGGAATTTAATACAAAAACACATACAAGAACGTAAGTACGACTCTACTTTGACGAGTAGGATTTATATCTTATTAGTGTGAAATCTATTTGATCCATCCTCACGTGTGATATAACATAGATAAGCTTTTACAAACGAGACCGGAGGAAAACGTCGCGTCATCAGAACAATCGCGAAATAATATTTCCTGAAAGTGTGACTTATTTTTTTATTCCGAGTGATTTTCTTTTTCTGAGCCTCCGTTTTCCCAATTATTTTATTATTACCTGCGTACGTGTTTTTATGTTACTGTTATTTCAAGCTCCGGGTGAGTGGTCGTGTTTAATATTACGAGAGAAGCTGGCTTAAGTTGTTTCATTTTATTGTGCTTTATCCAGAAATTGAATTTATAAGATACAAAATAATATTGCAACAGACTTTTTCAAGTACCACTCACGATGTCCTCTTGACTGTTTCTACGGGGAAGGGCCTTATTATTTTACACATTAATTAAGATTTGAAAGTAAAGATGTACTTTGTAGGCATGGAGGTTGGAAGCGCACCGAACGTAGAGTATGGTATCATTTCGACGCGTTTTTGGCGAAACGCGACAATTGTAATTTCACAGTAAGTAATTTGACATCCGTTATCATCACGCTTCGCTTATAGAAGAGATATAAATTGTGTGGGAATGACATATGTCATGTGCCTGTCACTCAAAATGTATGGAACATTTTGTATAGCTTCTATTAGAGCAACTGCGATAGAACTTTGTCTAGGTTTAGGATTAAAGAATTTATTTCACATAAGAACTTAAAATGAATTACAGCAAAAAATATATTTTCTTAGTATAAATGTTTACCTCTAGTGTGTTGGATAAGCTAATTGGTTCTTAACAATAGTTTAGTCACATATTTTTTAAGTTTGTTTTTACGTATATTTATATTATCACATTCAGTTATATTCTTTGGCAATTTATTAAAAAGTTGAAGAAGAATTTATTAAAAGGTTTACCGATGTTTACTTAAATTATAATTGTAGATTTGACTGGACCTACTTTAACCAGATTTTCACTAGCAGATAGCTTACGAGTATGTTACTAACAGATACTTAAGCTACTTTTTTTTAGAATAGGTTTCACCCATGTAATTAAGTTTATGTGGATGAATCTGCGGGGCTCAGCTGGTAGGTTCATATTATATATATAAAAACAAAATAAATATGCTCACGTCATCCTAGAAGGGTCCCCTTGTAAGAACAACACCCACATTTCTCCGAATATGATTAAGTGCCAACGTGACAGAGGGTGAACCCATTGCCGTCTCAGGCATATATATACGTCTTTGAATTACTTCATAGACATATGCAGGTTCCCTCACGATCTTTTCCTTCACGGTGCACGTGGTGTGAAATCACTGCACATACGTTTTTAGAAAAACTCATTGGGATTCGAACTTGCGTCGCGGCTGACTGCTCAAACCCCGAGGCAACAACGGCTCTATTACTTATTTGTTTATATGTCAGTGTTTAATCTTGTTGCGAGCATCAGTAATGTGTTTAATTGAAGAGGATGATGAATAGCTACGTTTCCTAACACGGGTGCTCGTTATCTACGAACATAATAATCAAACATTTTAATTAAATACTTGTTGCTAAATTATAGAAGGAAATATGTTAACTAGGTACTTATGCGCAAAAATTATGGTATTAATTTTGTATATTCAAGCGTTGATTTAATAATGTACTTGTCGCGCCTTGTTGTATTACGTGTGAAACATTTTTTTTTTGGATTGAAGAACCTAAAACTACCATACTAGTGCAGAAAAACATTTCGAGAAAAAAGTAAAAATTAATCGTCATCTCCCTGGCCTTGATTCAATTCGATGTGATTGATCACCTGATTTTTATACGGAGGGAACTCGGGTGGTCACCCATCCATCTACTGGCTTCGGTTAGGGTTGCTTGACTACGCTAATCGAATGATATGCGCAACAACTGTGCCACGAGCTTTTCGGTTGAAGAGAGTATATAATAATTATTAAGTCTGTTGTCTCTTAGCGTTTTTAGTTTGGTACTAGGTGGTGCGTGATTAATTCCGATCCGCGAATATTATTTATTTCTTAGCTGTGCCCTGGTGCCTTTGTGACTCGTGGTACTTTAATATGTTTGTTTTTCAATTACTATATGTAACCTAGGTCACTCCCTGTAAAATTTGCTATCTGCCAGTGAAAGTGCTGTTGAAATCGGTCTAGTCGTTACAGAGATCAGCCGGAACCAACAGACAAAAAAAAATTCATTTTAAATTATTTTTGATTTAAAGTTTCGCGTTTTTTGCTCCCATTATATCCGGGACACCCTACCGCAACCCCCTACAAGGTTTGCGCGCTCAAAAACCCCAAAAAACGCGAAAAATCGCCACTTTTCCAAATTTTTTGTCATAGAACCGAGGTTACTTGGCGAGTAACTTCCTCCATACATTTAGACATAACTGAAATTTCAAAAATCTTTTCAGAGTGTTTTTGGCCGCTTGTAGCGTTGAGAATAGGTCCTATATATCATTCCTGAAGATACCGCGACGCTCCGCCCCCGCACCTGAAAAATAAAGAGTGTTTTCAAAATTATTAAGGCCGATTTTTAGTAAATTTTTACTAAAAAATTCATTTTAAATTATTTTTGATTTAAAGTTTCGCGTTTTTTGCTCCCATTATATCCGGGACACCCTACCGCAACCCCCTACAAGGTTTGCGCGCTCAAAAACCCCAAAAAACGCGAAAAATCGCCCCTCCACTCTCCCTGTCTTGATCCGGTAGGTAACCGCGGTCCGCCCACGCAACACCAAATTATTAGAAATCGTTCGATTTACGTGCGGTTTTTGGCGTTACCGGCTGCCTACCGAAGGGCTAGGACGAATCGGACTCAATTGGACCCTATCGGTCCCTGTAAATATATTTTTAAGTGACTTTTTCGGTTTTTTGCCGAAAAATCTTGGTAGTTTTTAAGACAAGGGCCCCTTTTGGCACCTTTTTACACCTCTATTGGTCTAGGATTAAGTTTAATTATTGACTATCCTATTGGGTATTTTATTTAGATTAATATTTGACATAATTTTAGATAGTTTTTATTTAATTAATTTTTTAAGACGGTCCTTTGACTAAATTTTAGCAATAATTTTAAAACTTAGTTTTTAACCGACAGGAGTCTTATTGGGCTCCTTTTTACTTTATTTATTGACTTATATTATTGTTAAATCTAGTGACCGTAATTTTATTGACTTTTATTGTATTTATTGTAATTTTAAAACTTATACAAACCTCCTTTACTGACTTTTATTAAATATATATTCTCCGCGTCTCTTACGCATTTTAAAAATGTTCCGCACTCCCGCAAAATTATCGTCCAACAAGGACAACCCCACAACCCCCCCGGGAATGATTGCTCTCCCCTCCGCTTCATCGGTGCGCCGTAGCATCGGAGAGTGGGAAGCCGGAACGTCGGCCCAGGTAGAGGTCGCCCCGGCTCCGGCAAAAAAACCCCTGAACACGACTTTTGCGGTAGCCGCGGCCAAGAAGTCCCTGACCCTGGCCCTCGAACCGGCAGCTCCGGCGGGCCCACCGAAACCGAAAGCGAAGACGGCACCGGGCGGAAGTGCGTCGACGCAGGTATTCGGGAGCCCGTCGGAGAAGCCGGTTTACGCTGGTAGAGTCGCCGAGGCTAAAGCGTGCCTAACGAAAGCCAAACTGAACCTGGGTAACTCTCGGAACTTGAAGACGGATATCAAGGAGAATGTTACCCAGGCAGTTGAGCGGCTCTACCAGCTGGTCAAGGAGGCTGAAGCCGAAACCCGAAAGGGAGAGGGGACAGCAAAGCGGAAGAAGGAGGAGAGACTACCGGCCCCAGAAAAGGAAAGGGAAAAGGAAAAGGAGGAAGAAAAAGAGAGGGAAACTGGAAACAAGGAACGGCATTTGGCCAAAGCGATAGAGGAGCACACCAGATTAATGAAGGAAAACAGTGAGGAGATGAAGAGGTTGAAGGAGCAGTTGGTAGCCTCGGTCTCGTCCTTCGAGAGGGCCACATATGCGAGTGTGGCGGCGGCAGGACCCCAGAAGGGGGTCCCGACTCACGCCCCGCTGCACTCCATCGTGGTCACCTCGAGGGATGACACCGAGACTGGTGACCAGGTGTTGACCCACATCCGGGACGCGATCAACGCGAAGGATGGGTGGGTCAAAGTGGAGAAGGTGCGGAAGGCCAAAGACCGCAAGGTGATAGTGGGATGCGGCAGCCTTGAGGAGCGGAACAAGGTGAAGGAGCGCCTGCAAAAGGATGCGGGTGGTCGACTCGTCGTTGAAGAGGTCCGAAACAAGGACCCTCTTCTGGTTTTGAGGGACGTGCTGTCTTACAACAGCGACACGGACATCGTGAACGCCCTTCAGAACCAGAATAGGGACCTGTTTGCGGGCCTCAAAAAGGAGAACGTCCGGCTGGAGGTCCGCTTTCGGAGGAAAGCGCGGCACCCCCACGCCGGACACGTGGTGCTACGGGTCTCCCCAGCGGTATGGACGAGAGTAGTCGAGGCGGGAGCAGTGCACGTTGACCTACAAAAGGTCAAAGCGGAGGACCACTCTCCGCTCGTGCAGTGCTCCCAGTGCCTCGGCTACGGGCACGGGCGGCGGCTCTGTAAGGAGACCGTCGTCAAGTGTAGCCACTGCGGGGGGCCCACATGAAATCGGAATGCGCCGACTGGCTCGCCAAGGCTGTCCCACGGTGCTGTAACTGCACCAGCGCCAAGCTGGACCAAACTGAGCACAATGCTTTCAGCTCGGAGTGTCCGGTGAGGCGCAAGTGGGACGCCTTGGCCCGGGCCAGTGTGGCGTATTGCTGAGGGCACCACGGCGGTACCCACCAGTAGCAAGCCACTAAGGATAGCTCAGGCTAATCTCCAGCGGAAGAACCTTGCAACTTGCGAGCTTCTGCTGGAGATGGAGAGGCGGAACCTCGACATAGCGTTGCTCCAGGAACCCTACGTGGGCGGGGCTCGAAGTATGAAGAATCACAGGGGCGCTAGGATCTTCCAGAACACTGGTCACGGGGAGGGCACTGTAAAAGCGGCGATCGCCGTTGTCAATCATGACCTCGACGTCATACAGTGCCCAAAACTCACCACCGATAACATCGTGGTGGTGAGGATCCGTACCAGTGCCTGGAGGATCACAGTCGTCTCCTATTACTTCGAGCCCGACAAACCCATAGGGCCATACCTGGAGCACCTTACTTCAATTGTCGAGGAGCTGGGGCCTGATGCTATCCTAATCGGTGGCGATGCAAACGCAAAGAGCAACTGGTGGGGAAGCGGACGAGTCGACCACAGAGGGGAGGAATTTGCGGGCGCTCTTGAAGACCTTGGCCTGCAGATACTCAACGACGGCAACACCCCGACATTCGACACCTGGCGGGGTGGTCGACGCTACACTAGCTGCGTCGACGTAACTGCATGCACGACGGACCTGCTCAACCTGGTGGCAAACTGGAGAGTGATCCAGGATCTCTCGAGCTCGGACCACAACGGCATCGCCCTCGACATCCATCTGAGGAGGGCGAAAGGGATGCACGTACAACGGACCACAAGACTCTTCAATACTAAAAAAGCAAACTGGGACCAGTTCCACTTGGAACTGGCCCAGCGTAAATTACAAAATCAAATAAATTTAGAAAATATAGTCAAAATTAACAACAAAACAGATTTGGAAACTATGATTGACAAATATTTGGGAATTATTGAAGAGTCTTGTGGTCTGAGCATCCCTAAGAAAAAGGGTAGCGAGAAGCTATCATTGCCGTGGTGGTCCGAGGAACTCGAGAAGATGAGGAGGATGGTCACCACCAGGAAGCGCAGGACCTGGTGTGCAGCGCCAGTCCGTCGTGCGAAAGTCGTCGCTGAGTATCTGCAGGCGAAAGAGGAGTACGAGGCAGCCGCGAAAAAAGCCCAGGTCGCGAGCTGGCAGGACTTCTGTGGGAAACAGGACAAGGAAGGGGTGTGGAAGGGCGTCTACAGGGTGTTGGGAAAAACTGCCACTCGGCAGGAGGACCCACCCCTGGTGAAGGACGGGAAGGAGATGTCCCAGGCGGAATCCGCGCAGTTGCTGGCGGAGACCTTCTACCCGGAGGACCTGGAGTCTGAGGACAATGCTGACCACCGCCGGACAAGAGCAAAGGCCGAGCACGTAAATGGCTGGGCCGATGATGAACAACATGACCCACCATTTACGTTGCACGAGCTGAAGTCCGCGGTGGAAAGCTTTGACCCTAAGAAGGCCCCCGGGTCGGATGGTTTTACCGCCGACATCTGCAGCCAGGTCATCTCCAAAGACCCCGTCCTACACTTAGCCCTGCTAAACAAGTGCCTGGAATTGTCCTGTTTCCCACGCGCCTGGAAAGAAGCCACGGTGGTCGTCCTGCGAAAACCCGGCAAGGACGACTACCGTGACTCCAAGGCATACCGGCCCATTGGACTCCTCTCAGTGATGGGTAAGATCTACGAGAAGATGCTGGTCCGAAGGATGCAATGGCACCTGATTCCCCGGATGAGTACTCGCCAGTACGGATTCATGCCCCAGAAAAGCACCGAGGACTCCCTCTATGACCTAATACAGCACGTCCGTGGTAACCTAGCCGACAAAAGGCTGGTTACCATGGTGTCGCTGGACATAGAGGGAGCCTTCGATAGCGCCTGGTGGCCTGCGATCCGTGTCCGTCTGGCTGAGGAAAAGTGTCCGGTGAATCTAAGGCGTGTCATCGATAGCTATCTTTCGGACCGGAGGGTGAGGGTGAGGTACGCCGGTGAGGAGCACGCCAAGAGCACCCGCAAGGGTTGCGTGCAAGGCTCCATCGGCGGCCCCATCCTCTGGAACCTCCTTCTCGACCCATTGCTGAGAGGACTCCAAAGGCGAGGCGACTATTGTCAGGCGTTCGCCGACGATGTCGTCCTCGTCTTCGCCGCCGACACGGCGCTGGAGGTGCAGGGACATGCCAATGCCGCTCTCGAATATGTTAGGGAGTGGGGTGTCAAAAATAAGCTGAAGTTCGCTCCGCACAAAACCAAAGCGATGTTGCTGACACGGAAGCTTAAGTTTGACACGCCACTCCTGAGCATGGGAGGGGTCGACATTGGCATGTCCGACGAGATCAAGATCTTGGGGCTCACAATTGACAAGAAGCTCACGTTCAACGCCCATACCGCGAACATCTGTCGGAAGGCGTTGAACGTGTACAAGCAGTTGTCCCGAGCCGCCAAGATCAGCTGGGGACTCCACCCTGACGTCATCCGTGTGATCTAAACGGCAGCGGTGGAGCCAGTGATCTCGTATGCCTCCAGCGCCTGGTCGGAGGCGACCAAGAAACTTGGAGTGCAGAGGCAGCTGAACGCAGTCCAGCGAGGATTCGCGCAGAAGTTGTGTGGGGCCTATCGCACCGTCTCCCTGAACGCGGCACTGGTGCTGGCTGGGATACTCCCTCTCGACCTCAAAATACAGGAGGCAGCCGCCCTGTATGAGGCAAAGAGAGGGGTCTCCCAGACAGTGCTAGGCGATCGGGAGGTGGAGCGCAGAGTGGCCCCCGCCGAAGCCCCGCATCCGGCAGTCCATATGTGCCTGGAGTTCGTGAGCCTGGTGGACCAGCAACAAGTGCAGGACCGCGTCGACCACGCGGTCCAAATATACACCGATGGCAGCAAGATTGAGGGCAAGGTCAGGGCCGCACTGTCTCTGATGAGCAGTGGGGTCGAGACTCGAGCCCTCAAACTCAAGCTGCCACCGCACTGCACGGTCTACCAGGCGGAACTCCTGGCCATATGCCAAGCCACGAGGCTGATCCTCCGATGCGGTGAGGCTCGCTGCGCGATCCTCAGCGACTCGCGTTCGGCCCTGGAAACCGTGGTCAACGCACGTTCCCCCCACCCCCTGGCTGTGGAAGCCAGGCATAACATCTGCCAAACTACACTCCAGAACAGGGAAGTCTCCCTGTTCTGGATAAAAGCACATGCGGGGTTGGAAGGGAACGAGCGAGCGGACCAGTTGGCCAAAGAAGCTGCCCTGCACTCCCACTCCCACTCCCAAAGAAGGTGCCCGGTTTCATTCGTCAAGCGAGAGCTGCGTAAGCACTCGCTTGACGAGTGGAACCGGAGATATAAAGCCGGCGATACGGCCGGGGTTACCAAAGCGTTCTTTCCCGACGCTGTGGAGGCGTACAGGATTGTCCGACAGCTCCGCCCAGCGGGCGTGATGACGCAAGTGCTCACTGGGCACGGTGGGTTCTCACAATACTTGCACAGATTCAAGTGTAAGGAGGACCCATCGTGCTTCTGTGAGCCGGGCGTGAGCCAGACCGTCGGACACATCCTCGCCGAGTGCCCAGCCTTCGGGAAAGAGCGCTTTGAGGCGGAACAAAGGATGGGGGCGGGTATAGGGGTGGAAAAATTGGGGAAATTGGTACGAAGTAAGGATACCCAGAGAGAGTTCGTGGCATATTGCCAGAAGGTAGCGACCTGCGTCGATGCCAGAAATAAGTAAGAGACAGGAGAAGAAGAAGGAGTCAGGAGAAGGAAGAAAAATAATAAGTTAAGAAATAAATAAAAAGTAAATTTTGAGTAAAAGGAGAAATAAAATAGAAGCAACAAAAATTGGAAATCTTTTTAATATAAGGAGAAATAATTAAATTCTAGTACACAAAATTAGGAAGCTACATAAGGTCCCTGAGTAGATTCAGGGGAAACACAAGAAAGGCCTCCAGGGCCGTTAAAAAAAAAAAAAAAAAAAAAAAAAAAAAAAAACCAACACACAAACAGCATTTTTTTTCCATATCCGTACCGTATTTGCATGCATTTGGCGAATAGCTCTCATTTTGGAATTACACTTCAAGTTTATTTATCTGTATAGATTTTAAATAAAAGACCCAAAATTGTATCCGCCTCATGTCCAATTAATATTGTCGTGGTGATTTTCATCCAAAACAAATAGTTCCAAAGTGTACGTACAATAGCAAATATCTATCACACAGAGGTCACTGTCCAGAGGAACAATCCGAGGATATCTCAAGAGACAAGCCCATCGTTTATAAGGCCTCGTAAAGCCACACAGTACAATAGGTGGAAAAATGTTTTTGGATCTTCCTATTCCCGAGTGTACTTTCCCGACGCATAACAGATTGGGGCTACGGCTGGGTCCCCCTGAAAAATACCTGTATTGATGTGTCATGCGAGAAACTTAGAAAAAAAACTTTCCTAAGTGACAGAAACAAATAGTCGTGCGGGAAAAATGGGCGAAAGTATTTGCAGCTGAAATTTTGTATCATGCCGACGTGCGAATTCGTAAGTAGGATTTGGCGTACAATGGAAAATATATTAGAAACTTATTTCTTTTGATGTGGGTTACGTGAAGGTATTCATCTGAAGTTTGTTCCTATATAACACTTTATTACGAACTAGAATTCCGGGAACATGTATTCTTACAAACACCCAATTATGATCTGTTTTGTTATGAATATGCAGGTAACCGTAATTTAGTGTAAGAATTTCAAAAACTTCCATCACTATCAGCCAAATTTTAAATCTCTATGACATGCGTGTATGCATCAAGATTGAGTTTAAAACTTCTTAAAGTAAATAACTGGTCCCGTCACGAGTTCGAGCGCGCAGTGAATATAGTGGGGATACTGTGCATGTTTTTATTCGTATCGTGCATAGACAAAGACAGAAACATAAAATGCGCAAGGTACGCCCTCTTAATTCGTTTGGGATCTGTAAGTTACTTTTAAAATGTCATCTCAAGCTACACATTTATATGTAAGTAGATTAGATTTTTAATTTATTTTATTTTTTACCCACATTATTGTGTAATTTATTTTGTAGTTATAAAATTCTATAGAATTTTTGAAAAGAGTAATTACAGACTTTCCAGATTCTTCTCAAAGTAACCAACCTTCCGATCCTGGCGGTAACATGTATAATCATGTCATTCTGCAGACGATTTGTAAGATTTGTGACTTTGTTAAAGTCGAATCAAATAAAAATATTTTTGAGTTTGAGTTTAAGTCTGAAAAATAACTTTGAAAAAGTCACCTCACTTGAATATGAGGCGTGACGAAACGTAAAGGCTTTAAAAGAGCTGCAATAGAAAGTTTAACAAGGCAACAGTGTATTTAACTGGGTCAGAAAACTATACATTTGGGTAGGATCCCGAGGGATTACACTACGGATCGGGTCCTTCCCCGAAAATTGAACTAACAATTGTTTGAAATTTCACAGAGTTCCCAATTTGGTATAATTATTATGTTGAAACTAGAGGATTACTAGCGAACCTCTAATGTACAAAGGATATTTAAGTTGTAGAAAGTTAATGTTTTATGAATAGGTAGTAAGATCAGTGAATTTACGGAATATAGCTCATGCTCACAGGATGTGTGAGTTAACATATAAATGGATTTTTATGTGTATTAATATGCTGTCCTTGCGTCATAAACATTATTTTGTTCTTTCCTTATTGAATACTAGCGGACACCGCGTGTTTTCACCCGCGTAGTTCCCGTATAAAGCATTTATTAATCAGTGATAATATAGCATTTTAATGGTGAAAGAATTTTTAAAATTAGTTTATTAATTTTTGAACCAATTCGTTACAAACATTTACATACATATATTTCCTATTTATAGTATTAGTATAGATGGATAAGCAGCTAACCTTGCTTAACTTTTTGAAAGTCGATACTAACTAAGTAATTGCAAATAATAATTCAAATTCATTAAATATTTATTTTATTAGACTTCCTACAAAGTACTTTCAAATTTACACAGAAAAAATGCACTGGGTTCAGATGGTTGCTTTTATTGAGAAGAACTCGGCGGTTCTTAAGTACTGACAAATAAATTTTGTCTTAGTAAGCGCTTAATTAAGATACAGGTGCTGTCACTAGTTTTGATCGCTCGAATCAATAGATCGAAAATAGTGGGGCGACTACTGCGCATGCATGTCAGGGCTCAAAAGTCGTGACGACTGTAAAGGTCCCATTTACTGATTGATGAGTGGCCTATAAAGCCTAATATTCCGACAAACCCTACTTGGAGCGACAGCTAGAGTAGTGCGTGATAAAGTTTATCAACTTATCACGCCTGGTACTGAGATATCCATGATTAATGGTTGTTTGTGACGTCACTAAGCTATAACTTCTGCCTAAAATATGATTCTACTGTGAAGAATAGTATTTCGGGCTCCTTAGGAAGGTTTTAAGGAAAAAATAAATGTTCACGTCGCGACTACCCACGTACCCAGAAGGGTAAACAAACGTGTTACATCACCCACTTGTCACCGTAAGTTAATAACGTTGCAGAAGGTGAGTATATCACCGACTCACTATACATACGTCTTTGAATTTCTTCTCAGTGATATTCAGTCAGGCTTCCTTATGATTTTTTGATACTATTGTAAAACAGCTTTTCTCTACTATATAAATTTAAATTCTTTTTTACTGTGTCCTTTGTTCATGACGCCTATGACTCATAGTGAAAGCAGAGAGATTACAATTATGTTTCATATGCATATATCGTCATATTCACAAGGAAATTAAAGCGCAATATTTCTCTTATTTGTACAATAACATTTGTAAGGAAATATATTTCTCTTGTTTTTTAATTACATCATGTGTACGCGTGCCTGAAGGCTATGAAAATGTCTCCTTTGATATCATGTTTCCTTTGTATTTAGATTTTCAAACTCATCATAAAATGTGTCGAATACGATAAAATTTATATTGTTGCAAGTTTACTTTCATTGGAGTTTAATAGAACCGTAGTGACTGAATGGTCTAAGTAATTACCTACTGCGCCAACGACGCAAGCTTAATGCGAGCTGTATGTAACAATATTTTTTCGGCATCTGTACCCAAAAGGTAACAGGGGACTGTCTGTCTGTTCGTCTGTCACTAGGTTGTAACTCACGAACCGTCATAGACAATTGAAATTTTCACAGATGATGTCTATTACAGCGGAATAAAATAATTATTTAAGAGGGGCCCCATGCAAAAAAACGTAAAAAAACCCTTTTTCCGACTTGTATTTGGCTGGTTTTTTAAATAACTTACTTGCAGTTATGTAACACAAGCTTTACGGTGAAGGAACATATCGTGAGAATTTTTGAGAAAAAATCCAAAGACCGGTGATCGTCTCACTATCTTCACTTGGTGAGGTGTTGGGTATTGGGTGGTTTTGTTCTGCCGATCTTTGTTTACCCATCTGAGAAGGTGTCGGAATATTTATCCATAAAATGCACCGAATGAAACCGATGGAGGCACTTATACAAAATAATCAGTAAAGAGTTTCATTCGTAACCCAGCACAAATTATATTTACAAAGCTGTCATTAGAACCGCCATAACGAAATATAGTGATCTAATTGTGTTTATAAAGCTCTGCTAACCATCAATCAATGTTAGTTATTTTGTAGCATTGTTTGTGGATTTCCCAAAAACAACGTTATTGGAACCATTATTGTATTTGTTGAGTTTGGATACATCTACACTATTTTGGACTGTTAATTCTGTAAGAATCGAAGGTTTCCGAATGGATTCAGATGATTTTGAACTCCAGAATTATAAGGCTGTGAGAGTTATTTTCTTTAAAAAATATTTGGCTCAATCGGTTCCCTTTTTGGAACGGAATTCTAAAAACGAGATAGAGATTATAATAATGTAACTTTTGAATACATACATACATTGGTACCTTGTACATTGTAAAACCTCTAAACAGTATAATAAGAGAATTTCCATTGCCAATTGTGTTGAACAGGTGTTGATAGGATTACGGCGTAGGTACGGCGTACGCTAACAATACCACTTGTCGTGTTGAATGTCTAAGCTCTGCCCTCGTAACAATGGTGATTAC
Organism: Watsonalla binaria; assembly: GCA_929442735.1. Lineage (NCBI taxonomy): Eukaryota > Metazoa > Arthropoda > Insecta > Lepidoptera > Drepanidae > Watsonalla > Watsonalla binaria. Next base: position 4,599,333 of record OV838932.1, read on the forward strand.
CTACTAGTAGTTAGTCGTTACAAGTGAACACGGCGACTTTATTTGCTGAGTATAAGGGCTATTTTCCTATGTATAGAAACATACAGAGCCAAGTTTAAAGCTGTTTGTATGAAATTGACAGAAATGACAGCGTTGTGTCAGTTATAGCGAGATTCATAGAATTGGGCTAACCATCTGAAAATTAAAAACCATAAATTTACCACTTATCTAGCATTACTGCATTCTATACAATATTATCTGAATTTTAGAAACGGCACCGACCATTATCATGGTAATTGTTATGCACATGTGGTGCATACCAAATTAAATAAATATCTGTTACATAATTTAAGGATATTTAAAAAAAAAACCAGACTCCAGGTTGCTACTGGCAAACTCAATAACACTGCCCGACTCGGGGATCGGACCTAGGACCTCGTATTCCGCAGTAGCGGTAGCGACCACTACCAACGAGGCTGACGTATGACAAATTTTCCATTATTTTCTAATCATCTCGAACGTGTTACAATTACCAAAGAGCTGGGGGCCTACTATTATTAAACGAAATACGAAGATTGGAACAAAAGTTCCTACCACGGTTTTTATTCGTTCTAAAAATTACGTTCGAACGTGGTCCGCAAGAAAATTCTATTACTTTATATTGTAAGACTACTTTAATTAATTAATTAATGAATATTAGAAAAAAAACATACTCACGGTATCCCAGAAGGGTCCCCAAAGGAGAAAGCAGAGGTGTTGTAACAACAACACCCACATTTCACGAAATATGATTAAGTGCTAACGTGACAGAGCAGTCTCAGGCACTATACATAGATAGGTTTTCTCGTGATGTTTCTCTTCAACGTAAAACACGTGGTGTGAAATCACTGCACATAAGTTTTTAAAAAAACTCATCGGTACAATCCCCGCTGGGATTCGAACTTGCGTAGCAGGCGACTGCTCAAACCCCAAGGCCATCACGGCATGAAAATTAGAGTTTGATAAAAACGTAACGATACTGAAATATAATAGACCACCATGAGAAAAAGAATAGACCATCAGCACGGCTATCGGCAAGCGCTTGTGTACATTTTTCCCTTTTACCGCGTAACTGTATTTCAATTACACGATAGGTTGGTTAAGGCTGAAGCTGAGAGGACGCAGTGTGCTTTCAGCCCGAGCACACACCCTTTCATGGTCGACGGATCTGTAATTAAGGCATTTTGATGCCACTAAATGTAACCACTAACGGGTTTTAGAGCCAGAAAGGTGCTTTACTAACCGTGTACTACATTTTGTAAGTCACTCACTGTCATATTCTATACTTTGATCTATACATAACATCTACAAACATATGCTCACGCCTGTATCCCATGGGGGTAGGCAGAGACCACCGTTTGCCACATGCTACGATCCTTACATACATCCGCTTCGTTCTCATTGATGCATCTCTTCATACACTTCTTTCGCTCCGAATTTTACCTTTCTGAAAGAACATTATAGAGATTATAGAGATATTATAATGTCTGTAATTTCATTAGCATATACCGGATGCCGCAAGTAATTTAGCCTATTTTTTATATATTGTTCGATGAAATACAGCCACCCATGAAATTAAATCATATTCCGTAACTTGATATTCAAATAAATAAAAATGAATGTTTGTTTTCAATATCAAAATAACAGGGTATCAAATCAATGCATCTTATGTTACTGAACGAGAAAAAAGAATAGGTTTTTATGATTTTCATATATGTGTGACGTGTTGTTTTTAAAATTAATAGGTATTTGATAGTTGACCTCTTCCATAGACGAACGTCTTGTCCCAAACTAAGCAATGCTTGTGTAAAGGACTTACTTAGACTATAATACTGACTTAAAGTATATACTAAACTCCAGACTCAAGACGAACATTCGTCATAGCAAATATTTGTCTAGACACGGGGGTCGAATCCGCGATACTAATTCTTGGTTGCACCATTATAATGATTGTTAAGGTTCATGTCGAATTTGACGATAACAGTAACCATAACAATTGACTGAATTGCACCAGATTACAAGAATATTGCAGCGAGTCTTACTGTCGCGAGGAGTTGTAAATTTAATTAAATTTAACCATCGATGTATAGGCGGTTACAGTTTAATCTGTCCATTTCAAAATTCAACATTCAAAAATATCTTTACTCCATTAGACTTTTTAACAAAGTACTTTCAAATCGTCAGAAAGACACGATTACATAGGATTATACATGCTACCGCCAGGTCCGGAAGGTTACTTTTACTGAGAAGAACCTGGCAACAAACTCAGTAATTACTCGTTTAAAAAAAAAATTACAGCTTTGAGTAATACAATATAAATCATAAAAAATATATTAAAACCCATGGACACAGTTTAAGTGCAAGAAAGTTGATATAAAAAAAAACTAAAAATAAGAACTACGAATAATTGTGTAGCTTGAGATGACCAGCCCCCACTAGCAGCACCTGTTCACAAGTATGACGAGAATGCCAGCAATTTCAAATGGCGTTACCAGCAATTTGCATATCCATCCGGTACTTTAGCATGTTTTTGTAGTTTAATTTATTTGATGAAACCAGCTTAGCAGTCGAACGTCGTCCTTGACTGCGTTTTGCGTTTTTTTGCACTCGCCGCATGGGGCGTTTTTTAACATTCCTATATGAAATGAGGATCGGGAGACGGTATCGTCAAATTAAAACCTAGGTAGAAAACCAACAATGCCGTCGAATGATAAACGAATGCTAAGAAATACCATTGCAAAATATCGTTGGCATCATGTTGATTTCCTCGTGCTTCCAGCGAACTTGTTATAGATTAAATTAATAAGCTTTATTAGTTAGAAGTTGGAGAGCAGCATTTTGTATTAAAGCTGATTGCTTTTCAATAATTGGCTGAAACTTTCACAGTACGGAAAATTGAAGCTAGTTATTTTCTTAAACTATAAATGTCCTTGTATTGTTTTAACTTAAAACTTGCAATAATTTAGTTTTTAGGACTTTCTTGTTGGTCTTGTGGTTGCAAACTTTAGGTTACTACTAGCTCCAATCTCAGGATCAGCAAATTATTATTGACTAGCGGACGTCATGCGGTTACACCCGCGTAGTACGGAAATATAATATAGCCTATGTTGAATGTGAATTTTTCTAATCGGTCTGCTAGTTTCGGAGCCTATTCAATACAAACATACTCACATACAAATCCCTGTCTATAATATTAGTATTGATAATGGCCGGATAATGGCAATAGGCTAGTTCCCTATTACATGGGATTTCATAACATACCTAAGCTGCGAAGGTGTGTAGGCTACCTCTGCCTGCCTTTCAAGAAATACAGGCGTGAGCATGTAATTATTTAGATAGAAAATGCTTAATCAGTGTACTTCACGTTTCGCATCTTAATTAAAGGTGACATCCTTCTATCGAGAGGTGTCTATACGACTACTAAAGGCGTCTCAATCAATCAAGCAAACAGGCAAACACCGTTTCAATTAATTCCGATGATTTATTTCTAAAAGAAGCCAATCAATCTCTTCCTCCCACTCGCCACGGATCAAATCGATACTCAATTTGTGATAAATTGCTAGATCAGAATTCGATTCGATTATAATCACCTTTTATAAGCATTCCCGGTTCAAATTTAAAGTGCTTCTTCAAATTGTCCGGACTATCGATTTTCAAAGAGAAAACGGGCCGATTATCCCTGGGTACCCTGGTAAATGGATATTCGGACCTTAGTGTCCGATCATGGTGGATCTTTTATTATCAAGTGTGAAACGAATTGGGACTCGGCAAATGCCGGAAGACTATTTATGTGATGGAACACAAGCTTATTCCGACGGATGTATTCTAAATGAATACGTATGCAGTCGGGATAAAGTTGTGTCTTAAATTCGCAGATATATTTGTTAAACAAAAGTGGCATACTGAAGTGGCCAGCTTGCACTCATGAATAAATGTACGAAGCCGCATTTTGTGTACGGAACACTACACTTACAGAAACTTTTGTTATGAAAACCGAGGAAACGTTGTGAAAAATGAAATAACAGGGGAATGTTCATCATATAACAAATATTATTACAAGTCGTATATGGGTGGCACGATATGTGTCGATCCGCCATATTTGGGATTCAACTACAACCGCCTCCGATGAAGTCCGAAGTAGTGAGGTAGGGCATAACGGGGTATCCCGTTCGAAATTCGGAGCTGCCTGACTAGGGATTGTACCTCTGCCTTAAAGAAGATCGCAGCCAAATAACTGCTACCTTAGAATAGTATTGTGTTCCCGCTGTCAGCTGTACAAGGTCGCCAGTGCTCCATGAGGGGAGGGGAGGAGTGGAGTCGCTGTGCTAGCGTAATTCTTATAATATGTTGTTACACAGCGATTCCATCTATACTAATTATAAAGAGGAAAGGTTTGTATGTATGTTCAAAAAGTACAGGACCGATTTTAAAATTCACTTTCACCATTTGAATGCTACATTATAACTGATTAATATAGGCTTTATTTTATACTTGCACGGGAACTACGCGGGTGAGCCCGCGTGACGTCCGCTAGTTCTTTATAAGGCGGGCAAAGCGTGACTGACACTCTGGTGTTGGACTTGTTCATAGGCTGCAGTGGCCGATTACGACGCTACGTTTGTTTGCCTTTGGTGTACATTAAAAACGCATCATAACATTTCTTTCCACGCCAATACTTATAGAAATTCGTCGAAGTTGAAGTATTACGAAACCCACTTGAGACACTAGATGATATAACTAAAACTATATGCGTTCGAGATGCGCTAAGTTTGCTAAGTATCAATTTTTTTCTAAGTGGAACGTACATATTGTCAACCTTGAGTGCCATTACGTTATACCTTCACAGTTACGTTCAGAACATTATACTCTTGCTTCCTCGCCGCAGGCTCATAAGCTATGCTCATAATATAAAATTTCACCCAGTGTTTGCGTTTACTCTTCGTGTTTCATTACATATTTTGGAGCGGTTTATTAAAAAGTGTAATATACACTGCTGAAACCGCTTTATACTGGGTATATTATGTGCAACTGCGGAACATGAGGTCCTGGGTGCGATCCCTGGGAAAAGTGTTATTAGGTAGATGGGAGACCACCTGTAATTTCCCAGTAACAGCCCGAACCTCACCGAATTGTGGGCACCATCGGTACACCTCTGGCTAACCCTTCGGGGAATAAAAGCGAGATCATATGTTATATATACTAATATTATAAAGAGGAAAGATTTGTTTGTATTGAATAGGCTCCGACACTACTGGACCGACCTTGAAAATTTTTTCAGCATAAATAGCAACATCATCAGCGAGTAACATAGGCTTTATTTTATCCCCGTACTCCCACGGGAACGGGAACTACGCGGGTGAAACCGCGTGACGTCCGCTAGTTATCCATATTTTACTCGATTTAAAATATAGTTTATGTTACTCAGTGATAATGAAGCATTTTTTTAAGTTAAAGGTAATATCATAAATATTGGTTCAGTTGTTTTTGCGTTATTGATTCAGTACCCTCCTGCCCTTATCTCACTTTATATTGTGATCGGTGCAATGTGATTTTCTCTTCTATTACTCTTTATTGGCCGTCATAATATGTGTACACTCCCTATCCAGTAAAATTAAACATGTTAAGTTGTTCAAATCATACATGCAAGTATTATTCTCGTGTCTCGGTGTTGGTAACAGGACTAATCCGAAACGGCTGCACCGATTCGTACGGAATTTTGTCTGGCCAACATATGTTTTTAATGACCCTAAATGATAAAGATGATCCACTCCATAATAATATATGGCAATACAACGTTTGCTGGGCACAGTTAGTAGATTTATGCGATTGTCCTAACCTTATTCCATTTAACCCAATCCCGATCTATGTTATCTGAACGAAACAGTTATCTTAAATACAAGAATTCCGGAATAAATATGACAATATTCTGACAAAAGCTCACACTAAATCCCGAGTATTATTTGGAATTACAAAAACAGTAGGTAAACATTTTGATCTAACGCCCGACTGAAATTGATATTTCTATTGCCATTGTATTCTTTGAGTCGTCCATTAAGTTAAACAATTACTAATGCCGATGAAATATATTTAGTTACGAGAAGCACTTCAAATGATTTTGTTTCAGAGTAGTCTTTATTTGGGTACAAATTTGTTAAAATGATTTCTTTTGATAAAATAACAAGTAAGAATAGCGTTGGAGTGCCAACCACGGATGAAATTCTGGTACTTGATCCACCACCTCGACTTTTTGATCGACCCTTTAGGGGCTGGAGACTAAGGGAAGGTAGAAACTGTTTGGTACACTCACATATTTTTATTTCAGCAGATATGACTGACTCATCAGGACCAATAATTTAATAACTGTATTTTAGATATTGATAGATGCTTTTCGAATTCCAGATCTGGACGTCCCAAGGTTAATGGATAGCCACAAAGCTATAACGGCGACCACCTAATTAGGCAACTTCAATTGTTTTATTCAATTTGACAATTTGTTTATTTAAATTTAGGGTTGGTACCTAATTCCACCCGGCGACTGATCTTATCCCTTCGTCCTTCAAGACGCCCTTAATTGAACAAGATGTCTTGTTTATTTTGTTAATAAAGAAAGCCGAGTTGTTTCTGTGTAAATGTTTTTGACTCCGTCAAATCAATTCTTCTGATTAAATACCTCATTTAAGTACCTTATTGTTTTCTTAATTATTTTGAGACTTTAATAACGTCTTAATTACAAATAAATTGGGCTTTCAAAACTTTACTTCGATGTTTACCATACAGGTCGATCACGTTCACAGGAATTTTACCATTGGATATGTGTCCATGGGCTTGAAGAACATATTTATTGAATTACTTATAATTGTAAAAGTATTAAGTAAAAGGATTGATTACTGAGATTCTGGCCGGGTTCTTCTCAAAACCCGAAAAGCTCGAACCCGGCGGTTACACGTATAATCATGTTCTGACGTTTTGAAAATACTTTGTTAGAAGTCTAATCAAATAAATATATTTCATATTTTGCTGTATACGACCTGTTTGCCACCTATGTAGCGTGGAAAAAGAGCAATAAGAGGTATTTACGACAGTAACATTATTTTAACTAGGAAAAATTCCACAGCTTTTATAAATATAAACTAACTGTAGATAGATATAAAAGAAAATATAGGAAGAATGATAACACACATTCACCGGCCCAGTATATCATCATCTGTAAGAGAGATTGTTATTGTTAGTGGTCTACTATTATTACGGCGATGCATCTTGTATGTCTCCTGTGACCGTAGTGGCTCTTGGATATTTTTTTATATCTAGAACTAAAGTTAGGACAATGTAATAATATCTAAAGATAGGTGTAGGAGATTATGCTTTACTTCCTTTGTCTTAGTATAGTAGTTAAGTGATTCTTTAGTAAAGAGTTTACCGATTGACCTGTTATACCTGAACCCTTCTAGTGTATATGCTGATGTTTTTCTACCGTCAGATCTTTCCAAGTACTTTAAGATAGTAACATTATTTTATTTTGTCAGTATTTCTCGACACTTCAATTTTATTTATCTGTATAGAATAGAATGTATATATATGTATATATAAAACAAAAGTTTTTGAATTGACATACCGTTGCTCGCAGGTATGTCCACTGCCATTATATTTCTCATTTCGTTTAATATTTAATTTAAAATAAATAATTTAATAAAATGAAATTAATAACTTTACTCACGATCATGCCACTTCCAGCTACAATGCATGCAGAGCGGTGATTGCAATTGCCTCACGTTGTTGACCGGTACATAATTGGGCATCTCATATCGAACGCGAAATTTTTGATAAAATGTATTCACCTCAACAAAACAAATTTTTGGCTATTTTTGAAATTTCAATGTAATTTATTTATTTACTTCGGCTTTTGTAAGTCATTATTGACCATCGGAAAATAAGATTAACCCATACAAACATGTACTATATTTAACATTAATATACGGTTAAAATGTAAATGCAGTACCTAAGTAGATAACAAAGTGAATATTTACACGGATGATTCTTAGTAACTTAGGCTATGGCAGGCTAAAAATAAGTTATCGCGAAATAAAACGTCGGTAAAATCGTAGGGCACAGCTAGTTATCTTATATAAACTGCGGACGACTCGGACAGTCTTTGACGCAGTCATCATTGTATTAGAAACGGTGATAATCTATCTTACGCTAGTGATATACCGTCATTCATGTGATGCGCCATTTTAGGTAAGTCTTACGCCATCTAACGCTATTGCTATGATATCTAACGCCAGTCACGCCAACTTACACAAGTGTTACGGCATAAATTGCAATTTCATTGAAAGCCTCGCAATGCCATCTACTCAGAGCTACAAATTATAAAATAATAAATAAATAAATTTGCTCAGGCCAACCCAGAAGGGATAAGCAGAGGCGTTGTAACCTTAACACCCAGATTCCACCCAATATGATTAAGTGCCAACTTAACAGATGGTGAGTTCTTCGCCGTCTCAGGCAATATATATATACATATTAGCAAACGACTGCTCAGACCCCAAGGTCACCACAGCTACAATTTCTCTGTTGAACTACAGATTCTTATCTTCTAAACGTTCAACTGTTAAATAAAATCACTTTAAATTATAATAACAACAAATGAAACGTTCTTTCTAAGTACTGGATTTAATGAAGTCTTGTTAGTTTACAAGATAAAGCCTGATTTGCCGGTTTAGATAAGGTCGTTAACAGAAATAATAGGCTCTAATTATTTAAGCACCCTTCTGCATTAATCGCTAGGCTTAACGTTAACGTGTATACGGTAACAAACGGGGCCCTATAATAAAAATATATTGGGTTTTTAGCTGTATAATGAGTTTTATTATTCTATTAGTGAAAGACTTTGAATTACTTCTCAGGCATATGCAGGTTTCCTCACGATGTTTTCCTTCATCGTAAAGCACGTGGTGTGAAATCTCTGTACATATTTTTTTGAAAAACACATAGGTACAGGCCCCGCTGGGATTTGAACTTGCGTCGCTTGCGTAACAGGCGACTGCTCAAACCCCAAGGCCACCACGGCTCCTTTCGTTTCACAAATTTTTCTTTTATAATAATAGTATTGAACTATAAATTTATAATCTACACTACTATAATGAGCGGAAAGATTTGTATTTTTGTGTGTATGTATGTAATAAATAAACTCAAAAACTACTGTGCCGAATTCAAAAAATCTGTCACCATTGGAAAGTTACATCATCAGCGAGTAACATAGGCTTTATTTTATCAGGGGTAAATCTCACAGGAACGAGGACTACGCGAGTGAAACCGCGTGACGTCCGTTAGTATTAGGTAAAGATATTGTTTACTTATTAAAGATTCCCTTACTAATCGAAACATCACTAGTTACCACAAGTAGTTAAGTGATTAGTGGCGCCGATAAGTAGTGCGTAATGGTTACTTCTCATCTACTCAATCCGGCCAACTTTCTAATTCTCTTCCGCTCCAGAAAGCAGGGCACACGTGTGCTAAAGTTGTTTACCATGAAGCTCGCTGAGGTCAGCATTTGCCTTTATTTACTTACTATTAGTTATGTTCAACACATTTACTTTGTTCAAAATATTACCGCGTTGAGATTACTTCGAATTAAGTTTATCCTTCTCAAGTACGGCTGGATAAGTTTTTAACATATTTGGTAATTAACTTTGTGAAGCGGGTGAGAAAGCCAAATCCTGCAAATACAGGGGTCTGGGCTCCGAATATGATTTTTTCCCATTCGGAGTCGAGAACCTTGGTCCGTGGGGTCCTAGCGCTATTAGGCTTTTTAAAGAAATAACTAAAAGGTTAGTCGACATCACCGGAGACCGAAGAGCTGGCAGCTGCCTCGGTCAAAGAATTTGTTTTGCCATCCGAATGGGGAATGCTGCCAGTATCTTCGGAACCTTGCCTACAGGGACTCCTTTTAATAATATATTTTAGTTATAAAATTATATTTTTTAAGGTTTTTAGGTATTAGATTATATATTTAAGGTTTTTAGTTATTGTATGAGTATGCCAATTCCTTAGATAATATATAGTTTGTCTACAGATAAAATATAATAAAGGTCACTTTGCTAAGTAAAAATAAATAAGGAACATATACTAAAGCTGTGAAAAGCCATGGTGGCCGTGGGGTTTGAACAGTCTAGCAAGCGACGCAAGTTCGAATCCCAGCGGGGTCTGCACCAATGAGTTTTTATGAAAACTTATGTGCAGTAATTTGACAAGACGATAAAGGAAAACGTTGTTGGGAAACCTGCATGTCTTATAATTAATAATTAATATAGTAATTAATTCAAAAATACATATGTATAGTGTCTGGGACTGTGATAGACTCACCTTCTGCCTCGTTGGCACTTAATCATCTTCAGTGAAATGTGGGTGTTGTAATTACAACACCTCTGCCTACCGCTTCGGGGAATACAGGCGTGCGCATATTGCTGTTTCGCTTTCAGCTATTCTACTGCCTCGTTGGCCTAGTGGTCGCAAGTTCTACTAAAATACAAGAGGTTCTGTGTCTCATCACTGGCTGGGCAAAGTGTTATCCAGTAGCTCGGAGTCTGGATTGGAATGACAATAGGCTCGCTTTCTATAACATGTAACACGAACAAACTAAAATACCTACTTTGCCACATAACTACTATTAATATTTACAAAAATATTCCCTGTTTCCTTATATACTGCCTGGTGTAATAGATCGTACTCGTAAATAACCATCTTTGGGGACGCACACTTTCGTATCCGGTATGAACCCTTTCATTTCCTGAAATAAAATATTGCTGCTTTTTAAATTGACCCGAGGGCTTACGTATGTGAATACTACACTATATCTACATTGGTTCGGAGACTTTAACGATACTTTAAAAAAAAAAAAGCGATCAAGTGAGAGTCGGACTCGCCCATGACTCCGTAGCAGTTTACGATTTATGACGTAGGTATTAAAAAAAAACTACTTACAGATCTCGTTCAAACAAATTTTCGGTGGAAGTTTGCAAGGTAAAGTACTTCATATATTATTTTAGTTTTATCATTATCATATTTTAGAAGTTACATGGTTATACATTTTACCACTTTTTAGATTTTTTTTTATGAGAAACCTCAATATCATTTTGAACACCTATCCATAGATCCACACCCCACATGTATGGGTTTAAAGAAAAATATATTTTTGAGTTTCAGTTCTAAGTATGGGGACCCCCAAAATGTATTGTTCTTGTTAAATTTTTGTGTGAAAATCTTAATGCGGTCCACAGAATGCATCAACTTACCAAGTTTCAACAGCTCTTATACTTTCGGAAAGAGCTGACTGTGACATACGGACGAACAGACAGACAGATAGACATGACTAATCCATAAGTGTTCCGGTTTTTGCCATTTGGCTACGGAACCCTAACAATTAAGGACATTGTACCCGTGTACCTGGCTAAGCTGCCACCGTCCCAGTATTTTTACTTTATCATTTTTAAATTCTTAATTAAGTAACTAATAAGTAACTAAAAACTAATTACAAGTAGAAAACTTGGCCCAAATCGGTGTCTCTCGGGGTCGTGCCAAGAAGGCACTTTATTATATAAGAATATATAAACAGTCACTGAGAAACAAAGTAAGAAATCGGGATACTAAACTATTTGACAAACATTGTCCAAATATTTGAATCTACATATATAAAAAAAGTCGTGTTAGTTACACTATTTATAACTCAATAACAGCTGATTAGATACTTTTTAGCTTTTTTTAGGTTAAAGCCACGTCGAGGACTTCATTCCACAGTGCCTAAGGCTGCGATGCACTCTGTCACGTTGGCACTTATCATGTGGCATGTTGTTATTACAACACCTCACTTACCCCTTCTGTATTTTTGTAAACATAGAACCCGTGCCCCGCGGTCTCACCCACGTACCTACTTTATTGTGTCATACCATGTTTTATGTCACGTTCCACGGGAACGGGATATAAAGCATCTTATGCCCTTCTCCTGGGTTTTAACTACCTCCCCACCAATTTCCAGCCAAATCGGTTCAGCCGTTCTTAGGTTATAAATAGTGTAACTAACACGACTTTCTTTTATATATATAGATATATATTTCTTCTCCATTACGTACGCATTTTCTAACAATACAACGTGTAGTTACTGTATTACACCACTCCACTATTAAAAAGTGTCCTTTTTCGTTTCGGCTGCGAGTAGGTCATTTTTATAGCGTTTAATTTCCGACTCCTGTCGTAGGCTTGTGTTGAAATATTTATGAATTCTACTACTATTTATGTGAAGGTTTTGCTGTGTGTACTTTTGTTATACACCCCATTGATCCACCGGTGGATCATAAATGTGCATCAGAATGGCATAACTAAACAGATTCGAATGACATTTCCAATTGAGGCAGTTATTGGGTTAACGCATATCTCAAGATACTTTTATAGATTACTAGCTTTTCCCCGCGGATTCACCCGCGTAGACTTAATTTCATGTTTGTTTTTTCAATTAACATAGTCTCAGTTACACTTTGCAATAGTAGCTGTCTGCTAGAGAAATTCCCGTTAAAATCAGTCTAGCCGTTTTGGAGATAGACGGACAGAGAGACAGACACATACTATATTTTAAAATGTATGTTTTTTGTATGTACCGTATTTACTTTCATATGCATCTAGTGAAAAGCTGATAATTTGAAAATAAAAATAAAACACCCGATGTACTGGTGCGAACCATTTGCACCATCACGACACTATTTATTTATTTTTTGGGTTTCTTATTTTGTATATTTTTTTTGTATCTTTTATTTATTTTGTTGCTGCTTATTGTAATCAATAAACGTTTATTGTTATTATTATTATATGTATAGATAAAAAGGTATCACAAGCGGGAAACACCGCACGGAATAACTAGTAAATTGTTACTTGCGAAGGCACGTAGGTGCGTAGTAAGTGTGATAGATGAACGAAACCCAGGGATAAGTTCGTTGCTTTGAGATTTTTCTTGTCCCTCGTAGATGATGTGTCTATAAATCAAAAGGGCCGGTATTGAACCTTTTGCAAATTGGAACGGGATGAAATTTGTTCTCTTTCATACTTTGGATAGATGTATGCGTAGGTATTTCAGTTTTCTCTTTTGATCAAAAGCGTTTCTTGCAAATATATGTTTCGTGTAAAGATCGTTCGTCATCAAGAGGATTTGTAGTCGCATGGAACTCAAGCTAATGTCTCACAATCAAGCTCTATAGTGGAAGGAAACCCTACCTCTTCAGAGACCTTTCTAGGGAGGCGTGAGCGTACATAGTACATATTTGTAATAAACATGAGTATTATGGACTCGCACTGGCTAAACTCCACGGTATTAGTGCCTCGTGCGCGTTGACATAAACGCAGATTTTAAAAGGATCAACACAGCGCTATCTGTCGGCACTATTGTGATCTCAACTCTCACACTCTGGTCACTAAGTAAGCTCCGCCCCTGATTATATACCTTACCAGCTTTGTATGTTCGAGTGTATTTACGAGTACAAACTCGGTAATTATACTATACAATATCCCCGATTTGAAAGAATCATAATTCAAGTATTATATCTAGATGTTTACTTTACTAACTGTACCTACAAAAGTCAATTATACCTGAAAGTGTTTTAATCATACATCAGAACCCTCAGAACCCTCAGAACGGCTCAATTCAGGAATCAAATGTTTTTGGAAATCGCAATCATAGATTGGCCGGCAAGTAGGTAATTGTTTTACTAGTTATGAGTACAATTACTTTTTTTATATTGTTATAGAAAGTCTAGGTTGTGTTCTGTCGATAAATGAAAATAAAACAGATTTTTAAAAACTTGGGGTAGAACATAGATACATTTTTAGGGTCTGTCTATGATGATTTTAAATAGTATTCGTAATATTTGGCGTTGAGCGTGCGATATCTTTCTGAAAGTGCGATATTTTAAAATTGATATGCCACCTACCGATGCCCTTTACCAAAAATTACGCCCTGAAGTCTACAACTTGTATATAAATTGAGTTACGCGCGTGAAGTCGTATGACATTATTTGCTTCTGTCTGACGCCATACAGACAGACAGAGACAGAGTCATACAATAGCCGAATGAAAAAAATGTACGGTGTTCTTAACTCGAGGCCTAAAATCAATAGTATATTTTCGTTTTTGATGCATAATGAAACGAATAAGCAGCATGAGGAAATGTGTTTGCATTTTATGTTTTTCCTTCATACTTGGAACAGGCTTACAACGTAAATACTTAACCCATACTTACTTTGTTCACTTAAGTTGCACACATATATAGTACCTTCAGTACACGTTTATCGCGGCAGAGTAACAATGGAGACCCGTTAAAAGGTGTTAATAATAGCATTTGCTATCTCACGCCTTCAGGGTTCTAAATGGCTAAACATATTCACGCAAAATTATTTTCTTGACTCCATATTGAAAAGGGGATAAGTAATAACTGAGGCGGTCATCACAAAAGGCCGGAGATGACATGCTAAAACAATGCAAAATTGCATTTTAAATACTCGCCTCTGTCGGTGACTTTGCCCGAGTTGTGTATGGAGACACAATTTTTGAAAACCGGTTCACTTCCATGATAAAAAAACTTTTTGGAAAAAATATTTCAGTGTTAGATAGCTCATTTATTGGGGAAGGCCATAGGCTACATATAGTCAATCTAAGGCAAATAGCCGCCCATGAAATTTAGATTACTCGAGTGAAACTGCGGGGAACAGCTAGATCTATACAGATAAATAAAATTAAAGCGTCAGTTTGTAATTCCAAAATTACAGCTTTTCATTTAATGTAAGTATATGAAAGTATACACGGTACTGACATAGAAAAACCAATATAATTTTTTTTTCTCTGCCTGTCTGTCCGTCTGTCTGTCTGTCGGTCTGTCTGTTTGTTCCGGCTAATCTCCAAAACGTCTGGGTCGATTTTAGCGGGACTTTTTCAGGCAGATAGCTAATATTACAAGAAGTAACTTAGTCTATATTTAAATAATAAAATAATTAGTTTTGCCATGAAATTAAGTCTACGCGGGTGAAACCGCGGGGCATAGCTAGTTTTTTTTAATAAAATGCATTATTATTATTATCTCGAAATACTATTTAAATATATTGAAATACGCAATCACGGGACTATAGTACTACGTATAGAAAATTCAAGCAGAATATTTAATAGCCAATACAGCGTACCCATTTTCACCTGATTCCGGCAATATTTTGCAATCTATTCTTCCGGTCCGTTACTTCCTCGTAGCACACAGCCCTCGTACCTTCGATAATACATGTTTGTACTGTATCTATGTGTCTTTACATAAATTATTTTCTTCCCTTCACGGCTCACTTGATATGCGCTTGTTCGAATTTAAATCCCAGATGAGATACTATAATATTATTCTATGCTCTGAGAACGATAAATCTAAACATCTATTATCTATACAGATAAATACAATTAAAGTGTCTGTTTGTAATTCCAAAGTAACAGCTTTTCAGTAAATGCATATGAAAGTATATACTCACTTACGGTACTGATGTAAAGATACAAAATACTGATATTAAAAAAAAATCTCTGTCTGTCCGTCTGTCTGTCTGTTTATTCTGGATAATCTCCGAAACGGGTGATTTACGTTGTGTCCCAAAGAAACGAGTGCATCGATTTTAAAGGGACTGTAAGATAGCTGATGTTACAAGAGGTAACATAGGCTACTTTTATTTTAAAAAAAAACATTAGGGTTCCGCGTGCCACCCATAAAATTAAGCCTACGCAGGAGAAACCGCTGAGCACAGCTAGTACATAATATAAATCCTTATCTCATATTACTTAGAGTCAGCGCAATGTGTTTTTGTCTTCCATTTCTCTCTAGCAGGCATATCGGTAACACTAAGCAATTTATGGAAACTATATCTATTAAATGCTACGGACAGAAATAAATAGTCATTCTCAAAAACAGGTGAACGCAAAATATTTACCGACTGGTAAAGACAAAGACGTATGTATAGTGTCTGAGACGGCGATAGACTCACCATCTGTCATGTTGGCACATAATCATCTTCGGTGAAAAGTGGGTGCTGTTACAACACCTCTGCCTACCCCTTCGAGGATTACAGGCGTAAGTATATGTATGTATGGTAAATTTAGAAATTGAAGCGCGCAGAACCTTGATTTTATAACAGTTTTTGTGCGCTTAATAACTGTTTATTAACAGTTAATGAATGTTCGAAAACCACTTAAACTTTAAAGAATTATTATATTGCTCGCAAATAGATGAAAGCTTCTCTTAAACATTTAATAAATATTAACTGCCTCGGCGGTCTAGAGGTTTCAAGGCACTGCTATAGACCATGAGGTCCTGGGTTTGATCGCCGGGCCGGGCAAAGTGATTTTGTGTTTTTCCACCCGTAATCTCCCAGTAGCAGCTCGGAGTCGGGTAGTTCACCTCTGCCTACCAATCCGTGGAGTACAGGCTTGAGCGTAGTCAGGAAGCTGCGTGGTTCATATCACGTCGGGGTCACCACTGTGGGGAGAGCGAGTGATCATGCCCATCCCTAGCAAAGGTAAGTTCTGGCAGGTGGGTGTCATGCCTGGGGAACCGCGGCTCCAACTGTTCAAGTTTTTGGAAACTTGTATAAACTGCAATGCGTTTGAAAACTCTTATTGCGCGATTTAGGTTATCGTGTATTTGCATTCAAATTTGGCATTTGTTAGCGAGTAGCGCCATCTGTGCAGCGAGTGGAGAAACGCTACTACATGTATGTTGAATATAGTATTTGCATATACCTATACAATTTCTATTAAGTTTCGATCACAATGAAAATTACAGAATCAAGTGAAATATATTTAATTCAGTACTTAAGGTTTATTTCAATATTAAAGTTTAAAGCGTTTTACTGTGAACTAGAGCGTGGTGCTTAAACCGACCATAATTATCTGTACTCTTACACAGAATGGATTTTAAATAATTGCGAGAGAAAATTGCGAGTGGAAATTGAAACGATTCCTTTCATAATTACCAGTATTATATTGCATCTAAATCATTATTAAAATTTTTAATGAAAGCCTTTTTTCAAATTAATATTATAGTTTAGTGTGCATATCTTTTATTTTGACAAGTGTAC
Organism: Watsonalla binaria; assembly: GCA_929442735.1. Classification (NCBI taxonomy): domain Eukaryota; kingdom Metazoa; phylum Arthropoda; class Insecta; order Lepidoptera; family Drepanidae; genus Watsonalla; species Watsonalla binaria. Next base: position 4,616,486 of record OV838932.1, read on the forward strand.
CGCTTATATTTTCACACAAAACACCATAACCAATGTAGAATCAATAAAAAATATTTTTTATGCCCTCACAAACAATAAAAAAATTATATGAGTCTTCTAATTTGAAGTGCAATCAGTCATTTTGAATTCGGATTATGATTGACAAAATTATGTTTATTTTTATATGAATACCCTCTTTTCGCATACATATTTACCTTTGACTGCAACATTAAAAATACTATCACTAGGAGAACATATGTAAGTATGTATAGCACGATGGGTCAGTGATTATGTGTGCCTGTTAGAAATAGATAAGGTTCACATAATTGAATATCAACACATAAGCAAGGGCAACTCCTCAGACGCGAAACTTAAGTTGAAGGATTAAACTAGTACTTGACCGCGTTTGTGACGTCATATCCGAGAGATATGACCTCGCAAGTTGTTTGTTATGTATCTGTTATTGAGGGTTATAACTTTACTCGGAAGGAGGAAATCTGAAATGGGCCCCTCCTTTTGATTTACTATCTTTGAAGAGATAACTTATCTTCGGTAGTGCAGATCAACTCGGGCTTAATAAGTAATTTTTCTTCTCTGTTACGTTTTTCTGGGTATACAAAATTTGAATATTATAGCAATATTTTTGTTTTTTATGACGAGCTATATCGTAACTAATGTGATTAAAACGTATACTTGTAATAGTTTAAGTTCCTCTTCATTAAGTACTAGGGACCCACCTTCATTTCGCTTCGGGTTATGATATTAATAGATTTTTTTATTATAAGCTCAACGGAGTTTATCTCCTTCTTGCCAGACAAAAACACATCAAGATCAGTAACATAGTTTAGAAAAACGATGTATTCAAAGAGACCAGGTAATTTTGTATGAAAATGGCAACTTGAATTTATTATTTAAAAAAAATTATTCATCTTTTAGAAAGTTTTGATAATTATTTAAAGAGTTATAACTATTGGCTTTGATATATAACAGAACACGACTATAATCTTACCTTGTCTTCCTATTGCCATGATAGTTTAACTTATCTAATAACACGTAACTATAATGAAAGAAAGAAAGAAAAATTACGTCATTAAAGCTGCCACTGTCTCAATCGAACTATGATGAGAATATCAGCTCGTCTTTCGACTGTTGGTCAAACAGGAAGTGGCAGGGTTACAAAGCGACGTATGAATAGTGTAAAGGTTGACACGGGTAAGCAGGGAGTGAAAGCTAAGATGACTGTTGAAAGGGAGACGTTACAACGTCGCGGCTTCATTGCAAAAACTAGCCACAACACCCTAAGGATTGCAAAATATACCCGATTAAAACACTCATGAGGTATATTTTAAAATACGAATGTATAATATAAATTACAGGGTGACGACACTTTAGCGTTAATAGCGCTAAGATCGAGGCATTATATTGAAGTGCATATACCGCATTGATAGGTGGTATGTGGTTATTTTTAAATTACTGGAAAATACATCTGTGTATCTGAAAATACATATAAATCTAGCTTACCTTACTTTGTAATCGTCATAAATACCCTCAATTATATAGAAACTCAATGTTGATTTCGTGGGCCCATCACAATAACATGTTAATTGAATAAGCGATAAGAGCAATAAGAGTATGTGTAAGTCCCTTGAATTGTAAAATATACCTGACATTTACATGCTCTCTAACGGCACGAGCGCTGGGGCAGAGTGTGTTTTATAGTGACTCAATGTTGATTTCTGCATTATAAAATACACCCAATGGCAACACGCTTTTTGGCATCATGACTTTACAAATAACGCCATGTCACGATAACCCCAAATGATTTTTGACATACAGGGCGGGTCGATACCATGGATAAATATCTGGGTGACGTGTAGCTCAGTTCCTTCGAATATGATTGAGGATGACGTAATGCCGAGCATTCGCATAGTTCTTCTGAGTTTATCGAGGTTCTTTCTCACAAACAACCTTTTGAACTTTGTGGTAATTACTGCTTATAATCCCCTATGATGCTGTCGCGAGTTATGACCGCTCGTCTAAAATTGTGCCATGTATTTTTCGCTTCATGCAAGATACAAACAATTACTACTGCGCATTCAAGGAGCGCTCATTAACTCTGTCCATATTATATAATTATAATTTTTTACAATTTCAATGTTAATTGTCTAATCCAATAGGGATATTATTGAATTCGAGCTGAATTTTAATAGGCATTTTAATCGAGCTTACCATCATCGATCTAAGCAGCGGTATTAAGAACTTCATAGCTGTGACGTTTCATATTATGATATCAAAATTAAGAAAGTTAGTTAGATGTCAGTGCTCTAATGATGATAGTAAGTCAATTTGCTAAACTTCAGTAAATTTTGTACGAGTAGGTTCCTATATCATGAGGCTTACGGTTGCAGAAAACATTAAGATTGCACCTGCATGTCTTTGGATACATTCTTTCACAATTATGTATAATATCTTACATGATAAACTAATCATCTCGATTGACACCTAATTATCATAAGTGGGAAGTGGTGTAGGGTCTCTGCGTACCCCTTCAGGGGTCCTTGTTCGAACAGGCAGAGACACAGAAATAGTTTTTTTTTTTAAATCAGTTTATTATGTGAGTATCGTATATACTATTTGGAATTACAAACAGACATTTCAATTTTATTTATCTCTATAGATTATTTCTATCTTTAATTTACAGTGCGCGGATAATCCTTGTTATAAAATCATTCCTTTATGAACTAGAAAAATATCTCTGGGGATTTATATCTCGTGAAGTCATGTTTTCTTTCAATTTCACTCACTTTGGATGTCTGCTTTTACAAATTTCTGACACAGCTGTTAACACTCGCAGTATGTTCAAGCTATAAATAATATTTATGTTAATATGATTTCGATGAAGAGAAATTCGATGATAAAGTATCTTTGTTTAAAATCTTTAGCGTTTACACACTACAATTCCAATAATATTTAATTAAATTAAAAAAAACACTGCTATTTATATTTAAAAAAAACTGTGATAATTGGTCCACCCAAAATGAATCCAATAACGATTTTAATAACGTACAAATACATCTTATTTTCTATATTCAACTGCATCGGATGCTAAACAAACTTGCGAATAGTTCTAAAGGCAGAAACTGATGCGCCTTAGAACTTTTCTACGTGACGTATAGAAAATGCATCGCATAGTAAGAAGGCTTATAGGAGCTGACTTTAAAGTAGTTTGAACGCTAAGCGTGAATCGCATTTGCCCCTTTCCAAGCATAACTCAGCTGGTGACCTCCTCAAGTTCCACGTCGGTAATTTAACCAGTGAATAGGTACATTTCACAAACGAGACGCAATTACATTTTCCATAGAATTTAAAATATCTACTAGTGTTTTTCTTACCTCGCAGGAGAGATCTGTAAGAAGAGCTTTTATATTAATTGAGTTCTTATTATTCTTTGCGTAAGGTATTAAATTGGTTTTCAGAAGGCGGAAACCGGTCGTAAAAAGATTAGACTTTATTCACGGTCGGGAGAACCGTGGAAATGAATATACATATATATCAAATTCCCTAACGCATAGAGAGTTAATTAACATATATATGCTCACGCCTGTATTCGCCGAAGGGGTAGGCAGAGATATTGCTATCACAACACCCACTTTTCACCGAATTTGATAAAGTGTCAACGTGACAGATGGTGAGTCTATCGCCGTCTCAGGCACTATACATACGTCTTTGAATTACTTCTCAGAAATATGCAGGTTTCCTCACGATGTTTTCCTTCACCGTAAAGCACGTGGTGTGAAATCACTGTACATAAGTTTTTTTTTAGAAAGCCTCATTGGTACAGGCCCCGCTGGGATTCGAACTTGCGTCGCTTGCGTAGCAGGCGCCTGCTCTAACCCCGAGGCCACCACGGCTCCACGGCTCTTAATTAACGTAACACATAAATAAATAATAAAACAACGATACCTTGAAAAAGTTCAACTTCATCTAGTGTTAGGTAATATTTTCAAATAGGTACTTTCGTTTGACAGTTTGTGAGAATGCCTAATAAGCAGGGAAACCTTGTGTCAATATTATATGTTAACATAATCGAATCACTGCTCCACTATTAGGCCACTTGTCCTTCCAATTAAAATATACAGTGCAGTGAAAGCGGCCACAACTGCGTATAAAGGGACATGTATTTGGTTTCATTACCCTGTATCAACACAACTCCATCGTATGGCCGTGACGGCAAACAACCAGTGAGGCTGCGGCCTTATGCGGCACAGAAATTGTTTAGTGTATGCTAATATTTGCTGAGGTTTTTGGCGTGTAAATTTATAGCCGCGAATTATTACAGCTGTTTAGTACAGATAAATGTTTTAAAGAGCTTTTATCTCGTTAATGTGTTGTTATAAGGGTTTCCTGAAATGGTTTTTGGGTTCGTTTGTTTACGGAGTACCCTTTATTAGGTGCGTGGATTGGCCATCTTATGTACATATCGATAATATCCGATACCGTTTTCAAATAAATGACTTTAGCTTCCGTACCTTACCAAGTCTAGGCGGTATAAATAGCAAAGCCAAAGTCAAAAATATATTTATTCGATTAGACTTTTTACAAAGTACTTTCAAATGATCAGAATGACATAATTATACAGAATTATACATGCTACCGCGAGGTTTGGTAGTTTGCTTGTCCGCTGTCTGGTATCCATAGTACAAGCTCTGCTTAGTTTTTACTAGACGGAGTTATAACATTTCTGTATTTGTATTTATGAATAAATTACGAAATATATATAAAAAAAATATATATTATTAGTTACAATGCATAAATGTCGTTAAAAAATAACGTAAAGAAAAATCTAGTACTTCTACTTATATCTAAATGCGTAGCTCGAGATGACCAGCCCCCACAAGCAGCACCTGTTCACAAGTATGGCGCGAATGCCAGCCATTCACCGCCTCAACCATCATAGAGCGAAGTAGACAACCCGTCATCCTGAGATTCGGTTTATGTTTTATCCTTACATTTAATAAAACGAATCTAATAACAAATAAGTAACTAAAAACTAATTACAAGTAGAAAACTTGGGCCAAATCGGTGTCTCTCGGGATCGTGCCAAGAAGGCTGGCAGCATTGCCACGTTGAATAGCAATGCTGATACATTTATATTGCGCAGTTTTAGGGTGCAGAAGAATTTATAATTATAGATGTTTTTTGTGACATATCTGAATTTCAAGGATACAACAAAATAGAAAAATATAATCAATGGTTCGACCGCAAGCTAATTGGATCATGACAGGATGCTGACAAATGGTCAAAAAACTATCTCTAGGTAAAAATGGCTTCGAATAGCTCGCAACAATGTTGCGATAATGAAGACCGCCACACCGCCATCACTACAGTGACAAAAACGCATTATTGAAAATTTCCACGTCCATTCTATAACTATCGTACTAATTCCCATATGTCGATTATTTCATATTAGCATTGATTGACGTGTCTTTTCAAGGACGTATGTATTATTAGTAGGTATGAGCTCAAAGAGGAGCACAACCTGCGCAGTGCTCCGTATCAAAGTGTCCGCCTGGACTCGCTTCGGTGGATCGACGCGTCTCGCCTCGACTCACCCCGACGCCTCCAAAGACCAGACCACACAGGCTAAGATAAGCTAGCTTTAACTTAGCTCACTTATCTTACCGTATACATACACGGTACCGTTAAGAGTTTTGATTAACTGCCTCGTTGGTCTAGTGGTTATCAAGTTTGCCTGCCAATCACGAGGTCGGATCAAAAATAGATATTGGGTTTTATTGTCAAGAAATTCAATTCAATTATAACACATTCAAGTCAACGCTCAAAACTCGTAAAAGTACCCAGCTATGTCAGGAGAATTAAACCAAAACAGTCTAATCTATTTACATTCTCACGCCTTCACCCCAGTATTTCTGAAAGGTAGCCAGAATTGCTATGTCAACGTGACAGATGGTGTGTCTGTTTTAGTCACGGGCATACTTGCGTCTTTGAAGTTCCTCATAATATTGCCTTACTACGTATTCATTCACATTGTGTAATAGGTAACTACTTAAACCACTGGGCCACCTTAGCAGATCACAACAGTCTATATGTGGTTTCATTATAGGCCAGCTTTGGTGTGCACACTATTATTTAATAAATAAATAGTAACATTGTAGATCGCGTGGGTCGTCTGTCCCGCCCACGAGCGACAGTTTCGTTTAGCCGAGCGTTGCCGAAGCCGAATGTGTTAGCTGTTGCTATCGGCGTTTCCAAGCCTCTCTATTTTGTGACATCTGGATGGTAGCCTGAAGAGTAGTCCTGGTTGCAGCCTGGGTCCCATCCGTACATCGTGTTAGCGAACGATCCTTGCTCCTCTTGCCGTCGACCCGTTCCGTAATCATCAACCTTTCTTGGCTGTCTGGATCGCGTCGTGCTGTATGCCCGAAGAACTTGAGGACTCTTTGAAGACAGGTTGTTGATAGCCTTGTTGTAATGTTGAGCTGCCTGTGTATTGATTCATTTGTCCGGTACTGTGTCCAAGATATTCGTAGCCAGCACCACTTTTCGAATGCGTCAATCCTCGAACACACACAGACTTTTAATTTCTAGGTTTCAGCAGCATATAATAATACCGACAAGACGAGGGTCCGCATGAGTCTGATCTTGGTTTTGCGGTTTATAGATCTGTTTGTCCATATCCTCTCAAGTTTCTTAACTGCCGATTTCGCCATTTGGGATCTTCTGATCACCACTCGTTCGCAATCACCGTCATCACTGATTTGTAAGCACACAAATTGGTGAACAACTTCGAGGTCGCGCAATTCGTTTTTTCGCTGTAGGACGCCCGCTCTATCATAGACATATTTAATTATTTATTTTATTCTGTCATCTTTAGCATGGTCTGTAATATCGCGGAATGAATAAAATCATGAATAACACGAGGAAAATAAACAATCTAACGGTGTTAGCTTCGCGTAGCTTACGGTGTGTACTATACTAAGCCCGCCCCATTCCTATATCTCAACTGAGCCTCGCTGTAACACTGTAAACGAAAACTTTTAACAACATGTCATGTTCTTTTGTAACTACAAAAAGCTTACAGATAACTTATAATTGAGATGAACTAAATCGTTCCGCTTCTAGCCAGTAAAGTATTACTTCTTTTATCGATCAACATTTTGTGATTCGTAAAACTCATGGCATAGGAAAGCTTTTAGTCGCTCGGATTTAACTAAAAATGTCGGACGAAAAATGTTGGAAAAACATGGTGGAAATGTAAAACTAGATTGGAATGTAAATCAAGTCCGCCTGTTCGGTGTTCCCTCGATTCCCGATACACCTGATTACCAAAATGAACTTCACTGAGTAAACAATACTGGGTGAATAATCTTTTTGTATTCACTGCCTAAAATACTATTTCTATTTCGTATGTATTATGTTCATTCCGTCGAATTCGAGAAGGTTTAATGTTTCAAAAGTCATTTATTACAAATAAAGCTTACGTACGCATTCGGGCTTTGATGATATCAAATAAAGTATATAATCTAAATATATGTAACTCAAAAGTGACTGACTGACTGACATAGTGATCTATCAACGCACAGCCCAAACCACAGGACGGATCGGACTGAAATTTGGCATGCAGGTAGATGTGATGACGTAGGCATCCGCTAAGAAGGATTAATTCTACCCCCAAGCGGGTAAAATAGGGGATGACAGTTTGTATAAAACTTTGTAAATTTTAAACTGATATATTATATAAAACTAAATCTACGTGGGTGAAACCGCGGGGCACAGCTAGTTATCTGATATAATTTATTCCTTATATACAAAATGTGCTCCCTACACTTACAGATACGAAATATTGAATATTCATAGTAATTCATAATAATTTTGACTCGTTTGTTAAAGTTTTAAAACATAACATAATATTATCATTGAACAAAAAACAAACCACAAAAATCTTTTGAATTTGGAAACTTAGTTGAAAATATATTCCAAGAACATCATGATTTTGCATAATTAAAACAATCGAATGTTATTCGTTATGTAATTAGCATAACATGAATCCAAGCTATAATTAACGTAGGTATAATCATACTTTGAACGTGAATTATCACATAAGTTAGTAATCTAGTTCTGAATGTGAAATACTATTCCCAAATGTCAATATCCAGTTCAGTTATTATGCAAAATTACTCATTAGCTTAGCCATACGCGAATCTGCAACAATACATTGCGTGCTAATAGCAGGCAATTTACAATATTCGCTCAAAACGTTTCCAGTTAAGCGACCTGACTTGTTCAATGTGAACGCATGAGTAACTAATTTGCTACATTATTTATGTGATGAAAGTGCTAATTAGGCTTGGAGCGATGCGTCAAACAACCTCGTCGAGCCTGTTACCTTACTTTTATTAAGCTCGAAGGACCAATTTTAGTACATAAAGTTGAAATTGGATACTTCTTACAGGAACCTGGCTATGCTAGTTGTAAAGAATTATATAAAGCCAGATCGTAAGCGTAGTAAGTGCCTTTAGGACTAACTTTGTATAATTTCGTGGCAGGTTGAATGATAGCGGTGAATGAACGGAAAACAATTCATACTTACACACGTACATTCCGAAAACAAACGGGTAAGCTTATTTAGAAATACAAACTTTAGGATAATGTGAGGACGGGACGCGTGGAACACGTGTCACCCCGTAACTGTTGAGGATACAAGCTAACTGGGACTGCGGTCCCAGTTTAGCATTCATAGTTTGCAATAGCCGCTTACCATCGGACTGGGTATACTTCTTTACCACTTTGTAGTATTAAAGAAAATATTACATACATATGCCCGCGGAGCCGTGGCGGCCTTGAGGTTTGAGCAGTCGCCTTCTACGCAAGCGACGCAAGTTCAAATCCCAGCGGGGCCTGTATTCCCCGAAGGGGTAGGCAGAGGTGTTGTTATCACAACACCCACTTTTCATCGAATTTGATTAAGTGACCGACGTGACAGATGGTGAGTCTATCGCCGTCTCAGGCACTATACATACGTCTTTGAATTACTTCTCAGAAATATGCAGGTTTCCTCACGATGTTTTCCTTCACCGTAAAACACGTGGTGTGAAATCACTGTACATAAGTTTTTTAGAAAAACTTATTGGTACAGGCCCCGCTGGGATTCGAACTTGCGTCGCTTGGGCAGCAGGCGACTGCTCTAACCCCGAGGCCACCACGGCTCCTATTTCCTAGTAATTTCCACATTTCCTAGTAAATTAATATAATTGTGTTATTTAGAGAAAGAACTCTCCCATGCCTCGAGATAGGAATGCGTTCTATTTATTTGTATGTCACTAAAGACTAACGCACACTTCAGTCCCGCAGCGGACCAGCATCGACTCAACTCCAGGCGGTAAATATTATTCGTAAGAAATGTCCAATTCCGTCTCAATCTCGGGACAAGTTCACGAACTATGCGAGGCGGCGACGATCTCTTTCCGAGCTGATATACTCGTACCTACATGTGTGCGATAACCTTAATACAACGCTTCGTAACTATCTCTAGCTCACTCTTACGGTGGCAATAACACGTCACAATACGACCCATGGGTTTATGAATTCACCCGCCGACCTCTACCCGGCAAACTCTGAATATTTCTCCAACTTTAATGTCTTTAACTGCACCTGTTTTCCCCGCTACCGTATATTTTTGTGGAATTGACCGATTAAAAGACCGGTAAAAAAATGTGCCGAAAATGAATTCCGGTTAATTACATCTGGATTTATAGCATTCGTTAACTTTTCATTCTGTTTCCATTTACATTTTGTGTCGCTTGTTTTATTATTATTTTTATTTACTATTTATATGTTGAGTATATATATATTGTGCTTGTAACTAAATAATTCCTCTATTATAATGGAATTGCGCCGCTATTTGACCGGCATCTTTATTACAAAGTAACTGAATTATTTACAATCTTCAAACGTTCTGATTACGACATTTAAGATTTCCATTTTCATTGTCAGTTGATCCCGAGGCGCCTCAGTAATTCCAGCCCATCTATATTGAAAATACTTGGGAAGCCGCGACATCGTGTAATATAATCTTAATAAAAAATTTGCTCCACCTTGAAAGGTACAAAGTATTAGCATACATTATTTGCGTAGAGCCTCGTGTACACCGTAAATTTATGGGCATGTAATATCGGGACAATTGTAAAGGGAACGAGACTGAGGGAATGTTACTACCACGTCTCGCTTAATTTATAGGACGTAATATTACGGCTGCTCTTAACTCCCTCACCTGAACACGACTCGTCACAGCTATGCACACCCAGCTTAAGAACATAATCTTTATTACCAACTCCACTCCTAACTGAGACTTCCTTTTATTTTACTCCTCGCGGTAAACGTAATATATCCAGGATTACGTGCTCCTTTGAAATATGCAGTATCTCAGAGCAAAGACGAATATATTATGATGTTTCTTTAAGCAGCGTAGCGAGCCTCAAATCTCATTGTGCTCGTTTTTTATCCCGTTGTAAATATGCAGATTTTCATATACGTAGATGTACAGCGAGCCATCAGCTGTTACTTGAATTATTGATTGTGAGGGCCCGAACACCGCATCGCGTATGAATAATTAATTCGTGTTGTGGGTTCATTTCAAAATATTGCGTTGCGGTGTTTTGATTTTTTACCTGAGCCACAGCAGATGGCCTGACTCGTGGGGATTTGTGTGTTTTCCTTCCGGATAATTTTAAATAAATGTATTTATTTTAAACGTATTCATTACGTAGATGACAGTGTAGAAAAAGAGCTGAATCAGCAGGGATTTTCAAATTGCTTTCCTTTGTCATTGAAATTGGTTGATGCGCTTTGTGAAAATATTCGATGCCTTTGTTGGTGGATTAGGGCAAATAAGGTCAGTCTTTGGGACTTTTTATTAAATTGTTAACGGATAAAGCTGCAACCATAATATATTAAATCCAATGGATTAAATTTGTTAGGAACTAAAAATGACGCAGGGTCGTATCGTAACATTGTCATCTATTATAGGGTAGAATTTCTAGTGTACCTAGTTAGTACAATATTTCCTTCTTAATGCTAGTGTGTAAGTTATCTAGTGCATTGTTCTTAGGAGTACCAAGTCGGCTATCAAAATAAAATTGCTTGGTTAGAAATAAATGTTTCCAACATTAAAATATAAGATGCTAGTTTTATTGAAAAGAATTCATGTGTAATCTATCTTGATTACACTCGAAAAACATTATCATATTCCTAAAGAAGTCGAGGTATAATTAAATGAAATTAGCCATATGTTATCTCGGAGCTTTCTACGAATAAAACGTGCTATATTTAATGAAGAAAAGTAATATTTAAGAGGTATTTATGAGGTTTTATGAGGAGAGGAAGCCGCGAACTTGCTCCAAGCGAAGTTAACAGACTCAGAAATAATAATTTAACATACTATTTCCTTATAACTTTAACTTAGCGGTGGGAGCAGTTAAACGTACCCAACTTGCTTCTGTAGTTAAGCTTCAGTAATAACATAAGTGCATCCACTTCGACTGAAATATTATATCTGTGGAGTTACACAATTTGAAAGCCACATCTCCCAAACTTTGTCGTATGTTCAAATTATAGCCCTCAGCTTCAGACTATGGGTTGAATTAACCAGAAGTGGAGGTATAAGCTTTGTATTTAACGTCTTTTCTATTAGCTTTTGACTAACTTGCGGGTTAAAGTCCCCAGTCTCTATGAACTGATATTTGGTAAACTCTTTTAGCTCTCGGAACAATTATTTTTAAGTTAGATAAAAGCATACATACATACATATGCTCACGCCTGTATTCCCGGAGGGGGTAGGCAGAGGTGCTGTAATAACAGCACCTTCTTTTCAACGAAGATTAAGTGCCAACGTGATAGATGGTGAGTCTATCGCCGTCTCAGGCACACACGTCTTTGTATTACTTCTCAGACATATGCAGGTTGCCTCCAGAAAAACTCAGTGGTGCAGGCCCCAGGGTTACCACTGCTCTAAAAAAAAACATCTTTGGTATGTTTTTTCATGTATGGTATGGTGCGTGATAACATCCTGAGTACAGAACAGATTCTGATAATCTGTTAAAAAAATCACATTCATTGCCGGCTAATAAAACGTTGCTTATAAATGTTTCAGATTTTATTTTACTGTACTATCAAAATCATTCTTAATCAATAATCTAAATAAATAAATTTTACAATAAAAATATCATTCAGAATTACTTATTTTCCTTGAAATTTAATTCATGCCAAATGTAGTATTTTATTCTACTTCAATAATCACCTAATGTTAATTATAGATGAGTTGTCAGTTGAAGCTCGCTAACCCGTCGCTATTTCCTTGTAGCTAAGCGATTCAGAACATTGACGAGGGTTAAGAATTCTAATCTTAACTGTGTGCATTAAAAAGGATGGTCCGAAGTGCTCTGTTCAAATACGTTTTCGTCGAAATATGTCCACGAAAAAGGATGATAGTCTCCCACCACAGTTTAAATATAAGGTTTGTAAGTAGTTAGGTATCAAGGAACAAATCTTTCATAATGACACTCACACAGACGCGCGCATCTATGAGAAAATAAACGGAACAGGCGTAATGACAGTTAGCGTTGACACGTCATGGCCGATCGCGTATATGTCATTCACGTATTTTGCCAACTTCTCGGAACTTTAAAACTACAAATCTACATTATTTTTACAGTAAATAAATAAAATTCAATTTTAAATTTAACATGCCTCACGCTCAAAAGAGCAAACGTTCGTATTTCAAAAAGTAGGCCTAAATTCCTTACTGTTTATAAAGCTTATATTGATACTATGCCCCCCCCCCCCCCTTTTAGTGTGGTGACGAATACAAGGTATAGGTATAAGTTTTCTACTATTATCTATTATATTAGATATCTAGAGCTCGTGGCACAGTTGCTATTGCGCATATCATTCGATCAGCGAAGTTAAGCAACCCTAACCCTAGGCAGTAATTGGATGGATGACCGCGCCTCGGAAAGCACATTAAGCCGTCGGTCCCGGTTGCTAACTTATCATCTTTGGCAATCGTTACAGGTCAGTTGGAGGCCTAAAATAATCTATGAACTGGTTTAACCTAGATCACAGATTTTCCTCGTTAAAGGGGTTGCGAAGGTCAGATGGCAGTCGCTTTATATAAAATCAGGTGATCAGTCACTTCACAACAATGTATGGGATAAGGCAGAGTGATGACGATGAACCTGAAAATTACTATTTTCGCTGAGCGCTCATAACTCGTGACGCCACCTTTACTTGCGACTACTTACAAGCCTCACAAGGCTCACGAAAGCTTCAAATAAAAAGTAATCTTTTTTTTATGTAACGTTTTTGGCCACCGTGGGTTCACCCTTAATACCTTGTGTATGACTTGCAAGTATTTGCTCTCGGTGTATTGTTTGTGGGGAAATAGGGTTAAGGCTCCTTAAAAAGAACCTATTAGGGTAACATCTGCCTTTAGAAGTTTGAATGTTTCGAATACCAGAGCGATAGCAGAAAGTTTTTGCTCCACCTTCCAATTTTAGCACATTTTTCTTATACATATGCGCACGCCTGTATTCCCCGAACGGGTAGGCAGAGATGTTGTAATAACATCACCCACTTCTCACAAAAGATGAATAAGTGCCAATGTGACATATGGTAAGTCGCCGACTAAGGCACTATACATACGTCTTTGATTTACTCAGATATATGCAGGTTTCCTAAGGATAAATCACTCCACATAAGTGTTTTTGAAAAACTCATTGGTGCAGGCCCAGCTGGGATTGGATCTTGCGCCATTTGCGTAGCAGGGGACTGCTCAATCCCCACTATTACGAGAAATTCGTCAAGTTTCAAATATGCAAACTCTATATTTTAGGGTAGTGGTTTTTACGTTACGACATTCACACGCATAAATATAGCAAATATAATCATTAGCACTGAAGCGAAGAAATAATAGGAGAGATGTTCCTAAGTATGCGTCTGTGTGCGTACGCCTTCATTTATGGAAACTATTACACTACATTATTTTTATTTGTAAATAACTTTCAAACGTAATCTTGAGGTTAATTAAAGATATGAATACATAACTCTATCAAGATCTCAAAGGAAATGCGAGATGTATTAATCCCAGACATTACGTATAAACTGCTTTCAGCGTGTAGTGTGCATTCGAACATAATAAATTCCGCATACTATGAAGTTATCCGAAGTTAAATCGAATTTCATCTACTTCTTGAAATTCTTGAACATATTTAACTTTTTCAAAGCTGAGTAAAGTAGGTAAGTATTCAAACAATGATGTTCTATAAAACTGAAGAGGCAGATATGATGTTATTAGCGTAAGTAAAGCTGCGCTTTCTCTTTTACTCGCGTACTTATCCTTTCTTCTGTACGAGGGGTCAACTATGATCGTTTGAGCAGCGCGTATTAAGAACTTCTTAGTTTTGACGTTTTATTTATTATTATAAATATGAAACTGCAAAGCTCAGAAGTTCTTAATACGCTCGGCTTAAACTAATGATGGTGGTCCCCTGTTATTTCGGAAAAAGAAATCGGAGAAAGATTTTAAACGTCGATTACTAATGAATATAACATGTCCAGTTTTACAATATCATTGTACAACATTTAATATACAATAACGCAGTCTTATCCAATATAAGTAAAATGCATTAGCATAGATTTTTTGCAAATCAGAACAATTTGCACGGAACGAATCATATAGCGAAACGTTTTGAAATAACTACGGTTATTTATTTCCTTGAGTAAAGAATGGTCCGGCCTTCCTGCAAAGCGTAAATGTTCACGCGATACTTATTTCTTTAACTGCAAATTCCTAAATATGTAGTTCATTTAAAAAAACAATACAATTTTTTTTACAATACAAAAAAATTCAGTCTGACAGTAAGCGGTTTCTAAAGTCAATCAAAGTTTGTAACATCAATGCAGGTAGCTACTGCAGGTAGCTACTGCAGGTAGAGTGCAGAAGTTATGAAGATGTTTTCGCGTCAGAGAACGATAGCTTAACTTAACACCTCGTAACCACATACTATGCACCATTCAGGGAGCTTCGTAGACTTTAGTCCAGAAAGAAACCTTCAAAAGCTACCTGACCGCTCCGGAAAAGACAGCTGGTAACCCAGCTGTCTTTTGTGGCGAATCGTAATGATTTAATGTTGGAACGTTCATAAACCATACATTTATCAATACCTCTGTGTCAAACTTAAACATATAAGTCTACCTGGTTTGTACCCAGGATTTAGGATAACGAGATTACACTCAATCCTGAATTCATACGATTTATATTCACCGAATCGTACCAATTTGAACGAAGGGATTAGTCGGGCTTCATTCATAGCTGTGTTAGTCTTTACATCTGTTTAATATTAAATTGTTCTAAGTTCTTATTGCTAAGCTTCTGAATATTAATTACTTGATATCTCCAAAGACATTCCGTCTTAGAGGAATAATTCAGTTCCTCTAATAATAACTGGTCGAGATTGCGGTCCATGGCAAGCGGTATTGTTATCATTGTAAGGCTCTCAAACGGATTTAGGTATCGGAATAAATTAACAAGTGTTTGTGTTGTTAAACCCTTCGATGTTCTCCGTTTTATTCGGATTGGATTATTGGAATTCTTGGATTAGTTTACTAAAAGCCTTCAGCTTTCAGTTAGCTCTCAAATACTCTTCTCCAATTCTTCAGAAGTGATTAGTTATTTTCTTCCTCTTAGTTTTATTTATAAAGAGCCGTGGTGGCCTTGAGGTTTGAGCAGTCGCCTGCTACGCAAGCGACGCAAGCTCGAATCCCAGCGGGCCTGTACCAATGAGTATTTCTAACAAACTGTGCTTGTAACTATATTGCTAAAACCAATTTCACTAAATACCTAGGAGTCATTATAGATGAGAAACTCAATTTTGGCGAGCATATAGCAGTCACTACTGCGCGAGTTAGGAAAGTCATCTACGTTATGAAGCAACTCCGTGACATAGCACCAACAAGTCTGCTAAAGTCCGTTTATTTTTCTCTCTGCCAGTCCGTCCTAGCGTACTGCATCTTAGCGTGGGGTGGGTCCGCTACCTCATATTTCGCTAGCCTAGAGAGAGCTCAGCGGGCGGTTCTGAAGACGATGCTTAAGAAACCCTATCGTTTTCCTACTTCGATTCTTTTCCAGGATGCTCAAGTGCTTAGTGTCAGAAAGATGTATATTCTTAAAATTGCTCTCACAACCCACAAAGAAGTACTCAACTCCAACGACTATGGAAACATGATCAAAAAACGTGTGTTTAAAAACGTGTAGTTCCTTGTATCTATAATCTGGTCCTGTATGGCTAGCATGAAACCTTCTGTTTCTGGAAATAATTCGCCATTCCTGAGCCATGAGTTCGACGAAATTTTGTCGACGTTTGGATCTAACAGGTCGCGGCGATGTCTCCCGTGCAGTGATTTCTGCAGCCAAATTATTAAAAAACTTATGTACAGTGATTTCACACCACGTGCTTTACGGTGAAGGAAAACATCGCGAGGAAACCTGCATATTTCTGAGAAGTAATTCAATGAAGTATGTAAAGTGTTTGAGACGGCGATGGACTCACCATCTGTCACGTTGGCACTTAATCATCTGTGGTGAATGTGATTACAACTCCTCTGCCTACCCCTTCGGGGAATACAGGCGTGAGCATATGTAGTTTTATTTTTGAAATCAAATGCTTTGGTCGCCGTGGGGTTTGAGCAGTCGCCTGCAACACAAGCGACGCATGTAATTATGAGTTTTTCTAAAAATCTGAAACATGAAACCTGCATATGTTTTAGAAGTAATTCAGAGACATAATAATGCACCGTGATGGACTCACGCTCTGTCACGTCCATCTTCGGTGAAAAGTGAGTGTAGTTGTTATCTCAACTGTCAACTGTTGAAATAGTAAGCAGATGTGTCAACACATCTGGTAACCATTTCAACTCCCATCCCTTTTCCCTCATATTTATTATTTTTCATTGATGAATCAATTCTCGGATTCGATAATACGTGTACGAAATTGAATATTGATAAGTTATTCGCTTGAATTAACTAGATTAATTCTCAATTAAGTTTATAGAACGAAAACATAATTAAAGAGAGTACAAGGTACTTAGCTTAATGGAAGAATTGATTTAAGATACGAAACGAAAGAAATCGAAATAATCCAATTAACAATTACCTATCTCGCAAAATCACGACACACTTTCCTTACGCTGCGTTTTATTTGAGTAATTTAATTAAAAAAATATTGGTTACATTTCGCAGGGGCGCCGACAGACCGAATGTTCGGTTATTGTTGGAAAATTCCTTGTAATTCGTTGGTACGGCGGGCGGGAAGAGCTCCGGCAAATCTCCACTCACTATAGGGTTATCACACCATATCTGTTACTATTGCACAAAGAATTTTTCGAAATCCCAAGCAATTCTGAATTTAAATTCAATCGCCTTTAAAAGATATTAGATTATTGACTAACAATAAATTACAATTATTAAAAAGGAAACTACTTAGGTATGAGACGTAGACTTTTTCAAAATCAATAAAGAGCTTCATCATTGGTGGAGTTCAATCTACAACTTTGAAATCGTTGTAAAGGTTGGGTTACTAAAAGTACTTACACATATCGCTTTTTTTAAAGAAAAAAGTTAAAATATGGGATCCCAAAAGGCCCCGAAGCGGTAGGCAGAGATGTTACAAGAATCACTTTTTACCAAAGATGATTATGTGCCGACAAGACAGATAGTGAGTTAATCGCCGTCTAAGGCACATCTTTAAATTTCTTTCAAAGCAGGTTCCTCACCATATTTTTGTTCATCGTAAATCTCTTGAAATCACTACACTTGGGCAGCAGGCGATTACAGCTATTAATTAAATTTAAACTAGATTCCAAAATATTTCACTTACAAACTTTCGTACCGTGTTTATCCCCCTAAGGGGGCTTAGGGGTGGAATTTTGGAAGGCCCTCTCTTTGTGAATATCTCTATACCCCACAAAGAAAACACCCTCCGTAGTTCATGTCTCTAGGACCAGCGGTATAGGCCGTGCGTTTTAAAGTCAGTCAGAACATATAATTTTAGAAAATAGGAATTATTTTAATCTATAACGTGAGAGCCCTACTCGTTTCGCAATTCGTCCGCCCAACGAGAACATTCTGCAGGCTCACGACCAATTGCGTCTGCCTTTTTACGACTCGATGCCATTGTTCGACAAATATGAAAAAATAAATTCTCAGGTATAAATTTTGCCATAACTACTCGTTACTGCTCCGACGTCGGGATTGTTATGTTAACTGCATTTCCGATGAGCTGAACATTGTGTTGGTAGATATTTTTGTTTTTGCTGACTCTTGGACACGACTTGCTGATAATCCGACATCTGTAACACTTAAAATAAGGAGGCTTAAATAAAGCTTTTTTTATTTCTTTTACATATCTACACGAATTACTCGAAAGCGGGTGGATGGATGTTTTATCGTGTCAGGAAAGGTGGTTCCATATATTGTCTTCCAGTGTAAACGGATCGTTACTTAGCTAAACCTACCCTAGGTTCAGCTAAAACTCGTCAAAAACACACCGTGCAAATGTCATGTATATATCAGTGCCAGTGGCTATACGGCTGTATATTGATATATAGATCAGTCAGTCTGAACTTTGAAATGTATATTCCTATATTTAATTCAATTTCAATTCAAAATATCTCTATTTGATTAGAATTTTAACAAAGTACTTTCAAATCGTCCGAACGACATTATTACACAGAATTATACATACAACCGCCAGGTTCGGAAGGCTGTATAGTAAAGTAGTATTATTCTTCTAATAGAATAACTTTGTTCATGTCGGTAAACTAATCACTCTGGCCTTAGATTTTATTAAGGATTTTAAATACAAGGTTCGTTATACTCAAGAACAGTTACCTGTCTTACCGAATTAGTGTGAATTAATCGTTTCATAAAACGCTTTGGTTTTACTCAACACAGATAAGTAAATTAATAAATTTTAAAACTTACTCTAGCTCAGACTCTCAGCTCGCCTGAAATCCCCTGAAACTTAGTACTTACAAAGCTACTAAGTCTTCGTTCCGACAAGAGACTTGCGATTAATCGCTGCGATTATCCGCTCACTTCTTGTTCGAGTATTCCTGTAGTATTACATTCTTAGAATGGAAGAGAAAACACATTGCACCGACCCCAAATAACGTGGGAGTACGGCAGGAGGATGATGGTTAGGACATGATGACAGATGGGACTCCAACCCGCGACCTCTGCAAACCGTGCAGTTGCTTTGCCAACTGAGCTCTCACTTCTTGTGTATATTTTTTTTATCTGTTTTTAAAATAAAATAAAATCAAGACTACTGTTCTCTTTTTTTTTTAATTTAAATCATAGAATTGAGTGTCATGCATGCATATAATCGTAAGAATATCGTGATAGTATTATTTTTGACTAGCTGTGCAACGCGGTTTCACCCGCATAGACTTAATTTCATGGGGGACTTTGTTTCGCGGAGCTCCATTTTTTTTTTAAATAGCCGTAGCTAGTTTCTCTTTGTAACATCAGCTGTCAGCCAATTTAAGTTCCTTTAAAATCAGTCCAGATGTTTCAGAGATAGAGAGAGAGATAAAATAGTGGTTTTATGTTTGTGTGTATAGTGTGTATGTATGTACTCTCCACCTGTCATGTTGTGTATCTTGTAGCACAACTTGAGTCCAAACACTTCTCCTCTTCCCAGAAGAGAGAAAAATGCTTTTATAATTGATTTCAAGTATTAAACTTCACTAATTATAAATTTTCTCGTTAAAACTAGAACGTCATAACTCTTTTGTCCGCAATCACAAGTTAAATTACAGACATAACAACAAACAATCTTAATTGAATTAAAATTACGAAATTCCGGAGAAGCCTTTCATTCGATAATTTTGTTGACAGTCAAAACATTTACCAAAAACAAAAGTTTCCTGGTTTGTTTGAGGGTAATTCTATTAACTCCGCAAAATGTATTCTCTGCAAAATCGTAAATTGGTCATCTTACGATTTTTATATTATGTAATAAATTAATTGCGGTTTTCTTTGTTCGTTTCAAAAAGGGCTTATGAGTTTATTTTCTGGGCAAATTCATTAATTATCAGCTTAGCTTGTCTAGACACGATGAAATACAAGGTCGGTAACGTTGTTAAAACGATCGATTACATTGCGAGCGATATATTATAATCTCTACGTTGCAGGTTTGTTTTATACTTTAATAAACAAGGACTTATATTTTAAAAGTGATTTGTTTATTTATCAGTCGTTTGCAAGCGACGCAAGCTTGAATCTCAGCAGCCTGCACCAGTGACCTTCTCTAAAAACTTGAGTGCAGTTATTTCACCCCATGTGCTTCACGATGAAGGAAAACATCGTGATAAAAACTGCATATGTCTGAGAAGTAATTCTAAGACGTCTGTTTAGTGTCTGAGATGGCGATGAAATCCCCCTCTGTCATTTTGGCACTTAATCATATTCGTTGAAATGTGAGTGTTGTTGTTACAGCACATCTGCTTACCCAATCTGGAATGGCGTCAGCCAATTTTTTATTTTTTGTGTACTAAATTCAATAATGTATTTGGAAAGAGTAAGTTTCTTGCTGGGTTCTTCTCAGTAATAGTGACCATCTGAACCGTGCGTCCGTAGCTTTTATAACCCTTCACATTGATTATACAGGGGTATAATATAATAATTGTGAAGATTTAAAAGTACTTTGTTTAAAGACTTATAAAGATGAGACTAATAAATATATTATTTGATTTTATTCATAGTTACATAATGCTCACGCATATATTCCCCGATCGGGTAGGCAGAGATGTACTTATAAAAGTGACCATCTGAACCGAGCGTCCGTAGCTTTTATAACCCTTAACATTGATCACACAGGGGTATAATATAATAATTGTGAAGATTTAAAAGTACTTTGTTTAAAGACTTATAAAGTTGAGACTAATAAATATATTATTCGATTTTATTCATAGTTACGTAACGCTCACACCTATATTCCCCGAACGGGTAGGCAGAGATGTACTTATAGTACACCCACATTTCGCCAGTTATGTATAAGTCACATGTTATAGGAGGCGGGCCATTAACCGGTCATTAATATTTCCCACTGCTACTGGGATATTAATGATGGACCTGAATGAAACCCAAAATCAAATTCCTCGTGTAGTAATCGTCTAGTAGCTTTTGCGAGCACTAGACCAACGGGGCAGATATAATATGAAATGTGATGTAATTTGTTGACGACCCACATTAAGTAAATTATCTTAATTATCTTGTTTGCTTTTCCATAGCAGACCTTTGCTTTGATAATTCCAAATAAATTATTTACCAACCGAGGTTCAATAGAAATACATTTCTGTTCATTTTGGATCGCTCCACAAAATATGATGAATAGTCGCGTAAATTAACAAGGGAAGAAGGAAAAAATGGCGATGCGCTACTTGGCGAAAATGCTTTCATTTTTCAAGGCTTGATAGGTACATTACGAAGAAACTGCAAATGTTCTGGAAGGAATTGTACAATGGACGTTCTTTTTTATCGGCTCGTTTCCTTTGTAGGGTTTTTCGTTGGTGAAACTCATTAAATACAAAGCGATTTCATCACTTAATGTACCATTATGGTATTTGACGCCGTGTGCGGATTCTTATTTATTACTAACTGTGTCCCTCGGTTTTACTCGCGTAGAGTTAATTTCGTGGGTGACCCGCGGAGCCTGAATGTGTTTTTTTAAAGTTGCCTAGTTTACTCCTTGTAACATTAAGTATCTGCCAATGAAATTTCGTTAAAATCGGTCCAGCCGTTTTGGAGATTAGTCGGAATAAACAGACAGACGGGCCGACGGACAGAAATACAGGAAAAAAAATAAAAAATGGCTTTTCTATGTCAGTACCGTGTGTATACTACATATTTAAGTATAATAAATACATACATATGTAGTTAGCTGTAATTTTGGAATTACAAACAGACACTTCAATTTATTCATATATCTGTATGTATGTATTGATGTTAGGGTATAGATTTTACCTTTACAATCTTTTAAATCTTAGTTGAAGGCCGTTGTCTTAACAATGAAAATCTCAATAAAATTAATAAAATTTATCAACTGTTTACTGGAAGCAATTTACTTGTAATCTCAAAACTTCTTTAATTTTATTCGCTTCAAAGTAGACGGATTCGATGAATCACAAACTCTTCTTTATATTTGATTCATATCTCCTTACGTGAATGGTATATTTCAAGTAGCCTACCGATAAATATACATACAACTTCAATGAGATCAATCACAGCATATTATGCGTTACTGCCGTCAATTGTTTTGAGCGCTCACCTTGAATGTCCAGTAGTCATTTATTCGGTCTTGTATAGAGTAAGCGTGATCAAATACATGCGCAGTTATCCCAAGTATTTTCGCTGAGCGCGCAAATCCCAAGAACAGGTTGCAACGTGTGTTGACGTTGATGATGTCGATTGCGGTTTTTCCAATTTTTTTATGTAAGTGAGCTTTCTACAGTAGCCGCTAAGGGCGCTATTACGTATCAAAATCAACAATCGATATATCCGACGTTAGAACATGTTAAAACCTATAAACGTGAACTTCGCATACACCTGTTTTCAATTTAAACAATTTACCAAGGCACCGGGTGACAACCGGGCAATCAATCCTACGCCCTCGGGCGGTCGCTCCCAGAGGCGCCACGCTAAAATTCTCACCAACCATTACTCAATTTGAGACTCACTATTGTTGTACACGTTTTGTTTGCTCCCTACACTTTTATTTCGACGTATTGTTACGTTCAAATTGCGTTCCCAGGTATTTTTTCTAAGAGTACCGATTGATCAGAGTTACTTTTCTGTTAGTTTTACCTTTCAGGTGCTTTCAATCGCTCCTGATTTTCTATTTCTTTGTTACAATATTTGCATTGCACTATCTTAACTACGTACCAAATGAAATTAAGTAAAGTGTTCAAATAATATCGTTATATCTGATAGTACCAATCATTAAATGATGTCTCTTAGGATATGTAGGGGACGTACCTATTGCCATTAACCGGCCACGATTTCCGACTGGGACATTAGAGATGGAAAACCCCACACTTTGCCCGAGTCGAGGATCGAACCCGGGACCTAGAGTTACACAATAGCGTTTGCAATAGTGATTGCAAACGCTATTGTGTAACTCTACGACGACCAACGAGGCAGTCACTAACTATTGTTATCGTTAAAATTCATATTTCTCAGAGTCAAATTCGGAGCACCCGAAGAAAGTGTACGAAGAGATGCATGAATGTGGATGAAGCGAAATAAGTATGTAGAGATCGTAGCATGTACCAAGTGGTGGTCTCTGCCTACCCTCATGGGATACAGGCGTGAGCATGTGTATGTATGTATGTAGAAGTCGTAAGTAGAAGCAATAGAATACAATTTGCTGATATTTAATCCATTATAGCAAAATTATTCTGTTTTAAAACTAGCAATTACTTTGTAAGAGTGCAGAAGTAGCTGCATTTCGCAATGTCGGACTATAGTTGCTTGGAAAATTAGCTGTTTCAAAGTATGTATTCGGTACTGTGTAACGGGTTCGCCATCTAGTACCGAATAACGAAACGTTACACGCGAATACATTTTGGTACTCGTTATATTGTACGCGTACGCAATACGATACGACTCGATTCATTGCTCCAACATTTGACATTGTATGTAAAATACGCAATTAATTTATTCAACTCATAAAAACAAACTCTTTTACAAAGTCCACACATAATTAGAAAGTCGGTTGACTAAAGAAGAAAAAAAAGGGATCGAAACAGCAAGAGGGAAATTACATATAAGTCTAAACATAAATCCGCATCACAGGCTTGATCAATCATACAGACTGGGTATTCACCACAGGTTTCGTCGAACAAAAAGTAATCAGCACATGCTTTATCGTATAATCCTAAAGTACATATCTACCTAATGCTATTATTAATTGAAGTAACACATACCCGGTCCAAATGTTCCTACCCATCCCATAGTATGTTATAAGATCTCAGTACGTACAGTAGTACGGGTTTGCCGTTTTCGTAATCTATACTCGCTAGCGTCAGTCGCTATATTTGTATGTAATATTTTAGTTCTGCACGTCACTGCGGGGAGTCACAGCACAATTTCTCATACTAATATTCGGCGCAGACGCTAGCGAGTATAAATTACGAAAACGATGGCAAACCCGTGATAGGGGTACAAAAGTAACTAGTAACGTAACGAAACGAAAGTAACGGGTACTAAGTACAGTAGTAAGGAATACATACAGATACGCTTATTTTCGTTATTTTTACAGCTCTAGAAAATGCAAGCGTAAACCGCACGTTTGAGTGTAGTACAACAATATTCAACTGAAATTGCAAAAATGCAATAGTATTCGTGCCTTGCTATCTCGCAGACATTTTGTTTCATAACAGAATATTATGCTTTTATGACTACGAACAGATTTATTTATTTTAAAAATTACTTTTGCGGTTCACTACAGTGTAACATCTTGGAAAAATTTTCACCTTGCACACATCGTACTCCTTACATTTTTGTACAAAATAATATTTCTTACCAGTTTCATTTCATGAAAAGATTTTTGAGGACACCTGTTCACAGAGCAAATGTTGGAAACATTAATTTCAAACAAAAATGGAGTACCTAGTTAGAGCATTGAACTTTGTGGATGTGTCTTCTTATATATGTAAGAAGAGAAGTACTAGTAACTACTAATATAATCAATATGTATACAGATAAATAAAATTGAATTGTCTGTTTGTAATTTCAAATAAACAGCTTTTCACTAATTGTATAAGAAATTATCTACATAAAAAACCAAGTAAAAAAATTTCTTTTCTATATATCTGTCTGTTTGTTCCGGGTAATCTGAATCTTTTTATATCCCTGGCTGATGTTACAAGGAGTTACTAAGGCTATTTATTTTTTTTAAATAAGGGTTCTGCGTTATAAAGCTACTCAAAAAATTAAGTCTGTATCGGGTGTAACCGTGGGGCACAATTGGTATGTTATACTGAGTACTTTGATTATAATATACTTGACATTGAGGCACGAGTGTGCGCGGGTTAAGATACAGAGGTGAATGACACCTATGTATTGTATGAATATTAATATTATTGTAGTTTGGTACGTACACAGATTTGTAGTACATAATTGAGCGTTCTCGAGGGAAATACTAAGGACAGCAATGCAGCGCGACTCTGCAATATTAATCAAATTTGCATACACATTGTACTCAGTTATGGGTGTTATCTACCTAATATGATGTATTCCCCCAAGAGATAAGCAGAGGCGTACTTATAGTGCACCCACATTTCGACTATTATTTTCGACGCTTCACGTCCAATAAATTGTTACGAATTCTTATTCTTCATGTTGTCCTTGCCTCGTGATATTCTTGGTCACACTGTTTTTCTCTTCCATTTATCTCCATCAGCCGTTATATCTGTATTCACTACCGATCTAGCCATATCAACTGTCATACAATCCATCCATCTTATGTTTTCCATCCCGCCTAACCATCAAAATGTTTGCTGCAAAATCAAATGACAGTTCTATTACAAATACAAATCCACAGTATAAATATTGGCTTACGAAGCAGTATGCAATCACGCCCAAAATTTGAAATAACAACGTTGCACGTTGAAGTGGGAGGAATTTGTTTCTGGATTCGGTACTGTTTGTAGTAAACTCATACGTATACTGTGACAGAACTGTGTACACAATTTTATAGTTATTCCGACGCACAAGTATACGAATGGCTTCCCGAGAATGATTGAGTGGGAAATGGGAAAGGGTGTATGGGACCCAATTTAAATTTCAGTTACATTTTGGACAGAATAACTCTTTTTGCAGGATTAAAGGGACCGAGGACATTATTGAGGCCGATTATTTACTCTAGGTTATTCTTAACCCTTATTTTAAGGTTCGCTTTGTAACATGCTTAATGTATGTATTTAACAGGATGGGAGTTGTAAGTTACGCCTATGTACAGGGTAGCGAAGATTCTGAAGGGAAAGTGGTATAATAAATTGTGCGAGCGCCCAGCCTCCAAACAAAAACGTGACAGAAAGACAGCTTTATTTCAAATCGTAAGATGCATAAATGGATGCAATGCGCGTAGTGGCTAATAGCAGTATTAACTTTATAGCTGCCGTGGCATAACTAAAATATCGTTATCCTACATCTGGTCGATTTATAACTGTTAATGCTATTATAATGAGAAAAAAACTGTCGATCTGTGTTTCCGCATGTTCAGTACCTTGGATAGTACTTACATCCAAGCCTCAAATAGGTGTTGTCATTGATAAGTCACTTTGGTTTAAATTTTCACCGAGTTTTTGCATGTTATTCAATACCCGTTGTATTTTGGTAGATAACGACATTATAGATATATCACGGCAGATAGTGAAACTCACATTATTATACTTCTTGGACGAAAGCCTGTTAATTTTTATAGTACATATAAATGGGAAAGTCTCTATAGAGAGTCACAGGACGCCGTAGTAGAGTAAAGGCGATGGACTCACCATCTGTCACGTTGGCACTTAATCATCTTCGGTGAAAGGTGGGTGTTGTGATTATAACACCTCTGCCTATCTCTTCGGGGAGTGAGGGCGTGAGCATATGTAAGTATGTGTACTAAAACAAATTAGTTCCGCGGGTCACCCATGAAATTAGGTCTACGCTGGTGAAACCGCAGGGCACGGCTAGTTCAAACGTAAAAACTCATTTCAATACCACATTCATATGAACTTAAAGATTTACATAAAAATAATTACGCACAACAAGTACCTGGGCCAAGTTATGTAATTAATGTGGTAGCTGGTCTTCTGTATACTTCATTTAGTGGTCCAACTGTTGAAATGTATATTTAACTACTTGCGTCAAATTAAATTTTGGTGTTTATTGGGGGCATTTGGTCAAGAGCCAATGTTAATGGACTCAGTATCGTGATTGTAGGGACTACGACCAAAGGAAACATTTATTGTTAATATTTTATCATCATTGTCAATATTAAGTTATATATCTATATCGGATGAATAAAATTTAAGTGTCTGTTTGTAATTCCAAAAAAAATAGCTTTTCACTAAATATATTTTAAGTATAAGAAAATCAACTTAATTCTTTTATTCCCGTCTATCTGCCTGTCTGTTTGTTTGTTCCGGCTAAGCCGGCTCCGAAACGGATCTTACAAGGTTACTTAGGCTACTGTTATTTAAAAAAAAACTTTAAAGTTCCGCGGGCTATGAATGAAATTAAGTCGAGTAAGCGCGTGAAACCGCGCGGCACAGCTATAAATATACAAACTCAAAGTCTAAATATCTTTATTCGAATAGACTTTTTACAAAGCACTTTCAAATCGTCAGAATGACATAATTTACAGGATTATACATGCTACAGCCAGTTTCGGGAGGTTGCTTTTACTGAGAAGAACCTGGTAAGAAACTCAGTACTCTTTTAAAAAATATTATACAATGAAAAAAAAAACAAAATAAATCACTTGAGAAATGTACGCCCATGGACACAGTTGCAATACACAAATGTCGATAAAAATTAACATAAAGAAAAGTCTAGTACTTCTACTTATATCTAAATGCGTAGCTTGAGATGAACAGCCCCCACAAGCAGCACCTGTTCACAAGTATGACGAGAATGCCAGCCATCGCCCTCCTCAACCATTATAGAGAAAAGTGGGATACTCACGCCATCCCAGAAGATTCCCGTATGAGTAATCAAAGATGTTAAAGCATTCAAACTTCACAGAATTTTTCAATAAACCATCATTATTAATATTAGTTCTGAGCTAATTCGAAGCTGTATTTATTATTCCTGTTAGGAAAAAGACGCGAATATAATAATACCCACTTTTTAAGTGTATTTGAAAGTCTCTTTCATCTCATACTAATTTAACCACAGACATGAACGCAGGGTTGAAATAAGTGGTATCAGAATTTCCCAGTATTTCCCGCATGGTTACAGAATTCCCTTTCATTTGATAATGGTTTGAATATGAAATGTTACTTAGTAAGTTTTATAAAAATGAAATGGCAATGTTATTTAGATTCATTTGAATTAAATAATTTCTTTTGTGATTGGTCAAAATAGATCGTTGGATACTTGCTTTAAAATCTCTACTAGGATTTTTTTAATTGACCAAGAAGTGATTTTAAGCTCCTTGTAATATATGATCTTGCTTAGCCATAAAATAAAAAAAGATTTTTCCAAGGGTTCCGTTGCCATTACTATAAAAAACTAAAAAAAAGTCGACTAGAGAACCTTAGTCTTTATTTTGTCGGTTGAAATAAATATGCTTATTACGCCCTTCTGGATAAGAGACCCCGAAAGAGAGGATGGAGGTGTTAGGTTATGGTGAATCCATCGCTGTGTCGCTAACGTGTAGGTATAATATACGTTATTGAATTTGTTCTTATACATCTGGGGGCCTACCATCATGGTTGTAGCAGTGACGTCTTACTAACTTCTTATCTTTGACGTTTAATTTTTGTATCACAAAATGAAACGTCATACGTCAAACGTCAAAGAAGTTCTTTACACGCTCTGCTTAAACCGGTGATGATAGCCATAAAATATAATAGTATATCACCGGGAATTATCCGCATTTCAATCAATTTCGCCATCTGCATTGAAGTTTTAAGATGAAAGTTCGAATAGGTAAAGTTATGCTTAACATTCAAGTAAGTATACTTTATATTTCACAAAGTTACTTCATGATTGCTAAGATCTTGATTGAATGGAAACCCATTGAATGAATAGTTAACAAATTGAATGGTAAAATAAATTGCAATTTCATTTTCTTTCACCAAGTACCTACATTTCCCAGATTTTTAATTTTTACACTTGCTGCAGTATAAGTTTGCACAGGCGGACTTAAAGACTTAGGCATTCTCTACCTTTCTACCTTCGGATGATTCAGAGACAATTTCGAAAAAGTACTCTTGAAAAATTTATTAACTTAATTTGTGTTGTAATGGAACTTAATAACGACTTAATAAGGGACTTAAAAACTCAATAAGAGCCGTCGTGGCCTCAGGGTTTGAGCAGTCGCCTGGTACGCAAGCTGACTTACTTTTGAAGTTGGTGTTTGATACATTGATTACTACATTTGGCTCCAACTTCAAATGTAAGTAAATAAGTAATTTATTTAACATTATGTTATTTTACTCTTAAGAAGGTTTCATTTTATTTTATTTTTTTTATTGTACAAGGCAGAAGTGAAGTTGTATCACTGTCGGCGATAAATGTGTTATTGATTCATGACGAATCAAGTTCCACCTCCTGTTCCTTCATATAAATTAATAAATAAGATAATAATTATTTGTATTTAATTACAGATATGTGTGTTCTGAGCCTATTATATAACTAATCATATCAATGATGTCATGTCATTAACCTAATTTCCATAATTGCACTTAATTACTGCGATTGTATGCCTATATAATACATATATTGGTGATTGATATAAAATGTTTGGTCTAGAGATAAACAGTACCCGACGATATATAATGCACATCGGCTTTAGGAAAGAGAAGAAAAATGCCCATCCGGTATTATAGCAGTCAGGCATTTACTTACCACTAGACCAACGGTGTAATTGGTCAAGAATAAGTAAGGTATAATTCTTAGCATAATTCTTCAGGATGGTTCCTTTCCCGTTTTCCTCGGAAGGAAAACGTTATTCTCAGGTTGCTAATATAAATGTAGGTATATTGTGTTTATTATTCCATTAGCATGGTGCGTCATGAAGCGGAGATACATCATCTTGAGCGACAGTGACGATTAGCGCGGCCATGCTGGAGTAATCTAATTTAATCTTCTGGCTGATACAATTTTACTTACTTCCTCATACTTGGATTACAGACTTTTTTTAAATTGCCCACTTATCTAAGTGTAACATATATATGTTGCTCCGGTATTGATCAGTTAAATTGTATACGTTGGTGTCTTTGTAAAGCAATACAAATATATTTACAACGAAAATAAATACATATATATTTTAACCAATGAAAACCCTGTCATATATTTAAAAACTGTTATGTATATTGTTTTTTTTTGAGGCGAAGCGTTTAATTGCTAAGCGTGTCAAGAAACATTCGGCTGGTTAAACAACAATTAAGAAAATTGAGGCGATCTTTACAAACTTCCCAAAAAATAACAGGATCTCTATTCGACTCAGGTGTGTTTAAAAATACATGCATATAATATTTTTTTCAACAAAATACCTAAATATTCAATTTCAATAAATCAAAGTGTCTGTGAAACTGACGACAAAATAACACATACCCTGTTTGCTTCCATACTTGATCATCGTTTTTTTGTTTGCATTCTTTCAATCGAAAACAAAATTTTAGTCACTTACTTAAACTAAGGACTGTTTTTCTTGCAAATATTTGTAGGTAATATTATGCTTCACGGGTAGGTAATGCGTAGGTACTAACTCTTATAGAATAATAACCTAATACTTCTCAAAAGGTGCGTAGGTAAAGAAGCCCGATATAAAGTACCGTAATGTATTGTTACTGATTGTATAGATATTTTAATGTATTCTAAATTTCGGAACGCATAAAATTTTCTTTATAAAAACATTTTCCAGTTAACAATGTAATATGTATACGTAGATTTTATTCGATTTGTCCGGGAAACGAAACGATATCATAATATATTTTATCGTATTGACATGTATCGATACAATATATCGAGATATTGTATGGTATAGAATCGTAAACCCACAAAAATATCGACGAGTAGCTATCAGACATTGATAGAGAGTTCCCACGTAAAAACGAATAAACGAAAAATTTATAGCAGTAGAAATGAGTATTGTCTTGCAAATAATCGCTGAATGAGAACAAAATATACAGCGTAAAGTTGATAAACAAAGCAAAGCCGTAGTAATTAGCGCTTCAATACTCTTGAGGTGCATAAACACACCTAGAGGGCGTCTGCCGCAATTATAATGAGTCGCAAGGCACGAGTTTGCCTTTCAGAAAATAGCTGGAGGCAATTATCACTCTCTTAGCTCGCGATTCGCTTCTTCATGCCTCACTGTATATTCAGTGAATACAGCAAAAAGCCACTCATAGCCAAAGCAATTTTACTAATACTTTTATAAATAATGCAAGTTGAAAGATATTCTTTGATAAGATGGTTAGTATTCTGCAGTCTATGAACGCTTGCAAGAACATTTGATATTGCGCATATTATTCGATCAGCAAAGTTAGCAACCCGAACCCAAGCCAGTAGTTGGATGGGTGCCTCGGCGAGCACGTTCAACCGTATCCCAGTTGCCAGCTCAGCATCTATGGCAATCGTTGCTGATCACTCCGATGCCTAAAAAAGTGGTTGCAAATGGCTAAATCAGATAAACGCTCCTCGGATGCGAAGGTCAGGTGGCAGTCGTCAGCTGCGGAATTAAGTGCCGACCCAACAATGTATGGGATAAGGCCAGAGAGATAAGTAGTTATGCTTTCTGTACATACACTTTCCAAAATGTTATTTCCCATATTCCTGTCTCTAAAAGCATGAGTTAAGAAACAAAAGAAAAAAGCTTTGTGTAAAAAATCCTTCATTTTGGAGCTTCATTTTGGAGGAGAGAGATGGTAATGAACATTCGTATTTGCCCGGCGCTTACTTTCGTAAATGCATTGATTATTTCCCCATTTTCGTCACCAGATACTTGCACACATTTTATTTGCAAACTTTTACCTAATTAGCATATATTTGTCGATATAATCGGGTACAAGTCATACATATTAGATTTTAGAATGTTTCTAAAAAATCACTGTGCTTTTTGTGCCCATGCGTAGCCGGGCGGGTCCACTAGTATTTATATATATAATATTAAATAAACGGGGTACGAAAATATTGTTAGGTTTTTTGTTGTTTTTTTTCTTGGGTTTGGCCTTTTCCGACAGATGAGATAAGGGAAGTAAAGGCTCAAAAGGGTCGCAGTCACAAAGGACCGCGGAATAATGACGTAAATTTTTGGCATAATTTTAATTAAACGCTAATTTGCAACATTCACAAAACCGGAAAATTGGCCTTTGTAAGTGAAATTTTTAGCTTAAATTGAAAGAGATACGTAAATTAGCCACACGCGCATCATTATACAGAGAAACAAGACATTAATATGAATATTAAATGTTTAATTAAAGAGCTTGCTTTACTTGAACCTACGGTTACCCAATTAATTTATTTTCACTGTATAATTACATACATACGTCTCAGACCTGTATTCCCCGAAGGGGAAGCAGAGGTGCTGTAATAACAACACCCACTTTTCACCGAAGATGATTAAGTGCCAACGTGACAGATGGTGTGTCAGGCACTATACATACGTCTTTGAATTACTTCTCAGACATATTCAGGTTTCTTCACAATGTTTTCCTTCACCGTAAAATTGTGTGAAATCACTGTATATAAGTTATTAGTAAAACTCATTGGTACAGGCCACGCTGGGATTCGAACTTGCGTCGCTTGCGTAGCAGGCGACTGCTCAAGCCCGGCCACCACGGCTCTTTGTAATTTTCTCTCTGTATAATTTTATTTGGATATTTGGAGAAATGTCTGTCTAGTTTCCCTTTTATGTTTTCTTTTCGATTGACGACAAGATTTAAGTCTCTATAAACGACTGGATAAGGTTTTGCTTTCTTGAATTATCTGAGAAAACATTGAAGAGCATTTTCCTCTTTTATCGCAAAAAAGGAAATCGCTGACAAAAATAGATTTTTTTTGAGATAAATTGGACATAAACCACTTTGTGGGACTTCTACGTTTATTTGGTTTGGTAATATATTGCTGAAGCAATAATTTATAGAGATAAGCTGTACACACAGTTTCCAAAAAACCTGGGAATATTTTGCTTTTACAAAATTATGGGAATTCCACATTCTGTTCATGAAAAATACTGCAACACAGGCCGCACACACAATAACTATTATGGTCAATATGCACTTTATTGACAATATTATTGAGTTTGTGCGGCTAGCCCATGAATTAAATCGTTTTAAAAATCGAATGAGAATTTAATATATTTATGCAATGATCTGAAGACATTACACGGACATTCACAGAAATAGTGACGACGCGTGTTACTCATAGTATAATCGCATAAGAAAATCGATGGACAATCGAACCTCATTTGCTAAGTAACTAAATAATGTCGTAGATTTTTTCTTCTGCCATTTCCCTTAATTTACGTACAAACATGACTGTGAAGAGAAGCACGCTCAGGGGATGCTACGGAGAGCTGTCATTTCTTAAGTAGCGCCCTAGAGACGCACCGTATTTGTTTTAGCTAAGTATATTAAGTTAATCGACAAAAAGATTCGGGCAGACGACTTGACCGTTTTTATTGGGACGTAATTTTGGAAAGAACTTCAAAAAGAGAAGGACTTTTTATTTTATTATTTTTATTAAAAGCTTTTATTTAACTTTTAATGTGCGTTTTTTGAATCAACCTTTCCTAACGATGTTATATTCAACCGATTGAGCTAAAATTTGGCCTACAAGCTTATTTTGGATGAAAATGCATGCTTAAGCTAAGCATGCATATGGCATCTAATATGGCGGATCATCCAAGATGGCGGCTTAGTTATTTTTTCTAAACTACCTCAGTATGATTTATCAAATGAAAGGGTTTGCAGAGGAGAACACAAAAAGTTATACAACGTGGTTAAAATATAGAGGACCATCACTTGTTGAAGCTTGGTGACTTGAGGAACTCTAGCTTTTGGAAGAAGTAGTTGGGATTGGAACTCGCGTGACTTACGTTGCACGTTGTACTCGAACTCGAACTGCTCTAACTAACTACACCGGTTTTTTCACCTGCCAACATATCGGCATTTAGAAAAAAAAGTAGTTGAACGAAATAATATCCAAGGAATCTGAGGCCTGCGCCGTATAATACCAGGTTTGTGTTTCACATTCTGGTATGATATCATTTCGTATTCACTCACGGTTCAAGGCAGCGTGGGCCGTGCTCTGGGAATACAGGGCTTATTGCCCGCGTACTAACACACAAATGCTGTTAAACGTCAAATCATAAAAGCGTGGACATGCCATCGTGGCTATTGGTTATAGCCTTTGTGATAAGAGCTTTGACGTTAGTTTTTTGTTACGTAAATCAAAATTTCGATGCTGAGAAGTTCTTAATATGTGCTGCTTAAACGATAATAGCCGGCCCTCAGTACGTTTGCTCCATCGAGTGTGTGAGTGTATTGTGAACGGTTCGTCCTAGATTCCGTACTGCTTGTAGTAAGCTTATATCTATACTGTGGCATAAGCCTACGTGTTGTAATACTTTCTTTAAGGTAAGACTGGATAAGACATAGGTGTTGTATTACTCACCTTCACCGAAGATAAATTAGATGTCAAAAAGTGACAAATAGCGTGTGTTGTCGCCGTCTTCCAGGCACGACTTTACATACGCCGGTAAATTTATTTTATACACTATCTATTTATATAAAATTCAAAGTCCTAACTGACTGAATGACTTATATATCAACGCATGCACAGCCTAACCAGCAGATTCTAGAGACGTGAATTTTTGGTATTCAACTATTATTTGTAGTTTCCGCAAATGAAAGTCATACAATTTTGTCCAACCATTTTAGTCATTAGCCGGCAAAAATATTTATATTATTGTTTGTTACATATTAGTTCCGTATTACCTTACTGTTACTTTAACACTACATACAATATATTTTTTAATAATTTTTACTGATTAAATACTGAATAAATACAAAGAACAGTGCTTAAAAGTAATTACAAGTAGAAAACTTGGCCCAAATCGGAATAGAAATGCTGGTTCTCTGAGCGAGAAAAGCCCCAGCCCGCTTGTCACCAGACGACATTTTATTTATTTGTATAAAAAAGATAGATATATACTCCTTTTACACAAAGGCTTTGATAACCTGGAATAGGCAGATCCCGATAATAGCGAGTGAATAAAATAAAATCGTGAAGTACACGCTTCACCGAATCCCAGTGTAATTCAGTGCTCACGTGTGATCTGACACGCCGTTGATCCCTTCCACTCGATTACAACAAGCTCCAATGTAGGTATTTATCTCTATACAGTAACGGAAACCCTTTTTATACTCTGATTTCATTCAAATTAGATCTGCGATGGCCGTGGGGCTTGAGTAGTCGCGATGAGAGATTCCCAACGCCACGAGCTCTATTATCAAGGAAAACATCGTGAGGAAACCTGCATATCGCACCCTCAGAACGATAGGGGCTCAAATTTTGCGAAAAAGAATTAAGGTCATAGACTGACTTAAAAAAATAATTCAATACTAAGTTTTTGAAAAAACAGAAAAAAATATATTTATCGACACAAACTAGACTTTACTATAAAAATATAAAAAAAGTCTCATTGTACTCAAACCTAGTAAAATCATTTGACTTTTGAATTGAGCTCCTATCGTTCTGAGGGTGCGATATATCTAAGAATTAATTCAAAGACGTATGTATAGAGCCTCAGCAATGGACTCACCATCTGTCACGTTCGTACTTAATCATCTTCGGTGAAAAGTGGGTGTTGTTGATACAACACCTATACTAATATCTTCATTCAAAAATATTATACTTCTATAGATTGTAATACTTATTATGAAGAGGTAATGTTTGCGAGTTTGTAAGATTGTATTAACCATATTTGGATCCAGGGAACTGATTTTGAAAATTATTTACCAATTGAAAGCCACTTTACTTTTGAACTAGCTGTGCCCCACGGTTTCACCCGCGTAGATTAAGTTTTATATTAATATTAATATTACAATACATATTTAACGTTCTCAGACGATTTAATATTTTTTATGAACATAAAAGCGGTTATTGTGACTAAACTATGATAGTTAGATATGTGCTCTCGTGGACTTTTGTGTAGATCTTAATAAGAACCACATACCCGTAATCATTTTGTTCTATTGTCAATAGTTTTTGTAACGCCCACATAAATAGGTTTTCCATTTTACACCTTGGGTTACAACATCGCAATTTTCTTACAAATCCCTATATTTTTGAAAATAAAATATAGTCTATAACATTCCTCGATAAATAGACTATCCAACACAGAAATATTTTTATTTATGATTAGCGCATTCAAACAAACAAACTCTGCAGCTTTATAATATCTATAGATGTCCATAGGTTTTAATATATTAACCCGAAAAATGAAAATACTTTTACGTGCAAGTTAAAAATATGCTGGTGAAACCGTGGTTAGGTTACTTTATATATATGCTTGCTTTTACTTAACCGGTAACATCATCTATAGTAAGTTTATAATTGACACGAACAGTTATTGATGGGTTGTGGCTACGATACTCATTATTCAATTTGCGGTACACTTAATAATTACCAAAATTATTTGTCAAATTAGGTGTGAAATATCACTCAATTTAGTCCTATATGATATTATTAAATTGCATGTAATGTTTCCTAATAATCGTTACGTTTGTAACGATTATTAGGGATCTCGGCCACCTGTTTCTCCCTACAAACTTTCGTTGTCAACCAAAAGTTTTTTTATTAGCTGCACATTATTGTAGAATATTTAATATTAAGAGAGTTAGAGTTAGAGAATATTATTTAAGAGCCTAGGTGGCCTTGCGGTTTGAGCTGTCGCCTGCTACGCAAGCGACGCAAGTTCGAATCCCAGCGGGGCCTGTACCAATGAGTTTTCCTAAACAACTTATGTACAGTGATTTCACACCACGTGCTTTACGGTGAAGGAAAACATCGTCAGGAAACCTGCATATTTCTGAGAAGTAATTAAATGACGAATGTGTGAGACGTGTGTGAAAGTGTCTGAGACGGCGATGGACTCACCATCTGTCACGTTGACACTTAATCATCATCGGTGAAAAGTGGGTGTTGTGATTACAACACCTCTGCCTACCCCTTCGGGGAATACTGGCGTGAGCATATGTATGTATGTATGTTTAATATTAAGTTTAGCTTGATACCAAGGGCGTGCATTCCATATAAGTAGATAAGCAGTGCTTACCATTTGTGATGACTGGAGACACTGGTGTCGTGTGTGTGTGTGTGTCTGTGCGTGTTGATTTTTGTGTGTGTGTCTAAAACGTATGTAGTTCCTACGCGCCACATTAACCTACCTACCTACCCTACTTATTGTTTATGCTTACCCCTCTGAAAATTCAATGCACGCCAAATATGTTTACTGATACACTGACAGACATGTGGACAAGGAAGTGATCGTATAAGAATTCAGTTTTCCTTTTGAGGTACGAAACCATGAAATGTTTAATATCTTGGAGAGGGATTACGAAACTGCTTCTATTAGATGCGATGACAAATTGCCGACGTCAAAACAATGAGGAGAACAAGTGTGGTAATGACGTTAACGTTTAAGCCCCAAAAACACAAGACCCATTTTTTATCTTTTGCCAAATTATGGGGTAATACATTCTGAACCATTACAAAAGTGTATAAAAACACAATGCCCCGCTGGGTGTAATGGGAATAATTAATTTAATTGACGCTTGCCACTTTTACCCTTCGTAACATTAA
This sequence comes from Watsonalla binaria, assembly GCA_929442735.1. Taxonomy (NCBI): domain Eukaryota; kingdom Metazoa; phylum Arthropoda; class Insecta; order Lepidoptera; family Drepanidae; genus Watsonalla; species Watsonalla binaria. The sequence goes on from OV838932.1 coordinate 4,654,131, forward strand.
TTTATAATTGGAAAACAGCGGCAGCATTTTAAATACAATTTGTAATGCAAGGTTAGCTTTATATCCCTTTGCGTTTAAATACATTGTACAGCAGGCCTGCAAAATTATATATTGTATATACTCACGCCATCCCAGAAGGGTCCCCGAAGGGATAAGCAGTTATGCTGTAACAACAACATCTTCTTATCACCGAAGATGACTAACTACCAATGTGAAGAAGGATGAGTCCATCGCTGTCTATATGTGTTTCAATTAGTTCTCAGACATATCTAGTTTTTAGAAAAACCCATTATCTACATTACACAGGCATATCAACCGGGATACAGGCGTTAGCATATGTATGTATGTATGAATAACTTACTGGCTCGTTGGTCCGGTGGTTGCAGGCGCCACAGCAGAGCACGAGGTCAAAGTAAAAATATGAGCTCTACAAGCAGTTAGGAATCTAGAAGCAAATCGTTAGAAATGACAGACTCACAGACGGAATGACAGTAAGAGGTGTCACTCACGTGTATCACCGACACTTTTCAAAACTTCAAACCGACAAAACTTCATTTCTTTGGCAGTAAATAAAAGAGTAAATTCTAAAGTTTACATTTACAATTGACTAGCCTCACGCAGTTTTCCCAAAGCTTATGAGGACGAGGACGAGGTCCAGATTTCGGTCCTGGATTCGGTTTATACAATTGTAATTTTCAAGTAGTCGGGCCCGGGGTGAGCATTAGTGCATGATTGTAATAATGTATAGGAATAAAATGAAATACGGCAATAATAACACGTAAAACGTATTTATTTACAAACTCTATGTACATTTTTAAGCTAAATTTACAAATATTGACTAATATTATGAAATAACTACGTATGTGAATAACAAGTAAATATGTAAATCGGCGAAACTCGATCGATCACATAAAATATACTGCGTTAATCTTGAACGATTTTTTCTATTACATATTACTTATTATTCCATAATGCCATAACTAAACTTATACAGTAGTAAGTTTGGGTTACTGACCCCTAAAATGTACGCTTATTTAGATAGTTTTAATTGTAAATATTGCATTGATTTTGACTTCATGTGAACATAGCGCCATATAAAATTATAACAGTTTACCGATTCACGTAGTGAAAAGCCTTGGAAGGCGTTATCGTATAGTATCGAAGGAAAAACGTAATACCCCTTACAAAACAAGATTCAAACGAAGTCTAGAGAAACTTGGACTAAAATATATCTATCCTTTTTTTAAAACTGTATCGCAGAAAGGGATGGAGTTACTTTTAAGCCAAGGACTATCTTAGATGTTTTTAAAAACCCCTTTTTGACGTCACTTTAACTCATCCCAAACTGTTGAGGGTTTTGGAACACGTGAATACTTTAATTGAGCTTTGATCGAATGATTTAATTGTGAATCGAGTGGCTGTTGGCTCTGCATGTAACTTATTTACACAATTATAAAATGTATGTCTCTCTCGAGCGAGCCAAGATATTGTATATCAGCGTGTCTTAGAGGTCAGTGTTCTGGGTTGATTATAATTTATTAGAAAACAATTATTAACAACGACTCTATTTTACTTCAAATTTGGAATAAATAATTTTTAAATGTTTTATATACAATTACGGTATTGTTTTATTTACGTATCGTATAATTAAGGCTAGTTTACACCGCACGAGGTTATCTCGCAAAGTATGCTATAAACAAGCCCGAGGGGAGGTAGAGTGAAATTTTATCGCGTTTTCTTATTGAAATTGTTTGCACCTCGTAAACAGCTTCGTCGCATTCTTCGTGATCATTATGTAGACTACAATATGCTTTGCTTCGGAATGTTACATTTAATTTAATACCATAATATCTACACGATTCGATGCCTTAAGTTAGCAAACCAAAAACAATTATCGTTGATTAGTTTTAAAAATTAAAAAATATTTAAGTAAGTAATATACAATATTAGCGATGTAATTATATTACATTTATAAGTGCGAATTATTTGATATTATTCTTTATTTACTTTTAGTATACAGGTATAAAAAAAGTCTCTAGGTATTTTGAAACGTCATTGAAGGGAAATAAAAAGTAAAAAAAAATTGTTTAGACAATAATCTGGAACAAAAAACAAATGATCGGACGAAAACCTTACAACGATAATTCGTTTCTTCATTCGTCATTAAAATGTGTGATTGAAATGCCTTGCACTTTAGCAATCATAATCTGGTCATCTAGTGACAAACCTTCTGATACAGTAATTATTCCAAGAAGGTTTGAAATTATCTATCAAATTTAAAATCGTTCTCGAATCGAGTAGCATTAACATTTTTATAACGATGGCTGTGAATAATGCTCTACTTGGATTCGTTCTGAGTGTGAGTAATAGGAGCGGAGTTATAGGTGGAGATATTTTCCCAGCGTTGCTCTGCATCGCTGCTGGCCGTTCGCCACTCACCACGTGCACAACTACGGACGCTGAATCTATTAAAAGAAAAGTGAAAATATATGAGAATCCAACTTCAATAGGATGTCCTGGGTAAGAGTAACTAGGTGATACTTAATCTACCTGAAAAAAAATCGGAGGAATCTGTGATCTACCTTCATGAAGCCTGTCATAATAAGCCATAATCAAATCAAATCATTTTATTAAACGTAAGGGACCCTTCAAATACTCATTGACCGTCATTTTTGATGGTAACTGGGCTTAATATTACTATCGATTCTAAGCTTAAATCTGTCAGGAGAAAAAACGGCGAAATAAACTTCTCGATATTTTTTTTAACATGTATTCCCTTATTTTATAAATGGGGTTGTTTTAGTACAATTATATTGAATAGTGAGCAACTAATTGCCATGTATGGCAATCATCAATAAAATATGCTTTCACACAAAGTTTTTCTTTGATGATGATAGGTAGTTAGTTGACTCCAACTAAACCAGAATTGATGAAATGAAATTATTGTAGAATGCCTTCATGAAGTTATGTCTATCATGACAGACTGTAACGTATTCGGATCCGTTACTCAGATCTTGGGGCCTACCTGGGGTTTAAGCAGAGTGTATTAAGAACTTCTGAGCTTTGACGTTTCATTTTTGTACCGTAAAATTAAACGTCAAGGCTAAGAAGTTCTTAAACGATCATAGTAGGCACCCTGAAAAATTTCAAGCTATCTTTAAGCGTACTGGGTAAAGCGTTCGGTATAAATGGTACCATCACAACCTTTACAACAAAGTAAAGAACGAAAGAAAGGAGTATTTATTAACACCATTAAAACTTTCTTTATCGTAAACATTAGCTACAGATGTATTTCACGCTCAATATTTTTTTATTTGAATCGTACAAATGGAGCGTGGAGACTACAAATGGCTGATAAGAACGCGAAAATAAACAGAGAATTTGAACACGTTGAATCAGTACTTTAGGGTAAGAGGCGTGTAAAAAGACAAATGGTTTTAGCGCGGCTAACGGCAGAGATATAGTGGATAGAGTTGAAAGAAAAATGTATGTAATATACAGAATCGTGCAATGCAAAAGTAAATAAATGTTTTTTCCTCTTGCCCTGATGTTAATAAACGTGAGTTTTGAAATAGAAATATGATATTTGCACTGAATTGAACGGGTTTCGGAGATAAAATGAAATAAACCGATTCTTTCTTCATTAATAAACCGGCTGAGTTCAAACTAAGCTGAACACGTAATGCATTTAGCACGTTCACAGTCGGAGCTACCAATGATAAAATATTACAGTAACTTCTTGCCAGCAGACCACTGTGACGTCACACTGTCATACTGGGTGCAAAGTTAGACATGTGACATTATTAGATAAATGTATGATTGTGGGTGTGAGTTGAAAGTGTAAAATAAAATTAAAGTTACATAAATCGCGACAGATAATACTGTAGAATTATACATGAGCGTAATAGATTAGACTATATATATATGACATAGCGTGGCATAAGAATAACAATACCTAATCTTTGACGTTAACATAATGCTTGCTCTTTTTGTAATAATAGAAAAGAGTAGGACATTGTATTAATTTTTTTTTATTATTATGGAATAATCATTAAATGAGTATTTCTTAGGGGCTGTTAGTGTGCTCTTCTGGTAGATTTTGGCCTCAAGAGCAATATGACGATGAGAGGAACCACTTTACTAAATCGGATTCTGGACAAGTCAAAAGACAAAATTAGTAAGTATGCCGTTCTGATCCCCATTTATGATCCACCGGGGGATCAATTTAATTAATAATTATTTTCTACGCCGCTCTGATCCTGCGATGCTGTGATAGTCTAGCAATCATTACTCAAGACTTCTAAAGGGTATTTCAATTCATAAAGAAAGCGTAGGGACGTATCTGATATTGATCTAAATGCTGATTAAAAACAAATATAGTATAAATTAATATAATTAAAAAAACATCTTACCAGAACTGCTAGGAGCGCATGTATAGTTGCCGGAGTCACGAGGCGACGCACGCGCAATGAGGAGGCGGCTGGTCCTAGTTCTCTGCTCAGTTTCCACACTTATGCCTCCGCGTTGAGCATAGTTCACCACATTAGCGCCTCGATACCAGTAGATGAAACTAGTACAAACAATTTCATAAATATTATCTTGAATATCCCAATCAAGTTCATTTGCTACAAAGTTAACAAAGCCCCACGAGGGATTGTAACTCCACATAACTAGTCACAACTTAATAATGTCGTGTATGCACGGTTGGAGAAAATGAGTAGAGGTGTTTATAATCATATTTTTTCAGCATTAAAATAAGCTCCTGGTAATTTTCTTCCTGCAACTTATGATAAATTGTAACACCAGAGCGCCTCGATTATGTATTATAAGTAATTCGTTTCAATCGTGTTTCCAATTAAGAGATATAAGGGAAAAATACGTTTATGAAAAAAAAACTATTTAAAAAAATCTATACCCATAGAGTTTTTCAACTGGGAATGGATTTAAAATTTGATCGTAACCAATTCATTATAAATTCATTGAGATTATAGAATTATTATATCGTAGATGCCAATTATAATTATTTATATGTCACATACAATATTGATTATCTAAACATGATATGTGCAAGAAGCTGTAACAATGTTTTTGTTCAGTTATAAGTCATCATCTCCCTGGCCTTATCCCATACACTGTTGGGGTCGGCACTTGATTCAACCCGATGTGGCAGATCACTTGATTTTTATACGAAAGGACTGCCATCTGACCTTCGCAACCCCTTTAACAAGGAAAATCTGTGATCTGGGTTAAACCAATTGTCGTACTATTTTAGGCCTCCGACTGACCTGTAACGATTGCCAAAGATGATAAATTGGCAAGCGGTCACCCATCCAATTACTGGCTAGGCTTAGGGTTGCTTAGCTTCGCTGATCGAATGATATGAGCAATAGCAACTGTACCACGAGCTCCTCTTTTGTTCAGTTATAAGTTTTACATACATATGCTCACGCCTGTATTCCCCGAAGGGGTAAGCAGAGGTGTTATAATCACAACACCCACTTTTCACCGAATTTTATTAAGTGCCAACGTGACAGATGGTGAGTCTATCGCCGTCTCAGGCACTATACATACGTCTTTGAATTACTTATCAGACATATGCAGGTTTCCTCACGATGTTTTCCTTCACCGTAAAGCACGTGGTGTGAAATCACTGTACGTAAGTTTTTTAGAAAAACTCATTGGTACAGGCCCCGCTGGGATTCGAACTTGCGTCGCTTGCGTAGCAGGCGACTGCTCTAACCCCGAGGCCACCACGGCGATTAAGGTATAAGTTTTATATAGATATAATAAGATAGAGATAAGTCGCAATGACACTTATTGTTAAATATTATTTGTAAAATATCTCGTAGAAATAACAGAATGGAATCATAAAAGAAAGCTACAACACTATTTGTTGATAAAAGGTAACTGTATCCTACAAAGAGAGTAGAGAATGCTCTTTGAAAGCAATTTGAACAAGTATTCTTCGTTACAAAAGAATACTTTTACCTGCGCTCGTATTCTGGAATTGGATAGTTTATTCGACAATTATTATAAATGCGAAATGTTTATCTATCTATTAACTTTTATCCGATTTGGTTGAAATTTATAATATTTGATCCCAAAGCAGAATGAGAATACTTGCACTAACTCTATGCGTTGTCAACCTTACAAAGAATGGAATCTATTATTATAACCAACCCTCAAATTTTTACTTTTGACTTTTAACCAACTACTTTCTGTAAAATGATGTAAATATATAGAATTATATTTACCTCGGTGGATCGGGAGCATGTCTCGCAATGCACGTTAGATTTATATCAGAGCCGGCTCTAACAAACAGCTCCGGGCCGGATAGGATCTCCGCTTTTGATACTGTAACAAATAACATTGTAAACTTACTAAGTAATGCGTGGTAGGGAATACAAAAACGCGTTGACCAAAGAACCACAAGCCGTTTTTTTACTACCATTAACCAGAGTCCGGGCTGTAACTGGAAAACTCAAAAACACTGTCCGACCCGGGAATCGATCCCAGGAACTCGGGTTCCACAGTTGTGTTTGCGACCACAAGCTCAACGTAGCAGTCGTTTTTCTTCGTACAGAGGAAGGACTTGTATGTAAATGTGTTTATATTGAATTGGCTCAAAAAGCACTTGACCAACCTTTAAAATTCTTTCAGCAATGGATAGCTACATCATCAGCGGGTAACATATATCCCCGTACTCCCACGGGAACGGGAACTACGCGGGTAAAATCTCGTGACGTCCACTTCTTGTTAATAAAATAAAGACACTATGCAATGCACAAAAGGTTTTATTTTGGCAAGGACCACGTTGCCACCTTATAAATTGATAATATTATCCTGGTAAGTCAAATAGGTAAGTCCAAGTCAGGAAGCAGATAATCCGTTACATATTATGTACATAAATCCTTGTAGTAGATCAAACGTTGCCTTACTAATCAATCTAATTGCAATATGGACGTGTTGATTGGGCAGTGAGGTGAGGTGATCGCAATCACGAGAAACGATACAGTTAATTTAACCGAGATACGGTAAATAAAGCTGCGTGTGGTGAATACAATGTCGTATATACTTATAGACGACAAAATTGTACTGACTATTGGTGCCGTGACGAGTTTTGAGCGCTCCGAAAATATAGGGTATTTAATCAAAACATGTCGCATCTAATGACATCACAGTTATATAAAAATGATACAGATAAATAATTGAAGTGTCTGTTTGTAATTCCAAAACCGTTTTAAAAAAAAATCTACCTGTCTGTCTGTTTGTTCCGGTTAACGGACCGGAACGGCTGAACCGCTTTTAACGGGACTTTCACTGGCAGATAGCTGATGTTTCAAGCAGTAACTTTGGCTACTTTTATTTCAAAAACAAATTTGGATTCCGGGAGTTCCGCATGAAGTCTACGCGGGTGAAACCGCGGGGTACAGCTAGTACTATATATAATAATAGCATCCATCGATGCTACTTGAATTAAATTTGCGAATTTATCTCTTACCGCAGTGACAATCGAACTGTACAGGAATGAGTAATGATAAATCCAAGATCAGGCCCTTGTTCCTTAGAGTTCTTTCCAATGTTTAAATTTAACCTTTCCTTATTACCAAACATAGTGTAAACAAAGACTTGGCCAAATTTGAAGTAAAACTATATCCGTCTCTATTGAAATCCGAACCACAAAAAGAGATGATACTACTTTTAAGTCACGGATTATCTTAGGTAATATTTTTTACATAAGCGATTTGTATTGTTCTGTATCTCATAAGAATCTAGAGCGCAATTACGTATTAACGTAGGAGGAAAACGTCACGACGAAATCGAATTATTTTCAGTGAAAAGGGGGTATTAACAGTTATATGCTGTGTGTGGATATTATTTTTAGTGGATATTATTAAAACGTTACTTTTGAGAAAAAAATATAAGGCATCTTAATTATTGATCACAAAAAAACCGCAGCACTCCCGCCTCTCACCACGTAATACAAATACATATTTTACCAAAATATTACATACTTCACAGATAAAAACTAAACTTTTATACATTGCACAGATAACAAATATATACATGTGTATTTATATAACTCTCAATAGAGCAATCTATTTTACTATTCACGCCATATCGCTTACATTTAATAATGAAATAAAGAAAGTGATAAAAGGTTCGCACAACCTATGTGTATCTTTATGGTGACCATAACAATAACAAGAATATGAGAACTTACCAACAACAGTAAGCCTGAACGACAGGCTAATCTTAGGTTCGGTGGACACCTGGCACTCGTATGCGCCGGAGTCTCGCGGTTGGGCGGGCGCCACCCTTAACGTCCACTCGTCCGAGCTATCCGTATGTAGGGCAGCGAAACGTGCGTCACTGCTGTATGTGTGAACACCCACTGTTAGGATGTGTAGGTCACGCTTGCGGATCCAAGATACCTGGGAACAAAGGACCTTACTTAGTGATGCGTGATTGCGAGATATTTCAACAATTGAAACAATTGGAGTATGGGTCCATCGAGTCAACCATCGACTCGCCCTGGCGAACTATATGGAAGTTCTTCGATTGTTCCGATGCAAGCGATAGGTTCGAGTCGAGCCGAATCTAGCCGAATGGAACCGATCGTTAGCCGATGCGATAAGTGGCGACTACAAGCGAGTTGTATTCGCTACTATTAAAAACAATCGCGAATAAACTCTCGTCACCGCTGTGCAGGGCCTGTAGACAAAGTAACATTATCCTCACGTTTCGCTAGTAGAAACGATACAGAATGTACGGGAATGACATATGTCACGTGACTGATTTATGTCATTTACATACATCTGCGACTATCTTGTCTAACTCCTACTCACCTTTTCGGGGAAGAAGTTCCATGTATCCTTTAGTCTTATAACATTATTATTATAGGAGCGTACTAGGAATATAGGACAAGCATTGAAACATTACCTACATAGTTTAATCTAGTAGGAAACTAACGGAAGTCCATAAAGAATCACGGAACAATTTCAATCGATGAGCTTTACAGGTTCGTGGGAACGGAGTTTGAACTTCACAATCTGCTGAGCTTGTTAGTACCTAAAGACTAGATATTAATTTTCAAAAGTTTGATGTAAATTACTCTTGGTTTGGAAGTTGGCAAGTTCTCTCGCATTCTGAACGAGCCTAGACAGGCCAAAACCTGGTAAGGTAGCTTACATCTACACTAATATTATAAAGAGGAAAACTTTGTTTGTTTGGTTGTAGTGAATAGACTTAAAAACTATTGGACCGATTTCAAAAATTCTTTCACCATTGGATACTTACATCATCAGCGAGTAACATAGGTTTTATTTTATCCCCGTAATCCCATGGGAACGGGAACTACGCGGATGAAACCGCGTGAGGTCCGCTAGTTGTGAATAAAGTAAGTCCCTGGCATCGTTAGGGTGTTACCTAACAAAAACTAGTTCAATACTGACAAGGAACAGTATTTCATTCTGTTAACGATTTGCCGTGTTTAGTACTTACGTTTATATTTATAAGCAGTTTTCATGTTTTTCTGTTCAGGCACGCTCAGAATCCAATTATAATGTGAATGTTTCTTCCGTGTAACACTGGTTAAATAAATTAAATAAAAACAAGTCAGGTTTGCAGGGTGAATGTTTTTTATCACAGCGTTACGTCTTAAATATACGGCGTTACCTAGCGCCAACGTGGTTATCAATTGAATTTGCTTCGGATTGTAAACCACATTGATTAATTATAAAATATCAAAAACATACTCTGTCCCCGAGAATTTAGATACAATGCAAATGCTGAGAGACTTATTGAAGTCAACATATCTAAGGCAAAATGACCTTAATGGGTATTTTTCACATCTACTGCTGATCAGCAGGTTATAGGTTCGATCCCCGGGTCGGGCAAAGACTTTCCATCGGTACTTTGCCTGTGGTAGCCCTGAGTCGAGATTAGTGTCCGGTTAATGGCAATAGGCTCGCCTCCTATCAGAAAGATAGAAAGAAAGAAAAGGAATTTATTCGTTACAATATACATAAATGAGAGATCTCATAATACTTGGGACTCTCTCTTCCATTTCTCTCTATCAGCCGTCATATCTGTATTCACTCCCATTCTAGTCATATAATCACACAATCCATCCATCGTTTCTTAGGTCTTCCTTTCCCCTTGTAACCATCCACATTCATAAACAAAATTGAAACTTACGGTGAAGGAAAACATCGTCACGAAACTTGCATGTGTCTGAGAAATAATTCAAAGACGTATGTGTAGTACCTGAGACGGCGATAGACTCACCATCTCTCACGTTGGCACATAATCCACGGTGAAAAGTGGGTGTTGTTTTTACAACACCTATGCCTATCCTTTCGGAGAATATAGGCGTGAGCATATGTAATGCAAATACTTCTTCAAAACAGCACACCATGAATATCTACCCCTTAATGAACCATTACCTCAAGCAACTGAAGAGTCAATTGAGACCGATCGCAAAACTAATAAACTCTCAATCCGTTGGTAGGTCAATAGCATCAGAGTGTCAATGTCAAGAACTGATAGTATAACAATTAAATACTTGTTCACTAATTCTGTCAACAACTTAGGCGAAGTTTCTTGAACGCCACTGTTTCTATCGGAATGATCTGACTGTATTCGATATTAAACGGGTTTCGAAATCAGGTCCTATTAAATGCTTTAGAGCATCTTTGAAGGAAAAATTTAAAGAAATAGGAATTTTAACAGTGGCTTAGCAGTATATTTTAGCATATTTATTACTTGTACATAAAAATATTAATTCTTTTCAAAAGAAGTGTGATGTACATAATGTCAACACACGGCACGAAAATAAAATAGTAGTACCTACACACCGCTTAAAGAAAGTCCAGGGATCATTTTAAGGGCGATTTATACGCTTTTATAATAAGTTACCTACATGTATTGTAAACTAACCCTTTGATAAATTTAAAGAGTCTGTAAAATTTGTGTAACACAAATTTTACAGTCTCTTTAAGAAGGGTTATGATATAGTTAGTGATTATATATGTGATAAAGAAACTTGGAATAATGTATTACCAGATAAATATTGTAAGTAGTATCATGGACACTGTACTTATGTTAGATTCTTAAAATGTATTAGTTTTAATCTTTGTTTGACTGGTTTGAGTTGTCATGCTCATTAAAATGCCTTTGCTTGCGGCGGCGTCTGGATGACGGGTTGTCCACTTCCCTCTATGATGGTTGAGGAGGTCAATGGCTGGCATTCACGTCATACTTGTGAACAGGTGCTGCTTGTGGGGGCTGGTCATCTCAAGCTACGCATTTAGTTATAAGTAGATGTACTAGATTTTTAGTTATGTTAATTTTTATCGACATTTGTGCATTGTAACTTTGTCCATGAGCTTAGGTTTCTTAAATTATTTATTTTGTATTCTTTAAATTGTATAATATTTTTGAAAAGAGTAATTACTGAGTTTCTTGCCAGTAAAAGCAACCTTCCGAACCTGGCGGTAGCATGTATAATCCTGTATAATTATGTCATTCTGACGATTTGAAAGTAATTTGTAAAAGTCTAATCGAATAAAGATATTCTTGACTTTGACTATGACTTACTAGCTTGGCCCAACGGTTTCACTCGCGTTAACTTAATTTTTAAATAAACGTAACCTTATTTATTCCTTGTAAACTCAGCTATCTAGGAGTGAAAGTCCCGTTAAAATCCGTTAAGCTGTTTATGATGTCAGGCCTTTTAGTTTTAATTTTGTTGCTTTACCTTTGTGCTGTCATATACATTTTAGTAAAAAGCTGCTAATTGAGAATTCCAAACAGACACTACAAATTTATTTATGTCCATGTTAAGATATAGATAAAGAAAGATAAGATGTAAAATCTTATCTTTCTATGTCTGTATTTTTAAAGTTTCAACCCCCATTTCGTTCGTATTATTAGTAAACATAATCGCGACTTCATTTCACTGAGTAAAACCCGCCGTGGTTCACCGGGTTCATTTGTCGGTGAACTAAACAAAATAGTACTTACTTTGAGCGTAAAGCTTTTCAACGGGCGCTACCCTCTTCAACCTGCGGTGTCTAAAACGATCACTCGTCCTAATCTATACATTAATACATACTAAATACAGATAAATAAAATTTAAGTGTCTGTTTGTAACAAATTAACGACTTTTCATCAATATTATGGAAGTACGAGTATATAAATAATAAAAAGCTTATAACCTAATTAGCGGACCTCACGCGGTTTCACCCGCGTAGATCCCGTTCCCGTGAGAGTACGGGGATAAAAAAAGCCTATGTTACCCGCTGATGACGTAGCTATCCAATGGTGAAAGAATTTTTGAAATCGGTCCAGTAGTTTTTGAGCCTATTCATTGCAACCAAACAAACAAAGTTTTCCTCTTTATAATATTAGTGTAGATGACATACGAAAACTAAAAAATATTTGGACGTGCCTTAAATCAAAACTTAACTAAGTCCATCTCAAGTTTACGCATCCCCCTATATGAATTTGAAATAATAGTTTCATCGTATCTTAAATAGTTAAGAAGGCTTTAAGAAAGAGAAGGCCGATACACCACTTTGTATCCCGAAAATGAGCATTCTGGAGAGCGGTATGAACTGGAATTTCCATTCAAATAGTTTTTTTGTGGTATTCTATAGTTGATGTGCTCCCTTACTCACAAGCTTTTATCTTTTATGCCCGAGTAAATTTATTGAAACAAAATTTAATTATCGCTCAAACCGTTTAATATCTGTCTCGAACAGTAGCTGTTCGTAATTCAAAATAATTTCGAACAAAAGTCGACCTACTTACTTACTCGACATTATTACCAACCAGTCTTTTCACTTTGAGTTTCGCAACATTTCCACGTACTAACTAATTAGCTATTGTTTTTATGTTCGTAAAATTAATTCAACAAGTTGGTAAGAACTAAATTCGGGCGAATTATAAGTACGAGGTCTTTTCTTTAAACATTTTACACGAGCGAAGCGAAAAGATAAAGTAAAATTTATTACAATCTGAACAGATTTTGTTCGAAAATACATTTTATACGTATTTTACTTTGCTTGTTGTTTCATGTACTAATTCTCAATTCTTAAGAAGTAGGTATTCGGTAATTGCCAGAGGCAGTGTTCAGCAGTTTGTTCTTCAACATACTCACTTATAATAATACGAGACTGAGTCTGCATTAAGTATTTTTATGTCTGATGTCTATTATCCAAAATTATGTCTGATGTCTAATATCCAAAATTATATCTGATATGTGATATGTTTTCGAGGAGTCGCCTGCAGCGCAAGCGATGCAAGTTCGAATTCCAGCGGGCCCGTGCCAATACATTTTCAAAACATCGTGAGGATACCTGCATATGTCTGAGAAGTAATTCAAAGATGTATAGTGCCTGAGCCGTGAGCACGTAATCATCTTCGGCGAAAAGTGGGTGTTCGAGTATATATGTACACGAATCACACAAGATGGATGGATTTTAAAGAAGTTTTTTTAAGAGTATACTTATAGTTTAGTAAATATCGCGAGAACTAAAATTAAAAACTGTTTCGAGCTTACAAGTACAGAAACCAAACGAGTTGAAGGTTTTTTTAGGTATTTTTGGACAAACTTTACGAATTACTTAAGGTTATATGTATGGCATTGATTGTTTTAAAAGAAATTAAAAATAACGGGATTTTTTTTTTATTCGTAATCCGTAGGTAGGTATACCTTTAGATAAAAATTTGCAGATATGTTTCCGTACCTACAATACCATTTTTATTGCCTACAAAATAATATATTCTTAAAACACACTTAAAAAAAATACGAACACGAGGCGGGATTCGAACCCTCGTGGGCTCGGGTTCGGATACACCGACTAACAGATGTCGCAAGGCGGTCCCTATATGGCAAAGACAAGACAAGGAAAAATTCAACGCATGAGGTAGGATCACGAGTAGCTCAGTTGGAAAGCAACTGCACGGTTTGCAGAGGTCGTGAGTTCGACTCTCGCCTCGTGTTCGTATTTTTCTTTACCCCTTTTTAAGAATTTAGAATTGAAACATGTCATGAATAAAAACTCTAATATTTAAAAAATAACATAAACAAGGAGCAAAAATTTTTAAAATTTTTTTTTATATATACTCACACCCTATTAAATGGGACTTATACATTATCTCGTAATGCGAATTGAAGCTAGCATCATTGTATCGAAAGTATGTACGTAAATACTCCGCGCCGCCCTAGTAACCGAGTGTTTGTAATAGTCTTATTATTACACCAGAGTGAGCAAGTAGGAGCGAAATTAAGGCAAAATACTTATAAAAGACTATTGACTCTGTCTGCAAATATCATATGGATACCCCTGTTGTATCGGATTATATGAAAATCCTAAATAAATACGATACGCGTATTCAATTAGAAGTACGCAGTATTATATGAAACATCATTTGCATATACAAACAAGATATTGAGATATAAAAAAAAGCGTTTTATTTATCACTCATGGGGCGAATATAACGAATATTGTGCTTCAGTACCCCAAGTAGCATAGATTTTTCCCATGGAAATTCATCAAAGTTTCAACGTTGATCAATTTCCTTGCGTAAGAGCGTTGCTCGAAATGTGTTGATACTTTCTGGAGGCGGTAAATCTATATATATAAAAGAAAGTCGTGTTAGTTACACTGTTTATAACTCAAGAACGGATGAACCAATTTGGCTGAAAATTGGTGGGAAGGTAGCTTAGAACCAGGAGAAGGAAATAAGATACTTTATCCCGTTCCCGTGGGACTCAATACTACTAGCTGTGCCCCGCGGTTTCACCCGCGTAAATATCTATCTATAACTGATAACCTGGCTACATCTCGAATACTGTATATACAGTGCCATCACGAGTTATAAGTGCTGTACACAGTAGTATTTTGTGTGTATTATGTTGCGATAATACTGTAACCAATGATAAAAATATATTTTTAAAAGACTTAAAAGTTTAGAGTTTCTTGCCGGGATCTTCTGAACAAAAAAAACCCGATGGTTACGTTTATAATCCTGTATAATGTATTTTTTGTGTCCTTCTAACTATTTGAAAGTACTTTGTCTAGTCTAATCTAATAAAGATATTTTGAATTTTGACTTCAATCGCCTTTCGCCAAAAGGTCACCTTTAGGGCGTGGTGCTAACAGCATATAAAAATCCATCGTTTGATCGATTAATAGGCTCACATATTTAAATATATCACTTCATTTATATTCCAATGCCTAGCGCCACCCTATTCACGACGAAATGTGATTGAAATTATTCATATCTCGCGGGATACACGCAATACGTTTTTAATCTCAATTATTCCAGGTTGGTGTTTTCTCAATCATTGATAGAACATTTCCAACATTTTCATTATAAATATAAACTAACTGGGCCCCGCGGCTTCACCCGCGTACACTTAACTTTTTAGCATTATTAACGGACACCCTTACGGACCTCTTCGTTACTCCTTGTAAAATGAGTTTTGACAGACGGACTGAGAAAAAAAATATAAATTCGTTTCTTTATGTGTGTTTAATTCTTTTCGCTTAACTTTCAACTGTATTTAGTGAAAAGTTAATTTGGAATTAAAAACAGAAACATTTCAATTTTATTTATCTGTATAGATGTATTGTTATTAGCTAACGAAGGTTACGTACTCTACGTCTTACACCATTCAGCCGTTCAAAAGTTAATCTTTGCAACTCAGCTTTGAGGTATCAATTTGGTATTATAAAAGTCATGATATACTGAAGACAGTGTATGAAGAGATGCATGAATGTGGATGAAGCGAAAGAAGTATGTAAGGATCGTAGCATGTGGCAAACAGTGGTCTCTGCCTACCCCCATGGGATACAGGCGTGAGCATATGTATGTATGTATGTATGATATACTATACTTAAAACGACCATAGCTGGCCCCTAAGCTTGTTCGCCACCTTTCTAGTTAAATTATAAATTCATATTGTAATAAAATTAGTATGAACTAATTTAATGTTTTTGTTTACATCAAATTTGGTACGTTAATGTTTTCATGAAATATTTTGAATAGCTTACTTAAATTTGTTACGACCTTTTTAGTCGTAAGAGTCAATTAATATCACGCATTATGGAGCCATTATCCATTGATTTAACAGGTAATAAGCGTATTTATACTATCGGCATATTGGCTGAGGACTCATATTTATGCTATTTTAATATATTGTTATTATTTCGAATTGTTTAACTATTTTTCTTACACAAAAGGTATAGCCATCGTATACCTTTAAACGAGCAATTCTTGTATATATATATATATATATATATATATATATATATAGAATCTAAATCTCGGAAACAGCTCCAACAAGCCGTAAACGAAAAGTAAATGAGCCGTGGTGGCCTTGAGGTCTGAGCAGTCGCCAACTACGCAAGCGACGCAAGTTCGAATCCCAGCGGGGCCTGTATGGACTCACCATCTGTCACGTTGGCACTTAATCATCTTCGGTGAAAAGTGTGTGTTGTGATTACAACACAACTGCCTACCCCTTCGGGGAATACAGGCGTGAGCATATGTAAAATTTTCATGAAATTCTGTGTGTAGGGGGTTTCAGGGGAAAAAAAAAATTATCTAGCTAGGCTTCATTTTTGCAAAACATCGTTTTGACTATGTTTTTTCAGGCTCTGGAAAACTCAAACAATATAATTACAATACGACAGCAAATTTCGCCGACATCTGTCAAGTTATGGGCGACAACGAAACTAGATTACCCCGGCTCGAGACTGACGTTCAAGCTGTAAAAAAAAAAATCCAATTTTTTTTCAGCATACAGCATGAGAAGAAGTCATTGAAGAGAAACCTAACACCGCTCGATCAACCAGGTTCTAAAGTTTAAAGACGATATATCCCAAAACCACTTTGCACTTACAACTTAATATTGTATTGTATTGATGAAATATACAAGTGATTCCTGGCCGAGTTTCCTGGCGGTTCTACTCAGAAGGCTAGTTTCGAAACCGGTGGTTAATCTCCTACGTTCATCAGAGCCTTTGGAGGGCCCAAACTGAATAAACCTTTTTCATTTAGGTTTGCTTACTATGCTTATGGAAATCAGCAGCAGTTGGAAGTTTCGGCCCATTTAAAACTTTCCATTTGGTTTACATTATGCTATACTAACTGTAAAACTGGTTTTAAATAAACATTCAGAAACAACTTCTCGGCAGGTATCTACTTACGTAAATAAATAAAATTGAAGGGTTTGCTTTTGATGTAGATGAAGCTATTCAGTACGCTACGATCAATGAGTCTTATTTAAATATATAAAAGTCTGAAATAAATAATTTATTTCAACAATAATTTTAAACAGTCTTAAGCAACTACGACATTTTAGTGTCAACTCAATGTTTTTCTATAAATATGCTCACGCCAGCCCAGAAGGGTCCCCGAAGGGGCAAGCAGAAGTGTTGTAACAACAACACCCACTTTTCACCGAATATGATTAAGTGCCAACGTGACAGAGGGTGAGTCCGCCGTCTCAGGCACTATACACACGTCCTTGAGTTATTCCTCAGACATATGCATATTTCCTCACGATGTTTTCCTTCACCGTAAAGAACGTGGTGTGGAATCACTGCACATAAGTTTTTCAGAAAAACTCATTGGTACAGACCCCGCTGGGATTCGAACTTGCTAACTTCAAACCCCGAGGCCACCACGGCAACATGTTTTTCTGTTTTTTATCTTAAAAGCAGAGGCTTTACCATACGCTCTTAGTGCCATCATAGTACCACTGTGTGATATATATCTGTCTCACGATACGAGTTAAACTAGTATGGCAATGAGCAAATCAGCAGTCATGGTACAACCTAGCCTCGAAAGAGATTGAATCAGCTCATCGCTACACCACCCCACAAATTTAAGCGAAAGTGTATAATGTGTGTGTACATAATATAACTTTAATTAAAATATAATATATTAACAGACTCGGGAGGCTTTTGTGACCGGGACCGCGGTCCCCGGCGCCAACTTGGATTAAATAATTGTATTCGAAGGGGAAAATGGTACCGGATGCGTGGTCCCCAAAAGCTCTATGGTACAATTAAATCCAAGGTGGCGTTAGGGACCGCGGTCTCGGTCCCAAAAACCCCCGACTCATTAGTGAATCGGTACTGTGTGTAAGGTAAGCTAAAAGAAAAGTTTAGCAATACTCCACTTGGGGGTATTCCACCCTCAGTAGGTAATAAATAAACATGATCACCTCACCTCACCTCGCTGACCCCTAATCTCTTATATAAAGTAACAAGAACTTGGAAAAGCAAACAATGAATTCCATTATAACTTATACTTACAACTTCGTTCGACATAACATGGGATTCTATCTTTTATACAAAATGTTATAATACATTTATTACGTACTAGCTGTACTCTGCAGTTTTATTTAAATAGTAAATGTTTATTTTATTTTATTTATAGCCCGATGTGTCCCACTGCTGGGCAAAGGCTTCCTTCTTTCCAACCATAGTTAACAAACCGGCAGACAAAAATATTTGACTTTATAGATATTATTTAAATATGTGCGTAGAAATTGTAATCCCGAAGTCCATAGATACCAAATTATATTTTGTCTCTTTAAATGCAAAATTACAATACGATTTTACTAACATGTAGGAGGTAACCCCGATGGGTTTAGCTAATAAATCTATTTATATTTATATGCAGAGAAAAGTAAATGTTTTGTGGATCTTATAAAATCGTTACCTTAACAGGGAAAAAAGGGCGGCTCGGTAATATTATGTAATAAGGAACAATTTTTCTTCTTTACAACACAAGGAAACCTACATAATTATAATATCTTGTAGAAATAATATTCATCAAGTGAATTTAGCATTTCGACTGTGAAGTAGTTTTCCATTTCGTAGTTAGCAATTTCAAAGGATTACAAACAGTGTATTTGCTCCGGGAGCTATGAAACCAAGAATCCACTTACATCCAACTTACTTACACTTTGTAACTAGTTCTTAGTGTGAACTAGGCAGTTCACAAACCAACTCATTAGTTACCGAGTCAAAGTTCCAAATTCTTCTTCTACTTGTTATTTTTACTTTAACTGTGATATATATCATTCTGTACCCCAATAGCTTTAGTTTAGCTAAGTCTAGCTTTAGTTAGACGTGTGTGATCGCCGGAAAATTTTAAAAATATACGAAAATTTGATTGCGTATTGCCGTGACTCGAAACTAGTTGATCTCAATGTACACGCTTCTATAATAAATTACCAACAGAAATTGTAAACTTGCCCTTAAATTAGTGTAAAGAGACCATCAAAGCAGTTTTGCTCAAAAAAGGATATTATACTGTAAGTGATTATATTTGTGATAAGGAAGCCTGGGATGTATCTTTGTCGGAAAATTATTGTAAATAATCCCATTGGCACTGTACTTTTGCTACAATTAATTAATTTTAGTTTAATCTTTGCTTTGACTGGCTGGAATTTGCCATGCTCACAAATATTTGTAATAGTTTAGTTATTATATTTGGCAATTTAGTATTTGAACTGGTTCCATGGGCTTTAAATTCATGAGATATAAATACTGTAACCAAAAACATTGCAATATATATATATATATATATATATTATGCAATGCAATATAATAGAGTAATTGTTGAGTTTCTTGTCGGGTTCTTCTCAACAAAAGCTACCTTCCGAACCCGGTGGTAACATTTATAATCATGTATAATGTATTTTGTGTTCTTCTGACGATTTGAAAGTACTTTGTAAGAAGTCTAATCAAATAAAGATATTTTGAAATTGAAATTGATCCGTCAACTTTGAAATTCGCTCACGACTCGCCTCAGAAACAGTATCAACACATTTCGAGCCATACCAATGAGCAAACGAAAGCGTCAACGTAAAATTATGTTGTAACCTGTGTTTGGGGTCCTGGACGAAAAATATTTTAAATTATCAACATCCTTATTTAAATAATATCAGCGACCATGAAATCCTATGCGATGGTTATTCGTGTGAGTGACAGTGACAGATGAATACATGTTAGATACATCTGTCCCTTACTAATCAAACAAATGTCACATTAAGATTTTGTCGGAATCATTTGAAATCCTACACCTAGTTTTCACCGAAGGTTAGGTGCTAACGTCACAAATAGTGAGTCTTCATTTTTCTTCTTAGACATATGCACGTTTCTTTACGAGGTTTGCTCTCGCTATAAAGTTTGTGATATTTCAAAACTGCACTTTAGTTTTTTAGCTACATTCTTTTGTACAGACCGCTGGAGTATGATCCTACATCGCTAGCGTGCAGGCGACTACTCTGACCTATCGGCCCCTGCGTCTCGTAATGAAACAATTAATGTTTCCATTATGTCAGAGTGCAGTGAATACTGAAATTGTAACAAAACAGCTAATTGATTCGCCATAAACAAGGTGAATTATATTTTATTCAACAGCCATAAACATCAGGGTAATTCCAAGTAGCCCTGACACACAGTATAACCCCAAACGAGGGGTCAGAAACCGCGCTTGTTCATATCTCTTTTCCCTTAAGAGGTTTATGCCTACCCTTTTTAAGGGCCTTCTTACAAAATATTTGCTGGCGTCTAAACGCTAAGAAATGACACAAAAAAGAGATGGGAACTCCCGCTGCTTTTAAATTTCATAACATTAAAAATACAAATGATATTACAAAAAAGTAACGGGGAGCGAATTTTCTCTGTATCTTTGTGGTGGACGAATAATTATTCTTCAGGCATGTTCCGTTTCAAAGTCATTTATACAGTTTTAAGGAATAAAATAGCTTAAAGATTTCTACATACATACATATGCTCACGCCTGTATCCCATGGGGGTAGGCAGAGACCACTGTTTGCCACATGCTACGATCCTTACATACTTCTTTCGCTTCATCCACATTCATGCATCTCTTCATACACTTTCTTCGGTTACGAGTGCTCCTAATTTGACCTTTCTGAAAAATACTATTAATTTGGTCATAGTAGTTCTTCCTTGGACGCCCTCTACCGACACTACCGGTCACATTCGCTCTATAAATTTCTTTCGTTAATCGCCTTTCACTCATCCTTTCGATATGTCCAAACCATCTCAACATACTTTTTTCAATTCTGGTCACCACATCATTCTTCAACTTGCAACTGTCTCTTATCACACTATTTTTCATACGATCTACAATGGTGACCCCACACATACTTCGTAACGACCGCATTTCCACTGCATTCACTCTACTTTCATGTTTCTTCTGCCAAACCCAACATTCACTTCCATACATCAAAGTAGGTACTAGCACCCCGTTATGAATGGCCAGGCGCGCATTTTTTGTTATTGTCTGGCCACTCATCACGGCGTGCAGGGCACCATTTACCTTGTTTCCCGCAGACACTCTCCTTTCAATATCACTATCGCATTTACCATCTCTTGCAAACACACTTCCCAAATACACAAATTCATTCACTTGTTCTACTTTCGTACCTTCTATCATAATATTACAATCCGTAATCATTTCCTCTCTTTCTATCACCATAACTTTCGTCTTACTTACATTTATTTTCATTCCTTTCTTCTTAAAAGCCTCATTCATCACATTCAACATGTTCTGCAGCTCTGTCGCCGACGGCGCAAGTAAAACTTGATCGTCGGCGTACAGAAGACACTTAACACGTAGTTCATTCATTCTAAGTCCACACTCCATATCTTTCAGATTTGTCAAACAGCTGTCCATATAGAGGTTAAAAAGCCATGGCGACGCTACACATCCCTGTCTGACTCCCTTCGAGATGTGGAACCATTCTGAGAGCGCCCCATTCACCCTGATGCAGGCTTTAGAGTTTACATAGAGGGACTCTAAAGCCCGCACCAAGCGGCCGTCAACCCCAAATGCAGACAGCGTAGACCACAGTTCATCCCTTGGCACTCGATCATATGCCTTCTCCAGGTCAACGAAGGCGCAGTACACTTTTTCGGCTTTCGCCAAGTGCTTCTCTGATATGCACCTTAAGGAGAAGATCTGATCTATGCACCCCATTCCTCTTCTGAATCCTGCTTGCACATCCTACAATCGTTCATCTGTTTCATTTGTTACTCTTTCAATTAAGACCTTTGCATATAATTTACCGACGACGCTCAGAAGACTTATGCCACGGTAGTTTTTGCATTCCTGGTGTGACCCTTTACCCTTATAGAGTGGCACGATCACGGCTTTGCACCAGTCATCTGGCACTTGGCCATCCCGCCAGCATCTATTAAAAAGCAGCCACAGCAGTTTTGCCACAATACCTTCGCCGCTCCTCAGCATTTCGACGGTAATCCTATCATACCCTGCAGCCTTACCCAATTTCATACTTTTCATCGCTTTCATTATTTCATCTTCCGTAATCTCATCGCCTGCATCTTGTGAGTGGGTGGTCTGTAACGGCTCTCGGTTGTTGTCAGTACCATCCTCACCACACTCAAACAGATCTTCAAAGTAGTTTTTCCAGCGATGCAGAACTTCCCTTTCATTGCTCAACATTTCTCCATCTTCTCCTTTTATAATGTTTAACTTTGATGCCCCCGTCGTTCCCCGGGCCAATCTAACCTGTTTCCAGAACAGTTTTAGGTTGGCCCGAAAGTCGTCAGACAGCTTCTTGTCAAACTTCTCTTTCATACCTTTCTTCTTATGCTCAACTACTTTCTTAACCCTCTTTTTTGCTTCCGCATACAAGGCCTTTGCATTCACTATCCGTCTTGCACCCTCAACACCATCCATACTTCTATCTGCTTTCATAGCCAAGAGATCCATCCACGCCTTTTTTTTTACCTCCACAACTTTTTTAACATCATCATCCCACCAATTGCCATCCATCGTTCTTCCTTTCCTCCTTGTCACTTCCCCACATACCTTAGTCGCTGCTGCAACTATGCCGGTCTTAATCGCCTTCCATACATCATCCATACTTCCCTCAAATGACTTCTCCCATAGGTGAGATGTTCTTTCATCCAGCTCTTTCATATATTCTCCTTTCAAATCTGCGTCTTGTAGCCTCTCGACCCGGATGCGCCTAAGACTAGTAGTCGACTTCTTACTTCTATGTCGCCAGGTCCGGAACAGACCACTAATCCTGCTAGTGACCAGATAGTGATCTGTTCCGGTACTGACTCCACGAAAACTTCTTGTGTCGACCACTTTGCTCCGGAGTCTTTGGTCTACGATAACGAAATCTATCAGACTTCTGCTTTCATTCCTCTCCCATGTATACATATGTATTTTCTTATGTTCAAACATACTATTCGTCACCACTAAATCCTTTTCCAAACATACCTGTAACAAGTTAATTCCGTTATCATTCACTCTAGTGTCTCCATTCTTACCTAGGACCCTTTCGTATCCTTCTCTTTCCACACCCACCCAACTATTAAAATCCCCTAACATAATTATTCTTTCATTATTCTTGCATTTATTCAATACATCTCTCATACCTTCCCAAAACTCTTCCCTCTCTAGAACTGGGCACCCCATATCCGGTGCATATACGGCCAACACAAAAAGTCGTGCCAAACCGATTTTGAGTCGTACCCAGAGGAGTCTGGGGTTCACGCATTCATAATCTTTCATACAGTGAGCAAGCCGATCGGACAAGATAATACCGACACCTTGGCAGGCCCGCTCCGTTTCCGGGACTCCGGACCACATCGCTGCGAAGGTGTCGTGTTGGGATACGTCCTTCCCTTTCCGTTTAGTCTCACTCACCGCTAACATGTCAATTCGTCTTTCTTTCATCATCATACATACTTCATCAATTTTATCATTCATGCCTCCCTGAACATTCAGCGTAGCTATGCGACATTCCGCAGCCCGCTTTTCGCCCCGTGGGATACATTGACGTGATGTGTGGCGAGCATCATCGCCGCCTCCGAGATTTGTTGGAAGTCTCATTTTGTTCCCACGATTAGCAAGGGAAATAAAACGTCCATCCTTGCAGAGCCCCGCATGCAAGGGTAAGGTTGCTTAGTGCCTGGGTGCACCAAATCCCAGACAACCGGCTCGCTAGAGACTAGGCTCGCCCCTAGCCACGCATCCCTCGGCACGGCACCTTGGATTGGCGGATTTAAAGATTTCTCTATAATATTTTTGTAAACATAAAGAGCCGTGGTGGCCTTGGGGTTTGAGCAGCCGTCTACTACCGCTAGGAGCCTGTACCTACCAATGATTTTTTCTAAAAACTTATGTGCAGTGATTTAACACCACGTGCTTTACGGTGAAAGAAAACATGGTGAGGATACCTGGATATATGTCTAAGAAGTAATTCAAAGACGGCGATGGACTCACCCTCTGTCGCGTTGGCACTTAATCATATTCGATGAAATGTGGGTAGGCGTGTGCATATTTATTTTTATATTTTTGTAATCGATATCGAAAATCGCCATTGAGAATTGACGTATATTTTTTCTTGCATATTGTTAGGATAGTGACCATTATAAACAAAGGCTTCGAGGTAAAATTTCATGTTTTTCTGGAAGAGTAGCCTTAACACTCTACGTTACATCATATCATTTCATCATACGTAGCTTTTGGAAATGGCTACGTTTTTATAGTCGTGGTAGACTATGTATCTCCGGGTCTTTTTATGCCACGATTCTGAACACGCCCCTTGGAGTTCTTACATTATTTCTTAATAGTTTTGTCGTAACCGAAAAGCCTTACAAAATATTCATTAAGTTTTATTGGTTCTTCAGAAAAACAGTCTAAATAGTTATTATCAGAACGTCCAATCAAGGGAATATTCGATTGATATAAGGTTCTAATACTCTCCTATAGAACACAAAATCCTTTAGATATAAACATAAAACTTAATAAAATTATAATTGAAAAACTATTCGATGTTATCATACATTGCTTTGCTACTTCCAGTTAGGTACAATTTGAATATAAAACCAGCAATGTATTGAATCTTACTAAATCATCCTGTATCCTATAAATCATCATAATCAAATGATACTAACATACAAATTGAGTAGGTATTTCATTTTAATATCCTTAACTCGGTTCCTCATAAGTTATGTACGTAATCACGTGTTCCTCCACGAACTGAAGTCATACGCCAACATAATTTGTCCTGTGGGAAATTCACAGCTTGCTCTTATTCGGGAATTAGATTTACATTTCGCTGTTTCTTCTTGTTGTGTTCACGCTAATGAAGTTCCATTTACATAAATAATCGTGTAAACAACCAAACGTAGCATTAATTACGTTTTATTGCGTAGTAAAATACGGGCAACTCTGAAAGGGCTTAAATAATACCACTTCAAACTGGTATTAAATCATTTTGATTACGTATCTATGAAGTAAATATAAATTCAATTTAAATTTAATAATGTCGAAAATATGCTTAACATTTATTGAAGTTGAAGATAAAATGGTATATAATTTCACATCACACAAATTCTCTGAAACTCGGTGCAATAAAAATAACCAACGAAATACCTTCAATAAAAATTGAGATAGGCTCTTTTTGTTTCATATCCTATTATCTGCCTTGAAACTCGATGAATACTCGCGGCTCGTCCAATAACGGCAATGGTTTTTCATAAATGGACGATACCATTATTAACGGGGCTAAACTGTCATACAGTATTTTGAGAAAATAAAACAAAATCGCTGGTGGCTGCTGGCTTTGTTCCAAAATGTGGGAGTTTCGTGGACCTCGACCTAATTCTCTTTGCTTTATTCGTCGACGAGGCTCACGCGACATTTCCTATTGCACTTACAGTGGGTCGTACGGAAAATCAAATCGTACGTACGAGCTGTTAAGCCACATCAATATACGGTTGAATATCGCGCGGGATAAATCGACGACGCTTAATAGAATTCCCCAACCGTTTTATTGGACATTACGTTTGTTTTTATATTAGAGATATAATATTTAACATACGATAAGTTACGGCTACCCAAGTCTAATCATACTTACGAAATCAAATGTAAGGAATCACGAACATCATCGATTTAAATTCGAATTATTTTTTAGTATTTGTTTGATATAGCGGTAACAAAAATACATCATCTGTGAAAATGACAACTGACAGCCTGATGACAGACGGACAGACAGGCAGCGAGTGTGTCCGAAACCCTAAAAAGCTTGATATATTTGTATGTATTTGTAGTTTCTATGGCTCTATACGGGTATGTTTTCAAGTATTCAAGTATAAAAACCCGTATACATGATACCTACAAATATAGTACAATACAATAGGTACCTCATCTATACGCGTACTGACTTCGACGTTGAGAAAGCAATTTCGAGACGAGGCGCCTATTTCAATTTTCACTTTTCCCTTGTCCCGTCGACATGTTGATATAGTGTCGGTTTTCCGTTAATGTGTCTACTCCCTAGCATCGGTGTGAACTATAAGAACAAGCATGTCGAAACGCCAGATATCTTATATTATTACACAAGCTTCTGCCAATGATTTCGTCTGCGCGAAAGTCATAATCTTGAAGTTTTTATTTTCAAAAATAAAATAATGTATATAAATGAAATATAAGTGAAGTTCGTAAAACAACTTCAACACAATTGTGATTACGTGTCTATTTATGTTCATAGAAGAGCCTTAATTGCAAGTCCCTCTTGTCCAGAATCCTCGATTTAAGTGATTTCGTGTGTGTGAGTAATTTTGTGTTATTTCACACAAAATCCCTTAATACTTAATGGCCGCAACAGAAGATAGGATATGAAATCTGGGATAGAAAATAACCGACCAAGTGCGAGTCAGACTCGTATAATTACATTACTATTGAACTGTACTAAGGATCCCATTTCCTACCGTAATTTAAATCATTAACATCACGAAAGGGTTGGTTAAGTCCAATCTTTTTAAATAAGGCCAAGAGAAAAAGGAATCGTTTTATTTGTGTCGATGGAATTCCATTACATTTTAAGTGATGATATGAGGACAATGTTAGCAATGTCTGTTTTGTACCGACTTGTGAACATTACAAAGGTAACCAAACGAGTTTAATGTGCCTCGTGTAGTGATATGCGATGGCGAGAGGGTAATCGCGATTGTTTCGATTGTTCATACATCTCGATGCATCGAGATTGTTTTCAATCGTAGTCGATTGTAGCGGGTCGACTTGCTTGTAGTCGCCACTCATCGACCACAGCGCGATGCATCGCGTTGACCGACGATGGGTTCCATTCGGCGCGACTCGGAACAAACGCTTTCGTGAAAATAATCGAATAACTTCTCGATTGTTTCAGTGCCAGGGGAAGTCGATGGTAAACTCGTTGAAACATCTCGAAATCGCGTATCGCTACGTCGCGTGCTACCGTCAAATAGAGAGCTTGGCACGTTTACCCAATTTTTACGGTAGCCATGTTGAAAAGTTACGGTTATGTTTGTGTTTAAGTTTTACCAAAATTGTTTAACATGGATATTACAATGTTATTTATAGCAGCATTGTTAAAGTACAGGGTGATTTAGTGGCTACATTAGGAACACGTCATACCCTCGTTGTGGCTGCGCATGGTTGAGCAACAACAGCCTAGTGAAAAGGTTTTGTTAACTATGAATAATTTTAAATAAATATTCATGATTACAATATTGCCATTTTGTACCATAAACATATTTAATAGTTGCTGGTACATATTTTTTTTATTTGTGAATGCTGATCGCCATGAATTAGGTACTTACTGCGATTTTTATCTAACTGGTTGTCTGAACCAAACAGTGTTTTGGACTTTAATTTCAAGTACAATACTGAATATTTCAGGCAAATTAAATATATTTACTATATATCTCTATATTATCAAAATGTTGTTTAAATCCTTAAATCAATTAAGAAAAATACTTAATGATAGATGGGATATGAAGCTGCCGGTTCTTCTCAGAAGGTAAGTTTCCGAACCGGTGGTAAATTCCTCGACTTTCGTAGTATAGTGCTTTACCAGGGCCTAAACTGAATAAATCATTTTCATTTTCATTTTGACTGACGATGTTGCTCTGCCAAGGAACTAGTTGTGTCAAATAATGTGTGAGAGAAAATAATACTACGGTGCCTATTTATTAACATTTTTTATTCGTCTTAAGCTACTATGGATCGTATGTGTCATATGCTTGCGCCTGTATTCTCCAAAGGGAGAGGGCTATGTTTAAAGTTCGATATAATAGGGGATGAGCTAGTATCCGGGCTGCTACTTGAAAATTACAAATGGAAAATCCGTGACCTCGAATGCGGCAGTGGAGTTTGCGACCACTAGATCAACGACGCATGCAATAGAATGCTATATTAAATATGCTTACGATCCATATCTATATATATACATACACAGATAAATAAAATTGAAGTACCTGTTTGCAATTCCAAAATTACAGCTTTTTACAAATGCGTAAATGAAAGTACAGTACAGAAAAAGAAAAATCTAATTTTAAAATTGTTCTCTGTCTGTCTGTCTGTTTGTTCCGACTAATCTCCGAAACGACTGGACCGATTTAAACGGGACTTTCACTGGAGGATGGCTAATGTTACAAGGAGTAACTTAGGCTACTATAAATAAAAAATGGTTAGGCGGGCCACCCATAAAATTAAGTTTACGCGGATGAAACCGCGGGCCACAGCTAGTTGTAAGTGCGAAGAATAAATACAAATAAAAATTTGCTGGCCTCATATTCAATGCAACAGTCTAAGATTCAGGCAACTCACAGAATAAATTTACTCCAATTTATGTTGGCAACATTTTCTTTGGAACAAACCAGGTAATAGGATAAACTTCCTTGCCTCCACATTTCAGATAGTGAATAATTTATTGGGATAGTTCAAATATTAGTAGGTATAAATTCTTGGTATATTAACTATAAATCAAATTTATGGTCCATAATAACAGGCTGCGATGGAGACGAGAGAAGACTAATTAATAAAGTTGTTTACTGCAAGCGTAGAAGCCCTTTATAAGCAAAGCAACTGGATATCTAGCTATTACCTATTCATCTAGTCGTATTACGTCATTGGAAGGTCCTTCGAGGTTTCTTTAAACGTGATCTAGTCCAGTAATTAAAATCGAAGTGTCTGTTTGTAATTTCAAAATAATAGCATTTCAGTATATGCATATGAAAGTATATACAGTGCTAATATAAGAAAAACGATTAAAAAAATCTCTCTGTTGCCGAGCAATATTCGGTGTTTAATATTACAAATATGGTTGATAAATAGAGAAGAATAAACTACACGAGCATTTTATAAACGTATTTATGTTTATCTATATATATAAAAGAAAGTCGTATTAATTACACTATTTATAACTTAAGAACGGCTGAACCGATTTAACTGAAAATTGGTGGAGAGGTAGCTTTGAACCAGGAAGGACATATGATACTATATCCCGGAAAATATATACATACAGATAAATAAAAATTAAGTGTCTGTTTGTGATTTCTCAATTAACAGCTTTTCACTCAATACATATTAAAGTATGTATGTACACATTAAAAACAAATTTGTAACATTTTCTCTGTCTGTCTGTCTGTATGTCTGTCTGTTTGCTCCGGGTTAACTCTGAAACGTCTGGACCGATTTCCACGGGACACAAGGAGTAACTTAGGGTATTTTTTTTAGATTAGGGTTCCGTGAAAAAATTCACCCTAAAAATTAAGTCCACGCGGGTAAAACTGCGGGGCTAAGCTAGTTTGAAATAAATGTGCTAAAATCGCTCTAGCCCTTTCAGAGATTAGCCGGAACAAAGGGATAGAAGGCAGCGAAACAGACACTTCAATTTTATTTATCTGTATAGATTTAAAATCATTTTTAATAAAAAATGAAAAAAAGATACATAAAAATAAAACCAAAGCAATCTGCCGATATTATTCGAAAACCTGAAAGTGTTATTTAGTTTTAACTTTATTGGGATGCAAAGTGAAAAATATGTTCAATATGCATAGAACGCAAAACAAAAAGCACTGTCACAGTGTAGGATATAGATTTTATTCATTGAAATGAAATACATATATATACGTAAGAATCATTTCGTAATCAGTACCCCTATCATGAGTTTGCCATCGTTTTCGTAAACTATACTCACAATATTTGTATGAAATATTTTAGTTCTCCACGTCACTGTTAGATGTCGCTGCACAATTTCTCATACAAATGTTCGGCGAAGACGCTAGCGAGTATAGATAACGATAACGGTGGCAAACTCGTGATATGAGTACAGGAATGAAAAGAAAATATAATTTATTTAGATCACCATTGTAGATCGTATGAAAAATAGTGTGATAAGAGACAGTTGCAAGTTGAAGAATGATGTGGTGACCAGAATTGAAAAAAGTATGTTGTGATGGTTTGGACATATCGAAAGGATGAGTGAAAGGTGATTAACGAAAGAAATTTATAGAGCGAATGTGACCGGAAGTGTCGGTAGAGGGCGTCCAAGGAAGAACTACTATGACCAAATTAATAGTATTTTTCAGAAAGGTCAAATTCGGAGTACTCGTAACCGAAGAAAGTGGAAGAGATGCATGAATGTGTATGAAGCGAAAGAAGTATGTAAGGATCGTAGCATTTGCCAACGTTGGTCTTTGCCTACCCCCATGGGATACAGGCGAGAGCATATGTATGTATGTATGGTACTGTACTAACATAAAAACTAATGTGACCAAAAATCTCCGCCTTACTGTCCGTCTGTTTCGGCTAATCTCTGGAACGGCTGGAACGATTTTGACGGGACGAAAGAGTACATTGAGTATTAAAAAAAAATTGAGTCCGCGAAATAACGCCATGATATTAAGTGTTAAGTGTGAAATCACAGGGTACTAGTATAGAATAATGTTATCATGATCGATAATAACATCAAAAACATACCCAAGTAACATAACATACCAAATGACGAGCAACGAAACATGAAAACCCTGTTTTGGCAGTACCATTCAAGTTTATAGTAACTAGTTAGGGTTGCTAGTATTTTGCGTACCCTCACGGCCCCGTTGGGAGAATGTTGCCAGTTTATGTCCTATAAAAATATTCATGTATTCCGTTTACGTAGGTATATTGGGTCGTAACGCAGACTTGATGCCCACACATTTTTCAAGCGATGGAACGTGCATATGAATTTCGTCGTTTTGTTTACGAACGACGATGTTTACGAGTTTTATTTCTTAATCACTTTTTTAACTACAGACACAAAAAGGGGATGTTATTTGCCTATAGTTTAAGGTTTTCACTTGGTTTGACCTTGGTGTATATGTCTAGGTCAATAACGTAATTACCAAACAAATAGCCCGTTTTTTTATTTGTAGAGCATGGTGATGGTTGCAAAGGTTAATTAATTTATTGGCTTAAAATATCTGTTTGTAACTTATCTTGGACTAAACTTCTTAGTTTAGACGTTGCATTGCTCATGCTCATGCCATCCCAGAAGGCTCTCCGAAGGCGTAAGCAGAGGTGTCGTAACAACAACACCCACATTTCACCGAATATGATTAAGTGCCAAGTGAAAGAGGATGAGTCCATCGCCGTCTCAGGCTCTATACATGCGTCTATGAATTACTTCTCAGACATATGCAGATAGCAGACATATTACAATGTTTTCTTTCACCGCTAAGCACGTGGTCTGAAATCTCTGCACATAAGTTTTTTTTTAGGAAAACTTATTGGTACAGGCCCCACTGGGATTGAAACTTGCGTCGCTTGCGTATATAGTTATATATCTTTATGAGAAGAGCAAGGTAGTAAGGAAGTGTCGGTAGAGGACGTCCGACGAAGGAAGAGCTACCATGATCGGATCAAAAATCTTTTTCAGAAAGGTTAAATTTGGAGCACTGGTAACCGAAGGATATAAATGACGAAATACATAAATGTAGACGAAGCGAAAGAAGTATGTAAAGCGAGTAAATACGCTACAATATATTTAATTCTGCTTTATTTTAATATTCACATAGCTATTTATTTACTACAAAAACATCTATACAGATAAATAACATTTTAATGTCTGTTTGTAATTACAAAATAACAGCTTTTCACTAAATGCATATGAAAGAATATACGGTACGGACATAACCTGGGACAGGCAGGTCGGGGTATGTGGGATTTTTACCGCACTAATACCCCCCGGTGGCTATCCTCAGTGCTCAGGGCACATTCCCGGGGCAGCTGTGTCGCCGCCCCTGGAGACCTCGCTGTGTAAGACACCACGAGCCACATCGCGCTACCACCTTCCCGGGCTGGCGGCTCGATGGTCAAAGCACCCCGACCTCCGCCATCAGGCCCTCCGGCCCCCTTTTAGTCGCCTCTTACGACAGCCAAATTCTTAGACCTTGGCTATTGGGTGATTTTTTTTAAGACCAGTTTTAACGGGACTCTCACTAACAGGTAGCAGATGTTACAAGAAGAATCATAGACGACTTTTATTTAAAAAAAACATAAGGGTTCAATGGGCCAGCCATGAAATTAATGAAACTGCAGGGCACAGCTAGTCATAAATATAGTTAAATGGTACATACCACCATAATACCCTCATATCACGTTACATCCCCATAGTGGATAATTAGAGCTATTTTACTATGCTATTACTTTATATTCGCGTGTATCTGCACATTATTACGGTTATTAGCGGCCAAATGCAAACATGTTATGTCCAGCTTCCAATTAATGAACAGGATAATCTTCGCAAATAATTGCATTTGGATACCTACTTCATTGAAATTACTTATTAATCTACACATATAAATAAAATTGAAGTGTCTGTTTTGTAATTCCTCCTCGTAATTATAGCTATCTGCCAGAGATTACCTTGAACAAACAGACAGACAGGCAGAGATATGCATTTAGTCAAAATGTGTATAGATGTGTTGATATAGATTTCTGCCAATATATAGGTTATATACTAACCCCCAGTAAGGAACGAATGCATGTCTTACCTAATCCGTTTAACTGAATTCGGAATGTGCTTATGCCGAGTTTGATTTGAATAATTCCAGGATTAGCTGGCTTCCAGCCATAAGATAACTGTGCAAAATATCGGCATCTTCCCTTCCTGCAGACTAAAATGCTTCATGCGTCTGTGATATAGGGTCCAAATTACAGGAAGCTATTTCACGTAAATCTACGGAGTGTTAAATTTATGAACTATTTTGAAGTAAATTAAATTTTGGGTCCGTTAGATGCACTTATCTACAGAGTGAAATATGTATTTTTGTCGGTTAAGCATTATTTATTTGCAATTAAGTGTTAGTGGCTTCATCGTTTCAAAATATGCATAACTCCATAATGTCAAATACATACTATAGTTATTTGTTTATAGCGAACAGTCTATAAAATAGTATCTATAAAACGGCACCTTTTAAATCTTCTTTTTTATTCTGTTTTTAGTAATTGTTGTAATAGTGGCAATAGAAATACATAATCTGTGTCTTAATATGTTCACTAGATGATGATCTAATGAACAGGCAGTAGACAGCAGACAGAGTCTTAGTAATGAAGTCCTCCTGTGGACACGGAAATCATATGCGAACACTATTTATTCATAAATTCTATTTATAAATCGCATATGAATTGCAATTATAAGCTGATAATTTGCAGTCTTAAAACAACTTTTTGCTTTTTGTATGTTCAATAACAAATTTATTGAACAAAACTCATTACTGGATGGTTTGGCATTCACTGAGGTATTTTTTGAACAAAAGAGCACACCACTTATGTAGCAAGAAATTATGTCTTGACAAATTTATCAAATTCCCGTGGACGGGAAAAGGTCAAGTGAAGGTACTTGTATTAGTATGCGGCATTCGGGCGTGGATATTATTGCGTCAGGAACGACGGGCATTTTTGATAAAATTGACCTTTTGGACGCCCTTTTTACGCCTTATATCTAGAACAGAACAATGCTCTGAATTTATTTGCATATATTGCGAGCAAAACCAAAAATATTTTTATTAACTATACATTTTTCTCTTATCATTCATCATCCTCCTACTCTTATCCCATTTTATTTGTGGACGGCGCAATCTTAGGCTCGGCTGGAGGCCCTTGGGTCTCGCCTTTTAGTCCGGTTAAGCAGTGGAGGTAACTCCCCCCTACCAACTGCAGAGACCATATCGTAAAAAAAAAGGACGGCGCAATGTGTTCTTCTGTTCCATTTCTCTCTATCAGCCGTAATTTCTGTATTCACTCCCATTCTAACCATTTCATGTCACACAATTCATCCAAAAATCTTCCTTTCCCCTTGTAACCGGTAATACCTGTAATCCGAAGTGATGAAATATATAAATTACTAGCTGTGCCCGGCAAACGTTGTAGTGCCATATATTGGAGGAGTACGGTAACTAACATTGTGACATTTTTATATATTATATATTCGGATATTATCACACAGCGCCATCTTGTCTCAATCTAAGCAACACTTCTGCTATTAATTAATATAATGTCACTGAAAAAGTAATAATCCACTATAACACTATGGGGACTCTGTAATAAAAAGCGATCTGGACATATCTCGTGGTGCACAAAAACGTATCCATTTTTCACGAAAACGAATGGCTTTTCTTATCTGAACATTTCTCAAAAAGTTCGCTTCATACTTTTGACGTCACAATATTTTATAACGTGGTAATTACGAACACAATGCTGTTTCCACAATGCAAGATTGTTTGAACTTAATATCTTTTGTGCTTTTGCTATCAAGTTGAAATTAAGTTAGACAATTCATAGAAGCTACGTGCTGATAATGAACTTTTTTAATTTAACTTGTTTTTTATTGAGTGGTGCTACTTAATATGAAATGGATAGTCATAATAGTTTTTCATTAAAGAGTCAATGCACAAACGAATAGTAGTAAAATGTTCTGAGGTTCAAAATATATAGGTGAAGTGGCTCGGTTAATATTAGCACTATAACAATAATTTTGTTCACTTTCCCATAGGCATATTAAATCATAGGTACTAAGGAGTTGACTTGGTTCTAATAACTAATTATAAGGGGGAAATCGGGACCCCGAGCGTCCTATGTATCATTAAAATTCATTATGAATTCCTACGAGCCTTTTACGTCCGCACTTGCGTTCCCATATCCCCCCTCAAAAATGATTATTAAATATAAACCGATGGGGACCGCGGTCCCAAAAAACCCCCTACTAAAAGTATCAAAAAAATTACATACCGCTCTATCAGCAAGGTTTTTCACGCGACAGTGTAAGTACGCAGGCTGGCCCACGGCTGCGGTGTACTCGCGCTTCGTAGCATTGTCAAAGTAGGGTTGCCCCATGTTTTCTGACAGGAGTGTCGTGTTGTTGATGTCCGTAGTGACAGTAGTGCCATCTTCAGTGGTCTCCCCACCGCCCGCTGACAGCCCTGCGGACAAGTTTAACTAAACTCAAGAACCAAATAACGACGAGGTTTGCTCCATGATTGGGAGACATCATCAAGCGAGGAAATTCGTGGTCTTTATAACCATTTCTTGGCTTAACCACTGGACCGAATTTGATGATACATTTATATCTATGTGTCTGTTTATAGTTCCAAATTAAGAACTTTACAGTAAGTACATATTTAAGTATATTTTTATTTTTCTTTCTCTACAGAGAGAACTCTCTGTCAGTCTGTCCGTCAATATGTTTCGGCTAATAGCTAAATGGCTGGACCGTTTTTGACGGGACATTCAAGTCGAGCCACCTGTGAAATTAAGTCTACACTGGTGAAATCTCGAGGTACAGTTAGTATTGAATAAAGATAGACACAGATAACTTGAATCCTGATAATGGACAAAAGGTTAAGAAGTTACTCAAATAACGTGACAATGACATGAGTCTACAATAAACATGTGTATAAAAATCGTGATGTTGTAGGTGTTACGGAATAATTAAATAACAAAATATTTTACGGCAGGCTGTATCGTTGCTTGCCACAAAATATCATAGCAAGTTTAGTAATCTGATATATCGTCTCAGCTTCATGTTATCTTTCTTGTAATGGAAGCCAAACATACATATATATATCACGTGCTTGAGTAGGACATAAAATGTCAATAAATATTTCCCCACAGCACTTCTCATTAATATTTAAGGCCTAGAATAGAACACTAAAAGTTTTTACGACGCTTTTCTTTTATTGAGCAAAAGCTTTTTGTACATCGTTCGTAATAGAATCGAATTGGGAAAATAAAGAAAGGAAATTTCATTTGTTGGCTTAGGTGCTTAGATCTCGCTTAAGGCTACTTGTTTTGTTTTTGTTTCAACTACATACTTTCTCATTTCAAACTTCTAACTCATTACGTGTAGGTATTTATATGATTTTCCTAGCTTACACCTTATGCTTCGTAACACTTACGTTTTTTAAATAAATGTAGCCTACGTTACTCCTTGTCATTTTGGCTATCTGCCAGTGAATGTCCCGTTAAAATCGGTCCAGAAGTTTCCGAGATCAGCCGGAACAAACAGACAGACAGACAAACTGAGAAAATTGATTCTTTTTATGTCATTACCGTATATACTTCCATATGCATTTAGTGAAAAGCTGTTATTTTGGTATTACAAACAGACACTTCAATTGTATTTATCTGTAATATAGACTCTTAAATCAAACCAAATCTGTATACATTATACCTTATGTTTTACTACAATGATTTTCGCATATTAATGTGAGTCCATCGCCGTCTCAGACACTTTACATACGTCATTGAATTACTTCTCAGAAATATGCAGGTTTCCTCACGATATTTTCCTT
Organism: Watsonalla binaria; assembly: GCA_929442735.1. NCBI lineage: Eukaryota > Metazoa > Arthropoda > Insecta > Lepidoptera > Drepanidae > Watsonalla > Watsonalla binaria. The sequence goes on from OV838932.1 coordinate 4,690,835, forward strand.
CACCGTAAAGCACGTGGTGTGAAATCACTGTACATAAGTTTTTTTAGAAAAACTCATTGGTACAGGCCCCGCTGGGATTCGAACTTGCGTCGCTTGTGTAGCGGCGCCTGCTCCTCAGCAGACAGAGAAGAAATATAATTTTGCAAAGAAGGCCACCACGTCTTTGCAAAGCTATATTTTGACCGACTATACCCTTAAATGCACTGTCATATGAGTAGATTTACTCGTTCTTACGTCGTTACCTAACTAGTTCTCTTATCCTGGTAACATCAACCCACATTTTCTGCGGAATCGCCAGTGGTCCATCAATTCCGTTCCGCTCCGCCGCATTATCCCTTCAAATCGTATGTTCTAAACGTTATCAGTGGTTGTCAATCCAGAGACGCATCACGAGATTTATTCACTAGAATAGTTGTGGTACAGCATAAATATAAGATTACAAGCAGTATGGAAAAGCAATGCGTGATTGCGAAGTGTTTCAACTATCGAAGTAATCTGAGTGACCGAATTTACTATTGAATCCAACATCGACTAGCCCTGGCAATGAAATTATCGAGAGGTTTTTCAATTGTTTCGATACGACTCGGACTCGCTACTATCGACTTGCGATTGATAACGATCGCGATACATCGAGGTTTGAACAATTGAAACAATCACGATTAACCTCTCGCCATCGAGCATCGCCAGTTTGGAATCTACACCATTTTTTTAAAAATAAGAACCTTCCAACCAGTTTCAAGGTTGTAATTTTTAAGTTTTTAAAATTTACTCCTTTACGCAATGACGATTAGTCAATGTGAAATTTAGAAAAAATATCTGTATAGCAAGTATTCGTGATCGACCGCGACGTCACCCTTTACTGACATAAGCCGGGACCTCTTATTATCTCGTAGATGCCCGCGTCCGTGTTAGTGTGTCATTTCGATCGATTTGTTCCTTGATTCCGTACTGGTTGAAGAAAGCTTATATTTATACTGTGATAGTTGGGTACATTGAAATTGACAAGGGTTGCCGCGAGATATAAATTTCATTCCGCGCAAACTTTTGGCAAGTTTATCAACTTGTCACAAAAGATGATTGGCCGGTTATAACTTGTCAGCGAGAATAAAACAATATCAAAAAATGTAACATGACAGGTTTGTAAAAGATTCTTTGTGGTGTTTTGACGGGTGGTCTTTGTTTTTGCAATGGAGTTTCAAATATAAAACGATTTTATTCATTACTAGTATTTAATTCCCGCGAAACCCTAATAGTTTTTTTTTAATAAAGGTAACCTAAATTACTCTTTGTAATTTTAGCTATCCGCCAGTGAAGTCCCGTTAAAATCGGTTCATCTGTTTCAGAGATTACCCGGAACAAACAAACAGATTACAGAGTGAGACAGAACGAGAATGTTGTTTTCAACTTTTCACTGAATTCATACTTTCATATTCATTTAGTGAAAAGCTGTTAATTTATAATTACAAACTACTGTATTTATCTGTATAGATATAGATGTAAATATAGAAACAAGTTATTTTCTAAGATGATATCTTTTTCCTTTTGAACTGGATGTATTACATAAAGCTGGTACAGGTAATATTTCGCATGAATTCACCTTCATCAATATTACCGTACCAGTATCGTGCGAGTGTTGGAAGGTATTCGAGAATGCCGTCGGATAGAGATTGAAATCCTAGCTACGTCGAAATAGATCCTGAGAATATACGTCTTGGAACTAGACGGTATTCCATCAAAGGCATCTTACTGGCTTATACCTACTCTAGTATAAAAGTAGGTTCCTACGTTTGTATCTTACGTAAAGACGGCTATGGGCAGCATTGAACATTTTTTGTGAACACTTATAGCCAAACGGAGTCAACAAAATTTTATGCAGGAAATTGTAGATATCTTTTTGGTTCGTAATTTAAAAATATGTAGTCATCTTTTCACACCACGTGCTTTACGGTGAATTAAAACATCGTGAGGAAACCTGCGTATTTCTGAGAAGTAATCAATGACGTATGTAAAGTGTCTGAGACGGCGATGGACTCACCATCTGTCACGTGGCACTTAATCAAATCCGGTGAAAAGTGGGTGTTCTGATAACAACACCTCTGCCTACCCCTTCGGAGAATACAGGCGTGAGCATATGTATATGCATGTATGTAGTCATCTGTTTTCTTCCAAATCTGTATGTTTCTTCATACAGATTTATGCGTCAAATTTATTTTTTACTCAACCGTATGTATTGTTTTTGATATAATAATTACTTAGTTTTAAGCATTAAAATAAAATAAAACAACGTATTGGTTGTTATTTACCAGTACTGAATAATTAACGCCAAAACTCTTTCATTAAATCGGCTTCTAGAAGACCTTGTGAGTGAAGAAGTCAATTTGTTATTTCCAGAAAGCCTTTCTCATGAGGCATTGACCGCTGCTCAATAGGCTCGGGTTAAACGCGGTTGGACGTCATCAGTCATGTTGATAGGTGCCAATAACATAGAAACCTAACCTCTTTGGTAACAGATATACCTATCTATGTTGACTATGCTTATGTTACTGGCTCCATAAATAAAACAAGCCATGTGCGAGGACTCGCGCACGAAGTGCTCGGCAAAAACAACACGTTCGTAGTATAGAATTTTTTAGAAAATGTGTTTCACACAACAAGTAAGGAAAAAATCATGATGTACTGATGAACTCACTGTCACGTTGGGAGTTAATGATCGTCTGTGGAAACTGGGTGTTGTAAACCCTCCTGGATAGTGAGCATATTAATTTAGTTATACTTAACCGAATTCAGCTCACATCTTGCTATGTAATTAGCAAGTGCTTATGAAAATTAATATTTTATTAAACAAACGACACAAACCCATAAATTTCAATCAGGAACATTGACTAGAATAAATACACAAAAGGGGCAAAGTGTTAAACAAATTCCTTTCATAAAGGCTTCCAATTTGTCCTAGGCACTTGTTCCCAACAATATTTCAACATCAACTGTCGGGTGAATTTTATAGTCAGTCAATATAGCAAAATGGTGTTCAGTTATTTACCAAATAGGCCTACAAATATGTTAAAGTCCATTTTTTAAAATCCTTGGATGTGATTATACGAATATTACCTTTACTTTTGTCGAAAAGCTGAATTTGTTACTTTACTATCTTTGTTAAATTCATTGTCGGTCCGTATATAATTTAACTCAATTGCCTGACCTGATTTATATATAAAACGACTGACAACTGACCTTCGCAACCTCTTTTAGCATCAGTTATTCCAGTAACGATTTACATAGACTTCATACTCGGTCAGTAGTTCCTACACTATACATGATTCCAACTACAACTGGAGCCGCGATTCCCCAGAAGAACTTCCTGGGGATGAACATGATCACACGTTTTCCCCACAATGCCAACAATAATGTTTTCAGTAGGATTTTAGATAATAACTGTCAGATTTAAACTGAGGCCTTCATTAAAAAAGACATCACGATGAATATAAATGTGAGTAAAGATATATTCCCGTTGTACAAAGGCTCTACTAAAAGTCGGGCGCAAAGCTTCCCATTGCGGTCAGCATACCGGGAGCACAAAATATAAACTTATAGAATGTCGGTTTCCCAACATTGGCGCACGCACACAGACGGATTCTTACATATATTGCCAGAAACAGAGGCATGTACACGTCATTTGACATATACAAGTCTCGCATTATAATAACATTTTTTCTTTAAGTACCCAAAATATAGGTTGCGAACAACCTTACAATCTGTGTGATGGGAAGCAGCTACTGCCTATGGACGTGACCAAATCAAGAGTATAATTCTCACATTTCCTACCTTGTACATAAAGGAATCACTGTGCTATCATGAAAAGCTGCCACTATTGTTAACACATGGCAACTAAACAAATACATAATAATCCCCTGTTGGTCAGCACCGAATATTCAACAAAATATCTCGTTTTCCCTACATCTCTTATGTTTCGCGATTCTCTTACGCAGGTCTTTATACCTGTGTGTATCTTGACTGATGTAGGGAGCCAACATTCTACTACCTTTTTAGTCGACACACACAGTTATAGGACCATAGATGGGTTTGTATCTCACCACATTGTATGAATTTATTTTAAGGGTACACGTTTCGAAGCGTAATGTGTTCTCTCAGGCACACAGTAATTACTTGGAGTTGCGTTAATTGCTTTATTGAAGTTGTGGAATATTTTGTTTGACTTTTCCATTTCGAAATTTGTAATTAACACTTCATTATAATTATTACGGGGGAATATGCTTCAGAGACACGAGATGTAATATATACTAATAATAATAGACACTTAAGTATTCATAATATATTCCCACTTGTTTTACCCACGTCTTTGTGCGCACATTTTCAGGTAATTAACCAGCCAATGTCCGTTCTTAGAGTTCCAAATTTCCGAAAAGTCTGATCAGTGGCTCAGCCGTGGCAAGGAAGCAGACTTCTTACATACTAACAAGACAGACTTCTTACATACTAACAAGATGGCGGCAATGTCACCTAAATTAGACAGTGACTATCCAACCCTTATTACTCAACCCTTTTTATTACTAAAATGTATTTGATATGTATCAAAGCCTAGATATTATGATTTGATTTAGTACCATCACCCTGATGATATAAAATGTCACTTGATAAGTTACCAAAGTTCAGCTCGGGGTGAATGGGGGCCTTAATTACACCTAGACGGTGGGATGTTATATTTTATCTCCGTGGACTAACGGCCTCGGCCCTCGTCGGTAACGACTTATCATTAGCGTACTTAGCTTTGCTTATAACGGTACCCATTCGTTTCTGCTTTACTCTTCCTCGTGTTTTTTCTGTTGCCCATTTTTATGCTGTTCGTAAAATGTTTTTGAATTGTTATTGCATGTTATATTGTCGCTGTACTATTGACTTTTTAAAGTAGTATTTTTCAAAAATTTTGGTCTCACTAGTAGTTATTTGTACGTAGCGATGCGCGATTACGAGATGTTTTAATCGAAACATACGCAGTCGGATAAATTCACCGTGTAGTTAACCTTCGACTCGCCCGGCGATGAAACAATCTAGAAGTTTTTCGATTGTATTGTTGGTTGATGCTAGTGGCCCGAGTCGCGCCGAATCTAGCCGAATGGAACCGATCGTCGGTTGACGTGATGCACCGCACCGTTTTCGATGAGTGGCGATTACACGCGAGTCGGACTCGCTACTATCAACTGCGATGGAAAACAATCGCGATGAATCGAGATGTCTCATCAATCAAACAATCGCAATTGACCTCTCGCATCACACATTTGTACATGAATTCTAACATAATAATAGAACTTTGATAAAATAATAATGATTATAAATAATCAATACTCCGACAGTAACACGCAGTTAAATTAATAGTAAAACTCTTTTAGAAATGTCTTGCCCCATAGCTTTGCTTAGTTTCAGACTAGATGACTATGTTTAATAATATCCGAACACTATTTATAAAAAAAAATGAATTTCCATTCCGTCCAAATACCGACTCTACGATCTGACAAGCACCAGTACCCCTATCACGGGTTTGCCACCGTTTCCGTAATCCATACTCGCTAGCGTCTCCGGCGAATATTAGTATGAGATTATTATAATTGTGTAGCGACTCCCAGCGGTGACGTGCAGAACTAAAATATCTACTACAAATATTGCGAGTGATGCTAGCGAGTATAGATTACTAAAACGGTGGCAAACCCGTGATAGGGGTATACTGAACCGAAACCTAAAACGCTCTTACGAGTAAATTGACTCGCTTAATTTTGCTATCCCCATCTAATAGAAATCACGGCAGGATCCCAAAACACTTGGTACAATATTGTTGTTTTCACGTTCACAAGACCTTTCGGAGTCCTTAATTGAGCTATCCCATGGGTAAGAGAGCGCTTAAGCGAATTAGACACAGCTTTCTAAGTCCTTGCGTAGTTGAAGCAAGCACGCATTGTCATTAACAAAGGTTTATAGGCACTTAGTACTCCATTATGCTGTCGTCTCCAATACCACTGAATAAACAGGAACACAAGGCCAGCTCTCATATATGGAGCACGTGGTAATAGGCGTACGCGCTCATCAATGCATACCAAAAACCATCTTGTTCTAATGTTATTGTACAGGATTACTTCGAGTTGATGCGACATCCGTGCGCCTTTATATGATCAATGCGTTGATTGTAATAAAAGAAGAACCGCCTGAATTGGTTAAGAAACTAATTCAAGAGGTTTTCCTTTTGTTACCTTTATATTCTATACTCAATCGCTCGTTGGTATTAAATATCCTATGAGAGTATTTTCGGAAAATATATTTTTCAGTAGAACCAATTACAAGCTCAACGTAGTATTTGTATTATCTTTAAAATTTTTATGATGCAACGACAAATAAAATAACATTACTCGACACTCAACACTTAACAACTTTTGATTGAAAAAAATCGTAAATCGGTGTAAATAGAGAGGCTTATATATCAAAGCAATATTATTGAAACCTTATTCCAAAACCATCCCCACAAGGACACCCTCTCCCAAAAGGGAGAAATTATTAAGATAAAATAAAATAATTAATTGTATGGCTAGCAATATTTTGATTTATACATAAATGAATCCTGACTGACTAAAATTATCGCACAGTCTAATCCGCTGGTCCTAGAGACATTACATTTAAGGGGTTTGTGGTCTTGCTGAAGCGTATGTGTACTATAAGGAAGGATTTGCTGAAACTCCAACCCTGGTTGTGGTAGCGGTTAAGTGACGGTGAAAAGTTTGTGAAATCTAACTGCCACGCAGGAGATTCTGGAAGCACATGCTAGTATTCATTCCCGAAGATTGAAATTATAGCAATCAACATATTGAGATATATTTAAAGAATATGCATATGCTATATAATTATATTAAATAATTATGTCACAACCATTACATCTCACAAAACACGTCTGTAATATTCCATATTTCCCGACGTATTTATTCCATTCACCAATATTTATAATGCAATAAAAGGAAACCTCAATAAAATATTATATTATGTTGTTTCGTAATAATGGCGGACATAAAGCCACTTTATCGGCTTTGATGAACGTACTTGGGCTCAGTAATTTGGCTCGCAGCTAATTTTGATATATTTGTTGTGTAAATAAGAATTAGACTTCTCATTGGGTCTAATGGAGGTTGCCGACGATAAATAATGCTCGTTATTAACGTCAATGTGCTTGCTCTGGCCTGATGGCGTAAATATTTGTGTAGAACGATAGCTAACTACAGATACTGGGCTAAGTGCAAAAGTTGGGAAAGTGCTGAGTCAATCTGCCGTAAAATTTAGTTGTTCTACGGTCGAGGTGTATAATGTAGGAATCAAATATTTCTAATTCTTGTTTTTATCTTCGCCAGCTGATGCGCGATCAAACGGGACATAGTATCCAATTTCGGATTTCGGATTCGGATGATCAATATAAAATACAGTGAATCATTGAAAACCTATTTATTACCGGATTTTTTTGCCCTCCAACTTGTGAAGCTTTAATGAAACCAAATGTTTAAGAATCAACTTCTTGTTGTAAATGGATGCTGATAAGCAATAATGTGTCAACCCACAAAAAGTCAAATTCAAAGGTTTTGATATATTTTGATAATGCATCACGTATTTAACATTCTAAAAAAGTGTTTCAAGTCATCTGAAACATAAAAGTACGTAAAAAATGGATTTATGTCATAAAACAAATCTTAAATCACGTATACAATCATCTTAAGACGCCATTTTCTCAAAACCAAGTTTATGCGGGTTGACACATTATTGCTTATCTGCATCCAAATATACTTATAATCTTACTAATTTAATATAAATATTCGTGTCTTTTTTTTCAATCACACAAAACCACTCGACGAATTTAGATGAACGCCTACAGATAATAAATGTATTAAGACGAAAATTAAGTTCCAATAAGGTTTTCAAAAAACAACAACATACGCGGACGAAGCTAGTGCTATAAGTAAAACAGTTGTATTCGAGAAATACGGACTGAGTTTCACGTCGTATATATATACGTGGCCTTTTACTAAATAGGTAGGTAAGTTGTTAGGCAGGGTTATATTATGGGTGGAAGTTTACTTATTTAAGGGCATAACATTTACCCTTCTCACAAGCGCAGCTATTCATGGAGTAAGTTACATGTTTGGATTTCTCATAGCGAGGTACAATGAATGTTACAAATTTTGTTAATGTTATTACGGTACGAACGAAAATATAATAAAATGTATGGTATTTATATTTTTAAGGTTAAATAAAACCATGTTGCAACTGATGGTATTTGAAGATAAAGTAAATTCAACTTGTGTTTTATTGATCAATGAATTTTCTTAAATATTTTTGCTAGTTCGTTCACCCTATCAGCAATTTGCAAAGGTACTTTTTTATTTCGCAACCTGTATAACAATCGAAGCTTCGCCATTTCACGAGAGTATCAACAAAAAGTAGGTTTAAACCCGACAATACTTTCATTTCTTTCCAGCGAAATATCAAAATGCTATTCAATATGCAAAGCATAACGCCGATGTATTCAAATACATTTCCAATAAAAGAAATACGTACATCGCGTCAGAATTAAGTAGGTATTGTTATAGCCTTTGAATCGACAGATGCGCTTGTGTACAAACCTTTACAATCACAATCACACCTGAATTGTTATCGTTGCTTAACATTAAAATAGGGTTGCTTTGTGATATGTGAATGGAATTTTTATAGCGACTGCCGAGTAATCGGATTACTGCAATGCTAAGTTGAATTTGTATCTAGAATGTTATGACTCTTTTTTCTTGTTACTTATTTCACTTTTTCTCTTACGTCTCTCTTTTTATTCTTCAAGCCTTTCTCTGAAGGCTCTGTTCTTCGTACTGTCACTATCCAAAATGAGTATACATTCAGAAGCGAATAAAGTTACCGAAGCGACAGCAATCATCAATCTGAATCGGCTGCGGGCTGGATATTATTACGAACCGCTAGATGAACCAATAAATCTGCTAGAGGCCAACTATGATCGTAAGCAGCGCGTATTAATAACTTATTAGCTTTCACGTTTAATTTTAACGTACCAAAATGAAACTTCAAAGCTCTGAAGTTCTTGGCCCTCGTGTAAATTTAATCTACCCTTGGGTTCGTGAAGAAGGTGGCAGAGTCCTTCTGGATGCGGAGTACCAGGTGCTGTGTACAACATGGAAGGGTTTTATATACAACAGAGGATTTAAGCTGATACCGTGACAGACTCAGTAATGTGGTAAATTCTTCGACGTTCGTAAGTGCCTTACTAGGGCCTAAACTGAATAAATTATTTTCAAAGCAATTAATTTGATCAAGTATAATCTACTGTATAGTCAGAACACTGGAGTAAATATTTCACGTTCCAAGAATATTAAATATTCTTAGAAATATTAGTCTCTGCAATTCCCTGTATCTCGAGCATATTTAAACAACCAAACTTACAACAAACTGTACAACAAACCAACAAACCGTACTTACTTAAATCTTAAGTTGACGTATTCCGTATTCGGGTCGCGTATTGTAGCACATTCCAAAAAAATCCTGTTTCGTCCCACTTGATATAAGTTGTCCTGTTTTGCCCCGCATTCCTAAATTTGGTACAGTACAGTCACTGTCGTCACTTCACTTCACTAGTCATCCGAGAACAACTAATATAATATAATATAAGCATCAAATCTTATACATTTAAACGAGCAGTGCTTATATATACCTATATACATATAGAATCTGAATCCCTGAAACGGCTCCAACGATTTTCATGAACGGTCAACCAGGTCTTATTTTATTAATTCAAACCACGTGTGAAATATAGTTGCATAAATGTATTCTGAATCTAAAACGTGGTTCTGAAATATACATACGGCACGGCACGGCTGTGTCATCATGGCAAGGAGTGTTTTTCTTATCCGGCTTTCATCAAAATATTACCTTAAAAGCTTTGCCTGAATGCGTATTCCCAGTTGTTCACTATATAAACATTTTTAAATCTCACTCGTCGTATTTCCCTATGCATTTTCCGAACCGGGCATTTAAAACTTGTGTAGTAAAACATTCCATTGTTACGTTCTACACGTAGCTAGCAAAGAACAATTTCCTAGATTGTTTGATATTAAACGTACTTTTATGATATTACAGAATAATATTGCGAAACATTTTTTATGAGGAGCAAAATTAAGGGACTTACTTTAGATCGAACCGGGACCGAGTCGGACCCGATTCGAGCTTCGGCCGTCGTCGCTGCTCGGCCACTGCACAAAATGTATGCAGTATTGCACAAAATTTATGTGAATTCCCTTTGAGATTAGCCGTCGTGACTGAAATTCGGTTCTGAGATCATCATCACATGTGTCCGAGTCGCCGAGCTACGGCCGGCGCCTGACTCGGGCTCGGCGCGTGATTTATCCTTAATAACACAACTGGATTTAGTATATATAGAAAGAAAACGAAATCACTAGCATAGAAGTTATTATTGAGATGATTTTCTCAGACCAATGCAGATCAGACCAGAAGCAAATTAACCAATGACTTAGGGCATCACATCTTAGCGGCATTATAAATAACACTGAAACATGTAGTTTATAACACCTATAAATGTAGCTTACAATAAAAATATTTAGATCTATCTCTGCAAAGCTCGCGTCAACGATCGCAAATCAATCGAAAAGTTGAGGTTTGTTAACTCACAATATAGTTAATCATTATAAATCCGAGAAACTACAAGGTGTAAATCAATCTAGTTTATAGATCGATATAAGTCGACAAACATGAAATGCTAAGGATAGCATGTAGTCTGAATCCGGCACTGGAAAAATCACTAGTGCAACACACTCTACCACGAGCGCTTTGTATAAACATAAATGATCTATACTTAATGTTATGAGGCTGAAAGGCTTGTTGTCTTGGTTGACCAAGCTAATCTCAGAAACTACTTAGTTTGAATATAAAAATTATGCTTGTGTTGGATAGTTTGTTCATCGAGGAAAGCGTTAGACTTTGCGCTGCGACTACCAGGAAGCGTCTAGAGAAAATGTTATAAATCGGGAATGAATATCAGTTTGGAACATAGTTATTATTGTTAACCCTATGCGGGTACCCAAGGCACAGCTATATAATACAAATCCAATTCCACGCTAGTATTTGTAGAAGCGATATATCATGCCAATTCGCAGGGGTCACACCTACAACCTTTGCATAACTACGGCGAACCTCTATTACCGTACCGTCGTGCCGTGATCGATCACACTTCCAAACGGAAATTGAGTTGCATGCACTCCCCCGCTATCAGAGTAACTCACAAGAGTTCAAAAATGTTCTCGAGTTTTACTTATTTTTTTGCCCATCTACAGTTATTCTTTAACTGAAATAACTTACGACAAAATGCTGGCTTTATTAATTTCAATTATGGAAAATACATACATACATACATATGCTCACGCCTGTATCCCATGGGGGTAGGCAGAGACCACTGTTTGCCACATGCTACGATCCTTACATACTTCTTTCGCTTCATCCACATTCATGCATCTCTTCATACACTTTCTTCGGTTACGAGTGCTCCGAATTTGACCTTTCTGAAAAATACTATTAATTTGGTCATAGTAGTTCTTCCTTGGACGCCCTCTACCGACACTTCCGGTCACATTCGCTCTATAAATTTCTTTCGTTAATCGCCTTTCACTCATCCTTTCGATATGTCCAAACCATCTCAACATACTTTTTTCAATTCTGGTCACCACATCATTCTTCAACTTGCAACTGTCTCTTATCACACTATTTTTCATACGATCTACAATGGTGACCCCACACATACTTCGTAACGACCGCATTTCCACTGCATTCACTCTACTTTCATGTTTCTTCTGCCAGACCCAACATTCACTTCCATACATCAGAGTATTATGGAAAATGGGTGACGTATAATGCATCTGCATTTTCCGCTTTTACCTTAACAATTGACTCACCGGTCCCACCCCTATAAACATGGATGCAAAAAATTTGCATATTTCTTTAATATAATTTTGTGAAACGAAAAAAATATTATAACGGGCCGAATTTTCGAAAATTTCCTATTTTCTTATATGGCTAGTCCACGCATAAGTAGATTTTGATAAAAATCGTTGTAGTGATAGCCTGTTATGGCAGTTAAATAAGGATTTAAGACTTTTTGCGAAATATAATAATAATCCATCTCTACGGAAACAAATTAAAACTATTTTTAGCTTAAATAAATTCACAGTTAAAACAAGTAGACCCATGTAAATTAAGTTCATAGAAAAAAAATCTAGAAATTCTTCGCAGATGAAGTCGTAAGCAGAACTTAGTTTCATAAATATTTAGATTCCCATAATTGTGACTGATGTGGTTCACACCACGTAGACAAACCTTCATCGGATCGTGTGAATCTTTTGACCAGTAGACAAGCAGTGAGTGAAGAAAGAGAACATGCTCAAATGCAGGGAGCATTCGATTCATCTAATCCGGAGTCACGTGACTATATTTTTAATCACACTTATAATAACTCCTCAACTATGTATTGAAACATTTTGTGATAAATTAAGAAAATCAGTTTCCAAATTTGAAAACACCCAAGATACTGAATTCAAGGAGTTCATAAAAAGTAATGTGAAAGCTGGATTGTACAATATTAATGTGATCTTATTCTGGTTTGCGATGAACGGAAACGGGCCTTTCCGAGCCCATTTACTTGAAACCGGCCAAAAGTTGTTCGAAAGGAGGCGTTGCCCAGTTCGTAACTGTTTCATAACAGACAATAGGAATACGCTTCCAAGTGTTACTGACTACGATGTGATCGTGTTCGCAAAACCAGCATCAATACATCAGCCAATCCCTAAAAAGAGATTGCCAAATCAAAAGTACATCTTTGCTAGCAGTGAGGCAGCTGATATGTATCCGATATGCGGTAAGGATTCGTTTAACTTCTATAACTGGACATGGACCTACAAATTGGATTCTGATTTATATTTGGGGTATGTAATAGTCAGAAATAAGTATAAGCAAGTCATAGGTCCAAGGATGATGATGCATTGGATGGATGTTAAGGACATGCATCCGATTGGTGATAATATAAAACATATATTGAGTAAGAAGTCAATAGCAGCGGCTTGGTTTATATCACATTGTACCAATAGGAATGGCAGGCAACGATTTACCAAAGAGGTGACTAAACAAATGCGACGATATGGTCTCTCTTTGCACATCTATGGACGGTGTGGGGATAGAGTATGTGGAAAAGATATACATAATTCATGTTTGAAGTTGATTGAAAGGGATTATTATTTTTATTTCGCTTTTGAGAATTCGTTCAGTGATGACTATGTGACTGAGAAGTTGTTGACAGCTCTCCAGCACTACGCAGTGCCTGTGGTTTATGGTTCCGCTAACTATACCAGGTATGTATAATATTAAGTAATAAATAATGATATATATTGTCTTTGATTGTTATTGAAACTAGCGTACTGTCCGCTTGATTGTAAGTGACTACTGCACCCTATGGATGCTTGTAACTTGTCGAGTGTCTAGCTTATTAGTTAACGTAGCAGGTACTATATAAATAGTTACTTAGCGTCTCACAAGATGACGATTTACTATTCTACATCTCGATGTTGAGATTCTGTTTTGGTTACGTATATATTTCGATGACAACCGTCGTATAATCATTGTCATGGTCACCAATATCCAGGTTGTTGATCCAGTAGAACAGGATTGACCAGTTACAGTCCAACCAACCAAGGTCCGTAGCATTTGATCCTGGATGAAATTTGTTATACACTAGTAAATAATGAAATCTCTGTGCACATTTTTATGATAATTATTCCTAGCACAGCGACTCTGCTCCTAGGACGCCAGTGATTTTATGAAGGAGGATACTCCTCTCCTCCAAGGAGCACTGGTGTCTTAGCTCACCGCAGGAACACACGACTCCAACGTAGCATTATTTGGGTGCGATCTTCTGTAAGGTCCTATATAAAATCGGTAATGAAAGTCCCTCACCACTCTCCGATGTGAATGTATGTTGTATATTACCTACATAAATTTTACCATTATTTCAGATTTATGCCAGATGGAATATATCTGGATGGTCTAAAGTTGGGCCCTAAATCATTGGTAGAGCGTATGGCCCATCTCATACAAAACAAAGGGAATTACTATGAATACTTTAAATGGCACAATCACTACTCCTACCACAGGCTAGAGGACTTCCCAGACACTGATGTCTATTGTAAGTTATGTGAGAAGGTTAACAATCGTAGAGCTATGTCGGAAAAGACCGTTTATAAGAAATTCCCGAAATGGTTTAGCCCTTTGCACAAGAATGACAAAATCTGCCCTTATGTCTTCTAGAACTTAATATAATGAACATTAATTCCTTCATAAGTCACTTATAACTAACTAACTAGATATGGTATAGGGATTAAGATTAAGCTCGATTAACAATATGGCCACTCGATATAAAATATTACTTCTTGATAACCTATAATGTTTGCAATAAATTATTGATAATATAGCATTATATTTTCTAAATCGGTCCTGTAGCTTAAATCAGTGTTCATAACAAACAAAAACACAGGGCTATACCAAATTTTCGGACTCACTGGACTTTACTTGCGTTTTTTTGGTAGGATTTAAGCTATGTAATGTCTTGCAAGCAATATCGATATGGATTTTAATATATCGCACCCTCAAGACTACAGGGGCTCAATCATAAATCATTCTAATTTTTTTGGTAATCGTAATCATAGATCGGCAAGTTTGAATTAATTACTTTGACAGTAAATATTTTACTAGTTCAGAGTACCTACAATGTGACTTTTTCATGTTTTTTATAGTAAATTAAAAAAATACATATCATATGATTTTTTTCAAAAAAACTTAGTTTAAATATACATTTTTAAGTCTGTCTATGTATGATCATAAGTAATTTTCGCAAAATTTGGAGTTAAGCCCCTATCGTTCAGAGGGTGCGATATTGTTCATTTTAAAAATAAGTATCGATGTTGTAATCACTCGTACAAAAATAAGTAGTAAGTTAGGAACATAATAGAATTAATAGTCATTAAGCTGTCAAGTTATATATTTTACTTTAATGATATAGGTAATCTTGTTTTTATAAACGGTGTATTATATAATTTTGCACAATTCTTTGAAAGTTTGGGAGATTAGAAAACTTTTCTATTCATGTACATTCGTACAAAGAGATCTCTTAACTTTGTGAAGGTTCAGAGTTTGTGATAAACCGTTTGTAATTACTTTGTGACTTTGTGTTTCATCTTCATTTCACGAGGCGAAAGTAAGAACTAATATTACTTATGCAGATAAAAGACCCGTACATTATATTACCTAATAAATATTGCTTTTAAAATTTAGAAAAAAAATGGGTTGTTTCGAAGTAATTTTACAATAAAAAAATAAGAAATTGGTCCTATTTTGACAAGTAAAGATGATTAAATATTTATATCAATTTCATAATTTTTGTAGAAAAAATATAATGCACAAATCTCTATTAAATTCATATTATGATATTTTACTTGAACGTGCTTCATTTAAAAACCATCTTCTTTCTAAGCTTTTACGCGACCATATTTAAACTTCTCATAAAAGCAATAGAGTTTATGCACAGTATCCTATAATCTATTATCAGTAACAAATAACATAACCCCACTGGTATAAACTAAAGCCGGGGTATTTGACTGCCTTTCATCTCAAAATCTACCTTTGATCACCGAGGCAAAAACAGTTTCAACAGTCAAAATATATTTACGCAAGTACATTATCACAGAGGAACAATCGCAATCATTAATAAAGTGGAGGACACATCTAAAACAAATCGTCTTTACGTCACTCGGAGTCTAACCTTTTCATTGTGTAGACCAATAGGGTTGTCACATAAAAAAATGTACTTAACTTATAAAAAAAAATGAAACTTACTTTCCAAATCCGTCTTCAAATGAAGGATTTTATCAAATTGAAACAAATTGAAATATATTATAAAATTTCACTAAGATAAAATGTTTTGTGAAAAATTGGGTGTTGCACCTAGCATTGACACACTTACCCTATGTTAGGATTTATTATTACGTCATCCTTAAAGAATTGCAAATGAATACTGTTAAAATATACATCTACTTGTTATAAAACGTGGGTTAAACTAATACTTAACCAAAATCGTGTTGGTCATATCTTTTGAAATCCGTATCATGAATAGGGAATTGTTACCTTAAAACCAAGAATTTATCTGAGGCGATGTTTTGTTTTAGGAGGAAAATTTTCAATTTAATAAATTATTTAGATTTTGACAACCCTAGTCGTGACGGCTTCTGTACATCCATTTTCTCTTATTACTATCACTGTCACCGCATATCATTACCATCCCTACGAGATTCACTGACGACTACTTTACCACGCGTTTTTCTCGCTTCCCCATAAAGCTTGACACGCAACAAACCAATGCAATTATGGTAATGTGGACTTCAAACTCTACGAGAACATCAAACGAATTTAGTTTGTGTAATATGATATCAAAAAGTTTGTTCCTTTGAAGGGAACCACTGCGACGTATGATCACGTCTCCGTGACTTGGAAAACTTTGACATTAGCTGGGAACAGTTGTTTTGCAAGAAAATAATATCGTTGGCAGCTATTGGACAGTTCGGAAAGTTAAATTAAATTTTAAAGTGACGTTCAAAAGTTTCAGATAACATCCAGGGGAATTTGTCTTCATTAACCAAAAAAAGATGAAGACTCAAAAGTTATAATATTCTATAAAAGTCCTTTTTTATAAAAGATTTAAGTCCAGCGCTTAATCGATTAACCAATTTATTCCAATTAACAGCGATCCATTAATATGTATAACTACCTTCTCCAGTCTCCCGATTCCCATATATATATATTTATACGAGAAATTAAATTCCACCAGCAGGAAAAATACAACAGTGCCTTTAAACGAAACTAAGGACATCAAGCTGTGATAATCACTCAAAGTGTAACCTGACGGCAAAAATGTCGCAAAGTCTCTGGGAATAATATCAAGAATTTTATTCTAGACTAATAAAATCAAATTCTACACATGTATATCTACACAGATAAATAAAGCTTAGTCTGTTTATAGTTCCAAATTAAAGCTTTTCACTAAATAAATGATATGAATGTATATACGATACTTGCATAATCAAACTAAATATTCGGTTTTATTCATGACATACATGTTTAAATTGTAAATTCTTAAAAATGGTACAGAAAAAAGCGAACACGATCCCGCCTCGTGCTCGTATTTTTCTTTTTAAGAATATAATCAAACTATTTGAAAAATCTTTCTCAGTCTGTCTGTCGGTCTGCATTTTTCGACTGATCTTTGAAATAGCTGGACCGATTTAACGGGCCTTCCGCTGGCAGATATAATACTGATGTTACAAGGTAAAAAAAGGGTTCCGCGAAATAAAGTCTCCGTGGGTGGAACCGCAAAGCACAGCTAGATAATACTAATATCTTTATTTGATTAGATTACTTACAAAGCATCTCTCAATCGTCAGTAGGACGATGAATGATAAAGTCCGTCTGTTCATATTTACACTGTGGGAAACATCAATAAATAAATTAACAGTTATGTTATCTGATTCTGATCTGAGATTTGAATGTTATCAACAATATTAAATACTTGTCGCTAGACGAAGTGGGAATCTGCTAGTAGTAGTGTGGTCGACCCCTTTTGTCATCCGCTCAACCCTCGTAAGGCACTTGACCCTTAGCGCAAAATAAATTTACTTTGGCCGAGGCCACCCCACCACAAAATAGAAAAGTAACAGACGGGCAGCTCCTCATATTAGTCAAGACTCATCGCAAGCACTCTAGGCTCTCTGATAAAGTTGAGTTAACTCCAGAAGTAACTTTAGAGCGAATGCTATCGAGTGCCAAGGAGATCCAATTGATGTTCTTCAGCATCGAACTGAATTGAGCTAAGTAGTTACTGAATAAAACAAAAATTCGAATTGAATAAATATAAACTCTGTAAACTTGAACTAATTTGTTGCGAACTCTTTGTCCTATTTACATATTGTGTAGAGAATCTTCATAACGCGATCGAATTTTGATAAGCGCCATCTACTGAATTTGGGTGAACTAATACAATTTTATACATATCAATTTCGGCATTAACAACTACGTAAGTGCTCACGCGCAACTATAGGTACGTCAATATATGGGAGCTGGTCCTCTGTGAGTTTTTTTTCCCCTAGAGCTACAACGAGTAAACCTGCTTGACAATTTCATATACGGCGGACATGTTGCTTAGGGGAAAGCGGTAAATTTATTCAGTTCTTAACTTTCCGCCATTTTGTACACGGTCCTAAACAAAGTTGTTTTTTTTTTATGTCCCACAGCGAGTGGTTTGGTATCTTTGTATATTTAGGGTGATAAACTTAAAAACATCAACTTGCTTTTAGTTGTTACATTATGTACCCAAAACTGGCTGGTGCATATTAGGATTTTGGCGAGGATGCGGTAAAACATATAGTTATTATAATACAAAATATTGTTTAATGCAAAACTAGACTAAACTTGGACTACAACTATGTCCATCCCTTATGAAATCTAGATCCCAGAAAGAGATGGAACTATTAAACCAAGGATTATCTAAGGGAGGAAACTGTTTTTTGTCTGGGTATCCTGCGAGAACCTCGATGTAATAGCCTACTGTACTATCATCACAATAATAGCTATTTGGCTTATGCTTTTTTGTGCGACTTTACTCCATAAACAAACACATCTTACTTTAATACAAATTACCCAAGTTCACAGAGCATACCGCAGCCCACTTACATGCTCACCTCATAAACCATTACACACAGCAGTGACCACCAATGAGCGTGCAAATCGATGAACCAACAAGCAATTACTACAATACTGTTGTATAATATTGCACTACGAAGTCTAGGACACGTGCATAATTGCTACGAAGTATCTATTACAGAATATATGTTTAAGATTGGATTATACGATTTACATTATTATAAAAGAGTACCATAAAACAAAGCAAAGGTGTGATGAATGAAGAGTAAGCAAAAAACGGTGGTAGCAGAATGATTTAATATCAATGAATGACAAGATTTTTGAAACAGGTAGATAAGAAACAGCCTCTTATCACAGTTACTCTCAAGGTTTTTAAACACAAAACTAAAAATATCTTTATATGATTAGACTTCTTACAAAGTACTTTCAAATCGTCAGAAGGATACAAAATACATTATACATGATTATAAATGTTACCACCGAGTTCGTAGGGTTGCTTTTGTTGAGAAGAACCCGGCAAAAAACTCAACAATTACGCTTTTAAAAAAAATATATTATTCAATGTTATTGGTTACAGTATTTATATCTCATGAATATAAGCCCAAGGACACAGTTCAAATGCTCAATTGTCAAATATAATAACTAAAATATTACAAATATTTGTGAGCATGGAAAATTCCAAATGAAGCCTATAGGATACATAATTTGTCAATGGACAATTTTGTATGTTACATTTATTCGTTCGTTTTGTGAGCGCATAACTTATCTATAACAATTTCTGAGGTACCATAGGAACTCCGCGGTATGTACCAATAATCTGACGATTTCTTAAAATGTATGTGCAGTGAAGTCTCACCACGAGGTTTACGGTGAAGGCAACTGTCTGCCTTATGTCTAAGAATTTCAAACACGTATGTATAGAAACATCCAAGCACGGCGCGGTAACTTTTCTAATCCAGTACCTTATATTAGTATATGTTAAAATATATTATAAACTTGCAAAAAAAGTATTGGGTTGTAACAAACTTTAACGTTATAATAAAACTCATTTATTGAAATTCTAATCACATAATGTATTTTAAATGTATGTAACTAAAGTTATAAGTTTAGATTACATACAAAATTAAGTAAAATACTTTCTGCTTTGTATCAAAGTCTCAGCTAGAATTAGTAGAAATTATAAATGTTTGATAATTTTTTTACTAAAAGTTAACTTAAATCCATCAATGAGTTCATATTTAAAGTGTAAGCTCTCCCTTTCGTAATTATTAAAATACATTTTTGATCCACCCATACCCTTTAGGAGATTATGGCTCAATGAATTTCAATAAACCTTATTTTAGATGTACGTTAATCGGATATTAATATGGTATTATTAAAATTTCTAGGCTATTTCGTATTATTCACACGAGTAAAGGGTGTAAACGGGTTTCGTTTGAAATAGTACCCCCCAGTATTGACTACTGTTCCCCAAGTATGTGTTTTAGGTCAATGTAATAAGGGGTGAACATATATAATAAACATTTTTTTTTTGTTGACGAGGGGGAAACCTTCAAAAGGTCCCCGACCTGCCTCTCCCAGGGCGGTCGGGGGGTAAGTGGGATTTTTACCGCACTAAAACCCCCCCGGTGGCCATCCTCAGTGCTCAGGGGGGACTCCGGGTACTCTGATAGAACGCACCGGTGTCCCCCCACACTTTGCCGGGGCACATCCCCGGGGCAGCTGTAAGGCCGCCCCTAGAGACCTCGCTGTGCAAGGCAGCGCGAGCCACATCGCGCTGCCACCTTCCCGGGCCCGCGCCGGCGGTCAAAGCTCCCACCCCGACCACCGCCAGCAGGCCCTCCGGCCCCCTTTTAGTCGCCTCTTACGACAGGCAGGGGATACCATAGCCATATTCTTAGACCCTGGCTATTGGGTGGATATATAATAACCATACACTAATCCAGCCTCCGGACTGCTACTGAAAATCGAATCCGGGGATCGAATCCAGTATATTCCATCGAACACATTCCACAGTAGCGTTTGCGAGCATTAGACCCACGACGCAGTCTGCTTAGAATTATTTTTACATACATACATATGCTCACGCCTATATTTCTCGAAGGCAGAGGTGTTGTAACAACAACACCCACATTTCACCGAAGATGATTAAGTAGGTGACAGAGCGTGAGTCTATCGTCTCAGGCACTATACATATGTTTTTGAATTACTTCCCAGAAATATGCAGATATCCTCACGATGTTTTCCTCCATCGTAAAGCACATGATGTAAAATCACTGCACATTCGTTTTTAGAAAACGCAATGATACATGCCCCACTCGGATTCGAAATTCTAAATATAACTTCAAAAGTGTTTGTAGATTATTTTGTGTCTCTGGAGCTTCTAATAAATCCCAATGATAAGAAACGTGCTTGAAATCAATAGCTCATTATATCCACTCTTTATGCCACCAATACATTCTGACGCAAAACAATTTTAGATGACATATTACAGGCAGGTATTTCACAAAAGAAGGCTTTGCCAAAATACGATCACGTAATGGCTATAGCACTCGTGTACAAACGAAATTGACGTATGGTGCCTGCCTGTGACGGCTTGGAATGATAGCTCAGATTACGTAAGACCTTACGCGGCTTGTTATATTGCGATTATAAGGATTTTCATGGTATTTTTGTGGTCATGACGTATACACGTAAAATAAGCATAGTAGAATACCCAAAGAAGTAAATGGAGTGGAAAAACACTCAGATTTCATCTAAGATCACTAAGAGCCAACGTGTCGGACGGAGAGTCTATAATATATTTTTTTTCTTGGACGATGTAACCCTTCGCTGTAACGCTCTTCAAGAATTCAGGAACGGCTATTACAACAACTACTAGGTAACTAAAATACATACGCTCACGCCTGTATTCGTACGCCCGAAGGGGTAGGCAGAGGTTTTCACCGAAGATGATTAAGTGCCAACGTGACAGATGGTGAGTCCATCGCCGTCTCAGACACATTACATACGTCATTGAATTGCTTCTCAGAAATATGCAGGTTTCCTCACGATGTTTTCCTTCACCGTAAAGCACGTGGTGTGAAATCACTGTACATAAGTTTTTTGGAAAAACTCATTGGTACAGGCCCCGCTGGGATTCGAACTTACGTCGCTTGCGTAGTAGGCGAATGCTCAAACCTCAAGGCCACCACGGCTTCTTATAACTATTCTTATAAGGTAACTAAAATATTAGTGCGAATTAAATCCGGCAATTGTCTCATTCAATTAAAATCATTAATCTGGTCGAAACCAGTTGTCGGACTCTCTTAGGATTCCGACTGACCTGAAATGATTGCCAAACATGTTAAATTGGCAGCCGGGACCGACGGCTTACCGTGCTCTCCAAGGCACGTAGAAAGCTCGGGCGGTCATCCATTCAACTACTGGTTTGGGTTAAGGTTGCTTAACTTCGCTAATCGAATGATATGACCAATAGCAACTGCACCACGAGCTTCGCAATTATTTAATATACAAACAAAAATAGACATTAGAAATCTATTAGTTGCAAATTGCATACGATCGCAGCCGACTAAGTAGGTATAGTGGCAAGAGCACGCAAGAGAGTTCATACGTACATAGTAGCAAACGATACGCCGTAGAATATAATATTAGGCTACGGTTGTAGCGCTACGCCGTAGCACCTCTACGACATCAGTCTTGTGAGGTTGAATGAAAATCTGACTAATGTTGTTGAAATGGTAAACGTTACATAAATGTACTGAGAAAATAATATTATCAAGAAGGCCAGCCTGCCATGTTTAACTACTGGGTAATTAATTTTAAAATTACCTTATCCATTCTTTACATATGTATATATTCAAAGCTAAGATCGCTTTTATTTGACATTTGTAAGCGTATTAATTGGCAAATGTAACGAATAAACAAGATACAGGTTTACCCAAACGACTATTTGTCCAACAAAAACAAAATATGTTCATTTTTGATAAGCGTATTAAATTTATTAAAGCCGAAGCACATTACGCCATGAGTTTACGACATCAATTTATTATTTCATCAAGTCGCTGTCCGAAAGAAGGTATAACACTGATGCCGAAAGTTATACCATAATATAAGTACGTAAATGATCCTTCTTACGAGATATTAACTTATGACTCATAAGTTACTTATATAACTTAAGAGGATATTGTTCAGGTTCGCAATTTTGTTTACTTAATAATATAGTCGAGGAGTTTACGACATATTTTCGCGAAGTTGCTGCGACTTCCCACACTGTGTGAAGTTATTCTGCGGTGCTTCCTTTCAATAACAATGGGACTAAAAATAAAATGACATACCGGAAAAACTTCTTTATATTTATTGATAAGAGATCTTAAAACAAGTACTTAACATTTTTATTTGTGCAGTTACCTACATTATTTGATGAGACTTTATATATTTTTGTCATCTGTATAATATCTAACCCAGAACAAAGTCACAATCGGTTAATCTAATGGGGAATTGTTTGGTATCAGCCTTCTTGGCACGATCCCGAGAAACACCGATTTGGACCAAGTTTTCTATTTGTACGCAAAGACGACACTTATGTTTATAGAATTATTATTATAGAAGACTTTTTATTTCAGTAAATCAAACACAATTTTTACGATTTGTACTAGACTAGACAAAACGCAAAAAGTGTCATTAGGAAACTTTGTCGCCTACATAATAATAATAATAATGATCTCCAACCGAATTTCGGTTACGGCGGCTAATCTCAACGAGGATCAGCCATGTACGCAGGAGATATTATAGTGCACAAGTGTGTGCGCAAACACAGGTGCACTCTTTATTCCCTCACTCTCAAAGTCCGATGGGACGGCAATCCGACACGACCGGAGAGAGATCAGGCGTAGGAACAACGGGTTAACGTGCTTTCCGAGGCACGGGGGCCAACCGCCAACTTTCAAACTCCGGGCATTTTTATTGTGAATTTCTTGATAGAAAAACCCAATATACATTTTTTGACCCGACCCGGGAATCGAACCCGGGACTTCGTGATCGGCAGGCGAACGTACTAACCATTAGACCAACGAAGCAGATACCTACATACTATAGTCCCCTACATACTGTGAATTTGTTCTATCTATATAATCAGAATATCTTAATTACATCAGAAACAAACATTTATTTTATGCATATAATATTAGCCACAGGCACACAATAAATATGTAATTATCAATTTTAAAACTACAATTTTTTTTCACATATGAAACGAAAAACAATCAAATGCATCAACTAGCTAAAAAAATACCGTGATTTTCCATTTTATTTTCGGCAAGACGTTCCCGATAAGTGAGGGTGATAAGTTCGAAGTAAAAACCGTTTGACATAATCTTGATCGGGCCAAGTTTCGGCTAGGTCTGAGACACGCATTTTATAAACTGCGTGTTATAGTAGGGTAAAACTATTAACCGTTGAAATATGACACATTCAAGGCATAGATTACCACTTATGTGGAAAAATATTTTATACGAAACTGAGTCAATCTAACATAATTGTAACTTTTATCAAACTTCACTCGAAAAACATACTATAATAATTTTATTTCATCACCCTAACTAAGGTAGTGTTTTAAAATACGAGTATCAAAGGCATTTATTTACCTGCGATAATGTTGTAAGTTTTCACGAAACCTCCTACGTAAATACACAGGAGGAAATTCGTACGAATTTCCCCAATAATACGCCAGTGAAAACACTGAGTATAAATGTAAAAGGTGAATGCACTCATGGAAGCAAAAGGGACGTTAAGCGGGTGACTACTTGTCAAAGAAAATATCCACCTGGTAACATAACATGGTAGATATTTAATATAACGGTGAAGTGCATGTTCATGTTCAATCGAGTTTAGATGCATAAAATGTGGGTTTGAAGTGTAGTGAAACCGTATAGTGGCACTGTAGTGGCGCTGGGACCAAGCCATTGCGGTTGTGATGCAAAACTTTTACATTAACTATATTCGCGTTCAAATACACTCAAATACGGATTTTATTGGCATCTATCTATGCGAGATGTTGCTATATTTTAATAGTTTTTTTGTAAAGTACTTATAAACTACATGGGGTGGATTTTTTCGGTGTTGAGAAATATCTAAGAGACAAGAACAAAAGAAAACTTAGCTTATATTTTTTGAATACAAGTGTCAAACAATCTGCCAGAAACAAAGCCACATTTACGTGTTATTAAATATACATTTATTTACATTAATTATTACCTAGATTTATTCATACAAATTGGTTCACTAGTCTGAGTCTTGAAAATGTTTTGCTAAAGCTAAGCCATGATCAAATTATCTTGCGTTTAGTCTTATTTTTTTATGTTTATAATGGTAAACAAAATTTCAAGTACAAAATAAATGCCGCTTATCTGATTCCACGTATTTCTTAGAAATATCACGAAGTTGTTAACAATTTCACAGTAGTAGTAGTAATTTCACAATACACTCAAAAATATCTTTATTTGATTGGACTTCTTTCAAAGTACTTTCAAATCGTCAGAATCACACACAAAAATACACTTTACAGGATTATAAATATTACCACCGGTTTCGGAAGGTTGCTTTTGCTCAGAAGAACCCGACAAGAAACCCAGAATTAACGCTTTTCAATCTAGATAATTTTACTATTAGAATGACTTACTACACTATCAATCACATCTATACTTCTATACAGATAAATTAAATTGAAGTGTCTGTTTGTAATTCCAAAATAACAGCTTTTCAATAAATGCATATGAAAGTATTTACGGTATCTGTCTGTCTGTTTGTTCCGGGTAATCTCTGAAACGGTAAGACCGATTTAACGGGACTTTCACTGGCAGATAGTTAATGTTACAAGGAGTAAAATAGGCTAAAATGAAATAAAATCTACACGGGTGAAACCACAGGGCACAGCTCGTTAAAAATAATCTTCATCGCCTGTCCAAATACTATAACAATAGTTGTTAATAAAAACAACTTTATAATTTAAAATGCACCGTTTTTATCGTTCAGTAACAAAAGATAATCTTAGTTACACAGGGGAACAGGGCAATCGCTTTGACATGTTTTAAACCAAGTGCATACGGCAAAATATAAAAATTCAACTCTCAAGTCGCATCAGACCAGAGCACTAAGTACAGAGCTTGAAGAGTAAGAGCAGTTTTTGAATAAACATATTCGTTCCCTTCACTTGAAAACCGCAGGCTAAAGTTGAAATGTTGCGAAACACTTGAAGCAGTGAATATGGAGTTGGGAATTGGATTAACTAAACAAACATTAAGATAATATTATTACGACAAAAGTTACGTCCAATAACATTAATAAACCAGTTGAGCCCCGCGTATAATTTACTTACTCGCAAAAGTGTTAATTTTTTCGGTGTAATGTATGTGACCCTCACAGAGAACATGGCTATCTATTGGTAAAATAATTTCCAAAATCGGTTCAGTATATCTATCGATTACCCCTTAAATTTCACAAACTTTGCCTCTTTATGATAATACTTTAGATAATATGTTCATAGGAAATATAAATAAGTTATGGTTATAAATAAACAGACAGCATAGCTGATCCGAATTATGTCTTGTATTTCTATCTAGATGCTAAAAAGTTAGCTATGATATTTAAATATTTGTCGTAGGTTGAATGATTATTAATAGTTTATAATAATACGAAATCACGTGATTTTTGTATGAAATAATATTCGTACTTCAATTTATCACATCAACATAATTATATTATTCCATTCAAGTAACGATTTCTTGTCTAGACTTATATAATATTTCGTCTAGTATCATAATATTATATGAGTATGTAACGCCCAACTCTGTTCGAAACCTACTTAGGAAAGGTCGTCTTGAATCTCTTGATTTATTTATTAAACGGTTTTGTTGCGAACCCGAGCTATTCGAAAGGGATCTTGTTAAGAACCCGAACGCGGCTTATTCGAGTTCCTTTTTGTTTAAAATACTTTTTTCATGGAGTTTAAATTGTATTGTTCTTAAGAGAAAACAGAGAATGAGCTTTTGCATTTCGTGATCAATATTTTTACGTTCATTGTCTTTAATACATTGTGATGTAGCGATTCTAACACGTGAGTATGTTTACATTTGGAGCTTTTTAAGCCACTTGACTTAAATGCCATGAATAATGAGATCTCTTTGGCAAGAAGTTGCGTGACGCATTATTAAACATAACGCGATAAAACGATAGGATTATTTTGGTGATCAATACTTATTATTTATTATTCATGATTTTCTTTTAAGATGCCGATCTATGACGAGGTTTTAATTTTCAATCATACAATAATCG
Organism: Watsonalla binaria; assembly: GCA_929442735.1. NCBI lineage: Eukaryota > Metazoa > Arthropoda > Insecta > Lepidoptera > Drepanidae > Watsonalla > Watsonalla binaria. Next base: position 4,718,012 of record OV838932.1, read on the forward strand.
TTCGATTTCCGTACAACCCAAACAAAAAGTTATTTATGAAATGTTGTAGTCTGGGTGTGTGATATGTATTTAGATATGATTATTATGTCCGCTGTCTCCATATTTGCTTTGCGAACACTTATAAATTATGACGCGATATGATCAAATTTTTTATTTATCAGTATTAATTATACATACATATGCTCACGCCTGTATTTCCCGAAGGGGTAGCAGAGGTATTGTAATCACGACACCCACTTTTCACCGAAGATGATTAAGTGCCAACATGACAGATGGTGAGTCCATCGCCGTCTCAGGCACTATACATACTTTGAATTACTTCTCAGACATATGCAAGTTTCCTCACGATGTTTTCTTTCACCGTAAAGCACGTGGTGTGTAATCACTGTACATAAGTTTTTTAGAAAAACTCATCGGTACAGGCGACTGCTCAAACCTCAAGGCCACCACGGCTCTTAGTAGTATTCATGTTCGGTGGAAAATGAGTAAAACACCTCCATCTACCAAATGGGGGACCTTGAGCAAATCACGTAATTAAATCGTATTGAAGTCGTAGGTCATTGCCAGTGTTTACGTATACGTTAAATCAAATAAACACGTAATAGCTGACTCGTTGCGAAAATCTATTGAGATGAAGTCCTATCGAACTACGGTTACGGATCACGTGCCTACCCCATTGGGAGAGCATATCGATCGAATGACTTTAATCGTTCAACGATGTTTCGATTAGTTGTTTTATGTGAATCGGAGGACTTAGGTCTTCGGGGATCCTTGATGCGATTGTGAGCTTTATATTTTTTATCCCAAGATCGAGTTTTAAAAAGCATTTTAAACTTACCCAAGTGACAGAGCAAACACACCAACGCTGCGAGCCACATGCCGATTGTTCCTTTTCACATCATTAGTGAGCCCGATGCAGCCGGAGACGGTTAGAATTTAATTGTCATTTTATATACCACTCCCTATTCACAGCTCACTCTGCACCTGAAAAAAAGGTTGAAATTTAGATGCTTTTTGTTTAGCAGTTTTTTTCTGTGATGGTTAATGAAATAATGCGTATCAAAACCATCTAGCTTGACCCACCCTTCGCAATTAACGATGGTCGTGTATGAATCGCATGTATATATTTTAAAGCTGTAAAGCTTACAACAAGTATAAAGTCTGCTTGTTGGTAAGTCTCAGTGTGTAGCTCACGCATTGCCTAGCTTCAACTTAGGCAAGCGCGAGCTGCCTAAGTTGGAGCACGGGGAACAGTGACTCTGGGCTAACGCTAACATTACTATACTCCCTCATTAAATGGGCTATTAAACATAAAAATAAATCAAATCACACCAGTAGTTCTTGAGTTTAGCACGTTCAAGCAAACAAACAAACTTTTCAGCTTTATGTATTATAGATGGATTCACAATCCCTTTTTTTTTATAGTGGGAAATCCTCGTAGGATATCTGCCTGCCACGGGTGAGGCAAGCAGATTATGTCAGACTTCTACTGACTAAAACCCACTGTGTTCCTCTCCCCGCTCTGTTGAGGGGCCACGGTTTCTGGTCGCATGAGCGTCCGCGGTCCGTTAGCGGCTGGCCTGATGGGCCTCACTTTCGGCTGCCATGCCTGTGTAGCTTGCTCTTAGGGTCGGTGCGCCGGAACACGTGACGCACCATTTCACCTCAGGGTCCAATAGGGGTGGTAGGCATCAGTCGCAGGAATCACAATCCCTGTGCCAATATGGTAAAAGATCAAGGACTTCATTATTGCTGCCACAGCACTTCCAATCATACCCATCATGCGGCAGTGGTGACCTTACTATGCAGGATATATAGTATATTACAATGCAGGAACACAATTTTACTCTTAGGTAACATTATTGGGCTGGGATCTTCTATAAGGGTTCTAATCTATATTTTTTTAATTTTATATTTTTTCTAGAAGTAAATATTAACACTGTTTTCTAATGATAAAGATATTTATACTCCTTCATACCCTGCTTCAACAATAATCCTAAATATTCTTAGCATAATTTAATCCTATTCATCTATGTATAAGTTTCATATGTAGATAATGCTTGCAGGGAAATCTAAATATAAAGAGCAGGCATTAGTCTAATCGTGTCGAGCTAACGTTATATAAAGGCTGTTTACACATTCACAACGTAATACTTGAATGCTAATTGTCAAAAGATAATGCAAAAACCCCGGTGCACTCACACATTTCGTATTATTAGGTCATTAGATCGCTAATGGAGCAATAAAGCTTACGTTTGGTTAGACCATTAACTTGGTAAACGAGTGCTACGTATGTCTCGTTGTGAATTGCTTGGTCATAAACGAACTAATATTAATATATAATTATCATATAATTTAAATTAATGTTTGTTACAGTATAATTCGTGGTGGCCTTGGGGCTTGAGCAGTCGCGTACATATGCTCACGCCTGTATTCCCCGAAGGGGTAGGCAGAGGTGTTGTAATAACAACACCAACTTTTCACCGAAGATGATGGTGAGTCCATCGCCGTCTTAGACAGTTTACATACGTCATTGAATTACTTCTCAGAAATATGCAGGTTTCCTGACGATGTTTTCCTTCAACGTTAAGCACGTGGTGTGAAATCACTGTACATAAGTTTTTTAGAAAAACTCATTGTTACAGGCCCCGCTGGGATTCGAACTTGCGTCGCTTGCGTTGCAGGCGACAGCTCAAACCTCAAGGCCACCACGGCTCGTAATTTTTGTTAAATTAAATAGTTACTCCATTTGACATCTAACCTATCTGCCCGTGAAAGTCCTATTAAAATCGGTCCAGCCGTTTTAGAGAAACCGTTTCGCCGAAACAAACGGACAGTCAGAAAAGTATTAAACATCTGTATTTTTTGTTTTACTATGTACAAATTACATAGTAATCTACAAATTACATAGTAATTACATAGTAGTACAAATTACATAGGATTACTACGAAAATCAATATGCAATTAACTGACAACAATATTGAGTGCTATCCTTATGAGTGAGAAAAATAAAGACAGAGTTATCTTTATTATATATTTGTCTGTGAATTGGTACCGTTTTAAAGGACATCCAGTGTGTTTACTCCATGTTTATTACCATCCAAAACGTCAAACACAAATGTCGGATGTGAACAATATAGATATCATAATATAAAAGGCTTTCCGCTCTCAGATTAAATGACGTGTGAACATACACATAAAAAGTAATGTTACCTCTCGATCCGTTACACTGAGAACCAATAACGATGTGTATGTGTGAGTAAGTGTTTATTTTTCGGTAACCAATACATCATAATGCGAAGGTTCTAACTTTGTAATTAACTCTTTCATACTGTTACAAAACCTTTTTATATATTTGCTTCTTGTAGGAAAATGTACGCGTTATAGAAATTAGAGTTATGGAATTAATTATTTACATACATACATAAATATGCTCACGCCTGTATTCCCCGAAGGAGTAGGCAGAGGTGTTGTAATCACAACACCCACTTTTCACCGAAGATGATTAAGTGTCAACGTGACAGATGGTGAGTCCATCGCCATCTCAGACACTTTACGTACGTCATAACTCATTGGTACAGACCACGGTGGGATTCGAACTTGCGTCACTTGCGTAGCAGGTGACTGCTCAAACCTCAAGGCCGCTGTTGGTCTAAAATTGGTTTTGTTAGAAAGTCTGGTCACTTTAGTGGTTGCAAGCGGTCCTCGTAGTTGGGGGCACCGCTGCGATCTATTAGATTACCCGAAGTCCCCCCTAACGGTACGGAGGATGGCCACCGGGGAGTTTTAAGTGAGGTAAAAATCCCACATACCCCCACCTGCCTCTACCAGGGTGATCGAGGACCTTTTGAAGGTTTCCCTCTTGTCAATTAAAAAATAAATAAATTGGTTGCAGACGGTCCTGTGAACTGGCAATGTAGCAGCATCTCAGTAGCAGCCCGCGCACGCCCCAGAAAACATGTTACTTCATATATGCATTTACTGACGAATTATGAGTATTGCCTATCTCTTCGGGGAGTACAGGTGATTGCGTAGGTGTATATTTATTTATATAATACATTAACGCGTTCACTGCTAACGACGCGTATGTGCGTCCAACTGTTAGAGAATTTACGAACAAGTTGAAATGTTAGCAGTGAATGTGTTAAGTATTTCTATAAATTACAAAAATATACCAATTACACAACCATTCGTAGCTAATAAAACAGACAGTCGATATTTATTGCTTAGGCCGTTAATAGTAAAAATAAATAACCCTAAGACCATAGCATTAAGGTCGTCTTTCCGCCGTTAAAAGTTTTATTTTCCGATTGAAAAAACGTTCCGATAGCATTCGCTGATGGGGCGATAACGAGTCCGATAAGGATCGATTAAGTAAATTAAGCGTTCATTTTAAATCGCTTAGATTGAGAGAAGTAGGTCAGGTCTAAGTTACCGGCTTATTTGGTTTGCTATACACTTAGCTCTTTGTTCGGGTAAGGCACTGAGAGCTCTACCGCTCAGTCAGTACACAGTACACGAGAATCGTTTGTGTAATCAACAACTCTACTTTTATTCAAACGAATAGGCATTCTTTAATAGGGACTACCTACAATTGTGATATTTCATGGGACAATATGTAGCAAATTGTAGGGTATAAAGGCATCTTCCGTTCGAATTTCGAATCCCCGACTGGGGATTGTACTGTAACCTAAGACCGCTGGATTATGATATTGTAATAATAAAATAATAATAAAATAAATAAAAAGTAAGAAATTAAAAAAGAAAATAAAACTAATTTAAATTTGGTATTTATTTCAGTTTAACACTTCTGTTTTTCCCTGTAAGTCTAACTTTGACGTACATTCTGTTCTTTCTTTAACTTTAAATTCTCATATTCTCATTTCTTAATCCTCAATTCTAAGGAATCGTACATACATACATATGCTCACGCCTGTATCCCATGGGGGTAGGCAGAGACCACTGTTTGCCACATGCTACGATCCTTACATACTTCTTTCGCTTCATCCACATTCATGCATCTCTTCATACACTTTCTTCGGTTACGAGTGCTTCGAATTTGACCTTTCTGAAAAATACTATTAATTTGGTCATAGTAGTTCTTCCTTGGACGCCCTCTGCCGACACTTCCGGACACATTCGCTCTATAAATTTCTTTCGTTAATCGCCTTTCACTCATCCTTTCGATATGTCCAAACCATCTCAACATACTTTTTTCAATTCTGGTCACCACATCATTCTTCAACTTGCAACTGTCTCTTAGCACACTATTTTTCATACGATCTACAATGGTGACCCCACACATACTTCGTAACGACCGCATTTCCACTGCATTCTAAGGAATCATAGCGTAATAATACTATTTTGAGGGTTTTATTGTTGTGGCGAGTAAGGTCTGTTCTGTATGATGTCATGGTTATTGGCACGGCGATTCTTATATACACCGGCGTAAAGCAGTTTTGATTAAATAAGCCTTAAAATTAAATAAGAAAAATTTACGAAAAAGTAAAATGCCTTCAAAAAGAGAAAAATAAAATAATGTCAAATAAAAATAAGTAATTTTAAATTGTAACGAAAAAATTTACGGCTGATAGAGAGAAATGGAAGAGAAGAACATATTGCGCCGACCACAAATAACATGGGAAAAAGGCAAGAAGATGATGAAAAATAAGTAATTTTGAAACTTTTGAAGTTGGTTTTTGACGACGAGTTTGATGTTACATTTGACACCAACTTCAAAAGTAAGTAATCTATTTAACATTATTTAATTTTTTTCTTTTTGAAGGCGGAAACCACATGAGAAGCATCACCTTTCCAACCAAAAAAATAATCATCAAAATCAAATAAAAAAACGTTGTTATTTTTTTTCTCTGTAAAAAGACGATTATTTACAAAAGACGCAATTATTTCAATAGTCGAATCATTTCACAACGAATAAGTCCCCAGGTGGTCTGGTTGTATAAATGTCTATTCATAATAAGCTTTTATGTAAATTAAGCTATTTTATTCGTTTCCCGAAATAAGTTGGACATCATGACACTTTATACTTCATCCTTTCAGATCCGAGTATAAGATGATAAGACAAATTTGTTCAAAGCTTGTTTTCGACGTGTTTTTGATAACGATTAAGATTACTAAGAATGATAGCTAACTAGATAAATATGATTATTTCATTCTGTCTACATAGATAAATAAAATTGAAATATCTGCTTGTAATATCAAATTAACAACATTTCACATAATGCATATGAAAGAATATACATTCCCACAGTCTGTTTGTTCCGTGTCGCCTGAAACGGCTCAACCGATTTTAGCGGGACTTTCACTGGCATATAGCTGATGTTACAAGGAGTAATTTAGACTTACTTACTTTTATGTGATAAAAAAATTGGATTACACGAAATAAAGCCAACGCAGGTGAAACCGCGGGGCACAGCTAGTCTATCAGTTTTTTGTTCTAAACCAAGATCTCGATTAAAATTAAATCTTGGAGCTTCAATTTCAATAATTTAAAACTAAATAGCAAACTGTTTAATGGCCCATATGTGCTAATTTACAATACTGAAAACTCAAATGAAGCCGTAAAAAGACTACGAAAACAGACTAATTAGGTTCGTCGCTGTAAATGAGTTAAATGTATGTGCTCACTCGCTCACAGATACATACGCACACACAGCCATACATATTGCACACAGTTTTATAATGAATGCAGGAAAGCCACGTTATTAATATTCGTAGTTAAGTTTAAGTTGCAACGTAAATAACTGCAAACTATAATAAAATTCCTTGCCAACATTTCAAGCAAGAAATACGGACTATGTTCGAAGCTCGAAACGATTTCAAGCCGATCAAATCTGAAATCGCGGCATGACGAGACATTTTTTGCTGATTCTCAACTCTTTTGATCCGCGTCATCCGAGGTGCTAGCCATAAATCTATTCCACCCTTCTGTGCAATCACCTTTACAGGGAAAATCTGTTCCTTACTCTGTTGAATCTCTAATGAGGATTGCGTATAGATATTTTTCTATGTGAAAAAGTCCTCTCAAAGGCGTTACAAAAAAGGACAAAATATTCACGGAAGAACAGCAGAATTCTCATGAGTGGATCCTAGTAATGAGAAGCTTTTTAACGGCCCTATAGCTCGCCACTACTCCTCAACAATACTCTAGGGTAGAGTTATATTTCTCCATAAGGCGGAGGTAGTCCCTTTTTAGATATTTTTTTAGATAGATCATCATCATCATCTCCCTGGCCTTATCCCATAAATTGTTGGGGTCGAAGCGACTGGCATCTGACCTTCGCAACCTTTTTGACGAGGAAAATCTGTGATCTGGGTTAAACCAGTTGTCAGACTTTTTTAGGCCTCCGACTGACCTGTAACGATTGTCATTTTTTTAGATAGATATCCCGTTCGAATTTCGAAATCGAAAGAGCATAGCGATCTCGCTTTCAAACTTACATCGTCCGCTTCGTGGTAAACAAATATTGTTGTAAAACGGGCCCAGTATTTGTTAACTAGTCAAAAAAATGCTGTACATTAAAACCCGCTTTTGAGTTTCGTCTTAGACACAAACGTCGTGAGGAAATCTGCATATTAAGTAGGTTTCGTCACTATGTTTTCCTTCACACCAAAATACTTAGCGTCGCTTGCGTAGCAGGTGAATACTCAAGCTACGATTCTCACGACAGGAGACTACATTTTGGGACGTGAAGGAAAGCTGTTCGGTTTGGTATAGTTCGGTTTTTAGTCTATGTAACCTCTTTTATCTTCACAGTATCAACGAGGTCGACTAAAGCGACTAATTAATTTGAGTCCATGTCGATGAAGGGCTGTTTCGGAAACTTTGATCGTATTTCAATGTTATTGTAAATGATCCTTTGAGCTCAAACTTTATTGAGGTCGGCAATTATTTTACCACGTAGTTAAGTTAAACTTTTGAAAGGTAACAACTATATAATTATGTAGCAATATTTCATTGCTCGAGAAAATGTTCATTCATCTACAGGGCTCTTAGTTCTTAACAGGTTATAAGCTTCGTGTCATTCTACTGCAGTCTTTAAGGAGTTGGAAATATGGTTCAAAATTATTAAGTTTTATTCAAAGCGCGATTTTCTTCCAAGCTTATTTTATCACCTAGACAGTAATATTTTCTGACATTCGGAATTCCTTTTGTTCGTTCCATGATTTGAAGTAATTTTGTTGTCTTGTAATGATAAAGGGGGTTATGATTTGGAAAGTAAATTATAATTTTACATTCAAGGCAGTTAGGTAATCATCCATACTGTTCTCACAGTGATAAGTGACACCATCTTCATCTTTTCTACTATTATAAAGAGTTTGTACGTAAGTATGTTTGTAATGAATAGGCTCCTAATAGCTAAATTATCAGCGAGAACTACGCGGGTGGAAACCGCGTGACATCTGCTAGTAAATACGTATACAGTGTTAGTACATACTATATTTACTAGTGTAAATACATATACAGCGTACTAGTAAATACATATACAGCGTACTAGTAGATACATATACTGAGTACTAGTAAATACGTATACAGCGTACTAGTAAATACATATACAGCGTACTAGTAAATACATATACAGCGTACTAGTAAATACATATACTGAGTACTAGTAAATACGTATACAGCGTACTAGTAAATACATATACAGCGTACTAGTAAATGCGTATACAGCGTACTAGTAAATACATATACAGCGTACTAGTAAATACGTATACAGCGTACTAGTAAATACATATACAGCGTACTAGTAAATACGTATACAGCGTACTAGTAAATACATATACAGCGTACTAGTAAATACATATACAGCGTACTAGTAAATACATATACAGCGTACTAGTAAATACATATACAGCGTACTAGTAAATGCATATACAGCGTACTAGTAAATACATATACAGCGTACTAGTAAATACGTATACAGCGTACTAGTAAATACATATACAGCGTACTAGTAAATACGTATACAGCGTACTAGTAAATACATATACAGCGTACTAGTAAATACATATACAGCGTACTAGTAAATACATATACAGCGTACTAGTAAATACATATACTGAGTACTAGTAAATACGTATACAGCGTACTAGTAAATACATATACAGCGTACTAGTAAATACATATACAGCGTACTAGTAAATACGTATACAGCGTACTAGTAAATACATATACAGCGTACTAGTAAATACATATACAGCGTACTAGTAAATACATATACAGCGTACTAGTAAATACATATACAGCGTACTAGTAAATACGTATACAGCGTACTAGTAAATACATATACAGCGTACTAGTAAATACAAACACAGTGTACGACATACGTACGGCTCATACATGTATGTCTTTTTGGACAATCGTTAAAGCTGTTGTAAGTTTAGAAAGAATATGATTAAGTGGCTTCATTACAGATGGTGAGTCCATCGCTATTACCTATCACCACTATTTATACACGGATTTGAGAAGTAAATCTGGTTATTTGTGGAACTTCTTCAAGATGAACTCAGTTTCCATTTACAGTGTAGGATAATGTTATTATGATTAGTTATGACTTTCACTGATAAAAATATTCGAAAGAGTACACGTAATTGAAATATACTATTACAAAACGTCGTTTAAGTCAAGGTCGTTTATATCAAACTTGGATTAAAATTATGTCTATCCTCTTTGAAATCCATATCATAAAACGAGATGGAAGTACTTTGAGACCAAGGATTTGAAATTGATTTATAATATCAATGTCATCGACTCGAATTGATATTCGATAAATAAATAAAATGAAAACATGATGAGATTATAATGATAGCCAACGCATTACACATGCCTCTTTGAATCGATCGAAAATAAGTATTCATAAAAAGCTCTAATACATTTTGATACCATTTGGTATAAGTGACTTACAATCGATATCGGTTACTATTGGTGCTCATTCATTCGAGTTATGAGATACGATATCGACATCGAGAATACGGCTTCACAGCTTGTTATTAGATTAAGTCGCATAGGGACCGTGATCTAATCATAATAGATTACTTGATTATATTATTGGTGTTTGAGTCATTTGGGTATTATAAGGGATGACTATTAATAAGCCGATATCGAGATATATTTCACAAAATTGTATTTTAATTCACTTTGTGCACATTATTTGAATTTTAAGCAATTTTAACGTGGGCGTAGGTGAATTTTCTCATTTTTCGCATCACCAGTTTTCGTTTAAAGACTCATCGCATGTCATGTTGACACCTAATTTAGTGAGTATTGGGTGTTAAAACACCTCTTTCTACAAATGTTTACCAGTTGAGTGATAAGTATAAAAGAATATTTTTGTTGATTCATCTGATTGATCCAAACCGTAAATCGTAGAATATAAACATAAATGTTATTATTATTACTTACGCCTGACAACTAACAAAACGCCACTGAAGTATTTGTAACTGTAGCTATAAAATCACCAGAGAACTAGTTGACTTTAGTAGAAAAAGAATATTTTATCCCTGTAGGTAGCCAAAGTGGCGGCGGCAGTAAAAATTTTACGCTTCGGGTGAAGCGTTTGTGCAATCAGACTGGATTGTACGGAATCTAAGCTAAGCTACGTTAAGCGCAATAGGCGTTGGGAAAAACCAGTTCCCCAAACTGAATCCTATTATCGTATTTTTAAAGTTCCGTTTACTTTAATCGCCACTCTTGGACATTACCAAATCGCTCCTTTTGAGACCTCATTATTGCAGAATTACTTGCGGTCTGAGTAGAGTGGAAGCGGTTTGGGCTTTGATGTATTTACGTTGAAACTTTAGGTACCAGTGATACACGCTTTCATTGTTAAAATCTACATCTTTTCACTAAATGCATCTGCGTATATACGACCAAGATATGTAATTTTTTTTTCCGTCTGTTTCTTCGGGATAGTCACAAAACCGATTTAATTGTATATTTACTGGCAAATAGCTCATGATACAAGGAGTAAATAACTTAGGCTACTATTATTTAAAATCAGGGTGCCGCGAAGAAAAGTCACCTATGAAATTAAGGCTACGCGATTGGAATAACGGTGTATGGCTAGATATAAATATACAATTCATAATTCTGGCTGACTGAGTGGCAGAGAGAGCTGACTGCTTATCCCGCTGATCCTGGAGACATGAAGTGTAAAGAGCGCGTTCTTCTTGGTGAAGGTGTACACTAAAAAGAGTTTATCGAAATTCTACTCCTAAAGGGATGAAATGGGAGTTGTTTGGGCGCAGGCGAACCTGTGGGTGCTACTTAGTGTGCATTATACATTTTATTGATCGCAACATGAGACAAAAGTTTTATTTATGAATGTGCATGGATACAAGGGGAAATGAAGACCTGTGAAACGATGGATGGATTGTGTGAAAGATGATAGAATGGGAGAATGGGAATCGATACAGATATGACAGCTAATAGAGAGAAATGGAATGATGATGACGATGATAGCATCATAAACTTGACCCCGTATCTTTCGTCGGAGGATCTAAATGGTTAGAGAACATTTTAGAATTGCATATTCGTTCATATCTCCGTGAATTCCCAGGAGGGTACCTGTAGAGGTATGGTCGACAATCATATACAAGAAACATTTTAGTAATCTAATACTGGAACGTCATTAAAATTGTAAGATTTAAGATTCTAACTACACGTTCGAGTACTCATTGGGAGAGGCCTTTGTTCAGCAGTGGACGTCCTATGGCTGATATGATGATGATGATGATGTTCGAGTACTGTAGGGAACGACGCTCAAAGACATGGACTTAGTTGAGTGGCATTTCAATTTGACTGTTAAATAATTGAATGTATAACACAACAAATATGAGATACGTTGGTGCAGGTGCCGTCACGAGTAATGAGCGCTCAGCAAAAAAATGTGGGTATAACTGCGCATGTTGTTCGCGTCACACCATACAAGAGCCAAAAAATTCGACACAAAAACTCGTAACTCGACCAGTTACACAATCACACAAGAAGGATCACGTCGAAACGATGAGAAGAAGAGCGATCATATGTAGTGACGGCACCTTTACTTATAGTCGTGATTACTTCATAAATAGTACTTCAGCGGTCATAGGTAATGAAGAGTAATAATGGTGATAATAATGAGTCAGATATAAGTGAGAGAGATCATTGTAACGAGTGTGTGCATAGTCCAGCAGATATTTATAACGTCGACACAATTAATTCCAGTACAATTCATTTCCAGCTCACAGCTGCCATGCAACAATACCCCTTTCAGTAGAGCACTGTAATATTGGATCAAATTGTCCGTAATTATTATCAGTGCTTCAAATTCAGTCGAACAATATTTGGTCGGTAAATCATTTATAGTTTCTGTAAAATGTAGGCTGCATACTTATTCTGTCAGACTTTCCGGTTCCAAGTTGTTCCAAAGGCGGCTTAAATAAAATATTTTAAGGTTCACCACGAGCACTTATATAATCTTTTATACTATTATAAATTGAAGTCTTTATTTAAATACAAAATTATTTGGTCTGTTTGAACGCATCGTTCTTCTAAACTACGTTTCGGTCCTAATACGGTTATTACTAATATGTAGAAATGAACTCCAGTGAATTTATAGCAAAAAAAAAGATATTATGTTTATAGATTGTTGAGAAAAGTTTTTTTTTGTAATAGTCATAAATAATCGGAACCCGTAGTGAAGGTCGCTAATCTATACAGATAAATAAATATGAAAGCAATAAAAAATAACTTAATTTTTTTTCTTTGTGTGTCTGTTCGCCTGTACGTCTGTCTGTCTCTCTTTCTGTTAATTGAGGCTAATCTCCAAAACAGCTGGACCGATATTCACGGGACTTTCACCGGCAGATAGTTAATATTACAAGGAGCAGGGCTACTTTTATTAAAAAAAGCCATTTGAATTCGGACCACCAATTAAATTAAGTCTACGCGTGTGAAACCACGGCACGCAGTAGTATTATTATTTTTTTGCATTTTTACACGTTGTCTTCGAAAAAATGCATTCATGAAATCGTTTTCATCCACCGATATAAAACAACTTTACGCTTTATTCCGTCAATAAAACCTCTTCTTGCCTTTACTCCTGTGTTGGGGCATTAAGGACCTTAAAAGGGGTAAAATGAAAATTCATTTGCGAGATTTTTTCAACCTACGCAGATCTCATCGTGAGAGTTTCCTTTGATAAAAGTCTGTGTGGAAGCTGTGTAATAAATCACTGTCCACAAAAAGTTCCGAATTACTAAGGGGTGAGTCAAGATCCCAACCAGTATCAAAGCTAATTATATCAGACGCTAATACGAAATTAGATAATGAATAAGTGTTATAATAATGCAGCACATTTTGAACCACAGTGTGACTTAAACCCAAAAACTGCCCCAAATTCAAAAGGCTATTATTCTCTCATCTATTTTCTATAAAATTTAACAATAGTATTCATACAATATCAAGTAAATTTGATATTGTGAAAATACAATATAAAGTAATAAATTTTTAAGGTCAAGCGATATCATATACGTATAATTAAATGTTAGTTATAAGAAGAATTCGGTGATTATTCTATATAGTGAACTTACCTTTGTCAAAAATTCGAAGAACGTTTTCACTATTTTACAAAAACTTATTTTACCACTCCGATTACGAGCACAACACTTATTACCAACTTATCGTAGCGAAAACTTTAAAAGTTACAAACGAAACAGAAGAATTCACTTTATCACAAAAACACTAATGATATGAAAAAATCGTAAGGATAAAAGTACTTTTTTTCTTACTCACTGATTTCTTTAATTTGGCGGTTGCGACCGAACGCTGTTCGAGTTTCGAAATTGGGAAAAACGCATGGCGCAGGCCCGTTAGGAGGTAGCAGGAGCGTCGGGCAGACTGGAGGCCGCGACCGGCTCGGAATATTGCGCATGCGCGCGGAAGCTCTTATAATTTGATATCTCACATCACCGCCCCTGTGACATTCCGTGGTAAAACCTACTCGTAAATTATTCAATTTTATTTACTTATTCGTGCGCTTCTGTGGGATATTATGACATGGGTCGTCTGATTTTTTTATAGATGACCGAAACCGATATTAGGATTCGAGGTCGGATATTTTTCTTCAATTGTTATCAAGTGTCAACGAACCAGGATAAGGAACAAATTCGCGTTGATTTGAAATTAGATTACGGATTCATATGACAGAGAGTGCATACAAATTTTTCACATTGATTATTTAAAATACGCAAAGTTTATGTGCGCAGCAAAAGAAGTATGTAAGGATTGTAGCATGAGGTAATTTGTGATCCCTGCCTACCCCTATGGGATATAGCCGAGAGTATAAAATATATATATGGTCCAATTATGTTATTTGAGATTTTTCAAGTAGGATTTTTTGTGAGAACATTTGACAAAGAAATTGGTCTCTCAAATACGGCGCCAAATCAAATGGAACTGTCACGGTTTTTTATTTATTTCCAACTTAAAGCACAGATCACACAATAGTGTTTATGAAAACCCATCAACCAAATATATTGAAGTAAGTGCGAGCACAAAGAGATTGTCGCTCAGTAAGCCGTCTGGGATTAAAGAGGAACCGTGCGATCGGTTTTGGCAGAGTGCCCGCGCCCCTAGTTATCCCCGATCCGGCCGATATGACCTTACTCCGTAAAAACCAAACCTCGCGACGCTTCGCCGCAGAATCATTTACGCCAAAACGAAACGAATTGTTTTTCTTCGTACTATTGAACAACGATTTATCAATACCTTTAGCTAATGAAAGAGCGGTATCTTCTCGTGTAGCTTTATTACTTAGTATTATAAATGGGAAAGTATTTCTGCCTGTCTGTCTGTTACCGTTTCACAGCTGAACTGATTTAGCTGAAATTTCGATGGACATTCAAACAAATTCAGACGAAGTCGCGGGTATAAGCCATATGTTATACATAATGCTATCGTTCAAATTTAATCGACCTTGTCATACACGTTAGTAGCCTTTGTAACCTGAGTTAGGACAAAGTCCAGCTTACTTCATTTCCCGAGGGCCCTATGTCTAGACTCTAGACCAGTGTTTCCCAAAGTGGACAATAATGCTCTCTTATGGGCACTGGAGGTCTTGAGGGAGGCGGTAAGGGTCCCAAAAAAAATGGGCGGCACAGATGTGATTTAACTTCATATTTTAAATTCACTGAAATTAATATAGTCTCACTACACAACATCTTACTACTCATCTTACATCTTACCAGCTCATATTTATAAGATAATTTAATTTAAATCTTAAGAATATAATTAATATCATTGACTAGGTATCGAACACAATTATATTATTGACGTTTTAAAGCTACAAATTAACTGATTTTCAAAGTGAGTGCTAAACGTAATAAGTTTTGGAATCTCTGGTACCTCTAGGAAACTAAGGCCATGAAATATTCATTCGATACTATGTACATTACCTGCATAGTATAGTTTAATTATAGTTTTAGGCTTTGATCATTCTCGAGTATTCCGAGTCAAAGCTTTCCAAGGCCTGATGTAATTCATATAAAAATGTTCGTTCCACTGGTTATTTTAATGAGAGCATTTCAACGACCGAATAAAATGCACGAGAGAGTAAGCTAATGGTACTTTCGGCCTTGTAAATTTTGCTCCGGCTAATTAAATGATTATAAAAGTTTGGTCCGTATAAAGGGATGTTCGTGTGACACGAGCCTTGGAGTACCTACATTTCACGTCACAAAATGAGATCATTGAACTAATTACTTTTAAATGCGAATGTTTATAAAAAGGGCTCAGACTTATCTTGGATGAATTAACTCTGCATTAGCTATGTGCTTTGCTATTATTTTCATGGGCTCTATTTAGGGAATTTATCTGGTCCTGTCACGTCACGTAAAGACCTATAGACATAGACAGGCTCATAATATTATTACCTGTGCATTCAAGGTATTCGTTCTTTATCAATACTACTAAACTTACGTATAGTAAATTGAAGCATCGACTCAGAGCCTTAGTGACTTCAATAGAAAAAAAAATGTTATGTTTATAAATTATGTCATTCACAATGGAAGTATTTGATACAATGCAATTGTGGGCAGGTTTTAGAGAATTGACCGTTTGCCAGAAAACCATGAGTAGCGTCCATGGTAACCACCTAATATTTGGCTGGCATAAAACTGACTGGTTTCATATCTAGGTACCCTAGGTTCACTGACAAATTTTATATTTATATCTACACATAGAATAAAAAATTATTGCGTGAAGCGTGTGCACATATTTTTAATCTATGACTCAAAATTTCAAACGTATTTAAAAATCCCTTCTTTCAAGTAAAAAACTAATGTGTTACCTATATGTGTCTATGGGACTAGATTTCATTCGAAGCTGACCGTATGGACATGTTGAAGCAAATTATCTTGCATTTCGAATGGCATTCCGAATTCCGGGAAGATTTATAGCGCCATGAATGCTCCTTTATTGATCTATAAACTACTTTGTTTTCTGATCAAAGCGTAGCCAAATTGAAGTGGAATTAAGTTCGAAATATACAGAGCGCTAAGAGTGCCGGCGGGTGCAGGTACTGTCACGAATTATGAGCGCTCAGCGAAAATAGTGGAGGTCACTGCGCATGCATTTTATATTCGCGTCGCGTCATACAAACAGGCAGAGACAGGCTCATAAAATCACTACTGCGTATGACTGTAGGGAGAAAAGAGCGCCATTCAACTTAAATCATAAAAAAGCTTCCATTCCAAGACTTCTTGATTCTATCAAAGGCTCATATAACCTCACATGGAATTACCTAACCTGCTTTTATTATACGGAAATCTAAGCATTTATTCAAAAAACTGTCCCTCGTTACATATAGTGCTTAACCTAATAATAGATATAAATTGCACATAAAAAACGTAATGGTGATCATGTCCGCGGGTATGGTGCCCTCCAAGCTACAAGCTAATACTATGTAAGTACGCAACTTGGTCGAAATGTCGAAGTAAATATAATAATCAACTCGTTTAGGACCCATATTTGTTTTCAAAATGTGTAAAAGTCGCGTAAATTTTAAATATTGAATTTCAAATTATAATTCATACCTATTTGTGACGTAAGTAATTGCATCCGAACTAATTACACTATATGAAACCTTATCAGCAGCAATGAAATAAACAATACGTATCTACAACTCAATAACTATAGATACAGAAGAACGTGCCGTGTTCTAATGTAGTGGACTATGGAAGTAATAGCCCGGAAATAATTAATTTATCCCCGATACTATCGGAAAAGGGTTCGGTTTGTATTGATAGAAATCAATGATGGAGGCCTATGGGGAATCGTCAAGGGCCGCTCAATTGACCACACCCCATAACAGTGAATATCTATTCTTGCATATCTGTAGTCATACTACTATGATTACTGTGTATAGTAAAAAGTACTTGATGAAAAAAAATTGCAAGAAAATTTAAAATAAATTATTTTAGTACTCAGAGCCGTGGTGGCTTTTACGTTTGAGCAGTCGCCTGCTACGCAAGCGACGCAAGTTCGAATCCCAGCGAGGCTTATACCAATGAGTTTTTCTAAAAAATGTAAATGTAAAAAACTTATGTACAGTGATTTCACACCACGTGCTTTACGGCGAAGGAAAACACCGTGAGGAAACCTGCATATTTCTAAGAAGTAATTCTAAGACGTATAGTGCCTGAGACGGCGATGAACTCCACCATCTGTCATGTAATCATCTTAGGTGAAAAGTGGGTGTTGTGATTACAACACCTCAGTCTACCCCTTCGGAGAATACAATTAATAGTACGCAGTGCACCAAAAAGGTACATTTTGACACGTTCAAACGACATCGCTCGTCAATGAGACAATTTACAGACACTCAGGTACAGTAAACATTTTAGAACAATGATTTGTGCAGTAATCACATAGCTATTTCATAACAATACTCAATGTACCTATGTAGCAGTAATCCATTTTATGCGTGAAATATGAAAACACAAACTATGGACATTGATGTACTAGTTAGAATTAAACGCCTTTAGAAATTTGTCAAAGATCCTATAAAATAAGATAACCTTGTCGTTTGATCCGTTCATAAACATATTTTGTCAATCAAATAATTTACTTTAAAATTATTTTTAATAGGTTCAATTACAGAAATTGTATTAATTTCTTAATGGAAAATTAACTGCCTATCTATTATCAAAAAAATTGTATCGAAGACAATGACGATTATTAAGTTAATCACACTCATTAATCAAAATAGCGTTCCGTAAAATGTAATTGAGGACTTTTTAAAAAAAAATCTATTTAATAAAATAAAGTCTTAAAATTACGCTCTCAAAAGTATGAAACAAATGTGTTGTTGTGATGTTCAGGGGATAGCCGTGATCAAACATATGAATATTTTGGATCAACAGTATATTCTGTAAATAGCGGAGACCACTTTCGAATACATATATCATATCATACTTTTCCTCGCCTATGTCAAGAGGCAGTTTCGAGCTCAATTCTGAAAACACAATTTTAATAATGCTAACTAAATAGATGGTCGCTGCATCGATGCATCAAAGAGCTTGTGTTCATGCCGAACTAGGTTAGGTCTATCAGTCACAACACAATATAGTGTTAGGATAGCTGCAATGCGATCAAACCTTGTATAAACTGGTCACATACTCTTCTAAACATAATACAGGGTATGATTTTACTTGGTGCCGTATTTACGAATATTCAAAAAAATTAAGTACAGTAATTTCACCCCACGTGCTTTACTGTGAAGGATAACATCTTGAGGAAACCTGAATATGTCTAAAAAGTAATTAAAATACGTATAAATAGTCCACGGGACGACGATACACTCACAATCTGTCACTTAATCATCTTCTGTGAAAAGTCAGTGATGTTGTTACTACACCTGGGGCCTGACCATGAGCTCTTATTTCAAAGATAGTTCAGTTGTGTCACAGTGACAGATGTATAGACGTCAAATACATCTGTCTCATAATGAGAGTGAAATTATCATGGCAATAAGAGCTCATGGTCAGGCCCCTGTGCTTACCCCTCCTGGGACTCTTCGGTGATGGCGTGAGCTTAAGTCGAATTTTTGAAACAATGCAGTAGGATTCTTCTTTATTAAGTAGTTGTACTCTTATCGGTACAACTGATGAAGTTCCACTACCTTGGAGCCTATTATTATCGGTTTAAGGAGAACGCATTAAGAACTTCTGAGCGTTGACGTCTCATTTTTTTACCGTAGAATTAAACGTCAAAGCTAATAATTTATTCATAAGGGCTGCCTTAATGATCTTAGTATTCATATTATGAAACGGCTATTTTATCCTTCATTTGTTTTGGTATAACTTATCCTTGGTCGTTACTTGCCACGTTTTCCTTCTATGTAACTTTAATGTTTACTCCATTACGATGTTTTAATAAATAATTAAATTTATTGCGCATTCCTTGTAAAGCATATAATTTATTAATTATAATTATTATCAAAATGGAATCTTCAAAAATAGGAATATCTCCTTTTAAACTAGGTATACTTTCGGATTATAAAATAATATTCTGAGTAATAAATGGTTATAATCGTATACGTAGTTAGATATTATAAAGTATGTATAAATGTTACAAGCAAATTTATTCTAATTGAGAATTTATTATGATTGAGATAATAACGAAAAATTTACTTTACCCATTATGATGAACTCACTAGGGTCAGCCATATATTATTTATACGAGTTAATTACATCTTCGATGACGTAGTGGTCGCAAGTGTCACTGCGCCGTACTAGGGTGCGATCCCCTGCTCGGGAATATACGGAGTACTGGCGAAATATGGGTGAAGTAAGTTCACCTATGCCTATGCTTTCGGGGGATACAGGAATATGTATAATTTAATTAGTAATATACGGAACCTTCTTTCAATTCATTGAATTAAACACACGAAAAAAATATATAATAGTCAGAAGTTTTATTTAAAAAGATAAAATGGACCAGTACAGACATGTTCAACTACACATAAAAGCGCTAAAATTATGTTCTATTTGGTTCTACATTGCTCACTCAAAAAAGTCTTTAAAATTTTGGATAAATTTTCTCATTAAATGCCTGTTATTAGTTTTTGTGTTCATTGTACCGACTAGTGGTCAGATTGTGTATTTGATAAAGCTGATCGTATCAGGGAAAGCGGAAATCCAGGAAATTGCTGGGATGTAAGTGACGTTTCTTATTACATAGTTGATATGTTGCTGTTGTATGCTTAACTACCCGATACGGAGCATGAATGTTGGTGAAACGTTACAGTAATTACTTTGGTGATTATTATTCCTGTTTGAATATTTACATGAAAGGTGATTCACGTGTAAACTATTAGGATATTGGAGAGTAATATGAAAGAAAAAAAGAAACAATGTAAATACATTTATCTCACAAAAAAATGAGACGTCGCATAAATTTGGATTAGGTACAAAATAATTCATTAGGAGATAACACGTCAAAGATATACTAACTCTTGAGCACAGACACTGTTACTCTTTCTGTTGCTAAGTTGTATGTCTGTGGGCATCACTCCAATTAGTAACTCACAAAAATAAAGACCGTGAAAATCTTTCTTTATTTTTGTCTTTGTATAAGTCACATATCAGATTTAAGTATGTAGAATATTTCTCTTAGTTTAAAACAAAAATAAACATGCTCACGCCATCCCAGAAGCAGGGGTAAGCAGAGATGTTGTAACAACACACCCACACTTCACCGAATATGATTAAGTGTCAACGGTGAGTCCATCCCCGCCTCATGCACTATATATACGTCTTTCAATTACTTCTCAGACGTATGCACTTTTAATCACGATGTTTTCCTTCACCGTTATGCACGTGGTGTGAAATAACTGCATGTTTTACAAAAACTCATTGGTTCATGCCCCGCTGGGATTCGAAGTTGCGTCGCTTGCGTAGCAGGCGACTGCTTAATGACCTTAATTAAACTTCAATGTGGACCTTAACTAGCTACTGCCCGCGACTTTGTCCGCATGGAATAATTAATTTGGGCTAACGTTAACTTTAACCCGCGATTGGTCTTAGGTCTTAAGGCCTTTATGAGCTACCTAACACTGAAATATTTATTCTATTCAGACCAGTAGCTCCATAGACTAGGGTGTTTAAGCAAACAAACAAACTCTTCAACTTTATATATTAGGATATATGTTATCTACATACCATAATTCATAGCATCAGATTGGTGTATGAACCAATCGATTGAAATGAATCGAGATGTATTATGGGAAAATGCGTCAAGAGGGTCTAAATAAATTTCCTCGGAAAATTGTAAGCTATTAGGGAAGTTTATCCAAAGAGAATGTAAGGATATGATTTCAAATCGAAAGGCTACTTGTACGAAAACTCATATTTATTTTTTATACTAATAGTTGAATGGAAACGAATTTTACACCATACTTACCAGACATAGATTCTATATATACTCTATTCACAGGTGAATAAACTTAAAATATTGCTTGTTTGCTTGCTTTTTAATGAAATGCATGGGACGTAACGACTGATGGAGTGAATGACTGGGAATGAAGGGAAAATAAGGACGTAGCAAGCTTGTAAGTGAAAAAGTAAAGAATATTTATAAGAACTCTTTAAAAACAACACTGGGTATTATTACTGCATGCATATGAAAGTTTATCCGGTATTTTCACAATTTTGTCGGTCTGTTTATTCGGGCTTGTTTCTAAAACAGCCGAAACGATTTCAATGGGACTTTTATAGATAGCTGATGTTATAAGGAGTAACTTTGGGTTTCAACTTGCATTGTTTTTATTAATAAGCCTATGCCGCTACCGCGAGACACACCTAGTTTACGTATAAGATCGTTATCGGACAATTTTCTTTAATTTCTGATTAAATGTCGTGATTATACAATCTACGGTCTGTTATAAGAGGTTTCTTGGTAAAACGGAGGGTTAAATGTGATTATTTGATAATGAGTTTCATACTTCGCACGCAAGGACTTTAAGATTACAACCTTTTTGGGTGAAAAGATTAGACCCTATTAACGAAATGATTTCATTGCCTACTCAATAACATTTTGAAAATAAATCCTACTTTTAATAAGGGAAGTTAACGCTTTTTGATATTAGATATCGTTTGAAATCATAGAAATTGTATGTACTACGTACCTAGTACATACGCCCGCGTTATTTACTATGGCTTCTCAGCGTCGCACTCGTCGGAGAGTGTCGGTTTCAAAGAAACTAAATTGAACCTCATCCTCTATGTATTATGTATCAATTTCCTATGATTGAAACTACCGCTCGTCGTCGTGTTCGAAGCTGAGAAACCTTAGTCAGTAACTCAGCTGTTTCTATGTTTGAAATGCAGGAAGAAAATGCTTTGAAATAATATCAAGCTTTGACTTACTTGTCTGCCGTCTATGTCATTGTTAGATGTCAGTCGATGTTTGAGACGACGCTCAACTTTCATTGTCGCTTTCAATTTGTCGTATCAATTTCCAAACTCCGGGCGCTAAAGGGCGTTTTTCTTAGAAAATCGATATTTCTGAAAAAAGCCACTATTTTGCTGACGTATTCTACTTAATAGATGAGTGCTGTACTTATAATTGACTAGCTGTTCCCTGCGGTTTCATGGGTGACCCGCGGAACCCTATTTTTTTCCCGAATTTCTATAATTTTTTTTTTAAATCTCGTTAAAATTGGTCCAATCGTTGCGGAGATTAGCCGGAACAAACAGACAGATGGACAGAGAAATAATTTAAAATTGATTGTTTTATGTCAGTGCTGAATATACATTTAGTAAAAAGCTGTTGTGTAATTTTCGAATTAAAAACATACTTCAATTTTATTTATCGTATGTTTAAATGTATAAGATTTTAAAATATTCACTCACTCACATGCTGTCAAATGAAACATTAAAAAAAGTCTGTTAATTCCATTTGACAGCACTGTGGTCAAGTGGTTAGTTTAGTTGACTGTTATTACACCAGATGTTGCAGGTTTGTTTCTCACGTAGGTTTGGGTTTGCCTTGTGTCTGTATGTATTATAAGTATTTATTATTTAGTTTGAAGCTGTGATACTATGTGAATATTATTCATTAATTCAATTAACAAAACCACAAACAAGATACTTTAAAAAAATAATACTCATATGTTTAAGCGTGCTTGTGTTGTGTTAGCGTATAAGTGATTGACTTTTTTATGTTCCAGAACGAATCTAATTCTAACAGAGTTGATGACTTCATTAAAACTGCTTGACATGACACTGCGTCGCAACCTCTTCATGAAACTTGTGAAACAGATGAATAGCATAGAATTCACAAGCAAGGATTCATCCCATACACTGATATTGGCTAGCGGTGTTAAAATATCTAGATTATTATTCTGGAGTTTATTTATTGGATCTACTTTTGATATAATTGGTAAGTATCCGCAAGCGTTAACGCAAATTATAATCACTTTTACTTACTTTATTAGACTTGCTTTGTAACAAAATTACGAAAATAGGTCGAAAATATGGAATCTTACAACGATTCTTTTCATAACACCTAAACCCATACACATATTGTTGTAGTTGTCTAGCAATCAGAATTCCTCGTTGATATTAGCCGCCGTAACTGAAATTCGGTAGGAGATCATTGTTACATGCAAACACGTAGAATACAAATATATAATACGTTGAAAAATTAGAAAGAGCGTGGCCTGAGTTTTTCATTTTCAATTTTATACAAACGCGTAATGTGAATTATTTTTATCACTTTTCAGTACACGTTATAGTGGTGCCCGCTTCTCATCGATTCCAAAAATTGCCCTTGAAAATGGATCTGGTATTCTTTGATGTAAACGACGCGTCTTATTTTAAATATGTCTTCGCTTATCAGGTACCTATAAAAAGGTTAAATAGATTTATATTCATAAAAAAATTCTCTTATTTCTTTCATTACTATTGCTTCCAGATAATGTACAAGCCTGTGATGTTAACATCGTTTGTCGTTCTCCAAACCCTACCTTGGGCTGCAATGTCTTGTGCAAGTTAGTATTTAAATAAAAATCTATGAATTTTGTCTAGTGGTCGCGAATGCTACTGCGGGAATGAGGCCCTGTAGCCCGGTTCTTGTAAGGATGTCGCAGCGACTTAGTCGTCACACAGACGTCGACAGTGTTGTCGTATTAATTATAGCGAAAACGTGCTATTGAGTTGAAGTCCTATCGAGCTACGATTTCGGGTCCGTGAATACCACATTTGAGTTAGGATTTCGACCAAATGACTTTGGGTTCGAGCCCAGGGTGAGGCAAAGTGATATTGGGTTTTTCCATCTGTAATTTTCTGACTGACCCAATATTGAAGAGAATTCATTCCTAATGTCAAATTCTGTGAACGTCAAAACCCGTTTAAGTATATCTTAAAACTATAAAATGATATTTGTTTTTCACAGTAAGTCAATTAAACGTATTAATTCACAAGCTTGAAAATATGAAAAGGCTCGTTAAAGAAAAAACGATTCAAAGACAGTGCAATGAGAATGAAGCATTCAAAATGATTTTCAACGCATGCGCCCTACATCACAAGTTTATTATAAGGTATTTTTTTAATCTCAAGAAACAATTACTAAAATATATTGAGACCCGTCTCAAGAGTACTGAGGGTAAAATTACCCTAAAATTTTTTTTTTTTTTTATGCTACGACGGGTGTCAAAAAAGTAGCATAAAAATAACGTGTTTACCACACACTTATTCTAAGTTTACGTGGACGGCCTATGGCTGATATGATGATGATGATGATTCTAAGTTTAAGAAATTTTTATGACTTGCATTTAGCAAAATTAAAAAAATATATTCATTCAAATTAGAATTTTTGTTTTTATCGATTTCTTAACAAAATATCCGGAACAATTATTAAATCAGTACAGTAATTGATTGGTATATACGGATAATTTATTTGACCATGAATATAACGTATTACGATACACAATAATGATTACCAAAGAGAACAAAAACATAGGCATTATTTTCTTCACAAATCCCACTTTTCCATGAGGAAAAGTGGGAAAATTCTGCTTAAAACTGGGCTCTGTGCAATTGTATGATAATTGAATTGAACAATTCCGATCCAATCACGATTCGATTGAAGAATACTCATTTTTAGGAGGAATTAAAACCTTTTGAGTTTATTCCCATGTATTTAAATAATTGCTTTTTCAGATACGCAAATACACTGCAGGATACATTTAGTGGACAGTTTTTTGGAACTCTATTTATAAGCGCTTGCGTTATTGGAAAAACCATTGTGCAAATTCTTTCGGTAAAGAACTAATATATAAAATTTCCATGTCACAATGTTAGTTACCGTACTCCTCCGAAACGGCTGGACCGATTTGTATGAAATTTTTTGTGTAGATCGGGTAGGTCTGAGAGTCGGCCAACATCTATTTTTCATACCCCTAAATGATAAGGGTGACCACCCCAAAAAAATATATGGCAATACAACGTTTGCCGCGCACAGCTAGTATAAATATATTTTTTCAATCACCATATTTTTTATAACAATAACCCATTATATAACTCCTTATGTAACACAATTCAATTATGAAGTCACCAAAATGTAGACAGTTTTGTTGTATATAACAATGTTATATAGCCAACGCATCTATACAGATAAATAAAATTGAAATGTCTGTTTGTGATTCCAAATTAACAGCTTTTCGCTAAATGCATCTGTCAGTAAATATGGTACTTACGAAGAGAGAAACAATTTAAAAAGATACATCAATTTGTGTGTCTGTCTGTCTGTGTGTCCGTCTGTCTGTTTGTTGCAACCAGCAGCTGATATTACGAAGATTAACGTTGGCTTTTTTTTATCATATAATAATTGGATTCCACGATATAAATCCATCCTTGAAATTAAGTCGACGCGCGTGAAAACAGGGGGCCCCACTAGCGTACAATACAAATTTTTTTTATACTTGTACGTAACTAGCGGACGTCACGCGATTTTACCCGCGTAGTTCCCGTTCCCGTGGGAGTACGGAGATAACATGTAGCTTATATATATCATTGTTAATGAAGCATTCAAATGGTGAACGAATTTTTATAATCACACCAAATTTCATACAAATCGGTCCAACCGTTTCGGAGGAGTACGGTAACTAACATTGTGACATGGAAATTTTATATATTACATATTAAATGTAGATTTAATATTTTTTCTTCCAATCAAGTTTAGTTCAATTTAATATATACATTGATTGACTTTTAATTTCTGTATTGCAGATTGAGGCTCCTTTAAAGAACCTAAGCGTACTAACGTGGATGCTAACATACGTATTTGTGTTTGTATGCACACTATTCGTCGAATGCTTCTTTGGTAACTCTATAACAGCAAAGGTAACAAGCATTATTTTAAAAGGTTGCAAACAACTGAAAGGCCTCAAATTACCTACCCTTTCCCCTTTATCTTATCTTATACCTATAACCGTGCCGTGCCGAGAGCCGTGGTGGCCTTGAGGTTTGAGCAGTCGCCTGCTACGCAAGCGACGCAAGCTCGAATTCCAGCGGGGTCTGGACCAATGAGTTTTTAAAAAAAAACTTATGTACAGTGATTTCACACCACGTGCTTTACGGTGAAGGAAAACATCGTGAGGAAATCTGCATATTTCTGAGAAGTAATTCAATGACGTATGTAAAGTGTCTTTGACAGCGATGGACTCACCATCTGTCACGTTGGCTCTTAATCATCTTCGGTGAAAAGTGGGTGTTGTGATTACAACACCTCTGCCTGCCCCTTGCCTGGCAGGTTCTTCTCAGTAAGAGGAACCTTCCAAACCTGGCGAAGTAAAATTCACCTTACCGAATTTCGGTCACGGCGGCAACTCCCAACGGGGATTATCCATCTGAGCAGGATATATTATAGTGCACGAGTGTGCGCGTAAACACAGGTGCACTCTTTATTCCCTCATTCTCATAGTCCGATGGGACGACAATCCGACACAACCGTAGAGAGATCAGTAGGATTCCGAGGCACAGTAAACCCCGCATTTATTCTGAATTTCTTGACAGAAGAACCCCAATATCTATTTTTAACCCGACCCGGGTATCGTACCTCGTGGTCGGCAGACGATCTTACTAACCACTAGACCAACAAGGCAGCTTTTCATTCATCTAAGGTCTATATGTTTTCCTTTACAGAGCATGCATGTAGCTACAGTCGTATACTCGTGTCCTTGGATAAACTTATCCAATGAGATTAAGCGGAATATTGTAATATTCATAGCGAACGCTCAACGACCTATAGTTATGAGAGCATCGAAACTAATGCCAGTATCTATGGAATCTTTTGGCAAGGTAAGATTATAATAATGGACCAGAAAGAAAACTTTCCAAACTTAAACGAATTTATGATCGGTCATTTAAAAAAAACCGATTAGTAACTAAAATGTGAAAAAATATCCTTAGCCAAAGGTACGGAAGACCTGAGTAACAAACTAAGGTGTATAAGCTAAACTGAGAACCTCGTTATTTTTGTGTACGTCGGTTAAAACAAACAAAAATTAACTTAATTCATATATTAGTTATTATTTATCAATTCAGATAAATAAAATTAAAGTGCCTGTTTTTAATTCCAAATTGTCAGCTTGTCACTAAACGCATACTCCATATACGGTACTCACATGTAAATAAAAAATAAAATATTCTCCGTCTGTTTGATTCGAATAACCTGCAAAACAGCTGGACCGATTTAAACCGGACTTTCATTAGCAGATAGCTAATGTCACACGGAGTATCTCAGTCTTTTATTTAAATAAACCCCTTAGGGTTCCGCGGACCACCCATGTCACGGGCACAGCTAGTATTGTTATATAAATAGCCCATGTTTTTGCTTAGTTGTATGAACAGTCAAAAATATTATTCGCTATTTCAACGTCTAATTAAAGTATGCAAGCTAATACTACAACTAGTGCTCCGAGTTCAAACAACAATTAACCAACAATGTAATTATTCTGAAAACCATGGCTCTGTTGACGTGAGAAATGACAGAATCAATTCTAACTTCGCCACTACAAATTTGGCTTTCGCGTGAAGTAACACAGTGCAGAATGTAGAATATAGATTATAATTTATGAACAGTAGCTTTGATAATTTGCGTTTGACAATTAAACCGTATAATTGCTCTTCTGTGAATCGATTGAATGTGGCAGAGACAGAAAATTGAGATGAATATATTAATAGTTAACAAGCTGTTACTCCTGACTTCGCTCAAATAGATACATGCATAAACTAACTCATATAGTCCCCGAAGGGGTAGGCAGAGGTCAAGTACACATATTGTTTGTACCAGTTATGTTATAGTCTCGTGCAATAAGGCGAGCATTGTTATAAACCGGGCACTAATCTAGACTCAGTATTACTACCTGGAAATTACGGATGGAAAGCATTGCTTGCGTAAATATAATATTAGTCAACACTTCAGAAACTCGTACTTATAATCCTATAATAAAAAAAATACTTTGGTACTAAATACGCAATTACGACAAATTCACAGTTAAAATTTTAAGTCTCAACAGAATTTAAATTTCAACTGTGAATTTGTCGTGAATAATATGATAATATGCATGATAATGAATAAGTCAGTCAAGATACGTAATTATATATGTTTTTATAGATTAGCCAAGCCTCTATCCATATATTTGGCTTTAAAGCATAATGAATGTAGCAAAAAATTTTGGTGTACTCAAAATCTAGGTATTTAACATATACGTTCAAGCAACATTTCTTAATATTTAGTAGCGTATCAAAATAAGCCGGGTAATACCTCCAACGACTGTAATAAGAAGCCTTCTTGAGTCCGTCGTCAAACGTCACACGCGTGATATGTTTGGGCACGAAGGCCATTGCTCAGAAATGTCGGCCAAGGAGGTTAAGGATCAGTAATCATACAGAATAAGCACTCAACATTAAGTGGGAAGTACTACTCACTGTATAAGCGTAGCTATGTATCCACGCATATTACGTCGCAAATTTAAATGATAATTTACTTGAATACTAGCTGCCGTCAGTGACTTCGGCTGTATATTATTGAAGAGGCCTAATTTTACTCGATCAACAATGCAGGGTGTAGACTTTATAGATGTAAAATTTTGTCGCAGTGCATCGGTTCATATCAATAAAAAAATACTTACATTTGTTACTTATTTATGTGGTAAAGTGTTAGGGCTTATTAAAGGTTCGATGGTTCATTCAACATCCAAGCTTGATTCTGCTTTAAGTAAATTTTATACAACAAACACATCTAAAAAAAAAATTACATTTAGATCAACCGAAGCTCTCTGCCAAAAATCTTCGCTTAAAAAGTTTAGACCCTATACCCTATACAGTCTATGTTACTCAGAAGTATTACTGCATTCTTTGTAAAATTATTTTCAAAATCTTCGTTGTAGCATAAGTTACTCTGTATAACATCAGCTAGTTGCCAGTGAAAATGTAGTTGAAATGTAGAAAAAACAGACAGACGCAGAAAAAAAAATGTTGATGTGAGTTCCTTATATACTATCTTATGCATATGTCTTATACATATAATATATTATAGTGATCTGTTAACTTGGAACTGCAAATTGACTTCAATTTAATAATTGTAGTTAATATCTATATTAATTATCTATTTGTTTGTTACCTGAGGGCCTACTACGATCATTGAAGAAGTGCATTTTAAGAACTTTTTAGCTTGGACGTTAAACTTTACACAACTAAAATGAAACTTCAAAACCCAGAAGTTCTTAATACGCTCTGCTTAAGTCAAATATGGTACGCCTCCTGTTCATCATTCAAATATTATTGATTCCGATTTTTGTTTCACCTGTTTCGACTGTTACTAAATTCAACAGAAAGTACTCAGTAACTAGAGGTGTAAAAGTAACGAAAAAAAATTGTACCCGTATGTATTCGTTACTATACATTTAGTACTCGTTACTATCGTATCGTTACTCGTTACTATCGCATCGTAACTCGTTACTCCTAATACCTCATAACATGCTATGTTATGCTGAAGGAACAAAAAAAAAACACAACGTGCGACATAAACATTTATGAAATTGTAGTCGCAAAATGTTATGAAAACACTTTTTCACAAGTATATACTTTTATACACGCATCAACGCAGCGTTACATTACGTCATTGAAACGGCGTATGTAACCATGATACGAAACATGCGAGTAACGAAAACTTTTCGAGATTAACGTTTCGTTACTCGGTACTAGATGGAGTACCCGTTACTCAGTAACGAATACATACGGTTTGCTACAGCTCTATCAGTAACGCGTAAGACACCTGACCTGAGCAAGGGATTCGTATGGTTCGTTTAATACTTTTTTTGTTGACGAGGGGGAAACCTTCAAAAGTCCCCGACCGCCCTGGGAGAGGCAGATCGGGGTATGTGGGATTTTTACCTCACTAAAACCCCCTCGGTGGTCATCCTCAGTGCTCAGGGGGGACTCCGGGTACTCTGATAGAACGCACCGGTGTCCCCCCACACTTTGCCGGGGCACATCCCCGGGGCAGCTGTGACGCCGCCCCTGGAGACCTCGCTGTGCAAGGCAGCGCGAGCCACATCGCGCTGCCACCTTCCCAGGCCCGCGCCGGTGGTCAAAGCTCCCACCCCGACCACCGCCAGCAGGCCCTCCGGCCCCCTTTTAGTCGCCTCTTACGACAGGCAGGGGATACCATAGCCATATTCTTAGACCCTGGCTATTGGGTGGCGTTCGTTTAATACTTATATTAAGATGTTCTGTTAGATCACCGCTGCAGTGGATTTACCTAATATTACCACGACATTTCACAGGAGCTATTGCCCTATTAATTTCCTTGTACTGAGAAGTTATCGAACCGTATACTCTACTTGGCTTCCCAGAAAGTAAGAATACATAGGAATTACATTAGCTCACTGCATTAATTAGACTGCTTACTCGGAACACTAGTGTATTTTCTACGATTTCTAGTAGTTAAGTACTTGGAAAATAACTTCGAGAATTGTATTATTTGTGTCAACTTGTGTGTCTTGGTGTGTGTATTCCAAATTTGACGTAGCAACATATTTAGTAAGTATATTAAACTACGCTAGCATTTTAAAAATGATGTTCAATAAGTGTTCTAAGTGTAACATTTATTAAATATGTATCTATACTAATATTAAAAACAGGAAAGATACGATACGAAATTAATGGATCGATTAAAAAAATTCCTTCTTTATAGAACTCTACATTATCACCAAGTAACAAAGGGTATATCGATAAATTAGGGATACCTATTTAAACGCGGGCGAGGCCGGGGACTGGGAAAGTGGTAGCGCGATATAGCTGCCCCGGGCATGTGCCCCGACAAAGTGCAGGGGACACCGATGCGATCTATCAGAGTATCTGGAGTCTCCCTAATCACGTCAGTAATAAAAAAGGCGGCCCCAAAAAACCGCAAAATTCGACACATACACATACAGGTGTGATCACGAGTAACAGTAGCGTGGGTTCGAATCCCGTCTCGTGTCCGTGTTTTTCCTAACCATTTTTAAGACTTGTTTACTATTGATAGCCACTTTTGTAGTTTGAAAATATTGTACAAATATTTCCTGAGTAATCCCATATTGACGGAGCTTCCTTCCTATTTAACATACATACATACATATACTCACGCCTGTAGTCCCCGAAGGGGTAGGCAGAGGTGTTGTAATCACAACACCCACTTTTCACCGAAGATGATTAATTGCCAACGTGACATGGTGAGTCCATCGCCGTCTCAGACACTTTACACACGTCATTGAATTACTCCTCAGAAATATGCAGGTTTCCTCACGATGTTTTCCTTCACCGTAAAGCACGTAGTGTGAAATCACTGTACATAAGTTTTTATAAAAACTCATTGGTACAGGCCCCGCTGGGATTCGAACTTGCGTCGACTGCTCAAACCTCTAGGCCACCACGGCTCTTTAACAGAAAATAGCTATTAGTCGGGAATAGATTAACATCTAAATTTGCGGTCATTGTCGTCAGTTACCACGTAGTCTACTGAAGATATTCCGTGGTAAATTATTCATCAGGAGTCGTCTTGGTTGAGAATGCATCGAACCCGGAATTATTTAAATTAATATAACACTTATCATATACTAGCTATGCCCTGCCGTTTTACCTGCGTAGACTTAATTTCATGGCTGGTTAGTTATTCATTATATGATTTGCTATCTTTCAGTGAAAATCCCTCTAAAATCGGTCCAGCCGTTTCGGAGATTAGTCAGCCAGGCAGACAGAAAAAAAAATATTTTATTTTTTCTGTACCAGTTTTAGTCTCATATACGAGTACATTTAGTGAAATGCTGTTATTTTAGAATTACAAACAGACGCTTCAATTAAATTTATGTGTATAGATATAGATTTTTGTTCTAACATATATCAAAATGGAAGTTTAAAGTTTATTAAATGTATGTTCGTCGATTATTCTTTTATAGGTTTAATTACTTAGAAATAAGAACGTTTACTCCACTCTTAAAGTTTTAAAATTTGCCCATTTACAAATTGTCAAAATAATGTTAATTTGCCAATTGAAAGCTTATAAAAATGACTTGAAGGGCACCCTTCTGCGCTAAGCTACTACTACGCTCGGCGGTTGGTGCATCCCGCGGCGGTTGGTGTATCCATAACGGATTCTCCACGTTGAAAATGCTGATAACAAGATTAAGGCTACATGGAATATGATCAATGCGGAGACAGGGAAGGTAAAAAGTCGCGATACTCGAATAGCCTTAAATATTAATAATAATCTAATCCGCGATAATATTCAAATTGCAGAAACGTTTAATAACTTTTTTATTAACATTCCTGTAGTTACAACTTGTTCCTTGCATTCATCTTCTTCAGACGCCGAATCTCTTCTTAAGTCAAGTGTGTCAGAATGCGACGCCGGCTTTTGTTTTTGTTCCGTTACCCCATTAGAAGTGATTAAGACATTTAAAAGTTTAAATTTAAAAAAAACGGGTGACCTGTGGGATATATCACTAAAAGTATTACAAGATATAATAGATATAATAGCTCCAAGTCTAGCTGAAATTTTTAACAATTGTATTAAATTAGGTAAATTTCCCGATTTGATGAAATACAGTAAAGTTATACCATTGTTTAAAGCTGGTGATATTAATGATCCCAATAACTACAGACCAATTTCAATTTTACCTGCTCTTAGCAAAATTTTTGAGAAAATCATGTTAAATCAGTTAGTTTTACATTTCAACATGAATAAGATTTTACACAATGAGCAGTATGGCTTCACCAAAGGTCGGTCGACTACTGATGCCGGTGTTGCACTTCTTCGACATGTATATAGGGCTTGGGAGAAATCACATGATATGATAGGTGTATTCTGTGACCTATCTAAAGCGTTTGATTGCGTACATCATGAGACATTATTGCTCAAATTAAAACACTATGGAGTCAAAGGTACTGCACTCGATTTAATTAATTCATATTTAAGTCAGAGGGTACAGAAAGTAGAGGTAAATGGCGTTAAGTCTTCCGGGTCCCCGGTTCTAATGGGCGTTCCGCAGGGATCAATATTAGGGCCTTTTCTGTTTCTGATATACATTAATGATTTACCGCATTTTGTTCAGAACACTTGTGATATTGTACTGTTCGCTGATGATACATCACTCCTGTTTGAAGTTAACAGAGCTAAAACGGATTATGATGATGTAAACAAGGGCTGTAAGATCAATCTATAACTTAGGATCTAGAGCATCTTTGAAGGAAAAATTTAAAGAAATAGGAATTTTAACAGTGGCTTCGCAGTATATTTTAGCAAATTTATTACTTGTACATAAAAATATTAATTCTTTTCAAAAGAAGTGTGATGTACATAATGTCAACACAAGGCACAAAAATAAAATAGTAGTACCTACACACCGCTTACAGAAAGTCCAGGGATCATTTTTAGGGCAATGTATACGCTTTTATAATAAGTTACCTACATGTATTGTAAATTTACCCTTTGATAAATTTAAAGAGACTGTAAAATCTGTATTACTTAAAAAGGGTTATTATACAGTTAGTGATTATATATGTGATAAAGAAACTTGGAATAATGTATTACCAGATAAATATTGTAAGTAGTCTCATGGACACTGTACTTATGTTACAATTCTTAATATTTATTAGTTTTGATCTTTGTTTGACTGGCTTGAGTTGTCAGGCTCACTAAAATGCCTTTGCTTGCGGCGGCGTCTGGATGACGGGTTGTCCACTTCCCTCTATGATGGTTGAGGAGGTCAATGGCTGGCATTCACGTCATACTTGTGAACAGGTGCTGCTTGTGGGGGCTGGTCATCTCAAGCTACGCATTTAGTTATAAGTAGATGTACTAGATTTTTAGTTATGTTAATTTTTATCGACATTTGTGCATTGGAACATTGTACATGAGCTTACGTTTTTTAAATTATTTATTTTGTATTCTTTAAATTGTATAATATTTTTGAAAAGAGTAATTACTGAGTTTCTTGCCAGGTTCTTCTCAGTAAAAGCAACCTTCCGAACCTGGCGGTAGCATGTATAATCCTGTATAATTGTGTCATTCTGACGATTTGAAAGTGCTTTGTAAAAGTCTAATCGAATAAAGATACTTTTGAAAAAAAAAAAATAAAGACTCCTTATCTGCTGTGATATATATATAATGTCGTTATCTACCAAAACCGTTGTGTTGAATAACATGCAAAAACCGCGGTATAATTTAAACCGCTGTGACTTTTTAATGACTTAATTACTTGGATTATTTCCAAAACTAATCGAGGTGTTGAAAAATCGAAAACACAGATAATTATAATAAAAGAAAAAATCAACCAGATGTCAGATAACGGTATTTTATGCTACGGCAGTTGTCTCGTAGATGTCGTCTGTGTGTCATTTCGAACGATTTGTTCTTTGGTCCCGTACTGCTTGTTGTAACCTTATATTTATATTACAATCTATAATTGGTGGCGTAGTTTTTTTTTGTGAGGAACTAGTAAAATTGGTACCTAATAATAAATGCCTATTACTTATGAACTTCATTAAGCTCGGAGTATTAACAAAATATCTTTAAAAAATATACTTTTTACTAGGAGAGCTTGGAAAGATGATTATTTTGTTGTATATCGTGTTGACTTCAATACTCTGTTCTTACGTTCCTTTTTAAATATATAATTTTCCTAATTTCCCTTTTAACCTTCTTTGGACAATAATGTGTGAGATTACCTTAAATTAATGATTGAATTTTTATTTCAGGTAATGAATTGGACCTACAAGGGGTTCGCAGTTATGAATCAAATGAAAAATTAGAAAAATATTTAGTATTCACAAGACTTTGCACATTAAAAATATTTTTGGACAAAAAATTACAATACAATAAATTCTAAATTCCAATCAAATTAAAAAATTTGGGACGTACCCAGATATAACAGATATTATGAAAAATACGACGGTTTTCAAACACCTAAACTAAGCCTCTAAATACAATTTTGCCTTAATGTCCTCCAATACATTTTTGGGCACGAGTCCGACTCGCTTAAACAGTTTTTTTGGACCACTCCGGTTCAAAAGAACCGTTTCACGGCAATGTTTTTCTTACATACAAATAACCAAAGTGATTCCTTGTAATATTAGCTGCCATTGATTGCCGTTTAAATCGGTCCAGCCGTTTCGGAGATTAGCGAACAAACAGACTGACAAGGAAAAAAAATCATTTGTTTTCATGTGAGTAGCGTGTATACTTTCATATACTTTTAGTGAAGAGTTGCTAATTTGAAATTACAAACAGACACTTAGATAGTAAATATCTGTATAGATTTAAATGCATATCTGTGGCTTACTCCTTTAGGGACTCCAGTGAGAAGGCGTGAAGAACATTAATACATGCCGTGACTACGAGCTTCGTACCAATATTATTTAACTGTGATATTTAAGTTTAATTCAACGTAGTGACTTCAATTTACTGAACATGAACGCAATACATTTTGAATCTAAACTATTCGGATATAACATTATACAGTGAGCTAAAAGCTTGTTAATTGAATTTGTGAGTGAATTGAAATGTACACTATCCAATTAACAAGGCTTACATCAATTAATTGTGATAGTTTTCACAAACAAAATTAATTTAGTTTGCACTAACATATTATTATTTATATAATTATATACATACATGGGAACTATAAGGAACTACATAATAAAATTGCGTACATCCTTTGTATAAACTAAAATTTCATATTTCTGTATAGATTAAAAATGTTTTGTTATGGTCATAGCTAAGCGAAAGTTGGTGCTGCCTACCCCCAAAGGATGCAAGCGCGATCATAATATTTATTTTAAATTGTGAATGGTTCGAATAATTGGCAGGAAGAAAATTTATTAGTACAAAAATATTTTATATAATAGCCTCAATAGCTACAAAATCCATAATATAAGCAAATAAATTTAAAAATACATATGTGAATTAGGCCACAAAATTCACAAACGGGTTCGATGAATATTAATTAATTCGATTCAATATCCTTTTTAGTTGTTCGCAAATTAAAAATCAAATAGAGGACAGTACTCTTTCACGAAGACTACCCTCAGTACATTAAGGAATTCAGCTGCTATTGTAAAAAGAATGCATAGTGATTTTCCCATTTGACATTTGCACTGGGGGTCTACTCTTATTCAACGAAATACGAAGTTCCTGCCGAAAGTTTAAAATTTCCTACCACGTTCTGAAACACGACCGAAAGTGGTCCGTCCGCAAGAAAATACTTTGCCGTTCATGTTATTGTAAACTTACGTCAGTTAAATTATTTGTCGAAAGAAAATTTTTGTTGGACAAAAATAAACTAAAATTGGAATTGAAAGTAATAAAGTTGTCCTCTCTAGGACCCTCCATCTGATAGAAAATCGAAAGTATATACACATAGTCCGTTGTCATAGGGTAAAGTTGCGTTACTGCGGTGAGGTAGGTTTTCACCACTGAATGACTTTATTTATTTTGATTCATTGTAAAAACAACAACTTATTAGCATGGTAATGGCAATTAAAGGTTTTATTAATATATATTTTAAGCTTTTATATACATGTACCTATACAAATAATATAACGTATTGTGAATCATGAAAATATTTTAATAAAGTCGGAAGGATAGTAATATTAATGTCATCTCTTGAAATACTCAACTGCACGACTGCAGCCGCACTGTAGCTAAAGAGATCAAGGTATATAGAGATCAACCTAATGATAAATAGTGTTTGTGCTTAGAAACGCAAGTAGTGTAGCAGAACTAGCGCCAGGAAATGCGAAGTGGCTTGGTGCAGTCGTTCGGAAAAATCATTACGCGAACAACCTGCATGACAATAAAAATTCTACTTAGTAATCATTATAATTTCTACCATTGGCTGCTGAGCCATATATTAATTTAACATTCCTATTGACAAGAAGATAAGGCTCACGCCTGTATTCCCTGAAGGGGTAAGCAGGGGAGTTGTAATATCAACACACAATTTTCTCCGAAGATGATTAAGTGACGGTGTAAGGCGGTGAGTCTTTCGTTGCCTTAGGCACTATACATACGTTTTTAAATTACTTCTCAGACATATGCAGGTTTCCTAACGATGTTTGCCTTCACCGCCTTCAAATATCATTGGTACATGCCCCATAGCCACCACGACCAAAATGAACGTGTTACCTAATGAATCAATTGACTATCCAATCCACTCACACGGCAAGTTGAATTAGTAACTCGATAAAAACAAATGCAACTATGCAAAGCTCCGATTGAATGGTCACGCAGATAACCGTCGGACATAATAGATGCGGTGTCGAATTGTGGGGATAAGCGATTCATCCATTAGTGACAAATGTTTGCTGCAATCAGACGCGCTGCGGACGTATGCAATTAATCAACTAATATACGAACAAATACAATACCCACGTACAGATGTATACGATACAATGAGTGAAGGCTCTATTGTAACGGGTAGGATAATAGCGAATATATATATGTACGCAATGTGATAGAGAAGAGAAACATCAAGCAGCATACGCTAATTAGTAAACACTAATCACAGTGAGATGAATATCGATGGAACTTGAAAGGCGAACTGTGTTCGGCTTGTTCTCAGTCAAATCAGAGCTCACTAAAAATGAACAGTTCACCATTTTATTTGAAACATGGAACAGCTGAGCGAAACAAGGAATACAACATTCGAAAGCCTTTGAACAATGTCGACGCTTTTATTTTGACGTTAATCATCACAGTTATGAATTGAAATAATATTGAATACTTATTTAGGTTACTACCATCTTTTCAAGTATTCCAAATTTAAATAGCACAGTTAATCGCCACACAGAGATGATGATTAATTTATATGAAATATGAATATTATGCAAAAGCTTTTCCAATAATAATAAAGTAGTAAATTTCGTTAATCTGTGTGTTGCAAGTTATTTTCGAACCTATCCTTCCCTTAATAGAATTTCAACAATACTTAAAATATCCTTTCATGGTGGATTTATATTACATGTCATATTACCTGCCACGTTGGTTTAGTGATGAGCAAGATTGCCTGCCGATCACGAGGTCCCGGGTTCGATTCCTGGATTGGGGCAAAAATAGATAATATTGAGATTTTCTGTCAAGAAATTCACAATAAATGCCCAGAGAACCCCCGTACCTCGGAAAGCATGAGAAGACGTTGGTACTACGCCTGATCTCTCTCCGGTCGTATCGGATTGCCGTTCCATCGGACTATGAGAGTGAGGGAATAAATAGTGCACCTGTGTTTACGCACACACTTGTGCACTATAATATCTCCTGCGCAGTTGGCTGATCCTCGTCGAGATAGACCCTGTAACCGAAATCGGTAGAAGACCATTATTATTACATGTTATGGGGAGAAGGCCGTAAGGACGTAGTAATATTTCAATAATTGATTTAAAATGGAGCATATATGCTATGGTATATTGCATACAATTAAAGTACATATACTTAAAATATCCATGCAGGTCAATCCGCGGTAGAAGCAAATAATATTATAGTAATTTTCTCTCACCGAGGGGCGAACTAAGGCGTTAAGTTAATAGTAAAGTAGACACAAAGACGCCTTCCCATTTATTATTCGCCTCATATCCTGTTAATCCGGAAATACTTTCCTTTATAAGAAGAGCCATAGACCTTTGTGGGGATTAATTTGCTCGACTTTCTTTAGATAACCATTTAGTTGCGTAACAATACGTGTGAAAATACACTGGATGGGAAGCGTTCACTAAGTAACTGGGGAGGTTTCTGAGCTTACACAAAAAACAGCATTATAGGTATTGTGCCATCAACAATATTTTTATTTTCAACGAGCTGTGCCCCGCGGTTCCACCCGCGTAGAGTTTATTTCTCGGAACCCTAATGTTTCTTGAAATAAAGCCTAAGTAACTCCTAGTAATATTAGCTATCTGCCAGTGAAAGACCCGTTATAATCGGTAAAGTTTCGAAGATTGGGCGAAGAGAGACAGAACAAAAAAAAAAGCATTGGTTTTTATTTCGATACCGTATATACTTTCATATACATTTAGTGAAATACTGTTAATTTTTATTTACAAACAAAAACTTCAATTTTATTTATCTGTATGTGTTAATTGAGTGATGCACTTAGTACAGCTCTATAAGGCGATGTTAAGTGCTAAGTGACAAATACACATAAATACAATAAATTTTATGTACGCTTCAGTTTAGAATTTATACTCACAGATCACGGACAAAATTATTGTTCTGTACGAAAATCAACACCACTTTCCTAATTATAGTAGGCAGCATCAATATTCATCATAACAACATCATAACAACATCAGCAACAGGCAATAATTAGTGTAAATTTAATAAATATACTTAATGCATTTGATACATATTCGGCCCTTACCGATTTTTGTATTGCATTCGATAAAAAAAAATCGCAACTACCCTCAAATTAGTAATATCATATGCCACCATAATAGCGGCCATCAGTTGGTTAATAGATTCGGTACAGTAAACACGACGTGAACAACGGTCATTCTCTTCGTAAACAGGACCATTTGAATTGGGAATTATCCATCGTAGGTACTTAATTCGAAAAATACAAATAATCAAAAGTGTCTCATTCTGGATTGGAGCCGTGCTGAGCTAGTCTCGAGCTGGGAACGAGCGTTGTAGTGACAATGGTTAGTTGTAGCATAGTATTTTTTATACTGTGTGCAATTTAATTTTTATAAGTGCAAATGATGATGAGTCATACCACTTCCCTGGCATATCCTGGGGTTGTTGGGGTCGGCACTTAATTCATTCCGACGTGGCTGATCACCTGATTTTCATACGAAGCGACTACCATGTGACCTTCGTAACCCCTTTTACGAGGAAAATCGGTAATCTGGGTTAAACAAGCATGTATTTAAACTAATTTAACTAATCAACTGCGGACGCAAATCAGATGGTTTAATTGCTACGTAACAGCACGTGCACTTAATCCCTTGTGTTCTAGTAACAAGGCTGCATTTGTTCGAGTCTGGGTCAGTTTAATAAGTCTTTTGAGAAAAAAACTTTCCGAAATTTGTAATCAATCTATAAAACAAATGACAACAAATAAGGTTAAGACGTATTACACCGAATTAGCAGGACTATTAACACTAATGGCTTATGATCTATTTGTGGTCCAACTTTCCCCGTGACGGAAATGAAGAAAACATAAGAAAATTCAAACATAGTAAACCTTTTCCGGAGTTACTTTTTGTGGGTATGTTTCAAATGTAACCCTTTCATTTGATACCCACATCAAGGATTTTGTGAAGAAAAAGGTAATCCATCTACGAGCTTTCACCATATTGGATTTAGAACAATACTGTTATATAGTAATCAGAAAATCGTGTGGTGAGGTTGACTTGCTGACAATTCGGACACATTGTCCGAATAGATACATTATTTTTCTTACTTAGAATTCGTGTAATTTAATTGTACAGGTATATAGAAAAGTTTTAATGAAAATATTAAAAACTGAGTTGTTCTGAAGTACAGAACAGATTTCTAGGTGTAAAAAACTAGATAGTGATATTTTTTGAGACAACAATTTTTTTTTTAATTTATTTATTAGGACCAACAATTGTTAAATTTTTATATGCACATAATCAAACGACAATATTTATATGAAGCTAAATGTACAATTACTTAAAGGTGATTACCACATTTTTATAAGCAACGACAGTTAAAAATATGTCGATTCGAGCACTCTGTCCAAATCCACAGCAAGTCAACCGCTGTGTATCTGTAATATTATTGTTTATTCATAAATATTTAAAATGTGAATATTTTTATGTTTGACTAGCTGTGCCCCGCGGTTTCACCTTAATTTAAAAAAGAAGTCCCTCATGTTACTCCTTGTAACATCAGCTTCCTGTCAGACAAAGTCACGTTAAAATCGGTCCAGCCGTTTCAGAGATTATCCGAAACAAACCGACAGACAAACAAGCATGTTAAAAATTTGCTTTTATATGATATTTCAGGTATGCTTTTTTGTGTATGTATTTATATACTTTCTTATGCATTAAGTAAAAGCTGTTAATTTGGAATATAAATAGACACTCCAAATTTATTTATCCGTATAGATGTATAGATAAAAAAATACGTAGAACAGGGGGCTGACTATGACCTTTTAGAAAACAATATTACTTTACGGTAATCATGCCGCATTCATACAATATGATTGCTCATATTGGTACCACAACGTTATCGGTTCATTCATGCTTAGACTCTTTGACATTCCCGCGAAGTGTTGGGAAAGAACGAATGATTTGAAAGCACGATATAAATTGGATAGCGCCATCTAAAGCGCACAAATTTCCGAGTTCCGAAACAAAAAAAGTACAGCTTAAAAAGTATCTCTTTAGTGACTCTGTGTCTTCATTTTTTTATTGTGATTAATTTTCATTTTGTACACATGTTGATGGTCACTTACTATGCTATAAATAATGGTCACTTACTATGTTATAAAATTGAACCCTGAATTACATCATAGCTCTAAAAATATCCAACATAACAACACAAAAAACATTAGATAAAATTTACCAAATTGGTTTTTGAAGATACAGCTTTCGCCCCCTAAACCCCGTAGCCGATCCCAAGCTCAACTCAAATACTCAATCGATTGATCCCCGGGTATTTTTTCCGGTGATCCAACTGC
This sequence comes from Watsonalla binaria, assembly GCA_929442735.1. Classification (NCBI taxonomy): domain Eukaryota; kingdom Metazoa; phylum Arthropoda; class Insecta; order Lepidoptera; family Drepanidae; genus Watsonalla; species Watsonalla binaria. The sequence continues at coordinate 4,760,263 of OV838932.1, forward strand.
TTGTAGTTGAGCCTATTTGGAGTTCAGACCATTTTTTTACGTATATACTTTTAGCTTGTATCATCCTACGAATGTACCCTATGATTTACGCAGTTTTTAGCCACATCTATACAGTCCATACGGATAAATAAAATTGCAGTGCCTGTTTGTAATAACAAAATAACAGGTATTCACTAAATGCATATAAAACTCGATACTGGCATAAAAAAGAACCCTTTTAATTTTTTTTTCTGTCTGTTGTTCCGGCTTTTCGCTTTTACCGGAATTTTCGCTAGCGGATAGGTAATATTACAAGGAGTAACTTGTGCTATTTAAAAATAATTAAAAATTAAATTAGGCTTCCGCGGCCACACATGAAAATAAGTTTACGCGGGTGAAACCGCGGGGCACAGCTGGTTAATAACTATTTTTATGTATTATTTATTAACCAATGTATTATTAACCCTAAATAAATATTTTTTTTTCACATTTTTTTTATTTTAACAAAGGGTTATTGGGTTTTTCCATTGTAATTTCCCATTTAGAGGGCTAGTACCCGGATAATGGTGATAGGCTCGGCCTCTGTTACATGGGACTTAACCATAACTGGCGAAATATGTGTACTTATACGTTAATCATTGCCTACCTCTTCGAGAAAAGCAGACGTATTTTAAAACGAAATAAATAGTACGGTATATCAATAAGATTTAGCTGGCATTGAATTAAACAGATGAATATCTGACTACTAGGTAGTCAGATGACTACCCCGGTCGTGTTACCACGTCGACAGTTTAATTTGCAGCGCTCAGCCGTCACAAATACGCAGAAACAATCCACTAGCCAACAAGGCGGCGGCATATAGCTGGCTTAACTCTTTTGTTGCACTATTTATATATTTCCCCTGAAATACAGTCGTAGTTTCGAAAATGGATTCATGGGAAATTTCAAATGGACAGAAAGATATCATCTTATTTATCTAACCTCTAAACTATTACAACAAACTTTAAAAAATATAATCGATGTAAGCATTTGTACTCTCTATGAACTTAAACAGTAAACCAATCCGAAGTTAATTATAAAATATGTGTACCAACGTACAATCAACGACAAAACATTATGTGCAACTAATTTTTTTCAGATTATATAATATTGTCAACAATTCTGCATCGAACTCGAAATCGTCGGCTTATTAACAGGACAACAATATGTGGATGTCGAAATCGGCTAAATTACAAAGAAAAGATTATTTAGGTAACCTCAAAGCACATAGCATAATAATATTATGTCATATAACTATTTATCGAGCTCATAACTGAATAGAATTGTATAACAGACGGATCAATTTCGTATGTAATTATGCAGCACTTTGACAGCACCAAACTCGTATCACAATGTACAAAGTGTCGATTTCCACGAATACACTCTAACACGATAATTTTTATAAATTGATGTGAAGGTAGATATCAGATTGATAACAAATTCTGGTTGTGAGTTTGTGAATCCAGTACCTACCCAAGTACATTTAACGTCGTGCCAAATTTTATGGGGCGAGATGTATCAATGTCAGTAGATCTAAACACTCAGCCGAATGAAATATTTGGACAATGGCCGAAGATGGAATAGACGTCAGAAGTTGAGTCCGCATTCTGTACGATTCGTTAGTAAATAGTGTTTCACGGTTCCGCATGGCTCGCCAGTCAAAGTTTCCTGGTTTACTGGAATTGAATAGATTCATTGTTTTGGTCTCTGCCTTTATGTTTTCGTGTTATAATTGTAATATTACTAGCCGAGTCCTGCGGTTTCACCCGCGTAGACATAATTACATGGGTGGCATTATTGCGCGGAAATATAACTTAAAAAAAAACTCCTTTTTAGCTGTCACGTTAAAATCGGTCCAGACGTTTCAGAGATTAGCCGGAACAAACATACAGTGAAAATAAAAATAAAACTGTTTTCATTGCTATTATTTCCAATAAATGTGATAATTAAAAACTCTACGGATAAAAGTAATATTTGCTCTCTGAATTTATTATTTTTAAAATTTTACAAAGTAGCGTATCAAAATAATCATAATTTATTGCTGAAATAAAACATAATATTTGTCTTAACTTTTCACATACGATTTATAGCGCGTCATTAATAACGTCAGACATAATTTGGCAGTAAAATAAAATAAAGCGCATTTTTTGAAACATTAATTATTTGGGTAAAGATTATCATGATCGTGATAATTATTTGAGTAGCGCGACAATAAATAACGTATAATAATAAATATAAGTTTCTTTGTCGCGACAGAAGGTGCTGATTTGTGAGAACACGATCTGATAAGGCACGTTATATGGGGTCGCAAGGCGGGCACGCAATCTAAGAATTTTCCACACAATAAACGTAATGCGTAAATTTAGCTTTCCTACTGAATGATGAGAAAATAATACGGTGCGGCAGACTCATGGGACATTGAACTCTAGTCAAAAGACTTATAGCTTTATCAAATGACAATAAAACACTTCATACAGATTTTTCAAACCAGACTGTAATAAATTATAAGCGTCAAATTATTCTTAATCTAAAATACATTTGTAATGCAAAACTCATTTTAGTTCAAAAAATTTTACACTGAACAAGATAAATGCATTTTTCTACTATACAACAAAAAGCGTTATCCTCACGTAGACAAAATGGCTCGTTTTGTACATTACTTTAATCTAAATACATATATGAATGTATACGATACCGAGTAAAAAACAACAATTTTAATTTAAAAACAAAATCTCCCTCTCGTGATTTTCCGGGTAATCTCTGAACTAGGGTTCACCGAAATAAAGTGACTCGTAAAATACGTGAGCGAAACCGCGGGACACGGCTTGTTACCAATAAAGTTTTAAATAATTGACGCTAAAGTCCAAAATAAAAAAAACTATTGAATTATAAAACTGTATTGAGCCACTTCAAAGCAACATAAAACACTTTTTATACCTCACACCGGGGTTTCCACTCGATTATACCAATAGTACACTCGAGTGAAACAGTGATAGCACGAATCGATTGCTTAGCGGTCGCTACGTGCAAATGCATCCAATTTGCAGTAAGGTTAAAACAAAGTGTGGTGTGCGTATGTCGTATAGCCATGGGGAGTGTAATCTCATTTCCATAGCATGCAGTTACAACATCTCATGCCATATAGCGTATAGGGTCAAATGTCTCGGTTATTGAACTGAGATTGGATATTATGGGTGAATATCCTGTTCGCAGTATTCATACACACACGAAGACAGTTTGTGTGAAGTGCTAATGGCAGTTTTATATTATGGTGCAGTAGTTTAGTATGCCTACCCTACGAATAGCAAAATATTGTATACTAGCCGTGTCCCGCGGTTTCACCCGCGACTTTATTCGCGTCACTAAAAGATTCTAGCTATCTGCCAGTAAAATTCCCGTTAAAATCGGACATCATTATTCAGAGATTAAAAACGGACAGGCAGAGATTTTTTTTTAGAAATGGGTTTTTTATGTTCGCTATTAAGATAACAAACCAATTTCTAAAAAAATATATACTTTCATATGTATTTAGTAAAAGGCTGTTGAATTTGGACTAACAAACAGATATATTTTATTTGTATTTATAGAATACATAAAGGCCTTAGTTTAAAAATTAATTATAGGGAGAACATTTTCGGCACGGCATTGTAGGTGTATTCATATTATGTAAAAAAAATCCAATTTTTTTCTGAAATTTTTAGTTACGAAGTGTCTCCAAAATTTATAATTTATTAAACATTTTTGAAGACACTTCGTAGACGTAACGATTAATGTTATGGGTTTATTTATATATGTTTAATTTGATATACATATAATATAATACCAACCGATGCTCTATGCCAAAAATGTTTGCCTTAAAAGTCTACCCCCTACATACGCGTTTGCAGTTGACGTATTCTGATAACCTACCATAGAAAACAAGTTGTTGTTGAAACAGTATCATTGTATTTTTTTAAATATCATTTACTAGTGACCCGCGGAACACTAATGTTTTTTTAAATATAAGTATCCTAAGTTACTCCTTGTAAATACCTATCCGCCAGTGAAACTCCCGTTAAAATCGGTCCAGCCATTTCGGAGCTTAGCCGGAACAAACAGACAGACAGACAGAGAACTAAATATATATATTTCTTTTATTTCACTAGGTACCGTATATACTTTCATATGCATTTAATGAAAGGCTGTTATTTTGGAATTACAAACAGACACTTCAATTTTATTTATCTGTATAAATGTATAGATTATTTTTTTCTCTTAAATTTATAGCTTAGCATGTCTGCAAAACTTTATAAGACTGTGTGACACACGACGTGAACATTGTTTGCGTATAAAATTTTATATTTTGAGCTCAAGCGTGAAGAGATAAAAACTTACAGGAATTTAACGATGCAAGGGAACAAACAGACCAATAACAAAGTAGGGTTCATATAGATAGTAAACATCTTCGTATAGTGTTGGGATCTTTTCAAAATGACGTCATCAGCTTATCTCGACGCTTCCGGCATCCCACTCAATCCAATACGTGGATCTGTTCCGTGCAATCAGTTGCTTTGTGCAATCTCCGCCCATTTACACGGTGTTTCACACCTCGTTTACCAAAATATTACATCACTATTTGGGAAGTATGACATCGTGTTCTATCTTTTGAGAGCGGCTTCATATTTTCCTTTATCGAAGTAAAAGCTACGTTATCATCAGCACCCAGCAAACGCTTAGCCTGATAAAAGAATACAGAAAAATCTAAAGATATAATCGTACTATTTCATAATTAGAGTGCTTCTGATATTTAATTAGCTCTGCCGGATTTTCTATACTTCTTACTTACTTCTTGACTTAATATAATCATAGTGACTCGCGGAACGCTAATGGTTTTTTTTTTGAACAAACAGACAGACATATAGGCAGTCAAAGTAAAATATAAAATTGTTTTTTTTTATGTGATGTGAGTACCGTATAAAATTTCATATGAATTTAGTAGAAACCTGTTAATTTGGAATTACAAACAGATACTTTAATTTTATTTATCTGTTTAAAAAACAAAAAAAACTACGCATTCAAGGTCAGCGCTCAAAACTCGTGACGACACAAATGTTAGTAGGTAAATAACTCAAATAAATACGTAGCATATTATTTCAAAGCAATGTTTCAGAGAGTTATCAAATACAAGAACACGCGTAAAAGCAGTAAAATTCAATACTGAACAGTGATTCGAGTGAACGTGCAGTTTCATTTTATTTCCTGTCAATATAAAGTACAGCGGGATTTAATCTAAAAGTATTTATTCGAGTTTCCGTGATTCGGTGGTCTGCTCGGGATTTCAAGGAGCTTATTCATATTCATATCTTTATTGCATTTATGTTACTTATGTACATACATACATATGCTCACGCCCGTATTCCCCGAAGGGGTAGGCAGAAGTGTTGTAAGCACAACACCCACTTTTCACACAAGATGATTAAGTGCCAACGTGACAGATGGTGAGTCCATCGCCGTCTCAGACACTTTACATACGTCATTGAATTACTTCTCAGAAATATGTAGGTTTTCTCACGATGTTTTCCTTCACCGTAAAGCGCGTGGTGTGAAATCATTGTACATAAGTTTTTTAGAAAAACTCATTGATACAGGCCTCGTGAGGATTCGAACTTGCGTCGCTTGCGTAGCAGGCGACTGCTCAAACCTCAAGGCCACCACGGTTACTTATGTACGATACAAAATAATCTTAATTATAATAGTATCACAAGTAAAGATAACATACACCCTGTTAGGGCACATCAACGTGAGAGGCACTACTAGAACTATTAATATTAATATATTATAGCTGACTTAAATTCCCAGAAATTTAGATATTAATGAAAAGCAAAGGTAAAAATTTATAAATTATGTGTCTTAACACGTCGGCCTACTCCCATTCGTTTATTCACGCCTCTATTAGAAGTGTCCCCGCACTGAGGCATGTATGTGAATGTAACAATTAAATCATCCGCTTTCTATCAATTATAATTATAGTGTGTCACTATCATTATAATCGATAGAAACCGGATTAAAGTCAGAAAATTTGACCTACCTACTCTAACAGCAGATCCAGTCTAAAAAATCATGAGTATAGCATGATGATGATGGCAACATAGTTCATATTATGATTCCTATTCAGATAAAGTTCATTATTCAACTTTCCTGTTAAGTGCGAAATGTCTACATACTCATAATGCCCTTGGCCTTATCCCATACATTGTTGGGGTCAGCACTTGATTCAACCCCATAAGGCGCGACTGCCATTTTACCTTCGAAACGGGGAAAATCTGTGATCTGAGTTAAACCTGTTGTCAGACTTTTTAGGCCTCTGATTGCCAAATAAGTTAATTTGGCAACCGAGACCGACGGCTTAACATGTTCTCCGAGGCACGGAGGGAACTCGGGCGGTCACCCATCCAATTACTGGCTTGGAGGATTGCTTAACTTCGTTGATCGAATGATATGCTGAATAGCAACAGCGTCACGAGCTTCTCGTGTCTCTTTCTACTAGTACAAAAAAATAAATTCATTTTGAACTTTAATAAATATATAATTGTTTTTTTTTTATAATACAACGATTGTAGGTCATTGGACCGGCACCAAATCTAACTCATTGAATAGTATAGACTAAGTTGATGGCACAGTATTTATTGATTTTTTTTTTTAATTATTTCAATTATCCTTTAAACCTCATTTCTATCAACGATATAAATCGATCCCTTATCTCTTAGCATTGTACCGTTCGCAAAGTATAAATAAAACAAATCCGACATACATTTTCATATGTGTAACACCTCTAAACTTAGTTCACACGACTAGAATTTTAATTGGGGCCTTGTCCGTTGGATGCCTGGGAGCTGTTGATTCAAATACCCGTGTAAATCCGAACATCTGCCACGTTCACAAAATCCCACAAAAAGTATTTGAAGCTTGACAACAGCATTCCGAAAATCCTTTACGCGCTTTGTTTCATTTTTGTTCGTTAATGGAATGAATACGTTAGCACTAAATATAAATATACATACGTACTTTTAGTATATCTCGGCTTGCTTGAACGCATACATCTTCTGTATCTGTATCTGTATTTATCTATATATATATATATATAAAATTGAAGTGTCTGTTTGTAATTCCAAAATTACACCTTTTGACTAAATTAATGTGAAAGTATATACGGTAGTGGCATAAATAAAAACCAATATTTAAAAAAAATCTCTGTCTGTCTGTTTGTCTGTTTGTATATTTCTTCCGGGTAATCTCAGAAACGGCTAACGGGACTTTCACTGGCAGGTATAACATTAAGTGGTTACGCGGATGAAACCGCAGGGCATTACTAGTTCATAAATAAACAAAATTCAAAATCTGTCTTTGCATTCCAAGATCTTTATGGTGTCTGTAAGAATCCGTTTGTACATAATCTATTAAGTACTAATAGAGTATACATACATACATATGCTCACGCCTGTATTCCCCCAAGGGATAGGCAGGACTGTTGTAATAACAACACCCATTTTTCACGGAAGAGGTTTAAGTGTCACGTGACATATCTCTGAATGTCTTTGAATTACTTCTCAGACAAATGCAGGTTTCCTCACGCTGTTTTCCTTCACCGTGGTGTGAAATCACTGTAGGTACTCAAGTTTTTTTAGAAAAATACATTGGTATGGGCCCCGCTGGGATTCGAACTAAGCTTGCGTAGCAGGCGACTGGTCAAAGTCTATTTTAGGGTATATTATAAGATATATTATTTTATATGTATACTTCAATATACTTATATAATAAAGAAGAAAGACTGTATTTTTATACGTAACTAATAAACTTAAAAACTATCTGACCGATTTGGAAAAATAATTCAGCATTGGATAGCTACATTATCAATGAGTAACATAGGCTATATTTTATCCCCGTACTCCCACAGGAAGTCTGCGAGATTGTGAGGTTGTAGATGGTAGTCTCTGGATTTACTGAGCCGATTCCGTTAATTCTTATATCAATAGAACGTTATATTATAAGCTTTACATATTTTATCCCCAAAAACCAAAATACCATTTCGAGGTAGCTAAATTATACGTAGGTGGAACCGCGTAGCTCTGATACTTTTTTTTAATTTTCTGTTTTTGAACTAAGCGAATACATAAAAGCGGTGTGAATAAAAGTTTTACTATTTGAGATTTTCTTCCCTGCCTACTCATGGGATACAGGCGTGAGCATAATGTATGTTTGTTTTACCTTAGAACTTGTAGCGTAAAGAATGATTTCCTCTTTCGTTTCTCTATCAGCCATTGTATCTAAATTCACTTAAGTAATTTCCTCCAATAGTATCTCCTAGCTTAGTTCTGATTCATATACAATATTCGTACGCAACGCGATGTTGAGCAGGTTCCGATAAAATCACAGTCGAATAATCTTTCTTGTTACATACACACAATTACTCGGGCGACTAGTTTCGGATAAATTACCTTTGTTTCCTGATCCATTAAAGGGAAGGAAAACGAAGTTTCCAATCCGTAACCCAAAGGAAAGACAAAAGAAAAGTCTATCACGAAACTTATTTTGTGCGAGCACTCGCCCGCAGTTCGTCCGCGCGAAACTCCGAAATATCGGAAACTTTTATCCCAACAAGTTTGGAAACCGTTAAAGATATCTCCATCGGAAACTAGATAAGAATCACAGCGAGTTTCGAAGGGAAATTATTTTCTATCTAAGTACACATCTTAAAACTATTATCTTGAGACTCGATTGAAGTGTAATAAATGAAAGCGGGGAAACGTTACTTACTTATTTCATTATTTCCTTTGTTTTTTTTTCAATGATGTGTATACCTACTTAAAAAAGGCTTTGTCAACTTACAGTATAAAATTCACTTATTATTAACACAAAACAAAAATGCATAATTTGTACTTTTCAAGTCGATTTCAAAATAGCTAGGCAAGAGGTTGCACGTCGTCTGGTAGAAGCTTCTTGTTACAAGCCGGCTGGGGCTTTTCTCGCTCAGAGAATCAGCATTGCTTTTCAACGTGGCAATGCTGCCAGCCTTCTTGGCACGATCCCGAGAAACACCGATTTGGGCCAAGTTTTCTACTTGTTTGTGCTACGCAATTAATATTAGAAATCGAAGTGATTTCTCGATCAGCGAAGTGATATTTCTGCTCCAACACGGAATTAAGTTATTAAGGCAGTCGGCCGTAGGTAACGAGATGTATAGATATCTACTTCCTCGTTACCCGTTATAGGTAGTTAGTTGGTTGATAACGACCTGCAAATACTTAAATGACCAATTTACCTACTGTGTTTGTTCTTATTGAACTTCGATCGTAAATATTTTTTACTCGGATTTATCTATATCTATTCAGATAAATAAAATTGACGTGTCTGATTGTAATTCCAAAATATGTTTGTGAAAAGCTGTTTTTCACTAAATGCACGAATACACGATATAGAAGGGAAAAAAAATTAAAAAAAAATTCTCTGTTTGTCTTCTACGCGGGTGAAACCACAGGGCACAGCTAGTATAATAATATTATAAAGCTAAAGAGTCTGCTTTATGTTGTTTGGGTGACTTTAGGCTTTATAATATCACGCTGCGAACAATTGCAAAGCATCAATGGTAAATATTACAAAACTGGAAAAATATCACTAAGAAAGATATATTTTATACACGACATAGCTGGTATCCTATAACAGTATTTGATCCAAACGTTTACTTAAAATCCATCCTCGGCATTTCACAATTTCAGAAGATATAGTGTACTTCGCTTTTGATACTTTCACTGGATCGGTTTCATACGGTCAGAGAAAGATATTACGGTGTTAATGATTGGTTATCCCAGCATCACTTGTTAAGCCCGGGGCACAGAATTGAGGCTATATTTCAAGAGTGCATGACCTTGCCAAGCTACTCATCGTTATAATAATTATACAAATATATTTCAGTATGGCTTGGATAATAGTTTTTTTGTCTATACAAAAAAAATATTAGTCTGGCGGACAGAAATCACAGGTCCAGCCTAAGCCGCTGGTCCTAGAGACATTACATTTTGAAGGCTAGTACGTTAGTGGTTAGTACGTTCGCCTGCCGATCACGAGGTCCCGGGCACGATTCCCGGGTGGGGTCAAAAATTTATATTGGGTTTTTCTGTCAAGAAAATCACAATAAAATGACCGGAGTTTGGAAGTTGGCGGTGTTAACACCCTCGGAAAGCACGTCAAGCGGTTGGTCCTACGCCTGATCTCTCTACGGTCGTGTCGAATTGCCGTCCCATCGGACTATGAGGGTGCACCTGTGTTTACGCACACACTTGTGCACTTTAATATCTCCTGCGCACTTGGCTAATCCTGGTTGAGATTAGGCGCCGTAACCGAAATTTGGTAAGAGATCATTATTTATTTTGTGATATATAGCCACTGAGAAAGGTTTATGCAACCCTAATAAGGGGGTGAAGCAGGCGGAAGGTGGAAAATATATAAAATTCTGATTCTCTCACAGACACATAATTGAATTTCTTATGAGACGTAAGTATTTTAAATTTTCCAAGATGACCATATAATTATGTTTACCGTACAGAGGGTCTACTATCATCGGCTTAAGCAGAGCGTATTAAAAACTTCTGAACTTTGACGTTTCATTTTTGTATCGTAATATTCATCGGTATAGCTAGAAAGTTCTTAATACGCGCTCCTTAAACGATCATGGCTGGCCTCCAGCTCCTGCATTTGATAAATCGACACACAATACTCGGGCACCACTTTGCAAACGAATACACACCTAAAAATGTTTAACGGTTTACAAAATCAAATATTCCACGTAAATTTAGGCGGGTTTATGAAGCTACTTTTATCGATAACATTTTAGCCAGAGAGTGACATGTGACAAACAAACAAAAATAGTCTGTATCGGGAAACTGAATTTTATTAAAACTGTGGCAATATTTGGAAGGTTCCACACACCGTGAATATCCATTGATTCGAGCAACATTTCGGGATCAGTTAATACACTTTGGTGCACGACAGGCCGAATATTCAAAATATTTTAAATTGGTTGTCGCTTGAATTAAATAGATTAAAATGGAATCAAATGAACTTCAGAAGTAACATACCTTCGAATTCTGGTATTCTTATCACATTTATACCTTCTTCTTCAAAGTTGATTGAACTTGAATGCTCACTTTTGATATTTTTCCGTTTTTTTTATGGAAGTTGTACTTCCCACTCTCGCCTCTTGGGGCGTTTTTTAACGTTTCCATACAAAATGAGGAAAATACGCAGGCGATATCGCCAACGTAAAAATATGTCAATACAAGTATAGTTTATACTTGGGACACTTAAATACGAACGATATTCTAACCCCTAATTACTGCACATAGCCTAGCATAATCCTTTGCTTAAAAAAAAACCTCTCTCTCTGTGATATGGATTCCAAAGGGGATGGACATATTAGTCAGAGCTTGGTCTAGTCTTAGTTTAAACCATTTTTTGTTAATAAAATGAAAGTCCTCAAAATTGAAACGAATGTGTAAAGAAATGAATGATTGTAGATGAACTAAGGGATATATTTTTTGTACTACAAATAGTGGCATACAAGTAACTGTTCTACGTCCTGATAAATGATAATCAGAAAAAAAATGAGTCTTAAGTACCTATAAATATTATATTGAAAGTAAACTCTGCTAATTGGACTAAAGTAACGGACATTTTTCATGAAATACCTCACGAATGCCAGTACCAAAGTGCGTCAAATGTTTTTTTTAAACAAAGCTTTGACCTTCAATGTTCGCTACCCTCGGCAATTAGACTTGAGAATTCATTAAAATATTTCTTCCGCGCCAACAAAGCTTATTTTAATTCGGTAAAATGACGACGGTTTTTTTATTTACTCAAATGACTCGAGAGTACTAAATTAGTCTTAAATATCTTTTTTTTTGCTGGGACTCGCGATTTTACCAGGGTAATAATAACAACATAGCGTATCTAACTAAGTGATGATAATGTTGTATTTTACTTGTAAAAGTTTCTTAAATCAGTCAAATAGTTTTCGAATTATTCATTAGAAACTAAAATACAAATATTTTCTTTTTATGATATTGGTATAAATAAATAGGCGTTTTTTTATACATTTTAGGTTTGAGGAATGCAACTAGCGTCTTTTAATTAGAAATGGTTAATAGGTGACTTGGATGAGCCGAATTTTTGTTATAAGAAATAAGGCATGGTTCTGTCAAACACTGGGATCCCACTTAACATATTCCTCAGAATTTATTTTTATTTGATGGGTAGCTTTATGTCACGGAACTCTTATGTTACATGAATGATATAAAAATAAATATGCTCAAGCCATCCTACAAGGGTTCCCGAAGGGGTAAGCAGAGATGTTGTAACAACAATAGATGATTAAATGCCAACGTGGCAGTTTGTGAGTCTATCGGCGTCTCAGGTACCTACACATGCATATCGGTTTATAGAAAAACTCATAGGTACAGGCCACTGGGATTCGAACTTACGTCGCTTGCGTAACAGGCGACTACTTAAACCCTATGGCCTCCACGGCTCTTCAATATTTTCTTCTGAAGTGGAAAAAGCATAATACACGTACACCGTGAGTGTTCAATCTCAAACTTGGAGAATAAGTGCTTGCTCTCAAATATTTGTCATTTTCACAGTGACAAGCTAAATTTGCTAAGTAAAATGCTCACTTATTCACAGACTTAGTTAAGTCACGTATATTTATGTACAAATACGCTGACACCGTGTTTATAAATAATGCTTTGCTAAAGTTACTCGCACGAATGTGATTCTAAAATTTCACTCATAAATTGTAATATTACTAAAACATAGTTAAAATAAAATAAAAAACGGGACAATTAAAAGTGAATCTATCTACAAGCAGGGCCTCGCGGTTTTACCCGCGTAGGATTAACAATAACAGCATCTATACAGATAAATAGAACTGAAGTGTCTGTTTGTAATTTCATAATAACAGCCTTTCGCTAATTGCATATGAAAGTATATACGGATTTCAACGGGAGTTTCACTGGCATGTAGCTAATGTTACAAGGAGTAAGTCTACATCAAACCGCGTGTCACAGCTAGTTTTATAATATATATGTAGCTTGTTTACTATGTAATTAAATGTACATTATGCCAGCTGAGTTTCTTGCCGGTTTTCCTCAGAAGGCTAGTTTCCGAACCGGTGGTAAATTCTTCGACATTCATACCAGAGCCTAAACTGAATAAATCATTTTCATTTTAGCTTAAGTACAAACAATCCCGAATAAAATCAAAATAATCCTCAGTTCTGCAGACTTATAACAAAATACGGGGAAATTTCGTTGAAAGGACACACACACATCGATAAAATCAAAACCATCAAAGAAAACGAAGTGTGGGGATCAAAAAGTTGTCGGTGAAGCAAAGCTTGTCGGAGTTATACAAAGGACGTTTAATCTTGATTTAGAGCGAGGCCAAGGGCGCTGTATGTGATCTGTAGGTCTAAAAAGGCCAGTTTGGGAGAATCATAAAGTGATCCGAATATGATTCATCATCGAAATGATAAAATGGTCACTTAGGTGTAATTCATATATTGTAAATGTTAGTCCCTAACTAACTTTTTATGATGCTATTTGACACAAAAGCAATTCATATTTTGTGGAACTTTTCAGGAATCTTCGTAGGAAAGTGAGAAACAGGTGAATTGCGAAATATTCATCATTCGTGAATCGTAATATGATTGCACCTAAGTAACCATTTTGTTATTTCGATGATGAATCATATTCGGTTCACACTATGATTCTCCCATAGTGGCCTTTTTAGACCTACTGTTGGTACCAAATTGACCTTTAAGAGCTATTGTTTGGACACAATTGAACAGAATTCTATGGAACTAGCTCTGACCTGCGGTTTCAGCCACGTAGATTCAATTTCATTACTTACTTTAATATATTTTTTACTCAAAGTAGCCTATGTTACTCCTTGTTAGCTACCTTCCAGTGAAAGTCACGTTAAAATCGGTCCAACCGTTTTAGAGATTACCCGGATAAACAAACATACAGACAGACAGAGAAAAATTTAGATTTTTTTTAAGTCAGTACCGTATATACTTTCATATGCATTTATTGAAAAGCTGTTGTTTTGGAATTACAAACAGACGCTTCAATTGTGTTTATCTGTATATATATAGATAGGAAATCAGAGTAACAATTATAGGTCCCAGCACGAGTTGCGAACCCGGTACAATTTTTGCAATCATTTTATCAGCCTGTCTCTGTTAAGAAGTTTTTAATACGCCCTGCTTAAATCGACGATGGTAGGCTTCAAGCCTTATCTCATGCGACCTTATTTTTAGGGTTCTGAAAAATCGAAATCAGGCGTTTCCTTGTGGCTGAAATATTTCTGCAAACTGATTCGGCTGCTAGGGATTACATGTCTTTATTGCCAAACTTACGTATTTTGTTCATAATTATACTTGTTATATCTACATATATACTTCTGGATATGGGTTTTGTTAGCACCATTTTCCATATTATAATTTTATATAGAACCCTCCTTAAAATGGTTGGTACATGATATGTTGCGAAGAAAATTGTATTCGTCTATACTAATATTATAAAGAGAAAAGGTGTGTATGTATTGTACGATATTCAGCTTTATCTGGCGACTCACCGCAAATGATCCAACACCGCCAAGGGTCCCAAGGGCTAGGCGTCGGTCTGGTGGGCGGTCGGCACACAACACTACACGGATGGTCTTTCAGCTGAGGTACCGCACAATAGTCCACAGGTCACGGGTTCAGCGATTCTCCAGGGAGAAAGAGATCTCGGGAGAGGTATATCAACGGACACGTAATTAGATGCTCACGCGACGACGGCGGGTGGCAGAGAGAGATTTGCAAAGTTCGAGCCACCAGTAGACGTCGGCTCAACTCACTAGATGGCGCTAGTGGTTGCCATCCAGTCCAGTGATGCCATCACCCAAAGGATAATGGCGGTAACAGAAAATATTAGCAAGTCGCCAGTACATACAAAAACCAAGAATGTGCTGTCTTGTATGTGTTGTTGTTAGTAGGTTGATAGTAAAACTAAAATACATAAATAAATATATTGTTCCACTACGGAACATGTATGTTTGTAACGAATTGGCTCAAAAAGTACTGGACCGATTTTAAAAATTATTTCACCATTTGTATGCTACATTATCACTGATTAATATAGGCTACATATTATCCCGATAATCCCACGGGAACGAGAACTACACGGATGAAACCGCGAAACGTCCGCTAGTCATGTATAACTTTTATGAAGTCAATGCGCTCCCTACTATTTTACATCTGCTTACATTATTATATATAGCTATATAGTAGGTAACGTCTGAATTTAAGTTAATAATGGCAGCTGAAAATCATTCCATGTTTCCATTCCATTGCATCAAACTTAATTACTGTGATGCATGATTCGAACATACATTGCTTTGGGATTTAATATTTAATATTGAACATTCCTGACGGGAGCTGAACAAATTTAGGCACGGTATACGAGAAATTGTAAGTAATACGATAATAATGATCAGATATTATCACAGCTCCATCTAGTTCCGAACTAAGCAAAGCTATGGGTGCCATATAACGGATAAATACTTGATTTACTTTTTTATCTTTAAATACTATAAAAATGTGTGATCTCAAAAAAACTGTGTTATTTACTATAAATAAAGATAATTATATAAATTAATATAAAATATATAAATGTTTCCTATTGAGGAGATATAAATATCGGTTAAATTGTATATTTATACGTTAAAAGTATAAGTAGTGCCTCTCTGATTGCTGCCTTAATAAGGTTGATAATTATATGTTATTACCACTATTAGTAGACCTCATTTCAGACAGACATAAGGACAGATAAATTAAAAAATAATTGTATTTATATACTTACCGTATATACTTGCTTTTATATGCATGTAGTAATAAACTGGTAATTTGGAAAGACAAACACACACTTACATTTTATTTAGATGTATAAATGTATAGACATAGATAATAAATACCAAAGACCGTCGGGTGTTTTAAGGGTAAGTGTTGTAACAAAATGCTCATGACTTATCACATAAAATGTTTGCCTTGACACAGGAATTAATCCGTACAATCTTTTTTTTACGTGGTGAATACGTTATGGACACCAACCGCCGCGGGGGCAGCGGAAGGGTTATATCGGACTGGCACCGACTAAACTCCACGGTGTTCCCTCCTGGTCGCTAAGTGGGGGAGTTCATGTGGTATATCTTCACATGATGTACCTAGATATTAATATTGTAACAGTCAGGTATATCTACTAAACAGAAGACCAACGTTATCGTTGCAAATATGTAGGCTATAAATAATGCAATATTAAAATATCAAAACAGTTCAAAAGTAAAATATATACAGAGTTCATAAGGCGTAAAATTTCACCTGAGTCTTCATTATACGTAAAAATACAGGGTTAACAACTCCCGTAAAAAGCTGAAAGTAAACCATAAATCAGTGAAGCAAAACCACATTAAAGCGGAACGCAGAGAAAGTTAAATTCTCCATACGCCAGGTGTCGTAAGGATACCCTTAGCAGACTAGGCTATAAAACGTGTGCCAAATAAGAGACGCGACGTGGTGACAACCCTAAAATGGCCCTAAAACCGCACTAAGCTCAAATGGAGTCTACATTTTCTGAGTCACAACTTACTCTACATAGTAGCTACAATAGATTTAAGCTACATATACTCACTCTGACTCTTACCCGCTACTTCGCTCATGTGGAACAGTTACTTAGGGCTAACGCTTATATTAAACCGCAATTTTTTTTTGTTTAATATTCATATAGGTACATTAAGTGAATTGTAATAACTAAAAACCTTAAAAATATAATCTCATCCATCTGACCTTCGCAACCCCTTTAACGAGGAAAATCTGTGATCTGGGTTAAACCAGTTGTCAGATTATTTTAGGCCTCCGACTGACCTGTAACGATTGCCAAAGATGATAAATTGGCAACCAGGACCGACGGCGTAACGTACTCTCTGAGGCACGGAGTGATTTCACAGCACGTGCTTTACGGTGAAAGTAAATATCGTGCGGAAACCTGCATATTTCTGAGAAGTAATTCAAAGACGTATGTACTGTGTCTGAGACGGCGATGGACTCGCCATGTCACGTTGTCACTTAATCATCTTCGCTGAAATGTGGATGCTGTGATTACAACACCTCTGCCTACCCTTTCGGGAAATACAGGCGTGAGCATATGTAAATAAATGCAGAAGAGATTTAAAACCAACCCAGAGTACCTAACTCTCCTACATAGATTAGATTAGATTAGATAATCATTGGTTTAAAAGTAGCCCCATCGCTTTCTGTGATACGGATTTAATAAGGGATGGCATACTTGTCAGCGTTTGGTGTATCACATAAAACATGTTTTGCAATAAGGGGGTAAATTATTTATCATATAAAATCATTGTTAATACTTCGGTAAATTTACTTCTAAATATCGTAAGAGAATTTAATTAAATCTAAGTGTGAATTTTGTAAAGCATTAAAAAGGTAATAAAGTTAATTGTATGAAATGCGGAATTCGACACCCCTCACTTCTCTAAGAAGCCCTCGCTTCGTCGTCATGCGTACTAATGTCATAACAAATTGTGCTAGGGGGCCATTTAATAGACGGAGGAAATTACATAATGCAATTTCAATGTTAAAGGAAATGAGAACATTGCTCTCAATAATCGAATGTTCAAATACCTACAAAGATATAATATCATTAAGTAATCTGAAATGCCTTGCGGCAACATTCAAAGATTGTGCCCTTCAAAGAAGTTTGGAATACACAGTCTTAGAACTTTCTGTAATGAACTCGAATAGATTAACTTGGAAATTGTTGTTTAATATTAGTATTGCTTTTGAAGTTTTACTAACTACCTACCTGTGTGATGTTTTAACCTGAGTATTTCTAGAACTAATTAAAGTTACATTTTGATGACTTACAACTGTTGATTCGATTAGCTGTGCCTAGGCGTTTCACATTTTATTTTGACAGGTGATTTAATTACACCGAACCCAATTTTTTTAAAGAAGGTAAGGTATCGCCGTAAAGCTTAAGATACTCCTTATCACGTCAGTTATCTGCCAATTAACGGCCCGTTTAAATCGGCCCAACTTTTCGGGAACAGGCAGACAGAGAGACAGGCTGAGAAAAAAAAGGATTTGTTTTTTTTTTAATTTTCCTTTTATACTCTCATATACATTTACTGAAAACCTGTTAATTTTGAATTCGATTGGGAAGGCGCTTCAATTTTTTTTTGTATATATCGCGTATTTGATATTTGCAATATTTTTATAAAGTACCATTGTCAGACTTTTCATCCGCTGCCTGTCATGACGTTCAATTGATAGCCGGAACTGACGACTAACGTGCTGTCCATGGGACGTTATGATTTATTAAACTTTTTATATCGCAAAGGGGAAAACAAGCCTATGAACGTTTGCAATACAAGGGTGCCAACCCTATTCAATCAAATCGCCTTAAAGATGAATCACGAGTTATAAGCGCTCAACGAAAATGGAGGGGTAATTGCGCATGTATTTTATTCGCGTAGCGCCATGCAGACAGACAGACAGGTTCATTAAATTACTACTACACATTCAAGGTCAACGATACATGCTAGGAAAGTAAATACTACAACTCTACTCTTTTTCCGATCTACTGACGATGTTATTCATATCTACGTACATAAAATGCTTAGGAACCCTTGTGTGATAAAGTGACAGCTTCAATTTTGTTGGAGGTAGAGTCCCCAGATTCCAGCAGTAAGGTAGCATGTTTTGGCTACAGTTTTGTTGAAGGTACCCAGATTCTATTTCTAAGGTAGCATTTCTTGGCTACAATCTTGTTGAAGGTAATCAGATTCCGGATCTAAGGAAGTATGTTTTGGCTACAAACTTGTTTGAGGAACCTAGATTATATCTCTAAGGTAGCATGCTTTGGGTATAATCTTATTGTAGGAATCCAGATTTCAGCTCTAAGGTAGCATGTTTTGGCTACAATCTTGTTAGAGGTACAGTCCCCAGATTCAGTTGGGATTTGTGCCCTAACTTTCTTAATACAATGCAAAATGTGCATATCAAAATTGTTGCGAAAAACATGTTTGTTTCGTAAATGCACCAAGAATCATCCCACTGTCACAGTATCAACACACGGGTCGCATCGTAGACTGCACTCCAAAATGGCTGTTTGTTGTTTTAGAGTCGTTGTTGCGATTTATAGTTACTCCGACCTCAAACTAGTAGTTTGTTTAGAGCTGAGAGATGTTTCCACTGAATTTTGAACTTGTTAGTCATAGAAATTTGAACTTTACCGACTGGAAGAGAAACACACACAAGCATTGATGGACATGAGAATCTAACTGATGGATTATGAGTAATAAAATAAAAGTTTCATTACGATAATTTTAGATCAGTTTATTACTATGTTGCACATAGGGCGAGAAAAGTAGAAAAGGGACGATACAAGTTTTGACACTACAAACGTCAATGCTCTGAACACTGACACCTGTCAGTCATATTGTCAGATGACATTATGTGTTTGCATACTAAATTAATCACAGATGTAGTCTGTGGTTTACCAATAAACCAACACTAACGTAATACTGTACCGTGAATCAATAAAAAACAGTACATAAATATCGAAAAGAATTTAGGCAGGGAAGATAAATAAATATGCTCACGCCATCCCAGAAGGGGGAAGCAGAGGTGTTGTAGCAACAACACCCACATTTCACCGAATATGATTAAGTGTCAACGTAACAGAGGGAAGGGCAGGGAAGATGTTTTTTTATTACTAATATCGTAAGTATACATATATAAAAAACAAGTATAAAGAGGAATATTAGCTGTGCCCCGTGGCTTCACCTATGTACCCTTAATTTCATGGAAGGCTTTATTTCGCGGAATCCTATTAGAAATAGCCCTTAGTTACCCCTTGTAGTATCAGCTATCTGCCAGTGAAAGTCTTGTTAGAACAAACAGACGGGCATACTGATAGAAAGCTATTTTATATACAAATTACGTATATACTCTCATATGCATTGAGTGAGCTGTTAATTTGGAATTAGAAACATACATTTCAATGATATTTAGCTGTATAGATTAGTATTTTGGAATATTGGCGATTTATGGAAATTCCCCTTGCTATAGAAATGCACTAGCGAAAACATTTCTAAATCTTAAAAAGCTAGTTTAATATCGTATATTCCGAGACCATTTAGGTCTCAAAGTGTGTGGATAAACTACCCACTAAATCTAAATCTGTCCTTCCCTTTGTTGAAGGAAACTATTGGACGGATTGAAATGGAACGGCGAAGTCGCTACCATAAAACAAGGTGCATATACGTATAACTAACTGTGCCCTGCGGTTTTACCCGCGTAGATTTAATTCCGGCAGTCGTTAGATGATAAAGTTTCATACAAACTTTCATCCCCTTGGGGTAGAATTAATCAAAATCTTTTCTTAGCGGATGCCTTCGTCATAACATCTACCTGTATGCCAAATTTCAGCCCGATCCGTCAAGTGGTTTGGGCTGTGCTTTGATAGATCACTATGACAGTCAGTCAGTCAGTCACCTTTGAGTTATTTAGACTTCCCCATGGTCAAAATATCACGATTGGGTTAAATTGGCGGGTAAAAGGGCCTTCCATTATCGTTTTAAGCAGAGCGAATTAAGAACTTCTGGTCATTAACGTTTCATTTTGGTACCGTTACATTAAACGTCAAAGCTAAGAAGTTCCGCATACGCGCTGCATAAACGAACATGGTTTTTTCAGATATAGATCAGACTCTTTGGGTAGATGTTGACTGATAAGAATATGTTTTGTCCTGTTTACACGTACTGGAAATTTTACTCGTGGAACAGAGACAAATTATATTTCTACAGCTCTAACTGTCGAAAGTTATTAATGGGGTTCTGTCTCATTGTACTGTTTGTGGTACCAATACAAACAATACTAAGACTCAGTGATAAGTATTATTAATAAGTAAAAATATCTTCCCGCATCGGCTTATATGACCCTCCCGTTGGCTTATTTTCCTCGTTCAATTAAGATTTTCTCAACAAATCCTCTCTCAAGCTCAATTAACTAGAGCACTGATACTGCAGAATACTTAATGGAAACCCCAACACATGCTATTATTTACACGCAAGCTTTCTTTTTGCTGACTCAAGCAATATCCTCCATTAATGTTTATCCTTTTCCTAATTGGTTATTTGATCCAAGTTGTCTTCTGTCATGAGCTATTAATAGTTACTATAAGTTTGTAACCAAAGAAAGTGTATGAAGAGATGCATGAATGTGGATGAAGCGAAAAAAGTATGTAAGGATCGTAGCATGTGGCAAACGGTGGTCTTTGCCTACCCCCAAGGGATACAGGCGTGAGCATATGTATGTATGTATCGACATATAATGGAGTTATTTGTGGGTTTGATTGAACGTGATAATGAAAGGAACTTCAGATCTGATTTGAAAAATTTTTTCAGTGTTAGATAGCCCATGTATCGAGGAAAGCGTCCAAGGATATCATAACGCTAAGACCAATTGCGGGTTAAAGTTAGCATAGCCCAAAATAACTCACGCAGAAGCTAGTTTCTAATATCTCTTAGGTAGTAACTTTTAAGTCACAGTAAAGTATATGGATTACCGCAGCCTTTAAACAGTTGCTACGACGGAGGCATAGCTAATGTTTCCACAGTTTCTGAACAGTGGAGCCTTTTTGTATAATTCTATACAGTACCTATTGAAACCTCGGTTTTGAATATGGTTTTTTAATCTATCTCGTACGGAAGGAACGGAAATATATTGTATTACACCTTTTTTATGAAGCTGAACAAGCTGAACGCACTAATCTCAGGAACTATTAGTATGAATTGAGATAAAATTTTGTTTGTGTTGGACTATTCATTCATCGATTAAGGCTTTATAACATCAAGCTGCCACAAATAAGAGTCATCAATGGAAAATGTTACAAAATCACAAAGATTTGAAAGACATACTAAGGTATAGTTTTAACTAGCTGTGTCCCGTAGTTTCACCCGCGTATACTTAATATCATGGGTGGCCGCAGAACCCTAATATTTTTATTAAATAAAAGTTGCGTATGTCACTCCTTGTAACATTAGTCCCGTTAAGTTGAAAAATAGAGAAAAATATTAAAAAAAAGTAATTCTTAAGTTTACCGTTGACTACTTTCATATGCATTTAGTGGAAAGTCGGTAATTTGAAATTACAAAAAGACACTTCAATTTTTTTATCAGCATAGGTATAGATTTAAAAAATTGCGAAGCAGAGCTAGTAGTAAATACAACGCCTATTCCACTTCTATGTCTTAGCAAATATGATCACAAAGCGCTTATTGAAACGTGCTACTCTGTCGTTTGACCCAACGATGTGAAACCAAACACTACACTTAAGCTGCTTGCAAGCACTCAGTTCAAAGACATCTCAGAATAAGAAATTCGTTTAATGTCAGAGCGCACCCAAGGGTAGACAACGGTACACCTGGAGTTAAGCATTGTGCTTATATTGTATTTAAATAATAGTGTTTCGTAATTTTATAATGACGAGATTTTTTGTATTGTTGGGTATATATTCGGGTTTTTTGTATTTTATCTAAATGACATAATGACCCTTTTTTCCTTCTTACATTTTCTTTGTTTGACACTGGCCATTCATGTGGCCAGCACTCGTTATTACAACAAGTATAATGATTTAAATTTTTTGCAATTCAATTTCGAAATCTAATTCGGTTTAGAATTTATTAATTAACTATAAATTTATCGTTTCACCACGACTGAATTTGATGTTATGTTGATGTTCATCATCAAATGCGGTTTATTGGCACAAACGAGTTACAAACATTTATATCTGTCGTATCGCATTTAAATTAATTAAATTCATGCGAGTCGCCTACTAAAAAAATATAATTATACATTTTATCGATTAATACATTATAATTAGTACGAATCACCCAATAACAATCAAATAAACCAATTATTTCTATCACCTAAGTTTGGAAAGTTGAACTGGTTACAAATCTAAAATTATTACGGCCATTACACGCTTGGAAATTTTAGTACTAAATCTGAAAATATTTAACGCAACTTTACCTTGAACCACTCCATGCAGAGAAACACTAAAGATTTCTTAGCAGCCAACTGGAACTAAAAACCATCTAAACGAATACTAGAGAGAACACCCTTCGTAACTTTAATCAGATTCCAATTCGTGCTTCAAAATCTTATCCAGTTTTATGAGCGTCATCAATTGGTCGTGAACCTTAGCATAATATGGCTGATGCATGTCATTTTGTGCTCGTACTGAATGCTATTCTATCCGTTGAATTATAAAGTTACTTATTGCATAATGGGGGAGATTATGCTTCACGTTTAAATGTACAAAGCAGGTAAAAAGCTTTCTTTTCTTATATTCCATCCATTCCAAATTTCTAGTTATTATTCCATATAGTGCTAAAACGGGAAATATTTGTGTAACCAGATGAATAGTATCAAAGCCTCTTTTATACCAATATAACAATTTTTTAATAATATTACATATTTATTCACGACTGTCACGTCCTAAGGGAATACCCAAGGGAAAACCCACATTTCATCACTTTTAACTCCAATGTCATCAGGATGTCATTGGATTTTCTGAGGGGTAAGCAAAAACAATAAGTAGGCTAGACATACACACTCAAACATAAATACACACACGACACGAAGTCATCATAAATGGTAAGCACTGCAGATAGCTTATATGGAATGCACGCCCCTGCATGTCATATGAGGCGAGCTTAATGCCATTAATCGAGCACTAATCCAGACCCCCGACTGCTACTGGTAAATTACAGATAGAAAACTCCAAGAAAACCAGAACCGGAGCGCTTGCGACCACTAGACCATTAGAAAGAAAGAAATAATGATTAGAGAAATTCCCAGATATTCACGAACATTGAAAAACAGCTCTATACGTTCATTTATTACGTCTTCTTTCTGTGCCTGTACGAGCGATAAACTTGTACTACGAGGGAGCTAATGTAAAGGGCGTGTCATCCGTCGGATGTGCCCGAAACGCAAGACTCACTATCCAGTAAATAGACACACTAAAAGCGTTCCTTAAGAAATGAAGTGAATCTCTTAAAATAAACCTTCTTAAGAACGTTCGCTGTGTACTCACTGTAAATACCTAAGAGTGCTGGATAAATATTATATAATAAGAAACTATTTAGTTTATTCATTAGTAGCTAGGTTATTATTTATTTATTGCGTTCATTTATACGGTTTATGTGGCTAAGTTTTTAAGAGTACGTAATAGTTTGTATATATTATATATATCTATACAGATAAATTAAATTGAAGGGTCTGTTTGTAATCCCAAGAGCTTATAACTAAATGCATGTAATATATACGCTGATGCATAAAAAAAAACTGTCTGGCCGACTGTTTATTCCGGCTAATCTCCGAAACGGCAGAGTGCCGAGTGATCACACCGCATTTTCTAAATTCTCTACATTCTTTTATATTTTCCAATAAACTTGACCTAGAATTTCATTATAAGTCGAGACGTCAAAGTTATGAGATTGTGACCGACAGAGACAAATGGATGTCTATAAAAATACGCCCCGTTTTAAGGGAGGTGGAAATTTAAAGTCCAAACTTAGGGATAGATTATATTTTAGCGGATAAAGTGATGTCTTTTGCACTTTGAAATGTTTTGTGAAAGATCATGTTCTTATCTTCATGCCCGTTACAGGGGGCCTACCATCACCGGCTTAAGCAGAGCAAACTAAGAACTTCTTAGCTTTGCCGTTTAATTTTTGTACCGTAAATTTAAACATCGAAGCCGATAACTTCTTAATACGCGCTACTTGAACGATCATAGTTGGCCCCCAGGTCCCGAAAGGTCACGAATTATGTCACCTTCA
Organism: Watsonalla binaria; assembly: GCA_929442735.1. Lineage (NCBI taxonomy): Eukaryota > Metazoa > Arthropoda > Insecta > Lepidoptera > Drepanidae > Watsonalla > Watsonalla binaria. The sequence continues at coordinate 4,785,285 of OV838932.1, forward strand.
AGTCACTGTCACTGTCTCTATCGTCTATATTTATGGCGCGATGGGAATAAAAACATGCACAGTATCCCCAGTATTTTCGTTGCACATTCATAGCTCGTGACGGGACCTGCCGCGTTATTCACAAAGGTTTCTCAACGTCGAACTCGAGGTCGCGCGTCTGTTTCAATTATAGAAAATGGATAACATAATACATAGATGACAAAGTTTAATTTTGTATCTTTGAAATTGACACACAACGGAGTGCGACGGTTTCGTAGATCGCAGAATCTGATAAACAGTTAGGTACCGCTGACTATCCCTCTGGGATACAGGTGCGAACAAATAAATACCGTTTATATAAAACTTACCATACCGAGAATGTAACTCATCACTTATACATTAGCTTGAAATAGACTGGAAAGTACTTGAAAACTCATGAGGAACAACTCAATTGATCCATACACCTCAAGGGATATAGTTATTTTTTTTTTTCAAATGAATATTTCTAGAATTGAAGCTTTTTAAATTAACCTTCAATGGAAAACAATCTGCTTAAATCCATACATTATGTCATGCAATATTCTGTGCAGAAACGCAACCTAACCGCTATAAACTTATATCAAGATAGATACTACGTTTATTGGTAGCCTGTGCAAATACACTGTGGGGGAAATTCGCCGATTGTTCCGTTTTAAATTCTCTATTGGCTCGCTGACTCAGCCACTATAGTTGCCTGCCTCAGAGGGTAAAATTAATGGCGATACAATAGTTTAGCTTTAAGGCATGTACGTAGAGCCTTGGCCACTCCTAAATAATCCTTGAATAAATAATATTAACTTTTTCATGAGGTGAGAGCCGTGGAGGCCTTGGGGTTTGAGCAGTCGCCTGCTACGTAAGCGACGTAAGTTTGTATCCCAGCGAGGTCAATACCAATGAATTTTTCTAATAACTTATGTGCTGTGATTTCACACCACGTGCTTTGCGGTGATTGAAAACATCGTGTGGAAACCTGCATGTCTGAGAAGAAATTCAAAGACGTATGTATAGTGCCAGAGACGTCGATGGACTCACCTCTGTCACGTTGGTGCTTAATCATATTCGGTGAAATGTGGGTTATTGTCGTTAGAACACCTCTGCTTACCCCTTCAGGGACCCATCTGGGATGGCGTGAACATATATTCTTTGGTAGAAGTCGGTTTTTGGGTTGGATAAATTTTTTTGTGTCGGTATTATGTAGATATTCATATCATCAAAAAGGAGTAATGTGTGTACATTCAATGCGACAGTAGAATTGCCACTATAACATCTAACAAGAAGATTCAACCGTATGTCAAAAGCCGTAACAAGTAAAATTTTTACTAAGAGTTGATAGCCTATATTTCTTAAAACATATTGAAATGTTTAGCAATAACTTGACAGTATTGAATATATAAAATTATCGTGTTTGTTACCAAATTCCTACGAAACGGCTGGACCGATATGTGTGAATTTTTTTGTGTGGGTCTGAAGATCGGTCAACATCTATTTTTATATCCCCTAAATAATAAGGGTGATCCACCCTAGAAATATATGTCAATACAAATTTTGCCGGGCACAGCTAGCTACGTAATAGTTAGGAAGTAAAATATAAGATAACAACAATTTAACTTTAAGCGTTTCTGTTACACGAAACGCTGGGTATTTCCACTTAACAGTACATTACGAGAAGCGTTCAACTGAGGTTATTGTTAGCCGTACATTTTGCTCCCACTTAGAAAAGCAAATATACAGCAGTCTTCTCTAGAATAAACTAAACTTTAAACTCTTTTGGACTGAATTGAACTGCAGAGACGGAAGTATTAACAAAAGAACGAGGTCATTGCTGGAATCACCTGCATTTGGCCGGAATTAATTTTGTTAAAAGCACTTTACATAGCCTGTTCCCACACAGGCACGTCACGTTCAATGGTGATAATGGTTAAAAGCAAGTCAATGTTATGCCATATAAAATCTGTGTACATATTTCATGCCCTGGCATAGGTATTGTGGTATCTTGGTATAAAGATGATGGACTTCAAGGTCAGCCATTATTAGGTAATTTAGGGGTTTAGTACAGGTCGCGAGCTATGAGCACTCAGCGAATATAGCGCGGGTAACTAGACTATTTTATTCGCATCGCGTCATACAGACGGACAGAGACAAGACCCAACAATATGACTGCTCAAACCTCAAGGCCACCACGGCTCTCTTACAAATATATATCTGTTATATTTCAGTTGCCTGGCCTCTATGATTGATGAGATGTACAAAACGATTAAAAAATTTTCAATGCTTTTCAATAATTTAATATCATCCTTCATATTCAATATTTAATAAAAAAAACCTACTATTCCTTCGTTTTGGTGACAAATCTCGCCCGGTCATCCTTTGACATAAAATTTTTTCGTTAAGTTTGTTTCGGTCATAATACCTTGCATCCAATTTTCCAAATGGATGTCCAGACGAGTGGCTAGACACAAAGTCCTAGATTAATTAAATGTATCTAACTTTTTATACCGCTATATGTCTGGGACAAAAATAATGTACTTTATGAAACAAGTAAATAATTAATTTCAATTAAACTTAACAGTGTTTGCTCTCTATATACTGCATATCGCTACATCTATGGTAGATGCAAATATAAAATGTGTAATCGTTCTACTTATGAAGACTATTTGTAAGAAAGTATTTTATACAACTAGATCTACATAAACATTCGAAAATTATTACTATTTAAAGCATATGACGACTTGACTTCGTCGGCGTGGAATAGTTACTATGGGCTAACGCTAACTTTTGCCCGCGATTAGTCATAGCGAATAGCCTTCCTCGATGAATAGGCTATCTAACACTGAAATATTTTTTCAAATCAGAACAGTAGTTCCCGAGATTAGCGCGTTCAATCAAACAAACAAACTCTTCAGCTTTATATATTAGTACAATCTACTGTTAAACCGAAAAGTTCTTCCATATTTATATAAAATTTTGTATATCGTTTATATTTATTCCCGTCATCACTAACGCGATCCTAAACGAGTTTCAGTGGCTTTAATGAAAACTTTTATTTACTTTGTAACTTTATACGGCCACAATTTAACCAATGCAAATAAATCACAGCCCAAATAAATACAGTTCGTGAAATTGTCTACGTGTTACGCGCACTGCAAATGGAATAGAATTGAGCGCTTTGGAATGTTTTCATAAAATATTGGCGTAATAAAAGCCAATGCCGTCGCTAGTTGGAACTGTACTTTAAGGCAAGCACTGCAAGTATGGCGAAATATCACAGAATAGCCTGGATTATTTTGCAGAGAGAGGCTCGTGGCACAATTGCTATTGCGCATATCATTCGATCAAGTTAACTTCAACCCAAGCCAGTACTTGTATGGGAGACAACCCGAGTTCCCTTCGAGCCTAGGAGAGTATGTTAAACCGACGGTCAAGGTAGCCAATCGTTACAGGTCAGTTTAAAGCCTAAGGAAATCTGAAAACTGGTTTCACCCAGATTATATATTTTCCTCGCAATCTTCATCTCCCTGGCCTTCACCCATACATTGTTGGGGTCTGCACTTGATTCAACCCAATGTGGCTGATTACCTGATTTTTATAAGAAGCGACTGCCATCTGAACTTCGCAACCTCTTTAACGTGGAAAATCTGTGATCTGGGTTAAACCAGTTGTCAGACTTTTTTAGGCCTCCGACCGACCTGTAACGATTGCCATAGATGATAAATTGGCAAACGGGACGGACGGCTTAACGTGCTCTCCGAGGCATGGAGGGAACTCGGGCGGTCAATCCAATTACTGGCTAGGGTTAGGGTTGCTTTACTTAGCTGATCGAATGATATGCGCAATAGCAAATGTGCCACGAGCTCCTCGCAATATGGGTTGTGAATGTCCAATGGCAGTCGCGTCATATAAAAGTCCGCTTCATAAAAGTCGGCTTGTTTCAACCCCAAAAATGTATAATAAATAAGTCCAGTCGTTTCCCGCTGTATGTCTGAACCTATAAGTATATATACTTAGAACTTAAAAACTACGTAAATAATTTTGATGCGGTTTTTTAATAGATAGATGATTCAAGAGCTTCCTCGATTAACTGTATAATATAGTAGTGAAACTCAGATAATTTTATACATTTCTAATATGGTGTCCTAAATATACAGTTTTTTTGCGCTTACATTGCAAACGCTGAACCGTACGAGATAGATCAAAATAATATAGTACAGCAACTTTTTTGTACACCTAAAGAATGTCTACTAAAATGTTCGTGGTGGTATATCTTTATCTCTTAGGGATAATCCACTTATATAATAGTTTGTTTAACCCACTTCAAAAAACGGAAGAGGTTCTCTTTATTTTTTTTATAATTGCGCTCAGAAGTAATCACTTTTCCTGTGTTATTTATTCGTGATAACAGATTTATGAAAGTGCATCCACTGACATCATGCGACAGTATTTATGTCTAGTGCAAGTTTCGTAGGATACGTACAATAAAAAAAATATCTACAATAACTCATACGTCATTTAATTTTGTCTGACAGTCAATCTTACCTAACAAACAGCACCCTAAAGTCCTTATTTACGACATCATTTATAATGTCTTCTATTTTAATTAGTTTCATTAATTACATTCAAAGATTCCTTCCGTCCCCTCGAACTAAAGTAGGTATACAAGTTGATCAAAGTTTTATGAGAAAGCAGTCTTACCTCTACTCTCCTCGGAATAATTTAGTTTTTCCTCAACTAAGAATAAAGTTTGAGAAACACTTGAAGGAAGCATAATCAAAGTGAGAGGTGGTAAAAAATGCTTTAAGTTCAAAACTTCGTCATCTACTACTCAAGTTAGAAATAGTGTTTTTTTTTCACTAAAAAGATGGATGAAATGAGCGTATACTCCGCCTGATTGTAGAGGATACTGCAGCGTTTGAGCGCATTTTAAATGAAACTAGCTGTGCCCCATGATTTTACCCGCGTAGCCTTAATTTCATAGGCTTTATGTCGCTAGATACAACTTTTTTTTAGAAAAAACAGTATACTTCTTGGAACATTTTTTTTAAATTTTAATTAATTTATTTATTTACTTATAACACTTATGTAACATCGCATTGGTAGAACAAACTAGTGTGAAGAGGTTATCCTCTTCACACTAGTTTGTTCTACAGGCCTTGTACACATCTGCTATCTGCTAGTGAAAGCCCCGTATGAGATTGCCCTGTCAGAGATTAGCCGGAGCAAATAGACGGGCATAGAGAAAAAAAAATGTATTTTTTTATATGTAAGCACCTGCTTAATATAAATACCATAGAAATAACTATAGAGAAAGCGGAGCTATCATTTACCTAGAGATAAGTTTTATATATTGATAAACTCTTTATAATTATAGGTATATCTCAAATGTGCGGGAATTTAATAATTAAGTTGGTCCATGCACGGCCATTTAAGCTACCGTTTTTAGAGCTGCTTTAGACCAAGTTAGTTAATTATGCTGTATGCATTGAGAATTTTAATAGAATGCTTATAACTAGACCAAGCATAGCGCGATATTTAGATGAAGCAAAAAAGGTTTATCGACTTGAGGGCGATGACAATGAACTTGATATACTCATTGTCTTAGAAAAAGAGATTTTATACATTTAAAAAACCATGATTATTTTGCTATTTGTAAAAAGTACGGTGGAATCAGGGCCCTTCCTATTACAGCCATGATAGTGTAACTCTTATGAGACAGATGTATATGATGTGTATAAGTCTGTTACTGTCACACAGTGGAACTATAGTGGCAATAAGAGCTAATGGTAAGGCTCCTAGTGGGTAAATAAGTAGATCCGATTCTACTGATATTGGGATCTAGACAGCTTTAACTTCAAAGACTTGACTTTAACTTTAAAGAACCTGGAAATTAATACGCGGAAGAAGTCCCAAATAAAAGGGAGCTGACTACTAAAGTAGAAAGAAGGCAAAGACATTCAGGCAGGTGTGATCAAAGCTTCCCATGTTCAGTGGATGAAATGGTAATAACACGCTGCCCAACAAAGGAAAATACTCGATATTCCAATGTGGGTAACTGCGGTGGGCAATAAAAGTGCCGTATTTGCATCGGAAACGGCCGGCCAGGTTTCTATGCGGTACTCAGCTCACCTAGCTAAGTAAAGGACGATTTAGATATAAGTATATACTCGAATTGACTTTGCTGTGAAGATAAAAATATCAGAGCACCAGAATGGCTTGTAATTTTTTTTGTGTCATGAGGTCGTGGATTTGATTCCCAGTAGCAGCCCGGAGTCTGGATTACCTGGAGTACCTGGTTAATTGCAATAAATTCAACCCCATCGGATTCAAGCATAAATGGCGAAATATGCATATTATTTAAGCATATCTCTGCCTGCACCAAAATTTCACAAAGCTATTATTGTAACACTGACATGGATAACTTTCTTGTAAAACAAACTTTATTGATTTTTATGGACCAACTATAGGGACCTAATTCTGCAAATCTGCAGATTTTTTTTCTAAGAAATCGCTTAATATACACACAAAAATGTAGTCGAATTTAGAACCTCCTCCCTTTGGAATTGGGCTTAAAATATCACAACCGACTTGAATAACACCACACTATACGTAGTCCCTTGGGAATGCTACGTCGCTTCGGAGCGTGGTTTCATAAAAGCTTCCTTCCGTCATGTCTTCCGTGACCTGTGCGTATGTGGATGGATTCCTCGTTAGCTGTGAATGTGGAAAGTTGGAACGACGATAAAAGGTACGGTACAAATCCTTAGTATTACCAAGTAATAACTTGAATGCAGGGATTTAACACCACAAGCTTTACGGTGAAGTAAAAATCGTAAGAAAACATGCATAAGTCTGAGAAATAATTCAAATGATTTCCCATTATGTAGATCTCTAGATATTTTTTTATAATATACTAGCGGACCTCACGCGGTTTCACCCGCGTAGTTCCCGTTCCCGTGGGAGTACGGGGATAAAATAAAGCCTATGTAGCCGCTGATGATGTAGCTATCCAAAAAAAAAGAAAAGGTGAAAGTTTTTTTGTAATTGGTCCAGTAGTTTTTGAGCCTATTCATTACAACCAAACAAACAAAGTTTTCCTCTTTATAATATTAGTGTAGATACAACGGCTACCGGCAATTTCTTTCTAGTAGACTCAATGTCATGGATTTTTCTTTGCACGTATTTCAAATGCATTGAATAAAATAACTGTGGACTATTTTATCTATCAACTTTCATGGTGAAAATATTTTTTATTGTACCTACATCATATCTAACGCCAAGATAATGAGTCCAAAATTAGGAACTCACCTTTTACTCTCATTAATTTACTGAATAAAGTTAGATAAGTATTATATTCCGATAAAATCTTTTATCCATTAAATTTTCTATAAAGTTTATTATATGCCTTTGTAGGCATCAACTAAATCTGAAATTAAATTTTCGCTCAACTGCTTTGTAAGATCCATATATTACCGTAGTGCTGAAACTTTCTTACAGGCTATATCATTCCCTTTGTGTACTCAACTCAATATTTAGTTACCGCGATCAAGATACACACCATGAATATGTTATTCGAGGATTGACGTGAATCCAACTTACTAACATGATAAAGTTGACTCTTGTAAACGTGCTGACTGGCGGGACTCGGGGCAGCTTTGTCTCTGCTCACATGTTATTGAATTACACAGTCGCAAATATATTCAAGAACGTTGTGCAGGGGGCCAACTATTATCGTTTAAGCAGCGCGTATAAAGAACTTGACGTATATTTTTCGGTATAATATTTAAACGTCAAAGTTCAGTAGTTTCTAATACGCTCTGCTTAAACCGACGATGATTAAGTGTCACCGTGACAGAGCCATCGCCGCCTCCGGCACTATACATACGTCTCAGAAGTAATCTCAGACATATGCAGGTTTCCTCACGATATTTTCCTTCACCGCAAAGCACGTGAGGTCAAATTATTACTCTTTAGTTTTTAGAAAATAATACTGGCACAGATTCGAACTCCACGTTCACCACGGGACAATTTAACCACAAAAAAAAATATTTAGGTACTCAGGTCCCGCAACACATACAAAGTAACTGTACAAAGCCCTTATGATCATCGAAATCTTGCATATTGAGACGAACGGGTAAGAAACTCAGATCATCTGGCACTTGTACAATTCATAAAAAAATCTAAAATGTTAAGCGGGCTGTGTAAAAATGACAGTGCAATACGATCACAAAAGGTTTTCACCACAGACCGATATGATATTTTATAGATGTTTTACAAATTCAATACGAGATATTTATTCCGCTGACATATACAAACTGTTGACAAAAATAACGAATGATGATATCCGACCAATTTATCCCTGTCGCACGACCCGCGGCCAGGTGCATGCAGCTAAAAATTCATAATAGTTTAATTTACGCGAACACACACGTAAAAGCTGTTTGTCTTTGTGGTTTGGGTTACGAGCTTCAGTTTTAATAAAAATTGTCAATCTTTACATAGAATGGTGGCCATGAGGTTTGCTACGCAGGCGACGCAAGTTCGAATCCCAGCGAGGCCTGTACCAATGAGTTTTTCTAAAAAACTTATGTACAGTGATTTCACACCACGTGCTTTACAGTGAAGGAAAACATCGTAAGGGAACCTCCATATTTCTGAGAAGTAATTCAAAGACGTATGTATAGTGTCTAAGACAGCGATGGACTCACCATCTGTCACGTTGGCACTTAATCAATCAAGTGTATTTTGTGTTTACAACACCTATGTCTACCCTTTCGTGGAATACAGGCGTGAGCATATGTATGTTATATATAAAAATTAATTGCTGTTTGTTAGTCTCGCTAAAACTTGAGAATGACTGGACCGATTTGAGTAATTTTGGTCTTGATTTATTTATGAAAGTTCAGGGAAGGTTTAAACGCTAAAAACATTAATAATAAGTAAAGGAAAAGCGGGTTCACGCGGGTAAACTAGTTTAAAATATTATTCAGAAGGTTGCGAATTTCAAATGAAAACGATGAATGCATTTATGCAACGTATATGAAACATTTCCTATCGTGTGTTAAAAATCTTAAAAGCAATTATTTTCTTTTTATATTTACTATAAATACTATAAAGTGATCGCTAAACTGACCCTAGGTTGGGTCAGCAGGAATATTATTGGGTTCTCCATCTGAAATTTCCCAATAGCAGTCCAAAGTGTGGATTAGTGCTCGGTTGATGGCATTAATCTCGCCCTCTATTACATGGCTTTTAAATATAACTTACCCCTTCGGGGAATACACGCGTGACGGACCCAGGTTTTTTTAAAAAAATTTTTTACATACACCGCTATGTAGCATGTATTCCAAGTAGGTCAAGATTTCTTAAAATAATGTTATCATTATCTTGCACGAAATATGTTTTGTTTTCCTCCTAGATGTTCTTATTTATTTATATTATCTGTTCAATTATCCATATTTTATTATTTGACAATATTTTGACATAATATGATGTTATGGATATTACGACCCTATTATATAAAAATATACTTGAATAATGCGGATATATAATAACATTCTTATTATTTATAAGTGGGTGTTTAAAAGAAATGGTAAAAATACTGGGAGGATTATTCTTAAATCTGAGTCAATGGGAAATTGGGAAAAGATACTGTTTCCCGGCAGTAGGAGAATTTCACGACTATGTCTTCTTAAAAATGGTTAGGGAAAATACGAACACGAGGCGGGACTCGAATCCACGACCTCTGCAAACCGTGCAGTCTCTCTGGCAACTGAGCTACTCATGATCACACCTCATGCGTTGCTTTTATTTATTTTTAATGTTTTCCATTAATTTTTTATAGGAAGACTTACCAGTATAATGCTCATATATGATTATAGAGGCTCATAACAAATCTTCACATATTAAATAAGTACTAAGAAGAATTCAGATTAAACCTCAGAAATTACATTTTATATCTGCTTTCTTGAGGCTTACTTGTTGATCGGATGACCGGACAATTTCTTCGAATTAGTTATCTTTTTAATCCCAAAGTCATGTTATATGACTCAGCATCATGTCATATTCATTTCTTACTAAACGCTGGTTGAAAGGAGATTAATTCTTATAATATTAACCTTCGAATTGAACGTATAATATGGGTTACTTATCAAGTTAGATTGGTAGATTTTGTAAAAAATAAATTTTCTTCAAGCGAAATGGAGCTCTATTTTCACACCTTTAAGTTACATTATAGTAATAGCCAAACTACACACGTACATAAAATGTTCAAACAATCCGTTTACAACCCTGCCGGGTAGAACTGGGGGAAATTTAAAATGAAATTGCAGTGCTCTTAAAACGTGACGGCGCCAGGGCGCGTGGCGAACTCCGACGGAACAGAAATCGACTTTAATTTGAAACTATACCCTCGCCTGACTAACCCACAACTGTCGACTATTCGATTTAAACGTAGAACCATTAAGTATATTATGTATTTTTCTACTTAAATAGGTATCACTTTATTTTCATCATCAGTGTCCCAAATATATTGACATGTTCAAGCGTCGTGATCATAATCAGAATAATAGGGGCTAAATTCAATTTTTTTTTATTTCTTCAAATATTTGGACAATAGGCAAGTTTGAATTTATATTGATAGTAATTATTTTATCAGTTTTGAATACAATGTATTTTATATGTTAAAAGTATACCTAATTTATCTTGTGCATAGGTGATTAAAATAATATTATATGTCTTGTGATCTTAACATAATTATTTTCCTGTCTAATTATGTCCTGAGGGTGTGATATTTTTAAGAAGATTTTCGACGGAAGAATTGTTTAAGAAATGTAATGTACTATCAGTTCGGAAACTTTTCATTATCCATATGACTTTAAGAAAACACTCTAAGCTATCATATGATCCCAGTCTACTTAGAAATAAAAGAAGGTCTGACAAAATTTGTAAGATGATCCCGTGTAGGCTTCAACACACTAGGCGTCATTTTAATTCCTTAAGCTCCAGAATGTATAATAAGCTGAATGAAATTTTAAGTATTTATCCTCTTTCCCTTCGGGAATGTAAACGTAGGATTTTCAATTGGCTACTAGGCCTCAATTACTATGAAACAGAGTGCTTGATGCTTAACTGAATGAATAATACTTACAGTACACATCCACTTGTCCACTCAGTGACTGTCCCTAATATTAATTAATCTATACCCAAGCTTTGTCAAGTAACCTGAGTTGACAAATATAAATATGACGGCGCGTAGAATATTTTTAGATGATTATGTTTAGATTCTCAGTTTTATTTGATTTTTGATTATGCAATTTAGTTAATTTATTCATAATTATATATTATTACTTTTTTAAGATGGTAAAATTAAAATAAGAGCGGGTAGCCCCGAATAGGGTGGTGGGTGCCGCCATTTGCAGTGGCGGACGGTCATTCGGTTGACAGCTACGGCATATGGCGGACACGTGCTAACCTATTGGCTCTTAATCCAGTTTCATCTAGTGTTTAGTGATTTATTTTGTCTAGTAGTGTTACCAAATCGAATAATAAGATAGCGAACTGTGCTAACGTGGTTTTATTTTGGAAGTTTCCTAGTCAACACGCCCACAATGGAGAAAGACAGCCAAGACCGCTTCAGTGCCCCTTCTAATATTCCGATATATATTTTTATACATACACACTAGATACACGCGTGCACACTCACACACACACACACATGCGCGCACACACTCACATACACACATACACAGACACACACAAACACAAAACATATAATAATAATAGTAAATACTTACCTTGTTCCTCTGGAGATGGGCGTAAGCAACTGCTTCACAGTTTTCTTAACTATTGTAGTTGTTTACGATCTGTATTGTTATTAGACTTGATGTTGTTATGGTATTAAATAAATTATTTAATTCTTTAATTCTGATATGTTGATACTTTCTCGGAGTCAGGTTGTGGTTGAATGCCAAAGATGGCGGATTGACACATTTAGATCCACGATAAAACGCGATGTCAAGCGACGATGATTGAGCACTTACAAACCACACAACCCATATTTGAGGTACTAATTTTCTTTCACTATATTGGCGAAGTGAATCCATTCAAATAATCCAAGAAATGCACGAATCACATCTAGGTGTTACAAGCATACGCAAACTTCAGTTGTGGCTTACTATCAAGTGTATTTTACGCTAGTTTGCCATCTTTGTAGTAGCTTCGGAAAAGTAGATTAAATTATTCTTACGTAACGATCTTATAATATTTGACCACAAAAACCATTTTAGTTTTCCTTTCAAAAACAAAATTATATTCTATTACTAACATTATTCTATTCTTCTTGTTGGAAAATTGCCGGCTGAAGAGAAAGCGACAAATGAAAATGGAAATGATTTATTCAGGTCGTTCAAACACTTATGATTGTAGAAAAAATATGACTGCTTTTAAAACTAGTTTTCTGAAAGGAACCGGAAATGTCAGTTTGGAAAGGGTTTCAGTAAGGTTTCCAATCCCGTTTCGAATGAATATGCTTGACGGAAGATTTTTCTATTAATACCGATTGACCTTCTTTTTATCACTCTTATTGTAAGAAAAATTATGCGAAAGAGAACCTAGGCAAATGTAAGTGAATCTCTTCCACCTAATAGCAAGTGGTTTCCAAAACCGTGCGTCGTCGACCCTACTACAATACACATATTGTATGTATAGCTATACAATATTCGTAGTATTTATTTTTAGTTTTTACATTTTTTATATCGACTTTTGTGCACTGGAACTGTGTCCATGGGCTTATATATATTTTTTATGATTTATATTGTATTACTCAAAGCTGTAAATTTTTTTTATAAAAGAGTAATTTCTGAGTTTCTTGCCAGGTTCTTCTCAGTAAAAGCAACCTTCCGAACCTGGCGGTAGCATGTATAATCCTATGTAATCGTGTCTTTCTGACGATTTGAAAGTACTTTGTAAAAAGTCTAATCGAATAAAGATATTTTTGAATTGAATTGAAATATATTGTACAATACGCTGCAGGCATTATTTAGACAGACGTTGTGCCCTCTCAATTTTCAAATCACGCAGCACTGATGCTTTGGGCTGTCCAAGATATCCTCATGCTACTCCAACACTACATTTTAAAAGCATCAAACTTCTGCCTGTTTATTGTATGCTTATGCTTATTTACCAATAAATAAATATCCAGTATTTTGTTTAGGTACTCGAGTATGTGGCTAAGTTGGTGTAACATTAAAAGTCTCTTAGGCCGACCTGTTTATTTGACAAAACGTTGATTAATGATTACGGCGGCCATTGTACCTCGGAGTTTTTCTAGATCGTTAAGGTTCCACGAGAAAGAAGCCTTATTTATTTTGCGTAGATACCCACTGTCAACATTTGAGTCGAAATATTTTCTTTTCTTGCTTTGTATTTCTGTGAAATCCAGACCTATTGTATTAGCGTAAAGCAGTTTTATACAAGGGTAATCAAGGTGGTTGTAGTATTTTATTTCTTTTCTAGAATAATATACTTTTATTTTCGATGTATAAATGTACAATGTATAGACTACATATATATTTTTGAAAAGAGTTCTTTGCTGAGTTACTAGTCTGGTTCTTCTCATTAAAACATTTACAGTGTTATTAAATGTATTCTCTCTTTTTTTTTCTCTCTGTCTATTTGTAAGAAGTCTAACCTAATAAAGATATTTTTGATTTTGATTTTACTATAATTAAAACTTGCTATCTGGCATACAGCTGGGTTGATTGTAAGCGATTACCTTTCAAATATACACAATCAGAATACAATTTTTTTCGCAGCACATCATTCTAAGGACTAAACAATCACAAATTACTCGTAACATGAAGCCTATTTAAAATTAATTTAAGCATTATTAAAGCAGCTAGCAACAAACATATGTATTTTATAATACTTCCTCAAAACATGAATAAAATTCCCATATTTTTGCCTCAATAAAGCGTTTCGCTAAAGAAACATCAAAGAAAATTGTTATTTTGTCTAACATCGGCCGTTGATAATTTTATTTCAATATTTTTCCTTCCTATGGTAAAGAAATAAAATGACACGGAGTATAAGAAAACAGAGGCTCTTTTATTCATTAAATTTGCTCAAGATTGTTTTGAGGATGGTAAAAGAATATTCAAAGTTCCCTTCGTGCTTTGTTTTGCTTATTTTGATATTCCTTTACCATAACGAATCGCCTTGTATCTGAAACTAAATTTAAAAAAATATTTCTTAGTTTTTTTTTTCAATTACCTACGTACGTCTCTCGAAGGACCAAACTTGAGTCATTCTGCCGCGTTCCTAAACGACCTTACTTTTAAAGTAATATATTTAAATATTATTTAGTGCTCTTAGCTCTAAATAAATCTCCTTACGTTGTTCTTGTTTAAAATATGACAAAGTGATGTACAAACGAACTTTATTGAACAGATCTGTCCCAAGTTGGGTCCCATGAGTGTTTTCGAATTATAGATGGCATGTGACATGTCAAATAAAAGATCATAATTTATACAAATGGCATTTTGATGCCTTCTTGGATCAGATTACGAACCTATTATTTTTGTTCTTTATCTGTCTTGTAATAAAACATAGACTAACATAGTTCGTGGTTTAAAAGTTGGCCCTCTCCTCAAAGCGCTCAAAAAGGGATGGATATATTTTAAGCCGAGTTTGGTAATCTTCGTTTAAGCCATGTTTTGTAATAAAGGGGTGTGCGTCCATATATTTCGATATTTGCTGTTGACTCCAAATAGTGACAATCTTGACCTACTAGGCTATCGAACCTTCACAACACATTTGACAGCGTAAACAAGACTGCTGTTAGATTTCCTAAGGTACCCAACAACATTCTTCGCCTAGTTAATCTGATAGTTGGTGTCTTTTACAACTTAAAGGTTTATATATGTATAGGTTATATAAAGGTTTATATAGACTTGGTACACAGTTGGTATTGCGCATATCATTCGATCAGCGAAGTTAAGCAACCCTAACCTTAGCCAGTAATTGGATGGGTGACCCGAGTTCCCTCCGTGCCTTGGAAAGCACGTTAACCCGTCGGTCCCGGTTGCCAACTTATCATCTTTGGCAATCGTTATAGGTCAGTCGAAGGCTTAAAATAGTTTGACAACTGGCTTAAATCAGATCACAGATTTACCACCTCAAAGGGGTTGTGAAGATCAGATGGTAGTCGCTTCGTATAAAAATAAGGTGATCAGCCGCATCGGGTTGAACCAATTGCCGACACCAATAATGTATGGGATAAGGCCATGGAGATGATGATGATATGTATAGGTTACAAGCGTGCTTCAAATAATCCGTCTTAATAGACACTTCCACTAAGAGCACCGAGGGCCACCTTCATCAGTTTATGCAGAGAGTATTAAGAACTTCATTCTTTTGATGATTCATTTTGTGATACAAAAATTATACGTCAAAGTTCACTCAAAGTTTTGACTGAAATCTTCTTCTGCAAGGTGTATTTACCAGACCCCAAACGGAGAGCTCTGTATATTGAGCACATGTCTTCTTTGCCTGATATCATTGCAAAAACATTATGGAGTACTTAATTTTCGTCACTATTCTTATATTGCTTATTTGCCATTGCCTGCTCATTACAAGTAAGTAGTCTTAGAAAGAGAATAAATAACCCACGAAAACAAGCCACGTTTTAGGTCAACTTCACTAACAATAATAGTTCAAGGATTTCAGACAAAAATAGAAAATTTCCATACTTTGTCCTGGTCTAAATATTTATCGGGTTCGTTCGGAATTCAAAGTAGCCTGGGAATCTAATTTTGCTGTTATTTTTTGCTCGATGGTTGCGATATCGGTGTTAAAATTTCCTTAATATAAAACACTATTCGAGAATATTTGCTAGCTGTAAATAAGGTAATGAAATGTATCGAAACAATTTAAAAGTTAAAGCCTAACCTAATAGATTTTGAAAAATTTCCAATAGAGAACTTTTTGAGTGGCATAGTCTGTATAGTAACCCGATAAATTAAAAGTCTATTTCGTGGCACTTGTTTAACTTATACGTGGATGCAACCGCAGGGTTGGTTGTAAATTATACATGCATGCGAAATGACAATAAGACTTTCTGTGGAAACATTGGTAAACAATAATAACTTGCTAAACATCCCTAACGCGTGGTAAAGAAGCAATAGCAGGATGTACAAATACATAGTACCTAACTCCGTACGTATCAAGCTAATATTAAGCTAATATCGTAAGTAGTAATCCCATACTCGGTAGATTAGAGTGGCTCCGTTATCTGGGCAATTCATCCCTTTTTGCATGAACCGTAGAATTCATGAGAATTTGCACAGCGGCTGCTCGGCCCAGTTATCAGTTTGCATACCAAACACCCGGTCGCCGGCAAATACTCGTAGCTGGTCTGCTTCCTTATTTAGAATGACGGTAAATTTCATAATTTGATGAATCTATATCTGTACAGATAAATGAACCTTTTGACTAAATGCATATATACACGGTGTTGGCATAGCATATATTATATTATATTATAAATTGTATCTTTCTGTCTGTCTATCTGTTTGAAAAGGCTGGACTGGTTTTAGCGGGACTTTCACTGGCTGATGATATCTAATGTTACAAGGACTTTCTTAGGCTCCTATTAATTTAAAAAAAATATTAGTGTCCGCGGGCCACAGATAATACTTACATATTTGAAATATTGCCATCTACGTGAATTCATAACATTTATTAGTTATCGACATCATGAATGAATATTATTTAAATTAATTTCAAAATTAAAATCATCTAAGTAGTTATTTAGGTACAAGCTTATGCTCGCCGCATTTCACTTTTTGCACACTTGACAAATTGTGTGCAAATTTTCAGTTAAAGCTGTTAAATAGTTGGCTAACATTACCTGAAGTTATCTACTTTCTTACTACTAATTCAGAGACTTTGTCTGCGATGGTTTTTATGCTCTTTATACGAACTTGGAATATAGATGCCTGTGAAATGGAAGAGAAGAACACATTGCGCCGACCACAAATAAAATGGCAGGAGGATGATGATGATGATGAAGGTCACATCTATTAGTACCGTAAAATTAAACACCAAAGCTAAGAAGTTCTTAATACGTGCTTAAACAATCATAGTTATAGGCCCCCTGGAATGTTATTAAATGTTTAGAAATCTCGACTGAATAGCGATGACCAGTAAACCGTGCTCTCAAACCGATATGCGATGAATTGAATTGGAAAATATTGAAAATTCACGTTCAACTATCAGGTATACGATGCACCGCCCACTGTTATATGAAACAACGTGGCTTTGATAATGCTTTATATAAGCCTATTTCAAATTATACTAGCTTACCCTTTATTAGGAGGAGCTCGTGGCACAGTTGCTATTACGCATATCATTCGATCAGCGAAGCTAAGCAATCCTTACCCTAGCCAGTAATTGGATGGGTGACCGCCCGAGTTCCCTCCGTGCCTCGGAGAGCACGTTAAGCCGTCGGTCCCAGTTGCCAATTTATCATCTTGGGCAATCGTTACAGGTCGGTCGGAGGCCTAAAAATTAGTCTGACCACTGGTTTAGCCCAGATCACAAATTTTCCTCATTAAAGGGGTTGCGAAGGTCAGATGACAGTCGCTTCGTATAAAAATCAGGTGAAATGCCACATCGGGTTGAATCAAGTGCCGACCCCAATAATGTATGGGATCAGGCCAGGAAGAAGATGATGACCCTTTATAGCAAGATTAAACCCCTTTCGGAAAATCATTTCTTAGTCGATTGATACGTCTCTAATGGTTTTAGTTCTGCGTTGATATCCCAAACGAGTACAGGGTTAGTATGGGGTTCTATAAGAAGGGTGTGAAGAGATATTTACAGGGTCGGCAACACACGTGATGTCCTTGGTATTGCAAGTGACCATAGGTTGCGGTAGCCACTTACCATCAGGTGTCTCACATCGTTATTTTCCACCTAAGTGCTATAAATAAAATATATAATGGCAGTCAGGACTTTCTAAAAAAATTAAAGTAGCCTACTTTACTTCTTGTAGCATTAGCTATCTGCCAGTGAAAGTACCATTAAAATTTGCCCAGCCGTTTCGGAGATTAACCGGAAGAAACAGATAGATAGACAGACAAATAGACGGACAGACAGACAGTCAGAGATTTTTTTTCTGAACTGAAATTTTTTATGTGAAAACCATATAAATGCAAGTAGTGAATAGCTGTTAATTTGGAATTACAAACAGGCACTTCAATTTTGTTTATCTATATAGATATAGATTGCCTGTAAAAGTACCCGATACAAAGATAATATTACTCCAAGTAGTAAGAGTGGATACGGGAGTATATTTTCGTTCTAGTCTCGTAATACCGAATGTACTTCACAAAGAACGAATAAGCACGTACCCATATCATATACGGAACTCGCAGCGCCTAATATTTTCCTACGTGACTAAAGGTTATTACAGCTGCAACCCCACAGTGCGTTTCCTTTTCGGAATGCTGAGATATTTCATAGCTCACGTATTCGAAAGGTATTAATAAGCGGAGGATTATATTTATAGATGCTACGTTTTAAATTGGTATTTAATTACGGCACGGCGACAGAAATTATGACGATTGACTTTAAAAGCGAAATTAAAGTATATTTTTTACACGAAGCCGAAGAGCCTGCTACGCAAGCGACGCAAGTTCGAATCCCAGCGGGTCCTGTACCAATGAGTTTTTCTAAAAAAAAACGAATGTACAGTGATTTCACACCACGTGCATTACGATGAAGGAAAACATCGTGAGGAAACCTGCATATTTCTGAGAAGTAATTCAAAGACGTATGTATAGTGCCTGAGAAGGCGATAGACTTTAGGTTTTAAGTTGTGTATTTAATACATTGCATGAGCTCTCATCGTTAATATGAGTGCAAAATAAATAATGGATCGACATAAAAATAAGGGCTAAGAGTAAAGTATATAAGAACCATTACAAAAATAATATTACCTGGGTATTCAATTAAGAGATTATAATTAATATAAATATACTACTTGTTTTTTTTACCTGAGGCCTCATCCGTTTAATTATTTCAGCAGATCAGCCGTGAAAAGATAACAGACAGAAATACAATGATATTATAACACTAAATATGTTTTTTTTTATGTTATGAATCTAGTAATTGGCGTTTAATATCAGTTCCCTAAAAGGAATATGCACATTTTATTGTTTTACTAGCTGTGCCCCGCGGTTTCACCCGCGTAGACTTGTCTCAGCCCGATCGGTTCAAAACTGACAAAGTTTCATACAAACTTTCATTCCCTATTTTATCCCTTTGCGGGTAGAATTAATCAAAATCCTTTCTTAGCGTCATAACATCTACCTGCATGCCAAATTTCAACCTGATCCGTCCAGTGGATTGGGCTGTGCGTTGATAGATCACTCTGTCAGTCAGTCAGGCGCCTATGAGTTATATATATTTAGATTTACTAATTTTAGGTGTCCTTTAAGTTGTATGATTTTCATCCTAAAGTTGCGTTATGTATGTCAATGTCATCATTAAATATTTCAGTTATGACTTTACTTAAATCTTTTTGAATTGCGCCTTATGACATAATAGAAATTAGGTTTATTTTCCTGATGTGTCATATATATGACATGGATGGATGATCCGAACAATTTGACCACTTTGGTTGTTTCGATAATATTTACAACTTAACATGTTCCTATATGTTTGTGTGTTACCTTCACAGCTAATATCATTACGATGATTGTACCATCATCTCAAAGCTTTTAAGTAGCTCAGGGCTGCTTAAACAATCATAGTAGTTCCCCTTGTCACTGCTACTCTCGCCTAACAGTTGAGAAGATATTTTTCCCGTTTACAATATTTATAAAGACAAGAATGTGTATACATAATATATTATCACCCAGAGCTTTGAGTGCTTGCAGACCATTTCAAATATTATCAAGAAGAAGATTATGAATTATTTATTAACATGAAATATGGTTACAAATTTTTTTGTTTAAATTCATAGCATAGTGCATAGAAATACATTGTATAGTTCACCCATTATGGGTATGTTGATACTAAACATTCTTTAAACATTTTTTATGAATATTGTCTACAACACGGCTCTAGCTGGCTATATTGTTTTATTTACAAATAAAGCTATATTTTCCAATAATTTCTAAGTTCATATTGTCTGTATTAATTGTATATTATACAAAATTAATTATGTAATTCGATTCACTGATATAAAACGAAAATAGATAGTTATTAATTGCTATAAAGAAATTCAGATTTCTAGATTGTTATTACTAAATTATTTTCACTTTAAACTCTATAGCAATTTCAAGCTTGGTAATTTTGATGAGCTGTTAGTGTCGTCGACCGGCCTCGCAACTTGATGTAATATAATCTATACTAATATAATAAAGCTGCAGAGTTTGTTTGTTTTAACACGCTAATCTCTGAAACGACTGTTCCGATTTCAAATAATCTTTCAGTGTTGGATAGTCCATTTATCAAGGAAGGTATAGGCTATATTTTATTTTCATATAAAATTGGGATCTGTAAGAAAATTGCGATTTGTCAAGGTGAAAAATTGTAAATCTATTTATGCGTGCGCTAATACGTTACGCATACGCATGCCTCGGGACCTACCATAATCGGTTTAAGCAGAGCGTAATAAGAACTTCTGAGCTTTGGCGTTTCATTTTCATACCGCAAAATGAAACGTCAAAGATCACGTTTCATTTTAAGCTAAAAAGTTCTTAATAAGCGCTGCCTAAACCGATGCTGGTAGGCCCCCTGCTCTGTTTGCCCAACACTAACACTTAAATGAGTCTTCAGTTTATTTACTCCGAATACCAAATCAGACTAATTTAAACTTGAAGCAGTTTTGCAAAGGTATAATTTGAGATTCATTGAGTTTCAATGTTGCTAAATTAATATCTGATTTTATGTTATACTACTTTGGGCCTGCAGCTTCACCCACGTCGCAATATTACACTAAAAACGTTCACTCACCATCTGTCACGTTGGCATTTTATCATCTTTGGTGAAAAGTGGGTGTTTTTATTACAACACCTCTGCCTACTCCTTCGGGGAATACAGGCGTGAGCATATGTGTAGTAACAAATCTTCGTCGTTAAACTTACTATTTATTTATTTGGTAAAGTTGATGGAAGTTATAATAATTTTACAACAATAATAAGACAATGCTTATTTATTTATAGTTGTAAAATGAAATTCAAAAGCTATAATTCCTTAAATTTGAATAAAAAGAAAGGTTATAAAAACAGGTTTAGGATTTCGTTTATTTTGCTGTGCCTAAAATGTGCGCTTAAAAAGTCTCGACTCCGTATAAGTCAGTCATTCGGGACTTGGAATATATATACGTTGCTCGGACACACGATACTTATGAAGCTCAAAAAATTTCATCTAATCACATTTTGCGTTCGCAAATTTATTTATTACATTTAACTAATTTTGGACAGCTAAAAAGGTCTCAATATAATAAAAAATTAAAACATAAATTAGCTTATAAAAGGCTTTAAGTACGTCGACAAAATAAAACCATTTTATCATGATAGTTTGAGTTGAAAAACGAACTATTGTGGGATAACATTTCGGAATAGGCGAGCTATAATTCTATGAGATTTAATCTCTACCAAAATAATAATAATATAATCTACTCTATCGGAATTTACGGTCCAATAATCTGTCCCTTTAATAATAACAATAGATTTAATCCCTTTACCATCTGAAGACTGGAACTCAAAGATGAAACCTTTAAGGGGACTTATTAATTAAACAGTTTATGAAATGAATTATGAAGCTTCGGCGGCACGTGTAGCTAAGTTAGTTTGAAAGCGAGTTCAATGGCATATCATTATAAATAAAATATGGAACTGAAGCGTCCTCGAAAGATTAAGCCAGATGATTAAGAAGACGTGACAGATGGTGAATCGATCACCGTCTCAGGTACTATATACATACAACATCATCATCAGCCTGCAGAAGTGAACTGCTGAATATAGGCCTCCCTCCCTGAACGCCAATCGACATCTCGCCAACTGAATTATTCATATTCATAGTCACATATTTATTGCAAGTCAGTATAATATTACACACAATATTAACATAGTTACTTATAGTGGTAATAACATATAGCTAACAACCCTGTTAGCAAGCTAGCAACTAGCAAGAGACCTGCCCACGCTACGTCTTCCCGTCACGTCGCCACCCGAGAACCTTTCTTCATCATCGATTAGCAGTTCTACGAGCGATGTGGCCTGCTCATTGCCACTTCAGCTTGCAAATCTTCTAAAACAACAACTCATAATACGTAATTACGTATTGGAATTTTACTTCAGTGCCTCGAGAATATACTTTGAGTGGCGCAGAGAAGAGGCGAGTAGGCGGATTGTGCTAAAGACAGATTTCCAGTAAATGATGTAACAACGAAGCGTTCAGAATGTTCATATTCCTTCTAAGACTTAAAGAAACTTGGTTAACACTTCCATTATTTTGTATGAAAATTTTAATCCAAGCATTCTGATACTCGTTTTCAAGTTGGCACATTAGCATGAAATGTCATAAATCTAGACATTTTTACTGTGATATAGTGACCTATAAATCGCACGCCGTTAGTTATTCAACGTTGGTTACTGATTTATTTATTAATATCGTTGTTACAAACGGCTTGATAAATATAAATCACGGGTACTTTTCATTTTGCACGTGCACTAAATTTTTAGTTAGGTAATTGGGTCGTATTAAGTATCAAGAAGACAATTTTTTTAGAAGACTAATTGCTAAGTCCTTCCTGGTTTTTCTGAGCAAAGGTCACCTTCCGATACCGATAGTAACATTTATAATCCGGGGGGCCTACCATCATCGGTTTAAGCTTTGATATTCCATTTTGGTACTGTAAAATTAAACGTCAAAGCTATGAAGTTCTTAATACGCTTAAACGATCATGGTTGCCACCCTGTATAAGCCTTCCTCTTCAATCACTCTATCTATTAAAAAAACGTATCAAAATCCGTTGCGTATTTTTAAAGATTTAAACATAGGGATATAGGGACAGAGAAAGCGATTTTGTTTTATACTATGTAGTAATGATATATTTGAGGAATACGTAATTATTGAGTCCTAGTTGTGATTTTTATTTGTTTAAAGCAAGTTAAATAAAACCATTGTCATGGATTATCTCAAGAAAAAACCAGGGCCAGAATTACAATTTGATGGCATATTAAAATTAGTTGAAAATAATGACGCTATGAAAAAGACAATAATTAGTTCGACTTTTACTGTTCATATTAAAAGGGGATACAAATGTTTTGTGTGTTCGCCTGACATATAAAACCGCCGGATGCTGGCATGCTACCAGAATCCACGTTTCGGAACAATTTGACGTACGAACCGAGGAGAATTAAAGCGGTGAATAAAAAAAACTCTGCAACTGTAAGTTTGTGTACGGTCGCCGCAAGTTTTTTGCTCCAATTTCCACTGTCAAAATCCAACGTTTCTTCTCTTTGTCGGGATTCTGGGGTAGAAAATTATACAGCCTGGTTCAATAGTCAGAGCCAGATTTAAATACAACTCGGCTCCATCATCTTCTCTATCTATCCCAGACATTGTTGAGGTTGGTACTTGATTTAACACGATGTGGTTGATTACCAGATTTTTATAATGACGAAGCGTCTGACCCTCGCAACCCCTATTTTGTGAAAAGCCGGTGATCTGGGTTAAACCAGTTGTCAGACTTTCTTAGGCTACCAGGACAGACTGCTTAACATGCTCTCCGAGGGAGAGAGCAGGGCACTCAGGCGGTCACCCATCGAAATACTGGCTTGGGTTGGGTTGCTTAACTTCGCTAATCGAATGATATTCGTAATAGCAACTGTGCCACGAGCCCTCGGAAATTTAAATACTACTCTGCTTATACACATGAATAGTTGAAGCTTATTATAAGGCAAACGATAAATGAACATGGGAACACAGTAGCAAAATTATTCACGCTCAAACACCAGTTTCGTATAATTAAAAGTACAGCCCGTTTATCTGTTGTCATTGCTCGTTTGGAATGGAGGAAAGCGTGAAATCCACAGACCGTGTGTACAACGGACGCAACGCTTTGATACAATAATTGTGCACCGGCCCTAATAGAGACGTACGCGGTCACAAAGGGAAATCCGATGAATGTCACAACAGGGAACCGAGTTTTGTGTCCCGCATAACGTCCATTAAGTAACAGTAGGAAATGCCCGTCTAAACTCTACGTGACCACTTTCCAGAGTCCCTGTCTAATGTAACTGTGTATGCTGTATATAATATTTTTAAGAGATCTTTTAGAGCACTCCATTTCTGTCCATTTCGGACTTAGAATTCGAAATTTAAAGGACATGGTACCGAACTTGGCACTATAGAAAAGAGAGTATTATTATTGTGCCAAGCATCCCAGGCTAAGTGGCATATATACATATAAATATTATTAAGCCGAAGAGTGTTTTTATTTGTTGAACGCGCTAATTTGTTAGTTTGGATTGAATAAAAATTGTTGAGTTGGAAAGTTCATTCATTGAGGGAGGCTTCAGGATTATACAACATCACGAAGCGACCAATAGGAGCGAAACATCAATGGTTAATGTCACAGAAACGGGCGAAAATATCACTGTGTCACATATTTTTTATTGTATCTTACGCGCATGAATTGAAAACCGCGAGCCACAGATAGTAGATACATAAATAGTATAAAAGCGCTTAGTTGCCTCCCTGGTATTCCATTTCCAGGACATAACTAGGTCGTGACGTTATGATCAATACTATCAAGTGCTGTAAATCAGTGTCAATATAATCTAGAATATCACCACGTGACCCAGATATCACGGATCGGCATACCTCTTTTTTGTAATATGATACCTAGAATTAATTGGCAATCACAGGTCAGTAGGATGCCTCTCTTAAGCCTCTTAGGTCTAACGATTTTCCTCGTAAAAGGAGTTGCTAAGGTGGTCAGCCAAATCGGGTCGAATCAATTGCTGACCCCAACAATATGTGAGATAAGGCCAGGGGGATGATGGTACCTAGCATTAATTAGTCTTGACAACATAGATGAAACAACTCGTTATCCCACAAACGTTTACTTATTCACGTAAGGTTGAAACACCTACGTGAGATGTCGGGCTAAGTTAAGAGAAATTAATATTAAATACGTGCGCTGAATTAACTGAAATCTATATAGATAAATAAAGTTGAGGTGTCTGTTTGGCATTAAAAATTATCAGCTTTTCACTAAATGCATATGATAATATTATACGATGCAATCAAATTAAAAAATATATAATTTTTCACTTTTTGTCTGTCTGTTGGTTAGGTGGACCGATTTTATCGGAACTTTAAGTGGCAGATAGCTCATGTTACAAAAATAGGGATCCGCGAAATAAGCCCATTCTTAAATTAAGTTCACGCGAGTGAAATCGCGTGGCAAAGTTAGATAATAACATGTTCTTAATCCCATGTAAATCACAGTACATGTAGGGCAAACAAAGCAACTGTCAAAGTTGCCTACACCCTGAAAAAGGTATAATCTGAATCGAAGGTAGCGGTAGCCTACATAATTAACAAGCGGCATATATAAATAATTCATGACATCTTTAATTGCGACGCTCCCCGTCTTGGCATCATCGATCAATTCTGTAAGTAGGCCGATTTAGATAGAGAATTCCCTGATGAGAAAGGTGGAGATTTATACCCGAGGGTTTGGAATTTACACACAAGAGTACCCATAGATATAAGTACTATCAACTCTATAAATTCATGTGTTGGTATAGTACCAACACATGAATTTATAAGTAGTACTTAGTAGCAGTTTTGAGCCCAAAACTGCCTACACAAATGAACGCGTTCGGATTATGTAATAATGTGTATTACATACATACATAGATCGATTACATTTAAGTGTCTCTTTGTAATAAAAAAATAAGAAAAAAAAACAATTTAAAAATTTTGAGTTAATCTGTTTGTTCCGGCTAATAGGCTACAAATATATAAAAAAAATATTAGCGTTTCTCAAATCTCAAAACCCATGAATTAAGTGTCCGAGAGTGAAGCTAGTTAACGATTTAAATTTAAGTGTAGGTAGTAGCACTATCAGTATACTTCTCAATACTACTGAGTATTGGGGCCATAACTTTTACACATCAGGTGTATTTTGTTTTTTTTATGAAGTGCCGAATCGTTAAATAGGAATTTCGTTCGGAATATCTCGTATTAGAGTAGGCAGAGGTATTCTAATAGTACACCCATATTTCACCACTTACATTTAAGACACATGTCAGGAGGGCGAGCCTATTGCCATTAAAAGGGTACTGATCCAAACTCCGGTCTGCTTCTGGGATTTATAAAATAAAGTCTTGTTAGTTACACTACTTATTTATAACTCAAGAACGGCTGAACCGATTTGGCTGAAAATTTATGTGGAGATAGTTTAGAACAGGATATAGATTTTTTTTAACATGTTCCGGAACGTTACATAAAACATGGTATAAACACAATAAATTAGGCGTGCGAAACTGTACTAGTACTGCATATATATAATATTAGTATTATAAAAAGTTTAAGTGTTTAAACTAATCCTCGTTGAATATTTCAAGTAGCAATCAAAAGTTTGAAACAGACAAAGTTAAACAAGCGACGAGTGCCATTTCTCGAATCATGAATTAAAATATTTTGGATAAATCTCAGCTTTGTGTAAAGTATTAATCCCATCAAAATACAAACCTATAGAAAATATGCCAACCATCGCAAAATCACCGCTGTAAAAAGTTTTGAGATTTTGAAACAACACAACTGTATTGATGGGGAGGAGATGGAGTACAATTATTATCTTAGCAATCTGATGTCATTACATTTACGCAGTGATTTCAACAATACTCACTCATATTATAAAGAAGAAAGATTTGATTTGTTTGATTGCATTAGACTCCGAAACAACTACACCGACCTCAAAAATTCTTTCAGCTATGGATAGCTGCATTATCAGTAAGTAACATGGGTTTGTTTTATCCCAGTACTTCCATGGAAACGGGAACTACTCGGGTGAAACCACGTGACGTCCGCTAGTTTTTTTATAAGTGAGCGACGCGCGAGTAAGACTTAGGTCTTACAAGCATTTATAGAACTGAGTACCATGTGCGAATTTTATCACTAACGCTGTCGCACGCGCTACTGACATGAAACAGTACCCCTATATTGCGAGTGACGCTAGCGAGTATAGTTTACGAAAACAGTTGAAAACTCGTGATAGGGGTACTGATGTGTATGAGATCGGGATCGGACACCCCCCTGTAAAAGCGACGAGAAGGAACACCTGTGAGTTTTTGCCGATACAAGTCCGGCATAACCCTTCCTCTGAACCTACGTTAGTTCGCGTATCTATGACGGATTTCCCACGGAAAAAAAATATTTGTATGGGATCGAAACAGCGCTATCCGCTAATCTAAAGATGGCGCTGTTTCGATTTCAAAGGATTCTGCGTTTACCTTAACGGCGGGTTAAGTAAGAAAACCCTTTTTACGCTTATTTATCATCTTATTATAACAATATTTTGATAAGAATATTGCGTAGAAGGAATTCTGTTGTGTAACGTTCCAAATAAAATTTCTCAGAATCTTGTCTGCCGTTGAATTATCCGATTTGGAACGCTTAGACTAGGTTTATATTATAATGATTTTATCAAACGAATGTATTCTTATAGGATGATTTCTAAGGGAACAGGTTATATTTGTAAAAATAAAATTGTGTAAATAATTAAAATGGATACGTAATTCAAGGGAGCTCTTGAGAAACCGATGTGATGAAAACTCTGATTAAATATACGACACAAAATAAATTATAAATAATTCCAGGGTCAGTGCTAAAATAAAGAGCACCCTAATCCTCCTCTAGATCATAAGTGCATGAATTCAGCTGCAAAATTTTCTTTTCTAAATGTTAAATAAATGAATTTACAAAAATTATAACCAAAATGCACTAATTGGTGCTGTGTAAGGTCTAGTAACAAAACCGCAATCATTATTGTGTGTCTGCTGACACAATACTAATTGGTCATGATTTTATGTAAAATACTAACATGCAATCATGCCTCAAATGCAAACAATTGGGATAATTAGCTGTTATTAAACTATAATAAATTGATTTGTATAGGTGAATACGATAGGTAAATACAAGTATAGTTATACACATAGCATGTTGTAAATCATCAGCTATCTGCCAGCGGTCCAGCCGTTTCAAAGATTAGCCGGATCTAACAGACGGACAGACAGATTTTTTTTTTAATTTATATACCATTTCTATCTTGCATATTTTCTGAGAATGTGTTTATTTTGAATTACAAACGGACACTTTGGACAAATTGATAATAATATTTTTTTCCCAAGTAATAGATGACCTAGCGTGTTAGGTACATGAAAATAATGTTGATACTTATTCGGCGGTGGTTTGTGGTTGAATTCCAAAAATGACAGATCAACACATTTCGGGCCACACCAAATACGCCATCGAATGTTGACTACGTTTAAACACGTACACACTTGTGGTACAAACCTATTTATTTATTCAATAACTAGAACAGCATGCAGTGCCACTAACACTAATTAGACATTGGTTTTAATATATAATACCTTACTTTGGGTATTGCTAAGGAGTTCCTCTATCATGCGTTTGCACTGTTTTTCTAATTTATACTCACTAGTGGCTCCGCCGAATATTTGTATGATAAATTTAGCAGCGCTTCCTAACGGTGACGTGGAACTAAAATATCTCGTACAAATAATATCAGTGACGCTAGCGTGTATATATTAGGAAAACGATGAAAAACTCGTAATAAGGGTTCAGGCCATCAACCCTATCATGACGGCAACTTTATTAACGTAACAAACGTAAAGTTACTAAGGAAAATTTGTGTCTAAGTAGGTTACACTAGAATAATATTATATTTTCGAAACTTAGCAAAGTTACATACATGTGCTCTTGCCTGTATTGCACGAGGGTAAGCAAAGACCACCGTAGGCCACATGCTACGATCCTTACATACTTCTTTTGCTTCATCCACATTCATACATCTCTTCATACAGTTCCTTCGGTTACGAGTGCTTCGAATTTAACCTTTCTGAGAAATATTATTAATTTGGTCATAGTAGTTCTTCCTTGTACGCTCTATACATTTTATAGAGATATATACTGAGAGTCCGTGCACGCATTATGCGGAAACAAAGCGATTTTTGAAGAATTAAATGTATTACTCACTGTAAATAAGATTCAAACACATACATTATCCAGCTAAACGGCACATAATAACAGGTTCTTTCATTTCACATTACGTAACTTCTAGAATATAAATACCTTAGTAGTTATATGGTACTTTTCGTATAATTAATAGGTCTCAAACCAAGTTAGCGAGCCCGGTTGGTGGTAAATAAATAATGGGGATCGGTGTTTGGGCCCGAATGAGCTAATTAATTAATTAAAAAGGGCATGACTAGTAACGGGGTAGGTGGAGGTTTTATTTTTACTTCTCTTGAATTAAAGTATAGTTTTTTTGAAGGCTTTTTTCTACATGTTTGATAAATTTCAGTTCTTTAATTAGCCTTTCAAAGTAGTATATATTTCTCCATACAAATATTGCCTGTGACACGTTTGTTTCGCTGTTATGTGACTTTTTTATTTAACCCACCACTCTGTCTGCGTAGCTTCAACTAAATTCCATTTTATGTTATCATGAAATTTTGTGTGTAGGGGGTTCAAGGGCAAAAAATAGATCTAGCTAGGTTTCATTTTTGGAAAACATCGTTTTGACTATGTTTTGGGGCACTGAAAAACATACGATATCTTTACAATACGACAGCAACGTGAGGCTTCTAGCTTACGGGGCGACATCGATACTACAGTATTTGCAGTTCGAGGCTGATGTACACCGGTTAAATTTTTTTGTTTTATTTTCCTTTTTTTAATTACAAATATGAGAAAAAGTCATTAAAAAAAAACGAGCGCAGCTCGGTCAACAAGGTTCTATACTGTTAGAAGAAGCGGCGGACCGAAGCCGGTGGAGACAATTCGTGCGCTCAGTACCTCTATCACCGTTTTCGTAATCTATACTCGCTAGCGTCTCCGCCGAATATTAGTATGAGAAATTGTGCAGCGACTCCCAGCGGTGACGTGAAGAACTAAAATATCTCATTCAAATATTGCGAGTGACACTAGCGAGTATAGATTACGAAAATGGTGGCAAACTCGTGATAGGGGTACTGATTACAGTAGCACGATTCACGTAATGATAGCCGTAGTTACGTCGTAGTGACTTAGTCGTCGGCAGTATTTTTGTATTCATTATTATTAAATTAGCTAAAAATGGGCAGCTAAGTGCTCAAATCCCACGGCCATCACTGCTCTTAAAATCTGTAAATAGGAACTTAAATAAATAACTAGACACTAACTTTTTAACATCAGTAATGAACCGAGGACTATTAACATTGCTTTAAATAGTGCAAATATAGCAATTAGCTGCATTTCCGCAGAACAAATACCATTTCATAGGACATGTACAGAGCTTAGTGTGACAGAAATCCGACATTCAGCCGACTGGGCGGCGAAATCCAATTCACAACTGCATTCGACAGCTAGAAAATACCACATAAGCCCGCACAATGTTTATCTGGAAGCATTTTGTTTCATACTTTGGAATTGACTTACAAACTTCCTTTTATACACTACATTATTTGTTATATATGACATTAGTTTATACAGTGTCCTTAACACCATTTTAATCTAAAAGGCATACCATATGTGATGCTGCTTGCAAAATATTTAGAGCATTCGACCAGCCTTTTACATACTCCCCAACGTGGTTTTCCCAAACGAGTTATAGCTTGGGGCGCTTCAACAAGGATGTAAGATATTTATAGGGTCTATTCAATAGAATATGAGGGCCTACTCTCATCGTAATAGCAGTGACCATATTACTAACTTCCAAATTTTTGGATCACAAAATGAAACGTCAAAGCTAAGAAGTTCTTAATGTGCTCTTATTAAACCGATGATGGTAGGCCCCCAGGAGTTACTTTGTTTTATTCTGCTATTATTATAATACAAAGAAATAGTTATCCTAGTGAAGTGCAGTCTAATATGCGCAAAACAGCATGGGTATCATTTACAAAATATTAGACTTGAAATAATACAGCTTCCACCGAAAGATGTATATAGAATAAACATGTTTTAGTTTGAAAGAGACATTTGACACACGCCTTTAAATAACTTGTGACAGTTGTCAACATTTATAATGTAACTTCTTAACTAATAATAAATGACTGAATACCAAACTATGGTTAATTCTAAACTAAGTTTCCACAGTATTCTGAATTTGAGGAACTATGTCTAGTAACAAATTATGTTGAGCGGTAATACCTTATTGTTAAGTTATTTTGTGTTTTGCCCTAGTTTAATGTATTGATCGAATACCTGTGACTCAATAATTTTGGAAGTCATCAAGAATACATTTCGAAATAATATAGAGATGAAAATATTACTACTAGTTCCGTGCTCTTAATATGAAAGACTAACTATAGCCCACGGTTGTACCTGTGTGTTGTAATTCATTTCATGGGTGAAAGTCTTGTCAAAACCAGTCCAGCCGTTTTGGAGATTAGCCGGAACAAACAGACAGACAGACAGACAGACAGACGGACGGACAGACTGACTGAAAAAAATATTGATTTTTGTGCCAGTTCCGTATTGGCGTGAATAAGTATATAGTGAGAAGCAAATTTTTTTTTTGAATTACAAACAGACATTTCAATTTTATTTATCTGTATAGATAAGTGCAATTTAGTCTCAAATTTTACTTTGCTTCCAGTACGTCTACAAGTTAGTTAGGTAATTAAGCCAAAAATATAATATTAATATTAAATGCATCCTGTGTTATGACTAAATAACGCTAATCCTTAGTATCTTTGAGAATTTCGCCCAAACTACACAAAACGGCCCAAAGCTTAGAGAAAAATAATCTAAGCTTTGCAGATTAACGAAGGGATATAGGGCCTAGTTAAACTCCTTAACAACCTTAACAATCTCCTCCAGCATTGGGACTGTTATAGCTAAAATGTGAACATTAATTTAAACAAATACCTGTATAAATGAAAGGATTCAGGCGACTGGGACCGCTAGCTAACTGGGACCACGTGCCTATATGCTAATAAATTTAAACGAATTACGTTTAAATTTATTTTTATTATCTGGAGAGTGGAACCACTCCTAATTTTATTAACCTAGTAACCTCTTCAGTTACATAAAATCCGGTGTAATATATTGATGCTAATTAGATATGTGGTTCCAGTCGACCGATTCAAAAATTATACCAGGTGACTGCGACTGCGGTTCCAGTTGTCTCATCATCTCCCTGGCCTTATCCCATACACTGTTGAGGTCGGCACTTGATTCAACCCGGTATGACTGATCACTTGATTTTTATACGAAGCGACTTCCATCTGACCTTTGCAATCCCTTTAACGAGGAAAATCTGTGATCTGGGTTAAACCAGTTGTCAGACTATTTTAGGCCTCCGACTGACCTGTAACGATTGCCAAATATGATAAATTGGCAACCGGGACCGACCGCTTAACGTGCTCTCCGAGGCATGGAGGGCGGTCACCCATCCAATTACTGGCTAGAGGTAAGGTTGCTTAACTTCGCTGATCGAATGATATGCGCAATAACAACTGTGCCATGAGTTTCTTACCAGTTACCTGTATCCTCATAAATTAATTTTATACATTCCAACGTGATGTTTATTTTGACAAAATGTTATATGAGATCCAATTCCCTACACTCGTTAGAGCGATGACCTCCACTAACCCTAAATCCTTTGAAAATAAATAACACGAACATGTCTTCACAAAGGTTTCCCATTAGAAAGAACCCTAATAATGTAGCTGTAATTCGTCGGCAATAGTAGTGAGATAAGGCGAAATAACCAATAATTTTGCTTGAAGATACGCAGTTATTAGGGAAACTTGTTTTCGTAACTTAGATCTCTCGGAAAATACGTAAAAGTTTAATAACCTATGATACTGATATCGTGACGTAAATGATTTATTAGATAAAACTTAATGCAATAAAATATCTCTGGAAAACATATATTACTACATGTTTTCTAGTACTTAACTAGTAATAACTTTCTTTTTATTATTAAATAACTTACACTGGTCTAGTTTTTTGCCTGATGGTAAGTTATGACGTAATATTACATGTTGTACTACCGCAGTATTACATTGTATATCAAACTTATGATTTAGAAGGCAAATTAAAAGTTGCTTCGTATGAAAATCAGGTGATCAGCCGCATCGGGTTGAATCAAGTGCCGACCCCAACAATGTATGAGATAAGATCAGGAAGATGGTTATGAATTTAGGAAGCTAATAATACGTATATCATAATTATGTTCACGCCTGTGTTCCCCAAAGGGTTCCCCATAGAGAAGGGAGGATAGGTCCCATATAATAGAGGGCGAGCCTATTGCCATTAAACGGGCTCTAATCCAGACATGTGCTGCTACAAAGAAATTACAAACGGAAAAACTCAATAACACTTTGCCCGACCTGGGGGTCGAACTCAGGATCGGAGCCTCGTGATCCGCAGCATCGTTTCTATTAGGCTAATGAAGTAGTCAAGTACAGAGAATGTAGAATATGAATATGAACTAACCCGTAACCCGTGGAACCTAATGACATTTTTAAATAAAAAGTGGCCTTAGTTACTCCGTGTAAAATTTTCTACTTGCCAGTGAAAGTCCCGTCAACATCGGTCCAGCTGTTTCGGAGATTAGCCGGAACAAACAGAAAGAAAGATAATTTTTTTTTAAAAGTTTTTTAATATCAGTACCTTATATACTTTCGTAATATGTATTTAGTGAAATGCAGTGATTTTGGAATTATAAACAGGCACTTTATTTATCTGCATAGATAAATAAATTTCCTTTAATATTGCTATTGTAAAATCTACTAACTATAAACATAAAAATACGTATGAAAATAGTCATAATTTTTTTTTTTTAACTAAAAGCATTTCACAACTTAAATAATTACTTACGTTCTTAAAAGGTAGTATTCTTTAATATCATCCAGTTAAACATTAACGTGGCTCTATAAATCGTAGATAAAATTGTGTTAACCATACGGAAAAAGTAATTAAGATACCAAAAAATAATGGACAGTAACTTTGGTACCCTAATTAAATATTAATTATACTTACATACGTAATACTCGACTAAGTACGTGGTCCTACTCATAGTAGCTTCGTGGAAAAATATTAATTAAGTTCATGTTGTAGCTTTGCATTGCAGGTTTACACGCGTAGCATTAACAAAAAAACTATGACGTTATTTATTGGTTTCTTTAATTGAATAGAAACTTTATTATTAATACAAAGAACACTATTTATAACTAATTACAAGTAGAAAGCTGGGCCCAAATCGGTGCCTATTATATCTTCAGCTATCTGCCAGTGTAATCTCCTATTAAAATCGGTCCAGCTGTTTGAAAAATCAACCGTTATAAACAGACAGGCGCTCAGAGAAAATTTTATCTTGGTTTTTTATGTAAGTAATGTGCCTGTACATATTCATATTTTAATGCATTTGGAAAAATCTATTATTTTGGAATTACAAGCAGACATTTCAAATTTATTTATCTGCATAGATATAGATTAAATAATATATGTTTGACATAGATTAATAAGTTTTTAATTAAGATTACCTGTGTGGCAAGCATTTAGTATCCTAAACTATCTGAATGTAGGTAAACGTGAACTTACATACTGGATAGTTGAAGCTATCTAAATGGTTGGAATAATTTATTAGTTCCCACAGTAGGGTCGCGTCTTGGGAACTACTTTGTGGCCACAACTTTGTAAAGACCTGAGATTTGCCTAAGTTCAATAGGGATGGTTCAAGTCAAGTGAAATAAGGTTTAAGAGGTTAATTATCTGTAGAATAATGCCGTCGAATGTTATATTTCAAAGAAAACCTGTTATACTCGAGTAATATAAATATAGCCTTTGTCTACCCTAAGGGTCCATTCTAAATATCTGTGAAA
The DNA here is from genome assembly GCA_929442735.1 of Watsonalla binaria. NCBI lineage: Eukaryota > Metazoa > Arthropoda > Insecta > Lepidoptera > Drepanidae > Watsonalla > Watsonalla binaria. The sequence continues at coordinate 4,820,441 of OV838932.1, forward strand.
GACTGATTTTGGAAAATCACCTCTTAGATGCATACAAACTTACGAAAACTACTATGAAATTAATACATATACATTATCGTTATGATTTCCATTTGTTTTAAATAAACTAAAATAAACAAGCTCACGCCATCCCAGAAGGGTCCCCGAAGGTGTAAGCACATTTTACCGAATATGATTAAGTGCCAACGTGACAGAGTCCATCGCCATCTCAGGCACAATGCATATGTTCTTGAATTAGTTCTCAGACATATGCAGGTTTTCTAACGATAATTTCCTTACCGTAAAGCACGTGGGGTGAAATTACAAATTGATTGATTAAAATTTAAAATTACTTAAGTACTATATAATGAAATGTACATAATGACAGCTGAGTTTCATGCCGGTTTATTTCAGAAGGCTAGTTTCCGAACTGGTGGATTTTTTTTCCTTCATAAGTGCCTTATCAGGCCTAACCTGAATAACCAGGCCTAACCATTTCATTTCCATTGTTACGTTTGAACTTACTCCATCAGGAACCACCGCAGAAAAGCCTACAGATGTGAAGTTTTAACTGCATACGTTGGAAAAACTGTTCATTACATACCAACTGTTCGTACTAACTAGCACATTAAACTTACACACTTACCAGTAAGAATACTGAGTAGAAACTTGATTGTGAAGCCACCGTTCCGACGCCTTATAGTTCCTATTCACTGCATACTTCACGTAGAGTATTCGCGCCATTAGTGCGGTTTAATGAGGTGCTTTATTAGTTAAATAAAGTGTCTTTTTTCTTGTTCTTTACTAACGCTTGTTTCACTTACAAAGGGTATTGTGAAACCTAAAATTGTTTTACCTTATCTCTTTCTTATACATACATACATACATATGCTCACGCCTGTATCTCATGGGGATAGGAAGATACCATCGTTTGCCACGTGCTACGATCCTTACAAACTTCTTTCGCTTCATCCACATTCATGCATCTCTTCATACACTTTCTTCAATTACGAGTGCTCCGAATTTATCTCTTTCTTATACTCAACTCATTTTGTGATAAGTGCCCAGTACGAGTTGGGAATCACAACGTTAAAAAAAAACTCTTCATCACTACACAATAAAGACAATGATTAATTAAAATGTCGTTACTCAACGGTCTTTGAAGAATTATCTTATAGGTATGCAATTTTTGTGGCACAGTTTATGTAAGTATATTGGATAGGTTTGAGAATATATTATATACCCCTAAGTAATAAGTAGACTAGACATTCTCTCGCGTTAAAAAAATTGTGCTATTAAAAAGATACAAAATATGTGGAAAATGACGTAAATCAGTCGTGACATATGTCATTCCCACACATTTTGTATCGTTAGCGAAACGCGAGAATAATGTTATCTACAGGCCAAGGGTGGTTCACTCCAAAAATGTATACGCCAAAACAACGTTTACCGGGCACGGCTAGTATTCTAATAAAATGTACCGCCGAAGCACCTACCTAGACATTTTAATAATGCATCCTGTGTCATCCACCCCATATCATCTCTCGTCCCCATTTATATGCGACGTAATCACGTGCCTACTGAGTAGGGCTGTCATACATACGGATTTGTAGGGATTTTTTTTGATCTACCACTCATGTGGAACATGTATAATGAAAGTTTAATTCATGCATCAGACATATAGAGATAACAATAACGCTGATAAAAGTCTGTGTAAAACATGTAAACTCGTGCTGGGCTAGTTATTAAGCGATGTTTTGTCTTCATTATCCGGGATTATACTTAAATGTCTTGCTATTTCAACAGGCTTTTTACTAAGGTGTGTGAGCAGTCGATCGCTACGCGATGCAAGTCAGATTACTAGTGTCCTTTATATGAGTTTTTTTTAAACTTAACTGCAGGGATTTCACCCGTGCTTTACAATGAAGGAATACATCGTGTCGAAACCTGCATATGTCTGAGACGTAATTAAAAGACACGCCATCACAGGGCATTATATGCCTGTGATGGCGATGGACTCGTCATTTGTCACTGTGGTACTCGGTGAAGAGATTACTCCTTACCCGTTCGGGGTAAGGGGTAACTTGGGCATATATTTTATTACTTTCCGTAAGTTCCTACTTTATAATGGTAACCCTACGACGGAGTATTCTCTTTAATGAAGACTGTTGATAGCGAGCGAGGTGTGACTTTATTGATCTGGTATAATGAAGAATACGACCAGCGAAGTGATACGGCTTGTTGAGTGCTTTTGCGTGGATAGGAAAATAAATAAGATGCGCTCTTAATCGCTGAGAGCTTCTGATATATCCCTACGTTAGTTGATTAGGTTACTTCACGGCGAAGGTTTATTTTCATTTATATGTGAATGACGTAACTTGATATAAGTACAAAAATCGTGCCTCCCTCACGTCCTAAAACTACTGATTGTTCAGGAGCTGGAAACAATTATGCCTTACATACTTATTATATTTTTTGCGACTATTATCTATACATTTTTTTATATAAAGCTAAAGAGTATGTTTGTATGTTGTAAATACTTTTATATGCATTAACTGAATCTATTTGTTTATTTATTAATATACATTTTGAACGGCCAGTGACACAATATATGTAGTACACAATACATTGATATATATACACGGCATATAAATGCAAACAAATTCAAACATTAGCTTCACAAGAAAAAATAAGCTGTCATTATGTAATTACAAACAGACACTTAAATATTTGTAAAGTATAGATAAAGTAAGATGGATCTAGAAAAACTCAGCTGGTAGTGTTGCCATCAGCTATAATTAGATAAATAATGGATAATCGAAACAAACAGTCTCAGAAGTAAGTCTAAGCTACCCGGTATTATGCTAATGTTATGAAAAGCGCAGTGTAAGAGCCCAGCGTTATGAATATTCATGTCCTGGGAAAAACTTCCATTTTTACTGTACACCAGCGATGATTTTCATATTATTATAGCTTTACTTTGCGTTTGTTTTACAGCTTAATTAGTAAGTTGAAGGTTTAGATGGATTTCGTTAACTTGTTTTAAGTTATTCAGATAGGTATTCATCTCGTATTAGTTATGAGAACGATAATCCAACAATGTACTCTACTATGAGCTGTCTCCTTTTTTCTATTCGATCTATTTACTTACATCTATACTTATATAAGATACTGAAGAGTTTGTTTGTTTGAAAGCGCTAATCACAGGAATAATATCCGTCAGATTTGAAATAAAATATTTCAGTGTTATACTTATAGGCCATCTATCAAGGAAAATATTTATAAAGGTCCTATCATCACAGTAAGAACTATCGCAGATTAAGGTTCGCGTTTTCCCAAAGTAACTATTCCACGCGGAAAAAGTCGCGGGCAGAAGTTAGTATTATTGTATATAACAGCCGTGGTGGCCTTGATGTTTGAGCAGTCGCCTACTACGCAAGCGAGGTAAGTTCTAATTCCAGCGGGGCCTGTACCAATGAGATTTTCTAAAAAACTTATGTACAATGATTTCACACCACGTGCTTTACGCTGAAGGAAAACATCGCGAGGAAACCTGCATATTTCTGAGAAGTAATTCAATGACGTATGTAAAGTGTCTGAGACGGCGATGGACTCACCATCTGTCACATTGGCACTTAATCATCTTCGGTGAAAAGTGGGTGTTGTGATTACAACACCTCTGCCTACCCCTTCGGGGAATACAGGCGTGAGTATATGTATGTAGCTACTTGCTTAGCCTGGGTGGCTTTAAGATAAGGCAGGTATATAGGTTAGTGTGTATTGTCCCTTAAATAGTATAACTTTCTGTAAATTTCTAAACGCAATTTTTTTTTTCTAGGCATATCCTAAGTATTTCTTAAAAAGTTATCCTTATTTTGTAATTATTCTGACAGGTTTCTCGTTCTTTATTTTAACTTGAAAGGGACACACTTTGTTTCTGTGTGCAAAACAATTAACTAGATGTTTGTACCTACTTGATTTGTATAAATATTAACAGTATTCCCCTACGAGACATAAATCTTACTGTAAAAAAATAAAACATCCGATGGCGCGAAATATTGGCAACTTGCCTAACATTAGTTTGGGTAAGAGACGGGATCCTTTCGAAACTAAACAGAGATAAGTTTGTGTTTGCCTTCGTCAGTCTTCGACTATGGGACACAATGTGGTCGACATTTTATAATGTTTTGCAGTGTTCAAAGACCTGTGGCCGTGAGGTTTGAGTCGCCTGTTACGCAAAAACGACGCAAGTTCGAATCCCAGCAAGGCCTGTTCCGATGAGTTATTTGTTAAGTTAAACTTATGTGCTGTCAGAGTGATTTCAGGTTTTTTTGCTCAGAACCGTATGTGGTAATTATTTGACAAGTGCAAATTTTGATCCTATTTTCAGTATGGTATGCTGGCTGGACAAATGTTTTTATTTTAAGAAGTAAAACAAAACAATACAATATAAATACAATATAATTATAAAGAAAAACTAACCGTCGGGATTGAAACTGGATTGAAGCAGCAAAAATCACTTCGATCCTAATAAAAAAAAAATGGTCAAGGAATTTCTAGGTTTAAAAATAATGCGGTCGTTTTCAGGGAAGGCACACAAAATCTTATATAGAAAACTGCTAGTGGAAAATTGTGAAAAATAGCTTCTCGGGCAGTGGAACGGAATTTGTACATTATATCCACCTTTGATATTAAAAATTGCTTTGCATAATATTATTCTCAACTCGATATTTCTCGTACGATTCTAACGCACGGATATGAAACGTCGGTAATTTTATGAACAGGTATTTATAGCTCAATCTTGAGTTTTATTTGAAGCTAGTTGTGCCCCAAGGTTTCACCCGTCTAGACTTAATTTGCGGAAAAGCGGAGCCTATTTTTTTTTAAATAAAAGCTTATGTTACTCCTTGTTACATCAGCTATTTGCCAATGAAAGTCTCGTTAAAATCGGTCCAGCCGCTTTGAAGATTAGCCGGAACGAACAAACAGATCGAAAGAGGAAAATTTTATAAAAATAGTTTTTGTTATGCATCTAATGTAAAGCTAGTAAGTTTGGAATAAAAAAAACACTTAATTTTTATTTATCTGATTGCTTTGAAATTAAGAGTTAAAATAACATCGATTGTATCAGTATCGAAAAAAAAAACAAGATTCTTTAAGTGTTTTGTGTGTGCCTCTGCGTATGACACTTGTACGTTTAGTCATGATATGAGGACACACGATCAGATCTCCATAACTTGTAAAACTTTGAAAACACAAACAATACATTATTCACACATACAAACTCAAGGGAATTTCTTGTACTACGCCTTTGTGGAGAAAAAGTGGCATAACCCATTTGTAGCTAAAAGTGCAAAATATAGCCCCATATACTCGGCAATTTCTGCAACTGAGGTTGGAATTATATTTGTGCCGTGAGCAAAATGGATACAAATGTCTTTTGCACAACCTACTCAGCAATTACGGTTAAGAATAATACAAAGAGACGTAAAGATACGATAAGAAATAAAAGTTAGTATTTTTTCAGCTTTATTTTTCTGCAGAAATATCAAACTTTACTTGAAGCTATTTTATTTAAATAGTTGTGATAGTTTAATGGTTTTGCCATGAAAGTATAATGAGTTACAAAAACGTGTTCAGATTACGTTCCTTAATTTAAATAAATAATCAACGCCATCTAGTTCGAAACTAGCAAAGCTTGCGTTATTCGTACCAGACGACGGGTATAAAACTTAAATACTTTTTTTGTAAATGCATACTTATAACACCTACTAAACACCCAGACATAAGTCAAACATTGTTTGGCCAGACGCGGGAATCAAATCCGCGACACCTAGAAGCAGCCAGGTATGCTAGACAAACGGAGTCGTCGCTACAGTTTTCTTTAACTTTTTGAAACTGTATGGAGCATACGTAATATGTGAGTGTATAATGTAGGTATATGCAAAATCAATAATATATATATGGAGGATACATACACGAGTTCATAGCGCGGCCTCACGCAATAAATTCACCAAAATTACTTTCAAAGAACTGTAATGTCTGAGTTGACTGTCACAGTAGTCACAATCACTGCTGCGGCACACGAGGTCCTGGGTTCCATATCCGCGTCACACAAAGTGATATAAACATATATGGATATATACAGAATATATGGAAATGACATTAATCAGGCACATTTCAACACGATCGATACATTTTCTATCGTTTCTATTAGCGAAGCGTAAAGCCAATCTTACTTTCGCTACACGCCCAGATACGCTACTTTCGCTGTTTCAAATGTCAGTGGCATTTTCAGTATAAAAAAAAAATTACATTTATCATGAACAGCTAAAGCCTACAGTTATGGCAACATCTATCAATCTTTAAATGATGTAACAGATTTTTTAGCTACATATACAGTGGACTTTAGCCATAACAAATGGCTAAAGTCAGTTGATGCAACCCAACATAAATTTACAATGTACAAAGTGGGTTTCCTTATACATCTTCAATGTAAATCAATGGCCTCGGTGCCCCCTCTGTACGCAAGCTCAAGTTTCCCATAAGTATCTGACACCTGGGTTGTCCCTTCATTAATCATACATTCGGAAAATTGTACTTGACGCTTTGAAGTATAATAGAGATAGTGGATCATCATTATGTAAAAGCTATTGTTTGTTGAGGGGGTCGTAGTCTACTTATTATTTGATCAGCGAAGTTGATTAAGCAGCCTCAGCACAAGTCAGTAGTTAGATGGATGACCGCTCGAGTTCCCTCCATGCATCGAGCACATTAAGCCAAAATTAGAAACTGAAGAAAAATTACAGTATCAGAAGGTTGCAAGACCCACGTTATCAGGATAAAATCAACCCTACACTCAAACTTTTTCTCTTATACGCTACGTTTTATAAATAACGCCTTTTTATTATATCAAAAAATCTCCCTTGGTTTTTGGTTCACATTCCCAAAACTCACCGCAACTACCCTTGAGTGATTTCGAGGAAAGGGTTTTAAAAATAACCGTTCCGCTTTACCGATCTCATCTTCATTGGCAATTGGAAGGCTCCCGGCGGTACAGTAGCAACACAAAATATAAATTAACACAAGGCCAGCTCTCAAACAAAGTTACGTTGAAGAGCGTCTTGCTCATATAAAAGAGGCTGTCTGTATTTTATCAGAAACTGGTTAAAATTGTAACAGGCATTTTGATTAAGCAAAAGGACGATCTTGCAGCCAGGCGTTATCTTAGACCTGTAAACGAGCAATATATATATTGATCGAATATCATCCGGCGTGTAGAGAGCAATTCTTGTATATATATATTTAGCCCACAGGGGTTAATATGGATGTGCAAGTAAATATCATGCTACATGGATTTCTAGGTAATTTTTATACTGGTCAAAAGCGAAACACTGTCTTTCATTTATGGTGCTAATTCTGACATGAGCCGGACGATATTCGATCAATATAGGAAGCCGCCTACCGGTTACCTTTCAATGTTGTGCTAGTAATGCTTGGATGTAACCAACCGTGCCCGCACATACTATCGCTTGGTTGTCTTGGGATTTAGAAGAGCAACTATTTTATAAGACAGGTGCTGTGTGTTAGCTACATACCTCGTGAAACATAAAAAGCTGGTTTAAAAAATACGCAATTCCGTCGGTGTCGTTTCAGGTTGTTCAAAGGTAACTTTTGAACATGCACTATCTGTTATATATAACTACCTACTGGTTGAATTTTTTTTAGAGTAGGATGTCAGGTTTGTAATTCAGAGGTGGAGATTATGCCAACATTTTAGAAGAATGCAGTAAAATAATACTAGCTTTGAACAGTGAACTTGTGTCCCTACTCTGACGTATGGAGGTGATTGTTGAGTTTAGCAGAAGCAACATGAAAGTAGAGTGAATGCAATGGAAATGCGTACGTTACGAAGTATGTGTGGGGTCACCAATGTAGATCGAATGATAGTATGATAAGAGACATTGCAAGATATGTAATTGACTGTTATAACCGAAAGCACGGCTAAAATTAAATCAGATTCGAAGTCAACAAGTTATTCGCAAAAGCATTTACACAAGTTGTGATTTTATTGAAGCTCATATTTAACCTCTTATTGCCATGATAGTTTGACTCTTATTATGAGACGGATGTATATGACGTGTACACATCTGTCACTGTCACACAGCTGAACTATCATTGCAATAGGAGCTAATTTTTGGGCCTCTGGACACTACACGGCACATATTACTCTTCATTACATGTGCCGAAACATTGGCAGCCCTGATTTGTCAAATGTATTTCAAAACGGTACGTACGTAGTGTACCCAAATTTGTTCAACTGTGATTTATTTTGTAATTGGATTTTGGTTTCTTGATCGCATCATCAGTAAGTATTTTACGAAGTCAAATTAATAGACGGGTCCAAAAATAACTCATAATTATACATATCTTTCAGATAAAAATCTCTCATATAATCACATAGTGAATCAATAATTGATTCGATTCAAATACGAGGAAACTATACTGTTATAAAACTAGGCTCTAGTAATACTGCATTGCATCGCCAGGAATTGGGCTACTCTCTAAAGATATTCGTGTTGCATCCCTCGGGACCATCAAATACTATTACAGTGGATACGCTTTGACCCGGTTCGAAGGTAAACGAGATACTTGGCAACTACTCTGCTTTCTGAAAAGATAACTCGAATCTTTTAACTTTGAGCCGATACCTACCTTTTGGAAAGAGGATTTAATTTGCCGAAGTTTAGATCATTAAATTTGCTTGTGACTTTTCTAAAGGTTGGTTCTATTCTATCTCTATCTTGTTTAATTAATTGTATCTATCTTATCTTAATATATATAAATCTCGTGTCACAATGTTTGTCCTCAATGGACTCCTAAACCACTTAACCGATTATAATAAAATTCGCACACCATGTGCAGTTCGATCCAACTTGAGAGATAGGATAGTTTAAATCTCAAATTATAGTCGCAATTTTAAATTATTGCTAATTATTTGTCTGTTATTATTTGACAGTCACAATTATCTGTTAACTCCAAATGATTCTAACAGATGTCGATACCTTTCGACTGGGTTGAGTAAGTAATCAATAGATGGCGCTGCTATGGTAAATCTACGAACGTGTCATATAAGCTACATTTTAACAGCATAATTACCACGTGTTGTTGACGCTATAAAATTAATTAAATTTATTTTGTAGTGAACGAAATACCGTATAATTCAATTATTTCCACTTTAATATACTTATATTTGTTATAAAATTAAATTGAAATAATAAATCTGATAAATTTTTATTTTGTACCTATTGATTTCTGCTTAATATCAAGTGTAAGAACATTTTAATTAATTGTGTTCAACGTACTTCCCCTTCAAATCTCAATCCAGTGAATTTGTATACCAACATCAACATTTTCGTCTTTGTTCGTAAATAATTTCATTGTACTAAAGGGTTATAGTAGTAGAAAGTCAAATAAGGAGATCACCATATTTTTTTACAAATACCATCTGTGTGAAAAAGCATAGTGGACTCCGTGACTGATGTTCTCTTATTGTTCCTCTTAGATTGTTTACTATAATGTAATATGACAAAAACTTTAGCCACAGCAACGCGTGGCCGGGTCAGCTAGTATCTATATAGATAAATAAAAGTGTCCGTTTATAATTCCAAAATAACACCTTTTGACTAAATGCATATAAAAGTATACACGGTACTGATTTAGAAAACCATTTTTTTTTAATCTGTCTGTTTGTTTCGGCTAATCTCCAAAACGGCTGGACCAATTTTGACGGGACTTTCACTGGCAGATATCTGATGTTTCAAGGAGTAACTTAGATTACATTTATTTAGAAAACTAATTAGGATTCCGCGAGTCAAATCATGAAGCTAAGTCTACGCGGGCGAAAGCAGGGCACAAAATGAGATTTTGGCTGTTGCGCATTTCAAAATCAAAATTGCAATAGATTATAAAAAATGTTGAGATTCTTTCTTCGTAAAACCGTCATCAGAACTTTATATTAATAATTTTTTTTAAATATCATCTTTTACTAATCATACGACTTTGCAGTAGCAATCTAGCCTTAATTAAGACAAGTATTATTTTTAATTTGACTTATTATTCTACTACAAGGGGCCTAGTAAATGTTTTCTTATCGATGTTTATTATTGTGACATATTTTTTGATATTTTATTATAATTCCCTAACCTCCTCTGCAAGTAGCTAAACTAACATAAACATAGCCACATTTGTTCTCATAACTACGCCACCTCTTCAATAATTCAAAACCAGACGCACAATACGTACAAACTTACATCAAAGTCAGAATTACAACTGTAACTAACTCGTAGATTTTCGTTTCCTCATACCACAAATTTGGTAGCGTGATACACTAATTTCGACTACAGCATCACAGCGCAAATTGAGCCCTATTTCATACGTACTCTTAGTAGAATATTTCCCATTGAGATGCAATGAGGTGTGAGGTGGATAACACGAATGTCTTGCCTGTTACAATGGATGTCTGGAACTCTGGATGTGTTAAGGGGACAGCGAAGACGTTTTTTCTCATAAAAGCGTAAACAAATATAAGGGTGGATTATAAATCCTCCTCTTTCTTGTCGTGGGTTAAGAATTATATTAATTTGATTTCAATCCTTTTTGACGTACTTATATTTGTATACGGGTAATTGGTTGCCTTGGTCCGTGAATTTTTACATTTCAAAACGCTTTCAAAAAAGGTAATGCGAATGTTACGATTCAAACGATATACTTTTTTTGTTTTGTAATTTTATACGAAAATGTATGAAAAAACCCTCGAAAATGATATAACTAGACGTCATTGGTGGCGTCAATCATCCCTCCCTGCCTCCCCTCCCAAGGAACACTAGTGACCTTACTAACCACAGGAACACTTCTCTAAGAAGGCATTATTAGGGCTGCAATCTTCTAAAAATTTGGTATATTGGTATATTCAATATATCATGGACATCAATTACCGCTTTCCGTTACAGTGATTTTATTTATCTTAGTCTAACTTTTGTTTGGGCAAGCCAGCCTCAGCCGGCCTCTTAAGTTAACATAAAGAATTTTTATACAACTATATTCTAGTAGATGTTCAATATCGTTGCCTGCACTTCACGTTGTGTTGAAGCTTTACGTGAATACAATGTACTTTTGTATTTTCATTGAATTCTACCCTTGGATAAATGTTTTATCATCATTCTTTTCAGCCGCAAACATGTCCACAACTTCGTAAACTTAGATCATAGAGTAAATAAAAGTATCAACACAATTTTAACCTCCTTAGACTCTCCCTTTTATACACGTTGTCAATTTTAACAGTTTAGTTATGTCAGTGTGAGTGTATTTATTGTGTATGTAACGCCATATATAAGTACTAGTTTCTGCCCGCAGCTTCACTTGCAGAACCCTTTCTAAGTGTATTTAATACTAACACGCCATCAAGAACATACCCTACAAACTTTTAAAGAGAGCGGTGTAGGCTGTGTCAGTCAGTCAGGACGTTTGAATTTTATATATATAGATTTTTACAGTATTGCGTTGAAAACTTGGTACGCAATGTTTTTATTCGATTTTTAACCAAAAAAGTAAGGAAGTCTGTTTCTTTACTCATGATAAGTATGTATTGATGTAATAATGATTCTGAAATTTCTTTAATTAAAAATTCCTTATCGTAAGTTATAAATTCAAGTAACAATTAGTTACATGATTCAAAATATTCCAAAGACATTGAGAAAAGCAATTAGTAACATACCTGAAGAAAATACGTTCATATGTTCTGAAACATGGGACGGAAGTTAAATTACCTTCTCTCCAAGTTTCCTGTAACATAAAGCCATTAATAAAGAAATTCCTGCAAGCACGATGCGCAACTTATCATATTTTCCGATGTTCTAGAAACATCCTGAAATAATATTATGAATATGAAATTGTTACATTGTTGAACTTCGTGAGTTTAATATGTTTTAAAATATACTTAAAAATCTGTATCAGAAAACATTTGTTACACTGCATTCTTGGCACCAGCCAATAAGTTTTTCAAATAGAGATAGTTCTATTTGGAAAATATATTCAGTGGATGATAAAGCCGTGGTAGACGTGGGGTTTGAACAGCTGCCTGCTACGCAAGCGACGCAATTTCGATTCCCAGCTGCGCCTGCACCAATGATGTGGACCACGTGCTTTACGGTCAAGGAAAACATCGTGAGGAAACCTGCATATGTCTGAGAAGTAATTCAAATATGTAAAGTGACTGATACGGCGATAAACTCACTATCTTAATCATCACTTTATCATCTTCGGTGAAAAGTGGGTATTGTTATTACAACACCTCTGCGCCTCTTACCCCTGCGGGGAATACCGGCGTAAACATGTATACGTAGGATAATTTTAGGTGGTTTATAAGATACTATCGAGTTAAAAGTATAATACCTTGTAACATTGAACCTCTTACGTCGCATTTAGAGTAAGTAGATGGTGTGAATTGTGATATAGATCGCGCTATTGAAAGCTGTATCACGTTATATAAATATATTTTGTACCATAGATAGAAATACTAGTTTTCTCAGTTCAATAGTGTGACACCCCCGAACAGACCTAAAGATGATTATAATATTTTCTCGACACGACATAATTTGGTTATAAAATACGGATACGTTACAACATGTCTTATATAATGAAATGTTTATATTATGTAGTTAAAAATGTAATGTAATAAATACATATTTTGTAACCCAAATTTTTAATGTAACACAAAAATTATTTAACGTACTATATAATTGATTCTCATTACCGAATCTGATAAAAGGTAGTTACTAAAATTCGAGCATTTTTTATAAAGCATATTAACTTAAATCTAGTACAATAGAATTACGAGAAAAAGTAAACTAAAAATTATAAATAGAACACAGAAATAGTTTAGTCGAGTAAACATCAGACGACATAAAGTTGAACTGTCAATTTGTTTAAAGGGTTAGCTCCATGAACCGTTTTTCTATTCATCCTTTCTACACAGTCCTTTCAGGTTCGAATGAAATCCAAACAAAAGGCCTCCCGTTAGTTATATAGAACCACGACTGTCAGGAAACAATTTTATATTTCATTTGCATCCGGACGGAGCGCAATTATTCGTATTTATAAAGCCCTCAATGCATCACAGAATGACGTATGACATGGCAGCACCACGCCGAAACAAATTCACAATACAGAATAGAGCTTTCAGAAATACGAGTTATAAAAAATGACAAATGCTGCGATATTTATTCGTAACACATGGATAGCTTAGGGAGAAATTTCATTTATTCACCACTAGCTATGAATTTTTTTATTGAGTTTAGGATCAGGTAAGTTCTGATAAGATCACTTATGAACGTCGAAGAACTTCGCGCCTTCGTGTGCCGTCTATATCAAATTTCGATTCAGCGGCTTGTCGTGAATAAGTAGATAGAGAGACAGATACACTTAACTTAGTATTAGTATAGATTTATTATGATTAAGAGTACTACGGTCTAGTGGAACGTAAGCTTGTTTGTCGTCGTAATTGAGTAATTCTGTGAAATTTGTTTGCTCATTGTTGTTATCGTGCAAGTGCAGCTAGACAAGCGTATTTATATCTATACAGATAAATAAAATTTAAGTGTCTGTTTGCTATTACAAAATAACAGCCTTTCACAAAATACATACGAAAAATCCCATACACACTTTGCCTAATCCGGGGATTGCATCCAGGATGTCGTGTTTCGCAGTAGCGACCATAAGACCAACGAGGCAGTTAGGAAAGAAATTTGTCGTTAGGAAACTCAAAGCCCACCAACGTCTCTCCGTATAAAGCAATATTTCCAAGTAGTTTATAAATTACCCACAAGATATCGAATCGTTATATAACTATAACGTCAGTCTCTACATTTTGTTCCATTAAGGTATAATGGCCTAGAAAATATACATACCTTAGCTCGCATGAAACTTCACCATCATAGAAAGTCCGACGTGAATTAAAAATATTGCTTTTTTATTCCAATGTTACTGCATCCAATTAAACGGAATAGTTCCACTTTGCTGTATTTCACTCCGTATTAATTACATGTAGTATTTTTCGTTTCATTCCTCAAAACATTGTAGTTATAAATATCATACTCATCAAGTACCTTTCCGTTGAATATGACGGATTAAATATCAAAGAATTCTTGAATATAACTGCTGATATTTGGGTGTACTATATCTGCTTTCCCTTCAGGGATTACAGTCGTGAGCATATTACTTACAGAATTCATACATAATAATGTATGATGATACATTATTATTTATGAATTCTTAGGCAACCTTAGACATAAATGGCCTGGGCTGGATTATTATATAAGTATGATTTCAATTAAAATAAAAAGTATGTCTTTCCTTCTCAGTGGGGTTTCTCAATTATCGTTGAAATGTTATTTATTATGGAGAAAAGATATTGAAGGATGATAGCAATGATGTAATCATAACTGTAAGAGATCGACGTATGTAATATGTGCGCAATTTGTTTCGGCTTCATATTTTATTTTAGTTTTATTCATACAAAGTTCTTGTGTACATAGAAAAATTATAAATAAATACAATATTTTACATAATCGATCTTAAATCAGTAATTAAGGATATATAGATATTATCTATACAAATTATTATAAAGAGGAAAGGTTATTTTGTCTGTTTGTTACAATTTAACTCCAAACTAATCGACCTCGATAACCGTTAGAAAGTTTCATCTTCAGCGGGTAACATAACGCGGGCAAAGCCTCGGACGAAAGTTAGTTTCAAATAACCCCACAAAACACTACCACGGTTTACCCACACCTTGAAGCTAATTACCTATTTGTCTCCTCTTCCTCGAGATTAAAATAACAAAGGGAATAGATGTCTTTGCAAAGAAGTAATAAACAAGGTTAAGCAAGAATACAGGCGTTGACTTGAAAAGGAAAGCTGAGAAAACGATTCTCAACTAACTAACAGGAAGCCATCCAAAGCCTTCGTAGAGCACGTTTGCTGTTCAAACAGAACATTATGTGAGGCTAGCGATCTCAAACCTTAATTCTATATAGATACTATGGTTATTATGTTTATTTGGACAAAAATATAAAAACAATAAAGTTATAATAATATTTTCTCTTCAAATTTAATAAAGAAAACAGAGATTTTTTCAACGAAGGTTTGTCAATAAACCTATTTGACACAAACTGAAGTAATTGCAATGCAACATTTTGATTCAAAAGCTAGGCACACACATACACAATAATAGATTCAATATTAGAGCCGTGGTGGCCTTGAGGTTTGAGCAGTCGCCTGCTACGCAAGCGATGCAAGTTCGAATCCCAGCGGGGCCTGTACCAATGAGTCTTCTAAAAGACTTATGTACAGTAATTTCACACCAAGTGCTTTACGGTGAAGGAAAACATCGTGAGGAAACCTGCATATTTCTGAGAAGTAATTCAATGACGTATGTAAAGTGTCTGAGACGGCGATGGACTCACCATCTGTCACGTTGGCACTTTATCATCTTCGGTGAAAAAGTGTGTGTTGTGATTACAACACCTCTGCCTACCCCTTCGGGGAATACAGCCGTGAGCATATGTAGATTCAATATTATGCACGGTTTACTTACGACAGATGTGGCAAGAGATATCGTGCTGCCATTAGTCTCCTAAGCCACAGGAGAAGATGCCTAATATAGTACACAGCACTGCAGCAATCATCTGACAAGATGAAGTGGCCTATGATGATGATGATATTGTTAACGGTTGACAATCTTCTTGTGTGCGACTAGCCTAAAATCAAGGGTACCAGTGCAATATGAGGCAATATACCAGAAAATAAAAAAATTAAATACTATTTCACATTTTATTGAGGTCTCAGTAGAGTAGCTGCACGAAAGCGCTAACTTGTATTATATAACTAGCTGTGCCTCGCGGTTTTACCTTCATAGGATTAACAATAAAAAGTGCGTAATATATAGTGATAATATTTCAGTATTTCAACAAAACAAAACAATCGAAAAACTTCTCGATTGTTTTAACCTGTTTTAAATTGAAAGTATGAGGGGCTCCTCCAGATTTTTGAAACATCTCGCAATTACCCATTGCGTTATCCATTGAAAATTACGGATGAAATACAAAACGTAAGCTGACATAGTTTAGCCACATCTTGAAGTTTGAGAACCATAGAAAATCGAGTAGGTATAGACTCTAGAGAGAAGGTTATAGTCCAACTACCTAACTCAAAGTCCAACGTACGCGACCTAAAGTTATATCAGTTTTTCACTATAAGTAGGTACCTATAGTTATAGTACCTAATAATCTTTACATTTAGGCCCGCTCAGTTTGCTAAGTAACTTGTGAGGTTCCGTATACACTAAATGATGATTAAAAAAAAAAATTTTCACTTTTAATTACAAATTCAACAAATTAATTAAAGTATTAAAATAAATAAAAGAAACGGGTTTTTCCTAATAATACTCATACTTCAAATATTCCTAAACAGCCGTGGTGGCCTCGGGGTTTGAGCAGTCGCCTGCTACGCAAGCGACGCAAGTTCGAATCCAAGCGGGGCATGTACTAATGAGTTTTTCTAAAAAAAAAACGAAAGTACAGTGCTTTCACACCACGTGCTTTACGGTGAAGGAAAACATCGTGAGGAAACCTGCATATTTCTGAGAAGTAATTCAAAGACGTATGTAAAGTGTCTGAGACGGCGATGGACTCACCATCTGTCACGTTGGCACTTAATCATCTTCGGTGAAAAGTGGGTGTTGTGATTACAACACCTCTGCCTACCCCTTCGGGGAATACAGGCGTGAGCATATGTATGTATGTAAATATTCCTGAGTATTTTAGTCTAAAATGCGACAATTCTTTAGTACAACATCCTGTATGTATCAGCGATAATCGAAATAAACTGCCGAACAAAATTCTTACTTTTATTTTTGTTCGAAAGCTTCCAAATCTCGCCCGTGTTTTGTATACTATACAAACTTAATTTCAATTAACGTAATAATTCAACAAGTTTATTTTAGCAAGACTTTTCATTTACTGAACAAAATTTTAATGAGTTGGATATACAAGCGAAACTTGACCCAAATCTTTCAAGAAAACTGGGAGCATCATAATTTATCAACTTTAATATATAATTACTTCCATACAAATTAAAATTCCATTTTTGAATAAGCAGATACTTTGCATTTAGAATTAACAGCTAAAAAGAGCTCGAGCGAATACTACAAAGTATAGTTTTCAAGCCAATTTTCGTTTTTTGCCGCTAATTGTATCTATTAGTATTATTTACCTCTGTACATAAAATTCCAAGTCCCAAGCGATTGACTAAATTATGTAATATCAACGCACTGCCTGAACCAATTCTCCTAGAGACATTTGGAGGGTGTCTGTCCTTCCCCGTAAATCACGTGGTGTGAAAGCACTGCACATACGTTTTTAAAAAAACTCATTGGCACAGGCCCCGCTGGGATTTGAAATTGCGTCGGTTGCGTAGGAGGCGACTGCTCAAACTCTACGACCACAGCTTTTAATTTAAATAATATAATTTGAATTTCAAATTTACTCGCTTCAATGGTTTTCGATTTCATTGGAGTGGAAGTCAAGCAACGAACGTTGGTGAAATGTGGCTCAGCTTCTAATTGAGTGCACATTAAGCAAGCTATACCCATCCCATAAAGACAATACCAATATACCGTCATAAATGAAAATCTTTCGCTTCGCAATTACGCTCCATTGAGTTCTATCGATGATATAAATTGGACTCGCATTGTAGATTAAACGACAATATTGTTCCATATTCGTTTTCATTACAAAGGTACTTTATATCATACAATTATTCCATTAAATATATTGAGAGTAGGATTTGATGCGTATGAAAATATGAAGATGTTTTATTTAATGGAATTGTATATTATCGATTTTTTTAGGATTTGGCAATTACATACATACTTACTATGCTCACGCCTATATTCCCCGAGGGGGTAGGCAGAGGTGCTGTAATAACAACACCCACTTTTCACCGAAGATGATTAAGTGCCAATTTGACAGACTATGAGTCTATTACCATCTCAGGCAATATCATAAGTCTTTGAATTAATTCTCACACATATGCAGGTTTCGTCACGTTGTTTTCCTTCACCGTAAAGCACGCGGTGTGAAATCATTGTACATTTTTAGAAAAACTCATTGGAACAGGCCCCGCTGGGATTCGAACTTGAGTGATTAGCGTAGCAGGCGACTGCTCAAACCAAATTAGGCTAATAAGATAAAACTTAAGAGTCATAAGTGCAAAGAGCTGTGGTGTCAGTAAGGTTTGATTAGTTGTATGCTACGCAAGTGACGCAAGTTTGAATCCCAACAACTTGAAGCACTTTTGAATTTTTCTAAAAACTTAAGTGCAGTATTTTTACACCACGAGCTTTACAGTGAAGGAAAACGTGCAGATTTTATGTCGTGAGGTAATTCCTCACAGAGTAAAAACTCACTGCAGAAAATATTTAACTTTGGCTCACAGGGCAAAAATTAAATCTAACCTTTCCCAAGCAATTAAAACCAACGCGAAAAAATCAACATTTTAATTTATTACGTTGTATGGAAACATTATCCTGCTTTAAAGTCACTCCACGTAGGGAACAATCTATTTTTATGATGTTGAGTCCTCGAGCGATATGCATAGAATAAAGTACCTTCATTGTTTGTTTGTGTCGCTTTATGTGCATTCGACTTATATTGTACGACTTGTACGTACCCACTTAATATTTAGAAATGTACGCCCGACCTTTTATCTTCCCTGTTCGTAGGAACACATGACATTGCGCTGTGATATTATGAATTTTGAAGAACGTAAAAATAAACATTCATGCTCAATTTAACTGTGGAAGAACGGGCGTGGAATATCTTATATTTGTACAAGATATATATATATAAGGTGACTAAAACACGTACCACGTGTTTTAGTCACCTGCAAAGTGTGCACTTTAGAGTTCAGACCAATGTATAAAAATATACAGCTTAGCGGATGGTAAGCGGGTTCTGCAACATTTGAAAATGGATGTGAAGTGAGGAGCCCATTCAAACTTTCCGACGTTCGAAAATCCCTCGTAATGATATCTAAAGATATACAGTATGTTTAAATAGAATAGTGTTACAACAGACACTACACTCTATATACATAAGTTGTCATCGACACACAGAGTTCAAAGGGCATATCCACAGATAAAACATAATCACAACTATTCATGCTATATATTTAGTGTGACCAACACTAAGGGTGTCACTCGCGCAACACATAAGCAACAAAGGCACTAAGGTTGCTCCTGTAAGACGAACGATTCCTCAGGGGAATCCTTCTTGATAAATGGGTACCATACATACATATGCTCACGCCTGTATTCCCCGAAGGGATAGGCAGAGGTGTTGTTATCACAACAACACCCACTTTTCACCGAATTTTTGATTAAGTACCAACGTGACAGATGGTGAGTCTATCGCTGTCTCAGGCCCTATACATACGTCTTTGAATGACTTCTCAGAAATATGCAGGTTTCCTCACGATGTTTTCCTTCGCCGTAAAGCACGTGGTGTGAAATCACTGTACATAAGTTTTTTAGAAAATCTCATTTGTACAGGCCCCGCTGGGATTCGAACTTGCATCGCTTGCGTAGCAGGCAACCGCTCAAACCGGAATTTTCTATGGTTCTCAAACTTCAAGATGTGGCTAAACTAGGTCAGCTTACGTTTTGTATTTCATCCGTAATTTTCAAATAAATGGGTGTTTTCTTTTTAAAGTCCGCCTAGCATTCAAAGTAACCATGGAAAATGATGTTTCTGTATTGAACTCTGTACTACAAAGTATATAGGTTTTAACGTTTTATCGTTGACTATATCGTTGATTGTAATGTGGTGATAAAATGAGGCAAATACGGAATCGATATAACCAACACAAAATATGCTTAGGGAATTTGGTGATGTTCCTGGAATTAGATTTATTATCATCTAACATTTAACATTCAAGGATTCAAAGCAACAGTGTGAATATATTAACAGACACTGTGGTGAGTTGAAAGTCATAAACTTAGTCTTGGCAAGCACAATATCTGAGCCGCTTCCAAGACATTGGATTTAGAGGCCTTTATGCTTCCCGGAATGTATAACATCGTCTATGTTCGAGTACAGTCGTATCGTAATAAAGACGGATGTGGATTCTCACTAGACCTTCTGCATAGAATATGAGGACGAGAACCTAATAATAATATAATATATATATATTATTTAATAAAATAATGAAACCTTCCCTAGGTTTCAGGGGCCTAACCATAAGCTCATATTGCAATGATAGTTCGGCTGTGTGACAGTGACAGATATACACACATCATATACTTCTGTCTCATAATAAGAGTACCTATCATGGCAATAAGAGGTCATGGTAGGGTTCTATTTGGCTCATTTACTTTCTCTCCTATGCGTTTTAAACATGGGAATTTACCAAATATTTTAAAATTATTATTCAATTTTTTTACATATAAATTACTCTTTTTGTTATATTACATTTCATAGAATGCAAGAAGAATATTTTTGCAAGAATTACATTTTATAGAATCTTGTGTAGAATATTTTTTTTTAATTTAATTACATTTTTATTCCGCTTAAACAGTTTTTACGGTGAAGGAAATATCGTGAGGAAATAGGTATAGTGCCTGAGACGGCGATAGACTTACCATCTGTCACGTTAGCACTTAATCGTTTTCTGTGAAGTGTGGGCGTTGTTTTTACAAAACCTCTGCCTACCCCTTCAGGGAATACAGGCGTGGGCATAATTTATGTAGTTTTTCTGTTTCTTGTTAGACTGTTTTGATACACTTATTCACAAATTTTGATTCAAATCAATTTCATATCATAGTTATAGTATATATAGAATATTCTATAATCATTATTATAATGGTGTGATAATCTATGATTATATTTAATACACTAAAGAGTAAAAGAGACACGGAAAGAGGAATGGATGAGGATCCAGGAAAAGGGCAATCTCTTTATTTAGAATATCCCAGTAAGTGCCATCAAATCAATTCGCTTAGTCAGGTGGAGAGCAAGTTGTTAGACGTTTTGTCCCTTCGCAGGGAAAGCTTCCGGAACAAACGACCGACTTTATAGCCATATTCTTTACGCCGCATTTTTTGGTAAGATTTTGTAAGCTCTGTTTTTGAGAATATATAGAGAGTACAAGTAAGGATTTTGTGCAAATGTATATGGAATGTATATATATCTTTAGATAGTATAAAATATAAGTCGACATTGCCACACAAAATATTTTTTTCTGTTTGAACGCAATGTTCTTCTAAACAAAAATTTAGGAGTAGGTAAAGAACAAAGCCAGCCAAACATTAGTTATATTAAATTTATAGAGAGTATTATATCCGCAGTGAAGCGGGTCGCCAATAGGATATATAATATACCAACTGTACATTTTTAAATGTGAGGTTAAATAAATAAAACACACTTCACCGGAACAAACAATTAATTTACAAACGGGATTTGAATATCAACAATAACAAAAGGCAAAAACATATAAAAAAAAAACACAACCGTCAACTGAAATGACAAGTGGGAGGTACTTATAGCTTTTATGAAAATATTCAATATGCAAAACGCATTTCTCGCGAAAACATTGCGATGAAAATACACATTGTTATTCGCCCTCGCAACGAAATGTCTGACTTCAATTAACGATGATACGATTTATATTCATTCTGTGGATTATCCAGATCTTCCTCTGTTTTATTTGCATATATCTCACTGGAACTTTATGCTCCTTTTACTTGTAGGAATACGTAATTATTCTTGCTGCTGAACTTCAAATAGCTAAATATCGACATGAAGCATTGTTGTTTTTGATTTTTCTAATAATATATAAAGCTGAAGAGTTTGTTTGTCTGATTGAACGCGTTAATCTCGGGAACTACTGGTACGTGAATCAATCTCAAAGGAAGTTTACCGTAAACGTAAATTGCTTTGCTACACTGCTAAATGCATTGCATAATTTATATTAATACATCGCACGCTAATGCTGTACGTAATATTGATGGCTATGATTGCTCACGTCAATGAATTGATATTATATTTTAAAGATGACTCCACTACATCTATATCCGACGCGTCACGACATTGACTTAACTATTTATCGATAAAGATAAAAACAAATAAATAATTTTAAAAACATATTTATTTAGATTTATTTTATGAATAATATTTATTTAAATAGCTTTTTATGTGAAGTATCTGTTTGTAATTCCAAATTAACAGATTTTTCACTAAATGCATTAAGTGAAAAATCTGTTAATTTGGGATTTTATACGGTACTTACATAAAAAACTATTTGATTCTCCATCTGTCTGTTTTATCCGGCTAAAAATAATAAAAATCTAAAACTGGTAATTTCATTAGCAGAGAGCTGAAATGACTAGGCTTCTTTTGTTTAAGAAAAATAAATTTCACAAAAAAGCTACTCATGAAAAGTCTACGCGAGTGAAACCGTGGCGCACAGCTATTCATGTATAATTAGTGTTCCCACAACACGTTGCGTATAATGGGTGTGTGATTGAATTTAACAGATCGTGCATATTACAGAGGTGTCTTCTCGTGGTAGAGCCGCATTGCGGCTTATGATATCTACTCGGAACTGTGCTCTCGTGTTGTCAATACGACTCAATAATGTATACGGAGTAAAAGTGGACCGAACATATCTAAATCGTATGATCCGTGGTGGCCGTGGTATTTGAGTAGTCGCCTGCTACGCCTGTAACGCAAGTTCGAATCCCAATGGGGTCAGTAAAAATCAGATTTTCTAAAATAAAACTTATGTGCAGTGAATTCACACCACGTGATTACGGTGAAGGAAAACATCAAGAGGAAACTGCATATATCTGCGAAGTGATTAACAGACGTATGTTTGATGCCTGAGACGGTGATAGACGGTCTATCACGCTGGCAGTTAATCATCTTCGGTGAAAAGAGGGTGTTGTTGTTACACCCTAAATTAAGTCTACGCAGGTGAAACCGCAGGCACAGCTAGTTATTAAATATTAGGATATTAAATAAATAAGTACTTAAGGTAAAGTCACCAGTCATGGACGTATCTAATTTCTGCGTTGTTTGATGGCATGGGTCAAAATTATCTCGCGTCGTACATGGGGGTGTCATTGCACACCGTCGACGTTGGTTAAGAGAAATTGGTTACATTTGTAACCGTTGGTGGTGGTCAAGTCTAACGTTAGCCATACTAGTCGTGAGTTCAATTCGTCTAGAACATACCTAGAAAATATCTACAAACTAATTTCATAGTCTTTTGAAGTATTTTTAAGGAGTGATCATTTTTAATTATGAGCAGTTTGATGCATCCATCCATTCATATACTCACGGCTGTATTCCCCGAAGGGGTAGGCAGAGGTGTTGTAATCACAACACCCACTTTTCACCGAAGATGATTAAGTGGCAACGTGACAGATGGTGAGTCTATAGTCATTGAATTACTTCTCAGACATATGCAGGTTTCCTCATGATGTTTTCCTTCACCGTTAAGCACGTGGTGTGAAATCACTGTACATAAGTTTTTAAAAAACCTCATTGGTATGATTCCTGGTTACAACATAACGCTCAAGAATCGCGTAGTTACCGTACTGCCAAAGTTTGTCTTTGAAGGGACGAGAATCAATCTCAACTTTTTGAATAGAAGGCCGTCAACTGTCTAACCAAGTTATTAGGCTGGTAATGAATGTGTTAAAGTAATATCTTTGGAAATCAAACTTCGTGGCTCTGGGGTAAAGCATTCGGCTTGAAAGGTCGAGATACCTCTTCATTGTGGCTTTGCTATTAGATTCTTAAGTACCTGTGGGATGAGCGAGTGATCATTCTCTGCCCCACCAAAGGGAAGATCTTCCAGCCTGGCGGACCGTGATTCCAGCAGGGACCAACTATTATCGTTTATGCAACGCGTACTTCTTAGTTTTGACGTTTAATTTCACGGTACAAAAACGTTAAAGCTCATAAGTTCTTAATTCGCTCTGCTTTAAATGATGATTGATGGTAAGCACCCTGCGCTAGTTGGAAAATTGAACATATACTCAAATGTGCTGAAAACTTTCATACCGCGATTTAGGATATCCTCTACTTATACATAAACTTGATATTGTTAGGGAGTAGCGCCATCTATGGATGCCCTAGTGTGTGAGGTAGGCAGAGATTATCGTTTCCCACATGCTACGATCCACATTCATGCATCTCTTCATACACTTTCCTCAGTTACAAACGCTCCGAATTTTACCTATCTGAAAAATATTCATTGTAGTTATTTCTTGGATGTCCTCTACCGACACTTCCGCAAACATTCGTTAATCGATTTTCATTCATCCTTTCGTTACGACCAAAAAATACTTAGCAAAATTTTCAGGTAAAATTTGGTTGTTACGTACCCTAAATGCCACGGATGTTACTATATTTAATTTTATTCTGGCACTTAATCCGTACGTCGTAACTCAAGTTAATTTATAATAAGCCGTATAGCAAAGCTGGTGATTGATGCTTTTAATTACGAGCACTGTTCAAATATAATGAGTGAATATTTATGAGTATTTTATGTTAAGATTAAACTATTTATTTTCATCAGAGTTCACTATGTAACTTCTAGATTTACAAATATGTGTTTTCCTACGTAATGTATATTTACAAACAATTCTTATGATAGATAGCAGGCGATGCTATCTAGAAATACGTCGAAAGCATATGGATATTTTTCAAACATTTGCATAATATTACCATAATTAAAAATACTTACTGTTAATTTATCTTATCGATCTATACATCATATTAAAACCTGGAGGGTTTGTTTAGTTGAACGAACTAATATTAAGTTTGAATCTAAGGGTTGAATTGAAATAAAAAATCTTTGGATAGTTCATATATATAGGAAGGCTTCAAACTTTGTACAGTACCATATAAAGGCCTAAAATTTTTTTAAACTACTAATGCGACAAAGTACGTATGATTTCTGCCTTAGTTTAAAAAATATGCTATTAAAATAAACAAAAAGGAAAAAGAATAAAAATCCTTCAACCAAATTAGGCATCCTTTCTTCGAGTAGCCTGAAAGGAATTCCGATTTTTATTTGAGGGTCTCAAACTCAAGCACTCAATCAAGCAAGTCCCAACGTCACATCCACGTCGAATCACGCAATTAATTTAGAAGGCCGCCATCTCTATTTGGTTTGACAACCTCTGTAATCGAGTTTCGGTTCCTTCTGGCTCCCGGATGGGAATCATTAAATTTAATTCTGCACCGACTTTAGCATCCGTACTGTGTTTTAAAAAAACGAAGATTTTCGTGGATAGTTTTACTTGGAAATAAATTTAAGAGATATCTTGGAAAGATGGCGGAATGAGCTTGATTCTTTCAGGAGGGATTAGAAGCAGATTGCTGAGGACAGGAACAGTTGGAAAAAAATTAAGGGCCTTTGCACAGCATTGTGACACACTAGTTTGATAGTGTTTTTTAACTATTGTTTTGTCATATTAGCGTAATTTACGTTGTGTCGTGCTAATTTGATAGGTACCTATGATACTGAGATAACAGAAAAGAATTCTCTCAGCCTGTTTGTTCCCGAAAATCTCTTGAATGGCTGGACAGATTTTAATGAGACATTCACTAACAGATGATATTAGGTGCAACTCAGACAACTT
Organism: Watsonalla binaria; assembly: GCA_929442735.1. Taxonomy (NCBI): domain Eukaryota; kingdom Metazoa; phylum Arthropoda; class Insecta; order Lepidoptera; family Drepanidae; genus Watsonalla; species Watsonalla binaria. Next base: position 4,846,191 of record OV838932.1, read on the forward strand.
TTTACTTATATTCCGTGAAATAAAGTTACCCATGAAATAAAGTCTACGCGGGTGAAACCACGTTGCATAGCTAGTTTGCTGTATGTATGTACGCCGATTACTTGAAAGCGGTTGGACAGATGTAGATGATTTAAAGATTATTGTATAAAATAAAGACCAAAAAAGTTCCCTTACTTATGGGGTAGATAAAAAATATTCGCGTCGCACATCCTGTTTTTTAAGTCGGTCAAAAATATTATAATGCTGTTTTATTAAGATGTTCATTGCACATCATCATGAATTTAAGAGTAATAACTCTTGTCGGTGTAACCGATGCATTTCATTCCATTTTTCTCTGTCCAGTGCCATCTCTTTGACCTCCCTGTACGTCATGACAGACACCTTTTCCTTAACTTGTCTCATGTATATTAGTCTTGGTCTTCCTGTTCCTCTCTTCCCTTCTACCTGTTCATTACAAAAACTAATATATCATCGTCATAACAAAATACTCATAAAATATAAATGTACATTATTATAACCAGTATTGTTCGTTGTGTTTTAATAAATTTCAATCTTATATTTTCTGTGAGAATATTTCATTTCATTTATGAAACAAGGAAACAACCCCTTGACCCAGTTCCATTAATCAAAATCAAATAAAGAGACAAATTGAACGTTGGTTTATAACAAGACAACTGGGGCTCTTCCTAAAATGGGACTAAATAAATATAACGAAGTCAAGAAAAATAAAGGCATATGTTACAAAAACCTTTCGTTAACCACGTCACAAAAAACAGGACACTTTTGTTTATTTCTACGTAAAGCAAACAAAACAGGATCATTTCTATGTGACTCATGTTTAAGATAAAATATGTTTGTGTGTCCTTTCAATCTGATCCGAAAACAATTTTTATTACGCTGATAAATCGGAGATCACTAAGAATAATGTTGTTTTGTTTTCCTTCGAACATATTAAGCAAAACAAGAATTAATAAATTAACCTTTTAATAAAGTAATATTTGTTTGTATTTACTGTACTATTTTTACGATCGTCAATATTGTATGCTAACAGCAGACAAAATAATACAATAAAAAAAAAGCCACACTTTTGAAACGGAATAAATCCAAATGGAACCCTATTGTGACCACGCTTTCAATGATACCTAATTATAGGTAAAATGTTCAGTATGATAGATCAGATGAACATACATACATACAAACGTACTAGCCAACTTTATAACTCTTCGTTCTATTTTCGCTAGGTAAAAAAACAATTTCAATCCAAAAGTATGTTCTATAATTGGCCCCTAATTGGCAAAATTCCCAATACAGAAACGAAACTTTTCAACAGCCACAGAGATACTATAATTGGAACATGAAATAATTTATTTACCACACTACTTCAAGCCTCAACGGGATTCCGAACTAGTGCAGAACAAAAAGTCGACTCCGCAGCTCACAATATGCTCCATGTCGTGGGAAACCTTACAGTCGGTCACGTATTCCTACATCGTACGGCTAGAGGCGATACACTGTTTAATTTGGTGCTCTGTCACAAACAGAAGAGTAGAGCGAGTAGAATATGTATACAGAAGAAGCGGCAATAAATAATGCGAAAAGCATAATCAGCGGTAAACTGTTGCGGTCGGGCTCTGCGCTAATCCACTTATCTGTGTCCATTCTCGGAACTAGCTTTATATCGAACTCCAGGAGTGGACATATACGAGGTTATAGGAGCCGTGCTCTACGAGCGCGTACAGCAGATAAGGAGATTTGACCTCATAGCGCTAGTTTCTCGAGACTTCAGTATTTTATCCCATACCTCGACGTTTGTTTAGGGAAATCCCTAGCGTGTTGTCGATTCAAACAAGATAAATTGACACGGAATGTAAGAATAACTGTCAGAATAAAAAAACTCATTTAATACATTAAAATGTGAAACAAGTCTGATACTGAAAGTGTATGTGAATTTTAAGATATTTTCATAGCATTACATACACGTAGCTAAGTATATTACACCCTTCACATCACGCTATACGGTTGTAACTTGGACCACTGCGCTAGGCTATCGTGTCGGTCAGCGATATTGACTTACCTACTCGCAGTCTTGATTGAGTCAGGGTTGTTAATTAAACAATCCTTTTTTTCCAGTTTGTTTCGTACCGACTCTATCGATCTCCTTTGCATTGGAAATGGGTACAGTTGTTGCCAATCACACTCACTACGTCTCTTTTCTTTAGATTAATACAAGCTTCCGCCCGCAGTTCCCCTGCAAAGTAGTAAGATTTCACATACAAATTTTCATACTTCCTTTAGGGATAATAAGGGCATAACCTTCCAAATGGCATCGGGGAGGTTGGGGACGTGGATCTGTTTACTGACAGTATTCACAAAACTAAGCGTGTCTTGTTAGCTGAACCTTATCAAATTAAATTCTCATTTATTATGTTTACCATACTTTGTTTATTAAGTTAAAATGTGTGTAGGCGATGACTGCATGCAGGTATAAATAGTTTGTGTCTTTGCTCTTGTCCAAAGCATCCCCTAATTTAAAAAAAGTAACCTTAGCCAGATAGAATCCAGAATTTTGTAACATGTTATTTGGAATAACAAACAGACACTTCAATTTTATTAATCTAAATATATTATAATATAATAAATTCGTAGCTGATCGCCGCTGGGTCGTTTACATTCCAAAGTTTTGTGTTCATAACGAACAAACGACATACAGCACATGAAGTAATGAACCTTTTTAGAAATTAATTTTCAAGTTGTGGTAACGCGTCACATTTCCAAGTTAACTTTGTCAAAGAGTCGGTTAATTAAACAAAGTTAAACACAATTAGTTTATTTCAATTAAATTCCCGAGTTGGCTGACGCGTAACTGCTTTACAGATGTCGTTTTGGGATTTGGAACAGCTTTCACTCGTTCATAATTTCTAGAGAATATAACCCACTTTATAATTTAAAAGAACCGTTTAACAAGTTGTAGATCTAGATTTTACTAATAATATTTTAATGCTAGCTTTACGCCGTCCTTGTTATTAGAAAAGTTTGTGTTAGTACGTTATAGCGATACCTGTACTAATATATACATACATATGCTCACACCTGTATTACACACAGGGTAGGCAGAGGTGTTGTAATCACAACACCCACTTTTCACCGAAGATGATTAAGTGCCAACGTGACAGATGGTGAGTCCATCGCCGTCTCAGACACTTTACATACGTCATTGAATTACTTCTCAGAAATATGCAGGTTTCCTCACGATGTTTTCCTTCACCGTAAAGCACGTGGTGTGAAATCACTGCATATAATTTGTTAAAAAACTCGAATGGATTCGAACTTGCGCCGCTTGCGTAGCAGGTGACTGCTCAAGCCTCAAGGAAACCACGGCTCTATATATAATACTATATATATACTAATATATATTAGTATTATATATAGAGCATACGCATACTAATATATAAAGTTGAAGAGTTTGTGACTCTGCCTACACCTTCGGGGAATACAGGCGTGAGCATATGTATGTATGTATTTATTTTAATTATATACACCGATTTAATTAAACTTGTGACGACACCTATACAACCACACACTGCTGAAACTTACTTGAAATCAGACCTCAAATATCTATAACGACATCTCACGTCAGGAACTTATTAATTCAACTTTATTAATTAACGAATTTAACGATCTAACTTTAGATTTCTTTGACTTTTTACTGAACTATTACTTAATGTTTTTGTAAGTATGCTATCTTATAAAAGAAGAATAGTTAAAGAAATCACATATGCAGCTTACTGCAAAGTCAACGTTTATTACTTGTAGGGTTGCCGACTATACTGTTTTCAACAGTATTATACTGTCTTTCACTAAATTATACTTTTTATAGTTAAATAAAAATAAAGTACACAAAACAAAATACTGTAATGATACAAATACAATAATACAGATACAGTTCAAATATATTTACGTTAATATCAAGCGCAATTAGCTGCATTTATTGTTTACATTGATAATTTAATTGTAACAAGTTACGCCATGTTTGTTCAATGTAAAGGAACTGTAGCATGGGGTTACTAAATAAGAACATACTGGAGGGCGGATTCCTGCATTATTGTCGCATGTACTACTATAGTACTACCTATAGTATAGACGCGCACGAGTATCACGGTCAGGCTAACTTCAGTAGTAGTGTGAGCGAAACACTCATTATATATGCCTGTCTATATATAAGTGTGTGCGCCTGTAGATGCCTTCTGCATATATTCACGTCATTCCAGAAAGGCAGAATGGTAAGCACACAGTTTTTACCGTAGAAGTACACATCAAAACATAGTATATGGCTTAAAAGTAACTCCGTGATACGGATTCAAAAAAATCGACATAGTTTTAGTCCATGTTTGGTCTAATCTTCGTTTAAGCCATGTTTTGTTAAATGGGGGTATGTGTCCGATATGGCACATGGTGAGTTCGTCGCCGTCTTAGGCATTATACTTACTTACTACATCTGCCCACGCGTGTATTCCCCGAAGGGGTAGACAGAGGTGTTGTAATAACTACACCCACTTTTCACCAAATATGATTAAGTGGCAGATGGTGAGGTCTCTCGCCGTCTCAGGCACTATCTTTGAATTAATTCTCAGACATATGCATGTTTCCTCCGATGTTTTCCTTCACCGTAAAGCACGTGATGTGAAATCACTGTACATACTTTTTAGAAAAACTCATTGGTACAGGCGATGGCGATTGGCGAGGCGCTGGGATTCGAACTTTCGTCGCTTCCATAGCAGACGACAGCTCAAACCCCACGGCCACGGTCACCACCTACTAACTTAAAGCGGCAGTTAGATAGCACTGACCTTACGTATGTATTTATTTTGTCGGGTGGCAGGACATAAAAGCGAGCATCCAGGCATGAAATTAAACAGCTTGCACTAACTTGTTAATCGTCTGGACTCCGGCCAAGGCCCAATTTGAAGGAATTGCTGACAACTCTGCAAACTTACAGCATCCTCTAATTGAGGGCGCATTTTCAAGACACAGTTTTATGTTTACGATGCGTCTTAAATAAGGCCAATAGGTTATCGACTGACCTCATTTGCATACATATCCTTGTTATTAATTTACGTCATCAACTTTAGACGACCGGAAAAGGAAATTGATTCATGTAGTTATGGTGTAATTAGCGAGTAGCTGCGCTCTCATTCTAAACTATGTTTGATTTTAAGAAACAGACAAAATAGTAATTCAAGAATACTGCATACTACTACTACCACTACTTAATAATAAATCTTGAAGACTTAATTTTTTACTTGACTTTATTTTCATGATGGATGAATTTCGTGAAATTACTTTTTTTAAAATAAAGAGCCTAAATTACTCCTTTCGTTAGCCGGAAGAAACAGACATTTTTTATACGTAATATACACATTTATCTGCATATATGTACATAGTACGAGTCAAAACATTTTAATAATTTACGAGAGGCCTTATTTATATTTAATTTATTTCAATCTAGCGCAATTTATATTAATGGTGTTTTGTCACACCATCCGTAGATACAAATTGGATCTCAGGTTCTCATCAACAACTTCATCTATACTCCATTATTACAAGACATGGTTTAAGAGAAGAGTAGACCAAACTCGGACTAAAAATATGTCCCTATCCCTTTCGGGATCTATATCGCGAAAAGACATGGGGCTACTTTTAAACCAAGGACTATATTGGTCTATGTTTTGTAATAAGGAGGATAGTATTTTATAATTGCATATTCATGACCATCTTCGACGTTGAATACGAAGACGATGATTTACAAAAATCATGATTCAATGCTGTAACTAATTAATTGAAAATGAAAAATATTTATTCAATTTGGGCCCTGGTAAGGTTTAAGGTAATTTACCACAATTCTGCAGATACACGTTGATAGGTTGTTGGAAGATTATATGAAATTCCATATCAATTCGAATTTGATTACACTTTATTAATTTAATTAAATCCTCTGCAGTTATTGTGTTGAATGAATTGATCATGCAGACATACGACGTAACTTTGAACGAGTAATTTGAGTCTGTATCTTATTAAGTTTCACTGGAGTAGCTAATTGATACCTATAAATATAATTATCATTAATGTAAGGAGAGTGGAGTAGCAGATAATTAAAACAAGTATACATACAATAATATGCAACTTATATTATGAATGAAATAAATTGTATCATTAAAATAATTTCTTTTCTTTACCAACTTTTGCAAACCCCATTTATGTAGATATGGAGTAGAGAGAGCGACTGAGCAAGCTCATCCCCACTTTAATAAACATCCCCCAATTTAGATCATTTGATCACGTAAAGAGACACCAACCATCTACTTCTCAGTCTATGTCTATTGAGTGACTGCTCCAGTAAAACATCTCCAATTGCTTCTATTGCAACCGTTGCAAGAACATGCAGTCATGGTGGAGTATATGGTGGACTTTATGAGGTCTGATCACCTAGTGGGGACCGGCCACGTGATCTCTTGCCATCCACTCTGCCCTGACACCAACCATAGCTGACCTCAACTCTAGTTGAAATTAAACATATGAATCATCAAATATCCTTGCCGTGCATGAACGTATGATTGTCCTCAATCTCCCCTTTTCTGTTACGGACACATCACTAAAATCCTTCCAACCTGAATAGGCACTTATTACGACTACCCTAAATCATTCACACGTATGAACTGAATCAAAACTACTTGAAACTGTAATTGGAGGTGAAAAGCGTCCGATTGAATCACATCGTTGAATCCCGGTCTGACGATTGATTCATACGTCATCTGGTTGTTTTAGACATGAAGAAAACTTGGGTGCAGGAGGTAAATATGTTGCAACAAAGTTTCTTTTGACTGGAGCTCAGACAAGTAATTATATAATATAATATTATATAAATAGTCAGCTTGCTAACTATTTATATAATGGCTGTTAACAAAACATACAGCACTAGTAATTAGACAGGGTGTCGGAGAAAATAGGACAACTGTTAAAATATTTGATAGGGTATAATTTTAGGTAGGAAATAAAATTATTATGACAAAATTATGTTTTCCCGTTTTTTAGTAATTGAAGTTCAAATTTGACCATATCAAGACTTTATTTTCGCATAAAAATCAGCGGTAACGTAGAGTTATTGACGTGAAATCTAACAACTTTTTTATTTTATTTTTCTTCCACTATATTCCCACTTCCAATAATTCCTGAAATAAACCCATTAAACCGTTCTTCGCAACCAGTAGCCTTCGAGATAACTTAATTTAAAAATTTGAATTACCGCGTACGTAATGTAAGTAAACGAGGCCGCGCGTTCATACAATCGCTTAACGATATACGACTTCAACATAGTGATATATTCATAGAACCCTACAACTTCTAGAAGACAGCTGTTCCTTTTTCTCCAACATCCTATATAAGTACGTACTAAACTAGGTAGCTAGGCTGGGATATACCTATTCGTGACTTGGGAACATCTACTGGCCTAGCTACGTATTTTACTACCTATTAGTAATTCGGGAACATTCGCTTGCTGGTAACCTTATAAATTTATGACACCGAAGATGATTAAGCACCAACGTGACATACGGTGAATCTATCACCGTCTCAAGCACCTTACATCTTTGAATTACTTCTCAGATATATACTTACAGGTTTGCTCATTATGTTATACTTCACCGTAAAGCTAGTGGTGTGCAATCACTCGCCGCTGGGATTCGATCTTGCATCGTTTGCGTAGTAGGCGACTGCTCAAACCCCAGGGTTGACAAATAAAGTCAGTAATAAACCAAATTAACAATATTATGGCACCGATAATCAAACGCAAAATACCATCTGTGGTATGTCCTCTAAACATCTCGGATATGATACGGGACATTATCTAATACAAGGTCTACAAAGCTAATGATTCCGATATAAGTCGACGAGAAAAGAAATCCAGATTTATTCTTCCCATTTACTCGGCTTCGATAAACCCAATTCTTTTATTTGACCTACATCGGATATGAACTCAAAGACCTAAGAGATATTTACATAACCTTTCGAACCTTTTCAGAAAATTTTACTCCAACATAGTGTGAATTGAGGTAATTTTTATGATAAATACGGTTATTCTGAGTATGAAATATTTGCCGCAAGTGAGATCGAGCCGAAATGGAATGATTCTGAAATAGTATGCTGAATATATTCAAACTGTTTTCACTATAAGGCTTCATAAACTATGTGCTCACTGATTCAAGTAACTTATGTTATCATATTTATTATATTTCTGAGTCACATTTTTCAGAAAGGTCAAATCCGAAGCACTCGTAACCGAAGGAAGTTTATGAATATGCGTGAAGCAAAAGAAGGATGAACGCATGTGGCAAACGGTGGTATCTGCCTACCCCCCTGGGATACAGGCGTGAGCATATTATCGAATCATATTGAATCTATTTTTACAAAACAATAATAAAATGTTACTGAAATTTTAATCATATTAAGAAACTCCTGTTTGCCACAGACTTATTGATCTGTGCAATAAAATACTAAGTAAGTAATTGCAACAGAAAAACAGGGATTTTTAAGCTAGACGCAAATTAATACGGGAAAGTTTTCCAGATGGCAGTGTTCCCAGGAAGGAGCAAAAACTGTTACTTTCTTCTATTCATCAGCCTCGGGCCACTCTGAATAAATTCACACAGTTCAGCCACAATGTAATACAGTGAACTTGGTTTCTTTAAGCTCAGTTTAGTTGTGGTTGGTCCAGATTCTACGGTAATTATGCCCGTAGCTTATTAACCTTACGCACATGTGTGCTCGTAAGAACTTTCACATGGTGTTTGGCCTAGAGTAAAAATATGATAGAATAACCCGAACGGTTTTGTGGTGGACTTTGATAAAGAGAGGAATGCCTGTGAAATATGTAAAGTTAATTCGTGCTATGTACGATTTAAAACCTTTTAGACAAGTCCCTTTCACCTTAAGAAAATAAACAAACAAAATAAGTATGTGTGAGTAAGAATGCTCGAGCAATCAGGCACTATATCAAACTGTTTGTTTTACGTGAGGAAATCCCGGAAACTCAATGCAAATCTTTGTTTCATTTTTATATTGGCAGGCTACAATTTATGGCGTCTCGGTAACAAAAGCTGAGGTAAGCGAGTCCTTTGACAAATCGTTCCCATATCCGAGCAACAGTTCTATGTTTCGGTATTCACAGCTAGTTTATGCGGAGTTGGATAACAATACCCCAAGCATATTCTGAAGTTTTCGATTGCGTTAAATATATTATAAATTTTTGGATGGCAATATACGGAAATTGAAAATTTATTCTAAGCTATACATGGGGTAGATACCTACCTAGTGAGCACTCTTGTTGAATTTGATGCAAATATTTTACGTAAATATGCAGATATAGATTTCATTAGATTATAGATAGGTACCGATTTAGATTAATTTACATTGCAGGGGGAACTATCCAAACGGCATAACTCGCCTAGAATGGTTTGGAAAATATAGAATTCGCCTTATAGGAATGTGAATGGGAACTAATGATGGTCTGTTCGGAGAATTCTTTAAATATTTCTAAATTTCTTTCTGATTTCATAAGTCCTTCAACAATAGGAAACCATCTGAAATCATCCCAAGATTCCTTAGGTATCTGTTACGTAGAAATTATTTGAAAGCTCTGAAATATTATTAGCTCAAAATTATGCTTAATTAAACCTATTATGTATTGAAAAGCTTACCAATCGGAATATTAAGAAACCTATTCAAACTCTCAGACCAAAACAAGCTCGTCTTGTGTCTTAACGGCATCCAAAATGGTGGTTTTTACTTGGGTGGAGGAGTACAATAGGTTTTATATACCGCATATATAAGGTAGCATTATTTGGCTGCAGACTTCTGAAAGGTGGAGGTAAAATTTCTATTCGACACTCTACGCCTACTCTGCCCTACTATTAATTACGTTTCAAAGATAATGATGATGAGATGATATCAATGATAATATGGCATAAGGGAATCACTTTATTTTCCTTCAACTTTGTTAGTTGTTAGATGTATAAATGTCGAATACAGAATTTATTATCTTCAAATTATAAAATTATGCAGAAGTCCTATGCGAAGTAGGTACCTATTATAAATAATAGGTACCTACTCACTCGCTTAGACAAACCAGACAATAAGTAGGTGCGTCCGTATTTATGAAAGTACAATAAAATTTAAATATCAGCAGAAAATATAGTTTAAGGTGAGTACGTACTTAGGTGAAATTTTATAAAATTATAAGCAGAGCTGAATTATTCCTTTTGTATGAATTGTAAACGAGCGTTTTCCTCGCTCAAGCGAGTTACCCAGGCACTTGACAGTCCAACACAAAGCCTTAATCACAATAGACGATCTCCACGAACCATTTATTCAATCCCCATAGTTCTGCCTCGGCTGGCCTTTTAAAGAAACACTTGATGTAGAATTAGACACGCCTTCTGCATTAAGCCGCCTCTGAAGAACCACGGTTATTATGGTTGCATAAAGCTCTAGTCACACCCAATTAGAGGAACAAGTACCGAAATAACTATGAGTTTGTTACCACTATATCGCGCCCGAAAGACACTACTGAAGGTCCTGGATTGAACTGAAGGTTTTCACTAAGGTGTGTTGTGTCCATTAAACGGGAACTACGCCTTAGCTAATTGCGAGCCAGACGTGCAAAGAATAATGTACTCTTTTAAAGAAATTGCACTCAACGCTTGAACGCCAATACTTGTTTGCTTTTATATTTGCGACGGAGCTTATTAGAAACTTCGCCGTCGCTGCTATTGACTGCTTAACAACATTATTCTTGTTAATTCCGTTAAGGATAGGAGAGTATTATTTTAATGATATTGAATGTTTCTCATGATACGAGCAAGTAAGTAAGCCGCTATGTACCTATATATTTTTCTCTAACTTAGTTGGTTTGGAAGCATTGTGGCCGGTCGTTTTGAGGTCCTTAATATCGATCTGGCTAAAGTGCAGAATGTAATAATATAAATCTGTTCACGATTCGTAAAGTTCACGCATGTCTTTATTACAGTGTCCTTCTATGCTTATTTGACTGTAGAGTGATATCTAGTTACTGTTAGGTACGTACATAGAAGTATTAGGTACTGGCCCGTGAATCTCTGATTTAGAACGAGATAAGCTTTTTTGCCACCACTGTCAAGTGAGTAATTGCTTCACTAGCATCAGAATAAAAGCCGTGGTGGCCTTGGGGTTTGAGCAGTCGCCTGTGACGCAAGTTCGAATCCCAGCAGGGCCTGGGGCCCAACCATGAGCGCTTATTGCAATATTATTACAGTTTTGTGACCGTGACAGATGTATACACCCCAAATACATCTAATTCATAATAAGAGTAAAACTATGATGGCAATAATAGGTTATAAGTAAGGCCCCTGTACCAATGAGTTTATCTTAAACAAAAACATTGTGAGGAAACCTGCATATGTCTGGGAAGTACTTCAAAGACATATATATATTTTGCCTGAGACGGCGATGGACTCACCCTCTGTCTTGTGGCACTAAATCATATTCGGTGAAATGTGGGTGTTGTTGTTTCAACAGCTCTGCTTACCCCTCCGGGAACCCTTCTGGGATGGCGTGAGCATATTTATTTAGCATCGGAATGTCGGTATAACGTTTAGGAAAAATTGATTTTACGGAAACGAGCAGCATTCTCTTTTGAATTCTCTTTGTACCGAGTATATGGTAAAAAAAACCTCTGTGATAAAATTATAAATAAGATTTGAAACCAGTCTGGCACGCTTATCTGTTCGCAGAGTGCGCCACATGTTCATGTAAGAAAATGTCTCAATTTTAGAACACATCCACCGAGTACCGACACAGTGAAAAGGAACAAATAAAGAATTTTCAATACAAAGGGATACGACGTCCTTGCTGAACGAGTACAGTCGGATGCGCAGTCAAGTTGTCTGGGATTTATAACTCTCGTTATATCAAGAAACACGCCGAATATTCCATCTATTTATATATCAGAATCAGTAGGTTGCATTACATATCTACATTTACTTAGGACTCGGGGCTCGAACTCTGGACCTCGAGTTCGACAGTAGTGCTTGTCACTACTATACTAACGAGGCAGTTGATCGAATCAGTACGATTTAAATTTGTTTTTTACGATGCTATGCATAAAAGAAAAAAATATTACTCTACTGGTTTCCATCAAACCGCGTGTCACGACTTTCTCAGAAACCATACGGCGTAGAGGCTTGGAATTAATATATCAAAATATATAATAATATCGTGGAAATGAAACACTTTAATAATACAGCCATCACGAACAAAAGGGCTCAGCAACGCACGCCCCCCTACCGAGAATTAGGGTGGTGAGAGTGAAGGCTCCTATTGAGCATTTCTAAACATGTACAGCAATTTGTAGACTTTCGGATATTTTCTTGGTGTCTGCTGTGGAATGAGCTGCCCAAAGTATTCCAAACATGTATGTCAATAGATTTTTAAAGAAGTATGTGAAGAGATATTTATAGCGTATTTGTTTCTCAAGATTCTTATTTCAAGGATCCTTAGGCTTCGCTGCTTACCTTGATTGGACATATGCATGCTCATATAATAGTTTGACATCTTGCTCAGTTACGGGAAGAACAAAAGCTATTTACGTAGTAATATATTATACATAACAATGACATACGCAGAGTATAAATTAGGTATTCAGCGTCAGTTAATGGTACTGCAATATGCTACACAAAATGTTACAGTAACACCGCATTACGGAATAATAAGTACAATATACTATTACATTAAACCCGGATTATTTCAATTGAGGCAGTAAGAGTTTAAATTACCTAAGTATGTAAAAAGGTGCCAATGGAAAGTTATTATAAAACAAATTGAATTGATTAATAAATATAAACTTCTTCGGCAACTCATCTGGGATTCTCTTCTCTTCACGTGAGCGTTTCATTAAACATTATGTGATAGAAACTTATCTATAAATACCCATGTGCTTATACTTAGGTACGTAGGACTTTTACTAAGTAATATAAGGTTGAATGAAACCTAGGTTCTCATAAGTACAGATTATGATCACTGTTGTATTATATTATAATGGTTTCCATTATTTAACAACGGATTAACAAGAATCTTAACTTACGATGCTTCGGCATTATATAATAGGGACGCTTCTGAAAGATTTTTATTTGTCATAGGGTTTGTCAGAATTTAGCTACAACAATATTTAAAACACCAAATTGGCAACAATTTCCCTAAGAAATGAAACCGCATCTCCATTTTGTAAAATGAAGTTGCTTTTAAATCAATTTTACAGGCATTGTGCGCCAAAGAACTTACCAGCGCAGCGTCTAAACTTGCAGCTTGCTATAATGGTCTGCTATCTGTCTTATGAAACGACGCATTTAAGGCACTTTGAAGATACATGACCGTCAAGATGTAAGCATGAAAGTTTAACAAACTGAGGATTGGAGTTTTAAGCCTTCTGCCGGCTTCTGACTGTACGAAGCGTGCCTAAAGCTGTCTGTCCTACTTACTGCGTAGGTAATTTTTTAATAACCTAGGTACGTGACGCATTGTGTGATGTGATCGGGACTATGAAGTAAAAGTACCTTCCTTTTTAATAAACTCGAGAATATTGCGCCTTCCTAAGAACTAGGTTACTCAATTGACCCCTGACCACTTCTGACGATTTTTATTTTTTTAGTTATGACTATTAATATACGTAGTTACCTATCGTGTCCCGTCACGAAATATGAGCGCGTACCTAAAATAGTCATTAAATGACCCTGTCTACATAATTATATCTGTGGTGATAAAAACATGTGCAGTATCCTCACTATTTTCGCACTTATAATTCTTTTCGGGATGTCACCATAGTGATAGACCACAGACATACCAAGATGTTTGGTGTGTGGTTTTTTCTTTAACTTTAGATTGACATGAGTTTGTCAGATGAATATATTATCTGCCGATCGACATGCTATAATTGGTTTAGAACTGTGTGTCCAACTCCGATGTGATTTAACCTTAAATGCATCTTAAAAAAACACCCTATCAAAAAAGCTATTTACGTTAACAGTCTGAGGCTATGTTCTGAGCAGGTCTTAAATTACTGAACGAAAATATCAAATGTCAATGTCAATGTCATATGGATAAAAACATGTCAAAACACTCACGAATAAACTCGCTCACATTGTGCAAGTTTCCTTATATTTTCGCAACACAAGTCAGCTGTTTACTTCATCAAACAAAATAATCAGCAACATTATTACTAGGCCTTCCAGTGTTGTGTGTAGGTACAGTTTAACAGATCAAAATGCGGCTAGTAGACGCGTCGAAACTTTTGGAGCTCCAAAACAAACCTGCAAATATACGAAATATTTGCATTGTGGCCCACGTGGACCACGGGAAGACAACATTGGCAGACTCCTTGATATCAAGCAATGGTATTATATCGCAGAAGATGTCGGGGAAGCTTCGGTACATGGACAGCAGGCCGGACGAGCAGGAGCGCGGAATTACTATGAAGAGTAGCAGTATAGCTCTCTACCATAGTGTTGAGCAGCAGGAGTACTTGGTAAATCTTATAGACTCTCCGGGACATATTGATTTCTCAAGTGAAGTGTCTACTGCTGTCAGGCTTTGCGATGGAGCCATTGTTGTGGTAAGTACCTACTAAGTAAAATTCCATATGTGTTAGTACCAAAACTTATTACCAATGCCTCAATGACTGAACTGCTGCTAAATGGACATTATTTTGAAAACTTGAATAATACAAAAATATCATTAGTAGAGACCTATCCAATAATCTTAACATTCCAAGGGGTTATGAAAATATGAAATTCTTATCAGAATTTCAATGTTACTAACACATTGCACAATACAATACCAATCACAAAATTATTACTTAAATGTAATTTTCTTAATATTGAGTCATTGGTTAGAAATTTTTTTTTTCGATTATATTCTTGTAATAAAACAATCATGTTTTAATGAATAATGATACATTCACATTCATACTATCATGTTTTAACTGCCAAGTAAAGATCATCATAATCTTCCTGCCCTTATCCAATGTTATTTGGGAACAGCATGTGGTTATTTCTATCTAAATTTCACTATCACTGTCTATATTGTGTCATATTATCTATAAAGTCAAAATGCAATCTATTTTCCAGGTGGATGTGGTAGAAGGAGTGTGCCCACAAACAAGGCTAGTACTTAAACAAATATACACGGAGAATATGAGTGCAGTCTTAGTACTAAACAAGATAGACAGACTCATTCTAGAAATGAAACTAGACCCTCTCGATGCTTATGTGCTATTGATGCAAGTCTTGGAACAAGTTAATGCGGTCATGGGGGAACTATTTGCTACGCAAGTTTTTGATAATGAAGAGAAGACTATGGAAAAGCAGGTCAGCATAGTATTTTGCTATTTATTTACCATAGGTTGCAAGCTTCACTATGAAATATGAAATCCAGGATTCCATTTCCAGGTAGGGCAAAGTGTTATTGGGGTTTTCCTTTTGTAATTTCCCAGTAGCAGTCCAGAGTATGGATATATTTATACTACACAACTCTGCCTATCAATTTGTGCAATACTGGCTTGAGCATGTGCATATTATTTATAGATTTATCCTCTTTATTAATCATCTTGGGTGAAAAGTGGGTGTTGTGATTACAGCACCTCTGCCTACTCCTTCGGGGAATACAGGCGTGAGCATATGTATGTATGTATGTAGATTTATCCTCCATATGCTATCAACTCAAATTGTGACATTAGTTTATCTTACATTAAGAGTCAGATGTATTTATTATGTCAATATCTACCACTGTGGCTCAGTCAAATCCATGGGAAAATTAGTTAAATATGGTAAGTGACTTTGTTTTGTAATCCTAGATTTTTTTTACCTTAAAATTACTTAAACCATATATATTATAATTTCCAGCAACAAAATCCTCAATTGAAAAAGGAAGACAACAACTTCTATGATTGGACCTCGGCTCTGGAAGATGCAGATGACTCTCAGCTGTACTTCTCACCAGAACAAGGGAATGTGGTGTTTGCTAGTGCTGCTGATGGCTGGGGATTTACTGTGCAGACTTTTGCTAAACTATTTTCTAAGAAACTTGGTAAGCTTTCATGCAAAAGTTTTTCTGAATCAACTATTAAGCCTTATAATATTGTAAAATTGGAGCCGTGGTGGCCTTGAGGTTTGAGCAGTCGCCTGCTACGCAAGCGACGCAAGTTCGAGTCCCAGCGAGGCCTGTACCAATGAGTTTCTCTAAAAAGCTTATGTACAGTGATTTCACACCACATGCTTTACGGTGAAGGAAAACATCGTGAGGAAACCTGCATATTTCGGAGAAGTAATTCGATGACGTATGTAAAGTGTTTGAGACGGCGATGGACTCACCATCTGTCACGTTGGCACTTAATCATCTTCGGTGAAAAGTGGGTGTTGTGATTACTACACCTCTGCCTACCAGTTCGGGGAATACAAGTGTGAGCATATGTATGTATGTATGCAATATTGTAAAACCAACTTTTAGCCTTACAAAATTGTAAGTGAAAAGTGTCTGTGCTTTTCTGTGCTTTTGTTCCTGAATCAATCAGAAAATGTGAATTGTGAATAAAATATTCAAAAGATCAAAATCATTGCTAATGACATAAGTCATAAAAAATGTTTCAAACTAAGTTCCTTAGACATTTTAACAACTCTTATCTATTCTAATATTATAATGCTGAAGAGTGTTTGCTTGTTTGGTTGAATGAGCTAATCTCAGAAACAACTACTAGAATTGAATTGGAAACATATCTTTATGTTGTTTGTTCATCAAGGAAGGCTTTAGGATTTATAGCTTTATAATAAATATATTTTTATTATATATAGGAAAATGTTACAAAAACGCAAAATATACCTGAGTTTTTATTGTTGATGTAAATAAGTAAGTGAGGTAACAAAGCGAGGCACGGCTGTCCTTCGTTAAAAAAACAAACATTTATTTCCGTTTCATTCATATATTCAGTTAAATGTTTCAGGAGTAAAAGATGAGCTGCTGAACAAAGTACTATGGGGTGACTTCTATTTGAATACAAAAACAAAACGCTTCATGAAAGGTGCTCAGGAGAAGGCGAAGAAACCACTTTTCGTCCAAGTAGTACTTGACAACCTTTGGAATGTCTATGAAACAGTAGCCATGAGAAATGAGAAGGAGAAAGTACCAGGCATATGTGAAAAGCTTGGCATTAAACTCACAACGCGTGACATGAGACATACAGACTCTCGAGTACAACTCCAATCCCTAATGGTGCAATGGCTGCCTCTATCAGAAACTGTTCTTAACATGGTCTGCAAGAAACTGCCTTCCCCTAAAGAAATATTACCTGAGAAAATCGAAAAACTAATGTGTTCAAGAATACGAGACTTCCAATCTTACCATTTGGAGACGCAGAAGTTGAAAGACGATTTCTTAGCCTGTGATAGTAGTAATGATAGGCCGGTGATCATATTTGTATCTAAAATGTTTAGTGTTGACAGAAGCGTTCTGCCTGAGAATAAGCCCAAAGTTTTGACACCCGAAGAAATGGCTTTGAGGCGAGAAAGAGCGAGACAAATGCGTGAGGAAATGAAACAGAATGCGAATTCTGAAACTATTCCTTTAGAAGAGAATAAAGAGAGCAATGAAGTAGAGAAAAGCGCAGAAGACGAGAAAGAGTCTGAGAATAAAGACCAACCAGCATTTATAGCATTTGCTAGAGTATTTAGCGGTAGACTGAGGAAAGGTGATAAAGTCTATGTCCTAGGTCCTAAGCATGATCCGTCCAAAGTCCTCAATATGAAAGACTTCAAAGTTGATCCTAATAAAAAATTGAAAGATTTACATAACGATGAACACATTACTTGTACAGAGTGAGTATCAATCAAATAATATTTTTTTACTTTTCATTAATAATCTACCTGTGCCTAGAAATGTATTGCCATTATTTATTTGGGGTGGATCACCCTCATCATTCTCAGACCTACCCAATATGCACACAACATTTCATACAAATCAGTCCAACTGTTTCGGAGGAGTATGGTATCTAACATTGTGACACGAGAATTTTATAAAAAAGATATTGTTTTCCTGATTCAATATTTTCCGTTCCAGAATTAAATCCTTGTATATTCTAATGGGAAGGGAGTTGGAATACATTGAAGAAGCTGTCGCTGGGAATGTTATAGGTATGTATACTTTTGAAAGTTATATTATTTACCAAATTTAATTAAATGTTTTAAGTTTATATATTTTATAGTTTAACAAATCAGTGCTCTGGCTATCGAGTAGGTACTTGGGATCAAATTAAATTACGATGTACCAAAGAGGAAAAGTTTTTTATTCAACAATACAGGTTTTATATATAAACCCCGTTGAGACTGTCGATAGCGCGATTTAAATACTAATGTGTGAACACCATCTATCGACACAGTGTCAACACCATCTATCGACATAACGTACAACTAAAGTAACACGCAATATTCTTTGTATATTTGGCTTATACAATAGTTTCCATCTATATTTTTAGAATACTCTACTCTCACACTTAAAAACAAAAATGTTTTAGTACTGACTTCCTAATACCGACTTACCTAACACTTTGTTGATATATGGACTTTAAAAAGACCTGGGTGTTAATGTAAATTCCATATGTACGAAGCAATATTTAGAAATGACATCAAGTAAAATAATCTGCCATTTTCGCAGAAAAATTTTCTTTCCACCTTTGCCAACCCCTTTAACTTATTCACTGCAAATATTTCATGAAGATGAAATGTTAGCAGTGAATAAGTGAATGTGTTAAAGGGTCTAGGACGGCGTAAACTTACGCATCCTTACTAATATTATAAATGCGAAAGTAACTGTCTGTTGAGAGGTTTAAGCGGGACAGCATAACAATGCTGTCCCGCTTAAACCTCTCAACCGATTTTGATGAAATTTTCCACAGACAATCTTTAGACCCTGAGAAAGGACATAGACCTTTTATTGCGAAAAAAGTATTATATAAAACTAAATCTATGCGGGTGAAACCGCGGGGCACAGCTAGTGTACAGTAAGTATAATAAACGTTATGGAATTTCAGGTATCGGTGGCTTAGAAGACCACATATTGAAAACTGCGACACTCAGTAGCACCATAGCTTGTCCTGCGTTCAGTGAACTGCAGTACACCGTTGTCCCCATATTAAGAGTGGCTATCGAACCTACGTATCCGTCACAACTTCCTCAACTTGTTAAAGGTAATTTTATTTCAGCTACTGTCACGAATTATGATTGCTCAAAGAAACTAGTGGGGGTAACTAGGGATGTATTTTATTTGAGTCACGTCAGATAGACATACATAAAATGACTGTAAAAGGAATGTATTCATAAAATGACTACTGCGCATTCAAGGTAACCTATCTGTATCAGTGCTTCTCGCAAAATAGATGATGCTATTCAAACCAAAGGCACATATTATTTGATGAATGAATGCAGAAAAACGCTCACTATGAAACCGATGCACATTTATTTCATTCAAAAATTATGCACTCTCCTATAGTCATTTAGTATTTACTTTAATATTACTAAAACTTTATTTTTCTCTAATATCTTTGAATTAAGTATGGAGTTTCTAGCTATAAACCCACCGGAGTTCAACACCCACATATATTAGTAAAAACCGTATGAATATCCGTAACGTACTTTAGAAGTGCGATGCGCTGACAGACAATATAATTTCGTATGGTAATGGCGACTTCAATTCATACTATTTAAAGATGAAAATAATTTCTGAATACTTGGCTGACCACATAAATTAGAAAAGTATGTTTAATAATTTATTCCACAGGTTTGAAGCTCCTCAACCAATCCGACTCGTGTGTTCAAGTGCTATTGCAAGAAACTGGTGAACATGTTCTGGTGACAGCTGGAGAGGTACATCTTGAGAGATGTCTTGAAGACTTAAGGTAATATAACCCACATACCAGAATACTGAATATTTTATCGATGGTGGTTGTGTATTGTGAAAGTTGGCAATTTTCTCACCTGATCACCTGATTTTTATACGAAGCGACTGCCATCCGACCTTCGCAACCCCTTTGACGAGAAAATCTGTGATCTGGGTTAAACCAGTTGTCAGAAAATTTTTGTCCTCCTACTGACCTGTAACAATTGCCTAAGATGATAAATTGGCAACCCGGACCGACGACTTAACGTGCTTTATACGGAGGAAACTCGGGCGGGTCACCCATCCAATTACTGGCTTGGGTTGGGTTTGCTTAACTTTGCTGATCGAATGATATGCGCAATAGCAACTATGCCACGAGCTCCTCAAATAAATATATAAGATATTTTTATTTATTTTAATTGAGGGAGATTTATTTAAATGAAGGTACCACCTACTGATGCCCTGTGCCAAAAACGTTTATCTAAAAAGTATGTATATGTATATAAGTATGCCTTCAATATGTTACTTAACTTTTCAGAAACCATTACGCAAATATACCAATAACAGTATCAGAGCCTATAGTTCCGTTCAAAGAGACGATAATAGAGCCGCCGAAAATTGACATGGCCAATGAAGAAATAGACTCAAATAACATAGACAAAGGGAGCAACAAGGAAGATGATCCAGTCATTACAGTTTACACTAACAATAAACAAAGTAGAATTAAAATCAGAGCTAGACCTATACCTAATGAAATAACAGCCCTATTAGACAATTCTTCCGATCTTTTAAAGGCTATATCTCAACATATCAAAACGCTACAAGGCCTCGCAAAAAATAAAGACGCTATTGAAAATAATTTACAAGAGCTATACCTTAATGGCACTAAGAATAAACTATCAGATCGTATGCTCAAACTCATTCAAACGTTCAAAGATGAACTTCAAAATATATGCTGTAAACTAGGCCCGGAATGGAAAGACGTTGTCGAACAAATATGGTCCGTAGGCCCTAGGTATTGCGGCCCAAATTTGCTTTTAAACCAAACGGCAAATTACAGCACTAAATATTTGCACCACGACGAGGAAATAAAGGAAGATCCCAGATTTGAGTATGAGGGTAGTTTTATAAATGGATTCCAGTTAGCGACTTTAGCGGGACCTTTGTGTGAGGAACCAATGATGGGAGTTGCCTTTTGTGTTGAAGAATGGACGCTGGACAGAAGCGAAGGTGATGATGCGACGCATTCGTTCGGACCACTGTCAGGTGAGCTTAAAAAATACTGTCATTTAAGAAATTTCCTTCAACCTTCTTAGAAGAGGCCGCGAAAATCTGCAGGGTTTGCATAAGCCTTTACGTAATTATATTATGCAATTGTGACAGGTCAAATAATGTCAGCGGTGAAGGAAGGATGCAGGAAGGCGTTTCAAATGCAACCTCAGAGGCTAATGGCTGCCATGTACTCGTGCGACATCGTCGTTGACCAGAAAGTATTAGGTAAGTATTTGCATGTCAAATTCAACAAATATTCTTATTTGATTAGTTAATATAAAATGTTACAATACTTCATTTTGCTATAACAAAATATACCATAGTTATTTCAATATATCAGAATAATTTGTAATATTTTTTATTTATTTTTTTATTTTTATAATTATTAACATTGATTTCCTTAGACTGACTGCAAAGTACTTTTAAGCCAGAAGGACAAAACAAATAAAAATTATACAGGAATACAAACGTTACCACTGCAAAGCAAGCCCTTATATTGTTTTAGATCTGAACGCCTATATATTATACTTAGTTCGAACTAAAACTATCTCCACCCGATTTGAAATCTCTATCACAAAAAGAGATGGAACTATTTTTAAACAAAGGATCAACTTGGTCATTTTTTTGTAAGAAGAGGCTAAAAGTTATTTGTATGGAGCATTTTATAACGGTTAAAACTCTTCATACGTGTCCGTATTCGATTTTGATTCAGTCTCAAAGGGCCCAATGTATTCACCGTGGTCTCCGCACATCCACATATGCGTGAAAATAACATAAAACAGCGTGATAAATTCGTAAGATTTATTTTATAATTACAAATATTGTAATTACCATTAATATTTACAACTTAATTCTAAGTATAAATATGGTTTTCTTAAAAATATTATCAATTACGTCATAAATGCATCGAAAAACAAAATACCACTGGAAGTCACTTATCACATCTCTTTTGTGTACATTCTAAGTAATAAATAAATAATAATTAGTAGAATTCGAATTATGAATGGACACCATAGGGTGGGGACAAAACACTGCTTTAATTATATGGCTATGATTCTGGCAATGTGTAACTTAATTTTAATTGATACTAGAATTTTAATGAAATGTATTTTATCTACCAAACCCAGGATTATTTCAAATTTAATTAAATACATTTAAAGTTGCGAAATAATTTTTGTGATGATATTTACATCGTTGTGATGATACATTACCCTAACATATTGTATTTGCTTATGGTTTAAGTATAATAATCAAAGTGTTATTCCGATTAGCGATAATCACGAATTTATTGAATATAACTTTTCTCTGTGAACTGGCCAATAAGTAAGTTTTGAGCAAGCATTTAAAGATTATTTTTAATGTACGTCTAATCAGAATAACACTTCAAGGCCTGTATATAAAGTAACATTACGCTCGCACTTCGCTTGTAGAAGCCATGCAAAATTTATGGGATTGACGTAATAGTATGTCACGTTCCTAATTTATGCCACTTCCATGCATTTTGTATAGCTTCTATTAGCGCAAGCGCGAGAGAATGTTACTTTTTCAGGGCTTACAGTAACGCTAATAAATGCAGTATGAGTATTCGTAGGTAATTCGAGTATTTCAACCAAACTAAAGTTTCATTTAGAATGGGAAATCAAAGCATTAAGATACTTAACTAATACGTTTTAAATCGGGTAGCGAATACGTTTACCAAGCGAGAGATAGCGCTTTCGAAAATACTCTTTTCAAGTCTATGTTGCATCCAAAGAGAATCGAATATAGAAATAAAAAAAAATCTCAATGGACGCAACAAACTCGTTCTTAATTTAAATTTAATGTATTCTAATCAATCCAATGTAGCAAACGTGCTAATTCTTGTACTTTGTACCATGGGAAGGGTGGATAGTCAGGCGTCGCTCTCCTCATTCGAGCAACTCTGGACCTTCTGTTGTAGTAACTGGGCTCAGAATGCTGTGAGTGGTATCTGTTATACACTGGCTTGTCCGGGTATTGAGAATAGTCCACCTTGTAAGAGTTCGTGGTGCTCTGCACGTTGACGCCAGTGTATCGATTGGCGTTGTAACCTGGAAATTAAGGACATTAATAAACATTTTATCATCTACTCTATACCCTAGCTAATATTTTAAGAATACCTACCTGCATTTTTTGTATTCGTCAATATTCGAATTCTTGTATAAACAATACATTCGTATGCTCACGCTTGTATTCCCCGAAGGGGTAGAGCTGTACCCACTTATAATATACCCACATTTCGGCAGTTATATTAAGTCCCATGCAATAGGGAGCCAGCCTATTGCCAGTAACCGGGCACTAACCCAGACTGTTGAGCTGTTACTAGGAAATTACAGACTAGGAAAAATCTAATAACATTTTCCCCGATCCGGGTATTAAACCCGGGGCCGCAGTAATAAAACAAAATATTTACCAGTTTGATAAGGGGATGTAGGTCGAACACACATCATGCCGTACACCCTGATGCCAGGAACTGAAGCGTAGGTGGGCTGGTCGTGGGACATTGGACCTTCTGGAAATAATTATTAAGTATATAATACAATTTGATGTTGGCCCTACTACATCCCTTAAGTTGAAGAATGTTTCGATAACGAGAAAACTCGATTTTTATGGCGCCTGCCTTGTTCCTCAAAGTCACGTTATACGAGTGATTAAATATACCATGATAAGATTTTAACCGACTTTAAAAAAAAGGAGAAGGTCTCAATTCGATATATTCGAGTCGATCGAAGAGGTTGGTACCATGCGTCGATAGCATAGCAAAATGTAAACAAAGCATTTGGTTGCGATTTTTAAGGGGGAGATAGAGTGTACAGTTGGATGGCTTCGAATTTCGAAACGGAGACCCTGCCTGTACCCTAATAGAACTTTCGTTAGACTTACCCAGAATTTGATTCTCAGGACACCGGCAGATGACCAAGTAGTGTGACTTGCCAGTTCTAATGTTCTGGAGCGCCAGTAGCGACCAGTCGCGCGGTGGTCTGCATTCGCGCATCTCTGATACCGCTTCGCAGGTCTTCACTAGCGTCACTGCTTTATGCGCGAACTGGAAATTATTAAGGAGTATAGCAGCGTTTCTCCGCTCGTTACATAGATGGCGCTACTCGTTAACAATTGCAAAGTTTCAGTACAAACATACATACATATGCTCACGCCTGTATTCCCCGAAGGGGTAAGCAGAGGTGTTGTTATCACAACACCCACTTTTCACCGAATTTGATGAAGTGCCTAGGTGACAGATGGTGAGTCTATCGCCGTCTCAGGCACTATACATACGTCTTTGAATTACTTCTCAGAAATATGCAGGTTTCCTCACGATGTTTTCCTTCACCGTGAAGCACGTGGTGTGAAATCACTGTACATAAGTTTTTTAGAAAAACTCATTGGTACAGGCCCCGCTGGGATTCGAACTTGCGTCGCTTGCGTAGCAGGCGACTGCTCAAACCCCAAGACCACCACGGCTCTTAGTACAAATAAACTAGAACCTAAATCGCGCTACAAGAGTTTAGGAGCGCATGGCAGTAATACAAATTTCCAACTAGAACAGTAGAAGCTCTGGTTCCCCAGATATGATACCCGCCTGGTTGAAAAATCTTCCGGTATACGCATAATTTCTCGTTCACCCCACAAGAGCATTTACAGATTAAGCAAAACGTTATAATTTTAAGATTTAACTAGAACGTACATGTGGCACAACTGCTGAATCAATTTTGCTGAAATTTATAATAGAGATAGTAAAATTCCGACGGGTTACTTTAAATCACTAAGCGAACGAAAGGTTAATGTTTAATATCTCATGAAATTTCGTCAAATTAAGCAAATGGAATTAATCGTAAATACCGACACTGCATTCATAGATCATCCAATCAACACTATGGTAGATCGCAATCATAATAAAAAAATCACTCTTAACATTTACAGGAATGTTAACAGAAACCATTACCTTATCAAACAGCCTTAACTTAGTCCCATAGAACTAAATGATGGATAGAAATTGGCCAAGAATAAAATAAAGAGTCATTATATTTTTAAAGAAGAACGTTTAAATGTCTCTTGTGTAGGCAATGTACTAATTAACGCCAATAAACTACAGCCAATTACGTATGAACAACTCTTGCGGATAAATGCCTGATACTTCCGCTTATTAGCATTTGCAAAACCACACACGACAACTAGGTAAATAGTAACGGTTGTATGCTTTGGGAAACTAAGTGCAGGGAGAATTTGTATAATAAATAACCATTATAATAAATAGAAAACGTCTAAACTAAAATCTTTTGATCGTTAGTAATGCGCAATAGAAGAGCGCTCTGTAGGCTTATAAAAATAACATTCTTTCGCACTTGCGCTAATAGAAACGAGGTGAGGTTATTGTTAAGTACTTTGTCTACAGGCCCAGGGGCCCTATCATGACACCTCCTATTATTATGATAGAATGACAATCATTATGAGACAGATGTATATAACGTGTATATGTCTGTTACCGTCACACAGTGGCGAAAGAAAGAGCTGAAAATAAAATTATAATTCACACTATCTTTATTTGATCATACTTTAACAAAGTACTTTCAATTCATCAGAATGACATGATTATACAGGAATAAGTTTAAATATTATCACTGGGCCCGGAAGCTTTCTTTTACTAAATAGAACCCGGTATGAAGCAGTAATTAATCTTTTTAAAAGAAATATATGTATACAATTTTGATCGTTAGGCGTACAGGCCAATGCCCGAATGTCAATAAAAATATAACATAAGTACATAGGTTTATAAATCCAAATAAAGACACGAGATGATCTGATGACCAGGTTCATAAGACGATCTCCACCTACCGTTAAGTAAACTGTCGCCGTTGCGTTTCCACACAATGTCATACTTCAATACAATCATCCCTACCAAGAAGCATTGAAACTTGCTAATCGTTCGATAATTGCGTTTGAAACTATTCCCACGCACTCGAACATATTCCATTAGAAAGTATGCGTATAACAATTGTTCATCGAAATAGATTACCTTTTTTTTAGAATCTGTGGTGAGTCTTGTGGTATGCAGGTCGTCGGCGTTGAGGCTTGCGGAGCACGGGTCGCGGTAACGAGCTGGGCACGCGCAAAGAGGCTGCGTGTAGTTTAGACGGACGTATACTGCATTGCATACCTGCGGGAAAACATTGCCTTTGAATTCCTTACTCTTATGCGTGTACCATGTAGGCTTATCTCACGCGTATACATTTTGCGGCTGACAAGCAAGAGTTAGATACGTCCTCGGTGAATTGTGGGTGTTGTTATGGATTTGCTTAGCTACTTTTAAATCTGTTTTTATATTATAAGAAAGCACCATAGATTAAACCATTGGTTTAATACTGAAAAGACACAAAAAACATTAAAATCCTATTTAAGACGCCGTTCGTCATTTTATAATGTTCTAAATTAAAGCGAAGGACGCTGAATTTTGAAATAGACTTAGTTTCGTTTCATTCATTAAGGCCTACATAAGATCAGCGCTTTATTGTAAACAAATACGTACCTGTTGAATAGCGCACTCTGGTAGTAAATAAATATGTTGATTGTGAGGATAGTAGTGGTATTTCGTTGGTTTTGCTAGCACTGATGTTGATCCGGCCGGCAGCGGTACTGTCTGAAACAATTGAATAACCAAATTAGCTCCGGGATTAAAATTATGAATTATTCCTTTTACCTTTATAGTTATTTAAACATGATCTTGCGGCAGCAAATCTAAATACATATAACTCAAAGGTGACTTGACTGACTGACATAGTGATCTATCAACGCACAGCACAAACCGCTTAATTTTTATATTTTATTTTTTGTAATACATGTATAAGCCCATGGACACAGTTCCATATCAATATTCATATCATTTTCCTAGCCACTACATTCGTCGATTTCAGATAGTTGGGGCATAGCATCTTTTACCATCAGAATTAAAACCAACAAATTCCGACGTCTGATGAATACTTTCGGAACCTTGAAAAATATTTCCTGATAGAGTTTGGATTCGTTATTCACACACCATAATATAAGTATTTCCGCTGTATTTCTGTATAAACAGAAGCTTGCCTTTTTCGCTTTAATACTAGTATAGACATTGAAAGCATCCCAAGTTGTCATTAGCTATTACAAACAATGATGGGAAACGTCGCAAAGTCGGTCTCGGCTCGCAAACCACAATTTCATTCATCCTAGTTCTTCGCATCCGACAGTTTCTGTGTCAACGCTCTCGAGTCCTCTCATTGATTTCACATTTGTTTCGCGAAATGAGTTAAAGTTGTTATTTATAATGGGATTAAATTTTGTGAATTTTAGCGGTATCTCCTAATGGCGTTATTTGGCATATGAATGGAATCATTCGTGCGCAATACTTCTTACTCGCAAATGTTTCACGGTCATGCACCTACCGATTTGTCGATTACGCCGTCACGTTTGTAGCTGGATCGGGTTGAAAAACCTGCCAAATCACCACATTTATCCACTAATTCATTGAAAATATGCGTTTCGGTATTTGGACCTCCCATTTGACTGAGAACTTCAATTATCACCAATTTTACAATTACCTCGCACATCGAAAGCGATCATATATTTATTTAAAGAACATTGCGAGCAATTACAATGTCCACCTGCTGTGAGATTTAATTTAGGATAAGTATCATTCCCTACCAGATCTGACCATTCATCTGCTCTAATGACCTGTATATTATCATTAATATTTTGTAGATAATAATGGCTTGATTGTCTACAGAACTATCTTACTTTTCGGCTGTTACTCATACACTCGACTTTTTTCACATTTCGTTATAGAAAAAATCTTATAATAGCATAAGTTTATAACTCATACAATCTTATAATAGCATAACTTATATTATAAATTAATATTGGTTGTTCTGGTGTTTGCATATTCAGGTGTTGTTACTCAATCACGCAAAAACTTGAACGTATTTGAAATTAAATTTCATCGCTATAAGTTGTTGGTAGAGGCTAGTAATGTTATATTATTATAATATATAGGTGCACGCCTCGATAATGCTCAAATTAGTCTAATCATTCGGTATAAAAACTAACGCTAAGGCATAGATTCAATAGACATTAACTACTTTTTGTAGTTATATAGCCTACTCCTTATGTGAGAGTTTATTATCATTTCTCCACAAAAGTTTAAGTGAAATCCAATTTATCATGTTTCTCCAAATACAATGCTGTATTTAAGTGAAATGGTGGGTACTTTAATAGTTACCGCAATAAATGTTAAACATTCTAGATTAACAAAAATGTTTGGTTTAGTCACAATTAGCTTTTTTCCAAAAGTACTCTTTGTGCTTTCAAGCTTCAGTGTCCAATTGCAATGAAACCAATTATTTATTTGTCAAGTTTTCCAAAACAAATATAATAATGGTATTTTTAAATAAAAACTCCTAAAATGCAATGAATTAATAACTTATATAGGTGATAATACATTCTAAATATTGGAGCGTGCATTGTTATGCAAGCTTCTTCATGCGATCTCGTGACCTTCACGACCACTCGCAAAGGAGTCGTCAATTCACTAACTCGTGCATATTTTTTGTTTTTATGTGTTATAGCCGAAATACTTTCACTTCTTTCTGTAAATTCAGTGAGTGAGCGTTCTGATTAACTCTTGCTTTTGGATTTGTATGTTTAAAGAAATTACTACGATCCGATCGGAATTCGTTTTTCTTACTTTCACTTGGTATTGCGTTAGCGTTTAGAGCATGGTGCTCTTCTGATACTAATTAATCATTTCGGTTATTAAAGCGAATGACCTCACCGTCAGCAAACACAGCACTTCGAGAGCATGATTTAATTGTATTATCATTGTGAAATACAATAAACTTCAAAGTAAAGTTACTGCTCCTTTTGACCGCTCGTACCGTACTGATTCTGTCATCGATAACAGGGTACGATGGTACAGATGACTCAGGAGGCGGTGGAGTCAGGCTAGATCCTCCGGCGGACATGTTTTCTACAAAAAGGCACCGGACGTCACGTTCAAGTTGAACGATCTAAATTGTCTCAGTGGTTTTGAAACGTACCTAGTTGAACTTATTTGTGCGTAAATAGGGTTTTTCACCTGCAGTTAATGAAACGTTATAAAAAAATCGAAGTTGATGTTTAGAAGTACCCTTGATACGTAGCATTTTGTTCCAATACTGGATAAATAATGAATGAAACACAATCTTCAAACTATCCTTTTCATTCCATTAGTGCTCTGGGCTATAGGAATCATAGCCCAGAGCACTAATGGAAGGAAGCACGGACAAGAAGAGCAACACTCATATTTTCATCTGCAGATCGAGTTGTCGAGGCTAAATTTATTTTCAGCTCTATAACTTTACTATCTCATCATCATCGCTTAAGCTTTATTCCAAGGTTTGTTGGGGTCGGCGCTTAATTCCACCCAGTGTGTATCACCTGATCTCTTCACAAATTGACTACCATCAATGCCATCTGATCTTTGTAACCCCTTTTTACGAGGAAAACCTTACTTTACTTACTGCATTACCTGAATAGCCGAACATTTCTCACTACCAGTGGGCTTTTTGAACCGGGAATAGGAGAGATGCACCTTGATTACGTGACTGGCAGACTTCATAAGACTTACCTGTATTAGAATCCGTTATTCGAAGCAAGGTCAATGCTAGGGCAGCAGCACAGCGTGTTTACCATAAAAGTACATCTTCGGTTCGCGATCTTGACATGATCTCGGATTCGTGATGTAATTCCAATCGAGATAACAAAGGGTTATTGAACCGAATGGTGTCTTTGTGTTGCGGTTCCTATTTGATTCGAACAGGTTCATAAAAAACATGCATTGTGTTTAAAAGTGCAACCCAATGAGATGTCATATAACTGAAGTAAAACCGTAATACGTAAATTAATTGGTTCATTAACGTTCTTCATTGTAGTTGTAATAGAAGTTCTCTAGCGCATGTCGCAATCTATTTTAAAATGTTATCGTTCTTCATTTATTCATACTTAAGCCGTTTATCCACAAAATATAATTTGAATCTATGAAAAAAAGAAAAGTACTACTCCAGTTTTCGCAAAAATATACGTCTCCTTAAGGAGACGTATATTTTTTTTCGTACAAGTTTCGTACAATGACGTTAACGTCATTGTACGAAACTTGTTTTAGGGCTGATAAATATGGTTTTATCTAGCTTCAATACATAATAAACTACTTCAAGCAACTTCAAGTTGCAAAAGGACTTTTGCAACGAAAATCAAAGCTGCCCGACTGTCTTAATTGGACATTACCTTGCTGAAACCGCAGCCAAACGACGGTCTTTTGTTACTGACGCAAAAAATAGTATAAATCTAAGCTGCTTTTACAAAAAATTGAGAAAAGTAGGGTCTCCAGTTCAATACCAGTACCAAACGTACCAAGTTTGAAAATATTTGGTAAAATATCTTATTTTATTACCTTTAAGAGGCAAAGAAAGTTACGGCCAACCTGACAGAAAGTGGTTACCGCAGCAACCTGCGGGTTGCCGACCCTGTAAGAATCTGCATACTCTTTTTGAAAAATCCCACGCGATAAGTACTCGCTTGAGAAAACCACGTCGTTGGTGAGCTCATTCCACAGCCAATGTATAATATCGGTGTACTTCCGACAACTACACCTGGTAATTAGTTGGATACATATATACTTGTATACATCGTATATAGGCACTTTTGTGCACCAATACACCATGCGTAATTAATTAGCATCACATCTATGTTGAGAATCTCTATATCGATCGTATATTAGCGTGCTCACAACATCTTAATACTATACAAAGACACCCACGCATTTCTATGATATAATCTCTGCGGAGATCTTATGGAAAGGCATGAATATTATTTTAGATTAAGCTCAATTTTATCTTTGCATTGGATCATGTGCAAAATTCTTCGCATCTGAATAGTAAATTAACCTTTATTTTTAATACTTTTGTTAGTCACGTTTCAGTCATAATATTTGATTACAAAGCATTTTATTGCGAGTAACGTTTTATAACTGAATTACTAACAGTTTCGTCGCTTGTTGATACGAAGAGTTACATAAGTAATATTTTTTTGTTTATTAGTGATAGCACGAAATGTATAACAGAGTAGATAATAGCGTGTATCAGAATAATGGGCTATTGATTGTCGAACAATGCCACCATTTTTTTCAAGCAAGCTTTCATCACACATTAATGATCGAATTGTATTCTTTCCACCGGTATTTAATAAATATCAATTTATATTGGACTATTAAAATAAAAAGTGAATACGAAGAATTATATCATACAGCATGGTGAAAGTTGAGGAAACTTACGTGTAATTTAGCAATTGTAATCGTAATACGTACATAGTAAGCAATTTATAAATTGTGTGTGGGAAAATGAAATACTACATTTAAACGGATGCGTCGGGTTCTAACTGCAATTAAGCGTATCTTTGGTATTATGTGACATTTCCACTAACAGCAAACACATTAGTAACAAATTCGATATTGTTGTATCGGTAATTGTAGCAAATGATCAAGATGTGCTGGTCGCACGCGATGCGCGTTCGTTGGCCGCGACCAACCTCAATACAGGTTCAGGGTTGTGTTACGTAACGACCAGTAATTACTTCCGACTTGTCCTGATATATTTACATATTGGCTGCATGAGACTGCGGCGCCTCTAACCTCTCACTGAAAAAGGCTGTTTATTGCACAGCAA
Source organism: Watsonalla binaria (assembly GCA_929442735.1). NCBI lineage: Eukaryota > Metazoa > Arthropoda > Insecta > Lepidoptera > Drepanidae > Watsonalla > Watsonalla binaria. The sequence goes on from OV838932.1 coordinate 4,878,209, forward strand.
AAAGTTCATTAAACTCTTCTATACGACTGTGACTAACGTGAATGAATTCAATGTCGGTGCGAAGTAAATAAAAAGCTGAAACCAATTAGTGAGTTTTATCCTTTTCGACTTTGAGCAGACTATGCGCAGACTTCAGATGGTTGCGTAATGAATTTAACAATAACAGTTTCCCACGCTAATAAGCGTTGTTAATCTTTAAGTGCATTAAATTATGTGAATCTTACATTTAGCGGGAAAGTGGTTAAGACTTTTTTTGACGCGGTTTATAATAAATTTTAACAAACGTCACTAGAAGCGCTTAGTATAATTAAACTTAGTGGTTATATAATAACTGTAGGAGTCAAGGGTGGCTGTAATACGCTTGCCTAGGTATAACGGTGCTACTTGAATGTTTTCCGGATTGTAAAAGCTTATTAATGCTTGATAATGAGGATGCGTAACTGGAATCTGCCATGGAAATAGATGAGACTTATTAAAACACTCTTGCTGGTTTTCAAATCAGGAAATACTATGAAGCCATTAAACAAGTTCTCAAATGTCTTCATAACTTCAACTAATTAATAACCTGTTTCGGAAGTATATTTTCATTCATATAGGCAAACGTCAGATGGAAATAATTTGGATTTCAAGCTTTCATATTCATATAATTCTACAGATGAAAGTGAATTCTACAAAAGTAACAAAATGCAATTTATTTGAATAAGTAACGGTAAGGTATTTGGTTTGATTGGTATTTTGTTGAATAAAGTACCTACATACATATTTTAATGCTTGTAGTAAGTTTAATACTAAGTTAACATTGTGTTTTATCTTTTGTCCTTGTATTCGTGAAGCTAAACTCTTATTAACGTAGTACTAAATTTAAGTGTTAAATAATCGATGCAACTCGTTTTCAAATGTGTGTAAAGATGTTTTCCCTTATACAGAACTTGTTAAGGCACTCCTTATAATATTTGCTTGTTAGTTAACCATTGACAACTAGTTACGGGCCAACGCAATTCATCTCGATTCTCGATGGATATAATAAGCATCGATTTAAACCCAGCAAGTTTTAATGGGCTACTGCTAATGAATTTTTAACAAGCTTAATCATTAATGATAAATAATATTGATCAATAGGAAGTATTTATCAAATAAATATAATTATGAATGTGATTTTCTTGAAATTAAAAGATGAGACTTCCGTTCCAATTCAAAATTTAAAAATACCGATCTTGTCTCTCGAAGATACACTGTCGGTGTTATTCTGAAACGACACTAAACATTAAGTCCATCTCAAATTTGAACGCGTTCAACATAGCTGCGTAGATTGTATAATATAAATATAGAGTAGATACTTTTTATGTGAGTTATTGTATCTTACATTTTCGTAATTTTTCAGTACCATAAGTCTTTTATGACTAATATAAAACATTGTTAAAAATAAATTATCAAAGACGATAAATTAAATTTATTTCCCACTTGTTTTGTTTGAGTCCCAATTCATTCAGGAGTTATGAAATTTGCACAATCAGTCGCGATTTAATTATTTCGAAGTTTTTTTAGTATCCACCGGGACTGCGCTTAGATGGTAATATAAACAGAATTTGACGCCTCAATGTCAAAATATTCAGTCTGCATTAATATAATCCCGCATTTCTAACTCTGCGAAGCAAGTTCTCAGATCGTAATCGAATCACGACCGGACGAACGTCTTTCTTTGTATTTTCGTTTTATGCTTAAGGCTGCTCTCCCCAAAAATATTATTTAAATTTCGGTGAGTATCGCAGCTACAATACATACTTAATGTTGATCCATAATATATTGGTATTATTAAAAATATAGATAAAAGAAATGGATTCATATAATCTGTTATCGATTACAAATAAATATGGAAAAATCGTTAAGTTACCAATTTTTTTCCAGTTGCAGCAATTTATTATTTATCAAAACAATTTTATTGTCTTAAGAAACCAAAAGAAATGAATGCACTTAGAACTACGTGATTTTACTTACTGGAATGAATATTTAGATTTATAAATGTCTTTAAATTGGGCAGCAGAAGTGCTTGGGCACTATCTCATCTTCTCATCAATTAGTAGCGAGTAGATAGAGCCAACAAACATATCAGAAGAGGAACTTTAAGTAAGTGAAACTTGCAAATGTTCTACATGACAATCCTTTTCTGATAAAATAAAATTGCTAAGAATGGAACATAGTCGTGATGTAATCAGAATAAGACCACCCAACGTGAATATTTATGACATTATAAAATACTGGATATTAGAAATTGGTTTCTATGTGAAATAATACTTGATTCTTAAATACATGCTATATACATACGCAGTTGCGCACAGCGTGTTAGGTACACGTTTTATTCTCGTTTTAAGTATTATGAGATCATTATTTTGTATTGCGGAGTGGAGAGTAAGTAGAAAATATACAAATACTATATGCGTTTGTCCAATAAGTGACTATTAACATTGAAGTATCTTAATTAGTAATCTGCTGAGTTATTCATTTGCAAAATGTTCATTGCAGACAGATTTCGATACCGTGAACGCTTATAAGAAAGTAAATTATTACGAATAACATATACAAAATTGTAGGTATGTTATGTAGTACGTGTACGATAGTCACCGATAGTAGTTACTACTATCAAGATTATTTACGTTTTGAGGGCACATTAAGTATGAGTATGTACCTTCGCATTTACGAAATATTATTTATATTTAATTAAAATTATATATTAAGTATACATATTTAGGCACGTCGCACTTAACTCACTAAATCACACCTATAGGTACTATGACATTTAAGATAATCAATAAAAAGGCAATTGATTGAAGTTAAAATTACTGTAACATGTCGTAACAGGCCAATGTTAGTATTGCCGGAGGTATCCTTGAGAAATTCTGATTTATTTAAATCAATCTGAAGATCGCTCGGATATGTACGTAACTTGTTTTTAAACTTGCAAATTCTGTTAAGTGCAGCAGATTATAAGGTATATAGATATGCTTGAAATTATGTAAAAGCAAAGTATAACTTCTAAAGTTCTAACGCGAATTTATTGCTGAAAGCATTGCAACAGTGTAGCTAAGGTAAGGTAAATCTCGAGAGATAGCAGCGAATGGTCCCTTTCCAGATCTGGTTACGAAAGGTCGTGTCCGCCTGCGTCTGTAAGGGAATTTAAGTAGGTAGCAGGCATAGGATGGTTCCTACAAACCATAGGCGGTGTGAAAACAAAAATAAATTAGAGTCGTGCCGACTGGCGAAAGGGATATTAATGGCCTTAGGATAATAAATTGCCAAGAAAGCTAAATGTATCAACGAGTGAATAAAGTTACTATTTCTATTGAGTCTAATGAATAGGTTTGTGTAGCGCATAATACCTATATCCCTCCGGGGTAGTCACCCACTTATACTTACTAAGTTTTTAATTCCAATCGTGATACGAGATCAAATATATTGCCATTCAGTCCATAATCTTATGCGATAGCCGACCTAAGATTGTTCTATCATCTTAAATCTAAGTAGTGCAAATAAAGACATAAGGAATAAATTATGTAGATACCTGAATCGCTACTTAGGGAAAATGTTCTCGTTCTACTTATATAAAAGTTTGCTATTCAATGCGTAGGATGAGAGATAAGGGAGGAACGCATACAAGGCCCCGGTGCTTAGCAGAGCCAGTGACGCAACTATCTTGATCCCTCGCGGCCCACGCTGCGCCAGCGACGTTCTTCCTTCTCTAATAAGATAAATTGGATTTATCGCGTATTATATCTTCTAACATCTCACGACTATGCGTGGACAACACGTAGTTTAAGACTTAGTGCATATAGAATTTCCTTAGATCGTTTGACAACATTACACTCCCAAAACAGGAAGCTAACTATGACATTGCACATACGCCGATTGTACACCGAATCCTTAAAAGTTACATCGTGATCTCAGAATCATGTTTCCGGGTTTCTGAATATATTTGCTGTCGTGATAAATATATCTTGCATCGACATGGTAGATGCAAACTTTCCTTATAAAATGCTCACGAAAGTTGGAGAAATGCGCTGGAATTGTAACGTTAAATGGAACAATACCGACAGCTAAAATGGAGGAATAAAGATTTACATCAAATAGAGTCAGCGGTCTTTATTTTGTAGGTTCTCGCGGAGACGATGTTGGTAAGACACGATGCGATGTGGATGCGATATCGATTATTGTTGGTTGTACGTATGCAGGAGCACGTGCTAAATTTAGAGGGCTGATATCCGATAAAGCGTGCCCGATCATATGTTATCCGGGTGATATAGGTCCTAACACGTTCATTTCTCTTGAAAGCACATTGTAATGAATACTTCGCGGATACATAATTGGCTGCGGTCTCAACGACGTTGTAAATGTTACTATTTGCCTAAGCCGATAAATTCTCTGGACAAAGGAATCCCTAGCACGCTCCGTGCATACCCTTGTATACGATGCACTTGAAACAATAGCTACATTGTATAAGATACCATGGCTTGGATATTCCTATGAAAGAATGAAATCTCAATTTTAAAATGTGATAAAAACGTCTACACGGTCTAGTGTATTAACCACAAACAAGGCTATTCTAGGTTACAAAATGTTTTGCTTGTTTTTATGTCATGCATCTTTATTTTAAACAGGTAAATAGCCACAAAAGCTAGTACCGTTGAACGGAGCTTACGGTAATAGCTGTCATCATCAATCCGCTTGATCCCCACTCGATCTCTTTTCGTCGAAGAACTTCCCTGTATCTCGATACTTGCTTACTGTTCGCGATTTATCTTAACGGTGTACGTTATGCAATTTGTCGTGTGACAAACACTGGTCTAGTTTTTTCAGGTCGATTGCTGGATTGCTCTTTTGTATTGTTTATGGAGATAGAATAGAACCGGCGCTAAGCTCTAATTGGCATAATGCTTCAACACACTCAAGTGATTTATAGCTATAATGTTTGTACAGTGGCTCGCGCTCCCGTACTTGTTTTTATTACGTCCACGACTTCGTTGAAATGATTAGTTTTATTTTCACGATGCCATCTTCTAATTTATTTGCAAACGAAAGCTTGCATTGGAGTGTCTATAGTTAGTTGCATTGACTCGACTATTGTTAGAGAGCCTTTCAAACAATTCTGAGCATAAAAGCTTGCAATTTATTTACTGCTTACATTTGTGGTTTCCAATGTAACAAAATACTCATTTCTAGTTTGTATGATTTAAACTTCATTATTTTCCCGCTTGTGACGTGCTTTCACTATCATTGTATCAGTTTGTTTTACCAGAAATATTATTCTCACATTGATTTAGTCGAATTATGTTTTGTCCTGTTTTCTCTCATATAATTCTGTAGAGAGAGTGAGAAGAAGACAAATCATACCACAACTGATCATCGTCGCAGCACCGTTTATTAGTAAAGGGGTAGGGGCCACTTCTGGTGGTTATTAAATCCTTTGAATGTACGTACTTATAAGGGACCGCACAACTGCCTAGTGAAGCGGGTCGAGTTCTCTCTATCTGTCCCATACAATTCCTTTATGGGTGAATTGCTTTGTCAGTTGTTCCCTTGTTCCTATCTCGAACGGTCATTAGCTGGCACTTCCGCAAATACAAAGGATAATAAATACTAACAGAAGACCAGCTCTGATACATTGGTGGTAAACTGCGCACGCGCACATATTGCATTCCTACAAATTCAAATAACTTTATTTGATAAGACTTTTACTAGAGTAAGTACTTTGAAATCGTATGATTACTTTTTAATTGTTACTTCGTATAGCACTTTAAAAGGTTGCTTTTATTAAGAAGAACTCGACAAGAGGGTCAGATACAACTGTTTTCAAAAATATGTTAACATTTTCTTTCCAATACTAAATCTCTTGTGTAAGTGTCTTTCTTTTAAATAATAAGTTGGTTTATATTCTAGAAACCGAGTTGTTCCGAGATATTATCACACGTGAGAGAAGGTTTATTACGCGCAACGATTTTCAACCAATGATAATTATTAATTAGTTCTGTAAGGTACTTATGAACGTCAATAATTTTACCATTCCTTTGAAAACATGTAGGAATCCGCCCTTCTATGCCTATTTATTTGCCTGTTTTGCAAAACCACACTCGATGCGTATGCGAAACCCGTTCTTGCGCATGCGTAAGTAATGGCTGGTCATGCGTATCGCTATCCAAGCCTGGTTCATATAAGGCAAATCACCTATAAACTCTTATAATTGGTTCACGGTTCATTAGCATATTTCTCGTTCGTTTCAGTAACGCTTCATTGATCGAATCGCTGAATCGACCATTCGAATCCGTATTCGGGTAAGAGGTCTTTACGACACTTTGATCACAGATGTACAAGTATCGAAGCATACTTAGGGAATATCCTAATATCTTATGAATGCCCTATATGATGTACAGTGAAGAATGTGTATGAGTATATTGATCATTAGAAAAATACAGAAATGTAGGAGGTACAAGTTGTTAATATATGGATAGGATATCTGACCGAAATAAAATATATTAATTTTATTTAGATGCGCTGCACGGTGGATCAAAGCGAAATATAACATATTTTAATACAAAACTGATACATAAATAACATATAATCACGCCTATATTCCCCGCAGTGGTAGGCAGAGGTGTTGTAATAACACCCACTTTTCGCCGAATGCGATTTAGTGCCATCATGACAGATGGTAAGTCTATCGGCGTCTTAAACACTATACATTCGTCTTTGAATTACTTCAGGTTTCCTTACGGTGTTTTCTTTCAACGTAAAACACGTGGTGTGAAATCACTGCGGATAAGTTTTTAGAAAAACTCATTTTTATAGCCCAAAGATTCGAACTTGCGTCGCTTGCGTAGCAGGTGACTGCTCAAACCCCAAGGCGACCACTTCTCAACAAAGCTGATTCACAATGATATCTCATTATTTGACATACTTTAATTTAGCGTCGATCACAGATTTCCTACCTATTTAGTTCATGCGTTATCTTGGCTAATAAAATGATATTTGTTAAGAGGACGATGTATAATTTCAACAGTATATATTTCAGGTTTCCAAACCGTTTGCGAATCACGATTAGCTCCAGCGCTAAAACCAATATCTCGGCAATAACGAACTTAAATTCAATTTAAATCGTGATGTCTATTATTACACCTCGGTTATTAATTGATCAAATCGCCGCTAGATACAGCCCTACACTTTTTATGAGCAATAAGGTCTTACAAATCCCCGAAGCGGTTTGTTAACTTATCTATTGCGATGGTACCTTGCGTATCTTGTGATATTGCAACCGGTAACAAATAGTCACTATTGATTATCGCTTATTCAGTTTATATCTTCATGCCTCCCCGGGAAGATCCCCGAGGGTTCCAGACCGATACAACACCAGTTTTATATACGTACAGGTACCGTCACGAGCTATGAGCGCTCATTGGAAGTAGTAGGGGTAACTGCGCATATATTGTATTCACGTTGCTCCATAGACAGACAGACTCATAATATGACTGTTAAGTATACATGGTCAGCGCTCATAACTCGTGTACGTTTTTTTTACATTAAACACAATCCCATTCATTATTTTCTTTCTTTAATTCTTCCTTCATCGTAAGGCTAACTGTGTAAAATCACTCCATTTACTTATTCAGAAAATCTTATCTATGGTTTCTACCTTAATTCGCTTGCATAGGAGGTAGAAACCCAAACCACTCGGCCACAAGGAGTCTGCGCTAGTATTTTTATAATTTGTTCAATCCTTATTACATATTTAATCATTTCGAAATATTTGATTTTCCGCCTTCACCGCATCCATTTTCTGTATGAAAGTTCTTGTATATGAATTATTATTATTTACCAAATGAAAATAAATGCTTACTTAACCATTAGTTTGTAAGCATTTATCATATACTATTTACAACGAGCATAAACATAAAGCTTTCTCTGGGAGAACTGCAATTATTGCTTTTAGTAACCATATAAATACCTAAATACACATACGGACGGAACACATTAGTCTCAAGTAATAAAGACATTATTCATCGTGAATTTATGAATTATCTCTCGTGCTGAATACATTAGGTACCTACTTATTATACTCATTTAGCTAAATAGCGTAGGCATGTCTGTCGGCGTGGGCAAATAACTATTAGTCTGTTTATGCTGCCGTTAGCTACATTTAAAGTGACTAGATTTTATGGAAGACTAGCTGTGCCCTGCGGTTTCATCCGCGTAGTTTTAGTTTCATGCTTCATATCGCGGAACCCTAATATTATTTATAAATAAAAGTAGCCTATGTTACTTCTTTTAACATTAGCTATCTGCCATTGAACAGACATACAGACGGACAGATAGACAGATAGACATTTTTTATTTTCCGAACCGTATATACTTTCATATGCATTTAGTGAAAAGCTGTTATTTTGGAATTACAAATAGACACTTTAATTTTATTTACCTATATAGAAGATACGACCCATGGTGCTTCCTGTCTATTTAGGAATAAAATAGATATAATAAGCTATATTCATTCTAAGTAGTAATGTAGGTAGGTACTTCTCTTTTGATTAGACGATCATTCCTTTATCAAAGTTTGAAAATAAATCATATCAATAATGCAATGAGGGTTGAATAAATTGAGTTGGGTCTGTTCTCATTCAGGAAGAATCATTATTATTCCTCAACGATCCAATAATTTGTAGGTATCTCCAGTATCAAGGATGTAATTTTCTTTTTCTATAATTTGAAATCTGGAGTTTAACTAAATTATGACCTGTCTGAAAAGATGCGGAATAAATTGAAGCGATTTACAATTCCTGATTTATTATTTCATCGTATACAGGCTGTTAGGAGGAGCAGCGTTAATACTAAAATATATAGTAGGTTCTGAATGAGGCTTTCGTTACCTGAATGGATAACCCATAATGGTGTTTGAAACCTTTGATCACATGTAACAGGCCATAACTTTATGTAGGCACCACTTATATTTTGCAAGCATTGTACTTGGGTACAGTATCATAAACTACTTTATCACAGAAGCTAGTATTTCGATGTTAAAGCTATAAATCCGGACACCCTGTAAAACATGAGCGCGGAACTTTCCTTACAATTTGTAGGGTCGTGCTCTAAGTTAACAAAGTCTAGGAAATTGCTCTTTTACTGGGAATGATTGCGGCGGTGGCTATGGCGCCTAGAGAAATAACAGCGATAGCTTCCGCATCTTGGAAACACGTAAGTATTTATTTTAAGAAAATTGATAGTCCTCACTTCTGCACTACTATCATTAAACTATCCTCTCATATGTTTACTGTCTCCGATGTTTTCTTCAATAGTAATCAATCTTAGGACTAATCAATACATATTGCCCCTAGTAAAGCTTCCTAAATTACCGAGAATCTAGTTGTTATCTATTCTAAGTCTATTTTCAATGGACTTTGAATTCAAATTCCTGATTAACTCAAATCAAAGCTAAAAGCCGCTGGTCCTAGAAACATGAAATTTACAACCTGTGTTCTTGGTGAGGCTTAAATCACTCATAAAAGGTGTTTCGAATTCGAAAAAATTGTAAATGAAGGTTAAAAGTTTCGTTAGGTCTAGGAATTGTGCTAAATCTTACTGCTACGCAGGCGACGCTGTGAGCGGAGACTAGTTATCAATACGGCAGTACCTCGACACTAATAACTTGGTTGTTATTACGTATTCCATTTTGCTGGGAACAACATGTCGAGACCGTAGTCATGTTTTTGCTAGTTGCGTGTTTGTGCGTTCCACATTGTGAGATCGCGACAGCCAGAGAGCAGATAATAGTTCTTTGCTCTGCTCCACATCCGATTGCGAGAACTCTTTATAGAATTTGACAAATTTACATTGCTTCTTTTTACTATTCCACAAACTATCCAATATAGTCATTAGTTACAACTCGTCTTGTTCGTGGAATGTTCTGTTGGTCATTAAAAGGTAGCGATGCGTGATGTCGTGAAGTTGGTCGCGATTGTTTTGATTATTCAAACTGCTCGATGCATGTGGTGGATTGATTTTGATCACATTCGAATGTTGCGAGTGGAGTCGCCACTCTTCGAACACGGCGCGATGCATCGCGTCGGCCGACGATCGATTCCATTCCGCTGGATCCGGTGAATCAAAAAACCTCTCGATTATTTCATCGCCAGGGCGAGTCGATGGTAAATTTAACCGATTCCGATCGCTGAAACATCTTGCAATCGCGCGCCGCTATGAAAAGGGAATGTTTGCTTTCCATTCCGTCCCTTTAGTGGCACGTAGCAAGACGTGCAACGACACCAAAAACACCAGTTTTTGACATAACCTAGTGGTCTTAAAAGTTTCCGTGACGCATTGGAATTTGCACTACATTTGAATAAACAGTCCTCTTCGGCAAGAAATTCTGAAAAAAACGAAATCAATCGCCAGCTTCTATTTTTCACGATCCTAACAAAAACTTGCTTAGTTCGTCACCTTAATTATTTCAACACTGCTTCATATTCGACTGTGTTTACATTGCTTCGTGACAAAGTTTAATTCGGAAATCTACTTATATCTTTTTGAATCATCTGATGAACTACGTAAATCCAAAAAAATACCAACGAAGCTATGTATCTACACAAATATACTGTATTATTATAATATAGTATTCATAATCTCACTGCTAAATCTGTGCCGAATTCGTTGATGTGTGGCATTGTTTTGTAGAGTCAGCGTGACAACACTGACAACAAAGGCTGTGTTAAATCGTGCGCCGTCGCCGTCGAAACTGAAAGTGAGCTGACAAGTGCGAGTGCGTGAGACGAGTCCGCGCATCTGTCATAAAGACCATTACTAATATAGCATCGAGTACTAGACATTATTTATAGCTCTAGGAAAACAAGATCCACAATCCAGATTGAAATTCCAGATTGCTGGAGCAAGAACTTCAAGTGACCTATGTGTATATACTTAAGTATAAAGTTTTAACATCGTAACTTAAAAAACAACAGTCTATCTTTCTAAACATAAGAAAAATAGTAGTCGAAATAGAAAGCCCCCAGAGAAAGGGTCTATGCACAAAAATGTTAAATCGTTTTTACATTACTACAATAAGTAAAACAACGTGGCCGGCTTTATACGATTTCACCTATGGTTTTCTATCTACCGCAATTATGGGTTTGGATCAATAGTAACAATTTCTTTGATCGTTCCACAGATCAATGGGATTTGGAAATAAGTAACGTAATGGGGCAGATTATTGGGCAGATTGGTATTACGTTGAGAACATTATGATACATTAAAGTAAGATACCTTTCACAGCAATCCCTTGATTTTAATTGGGTTTTAATACAAAATAAATTATCTTTTAACAGACAAAAAACCGGCCAAGAGCGAGTCGGACTTGTGCACGAATAGTCCGTAGGTACCCAATATCTATAAAAACGCGAAATAAAAATCACCCTTTTTGCATGGGAGCACCCTTAAATGTTTATTGTTATAGCGACAGAAATACATCTTGTGTGAAAATTTCAACTGTCTAACTAGCATCAGTTATAAAATACAGCCTGGTTACAAACGGACAGACAGACATACAGACGGACAGGAAAGTCTGAGTAATAGGGTCCCGTATTTACCCCATGGGTTCGGAACCCAAAAAAATAAGTAGCATCTAACAAATAAAAAAGCAACTAATAAATAAATTGAAAACCAATTAGTTATTATTGCTAGTCATGAACCTACTCTCAACATGACATGCGTACATCATCTTATTATTTTTACAATCATCCAATAAACATCAACAATGGATACATTCAACAGTGACGGCTTGAATAATATTTTTTGTATACTTATTGTATGATCATCATAAGCACCATCGATAAAGACTAAACTTTATAATGCTTAAGCCATTTCAATTTCACGCACCATTCATTAATCATTGGAGGCAATTCTCCTATTAGTATATCTGTTCCTATTTGAATCGGACTTAGCACGCGGCGGAACTAAACTTTCTTTAGCAGTCAATTCGGAAACTACCTGACAAATTACAATAATAGCTAATTGATCACCAACATTTTAGCCAGTCATCTACGATAACTTTTAATATCAAGCTGGAATCAGTTTTGAATTTAACAGATGCTACTAATAAGCAATGTAAATATAATATCTATATTATATTATACAATACATATTATAAAGATAAAAGATGTTTTTGTATGTTTGTTTGAGGACACGACTGGATCCACTAAGAACTGTAGCCGCGTTTCCCAGCCGCCTGATAGTATTTTTGATTCGGTCGACTGGAACATACCTAAATCGAAATAGCTTCAAGTTTGTGGAAACAGAATGCTACATTATAGCTGAATAATATAGGCTAAGTCGAGGTTAATTAGGCATCCGCAATATCAAGCAGGCAAAGCTGCGGCCGGAAGCCAGTACCTAATAAAATCGTGCTCAACAAAAATGAAACATGCACATACACGCAGTCACGAATATATTTGCGCTAATGGTAAATGTAGAGCTCCACGTCAAACTACAAATTGATTTAAAACAAAGATTTTTATTAGAAAGTTCAATTGGAGATTGCGTGTAGATAAATATTCCCACATGCAAATAATTGTGACGCTTCCGGGGTAAAAAAAATAATTTTCTAAATACGAAACAGGTGTGAGTAAACGATGCTAAGAGTGAGAATAATAACATTATTATAATTATAGAATCGGCTTTAAAATACATTCATACATTAGTTAACAGTCAAATTACATACATTGTAGAAATGGAAACTACAACCAGTTTACTAATAATAATACTTTGTCGTTTAAATAACTGCTATACCCAGCGATAGTGGAAAGCGTATTATATGGGTTAAAAGTCTAAAAGTGGAAATAATAGCTTCTATTTTGGGATCTTTTATATCATTACTCGTAAATAGATAAACGGTACCGCTACTTCCCATTCCCGATTCGGAATAAGACTGCGAAGTACGTGTCTAATGGAAATGGAAGCCTTAGAATTTAACGAACGCGGAATGAAAGCGATTGCCTTTTTATGCATGTTTCGTTGTGCGTTGTGAATGGTTATTACCATAGTAGGAGGTTGTGGGAACGGCGGGAATACTTGGGCCCACTGAACCTTAGCACCAGTTTTTCTCTCGTAAATAGCAAGTTTTTGCTTATTCTTGTTAATTTTACTATGTTATTTTACAATCACCATGTGTCAGCTGTCCGTCGACAACGTATTATCAAAGAGCAATTTAATCTTGAATACCAGCCCAAGTGCCAATGTATATTCTGTATGGTTATATCCAGTTCAATAAAATAACTGTATAGTTTGCCATAATCTTTACTGGGATCAGTATCTGCAGGTTCATACAATTGAACCTGATGATCATTGACCCGGCAATAGCTGGTCGTCACCTTTAATACATATCGGAAGCAAACACATTTTGTGCTATTAATATTATAGATTATGATCTAAGTGAAAGGTTTATAAAACCTTTGGTAAGACCTCGGTAAGACACGAAACCTGCATTTAGATTATCTACAAATACTTGCCTAATAAGCTTACCTACGAAACACTTTATATCTTAATTATCGTGACTAATTATTATGATTTGACGTTCGATGCCCGTTGAGGGCCAATAGTTGCATGAGAAACACTGAAATATGCATGTGCGATCCAGAAATTTAAGTAATATAGCTTCATAGTTTATAGTTATATCGTTGTCTATCTCTCGGAGTTCCTAATCGGTAAGGTATATGTAATTTAGTCGGGGGAATTATCCTTCAACGTTATATTTTTGAATATTAGCTTGCACACCTAATACAACCGCATATCAATATTACGTAGCGAATGCTCAAAAACAGTAAAGTTTTGTTATCTAAAATCATGATTCGTATCACTAAACATTTCGCCAACTTTGATACTTTGACAGGTGCTTGTCACACAACGGACTCCAAAAAATTCCTGCCCTCCTAACCTTAACTGTTTCACTTTACACCAACAATGAGAACTCGAGATCACGCTTCAGAGATTATCAGTCGAATTGTTGATAGTAATTTGGTTTCAAAACATTCTAAATAAAATAAAGCAGACAATCCTCTAACAAATTCATCTAATAGGATAAGTTTAAGTCCATCTTTTATAATTGCTTCAAATAGCTGATCGAAATAAAACCTTTTGTGTTGTTCAAAGGAAATTACAAAGAGATTGTTGGTAATAGGAACACTCAGGTGAATCAATTCGAGAGAGATTTAGGTATTAAGTGTGATTAGAGACATTGCTCACTTCAATTTGTAGACTACAGAGGCAATTTTACGAATCACAACTAATCCATATCACTCTTTAATGAAGCCAATAACACGATTGTTAAATTTCACAAGTATTGCTCTCTTGATGAAAATTTAAAAGGTAAAAGTGACACAATTGCCAATTGAAATACAAGTAACAGTAGAACGGTAACCTAATGTTAATCACCAAACGGCTAACCGGAGCTAATGCACCGGTAAATTGGTAAGAGTGCTGATTTTGTATGAACACTTTTTACGGGATACATAACAGAAGTTAATTTTATTGGTTAAATCGGACCTTGTACATATTGTGGATTTGATAGAGTGTGTCAATTTGGAATTAGTTTTGTAACTTTCCCATTGGCAGATTTGCCTAGTCAATGCTCCAACAGAGAATGTAATAGAGTTTTTGTTATTAGGTTCCACTGAAATGTTATTATCTAATAGACTAAAACCAATTGTTAGAAGAATCGTTCAAATGTTTGTTATTATGTTTTAATGTTCACGTATTTGACACGAAAATAACTGATCGTTCGTCAATACCATTCACAATATCGAGCAATTTTTTGCGCATAAAACAATACAGCTCGTGGTCTCTAAAAAACAAAGTTTATATTTGCAAACTTTCTTCTGTTATCGCAGTGGCGTTTACTACCCCATTTTATTTCTTCTTCTCCCTTCAGCTAATAATTTTTAAAATACTATAAACACTCGATTTATTAAATTAAAATAATTAATTTAAAAATTCCCAGTAGCAGCAACCCGGAGTCTAGATTAGGGCCCGGTTACTGACGAAAGACTCGCGCCCTATTACATGGGACTTAAAAATAACTGGTGAAATGTGGGTTTACTATATGTACGCCTATAGGCCTTTCGAGAAATATAGACGATAATATGTTATGAGAACGTAATCTTGTAAATAATTCGAGGAGTGTATGAAACAGAATTTAAATGGCACCAACAATTTAATTACATAAGGTTTTGAATGGAGCAAAAGATATTGCAACTCTATACTGAACTTTCCACGGCGCTCTAGTACATCGGCCAACACCGTGAGATACTCGTGAAGATAATAAATATGTATATCCGAGTTTGTGAATAAGGTACAGGTTCCAAGTGGAGCAAGTCATGGACTAAAATTATTGTCGGCCTGTCATCAAATCAGTATTGGATTATTATGATTCGTAAGTAGTAATTTAGTACGTGGTGTGCATCATATTCGCAGGTTAATGGTGGGTTGCTTGTTACCGCTTGTATGTAGGCTGCACTGCATTGTGGGTCAATGGCACACCGCACGCGCTGCACTTTCCTGCAGTTAGTCTTATGCAGATTAATCTTAACCATTTATCATTATTTTTAATTTATTACATTCACCCGCTTATGATTTGACATATCCCTTGATATATATTTCCAAGGCTCGGACAATGAGACCGGGCTGCGTGGACATTCATCTGAGATTTTTATTGGGAGAGTTAAATATTATCACGCTTGAAAAAAACATAAGCTTAATGTCGCGCGACTTACTATATGCTTATATATAATGTCTAGATGCTTAATATACCATGATGATATGTGAAGTTTTCTCTTAAGTCTTGTATATTGTTCCGAGAGAAAAACTTCGCCTAGAAATTAATCTTATCGTAGTACCGGTGCATGTTACAATTTCCACACTATATGAAAGTGCAAGGCTACACTACTTTGCTTCTATGCCAATAATTAAGATAAGATCACACCATCACTGCAAAATACAGATTAATTAAAGATACGCAAATTAACAATGTCACTTCTTATTCGAAGATTCGATTGAAATTAAGTTTGTATCGAAACGTATTATGCTTAAGAGTCTGTAGAGCTTTCGTATCATTAAGTTCTTCATTGAGGTAATAATACACAATTATCTTGAGTTAAGTAATTTTATCTGCAATAGAGGGAAAGACTTTTCTGAAGTGTCCCTAGTAATCAAATAAAATTAGAAATCGGAAATAATTTGTCCTTTATCGTTGCTATTAAGATATTGTATATACTCAGTAATAGTTCTCATAGTTTTCGATATAAGCCAATTTTCAAAGACATCTCAAATACTTCCTGATCAATTACAGAAACAAATGCAACTTTCATCGTCACTTCTATTGTTTGTGTCCGTTTGCAGTGTCCGATAAATTAGGGACGTGAACAAGTCGATCGTACATCGAATCATCGATGGTGATTCACGTTAACCCACATAAATCGGACAAACTGCGCGGTTCGCTTGTCAGGCCGCTCGGAAGATTCAGATACGTTTGCACGTTCCTGATAAACATCTCGGGTATTGTTTTCTCATCATTTACTACGAAACTTTGATTCATTGCACTCGCTATCCAATTGGCGAACGCTCCATCGGATAAACGATTTACTTTCTTCTCGTTTGGTTTTTTATTTGTCGGAGATATTTATCGCCGGTAATCACTCCGGAATTAAAGCTTGTTGACCTACAACAAGCAATATCTTGCGGGATCATTCTCTTTGAATTGCTGATATTTAAGTGGCAGCGCCGCAACCAACATTAGCTTCATGTTATTTTGCACGCCAATTGGAATTTGTTAGAAAGCCCTGTGAATGTTTACTCAAATGCAAACAATTATCTGTAAGAAGTTTGACGGTTCAATAGGTATAGACGCCACATCGGAACCACCTGTTAACGCATCTGGGTCAGTTTTTTCGTCGTTTTCACTATTCAAATAAACACAAAGCTGCGTCACTTAGTTTTTGGTGGTAAACTGCTCTTGTTTAATTGTGCGAGAAACGGAAACGTCATCCTTCTGAGAACAATCGTAAATTTCTCATGAGCTCGTCCATTTCGTTCAGGTGTCGTAATGTCTTAAATTTATCGCCTTAGTTAATAAATGGTCTTAATGGAACAAAAAGAAAGTGTATCAGTGTAAATGTCTCTTAATAATAAACGTTACTTTTAATGATACTTTTTCATCGTTGATGTTATCACTCGTACAATGGTTTATCGCAGCGGTTACAAATTTCGCACATAATTTTACAGTTTCTTATGATTTGGATGTTGCGTGACTCAATTAGGCGTGACGCGGCGTTTAGTCGGCATCTCTAGCCGATACGGTCTATATGCGATTGAATATCCGCAGCACTAACCCTTGGCTGCGAGATATCTGAAACCTCAGGGAAAGCTATCGGTTTCAAATGATTAATGAGTGTCCAAGCCACATTTTTTGTCCAACATTTTGACGCCCTGATAGCCATCGGTGGCCCAGCCTGCGAAGCTAGAGGTAAAATCTGATTCTATTTATGTATAGGGATAAACATTTACGAGAGTTGGGATACAAGATCATTCATTTGTAATTCAAACATGTCTCACAGACGATCGTAGCCAAATTATTTAACACTACTCTATAGTGTTATGCTCCAGCGTTGAGTAAGATCGTCAGTGCAGCATACATGAGGGGAAGGGTGGAGCCGCTATGAGTTTTAGTTTCAGATTGCACTGTAATACCATTCTTTATGCAGTAAGATTTGTGGTTTTGTGGTGAGCTTATTTGCCGTTTTGTAGTATAAAAAATATTAAAGATATTCGTAATTTCACAGAAATTACTTTTCTATATGCATGCGCCATTGTATATAAAATTGCATTAAAATCCAGTTATTTTTCAATTATATTCCCACACGTTTATTGCGTATGCATATTGTTAGCACGGAGTAATGCTCTTACATCAATAATTATTCAAATTATACTCATAATACGTGTTCATGGTAGTAACCTTTCTTTTTGTTCAATCTCTATTACTACATTATCAAGATTGTACCAACCTTTAAGTAGCATACGAGTAATTCGTTGCGCGAACAATTTCTGAATGCGTTTGCATCCTCAGAGTGAATTACATGTCTTGTGATTTGTGCTTGATTTACCTTAATTATTTTTTGTTGTTCTTTTTGATGAATAATTTATGGTTTCAATTGGGTCTGTATCACAACTGCCAATTACTTTCGTAGTAAATTAAGTGTTTAGTGTGGTCTAGGTTATATAATATGAGTAAAGATTTACATATTCATTTTCGGTTGTATGAATTGTATACTTGGCAGTTTGTTTACACCCGCATCTCAATGCCCATCACTTACACCTGTAAAATTATTCATAACATCTTTAACGAAATGTGGTGCGGCGTTGCGAGTAAGAATAACACCGCTGGGAGTTGCTTATCTTTTGATACTTGCAGCATCTATCCTAGTTTCACAATGTACTGTATCAACTGTTATCATGTTTCGTTTCACTAACAATAGTTACGTCGTTGGATTAAGCGGTACTCAAAACGGTATTACAGTAATGTTGGAGATGCAATTGAAACGCTGATCGGAGTGGGATCTAATGGCACGACCAAAGCCCAATTCCGAGGTGAAATGCAAGGTCGGGAACCGTACTT
Organism: Watsonalla binaria; assembly: GCA_929442735.1. NCBI lineage: Eukaryota > Metazoa > Arthropoda > Insecta > Lepidoptera > Drepanidae > Watsonalla > Watsonalla binaria. The sequence continues at coordinate 4,896,897 of OV838932.1, forward strand.
TTATTGTGGTTATAACCTTTTTGTCGTGCATCTCACCGAGTTGTATTGTTAGAACAACTGAACTACTCCATTGAGATAGATATGGCGTGCGATATTCCGGTCGGAAGCGTCGACTTTTTATCATATTCCGTGATAGTTGATGATCGAGAGCCCCACTTACTGTGACGCAAATATGTGATTTATACGATTAACGCGCCAACATGCGTTATGTAGCGTTAATTGACTATCCTTCATTACTTCATTGCGTTCAATCAATACATTGCTGCGATTCTTCATAGATCATAAACATCGTAGTGTACCGTTTAACTAACGACTCTTAAAGTGATAATTCTGGATGAAACCGGATTGTAGTGTCAATGTGCCGTAGAATCGAGTTATCATAACGTAAAAGCCAATAAAGCCGTCGACTTTATAGTGCATGCGGTCTTAGGCTTAGCGTGAAGTGGCTGCGGTTTTCTTTAAATCAGAAGTGGAAATGAGTTAGCATTTGTATTCCCGTCTTGGTTAAACCACAAATCGCTTAGGGGATGACTCGAGTCTTTACAGTCGCATTTCGTTATAGCTCTCGTAGGTTCCGTCGTGGACTGCTGAGGTCCTCACCTGTCGTATGCCGTTACATCCTCACGAATAAATCCATAGTTGCATGCAAACCACTTATACACTTCCCATTTACGTATGTTAATGTTACCGCAACGACTTGCCATCTCACGATGGTGGAAGGTCCCTAATAACCCCGTTATTTACAAGCATCACTGTAAATCTGAATTTAAGTATAGTTTGCTAGACCATTCAAGATAGTTAGTAGACCAATAGTTTGTACGATATTTCAAGAAAACTGTCTGTTAGGTTCAAACAATTTGTCTCGTGCACAGTTGGCACTGTTTTCAAACTTTATTGTGATGTAAATTTTAATGGCAGAGATTCCTGGTATCATTTAAATTACTATATATTAACTTAATTGGCCTGCGGGGACATTAAACGGGTCTAAGAACATTTTGTTTTATGTTAATTGTTGCAGAGAACTTTACAAAGTATCTGCGATAGCATACAATTTGCGTATAGGAATAATTTGTGGTTGTATGCCTACATTTGCGTATGCCTGTATTCTCTGAAGGAGTAAGCAGAGCTGTACTTGTCGTACTCCCTCATTTTGCCAGTCATGTATGTGATCTAGACTCTGGAAATTGCCAAAAGACAACCGAACAGTTAAAAACACTAGCTTTTACGACCACTACACCAACGAGGCAGTCTTATAAGTTGTTGGAGGCATTCGAGAGTAATGATAGGATTGGCGTTTGTCGCGATCACTCCGTTGTCGCTCACTCCGCCCTTCCTGAAGGTTTGACGTAGATATATGATTTGCTCGGATTGAGAATTCGTTATGGCTTGTTAAGGATATTAATGGCTTGACCGGTACATTCATTCCGGTTGTACTTAATGATTTGTGCTCATTGTAGGAACATTAAAGGTCGATAATTTATACTTCCCAGTTGTATTTGAAGCCGTGTATAATCGATAATTGCAATTGCGAATTAGTTTCCCGTCAATGCATAAACCTTTAAGTAGGTAAATTAGTATTTCAGAACTTTGCGATTACATAGTTTATTCTTTTAAATATATCAATAGGACGTGACATTTAATACAATGTAAGGCGTATCTGCGTGTAATCGCGAAATTTCTGGACATATTACCGCAAAGTATTAGACCTACCCACATAACATTTAGTTGTGTCCTGTCATGATAAACGTTACCATCAAACAGGGCTATTATAAAAAGCTAGCACCTTGATAAGCATACATAAGACGATAGCTCATCATGACAGTTCATAAATTCATAAAGGTTACTGGGACCGCAGTTCCAGTTCTTAGTGTTTCCAGTTGCCTGTATCCTCACACAGACCTCTAACATTTTGCAAACTTATCACTTATCTTATACGAGATAACATGGTAAGCACAATATAAAAATTATAGCCAAATGCAGCTGCCAGGTCCTTACCTGTCTACCTAACTACCGACATATTACATATCATCTCGCCCGGCCTTATAGACTAGAGAATTACTCCAGTTAGCCATAATGGTTACCTCAATCCAAATTCATCTTTATACATACACGCTGCCTCCGGTTTCCCACGAGTTTTACTGTTAAACTGTCAATCCTAACTAAACCCTGGTCCAGCAAATGTTGATTGCCTAATCGCAAAAAAAATATTTTCATAGTTCTTTACTATACTAATTAAATATCAATAATTAGTCTCACCTTCAGTCACGTTCCGACATGTAGGCAATTAAATAAAAAAATCCAATAAATATATTAAGTATTATTATCTAAAGTAGGTACTGGTGCGCTTGCCGTAAAATAAATACTATCTGTTAGTCAACTATTACGGAAACAGGCGCGTAGGCACTCGCACATGGAATTCTTACGAGTGAACTGAAAAGTTATGCACGTATGCGTGCGTCGATTCTCCATTCGACTAAAGTAAATGTCGACCCTTTCGTTAATTATATATTTGTGCCCGTGCGAACCGTTTCTATCCAGTAATATTTAAATGGCGAAGATTATCGAATTTCTTTTCTGCCTTTATCTATTATTCATATTACGGACAATTATCATACTTATTGAATTCTTCAACATTTGTCGGCAAGTTCCATAAACAGCTAGTACCATTTGGATTTTAGGATTACTTACAACAATACCAACAATAAATTAAGGTACCTAAAATAGTTAAAAGCGTGATTACTTATTGGAGCATATTTCCGTAGGCTTTTCCAGAATAAATACAACCTACGTAAAGTCACTAGCCAAATGGTGTATAATTTCACGGTTCCGCGTTAACCTCAAGTAACGGGCTTTGTCGGTACACTTTAACCCAATGGCATAGTTACGGTTCCAACTCAATTGATTCCTAGTTCATCTTTGTTGCCCTTATATACTAATGATTGACCTTACGGTACATATTGCCTTAAAGATGCCCGTATTCCGTACAGTTCTTATGTATTTCATGATAGGTTTACGATTGTTATTGATATCTCACGGCTACTAAGTTTTTGCGCGTTGAAGCAATCCATCAAATTTGATAAATTCATAATACTCATAGATATGTAACTTATTGTTTTTGTGTATTTAAGAGTTCCACTAAGTAAAAACAACCTTTTTAATCACTGCTATCAGTAAATGCTTACGATTAGAATTTTAGAAATTAAGCAATATGAGTACTATAGAAAACCAAACATGCAGACTTAATGACTGACCTGTAGCCGGAGTATCTAAGTAAGTAACCACCGACTGAAATGTACCCTGATCAATGCCGTAAGCCGTTGAACCTGCGCTGAATACTCCGCAGAATTAACAATTTTTCCGAATTTTTACTATCACCATGCAAAATAATGCTACGATCCGTTCTTGTAATGCTATTATACTAATTATATAATAATAATATTAAAAGTATTTTTCAGAAAGGTCATATTCGGAGCATTCGTATCCAAGGAAAGTGTATGAATGTGGATGAAGTGAAAGAAATATGTAAGGATCGTAGCATGTCGCAAACGGTGGTCTCTGCCTACCCCCGTGCGATACAGGCGTGAGCATATGTATGACGTATGTATGTACATATATACTAATATTACTCCGAAATACTTTATTCCCAAATTCAATACCCGGCCTGTCTAAATATAGCCAGTACAAGTTTTTGTTTTAGTTCGCACCGTGAATTCTTGCGGGTTAAACTTGACAACATTTGTAATATCATATGAATGCCAAGAAGTTCCCAAGATTAGGCTGCATTCCGCTATCAAAATAGACCGAGGTGAAAAGGTATTCACACATTAGCTTCGTTCAAGTGATCTGTCTCAAGTCGTGCCCATCGCATTAGTGCGGTGCTGACCTACAGTTCTCACGCCACCGATTCCATTTCTGGGTTGTGTCACTTGCGAATTTGACGTATTGCGACGACGATAGAGGTTTTCTTACCGTAATGATTTCACATAAGCATTTAAGATTGATGCTTCTCTATTAGGAGGTTAGGTAGTCAGTATTTTTGTTGTTGTGGTTTTTTTTAAAGACTTAGATTTATAACGTTTTCTGTCTACAGTAATATAATTATACATGGCGGTATCACTGGCTCTAAAACGAATAAATATTTTGCGTTCTTTGTCATTCTACTGACACTATCAATTCGAAATAATTCTCCATTTTCTGAATTGTATGAGACATCAATCATAATTCCAACAATAAACATCACTTAGTTTATTTCTTTAGAATAGTTTAGTGGCTCCTTAATAGAATTCTATGCCCGCTTGTTGTGAGAATGCCTCTATTGCACAAGTATGTTTTTATAAACAGTAAATTGTTTCCGTGATACCTCATCGCATCACCTTTGACAAAAGATTTCGAAAAAACCTATTACAGCACACTTCAAATTAAACACCATTGAATGTACACGGCACGTATTACATGCGGTAGCTTAATTATTTAAAGTACTCGCACTATCACACGTCAGACGTCACTTGGTGTTAATCACCTGACTGACTTGTATATTATAGCATAAGATTCCTTATTTACTTAGTTATTTAGACTTTCAACTCCGTATTTCTGAATTAAGATAGGTATGTTCGGGTCAGTTTCATTAATCTGAGTTTTGGGCGGATTCGCGGTATCACCGAATTCCTGAACTTAAAAGTTAAATTAGAGTAATTGGCTTTAAAACATACTGAGTTGTCAGTTGGTGGTTATAATTTTTAGAAAAACAAGTATGCATTAGATATGTGCACTTCACGGAATTACTTCCTCTGAACAAGCATAGGAAAACAGTTTGAGGTAACGGGTTTAAAATATTGCTTCTCGTATTTGCATAAAATTTTATTTATAACATGCACCGGGACGGCCAACTTGATACTGGTATCCGTCGTTTTACTAACGCGGTTATTCGTAAAGCAATGCCGGCCCTATAAATTTCACGAACCATTCAAATTTGAATTTACTTGCGGTGAGTGCAACAACCAAGCAGCTCTTGATGAATGCAGACGGCACGGAAGGTCATTCTGCTGTGCATACTGATGCCACAGGGATGATTAACGGTGTCATTGATCGACAACAGTCATTACACTGCCTATCAGTGACACCAGAATGAAAACTAACGTTATTTATGGTTTTGTTCAGTCAAATTAACTCATTTCGGTTCTTCATAAATTGGAATGAAATCGTTAATCAGTACTCCGTTTGTAAACATAAAATTGTTTACTGCATCGACTCGACAAGCACAAAATACTTTGACTAACGGTACAAGTATTATCGAATTACAGCCTCATTTTGTCTCCAGCCGCGTAAATTTTACCGTATTGATCTGAGGGTACGCAGTTAATTTCATCAGTCTTTGGGATTTTTTTACTGGTGTTTCAATTAAACCCGGCGACGTGTTTCCGGTCCGTTGCTCGTATTAAAGTGCCTTTTCACGGCGTCAGGCCCTTCGCCTACAACACAATATGGGCCCAAATTACCCATCGATGGCTTTCAACGGCTCCATTGTGCGGCCTCCGTGGAATTTGTAGCTAACGGGAAATATCTTGCATTGGACGATGGCACAAATGTGCGTGAGTTGCATTTCGCTATGCAGTCATATCATGAAAATAGCCTTATTCCATCACCTGATCCAACTCAGCTACGAACAATTTAACAGCAAAGCAAAATTCTTGATACCCGTGTGTGCGATTGTCCTCAATCTCTCCTGATACAAAGTGCTTATCACTCATACGATAATTGACGTCGCTTTTGCTAAGGGCTCGTAGCCAGCAATAATTTAACACTTACAATGATGGCTCTTGAACTGTGACTTTCCCCCGCAACAGAGGCGTAATCACAAAAGTCCACTCAATTGTATTCATGGCAAAGGGCTTGTGTGGGACGTGCTTAGCATGACTTGTGCAAGCAAATCTAACACTTCTCGACCCACTGCCACCCATTCATCCAGTAATAAGAACAATGCAACTTGTACAATCGTAGTGAATACTCGACCGATTGCTCTGTTCTTCAAAATGTAGTATACTTCGATAATTAACGACACGACTAGACGGTGATTATCACCTACGAATAATATATTTATTGACAGCTCAAAGGTGAACATAAGGCTACGTGAAAGCTCCCATTGTGACTGACCACATCGATGACTTATACAATGCTACTGCCTAATAACCGTCGTCTCACTGCCCGCCAGTTTTACAACCAGCATTACAACTCATTTATGAAAATGAAATGCCCCTTTTCAATAGTGAACTCTCCCTTAATGTAGATAGATGCTGGTTTACAACATCTTAAGGTTATCAGACCGGATGATGAGGCCTTCAGACTTTCACCGATTATTAGTCTTTTGTCTGATTTGGACGTCAATTAAATGTTACGTAAGTGTGATACTAATTGGAATGTGTTAATCCCGTGTCGTTTCAGTAATGAAACCTTTGAACTTTCTCCTCAATTCATGAGCAATATAAATTCCTGGTACGTAATAATCGATCTTCTAAGAAGCATCAGTGTAACTCATAACAACGCTTAATATTTAAACGTAATAGCTTCCTTGTTTACACGTCAATACTCATCATCATAAACTTGATCATACATTTCTTATGACTGAGCTAAGCCCATCATGATCGTATTTATTACTGTATTATTTCCAACATTCCGTAGCGAAAATGCATATTATTAAGTCTTATTTTTTAAGAACTGGTGATCTTAAGTTATGTAAAGGTATCATACGTGTACCTTATAGTAGCAATATTTATGTTATTATTGTTTTATCGATCTCATGGTGTAACTGTTGTATCGATGGACGTTTGACCCTATTCTGAAGTACTACGACCTTATAAGGGCTCGATTAGTTCTTAGATGCATTCATGGTTGTAGCCTCGTCAATATGCACATAAATACGAATAACTAATTGTAACACACCTTACACACATTAAGTGCATCCGTACTTGCAGTGACTGATAATGACATAATGTGACTTGCCGTGACGAGATGAAGAGGAACTGAGGAAAGAGGCTAGAGTTCTAACATCTTCAACGCTTCCATTTCAGCACGCTAGTGACACATAATACCTATACAAAAAAATATGTTCTTAATATGAACGTCATAAGCGTCAACTGCATTGTAAGTTCATTCTATGAATTTGACGGAACAATTCTGATCATCCAATCGTGTTATGCAAAACAACACATATTATTACGCTACAACGATTCGTTTCACGCATCTTGGCAGAGACTGTTCATTTTGTTGTATACATTTTGCAATAGGCAATCAAATTGTAATTAGAATCAGATAAGATAAATGAGATACCGAAGAACCCGTTGTTTTTCTGCATTCATATTTTCTCGCCTTGCTATAATAATTCTCCTAATTGGTAAGTAGAAGAATTACAACACAAATTTTCATCGATTAAGTACTAACGCGACCGATGGTGTCATTGAATTCCTTCTCAGATACATTCAGGTATCTTCACGATGTTTGTCTCCACTGGAAAGCTCGTGGAGTAACATCACTGCACCTAAAAAAATTGTTGGTACAGACCGACAAACTAATGGGCTTACAGAATCCTTGCACTCTCCTCTTGTGGTTTTGGGATATTAGAACTCGCGTAATTAACGTTGCAAGCTACTTGAACCATTCGGCCATTTTCCTTTATATTGGTTCTAGTGAGATTTTCCGCAAAATATTCGATTTATTCTCAGCCATCCAACATAGCGGTTGTAAATAGCTGTATCAGTGCCTAGGTTGAACGATCTCTCCAAATCCGTCTCCAGTTCTTGTAATGTACTGCCTCTTATGTAACATTCGTTGACTTTGTAATGATATTAATACTAATAGCAATATCCTTTCACGCAAGTTATGCCATTTTGTTACGATTAATATTGCAAATTAAGCCCTACAGTTGACTTTTTTTATTAAATAATATAAAGTAAGATATGTCAGAAGGCAATCCATGAATTTATTCATGCGAGCTTTTTTACGTTCCTATGTAATAATGAAGTAAACAAACCTATTGGTAGTCTTAAGAATTAAACAGCACGAGCCAAAGGCACGCAAATTTCGCTTGCTACGTGAGCAGAATGTTCATCACACGGCTCGTACAATTTGCGGACAGTCTTTGCATTCATTCCGCAATGCAACACACTGGCACAAATTTTGACCCACGTCAGACCAGGGAAATTGTCTGACCATAGACATACGTGCTCAATCAAATGTAGGCTGAAACTTTCGTCCGTTTATAGTTATTTCAACCGCAGCTCAAACAAGAGCAGTGATCACGTTCCCGAGATTGTCTAGACACCACAGATACTATGTGTTTACTTTTTGAACTTCTTCACAAGTGTCTCCGAAGAGTAAGACAAAATTGAGCTGCCACTTTTCAACAAACGGTAATTAGGTCATGACAGATTACGGGTCCGTCTTTTAGACACGACCTTACGAACATCGTAAAATTTTTCCTTCACTATATAAGCTCGTGGTGTGACAAATCATTATACTCGATACAAAATGTGATTCAAACCCGCACGGTTTTTGTAGCTATGAAACTAATTAATGCATCTACAAACTATTGTTGATCTATTCGCACTTGGCTTTGTTATTAATACTCTCCTCCAATGACAATTTCCCACGTTCGCGTGCTCCAAATACTGATAATGGTATTTTCTCAGTAACTCAGGCTCGATCATTCACAAGACTTCATTAAATCTTTCTTGTCAGAGATAACCGGAGTGTGGATGCATCAAAACCTATATCAGTTTATGCAATGCATGCGCAAATGGTGATACTGCAAGTCTTTATAACAGTTCCTCGTCGTTCCATCAGCGGCGATATCGCCATACTAGATTACCAGCTACAGTTACAAGCCCGGCGTCAGTGAGTGGTTTCCATTTAAGTATATTGTGCCTATCCACTTCTTTTTGTAACTGTAGATCTTTCTATTTATCACCGATGCTATCTTTGAACACACCAAACGTTCAAACACCAATACCTTGTTATTATTGTTTAATCTGTTTCCGAACTCTTGCTTTCTAAACTTGCTTTCTGGGAAATATCAATTACCTGTTTACCGTAAGTCTGCAGAATTATGTCCGCAGTTTTTGTCAGCTGAAAAAGCGCAGGGTTTTTTATGAGTGGGGTGCCAAGCAATTTAATAGTTTATTGATTGACACTATTAGTTGAGCTTGGGGTAAACATAGCTGATCGAATCGCCTATCGCTGGTAGGTATATCGGACAAAGAAGTGAAAAAGTGTACACCGCTAACTGACACAGTGCTTTATTAAACGGAATGGTTGATGGTGAGCAACTGTAGAATGCACCATGAATACAACATCACAAACTGAAACTGACTAGTCAGCTACACGGAGCCGTTGGAGCGCTTTTCCGTTGCACGCGATTTTAGACTTAATCGAAGAAGAAAACTTGGTGAAATCAGTTGCGCAATGTATAGCAAATGCATCTGATCGATTCGCTAGACTGATCGGTAACAAGGCTATTATTGCAGGAGCACACTTAGCTTTATCTACGGAATAAATCTCTGTATGATGGTAAAAGTGGCCTTTCCAAGATCATTGCTACTTTCGATTTATCGTTAGTAATTAATGCGATTCTATGCCTTATGTAAGCTTGTTTTTATTGTAGTATAGTGCGTAGTTAAAGAATTTACTGTTTTGCTCTCTTTTTTATCGGATGTTAAGTTAGAACGCTCACTTGTCCAGTTGACGGGTAAATTGAACATTGAACATGCAACGGTTTAACCGGCTGCCGTTTGGATGCCTTCAGGGAGCTATTTGCTTATTCTAGGAAAATTGTAACAACTAGTTTTGGTGACAAACAGGTTAAGCATGATATCCTCATCCTTAACTTTTATCACACGTACTATCGCCATATTATCTTAATGTAAAAGTAGTTCACTTATGTTTTATATATGTTACTAGCCACCCGCTCTCGTAGCATTTCAGTTTAAGATTTTTGAAAAGGGTATAATAAATTAGAATCGCAATTTTCATATACCTTGACTTTTCTCTGTTATAAATACGTCTTTTAGAAGAAAGATGTATTCAAACAGAGAAAAGAGCAGTATGTGAAAATTTCGATTCTAATTTATGCTATTTAACGAAGTAATTCTTTATCAGTTGGCAAGTTTTAATTTTTACAGAATGTCAAAATGTTACCTTACTTTGCACACCTCTGAATTTTCAAAACAATTACCCTAGCTTCTTCTCAGTAAAAGTAATTTCGCATTCTTCCAATTTCTAAGTGCAAGATACACACATCATAAACAAAATCACTTGGTCATATTGTCTACTTCATCTTAAAACAATTTGGCCAAGCCACTCCACTTTATTGCTTGCCTAGCTATTTGGTCGTTGAAGTCTATCATAACAGTGAGGTTAGTGGTGTTTGCATCCACTGTACGTTGTTTGTACTGCCACTTATGTACGGTTCACTGTGTCAAGTTGTTCACACGTCTCGGTAGCTTGTGTTTGTCAAACAATTTGGCCAACATTTTCCGATGAAATTGTTATTTTCCAGAAAAACAAAATGTTGACTTTTGGAATGATGTTTTCTACAATTTACTATTGACATGACGGTAGTAAAATAAATAAGGCGAAATATACATAGATATAAATTTAAATATAACAGTATCGATGTGATAAATATTGTAAATGTCTTAAATTTGCATGTTTACAGCTTCGTAATTCTTGGTTGGACGATGTTTATAGCAGTTTAATGATTTACATACTTATCTCAAACAAGCCATCGGTATTTACATCACTAAGATGACGCCTTTTGCGTCACAAAAACAGCTTCAAATTGCGAATCTCGAATATCACTATCACTAGATAATAATATAAAACGAACACCCCGCTGCGTCCGACTGTGAATTTTGTCTGTAACTACTGAATAGAATTTATTTATTTAATTTATAGTATCTTTATTGTACATAGAATGTACTTTTAAAATTATAATAGTACCTACGAAGAGCCAAGGTGGCCGATTGTTTTGAGTAATCGCATTCTAAGTAAGTTACATTTAAAGCAAGCTCATGCTGGATAAAAGGGGACACTTTTTATAATGCGCAAGGCATTATCAATGCGGATGAATTTCGCGGATCAGTAAGTAATAAACTGTTATATCCTGCATACTAATAAATTAAAAGGCGATGGGCTCACATGGAATCTTTCGTCGATGGAAAGACGTTTCTTTAAGTCCGTTGGCATCGCCTCGCATCCTTTAGGACAATGCTGAGTACAGGCTACAATTTTACTAAGAAACATTTCAGTATTTCCGAGTACCCTAAGGTTGTCTGGTAGAGATCGCTCTAGCGATAAGACCGCCTTTTGTTGCCATATTTTATTAATCTTACTTTAAATATATTATGATTATTATTTCCCGATAAAAACTAGCGGCTAAAAGTGCTTATGTTTATGTTAAAGCATTTATATAATTTTATCCCTATTATGCAATTTAATGATAGCAAAGAAGGCTACAATTATCATAAGTTCAAACTTAAGTGGTTATTAATGATCCATTTTAATAATATCCGCAGTTTAAATGTGAAAATCGCTTAATCGACCGTAAAGATTACTCGGATCGAACTCACTATCAAGTGTCAAAGAAAAGTACCTACAAATGCAGTTAGTTCGTAAATAGCGCATGTCCGTTAATTAGAGACGTTCTGGGAACTTGGACAGCGAAGGGCTTCTGATGTTTTTCTTTATTTTTGAAATGTCTCAATCTAATCTAACAGTTATCTGCTACTAAAAATATTTATAGGGAAAAATGCTTTATGAAGCAGTCGCCTAATTTTACTACTCTGTTCGATACAAACTTCGATCTCAAGATGTAAATTCACTTGAATTATAAAATGTATTTGTCGTTTACGCATGTCTAGTTTTTAGTTCTAGCATCTTTATATGTATAAGACTGCTTTGTATTGAAATGATAATTTATTATTTTGATTATTGGTGTCATGTGAAAAACTACTTTCCCATATACACGATTAAATTACTTAAAATTAAAAAAGTGTTTGTAATCTTTTAACTTAAATGTATATGTTTTCGCGTAAAAAATACCTATGAGGTATCATAGAATAGACATGATCAGAGAAAGCGATAAATTTACGAATCTCATCTTAACTGCTACCTAGCAATTCAAGTACACATTGTATAAATAGAAAGCCTGTATAAAACATTTCTAGGCACTTGACCCATTCATACGGAACTATGGAGTTACATTGTTTAGATACGGCGATATGACTTCAGAGCTTTGATACTGTTACTATGATATCTTGAAGCACTTGCGAGTTCCCGTAAGTAATGTACAATTTTAACGGTGTGCGCTACTGATAGCATGTTACGTGCAGATTTGTAGATTTCACTGGAATTATTTCGTTTCTGGGTCAGTTCAAGCTCGCTAATCAACACCGTTGCCCAAATTCATCTAGCTTACACGTTTTGCCGAAACGAAATCTTCCGTTTTGTCAAAAATTATAATATTCTTATCATTCTTTTAGCAACCAGTTAATTTTCGTAAAATATATTTCATGTGTAGAAATAATCTGTACTTACTAGCAGTAGGTATTGAAAACTAAATCATTGTGTCAATATGAACTTAGATCCGAAACTACAGAATTACTAATACTACCACAATATATTATTGTTTGAAATGAAAACAAAACAGGTTTAGAAAAATGTTAACTGAACTTTAAAGGCCATCAATTAATACGAGCAAAAAAATTATGTAAGCTATGCGTTTTTAAACACGATTGCAGTTTACATGTTCAGTGGTAAACTGGAAGTATGTGGGTTTTAGTATTTTGCTATCATTGGTCGTTTAGTGGTTACTTAACAACCCTCTTAGTTATAGATTTCCCGTTACGAGCTATCTGCATTTAACGTGCATACCGCAGCATGATAATAAAATATTCTCTCTCAGTTTGAAGGTATACTTACATACATATGATAAGCTATTAACACATCATTCATTTTAGTTAGGCGCGAGAACCAACACGTAATTTGCTAGATCACGTTATCTTATACAGACTACTTATATTTATACTATCTACGTTTATATCCTTAGCGGACAAAAGCTCTAACTACAGCCGAAATATAGCCAAAGTATTACACATACGCCTTCATATTTCGTTTATAACATACTAGCGGACCTCACGCGGCTTCACCCGCGTAGTTCCCGTTCCCGTGGGAGTACGGGGACAAAATAAAGCCTATGTTACTCGCTGATGATGTTATCGCTATCCTTAGTGAAAGAATTTTTGAAATCGGTCCAGTAGTTTTTGAATTACAAACAAACAAACAAAGTTTTCCTCTTTATAATATTAGTATAGTACTAGTTAATACATACTTAAACATATTAGTTAGTATATTAACTGCAAACTACGATGGATATAAAATATATCCTTGAATTTAATAATCAATTAGTAAATTATTAAATAGGCCGTAGCCCTAGCTCTTAGCCCTTAGCCCTAGCCATGATCAAATTACTGATTACAATAATCAGCAGGCTGTAATATAAATATAATAATTTTCTTTAAAAAGTTATAAAACTTATAAAACTCTAATAAAGTAAAAGCCGTAGAGTCACGTGGGGCCTAGTAACCATCTGCTAAGTGTGGTAATTTGGGCTTCAATCCCTATCCATATGTATACAGAAATATAAAATTATAAGAACAGTCAGCAAATATAACCAGGAGTGGATCAGATGAGGGAATCAGACCAGAATAACTCATATTTATCTAATCTTGGAAACTGAATTGGTTTAAGTTTATTTTAAATATGTTTCGTTTAATTTGCATTTAACTGTATGTTTCCTTTATATAAATAAATAAATCTTACTCATAACTTACCACGTCGAGGCAAGGCATGAGCTATTTGAGTTATTTGCCACCGAGTAAAAAGAGATATCATAAAACCCATAGAAAATCTCAAGCACATACACTACACTGTCGTTTCCACTAAACAAAGCGTATTGACAAGAGTATATCCACAGTCAATATATCATTCGTCGGAACACAATAGGAACAGCGAATAGAAAAGTCCCGCTTTTCCTTTCGGCATGAGTAAGGTTAACTTCATCCATCACACTTCACACCTATTCAGGGCCGAACTCGGCGCGTGTGTTAATACAATTACTGTCCAAGTCAATATAATCTCGGCCCCAAATTAATTTCACTTTCGATTATCTTTTAATGAATTGAGAGGTCAGTAGACTTTCGCCCGAGGCCTTAATATAATAGTTACGCATGCAAATCACAATTGGTTCCACGTTATGACATCATGTGGTTTATTTACATTTTGTTTTGTTTCAGGTATGTGGTGTTCTAATATATTTTTCTGACGTAAATTGTCTTGTTTCACGTCGTAATACAAAGGTATGTTTATATAGACGGTTTTTGATGAATACGTGTCATTCGAATGGGTGTCGTGAATTGAGCGGCTAATTTCGTATATTATACTTAGCACTCCCTTTAATATGGACAGCTTATTAGCCCTTTGGGCGTTAAACTTCTTGTCAGATTTTTAATAGCTGTATGAGTTATTTTAGATTTACATTATCACTCATCTTATACTGGTTATTATTATTATTATGTATTAACACGTATAATTAGGACGAGCCAACGAAGGCTAATATAAGAAAATAAATATTAATATTGAATAAAATGCTTCACTCCGAAAATTGCGACACTAGATTTATATAAATCTTGAGCACGACGAAACGACTCAGCATTGATTTTGGCGAATCATGTTTCCATAGATCGTTCTCTAGATTGTTTGCCTTTGTTGTATTCCCTCGGATAAAAATGTAGTATTAACAAGAAAGTTACGTTTGAAAAAATCTAATTTGGCAAACATTAGTAACAATAGTTTTGAATAAAATTTTTTCACCGAGAAAAATTATTCGAGCACTGTCTCGTCAAATATGAGATAAACACTCCGTAAGCGGGGCACATATCGGTTCACATTCTGTTCGCACTTAACATGTTCTATTTGACAATTTACTCAGTGCTCTAAATACATTGGTAATTATTCGCGTCTTGTCGAAAGTGAAAATCATTTCTACCAACACTAAACGGCCAATTAACACATATTTTGGGCTTTCTAATGCTCCAACTGTTATAATAAGAGTGGTACTTAAACAACTGCACCGTTTAGATCAATCTCCAAAGCTAACAACTCTATTTGGTTACGAAAGACATATTTTTTGTGTTTGGTACTTGTGGCACAGTTGTTATTGCGGATGTAAATAATGTCAATGTGAAAAACATACAGAGAGCAAAAGCTGAGCTTCCTACATTACTCTACAATCATCGTCCTCATCTCAGTATTTTCGGGGAGATTCTAGCATTAACATTGGAGTTGCGCTCGTGAGTAGCCTATCACGTTACACCCAATGTATCAGAGCTGACTTTCTGTATATTTTTAATTTTCGTTCGTGACAAGTAGTTGAATAAAACCAACTCATTAAGGCTATTCCAATTTTAAACCTTTAGGTCGCAAAAGGCTGAGAAAGCTGCCATACTCGTATATGTATATATTTTTTGCGTCAAATACTAACCAAGTTTAGTTGACTGCATCAGGTAATTTCACATTTGATTGTATTGTTTTATTTTGATACTGACATACTTTATATTGTTTTTCATTATAACACTTTTCCCCTTACCAAATAATACCAGTTTCCCTTTTATAAAAATGTGATTAATGAAGATTAATTATTGCCCTTTCCGAGATGACTGATGTGCTCCAGTGATCGACCTCAAGACCACAATTAAAAAGCGGTTAAGGTGATATGGTGAACTTTTCCGTGACTACAATATTAAAAGTGAAAGAAAAAAGTGCGATCAGCATTACATTCCATTAGCACAAATAAATCAATAAT
The DNA here is from genome assembly GCA_929442735.1 of Watsonalla binaria. Lineage (NCBI taxonomy): Eukaryota > Metazoa > Arthropoda > Insecta > Lepidoptera > Drepanidae > Watsonalla > Watsonalla binaria. The sequence continues at coordinate 4,912,807 of OV838932.1, forward strand.
CATTTAACTGTTACAATCGTTCAAACGCAAGCATCGATTACAATATTTGAATATTCATTCGATTTGTGTACATCAGAGCCACACGTGTCGGTGAAATGCATATTCTTGTAATACACAATAGCAAGCCAAATAATTTATTGGACAATGTAATGGACACATACCAGAAATCAATTTTGTACACTTTCTACGATTATTTACATGTTAGCTTCGCTTTCGCGCTACTTGTTCGAGGCACCTTGATGATTTGATGATGCAGCATTGTTCCCTAGTGCCCAAGTAATAAAACATTTATTCACACAATCATTATTTAAATGAACATTACTTAATTGCAGCAGTAATTATAACAACTCATTTAATAATTACTGTTTATGAGAAATACAAAAAAATTTTTTGTCTTTTTATAGATAAAAATTTAAAACTAATTATCTAGAAATTCCTAAACATACTGTTTACATACAAACCAAACATACTTCGAAATTATGCTCTACATTGAGCGTATATTATACCGACAGTTATAGAAATAAACTTAATAGGTTCTAAAATCCATCGATACGTTTTGTTGCTGCTATTGGAAAATACAGTGTTAATATTTTTTGATTGTGTAAAAGTTATCGTCAACTACTAATATAAATCACTAGCTTCTGCCCGCGACTTCGTTTACGTAGTGTGATTATAATATATAGCCTTATGCTATAAATGGGCTATCTGACACTGAGATGTTTTTCAAATCCAACTAGTACCTGAGATTAGCGCGTTCAAGCGAACACGCAAACAAACTCTTCAGCTTTATATTATATAACTTAAGCACTCGTGTTCAGTTTGGCAGCTTTTAGCATCAAGTTTGATGGTCATAAATAAAACATCACAAACATCTTGTGAGGTTTAACTAAATGAAGTAGCGGATAGCAATGTAATAGTTACTGATGGCCGTACAACGTTCACGTAAAATTAATAATGATTTTTAGCCGATTACGATCCAAGTTTAACTGTGTACCATTGTATCATGAAGGATGTTACGGTTCTGCGGTAAAATGATTAGACGTACGTAACTGTGTTTCATCATTGGTATTCTCAAAAACGGTAACTTACTTCGGCCGATTCGAGTGCGGCGCATAAACGCATTTTACGGTAGGTACAGCCGGCTACAAATATATTTATCTTGTCAACTTTAACAAAGCGGTTTAAAAAATGTATAACTGAAATAATTCGGTGATTTATTTTTGCTCAAAACATTTTAGAACACTCGAAATGTCATGTACCCCATTTGTTTGCGTTATGAAATAGGTATGTTACGATATGTTTTGATGCGCTTTACTGTACCTACCACTCGTGACATCAAATTGTCCTTGACGAATTGATTATATAATATTAAATTTTGAATTTACACTAATGCGTTTCTAATGTCTTAATTTGCTTTATTACACTGAATGATTTTAATTTAATAATTTATAAACAATTTCATATTATTTTAACAGGGAGCGTCAGCCCCATATTTAGCTGTAAGTAAAATAATGTTTATACTCTCGGCTAATAGAATAGTTTTAATACAATGTGTGAAAAAGATCAAGTTTAGCTCTATGAAATAAACATTGTCTCTGTATTTGTAAATTTTACCATAAAAGGAGCGAAGAACTGAATGTGTTGGAGTATTTCCACTGTCAAGCTTTGCAATTATAATTGCTCGTGTATTTTTATTGCTTGATATTTTATATACAATTTGACGGTACAAAAGACCTTATATGACGACAAAGAGTTAGTTGTGTTCAAATATTCATAGTTTCCTGCTTCGGTACGATCTTAGAAAGAGAAGAACCGATTTCTACACTAATAAATTACATTTTACAAAAGTAATAGAATGCGTATTATAATAATGTTATTGAGGTGCGAGCAACAACTAAGCACAGCCGAGGTGCTTATTTATAAAATGAAAGTACGTGCATAAGAAGAGCATGTCACACCTTGATTGGCAAGGCAATTTTCTTTCCGCTGTTTGAGACTTTTTATTCAACTAATAATGTCTTTCCTTCGGCAATGACAGATCGTTATATCCTATTCATAAAAGACGTACATACCTATCTATAATATTGTATAGTAAATGAAAATAATAATAATTTTATATGAATTCTATTGTAAATAATAATTATTTAATATGTAATGAAATGTACATGATGCCAGCTGAGTTTCTTGCCGGTTCTTGTCAGAAGGCTAGTTTCCAGGACCTAAACTGAAAAGAATTGAATAAAATTGTTATTTTTAATCGAATGTTAAATATAAGAATGGGAAGGAAACTGATAAAAAGCTATAAATTTGATGAATACTTGAATAAAAAAAACTGTTTACCACCTCGTATCGTATGTGATTACACATAAGACTTCTATAAATATTATGACAACGCCGTTTTGTTACCACGGTGGATAGTTTTTGCAAATTTCCGGTCTGTTAAAGGTGGCACGAGTTTGACCTTTCTGAAAAGAGAATTAATTTAGTCGTGAAAGTTTTTCCTGGGGCGCCCTCTAACGACACTTCCACTCACTTTCGCTGCAAGTATATTTCTTTCGTAAATACGGACTTATCTCTTAAAAAAGTGATCAGGAAACTTAAATATTCTAATGATTTCTATTTAGCTCAGGAAAGTAAATTTATTTTCCATCTCTAGAACCTAACGATTAGTATACTAATAAAGACGATAGACATAGACAATCCCTTTAAGCTTGCAAAACTTTTTCCCTTCATCTAAAGATAATTCCTAGTTAATGTCCAGTTGCCAGTCCAATGTAAGCTTACAGTTACATGATTTTTTTACGTAATTACAAATGGCCTTGAACGAATGATTGAAGTCAATGTCGCGTCGCATGCGACGGACATACAAATTACGACACTACACGAAACATGCTTTTGCAAATAATTATACTGTAAACACTATTTATAAAGATGTTCAACCATCAGCTGGTCTTTTATTTCTTCTTCACACTTCAGCTACTGACAAAAAAAAGTGTCTTTATTATTGTATATATATTTACGAAAGACTACTTAATACTCAACTCATTTAGAGTTGAGTAATTTAATCAACACGGTCACGAGTCATGCTAATTTTTATCAAATTTAATTGGATCGAGAGATTATCTAAAAGACATTTTAAGGACCCTTCTGCATTTTATAATATATGGACTGGACTGGAATATTGTATAATAAATAAATTCATTAATATACATTTTCACTGCACATTTAGCGGTTGTTTAGTTTAACTAGAAACCAACGTCTATTTTACCGTAACGGAGTATGAACAACTAGGCCCTAACCTTTCACCACGACAGTTCACCTGAGATATATCAGAATTCTCCCTTTACAGTCGTGACTTCACCTTATATGTATGGAATTGGATATTGAAAATGATGATAGGAGAAAACTGAGATATTCTTACCCCGCGGCGTGCTTATACAATATTGTAACCACAGTAACGCTATCGGTAATAAGATCAAATCGGGTCATATCGCTCTGAGTGATTAACATCCTGATCCGATAACATACATATCTTCATAAACCATACTCATTTCTGCCAGTCTGTCGTCGTAAGCGCCGCTTACTACGAAGTAATGTATTTAATTAAAATCTTCCTACAGCACCAATAGAAAAATATCAATTTAGAAGATCGAAAATAAGCCTTATTTTATTTTGGTTTCCAATTGATATTGTATTATGCGTGTTGAGAATATTTTATTTATTTGCCAATTACAATTCAATTGGCTACAAGCGTTGTGCAATACAATTATTTAACACTTAGCTCTGACAAACGAAAGCACGCTATTTATTATTGAAATTGATAATGCAAATTGACATCACGAATAAATTCAAATTCATTTATTCAATATATTATTTAGAATATTTGCTTTATGTTATTATATTACAATAGTTTTTTATTGTTGATATATTACAAGCTTCCTTTGCTTGCTAGTTCCGCTTAAAAGTTGGGGACAGATTTCTAACTTTACATCGTTCTTATAAGGCCAGGGATACTTTCTTATTGGTAATTTATTTATTATACACATTCTATTATTAGTTCGATGCTGCTTAAGGTGTTTGTACTAATCGAGCTTTTAGAGAAATACTTCCCAACATACATAAGAATGTAGTATGGTTTCCTTGATGAGGCGGCGTCAAAGACCAGTGGTACAATCTCTTTATTAACTTCAATTTAGAACGTTTGACTGTCAGGACACTCATGGTGTTCGTAGACTAACGAATAACCTACCTACGATAATAAAATGTAGGTACTCTGGTTTCATTTCAGTTCAACTATCGAACATAAAACTTTTATGTGCGTAGCGTAGCTCCAATACTTAACAGCATGTCAAACTATTAGTGAGCTAGCTTCAATGTTACTGGTAAAGGTAGTAAGTACGATGGAATTCATAGATAAGTTATTTTACAACTTGCGGACAATGTAGCATTTATAACATCTCATTATTATCTGTGCCGCCTGATAGCACAGTGGTAAAGATATATTTTAATAGAGTACCTATGCAATAGAGTTTCTACCGTGAATTGAATACTTTAAAAGCCGCGTTGCACTAATAATAAAATGAGCAACGACGTCCCATCTTGTACCCTGCCCACTAACCGTTAACAAACGTAGAATAGGTACATTTGTATTCTGGAATAAGTTAAGTACATCTTCAATAAAATTTGAAGCCAACTGTACGCGTTCACTGGACCGTACCGCACGCAGCACGCATCCTACTGACGGACGTCTATTACAGAAGAGCGTCCACTATCCGCAAACTTCACCATCTGCCGACATTATGAGCATGCAACGCGGAAAAATGCGTATTTATTATTCCGTCATATTCATATCTTCATAACGTCTTCCTCACGTGACAGGAGAGAAAGATGTAACTAACTTCACAGAAATAAGGTCCTAAAGGAGAAGTTAAGTCGCTTTTTGAGTTTTTTATTCCTTCGTTGAATTTATCTTCTCGCAAAGGTTGACTTGTCTGGGACAAGTGCAACGAATCTCGCAGAAATGTAATGTTCTAGAAGAAATTATGAATCAGTCTGCCAGATACAGACAAGTCGTTCAATTTCATACCAGATTGAATATTTTGACGTTTTGTATTGAGAGAAAATACCTTTATAGAGGCACTTAAAGAGATAGTGCTACACTGGGGTAACTAGTATCTGTCCTTGGCCACAAAGCCTGTAGTGTCGTTGTATGGTAATCGGACCTAGTTCCTTGTATCCCTTTCTCTAGCTGTTCGCAACTCTATCAGCTTTCTATCGGTAATGCGTACCGATTAATTAGACACGATTAGTATCGATAAACACGACCTTTGATTAAATTACTTTGTCTCGCGAAAGTGAGATTCATTGGTTTCATCTCGATTTGGTTTAAATGTAGCGGTTAATTGTTTCAGCTCACAGATATTTTCTTTGTCTTGAATAATCGATGGTATAATCAAGTTTTTTTTAGCTACCTCTGAGTACAAGTATGAAAGTAACAATAAAGTATTTTTCAATTTCGCTCTCTTCGTCGCATATCCGTCTTCCACCATTCAGTTTAACATCGTCATCATACTCGTATCAATTTACTTTCAAATAATTGATACCAATTGTTTCACATAATTTTAGTTAGCAGGAATGACTAGTAAAAATAATGATTACATGGAAAAAAATATTGTTCCGTTTTATATAGGTACCTAATATTAGCTGTGCCCTGCGGTTTCACCCGCGTAGATTTAATTTGATTTCTGAATGATTTAAAATAATAAAAGTAGCCTTGTAACATTAGCTTTCTGCCAGTGACAGTCCCGCTGAAATCGGTCCAGCCGTTTCAGAGATTATCCGGAACAAACAGACAGACAGGGTAAATTTTTGAAAATTGCTTTTTATAACCAGTACCGCACATACTTTTATATGCGTTTAGTGAAAAGCTGTTATTTTGGAATTACAAGCAGACACTTCAATTTTAATTTATCTGTATAGATGCATAGATTATGGCGACACCATTGGTCTAATGGTCAGTATACCTGACTGCTACACGTGTCGCGCGTTCGATTTCAGCATCAAGGCATATAATTTATCGGATGATGTTTAATATTTGCCTTGTGTTAAACTAAACAATTAGTATGAATTATAAGTATGTTTTTACAAAAAAGTGTATTATGTGCTTTGGGATTCGATGGCGCTTTGTAATAATGTCTGTACTATTTTTTTTCATACATAATTTTGGTGTCGATGCTATACGTTTGAAATAAGAATTTCATTCCCAATAACTCATTAATAGCAGCAATTTTCTTTAAGAAATCTCTTTTATCGTCAAATAATCGCGTAGCGGCACAACAAGTACTCATAAAAATTCAATAAAGTAAGAGTTGTATGGAATTCTTGAACGGTACCTAAATATTAATAATATTTTGTCGACCTTTCCCAACATTCCATTTTGCATGAGAGTTGTTTTGCATCACAATAGGCCCATGTACATACCAATTAAGTAATGACATTATACAAACTGTTTCGTTGTTCGCAACCGTGAAAAAAACACATCAATTAGTTACTGTTTTGTTTCCATTAGTTTTGTTTGAAATAGTTATCTATACCTACATTAATTTTGAATCACGTATTACGGTGACCTCCGGGCCTAAATGGTTTTCTATCATGAGACATTTACTCAACTTGACTAAAGAAGGTCTTTAAGTGGGGGAGTTTGCGTGGTGTAGGCTTGCACAAAGAGTTTTCCAAAATTTCACCCCTAAGGGGACGAAAAAAGGTATTAAATCGCATGTGCTATCTTAAGGCCACGTAAACGTAGCTGTGAGCGGGAGCTAGAACTAAGATAATATTAGAAATGTTCAGGAGAGGAGCCGTGGATTGATGCGAAAGCCTAGAGAGATTAATTCAATCAATTAAGATTTACTGTGTTGTTTATTTTCCAAATAAACAAAAAATATCAATATATTATGGAAAGATAAAGGTTTCGCTGGTAGTAACCAAGAGGCGGATAATATCTACAAATCGTGAATGCCTACAAATCTAACTAACTATATCCGGCTACATGATTGAATTGCAGGTATATGAGGAACGCGAATGAAAGCGGACTTTGAATTTTCGTGGCAATTTTCTTCGGAATTAAACAGCAGGGAAGCTGGCGTGTACTGAAATCAAGCGATACCAGAATGCAAATGAACCAGCACACGGAACTTTAGCACAAAGGATTATAAAATCAGAACGTCGGCTTTCTACATTAATCGAGGATTGTCACATACACCAGGAAAAGACGCGCGAGTACGAAGATCTTGATGTAATTCCTTGGAGAAATTTATGATGTTCTTAAGAATGCGTCCTTATGTAGGTGCTCCTGTTGCCGGCAGTGTATAAGAGACGAACTTCTGTATATTTATATTTTGTATTAAGCATCCCGTTACTCACGGGGCAGGGTTCTTAGTCAGACGACTAATTTACAGACTATATCATAACAAGGAAAGGCAAAATTTTGTGCCTCTTTGTGATATCTACTAAGATTTACACGCTTTTTATTCTACTCACTACTCACTATTATCATAGATTAAAATGAGAAACTGCATAATGTCAATAAATAAACGACAAGGTTTCTCAATAAAACTTATGCAGAATGTCAATCATGTTGATTGTGTTGCTTAATTGAAATTCTTATTATAATTTCTCTATATGTGCTCTATGACTAGCTGTGCCCTCCGGTTTCACCCGCGCAGACTTAATTTCGTGGGTCGGTTTATTTCGCGTTACTACTTGTATCATCAGCTATCTGCCAGTGAAGGTTCCATTAAAATCGGTCTAACTGTTTCAGATATCGAGAGCAAGCAGACAGATTCATTTACAAATATTGTTTTTTTAAGTACCGTATTATATTCTAGAATTAAAACGGACACTTCAATTGTATTTATCTGTTTAGATTTTTCTTTAAAATGTGACGATACCTTGCAATCGATATCGTAGCAGCAAGACAGTAAATCAATAGACATTAATAAGCTGCATATCTTACACTCGCATAGATAAATATATTTCAAAGACGATCATACGTGACGTGACAACTTCATAGCTGCTAACTTTTACGAAGAAGACTTATCTTTTAAGCCGTGAGTTCGCCAAATACTTACGAATTGTTTGTGAAGCACGTATTACGTTTCCTGACGTTACGTAACCTGACAGTCATCTCAACAAATAGTTGTAAAAGATACATTCTAAAGCAAATTAGTGACAAAGCTAAAAGCATTAACAAAAGATCATCCAGCTTTAGAAAACGCCGGCTCATTCATCATTACTTATGATAGATTGATTGTATAAGAGTGAAAGTTCATATTGTGAATAGTGTCTCCGCTAAATCGAGCTAAATTTGTTTCTGTCTAAAATTTGCGGACGCCCGCCACACTTACTGGTGACCACAAAGTCGCTAATGACAGGAAAGCCTGTACTTTCCGATACTATTTGTATACCTTCTTTTTCTCTGCAAAACTATGGCTCGACTTGGCTCGTAATTTTTTCCCTCAAGATGATTATTTTTCAAATATTATGCTTTAATTTGACAAAAACTTGTCCTAGTATAATTTATCATCGCCTTCATGTATGACAGCCTATGTTTCTTAAGGTTGCTTTTTCATACACTGTCTGCGAGCGTGCAAATGAGTTAAATAACTGAAAATATGTCCTTTTTACTCAATAGTTGTTCGGTATTTCGTTTCTTTTTTCAACTCACTGATTTCAATCGTACGTAATAGTTCTTTTTGTAATTATAATAGTAATGAAATACGTACAAATAACTTCTGAATACATTATTGAACTAACAGATAAACTTTGTTTACTATTGTGTTTTTGATTCGAAAATTGTATTAATATTCAACTGAAATCAGTGTAGCGTTTAATTTAAGCGATAATTATCTCAATCCATTTCCAGTTCATTATTAGCCATTGCATTGCACTAGAAACTGTTTAATTACACACTATGGCCGCTTTTAATTAGGTTTACATAATAGACGGAGGGTTAAACATTAGTTTTTGTACCCTTTTCTAAACTATTGATTCTACATCGATCTTATAGAAAATATAATTATTCATGTTCTATTTGCACAATGTGGGAAAGTGCTGCGTTATTGGAAATGCAATAACCTTAAGTACCTAGTCATTAGCTGATGCTAATGTGTGTACTAGCTCTCAGGCAAAAAATACTAGCTTTGATAAATTTTTATATTACTTCACGCGTACTAAAACGTTGCGGGCGGTGATTGTTTATGCATCGACAATTTTTCATCGACTACAAATGCAATTTGCGACCACTAAGAAAACAGTGATAGTAGAAACTAGGAAAGTTGAAGCTATTAGACTGTGAACAGTTTAGGAAAAAACCGCGCTTAAGATTACTATTAAATCACTGACCTCTTTCTTGGTCTGCTCGTTGATCTTGACGTGGTTCTGCACTGGCTTGTCGCGGAGAGGGAGGTATCCCTCGCGGCTGTCGGCTGGCTCGGCGGGTGTGGACTCGGCAGTACTAGACTCCAGGGTGGCTGTGCTTCCTGTCCCAGCTTCCGACGTGTGCGTCACGTCTGTACTCACAGTTGGCACCGTCTCCTTCGGCCCTTCCACTGTTGTTCCTGCTGTACCAAACTCAGAAACCGTCCCAGTACTGTCGCCATCCAAAGTCGTCTCTGTATCTTGAACCGTAGGCGTCTCCGTAGTTCGCACGACCGGACGTATCGTGTAGTGCTTAGTCGGCTTATACGTTGTAGCGGTCGAATCCTTCGTAGTAAGCGTAGGTGTTTCAGTTTTAATTTGCGTAGTTTTAATTTCTTGTACGGTAGCCGCGGCGGGTTTTCTGGTATTCTTTTTAATTTTAGGGGGTGCGGTGGCGGTGGGGTTCGTCGAAGGAACTGTGGACTTGGTTTTAGTTGAAATCTTTTTTCCATATGTCGTCGACCTTTCCTCGAGAGTGGTAGGAGCAGGAGTGTTGTCGGTGTTCGTAGACTGCGCTATTGTAGGGGGCGGTTTTCGGTCAGCGGGAGGGTCTAGGTTTGATTGTTTAGGGGTCCTAGAGGGTGGGAAAAAATAGTCCATGATAGACGGAGAGCCATTTCTATTAGCGGGAAGCCATGCCCACGGGTTGAAGTCAATGAGACGGGGGCGCGAGTCGTCGGTGGCATGAGAGAGGGCGGTGAGTGCGGCGAGCGCGAGGAGTACGGTGATCGGTCGGGTCATGGCGCGGCGTGCGCGTGCGGCCGCGGCGACGATGCAAGCGGGACTGCGCGTGCGACGCGCAACATCCCGCCACCGTTCACCTAGTTCGTACCGCCCTATCTGGTCATTGCAGATGCAGCGGCTGCAGTTCTTCACCTCGCTGGAATACGTCCATCAGTATTTTCACGTTTCGAAAGGGTCATAAAAATAGCTAAAACATTTTTAATTGAATTGCATAAACACTTCAAATCTATGCAACTTAACTTTCTTTTATATCCAATAGTCGACATATTATGTTCTTTGGTTTCTACATTGTGTTAATATCTAGAGATAAATATTAGTCTTGTAGGCGTTTAAAAGGGGTTCGAAATGAATGAACTGCAACAACACTGTCGAACCCGGAATTAAGTTAATAATAAGTCAATGTCCAAATATAATTAACTCTTCATTCATGTCCTAGAATACTTAGTCACGTGTGCATCGTTAGCCTCTAACTAAATGGATTTGTTTAGTCAGTGCAATTTATGTTCCATATTTATCCTGTGGTTTATACATTAAGCATAGTGTTAAAGTACCGCTATTCAATCACAGACGCCTAAATTTAGCTTCGAAATGCAAATGCACGTCTTTGGACTGAAATTTGGCCAAATATCAAGCCACCGCAAGCCGTGTAATGTTCAACGGGTTAGGTCGTTTTGTACGCTCCATTTAATCCAAACCTACTCAATGTTTACTAAAGCCAAATCTCACGGCTCATAGAGACGTAAACGAATACCCACTTTCGTGTATTGCTGAATTTAATGACAGAGAATCATCGCCAAATAATATTTTTGATAAAACCGTTTCTGGATGATAAACTAAAAATTTGATACGATCATATTTTTATGGAATTATTTACAAATCGTTCTTATTAAATTATATATGTACATATAATTGTTGTGTATAATTATACACAGCAAAACTGTCATGTTTTATAATGTTGTTCAGTTCTGAAGAACGAAATGTAGAGGGAAAAAGATACAAAATAAAAAAGGTTGATTTGCTTTTGACAATGTAGTCACTAGTTAGATTCTGTTTTCTAGAAAAATTAAGTTGCAGGAGTGTTTTTCTCATCTACCCTTGTCCCTTCAGACACAGGGGCAATCCGACCAAATCGTCTTTTCTATTGTAGGCAGGCATGTCAGAATCTATCGAAAAACAATTATCTTTCCACGGATTTATTTTGAGGTAAATTCATTCACAAATATTCAGGATATTTTTAATACTGAAGCAGAAAAATATATATTTACCCATATACTTATGATCAAATCACCTGAAGTAAGTTTTTTTTGTTTGCGAGTCTTTCAATAATGACACCAATGATTCTCTCACTAGGAAAATAAGGGTAAATTGGCTCAATTACATCAATTAAGTACTCATCAAGTCAATTAATCCAATTTTGCAATAATTAATTATTTACGCAAACCCGTAACACTTGATTTACACCATCGTTAAGTGGAATTCCACTAGCAAATTTGCTATGAGAACAGTTTTTGTAGACAAAGTCCGTCTCTTCCGAAGACTTAGTGCGATGGATACTTTATAATATGCTTTCTTAGTGACCACAGGCAGACAAAAAACCTTCATCATCAAATGTATGGTTGCATTACTGGTTAATATTTTTAGTTGATATTTCCAATAATCGGTCTGAGAAGAACGTGAACATAGGCCTCTTAGGTATATTGATTTCCACATCGAGTGATCAAATGACGCCTGCGCAGATTTCTTCCTTTGGTCACATGTTAGTGTATTTTGGAACATATACTATATACTAACATCAGAATTGTAGGACGTCCCTCGCTGCATATTCCCATTAGTAATTTAATGAAATCACGAAAATAATAAGTTTAAAATAATAAGTGAGATACGTAGGTAATACTTCAAAAGTACTTGTAAGTTTAAGTGCCCGACGTTTTCAATAACTTATCAGAGTTTACAGATGGATTGCTATCCTTAGTTATCTGTCAGAATTGATCTAGCAATACCTTCACTTTCATAAGCAAAGACAAAAAAAAATCTTTATTTACCTTTATGAGAGATGGATTGAATACTGAAAACGGCCGTAAGTAATTTGAAATAAGGTTAACTGGTGGAGAAGAATATACCGTATTTATAAGTCCAGTCTTGTTTAAGCAATTAAAATGTTAATGCTAGCTAGTGATTGTGCCGACTTGCGATCAGTGACTTATTTGTCGGAAGTTTGTCCCACTTGCCTGCGATAACGGATCTTATTTTCACCGGACACAGTGGGCATCGCCGAATTCGGAACAATTATCCGTACGCAACTTCTGTATAAATAACAACTGTTTATAAAAAAAAGCCACGTGGATGTAGCACAGAGTAACTGCGACTCCTCGTTAGTTCTTATTTCGTTACTATTGAGTCTATAATCGATGTAATAGGCATCGAAGTGCGTACCTAGTCTTGTTAAAATTCTGCCTTGGTTCGTCATTGGTATGGAGGTTGTTCCATCGATTGTCATTCTCGTGAAGATGACTTAAATGCGTATTGTGTTTTGCTCTATTTAGGTTTATTTTGGGCATTTTATATTGAATCTCAAATGGAGTCGATTGAACATTCTTCTTTATTAAATCTTAACAAGAGTGTTTAAAGTAATTGAAATTTTCAAGAACATTCAAATAAAACAAAGTGCCGTGGTGGCCTCAAGGTTTGTGCAGTCGCCTGCTACCCAAGCGACGCAAGTTCAAATTCCAGCGGAGCCCGTACGAATGACATTCTAAAAACCTATGTGCGGAGATTTCACACCACGTGCTTTACGAAGGAAAACATCTTAAGGAAACCTGCATATGTCTGAGAATTAATTCAAAGACTGTATGTATAGTGCCTGAGACGGTGATAGACTCACACTCTGTCACGTTGGCACTTAATCATATTCGGTGAAATGTGGGTGTTGTTGTTACAAAACCTCTGCCTCCTTCGGGGAAGGAACGTCATACGTGTTCCTCCTAGGCGCTTGTGAGGGGGAGGCTTTATGAAAACCAACTTTCATTTTGATGATGATCATGATTGCCACTTAAAATGTATGTCATGTCACCTCACCCACCTATCAGGTGGCATTTTGTGTGTAGATCACATAGAACCCATTGAAGGGCAAATAACGCTAAGTTTATTTTAGAACCTAGATCACGTCAGTATAACTGAGCTTCCATGGCCGCGTGGATAGCATTATGATCAAAATGACCACTCATTGTATCGACGTAAAATGATGGATGGGTATTTATAGATGAACATTCTTTATTGCTGCAAATATCTAAGTATGTGGAGAATAAGCGCCTTCATCAGTAATTTGTTTTCGCTGTTTGGTAATTAGTTGAAAGACAATAATTATTGTGACACCCCTACCAGACTATAATGATTTACAATCTGATGTGGACGCTTATTTTATGCGAGAGCTAAGCTGACATGTATGTTAGACAACTGCTCCATAAAAAATGATAAATGAAAAGTGTTAATCATAAATGAGCTTGAATTAGCTAATATCAATTAAACTACCTTATCCAACTACCAATCATATAATAACGTAGTACCTAATAGTCTAACGTGGTAATAGTGGTAACAGAGCTAACGATATCATCTTCAAAAGTCACAAAATTTTCATACATTAGCCAAAGTGCTACAATTTATAAAGTTTAAGTACGTACTTAAATCTAAAACAATCCATCTAATCCAAATAAAATGTACATCAAAGAGATTGAATGTTGGAAATTTTCACGGTTAATGCACAAAGTGGAAAATGTTGAAGTGATTTGGTAGACAATCGTATTGAAAGCTGGGTCACTAGCGGCACAAAATCTAAACTTACAGAGGGTCGGCTGCCACCAGGACTTAAACTGTTTTTTTCTTCATTTTCATTCTTAATTTGTCGAAAATTGCTCTATCTCCCTAAATCGCTCTAAAATCACTACAAGAATTAGGATGACGTGATCCTCACATGAGCGCGTCTAAGCGTGTGTGCCCAATGTAGGGAACCGCTCTTCAGTTTCCTTTTTTTTTATAGCGGTGACCATAAGGCGCGATTTACTCTGACTCAATCAATTATCGCTATTCATAAAATACATTTTTGTGTCAGTAGGTAGAACTATAATGACTTGCAAGTGTTTATAATTCACGCCATTTGCTTGGTACGCATTATCCCACGGTCTTCCTCACGCTACTGGAAATATTTCCAAGCTCAATGATGGTACTGTTTTAAAGTACACTCCTCATCCACAAATTGCTCTGTTGTAAGTACCTACTGAATCCTCTTCCAATCAGCCAGTATCAGAATTATAACAGCACCCATTTTTTACTGAAGACATTTATTTGTTAGGAAATTGGGTGGTTATAGCACAATCTAAAGCCATATAGTCCGAGAAAACAAATATTCACCTCAGCCACCTGCCTATTGTTCGGAAGATTTTTTTTAAATCGTATGCCTAGTTACGATTTGCACGAACATCATACGGTTCACGCTATTTCGGAACGAATAACACTCTATTTTTGCTCTGTGATTATAGTTTGTCGCTGTCTTTCACCACACACAGGACTTAAACTACGTCGTTTAATTTCTCAGAGTGCTGGTTCCCTCAGGATGTTTCCGCTCACCGTAAAGCATGTGGTATGACAAATCACTATACTTATATGAGAAAAACTCCTTGGTATAGACCGGGCCTTGAACCCGCATATCCACACTCTGCAGACGTCATTACGGCTCCATCGGTCATCAACTAGGCAGAATTTTCCGCATTAAAATACAAGTGAGTTTAAATGAAACATGTAATTTGCGAGCTTGGAGATCAATTTTGTCTGCAGCGGTATGATATTAAAAGGGTCTCTACATCACAAAGACTCAAATAACTTTAAGGCTTCGTGTCAAGCTAATCAGGTGAGGGAGTTACGAGCGAGACATTGCCGATTTATCTCCCATTCAAGTGGGTTATTTACATCGGGAGCCATGCTAATGTTCTCTTATCCTAACCTAGAGGGTAGAGTTATCATTGAAAGGACCAGGTAATGTTTAAAATGCCCTTCCTTCTTTATATTATCGCTAGTAAATAACGGTCCCTTTATGGACGTTAAATTACTAACAACTTAAGAGCAACAGGATAGCTGAAAAATCTGCCGGATGATGCTCCACTCCAGAAATCAGAACAAAATTATAATGATTTATTATGCAGAACTTTTCTTATAAAGATAGTTACAAAAATTCATTTCTTAGATGGGTGTCTTTTACGCATTTTGTGTATCATTGCTTGAAGGCAGAGCATTTATCTATATTTATATATAAAGCTGACGAGTTTGTTTGCTTGAACGAGTTAATCTCGTCCGATTTGAAAAAATCTTTCAATGTTAGTTAGCCTATTTATCGAGGGAGGCTATATATCATCACGCTAATACCAATCTTGGCTTAAAGTTTGCGTTAGCCCAAAGTAACTATTCCATGCGGACGAAGTCGCGTGCAAAACCTATTATATCTTAAATCGTATATGACAAAGCACGATTGTTGAAAAATGCGACAAAAACCTTACTGATACAAAATGCGTTCGAGGCACCCATCTAAAAAGTCCAAATATGTGTGAAACATAACTGCCATGTGCAAAATATACCGTCGCATCGTAACAAATAGCGTGAAATACGCTACCAGTTTATACTTTATATGATTCAGCTAAACAAGATCAATGCCAAAGTAATGGTGTTGTAAGTAATTGGCCCGTTCCAAATCCCCCGCGTCACGTGCATCTCTATTACATATCTCATTATAATTATTACTGTATAATTTTATAGTCGGTCCATGGAAACTGAGCTGCCTAGCTACTTGTATTTTAAAGCTCCCGTGAGCCCATTCTCATCATAATCAATATGATCGCCAAGTAAGGAGTAACAGAACATAATGACCGAGAGGTGTTCGCCTGTGTGATAATGGTGCGAACACAGTGCCAACACTTTTACCCCCGCTGTGTCATTATGTCGAGGAATCGTAATTATGGACAAATTATTGTTTTGCACCGACATTGACAGTGAAGATGACATAATAATATTTTTTATTTATTAAATTGTAAATAAAAAAAAAGAAATTTGATTATTAATATTAATCAATTCGATTTGCCTAATTTTCTTTATGGTATTACTATTACGAACTCTCACTTCTCTCTTATTGGTTTCATTAGCAAATGTTAAACGCCAATTGCTGATGATTACGCATTAATTAGGAGAACATTTTAAAATAGGGCTATATTTTGATTCACAAAATTTTAATCGCCTCGCCTTTCGCTCAGTGCCTCAACAAGCACGCAGCCATGCATAGAATTTGCATTCGCCACCGTTGGCCGGTCGGAAGCTGCGCTCTTCTCAGTGAAAATTGATTGTTCACCTATAATTAAACTGGCTCAACCAGGGCACGCATTCGTGAGATCTTCGCAGCCTACAAATTGTTTGCATCGTCATAGACTTGAAATGAAGCCGGCTTTGTATTTGTAGGCTTTGTATAGTGTATATATTTTGCACACCATATTTTTCAGCACCAACAATACAGGATACCTCTTAAGGGCTGCGACTGCTGCGGGCATGCTTTTCTTTTTGTTCTAACAACTCTTAGGTAATCCCGTAACTTTTCATGAAAGTAATGTATGTAAATTGCCGACTTCAATGCCATGTTCACGCCATTCGTCAATCGTTATCTTGTTGCTTACACGTTCCCCGTTTATCCCTTAATGCCTCTTCCTGTAATGGCGTGGAGCGTAGACTATTCATGCATGCAATCAACTCGAAGCATGTCATTCATTGTAGGGTTTCTAAGCTACATTAAAATCGCACCATGTAGCGAAGTCGCTCTTCCTTAAGTATTATATATAGAAAAAGCGTAGATCCTTTAGTGATTCCATCAGAAACGAGTCAAAATAGATTCACGGGTGGTCGCCCCTAATGATGGTCGGCCACAAGCCACAACATAGGATGTGTACAGCAGTCACGAGAGAGCCAGCTATTCAATTACATCTCTATGCAACACTCGGCTTGGCAACAGCCAAGTGAAATTAAGGGCGCGCACTACAAAATATAATTACTTTTAAATGTTCTAGAAATGTATGCATATTTTGTTCAGGATTTGTTATGTCTTGGTTTTGCGATGCGCATCATTTTAGGCATACGATTGTTAATGAAAATGGATGTTGTGATGTTCGATCTAAAGTATTCCGTTTGTATTAGTCAGATTAAGCTAAAACTTGCGCCAAATATTGCTCAAATTTCTACACTACTAAATCAACTACATTAACCCAATGAATAATTCAAAATGTTTAGAAAAGCAAATAATTATACAACCTCATAATTCTCAAAATTAAATGCGAATCATGATAAATATAATGTTCGTTGTTCCTTATAATCCTTGCAAGACTCCCGTGGAGCAAAACTGTAATTTCTGCATCAGATACAATGGTTACGGAAAGCGTATTATATTTTCAACGTTAGTACTTGACAACAAAGGTCATATTCGCCAAGCAAACGCCAAGGAAGGAACTATGTCAAGTTGAGTCAGAAATCACGAATTATTGAAATGACGTTTGGTACGATTACAAGTTAATTCAGTCGAGTCGTGGTGGTTTAACTGTACCGATTGTTACGGCCGCCGTCGGAGGCATAGATTCTGTTAAGGACAGCCACTTAGGAACGAAAGCCTCATAAAAAGCACTTTACACTGTTACTTCCCGTCCACGAACCGTGATTTCAAACATGATGCCTCTCGTGTTAGTTTTCCGCTACTACTATAAAGTTTCTTGCTTACTTTTTGTACTGTTGGAGTATGTTAGTTTGTATCATACCTACTGTCTATAAAATTGCAAAGGTAACACGATGGATTTTTCTGTGACTCGGTATCGGGTATATATATAGTAGTAATTGTGCCCCGAAGCTTCACCCGCGTTGGATTTAAATCAGGGTGCCCTAAATAAAAAGCAATGTAGCCTAAGTTACTCTTTGTAACATCAACTATCTAGCAATGAAAAGTCCTGTTAATATTGGTATAGTCATTTCAGAGATTACCCGCAGCAAACAGACAGACAGACGGATTAATTCTTGGATAACCTTACGCTCACCTTATATGGGGTAATAAGCACAGAACACGGAAAGATGTTGGGGGCCAGTGTGAAAATAAATTCCCCGACTACAATTCATAACACAATAAATAACAGTACTACTCGTTACGTACATTTTAAAGTCGAACAACGTTACATTGCTGCAGCAATTAATTTTAATGGTCCATATAAAGTAAGCCAATGATACTTATGGCGTTATTGATGAACTTTATATCACTGTGAAGAAATTTCACTTTCTAAATAAGTACAAAGTTGTGGCTATGATTTTATTGTAAACTTGTACCCTATTTAAGTGGTTCAGTAAAAAGCCTGAAGTCGACACATCGACTTGACGAATTAACGGAATCGAGTGCCTGTCTCATCATTTCTTAGGTTTATAGTAAGAGTAATTTCTGATTACCTACACATTGAGGATATTCCGACAGCATTCATCCTAAGATAAACATGTTACCTAGTGTTAGTGGGATTATTATGATAATAATGAAGTTCTTGATACTACATCTTAGTACAGTATTTATTGTATGTAAGTAGTAGTATATATTATTTTTTCGTTGATTTAATAAATATAGTTTACGCGCCACGTAAAATCAGTCGTCATACCATCAATAATCGCTCCCGCGCAAGTAATTTAGACTGTGCGTTGATAAATCAGTCGGTCAGTCAGTCAAGGCTTTCATGATGATCCGAGGTAAATAATGATTATATAAGTATACAAATAACACTCTTAAGAACACATACAAAGAGCCATCTAACAAAGATCCCACGATTGCGGTAAATGGCCGGTACCGTTATCATAAAACAGGAGAGTATTACTTAGATAAGGAAACATATCCTTACGAAAACGACTAGAGTAACGTTATATACACATAGAAAATTACCTTACCTACTTATGGTTAACAAGATTGAATCAGCATCCGAAATGTCTATGCGAGCTGTGGTTCCCAAAGTGCGGTAATGTACTAGGAAATGCAGTGATAATGATTAGCACCTAGATGTATGAACAGTGGTATCATTATCACACCTACTGCCTTTAGGATAAACGTTTCGATTGAAGGTTAGCCGGTAACGTACTGTTAAATGATTACAGGTTGTTGTGGCAAATTAGACTCCAATGGCAGGCTTTTACAGAGATCCCACCCTGCAATGATGTAAAACGATTTGTTATATTGCATGCAATTGTGAAGAAATGTGTTTTATATTACTTCCATTCTTCTCTATATAGTTGGTTGCGAGATTTCAAAAAATCTGGTCATGAAGATACGGACGACAACATTAGGAAGCTAATAAAAAAATAGAGAAAAAGAGAATGAAATAACGATATTTAAATTTTTACCTCTACTGCTAAAGTTGATCTTTGAGAGTCAATGCTCTCAAAGATCACAAAAATTATTGTGATCCAATTATTTTTACCTAGAGTGTAAAGTTTTATTGTAAAATATATTTAAAATCCTTTAAACTGCTTTAATTTCTAAGTCCCATGTAATAGGGGGCGAACCAATTGCCATCAACCGCGCACTAATATATACTCCGGGCTGCTACTAAGAAATTACTAATGTATAAACTCAACAACACATAATCAGCACCGGGGATCAAACGCAAGACCTCGTGTGCCGCAGTAGCGCTTACGACCACTACACCAAAACGAGGCAGTCAAAGTTTTGATACAGGGAAAAACAAAAGGACAATAAAAGCCCTTATAAAACACAAGAACCTTATTTAACAAAAATTGCTTCCTTTTATTTTCTTTGTGTACCAAAACCCGCCAAAATTTTGAGAATCGCCGACGGTCAGCATTCCACGTTACGCTACCAAGTAGAAATTTGAAGTAAAAAATGCAGTTGACTTCACCGTTGGTGTCACGCTCACGCCTGATACGATTACGGAAAGCGTGGACCTGGAAAAGCTTAATATGTTGTTCGCTTGAATCTAATTCCCATTGTTCACTTTACACGATAACCAGTTCCGATGGGTAAGCAGGGAACATTAGATTTTTGTATCTAGGTTTTTTTTTTAGTAACAACGTTTGCTTTATTGAGCATGAGGGTAGTCAATATTAACGATTTAATATATTCTGTTTCATTTACATACATATGCTCACGCCTGTATTCTACAAAGGGGTAGGCAGAGGTGTTGTGATAACAATATCCACTTTCCACCGAAGATGATTAAGTGCGAACGTGACAGATGGTGAGTCTATCACCGTTAACAGGCACTATAAATACGTCTTTGAATTTCTTCTCAGACATATGCAGGTTTTCTCACGATGTTTTCCTTCACCGTAAAGCACGTGATGTAAAATCACTGCACGTAAGTTTTTTTAGAAAAACTCATTGGTACAGGCCCCGCTGGGATTCGTACTTGCGTCGCTTGCGTGGCAGGAGACTGCTCAAACCTTTATTTACGGCTAAATAATGTAGATTTGTCGTTGTGAAGTTCTGAAAACGTCGGTATAGCATGTATATAGAAACGCTATTGGCACGACTATTGCTATTCCATAGGCTACAGTCGCCGCTATCCTTTAGACTTATACTCTTGCTTGCTTCATTCGTATTTAAAACAGCTATGCCCAGTTAGAAATGTATGGATATATACGGAATCCGAATGCATTATCTATACAGCCATAAAGCCACCTTGAAATTGCTAGACCTACGATAAATACTTTACCTTGCAAGCAAAATTATTATAAATTTAATTACAATCGTAATCAGTAACTATGCGAAATTCTACCTGTCATATTCTCTGCGGGCGTACGCATCGTTGCGTGGTAGTAAATTGATGTTATAACGAAGTCACAGTTTAAATATAAGCTTTACAGGCAGTTAGAAATGAAGTTAGGAACAAATCTTTCGAAATTACACTCACACAGACGCGCGCATCTACGAGAAAATAAACAGAATAAGTGTAATGAAAATAAGAAGTTGCACGGAGTGGCCAATCGCGTATACGTCACGTGTTTGGTTTATTTCCAGACAACCATAACTTTATTACCACCACCTCCTCGGCTTTTGTTTTGGTCATCATCGCCCTGGCCTTATCCCATACATTGTTGGGGTCGGCACTTGATTCAACCCGATGCGGCTGATCACCTGATTTTTATACGAAGCGACTGCCATCTGACCTTCGCAACCCCTTTAACGAGGGAAAACTGTGATCTGGGTTAAACCAGTTGTCAGACGATTGACCGACCTCGGTCGGAAGCCTAAAATAGTTACAGGTGTAACAATTGCCAAAGATGATAAATTGGCAACCGGGGCAGACGGCTTAACGTGCTCTCCGAAGAACGGAGAGAACTTGGGCGGTCACCCATCCAATTACTGGCTAGGCTTAGGGTTGCTTAACTTCTCTGATGGAATGATATACGCAATAGCAACTGTGCCACGAGCTTCTCACCTCCTCGGCTTTTGTTTTGGTATACAAATCAATTCTCACGACGTCCCAGAAATTGAATTGTCGTGGAGGTCGCGGGAATTAATATTATAAAGTTTTATTTCCCAAAATAAAGCGGCTGTGGATTATTAATAACTTCAAACGACAAATCTACCTTATTTTGACAGTAAATATAAGAGTAAATTTTAAAATCTTTTTGATTGACAACCCTCCCGCTTAAAGGAGCAAACGTTGTCATTTCAATAAATAGGCTTAGATTCCTTACTGCTTCTAAAACTGATATTTATACTGCGACGAAGTATATGCCACAGCTTCCACAGATTAAACATAGCTTTATTTTACGTTGTATTGTAGAGTCGACGATCTCATGCATAGATGAAAAATTACTGCTACGGCTAATGAAGAATACCTACATCATTAATTCTGTATGCATTTGCACCATTAAGTTTTAGGAATGTTAATTTGATCGCTTAATTTATCGTTTCTCTGATCAACTTACCGATATCTCATAAGAGTTGCAACATATAAGGCATTAAACATTTCTGGTACTTACACAACTCTTAGCATCATAACTCATATCATAACATAAATCAAAATGGTGGGGATTTTGGAGCCCACTAAGATCTGTATGTAAAGCTTGAGTTATTTATAAACCATATAAATATAAGCAGATTTATAAGGCCTTATTTATAACACCTGTAATAAATGCACAAGCCATAATCATAATAATCTTATACCTTAAACGAGCTATTCTTGGAGAGAATATATATTTAGGGTTTCAGAGGCAAAAAATAGATCTAGCTAGGTTTCATTTTTTAATAACATGATTTTTACCATGTTTTCAAGCACTGTAAAACTCGAACACTATCATTTCAATACGACAGTAAATTGCGCCGTCATCTGTGGTAGCTCAGACGTGACGCTTCCAGCCTACGGGGCGGTAACGAAATTAAAGTACCCCTTGTTCGAGACTGACGTTCACCGATTTTTTTTTTCACGTATATGATAAAACGTCATTGAGAAGAAACCGAGCGCAGCTCGGTCAACCAGCAACATTTCTAATCGCATTTAGAACTGTAAAAGTAACGAAAATAAGCGTACCCGTGAATTCGTTACTAAAGCAATTGGTACTCGTTACTTTCGTATCGTTACCTTACTCATAACATACTTTGTAATTTTGGAGCAACGTATCGAGTCGTATCGTATTGCGTCCGTGAATAGTATGACCTGACCCATGCTAAAAACGAGTACCGAAGTGCATTCGCGTGTAACGTTTCGTCACTCGGTGCTAGATGGCGCACCCGCTACATAGTACCGAATACATTGTTTGCTACAGCTCTAGAAGATCAGATCTACCACCTAACCTATCCTTATAGTAAACACCAATATTTATCGTTAGTCCTCGAATTCAATGAAAATCGTTGAACAAAAACAAGTGGCGAATGGATATCGAAACATTTAATCATTTTCTGTCAATAATTTAACTTATTGTATACCTATACATAAAACAAAGGGAAGACATACCACATCGCTGTACCTGTATTATTAGTTTGCCACCGTTTTCTCATAATCTACAACCATCATCAATCTATATAGACAGTGTCATAGCAGAATATTGGTTAGTGTTGTCGTCACGACCTTGGATGCGCAGTATTCATTTTGTGTCTTATATGGTGGGAGCACGAACAAATCCATGCGCAGGTATCCCCAAAATGTTCACTGAGCGCTCAAAACTCGTGACGGCACAGTATGCTGCGCCTCTAATGAACTAGAACTCATCATAGAAATTTTACCTTAGACGTCGAGTAGAGATTGTAAGACAATTACTTATAATACAGGTAAGGTATCATTATACAAATATCAACATGCTCTCATATTTACATAAATACAGTTTTAATGGCTTCTATCTAAGTAAAATTTATACGTCGTTGTTTATCATTTCGAGGAACAAATTAATTACTATCTTAAAATCTGTAAATATCCATACAATAAGATTACATATCTCCATTTCAATAAAATAACAAAATATGCAAAGTAAATGGCTCCAGAAAACGAATTATTCAGACTTCACCTGACACCAGAGAAAAGAAAACATTTGAAGCAAAATAACTTAAAGACATTACAATGTTGTACTATCCAATTTAAGCAGATATTTTGAATGCTTTCAAATACTCACTGGCAATTAATATTAAAAACATCACGTTACATAACCAGCTACAAGCAATCTCACGTTACTTTCTTAATACAATAAACATTTAGATAATGTTTCATCAAATAACTCCATTTCGTACAACAAGAAAATTATTATACAATTTGTTAACACAAACAAAACAATGAACATAACTTTCGTCCCCCTGACTCGAATGGAAGACGCGGCAAACGCAACAAACTACGAAAGTATGGCAAGTTAAATAATTAAAATATGAAAAATAATAATTTAAACTACGTTTGGAATGATCGTCTTAACACTAAAATATTTACACAATATAACAGAAACAATAATACCTACTCCCTAAATAGGTATTTACAGTATCAGCATCACTTACAAAAAATATTGTTGTACATCACTATTCATATTATATTTTGATCGTTTCGCGTATCGTCAATATGTAGACTAGCGTTCGACCTAAAACCTAACAAGAAACTATCGATTGCATTTCATAACCAAGCAAGATTATTCAACTGAATGTGCCAAAATGACATTCCTTTGTTATCAATGACCCGACCACCGTAATTCTTAGTTTCATTTCAGTTTCCTTACATTTTACAGTTGGCTTAACAATTTTTCACTAACAAAAGCCACTCATTTTTATATATCGAACATGCAACATTCCCTTATTGAATTTGTTTTGTACTAAACAGGTAATGAGCAAAGCAAAAGGCCTAACCGACCGATAACACTTCGAAAGCGATGTACACCTTTAAGTACACACTATCATGGTATAAAATAGCGTTGTATTATCGTTGTTTGGGTATTTGTGAGAAGATTCAGTCTTTGTCGCCAACGAACCTGTAGGCGTCTGGAGGTGGTTCGGGCATGCAGTATCCGTGGTAAGTGCGTATGTCTTCCGACGCATACGTGACTCCGGTGAGTACCCCGGGTTCCGTGTGGTGCCTCGGGCACGTGTGATCTCTAGGGCACTGGCAAATGGTGTTGGCGTTCACCTCATCGATCTGTTCGTGACGTCGCCTCGCGCTGAATAACTTGCATGGCTCCTTCCTCGAGCAGCGCAGCTTCTGTAATCAACAATGGATTTCATTCGTTTTCATGTTTACAAAATTATTTAACTTTAATTAAACTACCAAAAATAAAGTAAAACAATAAATTATAAAAACAAGATGTTTACCATCACTACAGAACATACATTTTCAATAATAAATAATCTCAATTCCTAAACTAGGTTCAACCTGTAAACACAGATGCGGGCAACAGGAGATCCCATGACTTTGATACTCTTAATAAAAAATTGGCCAAATCTAACGTTATGTGCTTCGACGTAAAAATCACATTTAAATTCAATGAAGGCTGTTCACAAAACTAACATCATAAATCTTCAACAGCGCCACCAAGTGTTAAACAACCGAACTATCAAGTAGAAAGTGACTACTTACGCTTTGCGGCGAGCACGCGAACTGGTATTGGTTCCCCTGTTCACCGCTAGGTGTCGTGTACGGCAACTTCTTCAGCAAGTAGGTTACCGACATCTTCGGACAATGACAGCTGACGATCTGCTGAGTTGCATTGCTGTCGGGGAAAGAGTAGATCGTCCACGCAGCGTCTTTGAAGTACCGGCATTTGGGCAAACGCCTTACGGGCTCACATGTCTTGTATAATGTGGTCTTATCGGCCAATGTGTGGTTGTCGTCACCCGTAAGGTCACTGAAATAAGAAAAAGCAGGTTAAATATAATCTACATGCATACATACATTCAGTATAACATGCACACACGTGCATTCCCCGAAGGGGAGGCAGAGTAGTATCTATACACATATCTATCCACAGTTCGCCAGTTATATTTAAATCAGATGTAGGGGGCGAGCCTATTGCCATCGACTGGGCACTAATCCAAACTCTGGGCATACAGATGGTAAAACCCATAGCATATCACTTTGCCCAACCTGGAATCGAACAAACCTATGATCTCCTGTTCCGCAGTAGCGCTTGCGACCACTAGACCGACAAGACATTAAAAATATAAATATTTATATTAATAAGCTTTTATACACAGGTATCGATATGATTAGACTCGCTGACTGACAGCAAGCGACTTTATATGAAAACAATTAAAGTTAGCAATTCAGCAGTTTAGTGATGGAAAGAAAAATAACTGTTTCATCTCAAACAAAAAATCTGACGACGTTAAAACTGTGAAGTATTTTTTGTCCTGACGTCAGTTTTTCCATGCTTCTTATAATCTCTATTTATTTCAGTACATTTTAGCAAAAAGTTTACTATATCATTGAGTCATAGCATCCAAGTAAGTAGTTATATTTATGCCTTATTGTTTAAATGTTCGATCCAGCTTATCATTAATGCGTACGACCTGCTTTTGTTAACATATTGTTAAGCGGATCACGGATAATATATAGAATAAACATGTTTAAGTCTTTGTAGTTAGGAAATCAGAACAATTCCCTTGCTCTTAAAAATTACACAAAAAAGCCATTCATTAATATACAACTATAGAGACAGATATGTCATTAGTTAAAGTGAAGACACGAAAACAAATGACAAGAGCTGAAGCAGTTATTTGCGCATCCAGATTTTAACCGCTGAAGACGTTACATGCATTGCAATATCATATTATAACTTTAAACGATCAATTCTTTGATGTCTCTTGTTATGCATTTTTATGGCAAAATAAAAAATAAATAAATTAGATTTTTAAGCATGACACGCGTGTTCGTGTCCCTATATACCAAATATTTTTAAGAAAATAAATATATTCACCTAGAACAAGGCCTATGTCCCAAGCAGCGGCATTTCCTCTCGATCCAGGGTTGCGTCGTGTCGTACAGATCCACCTTGCTGCACACCTGGCGCGGTCGGCAGTCGGGGAGGTCATCCTCAGATACCTGCAATAACAGAACATCCAAACATTGTAACATCGTATTATGGAATTAATTCTGTACTCGCTTACATAAGTATTAAAGCTTGGAGGTAATGTTTGTAATC
Source organism: Watsonalla binaria (assembly GCA_929442735.1). Taxonomy (NCBI): domain Eukaryota; kingdom Metazoa; phylum Arthropoda; class Insecta; order Lepidoptera; family Drepanidae; genus Watsonalla; species Watsonalla binaria. The sequence goes on from OV838932.1 coordinate 4,939,693, forward strand.
CTGGGTAGTGTATTTTTATCTTTATCCTTCTAACAATCTGAAAGTACTTTCAAAGAAATCTAATTAAATAATAATTTTTTTGATTCATCGATTATATAAAGCTGATGTTCGACTAGCTTCCCAATTTGTTAACCAACGCTTAACTGTCAATTTAAAAAATCTGGACCCTCATTGAACGTCAATTTTCTTATACTAACTTAGGTTAATTGACTACTGTTTCCAATTCAAAGCCTGTCAGGAGAAGAAATAAATAAATCCGGCGTGCTGTTTGAATGCGAAGAATTAATCAGAACATCATAACTTTTTCCTTATTATTGTGATTTTTTTCAAAAGAACTCATTTTAATTACTTTTCTGCAACAGCACATTGCACATTGTACCTTGTACCTAATAAAAATACAACATTGACAATAAGACAATACTACATGCATTATAGATTAACTGTGCGATTTGCTTGCATATCAAATTGGTATTGAAATTCAATTCGCATCGAATTCGAGTCGAGCCTAACATTCGCTGTAGCAGCACTAAAATTTGACACGCAGACAATTATAAAGAAAATCACAGAGCATCGTCCTCACGTGAGAAACTAAGGTGTTCGATGTTTGAATTAGAACACACCTGCGCACACGCAGGAAAATGAAGAAAGAGATCATTATGACGGACTGGGTTTATAACAATTCTAAACATTAGATCACAACAATACGTGAACATATGGGATCTAAATCCATTCATTATTTTTTCTTCAAAAAGGACCATCGGTCGTACTTCCGACCGGAAGGCGTGCCATTCGGCAACCTGTTAGCTGTGGGAACATTTTTTCTGCGCGATCAAGTTAGGGCTGTGTCGACTATAATTAAAACGTTAATAACGTTATAACCCATAAATTATGCGATCCCCGGTCCAATCACTGAACGCTTAATACGTTGGTTAATTGGTTTTTAATATTTACGATGCCTCAATCATGCCTTTAAAGTATATAATTGTTAAATATAAACAGGTATATATGTTTTTCTGTCTTGATGACATATCAATGATTTTTTAGTCTGAGCTATTTTCGTCTACTAGTGAGTTATACTGCTGAAATATAATAGAGAATATAATAGGAAGAATGGTTTGGTACTTGATGCGACAGGACAATCTACTACTATCGCTCTAGAGGCAAGAGTGGCAATTACTTCACCGACAAGAGCTGATCTCTTAAATTTAGGAAGAAGACGAGTGAGGTTATACTAAACGGTATTTATAGAATTTTTATACTTAAATTTTTAATCAACGAACAATTCGAAAAATTCCGCATATAAAAATGGTTAGAGAGGCCTTTGTCCGGCAATGGGACAATATAGATAAGAGTCATATTCTTGTAGAAAGTATAACGTAATACTCCTGCTATTTCGTGACAGCCCTGCTAACCAACACAAAATGCGAAAAAAGCGTTGTTTTTTTCGTTGTTCCGGATATACTTCCCGTTTCTTGCATATTGCGATAGATTTCGCGGAAACGACCTCGGTCGGATCTTCGGAACGCCGGATATAGCCCTTTTGTGCAACAAACAAAAAGCACCAAGTCACAGAATGTTGTATGGGTTGTTGACTCTGTGAGTTTGGGTTTATTTAACGGAGCCTGTCTTCGGTTTGAATGCTAATGCGTAAGACAATTACATTTCGGACCGAGTTCTTTGAATTATTAATAATACAAAAAAATTGCGTGACAATAATAGTACAATATCAACGCTATCGAATGTTTTGCAATTTGTTTTTAACAATCGATATAATGATGTCTGGTTTTTCGATCATAAATGTTTAAGTATGCTCACGCCTGTATTCCCGAAGGGCTAACCTTTCACCGAAGATGATTAAGTGCCAGATGGTGAGTCTATCACCGTCTCACTACACTTGGATTTTGAATTACTTCTCAGACATATGCAGGTTTCCTCGAGATATTTTCCTACACTTATATTTTTTAGTCATTTAAATATGGCTGATTGGATATGGATGATATTCGCCACATAGATATTTTTAATTGATGCACTCGTAGAACTTTTTATCGATCTAAAGTTGCGGGCCGAAGCCAGTATTTGAATGTTTAATATTCAGAGTGAAGTTGAAAACGGGTCAGCTAGTTGAATAAATATGATAATGGTTCATAAATATCGTTATCTTGATATCGCGTGTGCCCAATTTATGCCTTTGAATACACAATGATCACAGATTTTCTGATTGACTAAACATTTGTAACGCTCGAAGGCGCATCGGATGTTCTTTGGAGATTTTTTGGAAAGATATCTCGACCCTCGCCCGCGGGGACAAATTTAAGACACCTCAATGTTGTCCTTTAACATCCACTATACCAGCAACCATCCACGCCCCTTTGATTAAATTAAATTATTTGAGAAATCTCTACCTATAACGTATATACACCCTCCAAATAAAACGCTTTCAAGTTGTCAAAGACGAAATATTTGATTCTGCGGCTGAAGTCGTGATCTGATCCTACCGGATAATGATGACCCACAGTGGAATATCTCAGGTGGTACCAATTAATTTGTCGACCAACACGCATGAAAATCACCCATTTCCTCTTATCTGAGATAAATGCACGTACGTTGTGCTAAAGTCTTTTTATCCAGCCTTAGACACAAAATATAAATATACAGAAAGCCAGCTCCCATGCATTGACTTTAACATACTCATGCACGAACTCACGTACTCTTAGCAGGCTTGTATCTGGATTTGAGAAGTTGACCCTCTGGTATGAAGGAAAGAGGGAGAGGAAGTATCAAACGATGTTATTTTTCGTGTGTCGTGCAAGTAAGGTCAAAGAGAAGGCACTGAGCAGAGAAAAATGATGAAAATTCAGAATCAACGAAAAGAGAAATCATTTGACTCTCTTTTTTTTTTCTTAGTATACTTAAATTCATGGTGATGACGAGGATGCAAGATGTTGCTAAATTGGGTTGTACCAAGAAACCTCATTGAAAATTCCCATCAATGTGACTAAAGAAACATACTGTATGAGAATTACGAAGCCTATTTACTGTGGAAATCTAAGAAATTAAAATATCCTAATATTGGCTAAATAAATCAGATACGCCATCAAGAGATCGAGTTTAAAGTCGTGATTTAAAGACATGATGAAGATGATCCGAGAGCTCTATGTTTGCAAGTGACAATTCTAGATCAATTTTAATGTCTGCCCTTATGTGTTATTTTTAGTACCTTAAGAGGCCGTTGGAGGGGATCGTGGGGGACGAGGTATCCGGTCCTCCGAACAGGTGGTGAAGCGCCCACTCTAATGAAATAATTTCTTAGGTGACCTTACACAACCTTCTCCTCTCCTCGCTCTTTCACACGCATCAACGCCTCGTCTAGCTATCTCGTTCACTTTCTGCTTGGCGGATGCTGCGGATTGGCTATACACCTAAGGGCATGGCTTGACTTACTTGCGCAATGTAAAAAAAGTGTTGCAAAATCAATGGTTTAAGTTGACTACTAACTTTTGCCCGCTTCTTCGCCTGATTCGATATCTTACAAAGCACATACAAAACTTCCGAAGGACAAAAAGTACATTATTCAGAATCAAATTAAAATTAAATGTAACCATACCTTCAAGTACAAAATTTCATCAGATTATGTTTAGTGGTAAAGTCTGAAAGGGTAGTAGAGATACTTCCGCACTTATAATATTATTTTATAAACTATCCTATCATCACTTTCATGCGTATGAATACACGATACTAAGGAATAAATTAAAGTTTACTTTCAAACAATAATAATGTTAACTTCCTGTCGAAATATCGTAAACATTCACAAAAAGTCGACTCTACACATATTTTTTTGTGAATGAGACCGTTTGTACGCGTACGCGCAGATGTATAATTAATTTCCTATATAATTATATGTGAGCGGCCACCTTCCAAATGTACTATGTACTTAAGCAAATTATAATAACGATTTCGGGGCCCGGTGTGCCCCGAGCGGCGGACGCCACTGCCCGGATGCTGGGCCCGCCCGGTTCGAATCCCGAGAAAGGTGTGCACACACTTGGCTACAACATTTTTTAATAGTACAAGGTTGATCTTTAGCCTCGTCCAGATTTGATTAAAATATAGTGAAACCAATCTGTGCCCAGCAAACGTTGTATTGGCATTTATTTTTTTAGGGTTGATCACCATTTAGGGGTTTGATAAATAGATCTTGGCAAATTCATAGAATTACCTACCCGATATGTACTCAAAATGTTATAAAAATCGGTCCAGACGTTTCGGAGGAGTTTGGGAAAAACATCCTTGAGGATCAAGTTATTTCTATGCCATTTTTCAAAACACAAACAGCTAATTTGCCCACACCACATGCCTTAGTAAGTCTAATGCCTAGGTAAGTAGTGAAATGATAACGTTTCCTAAATCTTTAAATACTCTCCTTGGACACTGTTTCCCTTTAATTATATTATTTCCTATGGATAGCAGACATCGCGGTACCATAATAAATACTCCACATGATGAGAAACTGTGCCCGTAGCCTGTGCACTTATCGGCAGAAACTCAGCTCAGCAACATTCTTCTGACAGAAGGTTTATATTTGAAGTTATGACACTCAGCTACTCCGATGTTGTTATCATTGAAGTCGTTGTGTCCTACTTTTCTGGATGTCTTCCAAAAGTTTCTATTCGGTAAATTAATTTCTAGTATCGTATATACTGAGTTGATATTTAAATAGTGCGGTGTGAAGGCGGCCGTATAACACAGGTAGCTAAGAACAAATTACTAATCGGCGTAATGACTCGATGGCCAACGGTCGTGAGTTATTTATTACACGTACAATTAGCACCGAATGCCTTGAGTTGATGGTTTTAGGGTTCCGCACCCAAAAAATAATAAACAGGACCCTATCACTAAGATCTTCAATCCGTCTATCACCAAGCTGTGACTCCTGAATCGTGATAAACATGAAATTGATCATATATTTATATTGACGCTATAACAACAAATTCTAAAAATAGCTTTAAATAATTATTTAAAGAGCTGCCATACAACAAACGTCATTTAGTTTATTAAAACAAGTAGAAACTGAGGAAGAACACTGTCTTCTTATGGTTAACAGTGCTTCTACTTTTATCAGAATAAGCCAAAATATTAAAAAAACACATAATTAACAGTTTTATTCCGAAGAACGAACTAAGAGATAGTCTACATGAAATTGCAGAAAACTTATAGACATTTTATAATTAACTAGCTGTGCCCGGCAAACGTTGTATTGCCATATTTTTTTTTGGGTGGACTACCCCTAACATTTAGGGGGATGAAAAATAGATGTTGGCCGATTATCATAGATACCGGATAAGCACAAAAAATTTCATCAAAATCGGTCAAGCCGTTTCGGAGGAGTATGGCAACGAAAACTGTGACACGAGAATTTTATATATTAGAAGATTATGAATGATCTAAAAGTTTTCATTACGCCGAGTCGCGGGATAGGAACGTGATAACTACAGACTAGAATATGGAGCGCCTTTTCCTTACAGGAGGCCTTTACCATAAGTTCTTATCTCCATTATAGTTCCAATGTGCGACAGTGACAGCTTCATCTTATACATCTGTCTCATACGAGTTAAACCATCATTTCAATAAGAAGTCATTGTATAGCCCCAAACCCCTTTCGCATCTCCTTGACCGATCCTTCATACATTGTCATACAATCAACAAACACGTACGCGCTACAATTCGTAGCGGCCAACTCACGTCCAAAAGACATCAACGACTCTCGGATGTACTTAATGTTACTTGTTGCATTGATATTGTACATTGCTTGTAACCGTATCGTTTGTCATCTTTGTGGCTCACAAGTCCATACATTATAAATTAAAACTAAAGTGTCTGTATATAATTCCAAATTAATAGTTTTTCACTAAATGCTTATGAAATTATGTTTGTCTGTTCTGGATAATCTCTTTATTCATATTCATATTCATATTCATATATTTATTGCCAGTTAGTATCGTATTACACACAATATTAACAAAGTTATAGTGGTAATAACATATATCTAACAACCCTGTTAGGGCACAGCAATTAGAGAGGCACTTCTTAATTTATATATATACAATTTATCTTATATTTATTACTAATCAATAGGAAACATTTATACACTTATTTATTAAATTATGCAATTAGGTTTATTAATAATAGGTTATTAAATTTTTGAGATCACACATTTCTATATTACTCATGTATATAAATAATAATAATTGTATATATTATTAGCAGACTAAATAATTTAGTTTATCTGCATATAGAAAAAGTCCTTATCTGAGTACAGTTTATAGATATATTTTAATTATGTATTTTTTAAGTATGGGATTTGTACTTATTGTATTTTATTTATGTTTATCGTTTAAAAACTCCTGTATTGTGTAATAGGTATTTTTAATTAGCAGATCTTTTATGAGATTTGTATATTTATTGGTATTATTTTCTTTTCTTATATTTTCGGGCATTTTGTTGTATATCTTTATCGCCATTACAAAGGGGCTCGTTGAATGTAGTGTCAATCGTGACGTGGGTAGTTTTAATTTATGTTTATTTCTAAGTGTGTATTTTGTAGGTATATCTTGACATTTGGTGAAAAAAGTTGGGTATTTTCGAACAAACTTACATACCTCTAGTATATATATACTGGGTAATGTAAGTAGTTTGTAGTTTTTAAATACGGGCTTGGCGCTTTCGGTGTTTTTGATGTTCGCTAAAACACGTACAAGTCTCTTTTGGAGGGTGAAGAGTGATGGTGCGTCTGTGCTGTTGCCCCACAAGACGACGCCGTAGCTAAGCCATGAGTAGGCGTACGCGTAATATGTGCTCATCGCTGCTTGGAGATCGGTGGTTTTCTTTGTTTGGCGTAGTGCATAAACAAATTTAGATAATTTAGCTTTAAGGCTTAGGATGTGTGGTGGCTTTAGATTGTTATGTATGTTTATGGGACTGGCAAGTAACTGATGTTACAAGGAATAGCTTGGTCTACATTTATTACAATTTACCGGCGCATCGTATAATCTACGGTATGTATGTTGATCAACCGAGTCATCATGATGCTCACATTAAGAACATTATTAAAGCAGCAGAGACGGCGATGGACTCACCATCTGTCACGTTGGCACTTAATCATCTTCGGTGAAAAGTGGGTGTTGTGATAACAACACCTTCGGGGAATACAGGCGTGAGCATATGTATGTATGTATGTATTAAAGCAACGATAGAAACAAAATACGAAACACAAAAGCATACGAACAATTTTTCTATGTCATTACATAGTTGTACATAGCTGTGCCCCGCTGTTTCACCCGCGTAGACAAAATTTCAAGGGTCAGCTTATTTCGCAGAACCCTAAATTGCTTTATATAAAATAAGTTACTCGTTGTAACACCAGCTATTTGCTAGTGCTCCCGTTAAAATCAGTCCAGTCATTACAAGCAGACAAAAAAAAAATTTTATGTACTTCACAAATACATTTGGAATTACAAACAACACTTCAATTCAATTTACCTGTATAGATAAAGATTTTGAAAGGAACTATCGTGTCTTCCTTAGAAACATTTAATAAGAATGAATACGAAGAAAATGTCATGTGTTCCTCAACATGTCGAGTGAATGAGTTGTTCATTAATGGTACACAACGGGACACATCCGCACCGCACAATGTTCCGTGGATCGCGCTCTCATTGTGCCCAACATCCGGAGTATTCATCGCGCACGTGGCTGCCTGAGACGGATGCCGGTTCGAATCCCGGCTGCGTAACTCGTAATAAGATTCTCACTGACTCAAGTGTTTTGATTTAAGATCAACGGTTATTTTGGTATGTAATTATGATGCTATTTCTGGAGTTTGGTTTTTGAATGTTTCATGTCGGTACGATATGTTACGTAGTTACATTTTACGTACTAATGGTTGTGTAGATTTGTAATGTTTACATTCGAATAAGTTTGGAATATTCATTACGAGTAATTGGAAATGTGTAATGTAGTTTAAGATAACGATTGTAATTATGTATATGTATTTCTGATTGGAACTTATGAAAAATGTAAATGTTAATCGTTACAATTTCTTAAAACAGCGTGTTACATTTTCCGTACTTAAATATACTTAAATAGAGATGGAACATTTTCATCTAACTACTTCAAATCTATGCGTCAATAACATATTGTTTATATCATTATTATAATGCGTATCGTTACCACAGTATAAAGATAAGCTTCACAAGCAGTAAGGAATCAGGGCAATTTATTTTAAATAAGAACGTTTGGTCCTGACCGCGTGGGTTGTCAATCATAAAGATTTAAAAAATTATTCTTTTTATTTTTTTACTTATAAATATGCTCACGCCATCTCAGAAGGGTCCCCGAGGGGGTAAGCACAGGTGTTGTGACAACAACATCTCTGCTTTCATATTTCTACTGCACTTTTCACATAAGTTTTTTTAGAAAAACTCATTGGTCAGGCCCAGCTGGGATTCTTTATGCCTACTGTTTTAATAATGTAGATTTGTAATTTCAAAGTTTAAAAAAATGTTGGTAAGTCACGTGAATGATGTGACACCTCTTACTGTTATTACGCCTATTTCCTTTATTTTAACATTACATCTGCGTGTCACTTCGAACGATTTGTTCCTAGATTCCTAACTGCTCGTAGATCTTATATTTAAACTGTGCCGTTACCTCCTGCAGGGCTACGCAATACGAACAGAAGTGCTCAATCACAAAAACAAAAAAACTTCCATGTTTTTTATTTTATTTTTTATCAGTGACTAAAAAAATGAGATAAATAAACTAAACTCCGTATTTGATTCCTCTTTTTTGTTGCGTAACGCAGGTGTCTCTTCCCGATCCTGTTTATCACTGGATATTTTTTACTTTAATATTGTCTAGGGCTGTGTTCACATAGACTTATTTTGTATCTTGTTTCCCATAAACACACGCATATTATAATAATAAAAGGACTTGCTAAATATAATAATAAGACGTGAATTTATTTTACACACTAATTCGACATGATATGGTTTTATTACTCTATATACTATATATCTTGGTATCAAAATTACTGTGTCAAATTTCATCGAAATTGTTACTGTTATTTTTTATGGCTCTCTGAATCATAAATTTTGGCAATGAAATTTATGGTTCATGTTTTTAATACTTCCCCGTGCAAAGTCGCGCAAGTCCGTTAGTTTAAAATACTATATGGTAAGAACCGACGATTCCCAAGGTCGGTTATCCGGGCAAATCTCTCCACATCCTCAGCTATGAGAAAATAATTATTCACCCACTTTCAAACCATGTCTAAATTAATTACCAATACATTTGACTTATACAGTGTTAAGTAGGTACTAGTTTTCCTTGAATGTAGATATTTTGTGTCTTGTTTATTTAAGTGTTATTTCTACTCCCGGTACGCTTAGTATTATTTATATGAAGCCATTTAAACTAATTCATCGGAACCAAGGGTTCTAGGGTATATGCCTTTAACATTATTGATATTTTTTTTGATTTTCTAGTGTAATATCAGTTTTTTTCTAAGTATTTGTGGTTGAACAAAAAAACACTCAAAATATTTGTAAGGAAGTTGGGATAGTGTAGTGTGAATTTTCAAAGTTTGTCATCATGTCCCCGCCTTTATCAGGAATACTGACGGTTTATCGAAGCATTCGAATCCCAGTCGAGGTCATTTTTTACGTTCACTTTTCTTTGTTGACGCGTGTCTCGGTGTCACGCTTTTTGTCCGTTCCATCCGTGGCGAAGCGTAAATTATCTCATTATTTCTATTGATTTTATTGTCTAAAGTCTAGCCCTGGTTAAGAAAAAAACTATACCTTTTCATACGCATCCGATAGAATTTTTATCGTAATTACGGCATTTTGTAAATGTTTGTACTCCATTTCCTGTATTATACCAAATGTTTTATGAATGGAACAGTCCGTAAGTTGCCTTATGTAACCACTGTCATTGTATTTGACTTTGCACGCGTTCTCGTACACAAACGTACATTTCATACGTGTAGTTTACCTTATAACGCACGCCCGCTGTGCCGATTCATACGACACCGGCGGCGCGGCGATCCGGTGACCTTCCTATCGGATGTGAATAATTTCATAACTGCACGCTTTTACTTACCAAGAAAATATTTTTAAATCTCACCTACTTGCATATCCGTTTCATGTTAAAATATTCTCAGATTTTATATTTGTCGTTGCATTTAAGTCGACACTTCGAGATCATTTTATTAGCACACTTATACATTCTGACTACACATTTTATTTGCAATTTCAAATCAAATATATTTTTTAACTGCGTAGTAAGTTAATATTTATGAATAACACCGCCTACTTAAGTATTCTAAACACTTTTATAAACGTAAACATATTTTTATAGACGCTAAGCAGTAGCTATTAAAACAGATAGGCTAACATTAGAAATACTTATAAGGTAGCTTAATACAATACTGACGACGGGTGAACATGAACTTTGAATTCAATCAAATTCAACGTTTTGAATATCCTTACAGAGCGGAATAAGTGAAGTATCAGTATGCAAATGTCACTTAGCATCTGGATCAGAATGAGAATGAACGTGCTTATAGGTTACATGAAGCACATCGGATAAATATTAATATTAATAGGATAACATGTAATTGGGTGTTGCCCAAAGTGTAATTTCTCAGTGGCAGCCCTAGCTCGCCAAATATTACATGGGACTTAAATATCACTGGAGAAATGTAGGTCTACTTCAAGAACACCTGCTTTCGGAGACTACAAGCTTAAGCATATGTAGGTTAAAAATTATAAGGCTTAATAAAATAATGAAAAGTTGTAGATAACCTTCAAACGTTTTTCTCCCCGTGAATGCGTTACCCGCACATTAGTGCCTCGTGTTGTAAACAAAAACAGGGCGCGTCATTATGAGGTCAACATCTAATAATGTTTTAATAATGATTAATGGATCATTCGGTAAAACGTTGTGTTAATATCCGTAGTGCCTGTATTGCTATTCAATCTCTTTTATTGGCACATTACTATGATATTGGTAGAATAAACGGACGACTCCCCAGTATGATTACCGGAGCTCAAATAGGACGTCATGAAACGAAACGGTTACATCGAAAATTATACCACGTTCAGTGCCAAATTTAGACTATTTAAAGTATGCTAAAGAGCATCTGTGACTGAAGTGTTAGTGCAACTATCAGATGTCAAACTTCAATACGAATATTACTCCAGGTGCTCAGTAGTTTGATACTATGGAAATTGGCACCGTTCCATCCTCTCATTCATATAAGAAGATATTATCTATGTTAATGTAAATATTATTTACAAACATGTTTGAAATAACAAGTCTGTCAACTCTATAAAGATATATATGGTGATAACGATATGTTCTCCAGAACGATATCATCTATTTAGTTGAGAATGATAATCAGTACCTGATACCTGACATCTCAAATTTAATGCCTCAAGTTCATACCTAAGTAGTATTTAAACAAGATCCTAGGTATATATAAGTGTACTTTACTTAGTATACATAACAAGCTTATCAAGCAGTATGGAAACTAGACCAAATTTTAGAAAGGGTATGTAAGTGAATTTTTAAAAAAGATGTTCGCTCCATATTCTCTCCATAATCACTCTTAAAGTTTGAAAATTTACTCCTTTATTTACTTTTCCAGTAATGTCAATTTGTCGAATTAATTGTTAGAAAAATGTATGTACATACATGCGTACATATAATATATTATACACGAATATTTAAAAATTAAGTACCAACGTGACAGATGGTGAGTCTATCGCCTTCTCAGGCACTATACATACGTGTTTGAATTACTTCTCAGACATGCAGATTTCCTCACGATGTTTTTATATAATTTCATTGTGTGAAATCACTGTGCATCGAGTTTTAGAAAACTCATTGGTCCAGGCCATGCTGGGATTCGATCCTGCGTCGCTTGCATAACATCGCGCGAGTCTGTGTGAGTGTGTCTAAGTCTATCACGTTTCCGAAAATCGCTTCCAGCGTGAGTGACACCCATGATGTAGCAATATTCAGGCAAGTCGGTTGTCATCAACTGGACTGACGCTAGTTTGCGACTTTTAGTTTATAAAAAAGGCTAGAAATAATAATGTTAATATTTTACAACAGAATTAACATCCAGCATGTTATATTCATATTCATTACCTGCCGCATCATTAGTGCACCCACGTCTCAATATAACTTTATCTTCGCGAATACTATCAATATCTACGATACAACCTTGTCCTGCTTTTTAAATCAAATTAGTGTCAGTTACATCCTACTGTATTTTCGCTGATATTTATTAAGCATTCAAGCGTTGAAATGGCTGGAATGTAAAGCTATCTGTGTTCAAGGTACTGAGATATAAGTTTATTAATTGAAGTGTCCTGTTAGCGGACTTTTAAATATCACTCGTAGACGTTTATAGACGTCACTATATTTTTTTATAAGGCTACCAAGCGAGAAGTATCTTGAGTTTTATTGTCAAAAGTAATAACATAATATTCCGTCGTTAATAATTTCTAAAATAATAGCTATAAAAGACCCTTGTGTCGTTAAAAGCGCTTGTTATCTGTTCGTGTCAGCATAAATTTAGGCCAATATAATATGACACCCAATACAAGTTCAGTTGATTAACTATTCACACGCGATCGCCAGCCAGAGGCCTTGCCATCAAATCTTGTTGCGATGGTTACTCGACTGGGTGACAGATGTATACATGTCACATACACAAAACTTATCCACCAGGGAATCACATACGGGGTATCCGACTGGAATAAATTCCACATCTGTCCCCAGCAGTATTTATGCCTGTAAAACAATGTATAATAACCAAAACCTGGACCTAAATGAAATAGGAATTGACTTATATCTTCGACATTCATAAGAATCTTGCCATGGCTTACTCGGATTAAATCATTATTTTTTTTCTTTTTTAGATCCTCACAAGCGATGAATTTGCTTTGGATTTGTTCCAGGACTTATCCTTAGCCAGATTTTCGGATCGGGAGCGCAATTTTTTACGTTGCTCTTTTTTACATAATTAAATAGGTTTACATATTTTATCACAAACATACATTACATATGTAATATATAAATGGACTGTAGTGTGAGAATGCTTTCTTTCAAGAATTGGGGCTTACGTTTTACTTGTGAGTACTTTTTCCCTTATTCGCACTAATGTCGCAAAACAAATCCATCCATGGACCTGTTTGTCAATAAAATATTTTGAAATATAAATCCATTCGTGAGCGTTTCTTGCTTTTATAATCTCATCGGGCTGAACTCTACAAAACAAATTTAATTACTTAACGTCGGCATAAGCTTAATAATATATCGAATAAAGCTGTTTGGTTACCATCGTAATCGAGTATTATAAAACAAGGAAGTTAAAGCAACAATTGGTGCAACTCTAAACCCACAATTGATTATACCAGACAGCAATTGCACTACTTGATATCCAAATTGAAAGTCCATTATTCTATTGTGCCAAGATTGTACCTGTCTCGGGACCGGTCGTGACACCAGCTGTGAAATTTGATAATCCTCGCTAAACCTCAGTATCCGTACGGGGTTATAAATTGCATCGCGAGAACGCTGGGAACATGATAGATATAATACTGTTGGTTCTTATTTTCGACATCCTAAATCACCGTTCTTGAAAAAATAAATTCAATTATTTATTTATTCATATGCCATGTTTACGAAAGTATATACGGTTCTCAAGTAAAAGAATAATTATTATTTTTTTTCTGTCTATCTGTTTGTACCGGCTAATTTCTGAAACGTATTTTAATGGGGCTTTCAGAAAAAAATGGGTGCCGCGAAATAAATCCACTCACGAATATAATTCTACGCGGGTAAAACAGCGGGCAGTGCTAGTTAAAAACGAACTTGTGGAGGTGTGTCTGTCGGCATGTTCAATAGAATAACCACCCTCTCATCGCTTTGTCATTGAAATGTCCCGATGTTTCTTAGCGATCGGTACTTTGTCTCCCGCCGTGTAACTGAACTATTGCAAAAAATCTATCATCTGCAACTAAACCACAATGCCAATTGTCATCTCAACTGCATTTTTGTTAACAAATAATAAAGACAGCTAAAAAACCAATGCGTTTCGCTGTAAGACTCGTATATCTGTCAAGATTTAAGCTCTCGAAAACGAAATATGAATAAACAACAAGTTAAAATTCCGACGCTCAAAGAGAAGATCAAGCGAAAAGAAGGCTACCGTTACGAATGGGCTTAAAGGCGATGTCATAAAAAAAAGTGTTTTTTAACCAAATAGCACACACGGGCCGGGACGAGGCTCGGCCCGTAAGTCATCGAAGCTGTCAAGATAAGAATGAGTGAATGAACACCTGCCGCCACCGGTGTTACGCGCGCGCCTACGCACCCGCGCAACGCTACCATTTTATAATTCCATTTTTAAATATTCACACAAGACACGTTTTGAATTTTATGTCCTACGAACTCACAGTCGATTTTCGATTACACAAATCGATTTCTTAAAACGATTATTGAACAAGCACAATTACGGACCTAGGCTGGATCGATTATCTTGTACCGACTCTAAAATTAGATAGGTATAATAATGATTTACGTTGTTTTTAAAATATGACTGACGAGACATCTGAAACTAGTTTTATAACTATTTTTATTGGTTAATAAATGTAATTACGAGGCTTTCGTTTGAAACTTATGTGGGGAGGATGTTTGTTCGTGCCAATACTATTTTCCGTTATTGGATTTCGTGGAAGATGTTAGTCATGATGGGGAATGTATATGAAAAAAATAATTGCCGACGTTCTAATGCTATTAATCACGCTTAATTGGGCTAATTGTCGGATCCCTTAGTGGATTCTCACATGGAAGAATTATCGCCATCAACTACATACATTTGTGATTCACTATACGTAGTGTGATCAACAGGATAGTGTATAAGTCGTAAGTGTTATGCAAAGGTCATCGTATATCTAGATAATTTCACCCAAACATAGATTGATACACTTTGCGAACTGGAAAGCGACAAATAAGATATCTACGAACACTCCTAAAAAATCACATCATATTCCCTTAGCTACCACCCTCTGGGTTTGTTGCTGATATCACTGCGGCGAGGTCGTAAAAATGAACATTAATAATACCTACTGATGTTGATTTTATTTTCACCTGCGGAATTTCTAGGAATTCCGTTCAATCACCAAGTTGTTTATTTTGCTGGATACAATATTCAGAACAAACGAGAGTGGATAATATTTTCCTTTCCTCGTATGTTCGTGATTGTCGTCACGATTTAGCACTCATCTCAATACCTAATAACTATAAAACAATCAATTATCATAGAGCTATGTCCAGAATGTGTGATGTTGACGTTGGAAGATCTGTTCTCAAATTGGCGAACATAATGACTTAATTGTATTTTTTTGCTCACTTCCAAATAATAAGCTTTGGCGCCACACGTTTATAGTGTCAATTAAAAAAAAACAAAGGTGCAATTAAGTTAAAACGACTGTTATCGGCTCGTCGATCAGGATCAACTTGAAGGTTTTACGAGGTACAAAAGGTGTCTTGTGAATTGTTCGTTAATTATTCAACCAATATGGTTAAACGTAATTTGAATAGTTATGTTAAGCGATCGACTGTCTCAAGTCAAGTTTCAAATAAATAGGTCACGTAAGGTAAAATGCGGAGGCATTCGCATGGCAACAACTGAGCAGTCCAGCCAAAATTAACTGTCACAAATACTCACCCCTGTTTGGTATAAAATCTTGAGACCACCTTTTGGAGGCATCGTGAATCTTCTATGAGGCAGCAGGGGTAGTTTATCAGGCCTTTTAATGTGGAAATCTGCCGAAGGCCTGAAGGCTTCCAGAGGTGTTCTTATCACGCATCTGACTTGAGACACGAACCACGCCACCAGGATTGAAGTAAGCACTTGCATTTTACCGTCACTAGAATTCACTGTAAGGTTTTATGGAAGTGTTCGCGTGTTGTGGTGTGAGCGCGGACTGGCATCGGCCGCGCCAAGGCAGGTACGGCTTGCCTACGCGCCCAGCCCGGTATAACCACCTCCGACTTCGACCAGTACTACTTGATTCTTTACAACATTTCAAAAACCGTTGGGGCTTAACCAAATTCAAATAATGTTTACCAGTTTTATAGTTTACTTCGCTTGATATTTGATACCTTTACAAATATATATACATAGGTTGTCTATATTTTTTTTTGTACATTAATAGTTTTTTTTTTTATTTGTCATATCAAGGTTGGGTTTGGGTCGTTGAGCCAGTGACAAAAAATAAGTAGGTTATTTCTAATAATTTTAAATATATAAAATCTTTAAAGTATTTATTACCGTTAAAAATGCCCGCATGAAATTATTAAAAATTTTGTTCCGTTACTTTAAAGAAATAAAACTAAAGTAATAAAAATTGGATCAATATGTCATTATACAAATATTGCAAATATAAAGTTATTTATTTGAAAGGTAATATATTTTAGTCGAGTCTTGCGCGGATCAAGATTGTTCGGTCGCGTCAAGTTGACTTCCTACCGACGATGTTTTTTTTACACAATCTTGTTGCTCTGGTGTAAGGATATGTTCAACATGATGCTCCCCTTATATCTTTGCTTTGCAACATCAAAATATGTGTTGTTCTTGAAATAAAAAAAGTGCGAATAAAACTTATACCGAAATTAAAGGATTAAAATAACAAAAAAAATCTAATTTTTTAATAAAAATTAAGTATCATTTAATTTCATCGTGCCTTTTTTCATAAATAGCACGTTAAAAGTAACAAGGGGGTAATAATATTGGAAACTGTAACTTCTTTAAATATATACATACTCAAGTACAGTAGGTACCCCTATCACGGGCTTGCCACCGTTTTTGTTATCTATACTCGCTAGCATCTTCGCCGAACATTTGTATGAGAAATTGTGCAGCGCCTCCCAGCGGTGACGTGAAGAACTAAATATCTCATACAAATATTGCGAGGGACGAGGTACTGTTCGTGAAAAAATACTAAAGCGTAAATAGCCATACATGTGATACTTGAAACTGACCTACAAAGTCAAAACCACCACAATGGGCCCAACCCAATCCCGATTACTGAACACAACGGTACAACAGGGGTGGCTTCCTTCTACTTACAACCCACTTGATCAACAATGCCGCACGGTCAATTGTTTTAAAAACAAAACAATGTCATTCAAGTATTCGTAGAACAGGATTTCAAGTCATTCATTGGAAATTGAAAAAAGATTCCATTGTCAGTGTAACGCGACCTTATGTTCTCTGTCTCGCTCGCTCCCATTCACTGTCCTCGCGGCCGCATGAATGAACCGCTTCTTATGAATGGACAGTATGTATAGTACTTACTATGTATACCTACCTGCAGATCGCGAGGTATATTTAGCGTTGTTTATATCGAGTTATATAGGTGTATATGTGTTTATATGTATGTATATTATTATATCCGATGCCACGGCACGTGGTTAGTCGTCTTTTTATTCTGTATACGTAATAAATGTTTCGCTCGCGGGCGTACGTTGCCTTTAAAAAGTATAAAAGATTTACATTTTATAAAGAGCTTACGAACATTGATTGTGATTTATTAAGCGCTAGATTTCGCTGTTGGCTTTATTACCGTATTTTTACCATAATATTAAATCGTGTGATATGTTAATGGGGTGCACATTTGTCAATCAGTCATCTCCCTATAATTATTGATATATATCAATAATTCCTCCATGGCCTTATCCCATAAATTGTTGGGGTCGGCACTTGATTAAGCCCGATGTGACTGATCACCTGATTTTTATACGAAGCGGCTGCCATCTGACCTTCGCAACCCCTGTAACGAGGAAAATCTGTGATCTGGGTTAAACCAGTTGTCAGATGGTAAATTGGCAGCCAGGACCGACGGCTTAAAGTGCTCTCCGAGGCGCAGAGGGAACTCGGGCGGTAACCCATCCAATTACTGGCTAGGGTAAGGGTTGCTTAACTTCGCTGATCGAATGATATGCGCAATAGCAACTGTGCCACGAGCTCCTCAGGAAGTATATAAAGAATATAAACCATAATTGATTATGTCTTTAGAATCACTAATAAAACAATTTGAAGCCTAGAAGTTAGTACCTGTTTTATGAAGTCAATCCTACTGACTTGGGCGGTGACTTATTTAGTTAGTACAGGTGCTGCCACCAGCTATGAGCGCTCAGCGAAAATTTTGACAATAACAGCGACGCATTCATGGTCAGCGCTCTCGGACACCTGTACCTAGTAGTTAAAATGTAATTCAACTAGTATACTGCCCAATTTTCGCGTACTTATAGTTGAAAATAGCTTCCGAAATAACTGCACTGATCTTGAAAACTCTTTCACTATTAATATAATGCTGTATTATCGCTGAGTAACAGGCTATTTTGTTAATCGAGGTTAATTAGGGGCACCTAATAAAACGCAGACCAAGACGACAGCTAGTCTATACATCTATACATACAGATAAATAAAATTGAAGTGTCTGTTCGTAATTCCAAAATTATGTCTGTCTGTTTGTTCACTGGCAGATAGCTGATGTTATAGGAGTAACATAGGGTAGGTACTTATATTTAGAAAACAAATTAGGGTTCGCCAAATAAAGCAAGAAACTAAAAGTACGCGGGTACAACTGGGGGGCACAGTATTATAATATAGCCGCGAGGTACATTAAACCGTTATATAAAAAATTTCGCCAAGTGCCCAAATTACAGTGCTTTCATTTGACGCAAGCTTAGACCTACACAAAAGGTTGCTCAAAATATCACATGTTGACCTTTAGATATCAGGACTAGCGTAATAATGATTAATGAGGCTAGTACATTGTTTGGGCATAGTTTCGTGTGTTTTTGCCGTAATACAAAATGGCACGAAACGTTCACTAAGCACTAATTATTTATTATGTGACGACTAAGCTGCTAGATTCACATATTTCAGATAAGAAACAGCTTTTTTTTGTATGCGATTGTTACTGGTTGTATTGTTGGCATTAATTAAATAATTCACGTTATTAAATGCGGTTTAGTAATCTTTTACTTGGTTCTTATAGGTGTCGGTGCCGTCACGATATTTTAGCGCTGGCCTTGAATGCTCAAACATTTTTCGGTCTTGTATAGCGCGAGCGGGAACTCATCCACTGATTGTACATAGTTACTTATCGCGAGAGAGTGGGGTTTGAGCAGTCGCCTGCTACGCACGCGACGCAAGTTCGAATCCCAGCGGGGCCTGCACAAATGAGCGTTTCTCAAAACGTATGTGCAGTGATTTCACACCACGTGCTTTGCGGTGATGAAAAACATCGGTGAAATGTGAGTGTTGTTATAACAATACCTCAACTTATCTCTTCCGGGACCCTTCTAGGATGGCGTGAGCATATTTATTTATTACTTATCCCTATTTTCGCGCTCCTGTATCATCCATATGCCCATATCCCATAATATTCAGCATTGGTGAGTAAAAAATATTCAGGTATTAAATAATATCAATCAATCAAAATACTTATTTTTAACTAAAATACTTATTGGGTATGAATTCTAATAGTATTATCTCCTTAAGTAATAAACAGTATAATAAAAAGTTTATTACTTCGTCAAATCACGTTTCGAAGTATTTTATAGTCTCGAGGGTTTTTCTAAAGGTGTATATTTTTTCAAAAGGTAGATAAGAATGGACCACTCGAGATAAGTACGTGCATTGTGTCATGTGCTAGACAATGCAGTGTAAGGAATACACTCTAAAATTCAAGTGGTCAGCGTTTTTTTTGCACACAAAGGTGTAAGGGAATAGGGTTGCCAACAAATTGTAGTTACTCGAGTTTCTTAAATTGTGAATACGACATTCTGTTATGAAAAAAAGCTCTAGAACTGTGTACAATATATTATCGTTTATTAATCATTTCACTGTAGGGGTATGCAGAGACGTACCTACTCATAGTATACCCACTTTTCGCCAGCTCTATCCCATATCTTTTTTACATTAGCCAAACACTAATCCACACTCCGGGCAGCTACTGGGAAATAACACGACTTGAGAACCTAATTAATGAATCTCTCATTAATCCGGTCCTGTTTCTATGTACGTCTCATAATAATACAGACAACCTTTACTTGGCACGCGCACTCAAAGGCTTTGTTGTTTCAGTACACTTCCTTATTATAAGGTTTTGTGCTTTACTTAGAACCGAGGTTTCCGGTTGGTACCTCTTTTTCTTTTTACAACGTGCGCGTGAGTGGTATTTTGTTGAACATATATAACACATCATTGTAATTAATATGTTGGTGATTAATGGAAATAAAATTTATTTATTTTCTAGCTATTTTTAGCTTAGATACCATTCAACGGGTTTAATTTTTCTCCTCATTTAGCTTTTCAATGTATTGGTAAGTTGTATTTATTATCGATGCTTGTATAATTTATTTCGTAATCTTCATTATCTGCCGACTTCATCTGCATGTGCGCTTATGTGATAAAAAATATCTTATATCAAATCGACTGTCTTAAACATTAGGCCTAAAACTTCTAATATCATCTATAATAAATAGCAACAAGGACTTTCAAGTTATTGCAATTCAGCGGTCTTAACCAGTGACAGATAATTATAATTTACTTCAATATCCTTGAAATATCGACCCACTAAATGCCACTAATAATAAAGCTTGAAATGCTTACGGCGCCACTAGTGTCTCATAAGGGCGTTCCATCAAATAAACATCGGTTTTAGATCGCACCCCACAAAGCAATAGACATTCCCCGCGTAAAGTTCGATGCCTAAAATTTACTTTCGCCTCTCCCCATCTCGATAAGGAACTACTAGCACAATGAAGGATAACAAAAGGGCAGCTTTCTACATTGGTCAAGAGGCACACGCACACATAGTGCTGGTCTATATACGTACGAGAATCTCAGCTCTTCTCTAGTCTAGTAGGTAGTCATTTTAGAGAAGAGATTCCCAATTTGTTTTTTCCAGTTAACTTCAACATTACTCAATTTCAAATGTGTTTTGGACAGGTACTGTGGTGTGAAATACATCCTTGCAGGTTCGCAGGCCGCTATCAGTATCTGGGGTTCGATATAATATCATTTTGCATAAAAAAATGAAACGCTCGAAGTATGCGCTTATATGTTTGCGCCTGTTACCACCAATGTTCGAAAGACGGTATTTTGTATTATTCTGGTTCCTATAACAGTCGATACGACACGGAAATGATACCAGCAGGTTAATTAACTACGAAGAAAACTTGCCTCGTTTTCAACTAAGCAGGACTTTGTTACCAACTTTATAGAAATATTGTGATTCTTCAAAGCACGCGAGCTTTAACTTTCAACCACTATAAAATGTTTAGACGTTTCCCGTTTCTGATTAATACCGATTAACATTTTTTAAACTATTTTAATTAAAGTTGTTTTGTAGATAAGTTTTTGTAGTATTTAGTAAGCAATATTAATTAGTACCTATTTAATCTGAAGGGGCTCGTGGCACAGTTGCTTTTACGCATACAATTCGATTAGCTAAGTTATGCGACTTTAACCCCAGCCAGCAGTTAGATGCGGCCCGAGCTCCATCCGTGACTCAGAAAGGAAGGTCCCGTTTTTGGAAGTCAGCTGGAGAGCCTGATCTCTGAAGAAACTCGAATAACTAGTATTACCCAGTCTGAATTGACTAATGTCACCGATGTCTCGAAACGGGGTCGCAGAGGTCAGATTTCGTTGAATCAAGACAAGTGATGACCCAAACAATAAGGGTTAAGGCCAGGGCAATTAATGATGATTAATTAATATTTACATTTAGGCCTTAATATGTATTTAATTTGTTTCTATGTATAAGGTAACAAACATCAGTAAACAGAATACAAAAAATATCTCAATATTAATAAGTAATTTAATGACGTATGTAAAGTGCCTGATACGGCGATGGACTCACCATCTGTCACGTTGGCACTTAATCATCTTCGGTGAAAAGTGGATGTTGTGATACAACACCTCTGCTTACCCCTTCGGGGAATACAGGCGTGAGCATATACAGGGTACATATTGTTAATTTATAGTGTTACCGCTCACTACCTGTAAGTGCTAAATTAAGAATATGTTTTAAAGCAATAAATTGAAATTGAAATTGAAAAAATATGTGTATCTCAATAGTGTGACAATATTGCAGAATGGGTGCTTTAAGTTGTGTCCCGAAAAGTAAGTCCCATTTACACTGTGGCCTTAATTATGTATGTATCATTTTCGTTGAGGCCTTTTATCGATGATGAATGTGGAAGCTTACTTATTTAAGTTTTAGTGACCAACATGTGATCACAAATTCTATCCAAAATAAATAACCGACTTACGCATTGTGTTACGTTACGCTGTTTATTGTTTTGCATTATGAAATAAATAAACACATTTATTTACGTAACAATGTTATATAACCAGTTACTGTTAAACACTAATCGTACGTAATTGTACAGGAATGTTTATAATTACTAAGCAATCTAACAAATATCTATACATATAAAATTCAATCAGCTTCTACTCGCAATATCGTCTGAGTGGGTTTGTATTTCACATACAACCTTAAAACCCCCATTAACATCTACTAGGTCTTTGTGTTTTAAATGTGTGGAGTGGATGTATGGGCTGTGATCCCCGGGTCGGGCGAAGTGATATTGGGTTCTGCTATCTGTTATTTTCCAGTAGCAGCCTGGAGTCTGGATTAGTGCCCGGTTATTGCCAAAACCCTCGTTACGAGAAAAATCGGAAATCTGGGCTAAACCTGTTGTCAGACTCTTTTAGGCCTCCGATTGCCAAATAAGTTAAATTGGCAACCGTGACCGACGACTGAACGTGCTCTCCGAAGCACGAAGGGAACTCAGGCGGTCACCCATCCAACTACTAGCTTGGGTTGGGGTTACATAGCTTCACTGATCGAATAATATGCGCAATAGCAACTGTGCCACAAGCTCCTTTTGCATCCTCCTCCTACAATAGAAACAGTGCAATATATGTCATAATACAAACATACATATGCTCACACCTGTATTCTCCGAAGGGGTACCAACGTGGCATATGGTGAGTCTGCTGCCGTCTCAGGCACAACGTTTTTTGCATTACTCCTCAGACATATGCAGGTTTCCTTTACCGTAAAGTACGTGACTTGTAATCACTGCACACAAGTTTATAGAAAAACGCATTGCTAAAGGCTCTGCTGGGATTCAAACTTGTGTCGCTTGCATATCAGGCGGCTCTTTACGTAATAATATGTTTAAAAAGAACCCACATTTTAATCTCAAAGACATCAACGACCTTGCCTGTCCTTACACGTGCAGAATCCCGGTCTTCATTTACCGTCGCCCACGCATTTCATACAACCCCGATACATAAAAATAGCTCTCTAATAAATATGTATTGAGCTGTAATCGACTTGTTTACTCTACATTTTCCTACACGTGCCGTCTCTTGGTGACATTGGACGTATTATCTATGAAAATATTACAGTTTCTTCTCATCAATTTTCTAATAGTGTTGTATTTAAGTCAATGATTATTCACATAAGAGCCGTGGTGTCCTTCGGGTTTGAACAGTCGTCAACGCAAACGACGCAAATTCGAATCCCAGGGGGACCAACAACTTTTTCTAAGAACTTATGTGATCATACGACGTGCTTTACGGTGAAGGAAACCTGCATATGTCTGAGAAGTAATTCAAAGACGTATGTATAGCGTCTGAGACGGGGATATACTCAGCATCTGTCACGTTGAGACTTAATCATCTTCGGTGAAAAGTGGGTGTTGTTATTACAGCACCTCTACCTACTCCTGCGGGGATACAGGCGTGAGCATATGTATGTACGATTATTTTTTTTATTTTGTCCCCAAAAGGTTACCCACCTTCTGGGGGAATTTATTTCTGCTATTTGATACAGAATATGTGGATATATATAATAATTAAAATGTATGAATATTTATATTAAGTATGGTACATGATTGGGTATGGTACATTTTCATTATGTGTTGTTGAATTGTTTAATTGTGCTGATGATTTGTTGTATGTAGTGGATGTTTGATTATTTATACATATGAAATTCAAAGTCCTGTCCTAACTAAATATCAACACAGGAGAGCTCTTGCTGAACTGTAGGTATACGCTAGGTAAGGGATTCTTGAAACTCTCCCACTAAGGGGATTGAAAGTTTGTGTGAAATATTGAAGCTGGAAATGCAAGCTAGTTAGTCAATAACATTCTTAATAAAAGGGTCATATGTACAGTGAAAAGCTGTTATTTAAAATTACAAACAGACACGTCAATTTAATTTATGTGTAATATGTATATATTTGTATAAACAACAGAAACCACAGCTACAAGGAAATTTGTTAAATTGTAATGTTAAATGTAAATAAAATATGTGAAATAAATCGAGACGTTTTGTATTGTAGGAAAGCTTTTGACAAATCTTATAAACAAGTCGCCTAGCAACTATAATACGACATGCATACTTCACAGCCTCCCTAGTTTTTTAAATTTAGACATAAATTTCTTAATCCTATTTTAAGGCTCAACTCTTGTAACCGAGGTCCAAACAGAGGTTTAGTCAGCATGTCAGCCAGTTGCTCATGTGAGGACACACTTTCTACTTTAAAATCTTTATTGGCTACACATTCTCTAACAAAGAAGTGTTTTAGCTTTATATGTTTTGTACGCCTATGGTACTCATATTTTGGATTGTGTGCAAGCTTAACAGCTGATTCATTATCCAGGTTCAACACAGGTTTCTCTGTTTTAACAAGGTTGTTGAGAAGGCGATTTAACCAAAGAATCTCTTGTGCGGCCTCACTGGCTGCTATAATCTCTGCTTCTGTAGAGGAGATGGAGACTGTCTTTTGTTTCTGGCTTCTCCAGCTAATTGCAGCTCCAGAGAATAAGCACACCATTCCAGACGTAGACTTTCCTGTACTTTGATCTCCCGCATGGTCTGCATCGCTGTAGCAGGTTAAGTGTGGAGATGAGTCTCTTGTGTAAGTGAGTCCGTTTTGTTGTGTTCCTTTTAGATATCGGAGAATGCGTTTCACAAGCATAACATCTGTTTTGGATGGTGTTTCTAGATTTCTGGATGCAACTCCTACAGCGTATGAAATATCAGGCCTTGTACCTACTGATAGATATGCCAAAGCACCCACAGCTTGTCTATATGGAAAATTGGTAATATTGGTGTCCACTACTTCCGTTTCATTTCCTTTGATAATTGGTGATGGTGCTTGTTTGCAATTCGACATTCCATATTTTTCTAAAACTTTTTTGGTGTAGGCTTGTTGGCAAAGGTTAATGGTCTTGTCCTTGCGGATGTTAATCTCCATACCAAGGAAATAGGATGCAGGTTTAGTTGTTATCTTAAATCTTGATTTCAATTCCTCGATAAATTCTTTTCCTGCATTGCATGTGTTATATGCCACAAGTCCATCATCAACATAGAGTCCTATAAAGACTTTAGATTCTCCTTTTACTCTAATATATAAACACGGATCAGCTTCACTCTGTTGGAAGTCAGAATTCTGCAAAAATTCTGCAATACAGTTATTCCAACAGCGTGGTGCTTGTTTTAACCCGTAAAGACTGCGTTTTAGTTTACAGACTCGTTTCGTGCCATCCTGATAACCTTCAGGTTGCTTCATATAAATTTCCTCACTAACTGTGCCATTAAGGAAAGCGGTTGAAACATCGAATTGGCAAAGTTTTAAATTTTCCTGAACAGCTACGGCAAGCAGTGCTCGAACGGTGCTAAGACGAACCACTGGACTGAATGTTTTATCGTAGTCCACCCCAGGTTGTTGCGAATACCCCTTGATGACCATTCTTGCTTTATATCTCTCTACTGAGCCATCAGGGTTCATTTTTACTTTATATACCCATTTGCAAGGTAGTGCTTTCCGTCCTTTGGGTAGTGTTACTAACTCCCAAGTTTGGTTGTCCTTCAACGAACTTATTTCATTGTGCATGGCCTCTTGCCATTTCTCTTTGTCTGCCGATTCGATTGCCTCTTTGTAGGTCAGGGGTTCCTTGGGTCGGAGAAGATTCTGAACTTCTTCTACAGCTGCCATAATAAAGTCGTCGTAACGCTTTGGAGCAGTGATTTTTGACCTGTCTCTCAAGGACCTTGTTTGGGCTATATTATGCTCAGAATGCTCAGGTTCAGCATCCGACAACGATTCATAATCGCTTATGTTAGCAGCTTCAGTGGTGTTGACCACATTTTCATGAAACAATTGATTGTTATCTTCTTCAGCTGTATCATTATCGCTGTCAAGTTGTTTGTCATCAAAAATAATGTCCACTTGCTTGCGTGGCGATTGTTTTGATGTACGGTATATAGGTTGTTCTTGTGAAAGTTCTGTATCGACGAAAAGTTTGGAGATTTCATCACCGTTTAATTCGTTGTAGTACATTGTTTTCATGACACGAACATCCTTTGATATTACAATTCTGTTTTTCGAGGGTACAAAAATTCTGAATGCTTTAGACGTTTCAGAGTAACCCATAAATATACCAGGAATTGCCTTTGGTGCAAATTTATGTCCGTTCGTACCTTTCAGGAGAACATAAGTCTTGCATCCAAAAATGTATAAATGATTGATGCATGGTTTTCTTCCAACCCATCGTTCGAAAGGCGTTTGATTCTGTATGGCACTGTTTAAACTCCTGTTTGATAGGTAGTTTGCAGTAAACACTGCTTCGCCCCAGAATTTAAATGGAACTTTGGCGTCAATCATCATTGCTCTCGCTTTTTCTATCAGTGTTCGATTCTTGCGTTCAGCAACACCGTTTTGGTTTGGCGTATATGGTGCGGAGAGTCTTCGTTGTATCCCACAACGTTTCAAATAAGCGTCAAACTCTTTATTCAAATATTCCGTACCATTATCAGACTGTAAGAACTTAATTCTTTTGTCAGTATGTGTTTCGGCTAATTTTCTAAACTCCTTGAACTTCTCAAGTACTTCGCTCTTATTCTTTATGAAATAAACTTGACAATATCTGCTGAAGTCATCTATAAAGGTTACAAAGTATTTGTTACCGTTAATAGTACCTTGAATGGGTCCACAAACGTCACTGTGGATTATTTGTAAGAGCTCATCGGTACGAGCGGTTGTTTTTTCTTTAGGAACTGGAACCTTGTGTAATTTTGCCTTAATGCAGGTTTCACAATCTGCCAGCATTTCAGACTCATTGAAGTTTAATCCAATTAAGGTTTTGTTCTTTAGAGCGAGTTTGAGGGAATTTTCATTCATGTGGCCTAGTTTTCTGTGCCAGTCTTCTATGGTCTGTTTGTTCGTGTTGTGAACATCCTTCGGAATAGTGACATTATTGACGTTAACTAAATTGTTAAGCTCTGTTTGCTCTGCTTGTGGTGTTATATAATATAGACCGTTTTGCTTCAATGCGGTGAGCGTTATGCCATCTTTTGGGTTCTCAATCGTCGCTTTTTCCTTTGTGAAGAGTACAGTGCATCCAGCATCTGTAATCTTACCGACGGACATGAGATTAGTGCACAGGCTTGGAACGTACAGCGTATCTTTAAGGTATGTAATTGAAGCGTTAGTGCCATGTTTTGACATGAAGGACACTATACCTCTTCCTTTAATATCTGCAGTGTGTTCCTCTGTTGCAAATTTTAGTTTTCGTGACATTCTTTGCATGTTATTGAATAGATTAGATTGAAAGGTCATATGTGAAGTGCATCCACTATCGAGTACCCATATGTTGTTTACAGGCTTCTTGTCACGTGCGTGAAAGCACTGCGTAGCATAATGGTTCTTATGAGCTTCATGGTATCTTTTAGTCTTCACGTTGTTCTTCTTCCAACAGTCTGTACAGATCTTATGATTTTTACGTTTAAAGATATTACCTCTTCGTTTGCAAATTTTACAAGACACATTAGATGCATATAATGCTTCTTCTTGTGACGAAAATCCAGGTTCGTTACTAAAGTTACAATTTTGATTGTGACGAGCTTCATATTCTTCTATAATTTTAGTTTTAAGCTCCTCTGGCTTTGGAAGAGTATCTCGCGATTCAATAGCAACTCTGAAATTTTCATAATCAGAAGAAAGACTGTACAGCATCATGATAGTCAAAAGGTCTTCATTTAATGAAATGTCCATTTCTGCTAGTTTATTAACTGTATTCATGAATTTGTCTAAATGAGCCCGTATGTCATCGTGGCCATTGAGTTTTGTCATGATCAGTTGCTTTAGGAGAGATGCCTTTCGGGCAGGTCCTTTGCTAGCATAAATAGTTTTTAATTTTTCCCATAAGTCTTTTGCTGTCTTGCATGATTTAATTAACAATAGCTCGGAGGGAGCAATCATTAGTATTAGTTCTGACCTTGCTTGTCTATCACCTTCTGTGTCAGCAACAGTGTCTTGGGAAGTCTCGACGAATTTCCATAGTTTATGCCGTACAAGAACCGCTTCAGCTTGGATCACCCATGTATCATAATTCTCTTTAGTGAGAACGTCGATCTTCGAGCTCGACATTTTAATGTGGGATGCCCTGCTATTCTTGTATCGTTTTACGCTCTGCTACCATGTTAAATTGTAATGTTAAATGTAAATAAAATATGTGAAATAAATCGAGACGTTTTGTATTGTAGGAAAGCTTTTGACAAATCTTATAAACAAGTCGCCTAGCAACTATAATACGACATGCATACTTCACAGGTATGTATAGTGAATGTAAAGAATTCGTAAGACCTTATAATAAATGCTTCCTTTGATGCAATGTTAGTGTGGAGATGTCATACTAATTATAATGTGGGTAGCTACGTAGGTAGGTATACCAAACTGGTCCGGCTGGCGCGGCGTAACGCACGTTATGTAATTTGTTTACCACCTACCCACACTGCACCGGGGTAGTGGGTTCGACTCTCGACCCACTCGATCCAGCCCACCGTTTCCATCAAAAAAGGACAGCACAAGTGAAGTTTCCTCCGTAATTTACACGGCAAATTTACAATATTTGAGTGACGTTGTTGTAGGATTTTGTAACTGCATTCAGCCTTGACATTTCAGTAATGACTAGCTGTGCCCTGCGGTTTCACCCGCGTGTACTTAATTACATGTTTTTTTTAAATAAGAGTAGCCTCTGTTACTTCCTGTAACATTAGCTATCTGCCAGTGAAAGTTCCGTTGAAATCAGTCCAGCCATTTCAGAGATTACCCGGAACAAACAGACAGAAAGGCAGACAGAAAAATATTTAAAAATTTGTTTTTAAGTCAGTATCGTATATCCTTTCATATGCATTTAGTGAAAACCTGTTTTTTTTTGGAATTACATACAGGCACTTCAAGTTTATATATAGATGCATATATCATCAATAAATACGAATGTATGTACGTCTTTTTCATGCCAATAAACTACGGTTTAGTGATTCGTTTTATGTACTGCGACAATTTGAACCCAATTTTTGTAAGCTATATCACAAAATCTTACTATCTTAACTACTAAAATTGCGCACTAAATAAGTTCTCGATATGATATGAATCGAGTAGAATAACCATTGACGTTAAAACAAATATCTATTACAGATAATAAAATTGAAGTGTCTATTTGCAATTCCAAATTAACAGCTTTTCATGTATGAAAAGCTGTTATATATTATGTTATTATATTATGTAAAATATGAATGCTTAAACGGTACATAAAAAAAGCTATTAAAATGTTTCTCTGTCTGTCTGTTTGTTCTGGCATTCTGGTTTCCAGCCGGTTCAAAGTCTAAAGCGGCGGGACCAATTTTAACTTGATTTTTACTAGCAAATAGCTAATTTTAAAAGAAGTAACTTAAGCTACATTTATTTACAGAAAAAAAATGTACCGCGAAATTAAGTCTACGCTGGCGAAACCGAAGGGCACAACTAGGTTATAGAATAGAATAGAATAATTATTTGCGAATTTATATTATAATAGGGATTCATTCTTTGTACTTTTCACCAGAATCGGATTTGGCATGATTGTATATTCAGTTCACGTGTTACTTAGCGGTTGAACACAGCTAAGTTACAGCTAAATTATGCATTACTTATAACCACACACATTTAGATATCCTGTCTGTTCCATCGACAAAAGTAAACAAACAGTCTTAGTTATTGACATTTGACATGAAGTGTAAACATTTAACGACGATTTGTATTCGACTTGATTGATTGGTTTTTCGATTCCTGCCGCAGAGATACGTGTTCTAAAAGTAGAGGTTGAAGGTGCACGATAAAGGTGCTTCAAAGTCGGCTCCCATACTTTAGCGTAATATAAATCTCTGAACTAACTACTGGGGCTTTACCAACTCTTATTGCCATGATAGTTTGGCTGTGACATTCACAGACTTATACACGTCCTATACTATCTGTCCTATCTGCTTTAGGTTAGTCGTACACACGAAATAATATTGTCAGTAACACAGATATAGATAGGTCAGAAATGTGCGTATTGACAATAGTGTGTGTGTGTGGCTAGCTATATAATCATGTTCAGCCTATAATGGCAATAAGATACCAAAAGATACCATGGCCTTTCTGTTTCTAAATACACTACGAACCCAGATCGGTCAAAGGAAAGAAATTATGGTCAAGTTTCACTATTACACCAATTTATGAGATACGCGTGTTTGCGATAAGATGGGACTCAACCTATGACGTGTCTTATATCGTGTCCGCGTGATCATCACGCTGCTACTAATAAAGCAGTTAGAGGCACCGTCACGAGCTATGAGCGCAGTAGTCATTTTATGAGTCTGTCCCTGTTTGGTGGTGTATGTATATGTATGGTGGGAGGTGAATAACAACGTGCCCAATATCCCCAGCATTGTTGCCATACGTTTTAAGATACATACACGCGTGCATTTGTATCTGCTAATATTCTCGACCAATATAAGACGCCGTCCTTCTGGTACCTTTTTTTTGTGGTACATGTTGTCAGGCGCACGTCAATACGACAATTTCCTCTAAGCTTGTTTATATGCATACCGCATCGCGCAATGTCGCGTAGGTGTGATTAAGCTTTAATGCATTTAATATGCAAGAATTTATAAGTAGTTATGTTTTAACCACCTCTGCTTGGAACTGCTTACAAATATACGTGTTTAATTTATTTATATTTGCTTCCGGATAAATATAGGCACATCATTAATTGACCAAATACGGGTGGCTTCATTTTCTTATGTTCGATGTAAAGTGTTTGTTTTTTAGTTTCAACGGTAGAAATACAAATGATGCTGTATAAATTCCCAAATACCCATGCCAGTTTCGGTTACGGTAACCTAGCTGTTTTGATTAATGCCGCCTGCCCCATCTTTGAAACGTCCTTGAAGTGGTAATGGACCAAGAGGGGTGGTCTATTCTTTATAGCATTCCGTTTGACGTCTAGATCATGTGTAATTTGGTCTCCAAATATGCGGCTTTGTAACAACAAAACCGCAATGAATTGGTGCTGTTGCACCAACAGTCTCCAACCTTAGATATTCAGACCAATACATAGATGGTGAAACGTAACAGATGTGCTTGTATTACAGTAAAGTATTACATATACACCTACGAGGATACGTTAATGTACTGCTCTGATTAAGTAACTATGTATATGCGCCCTCGTATAAGGCAGGAGCGATTAAACAGAGCTTTGACGCTTATGCTACAAAATAAAATGGTTACAGAAGTACAGCTGCCTTATGAAAAAAAAAATGAAAATGAAAAATTTATTTATTTACAGTAGTAAGTAGACAATAGGTACATGCAGTCTTTACAGATTATATGGCTACTAAATCTACTCGCGCATTTACATAGTTTGAGTTTTCCTGTGGTTTTCACACTAGGCAAGCCTGTATCGCGAAAACCTGTTTGATTTTCCTAATTCATTTATTGACACATAGGTCGTCGTTTACTATTATCAATACATTCAGTTTTGGCATTTTCGGCAATAAATGTTATACACACACAGCATTATATAATAAAAAATAAAAATAAAATAATAATAAAGCAAAAGTAGGGGGTAAGGAGCATATTATGTTATGATTTAGGTTTATACATTTCCTCAGTCTTGTCGTAGCTTAAGGTTGCCAGCCATTTCTGAATCACAATTTTTGCTTGTTTAACTGGTAGTTCTTTAATGTTACAGTATTTGGTTACAATATTATATGTGTGTGTCCTTATAAATTGTCCGAAGCGCTGTCCAAACGCAGTGTTCACAGGGGGGGTTGGCAGTCGGAATATTCTGCGATTAATTAATACATGATAGTCTGTGGCTGTTAATACACTCTTATGTACAGAGAGGGATAATTTTAGGATATGTAACTGCCTCACCGTAAGAATTCCACTTTCTTTGTAAAGATCCAAAGTGGGATGTCTGAGTGGCTTTTTTAGCATAACCTTTAACACAGAACGCTGTGCACGCTCAGCTTGAAAGAGGTGGGTTTTTGCAGCGCTCCCCCAGCAAGTGATGCAATATGCTAAAATAGATTGACATAGGGCGTAATAGACGGATAACAGTGTGTCTCGAGATGCCACATCGCGGAGCTTTTTCATGATTCCCGCCACTCTGCGCACCCTAGTTGAGAGCGCTGCTATGTGACCCTCAAATGTTAGTTTTTCGTCAATAAGAACTCCAAGGTATTTAATTACTTGAGCTCTGCATAGCGTTTCGCAATAGCACGTGACTTTATCACAGGACGTGTTGTGTATTTTGACAACAGTTGGAGTTCTTGGGGCAGATAACGCAGTTTTATGGAAGCATACGTACTGTGTTTTTTTCGTGTTCAATGTCAGAAGATTGTCTTTTAGCCATTTAGATACGTAAGTCATACCCAACTCAGCATGTGTCAACGCATCAGACCACGTCTGACCGTGAAAAAGAATTGCTGTATCATCAGCATAGCAGACAATTTCGGCATTATTAATAGTCACCTCATGTAGATCGTTTATATACAACGTAAACAAAGTAGGCCCTAGAATACTCCCTTGTGGCACCCCGAAGTCGATACCCTGCAGGCCACTCTGAAAATGCCCAATCTTCACACACTGTCTCCGTTCCGAAAGGTAACTCTTAAACCAATCAAAGGCTACACCTCTGATGCCCATGTTGTTAATTTTTTTAAGTAATATGGGAACGGAAACCGTGTCGAATGCCTTGGCCAGATCAAGGAACACTCCAATACATCTCTTTTGAACGTCCAATTTCGACGCTATAATAGATGTTAAGAGCGTTACAGCATCCTCAGAACACTTTTCTCTTCGAAAACCAAATTGTCTGGGTGAGATTATATTACGTGATTCTAAGAAATTTGTAAGCTTCTTGTTTACTATCTTTTCTAAAATCTTTGAGAAGACACCCAGCAATGAAATTGGTCTGTAATTTTCAATGCATTTTTTGGATCCGTCTTTGTGTATTGGAAACACTGAGGCTGTTTTCCAGCTGTTAGGAAAAATTCCACTAGCGAGGCTTAGGTTGAAGATGTGAGTAAGTGGTATAGCAATTACGTCTTTAATATGTTTGACTAAAGTATTATTCAGACCATCTATTCCCGGGGCTTTGCCACTGACCAGGCTCATTATTAATCTTTCCACTTCGTTGGGGTCTGTGGGAGTCATGAAAAATGAGTCTTTGGAGGGGCATTTGGCACTAAACGCACCCGCAAGCCTTTCCTGGGTCTGGTTTGTCTCAGTAAGAATTTTATGTGCTAATTGTTCACCTACTGAACAAAAGTAGTCATTACATTTATCTAAGCGAGTTGTATTGTCATTGGTACTTCTTAATGGTAGAAGTTCGTTGGGTTCCTCCCTATTTCGTGACAAGTTACAAAGGTTTTTGATTGACCGCCAAAGTTTTCTAGGGTTATGTTTGTTTTCTGTCAGTTCTCTATTTTCGTATGCTGTTTTTAATTTACGTAAGAGACACACGAAGAAATTGTGGTACCTCGTATAAGTTATCTGAAGTATTATATTGTTGGGTTCTAGTTTTGAGCGTTGAAGAAGACGGTCACGGTGTCTCATGCATCTCATAAGTCCAGGAGTAATCCATGGCTTAAGATTGTACTTGCTTCTGCTCAACCGAACTTCACTCGTGTGTTTGTCGACCGACTTCATCAATATGTCTGTAAAGATTGACGTTGCTTCATTGACACCGCAAGCATCAGTAACAGCTGACCAGTTTATTTGTGAGAGTTCACCTTTAATGGCCTCATAATCTCTTTTAATAACAATGCGGCTTGGTCGTGTGGTCATGGATTTTTTGAGATTCAAGCCAAACATAACTGGGTAATGATCCGTAATATCTAACTTGCAAACAATGCCTACTGGGTCTTTGTTAATTAAGGATCTTGATGCATATATGTGGTCAAGACATGTTGACCCTCTGGTGGATACTCTTATCGCAGGTATTAAATCATTCTCTGCCATGAAACACTGATACTCAAGGGATTTCAAATTATTGGACTCCAGTATATTAACATTAATATCACCAGCAAGAATCAGTGGCAGATCCCCTTTGTTGTTCACAAGGCACTCTAGTGAGTTCAGAAAGCACTCAATATTGGTAAAAGATGGTGAGCGATATATAGCAAGTATAGTTAGCATGTTTTGGATGCGGATTTCTAGACAGTTTGCATCAACTAGAGCTGGTTCTGATACCGACGCAGCCCAGAATTCTCTCACATATACTGCCACACCTCCGTTCTGATTACCATTTTGGGTTGTTACAAAAGAGCTGTATCCGGACATTCCTGGTACAGTTATTGATTGATTAAGCCAACACTCTGTCAAAATGATTATATCATACACAATACCTAGTCGTTTAAGTGCCACAAGAAGCGCGTCAAAATTCTTTTGAATACTCCTAATATTAAATGCCAATATCTTAAAATTGTGGGTTGTAGTGAAGATATCCTTGCACTGTTCAATTTCATCTAAAGCAACACAGTTAATATTTAAAGAGTCTAGTTCATTTGTTAATTCATTAGTAGGATTGAATTTTGAATAGTATTTTTTTCCTGTAGCAAAAATGCGTCTGCACCAATATTTGCCATAAATTATAACTTTCAAAGATTTTAATTAGAAGTTGTTTAAAGAAGTGCTTTTCAAAATATGCAATATATTTTCTTATGCTTTGGTTGTTATTTATTCGGTAATTGGTGAATTTAGGAAATATATAAATAGAGGTGACATAGAGATTTGGTTTTGTGGCTAATATAACTAATAATATACAATATACACAATAAAATATTGGTCCCAGGCACAGAAAAATTACCTGGACAAGGCTGAGAGTCAGAGTGTGACAGGGATTATATGGCTTCATTGTCCAGTACAGGGGGTAAGATGCGATCCAGATCGTGCACCGAACGTATGAGCACAGCTGACTTCCCCTCGCGTTGTCTAATGTAAATGACTCCTTGGTTGCACCAGCAGTAGGCATATTCGTATTTCTTTGCTCTAATTCTAGTCTCACGAAATAAAGATCGGTTATGTTTCGTTAGTCGTTCATTAAAGAAAATTCTCGAAGTTGCACCAGATATTTCTAGGTCCGTGCATGTTAGGTTCTTTCTTGATTTTGTGGCTTGTAGAAATTGGTCCCGTTTTGCTCGCCGCAATAAACGCACGACAACTGGACGTGTCAGCATTTTTCCTCTTTCAGTTGGGCTATTATTTTGTGGTACAGGTGGGTGCCGGGAACCAACTCGGGTAATCCAGTCAACGTCTGTGTCTTCTAGTTTGATTCCAACTTTATGAGCGGCAATCTTCAGTATGTGTTCCAAGTTTTCATTGTTCGTCTCAGGGATGCCAATAATTTCGATCTCGTTACGCAGATTATGTTGGGCTTGGATATTTAGCTCACTTTCAAGAAGTTGTACTTTTACGTGTAGGTTTGTAACTTCATTGTCACGCTGTTCGAGCATAGTGAGACGTGTGTCGTTATTCGCCATATTTCGGACCAAATCATCCATTTTTTCTTGGCAGAAGGAGAGCGAGTGTGTGACGTCTTCTAGCTTAGCCCTAAGTGATGACAGTTCGCCAGTTAGTCGAGTCATAGTGGTGGTCAGTTCCTTAAATTCAGTTTCAGAGCAATTAATTTCAGATTGGCCTTTCCTACGCACCGTTACGTTTTGTGAATCTGTGTTGGAACGAACTGGGGTGTGGGTATTATCTCCCCCTTTCTTGAGTGCCGCAGTGCAGTCAGGACATTCCCAAGTTTTTCTCCGTTCAGCAGTTAACACAGTAGTGTCTATGCACTGTGAGCAAAGTATTTTGTGGCAGGTAGAACGAGTACATTTTATAGCTTCTTTTTTTGTCTGCAAGCACCCGGCACACTTCATTTTGTTCATTGACCAAATAAAGATAAACTCTCAGAGTCAGTGAGTGTGCAGGCAAGGACGGAGGTCTTCTGACTTTATTTACTCTTTGACAAATTGATGAAGGGTATTCAATATATGCGACTCTCACGGTTGCGTAGTGCGCGTAAGGGTGAAAATGCTCTGTGCACTTCCAGCGAAATACTGCTACCCACGCAGTGCACAAAAATGCCTCGGTGATTTATTTCTTGAGTTTTATAATAATAATGGTATCACTCACTGAAAACCGCTCAAAAATACGCCAGCTTATGTGTGAGGGAACTAACTGTAGCAATCCAACACCAAACACAGCACTAAGTACACTTCAAAACAGCAATAATATTCGGAGCTTCTTCTACGTGAACTTCACTGTCTGACCGAGGTGTCAAAGATGATTATGTAAGACTATTCCGCGCCCCGGGAAAGAATATGCGTGATACATATCAGGGCTTCTGTCTGTGATTTCGTCCGCGTGGTATAGATACTTTGCGCTAGCGCTAACCCGCAATTGGTCTTAGCGTGATGATACATAACCTATAGCCTTACTCGATAAATGGGCTATCTAACTCTGAAATAATTTTCCAAATCGGAACAGTAGTTCCTAAGATAAACGCGGTCGAGCAAGAAAATTAACTCTTCTGCTTTATATGTGAGTATAGATATACCATAGGTATGTATGTATATAACAGGTCTATTCTGAATATGAGTTATGTTTTTCCTGAACTTACTTTAACGGGAAACGCTCATAGGTAGTTAGTTATGCGTCTAATATGTATACATGCGTCTGTTACCGCGAATGTGGCATATGAAATCCTACAAAAGGCTAGTTTCTGAACCGGTGATAGTTTTAACGACGTTCATGACACCAGGGGCCTAAAATGTATTCAATCATTTACATTTAAAATTTGCATTAATACAATGCAGATTTTAGAGTAGCGTAGCATTCTTACGAATTTAATGTATTTCGATAAAAGTCTAATAAAATGATAATATATTTTCATAGTATCGGAGCTGACCTTCTGCAAGTTTCTATTTTTGACTACAGTAGGCACAGTAGGTGTTGTGTGAGTCACCAGTCACCGACAAAGGCATCACTAATTGCTTGTTTAAACGTATTTGGTGTTCCGCGTACGGTGCTAGGCAGTAACTTTCAAAGCTATTCTCAGCTAATTGATTGACATATTCACTACCAAGCTAAGTATTTACTTCATTGAAAAATAACAAGAATTAATTGACACGATATGTTGAGAACACAAAATACATAAAATTGGTCCCAAATTAACATAATCCTGGCTTTAAACAACTGGTAATTAATTCCCAAAAACATTTAAAAGTATCCGCTATTATTGATAGTAAACGAAATGTACTGGCAACTAAGACACTGATTAAAAATAAACTATTTTAAACCTTCTTCGAACGTGGGTTTGAAATGACATTCAAACCTCGCTTATCTAATAGTCCGCTTCCCCTTTCAATAGCAGTCACCAGACGCGTAACAAATCGTTCAAATTGGGTCAAATTAACCTAATTACAGATCTTTCACATGAGAAGTTACGTGTACATTTAGAGGTTGGGTTAATAGCGGACAGGTGTGAGGCAGGAAGTAGGTATATACTCTGGCATGTGGCAGGATGAGGTGACTTCCATGCTTGAGAAAAACGTCCTCTACATTCAACTAAAAAAACTATCTCATCACCAAACGGAACTGGAGTCTCAAGCCAGAACGCAGTAAAGTAGTTTTTTTAAGGTTTTGAATTGTTTTAATTGTGTTGTTGACGTGTTTATGTATCATCTGCGACTTCGACTTTTACTCCACGAATTATTACTTGATAAAGAACTGGCCAAGTGCGAGTCGGACTCGCGTGCAAAGAGTTCCAAACAAATTTGTTTTGAGGGGCAAACGTTGCCATTGGAGAACAAATAATAAGGGCTCAATCGGAATTATGGTACTATGGTAATCCCCGTTGTCCTAGAATTATGAGATTTTGCAATGTGCACAAGTAAAGGAATACAGGCTGCATTTTTTTCTTTTCAGCTACGGAACTCTGTGTAGGTGACAGATATATCGATAAGTAATCAATAATAACAATAACTTTAATTAAGGTTCTTTCTAAAACTTTAGAATTTTGTGGAATATTACTGCTGTGAGCCGTGGTTGCCATGGGGTTTGAGCAATCGCCTGCTACACAAGCGACGCAAGTTCGAATCGCAACGAAGCCTGTACTAATAAGATTATCTAAAATAAACTTATACATACGTACATATGCTCACGCCTCTATTCACCAAAGGAGTAGAAATATGCCGGTTTCCTCACGATGTTTTCCTTCACCGTAAAGCACGTGGTGTGAAATTTGAACTGTATGTACGATAGTCGTAAAGTGAATGAAAGTACGCATAGAACTGTTCTAGTTATGAGATTACTAAACTCACACCAACACCCAACTAAACCAGATCCTTAACAAATATCCTCTATTGCAATATTATAGCGTCAATCAACATTTTCCACTACTTATGACTAAGCAAACGATTACTTGAAAACGACTTTTCAACGGAAAGGGCAGATCTGGTGTTATTAACGAATATCCTCGACATCCGATCGGATTTAATTTGCTCTTATGTTATGCGTTATCGTGACGGGAAGTTTGTTGGCAGGAAGCGAGTAAAAATGTTATGTCGGGCGAGTAATGGCGATCGACTTTTTACCTCGACTCGCGTGCCTGACGACAGCATCCGAGTTGATGGGAACCAACGTCACACAGCCACTCAACTCGTCAAGTGCCTCTGCGCGAATTATACAATTGACACGACTATCGAGTAACACGCACAGCGTGAGAGCGCACGCCGAGCCCCAAATAGGTTTAGGGAACCGTGTTTAATTATTATCCACATGTTTTCTGTATCTGAGCAGATATATAAACTAAGTGTAATTTTTTTCAGAGTAAATAAACTATTTCTAGAAATCCATTTTTTCAAACAAGCTTTTATGAAAAATTTTGTGTAGTCCTCAGCATTACATGAAAGGGTTATGTACCCATACTATGGTAGTGCAGAAAACAAATAACTAGTCCGCCATCTTGGATGATCCGCCATATTAGAATTAGACTGACGTCACATAATTCAGCATGCATTGTCATTCAAAATATGCGTATGTACAAAAAAAGCTGCTAAATTGGTAAATTAGGTATATCTGATTTAAAATTCAAATTTAATTACAAGATTCCACTCAGTAAAAATACATAGATTGCAAGTTAATAAAAAGCTTGTAATAATTGAAGTCGACAAATAATTTCCAAAAGGTCTAAATTGTCACCTCACTCACTTTAAAGGTAACACAGGTTGTTCTATATTAGGTACTTTGGTCATTCATTATGTGATACGAACGTCCAATCATTGAGAACCTTGACGACCCCCGTAAAACCTTGTTCAATTGCTACCCACTTATAAATGATAAATATTATAAATGCAAAAGTGTCTCAGAGTCTGTTTACCATTTTAAGCTAAGCCCCTTGAACCAATTTGCTAATAATTTGTATAGAAACAGCGTGAGTTACACGTGGTCTGACCGCGCAAAGTATTTGAACATACACGCCTGTATTCCCAGAAGGGGTAGGCAGAGGTGCTGTATTAACAACATCGAAGATTGATCAACGTGGCAGACAGATGGTGAGTCTTTCGCCGTCTCATGCACTATACATATGTCTATGAATTACTTCTCAGACATATACCAACCTATATGCAGGTTTTCCTTCACCGTACAAAGTATTTGTGCACTTTATTAACAGTCGTTCTCCGACATTTTTTTAATTGTATTGGTCTCGTCAAATGTGTTATCACGTGGCTCGCAGTATTTATTGCTCATCCCTCGCTCTTCAGCTATTACCCGGTACCCAGTACTATACCCACTGGCAGACTCCCGCTTAAATGTGTCAAACGGTACTCTACTTGAAAGCGATTCAATTAACGGCATGCTGTTATATTATATTTGAGCGAATGATTTCGCTTTGTTTTTTAAAAAAAATTGTTTAACTCGATATTCGAGTAATTTTTCTCCGGTATCGTGTACTAGCTTTCTTAGATTTACTGATGGCCAGTGCATTGGGTAATTTTCACAGTAAACCTCTTAGATAAGTAGGTATCTGAATAGATCCTGCATTAGAATATACCTACTTACTCTCAAAGATAATAATTAGTCTTGGTATATATATTCAGACACAAGTATTTCTTACACACCTCTAATCTGTAGTGCTATTATATCTAGGATAAAATTTATTCATACAGAAACTGCTAAATTGCAGTCACGTTTAATTTAATAAAATAATTATTATTTGTCTTATGCACGTTGTCGTGGGACACGCGCGTCGCACCGACAACAAAAACAACTAACTAGTAATTTCAATATTTGCTTAAATTTAAGTAAGTATGTATAACTTCACGTCCCTGAATGGGGCTCCTTCTGGAGAGGGGTACGCAGAGGTCCATTTTTCATCGAAGTTCTTTAGGTGCTAACGTGACAAATATGAGTCCATCGTTGTCTCAAGCAAATTATGTATCAGGTATTCAAGTAGTCTATGAATTTTTGTGCATATATATGTAGGATTCCTCACTATACTTTCCGTCACTGCTGCTGTTCTAGTGTTCCGTAGGTACAGCTCGTTCGTAGCGTGACTTTACTGCATGTAAGAATATAGCAAATTACATTGTTACAGACTGGTGAGACGATTAAAATAATTTCATGTATGAGACCAACCTGTAAAATTATATTGGTGCTACTTTGATCAATGAACTTCAGTTATATGTGAACCTTCACACATATTTTTAACTAATAGAAAATGAATATTATAGCATATCATACATTTTGTTTTGTTTTGTACACGGTACTTGGAGCACGCCGTGGGAAAATAGTAGATCACGCGTAGCACTTCACTTCTTTACATGTTGAACATTACCGGGTACCACAGCTCCGTTGCCAACAAATTGATATTCAAATGGTACATTGAACACAGGTGCTGTAGTAAATCTGGGAAGAAATCTATAAGGTACTTAATACGGCATGCTTCATACGGCAATCATGAAACTAGTTAACTAATATAAAAGATAATAGTTAATAAAATTATTCTTAAAGCAAAATACGAACACGGGACTCTGCAAACCGTGCAGTTGCTCTTCCAACTGAGCTACTCGTGATCCTACCTTATGCGTCGAATTTCTCCTTCTCTTGTCTTTGCGGTATAGGGGCCGCCTAGGTAATAGTTAGTTATTTTTTTCTTATTTTAGATTATTTATGGACGTTTTCTATTTTATTTTATTTATTTATGTTACTTCTTGAAACATTAGCTATCTGCCAGTGAGACCCGTTATAATCGGTCCAGTCGTTTCGGATATTAGCCGGAACAAACAGACAAACAGACAAAGATTTATTTATTTTTAAATTGGTTTTTATGTGAGTATTGTATATACTTTCATATGTATACAATGAAATCCTGTTGGAGTTAATACATTCACTTTTATTTATCTCTATATTGATTTTAAACTTAACAACATAATTGTTAGTGTTAAATTGGTCACGAAAAATACGGACGCAAGGTGGCATGAGCATATTCATTTTAATTTATAACTCTTAAAGCTACTATCGTCGTTAACAGTTAACCTGCGCCCGCGCCAGTTCATCACAGATGCTTCGGATTCGTGAGCGGTAATTATAAAAATGGGGACATTTCTAAGGCTCGCGATGTCCTCGGAAGCTATCTCCGTGAGTAACGGACAGCGGATAGGGATATAGGGCGAAGCGGCCGCCATATCCGTCAGTGTACCGTGGTTATTACCTATATTACCCTTAAGGAAAAAGACATACAGAAGGTCGACTCCTAAATAATATCTAATTATAATTGGGTTGCAACTATTTTTACCCGACTATTACGAAGCAAATAAGAGGGTTATCATTTTGACCGGTATGTACCTATGTGTGATTAAAACAATAAATTCTAATAGTATAGTGGCATATTACTACGGCTGCCTTCCAACATCACTTGTTTCATTCCGAACATTACTTTTGAGAGTGTAATTTTTCAGTAGTCTGGTTTTAGTTTTACCGTACTCTTCAGCTAAACATGTTATAGTATCGAATAGACGAAAAAAATGGTGTACCATTCAAAAGTTATTAGGTAACGTTACTTTAACCTCCCGGGCTATAGTTACAACTCACGTATTGAAAATAAAGGCAAAATGACAATTAATAGGGTAATTTAGTGCAACAAATTTCGCAGTCAAACCAGTGCCGGATTATCCGTGAGGCGAATTAGGCGCCTGCTTTCAGGATCGCCGAGTAGGAGCCCCTTAGTCGTAAAGGAAAGGGCCCCAGAGAATTGCATTGCCTATGGGTCCCGTTTGGGTTAATCCGGCCCTGCTCATAGCACCCGTTATAGAATATTTTGTCTTAAACTTAAGCTTATATTACTG
Source organism: Watsonalla binaria (assembly GCA_929442735.1). Classification (NCBI taxonomy): domain Eukaryota; kingdom Metazoa; phylum Arthropoda; class Insecta; order Lepidoptera; family Drepanidae; genus Watsonalla; species Watsonalla binaria. The sequence continues at coordinate 4,982,577 of OV838932.1, forward strand.
TAGTGCAGAACATGCAACGAGTCTTTATAATCTTTTTTTGAAAATATACTAGATACTGACGTTGTGAGTTTCTTACTGGTTCGTCTCAAAAGGTTAGTTTCCGACCCGCTCTTAATATGATTTTATAAATTAAATATCTTTTAAATATCCTTGCACTACGTATTAAGCGTATTTATTTATAAAATAAATATGTTTTGATGACTAAGATAGGAAGTCGACTTTACGTAAGTTTCTATATTGGGCTATTTAGGTGTACCTCGTTTAACATAACCGCATTGTAGATCTTACAGATAGGCCGCTGGGTCTGATTTGACAACGGGTAGCAAGGAATGTCGAATGTAGATAATGGAAAGGTATCTAATGTTGCTTCACGCCAAATTTAGTTGATTCACGTTATACACGGGTTGGCAATTTGTACTTGATTTAGTAAGAAATAAATTTTGCCAAAGCTTGTTTTTATTGTATATAAGACTTTCAGAAAGACACACAAACGACATGTAGGCTAAAGCTTTGAAAATGACGTGTTAAAAGTTTAACTGTCATTTTATTCAATCCAATTGCACTTTCGAACAAATCTATCGTGAAATAAAATTATTCATAAACCGACCGGAGACGATGGTAATCTATACTTAATTTATAAAGCCTACAGTCTCAGGAACAACTGGTCCGATTTGATTAAATATTTCAGTGTTAGATAGCCCATTTATCGAGGAAGGATATGTGCGAGGAAGGCTATATCATCAGACCAATCGCGAGTTAAGGTTAGCGTTAGCTCAAATAACTATTCCACGCGTACGAATTCCCAGGCAGAAGCTAGTTTAAAGTACAGACACCCGAAAGCAAAACCTCAACGTATAGACTTTTGTGTAGCAACAATACAAAGACAACTAAGTAAAAAATGTGGCACCAACCGTACACGCACGGAGCACCACGATAATAACTTTCTCATAGTACCAATGGAGTGCCGGTCTACCATTCATAAAGAGTAATCGTTATTTGCTGAATGAAACCACAGGAAATGGGAGCCTCGTGGCACGATATTAAAAAGGCTACAGAAAGGCCGCTTCCTACATTTTACACCACTAACGTGGCAACAAAGCGTACGGCCCGCCAGCTGATAAACGGCTTCCTAGCAAACAAAAATCTCACCCTAAAAGTGTCCTGACAGATGAGGACAGCATTTAGGTTCGTGTTTAAGAGAACATAATGAATTTGAGCGATCAGACGTAGCGCCATCTTGGAGGTTAATAATATATTTTTTAAATTATTAGTTTCTTAAGGTTTCTGAATTTCGAGGGATATCACCTGAAGTAATTTGGAATACAGGTATCATTCATCCCAAGAGCGAACTCAATTAATCATTACGTAGACGAAGTCGCGGGCTTGTTACTTAATTTGTGCTTTTGCTGGCAACGTACGCGCTGACCTTCTGTATGTATTTATATTCTACTCGCGGCCTTCGCTTACGTCACAGTACCATTACGATCAATTCCAGTTCCACCTTCCAAGAGAGGTTTGTTGAAATATCCACTAATGATGCTTCGAGAACGGTATATCGAAAAGTGCGGCCGCGTAACCGCAAGCTTTATTGACTTTTCTCCCATCGGATTTTCTAAAATGTTACTCGGCTATATTATGAAACATTTTGTTACGACTAGTTAAATATTGAACCTTATTTAAGGCTTGCATTACTTAATCTATGCAAGAATAGAAATACTCCTAACATATTTCCTATATATGCGGTACCAAATAAAGTATGGGCTGTATTGATACATTAATAATAAATTGATATTTCTAGATTATGAGTTCCCTTTTGGTAGATCGTGGAACTTTATATGTATAAGTGCATGGAACCATCCATGTAGTGATACTACTTTATTCGAAAACTTTTCACTTTTTCATCGCTTTAAACAGAGCGTATTAAGCACTTTTGAGCTTTGACGTTTTATATTGGTACCGTAAAATTAAATATTAAAGCTAAAAAGATCTTAATATGCGCTGTTCAAACGATCATAGTTGGTTAAATAATAGTTGCACTATTTAAAATTGTCAGATGACGTCTTGACATTGAGAAATTACTTTAGTTGCAACTGTAATACAAGGCTTCTTATTTAAAAAATGGTTTTGTAGGATTATTTCAGGAACTATAAGTGGGACAAAAAAAATAAAAACGAAGTTAGATTTCACGTGGATAACTCTACGTTACAGCTGATTGTTATGCGAAAATAAGGTCTTGATAAAGTCAACTTTAAACATCAATTACTCGAAAACAGATGATGATATGTTTGTCATAATATTTTTATATTCTAAAATTATACCCTATCACATATTTTAACAGCCGTCCTATTTTCCTCGACACCCTGTATACAAAATATGACACCGACAGAAACGCATTTCGCCGTCAAAGCTAAAGTCATAGTTATTGTCATCGTCGAATTTGCCTTTTGCTTTGACAATTATTATCGTGCAACCAAGCACTAAGGTACTATATTTTTTCATCGATAAACGTATATGTAGATATATCCTAGAGTCAACACCTATCTGGTAATAGTTACTCTAACCGGCCCAATAAGCAAATTATTAGTGTTTCCCGTTAAAAAAATACTTTTTGTTAACATTCTTAGCGTGTATGAAAGTTCAAATAAGTGTGTGTGTACAAAAAGCTCCCTTATTAGTATTAGAAATAAAAGCGTAGTCGGAGGCCGGTGATGTGACCAATTGGACCGGATGCACGCCCGCGACCGGAAGCCCCCCTTTCATCTCAAAATGGCCGCGACCAATCTGTAAGAAGCAAGGAATTTTTCTACGCGACTGACCACTGAATATTTGACGAACGATCGCGGTGACATCACGAAGCGAACTTTTTTGGGTGGTCACTTTTTTCGACTTCCTGACCACGAGCGGATACTTTTTCACTGAAATATAAAGTGTCGGCTATCAAGTAATAAGAGCGAAGTATGCGAAATAATAGTACTACTAAAAAGTTAAAAGAATTACACTTGGTTATTCTCCGTCCAAAAATTTAATAACACTTTTTCTGTCAGTTTATTCCAGCTAATCCCTGAAACGGCTGGACCGATTTTAGTGGGACTTTCACTGGCTATCTAACCTTTATACATATATAACCAATTAGGGTTCCGCGAATTAAAAGCAGCCACGAATTAATTCTATTCGGGTTAGTAATCAAGCATTTGTAATATTCCAGGTAAAATGTACGCAGCCCTGGGCAAGCGCAGTGGTCGTGTGATCGCGAGCGACCTGCAAGGCGGGTCCTCGTCGTTCCGCGTGCGCGCGCTCATGCCCGTCGCGGAGAGCTTCAGGTTCGCACTCGAGCTGCGCACGCACACCTCCGGTCTTGCTGCACCACAACTACTCTTTAGCCATTGGGAGGTATGGTAACAACCTACACCCTCACACTTTTGAAATCTGACGTTATTTGAATCTGGCATTCATAGAATCTGACATTTGTCGACTAAATCGATAAAATATATAGTCTACCCGACGCAGGAGAAGCAGCTGTCCCGATGATCTTTACCAAGACCGTTGCGTAAAACTTATGCCTTGTCCTATTAGATTTTCTGAGGTTGTGTCATTATTTTCAATTAACTGAATGTACCTATATATAAGGCACGTATGAGTCTTCGTAGAAGAAGGTATAAAGAACTTCAAACGATTAATACTTAATTATATGGGTTAAGGATTGGTTTACACTTCACATCTGTTAGAGTTATTGGACTGTCGTATCTTGTATTTATATTTTCTTTCGATCATATAAATATGAAAAGGTAAACTGGCAATCCAAAGGTTGACATGGATTAATAAGTTAAGCATAAAGTACTCTTCAAAGTCCCTCCATAATTGTAGGGATTCGTTCTCAGTTATAATGCCGCGTCTGTAAGGCGGGCTTGAAATTTGTGGCGTGAAATTAATAAAGATTACAAGTATACATACATATATATCTATATTCAACGTTCTATGATCCTTGCATATTTCGCTTCATCTACTTTCGTTCACATCTTTCATGCATCTCTTCATACACTTCCTTCGGATATAAGTGTTTCGATGACATACTTAATCCCAAAACCCTATTACTTAACAGGTTTCAAACATTATCTCTATTTATTTATTTACGATTTACGATTTATTTATTTATTTATTCCAGGTGATAGACATTGATCCATTTTGGCGGCCTCGTACCGAAGAGGAGTTGCTTCACTGGGGTGAGAAATGGGACGGCGTGAACAGAGCCAAGGCGTACATGGACTCGGTGCGCGCGCGCAAGGGACTCTCCACTGATAAGCACCTCGTGCTGCACGCCGAGAAACAGAGGACACTATCCAAAAACAAATAATTAATCATTTAAGTACCTGCATTGAAATTAAATATTGAACACTTGAGTGTTAAGGGTCGTAGAGTCTGTTCAGAAAGGAAACCGTAGCGGCGAAAATGTTAATATACATTACGATTTCCACATTGCAATCAATCTCTGCCACCTGGGTTGGTTTATTACTGTTATATAGATTTTAACCGTTTACAATATTCTATCCATCTATAATTGGTCATGCGGTTCTAGTTACCTAGCGGTCCCAGTCGCTTGAATCCTCAAACAAATATATCCTTTTTGTACTTAATCGAATTCAAATAATATATCGCTTGTCAACATGATTATGAAATTCGAGGTATTGATAGTTCAACTCTGACAGATAACTGAGGATAGCAATTCATCTGTAAACTTTGATAGGTTATTGAAAATAGATTATAGAGAGTATATGATGTCTCTCGTGACACATCAGTACCCCTATCACGGGTTTGCCACTCACAATATTTGTATGAGATATTTTAGTTCTTCACGTCACCGCTGGGAGTCGCTGCACAATTTCTCATACTAATATTCGGCGGAGACGCTAGCGAGTATCGATAACGAAAACGGTGGCAAACCCGTGATAGGGGTACTGTTGCTAGCTGAACGAAAAACGTTATTAATAGTGTTAAGCTCATCAGCGGCCTCATATCCCACGACGGCGCTCTATCTGAATAGACTCTTACCCCCTTATTACAAAACATAGCCTAGATAAATCCACAGTCGTAGTTCCATCTCTTTTTGTGATACGGTTTTTAAAAGAGATGGGCATCGTTTCAGTCCGAATTTGGTTTACACTTGGTTTAAACCATATTTTGTAATAAGAGAGTAATTTAAATTGTAATAAGAGATAAATTTGACATGTGATCTAAGATTTCAATCCCGGAACACCGAATGAAGTTTCTGCGATTTTCACGTTATCGACCTAAATGTTATTTAATTGTAAAATAATAATGAACATGATTTATTCAGTTTAGTCCCTTGTAAGGCACTAATGAGTGTCTTAGAATTGACCACCGATTCGGAAACTAGCCTTCTGAGAAGAACCGACAAGAAACTCGGCTGGCATCATGTAAATAGGGTTAACCTGCAAACACCCCATGCGATTCCATGTGGTTTGTTTATAAATCGTATCCTATCTGTAATTCCGATATATGTACTGTTACTGTAAAGTTGTCAACAACATCCATCTTAATGCAACGGGATATTTAGTAGCATTCATTTCCACATTATGATGAAACGACTACGAGATACCGCATTGCTATAATTTCTCCCGAAGGGGCGCTCTTAACGAACATAAGGTTGACAATGTTAAAAATAAGGATATTCATACATATTTGGAGTGAGCATAACCATGAGCTCTTAATGCAATGATTCAGTTGTGTAACAGTGACAGATATATACACGTTATATACAATGGTCACATGAGGCAAACTATGCCAATAAGATCTCATGGTAAGACACCGTCCTTACCTACATACCTTAATAAATACATATTATGATGCCGTGTTCTTCTAGACATAGCATAAAACCATCCCTCCTTAGTACAACACCATATATTTTCACATCATTGAATTTGTAGATATGAGTTGGCCGATTGCTCTTCCCATCTGTCAGGTAGGCAGTAGACTCATAGTCTTCCATTGCTTATCCCAATGTTTAGGAGCATGCAATAAAAACCATGTAATCTACTAACGAGCAATAAAACCGTGCCGAAGTAATGTATAATTAATTAAAGTTATTCAAATCGTCATTGTCAGTTATATGTGCCAAGATGTTAAATAACTCCAAACTTTTAAATAGATATAAATTATTCTGTCACAAGTAAATTTATCTATTTTGTATAAATTGTCATAAGTGTTGCACTTTTATAGGTAATTTTATATATTTCTATAAACAATTACACTAAAGATGTGTCATAGCAGTTAAACAAAATGTTTATTGTTATTATATTTTGTCAATAAAATTACGTAGTCTGAAGAGAAAAAGTTATTCGGTACAACACCACAAGATTGCGTTATGACAATTCTTGCAAAAAAAATACATTGCGCACATTTTGTTAATCTATATCTATACATATAAATAAAATTGATGTGTCTGTTTGTAATTCCCATATAACAGCTATTCACTAAATCATATGAAAGTGTATACGGTGGGTATTTACTGACATAAAAAAATCTGTATCTGTTTGTTCCGGGTAATCTTCGAAACGGCTGGACCGATTTTAACGGGACTTTCAGTGGTAGATAGCTAATTTTACAAGGGTAAAAAAAATAGGGTTCCGCGGGTCACCCATACAATTACGTCTACGCTCGTGAAACCGCAGGGCACAGCTAGATAGAGAGACTTGATAAATATTGCTTGGCCAGAGTGGCCAGTTTTAATATAATATCGCTCACCCAGCAATATAATGGCACATCTGCATATATAATATACTGCAAATGCATCGTTATACATTACTAGATGAACGATATTTTGTGCTTTTCTCACTGAATGTCTCTGCCACAAGTGGAATCAAGACAAACGTAATTTTAACAATAATGCAGTGTCCATTCCTTTCAGTTATTAAGGGAATAAAATATTATTATAAACTGTATATTACCTTAAAATGTCTGTTATATAGAATAGGTACATTGTTAAATGAATAACTTGTCAATATACATACTGTATTTATGTTATTTTTAATAAATTTCTAGAATCGATTTACATTTTTTTGGATTTGACTTTAGTTTTACTACCTCCCTGGGGAACGTACCACCGGAAATTTCTGACTGAATACTCCGTCACCCATTGTTGGGTGATACCAGTGTGTGTACTCACCCTGCATTATAAAAATATCTAATTTGTACAAAATATTCCTTAAGTAAATTCAGAGCCTTGGGGTTAGAGCAGTCGCCTGCTACGCAAGCGACCCAAGTTCGAATCCCAGCGGGGCCTGTACCAATGAGTTAATGAAGACATATGTATGTAGACTCGTCATCTGTCACGTTAGCACTTGATCATATTCGATGAAATGTGGGTGTTGTTACACCCTGCTTACCCCTTCGGGGACCCTTCTGGGATGATGGTTTTTTATTTTTTATTTTATTCCTTTTGAACGTAGGCTCATCGATAGCTTAAAACTTCAAAGCGAAGAAATTTTGATAATAATATCAAAATTTCTTCTTTTAACAGTGTGTGTTTTATGCATGAAAACCCATGAATGACTGGAATTTAGGAGTTCAAAGTCATGTTGGGTCAAGTTTTGGTATGCCACGTGGTGCGGGGGGCTATTTTGTAGGTGTTCCTAAAGGGGGTGTCAAATTTTCATCCATTTTGAGCTATTTCCGAGATAATTAGATTTTTCCAAAATTGTTTCCGTCTGCTTTTTTTTTTGCTCGGCGGTAGTTTCAGGATGCCGATCATTTATTTTCAAATTTATTTTTCTTATATCATGTTAAAACCCTCGTATGATTTTGAAATTTTGGAGGTGAAGGATGACCTTGACTTAACATGAGTTAGGTCAAATTTTGATTTTTCTAAAATGTATTCCGACTTAACCTAGGCTCGTCGGTAGCTTCAGCCTACGAAGCTTTTATTATCAAATAATTATTTCTTTCATATCATCACCCCCGAATGATTTTCAAATTTTGGAGGTCAAGGTCATGCTGGGTCAGTTCTTTCAATTTTAGAATGGGGTTTCCGAGATACTTGCAGTGTTATATCATTGTGATCGATGCAGATTTTCCAAAATTTATTCAGACTGAACCTTGGCTCGTTAGTATCAGGCTTCATTACGTTTATAATGTCATTCGTTAGAGGATTGTGTTCAAGCCCGCGAATGATTTTGGAGTTTGGGAGGTCAAGGTCATCTTGAGTACAATCTGTTGGAATGTTCACATTATTTTGGATAAGCTACGAACTGCTAGGGCAGATTCGATTGTGAATATACAAGTAATCCATTTTTGATGGGGTTGAGGTAGTAAAACAACGGTTGATAATCAATTAACTCATCTATCTATTATTTACAATAAACAACAAAATAATCATAACACCAAAAAAAAAATACCAAAAATCATTCAATCAATTCAACAATTCCTAAGTGACATAACATCCTGACATAACAGTTTAATATTAAGCTTTCAAACCTTAACATAGAAGAAATAAATACATTTATATAAACTAAATTACCTACTCATAAATTATATAGCACCAAAATAATATGTTAAAACTATTAAAATTTTAAGGACTTTTATGTCAGGATATTAAATTTGTATGATACATAGTTTAATTTGATAATTGAGAATGATGGCATGACACTGAGCGAGTTGTGTCATCTTTCTAAGCGATGTTTAATTAGAGAACTATTCTGAACTCACACCTACATTTGTTCAGTATTTATTCTTAATTCAACCAACATAATGCCCTGATCACAAAATATTTCAGCAAAATATAAAAATAATAAATTGTCAACTCTCACTGGATGTCTATTTTTATATTGCACACGAAATAATATTTTTAAAAACATTACACCTTATTTTAATGTGATAAAAATAACCGCGTGGACTCACCTACTTACCATCTATTGTACAAACCTCACTGTACCTATCTATATCGATGATTTATATAATCTAATGTTGTCTTTGGCAAAATTTATTTCTTTTGTTATATCGCGAATAGTTCAAGTCAAGCTAAAATTTAACAGACCTAGTTTTTATTGTATATACCTAACATAGAAAGGTTAGCTTGATTTTCATCGATCCACTATCAAATTCGCGACATCACTAAGGAAACATTTATAATGAATAGGGCTCACACCGGTCAGTCCCAAATGTTGATGACGAAATGTGAGGCCTAACTTGTAGTTTTTAAAGTATAAAATTGAGTGCAGCAACCTTTGGCACAGATGGTAACCGGACAAACAAATTAGGCCCTAACTCGTGAATACCTACGATGAATAATACACATCATGATATTTGAATGATTACAATAAAATAATTCCCTAGCTTTACCTATAAATCAGGTCTAGCGTTAATACACCTAACCTAATATAACAACATTAATCAATAGTTAATAGTATAAAATAATCTATGTTTTACGTTCAAACAATAATGTATGTATTGAGTTCACTAAATACGATACTACTGCCATCTATCTAGCCGTGTCTTAAACTTCATTCTTAGGCTTCATCTTAAAGTAAACCAAGATTTGTCGGTACAATGTTCCAACAGCATTTCATGCCTCTACCAGAAGTATTAACAAGTCACCAAAATCATGATAAGTAACTAAACCCATCCGAATTTACTAAACAAAACTCCTTGAGCTCTACCGAAGACTAGAATAAATAAATTATTATTACATAAAACTTTACAGTACATTATAATATTTACTTATGAAATATTAATAAAACACTATCAAAAAACTGTATTTTTAAAATATCGCTTGTATGTATTGAAATATGAATCTTACGATGAATGCATTACAAATGTTACTAAGGTCTAAGGGTTGAGTGTACATATAAATTATAATTAGTCATTACGTATTGGCAAGAAATAACGCGTTCATTTGACAAAGAATTAAAAGCAAACTGGAATCGCCCAATATTTGCAATATTTTATATTTAAAAGTAATGCCCCTGCATGTGATAACATTCAATAATCAGTTTTAAGTATTATATATATTTTAAGCCTTACAGTTGAATTTTGAAACAAACATATAGTGCATGGATCGTCGATCCGGTCGAATAAAAATGAACTGTGCGTATGACAACTTGAAGCTTATTTTCACATGCCGAGGGGCTATTTTTGATAATGAGGAATGTTGGTATTATTATCTATAATACTAGCACCACCACCTTCCTCACGCATTTACAATCGCTCAAAATATAGCCATCTATAGAGATAAATATAAGTTAAGTGTCTGTTTGTAATATCCAAAAAAAAAGCAATTTTTTTTTCTGTTTGTTACGGCTAGTCACAGACATGGCTGGACCAATTTTAACATGACTTTTACAAGCAGATACTTGATGTTACAAGGAGTAATTTAGTCTACTTTTCTATTTAAAAAAAATTCGGTTTCGGTTTCGTGAAATATTAAATTAAGTCTACGCAGGTGAAACTGCGGGTCACAGCTAGTCTGAAATACATTTGCACTATTACAACATGTAATAACTACCTATGGAAATGCTTAAGTCGAATGCCTTATACACAATGAGCCAACTATCGACATTAAAGTAATATACATAAGGTTGAAACTATGAACATACACAATTGTGATCATGTAAACGCTAATTTGGATAAGACAGACGATAAACGTGAAATTGAACTGCACCGACATGGTAATAAGACATTGATTCCAATAACTTGAATTAAACAATTATACGTCTATCGATATCGACCTAGAACATCTCAACATTTATCCTAAGTGTTTGTGTTTGACACAATTTAATATGAAGATGCCTTACAGACAGTCGGGACTCCGGGGGCCTACCATCATGCATCAAGCAAAGCCTATTAAGAACTTCTGTGAAGCTAAGAATTTCTTAATACACGCTGCTAATCACAGTTGGCCCCCTGGTCTTATTTACAACAATCACATTAATACATAATTTAACGCTACTATTACTGAAGTATCTTTGGACACGTTCTTGATTATTTACATACGCACAATGTGGATTGTAGATAAATGAAGCATAACAGATTGATTGCGAACCGCATGATTTGCGAGCGAAACAAAACGCAGTACAAAAAAAAATTATTAAATTCTTAAGTCGCGGTGTTTACTTACTCTACCGAAACAATTGGACCGATTTGTGTGAATTTTTGTGTGCATTATATGATACGGGCGATCCACCCGAAAAAACATATGGCAACACAACGTTTACCGGGCACAGCTGACTTTTTAGTAGTAAAACACGTTCAGTGGTAAATGAAATGTATGATGATTACATAGAAATGCAATAATTAGATAGTGTTTGTTTGTTCGCCGCGGTGTGGAGGCGCTAACTGAAGGCGGTCTCGTTGGGAACGTCCGCGTTCATTTGCGTCGAGTCGCTCTGAGCCATGTCTGTGAGGATCACGCCCGAGAGCGCTTCTAATGATTGCCGCACCTGGAATCATACAATCTTATTACCTATATGTTATTACCTTTACAATATATCTCTTAGAAACGGCTACAACGATTTTTATGAAATTTTGTGTGTAAGGGCTTTTCAGGGGCAAAAAAAATTATCCATAGGTAAAATTTTTGGAAAACATTGTTTTGACAATGTTTTAAGGCACTGAAAAACTCATAAAATATCATTACAATACGACGATAAATTTCGGAGGAGGAGAGGAGCTCGTGGCACAGTTGCTATTGCGCATATCATTCGATCAGCGAAGTTGAGCAACCCTAAGCCTAGCCAGTAATTGGATGGGTGACCGCTCGAGTTCCCTCCGTGCCTCGGAGAGTACGTTAAGCCGTCGGTCCCGGTTGCCAATTTATCATCTTAGGCAATCGTTACAGGGAGGAATAGACTCATTTTTTATTTGCTCTTGCTCTCTCTCTCCTGTAGCTGTCACTGTGACTCTGTTGAACGTATGAGCGTAGACCTTGATTGCGCAGCTATGCTCACTATTTTCGATGAGCGCTCATAGCTCATGGCACCTGTATGACGATATTTTTGACCTATCGATATCGTTTTATTGAAAGACTACGGTATAGGTGCAGAGTTGTGAATGGTCAGTGAAAACAGTGGGGGTAACTGCGCATATATTTTATTCGCGTAATGGCATACAGACAGACAGAGACAGACTTATAGAATGACTACTACACAATGAAGGTGAACTCGTAAACATGAAGAATATATTTTTTATTGTACTACAAGCCATTCACATCCCTAATAATTAAAAAATAAGATGTATATTACCTTGGTAAGTAGCAGCAGGTTGGTTGAGAGGAATGCATGCAGCTCTGAAGCGGCTCGACCGTGTAATCGTCCTCTCCAGCGAGCCAGCGCTGAGTACAACTCTGAGCCCGATAGACCTGACAGCTCCTCCTGACAAAAAATAAGATTTTGTAAACCAGTGAATAGATACAATTACTTATAAATATTTTTAATTAGTAAGCATCTCTTCAAGGAAACCACTTTTACTACTTATATAATATAGCTTCTTCCCGCCATAGTGGAGAGGAGCCAGTCACAGCCCACTAGAGGAGCTCGTGGCACAGTTGCTATTGCGCATATCATTGAATCAGCGAAGTAAAGCAACCCTACCCCTAGCCAGTAATTGGATGGGTGACCGCCCGAGTACCCTCCCTGCCTCGGAGAGCACGTTAAGCCGTCGGTCCCGGTTGTCAATTTATCATCTTTGGCAGTCGTTACAGGTCGGTCGGAGGCCTAAAATAGTCTGACAACTGGTTTAACCCAGATCACAGATTTTCCTCGTTAAAGGGCTTGCGAAGGTCAGATGGTAGTCGCTTCGTATAAAAATCATGTTATCAGCCACATTGGGTTGAATCAACTGCCGATCCCAACAGTGTATGGGATAAGGCCAGGGAGATGATGAGCTTCTGCCCGCCACTTCGTCGTCGTGGAATACATTACTTTGAAGTTGCCTGCTGAGTTTCTTGCCGGTTCTTCTCAGATGGCTAGTTTCCGAATCGGTGATAAATTTTCAACGTTCATATGTGCCTTACCAGGGCCCAAACTGAATAAATATTATTCATTTTCATTTGGTCTAACGCTAGCTTTAACCCGCGATATACAGCATATAGTCATCACCTCGATAAATGGACTATCTAAACACTGAAATATGTTTTCTGAAATTCCTGAGCGCGAAATTGAACTTTAACATCTATGTATTATGTTTCAATTTCTTATGAATTTTCCATACTGAGAAACCTTACAGAATAACGCTGCAGGAGATCGAATTCGGCAGTACCACTTACGACTAGGCCAACGCGGCAGTTAATGCTAATACTTTTTGTTCGTGTCGTTACAATACGTGCCACTCACCTGTTGTTGATGCCGAGGCAGGTACAATGTGCAGGAAAGCAGACAGGCGGTCAGCGTCAGCAGTGCTAGTAGTAAAGGCAGCCACCGCGGAGCTGCCCGGTGAACTACCCCGCTGCCCGTCAGCAGTAAAGGTTGAATTACTGCCGCACTCGCTACAATTAATCGAATAGTTTGCAATCATTTAACTCATTCGCTCTCCTTACAAAACTTGGTTTACTCCATCCCTTTTGAAATCCGTATAACAAAACGAGACGGAACTACTTTTAAACCAAGGACTACCAAGGACGAGCCGTGGTCGCCTTGAGGTTTGAACTCTACTAAAGCGTACAGTACTAAAGCGATTTTGAAAATACTTTTATTATTTTAAAGGTGGAAAATAAAAAATATAATCATGGTAGTTATACACGGGTAAAAAAAATGCGCGTTTCTATTAAAAAAAATTTAGAATACGTAAATCTATACAAATAAACGGAATTTTCGTGTTGTGAGCTGTTTTTTAATTTTTCATAAATAAAGTTGGTATTATGGGTAATTGAATAAGATATAATAGAAAATATTTATATTAGTGTGTGTAATGAATAAAGTCAAAAACTTCTGTACCGAAATAATATTTAAACAATTGTATCAGTAATATAATCCTGCATTATTACTGAGTAGCATATGGTATATATAATCGAGGTCCATGAATGTGTATGGTCATGAACTCACCAGCAGCTATGATGGTGTCGGGGTCCCTGGCGACGGGTGGTTTGCCCCCGTCCACGTGGTCTCCGCCCGCCGAGCTGCTATCATCCTCAGGCGAATACTCCGACGCATCCAACTCTACCTCTGAAGTTCGTAGATCCTAGTACATTCAACCTTATTAATGTTGGTAGCAATAAGGCATAATCAAGGTATTTTAGTTTAGTTTGATGATTTTTGATACTAAAGTATTGCCAAAAAATCATCGTGTGAAGTGATAGCAAAAGAATCCTATAGGATATCACTTCACTTCACTACTCCAAGGAGTACACATCACAACTTGAAATTACTAGCTTGTATGTAATATGATTAATGTCTGTAAATAAGGCACTGAAGGGATAAGCAACTAGAATGCCTATCACTATTAAAAAATATCTTACATCTGTTTTGTTATGCGAATAGTTCATAGAGCTATAAATCCCAACGGTACTACGTTCGTATAGGAGCCGTCACGGGTTATGAAGCGTTGACCTTGAATGTACAGTAGTTTTTTATGACTCTGTCTCAGTCTGTCTGTATGGCGCTATGCGAATAGATACATGCGCAGTACCCTCACTACTTTCGTTGAGGGATTTCTACTAAGAGAGAAGAGAGAAGATTTGTTATTAGCATGTAATTATATATAAGATCATTATACTTGTTCACTTGCTGCAAATCTTCTTAATAAAATAAAAAAATAAGAGAGGTGCAAAGCTAGCTCTAGCGCTTCTTAAAACACTGTGAAATTCTTCGAAAATGAGACAAGTTAAAATTAATGACATGAATAGAAAACTTACAGGTGGTTGTGGCACATCTAACTCCGGCACTCTGGCTGACTTCCACACGTGTGTCATGAGCTTATAGGTGGAGTCGCGTGACAACAGCGAGCCGAACACGTGCCGCTCGTCCCGGGTACACACGCCCACCGCGTTCGGGATTATTCGTGCCACCTTCTCTTTCGTTATACGGTGGACTGTTATCGTTGGTATTAACAGCTGAAACGAGGAAATTATCAAAATAATATTGTGCATATTTTTTTACAATATCCTTCTCGGAAATTATTCCATACACCACCGACGTCACCATGAGAGATATTTGATCAGCAGTGAACTTTGAGTGTTGGTGTTTTCAAATGAAATCATACATATATACATACATATGCTCACGCCTGTATTCCCCGAAGGGGTAGGCAGAGATGTTGTTATCACAACACCCACTTTTCATCGAATTTGATTAAGTGCCAACGTGACAGATGGTGAGTCTATCGCCGTCTCAAGCAATATACATACGTCTTTGAATTACTTCTCAGAAATATGCAGGTTTCCACACGATGTTTTCCTTCACCGAAAAACACGTGGTGAGAAATCACTGTACATAAGTTTTTTAGAAAAACTCATTGGTACAGGCCCCGCTGGGATTCGAACTTGCGTCGCTTGCGTAGCAGGCGACTGCTCAAACCCCGAGGCCACCACGGCTCTCAAATGAAATCGCCTTGATAAATCCAGTGTACATGTTCACCGTATCATTTCTAACTATTTGGTAATGGACAAGAAAACCTATTTGAATGACAATGGTGTTGATGTTGTGGAAATGCACACGCAAAAAATCAATGACAGAAACATAACGAAAAATACTTTTAATTCCAATAAAATGTTTGGAAATCCGCTTAATGCGATAAATAATCATTTACCGCAATTTTGTATAAACTCGATACTCGTATCAGATTTCTAAGCTGCAAATAGATTGGTCGAACGAAAGTTAGTTCCACATACAGCGAAACCCGAACACCTAAATTGTTATTTGCCATTCACCTACATTTGAGAAATCCGCTTAGTTAACACAAGCCCGCGTCGCCCGTACGCACACGTGTAAGTTATCAGATTAACTGGTCCAATTTGTGAGAATAATCCTATTTCAGGTTTTTGTTCCTCGCGGAATATCACGTGATTACTCCAATTTAGTGGATACATACTTATTAGTCGTAACCTGGTTAGAAAAGGGAAGCAAAATATTTAAATGTAATTGCGCCTGCAATAATATTTTGCAACCACTATTCGTAAAGACTTAAGTAAGGCACTTGACTATGTAATTTATAAACAGGTTTCAGTGAAATAGTACTACTATACATTCCAAGCTATCGTGCATTAAGGTTTTTATTTGAAAGTGTATAAAGAAGCATTTGAGAAGCTTAAAAACATACAGAGTAGAAACATACGCAGTAGGAATACACAATATGCATAAGACCTTGCGGACGTACCACAAGGACATATGATCGGCCCTCTATTTTTCCTTTTACTTGCAAAAATACCAACAATGAAGCATAAAGTCCTATTTACTCTTATTCATATGTTTATAGACCACATAGAGCTCTATTTCAATATCAATACAACTATTACACGCCTGATCTGTAGCCCGGTCACCCTTGAGTTTAACAATTGCCTCATTAAACACGTTTGACGCGTAATATTAACGTTGAGTTATTAATATTTGTTTATTATATTACTATTGCATGCGAATTAAATACGAAAGAAATAATAATAAAATAATAAGCGGCGGTTTTTTTAATTGGTCTTGTAAGAAATGTTACATAATTCAAGGTCGAATATATTTATAGAACCCGTGAATAACTGTTTAAAAAAATAATATACATAAAACGCGGCGCAGAATATTCAAAAGGTGAAGATAATTCTGAATCTAAAACCGCTCAACGAATCGTATGTTAAACGTGAATGTGATAACTGTATTACTGGTTAATGAAACTAGCTCACCTTGGTCACATATCCAAATACATTAGAGTAGAAAGCGAAGTAGTTCTTCGTGATGTACAGGTGACCTTGTAAGAGCAGGTCGCCGACCAGTGCACAGGAGTAATCTGGAAATCACAATGACACTATGACGCAACGTCCTTGATAGATTGTATGGTGAGATATCAACTTAATGCTACAATGAAGTTCACAGATCTTCTGCGAATTGGCAGACTCAATTAGGTCATTTCATCGCATAGTAAATCAATGTATCAGCTACTACTGCTGAGAAAAATAATAAAGTCTAAATATCCAGTACAGAATTATGTGTAGGTGATATGGGGCAAACCCACATTCCTATGAACTTGCTTAAGCAAGACACTGCGACTTCATTCCTGGCTCGGTAACATTAGATTAAGACGGAATAGTGAAAGTGCTATTTACTACATATTACGAACAAGTCTAACGGGGACGATTGTACTTCCTTGTACAGAGATCTGGTTTCAAAGTCTCACGTGGACGAGATATTTAATGCTTTTTGCATTACTTTACTAACTAAATATCAGAAGAAGCAATTTGTATTCGCAAGTAAGTAATAGGACTTCTCAAGTAGAAATAAGACCTTGAAGCCGTGTCCTTCGATGTAGATTAAAGGGGATATGAGGCGAGGCTCGTGAGCCAAATTGACTCTAGTATCGAGCCACTCTGTCGTCTCGTTTAGATGGCAAATCACATCTGCTTCTAATGTTCCCGGGTTATTTATTATTAAAAAACAGGAAGACGGATCACTCAAATTATTCTAATGTAATAATAATCTTATTATTTGTCAAGATATTGGATTGTTTACTTTAGACGTGGTCACCTAAACACTGAATTACAAAATATTCTTTGAAGTTGCAAAATTTGGATACCACCCAAATTATCTTTTCGGAGTTTCTCACGTCTTCATTTGAAGAACTGACTTATTTTTTCGTGGACTACCTACATTCACCACAGGAAATTTGTTCGTAAATAAAAAGCTAGATTTGTGGTTTTTAATAGTGTAGTTACAATTTATGAACTTATTTTTCTGAAATGTAAATGATCAAATACGACTATTCTATGCTCTTAAGATCACGATCATATCTGGTAATATAATGAATAAGTAAATAATTATAGTATTCTTAATGTTAAATAAACTACCCATCACCATGATTAAAGGCATATCAAATACGATGATCCATCACTGTAGATGCAGAATTTTATTCACGATCTTTTGAGTCAAAGAATGCGTTTGATGTTCCAAACGCATTACGAAATTTAGGCTCCAAAAGTTTATTTAAAAATTAATTGTAAGTTGCTCAATTTGTTCATTTCTTTGATCACTTTTTGTTTGCTAGTACTTTTATGTGTTACGCCATATTACACATAGATGGCACGAGATTACGCATTGTACAAAGTTATTTTCTTTGACAAGGCATTGTAATTCCGTTTCATTACATTATCTATTAGACATGTCAGACGCGTGACCGTAACTTATGGATCAAGACTTACGTTCGATTGGCAATCATTTTGTGAAAGACTGAATCACTTTATATCATTTATACATTCGTTATATTTACTTCAAGAAATAAGGAATAGAACTAAAACTATGAGAATAAACGTCAATTGTATTTGTATCTAATAGGCCATCTAATGAAACTAAATTATCTTGTGTAATAGTATACACCTGTATACCTTAGTATGTGATGTGTATTTTTTCTCCTTCAGATATAATAAAAAAAATACTACCGCACGTCTTCAGAACTTACAGAACGTCTTCGGCAAAGCAAAAAGCAGTCTTCGAGAAACAACACTTATCTATTATTCGAACATATGCAAGTACAGTGCAGATTGGAATCTCATAAAAAAATATTAGGAATTGGAGAACTTCTTGAGATACTTTAAAAAATTACCTTCATAGAAAATTCAGTAGCACAATTTGCGAAAATCCTTTCTGTTATCTAATCCTTATGTGCTTCTCTTGGACCAGTAGTTTAGGCTGTACTTTCATAGCTAGGTACATCAGTCAGTCAAGACTGACTTGAATTGTACCTATATGTATCAGGGGCGTGCATTCCATATCGATAGATAAGCAGTGCTTACCATTTGTGATGCCTGAATACACTCATGTCGTGTATGTGTCTATACCAAAAAGTATGCAGCTATATCCACATTGGTATGTATTTAACCTACCTACCTAACCCATTTATTATTTATGTTTACCCCTCTGAAAATTAAATACACGCCCCTGATGGATATAGCAGTGTTACTCACAATTAAGCACCCTTTCCTCCGGCCCGACCTGCGGGAAGTGTCTCTGGAACTTCTTCTGTCGCGCCTTGCTCGGTTGCTTGCCGTCGGTGGCCTCGCCGGTGCTCGGGCCCAGAGCAGCCACGCGCACCGACGGCGCCGACCCGGAGAGCGGCTTTACGGCCTGCCTGTAAAAATAATGAAAAAGAATGTCAATGATATTGTAAATACTTTACGTTCATAACATTCTAAGTTTAAATGTCTTTAAAAATAAGTGAGTAAAAAAGAGATCTTGACTATTTGATAATGGTTCGATCACTTTGATGGAACGCGCCTGTCTTACTTCAATCCTTCAACTCCTACATTATACGGCTACCAGATTTTGTAACTAAATGTCGGGGAAAATCAATTACGTACGAGAAAATACAAAATTGAGATATAATTGTTTTCGGTTTACCAATAACCTAGGGAAATTATTTGTTTTTCGTATCAAACTGGTCCTAAGTCATGCATTCAATAAACTATTATGAAGTATCCTATCCTATCACGTTTATTTATATATAAAACCCATAAAGCTATGAGAGATAAACAATTTGGATTTTTATTTAAGTTATGTTTAGATTAGATGATTAGAAAGTTTCTTCGTCGGAGTTAGAAATACGTAGGTACCATAGATCCTGTGACATTTTAACAATTTCTATTTTTTTAATAGCTTACACGCGATCAATTAAAATAATAAATAATGTAGGTAACTAAAAAATATCGTGATAGCTGCGTGCGAGCACGAACATTTTAAATTTAGAGCCATTTTAAAAATAAGAAATATTTTGTTTGAATATTTAGAATTTCAATTTAAAAATGACTTATGGGCTAGTTATATTTTAATGGCGCGTAGTATTTCTAAATTTAGGACGCTTGCCATCATGCATAAATAGCAACATAAGTACCTAGATTAAGTAAAGGGCCAAAGCGACTTTACTTCGATGCCAACTTAAAATTAAGCATATTTCAAACTTCTTGGAGACTTTGGGATTGTTTTTCTCGTAAAGTTAAAAACTTTGTAAGTAAATTTCGATTGATTGAAAAAGTTCTCACAGAGCGCACAGTGTATGAGATTGTATACGCATACTTACATACACGCACATTTCTCGGTATAAATTAAGGAAAGGTCGAGTTCACGGCATACGACCTACACTCATCAAGCCATCGAGGTCTTTAGTCCTTTGGAGTAATGCAATACACGAAGCCATTGTACGTGAAATATGTGGGAGGTATTACATTTTACGATCGCAGTAAATAGAAATTGCGAGAACTGTTATTCATTTAATAAGTCGCCATTTTATACGTAGGTTAATTATAAGAATAACTATCAAAAACCACAAAGTTTTTAAACCAAGATCATCGAACATTCACAACATTGCCCCACAATACAGTATGTATAAAATTTTATCAAATAAATATTACATACTTCTAAAATGGACACCCAGATTAGTAAGTATTTATATTGAGGCCTTAATCGTGAATTAATATTTATACTGGTGACACATAATAAACCGTCTCATACATATATTGTTGACCTAATAATATAGATAAATAAGTACATAGGTACTTATTACAGGTATTGTGTATGTAGGTACATTTATTTATATTCGCTAAAGTATTATGAGTGTATTTACAACATGATTTCTGGGATATAACATTACAATTTGCAACTATAACTCTTTTAGATCTCGCAGATCCGCAAAAATGAGGTTTTCAATTTTAGAAAATCATTCTTTTTCTTTTGGAAAATATAAGAAAAAGTTTTACAGCTAATTAAAAGATTGTGACAATACACACCAATAAAGCGCATACACCACAACTGCCTATACGATATTTATGATTATCAAGGAAACAATGGCATGTTCACAACGAATTGTTTATTTAATTGGCTGCAACGGACGGTGATCGTTGTACAGTAAACATAACGAAGGATGGTGTTATCGTTAGATGCGGGTCGATTTGCAGCGTTAGTAACTTTACTATCGGACACAACACGAGACTCAACACACGACTGCCTATTACAGAACCAATGGTAAAGCTCATGGTAAAGTCCTGTGGCCTTACCATGAGCTCTTATTGCCATGATAGTTTGACTCATATAACGAGACAGATGTATATCACGTGTATAAATCTGTCACTGTCACACAGTCGAACTATCATTGCAATGAGAGCTCATGGTTAGTCCCCATCGCACTGTACCTAACTACCTACCCTTATTACGAGTGTTGCACCATTTTCGTAATGTCTACTCGCTAGCGTCTCCGCCGAATATATTATGAGAAATTATAGAGCGCTTTCTAGCAGTGACTTGATCTTATACAAGTATTGTGAGTGACACTAGCGAGTATAGATTACGAAAGTGCTAAACTCGTAATAAGGGTACGAACTCTTATTGCAATAATCGTTCAACAGATCTATACAGGTCATATACATCTGTCTCATAAAATGAGTCGGACTGTCTTTACTTACTACCTATCTTTACCTATCTGACTTCAGTAATTTCTACCGGCTCTCCAAGTTCTTGCGGAACAAGGTTACACAAATATGTTTTTTTGGCCTACGGAACTCATTTCAGAGCTTAAGTGTGCCAATATAATACAGGCAAATACTATGATTTATCTATATCTTATATTATTTATTTTAGTTAGGTCACCAATGATATTGTGATAAGCAAAGTCGTTATCAGTTTCAAATCGAAACTCTTTAAAACTATAATATAATATCTGGATGATATAAAGAAAAAGTCTCTGAAAACACAAAAGCAATAGATAAGGTACTGACTAAATCATGAGATAAAATAGATTGGTATAAGATTTTCATACAGGCAATCAACAACATTAAGCTACATAACCGAAATGCTTTGGTATTTACACTGGAACATAATGTTATATCACCAATAAAATACTTACACCATACGGTCTGCCTGATTGTTAAATGATTACCATAGGACGCTTGAAAATCTTGCAATTCTAATAAAATTTCTCAATTCAACAAGATAAACGATAAAACAATTAACTTCCTACGTAACCAACACTTTTCAATCGTGTTATCGCGACACGGAACAGTATATCTATGTTATAAAAAATACAGGCTTTCTACGTTATAAGTAACTATACATACTTTTTCATGGAAATAATGCCCATACTTAAGGGACAACGGGACTGTCACCTGACAGGGAAACCTCGGCACGACTGATCGGAAACCGTATTTGTCCCAGGTTGTGTGCATCCATACATCCCTACGAAATTAGGATCCAACAGCGCAAACAAATCTCAACTCTGAAACTGTAAGCCAAACGAACCCTTATTCTAAATCAAATAGAGATAAGAGCAATCCGTACCAGATACATATCTGAAACATGCTCTGACGCACGTAAGATATTGAATTTTAATATGACATAGTTAAGAGGGTCAGAGGACCGAGGAGGTTGGTGCGCTTTCTTGGTTTCAAGGTTCTGCGCAAAACATAATCTGAACATCATTCATTACACAAAAGGGATGGTTATCATTTCGTCTAGTTACTCATTGTCAATATTTTTTTTAAGCTGGCTAAGATCCTTAAAACTAGCTTTACGAGTTTCGATCGCTGACCTCGAGGTCACAGCTGTCATTTTTGTGTTTGCTTAGCACGAGTGAAAAAAACATACGCAGCTATTTTCGCTGAGCGCTCAAAACTTGTGACGTGATAATGACACTAAGCAATGTCAAAATATACATCAGACAACAGAATACGCCGACGAGTAAATCTGATTATGCTCACAGGGGCTAGCGATGTCATTAGACCCTACGTCATAAGTTTAATTAATTAACATAATTTCATGTAAGTCTGCCGAGGTCCCAAAGGAAAGAAATATAATAAATAAGGTGATGCTTAGAGCAGATTATTTTTCCAAGAAACAAATTAATAGTAAATTTTTTTAGTATTACGCAACCTATTCAAATGAGCAAGAAAAATAATAGATGGAATGTGTTTGTCTTCAGCTTTATAATGTATCTGAGGAATTATTTTCCGAAGTTGCGTAATTTTAAAATATTTAATCCCAGTTGAGTACCTGGAGTTCTTTAGATCAAAATAAAATTAGTCTTTGGCTATGAAATATAATACTTATACATTTGCAGTAAATAATATTGCCCCAAATCTGCATCTCTAGGTATCGTAGGTAGTTATAGAACTAAATATTGTATTGTCCCAAAATCCAACACATGCTTAAGGTCTCGCAAAACCTCTCTCATGTTTTTTGTATCACACTTGTCCTAACAACTTTAATTCTGCTATTCTTCATAAAAACCTAATAACTCGTAACAGGTGTTTTTTTTGCTAACCGGTTTGCCATCTTGATAGCTTGATAGCATCTAAGAACAAACTATTTTTAGTTACACTCGTACAACGAATTTGCTACAAACAAGTTACTGTGGTGAATAAAATGTACCCTGCATAC
The DNA here is from genome assembly GCA_929442735.1 of Watsonalla binaria. NCBI lineage: Eukaryota > Metazoa > Arthropoda > Insecta > Lepidoptera > Drepanidae > Watsonalla > Watsonalla binaria. Next base: position 5,006,129 of record OV838932.1, read on the forward strand.
AGTTAATTGTACAACTTAAAACCTTTAAAATATGTAAATGTCACATACCCAGGGTAGTTACACTCTCCGCTGGACTCCTCAGAGTATTCAAACGAAGCGTTATCCACCATGGTTCAAATGTTAGTAACACATTCTGCACACTTCACATTATTTTACATAATTCTCCTTATAAAATAGTAACCCACAGTTCTGGCTGCCCCTTCACACATCTAGTAAAAAAGGATAATTTTTGAGGAAAACGTAATCAGTTGTTAAGGTTACATAACCAGGAAATTCCGGTACGTTTAAGGCAATATAAGAGTCGGGTCTAAAAATGGGTTCTTCCCAGTAATTCCCATACATTTGGGAAAGGAAATTAAAAGACACAACAAAGTGGACAGGGGCCTTACCATGGGCTCTATGACAGTTGAGGCAGATGGAAGTATATGACGGGTATAAATCTATCACCATCGAACTGCTGAACTATCATTGAAAGAAGAGCTCATACCCAAATATACTTAGTAGGAGTATATTTGAGAAAATATGAACCTCTTGTTTATTTGTAAGTATTCCAATTTTAAGGATGGTAGAGAAATCTTGCAAATTAAAACATTTGTTTTAAGTTGCATTTGTTTGAACATAATGCGGATCTGTTTGATTACGGTGTGAAAATTGGGTTTGAAACCTCATTCATCACGAGATCAGCAATATTGTTGACGAACTGATCTTTCATTGAAAATTTAAGTCTGGACTAAAATATACTCCGGTTTTATATTCCCCAGTCAGTTATCAGTATATGTGATCATCAGTTCCAAATTTAAAATAATGTCACTCACATTTGAGCCAAAAAATATATCAGGAAGTCCACGAGTTGTTCATGCTACATAGCCAAGGCTGCAAGGTTAATAACCTCACATAAGAAACACTTAGATCAAACTTACAAATAATTTGAATAGGCATCACTCAGATCAAAAACAAATCGATTTAAAAACTCAATACAATTTTTATTCGTATCAAAAGCATATTCTGTCAACGAAAAGATTAAAATAAAAGACTCAAATAATCTATTGCACAGATGGAAAGAAGTTCAATAACTCCAATTCGGATGCTAATTAAAAAATGTTGATCTACGCAAGCTAAACAGGAGAGTATGATCTTACAACGCGATGTAATCCGCAAACCTTCCGTGCATTTGTTTGAACATAATGCGAATCTGTTTGATTACGGTGTGAAATTAGGGTTTGAAACCTCATTCATCACGAGATTAGATAAAACTTGTCTTACGACGAAGTTAATTACCTACATAGGACACGTAAAAGCGAAGTCTGGTTTGAGGATAATATTATAATAGCATTCAATACAATAACATTCAAAGCAACAATTATTATTAATGCCACCGCCACAATAGATCATGCTGATTCAGCTCATTGAGTGTAGACCAAACTAATCGAAAAACAACAAATCCAGCAGAATTATCACTAGATATAAACGAGTAGTATCGAGCAGGTAATGTATTCCAAAAGCAGTAAAACTAAATATATTCCATTCGTGTTCACGAATCACTTGATCGTGTTGCCATAGGCACATATCCACAAATCACTGACACAAAAACAAACAGATTCACAGTACATTTATGAGGAAAGCACAATTTAACCGATCGAGAGACAGACAATGGTGGATAAAACGAATATAAAACCGGTTTTAATAGATGAATTACAATAATTTGCAACATTAAGCTGCATAACGAAACAGAAGCAGCGGTCTGCTCGCGATCGCGGGAGTAACTGTTGCAAACTTTGTAACACGTAAACGAGTGCCTATCTATAAAGTTATATCGAATGTATTTCGAACTCGGTAATTTATCGCTACGATAAGATAGGCACCACATTCATAACACAATTACTTACACATCAGACCATCTCAAACGTTCCTGTAATATCCGCGGAAATTAACATTTTGTAATGATTGAGATCACAGACAAGAAAATAAACGAGCGCAATGACCTTGTGAAGGCAGATCGATTCGAAACATTCGAGTTAAATCAAAAATATGCCAAGACAGAGAGAACTGGTGTTATTGACATCAATAAGCTCCGAGAGTGGGGACACAAGAATTGTACGATCGGAGAAAGATTCGGACCACCTGAGACACCATTCACTCCGCCGCGCCACTGCGAAACGGTACAGTGCGATTGCTAGGCAAGAAAACACTGACTTTATTCTCACATGTTTGTATCCAAGTAAAGTGACGTTTATAAACACCGCGTATGGTCAGATCATTACTACGGCAATTTAAATTTATGTCGTAGAATCGGCAGAATAGAATTCTAGGCAGATAAATTTATTCGTTGTTTACTTATTACTATTTACACCAAAAAAGATACAATCATGAACATGATGCTATATTTTAGTGACAAAACAAAATGTTGCATCTATATGAAATGCCGTATAATTTAATCATTTTAAATGGAACAACAAATCATAACTATGCATTATAAATACAATGATACATAATTAATCTCATCCATGACCTGGGTTATTATGGTCCAAGTTTAAAACACAATCTTTACAATTTTAGTGCATTGTGTAAATAAATCCAAGAGGACCTCGTGGCACAGTTGCTATTGCGCATATCATTCGATCAGCGAAGTTAAGCAACCCTAAGCCTAGCCAGTAATTGGATGGGTGACCGCCCGAGTTCCCTCCGTGTCTCGGAGATCACGTTAAGACGTCGGTCCCGGTTGCCAATTTATCATCTTTGGCAATCGTTACAGGTCAGTCGGAGGCCTAAAATAGTCTGACAACTGGGTTAACCCAGATTACAGATATTCCTCATTAAAGGGTTTGCGAAGGTCAGATGGCAGTTGCTTCGTATAAAAATCTGGTGATCAGCCACATCGGGTTGAATCAAGTGCCGACCCCAACAATGTATGGGATAAGGCCAGGGCGATGATGTGTAAATAAATCCAAATGGAGTACCATCAATTTATGTACCGGGTTTAAGATATTTAATTAAACTAAAATTCTGGATTCATCTGTTTTATTGATGCAAATGATGATTGGTTCTGTTAACGGTACATATTGGGTCATCGTATGAATCGAGGGCGGGCCGGGAACATCAACATTATCTGTGTTGATTGAACCAATAGGCGCAACAACTGTATCACACTCAACACGTGACGACAACATCGACTATGCACAAGCAATATTTAATCCTAATCCAATGCAATAGTCACTACATTCACGTGATGGAAATTCACCTTGGCAAGAGTTTGATAAATAAATACTAGCTGATTACTGCCGAACACAAACCTCCTGGAGAACGAATTAATTTTAATTTTATACTTTTAATACTTTGGGTCATAAATACCAGTGATTAGATAGTTTTATAAACATTTGAAGAAATTACTATCTGAGGCTGAAAAGTAAATAAGAACCAGAAAAAGATATAATAATACAAGGAAAAAATATATATTAATAATGATGAATAACCAGAAACAAAAATTGGTGAAAATATAGATAACTAGTAATATAACGCTAGAAAATATGCTGCTGCAGATATTTTTGATAAGAAGATCGCATATTATAATTATCGTTATGAATTGTATCAAAATGAAAATTATTTATTCACTATAGGCCCTGGTAAAGCACTTATAAACTTCGTAGAACTGACCACCGGTTCGGAAATTTTAGAAAATCACCGGCAAAAAGTCTCAGCTCAACTAAGAAAATCCCTAAATCATTTGCAATTTGTAAAGCTACTAGCTACTAGCGAGATTGTTCCCAACAAGAATCTGTTAACTATTGACAAACAATACTTTTCAGTTCTTATTAGCTGCTGTTATCGAATCGTATACTATAATGTATTTCAAAATCACTTTTGCGGTCGATACAAAATGTCACACCAAATAATTTGGGGGTTTCACTAAGTTATTAACTCTTTTGTGATTTTAATTGGTACTAGAAAAATATGATTTATTGGAGAAAGAGAAGAGCCGCTGTACTTGAGTGGTTTGAACAGTCGCCTGCGAGATACGAAACAACATGGCAACGTGAAAAGATTCGGGATCTCGTATAGTAAGGATTGGCTTTCCATGTAGTTACAGTTAATCCATACTTATTATCATAAATGGAAAATGTCTGTCGGTTACTTTCTCACGGCTAAACCGCTATTTAGTAGAAATTTGTTGAAGAGAGATATACACCCTGCAAACGGAGAAATTTCTTGAAAATTATTCCAGCAGCGTGGAAGTCGCAGCAAAAAGGTGGATAATACAAAACATTATCTTTGTATACAAAAATTTCTATAGACATTGATATTCAAATTTATCGAACGATACAAAAGATTGCACAAAAGTAGATACCTCATCGAGGTCGCAAATAATGCTTGTATATTAATATATGACTATAGAACAAAGCACACATATTGTTTATTTCACTCGCCTTTTGGTTTTATTGTAATATAATACATATTCTCATTAATATTTAAAGCACATGCGAGTATTGACGTCAATAAACAAAAATTTGAGTTGTTCCGCCTGAGATAACCCTGACTGACATGGACGTTTTAAGTGCTCTGATACATTATAACGCTACAAAAGTGAGATCGACTGTTTATAAATAACAATCTTCTTGAAATTCAATAAAAATAATTGATTTTATATTTGTAGTACCTGAATCCACTGTATATTGTATTTAGTAGCCTTATTATAACTCTACATGGCCATTGCCTGTTAGTTTTCACAAACGAAGCCATTCTCGAAAGTATCTAAGCACAACACTCACTGTCATTATTTTTAATAAACTCATCCTGAGATCATTATTAATGCATTTTCCATCGAGATTTACGAAATAAAGACATTATTACGAGTAGCAACGCTACGGAATGTGGTAAAGTGGACGAAGGACGTTTTCTTCAACACACGACAGACAAACAACTGATTAACTTAGCGTTAATTGTAATCACAAAGATAATAAACATGCACGATAAATTATATATTTTGCTATAAAGTGTATACTACAACTTAAAAAAGAGATAACGATCCCTTGTCATCCGAATGAAATTAAGACTCACAAGCATTAATACCATTTATTACCGTCACAGAAAACTTAATACAACTAATATTAAAACGGAAATCCTAAAGGTTTCCCAATAGTATTTCCGTGTATTCAAATGAAATTGGTCTAAAATAAAAATTAGACTCGGAAGCCGGAACGCATTCAAAACAAAAATATTTGTGACATCAAAGGCCAATTAATGTTCTAGCCCAAGCAAAAATATCGGAAAGGCGTTACTGAGTGAACCACTCAAAGTCACCAACCAAATAAGTCGTCAATATATATCAAAACGATTACATTCTTTGCGACCACGCTTGATTGATATTCGACAGACCATTAGGGCAATTTTTAAATGTTCAGATACCGTCACTAGTACCATAGCTTGAATGCGCAGTAGTAATTTTATGGGTCTTTCTCCATAATATAAACAGAGGCATATAGACACATCGCGCGAGGTGAATAAAAACACGTGCAATATCCCTACGATTTTCGCTGCGCGCTCATAACTCGTGACGGCACCTGTAAGCACATGTTACTTACTTATCATGTTTCTGTCGGGGTGGGGGATCGAGCTGCAAAGGGGTGGCGGGCGCGGAGCGGGGCGCCCCACACCCGCCACCCGCCGCGCCCGATGCAAAGTTCCCTGTCGACCTGGAACAAACAACAACAGCGTCAGCATCATATCCAAACAACTTCTTATCATTAAAAGTCTTTAATTCTTAATCAACATAGTGTTCATCGTTGAGCTAAACGTCGCGTCGGTATCATTTCCAAGTAACTTACCATCATTACAAGACTCAAAATTTTAATCAAAATCCATATCATGTTCCTTATCATTACACTCTTCGAAAAAAATTACAGATGCTTTTAATATATTTTTTCTCAGTAGCGATATAATTTCCTGTCATTTAAAACTCTACGGTATTTAGAAGAACTTTCAGCATCGGATCGGCTATATGCTTTTGTCAGTATTGTGTAAACCCTCATTACATTCCAACCGTATTATTTTTCATTTTCATTCATCACCAAGCTGAACATGTTTATGCCGACAATAATTTGAATCAGCGTCTTCAAAGCATCGCCATTGGCAGCAATACTAATACTTATTACTTTTGCATTAAAATTATAATCTACAATTTTTTTTTGGCCAACAATGCTCAGGTTATCACCCACTACTAACGAAATTGTATCAATCTGAACTACGAATAATATTTGGCTGAAGTAGGTTTAATTTTTCTCCAATTTTTTTATTTTCTGGAGTTCTTATTGTGTTGAATCTTAAAAATATTTAACCACAAATAGTGTCATAATTTTGAATTATGCTAATTATCTTTTTGGTTTGTCACAATCGTGTAAGTAGAATCAGAATAACAAATAAGGATATGATGAGTAAGTATTCAATTACCAAATTAGCATGAAAAAAAGATTAACACGAAAATACTCGTTGAATATGAGACAAAATCCATAACCTTTTGAAAGTGTATGTCCTACGTCGAAGCGAAGATGTGCGCGTGACCACATTGAAAGTCGGTAGCCCGGGTTGACTCCGACATTTCCTCATGACTTTAGTTTTCGCCATGACGTACGCAACTTATTAAGCACTGACCATTCACTGGACACCTACTAGGAACTTTCAAAGACTATACAAACTATACCCGAATCCGATACAAATAAGAACAATGGAACCTTAACTAAACTTTATTATTATACATTTGGTAAAACGTAAACACCAGAATACAATGGCTCCAATGCACGGGGTCTCTTCTACACCATAGACGTACAAACAAAGCACAATAAAATTAATAATTGTTATAACAAGATGTTTAATAAACTTTTGAAATATAAATTACCAATTTATATTACAATTTAAATTACTGAAATGTGGTGTACTCGAATGCTATCCATCCACCTTTTGCATGCACGACAAAATGAAACGGCGACGTAGGTAGGTACGAAGCAGTTACATTTGAACAAATACATATCCAAGGTCAACTTTTTATGAGCAAATAATATCCAATCGGACACATGTAACCATTTGTAGTAAATTATAAAATAATGCGTACTATTATGATGCGAGAGAGACAATGTCTATTTTCGTTGAGTTCAATGTACAGGAATGAATATAGAAAACAACGTAACGCGTAGCCTTCAGCACATAGAGTGTGCATCCGAACTAAATTGATATTAGTTCCACTTCAACTGTGAGCTATTACGCCAGTGATGACAAATATATTCCTGTAATTAGACACCTACTCATTACAGAGAGGGAAATGTTATCGGATACATTGTTCCTGCTGTAAATAGTTAGTTATTAGCCGTAGAATGATTGTTTGTATCCATTCTTCGTGTATCCAAAGCTATCTCATTGTTCCTATCTCAAGTCACAGTTAATGTTTAGGAAACTTCCGAAACACTACGTTAATCAACATTCATGTCCGCGACTTAGTCTTTGTGGAATTCGTAATATTATTTTCTTCACAAAAGGAAAGCATTGTATTCCTTGGCAGTATGGTTACGGTCTGAACTATCCTGAATATTGATCCACGTATGCAGGTTTCATCAATAATTTCAGTACTTCTCGCGGCTAAAGACAGATACTGATAGACAACATTTGAATAAACTACTGTTGTGGTGTCTGTATTGATCATCATGAGTGTTGTTTTTTTGATATTCAATAAGTATCAAGTAATCAAGAGGAGACAATCATCATAAGCGAGATCGCATCACCGGCAAATGGCAAATAGCAGCAATTAAGTTCAGGCCGATTATAACCAACTACTTGTGTATATTCTCATGAATGATGGTGTCATGCTAATCCAAGCCAATTTATAATACGACTGCAGAACATTCAACAATCAATATGGAACACAGGACGACGGGAAATATTGTATACCATATAAAATGCTATGTATGGCATTTTTCCAAGTAAGTTAGCAGAATTTAGTAAATACCTTGAGGCACCACCGTAGTAAGTTAGGTATTTTTACCGACTCCACAAAAGAAGGAGGTTCTCAATTAAACTTTATTCTTTATGTTTGCTACCTCAATACTTTCAACTGCTTGAACCGCACTTATGTTTTGCACTGCAGAGGACGCAGGCAACACTTGACTAAAAATATATAAAAAAATGTCTTCAAAAAAAGAAAAATAAAATTATGGGAAACAAATTAGGTACTTACTTACTTTTAAACTCGGTATCAAACACCAACTTCAAAAGAAAATACATATAATTTTTCTTTTGGTATTTTCGAGTTATCTGCGTCTAATGCAGTCAGTAAATACGAATACTTTTGACACTTAATAAGTACTACATTAATTGAAACATTGAAGAAGTATTATGTGATGAAACACATTGAGATATCAATATAGGTCATGAAGTCCAACAACAATCTAATAATTCAACAAGGTTATGGTGAAGAGAGAATCCATAAAGACATTGTGTTGTTGCGCCAAAATAAACTCGGGCAAGTTTGTTTCGTCGGCGCCCGCCTGTCTGCCGTTATTTTTCCACGTGTATCTCATACACAGATATTTGTAACCAACAGCAAGTATACATACATACATACATATGATCACGCCTGTATTCCCCGAAAGGGTAGGCAGAGGTGTTGTAATCACAACACCCACTTTTCACCGAAGATGATTAGGTGTCAACGTGACAGATGGTGCGTCCATCGCCGTCTCAGACACTTTACATACTTCATTGACTTAGAAATATGCAGGTTTCCTCACGATATTTTCTTTCACCGTAAAGCACGTGGTGTGAAATCACTGTATATAAGTTTTTTAGAAAAACTCATTGTTACAGGCCCCGCTGGGATTCGAAATTGCGTCGCTTGCGTAGCAGACGATTACCCAAACCTCAAGGCCACCACGGCTCAATTATAAATAGCAAGTATAGGAATATAGGAAGCATACGCATATAGAGAAAAATTGTCAGAACTTAAACTTCGTATAACATGAGGAAATCAAGAATGATCTGACAATGCTGCTTAAAACATCCTAGATATGATGCAGAAATTAATGTGTAATTACCCATAATTTTTTTAGGGTGCGTGTATGGTTCTGAATTTAAAAGTCTGATTCTAATCCTTTAAGGTAAACAGATTTGGCACCAGAGTTAGGTTTATTTTATGATATGTAGAGCTCATACTTTAATCTATTGTAAGATTAAATTCTAAAAGAAAAAAACGTTATGGATTTTTTTATATATTTCCAAATGGATAGTACCAACCGGTGCTCTGTGCCAATCATGTTCGCCTTGAAAATCTAGACCTCTAGACCAAAAATCCCTTGTTTCATCAAAAAGAAAATAATATACAGAGAACTCTTTTTACATTCCCTTTACTGTCCATATCTTTATAAATTCTTTAGTAACTCGTTCAACTTGCAATCGTTAGAGAATAGTAAATGAAGGCTAAGGCGTTTACATATTTTAGAATCTTATCGATCCCACGTGCATATTTAGAAACGTTAGAAAGCGTGAAGTTGTACATTAAAGAAACCATGAAAGTTCTACAAAATCGTTAAGTAGAAATTGTGTTGGGGGATTATTCCATGAAATAATAATTATGAGTAAAACATGAGGTTAACTTCGTGCTCATTTTCCTTGATCTTAAATTTTCATTAAATTTATTTATTTATCGTGTTTTAAATAGCGAGTTTCAAGTCGATCCTTCGGAAGTTTGTGTTAGGTTCGTCATAAATCCTACGGATATCTAAAGCCTTCTAATATTCCGCCCTCGCGTTTCCGCAGCTGGACCTATCATCGTCCCTCCCATCAATAACAAGGAACCCTTTTCAAGTTATCAGATTATCTAAGTTATGGCTCGCAGTATCGCATCAATTTTAACAATTGAATCTTTTTGAAGGTCATGTACCATCTTGTATTTAGAAAACAAGGTGATATACGTTTTATGAACATCAATCTACCTATAGGAGCTTATGGAAAGGCGTATGTCCTAAATAGATATTGGTAAATAAAAACGACGGTGAACTTACTTTTTTCTTCCATAGCACCCTATTAGTTACACGATTAGTTAATTGAATAATCCTAAACGCCACTACATTCAAAAGTCACTGCGGAAAAGTCAACGTTCATGAACATCCACATATAAAACATAATTTCATAACAAGGGTATGTTATTCGACGCGATATACTCAAATTCGAAGTAATACAGATCCGTGTTTATAAACATGGCTAAAAGACAATTTTACTTGAATTGCCTTTGCATTTCATTAGTGACGAGTAGGTCTTTCCGGTCTGTCATGAGGCTCGTTGGTGTTATATTTGTGATCTTTTTGAAAATCCTCGTCGTTGATAATGTGAGATATTTATAATGATCGTACCTACATTTAGATGAAAATGTATAGTTATGTCAATGAAATATTTTATGTTATTTAGAGGATGATACCACTAAACTACATGACCATAGCTCCTCCCAAGTATGAAGACATACCGGCTGAACAATATTTAAAAGACCTGAATGAAAAAGTAATTGGACTCAAGAGTAACGAAGAAAGGGAAGACGGAGTAGATCTGGACGTCGAAAAGAAAAGTATTGAAAAAACTAAAAAGGTGAGTCCATATTTCGATTAAACTTTTTTTATACCAAACCACGAATGCTAGTTGTTTATTGTAATATATTTTCTTATATACGAATATCATCCGTAATCGATCCTGTAATTCTCAAATATAACACACCAGGGCTTATAGACAAAGTAACAATATCCTCACTCTTCGCTAGTAGAAACGATAGCAAATGTACGGGAATGACATAAGTCACGTGACTGATTTATGTCATTACCATATTTTTATAGTTTCTTATTGTGCGCGGCAAACCCTTACCCTTTAAGGGTATGAAAAATAGATGTTGGCCGACTATCAGACCTACCCGATATCCACACAAAATTTCATACAAAATGGTCCAGCCGTTTCGGAGGGGTTTGGTAACAAACACCGCGACACGAGAATATAATATTTTAGATTTAAGCAATATATTTGGATTGATAGTCTAATCCATGGTAATCCATATTCAGGACCGTATTTATTTAGATTGTTGTAACATTTTATTGAATTATGAGCGTTGGTATTTTCAATTTGCAGCCATGTGCCGTAGTGGTCATGTCGAATATTCAGCATCCGAACACACAGTCGCTGTTACGTCGGTACAGATACAACGCTAATGGTTAGATCATTTAGAATATCATTACGTTTCAATTTACTGCTAGCCTGCTCAACGCTCACTAGAAATACCGTTTAGTGAGTCGAGCAGGTATTTCGCTTCGACAAACTAAAGTTTATATCTCAGCCCACATGATAGTAGAACCACCAGGAGTCAAACCATGAGCTCTTATTGCAATGATAACTCAGTTGTACGACAGTGACAAATGCATACACGTTAGATATACCTGTCTCATGATATGAGTCAATATATCATGGCAATAAGAGCTCATGGTAAGGTCACAGGACTTAGATTTGCATAGCAAGCACTAATGACCCTCGGAGTGAAACACCTATTCGGTTTGGATGAGTGGTATACGTGCATAAACGCACACATACTTGGCGTTCAAATTAATAAGCAAAGGAACAAATAAAAAAATAATATTTCACTTCCACCAAACGCAATACGGATTCCGTATACGGTAAAAACCGAAATCTTAGGGTTTACCTACTAATCCATGCATACCATATAAATTATTTGATATTGCTTCTTTATCCTTACAACAGGCCAATAACGTCACAATTTCACGGTGTCTATAATATCTGTTCTATTCCCAGGAGTCCTGATTCCAAGCAGTGTCAAATACTTCATCAAATTACCCCAAGGTCTTCGCGCGTCTCCTATTCTTATCCCGTTGAATGATAAATCCTTTTCTCCTCTCGGCGGATTTGTAAGGTACGTTATTTAAATAATGAGGTTATAAATTAACTTCAATATGTATTTTAATGATCAAACGAATGACATTTGTTCTGTCGTGGAAATCAATGGAAGCATGCCTATGTTCGAATCATCGGCTGAAATTATGCTTATAGAAAACTTGAATGATTATAAGAAATTTAACCGTTTTACAGGTATTACAAAGAAGTGCCTCCGATTCCGCGATCCTGGTAATAGTAATTATGAAATTAATTTATGCACATGATAATTAAATTTTGATCACGTTTTTATTTCTTTACTTTTATTTATTTATTAAACGATTTTACTGCACTTTATTTTATTTTAAAACAAGTCAATTGAATGGCTAAGAACGTAGGGAATCGAGAGCTCAAAAACTTTCGCCATATTTCAATGAGCCCATGTTTCACATAAGGCTCATCTTGAAATCTATATTAAAGAATATAAGTTACTTATTATTGAGACTATTTTTTTCATATCAGGAGAAACATATGTCAATTCCCAATGAGAATGAACCCAAATGATATCAAGGTTCAATAAGTCCCGTGTGAAGCTAGCATCTGTAAAAACGTATACGTACGGATGACACATTAATTCAGGTTACCAATGGTGTGGTTGAAGCAAATGTTGGAACAATAGAAGAAAACTGCGAAATTGTTTGTCCATAAGACGATGTAAATAAAAAGGGAAGAATATGTAGAAATAGTACCTATGCGATAAACGAAAGAGGAAAGCCACATACATACGATCACGCCTTTATTCCCCGAAGGGGTAGGCAGAGGTGTTGTATTAACAACACCCACTTTTCGTCATAAATGATTAAGTGCCAACGTGACAGCCGACGAGTCTACATACATGCATCTTTGAATTACTTCTCAAACATATGCAGGTTTCCTCACAATGTGTTCCTTCGCCGCAAAGCATGCAGTGTGAAATCATTGTACCTACATAAGTTTATTTAGAAGAAGACATTGCTACAGACCCCGCTGGGATTCAAACTTGCGTCGGTTGCATAGCAGGCGATTAGCCAAACCCACAGCGATTAGGCTCAAAGTTAAAAAGAAAGCCACATACTTATTTAATTCGTTTCTGGGTAGCCCAAACATCGATTGTTTAATAATTTTGTAATCCGACCTCAACGTTGCACGAATGCTAACGGTCGAACCCAAAACAATACACCGTAGGGGAAACAATAAGTAAATGAACAACCCTGTGTTCACTCACAATCCATTGTTTATGTTTATTACTGATGGCATTGCTTGTCTGCACCTGTGATAATCTACGCTGGATCGATGACGACATTGATAACGGCATTCAATATCGACCGAACAATATTAATATTATATCGAGTGGAACTTTACTAGGTGGCAATGCTACGAGGCCTCCTATTGATTGTGTTGAACTTATTGCCACTACATAACCAGTTATTAACACTTTATAAAAATACTATAGACCCGAGGTTTTTACTGCGTAGAATCTATAGCTTAACAAACAAATAAAATTGAAGAGTCTGTTTTTAATTCCAAAATAACAGCTTTTTACTAAATCCATATGGAAATATTACGGTGCTAACATAAAAATATTCTCCTTCTGTCTGTCTGTCCGTTTGTTGCGGTTGCGGACAGATTTTAACGGCATTTTCACTGGCAGATAACAAATGTTACCACAAGTAGTTTGGCTACTTTTATTTAAAAAACAACGGGTCATCCATGAAATTAATACTACGGGAGTAAAACCTCGGGGCACAACTAGTTAACAATAAAACCTATGTTTCATTGTTTTTTTAATTAAAGTAGCCTGCAGTGTGTCCTTCCAAACCCTCATGACATCAGCTATATGTTAGTCGAAAGTCCTGATAAAACCAGTCCAGCCATTTCAGAGATATATCATACATTCATTATATATCTCTGACGTGCCTTTAGTTAAAAGCTTTTAATTTTGAATAAAGAAACTTGAAGTGTCTGTTTGTGAAACATAACAAATTTTATTTATCTATATAGATTGTATGGAATAGATAGATATCGATTACGCAACGCCATGTTTATTACTTGACCAAATCAAACCAATGGATAAACCGAAATAACCGGTTCTAGCACCAATCGTAAACTAATAGTTTTTACTGATTCTGCACCATTCCAATTACGTTTCAAGACGTGGCTATATTTACTGCTACGTAAAACTAAATATATTCACTTAATGTTCGCAGGTAATTCCTCTGATTTGTCTGTTGGAGTCGTAACTTGTCATGTCTGCTTTGTTTCAATCTTTAATACTCTTACATTTACAGAAAATATTTTAACACTAAAAACAAGTTGCACTGCATTCTTTCCGAATCTCTGTAAACAAATAAATCCTCGTTCTCAAACACTGGAAGTATTTCTTGGCTGAAAATGGTATGCGTTCGCTGTGCTCCCATTATAGTAATTGGCAACCTCCATACCAACTAGAGCAAGAGTTAATATTACACGATAGAACTTGGAGTATTGTTGCTCTGTGAAAATAACAACAGGGTTTATGTCCTACCCTAGACCACAGTGTAAATGGGACTCACTTTTCGGGATACAACGTAAAGCACCCATAATAAATCTGGATAAAGGAAAAAATATCCAGTCAAATTTTAAGTCAATCTGAAAGACAGCTTTTGAAATATTAAAGATACATCCTTAGACATGAACATCCCTCATTTTCGTATTGAGTAGATCAAAGGGCCCAACTATGAGCTCGTATTGATTGCAATATCAACTATCATTGGATAGTTCAGCTGTGCGACACTGAGAGATGTATTCACGTCACATATATTTGTCTTACAATAATATGAGTCAAACTATAATGGCAATGAGAGCTCATGGTAGGGCTCTAGATACAACAAACTTCATGCTCAGATGGGGTGAAGATGTGTCTCCATCCCCAACTAGATGCCCTTAATAAAATTTATTTATTGTGATATTTGGTTTTAACGTATAACATTACAACACACAGTATATATCACAGAACACAGAAAAGCAATACATATCAATTACGTCATCGGTAAAATTATTTTAGAAATCGTATCTGTGGTTCCTGAGCATATTTCATAATATCGAGAAATAACTTTAACCTCTACAGAAGTCTACTCAATGTCGTCATTATGTATAATAGTTTCAAACACTAAATATTATGATAGATTTAATAAAGATACGAATATAATATCGGAGGCACTTATCAATTAAGCCCTATCGTTAAAAAGTCATCGTTTAAAAAGACAAAAAGGAAACTGCAATTTCCATCTGCAAGATGTTAGCCATACAAAAGGCAGAGCCCAAATGTTGGAAGCCTGCCAATGCCTGCACATGCTTCGGAATTTAACTCTGCTATTATGGACATTGGACATAGTACAAAAAAGCCCTAATAGGTGGCTAAATTTAATTAGATACTATAGTATCAAAGGATCCAAGCGCGTCTCTCATGTTTAATTCAGTAGGATATTAGTCACGTATAGTGTGCTTAAGTGCGATGGCCTTGGCTAGGTTACCAGTTCGTAATATTTATCGAGGATAAATACACGTACAGAAATTCGACGATGACGCACCTTGTCAGCGATATCCGTCAATAGCCAAGCAATTGAGGTCATGAATTAAAGATTTAGGGTCAGCATTGCACGTGTTATTCTCTTGCTGGCAATTGACAAGTTCTACACCTGGTTGAGCAATTTGTGGACATCATTCGTGGAATGTGTGTATTTTAACTGCTATTGTGAAATATCTAACCTAAGTATTTTGTAGGAAAAAAATAATTTAACGCATATTGTAACAAAAAAACATGAGTAGGGCGTTAATAGGGCTTCGCGAGAAGAGTAAAATATTCCAGTTGAACCATAAAATGCAGTGCCTCAATTAATTAGCTGAGTACCTACGCAACCCAGACGGTGATAACCGTTCAATTTATTTCGTTACAAATTGGCTGAGGGTAAATTTCAAGAGCTTCATAAGCGCAGACATAGATTATGTCTGTGCTCAAAAGCCTTTGTTAAATATTCGATGACCTCCCTTAAAATACAGGTATAAAGAATTATAAAGGAAACCTCATCAGATATAATTTAATAAGCGTCTACATCGCTTTTCAATGAACATTTTAAGGACCAAAGATTTAGGGGTTAACCTGTGTCAATTGTTAGATCGACGACTACAATGTAAAAATGTAATAACATATGTAATCCGGTCTGGAATAATACATAGCTTAAGGTACTTCTAATCGTTTTAAAAAGCTATAAATAACAAAGAAATAAAATAATTGCATAACATAAACTATAAAGGAAATATATTTCCTCCGTCCGAGATATCATCAACGTTGGCGTACGAACCCGTGAACTTCGCAATAACGGACGGAAATGTTTTAAGGCCATCTATCATTTTACACAATCAAGATTATGTTTCGCAGAATGACATGTTCAATATCGTAAACCGATTTATCAGACCAAAAATATTGTATCAAGTACTCCCCTTTTGCTCAAAAAATTCACACAACAAATTTCAGATTTTCGAGTTTATCATCATGATTTAAAGATAAGTTGAGTTGAGAGTTGAGCTGAAATAATGAATGTGATTAAGAATTTCAACATTGTGTCATTCTCACACTGAATGTCCTAGAAGAAATAATATTAATTCACAATATGCCCACTCGTAATTCATCTCGGACAGGATAATGTGGAAAGTTTCCAAGTGATTAGAAAACAAGATAGTCAAGATTGTGGCTCTGTTTGAGTAGGTTAAACCGAATATCCTAGTGTCGAAGTCTTCTTGTTTTTTAAAGCAAGCAATAAGATAAATCCTTTTAATTTAATGAGGAACGCGGTGTTGAGTCTACACTGTAAGTTCCGATTCAACCGCACGTTTTTTCATTATATCTGAAGTTTCAGTTTAAACACAAATCCAAGACCATATGTATGGCTATCATATTATGTGGCTTTAGGTCAATTATAATATATATTATATAATATATAGTAAATAAGTAATCCATTCTATCCACAATGAAATTTATAAGTAATCGTTTGTAGTGTTAATGAACATTATTTGGCGAAGGATTGAATCAGATTGAGGATTATCAAGATTCGGACGTTAGTTTGATGTGATAATATAATGTGACGTGACGTGGCTTCCATACATCAGAGTAGGCACCCCGTTATGAATGGCCAGGCGCGCATTTTTTGTTATTGATTTTTTTGTCTTCTTAAAAGGTATTTGTTCACAAACAAGTATATATTAGAATCTTGATATAGATATATTGAACGATGTAAATCAAACGATACTACCTAAAAATTTTACAGCGCCCAAATGGTGAATCACCAGGTATTTGAGGCTGACCAGTCGGATATAATAATCAAACCACGTCTCTGCCAAACTTGGACTTAGCCATATTATTATATTATTCATATTAGAATTATATTTGGTTGCTTCTTTCTGCAATAAGTTCGTTATTTTATGCGACGCTATACCTCCTCATTGTTAGTTATGTGACCACATACATAATATCATGGGCTTCCGTCCATTCTCATCTGTGATACCATAGGGCTTGAGTTTCTTTGAAATTAAATCATTAATCATACTTGAAGTTTGAACCCAAAGTCTTGTCAAATTAGATACAGTTTGCGTTGGCAAATACATTGATCAGTCAAACTCTAAAGCTACCAGAATCAACTAAAGCTATCGATTGGTACTGTATTATTACTGCTTTCATTGTTCAATCGGACACTTAAGCTAAACTATAAAAACAAGAAATCCGTTTAGTACGCCTTTAACTGCTCTTTCTTCTTAGATGTTGTGAAGAAATAATAAGTAGGTACAATATATAACTACTATTATAATAAACTAGCTGTGTCTCGTGGTTTTACCCGCGTAGGATTGTCAATAAACATATTCTTATTTTTGTAGCATTTTCCATTAGCTTCAGTGTCAGTCAGGTGGTTACATAGTAGATGGTAATTTTGAATGTGACTCGTTTTGTTCCCAGACATTGACAATATCATTAATTGAATGACCACAGACTAAATTTATCAGTAGTTACGACCGCGTTCGTAACAAATTCAGCATAAAAAAGGAAAGGTTCTGATTTACTACACATGGTAGATAATGTAAATTTTAGCTTGCCCTTAACAACACACCGCGCGGGCTATTTCGGTAGCGCGACCCAGCGATAAGTGGGTCGACGGCATATGGTAAGAATCTATCATATGCAGGTTGCGACACTGCTCTGCATCGACATCCGCCGGTGCATTTGAACGTGTTGAATCGAAAGTATGAAAACGTATAAATTAAAAGTTAAACCTTAGATCGTAGAAAGAAAAGGGAATTAGGGCTTATTATCATGGTCAATATCATCATTAACTTTGACGATTGCTTAGAGAAGTCAAGTAAATACTGTTTGCACATGAAAGAAAGATATCATATCAGTATGCCTGGAGTTCTGCGAGAAGACTGAATAAAATTATAACCTATCTTAGTTTAAGTGGTATTTTGTTATCGTCTCATGTGGTATTAATAACATTACATAATATAGAAGTACCATAAGAACGAAACCTCCTTATTACAAAACATGGTTTAACTAAAACTAAACTCGAAGTATAACTATGCCCATCCCTTTTTAAATTCGTATCGAAAGTGATGGAGTTACTTTTAAAGCATGGACTATCTTAGCCTATGTTTCGTAGTAAGGGGGGAATAGAACGTAAGTTAGTACCTATTTAAGTATATAATAAGCAACAAAACAAGCAACACGTCACTTTTACAACCGGTTTCACCAGACACTTGACAACTTGCTTAAATTAACCTATGACATTATTATCATAGGTTAATTTAAGCAATTTTAAATCTATGTTTAGAAAAACATCAATACCGTGTCTTTCCGTGTTCAATGACAGCTGGATTGGATTTGAAACAAAAAGCTGAAGATAAAACAATTGTTTTCAAGATATACAATAACAACATAAATATTTAACGTTATTTCTATGCTCGTCTTATTTATGCCTGGAATACGATAGAAGTTTTGTCGCTTAACTAGCGTAGTTTGTTTCGCTTCATAGATATTTGAATACAAATTTACTTGAACGTAATGAATGAAAAATATCTTTTGGTCATCATCAGTCCACCATAAACATAGGAAGCTAGAAATATATTCTTAACACCTATTTACGAATGCTGACTTAAATCTTAATCTTGAATACACTATGGTAAAGCTGACAAACACCTGAGTATTATCAGATAAGTAGATTGCAGGTGCTCTATGATATCTATTGTCTTAACATATCTTATCAGCCAGGCTGTACCAATACATAGATAGAAATATACTTCCAAATCAAACGATAGGAGACGTGGTGGCCCGTGGGGTTTGAATAAAGCTCTAATCCCAGCGGGGCCAGCTCCAATGGGTTTCTAAAAAAACATATGTACAGTGATCACACCACGTGCTGTACGGTGAAGGAACACATCGTGAGGAAAGCTGCATATGTCATAGAAGTCATTTAAATACGTATGTATAGTGCCTGGGGCGGCGATTGATTCACCATCTGTCACGTCGTCACATAAAAAATCTTCAGTGAAAAGTGGGTATTGATATTACAATACCTACCCCTTCAGGGAATAAAAACGTGAGCATGTGTATGTATCAAACGATATCGATTTGACACCCACTTTGTCATACTTGTACTTTATTTAGATTTTATGATTGACGTTCGAACACCTGCCTTGTTTGTCTGTTTCTTGATATATTCGAGCCAAAGTCAATTCGTTATCTTATCACAATAAATCGCGTTATTGTCTGAAGTTAATACATTCACATGTCTAGGTGTGAGGTACGTAGATCTAAGGGTATTTACCGAGGGTTTGAGTCAATACAAATTTGCAACAATCTGTAACCTTGGACACCGGATACAAGACGGAAACATCAACGAAGTACCAAATCCGTGTAAAGCCGATTTGGGATACCCCGGTTGTGACACCCAAGGCCGAGCTTTAACCGTAAATAATTCGTTCTTGACCTGGGTCATTCAAACACAATTCCTTTCTTGGTATTGTACGATAGTGGTAGGTTTTTTTATTGGTATTTGTGTAAATGGCAATAAAACGTACTTATCATAACTATCACACTAACATGTAAATACTACAGTGAAATACTTATAAAATTACTACTGCATAGTCAAGGACACGCTCATAACTCGTGACAGCTCCTGCAATTGCGAAAGTATATTTTTGGTCCTTCGAACCACGATTCGTTTGATGAAGAATACTTTACTAAATAATCGCCCAAATATTTCGCACGGGCTTCGAACGTAGTATCACGGGGCTCTACCATAGCCTAAATTGTATTTAAATAAATCGTACAACGAGAACGAAACCAGAGGCAGACGCTAGTGTATTGAAAATGCCTAAGTTTGTTTAGTTGGTCTTTGAGGCGGCACTGTTGGGTGTTAATTTTATTAGTTCAGTATAAGAAAGGTGTATTCTTAAATAAACATTATGTCAGAAATTTTATAGAAAGGTTAAAAAAATACATTATCAAGGGCAGCGCATGTTGCAGGGTTGTCACTATGAAAGTCATGATTCATTAGGTAAGTGGACGTTATAGTCAATTGGAGCCTGGCACTACCAGGACTGATGTATTAGGAGCTATTTACATCATTATACATGTATGAGTGACGCATACAGACATAGTGAAGGTTTGTGTGTCATCTCTGGATAACATTGTCCTACCGTGTCGAATACTTACCCCATACACAACATTCACACACAGTAGTATCATACATAAAATACTTGGCAAGTATGGTAAGATGAAAACTCCAAAATTTGGAGGCTAATAACCCAGTGTGGTGTGA
The DNA here is from genome assembly GCA_929442735.1 of Watsonalla binaria. NCBI lineage: Eukaryota > Metazoa > Arthropoda > Insecta > Lepidoptera > Drepanidae > Watsonalla > Watsonalla binaria. Next base: position 5,026,906 of record OV838932.1, read on the forward strand.
AGTGTACAGACACTCGTACTAAGATACTAGCTATGCCCGCGCGTTTGACCCCCGCATATTCATATGTCGCTTTATTAGTTTCAAATAAAAGTAGCCTAGTTCCTTGTAACATCAGCCATCTGCCAGTGCAAGTCCCGTTAAGATTTTTCGGAAATAAGACAGTTTTTTCATGTAAAGACTAACTGTATATACTTCCATATGCAGTTAGTGAAGGGCTGGCTTAATTGGAAATACAATAAGACACTTAAATTTTAACAAATTTATAAAAAAAATATTGTCTGTATCAAACAACATTTAAGTCGTTCAACAATGCGTTAGCTATCACCTATATGGGTTTTATGAGGACAATTTTAGCTCAAAATGTACTTTGTCTGCAAATAATTTTTTCTATCTAAATTGATTTAAATTCCAATCCATTTAAATGATAAGTGCAGAATCATCTTAAAATTTATTTATCTATTAACAATTAATATTCAAATGATTGTTTAACATATTTTCATCAATACTTCTTACTTCATATTATTTATAAATTCATTATTACCTATGCTAATGCTAATTCCTAATCTATACTAATATAAAGCTGAAGAGTGTGTTTATTTGCTTGAATTCGCAAATCTCAGACTACTGGTCCAATTTAAAAAAAACATTCCATTGATAGATAGCCCATTTATTGAGAAAGGCTATATATCATCATGCAAAGACCAATTTTAAAGTTGGCATTAGCCCAAAGTAACTATTCTACTCAGACAAAGTCACGGGCACTAGCTAGTGAATTAGTAAATAGCTTTCATGTTAAATGTCATCCATCCATAATACATGTTTATTATTAATAGAGCCATGGTAGCCATGGGGTTTGAGCAGCCGCCTGTTACCCAAGCGGCATAAGTTCATATCTTGGCGAGGAATATTCCAATGGGTTTTTTCAAAAATTTATGTGCAGTGATTTCATACCAGCTTTATGGTGAAGGTGACTTTCTTAGATGGTGATAGACTGACCATCTGTCACATTGGCACTTAATGATCTTCGATGAAAAGCAGGTTTTTAATGCCTACCCCTTCGGGGAATACAGGCGTGAGCATATGTATGTATAAATAAAGATATAAATACAGTAGTGCTGACAAACTAAAACTTCCCAACATGCCACTTGACACAGAAAGCCATGAGGAGAGCTTTCAGCACTTCAGCTAAAAGCCTGCCAAGTGGTTAAGTTACCTACTCTGATGCTGAGACAAAATAACAGCTACATTTATGAACAAAAAATGGGATAGTAGTATTCACACATATATGCCAATGCAGCATAGAATAATTATAAAACCTATTGGGTACTAGTGATTTATTTTAGCTCCCTTCTTTGTCTAGTATATGCAAATGCTACTGTGGATCACAAAGTCTTGGGTTAAACCCTGGGTTGGGCCAATGTATTGTTAGGGTTTTTTCATCTGCATTACCCAGTAAGAGCCCAGGGTCTGGATTAGAGCCCGGTCAATGGCAATAGGTATATCACATGGGACTAAAACATAACTGGTGATATGTGGGTGTATTATAGTAATATACATAGACCACTGTCTAACCCTATGGGGCTACAGGTGTAAACATATGTATTTATGTTCTAATATTATAAACTAGCTGTGCCCCGCGGTTTCACCCACATTGATATAGTTTTATATAATATATTGTTTTAAAATTGACAAAGTTTCATACAAACTTTCATCCCCTATTTTATCCCCTTGGGGGTAGAATTAATCAAAATCCTTTCTTAGCGGATGCCTACGTCATAACATCTACCTGCATGCTAAATTTCAGCCCGATCCATCCAGTGGTTGTGCATTGATTGATCACTGTCAGGCAGTCAGTCACCTTTGAGTTATATATATTTAGATGGGAAGGTGTCTGTTACCTTTTAACAGCCAAGTCGCTCATACAATAGCTTTGACACTGGGGAGAGACATAGGGTAGTCAGGAAACTTGTCACAGGTAGAAATTGGTCTAATATTAATGCATAAAATGATCAACAATGTAATAACACTTAAGTATTTAAATTGATATAAATAATTTAATATAATAATTAATTTCTTACCAAGTTTTGCGTATGGTCAGGAGGCTTCGAGCAGGCTTCTTGCCACTTGCATCGGTAATGACTGAGAAACGATCACTTAAACTTCGCTTTACTTCAGGCAGTTTGAAACTTGAAGACAACTTCAAAGACTTGCCTGTAATGAGGTTTGGCCCCTTCTTACTCCTGAATTCTACTTGGTTCTCAGGCTCCTCAAGTTGCAGAGACACACTTTTACTCTGTCTTTGACTCTTACGGCTATTCTCAACACTCGAAATATTCTTAAATTCGTGTTCACTCTCGCCAAAACCTTGGACGAAGCAAAGCATAATTTCCTCAGGATATGATCCCTTCATTTAGAAGGTCATTTTTTACACCTGTTGTCAATTCCTGGTAAACGTATTATTGTTCATTTTCAGACATAACCGGAGTCAAAACGATTTTAAATTATTAACTACCTGTGAATCCTGGTTACAACAACTGGGTTAAATAAAAGGTATCGGAAGTAATTAACGTTATTAATTTGTTGCTAAAGGTTTTTATATATCCAATTCACTCACAAACGGAACTTTTCAACTTCACTAAATTACACAGTTATCACAGTTTTATGTCCTTGAAACATAAACAAACAGTACAACTTTAAAATCTATAATCATTGAGCCGAATCCAGTGAGAACCAATACATTAAATGAAATTATGACATTTTATGTCAAGTCAACTGTCAGACAAGTCAACGTTCGGTTTCGGTAATTAGGGTGCTTTGCGTTCGAAACACAGTTACCCACGAGCTCAGCCGTATGAGAACTAACTAGCCGTAGCCGACGCGAAGCGAGAATCGAATCGTGAATCCAGTCGAGTTGCCGCCCCCGCGCTGTGTTCGACGATACGCAAAGAACATGCGCCGCACGCCTTGCTGCTGACATTCACATAACTCATAACATTGTGACTTTCCGTAGATAGTAGTCGTCTATGACTGTGAAAATAGGACGATACAAAACGTATTTACTTTGTCATCGTCGTCATTATTTTCTTAAAATACTTTATATAAGTATATACTTTCATACACATTTAGTAAAAAGCTATTATTTTGGAATTACAGTATGTATAGATTAACGAACAATTTGAAGTGCTTATGAAGGCAACTGATATATTTTTGTGATATGAATATAGTTGATAGTTATTTTATTATACTTTTTATTTTATTATACTTTATATTATATCTATACATCTTTAACTTGGATTTTAAAAAAATGTTATACCATAAGAACCTGGCAAGAAACTCAGTAATTACTCTTTTCAAAAATATGATTCAATTTAAAGAATACAAAGTAAATAATTTAAGAAACGTAAGCTCATGGACAATGATCCATTGCACAAATGTCGATAAAAATTAACATAACTAAAAATCTAGTACTTATAACTAAATGCGTAGCTTGAGATAACCAGCCCCACAAGCAGCACCTGGTCACAAGTATGACGTGACTGCCAGCCATTGACCTCCTCAACCATCATAGAGGGAAGTGGACAACCCGTCATCCAGACGCCGCCGCAAGCAAAGGCATTTTAGTGAGCATGACAACTCAAGCCAGTCAAACAAAGATCAAAAGTAATAAATATTAAGAATTGTAACATAAGTACAGTGTCCATGATACTACTTACAATATTTATCTGGTAATACATTATTCCAAGTTTCTTTATCACATATATAATCACTAACTGTATAATAACCCTTTTTAAGTAACACAGATTTAGTCTCTTCAAAATTTATCAAAGGGTAAGTAGGTAACTTATTATAAAAGCGTATACATTGCCCTAAAAATGATCCCTGGACTTTCTGTAAGCGGTGTGTAGGTACTACTATTTTATTTTTGTGCCTTGTGTTGACATGATGTACATCGCACTTATTTTGAAAAGAATTAATATTTTTATGTACAAGTAATAAATTTGCTAAAATATACTGCGAAGCCACTGTTAAAATTCCTTTCCTTTATTTATTCCTTTATTTATTTAATCGCGATGAGCTTAAGTAAAACTATTCCGCCAATGTCAAGTTATTGTTGAGAAAAATATCAAGTAAATTGTTATAAATATGTGGAGGAACCCATTGGATTCCTCTGATTCCTATTTCTTTAAATTTTTCCTTCAAAGATGCTGTCACCTAAAATGTCATGCATGAAAGTTGGACCATAGTCACATCACGTGTCAAAGACACGGCAGAACAGGAACACTCCAAATTGTTATTAGACCAATGACGACTGTAGATACCTATTTTCAAAAGATAAAATCACAAAAGTTTTCTCTTCTCTGGTTAAGTTTTAACGGCGTGCTTTATTTATCGCATATTAAGGGTTGTGCTGAAGAAACTCCAGGATGGATATTCTTTACTAGCCTTTCACTTTGCACATCTATGTTATGTCTGCCTGTTTACTCCGGCCGACAGCTGTACTAACGGTACTAACTAAAAACATATCAATAAGTAAAATAAGTTTTATTATTAATCCTACGCGAGTAAAACCGCAAGGCACAGCTAGTCTAATATTATAACACAGAAGTACTCTGTTCACAATGCTTGCAAAATACTGCAGTACTTGGTTGGTATCTCTACTTTAATCGATTTCCAACTGGATTATATTTAAACAAACCAATGAAGAGTAATATTGGCGTCAGAAGACCTAACAAAAATAGTAAAATAATTGAACAGTATTTGCTTACAATATTTCCGTAACTATTTGAGAAAGGTACCGTCTGTTGGTCTATTATAAATCGTGATCAATAAATTCCCTTTTGAAAAATCCGATCGCCTAGGTAACCGGCGTCAAAACTTGCATTGCGTGCAGGTTTGACGGGACTCCCTCTATTTGGGGGACGAAACGATAATCATTTTAATTTTTTTTCTTTGTTGTGTGCAATAAAGAGTTGTATTATTAATGTGTGAACACCATCTAAGGTTCTTCACGGGAAGGATAAAACTCCCTTCCACTCTTGCCTAAATAAACATATGTGACGTGTAAGTCTGTATTAAATCAACGTGGGCATAAATAGCACATATCTAATATTCCTATGGTATGGGTAAGGAGAAAGGGAGATTTAGTTCAAATGCGTAATATTGCAGTATAAAAACTGCATACATACATACATATGCTCACGCCTTTATTCCCCGAAAGGGTAAGCAGAGGTGTTGTAATCACAACACCCACTTTTCACCGAAGATGATTAAGTGCCAACGTGACAGATGGTGAGTCCATCGCCGACTCAGACACTATACATACGTCATTGAATTACTTCTCAGAAATATGCAGGTTTCCTCACGATGTTTTCCTTCATCGTAAAGCACGTGTTGTGAAATCACTGTACATAAGAAAAACTCATTGGTACAGGACCCGCTGGAATTCGAACTTGCGTCGCTTGCGTAGCAGACGACTGCTCAAACCTCAAGGCCACCACGGCTCTTTAAAAACTGGTATGTTTATAATTTGTTAGCATAGTAAGCAATTCTAAATGAAGGTATTTTGTACTGTTTATCATTTAGGGTGGAACTGACTACTTACATAAATTGCGTGCGTATGTTTGCTGGCTCTCTGGTTACACATATCTACATACCAACTAATTAATGTTATGGAGTACGCACGTATTACATAAACTATAGTTATCATAGATGTTTACGATGACTTAGTTTCTACGCGAGGAATTACCTAGTTAAACTAAATCTATCCAGATAAACAATATTGAAGTGTCTGTTTGTAATTACAAAATCAAATAATTGTATACAAATAGTCATACACCTCCTCCTCATCATACACTCCTATCGAGACCGTCCTTTCAAGTGAAATATCATACAAAATCAATCCCCCTGATAGCAAAACATGGTATACCAAGACTAGACCGAATTCGAAGTAAACTTATGTCTAGCCCTTTTGAAATACGAACCATAAAAAGAACTCACGCCATCCCGGAAGGGTTCCCGAAGGAGTAAGCACCCACTTTTCGCTGAAGTTGATTAAGTGCTAACGTAACAGAGAGTGAACTCCATCGTCGTCTCGGGTACTACATATACATATGTCTTTGAATTACCTCTCAGCCATATGCAGGTTTCCTTACTATGTTTCACCGTAAAGCTCGTGGTATGTAATCAGTGCACTAAAATGTTTTAAAGATCTAATTGTTACAAGCCGCTGGGATTTGATCAAATGCCACGGACACCCCGACTCAAGACATAGAACTATAAAAAAACTATCCAAGGCGATGTTTGTAGATAAAGGGTATGGTTTTATTATTAAAGAAAAACATTATTATAAAGAGATTCGAACTTGCGTCCCAGCGGGGCCTGTACCAGTGGCCTTGTGAGCTTTTCTAAAAAACTTATGTACAGTGATTTCACACCACGTGTTTTACAGTGAAGGAAATCTGCATATTTCTGAGAAAGTAATTCAATGACGTATATAAAGTGTCTGAGACGGCGATAGACTCACCATCTGTCACGTTGGCACTTAATCATCTTCGGTGAAAAGTGGGTGTTGTGATTACAACAACTCCGCCTACCCCTTTGGGGAATACAGGCGTGAGCATATGTATTTATGTAGAAAAACATTACCTACATGAAAATGAGGAACAAAACCAGGTGCATCATGATAATACTATTTTGCAAGATGGAAAGGGTGTTATCCAGTGCTGCCAACTCAGATTTTTTAAAAAGCATAATCGGGGTTGTCAATACGTGAAAATTATAAAAATAGTTTATGAAAAATAAGTAGTTGTACGTACTTTCATCAAGGTGCTATTTTCAGTTTAGGTTTAATCAGATTGGTCGCAAAAAACCTCTTGTTAGTTGAGTACCTATAGGTAATTATCTAAAAATGTAATGTCGCAGTTAGTAATGTTAGTATATGCTTTCTTGTTGTGTTACACGGTTAAATGAGTGTGCGTTAGTTATGAAACGGAATACGTATAGATATAGTATACGTAATACGTATAATAGGTACGTAAGGTACTGGTAATTATGGCCATTTAAGCCTAATGAGAGCCTATTTTGTTAATTGTTAAAAAATGCGTCGATTCTCGGACTGGAGTTAAGTAGCTTTGCAGGAAAGGCCTAAAAGACGTAGAGTTGGCAACGCTGGTGTTATCTGAACGCATAGCTAAATATTTTCCAAGAAGCGATGAAGATTATTTTCTTATAATGTACTTATCTTTATTAATAATACATGTTTGTTTACGTGTTTAATCCGTTAACACTGTAAACAATGTTTAAAAGAGGTTTTAATAATGTTTACTGAACTGACGCACCAGTATACCTTCAATGAAAACATCAAACAACACACTTCGCGGAAGAAAGTAGTAATTTACTAAATATAAATGCAAATTTATCCTTGATAAAAAATATAATAAACATTGTTTCTAACACTAAAGTTGAAGCTTCCGGGTATTTAGAATTAAATTATAATCTAGGTGTTGTATGGAACAGTTATATCCCGCAGATGTTTTGGTAATAAATTATTTAGTAGCCACGAAGATACCGCCCAATAGGAACCACATCACACCAATGCTCCTAGTAAAGGTTCAAACATATTTCTACGTTGGCGATATCGTCTGCTTCTTTTTAAAATTTTGAATTCATTCAAAAAGAAAGTTTTACAAAAAAAAGTAAAACCGCCTTTCAAAATAGGAAAAAATTAATAATAATAAAAAAAATTACTTAAAGTTGGTGTTCAGACGGAGGCAGACTCCGTCAATAAATTACTACTGCGCATTCAAGGTTAGCGCTCATAACTGTGACGGCCGACACCTGTAGCTACAGTACTCCCTATATCATATTTACTTGATGTCACTGCATAGAATATTTAATCAAAACACGTTCATCAGTTCATCAATTGCACTGCAAGGGATAATGTTTTTGTGGATTGTTAAAAAGCCTACCTTCCTTCCAACATTTTTCCTCTATTTGTTTCAAACAGTAGAATCTAATCATCCATGCCGTATTGATTCATGAGGTATCTATTTTGGTAGCTAACTACCCGTACTTAGGTTTTCTTATGGAAATAGGGAGGCGAACTAATAGCTTGCAAAATGCAAATCCGGCCTTTCAAGATGAATTATCTCTACATGAAGGCTCTCAGGTCGTAATGAAGAAATTCTAAACTGTAGATACCTACAGATGGATCTCTTAACGATTTTCTAAACATAACCTACTTATTGATCTTACAGCCGTCCCGTACCACATTAAGGAGTAAACATGACGTTTATTTACATAGTATTCCTCTAAATAGACCACTCTTAAAACATACGTGAGTTATTCGCCATTTAGCCAATTTGGAGTAACAGAACCAAACCAGACGTTGTTTATTTTTCTCCAAGTTTTGCTGTAACTTTCTTCTTTCATGAATTATTTGCATCAACATCCAATAGATGTATTGTGTGCTGTGCCATTTCCCAAATCTGGCCTACATTATAGACAATATTTTCGGAGAAAAATATTCCGGGAATATTTCAGCACTAGGTTGTAAGCAATCTGACGTATCGAGGTGAACAAATAAACCTCAATAATAAATTCCTGGTGTTAACCCAGGCTGCTTAAATTGTTTAAAGCATCATTGTTAAATGCTGTTTACGGCTTTATTTGCGGTATGTTTGTTTTTTTTGATAGCGAGACGATTGAAGATGAATAAATAAAGAATACAATATTTGTACACCCTGTTTGTATTCACATTTTCGGATTTGGGTTAAATGATTCCCATTTCATAAAGTATTGTAAATGTACATACGTCATAGCCTACATTTTCCATCGTTATCCATGTAAGACCTCCTTAATACAAGCATAGGTTCGTTGGTATATTGCAATTCTATAAATGTCGTCAATACTTTTTGAAAACGATGTCACGTTTTGCAGTAGGTGTATCTTTTAAAAGGATCTTATGTGGTGATTACCCTCTCTGATTCTGCCTTCAGTGAAGTTCCCTCCCAGGGCTATTTTATGAAAATGCTTCAGTAATGCTGCGATATGAGGCTTTATTGCTTACCTTGTGAATACACATCAAATATATATAGCAAATGTTGGAACAATTTAACAATGGCGATGGTATCGGTACCGTCCCGAATTTTAAGCAGTGAAAATAGTAAGGATCACACGTTATTTATTCTTTCTCTCTCGCGACATAGATGTTCCAATGGATCATTGGCCACACCGCTCAAAATGTCTTTACATTTACGTCAGGAAATATTTCCCACAATCTATTCTCATGACGCGATGAACCTGTTGACAAACATCCGGTAGCACCTTTGTCTAGACTTCACGCGAACAGTTAACAGCTTCGAATGACGTCGTAAGCTCAGTTATTTTGGCACCGGACAAAAATGAGGGAGTGTCAACCACGTCACTTTCTTTAAATAGAACGGAAAATCAACCTGTCAGCCTGTTTGTATGCTTATTTTGTATTTTCATTCGGCCCATTCATGTCGGTAGACTCGGGAGTTGAGGCAAAAAATACTGATGTCCCAAGTACCTATAGATTTGTCATTTTCTATCGCATTCCTACTATTTTATTTTCATTTCTATATTAGCGTGGTATGGCTAGTAATCACATGGAAAGATAAAAACGTAAATTTCGTACTCAACAATCCAAGAAATCCCGGAGATGATAATATTTTCTGACACCTGATTTACAGCAGCACTAAGATTGTTTATTATATTGTTGTTGCTGATATTAAGATTGTTGTTATTGATAACATCGCACTAAATAAGTAATACACAAACGAAAGTAGTAAACATAAAAACATGTCAAAACCTAAACCTTGAAGTGGAGAACTCCTACAATTACCGCTGTTTCCTGTTACATAGTAGCTTGTCCTATATAAATGTTTTGCTTCAATTATCGTTTCTAGGTCAATTTCTTTATGAACTAGTAAAGTAACGTAGTCAGTTACGACCACTAGTTGAGTCTTCACGTTTCTGTCATTAGCAGGTAACTATTCAATTAATTTGTTTTAGGATAGTCAATCCGTGTTCTCCCTACTAAAATTAGTTAAGGTTAGGTTGGGATTATCTGGTAATCATTCCGAGTCTGATATTTTTTTCTTTACACGAAAGAAAGATCTTGACATGTGGCAAACGGTGGTATTCTCTAAACTAAACTCTGTCTTCCCCATGGGACACAAGCGTGAGCATGTGTATGTTGAAAACATCAAACCAAAGTTAACAATTTGGTCTCGAGCCGGGGTACTTGAGGTTCGGTATCGCCCCGTAGGCTGGAAGTCACACGTCTGAGCTACGAATATCATCACTTGACAGATGATGCTTAATATACTTATATGTTGTAATTATATTCTAGGACTTTTACATTGCCTAAAAACATGGTCAAAACGATGCTTTCTGAATCCTAGCTAGATCAATTTATTACCCTCGAAACCTTCTACATACAACAATTCATGAAAATCATTGGAGCCGTTTCCGAGATTCACATTCGATATAAACTTATAAGAATTACTCGTTTGAAGGTATAAGGTTTATTAATTTAATACATACATATATACATTTGCGCCTGTATTCCCCGAAGGGATAAGCAGAAGTGTTGTAACAACTATATCCACTTTTCACCGAAGATGATTGAAGTGCCAACGAGACAGATGGTGAGTCTATCGTCGTTTGCGGAACAGGCGACAGCTCAAATCTCAGGGCAACCACTGCTCCTTTATTTAATATTATTAACTGCCTAATGAATAACATTAATTTGACAAAGAAAGTTGACCTCAAAGGGTAGTCAGATAAGAATTCAATTGCTAAAGTACAAGGTAAGTAAATACAATTTACAGCCGCGTTATTTTGTACGGTTTCTCAACATCGAACTCGACATCGTTGGTTTCAGTCATAGGATTTGATGCATAATATGTAGAGGATAAGGTTCAATTTCGTTTCGTTAAAACCGACACTCGACGACGAGTGCGACGGTGAGAAACTAGTGAATAACGCGGCAGGCTCGAATTACCTTTCAGCTAGTAAAAAGTCTCGGTTATGATAAGTTAAAGTAATTGTTTTTTGTCCGTACTTGAACTGAAATTACTAACAAGTTGTTATTGGAATAATTATCGCACCTGTGTGTTTATTCGCATACCTACCTACCTATACTGCGGGGTAAAGCCATCAAACAAACAATGCAGTTAATTGCCCCTATGGATTATACTTTGCTGTATGTACCTATACGACCTCAGTAGCTTGAGTGTCATAAAATAGACATCTTATTCTAGGTGTCACACTGCTCCACCCAATAGCCAGGGTCTAAGAATATGGCTATGGTATGCCCTGCCTGTCGTAAGCGGCGACTAAAAGGGGGCCGGACGGCCTGCTGGCGGTGGTCGGGTTGGGAGCTTTGACCACCGAGCCGTGGGCCCGGGAAGGTGGCAGCGCGATGTAGCTCGCGCTGCCTTGCACAGCGAGGTCTCTAGGGGCGACGTCACAGCTGCCCCGGGGATCTGCCCCGGCAATGTGTGGGGGGACACCGGTGCGCTCTATCAGAGTACCCGGAGTCCCCCCCGAGCACTGAGGATGGCCACCGGGAGGTTTTAGTGCGGTAAGAATACCCCGATCTGCCTCTCCCAGGCGGTCGGGGACCTTTTGAAGGTTTCCCCCTCGTCAACAAAAAAAAAGGTGTCACACTGCTGTTACAAACAATTTCTACCACTCTAGATTCACATATTCGCAAATTATTATTCGTAATTATTTATTGAATTACATAACAATAGTATACATAAAAATAGCTGCTTGATTAATTTAAAAGACATTTTTAAGTTAATGTCATACGAACTATGACTATCCGTTAATCTGAACATTAATTGACATGGGTTTAAATTATGTTATTGTAGGTGTATTGATAATTAACACTTATTCCCCCGCGTAGTTCCCGTTCCCGTGGGAGGACCGGGATAAAATGTAGCCTATGTCAGGCGCTATATCATGTTTCTATTCATTGCTGAAAGAATTTTTAAGATCATTGTAGTAGTTTCGGAGCATATGCAAACAAACAATCAAATATTTCTTCCTTCATATATGTAACTTATTAATAAAACAGAAGATATTTTTTCTAGTACTTTCTAGTCCAGTTTGATAAATTATTTCACTGTTGAAAAAATTTAAAGAAATATGTTAAGATGGTTTGGGCATATCGAAAGGCGATTAAAGAAACAAATTTATAGATCGAATGTGAGCGGAAGTGTTGGTAGTGGGCGTCGAAGGAAGAACTATGACCAAATTTATAAAAAAATTCAGAAAGGTCAAATTTGGAGTACTCTTAACCGATGGCAGTATATGAAAAGATGCATGAATGTGGATGAAGCAAAATAAGTATGTAAGGATCGTACCATGTGGCGAACGGTGGTCTCTGCCTAGCCCTATGGCATACAGGCGTGAGCATATCTATGTATGTATTTCATTGTTAGATAGCCTATTTATCGAGGAAGGCTATATCATCACGTTAAAACTAGCCCAGTTTAACCCAGATCACCGATTTTCCTCGTCAAAGGGGTTGCGAAGGTCAGATGGGATACAAAAATGTATGGGATAAGGCCAGGGAGATGATGTTAAGGCTAACCACGGGTTAATGTTAGCGTTAGCCCAAAGTAACTATTTTATGCGGACGAAGTTTCAAGCAGAAGATAGTTTAGTATAGACAATGGTTCTAACGTCCTTTACGCCGTTCCATCGCAGGCAATAAAGTAACATTTTATAAAGCCAGAGGCTACCCAATGCCCTTCCAATAAAGGAAGTGTAGCCCCATTGCCACTAGGTCATGTTATCAACAAAGGAGTGTTCAATCCAATAACGATCGCTATTCGGAATGATTGGTTGATCCAATAAAACAACAGACAACACAACACAGTATGAATATAAGCTTTACCATGCAGTTAGGAATCTAGCCATATATTTGTAATAAAAACGTTTGCTCCATTGAACGTGAGGGTTGTCTGTCAATTTTAATATATTTATTGTTTGTTTGTTAACTTTAACACAAAAACTACTTACCGATTTAAATCAATGTCATAATCAAAATGTATTTCAGAATTGGAAAGCTACAGCTTCAGCAAGTAATATTGTTAGATCCGAAACATTACGCGGGCAAAGCCGCGGGCGAAAGCTAGTGAATTATGGGATGTCTGTCCTAGTTCGTATAATAGAATAATTTTTTTTCTTTAGAACCTTCTTTTTGCATGTTTTTAATGTTAACAAGAATGAATATATTATAAGGATGATTGAACACTTGTTTAAATCAACAAACGCGTAATAAAAAACAGTAGGCACCAGTTTATAATAAATTATGTACGTCTCTGAAGAATTATTTTTTATTTGCCCACACTGTGCTTGATAGCAATGTTTACGTATCAAAGAACACGATGGGAATTCATGATGTTTTTAACTAAATACCTAACTGAGTTACTTAATTATTTCGAAGTAGGTATGTATTGTATGGAATACAAATCACACATAAAAATACATTATCAGAGTGATTTTAACATTTGTTTGTAAAATATACTCGAGGTTCATTTTATGTAATTGGGCCATTGTAGACTTGTACTTGTCCTTTAGCAACGTATGTACATAACATAGCTTTTATCTAAAGTTAAGCAGAAATCCACTTACAAAATCATGGAATCATAATATTATTTGATATTAACGAATAACTGAATTTTCAGGGTAAATGAAAACAAGTATCGCGTTATTTTTGGTACGCAAAAGGTAAAAACGAACCCTTGTAGTCTCGCTCATTAAATATCTCGCGAACAGAGCGAAATAAATGCAACGAAATTCGGAGTTATATGGCTAGTATACAGGGTCAACACAGTACAAATATTTAAGAAAAATATGGTCTGTAAGTTTAGGTAACATGGGTATGAGTATGAAACCTTACCCTCTTCTCCACAGAAGGGAATCGGGCGATAAGCTTCGCCTGCCTTTCAGCCAGGCTTTTCTAAAAGTGGCTAAAGGCAGGCTATCACGACGCAGCGCCCACTTCCCACGAGTAGCACTCGCAACAGAATCAACTTCCATCGCTACCAATTTAACTATGAACAACCTTATCATTCCATCACTTAGTTTAACAAAATTCGAACAACTTAGCTGCAGAATTGTTGGGTTTATTCAAGTGTTCAGTAACATGTTTCACAGCAACGCGGAGAGAATATGAAGCATGACTGAAATCTTCATAAAAGTCTTATCTCGACAGTTTCTGCACTATATTTACTCTTAAAGATACGGAGGTAAAAGAGTAAATACTAAAGTACTTGGCTATTTAGATGATATAATACAACAAAACACATGAACCTTATAAGTATAACTACAAATGACGGGATGTAGATATGTGACGTCATGGTAGTATGAGACGGATGTTATCACGTAGGGTATCACGTATTTAATTGGGCGTCATTTTCATATAGGTTTGAAAATCTGAGCGCCCGGTTTTTGCGCTAATCCGTGCATCTGGGAACTCTTGGAATTCATTCGTGCTCCAGGAGTGGGGTGCACAGTTTCAAGCTTATAGTGGTCGTGGAACAGGAATTTTTGTGTTTGGATACTCATAGAATTAGAACTAAAAATACATTTGCATTTTTTCGAAATTTTAAGTGCAAATGAGCAAATGATTGCGTCGATTACAGTAGTAAGATTTGCTGGAAATGTTCTACTGGCAGTCTAGAAAACTCCCTAATGTTCGTCGGTTGATTAAATGTTACTAATCTGAGTATATTCTAGAGACTTACTGTCCAGGGAATGCTGGTGTGGGTACTCGAAGGTGATGGCGCGGCCGCTCGGCGTCACTGCCGTCGCTCGCTTCCTCGGGCCCCGCGCCCGACCTGAGAGGCTTTCTGCCAACAACATACCATGCTTCTAACACTACCCTCAAACATCAAAAAATAATTCAGAGGGTTAACCTTCTTGACATAACGCAAGTCGTTTGAAAAATGATTTTTTGTCTTACCTAATAGGAGACAATTGATGTATGTCATAAGTTATGGATATAAAAAAAATATATTTAAACGATGGTACGTCCCTATTGACTTACCATCTTACTAAATATTATAAATGCGAAATTGCGTTTGTTGGATTAAACTTTTTTCACGCAACTAGGTTGTGTAGCATTGCATGGCATCGAGATAGTAAAGGGCCTAAGAGTAGAAAAACAAGTAAAAATCTAATAGTCAGAACGCCCAGAGTGATGCTTGACGAACAATGAAAAGTTAGTGAAGTTATTTAAAACCATATCAGAAGGACCACCTTGCATAATATCGTAACTTCATAATGATCCCATAATGGAGGCTTTGTGGGAAAAATACATTTACGATAAATAACGCAGAACTGCCAGTTACATATAATACGTCTGGAAATGAAATTATATGCACGTAGAAGGACAATTTTCTGAGGAATTATATCACCTTACTTATTTTAAAGAACGAAACACAAAAAATACAAGCGCTACTGATACGAAGAAAGAATAGTAAGAACATAGAAGAAAATCATGCACTTATTTTTAGTACCTTGGCATTTAAGCTCTGAAAAAGCTGCAAGCAGGAACTATGTTGTTACGTTTAGGAATGTGTCGCGCGCCATGCCGTTTACCTAGAAACAAAGGCTCGTAAAGCTAAATATTTATTTTAATTCCTACTTAAATAACAACGGGCAGCTTTGTACGTATGACGTCACCAAAGAATCCAGGATATACGCACGTTACAATCTACTTCATGATAATTTTCAAAACTTCCTAATGAACCGGACAGGACATTCGACTACCTAATGACTAAATTACCTACATGAAATAAAAATGTCAATGCAGTACTATCATTTAATTATTATCATATAAGTGAATACTACATTTATCACATTAACCTAGATATTGTAAAATAACGTGATAAATAAATTATAATATTCGAGGATATTTTATCCATGGGGAGAAAAAAATATGGAATAATTTTACTAAAGCAAATTAAGTACGTGAAGTAAATAAAATATAACAACTTAACTTACCGGAATATTCTTCTCAGGCGACTAATGACTTGGTATTGTATATACACTTTAACACTTAACCTGACTACATAAAAACTTGGCAACTTGTTTCTATACACATCGTCCTTGGCTAATTTCGCACAGTCGTATGTTTAAGTTCAGTGGTAAATACACTTAATGTAATCATTTTCTGATTTCAATATTAAATTATGAGCTGGATGAAGTATGCCCAGCCGTCACTCGTCTTAGGAGGGAGTGTTAGACTGCAGATAATATAAATATTTAACAATTCGTAGTAGGTGTAGTTGAGTTTTATTTTTAATACGTAGTGTGTGTATATGTCAGAATATGTTTATGCTATCGTTATTTCATAGATAGGGACATACGACATAGTATCATCACTAAAACTGCGTGGGGCCAACTAATTTTTTTTGAGCAGCGCGTATTAAGACTATAAAGTTTGACGTTTATGATAATAACTAGCTGTGCCCTGCGGTTTCACGCGCGTAGATTAAATTCCGACACATTTAATTCCGGCAGTCGTAAGATGACAAACTTTCATCCCCTATTTTATCCCCTTGGGGGTCATTAATCAAAATCCTTTCTTAGCGGATGCCTACGTCATAACATCTATCTGCATGCCAAATGTCAGCCCAATCCGTCCAGTGGCTTGGACTGTGCGTTGATAGATCACTAGATAGTCAGTCACCTTTGAGGTATATTTATTTAGATAAAACGCCAAAGCTGGGCAAGGGGCCCACTAAGATCGTTTTAAACAGAACTTCTACTGTTTAAAACGATTGTAGTGGGCCCCTTGCACGTTAAAGATGAGATAAAGATGTTTCACCGGAAGGAAAGGGACCGCAACACACCCATATCTATATCTATCTTGATAGCTGATGTCACAAGGTGTAAATTAACATTCTATTATTAAACAATTCGAGGATTACGGAAACGAATTCAAGGTTTCACGAAATAATGCCACCCATGAAATTTAGTCTTCGTTGAAACCGCGAGTCATAGCTAGTTAAAGATAATTAGGGAATGACCGTGCTGAAAGAAAGTTTACAATCGCTATCAGGTCAGAGAGAAGCCTTAGAAAGGCAGACAATTATTTTCAGTTAGGTTGCGGATTTTCTTTTTAAATAGTAGTAACAGTGAAGGTCACAAAAGGCAGTGAATTCGCATACAAACTTACATTGATTGCCGACCCCTACAATGGGATTAAGCCAGGGCGATGATTCGGAAATTTTTGAGTAGTAACCTTGACACAGCTTTACGCATACTTTGTTAACTATAATTATGGATGCTTGAGGTCTAAACGGAATTGCTCTATCACTGTCTAGCTCTGTATACAAGACACTCGTAGTAAAATAACTGAATTTGCAATTTACACATTCACAGGATAAGGTTACGTGCTATTCTGATCGTGGATAATACTAAAGATAACTTATAAGTTTATTGGATTACGACTGATGGCACACTTCAATTTAAATGTATGCGATGTAGCTAAAAATATCGCTAAAGGTCGTAACTGGTACTTGAAAGTATTTAAAAGAATTTGTTAATTCATATGTTCGCGCCTTCTCTGGGTGCCCGAATAGTGAGATGTTAGAATTACCTTATTTTCACCGAAGATGAAGTGATTACAGTTGCATAGTTGCATACTTGTATCATTGAATTCTTGCACACGGTACGATTAATTGGTAGATACTAATCATACTCAGTTATATTACTTTACACATGTTTGCAGAAAAGGCGAGTAATGCCCTCGAATTTAACTGACTACTCTTTATTTAATAACTTTTTTGCGCTATCAGTTATAAATATAAAGTTGGCTTGTTATTATAGTCAACATGATGTTAGATAACAGCAAATAACAATTAATATAGAAACTTGAGGAATTGTTGATAGCGTAATGACTTGTTTGCTCAGTAAATGAAACATTATAATGCAATATGGGACATGTATCAAGAAATAAATTGCGGGAAAACCTGCATTTTCAGACTCATCAACTCCAAATCGCGAGTATATCATCTTTGGTGGCAAGTGGATGTTGGTACCCTTCTAGGAAGACTCGAAAATATGACAGCGTACCAATGAGTTTTTATAAAAACTTATGTGCAGTGATATCACCCCACGAGCTTTACGGTGAAGGAAAACATCGTGAGGCATCTTGCATATGTCTGAGAAGTAATTCAAACCATCTGTCACGTTTATCACAACAACTCTGCCTACCCTTTCGGGTAATACAGGCATGATCATATGTAAGTATGTGAAAATATGAATGAAGTAGATTTATCCATGCTCTTTTATAAAAACAAACTTTACAGTAAAATAGTAACAGATTACAAAATATCGACTAATATTATTTTGTTATTCATTTAATACAGAGGTTTTAAAGCACAATTGCGTATCATTCATAAATAATTTTTTTTTTTTTAATTACTTCACAAAATAACTGACATAAGAAATAATAAAGACAGTACCTATGTACGAGAAGACGATAACATAAGAATATTTTTTTGTATTAAATAAATTACTTAAGCTAACGAATAGGGCAATCAAGTTATGAGAACGCACATTGAACAAATGCCTGAACAGATCTCTCGTAGGCAAATAAATTATCAACAACACTCACTCAAACTATATACACGCAATTCAATTTTCATGAATTAAACCGTAAGGTATTTTCGATTAACTATTTTGATATATAAATAAATGTTAACGATAGATTTTATAATTCCGTGTTCACTTTAAAATTCTCACGCACACTGTCTGTTCCTAGCAGCACGGACCTGTTATCTGGGCTTTGGGTCCTGGACAAGTAATATAAATTCTTAAAACAAAGAGTCAGGGTTTATTTTCATTTGCAAGAGCTTCGTTCCTAGGGAAACATGCGCAGTGGTGCATTGCGCACAATATTGATTTCAATCATATGTAAGAAACAAAAAATGGCGGTTTATTTGATTTTCCTTTCATCAGATTCGGTAAAACTCTTTCATTTATACGAAAATCATAGGATAATATTATGCCATAAGAATTGTAATTGGTTTAACTGAACGGACGGTATCCCAAGGCATTTTCTATACATTTTTTTAACGTGGAGAATTTGGATACAATAACCGCCACGGGTACAGTAGGGTTATATAGGACTCGCACCGAATAAACTCCACGGTGTTCTTTCTCGTAGCTTTTAAAGAGGGAGCGTATGGTAGCGTTGATCCAGTCTAGCCTAGCCTAGCTGTCTATAATAGTCTGTGTAGCTATCTACCGTCTGTCTTTTTGGCAAAGGCTGCCTCCAATTATTTCCAAGTCTCTTATCCTGAGATTCCCACCTAGTTGGATGGTATCCAAATCATAGAGCCATTCCTTCTAACTTGCTGCATCGTCTTGGCCCTCACTCATCTCAAGAATTTAAGGCGTAGCGAATCCGGCCCACCTGTCTAGCTGCTAGCAATTCATATCACGTGACCCACTCACACTTCAACATAGCAATGTTTACTTCCAGTAACCAAACTTGACTCAGTTTGGTACGTATTCTGTGGTGAGGTACGAGATTTATTTTCCCCATCTTGGCGCTAAGCAATGCCTTTAGATGAAATAGTCTACAAGACTTGGTTCAAATTCACATGGTGGTGGCGAAGGTACTATTAGTTCCCTGATCTCCAACCCAACGATGTCCTTTTGCACAGCTTACTGTGCCCCAAGTATTTTTGTATGGAGACGTAAAACTTCCTACACAAGACGCTTGGGGCGCGTTACCATACAAAATGAACCTACATGATGATATCTATACTTGGGGCACCCTAGGTTCTACTGAGAGCTTGGGCCGTCCCCGCTTCAGGGGGTCTACTAATTTACTCCGAAAACGAAACTTCTCGAACAAACAAAGTTTCAGCATAGTGTAGTTTTTATATTATTTTTTTTACTTTGTGAACTTTACAACCTAAACTTCGCATTTCGTTGAATAAGAGTAGGTTCGTATTAGTACCGAGTAGACAGACTAGCACCACCCAGCAAATCAAGCCTTATCATGTGGTATGTAGGTATTTAATACCTACTATTTTAATGAACTCCACACATTTGTATTCTGGAATTCAAAACTGTATGAATACAATTGGTGTACAATAACTTCGCTTACTCCGCTCGTTGCTATTTACACTGCCTGTTGGTTCAAGCAAATTAATAAAAGCAAACATTAATTTCAACAAATATTTGTAACAATTGAAATAAGTTGGCCGGTATATTTGTTTAATATTTTTACTCGACACGCTTTGTTTGGAATGACAGAATGTATAAAAAAATATAGTAATTGGGCCTGTGCACTGCTCACAATAAATATACCCTTAATATACTCACAATAAATATTAAGTAGATTCAAAATTAAAAATATGGTTAATATCTTTATTAGATTAGACTTTATATTAGATAATACTTGCGCCAAGTACGTCTGTCTGTCCGCTGTTTTATTTTAAGGTACGTATGTAGGAATCTACAGATGGCAAACGTACATGTTAATAAGTTACGGCCGTTTTCAATATTCTATCTATCTACGATCAAAGATGGATAGCTATCCCTAGTTAGCTGTCAGATTTGATCTATCCTTAACTTGCATTTCACAATGGAGGATAACGGCTATCCCTGTCAAACAAACAGTAGATAGCGTTTTCCCTCCCATCTATCCAAAAAGTTTGGTTTCACCAAAGGTTTTAGTAAAGCGAAAAATAATTTCATATAAAATTTTGTATTATTTTATTTTATTTATTTATTATTTATGGTTTCTACTTATATATTAATTATTATTATATATTAATGAATGTGAAATAGCTAGCGATAGATAGAAGAGTCCGATAGATAATGACAGCTAGTGATAGGTTATTGAAATGAAAGTAAGGACGAAAAGATAGATTTGCTTATCTTTAGTAACCTAAATGACAGATAGATAGAATATTGAAAACGGCCGTAAAGGTAAAACAGTTAAATGAGTGTTTAGTAAAGTATCTGTAGCATAAGCATTTCAAAACCATATAAATAGGAGAATCTCAGTCGGTCTGTAACCTTTTACGACTAAACTGCGGAATCGCTTTAGCCGAAATTTGTTATAGGTACTTAGGAATGGGATAGATTTACACGTTTTCGTTTAAAATCATTATGTGTACAGAGTCCCCGGAAAAAGCTAGTCAATCATAAAGCAAGCAGTCAATTCCATGTATTTAAGTACATAAATACTCTATTTACTGAAGCATCTTAGCTGTGCAGTCAAACGTAAACATCGGTCGAGAATACAGCAAATTTGTTTGTGTCAAGATAATATTAGGACTCACGTGACGAAAAGCTTGGGCGGGCGATGTTCCCTGTCGAAGACGTGAAGGGAGCGGCGCGGAGCCACCACCGGTATGGTTAACTCATCCAGGTAGGCTATATCTAAAGAAGAATATTCATTAACATTTCACTTTGGCTAACTGTAATTCTATACCCCTCATATCACGGGTTTGCCACCGTTTTCGTAATCTATACTCGCTAGCGTCTCCGCCGAATATTAGTATAAGAAATTGTGCAGCGACTCCCTACAAATATTGCGAATGACACTAGCGAGTATAGATTACGAAATATCGGTTAAATACCAATGACGTATACGCGATCGGTCACGACATCGTGACACCGCTGGGTCATTACGCCTATTCCGCTTATTTTTTCAATAGTTAGAGTTAGATTGTCATTTCTAAAGATCTGTTCCTAGATTCCTAACTGATTGTTAAGCTAATATTTAAACCGTGAATAAGGTTGTCAAAGTAAGTTCGAGTAAGTACATGTTATAGAACTAACAGATTGAATTTCTTCTTCTAGTTCTTTAAACTAGTAACTAAGACAACGGCCGAGTCCCTCGTCAACCGGCTCTGTCGCCTTAACGTAGTGCACCAAAATATACAAGGCTTGGCTGGCAAACAATTAGAAATTGATTTATTTTTAGAAAGCCATAATGTTCATGTGCTTTGTTTAACTGAACATTGGCTTAAAAATCATGAGCTATTGCTCAACAATAATAATTATAGACTTTGTAGTGCATTCGTCAGAAAATCAGCAATTCATGGTGGCTCTTTAATCTTGGTATCTAATAATGTTAAATGTAAAGAGCGTAGTGATATAGTAAACCTGTCTATCGAGCGTACTGCCGAACTATCGTGTATTGAACTAGAAAGACATGTAATAATATGCGTATATCGCCCCCCATCTGGCAATTTCTGTTCATTTGAATCTATCCTTGAAGATGCCATTAGACGTGTTGCGGGCCATAATAAAAGCATTGTAGTGTGTGGCGATTTTAATGTTAACTTGCTAGAAAATAATTCCCTTTCGGTGCGTTTAATTAGTCTGTTTAATTCTTTTAATTTAAAGCACTTATTCCTAGAACCCACTAGAATAACTGCCACTTCTGCCACATGTCTAGATAATGTGTTCTGCGACTGTGAGGCCCTGGAAAAATCTATTATCAGTGATCTTACGTCAGACCATTGTGGTCAAAAAATCACAATATTAAATAAAACAAATAATGTAGTAAAAAAAACCACTTATAGACCTATTACTAAGAAACTTGTAGCAAATTTCAGGTCTAACTTGGCAAGCAAAATAACCAACCTACAAGGGCCACAAGAAGATCCTGATGCTCTTTACAATAGCCTTTTTAACGTTATACAAACGGAATTCAATAGTACTTTTAAATTAAAAACTGTTCAGAAGCTAAGTAAAGTAAAATTCAATGAATGGGCAACTGTAGGTATACATATAAGTAGAAAGAAGTTGTATGATCTTTATGGTATGAAACGCTATGATCATAGTCCTGAGTTCTCAGCATTCGTAACTAGATACTCTAAATGTTTTAAGAAAGTTTGTATAAAAGCTAAAGCCTTGCATCTTGCCCAGAAAATCAAATACTCTGATAATAAGATAAAGACTACCTGGAACGTTATTAATGCCGAGACGGGAAAGGCAAAGAGTCGCGACTGTCGTATTACTTTAAATATTGATAACAAAGTAATCGAAGATGATAACAAAATTGCTGAAACTTTCAACAACTTCTTTGTAAATATTCCTTTAGTAACTACTAGTTCCCTAAATTCATCTCCCACAGACGCCGAATTATTATTGAAATCAAATGTTTCTGAGTGTGGCACTAGCTTTAGTTTTTGTACTATCACGCCTTTTGAAATAATAAAGACATTTAAAAGTTTGAATTCCAAAAAGACTGGTGATTTGTGGGATATATCAGTGAAAGTACTTCACGATATTATTGACATAATTGCCCCCTGTTTAGCTGAAATTTTTAACAGTTGTATTATGAGCGGTGTATTCCCGGACCTCATGAAATATAGTAAAGTTATTCCATTATTTAAAGGTGGTGATAATAGTGATCCTACCAACTTCAGACCGATCTCTATCCTGCCAGCCCTCAGCAAAATTTTTGAAAAAAATATTTTGAATCAAATAGTCGCCTTCTTTAATCTTAATAATATTCTACATGGCGAGCAATATGGCTTCACAAAAGGTCGTTCAACTACTGATGCTGGTGTTGCACTTCTTAGACATATTTATAGAGCGTGGGAGAACGCTCATGACATCATAGGTGTATTCTGCGACCTATCCAAGGCTTTCGATTGTGTCCAACACGAAACCTTATTAGTTAAATTAAATTATTACGGTGTCAAAGGTAGGGCACTCGACCTAATCAAATCGTATCTTTGTCAGCGGATTCAAACGGTCGAAGTAAATGGCGTCAAATCTTCCGGTTCTCCAGTACTAATGGGCGTCCCACAGGGTTCAATCCTAGGACCATTTCTGTTCTTAGTGTATATTAATGATTTACCAAATTTAGTCAAGAATACGTGTGACATTGTACTGTTCGCTGATGACACATCTCTTTTGTTTGAAGTCGACAGAGCCAAAACGAATTATGCAGATGTAAACAGTGCACTTGATCAGGTATTGAAATGGTTTAATGTAAATAACTTAGTCTTAAATGCACAAAAAACTAAATGTATTAAATTCACTTTACCAAACGTCAAACCTGTTGATACAAAGGTCATGGTAAATGGTGAAACTTTGGATATCGTAGAGTCAGTAGTATTTCTAGGTATAACCCTTGATAACAAACTTCAGTGGAGCCCACATATATCCAAGTTATCAGGAAAACTCAGCTCCGCGGCTTATGCAATTCGTAAAGTTAGACAGTATACAGACATAGAAACAGCTCGACTCGTATATTTTTGTTATTTTCATAGTGTTATGTCCTATGCTATTTTAATTTGGGGCAAAGCTGCTGATATAGAGAATATATTCACATTACAGAAAAGGGCTATACGATCAATTTATAATTTGGGACCCCGAGATTCGTTAAGGGAAAAATTTAAATCAATTGGAATTTTGACAGTGGCCTCACAGTATATTTTAGCTAACTTATTATTTGTGCATCAAAACATTGGATCGTTTCAAAAAAAATGTGATGTGCATAACATAAACACAAGGCACAAAAACAAAATTGTAGTGCCTGCGCATCGCTTACAGAAAGTACATGGCTCATTTTTAGGACAGTGCACACGCTTCTATAATAAATTACCAACAGAAATTGTAAACTTGCCCTTCAATAAATTTAAAGAGACCATCAAAGGAGTTTTGCTCAAAAAAGGATATTATACTGTAAGTGATTATATTTGTGATAAGGAACCCTGGGATTTATCTTTGTCGAAAAATTATTGTAAATAATCCCATTGGCACTGTACTTTTGCTACAATTAATTAATCTTAGTTTGATCTTTGCTTTGACTGGCTGGAATTTGCCATGCTCACAAATATTTGTAATATTTTAGTTATTATATTTGACAATTGAGCATTTGTGCTGTGTCCATGGGATTATATTCATGAGATATAAATACTGTAACCAAAAACATTGTATAATATATATTTTTTTAAAAGAGTAATTGTTGAGTTTCTTGCCGGGTTCTTCTCAACAAAAGCTACCTTCCGAACCCGGTGGTAACATTTATAATCATGTATAATGTATTTTGTGTCCTTCTGACGATTTGAAAGTACTTTGTAAGAAGTCTAATCAAATAAAGATATTTTGAGTTTGAGTTTAAATCGTACTCGCACTTTAGTAAGTACATGCCCAAGTATTTACTTATCTCTAAAATTTTCACAAATTTCTGGCTACGAAATAAACTAACACATTCCAAACCAAAATTACCTGCACATTAAAAGAATACTTGCTCATTACCTACCTAAGAAGTACGAACCTACTTATCAATTAGCAGTCATGGCATACTACTCATGTTAATGAACAGTTATATAGTACACTACCTTTATCAGCGATGGTACAAAGCCCTGCATCTGACGCCGATCGTCCTTGGTAGCGGAAGTTTCTTCTTTCCCTTCTGAAGTAGGCCCAGTGACGAGCCATAGAAGACCGGAGCAGGCGGTTGAACCTATGTCAATGATACACTATGAAAGACGCTTACTTGGCAGAGCGTTCCGAGAATTTCTCAAGTGAGTAGGTGCAGGTACCATCAAGAGCTTTGAGCGCTGTCGTTGAATGTGCAGCAGCGGTAATTTTTTGGGTCTTCTACATGCACAGTTATCCCCACTATTATCGCTCACTACCGCGGAACAGGAGGCCCCGGGTTCGATCCTCAGATCAGGCAGTTTGGGCCCAGTAACAGCCCGGAGTCTGGATACGTGCCCAGTTTATTGCAAAACGCTCGCCCCCTATTAGGGGGGGGGGGGGGCATAACTGGCGAGTTGTAGTTGCACTTAATAAGTATGTAGGTACACTTTTTCCTACCCTTTCGGAGAATACAGGCCCGGCACGAGTAATAAGCGCTGGCCTCGAATACACAGTAGTAACTTTATGAGTCTGTCTCTGTTTGTATGTCGCAAATAACCCGCCCCCCCTAACTACTTTTTCTGAGCGCTCATAACTCTTTAGTCAACACTACCTAAGGTAATTGTTGACGTGTAAAATTACTGTGGACAATCACTAAATATTAGAGTTTCTAGGAGTACCTAAGTACTTCGTAACCCTTCAGTTTATAAAGTAGTGCACGTGATTAGCACTAGGCATGCTAACAAGATATTTACCTCATTATGATAATTTACAACACGGTTGCTAAATTAGTGAGTCATACATCGAATATAGTGGGTAGCATAGCAATGTTGAAGGCATTGCTTGTATTTCATAATTTTATTGTAATTAATAATTATTTACTATATACTTGGTAATGAAATGTAGGTTCGATTCATATGTATTATAATATTACCGGCTTTATAAAAATTGTTATTTATTCAAAATAAGCAGTCTACCTTGATATAGCATTGAAAAAATATGGGTTAAATGTGTTTATTTTGAATACGTCATCTCATCATAATGATAGGAAATTAAATGAGAGAACAATATTCTTTAAATCGTCGTGTTTTTAACAAAAAAAATCTCAAGATCTATGTATTTCTAGAAGATCTATTTAATGTCAGGAATAATCAGTGTGTCCGTGACATTAATCCTTATAAAATAAACATTGCCTACATTAGAAAACCTTAGTCGCGTGTTTGTATAATATTATTATGTGCATTACTTATACATACATACTTATGTTCGCGCCTGTATTCCCCGAAGGCGTAGACTTAAGTACACCAGTGCCCCTATCACGGGTTTGCCACCGTTTTCGTAATCTATACTCGCTAGCGTCTCCGTCGAATATTAGTATGAGAAATTGTGCAGCGACACCTAGCGGTGACGTGAAGAACTAAATATCTCATACAAATATTGCGAGTGACGCTAGCGAGTATAGATTACGAAAACTGTGGCAAACTCGTGATAGGGGTACAGTTATACGTTATATTACGCCAGTTACGTTTAAGCCCATGTTATAGATGGCGAGTCTTATATTAATGACCTGAGAATTATCCCATGAGGATTATTAGTATGAAGTAATAACAGTAAAGAAAACCTATATAATTACTCAATTACTTCGCGATACATTATCACGTTTTGACGGTGAGATACCTATTGCTAGTTAGCTGAAAGGTTAAGTACAAATATTTTCGTAGGTAAGTGGGTAAAATAAGATATTGTAAGACTTACCGTTTGAATGGAGTATCATCGTTCTCAGACGACAATGTCGTGGAAGTGGACGTATCACTGCTACTGGACGTAGCTTTGTACACTTGACAACTAACACTTTTACGTAAAGACAGTTTAGTTTTCATATTTGCACGCACTGAAATTAAAATGTTCTAGGAAAAAAATCACACGGTATAGTAAACGAGCCGTCTGTATATCCAGCTCTGTAACTACGTGAAAACTAAGATTGTTGATACACGACGAATTTTGTCACTCTGCATCTAAATTTAAACAGAGCCTGAATGCGGGGCATGCGCTAGCGCGAGTCTCTGGACTATTGACTCATCGACACTTGAATCGTATAAAACGTATAATTTACGCGATTCTATGTGAACTTGAAATTTTAACTGTTTTGTACCGTATTTATTTAAAGAGACAATTATGTAGGAAGGTATCGTTATTTATGATTATGACATAATAGATAGATAATTTTATTTATGGTCCGAATGAAAACTGAATATGTTTACAAATAATTGAATAAATGATTTTCATTTTCAAATTTACATATTTAAACTAAGAAATCCCAAAATAAAAATCTCCCTATCTCAGTCACTATGGATATTTTAATCACAAAACATACCTTATTAAATAAAACACTCAAGTTGAATGTTAAAGTTTATTAAAAAGTTAACATGCTAGCCTAATCGTTTAAAAATCTACTTAAAATTACAAAATGGAAGTTGTTCTCATTTTCATTACATATACAGGCTCATTATATTTGCAAACTTAATTTACGGTTAAAAAAGAGTGCTTTTGTAACATTTTCTATGTAATACTTATCTAATGTAACTCCTTTAACGCTCACACTATTAACAATGAGTAAAATGCAAAGATCATTCTTTAGAAGTAAATATCAGAACGTCACTTTTTAAAACATATTTTTTTTAACCCATACTATACCATCTAAGCCCCTTACATGGTACGCAGAGTATGGATCCTCCATTCCTCCATTCTTACTTAAAATCTTTTTCGCCCACATTTTGATTTTGATTAAAAAAGCTTCAATTATGTGTAAATCAGTTAACATCAAGGTTTAATTTCCAGTATATGCTGAACTCCATGGTACGCAAAGTCTATACAATCCGAGGTCAGCTTACATTGGAAATACATAGCTTGATGTAATAATTAACGTATTGGAGTACAATCACGTGCAAAATACGTAACCGGATTTAAACAAATTTTCTCGAGTTGTTACAGATACAATATGTTACGAAATATGGTATACGTTATTATACATCAGTAAATTACTTACAATAATACATTTGCACCGATCAAATGATCGTTAAAGTAATATTAACCCATAAATTGTAGCATTTACAAGTGCGTAGGACCTTTCAAATAGTGCTCGTACTATATTTATGTATTCACTAAAATAGCTTAAATGTAAAAAGTACCTGATGGAACTTAAACAATCATCTTATACAATAAAATTGAACAAATATATATTGTATGTATATAAATTTATTTAAATATAATATACATATTATATGCAGCAAAAACTGTAAGTGCTCAGCAGATAAATATAATGAATACTAGATGTGGGTAGGTCAACATTTGAACACCAATGTATTGGTAAACAATACACATGCTTTGTTTTTTTTTAAATTTTCAACAATCATGCGCTTAACTATAAACTATCTAAACACCCAAATACGATTTGAAATATATTTCCTTAATAGTATGGTCTTCGTGGATTATTCTGCAAAAGAAACAAAATAAAAATGAAATAGCTTATAAATATCATCTCACCCAACGTATAACGCTGTGGAATAATGAGTACAGTCGGTCCCAAAAGTACCTACTTTTTATTTATAGTAAATAAATAAAAAGTCTAAAATAGAGTTATTTATAATTATGAATAACATAAAAATACCTTAATGTCAACGTCATATTTCTTTCAGATGTTTATGAAACTTGTGGTAATTAGTTTTGTTAATATACTTTTGAGACTAACCATACAAATTATACTTTTAACCCTTTTTAGTTCGTTGCCAAAATAAGCGTAAGACGTCACACTCACTACTCACTCTACGAGAATTTAAATACCCGAATTTTTTGGCAGAAATCAATGTTGGAATTTGAACCTGACATTTCACTCAAAATAGTATTCTTAGAAATGTTAGCGCTGTCTAGGTAAAGCGCCAGAAAAAATATGACATCGGTAAAATATCTACATGAAAAATGCAAGTACAATGGAGACTTGCCAGCTGTAACTCTTTGTAATGACAAAAAAAAACTGCATGATACTAGCGCATAGTTTCAAAACGATTTTTTTTTAAACATTTATATGTGATTTTGTACATAGTTTACTTACTTAATTTCATAAATAAACACAGAAGAATTAAAGGTATAGAATGCATTATTTACGAGGGTAAACTGTGTAATGCCTCTATGTATTATATACAAGTTCCCTAATTGAAAATTATCAGCAAGAACTTTTTCGATCATATACGAAAAGTAAAAAAAACATAATTTAATATCACCTCCAGTGGAATTTATTCCAATATGAAACGCACTGGTAAAAATAAAGTAGGTATTTGTAGCATATTTCACATAACTGGCAAGACGAAAATGTTTTTAATCTAATAATTGTTGAACAAATTAAATTTTGTTCAACGATTGATACAGGCCCGTTGAGTTATGGTTTTTTTCATTCGGTCATTTTATGAGTTTCTCCCTGTCTGTCTGTAAACTCAAACTCAAAAATATCTTTATTCGATTAGACTTTTAACAAAGTAATTTCTAATCCTCAGAATGACATAATAATATAAGATTATACATGCTACAGCCATGTTCGCCATGTATGGCGTCAGACACAGACAGACTGATAAAATAGCCGAATGAAAAAAATCGTGGCAGGATTTGTAAGTAGTTTAGTTACTCGATTTTTGTATTAAAACATGTACTAGTATTTCTATCTATATCTAGTCTTACCAGTGGATTGGGTCGGAAGCGATAAGCCAGCATCATTCTTTTCCTGTAGGCGTCAAACTCATCGTCTTCGCATGAAACAATGTCCGACGGTGGCGCTCCCAAACCAAGATTAGATACTGGCTGATTGCCCCTGAAGAAGAAAAATATACACCTAATTGCATGGTAAGTTACGTCCATCCCTTCCGGGTAGGGATAGGCATTGTTATGTTACACACCTCTTTGACTAATTTATCGTCACATCAACATGCCCCAGATACGTATACTCTTCTGTTTGAGTGTATTGTATGTCCATTTGATCCAGTCCTCCGCTGCTTCTTCAAATCTTACTCTATTATATCTACATATAACTTACAAAATGCATTGTTTAATTTAATCCATAAAAAGAATCACCTATAAGTAAGTACATACATTTGTTTACATAATAAAGTATAAATATAGCTTATAACTGTTCAACATGCATGACGTAAGTAAACAAATATGCTAATTGAAAAAATATACACCAATTTCCGCATATTTGCGTTGGAGTGTTTTAA
Organism: Watsonalla binaria; assembly: GCA_929442735.1. NCBI lineage: Eukaryota > Metazoa > Arthropoda > Insecta > Lepidoptera > Drepanidae > Watsonalla > Watsonalla binaria. The sequence continues at coordinate 5,057,571 of OV838932.1, forward strand.
TAATGTTGTAAAGCCCTTGGCAGTTACATAAAGGCTGTATTTTCTTCGATTATGAAATAACTTCCTTATAAATACTTATACAAAATTGTTGTTCTGATGTAAGACTTAACACATTCACTGTTCCGATATAATATGGTCGGATATTTCGCGGACACGGATTTATCAATTTAAATTTTAATGAACACAAAATAGATGCACATACTTATTTTTACGACCGATATTTATAATTATTTTCAAAAAAAATGTAATATAGACTGGTTTTGATATGGAGGAATGGACTCTTAATAAAAAGGCAGGTAACGTGTTAAGTTTAAGCACCAAAAGTATATTTTAGTTTAATTTAACTCACTTGTTGATTGGTTCAACTATACCAGAACCTTCTGCACCAAGACCCTGGCCTTCACTCCAGCCCAATTTCTGCAGCATTTTGAATCCTATAGACATAATTTGTAGTTTAGACTCTAATGTTATGATAATTAGATGAAAAATGCTTTAAACCACAATAATTATCAATATTTGTAAGTGGGAAAATGTCAGCAGACAGATGAGGACATAGTTTAGACTTTATAAAACGTTACCTTGTCATTTAATAGATAGAACCCCTGAATCGATTTTGCTGAACTTTGTTATAGATATAGGTGTATAGAATAAAAAATATATACTTTAACCCCAAGCACGGACACAGGGTTTAAAAAACATTACGAGGACGAAGTCGAGAGTAAAAGGTAGTAATCAAATGCCTCTACGTAAACTATGTTTAATATGATGTATATACTCCCTTATCAATCATATTTTTTTATTGATTTATAGAACATCAATGTATATTATTAATCAATACAAAAATGTTACCAATGTTCATTTGGCATAGCAAGTATGACATGTGTATGCAAGTATTAAAGCATTTATTATCCATTGTCTGGTCTCCTCTGTGCCGTATTACAAGCTTTGTTGCAAAACAATCATTTTATAGAAATAGTTGAACTAGTGGAATGTTACAGTGACATAGTAATATGTGATTAGGTGGCGCTGTGTGATACTGTACAAAAATATAATTTCTATGAATAAAACTGAGCAATGAATTACTAACATGTTGTGTACGCAACGATTACTAACCGACATTGTCCTCTTTCAGTTTGAATTCCTTGTAATCACTCAGGTCTGGCTCCTTGCCACTTTTCACCGCTGAATACTTTTCCATGAATCTGTAATGTGCAAAATATGTACATTTTCAAGTATTCAAAGAGTTATGTGTAGAGTTCTCAATATGTGTCAAATTAAACAAGAATACATTATCTTAAATTATACACACACACATCCTCGACAATTTATTAATGTGTGCGATTTATTCTTCCCATGTTCCCAACTTCCAACCTATTCAATCTACTAAATTCCTGATAATAATATTATTAAGTACGAGGATGGAATATTGGAATAAGTCTTTATATCTCTTTTACATTCGAACAAATTTTGTAATGTTCTAAAACAATAATTATATTCACAATTTACTTGTTATTTTTAGTAACTTACTTCTTAAGTTCCTCAGGAGGCAGGAAGTCTCCGATATGATGTTTCCCGGCCGCCTGCTTGGTTAACTCAGTAGCCCATCGCTCTGTGGCAGTCATTTCTTTAGCACGTAACCTTACAAAAATAAACAGTTATTATAAACTATTATTATTATAGCCGTGGTGGCCTTGGGGTTTGAGCAGTCAGCAGTTCAAGCCGTACATTGGTCCACACATTGGAGTTTTTCTAAAAATTCATTGGTACAGTGCAGTGATTACACACCACGTGCTTTGCGTATACATACGTCTGAGAAGTAATTCAAAGACGTATGTATAGTGCCTGAGACGGCGATAAACTCACCATCTGTCACGTGGGCACAATAATCTTCGGTGAAAAATGGGTGTTGTTATTACAAGACCACTGCCTACCCCTTCAGGGAATTCAGGTGTAGGCATATGTATGTATTATGAACTATATTATTATATAATAACTATAAGCTTAAGCGTCTTTTCGGGGTCTAATCTCTTTCTATGAAAACGAAACTTTGCAAATAGAAAGAACCGTGATAGCATCCTTGCGACCCTCAGAAGGCAATGTTCACATTATGTTACCTTAACTGAAAAAAAATTTTTTTTTTCTAAGATTCTTCTTCCTTTCACTTCCTTTCAATCAGCCACCATTGCAATTAAGTAGCCTGACTTATAATTTTAGAAACTTCCAACTTCTTGTGCCTTTGGAGAGTAAATCACTGTACGTGATTGATACCTTTTCGTACAGCAAGCAATAATTTACCATAGTCTACCGGTTAATAATAATAGGCACGTGATTTATATCGTTCCCATACATTTTATAAGCTTCTATAAGTGCTAGCGCGAGGATAATGTTACTTTGTCTCGGGCTACAGCCTTCCCAAATACAATGTACAGACGTCCCAAATAAAATGGTATAACAATATGACAGACTTACTTATGTTCCCAGGTCCCTTCAGCCGTGTCCTCATCGCTGTCATATTCATATTTGTGTTTGCCGGCCGCCGCGAGACGTTCTACTTCCTGACGTTTTTTCAACATGTCCTGATCACAAAACAAATCATATAAACTACTTATTTCTTATTATTTGTAATCTAAGTAAAGTTGAAATGTATCATGTAATCATGAGTTCAATCAAGATTCTGCTCTAATCCCAATCCATTTAACTGTTTGAGCATCACATGCAAATGCAACTACCATAAATGGTAGAAACTATGTTTGAGCCCAATGCCATTAAAAGTATAGAGTTTAAGCGGCTAGAGTTCTGGCAAGTTTAAAGCATCAATTTAGGCATGTAAGTGACAATGTACATCTTATTTTACCCGACTTAATAAAAGGAGGAGGTTATATTTTTTTTATCTAACATCTAACTTCATTGTTTGGCCCACAATAATTAAACAACTCAAACTTTTGAAACAAAGGCGTTGATAATTATGATCACTTACCATCAGGTGATCAAATGAAATTTTAAACTGTGTCCTATAAAAAGGAAAGTTGAGGACCACAGAGACTACCAGAAGTAAATGATGTTACATGCAACATGAAGTTTTATGCATGTTAAAAAATAAATGCCAATAGTTTTTAACGGTCCACCTAATTATGTTGATAAAATAATACCTGATACAATAGGTTCAGTTTGAAGTTGTCCTCGCACTTCTTCCAGTCTTCAGCATTGAGGTTAGTGGTTCCATAATTAGTCATGGCATACTGCATCAGAGCCTGGTTGTTGCGGTTCACTGTGGTCAACTTTAAGCCCTCTTCGTCGATTTTGGCCAGTTTTGTACCTGCAAATACAATTGTTATGTAACTGCAGTCTTCAGTAAACACTGATCCACTTTTCACTGAAGTAGATTAGGTGTCAATGTTGTCATGACACAGATGGTGAGGTCTTTGAGATCGCCTTATTTTGAGAGTTTTTCTCAGTCATATCTGGATGTAATCCTTCATCGCTCGGGAAATAACATTGCTGCACAAAAATTTTCGACAGTCTATGAGTACAGGAAAACTTACTTTTTGTGTAAATTTATAAGCTTTTCTCCATTTCATATTTGAGCACTGGAACTGGGCTTGTTTGCATTTATTTCATTTACTAAGAGATATGTTAACCCTTTTTTAATGGAGTAAGTACACGTGTAAATTAATCCTGTTACAACATTTTGTGACAATATAAAAGTACTCCATCAAGAAGCTTGTCACAATTCATACTAAATACTAGCAGTATAATAAGTATATTTTATACTGTAACTGTACTATATGTATATAACTTCAACGGCATATCATTTGATCGACAAACTTAAGCAACACTAACCCAAGCCTGTAATTGGTTGGTTTCCTTCCGTGCCTCGGAGACCACATTAAGCTAAGCCGTTGGTCATGGTTGTCCATTTCAAAATGAGTGAATACCAAAGAGATAAAGGTTTTTTTTATTATGCAGCAATACATGTATACTGCAGAGAATTTCTATAGTGATTCACAATATAATTAGCCCCGTCTATTGGCACTACTACCCTAACCTACATACATGGCTTGTACAATATATGTTTTGACAAACTTGGCACGCAAGTCCCGGGAAGGGGAGGCATGATCCCCGGCGGTTTGATATCAGCGGGGGGATCGTCTCCCCAGCGGGATTTCTTCCTCTTGCGCCTCTCTCGCTTGCTCTCCGGCTCCTCATCACTTTGGGAACTGGTCTCTCGCTTCACATTGTATGGGTCCATGTTTGAATACATTCTGGAAATAGAAATTAAATGTTTTGAACTGTCACTTTCTTAGCTTCTTAAAATATATAAAACAAAGTATTATTTATATTCATAATAATTATATGTCTAAAATAACTTTTTGAGAAGAGTGTATATGGCGGCGTATGTCTACATATTATTATGCTCGCATGTGTACAGTACACTGTAGGTGTAATGTCTTTAGGGTGATGAACGATTTCTTACACTTTTTAACTCTATAATGCAGAGACAGAGAGAGAGAACTATTTCTAAACCACTTGATTTTTTTATGATGGGGCACCGACTTTTAAATAACTGAGCTCGATTGTATGTAAGTACAATGTGATGGCAATTATTTACCTGTCTTTCCTCTCATTTTTCATAGGTTTATAATCATCATTACTGTCGTCGTCTTCCAAACAGAACTCCGGCTCGTACTTGTCATCGGGATTCACTTCAGGCTTGCAATCCAACGGACCATCACTCCGAGCCTTAATCACGAGCTTCCGGAACGCCTTGTACTCATTACTGTTCGTATTGTGAAGGAACCTGTAAGGATTCCCACAATTTAATAACTTAATGCCAACAAAAATAATAACAATGGATGCTTTGTGTAAGGTTTTATACAACCTGAAAAGTTCTAATGGAACAATGTTGTTTTGCTGTATAAGAGCATGTGTACATTGCACAAATAATAAGGCTTGCCGCAAACGGACCTGCAACCACCGGTCGCCGGCAACAGAACGGTTCACATTCTTTTTCAAGCATTTCGTAGAAACTCGCCGCACACAGATGGCAGATGACGGCTATTCGTGAAAATGTGTGTCGTCATTGGCCACCGGTGGCAGTCAGTGGCCCGTATGCAGCAATCCTAACACTAACACCATTCCATTAGTAATGACTGTATGTAAATATAAAAATGAATACAGCACGTATCCTCTTGCTGGGGATCATAACTGGGTATAGTGGCATTACCACATATTTTGGTCTTGTGAATGTATTGCTTTCAGGACATTTTCCCAGTGGTCGCCGTTGCAGGCGACTTCGTTGGCGGCTCGGATGACGGTCGGCGGGAACCCATCTGCAGAGAGAACTGCACACCACGAGTCAAGATAGTGTCTGGCGGCCGCCGCTACGTCAGTACAACTTTCAACACGCTTGTACTGAACCTCACTAACACATATTACAACCCCATCTAAGCTAATTTTAATCATTACCAGGTATATTTTTTCAACAGTAACTTTCTAATATTTCTTTGACAGTCTAAATAGACTTGGCAAATTCTTAGTTTGATTTTAGTTAGATGCCCAATCCGAAATAAATATTGACAATTTATACTATTAATATATTGCTAGTTGATTTTAATACCAGCAATACATTATTGGAACTGTTACTATCTTCAATAAATAACCTAATCCTGTCGTATGAGGACAGGTTGATTTCCCAAATTGTGATAAAATTAGTTTCAAAGTTATAAGAACTTTATACTAATTCAAATGTTAGACAATATGCCTTACATTGTTTAGATAGAGAAACTTTACTAAAGGAATACAAAGGTAATATAAGTAAAACAAATTGAATTTGCATTACCTTGGCCAGAGTTAGATGGTGCGTTCATAGTGCTTGACTCCAAGTCCTTGGGTTTTGGAATATGGCTGAGGGGCAGTGGGGGTGGAATGTTCTGGAGCTTCATGGAGTCCTGCTGAGGTGTGCTTCTGGATTCCAATGGCTTCGGCTCCGGAATTGTGTGCAGAGGCATTGGGCTTGATGGCATTGAGTTTGGAGGCATAAATGGCATCCTAGGAGGACCATTCCCATTGCCAAAGTTAGGACCATTAGGACCAAATGGAGGGCGGGGACCCATAAATGGCATGTTGCTATTATTCATAGAATTTGGAGGCATCATTGCGTTGGGTGGACCATTCGGTCCCATCATTCCAGGATTCGGGAATGGCGGACCATAAAATGGAGGCATAGGGCCATTGGGTCCTGGACCACACATATTAGGTGGCATTGGGCCGCATGGACCTCGAGGCCCATTAGGACCCATGAAATTAGGTGGCATAGGGAAATTGGGTGGGCCACCCATAAATGGTGGCATTGGGCCACCAGGAGGCATAGGTGGCATATTAGGGCCACCAGGTCCCATCATAGGTCCCATGTTAGGGCCTGGACCCATGTTCATACCTGGGCCCATATTAGGGCCAGGTCCCATATTCATACCTGGCCCCATGTTAGGGCCCGGTCCCATTCCATGTCCTGGTCCCATGCCAGGCCCTGGTCCCATACGCGATCCTGGTCCCATACCAGGTCCAGGCCCCATACCCGGACCTGGACCCATCCCATGACCTGGGCCCATACCAGGACCTGGGCCCATACCAGGACCTGGGCCCATACCAGGACCTGGGCCCATCCCTGGACCGGGGCCCATCCCAGGTCGAGGTCCCATATTTGGTCCAAGTCCCATGTTTGGGCCCATCATGCCTGGACCAAAACCAGGAGGCATTGGACAGGATCCCATTGGTCCTGGTCCCATCATGTTTCCTTGATCATTAGAATCGTCATCATCATCTGAATCATGACCCCCTTTCATCCACTGGTTGTTTTCAGAATCAGAGTTTTGATCATCAGGTGGCATTACAGGAGCATGCATAAGAGGTAAAATGTAAGATGAATTCTTGTTCTCAGGATTTTTTTTTCGGTCTTCTACAACTGGTGTCATAGGACTATGTTGGCGGTTTCTGGCTCTATCATTCCAGCGGCGATTGTTCTCTCTGAAATATTTGTGTGCTTTATCACCAACTAGCTGTACCCGTTGTTACACCCGCATGTATGAACTTTATTGTGATATATTATGTTACACATAAACGGGATAAAAGCGGGTCCTAAGCTACCTCCCTCCAAATTTTCAGCCAAATATGTTCAACCGTTATTGAGTTATATATAGTGTAACTACCACAACTTTCTTTATAATACAAGATTGATGTTTGAGTAAGACTAGATCTGCTATACATTAAACCTTAACTTAGAACCCACATAGCATACTATGAGCAATGGGCCTAGCAAAACATGAGGTGTATATCTGTTTGTCTGTAACCCATCATTGTATTGTCTGTAACGACAAAATCTCACTAACATTGCATCTTCTTCGTAAATTCTCTAACAGTTGGACGCACAGATGCGTTGTTAGCAGTGAATGCGTTAAGCTGAAATTTGATATAGAGATAGCTTTGTCCTTAGAATAGACTTAGGGTACAAACATGCAAGCAAACATACCTGGACCCTCTATCATTAGACCTCCTGCGTTCATCATTGTTGTGCCCAAAGCCTCTGTCATGCTCCTCTTCAACTGGGAAATTTGGTACCATTTCCTTAGGTTCCTCCTGGTCAGTCTCACAGTTTTGCTCACACTCTCTCTGCTTTTCTTCATTCTCATGCTTCTCTTGTTTTTGCTTCTCAAGGAGAGCTTTGAATTGATTCATAAAACTCCCATCATTGGAGAATATGTTTGGAGTTTCTTTATCATCTTTTTTGGAAGTTGGACTGAAAATTTTATTTGAAGTTAGGACCCTTAGTATAGAAAAAGCTAAAGCTAGTGGAAACAGAACATACATTTGCATAATTTTAAATGAAATAATTAATTTAGGTCGACTGTTAAAGTCGCAGTAAGCCACACCAAACCTATTGATTTTTTTTGTTATCATGATGCCGCGGTAATAGGATTATTATTGTACTGAACTTACTGTGTCAGCTTAGCCTGAGCTGCAAGTGCCGCGGCTTGTTTCTGAGATTCCAGTTTAGCTTGAATCTCCATTTTCTTTCTTTCGATAATTTGTTCCTGTTTCGACATTTGAGCCCATCTTGTGCTGAGTGCCGACTTGTTTTTACTGTCCTTAAAGTGTATCATTTTGATTGATTCTGAATCAATCTTCACTAATATTTTAGGGGAATACTTAAAGAATCTTTATAATGCTTTTTATTTTAAGAAAGTTCCTCGTGAAATTCTCAAAACGAAACCTGAAATTGCTTTACAAATAAAAATGTCACGTTCGTTCGGTTCGTTTCGAATTCAATAGAGAATGAGATTCGTTCGAGAGTCAAACTGAACTTCACTCAATTCATTTCAATCACTCACTCACTCACTCATCTCATTATCTTCTACTTCACTCTAATCATAGAGTGGCGAACAGGCGAAATTAATTATAGTTAATTATAATCGTATTTTCTGTGATTATAGTCCTATTAACAATATAATACTATTAATATTTTTATATGATATTACTTATATATGAGACCATTGTTTAAGCTTTTGGTTTTAGATTATTATTTAAAGGGTTACCAATTTTGTGCGTCTGGATACTATCATTCAATGGTCATTCACGACGGCATGCACTATTTTCAGAAATAATATTTCAGCGACTACTTTGTTCAAACCTTGTCCAAGGAATAAGTTGCCATGTGAAATTTTTCATGTTAAGTTTTGTTAATATTTAATATATAAAATGCACGTGTCGTGGTGTTTGTTACCAAACTCCTTCGAAACAGTTAATAACGATTTGTATGAAATTTTGTCTGCATTTCGGGTAGGTCTGAGAATAGGTCAACATTTATTTTTCATACCTATAACACACCTAAAATGATCCACCCAAAGAAACTATATGGCAACATAGCATTTGCCGGACACAGCTAGTTGAAAATATAATAATACCAAAATGTAAAAATTATACTGTACAGCTAAAAAATCTAATGGCATTCACTCACACTATCTTGTACGACAGACTATATACATAATGTACAGATATATACATAATGTTGATGTTAAAATAATATTCTTATTGATTCGAAAGCTAAATGTGTCTGCCTATTTACAGCTCTAGAAAAGTAATAACTGATAAAATAATAATCGAATATACATTATACATATTATGAATGTTAAGATGATGAAGTACAGCTAAACGAAATTTCGATTAGTTTCTCGACAGTTATTATCCGTTAATATACCAGCGGTAATCATTAAATTCGTACTTTAGATGATGAATGAAAACCTATATTTTCAAAATGATTCGGAGTATTACCGTTTAAAATAAATGCTATATGAACATTATCTCAGTAATAAAACAGTAAAGATGATCGAATTGTTACGGTATTTGGGCATCAGTAGATCTGTATTTCGCAGTATTTTTTTTGTTTAGCTACGAAATCAGTTCATCTCGTGTTATTCGCATTTTTTTTTAATTTCCTGTCAATCTAGTTCAATAGACTAAAAACTCGAAAATCACCAAAAACGAAAACGTTTTCTTTGTCTATGATTTTTCCTTTCTCAATAATTAATTAAAGCGATCACTGCTAAAAAGCCAAAAATTGGGGAATATTTGGCGTCCTCGTTTTCTTTCTTTGTAATGTCAAACTACATTTGGTAGTGAAAAATAGCGATATCACTAGCTCCTGCTTAATAATCCATTCTCCAATCAATCAAGTAAATCAAAGAATCGTGTCCACCGACCAATTCTTTAGTCCTTGCCATAGACTAATGTTACGTCTATATAGAATTATTATACATTATACCCCCGGAGAATATTTTTTAGGACCGTTTATTTGATTCCCATCCCCACTTCCTTTTTATCTATTGCAATATACAGGGCCGTCCGTCATGCTCAGCAAAGATGGCGGCGATGACCTCTCATAACCTTTCACATACCTACATTCAGTTTATTCCCATGTCAATCCCAATCAATATCACAGTCCGTAATCTAGAATATCTAGATTTTTAATGTACTTACCCCTTAGATTGAGTACTCCCAGTTACCTTCACTTACTACTTTCATTAGATATGTAGGTAGATTAGATTGAAAGAGTTCTCACAAAACAGACGCAAGTATTAAAAGTTATATGTGAAGGCACCAATTTTTAATAGTTCCGTAGCTCCTGTATATACTAATATCAGGTTTTACTGTTTCCGTCAAACAAGCGTACACATGGTGAAACACTAAACATTATAGGAAGAAATAAAACCACAGATATCATTGCATATTATTCTTTTTATATTTTTTTCATCAGTTTAAATGGAAAATACATTTTCATTTATTTATAATGTTGTCATTTATTTATTATTGTAAACAAATATATTATAAAAGATTTACATATTACTATCAAAACAAAATATTCACAAAATGGCAGACTAACTAAACAATTACTTAGCTGTTTTAATCAAGCATGCTAACAATTGCATCGTTTTGAGCTAAACAAGAAGGAGAAAGTTTGGCACTGATCCCATAATTCAATTTAATGTGAAGATGGCATAAATGCACATTGCAGCAGTACTGTCTGGCGTTTTGATAAGTTAGTCTGTCTACCCAGATATCGAATAGGTACCTTTTATAACGATACTCTTCACAACCTCTCTTCAGCTCATGTTTATTGCATGATCTAATACTGACTAACTATTATACTTCCACACACCGCGACCGGCACGCGTCCACGGTGTTACACACTGACAAAGCTTCCAATACTAAGGGCAACGCCAAAGAGAGCCTATATCTGACTATTGCTTCTGTGGTAACTTGACAGCTAAATTAACAATCTGCTGCCACATTAAAAATCGAAATTCAAATTGACTTAATTAGAAAAAAAACAACAAACTCTGGCTTCTTTCATAACAATACAAGTTCCATTGAATGGAAAAAATTAACTCAATTTAAAATATTCAAACAAATTATCTTCAATTAAAATCAAAACGTACCTCTTCACATTTCTGCATAACCCTGCCTTAAAAAAATCATATTATACACTTAGACAGTTGACAAACAAAAAAGCAATGGAAGAGGATATGCGCGAAAGTAATTACGATAAAATATAGAAAGTTTTGACACTGTGTAAATTTGCTTTATCATGTTGGTTCATGGAGCATTTTCAGTGAGCATGCAGCCTGCACTGGAAATTTACACAAATTGTTTGATTCCCAAGTAGCAATAAGCTGGGTCCCTTCCACTGTTACATGAAATGCCGAAAGGAAAAGTATAATTCATAAATTGTACCTATACTTTGTTTATATTCTAATTTTTTTTTACATTTTAATAATTTAAAAACAACCAGTATTTGGTCGAGAATTTATATCCTTTTTTTTGTGTATTTTATATTTTGATGAAATATTTAAAAGCTAATTAACGTGAGCCGATGTCAGGATTCATAGCTAGTCGTCGTTCGCTCGAACCGGCTGGCAAGCCTCGGTCTCTCGTCCGCCCGACTCGAGCTTAGTATAAACGCATCTATACACAAAAACACTACCGCATCGTCTATCGTCTATACATCTTGACTCTTAATAATGCACTGATATTTCGAGGGGCACAAGGAATATCGCAGCATAGTTTCATCGCGCGCCGAGCGCAAGGCCGCCGCCGTGTTCTCAGCTCATACCGATAGAACACCGTTACTTTTTTATAACTATATAATTTTCCCGTCATATACATTTTAGCAAATAATAAAAATAACACTACGATTATATCCCTTAACTCGTCTAAATGTCCTAATTGGTACTCTATTTACATTGACATAATATATTAATCAAATTGTTCGGTGAATCGACAGTCTGGCGAGTCGGTTGACGAGCCCAGACTCGCGGCGGCGGCCGACCACTGATTACTGTACAGCACATTTACAATAACATTTGATCAGAATACGCAAACTCAAAGATCTACATCTAGTTATTAAAATAAGGTAAGGTTCGTCGTGTACGTAACGCCCGCCTTAAGCCGCTATAATATCAGCTATTTTAAGTAATATAACGTGTTAAGTTTGCCCATGACAAAGATGCCACCAGATAACATACATACATGAATTTAAATAAAATAGGCCCAATTCATTGTAGCGTATAAATATGGGGTTAACACAACTTGACTGATATTATAATATAATACACACGTTGACAAAGTAGCTGGCAAACGTAACATACGAGAACAACGCGTGGCGCGTTTGTCATGCCGCAAAGAATTATACATACTTCGGAATTAGTCATCTAATATATCACTAACTAGGATTTAAGAAAAAAGATGTAGGTACTAGACACTAAATATCCTCTACTCTGTACAATGGACTATGATATTTTCATTGAGATATTTTCCTTCGTATAAACATGACAAAATACAAATATTATATATGTCCAACTTCCTAATAACTTAATCGGTAACAATCGAGCAACATTTGTCAATTTTATATTACTCCCTTTGTGACAGTATTGTAGAAATTCAGTTTAATTACTTTATAAAGGGATACCTTACGTTTAAGTGGTCTGATGTAGTAAATAACGGGCCAACTCTGTTGATTCCAATGTACCGTAACATACCGTTATTCCACTTTAGAATCAAGGCAGATTAGACCTACATTTTCCTTATGAATATATTCAATGCCTGTAAAAATATATTTATTTTATACACTATCCACGTATATGTGCGTCGATGAACAGTGCTAATTCAACGGTATTGACAATTGGAATGCATATCTCACAGTATCCACTCTAATAACCAACAACTCCCGATTATATTAACATAAGCATTACTTTCTCGTGAGAAACAAATAATTCGTTAATTATATATGTATATATATTATATATAAACAATTGATAGTGCTTAAACTAGTGGTAACAATAACATTTTAAACGTTTGTTCCTATCAATTCGAATTGAGTGTTTACAAGTTAAATATATAAATATACTTATTATGATGTAATAATTATATATAGGACCACTTATTTGTTTTAGTTGCGTACAGGAGCGAGGAAAATATCTAAAAGAATGAGTGAATAATATTTTATATATTCCATGATACGGGAATAATTTGACGTATTATAATAAGCTTTCGAAGATAAGACACGGGTGAAAAATAAGGCTTGAAGAGGTACTAGAATATAGGTAAATTGACTTACGAACTACACATAAAAGCCAGAACAAGTTTTAAAAATAGTCGCCCAAGTGAGCTTTTGTATAGATAGTAATACGTCATTCCCACATGAAATTACGCGTGCAAAATGAACAACTACCAAATACAATGAGAAGCATCCGTTATCAAAACATTGACTGTTCTCATTGACTATTTGTATTATTATACAAGTAACTATATCTCGCATGGTAACACTTTAATTTAATCAGATGCAACAAAATTGTATTGTTTATAGGTAACGAAGTTTTGAGTAATTTTTAAATAAAATAAATAAAAGGAATAAATTAAAAATCCAAAGCGAATTTTATCATCTAATATCATGATCATAATATTGAGCATTATAATGAGTAAAAAGCAATAAAACATAGAACTGTCATCATGAGCAACAAAAGGACACTTGTTTGAATTGACCAAATAACTTGACTCTACTAATGAAATAATCTACAGCTTCTGTATGTACATACTAAAACAATTGACGAATATAATGAAAAACTAAATATTAATGCCTTTTGACACATTTAATTGACAAAATTAACTGAAGTAACATTATGCCTCAACAAGTTTTACGTAACCTATTCAATGTTCATGTTTCTATCATATAATAATATTTTACACCTGCATAACGAATAAGTATTAAAACACAGGATCAAATGAAGTATTCTGGTACGTGAAATTGCGCCGTTTAAATTTGACGCCTATAATGAAATAGGATTACATAACTGGACTTGTTTTAATGGGCTCTATGATCAAAATCAGAATTACTTAACGCTAAAGCATTTTCAAATATGGACGTTAATTTTAGGACAAATTATGCAAGACGGCTTTCCATACACTCGGGCCAGGGACCGGCAAATCTCACAAGACTTTAAAATAATGTATTTATTGAGAGGGGCATTTATTTACTGTCTACTGGCCCTAATGCAGACTAAATTACTATAACATATTAAATTGTATCCTGGTGGTTATCTCCAAAAGGACCAGAATAATTTCTTACTTCTAGTGGATGTTCAACACTGGCCGGTTGTTGCTAACTTTCGAGACGTTTTGTTTGGCAATTTGAAATGATTGCAACATTGCGGTGAATGTTGCGACCTCTTTTATGCACTGTAAGACATGTTTCGTCATGCAACAGCCGTGAACTAGCTTTAGCTTATTAACAATTAAACGTCAATCTCTATAAAAGAGTTCACTTTGTGACATCGATGAGTTATTTCTTAAAGCCTTTTTACTTCGCTTACAAAACTTAGTCACGACAATTGCACGACACGATCGAAGGTGATTAAATATAGTAATGAAATTATTTTGAAATAATAATAAAAGTGAAATATTACACTACCCATAACAAAAGTTAACAAGAACATGATAATTATATATTTGTTATGACACTACTATATACAACATGCAAGCTGGGCAAGACGAATAAAATAAAATGAACGTCCAACATTAAAATATGGATGGATTATTTAGAAGCGAAAAGGGACGACATTAGGTATATACCACCGATATAAGGGCGTTTATAATTGTGTTCAAAAGGCCAATCACTAGTCTCAAATTGACTTCCTACAATTGTTGCACGTTACCTTCAATTAAAAAACGGCATTTTCATATAAACACTGACCTTGTAATAAGAGAAATAGTAAAAATAAAGAAAATATCCATTTGGACAACAATAACATGAGACGGCAATACTTTTCCAATGGAATAATATGTGGACGAACATATATCTAAAATTGGACTATTATATACTTGATAATTTAATTTGTAATATACATATATATTATTTACATCGTAGTAAATCAAACGTACAATAATGTGTCGGTTACTGTGAACCAGGACGCTCTTTGCTCATCGGCCGACGACGATTACTACCAATAGTTAAAAAAATAAGTATAGTCACCTTGCTTGCTTCTTTCGACTTCAAACTAACTAATAAAACATAAATCTATTATTAAGGTAAAGTAACTGTAATCACGTAAAGAATTAATCTGATATTCTTCGACATGACAAACGGTAAGCGGAAAGAAACAAGTATTAGACCAGAAAAGCATAATTAAATTAAAAAATATTACGATGTACACATGAAATATTCAGTATGAGACAACATTCTGGGGAGAACAATAATCATTAATGAGTTCGTAATGGTTAAGGTTGGAGCTCTGTTAAAATAAATGGAAGAACGATGAAAACTTAATATACTCTCTATGTAACATAATATTTTATGTAGCATTACAATATCTACAAAATGGATGACTAAACAGAACATTACCTTAACCATGTGAAGTCATGAGTCTTGTGCCAATTTGGCAGCTCGCCTCTGCCGTGAATCAACGATAATGTCCTATTAAACATTATTACTCTCAAGTTCATTAACAACTGGGATATTCCCGTATTGGGCACGTCACGACGTTCATTGTAAACTATAATGAGTCATAACGTATCCAATAAGATTGAGACTTGTCTATTCAAAGTTGGTGCAAAATCAGTATAAGCTGACCTAGCATTGTATTGGCTTTCCGTGAAATGAGAGTTCAGCTCATACTGGAATTTATAATACGAAAAAAATAACAATATTTTTTAAAATAATATATACATAGCAGAGCTGCCAAATTGATAATTATTCCAATATTGTTGCTGTGTACAAAGCCAACAACAATTACACGGATGATAACTATGCTATTATTAAGTTGATATGCAAATATGAAATGGTCTTATATTAAACAATGATTTGCAACAATTATCACCCGTTATATATCACTCCGGACCAAAGGCACAGATCTCCTTCGCTATAAATACACAACAAAGGTAAGGTACTTCGTTTCCACACAGACAATATAACAACACTGAATCTATTTGTGTGAAAACGAAGGTTGTTGGCTTGTTCACAACCGGGGCACGTTTACGTAACCTAAACATGCCATATATACGTGTAACTCGACGCGACTACCGTCCGATCGTTACGGCACTACTTTCTAGACCGGAGGCGTCTACTGAATACCACGTGTTATATATAACATATTATAAATATCGTATAACAGTCAGCGCGGCTTTGACAAGACAAGACTATCACCGTACAAAAGGCCTAACCAATATTTTGATAAAGCTCATATCGTAAAGCTTACTATGTCACTGCAACTCGTATAAAAACTATGTAGACCTTATGTGTAAATACAAAATGTCCGTACGACCTGTGGGATATAGAGTGTGTCAGTACTAGAGGCAGCGGACGGGCGGCGGCTTGCACCAGTGTCAGTACGCTTGCGTCGTGCTTGCCGTTGACACTCGCTCCGACTTAAGGTTGCGCTGCAAACACACAAACGTATTATTACCTCACATGCATGTGATGTTTACACTATATATTATAGTACACACATTTCACCAGTTATGATTAAATCCCATGTAATAGGGGGCGAGCCCATTGCCATTAACCGAACACAGATTCCGGTCTGCTACTGGGACAGAAAATCCAGTAGTAAAATTTTACCTGGGGATCTAACCCAGGGCCGATTGATACTGCGAAAAATGTTGACCCCTCAAAGGGGATTGTAGGTAGGGTTAACAAAGATTTTCGAGTAAGCTTTCTACTAGTAGTGAAACGCTAAACACATTTGAAAACAATCTATTAGAAAATGCTAAAAACAAAATGTATTGTACCGAAGTGCAACATGCAATTATTTTAAAATATTATTAGTAAACGTGTATTGTTAACGATATGTGGTTTTTTAATTAATTTAGTGCTTAATAAACAGTGAAGCGTAGGTGAGAAGCTGTTTTCGAAACATTTATCACAACAACATAACTAATGATAACAACAACTGCGCAGATTACTTCTTGACGGTGTTATTGATAAGGCATTAATATTCCAATTACGTTACATTAGATAACAGAGATAGGTACCAAGTCAGAAACGTGACATACTCCATTCACTAACATGTCCTTTAGATACGATGTAATACGTGTTAGATTACCAATTTACTGTTGTGTAATCATATACAGATTAGAAAATGCATAGATAATCTGAAAACACACTATTCTACATAACTACTTGACATTCACATTTTCAAACTACAGCGATCGTGTTTGTTATTGCCACCACTGTTCGTATGAGCGTAAGGTCATTGGGGTTTCAACAGAAAAAGTGCGTGGGTGTTTGTTTAAACCAACAACATTGTGGGGCTATATGAAGCAATTCTAGGGTCTGTTCAGAAAACTGTCGTGGGATAAGGGAGCGCGGCTGGCTTTCATTACTTATTGGCATTATATGTCTATTAGCCAACTAGCTGTGCCCGTTAAAATCAGACCAGACGAACGATTCAGAGATTAGCCGAAATAAACGGACAGACGAACATTTATGAAAATTATGTTTTTTATGTTACTATATACTTTCATATGCATCTAGTGAAAATAATTTAATTTTGAATTACAAACAGGCACTCCAATTTTATTTTACTATATAGACTTATCTAAGTCTCAACGACTGTATTCGACTAACCCAGATGGTACGGATTGGTTACAAAATGGAAATTGTCTTCACGACATTGTCTTTCTAAAGGTTCTTAACAAACACATCCTTTGCTACACATCCTCGCACATATTTCGTGGAAACGCACAGTGATTAATATGTCTCAGTCGAACAATCATGGTTGGGTCTCAGATATCTATGGGGTGCACTACATGTGTATAATTATCACAAACTTACTGGCATGTCCTTTAAACGCGTTACAGACTTGAAATTGAAAGAGCATAGAAACTATAAAATAGTTTTAAGGTTATAATTTAATTATATAACACGCACTTTATAACGTTTAGAAATAAATCTATCATAAAGTCCAAAGGTATATACAAAATGGATAATCAGCAAAATAGCATCTGATTATTAGGGATCCTAAAATCCCAAAGAAAAACACAGATTAAGAACTTCGACGCATCGGGAACGACAGCATGTTAGAGAGTTATGAGTAGAAGGTAGAGCATAAATCGCAATAGTTAATACAATTCGCAAGCTATTCCTTCATCCAATAAGAACTTAAATCTTACACATGAAACGCGTATAGGGGTGAGTAAAGGTCAAAGCCATTAAGATGTTAGGTGTCGGTAATATATCGATCATTGAACTCACCAGCTGATCGTACTGATAAACCATGCGTTTGATATGCGTGAGCTTGCGATGTAGGTAGTTGACGCGTCGTTTCTCCTCTTGGTACGCAGCGTCGTTCCTTACACGTCTGTACTCTTCCACTATACGTTGTTCTATGCTCTGTACATACACACAATTGTTAAAGACCGGGAAAAAGACACATTAATGAGTCGAATTTCTACAAACACTATACATTTCATGGAGAGCAGTAGAGCATTTGATCCCTAATGTCTTATCGGGAAAAGTCTACGAAGAGTGAGACCTAGCAAGTGTCACGTCATTCTTACATTAAAATATACTATATGTTCGTCCGCGTAATGATTGATCGACACCCTTTCTTGAGGGAAGCAATCCAAATACCAAATTTCAGCTACATCTTGATCCACTTGATCTTGAGACACTTTCCCATAACGGTATTACTCGCGTAGGATTAACAATAAAAACTGTGTTACTTAGTTATATTTATTGCTGTTTTTATAATATTTTAAATTGATTCTTGGCTCCTGTTGGTTGCAGCGTTATATTATAAAGCCTAAACACAATACAATGCAAAGCCTATCATCACAATGAATAAACTATCCAACACAAAAATATTTTTTCTACTCAATCCTTTTCCTGAGATAAGCCGGTTCAACTAAACAAACAAAATCTTCAGCTTTCGAGTGTGGACGTGCATTTGCGCACCCTCGATCTTATTGAGATAATACATCGATATAGCTAGATTGGTACATCTATCAAGGATAATATCAAGGATTCCTTTGTTATCTTACCTGGTGCCTAGGCGACATGGGCATAGCTCGTTTACGTTCAAGTTCTAGCCTCGTGAAGAGTGCTACCACTTGAGCGACTCGCGCGTGCATTTGACGATACTCCGTGTACAACTCCGCGAACTCATTCTTGTACCGCCGCCGCATGTTCGAACTCGTTATGGTCGGGTATTGCCTGCACACAATATACCTATATTAAATTTATTTACACACTAGCGGACGTCACGCAGTTTCATCCGCGTTCCCGAGGGAGTACGAGGATAAAATATAGCCTATATTAATCAGTGATAATGCAGCATTCAAACGGTGAAAGAATTCTTTAAATCGGTCTGGTACTTTTTGAGCGAATTCGTTACAAACATACATAGAAACCTTTCCTCCTTATAATATTAGCATAGGTAGAACTAATATTATACAACTTGCATTTTATGCGAGTATTTTTTTTACAATTCATCATCGCCGTGGCCTTTAAGGAACATTGTTGGGGTCGACACTTATTTCAACCCAATTTTTACGCAAAGCGACTGCCACCAGACCTTAGCAACCTCTTTTGCAAGGAAAACCTGTTGAAGGTTTTCCTTGCAACTTTGCCACGAGCCTTATAATATTGTTTTCGTTATAATGTAGGTGCAATCATGTGCATATAGAAATTTAATTGTAATTACCATCGTCGGTATGAACCTTCCGAACCGGTGGTAACATTTGTAATCCTGTATAGTGGAATTATTTCTTACTCTTTTTGGTGAAGACTAATCAAATTAAGTTATTCTGAATTTTGAAAATGTATAGACAGAGCGAAAGTGGAAAGTCTTCAGTGCAGTATCTAACGTTTGGCATTTGTCGGTTATTCTTTGCTTTATTGTGAATTAAAAGATCAGAAAGACATTATAAGCCTGAGAAGAAACTTAGTCTGATCCGACACGTTGGCATTCGTTCGGTGTAATGTTCGCACCCTGGGAACACTTTAAGACAGTATTAAGATAAAATGCCAGTACAATTCTCACAATAAAATGTACTATGAAAGGAAAACAAACATTTGCACCTGTCCAAACTAAATTTGAGCAACACTTGACATCGCGAAAATTATTCTTAACCTCGAAACACGTTCTAAAGTACAAGTGTGCGTATACAAACAATTATTATTCCACTTTAACCTTGTACTGAGTTATGTATATCTGTAATTTTAATATATTTAAAATCCGTATTGGAATGAATAACTGCAATGCAAGTGGTCGGCAGTAACAATTACATCGAAATCACAACAATTCAAAGTCTTACACGAAGAAAAGCATCTGAAAATCTTAATAAAGATTAAATAAGGATGGACTCACCATCTATCACATTAAAGGAGGTCGTAAAGATGTAAATAAATTAATGTATGTATTTACCTTTCAATCTCTTCCATATCAGTCACGTTCTCATCAGGCACAGAAACTAATTCTGCATTTTCTAAAGGTTCAGTATTTGTGATGTCTTTTTCTGTAAACAATAACATAATGTTAAAGGTTAAAAAAAGCTTGTCAAAATATATATGTCAAACATTTTGTATGTATGTATAAAGTTTGAATTAATAAAGTCGTTAGAAATAATTATCAAGGGCAATTACAACTACCGTGAATTTATATAACAATAGCTTCTCAATACTTTGACTTTTTTGTACAATTTAAGATACACAAAGAAATAAATTTAACTGTAGAAGTTCGACTAGTAAATATATCATTCGACCTAGTTGCAACGAGAACATCTGTGAGAATGAAGGTAGGTCATTATTTAAATTGGTCAAGTGTTTAAAAACATTGGCCTTTCTTTATACCTACTCATTGTCAGTCACCCTTGACCTTATACTTTGCTTTCATTCTACAGAACAACTGTGCGTTTATACGATAGTACGCCATCTGAAAGTATTTGATTTTAGTACTGTTTTATTATAAAACTGTACTGCATAATGGTAATAGAAATATTCCTTACCTGTGATATTGTTTTGCTCTACAGGGGGACTACTTCTAAAACCGTTCGTTTTAACAGGACTGGGGCAGAGATCCTTGACAGTAGTGAAGTTGAGGGTGTACCCATTATCCTTTTTAACTGAAAAAAAAACAGCAACATGATAATAAAATAGTAATATCAGGAGGAAGCGCCTATAAAATATGCCGGGGCCTGTAGACAATGTAAGATTACTACTAGCTAGTAGAAACGATACAAAATGTACAGGAATGACATGTGTCACGCATGAGACTGACTTATGTCATTTACATATTTTTTTTATCGTTTCTATTAAGCGCAAGCGCGAGAGAATGTTACGTTGTCTAGGCCTACAGGTCTCAGACTGGTGCTATCGACAAGAAATCATTTCTTTGAATGAAAACTTCATACCTCCTATAGTAAAACATAGAACTTGGTTTAAAAGCAGCTGCATCTCATTTTGTAATAAAGATTTTGAAAGGGATGGACCTAGCTTTAGTCCGAATTTGGTCTAGTCTTCGCTTAAACCATGTTTTGTAATATGGGAATAGAGATAACAATCTACGATATAATGATGAATGATACACATAGCCTGTTTACACCAGTTACGAGAAAACAACTTTATTTAAATGCATGTGTATTTCCTCCATTCAAACCACAACAAAATACATTACCGAACAACACACAGTAAAATACACGCGAGATAATAACATTTGCGATACCACACCATGTCTAATTGTCACGTTTTCATTCTATTGTTTATAATTTATGTTGATTAATAAATTAACGTATGTAAATCAATACAGCGATGAAAATAACCTGATCCACAATTCATGACTTCTGCGTTGAAACACACTGTTTATTTTGGCATGTACATATCTGTCGCATCTGATTCTGCTCTTGTCGGCCAGTTGATGAGTCTTTATCGCGATAAGCTATTCACAATTATATTTTGATGTGCCATCCATTATGATCATCAGTTTAGTAAACAACTAGGGTGCTTGTTTTATAATGATTCCCAATGCTTGAATTTATATGCAGTTTTCTAAATTGAGTAAAAGGAGGATCCTGAGAAAATTCTCTCTATTAGTTACACTATACTAAAGTGCTGGTTCGCGTAAAAACTTTGAAGGTTTGTAACACAAGAGAACCATGGTCGTCAGTACGAGATGCGCTGTTTGTTAGTTGATATATTACCGGTAGTGCGATCATCCTCGTTGTCCGAGGCATGCCGCTCGCCGGAGGAGGTGGTGGCGTATCCCGAGGAAGGCGGCGAGGCGCGGCGGTAGTGCGAGATGCGCTGTTTATTAGTTGATATATTACCGGTAGTGCGATCATCCTCGTTGTCGGAGGCATGCCGCTCGCCGGAGGAGGTGGTGGCGTATCCCGAGGAAGGCGGCGAGGCGCGGCGGTAGTGCGAGATGCGCTGTTTCTTGGCTGTAGGAGCGTCCTCCCCGCCCGCGCCGCGCTTGCCGGGCGACCCGCGAGGTGACAGCGAGTTCGCTGAATCGCTGCTCAAAGGCGGCGTCAGGTTTTGAGGTTTCCGCCTGCAACACACCGAAACATGCCCAATGATACGGCGGCCTATTTTATACTTACACATACTTTAAGTGGTTTACCTAAAGCACTTTCTGCATAATGAGAAGATACAATATGAGACAACAGAGCTTACAGCTTTAAAAAATTGCCGTTTTTATTTTTCCACCATATCTATGTCAATACTCAGGTGTTATTGTATTTGATCTCCTGATTTATTAAAACACGCCTTATCAATCCATATAAGGCTTCGATAATGGTAAACAAGGAGTTAAGGACTAAAGAAGTGACGTCAAGAAGTTAGTCGTAAACATATTTTGCTTGCTCTACAATCCAATGTTATGCAATTTTCCTGCTAAATCATTTATTATTTTATGGGTAGTTACATTGTGTTGTAACATCTTGTTGTTTGGATGCGAATTAATTAGAGTATATGTCTTGCAAATGAGCTCCCTTGTCCACTCAGATCGTAGAATGAACACCTCGACGATGGCTTTCCCAAGCGACTTTTGGATGTAGATCTTCAGAATGATTCTGACTGAACAGGGTCGGCGACGCGATTTGGTATTGCATCCTTAGACTGAGGTAGCCGCAAGCCAACTGTGGGGCTGTATTCTTGTTTCCAATCGTTAGAACATTTCACGCATTGTTCATTTAATCATATTATTTTCAATATTGTAAACACCATCCACGACCAATGGTTAATAATGCGGAATTGAAGGGTAATCTCGGAGAGAGAGACTTACAAGCTTGTGTCGATCTGTCTGTAAGGATGTCAATTCAACTGGATCTGAATTCAATATGACATAATTTTTTCGAGGATATTTATTGTAATATTTATTAAGTTACACATCTGCTAAGTATTCCAATATTCCAATCTAATATTTATACACTTGCTTGACATATAAGGGTGATATGTCATGGAAAAACGTGAAGTTTCTTTCATCATTAGATTTTTGTATTACATCACAGCCTTGATGTAAACTTCACCTGTTCTGGTGCAATTTAATATTTTCATAGTTACCTTAATAGGTTTATAGTTACCCGTTGTCCTCATCATCGTGATTTATGTCGAAGATCCATCTCATTTCCTCTTCGCTGTTTAAAAGCACCATCTCGAATTTCTCCTCGTCCTTTTTGGAGACAATAACCAGATCTCAGATCTGTATTAATAGGCTAGTTAACAGTCGAAACCGTAAATAATTTCTTATCCTATGTATGCAGGCGCATGAATTACTGAGCGTCATAATCCAGCTGTTCCAAATCAAGCGGTCATTACTTGAAGCGAAATTATAAAATCGAAAATTTAAGAATCACAGTTGCAATAACCTGTGGTTACAAGCTTACAGCTACAGGAACTTAGTCATAAAGATTAAGATCGTTGCAAAGATTACAATATTTCCTGCCAATCACCATTAAAATTGCGGTTGCGTAGCCTCCCTTGACTTATATCTTACTGAGGACCAATTTAATATACTTGAGTATCTTTAAGCGTTTGCAGCAAAACATTTTGGCTTACGCCAATGAGGTGCCTTAGTTACGAACAAGTGCATTCCAATCAGCTGTCCTTTATTCCATAATATTCTCCTTGATTCAAGACTTTTTCGTTGATTCAAATGTTTCTGTAACTCTTTACTAATGAGGACACTGATCCGTGCATTGCGTTTTAATAGAACCTTGACGATAAATGTATGCGGGCGCTGTGGAATGCATGCAGCCTGATTCATGAATATTACCTATCAGTATAAGTTTAAAAAATACACTTATATCCACAGACTACTAACCTTATGACTTAATTAAAACACTAGAAAGAGAGAGAAGAAAAGTGCCGTAAGTAAACATGATTAACTAAAAAGTAAATAGGGTCCAAAATGTATGTGACAGACCTCTTGAGCATACGTTTCTCCTCCTCGGTATAGAACGGCCAATCTTCGTTGACGTCGTTCCATATGTGTCTACGTAAGTGGTAACAATTGTCCTTGAGCGTACTAATCTGTGGCAGGATCTTGCCCACGGCACTGCGATCCTTCTCCTTGAGACCCTCTGCAATGTTACGCCCAATGTTAATCAAGTTGTTGTTTAAACAATTTGCGTTGTCGTTGAATTCCACACTTACCACTATAGAGCCTCGCGTACAATTCTGGCTTCTTGAAGGGCTTCAATGCTAATAATTGTATAAGTCTTTCTCTGTAACAGAAGGGAAATTATGCTACGTTAATTATTATGATACCATTTGAACAACAGGGTAAAAATAAAACGGTAAAAGATTTTTCTTTATAATAATTCTCCAACTTGTTTTTGTTTGCATATAAGTAAAACTTGTTGAAAATGTGACAGTGAACTTGTGGAAACGTGAATACAAAAACAATAATTTTAAAAATCTATTTGCTCGACCAAAACGGTCGCTCGTTGTTTATTCTTAGCAATCAAGATTTAGCTAAAAGATTTTGAAAATATATAATATAGTCGGGATTAACAATCTTCTTCATTAAGTTTATATTCGGAATGCTCATAACCGAAACCAGTGTGTGTAGAGAGAGATGCATGAATGTAGACGAAGTGAAAGAAGTATGCAAGAATCGTAGCATCTCGCAATTACTATACTAAGTATAGTTAGTATTTGTATATGTTCTAACGTTGTAGCTTCAACTACAATCTGCCTTCGAAATAGTATCAACACACTCTGGGCCACGATAAAACGCAAGCGACGAAGTTTAGACGTGTCCAAACCTATTCTTGGGGCACAGGTGTGTCTGGAATACAGTCGTAAGAATATGTATATTTGTGTTGAAAACCGATCAAAAACCATAAAACTCGAAGCCTTATCTTGTTCCGCAGACGAGAAGCGGCAAAGGACTTAAGTTTATATTGCATAGAGATAAGCGATACATTCAATTGATTTGGTCGAAAGAACTTTCTAGAACGTACGTTTCCAGTCTAAATCTGTCTAGTCAAGGTAATCTACAGAATACTTAGCGACTGTTAATTTCAAGCGCACGCCCAATCACAAGTCATTATCATTAACAATGTTTTCTTGAATTTAATTTATTGGACATTCAGATGTATTTATAAAAATACTTTTTCTAACATAAAATAAGCGAATAATTTCCCCCAGTAATGATAGTCGTCTTGTCGAAACGACCTTGGGAGTTGTTTTCATTGAACAGCAACAATGATTTTTGCATAACCTTGAATGCAAAAAATGTGAGTCACTTTCAAATCATCACACCAAGTTCGCGTTAACGCGACGTAACGAGGCACAGGAAAATTACTATAGCATAATGGACGTCATTATAATAACCATAAGTTCATGTTAGAACTCCCTTATTACAATAACAACCTATTTTGTTTTTTACACAAAAGAAAAAATATACCTACACCATAAGCGATGTTATTATCTATGACGGCAACTAGATGTCGCGGATTCAACCTTCGCGTCTTCGCGCAAGCAATAATGTGATGAACAGGGTAGGCAGGCGTTACAACAGCCCAAATTTCACCGAATATTATTAAATGCCAACCGAATAATTTTCCACTCAGGTGGCAATTAAGTATTTACGTATCAGTTGTTTAATAACTGATATCTATAGTTCATAAAGGCTAAAACAATTTTGGACTAGAATAACTTAAATAGCTAAATAGCTTGAATAACTTTGGCGCTGTGCAACATATTTTTTTAGATTTATATTATTGAAATGTAAGTACAAAACCTCACTTCCTCTTCACACGGACCGCATCACTATCGTTTTGGTTTTAAACCGATAACGATATGATGAAACATTATCGATATAATATATGCCCTGTTGTGAAATGGTCAAAAGACACGTATTCTAAAGTCTATGTGTAATAACCGTTTATCATTGTTACTGATTAAAGCATACTTTCAATACTACATAGAATATTTATATATAATTATTGGATGTAGGAGAAACAGTTCTCAAGTATTTGTGTGAATATTTTTTTTGTATAAAACACGAAATTGGGTGTGTTTGTCATTATCAATTGTATGCATTTTTCGTGCACACAATGCAATTAGCATTCATGAATTATCCAAAGTTCAACAACCGATTATGATAGCTGCGCAAACAAAACAATTAGACGTGACGTTACAGGGACTCTATTATAACTAAATGAAGAATAAGTGAATAATAAGGCGAATATGATAATATAACATATTAAAAATACATAGAGTACATATTGCGTTATCAACAGCGGGTAGTTTATAGTGCTATCTATAATTGCTACTCTGACGATACACTGTTTATACAGATATTTGCCATCAGCAAAAGCTTATCAATAGTTCGAATAAGGTCAGCGCAGACACCCCTATCTACAGTAAAAATACATAATGACAAGATTTCGCAGTTTCATAATTATTCTGAGCTGTTGGAGGCATAATATGATGATGAAATGAGTTATACCTATTGATTGTGATATCGAAAGACTTCTTGGCAAAAGTTTCAGGGTTATATCTGACCATAGTTTGTCTGATTAGTGATTTAAAAAAATTCAAGATTGCAGATAAACTATAGTTTTATATTTTTTATCGACTTCAAAAAACGAGCCTCCTCCTCCCTTTCTCGATCGATCGTAGGTATATATGTAGGGGAATGACATATGTCACGTGAATGATTTATGTCATTTCCATTTTAAACTTTTTATCGTATGCATTAGCGCAAGCGCGAGAGATTGTTACTTTGTCTATGCCTATCCGAGCAAGCGTTTATAGGCTGTGCGAGATCTAACACATGGCGTTCTTATTAACAACCTTCGTGTGCAAACGTGATTGTTTTGGAGAATGGTTCGACTCCCATGTAAGTAGTGAAAAAGTATGACTCACGTGAGGGACCTTCTAGCGAGGTCCGGATTAGGCGGCGGTCGCTGTGGCTGAGGCACATTGGGCTGTGGCTGTGTGACGGGGGGCGCTACG
The DNA here is from genome assembly GCA_929442735.1 of Watsonalla binaria. Classification (NCBI taxonomy): domain Eukaryota; kingdom Metazoa; phylum Arthropoda; class Insecta; order Lepidoptera; family Drepanidae; genus Watsonalla; species Watsonalla binaria. Next base: position 5,085,079 of record OV838932.1, read on the forward strand.
ACTCGAGGCGCTGGGGCTCCCACTCGTTCCAACCGCTCGGCTCTCTCGGGCCTCTCCGGCCTATCAGCTCTCTCTGGCCTCTCCGGCCGCTCAGGCCTGTCAGCCCGCTCGGGTCTCTCAGCCCGCTCAGGCCGTTCAGCCCGCTCAGGCCTATCAGCCCGCTCAGGTCTCTCGGGCCGCTCAGGCCTCTCAGGCCTTTCGGGCCGCTCCACTCGTTCAGCGCGCTCGACTCGCTCGGCCAGTTGCGCCACTGCACTACTTGACGAATACGGGTGTGACGATCGTACTTTGACGCGTCGCCCGATATCGGTCTGGTTGGGCTTGATCACGCGGGTGCTAAAAACACAGAAAAAAACCCATATGAGTAAGGTTAAGCACATTCTCATAGCTTTATTATTATTTACCTAAAAGGGTATAACAATCTGTCGCTCCTAGTTGCCAATCGACTAAAGTATATCGGAAAACTAATCTTCTAAGCCTTTTTTTCTTTCGAGATGAATCTAATTGTGAAGGGTAAAACTTTAGTAAATTATAGGTTTATAACGGGTGATGACCCCGAGAACAAGGCACAGGTGATGATGAACCTTATGAGCTTAAGTGTAATTAGTTGTTTTTACTTATGAACTCAGTTCTAACCAGTAAGGATAATTATAATTTTCAATAATACTTTTTCCTGTTGCTCCAGCAGGTGGAGTAAGTTTACCATTACTTTTAGTTTGCATTGGCGAGTATATTTTGTTTTGACATTAACATAGAAATGGGTGTAAGGTCACCAGATAAATTAAAATAAAGCGGTCTTCAATCTTTTCAATCGAAGACTGCATTCTAACCATTTGACTCAAATAGATACCAAACAATTAAGGTGTGGAGGAGAGCCAATGTAATTCTTTCGAAACCTCTTATATCCGGGTATGTATAAGTATGTCAGTATAAGTAGGATATGATAATGTATTGACTGACCATTTGCTCTGCTCCGCGGCCACGGTCCTCGCCATCCGATCCTTGGTGGCCTCGTACGAATCATCGTTGGCCTGCACGCGCATCCGCCGCGGCAGCGGACCGCACGACTCGAGTCGCCGCGCACCACCACTCCGAACACACTCGAACGAACCCTGGAAATAATACATTCACCTATTTCATAATTTTGACTAAGTAGCCGTGAGGGTTTATCATTCACCTGCAACTTCTGCAACGATCACGCTGGTCTGTATTTGTAGAGAATGAACCTTAGGAACATAATTATTATGGAATTCGACAATTTTGTTTGAAATACGAAACGAATAACGATTGAAACTCGCTGCCTGGAAAACAACAGCCTGAAATGTCTTAATTAAATATTATTGAAATGTATTTGCGAGAGTGTGGTATACTTGCAGTTAAAAGAAATATATTTCACGCCTTGATTGAACATAGGTGACAATAAAATATAAGTCGAATACTTTTCATGCCATACATGATAAGGCCGCAGGTGTGCTGACTGACGCTTTGTGATATAACATTTTCAAGAGCGACATTATTATAATAGCGCTCACATCTATGCAAATACGGCAGTGTATTTTGCAGCCGCGAAATATGTTTCTACCACTTCTCGTTACATTTTCATAAACAGTCTTATCTGAGTAACATTTCCTGTAACATATGATTAATACGTATACTTAACACCGTTTTACTATAAAAGATTCGAAATCCTAGCATCACGGAACGCAGTACCTACGTGGGAGTATGAAATTGCTCCCACCTACGCGATGTCATTTTTAGAACAAGTATATCGATTCGCTATACCTATACAATTCTGATTTCAATGTGGATTTCCAGGTGCATACCTTGGTTGCAATCTCAGGTTTTTCGGTGGTGTAAAAATAGAATGATTCGAGTTCGTCTGCTCTTTGTTGTATTTGTAATGCAGCACGAACACTGCGCGACTGAAATCGCACTTTCTAACGGCTATTGAGTAACGTTCTTACTGCGCGCCGTCCCGCCGCATTCCGACTTCACGTACATTTTTTATATATTAAGCCAGATAACAAAGAATTTAGAATATACGAATATAACTGGTTTTTTACAAAAGATTGGCGCGGAAGTAAATTATTGCAAGACACGACAAACATTCAGTTGTGATGCTGTTATTTTGGGCGAATATGTAAGCATATTTTACCCGTACTTTTCACTACAGCAGATGACTTTTTTATACCACTACGGTGGCTAACAATCATGTGGCCCACCTGATCGCATGTGGATACTTCAGCTTATGGTCGCCAAACCCATAGGACTATGAAGAACAAGCGACATTTTATTTAATTTGAACATTGTTAATTAACATTAAGTAAAAATCAAGATTTTACAGCAAACATGCAGTGTACAGCAAGGTATCCATCCAAATAACCAATCAATCCATTTATTCATCCATACAAAAGTATATTCTGTCGTCCTAATCTAACACATTATCGGTTGCAACCGTTCGGCGACCCACAAAACTAAACGAACGCGCAAACTACTAACTAGGGGAGAGTTATCAAGAATAATAATAATATTCGCAAATAGCGAGTCATAAAAAAATCTGAACTAATAATTATGTTGTTCATTAATCAGTTCGGTAGCTACTTTGCAAGGAAATGTCTACTTTTCTACTTAATAAAAGTTAACGTCGTCTAAACTTAAGTAAACGTTTCTATACCACGTTATGAATACAATGAGAAAGTGAGATGTGAATGAGGCGCATTATTTTATGTTAGGATGATTTGAAAGATAACTAACATAATTTAAATGAGGAAGTAGGTGATGCAAAACTAAAACAATTCAGTGTCGTCGGCGTGATAAAACCGTGTTTTAAAACAAGTTAATGTTGCGTGAAAGTCACATGACGCATTGAATCTCTAACACAGTGCAAAACATTCAATTGAGATGGACTAAAAGCAAGTGAATTATTTTCAAATGTTGTATTGTTCAAATAATCAATTCGATGTCGATTGCTGAAATAATGATGGACGGTGGCTATACAACTAAATGCATGGTGCCGAATGGAGAAAAACTACTCTATTCCTTATAATATTATCTTATCTGACGAGTATCCTACGCCACGCTATATGGGGTTGTAATAACGCTTCTGAACAATATATTTTTACATTATGACTACGCCGAAACTGCGACCTTGATTGTTAAAACGTAATTATCACATTTCACTTATATGTTCTTCAAGTGACATAGTGCCCCTTGTTGAATATTATCTTTGTAAATAATATACTTTTATTAATCTTTGTTTTATCATTGGTAGATATGTATTGCAACATGTTTAGTTAACACAATAAGAACTTAACAATTAAGTATTTTCTTTTTGTACATAGTATGATCCTTCCACACACCTTGACAAGTATGATCAATGCAAAGTCATCGAATTTATATGATATTACATTTAAATGAATATAACTCTTTATGTGCTAACTGACATATTTACTTCATTATGCTTTATTGCTGCTCAGTTTTATTTATCGACGAGTATAATTTCACCTTGCGTGCATTTATAGTTTAAACTGACGTGTACAATTTTCTATGCATGATAATCTACAATTTATTTAATGCCAATTATACCATGATACTGTTTGTATCGACTTATAAAACTGAATCAAGTTCATAACATTGCGTAAAAAGATTTTATAAGGTTATCAAATTACTGATGACTTTCTATGGTCCTTTATTATATCTAAGGAGACATTTTGTTTACGAAATACTTATCACTATCAATATTAGTTCATACAAGCAAACATGCATATTCTGGTTACTGTGTAGTTTTAGGATTGATGGAACAAGAAATCTAGACAAGAATTAAAATAAAATGTCCAACATCGACATTACGTGTTTGATAATACCCGCATGACGCAACACCGGTTTAAATCAAGGTGAACCGAGATGTGCGCTTAAATAGATTACAGGATATCATATTATTGATATTAATAATTTCAACCATAATCCGTGTCGTTAAGTTTGGATACTGATACTAGGCACTAGTGTGTTCTGGCTATTATTATACTGTACAAATTGTCTGTCGAATTGTTCTATTCCAGAATTAGTTTCAGCGAGCTGAGGCTACTTCGCACGCTACTTGCCATTGTAATAGATAGAATAGGGGACGACTAAATTATGTACGATCGTTTAAAATGGTGTTTATGTCATTAGATATCTCAAAACACCTTTGGATCCATGTTTGGACTACAGTGTAATAATTTCCATATGAAACTGAAGGATCATTACGAATGCAGTCCTAAATATTGTAAAGGGGAAAAATTGTTTTTTGTAACGAATCGGCACCGAAACAACTCAACCGATTTTTTTAATTATTTCAGTAATGGAATACTACAGTATCGATGAGTAACATAGCAAATTGTTGGTCGAGTTAAATTAGGGATCCCAAATAAAACCTGGTTGGCAATTGCTTCATCGACAAGAACATAGCTCTTAAATAAATCATGATGATGGTGATGATGAATTAAACCTAACCTAATATATGTCTTTGACGTACCTGTGGACCCTCCATTTCTGCATTGCTATTGATACTGAAGTGAAACGTAGCCTCACCAGTCGCGCCATTATTGCTGGCTGGAAGCGGAATGGAGATTTTCTGCAATGGAAAAAAGACATAATAAGTTAAGGTACGATACAATTAACTGAAAATTTGTGTCAAAAGTATACGAAAAAGTAATCTTATCTACAAAACATACGAAGTTCATATAAATACTGGCATTACCACTGGTGGTTGTTTATGCTTACTTAATGTAAAATAGCGTACAACAATATAATTGTATGTTTACAACAGGTAAGACTTAAATGTTCATCCTCGTTGAAATACACATAAAACTAAACAACAAGCTGGAATAGAAGTGGCACTGATGTGACGCCACATTTGTCAAATGTATCGTCTGAATAATTTATAAGGAATCCACTCAACCGCTTGGATAATGTTAGGATTTTTGAAGTGGGAAACCTGGCACGAGTATCTACGTGAATCACACACATATTACAGCGAAGTTATATTCTATTCGGTTCGCCAACGAAAACATACAAAGGAATAATGTAGTAAACCATGTCTTTTAAATTTTTCAAAATAGTCAGTTACTGGAGTTAAAACTAGACGCGTTTGCTCCCAAGCTAACGCAGACTTTGAAAAGCAAAGAACAATCAAAGTGGCACATAAGAATTAGCATTATTCATAGCCTATGACAATTGTACACCTGCCCTATGATTGAATGCCATTGAGAAAAAAGCAAAATACTCCCACGAGAAATCAACGACAGGTCTTGAGGTCCAAATAAGGCTATCCTGGGTCGTAACGCTTAATGTGACTGCAACCGTGTGCGTGTATATGTATAAATGCAAGAAGTGAGTAATGACTTTCATCGCCTGGAATGGCAACGTCGCAGCTGCAACTACTGAGCGTATCGTGCCGTTTCACCAACATTTACTAGTTCAATTAAGATTTGAGGTTCATATTTTTAGCAGAAAATGGTATAATTCACAATACATTTTGAATATCAGTCCAAAATTAAGATAATATTGAGCACACAAATATGTAGCAAATCAATGTGTTATTTAGAATTAGTAGTTATTCATTAAAATGTGCACACAAAGTTTATAAATTGATTTGGAAATAATGAAACAAGCTAGCCAATATTTATAATGATGGCATCAGTATCAATTGTTAATGAAGAAATTAAATTGTAAACAGGAGTTGTCCAGGGATGCCTTATTTGGTGACGCGCACTCCTACATGCGTGGCCACGAGCCACTTTAAGGTCGCTGCTGACGATGTGTGCCAGCACCACAATGCCAGGCAATTAACCTATTAAAGAGTGCGTCGCGGAGCGTAGACCGGTGGAGCAATAACCCGATAAGTCCCACCGCGAACGTGTTAAATGATACTCAAATTGTTTTATCGGTGTTCTCTTTTTCCCTTATTCTTGCCAAGAAATGCACAGCCTTAACCGTTATAACAGGACCTCAAGGCAGTTATACATTCATATAAATAATACCTTCACCGTCACGTTTCTACAAAGACGTTCATAAAACTTATTGTAAACAATGCATGAAATATATTGTCAATAATACAATTCTAGCTGATATGTACATCACGCGAGCCAAGACTGATAAACACAAGGTAAAGGCATAGAGCATGATATGGAATTATGGAGCTAATGAGGAAAAAACCCGCTACGAGCTGTGTGCGCAGACACTGCGGGGAGCGCGGGGCGCGGCTTTCTCTGCAGTACAAGCAACCAATATATAAAGAGCGCCTCGCGATGGAACTTCGGCATTCGGTTTACAGCCGTCTGGCCCGCATCATCCGTTCTGCATGGCTTCTGGAATTGTTTGGTTTGCCGCTTTTCTTGACCGATTTTGTTGCGATTGTCACTTGTACAATAACATACATGACCAGATTATATTATTTATCAGTAATTAGTCTGATGCATTTGATGATTGTATTATGTCAAGGTCGTTGGTTTCATTGTTTGTCTTCTCGCGAAGGTCGGACGGCGTGCCTCGGTTAGGCCGGAAAATGGATAGGTACGAGGAAATCCGTCATCCGTTTTCCAAGGCATTATTCGAATGCCGCCAAGTCAATTAATTTGTAGGTGCTTTATTAGACCCGTTTCATGTCAGCTAAGTAGTCGTCGTCGGTAAATCTTGCTATTACGTCACGCAGAATGTAGATCATCGGGTGCGTTTTGGGTGGGTTAATTTTGGTTTCTTGTTTTTGACAGGGATTTATTCATTGTGCATTTAATAGCTCTGCGTAACGACTGTGCCTTTTGTTGGTTACCTAATTTCACAGCTAGCAGCGAGCGGGACGCGGAGTTGCAAAGTGAGAGGCCGCCGCAACCGGTCCGTTCAGTTCACTCGACCGAGAGATATACCACCAACAAATACATCTACGTCGTACACGTAAGGCTCAGGTTATTAACTCGACACTGGATTGGTCCAATACGCACGCGCCTCGTACATAAGTAGATCTAATGAGTTCCGTTTCGATTCCAAGAAACCGTTCAGTTCTACTAGGTATACATTTATGATAATGGAATTATATGGATACGGGACAGACCCGGACACAAAATAAGCGGTCGTGTGCGCTCCAACCTCGAGTTAACGTGTTATATCTTATTGACGCAACATCGCGGAGGTGGCACGGAACGGCCGCTGGTCAATACAAATTCAACTTTAAATACAACTAGCTAAGAATACATTATTCAGTCATTCCGATCCTCGAATACGTCAGCAGTGAACGATAATAAATAAATGGTTCACTTCACGATTCGTAGCGGGAAAACCACGCAACTGACTAGTGTTCGCTACCGTGTTAATTGCTTACCGGTTTGTTATTTTCCTATTTAAAGATAATGATCATACAACTTATAATGTCACCACTAACGATAAACAAATTGTTGATTTCCATGATTCCATCAAAACATCAAGACATCACATCCAGATAAAATATATTTTTTAATGGTTACACTCACTTGCAGCATACTTATTATTAGTAAATGGAATATTTAGGATGCTTAAAAAGTTTTATTTATAAAAATTTAGAAAAAATTATATTTTTTTTATCACGCAGTTCCAAGATAGTTTATCAACTGAATCATAAATGATTGTAAATACGGTAATTATAACCATGGCTATAATAATGATAAGATGGATGTTAAATTTACCAACGTTATTGTTAATACGACAGCGTATTCTTGCAAAATGGTTATCCATGGGGTCAAAACAAAAACTGATGAAAACACAGGATGTAACGAAATATCAAAGTTTTTACTAATTGGTATTTATGTGAAAATTATGTTTCTTCGGAAAAGAAAAATAATGAGCTACCTATTTTAATTATGCAAGCTCATAATTATGAATAGTCACGACACAAATGTGCATTTTTATAGGATTTGAAAGTTTTTGAAAACTGAATATAGCATATGTTCGCTTTAAATAAGGAATCGTGAGAAGTTGTAGGGTTATTTATAAATAAACAAAACCGATGTAAACGATCAAGTAGCCGCCATGTTGATAAACATCGTTCTGTTTAAACAAGATGTTTTCCATTTTTACGATACAACAATAATTGATACGTTTTTCTCTGGTTATAGTAATACATACACATAGTTCAGATCATAATTTGGCATTGCTTCTCGCGGAAGAAATTGTTCTAACACAATTTACTAACGGTAATAGTCACTTTCATCGTAGACACATTTAAAGGCGAAGTGAGTGGCCAGTTATTCGTGAGGTTTCTACGATACTATTTGCATATTCGCCGACTTTCTAATGGACGATGCGGTCGCTCTTGTCGCAATCCTCAGCAGCTGTTAGGTAACGCCGATTCATTTAATTATAGTATATGAAAAAAACACATTCGAGTCAGCTGTCGTGCGTTAAGCATAACCACCGAACACTCGTGCGCATGTCTAGCCTAGGTTTTATTCGGTCGCGGCTCACTGATTGGCCAATTTCAGAAATAGCACAGACACAGTGAGTAAAGATTGGATTCGAGTTTACTCGATCGATTATTTTAATACGTTAAATGATCATGTCGTGCCGATCTGTCTACCGAAATTGTGGAGTTTACACAAACTCTATGATTTTCTCTTAATAGGAAACAAGTAGTTTTACAATTATGTTGACATAAAATTCAATGATATTTGTAAATTTTCGATATTTTTTGATTCGGTGAATGAACTACGCTAAATGTTTTGGGCATGGTAAATGATTAGATTATTATTAACAGTTTAAGTAAAAATTTGCTATCGCGACTTTCAACTGATAACAGAGGATGCATACGTCAAACTTCAGATTATAATTCGGTAACAAAATGTATACCGTATTATTAGATGCTCGTCAAATGGAAAATTTTCAAAGCGGTTATATGTTGATTGCATTGTTTGTAATGCAATAAGCGGCAACGCGGTTGTCAGGTGGGTCTAAGCAAGGATTCATTCTGGTGCCGTTCTCCTTCTCGGCGCGACCTTCCGCCAGAGGAGGGGCACCTCTCACCGCCGCCGACGACGTGACTGCAACCACGGCCTTACGTCGCGAGGCTGTATCGAAACCTCTACGTAATGAAGCTCTTTCCAGCGTTGGTTACTCAACGCTCGATAGTTCCGTCGATACACACATACCTACTTGCCTCGGCATAACCACCAACAGATCACGTGAACACCTTGCGTAACTAAATATTGCTGGCACACCTTTTGATCCAACGTGAAATACATAGAAATCTTTTATTATTGAGAAATAATGATGGTGAAACTATTTAATTAAAGTTGCGAAAAATATCGAAATGCGCGCCACTGATCGTTACTCATCATCAGCGATGAATGATAAGTAATTTATCAGTTGATGCTTTAGCAATGCAAGTTAATAGTCACGGTGGACGATTTATTTATTACTCTCATTACTGAAGACCTTTAGGGAAATGCAAACAATTGTATGCTGAACATGGTGAACCAAAACATGTTTCAAGTGTAACAGATGAAAGTATGATTACTTTTTAGGAATCTTGCCTTCAAAACAATGGTAAGTAAAAGGCGCACGTGTGTTCTTTTTCTCACTGTACAGAATCCACAATTATTGTCTTTACCTAGAAGTACTCTTATAAATATCAGATATTTTTAAATTTCTTCTGTAAAACGAAAATGTCATAGATATACCACCTTGTATAAAAGTAACAATTAGTGAAAAATTGTTGGATATCTTAAACTTTTAATGAAATCTTAAATTGTTTATTAAATGATGTCAAATGTGTTTGAAATAAAGGTTGTTCTGTTCTTTACAAAATTGTTAAGCCCCAGTATAATGTTGCAACATGATGCAAAAGGGAAGTGACCGCGGTTATTTCCCTTGAGAGAGCGCCGATAAGGGTTGAAGGGAACATGGTTGTTCCATAAACAGAAAACATGATTTTTATTTTATACCCGCTTCGTCTTAGGGCAAACTTTCCAGAACAGTATGTTTGGCAAAAACACCGCCATTCATACGTAGCTTATCTAAAATAATTGTTTGTTAATACTAGCAATATTGAGCAGATAAGGTCTCCACTAATGATCAGGGTAAAGATTCGCGAATTAATCGATGTGGTAGTGGAGAATCGAACACAGCATTATGACGAGACTAGATAGTGTCGCGAGTATTTAGATCAAGGTGCGAAACACGCGCTCGAGAGTCGAGATCGGGCCGAGGAATTTTTGCTGAAGATCACGCTCGCACTCATGTTGGAGACGCGCATTAATTCATCATGAAATCCAAGTGGAACATAGAGTACAAGATATAATTTTAATTGAGAACCACAGTCAATAAAAGAGAGTACTTTTCAAACTCACGTTCTACAGATAAAAACATATTGATACCATTACCCGCGGTGGCCTTAGAGTTTTATCTAAGAATGTAGATGCCTGTAAGGGTAGAGGAACACTTAAGAAACGATGGATACATCATGCATAACACGACATGGCTAGAAAGGTAGTGGACGTAGAGATAATGGTAGATTAAGAGAAATTAACGCCAAAAAACTAATTTAATGATATAGGTAGGATAAGTTAGCCAGGGATTTATGAGACGGTTGTTTAAGACACTTAAAAGACATCATAATTTTTCTGGAAAAAGACCTGTATATTATGCAGAATATAATTATCAACAAGTGCCAGATAAAGGATATTAATACTTCCTTATATATACGACGAAAGAAATCAAATGTTTCGTTACACCCAGATGTGATGTAAAATTGTTTGAATGGTGAATCCAGAACAATCTAGTTACACAGATGTGGCGCCGACGCGGCGTGACGCGAACCACGCCTCCAAAGTTACGGGTTTATATTACATCTAGTATACTGCCTAACGACGCTATTACCGATAGGGGGAATATAGACTCCATGCATACCTACTGCTTATTGAGACCGTGAACAATTTGTTACTAAGCCGTTATATTGATCTCATTGTAGGAACTGATTCAGTGGCTTCCTGAATGAAAGAAAAAAAATTCAGTGACGATTGATTCAATTATGTTATGTTTGCTAGACTTCTGGTGGACATACATTTAAGGCTTTTTGTTCGAATAACCATAGTTATAAATGACTTCTCGAATTACTAATCCTAATAGTCAAATTCATAGTTCGGCATATAACAGGGTTATGTTATGAGAATATTGAGAACAGGCAAACTAGAACTAAAATGGCACTGTTAAATTATAACAAAGCTCATATTCATAACTTTGTAAGGTTTAATATTATATAACCAGAAATATTAAAACAATTAAAATGTATTGCTATATACTATTGATATTAATAATATTAATCAGCGAATGATAAATAGAAGTTTATCAGTAGGCATGCACACAGGAGCTCAACACATCCAAAAACGTCACTCGTATCGTATCACACAGATGTCAATAAATACATGTAAGTATCATCAGCCAATACTAGTGGCTAAAACCGAACAACACACTCAATAAAGCAGACAAATTGACTGCGAAACTACGGTTGGTGGCTGAATTCAATATCCTATCGAGTCGAGTAGGTGTGGCATATTGTTTCCAAGCGGACATTTCCAAATGACTTCGTCGTTTTTACATTAAAGAGGAGAAGGCTTTGATATCGTGGTTAGAATGATAGCCGTTGTTTCAGGTCAACCTAAAAGTTAGATATTGTGAAATAATCATAGAATAGACAATTAAGTATTGTTGATTGACCAATTTGCTGCTTCGTCAGCTGATACTATTATTATCACGAATGACGCAGGAAAAAATTGATGTGGATTAGGAATAAATGGTATTCAATGTCTGAAATTAAGCGAAATTCAATAAAGTGATGTCGACTTCGTGTACATAAATATAGCTATGTATGCCCAATTTGCAGTGGCTAGTAAAATTTTCACGTTTACTTCAATCGACATAATATAAAGAGTCCGCAAAAAAACTATTACTAGAATACTGCGTTTTGAAGTATTATAAGGCTATGATAATAACGCATAAGACACATAAGTGATCAATCAGTTCGAAAATAATAACATATGTTAAAACTAAAAACAAAAATGTATACCTGATAAGTATTGACCACTATGGGTGATGCATAGAAGGTATGTAACTGTCTGTGACCTAACTAATAAGATTCGTTGCATAACGGGCATTACGACCCGACCCGAGCAGGCCAGGGCGAAAAACAATTGTTGTGAGCAGAACCGGTTTTATATATTGTTTCGCGTTGAACCTTAGTTGGATATCACTGTATTTAATTTATTTAAAAATCTTGAATTCAAATACCTTTTTTATAATAGAAATAAGAAAATTTTAAACCTGCCTTCAAGAACAAGATTAAAAAAGCTGTGTCCGCTATAAAAACCACTTCAACATGCTCCAATACAAAACAACGCACTCACGAAATTGGTAAAGAATGCTCACATTAAACGTTTTCAAACATGTGAACATGACGTTCAGTAGCATTGTTTTTATACTGCGATATGGCACGCATACCATTCAAAGTAGTACAAAACTCCTATAAATAAAATGGGTCCTCTATCATTGTTATTGTATTTAAAAGTTAAGCAACACTTGGTTTAGTCACATCAATTTGTGTCTCTTTCAAATCCAAAATAGGTTTTGGGGTGAAGGTCGTCAACGAAGTACATACGTGCATTTATTTAAGTGTTAGAGTACCGTACACAATTGCAATACGGAATACCGATTACATAACTATCCTAGACGATTTTCTCCAAAATTATTGGCGTAAGATATGGGTCATTAATATTTAGACATTATACTAATCTAGACAATTGGTGACAGATTGTCTGAAGCTTCATTAACAAAAAGCAAACAAATATACACTGCTAAAAAAGAATATTTTAACGAATGTGGGCAAGTTGTATATTTTGTAAGATGGTCAGGTCAAGTATAATTGACTTTTAATTGACATATATTATTCTGCGATAGTGTCGTAATGTGTTAAATAAAGAGCAATCGTTTACAGTCGAATGTGTTACCAAAATTGAAATGCCTATGGCTGAAGTTCAGAATAGTGCGGCAAGCGAGCGGTAACTTTTACCTGGGTTACGTAAGTCTGCCATGTACAATTTATTATTGGCTTCATTGCGAGCTTTCGTAATGTAAGTCAGCACTGCTTATACACTACACTTTAAGTCTGTTTGTCCTCTTTCTACTGAAACCCGGATGTTTGGGCTAGGTTAAATTGAGCGTCGTGCATATCAATTCGATTTGAAGTTTTCCACTTAGTACCTACATTAGTTTTTTGATACAATCGTACAAAATAAAGAGCCGTGGTGGCCTCGGGGTTAGAGCAGTCGCCTGCTACGCAAGCGACGTAAGTTCGAATCCCAGCGGGGCCTGTACCAATGAGTTTTTCTAAAAAACTTATGTACAGTGATTTCACACCACGTGCTTTACGGTGAAGGAAAACATCGTGAGGAAACCTGCATATTTCTGAGAAGTAATTCAAAGACGTATGTATAGTGCCTGAGACGGCGATACTCACCATCTGTCACGTTGGCACTTAATCAAATTCGGTGAAAAGTGGGTGTTGTGATAACAACACCTCTGCCTTGCCCTTCGGGGAATACAGGCGTGAGCATATGTATGTATGTCATACAAATTATCAGAAACTATGTGTTATTACACGTTATTACTATTTTGTCATCCATGTCATAAAAAATACCAGTCAAGTGCGAGCCTTTTTGCAACCACTAAACGTCTTTAAAATAAAAGCATAATATATTGCCTATTACACTATCTTAAGAACTCAACTATCTTAAAAACTTAAGAAGAGAAGTAAAGAACATCGGTCTGATAATAGAACAGACTGGCAGTCAATGATGTTTTTAAATCTGATGTTCGAATCCTTAAAAATATGGCATTATAATGAGAACAAGGTTTCTAACGTTTCCAGTATTAAACATCAATTAATCTTACAACTTCTGACTGGTTTCTGGTTTAGCTAGCTTGAATTCGACTGACTTAGCATTATTTTTAGAATTGAATTAATTTAAGATTAATTTGTAAAGGTTATCGAAAATATTGTTAATTGATATTCCTTAAATAAAATCAGAAACTCTCCAAGCTTTCAGGAATAAACAGCTGATTTTCGTGAATTGAAAATTCGTATCCATAGAAAGAACTCAGTATATATCTTCAACAAAATTTCGTGGACCTTTCACAAAGCTTTCAGTATAAAATTTTATTTTGAGGAGACTGAAGCAATAATAACACGGGTGGTAGTCACTTTGTGTTAAAATTAGGTTATCAGCTCCATGGGTTTAATCAAGTGACCGATCAAACAAAGTATGGGATAAGGCCAGGGCCGACGATGATCAGTTGTGATCTTAAGAAAACTTTTTAACAGATTTGCCGCAGACTCATGTGTTAAGTAAGATATAAGACGCACTAGTTATGCTAGTAGTGTTTGTAACAAACCAATCTTTTACAAAAGGTATATTAGTGGCACGAACGAAGCACGCACATTAATGTTAGCCATCCTTCTTCTAATACAATAGAATGCCTAATAAATATTAAAATGGATTAAAATAAATGAAGGAAACTGGCGGCCTTAGGCCGAAGACATACAAGCGTATGCTCTTTCGACCTTTCAGCTACTGACAAATGAATATTTACATCCATAGAGTACAACTAAGACATTAGTGTTTGAATATGTAATTAAGCAAAATACAAGCATGAAATGTTCGATAGTTAGAACTTTCATATGAGTACTATTGGCTGCCGATAAGTGTAATACGTTCTCAAATAAAGTTCAACATTAACAGTAGGAGTTGTTAGCAAATAAAATGTATTGCAATGTCATAATGCTTTGGATGCATTCAGTGTATTCAATGATCTCAACCCTTGCACAAAATGAAATTACCTCAGCATTGGGTTAAAATAATTACCAAGAGTCTTTAGCCTATGCTAGAAACCAATATAATTTCTTCTAATTAGATTTTAGACTTCCAAAATGATAATTTATGAATGAGGCTCATTCGCCAAGTAACAGATAGCATTATATAATTCAACACGCTCACAGGGAAACTGTACGAACTGCGAACAACAAAATAATTTATAATATTCTCATTTACTGAAATTGGACATCCGTGAAGTAGGATATGTACGTACTTTTTAAGAATAAGTTATTGTGACGAATTTTACTGCATCCTAAGAGCCTTCAGTTATAGTATTACTGACGTCAGTCACGATAAATCAGCAAATATAAGAAGGGATAAGAATACTTAGTTAAATACAACGCTCTCCTGATAGCGGTAGCAGGTGCTCCTGTTTAAACAGACTCGTTAAGTGATCATATTATCATCATCCGGATATTTCTGGAGTTCAGCAGCAAGGTTGATCTTTTACTCGAAGCAACTCTGATCGTTGAACACAGCATGATATTACACGCCTGATCGTAATTCCGCAGGGATTAAAAATAGATGGTCACGTTCACGATTTTACTACATGAAGTAGGGGTACGTGTATAGCGACAAAGATTTACACTTATTTAGTTAAAGAGTATGGTTTTGTTTTATACATTTTGACTTGAGGAACGAGATTTCTGCCATCATGCAACCAATGGAATAATTTCATAGGTAAATAAAACTTTCTTCTTAAATTATCAGGGTGAGTACCTACAATATGGCTGAATTAAGAAATGACACATGTTACGACCACTTTGTAGGAACATTGCTGGTTTTGGCAGTGCGTCCATCAGTTCTAGTGAAGGGAAAAGACAAAATGATCTGTTTAAATATTTTTTTAAGTACACTTCCTCGTTGTGCATCGAAAGTGCGGTATTAGCTATGTATGATGGACACGCGGCATCGGCGCACACGACAACTTTCCCTTCTTTAATGGAAAAACAGCATTAAGACGACCGCCTTACGGATAAAACTTGTAAGACACGTATTTACCACGCCACGCGTACGATACTGGCTTGACCACAAGTTCTACTTAGTCAAGGTGTTGATAATGTTCAACAAAATCCATTTGAATGATGCCATGGTGCTATATTATGATTGCACGTAAATACTAACTGTCTTTATTTACGGGTTGGTCTACTTATTTATTGAACATTAAGGTAAGAAATAAATTAATTTCGTATACTTTGTCATTTTCTCTCAAGCGATCCCAGGAATTCGAAGGTACCTCCATAAAGTAAGATGCTCCATCACGAATTTGCGTAAATATTTACATAATTGCTATGGCGTCGATCACGCTATACCCGGCAATCAATTCTACGAATCAAAATGTTTACTGCACAATGCAGCGTTGTTAAATATCAGTATTCTACAGACGACGGTAAGAAACCCAGACAAAACCAATAGCGATTGAAGCATACTTCTGTTGTAATGTAACGGTCGCTGCAGTGTCCTTAATGCTCGAACGGCTCTTGCGCAAAGGTCGTTTATCAAAATTGCCTTTGATCGTTCGTTTTTATCAAAATAAACCAAGTGATCATATTATAGTGGCAAAGATTCGTCAGCAATACCTACTAAGTACATTAGAAGTCAAACTGATTAAACAATTGATACGAACACAAGTTGAAAAGTGAAAGCTTGGGAATTGAAGACGATAATTACCAATCGATGTTTTTATCATTTCTTTGCAATGGTTGTTGGAATTAAAAAAGTGCATCAATTTAATAATCCTTCTTCATCATGACAAATGGCATTCAATACATCATAAAAAAATAACTAGCAATATTAAGTTAAATCAAACTCCTTACACGACGTAACTGAATACTATAATGACCCAATTAGCAAACACGTGTGTGCGTTTCCTGAAACAGTAAATTTTCCAGCGGAAGTTTTATTGCCGTTTCCATTTATTAAGTGCGGCACCCATTTTCTAAACATTGCGAGCCGTTACGACCTCAATCATATCACAGCACAAGATACGCCCAAATCCACGGTGGCGTCCACTTGGGTCCAATAGCTAAAGCACGCGCTCCAAAGTGAAAGTGAATAGCGCGCACGTACGGTCCGCAGCCCCAATAAGACGACACCGTCGTCCGCATACTTCAGCAATTACCACGAGGAAACCACCACCGTTCCGGAGTCTCGCTGCCATCCAACAAAACCAACCGTGAGACCAATATGATTATACGATCATCATTTTCTCGATCATCTCCATCAACATAATCTGATATGAATATTGTTATATGGCTATACTCTCCTACTAAGTACGCCCACACCCAAAGTTGTTGGCCTCTAGACAATATTCAATATTATCATTACGGGATATCAAACGAATGTATCTCCAACCCTGACCTCATGGTCAAATCAAAAGCTTGTAAGTAACAAACCGGCCTTAGTATTGATTCTAAGGTTCTTCTCTGATTTTGTTCCGATTGGTGTGCGAGATTATTCAGATTTTTATTTTATTATGTAACAATTAGCAGCGGTTGTTGAAACAATAGTTAAGTACCTACATCTAAACGGCTTGTAATTTTATATTGAACACAAAGAAAACTGAAAGTTATGTGAATGCTAGTGTAAGAATACCTACTTAGAATATTGCGAAATGCGTCAATAGTCAGGTCAGTACCTATAGTCAATAAAATGAGGCGTAGTCCTAGTCCAGCAAGACAAGACAACACAGTGCGAGAGAACAGATGAATGACGTCAATCCAGTACGTAAAATGAATGTCAACAGCTAGAAAAACAAATGGCACGGTTTTAATACACTTTAATGTAAATGAAATGTTACATAACGTCAGTCGTTAAATAGGAATCGTCTGTAACTTAAGTATTGTAGTGTGAAAGTAGGAAAGAAACATGTTTCTTCTGTTTAATTAGTAAATTATAGGAATTCCTTTACACGTTATTGATCATTTAGACATGGTGTCGAAAATACGGCGATTTAATGAAAGTGTTTAACGGGCACAGTTAAATTCATGATTCCAGCTAATTACCAACATCAGGTCCAAATCCTTCAGATGCTTAACATAGCTATAAGGGGGGACATGCAAATAGACCAACATACATATAAGAACTGTATGAAATGGACGTATGTATAACAGGTCGTCCTTGTGGCCAATGTAAACACTATTGTTTAATCACGTGGCTGCACCCATTATGGTCTGATAAAGAGGTTCGCGCACACCTTTGTTCCATGGTCACTTCGGCAATAACGCCCATCGTTTATAGTATTTAACTTAGTAAGTACTACAATCGTTCTTGTTAAGCTGAACAAGAGCATGCTTTAGAAATTGTTTATGTTATATGTGGATGCAGATAAGCAATAATGTGTCAACCCGCATAAACTTGGTTTTGAGAAAATGGCGTCTTAAGATGATTGTATACGTGATTTAAGATTTGTTTTATGACATAAATCCATTTTTTACGTACTTTTATGTTTCAGATGACTTGAAACACTTTTTTAGAATGTTAAATACGTGATGCATTATCAAAATATATCAAAACCTTTGAATTTGACTTTTTGTGGGTTGACACATTATTGCTTATCAGCATCCATGTATGTTAATTCGTATCAAAAATAATAGAGTGAACGATCTGGTTGGAAATACATACACCGTATTTATTTAGGAAAACTATTTTAATACATACATATGCTCACGTCTGTATTCCGCGAAGGGGTAGGCAGAGGTGTTATAATCACAACACCCACTTTTCACCAAATTTGATTAAGTGCCAACGTGACAGATGGTGAGTCTATCGCCGTCTCAAGCACTATACATACGTCTTTGAATTACTTCTCAGACATATGCAGGTTTCCTCACAATGTTTTCCTTCACCGTAAAGGACGTGGTGTGAAATCACTGTACGTAAGTTTTTTAGAAAAACTCATTGGTACAGGCCCCGCTGGGATTCGAACTTGCGTCGCTTGCGTAGCAGGCGACTGCTCTAACCCTGAGGCCACCATGGCTCTCCTATTTTACTAGACTACTAGACTATTTTAATATATAAAGCTAAAGAGTTTGTTTGCTTGATTGAATCCGTCCATTTGAAAAACTATTTCAGTGTTAGATAGCTCCATTTATAGTCTATATATCATCACGCTAAGACCAATCGCGGCTTAAAATTTGCCTAAGCCCAAAGTAACTATTACACGCGGACGTAGTCGCAGGCAGAAGCTAGTATCACATTTTACTCAATAAAGATGAAGTAATATTTCAAGAGTATCTTTTAGGGTATTATCCTTGCTGGCTAAGCTCGTAACTACAGTTACGTCGCCGGTTGGGATTTAAATAAATTATAGAGTGACATATAATAGCAGACAACAGGTATTTATTTACATTTCAAATATCTCTATTTTAACGTGAAAGCATCGCACTAGACTGATTTTGGTTTTTTGCTATAGAAATCTATGATAATGTCTAAATAATATTTCTTCATTCCGAAAATAACAATAATCAAACATAAAAGATAATTACATATTCTATCAGCATTTGCCCTCTTTGTGTACAGAGGAAAGCCCTGAAAGTATTTGCAGAATTTTAATTTCACGAGAAACGATGACCATGAATCTTGAGCAATTTCTTCGTAGTGCCTCCTTAATTCAGTTAGCTAACACATACCCAAAAAATTTTAACAAACATTTAGAAAATAAAACAGAAACAAGCTATTATGTTCACCTAAAGATAGGCAAATTATATAAGAAGAACTCCCAACTAGTTGCATATGTTTTTAATTTAGGTGTTATAAAACCAAATCCTGTTTTCAAGGACTGCGATAATGTTCAGTAAACTGTTGGTGAAGGTAATAAAGTGTTGGGAGGACAACGACCTGACCGACTCAAGTCGTATTCCAGCTTGCAGCTTGATGAACATTCAATTTTATAATACGGAGCATTGGGTTCATTGTACACAATGGCTAGAATGACTCATTTGGTAGATAACAGTAGATACTAGTATTTGCAATGTATAGTAGAATTGATGTGACCAATATGATAGCACAAAATCTTAGAAATTACAAGTGCTGAACTCGATAAAAATATGATGTAACAAAAATATTGAGTCGAATGTTAGTGGTGCAAAGAGGACAACGGCCGACGCACCTGGGAGGTGCAATCCACCAGCCGACTAGCAACTGGAACTGTTTCTATTTTTATACAGTCAACTCTATCTTATTTACTATTCTCGTCTGCGACTCATTGAATTGTGGTTATTATGTGCAAGTTGGATATGTGCCAGCGACTGCCAACCTAACGCACACTGAAACACAGATATTCGAGGAATGATGGCGAAGCGGGTTCACAGAAGAACAGTTATCTCATATTATTTTCAGGAATATTAAAAAAACGACAAAGCCAAGGTTGCGCTAACCAAGGCGTTTCATTATGTTGTTAATACAATTATAAGTATAGTAGCAATTTAAAGATTGCTGTTATTAGCGTCTGTTTTGAATTAGGTGTCTAATTTCAGTTTTCAGCCAGAAAACGGTAGGTATAGTCGATGAATAGATATGAGGCTGACGGGGTCGTTTACATACGATACGGGCAAGTGACTCTCGACGAGCAACAAGAGAAGAGATCACGTCAAACCGGCAAGCGAGTCGAGCGGTGGCAACAAGCAAACCGGTCGAAGGCGCCGGGCGTCGCCGTGCGCGCAGGCCGCGGGGTTCGCCCGGGGATTATCACCTTGTAAACAAAATTGCATTAGCTCTTGTTTTTTGCAACGAATAAATCTAAATGTTAAATCAATCAGTACACGATCGATCAAGAAGACGTAACAAACCACGACTGAAGATAAACAACCAAGCAAGATTGTTGTGGCTGTTGTTGGATTAAATCATACAAATAGTTATATAGATGTACTGAGGACATTGGCACGACTGAGGATCGGTAGAGATTACTGTTGTATGACAGATGCAAAATGAGTATCCGAAATTGGAACAATGACATTGTCGACAAATACAGAACACTGAGCGCGCCAAGGGGACGATTTAATTAACGGTCGAAAGTTGTTAGTAGAGTAAAAGTACGTGTTCAGTGATTTTTTTCCGAAATTATTGGGATAAAAAATAATAGACTACAGAACACCGCGTCAAATACCAAAACGAAATCGCCTAAGTGGGTCATCACTTAATTTCGCAAGCGTATCGAGTGCCGCAAGCGTGAACTGGTACGCCTGAGGCAAGTCAAGGTCTGTGCGACGACGATGAGACCCCTGATGATTGAGCTGCCCAACACCTGCCTGCATACTTCCATGCTTCATTATCCTTAGCACGTGAATCCATTGCTCAATTAATTAGCCACGTGGTCATGTTTTGATGCTTTCGGCTTATGATAGAATCGTATCCATTCCACAGATAATACAAAGTATATGATTCATAACAAATAGAGAATAATGACTGCGGACGGTTTTTTTCTGCTATGAGATTGTAATGCATCAATGTTTGGAACCGATCGTTAATACACAGAATAACTCATAATTATTGTGTTTTGATTTCTTCAATCGGTAAAAAAATAAAATTTGCGGTCAGTGTCAGTCAGCTTTTTATCGATGAAATAAAAAATCTCGATAAAATATCAGACACAACATTACAATGACCAGAGTAACGAACCCTCAAGAGTGTTAGATGTTACTAGTTCTGATTGACTATTGATGTTAATGAGGGCGGCTAACACAAATGTATGCAACGACAAACTTTAGTCGGGAAGCGAAGTGCTTGCCCTCAGCCGGCTTGTTGCTGCTACTTTAGATGTATAAAAAAAGTGGTATATTTCTCAACAGTTTAAAATTTTAGTTGATAAGGTCAATGCATTATTGTCAAACGTTTGTATGAATTAATATTAATGCTATAGCTACGTATATCATGCATTAAGCAACAATTTAAAGCAGAAGGACAATTCAAAGTTACACTATCAAAATTGTTCAAGTTTGTTTAAATAAATGAATGATCCGAAACGCTTAAAAATAAATAACTTCAGATACACTTATTGTCTTTAGTTCATGTCTAGAGAACAATATCTATAAAAATGTTTACATAATTTTACGACACTTGTCCCCTTTGACACAAGCAAATTGGACTCGTACATGATTGATTGGCAGTCCAAGTTTTGGAACAAAATTAACTAAAATTGGTAGTATTGAATGTCATTTCGTAAAAGTAGCCTTAATAACTTATCATGGCTTCATAAGATAAGATTATACGCTCTAGTCTACGTATTATTTATTTAATGAGATTGAGAAGCGTCGAACTTACCCCTTCATTTCCGGGTAGGAACTGTATTTTAGGTTTTGCCAATCTGTCCTGTAAAAGAAAGAAATCAATGGTTAATATCCAATGCATCGAATTAATTACGTCAACATTTTATAACAATACAAACAGATAGGTAAAATGTTAAATCTTAATTATTGTACGAGGCAAATGACCCACATAAATAGAGCCATGATAACATAGGTAACATTGCGTGTAATTAAATAAGAATAGGTGGCAACTGGCAATCGAGCGACTTTATAATTAATTATATCACCACTAGCTGCGTCTCCAGACTCAACCACTAAGTAATGAAGTGAGGTAGATAATGACTTGAAATTGCAAATTCAGCGACCGATTATTGGTGAACAATGGTGAAAATACGGATAAAGAAAGCATCCGGTCACCCGGGTAAAAAACAATATTTGAAGTAAAATACAATTGACAAGACCACACGAAATTTTTAAATTTCTTGTATTTCAAAGTTATCGCTGATAGCTTCGCCTTACACAGTACTTGTTACTTTAAATATAGTACTAGAGGAAAGCTAGAAACATGTCTTTATTTTTACTATAGTCTCTGTATCAAGCTTTGGAATGTTACCTATATAAAAATCATGTCGATACGTTTCTGAGTTCAAGGACAAACAAACACACTTCCGTTTTAAGATATTATGTTAAGAGTACCAAAGTAAGTATTTATGTTGTTAATATTAATTATGAAAGGAGATATTAGTATTTAGACACGAAAATAACAGACACAGCTAACGTGGATCTCATAAATGGAATATTTACAAATGTTAATTGTACACCAAAGTCTGGAATCCTAGTAAACGCAAAAAGATCTCAAAAGCCAAGTAACTTACAGATGCGTGCGGAAAACTCCAATGACGTAGGTACATACCGAGTGGTTTACAACGAGGCATGAATTAATTTAACAATGCAAAAGAATAAAGTAGGTAGGTGACCTACGATCAACATGCTCGTCATATAAAAGTACGCGAACTATGAATCATGAATTAAAGCAGACGTTACGTTGCTGGTATTGCGTAAATTTAACTAGACAGGAACAGTACCTTGCTAAAAGGCTTATTATATATTACATATAATAATGCAGTCCAATATATGTAAAGAAATACATCATTACTTAGGTATGTGCAACTGGTTTAAAATGTTACAGTAGGATAGAGATGGTCTGATATGTACTTGCTAAAATCAAAATTTTCCGCGTTGCACCATCCATATACGCGGCATAACCTAATGAAACGTTGTAATTAGACGACAAGAAGCCAAACTAGTTGGGCAACGAGTCGGGTTGGCTACAATAAGCAAGTGTCGGCAAGTCGTTGGCGTTGCACAACCGGCGATGGTCGAACGCGAGAAACAACTAGGCTGGGCGGCAGTACTGATGATGTAAACTTAAAAATTGCTTTAGTTACTTACTTAACCACAGAACTCAATGTGAAATTTAACTGGTTGCATCGTTGTCTAGACGCAGAGACTAGAGGGGATGACCCGGAACTGGCATCCATGGCCATGACACGTGAAGTTCCAATCAGTTCAAACGATCACAACAAACTCTAAGGGAAACTGCATTCAATGTGTACTCAGAAGATTACAACATAATTTTGGTAAAACCAAAGCCACGAAACGTTATTTATGCGAATACCTACTTGATAGGAGATTTTTTTAATTGAGTTTGAAATGAGTTGCGAATGCCAAACCAGTTTGAGCAAGCAAGGTCGTAAGTGGTATTTAATTGTATTTCAATTCTGATATTAAAGTCCTAGCAATCAACTGGCCAAATACTCTTTTCATACAAAACATGTTATCAATGAGTTTTATTGTGTACTTAATTGAAACGTTGAAGTTTAAAACAGAGCAAACAATTATATATAACGTCTATACCATGCAAACGTATATTATATTAATTTAACACATAAAACACTTCACATTATGTATGTTGTATATTCCTGAAATCTAATAAACAGTACTACGTCACATCATATCACAAAGTGTTTACGGTTTGGTAAAATCTACCAGATTAAGTGTTCACTGATAAAATAACATAGCTAAGAAGCAAAATGTACCTACATTGTACACAGTATTATTATGTCGGGTAAAAAAAGATACAAACAAAAGCAATTTCGGCCTTGCGTTGAATTGCTACGTTGTACTGAGTGAGCCAATAAAATACCTGCACAAAGCGACCTTAGCGGAATATGCTGGTGACCTTTAGCGAAGCAAAAAAAGCTTTTACAAGTTTTTAGGAGAGTGAAAACCAATATTATTTAATATTAGTGCTTTTGAAGTAAATGTGAGGTGAAGCGAATAATTTGAAGGTCCCTTAAGTCTAAGTTAAGCTATTATCTCATGAACATCTTTCTCATAATGTTGAGCTATTGGAAAATAAATTATAATAGAACAATCAAAATGATCGCATTTAATACAGAGAATACTATTCAGTTCATAACCCAAAAATATGAAAGTAAGTTTATCTCTTATTATTTGGATTTACCCACTTTGCTTCGGTTATCGTTGATAAGGTTTAAATTGAGTAATTCTATAGTGTGAAAAATTCAAAAGCCTCAATCACGGGATAAAAACTTTGTTTACCGAACGTGTATATCCGGTTAGTGGTACTAGCATCAATCTTAACCATACCCTACGTCACATGTAGTGTACATACTCAGATTGCCATAAGGTTGGCGTCCCCTAACCTCCCTGTTTCTAATCGCCCGTCCCTTTCTCCGAGGCAGCATTCCAGGCAGTCGTAAACGATAGGAACTTTCATAAAAACATCACATGATTCGAGGTTCATTTCACGAGTTTACAACCACTTTATGATGTTACGGGGTACCGCAGTCATCAGAGCTTAATGCCTGTTCCAATAATTAAGCTGCTTTGAAGTTCCTTTTCCAGTTGTTGTTGCACATTTGCCATATTAGCTGACATTTCGTTAACTACGTAGTTTGTTCTAATCGGAATGCTTTAACTTATAAAACACTGAAGTTATTAGCGGGAGTATTTCATAATAAAACACAGCCCTATATGTTATAAACCGTAAAAGTGGATTGAGTGTGCAGATTTCAAACAGGGCCTTGTTCAAACAAAGTAAAAAGTTCTTGCATAAAAATAGTATCAAGGGGAGGAGTGATTTCTTCGACTTAGCGTACTCAAACATCTGTTTGCCAAGTAAATGCTTGGCTAGTGGGGACAACCAGGTGCCAAGGCCCGAGGGGAAGAAGGGTGCGACGACCCCGCACTCTACCGTCCGTGTTCACCGTCACGCATACATCACAACACACACAAGTTCTAATAAATTGATCCTTCTTTTTATTAGAATAAGGGCTATAGTAATAAAAAGGATAAATTTTATAAAGGACTTTCGTCAGAAGTGCATAAAGGAAAACGTAATAA
Organism: Watsonalla binaria; assembly: GCA_929442735.1. Classification (NCBI taxonomy): domain Eukaryota; kingdom Metazoa; phylum Arthropoda; class Insecta; order Lepidoptera; family Drepanidae; genus Watsonalla; species Watsonalla binaria. The sequence goes on from OV838932.1 coordinate 5,110,679, forward strand.
AACTGACTTAGAAGGAACAAATAGTTATTTGAAATAAGCATTTAACTAAAACTTTCCTAAAATCATGATATATCTGAAACGATTGATCAAATTAACGAAATTTGTTTCGTAAGTAAGTAATAATTTACTACATTAACTATGAACCATTAGACTATATTGTCAAATATATGAGAAGGAAACGTTGTCCCTATACCACAGCATTTACTTCGAAATTAAAACAGGGTAGATATTCTTAGTGTGTTTTAAGCATAACAGGTACGTTAACTAATTAAAACAAATTGTATTATTGTAACGATAATGAGGGCAATTAGTTAATGGAGGGCAACAAATGGTGTCATTTACCTACATACTGTATAATTTGGTATCTTCATTATTAGTACGGTAATACTTATATTTAATTCATACTTTTGCAATCTCATTTTATAAGCTCTAATTTAGCACTTCGATTACTAGGAACAAACCAGACAGAGAAAATCAACTGTATCTAACAGTAAGAAATTGTCAAATATTGGTAATGCATTTAACTAAGTAGCGTAAGTATACCAATTTTTCAAAAACGACACTCATATTACTTAAATGCATATGGCATATTTGGTCTGGACGGCCATTCGGCAGGCGCTACTAAGTGATTCATACCTTTCAATGGATTCAATGCCCAAGAAAAAAGGCCAGGTGGCACGCTTACAAAGCTTTGAACAAAAAAACGGCCACCAGACCTGCCGTAGGTCAGGTTGGAATAAGGGACTTTGGATTATAGCAATATGATACGAGCGTTGTGATTCGCGTGGCAGGCTTTTTATAATAGGCTCCTGTGGGCTGTGATCTAAGGACAGTCACAAAAGATACACATCGATGTTAAACACGTGCACGGACTACCTACTAGGGAATAATAATCAGGTGGGTGTAGTTTCTATACAAAAATGTATACATTGGCAAGCGTTTTAGACTACTCGATATGGTTCCAATCTGGATGCAGGTGAAATGTCTATTGGTTTGAAGAAGTAGGCTAATAAATTAGCATTTATTGAAAATCAAAATTTGGAGTTATCAATATCAAAAGAAATGTATGAAGGAGATAAACATGTTTAAGGATCGTAGCAAACAGCGGTCTCAGTCCCACGTGTTATAGACGTGAACATAATTTTTATGTTACATATGACTAAATATTTACAAAAACGATATTTCTAAAACTGGCGTATTCAATAATCAATAATAATATTAATAAAGCTTAATGTATGTGTAATGGTGGTATTGTCCACAGCTACCTTGGCATTAGCAAACTCGGTGTTCAATCAAGGTAAATTGTCTTATTATTTTTAGTTTGAAGGCACCTTAACCATGTTATTAACTCATTGGTGTACGTATTTTTATTCAATCGATTACGAAAGAATATTGAATGAAAGTCATTATATCATCACCAAATCTCCATTAATTTACATTAATTGAAAAGCATTTCTGAAGTTTATAGCAAGTATAAAACTTTACCAAGGTGTGATTAAAAAAGTTATCAGTTACTCAAGAAAATAAGCTTCATTCATTTGAGTTGTGGGTGTCAAATTTTTGGTATGGTTTCAATTATTTTCACCAAAAATAGCAATTCACTATTGATTCAACTTCAATCGGACAAACTAAGGCTTCGCTTTAAACAATGATATTTAATGTTACCCTTCTCATCTAGAGCAGGGTAACAATAAGGTAATAAATAGGACAAATAACTGAACACGGTGGAGCTCATGGATTTACAAAAATTCTTCAAGAAAAACTGCCCCTTCTGAATTAAAACATTAGCAAATAATGAAGTAGGGTTTTCTTGATCTATCTTAGCAACTAATTCAACATTCTCATCAAGAAAAATGGAGTAGTGGTGCTGCAAACTGGTATTAAAAAGTAGCTCAAGCAAATGTCAAGGATTGAAATGAAACCTTCGTATGATATTCTCAATCTTACCTACATAAAATATTTATTTATTCGTCTGCTATATTCAGTTGTGTGCCTAGTTCTACATTGTGTAGATAATGTTTTCCCAAATCCTCTTATTTTAATTGTCACATAATAGATTCGGAATGGATGGAGACATTGTTGAAGTTTGAGTATATAATTTTACAAGATCAGTTGTAGATATACCTAGGCGTCCAAGGCATTTATAAGGTAGGTTGGCCCTAACTGTAACTATGTGTGGGGTATTATAGTATGATATAAGTACATATCGACTAAGATACCTACCTACTTTAGGACGTCTATTGATTGGCATTAACGTAAACTGGTGTTTTTTACAACATATCCTAATTAGTAGTTTTAATAGAACATCTGCTTTAAACATATAAAATTCAACATCCTTACTCATTCTCGACTTATTCAGAGCACAGCTCAACGGCTGATTCTAGCTAGAGACATGAAATCTGGAAATTGTGTTCATGATGAGGTAAACACTATGAAAGGGATTCTCGAAATTCCCCCCTAAGAAGGTTTAACGGGGGTTGAAACTGTATATGTAAACCCTACTACCAGACAGACCTAGATGCAGTTGCGATTGAGTATAATAGGTATTGGATTTATACACCTTTTCATTCGCCCCCATTTTTCAAATCGCATTTATTTCGATAATGGGTCTCTATCATCAAATGTTAATGAAACGTAGACGTACGTTAACGAGGTGTTGTAAATCACGTGGTGAATGAGGCCACAAGTGATTTACTTAAAACATTTGATGGCTGGGGAAAATACCAATTAGCTTCACATCCAGTTATGACATGTGCGTGAGCAACATTGTAAAGATAATATACCCTATTAAAAATAAGTTTACATTACACTTGTCCTCTTTACCTCTGAAAGTGATAAGTAATCTTGTTGTAATGCTAAAATAAAATGGAAACCGAACATTTGTTTATGTTCTTCTATCACTACTTTTTAATTTATATGGATGTAAGTAATATTTAACTTGTCGCCAATGTTTTTGTTATAACTACTGCAAAGGTGGGGAATATAAGCAGTATTTCAGCTCGCTTAGTGATAAAAAGGGTATACTAGCAATATAAGAGATTATCGGATCCCCTACTGCTAGCACGGCGCCCGATCTAAGAGCATTATCTTGTCTGTATGGAGTCTTATGTATGTAGGTATCTAAATAATCTCGGGTTACATAACATAATACAAGTTATCATCGAAATCTGTACTCAGAACCAATAACAATATAAATATTATCAAAACTGTGACAGAGAAAAGCAGTTTCTTGTCTGCTGAATGCAATTTCTTTTTTATGATCCTAGATTCGGTGTTAAATACTTAGGTGCGATGAGCAAGTGTCTACAAAGAACAAAAAGTATTTTTTACATGTTATAAGTAATCCGGCAGCTGGTGGGTACTTTCACCGCGCTCGTGGCTGCCTCAACATTGTCATTGCGAGCGGTGCGCCCGATTCGCTTACCTAATGTACGTCGTTTGCGAAACATGGTCCAAACAGCAAGGCACGCGCCGACTAACCATTTACAAATAGGAGCGATCTGATGTCGCATTGATACATTTGTCAACGTCAAAGGACAATGCCCGTTTTGTAAGACCGCGTAAAGTAGGCAAGATATTCTCCAACAGATTTATGGATTGTATGGAATTATTACATATTTTTCTGCTTACATTTTTATTCTACAAAATTTGCATGATAATATAATCTAAAGTAAGTACAGAATACAGAGCAACGATGACAGTCGCAGAGAGTTAAGAACTGAGCCGCGTCTGTCAACGCCCACCTTCGGAGAACACAAAATTATAAAAGTAAAGTAATAAATACTACTTTACTTTTATAATTTTGTATTAACAAATTTATATGCTATAGAAACAGCTTATTTATGAACTCTTGGCATCTGGGTGACAAATGTCTGTTGTCTATCTGAGTGGATGTAAAGTTAAAGGTTTTCAATGTAGGGTATGAAGTGCAACACTACACATAGTGCACTATCATTAAGTTCAGATATTCTGTACAATGATTTGTATGCTTGATTTTAACTGGTAGAATAATAACTTTTTCTGATGCTCACACAAGTATTTTTTCTCTCACTATGAATATTCCATTAAAATACTCAACCATTAATCAGCTATATAAAATGTTGCCAGCAAGCATTCAGAGGCAATCCATTCACAGTAATCACACTTCATCAGGTGGAATATTAACCACTTTAGCAAAGACAAACCAGATATCTGTTTTCATCATATTATGACCCCCGCTTTTTTGTGATTCCTATATATGCCCATGCCATTCCCTGTAGGGGTAGGAAGACTTTATTTTTATAGTACTCCCTCATTTCGCCAGGTTTGTGCCTTGTAAAAGAGGAAGAGCCTGTTGCTATTAACAGAGTACCAATTCGTACTCGGGCCTGCTTCTAGGAAATTACAAATGGAAATGCACTTTGACTGATGCGAGGATCGAACCCAGGACCTCATGTTCTGTAGCATTGTTTGTGACCACTAGACCAACAATGAAATTAATTAAATTCACAACATTATACAGAATTAAATATTAAAACTACATTATGAATGCGGCTACTTTCATATAGTATGATCTGAACAGTTATGCAATATCTCTGTGTATCTCTAACATTTAAAGTCTATTAATTAAGAATATCTACACAATTAGTGGACTCAGCCAGTTACTGAAAATAATTTTTACTTTTCGAAATTTGCATTAAGCAATTTAATAAATACATATTAATGTTTATTTAGCAAGATACCATTATGTACATGATGCTATTTACCTAAAAAGGACCATAGCCAAATTAAGATAGGTATATATATATTATAGAGAAGTGTTATTCTACAATAATATTTTAATATCACAGACCATAGAACATTGTATTTTAATTGAATTTCAAATGGAGTCAGAAATTGTTTCCAATAAATGCTGTGTAAGAAAATAATTAACAGTCTGGCATAAATTATAATAGGACACCTTTTGCCTATCACAATAGAGTTCATATAGTATTCTAGGTGCAAATTGTATTACAAGGTTAGGCTTTGTATTGACAACTAGCATTTGGTTACAATGTATTGTCTAAAAAAATATTTTTAAATCAGACAGAAAAAACTCTATCTATTGCTTGCCTGATACAATGTTCTGCTTCTAATAGATTACTTTCAATGATTATGTTTTAAGATATATTTAATATGTGATATATTTATGTAAGCAAGAAAATTGTTGTATTTCTGGAATACACAACCATAATAGAGATTTACGTTAGCAGAAATACTAAAGAAGTTAATTGACTTTATGATGGGATAAATTTAAGGGATATCAAAAACAGTGTATCCTAGCAACATTTCAAACTAGAGATGTTGCGAGGAACATCATGGATTAACATTCAGTAAAAAGAGGAAGGTCCAAATAAGGCTTCATTTAGTTCTAACATTTTAAAATTTGTACCGTCTAGGGTTGTGCTGTTAAGCTTCCAGATTACAGAATATCACAACCCTATTCAGGAAGTCTTCTGTAATCTGGAATTTTAGAAATTTCTAAAGTCCTATTGTATTACTGTAGTGAGAAATGCTCCCAAGGCTACATAGGAGCTAGCTGAATAAGGAATTTTCTTTTATTTTGCTGTTATAATAATTTCATGCAACACAATGCAGGCTATGTGTGATTGGCACCCTGTAATTTCAAGTAACATTAATATTCGCTTCTAATCAAATAGGTTGCAAGCTGAAATATTTGTAATGTAATAGAGGTAAGATTTGTACTCACACAAGCTAAAAGTGTGACATATAGAGCAGAGGTACTAACAACAATTTTACTGGTGTGTTGTCGAGCAACAGCTGATTAGATAATATACTATAAAAAGTAATAAGGTTTAGAGTAGGAATAATAATTAAATACATTGTAATGGTCTACTGAATTTTGTATCTGTTCTTATACTAATATTATCTGTGAAAGTGTTTGTTATTTCACCATAATGCAATGTAACAGATTAGAGGTTTGAGTAATAGCCCTGTTGCACATAGTTAAAAATACCTTAATTGAATATCTGAAAAGTTTTTATCTCTAGTTCTTCTACTATTTCATGGATTTTTACATCATTAAAGTAATTCAGCAATTATCATTAACAAGTATAATTGACGATTGTTTTTGAATTTGAATAGTATGGATGTAATATGCTTTTATTTGAAGATTAGGCAAGTTAACTTAAAGAAAAAATTGTTATCACTGCAACTAAACAAGATTATTAATAGTGAAAAAATGATAACTTTTTTAAATGTATTGTGTAAACCTGACATAGGTATGAATCAATTGCATCTGTTCTTATTGAAGGTTTTTAATATAATATTAGCACTCAATACATTGTGTACTCTTGCACTCAATATGCACCACAAAAAAAAAGAACTTAGTGGGTCTATAAAAAAATAAGTAGTTACATATATTAAATAATTATATTGACAATTTTTGATAATGAATGTATGTGTATAAAGTTAAAAATCTAATTAAATTAACAAAATCTCAAAAAAATATAAATTGATTGTTACTGAAGTCAGGATCACAGCATCTTGCTGTTATCCTTACTTTTATTGTAAACTAGCTGTGCCCTGCCGTTTCACCTGAGTAAACTTAATTTCACTAGTGGCCTGTAGAACTCTTTATGTTTTTTTTAATAAAAGGAGCCTAAGTTACATATAGCTAATGTTATAAGGATGTAACACTAGCCGTATACCAGTGAAAGTCCTATTAAAATTGGTCAAGCCATTTTGGAGTTTAGCTGGAACAAACAGACGGACACAGACAGAGAAATTTTTTTTACTTGGTTTTTCTATGTCAGTTTCGGCATACTTTCATATGTATATCTGTATAGATGTGATGGGAAAGCATCTCTGTCTATTATCTTTTCTTTTCATAACCTTTTTAAGACTAAGGTGCTATTAGTTGCAATTTAATATAGGGATAACTTTAACTCAGAAGCTGGGCACAGGGTATATAAAAAAACACTATGCAGGCTATGTCACAGGTAAACGTTAGCCAACTGTGAATTGGAAATTTTGTCCTAAGTTACAAAAATAATTTTGGATTTAGATTATTGGCAACATCTTTTAATATTTATATCAAGTCTCAATATGGATAGCAATAGTGCCAATACAAAAGTTAATGAGGTGTTTCCATTATCTTTATCTATTAAGAAATTTAAAGAACAACCAGCGCCATCTTTGTTTGCAACAATAAACTAAATATAAAAAATTAGTTTTATTAATTTCCGATGCCTATAAACTTTATACAACCTTGGTACTTACTTACATAAAAAATAAAAACTATTGAATGATGAAATCTTTTCAATGATATATCACTGATATAATTTAAACAAATTAAATGTAGCATTATTACAACCATATTAATAAAATTATTTAGGTATTAATACTTTTAATAAACAATTTACCTTATTTATTATGAACTACTTGTATGGCTAATATTACATTAGATTAAGTAAAACATAGGTATGGCTCACTAAATACAATTATTATACTTACCAGTAAGTAGATTATTTACTTTACTGATATTAAAAAGCCAAGGTCATTTTCAAAAGATTTTTATGTTTGTTAATGGAAATCCCCAGAAGGAAAACTTTTGTTGAAGTTTTAAAAATAAATTTTGTGCTAATTCAAACATTCAAAGACAATTGTAAAGTTATACATAGGTATAAATAAAGTTTATAAAAGTTCTAGAAAGGTAAACAGACATTTTAGTGATGTATTTTGCTCCAAGTAAATTGGTGATTGAGTTACATTCTAGTGTTTTTCATGTTTATTTCAAGGGAGAAGTGTTTCGCATTGTAACGTAACTCCACCGTAAACGTCAAATTCCGCAACAATAATTCTCTAATTATAGACGTATGAAAATGTAAATCTGTGAAAATAACACTGCTAATTTTTCTACCGTGTTGACGTGGCGTGACATTGTAGAAGAGAATTCAATACGGCTGCACCTGCCTAAACTTGTTATAAACACAAGTAGCACAATAAAAAAACGAATTTGTGCCAGTAAAATAACTAAATTTGCAGTTTCATTTCAATTACTGTAATTTAAGTATGGCGCCTGACATTGTTGGCTTATCATTATTTTGGTATAACAATATGGCGTTTGCACTCACCTTATTATTTCTTAGGAAGTCTTCTATTGCTTTCAGAGCTGAATCCGTTAATTTCACAAACACTAGTTCCTTGTTTTCTTTATAACTAGACTCTGATGATAACCCATACTGAACACCTGCTGGCAAGGCCGCCATTTCTTACTCACTATTCGCACTGTGGACCAGCTGACTCCTTTGCTAGTCGTCACGATTCATATCATTTACACATTTTCTTAACCGTAATCACAGATTCACAACCTATATCAAATTATAATTACAACAACAAAAGGGTTTTAGACCTCTAAATTAACAATCTTTTTGTAACCCCATCGACTCGGCCTTTGTTGGCAACGCTCTTCAGTCCGCACTCCGCAAGGCCGCACTGACTGTCATGCGCAATGGCGCTTTTGACAGGAAACGCAAGCATTCACTGCTACACTAGCGCCAATTAGCAGTTGGCAACAAGTAATTTTATTCGCGACTAACTTCACATTAGAGAAAAAAATACAATATTTTTCTCAATTATTCGTTATTTCGGAAATTATTTGTGATATAAAGTTGAAATAAATACATCAAACAGTTTATTCCTTCGTTTACATACCAGTTTTGGGTTTCATTCGCGCCCTACGTAAATTATTATGACTTTTCCTTTACACTAATTATCTTAGGTTAGGTTTCTACCTAGTTTCGTAAGCCGTCCTGTCACTTCTGACTTCACTTTTCCACACTTTTTCGTACGTGTAAATAATTTCCAGTCTCTACTTTTGATGTAGAAAGTATTTATCAGGATAGTAAAATACAGTACCTTAACCCCGTTGGTAAGTCTATTCATTCAGAAGCTATATAATTTGATTCAACTTGCATTGATTATAAATAAACTGCCAAATTGTAGCCGATGTATAACCTACTTTTCCGTATGGTTTTTCAGAATTCCACGGTCTTTAACTATGGCTAACTGGGAAGAAAAGAAACATCTAATCACGCGGAACCTGCAAGAGGTCTTGGGAGATGAAAAACTCACTGAAATTCTAAAGCAGAGGGACCTCAAAATCTACTGGGGTACGGCAACTACAGGTCGGCCTCATGTGGCTTATTTTGTGCCCATGTCGAAGATCGCAGATTTTCTAAAGGCAGGTAGTGAGGTAACAATACTATTTGCTGATCTACATGCTTACTTGGACAATATGAAAGCGCCATGGGAACTATTAGCTCTTCGCACCCAATACTATGAAGCTGCAATCAAAGCAATGTTGCAGTCAATTGGAGTTCCTCTTGATAAGTTAAAATTTGTCAGAGGTACTGAATACCAACTCAATAAGGAATACACATTAGATGTTTACCGAATTTCTTCTGTTATTACTGAGCATGATGCGAAGAAAGCTGGAGCAGAAGTGGTCAAGCAAGTAGACCATCCCTTGCTTAGTGGCCTACTTTACCCTTTGTTGCAAGCTTTAGATGAAGAATATTTAAAGGTAGATGCACAGTTTGGTGGTGTAGATCAGAGGAAAATATTTGCAATGTCTGAAAAATACTTACCGCAGCTTGGCTATGCTAAGCGTGTGCACCTTATGAATCCTATGGTTCCTGGTTTGGCTGGTGGGAAAATGTCAGCATCAGAGGAAGACAGCAAAATTGACCTATTAGACAACCCAGCAAATGTCAAGAAGAAACTTAAAAAGGCTTTTTGTGAACCAGGCAATATTACTGATAATGGTGTTTTATCATTCACAAAACATGTTGTGTTTCCTTTATTCAAGGAAGGTGAAACATTCAGGGTTCACAGGGCTCCTGATTATGGTGGTGACATAGAATTCTCTAAATTTGAAGATTTAGAAGCAGCTTTTGCTAAGCAAGATGTCCACCCTGGTGACTTGAAAGCATCTGTTGAGCAAGCTATCAATAGGCTTCTGGCACCTATTCAGAAAATATTTAGTGACCCTAAGCTGCAAGAGTTAGCTAAGAAAGCTTACCCGCCCCCAACTAAGTCTAAGGGTAATGCTAATGTAGCTGATGAGATAACTCCTGTAAAATTAGACATTAGAATTGGCCGCATTGTTGAAGTATCCAGACATCCAGATGCAGATGCTCTCTATGTAGAAAAGATAGATTTGGGGGAAGAGGAGCCAAGGAGTGTAGTCTCAGGTCTGGTGAACTTTGTCCCCATTGAAGAAATGCAAAATAGAGATGTAGTTGTTTTATGCAATTTAAAACCAGCTAAAATGCGTGGTGTTGAGTCTAAAGGTATGGTGCTTTGTGCTTCAGTTGATGAACCTAAACAAGTTGAGCCATTGCTACCACCAGCTGGCAGCAAGCCTGGTGACAGAATAGTGATTGAAGGGTATGAGACAGGTGAACCAGATGATGTTCTGAATCCCAAGAAAAAGATATGGGAAAAGCTTCAAGTTGATTTGAAAACAAATGATGATCTTGTTGCAGTTTGGCAGGGTAATAAATTAATCAGTAAAGTAAATGGAAATGCAGTAACAACCATGTCTATGAAAAATGCTCCAATCAAATAATAAACTTTATTAGATTGCTGGGATATTTCTCTATTTATTTTTATATTTTGTTGTTAATATTGCATTTTATATCATTCATTGATTGTAAATGTTGCTTTAGTGAATAAGTAAAGTTTTTTTTATGAATGGTATATAAATATATTTTATTTTAACAGTGCTTTTAAGATTTTTATTCAAATCGTCCTCACTCCTAGCAAATCTGGTAGAATATAATAATATAAGTAAGTACCTACTTATATTACTGTCTATATTCCCACAGACATGATAGCGTTACTTTTCATATTCCTCAGAGCTATTGTATGCTTGAAAATATCTTGCCATGAAATTGTGATGATTAAAACTTTAATCGTAAAATGTATCAGAATCTATGACATGTAGCGCCATCTAGTTCATACATTGACAGAATATGTACAGAGAAATTTCGCACTCCTGACACAAGATGTCATTATACATCTAATGCCAACTTTTTTAACAGTAGTGCCTGGCTCGTTTCTGGCCTTCCAAATTCTCTATGGATAATTCGATATGATATTTTTTTTCTTCGTTATTGATAACTATAGACATAATAGACCATAGTTTATGGATTATATAAGTTACTTATTTTTTTTATCTATGCATTATTTATTAAGAAAATATCCTAATATAATACGACATAGATAAAGATGTTTTTATTCTTTATCTTGGATGTATGTAAGAGAATGATCTAATGAATACGTGAGCGGAAGGAATAGAAGAATGAAAGGTTAAGAATGTAAGATTAGAACATAAGAAGGTACTTATGTACTTACTTATATGTGTGTATTAAACTGACAGCTTTACAGCTTAAAGTTTCGCTCATCATTATGTTTGCCTTCACCTTAAAGCCATTTTTTGTTTCCTGCAATCTAAACCTATATTTATACACACACATACACAGTACACAAATAGATAAATTTGAAGTGTCTGTTTGTAATTCCAAAATAACAGCTTTTCACGAAATGCTTACGAAAGTAAGAATACACGGTACTGACTTGGAAAAGATAATTTAATTTTTTTTCTCTGTCGATCTGTCTGTCTGTTCGTTCCGGCTAATCTCCGTAACGGCTGGACCGATTTTAACAGGCCCTCACCGGCAGATAGCTGATGTTACAAGGAGTATTTTACTACTATTAATAATATTAAGGTTCCGCGGGCCACTCATAAAACTAAATCTACGCGGGTGAAACCGCGGGGCACAGCTAGTCAAGTATAAACAAGTAAAGCTCGTGGTGTGAAAACCTATACAGAAACAATGCTTTACAGTATAGACCGTTGGAACTTAGTAAGCTTGTGTTTATACTGTTGTTGGGATTATAACTTGCGTGTCTAATCGCCGCTTGCGCAGCCGGTGACTACTCAGACCACACAGCCATCACGGTATAAGCGGTTAGTTATGTTATATTTTCAACAACAAAATCAGGCGTGAGAGCCGCGGTGGCCGTGAGGTTTGAGAAGTCGCCTGCTGTGCAAGCGACGTAAGTTCGAATCCTAACCACCAATGACTTTTTCTAAAAAAACTTAAATGGGAAAGAAAGGAAGGAATATCATTGTGAGTTATTCAAAGACATATGTATCGTGCCTAAGACGGCGATGGACTCATCATCTATCATATTTGCACTTTAAGCACAATAACACCTCTTCTTTGGATACCCTCTGGGATAGCGTGGGCATATTTTATTTTTATTTTTAACAAATATACTAAACCAATATAAATCCGGCTCGAAGAATCTAAGCACGTATTTTATTAAATAAGATAAAATAAAAATAGTTTATTTCTGATTTCTAGGATGTTATTTATCCAATTAGATAATATACAGAGGACTTATAAATTTTGGGTTATTAAATGAATATTCATTACATGCTGAGAATAACAAAAAACAAAGCGGGGTTGTAATTTTTACATTCTGAATTGAACACAATGCATCTCCAATATGGAGAGGTGTAAATCCCCGCCACTGTCTTCAGGGTGCTACTTTGATTGGAGAAATTATTAGGCTGTTTATAAGTGATTAGGTTGATATCATCTCTCAATTCTACCTAGCGACTTCATCAGCAAGGAATTTAAATGGGATGACATTTTAGTAACCGTGATGCAGGTCGATCACAATGTTTTCCTTCACCATTAAACTCGTACTTATTTGATTCGTTAGAAGTTAGAATACCTAATTACCTACAGACAAACCTAGCCACTGACTTATTTATGCAATAGTCATCTTGATTGGTCCAAGATTCTTGTAAAACACTGGTAGAGCGTTTTTACAGGAAATTAAACATTCTAAACAACCTTATTGCCATAAAGGTAAGGTTAACTTTTGAACCATTGAAAAGTAACGCAAATATGGTTGGAATAATCACTTGAAAAATTTATTGAATAATGAAACTATGTCGTCTGTGTATCGCAGCTGAGGTATAACAATGAATGCACGCTATAAAATTAGATATTCAATAACGGGAAGAGGGTTGGACGTCCGCCATTTTGGAGTTTGCTCGGGGTTACGGGTGAGGGGAGCGCGCATGCGTACAGCGGCTCCCGCACCCTGTTAGGGCCGGGACCTCTGCTAGTGTGATGTCAAAAAACACGTTATTCTCTCCCTTAATTCTACTAACCTAGTACGTCTTAATGAATGTTGTTAATTATACACACCCTGATTTATCCTAACATGTGCGATTAAGGATTAATCCAAGGATAGACACGCTTAATAAGTGCGCGCCTGGACACTCTTGTGCGGACAATGACAGAGAACGGCTGATCCGACTACACGTACTTATTGACTTTGTGCAATTTTTTTAATTGTGACTGACTCTCCTTAGATGCAGACACATTATAATACGTTGTTACTTTTCGAAAAACAAAATATACGTGGTGTAATGGTTTAAAAATTAAATAAATGCGCGCGTGAATCAGTATCAATACGATTCATGAAGCTGAAGACAAAGTGAAAGTAACAATGGGATGACAGCAAATACAGATTCATGGAAAAGGTTTGGCGTCGGGTCGGTCTCCATTCCTCCCGGAAGAAGAGGGATGGAAGCGGGACTAGCCGGGAAGTGACGTCATCCACTCCACAAGAGGCGGAGTACCAGAATATCCATACATTGAGAACAGCTGATCTGATTAAGCAGAAGCAGGGTGAGGAGAAATCTACTCTTCGTTCCTCTTATATAATCAGGAACGGGGAGAACTTTATATTGGTTGAGAGAAGGCGAAGGAGGCGCCGTCGTAGTGGAACTAGGGCCTCTTCGGGAAGTCGACATCACACACCGCCTGTTGAGGAAAACCCACGCACGGAGCAGAAGCGGCGCCCACCGGCCCGCCTAAAGATATTTGGCATCCAATGGCCTTTGCATTCTAGCGATTCCAGGTAAGATCAGCATCAACATTTTCTTAATTTCCTGGTTTGAATACCGATCTTTAAGCAAGGTATAGGGTAAACAATGTATTCTGAATGTTACCGAATAGGGAGCCGTAATTCATTATGATTTTTGCACTACGCTAGATTGCACTACATAATGACTTCATGCTACTTCTAAACCAGCAACTCTATTGAATACGAATAAGACATATATCTACAGTTCGAATGTGTTCGTAAAAAACTGCATGTTCGAATAGTAATTTGTTAAAATGAAATTAATTGGCTGAGTGGTAAATTAACTCCTACGTTAATTACTGGAAAATGCTTACGCATTACTTACGTACACATAACCCAGTGTATAGTTGTGTTAGAATCTGGACAATTAAGGATCACTAGGGGCTACTGTATTATAAATAGTATTCCTTATGATAGATGTCCGAGATCTTTGTCACGCTTCAGTTTATAATTATGTATTACCTATTCTCGTGTTCATCCTAAGCATTACAAGATCCACCCAATGTCGCTGGTGATCTTTAAGAAGCTATCTAACTTTCGACAAGTTTTCTAATATAATTAATTATTCAATAAATGCTGTCAAGTGTAGAAATGTCCAACCTTTAGAGTCCCAACTATGTAATACGTACCAGAGTTACTTTCATCATGATTCTCCTTCCCTAGTCACATGTCATTTTGGGTCGATATATTTTTTTTACCTAATTACTTCTTTGATTGTGTTGTGGCAGGTTTGGCCAGCTAAGTACCTATACTAAAAGGAAATAGAGAAATTAAGTATATTCCCATTAGGGCAAGAAACCTTGCTTGCAGCTTCCACACAAGATGTCCCTCTAATTTCCTATCCGCAAACAATTCACATTTATATTTATGTTGGCGATATGACCATCCTTCGAATTTAAATATCCCGGATTTAACTTACTTGAGTCATTTTATTGTTATCATCTTGGCCCCTTTACATTATTGCACGTTTTGAAATGAGAAAGCGATAAGTATTTCAATGTTTAGGGATCGTTTTAGAACTATTTTTGAACCTTTTATGAGAAACAAAAGTATTGGCCTGTCCATCAACACTTTTGGAGATAGTTATTTGCTAGTGGAACTGACAGATTTATGCACGTCCCAAAGATTAAGCGATTTTTTTCTTTTTAGTTGCGATATAGTTCAAGGCTATGTTGGACGTGCTAGATATTTTTTATAGAAGTAACATCTCATATAGTGATATATTAAAGACCAGTACGTGCCCAAACTTGAGATAAAACACCTAATTTGTATGCAGTAATGGAAATGCAGGAAGTTCCTCTATCTAAATCGATTTTATTGGACTTGAACTTGATAGAGAACTTGTTGAATGATGACGCATCACAAACGTCGAAGTAACGGTGTCTAGGGGGATTAACACTGCGATAACTTTGGAATTTTTAAATAACTTACTTATTTGGGTAAACTTACACCTTTATTATAAGTATGTGCACGAAAAACCGCCGTAATAAAAGAGCAACGTGTTGAAAGGTCTCTTATTATACAAATATTCAATACGGATATTCTCGCATTTGGAAGTGTCATGTCAAATATATTTGGGCACAAATCAACTTATTACGAATTACCTACCCTTCGTCCCTCCAAGTCACTCTGCTAGGACAGTGGCAGATTTTTGGAGATATCGACTATGTCGGTAACGGTTAACTTCTATTCGACAGACACACATCTATCACCCGCCGGTTCTGCCGCGGGCGGCGTTCGCGTGACGACAACGAACTCTATCGCTCCAACAGCTTCAAGTTCGAGAGGTTCACCAGGGAACCACCTGCTGATGAGTTCGCTTCTGGATCACAGGTTAGTTCATCTCCTTAAATCATCATCATTTACTCATTCGTCCACTATACTTAGTCCTGAGCCTCACCACATCTTTGAGTTAGTAGAGGTTGGTAATGAGTTTGTCTCAGAACTCGCGTTATACCCAGTTAAACAATTAGCCTAAGCTGTATAAGTAGTAATGAAAGGTGATTGCACAAACTCTCGTTAGATCTAGTTTTCTACCGTATTTTTGTTCGAATCCTTTTTTCGAATATCAATGAGAAAAGTTTGTTCTCTACTTATGCCTAAGTAGTTATATCTAACATTATATTATGTCCTTTATTCGAATCTGTCAGCTTGGCTGTCAGCTTCCTCCTTCTGATTTCATATGTTCCAGAAATATAAAATTTTAAAGATTTTAAGCGCCAAGTATCAGGAAAATAATTTGAGTATATTCAAGTCTCCCTGGAGCGGTAATAACTTATCGTTCCTAAAGTCTGTGAAAACCAGTTTCCTTAAAAGAAGTCTGGACCGTCGAGGGTGTAAGAATACGGTGCTGCTATGAAAGCGTTACCCACTTATCTAGATGAGCCATCTCTCCTCTCCACAAAGAACGCTTTACAAGCCTTGTGCAAAAGGATTTCCGTAAAAGAAGTCAATATTGGAGCCGTGTCACAATAACAAGCAGTGCCTTTCATAGAAAATTGTGTTAGCTATAGCGATCCTTTGTGAAGATGGCGCGAGGAAATTGCTTTAGCACCTAGGTATTTTCATGGACAGAATAATGTATAAAATTGAAATTTGAGGATGCACTTTCAAAGTCATAACCGATAGTATGCAGGGCCAACTATTTGGTTATAAGCCTTTGAACCAAGATCACTTTATTAAATAACTTAAATTCATCACCTTTTATGAACAACCATGATAGATTATTATCTTGTTATTTCTATGATGTCTATTGACTTTATAATAGTATCATCTTTGTCTAATACTATAATTGTATGTACATACAATTTCGTGGATAAATAAATTATTTGAATCCAGCTTTTTTATAAATATTTACTAATTTGACAAAAGCATTTCATTTAAAGGTCTAGGTTTATTTTGAGGAATAGAAAAAAAGGTGGTAGCGCCATCTAGTAACCGAGACAGAAACTAAAATGTGTCATGAAAACTTACCTCAAAAGTGGTGTAGGTATTGACAAGGTACAAATTACAGTGGAAAGATGGCGCTTCTATTGCTCAGTATTGAAGTCACGACAGATGGCGCAGCGTCGAATCTTTGGGTCACATAAAGGATCAACTTTTTTTTACTAAGTATCTGGATGACCAAGCTTTGCTCAATACTTGTATTTTTCATTAATAGATAGATAACTAAATGGTAGCTCGGTATCTTCGGTTGTGCACCTACATACTCAGTATCAAACATATTCCTATATATGTGGTAAAACCCTACCTACATACTACCCATTAAAAGGTCAAAATACATTACGGAGAAACACCACAATCTGCAGGCACTGGAACATAAATTGTGAACACACGTTGTTCGAGAGGGCGGGACATTAATATCGTCTGTCCTATCAATTACACTGAAGACGTGGTCACCGCTGGGTTGACGACTTGTTTCAAGGAAAATACGTGAAAAATATGATTTACGACCTTAATTTATTCTTTGACAAGGATGACTTCCATTTAAGCAAGTACATATGGTTTCTTAACATATTTCGATATTGGGATAATATTGATAGGTTTGCAATTAGATATAGACGAGAGTATTATCATTTATTACATCATCGATCATATATCTCAATATCTTAATGGTACGATTGAAAACTTGCACCAGAGAGATTAATAACAAGTTTAAGTTTAATGTTGACATTGAACCTTTAAAAAAATCAATCACTACAGTTATGTATTTACACTATCTGTGGAGACATAAAAAACCTACTTACAGATTTAATACAAAAATTGAGCCATCACTGTTTGCAATAAGTACGTTGAAAAAATATCCTTACCAAAACATTCCATTTTGATACTCAATACTTATATTGACACGCTTTGTATAGTGAACAGATTTACTGTGTAACCCAAATTAAAATCTACCTATATTTTTTGTGCAAATAATGAGAGACGAGGCTAAGCTTTATAGCTTAAAAACAAAATCGTTGTATACACCTTACTGCATGATATATTATTGAATTGTGATTAGATATAAATCGCCGCCCTTGCTATAAATCACATTATCCCCGGGGTGATCGGGATTGGCTCATCAACATACTAATGTGGGTGCGTCAGCTGCGCCGACAGACTTATACAATCTGGTTTACCGTATTCTGGGTTACCATCCCATGATGTTAACTATGAAAATAAGGTTTTACCAAACACATAGTATATTTTTTTTAAATAGGTACATTTTGTAATCGTGCAGTTTAGAGATAGGGATTATAATGCAGGCAGTACAGGCACTACTTACCTATAATAAGAAATAAATTATCCGGCATGATGAAGGTCCATAAATAATAATTTGAGGTGTATTTAAATATGTAATAAACGAATGGTTCTTACTGAAAATGAAACTTTTCTGTTTGTTACACGTATTATTGAAGAAGGAGGCAATAAGCTAATATTCCACCGAATGTATTGACGTTTTATTTGGTTCAATTGTTATAATATTTACGTTACGCATCTCAGCAGTTAACTTTGCGCTTTTCATAATAAAATCCCAATATTAATCACACGAGACAGTAGTTTTTAACCATGTTACATAATTCGCATTAAATCGGCTCGACTATTCCCATCGGGGTTCCTGTAATCAACTTTCAGTTTCGGGAAACGGGGTTTAATTGAAAATGGAGCGCGTGCGATGTTCATTTTCCACTAATTAATTGCTGTGATGACATTGCAGCCCTGTCCCTCGGCACGCATTGTTGCAGACTTCGATAGATACCTATTTAGGCATCCATCGCTTTCCATACCTCAGGCACTCTGATTTAATCCTAAATTAATTCCCATGTAGAGGTACACTTTGGAACGATATTTTGATACTTGAATAAAATTATTGATTCAGTTTAGCAACTATAATCGTTTTAGCAGCTCGTTTTAAGACCTTCTTAGCTCTGATGTTCAATTTTACCACACCAAAGTGACAAAGTTCAGAAGTTTTTAATACGCTCTGCTGTAACCGATGATAGTAAGGCTCTCTTGAACGTCGATACAATTACTACCAGTTCGGAAATTAGCCTTCTAAGAAGAACTGGCAAGAGTCTGACCCAGGCTTCTTGTTTATATCGGTTTAGTTTCTTTACAGTAGATTTTTTTAATGAGGGTCAAACGAAAAGAGTATGTGAGTCTCGTAACCTGTGCCCCAATTATAATACAGGTTTTATAGATCGTCGCTTGATCAAGATCAAGATCAATTGTGCCGCGCTTATCACAAGCGTATAGCGTGGCTCAAAATGTGTTGATACGCCATCTATGGCATTCAACCACAACTCGCCTTCAAAAAAGTATTAAGACAATTTAGGCTAACACTCAAGGTCAAACGACGACGTTTGAATGTTTTACGTGGGGAACTGTATGCTCCCTCATAAACTTGTAAGTAGCTTTAATTACTTATCTTCTCACATTGGTAAGGCGAAGTATCATTGAAAAATAATGTCAATTCTCTGTAACCTTATGTTAAACAATATAAGGCAGCATCTTTACTAATATATAAAGCTGAAGAGTTTCTTTGTTTATTTGCTTGAGCACGCTAATCTCAAGAACTACTAGTTCGATTTGAAAAATTCTGTGCTCGATAACCCATGTATCGCGGATGGATATCATCACACTAAGACCAATCGCGGGCTTAAGTTAGCCCAAAGTTGGTAACTATTCCACACGACCGAATGCGCGGGTACAAGCAAGTGATAATATAAGAATTCAGTGAACTAAATCTATCCTCCCAAAACTGTATATAAATTGAGGATCAAAGTGAAAATCCGGGCAATTTGTTTACACAGTGCGTGGAAACGAATAGCGATAATACTAGCAAAGTTTGTAACAAGAAATCCGCTTTTGGGATCAAGGAAAGACAGTACACCCTTCTGTGTTTGCTTTCGTATTTGTCAAATTGTTTTCGAATATATCAGACCCTAGGAATATCTAATAGAAAGTACCTTTATCTTTGAAATTAAGTAAAATAAAATAATTTCGGAAAACAACCTTCTAAAAAGATTATAGACAATATTTAATGCATCTCTCTGTCCATTGAATCATTGACTCCAGATAGAACTAGTAGGTATTAAAATTATTCCATTCCTCTAACCTTTTATGTAGGTTCGTAGAGAGAGTTGAGACTGCTTTCCGATCTTTTCTTATAGTACAAAATTTTATGAAACTTTTAACATTATTTCTTTAAACTTTTCAAGAAACTTTTCGTGGTTAATAGAAGTAGGAACAAAAATATTTTTTTTTCCCAAATCTATTTCAAAGTACATAATATCTTAATTTTTTTTCAGCGTTCTAGTCAAGACAATGTAAAGCACATTTTCCCATTTAATTATACAGTAGTACAAAATTCACAAGAATGCTTAAAACCAATTAGATAACAGCCCTTTATTAATATAAAGTTTGCAGTAATAGCTTTACCTGAAACGACCTTGTTAAGAGTGTAAGACCATAAGCCGGGGTATTATGTGTCTTATACCTGCCAAAAATGTTGTTTGACACGGCAAAACCACATTTAGTTAGCCTTTGACGGTATCCGCAACGGTTATGGTGTAAGTTTGGCCGTTTTCCCTCAAAAGGGTCTTAAAGGCCGATGTAATGGATCTAATGATTAACAGCCAAACCTTCAATGGATCCCTTTATTACTCGATAATGATTCGAAAATTGTTGCCGTAATTTTTGTTGTAAGTTGTCATGTTTTAGTTTTGAATTTGTGCTGGTAGTATAATAACGTTCCGTAACTACTACCTACAAGAAAGCTAAGCCTTTTTTTTCTTTATTTTTAACGTTGACAATCCGCTATGGATATACCAACCGCCGCGGGGGCAGCGGAAGGGTTATGTCGGACTCACACCGACTAAACTCCCCGGTGTTCCTCCAAGTCGCTAAGTGGGGGGTGCACGTGTTACGTCTTCACATGCTTCGCCGTGACCCCCCCCAGCGACTGGCCTGTCAGCATCCTCCTTACGTTACCAGGCTGAACCCGGTTTTTACACTATGAGAGGGCGCGTCAGAACTATTGGTTCCGCACTGTGAATAAGACTTCGGTGCTATCGTTTAGTGTTACGTCTTTATTTGATAGTAATCCTTTGTGTTAACAATTCTCTGTAGGTCTAGGGATAGACTTTTGAGGCCAACATTTTTGTCACAGAGTGTCGGTGGTGTGGACTTTTTATATATTTATATATATAGAAAGTAAATATGTGTAGTTCCGTTCGCGCCTAAAAGTTCTTGACTTGATAATAAGTGAGAATTAATTTTTACTCAAATAAATGATTAGGTGTCGCTAAGTCGACTATTATATTGTACGAATAAATTCAGAAAAATATTGTCTGTATGTTTGGAGTTTTGCGAAGAGACTACATACAAGTGTTCCCTCTTTCCTCTTAGTTTAAGTGGCTTTAAGCCGTTCTGTAAGGTAAATAAATATATAATTAATAAATTTATATATTTTTACCGACGTATTACATTAATGCCTGAATAAAGAACTGCTCTTTTCCTCTTTATTGTATTGGACACGTCAACTCTTAGTACAGAGAATGAGTGTTCCCACAAAGCCTTATACAGAGAGTATGTAAACACTGAACTCATATCAAGAGAAAACCACTTCATCAAACAACTGTTGACAAAACTTTAAAAGCACAGCGGAATGAAGAGTGCTCTTTACTTTCACAATCGGAAGGGAAAAGAAAAACTAGGAATGGGATGCGAGGCACCGCCAATGTTGGAAAATCATTCGACTTCCAACTGCGTGCTGAAAATGGAAAGGTAACAGAAGGCCTTCCCATGTTAGTCGAGGAACGTTGACACTTATAAGGTCTAAAGCTAAAACGTCACTCAAATTTTACGGCCTTGCTCCAAATTGTTTCTATACATACTATGTTGTGATAGGATGGTCGTTTTGGTACCATGTCATGAAACATTAAAGCCGATAATTTTGTAATGATATACACTAAACGATTATGGTTGGGCCCCAGTAGTAACTTGAGAGCAAGACGTATTCGCCTTTATGCACGAGCGTCTGATAGAGGTCCCATCAAGAGTTATAAGTGCGTTACTTGATTGCGCAGTAATCATTTTATAACTCTCTCCTCGTCTTTCTCTGTCTATATGTATATCCTCAGTATTTTCGCTGCGCGCTCTTAACTCGACACGGCATTAGTATTGGAGTCCGGAGTTGACCTTCTGTATGTTGTTATTTTGTGTCGCATTGGTACTTTGATCTTCCGTTCTGTGACGTTAAAATTTACATATTTTCCATGTGTATCTATTTGTGTTTCCACTTTGATGTCCTTACCAATGCGGTTCGTATTTACTGTAAATCGATGTGGACCCTATGTCTTGTCTGGATGTACATAACCAGGTTTATGGCTCTCTGTTTTTGTGCGACAAGATAGGGTGTGATATGTTTGCTTTGTGTTTTATTTAAATTCCTTTCGTCGTGTATTGCATTTTTTTTCTCTCTGAGGAGTCCATTTTTCGTGGTTTATTATAATTGTGAATTTGAAACAATCTTTTTCACATACATTTTAACTCCTCGCAAATAATCTTTGAAGGATCAAGCAGAGGTACGCACACTTCTTTTTCTCCTATCAGCTTTTATTCCACAATTTGTTAACAAGCATACTAGGTTATTAGCCTAATCTATGGACGCTGCGGTGACGCCTAGCCATAAGGTACGGCTTACGGTAAGCGGTCAGCGCAGTCTATGAAGGCACTGCACGTCCTCAAGCCTGTGGAAGGCTGTCTGATGTATCTGCAGCACGTCCTCGTTTCCTTCACCATATGTAAACCTTGGCTAGTACATAGTATTAATACAATACGTTCTTCGCACCCTGTAAGGGTATCATTTGGTAGAGCTGTAGAATATTCTGATGAATATTGTACAAACCCAAAGTTTGTACATGAATAATTTCCTCAATCTTGTTGTAGATATTGTCGTCCCGTTATTCCAAAACAATAAAAATGATGGTTGACATGCAGTCTTATATTTTACCAAATCAAAACACAACAAAATAATATTTAACAATAATAAGATAGGTTTCAATATCAATATCAATCTTCAATAGCATCAACAATGTGTAAGAAGAAATAACCAAAGAAAATAGGAAAATTGAACAATGATGATACCCTGTACGGTTACGGCGCTTGACAGGTGTCAAATCGATACACCATAAACATGGACTTCCAAAATGTGACACATTAATATAATTCAATATAATATGAACCTCATTGTTATTATTTTGTACAGAATATTATGAATGAACAACTAACAGAGGCAAGTGCAACAAATAATTTTCCTTTAGAAGCTCTGTAGCATGATTAGAAGACGGTGTCGTATAAACGAGGTTTGCTTGAATATACGATGTAATTTGCCAAGTCTACAGTCGCGCTGCAATCAGACGCCTGTATTGTACTCAGAACGTACTCTTTATGTTGGCTAGATTGGATGTTTAAGTTCTAGTAATACTAACTAACTATATTCATAATTATGTGCTAGATGTTAGATATGTGGATCCCATAAGAATTGTTTTAAATTAAGTACTTACTTAAGTTTTCAGATCAAATTATTTTTTGTATTTTACAAATTAGAAGATACATTTACAGATTTAAGTAAACATAACCAAAGGGGGAATGCTGCCAGTATCTTCGGAACCTTGCCTACAGGGACTCCTTTTAATAATATATTTTAGTTATTAGATTATATTTTTAAGATTTTTAGTTATGTTACTTATTCTATGATTCGATGTTATCTAATAAATATGTATTATAATAAAAAAAGTATACATAATAAATGTGCGATCTAACTGGTAAAATAAAAATTTGTAAAAGAGGTAGCATTAACGTAAAGAATGGATGTATGTTACTTAAAAATATGTAGGTATATATAACGTAGACGAAGAGTAGGGTAGATAATACTTTCGATTATATCTTTAATTTAACTCGATGTAATCTCGTCTAATCTTTAAATGTCGCTCTCTCACTGTCCTAACTCCTTACTTGTTTCCTTCCGTTCGAATTTTCCACGCTTCAAAACACAATTTCCTAGATAATGAGCCAGACGTATTTTATCTACGTTTGAAATAAACGACCTTATGCAACCGATGCACCCAATGTGTTTCTAAGGGGAGCGCCTCGTGCGCGCGATAATAATAACTAAGTTAATTTACACAGAGTCTAAACTGGTTAGTCTAAACATTATTAAGTGGCAAGTATGTAGGTATTATACTCTCAGTTCTCGCCAGTCTTATTTTAATTAATAGTTTTACGTTTAATGTTTATGAGATTAATGTGTTGACTGCCTTTGCAGCTTATTTGCGTGGCCTTTGCACTGTTCAGTTTTATACATTCTATTTTCTATCGACGTGATATGTCTTTGAGGTCTACCTATTTAAGTCAGGATTCAAGCATTATTTGTGGACAAAACTCGGTTGAAACGTGAAAAGTTAACAAACAAATATACTGAGATAAAGTTTTGTCATTACCGACCTGGTTTCAGTGACAGTGTGTGTGGGACTTGAATAATCATCATCAGCCTGACCTTATCCCATACATTGTTGGGATCGGTAATTGATTCAACCCGATGTAGCTGATCACCAGATTTTAATACGAAGCGACTGCCATCTGACCTTCGCAACCCCGTTTACGAGAAAATCTGTGATCTGGGTTAAATCAGTTGTCAGACTATTTTAGGCCTCCGACTGACCTGTAACGATTGCCAAAGATGATAAGTTGGCAACCGGGACCGACGGCTTAACGTGCTCTCCGAGGCACGGAGGGAACTCGGGCGTTCACCCATCCAATTACTGGCTAGGGCTAGGGTTCCTTAATTTCGCTGATCCAATGATATGCGCAATAGCAACTGTGCCACGAGCTCCTCAGTGTGTAATATGTTCACGACATCCCAGAAGCAGAGGTGTTGTAACAACAACACCCAGATTTCACCGAATATGATTAAGTGCCAACGTGACAGAGGGTGGGCCCATCGCCGTCTCAGGCACTATACATACGTCTTTGAATTACTTCTCAGATATATGCAGGTTTCACTTATTAAGTAATCAGGTACCTTCCAAGTGTAACAATACTTATTATTAAGTTGTAAAATATAATAATAAAGTTTTAGAAATGTTGCTAATATCAATAGCAAGTTGATTAGTATTTCATTAACTTTAATTAGAATGCGTAATTGGAATAACAATACGCTACTGAAATTACATCTTGAACTGAAG
This sequence comes from Watsonalla binaria, assembly GCA_929442735.1. Lineage (NCBI taxonomy): Eukaryota > Metazoa > Arthropoda > Insecta > Lepidoptera > Drepanidae > Watsonalla > Watsonalla binaria. The sequence goes on from OV838932.1 coordinate 5,135,908, forward strand.
TTCTTTGATTACACTGGCCCTTTGTTTCTTAGAATTAATTTAATTTGTTCTGATGTATTGTTTAGATATGTAAAATATATATACTTATCTTTATATAAGAGCTTACAGAAACCGGTATTATTTCTTATAAAATGTATATATATATTATTATACGCAAGCTATGTGTTAATACTAGGGTCTTGGAGATTGCAGAATTCCAATTTTGTAGGGCTTGTAGGTCTACTGGAAAGCAAACCTCAAAGGCGTTCCTACCGGTAATGCGCAAGATGAAAATATTGTTATGAAATAAATTCAATGATGTATGTATTGCGACAGCGATGGACTCGCCAACTGTCACATAATCTCCCTGGCCTTATCCCATCCATCGGGTCGGCTCTTGATCCAACCTGATTTGGCTGATCACCAGAAGCGAATTGCATCTGATCTTCGTAATCTATTTAACGAGGAAATCGGTAATCTGTTACCGAACGGTAAATTGGGACCGACGGCTTAACGTGCTCTCCGATACACAGAGGGTACTCGGGCGGTTACCCATCCAACTAAAGCCAGTATTTGGTTGAGTTAGGGTTACTCAACTTCGGTGATCGAATGCTAAGCGCAAAAGCCACTGTGCCACCGAGTTCCTCCTTACCAATTGTAACCTTGGCACCATTGCTTATCTCTGTCTACCCTATCGTAATGTATTAAGGTACCCAACATATATAAGTGACAAACGCTACATATTCAGTTCGAATAAAGTATTACTAATACTACATTTCCGACACATTGTTTCTTCATTTTTATATATGCCTCTTGGCATTCCCATCATATCTGTAATAGTTTGGATTCTAGGCACGCCGCCTTCATAAACACTGCTATATTATAACTTAGATTCACCACATACATTGTATTATGCTGGTTTATTGTAGTCGCTTTGAATCAAAGACTATGTTTAAAGCTATTTAACATTGATGCATATGTTATGACAAATATATTCAATTTTAATTACACCGTTTACATTATTTAGTTTAAGAAAGAACAACTTCTATCAACAAGAGACTGTGACGCAAATTTGTCTATTTTTTATAAGTATTTTATTAATTGAGTGTATTTCGATGATCACTAGTAAATATATAATGTACGTAATTTTTTCTTCTTAGAATCACGGAGCTGAGTGATATTGAGTGATGTTTATCTACCTACCTAGTATGTATGTATGTATGTACCTATATAGTATGTATTAAAAGATATAAAATGCAATTAGGTGTATCTCAGATCACAGTTTTCCCCGTTACGCTTTCAGTAAGTAGGTAATGATTTATCTACGTTGCGCACGCGACTCCTACTTTCAGCTCCATATCTTTGAGCAAAAAGTAATGTGTGTTGAACATGTGATAAGTTGATAGTTCTGTTGTTGAGTTATTTTGCTATCAATAAATACGGACGAGTAAATGTAAAGTTTACAAGTAGAATATAGAAAACGGTATGCTTAAGAATGAAGTGTAAAAACATTGTAAAACTATGTACTTATGGTACGAAATCTTATTATATTTTACCATTTAATTTAGAGGTGAAAACTCAACGCCTAAAAGTGCGAGATTCTACATCAAGTCATGATGCGGCCTTGACTACAAATAAATAAGTAAATAATGCATTAAAACGAGCAAGTAAATTTGTATTTTTATTTATACTTACACAAAACTTACGCTAGTAAATGCAGGCTGTAGAAATATTTACAAAACGATCTAGTAATCTGCATCTCAATCACAGGTATCTTTAAACGTATATTGGAGGCAAATAACTTTTAACAGAAGGCCCTGCACGACCTAAGGGCGGTAGGTTTGCTGATTTCATCGGTGGAGGAGCCAAATTTCTCTTAAGATATACGTACTTATCTTTCTCATGATTTAATTGACTATTATTCCGCTGTAATACTTTATAGTTTTTAATATTGCCTCGTAATTCTGGATGCTGTTGCTGTATAGGTTTGATGTTTGTATTTTGCTCTTCCATTTCTTCGTCATCTTCGTCATCGTAGAAACTATCATCGTACTTATAATTGAAGTTGTTGTATGCCGGTAAAGGTTTAGGATGTACTTTACTAGATTCGAAAAGATTTTTTGCTGTTATATACGTTAGTATTTGCGACATATCCATTGGTTTATTTTTCTGATCCATGGGCTTAATTGTATTACTCGATTTTGATTGGTATTGTGTATAATACTTCGGTGATTTATCAGTCTTCCTCTCTGGGACCTTAGTAGTAGTTGTTGCATTTTCTAATTCATTGATTTGTTCATACCGGTTTCCTACATTTTTTTCGTTGCTAAATATGTTCTTAAGGAACATATTATTTTTAATGTTTACTTCAATACTTTCTTCAGTAGTTGTTGTGTCCTGTCTTAAAGGTTCCGCTGTGGTAAACAGGGGTTTAAAGTTATCTGTGTTCTGAGGAACAATAAAATCTGTAAGTTTTATTGCGTTTGCAGTACTATCTGTGAATAATGGAGTTCTAGTTACTGGCATGTTTGAGACAGTTTCTACGCTATTTTGCCACACATTTTGTTTTTTTGATTTATCGTTATTAAGTGGTATAACTTTTAAACTTTCTTCATTCCATTCTCTCTCAGCTTGCGTATTAATGGCTTTTATCCGTCTAGGTTCATAAGAAGAATCTTCGTAGTCATATGATTTTGTAACAGTTTGACTGGGCGGAATAAATTCACGCTGAGTAATTATTGTTGGGCGGGGACTGCCACCATTTTGCTGTACTGACTTAACGTTTTCATATTGTAGTCTCTCGTACGCTTCAAAAGGTTTTAAAGTATTGCTAGCGTACTGGTATGTTGCAGTTTGTTGAGTCGAAAATGCTTGATCATTTTGGTTTTGTCCATTTTGCATTTTAGGGTTTTCAAATTGATTGTTTTCGGCATTGTATGATTGTAAATTTGGGAGTGTATTTAAATAGAACTGGTTATCTTTAGTGCTATCAAAATATGTTTTACTTCCACTTTCGGTTTGATCTTTATTATTCACGATAGCGTTATTTGGTTGAGAAACAAAATTTTCATTTATTTGTGGCTTTTGAGGAGTATTAACATAGTACTGGTTTTCGGTAGAAGCATCGTAGGATATACCTTTATTTACATCGTCTTTATATTCCTTAGATACGAACTGAGATCTCATCATAGACGTATATTGTTCAGGTGTCATGTCACTAAAATTAATCATGACATCATCACCCTCGCCAAACGATCTTGATATGGTATTTTTTTCTGGTGTTTGGTTTGGATTTACAGCTAGGCCGTATTGCCACCTCCATAAAGCTTTGTTATCTTCAGGCTCTTTGACTCCTGCGTCATAGTTGATCAATTGTGGCATTGACGGCCTCTCTGTTGTAAATACTCGCCCCATTGTTTGTTGATTTTGTTGCACTGTTTTCATAGATGGAGTGTGAGCACCTTGGGATGCTAGAAAAGTTATTTGAGGTGAAATTGGTCCGTTGTTCATTGAGTTTTTCATTTGATCTGGTTTGTATTCGACCATGACAGGTGCTTGAGTACTTGCGGCGGCAGCTATATTGTTTTGTGAATTTGCAGTGCCTTGAGCGAAATTGTGGGAAAATGATTCTGGAGCTCTACCAGTGAACAAGTTGCGCGGCGGTGAAATTGCAAAGCGATGACTCTTTTCGTTTTCATTAAGGCCGTTGTCTTGTTCATCATATTGCCATGATTTTAGGTGTGGTGGTTTCTTGGCTTCTTCAGCCAAATTGTACTGCACTGCCCTAAAATAAATAAATTTGTGAAAGATATAATATTTAACGGGTTTTCGATAGGGTAGAGTTAAAAGAACTAATACTTTTCATCAGCGATATTTCTAAGGTCAACATACTTGGGGTGGGTTGATGAATTAGTAGAATAGCACTCACTGGTATAAAATACATGTTAAATTAAGTGTGGAATACGATAATTACGCTGTATAAGTGTTTTGCCAAATTTCATTCATAATTTGTGTTTTTAAATTATTCAAGCCGTTTGACGTTTAGACTACTGACCAGCGTTGGATTCTTATTTAAAAAGAAAAGAAAAGATATAAATATTTTTTACCTTTGAATAATCTCAGGGATGGGAGGAGGTACAGGTAGATGATCACCACTAGCCCTAAATCCATTCGAATCGGCAACATAATGAACGGTGTACGTCTGTCCGTTATCTCCGACATACGAATACGACCCCTCCACAACCTGTTCTTCCTTGTCTGTACCCATGTTTTCCATGCGACTGTGTTGCACGTAATGGGTCTGATCCGCTCCTAGTGCTCTGAAAATTTTAAAAGTATAATAAGCTTGTTTCTGTCTGGTGACATTCGACCCTTAGCTCAAATTTAGTGTTTAACTAACTTACTCATAACTAAAGCTGCCGTCCAAATCCATTTCATTTGACAGTCGAAGTATTGGTACTGCAGGCTCTGTTGTTGATGAAACAAACACGCCTGGAGATTGCTGAATGTACTGAGGGAAACTTGCAGCCTTGACTAAATCAGCTCGATCGTTCATACGATTATCCGATATTATCACGTTACGGGGCATAGAAGGCTGCTGTGGTGATGGTATTGTAGGTATATTTCCATTTTGCTGATACGGCGCTTTCATATCAATTCTATCAATATTGTTTTGGTAATTTGCATTCCTTGGTATCGACCTCATTTCTTTCTTCTCCCGTTCTTTAAGGTTCCATTCAGAGTGGTTAAATTGATTTCTCATATACGGTGGTATGTTTGATTTTCGTGAAACGTCATCATCAACTTCATCATCGTCATTGTCGTCATCTCGCCGTGAAATTGGAGTAGATATAAATGGTTTTGGAAAGCCAGATGGTGTTTTCGAACCAGAAGGTGGTAGGTATGGGAAAGGAAAATGGTTTATGTTTTTTACTGGAAATAATGGTACAGGAGTATGTGACTCTGGAGGCAGGTAATGTGAACTATCTGATGTGTATAAACCAATACTAGGCGTTTGGTACTGCGGAGGAAATGTGTAGTGCTCTTGAGTTTTTATATTCTCTGTTAAACTTAATGTCAACACCACTAATGGTATCTGAAACAAGAAAACTTTAATTTAAATTATGCTTGTTACTTACACCTTCAAATATCCTCACTAAAATCCAAAATGCACTTTAAAACACACACTTTTCACCTACCAGCTTCATGTTTCTTGAAGCTGATTTGTAAACAATACTGACGTTACACTATAGCACTTGTATAAAATAGACTGGTAATGAAATTGAATTCCGCATATATTTATATGCACGCGAGATGTTCGTGTCCAGGCATTCGTGAAAGATATCGCTTGGTTTAAATTAGGTTTCTCTTGTCTTAAGTGTACTTTTTACGGTGATCTACGCTGCGTAGTGGCAGATAATTTTACGACGTTGTAATTGCTAGTTCAAAGTAAAAGCGCTTTTCTTTCCAGATCTATAAGTAGTAATTCTCTTGTGTCACTGATTACTTTAATGCCTGCTTTAGTATCCTACTTAATGTTAATGATTGCATGTTTTATGTTCGGAGAAAGGATAATTTATCCGAAATCAATGGACAGGTCGGAATGAAAAAAGAATCAATGAATCACCGTCCTAAATTAATTAAAGATTCGAAATCCCGAAAAGTTTTGCGCTAAGGGGCACTGGTCGATAAATTGGAGGTTTTTATGCGGTCATCCCAAATTGGTGTTTCGCGAAATGATGCAAGGTTTGTAATGGACAAAGTCAAGTCAATGACCTCTAAAACTAGTTTTTGAGAATTTTTGGTCTACGCCCTTTAAGCTTACATTGTGCCCTTCTATATGTATTAATATTTTACATACATACATATGCTTACGCCTGTATTCCTAAGAGGGGTAGGCACTTTTTACCGGAAAGATAATTAAGTGCCTACGTGACAGAAGGTGAGTCCATCGCCGTCTCAGGCACTGTATGTCTTTGATTTACTTCTCAGGCATATGCAGGTTTCCTCACGATGTTTCGCTTCACCTTAAAGGACGTGGTGTGAAATTATTGCACATAAGATTTTTTAGAAAAACTTTTTGGTACAGGCATCGCTGGGATTCGCACTTGCGTAGCAGGCGACTGCTCAAACCCTCTATTTTGTATTTATATTGTACTGAATTTAACAAATTTGTACAAATTCTGTATGATTTTCTGTTCATACGTATGACCCATTTTTCGTTGCTCGTGGCAGAATTGCTGGGACTTGGCAGGAATATATGTATGTTGACCGACACCAACGATTTAGATACGAATGGCATAAGGCGGAGACAGTGATTTTTGAAGGCAGTTTATTTTCATATATTATTATTGTTTCAGGTAATACGCACAATGTTTTCACCAGCATATAGGGGTGTTGCGTTTCCAAACAGTTGACGGAGATGTAAGTAGGTGTTACTAATATTGGGTACACACATACTCACAACTAAATATTGGAATTATTTTTATATTATATTTAGATATAATACATATATTTATGCCTAGATGTGTTATGTTTAACTACCATTGTGAGAGGTTTTCGCTGTCTCACGACTTAAAAACATAGGATGGTGAAATTAAAATGGGAAAAATACAATGAAACTCATAATATTCTTAATCAATATTTATTAATTACGAAAATCACATACAGGCTTTGAACATTCACAATACTATCACAAACGGTGAATCACACAGTGATCTGGATCACAAACAGGGTCGTGATAAAGATCATTGATTAGAAATTTAAGCACCTTTCAGAGAGACGTAATTATTTGTATACCTAGTTCTAATATTATTTAATTTTATTCAAATGGCTTTGACATATCAGTTCTTTTTCGAGGCGTAATTTCTCCATTACTACCCAGTAGTGTTTTCTTAACCGTATGTTGGATTATTGTACTGGGGAGGGTTGTATACCGGAGGAGGTGCGTAGACGTTGTTTGTGTTTTGTGGATACTGCTGTTGCGGTGGTGGGTAGTAAGGTTTTTGTGTTGTGGGAGGGTAGTAAGGTTTTTGTGTTGATTGAGGGTAGTAAATGTCTTGTTGGGGCTTGTTCTTCTCTGCCTCTTCTTTGGCAGCTTGGTCCAAAGCCCTAGAAAAATATTAAAATCTTTGAATTACATCAACGTTAGTAAATATTTCAAATATGACATTTGTTTCTGAGTTTTTCAAAATTGTTAGGTTAGTTGGTATTTTCTATCAGTTTTTCAGAATATTGGCAAGTACCTACTTCAGATTCATCACAGTCTTATAAATAAAACAGGAACAACTCCCCGCTTTCTGTGGTAAAAATGTAAGATTACTTGTTGATCCAGTCATTTATTATTTCTCTCTCACATGTGCTTAAATTTATACAGATGCGGTGAAATGTAATCGACTAAGATTATGTTTTCCATTAGGAGAAATAAATTAAAGAACACGTTTAACCTCTACTTTAAACTAATATATGATTTAACGGAACATAGATATTTATCTCAAGAAACATTTTATATAGTAGATAGTTAATCCAGCATGAATAAAAAAAAAGCTTTTATCACAAATTATTTGTCTTTTAGTAAGGATTTTTTAATGTACACACATAAAAAATCCTTATCCTCAATTCTTTCTCTGCCACGAAATAAATTCATATCATGTCACGAAATAAGTTCACGTCATCCTTCTCCAAAGGACCTTGATAATAAATCCTCGATAAATAGATGATTCCTCAAAATAGACTGCCTCATTATTCCAGTAGTAGGTTCGATTCCCGCTTCTGGCAAAGGGATATTGGGATTGTCCAATTACCTAGCAGTCCGGACTCCGAGTTCTGTTACATACGTGGATGTACTATACATATTCCTCTGTCTTCCCCTTCGCGAAACACAGGCGTGATTAAACGTTGCTTCCAAGTAAATAATGATACTTAGAAACTCTTAGAAGTCCCAAAGGTTTGGTGTTCTATAACAACCTTCAAAATTCAAGCGAACTGCAAAATGATCGATCTTTTTTATTCTGGGCATGGTTAGGTTTCGTTATTTTTGTGTGTTATTTAACGAACAGATCTTGTGTTATCTGATGCACAAGATTGTTATTTATTCGGTTCAATGATTTATGATGTCCCTAATAACGGTTGACATATTTCAAGTGAGATCCATTATGTCGTATGCTAATTTCGGAGTTACACGTCGCATTGATCGATTTCGCTTTGGGTGTATTGTTTTGGTTTTAACTTATTATTATGTATACGGAGTGGTTTTTTCATACATCAATGAAGTGCCAATAATTTCATTAATGTGCATAAGTTACTAATAATAGAGCTAGATCGCTCTATATGACGAATATATCGCGTTCTAGTAGAGACAATAGAGTAGTAAGTCTGAGACAATAGGGGCTATTTTAGATCAGATAAGATTAGCATAATCCAAAGAAGGAACTGTCAATTTTTAATTGGCATTAAAATTTTTGTAATTTTTTTGCGTAAGGCTTAACTCAATTCTTGACATAACCTAGTCTTTAAAATCTACTTACGCCTGAATAGCGGGAGATGGAGGCGGCGGGGTAGGCAGATGCTCTCCGAACGCATGGAACCCGGTGTGATCGGCCCACCAGGTGACTGTGTACACTTTGCCATCAGCTCCGGGGAAGCTATAGGATCCCTTCTTCACAATGTTCTCATCTTTTTGTTCTGTGCCTGTGTAGTAGCCTTGCTCGCTGACGTGGGTGCCGTCTGAGATTTGGTACCTTATTGCAAAAAAAATATAATTTAAACTTTAATGTCATGTATTTTCGATTTAGTTACTTAATCAAGTCAATACTCAATCAAAAAAAGGAAGAAAGTTACGTGAATACTTTTTATTTATTCCTGCTACTAGCTGCAAGTACGTTAGGTAAGTTATAAAATAATACACCAGTTTTAACCACAAAATTTGTCCACATACTCAAATCTTATTTAAGCATGATACAGGTGTCACGAGTAATGAGCGCTGTCCTTGAATGGCGCAGTAGTCATTTTATAAGTCTTGTCTCTGTCTGCCTGTATGGCGCGATTCGAATAAAATACATGCCCCACTATTTTCGCTGAGAGCTCATTACTCGTGGTGGCCCCGTAGTAATAATTGTCTCATTGAATATGCAAACGAAAATAGACCTTATCGTCCTATGAGATGCAAATGATATTCGATTATAAAGGTCTAATGATCTAATGTAGCTTCTCCAAACAAAGTAACGAAATCTAATCAGTAACCGGAGATTACCTTATACATTAAAAGTTTAAACTTACTTACAAATAAACTTCACCCGTTTATAATCTGTACATCTATGCAGGTAAATAAAATTGAAATGTCTGTTTGTAATTTAAAACAGCTTTTCACTAAATGCATATGAAAGTACATATACGCCACACACAAAAAAAAACCATATAAAAAAAATCTCTGACGGTTTGTTTGTTCCAGCTAATCTTCGTAGCGGATGGACCGATTTATTTCCAGTGACAGATAGCTAATAATACAAGGAGTAAATTAGGCTATTTAAAAAAAAGAGCTGTGCTCGGTATCTTATTCACACAGAAAAAAAATCCGGTGAACGTCAGTCTTGAACCGGGGTACCTACTCTAGTTTCGTTGTTGCCCCGTAAGCTGGAAGCCTCACGTCTGAGTTACCATAACTTGACAGTTGTCGGCGAAATTTGCTGCCGTATTCAAATGATATTTTATGAGTTTTTCAGTGCCTGAAAACCTAGCTAGATAAATTTTTTGCCCCTGAAACCCCCTACATGCAAAATTTCATGAAATTCGTTGCAGCCGTTTCCGAGATTCCAATTATATATATACAAGAATTGCTCGCTTAAAGATATAATATAATTATGGTTCCGCGGAATAAAGCCAGCCATGACATTAAGTCTACGCGGGTGAAACCGTGGGGCACGGCTAGTATCAACATATATACTTGATTGCTTTCGTAAGCCAGTGTCAGTAAATCACGTTCAAAGTTCCAAAATTTGTCAGTCTGGCGAAGTTATAATAAAAACATGTTTAAGTAACATATTTGGAAATCCGTAACTGTTTATCTGATAATAGTATAGCTTAACAAAATTATGACAAGATAAAACCGTAAACGATTTGAGAAAAACGGTATTTTTCACATTCGAACACCTTTTCCTGGTTGAATAAACTATTAATATTCATTCATTCATAAATTATGCTGAATGAGGTTTCGACGGTATAAAGTTTGTTGGATCCGATTTTTATTAACACCAGCGTTTTATAGTGAGTAAGGTACCCTAAATAGTTATAAACCTACACAAAGGTACGCTCTGTGTACCGTTAGGGCCTTGAAGCATCCTAAAAGGTAAATTTATAAAGAATTTCTTTTGTAATGTTCAAAGACAGGAATACAGACAAAATATTACACGTATGAAAATTCTTTGTTAATTTTTCCCTCCTGTTATGTTCTACTCTCAACTTTTTGATATAAGACTTGAAATATAGAACACTAGTTATTATCCTAGACGTTGACCGCATTTTAAGTAATCTTTGCTCATCCATACGGTCATTAATTTTCAATATTAGTAAAAATATTATCTTTACAAAGATGATCTGGTAAATAAATATTATGATACATAAAAACTATAGTGTTTGTATGTATGTAATGTGCATACGGATTCAGAATTTGCTCTGTTTCTTTACGCTTTTCTGTGTGACTGTCCTTGCGGCTTTAAACTATAACTCGTTTGATGTCAGCTTAATAAGTATTTATCATGTTATGACAAGCAGTAGCGCTTTTAACAAAATTCTCAAGACTAATCTTACACATTGTTCTCACCGCTTCTAATTTAGTTTTTCTCTAATAACCTGTTTCAAGTCTTGCCTTTGATTTCAGATGTCTTCAATTAGGTATATATTCAAATGTAATATAAATAATAATTTTAATATGTTGGATTCCTTATGGGTCTAGATTTTAATAATCTAAAAATAGCTCCTATAATTTTATTCAGGTTGGCTATATTATAACTTTGAAATACGGTATTTCATTGTCGAGAAAAATAAATAACACCCACGGAATTCTGTTGAAATAAAATCGCGCCTAACTAAATAAAGATATGATATTGAACTTGAAAAATTTATATAACGATACAGACAATAACACGTGGAGATCATAAAGCTAAGCTAATATAATTAAATAGCCTCTGACCGCGACTTCGTCCGCGTAGAATAGTTGTTTTGGGCTAACTTTACTAGTAACGTTTAACCAATTGGTCTAACGTAATTATAGCCTATCCTTCGTCGATAATTGGGCTTTCTAACACTGAACTTTTTTTAAAATCGGCGCATTCTATCAAACAAACACTTCAGCTTCATGTATAGATAAAAAATGCAACTTACTCGTATTTGTAGCTTCCGTCTGTACCGTAGAAAGCATCATTCTGGATAACTGAAGCTGGGGTCGTAGTTGGGTCGTGTTGGACTTGTGGGGGAGTCCACGTGCCCTGGACGGGTTTGTATGGAGCGTCATTTTGAGGAGGGGCGTATGGAGGTACATGAGTATGGATCGGTTGGATAGGTTGTTGTTGAGGGGGTGTCCACGCAGGAGGGTTCTGAGGGGCGGGCGCTGGAGGATTCCAGGGCTTTTGAACAGGGGGAATAAAGTTTTGGTTTGAAGGAATATAGTTCTGATTAGGAGGGCTGTATTGCTGATTAGAAGGATTATAGTTTTGGTTAGGTGGAATGTATTGTTGGTTAGGTGGAATGTATTGCTGGTTAGGTGGAGCATAGTTCTGATTAGAGGGAACGTAATTCTGGTTTGTAACGTAGTTGTACGCGCTAGCTGCCGGGCTCAGATCCTGGGTTTCCTTCAACAGTTCCATCGTCTCTGCTGCAACCATATCTTCAATATTCTCCTCATTTTTTGTCTCTAGCTCAACGGCTAGCGTAACCACCAGAACGGCGGCGAAAACACAAAGCTGAAAAAAAACAGATGAATTAATAATGAGTTTATTTTGCCGGCATTCATGAGAGTCTCGAATATCATTCCTCGAATGTATAATTAAGATTTTAGGTTTGGGAATGAGTATTCTGTAATAACAGACGGCGTTTTGATACCACTGGCAGCTTTCTTACGCTTTCGTAGAAAAAACAACTAATTTCACAGTTCAAAGTCCTCGAGTAGAATAATATGATTCAATTATCTAGTTTAAATTATTTCGTATATGAAAACTACGAAATAATTTTCTAATAATTACGTTGCACATTTTCGGAACGTTTTAGCACTCTTCACTTGCACAATTTAAGCCTTGAAGGCCAGTTTAAGCCCAAGGACTCACCAGCTTCATGTCAAAGTCCTTCCGAGTCGGTCGTCCGTTCGATACTGTGGTCAAAAGGTGTCGCTCCACATTTTTATACCTAAAATCCTGCGTCCTCGTGCGTATGCGCATCTCTGCGCATTTGGTGAGATACAATGACCTCGCTCTTAGATCATACACCTGATTAATGAAGGATTCAGGGAAAATTTTAAATATAACAAACATTTCTCATACGAAGTAGTCAGATAAAGTAATAAAATTCCTATTATTATAAAAACTGTTCGTAAATACAGTTTAAAATTTCAGCAATTTGTTTCCAACATAATAAGCATTCCGTTTGATAAGTATAATAAGAATAAGAATAACTTTATTTCATTTAGGAAGCAATGGTATACATAGATCTGATCGTAGTTTACAATACTGTAAGTCAAGGGATGAGGGCAGGAAAGTAAAATAGCAAAAAAGTATTTATCTTATACAAAACAATCAATGACAGTAGTTGGTAAGTATACCGGCAAGAACTTTACTTCCCGTGTTAGTTTAACACTGTGTTACGGCAAAGTAATGATGTATAATGTATATTCTACATACAATTATAAAGGGATAGTTAAATCTATCGTTATTGTTCCAACATTTTCATTAAATACAGTAAATATCTTCGGTCAAGTACGTTAATTTCACAGCGTATAAGTGGGTTCTAGCGTTTGTGCTAGTATCGTAGTCAATATGTTCAGTTCATTCATTAAATTGTCGTAGGCGCGTCGCACGTGTGAATTGGTAATGTTTAGCGACCGCCCAATTGCATTCTATGTTAATTATACTAATTGGCACTAAGGTTAAGACTTGTGTCATTATCTGTTTTAGTTTTCTTTACTTTAATTAAGCATCCTAGTTACTTTTTATTGCAATCTACAAAGCATTATTTTGTGTATGTAAATATTATGTTCTTCGTTAAAATTTCTGTATAGCTGGTGGCCTACTATTTTCGCTAGAGCAGTGACGTCTTAGTAATTTCTTTCCTTTGACGTTTAATTTTAGTATCACAAACGAAACGTCAACGCTAGGAAGTTCATAATACGTCGGTACAACATCGGTTTAAGCAGAGCGTGCTTAAACCGATGTTGTACCGACGATTATGGATCATTAAGTTGTTTGTTTTTTAAGTGAGTAAGTATACAATTTTAAAGGGTCGGTTGTTAATTATGATCACTAATAATTTTGGACTACGTATTTTGTTATGGAAGTTAATTTAAACTTACTTAACTTATAAGGTATGCATAAGGTTCAAATCATAAATGTTACTGTACCAAAGAATTATTCAACAAAAACCTGCTTCTTTTACATAAAAAAACTGTCAAGTGGGAGGTATTTGGTACCGCTATCGAACGTCGGAAAACGATTTGCACTTAATGAATTACCTACTATGGTGTATTTTGTGAGTCATAGCGATATAAATTAACGAGATGTATTTTAATAATAATAATAGATCGTGGGATAGGTGCGTTTGTTCATATCATTATCAGTAGGTTCAGCTGTTAACCTACGAATAGTCCAGATTGACAATGGAAAACGCCTCCTCGAACCATCGGCAACCGCGGCTATTCTGTATCATTATTCTCCTGGTCCCATCCCATTTTATTTAAGGTTGGCGCAAAGCGTTTTATTAAAAAAAATTATTTAACTTGTAATGCTATTTCCGAGTAAAATCTTGCAACTGATTTTAAATCTTTAACCGATCGAGCTGAAATTTGGTATGTGACGTCATTCTAATTCCATAATGGCGGATCATCCAAGATGGCGGACTAGTTATGTTTTCTGAACTACCACAATATATCAAGTGAAAGGGCTTGCCGAGGGAAGAACATTAATTTTCTTTTTTAATTGATACAACATTTTCGGAACCACTTGTATTCAACTTCTTTTTTTGTATTTTTCTCCAACAGCCTTCCATTATTACCATCCATATCAATAAGCAATTAAATCTTTGTCAACATCATCATCATCATCCCTCGGCATACAACAGTTACAAAGTGTTGAATTTTACATTAATGACTAATGCATTCAATCTGATATGGCATTGAGATTTTATTGGTCATGACTCAATTTTAAAACAAATTTTAATTAAAAAGGGTAACAATTTAAGCTTTTATGAATTGCTTTTGGCGTATGCCTCATGTTGTTATAATGTAGAGTTAAGAAGCGCTATTGTACCTTTTTCCTTATAATAAGACCTCTTAAGAGATGAGGTAGTAAACAATGTACATTTGATGCAGAAAAGGTTTTTATTTTGAAGGTAATGCTTTCAAACTTACAGATTATCTTTACGTCTTTATTCATTAGTACTTATAGAGCATAATAATATATACACAGGAATCTAACAAATAACCTGTCGATGTCAACTACATGTCGATAAACTACCTAAACAAAAATAAGTAACAAGTATAAAATGTATAATTACGAATTTCTTTGCCCAAGTGGACAAAAATATTGACGGGTGTGTATGTCCATTATAGGTGATGCATGCATTGTAAGTGACTTATTTACAGAAGTCACTGCAATGCGAATAAATAATTTGATCAAAACAAATTAAATGTGGGCAGTTAAAGTGTGTTTGTTTGCACGTATAAGTCGTAATATGGACATTTGTACTTATTTGGATTCATCAAAAGCCGCCGATCTATGCTCCTTCGCGGATCATATCCACTCAAAAAGATAGAGATACGAACGTGATTGACATTCTTAATACTCGTACCTTGCAAATATGTACAGATTCTACTTCTGACTAACATTTGCAGCTGGTTATTCTCAGGGTAATATTGCTGATTTAATTATTTTCATTTTGTAGGTAAAAAGAAATAATGAGCTATCTTGTTCTATCTGACTGACTATGCCTATGGTATAGTGGTCGCAAGCGCTACTGCGGAACACCAGGTTGTGGGCTCGATACCGGGTTGTGTTGGAAAAGTGTTACTGAGTTTTTCCACTTTTAATTTTCCAGTAGCAGCTTGAAATCCGTTTGTATTGGTGCCGGTTTAATGGCAATAGACTCGCCCCCTACTTCATGGGATTAAAACATAACTGGCGAAATATGTATGAAAGTACTATAATTACGCCTCTGCCTCCCTTTCGAGGAATACAGACATGAGCATATGTATTTACATACACACACATATATAGGTCTTGTACTCATTAAGTACAAAAAAAAATCAATTTGAAACCAGTTACAATATCATTAATATGCAATTTATTTCAATTTCATTAACAGAAATAACTTCATAGGCATCGCGTTGGCAGTATACGAAACGTTTGTTGACCATAAAGTAGTAAAAAAATTAAGTTCTTAAATGTAATAAATATGGAGTTTAAAGGATATCGTTTATGATATCATCATATCGATGCAGAATTTAATCGAAGTTTCAAAGAATTTCAAAATTGTGGTTTTAATTCACTATATCCTTCTTTAAACCAGGTTATGTGGCTCATACACGTAGGTATTTGGGGTTTATATCTCGCATGGGATTGTGAGATACAGTGAATGAATCATGCGGGGTTATTTTTAATTGTTGCAATATATATACTTTGACTAAATTGAAGGTTTCCACCGCGTACTTTCACGGATACTTTAAGTGAGTCCGGATTATGCGGAGGTTTTCATCATTATATCGATGAAACTCAAAATAAAGTATACTTATATATGTGTAATGGTGGCACTCCGAGGATATATATTCGTATTTATTTAACATACCTATCAAAAAAAAACTTTTAGGATTGCCTAAAATCTTTAGGTTTAACAACCAAAGCCATTTATGTTTTGTGTTATTAACGAGTGTGAAAATTCTATATAGGTATATAGCAAAAAACTTGCTAAGCACACAAAAATGTCTTTGTGAGCTCAATTTTATTGTAATTGTAATACCATATAAACAGTTTTTTTATTAGTGAGCAAATTTCTGATTAACACGTTAACCAGTCGAGGTGCCAGGAAATGTTAGTCATCCAACTGATCCAGAAGTCCATTTCTCAACTACTGGGCTTATAAAGATACACAAGGAAAAACTTTATTACCTGGCGGCCTTCAGGAGGATAAGTTAAAACAGCGCTTATTAAGAGCTTCTTAGCTTTGACGTTTATTTTTTCGGTACAAGTTCTTAATACGCTCTGTTTAAACTGATGATGGCCCTGTTCCATAAAATTCAACTTGTGATCTCCCTTCCAAAATCGGTTGGGTTTTGATGAAGAGAATGGGAGGTCAAGGAATCCTTCCTTGTAAGATAGCTAATGCATGAGTGAAGGTTCTGGTTTTGCAAGCACATGAGTTTGCAAGAAGTAGATTGCGGCAGTACCGGGAGTCGCTGGACCACAAGTAATAGGTTGAGGTAGCCACTTACGATCAGATGGAATGTATACTTATTTGCTAACTTTATAGTATAAAAAAGGGTCGACCAATGAGATCAATGTCAAAAAAAACTATACAATGATGAATAGGTGAAGTAGAAATCTGCATACCCCGAAAGGGATACAGCGTGTATTTAAAATGAATGAATATACTTAATTGCAGAGCATTTTTTGTGAACCAACTCAAAGTTAACACGCATGGATGCCTATCACAGTCGCACCGAGCTTAATTTGGGTAACCTCTCTCATATTAAATGAGTCAGTTTAATTAGATTTTTTTAGTGAAGGCGACCATACTGTAGTCCTGTGCTTAGCGGGTTTCAACATTATGTTGCCTACGTTTCACTTTATCGTCGGAATTGAGGTTACTTGTTCCTTATTAAATCCTAAATTAAGTCTTGCCCCGCGGTTCCACCCACGTAGACTTAATTTTTATTTAATAGATGGCTTTAGCGCGGACCTCTATTTTTTTTTCAAATACATACAACCTGACTGACCCAGTTTCAGAGATTAACTGGATCAAACATACATACAGACCGACAGAGAATTTTTATTTTATTTTAGTAGCGTTTATAGTTTCATGTGCATTTAGAAAAAGTAGCAATTTGGAATTACAAACAGACACTTAAATTTAATTTTTCTGTTTAGATTAGTGCGCGCTGGAAATGTGTGAATGTTTTAATTTCAAAGATGCATCAATAGTCAAAACCTCTGGATAAGGGTCATGATGTCTAACTCCGTCGATAAGGGCACTGACCGACTAATCCCGCCGTCCATAAAATAAAGTATTACGATAAGGCATATCATCGCTCAATTTTAAAACGAAAATGTTCCATATCCCTAATGCTACATAATTCGCGTAATGAAGCACGTAATTCGATTTTGTATTTATCGTCGCCTAAGTGGATTTGTATCTGAATAATAAAACAAGGTATTTATCACGAATGAATTCATCACTATCTTTTGGCATGTTTTGTTGCAAATCCTTTTGTTGACTCTCGGCGCAGAGGGAATCGATGACACGAGCATAACTCTGTAAGACGAAGAACTTTCAACTGATTCAGAAAAAAATATTTGTTAGCAGGCTTAGTTTAATCTATGAGTATACATAATATAAGATGTTACTGCTTACTGGTTCACACTATTTCAGACTTTGTATACAGATCACACAGGATGTCCTGAATTCAAATAATTTTAATCGTCAAAGGAAACATTTTTATTAAAGTTCTAAATTGTTTTTAAAAAAACTACATCACAATATCTTAACTTAGCCGGCTCTTAATCCATTAACTTAATCATAAGCGAAAGCTTTGCAGATAAAATTATAACAAACGATCCTTCATATACTAATTGTCTTGCTAATGGAATAAAATGTTAACTTATGTTCGCTTTTAATCGTAATTATCGTGCGTTTGTGAACAAACATAAATAAATAAAAGGGTAAAAATTAGGTACACCCCTATAGCCTATTTAAATCTAGCGGGAATGTCTGAATGACTATGGATGAAAAGAAAATTGACTAATCTGAATAGATCTGAGTATATCTATGGGATCGGAGTAACTCTCTTAATCCTCTCAGTCCTTAATCAACTACCGTTAGAAGAACTAAATTTGGTACCTGGGGGCCAACTATGATAATTTAAGCAGGAATAGCTATGATAATTCTTAGCTTCGACGTATAAACGTATGGTAGAAAAAGAAATGTCGAAGCACAGAAGTTCTTAATACGCTTTGTTTAAGCTGATGATGGCTCCGCCTCCTGAGCAAGGCGTCTGATTTGACAAAACCATGAATATTTAGCTATTTCTTTTGCAAATGCAAATGAAAACTCTTCAAAAAAAATCGTTGTTTTCCTGCCTTAAATTTATTCCCGTATTTCATAAAACGTTATTGAGTTATTCAGTTTACTTGGAATTTAAAGCACATTCTTTTCGCACCGTTGTACATTTGAGTGCGTATGTGGAGCTGTGGATATGATTGAATTTTATAAATTTCCTGACACACTCATCATATTTGCCATCGCGTAGGTAAAACGATGACAATAAAGATATTTAAATAAGACATGTTTTGATTGGGGTCTGTGCTTTTATTTTTGACTAGGGGATGAAAATATCCTTTCGCACTTGCATAGATTTATTTCTTCAGAGTATCCGCAGAGACGATTCGATCTTAATGTGGAGACTTTATTAGGGTATCACATATTATTCTACTGAACAAAAATACGTGTATTCTAGTTGCATTCTAAGACGGAGATAACAGTAATAAAATCAAAGTATTCTTTTATACTTCTTCTTCCCACAATACGTGTCGTATGTACATTCTTACCTGATAAACCGCTTAAATGAGTAAAAATACTCTAACGGTCCGTCGACTGCGTTATGACCTAAGTGTTTGCTTAACATCGATATTTCGTAACACCGTAAGCTCCCGTTTCGGGCAAATATTCCTTTTTACTTACAACGGACACATTTCGATGCTAGTACTTAACTGTTATACGTGGGTGTGGGACAATAAAGTAAAATTATTTTGCTACCTATTTATGCGGAGGTACATTAAAATTATGATGGCAATGTATGTAGAAGTCGATATAATGTTCAGCATTTCTAGTTTGTGATAATCTCTCATTGTACGGAAAGCCTATGCAAACCGAGTTCAGGTTATATTGGACAAGGGTAGATTTACTATCATCATCAGTATTTACACGGTCTTGATATAGATTAGGTTTCTAATTAGGGAATTACCTATTCCAATCAGAAACAAAATGATATTATACTTTTAAAGAACACTTTTATACATATTTGTCAGAACTCTAGCCTCGTCATCGTCAGTAAAGTTGCTGTCAAATTTTATACTAGGTACTTATTTTGATAAGTAACAAACAGCATACGGCACAGTTTTCATTCGTTTCGTGAGCGCATACCGCATTTATGCTTTTAATATCACTGTCTGTAATTTTGTAAATAAAATACCCTTTTTTTTGAATCCCCTCAATTCTCAGTGACTAACTTATGTGCATTGATAAGACGGCTGGCTTCATTATTTATTTATAACCTGCGACAAGTCCAATCGCATGTCTTCAAGAAGACCATTAATATTCCTCCCCGAATGACGTCACCCCTTGTCACCAACCCACTTTAAATCAAACTAATAAATAATACTCCTTTAAAAGATATGTAATAAACCGCCCACGTCTGCGGTTAGTTCGTGGTAACTTTACACGAACATTATTAGGTATTGACGACCTCTGACTCCTAGTTTATGAAAGTGCTATCTTTTAGGAACATAAATTTAGTACGTGAACTTAATATTTCATTTCGTAGCTGAAAATGTCCTTTTTGCTACGGATGGGGTAATTTATGTTGATAAATTGAGTTAAGTGATAATTTTGACGTCTTTATGTTCCTCTTTAATAAAATACCCAGAAACTAACAGTTTTGGGAGAAATCTGAAAAGTTAGGACAGCGTTCAGCCTAGCCTATGGACTTGTGTAAAATATAGCAGTTTGAAAATAATGCGTTTCATAAAATGCATAAATTCGGTAATCCTATTTTCCTAGATCCGGTCACCGGTCGTCTACCTTATCAACATTTGGTTAAAAACTCTAGCTACAACCACCTATTATTATAGGTAATTAAAATTTAATTTCAACTCAAATATTAGGGTGTAGATGTATCAACGCAGGAATTACTAAATATGTATTTTGGCTGCGATCAGTCAAAATGCTGTGTTTTTGCGGTGAGTAAGTTAGTGCTGCTTGGAGGAGTGTAGGCGCAGAGCTAGCAATATATTTTGTTGCGATTATATAGCGAGGAGCTCGTGGCACAGTTGCTATTGCGCATAACATTCGATCAGAGAAGTTAAGCAACCCTAGCCAGTAAATGGATGGGTGACCGCCCGAGTTTCCTCCGTGTCTCAGAGAGCACGTTAAGCCGTCGGTCCCGGTTGCCAACTTATCATCTTTGGCAATCGTTACAGGTCAGTCGGAAGCCTAAAATAGTCTGACAACTGGTTTAACCCAGATCACAGATTTTCCTCGTAAAAAGGGCTTGCGAAGGACAGTTGGCAGTTGCGTCGTATAAAAATCAGGTGATCAGCCACATCGGGTTGAATCAAGTGCCGACCCCGACAATGTATGGGATAAGGCCAGGGAGATGATATGTAGCGATTAGTACCGGTAGTGTTGCGTTTTAATCATGAAGCGATTTATACTTTACTTACCTTCGCGGTAAAATATAATATTTACTAACCCAAGGAATTATTTCCAAACACAGATTTTTATTTTTATTAATATTTATTACAGGTATAATTTTGTACTCGGTGATGTATACGCTTAGATAAGGGTGTAACCAGTATCTGCTGAACCTGTTGGCAGAGACCAAATCAAGAGTAAATTAAAGTATCCTGACGGTGTTTCGGATACATTTGTTGATTTATCGTTTTAGCGGTTCGGATTTTTTATCGGACAGCTTCAAGGTCTGCTTATTAGCATACGGAAAAACAATTCATCCTTTGGGTTTCAAATATTGGCTTAAATTCCACATACGGATTAATCAATTAGAAAACTTATTTCGCAGTGCAGGGGGCCGACCGTGATCGTTTAAGCAGCGCGTATTAAGAACTTCTTAGCTTTGACGTTTAATTTTTATGGTACAAAAATGAGACGCCAAAGCTCAGATTTCTTTATACGGTCGGTTTAAACAGATGATGGTAGCCCGCAGGTCACGAGAAAAGCGCATGTTTTTATTCGCCTCGCGTCATAGATACAGAGAGAGACAAACGCATACAGTGACTACTGTGCATTCAAAGGCACTCGTTCTTAACTCGTGACGGGACCTGTAGTTTGGTTTACCTCTACGTAGTTAGAGTTAAATCAAGATTATAACAATTAAGTCATTGGAAATTAGATCGTATTCCCTAATTAAATTAGAATTGATAATATGGTTATGGCGTTTTTGCTAGCTAAGAAAAACTGTTTGTTCTCACGTACATAAATCGCATTGTTTGAACCAAACCAACGTATTATACTATAATGCTATACTAGTAGTATAGCATTATAGTATAATATAATATGTATATAGTATAATAGTGTTTTCATGAATTATGACCACTTGGCGAATATAGTGGGGTATTTGTACATGTAATTTATTCGCGTCACGCCATAAAGACAGACAGAGATAGACTCATAAAATTATTACTGCGCATTCAAAGTCAGCGCTTATAACTCGTGACGTGTATTTCCGTTTGACTAATGAACGTGAAAATTATACAGCTTTAAACTGTATGGGAAGGAATGAAAGTCGAATTTAATATTTAAGGTGTAGGCTGGGGTTTAAAAAAATGCGAACCGTTACTTATATGGGTGTTAACGAACGGTTTCCAAGCAAGTCGCTTAATTATCTGGCCATCGCGAATTTTTATTCTTCTTTCGTCGGCTTTTGAAAAAGTGCCCTTTCATCGGTGTACTTACGTTATTTGATTTTCATTAACAAAATATAAATCTTACTGTGTAAGTAGAAGGAAAGAGAGGAAGAGGAAGACCCAGTATAATGAGACAAGTTAAGGAAAAGGTGTCTGTCATGACGTATAGGGAGGTCAAAGAGATGGCAATGGATAGAGACGAATAGGCGAAATTGCATCGGTTACACCGACAAGAGTCACAACTCTTAAAATTATGATGATGATGAATGTGTAAACGTGTGTTCGGAAACGGCTGTCCCTTTTTTAATGAAATTTTTATGCGTATTTGAGTGGGTCCCTGGATTTTATAATTACGCGAGGTGATGCGATAGAGTTCAAGAAAAAAAAATTGAGACCATTAGTATTCGTAATAAAAAAATTATATTGTACCGATTTAAAAACAATATAATAGAATTGCCAAAATTTATACAGCGAAGTAACGTAGACAGCTTACCGGGCACCATTGTCGCAGACACAAATTTAAATTCTATTTATAATTTTTATTTTTACAATAGTCTTTTATTTTTCTTTTTCTCGTAGTTCTATTGTACTAGATTTAATTTAATAATCGTGTATATTGATTGAACAAAAAAAAAATACATTCTTATTTAACAAGACTGTTTGAAGCTGGTGATTGAAATATCTGCATAAAACATACTTTTCTTGAAGTTGGTAAAATTTATTTCGTTCACAGCGCCCGTTAATATTGTTCTTTGTGAAACATAATCTGTGCCTAATCTTGTAAAATACTGGTTTTGGTGGGAAAAAATGTTTAGTGACTCATCTTAACAAAGTCAACAGTTATCATACTTTCCGCTGGTATCTGATTTAGAACAGAATATTCAAAAATTTAAATGTTTAAGCCACTGGTTTTGAGCCGATTAGGTCATTTTTTTAAATCTGGTTCGACGTAGGTTAGCTCTTGATATGAGATATAAAATCCAATGCTGTCGTTTATAATACAAACTAGATCAATCTCTGTCTGCAATTCTAGTTTCTTCTTGACTGTTTCTTCAAACTAATTACCTTTCAAAGATTAGTTACTGGATCGAATTTGACGGGACTTATGTAGGCGAATGATTAAACCTCTCGACCACAATGGAGTATGTCAGGAAATGTACACAAGGAATTTTTCTGATTTATATTCATAGTCTATGGAGATCATAGAGCAGATTTTGTTTGTCTATGGCAGAGATAATGCTTTTGCTTTAATGTTGACCTATTTTTCATTTTGCAAAATGTTACAAAAATAGTGTCACGTTTTTGGCTAACAACCGTAATAAAAACATCATGTTGAAACAAATGATAGCACTTTTGTAACAAGTTCCACGTGTTACTGACCCGTCGTGAATCATCGTGCTGTTTACTCCACTATACAAAATAAACAGACATTTATTTATGTGAGTAATTTAATTATATCTATAAAAAATCGTTTGCCATATTCTTGCAATGCGATTTTTAGAAACATCTTCGCTCGACACCGTAAAAATAATATAATTTTACCCGAATTCAAAAATACCATGATTCCCTTGGTTTGAGCAGTCACTTGCTACGCAACAGACCTAACTTCGAATCCCAACGGTCTGACCCATGAGTTTTTCTGAAAAATTTAGTGCAATAATGTTAACACCACGAGTTACGGTTAAGGAAATCATAGTTAGTCTTCAAATACGTATATAACGACATAAATACATACTTATATTTAAGTGCCTGAGACGGCGATGGACTCACCATCCGCCACGTTGGCACTTAATCTTCTTCGGCGATATGTGGTGTTTTATTACAACATCTCTGCCAACCACTATGGGGACCCTTCTGGGATGGCGTGAGCATATCAAACTTTAAACTACCAAATTTTTAGACACGTTTCCTCATAGTTTAGAGGCACACACAGGGACTTATTAGCGAAGTAATGTGCCAGATCATGTGCTACTTTTACAGCCATTCATGATCGTTACTACACTTTAACGACTATACTATTTACTATATGTACTTTTACGCTTCAGTACATTTATTTATCTAGTATATATTTGTAGCGAATCTGCGTAAAATAATGTGACTACCCACACACAGACATCGCAAAGACTACCAAAAACAATTAGACCATTTTTATGTTTTTGAAGTAAAAGCAAAAGGTAAAAAGGAAAGCAATTTGAATTCCAACAATGTAGAATACCGGACGTTCTTAATAGGCCACGAAGGTCGATTTGCCGGCCAATGAACTCCAATCGATACTATAAATTATTTATTCACGCTCTGTTTTTGGCAATAGCTGACAAAAAACATGTTGAGATAATATGAAGGAAAGAAAAGTAAAGAGAAAGAAGTCTTTGAGAAAATTTATTATATAGAATAAAATTTAATCTAAAGATGATAATTCAGCAGGTAATGTCGCCGAAATGCTTATACGTGATGATGAAACGAAACGAAGATTTTTAAATGTTACGGAAATTTACAAATTCAATATAACGGCTTTCGGCATTGAAATCAAGAGAAGGTAGAAATTATGTGTAACTAGCTAGGCCCCGCGACTTCACCCACGTAGACTTAATTTATTGGATGGCTTAATTTCGCGGAACCCTAATTAAAAAAAAATGCCTTGTAGCATTAGCTATTTGCCATTTAAAAGACATGTGAAAATCGGTCCAACTGTTTCAGAAATTAGCTGGAACAAACAGATAGACAAACAGAACAAGAAAAAAAATTTTTAGTTTTTATTTAAGTACCGTATATACTTTCCATGTGTAGTATATTTTCATATGTATTTAGTGTGGTAGTAATGATAACTAGGAAATTAGGAATTACAAACAAACACTTACATTTTATTTATGTGTATAGATTTATTTATGATTAAAGAGAAAATTTGCATGGCTCCTACAATTGCTTCTAAAAGAAACAGCCAGAAATTGTATGCATACAATATTAACGTGACGACAGGCGGGGGTATTCCCCGAAGGGGTAGGCAGAGGTGTTGTAATTACAACACCCACTTTTCACCGAAGATGATTAAGTTCCAAGGTGACAGATGGTGAGTCCATCGCCGTCTCAGACACTTTACATACGTCATTGAATTACTTCTCAGAAATATGCAGGTTTCCTCACGATGTTTTCCTTCACCGTAAAGCACGTGATGTGAAAGCACTGTACATAAGTTTTTTAGAAAAACTCATTGGTACAGGCTCCACTGGGATTCGAACTTGCGTCGCTTGCGTAGCAGGCGATTGCTCAAACCTCAAGGCCACCACGGCTCTATTTTATATTTTACGGCGGTTTTTTAAGTCTTTTTTGTATTCATGTATCCATTCACGTACATATATTATTGAATGAGGAAATATGAAAAATATGCTCACGCCATCCCAGAAGGGTCCCCGAAGGGGTAAGCAGAGGTGTTGTAACAACAACACCCACATTTCACCGGATATGATTAAGTGTCAATGCGAATGTTTAATGTTATATTGGTCTTCGAGCAAATCTATTAACAAGTCATTGGCCGGATAATGCCAACATTTATTATGTTACTGTTATTAACATCGAGCGATATTTAGATTTACATATTTATCAAAAAATATGTAGGTTAAGTTCATTCCACAAGACAGACCTGATAAATTATCGAATATTTATTATAAGTTAAATATCATGGGTGACTAATTGTAGAACCCATTTTTTTTTTAAATAAAATTCGCTCAAGTCAGTCCTTGTAACATCAGCTATTTAGTGAAAGTCCCATTAAAAATGGCCGTTTCAGAGAAGACGAATTTTTGAGCCAGTTTTTATATACGTACCGTATATATATATTTCCATATACATTAAGTGTAAAGCTGTGAATTTTGAAACAAATGGACACTTAAATATTATTTATCTGTATTCGAAGTTCCAGCTTAATTTAATAAAGTTATCTATTAATCCTTGAAGTATCTTACATTATCTTCTTTTCCGTGGTTTTGTTGTTTGAAATAAATTCTTCAGAGGGTTAATTTCTGCATAGTTTCCTTAACACTACATATTTGCTTTAGTTCTTTCGGCCCCTCTTCCGTTTGCATTTGCATGTGTGAGCAGAATGTAGGACATCGTACGCCCGAAGAACTTATGACCTTCTTTGGTATAGTCTTATTTTACATACACCGTGTTATTTTAATCTGATACCACGTGAGTGATGATCACATTTCTTTATGGACATTATAAACGTTCTCCCTTTGTCCTACATACTATTTTTATCTTTGGTATTAGTAGCCGACGACGATATAGCGTTAATCGAGATGCGTGGGCTATTTACCAGATGGAACTATTTTTATATTGGAAAATACGCAGTAAAGGCTTCTGAGAGATCTGGATTGATTTTCCAAGATTCTTAATCCATGTCCGGATTGGTAGGACCATTGCTTATCATTGGTATATATTAATATACAGATATATTAATATGCACGGTAGCGACAGTATCAATAGTACAAACATTCATACATATGCTCATGCCTGTGTTCCCCGAAAGGGTAAGCCCTCTGCTTACCCTTTCGGGGAACTTACTTATATTAACGTACGTACGAACGTACTTATATTACAACTAGATGTACATTTACATCGAATGGAAAACATTCTGTCGCATTGCCCGATCCGGGGATCGAAAGGCGGATACAATCAGTGCTGCCAACTCAGATTTTGAAAAATGCGTAGTACGGGGGTTGACAACGTAGAATTAGTAAAAATAGCTTATGAAAAGTTAGTAGATCTAAGTACTTTCATCTATTTCTACTTTAGGTCTCATGAGATTGGTCACAAAAAACCTCTGGAAAAAAAAAACAAAAGAACTAAGTTGCAGTTAGTATTTAATATCTTGTTAGGCGGACTGAGTGTCCGTTTGTAAAAATAAGGAGAGTTAGCAACGCTGAATACAATCAACGAAACAGCATCAAACCAATAAGTTAATTAGTGCTATTATTAAGAATACTTCTAATTACTGAACTTGTAGAGTTCAAGAGCAGAGTTAAATAATAGCTACTCCTACTCACAAACCAGTTTACACTAAATGAACTGGGGATATAACTACTGTCAATTTATCATCGTTTTGTCAGTCAAAAAAATATTATTATAGGTGTTACTTAATTAAAACGTGTCGAATTTGGACAGAGACTTATCTTGCTAGTAATCATGATTATTATTTTATTATTATAGCGGGGCCTGTACCAATGAGTTTTTCTCAAAAACTTATGTGCAGTTATTTCACACCACGTGCTTTACGGTGAAGGAAAACATCGTGGGGAAAGCTGCATATTTCTGAGAAGTAATTCAAGGACGTGTCAGAGACGGCGATGGACTCACCATCTATCACGTTGGCCCTTAATCATCTTCGGTGAAAAGTGGGTGTTGCGATTACAACACCTCTGCCTACCCCTTCGGGGAATACAGGCGTGAGCATATGTATGTATCATGATTATATACAATCATCACATTGATAAAACGAAGAGGCTGTGAATCTATTCAACCGAATCCGATGTACGAACAATGGCGGAATGAAGTGAGAATCGTAAATCGTAGGATAGAGTGAATACCACAATGGACGAGGGAAACCTAATACTACCTATAGATCTGAAAAACGTTTCATTCAATGTGAAAGAGGAAGAAAGCCCGACGTGGATATATATGATTGCTCCGAACAGATGACAAAAACCTTATGAATGTAACTTGGAATAGGAAATTCTAGGAAAACTTTGATTTGGTCTGCGTCGATGGGACTTTTAAACTTGTTTAGATTGTGGTTGAATTTGCAAGTTATTCACAACGAATATAAAACTTACGTACTTACACGCTTCAGTTGAAGTGACTAACATTTCAATTGGACGGGTTACATGGGATATAATAACAGTGATTATTTTAAAGGACTTCCTAACAAGGGGGCTATAAATTTGACGGTGTTTCGTTTGAGTTGTTTTATGTCTGTTGCCGCATATGTATCTCCGGTAATTACAGAACCTGTAAATTACTCGTACTCGTTTAATCAATACGGTGTTTCATGTACCTGATTTCTCGAATCGAGAAAAAACCCGACGTCGACACCTTAAAAGTTTAATTTAAAATTCCCGGAAAAAAATTACATAACTGTAATGATATATTTTGTTGGATTTAGCTTTTTAGTGGCCTTTATAGAAATAAAATTACGAGGTATTATTGAGTTCTGGGAAATTATTTTAACCTTGTCCTTGTGTTATTGGGATCGACACAATATATTTTCTCTTCAATTTCTTTATTTATAGCTTATCACCTTTCGCATAAACCTGGGTGGATCGTTTGAAGATCTTCGACTACCCTTGTAACCTGTTCCGAAAAATCACCTCTTTCAACAAAATCCCTATTTCTGCCATTGTAACCACTAGGCTATATAAATATATGTTAATAATACTGAAACACCTATCAATGATGCTAATTTCTTAATAACCCAATAGTGCGTCGACTATGCAAATGAGATCGTCGATGGTATGAATGTCATTATCACAATATCCGAGCCAATGCCAATTTACTTTGTACCCGAAGCAAAACATCAGATTATACCATCTCATGGTGAGACGTGACCAGATTTTCATATAGGTGAACTATCAAAGCAAAATACATAATATGTTAATTTCTTAACATTTCTACATACGGCGTTACATTTAGATTGTATTTTTGTCGAACCTGTTTCATAATTGCTTTTGTATGAGGTTCTAGAACAGTGTATTACTTTGCCCTTGAAGAGTGAGTCATAGATTTTTTATGAAACATGGAGTTCATGTTTTACTTTATAGTATTTTACATAATTTAGGTTATATTTATTACATTGTCACGTGATGATTGTTGAAAGCAGAATGCTGTGCATTTTAGTCTCACCAAAATAATAACTAATCTTTGGATAATACTACTAAATGTGTAAGAGGATCGTACTTTATGATTATTAATTGGCACAATAAACTCAAGTTCATTGAAAAGAACCAGTTGTTAGCCTTACGATTAATATGGGTTACATTTGGGGCAAGGCAAATAAAACTTTACACAGGATTACAGATATAAGCTGCATATAAAATGTGTAATAATGGTGGCAAGGTTTTTTATAGTGCTTAAAATAAAAATTGTCCGAATCACACGCGCTTAATAGGCTTGTGGGTGTAAAGCCTTCTTAAGACGCTTTGTTTTCTTGTAATCGAGGCCTCGAAATCACCTTCATCCGTATGTACGTCTTTAAAAGTTGCATTGATATGTGCTATGCAACATTTGGAAACTAAGGCAAAGACCATTTAAGATATGTCCAAGCATTAATTTGATGGGATAATTATAGGGTTGTTTTAACATGAAAATACGTATTCGTTTAGAAATACCTTTATATTTGTGGAATGCCTATATATCAAACTCTGTTTCACAGTTCTTCAATTAAGTAGTATCTCTCGAACGAAATAATATCAAACTTAATATTTTATAATCCTAATATTACTGTTACAATATGCTCATTATTTTTTGGTAGGAGTGCATGTCAAACTCCATTGAAGCTTAATTCGCGTTGGTTCTGGAATTTGCACCGGTCATCGAAAGTAAAGGTTGATTCATACGTACAAATAATATTGTGAATTGTAACAATAATTTGGCAAGTAATGCTGCTTTTGCCACATCATTGCGAACGATCATAATATTCCATTTTGAAGTTCTCTCGATACTGTCAGTTCGCACAATGCGTGTAATGATATCGATCCTGTTGGATCACTTGTCGTGCTTGTATTGTTATAATCACAGAATCTTGATTTCAAGGTTGTATAGTAAGTTTATTTTCACAAAATCTTAAAGCAATCATTGTATGCACAATTAAACGTATAAAAATTAGGCAAATTGATATCAAAATGAGACAATTTTGGAGATACGGGCAAATTTCATTAATGCATATGTCTCTTTTAAATAAATGATTTAATGTATTATATAAACTACGATGCTCGTTTAAAATAACAACTAAAAAAATTCTAAATTACATCGTATTGAAGATGTTAAATCCATAAACTGTTCAACGTACTTGGGCCGAGGTAGACCAGCTATTCGAAATTTCGAGGAAAGCAAAACCCATATCTCTCTTTTATAATAATCAGGATTTATATCATAAAATCAGGGATATTCCCAATGACGTAAGTTAAGTACAAAGCATCTTATACATTTTACTTCACTTTGCAGTATTATTTGATGGTTATCGTTGGGATTTTTTCAAGCTGTTTGCTCAATTCTTGCCGACTAATATATCGTATTTATATCTCTGAATGGATTGCGAGCATATTTTTTCTACCTCGAATTACTTTTGTTGCGATATTTATTTGTCTGCGTTTTGATACATTCGTATCTGATTGAATATAAGTAAAATATTTATTGTAACAATATCTGCTCCTATAGTATATTTTTTTGCCTGCGTTCATAAAATAACTTTTTCTTCTCCTATAGTAATGTTGCCTCGGAACTAAAAGGAAAAGGGGCAATAAATAAATGTCTGATAATCATGACATCTTTAACATATTACCAGTAAAAAGTACAACTTACTTAAATTTACTGTCAGTTAAATGTACAAGAAGAAAATCTAAGAAAAAATGGATTGATTGTGTGAATGATGATATGAGTGAATACAAATATGACGGCTTATAGTGAGAAATGAAAGAGAAAAACACATTGCGTCGACCATAAATAACATGACATAAAGGCAAGAGGACGAGATTGTGTTTGACCACACGACGCGAATATTAAGAGTTTGTATAATTGAATTCATAGATAATATAGAACCTCAATGCAGCAGTAAAAAATATTTTTACTGAAGCTGAGTAATTAAATACGACATTTATAATAGCCATATTGGAGGAACATTATATTTGAGGTAAGAAATATGATCCGCTATAAATTGTTAATCACGGTTAATAAATCTACATAAAAAGGTAATTTTTTTTGTTAAGTTTAATCTATGCTGACATTCTAAGGTTCATTTTGTGAATTGTTTGCCTATTCAAACTCGGGTATAATATTGCCTAAAATATTCAAGGCATGTTTTGGTGACGAAGTTGTATATCTATCTAACGTTATAATGTTTGCGATAATCTTCGAACTGAACTACTCATTTATCGTCCAAGTTAATTATCTAAATCAAGTTAATATTAAGAATGGAACACACGGGCTAAAGCTAAAACATAATTATAATATTTTGTGTATGCTTTCCGCAAAAGGAATAATTTGTATTTTGAATTCCTTACTTTCTTTACGAAATTAGTTTTTAAATCCAATATTTTTTCGTTCCTATTATATCATACCGGACTGAACATTACAACCGTAACACAGTATACATAATAAGCTTGCTACAAGCTGTACGGCATCTATTGAATCTAATCAGTATGGAATTGCTACGGCAAAAGGCATTGCTTTTTGTATCTATTTCAGTGCTTCTATTCGTTGGACAGGGTTTAGCGATTTTATATAAACCAAGCGGCTAATCTGTCATAATCAGGGCCATGTCCTATATTATGAGAGGACCTACCATGACCATGATGAAGTGTATATGTGTGTACGTGTATTATTAGTCTGTCACTGTCTCACAGTGGGATGATGGCAATAAGAGCTTATAGTAAGACCCCGGGGCAAGGTATGCAAATATTCAGTTTCCTTTTGAAAACGTAGTTATTATGATTATAAGTAGACAGATTCTTTATAAAACACATGCTTTGCATTTTATCTTTGTAACGATCGATTTCTGTTTTGTAATATCTTTTGCATTTGCATTGCACTTTAGAAATGATCGTGACAATGGACCTCGTTTATTTATTGTAAGGTGATGGTTATCGAAGGGTCTATTGGTTTTATTATTTGTTCTCAATACATTACCAACTGTCAGATACTATCTGTCATCCATTATGTGCTCTCTTGGATTCTGACATTATACATCAGTAGGGTTTAGTGTATTGTTGTATTTAATAAAGTCTTCCTAGAGTCTACCCAGAATTCTTATTGTGAACTAGCTGTGCCCCGCGGTTTCACACGCGTAGATTTAGTTTTATATAATATATCGGTTTAAAATTGACACAGTTTTATATAAACTTTCATTCCCTATTTTATCCCCTTGAGGGTAGACTTAATCAAAATCCTTTCTTAGTGGATGCCTACGTCATAACATCTACCTCCATGCCAAATTTCGATCCGTCCAGTGATTTGGGTTGTGCGTTGATAGATCACTATGTCAGTCATCTTTGAGTTATATATATATATATATTTAGAAGATAGTTACCGCAACGTTTGGGTTCTAACTTCGCCAGTTTCTGCCCTAGAACTCACAAACCACAGTTACATATATATGCACAAGTTACCTTAACAAGTGCATTTAAATCAATCCAAAAAAACAAAATTGTTGAGATAAATCTTTTGTTTGGTTTGCTCTTTTATTTGGGAAATCCGTTTAGGCTTTTTTTTAAACGTCGTTCCTTGACGGTATTGTTTAAAATAAATACCGCAAGATTTTGAGATTTAACCACAAGGTTTTTAGCGTGTGAAAACCGGTTTGGAATATTTGGGTAAAATATTTGCATTACTGTGGGATTGCAGGGATCATCGTCCCGGGTTAGCCGGCTTGGGATGTCCAGGACATGGATTTCTAAGTTTAAGTATTTTTACATGATAATTGAGTCTTTAAATTGATGGGGGCAATGACCACTGTCAGAGTATACTTCTAAAGGTGTTCATACACCAATTGATATTCTATCAACATATACTTACATTTCAAAATCATTACTGACTGACTTATATATCAACGCCTAAATGACTAGTCCTAGAGATAATTAGAGGGTGTGTTTTTAGTAAGCTGAACACTAAGAAAGGATTTTCCGAAATTCAACCCTGCCTGCCCTTTGGTGCGGCATGAGCTGGCGGATTGATGAGCGAGGTAAAAATCCACCAAAAGAATTGCGTCAGCGGAGATTTTGTGCAATTCTATTGATGGATATCTTTGCTCACCGCGCCGCAAGCTCGCTTCGCACCAGTAGTCAGGCAACCTAAAAGTGGGGTTTGTATAAGTAATGCTACTGACATGCAAGTGAAACTACATTGACAAGGATGTAAATCATAATATAGATACAGTCAGTAATGCCTGAAATAATGAGTAGATAAAGAGGAAAACGGCAAAAGCCCATTGACTAAGAGTCATATTAAAAAAAATACGTATATGTCTTAAGACAGACAAAGAGACAACCTTGTGTGACGCAGGACTACTAAGCAGCCTGATGCGAAATAAATTGAAACGAAAGCAGATAGGAGACAAAAAAAGCGTTTTCTTCTCTGGATCTTGTTCCAAGCCCTTGACAGTGAAACACATAGTCTTCAGCTAATACTATACCATTAATATTTTGTTTGGTATGTACAAGGATAGTAGAAGTACTCATTTTATCATTCAAGGCATTGCTTTCATGTATTCGACAGGCAGAAAAATTATAACGACTCGCACAAAATATGAGTGAAAAGCTGATAAAATTCCGAATGAAAAGAGAGATTTGCTCGTTACATGTACAAATTGAAATGAAGCTTATGTTTCCATATGGAATGCGAAACTGAAATTCTCTTTGAAGTTCGTATTAATGTAGGTACTCTACGTTTTGTATACGAAATAATCTTTCATATAAAACCCGAGTATGGATCCGTATGGTAATTAATAATTATTGTTTCCTGATTATATTTGGAGCTAGAGGGTTACATTTATATGCATAGATGATTATGTATATAATTGGATTATATATACCACTATCTTACGTGTGTTTGCAACGATACGTCTGTTATATGTTACTTATATTTCTAAGTATTATCGACATTTTGTGCATTGGAATTGTGTCCATGGGCTTATATTTTACATGTGATTGTTTTTGTATTTTTTAAAAGAGACTCAGTTTCTTCTAAGTAAAAGCAACCTCCCGACCCTGGTAAGCGGAAGCATGTTTAATCCTGTATAATTATGTAATACTGAATATTTGAAAGTACTTCGTTAAATGTCTAATCAAATGAAAGTAAATAAATATTTCAAGTTGAAATTTAATAGTGAAATATTTTTTTAATATGACGCAGTAACTTTGTAAAAAAATATTTAGGTACCCTATATAATATTACTATAGAAACATAAATACAGAATGCTGGTCCTTCTATTAATGTTTCTTCGAATATACTTAAGAAAACACTTAAGAGATTTCCTTCGTTAAAATTCCAGAATGAACATTGTAAGACAAACGTTCTGCCTTTCACAGCATCGATTCGCAAATAATACAAGTATTAGGAACGGCAACTATTTCGAGTATTCAGCTCGTTATGGATTGCGTGTCAGAGTAATAATTTACGTGTTTATTTAACCCTCTAGTTTTGAATTGTAACATGGATCTGTGTGCCACCCTCCATTGTTTAGGGATGATAAATTAGCAGCTTACCTGTCGTAGGATTAGGACCCTATAGCAGACTCAATCGTCGCCCCTGCGCCTCTCTTGTTTGTACCTTTTTATTTGCATTTGATTAATTTGTTTTTGAACAATGAACCGACCGTGTTTGTGTTTATCAAACGTATGCCGTATCGGAAAAGAAAATAAAGCGGATGGTTTAATTGTGTATATTGTTGTGCAATTGTCAAAAACGTATTGAGTACGACTATATATTGTCAAATATTTTTATATTAAAAATTGTCAAATATTTACATATTTGACAATTTTTAAAACTTCAATCACGTTGGAAACAATCAGCAATCATAATACATTCGGTAATATCACGTTATATCACGAAATGTTCTAATGATAGTACAGGGTATTAGTTAGGTCACAGGTGCCGTCACTAGTTATGAGTGCTCAGCGAAAATAGTGAGGGTAACTCTAACCTAAGGCTAAGCGCACATATTTTCTTCCCATTGCGCCATAAAGATATATATATAGGTATAGAGTCATAAAATAACTATTGCGGCTTCAAATTCACCGATCATAAGTCGGGGTGGTAATTTAAACATAACTATAATTCCTTTTGCAACATGTGTTTTAAATTATGATACTTACATCATAACTTATTGCGCACAAACATCTTTTACATTTTCATCGTCAAGGAATTACCGCAAATTGACTCCAATTTCTTCCAGACGCGGCCTCCACGGACAACTTTTTGAGACAATGGCACGCGGCATGTTGATCTCAAAGTCATAACAATTACGTCTCACTTATCGTCTGTCTCGTCGCGTTTTTGCTTGAGTTCTCAACTTGTATGAGTTATGACGTGGACGTCAACTATCTTAGCGATAAATCACGAGAGCTCGGGCACAAAAATAACAGAAGGGCGACCTCCTGACCTTATGAATGTAGGTACGTCGAACTGGAGACTTATTTGAAGTATTTACAATTTTTTTTTGTTTTGCTGATGAGTGGAAGATGCTTTGCTTAGTTTTTTCATCGTTCTTCTCAGAAGGTTGGTTAGGATGCAGTGGTAATATTCAGGAATGGACATAGACTCGCATATACGAGGTTCACGGATCTGCCGGAGTGATTCTAGAGTGTCCGGTTATAAGTTACGAACGAGTACCTTGTTTTGAGTCCGTCTCCGTCTGTATTTATGCCACGAGGCGAATCGAAACATGCGCAGTATCCCCACAATTTTTCACTGCGCGTTCTTTACACGTGACGGTGTAATGAATGCGTCTTGTTAGTCTGTTACCGCCAAAACATAGAAGCTGGCCATCGGTAACTTTTTATTTTTTGCCCAGGCAATCTCGAGCTGAACACTATCGGTAATGACCTTATACGTTCAGGAACTTATGCTTCGTGCGTCCGGAAAATGCCTATTTTAGGGAATTCGTCTAGGAAAATTCCATCTCATATTTTATGACACGTACTTAGTTACATCATGGAAAGAGTAAGGTTAGACTTAACTTATATTTTTTTATAGCAAAAAGGAATACGAAGTGTTTAATTCGAAGTAGATTGACTTAGGCTAATGCATAATATAATATGCAAGGCATCCAGACAGATTAAGATATGCATATGAGGTGTTAATCTTTGAGTTAGGTCAATTAAAAACTGAAGCGATTTTTTGCACAGTTCAAAATGACGAAATAATTGCACGGCAGGTGTTGGAGCACGAGTGCTTATTAATTATACGTTATCAAGGGATTATATTGGGTTTAGAGTCCAAGCAAGATGCATTAGTTACAAATGAAGTCATAATGCAAAATTCAAAAACAAAAGAGGGATATTGCAACAAGCTACTTCATATTTTTGTAGTCTAGTTTGTCTTCATAGTTTTGACATTGTTTTTGCCATTGCTAATAAATTATTATACTTACTAAGTTAATAATTTTCAGAATCCAATCTAAGAAAAAAATGCACTTTTCTTTCAACAATGCTCATTAAAAAAATATACCAAGATTGAGTGATTGTTAAAGTAAATAAAAATCATTTAATGATAAATAAAAATAATGATTTTGTTTCTTATTTTTATAACTGAATTTGTACGCTTCTGAGAAAAAGTTGTTCCAACTAATAACACAGTAAGTTTGTAAATGTAACACCCCTTAGAAATCAGTTGTTACAAGATAGATTGAGAATTAAACTCCGCTTTTGCCCGTGATTGAGTATGAAAAAGCACCTTCGCCAGATTACGTTCCGATCTCCAGTTGTTATCCATCACCTATTTGACGTGATGTGATTACAATCACAGATATATTGTGATTTGATTTGGAACGTATGTTTCGGCCCTTATATTAACCCTCAACATATTTGTTTCACTGTTATTGTTGAAATATTGCGGGCCTTTATTTTTGTTTTGTTATTAAATAATTTATTTTAGTTTATTAATTATTCGTTTTTCAAACTCATCGCTGTAGTTTCTCCGGACTTATCGCGCTAGGAAATGTATGATTCTTACTTACGGTGCTTTCTTCCTAATTATACTTATCAACTTGTAAAATTAGCTTGATTCCGATTTCATTCAAACATTCCAATTAATTATTTTTTGTGACTAGCAGCACATAATATAAATTTTTTTCAGAATAAGTTCCCTCAATTTTCCATAGCGCAATGTTCACGTATCAAAGGCGACCCGATCTTATGAAAAGGGTTTTACGAGCAAAAAATACTTTAGCCCCAGCTAGGCGGAAATATTTACGTCGCGAAAAGGCAAATTAAATCATACACCGAGCGTCTCAATTATTCGAAATGCGCGGTACATGCCACAGGCAGCTACAAAAAGAATGGTGGCGCTGGTCCTTTCAAAAGCCCATCGGGGGTGCTCTCAAAGCTGTCACCCCCAGAAGTGCACTTCACTATGAGCGCAAATATCCGAAGATATGAAATCTCTCGCCGAAAATACACTGACGGTAACGTAGTCTGACTCTCACGATTGCAAACAATCCGAGCTGCAATGTATACAGTGTAAAGCGATGTACGCACTTGCGCCGTTCGCGGGCTGGGGTAGAGGCGCCGCGGTGGCTGGCAGGGCGCGCATGCGTACCAAATCTCACCCCATTGGTCTAAGATGACGTCATCGGGGTGAACACGGTCTGAGTGACACTAACAGTCACCCCCGAGCGGTCCAAGGGTTACCGCGCGTCTCTCCTGCTCGTATAAAAACAAACGTTCAAATACTGTTTATGTCCAGTGACACTAACAAAAACGCAGATTTGTGAATTGTTTGTGACAATATTCAACTGTCGAGTTCTTCCCGGGCCGCACCTTCCTGTGCCAGCTCTGCAGCATTCAAAGCAAGGTAATGTTGCATATTGTTTACAGATACAGACCATGTCAGTATACTAAATGCGCGCTCAGCTTTTATTTTTTAACAGTTTTTAATCAAGTGCTCCGAATGCTGCTCGTCATAAATTTATGAAAATATTGTCATACATTTGGTAACTTCTACTTTAATAAATCTCTCGTCATCTAATGCATGTTAGAATAGACAATTGTTGATCTTCGCTACACGCAGGATTTGACACGACTAAATCAAAAATATTTTTCATACACGTACTTAGGTACACTTAATTTTTATGAGAATCTTCACAATTTTTTGAAAAGGTGCGGTTTATGACAACGATGAATCTTATTATAATATAATTTCAACAATAAACAATTAGACATACGCCGCGAACAATATGCCGCAATAATTTTGTAATTACAAATTAATTTATTCCCAAAATTTACATTCTCTCCGCGATTATTTACTTAGCTTACTAACAAAGTCGTTCTCAATTCGAATCAACAGTGAGATCACGTTTTTGATATTGAGTACCTTGGGTAACAACGTAACCTAATACTTTACATAAATTAACGTCTCGCATAATGCGAGCAAATTCATCTCAGATCTAACCAACCATTACTGGCTTTCATCTCCCATTTGAATATTTACTAGGAACAAAATGTGCGGTGAAAACTTTGTATAGCGAAATTGTTTTTCGCAAGTGTTTTAAGTCGGAGAGAAGTTATTTGAATAACCCGAGTTGAGGGGATCACGCCTTCTGAGTTAATTCGTTTCGGTGATATAGTTGAGCTTGTAAGTAAATAGTTTGTTAAATAAAGTAGTGGTACGTGTCCCGCGGGCGGAATAAAACTAAAGGTTTTCGAGAAAAGAGGTCTTCGTTACTTGTTGAAAACTACTTACATTGATGTATTTAATTTAATTATTTATGGTTTATATTAGTCTTTTTATATGTCAAAAGTTACAGTCAGTTGTCAATAAAATATATTAATGGTCAGCTGCTTTTTCACTGCTCTCGCACTAATTTAATTCAGTTACTCGCTATCGTCTATATTACTACAATACTATTTCTCAGTGCCTAAGCAGTATTAAACTAGGAACACTCTATAGAGGTTTTTATAAACCTCCGCCTCCTTGATCATTTTCCAATCTTTATCAATTTATCGGCCGTGGGTAGAAGCGTGTAGTTCAGATTAATTAATAAAGTTTTCTTGACCTGGTTCTAGAAGGCTAGTCCCGTCCATGACCTATCTCATGTATTTTATCTTGTTTGTCACTTGGCACTGCTTGCTTGTTTCCTGAGAACATAAACATGATTCAAATATATTCCTAGTACCTACGCCTCTTCTTGATACTATAAAATCTATTTGAGGTTTATCGAGTCTCACGCCGGTTTATCGTAAAAGGCCAGATTCCAATCCGGCGATGATTTTCATTAGTGGCTGAACTATTGTGCGTGCATAAATTAATTTTGTAAGGAAATTACAAATTTTATTTTGGGAAATAGGACTCTTTAAAAATATGTTCTACCACTACAACGCTTTACTAAAATGAGCTAATAATTTTATTGAATAGCAGCAAGTTTTAAAATGTTGGTTATCCCAACCTTTAATGTAAGCTTTAAGGTTTTATTATCTACAGTTAATACAGAACTATTTGTATCTTGTAACCGTTACATAGCTCCAGCCAAGTTACATGCCAAGTTTTATTCTTCGAAAGGAACTGAAAGAACATAAACTCGAAAATTATTATACAACGGTTTCCTCCATGTTTTATGATGTTAACAATACGTATAGTAACATACTAATAATGTGTGAAATCACACATTATTAGTATGTTACTATACACGTAGACTAAATTTCATGGACGGCTGTTGGTCTTAACGTGATGTTATGTAGTCTATAGCGTTCCTCTATAAATGAGAAATCTACTGAAATAATTTTTCAAATCGGTCTCGTAGGTAGGTCTAGAGATTAGCGTGTTCAAGCAAACACACGAGAAAACTCTTTGGCTTAATATACAAAGTGTAGATAATTATTATTAATCTTTTGACCAAGCAATATTTTTTACATAGTTTTTAATTACATAAATAACATTTTATTCTCTCGTCGTAGCACGTTGGTGCCCATTTCAATCTATAAAGCGAAGCTGAAAGAAATAAAGGCAATTACTGAAATGGTGGCCACATGTGCGGGGAATGCCAATAATTGGAACTAATAAAGGTTGCAATCCCTCCCGAACGATTTCAGAGGAATCATTTCAATTGGGAATGGTAAAGAAGCAGTGCTTTCAAAATATCTACATAATATGTCTCTGCTCTCTTTAGTTATCTATGTTGTGGAAATATTACATATTACATACTTTTATATGCATTTAGTGAAAAACTGTCAATTTGGAATTATAGACACTTCGATTTTATTTGTGTACAGATTAAAATAATGAGTTCATATCATTGCTTCTACAAAATTTTCATGTATTTCGCAGCAAAGAAAGTATTGATGCAAATATATTTTTATGTAGACAATAATATCGTTAAATTTGAACGAATTCATTGCAAGTAGGTATATATTATACTCCTTAATCGTTTTCTAAATGGAAATTATTCTGTTAAAGTAACTATAATATTCGCACTTCCTTGTACAATAGCTTGCTTTTTTTATGGAAATACGTTTTTAAGACGGCTTTAGTTAGAGATCAAATTTTTATGTCCTGAGTGGGATACATGAGTGCATTTAAGTGTCAGATATATTAACTACAAAGGTTAGATTAAGTTGGATAATTTGAGATCAATTAACAGTGACTCAAATACGGCGTTTATGTTGTCAATTTTATTGTAGGATATCCTGCCTTATACGATATACAATTAAGTTCAAGGTTGTGTTTTGTTTTAAAAACTACCACTTATATAATAAACGGATGAATTTTATCAAAGAGATTAGACTAAATCTAATTTCTGTCTGAAATTTCAATCAGCCTAAATATGCTGCTTTTTAAAAGGGGGAATTTAAATCGTTGCAGAAAAGAAATGAATTTAATCCATAAATTGGGTACAGGAATGTTCAAAGTGACTCCGAGTGATAGGCGTCGTCCGATAATCATCCCTAATTTGATTGGCACTCGAACAGCTGGCAACGACGTGAAAACTCTATTACACGCCAACTTGGTAGGGTTTTACGGTCTATCAAAAGAAATTAGTATTGATTGCCCTATATCTTAGATACGGTGATTTATCTTACCATTTATGTGTTGATTTTGTTGCAAGAGTATTATTAGTAGTACTCGCATAATTTAAACATTATTTTGTTATATTTCTTCTCTATTTTTTTAAATAGCGTTAATTTGTATTTATCCCTTCCTGTGTTTATATCCGAATGAGGGATCTAATTTATTTATTAGTACTAAGTTTCAGTACCAATTTTACCTTATGATTTCTAGCATATATTACAAATTAATATTGAAATGCTAAATACCATGGATATAAATCAAACAGTAAAATAAATAGCGGAAGTAGATAACCTGCCTATTATATCAGTATTTTTTAAGTAGTCGCGCCCATAGTCCACTTAGCTGAATAAAATAAATCAAATTCACACAGCGTGGTATTTTCACCGTTAAATCTTGTATTGTGTCTAAAAGCTAATATTGAACTTTTCATCTTCTGTTGCGGATAAAACCACAAAAATAAATTGGCTATCAACTCTCTTGGCGGCTTAAAATGTTAACGACGGATTAAAATGTGTTTGAGCGCTATCTTACATTAATCATACACTAACAAGACACTTATTTATCTAAAGGCATATTTTGGACATTCATTGAAATAAAGAACATTTCTTTAAATGCCTGATGATTAATTTTTAATACGTATCTTAAGATTATTGTGTGCTTCTTTGTGATTTTTTTGCTGCATTACGTCTGGAAAATTTACATGAAAGTGTAAGTAATCTCTTGATAACAATGTGGTTTTGTTTTACTCTTTATAATGTTAGAGCAGAAGATATTAAAACAATCAAACGCAATTAAAAACTACCAATGATCCAATCGTTAAGAATTATAAGCGAGTATTGTATAAGGCTATTCAGTAGTTATCTCTCAATTAGAAGGTCCTTTGGATCGAATATATATTCCTTACGAGAAATTCCGATTCCCCTTTTAGTCAACACGAAAAACCACTTCTCTTGTTGCTAAGGATAGCTAGGGAGTGATTTAATTAATTTTAACCGATTAGTAGAGCTACTGAAACAGTTACTGAAAAGGAAACTTGTAAATGGACGAATTAATTGATAACCATCTTTGAGTTTACAGTATTATGAAGCGTTAATGTTATTGTGTTTCTCATTACTGTTTTATCTTAATACGGTACGGCAACTTTCTTGTTATTTTATTAATATATTCTTCATAATAATTCATCCTTCTTCGTCTTCAAGATTTTATTTCTGATGCCCTTAGTTTCAAAAAGCCCCATGACTGATATTTTTTGTTTGAAATAGTTCATTAATAGGATCCAATATTCCTTTTGAAGTTGGAAATTGTTTAAAAGGTACATTCTAGAGAACCTATAGGTATTTGAATTTGTGCTATATTAAATCTAAAATTTCATTTGTTCAGTTTAGGCTCTGATCATTTATTATCGTCGTAGAAATTTCCACTATCTTAGAACTAGTATTCGGCGTAGAACGGTCAAAACGGGTAAAAATCTTCTTCAGACTTCTTCCACATTTCATTGAATAATTTCTAGGCATTAAATTGAATTTTCCTCACCTAACTGGCCACAAGCTATGCCACAACTTTATCGATATTAAATATCAAATGTAATGTAAATGATCCATTTGCATCCGGTTATGATCAATGGTCCCGTGAGGCGTGTCGTGTCACAACGCTGATTGTGCCAATTACTGCTTGTTTTGCGATCAATCGTACCTGCGAGGGTGATATGACCAATCATTTTAGATTTATTAGCTAATTGATGACTAGTGGATACGGAACGATGAATCGGTTAAAACTAAACACGTAAAAATAGAGTGACTGATATCAAACTGTATGATGTCATTAATAATGTTACTAATGTAACAAAAATGTGTAATATTGTGACTTAACTTTTAGAAGATTATTTAACATTTAGAAGATGAGGTAAATCAGGGTAGGGATGAAGCACCAAAAAGTTTCAACTTGAGCCTTGGAAAAGAATGGGGTGTGAAAGAATTAATCATTTTTAACGTAATGAAAAGAGAGAATATATCAATCTTTTGTCTTGGGCTCTGACAACGGGCGGGGAAGTGAAATTAAGATGTTGAAAAATGGGTCGCTATTACGGTAATTATTATTTGGTTTAATTTAAACGGTGGCAACAAATTAAGATGAAATGTATGTGTTTCTGAAAAATTATAATTTTCTTGACAATATTACTATGACTAAAGAATTCCGTTATTGGATAAAGTCTCTACGGGGAGCCATATGAGTAAAGTTCATGATGACGTGTGCGACGACATATATCTGATAAACTTACCAGATAAAAAAATGTTTTGAAAGATTTATCGCCTTCTAAATTATGACTAAACATCCTCAATTTTGCGAGTGTACGAAACCCGCTCGGAGCGATACGCGATTGAAAAATTGTTGCGATCGGCGGCGGGCTTATGTAATTTCGTGCCGCCTGCGAGCTGCGATACCCTGAAGGACTAGCCTCAGGCACAAAATTAAAACTTACAGAAAGCCTGCTCCAATGCATGGACAGTAACACGTTATACGTGCACGCACACGCAGACGTATAACTTACGCATGTATTAAACGTTTCTATTAGATTTGGCCAAAATTTTGATCCTTATGCCGACACCCATAGGTGCAATGATTTTCAACACATTTGAAAGCCGTCCTGCTGTTACTTTAATAATTTGTTCCTCCGGTAGTATAGGTTCAGAAACGGATTTTAGACACCGCATCACATAAGTAATTCAACAGCCTTGGGATATGGTTACACCTAATTCGATTCCAAAGGCGTGTGTCCATCTAGTGAACCAGTTTGTAGTAGCCAATGTTCTTTATAGCCCAGTTGCTAAGCTTTGCGAGGCCTGTAAATCATATATTTTAAGATTAAATTTACGACCCATGCTTAAGGAAAAAAACGAATAATTATTTCTTAAACTATCTTTTCAATCCAATTACGATTCCAATCACCAAAAGATAAAAAAAATATGATTCAAAGCAATAGATATACTGTGAACGTAAATATAAAATATCTTTACTAGATCTGCCTAATGGTTTTCACCAAATATAACTTCATCTTATTGCGACCACGAAAATGCATTTTCAATTAGCAATTTGAAGAGTAGCCGGCGTATATCCTGATGTGTTGCGTTGAGACTAATATAGGGGAATGGAATCGGATTAACTCACGGCAGAGGGTAGAATATAGAATGTTGGTTGTGTGTACGTGGACGTTGTGATGGTTTTAACTCCCAACGTGTATGCACTAGGTGACTTAGATCTAACCCTTTATACACGAAATCGTAATGTAGATGTAAGTATATTTTACTTACATTGTTCATGTTAACTACGTTTTCTTTATACTCGTCATAAAACCGATAGTTATGAAACCAATGAATTCAATGCAATCGTCTGTCTGTGCCTTGCCGTTTTTTATTATTTTAATTTAAAACGTCTTTAAGTGCTCATAATACATAGATGGCCCAACAAAAGTATTCTTAGCTTAGAAACTGAGCAGAGAACTTTGATGTCTAAAGTTCTCTTTACGACTAAAATAAGTTAGTCGGCACAATCTAGTATGTAAAATGGGTGCGGTGCATTCTGTATGATAATGTATCAAAATGAGCGAATTAAGTATTCCCTTTTTAAAGGATTTTACGTGGGATATATGCTTTGAATGTTTCATGCGCATTTGATACAAACACCAACTCATTAGAATGTCTGAGAGGTTTGGGCCGAAAACGTGGTCCTTGCGGTGTAACTTCGGTGCCAAAATACATGGATTCTATAATAATAAATATTTCCAGAAGAGATGTTGATATTGCGATGGAAACCTGTTTGGATTTTTGTGATTTTTAGGGCTCCGAAAGGGTTGAATCGAGAAGACCCTAAAAACTAAAACATAGT
This sequence comes from Watsonalla binaria, assembly GCA_929442735.1. Classification (NCBI taxonomy): domain Eukaryota; kingdom Metazoa; phylum Arthropoda; class Insecta; order Lepidoptera; family Drepanidae; genus Watsonalla; species Watsonalla binaria. The sequence goes on from OV838932.1 coordinate 5,180,859, forward strand.
TAAATAGTTGAAATTTCCACAGATGATGCATGTCCGTTACCGCTATTTAAAAAAACAGAATTAAATAAACAACAAACGTGATTTCTTTGCCATTTTTATACATAATGAATTGGGCTTGCGTAATTCGCACTTGGCCGGTTTTGTTTAAATTTAAGTGACTTCAACACTGCTGTCTACTAAGTTTTCATTATTTGCAAAATGTTTATGTTCAATGAAAATATCCCATAGTTTTGAAATTATGATAAATGCACAGAGTAGTTTTATCAAACCACCAAATCCCGGTAATTCTTGCAATCTATAAAAACATGCAATAACACTGTATAAATTTGCAAAGTGATATAAAGTCACCATTTGCTATCCACGTAGATCGACCGGTGTTTATTCAAAAACCCCTATCGTTCCCTAGTTTAAACAGTCCACGTAGGTTGCATGCAATATTAATAGGGATGCAGCCAGCCTCACCCTCCTTGCTGTGGGACGAACCACCTAACAACGCAACTTAGGTAGGGTGACCTAAGAAAATAGAATTCAAGTGTGCATATTCTACTTAATGATTACTAGTTACTGGAAATATTTGTTTTTCATTTTCCTCCTTTTGTGAATGTTGTATCAAAACATTTACTTACATGAGAATGAGTAAGTTCAAGGAGGAATTATTGTGGCGTTTTCTCATTTTAATTTGCAACTTTTCTTAACACCTTCTGATAAGAATCTCCTTACATATTAGGAGTGGGTGGTGTTACAACACCCACTTTTCATAGTTTGTAATCACGATTGAATGGCAGAAGGTGTCAAAGTGACACGTTATACGTTTGTCACCTTCTCTCGGGTTTGACAGGACATGACAGAATTAATATGCATGCGGGTTTCCTCAGGACGTTGTCCTAATTTGGAAGGTATTTTTCGTCAACTTATTAAAGTCATACTGCTGGGTAAACGTTCCCCCTAACTATGTTAAATCAACCTGAGGGTGTCTCGTTACGGTACCAAGAGGATGGCATTTCTTCGTTTATATTTATAAAAATATATACGATATTTTTTTTGTCCCCGCTCGTTAAGAGCGAGCTTTGTGGTCGATATATTATTTTGAAGTTTTACTGGATTTACCCAGCAAAGAACTGTTATGATACGATTTATATCTTTAAGCTTTGTTGAATTCATTAGCGCGTCTGTGAAGGAAGGTCCTATATTATTATTCATCTTTACATCGTGTGACGTCATCTCATTATTATTCAGCCCGCAGCCATCCTGTATTTTTCGCCGACTCGCTGCTACCATGCACTCATCCTACACTGTTTGTTTTTGTGTCAATGCACTGTTGCCATACATAGCATTGTATGCTCAATAGGTAGTCGTTTTAAGTGGATTACACTCGGCATTGGACAATGCTTTAGTTTTTATGACCGTTTAAGCCCTAGATGGGAGTGAGGGATGGATGGGTAGTTAGTACGTTTCTATTGCAGTCAGAGGGTGTAATTTACGAGTATTGTTTTGAGTGAAGGGGTTAGTCTTTAATTTTATTAACAAAAACTTTTATCAACAGTATGATCTGAAACGTTTTACCCGAAAATTATTTTTTGATAATACCTCGGTTTTTCATAACAAGAATAGGCACTAATGATCATAATGATGTCGTCTGCGGTTTTGTTTATAATATTATTGGGCATAGATGTGTTTTTCCCACTTTGATGTGGCCAGACAATTAAGATTTATACCAAGAATATTAAACCTGGCATTTAACTTTGCTAGTGGGATGATTTTGTAAATAATACTAAAGCAAATATATTTAAGACAAGCTGTGTTCAGCGGTTTCACCTGCGTAGAGTAAGTATCATGCTTTTCTAAATGAAAGTATTTTTTCTATGTAAGCCTAAGTTACTCCTTGAAACGTCAGCTGCCATTGAAGGTCTAGCCACTTCTGCGATTAGCCGAAACAAAAAGATACACAGAGAAAAATTAAGAAAATGTATGTTGTTATACGATAATATATATAGTGATTAGTGAACACTTATTACTTTAGGATTACACTCAGACACATAAATTTAATTTATTTGTATAAATGACATATGCTAATAAATGCTTTGTAAAGCAGAGAAAAGCCAAGATAATTTACTTATTTTTCATTGATAAAATCATTTTATTCCATTTCGGTCTGAACCGCATTAAACTTTAACATATAAGCTGAACAAAAGCGTTTGTAGATTACGAAGTTACATAATAATGTAAGTCTGTATCTTACCAAAGTTCGATCTTTAATAGCCAACTTAAGTCTTATAAGAGCCCTTTACCCTTTAATGCTTAATAGTTAGTCTGTGATACAGAATTTCTAAGTAAAATTGTAAAAGCCTAACTTTGTTAATGAAGTTATGAAGACTTGCCAGATGATTATCCTTCTTACTTAGGTATTAATATAGGAAACTTATAAGTTAGCTTGAATTTAGAATTTTAATAAATTGACTACTACTGTATTTTTTACTAATGCTGTCTAACTAAAACTTTGTCACTATAAAGTAAGATTTGAATGACGTTGACTAGAAATAGGCACTTATAAAATAGTAACAAAAACAGCCGTTGTAAAGATGAATCAATTTATTATTTATTTTCCAACTAGCTGACGTCACGCGGTTTCAACCGCATATTTCCCGTTTTCATGGGAGTACGGAGATAAAATATAGCCTATGTTACTCGCTGATGATGTATCTATTCATTGCTGAAAGAATTTAGCTAATCGGTCCGGTAGTTTCTATTCAATTGCAGTGCAAACATACTTACATAAAAATATTCTTTTAATATTCGTATACAAATTAAAGACGTATGAAGGGAGAAATGGAAGAGAAGAACACATTGCGTCGACCGCAACTAACATGGGATAAGGGCAAGAGGATGATGCATATTCATATAGAAATATAGATGATGCACATATAATTTTTTTTTCTGACTCGACCGTTTTTTGATTTATTCTTATGTTTCAATTAATTTAAGGATATTTTTACTAAAGAGGTCTTGTTAGAACGTTTTTCAATAATTGTAACTTTTCCTTAAGAAGTAATAATTACAAAACTAAGGAATTTACCACCTTTATCGATTCATATTGACAGAAAATTCTCACCAGGTTTAAGAAAATCAAAGGCTTTGAATAAAGCATGTGGAGAGAAGAAAATGATCATACTCATACATTCTTCCATGCATTCAAAATCACAGTGAAGTGCAACTCTCTTTAGAATGCTATAATGTATGCAGGCACGTGACACGCGTCCTGAGCTCTACATCTATATATATATATATACATGAATAAAATGTAAGTATCTGTTTGTAATTCCAAACAAACAGCTTTTAACTAAATGTATATTAAGGTATATATACTTTTATTGAAAAAAACTTTGTTCCGGCTGATCTCTGAAACAGCTAGACTGATTTAACAGGACGTTCTCAAACAGACAGCTGATGTTAGATTGGGAACAAAATAGAATACTATAAAAAAAAATTAAGTCTACGAGGGAGAAGCCGCAGGGCACAGCTAGTTTGTTCTACATACAAATTCAGTCGCAGGAATGCTTCTGATTTACTTCTTAAACATATAGGTATTCGTATCCGATAGGTCTTTAGAGTAAAGAATATAAAAATAAGCTTTTGTATAAAGTACTAAGTACATAGTTAAAATTTTATCGTATTTTTCTTTCAATGCTAGCTTAATAGCTAACCTAATCAAGCTTTTAACCAACTGACTGTCACTTATGTACGTAATACATATGCTCACGTCTGTATCCCATTGGGATAGGTAAAGACCACAGTACATAATATGCTTTTTATATTAATTACCACGAAGGAGGCTATGTCTGTTAGATTTCCATATCTATTTATTTCCTAATGTTCTTTTCCATATCTATTTATTTCCTAATGTTCTTAAGTATTATATTCACTGGGTCGTATCAAAGCAATATATCAAATGTGAAGTTGTTCAAATTCTATCAAACAAGTATTGGTTGGATAAAATGGCAATTAAGATAATTTTACAGTTAGATTTCCAGCTCAACAATACTATTACCGTTATAATTATTGGTAAATGTAAATGTGTAGTTTCCTATAGTAAAACATATTACGATGTTCTTTTGAATTTGTTTACTTGAGAAAACTCCATATTATGTAGTTTTAGCAGTTACGACCGTTTTCAATATGCTATTCATTTGTCAGTTTGGTTACAAAAGATAAACAAATGTATCATTTTGTCCTTATTTCATTGCAAATTGCAATAACATATCTCTAGTCAAAATTATTATGAATTTGAAGGGATTGGTCAGATCTGACAGATAACTGGGCATAGCAATCCATCTGTAAACTTTGATACGCTATATCTTGTATAGGATACTTTGATAGGAAAATGGCCGTAAAACAGTCGAGCAAGATGGTGTGTATAAATGTGTCACGGTGTTGTGTGTGTGTGTGTTTAGTGTACCTGCCACAATAAGCCAAAACCGATTCTGTTTAAAAGTATTAACATTAGGTAAATGTTACATACACACATGGTATTAAAGAATAACATTCAATGGGAGTTCCAAGAGTCCTTGTCGTTACACCTAAGCATACAACTTTTTGGTACCTGCATTAAAATAAAGTCCTTACATAAGTAGCCTTAGTCTTACCTAATAAGGGTTTAACGAAGCAACAGCGGGCAGACAAGCCTCTCTAACGAGTCACATCTGAGGCTAAGGGTCTTGGGCAAGTTGGTAAATATTCAGATAGTTACGTCGACTCCTATCTACGGACGTGCTCTTCACGACGTTTGTAGCTCTGCCCACTACAGATAAGGGATTGTGTCGTGTTAAATGTGTATAAAGTCGTAATACTAGTATTGTTATAACCAATGATTGTGGAAACTATCTCTTCTTCTGGGTACTTACAATTCTGTCTGACTGTTTATTAAAAGTGAAATCATATAAATAAGTTTTGATTTTTTTTATGAAACATCCTATTATTGTGATTTCAATAGATATTGTGTAGTTGACGATATATACATCCTCGCTATATACACGTTATACAGTGTTCATAAAATGTTGATGACAGAGTTAGGTAAGCTGAGTATGATCATTTATTGTTACCTTATGGATCGAACATACTAAGATTAATTAGGAACTTTAATAAATGAGATTATAGCTGGTGTACATGTATCTTCACAACCATAATAAACAATGTGTATGTAAGTACCTACTTATTCCACCACTAATACATTGAGACAGTTTGTATTATGAATTTATATGACAGTGTGTTTATAGTTATATGTATGTATTAACTCACATTAGTATGCCGCACGACATAATGTTGAGTGAGCATAATATCGCAATGACAAAGCGCCTACAGAAAAAAATGCTTCTTATGAGCGAAACGCGTTTTATTGCTACATATAAACGTTCAGGCGCTGTGTGGGACGTTTTTATATTGTTGGAAGGCGTGCGCTGTTACACAATTAGTTATTTCACTTAATTATTTTGCAGTATCTGTTACTGATTGAACGTATTATAGGGATATTGATGATAGTAAATGTACGTTTTGTGTAAAAAAATGTTTACGTTTTGCAACAGACTCTCATGAGCAAAGCTACAACCTAACCTATGTGCTAGTACATATATAATGAGAGACTACGTTCTAAGCTAGGCCGAATTTACACGTATTTCGTACATTCACTGCTGAAAGTGATGAGGGTACACTCGGGAAACTTAATACTACGGCACTCTTAGATAAAATGACCGTAGTCTCGAGCGATACTTAATTCGATAATTAACCTCTCTTGGGAGAATATTTCGTTCTAAAAGCTTGGCGCTGGATGACGTGCAAAATTATAAATTCTTACCTAGCAAAAATTAGATTGAAGTATTATTTAATTCATAAGAATATATTATTCCATTTTATTTAGAATATATAGATTACCTGTAAACACCTGATTATTTTTTTGGAATAAAAGTAGGCTATACTACGACCCCGATAAAAAAATTGGTGTATAACAATTAGCAGTTAGTGGGATGCTGTGTGAAATAACGTATAAACATATTTAACGTTTATATTAAGAATGGGCTTAACGTATAAGGATATTATAATACACAAGCAAAAAAAAGATTTGTTCGTAATTAGCGGTTACAATAACAACTAAAAAATGTAAGCGCCTACAATGGAGTATAGAGCAAAATGCGCAAACGCGTTAATTTATTCGTTGCCTGAAGGGGACGTGGTACCAACCAGCGTTAAAATTTCAACCTTGTCAGGTGCTAAGTCCATAATTTCCCTCGGGTACAATCCAGAATTGCATTTTAAGGGTTTCCATGAATGGCAGCTCTAATTTCTAGCGGTTGTTTTCTTGCCCCTTTGTAAACGTTGTTTATAGTGACCGTGAAATCTTACAAAATGTTGAATATTCATCTAATGTAATATTGGATAGTTGTCTTAAATTACTTGGGTATATTTAGTTACCGTGTGCCAGGGGAGAGTAAAGTTGTGTGAATACTTAACTGTTTACTCATTCAGAAAGTAATTATACCTACTGGGAATTTTGGATGGCGCAAGTTTAGTTTATTATTAAATGTGTTAAAAGTTCTACTGTTCCACAATACTGCGTAAATATTCTAAGGAATTAATAATTGATTTTACTGAAGTACATGTATTGTAGTAAATATATGTGCTAAACAAATTTCATATAATGCTGAAAAGCAGAGTATCAGTTAGTCTTTACTGTGGCCTGTGTAATAAATTAATTGAAATTTGAATTAGGATACTCATATTAAAATACTTAACTTATATAATAATATTATTGTTTCAGGTATGAATAATGCTGAGTTCACAATCGGTTTATAAGAAGAGTGAGACATTATGCTAATTGCTTAAGAACTGTTCTAGAGCCGGCGGGTACTAAGTTGGTAAAGGTGTTTAAATATAACTTTTGCATAACTTTACTTGAATAGGACTATTAACAAATCAATTGTAGCAACCTTCATAGTTTCAAACACCCTTCAAACCTGTCGCAAAGGTCGACTGAAGTAGAGAGTTCTGTTTGACTTCACTTTGTATATTGAGCTGAAGTTTGATTAATAACATTTGAATGTACTTTATATTAATTTAAATATGAAAATACAAATCACAACGATGTTAAAGTAACTGACAATTCTACTCTTACCGAAATTATATATCTTAATTCAAAAATATTTGCAATGAAATGCAATGCCTTAATTAAAAAATATTTTATAACGAAATCTTGCACAGTATTGTTTTATTTCAACACTAACGGTGCCCCGTGGTTGCACCTACTTAGATTTGATTTCATGAGTTAATTTACGGAACCTAGAAATAGATGTAGATATTACATTTAAGGAGTATTTAAGTATTGTAATTTAGGTAAAGATATATACGACAGTTAGTATTGTCTTTCGAGATAAAAAAAGGTTGCAAGCCGAAAAAAATTAAAAGTATTTCTTCTGTTTAGGACCTGGTAAGGCACTTATCAAAAGGCACTTAAGGCACTGTCAAAGAGTTGACCACCGGCAAGAAACTCAGCTGGCATCATGTACATTTCATTACATAGTAAATAATGATTAATTACAATAAAATGCATATAAAATTATTCACAAAAGTAAAAAAAGGCAGCACAATATGGTTATGGTAGTGATAACAGGATAGTTTAAAAGAAAACCTGTATAAAATCCCATGAGTTCACAAGTAAGTTCATTGTTATTAAACACGACCATTCCGGATATGCAGAGGGAGTTCGTTAGGGAGCGTACGAAACTTGGTCCAGCCTTCAGAGGCTCACAAAGTTGATCCCAAACTTTGGGAGTCACGCCTAGGCCAGCGCTAGTTAGCAACTACCTACGCTATATTATGTAAAATGTTTGGACTCACCATGTACTTGTTATGGCTGATGTACACAATTTATGGACAGTTGTATGAAATAGTTGTATTTACTTTCGGAAAAGAGGAAAACAGAGCCGTGGTGGCCATGGGGTTGGAGCAGTTACCTGCTACGCAAGCGACGCAATTTCGAATCCCAGCGGAGCTTGAACCAATGAGTTTCTCTAAAAACTTATGTGCAGTGATTTCACACCACGTTTTTTATACGGTGAAGGAAAATATTGCGAGTAATTCAAAGTCGAATGTACGGTGCCTGAGCCGGCGATAGACTCACCATCTGTCACGTTGGCACTTAATCGTCATCTGTGAAAAGTGGGAGTTGTTATTACAACACTTCTGCCTACCCCTTCGGGGAATACAGGCGTGAGCATATGTACGTATTTATAAAAAGACTTACTTCATAGATATAGTTTAAAAAGATGTCTTTACCTGAAAAAAAAAAACTTCACGCATTCCAAAAGTAAATGTTGCTAAATCTATGTCAAGTGTTAAAATCGCGTAGTAAATAACACATTAGTTTGGTTACGGTGTCCATAGTTTCGGAAACAAAATCACGTACATCTAGTACCTCGGTAAAGATATTTAAGATGGTTTCAATAAGAAAAGTACAGAACAGCTACAATATCCCACTAACTATATCTTTTAATATCAAACAAGTATCGACCGTATTGTCTACACTCAACATTAATACATAACGTTGTTGTACCTCGCGATAGTCTGAAAGCTTTGTTCAGTGAACTGCAAAATCTATTGACCCGCTTACCGACGCGACGATAACGTTTAAAAAACTTCAATTAATAACTTCCCCTTAATCAAATTGAACTTCAGAATTCTTTAACGAGACTTCAGTTAGGGGCGAGCTTTGATTTTGATTCCTCTCTCTCATTGTTTAATTACTTTGCAACGATACTTGAAAAATATTCGGTTATATTTTTCATTCGATTTCGAATTAAAACTTTTTGCATTGTTGAATTATTTAATTGATCTTAGACTTGTGCCGTTTCTACTTAGGGGCATTGAATAAATTTAACAAAGGGAAAAGTAGGTTATAATAGTATTTATAACACAATTGCTCGTAAAGGGTCTCTTATATAGATGCTTAGACTAAAACGAACGGTACTTTTTTAAATCTTAGCAAAGAGTTTTTATGCAAGAAAAGTGTCAACATTTTATGAATAAAATAAACTTTGGGAGATAAATATTAATTTACTTTATTAGTAATACTTGCTGTTTTTTTTGCCTTAAAAAGAAGCGCTGTGACACGCGCATCGCTTATTGGTGAACATGTAAAAATTTCTTAATTTTCTCGCAAATAAATATGTTATGAAAAGTCGTATGACATACGAGCGCTTTGATAATTTACAGCCTCTGTTTTCTAGACATATCGCCTCGGCGGAAAATTTTCAACTTACCGCACTTATATCATAATGTACCTATATACGCGTTTAGACCTAAACAATTAGCTTCCCTAGTCTTAAACGAATAGGTACAGACTTACTTTATAGCCATAATAAAACTTGAAATAGCCGACACCTAACTTTGCAATTTAAGTTTTAATTGCTCATAAAGTTACGTAACTACGTCTTGCCTAATTAGTGTCGCTGCTACCACTATTAGAAGCATAGAGCTACATACACGCGGATTAGATTTTGGTATTCAAAACTCGTTTATTTTCCACTGGCTGGAAAGGTTATGTAACCAATTAAAAAGAAAGTAATGTTCGATATTCAATTGAATGACAGCATGATACGAAGAATCCCAATTTTAAAATTTGAATTCGACGTCAATCGCTTCACTGACACTTGAGGCAATCACATCACATCCCTACTTTTTCTCATCTCGCTATGTCACGCGGAGTACATTTACGAGCGTCTCGTAAAACGGAGAGGTTTCATTGTTCTGTAACGGTTAGAACATTTCACATAGCTATAGATGATGTTTGCTTAACTTTATGAGACAAACAAAAGCATTGGGAAGTTTGAAAATGTTTCGCAAAATTGTATTATCCGACATTGAAGTTAATGTATATCCATTCAAATTGTTTTGAAACGGCAAAATGAAAAAGCTCCAACATTTCAAAATTAAGTAAGCCTTCAAACTCCCTGTTTAATGTCCTTCAATTTAATGAACTTAAGGCTTATGTGCGCGATTATGTAAGGGTGAAAATTACCAAAGTTTGTCAGGCTAGGCTAAAAGGGCTCTTTCCGCCCATATTAGATGGCACTTAACAAAGCCTACTCAGGTATCCTAGACAAGTCAGCGCAGTGGTACAGGTCGGTGAACCCCTTAGAAGATCAATGATCCATCAAGGATTTGCTATAGTAACATCTAGACGTATCTAGTTCACACTTCAGTAAATACTATAGACTACTACCCTCATAGGAACAAAACATTGTTTAGGATTATTGTTGGTTCAAGAGTAGTTCCGTCTCTTGTTGTGTTACAAATTTCAAAAGGGATGTACATAGTTTTATTTCGAGTTTGGTCTAGTCTTGGTTTGAACAATGGTTTGTAATAAGGGGCTATTTTTTTAATATTTAAATGGGTTAATCACCTATGAGTTCATAGTAGAATACAATGTAACCTTGCCAAACCTATCAAATGTTAAATAAAACTTAATGTAATATTTGGTTTTTGTAAAAAGGGGATCTTTTTTAGCCTTTTAATGGTGCCAGCCTACTTGGCAGAATCCCGGAAGACACTGATTCAGGCCAAATGTTCTTCTGATTAATTTGAAGGTCCTACCATGAGCTCTTATTGTCATGACAGAATATTAAGTTTATAAATCTGTAGCCGTCGCACAACTGTTTTCAATAAGAGCTCAGATTAGATTCTCATTTATAGGATTTTCATAAGGGAGTGGAGAATTTAGCCGCAATGTTTTGTATATGGAAACATTGTATGCGTTGTAGAGCGTCTCAAAGTTATTGAACGTTTAGCGTGACAAGGGCCCTTGGGTGATCTGCGACACATCTCGCCACAGAATTTCAATATAAGGCCGTATAGGGCCACCATCGAATGCGAAGTGCCTTATTCATCGTTCCTCTAGGGAGTTGTACCTTCTACATCATTCCATTGGCTTTGGGGTTGTATATGGTACACAATTTTGGATTCTGTAAAAGTTTATACGTAACACGCTGAGTTCCTTTTTGGATTGAGAAGATAGAACGCCGTTGACCTAGATTCGCAGACTTTCTCATATGAAAAGGTTTTTGTTTGTTAACGCCATCCAGGTTATTAATTAAGGAATCCAGGTTAATAATTATACGTACATGAATATGTTCACGCCTGTGTTCCCGAAGGAGTAGTCTTATATATTACAGCCACATTTCGCCAAATATGTTTAAGTCCCACCTAATAGACTCCGAGCTGCTTACTGGGAAATTAAAGATTGAAAAACTCAATAGCATTTTCCCTTGCCTGACCCGGAGAGTGAATCCAGGACTTGTTCCGTATGTTCATTGCACTATGTAATTAAAAATCGATGAAGCAAACAGAATATGTTTAATTAAGTTTGAATAAGCATGGAACTCCTACTCACTTCTAAGATGTTTACTCCCCTGACCCAACAATGTATTGCGAACAAAGTTAAGAGATTAAAGGAAAAGACACATACCGCCCAGGAATTTACTACCAAACTTTTACGCGCGCTACCATGCACAAGTCACAGTAAAATCTACTTTATGTTCCAAGTCAGTAAGATTACTTTGGCACTGATAAAAACTGGTGATCGAATCTTCGCTGTCCTATAGAATTTCAATAAAGTCGCTGTAAGAAATATAAGGACAAGGGCGACCCCAATACCCTAGTAATGGCTGATAGTACAGGAAACTAAGTAGTAATAACCAATATGGCCGGTTTTATGAGGAATTTGGTACGCAATATGTTTATTTGATGGGCCCATAATTTCTTAACTTTGTGTAATTTGATCCGGGAGGCGAACATCAAAGCACAATCTTACGTAAATGGTGATTTTACAACTTACTGATAATAATTCCTTGTAATTAACAACATGAATGTGATCCAAAGGAAGATATGGGTCATTAATTCCGACTATTAATTCATCTATGCTATAAACATGAAAGTGTCTCCGTCTGTCTGTGTCACGGGAACAAATTTGACAGAAATTTGGTATCAGGATAACTTTATCCTCCAAGAACGTAGAGACGAGCTCTAATGAAAACATTTTGTATTTGTAATCAATCCATATCTTTTTAAATTGACTATTATCGTTACTTATTACTTGTACTTCATAGGTTATAAATGACACAACATCTATAATTTGAATTACAGTACTTCGTATACTTACTATCGTACTTAACATTTTGCGGCTAACATTGAGAGGATTATTCAGGTATTTTCAAAAGGGCAAAGTGATCTTTGACCGGGTACGTAAAAAAAAATTGGGAAAAGCTCTTATTTAGCGTAAAGGGTGTGCTGTGCTTCGAGGTTTCACTCGCATAATATTATTTATATTAATCTGCCTGTGAAAGTCAGTTCAGCCGCAGAGACTAGTCTGAAAAGGCAGACAGACATCGGGACGAACATTTAAAAAATAGTGTATATAATATCGTTTATAATTCATTAATATATATGAATTTAGTGTAAAGCTGTAAATCTGGAAATAAAAACAAACACTTGAATTTTATTCATGTGAATTCTTTAAATTCAAACATTCCCATATATCAGTGATCTGTATTGTTTCGATTTTAAATTTGAACGCACATTACTCTCAGGTAGGTGAATGGTTCGGGTACCCCTACGATAATAAATCGCTATTTAACTCTCAGACCTCTTTTAATACGAGGACATTGGTATTTCGATAATGCTTCTGTTATCTCCTACATCTCCCCTCAGTTGGGAATTTATCTGGGGTGAGCATGCGAAAAAATGCCGTAATAATGAGTATTGGGACTGTCCTCAACTTGTTTTGCACAACTTCGAACTCGAGAGAACACAACTAATGCAAGCAATACGAATTCAGTTTGTTTATCATGCTTATGTTTATTTGGTTTGGAAATATATAATTATATTATTTACTAGCTGTTGCTCGCGACATCGTCCATGAGAATGTAATATTTCCTGTTTTTGCAACATTTTACTGCGAACCTATGAGGTTTTCTAAAAAACTATGAGGACCAACCCAGTTTAGAGCGGTCGCCTGCTACGCAAGCGACGCAAGTTCGAATCCCAGCGGGGCCTGTACCAATGAGTTTTTCTAAAAAACTTATGTACAGTGATTTCACACCACGTGCTTTACGGTGAAAGAAAATATCGTGAGGAAACCTGCATATTTCTGAGAAGTAATTCAAAGACGTATGTATAGTGCCTGAGACGGCGATAGACTCACCATCTGTCATGTTGGCACTTAATCAAATTCAGTGAAAAGTGGGTGTTGTGATAGCAACACGCCTACCCCTTCGGGGAATACAGGCATGAGCATATGTATGTGTATCAACCCAGATGGCAGAGATTGGTTGCAATTTAGAAATTGTATTCACTCTTTGGCAGCGACTGTTGTCTTTCTGAGCAGACTTTGCTTTCAGTGCAAAGTGATTTAGTTTCATATATCTTTAAGATGGGGTGGTTTATTTATAAGCAAATTCCTTATTCTTCTTAGTTTATTTATAACATTTACAACTTCAATCACTCAATCTAAGCACCTGAATAATATCACAGCTAAAAACGTTTACTTTTCATCGCGTCCTTTACCCTGAGACGCCATCTTGCGTATCCCCTAGAATATCGTATAATCCCTCCAAATTTTTTTTAAACCGGGAATAGGAAGTGACAATTATCCTGTGACGTCATTGATAGCATTCATAGAACATTTTAAATGAATATTTATAGAATACTAATTTATGGAATCACAGAGTATAAATAATAAACAGATAAAACTGGTGATTAATATTAATTACCTAACATATACTTGGATGCAGATAAGCAATAATGTGTCAACCCGCATAAACTTGGTTTTGAGAAAATGGCGTCTTAAGATGATTGTATACGTGATTTAAGATTTGTTTTATGACATAAATCCATTTTTTACGTACTTTTATGTTTCAGATGACTTGAAACACTTTTTTAGAATGTTAAATCCGTGATGCATTATCAAAATATATCAAAACCTTTGAATTTGACTTTTTGTGGGTTGACACATTATTGCTTATCAGCATCCACTTGTCAATTATATAATCCGAAATTTTATAATAGGCTTTATTCTATTTCATACAAATTGAAATGAACCCGTAGTAGCGTCAGCAGAAGTCATAAAAACAAATCGATAACACGAGTTTAACCCTCCGTTAGAGCCCCCAGCCATTTTCCGCATTTTGATTTTCCGTTGATTGGGTTTAAAATGCCCCAACGTTATTTTGATAAAGTAAAGTCCACCTGCAGAATGTTGGCTTAGTCTTTATAAAGGTTTATAAAGACTTTATAAACCTTTATAAAGACCTTTATAAGAAGATACTTCGGTCAATGAGGAAAATTGCCAGTTAAATAAATTATTTTACTTTGAAAAAGATACGTAACAATGTCAAACACTTTGTTTGCATATTTTATGTTTAAGATGTGAGAGATTGAAGTGTGATTTTTTGTATTTAGTTACTTACATTGAGTAAGTCTGTTACTCTCAACCTGTCACAATTTTCTTCAATATTAATATCCCTTAGCAAAGATATTAGTTTTCGACCAAACCTCTCTCCGGGTGTATCTGTAATAACAAAAAGTGTTTTAAGAGACGATTTTTCTTTTGAACATTTAAGTGAAGCATTCATCTATACTGATATTATAAAGAGGTAAAATTTGTAACGTATACGCATAAAAACAGATTTTAAAAATTCTGTCCCGTACCGTACTCAAACGGGAACGGGAACTAAGCTGGTGTAACCGCGTGACGTGCGCTAGTTCAATAAAATAATAATAAAATCGTTCAAAATTATTACTAATTTAGGAAATTTCTGTGTCTTATCTTTCGTTCGATACAGTTATCACGTGATTTGTGTGAACAGTGTTTGATTTGACCGATCAAAATATATTTTACACCCATACAAACTAGCATTACGACTAAACTTGGAAAGGACTCTTATGACGGGAGAAATAAAGCTTAAAATACCGCGGCTGGAGATTAAAAAACGTGTAAGTGGTGAAATATTTGGGGTGAATTTGTTAGTATCATCATTCTTTGGGCTTTGTAACATAACGCAATGTCAGCTTTTAGGGTTGTATTATATAATACAAAACATTGCGTCGTATGGCAAAACATTTCAAGATACGCGGAATAATCTATCACAATCTGAAATACGTTTTTCTATAACCCAAAGAGGCTTTACGATTTGACAGAGAATAGACGTGACTGTACGCGGAGATTCCAATAGGGTGATTTTTAGTGATACTTGAAAAAAGACAATGGAAAAAATGCCTACTGCGGCTACTGCGTCTCTATATGTTCTTAAAGTTATATTATGAGTTAGTTAATGCCTTTTTGTTAAAAACACAGCACAGATACACAATACTTTATGTGTCGCCTTATTGCTTTATAGGTTTATTGTATGTCTGTGGGCTGCCACAGCTTGTTTGTAGCGCTATTTCACTCGCATATTTTTTCACAATTCCTGTTTACAAAAAAAAACGATAGAGTAGTCTATGTTGCTCCTTGTAATATCAGCCCGTGAAGATAAAGTGAATTATCAAAAAATATATATGTTTCTGAAAATCTGTTAATTTGAAGTCAAACAGAAACTTCAATTTTATTTATCTCTATAGATGTATAGATATGGTTTAACTGGATCACCCATTCGAATTTAGAAGCTGCCCAACTGTGGACTAGAATCTCCATCTTGCAGACGTCGTGGCTCAATGTAAAATTTCTCAAATAAATGTAAAACTTTTCAAATCATCAGTCATCTAATTCCGGAGACTTTTAAAGTTGTCCCATGTCCCAGTCATGTTATTACGAGAACAAATTACATTACAAAGATAATTTTAAGAAATTTTGGCATTTCTTCTTTACTTTAACGTTTTTCAATGCTTGCATATGAACTCTTATGCTTGCGAAATAAGGTCGAGTATTGAATTTGTATCGGGAAAATGATACACGTTTTCATTTTCGCGTAGTGACAGGAAGGGGAGACGTATGATGGGAGTCCTACAAAATCCAATATGACAAATTCGGAAGTACGTGATTGGAATGAGTGTGGTAGGGAATTTATTTTGCTCTGCGAATAGCGAGGCACCTGAGTCGTACGGACAGACGAATGACTTTCTGATGAGTATTACAATCGAATACATCACAATCAAGGGGATACAGCGTGGTATAAATTATGTAGAGCTTGTGTTACGTATATCATGTTATGCTTTCAGTATTTCAAGAAGATATAATGTATCGTAGATATAAAATACAGTATCTACTTCATTCAAAATCAGTGTAAGTTTCCATGACTAATTAGTAC
This sequence comes from Watsonalla binaria, assembly GCA_929442735.1. Lineage (NCBI taxonomy): Eukaryota > Metazoa > Arthropoda > Insecta > Lepidoptera > Drepanidae > Watsonalla > Watsonalla binaria. Next base: position 5,197,202 of record OV838932.1, read on the forward strand.
TAAATAATTCGGCCATGTCAAACGCTACGCGGTAAATGCCTGATTAATTTTTTTTCGTGTTTAGAATAATCAAAATTCGTTATGATGTGTATAATATGAAATTAACTTGCAATCATTATATGAATATTAATGAAAATATACGAAAATTCTGGTCTTTATGTAAAACAATAATAGTAAAATAAAACTGTTTTCTAATTAGACAAATTATTATAAAACGTATCTGCATATTCGTCAAGTTCAGCTTTGCGACAATGACAGATGACAGAGTAAATGTCTCATAATATGAGTCAAACTATCATTGGCAATAAGTGTTCATGGTAGGGCCCCAGATCTTACGTTAAAAATTCGGTGCGCCTTCTTTACTCTATGTTGCATAATCGTATTATTATTTTCAATATCCACATTTAAATACGGGTCTATGTTCAATATTCTTGATACCAAAGTTTTCCTTGTATTTTCCTTATACAGTGTTACATCTCAAGCCAAACGTAGGTTGCTCAATAGACGAATACATTCCGATTCACCCATGAACACGGTGTGTGTGAAATGATTTGCATTTTCCGAACTTTGTGTGGGGAAATGGATTTCTCTGTGAATAGAAATTACAATTTTATGTTATGAAAGGCCACACAGAGTTACAGTACTTTCAATATTTCGTTCTTTTCGTGGATCTTACACGAGCTTCGTAATCTCTTGCTAAACATAACTAGCATGCGCCCGCACGATCGCCTGTATATTATTAAGATTTCACTAACAAACTTTCGACCCCTACTTACTCCCTTAGAGGTGGAATTTTGGAAAACATTTCTTAATGGATACCAATACTTCAGATAAAATAGTCAGTGCCCCGTGGTTTCTACCGCGTAGACTTAATTTCATATGAAATGCCTTTATAATATTTATACTTAATAAAAGTAGGCAGAGTTACTTTTATTAAGTATTATTAATATTTTATTAATTTCTGCTAGTGAAGTACCAGTTAAAATCGGAGATTAGCCGACAGACAGACAGAGAAAAAAAAATTATTAAGTGTTTTTTATATCAGTACCGTATATACGTTCATATGCATTTATTGAATAACTGTTTATTTGTATTACAAACAGAAACTTGGAGTCTTATTTACCTATAAGTTATAATGCGACTAAAGATTTCGCATCACCATTAGTATGGATAATGCTAGTTCCAAAACCAATATAAAAACTAATAAACATAATCCTTTTAACCTGAACGTACATCTGAACAAACATCCCTTTATTTGTTAACATCGCAATAAGTAGGTATCGAAGGCCCGTATAAAATAAATATTTGTTGCCGGCAATCGGAAAGGCAGAGAATCTATTGGCAAAAGTAACACTAAAAGCCTAAAGAACAAAATAAATACACACAGAAAGTCAGCTCCCTTACTTGAGCTGTAACGAGCGCGCGTAGAAATGAATATTTAGGTAGGTACTTATGAAAGGGCTCAACTCAAGTAGCCAAGTAGCTTCTGCTCGCTACTTCGTTCTTCTTGACTTTAGAATATTAGACTTAACTTAAGATATAAAGAGAGATTAACTTCATATAATATTTGTTGAGCTAAAAAAACCTATAACTTAATCTACTGTCATAAATTATGAGAAATGTTGGATGTTTAGTTGTAATGTTTGTTACATAATATCACAAAACGGTTGAACTGATTGATCCCATAGGATTAAGAACTCATATCGCTGTGGCGTGCACGGCGTGAGTATATTATGTACGTTATATACGTAACGTACATAGGAGCAGACCTTCTGTTACCATTATATTTGGGGCTAAAGGATAGCCTGAGGCTATGGGGTGTCTGTCTCGGGTGTTTTGGGCTGAAAGATTTAGAGGCAATAACGTACGTTACACAGCAATTTGATCTCATTGTGCGTTCGATCACATAAGTTCCGCGTGAAAATTGCTTGAATAGGTATTGTAACGAAATATATACTTACACAATGCTTAATTAAATTCTTTAACCAAATCCCATAGCAGCTCCAGGGCCTTACTTTTTACTTAAAGGCGTATATTATACAGTGACAAATGAAATACTGAAAAAAATACTTTAATCAAACACTCCAAACCACCACTAGTTGTCAGCCTTGCTTTCTTAGACGAACTTTATAATATTGTTTGGAACTTTTAGTTTATTAAGAGCCTTGGTGGCCTTGGGGTTTGAGCAGGTTCGAATCCATGCTTTACGGTGGAGGAAAACATCGTGAAGAATGTCTGAGAAGTAATTCAAAGACGTATAGTGCCTGAGAAGGCGATGGACTCACCCTCTGTCGCGTTGGCACTTAATCATATTCGGTGTAATGTGGGTGTAGTTGTTACAACATCTCTGCTTACCGCAGGTTATTTTTTATTTTCACCAAATACAAATGAAAGTAGAAATTAAAAAAGTAAATAAAGAAAGAATATATATATGTATGGTTTAGACATTGTAATCGAACATTTCTACCAGTTTTAACTATATCATCGTTATATTTACCTACGATAAATTTTTTAGTACTCTGCGTATTTATTAGAAATATAATTGAAAAGTAAAATATAGTATTATATGGGTCTATGTGTCTGCTTTTTCTAAATTAAATTTAATAAAAATAATAAGAGTTCTGCGTAATAAAATTAAAGCATGAAACCGTGTCTGTGCAAGAGAAGCCGAGTGGAACCGCTAAGTAAGTGTGATGCGTTTTTCGCGAGATCAGTAACGTTTTTTGTGCTCACGGCAACCCTATTTGTCATTGTACGCCTTTGTGTACGTTGAATGCAGCTGAAAGGTAATCAATAGGTGACTGATATTGATATATTGATGCGATGGGCTAGCAAGGCGGTAATGTCCTTTCTACTAAAAAATGTATGACCGTTCTACTGTAGCTATGGAAGATTCGATAGAATATTAGACTTAGAATTTTATTCTAATTTTTGTCTATCCTGTGAGTCTTTCCGTCTGTCTGTCTGTTTGTTTCGACTAACTTTAACGGCAATTTTTAATTCACGGGACTTTCAATGGCAGATTATTGATGTGACAAAGAGTAACTGAGGCTACTTTTATTTAAAAAGACAAGAGTGCCGCCAAATAGAGCTCGTGAACTCTACGTGGGTAAAACCGCGGGTCGCAGCTAGTATGGTATAAATACGTACAAAACATTAATATGATCTAAATCTCATTAGATTTAAGAATGGAACCACAGTCGTTCAATGAAACCATTACTTTTGTCTTCCCTTCTCATTTCGTTTCCAGGAACGGTAGATTCGACGATATAATTTAAATAAAGCCTATTCTCTCTTTAAAAGTTGAAATCTCACCGAAGGTCGTGGTTTTATTGTGTTTTTGACGAAAACAAGATATTGCATGCGAAGAAGGGTGATTGGAGGCATAAAGAGGGCTGAGGAAATTATAGGGTAGTTTTTTGCACAGATCTATGCAGTTATTTTACAATATTACTGTTGTGAAATAACTTGTTGTGCAGTTATTACATTAAAAGAATTAGTAAAAAAAAATTTTAACTATCGTGGAAAAAAAAATATGCCATGGTCGATCTTTCGCAAATACCTAAGACGGACTGGTTTCGAAACTCAGGTGTCATGACGTCATTAAGGGATCTGTTTACACAACAATATATTTGGCAACAATTACATAGTAAGGCAGTCATTTCACAATGAAATATTTTGTTTAAAATTCCAGTTCTGTTGACATAGCTTGCGCATGAGTTCTTTGTTTGCAATTATTCAGTGCGAATCATTCTGTTTCGGATATGTTTTTGATAGTTATATAATAATATTTTGATGATGTCGTATTTTATGCCAATGGTATTCTGAGTATGTTAACATTCTGTACCCCTATCACACGGGTTTGCCACCGGTTTCGTAAGCTATACTCGCTAGCGTCTCCGCTGAACATTTGTATGAGAAATTGTGCAGCGACATCTAGCAGTGACGTGAGGAACTAAAATATCTAATACAAATATTGCGAGTGTAGTTTACGATAACGCAAACTCGTGATAGGGGTACTGAATACCGTTTTACTAAAAAAATATAAGAGTTAAAACGGCGATTAATTCATTAAATACTCTCTCCGAACTACTAATCTCCGAATAATTTCCTATGTATAATATCACCCAGGTTGCTTGTTACAAAAATACATAACTCGAATGAAATGACATAGCGTATTAAATGTACTGCAGTGTCCAAAATTAACTTACATTATTACTGCTAAGTCGTTAACGTCCACGCACGTAATGTATATTGCTTGTAATCATAATTTTAATACGATTGCTAGCTTCTGCCCGCGACTTTGTCCGCGTGGAATAATTACTTTGGACTAAAGCTAACTTCTACATTTGATTGGTCTCAGTGTGATGATAGCCTTTCTTGATAAATGAGCTAATTAATATTTTTTCAAATCAGTAGTCTCTGAGCTTAACGGGTTCAAGCAAACAAACGAACTCTTCAGCTTTATATAGATTCAAATACACAAAGGATATAAAAGTCACCTGGTGACAGCAGCGGGAATGGAATTATTCACCTGAAAGGTATGAATTCAGGATGAAGTGAGTTCAATTTACTCGACCGCTGGTTTATACATAAAGCATGAGAGTGAGGGACAACATACGGCCCTCGCTCTTAAATTTAATAAAGAGCTAAAACAAACTTTGTAATTAAGGGAATTAGAGTTTACTTCTAGGTTACTTCTACTATATTAGGCGAATATATTTCGGTGCATTGGTAGGTGGTACATATTATCATTACTATTTTTATACTAGAGAGCCGTGGTGGCCTCGGGGTTTGAGCATTCGCCTGCTACGCAAGCGACGCAAGTCGAATCCCAGCGGGGCCCGTACCAATGAGTTTTTCTAAAAAACTTATGTACAGTGATTTCGCACCACGTGCTTTACGGTGAAGGAAAACATCGTTAGGAAACCTGCATATTTCTGAAAAGTAATTCAAAGACGTATGTATAGTGCCTGAGACGGCGACAGACTCACCATCTGTCACGTTGGCACTTGATCAAATTCGGCTATGATGGCGATAAGAGCTTATGGTAGGACCGCAGGTCACCGCCGCTAAATTAACGCATACAATACCTACGTGCATTCACTGATATAAAAAAATAATCAATTACGAACGAACGGCACCCCACGTACTGCCTGAATAATACCGCCGATTACCTACTTAAGTCCACTGAACCGTTATAAAAATATCAAAATTGCGAAAAAAAGACATTTAATCCCAAATACTCCAACCCTCTTCAATCTGACGTCTTACGAAACTTAAGTCAGTCGGTCATTCTTTTCTTAACGCTGAGAGGGTGAAAATGAAATTAAATTGTGAATGAAAGGCTCTGACGGTGAGATAAAGGGCGTCCTCTATGAATTGTACCCCTTGAAGACATCCAGGGGCTCCCGTAGGACAATAGTGTAATCGTCCAATTAAGTGTTTGTATGAGCTTAAAGCGGCGCCGACTGACTTTCATAATGAATGAGAGAGACGTTATGCCTTGTCTTAGGGGATGCAAGATTGTTTGAAGGGGTAGGGCGGTGAAAAATGCAGTATATTGTTGTTATTTGAATTGCCGAGCGGCTGGAATATAGGTGTCGCCACAAGTTATGAGCGCTGGTTACTTTATGAGTCAGTTACTGTCTATCTGTAAGGAGCAACGCGTGTAAAATATATCCACAGTAACCATACTATTTCTGCTGAGCGCTCATAGCACGTATGCAAGTCTAAATCATTTCTCGATCTCGATGCACTTGCCATCCACCACGTTGGCACTTGGCCCCTAAGCATCTTCAGTGAAAATTGGGTAATGTAAGTCTGTTACTAATTTAATTAAAAAAAATATGTTAACATTTCATTTCCACAATAAGTTTTTCAATGTAAATTATCTAACCCTATACAATGAGTTGCTGGGTTTCTTGCTTCTCAGAAGACTAGTTTCCGTACCGGTGGTAAAATTTCGACATTCATAAGAGCCTTACCAGGGCCTAAACTGAATAACTATTTTTCATTTTCATTTCAATTTTTTTACAATAAAGGTGCAGGATCTGAATGTGTGAACCTTTTACCACCAAAATTTGCATACATAAACTACCGTTTAACACTCTACCGCCGGTTCTTAAAATCTATTCATCAATATTCATATCGCGGTCGTTACGTCCCATAATCGTAAATCCAACATTGGTCGTGTTTCGGACGCCCCGCTCATAATTTTCGATTTCACACACAATTGAACAACGTCACCAGCTTTCAGTGACTTTGAACGGCTATTATCAATGAGATGGCTGGTTATATCATACGTGCATAAATAGGTCTACGATGCTATATCGAATGTACGATTTAATAATGATAATACAGTGAGGGAAGCATACATTATAACACCACAACAGCTATTTCATGCATTCTAAGAAAGGGTTATAACATTCCTATTTGAAGGACGTCAAGAAGGGGTAATTCAATGAGAATAAATCCTTTGAAATATTTAATTTATTGCAGAAGAAACAGTGGCCTATCAATGAGGATGAGAATTTATGTTAAGAAAATCGCTGTTATACTAAAAACAGATTTGAGAACTAAAAAGAAGAAGAAACTAAAAGGAGATTACGAGTGCTTGGAACTGCCATGAAAACGCCAAGGACACATTGATGAATGCAGTTGAAATAAAAGAGTTTGAGGTTTTCTTTCGAAAACTTAATACTTATTTACTCACTAAGTTACGGGCATTAGCTAAGTACCTACTTACTTAATACTATTTTATTTACCTCCAAGCTGTAATCCAACAAGTTATTGAATTAGGAGCGCAGACAAATATTAAGTAGGCATTCATAATAATAAGTCTTTAAGGCGATAACTTTTGTTCAAATGGAAACGTTTAAGGGTAATACTCGTACTTGAGTTGAATTTATTGTACTCCTTTTGTCATTATTTCTATATACTTTAAATTCGATTATGAAAGCAAGTTATTTAATTTATTAGAAATCCAATCAAAACTTAAACAGTCCCGATAGAAATCTTTGTAAATTATTCAACCCGTAGTTACAATTATTCAATTAAACCGGGATACATTTCAACCATAAACCTCTGTTTCAGAAAGCGACTTCAGGATTAAATACAATATATTTTCGTATCTCACAGACGCGCGATGTTGTACCGACCATTACACAAAAAGTGTTACCATGTAAAAATATCATGTAAAGATGATTTTTCTATATCAGTACAGTATATACGTTCATATGTATGTAACCAAAAGGTGTAAATTTGGAATTACAAACAGACTTTTAAATTTTATTTATCTGTATAGGTGTATATATTGCATTGCAGTTCCGAAGACTCGTACACCCCGCACCGCTGTGTAACAACCGTGAGATTGGCACAAATTAATTCCTAAGAACATCGTATACGAATTGAATACTAAAAGGGTTCTTAATCAGTTTAGTATTTTCTTATTTTGTCGATTTATTTAAACCCTCCTCTTCTTGGATTTTAATCCGTTGCGATTACTGTGAGTTAAGTTCGTTTGTTTTAATTCGAATTGGTATTTTAAATAATAATTTAATTAAAGTCATCACTAGACAAAAAATATTTACTTGAATATTTGAATCTTAGCAAAATTATTATTATTATTTTAGCTGTGGTGGGGTGTTTAGAGTTTGAATTTATAACACCTGTTATTACGGTGGAAGTAAACCGGATAAATTTTTAAAAGTTTAAAGCCGGTGTCTAACAGGAGTTCTAAAGGAAACATTGAGCGGCTAATAACTTACAAGCTACAAACCCCCGAATTATCCGAAGCATCATTGTTTTCCAATGCTCCCTTGCTCGGATGGACATAAATCTTGATAATATGCAAATTTTATTTCATTAGAGCGGTTGGACTATAAGCAATATTGCCAGGTTGAGTTACTGCCCGCCCGCCCTTGGATTAACTAATGGCTGTTTATCTTGTAAAGATCCCTCGGCACAAGATGTGTCGGAATTATTAATTTCTTGGTTTCGAGATAAGTTCATTCATAAACAGAATGTCGACGAAGTAAAATATATAATAGGTGATTAGGCGTTGTGGTTAGTAATTGAAACGCTAATTATGAGCTTTACGATGATGGGCCACATCGTGAGAATCCTGCATTCTTATACAAAAAAATGATTGCGCTATTCCAAAAGGGTACCAAAAGGGGAAAGCACACCCACCTTTCACAGTGCAAATATGACAGATGGTAAGCGAGTCCATCGTATTTGAATTTCTTCGCAGATATAACACAACCTCAATATGCTTTCCGTTACCGTTAAGCTCGTTGCATGAAAATCACTGCACTCCAGATATTAGAAATGTTCGTTGGTTCAGGCTGCTAAGATTTGAACTAGTGTCGTTTGCGTAGCAGGCGGCTGCTCAAACTACTCAGCCTACACAGCATTTCATCGATTTAACTATGGAAATAGGATTACAAATACTAGGTTATATTATTTGACTTCTTCTTATCGTGTCGATGACAGACATTTTAAATTGTTGTAGCCCAGAAATTTACTACTTCAACAGCATTATTGGTGGCAGCCATCAGATCTTCTCGCGTGCAGCTGGTGGGGCACGCAGGGCACGACATAAGGTGGGCCATAGTTTGCAGCGCACACACATCTTATGTTGGCGTCATCCGTAAAACCCCACCTGATCATGTTGTCCTTGCTCCGAACGATCTGAGAAATTATTTGACTGATTTTTTTAGTTACTAATCCACTTATGGAATAAATAATTAAGTCATTTAATTCCGAGTACACAATCACTGCCCCTGAAATTCTCCCCTGTGACGTGGACTCGTAAAATGTATGCCTCGTTAAAGCCCCAATCACAGTGCTTGACGCGAAATCGTAAAATAACACAGTACTTGTTAGCTTACAATAGATCAATTCGAGCGTATTCATTTCACTCATTTGCATTATTGAATCGAATTGATTATACCGCCTATAATCGAATGTCCGAAATATTCGGACGCTGGTTATAAATCTGGGATTCGATGTCATTTATAACGATTTATTGCTTTTGGAAACGATATGTAATATTTTAATGGGTTGAAAGTGAATGCCAATCACAGCATGCTGTTATTTATTAATTATAATACAACAAAAACTGACAGAGTCTGAACAAATTTATTAGTTCATACCGCTCTACATAGTCTATCGAGTAAGGTACATTACACATACATACGTACACACTACGCTCTAAACTGCATTCCATGGGGTTAGATAGAGACTAAAGATTGAAACACGATATGTCTTTACCTTCATCTACATTAATGCATATCTACATTGCCTACGGTTATTAGTGCTCTGAAATTGACCTTTATCGAAAAGATTAATGACTTGATTTTAATATGAAGGAAAAACATTGTTTTACTGGTTACTGCACAATGAGTCCCTGTGAAGCACAATGTACTCGTATTAATCCAATGCACAATGCGCGACTACCATTGTTCGTGTTAATAATGACGAGACGCAAGAATACGGAGAAAAGTAATTTTCTTGCACGAGGCATGTACTCGTATGTACCCGAAATGGTACTATTACAAACACCTTTGCGTGAAAAACACAGCTCTTTTCGGAATGAACGAGTGTTTATGTTTTCACACAGTGATTAAAGTGAAGTGTCAAAAACAAAATGGCAACACGCCGTAGGGGTGGCGTCGTGTTGGGAGGAGGAGCTTTGACGGGGTGTCGATAGTGGCTGAACGTTCAACATTATAATTTTCTTTGTTTCTTTGATGCTATTTTCCTGAAGGGTTTGTGAAGCGAGGCGTGCCAGTTTGAACTAGGTTCTATATTTTTCTTTTTAAGATACAGTATGTTGGCAAAATGATGACGCTTCTTTTAATATAATAATAAAATTGATATTCTAAAACTTTTAGTTGAATGTTAGGTACGAAAATACCAAGACATGTTTCTATTTGGTAGGATTTATATTAAACTAGTGAGACTGTGCCCCTCGGTTTCACCCGTGTAGACTTAATATCTTGCGTGGCCAGCAGTACCCTAAAGTTGTTTTTTTAATTAATCGTAGTTATTCCTTGTAACATTAGTTATCTGCCAGTGAAACTCCCGTTAAAATCGTTCCAACCGTTTCGGAGATTAGCCGGGACAAAATAACAGACAGGCAGATGAACAAGTTACTAAATTTGTTTTTTTTTATGTTGGTTCCGTATATATCTTATGCATTTATTGAAAAGCTGTTAATTTAAAATTACAAACGGACACTGTTATCTGTATGTATATATATAGATATAAATGCATAGAAGTTGTGCGTGACTTAACCTGTCAATCATTATCAATTTGCACATTAATTGTTTAAGTTAAGGTATTAATACTGCTTACGATAAAAGATGAAACGGATTTATTTTGTGTTTCAAGTTGATTTAGCCTTAAAATATTGCGTCATAAAAAGGTAAATTCACACTTATCGCTTTGGAGCAGTATTTTTAAAAAAGGCAGGGCTTACCTTATCGCGGAGGGTGTCTAAAGCCTGAGAGATTACTCACTGAGTGATTGCTGTTCCCAAACTGTGGCCACGTTGGAAAGTGAATGTTAATACGTTGGCCCAACATACGCCAACATTTAGAACGCTAAGAGAAAACTATCACTTCTTATTCACGCGATGCTGGCTCATGTTGGGCCAACGTCTAGAGATAAAGTTGTCGCCCGTAATTTACCTATCTTCAATATAATCGCAGTAGACTTTGTTTTGATTGTTATAAGGTTGACTTTCGGTTGGTATTAAATTTTATATGAAATTGGTGAATTGCCATCTCGACGTGAGTCTTGCATACTGTGATGGGGAAAGTTTTCTTATTATTTTTTATTTATTATGCCCCCTACTGTTCGCTCCCAACTTTTCTGTTTTAATGGCTTCAAGTGCGGTTGGGTGAAGTCGTTTACATACAACTACGTGTTGTATGAAAAACTATTGGAGTTTGTTTTTTTTTTATGGAAATATGAAGGACCACAAGTTGAAATCATACAAGTGTTTGTTTGTTACTTCTCCAAGTTTAAACGGCTGGATGGAGTTAAATTAAATTTGGTTTCGAGATTGCTTACTCCATGGTTCAACACAATTACTCGCAAGGCGCTGCTAGTCTATTCTATAGCACTGCATCATACTTAACGCAAAGGAAGTAAATAATTATGTACTATACTAATAACATTTCTGATTCAAGCTACGCATTTAATTATAATTGTGTTGAATGTTAATTTTTATCGACATTTGTGCATTGGAACTTTGTCCATGAGCTTACGTTTCTTAATTTATTTATTTTGTATTCTTTAAATTGTATAATATTTTTGAAAACAGTAATTACTGAGATTCTTGCCAGGTTCTTCTCAGTAAAAGGAACCTTCCAAACCTGGCGGTAGCATGTCCTGTATAATTATGTCATTCTGACGATTTGAAAGTACTTTGTAAAAGTCTAATCGAATAAAGATATTTTTGACTTTGACTTTGATTGTCTGAATATAACATCGTGATAAATGTCAGGACTTTTACTTACAGTTAGTTGAATTTACGCTTTTTTATTATTAGTTTTCGAGTTACACGTAACATGTTTATCTTAGGGCTGTAGATTTTGTAATAAATCAATTAGGGATCCTCATAAAAAAATTACAATTGTGTCTACGCGAGTGAAGCTGCTAGGTCCAGTTGATATCTTAATAAAATCGCATCATTTAATAACGGATGTTCACGATTAAATTGAAACATGAAATTTTTTTTCGATTAATGTTCAGACAATGTTACCGGATGTATAAAGCCGCGAGGACGACACCTGATAGCGCATCGACGACCACATCCGGTGGCGCGTTTCCGTTTCCTGTGCGCACCGATTTGATGCCATTGTTTGTGTAATTTGTAATCGAAGTATTTCATTTAAAGTAAATGTATTTGGGTATTACAATTTCACGACTACTTTTAACCATTGATCGAAAACTACTTTTAATTAACTTTGACCGAACGAAGTATATGATGCATGAACGTGAACGAAGTGAAATAAGTATGTCAGGACTACAATCCATGTGGCAATTGGAGGTCTTTTCCTATACTCATGAGATACAGGCGTAAGTACATATATGTATGTAATTTATTTTATAATGTATGTCTGGAGTCGACTTTCCACCCACATTTTGCTGAGAGTTGTAGTAGCCTAGCCGACACAATTTATTCTATAAAATACAAGAACAATTTATCGATTTGCAACTGGCAGCTGCACAGATAAGTGTGGTACAACTAACACACAGTGAAACAAAAAAAATACTTCCGTTTTATTATGAATTAATATTATATAGACACAGTATCGTTAACATACATATAAGCTTTATAAATATATTGTGATTATAGATTTAGACATTCGACCAAACAAATCACAGCCCGAAATACCAAAGAGTACAAGCCTCCATTCATAGCTACATAATGCAGATTTTAATTCACCTTTCTTCAGTTTTTTCTCGTGGAAAATTGTATTTCGCTTCAGACTTGATTATAAATGTGGATATCTTCTTTTCCGCGCAATCTACCGCAATGAATAAGACATTTTGTGCAATTGTTAAAAACCGGCCGGTCAGCGATCATAAATATGGAATAAATTTCACTGGGATGAGAATATAATCAGGATTTAGGTAAACCGATTTTGTTGAGTTGCGGTGCGTATTGTGGCGGATTTGAAAAACTTGACCAAGTAGCGCATCTTGAAACCCTTATTATATGTTATGCACCATTTTTGTAAAAGGTTTGATATTCAAAACTGCGCTACTCGACACAGCATATCTTGAGAAGATGCAGTCAAATATAACACCTTAGAACATGCTGTATTGCTGCGGTGAGGAAGGCCACTATTGCTCCATACGAGAGCGAGTCACACCCTTGGTGTTGATCACATTCATAGGAACCACTGGCTGCTTATCATCAGGTGAGCAGTCAAAAGAAACCAAACATTGGGAAAAAAATTGACAATGAATATATCAATTTTCTTGAAGAAAAATCACAACTACATTACACAAGGTTGCAACTAGAGCTGAGTTCTAGACAATATTACCTACTACACTGGGGCCACATAGCAATAACAATCCTTATAAAAATGCGCATATCATATGACAAAAAGGACACTTATGGGTAAATCTCGCTCTTTGTTGCTGGGTATAGCTTATCCTTTGCGGGCGTATAATAAAGAAATGAAACTGTTACGTAAATGTAAAGGGATTACCGTATTCTTTTGTAGTCCACCAGATTTCGCCTTTAAAGGATCACGTATTTCGTATATCGTGGATTATATTGTGGCTAAAGTCTTGCTGGAATTTAGTATAGAGATAGTCTGAACCCTAAAGTAGGATCTTTTGCTATATAATATACTGGCTTCTGCCCGCGACCTCGATGAATATCTCTTCAGTAACACTTCAGCTTTTTAAATTATATTAGTACAGAAGTATAGATGACCTTCTTCCAATTATTCCCAAAGCTCAATTAAGGCAAGAAGTTAATGTGTGACCAATATTCACAGAAGAGAATTAGGTACTTAAGACATGTCTTTGAATTTCTTCTCACTACGAAGCAACACAGCGATGGTCGCCGTTTGAAAATACATCAAGGCGAATTGAGAATAATATTTTCGTTAAAATTCCTAAATCCCCATTCAAACAGCGTCCAAACAGCTACACGTCTACCCAAAGCTTGATAAAAACAATTTAGGCCCAGTATTTTTTTGGTAGCACGTACCTACGTAATTACGGCCAGATGACGCGGGTCGTTAGTGATGTTCAGGGAATATTACAATCATTCATTGGCCATCCTTTACAACCCAGGTGTTGGTATTTAGATATATTATGAAGGTTTTACGTAAAAAATCTTCCGTATCATGGAATAAATACATAATATTATGTTCACGCCTGTCTTCCCCGAAGGGTTAGGCAGAAGTGTTGTATTAACAACACCCACTTTAATTTTATTAGGTTAAGTGCCAACGTGACAGATGGCAAGTCTTACCTGTGGCACCATAAATACGTCGTTGAATTACTTCTCACCCATATCCGGGTTTTCTCACGATCTTTTCCTTCCCTGTAAAGCACATGGTTTGAAATCTATGCATATAAGTTTTTAGAAAAAAATATATGTACCGGCCCGGATTCGAACTTGCTTCGCTTGCGTAGCAGACGACTGCTCAAAACCCCACCGCCATCACGGCTCATGTCATGGAATATTTTGTTTAAAAACCGGTGCCGCGTGCCGTTTAGTATTCGTCTGCAATGTGTGAAGACGTGCCATCAGTGGAATGAGTTTTTCTCAACTTATGTTCAGTGATTTGTCACACCGCGAGGTTTACGGTGCAGTAAAACGTTGTAAGGAAATCTGCATACGTCTGAGAAGAAATTCTAGAAACGTGTAAACATATATCTGGCAGAGAGAGACAACTACTCACTATCTGTCACGTTCGCATCTTAATATCTAACTATCATCTAACTTTGAAACTGATTGTAATCGTACTTGCTCTATTTTTTAAAAATTGCCGCCCTTTAATCAATAACTTTACTAGTTAACTATGAAATCAAAATTCGAGTGAAATTCTTCGAATAACGAACATTATGTTGGTAACCGCTGAGCCGGATTTATGAAATTCCATTCCGAGGACTACCACAATTCTGCAATATTTTGTTACTTCAATGGAGTTCAAAGGCTCAAAGATAGGTTAGGGTGTATACGTACGTACAAGTGAAATAGTTTCATAACAGTACTGCTTAGAAACTATTTAAAATAGAAAAGCATTTTTTGGTCTTTAAAATTTTTGAGAATGTTCTTCATATTACTCATTCTTAGTTTTAGATATTATAGTTTTTGAAGAAAATTTTGAGAATAAGGCACAATTTCACTACATATAATGACCGCTTCATATGTATTTTATTTCTTTAATTATATGCAGTTCCAACTACTCTTAGCATTCCCATGTTTAAGGTTTTCGTCGATCAATTTGATGACATAACCTCTACTTATGTACACAAATTCCCTTTTTATATTATTCGATTAATCGTGAACATAATTATAGTAATTAAAGGAAAAATACTAATGAAATTATTCGTCTACTGGAAAAATATATATATTATGCATACTCAAGGGGTATTAAATAAACGATCATGATGCCTAAACAGGGTATGATGATATAGCGTGTTTTCATAATACCACTAAACTTAATAGTACACAACACATACAAATAGTTTTGTATGGGATGCAAACCCCACGATGACTGGAAATCCGCTAAAATTTCGCATCAAACTTGATCCCAACTACTCGAAAACATCTCGAACGAGGGATAGAGAAGACGTCTTTTCCCCACACTAGTGCACATTTCAAAATTCCAAATAGACTTGCAAGACTTGCAAGTCATGAAGATTTCTTTGTGTACAAATCGGCCTATCTTGCTCGCTCGCTCACTTATCTATTGCAATGAAAGGGACAGATTCTTGTCTCAAATTCGGACAAAAATAATTAATCGGCTAAATTCTATTATGACGTGATTGGACGCCCTAAATATTAGATGACTGGGCGACGTAGTGGAAAGATAAAGGGATTTGCGCTAAAGCTTCTGTCTTCTTAATCCGATAGCTTTATACGACGGTCCGTACGTATTGAGGGGTTTTTAAGATACAAAGATGTTGCAAAGTGTGAATCGACCCTGAAAGTATATTCGAGTCGTTAACGCTGTCAAATAACGTTCTATAAAAAAACCTACATGCTATATCTATATATTATTTTAATATCAATATAAACGTAAAGTTTGTCAATTACTGTAGCCGCTTAACCATCACTCTGTCTGCGAGCTTTTTTTCAACATTCTAGGTAAAAAAAAATCGAATTTGAATACTATAAAAAAAACCAAACTAAAGCGTTCAATTGACTTTTGCCTAAAATGTTGAAGATTTGACCAAGAAATATAGATGAATAACTTGTAATTTGTCTTATAGTTAGATTTATATGAGGAGGAGCGCCATTCTTTAAGCTTCCTACTTAAGAATCAATGTAAATCGTCTCCAAAAAAAAAATAGGAACCATTTTATAAAAACCAATTCAACTCACAAAAAATACTAAAGTAAGCTTAATTAAATACTTGCATAAATATTTCACAGTGGGCAAGTGAACCATTCCCTTTAGGACCTTATAATGTCTCCCTCGTTTCTTTTCAATAAACTTGCACTAAAAGCTTTTCAGAATATTCATGAAGGTGTCTGTTCCTTTTCAGGTGGGTGTATTGAATTGGCTCTCTGTGGTGAGTAATTATTCCTTTTTTCCTTCAAAAACTTAGTTAAAATAAAAGTTTCCAGTGCTTTTGCTTCGTTTAGTCTCAGGTAACTCAATTTGAAACTAGACACTGTACCATTACTGTCGACGTCCTAATGAATCTTTTAGTAAAGCTTTTTTTTACATATTAAGTTACCTGATATTTTTTGCGACGAGGACATACATTTTATATATATACATTTTACTTCTCACGGCCCGCTTGTTATGGCAACCAATCATGCAGATTTCAGACCCGTAAGGTTCGATAACGTATACGACTATCTGGTATTTGGTACTTTATTGGTAAAGCGAATTCGAAGCTTATAGATTCAACTACAAATAACACAAACCAATTTTCATCACAAACAGAATTTGTTGATAAACCTCATTTAAAATCTCGGTCAGCGTTATTTAAGGCACCCCATAAATTCCTTACCTCAATTTGTAAGGGTATTCCAAAAGGACACTACAGTATTCAATTTCAAACCAATTAATTACACTTTAAAACACAGTGTATAATCGTGTCCAACACAATATTCGTCGAAATTTCATGCCGTCGAAGGCCTTTACCCTGCAACCTCTGACCTCGTTACCTGAATATATTTTAATACTCATATTGTTACGTGAGTCTGACAGAGACGAATAGATATCAATAAGTTTCAGCTTATGATTAATTTGACGCTGGAAATACGGGCACGATTATATCATGTTGAACCTGATATTGAGTTAACGTTGTAATTTGTTGGACGTTCTTATTAGATGTAGCTCATTGGATAGTAGCGTCTCAGTCACTCCTGTGAACTGCAATACTATAAGAAAGAAACCACTATATTTGGATGTGGTGGAAATAAATTACACGTATACTCACGCCTCCATGGGGTTAGGCAGAGACCATCGTCTGTCACATGCTACGATCCCTAAATACTTCTTTCGTTTCGTCCACAATCATGCATCTCTTATACACTTACTGAGGTTACGAGAGCTCCGAATTTGACATTTGTGAAAATGATTATAAATCTGATCATGGTAATTATTTCTTTGACAAAAATCGCTGATGTTTTCACTCATCATTACCCCTGTCTCATACCAACGCACTTCTACTTCCATACATAAAAGTAAGTACTAGCACATTAAGGATGGCCAGGCGTGCTTTTTTTTACAGACTGGCGACTTAATTGCGGTAGAAATAAATCAATTAAGGCATTATTTATTTAATTGCTTTGGAGCATCTCAAAATCAATGCTATTGAATTTGAAGGGAAGAAGTCACGTACCGTGGCAAGGGAATGACACCCGAGGGACTGGACGTAAAGATTAACGTGGTCTGTCCTCGGCTTAAATCACATTATGCCCCCCCTACTCTTTGTTTAATGCCACCTTAAGATGGACGTTTCTTTTCTTTAGGATCGTGATTTTACCCCGTTGTCCTTTTAAATAGGGCCATTTTTAACATGACTGCATTCGACGAACGAGTGGAAAAGACAATGTTGTGCGTTTTATTGCTACTGGAGCTTAATTGTAGTAGTTGGTTGAACGTAAAAGCTTAGAAAATTTTAGAAAAATAAAATGCTCACGCCATCCTAAAAAAGTGGTGTTGCAAGCAGAGGTGTTGTAACAACACCCAAATTTCACCGAATACGATCAAGTGCCAACGTGGCAGAGGGTGAGTCCATCGCCGTCTCAGGCACTATACATACGTCTTTGAATTACTTCTCAGACATATGCAGGTTTCCTCACGATGTTTTCCTTCACCGAAAAACACGTGGTGTGAAATGACTGCACATAAGTTTTTAGAAAAACTCATTGGTAAAGGCCCCGCTGGGAATCGTACTTGCGTCGTTTGCGTAGCAGGCGACTGCTCTAACCCCACGGCCATGGCTTGCCGCGGCTTGAAAATGTTAGAAACACAGCAAATCATTTAATTACATACATATGCTCATGACCCCCTTGGTCGTTTGTTAAGTAGAGTTCTTTTAGTATACCCACATTTCGCAGGCTATATTCAAGTCCCATGTAATAGGGAGCGAGCGTATTTGCGTAAACCGGGCATTAATCCACACTCTAGGCTGCTAATGGGAAATAGCGTATAGAAAAAAAAACCCTTTGTGTTGTGTTGTTCTTCGTACATTACTGAGTTACATTTGTCCGACTCGGGGTCGAGGAAAAGACCTTCTATTCCACAGTAGCGTTGGCCACTACTAGACCAACGAGGCATTTGGTATTTAATCGCATACGTATATAAATTTTTTGGTAAATTCAAATTCAAAATTATTTTTATTATATTAGAATTTTAACAAAGTATTTTCCAATCGGGACATAGATGTCGGGTTTGGAAGGTTGCTTTTACTGAGAAGAACCCGGCAAGAAGCTTAGTAATTACTCTTTTCCGAAATATTTTTACAATTTTAAGTAATGTAAATATATATAAGACCATGGGCACAGATCTATAGAATAGTTTAACTTGTTATGTGTGGGATGAGGTGTTGCGGTTTTGTCAAAAAGTACCGTTTGATTAAATACATTATCAGCACTAATAAGAAACATAACTTTTGTCTTCTAATCAAAATCTGTGATCAAATACTTGTCCACCCACGTAATCTATGCGGGGCGCTCGACTCCAATATAGTAACAATTTTGCTTGTTTTTTCGCCCCTTGATTGCAAAACTTTCACGGATACGGTCAGCAAAAAGTGTGGATTTTTTGTCTGAATGAGTGTAACGATATATTTATGGCGTGGCACGTGAGGTCGGTTGAGGACTCGTTGTGTCGCTTTACTGTTGTCCGAGTGGATTGAGGGCGTAGCATTATGTTAGGGGTCATAAATAAGACGTATTCCGGTGCTAAATGCGTTTAATACCGGCCCCGGTGTGATAAATGTAAATGTTACCGATTATTTGTATAAGGGTTTGTTGGACATTTGTTGGTGAAATAAATTCTTATCAACAACGATTGTTCTACGGTTATTATTGTTGTTAATGGATCGTAGTGGTATGTTTTCTGTTACATAGTAATATTTTTTTACACTGATTGTAATATTGTTTGGTTGAACATCACGGGAACCAACCTAAATTATTATAATGAAACTTTTTTTAAATAATATGTATAGGTGAACTATAGGTTTTAATAACTATTTGGGAAGATTTAGTATTTTCTATCATTTCGCTACAATAGTGTTTGAAAATATACTTTACTTTTAACTTTATAAATAGCCTTTAAGTCCAAAAATAAAACCCGTAAGAAAACTTATCACAATACACACACCATACAACACACACCGCCATATCAAAATCTATTCCGACCGCAACGATACCTTTCTAATAGATAATAATAATAAATCATCACCTTTCCACGCTACATGTAACCAACGGATAGTACAAACATTTTTCCTCTGTAATAGTTTCCACAGTACCCCTCGATGCAGTAAATCAATGAGCCGTTCATCTGTGTTTGAACTGGGAACGTTAGCGATACTGCATGTGGTGCACTATGTACGTGACACCACGCTGTAGTGTGAAGGTATGGTGGCTGGGGGAATCTTGTTTATGGCACTGGTCTAATGTGTGGATGGCTTAATTATGGGCCTCTCAAATTCACATAACTTCATTAATGTATTATTGATTTTGTATGCAGCTTGCACAATTCTTGATTCATTCCGTATTCGGTCCACGCATTCGTCATTATAAAAAAAATCTGCGTTGGTCCCAAATTATATTCCGCTTTCGCCATTAAAAGTATTATTTTTTTTATTCTATTTACTTGATTAGTATTATGATTTAAAGAGAGAGAGATGTTTTTTTGAATGTGGTTGAAACATTGTTAAAATGACAAGAGAGTATAATACAAGCATTAGAACATATTGAAGTGAGTAATATCCCAACAGTTTCATTTTCCGCAGGTCGATAACCTCTCGTAGCACCGTAGGCGTAAATCTGCTCGTGTCGTTATGAGCTACGGCGTAGCCGCGTAGCACCAAGCATTGTGTGCAATCTATAAGCTTTGCAAATACAAAGAGCTATAGGACATTAATCCATCCCTGCATACGAGTGGGAGATTATTAATTATGGTCTGTAACTAGTTGACTGGAGTTTTCTTTGAGAATAGCTCTGCTTTGCGGCTTTACTTGGTTGTTTGTAGGATTAAATATATAGCCTTATACTCAGTGATTATGTCGGATTTCACTAGTAAAATAATTCTAAAATCGAGTAAGACGTTTTTGAGTTTATTAAAAGTCCAAATACACATTTTTTCTGTATGGTATATGTGCCAATTATACAGATAGATAACCAACTGATTGAGTTGGAAGTGACATAAATAAATTTAAGGCAATATCGTGTTTGCATATCGCTATTTCGGTTCTGATGCAACTTTGGTAAGATTGGTCGTTTTTGTGTGTAGAATTTTACCGTCCATTTATAAAGTCGTAATTAAAGCTAGTGCTTACTGAAGATGGCAGCGTAATTTTTCTAAGTTAATAAATATTTTAAAATAATTTTGTATTCATTTTATTCTCGACCGCTGCGAACCAAAATTCAAATAATACTAAACTTAACGTATCACTAATAACACTTAAAAGCAGCACACAAACGAATAAAGCACACATGCTCACACTTGTATTCCCCTAAGGAGTAGGCAGAGGTGTTGTAAAGCACGTGGTGTGAAATCACTGTACATACTTTTTTTAGAAAAACTCTTTGGTACTGGCCCCGCTGGGATTGGAACTTGCTTCGCCTGCTCAAACCCCAAGGCCACCACGCCTCGCTATGGTATAAAGATACTTACATATTGTTATTTACAGAAAAGTTTGTGGACATCGGAAACCCTTCAGCAGTTGTCACGCACGAAGGGTCTGCCCCTTATTTAAGGCGTAACTTAGTAACGGATTGGACTGAACCAAACTTTGTACTAAACTTGTGACTATTGAATCCGAACGAACACGAAACAAGACTTGGAATTTGTCGTCTTCGAGTTTAGACTTTGTGTATTATTTCAAATCCATACACAAGAATTATTCATCATTTACAACTTCCATAGAAGCTTCAATTCTATAACTAAAAATCAGTATGACATCTCCCGCCTCGTATTTGAGCTTAGTTATAAAGGACAGGTGTATCTAACTATTGTACTAATATTATAAATGCGTAAATTTTTATGGTTACTCTATGGTTATTCTTTCACGCAAAAACTACTGTGTTTGATTTTCCCAAAATATAATGATAAATGTAAGTCGAAAAAAAAATTATAAATGTTTATCATAAATGTCCTACAAAAAGCCCGCGAAATGAAGAGACCCTTGGTTTCTGAGTTTCGTGGTTATTATAAGCTAAGGCGAAACCGCGGGGCCCAGTTAGTATAAATAGCTTGCCTTCTGCCCCATGTTTATTGCTCACACTGTATACCCTGACGTTCAATTGTAAATATTGACGAAATGTATTATTAAATCGGATCAGAAGTTTAATAGATTACCTTCTTACATTCAAACACACACACTTTCGCACCTCTTTATAACTGAGTGTAATCAAACTACTGCTATAATTTAGTTTGAGTTCTGCGTCTTTATTAGTTTGAGTTGATTTAATTGTAAATCGAGTACGGGGCTGATTAATTTAATGAATACTTCAACATGTAATGGGCCAATAATAGCGCGTAAACACGTCACGTAATTAATTCCATGTACATTGTGTTGTGGCAGCTGCCAATATCCATCTCACCTTACAACACCATCTCTTTACGCCACCATGGAGTTGCGAATGTTCAGATGTGTCTCCTGTGCTTCACTGTTTTCAATAAACGGGGTGATTCGGGTTCTTCATAGCGTAAGGCATAAAAAAAATCCTTTTAGACGTTTATGAATAAGCCACTACTATATGTAAGTTAGATTGCAATAACAACAAACCTTCAAAAATTTAATCTACAACTAAAAACTTTAAAAAATATAATCTAATAACTAAAATATATTAAAATTAAAAGGAGTCCCTGTAGGCAAGGTTCCGGAGATACTGGCGGCCTTTGAATGGCAAGACTAATTCTTTGTCTGAGGTAGCTGCCAGCTCTTCGGTCTCCTGTAATTATTGTTATACCTTGTTCAACGATATAGGTTCTGTATTGTTTGACAAATACGTTAATACAAGTGAACCATCTAAAGAGTTTACGCTTTGAAATAGAATATCTGTTTGTTTGTTTATGAATCTGTATTTGATACATATAATCCATGATGTCATAATTTAGATCATGAACATCATTGGACTTCTGGTTTTCCCCGCAATAAATATGGACAGTATTCTCAAATGTCACAGCTATAAATAGCTGTAACGAAAAACATTGAATGTGAATTAGAACATATCGAATAAATTTTACAACGAGTAATTACTTTTTTTAAATGCTAATGAACAAATCGAATTCTTGAACTTTGCAATTTGTTAGCATTGTGTATAAGTTACTATTATTTTCATTGTTGGTGATGGGTCAGTCTCATCCAAATAATTTCGAACATCCCTGTCAAAACGCACACTACAAAACACCTTAGTGTACAATATACCGGCATATTGTTTGACGCACTCAAAGTATCAGGTGTTCAACGTGAATACCTAATCTTAATGGAGTAGGTACACGTACAGATAAGGGTGGGAATAAATCATCGAGTGAATGTTTTACCAACTTCCCTGTGGGAAAAAGCAGCCTGTTCCGAACAAGTTTTATATCTTACCGTGGGACGTTTTATTTCATCCTCAGAAGTTAAGAGTTCTTAAGTGTTTATCGATTGTCGTAAATATTATCACGGTGAGGAGTTAAACATTTCTAACTTATGTGTTTCAGTATCACTTAAAATTACTGAATACTTTCGCAAGTCAAAGTAGCAAAGAGTATAACTGTATATTGAGTGTCAACCTGTCAGTGAGTTAATTTATTTAAAATTCCCTTTAGTTAATTTCCAATCTCGTTTTGTTGTAGTTTGCAAGGTACGCCATAGAAATGGTTCACTGCGACTTTTAGTCGAGACTTTAGCGACGAGATTTAGTATACCACTAGGCATAGCTTGCAGTTTAAGAATAAACACTTTGTTTCTGATAACATCAGCTATCTGCCGGTGAAAGTCCCGTTGCAATTGGTTTTGCCATTTCAGAGATAAGCGCGAATAAACTAAGTACCAGCGCATATAAATATTTTTTTAAATATATTTTAAATAAATATTAATAATTAATTTATTTATTAATATTATTATTTCTCGAATAATATTAATAATTAATCTTGAATAAAATCAAAATATAACGAGGTCTTCGTTTCGTGAGGTGAAAATTTTACCTTATCGTAATAAAAAGACTTGCATGGACGACTATCAACTTCAAGTTCGCAGAACATTAACAGTCTTCATAGAAAATGTAATAATTAATATTTTCTCGATAAGTGTATCGTTTCAAGACCCTCAACGTTTCAAGTTAATTAACGACTTTTTTATTTTCACTTTGAAAATGAAATTTGCTATTGCATAACCTACACGGGGTGATGTTGTCGTCAGTCGGCAAACAAAATTGTTTTCAGAAAAAGTCTCCACTTGATAACATTTTTTCCAGCTCACTGATATAAAACTCGCTAGGCGAAATTCAGCCATAATATCAAAGCCGTAAATATCTTTCTTAACTGATATACCTTACTCGCGAAACAGAAGATGAATTTGCGAATTTGCGCCTAATATCTCTTCGTATACGGTTGCTAATAATTTATCAGAGATATGTAGAGGGTAAGTGGCGCCGGCGTTCGTCACGTTTAAATATGATTTATGCTAGTAATTTAGTTAAGTACATATAGACATTACCGCTCACGGATAGATTAAAATGTTCTTTGGATCGTGGAGGCTTTGTGGTCGGAATGCTTGTCTCGACTCTATATGGATGCTGATAAGCAATAATGTGTCAACCCACAAAAAGTCAAATTCAAAGGTTTTGATATATTTTGATACTGCATCACGGATTTAACATTCTAAAAAAGTGTTTCAAGTCATCTGAAACATAAAAGTACGTAAAAAATGGATTTATGTCATAAAACAAATCTTAAATCACGTATACAATCATCTTAAGACGCCATTTTCTCAAAACCAAGTTTATGCGGGTTGACACATTATTGCTTATCTGCATCCATATAATGAGGTTTACCGGAGCTCTGACATTGTGTTTGGTTTGACGTGATGATGTAGGTAATTTGAGAAGATTTGCATCTTAATAGTATACAATAATTACGGTTTTATATTTTTAATTTAATTACGGTTATAACATTTTATTCAGTATTTTTGTATCATATGTAATGAAAAAGTATGTAAATTTGGGATGAAAACCGTGTGAAGTTGAAGCATTTCCAAAAAGGAAGTTCAGGAAAACATATGTATAGTCAAATCATCAAATCAAAAGACAAAGAAAGTCAAAATGTTTTTTAATTTGAATGACTTTAATTGAGAATTCTCCATTTATATAAGGTACCATTAGTATAAGGTACCATTTTATCTCCTTGAAGGTATATAAAGTTGGCCATGAAAGTTTAATCTATGGTATTTTCCTTCAGATTGAATATCATTTAAACGTAAAGCGCGGTCTATTTCCGTTTGCACATTCGACGTGTCTTTACTGTTATAGGAGCCGTCACGAGTTTTGAGCGCTGACTTTGAATGCGCAGTAGTAATTTTATGAGTCTACCTCTGTCTGTCTGTATGGCGTGACGCGAATATAATGCATATTCATGTATCCCCACTATTTTCAATGAGCGCTCCTAGCTCGTGACCAATTTTGAGCTGTATTGATTTTTTATAACGTTTTTTTTACTAGGAGGTGTTGTCGTGCCGTGGTGGCCTCGGGGTTAGAGCAGTCGCCTGCTACGCAAGCGACGCAAGTTCGAATCCCAGCGGGGCCTGTACCAATGAGATTTTCTAAAAAAACTTATGTACAGTGATTTCACACCACGTGCTTTACGGTGAAGGAAAACATCGTTAGGAAACCTGCATATTTCTGAGAAGTAATTCAAAGACGTATGTATAGTGCCTGAGACGGCGATAGACTCACCATCTGTCACGTTGGCACTAATCAAATTCGGTGAAAAGTGGGTGTTGTGATTACAACACCTCTGCCGACCCCTTCGGGGAATACAGGCGTGAGCATATGTATGTGTTGTCAAAACTGGTATTATGTAATTTACTAATAGTAAGCATTTGGAGAACGCATGTTTGTGGCCTTCTACTTAGGTACGATTACGAGCGTTACACATGAAAATTCCATACATAGAGTTCAAGGTTATTTTAAAATAGTTCTAATTGATACGCTAAGTGCTTTTTCAAGTGTGTCAGACTACATATAATAGAGCAAGTAGTAGTAGACCTATAAGGGTTATTTAGGAACTAGGAACCTTTAAAGACAACTGGATTTTTTTCGCGTTCAAAAAGTATAACAAAGGTAGGAAATGAAAAAATAAAATTTCTAATCTATTTCGTTGCAAACTAACAAATATTTTTTTTTCTATTGCTGTTAGATTCAAAACACGAAACATATAGCACAAACACGCACAGAACACGGAAAGACGTTTTCATTTTATAATTTGTACCACACAACCACATGAGTCATTATTATGTCGCCTCGCCTGGAAAACTCTTCAGGCGATCACGTGACGCCCACGTGACGTCAGCGTGCGATCAGCGTGTGAATATATTGACACTGGTCACATTAATATGCGCATTATGTAAAATGCTAATTTCAAACCGTCCGTCACTATTTTTGATGTCGGAATATTTAGTGAAGCGACTTCTACTGAGGTCAAGGTACTTCTTTTTACCTTTGATTTATACTAGTTGATTTCAATGTATTTGTATTTAAATAAATCATTAAATTGCTTAATTAATATTAAGAGCCGTGGTGGCTTCGGGGTTCTAGCAGTCGCCTGCTACGCATGCGACGCAAGTTCGAATCCCAGTGGAGCCTGTACCAATGAGGTTTTCAAAAAACTTAAGTGCAGTGATTTCATACCACGTGCTTTACGACGAAGGAAAACATTGCGAGGAAACCTGCATATGCTGAGAGGTAATTCAAAGACGTATGTATAGTGCGTGAGACGGCGATGGACTCACTCTCTGCCACGTTGGCACTTAATTATATTCGTTGAAATGTGGGTATTGTTGTTTACCCCTTCGGGGAACCATCTGGGAAAGCAAATTTTATTATTTTATTTATAAAATTATATATTCTGTAATTAAATGTCACACACTAAAACGCAATCTATTTTGCAATTTCTACAATTTGCAAATTAGAAGGTACGTAATAAATAAACTACATTTTCCTCAATAAAACATTACGTGTTGACTTTCACTTTTTCATCTCATTATACATTGTTATTAAGTGTTACATAACGTTTCTGTTTCTAAACAATGCCATCCCGTTATGAAATATTATTCAACACGTCCGAGCGGTGAGCACAAACCGCAAACCGCATCGTAACCAAATCGTTATGCGCCGCTATATAATTTATGTGTCAAATAGTAATCTTGCCAATGGTTGAGTACTATTACATACGACTGTACACTACAATGTTCGATTTATAATAATGAGATTATTATTTTAGCCTCCTTGCAATTACTTGCACAGACAGACAAATACAAACAAAAAATAAAAAAGTTTTGGTATCCATATTGTTAAAATCTATACTCAATACATGAAGCTGAGGAGTCTGTTTCTTTGTTTGCTTCGACGTGCTAAAAAACTACAGACTCGATTTAAAAAATTAAAGATAGTCAATTTATCGAGGAAGGCTAGATACTACTAGATATCATAGTAGCGGATCTCACGCGGTTTCACCCGCGTAGTTCCCGTTCCCATGGGAGTACGGGGATAAAATAAAGCCTATGTTACTCGTTGATGATGTAGCTATCCAATGGTGAAAGAATTTTTGAAATCGGTTTAGTAGTTTTTGTGCCTATTCATTACAACCAAACATGCAAAATTTTCTTGTGAATAATATACAATAAGACCAATCGGGGGTTAAAGTACTCGTTACTCCAAAGTAACTATGCAACGTGGTTGAAGACGTGGGCAGAAGCTAGTAAAAAAAAACCTGGTACTGACGCAGATAAATACTTAGTAAGTCGAGTCGCTAATCTATAAGAGATTAGCAACTCAAGTATCAACCAAGAGTCATAATTATTGTGCTAAGTAAATGTACACATCAAACCCACACGATCTCATAACCAATATTTTCTCAATCAAACTCGGCTGTTAAGCTGACAAGCAAATAACAACCTAGTGTTATCTCAATCGAGAGTGTTCATTACCTTAACCAGCACTGACAGTGACTACACAATTCTAGAGGAAAAGCAATTTATATGTTACCTGTTTATTTTTCTCATCGCCAATGATTTATATTGACAGATCCCCGCAATATTGGTCCTAATTTACCGACGCTTGGGTTTATTTATTTCCTCTCACGTGTTACTCAAGGGTACTAATGATGTATGGCGGTGATATACGGCGATTAACTTGCAGTAAGAGGAGTCTACGATGCAAGTGCAATGTGAGATATGGTGTTCATACACGCGATCGTACGTCACAACGTGTCGGGGTGGATTAAGTGGTCAGACTTTGTAATTGTTCGTGCGTGATCTTGGAATCTAATCTATACATCTATACAGAAATTTATTTAAGTGTCTGTTTGTAATTTAAAATTTAAAGATTTTCACTAAATTCATACGAAAGTATAGACTGTACTTACATAAAAAAAAACAAATTAAAAAAATATTCTATCAGTCTGTCTGTGTATCCGTCTATCTGTTTGTTTTGGCTAATCTCTGAAACGAGTGGAACGATTAAATGGATCAAATGAAATCACTAGTTAGACGTAACAAGGAGTGCCTAATGTAGGAGTATCTGAGTTTTAAATAATTTTTTTTTTTAAATCGTAGTCACAAGAAATTCCATACTATGCTTGCTGCCTTTACATCAAAGCAGAAACTTATGACGGCGGCAGTGAAAAACTCGCACTAGGCCCTGTGATTTTTAAGAGGTCTGGAATCTTATCTCATCTGAATCGTCATAACGTGTCCGATCCCCTGATGTACTTTGACCTTTGAGGTTTTGCCCTTTGTCTGTACGTACTTAATATACTTTGTTAATCTACCCGCATATTCAGAGATAATTATGCTTAACTTAAATCCTTAGCGCTCTAATCTTATTGAAATATTTACCGAACAAGTTGAAAACAATAGAAAAATAAATGTAATCATAGTTATCTATTCAGGGTACTCTGGGACGGGGGCCTCGGGGATCGGAGTACTTAGGGAGATACCCTTTTAAAAGGTGTGGATTGAAATCCGTATATTCTGAATTATATATTATTCATTATCAATTTGACAAACCTGTCACGAAGAATGTACAGAGAGTAATGTTTGAGGTTAAAACTTTATTTTATTTTATTTGTACGTGTGCTCACCAGACTTCGTTTGCCGGGAACGACGTGAATGAGATAATATTTATTGTGATCATTATGTATGCGGCTAAGTTATCTCCACCCAAATGAAAAATAATTCGTTTGTAAATAGGCCTCAGTTTAAGGGACTCTTGGAAAAACGCCTCAAAATTCCAACTAAAGCCTGTCAAAATTTAAAATTATAGAATATACTTATTAATGGCTTCTTCAACGCACAGGACAGTTGAGAACACAGAAGGTTAAAAAATATGTTCAAACAAAACTCTTATTAATGCAAAAGTTTTTGTCCGTAGCAGTATGTAATGAAACGGGGCTTATGTAACTTTTTTCTTCTGTCGCCGTTCACCGCTCGGTTTTTCAATTAACGATATAGAGATTTTCCAAGCCACTTCACGTAATCCCGACCGGTGTGTAATGGAGCACAAAAAACTCTTTACGCTTTTTTATAGCATTGTACTGGTTGCTACGGCATTATGGTGCTAAGATACATTTGCGATAATTAATTTGGAAATCGGGTCTCCTGTGGAAAATGTCTTGGGTTGAACGAACAACTCCTATTATTATCGTACAGGTTACTTTCCTTTTTGACTTTTTGAAACATATTCGAGACGATAGTGCCGTGGTGGCTGTGTGGTTTGTGTAGTGGCCTGCAACGCAACTGACGCAAGCTCGAATCCCAGCGGACTGTACTAATGAGTTTTTCTAAAAAACATTATACTGATTTATTTAGTCAGCACGGGCACTTATTAACGTCGCAGAATATCCCCGAGAAGGCATTATACAATTATTATTATTACGGAATTGCATCTGATAATCATGGGTGAAAAGTGGAGGATCCTTCTGGGGTGGCGTGAGCGTTTACACACTCTCAAGCAAAACAAAAGAATGTTATTTGAATAGTCAAATCACTTCTTGAAAGTAAATTGTAATCTTGAAAAGATTCATTTATGTAAATATTTCATAAAAATGTACTACATTACATTTTCAGCCAAAATTACAACTGTTTAAACATGGAAGTGATAAACGATTCCCGTCATGTTCGTCTTTTATTTAATACACGTGTATCGCAGATTTAACACTTGGAATTCATGCGGCACGATATATCCCAGCATGACGCTCATTCGGGCATCCCAAGCATTTTTTCACTAGATTTACGACTCAACGTGCTCGTGGAATACAAAATTCAAACTGGTTTTAATTTTTTCCACCCATAAACGGTTTCAATTTCCCGGCACTTGAAGTCGTCGGTTGGTAATGATCCACGTCGGGATCTCATCTCGACGGCGGTTTTAATTGTGATTACTTGGCCAATACTCTATTTGTATGCGCCGCTCGCATTTGAGCGACTATTCAAAATACTTATTTGCAAAAAAAATATGCAAATTGAAACAAATGACTGCATACGAATCCTGTTTTATGGTCGTGAAGTTCCATTAACGGATTTTACGATCAATAAAATGCATTTTTAAATAAAGAATGTAGACGTCGTATCTATTTGTTGTTTTATTCTCGACTCATTATCTTTTATTAAAAAAACATGACTTGAGCTAAATCCAAACTCGAACTAAAACTATGTCCATCCCTTTCGAAATCCATATCGCAGAAAGATATGGAGCTACTTTTTAAACAAGGATTATCTTGGCGATGTTTTGCAATAAGGGGATACGAGTATTTTTAGCCAAA
The DNA here is from genome assembly GCA_929442735.1 of Watsonalla binaria. Lineage (NCBI taxonomy): Eukaryota > Metazoa > Arthropoda > Insecta > Lepidoptera > Drepanidae > Watsonalla > Watsonalla binaria. Next base: position 5,227,626 of record OV838932.1, read on the forward strand.
AGGCAAAGGCTTCATGAAAAAATATTGCGTAAACCGCTTGTGGTAAGAAATTTTATCTGTATATAAATTTCTTAGATTTTTTGAGAATTTTGAGGCCTTGCATTTTAAAGTTAAGGTACCTACCTACCTACCTACATCATTCACTTCACTGCAATCAGAAAATTTGAGTTGTCCCTTACTTAAAGTAATTGGTTAATTTATTTAATTGTTATGAGTTGCGTGACTCAGTCTCCGAGCTATTAGGTACACTTCCCTCTGGTACCTTCTAAGTTAGATGAAAATTTCAGTGTACAGCACGCGAGGTGCCGTGTTTCAGATGGGATCGGATTGAGCCAGTTCGAAGCGGTTTTGTTATTAAGGTGAAAGGCTCCCTTTGGGATCAAAATGGGGTAGGTGGCGTATTTGTAGCAAGTATATTAGTACGGTACTTACTTACTCGTGTTAATAACTAGCAGTGTCCTGCGGTTTCATCCGCGTAGACTTAATTTCATGGGTGGCCCGCGAAACTCGTCAAAATTGGTGCAGCTGTTTCGGAGATTAGGCGGAACAGAAAATTAAAAGGGGGTTTTTTATGTCTGTACCGTAAATATTTTTATAAGCATTTAGTGAAAAGCTGTTATTTTCGAATTACAATCAGACACTTCAATTTTGTTTATCTATATAGATGTAATTACTTGCCTAGACTCGCATTTTTAAACTCCGAATATTTTCAATTCCCTAATGGCGTATAAAGAAGTAGGTAATATTTCCATAACATAATAGATCATGAGCTAGGTATGAGTAAGGTTAATATTAAACATAACCTTACATGATTATAAATATTATACATAACGTTTATAATCATGTATAATGAATTTTGTGTCCTTCTGACGATTTGAAAGTACTTTGTAAGAAGTCAGTCGAAGTAATCAAATAAAGATATTTTGAATTTTGAATTTCATACTGCTCACGCAGTAGGTAGAAGTATAGTAATACTAACTACACCCACATTTCACCAGTTATGTTTAAGTCCAATATAATAGGGGCCAGCCATTGCCATTAACCGGGCACTTAATCAGACTCCGGGCTGCTAATGGAAAATTAAAGATGGAAAAACCCAATAACATTTTGCCCGACTCGGAGATTAAACCCAGGACCTCGTGTTGCGCAGTAACGTTTACGACCACTAGACTATCGGGGTTGACATGTTATTATTATTAATACAAAAGCCTTACCACCAATTCTTACTTACAATATCTATTTTTGACCCGACCTGGGAATGGAACCCGGGACCTCGTGATTGGTAGGCAAACTTGATAACCACTGGACCAACGAGGCAGTTAAATACAAACGATAACAATTATATGTATTGTGTATCGAACTTTAAATAACAATGTATTTAACCTTAAGTATTTACTTTGAATACTTATTTACTTGATTTGCACATTGTGTCTATGACGCTTACTCACAAGCTATTTTAATTATATGTTGAGCGCTATTTAAAATATGTAACGTTAATGCCTGCAATTGTTTGTTTTCTCATAACACCTTTCTTTTTATTTTCATAGCGGAAAACATATATAACTGGCACGCGATAACCCTGGTGTGATCGTCGCGAAACATGTTAATGGGTTTTTCTATCTGTAATTTCTCAGTAGCAGTCCGGAGTCTGGATTAGTGTCTGGTTAGTAGCGATAGGGTCGCCTTAAACGTAACTGACTGAATGTGGTGTGCTATAATTAGACACTTCTGCCTACCGCTTCGTGGAATACAGGCGTGAGTTGTCATCATCATCTCGCTGGTCTTCAACACGATGTGGCTGATTTTTATACGAAGCGACTGCCATCTGACCTTCGCCATCCCTTTGAAGAGGAAAATTTGTGATCTGGGTTAAACCAGTTGTCACAGTAGGCTTCCAACTGACCTGTAACGATTGCCACGAATACAGGCGTGAGTATTTGTATAAAAAATACTACCACTGTGTTGGAGGTCTTAAAAATAATAGCAATGTAAATTCGGATGCAGTGTCGTCAAAGGCGCTCAGTTAATTCAATTTATGTTCGCTATTTACATAATATAATCATGGAAATTTACTTAACAGTGACTCAGACGCGTCAGGTCATTCTTTCGGTCACTGATTGACGTCATCCGAGCAATAAAAGTGTTTTGATGTACGAGTTCAATAATTATCATTAAACCTACGATTATGTTCATTATAACGCAGTAATGTCGATAATATTCCAGTTATTTCACTATAAAAATAATGTATTCGAATTAATAGCTTCCATTTTAAATACATTGGGCTTTTCTGCTTGCTTTTTCGTATTTTTAATTGGTTTATATATATTTTATCATCTGTAATTTGCAGAATTTCACACCACGTGCTTTACGGTGAAGGAAAACATCGTGAGGAAACCTGCATATTTCTGAGAAGTAATTCAATGACGTATGTAAAGTGTCTGAGAGGGCGATGGACTCACCATCTGTCACGTTGGCACTTAATCATCTTCGGTGAAAAGTGGGTGTTGTGATTACAACACCTGTGCCTACCCCTTCGGGGAATACAGGCGTGAGCATATATATGTATGTAATTTGAAGAATATGCTCATTAAAGCCATAACGTAATTTTTCATTTAGATAATGCAAAAACGCACAGTGTAATAGTGAAATTTCTCGCTTGACTTTTTCAATTGCGAAATAATTTCTTACAATATACATTATTAAAGTGAAACAGTAATTCGCCTTGCCACGTGCTTATGAAGCCTCTTTCAACGAGAAGCCATACCGACCAAGATCCAAACGTTACATTTTATTGAATAGCAGGCTTTGAACTATACCGTAACATTTTCCATACACAATGAGGAGTTTATGCTGCTTTTTTCTTTTAAAAGGAAACCAACAAATTTCTTAAACATTATTTTTTATTTAATAATATATTGACCACATTTTCCTCTTCATTTCAGCCGAATATTACACATCCATCTTTGAAAGACTTCTTTATCGATTTTCGCAACCTGTTAGCCTTACTTCTAACTACCCTTTGAGATTGTTTGATTCGAACGTGGTGCAAAAAGGTTTAAAACTAAAAATTAGATTTTTTTCATATCATATCCATGAAAATTGGTATTTCGAGATGCGGGGGAAACACAAGCATCGCTAGATACTCCATTAGAATATGAAAAACAAAGGCATTACCCCGATCAACTGTCATAGAGGTCCATAAATCTAGTTGATCCGAGATCAGCATCACTGCAGATGATGAATGTATATTTTTTAGCAAATTTATCGCGGCTTATTGAGGATACAACCCCCTACTTTAAATGCACCTACTTTATTTTATGTGCGTGGGGTAAGAGAAATGCTGAATGTTTACCTCGATTCCTCGTTTACGTAAATTGTTGGCTGCACGGAACTATCGTAAATGTTACAACTCGTGTAGCTAATTGGGTATTTTATAGAATTACCTTTAAAATAGTGTTGTTTTGGAACAAAAACAAATAGTTCCTTCATTTCGGAATTCAGAACTAAAACAAAACTGACTAATCTCGAAGTACCAGACGCTTTCTGTAATATGAGCTACCATGACCATACCAGGACCATGACACATATGAACTATGCAGACGTTAATTATTAAGTGTTATAAAACTAGAAGTGTATTTATAATAATTAAATTATTATAAATACATTTCTAGGAAAACTTACGTCCTATGTATTTCTTGATGAAACCTATTACCTAAAGTGAAAAATCTTTCTTTCTGCCTAATTAGTGCGTTACTTCTAATAACGATTTATCTGCTTGTGAAAGTCCCGTTAAAATTTATCCGATCGATCGACAGATAGAAATACAGACTCACAGGGCAAAAGCATGTTTTTTACACACTTTTTTGACACTTCAAATTTAGTTCTCTGTATATACCTAGTAGAATACCACAGCTACCGAATTACACCAGCGGAAAGGCCTTAAGGAATGTAGCCGTCCATTGATAGGCTCATAAAAATACGAGACGCGTAGCCGAAACAATAAAGGAAATTGTTGTGAGCTTTTAAACGATTCTATTAACATACGGCAGTCTTAAGTTATGTGATCATACTCCCTACCAGGAACCGATGAATGACGCACTGACGGATGGCCACAGATTTTTCTACAATGATTCTCACGTTATATGTAAATATTTGAATCATAACAAACGGATATCAGTCCGGAACGTATAGGTTACTTGTACACTCAGATTGGAAATATTAAAGTATTTACAGATTTGATAAAAAAAATAAACGCTTTATTAAGTAACTAAATACAAATTACATGTAGAAAACTTGGCCCAAATCGGTGTCTCTCGGGATCGTGCCAAGAAGGCTGGCAGCATTGCCACGTTGAATAGCAATGCCGATTTTCTGAGCGAGAAAAGCCCCAGCCCGCTTGTCACGAGAAGCTTCTACCAGACGACGTGCAACCTCTTTGACAAGTTGATGAGCATCTGGACCCCAAGGTCCCAGAGTTTCAACCGCAAACGCAGAAAATATGTATCCTTGACCAATGCAAGCATATTTCCGGCGCTTGAGGCACTCCTGCTGAACAGCAGCAGCACCGGCCGCCACAGCAGTGCCGGGGAGATGGGACGGAGCCAACGTATAGACTCACGTGGCATCCCACACCAGCGGCTGGCCCAATCTCCACGGCATCGGCGACATAGATTTGATTAAGCTATGTTTCAAGTCTACTTTATGACTGATTCTTAAAAAGCTGGGTTATATTTCCATATGTTACGTATACTATAAGGCTTCGTTGCACAATAGTAGTTACCAAAGGCAAATTTGACGATGAAGAAAGCTATGAGCCGTGGTGGCCTTGGGGTTAGAGCAGTCGCCTGCTACGCAAGGGACGCAAGTTCGAATCCCAGCGGGGCCTGTACAAATGAGTTTTACTAAAAAGTTATGTGCAGTGATTTCACACCACGTGCTTTACGGTGAAGGAAAACATCGTGAGGAAACCTGCATATGTCTGAGAAGTAATTCAAAGACGTATGTATAGTTACTGAGACGGCGATGGACTCACCCTCTGTCACGTTGACACTTGATAGTATTCGGTGAAATGTGGCTGTTGTTGTTACAACATCTCTGTTTACCCCTTCGGGGACCCTTCTGGGGTGGCGTGATTATATATATAAAAAAGCTATGACTTTAGCTTTGACGGCAAAATGTGTTGCACCAAATAACGCTGACAAGTGGCAAACTTTGCTGTCAGTATAATTTTTGTGTGCTAATCAGAAAAACATGGGCAGTTGAAGCTATTATTCAGAGTCATGACGTCATTTGACAAATTTCAAATAGTGCAACTTATTTCTAACATAACTAGTGATTTAACAATAATTTACGTGGTCTAAGGTAGGTAATGCGCTGCAGTAGCCTCTTGCCATCAGGCGGGTTCTATACTTTTTTGCCATCTTAGAAAATACCTTTGAAAAACTACTAGCGAATGCTTGTGTGCAAGTGATAAATTAAGCGTATTTTATAACTAATTAACATAAACACCTCCCTTGTAATGTTAAATCATCGCTGATTCATTACTCGCCGCATCGGCTACCGTTCGGTAGTTAATAAGATCTTCGATAGATATAATGTCTACATGTAGTGAAATAATGCCACTTGTCGATAAACATTAATGAAGTCACAATCAGATATCCAAAATTAATTGATTTGGGCGAATAAAAATATTTTGATTTTGAATATTGGTACTCTACACAATTTTATTGATCAAAAATCGTTAGTGTACTGACATGTTAAGTTATATTTTATTATAGTGAGGGAGTATGAAAGTTTTTCATCAACTTCGCTCAATTCTAAAGGAATTTAACATATTTTTAAAGAACATGCTGTGTACATAAAATATTGTTTAATTTACATCGTAAATCAAAGCGTTTCTTTGGTTTCACAGAAAACTTTACCGCGAAAAGGTGATGACTAATTAATCGTTAGAGCAGAGTTAGCAAGTAATCTATTTATACAATTTAACAGAAAAGGGTTCACTGAAATTCCAATAATACTTGGATACAGATCTTCAATGAACTGTTATATACTTTCAAGGAACGATCAGAATCATTCAAAGGCTTAAATCGAAGTCGAACAGGATATGAAACTAAATAAATATTTATAACACAACGTATTAATAACTCATACTACCAGGAACGATCGATATTACGCGAAGGCATCGTTATACGAAGGTCGTTTCGACCGTTGTCAGAGTGACTCATACTCAAATTGGGGCATTTCGTTTCCTTCGTGTACTTCTATAGTTAGGGCTGCCAGGGCTATAATCATTTTGGATATTTCTACGATTCAAACGTTATGAATGGAAATGACCAAGATCCGAACCGCCAATTGAAAAGCGTATTAAAATAACTCTTTCAATTGTGAGCGTTCAGTGAAAACAGTGGGGAAACTGCATATTTGTTCGCGCTTGCTACATACAAGACCAAACTATCGCTCATTCAAGCCCAGCGCTAAAAACTCGCGACGGAACCTGGATTTTTACATGGAAAAGGAGGATGAATATACCTAATCTCGTCACCATGCTTATAAACCTTGTAAAAATAATGTCCTTACTTTTATTTGGAAAATTAGGGAGTTTTGGGACCGGGCGCGTAGTTTTTCCTGGTTGTCTCGGCCACCTGGCAACCCTAATTCTAGTACACAATTACCGTGACTAAAGTAGAATGTGCTAATTTTACAGTCATTGTGGGAAACCTTTGCAGCCATGACCCCGCCATGATTCATGGTGGAATGACGTGAGGTGTTTGGGGCTTTTTCGTAGCCATTAAGCCTACTATTTCGAGACTTGTCCAAATGTAAAAAGGTTGTTAGGTGTGATATTAATAATTTTGATATTTGTGTGTGCGTGGGAAATTTTATATCGGAGTACATGAGTAATCACACACCTACATTAATGCCTCTCATCCAGTTTTCATGGAGGCATTTCATGAATATTTTCTTTCTTTTTCGCGATTTTCTATATAATCCTCTGATCTAGAATAAACGGCGTATGTGGTACCTGCCTAACGTAGTTAGACTTATAAGGTCTCGTATATTTAACTCAGTATAATCGTGCCATTCTGACAAATTAAAAGTCCTTTTTTAATCGAAAAGTCAAATCATATTGTTTAGTTTGTTTGAGTCTATGTGCAGCGATTTCTTTCTAAGTTAAGTAAGACTTTAATTTTATAGACCATGCTTACAACACGGTGGGATGATCGATTATACTTCAGCAATATAAGAAGGCGAATTACATACAATATTTCCATTTGCAATTTACATTACTCGTGTATAAGAACTAAAATGGCTCATAAACGTAGCCCACACGCAACCTAAGCACGCACATATGGAAATAAATGATGTTTTGCACAAACACTCATATAAAAACCCAGTTTGTACCTTCATACATACATATATACATTCAGTGTTTCGTTCTGAAATCGAAAAGGAACTAGCGGCGAGCAAATTTGGGAGAATGACCCCATAAAACTTAATATGAGTCTGTGAAGCTGAAAATTTGAGGATATAGGGAAATTGCGACCTAATATGGGAGTGGATGCCGTTTAGGGAGTTAAAATTTTATAGACATGGCTTCGGAAAAAATAAATGTATTATTTAATCAAGGTAAGCAATTCGCGATGGCGAGAGTTTAATCACGATTGTTTCGATTGTTCAAACATCTCGATGCATCGCGATTGCTTTCAATCGCAGTCCATGAAGCCAGATGCCGACGCGATGCATCGCGCCGGCCGACGATTGGTTCCATTCGGCTGGATTCAATTGCACTCGGCGCGACTCGGACCAATCGTTTGCATCAAAATAATCGAAAACCCCTCGATTATGTTATCGCTAAGGCGAGTCGACGGTGACTCGATGTATGTTTGACCGACTTCGATTGTTTCGATCGTTAAAGCATCTAGTATTTGTAGTAGGTGAGTTGCACCATAGTAGTTGTTAAAACTATGACTTAATTTTTCATGTGAGAAATTTAGCTGTCAGTGTTACTTTTAATATGAGAAAAAGTTGTTTATTTAGCCGTCACTTACTTATATCTTTCAACGAGAAATCCTTGTATATATATAGAATCAGAATCTCGGAAACGGCTCCAATGATTTTCATGAAATTTTGCATGTAGGGGGTTTCAGGGGCAAAAAATTGATCTAGCTAGGTTACATTTATGGGAAACATCGTTTTAAACATGTTTTCAGGCACTGAAAAACTCATAAAATATCATTAGAATACGACTGCAATTTATGGTAGCTCAAAGATTAGGCTTCCAGCTTACGGGGCGATAACGAAAGTAGAGTACTCCGGTTCGAGACTGACGTTCACCGGAATTTTTTTTCCTTTTTTTTTTATATGAAGAAGAAACCGAGTATAGCTCGGTCAACCAGGTACTATCAGTTAAATACATAAAGTAGCATAAATGCATACATAAATGGTACATCAACACGTTTAGAGCCACGCTAAAATGCAAGCGAACAAGCGACGACATTAAAATGTGTAAAAATCTATACTTAGGACACTGGTTATCTATCTTCACATCGCCATGTTACAGAACGTTATGTACTCAGTAATTTACTCAGAGTACAACTCAATGCGGTCGTTTCTTGGGTGGGTGGATTGAGAGAGATTAATAATCTAATCGTAGTAAGTTTTACCGGTCACCCAGTTATATTAGTTTCAAATATATTTAGCTTATATTCATGAGATATAAATACTGTAACCAAAAACATTGTATAATATATATATTTTTTTAAAAGAGTAATTGTTGAGTTTCTTGCCGGGTTCTTCTCAACAAAAGCTACCTTCCGAACCTGGTAACATTTATAATCATGTATAATGTATTTTGTGTCCTTCTGACGATTTGAAAGTACATTGTAAGTCTAATCAAATAAAGATATTTTGAAATTGAAATTGAAATTAGAAATTTTGAAATTAAAATTGAAAAGAAAATCGACAAAATAAGGGTCGATGTCAACTCCAAATAGTTCAAGGGTAAAGGACAACTTATTTACTTCTATTTGAATAAAAGGTTGGTGATTTAAAGAATTCTCTATCCAGCTAGATATGTTTTCTTAAACTCGTACCTAAAGGGCCGGGTACACACTGTAGGCATACAGAGATCTATTCTAAGGGTGGGTTGCATAATAATAGTTGTTGGAGCTAAAGCCAACATTGATTTTGACTGCTTAATGCGTTGCACTAATGAGGTAACTTAGACCACTTATATAGTGGTACTAGTCAATTGAAAGCGAAATTTTGCTGTTAATCTTATTTTTAATGTGTGAAAAATTGTAACTTAAGCTATCGACAGATAAACTACAGTCTTTTATTTGTTATAATGGCGCAATAAATTTTCTTACCATATCAGAGCTTTAACAATTTGTTATGCAATTCCCATCCTAAGTCTCAAATTTTCATGCTAGATATTGTATACGTAAGAATACACAATGTAGGTAAGCACAAGCCTCTTGTGTTAAACAATTTTTGTTTGGACACTGCGTGTTCTGAATGTGAATAATTTGCATGCAAATGAACTCAGGTTAAGTTCTGTGTAAACATTTACACCTCGTGTGGCTGAAACTTTCAGGCAAGGAATTTTCGCACGCGTTGCTATTTGCATGTGACTAAAAAACGCTTTTCGTACTTGTCGACACAATACTTTGATCCGCAATTTGAATTTATTAGGATTCAGACTTTTCCTATTCACTACATCTGATCTTATCCCTCATTTACCGAGAGGGTAAATGACATCTTCATCAATCTTACGTTACTATCATTTATTTGCTAAAATATATATTTAAATGATAGAAAATTTCAGGAAATTAAATGTGATGGAAGGGCACGGGAATGGGCTTTTGAGGCCTTACCAAAACTCCTTATTGCCATGATAGTTGACTGTGCAACAGTAATATACATGTTATATCTGTCTCATGTTCATTGACAATATATGATAGAATGAGAGGTCATGATAGAACTCCTGATATGTTGACACATAAATGTACTATTAAAGTTAAAAGTGTTTTGTAATTTATTTAAATTTGTAACATGGAAAAATTCAGAAGGAATTTCTCTTCCCTCGAATGACTTGCGTTCAAAGAGAAGAAAAACAGAAGAATGAACTTTAAAAAAGGTACATATAACAAACGGCTTAAGTGTTTTCCACGATCCAGACGCACTCGGTAGAAAATTGATATAAACCTGTTGTGGGCCCCGCTACGTTTGCTCAGGTGACGACGACGCTACGGTGACTTATTTGTTTTACTCCACAAACCAATTTCAACCGAAAACATAGTGCTCGAAAGTACAAATTGCGTTGTGTGTATGAATAATAGAAGCCAGAAAAATGCACTCTGCATAGGTCTTGAGTATAAATGTTATTCGCGAGGCAAGCAAGTAGCTCTCTGCTTATTTCACGGTAGTGAGCAGAGAGTACAATGTTTTTTTTAATATTTCAGTGAATTTAAATTCCTTGAAAATATAATTTATATACTATTCTTACTGCGTACTAATATTATGTTATATAACACTAGCTGACGCATGCGGTTTCACCCGCGTAGTTCCCGGTCCCGTGGGAGATTTGATACATCTTATTACTCGTTGATAACGTAGACATCTATTGCTGAAATAGTTTTCCAACTTTCGCTACTTGCAAAAATACAAATATTTCTTCTTTGTAATATAAGTATAGATATATACGAATTAACGTATGTTATAGTTACTCAGTTGAACCCTTCATGACGAAATATAACGTTGAATTCGAGGAGAAGGTATACGTTTTTTTTATTCCCAGAGAAATTACACAAAACCCGGGTAAGTATTGTGTCAATTATAAGCGGATTAAGTTGCAGGTAAAATATCTAGTAGGTACGAGTACTTAGTGTTATAAGCCACAAAGGAGGTGCTTTAAGCAGTTCAGAAAATAAAGCCAGTCTAGAATTTTTGAGTGAGACGAGCAGACACTTTTTCTCTCTCACAATAATTTTCTATTATTTTTATTGATACTAGTTGCAGTTTTACTGTTTTTATAAATTGAATATATTAACACTATAAACAACGAAGCTTTCAAATGTCCACGCCTAAATAATAACAATTGAATTAGGGCGTTCTAAACAATTTATCTAAATCGCCACCAAAACGGCTAGAAGGACCAGCGGATTGATTGCGAGCGTCGTTGAGATCAAAATTCTGTTCGCATCAGGGGACGTGTCCAAGTAACGAAGACAAATCAAAGTCTCTCTGACCTGCCTCTAGAATGGACACCCTTCTAACATGAGACAGCAAGCCATTAAGTCGAGATAGTGGTATTTATCTTGTGACCCGTCTACCTTTGAAAGTGACGCGGACACTTCGTTGAAAATGGAAGGACGTCTCAAATACTGTTCTTCAATTCCACACAACCCTTTTAATAATTTTCGAAGGACCAAATCTTTCAAATTTAGAACCATAATCATTTTGAATGATCCAAACAAAATATTATGCGGATACATTTTTCCGTCGGTTACAAAGATACCAAAAAGTTATATTGAAGATTCTTACCGATCACAGGGTCCCGATGAAATATTTGAGCACCCTAATCGCAGGAACTACTACAAATTACTTTTGCATTCGATAACCCTTTTATTTAGTAAGTTACTGGAAGGTTATTTCGATAGGGGTTTTGTCTAAGTATTTATGTACGACTATATCGCGATGCGACTTTATCTCGATTGGACTGTTCTTTTATATTATACGATATTTACCGATATCTCATATATGCTTAACTCAGATTTAAACCAAGTGTAGCCATGAATTACATCTGTTTACTCGGACGTCCTACGTTTATCGTAGGCATGTAAGCGCTTATAAATTATCCGTAATACAATATTACCTTGTTTGTATCGATTAGATCTCAATATGAAGGCCAGAACCAATCTGCTAAGTAAACAAGCCTTGGCAAACGTCTTGTAAACACAAGCTCGTCTTATTTGTCGCAGCTCATGTTAGAAAGCTTTTTGTTTGTCGTGTTCCGAGCCCAGTGTCGTCGACATAAGGCTGTAATTTGGAGAGCAAGTTTATTATTATATTACATCAAGAGAGTGTTCTTAGGTAAATGAACATACATTACGAAATATGTAACCTTTTTTCTGGCTATGGGAAAATAATGGCATCAGTTAGCCCCATACTGATGTATTATGTTGTAATAGATTATTAATTTATTATTTATCAAAAGTCCTCATTAAACATAGAAAACTATCAAGATCCCAAGATAACACCCACATAACCCAAATACGCCGTGAGAACTTAAAGCGGAATGTATTATGTAAAATAAACATCACTAGCAATTTATAGCCTGCAAAGAGGCTTTGTTTGCTTCAAAACAAGGCCTTGGTTTGACGGTTCCCTAAAATGTTTTCCTTGGCCCTATTTTAGGTAAACAAGCGTAAGCATTTTTACTTTACCGAGCGTGCGGCCGCATCTTAAACATGCATAACCGCCCAATTATTACTGGTTACACGATTATCGATCCGCGATTTCATAATACATTTAACATATTAATGTGCAACAATGTTTATAAGAATTTAGTGGTATTATACTTCAAGGAAAATGATTGCATTTGAAGAATATCGATTGCTTAATTTGCTGATGTGCTGTTCAGGGAATATATTATCGAAACATATTCAATATTTTAAAAAATATTTATTTTTTCTCTCTGCTAACGAAACTTTCTCATGTCTATGAAATATTATAGTTATTTATGTAGCTACTAAGTAAAAAAATTCTCGCGATCTTGGTTACATGGCCGTTACTACGTTTAAAAAATAATATATGCAGAAAGTAATATCGGGAAATTGACACCGATAATGTATGGGATAAAGGTAACAAATGTTTTGTAAAACCGCCTTTATTAAAGATACCAAAACAATCCAAGCTCACAAACGACTTGAAAATTACACTTGGGAGAAATAAACAGCGAGGCGAAATGAAGTATGATCAATCACGCCAATAATAAAACCAAAAAATCTAAAAAACAAAGTGTCGCGTGGTGTAATTACATACAAGTGGCATAAAGCAATTGAAACTTTTTGCGTCTGCAGCCATATTTAAAGGGATGCAGGAAAACGATTATACTCCCGGTTAGGGGAAACTCATAGTTACTGCACATGCCGGGTTCCCGCACGAACGTTTTTGATTCACTTATGTTGTGGAGATAATGCCTTTTTGGTGTCGACTTTTTTAGATGGATTCTGTCGTTTATGTGAGACAGCTGGGAACTAAAAAAGCCCGTAAATGGTAGTCAACTTGTGCTTTGAGAACGCGATCCGGGTGTTGGAGTTATAGTCAAATCGTGTAGCCACTATTAACTGAAGACTAACACTTAACAAAATAACTAAAATTCGCTGTACTCTTAGCGGTTTTTCAATTATACGAGTAACTGATGCTCGGAATTGAATTTATGTATAGATTTAAAATGTTTTGCAAATATTTATTATTGTGTCGATCTATGTGCTATGATATTGTACAGATATAGTTACTAGCAGTGCCCTGCTAGTAACTATATCTAGTTTAACTTCCGCGGAACCCTAATTGTTTTTTTAAATAAAAGTAGCCTAAGTTATTCCTTGTAACATTAGCTATCTGCCAGTGATAGTCCTGTTAAAATCGGTGCAGTAGTTTCAGAGATTACCCGTAACAAACAGACAGACAAACAGAGAAAATTTGGTGAATTTACATCGTACGTTACATCGCCTATCGCCATTTACAGAATGGCGATAGGTGATGCAATATTTCCACACTTGACAATGTAAACAACGGAATCGTCCCTCTCATGTTAACTCGTGCAAAATAATTATATTATTGCTAATATGCAGACTCTGAAGAGCCCACTGAAGCATGCTCAAAAGTTACCCAACTTGGTAGAAATGAGAGGTTTAACTTAATAACTTTGTTGTTGGTAATGTTGAAGAGAATTTATCAAAGTAGCTTAGTACAAATACTAAGCTAGCTTTAAAAAATGCTGATTTCACCTTTGTGGTAAGAAATTTCCTAATAAGGTAGTGAATTTAACTTTGTAAGGACTCTCAGATTATATAAGTTTTATTCATGCATAACATCACTGAGGATTCGGCTCAGAGTAAGGAACTCCAGTTTCTACTAGACTTAAGCTAGTATTGTATTCTAGTATATCTATAAATGGAAAGTATGTAGGAATATTCATTTAAACCTTGTATTGAAGTACTGGGGCCCAACCATGGGCTCTTATTGCAATGTTATTACAGTTGTGTGACAGTGACAGACTTATATACATCTTATAATATGAGTATGAGAGATTATGGCAATAAGAGTACATGATAGGGCTGAACTTGATGCTGAACATGCTTAGATCTATGTTAGGGGTTGGTTGCTTAAATTGTATGCGTGAGTGAGTTGTCGCTGTATCCTATGCAATTCCCTCCATGGTCGCTGTCCAAGCTTAATCTATACCTAATTACATTGATACTCTGGGAGATGAGATTGGCTACAAATGCAATCAATTCGTTATTGATACTTGTATTAAGATCATATCAGACATAACTCGATATTCGATTAACGCGAACACGGTCGGATTAGGTGGAAAAACTTGGATTTCAATTAACGTGCGCTTGTTTCACACCAGCCAACATAGATGGGAATTGGCTGCACAGCCAGTTTGCGACACGTCCGCTAAATTACTTGGAACGGTTTGTTACAAATATTTCTTTTTTTGCTGTAATTCAGCCAGTGTTAACTAGTGTAGACGATTCAGCGGTTTTCCGTGTAGGGTCCAAATTGTATTACTTGTTGTGCGCTCTCTCTTACTCTCTGTTGATTGTTTTCTTTATGTGTTAGGTATAAACAGCATGAAAATAAATAGCAGACTAAAATAAAATTATAATAAAACAGTTATTTAATTCATCATTATTCTCCGTGAAACTGTGGTATGTGGTTTGGGTATCTACCATAAGAGACTTTTGGTATTTTGAATAGTAGAAGAGACTAATTGTTTTCTTAATGAGTCAGAGTTCAGGATTAAATTATTCAATGATTACTTATATGTATTTTGGGACCGTTCTATATTAAAGTAGAGTCTAATTAGATTATAATATTTTCAGTAATATAAGCGAAACTCTTACTTTCAAAATTAACAAAATTAAGTCAACACTTTCAAGTTGGACGCAGTCTAGACGGGTGTACATGTACGTAATACGACGTAATAAAGTATTTGCGACGTAAAATATGCATTTAGCCGTGAACTTAACGACACCTGCGAAAATATACATATATACTGTAAAACAGTTGTAAAATAAATTAAGGAAAATTTGATAACGTACGGCCAATATAAAAAAGGATTTTTAGTTACTAAGATGATATTAAAAGTAATGATCCCGTTGAGTTTGAATCATCAGAACGTTTTCTTGGGCTGTCACATACACTGTCAGACTCAAATTTTGTTGCGTATATTATACACGAAATATATTGTTTGTATTCGCTTAAGCTTGAACCCTTTGAAAACTTTCATAATTGTGTCAAAACAGTACAAACAAACCTCGCTAAAAACCCTTTAAACATTCGCAAATTGAAAACCGTCCTTGAGCTACACGACGAATGCAAAATATATTTTGAAATGCCAAACAAGAAGACATTAAAATCCGTGTAACTGACAAAGCACTCTGCGTTCCACGAGTTACGTCAAAGAACAATGATGCCGGTACTCCACTGTTATGGCCTGGAACACACTCGGTTAGATGGGCTGGGATGGGATGAACGGGAAAACAGGAATGCTGACGCTTTAAAGTACACTGAAAGTTGGTTTAACACCTGAAATACTCAGATAGAATCTTGATGATTCATCTTTCTCAGATAAGGGGGCCTACCATCATCGGTTCAAACAGCGCGTATTAAGAACTTCTCTATGCCTAGACAAAGTTACATTAATTTCACGCTTGCTATTAGCGAATAGAAACGATATAGAGAAACATATGGTATGTTTGGAAATTATATAAATCTGTCATGTCATTATCATTCATTTTGTGTCGTTTCTATTAGCGAAGCATAAGGTTAATGTTACTTTGTCTGTAGACTTTGACGTTTCATTTTATTACCGCAAAACTAAACGTCAAAGCTAATAAGTTCTTAATACGTGCTGGTTATACGATCACAGTGTGCACTAAGACACAGATAGAATTACTTTTTTAATAATGTAACTATTGAGATTAGAGTCAATTAGTTCGTGATCGGTTTTTTAAGTAATATAATGGCAGTTGCCAATGTAATGTGTTTTTCTGATAAACAAAATATTAAGTAAAGATATAAACATATGTGAATTGATTTACTATGTAGATAAACATGTATTTCATTTGACCTAGGTGGTACTAGTTGATCACGAACAGGAAAACTTTCGTTCAATTTATAGAAACGCGAGAATGCGGGTATTTTAGTAACGCTTTTCTCAGAAAAATGTTTTAATAATGACAGTGATGAGACACACCTTCTAACATATCACTCGTATATTGAAATAGTAGAGTTATTTTCTTAATAAACGCCTACGCAACTTCTGTTCCTTTGTGTTACATATTTTTATAATGCGTAACGTATTTCCAGAAAAATACCGCCATGTTATAAAAATAATATGGCAGTATTTTTACTACAGTAAATAGCCTAAAATTATAAAAAAAAAGCATGTATCGCAATTTTTTTCATGACATTTTATCGCTTTTTTTTTGTACACAGTACCATTGGTGAATCATTTTCAAAGGTTCTATTATTCCAGAATCGCAAATCGTAAATATTTGATAACCCTCCTAGTAGTATAAGGACTTACATTTTATGTTCAACCGTAAATAAGTATTAATACAAAGAGCCCGAAAACCAAAGTTAATTAAGTGAAAAATCTATGTTCGTCTGATCCATTTGGAACTCTTCAATGAAATACGTTCGCTTGTTGTGTACAATAAAAGGGCTGACTCCCTAATTTCAAGCACCTATGTATGCACCATGCACCCGTTTGCCAACAAACACCCAAGGGTTAACAGTCTGCTGCGTAACAGAGGGTGATCAAAAAAAGAACACCTGTGCATTTTAGGTTTTATTAACTTTATTCTTTAAAAAAGTGGGTTTTTTATTCATTTCATTCATTCCAGTTTACGTTTCAATAGACTCTAACTGTTTTTTTGACTCTTAACACTTTTTTGCTAACTGCCAGTTAAAATCTACTTTAAAAAAATCCCGTCAAAATCAGTCCAGCTGTTTTAGATATTAGCCGGTTCAATAAATATTTTTTTTTAATTGGTTTTATTAATGCAAGTACCTACTGTATATACTTTCATATGTATTTGATGAAAAGATGTTAATTTCAAACAGTTATCAGAGAACATTAAATTATATGGAAACCGTAATGCCTATAGAGGTTAGTAAAATATTAATACTATATATTAAGATATGCTTGAGATGCTAGGCGAGCCTCGTCAATTGAATTTCAATACAAATTACTATTCCACATTCAATAGAGTGATGTAATTACATATAATTAACTATGTATACATACATACATTCATGCATACATATGCAGTCGGAATTAACCAAAAATTGCAAAAAAACAAGATTGCCAATTTTTAACAACACGGTTTGTTTCAAAACATTCTGTCGGACTAACGAACCATGCCGTCGAATCATGTCTATTCTCAAATATGATGTTCAGTTTCGACCGCAGTATTGTGATAAAAAATATGATAGCGTTTATTTATAGCTATTCAAAACAAATGGACGGCAGGCCTTTGCTGACGCGTATATAAATCAGTGCTTTTACGCCGATACCGGTCACTATAACTAAATATAAAGTTAATCAAAGGTCAGCTTCCTACTTAGACAAGAATCATCGTACGCATATCCCCTTTCCTCCTTTTCTCCCCATCAAGGAGCGTTGGTGACTATCGATAAGTAGCGTTATGTGACTGCGATCTTCTGTAAAGCAGAGGTCCCATTCTTCAGTTGGGCAGCTTCTCTACCTTTATAAAATTTTCGGACGTCAGACTAATATAGGAACTAAATTAAGTCTTGGTTCAAGTAAGTATGCGTCTGTTAGGCTGACCACACATACGCAATAATATTGTCAATATAGTGAATATTCATAATAATATTGTGGACAAATTACGATATTTTCCGTAATATTGTGAACATTGGCAATAGTTTATTGACTGAATATTGTGTGTGTGCAGTATGGGGCTAGCCTTACCGTATTTAGTAGCTGTCCTTGTGTATGTATTTATTCTGTGCCACTACCCCATCTAGTTGATAAATGCACGCAACTAGAGACTTACAGCCCCCATGTTGATATGGATGGCATGAAATTGAGATTATGAGGGACTCAGATATATTGTTCCATTGATTATCTGACGTGGAAGCTGTAAATAACATACTTTGTTTTGGTAAGAGCCATTGTACCAAGTAAAATCTCCGTACAAGTGCCGCCACGAATCATGAGCGCTGACCGTGAATGCACAATAGTCATTTTATGAATATGTCCACAGATATGGATAGGTTCTGTGAGGCTGTCTCTATCTGTATGTTTAGCGCGCAATACATGCGCAGTTATACCCACTATTTCGCTGTACGCTCATAGTTCGTGACGGCACCTGTCAGGTGAGATAGGTTCCCGATCCGAATAATGATTGGTACATATAAATATGGTATACATACTTACTAGCTATAGAGAGAGACAAGTTAATGTAAAAAAAATAACGTAATTTTTAAACGCAAATAATCGAAATAATCAAATACTTACCGTACCGAATAAATACAGAGCCGTGGTGGCCTCGGGGTTAGAGCAGTCGCCTGCTACGCAAGCGACGCAAGTTCGAATCCCAGCGGGGCATTTACCAATGAGTTTTTCTAAAAAAAAAAAGACTTACGTACAGTGATTTCACACCACGTGCTTTACAGTGGCGGAAAACATCGTGAGGAAACCTGCATATGTCTGAGAAGTAATTCAAAAGATGTATGTATAGTGCCTGAGGCGGCGATAGACTCACCATCTGTCACGTTAGCACTTAATCAAATTCGGTGAAAAGTGGGTGTTGTGATTACAACACCTCTGCCTACCCCTTCGGGGAATACAGGCGTGAGCATATGTATGTCAAATACTTACTGCATACCAAGTATAAGTTAGCATCAAACATGAACGCGTACTGATATATCTAGGTAATCTAATAAATATACCCTAGTTTAACTCAATGTCTACTAAATATTTCATCTAAAAAAGTTTTCTGCAATAAGGTAACTTAACATTGAGGTAAAAGTCGTGAGATATAAAAGCACGCACTGAGCACTTTTTAAGTCATCGCGCCATCATAAAGATAATTTATCACACTTTTATATCGCGATTTTCCTTCGGTTAAGTGTAGGGGTAAACTGTAGTAAGTGCTGTTGATAAATCGTGTTCAGATATCATTTTTATTTTACTATCCTTTATTACATAAGGCGTATGTTTCATGTTATAGTAGGGGACCCATTTTCACTGCACTGTGTTTTTTTGAAAATACATACCTCCGTGAAGATTCTTTGGTAACTATAGATTTTCGATGAATGTTTATAATTAAAGATGCATTGCTACGAACAAATAATTATATTGGTTTTTTTATGGTTTTAAATAAAGGCTTAGGTTCGTTTCTGACAAAAGTAAGGCACTAATGAATGTTGAAATTATCACCACTTCAGAAACTAGGAGAGGAACCTACAAGATATTAGGCATTTAGTACACAGATAGTGAAAAACAAAATTGTTTTGAACATTCGAGTAACGAATTCATTCATTCGAGTAGATCTTACATAAATTACTAAATATAGAATCGAATAGTGATCCTATTTCTAGCATTTTTTCTCAATCCCAAAACCCCAGACCAAATGATTGTATAAAAGATCCTTACTTTTATGAGTTTTACATTATTTGGTATTCATTCCAATATTCCGTTCAATGTCGGTAGCTCATTGGGGAATTCAAAGTATTCGCGAGTCCGATTGTTGTCCAAGATTTCCATCCGGAATGAGGCTGATATTCGGAGACTATTTGTAACAGACGTAGCTATACGATAAGGAATGTTGATATGCAAATGCTTAGTTTTATACTCTAGTTACCTCCTGGATCACATATTTACAAAACTTTAGACTAGTACCAAATGACTTTCGTTACTCATGTGTAGGCACTGTTAATGATATTGTAGCACTTAATATGTTACGTTATTAGTTATCGGCGCTAAAATCATGTAGTGAATGACAGGATTAGCACGTGAGTAAAATAATTTATTTTGAAACGCGCTATTGATAGAATATGTATATTTAGTTCTAAGTATTAAATATCATTGAGTGCGGCACTGTTTTAATAAGTTCACAAAAAAAGCTTAAATAAAAATATTCCTTTTTAAGCGTGACGTGATATAATTTCATCAATTAATTCAAGATGCTTTATTTGAATTATGAAAAAACTGCTAATTTCGTCGAAATACAGATTTTTGGATGAACCTAAAACCATAAAGCTATTCACAGATCTCAGACTCTTGATTAATCTACTTCAACAATCATGTGTACATTCACATCCACAAGTGTATACATATGTATCTAATGCAAGTCACAAAACATGAAGCCAGAATAAAGTTTTTCAAATATCTCTACAACTCCCCTTCCCTATTGAATCCTTTCAATACGATGACCGGTGCGCAACAAAGCGCAGTTCTTATCTGAGTACTTCATGAATCGCCAGTACCTGGTGGAATTAAAACTTGGATAGAATACTCCTCCCGAGGGTTGAGGTCTGAGGTTAGGGTCCGATTGAATGCGGTCAGTGCGGCTAAGGGGGCTTCACATCCCAGTTTAGAATGCCCGCTGCGGTTCGATTAACTAAGGTTGCAATTTCCCTCATAGATTGTCTTCTATTAATTCTGCTCTGGATACATTGTTTATGGATAGTTTACTGTGATTGAAGTTGGAGGGGTGTGCTTTGTATCAGCGTATCTTTGCTTTATTTTTTAATCATGCCTGTATTCTCCGATAGGATAGGCAGAGAAGTGCTCATAGTACCAATTTCGTCAGTTATGTGTTTTAAGTTCCATGCTATAGAAGGCGAGCCTATTGTCACTAACCAGGCTCTAATCCTGACTCCGCGCTGCTACTACTGCTACAATTATAGATGGAAAAATCCAATAACAATTTGACCGGGGACATTTATTTAAACATTAATTTAAATTATTGATATATATGTTAGTAAAGTAATACAATTTGTCTAAAACCTTCTTTGCATAATTTACATTTAATCAAGCGTCCTAAATGATACTGTACGTGATACAAAAACTGTAATCGCATTAACAATCTTTTACAACAATAACACACATGATTTGGCCCGACTACTTTGCTAATCACAATGACTTATCAAGATAGCAGTTGTACTTATAACGCTCTTAGAGTGCATTGGCACTTGAGTACGTGACTCATCGAAACCAAGTGAATGAGTGTAAGAGTAAAGGTCAAATGTTCCGAGATAGACAATGTTGATAACATTATTGTTAATTATGCCATGTCTTGTCATTGCAATACACTTCTCACTTATGTCCTCAAATTAGCAATATAGAACCTAACACTAAGTCAAATAAAATTGAAAATGGAATACGTCTAATAACATTAGAACTTTTGGCCGTTGTCACCACATGCAACTTAGTAAATTTCTCAGCAATGAATTTAAAACTTTGTTTAATCCGCTTAAAGTTTACATTTGATTGTTCACGACAATGATAACGTTTTGTTTGAACAACCCTTTAGTTCAAGTATTCTTGTAGTCATTGTTGCTAATGAGTCGGTGATTCATTGCGTTATTGAAAGGCACTTTTAAGGTAAAGATGCCACTATCTGGTACAAAGCTGGGGGCGTACTATGATAGTTTTAAGCAGGGCTGTATTAAGAACTTTCTAGCTTTGACGTTTCGTTTAGTTACCGTAAAATAAAACTTTATAATAAAATTCCTCTTCAATCCCTAGTAAGCCATATTTGTCATGTGTCTTTCACAAATTCCATACGCGCGTTATTGTCCTCAGCATAACATGACCAAATGCTAAGGTATTATTGTAACTCATTCCTTACTTTTTACATTCTAGTGCTCAATAAATAAAGGCAAATGAACAGACATATTGAAAAAACCGGAATAATAATCACAACCCAAATTGAACCCGGCCAAAAGTTACAACTTATTAAATTCTTGGCCTTTGGTAACTTCAAAGAAAGTAGAGAAAATTTCTAATCAAACGAGATAATTACTATATTTATGTACATGGGGTATTAAGTACGTTTTTGGCACACCATAGGGTTGCAAAGGGCTTGCATTAATTCAAAGGGCACGTCTCGTTTCCCGTCCCGAGCACGGAGTCTGTCGAAATGTTAATTTACCGGAAATTAAAGTTGTTTCAACTTGTTACCCTCTGGACACGACTCTCCGTATATTTATATCCGTGAATCGTATAAATCGGTATTTTTTAGGATTTCCGAGTCAGATTTTTCTGAGTGTGTCATCTTTCGTTGAATTTTATTTCGTTATTATTGGTTTTAGTTGTAAGCTTATATTACAAAGACATAATTAAAGAAAAGAAACAAATGTTCCACTTGGTAGTAAACGAGCTATTATAACCTTTAAAGGCATGCAACACTATGAGTGTTATGAATCTCTGTGCCAACATAGTAAGAGATGAAAGAGTCTCGCTAAGCCCAGCATAGTACCTACATTACAACACTATATACACAAATCTAAGGTATTATTATTTTGCGGCAATCTTCTATCAGGTGGAGGTATAGTCCTCTCTCGGGAACCTACATTACCCTTAAGAGTATTTATTTGCCTTCCACGTTTATGAATATGCGTATAGAAACTAGTATCACGTAGATAAATAGAACTAGGCTCATGTGTAGACAGACGCAGTACATAGCTGTATATCATAATACCTAGTCCGCCTAGTGTGTTTGTACTCCGGACATTGCTGAAATACTACACGCCCTGAAATTTAATTAACCACCCCTTCTAAACCCCTCAACAAGTTCACTGTGTGTTTAGATAACACTGTATTTTATAGCTTAATGGATTATGATAGTGAGTTTGTCTGCATGCAATAATAAAACATAGTCTAGGTCATTCTAATATATTATATTGCATTCCTATTAAGTTCTAAAAATTCTAAAAGGAAGTGGGTATTTTTATATACTTTACTTGGAATTTTTTTAACAGCAGATTATTGGATTTTTTTACTTTCCTATATTTAATATTATATAATTTTGAAATTCCTGATAAGCGCAATTTTATTTCAAATTATAGTTAATATGTTACCTGATTCAGCGATGAGGTGAATTGTGATGTAAACAAAATTATTTGAATAAATGGCAAAATTATTTGAATAATCTTTTGTGGAATTGTAAGCTCATCAACTTAATATCCACGTAAAATATATTTTATACAACTAAATACTTTTACTATAATACAAACGGTATTTCAACAAACTCGCACATAAAAGAAGACCGTATTAGATGTTTTCGCCAAGTCAGTATTGGTATAAAATTTTACGAGTAATATGAAATGCGCTGACCTGACTTGTAATAAAAATCGCCAGGTAAAATTTGCAAAATTGTGCAAGTTACAAGTATATAAAGTTTTAATTAGATTCGGTATTAATTGGTATCAACCCCATAGTCTCACACTTGAGAAATAGGTTTTGATATAACCTTGATAGAAATTGATAGGTAATCTTTGTTTGTCTTATGGTGAGATATACTTTATATAACTATATATGTAATATATGTATATACAACACACTTATTATAATCAATTCAGGATATAAAACAACTTAGTTCTCTTAAAATATATTCTATTCATTATTGATTTCGTAACAACGAACATTGTTTTTGAGAGTTCTCTGGACCCCGAGAGACTCCTTGTTACGCTACCTGTGTTAAATTGAAACACAGTCAAACATTTACACGTATATTACTAGAACCTTTTTCATTGAAATTATTAGTTCCATATACGATTGAATCGGCATAGGAGGTGATGATTTCGCTCTCTGGGTATTGTGAATCACTCACTCGAGAGATAGCACGTGAAATAATAATGATAAGATTGTCGCTGACATACTGTAACCTGCGGATACTACGTCAATCGATAAATGTGTCGATCGAGACCTAATGCCACTCATATAAGATACGATTATGTCAGTGTAGAGTAATATACTTTGTATCAACATCGTCGACTGTGTTCATAATCAACTTTTTATTCTCAGTCAAAATCAAGGCAGCTATTGTCAGAAAAGATGCCGATTCCAAAGTCATTATCGCTAGCAATTAATATTTAATATTTGACATTGAATATTTATGTTTATAAAACAAATTTCCCTGCACATGTTTAATCCAAAACAATCATGTCAACATTCACCCCCACTGTACCAGACTGGGTTTTTTGACGTGTGTGTGTAGGTGACAGCTGTCCGAACTTATTTTTACTTCTAGTCACCGTATAAATATAAACAGTAAGAAACCTAGACAAATTGTTTGAAATACGAAAGAACGTGAAAAATGTCTGTAGAAGACGTAAATGACGTATACGGGACACGGACGACGTGTCACCCTTACTGTCATTACGCCAAGGCCGCTTATTATCTCCTAGATGTGCACGTCTGTGTGAGTGTGTCGAACGATTTTTTCCTAGATTCCGTACTGCTTGTAGTAAGCGTATATCAGAATCAGCAGGCAACGTGTAAAAAGAAATATCAGCTGAGATGCAACATAGACCGATTTTTCTTCAGAATCTCATAATATACACCTACTACTATTATAAATCTCAAAGTTGGTAAACATGTAATCATGAGAAACTGTTAGATTGATACACATGCAGGCATGTTTGCACTTTAGTTCAGAGTACAGAGTAGGTTGAGTGGCTTACGGTAATGATTTATTTTAGTTTGGTTCATTCAAATTTCAAATACCATGCCCTTAAATTGTGTGGAAAAAATCCTCTCATTAAACCTCAGAAAAAATTGAGATGACTTTTGATGTACATTTTATATTATTATTTACGCATGAGTTCTATGTACGAAGCTATTATAGACATTACATATTCAATATTAATAGAATTACTGACTGTATTAAGATTAATGAGTGCAAATGAAACAAGCAGGTTTGCAAGAGGACCGGAACGGCGTCTTCTCTATGATCACCCTGTACGTTTGTGCTTGACGTTCTTACCCACATAATATGTGGGTTTGTATATGTTTAAGGTTGTAAGGGAATGCAAGTGCTATGACTGAAGGAATTCTCGTAACATACCGAAATATTTAAACACCCCATTCCAAACATTGTTTGGTCAAAGTGGAATGGCGCTGTATTCTGTATGATCATTAGGGAATGCAGGTGGGAAATATCCCGTGAAATTCTCAATAACTGCACACCCTATCGGTGCAACCACAAAACATGGATACCTCATTTAATTACATGTGCCTCGGATCCAATGCGTTCCAATCATGGTTTATTAATGGAACAAATGGATTACATTGGAGTGTTTGAACCGCGTAGGTAGAGAACAAAATTAATAATGCAATGCTACTGTTTGTTTTGCAATTATAAAGCTTAATCTTTAATCCGATGGTGCGTTTCAGCTTGTACATACTATTACTTTTACTTCAACGAAATATAACAAATAGTAAGTCAGTGTAGGTAACGTCGTATCAGTTACTACAGCCGCGTTATTCTGTAAGGTTCTGTTAGTCATAGTTACTCCTTGTAATATTACCTATACATCAGTGAAAGTCCCGTTGAAATCGGCCCATCCGTTTCGGAGTTTAGTCGGATCAAACAGACAGACGGAAAAAAAAATTGGTTTTCGTTTATCAGTATCGTGTATAGTCTCATGCATTTAGTGAAAAGCTGGTATTTTGGAATTACGAACAGACACTCCGATATTATTTATCTGTATAGATGTATTACGTATCAATTCCCTATGATTGAAACCGACGCTCGACGTCGACCTAAACGCTGAGAAACCTTATAGAATAAGGTGGCTGAATATAAAAAGACTTAGATATCCAGTACAGAATGCGTAGTTAGGAGCAAATCCACATTCCTATGAACCTGCTTAAGCAAGACACTGAGACTTCATTTTTGACGTGGTAACATTAAAGACTGAACAATGATAGTATTATTCACTGCATAATACGGTCAAGCAAGTCTTATATGAAAACTAACACGATGGTTTTTATCCAAAATTAGTCAAAACAAAAAGTAATTACATACCCTCATTGTATTCACCGAAGGGGCCTACCCCTTGTACCCAAAGGTGTACATACATACATATGCTCACGCCTGTATTCCCCGAACGGGTAGGCAGAGGTGTTGTAATAACTACACCCACTTTTCACCGAATTTTGATTAAGTGCCAACGTGACAGATGGTGAGTCCATCGCCGTCTCAGACACTTTACATATTACGTCATTGAATTACTTCTCAGAAATATGCAGGTTTCCTCACGATGTTTTCCTTCACCGTAAAGCACGTGGTGTGATCACTGTACATACGTTTTTTAGAAATACTCATTGGTACAGGCCCCGCTGGGTTTCGAACTTGCGCCGCTTGCGTAGCAGGCGACTGCTCAAACCTCAAGGCCACCACGGCTCAAGGTGTACGTACACTGAACATAATATAGTACATCCATATATATATATATATATATATACGATACTGATACAGAAAAACCAATTATTAAATTTTTTTCTGCAAGTCTGTTGCGGCTAATCTCCGAAACGGCTTGGCTGATTTTAATGTTACAAGGAGTTACTTAGGCTACTTTTATTTAAAAAAAACATTAGGGTTAACCCACGAAACTCTACACGGGGGAAACCGCGGTGCACAGCTAGGATTAAAATGTATATATAGAAACTCAGACTGCACTAAAATAACATAGTAGCTAGGGTTCCTACATGTACCTACGACAAATTCCTGTGCAAATATGTACCTTCGCACAGCCAGCCAGCCATTCTTATATGACCTCCAGCATACATAATACTAGGCAAGCATACACCGTGGGCACGTAAGGCGTTAGCCACAATGACAAATCCTTCGTTTCGGTGCATGCAAGGCCTGTGTGAACATGGCTTATGTAGAACGTGCTATCGGATTACGAGTGATATTTATGGGTACATGCCATACGCAGATGTTCACAGACTTGCAATTTTTATTTGAAAATGGATTTTATATAAATGTTACCACGAACAATATTGAAAATAAAAACAATAAATATGCTCACGCCATGCCAGAAGGGTACCCCGACGGGGTAAGCAGAGGATAACACCCACATTTTATGAATATGATGAAGTGCCAACGTGACAGAGGGCGAGTCCACCGCCGTCACAGACACTATACGTCTTTAAATTACTTCTCAGACGTATGCAGGTTCCCTCACGATGTTTTCCTTCACCGTAAAGCACGTGGTGTGAAATCACTGCACGTGAGTTTTTAGAAAGACTCATTGATACAGGCCCCGCTAGGATTCGAACTTGCGTAGCAGACGACTGCTAAAACC
Source organism: Watsonalla binaria (assembly GCA_929442735.1). Taxonomy (NCBI): domain Eukaryota; kingdom Metazoa; phylum Arthropoda; class Insecta; order Lepidoptera; family Drepanidae; genus Watsonalla; species Watsonalla binaria. The sequence continues at coordinate 5,255,220 of OV838932.1, forward strand.
CCGAAGCCACCACGGCTTCTACCAACAATATTTATCTATATGTATTAGTGATATAATAAATAGGAAATGCTTTATTCTCTGTCTGTTTGTAAGGAATACTACATTTTAGTTGAGTAACCCAGACAGCGTCAGACTCACTATGTGTCACGTCGGCACTTAATCATCTTCGGTGAAAAGTAGGTGTTGTTATACATGACAGGATTAAACGAACTTACCTCAAATGAAGTGGCGCATTTTTGACATCGCGTAGAGTAGCGGATCGACGGACTACAGGGGCCCAACCAGTGACAGATTTATACACGTCAAATACATCTGTCTCATAATAAGAGTAAAACTATCATGACAATAAGAGATCATGGTAAGGCTCCTGGGCCAAGTCTTGGACCAAGTACGAATATAATCATACTGACCAAAAAGAAAGAATTTCATAATATATTACTATATTTTTAATACATTTGGTTATGATAGCATATCTAAATTGTCGTATTTGACTTTATATAAGAAAAACATAATAATATTCATATGAATTTCATTATCTATAATGACAATTTCAAAATATTTATTGGTCAAATTACACTCAAGTCACCCTGACTTAGCCGGCTTATCTGAAAATTCTCCATTTGAAACTAGGAAATTAATATTCATGAGGGGTAATCTTTATCGTTCATTTCACACCATTAAGCCATCGAACGCAGAGGCGATGAATCAACAGTCCCTCGGTTTTGATAGCTTTGGCTTTATGCACAGATTTAGTTAACCGACGCTTTTGTCGTCTCAAAAGTTAGAATTAACAAGTAATGGTTTCAGGTTAATTTACCTTACGTTCATACAGCTGATTCATTCTCAAATAGCTATACAATTCTAACATTTTTCAATAGAACATAGTTTACACGAAGACTAGACCAAACTCGAACTAAAACTATGTTCATCCCTTTTTAAATCCGTATCATAGAAAGAGATGGAGCAACTTTAAAAACCAAGGATTTTTTTAGCCTTTATTTTGTAGGTAATAAGGGGACTAACCGACTAAAAATGATATATACAAATTATTGCTCGATAAAATCAGATGTCGTTTAAATTGAAAACCATTTTTTTTCAACCGTAATAATTTATCTTTTCAATCATTCAGGCCTAGACATCTAAAAAGTGGACTTTGAGCATTATTTGTACTTGTAATTGATTAAGTGTGACGTGCTTTACGATGAAGAAAAACATCGTGCGGAAACCTGAGAAGCAATTCAATGACGTATGTAAAGTGTCCGAGACGGCGATGGACTCACCATCTGTCACGTTGGCACTTAATCAAATTCAGTGAAAAGTGGGTGTTGTGATTACAACACCTCTGCCTACCCCTTCGGCGTGAGCATATGTTATTGATTAAGTGGTATATCTTAAAGGTACAAACCCAACAAAATTGTACCTGACTGGGAATCGCAGGATATCTGACGTCACTTCAAGTGCATTTATCTGAACCAGGGAAGCGAAATCAAGTGTACCTACTCCATGCAAGATCAGTATAATCGAATTACCATATCCTTTGATGACTAAGATCTGAAGAACGTGACACTTATACATGCGCGACATCACTAAAGTGCGCTTAAAAAGCGAAAGAAGGTTTTAAGCACAAGACAAGTGGCTTGTCATGCGGCTTTTCTCCTCTATCTATATCTATACATAAATAAGTGTCTGTTTGTAGTTCCAAATTAAAAGCTTTTCATTAAGCGCGTCTGAAAGTATATACGGTACAAACATAAAGAAAATAATTATGTGTTTTTTTCTGTCTATCTGTTTTTTCTGCCAATTTTAACGGAACTTTCACTGGCAGATAGCTGCTGTTACAAGGAGTTTTTTTAACAATTTTATTTAATATTTCTTCTGCTAAATAAAGCCATCCCTGAAATTAAATCTACGCGGGTATAACCGCGGCGCACAGTTAGCCGGACAGAAATACAATATTGTATTCACAGATTTTGACTTAAAATCTCCCAAGTCTTATTTGGTTAGGAAGCACTTTTGCTCAATAAAACACCTAATACAATTTCCCTATTAAAGAAATGTGAGCAGTTAAAATAATAAGTCATAACAGAGGGTCGATCTCTTTGTCTCCTAATATTATCTATCCGCTCTGGTGGTCCGACCTTAATTTAAAGGGAGGACTTAGATTGCATTCGAGATATTGACAAAGTTTTAAAGGATCTTCATAATGTAGCTACGGAAGAGAACTATCTGATGTTATATTTAACTTTGTTACTGAACACAACGTTATAGTGTGACAAAGTGCTTTTTTTTTCTCATTTTCACAATACTCACAAAGTCAATAATTATTTGATATGATGATATCAATAATTACGTTTATGACATCATTAAACATTTCATTAGAAAAAGGGTACGATGAAATGTGCTTAGCCATCCCTGGAATAGGTAATACTAATAGTAAAAAAAAAAAACAATATTCGTTTAGAATAATAATAAACATATTTATCAAACTGCTTTTGATATTAAATAATTCGCATAGTTTCCCAAAGTAGTTAATGCCAATGTTCAATAATGTATGGAATAACCAGACGCTCAATATCTGCCGTCATCCACAGGCTGTCTGCATAACTCAATATCACAACTATGCGTCGTCCTTTGCCGTCATTTTACTATACAGAGTGCAGACAACCAAATCTATATCTATGCAAATAAACAGTTGTTCACCAAATGAAAGGTTATACGATATACGTAGATAAAAAAATATTCAATTGACATTATTTCCAATTAATTTTAATTTATTTTGGTATAAAGCATCGTAACATTGTATAAACAATAAACATGGACTTCCGCAAAGTAACACCTGGTTCTATTCAATTTATATATTTATTTCTCTGTCTGTCTGTTTGTTCCGAATAATATCTGAAACGGCTGGATTTTAACGGACCTTTCACGGGCAGGCAGATAGCTGATGGTAAAAGGAGTAAACTTGGCCTACTTTAATATTTAAAAAATTGTGCGTATAAAACGCGAAATAAAACATTCCATGAAAATAACCGCGGGGCGCATCTAGTTTCATATAACTCATTGGTATATGCGTTGAAATTAATTAAAGACAAATTATGTTTCATAAGCATTAATATTAATATTAACATTATTTGTATTGTAAGATTTTTTTAATGGACGCATAATGGCAGGAGAAAAAATAATATTAAAATATTGTATGTAACAATTATGAAGTCTTATATAATATATATTTTAAGTTAAATATTCTTATGTAGACTGGTTTCAAATATGTTAAAATTAGTATAAACGATAAATACACAATTTATTTCGCTGCTGTATTCTGTAAGATGGAGGTACTACCTGCTTTCAAAATCTATACAGATAAATAAAATTTAAGTGTTTGTTTGTACTTCCAAAACTACACCTTTTAACTAAATACATATGAAAGTATACACGGTATTGACAGAGAAAGGAATTTTTAAAAATTTTCTTTTTCTGTCCGTCTATTTGTTCCGGCTAATCTCCGAGACGGCTGAACCAATTAGAACGGGACTTTCACTGGCGGGTAGCTAATGTTACAAGGAGTAACATAGACTACTATTTGTTAAAAAAAACATTTAGGTTTCCGCGGGAATAAAATTAAATCTACGCGGGTTATATTGTATTGATATTTCTTCCAGGGAATAATATTCAATTGAAGCTTGAAAGAAAAACTACAGCAAGTCCAACAGCGCACAATACATTAGCCGGCTAACTTTCTGATCTCCAACTATTTAACACCGGCTGTAAATTGTGCGTGTTTTATTAAAACTTGCAACGCCTCGAGCTTTACGAGTGTATTGTGAAGAAAATGGCTAAACTTGGCAACGCTTCGCAACGTTATAATTAATGGCAGGAGGCTGGGCAAAACAAAAAGATAATTGCGCCCAATTAATTTCAACTCCTTGCAAATGAGGGTAGCTCCCTCTATGTCCCCTCAAAGCTTTTATTGGTTTCGGGCGATATTTAGTTGGTCCGATTGTTTGTTTTACGTTTCCACTCGATAATAGATTTTCTTATTGAACCGCCGCGTTCAGTCATTTGTTTCGGGATTCATTAATTTAAAAGGACGCGCGAAACGTATCGGCGCATTTATATTACTGTCTCGTCTCGGACCCTTTCAAAGGTTACATTTACGAATATTTTGAATCTGTCTGACTGAAATTAAAAGTGCATACTGTTGGTCGTAACAATCGTCTTAAAGTAGAAGAAGAGAAACAATAGATAATGTATTTCGCTTAAACAACCACGTACCTGTATTTGAAGTCACGTTCTTACTACGAATTTTACCATTTTCTTTTTCGATTTTTAAATGTATACCTGACTACTTTAGGGTGCATAATTTAAAATCATTTCTAAATACTTGTCATTTTCATATCAAGAGACTATTAAAAGATCGGTCCTCGATCATACACACAAAAGTAAATGCTAACATAAAGTTTATTTTGTTCCAGGCTGCGCTTTGCGCCGACTACAGCGTGCCTGTCGATTGCGTGAATGCTGGTCCGGCTCCGCGGCCCAGCTCTTTCCACGAGATATCTGCTCCCAAAGTAAGTCCTTCACCGATGTATAAATATGCCATCTTGAGTTTTGAGCGCTGACCTTGAATGTACAGAATTATTTTTTGGGTCTTGTCCGAAGCGAGAGCAAACAGAGACATACGCAGACAACTCCACAACGCTCATAGCTCGAGGCACCAGGTGATAGGGCTTATCACAGGTTTGCCACCGTTTTCGTAATATATACTCGCTAGCGTCTCCGCCGAATATTAGTATGAGAAATTGTGCACCGCCTCCCAGCGGTGACGTGAAGAACTAAAATATCTCATACAAATACTGCGTGTGACGCTACATTACAAAAAAGGTGGCAAACCCGTGGTAGGGGTACTGCTATATACTTCGGCACTAGTCCTATATATTTTAATTTGGATTCAGAATGAATTTCATGTTTTTTAACTTCGTGATTCGAACGTAAGCAAAACGAAGATGTTGTATTTCGGGAATTGTCATGATTATATTGTGAGTATTTTATTCATTTCATCCCTTTTTTTGTCACATCATATATTCTAAATTAACTTACGCATCTAAAATAAATAGAAGACCCATGATGAGTAGACTGACATTGGTATATAAATGATACATCTTCTATCAACTCGTCAAGCTTCATACGAATTGAAAGACAATTTAAAGCTTATACATATAGTGAAATTATTATAGTTTAAAATCCCATCTCTATGGGGGAGCAAAGTTCCGTCATAGTGTTATCTTAAAACATAGGTTTAAGAGATCTAAGAATCATAAGAGGAAAATAAACTAAGTTATTGAGCGTGGTTAAATCCTGGAACAACATTATCCGACCTGGTATTCCCACGACCTGCTACAGTAGAAAGGAATTTACAGTAGAATTTTCGTATTAAATATTGAATACCTATTACATAACAATATTGTGTTATCTCGACAACTGCGATTTAAAGCAATCCGAAGTAATTAAGATTGTACCTTGATAAATGTTCTAATAATAAAGCGCTATACAATTTATTTATATTCACGATGGAGAATTTTAGTAAACACGTAATAAAATGCCAATGAGTCATGTAGCAATTCAAACCAAAGCTGATAATTAAGTATCAATTAGAAAATAATAAACTTTGTTAACTGATGGCAACAGTTAAATAAACTTGTTAGATATCTTTAGTTACAGAACACAATTTACAATTCGAACTTATATTAAATCTATTTAGTACGCATATACCAATAAATATTATCCTCGCGTTTCGCTAATAGAAATACTATAAAATTTGAATGGCATATATCACGTGCCTAATTTTTGTCATTTCCATACATTTTGTATTGTTTCTATCAGCGCAAGCGCGAGAGAATGTTACTTTGTCTAGGCTTACAGTAGTTTCAGAGTGATTCGTGGTCCTGATACAGACAAGTAGACAAAAAAATACGGATTATAATACTACAACGATAGCATAGTACTAAATTCAAAACGTTACCTACATTTTTATTATCAGTAAAGATTAAGTAATAAAATATTGATAAAAGATACGCGTTGTTATGTTGACAAAAAAATTATCTTTGTAAGAAACTACTGGCAGGTATATTTTTGTTTTGCATATCAACATAGAATTGACGTTGTATTATTCTATTGATAAGTAAGGATTAAAATTTGATATTAATCTTGATATCTTGTTAATCTTTCAATTACTATAAACATACATACATACATATGCTCACTCCTGTATCCCATGGGGGTAGGCAGAGACCACCGTTTGCTACGATCCTTACATACTTCTTTCGCTTCATCCACATTCATGCATCTCTTCATACACTTTCTTCGGTTACGAGTGCTCCGAATACTCCGAAACTCCTAGGTAATTACTGGGAAATGGTAGTTCTTCTTTATCAGGTGATCAGCCACATCGGGTTGAATCAAGTGCCCACCCCGACAATGTATGGGATAAGGCCCGAGAGTTGATGATGGTAGTTCTTCTTTATATATCGTGTATTGCTTAAAAAAATGTGTTTGGTATTAGTTTGGCTTGTACTATAAGTTTATATTTACATAAAATATTAATTATTTTAATACGGACTAGTTGACGCCTAACAAGGTCCCGCCATTATTTATTTAATTATTTTATGAACGCAATTATAAAATGTAGAGGGTTACAGCAAGATTCCCATCAATTATTTTCTTTCAAAATAAGTAAAATTTTGGTGCCCTTTACTTTTGTGTTACGACACCAATTTTATAAACACATTATGTTTATAATAATACAAAAGCCCAAAAGCAAAAGAATTGGCCTCATATTACTTGTCATAAAAAAATCAGGTAGTCCCAATTCTACAAAGCAGAAGATACTTAATTGTTTTTCTTTAGAATTTAGCCCTGGGATACAGGATCGATTCGGAGCAGACCTTTTTTTTTTTTTTTTTTTTTTCCGACATGGTCTCTCGCAGTTGGTAGGGGGGAGTTACCTCCACTGCTTAACCGGACTAAGGGGCGAGACCCAAGGGCCTCCAGCCGAGCTTAAACTTAAAAACTAAGCAACACAGCTAAGGGCACCCCGGTGCGGGGTTCGGACCTCGGCTTAGGGCGTTGCTGGGGGATGAGCTAGGGAGCTGGATCTGAGTGGTATTATTTAGGGACATGTTTAAGGCTAGTGGCTCGGCGCGCGCCGGCCCTAGCAGAGGACGGGGGGGACGATGACGTAGAGTTCGCGACGAGCCTCGCCGGCGAGGACGGAACAATGGTCGGTTTGGTGTGTGCTTTTGAGACATTGCTTGCTGAAGCAATGTGATATCGTCGTCAGGGTCAATAAGGACATGCCTCGGACGGCGTCGGGTGGAGATTTGGGAGGGGGTATATCGGGCGGCCGATACGATTAGTGGGTTGGGATGTTTTTCAGCAGATTCGAAAAAGCGCTTAGAGGCGCTTTTCATAAACTGTTTTATGGTGGGAATTTTGAAGTCTACATGGAGTTGACTATTGCGAACGTACCACGGGACTCCCGCAGCCTTTCGCAAGAATTTGTTTTGGAGGACCTGCATTTTATGGATGTTAGAGCTGCCCGTGTGTGCGAAAACAACACTGGCGTATGTCATAATGGGACGGATGCAAGAGAGATAAATTCTCAACTTAGATTTAAGTGACAATTTACTCCGTGCATTTAGTAGGTAGTGGAGTCGACCAAGGGCAAAGGAAGCACGTGACCGTACTTTCTTTGTGTGGGATGCAAAGGACAACCTTTGGTCGAGGATGACGCCTAGGTATTTGGCCGTGGATTCCCAAGGAATCGGTTGGCCGAACATGGTTACAGATGGAGGAGGATCGTGATATCGGTCGCCAGAGCGGCAGAAGAGGACAGCTGCGCTCTTATCTGGGTTGACTTCAAATCTCCATTTCCGGAACCATTTGCCAAGGGCATTGGCTGCGGTTTGGAGATGTTTGGCGATCGTATGACGGTCTCTGCCTCTATAGTAGATAGCCGTGTCGTCGGCGAAGAGAGCTAGATCGGCACTGGGACTTTTGGGGATATCGCTGGTGTACAGCGTGAAAAGGAGTGGGGAGAGCACGGAGCCTTGGGGGACTCCAGCACGAATGCGGCGAGGGGAAGATAATGAGCCCTCGATGCGATATCGGAAGGTGCGATTCGATAAGAAGTCTCGTATGATGAGCACGAGTCTGTCAGGCACACCGATTTGGTAAAGCTTATATAATAAGCCATTGTGCCAGACTTTATCGAATGCTTTCGCTATATCGAAGAATAGGACACCCGTTTGCTGTTTGACTTGGAATCCCTCACTTATGTGTTCAACGATGCGATGCACCTGTTGAACACACGAGTGCTTGGTTCGGAAGCCAAACTGCTCGTTTGGGATGAGATTGTGGGATTCAGCAAAGTGCTTTAGTCTTTTGAAGATCAACCTTTCGTAGATCTTCGCGAGAGTTTTGAGGAGACTGATGGGGCGGTAACTAGAGGATTCGGATTTGGGCTTACCAGGTTTTGGTATCCCTATGACAACTGCTTCTTTCCACGATTGTGGGAAGATGTTGTTAGAAAGGGCAGCGTTAAAAATGGCTGTCAAGAAGACAATGATGTGGAGGGGAAAGAGTTTGACTACTTTATTTGTTATCCCGTCGGAGCCAGGAGACTTCCTAGGGTTGAGATCCTTGATGAGAGATTGAACCTCATCGACTGTAACTACTGGGACTGGATTGTCAGGGTCCTCTATTGGGGGCTGAGCTACCCTTAGTTTGACCTCGGCGTCCACCTTTGTGAGATGGGCCATGTCTACTTGTTGGGAGCTGGGAGAACATTGGGATTCTAGATTGTCGGCAAGGCATTCGGTCTTTTCGTCATCGTCGAAGGCGGGACTACGGCCAGGACGATTAAGAGGAGGGATGCTGCAGGCTTCTTTGACTCTGAGCTTGCGTTGCAAGTGCCAGAAAGCCTGGTGATTAGGGGTAAGGTTAGCCAAGAAGTTATCCCAGCGGGCTTCCCTCATTTCATTCATGCGCCTTCTTACTTTGGCTTGTAAGTGGTTCATAAATGATCGGTTGGCTGCTGTGGGGTAGGTCCTGTAAGCTCGGATAGCCGCGTTTTTCTCCGTCACCAGTTCACGCACATCGTCCGGCAGCCTCCAGCGATGGTCATCCATTGCTGGGACCTGCCGGGAGCAGCTGTTAACTGCTGTTTGTACGTGACTGGTGAGGGAGTCAATTGCGTTTACCGTGTCTACAATGGAGGTTGGGGTCGGTTCGGGGAAGGGCAAGGGAGTAGACTTGAGGTTTTCCTCTAGTTTCTTCCAGTTAGTTGCCGTTTTCATGGGGGTAGGTTGACTAGAGTCAGGGGGACCTGTACGGGGGGTAAGACTCAGTACAACAGGACGGTGATCGGAATCAAGCTCGTCTATTGATTCCATAGAATTTAAACGAAGGTTTATATTCTTTAGAATCGCCAAGTCGAGAACGTCCGGACGGTGATCTATGATGGCTGGGTAATGCGTTGGGTGCATGGGAGCTATAACGTCGAAGTTATGAATGATACTGAGGTAATTGAGTTGATTACCTCTGGAATTTCGAGTGCGACTATTCCACGACTCATGTTTGGCGTTTAGGTCTCCTGCCACGATGACAGAGTTGCCTAAGCTAAGAAGTTTTACGATATCGGGAGCGATATCGCCTTGTTTGTTGGGTGCGATGTAAGCCGAAACTATTATGATTGGTTCATGTCCAGTCATGCCTAGCCGACATATTGATGTTTCGATTTGGGAGAGGTTGGGGGGATCCATAGGAATGCAGTAAAGAGATCTTTTATAATAGATGAGGGTGCCTCCTTTGGCGGAATGGGTTCTATCGTTGCGAACTATTTCATAGTTCGCAATTTTGGGATCGCGGTTGGAGGGTTTGAGGAAGGTCTCTTGGAGGAGAAAAATGTCTAATTGATGTTCGCGGAGAAAAGTAGCGATCTCGTCGCGTTGGGTGTTAATGCCATTGGCATTAAAGAACCCTACCTTGAGGGACCTGGGTTTGATTTTTCCTCCTAGGTTGTGTCTCTCCATTATTGGACCGTATCAAAGAAAGAGGTGAGGGCTGTGGTAACGTGAGCGAACTTGCTCATCGTAGCCATGACGGAGGCAATGTTACCGCGAGAAGCGCGGAGTTGCTCGGCCATCTGGTTCAAGCTACGGATGTCAACCGCATGGAATAACTGGCTCAGAAAAGCCATGTTATCGCCAGTCACGTTGGCTTCCGGGGCTTGAGGAGGGGGACCCATAGGGGTTGGTGCCGGAGGGGCTGCAGGCGAGCGTGGAGCTGCCGTGGGAGGTGTGCCTTTTGGCTTAGGGGGTTGCATGGTGGGGATGGCCATTAAGGGAGGGATGGCCGTGGATTGGGGAGCTCTCGGAGGAGCGAGTTTGGGGAATGCGCGCTGATGGTTCAGTGCGTTCCAGGGGGATGGTCTTTGAGGGCTAAGGCGCTCAGGGAGAGCAGAGGAAGGGAGGTTTTCCCTGGTGTTGCGAGCTTGAACTCGCTTTACCATTTTGGGGTGGGGACGAGGGGCTTTTGGGCAGCCGCGATAGTTCGCAGGGTGGCCCGATTGACCGCACAGAACGCAACTAGGCGGCTCTGTGCAGAGTGAGATGTCCTTGGGACGGGGGCAATCGCTTGTGCCGTGGTCACCTAGGCACTTAACGCACCTGGGTACGGCAAAGCAATTGCGGGAAGAGTGGCCATATAACTGGCACTTGTGACATTGGCCGATTTGGCCGCGTTTGTTGGGGGCTTCGACCTTTAAGCCAGATAATTGGCATACGGTCTTGATATTGTAGATGCTTTTTGCGGCGGGAGAGTGCTTACATACGACAAAGACCATGTCGTATATGGCACTGTTGCGGGCGCCGTGCATGCGATGCACCTCGAGGGCGGGGATGTCTTGCGATTGAAGATCGCACAAGATAGACTTTTCGTCTATCTCTTTGGGGATGCCGCGGATTACTACGCGGAGGAGACGATCCTCGGGGAGGTCGTAAGAGTGAAAGGCTACTTTCCTAGCCTGCAACATTTTGGTCAGAGACCTGAAGTCGGTGGAGGTAGGCACCGAGACTTTTATGCCATTGGCGGTGGTGCGGGCGTTAGTATAAGCAATGCGATTCGCATTGCACCACGCCGAGACATCGGTCCACTTCGCCTTATCTTGGATGAAGATAGGCGGTGGGATGGGCTCCTTCCTCGAGGATGAGGATACGGGCTGAGAGGGTGGGGTGGCGTCAGAGCGGTTTTCCTCTGAGGGAGGGACCGCCTGAGCAGATTGGGAGGCTATCGGTTTGGCGGAAGTCTTGAGAGACTTCGCCGGGGTGGAGCAGACCTTAGTCAGTCCTGGTATTTATTGGTTCGACAACTTGACCACACGATATTGACGTTTGTCATCCGTAAACGTAACTAAAAGATAATCTTAACATCGAGATCTAAAACAATACAAAGTCATCTTGTGATGGCTTCGTTACTTTCTAACTACTTACAAATAAACTACGTTAAACCATTTTACTGATCATATTCACAGTTTATAAATCCAATAAGCGTTATGTCGAATCATTACTTGTTGTAACTCGATTGTAATATCGATCAAGCCAGTGAGAAACAATTGTAATGGTCGTAATTGAGGTTGACTTAGTCACTTTTTCTAGGGATGCTGCAATAGGAACCTACTTTAGATTTCTCATCCATTCAATAGCCGTATAGACAACTTAAGCAGCTTATATTCATTACGTAGCGAAAGTAAGCCGAGAATTACTCATAGTCTTAGCACAAATTTCACCTTACAACAACCATACCATTGAGCTCTTATTGCCAAGATTGACTGTCTGTGTGACAGTGACAGATTTATACACGTCTATACATCTCTCTCATACGAGTCCGTCCGAGTATAGCGTTAGGAGCTAATGGTTATACTTCACCACTCCTACGTATAATAGAATGGGTTAGAAAATTAATTGTAGGTACTTATACAAACTTTGCGATGACCTTATCAGGTATGTAGTGTTGTGAAAGAATGAATCATGAGTCACTAAGTCATTCAACTTGGATCATATCTGAGCAACGAACTCGGTCAGCGTCGAAAACGTAGCTTTTTTTGAGGTTGTGACTCAACCGCCATACTTACCCTGTGGGTTTATTTAAGTAACAAACTATGTATGTTTGATAAGTGCTCTTGAACCAGTAATAATAACTCTATCGAGTGTGCACGGCATTTACTTTGCCTTATAAGACTAACTAGAAGGAGTAGGCAGATGTGTACTTATAGTACACGCCCTCATTTCGGCAGTTATGTTTAAGTATGATGCTATAAGCAGCAAGCCTATTGCTTTTAACCTGCACTCATCCATATTCTAGGCTACTTGAAAATTACAGATGGAAAACCCCAATCACACTTTGCCCGCGGTGGGTCGAATCCAGGACTTCATGTCCCGAAGTAGCGTTTGCGTCCGCTAAGTCAACGAGGTACTCATTTAAGTTGCTGGCTAATATTTATAATAAAACACTCATTGACTAATTTGATGCGAAGTTGGCAGAATTTATTGCAAGCATTTTATTGCAGATTTGTTAAAAATATTTTGTAGAATTGGCAACAGAGCATCTCGGCAAAAGAGCTGTGAAAAGACTCATACCGCAAGGACTTGATTTGTTTGAAATTTTTAAATTAAGCTTAAGAATAATTTATTTGAAACATATTAGAATAAAAACAGCTTTGAAATTGATACTAAAAATATACTTCATTTATAATGTTTATTGAATAAAAACTATACAAGAAACAGTACTTACAACTAATTACAAGTAGAAAACTTGGCTCAAATTGATGTCTCTCGGGATCGGGCCTAGAACACTGGCAGCATTGCCACGATGAACAGCAATGAAGATTCTCTACTCCCCAGCCTGTTTGTCACGAGAGGCTTCTTCTACGAGAGGCTACTACGTAGAGTTTTTACCGCAAACGCAAATAATATGTGTCCTTGACCATACTTCAATTAATTATTCCCAGTAGCATTCGCGATTAATTTAAACATTAACATTAAGATACGAGTAATCTTGATGATTGAGTCACTCATCGAACGCAGTTTATCATAATTATGCACGGCTAGAATAAGAACAATAAATATCATTCGTAATTACATCACTTAAAGGCTTGTGATACCTTAAACGATTCATGCATATTGATCACCAATTACAATAAAAAGGACAATTGATTGATCCGAACCCCTCGTGAGTCACATATGACTCAATGCAACGACAAGTACATCCCTATTGGGCTAGCCGCCACGTCATAGGATGTGTAATGTTATTGCAATAAGGGTGTGTCATTGAAGTTACATGTAAGTTTCATTAACCTATATTCGGATTGGCACTTCACTATTATGTAAATTTAGAAGGAAAACGACAATAAGGTAACATAAATAATATTTATATTTAAATCGGGAATCCTCAAAATAATATTAAACGACGGTCAGCTCTCTCGTTCATAAGACTACGAGAGGTAGAACCACTAAGAACTGGACCCGCGGTCCCAGTCGCCTTCCCAGCGGTTTCGTTTGAGTCAATCGTATGATTGATCTTTGCTCCTAGCAAAACAACTTAATTAAAATGTTGAATGTTGAGTCATGGAATACATATTTAGATCCTTGAACTTTCTTACCCGAATTAAGAGTCCATTCAATGAATTGATTTCAATTCTGAGATCGTATTAGTCAATTAACTTTATATGTGCGCTTGCGATAGTTCAAGGCTTTTTTCTCGTTGGTGACTAAACCTAATTGATCAAAATAAAAAACTATCAATACGTCTATAAAAGTATATCTATACAGCTCAGTAAAATTGTGGTGTTTGCTTGTAATTCCTAAGTGTTAAAACGGCACCTTTACTGGCAGATAGCTGATGTTACAAGGTAAACCCACAGCAGGCAAGATAACTCAGACAACTTTTCTTGTGAGGGGACAACGTTGCGATCTATCAGAGTACCTGGAGTCCCCCCAAATCATAAAGGATGGCCACCGTCTGTGTTAGTGCGGTAAAAATCCCACATACCTCGATCTGCTTCTCCCAGGGCAGTCGGGGACCTTTTGATTATTACTTTTCTTAAAACATTTATATTTCGCGGTATAAAGCCACCTATGGAATTAAGCCTAAGCGGGTGAAACCGTTGGTCATAACTTGTATTTATTACAAAAAAAATACAATTTCTAGATATAAAAAGATATCCCTAGACTGCTAAGAAATATAATTAATATTGTCTCGGATATTCCATCGGAACCGGAGTTTGGTAATTGGTTCCGTGAAGGATAATAAATATAATTGTATCTAGACAGAATCAAATTCACCCTATTGAATCAGGTTTTTTATACCTCTAATTAACAATTATACGGTTATTGTAGCCTATGAACGCTTGCAATGATAAAGTAATGGACATGTATAGAAGCCGTCACGAGCTATGAGCGCTGACCTTGAATGAGCAGTAGTAATTTTATGAGGCTGTCTCTGAGTCTGAATGGCGTAATGTGAATGAAATACGTGCGCAGTTTCTCTTCTATTTTCGCTGCAGCCTATAAACGCTTGTAACAGAAATGTATTATAATGGACACGATAAAAATACCTTAAAAAACCCCATACTTTACTTGCTTGGGATACACCTATTAAGTCATAGTAAAATTTGCAAATGATAAGAACTCGCACAGTCACCACTTGACTAAAAATAAAGTCTCTAAATAAATAGCGTAATGAATGGAATGAATCTCCAATAGATACGGTCTGGAATCCCTATTACTCATATGGCAGCAGTAAGCAACTGATTTGATCGTTAATTAAGTCTGCTAGACTAGACAATGTATGTGTTATGTCTATTTATTTTAAACTAACTATGTCCTTTGGTTTCACCCGTTTACCTAGAGGTAATTTCTAGAATGGATTTATTACGCGGTTCTCTTTTTGTTTTTAAAATACAAGTTTTTCTTTTTAACACCGGGTATCAACCAAGCCAGAAAAAACAAACAGTGATTTTTTTTTAAACATTTTTTTTATTTCCTTCTTGTCATTAGTCTCGTTTATAGTTTCATATGCATTTAGATGACGGACTCCGCGAGATGCTGGCTGCTTCCAACCGGGTGAGGTGGAATCATTGGGAGAGACCTATGTTCAGCAGTGGACGTCCTATGGCTGATATGATGATGATGATGAGGATGCATTTAGTGAAACGCTGTTTTGGAATTACAAATCGACACTTAATTTTTTTATTTATCTGTATTTATACATTGGGGTGTGGCCGTGGCCTAATTACTATTGTATACAGGTCAATTTATTAAAAAGTGTTTTTTTTTTAAGTCGAACGTCTCTAACTTTTTAATTATAAATAAATATCGTCATTCGAAACGATTACTAAGCAAATAAAAAGTTAACAAATATTCGTTGTACCTACACCTGAAAATAAGTAGGTATCACAACCTAGTCATAACAAGTCGTCAAGAATTTTATGAGATGTTCAAGAGTTTTAAATAGTAAAACTATCACGCTCATTATGTATGCAAACATTGAAAGCATGCACCAGAGCACAATGCTTCTCGGAGTTTCCTTATACCGTGTCATAATAAATGTGACGTACATTTTGAACGTACGCGGTAGTTCAAACTAAGTATGTGACGTAACTTACACAGTGAATAATATGAAATCCAGTGTTATTTTTAAAGGAATGTATAATGCAAGTACGGCTCCCGGAAACCCTGATTTGATTAAGAATTTTAGGCTCTTTGAAGTGGTGAGGGTGCTTTGTGTGTGAAGTTTATTAAGGGAGGCTAAAAGCTACTTACCATATTTGTTTTTTAAGTAGACCTTTTGTGCATTGTAGGTGTGTGTAGCCTAAAACCAAGTTCTGCTCATGTGTATTACTTTACGAACGTTCAGGGACCTGCAGATTTGTAAATTTTATCCTAAAAGTGACATAAAAAAATGTTTTTACAATATTTGTTAAGAAGTTATAAACATTGTATCTTTGGTCTTGTGGTTAGTAAGATCGCCTGTCGATCACGAGGTCCCGTGTTCGATTCGTATCAAAAAATAGATGTTGGGGTTTTCTGTCAAAAAACTGACAAGAATGCCTAGAGTTTGGAATTTGGCAGTGCTTCCAACCCCTTGCCTCGGAAAGCACGTAAAGCCGATGGTCCTACGCCTGATCTCTCCGTCCCATCGTATTATGAGACTGAGGGTTTAAAGAGTGCACTATAATGTCTCCTGCGCAGATGTCATATTCCCGTAGAGATTGACCGAAATTCGGTTAGGAGATCATCATCATACATTGTGTCGTAACGATATTCAATGGCAAGGACTTAATACGTTCAATAAATAACACGGTTAACAAAACTATGTTTTAAAGTCATATGTTAACGATTAAGATAAATTATGAATAAGTACAATGATCTTGACCTAACTCCATATCCGACCGCTTAATGACACACTAAGTTTTATTACTCATCTGAGTTACATTCCAACTGTCATATTATGTGACGCATGAAATCTAAAAAAACCCGTTTGAGTAATATTAGGGACATACACGGGCTGACCCTAACATGTGTCATATTGCACCTTTAAAATATACCCCAAATGTTTTATTCCAGCTGTTTCAATTGTTTAATCAAGTGCACCTTAGCTACTTAAGTATCAACTTTAAAAAGTTCTTCACTGTCCTTGGATTATCAGGGACTTCAAATAATTTGTGATAAGTGAATTTATCACAAACTAGCAAGGTTAATTTAAACTCTGATTGATCAGATTTTGATTGAAATTGATAAAAGTGGCGTAGAATCGTAGACTCCGAATCTAATGAGTATAATTCCTTTACATATTTTGGTTAATTTATCTTCAAACTGATACTCGATAAAATAAATTAACCGATACATATAATATAACATGCATTCGTCTCCACAACAAAAGTAAAACACATTCCTTTTTTTGTACGCTTCAGTCGTCAATCGCACATCTGTCGCTAGCTACACCAACGCCCCGTTCCATACAATACAAACTCCATATGCGTGAACGTCACATGTGGAACACCTGCGTCCAGCGAAGAGCAGTGAGTCATTTCACGTGACTTAATCCACTGTGTGACGGAAGAAAGGTCGGGAACACCGGCTCTCTGACTCACACCTCTAAAACTGATGTATATAAGGTTTTGTTATCAGATAACAATTCTTAACAATAGCAACAATAACTTCATGTTTTGTATTCCCTTCAAATCTTATTGTTTCGTCTACAATGGTCATTGTTTCAAGTACTTAACAATTGATTTGTTCAACTTGTTTGTCTTAGCACTTGGAGGACAATGATTGGGTTGCGTTTTATCAGCTGCAGGTTTAAACTCACGAGGTGTCAAAAATAACTACAATTCATAACATTTTTGAACACGGCTCGTTATTTGATAACAAAGAAATTATAAATATCCTCTATGGAGCTTTTTGGATACAATACTGCTATTGTTACGGTTAAAGACGTCATATTTGGTAGTAATACCTATTTTTGGGTTAAATATTTCAGTGGGAAAAGTAAGCAACACCCGCGTTGATGACTAAAATAATTGGACAACGTATGTTCTATGTCAAATATTTAATTGTACAAAATACTGAGCATCATTATATCGTTGTTAAGCCTGACATAATCGCACGCCGCATATAAATTTACTGCTTCGGCGATTAAGTTTAATTTAATTGATACCAGAATAAAATACCTATTTCAAAGTCGAGTAAATGACTCATGATGACACAAAATTTGCGATATCGTAATTAACCGCTGTGATGATTCGGCAATTGTCATCAATAATACTCGTAGGTACGTTACATTACATTATGACACGTCATTCACGCAACTTGTCTGTCATTGATACATTTCTATTCACAAAGTGCATTCACCCGCACACTTAGATCATCATTTTCACACTGCTGTAAGGTTTTATGTGTGGGCAGATACCTAGATACCTCACTATTATACGAATATCGTACTTATATGAATATACTATGTTCATATAGGTACTAGCTTTTACCTGCGGCTTGGCTAGCGTGCCTGAACAAACTTGAATTTTTTCCTTACATTACGGGTGGAATTTTGGAAAACATTTTCTTAGTGGATTCCTAAAATTCAAAGACCACACCCTCAAAATGTCACGTCTTAAGGATCAGGCTTAGGCTACGTGTTGATATGTAAGTCAGTCAATCAGTAAGTCAGTATAAGTATAGATAGTGTGGATGTGGCGGCTTTTAAAAAAAATCTATACGGGATTATTTTTACATATCTAATCAATAAAATCATATTAACATCGCGTGATCAAACTGAAGGACACGTATTAAAATATAATGTAGGCATTATCAATTATGTTTATTTAACAAGAATACTATTTTCGGAGGAGCTCGTGGCACAGTTGCTATTGCGCATATCACTCGATCAGCGAAGTAAAGCAACCCAATCCCTAGCCAGTAATTGGATTGGTGATCGCCCAAGTTCCTTTCGTGCCTCGAAGAGCACGTTAAGCCGTCGGTCCCGGTTGCCAATTTATCATCTTTGGCAATCGTTACAGTCAGTTGGAGGCCTAAAATAGTCTGTCTACTGGTTTAACCCAGATCACAGATTTTCCTCGTAAAAGGGCTTGCGAAGGTCAGATGGCAGTCGCTGCTTATAAAAATCAGGTGATCAGCCACATCGGGTTGAATCAAGTACCGACCCCAACAATGTATGGGATAAGGCCAGGGAGGTGATGAGTTCCTATGGTTCGACATTTTAATTTCTCTCAGGATCATACTATATATATTTGTACATTGTTCGGATGTCGTATTTGCCATTTCTAACACTATTTCCAAATTTTTTAGACAGCCTTGACTACGTCATCAAGAATACCTCTTCAGGAATCACCTATCAAATAACTGCAGAACTAGTCAACCTTCATTCGAAAATATTTCCATTGCGTAGATGCCATGCGGATGACGATTTAACACATTAGCAGCTGTCGTCTATAACTACGTAGGTTCTGGTGGGTAAAAACTATATGGAGTATTGGTACATAAGGCTAGAGTGATCTCAGAGCAAATATATATATTTGTCAGACATTGTGTAGGTATGAAGTCCAAGCAAACATCCTAATTGGGTGTTTCAAGGTATGTTTTGGTATTTAAGGATGCGGTAAATGCTGGATTTGGATTAAAACTGTTTACGTTTGTTAAGATTTCAATGACTCTACCAATCCAAATTTTGTTGAAATCTTATAGAATAATCAGATGTAGTTTTGCAATCAGGATACAAAGTGCAATAAAGTTTTAGACTAATTTATATTGGAGGGCTACAAAAAACTAATTCAATACAAATGACGATCGTAAGAATTCATATATCACAAATTATAATCACAACTTATTAATGCTAATAACATCTCATAAAGGTATAGATGATAGGAAGAATGTCGTAGTCTATAATATCATGGGTAGGCCGATAAGTTGTTTTGATAATGTATTCACTAATTCCGTTGAATGTATTCAAGTTACGCAAACCACGATGGCCATAAATGGTTGCCACAAATGCCAAATGGCCAAACTTAGATCAACTCAACAGAATGTTATCTTTCTTCTCTGTTCAATGCACATGTTTCTCGCTTGCTTACAACTACAGTATCATCGAAGTGCAGTAGAGAACAGTCGTTGGACACCAAACTGAAATAGTTGTTGGCAGTCGCTAGAAAAGTAAGTTCGTTACGAAAACGCTTTCAACCATTTCTAATCTAGTTCAGATCTATTTAAATTACTAGGTAAGTTACGTAGGCAAAAACCGACACCCAAACCCGCATTCCTGCAACAGCGTGGATCGCAAGCCGTTCTCTTAACCGTTGTCGAATGCTGGTTCAATGTATCTATCGCGTAAACGACCTCAAAACGGCATTCGACCTAGTCGAGCGTAATCTAACATAATTCAAGTCGAACAGAAATCCGAACGCGAAAGTTAACGTTTGGTTACCCAACTCCAATTATGTATGTTCTGTATTCTATTGTAGCGCACTAAAGTTCAAAATAGCTCGGCAGAAAGTTGGACACGTGCGGAATGGAGGTATTAATGGAGTCGGTTATCAACAACAAAGCATTCAAGCGCTTTACGCGGGTAAGTGGATTTATGTGTGCAGCTGGTATAGTTGTTTTGCCGCAGCGCTGTATCGCTGCCGGAGCTATTTCCACCGCGATGACTCAAGCCTCGGTAAACAGTATGCGGGGCGATGAGTCACCGTTTTACACATTCGCGTATAGCGTTTAGTAGTGTTGTCAGTCTACAGTTGGACTCGTCAAGTAACTCAACCATTCTAGGCGTTTATATCGCAGGTTTTACTGCCAAACGCCTAGACCTTATACATAATTGGCGAGATAAGCTGCTGTTAAACAAACATTTCTTATTCGTTGTACAAGAACAAGTTTATGTGAAAGTGTAGGTCTAGTTTTGTGTTTTATGTGTGCGTGTCAGCAGTGAAACGGTCGATAAAGTTGGTGATCGTTTTGTGCTATTTGTGGATTCCTAACATACTCTAGGATTTGGATTTGTTTTGTGCTAAGTTGGATTTGATGATATAACAATGCCGTCAAATAAGAAGTTGATATCTAAAATGCGCCAAATCGCCCAGTGGATTTTAGTCGTACATGTGGTAAGTTACTTCTTACTAAACAAACTGATTTAAGCGTCACGACTTCATGGCCTTAAGACTTTTCTTCAATGGATTAACGATCTTGATCAGCAGATTTTATATAATATTCAGGTTATAAGATACCAGCTTTCGCCGCGTCTATGCCCGCGTTGTAAATACTAAAATGACACTCGAAATATTTTTTGAAATAGTAGTGTATTTGAAGAATACTTCCTACACACGCACTTACAATCTTTACCTCTACTTAATATTAGTAAAGAAATCCCAAAGTATTATTTGTATGTAAATAAAAGGTATGTGCCATGGCATGTAACATTAAAATTCAATCACACTTTCAAGCATTCAGTACTGAATAATATTTAGGAGGTGAAATAAGTATCTAGCAAGTATCTCCGAGTAACTAGCTATAATTGAAGATTCCGAGGTTCGATTTAATTCAGTTACAAAGTTCAGAGAGTGAAGTTTGCTTCTCTATACAATCACTTACCATACTACCTACTAAGAAACTTGTTTTATTCTAAACAAAGTGAAAACAGCTCTACATTCCTTATCTTAAGGAACAATTTTTAAATCGCTTAGCAACGAAAATAATCAATGCAAAACAATATAGTATCAATGAATCATTCATAATCTGTTTAAAACGCGTCGAAATAAACTTGATGGTGTTATTTTAGGTCTTGTCAGATTTGTATACAAATCCTCATCCGGTCTCTTTGAGTTTTTGTATTGTTAGTCGTAACAAAACATCCTCGCCTTACAAAAGCTTAAGCTCTGACAGATGAACTAAAAAGAACACATTTGCTTTATGGTTCTTATTATGTCTGTGTCTAAGATTTCTACAATGCCTTCAACGTGCTTATTTATCGATTTATATAACGAAGATTGTATAAAATTGGAGTTTCAATATAACACTTCATAATTTTGATACTAAAAATTTTCAAGCAACACTTTCGAAATAATTTTCCCGTCCAATCGTATTTTGTTAGAACCTGACGACTTTTACAAGGAGGTGTTGAAAATTTCTTCTATAATTGCGAGCCCCCTTCATTGAAACATTGGCAAGGGTCTACTTTAGTAGACCCCCGGCCCTTCAGGCGATTCGGACTTGCAACTTAGTAATTAAGCTTATTTCCTCCGTTTGTTTTGTCATTTCAAACGTGCGTCAATTGTGCTTAGCTTACTCAAGTAAATGCAATTACGTCACAACGTTTTAGACCTTATAGTGACGATCATAGCATTTATTTTCGTATTCTGTATATTTACTTCCTTTGAATTTAATGAATTTGACTTGGCCAAAGTAAACTTCGGCATGACTCGTCGACTAGACATGTGACAGACGTACTAGAGACTACAGTAAATGGGAAGCACGTCCTCGAATACTAAATAAAGCAAAAAAAAATGCACTTTAATTCGGTTGTACGAGACCTGTTTGCGGGCACTGGTTTGCAGAACGTGACCAGACAGAAGTTGGCGGTCTCGTAGGCATGACCGTGCCAATTGTCCATAGGGAAATGCAATTCCCTGCAAACGAATTCTTGTAGTTCATATTGCAACGTGATTGCTTGCTTCCAATTGGAAATACAAACAGTGGTCAATTCAATTATAGTCCCCGTTCGTTCAATTGTTAATTCTCAAGAACGTAATAAAATTCCTTTAAAATTAATATTTTACACTCATGTGTTTATTTTTTCTGTGATCATTGTTATTGTAAACAAAGCCGGCTCAGAGACTTATGAGTCATGATCTTGTCTCTGAAATGAACACTCTAAGCTTACCTATTCAGCGTCTATTCGTACAACAAGGATAGGCTAGCCTATCTAGCTCGCTTATACGTCTAGACGTATAAGCGAGCCTTGTTCATGTTATCTCTTGCATAACTCTACCTATACAATATCAATTCATAAAGAGTAGTAATGAGAGTAAAGGTTTCTAATACTACTTTTACCATCTAGTTTGTGTTATTTGCGTGGTAAACTTAAGTTAGAAATAATTTGACCACTTAACTTTATTCTAACGTGAGTAAAATTCATGTCCTACCATATTTAGTCGTTCTGACTCATCGCTCCGAAATAACGTGGAACAAAAATGCTTGGTGTGCGACGAACAAATCAATACCCTTATTACCATATCGAAATCACGCGACACTAAAGCGGGCTATTTTAGTTTGGGATCCCAGGAGGCGTGTCTCCGGTATTAATACATCGGGCCGGGCTTGTGACTCATCTGGCCGTCTGAAAGCTTCGTCTTGTCCCACATCCTTCATACTGTTTGTATTACTCATAGCGGGTGAACCCGGAATCGTATACATGGACGTTACAGTGATATTTTGTTCGGCACAAGCTATGCGTGATATAGCAATTCCTACGACAAGAAACGTAATTATTTAAATATAAATTCGATGTCGTTTTTGAGGCGTCTTAAAGTCTACACAATTCATTAAGATTCCTCTATCAAGCTCACATTGGACATACATCTCTGCATTGTATACTTTTAAGTACACCTGATTGTAGTCTCTTGAAGATTTTTCTATTGTTTGACTCTATTTGATTTCACGGACCATCTGAAAGTAATGTCCACTGTAAATCTTGGGACAATATCAAAGAACGATATGCTCTTTGGTGGCTTTGAAAGATGATGCTGGTGTACTAAGTTTTGCACAGTCATACGGTCGATAATGACCGACTAGATTAAATCGATACATCTGAGTTCTATTTCCTTGTTAGAGCCCGTTCAATGAAGGTCGATAATGCATTGTTCTCAAGACTTTAACTCGTTTTATCAACTTCCTTCCTTGCCGATTTTAATCTTGATCAATGTATAGGAATTAGCTAATGTATATTATCTAATCCTTAAAGGTTTATTCTGGGCTTTATAAGGCAAAATTTTGCGCTGACATTTGTACAAAATAACTGGTTGTAATTCGTAATGAAACTCAATTATGTTGGAACAGGAAGTTAATTATGAAGCGGCAACGTACTATTATGTTGATAAAGATATATGCAGTACAGGAAGTAAGCTGTTGACTACTATTCCCCCATTATACGATACAATTGATGAATGGCCAGACGAGAACATGTGTGCTTGAGCAGAATTCAATTTGATCCCTTTCAGAGCTAACCCTTACGCTTGAATACAGGCATTGATTTGAATCGAATAAAATGAGAGATATGAACGTACGATAAAAATCCAATGAAATGTTTTCTCGGTAAAATCAGGTTTGTCTGATGCAGTATTTATTTTTCCTGAGGATTCAATCATTTTCATTTCAGTGTTATAATCTACATTTCTATCATGTGGTTAATATTCGTATTTTGCAATGTAATGAAAAGTTCTAAATCATGTTACTATTGTGATATAATTTTCCTAAGCATTACTTTTTTGAATTCTATCAAATCAATTCTACCAACTCCAATTTCGGCGCAAACAATACAGCGCATATTTTGTAAATACCAACGGTTCTCTAATTAAGCATTAAAATATGCAAATAAAGAGCTCAAATCTCTGTAGACATCGCAAATCAAAAGGGGGAAGCATGCCCGACGTTTAATTATGTAAATAAATTTCATGCATAGCAAGGAATCGTTAAACAATGTGCCAGATGAGGCGAGCCTACCCTTGTATAGGAAAAGTTTCAAATGCCTTCAAGGCAAAAACGTGTATCAAGGATTTTTATTGTAAACTTTTTAAGATAATCGGCGTGTTGTAATTATATACGCTACATTGTTTCTGACGCGTGTTTCTAATTGCCGCTCTTGATTTCTCCATCAAAATTATTGCGTAAACATCGATTACATAAAATTACTGTTGCGTACGTTGAAGTGCGATTACGTAAACGACTCTCAAGTCTGAATCAGTACTAATTTAACCCTTAATGAGAATACTCGATGGGAGGCGAGACCCTTCGTGACCGGAGGCGAGGAAGCGGGAACTCATCACTGGCTCTAATGGCCTGAAACCACCCTCGGGTTAAACACATAACATCTTATAAACAGATTCCGAAATAAGAGTCGTACGAACGAACTTGTAAATAAAGAAAGATCAGTAAATTTCACGTTTTATTTTGGTATCTTAAAAATTAAAATAGAGTAACATATGACCACTTTTGTGGACACTGAAGATATTTGTCGCCGTGTTTTAGCAACAGAAATCTATTTACATAAAATGTGACACATCCAAAACATATCATAAAAATTTGTCTCGGCATGTACTAAACTTGGCAGCGTCCCACTTGTTATCACCTCATAGTATCGCCAATGCAGGCACAATATCTCATAATATTCTTTATATCCGTACCCATAAACACAAACGGGTCGTGGTAATGACGCGATGTTGAGGGGAGAGGGACGGCTAACCGGCCGTTACGGTCGCCGGATATGTGACCGCTGCATTTTATTACCACTTTACTCTGCCACATAATCGACCTTCATGATGAAGGGCTTCTTTCCGACTAATAGTCACTTGGTATGCGATGCTACTTGCCCTATATGTTCAGAGAACCGTGCATTAGAACTGTGCGATCCGTTAAACAAAACGCTGATAGCTGCAGAGGATGTTATGAGTTTAATAGAGTCTTGTATTGTTTCAGGTTGAATTCATAGAAGCGTATTGCACGCCACGTGACACAGCCCGCCGGTCGCCACAACGCAATCGCCGCTCCAGAGAGCCACGTCGCTCCCCCGAAGCAACCAGATGGCGTTACGACTCCCGCCGAATAAATAACGACTTTGATTCCTGTCGACGACCATACGAGTACGAGAGCCGTAAACACTACGGCCGAGAGTTTGACGGGGATTCGGGAAGACGCCCTGAATTTGACGCAGAATCTGCTAGGCGACGCGCAGATTACGAATCGGCTCGAAGGACCGATTTTGACTTATCGGCTCCTGGAGTGTCCAGGCGTAGTCCTGAGAGTGCTCCAGAAGGATCGGCTGGATCGCCACCTGAACCAGCGCCCTCGGCTCCATTGAGACACGAGAGGCACTCTAGACACCGCTCTCAGCCGTACTACGAATCAGGTTAGTTGAGTTTAAATTATCTTGACTAAAGCAATATTTTATTAAATATAGCAGATTAAAAATGAGAAGGTTACAATGACGTGACATTTCAAAGAGAATTAAATCATGAAACCCACATCTAAAGTTTCGACAAATATACCTCATAAAGAACATACGTAGTTCGACGTTTCCGCTCATAGCAACGTGGATATTACAACAAGCAGCAAAATAGCGGTTGATATTGCAATAATGTTTACAAAAACTTTGTGCCAGGCTGGTTATAACAATCGATCTTAATGCATAAATACTATGACTTCGATTCTTTTATACATGTCATAATTAATGCGTTTTTTTTACAAAACCGCTTTTGTTTAAAAATAAGTTGCAATATTTGAGGAGGGGTAATATATCACTACAAATTTACGTATGAGCTTCAGAGCTTAATTCATAGTCTTAATTTTTTCATCCACACTTGTATCTCTAGGTAGAAATATAAATCTTTGCTCTATCCTGCCCAACAAAGTTTTAAAAAACCAACTCTTCATTTTTGGCTTACATGCACGCTCTTAAGCTAAGGACTGCATCCAGCCTTCATCCAAGGACTATGAAACAAAGCACCTATTCTTGTTGGTTAACAATCGCGGTGGAGCCTAGTTAAGGCATTGTTTCCTCTGCAGAGACGCAAGCTTGGTCCTGTTAGGTTTTAATATAAGCAACGTAAGATAAATGGGTCAATTTACAAAATTACTTTCAATGTTCCTTATAAATAGGTAACAATGTTATTGCATTCTATAACGTAGCAATTCGCCTTAAATGTTTCTGTATAAATTTAAATATAGATTTAGAACATATATATAAGAAATTGAACACGTCCTTAACTCAAGCTGGTTGCTCTTGGATTACTCCAATCTATGCGATAGCTGAGTTATGTACGCTTATTGAAAAATGTACTCTCTTTTAATGGTGAGATGGTATATTTTTAATAACTCAGGGACTTTGAGGCGAACACTAGTATTGGAGGCAACAATAGAGGTTTTTAATCAGCCCTTTTGTCGTTTGTCCGCTCGTCTAGACTAGGCTGGGAAAATGTCCGGAACATTATAACAGAGCTTTAATTATGAACTGGTAACAAAACTGGAAAGTATTGCTGTAATTACTTATTTCTGACTTCGCTATTCTTCACGTAGCCTATCTTTACTTTTCAATCGAATCGCTTGCCGCTAAATTAGCAGTAAGCTGAATTAGGCAAGGCAATAAAACGAGCTGTTTTACTTACACGATGGTATTATACAACTTTCCGTAATTCTCAAATCCAGTGTCACAATCCTGCTCTTTGATATCCGATTACCTTTAACCCATCACT
Source organism: Watsonalla binaria (assembly GCA_929442735.1). Lineage (NCBI taxonomy): Eukaryota > Metazoa > Arthropoda > Insecta > Lepidoptera > Drepanidae > Watsonalla > Watsonalla binaria. Next base: position 5,282,299 of record OV838932.1, read on the forward strand.
GCCGACGCGTTTTAGAAAGACATTTAACACGTTAATCGTGGTAATTTTACAAATTTCGACTTTCGAATCGTGGGTCCCGGTCGCTGATGTGGAAAAGTAATTACGTCTCGTAATGACGTCACTTACCGTCCCATCCGCGTTCAGTGCTGTTAATAGTCAATTTGCCCATTTTTGGCGTCGTTTTGTGCGAGACTTTTCGATGTCCTGAACATGTTGAGTGCTGTGCAATTTTAGGCTGCTCTAAGTGTGATCTTATTGATTGAAGTCAGGAATAAGTCATGTCATTTATCAATCGGTTGGTTATTCATACTGAATGTGAGAGAGAGAGTGAGAGTTGAGATTGATATTCATTGCATAATAATTTCACTGCACCACCAGTAAAATAATATATTAGCTGCTAAAAACAATTTGAAAATAAAAGGAAACTACAAAATACAAGTAAAAGCGCGCATAATAATCTAAATGAGGCAACAGAAAACTGGAATTAAAACAAAAGAGTCGCAGAGAGTACAGATGCTGTAGGAATATTTAAAAAAGTTTATTATAAAATGGCATGCTACGACTTACGATTTGTTAGTTTTTTCCTATCGTCGTAGCTTGAGGGTTTAAATCCAGACCTTTTTATTTCCATGATGCATTCAGACGGATGTCTTTGTTGCTCGACGTAAACTCTCATTAGGGTTAGTTATGATTCCTTTGAAATGGCATTAGCTCTACGTGTAAGGGGGCGTAATGTATTCATTAATTAACTTCGTTCATAGCTCTTCACGTCGATTGAAGTTTTAAACTTAGTTTAACTCTAGTGCAGCCTTTTTCCATGCCATGGAAACATGTGATCAATCATTTATATCAAACGAATGATAAGCATGGCATGACCAACTATCAGTAGATAAGAGATTAGGAAACAGAAAAAAAAACATGCGTCGATTTTACATATTCTGTTCATAATATTGCAGTAAACAAAATGTAAAAAATCGGAATATAAGAATATAACATATAAAAACATCCAAAACGTGAAAATGAGCATAATGCCATACTGTAAAATAGCATAAATAATTCGTCCAATACAATAAGCACCTGTTCTTTTATAAACTATTCGTCAACCTTTTCAAAGACTACAGAGACACTTCAATTATTTTAAAATGCAAAATTTCGTACAAAATGACTATTCTTAACAATCGGTTGCATTTTCAAGTGAATGTAAGGGCGGAATCCGGTCGCTCATTTAAACGACGCCACTTGAGACAAGTTGAGGAAACCACAGGCATTGAAGAAAAATCATGAGATTGCGTCGAGCTCGTTACCGCTTTGCCTGGTTTATCTTGTCAAAGGCTCTTAAATGTTACATGAATACGTCCGCTGCTTTTGAACATATCGTTTTCGTTTTTCATTATAATATTTTGTATTATTTGATACTTAATATTAGAAAAGTTTTAAATATATGTATATATTTTGTTATAGAATCGTCATCTGAAGATCGTTCGTCAACGTCAGAAGCAGAAGAGGACGAGTTTGGAGAATTCGACCCTTTTGCCACAGCCCCGTCTCTACACTCCCCTGATAGCGGACGATCGGATCCGCGATACGCCAACGCCCCACGCAGAAATCCAAGTCCGTACTATTACGGAGACTTGTTTAAAACTGCCCCTTCAGCGCCAGCTCCATCTGCACCTACTTTATCCACAACATCATCTTCACGTGGACCTAGGTATAGGAAGTCAGCTAGTCTAGACGCACCACACGTAGCTCAAAGACCTAATCTACCCAAAAGATTCTCAGTTGCTGAAGATGGCTTCCGTGAACTAGAGCGGTCGTCATCTTCGTCCGGTGAGAGCGCGTGGATGCCGCCGAGGCGTCGCGGGCGCGACGCGGCCGGCTGCGCGTGCGCCGCGCCCGAAGATGTAGAAGACCATCGGGCTTCTCGTAGCGTCTTTTACGTGCCGGCGCCTCTGCCCCGCTGGCCGCAAGAAATGACAACCAGAAAGATATACGAAACCGCGTTTGACTGCAAAATTGCTCGGTCTGATGATGACTTGGATGATTTTGATCGAGTTAGCAATCATCCAGCTTTATTGCAAGCAGAGGAGCGAAAAGTTATTTCATCTGCATCTTCTGCGTTTGAAGCAGTGGAGCGAGGTGAACCAGATTACAAAGGTCGCCGTAAGGTGACTATGAAGACAGATAGCGTTCGTCGCTCAAAAATACCTACTATTCGTCAAAAACGAGAGAACGAGAACAATGCTTGTGTTTTGTCAGAGGAACTAGAAAAAGTTCACATTGAAGAAGAGGAACGTACTGCATCAACATCTCAGCTTCCACTGCGTGGCTATACTCCTTCACCTCCATCGACTGCTCCTCTACCAACAAAATTTCAACAGAAGGATGGATCAGCGATGAACAGCATAAAGAGTGCACCAAATTTGCCTCAGACTCAACCAGCGCACCCCCGTTTAAAGGATTTACGGTTGCCCGTAAAGTCTCTGCGAGCTCGAGAAACTCCAACGAGCAGTGACGCAAGCATGGACGTAAAAGGATCAGTTTCCACTGAACTGGATCTTGGTCAAAGGCTTAGAGATTCCAGCCGTGAATCACGCGATGGTGATGATGAGAGAGGGCAATCAAAGGACGGTATTTTTTTAGAGATTAAGGGTCGACCCACTTCCGATTCTGACACACCAGAATTGAATCGGTATACGGGGCCAAAGGGGGTCGGCCCTATAATGGAGTTTAAAGGCAGGCCAGGTGTAACACGCCCACGACGTAAATATTCAAGCACAGAAAGCATGGCGACAAGTAGCAGTGGAGGCAGCATGGAGTCACTGCGAAGTAGTAATAGCGAAGGAGACAGAAGCAGTAGTAGTTCAGAAAGTAGACACTCTTCTTCTCTTAGCTCGCATAGTTCCGATTCCGGAAACGTTCCATTTACAAAATCACACCACATGCAGCTGTCGGGGTTTGGACACCATCCTGTTAAATTGCACATCTTAAGTCCCATATCTGATAAGTCTTCTCAAGAACCGGCATCGGAGACTTCTGATAATAATAAGAACAACAATTCTCAAAAGGTGTCCCCAGAGGAAGGGGAAACTGGAAACATGGCTATGCAAACAACAGTAGAGATTGTTGCTAAGCCTAAACGTCGTGCTTTGCAAAACAGAAATATCTTGAACCTTACATTCAGACATTCGACTACGGGCGATGCTGAAATTCAGGGCTCCGACAGTGGAATATCAATTCATTCTCGCGAAGGCGTTGATTCCAGAAATGCATTTATTAACTTCAAGAGTAGTAATACAGAGGAGGAAAAAGATAAGAACGATGACGTTGATTTATCTGATCTTCCATTCGATATGCCGAAACTAAGAAGACGGCGAGCAGAAGCTGAGGCCGACTTGCGATCCTTGCCATTTGACATGCCTAAGCTTCGCCGAAAGTTGCGGGGACAGTCCTTGCAGCTGAATAACGACTTTGATGGAGCTATATCTAATGCATCTTCTAGTCAGAGCGTGCAAGAGCTTAATCAAGGTTAGTATCAATTTTTAAACTGTCCAATCATATTAGATAACGTTTAATATCAATACATCAATATTCAAATCACAAAAGGTAAACTTATACTGAAGTTCAGTAATACAATTATGTCAGGAAATTTTTCATGTCAATCAGAAGTCTCCGAGGGGTCTGTCGGCTCAGTTCTTGGAATCCTCCTAACTCGATGCGACCGCCACCGCATTATGCCGATTAAGATATATGACTTTGGATTGCGCTACCAAATTCTATGGTCCAACGCCCCGATATTTAATTTACTTGAGTGCTTTTTGATGAAACTTTTTCCTACATGCTACAAGCAATTTGTAAATGTTCATTCGAGTTAGGAGTTCCATGTTGTAAGTGAGTCGGGCATTTTGTTTTTGCTAGACTTTTTCAATTAACGGTGTTTCTTTTGTTTCAGAAAATAAACACAAACCGAATTTGAAGCTGAACTTTGATAGTGGGAGCGGTAGCGGTTCAAGTAGTTCCAAGGGACTGCATTTGAATTTAGGACCTATTGCTCCGCCGAGGGATCTTGTTGACGCTTCTCTTCCACTGGACCGACAAGGGTAAGCAAATCTGCCATAATATGATCCTTACAGTCTTCATTAATAACTATTTTCAATAAATTTTGCTTCCATATTGAATTTAATAATTTAAAGGAATTATTTCGGTCTTTCCAGGTGGTATCATGGTACGTTGCCGCGCGTAGAAGCTGAAAGCCTGCTTAGAGATGCCGACGAAGGTGCTTTCTTAGTCAGGAACAGTGAATCAGCTAAACACGACTACTCGCTCAGTTTGAAGTAAGTTGGTCAGATTGATTGATGTATCCCTGTTCCGTTCCATATTTGTCTTTGTTCCGTCTTTCCCTTTAGACATTCGTGACATCCTCATTAAGTCTTGAAGATAATTAACAGTATGTGGGTCATGACTCGTGACGCATCTTTCATTTTCACACCGTCCAAAATTAGCTTTCATTAATTCCGTACGTTTTTGTCAACAGATCAACACGTGGTTTTATGCACATGCGTATTTGCCGTGGCTCCGATGGGTACACGTTGGGTGGAGCTGCGACGGCTTTCCCTTCGGTGCCTGCTTTGATGAGACATTACGTCACTGCTCAGCGGCTGCCTGTTCGTGGTGCTGAACATATGGCACTGTCAATGCCTCTACCAGCAGTTCTGCTTTAAGCGACTCAAATTTACTTTATGGGTTGAAACCGAAAGCAGAAGCCGAAGTAGCTTCAAAGTCATGACAGCGCGTCGTAGGAGTACGTTCGTAGTTTGGGCGTCAAGCATTTTATTCGCGATGCCAAGCACAAAAGAGAAGGATATTATTTAGCTTTAAGAGAATCCAGCGATAGATACCAAAGAGTTAAGATAAAGCCAGGAGTATTTAAATATGCTGGCATGAATGTCTTAATTTTATTAATGCTCAGTACATCATTGTAATGTTTATGCTAGTCTCGATACCGCAGCCAACTGTGTAATAGTAATATAACCTACATATATTTATTTATTCGCATATTATCCATTTTTTCTATAATTGTAATCACGTGTGTTATGTACTTCTAGTACTATTTATGCTTGCTGTAAACTTAATTTTATGGAGCATTTTAATTGAAGTCCGTATCGTTAGTTTTTTGTACTGAATGACGTAAATTATGATAATTATTCATAGGTGAAGTTAAGTTCATGTATGAAGGCAAATGTTAGTTTAAATGAACGATAAATAACTACGAGTAATGATTTATATTATCTTTCTGCTGACCTTTTGATGTTGTATATAATTTCGTAATCAAGGCCTAATAATAATATCGATTAGTTCTTTAAAGCAATTTATTTGTCTGCTTTAAGAATCCCATAAAAATATTTCAGGAGTAGAAGTATTTCGAGCCACATGAGTTATTTAAAGCAATAATGATTGTGACTCACACTAGAAGTATTCTATTAAAAACGTGTAAACAGCTCACGCAAACTACAGCGTAAAATTTATTCAACAAGGTCGAAAACAGAATCGATTTGCAAACGGCAATGTTTATATAAAGAAAACAGATTATCTACATGGATACAACCTGTCATATATTGTTTTTGCTCGTAAATTGAGCCTTGTAGCTATGATTTAAGGTTCATAGTAGTGTAGCTTGTGAATTCAATGACTCATGCTACGTTATAGAGTCGTCACGATAATCTATCGATTTTAGTATAAACCTGTACGGGACTATTTGTGTTATTTACAAATTGCTTGTAACTTTTTGCACATAGCGGCTATTACCCGCTATAACAAACATGATAATATGACTGAGGTGGTGTACTTAAACATTGGCCAACATGATAACTAAATAGTTCTTTAAACATTTTAAACATAGCTTTCATACTGTAGTGATATAGAAATAGAAAACAATAGATGTTTCATGTCTTATAAGCTAACCCCAATAATGGCACTTAAGTAATAAGGTCATAGATGAGATATGCACATGTTATGTAACGTTCACATTGACTTATTTATATTTTTTGTTATATTAGAGGTAAATAGGATTAACGGGTGAAATGGGGCCCTTTGTAACTGTAACTCTAGATTAGAACGTTCAAAGTTTCACTTGACACTAAATATTACACTGACAACGACCAAGTGGCAACTGGTGCCAACTGTCATCGTCTTAAGCAGCCTTACTAAGCTACTGCTTAAAACGATCATAGCAGGTCCGTTGATATTTTTCTTGAACGCCGTAGCAGCTGTATTCTTAATCATTTCTGTGATTTTTGTGTTAAAATATTAACCGTAAAAGCCAAAAAAATGTTGTGTAGTTAGTGATAAGTTTAATCGTATTGGTTAATAATAATGTTTAATTACTTAAATCCAGTTCGTTTACTAATAAAGTTGGTATCAACACGATCTCATGTACTCTTCCTGGATGTTGAGTTACCTTAGATTTAATTTCGATTGATTTGTACCTGATGTGTTTGAATGAGAAAACTAATATAAGTTGTTTGAGACTTTGAAAATTACGTTTGATAAGATTTATTTTGTTAATTAAGTGTTTGATGCAGTTTTAACGTGTAGTTGTGTACGAACGAGCGAATTTCATGTATGTGAGACTTATATGTACGTATGTTAATAATTATACTTACTAAACCACCGCAAAGCAGCTTGAGCAAGCGTGCAACTAATTATAAACTTAATGTAACTTAACTATTAGGCTCAGATTTGTAATACATAAGTGTGGAATGATCTGTAACAAGCATAACAACGTGACAAAGATATAACATTTAAATTTCCGCACTCATGTTTACACGTCTTTAATGTTTATGTAGTCAACGCATAATGGATTGTAGTATAATGATAATGGAAAATTCTTATATTTGGAAATTTAAAAAAAAGTGTCAAATTTTGTTTTTCAAATGGCGTATTGGATCAGAATTAGACGAAAATTATAGCTTATAGTAGTTATAATCAATTGTAATTTTGAAGGTGTAGTTTGAAATTGATGATGAAATAAATTCCATAAAAAATATTTGGTTTGTTTATTTACCTTCCCATAACGTAGTGTTTAAATAAATATAACAGGAACATTTGACCTAGCACTTAATAATTAAAGGAAATGTAATCATATTGCGATCGAATTATTAACTTGTGAGAGGTCTGTTTGACTACTACTTATTCAAAAGAAAAGAATGTGTTGACCACAATGACATTGACAACAATGACCTCAATAACCTCATTGCTTTAGTGTATGAGATCGAGAAAATTGAGTCGAAAGTTTTTCTATGATAATATTTCTATGGTTGTATATGCTGATCTTTGTTGAATTTGCACAACAATAAATACAGATACAGTACAGTCGTTCAATATTTGCCGCAAAAGCTTAATTTTACTAAATTTACGGATATAGATATGATTTTTACTCATATGAGAGAGAGGAACTTTGGTGGCTGTAGCTAAAATATGCATGTTATATTTATAGATGTAGTAGAGAAAAGTCAAAATTTTATAATAGTTCTTAAACATTAATTAGAAAATAATCCGAAGTGAAACAAGTGTGGATCGTTAGTTTTGATATAAGTTTGATGGCAAGCGATTACCGTAGCAAAGCTTTAGCGCCATCTTTCGAATTTTAGTAGACTTAAATTACACACCACACATATTCGATCTAAGCCCCATCTGTTGCGGATAATGGAACTCGGCATGGAGAAGAGACACGTTTGCAAATGCCAATATTGCTGAAGCAGGGTTGTTTGTTACTCAAAATTTCGACAGATGTCTATTTAGTTCCCCTTTCCCCGGTAGATATATGGAAACATAAAAAGCCCAATTAAAAAAAATCTTAGATACTTTTAACATTATTTCAATAACGCATATGTATGTGTAGTGCTTGAGATAGCGATTGATCATCTACTGTCAAGTTAGCAGGACGAAACCTAGTCATCTTATCTAAGGTGAAAATTTGGTATTATAATCTCTAAAAACTGTAAACTGGAAAGATTTCACCGTTACACCTACGGGGATCCTGCTGGAAAGCCGCCGTGACGAAGACTATGTAAGCAAGTTTACGTATTATAAAAGTTTGGTCTACCTATATGTATTAATAATTGTAGAAATTGACCTAAATATACATTGATTAAGAAACCAAAGCTGACCCATAAGAGGAAACCAGACACGATACTTTTAACCTTTTCACTAATGAACCAAGGGAAAAAATGGGAAACATTTGTGAATTTCATTCATTCATTTTCGTTCGTCATTGTTGTCGGGGATGGTGTGTAAAGAGGAACGTATTGCGGCGACCCTAAATTTAAGCAGGAAGTGATGATTTTGTGCAAAATAATTTTGTTTGCGATCATACCTCTTTGGATCCTTTCCGTATTTACCATACAAACATCCCGCTCGGACTGCCGACAAAGCTTACATTTTCATCGTTTCACGAGCTTCATTATAATGTTCATTATATTTTATACGCGATCACTAAAGCTAATATCCCTCAGCGTAACATTTGCCCTCAAAATGCGTTAATTAATTAATATTAAGCTGATGTGAAAACCATTTATTGGGAAGTTAAGATTATTGATAACGTTTTTCTTATCGTGGATTCACAGCTTCCCAGAAAGGTCATAGAAGTGCTCAACAAAGATAATCAGGTGCCAGTGTCTAGTGGTCGCAAACGTAAGTACTACACGACGCTTAGATGTGAGTCCCAGGTTGGGCACAGTGTTATTAGATTTTTCTATCTGTAATTTCCCAGTAACCTGGAAAAAGCTCGTGGCACAGTTACTATTGCGCATATCATTCGATCAGCGAAGTTAAGCAACCCTAAGCCTAGTCAGTAATTGGATGAGTGACCGCCCGGGTTCCCTCCGTGCCTCGGAGAGCAAGTTAAGCCGTCGGTCCAGGTTGCCAATTTGTCATCTTTGGCAATCGTTACAGGTCGGTCCGAGGCCTAAAATAGTCTGACAACTGGTTTAACCCAGATCACAGATTTTCCTCGTTAAAGGGGTTGCGAGGGTCAGATGGTAGTCGCTTCGTATAAAAATCTGGTGATCATCGGGTTGAATCAAGTGCCGACCCCAACAATGTATGGGATAAGGCCAGAGAGATGGTGATGAATTTCCCAGTAACCGTTGCCAATAGGCTCGCCTAACGCTGCCTGAAAATGTGCAATTACTTTTCTTCATTAAATGACAAAGATTAATACTCTATAGTTGATTGTTTTGTAAATGTTTCGCACCAACACTTCGCTGGTACTAACTGACACCAACTCAACAGTCATTTTCTTTATAAAAGTAATTTACTTGTCCCATTTAGAAATCACGCGATCTGCATCTATTGTCAAACTTGTTCAATCTAAAATACACATTAATTATATCTTCACGGCGAATCTAAATAGTTGTAGAAGTAGCCAAGGGTAGGGCGTAACGAGATCTCTTATTCAACTTTTGAGCGTGTCCAACTGGCAGCAGGCATAGTTCCCAGTAAGAATCTTCGCTAATTAGTTCGTTACAATAGTCCAAAAGTCCTTTATAATTTTCAAGTTTGTCCAACTTCCAACCTTCCCAAAAGGGTCCCCGAAATGGTAGCCCACGTATGAACTAGACTTTTCACTGTTGATGATTAGGTGCAAATTATCAGACGTTTTCTAATTTCTTCAAAGACTCAAATAGATTTCTTTGAAATATTTTTCATTGGCACAAAGATATAGTCTCCTAAACTGAACAATATTATTAGCAGTTGCACAACATTTCACAGTCTGCCAATCTGCCTCAGATACTGCTCTATAAATGTTCTGAGCAGCTGTTTTACAGGAACGAAAGACAATTTTACCTTATATTATTTTCCGTCCTCCCCACGTGCCTTGCGTTTGGTAACTTGTACCTTTTTATAGGTCATCGGACTATTTGGGGCACATCTTTTATTTCGTATATTACGTATTAGATGGCAAGTCCATGGAAAGTATAGGTCTGATTGCACCTGTACTAAGTACAAGTGATTTCTTACTAACTTTTTAGCTTTGACGTTAAATTTTGGCAGTACAAAATTAAACGACAAATCTAAGTTCTTAATATGTTCTGCTTAAACCGATGACAAAATATTCAAGTATTATTCTTTATACATCACTACAATTTAGATTTTGTCATCTGCAAGAATTATTTAGCTTAAAAGCAACATTATTTCTATTACTACCTAAATCAAACTAAAACAAACCCACACATTTACTTTGATGTTCAAAGCCGTCCGATATTGTTCCGTCCCTAATCATCGGTCCTCGAGATTAAACCTTTCATTCACAGCCACATGTGGAAAATGTACGAAAAATCCACGAGTAACAAGATCGAATTGATACAAAGAAAGCTTATTCCGTGCAGGCCATGACATTCCCTTTTTCAAATTAATATTGGACGTAAGGCCCTCGGGTGACATGGGGGCAGGGGCCCAACCATGAGCTCTTATTGCAATGTTATTTCAGCTGTGTGACAGTGATAGATGTATACACGTGATATACATCTGTCTCATAATAAGAGTAATACTATCATGACAATAAGAAGTCATGGTAAGGCCCCTGGAGTTGAGGCAGGCACTTCGTTCACTGAATCACCATTACTTACCTTACCTACCTTTAGTAACGTTTTAAGATTTTTTATCACTAATGTAGCAATGTTCTATTCGCAAAGATGCTCCCTGTGTACCCAGTGAAAGACTTGTCTTCATGATGTCTTTTTTTTACGTCCGTGTCGAATGTACTTTAATATGCATTGACTATACATTAAGACGTATAGACCTTTCATATTAATGCAATAAATTACCAGAGAAATGGAAATCATTACATACAAAAAAAAAGTACATTGTACAACTACCTAGTCTCAAAATGTTACTATTGTATTACAGAATTCCTTTTGGAATCTATAAAACCTTAAGTAATAAATTTTATATAATTAATATAGCCAATGTGCAATACCTACTAAAGCACCTATAAATTATTGTAAAATATAGTTTTATATGTAAATATAAACTAATATTTACATAGTCAATATGCTATGTACCTATAATTTTTAACAACATCTTTTGTAACCATATTTCATGTAAATAAATTATTATTATTCTAATTCTTATCAAATTATGGATAAATGATCACCAAATAACATCCCGAAAATATATTGGAACAGTATAAATAATTTTAATGAAATGAATACGGTATATACAGATAATGAATCCAAATTTAATCATTATAGCGTGACTAATGTTATTTATGGGCTTAACCTGCACGCACGTCGTTACTCTTTTGCCTTATGTAAGAAGGTTATCTGCTATGTTATTCTAGGTAGGTATATTATTAATATTCATCATTCCAGCCGAAAGTTGCTCATTTTTGAAGCTATCTTTAAAAATTATGAAGAAATTTTCACAATGATTGATCAAATGCTGCCTGCGTCCAATCTAGCGTAAAATCTATCATTTTGGCGAGTTTTCTAATCTTGTGTAAATAAAGAGGCAGGCATTATGTTTTGTGATCTGTGTTTTTTTAAAAGGATAATTTGCTTTTGATTGAATAAATCATGGTACTGAACCTGGCGGTAGCATGTATAATCCTGTATAATTATGTCATTGTGATGATTTGAAAGTACTTTGTAAAAAGTCTAATCGAATAAAGATATTTTTGACTTTGACTTAAAGTCAAAGGACTTTAATCTTTATTTGGGTTTATGCTAACTATACCTGTCCAACGAATAAATATCCCTGAGGGTCTGTTCTCCGTAAACGAACGAAAATCAATCCTAGTTTCAGTATCGCTTTTTTCTTATACGTCAAAGAAATTTCTAGCAGCAACCTAATTTTAGAACGAATAAGAACCGTGGTATAAACTTTGTGAACTTTTGCCGAAGTTTTTTTTTTGTAGAAAGCGAGTAGGCCCCCTGAGATGAGCAGAAAAGTGACGTCCTTTGCTGTACTGATTCTATTAAACAGTCTATTTCAATTTAACTCTAGTAAAAATTAATATTCGATTTCGAGTATTATACCTATTTATTGCATTTGTAAAGGCTTCAACTGTCTTTTATAGTCAGAAAGCACAAAACCGCAGCGGTATTTACCAATTACACAAGGTACAAACTTCTGCCAGGCCTATGACATTTTTATGCTTAAATTTTATATTGTTTATTTAAACTCATCATCGAAGTATGCTTTCCGTTTTGGCGCTAGCGTCTCAGGAACTCTGGACTATGGAGGTTTTAGTCCTAACTTTTATGAGGTCTGTCCAACACGTAGGTGATCGACCGCGTGACAGCTTGCCCTCCTGTCCTTGCATTTAAAAAAAAATATTTTAATTACACATACATACATACATATGCTCACGCCTGTTTCCCCGAAGGGGTAGGCAGAGGTGTTGTAATCACAACACCCACTTTTAACCGAAGATGATTAAGTGCCAACGTGACAGATTGTGAGTCCATCGCCGTCTCAGACACTTTACATACGTCATTGAATTACTTCTCAGAAATATGCAGGTTTCCTCACGATGTTTTCTTTCACCGTAAAGCACGTGGTGTGAAATTACTGTACATAAGTTCTTTATAAAAACTTATTGGTACAGGCCCCGCTGGGATTCGAACTTGCGTCGCTTGCGTAGCAGGCGACTGCTCAAACCTCAAGGCCACCGCGGCTATTTTAATTACATGAATTTGATTATATAAAGTGTTTTGCCCAACTTAACTGGGAAAGAAAATACTGTAACTTGACACTTTCCGTGGCCCTTCCAACCAAATTACCTGTATCTGCGGGTAGGTTAGATACATTAGTGTGAGGTTACCCGCGTCGTGTCACCTGTCTTATTAGGATGCCGAGGGTTACTATAACCGAGTTGCTGCGGCTATCGATTTGAACCACTACGGATAGTGTTCGCGGTCTTATTGGACACAAGATGAAAATGGAGAAGGGAAGATTATTTGCTTTGTACATATGATTTTATTCACATAATATAGTAAGATGTACTGGCGGTAGTTTGGTACTTATTAGGGATATTTTTACAAAATATAATTTATATAAAATTACTGACCCGCGTAGACAGAGACAGATATGATCCGGTCAAACAGACAGACAGTCAGAAAGACTGCAATAGGAAGAAATAATTGCTTTTCACTCAATGCATATACAAGTATATAAGGTAACGACATACAAAATATCTGTCTGTTTGCTCCGACTAATCTCCGAAACATCTGGACCGACTTTAAAAGGACTTTCACTGGCAGATAGCGAATCTTGCAAGGAGTAACATAGACTGTGATTTTTTTTTAAACATGAGGGTTCCGCTGGTCAGCCATGAAATTAACCGAACGCAGGTTAAACCGCGGGTCACAGCTAGTAAATAAATATAAGTTATTATACGTTTATATTACGCATTTACATACATACATACATATGCTCACGCCTGTATCCCATTTAGTTATTATTTATATTAGTTATTTAATTTGAAATAACAAACAGACACTTCAATTTACTTGTATAGATTCGTATTACAAAATTTAACAGGTACTAAAGACCTTAAACGTTAATTCATTACCTAGTTTAGTTTCATGATATTCTTATATTTTCATGGAGCAATCAAGCTGATTGTAAAATGAATAAATTACATAAACAAAGCTTAATAGTGGTATATAAGCGGATATTTATTTTAGGATAAACGTGGGTAAAATTGAGTTTCTTATTATAAGCAAAATACTTGGAAGTTGGGAGCGACCTGGCTTGCAACTTAATTTCGTTCAAAGTTGTAACGTTATTAAGATTTTAATACAATCACGGTTAAGCTGACGGCTGAGTTTGCGTTAACTGCGTTAAAATTATTATGTGCTCCTAGTCTTTGCCAAGAAATATTACAGTGAACTAGCTGACGTCACGCGGTTTCACCCGCGTAGTTCTTGTTCTCGGTGGAGTACGGACTCCACCGAGAACAAGAACTACGGGTTCTACTGGATATCCCCGTGGATATCCAGTAGTTTAGGAGCCTATTCAAAACAAACATACTCACATACAAATCTTTCCTCTTTATAATAGATAAAATATCGAGTGCACAATTTTAAGCCACGTGATTTTCATCAGCAGATTACGTATTTACGTATAACAGCCACTTCGTGTCAAGTGGCACTTTAGTGTCCTAAGGTTAGCGATTTAAAATGTATACATAGATGATCTAGTTATCTATATGTCTGTTTGTTTCGGCTAATCACTGAAATTATGTTGTAAAAGATAACTTTTCTTAGGTTACATTGATTTTAAAAAAAATTATTGAAAAATAATCACATATGACATTAATGCATACCTTATATAATATCACTCTCTCTTACAGAGTTATGTATATCATCTCCCTGGCCTTATCCCATGTTTGATTGGACCCGATGTTATTAATACCTGATTTTTATACGAAGCGACTGCCATATGACCATCGTAACTCCTTGTACGAGGAAATTGGGTAATTTAGTTTAGACCAGTTGTCAGACTCTCTTAGGCCTCCAAATGAGCTGGAACGATTGCAGAAGATGTTAAATTGGCAACCAGTACCGTGCTCTCCGAGACACAGACGGGACTAGACGGTCACCCATCCAACTAATGACTTGGCTTAGGGTTGCTTGACTTCGCTGTTCGAATGATATGCGCAAAAGCAACTATGCCACGAGCTCCTTGGAAATGCAGAGTTTTGTAATATTTCTCTCCGAATGCTCTCCGAGGCTTGGTGAGGACTAGGGCGGTCACCCATCCAACTAATGGCTTGGGGTAGAGTTGCTTCACTGTGCTGTTCGAATGATATGCGAAAAAGCAACTACGCCACGAGCTCCTCAGAAATACAGAGTCGTGTATATATGGTGAGTAAATTAATCTACCGTGTTAACAATATTTCGTTCAAGTAAACTTGCTATCTACTCTCCTCTAGTTCGCCACAAAATGTGATTTTAAAACTACCGCCAAGAACACTCTATTCTCAATTTACTTAAGTTACTTGGATCCGAGCTTTGATGCAAAACTCGATTATATGGCAGGGATTATATTTCAGTGTCTAGATAGGAAATTGGATAACTTAACTTTGATTTTTTTTCTACTATGCCATATTTTTGACGTGCTTGTTTTATGTTTGACTTCTAAACCACAAATTATGTACGAGGATTCAAACGAGTCAAGTATTTCGTGAGCAACGTGTCCCTATCGATTTTGAGAATACAATCTCAGTGCCATCCATCAATTTCAGATTCAGAGATTCAGGTTCAGATATTTATCCTAGAAACATCGTTATATAATTGACTTTTTGAAGCTAATTATTTGGACATTATTGTTTTGGTGGTTAGTTTTCTTTGAAATAAAGACACATTAACACTATAAAATATTTTTTTGTTTGTAACGAATAGGCTCCAAAGCTACTGGGGCCACTTAGTTATTATTCCTTCGGGTCATGACTTTTTATATTTCTTAAAAAAAAGAATGATTTAGGTAAAAAGGTATCAAGTAGTTATATGTCTTGATAAAATATTCTCGTGAAATCAAACAATAGACATGTTAAAACTTATTTTGAAACGAATAATATTCTTATATAGTAAGCATCCCAATTGAAAATGACGTAAGTTAATTCAATAAAAGGGACAGTTGAAACATTAATTGAACGTGATATAACTTCTGCTAGCTTCTGTACATTGTACTACAAGACAGTGGAACAAAATGGTATAATTTTTATTTTTTTAAAATTTTCTATACCATTAAGAGGCCAGCTATGATCACGTATTAAGAACTTTTTAGCTTTGACGTTTATTTGACGGTACCAAAATGAAGAATCAAAGCTCAGAAATTTTTAATACGCCCTACTTAAACCGATGCTGGTAGGCCCCCGGGGCTATACATAATGGTGTCGCAGAGTGAAACTGACAGGAGTATATAAAAAGATTAATCAAAAGGCTTGTGTAAGATAAAACTGTCGCGTCACTCAATTTACCTGCGTGAGTAAACTCGAATACACACCTACATTTTCCTAAGTAAATTATCGCAAGCTTACTTGTAATGTTATATAAGGTAAAGTCACCAGTCATGGACAGTATAAGCGAATGTTTTTCATATTTACTCTGTAATTTTTTATTGTTCAACATATTACATTGTTAAGGATTTGGAGGTAAATTAAAAGCTGTTTTCTTAATCAGAATTTAATGTTTAATTTCAGTTTAGTACTTAGTACAATGAATTAATACAAATAAACAACACTCCTACTTAGACACCATTAATGGACAGTAAAAATCCAGTGTTGTGTTTTAGGACGAAAGTGATAATTTATAGTCGGTATAGGTGATAAATGAAATTGATTCATTTATATAAATAATTAAATAATATAAATTTATATAAATAATTAATAAACGTCCTCGACATGACGTTAAACTGTCGCGTCCTCGACATGACGATAAACTGTCGCGCTACTGGAGGTTCCATAAGAACAAAGTTCATAAGGAAGTTCGAGTGGTAGAGACGGTATCAGTGCAGGATATCGAATCGGGCGGTGGCGGAAGAATGCCCTCTACATAGTGCATCAACGATGGCGCCCATAGGCTCAGTTAGGTAGCCTACTGCACACTCACCAACCCGCACTGGACTAGCGTGGTGGGTTATAAAGGTCCAAACCCCTCCCCTCAATGACAGACACAACTAAGAATCGGCCCCTAGTACCCGGCGACTCCAGCAGGAACACCGCCGATGACAGTAGGATGGTGGACCCTGGAGTTTGGGGCGCATACAATCTCCGGGTGGGATCCTCTAACTGTCAAACGACTATGGCTCAGAAAATGGATTTCGATAAACTCAACATCCTTACTTTTAATGTAAGAACACTGCGCACTGAAGAGCGTCTAATGGAACTAGAAAATGCTTTGGAACATGTAAAGTGGGACATTGTGGGTCTTGCAGAAATAAGAAGAGAAGGGGAACAGACTCTTGAAAGAAACGAGAATATATTTTATCATACAGGTGGAAGCAGCAGCCGTTATGGTGTGGGTTTCTTAGTTTCAAACCGTTGGAAAAATAATGTAACTGAATTTATTTCCCTTTCCGACCGAATAGCGTTAATGAAATTCAAAATTGCACCAAACAAATCCCTTACTATTGTACAAATCTATGCACCTACGTCCTCACACTCTGATGACGAAATTGAGTCTTTTTATGACGTCCTAAATGAGGCCATAGATACTCACAAAGGAACGTGGACTATGGTTATCGGTGATTTTAATGCCAAAATCGGATCTCGGGTCAACGCAGATAATCACAGCCTCCTAGGACCCTACGGTTTGGGAACACGGAACGAACGTGGTAAACGATTGCTCCAATTTGCTCTGGGTCATAATTTATCCATAAGCAACACATTCTTTTTTAAGAAGCCTCACCGTCGATGGACCTGGTTTTCTCCAGACAAAACAACTAAAAACGAGATTGATTACTGCCTTTCTTCAGACAAACAAATAGTTAACAATGTTGAAGTCCTAAATAGCCTAAAATTCTACTCTGACCATCGGCCCCTGCGCATCATCCTAAAACTCAATTTAAAAATACATCGTATTCGCACCGTTCATAATACTTTAAAGAGAATCAATAAAGACACCCTCTCAGCAAACCAAACCAAATTCACACTGGAGCTCAAGAACAGCTTTACATTGTTAGCACAAGAATCGACAGCGAACATTCAAAGAGAATATGACATGATTAGGGACAGCATTAGAACAGCTAGCCACAAAATAAAGATAACAAAAAACAGAATGAAAAAGCTTAGCGACCACACCCGTCAACTAATAGAGGAGAGGCAGAAATTGGTTATTTATACATCAGAATTCAAGACAAAGGATAGAGAAGTAAAGAGAAGTATTCGTAAAGATATTCGCCATCATAATATGAGCATAGTTGAAGATGCAATACACAAAAACTGTTCCTTAAGAACAGCCATCAAAGGTGCCGATACAGGTAAATTCTGGATTAATAACCTAAAAGACAGCAATGGAATAAAACAGAGCGACAGAGACAAAGTACTACGAATATGCACTGAATTTTACCAAAATTTATATTCCGATGACACAGCAGACACAGACTCCCAACAGAATACCGAATCATACTCATGCCTAGAAGAAATTCCTCCAATAACAGAGTCCGAAGTGCACACAGCTCTCCAGAGCCTTAAATACGGCAAAAGTCCCGGCCACGATGGAATCACCACCGACGCCATAAAGTGCGGTGAACCGATTCTCTTACCACATATCACACATTTATTCAACAATATTATTAAAACAGGCTCATTTCCAAATAATTTTTGCCACTCCGAAATAATTCTTCTGCATAAAAAAGGTGATAAGTCCGACATCAATAATTACCGCCCCATAAGTCTCATTATACATCTCTATAAAACCTTTATAAAAGTAATTGAAAACCGTATCTCAGGACAATTAGACAAGAATCAACCCCCAGAGCAAGCTGGTTTCCGCCGTGGACTATCCACTACAGATCACCTTCATAGTCTGAACCAAATAATTGAAAAGGCTGCTGAGTTCAAGTTCCCGCTGTATCTGGCTTTTATTGATTATTCTAAGGCATTCGACAGCCTAAAACACATATCAATATTCAAAGCACTAAAAGAACAGGGAATTGAAAATAGCTACATTCATCTACTCAAAAACATATATAATAACAGTACGGCATCAATCAAACTTCACTCTTCTGGCCCATCATTCCCAATCAGACGAGGTGTCAAACAAGGCGATCCTCTCTCCCCCAAACTGTTCACCGCCACATTGGAACAAATCTTTCGAACATTAAACGACTTTAGATCGAAACGAAGTTAGATCACTACGGTGTAAGAGACCTGGCTCTAAAACTTATATCTTCATATCTAAGTAATAGAATACAAAAAGTCGATATACATGGCGTAACATCTCCGGGGTGTCCAATAGAGATGGGTGTTCCACAGGGTTCAATTCTTGGTCCGTTTCTCTTTTTAACTTATATTAATGATTTACCTTACATGGTAAGCAATAAACACGATATTGTATTATTTGCTGATGATACTTCTCTGATTTTTAAGATAGACCGGCAAAAAGCTAACCTTGACGATGTGAATAATGCTCTCTCTGACGTAGTACATTGGTTCAGCGCTAATAACTTAGTACTCAATAGTAAAAAAACTAAATGTGTCAAGTTCACTATGCCAAATGTGAAACAAGTGCAAACCAATGTACTTATCAACGACGAAGTGTTGGACCTTGTTGAAACAACAGTTTTCCTTGGAGTTACATTGGATCATAAATTGCAATGGGGGCCCCATATAGCTGGATTGTCGAAAAGAATCAGTTCTGCAGCATTCGCAGTTAGGAAAATTAGACACCTAACTGATATAAACACAGCTCGGTTGGTCTATTTTAGTTATTTCCATAGTGTTATGTCTTATGGCATCCTTTTATGGGGAAATGCTACAGACATCAGTTCTATCTTTGTGCTGCAGAAACGGGCTGTTCGTGCAATCTATAAACTCAAATCTAGAGATTCTCTCAGAGAGAAGTTTAAAGAAATAGGGATAATGACTGTGGCATGTCAATACATATTTGAAAATTTGATATATGTAAGAAAGAATATAGATAGTTTTAAGAAAAATAGTGATATGCACAATATAAATACACGCAAGAGGGATAAACTCCGTGTCCCTGTGACTAGACTGCACAAAACTAGTAACTCTTTTGTGGGGCAAAGTATACGCCTTTTCAATAAACTACCATTAAAAATGTGTGAACTACCATTTTTAAGTTTTAAGGCAAGCATCAAACAGAAACTTTGTGAAAAAGCATATTATAGTGTAACTGAGTATATTGATGATAGCCAAGTATGGCAATGAGTTGCTCACTCTTCCATTGAAATGTACTTAAGCAACCCTATGTATATAGAAGGGACACATGTAAAAAAAAAAAAAACCGGGGAGTTTGTTTCGCCGTTTCTTCTCCTGGCAGGCTTACTTTTGGAAACGGTAGTAAATTTACTTAAGTTAACGTAAGAAAAATGACGTTCAATAAGTGTTCCAAGTGTCCCTTATATTGAATAAAACTTTTTGATTTGATTTGATTTGACTGCTGGAAAGAAAGAGGATTAACAGTTGGAGAAAAGAAACTTACAAATCTCCGTTTTGCTGACGACATTGTTTTATTTTCCTCCTCGGCATCCGAACTGGCCTTGATGATTCAAAAATTAAATGAGGCAAGCCTTGAAGCTGGCCTAAAGATGAATATGTCAAAGACAAAAGTCATGACAAACAGTACAAAGCACAAAATAAAGGTGGACGGTGGGGAGATCGCTTATGTTCAAGATTACATCTATCTCGGTCAAATAGTCTCTTTCCAGGCAAGACAAGAAAGAGAAATCACACGTCGAACAGAAAACGCCTGGAAGAGTTATTGGGCTATGAAAGACCTCTTGAAAGGAAAACTCCCTTTAACATTAAAAAAGAGACTGATGGACATATGCGTTCTCCCAATCCTCACCTACGGTGCTCAGACTTGGTCTTTGACAGACTATCAAAAATCCAGACTAGGGGTCTGCCAGCGAGCCATGGAACGTAGTATAATGGGAGTCAGATTAACAGACCGCATTCGAAATAGTACACTACGTTCCAAAACACAAATCTCCGATGTGGGTCATCAAGCTGCTAAACTAAAATGGGACTGGGCTGGGCACGTGTGTCGCATGTCAGACGAACTGTGGGCTAAACAAACCACAAGATGGACCCCTCCGAATGCGACGCGCAGACGTGGCAGGCCGAGAAAAAGATGGCAGGACGAACTCGCCGCTTACCACAAAAACTGGCCGGAGATAGCCCTGGATCGGAAGTGTTGGAAAGAGGGAAGGGAGGCCTTTGCTCAGCAGTGGGACACATCGGGCTCTAAATAAAAAAATAATAAATAATATTAATTTCAAACAACGACGATACACCAGACATAAAATAAGATGATAACCTACTTGCATCGCGATTCTAGTAAGAAATTACGATTCCCGACACCAAAATGACACCGCGAAACTAACAAACGATATGGCCGCAATCAAAATGGGAGTCAGTTGTCAAAAACAGTTGTTATGGCAGTATTGACATTTGAGAAAACCAAAAAAATACCGTGATTGTTCCGCGTCCAACATAGGTGCATTTACCTTACACGTGTGATCTTGCGATCTTTACGGAAAGGCACGTAGCCTAACGATTAACGGGAAGGGATTTATTTGTACATTTTATTGACGCGGAATTGGCAGAGCTTTGACTGGAAATGTTTGTACCAGTCACATGTGTCGCTTTGTCACATCTTTTTATTATCACGGATTTTTACGTGTCAATAGTTATTGATATTTAGACAGGTGATATGAGATATAACGTGACTATGCCGTATATATCGTGATATAAAAATATTTCGTGACTTGCGTACCTACTTCAAAGAAACAATTTTTATAAATTATTGATAGCTGTAATTTCATGGGTGGCCCGCAAAAAACATTTGGGCTCAAATTGTTTTTTTTTATTACTCCTTGTTACATTAGCTATCTGCCTGCGAAAGTCCCAATCAAATCGGTCCAGCCGTGTCGGAGATTAGCCGGAACAAACAGACATACAGACAGATTGATTTATTTATATTGTTTTTTTTTGTGAGTACCGGGTATATTTATAGGAATTTAGTGAAAAACTGTTTTTTGGAATTAAAAACAGACACTTCAATTTTATTTATTTGTATAGATGTATAGAGTCGTATTTGATTTTTTAGCCTATAAACTGTAGTGACAGTGGTTATCAATATGGGAACTCCCGGGGAACCAGGGGTAGGCATGCAAAGCTGAGCCTAAATATCTCTTCACGCTCTTCCTGAAGAGTGGAGAGTGCGAGGAAGGAAGGATAAGGAAGCCTACTCTAAAATCGCATTGTGTGAGAATATTTGGGTTCACATACGTAGGAATAAACTCCTCGCCTCGTAGTAAATGTAGTCGTGGGCATCTCAAAGACCTGTGCGTTTTGCAAACGATAAAACATTAAGACTGTTTTTGGTTATGGAGGCAATATATCTCCTCAAACTTTCAATATGCTTATGAGCTAGGCATTGTATTAATAATTCTGACATCACGTTTCTGAACCAAATAAAAAGGATCAAGCCGATTCGGTTATCCAGCGTCCATAGATAATACGAATTTCGTAAAAGAATTCATAATGATAAACCCAAGATTAATGAATAATTGATATATTTGGAGATATTGATTGTTGCGATATTTAATGTAAAATCTAATAGATTCATCAGAATAAAATACATTAAAAATATTTAAAAGGGGTAAAATATGAACACGAGGCGGGATTCGACCCACGACCTCTGCAAACCGTGCAGTTGCTCTTCCAACTGAGCTACTCGTGATCCTACCTCATGCGTCGAATTTTTCCTTCCTTGTCTTTGCAGTATAGGGGCCTTGCGCCATCTGTTGGTTGGTGTATCCAAACCCAAAAGTTATATTTAGCTACATATCAAATCGATGACGCAACCCCGATCTAAATATTAGACATACATACATATACTCACGCCTGTATTCCCAGAAGGGGTAGGCAGAGGTCTTACAACACCTCTGCCTACCTCTTCACATCACCACACCCACTTTTCACCGAAGATGATTAAGTGCCAACGTGACAGATGGTGAGTCCATCGCCGTCTCAGAACACTTTACATACGTCATTGAATTACTTCTCAGAAATATGCAGGTTTCCTCACGATGTTTTCCTTCACCGTAACGCACGTGGTGTGAAATCACTATACATAAGTTTTTCTAGAAAAACTCATTGGTACAGGCCCCGCTGGGATTCGAACTTGCGTCGCTTGCGTAGCAGGCGACTGCTCAAACCTCAAGGCCACCACGGCTCTAAATATTAGAGTTTAATAATTTAGAATTTAAACATGTATGTCGTGAATAAAAACTGTAATAAAATTCTTACATTGTCTAATTCAAAGTTAAAGATGTTCTAGAGCTAAGCATTTTAATTTATAAGAGGGATAAAGTCCCTATGAAGGGTAAAATAGTAAATAGACGAGCAGATGTGGTATTTCTACAAGGTACTTGATTTACCCTATTTGAATTTCTACCTATTTGAAGTTCTATATCTGAAATGGAATTGTATGAATAAATAAATATGTCTAGTTTGTTTCGTACTGCCGACGATTCAACAGCATAATAAAATAAAATGTGTACTTTGGGAACACTACTAGGTTATAGAGGTTGAACTACATTTGAAATGTGTAAGGGAATATATTGACAAATTATGAATAAAAACTTACTAACCACTATGGAATCTAGGCTAGGGGGGCAACTTAGATCATGTAAGATGCGCGTATTAAGAACTTCTTAGCTTCAACGTTTAATTTTTCCGGTACCAAAATAAAACGTCAAAGCCCAGAAGTTCTTAATAAACTCTGCTTAAACCAATGATGGTAGCCCTTGATCTATACCTATACGGATTAATAAAATTGAAGGGTCCATTTGTAATTCTAAATTTCACTAATTGCATATACTTTACCTCTTCTTCTTTAATTTAAGAGCTTTGCTCTTGTCGGTGGAGCAATCGCCACTCTTGCCTCTCTTATGCACAATCCTTGACCTCTTGATACGACACTACACCCGCTTTCTCTCTAAGTTGATCCACGTAGCTTCTCCTCGGTGTTCCTCTTCCTCTTCTCCCTTCGATTTTTCCTTCCAGTACTAGTTGTAATAGCTTGTCGTGTCGTATCAGGTGCCCAACCATTTTTCCTCTTCTATTTTCAATTGAACATTGAAAATACTTTACCTACTCCCATAAAAAAATCAAATTAACAAAAAAATCCCATCTATCTGTTTGTTCCGGCTTATCTCTGAAACGACTATAACGATTTTAACGGGACTTCACTGGCAGATAGCCGATGTTACAAGAAGAGGCTTAGGTTAAAAAAATATTTGCCGCTAAATAAATTATATAACTACCCATGAAATGAAGTATACGCAGGGGAAACCGCGGGGCACAACTAGTACGATATTAAATAGTAAAGTACTGTGACCGAAAACGGTAGGATATTGATCGGTTGTGTGTTAACTGGGTCATGTTAAATAAGCTATTTAAGGACGGCATTTTTTAACTGAACTTGGGATTTATATTTGTAGTAATATTAAGTTATGTAAGAAATGCCTGGTACGGTTATTTATTGCTTTTTCGGGTCGTGTAAGGTAACAAACATATTTGGTTAATGTTTTTGTTTATGAGCAAGGTTTTCGGCGAAGGTAAACATCATTAAGTCAACCGCAATGAATTCTTAGTTATGTCAACTAATCCTTTTTGTACTCGTGTTTTGAACTAATTACGTAAATAGTGCGGCCTAATTATTTACTGTTTAGGTTAAATTTTATAATAAATCAACTGTCGAAGCGATTAAAGACATTATCATCATTTACAAGAGCATTATCAGCTATTGTTTTGTTTATTTTTTATTTGTAGTTTTCTTCACTAGTTACTAAGTTAATTCTATAGTCTTTATTGTCTTTATAGTCAGAAAAGTCCGAGAGTTTATAACCGAAAAAATAATTAATTAGTAGTAATCAATAATGTGTAGAAGGGGAATGACAATGTAACAATCAGGAAAACATAACTAATTCTATAAGGCACGCTACACACGATAATAATCCAATAATCACATGTGTTATTATTACGTCGACGCAAGAGGGAAAAAATAACGATGGTCTTAATATGAGTATTTCATTGTCTACGCGATTGAGGGTTCGTGATTATCGTTCATCCTGTAGTAATCTTCACAATGTTGGGGGTAGCCCATAGGAAGTGTTGAAGAATCTATTAGAATTATTAAGTTTAATAACTGGAGTAAAATAACTTACCTTTAGCTAACTCTACTTTTTATTCAAATGCAAGAGTTAAAGAAATCGGTTACAAAATGAAGATTTTTAAAACTTATAATTTAACATTTGAAAATGAACAAACACATTCAAGTTGTAAGTGTGTGTTTGTATATTTTTTTAATATTTATTATATTTAATACAAACATTTTGAAAATGTCACGTTACTTTGAACATAAGTCATACAAAACATGGTTTAAGCCACGACCAGACCAAAATCGGACTGAGACTATGTGATCTACTTTTAAATTGGAGTCACAGAAAGAGATAGAGTTACTTCTAAACCAAGGCCTATATTAATTTAGTAGGTATATTAAGTTAATTTATATAACTAAAAACTAACATAACTTAAAACCTTAAGAATATAATCTTATAACTAAAATATATTATTAAAAGGAGTCTCTGTAGGCAAGGTTCTGAAGATACTGGCAGCATTCCCCCTTTGGATGGCAAGGCTAATTCTTTGATAGCTGCCAGCTCTTCGGTCTCCTGTGATGTCGACTAACGTTTTAGTTATTTCGCTAAAAAGCCTAATAGCGCTAGGACCCCACGTCCCAAGGGTATTTAGTAGGTATGTGGTTGTAAAATTTACGCACGCATATGTTTTCCGCAGTGATTTATGAATCACATGCGATAAACGTCTCCAACTAACGCCCATACATCGATCATCGTTTTTATAGACACACAAAGAACTCAGCTGTTGAATGGCGGAAATAAATTGGAAATTGTGGAATAAATCACTTTGTCCGTTATTTTGTTCGTGGACGGAATAATAAATTAAGCGTAGAAAAAAGTATGTCTTTGCGTGAAGGGATAATTGCCTTGTAATTAACGTCTTAATGGAGCCACCCATGCAATTTACGAAGGCCTCTAATACGCTGAGGAATAATAATGAAACGAAGGTAATTAATACCGTGAATTACGCTATTTATTACTATTTCTTAATTACCTTTTTGGGCTTCGCTGTAGCAACATTCTGATCCAGATTCCTCATAGAAGTTTTGTTTGCTAAATTACTGTTAACTATTTTTCTATTGGTTGATAGAAATCATATATGTAAAGGAAGACATTGCGTAGATGGAATAAAAATATGTTGGGTGGGTGAAATTAAGCAGTACCCCCTTTCATGTCGAGATGGCCTTACCTTTAAGCCACTCTGAAACAATAAAAATAACCATAATACAGGATACGTCGTTTCGTGGTTGAAAATGTTTCTACGAAATTCGTGGTCCTGGGTTCGTTGTTCGTTGCGTTTGCCCCGGGTCGGGCTAAGGGAAGGGTTTCCTCAGTAGCAGCCTGTAGTCTGTATTTTTCCCGGCTAATAGCAATAGACGGGACTAAAACATAGTTGAAGAAATGTGCGTGTACGGTGTACTATAGGTACCTTATATTGATAGCATCATTTCATACAACTTTCGCTTAATTCATCACTCCTTAATAAACACGTAGTGATTAAAAAAAATATATGCAAAATGAAACGTTGATCTGGCGGCCGGGACTTCCGAATCCCACATTTCCGAAGTTAATATATTACCTGAAACAGGATTCGCGTGAACGCGCGATTTGAATACCGATGAGGCGAAACCGAAACGGGAAATATTTTATATTCATGTGGAAGTATTTTCAGCGTCACTAATACGGTCGGGTCGAGTAGATAAAACCCATGTGTTAATACCGGATTATTTGAATGGTACCAGATTGAGAGGTCCGTCTCGGACGTTATTTTTCAGGCAGAAATATGAACAACGCATTTTCTGTGTTTATTTACTCTTCGCATATTTTAAGCCTACCCATTAGAATTCATACAACACGTTGGGTGTTGTATCAATATTTCCAAATCGTTGAATATCGGTATAATTCTGTGTACATTTTTATATTTTTTTGTTACCAATAGTGACGATATAGACTTAGTATAGTATTATTTGTCGTGCTATAGATATCTTTGCCTTATGATCATTTCCAGGAACGTTTCATCATCTCTATTAATTTAGCCGCATGTAGTCCACTGTTGAAGGCATGTTGTTAATAGTCCTCTCCCACGAGTCAAGGCTTAAAGCAAATTGGGGACTAATTAAAAAATAAATACATTAAGGAAATAACAAGAACTATATTGCATGAATTAAGAACTTAGATAGAAGCTTTGATATTTAATTTTGGTACTAATAGTAATGAACTATTTTCAATAACGGTATCTGTATAAATAATTCTAACTACTATTCTTAATAAAGCTGCGTTCATAATTGCTTTACATTTTTCGTTTAGCAATTAAACTAATATTGAATACCTTTGTCATGGTAATAGAGCCAATTATACTTTTCGTGAAACGGTTCAAAAGACAAAAAAGGATATAACAAAAACATAAGCTCTCTTTTTCGGTCTGTTTAATTACAGAAAACATTTTTTTTAACAATTTTATTTGCGCATAAATGCTTTCGTGACGAATAAACGTAAATCACAGTGTCACGTTGAATTGAAACTAAATGCAACGTTATACGAACGCTTCCATTTCGATTGATTTGATTCAGAATTTTAGCTGAAAATGTCTGTTAAAGTTTTTATCCGTTGACTTTATGGTGAGAAATTTTTAAGCTTATTTATATTGATTCTGGTATAAATGTTATTGACACTAAAGTGAACACTGTGTGCTCGACACGTATTCAGAGAATAGCGGGGTCGTTCGACATTCTGATCTACTTAATTGTGTATTCACAGGACAGAAGATTGCGTTTAAATATGTACCAGCGATGAGTCATTTGATCGAAATCATGTCCCAATGTAGCATACACCAGATCCGAAATCTTGAATGAATTATATAATGAATACGAAAACACTGTCAGTGATTTAATCCCTACGCCATTTTTACGGTTTTTTTATAACATGAACCCGGCTACAGGTCTTCATGTAAAGCTTGTTCCAAAAAATTTCAATTAGGTCAGGCGACTAGGCCTGTATTAGCAACTTTCTACCAGGCAACTTACGTAGAACATCATCATCTCCCTGGCCTTATCCCTTACAGTGCTGGGGTCGGCAATTGATTCAACCCGACGTGGCTGATCACTTGATTTGTATACGAAGCGACTGCCATCTGACCTTCGCAACCTTTAACGAGGAAAATCTGTGATCTGGGTTAAACCAGTTGTCAGACTATTTTAGGCCTCCGACTGACCTCTAACGACTACCAAAGATGATAAATTGGCAAACGCGACCGACGGCTTAACGTGGTCTCCGAGGCACGGAGGGAACATGGGTCACCCATACAATTACTGGCTAGGGGTAGGGTTGCTTAACTTCGCTAATCGAATGATATGCGCAATAGCAACTGTGCCACGAGCTCCTCCATAACAACTTACATATAACATTCATAGTAAATACGGTAAAACAATGTTTCCTAAAGCATGTTTGAAACGTAACAATGAAATTTTTGGTTTTCCTCATTCGCTTGAACTCTGCACGAAACTTGGCCATTAAAGTAAAATGCTTAATGGTTATTTTAATACTTAATGATACCACGAAACCCAGCTGAGGCTTGCTATCAAGAATAATATATAATATATTAGGTGGTCCCTTCAAACGTTGTTTTGCATGTACATTTTGGAGAGGACCGCTCTTCTACCGAATATACATAAACATTTCATAATAATAACTTTCGGCTTAAAACATGATAATAATTTTCTAATCACCTACTGCTAATTCATCAGTTAACCCATAAATACTCCCAACAAACGACATAATGATTTTTTTTCTACTAATATTAGTTCAGTTTCGCTTAGTGTAACATTTTAATAAAATCAACATAATATGTTAATGCTAGATACTTATACGGGAAAGACAGGAAGAGACGCGTCAATCAAACTCGCTAGGTGGTTTCACACTACTTTATTATTTCAATGGAGTATTAATACGCGCGGGGCGGTGCGGAGGAGGCGGGACGCAGCCCGTCCCGTACCCTTGCGCCTAGACAGGACGCAGCCTGATTTTACTATACCTATATCACTATAAATATATAACAGTTACCGTCAAACCTAGCCACTACAAACAATAGTAAAACACTTCGTCTAGAGGCTGATGCATACAAAGTAATAGTGTAAACGAAAGGGGTAGCACATAACGCTGGTGTTTGCACAGGCCTTAATGAAGACACGACCAAAATAAGAGGTCTCGGAAATTAAAGCCCTTTCACACTGTGCACTATTAACACAGCGGTTCCGATTACCCCCGTGATTTATTACTGTTTGTTGGTTATTTTCCTTTTCCCACCTTGACCTTTATTAATATGCGTTAGATTGAAGATAGTCACGTACGCGTTTGTGATATTTCAGGACGATATTACACCGAGTTATGACAGACGTTAATTTAGAAGCATTTACGGTAAAATTTAAATATTCCTAGTGATGAATGTTATGATTAAAGCATCTAACGAATAAAAACGAATATAGTGTGACAGCGACTTAAATACGAGATATGAAGTTGTAATATTCTTCTTAATATGTACAATGGCAATAAGCTTAAAAGCCTTTGGATATAATATATAATATATAAACCTTCTTCAAAAAAAATCTGATGAATTTTAAAATAATTATTAATTTGATATTTGTTCAATGAATATCATTGTTGAACTAATTATGAAATGAAAAATAATCATCATGATATATCATTTAAAAAATATGGATCTGGTGAACGTCCTCTGTTTTCGTCGATTAATAAATACCAGAGCCAAAATAACAACTGCACACAATTTCACAAGCCAAAAGAAGTAGTATAATTGGATTAGCAGAAAGTTAATCCAATTACGGGAGAAAAAATGCCTTAGCTACTTGGAGGATGGGTTTTCATTCATTCTTTGTTGTTTTTTTTTCTTTTTCTGGTATTTTTGATGTTATATTTTACAAGAGAGCCGTGGTGGCCGTGGGGTTTGATCAGTCGCCTTATACGCAAGCGACGCACGTTCGAATCCCAGCGAGGCCTGTACTCATGAGTTTTTCTAAAAAACTTATCTTCAGTAATTTTACACCATTTTACGGTGAAGGACAAGATAGTGAGGAAACCTGCATATGTCTGAGAAGTATTTTAATGACGTATGTATGCACTATACTGAGACTCACCATCTGTCACGTTGGCACTTTATCATCTTCGGTGAAGGGCGGGTGTTGTTATCACAACCCTTCTGCCTACACATTCGGAGAATTTAGGCGTGAGCATATATGTATGTATGTATATTTTACGAAATATAGGCGGAAACTATGTAATGATCGAAAGTCACTTGGGCTTGTTCTTTTAACTCGTGGCGCAGATTTTTTGTGGTCCTTTTTTTTTATTCCAAAAATATTTCCATAATATGATTCTTAATTTAACTCACAATAGTAATCTAAAGTGTACAATAATTATTTTTGAAATCACTACGTCTAAAAAATATGAAGAAAAATACTGAGAGCTAGAATTTCCCTGAATACACCTAATTACAAAGCAGTGATATGTCACAAAATACGCTTTAAGGTGGAGGAAGCATGTAAAATGTTGTATTGAAGTTTGAATAGTCCTATCAATTAGAATACTAACGATAAACAAATCTACCATTTTGTCCGTACTCATCTCTATAACTTATCTCAGTAAAAGCAACCTTCCGAACCTGGCGGTAGCATGTATAATCCTGTATAATTGTGTCATTCTGACGATTTGAAAGTGCTTTGTAAAAGTCTAATCGAATAAAGATACTTTTGACTTGACTTTGACTTTGACTTGATCGTTTGTTAACATTATTATGAAATTGATCAAATCTAACAGATATCTGGGAATATCAGTCCGATATAAATACCGATCAATGATGCTGCTACTGTACCCTAAGTATAGTCCAACCACTCGTTCGCTTAAACTATATTTTTGCATAATATATATAGTATATTTGGTGTGGTTTGAAATGAGTTGTCTCGCTGCCTCCGAAAAAGTAACAGTACGTTTCGAGTCACGCTTTACGCAAACGATATAGTCATTTTAAAACATGTTAGAACCTAGTTATACATTGGTTACTGAACTCTAAAGTCTAGTAATCACAATAAAGCGAAGTAATAAATTCTCAGTCGTTTCCAATTGTCTATTATAACAAGTTTAAAAAGAGTCGTTTTATTAATAGCACCGATTGTAGTTACGAGTAATAACGTGATTGTAAGTTAAACAAGAACATTTAACGCGACTCATTTAACAAGATTAACTGTTCAGTGTTCATTATCACCCTCTGCAGTACCCTTTTTGAGTTTCAAACAAGTTAAATCGTTTGGTTACAATGGTGTATACGATTGTAAGATTGTACTTTTCTAACGAATTTAAAGTCAGGCTGATTTTAAAGTTATATTCGCAGTCAGCGGTTCCACTCAACCATTATTTACTAGCTGTGCCTCGCGGTTTCACCCGTGGAGACTTAATTTTGTGGGCGGCCTGCGGGAACATTAGCTATCAGCCAGTGAAAGTCCCGTTAAAATCGGTCCAACCGTTTCGGAGATTAGCCGGAACAAACAGACAGACAGACGGACAGATAGACAGACAGACTGAGAAAAAATTTAAACAAATAGTTTTTCTACGTCAATACCGTGTATACTTTCATAATATATGCATTTAGTCCAATTTGAAAAGGCGAGTAGTCGCCTTGCCAGGTAACTCATACTCGTAAACATGTTGCGATAACTTTTAAAATCCTATATAATTCACAACTAAGTAAGATTTTTTTAGATTAGGTTGAATTAAACTTTTAAGTGAGAACCGACAGTTTTTGAGATTTCGAGATGTTATAAAGTAAAGCACTTTTAAGTATACAAAAATCGGGAAGTCAAACATCTTAAATTTAATGAGAAGGTAAATGTTAACTTTTTCGGAACAAGGATAAATTTAAATAGAATATTTGAAGTTGATTTACAAGCGAAGATTGAAATGAATTTCGTTTCCTTATTTTCGCGGTCAATGGTCGTGCATTTATATTATTTCAATTGAAATATAACCAAATATATACTTGGAGTGTGTGTTTGTAATCTCAAACATATATTTACCTAAACCCATAAGCAAGTATCCATAAGTCCTGTTAAAATCGCTCCAACAACTTCATAGATTAGCCAGAACAAACAGAGAAACAATTGACTAATTGGATTTTCTGCGTCATTTTGTAATTACAAACAGACACATCAATTTTATTTATCTGTATAGATATAGATGTTATAGATTAAGGAGCTCGTGGCACAGTTGCTATTGCGCATATCATTCGATCAGCGAAGTTAAGAAACACTAGCCCTAGCCAGTAATTGGATGGGTGACCGCCCGAGTTCCCTCCATCCCTCGGAGAGAACGTTAACCCGTCGGTCCCGGTTGCCAATTTATCATCTTTGGCAATCGTTACAGGTCGATCGGAGGCCTAAAAAATATTCTGACACCTGGTTTAACCCAGATCACAGTCAGATGGCAGTCGCATCGTATAAAAATCAGGTGATCAGACACATCGGGTTGAATCAAGTGCCGACCCAACAATGTATGGGATAAGGCAAGGGAGATGATATAGAGGTTATAGATTGTCCTATTACACAGATGATTTAAGTAGCTTCATCAGATATGTCCAAGTCCCATGTAATAGAGGGTGAGCCTATTGCCATTAACCGGGCACAATTATAGGCTGCTACTGGGAATTACAGATGGGAAACCTAATAATACACTTTGTCCTACCCTCCGAAGCCAGGACCTCGTGTTTAAGAGTAGCGCTTGCCTCTGAGGCAGCTTAAAATTGTACACAAAATTTTTCACAATATTTTATTTAACCCCTGGAGTGCAACAGCCACACAGCCACATAATAAGAAATGTGACGTATTTCTTAATTAATTTGTATTGAAATATTTGTATTGATTGTAACGGAAACTTATTTGGGATGAAAAATAAAACCAAATTTTCCAGCTGGTGTTGAACAAAAGATAGCCACTCTACTACTCTCTATGAATTTTTCATAGTGTTGCAGCATGTGTGCAGGCAGACGATTCCTTCACAGTATAAAAATATACAATTCTGTCGTTACACCTGCGCTAGTTTTCTCTAAAAATAGTAAAGTGATTTTCTAATCTGTGGCAGTGTACCCATGTTACGCCGCAGGGGTTTCTTTTGGTCCCATATTGCTGTTATTTTAAGCTGTCTTGTCTCTTGTATTTTTAAATTACGAGGACTTAATTATATTCAAGAAAAGTTGAAGATGTGCTTATGGACGCCCCTGATACTAGACGTATTTTTACACTGAGGTGACTGCTTTCCATTAGATATACTTGTTTACAATTTATGTAGAATATCAAGTAAAGTTTCACACAATTTAAATAAAGGCAACATGATTCGAAAAGTCTGATGAAATGATGGAATGGCATACATGAAAAAATCAATTTTAAAAATTTTTTTTTGCATGTGTGTCTGTCTATTTGGTCCCGCTAATCTCCGAAACGAATGGGCTGATTTTAATTGGACTTTCATTGACAGATAGCTAATATTACAAGGAGTAGCATAGGCTATTTTTATTAAGAAAACATTAGGGTTCCGTGGGTCACCCATGAAATTAAGTCTACGCGGGAAAACTGCGCGGCACAGCTAGTTGAAAAATAAAAAGGATTAATGTTCTCAGCTCGAGGAATATGAAGATAAGACTTTACTCACTAAATTCTGAGATTCACTTGAGTGTACATTAGAGAAATAAATGGGTGTCTCTTTTAGCTTTAAGTGGGTACAGTGGTGCGGTGATAGTTATAAATAAATAAGTACTTAATTTTTAGAGTATACATTAGTCTTAAAAATCATCAAATAAAACATTAATTATATCAACAACATCGCAGTAAACTTTAATTTTTAACTAACTTGCCCCGCGGTTTTACCCGCGTTGGCTTTATTTCGCGGAACTCAATTTTTTTATCCAATAATAGTAGCCTCAGTTGTTCCTTGTAAATTCAGCTATCTGTCGTTTCAGGGATTACACGGTATAAACAGACAGACATTTAAATTGTTTCATTTTAATATGCATTAAGTGAAAAGCTGTTAATTTGGAATTACAAACAGACACTTCATTTTCATTTATCTGAATAAAGTGTGACACTTTTTATCCACTCAAAAATACTTTTTACTTCCATCGTTCAATTCGCTTAATACTTGGCATTTCCAAACAATATCTAAGTCAACTTAGCGTGCAAAAGGTGCGTTAGATATGTTTGCTTTACCCTACGCGAAACAAACGTATTGAATCTTAATATTTTTTGACAAGGACGAGATTTGCTAAGGTGCTGTGCTTTACATAATTTGAAACAAGAATTCCAGAAAGAATGATTTATTACCCACGTATAAGTACAAGCCGTGGTTGCCTTGAGGTTTGAGCAGTCGCCTGCTACGCAAGCGACGCAAGTTCGAATCCCAGCGGGGCCTGTACCAATGAGTTTTTCTAAAAAACTTATGTACAGTGATTTCACACCATGTGCTTTACGGTGAAGGAAAACATCGTGAGGAAACCTGCATATTTCTGAGAAGTAATTCAATGACGTATGTAAAGTGTCTGAGACGGCGATGGACTCACCATCTGTCATGTTGGCACTTAATCATCTTCGGTGAAAAGTGGGTGTTTTGATTACAACACCTCTGCCTACCCCTTCGGGGAATACAGGCGTGAGCATATGTATAAGTACCATATTTTATTTTTTCTTGCACGGTCATTTCGTTCGTGGTATTTCCGCATGCGCCATTCATAGTGGATGGTGCAGAAATACCGACTTTTTCTGTATCCTTTTATTACACAATTTTCTTTTATCTGCTATCTATTAAGGGATATTACTGTTGAGGCGTGTCGCAACATCTTGAGGCTTTTTCAGCTGTATAGTCGAATGCTTTTGTGGGTAATGAAGAGAG
The DNA here is from genome assembly GCA_929442735.1 of Watsonalla binaria. Lineage (NCBI taxonomy): Eukaryota > Metazoa > Arthropoda > Insecta > Lepidoptera > Drepanidae > Watsonalla > Watsonalla binaria. Next base: position 5,317,141 of record OV838932.1, read on the forward strand.
TTTTATTTAAGCATCACAGTTAAGTAACGAAATACGAATATAATATTTTTTCACAGTCTCCTTATTGATGTTGTAAAAATATAGCAGATCTTTAAAAGTTCTTAATTCATATTAAGAGATAAGTAAATTACTTGGACCTGTAGACAATGTAACATTCTCTCGAGCTTGCGCTAATATAAGCGATACAAAATGTATGGAAATTACATAAATCAAGCACTCAATACATTTCGTATCGCTGCTTCAAAGCTAAGCTTCAGGATAATGTTACTTTGTCTGGGTCTACTGGAGCATACGTAATGGTAGAAAAGCGAAAGAAGTATGTAAGTATCGAAGCATGTGGTAAACCGTAGGTACACTGTCTTAACCGTCGAAAGACACACGCGTGAGTATTTTATATATGTTTATATTCAATCAACATTTTAATAGTCATCAAATATAACACCTCGGGTAATCATCACATGTGTTAAATATATTCAATGAAGGGTAAAAAGCGACTCTAGGGGTCCAGCTATAATCGTTTAAGCTGCGCGTATTAAGAACTTCTTAGCTTGGAGGTTTAATTTTACGGTACCAAAATTGAGCATCAAAACTCAGAGGTTCCCAATACGCTCTGATTAAATCGATGATGTTAGGACCGATGTCACCACCTTAATAGGGATATGGAGATGGTACCTGAGTAGTATTACTTGAAGTTCAACGCCTACACTTCTGCTGAATATAGCAAGGAAGTAAAACCTCTCCACAAACAATAGTCTATCAAATCAAACTTTTGCAATAGATAAATGCAGAGATACTTTGAACTTTTCAAAGATCCTCAACTTTAAGTGGAAGTTGGTCGTCTGGGACCCACAACATAACCTAGAGATGTAGTTACACTTGATCAAACCTGGAATTGAATTTACTAAGTTAGTACGTTGGTGAGTTTTGTTTTGCTCAAGAGTTTGTTAATCTAGGGTTAAGGAAATCTAGTCTATCAAAATCAGAATGCAAATGAGAATTTGAAAAATAAGTTGGTGAGACGTAATTTTGGGGATACAGGCGACTGGGACCACTAAGAACTGGCACCACGGTCCCAGTCGCCTGGTAGCATTTTTGAATCGGTTGACTGGAACCAATTAATCAAACGCAAACTCAAAAATATCTTTTATCGATTATACTTTTAACAAAGTATTTTCAAATCATCAGATTGACATAATTATACTGGATTATACATGCTACCGCCAGATTCGTAAGGTTGCTTTTACTAAAACAAATCTGATAAGAAATGCAGTAGTTGCTATTTTCAAAAATATAATACAATTAAACAAAAAACAAAATTAATCACTTTTGAAATGTAAGCCCATGGACACAGTTCCAATGCATAAATATCAATAAAAAATAACATAAAGAAAAGTCTATTAGTTCTACTTATATCTAAATGTGTAGCTCGAGATGACCATCGTCTGCATGGAGTTCTCCAGACTAAATGCTAGTTTACAATTATTTATTATCTGTGCTTATTTATAATATTAAAATCTTTTATCTCCTTATTTACAGGTGCCGTCAAGATTTCTGAGCGCTGATATTAAATGGGCAGGCGTCATTTTATGAATCTGTCTCTGTCTATATGTATGCCACGACGGGAATAAAAACATGCGCGTTTCCCCCACTGAGCGCTACTAAATTGTGACGGCAACTGTACCTACACTTGAACTACTGCCTTCGTGTACATGACATTGAATTAAATAAAATGATATTCGAGAAACTAAATTACATGCATTTAGAGCTTACTCCTATAAAAATAATTTGAATACTCTTTTAAGTATTAGGAAGGCCACTCGTTACAACTAATGCCGTACCGATTCGATTATATAGTTATCGATTTCAATTTAGTACAAATTGATATTCGATTTCGTTTCGTATTGTATTTAATTGATAGTAATATCAGAACCTCAGGGTTACGATACATATTCAAATTCAAATTCAAAATATCATTCTTTGATGAGACTTCTTACAAAGTACTTTCAAATTAAACAGGATTATAGCCGGGTGTGGAAGGTTCCTTTTGTTGAGAAGAATCAGCCAAGAAACTCTATAAACATAAAAAACAAAATTAATTAAATATTCGTTGGATAAAAAGGAAAGAAATTTTATGTTTCATTATTCACAAGCAAACTAATGTGTACCGTATATGAAGTTTGCTTGAGAAACAAGTCAATGAATACCTATATACATCTATAATATATGACGTCACCCTTCAGAAGCGGATTTCACGCTTCACCACATTCTCCCCGGATATTTTTACAACTTTGCAGAAAATCTGATTTCATTTTTAATCTCACAAAAAATTGAGTGGATTATCTTGTCGGTGACTTGAAGTAATGGCAAGTCTTTCTTTGGAGAATTTTAATGTATTCTTCAAACTTGTAAAACTTATCAATAATTTTAAAGAAATCTGTGAAAGGGTAGTGAGGTATTTTGTTTATACTACAAACGCGGGAATGACCATTGCTACTGACCTATCTATATCTATACATCCATAGGGATAAATAAAATTGAAGGGTCTGTTTTTAATTCCAAAATAACGGCTTTTCATTAAATGCATATGAAAGTATATACGGTGCGGACACGAAAAACTAATATTAAAAAAAATTCTCTATCTGTCCGTTTGTCTGTCTGCCTGTCAGTTTGTTAGGGATAATGTCTTAAACGGCTAGACCGATTTTAAGGGGACTTTCACTAGCGGATAGCTAATATTACAAGGAGTAAAATAGACTACTTATTTTAAAAAAATATTCAGGCCTCCATGGGAATTAAATTAAATCTACGCGGGTTAAACCGTGGGGCACAGCTAGTACAAGGCGAAGACCATGATATCCTTGGTTTAAAGGTAGCACCATCTCTTTCTGTGATACGGATTTAAAAAGTGATGGATATAGTTTTTATTCCAGTGGTCCAGTCTTCATTTATTAAGTACTTTTCCAGTGCTAAGTAATTACCAAATGTTAACACACACAGGTATACAGAAATGTCAACACAAATATAAAAATATGCTCAACTTCGAAAAAGTTTGTTTAACTTATAAAAAACATTATGTGCTTTAATACTTATTATCATACGAATACTTCACGCAAAGTAATTGGATGTTTTCACTGCCGGTAAATGGGTCAAAGATTATGGATGTAAATTAATACGGTAGGGTGTAAACGGTCGCCAGGTGTTAGACTTTATGTAATTAATTGTAAAGCAGGAGCCGACAACCTAATCTGGCTGGTTTGCCTACGTCAACAAAGTGTGGTTGTAACTTTATCAATATTATGCAAACACTGCTCTAAAGTAATATGTATCATTTAATGGGCTTAGACCTGAGTGGGTCTGTTAAAATTGCCGCAAATACAAAATATCTTTATTTGATTCGACTTCTTACAAAGTACTTACACATCGTCTGAAGGTCACAGAAAAAAATACTTTATAAATATGAAAATATTAGCTAGCTATCTGCTTGTAAAAGTCCCGTTAAAATCGGCCCAGCCGTTTCGGACAGTAGGCGGAACAAACAGACAGACATACAATTTCAATATAAGTACCGTGTTTACTTTCATAATGTATTTAGTGAAACGCGTCGTCGATATTCTTATCTCCATCAACTAATCAACATAGATATGTAGTAATTGAGTCCTATTTTATTTACAGCCGAATAAACATAAAAATCTTTTTCCCAAATCGTTCTGATATCTCGTGTCAAAACATTATAAATAAAAACATTATAGTAAAGGAGGTTCACTACCGCTTCAGATATAACTGATTTGGTACCTACAAGACTACGTCAAAGTTAAACATTCCAAGTCACGTCGAAGTTAAGCTGTCCTTCGCTAATTGTCAGGATACTTATCACTTTCCTAAACATTTGTTTTATGCTGTAATTAAATTTTATGCTAATTGGTGGGCTTTGATAAATCATTTTGACATTAAATTTGTCTCTGATATGCCATAATAAAAAATTGCTTAGCTTCTTCGAATCTGAGACTAATCGAATATTGTAAGGCTTGTAAGCCTAAAAAACAACTTTTATCTATACATCTATACATATAAATAGAATTTAAGTGTCTGTTTGTAATTCCAAACATCTTTTCACCAAATACATATGGATGTATATATGCTCCTTACATAAAATAAAATTTTTGATTTGTTTCTCTGCCTCTCTGTTTGTTTGGGGAAATCTGTGAACCGTCTGGATTGGACTTTCACTGGCAGACAGCCGATGTGACAAGGAGTAACTTAGGCTATTTATTGAGTCATAGAGACTTTGCCATCATTTCCTTGGCCTTATCCCATACATTGTTGGGGTCAGCACTTGATTCAACCCGATGTTGCTGATCAGCTGATTTTTATACGAAGCGACTGAAAATCTGTGATCTGGGTTAAACCAGTTGTCAGACTATTTTAGGCCTCCGACTGACCTGTAACAATAGCCAAAGATGATAAATTGGCAACCGGGACCGACGGCTTAACGTACTCTCCAAGGCACGGAGGGAACTCGGGCTGTCACCCATCCAATTACTGGCTAGGGTTAGGATTGCTTAACTTCGCTGATCGAATGATATGCGCAGTAGCAACTGTGCAATGAGCTCCTCGCTCTAGAGAGATCATAGAGACTTTTTCGCACTGAATATTTAAAAGACGTCGACCGACTTTACTAAGGTTCTAATTTATCTCACATATGAGTCGAACTTACGATACTAGAGGTGAACAAAATAAAATCACTCATGTGATCAAATCACTATGGCATGATACGATTACGCACATGAACGCTCTGTCGCCTACACCTTATGATATAATAGTAAAGGACTCACTGACATACATACTGTGATTGAAGATTGAGGATTTATTAAAAATATACATATAGCGATGCACGAGAGGCTAATCAATCGAAGAACCTGGTTGACTCTTTGGACAAAGTCACCGATTCCGAATGTTTCCATTGTTCAAACATCTCGCAATCGCGCATCACTATTTTATAATGAATATTATTCACTTCAATGTTGATTTGAAAGAGGAAAGATTGGATTGTTTTTGTGTTTGTTTGCATTGAATAGGCTTCGAAACTACTTGACCGATTTGAAAAATTCTTTCAGCAATGAATAGCTACATTATCGGCGAGTAACAAAGGCTATATTTTATCCCTGTTATCCCAAGGGTACGCGGGTAAAACCGCGTGACATCCGCTAGTAATATATAAGTCAGTTCGTCAGACTTTCAACTTTATATGTATAGATTCCACAGTTAGACAATTATTCAGATAGAAGGGTACACTGGACTAATTTATAATCAATTTCGAATTCATTTGTGCTCTGAGCTGAATCAGAATGTAATTAAAAACATCCTTTACCTTAAACCTTTGAACGATAGACGCGAAATGGGTTCGTGGAATTAATGTTATGTTTAAGAAAATAATCATGTCAATTTGTCCCTCGGGGGAAATTAATTACTTTGAAGTAAAAGAGCAATTTAATTACTTAGTGGAATCAAATGTTGTATTTAAATTCTAATACAATTTTCACTGAACGAGCTCTTACTTTTAACTTCAAAAAGGATTCAGTAAAATTGATATGTTTTTTTTACTAGTTTGACATATTTTATACTAATGATCTCCGAATTTTGGTCACGGCTGCTAATCTCGACGAGGATTAGCCATCTGGGCAGGAGATATTATATATACTGCACAAGTATGCATATCTCACTCTCATAGTCAGATGGGACAGCAGCAACTGGAGAGAGATCGGGCGTTGGACCAACGGCTTTTAAAGGCAGGGAGGGGTGTAACCCGTGATCGACAGACGAACTCACTAACTACTAGACCAACGAGACAGTGGCTACTTCCTATCAGCATTACCAACACTACAGTGTCACTCATGCTTTGTCTGCCTAAGAATGGAATCGCAGTGCCAACATTACAGTAAGAGACGGTAGGATCCCACTATAGCTAGCATAGAGCCTTCAGTACGGGCAGTTGCGAATTCCGGGTGATCCTGCTGTCTCACTCCTCTTTCAACCATGCAATGTGCCTCTCGTCATCTAACATCATAAGTAAATTTTTGTTTTTAATCGACTTAAAAATTGGAGGAGGTTGCTCAATTGGATTTTTTTTATGTGTGTTTGCAAATTTTGTCTTTATGGACTAATTTTGGTAATTCTTTTTTTGATGACAATCCAGGATCTGATCACGGCATCCCAGATAAATCGTGCAGACCTTGCGAAAAATGCAGTGGCGTACAGTGCCTTAGATATATATTTTTAAAATATTTATTGCTTTATTGTATTAAATTTTTTTTTACTTCATTGCTACCTCCGCAATTAAGTATCCAATGCCCTTGAAGGTAAGCCTAAAGATAAAGTGGTGTCTGTTTCAAATTGCGCCTGGCGCGCAGCATTCCTTTGAGAGAAGCTAATATAGCCGCTTGCATTTGTTAGTGATTGCATTGTCTCTGTCCCGCCGAGATATCTTCGTTATATGCTTCTATGTGTATATCCCAAGCGGTTTATCCGAGGAGTTTGTGCTGTGAACATGACAAGATAAACGTGTTTGGTTTAATTTGGATCGAATGCCTAAGACTGCATGCAGCACGGTTTATTTATTGCAAACAAAAATTTGAAGGTTCACCTTAAAAATAATTATCGCAAATGTTCACCAAAGATGAACAAGTGCCAACGTGACAGATGGTGAGTCCATCGCCGTCTCAGACACTTAACATACGTCATTGAATTACTTCTCAGAAATATGCAGGTTTCCTCACGATGTTTTCCTTCACCATAAAGCACGTGGTGTGAAATCACTGTACATAAGTTTTTTAGAAAAACTCATTGGTACAGGCCCCGTTGGGATTTGAACTTGCGTCGCTTGCATAGCAGGCGACTGCTCAAACCTCAAGGCCACTACGTGTGTCTTACAAAAAATAATAAATAGAAATAAATTCTATACTTAATATATAAAAAGCTCAAGTTTATTTGTTGCTTTGCTTGAACGCTCTAATCTTACGAACTACTAGTTCCATTTGAAAAATTATTTTAGAGTTAGACAGCCCATTTATTGAGGAAAATTTTGTATCAAGACCAATCGCGGGCTAAATTTAGCGTTAGCCCTTAGTAGCAATTCCTCTAATAGTCACAGGCAAATGCTAGAGACCTAATAATAAAATATAATTCGTCAACTTTGAGACTTACCAGAACGTATTCGTATGGGCAATAAAGGGTACTGGGGAGGGTTCCCGACGGAAACGAGGAGATTTAATACAATACTTCAATTTTATTTTTCTGTATGTATATTATATGTATGCTACCAATGTAGGCTTCGGGCGAACTAATAAGCTTGTGACCCAATTTTTAAGCGCTCCAAATATGCCTAGCTCTGCATCACTCAGTTCCTATCCCAATTAAGAAATGTGAGGGAAATGTTACCAAGGAAAAATACTATGTAATGCATAAATAGTTTTTAAATATAACTCAACCATAATAAATCTCCATTCATGCAAAATAAATATCTATATTCAAATTAAGATCAAGATAAGTTCAGCATAAGCTGTTTAAATAATTATATGTTACAGACAACACTATGGTGCAATGCGTTCATGCAAAACAAACACGAAAATAAATACTAGAAATAAACATCACAAACTAAGTGGGCAGTTTTCGATAAGCTAATTTTACTATGTATTTAAGGTCTAGGTTTTTATTAAGATTTTACAACCCAGTGAAATAAAATAAGGCCGAGTGTAAAACGGCGACACACTTTCGCGTAGAATTGTAAATTAGTCGCGGCTATACGCTCTTATCTTCCGGATATCCGTTGTCTATAAATTAACGAACGCTTGTATAAAGTCGACTAGTGGAGTTAGGAATAATAGTGTGCACTGTTTACTTGTTACTAATGAATAAATGCTCTTACTATTTTACATGTATCAGAAAGTTTTTACTAAATTTCATGGGTGGTGGGTATCGTTATTTAAAAAAAAGAAATAATAGGTAGCCTTAGTTACTTCTTGTAAGATCAGAAATTCGCCAGTGAGAGTCCCGTTAAAATCAAGCCGTTTCACAGATTAGCCGAAAGTAAGAGATAGGCAGGCAGGCAGGATTTATAAAACACGCTTCATTTTTATTTATTTACTAAATGTAATACAATAATTACAATAATTAGCTTGGTGCGTTCCTGTACACATTGAAATGTACATATTTTTATTAAGTGGCTATCATAAGTTCTCATGCAAGTGAATATTATAATTCTTATGGGAATAAACGTTCAAACCCAAACCTAAAAATGTATCGATATGTTTAAAACCTGTTTTTATCTTACTCCGTAATTTTATAAATTTATTTAAATTATACAAAATTAAAAATTAAAGAACCGTGGAAGCCTGGGGCCCAGCAGTGCTTGAACCACAGAGTTTTTATAAAAACTTATGTGCAGTGATTTCACATCACGTGCTTTACGGTGAAGGAAAATACCTGGTTAACCCTTTGGGGACCCTTATGAGATGGCGTGAGCATATATGTATAAATATAAATGTTTCATAGGTAAATAATGTATTTAAATTGTTTTAAGAAATCATTCCATTTGTTAATGTTGCTAAACGTAAAAGCATGTTCCGTTTATTTTCCTTAGCACATCAGTGGCGTTGCAGTCTAGCGCACAATACGGTTGATCACGCGAGAGTTCCTTCACCTCTGACCCGGGCTACAAATCCAATCTAAGTCATTATACATACTCAACTATAATGGAAACACTTCGAGTACATGTCGCTTAAGGTTCGCATGCCGACCAAAATGTGTTGTTCTCTATTCTGTCGTATTTCTTTCGCGTTAGGTGTCAGGCTGTTATTATTAACTTGTATTCTGAAGTAACAATGAAAATGAATGAAATGATGAAGTTCCCTATTACATTGGACTTGGACAGAGCTGGTGAAATATGGATGTCCAATAATATATTCCTCTGCCTACCCTCTCAGGGGATATAGGCTTGAGCATTATATATATATAAATACAAATATATGCTCACGCCATCCCAAAAAGGTCCCCAAAGGGGTAAGCAGAGGTGTTGTTATCACAACACCCACTTTTCACCGAATTTGATTAAGTGCCAATGTGACAGAGGGTGAGTCCATCGCCGTCTCCGGCACTATAAATCTCTCATACGTCTTTGAATTACTTCTCAGACATATGCAGGTTTCCTCACGATGTTGCCTTCACCGTAAACCACGTGGTGTGAAATAATTGCACATAAGTTTTTTAGAAAAACTCATTGGTAAAGGCCCCACTGGCATTCGAAATTGCGTCGCTTGCGTAGCAGGCGACTGTTCTAACCCCAAGGCCACCACGGATTCTGCATTATATGTATGGAGTATTTCCAATCTTTACTCTATACACAAATAAATTATTTGAAGCGTCTGTTTGTAATTCCAAATTAACAACTTATCACTAAATGCTCGTGAAAGTATATACTTTAAGAACATATAAAAACAATTTAAAATAAAATCTCTGTCGGTCTGCCTGCTTGTTCCGGTTAATCTCCAAAACGGCAGGATCAATTTTAAGGCTGGACTAGATAGGTGATTCAACAAAGAGAAAATTAAGCTACTATTATTTTAAAAAAGCATTAGGGTTCAATGGGTCACTTTTTAAATCAAATCTACGTGGGGCCCAGCTAGTCTTGTCTAGTAATAAAATAGAATTCAAAGCTAAATCAACACTGTATGTTTGGCACATGAAACGCACCAAACACAATGTATTACATATAGTATAACAACATGGCCACTGATGGATGTTCAAAGTAATTGGTATGCATTTGTCATGTAAACTGCGGGTCGCTTTGACGTTGGCACATTATTGAATTCTCGGAATCTATGAGGACGACTCATACGGTAGTTTGAATCCATAAAATGTTATTGAACTGTTTAAATATGCAATATGAAACTCGTTATCTAGGGTTGAGTGTCTCGATTAAATAATATCTTAATTTGATTATAGACGATTATAAATTTATGCTACCGCAAGGTTCGATTGTCGATTTTACTCAGAAGAACCAGCAAGAAAAATATTATTCTTTTCTTAAAGTTTTTACAATTTTGCTGTGTCGAAAATAATTATTATATTAAGCCATTATTATATTAATTCACAAGAAATAGTCCAATATAAATGAAAACAGATTAAAGTGATTAACACCAAAAATAATAAAATCTTTTGTACTTATTACAATTTGTTCGCGAGGCTCAAATTTATTGCAATGATATTACATACACTTCACGCAAATGAACAAATACTAACTCTGAATAGCGAATACTTTTTGCTTAGCGAAAAATTGCATGATCTAAATTCAAAGAAATTCCAAAATGATTCTCAAAGGTCAACATATAACATTGTTACCGTCTGGGGTCGCGGTATTGTGCGTGAAAATTGGATTATATTATTGTTACGTACAATGGAACGCAGAATCTGAACCTAATCTAATACATACGGGACACAACACAACATAGTGCACTTGTTTACTTTCAAACCCGTGGAAAAGAAAACAGTGATAGGATTGTGTTCGTGCTACGTGCTACGTTTTTAGTAAATAGTTTCGTGCTACGCCGTAGCGCTACGAATAATTTTGCTACGCTAGTTATGTTTTATTTGAACAAAAAGTTTTTGAGCGTTTTAAAATTGTTATCTTTGACTTGAAAATAGGCTTAAAACTTGTGTGCTTAAGTATTGTACCACGCAGAACGAGAAAGGTACTTTATACAAGCAATGGCCTTTGTAAATATTTCCAAGGGTCGTTTGGAAAACAAATCTCCCATTATTCTATTTGCTTCCTTAATTGTTCTGTTTTGTTTTGATAAATACATTTATAACAACGATTCACTTAACAATGGAAATTCAAATATTTAGGAGACAATACAATTTGTTATTATTGTATTGTAATCTCATGTTTATCAAACCAGTGGCAACAATTTAATTCAAATTGTAACTTGAGGTAAAGGACTTTTAGCGTCCATTTACAAGAGATACTTTGAGACACGAATTCGAATTTTGTACACGGAGTGCTATTTATAAAGAACACAAGAACTTTGAAAATTGTAAATGGACACATATTAATAATTCTTCTTAGCAGTTCAAGTCGTGCTATTTATTAAAGTAGATAAGCACGCCATTTGGAAAAAAATGTCAGTAGCCAGTCCATTGTTCTGTATTATGTGTGTTGGATCGATTCCAGCAAAGCATTTTTCTATTCTACCGGTTGCATAATGCAGGGGTCAAGTAGAGATCCCGATACATAATTCACGGGCTTCCATCATACGTGACCTAAAAACAGGCTGAAAGGAAATGTCTCCAATTAAAAATTGACGGTCGTCAGCCATCGTTGCGAGCTGTAACATGGATGAAGGAATGTTTTTTATGCAATGTGGTAACGATTTTTTATCATTGAGCTCATCTTATATGGAACTTATACTTATTAAGCGAACATTTCCGGCACAGGGCGTCGGTAGATGGTACATATCAATCTATAACTATACTTTTATTATAAAGAGGTTTGTAATGAATTGGTTCAAAAAGTACTGGACCGATCTTGAAAATTCTTTCAGCAATGGGTAGCTGCATCATCAGCAAGTAACATAGGCTATTTTAGGAACGGGAACTATGCGTAACCGCGTGACATCTGCTAGTTAAATTTATATTGATAACTACGTTGAGTACTCAAATTAAGTAGAAAGCATACGAACGAAAAAATGTTAAAAGCTTTTTTATCTATTTTGAAATTGATATGTATCAACCTATGCTCTGTGTCAAATAAAATACTCGCCTATAAAATCTAGACCCTATCTGCTCAAATTATACTAGAAGAGTCCTCGAAGTAAAAATATTTTCTTCTATCCCGAAGATAATAATTATTTGGTATTTTGGATAAAAATCATCTTGACAATATACGAAAATATACTCCTTCAAAAAACGTCAAGTACACTCTGTCCTGAAAAAATCTGTTACACTCGCATGACTACTATTTACTTAATCAAGGCTATTTTGATAGGCAAGATTTTTTGATTATTAGAGGTTAATTAATTCAATTTTGCGTCTAATTAATTGCCCCTTGTAATACAGTGTAAAGAAAGAAAGGGACGACAATAAATCTTTATCGATATTTTGTCTCGCCGTCTCAAGTGGCAACAACACTCTTTTAATGTCCTTAACAGATCCTTTGTAGAGAACTATATTTATTTAACTAGTACATTCTTAAGTTTCTGTTTTATTAGATGTATGTCACGACTGCATGCGTGCATTGAGAAACTCAGCATTGCCATACGACGAACCGATGCGCGCACGCTTCGAAACGCACATCATCATCTCCCTGGTCTTATCCCATACATTGTTGGGGTCGGCACTTGATTCACCGATGTGGCTGATCACCAAATTTTTTACGAAGCGACCGAGATCTGACCTTCGGAATACCATTTACGAGGAAAATCTGTGATCTGGGTTAAAACAGTTGTCAGAGTATTTTAGGCCTCCGACTGACCTATAACGATTGCCAAAGATGATAAATTGGCAACCGGGACCGACAGCTTAACGTGCTTTCCGAGGCACGGAGGGAGCTCCAACTGCCACCCATCCAATTACTGGCTAGGTTTAGGGTTGCTTAACTTCTCTGATCGAATTATATACACAATAGCAACTGTGCCACGAGCTCCTCACATCCTCCATAGAAAGACACATACACACTTAAATTGTGGTTTTCATAAATATAATATGTAAGTTAGTTCTCAAATAAATATTCATCCTAAGTAATTACTCGCTTATTTAAGCAAGCTTGGGATTTCCCAAGAGCAGGATCGTAAAGACCAATAATACCAATATTTATACAACATCGTGCGTACGGAGAGCAAATAGTATTAAGAAGATATTACACGGCGTAAGCCATTTTGGACCTTATGCTTGTGGTCGTAAAGTGCTTTAGACGAGCGGGAATTTGTTAGCGTAACTCCCATGTGATAGATCTCCACTGATCAATCCAATTTTATTGATCGTTTCTTTGAGTTACATGTTGTGTAGTCTCATGATTTAGTTTCAAGTTATTTTTATGTTATCTGGTAATTTAATTTTCAATTGGTTTTCAAAACATTCATTTCTACACAAACATGCATATGCTCACGCCTGTATTCCCCGTAGGGGTAGGCAGAGGTGTTGTAATAACAACACCCATTTTTCATCGAAGATGATTAAATGCTAACATAACATATGGTGAGTCTGTCGCCGTCTTCGGCACTATACGTACGTCTTTTAATTCCTTCTCAGATATATGCAGGTTTCTTCACGATGTTTTCCCACACCGTAAAACACGTGACATTTATATTGTTAAAAAATAGTTACTAATTTAATTCCGCTGTTTTGTGTGCAACTACAAACTAAATCGTTCGGTTGAAATTTCAAACACGACCGCAGCTCATGTTGTTACAGACTGTGTCATCAATTTGTCGATATCAAGAGGATAATCGCGATATGGAAATGTCGATAGGACGTTGCCACCACGCACTAATGAACGTGAGCTTACATAATGAATCACCCTTGTTGACATAAAACCCTCGCAAAATTGGTGAGTAAACATTAATATCGATACTCAATTATACGCATCACTTTTTACACGTAAACTAGCTTGTGCTCATAACTTCACCAGCGTGGTAGTAAGATTTAATTTACAAACTTTCAAACCCCCATGCAGCCCCTATAGGAGTTAAATATCGGCTAACTTTTTGTTACAGGATACTTTCTCAATAATAATCAATAACGCGTTTTCATAAAGGTTATTTTTTAAGGTTTTTTAAATGTAAATGATTTCTCAGTAAGTATTCAGATAGTCGGCGTCATTACCAAAATGTTGCTATCATTAAGGGCTTCTTCGTATATTCAATTTTAAATCTAATTGTATAAGCTTTAGGTTGATATTGTAATGCAAAAAGCAGTTTTCATAATTGAAGAATCAAAATTGAGTTATACCTGTGGATGTGTCCGTGAAACTTTTATTTGCAATAATGTTACAGAATTCTGTTACGTAACGGTTATTTCTAAGAATCTCGTTTTTATTGTAAATTTATTTTGCAAGGAAGGATTTCTATAAAAGAACATAGGTTCTTTTGTTATATATATCTCTGTAATAATTAAATGAATATAAAAATGTCGGGGATTACGGGGCAAAGAGAAATTGTTATTTCTCTTCACCATTCACCTCTAGACAACTCACCTTAAGTTTTGCTTAAATCTGTAATACAAATTGGTTAAAATAAACTTATGTAAGTGTCTAAATATTGTACACAAACTACATATTTGCGTTTAACCCTATGGTAATAAGATTTCAACGTGCCAGGTGAGTCTACCAATATTTCTCAGGCACTACATACGCCTTAATTGTAACTGCAATTTCACCTGCGTTATGATTTTGTTAATACCCACTTTACATTCACTTTTTCTAAAATTCGATTCAAGCATTTAAAACCATTATTATGTTACAGCGACTAAGTCGTTGACAATGTTTTCGTATACATGCTCAGTTCAGTCGGCGTCGGGAAAACGTCCTATAGAGTTAAAAGACCTATCGAACTACGATTTCGGAACACGTGAATACCATAGTAGGAGAGGATTTCGATCGAATGACTTTGATTGTTCGGGGCATATCATTGTCGGTTCAGCGGTTCAAGCTTGAAAAATTCAACCTCCAGATGGCGCCACAAGTCTGTTCGATCGCACAATGATTACTTTTTATTACTTAAAAGTTTAAAATGCCCTCCTCATCTGATAACTGGGGCCTTTCCATAAGCTCTATTTGCCATCATAGTTCCACTGTGTGACAGTGACAGACTCATATGAGTCATGTACATCTGTCTCATAATAATAGTTAAACTATCATGGCAATAACAGGTCATGGTAGGGCACATTAATATCACACATCGTAGGGCACATTAATATCACACATTTGTAATTATAAAATATGATAAAAATATATTGTCTCGTCCAATTTATTCGTTGCTTATTTTTAACATCGAGTTCTGCATCCTCTTAAGGGTTGAAGGGGACGTCGGACAATGAGGCCAAGAGTCGTCGACGATCTCCACAACGAAACTTGTTTTGTACGGCCGTGACGGAATCCCCATTTGCATGATTTCCATAAACTATTTAAAACAAGTGTTGCTGAATACATCGTAACGTGCATATTCAAAAGTAAAGCATACATAAAGTTTTTTAACTAAATATATATACTTCGCTAGCCACCTACTAGCTACACGCTAGCAGTGAAATATATAATATATTTTATATTAGTACCAACTGCATGATGCTTGGAATAATTAATTTGGATTTCAAATCTTAATTGTTAGTCGCTATATTGTTGTTTTAGACTAACAGGGTAAGTAGTTTGTAATGGTGTATGCAGTGTTCTTCTGTAATTGTTGAAACATTTTATTAAGATTCTAAAAGTGCTATTGTAAGTAATGTAAATGTATTCAATGTTGAAGAACCATAAATAAATAAATAAATAAATAAATACATAAGTATTAAAAGGTGGAATAGCTCCGAACTCTCTGTTTATGTAATAAAGAAATGTAATTGTAGTATGTAGTATAGAATATCTACATGCTGCTCGTAAACTACACAGTCCCTTATAGTGAAGGTAGTATAAAGATAAATTCTTGATTCCTTCCTTTTTGCTTCGCCATACATTTTCAAGCAAACTATGAATAGTGTGGCGAACGGATAAACAATGATCTGTGAAACTTTTGACAGGATTGCATTATCTGTGATGCATTAACTTTGAAACTGAGTGCATTCTAAGCGTTATCTGTCTGACTGCAAAGGCAGAGTCAATCGATTTTATTAATTATAGCAGACGGTGAACGGCCGGCTGACGCCACACTGAGCACACAATATGTAGGGCAGATTGGGAAGCAAGCGGAAGCGTGTGCAGAATTCAATCTTATACCTAAAGCAGTTATGTATGTTTTGCAAATGACATGAAATCTGCAATAGACAAAATTACATCAAAGACTCGTCATCTGCGTTTTTTTGATTATTTTGACCCTCGATCATTAGAAGGCTGGTTTTAACCTGGTTTCAAGATATTTCATCCAGCAGGAATTATTTTATAAAATACAAAACTATTGCGAAAGGACACTCAATATGAGATTTTAAAAAAACTTTATTAAACCGGGCTTATATTTTACTGTGACGTTGAATTAGTATCCGTGTTCTCCTCAAAAAGCCCTTTCATTTTGTGCAGAACAAATAATTTGTGCGCCATCTTGGATGATGCGCCATATTGGAATTAGAATTACATCACATACATTGCAAGCATGTATTGTCATTCAAAATGCTAGCTTAATCGGTTAAAGATAACTTAGTTAAGAATTAAGTCGCAAGATTCCACCACGACAAAGGAATATTAATTTCAAGTCAAATAAAATTGTATTACTAGCATCATAAGGCTGCTTTTATCTTGTGTTCCACCTTTGCAGGGAAAATAATCACGTACTATGGGTATTTAAAATGTGGTACATATTTTTTGTATGTCACTAATTATATTTATTCCCTGTTTAATAATCGCAGTAATCTTCTGATTTAAACCTCGTCTAGACTTCTAAAAGTGCATAAAGTAGTCAAACTCTATATACGAAGCACATCTACTACATAGCTTTACGATCGAGTTTCGCTGAAAATTATTCAGATCCGCTCATGTTTTTGACGTGTTTATATCTATATACATTTTTATAAAATATTATAGTTGTTCACTTAATGTAAGTGGCTGATATGAAATATGAGTAAACAAAGTATGAAACTGCCACATAAATACAAAGTTCAAGTTACTGTGGACGTCAGGTTAATATTAAAATTCAAAACGTTTTTCGTAAACATCATAAAAGTTGCTAGCTTTAATTTTCATATTCGCTTTTATACGAGCAATGTATAATGTCAAATTAAATCCTGCAAGTAAATGAAACCCGAGAGACATTAGTATTTATAAGTACAAGCACGTACTATATATATATATATACTTCAAAATTAATATGGTCCAACTTTATTAAGCTATAGCGAGCGTCACGCGGTTTCACCCGTGTTGTTCCCGTTCCCGTAGAAGTACGGGGATAAAATATAGCCTATATTAATAAGTGATAATGTAGCATTCAAACGGTTAAAGATTTTTTAAATCGGTTCGGAACTTTTTGAACCAATTCGTTATAAACATACATACATACAGACCCTTCCTCTTTATAATATTAGTATAGATAGATGGGTGAAATTAGTGTTACAGTAACGGTATTTTATCCCTAATTTCTATTTGCAATCTATCAAACCAGTATATCCAACCCAAAAGTTGTTTGATCTGTCTATCTTAATCATTAAAATTATGATAACCGCAAATTTGGACTGTTAGAACTGCCGTAAGTAAATTATACCAGTAAATTGTTTCATTTTAACAGCAAAGTGTATAATGGAAAACTTAGTTTCCAATTTCAACTCGCTTATTCTAAAGCAGTGCTTGTCATCAGCACAAAATAAAAAGGTATGAGAAGGGTGGCTACCTTCGGCGCAATATCGTCATGTCTATTCGGGCTAGTATTGAGAATAACTTGTAAATATGTGCAAAGCAAACTATTGATCAATTTTAGAAATTGTTATGGTGAAATGTTTTTAGTTACCTAGATGCCTGGCTGAGCTTCCCCTCCGTTATTCTAAAAATTGGCTATGAAAGCCATTTTACGAACAGAGGGGATTTTTTTATAATTTATAACTGTCTTCCAGACAACTGAATAAAGGCGCCACATTTGGCGATGAACAGAAGAAGCAAGAAACTGAACTTCTGTGTGTTTTTAATTTGTTTTGCTACCATATGAGGCTAAGCATATTTCCATGTATGCTGCTATAACCTGCAGAGGTTAGATTAAACTCTTAACTCACGGCATTTGGTTTGATAGTCATATTTATTTACTTGAATTTTATGCTAGTTTTTGAGCCTTTTGTAATGGAAAATTTAACATACAAGGAGCTAACGATATAATCATCATTATAACATCATTTGTATAGTAGTGTGTTATGGGTTAAATATTATTGTCCGTCAAGCATAAGTAATTATCTAGTGAATGGCAGGCATATATAATTGGTCACTGATACCCTCTCTGCTGCTATTCTTACACTATATCTTTACTTCACGTTAAATTGAACTTCGCGCGTAGTTCTTGTTCCCGTGGGAGTACGGGGATAAAATATATCCTATGCTACTCACTGATAATGTAGCTATCCATTACTGAAAGATTTTCATAATCGGTCCTGTAGTTTTCTTACTTACATACAATTTTTATCTCTGTATAATATTAGTATAGACAAGGATCAAAAATAAACACTTATGGGACAAATCTACTATTCAGCAGCTCTTAAAGCCCCATATGTCTCTCACATATTCCAATATATCTCCTTTAACAAATAATAAAACGCAAACGTGAATAATCTGTGTTTTACCACCGCATTTGCCGATGGTTTTTTCATTCTCTTACTTATGTGGGTTCTGCGTTATGAATTATTCATCCGTCGGTTGGATGGCGCTTATCAACTGAATTGGAGTGTCGAATAGAGTGATATATAGACACTTTGTCAAATACCGTGATTCCAGTATTCTGTTACCGACACCGGTGTTAGGTGTAGTGGTTACAAATTACATTTTCAAATTATTGATGGAGACATTGACTTGGGAGACATTGCAGATTGCAAAGATAAACCTTCAGCCCGCCACATGGTAAGGGTCTACAGCACCCACTCGCGCGTTATGTATACAGATAAATCAAATTGAGTGTCTCTTTGTAATTCTAAATAAACATATTTTCTCAAAATACATAAGAAAATATATACGGTGCATAAATATAAAACAAAAAGAATATTATAAATGAAAAAAGAATCTGTCTGTAGGTATGTTTGTTCCGGTTAATCTCTGAAAGGGCTGGTCTGATTTCAACGGGCCTTTCACGTGCAGATAACTGATGATAATAGGATTTCGTGAAATAAAGTCTACTCGGTTGAAACCGCGAGACACAGCTAGTCTACCTTAAGTAGTGTGAAATTGCTACTGCAAGGAAATAAAGACGAAAACAATCAATTATAACTAGTTTGATATTATAGTCACAGTGCCTGGGTACTAGACTATACCATATATTACTTCAAAAATTAGTAAGCAACACAATACGAATAAGTAAAGCAAATTTCGGGTAGAAGTTACGAATTAGAATAAACGCAATCCACTTAATTACGTACAGTACTTGCACATAATAGAGGAAGAGAACAACAGGATGTAGACACTGGTGTGTGTGAACTGGGAGCGCTTAATATCTGAACTTTTCATCGAGCCTTTATCTCACAGAAGATCGCAGATGAGTTATGTCTCTCTATTGTAGAGTTGTGTTCCGAGATAGTTTTCCAGATAACACCTAGGTTGAAATAAAGGGAGCTTAGTCTAAAGCAATAACTAATATCTACCTCTTCACAAATCCAGCTCACCTCACAATAAATAATAAACCATCTTCAGTTCACCCTGAAGGTTATTAAGATAACATAACTTTGGTACCAGTATATTTTACAACTCGGCATCAACAAAAAAGCTTTGTTGTTCAAAAATTTCTACCCGTTGTGCTTACAAAAGTAATCCACTTTCATCTAACTTTATTAAAACACTTGAGTAAAGGGTTTGTTGGAAAATATTCTCAAAATATACCTTAAGATAATAATACTCATAGGTACGTCGTCATATTTATTATCTTTAGAACGTTAACAAACTATCTGTTACTGTCTAAGGTGCGAGTATGATATTATCCAAACCCCTCTAGTTTCCCATGTCTTCAACACAGAAGGATTTAGGTACTGTTCTGGCATTGGCTTTCTTAGCCGTTGACATCAGAATTTCCCAAAGCAATGGCAATGATTTAATAATTTTCCGAGTTGAAAGAGACAATGCAAAATGATTAAGTAATTAATTATCCGAAACCCTTCTACTCTTACAGAAACTATATTAATTGTAACTGAAAATTGATTAAGCTTATATTCAGCCAGCGCGAGGTGGTTAGTTTCCAATCAATATTGGTAGAGGCATGTCCTTGACAAACTGTTCAATGTTTATCTTCGATAAAGCGAGCAATTTAGGCACTACAGATTAAATAACAAGCCATTACGATTAATTAACGTCCAGTCAACCGGTACTAATTGCGAATATCTATACTAACATTTTATACAAAATATTTGTCTGTTTGTAAAGAATTATCCCCGAAACTTCTGCTGATTTGATGATAAAATATCACAGAGTAATATAGGGTCAAACGGGTTATAATAGAGATTCCTAATATACTCGAGTGTCGCCGCACACGAAAGCTAGTATACATTTATAATGATAATGAGGACTTATTGACTGACTCACATGTTAATGTACTGCCTAAATCGCTGATCGTTGCGACATGACGTTTGTAGGCTGTGTTCTTGATGAGGTGTAGTACATACATACTTATGCTCACGCCTGTATTCCCCGAAGGGGTAGGCAGAGACACTTTTCACCGAATTTGATTAAGTGCCAACGTGACAGATGGTGAGTCTATCGCCGTCTCAGGCACTATACATACGTCTTAGAAATATGCAGGTTTCCTCACGATGTTTTCCTTCATCGTAAAGCACTTGGTGTGAAATCACTGTACATAAGTTCTTTAGAAAAACTCATTGGTACAGGTCCCGCTGGGATTCAAACTTGCGTCGCTTGCGTAGCAGGCGACTGACTGCTCTAACCTCAAGGCCACCACGGCTCTTTGTGAGGTGTATATTACACAAATAAGAGGTTTTCCTAAATTATAGGAGCTAAATGAGAGTTGAAAGTAAGAATATGAAATCCAATTGCCACGCAGGCAAACTTGCGGGAGCAAGCTAGTTGCTACGATATTGCACTCAAATTCAATGTGACATTGGTGATAGCGAACATTTTGTTGGTAAGGGGTTATATTCAAATTTGTTCCAATGTCACATTGCTTAGCTAACAAATATATGTACAAACAAATATATGTAATTTCATGGATGGTCCTTTGTTTTTTTTTAAATCCCTTTAACAATGGTCTAACCGTTTCGGAGATTAGTTGGAACAAAGACGGGCAGAGAAAAGGTAGATATGAGTTCATGTACATTTAGTGAAAAGCTGTTAATTTGGAATTAAAACCAGACACTACAATTTTATTTATTTGTATTAATATCATGTGTATCAATTTCGCTATCAATTCAGTCACAACTTAATTAACCACCCACGTCATTAGCGAGCTTTTTGTACATAGAACCACTATATATGTGAACAATGTGTTTGTACGTACGCCAATGAAATATGACGCTATAGGTTAACAACTGGACGTGAAAGTTCAATGACATGATGTAATAAAAGGCGAGACAGGTATGAATTTACGCCTAGTATCGATTTAGCAATCAATTACTGCTAATAATACATTAATTACATACTATTGAAGCCCGTGTAATAAAGGACATGTTTTTAGAATAAAAGAAGCATTAAACATACCCACATATTCAAATAATCTTTTGCACTAAAAATATCAGTGTGATTGTCTAGTCTCGAGTGGTTTATCAAAATTCCAACCTTAGAGGTTGAAAAGGCGTGAAAGCGGGGTTGACACTTAGTATGTGAATTTTTACTGACACGCAGGCGAAAACTTATACTAGTTAAAAAAATTCCTCACGCCATTTCAGAAAGGTCCTCGAAGGGGTAAGCGGAGATGTTGTAACAACAACACCCACATTTCACCGAATATGATTAAGTGCCAACTTGACAGAAGGTGAGTACATCACCATCTCAGGCACTCTACATACGTTTTTGAATTACTTCTCAGACACATGCAGGTTTTCTCACCGTAAAGCACCTAGTGTGAATTTACTGCACATAAGTTTTTAGAAAAACTCATTGATACATGCCTCGCTGGAATTCGAACTTGCGTAGTTTGCGTAGCAGGCGACTGCTCAAACCCCAAGACCACGACGGCTTCTTATACTTCTTACACTATTGCCCTAATACAAACTTATAAAATATGTCGACAACAGAGCCATATGATTGCACGTCTAATTGTTCTTAAGAAAGATCCGACCCTATGGCTCTGATGTCGAGATATGTGAAATATCATCTGTACGATAAATTCTCAACATATAAAATAAATATAACAGTTGCTGAAAAATCCACAAAAATCGAAAGTAAATCTCTGAGAGAGCAAAACTCTTATTGTACGGCCGCAAAGCATCCTTGCGGAAAGGCATTTGGAAATATTTCTCTGCTTAGCGGTCTGCGAACAGCGTGGACTGCAATAAATAGCCGTCAGCTGCCGGCTTTACAGGCCATCGTCAACATGTTAGTAAACACAAACTAATGAACTTGTTAGTACGCTGTTAACCTTTTATAACGATGGATGGTAACAAAACAAGTGAAGGACGTCAAGAAAGTAAATGCAAAGTCAGATAGAGGTGGTTTTCCGTTGCGGTCGATTTGTCCATGTGTATACGAATAGTATGTACGTAAGTGCGATAGTATTATATTCATACATGCATATACTCACGCCTGTATTCCCTGAAGGGGTAGGCAGAGATGATATCGTGGCAGTTGGTACTAATTAATGCCACCTCAGGCATTATGCAGGGTTATTCAAAGGCGAAGATTTTTAGCACAGGGCATCGGTAAGTGGTACATATCAATTTATAGATATTAACAAATCACTTAATATTTTTCCTTGGTATTTTTAGGGTATCACAAATAAGCATTTAATAGGTATAGTATTGATAGAGTTAAATCTATTGGGCATTTATGGTAGGGTGAATTTCTTCTGAGGATAATGCAAGTTTACTTTAAAAGCTTTCGTTCACTGTAAACTTAAAATAAACAGATGACTTGACCATGGCGGTACTTTTGAATATTAAAATATTAAATAAATTAAAAAACATACAATCGAATTGATAAACTCCTCCTTTTTTTGAAGTCGATTAATAAGCAAGAAGGGATGTATTTGGTAGTTTCTCACACAAAAACTACTGAATGGCTTATTCATCAAAATAACATATGTTATATAAATGATATAATTACTACATTTGTGTGAATTGACGAAAATATAAAAATAAATCAAATTCTGTGCAGACGGAGTCGCTGGTACCAGCTTCTAAAATATATTACAGACATCGAGAATCAATTGGCACTAAAGGACCGGTGTTATAAGTCCGGCTAAGGAAAATGTTAGTAATTTCCCTGAGGAGTACACCTCACTGCGGAGGTAAGTAATTATTTACGAATTTTAGGATACTGACGAGTTTGTAGACATCTAGTGTAAATAGTATGTGTTAGTAATATACATTGACCTCGAGCGTACTTTTCATCGGTTGAACAGCCGATGAAAAGTACGATTGATTAATGGTGTAAACCAGTCAGAGTGGTTTCATTGATTGAAAACTGTTGATGAAGATTTTGATCACTGAGTGTATTTAAGAAGTTTCAAAGTTAGAGTATTTATTTATACTTTGTTGTCAGTGGCTCGTCTAATGCATATCAGCGTTCATACTACTAGATAACGAATACTTTTCTATAAAGGAAAATGTTGAAATCATACACACTCATACACACGCCTGTATTCCCCGAAGGGATAGGCAGAGGTGTTGTAGTAGTAACACCCACTTTTCACCGTGATCTGATTTAGTGCAAGCGTGACAGATGGTGAGTCTATCGCCGTTTCAGGCATTTTACATACGTCATTGAATTATATCTATGACGTATGTAGGTTTCCTCACGATGTTTTCCTACACCGTAAAGCACGTGGTGTGAAATCACAATACAAATGTTTTTTTTAAAACTCATTGGTAATAATAATTATGTTCGTATATGTATTTTGAATGTAATTTTAAATGTATATGGTCATCCTACAATTTGGAATAAATAAATAATTCTGATGGAATTGTAATTAAATAAGTTTAAAACTTATGCAGAAATTAATGCCAACTCAAATTTCTTGTACTTTCGTTTCTGCGCGAAGAACTTCTACTTAATGAAAGATACATAAAGTTCAAGCTGTGGACTTGTTCTCATTGCAAATTCATGCACCTCAATCCACCAACTTCATATAGCAGCCACTCTTTAAGAATTATATCCTCGACCAGAACCTTGAATTTTTTATGACGTGAAGTATTTCACGATTTGCAGTAGGAGTTTTGAAATTCCTAAATAATGAAACCAGACCAGCCCAGCTCTCTAGTCACTAGAAGAGGCTAGGTAAATGAAGCGATTCTATTGGTTTTAAAAAACACATCCCTCGCTACGCATGCTCGCTCATCTCTGATTGAAACGCTCCCGTAATATTGTCATCTAGTTGTAGGAATGCTGTTAGCTCATGACGATATGCCAAGCAGCTTGTGGGGGCTAGTCATTTCCAGCTACACATTTATATATAATTAGAACTACTTGACGTTTACTTTATTTTAACTTTAATCGATATTTTTGCATTGGAACTGTGTCCATGTGCTTATATTTCTTATATGATGATTTATTTTGTATTTTTAATATTTTGGAAAAGAGTAATTACTGAGTTTCTTGTCAGGTTCTTATCAGTAAAAGCAACCTTCCAAACCTGGCGGTAGCATGTATAATCATAATTATAATGATTTGAAAGTACTTTGTTAAAAGTCTAATCGAATAACGATATTTTTTGAGATTTGAGTTTTTTAGCTGACTCCATAAAGAACACCCCACACAGGAACGTGTGGTTGTTTAACAGTAACTGTCACTTGCGCATGGCGGTACCCCGTAATACCCCGAGTATGTTACCGCCATGCGCAAGTGACAGTAACCGACGTGTCATTTCATTGTAATACGGGTTATCCCTATCGAGGGACATATGTCAGTAACTCGTCACGTTGTATGTATTTTGTTGAATTATTAAAAAAGCGTTTCACCCTAATTTGCTTACTTAATAACCGGCAACGAAACGTGCACCTGGTCTTTTAATATTTGAAGCGCTTGAATTATACAGCTCTGGGAGTTTTTATTTTTGGTTCATCCCGTGAGGGCTCTTCGTGATGATTATGTACGTGAACTTTTGATGAATGTGGGCCTAACCATGAAATTCATGAGTTGAATATGATTTTTAGTAGGTATTTCTTAATACTTATAATATGTTTGATATATAATGTGAGTTATCGCAGAATACAGACGCTCATATTCTTCAGGTTTCAATATTGTGAATAAATTCTTTACATTAAATATTGGTATACCTGTAGGAAACAGGATGTTAATTATCTTCCAACTACTTGCTGTGAGAGTTTCTTAAGTAAACTGCATAGTTGCCTATTACATAGTACTCTTAAAACAGTGGTAAATAATATATTAAACTCCATACACCGTATATTAATCAGTGTGCATGAATATAGCCGAGATACAATGGCACAAAAGCAACGTATTTTTTTTACCCTTTACTTCCCAATACATCGCAAATCGTTATTAAGTTGTAAATCACATTGGAGCGTGTCGAGACGATAAATTATGTGAAATTGCGGAGTGGAGTGCAGAAACTTGCCTCTTCTGGCCTGTCGTTCCTTAATACTTTATAACATGGGAACAAGGCTGTTAGCAGACTGCTGTCGGCGGTACCGCTGTAATAAACTACCGTAAAATCAGGAAGCTTGATGCTATTAGAAGAAATAAATTGGGTCTATTAGTGTTCCTTGAAAATATTTCTTTGCACAATATGACATTTTATGGTCTCTATAATATATTTATTACGCTGATAACACTTGAAAATTGTTTGAGATTATTGGGGCAAACTTTTTAATATAAAACTATATTGTCTAGACTGTAAACTTATATTTTAAAAGTTATAATAATGCTCGTAGCTTTGGCTTTTTCTCTATTAGTAATTAGTAGTGAGTAGAATAAAAAAATCGGCCAATGCCTTACGCAATATTACAGTTTCATTAAGAAAATTCAAAGAAGAAAAGTAGAAGAAAATGAAAGAAGAGGGAGAACAAAACCATGTTATACATAAGCGCAGTTTTAGAGTCTGATATGACGGACAAGGAGGTCAACTGGCACAGAGAACATTTTGCAAGCTGCATCATGCACCAACTAGACAAACATTCTGTGGTATTTTAGGAGTATACATCTAATATATAAAATTCTCGTGTCGCAGTGTTTGTTACCAAACCCCTCCGAAATGGCTGGACCGTATGAAGTTTTGAGTGCATATTGGATAAGTCCGAGAATCGGCCTACATCTATTTTTCATGTCCCTAAATGATAAGGGTGATCCCAAAAAAATGTATGCCATTACAACGTTTGTCGGGCACAGCTAGTACCTCTAATAAATATCAGTTTTTTATGAGTTCCGTGTTACATTTATATCAAGTGATATGCATATATATATATATATATCGTGATATAATTATATCATATTTCAGCGGTCTTGTCAACGCCAATAAGCGCGTTGCCAATATATTCAGAACTTGCGTGAAATTATCGTTTCCGCGAAGAACGCAACATTGGTGTAACTCAATCATTACAAGGTGTTGAGCCAAGGTGACGGCAAAAGCTTAGGAACGAATTCAGTTATGAGGGAAAAAAATATTTATTTACTTTAGTTACTCGATATTGAACTTAATGTATGGCTCAATAAATCTTAGATTATGTTATGATGGAACTTCGCATAAACTCGCTGGTGGAATCAGTTAATAATTTTTCTAACAAAATAATGTAGCGGTTATGTACAAAGAGATAAATGAATATAAATAAGAGGATTTAGGTCTATTTGCCGAGAGTGGAGCTAGCCCGAATAATATATTTTACCCTCGACTTCGCCCGCATTTTCAAGTACCGTAAGTCTATTCTAGAGGTTTAAGCTATTTGTGTATCTTTGCTAAACTTAGCTGGGAATAGGTAAGGGACGAAAAAACCGAGATACTTCCGAATTTATGATAATATATAATAAAGGTTGAATCAGATGCATTAAATATACTGACAAAGGATAGAATCAATAAGATCGGGTAAGCCTCGTCATTAAAAACGAGCAAAAATCCAATCGAAACAACGATATTGCTAAATTCTCGCTATAAAAACACGAGCATGATTCGTCGCCTGCCGATAACTTTTTCCCTTTTTTGTGCAATGTTTTTCCCCTTTTTATCCAAAGTTTTAAAATGGAATTGATTCCACGTTCGGATTTTCAGCTTTACTCACAGATCCGTTGATACAATGATACTCAAACAATATCAATAATACTTAAATATCAATCAAACGAGCTGATCTGTGACTGATCTCTGATTTTGAAAGCATAGTAAAAATATTGGTAAAGGCAAAATTATTTTTACAATTTCATGCTCCAACCGCTGTGAAATGTTACAATCTTAAAAGAAAACAATCTGACTAGTAAGGGTAACTTCATTTTTGTATGTAATGGAAATAAATTTATATACTATATATACAGCTATAAGGAAATCATCATTGGTATCACATTGTTATGAGCCGTGGTGGGCCAAGGGTTTGAGCAGTCGCCTGCTTCGCAAGCGACGCAAGTTCAAATCCCAGCGGGGCCTGCACCAACGGGTTTTTCTAAAAACGTATGAGCAATGATGTATGAACAATTAAGTTAAAAGCAATAAAGTTGTTGGTAAAATAAAATAAAAATATATCAATAAAATTTCACAAAAAATCACTGGGAACCGGAGATATACTGCTAAAAGTATCAGGTAATGTAAAGCAATTTTTTTCCTAATGAGCCTTTTATATCTTCCATCCATGTTTTGTGAGATATTCACGGTCCATTTACATCCCAACCTTATTCACGGTGAACAAGGCCCTCAGGTCGATATTTCATTGTCTCCATTTACGTGTTAAATTCAATAATGAACAGTATTTTTATTGTAAAGCCGATAAAGAGGATAACGGGAAAAAAAGGGTATTATTACAAAAAGTATGACACTCAATAGCAATTCATATTTTGTAAACAAATGAATGCTATTGTATTTTTTGTTACCGAGAAAATTCTGCTAAAGACTCGTAATACAATCAGATTATATTTTTATTACATTTTATACTATGTTAGTCAAAAGTCAAAAGTCAAAAGTCAAAAGTATCTTTATTCGATTAGACTTTTACAAAGCACTTTCAAATCGTCAGAATGACACAATTATACAGGATTATACATGCTACCGCCAGGTTCGGAAGGTTGATTTTACTGAAAAGTCATTAACTGACTTTAGCTATAAGATATTGTTTAGACAAAAAATTACCTAGTTTAAAATAGTCAGACTATCGACTTCTTTACTTTGACTATGAGCTTTAAAATCCCCCACACTAGTATATTGTCTGTCTTTTAAATTTTGACCAGCAATTTAAAAATATTTTGTTCCCATTTGAGTTTATTGGAGACTAGAACTATAACTACGGGAATTTTCAAAATCGACTCCGTATATAGTTTCCGAGATATAAACGTGTGACACGTGACAAAGATACACAAAAAATAAACTATGTGAGTTCAGTGCATATTTTTTTAGACACGGTACCTTAAAAATACCATTATTTATCTTATTGAAATAAGGAGGCTTTACACTTGTAACAGGAAATGTCACGTCGGAATCCTCTTGTTTTACGACGTGTTTATATGAGGTAAGAATATATTTTAACTTCGGCGGAATTCATAATATTATACACCGAAATATTCGTGACACGTGTAGGCAAATAACAGAAAACTTTCAGTTTGTTTAAAGGGCTGATATTGGGCATGTTTGAAGAGTAAAGGGCATCATAAAAAACTTTAGGATACGCTGTTCTACTTTGTAAGAAAATATTTTTATACTGCCTGTTCTTAAATGTACCGGGTTTTTTATGCCTCCAATTTTTTTTTAAATGAGAGCCGTGGTGGCTTCGGGGTTAGAGCAGTCGCCTGCTACGCAAGCGACGCATGTTCGAATGCCAGCGGGACCTGTACCAATGAGTTTTTCTAAAAAAACTTATGTACAGTGATTTCACACCACGTACTTTACGGTGAAGGAAAACATCGTGAGGAAACCTGCATATTACTGAGAAGTAATTCAAAGACGTGTGTAAAGTGCCTGAGACGGCGATAGACTCACCATCTGTCACGGTGGCACTTAATCAAATTCGGTGAAAAGTGGGTGTTGTGATAACAACACCTCTGCCTACCCCTTCGGGGAATACAGGCGTGAGCATATGCAATTTTTTTTTTAATATTAATAATGAACTTGGTTTCAATTCAATAGATAAATGTATTTGTGCCGCATTATGGTTTATTTTATATATTTATACAACGCGGACGAATGCTCGATTAAATTTCTATTAATAATAAATCTTGTCTAATATCTTCCACTTGATTCATTTTATTTTTAATTCAAATATTTCAGAAAATAATGAAAGGGATGATTATCAAATAAAAAGCATTCCAAGCGACATTCGCCATCCTGTGACATTATGGTAAGAAACTTCGTGTATCTACAATTTCCTCGTTAATATCCTGTGTGAGCTAAATATGGGTATGCATTTTATATTGCTGAAGCATAATCGTGTACGGTTTTGTTTTTGAAACGGTATTAAAATTTACTCGAAATGAGTTGACGTTTGACAAGTGTCACAGAGTTCCATTTCATAAATAAAACTATAAATACGGTCGAATTGAGAAACTTCCCTCTTTATTGAAATCGGTTAAAAACCGAGTTAACACACTAATTCCCAGTGGCGTGCATTCCATATAAGCAGATATGCTTATCTTTTTATATAAGCAGTGCTTCCTATTTTTGATGACTGAATACACTCGTGTCGTGTGTGTGTTTATATGTATTTGGGTGTGTGTGTCTATACCAAAACGTATGCACCTATATGCCACATTGGTATGTTAGCCTACCTACCTACCCTTTGAAAAAAAAACACATGTATTAGCTGGGGCTATTACCTAGTGATTTTTTCATCCTATTTGAATTTAAGCTCTTATAATATTCTTATTAAAGTAAAGAGATTTTGAAGTCGATGCATACATTAATAACGTTAGTCGTCAAGAGTTTTGGGAGTGCGAACTTAATGCATTCACATTTATCTCTGTCAAATTTATCAAAAGCTATCACGATTTAAAAGCTTATTACTCTATTTATACTAGCTATATTGCATTACTAATGTGTTTAGCAATTTCAAATTTTGAAATAATGAAGATCATTTTCTGTTAATAAAAAGCAAAGTGTGAATCGGACGCCCGCACCGAGGGTTCCATATAATTGCTCAGTACCTACACCGTTCTTATATTTATATGGAAAGTGTTCACTTATTACAAAACATGGCTTAAACCAACACTAGATCAAACTCGGACTGGAACTATGTCCATCCCTAATTAAATCTCTATCACGAAAGAGATGAAACTACTTTTAAAACAAGAAATATTTTGAATAATCTAATATATAAAATTTCCATATCACAATGTTAGTTACCATACTTCTCCGAACCGGTTGGACCGATTTGTATGAAATATTGTGTGCAGATCGGGTAAGTCTGAGAATCAGCCAACATCTTTTTTTCATACCCCTAAATATTGAGGGTGACCATCCAAAAAAAAAATATGGCAATACAACGTTTTCCGGGTACAGCCAGTGTTTTATAATAAGGGGGCATAGGTTTTGATTCCCTTGAGTGTATCAAAAGATTTGATTTTTCCCAGTTCCCGGGCAAAGAGTTACAATCCTGGTTACATATCTAAATATGCTCACCTATAATAGATGGGGAGTTTATCGCCGTCTCAAGCACTATACATATGTCTCCAAATTTCTTCTCAGGTTTCCTCACAACAGGTTTCCTTCACCGTGAAGCACGTAGTGTGAAATGCACATAAGTTTTTTAAACATTACTGATTCAATTATAGTAATTCCAATTTCATACCTCCGCATGTTCCTGAGAAAAAGGATCTCAACAGACAGAAAGACGATAAAAGATCCTGTATGAAATTCTTTATTGGAACTACAGAACCTTAAAAACAACCTTCAACTAATGGAAAACTTGTGTAAAATACGTAGTAAATATTCTAAATAGATGTGAGCACTGAAAGTTAATTTAGGTGTATATACTTTACATATTGCTTACGCTTCCATTGTTAAATGCCGCTATAATGATACACGACGAAAGAGATTGTTTGATGTCAAAATAGCTTATCGGTGTTTTTAGCTATCTGATTTGGGTACTATCGATATATTACCATATTAAATGATAATTTATGATAGGTGTGTTTATGATAAGTGTTGTGCTCTAGAATTCAAATTATCATAATATTATATAGAAATAAATTATATAAATAACTCTATATATATTTTATACCACTAATGTGGAAAATATACATTACACATACCTCGAATATAGGTTTGGTTCAACGTTATCGACATTCAATCATTCAATCGCGATATATAAAACCGAATGTGTTATTAGTGTGACTTGAAATGTGTTGATCCGCCATGTTAAAAATGTAACCACAACCCACTTCTGAAAAAGTATCAACACATTATGAGCCACGCTAAAACGCAAACTCATTCGGCGACGTTAAAACTTGCTAAAACAGAAACGAGTTGGGTCTGATTTAAAATCTGAACTTTTTTATTTGATTAGTATTTAAAAGAAGTGTTTTCAGGTCGTCAGAATTACATTAAAGATATCACCGCAGGGGTTCGAATGTTGTTTGTACTGCAGAAACCCCGGCAAGATACTGTGGTTTGAAAACCCTCTTTACTCCCCACGGGAGTCCGCATCGCAAATTTCCTTTTACACTTCCAAGCTCTAGGTGGTCTTCAGCTACTATCTATTACAATTGGATTCCCCAGCGTAGCGTCGTTATTCTTCAGCAGTCACTTATCTGTACTCATTAGATTTATTTTATTAAAAATGTAAAACACTCTTTTTTTAGTAAAAAAACACATATTTTCTTTTTTTTAAATGCAATTAACGTTGTGTATAAAAAAATCAGGCTTTTCAATAGCTGGAAAGTGCACTACATAGAGGACTTATTACCAATTACCCCATGGGCTTTTCATACAAACATCAAGTAAATCAACCCCTAAATTTATAAGATGTCGTTGAATACGATGCATTTTTGAATCGCCTGAAAAGCGATGTGTACTCCCGAGAAAATATTATGGGACCTCTCTTTATACAGTTCTAAAAATATTTATTTTTAAACGAGTGTACTTCATGTGTAAAATATGATAGCATAAAAATTTTTTTTTAATTTTTTATCTGTCTGTCTATTTGTTTGTTCCAGCTAATTTCTGGAACGACTGGACGGATTTTAACGGGACGTTCACGAGCAGATAACTGATAATTATAAAAAATATAAAAAAAACTGAATATAGTGAGAAATAGACACAAGTCATCCAGTTAATGATTATAATCCCGTATTTAATGAAGCCAGAATCATAAATGTTAAGCTAAGCTTTTAAAATTAGCATCCGTAATTAAATTCGAGACGCTAATTTTCTTCAGTAATATAGAAATACGTTATTTTGCAAACTTATTGAACACATTAGTGATTACGACCTTCGTTTTACTTCGAACAAAGTAATTTCCTTTCCAAATAATGCTGGAATGCTTTCAATTCAAAACTCCTAAGGGCGTTAATTATTAGCTGAGCCAAATAACGTTATCGTTTCTTCCAATTACTCCTAAATGAAACGGTTCTAATGGAGATATCAGTAGAAGTTTATACCGAAGAGTATTAATTACGAGAAACGTAATAGAATAGAGCATTAAATATTATATTGGCTGTAGCCCGCTGTTTCACCCGCGTAGATTAAATTTCATGGGTGGCCCCCGCAACTCTAATGTTTTTTTAAATAAGAATATGCTGATTTACTCCTTGTAACATTAGCTATGTGCCAGTGAAAGTCCTGTTGAAATAGGTCCAGCCGTTTCAGAGATTACCCGGAACAAACAGCAATAGAAAATTGTTTTTTTATGGGTGTACCTTATATACTTTCATATTATGCATTTAGTCAAAAGCTGTTAATTTGAAATTAGAAACATACACTTCCATTATTTATCTGTACTCTATAGATGTATAGATATATAGACTAGCAGAGTCTCGCGGTTTACTTTTTTATTGGCTTTATGTCGCGGAATCCTACTGTATACAGATAAATTAAATTGAAGTGTCTGCTACATATGGAATTATATATGGTACTTGATAATCTCCGAAACGGCTTAACCGATTTTAACGAGACTTGAAATTGAAATTGTTTCACCTAGGCGTGTGAAACCGCGGTGCAAAGCAAGTTAAACGATAAAATTAATACGATTTAAATACATTTTATCAAACCTCTCTCATCTTACTTGACTGACAAAGAAAGTATCGGACCTTCCATCAGCTTTCATCATTCTCTTTTTAATTTGTTTTTATGTTGGGTATTATCTGATTTCCAATTCAATTCAACTTTTTAATCTTGGATTGTCTTCGAGTTTCCAATAAGGGAATTGAGATGCTTTATTTTGGGACTTATCAAATTTGGTGGTAACTGTTGGCTCTGGAACTGGCAAAATTAATCGGCTTATTTATTTACAAGATGTAAAATCGATATTTGAGGAAAATATTACCAGTTCAGAAATTTCTAAGAAACATGATACAAGTACGGTAAGCATTAACTAGGATTGATTTAGGATTTTCTTGACACCTTTATATTTTATCTGGAATATAGGCTAATCTTTACTTAGGTATAAGTAGGGATAAGTGAAAAATATAACCTTTCGAACTGGATAGGTCGACTCTTTGACGGCAACGAGTCTATTGAGAAAATTTCGTGCCTAAGCTTAAGTCGAGTACGATTTATAAGTTGATAATACTTTTAGAGAAGATTCATACAGGTGTCGAGTTATGAGCGCTCAGCGAAAAAGAAAGGGATGACTAAGTATGTATTTTATTAGCGTCGCACTAACTAAGCGAAGCAGACTGAAAAAGAATTGAATGATCGCAATATAAAAGTAAGTGAATTTATTCGATCAATAGATATTGTTTTTTAAATATGTTGATATAATCTATACAGATAAATTAGATAAAATTGAAGTGTCTGCTTGTAATTCCAAAATAACAGCTTTTCACTAAATATATATGAAAGTTTATACGGTACAGACACATAAAAAAGATTTTTTTTTTCTGTCTGTCTGTTTGTTCCAGGCAATCTGTGAAAAAAGTGGGCCAATTTAAAAAAAAAATAAAAAAAAAAAAAATTTTATGGCGGGACCAAAACATGAGGGTTCCGCGTGCCACCCATGAAATTAAGTCTAATGCGGGTGCAACCGCGCGGCACAGCTAGTCTCCACTAAATTGTTTTGGCCCGCCGCAACGTGTCGGGCTTTCTTTTTTTAAAACGAAATATGGCATACAAGCGCGTTGTCTCTAGAGCTCTGGCGAACTTACTCACCACAGGAAGTAACACAATAGGTACTATTTAAGATAACATTATTTGCGATCTACTGTGAGATTTACCAAAGCCAAAAAAAAGACTTGTGCCGACGCTTGTTTTTCCCATATTTTTGTACGTAGCAGAGACGTCGACTCTAAGAGAAATGGAGAAGAAGAAAATAGAATAGGAAAAAAATACTCGGTAACGCCTCGATGCTTATGGAGCTAGGCATCACTCAGCGTCTGTCGACACTGGTACAGTCCCGTATCCTTAAGTTCTTTGGACACGTTTCAAGGCGGGATGGAGTGTCTATTGAACGTCTTGTCGTCCAAGGTAGGGTTGAAGGTACCAGACCGCGGGGAAGATCACCCATGCGATGGACAGATCAGATTAAAACAACCGTGGGCGGACCCTAACACGAGTACACCAGAATGACATCCAACAGAGATCGATAGCGAGACATCGTGAGGCGAGTGACATCTACGCCGAATGACGACCACGACCGCTCTGTCAAGAGCGTAACGAATAAGAAGAAGTGAGATGTACACTGAAAGTTGGTTTCATATATTAGTAACAGAATATTTAACCAGACTAGTAGTTTGATTATCTCCCACGTACAAACGTTCAGAATATTACCCCTATATAATGTGGAAGTATATTTAATGCAATTCATAAAAGTAGATAGGTACTGAAAGGGTCCCGTGTCAATCTCATTCCGTCGTCCAAAAGTTAACCCGCAAATGTCAAGGGATATCAGAGCCCGCACATATTTGGTACATTAATTTACAATATTAAACTTTTCATCAAATAAAATGAAAAATAAACTTCTGAACCTGTTAACTGACTTAGTGAAAACTCCTATTATGTTAAAGAAATCTTTGCTACAGTCATGTTTAACAACTTCAAATTGTGTTTGGGTTTCATCTAAGTATGTATATACTGAGTTTGTATACAATGCCATTAGTAAAATATTAGCAATCATTTACTTACTTTTTATTTTAATTACTTTTTAATTATTATATCAATAAATTGTACTAAAAACTAATTACAAGTAGAAATCTTGGCCCAAATCGGTGTCTCTCGGGATCGTGCCAAGAAGGCTGGCGGCATTGCCACGTTGAATAGCAATGCTGATTCTCTGAGCGAGAAAAGCCCCAGCCCGCTTGTCACGAGTAGCTTCTACCAGACGACGTGCAACCTCTTTGAAATGTTACTTTTTTATATTTCCTACAGTAGACACCGATACTAATAGAAATTCCTGGTACCAGGGGCACTACTAGACATCTATAGATACAGATAAATAAAAATGAAGTATCTGTTTGTAATTCCAAAATAACACTAACTGCAATTGAAAGTGAGAAAGATATAAAAAATATTTATATATTTTTTCTCTGCCTATATGTATGTCCGTAAGTCTGTCTGTCTGTTTGTTTGTTTGTTCCGGCTAATCTCCGAAACGGCTGGACTGATTTAAGCGGGACTTTCACTGGCAGATAGCGAATGTTACAGGGAGTAAAATAGGAGCTTAATACGAGGACAGCTAGCTTGCAATAATATCACGAGAGCATTGCCAGCTTCTGTGACTTGGAATAAACCCCTTTAACCTCTAATTTATCAAGAACTTAAAACATATTTATGTGTCATGTTGCGTGTATTCTGATACTAAAAGGCTTTATAAAGACAACGCTTTCAATAGTAGGGGAGCCCACGATGCTAAATGGGGATTTACTCGAGCGTCGTAGAGACCTATTGGGTTGCAAAGATTAAATGATAACAAGAAAAAATATATATATGATATATACCTTTTCATCTGTGGGGGAAGCGGCTATAGATGTTTAAATATGTAAAAAAAAAACTGTTGCATGGACATCCTCAAGAGATAAGTAATCTCAGTAGGTGCATGTACTTTGTCACGCGATTTTACCAATATTTCAGCGTGATTTTGTTACAATCATAAATGGAAATGAAAATGTTTTCTTTACTTAAAACTCGGAAACGACTAATAAAAGTGTACATATGGAGCATAGCATTATATGGCAGCGAGACGTGGACACTAACACAAAAAGATAGAGAGAGGCTGGAAGCATTCGAGATGTGGTACTGGAGAAGAATGGAGAGAATTAGCTGGGTAGAGAAGAAGAGTAATGTGGAAGTATTGGACATACTACATGAGAAAAGAACACTGTTAAGAACAATTGAAAATAGAAGAGGAAAAATGGCACTTGATACGACATGACAAGCTATTACAACTAGTACTGGAAGGAAAAATCGAAGGGAGAAGAGGAAGAGGAACACCGAGGAGAAGTTACATGGATCAACTTAAAGAGAAAGCGGGTGTAGTGTCGTATCAAGAGGTCAAGGATTGTGCACAAGAGAGGCAAGAGTGGCGATTGCTCCACCGACAAGAGCAAAGCTCTTAAATTAAAGAAAAAAGACTTAAATCCTAGTTATTTAGTTAGGGCGTTAGGGGCAAGTAAGTATGGAGGTCCTTAGAAGAATGGACTTACCACCTACAAATATTGTCTTTTGAGAAAGTATACACTCTTGTATGCAGCAAGTGACAGATGGCTCTAAGATATTAAGATACTAATATTCTATAATATATATAATAAGATACTAAGATATTGAAGCCGTGGTGGCCTTGGAGTTAGAACAGTCGCCTGCTACGCAAGCGACACAAGTTCACACACCTCTGCTTACCCAAAACTCAAAAACTCAAAATATCTTTATTTGATTAGACTTCTTACAAAGTACTTTCAAATCGTCAGAAGGACACAAAATACATTATACATGATTATAAATGTTACCACCGGGTTCGGAAGGTAGCTTTTGTTGAGAAGAACCCGGCAAGAAACTCAACAATTACTCTTTTAAAAAAATATATATTATACAATGTTTTTGGTTACAGTATTTATATCTCATGAATATAAGCCCATGGGACACAGCACAAATGCTCAATTGTCAAATATAATAACTAAAATATTTCAAATATTTGTGAGCATGGCAAATTCCAGCCAGTCAAAGCAAAGATCAAACTAAGATTAATTAATTGTAGCAAAAGTACAGTGCCAATGGGATTATTTACAATAATTTTTCGACAAAGATACATCCCAGGGTTCCTTATCACAAATATAATCACTTACAGTATAATATCCTTTTTTGAGCAAAACTGCTTTGATGGTCTCTTTAAATTTATTGAAGGGCAAGTTTACAATTTCTGTTGGTAATTTATTATAGAAGCGTGTGCACTGTCCTAAAAATGAGCCATGTACTTTCTGTAAGCGATGCGCAGGCACTACAATTTTGTTTTTGTGCCTTGTGTTTATGTTATGCACATCACATTTTTTTTGAAACGATCCAATGTTTTGATGCACAAATAATAAGTTAGCTAAAATATACTGTGAGGCCACTGTCAAAATTCCAATTGATTTAAATTTTTCCCTTAACGAATCTCGGGGTCCCAAATTATAAATTGATCGTATAGCCCTTTTCTGTAATGTGAATATATTCTCTATATCAGCAGCTTTGCCCCAAATTAAAATAGCATAGGACATAACACTATGAAAATAACAAAAATATACGAGTCGAGCTGTTTCTATGTCTGTATACTGTCTAACTTTACGAATTGCATAAGCTGCGGAGCTGAGTTTTCCTGATAACTTGGATATATGTGGGCTCCACTGAAGTTTGTTATCAAGGGCTATACCTAGAAATACTACTGACTCTACGATATCCAAAGTTTCACCATTTACCATGACCTTTGTATCAACAGGTTTGACGTTTGGTAAAGTGAATTTAATACATTTAGTTTTTTGTGCATTTAAGACTAAGTTATTTACATTAAACCATTTCAATACCTGATCAAGTGCACTGTTTACATCTGCATAATTCGTTTTGGCTCTGTCGACTTCAAACAAAAGAGATGTGTCATCAGCGAACAGTACAATGTCACACGTATTCTTGACTAAATTTGGTAAATCATTAATATACACTAAGAACAGAAATGGTCCTAGGATTGAACCCTGTGGGACGCCCATTAGTACTGGAGAACCGGAAGATTTGACGCCATTTACTTCGACCGTTTGAATCCGCTGACAAAGATACGATTTGATTAGGTCGAGTGCCCTACCTTTGACACCGTAATAATTTAATTTAACTAATAAGGTTTCGTGTTGGACACAATCGAAAGCCTTGGATAGGTCGCAGAATACACCTATGATGTCATGAGCGTTCTCCCACGCTCTATAAATATGTCTAAGAAGTGCAACACCAGCATCAGTAGTTGAACGACCTTTTGTGAAGCCATATTGCTCGCCATGTAGAATATTATTAAGATTAAAGAAGGCGACTATTTGATTCAAAATAATTTTTTCAAAAATTTTGCTGAGGGCTGGCAGGATAGAGATCGGTCTGAAGTTGGTAGGATCACTATTATCACCACCTTTAAATAATGGAATAACTTTACTATATTTCATGAGGTCCGGGAATACACCGCTCATAATACAACTGTTAAAAATTTCAGCTAAACAGGGGGCAATTATGTCAATAATATCGTGAAGTACTTTCACTGATATATCCCACAAATCACCAGTCTTTTTGGAATTCAAACTTTTAAATGTCTTTATTATTTCAAAAGGCGTGATAGTACAAAAACTAAAGCTAGTGCCACACTCAGAAACATTTGATTTCAATAATAATTCGGCGTCTGTGGGAGATGAATTTAGGGAACTAGTAGTTACTAAAGGAATATTTACAAAGAAGTTGTTGAAAGTTTCAGCTATTTTGTTATCATCTTCGATTACTTTGTTATCAATATTTAAAGTAATACGACAGTCGCGACTCTTTGCCTTTCCCGTCTCGGCATTAATAACGTTCCAGGTAGTCTTTATCTTATTATCAGAGTATTTGATTTTCTGGGCAAGATGCAAGGCTTTAGCTTTTATACAAACTTTCTTAAAACATTTAGAGTATCTAGTTACGAATGCTGAGAACTCAGGACTATGATCATATCGTTTCATACCATAAAGATCATACAACTTCTTTCTACTTATATGTATACCTACAGTTGCCCATTCATTGAATTTTACTTTACTTTGCTTCTGAACAGTTTTTAATTTAAAAGTACTATTGAATTCCGTTTGTATAACGTTAAAAAGGCTATTGTAAAGAGCATCAGGATCTTCTTGTGGCCCTTGTAGGTTGGTTATTTTGCTTGCCAAGTTAGACCTGAAATTTGCTACAAGTTTCTTAGTAATAGGTCTATAAGTGGTTTTTTTTACTACATTATTTGTTTTATTTAATATTGTGATTTTTTGACCACAATGGTCTGACGTAAGATCACTGATAATAGATTTTTCCAGGGCCTCACAGTCGCAGAACACATTATCTAGACATGTGGCAGAAGTGTCAGTTATTCTAGTGGGTTCTAGGAATAAGTGCTTTAAATTAAAAGAATTAAACAGACTAATTAAACGCACCGAAAGGGAATTATTTTCTAGCAAGTTAACATTAAAATCGCCACACACTACAATGCTTTTATTATGGCCCGCAACACGTCTAATGGCATCTTCAAGGATAGATTCAAATGAACAGAAATTGCCAGATGGGGGGCGATATACGCATATTATTACATGTCTTTCTAGTTCAATACACGATAGTTCGGCAGTACGCTCGATAGACAGGTTTACTATATCACTACGCTCTTTACATTTAACATTATTAGATACCAAGATTAAAGAGCCACCATGAATTGCTGATTTTCTGACGAATGCACTACAAAGTCTATAATTATAATTGTTGAGCAATAGCTCATGATTTTTAAGCCAATGTTCAGTTAAACAAAGCACATGAACATTATGGCTTTCTAAAAATAAATCAATTTCTAATTGTTTGCCAGCCAAGCCTTGTATATTTTGGTGCACTACGTTAAGGCGACAGAGCCGGTTGACGAGGGACTCGGCCGTTGTCTTAGTTACTAGTTTAAAGAACTAGAACTAGAACTAATTACTGTGTTATTAGAACTACATAACACCGTTTCATTACTTAGCCTAAGTTTCGTTATAGTTGCTATAACACCGTTAATATTATATGCTACCAATGTAGCTATCATATTCATGCATTTTTTGGGGATGTAAAACAAGTCCCCAGTTATAATAAATCGACTAATAAATTTATTAGTATCAAAAAAAATAAAATTGTCGCTATGACAACCTGATTTACACATAAGATTATTTAACCTACCTATATAATCATTTTGCCTGTCTGTGTAGCTTTTACTATATGGGAAAGCAGTTATCATCATTTTGTGGGCATTTAAATGTGACAGATATTCTAAGCCACTTATTAACTCATTTTTGTGCACACTAAGTCCCTCACCTATCAAAATAATCACAATAGATTGAGGATCTATTTTCATACACTTAATTTTATTAATTATTTGTGTGTAAGAGGCCCCTGGCATACAATAATTAACTACTGGACCGCTAATGTGTCTATTGAGTAATATACCCATGTTTTTACCTAGGCTATCTGAAAACACTAAGGTCTTGTGTATAGGTGGACATACACTTATTTGTTCAATGGTGTCATTCAAC
This sequence comes from Watsonalla binaria, assembly GCA_929442735.1. Lineage (NCBI taxonomy): Eukaryota > Metazoa > Arthropoda > Insecta > Lepidoptera > Drepanidae > Watsonalla > Watsonalla binaria. Next base: position 5,358,194 of record OV838932.1, read on the forward strand.
TCAGCAACTCGCAACTTACAGGGCTGTGGCAAGGGCTCACTATCGGATGGTGATGATGGCAGCCCATAGTCACAAGAGTGTTTGTTTGTTAATGAGTCAAACCGCTCCACATTATAGTTACAGAGGTCTACCAACTCGGTGGTAGCCAGGATGTGTTCACTAATCTGTTTCTGAGCACTTGTATATTTATTTGTCAAGTCTATTAAATATTGCTCTTTACTCTGCAAGTCAGACTGCAATCGTTGAATGTCCATATCATATGTGACCTTTAAAGTATTTAATTTACATTTATATGAACCTACAGTGTTTCTTAAGGATAAACATTCTTTTTTTAACTTAATACTATTAAAGAACTTCCTTTGCCTTTTTATTGAATTTCTAATTTTCTTAATAAATCTATTTAACTTAAGATACTTTTTTATTTTAATGTGGCTACCCATCCGAACATGAGAGCCCCCCTTCGGGTACCCTTCTGGGATGGCGTGAGCATATTTATTTTTTATTTATAAGATATTACGTAAACACTATTATAACATGAATATATTTATTTAGTTTTGTATAATATATCGGTTTAAAATTGACAAAGTTTCATACACACTTTCATCTCGTATTTCATACCCTTGGGGGTAGAATTAATCAAAATCCAACATCTATCTGTATGCCAAATTTCAGCCCGATCCGTGGTGGTTTGGGGTGTGATAGGTGTTGATAGATCACTATGTCAGTCAGTCAGTCAGTGACCTTTGAGTTATATATGTGTAAATAAAAATAAAACAATAAATCAACCCCGTTAGAAACTAAATAAAAACTTAATACAAATATGAATATTAAATTATAAAATGAATTTCTTAACTTTTAAGTAAATCAATTTCACATAAAAATGAGGCAAAAATAATTAGTAAGGAAAATATAAATTATTATTTATTTTATTTATACCAGTCAAGAGAAAGCCTATTTTGATTGATAGCCAGCTCACCTGTTTTCTATTCTCCTCTGGGTACCTTCTAATTGGGGCTCATCAATCATGCTTCACGTGTCTGAAAAACTCCACTATGGCTATATCGAAATATTTGTCTTGAGAAGTGTACTATGTTATATGATTAATTAAGTATCATTTGTTATGAATTCAGGAAATTAAGGGATTGTGTAATATACCTTTTCTATATTGATTAAATTGCTCACGCCTGTATTCCCCGAAGGGGTAGGCAGAGGTGTTGTTATCACAACACCCACTTTTCACCGAATTTGATTTAGTGCCAACGTGACAGATGGTGAGTCTACCGCCGTCTCAGGCACTATACATACGTCTTTAAATTACTCCTCAGAAATATGCAGGTTTCCTCACGATGTTTTCCTTCACCGTAAAGCACGTGGTGTGAAATCACTGTACATAAGTTTTTTAGAAAAACTCATTGGTACAGGCCCCGCTGGGATTCGAACTTGCGTCGCTTGCGTAGCAGGTGACTAGAAGCAGTGATAAACTTGTTGGGAGTAAAAAAATATGTATGCAGTAGAAAGTAAAACTTGATTTAACATAAAATGTTATATCTCTACGTTGAGAATCGGAATCGAAAGAGCCTCGAATGGTAGGGAGAGGTTAGCTTTCATCACACGCAGTCATAGCGCCTAACGATTATTGGGTTTGTCCATCTGTAATTTCCCAGTAACAACCTTGGCTCAGTGCTCGGTTAATGGAAATAGACTTTGCCCTCTATAACATGGGACTGAACACAACTGGCGAAATTTGGGAGTAGGTAGGTACTATAACTACATCTCTGCTTACCCCTTTGTAGATACAAGCGTAAGATTGCATATGTATGTAATTATTAGCTAATGCCCGCGATTTTCCGCAGGATTTGATTCTTCTTTATATTTTGGACGATTCACACAAACCGTAATAAATTTATAGCCAATTTGTTATTCTGACGTAAGCCATATTAAAAGGTTTCATCAAAATCCATTTAGTAGTGTTTTTGCGTGACAGAGTTACATACATACATTCTTACGGATTTTTTGTTTATTATATTAGTATCTATATTTTGAACAATTCACACCATATTGTGATAAATTATAGCTTATGTGTTATTCCGACGTGTAATGAATATTATTGTAAGCTTTCATCAAAATCCATGCAGTCGTTTTTGCGTGAAAGAGTAATAATCATACATACATTCGCAGAACATTGCGCGTTTATATTAGTAGGATAGTAGGAGTATTGTCTATCTCCTTACATTCTTACACATACACGCCTGTATAACCTCAGATGACCTACATGTATCGCTTATTGGATTTGATGCTTGCAATGAAAATAGATGCGAAGCAGGCGGTAGCGTCCGTTACCGTAATCACATTAGTAATTTTAATCGCTCATAATCTTGGTATTAGTTGGTCTTTGTATCCGACTGTTACGTCGTTATTTCCTTGGCACGTTCTAAACGGCTTAATTAATTGTAACAAATGATGTGCCGCTATATTGCTGCAAATTTTGGTATACTCAATATATTTATTACTATCTGTGTCCCGCGGTTTTACCCGCATAGATTTCATTTTACGAACTACTTTCTTTCGCGATACTCTCTTTATTTAATTTAAGTAGCCTAAGTAAAACAGACCGACAGATAAACGGACTGACAGACAGGATAATCAGAATAAAGATATTTTTGAATTTGAATTTGAATTTATGCATTTAGATAAAAGCTGTTTTGAAATTACAAACAACATACATACATACATATGCTCACGCCTGTATCCCATGGGGGAAATTACAAACAAACACTCAAATTTTACCTGTCTGACTGACTTATCAGATATATCAACCACAGGACATGAAATTGTGAAGTTATTTTGTATGAGGTGTACGCTGATTATTATTTTTTTATTTTACTGGTATCATCAGTTCTCATCAAAATTACCCAAATCGGAACTTGAGAATGGCTGGAATTCTCAAGTTTTAGTGAGACTAACGAATAGCAATTCATTTTTATATATATAGATAGCTGTGCCCGGCAAACGTTGTATTGCCACATATCATTTATTTGAGGTGGAACAACCTTTATATTTAGGAAATTAAAAATAGACGTTGGCCAATTCTCAGACCTACCCGATCTGCACACAAAATTCCATACAAATCGGTGCAGCCGTTTTGGAGGAGTACGGAGAACTTTGTGACATGGAAATTTTATATATTAATCTCGTCAAAACTTACATTGAGTAAGAAACTAAAAAAAAAATACATTGGATTGACTTAACCAACTATGCAATCGGCAAGTTTACCTTTTCATTACATAAATGCTACTTAGTAATTACTGGTACGTGATTAAATTCATGATTTATTAATAGGTTAAGCTATTTCCAGCATAGTGAACTTGGAATGAAGCTATTGTTGAAACACTTGAAAACTTGTTTCTAAATTCATAAAGCCAAATATGTTCCTTTGAACTGAAACGACGGTGAACATTTTGTGGTTAATCTGACTTATTAATTATCTTACTATAGTTGAAAAGCAATATTTATTACGCAACTACTTAGATGGGTTCTCGAAAGGGTAGGTTGATTGAAGTGTTAAAATATCCAGTTGCCACCGATGATGTCTAATTACATTCATCATCTTGACGTTTCGACGTACGACGATGAGTTTTTCTCAGTGGGCCTTGACAAAGCAAAATTATCCTCACTCCTCGCTCAGAGAAATGACACAAAATGTCTTGGTATTAAATATGTCTTGTGCCTGATGTATGTAATTTCCATAGGTACGTTTTGTTTCACTTCTATTAGAGTAAGAGCGAGAGAATGTTACCTACTCTGTCTTGGCCTACAGGTTTTTTCTTTCAACATACCTAAATTGACAAGCTGTCAATATTTATTTGTAAAAGGTTACGCATGGAACAAAACAATAAGCATTAGCGACTTAACGAGAACAGAAGCCTACTTTTATTCAACTAAATACGAAGTGTCGGTCAAAAGTTCGCAAAGTTGTTCGCATGGTGTTTATTAGTTTTAAAATTCTGTCTGAACGTGGTCCGCAAGCAAAATCCTTTGTAATTTTGTATTATAACCTTCCTTTAATTAAATAATTTTACGAACGAAAATTTGGAGTTTAATAAAAACAAAATGGTACTGAAACTTCGTTTGATTTCCTTTCGCTTTCGAGCGTTCGTATTTGGAGGAAGAGAGTAGACCCCCAGGCCAGACGGCTTGCTTCATGTTTATTTAGATACAAACACCTTCACATTTCCTTTTGATAGTCACCGGTCATGCATGGTGTTCTACGCGCTATTGACAAACTGCAGTTCATCTCTTTCACTCGCATAGGTGTATTGAAAATGCGGTAGACTTTACATTAATGCCTCGATGGTTTCAGGAGTGGAAAGCTTGACGCTTTTGTCCACACTTTAGTCCGCGTTGGAGCGGCGGGGCGAACGGTTGTGTCGCACGCCGCCCTGAAACTCATAGTGAATTCATCGCAGCACGGACGAAATTTTGTATGCTGATATAGACGCAAAGTGCTTTGAAATTGCACACGGAACTTTTTTAAGAACTCTTTAGTCTCTTTCGTTGACAAGATTCCTTTAAAAGTGAATGAATTATTTGTCGAAAGTTTATTTTCGTCGCCTCCCACTACGTTAATTGACATAAAAATCAAATATTACGCCAAAATGTAGACAGTGTAGATTCCTTGCACTTTAGAACAAGTAGAACTACGCCGTTAGTCCAACCAAGTGACTTATTATAGTAACGTCTTATATCAATCCTTCATATCTAACTTTGTGATTACTTTAAAGTACTTTCTGGTGCGTGGACCAAAGTTTCTGGATATTGTAAATATAAATTAGATACTTCAGTGTAGTGCAGTGTAAATAATTAGTTGCGCTTCATGCGATCACATTTGGGAACTAACTAACTTTTCCAACTTCAAAGACAGCGAAGTAAAAATTGCTATTGATTTGTAACACAAGGTAAGGTTACTTGGAATTAATATTCATTTAAGCGAATTAGCGGACCGTGGGCGGTTTTTCGTAGTGTACGAATACTTACGCAAGCTACCCACAATAACAAAGCTCTTTGATAAGTAATTCAGACATAACATCTGTTATCGATCGACTGTTCCACGAAATAACTCCAATACGCCTTTGGTTATATGTAACTGCCTTCTTTGAGTAATTTAAAAACGTAGAGTTATTAATGGAATACCAAATTATACGTGAAATACTATTCATACACAACACCAAAAAGTTTTCGAAACAAAATAGAAAATCGAGGAAAAGTGCCATTAGCATACTTACTCGTAGTTAGTATCAGTGAGGTAGCCGTTAGATGCCCTATGGCAGGAATTTAGTTTAACATTTGTTCGTACAGAAATTAGTGAACTACCTTCTCTACAATTGATAAACCTAATTGAAAATCAATTTAGAAACTATAGTCAACGTAGCTTCATAGACTTTATGAAAAAAATTGTCAGTCCTTGATAATAGAAAAATAAGACTACGCTTATTATATAATATATAAAATTTCCATGTCACAAAGTTAGTACCGTACTCCTCCAAAACGGCTGGACCGATTTGTATGGAATTTTGTGTGCAGATCGGGTAGGTCTGAGAATTGGCCAACGTCTATTTTTAATTTCCTAAATATAAAGGTTGTTCCACCTCAAATAATATGTGGCAATACAACGTTTGCCGGGCACAGCTATCTATATATATATATAAATGAATTGCTGTTCGTTAGTCTCACTAAAACTTGAGAATGGCTGGACCGATTTGGGTAATTTTGATATTTACATATTTGCGAAAGTTCAGGGAAAGTTTAAACAGTGAAATAATAACTAAATGAAAAGGTGATACGAAGTTCATCAGGTCGTCTAGTGTTCATATAAAGTTAGTGTAAACGTATTACTAGAACGCAAAAGTATAAGAGAGAGAGTAAGATAAATACTTAGAAGGAGCTACAAGGACGACAGAAACAAGGAGAACGAGAGGAGATTGTTCCACCACAAGAAGAAGAAAGAAGTATTCCCTCGAGAATCAATCTAACAATGAAAACAGAATCAGAATCCTTGTAAAAACTGCAAAATACTGCAAAAAACTTATTTATGTACTAGCGGATCCGCCCCGGCTTCGCACGGAACTATTGGGGACTATCCGTAAAAAATAGAAATACCTATACCATCGCGGATTTTTTTGTTTAGAACTTCCTAAGGTGCACAATACTCTAGTACATTACTTAGATTTATCTATTAGTGTTCAGCCAGCGTTTGCAATGTAAGCGTAAAAATTTTATTTATTTACGACATCACATTAGAAACCTTTTAAATCATTACTGTTTCTCTACAATATTCATCATCATCCTCATGTCTTTATCCCATGTTATTTGTGGCCGGCACAATGTGTTCTTTTCTTCCATTTCTCTCTAGCAGCCGTATTCACTCCCATTCTAGCCATATCATCTTTCACACAATCCATCCATCGTTTCTTAGGTCTTTCTTTCCCCTTGTAACCATTCACATTCATAAACAAAGCTTTTTTGGTAGCATTATCCTCATCCCTCAGCATAATATGTCCATATCACGACAAATGTTTATTCTTCATGTTCTCAGTCAACTTTTTGTGAGGGTATCCCTCACAAAAAGTCTACTATATTATCATGTATTTATACATATGAACCTTCTCCTTGAATCACTCTTCCCATTAAAAAACGCCGCATCAAAATCTGTTGCGTAGTTTTGAAGATTTAAGCATACTAAGGATAGACAGACAGCGGGAAGCGACATTTTTATGGTATGTAGTGATATAGATAGATTAAAGTGCTTGCTAAAATGCCTAAATCTAATGACGGCTTTGAATTACAAGTAATAGCCTAAAACGGTCTACTCATTGAATTAGGTAATAAAACGTGTTTTAAGTTTTTGTACAAGGTTATAAAAACGCTAACTATTACGTCTAACCTTGTATTTCTAGCTCTTTAATTTCTTTGACCGTTTCTAAGGTCTGGTCTAAAGCTGTTACTAAAATGCGTGTAAAGGCGCTAATTTGAGGCAACTTCTACCGAAATCATTTTGAACTTTACGCAAATTTCTTTAAGATATCTAAATATATATTTTTAATAACTTCAAAGACGTTATCGATACGATATCTTTACGTTACATTATAATATCATCGCCATGGTTTTATCCAATATATTGTTGGGGTCGGGTACTTTTTCTATGACCCGACTCGCTACCGTCTTACCCGTGCAACCTTTTTAAAAAGTTAAACAAAAACCTGGATTAAACCTCTTGTCTCATGATGAAATACCTCGCTAATCGAATGTTATGGGTACAAGCAGCTGTGTCACGAACCCCTTGGATTCACGAACGTCTTATTATTTTTACCTGCCATCATTTTACCGTCCCCCAAGTAAATTTAAACTTCAGGATTACTGGATTTCCATTTAGCTTAATTTTATATTTTAATATACTATATAATGGACTTCCGAAAAAGGAAATTTTCGATTCTCAGAACTTTTGACTGGGTGAATCGATTTCGATGATTCTTTTTTATTTGAAAGGTTATGCTTCCCAAGTCGTCCCATTTTATTCAGCTCATTTGGTTCAGTTCTGATGGTGGCATCTATAAGACATCGAGAGGAACCTTTGAAAATCTTATTGGCGACTAGTGCGTTTATTAATTATTTTTATTAAGTATTGAAGCACCACTTTTTAATAAAGGTGTGGAGTTAATGATGACACAGTTAAAGGAACTCCTCAAAGCGCTAAAATAAATTTTGTTATATATACGAGAAACAGTACTAGGAGGAGGAGGAGCTCGTGGCACAGTTGCTATTGCGCATATCATTCGATCAGCGAAGTTAAGCAACCCTAACCCTAGCCAGTAATTGTATGGGTGGCCGCCCGAGTTCCCTCCGTGCCTCGGAGAGCACGTTATGCCGTCAGTCCCGGTTGCCAATTTATCATCTTTGTCAATGGTTACAGGCCAGTCGGAGGCCTAAAATAGTCCGACAACTGGCTTAACCCAGATCACAGATTTTCCTCGTAAAAGTGGTTGCGAAGGTCAGATGACAGTCGCTTCGTATAAAAATCGGGTGATCAGCCACATCTGGTCGAATCAAGTGCCGACCCTAACAATGTATGGGATAAGGCCCGGGAGATGATACGAGAAACAGTACCTATAACTTATTAGGAATAGAACATTAAAATCGGTTGGCAGGCTTACTACGCTGAATAGCAATGCTGATTTCTAGAAGAAAAGCCACATTTCCGTAATTTATTTGAAAAATAGATATGTTACGTAAAGTTTTATATTCTCACCAAGAATACCACAGTTGATTCCACTCTACGCATCGTCTGTCCAGAAATCTTTAGTAATCTTCGTGATCCCATCAATCTTTCTAACCAATAAATATTGCTTTGTATCGATACATTACTGAAACGGTGTTTTAAACCATCGTAACATAGAACGGATTAATATCAATAGGCAATCCGTCTTATAAATGAACTAGCTGTCCCCTGCGGTTTCACCCGCGTTGATTGAATTTTATTCCCGCGGAAACCAAATTTTTTTTTTTAAAATTGTTATCTAAGTTACTTACAGCCTAAGATAGTTACTCACTTTGTAAAATTTGCTATCTGCCAGTGATAGTCCCATTAAAATCGGTTCAGAGATTACCCGGAACAAACAGACAGACAGACTGGGAAAAATGTTAAACATTGGTTTTTCTATGTCAGCACCGTATATACTTTCATATGTAATCAGTCATAATTTTGGAATTACTAACAGACGCTTAAATTTTATTTATCTGTATAGATAAGGTATATTTTTCTTAGGAAATTTAAACTAAATAAAATGAAAGGAACTTTTTGGGACGCGTTTTGGTACAATTTCCGTAGACAATATTAAGTGATCATTATATTTGGCTGGTCTTTAAGGTAATGGTTTCACCACACGGCCGGCAATATCACTTTGCGGTGATGAAGATAAATGAAGTGAGAATATTTTCTCGCATGCTCTAAGGTTACCGAGCTTTTATTTGCTTTTATCATCTAAAAGTATCATTAAAATACTAATCTACAGTTATATTATATTGTAAGGACGTAAGTTTGTGATGTTGTAAACGATTTTGAAAATTATTAGACAGAGATATGTAGTCACAACACCTACTTTTCACCGAAGATGATTAAGTGCTAACGTGACAGATGGTGAGTCCATCGCCGTCTCAGACACTTTACATACGTCATTGAATTGCTTCTCAGACATATGCAGGTTTCCTTCACCGTAAACCACATGGTGTGAAATCACTGTACATAGGTTTTTAAAAATAACTCATTGGTACAGGCCCCGCTGTGATTCGAACTTGCGTCGCTTGCGTAGCAGGCGACTGCTCAAAACTCAAGGCCACCACGGCTCTGATGCAAACACTTTTTGGTAATACTTAAATTATACACGACACGTGTGAAACTGCGGGTTTCCAAATCAACATTCTATATACGAGCCAATGAGCAAGATTTTATTGTATATATTGTAGTATACGTCTTAAGTACGATTGTTGAATTTTAAGATTCTTGTTATTCTCTGAATCAAAACACAAGTTTATTCAAACACACTGGCTGTACAATTTTCCACTTTCTTTAGATGTTTTATTTACATAGAAGGCCGAGAAAAAAGTTTAAAGGTTTCAATGAAATCATTATGCTCACCGTTTATTTTGGTACACGTATTACATTAGCTTCTTCGAAAAGAAACCATAAAATATCCATCTTATAAATAAACACAGCAAAAACCCTATCAATATCCATAACGTAGTTTAAAATGCTGCGTTGAAACAGACAAGATAATTTTGTATGGAAATTTTGACTTCAATTTATCTATGCATGTATACAGATAAATATAATTGAAGTCTCTGTTTGTAATTCCAAAATTACACCTTTTGACTAAATACATATGAAAGTATACACGGTACTGACATAGAAAAACCAATGTAAAAAAAAAATTCTGGTTGTCTGTCCGTCTGTCTGTCTGTTTGTTCCGGCTAATATCCGAAACGGATAGACCGATTTTAACGGGACTTTCACTGGCTGATAATGAAGAACAAGAAGTAACATACGTTTGAGAAGTCGCCAGCTACGCAAGTGACCCATATTTGAAAAACAATGAGGTTTTCTAAAAAATATTGTGCAGTGATTTCACACCACATGCTGTACGGTGAAGTAATCTGTATATGTCTAAGAAGGAATTCAGAGACGTATGTATAGAGCCTGAGGCGGCGCTAGACTCTTCAGATAAAATCATCTGTTAGGTTGACACTGAATGATCTTCAGTGCAAAGTGGGTGTTGTTATTACAACACCTCTGGCTTCACCTCTTCGGGGAACATAGGCGTAAGAAACTGCATTTAAACGTTACTAATATATTCAACAAATAATACACATGTTTCACGTTAATAGGTTAAAACACAATTTCCTAGAATCCTACACCTATTTAGACATTAGGTATGTCTAAATATTATTTTGGATGTTGAATTATTTTGAAAGCCATCCAAGCCAGCCAAGCTATATAAGTAAGGTCATTAGCCATTGCTCATTGGTATTCTGAGTATACAGCTTGTATTAAAAATATTCTGCCATAACGAGTATACAATATTGGACATTATTTTATCCTCATTTCAAAAACAACCTTCTTAATCCGGCGATACATTTTAGAGAGTCTAACAATTTGAAAGCATTTCTTTGTACGGAGTAATCAAATGAATATAATTTCGAATTTTATTTTATGATGATAATGTTATTTTATATGAATAAAAAATATTTTTTTGCATAAATTTCTATATAATATATGTCACCAGCTATACAATTCGATATTCTCTTTACTTATCTACCCGACCTAGTGAGGGACTGGAAATTATGATATAACATATATATATAATGTTATATATTTATACTCTTTGCACGAATATAATCCAATGACACCAGTCTAGGTCGCGCATCAGTAATGCTTTAAGCCGAAGGCTGATGTTGTGTGTGTGCCCTTAGTTGCTTTGTCAAAAGCCTTTTTCTGGCTAGAGTCTATTCAAGTATATACATAGTTCAGGAACAATTTAAATCCCAGCTTGCTTTAGAAATTCGTTCAAAAACTCTATGCACTTATTTCTACATGTATACATACTACGTATAACTATATATGACTATGCCTAGCTTTATAATGTAAAGGCGTGCCTGTGCGCATGTATGGGTGATTTTTAGCAATCCCCTAAGTATATATGAGCGTCGAGCCACACCTGTAATGGGTAGAATGTACGTAATGAATTACTTACATTTAGGTATGTATTATATACAGATAAATAAATGTAAGTGTTTGACAACTAACATTATCCTCACGCTTCGCTCATAGAAGCGATACACAATGTATGGAAATGACATTTGCTTGAACGCGCTTATCCCAGGAACAGCGAATCAAAAAAATCCGAATTTAAAAATCTGTGTTAGATAGCCCATCGCTTGGCTATGTAAAGGCTATAATATCATCATGCTAAGACGAATAACCACCTGTAAAATTTAGTCTACGTGGGTGAATGCGTACAGCTAGTAATGAATAAATTTAATAATGACTTGTATTTAACCGCGTTGGAAGCGCGTATTTGTAAATAAATTACACGAAATAAAAATAAATTGGTACATATTTTAAGACTCTTCAATTTATTTCTTCTATAAATATATAGACGAAAACCCTTCTGGCCATTGTTTGATATTCCAAACATCTGCAATGGTCCAGACTACAGACACAATGCAAGCGAGCCCATATTATATATAAAAGCTCTCTCCAAAACTAAAAGGGCTTTTAGGGTCCAACTTTTAATAGAGTGAGTTGTCAAGTTGATCGATGAGTTTTAAGTATGATAATAATAATAACACAAAGATTTATAGGCTATTTTATTATATTTATAGGCCATTTATTTCTAAATAGCCATTGTTTCTTACATAAAATATTAATTCTGATCTTATGTGTTTGAAAACTGTGTCCGAACATATATTTTTGTTTTTAATTTTTCAAAATATTATATGAAACTAATAAATTACTTTCATTAGAATTCCATCACAATAATCAGATTATCAGCAAAACAGGGTAAGTGAATTATAGCTGTTTTATTTTTTAGTGTTAGTAATAAACATACACAAATTTTACGAGTGCACAATATTTACACAACAAACCAAAATATTTACCGAAAATCGCTTGATGGAATGCCAGTAAGTTATTAGTTCGCTCTAAACTTAGCAATAGTGTGTAATCTTTGGAATTATGTATTATTGAATACACGTGCCAATTCAACTTTCCACACTTGGCTGTGTGTGTTTATACAACACGTGAGTTCACACCGCGCTGCGCACAGTTAACCCAACCACAAAATATAAACTCACAGAAGGACTGTTTCCAAACATTGGTAGAGACAAGCGTATGTCCACATATAATTATAATATTAAACATTTTATTTTCGTTACTTGCACAGAAAATCATTTCTATTTAACGTGGAAATGCTGCCTTCTTGGCACTATCCCGCGATACACCAATTTATTACACGTTTTCTACTTGTAATTTGTTTAAAGTATTATTCCTTGTATATGTTATACATTGAAGTTTTTATTCGTTTATTATGTATAGTATACCATATACGGAGATATATAATTATAGGATTATAGGTATAGATCTCCTTAAACGATGCAGATGGCATATTTTATAAAATTTTGGGGTATGATATTGTTTTGCTATCTATTTAATTAACTAAACGACTATATCATACGCACGAATTAAACACAAAGTTGTTTCTTATATCTGCGTTAGCAAAGTTTTAAGCATATACTTTAATATTAAACAAATCTTTAAAAAGTTTATTTACAAGCGTCTCTAAAGTTTCCATTGGACATCGATTTTTGCTTCAGACAAAAGCCGTCATTCTGTAACATTTTTTTTAATGGCTCAACAGAACTGTGATGTTAGATGAAATCCAAACGAGTGAACAGAGTTTTAGCAGCTGCCTTTTTATATATAATATATAGGACGATAGTAAAAAACATGCTTCTAAATATCCCCACACATTCATAATAAATCTAACTACTACTGTCATTGGGCAGATGTCGTTGAGCTTAGATTTAGTTCATACCCTTGCCTTATTACATAATTAAAATGATAATTTTATTGGGCATCTCGTGCCCAAAGTATTTGACAAGCAACACCTTTTACAAAGAAAATATCGTCAAGGTACTATCGCATATCATACATTCATATACTCACGCCTTTATCCCATGGAGGTAGGCAGATACCATCGTTTGCCACATGCTACGATCATTTACTACTTCTTTCACTTCATCCACATCCATGCATCTCCCCATACACTTCCTATCGCAAATTGTCATTGATTTAACGAAAAGACAAATTTGTACTGTTATCTATACGAATATCTACGTTATTTACTATTTAATTCAGAATCATAAAATACACAGATCTATTTAAACGTTCTGTAATAAAATGGATTGGGTTCATGTTCTTTCTTTGTGTATATATCTCCTTTCAATCATTCGGAATTCAATCCAACTTTGCGAATGCTATCTACTCATACACAATACGGGTCTCAAAATAAATGTTCCATCTACTTCCAACTTTCAAGCCAACAAGGGTTTCAGTGAAATATCCTTTGAACACTGTTACTTTGAAGCGGATGTCTGTTCGATAAATTTTCTTATAAAAGCTTTTGCTTCAACTCCGAATCTCGTTTACCGCATAATTTGTCCACGAACTTAAGTTTTGATAAACTTTCTATGGGAAGTGATATCCAGGTGATACCCCAATTAAAGAAATTAAAGTAACAGGAGCTAATCATTCCGTGCTTAAAAAAAGAATCATGATACAAAATGTATGTATACATACGTATTATGCCAGTATATCACACCTATATCCCAGAGGGTAGGCAGAGACCACTGGTCATCACATGCTACGGACAGTATATTTTTGAAAATGTAATATTTTCGTGTGCAGTGATTTCACACTACGAGCTTTAAAGGAAGTTTACAATGAAGGAAAACATCGTGAGGAAAACTGCATACGTCTGAGAAGAGATTCAAAGATGTATGTATGGCAGGCACTATACATACGTACGTACGTCTTTGAGTTACTTCTCCGACTGCGATAGGCTCTCCATCTGTCACGTTGGCACTTAATCATCTTTGATGAAAAGTGGGTGTAGTTATTACAACACCTCTGCCTACCCCTTCGGGTATACAGGCGTGAGCGTGATGTATGTATTATTTTTTTATTTCTTCACTATATACCTTCGCCACATTATATATTTGTGCTCGTTACAATAACGATGATATAAAAAACGCCACAAGCGTGAACAAAATAATTATATTTCATCAGGGATTCTACCTCACCTCTAACCAGTTTTAAGTATTATTCGCGGATAAATGAAACAAAATTTATCTCATGCCTTTATTAGCACGGTTATACTTTTTAATCTGCCGGCCCCAGGTTGGGAATCTATATGCATAATTAAATAACCTAGCTTTTGTACTCATACGAAGGATTGTAAGATTAAGGCCACCAACCTCAACTTTTTCTATCCCACAATGATGGTAAACAACGTATATATGAAGTATAGTCCCGGTGATCTCTGGCTACCCCCAAGAGATACATCCGTGAACATATAAATTTATAGACACCTTGATAGAAAGCGGCTACTGCAACCTATGAATATGACACCAGAGCACACATTGTGTATGTGTCTGAAATAATTAAATAATTTTGACAGCATACTAAAATAATAGGAATAGGTCCCAGTATAGCTAGCAAAGTACCCTTCTTGCCTCAAAAGGAAATACAAAAACAAACAGACGTACAGACAAAGAAACTTGATTTTTATATGTAAATATATATTATTCATATTAAGCATTGAGTGAAAACTTGTTATTTTGGAATTATAAGCAGATACTTAAATTTGTATTCACGTCGCACCCTCAGAACAAAAGGCGCTCAACTCTTAAATTTGAGAAAATAATTATGTTAAGATATACAGACTTCAAATAGAATTGTAGTTAATAGAGAAAATATAAAAATATTATTTTTCAACACATATCGACAATGCAAAAACTAAGCTATACTGAAATGTAATGAAATGAATTTTTTTTTTGGTCCATCGTTATGAAGGTGCGATGGTGTAGATTAAATGGACGAAGTCGCGGGTATAAGCTAAAATAAATCGTACCTTTAGGAAATAGATTTTTGAATCTCGGTTACGTCTATCGATAAAAAGTGGTCGACATTTAGTATGAACTTTAGCCCACCAAGCGTGGGTAGTAACGTAGGGTAACAAATTACTGTAATTTTTGGAGTGACCTTCTATGGCCTTTATCAGTATTTTTACGTGATGAGAATGTGTTCCCTGACATATGTATATTAAAGCATAATAGGATTGTAAGACACGGAACTCGGTAACAACTACATACATACATGTAATATATACATAACTGCCTCGTTGGTCTAATGGTTAGTACGATCGCTTGCCCATCAAGAGGTCCCGGGTTCGAATCACGGGTCAGGTCAAAAAATTATATTGGATTTTTCCGTATAGAAATTCACAATAAAATGCCCGGAGTTTGGAAGTTGGCGGTGTTAACACCCCCGTGCCTCGGAAAGCACGTTAAGCCGTTAGTCCTACGCCATCGGACTATGAGAGTGAGGGAATAAAGAGTGCACCTGTGTTTGCGCACACACTTGTGCACTATAATATCTCCTGCGCACATCGCTAATCCTCGTTGACATTAGCCGCCGTAACCAAAATTCGGTAGGAGATCATTAAAAAATATACATAAGTAGTTTAAATAAAATGTATCTTATTATACTCAATTTATAATAGAATAAACTCCCTACATAATATAATATCACGTCGAGTCCCGTAAGCCACTCTAAAATACACTGGCAACTTTAAAGAGGTGCTCGTATCGTCTATGTGTGTGTGCGGCCTCTTTCCATCACAATGTATGAAAACCAGCCTTTTGTAAGTTTCTGTATTGTGACGTGCATCTGCATCTACCTTATATATGTGTTTTAATTAAGTTTCAATCCTGTTTGCAGTGGATGGACATGTCGGAAAAAAAAATTATTTTGATTAAAAGTACGAATACAAAATAAATTTATATAATTGAACACAAAATAAAAAAAACGGAACTGGAAATTGATTGGAACATAATTAAACCTTTACGTAAAGCCCCACGATTCAAGTCAGACATTCTAATGTCATATATTCGTACTAAGATAAGATAAGAACCAATTTAATTACTAACCCCAGATTTATTCAAGACTTGGGGCTTTAAACTAACCCTAAACACGTAATCAACCTAGTCCGTTACATTGGAGTTGAGAAGGGTTTTATTTAATACGTACTTTGCTCGTGTTGATTGAAAGACAGACGTTTTATGATGGCTAAAGTCTTAGAACAAGCTTGGGCGAGATATGCGCTCTGCCAATAGTAAACCCTTTCATCTTCCATCATGTTGGTACGTACTGGTACTTACTGCCTCGTTGGTCTAGTGGTTGATAAGTTCGACTGTCGATCACGAGGTCCCGGGTTCGATTACCAGGTCGAATCAAAAATAGATATTGGGATTTTCTGTCAAGACATTAACAATAAATGCCCGGAGTTTTAAAGTTGGCAGTGTTTCCACCCCGTGCCTCGGAAAGCACGTTAAGCCGTTTGTCCTACGCCTGATCTCTCTCCGGTCGTGTCGGATTACCTCCCATTGGACTATGAGAGTGAGGGAATAAAGAGTGCACCTGAGTTTGCACACACACTTGTGCACTATAATATCTCGTGCGCAGATGGCTAATTGAGTCCGTTGAGATTAGCCGTCGTGACCGAAATTCGGTAGGAGCAGTATAGTATATTATGTTGGTAGATACATGAATATACTCTCGCCTGTATTTCTGAGAGGTATGGTGTAGGCAAGGGTTGATGTATACTACAATCACATTTTGCCAGAATAGAGGGCTAGCCTGTTGCCCTTAAAAGACACTAATCCATACTCGAGGCTGCTACTAGAAAATTATAGTCGGAAAAACCCAATAACATTTTGTTACTCCACATTGGGTTAAACCTGTAATAATAGGAGTAATCTCAGTAAATTAAAAAAAAGTTCAACTCTCACGGAGTATAGGGATATCCACCATCGGTCCAGACTTCAGTATAATAATGCTATAACAGAATACAATCAAAATAAATATCTTGTAGAAGTTTGAATACAAAAGTATGTCAAATTGTTGGTAAACTTAGTCGTCAATATATTTAGCATGCAAATGATATAATTGAAAAATTATAAATTATTTTGCGACTGTTACAACTGGAATAATAATACACAAATTTTCAAACAAAGGTAGATTAATTATTCTATGCTTGTTACTAAACAACATCAAAACAACACGTAATACCCTTAAATGGTTTTAACAGAACCGGATTCCCATCATCAATGCATAAAAGCTACATTTCGTTTCGTAAATAGTCGTATTTCGTGCTCGCGATGAATGAAACGCCTTTTATTATTAGAAACTTCACGGAGAACTTGTATTTCCTAGCACGTTTCGGCCGACCCTTCGCAAATTGTATGGTTTGACGCTGAAAGGAGAATTCATTCAAAATGTATCCTATTCTATTTGACAATAAGTTGCGGATCTAGACGCTAGCTAGTATTTTACTAAGTTTATATTTCTATAATGTTTATTTATGAATAAGATATCCATTTCTACTAATTACAAAAAAATATGCTATTGCATTTATATGATTTCTCAGCACAGACAAAACTTTTGATAAATAACAAATTTTGAAAATTGTAACTTGATAAATGATACTATTATTTTTACGTTACAGAATTTTACATTAAATTAATAAAAAACGACTTAACGGAATCTAACATTCGTATTTCGAAACTGCATTCTATACTCCCTCTATATCTAACAATAGTTATAGTTATTAGGTTGATAAAGCGATTTTATTTTTTACTTAACCGGTTGGCAACACGCGAGGGAATCGTATTGCAATGTCCCAGCAGTCTACGAGTACCATAATCGGCTTAAGCAGAACTTCTTGGCTTTGACGTTTTATTTTGTGACACAAATATATAACGTCAACGATAACGATGGGAGCCTACTATTAAATAGCTGTGTACTATCAGACAAACTGGACGCTTAATTAACACCTTTGCATCTTATATCCTTAAACGAACAATTCTTGTATATATATATAATCGGAATCTCGGAAACGGCTCCAACGATTTTCATGAAATTTTGCATGTAGGGGGTTTCTGGGGCAAAAAATGTATCTAGCTAGGTTACATTTATGGAAAACATCGTTTTGACCATGTTTTCAGGCACCGAAAAACTCATAAAATATCATTACAATGCACGACAGCAAATTTCGCCGACATCTGTCAAGTTATGGTAGCTCAATCCAGGTGACGGGGCGATAACAAAACTAGAGAGACTGACGTTCACCGGAATTTTTTTTTTCTTGCTTTTTCCTTTTTTTGTTTGAAGAAGAAACCGAGCACAGCTCGGTCAACCAGATATTTATACCAAAATGCACTGTATATGTAACAACATCGACCCAGTAATTAACCTACTAAAATCGCAATACCCTTTAAATTCCGCTGACAAAATGTGATTAAAACCGCTGTTAGTCAGCAGTATATCATATTTCGTGGTTGAAAATTTACGTAGCGCTTACGAGTGGGATCACTTGTAAGTTAACTTTAGAGCGAGGGCTCTAAAGGTGCCGTATCTCTTTCAGCGAAATTATAACAAGGGTCGCCCGGTCAGATACTTGACCGTCTTACAGAGTTATGGACACCTAAGAAAATACAGCATCGTTAGCGAATTACTTTATGGAAAGCTTGTCCGTGGGTGCACAAGCGTGATGGTGGTGTTAACACTTTATCTATGTAAACATATGATAACTTTTTAAATTCTTTAAAATAGAAAATGAAAATAATTTATTCTGTTTAGGCCCTGATAGCACTTATAAACTTCCAAAAATAACACCCGGTACGAAAACTAGCCTTTTGAGAAGAACCGTTTAGGAATATTATAAGGTTATAAGTAGATGTACTAGATTTTTTGTTATGTTAATTTTTATCGACATTTGTGCATTGGAACATTGTCCATGAGCTCTCTTTTTTTTAAATTATTTATTTTGTATTCTTTAAATTGTATAATATTTTTGAAAAGAGTAATTACTGAGTTTCTTGCCAGGTTCTTCTCAGTACAAGCAACCTTCCGAACCTGGCGGTAGCATGTATAATCCTGTATAATTACGTCATTCTGACGATTTGAAAGTACTTTGTAAAAAGTCTAATCGAATAAAGATACTTTTGACTTTGACTTTGACTTTGGAACTCAGTCAGGCATACATTTTCAAAACAAAATAGCTCTGTGTCTGTTAATAATAAAAATATTAGTTTACATTGGTTATAAATAGAGGCGTTGCTTAAGTCAAGATTGCATTTGTAGTTTCGTTTACGCAGGTACTTTTTGTAAATGATAAACTATCAGAGGGCGAACTACGGTCGTTTATGAAGCACATATTAAAAACTTTAAAGTTTCCAAATTTTAAGTTACGGGACAGAAATTAAACGTCAAAACTCTGAAGCTCTTAATCCGCTCTGCTTAAACCGATGATGGTTGGCCCCCTGTTCTCATTAGTAAGCTTGTCGGTAGTTTCTCGTTTCAATGTAACTTTTTCAACCTGACGCAGTAAAGAACATGACGTAGTTCAGCCCAATTTGACCCATTTCAGAATTACTGCTATTTTCCATAAGAATGCCCGCTCAGGAAACGTTTGTAAAACCGCGTCCTTTATTCCAGGCGTACTGTGGTAATGTTTTGACATATTTTTGGCGCTTTACTGCAATAATAAACCTTGCAGAGAATTGGTTGCCTTGTTTGAGAATAAATACGCAAGTTTTGGGATTTGGTTTATAAAGGATTTTGTAGCTTGTTATGCTCAAGTTACAAAATTGTATATTTAAAATAATATGATATATTTTATTTTTAAATTATATATAACTACGTCGTCACGTGGTTTCATCCGCGTAGTTCCCGTTCCCGTGGGAGTATGGGGATAAAATATAGCCTATTTAATCAATGATAAAATTAACCTAAGTTAGCGTAAGATAAATGTCGTTCAATAAGTGTTCCAAGTGTCCATTATGTTGAATAAAACTTTTTGATTTGATTTGATTTGACAATGTAGCATTGAAATAGTGAAATATTTTTTTAAATCTATCCAGTACTTTTGAGCCAATTCGTTTCAAACACACATACAAATCTTTCCTCTTTATAATATTAGTATAGATTTAGAATAATAAAGAGCCGTGCTACGTAAGCGACGCACGACGTGAAGGAAATAATCGTGAGGAAACCTCCATATTATCGTCTGAGACATGATTCAAAGGAATATACTAAGGAGACGGCGATAGCCTCATGGCATTTAATGATCTTCGGTAAAAATTAGGTGTTGTAATTACAACACCTCTGACTACGCCTACGGTGAATAAAGGCTGGAGCTGTATATGTATGTGCATGGCTTATTCACAAACAACCACAGCCGATTGATTTAATAAAAATTATATTTAAAATACAAATTTAGAACAGGGAAATTCAATTACAATTCTCAATTATTTCGCATCAATTGCTATGAGAAAATACGGCAAAGAATTACTACTGCTCACGGCAGAGTTGTTAAGTAATCCCAAGGTGTTGAAGATAACAACCAAAGCAGAAAATTGTATTCTTATATTTTCGTTTCCCCAATCTTGCTGCAGCATGAAATAGCTACATATTTCAAGTATCCCAAAGGGATTCGACCTGTCCTTTTATTGCAGCGAGATATTTGGTCAGGGTCCTTCTCATGATCTACTCGTATACGAAAGTAGATACACAGTAAATATTGACTTTTTCGCGACACGAATTAATATCAAAATTCTTTCAACAAATACGAACCCAAATTATTCTTTGACACATACCATCGAAGCTTCAGGAAATATATTCCTTAGATTAATTTAAAAATGTTCCGGGAGCTTTTTTTGTTCTGTAATTTATTGAGAAGAAACAAATGGCAAAAAACGGAACCCTTGTGGATTCGTCGTATCTGTCTGTCTGTCCGTCCTTTTTTTAATACGTCATAAATCGTAAACCGCTACGGAACCCTTCATGGTTTAACTCGCACTTGGCCGCTTTTTTTCATTAAGATCAATGTATGATACATTTTTAAACCATTTTAATTTCTGTCAGTTCGCTTTAATGGAAGTTGGAAAGAATCAAAGATTCACAAGGTTTATTGGTTGCAAACGCTACTGCTGAACACGAGGTACTGGGTTAAATCCCGAGTCGGGCGAATTGCTATCGGGTTTTCGCAGTAGCAGCCCGGAGTCTGGATTAGTGCCCGGTTAGTGGCGATAGGCTCCGATTCCATTACACGGAACTCAAACATAGCTGGCAAAATATGTGAATACCTAATATAGGCTATAGAATATGAAGTACTTACTAACGATATGGTTTTATGCTGAAGACAATCGTTTAACTAACTCACTAATTGATGACAAAGTAAAAATGTTTTGCATTTTTTATTTCAAAATAATAAGTACTTTCGTTCAGCTACTGTAGAAGTGGCATGCACCTGTGTTATTTTCATCTAAATTATGCAGACAAGCACGAATCTGATTCAAATTGACTTTGAGTCTTTGTAATATTAAAACTGATGCAACCTGGTTTCTCGTCGACCTAGATACAATAAATTGAATTAAGACTGACCGTTATATTTGGCATACTGTTGTCTGTCTTTGTATTTTATGCTGGGTTGCATCAACTGGATTAAGCTATAACATATGTTAAATCACCGGTTGGGTCAAAAATTTGGTGCGACAGTTTTAAATTGTTAGCTAATAGCTTTAACTGTTAGTCTTACATCTTTTCACATGCTATGAATGAGACAGACGGTAAAATTTTGTGAATGTTGTATACAAAATAGACTTATATATATTCACATGAAATATGATTCAAAATAAGTATATTTAAAGTTACAAGAATCACAAATTTCACCCAATTTCAGGGCATTTAAATTTTAACCTAGTTACTTACTGTGGTACTGCATTGCACTGTTACATTTTAACCACTTATTCATATTAAATATAATATGCATAGATACATTTTTATTTATGCATACTATACCTATATCTTTCCTTGCTATTGATATATCGAACACTTGAAAATATTTATACTTAGTTTTATAATTGTTCACATATTTCCCTCTAGCTGCATGCGATCTTTAATAAATTAATTTATTGTGTAAAATGTTCAGATAACGGTAGCTGTGACTATAGCTATAAAGCTATTGTCATCGTCAAATGTGATGCAACTAAGCAATATTGTTATTGTTGACTTATTGATTATATCGTTTGTCCTGAATGACACTTGTTTGGCGCAAGCTATGAATAATATAGGTTATGACCTATGCTATTGAACTATTACCGTATCCACTATTCATGCTTCATGCAAAATGGTTACGATAATTTTACGTAGGAGACTTCGAATGATTCATGAAGAGCTCGTGGCACAGTTGCTATTGCGCATATTATACGATCAGCGAAGTTAGGCAACCCTAACCCTAGCCAGTAATTGGATGGGTGACCGCGCGAACTCCCTCCGTAACGCGGAGAGCACGTTAAGTCGTCGGTGCCGGTTGCCAATTTATCATCTTTGGCAATCGTTACAGGTCAGACGGAGGCCAAAAGTAGTCTGACAACTGGTTTAACTCAGATCACAAATTTTTCTCGTCGAAGGGGCTGCGAAGGTCAGATGGCAGTCGCTTCGGGTTGAATCAAGTGCCGACCCCAACAATGTATGGAATAAGGCCAGAGATGTGATGAATTTGAATGATTCATAAAAAAATTACACACAGTATAGTATTCCCCGAATGGGTAGGCAGAGGTGTACTTATAGTACAGGCACATTCCACCAGTTATGTTGAAGTCCTATGTAAAACGGGGCAAGCCTACTGTCATTAACCGGGCACTAATCTGCTACTGGGAAATAGAAAACCCAATTTGCCTTTTGTTCCACAGTATAATTTGCAACTTGTATCTACTAGACGAATGAGGCAGGAAGAAATTCTCATCTAATTCTATACCTACTAATTTGAATTGTTACAGTACACAGTTATGATAAGCCTAATTAGTACTACGAAATAATTGTCATGTTCTGAATTAGCAAAATCAAATAACACACAGCACATAACCCAACAATTCTGATGTAGCAGGGAAATAACGATAAGTATTTCAAAGCAATAGCCCATTTGGGTCCACTGTATAGGATTTAGTACTCCTTGAGACTAAATTCACAACGTTGTATTGCAAAGAATTTAGTGCTTACACGGAATAACGTGCCGGATTTTGTACTTTATACATATGTGTGGAAGGTCTTTATTCTATTGTTGTTGTTGGACCTAAATCCTCACTCTAACGTCGGCGCAGCTTGTATGCAATCTTCTCGACTCTATGCACTAAGAAGATTGGTAGTGTCACGAACTCGCGTTTACTTTTCAATTTTCATTCTTTATTCTGTGCAATAATACCTTCTCGTGATTTTTGTATTTATTTATTTCATAAACCACTGATATAAAGAAGAAAGAGAACTCTAATACATTTCAAAGATATATACGTTAGTATTATAAGATTACGACAAAATGAATGTATAATATATATCTAAACACATAAATCAAATTGGAGTGTCGGATTTTAATACCGAATTAACAGATTCTCACTAAATGCATATAAAAGTACTTTCTTACGGTACTCACATAAAAAATCTACATTTATAGTTTTTGTCTGTCTGTCTGTCCCGACTCTTCCGTTTTTTTATTCCGGTGTGTGAACGGCCGAATTGAGAACATAGTTTTATAGTTAATCCTATGTGGGTAAAACTGCGAGCCACAGACACCAACATACGCCTATTAAAAGTAAACTGCAATTATATAATTACGTTAAACAAATTAAATACAAGCGATTAAAAAATATTTTTAAAACCACGCACGCCACGCAACATTGTACCGCAAAACTGTAAACCAGTAAGTCATAGGTGGTGATAATTTACAGCAGACACGTGCTGGCCTAATCGATAAACTAGCGTTTGATCAATACTTGTGTTTACAAGTGGCTCAGTTACGGATCCCGCTTTCTCGATTAGAGAAAATATAATTCCGTGGTTTTCCAATTAGTGAAATGTAGCTTGAGGTTGTTACGGCGCTGTGCCACATTAACGTCATATTAATTAAGGGCGTAGTATTAACTCAAAGATCTCTGAAGCGGTAGGCTAGCGGTGTTAAAAAGCTTTTCGCAGCAAATGATTCGGCACAATAGCATAAGTACAAACGAATTTGAATTTATTTTTTGAGCTATGAGCGCGTACCGTAAATACAACGTAGTAATTTTATGAAAAAACTTATAATTTTTAAATCCCTTAAATTTTCGCTACTCGCTCATACCTCTTGACACCTGTACCCCTCTGGTAATGCACACGGCAGGGTAAACGCTTGTTCGCTACTTTATTTTCATAAGTAAAAGTTACTCAAGTAAGGAGAATACTACACAAACGTAGCGAACACAGTGGCCTGAGAGACGGCTTAACAGGCAGAGCAGGGGCCTACCAGCATCAGTTGAAGCAGAGCGTATTAAGCACTTCTGAGCTATGACATTTTATTTTGGTACCATAAAATTAAACGTCAAAGCTTAGAAGTTACACATCATACATGCTGCTTAAACGATCATAGTTGGTCCCCAGTTAAGTCGTTTGTTACGTAAACAAGGCGAACCCTTGGGTGGTCTGTTTGGCGATTTATTTTACCAACACACACGTGACCTTACTCGTAATGTGGGATATATTCAAATCAAGTTCATTGGATTAGTTAATCTAAGTAATAACTTTACCTACCACTTGCTAGTTAGAGAAACTCCTCTAAAGCTTTACTGTTTAAAGTCAAGCTTAGTGATTTAATGCTAATATTATAAATGGAGATAAGCTATGCTATAAAATATATTTTTTAAAAGCAACCTTTTATTATACTATCGTCTCAATAAAAGAACTTCTCCTCAACAAGCCACATTTGATACTAATACTCTGAATCCCGCATTTTGGATGATCCACCGGGTATACCAAATTTCAGCTCAATCTGTTAATGATAAAAAATTACTGATTTAAAATTTATTTGCAAGAGTCCATCAGGACTACATACCGCACGCTCAGAATGATAGATGTTCAATTTAAATATATTTTTTGGAATTCACAGCCAATGATCGACAAGTTTGATTTTATAGCTTATTTTACGAGTTTTGAATAAAAAATATTTTATATTTTTGAAGTATAATTTAGATACATTTTACTAGATTTTTTTAAAAACAACATTTTCAGTTCTTACATATGATCTTAACATTAATATTTCTGTAAACTTATAAGTTGAGCCCCTATTATTCTTAAGGTTAATAAAAAAGTTAATAAAATGCTTGTAGCAATGTTAAGTCAGGGGCCTGACCATGAGCTCTTATTGCAATGACAGTTCAGTTGTGACAGTGATAGATGTATACACGTCAGATATATCTGTTTCATAATATGATTAAAACTGTCATGGCAATAAGAGCTCATGGTAAGGCCCCAGTTGCCATGACCTTTTATTGCCATGATAGTTTGACTCGTGTTATGAGGCAGATATATAGGACGTGTATAATTCTGTCACTGTCACTGGAACTATGATGGCAAAGAGAGCTTATGGTAGGGCCCCAGATGAAGAGATATTTTACAGATTTCAGAAAGGGTAATCATTGCACGATCTAAAATACGTGTGGCGCCGTCTCGTGGGTAATTGTACCTATTACCTTCCTTCGGCAGAACCGTTGAACCAATTTTAGGATAATGGAATATAGAAAACAGCTAGCTCAACCCCAAAGACGGAGGTAAGCTGCTTAAAAACTCACTATGTGGACAAACTCGGGGATAAAATAGTGAATATAGTTAAATTGATATTAAATCTTTACACATAAATAAGCTATTAGTCTCTGTATTTCATATTGCATTTTTTTTAATTTAAGAGTTTGTCACAATAAACAATAATACATAATTTTCTTTCCCTAAGATCTAAAGGTTTTTTAAAAAAAATATAATTGAAAATTATATATATTTAATATAATGTAAATGAAAATGAAATTGAAAATTGGTTATAATAGAAAAACAACTAAGTTACGTAAATAACGCGTTTAAGCTGCGAGGCACAACTAGTATTGCATAAAAATAGAAATGCTCTGCGCTCGTTAATTCCAGGTTATTTTGAGTTGAAAGAGATCATAAACAACGACAATTGCTTACCATGAGACGGGGATGTAGTATGCTAGTATATTTTGTACCAAACGTAAAAATAATGACGTCAATCATTTGATGATTGATTCGTTGTCCATTCAATTAACCAATTAACCACCATTCTATATGTCGAGTTTACTGGCGAAGGCATATTTTTTACGCGGCAGGAATTATCAAATAAAATAGGCAATTTTAGTGACCAATCGTTGAACTAAGTCAATTGGTTAGTTAATACATCAGGCTATTAACTTGTGAATGAATTATAATAAATTAAGTCGTTAATGGATCACTAACTATTGCTTTGACAGTCAATGTAGTAGTACGGTGTATCCACTTCGTTACAAATATTAGAGTCTATTTGCAAATTAACCGTATGAATATGCTATGATGTCTCAAATTAACTCAAAGCACTACAAATTACCTTGATATTGCATTCATAGCTTGTAGTTACCTGTTCCATCAGACAGGCTGTAAGTTGATGTGCAACAGAAAAAAAAATATTGCACAAATTACGATTTAAACTATTTGCACAATGAGCACAGTAATTGTAACGCGCCGGTAAACACAATTTACTCAATCAGACGGAAAACAAAATGTAGGCTAGTCATGTAGGTATCCCACAGAGCTTATGAGAGGTTTAACAAATTAAAGTCAGGTAATTATGTTAAATGCAAAGTTCTTATTGACTGACTGAAATAACACTCAGCCTCCGTTAGGAACAGCGGAGGTTCCTAGAGATATGAAGTTTGGAGGGTGTATTCTTAATGAACTGTGGGTATAACACTAAGGGGTATCCGAAATTTTATTCTTAAGGGGTGAAATGAGGGGCGTAATAGAAATTGCGGGATCCCGCTGGATGTGGGAGCCACAAGACCGGTCGTCGTGGAGATCGTTGGAGGAGGCCTATGCCCAGCAGTGGGCGTCTGTCGGCTGAAATGATGAAATGTAGGGTTGAACATTCTCTGAAACTTTTTGTTTTCTGGGTCATCACTCTTCATCATTCATCCAAGGTACTTAGAGAATCGTGACGTGGACAAAGTCACGAGTAAAAGCTTGTCCTTTGACGTTCTCGGTTTTGCAAGTGGCAATATGCTTCAGTAACTGTTGCTATTAGAGGCAAAACGCTCGTTTGCAAATAAAAAAAAAACAGAAACAAGGTAAATTGCACCTTTATATCAAATCAACGAACAAAAGCAATTTCGGATCGTGCGTGAGCAAGAAACGAGCTTAGCTAAGAGGGTCTTTAATACAAATTCAACTGCTGCCTAACACACGATGAGTTGTTGTTTTGCATTACCTGCAATGTAAAATGAAACTTATTGCGTCGGAAATATTTTAATATCATATATTAAACATTTTGAAATAACCGTCATGAAAATGTAAAGCCCGCAAGATGCCATAAACTTCACCTGTGCCATGCAACTTACTTGCTATCGTATGTCATAGGCGTAACTCATGCGAAGCCTGTCTATGAAAGTTTTACTCGACGTTTGAGTTTCGAAAAAGTCGTTCTTTAGAATATACAATATCTAATAATATAATTTTCTTTACCATTACGTGGAAAATGATCCCCAATTCGTATACATATTTTTGATGAAATGTACAAGATACCAGCTGCTTTATGCAGTGTTCTTTTGTTTTCGCGACGATCATAAACTAGGCGTAAACTGAATATGTTACTTTCATTTTGATTTTAAATTTTCATGCTCAAAAGTGCCCGAATCTAAATAAACAATTTTCGTCGTATTTCGGACCCATTTACCACACTTTCGTCTAAATATAAGTAAGCTCTCAACAAAATTATACCATTTTTTGATAAAGAACAAGACATTCTCAATAGGGCTTTTCCTTCCACATTACGTTATTAAGTGACGTGTAGCGTTCAATCATACTTCACATATTTCGAGCACTTTCCTTTACACATAAGGACCGTATTAATTTTTTCTACCGCAGGTCGCTCTCATTATTGAATAGTGTCGAGCGGCAATATAATAATTATTTAATATAAGGATGACTATGGAAATAATAATACTTGCTTTTAATTATAAAATTGATAAACGGACGAATCTTATAATAGACGCATTCAAATAGACATTAAGATTACTATTTATGCCATCATTTAAATAAACACATATACATATTACGCCTGTATTCCCAGAAGGTGTAGGCAGAGGTGTTGTAATCCCAACACCCACTTTTCACCGAAGATTATTAAGTGCCAACGTAACAGACGGTGTGTCTATCGCCGTCTCAGACACTATACATACGTCTTTGAATTACGTCTGAGAACTATGCAGGTTTCATCACGATGTTTTCCTTCACCGTAAAGCACGAGGTATGAAATCACTGTACATAAGATTTTTAGAAAACTCATTGGCACAGGCCCCGCTGGGATTCGAACTTGCGGCGCTTGTGTAGCAGGCGACTGCTCAAACCTCAAGGTCACCAAGGCTCTCATTTTTTATGATAATTTAAACCAATAAAAGACGCGGAGCAGTCGAGCATTGATCCGCCCATTTAATTTTTCAAATGGTATGATTTTTTTAAACAACACCTTGTCTTAATATATTTAAGCTATTTTAAAAAGGGCAACATTTGACAGTCATCCAAAATCCGGAAAGGTTAAGTACAGGCAAAGACTCTTAAAGAAAATAACGAGTGAGCTTTAGATTTAAGTGAAGAATATACTCTACCTTTGTAGAGATCGTGGAAGCGTACTGCGTGAAGAGATCACTCAAATATTTTTTCTCCATCTTTTTCAAAGGTCTATCGAGTATTTTTATTATATCATAACAACATAAAGACTAATAACAAAACAGATGGTAAACAAGTACAATAGCTTAAAAAACAGTTGTACGTAATGTAATTACTGTCTGGTTTTAAGCTATTGGATTATAGTAAAGGCAAATAGAAAATAATAATAGGTTTAGATTTATTAATAAAATGGCTTAGAGGGAAAAAACAAAAGAGAAGGTGCAAAGATTCAGAAATTATCAAATAGAATTTTACGTACAAATACTAAACTT
The DNA here is from genome assembly GCA_929442735.1 of Watsonalla binaria. NCBI lineage: Eukaryota > Metazoa > Arthropoda > Insecta > Lepidoptera > Drepanidae > Watsonalla > Watsonalla binaria. The sequence goes on from OV838932.1 coordinate 5,387,642, forward strand.
AACGCTATGCTGGGCTTAGCGTATTTAAAAAAGACATCAACTTAATCACTATTTGTGTGACTGAGTTTTAAGGATGAAAATAACCCATAGCATACATTTATATAGCATCACAGACGGAGGTGCTTCATCTTTATGACAATTAGGTTTCAAGGCATATGAAGCCCATACAATGTCTGGTCAGTATATACATTTTAAAATTTCCTGTAGGAGTTTCAAAGCACATTTTTTGTGTGTATAAAGTATCCACATATTGTTCATAAGATGATAGGTCCTAATCGTATTATAGATACTTTATATACCTAAGTTATTCTAAATTTGGGCAAAATCTGTTCAGCGATACAACCGGTGAAAAGATAAATCAGGCAACTTATTTAGCTACACGTTAGTTGGATCGCATAATGGTTACATTTTCTTTTAAAATAATACGCAAATGTGTCTCATCCGACGTGGCAGGACTTTTTTCTACAACTTCATCCACAGTACACGACAAATATAGGGAATACCTAGGATACATTTCATTTTCTTTGAACTTAGTTGAATGCATATAGTAACAGGAGGCCTACAATCATCAACTTGGTTTGACTTATATAATATTATCCCAGCGCTTTAGTTTATTCACATCGCTTTATGTTCAATTTATTGGCACTTTGCGTTTGCTATTATTGCTAGACATCACTTTCATATTAAGTTTTTACACCCGGTATAAAATATGGTCACATTATTGAACAAATATTTCCTTAGCAGATATTTAATGTTGCGCTTATGATTCTAACAAATTCGAATTATCTAGTGTTCTGCATATTATTTACACAGTTCGATTATGTTTGTTGTGCGAAGTTGCTAACATAAATATTGAAACACGAAATTAACCTACCTAGTTTTATTTATTATTTTAATAGCGTCTAAAAACTTTTTAATAATTATTATTTCTATAGTATTATTTTCTGTATTTTTATTTTTAAATTAAAAGAAATTGGGCTTTATCCGTAGCGAGAGCTCCTTAACATAGTTTTATCGTTTCATTTTATGGTACCATACCAAAACAATCATAGTTCTAGATCCCTAAGCAAGTTTCTATGGCTCAAATTTATATCGATCGAAACCAAGAGTCACAGTTAGTATTTAATAACGAGGGGAAACTTCGCAAGGCTTGATCATGATGGTTGAGCACTGAGCACTCCAAAGGGAAATAAAAAACGGATTCGTTGGTTCAAGTGGGACATAAGAATATTTTTTCAATGTCTTTAAGTATAAAAAAGAAAACCATTTTAAGCCGTGCATACTGCCATAAAAAAAATGTTTGTAAGTTCTGCTTAAAATTAAATTGATGCTATTTAATTTTTTAATAATATTATTTTTGCACCCCAACTAATATTCCATGTCAATTATAATTCAAACACACATATCAGTACGAATAATGCTCAAGAACCTTACCCATTTTAGTAACTGTAAGAAATAACCGTGCTCATCATTGAAAGGAAATAATTAAGCTGGAATATTGATAGAGTTATCCTCTACTTAAATAGAACATGCAAATCTTTTCCGTTGATATTAATATCACTAAGGGTAAACAACTATCGCTTAAAGTTCTTAACTTGTGCTAAAGCAGAGTTACACGCGATACGTTCTAATGAACATCCGGGACGAATTCACTAACATTTCCGGGAAAAGAGGTTTACTTTTATGTTTCTCTAAATACCACACAGAATACCCTTAATAACTTTATAACATTAAATAAATCCACGGCATGTTACTTTACGCAATTTATGACAGGTAGGGCATAAAGGCGTCTCCCCTTCGATATTTGAAGCTACGCGACTTACAGAAGATCGTCGAAGGAAACAATACTTATTAATTAGTATATAAGCTTGGGGTAGGGTAGGGGCAGGCAGAGATGTTATAACAACAACATCCACATTTCACCGAATATGATTAAATGCCAAAATGACAGAGGGTGAGTCCATCATTACGTCGTTTACATCAACGTCTCAGGCTCATACACGTGGTGTGAAATAACTGCACATAAGTTTTTTATTTAGTGTTCCGTTTTTTGCACTGAGTAAGGTTGCCAGTGCTGCTATAGTTGTCATTTCTTGACAAAGCATATGAGACATTTCTGGATCAAACTATTGACATCTTATCCCACAGACAAGGTCACTGACTGAATAATAGTATACTAAAAATGAATTGGCGATTTCCTGTTCTTGACTCTAATGCCAATAGATATTCTGGGAAATTTTACGGCCCAGGCTTTATTACTAGCATCATACTGCTTATAACATGGTATGGAGTTTATTTATGGAAGCATTGCACTGGGGATATTGTGGGTAGATCGCTTAAATATTTCACTCAAATTAGAGTTCCTGAAGACAACCATATGACGTCATAGAAGTGCATGAGGAAATTCCAACTCTCTCAGCATCTTATCTCATTGCAGTCTATTTTTAAACCCGTCATCAAGGGTGTTATAAGTTTGACATGTGAATCTGTTTCTGTGTGTCTGGAAGCGATGTATGTCTGAGGTTAGTTTAATGTATTTCTATATTTTGTTATAATGTTAATAATTTACGGTATAGATGGTAATAAATATTATACAGCGGCCCCCTATGCGTAGACGAGTGGGGCGATATATATCTACTTATTTAAATTTCTTTCTCATTTTCTTTGTTGGAAAATGGATGACCTCTGTTCTATCTGAACTTCTATTCTATCCCTTGTTAACCATTGTTACTAAGCTTATATTTCTCTTTATTCTCACGAGAATTGCATTTTATTGTATTGTAAGACACTCATATGTTCTCGTTGTAATCCCATTAGTAACCTACGGTTCGTTAAATACATTAGCTTTGAGATAAACAAGATAAATGGAGTTCTACCGTCTAAGGATAAAACCCAGATATCATTTGTAAACGTCACTCTATACAATACAGCTGAAAAACTAACGCAGAATTGCTTTTAAAACGATTAAAAAGTGAAAAGATAGGCTTGGCTTCAGGCAGTCTTCTGCAACTTCTTTTATTTTTGCTAAACATAAACATAATGGGGTTAAAAAATTGGAGGCTGCAAAGTTTTTTCATCTGCAATTTCTCAGAGACAGCCCTGATTCTGGATTATTATATCTGGATAATTGGAGGCTAATGACAATATACTCGACCTTATTACAGCGGACTTACATATAGTAATGCGCGATGTCGAGATTCGCGATTGTTTCGTTTGGTGAAATATTTCGATGCATCGCGATTGGTTGCAATCGTTGAAATTTAGACTCTACTCTCGGTTGTTTCATCGCTAGGGTAAGTCAATGGTTGACTCGATGGAAAGTTTGAGCGACTCCGATTTCGATTATTGAAACACCTCGCAATCGCAGCGATGCTTTATGCGGTAAATAACTGACGAAATATGGGTGTACCTACTAAGTATACGTTGACTCTCCTACTAGGATATATGTGTATACATGTCTGGAATCTTATAATATTACTTTCATTTAGATAACAATATTAATGTATGTATTCTACTATTAATCCAATTAAAAATGAATAAATATTACATTGATTATAAAAAAATATGTCCATTACAAATTCATATAAAATTATTAACAATTGGAGATCTATACACAAAGTAAAATGCCATGAGACTATAATCAATGAGGTACGTTTCAAGCATATCTGTGGTTGGAGGCGGCAACTGGAATCATGAAATGCAGCAAGCAAACTGTACATCTGTGGTATTCTTGCAAAGCGACGCATGGAATGGAACTAGATGCAGCTTTTCCACAACTAGCTGCGGGCTGAATCTGTCAGATTGTGCAAAAAGAATCCGACAAATCAACCAATGAATTACTGAAACGTGAATTACTATAAGTATTGTTCGGACATAGGAGGCATGGGAGTGAGACTCTTTTCTTAATAAGGCTTTTGCGAATTCGCGAGTTACACTTTAGCGTTGATCATGTAAATGGGCTGAAGTAGCAGCTTACCATCAGACAGATCGCAAGGGAGTCAGCGGTATTTAATCGCAAACCAATCCAAGCTTCTACTATATACATCATAAAACTGTACGAGACATACTAAATAATTACTTCTATATTGTAATTAAACTTATAAATGATGTATAGATGCTCATCACAAAACAAATTGTACCAGTCAGGTACACTGATCTCTATACTAACGATTCTAACAAGCCTCAATAGCAAAGCACAAATTAACCCAAGGGAAGAAGTTCTTCTGAAAAAACTTGGCCCTGTTAAATTAAGAAACTTGTCGATTTCATTTCTGTATTTATTGAACGGGTCAAAATCACCAAACGACATTGTTGATTTTGACTCTTATCTATCAGGCGTCCTTAAGTCCGCTTTGTGTTTACTCTGCAGTACTTGTTCGAAAATCGAGGGACATTAGTTCTCTCAAAATAAGTAGGAAATTGTAAAACAAGATTACTATAATTATAACGATAAAAATTGTGTTTAAAGTTTGAATGCATTGTTTTCACTTGATTACAAATATTTGGATTATTTGTCTGCGATGAACGAAAAAGGTACAGGGGTCTGTCCTCGTCGGTTTAAGCGGAGTGTATTAAGAACTTCATCCCTAATATTGGACAACCATTCATTGTAGAGGTATTCCTAACTTTCTTTACTAAAGATATGTGGTAAAATCACAAGGACTACCAACCAATTGAAACTTTGGGGACAAATGCGAAAGTCCTTTTTAAGGATCTCTCAAAACGCTTGGTGACGACCCTGGGGCCTGTCCAGCTGGTTTTTACCTCGGTCAGAGTATCAATTTAGCGATCCAGCGAGGTAACACAGCCAGCTTTCTGGGTAACACTCCCGAAGCCACAAATTTTAAATATTTTGTGTTTTATTAATATGTTTCATTCTTTTCCATTACTAGATTTCAATGAATGCTTTCATTCTTATTGTTTTAACAAGATGAAATTAAACTGAAAGAATTCAATTATATTATGTTTTTTTTTACAAAATTACTAACTAAATATTATAAGAATTATTAAGAAAAATAACGGAACAACTACATGCTTTCTTATTCGGTGGAATAATATACGTTAACGTGAGATTTGTAGAAAGCGACGAATGAAGTTATTGTGTGAATGTTGAAAGCTAGAAGCGAATCGTAATATAAAATATCTAAACACTCTAAGTCCACATCGATATGCCATGATTGTTGTTGTTCTTCAAACACAGGAGCGTGCTTTACATTTCAAACAATTTGAAGACCCAGAAATCAATCCTTCTCCCTAAACGACAACTATTAATTAAGTATACCTTGACCCTTGTGTAAACAGTATCAAGTTTCACATTTCTTAGCTCAATTATATAATGATCTAAATTGATAGCTAAGAAAACAAGGGAGCCGCAATTTTGGCTACATAATGACCTTTAGTTGACCTTTCACACCGATGTTAGGCGAAGCGATAAAAGCATTCGCAGTCACATAACTACTGCACTGCAAAATCTGTTCTGAATTCAGCACATTCAAATGTCAAACACAACATGTAAGCTATGTCTGAACTTCTAATTGGGTTCGTATTTGCAAGCGAATGTCAAATGAAAAAGTTGAAAACATACCTGGATAATTCTGGATTGAAATACCTCTTGATACGGGAATCTAGTTGGAGGAGGAAACGTTTTTATCAGGGACTTCAAGACAGATTCTAGAAAACGTAGATAACAGTAACTAAATTTGATATTTGTTAAGTGATCAAGATGCTTGGTCATGTTTCTTAGAGGTTCTTCTCAGAAGACTAGTTTCTTAACCGCTTGTATTTTTTTCTTTCGGGACATTATTGCCATAGGGCTATGTTGCTGTATGAGGGCTTATACAAACTAACTTATCTTCAAATAAAAAAAATTGAAATTGAGATGAATGCTGATTGCTCATAGCTTTGTACTGAATTACCATAAAAATATAAATTGTATGTTATTATTTACTGGAATCACGAAAATCGTTGGAAATTTTGGCATTATAAACAAAATCACTTATTTAATTTACTTCATACAATAGAATTGTTACAAATTTACACATACTTTCTCTCGTAGTATTGAATAATCTCACATCGATGTGCCCTAACAGGATGGTTTGTTATAAATTATATCTATATACCTTTATAATTAAGTTTATACTGTGCATAATTGTAACTAACTTGGGAATAAAAAATAAAAAATAAATAATTAAAAATATGCTCACGCCTTCCCAGAAGGGTCCCCGAAGGGGTAAGCAGAGGTGTTGTAACCACAACACCCACATTTCTCCGATTATGATAAAGTGCCACCGTGACAGAGTGAGTCCATCGCCATCTCAGGCACTATACATACGTCTTCGAATTACTTCTCAGACATATGCAGTTTTCCTTCACCGTAAACACGTGGTGTGAAATCATTGGTACATTGGTACAGGCCCCGCTGGGATTCGAACTTGCATCGCTTGTATATGTTATAGCGGCTACAGTAATGATTAAATAACGTATACATACTCTATAACGTATTAATCCCACAAGGGTGCGTAACGCTTAGATAAGCAAACTATTGCATGCAGTAATATATGCAAATAAATATCGAATTCCTTAGTAGATTTAATATGACAATAATATTATTGTTACAGAGGGTGAGTCCGTCCTCATATCAGGCACAATACATACGTCTTTGAATTGCTTCTCAGATATAAGCAGGTTTCCTCACGATGTTTTCCTTCACCGTAAAGCACGTGGTGTGAAATCACTGCACATTAGTTGTATAAAAACTCATAGGTACAAGCCCCACTGGGATTCGAACTGCTCAAACCCCGAGGCCACCACGGCTTAAGTTATAATTTCAATAAAATAGTTAAATGAATAATTTCTTGTTCCCAAAATTTGTGTTTGAAGGGATTCGCGGGAGTATAAATACTCCCATTTCATCATTAGCAAAAATGAAACATTACATTAATTAAATAAAAAGATTTTCGATTACAGTTTTCAATTCAAAAACCATCCGACGAACAAATTTATGTGCTTCCAAGTAAATTTCCAGAGCCCCAACTCAACTGATCCATTAAATATTACTTCGGGACCGACTTTAATGGAGTCTGTATACATTTCGTTTCGTAAGTTTTGACAAATGTCCATTTTTAATGTTGAAAATACATTATAATGTAAAGGCTAGAATTTACAGCAAGCTGATTTATCACAGTATAATTTAACAACCAAACATATAACTAGCTGTGCCCCGGAGTTTCTCCCGCGTAGAATTAATATTATGGGTGGCCCGCGGAAACCAATTTTTTTTAGAAAGAGCCTAATATTCTCCTTGTAACATTAGCTATCCGTCAGTGAAAGTCCCGTTCAAATCGGTTATAGCCGTTTCGGAGATTAGCCAGAACATCAGTATCGTGCATACTTACAATTGCATTTAATGAAAAGTTGTTTATTTGGAAGTACAAACAGACACAGAGAACCTATACGTAGAATATTTTATTAAAATTTTCTTTCATCCATAACGCGCGAATAGCCACCGCTTGTCATTTCAATTGAGGAGTTTGATTTAATCTACCTACGTCTATATCACTACCTGAATTCTCAGATTTTATTCACAATACCAACACTTAAAAAGCTTTTACATTTAGACGAGCGTACTGTCTGAAGAAGTAGGTCTCCACGACATTGAATTAACGTTCCAGTCGCTGAAGACTAATAATATAATTAAATCTAACTTAAACTGCTAAGTAGAGACTTAGTACAATGCGCCCATTAACATTTTCTTACTGCTTCTATTAAGGGGAAGACTACCACTTTCTATGATTACCACTCACACTAAACTCTATCTCCCTTATCACAACACATAGTTCTTGTTTTCAAAGTACCTCCATTTCTTTCTGTGATACGGGTTCAAAAAGAGATGGACATATTTTTAGGAGCGTGGTCTTCCTTTAAAACATCGTTTTGTAATAAAGCGGTTTTGTAAAAATGCTTTTTGTTGCAATAATGTACCAGATTTTATAGAGGGTTCCTGGGGGGCATTTATGATCATCTAAGCAGTGTGTATCAAGGACTTATTTTTAGCTTTGATGTTAAATTTTACGTGACGAAAATGAAAGGTGAATGATGGTAGTCCCCCTGGTACCTTATAGTGACATTCAAATCACCGTAAGGGATGGACTATAATAATGTATGTATCTATCACTGACACTAAATTCAATAATGATCGCATAGGTTGTTGATGAGACCTCTGATATCTTGCGATCGATGAACTGTTTGTGGATGAGCCATCGAAACCGAGCTTTAAATTTTGTTTATGGGGGCAAGTGTTGTTAGCGTGTATTTCGTTCTTTACAATTTTTAGGGTTCCGTCTGTCTGGAAAAAATCTATCATTGCAGGAACGCGGGGAGGTATTAAGCTGAAATTTATATCAAATACATACTCAGAGCTATGAAAACATCAAACTTCTAAGTCAACTCTATCAATGGACAGTCGTTTAAGCTGCAAATTTTCACACTCACAAGGGAATCAAATCAAAACTTACAGGATACTGTATACTTTATGAGTTCACGGGCTGTATACAGCATCCTGTAGGTTTTGCATACAGTCTCTTGAAATTTAGTACGAAGCAACGTCTTATAACAGAGATTAAGAAAAAAATTGCAAAATACTTTTAAAAAATTTGTAATTATTTTAAACTGTGGTACTGCCATTCATGTGTGAGTTCGACTCGCACTTGGCCGTGTTTTTTTAAGATAACATCGTTTACTTGCCAATTTATGGTCTGTATACGAGCCGGGAACTTCTAAAAAGACGGTAATTACAGCAGGCTAAGGAAATTCCGCGTTATTTATTATTCATACATTTTTCAACAACGCTCCCAAGACGGGATTTATTTGTTAGGCGCTTTTAGATTACACGATAAAATTATAATTATATCGAATCGTTGCTGTCTTACGCACTGAATTATTTATAGCTCGTGTGCCATATGGGTCGGCTGAGTCGGTCGATATGAAAACACGGCAAACAATTTGTCGAACAAAATGAGTTTTGTTTACTATCTCATGCGATAATCTTTACTAACGAGATAAAGGCAAGCCTTTAATATGTAACTGTTTATAAAAAGAGCCGCGGTGCCTGAATGGTTTGAGTACTTGCATGCCACGTATGCATCGTAAGTAACGACGTCGTAGATAATTAAAAAATATTTTAAATTTTGAATTTGAATGATTCTTCACTATTAGATTTACGGTGAAGGAAACCATCTATTGGAAACCGGAATCATGGGAGAAGAAATACACCATATCATATTTTTGGTGACAAATGAGCTGTAACGTCTTCCCTTAGGGACTCTTATGGGAAATCGTGATCGAACGCCTTAACTGATATATGATATTTGGTTACTTTTTTCATTGCTCCTTGTGTATTGAACCGTGTGATCGCTCATCGGATTTTATTTGCATTGAAATCAATTGCCACGGTGCAAATAATAGCCGCATTCGTCATCGAGTTCGATTTATTTACTTATCGTCCCAATAAATTTCTATTTATTTACTCCGTTTAAAGTTAAATAAAATACAGAAACTAAATAAAATAAAATCGTCATGCGTTTACGATATTGGAGATTTAAGGTTGCTTACCCCGATTGATGATATTTCGCAAACTACGGTTTTAGTAATTGATGTGGAGGTACATCTTTTTTGAGTGGTTTTTTTTTTAGTTATATGAGGTTGTTGGAAATACTTTTAAAACGCCAGTGCATACAAGTTTTTATGATATGCATTAAAATAAAATAACAACTTCGAAGTAATGCGTCATATCATCAGAAAAAAACATATTTTCCCTCGTGTCAATCATGTGTACAAGATTAACTACTTATTATAATAATTTATAGAATATACATTTGACCCCTATTTAAGGATCGAACAATATAAGTTTACTCTGCAAAAAAAATTAATTTAATTTTTTTCCGTAATATACAATGAACTTCCCCTTAATAATAATAATTTAATAATTCGCTAAGTTACGGGCCCAAACTTATTCTGTGTTTCTTGAATAAATACAAAGATTGTGTTCAGAAGCCTACTTTGTGTGGATTTTATTGATTGGATTATAAACGCCGCATTACTTTGAGGATTATGGCCGAATTGGGTAGCGATTTATTTGGTTTTGATAAAATCTATTTGGCATTATTATTTTTAGTCAGAGTTTAAATTGGTAGGTTCTATTCGTATTGCATTTTTTTACTGTTATGTGGCAAACTATCATGCGCTAAGTGACTGAGTTGTATGCGGTTAACGCTTCTTATAGTCGCTTGAAATACCAGAGGCATCAGGTACGTTGACGACCCTGTAAATGTCTCTTCACATCCTTTTTGAAGTCATACTCGTCCAGAAGATCCCCATGCTGTACTCGTTTATGAAAGCAATGTAAGGAAATTCATTCCATAATTTAAAAGAAGGAATGAACCGCTTTTGGAAACGAGCTGCTGCCATTTAGGTTCCAAAGTGTGCGGATGAACTCACCGAAAATGGTTTATTGAAAATATTCAAATATGTATGGTATTATCTGACCGATGGAATTACAAAACCACCGGTATGTAACAACTACTACAAGCTTCAGCGTACGTAGCTTGGGCAGTAGGTGACTACTGCAAGTACTCGACCGCCACAGATTTTATTAGTTTTTTTTTATTTCGGATACATTTTCCTTCAAGGTTTTCTTATCCATATGTTTTTTTCATATTTCTTACTCTTAACTTATCTACTGTAGTCATTGATTGTAACTTATATCTCATCTCATAGTAAATAAATGTCTTTTTATGCAGAGAATTCTACATAAGCTAACTAGTTTATACCAACCGGTAGAGTTCCATCTAACCTGTTGGTTTTTAGCAATGATGTCACGTTCTAAGCTGACGGGTAGCCTTATCATTTGAGCTAAATGTGCTCAATATTGTGTTAGTGTGCCCATCCATATGAATAATATCAATTTATTAATATGAAAGGGTCCTAACTGACCTACAGCGCCATTTAATGGCCATACCACCAAACTGTATTCAAAGACGTATGTATAGAACCTGTGACGGCAATAGACTCACCAAAAAAAATATGCCTCGCGGCAAACAGTACCTTCAATGAAATCTAATCTACTTCAGCGTGGAATGGCGATGTATTGTTCCTAAATATTTTGTGGGACTAGGCATGGTGCTATGTACAAATCGAATGTCCAAATTCTACTATATATAATATAACAAAGTATATGACATACGCTCGGCATTATTATACCCTGTAACTCGAGATAAGCACCATTGTTCGACAGAGGGTTGTTATTGTCTAAGCTCTCCAAAACCACGCCCAATGTATCGAAATATCTACAGCCTGGTAACAATACTGTTATTAAGATAATAGCAATTTAATTATGTGAAAATTGTCGAGAAGAGTTATTTTTTGAATATAATATTAACATCCAATTTTCATGTCGAATAGTTATGTTTTGTATTGAAATAAAAGGTAATTTACAACGTACTTGTTTGCTGATTATGTTAAATTAAATATATATATTTATATTATTTATATTAAATATATTTATATTACTGCATATTTCTGAGAAGTAATTCAATGACGTATGTAAAGTGTCTGAGACGGCGGTGGACTCACCATCTGTCACGTTACACTTAATCATCTTCGGTGAAAAGTGGGTGTTGTGATTGCAACACCTCTGCCTACCCCTTCGGGGAATACAGGCGTGAGCATATGTATGTATGTAAATATATACAATTTACTGTGTTTATAGAGCCTGAATATTATTTTGCATACTGCGTACATTGTAATATTACCGTTATATTATCAGCGCGATCGGTTCAAACACGTGCAATAGTTCAACTTAGTTACGAAATCATAAATTAATGTTAACAACCCAAGTATTTTTATATTTACGATAAAATTAGGAAAAAGCTAGTATTAAATTGTTTAGTTGGCATCTCGCCAGCTCGACAAGGTTACGTATGTTTGTGGAAGACGGTAATCACAAGCCATCAGGTGGTTTTCATTGCATTTGTAAAATGATACCAATGAAGTCTGTAAATAAATAACATTTGTGAGATAACATCGTTTAATATATTTCTGTCTGAACTAGATGCGTAACATTCTTATTTCAGCCTTGATATAAAATACAGCATCTCGAGTGTTTTTAATCCTATTTTTATTAAACACTATGTATTTAGCCTAGACGAAGGTGCGCAAACGAAGCGTTTGGGAAATAGTGTATTCTAGCAAAACTTAATAAAAACTGATTTTTTATGATATGTTCTCTCGCAGTTGGTAGGGGGGACTATAGGACGAGACCCTAAGGGCTCCAGCCGAGCTTAAACTTAAAAATTAAGCAATACAGCCAAGGGGGCACCGGTGCGGGGCTCGGACCTCGGCTTAGGACGTTACTGGGGGAAAAGCTAGGGAGCTGGATCTGAGTTGGGTCAAAACTGAAATATCCTCGTACTTATATATAAATAAATTGAGCTCAACGCTATCCTTTTCTAAAATATGGAATAACGCCATTTTGCGGTGAGAGTCAAAAATTAAAGCTAAGTTTTTACAAGATATCAATGCGAAGACTCAAATAAATAATATTTATAATGAATGTTTACTTGGTCAGGCCCTATACACAAACGCTTAGTATAATTAACAGCTGTTTCAGTCGCGTAGACTTAATTTGACGGATGTTTTTATTTCGCAGAAAACGATTTTTTTATTGCAATATTCAATTTTCTAAAGTACTTACTCCTTGTAACACCAGAGAGAGCCAGTGAAAGTCCAGTTACTATCGGTCGAGTTATTTCAGAGCTTAGGCAGAACAAACAGACATGCTGATAAAGAAATATACCAAAATCTAAAATGGTATTTCAAATATTTTTTACTATAAATAATATTACCCGAAATATAATTTCAACTGAGTCTGTTTTCCCATTATAATAGAAGTTCCCAATTATTTTACGAACAATGAAATAAAATGTTGCTGTCCACTTATTTAATCTCAGCTCTTAGATAAGAATTAATTAAAGTCGGCAAATACCTGACAGACAGCCTCTAGGCTTTAGCAGATTTTATTAAAATTTAGTGCAAATATTTCATAAGTCAAGGAATTAGTACTCTTAGTCGGGCTTAACATTTACTTACAAGCTACTAGCTGAGTCCCGCGGTTTCACTCGCGTATAATTAAATTACATGATGATGCTTTTGAATTCCTCGCATTAATATATTTTAGCCTTGACACTACGAATAACGTGGCTTCCTATTGGTAAAATAATTTTCAAAATCGTTTCAATGAATCCAGAGATTACCCGCCTCAACCTTACACACTCACAAACTTTACCTCTCTATAATAATTACTATAGCATGTAATATTAGTATTTTTTATGATTCCCACGAGATAATTTTGTTACACCTATAATTTTCTAGGAAAAACAGGCAGATCTTTGTAAATCAACTTTTTTGGTCTTTGTGTTAGGAAATCAATTGATCCGTTTCTTGGAATTCAATCACAAACCGCCTCCCAAAAAGTATCAACATTTCGAGCTAGACTGATCGATATCTAGATAAAACATTTTAATGGGTACTACGTACTGGTGGATTATTCTGTAAGATTGCTCAGCATCAAACTCGACGACGAGCGTTGGTTTCAATTATAGGAAATTGATAAATAGCACATTGAGAATAAGGTTTATTTTTTCTATAAAAACGACACTCGACGACGAGTGCGAAGCTGAGAAATCTTAGTGAATAACGCGGCCGGTACGGTTGCTACGGTTGAAAATATGATGATGGGGAATGCTATAATTTGTTCCTCTTTAGGAAGGATAGAGAAGAGGATGCTACAGAAAATAGCAATTAGAATTATGAACCCTGACTCTCAAAACAAAGCCTAAACAACAAACAGCTCACAAACCACATTATTTAGATTAATGTAAGGGATGTTCAAACGAAATACTCAACTAACATTTAACTCAATCCAATCACGATAGACGTTGTAAAGCCGCATTTGAAATCGAAAACCCATTTTGCATGAAGGAACTGAGATTCGACGGGCAATTAGGCGACCGCAATTGTTTACATGATGCCAACAAAATTGTGATTGATGTTTCCGAAATGTACTGTATTTGCGTGTTGGCCGAATATTTGGGTGAAATTTACGCGAGGAACAAGGTCTGTTACCCAAATAGAAGTTCGCTCGGGTTCTAGGTTACATAGGCTTATCTCTCACTGCAGATTGAGTACTAGTTTGATGGGTCTTGTAACAGTCACTGTTGCAAGGAAATAACAAAACCAAATGTTCTTGGTCTCACTGGTTATTGGCAATGAAATATAGATAGCGTTGTGTTGTGCCAACAACACCTCTGCATTTCACCAAAGATGATTAAGTGCCAACGTGACAGATCTATCGCCATCTCAGGCACTACACATACGTCTTTGAATTACTCCTTAGCCATATGCAGGTTTCCTCACGATGTTTTCCTTCACCGTAAAGCATGCGGTGTGAGATATATGCACAAAATATTTAGAAAATCTGATTGGTACAGGCCCCGCTCACATATATAGCATTCACATCGCCCTATATTATACAGGTGACCACATGAGTAATCCGCCAGCATACTCTAATATTTACTCATGTACGTTTACTGTAGTCCATGACAATTTACAACACCAGGGGTCACTCGAGCGCTGACAAGCACATACAAATTAACTTATTCAAACAAGCAAATGGAATAATATAGTGTGCCTCAATTTTGCAGAACTCTCCGCTATTTTTGAGCAGATGAGATATTTGATGGAATGTTACTCGTTACCCATGTTCAGTATTCATCCCTCCTGGGAGATTTCCCCAAATCTGTGATTTCCCAATTGCGTTGAGAAATATAATGTGTATAACCACCCTAAGACTTACTAACTTAATACCCCAAGAATACATTTTAGCATTTTTGACGTCGACGGCGTATATTCCTCATTTTGTATAGGAACGTAAAATTTCCTACATTTGCCACTAGGAGCGCTTTACGTTCCCAATCAAAATGAAAATACGCAGTCGATATTTCTATATGGTCAAAAAATATTGAAAATCAATGATAGCATTATTTTCGTACGTACCTCATTTAAATCCCAATATCAAAACTGAAATGTATCGGGACAGGGCTGACACTGACAGAGTTGATATTAAAACGATTACCCGCCCCATATTCCATCTCGACCTCAATTTATCTGCGGTTAACAATATCAGTATGATATTGATTATACCACTATGAATTGACCTTTGGTATTTAATTACTATAGACTAATTATTAACAAATTCCACCATAGAATTCACACACAAGGCGTTTCGCACACAAGGCGATTCACATACACACTGTATGTGGAGTGTAGAAGCGCGATAGTTAGCACACAAACCGGGAAGTAACACACTGAAACCGCCTAACTGCGGATAGAGCTGTAGCACATGAGTAAATACTCATGTTGCAGTACCAGTTTGTATACAAAACGCCCAACTGCACACACTAAACCGGCTCTGCGTTGCGACGAAACGGATCCGCGTAGCACGATGATGCAGTGCAGAGTGATAATATTAACAAACGTATACTGCACACATACGTACACAACACAACACTAGACTAGCATTATTTGTATGCGATCTTCCGTATTGTAAATTGTTGTCGGTAAGTGTGAATTTCGAACAAGAGATCCAAATATGCCTCTTTATGTCTCCGTTATATCTGAAATATCGGTATAGTATACCCACATTATTTACATTAAAAATTTCAAACAAATATTGCTAAAAAGTAGTGCTGTATTCTAGGGGTCATAATGGAAATACAATGGAATAGAACGCAACCATGATAATATAACTATAAAAGTATCAACCAAACAAAAAAAAAATCGAGCAATCCAATGGGTTCCTCCACATATTTTTAACAATTTACAAGTCCTTTTCCAACAATCACCTGGCGGAATAGCTGTACTCGTCGTAATCACTCGTAGGTCATCGCCATTAAATAAATAAAAGAAAGAAAAACTATCAAAATCTTATACCAAATTCAAACAAATACATAACTTTATATGTTTGATCTTTTACTTTCTAATGGATCAAATAAAATAAACTCAACCGATATCGAAAATAAAGGTCAAATAAACTCAACAAATAAGCGGCGTGATGTCAAAGTATCGGATAACTAATTTACGATCTCTGATTCACTCTTCGACGCCTAATTACGGTCTGAATAAAGCCCCTGTCAGCCCAAATAAGAAACCACAGTTATATTCTGTTCCAGTCAACTGGTGATTAATTATTGTTTGAATATTTTATTTAAAATACACTCTTACTGATCGAATTTTGTTATGCAGACCTATATTAGACAATTTTAGAAAAAACACAATAATGAATGAACTATTCCGATTAATTCTTGCTGACACTGTAAATAGAAACGTGATGAAATGAGAAAATTCATTTATATTATATCCTTCTGGAGAGCTAAGACTTGTTTGATGAAACCGAAACGCCAAAACATATTTAGATAGACTTAGAGCTACAGGCTACATAGTTTTTGGAGTATGATCTCTCCGAATAAGGTAGACGAGAAAAGCTGACCCTTTTGTGACGAAGGTTATGAATAGAGAGAACCCGCGGTATTACAAGAATAAAGGAGGAAGATGTACATTGTATATCAACCCTAAAAATTACATTCTTAAAGTTATTCCAGTAAATATTATATAACTCGAATCTATAATATTCTGATGGGTCTACTGTGATCACGGTTTGAAATACTACAAATTGAATATTATCACTCCAAGTATAGATTTAACGTGTTTTACGTTGTATATCGATTGTGTAGTTTCCTCATTTTGTATGGGAACGAAAAAGCGGCGAGTGTAGGAAGTTTTACGTTCCCACGTAAAATGATGAAAATACGCAATCGATATCGTAAAACATGTTGAAACCGATACTTGGGGTACAATAGGTAACAATGTACTTAATACGAGAAGCGAACCACACTCAAATACTTTAACAAGCCTTTTAACTTTGTGCCCTTACAGACTGTTAAACACACAACTTAGTTGCTTGCTGGGGTATTAAATTTTATTGTTTCTAGTACTCTGGCTACATACAGTAATTTGTAGACACATACAATGTTCTGAGAAACGATAATGGGTGTTGCAATAAACTTTATGGTAAGTTCCTATCTTATTACTACGTGCGACATTCGCATGGCTTTGATACTTGGCGAAAATTCTATAGAGACAAAAAGGTTTTTCAATAGGAGTTCAAACGAGGATCTACTAATTTGAGTTTATACTACAGCTACCATTATTGTCACTTTTCAACAATCAAATTTTCTAACTTGTTAGTCTAATGGTCGCAAACGCTACTGGCTTCGATTCTTGGTTATTTTTAACTGTAATTTCCCACCAGCAGTCTGGATTAAATGGCAATGTGGGTACTATAAGCACACCTCTGCCTCCGAGGAATAAAATGTGAACGTAATATATGAATGTATTTGTAAGTATTTACCCACTTTAATACATTAAAATTGTATACCAACATATTGGCGAATATTAAATAAAATATATTTTCTTATCTAAAAGCCAACTTTACTAAGCATCTAAAACTCATAGCATATAAAGTTTTGAACATTAAATTATACTTGCTTTCAAAACCCACATTTTCAGTTTTGACTCATGAAAGGATGGATATTTCCCAAAAGATTCGTGTTATGCTAAAGTGACAGCCCTGTATCGACCAATATATGGAAAACAAGTTCACGCTGCGGGTTGCATACAAAGTGTGGGACAACCTTAAACGCGTTAGATCGATGACCTGAGGGGATTGTGTCTCACTCACCTGGTTTATTAAGTAGTTTGTAAGCTAGACATTGGATTGGGAATATATGGCTCGGATTGATCAATACCCTGGTATTGTTGAAGAAAAAGCAAATACTTATATTAGTGATGTAAGACAAAAATATGCGTGAAGCAATATTATTAGACGGGTACCTTCTGTCAAGGAGATGGCACTGGATAGAGACGAATTGAAGAAATTGCATCGGTTATACCGACAAGAGTCAGACTCTTAAAATTGTGATGATGACCTTCTGACAAGCTAAGAATTTCACCAGTAGTTGTAGCATGTTGCAATTAAAACTGGCAAAGCCATATTTTTTATTGAGGACTAGTTATGCTCCACGGTTTCAACCGCGTGATTTTTTTTTAAATAAACGTAGCATTAGCATTATTATCAGCTATCAGTCAGTGAATGTCCTGTTAAATCGGTCCAGCCGTTTTAGAGGTTACCAGGAACCAGCAGGCAGACAGACAAAGTAAAATTGTATGTAATTACTCAGTATCGTATTTACTTTCATGTGCATTTAGTGAAACGCTGTCAATTTAGAATTACCAACAGACACTTACTTTTTTTATCTGTATGTATATGTAGTGGAGATATGTGGGAGATGCAAAATTTTCATATAACTCGTATATTGTGAACCAATAAGTGTTCGATAAACTAAAATGCAGTGATGCACACCACAAGTCTTAGGGGGAAGGAAAACAAAATGACAAAACCAGCATACTGCGAAGAAAGCCTGAGATGAC
Organism: Watsonalla binaria; assembly: GCA_929442735.1. Lineage (NCBI taxonomy): Eukaryota > Metazoa > Arthropoda > Insecta > Lepidoptera > Drepanidae > Watsonalla > Watsonalla binaria. The sequence goes on from OV838932.1 coordinate 5,406,242, forward strand.
AATGAGCTCACCATCTATCAGCTGGCATCTAATCATCGTTGGTGAAAAATTAGATCCTGGTTTTACATATTTGCCTACGTCTTCGTATTACCGTACCCTTCTGGAGAGGCGTGTTTTACGTAAATACATTTGTATTTCTCCTAACAAGCCTTTTCATCTAATCTTTCATGCAAAAGTTGAAGTTTCGTTCCCACCTAAATTATTCACACATCCATTTTCATGAATGTAAAGGACCGATTTATCAATTGTCAGATAAGTCCCGAACAGCCTATCTTCAATTCAAATGATAAATTTGAATAGTCTTCAGAGTGGCATATAAACGTGGAAAAACGATTCTTTAGGCGTGTAAAAGTCTTTTCAAATGAGGGAAAAGATTTCACTTTTGCACCTTTTCGCCTTTAGGTTTCGACCATTTTTCAAGCAGCTTAAAAGGGTTAAATTGGAACCCTTTAACTTTCCTTAGAAAAAATGTATGCCGAATTCTAGGTATTTCGTAGACTGTAAAAGTATTTCATTTAGAGCTACTAGTTAAGACAGATTCGGATCTGTCGCGCTGAGGCCAGTACCTACACCCTACAAACGAACGTAGCCGAGTAGTATTTTGGATTTTATATTATGGATTATGGAGCCGAGTTGGATTTATTCGCTTCATAATACACAAAGCTATAATGTGGAAATCCCCACAAACCGCTCTCCACAGACTTCTAAACATAACATGTGTGTATGGAGCCCTCTGCAGTCCAGCGGAACGGAAAATTGGAAGGGACGGAGGTACTCGCAGGATGTGTTACGTCACGGCGCTTGAGAATTGGGCCTATGGGATTGGGTACCATAATAACTTTATGTATGGGGAAAACGCTTTTGTTCAGTTTTCATGGATGGAAGTTACTTTCATACCACACGGGTTACTGAAACGGGAGGCAATGTTGCAAATACCAATAGTACTCTAAGTACTAACATGGCAATATTGAGACGTCTTTGAGGATTATTATATCATTGAATAATATCTGACTTTTGACGAGATTTTAAATGATGAGTTCAAGACAAAGGGATATTCTCATAATCTGATTTTGTTTGGTATAATCTGATGTTTACAAGGTGGAGTAACCATACCATGAGCTTTTACTGCGTTGATAGACAAATTTTATGAAACATGTGTACATTATATATATCTGGCTCTGTCTATTAATAATGATAACCATACATCTGAAATTTAAGACACACAATTATGAAAATTTCAACTAATGGATCAGATAATATTGTGTGGAGGAAACTTATAACAAGGAATATTGAACCGTTTTGCAATGTAGCAAAGTATAAAAATGAGTGCCATGGAGGGGATACATTTAAAATTAGATAGCGTTATCTTTAATTAGTTCCTCTCTGACGGGTATAAATTCTGTGTGGTCGCAGATAGAAGAGCATTTTTAATTAAGCTCGAAATTAAAATCAGACGCTGCATATGTAAAAAATAATAAGGAGCCGTGATGGCTGAGTGGTTTGAAAGTCGCCTACTTCACTGTGAACGACTTTTTTGTTACTCAATTTTTACTCAAGTTTTTAAGATGTGTATTTTTTTGTGTAATTACAAAAAATAAACAAAGACGTGCGTGTTAGTGCCTGAGACGGCGATTTGTCGCGATGGCACCGAATTCAAAAAACTTAAATAATTAATAAATTTCAAAAAAATATATATAGTCGTTCAAATAGATTTTTCTGTCTGCGTACATCCAAGTGTTGATGCCTTACTGATTAGAAGAGTACACAGCATTTCTGTATACGGCTAGGTTTAGTATTAGTGTTTACATTACAGTTTTATAGGCATATAAAACTTAACTCTTAACAGCCTCAGTCTTTCGAGCTTTTATCTTTATTCATTTGAAGTTAAGGGTAAAATAAAAGGAGTAAATAATTCGGATTATAATAATTACAGCTTTCCTCGCTTTCTCTACGTTTTTTTAGGGATTCCTTTATAACAAAATAAACAAATGGTGGAAAATAACAATCAGAGCAATTTTTTACTACCTTATGCATTAGTGCCTAACTCTACGCTCTGCCTAGTCTGTTTCATTCCATATTGTTTTGTTAAACGAAGACTCTGAAGAGCATTCTCTCCAAAACTATTCCTTCCTAATATTTAAGTATTTTAATGATTAATTTGCATTTGGGGAAATCACGGAATGATTCACGGTTACTTTGTCCTTAATTTACGAAAAATCTGAATTAAAATCTAGCCATGTTAAACAAGTTCTTAAGTTGGTGCTACCAGACAGTATCCCGTAATTTTTCTATTGACATTAATTTGGCAGAAGTGCATTGATATTTTAACTAAGATGCAATGTAAGATACAATAGTAAAACGATTTATTTTTTATGTTCATAATTGTATACTGTTACAAAATATTAATTATTATAACCTGAAATACCTCTTTATAAAGACTGAAGTAGGCATTATTAATCTTATCAATAAATAAGAACTCCTCTCTAGCAAGCAATTTACAAAACAAGATACCAATATGTAGGCAAACAGACCAACTAAGCACAATAGAAAGAATAGAAAGTACAATAGAAAGATTTCGAACGATACTATGTCCAACTACAATCTTCAGCAATTTTATTACGTTTTTGGATTGTGTGATATTCCTTTGTTTCGTATTTGGTTTCACTAACTTAAGTATTTGATATGAGCTTTTATTTTACTTACAATAAAAGGGTACACACTTACAAGAAGCATCTGGCTTAACGCGACTTATCAACTGAAACTTTTTAGGGTCGAGTGGACTTATGTTTGTTTGATTTTGCAAATGTCAATAAGCGAGTTTTACTTTTACGTGCGGGATCAATCTATATTTATCTTTTATCTTTAAACCAGCAATTCTTGTGATGATTTTCATGAAATTTTACATGTAGGGCAAAAAATTTATCTAGTTAGGTTTAGGCAAATTTCGCCGACATCTGTCAAATTATGGTAGCTCAAAGGTGAGGCTTTCAGCTTACGGGGCGATAACGAAACTAAAGAACTAGAGTACCTCCTTTCGAGAATAACGTTCACCGGATTTTTTTTTCTTTTTTTCCCTTTTTTTGTGTGATGAAGAAACCGAACACAGCTTGGTCAAACAGATATTATTATATAACCTGACATCACGCGGATTCACCAACGTAGTTATCGTTCCCGTGGGAGTACGGAGATAAAATATAGCCTGTGTTACTCGCTGATAATGTAGCTATCCATTGCTGAAAGAATGATTCTAATCGGTCCGGTAGTTTCGGAGCATATTCAATACAAACATACAAAAAAATCTTTCCTCTTCATAATATTAGTATAGACTACTATGCACCCGCAGCTTCACCTGGGTGGCAGTACGACTTCGCAAATAATTTTACAATCATTTCTTATTGAAATTATACATTCCTTTCAAAGTGGACTGTACACCTTAAGAAGAACGCATCCTCCAAATTTATTGTCTCTAAGACTAGCGGTTTATTATAATAGTCAGTCACGACTTTCTAGCTTGTTCATCCGTTACCTTTTCACGAATGATTCTCTGATTTAGCTTAATTGGGCGTGGTTTAGTATTCGAATTACTTTTTTCAACGTGATGATTGCAATGAAGAAAATATTTGATAACTTCAATTTAAAAACGTATTTTTCTCCGTATAACCGGTTTTCATTGCGGTTTTTCGCTATGATTGATGACACTACCAAGTACAAATAACAAATGGCATCAACAGAAACTACAAATCAATTCTTTATTTACACTCAATTCACTTTGCTATAGAAAACCTTGTCTTTACTGAACGTTATGGCCTCAAATGAATCGAGTCAGGCAGTCCATTACCATACATTTGTGACCACAATAGGAGCCTCGGAATACTAACTTGAAATATCGAAAGCGGAAAATGCTTCATTTACATAGTGTTCACGCCACCCAAGGGTAGTTGAAAGGTGGGCCACAGATAAAAGGGAACTATTACTGTATTTGTCGGGGCAAAAGTAACATCTGAAATGCGTATTTTAAATTGTATGGATATAAAATAGAGAGTCAGGTGACTTTGTATTCAAGTTGATCTTTGATTTGACTGGCTTGAATTAGCCATGTTCACAAATATTTGTAATATTTTAGTTATTATTTTTAACAATTAAGCATTTGAACTGTGTCCAAGAGCTTAAATTAATGAGATATGAATACTGTAACCATTAACGTTGTATAATATTTTTTAAAACAGTAATTGTTGAGTTTCTTGCCGGGTTCTTCTTAACAAAAGCAAAATTCCAAACCCGATGGTAACATTTAGTATTTTTTGTGTCCTTCTGACGATTTGAAAGTACTTTTTGTAAGAAGTCTAATCAAATAAAGATATTTTGAATTCGAACTTGAACTTGAACCACACCGACTGGGGAATGAAGCTTTACCTTATAGATAGTAGGGAATTAATGTTACCTTTAAGTGGTGTTGTGTTCATGTGCTGAGTTAAGTTGCCAATATGGAACGAAGGAGTGAAATTTACACGTTCGAGCATCTGGAGGCATCTTGTGGTAATTCTTATACTAATATTATAGCGAAATGCTTGTAAGTACGTTCCTAAGTGTGTGTGCGCTTCGTTTCGGCCATGTTCGGAGCTGAACTTTAGTAAAAAATAATTTAGCGGAAAAAAGTTCTTGCAACTTCACGTCTTCTTTAAAAGTTTCCAAAAGCCTCACCTTCCAAGAAAAAGTCTATGAAAAAGTCACATACTGCATATACGAGTATAGACAGATGTTGTGTTGACCCCAATATTTAAGGGACAAGGCGATGATGATTAGAACGCATATATTTGGACTTTCGATATAGTGGTATAATCTTATGGGATTACCGTGGTTATTCACTTGTATTGCAAGGCCCCCATTTGGTCATGTTAAAGAAAAGTATGATTCATATGAGTGTACTAATGAATAGCCCAGCTTAACGATGACTTAGTTCTCAACTTATTAACAGAGTTGAAAACCGCTAACAAAGGCTTAACTTTTTCATTAGAGCCGTTCGATAACTTTCTCGCTCAATCACGTGATGTTCGTTAACAATTGAATGCAAGGTTTTCTGATTGGAACAGGGCAATGAAAACCTCGTTACATATTGATCGTTCAATTTCTTCTAAGTAAGGATTAAGTTGGAAATATGCTTAAATTTTTTTTATTCTACAAAGATGAAGGTCCTTCTGGACCCGTGCAGCCTGAGGTAGTTTCTTTTGTATTAATATTTGACTGCAATATTCTGCGAGTATATTTGACTGCAATATTCTGTGGAGGGAAAGCACATAGTTTGGCAGCTCCAAATCTAACAGAAGATCCCAAGGAAATACTTTTAACAGTACACATTACACGCTTAGAAATCCTTTCTGGTTATTATATTACTGTCCTTAAAGTATTGTGGTGGCGTAACTTTTGGTACGTGAGCTACGTCTTTAATTGATGAATTAAAACATTTATGGGTATTATTTATTTATAAGAGCCGTGGTGGCCTCAGGGTTTGAGCAGTCGCCTGCTACGCAAGCGACGCAAGTTCGAATCCCAGCGGGGCCTGTACCAATGAGTTTTTCTAAAAAAACTTATGTACAGGGATTTCACACCACGTGCTTTACGGTGAAGGAAAACATCGTGAGGAAACCTGCATATTTTTGAGAAGTAATTCAAAGATATATGTATAGTGCCTGAGACGGCGATAGACTCACCATCTGTCACGTTGGTACTTAATCAAATTCGGTGAAAAGTGGGTATTGTGATAACAACACCTCTGCCTACCCCTTCGGGGAATACAGGCGTGAGCATAAGTATGTATGTATGTATGGGTATTATTTCAGTTCTATTTTTTAAAGAAAAACGAGGGTTCAATATAACCGGGTGGTTAATTCAGACACATCAAGGCAGGAAATTGACTTATCTATAATGCATACCGCGATGGCTGCGACCACGGGAAACGTGAACTAATTTTATAAGCAAACTTCATTAGCTGTGATTGGAATATTTTTACGAGTTACGAAGCTTAATTGTATTAGTTTTTGCACAAGTGGCTTCTGGTGCTGCGTCTGATTAACTAATCTAAGTCGAATTTTTAACCAGTTTTGCTTTTTCATGAATAAACGAGAAAAAAATATGGGAATCGTCATGCAAATGGAGTTTCCTGATCTAAATAAAAGAACACTTATTATGGTTTTGTTAGATCGAAAGCAGATCTTTTAATTAGTCGTTCAGGACATGATCAGTTGATTAATAACAGATTAAGAAAAAATAACAAGAAACGATAGGAAGATATTTCCATTGCATCACATAAAAAGTTTATACATACATATGCTCACGCCTGTATTCCCCGAAGGGGTAGGCAGAGGTGTTGTAATCCCACTTTTCACCGAAGATGATTAAGTGCCAACGTGACAGATGGTGAGTCCATCGCCGTCTCAGACACTTTACATACGTCATTGAATTACTTCTCAGAAATATGCAGGTTTCCTTACGATGTTTTCCTCCACCATCAAGCACGTGGTGTGAAATCACTGTACATTAGTTTTTTACTGTCAACGTAATTATTGCGAATTGCGTGTCAACGTAACCATTATTGAATGTGATTCAGCGTGTGCACTGAGTAGCAAACAATTAAAGCCCAAGCTAGCAAACAAAGGAGAAAATTAGTTCAAGTATTTAATTAAACTCTATTTATAACGCGAATGTTCGTTATTATTACGTTCATTGCAATTTAAATTTAATTTATTTTAATATACAATCACTGTATTATTATGCCGTAGTGTACAACAGACTACCAATCTGTTCAACAACTCCTTCTAATGGATGTCTGTAAGAAATTGCCCTGAGCGATAAGACGGCCATTTGTACTCTTATCAGGGTATGTAATGATGTTCTTTAGAAAATAAGGTGTACAATAAAGTATAAATAAATAAATGAATACGAGTATTTTTATTTAGAGGAATATTACCCACTAAGTAAAAGCGAGATTTATTTATTATAGAAAACTGTAATATTTCGGTATATTGAAGAACCACTTCCTGATGTGATATATGTGAGCTTTCCGTTTTTAAACTTAGCATCTTATACACGGTACACACAAATCTTTGCAAAGAACCGAGAAAATCATTTTCGTTTGGTAAATTGTTCTTTTGTAACTTGGGCGTGTTATTTTATTGAAATGTATCCAAAGTTTAGACGTCAGATTTGTTCAAAGATCGTTCTGACTTCAGAACTCCAAGTTATTTAGACCAAATTTCTAGTTGTGTGTGTTTCTATTATTTACAAGTTGACAACAAGTTCTTCGTTTCTAAAACAATAATATATAAATAAGTATACTTTGTAGAAATATTGGAGGTGTCATTACATACATATTCCCTATTCTCGCACCTCTATTCCCCGAAGTGGTGGGCAGGGTTTTACTAGTATACATCCATACTTCGCCAGTTGTTTATGTAATAGGGAGCGAGCCTATTGCCATTAACCGAGCTTTAATCCAGATTCCGGACTGCTATTAAGTTATTACAGATGAACAAAATCAAAAACTCTTTGCCCAACCCAAGCATCGAACCCGTACCTCGTATTCCGCACTAGCGGTTGCGACCACTAGACCAACATAGAATATAAGATTTTTTAATATAAGATACTCTCTCGGGAATTTGTCACAATAAATTCTAATACTCAATATTTTGTTTTTATTTCAATATATACGTACTAAGAGAAATCTAAGTCGAAAACAGGATTGCAGAGCGAGATAAAAAGTAATTTAAATCAGCCACGAAAAGATCTATTATCAGCCTGTCTCGTATCAAATGAAGCGCAAACTTCGACTGATAGCTTATTTCCGAGGATCCTTAGATAAACCTAATCAAGATGTTCCTTGGAAATTGAAATTGTGAAGTAAAGGGACTATTTGTCATCTTGGAATTTGCGTTGAAGAGAAAGCTCGAAAACAAAATATTACGCTATTAACCCGACTCCACGGAAATTTATGTGATTTTGATGTGTGCGAAGTTTGTTGGAACAAAGATTAAAAAAATAAATACACTTTGTAAACATAAAACATGCGTATATATAATTACTTCTTGTGCCCGTAGTTTCATCCGCTAAAATTTCGCATATGTACTTTCAACCTCTACATAGCCTTCCTAGGAGTGGAATTTCGGAATCTTACTCCAATTTTTAGAGGGCACCTACACATCCTCCGATACTAAAAGTGTCAAGTTTCTAGGATCAGCGGTTTAAGCTGTATTTTAATATAAAAATCAGTCAGGACTTTAAATAATTGTAGCAAAACATGCAAATTTTCACGTATTAGATGCTATTTTGTGTATCGTATTCATTGCAATGTTATTCGTTGCTTTTGTATCATTGAACTAAAATTTGTGTATAGTTTGTTTTGGCAGAGCAGCCATATTCCTCATTTTTTATTTTTACTTATTTTTTCAAAATAAATAAAATTTCATACATACGATTCTCAAACAGCATGCTGATTTCCAATTCTCTCTCCACCAACCTGCAATGGACGTATTCTTAGAAAGATCTTTGCATCTCTTTTGAAATTATATAATGCTTAACAAGGTATGATACTACAATAGTGCTAGCATAGTGTGATATATTCATACTCCAGCAAGGACGGCTATGAATCACGTTGAATCTGCTATAACGGGCTAATAATGTACGTCATAAATCCCATGGGATGCACGCTGAAAAGAATATGCACGATCATAAAGAGATCTTTCCGTGTGTAAATCTAGTATTAGTTACGAAAATAAATAGAACGCCAAATAAAAGGCCACGGTAAAATTTATTTGTGATTTGCGTGCGCGGAATATTTTTAAACAGAAAAATATTTTTTTATCACGTTAAGCCAAAGTATAACTAATCACATGGGGTATTCTATGGGAGCCCGAAACTCATACAATTAAAGGCTTATTTTATATAAAATATAAATTATAAAATTTCGAAGAATTGCAATGGCCTTCAACTTCAGTATGTAGTACATTTAAACTGATTAAACAAATTAATATAAAAAAGTGCTATCATGTGTATACACAAAGGGTATGGCGGGTTTTTAGTTCTAATTAAATTAACAGTCACATGCCCACTCAGTTAATTAAAAAGGTTATCGCTTTCATTTCCACAAACTCTCTGGAGCACTACCGATAAGTTTCCTTTCAAATATATATCAAAAGGCTGTTGTTATGAGAATATGGGAAAATTATAGCGGACTTCAATAATCCAGGCGTTATCAATTCGACTGTATTTTGTGTGTGTGTGTGTGTGTGTTAGGGTATGTGTGATTAATACAAAAATAATATCGATAGAATTATTGAAGTTGTTGTAACTTTATTGTTCATCTTATAAAAAAAAATGTTTTCGTTAATTTATTTAATCATTGAAACTAGCACTAGTTATATTTAAAAACACGAAGCAAGAAACAAACATTAGAAGTAGCGGACATTGAATATATATTTATCAAATAAAAATACAGTATTCCGCTAAGAGTCGTCCAATCAAAACAACTGTTCGAACGATTGAAATTATTTGCCTGATTGATTGAGCCTCTGTATATTTGCCTTCACGAAAATAATATATCAGGCCTGACGCGTGGTTTCTTTTTACCCCTAGATTGAACCAGTAGACTGATATATGTAGCGAATCGATTTATAGCCAGACCAAATTGACTGAGAATTTAGTGCTTCCTTGAAGGGAAAACTCTTACTAGATCCGGTTAAGAAGTGTTCGTTGAAGGGGTCTGGATCTTAAAATAAATGCCAGAGTTCATTGGACAAGAAATTTCGTGTTTGATATTATATTGATAAATTACCTGAAAGTTTATATAGGATAGTCGTGTTGGCCGTGGTGGCCTCGGGGTTAGAGCAGTCGCCTGCTACGCAAGCGACGCAAGTTCGAATCCCAGCGGGGCCTGTACCAATGAGTTTTTCTAAAAAACTTATGTACAGTGATTTCACACCACGTGCTTTACGGTGAAGGAAAACATCGTGAGGAAACCTGCATATTTCTGAGAAGTAATTCAAAGACGTATGTATAGTGCCTGAGACGGCGATAGACTCACCATCTGTCACGTTGGCACTTAATCAAATTCGGTGAAAAGTGGGTGTTGTTGTTACAACACCACTGCCTACCCCCTCGGGGAATGCACTGAGCATATGTATGTCGTGTTGGCCGATTGGTTCTCGTATTCGCTGCTACCCAAACGCTGCAAGTTCCTAAGCCTATACAATACTTAGATATAAAGCTGAAGAGTTTCTTTGTTTGCTAATCTCAGGTTTGATTATAAAATTATTTCAGCGTTAGATAGCCTTTGCATCGAGGTTTATCGTCACGCTAAAGACCAAGCGCGGGTTAAAGTTAACGTTAGCCCAAAGTAACTATTTCACGCGGACGAAGACACGGGCAGAAGCTGGTAAATATATAGTAAACTATACGAGTCAGACAAACAAGCCAGCATGTGCAAATGTCTTTTCAAAATGTGCCGTAAAGAAAGGAAATAATGTTCTTTGTATAAAATTGTTATGAAGTTAATTTAAAGGATGGAAAGAATTACTTCCAAATGAACAAGTTTATGAAAAGCTGCTACCTCGAATCTCGCGAATATTAAATATCTTTCAATTAGGTTGCTTACTACTTACACGTGAAAATTCGGAAAGAAATGAGTCTTATTTTAAAAGAAACAAATTCTAATATCGCGCTGCGGGTTCTGAATTAATGTTTTTTTTGATTGTGTAGATTTTATTTATTATCTGCTTAACTATTTATTGATTAAAAGCTTAATTATATATAGAAGCACCAGTTATTAATAAGCGCAATAGCAACTGCGCCACGAGCTCCTCATGATAAGCACTGAAAATATTATTTGATATATTTCTGAATATTTCTACTTTAGAACTTATATTTAGAAAAAATATTGTTATATGAATATATATAATTATATTTTCAGTGCTTATCATATTAGTCGTTCGTATTCCATAATGAGCCACTTAAATGTTCAAAGGGTTGTTTGATGTGTTATACGCGTCTAGCAGTTGGAATGGTTTCATGCCACGTTGAAAGTCGCAAAATTAAAGCTTTGTTTAAAGCGTATTATATCTCAATTCTATCTAACTATTTATGATGGAGATCTCCGTTTCTACATTTGGTTGTTGCTTTTTTGAGGACTTTATGCTACCTCTGAGTAGTGTTGAGTTCCTGTGGTTATTAAGGTCGCTATTGCTTCATGGAGGAGAGGAGTAGGAGTGGAGTCGCTGTGCTAGCAATAGTTATCATTATGTTAGCTAGCAATGATTTCATTCTTTATGAGGTACGCAACGCGAGGGATAAATTTTAAAATGTTAGAATTAAATATTAAAATATAATATATTCTTCCAGCATTCTCATTTCAACATTCTAAATTCAAATTCACAAAAAATAACGTATTCAAATCCAAACGTTCCATTCCGTATGAAATAATTTATGAGTACCAAAACCTCCGACATGCTGAAAATTGTTTTGCAGTACGAAGATTTTTCAACAAATGAATGCGGATTTGTACGTTGAATTCGGAACAACTGTTCTAAGTATAGTTAGAGGATCGACTTCCGCAGTGTGGTGTTATTTTTAACATGGTGAATCATTCGGTACCTTTACACAAAGTGCATCGCACTTGCACCACAAATAGCAATGATATAATGCTCAAAATAAACTGCTGGTTGTCAGTGTCGTATTATTGGTACTGAGTGCCTAGTGCGAGTATTCTTAAAATCACCGTCACAAGTCATCGCGTCGACGTAAACGCAGATTTGTATGGGCCCACAATAGTGTCATCCTTAAGTCGTCAGATGGCGCTATTGCGATGACTTGTGACGGCGGCAGTGAAAAACTCACAATAGTCCCTCTGAATGCTCAGATGTTTCATGGAGCTAAAATCATAAGTCCAAGCTAAGATACTCTCAGGCGCTGCTTAAACGATCATTGTAGTCCTTGTTCGAATATTAAAAACTTTGTTTTTTCATTTCGCAGAAGCTTTATTTTAAATCTCGAATAAGGTTGAAAGCAGCGAAATTACTCGGAAACTTGGTTTATTTTATCCTCCAAAGTATAATCTCGTCAAATTACTCGAGCCATTTCATTAAAAGGGGTTTCGTGTACCAGCTATTGCGTGGACATTACCGTTCTTATTGCTTGCAACTGGCCGTTTGAAATGCAAATCTTATATCCAGCCAGTAATCAAATGTAGTGCCGGCTATCGTCACAGTATAATTTAACTTTAACTTGCAAGTTTATAAATTTGCATTCTGTTTTAACTTGATGTCCTGAGAGTATTTACTACGTTTTCAATTATATATCTGATTCGTTGGACTAATGATCACAAACGCTACTACGGAACGCGAGGTTCTAGATTCGGCTGGGCAAAGTTATTGTGTTCTTCCAAAGTACTTCTCCAGTAGGTGCCAGGAGTCTGGATTATTGCTCAGAAAATAGCATAAGGCTCGACCCCTTCTACATTACACAACTGGCGAAATTTGGGTGCACATTAAGAACACCTTTTTCTACGTCTTTCGGGAATATAGGCGTAGGCATATGTATAAACGACTAGCTGGTGCCCGGGCTAATGCTAACTTTAACCCACGATTGGTCTTAGCGTGATAATATATAGTCCATAGCCTTCCTCGATTAATAGGCTATCATCTCCATGTTTGGATAAGTTGATTTATAAGAAGGGGGTTTTTAAGTAACTATCGATCATTCGATCATAATCAAACAGCTTCATTGAATTGCAAACTAAGCATAAATTCGTTTATAGGCATATCGTAGAAAGATCTTTACTCTTCGGAAAAAATATTTCAGTCTACATTGTGATAAATACACACTTTCCAAGCGTCGTTGAGTTATAAAAATGTATTACGTGCGTTCGAGGAATATACGCAATTCTCGAAATGAAAATTTCTTCGCTTGTCAATCAACTCTCGTTGAAACTTGGATAATGTTCTCGGTGTTATTACGAACATTTCGTACAAGCGGGAGTGTGAAATGAATTATAACATAATTTATGTAAAAACGAACGTGAATGGTTTCTGAGTTAAATGCTTTTTACGTGTATTTCATAGATGTACTATGTATCTTCTTACATATACAAGAGATAAATAGAACTGAAGTGTCTGTTTATTATTCCAAATTAATATTTTTTCAATACAATTTATTTCTAATAACAGGAGCCTAAGTTACTCCTTGTAATATCAGCTATCAGACAGTTAAAGTCCCTTTAAAATTGGTCCAGCCGCTTCCAACACTACTCAAAACAAATAAACAGACAGACGATAGAAGCAGGAGGAACTTTATAAAAATGGATATTTTTTTATATTTGTCATAAAATATATATACAAACAGACTCTTCAATTTTATGTCTCTGTATGTATAGATAAGAGCCCGAGAGACATAGAATTCGAAAGGTGTGTTATTTGTAAATTGTAAATACACATTAAGAAAGGTGATTGAATGTTTTTATGTTAAATTGCAGATGAGGCTGCGGGAACAAGCTAGTTTGCTAATAAATTTTATTGTTTTAATAAACAATACGAGTCCATTTTAAAAAGGCGTGGTGGAACGTGTGCTATCGTTATCGTCTGCATGTGTGCATTAGTAAGTCTGTCTGTTATAACGAATAAATAAACGGTCCGTCGTCGACTCTCAAGGTTCATATTATTATGACTTCACATACGTGTTTGAATGTCCTTTTCAGATATGATGAAACCTTCACATAACGCGTTGTGTCACAAACTGTGTCATTGTGACTACACTTTTAGGATAATGCATATGAGAATTAGAGAAGAAAAAAGTATTTGATTTGACGTTTCATTTTTGTACCGTAAAATTATACATCAATGCTAAGACGCTCTTAATACGAACTGCTCCAATGAACATAATTGACCCCTGCAAATAAATATTTTGCATTCGTTTTTCGTGAGGAACATTTGCAGTATCGTCAATCTGTACCATGGATTGATAATGATTATGAGACTAATGTGTATGACAATTATAAGCCTGTTACTGTCAGACAGTCATGGCATTAAGATATCTTATGGTAAAGCACAAGAAACGATAAACTATAAAAATACCATAACGTTAGAATGAAAAGTAGCGTCTAACATTTCCCTATTACTTACCTGCGCTACGTATATACACAGAACCGGGTAATAAAATTCAGTCTCAAGAATATTACGAAGTGCAGCGAGGAAAACGATATTTGGTACATTGTATATTCGTATTGTCTCGGGGCTCGCCCGTATATGTGTTGAAATAAATATTATATGACCAATTTTCCTCGGACATGTTTACGATGTAGAGCATACTCGTAATTTCATTGCATTTTATGAATCCATATTACAAACAGCTATGAAATCTCGTCCAATATAGACCTAAGATTCACGCAGCATATGGGAAAAATGAGTGTACAGGAATAGCGGTTGGGTAACTACTGCTGCCTTTGAATTCTTGCGTAATGAAAGACAAAACGATCCCACTATTTAACTCAGTACCTTTATTCGCCCTCCCTGACTGAAACGATAGCATAATACGAATTTATAGCAGGAATACAACACTATTCATTAACTGGCTATCGTTTGTCAGGTAAAGGTACAGAGGACCAGCTCTGATCCTTTAAGCAGCCTTAGCGTTGACGTTTGATTTTACGGTATCAAAAACCTTCTTTATGCCCCCAGTTTTCCAGTTTAGCAGCGGGAATTAGAAACTCCTGACACCCTATTATTTTTACCAAAATTTTCAGGCCATGGATTTTGTTCGAAGGTCATAAATTAAACAAATGCAGTATTAATATAGTGAAAAGCTGTTCATTTGAAATTACAAACAAACACTTAATTTATATTTATATCTATAAATTAATATCCACATTCATAGCTCGATTTGGACGTATTTTAAAGACTAGCACTCGGCGAAGCCTGCAGTCGTATTTAATATGCATTAAGTGTCTATTCTGTTCTCTTATCAATATTTAATTAGAGCTGAGGATGGGTCTGCATTTTAAAATATTCATTGTTTGAACGTGAACAATTTAACGTACTGGATTTATTTTCATTTATGAATTTTCTTAGAATCTATACATCATCTATACATACATAAAGATAAATACAATTGAAGTGTCTCTTTGTAATTCCACATTAGCAGGACTTTCAAGGGCTGATAATTGATGTTCCAAGGAGTAAAAATCACCGGGAGAAACCACGAGGCACAGCTGGTTATAAATATTCAACTTTTATTAACGTACCTGGGTCAACTCTCTTCGGAGGCTATTGCTCCCCCGCTTTGAAGACCTTTAATTAATATTGTATAGAACAACTCAATGGAAAGGAGTTGAATCCGCAAAGCTTTAGCAACCAAGATAAATAAACCGCTACTAGCTCCCACCAGCTCACAAACGTATTAGACAACAAAAACATGAAAATACGAAATAAATGTGCCTTTCACTTTAAAGTCAATTTCCGTACAGAAATAATTAACTTACTTTCAACGTCGAGTTAAGCTAAAAAGCACTAATTAGGTGTCAACGCGAAATAACTTTTTGCACACGACTTTATGTCACTTTGGGACCTCGAATTGACGCGACGAGATGAATTTTGTACCTTCAAGCTGGGCTGCGGGTAAGCCTTATGCGGCTTCGTGGAAGCTTTCATTACCGAACACGAAATACGAGACGTAGGCTTTGTTTTTATAAATTTTGTTGGAAATTACTTGGTATTTTTCATTATAAGATCCATAAAATAACTAATGAAAATAAATAATATGCTCACGCCATCCCAGACAAAATTACAATACCCGCATTTCACCGAAAATTATTAAGTGCCAATGTGACAGGGTGATTCCATCGCTGTCTCAGGCACTATACATATGTCTTTGAATTACTTCTCATACATATGCAGGTTTCTTCACGATATAAGTTTTTAGACCAACTTATTGGTCCAAGCTGCTGGTATTCGAACGTAGTGCCTGTAAGATCTGAGGAGGCGGCTGCACAGATCCCACAACCACTACGGCTTTTTTCAGTTCTTCTAAGTTATAATATCAATGACTGCTGTCATTAAAAGCAGCGGCACTCGGTAGTCGGGTTGGAGCAAAATATGATGAGCTTTACACATACTTATTTTTGGCATGTGTATGTTATAAGTATTTCATACTAGACCACACTTACGCAAATGTAAGTATGTCTACAATAAAGTTTAGTTTATCATCACGATAGTTCATGTCAATATAATAGTCACATTGCGTGTCGACCTCGGCACAGTTTACATCGCTCAAGCATTGCGCCCACCGCTTTTGATCAAATGATGAGTGCTTTATTGATTAAAGTATTAAGTGTCTTTACGTTTTACTAAGGCTGCAATACGTCGACAGATAAGTTGGACAACATCTAATACCTTATATGACAATTGACGATCTTAATTTTTTGATTTCAATTGAATTGAATTATCAGTTTTAATAAAAGAACATTTTTATTCCGCAGCTGTATTTTGTAGTTATTTTAAATAAAACAAGCTTTATTTGTCTACTTTTACACTTCATCAGAAGTAAAATGAACAAAATCAACTTAGAATATGTGAAATTCAAGAATGAGTTATGTGAATTTCTCTTTATGTCGAGACGTGGGGGCCTGGTAGTTTTTATACCACGAGCTTGAAGGTTCTCCTTCGTGAAGAAAACTGCGTGTGTCTGAGAAGTAATTCGAACCCATATATATAGTGCATGAGACGGTGATATACCCACCATTTGTTACGTTGGCACTTAAAACCTTTTCTCACCAATTTGGGAAGCCTGCCGGGATGATGTGCATGTATTTATTTATGGTATTTTAGATTAGAATTTCACGTGATGATAAATTCCATTCCAAGGCAATATTACGCGCATACCACAATATGCACATCATGAGTGATACTGCAATCCCGTACTTGATTCAGTCATTACGTATAGAATGTTCCAATTACCCGTAACACAGCTAGAGTATACAACTTTGATAGTATAATCAAGTTAATCTGCGAATCAAAGTATTATTTCGATCTGGAACTTACCCAATTGTTCTAGTATTCAAATGAATTGACATTAGTATTCTCAATGATATTGTTCAGAACTATAGAGAGGTATGTCAATAGCACGCGTAAAGTTTCAGATGATACTGTCTTTATTAGTGCTTATCTTATCTTTTGTACTTCACTAGTGGGACTAGATTTTAAACTTCGAATACTATAAACATTATTTACTGTTACTACATCATTTTGAAAGTATTATTTTTTAATGTAAATAATAGTGAATATATTATATTTTAAATTATAAGTATACTTCTTTGAAGATATTAAAGCGTTAGGCTTAAAATGGAACCAAAATCCATTCTGCTCCTGAGAAGAGAATCCGCAATACCTAAATCAGATATCAAGAGGGCTTCAGTCAATGGCAATCGTATTCGGATCTTGAAAGCAATACCTTTTTCACTTCACTCTTATTTCCAACATTTAATCAGTTGTATTTCTGTCCGTACAGAGCCTGTAGACAAAGTAACATTATCCTCGCCCTTTACTAAGAGAAACGAAACAAAGTGTACGGGAGTGACATATGTCATATGCTTGATTAATGTCATTTCCATACGTTTTGTATCGCGCGAGAGAATTTTACTTTGTATGCTAAACTAATATTATAAAAAGGAAATATTTGTATCTAATGTAATATATATATATATAATGTTTGTAACGAATTAGCTCAAAAAGTACTGAACCGATTTTGAAAACTCTTTCACGATTTGAATGCTACATTATCGCTGATTAATATAGACTATATTTTATTCTCGTATTCCCACAGGAACGGGAACTACGCGTGTGAAACCGCGTGACGTCCGCTAGTTCAATGATAATGTGAGTTAGTATGTTACATGTTTAGGCGTTTTACACCCACCTGGTTAGGGGTACACGAAAAGGAAAAAGAGTTTACGCGAGCTACGCCGGGGTGGAGACAAGTGTTTGTCATGTAAAATGTTTGTGGGTTTTTGTGACACCTTTGTCTGGAACCCGAGAAAGACGTGAAGACATGAATGAATCTATACAGATACATACAATTTAAGCGTATGTTTGCAATTCCAAATTACCAGATTTTTTCTAAATATATACGAAAGTTTATACGATATTTACATAAAAGAAACATTTTTTTAAATCTCTGTCTCTTTAACCGTATATTTGATTGTCTATCCGTTATTCTGTATAATTTCTGGAACGGTTGGACAGACTTTAACTGGACTTTCATTGTCAGATAGCTGATATTGCAAGGAGTAACATAGGCTTCTATAAATAAACATAAACCTATCAATTAAATGAAGTCTACGCGAGTGAAATCGCGGGGCATAGCTAGTCTTAAATAAGACTAATAAACAAAAATAACGCTTATAATTTTCGATGTAAGGAGGTTTTTGTAATACACCTAACTACCCCTTCGGGAACGCGGCTGGGAAGGCATAGAGTTTTACTTGGATTTCCATCAAAATATAATTTCCAGCAGTATTGAATTTCCGAAAACCAATTTCATTCCACTTGAGACCTAAAAACTCGCTTATAAATATTATTGAACAAAAAAGTGTTATTTCACTCAAATCAGAATGTAAAAATATACGTAAGACGGTAAGGGGTGGTATTAAAATCAATTACAAATTGTTGGGCTTCGTCTATATTCTCACGACTGTATTCCCCGACAGGTTACTTGTGGTACAGCTTCATTTTGCCAGCTATGTTCAAGTCCCATGAAATGCTCGCAAGCGCTACTATAGAACACGAGATCTTGGGTTCGATACCCGGGTCTGGCAAGGTGTTTTTGGGATTTTCCATCTGTAATTTCCCAGCTGCAGCCCGGAAGTCTGGTATTTTGATGTGTCCGATTATTGAGAGTAGAATTGCCTGAGACATGAGACTTAAACTGCAATAAATCCCTTCGGGAAATACAAGCGCTTTATGTAATAATATTAAGAGTTTGTAACATAGGGTATTCGAAATAAGAGAAGGGTAAGCCCGTAAGATTCCCTTTCACGAAACTTAATTAGTCGCATATGTCAGCAGGTTGTAAGGTGTCAAGTGATGTACTGTGTACCCAGCCTGTACGCCGTCAAACGGACCCTATTCACAATACAAATCATACAGAAAGCCAGGTCTCGTATATTATTTTTTACATTAATTAGTGGAGATGCCTGATCTACACCAGCTAGAAAAATTCTGCATTAAGCCAAAGTAAGTCTGTGTGTCTATTTATTTATTTATTTATAATTTGAATATATAAACTTACAGCTATTGCCAAAGCGCTTATGTATAAAACCAAAAGAAAATTATAATAGACACTATTTACATATATATTCTCAAACTCTGTATGAGTGATGGCAGCGAATCTGCGAATACGTCAGCATCTTGGATCATGGCAACAAAGTCGTTGAGACAACTTAGCGCCCGAGCAGTGGGACTGTTTTCGGCGTGACAAGACCGTCTTTGAAAAATATAGCATAGTAAAATTTAAAGAAATATAAAAATGCTGAGGTTGCTTTACTTGCTAGTAAACTAGAATGGTAACAGGGCACATGTGCGTATACATAAGAAAATTTATCTCACGGGACTTATTCCATCTTATTCTGACATCTCCTTCCCGTCTACATGAGCATGCGACGATTATTTACCACTGTAGAAAGGCGACCTTACGTATGCATACAATTAGTTTATTTAGTTTGGCTATTAATCTCACGTCCAGCGCAAATTTAATTCCATTCTGTTGTTGAAATATTAAGTGGGTCGATATTGATTGAAAACATAAATTAGTTGGATAGTTTTTGAATAGGTCTAAAGGGGACATCAGCAAAGACATTTGATCAAAATTACTCGGTAAATAAAACTCTAATATCATTTCATTAGCGATAATTATAGTTTGATTAATTGTATAGTTTTATAGAGAAAGTGATCAGTGTTTAATTCTGAGGAATTAACCTCGGGAGGACATCTTAAGGAATACAGACTACAGATATATCTTAATTGACGCACTGTGCCACAAAACACGCAAAACAAACAATCAATCGTTGAAACCATTCAATCCAAATATTCTCACAATGTGGTATTGACGTCGTGATCCTAAATCATTATTCGATAGGACTTCAACTCAATAAATCGTTTTCGCGACGACAACTGAGCTATTCCGTTTTTATTTGACATAATAAATACGTAAACACTGTCAATGACGAAGATACTACGTATCGTCATGGCTTTCATTTCGTAAAGCAAGCTATAGGAGCGTTAATACAATAAATCTCAATAACTAAACCTGGCGCTGATTGGGTTCTAAAGGTATATAAAGCTAAACTTCGGCTTTTAACCATATGGAATATCTATACATATAAATAAAATTGAAGTATCTGTTATAATTCCAAAATAACAGCTATGCAAGTATATACGGTGCTGACATAAATAACTTGTAACATTAGCTATCTACCAGTGAAAGTCCTGTTAAAGTCGGTCCAACCAAAACAGACAGGCAGAGAAAAAAATCAAAAATTGTTTTTCTAAAGAAATTAAGGCATAACTTAGTTAAATTACCGCGAGGAACAACTAGTGTATATATTCATAGCACACCGCGTATAAACACGATAAAATATGCGGCATCGAATTGGGCTTTGATAACAAGTTTTATTAGATTACAGATTCAATTACACCGCAATAAAGTGTACACGTTTCTAAGAGAAAAAGACAAAAGCTGGTATTTTGTTCGTAATACCAATTCAATAAACTTCATTGACATTCAGAACGCCTAATAAAACATTTATTCCAATGCGGTCGGAATCGATTCTCGAACAATTGCCTTGAACTGTTTACAGTTATGGACTTAAGTTACAGTTCGCGGATAAAAATTGGCTAATTTCACAAATATGTTATCGTATGAAGCGATCGCCAAACCTTATTTCATATAAAACGGTGTATCCGCCTAAACCAAAACAAATTACGCAAACTTTCTCAAATTATATGCTCAAAGTAACACAGAAGGGTTTCCGAGGTGGTAAGCAGAGATTGCAAAAACAACTTCTCATAGAAGATGATTAAATGCTAACATGACTGAGGGTGAGAGCAATGCTGTCTTAGACACTGAACATATTATGACTTTGAAGACATACGCAGGTTTCTTCAGGATGTTTTCCTTCACCGTAAAGAACGTGTTGTGAAATCATTGCACATAAGTTTTTAGAAATCTCAATTTATTATATTAATTTTGCTTGTGTAGACTAATATTCTATCTTATATGACGATATATTCAGACGATATATTCAGACATCTTCACCAAAGTCCTGATAAATATTAAAATAATCTTTAATCTTTTATTTGCAATATTTTCATTGCTACGTTCGTAGCTTTGTTTCGTAGCACTGCTACGAACGTAGTACCTTTGCCTACTCGTAACTTTTGATATCTACGTCGTAGCAATAAATAATATTGTTATTTTAAGTTGTCTAACAATTTTTTTGCTATCGAGATTTTCTAAAAATGAAACCTAGCTAAATCGATTTATCATCCCCGAAACCCTCTACATACAAAACATCATTAAAATCGTTTGAGTCGCTTCTCTCTTTCGGCGTTTGAACAGTAGTTCTTGAGATTGCGTTCAAGCAAACAAACTATTCTGTTTACATATTACTATAGGATACTTAATTAATACCTATAGGATCTTTGCTTAATTTGAAACTAGATTATGTTACGTGGAATTTCCTTATTATAATTGCACCTTCCATTTTCTCTTCAGCATACCAAATTACCAATCAACAAACCATACATAGAACTCGAACATCAGAACTAACTACTTTCTACGTATTTTCCAGGTCAAAACTTCCAAAGACAGGTAAACAAGACCTCTTTCAGAACAGAGAGAAAAGAAATCTCTCTCAAGTGCCGCTAACAATGTACGACACGTAGGGAATAAACATGTAAGCTGTAACACCTCCACTCTCATCTGGGGAGTGCATTAGCACAGTTTAAATATAAACTCTACGTGCAGTTAGGAAACTATAAACAAAGCGTTCGAAATGGCAAACTCACATATAAGCAGATAAGGCGTAATGACTGAAAGAGGTGTCACATAGTGTCCGATCTCGTATACGTCATTCACGTGTTTTACCGAAAATTTATCAAAACTTGAAAACATTGTTCTCACAGTAATTAAAAGCGTAAATTTAAAAATCGTTAACATTAACAACCCTCTCGCTCAATGGAGCACACGTTCTTATTTAAAAAAATAGGTGTAGATTCCTTACTGCTTGCAAAGCTATATTTATTTACTATGGCATTAGCTTCAAACGATGACGAGATTTTGTCGAGACTGTGGCCATGCCATGATCGCTTATTGCCATGTTAGTTTTATTCTTATTATGAGACAGATGTATATGACGTGTATACATCTGTCACTGTCATTCAGCTGAACTAACATTACAATAAGAGCTCATGGGCCCCTGATCCTAGCATTACTAAGTAGGTTAGACAAATACATTTAATTGATTTGACTTCTAAGAAAGTACTTTCATATCGTCACAACATCATGATTATTCTATAATAACTGGCGATAATAAATGTTATCGACAGTTTTGGAAGGCTGATTTTACTGAGAAGAGCCTGGCAATTCCAAGGCACAACTGTCAGTAAAATAAGATAAAATCTATCTAACAGTCATAAGCATGAATGATGGGGTAAGCAGAGGTGTTCCAACAACAACACTCACTTTTAACCAAAGACGATAAATTGCCAACTTGATAGATTGAAAAGATGAGTCCACCGCCGCGCCGTCTTGCTTTTGAATTACTTCACCGACATATGCAGATTTCTTCACGACATTATCCTTCACCGTAAAGCACGTGGAGTGATATAACAGAATAAATATTCAATTGATTTGTGGCGCCATATTTTCTCAAAAAACGATGTGTTATTAGATTTTTTATGCATAACACACATGTATGAATTCAAAATTCTTAAAAATGGTTAGAGTAAATACAAACACGAAGCGGCCCCTAAAACCGCAAAAATAGGGAAGGAAAAATTCGACGCATGAGGTATTATCACGAGTTGGAAGAGCAACCTGCATGGTTGAAGTCCTGCCTTGTGTTCGTATTTTCCTAGCCATTTCTAAGAATGATGTTTAAAATAACAATTAAATGATATATTTCAGTTTTCCAAAGCATGGTTACAAAACCACCAAATGAAACTTCCGATGGAATATTCCACATTAATCCCATTTCAGTTCCATAGCTTACAACAAGAGGCAAAGTGAAAATTGAAGTTAATCCTCCGATTAAGTATGGATTATGAAAGGATTACTTAAGTTCAGAACCAGGAAGGCCTTTGTATACTTAGTAAAATTAAGACGACCTTGAAATGTCATGTTTCTACTAAGTACTAATTATTACTTAACGCTTATAAATTAAATAAATATGCTCATGCCATCCCAGAAGGGTCCCCGAAGGGGTATGCAAAGGTGTTGTAACAACAACACTCACAATTCACCGAATATGATTAAGTGCTATCGTGACAGAGGGTGAGTCCATTGCCATCTCAGGCACTATAAATACGTCATTGAATAATTTTTCAGACATATGCAGGTTTCCTCACAATGTTTTCCTTCACACATAAGTTTTAAAAAAAACTCGTACAGACCCCTCTGAGATTCGAACTTGCGTGGCTTACCTCAAACCCCAAGGTCACCACAGCTCAGATGTTAAGAATATTCGTTTAGCTAAGTCAAATCAAGTTACTACAAAGCAGTTACTTATGTCAGTTTTGATCAGTGTAAGAGTAGTTTCTTGAGTATCTTTTAGTTTCACTAATTGTAAGTAGATGGCGTGAGTTGTGATTAAGATCGCGCTATTGAAAGTTGTATTACGTTACATAAATATGTTTGATTTTTTTACCATTGATTTGCGACCAAGGGGGATACAGTTTACATTTGACAGAACATTGTCACAATCCAATGTTTGCAAACCCTGGTTTTAATAAGTTATTATAATCCTTGGAAGATTAATAGTTCGACACCTCCAATCAATTAATTTTAGAATATCTATCATTATTTCGACGGCACAGTTGCAGAATGAAAATTAAACAGGATAACGATTTGGATGAATTGACAAACATTTCAGAACAAGTAAATTTTTAACTACTTCCACTACGGCGTGTGGACTATCCATCGATAACTCAACCGTGTAATTAATATGATCATGGAAATTTCCACATGAAGGCAATTTTTTTTTTCTTAACTCCTACAACGAGCTGAGCTGATTCCAATAAATAAAGAAGACAGGTACATTATTTTTCCCTTAGACAATATTAAAAAGTTAAAACCAGCACACTCTTCGTTAAAAAAATAACTTGTCATCTTCTAAGAGAAAGTTGAAAATGGTATAAGGGGGCAATTTAAAGAAGAACGTTTTCAATAAAAATAAAGTTGAATGGGAAACGCTCTTGTCCTTTGTCGTATTACCATTATTTCAGACTGGTACTCGGAATGGATAAAAGCTTTTGAACATGAAATCGAAGATGGTTTTCATAAAAAATACTTGCGTTTGAAGTTATTCAGGAACATGATAGTATTTATTTTTGCTATTGACGTGAGTGAATTATTTTTGTTTAAATGCAGACGGATAAATGTAGCATAGTTATAGTTTAGATTGGCTAAAAATAAACTAGCGACTTAACTGATTAGTTCTTAATTTATATAACAAATATGTACTGGGTCTAAATTCGAAATTAACGGGTTTAACGTCCAATCAATCTTAATTAACTTCGACTACTAAATTCTTAAACAAAGTAACTGCCCTTTGCCTTACGCAATTAATAATTCTAACATTAATAAGAAATCCACTAAGGCACTTTATCATCTTCGGTGAAAAGTGGATGTTGTTGTTACAACACTTCTAAAGATGGCGTGAATATATATTATACTAGCTGTGCCCTGCGGTTTCATCCGCTTCATCATCAGCATAATAATTTTTTTTATTAGAAAAAAAAATGCTAAAATCCGTCCAGCCGTTTCGGAGATTACCCAGACCAAACAGATAGACAGACAGGCCGACAGACAGACCGACTGACAGTCAGACAGGGAAAAATGTTGAATTTTTTTATATCAGTACCGACATACTTTCATGTGCAGTGAAAGCTGTTATTTGGGATTTCAAAGAGACACTTTGATTTAATTTATCTGAATAGATTCAATATGTAGTCCAAAATAAAGTACTGTAAAGTCGCGTTTTGAGTTCAGAAAAGTACTAAACATATTAAGACAAAATTGCCCTACTAAAACCACGCAGGTTGTACATTGTCATTAATGTTATTGCAGTAAGCATTTATGTACGTTATAGTACCGGTTTCAGGTTTATTACTCTGTATCCTCTAATGTATTTTGTCATCTAACAAAGAGCTGTCTTGAACCGCCTCGTTATGGTACACTCACGTACGTAAATTACTTAAATGTGAAAGCTTTACACGCACTCTTCACTTTGGCTGGATTTTCGAGCAATCGCTAAAGAGTGAAATTGAATGAAACTTCCCGACTCGAAAAAGAGATCTTGTATTTGTTTACTTATATAATTTACGTAGCATTTAGTTACATCATTTTAGTAGCATTAAAATAATTATTATCTTGCGCGATACAAACTTTCAACCGACATTTAACACCCTTTGGTATGGAATCTCGGAAATTCTTCTAGTGCACTCCTACACCTCACAAAGCACACTCTTAATTTCATGTTACAGGATCAGCAGCTCAGGCTGTGCGTTCATGTATAGTTCAGGGCTTCGAATTTTAAATGCATTGACTTATTCAAACTTATTCAGAAGTAAATTTTTTTTTATTTAGGAACCGTGGTGGCCTTGGGTTTTGAGCAGTCGTCTGCTACACAAGCGACGCAAGTTCGAATCCCAGCGTACCAATGAGTTTTTCTAAAAGATTAATTACAGTGATTTGACACCACGTGCTTTACGATGAAGGAAAGCATCGTAAGAATAAATGTCTGAGAAATAATTCAAAGACGTATGCATAGTGCCTGGGACGGCTTTAGACTCACCATTAATCACGTTAGTACTTAATCATCTTCGGTGAAAAGTCGGTATTGTTTATACAACACCCCTGCCTATCCTTTCGGAGAATACAGGCGTGAGCATAATATTATGTATGTTTGTATGTAGATTATTGTATAAAATTCTAACGAAGATGTTAGATGATTTTCATTATAAAGCTACTCTTCAAATTATAATAATAATAAATTAAATAATTGTAGTAAAAAAAGGAACAGGAAATAAATAATATTATTATATTCTTTATTTCGTTTTCGTTTGCTTAGACTGTACAATCATTACACATGGAAATACGATACCTCATAAAATATTGGTTACACCCATATGATGCATGGTTTTATGAGTGAAATTATTCTTATATCTGTAGCGTAAAATGAGACGTTTTACGTATTCTCAAGTGAGTTTATTGAGTGATAATCGACTGTAAATATACTCATATTTTTACTCTTATATAACGCCTTTTTTGTATGCAACATCTATATCTATATCTATACGTACTACATAAATACAGATAAATAAAATTGATGTGTCTGTTTGAAATTCCAAAAAAACAGCTTTTAACTAAATACATATCTAAATATACATAACTCAAAGGTGACTTACTGACTGACATAGTGATCTATCAACGCACAGCCCAAACCACTGGACGGATCGGGCAAAAATTTGGCAAGCAGGTAGATTTTATGACGAAGGCATCCGCTAATAATGGTTTTTAATTAATTCTACCCCAAGGGGATAAAATAGTATAATATACAGTACCGACATAAAAAAGAAAAACAATTTTTAAAACATTTCATTGTCTCTCTGTCTGTCTGTTTGTTCCAGCTAATCTCCGAAACGGCTGGACCAACTTTAATGGGAATTTCACTGGCAGATAGCTAATTTTACAAGGAATAACTTTGGCTACGTTTAAAAAACATTAGGGTTCCACCCATTCTAGGTGGGTAAAACCCTGGGGCACAGTCAGTTTTATACAAACAAACCCACATCCTAACTTGCAACTAATTTGTAAGCTGCTCACTTAAGTCGGTGAATTAAAAATTCGGTAAATTGGTTTAACCCAAAGGATTCACATTTCCCTGGTTACATAGCATTGTAGTTACAAGTCTGGTAGAGTCTCTATTAGGTGTTGAGGCAACACGATTATACTTTTAGATTATAAGTTTGGTTAAAACATAAATAAGGTTGACATACATGATTGACAATGTCGGTGACGCAAGCTTCTATCTATAATACAAGCTTCTGGCCGCGACTTGGTTCACGTGTTAGAGTTACTTGGGCTAATGCTAACATAACTCGCGATTGGTCTTAGCGTGATGATATTCTCGATAAATAGGATATCTAAGACAATTTTTTCATATTGAACCAGTATTTTCTGTAATAAACGCGCTCAAGCAAACAAACTCTTCAGTTTTCTATATAAGTAAGTACAAGGTTATATAGGCCAGAGCAACCGCCACTTTTTGTTGAGACATTTCGCGTTCACAAATCCAAATGCCCTTTTTATTCCTTATTAAGTCAACCTTATACTTTCAAGGGCTCGCACCAAACACTTAAAATGCTACTTAATTATTAGCAACCTAAATACCATTTTTATTTGCCTCCTCATTTCGACTCGGTTTCGGCGGAACATAATAAATTCCCTTTACAGCCACATTTCGTTAGCGATATCTATCTGCCTTCGAAATCCTTCTGGGTTACAAAAAGCCATCGTAAGCCAAGCTAACCCCCAACGGACGCCAAGAGGAATGTATCTATAATGCGATAAATATAGCAAGGATTCTGTCGAAGACATCTTTATTGTTTAGATTAAAGTTCTGGAGAAGTATGGAAAATAATTGAGAAAAATTTACACAACAATATTCCACCGCATTCTACCCCATTTTGATCGCAATGCCAGAATCTATATCTACACAGATAAATAAAATTGAAGTGAATGTTTGTGATTCCAAAGTAACAGCTTTTCACTAAGTGTATGTGATAATATATACGGTACTTACATGAAACAAAACAATTTTTATAATTTTCTGCCCTTCTGTCGGTCTGTATGTTAGTCTGTCTCTCTGGCACATTGCTGATGTTTCAAAGAGCAACTTAGGCTACTTCTATATCTTAAAAAAAAATATGTCTTCGCGGGTGAAACCGCGAGCGCAGCTAGCATATGTAAAACTGTGACTGATAGACGCTAAAATACATCATAATTTATTTAAGAGCTAGGCTCTTGTCGGTGAAGCAATCGCCAACATTCTCTATTGTCTGCTAGCACTTTGACTTCCTTGTACGACATGACGCTGATTTTTTCCTTCAGCTGTTGTATATAACTAATCCTTGGTCTCCCTCTTCTACGCTTTCCTTCTATCTTCCCTTCTATGAGGTTTTTGATGAAAGCGTCATGTCGTAATAGGTGTCCAATCATCTTGCCGCTCCTGTTTTCTAGTATCCGGATTATCATTCTTTCTTCTTTTACTCTTTCTAATACTTCGTCGTTTGTGACCATCTCTGTCCAGCCTTTCCCTATCTCTTTGCGTGAGTGTCCACGTCTCACATCCATATAGTGCGATGCTCCATAAATATGTATGCTAAAATACTATAAAGCACATTTTCTAATAAGTTACCACAAATCATACCACCTAAGTAGTCTGAGTAATTTAGCTAAAATTACCCCATGGCCAAATAATATGGAATATGGTTAGAAATGAGCACTGGTAGAGAAGAATTCAAAATAATCCATTTCAAAAATAAGGATACATAAGTGCAATTTGGTGTGTATCTACTATCATTAGTAGACAGGCTTACATTTTGAAACGGTCGTTAATTAACCTAGGTTAGGGTAAAAAATTACGTTCAATGAGTGTTCCAAGTGACCCTTATGTTGTAGTTTTTTAAACCTAGAATTTTGTGATAACTGTCTGACAAATCACAATTTTATACTTCAAATGCGAATGGATTCGTCATAAGAAATTTACGCCTTCTTTATGAAGACATTGTATTTTTTTGTAATATAGCTTGTTTTAAGTTTCATCGAAGCCCCGCTACATACTAGAAGCGATGACTTACAAATGCTATTAAAATGTATTACTGTCTCTGAAGTAATCCAAGGATTCCACTCCATTTGATATTGTCTAAATTAGATTACGTTAGCCTACATTAGCCTTTTTAATAATACTAATACCTTTGTATTAGTGTTAGGAAAAGGTTTTTATGTATGCTTGTAACAAAGGGATTTTAAAAATTATTTTATCATTTGATTGCTACATTATCACTGATTAATACAAGCTCTATTTTGTTCCGGTACCGTGTGACTTCCGCTCTAGTCCTCAATATTTTTTTACAACCCTGTGTTACTCGCTGATGATGTAGCTTTCCAATGATGAAAGAATTTTTGAAAGCGGCACAGCAGTTTTTGGGTTTATTCATTACAAACATACACACAAAAATACAAATTCTTCCTCTTTATAATTGAGAAGTTTTCACACGTGCTTATGTGTAAAAAATTCTCAAATAATAATCTTTGATAAATTTAAATTTAAGTCGCCACATCTTTACAAATCAGGTGATCAGCTACATCGGGTTGAATCAAGTGCCGACCCCAAACAATGTATGGGATAAGGTCAGGGCGATGATGATCTTAACAAAACAATTTTGTCTATTTGAAATCATCGCTTAAGGATCAGAATATATATATTTACGAAATCGTAATACCAAGTGAAGCGAGGGCGGTCACTAGTTATTATATAATGATAAATTAATGTTTCCAATAATAATCCAAGGTCCATCATAACATCGTCGTATAGTTTCATATTGCTTTACATAAGCACATAAAAAGAGGATAAATATTTTACAGCCATTTAAGCTCGCCTTATTCTGTGGACCCGTAAAAATAATGTTAAGGATCGTTATTAAAAATACCCAAACACTGATATCTAGACCTTTATTACCTCAGGTGCTTATTACGTAACATTTTCCCAGGAGTGTAATCAGTAGATATAACGATGTCGTTATCGTAGCTTATAATTCCTCGATATAATCACACCATCTCCCTTGAGAAGTATAGAGCGTAAGTTCCAATCGCAATTTAAAGTATTTATGTCTCTGTTACAGGTAATCCAGCATGTCGGCTCCAACTACGGATAGTACAGAAGCTATAACTAATTCGGGCTATGGGAGCAGTGATGAGACCGCAAGCCTCATTGTCTCTGGGCCTTCAGTTACCGTTATTGTACCCACAGAGAACAGGGCAGTTAAGCCTGTATTGCAAAGACAAGACTGCACCACGCATTTACGACCACAGCTCTCGGGCGGACCAGGTAGCGAGGAAAGCGCCACGTCTGTAAGACTAGAAGACGGTGCAGCGAGGAGCGTCCCAGATATAGAACTACAATGCCGCGATCAACCTGCGGACCGCCCTCAAACGCTCGTCTCTCCAATTGCCACATGCTCACATCGCGGCTCAGTGACTACTTGTCAATTAGTACCGCACACTTACGCTAGATGTCGCGTTTGTGAACGGCGGCAATCCACCGCGCCAATGTCAGCGTTGCAGTTAGCGCGATCTGTGTCGCGGGAAAGTGTTCGATCGGCGCTACACTATCCATGTGGCTGTAGTTCACTCCACGCGGTGAGCACATGCCCTGTCATACAACCTCCAGCGTTATTGCTGCCAGCAACAAGTTCGAGAATCATTCGGCAGAGTTCTCAGCCAGAGTCTAGCGCATGCGCGGCACACTGCCCTCACCACGCCCACCATCACCCTAGCGCCTCGCTGCGACAATTGAGGGAACCAGGCGATGGAATAGCTGGAATAGCGGCCGACTCTTTGCGAATCAACGGTGGAATGCGACCCTTCAAGCAGGTAAGCTTTCAGCACGGTAGGTGGCGCTACTAGCACAACCATACCCGCATCCGGCCCATTACTGAAATGATCTGTATTTTTGCCGAATACATTCTGAATGTCTTGAGTTTCATGTGTATTTAGGAAACATTATTAATATTTTTTCATATAGGTATCATTTCATGCGTTTCAGAAAGCGAATCAAATATTCCGCATTCAAATATTCAGTATTCATATTAAATCGTAAATTATTATTCTTAAAAAAAGAATAAAATACGGTGCTCCTAACCGCAAAAATCTAGGACAGACATGCAACTCGCTAGCAAAGAAGAAAGCTATCTAATTAGAGCGTAAGTGAATTGCTCCAAGAAAATAGTGCTATAATTACCCAAGAGACTGCGCCCTAGTAAATTGTAGGGGAAAACTTCGACCTCATTAAGTTCGAGAGCGTAAAAAAACTATTACTTACGTTTATGAACTTCGGAGTCCGTTAAATATACTTCAGCCATTGTGAATACTCATAAGTAAAATAGATGTGCAAATTAGTTTTTGTCGATTAAGCTGGAGATGAACTAGCATTTGTGACAAATCTTATGCATTGTCTATATTCACTTAATTGAACGGAGATGGGATAAAATGTGCCATTAGCATTAAACATCCTTAAATTTTCCAACAAAATGAGTGCTTTAGAGTCGCCGTAATGCATTCTCACTCAGCAGTGTAAAATGGTGCTTATAATTCAATTAGAACATTGTAATCTTATATTCATTAATTAATGTTAAATGTAGTGTGTATAATTAGATGTCGCTATGCTCATAGATAATCGCATAGCGTTTGTTCATGGTGTAGATGTCCAACTAGAGTTTGAATTCATATAAATAGGCAACGTAACGAGCGGTCAAAATTGGGCTAAATATCTAAATTCCAGTCGGTGTGTAAGTGCTGTGTACGGGTCCTGAGACGGGTTCTTCAATGTAACCAAATCGAATCAAATATGCAGATTTGATTGGATTTTTATTTTTAACCGCAGGGGCTGCTTCTCTGTCCGCAAACCCTGTCGCAGACCCGCCGAGCCCGGCTGAGACGTGCGTTCACTGAAGCCACCGGGGACACTGTTAACTACGTTAAAACGGTGGGCTTCACTATTTGATCATGCACTGCTATATACCAACGACTGTACAATCTTTATAACCGCCAATACCAGACGATTGGTATCGCAAGCAGAATTGTCAACGAACACAAACACGCCACTAGGTTTAGAATAGCTTTGCTACCTAGATATCGATAGCATGTTAGCATAGAGCAGAGCAATAGTTGACCCAAATTTGGCTGAAGAGGAGCTATTTCACCCGCATCGTTGTCAGGTTGTACAGTCAAGGTATCTGTGGATTTATCACCAAAGTAATTTGTTAGTTGGCGAATGTGTCGTCTGTAAAGCTTCGTCTAATGACCACCGTTAGCGACCCCTCACCCCCCTGACATATTATATATCCCCAGCACCAACGCTTCTCACGAACAAATCGTTTTCTGTGCATCCCAGCAAAACTCGTAATTCGATTCGACCCCAGTTTTATCGACAAATTTGTCATATTTTCAGCAGTTCTATAAGGACTTCCAGCGTTGAGGAGAAAACGTTTTGTCATCGCTTTGGGAACCCATTACTCAGGCAAATACACAGCACCTACACAATCATTAGCTATCCATTCATCCACATTTTATGGATAGTAGCTCGATGCACTCTAGATCGACGAATAGATTGCACAAGATCGTTGCTTTTTGACAATTAGTTGTCATATCATTTTATGTTTGCAATACAAATTTCGATTTAATTACATTTCAAATCAAAAAAGGGTTGCAGTTGGATTTTTTTTGGAAACGAACTCTTTATCCAGAAAATGAAAGTTTTAGGGACAATATATTTTTTTTGTTATAATTGATGTCAGTCACTTTTGTATCAGCCGGTTCGAGTTGAATCAAATTCCAACTCCAGCAAGACATGGGATAAGGCCAAAAAGATGATGGAGAAGATAACGTATCAGAGCACAAAAAATTGTTAATACTAAATTAATTTGCGTGCTTCATGCAGAAGCCAACTAAAGCAGAATACAATGGATTTAATCAAATTAACCCATTTCGGTTACAACAGCAAAGCACGCACGTGCATCATTCTAATTGTACAACATAATTTCACGCTAATACAACTGATTTTACGGCAGCGAATTTGCACAAAGAGAAATAAAGCCACCATTATCCGTAATATATTAACCAATAAATAATCATGCATGGGTAAAGCTTTTGTTTAATCTGTCTCATTAATAATAAGGGTTCCTAAGACTTACATATTAAGCATCATTATGTAAAATTTATACCCAAATTCTTCAATAAACACCTTTAGATGATGGGATTCAGGAGTAAGCAGCCGTGATATTGAAGATTATTCTGCATCGCGGCACTATATCATTTTTGTCACCTCGAGATAAAGTGTCTCCATCAGAGACTCCGTTTATTTTACGCTCGAGAACGTTCAGGCTCAAATTACCCTTGTTCTTTTATAAAGTCAAGTTCAAGGTAGCATTAGAGTTCATTATTACGTAATGTTTAGTCTTCCTTAATCCACTTAACAGCGGGCAGCCTATTTGGCAGCAGACCAACGGTACTGTATAATTACATCGGCAAGGCAATTGTATGCAAATGTATTCAGATGTTATAAGTGAGTACTAAGTCAGAATTTCTCTTATTTAAGCTGACACCTGCCTTTTGTAATAATCAGTTACATAATTCTTAGTTGGAAATGGCTTTTGCCATGCTCAACATTTAATTGGCTCATTCTGCATTGTATTTACCAGATCTCTTATTACCACCATAGTTCCACTGTATGACTGTGATATACAAGTGATATACATTTGTCTCATAATATTGGCTAAATTATCATGGCAATAAGAGGTCACGGTAGGGCTCTAGGTCAGTATAGCATAAGTCGTGACAAGAATTAGGTCAGAAGGATTCAACAATTGATTTTTTACTTGTGATTACACATGATAATGCAATTTTATATCTTCACGCTACTGAAAATGAGATATTTCAAACCGCGACATTTTTAAATTAAAGTACCTAATGACACAACGTCCCTCTAAGAAAGGACGTCGTTGAAATTATCCCAGACAGTAGGTATGCAAGTTTCTTAACGATTTCCTTCGCCGTAAAACTCATGCGCATACCCACACTTTGCAGATGAACATTGACCATGTACAAAAAAAGGCTCCGCGTTTTTTATTTCTACGATAACAAATTGATATTAAAATATAAATACTTTGAGTATAACATATCAGTTACGCCAAATACGCCAATAAAAAAAATACTTTCAAAATATTTTTTTTCTCAACAATTTTATTTTGTTTCACAAAGTAACTATATATAGTTACTATAGTTGTTTTTTTAAGGTAGTAGAGAGGTACAAATATCAGTATTGAAATACTCTATGTCACTATTTATACAACCGAAATGCCAGACCACATTTAGTATTAAAGAAAATGTACTGAGTAATAAGTAAATTGGTTCTAGTTTCAATTACATTACTTATTGAAGTGTAGGCATGATTCAGGACGGTATAACGTATAAATAAGTTTTATTTTCGACTGCCCGTAATGCTAGAGTGACTCTTAGGTTCTTTGGAGGCCACACGAGAAATTAGATGCGATAATATTTTGTGATGTTATTTTATATACTTGCCTGGCTAGCTACTGAAAGTATTGACGTGATCGTGCTAATCAGCTCGGCTTTATTGATGAAAATATTAATCAGTTTGTTTAATCTATTATCTATAGTACAAAATCCGTGTGCCATATTTATCAGTCGTAATACATCTCGACTAGCTTTTGCCGGCAACTTCGTCCGCGTGGAAAAGTTACTCCGAGCGCGATTCCGAGATTGTTCTTAGCTTGAAGATAGCCTATAGCCTTCCTCGATAAATGGGCTATCTAACACTGAAAAAAAAATTTCAACTCGGACCAGTTCCTGAGAAAATGCGGATAAACTTGGAGAGTTTTATAAATTAGTACCTATAGATGAATCATAATTACCTTTTTAGTAAATTATAAAAAAAACACAGAAGTTTTAAGTACTAGCTATGGTAATGGTAGTTATTATAATAGATATAATAACTTTAAACTCGAAACTTCTCACATAACCCATGTTCTCACTTCAACAATTTTCGTGAACATATTTCAAAGTAAGCTAGGCAAACCGGAGCAAGCTGTGTTTTGTGCTTGTTGCCAAAAGTGGTTTAACGATGCACAGAAAACATTAAGTACAGCGCACACTACCCCTAGTTAAATAAATAGGGCCATGCAGTAACAACATACGGAAAGTCGACTCTCGTAATTTGCCAGAACACGCACTCTACTGTTACACATAGAAATAGATACTCTTGATTCAGTAACCACTTCCGCGGGCGTCTATGCGTGTGTGCAAAAAATGTCGATCGTCTAAGTGAAGTTGTATCACACCACAAGAAACAGATGAGCCGAAAATGAACTGACCATTCTAATCGTCTTCAACTATGTGGGTTCTGCTAACGCCTATCCCTTCGAGGACACCTCTAGAAATAACTCACCAATAAGGTTACTACAAGCGGGACGGAATCAAGGAAACAATCGTTCGAAATGACACACTCTCACAGACGTGTGCGACTACAAGATTATAAGCAACCCTGGATTAGCGTCAGTAAGGACTGACATGTCGTGGCCGATCGCGTGTACGTATATTTACGTGTTTTAAAGAAATTCTTCTGAACTTCACAATGACAAACGTTGAAAATAAAGTAAAAAGTCACGATTTAAAATGATGCTTGATGGAGCTACCATACTAATTACAAAAATGTGGTTTTAGATTCCTTACGACGTGAGCTTACGCATGCATGCTCAAATATCGTTATAGAAAATTTTTTACACTATTCATACCCAATATACTAATTATATATTTCATAAAATTACCATAAACTACCCAAATACAGGTTAAAATAATGTCTACAATATTTTACCCACATCCAGCAATAAAATAGACACAGAATCTCCACTTGGACGTCTGCCCGTCTGCTGAGTGGAGTCGGGGTTCATACGAAGGCGTAATATTTTCCGCTCAATTTACAGCCGACTCGAGAAATGTTGGAATACATTGAGAACTAAGTATAGGCATGATATTACAGTAAAAGACGGGTCAATATTTTTACTGAAGACAAAAACAATTACAACGTATTGCTCGGCAGTCGCCATCTTAGCCTCATCTCTTAGACATACTGCCCATAATGCTGCTAGGTCACTGAACAATTGAAATAATTATGATTATTTCTGATCACTGATGAAGCAATACAAGTAAAGGGTGTTTACCCCTTTACTTGTATTTTTATCATCATCGTCGGTCGATTCCCACAATCGATTCTGCCAGCGACAAGTCGTATAATATGTAAGTAGCATGATAAGAAACTACATGATTTCAAAATATCACGTTATGCGCATTTGTTAAATATTGCAACTACAAATATTTCAACTGTTAATAGAGTTAGCGAGCACATCACGTTCGAAGTTGATTCGCTCCTGGAATTGCTGGAGAGGGACGATGCAAGATTCGTGTACATGCTTAGAATGGTGTCTGCCCACTTTATATTGGACGCATTAATGTAAGTACCTGGTTGACTGAGCTGTGCTCGGTTTCTTCTTCACACAAAAAACTCCGGTGAACGTCAGTCTCGAACCGGGGTACTCTAGTTGCGTTATCGCCCCGTAAGCTGAAAGCCTCACCTTTGAGCTACCATACCTTGATATATAGATGTCTGTGAAATTTCCTGTCGTATTGTAATGATATTTTTTCAGTGCCTGAAAATCTGGTTAAAACTATGTTTTCCAAAAATTTTACCTAGCTAGATCTATTTTTTGCCAACATGCAAAATTTCATGAAACTGATTCTATATGTTTATAGACAAGAATTGCTCGTTTAAAGATATAAGATTCTGGCTGCGAAACAGTTAAGATAAAAAAAATAGGGGTGTCTAATAGCGACAGTATTTCTACCACGTTGAAGCTATATCTTAAGTGGACGGCGAAAGACTCGCCATCTGTCACTTTGCGATCTGAATAATAAA
The DNA here is from genome assembly GCA_929442735.1 of Watsonalla binaria. Lineage (NCBI taxonomy): Eukaryota > Metazoa > Arthropoda > Insecta > Lepidoptera > Drepanidae > Watsonalla > Watsonalla binaria. The sequence goes on from OV838932.1 coordinate 5,443,320, forward strand.
CAATGTTCAGACATTATCACACGGCACCATCGACGTCTAAACTAAGCAAAGCTTGAACTGTGGTAATAAAAATAAAAAAAGATGTAAGTTACTTTCTTTTATACTTTTTTTTGTAAACATTCCTTCCACCTCAAAGCAAACAAAATATTCACCACGTAAATATTTCCCCTGACGTGCGAATCTAATTTATCTTCTGTGAAAAGCGATAGTTCAAAAACCTTTACCTACTTGCAAACTTTTCTCCAATTTAAAATAAGCCTGAGATTCTATATAAATATGCTCACGACACCCACATTTCACCGAATATGATTAAGTGCCAGCGTGACAGAGGCTATGTCCATCGCCGTCTCAGGCACTAAACATACGTCTTTGAATTACTTCTCAGACATATGCAGGTTTCCTCACGATGTTTTCTTTCCCCATAAAGTTAGTGAAAAACTCATTGGTATAGGCCTCACTGGGATTCGAAGTTGCGTCGCTTGCGTAGCAGGCGAATGTTTAACCCCGAGTCTAGGCTTCTATGGATTCTATGAATGTGACAAATGGATTCCTTGTTTCAAAGCAATCCTCATGCACGAGGCTAAATAGGATATCCGGTAATTACGCCACATGAACTGTATAACATGATAAAACAAATTAATCCGATGGTAATTGACACAAATTGTTTCAGAAACATAGATAGCATTGTTTGCATCGTTTCAGGCATTGAGTATTTAAGTGATTCCAATTATGTCCGCTTATTAAATTCTGCACTATCCGCTGCGGTGTAGCGTCAACCAATGCCCAGATAATTACTGTATCAACCGCGGGTGTGCTCATTTCTACTCCACATAACCCGGAGAACATTAAGCTTTATTGGACATGTGAAATTTTTGTTTGCTTATTTAGGCTGGCAGAAAGTTGTAATTAGATTGGGGACTCCATGTTGGATTTTAAAAGTTGCTTGTTATTTTAGGCACGATTCATCTTGATGTTAAAATACAGTCAATCTTAGCAGTTTATGATTACTTCAGATTATTAGCTTTGGATTCGATGTGACGTAATAAAATATTGAGTATCTATGGTTAATAATAATGAGTATAATTGTACAAAATCTAAATCTTCTAGCGGTGTATCCGCTGGAATTTAGATTTATATTTGGAGAATTTAAATTCTGTGTTTTATTTATTTTTATTGTTTATTTCTTTTTATTGTATTAAATTTAATTTCATGACTTATCATTCTTAGGCTTAGTAGATCAAATTAAACTGCAAATGCAATCTTAAATTATAATGGGAAAAAATATATGCTGAAATGTCTAATTATTTCAATCACGGACCTTCTATTATTCTTAACAATTCTTAACATTGTCTGGATACTTTTTTTGCTTCACGTTTCAATCCTGCTTATATTCAATAACTCTGTTCACACTGACGAAAGTAAAACAATTAAGTTTATACAATAGCTGCTCTAGAATTCCTAAATAGAAATAAATTACAGCTAGCACTTGCAATGTCGGTCTAGAACAATACTTTGGGGTAAGAGATAGTTGTTGGCGCTTGATCAAAATCCAACTTCATTATTGCCAAAGCCATTATGCCGACAGCCTTGTCTAAGACAGGACAGCATTTCCGTGCTCCTTTCAATTTAATGCTGTAAATTTTCAACTTTATATCTCCAGTTTCCGACACTCCCAAATGCACATAAAAATAATAGTGTTCAATTTAGAGCCTTATTGCCTTTTGTACAAGCGACGCGAGTTTGATCGATTTCAGTACTTCAGATGTAAACTGTCTCTACGAATGAGTACTAAGCGTTTTAATGTGATGATTTCATACCACGAGCTTCACGGCGGAGGAAAAATATCGTGGGGAAACCTAAATATTATGACTGAGAAGAAATTCGAAGACGTAGATTGCGAGGAAAGTTCCCAAGATGGCGAAGAAAATAATAGGTGTTTGTTAAAATCTCCTTCTTACCTCTTTGGGGACCCTTGGGAGAGCGTGGGCATATTTATTTATATTAATTATTTATTCGTAAAAATTAAAATTCACGAAAATATTCGGAAAAATCTTGGATTCCTTCTGAAATTTCCGATTTGATGATGCAAATATTTTTGCCTTGTGGTCAGTTCCAGGTGCTGTTTCAGCGTATTCCGCGTTTATTATGGCATGGTTCCAATGTGCCACAATAGGGTTACCATGTGGAACTTTGTCATATAAATTATACCGCAGATGCGGTCGCACAATACGTTCCATTACATTGAACTAATGCGCTCGGATCGAAATACCATATTCCTATCGGTTTAATAGGACAGATAATGATTAAACTTCAAATGTAAATATATATTGTGTGTGTGTTTACATCTGACTACATTTTAAATTGGACGTACCAAAAAGTGTAATTATTATTGTTGGTTGTTAATCTAGGCAAATCATATTCGGTGAAATGTGGCTGTTGTTGTTGCAACACCTTTGCTTACTCCGGGCACCCTTCTGGGATGGCGTGAGCATATTTATATCAGTTGTTCCAATGTCTGTGACTGGAATCAACTTAAATAGTTTTGTATGCCAGCTGCGCCTCTCAGTTTTATCGAAGATTAACAATAAAAACTATTTTACTTTGTGATAATTTCCGTTTCAGAGATTAACCGGACAATTTTCACTATATATGTATAATTTAATATTAAAGGACATGGCACAGTTGCTATTGCGCATATCATTCGATCAGCGAAGCTAAACAACCCTAGCCCTAGCCAGTAATTGGATGGGTGACCGCCCGAGTTCCCTCCTTGCCTCGGAGAGCACGTTAAGCCGTCGGTCCTGGTTGCCAATTTATCATCTTTGGCAATCGTTACAGGTCAGTCGGAGGCCTAAAATAGTCTGACAACTGGTTTAACCCAGATCACAGATTTTCCTCGTATAAGACGTTGCAAAGGTCAGATGGCAGTTGCTTCGTATAAAAAATAAGGTGATCAGCCACATCGGGTTGAATCAAGTGCCGACCCCGACAATGTATAAGGCCCGGGAGATGATATATTCCATAAACATTTTGTAAAAAGCGGATGATTTGGACACTGCTTACTTTTACTTTAACTTCCCTCAGAACTTTTAGTTTTCTATAAAAATCTAATTTCAAGGCATCACCTTGAAACAAACAAACTGAACTCATACATTGGAAAGTATGATTGCCTAAACGACGGCAGTCCGTGTTTGCTTCGTATGAAATTACCTATTGATTACATAGAATGTCTATCTATCTACGCTCAAGGCGGTGTTATCGAACACAATAGAATATATTTACTGTCACTAAAGTATGTATTATTTATTTTGTACTAGCTATGCCCCGCGACTTTACCCGCGTAGAATTAATTTCATAGGTCACCCTTGGAACTCATATGTTTTTTTTAAATAGAATTCCCTAAGTTACACCTTCTAAAATTTGCTACCTGCCAGTGAAATCGGTTGAGCCGTTTCGGAGATTAGCCGGGGCAAACAGACAGATAGAATAAAAAATATAAATTTGTATTTTAATATCAGTACCGTTATATAATTTCATACACATTTAGTGAAAAGCTGTTATGTTGGAATTACAGACGGACACTTCAGTTTTACTTATCTAGATAGTAGATGTATATATTACTCGAAATTGTAAGAATCAATTTGAAATGTGTAATTACGGAGCTTCTTCTCAGTAAAAGCGACCTTGCGAACCCGACATTTAATTAAGATATTTTCAATCATTAAGAACCTTAGTTTTCGAAGACTATGAAATTGGGATTCAATGCAATAGAATTGGAGAAAATAGCCCTCTGAGTATTGAGTACAGTCGAGGCAGGCTGTATTGAATATGTTTCGGAATCGGTAGTATTATATAGCCAGCTGCGTGATATTGCTGCTTTCTTTAACTTACGAAGGTATTTGAATGTATCAATACAATTTAGTTTTGTTTTCCAATACCTCCTAAATAATATAAGTACCTAATAGGATATTTTTATACGAGCATATTGATCTTAACTAACTACTAGCGGCCGAACCTCACTTTCGGGTGCAGACTATTAGAAAACGTATTTTCCTTCCTATATTTCAATGTAATGCACTATTTTTCGCTATAAACCCATTGGAGTTCAAATCCGACATATAAGTAAAAAAGAATTATCAAGATCCGTAGCGTTGTTTAGGATGAACGATGATAACGATGACTTTAATCAGACAAAATTATATATCAAATAAAGGCGTGTTAATTACACTATTTGTATCTAACTCAAGAACGGCTCAACCTCTTTGGCTGAAAATTTCCGGTGAGGTAGCTTAGAATGAGGAGAAGGACACTTTATATCGTTCTCGTGGAAGCTGACATAAAATGTGCTATAACACAATAAAGACTCCGCGGGTGAAACAGCGGGGTACAGCTAGTTAGAAAGACTTCAATTTATTTGAAGAAAATTTAATTCTAAAGTTAATACAAAAATTGGTCACAGAAGCAAAATAGATAATCTTAACGACCACATTTAAACTGAACAAAATGTATGGGAAGCCCTCAGCAAGATTAATCCCAGTCTAGATATCGGTCTTTTAGTTCCAGCCTTTTCAACTGGCGCTATATCCTGTGGCTTGTAACCTTTATCGCGGTTTCCAGAATAGAATCCCTTCCTATAACACACGACCGACCATAACTTTAATATCTCCCCGGGATGGACTTCATCCATATAGATTAGGTACGTAATAAGCCGTAAAATTTAACAACCGCTGGTGATTCCTTTCCTATACGTTCACTTATCAATAATGCGTTTGTATTATGGACCAGCGGTAAAGCTCTTCAAAGTTGGTACGGAAACATTTTTCTTATGTATGTGTAGATTATGTTTTATGAAGAACTTAGCAATTATTTGAATGCAAAACCGTTTTTCTGGGTAAGTGTAAACAGTTCGGTCAAACTTACTAAAGTACATGTCGGGGCTAGTATGCCCGGTGGTTTGTGTGGGCACCGCAATATTTGTGATCTACGGTACAACTCGTGTCACATAAAATGTTTTTACCCCGCTTCCTTGTTTAACCAACTGAATAACAAGTATTCGTCCTCTTTATATTCAGAGGTTTAGATAAATTTGTGCTCTTTTACTTTTCTCTTTGTTTTCGGGAGACAAGCGTCGTGATAACATCTTTATAAGGTTGAAATGTCAGCACTTTCGCGAGAAAATTACTGCTGAAAGGATAATCGTTTGCATCGTTTTATAACGAAATATATTTTAAATCAAACCAATCTGCGGGTCTGGGACGTATCTCTTTAGAAGATTGATGTAGCGTACCATAAGCTAATAATAATGAGGGTCGTGTATTCGATCTTCGCTTTTATTATAAGAGTACTATGGTTGAATTTGCCTTGTAGGTGTAGTCTCACATGACAGGATACTTGGATAGTTGTGACCACTAACGATCTGAGTGATTGGATCGTGTTGTCAGTTTTATAAGGAGATCAGTGTCGGGGCTATTAGTCCAATTACGCCCGTGTTTCATGCTTGAGATAGATACAGACACTTTAGGTGTAGTTAGTTAGGCAGTATATTTTGGTATATCAAATTAATTGGTAACTTATTTGTGAAAATATATTATTTGCGTCTGAAATAAGTCGAATAGTTCCGAATTGAGTTTAAAGGTAACGTCAGTGACAGAAAATTTCTATTTGTATATTCTTTTTCCACCGTGCATATTCACCACTTATAATTAAAATAGCTTCTGCCCACGACTTCGTTTGCGTGGAATAGTTACTTTGGGCTAACGTTAACTCTAACCCGTGATAGGTCTTATTGTGATCATATTATAACCTAAAGCCTTCCTCGAAGAAAGGGCTATCTAACACTAAAATAATTACACAAATCGGACCGTTAGCTCCTGAAATTAGCGCGATTATAAGTATAAATTTGTATAATACAATAAGATAGATTGAATTCACGAAGAAAGTTTGTGTGCAATAAACACTTTTCTTTATTGAATATAGACCAATCATGATGAAAATGAAGAAGACAAGAATAGCTCTAAGCCGGGCCAGGTCCAAAGCAAAGAGTTAATGTTCTTACTTCAACTCTTGGTATGTTATGTAATTCTAACAATTAATATTGAATCATATTTCGTAAAAAAAAAACATTGCATATATAAATCCAAGTATATGCAAATTTCATAACAAGTACGAAAATCATGTTTGAGTTTCCTTTCGTACATTAAACATTTAAACAGGCGCATGTGAGTGTTGCTCCATTTTAAGGACTCCAGCTAAATAATTCTCACAAAGTGAATTCTGTGTAAACAGTCAACACTCGAGCAATATTGTATGTATATCTTTACAGATAAATAAAATTTGAGTGTAACAATTGCTTCTGCTTTTCCAATTACCATAGTCTTCTATAATATATACGATTCTCAAATAAAAAAATCATAATATAATAAATAAATGACGATAAATATTTATAAGATAAGTAAAATTTTAGTGTCTGTTTGTATATCCAAAATTACAGTTTTTCACTAAATACATATGAGAGTATATACCGTACTGACATTAAAACCAGTTTTCTCTGTCTGTCTGTTTGTTCCAACTAATCTTCGAAACGGCTGGACCAATTTTACAAGGAGTAACTTAGGTTACTGTTTATTTAAAAAACATTAGGTTACTGCGAGTCACCCATGAAAGTAACTCTACGCAGGTAAAATCGCGAGGCACAGTTAGTTTCAATTAATTATTATATGCGTCCTTATGCTTGGTCCACTGAAAACAGTATTGAAACTAGGTACTTTCCACTGTAGGTATGGGTATGTGTACAACATATATATACCTACAGGTAAAAGTATGTGGAGTGTAGTAATTAAATACGCTACGATAATTGATTCAGATTTATTTGGGGTATTCACTTACCCATTTTATTTACAACCCGAAACATAAAAAAATCTTTTCGCACAAGCCATTCGGACATCTTATGTCAAATCACTTTTAAACAAGATTTGAATTTAATATAAATAAAAAACATTATAAACGAAAGAGCTTCACTACCGCTACACCACCCCCCACAGGTATAGGTATGTACAACATACCTATAATGATCTCCTACCGAAAATCGGTTACGGCGGCTAATCTCAACAAGGATTAGCCATGTGAGCAGGAGATATTATAGTGCAATAGTGTATGCTCAAACACAGGTGCACTCTTTATTCCCTCACTTTCATAGTCCGATGGGACGGCAATCCGACACGACCGGAGAGAGATCAGGCGTAGGACCAACGGCTTAACGTGCTTTCCGAGGCACGGGGGTGGACACACCGCCAACTTCCAAACTCCGGGCATTTTATTGTGAATTTCTTGACAGTAACACCCAATATAAATTTTTGGGAATCGAACCCGGGACCTGGTGATCGGCAGGCGAACGTACTTATCACTAGACTAACGAAGCAGCTAGCTAACATACCTATACCTACAGTGGAAAGTAAGTCAAGGCAAAGTAACACGGTACAAGGTCGCGGTTGTAAGTTTATTCGTAACATAAACCAAGGTTGTCAGTCCATTTTGTCAATGAGATAGCATTTCGGGGCTCTATGAACGATTTTGGGAGTTCCCTTTCCTTCAACTTACCTTTGGAAGTTTACGATACAACCATGAAGTCATCTCATTGCGTATTTTAAAGGATTTGAGATCTGTTTGCTAAGATTTAAGACTAGTTGACTAGTGTAGATTCTTTAAGGTATCATTATATTGTATTGGAGTTTAATTTCCGTGTCTATTTACGTATTTGCCGACAGACTTATAGATTGGACGGGTAACCACCCCCTTCGGAGGTATAGCTATATAATATGAGAAACACGATCACATTATATGCTGCTTTACATTAAACTGCTTTTAAGTAATTATATCACAACGCAATGAGTTAGTAATAGAATTTTACTAACGAGTAGATGTTTAAGCCCCATGTAATAGGGGGCCACTAACCATGCACTATTCTAAACTCCGGGCTATTCCTAGGATGAAAAACCCAGTAACACTTAGCCCGACCTAGGGATCGAACTTAAGACCTCTTGTTCCAAAACCGCATTCGCGATCATTGTAACAACGAGACAGCATAAACGAAAAATTATGTCATTCAATTCATATTTGGTTTCATAGCATATATATACCGCAAGTAATTTTAGCCCAAGGTAGCCGTTGACCCTTGCTTGAGTCGCTTATTTGCCTTTGTTGTGCTAAACAACCTTTCAAGGCGAGATTTAATTTATTATAATTCAGGCAAATACATGAAAAATATGTCGGCCCTCTCTATTTCTTGCAATTAATCCTCCTTTCAAACTAGCAGGAATTAAACGCGAAGGCAGAGTATAAATTGCGACTAGAGTTGCGCTCTCTAGGTTGAAAACAAATATTAAATGTTGGAAGCTAAGGGCTTTATTTGTATAGTTGATATTAACTTTTATGATTATATTTAGCACACTTTCATATATATATTTTCCCTTTGCAGGCTCAAAACTACGGCAATTATTTTTCACTACTTAATTTGGGGTAAACAAATTTTAGTTCTTGTAAATATTAAATTTATGAAAAAAAAATCTAAGTGCTGACTGAATAACAACGGTCATGGAGACATGAAATGTGGAGGGTGTGTTCGTGGTCATGCTCAGTAAACATTAACAAAGGGTTTTTCGAAAATCTACCACAAATGTGGTTGCATTTCATATTTTTAATCTAACTTGCGAAGTTGTGACGGAAAGCTAGTAATTATAATATGATATTATTTAGTACATAGGTGATTTAATCTAGAAATTCTTATCTCATTTTTTTTCTATGTCTTAACTCAGCAATAATGCCCCTGTCATAAGCCGTCGGGGTTGTAAGCTTCAGAATCAGTATCAGCATGATATACATTTTCTTTGAATAAATTACCACTATTAAGCCCTTGAAACTGGAAATTTGCTTCCCATCAAATACCACACTGTCATGTTATAAAGGTATTGTAACATCTCTATCTGGCCCTTCAGCACCCTTTTGAAGTCGTAAAAGTGAAGAAAAGAAGACATTAAAATGTTGGTGCCTTGGTTATGGTACCGATTTGTTTCTTTGTAAACAAATGAAACGTTACGTTGATGGTTTTCGAACCCAAACTTATTTTGTTTTACATCTTATTTTCCGAGGAAGGATTTTATTGCCGAACAACTTTACGATCAGCAGTTTACTGCTACCGTCTTTTGATTTTCTGACGATGACATTGAAAAGTTAATTGAAAATTGTGTCTAAGTGGATAATATTTCGCACTATTCATAGAATAATGTTTTAAAATTTGTGTTTAAGCTAATTAGGGATTTTATTTTATAAAATGTAACTTGACAAGTACAATTTTATGACTCTACCAGAAAGATAAAATTAAAACGAGGAAAAAAGTATGAGACAAACGCTATAAAAACTCGAGGTAATCTTTTAGTAATGTTATGTATGGTAAATGTAGTATGAAAGTGTCAAAAGATACCTATTTTGCGGTAACAAAGAAGAGTACCTACAAGTTCCATAAAAAATTCAAAGGTGAAAATTAAAAAAGTGGCCAAATGTAGTAAGAGGGATACCTCTTACTACATATTGTACTTGGAGCCTATTTCAGAGAATGACTTACCAATTTATTCAGAAGGGTAAGTTGGCTGCAGGTGGGGTATATCAAGGTGTTTTTAAATTGGTCCAATTTTCGTCGGACGAAACTCAGTACCACCTTAAATAAGTATGAGAAAGTACGAGTTATTTTGGTATGTACATTACGTAAAAGAATTAATTGAAATAATTTGCATTATTCTGGATTATACCACTGCATAGAATAATGTATAGATGGATGACCATAAACGCTACCAACATTTTCATTCGGATAAATACACTCGTGCGATTATAACAGAAAACATTGGAACGTTTTCATTGTAACGTTTTAAAAAAAGTACATGCATATACCACGCCTATATACCTCGCAGAGATAGATAGATATCGTAGGTAGCACAGAATAGGGGAAATAGCCTATTGTCATTAATCTCCGGGCTGCTAAAAATCGCATAAAACATCATGTTCGCTTCGAACCTAGGACCTCGTGTTCCACAGTGGTACTTGCAACCATAAGACCAACAAGGCGATTTAAAAAAGATGTAAAAATTAAATACACCCAGAACAGCAACGATATTCGGTCGTATCAGAAAAATACTTTTTAAATTAACCGCATGTTTTGAAACTCAGGCTAAAATGTTCCAAGATTGTACATAGTTGGGCGGAGTTCATTCTTCCGGCTATGAAAACAAAGGGAGAAGGACATAAATTTAATCCGCGCTTCTATTACCCGGGTAGAGTTCAGTCACGTTGTTTGGTTAAGAAAACAAATAAAACGAACGACAAAAACAACTGTAACTCATTGATGTAATCCGATAAATGCTGACCTTGATCAATGACAATCATGGTTAAGTCTACAGGAATACTGCTATCGCTATAGTATCGGATACTCTATCGGATTGACAGCTTATTACCTAAGAGCGTTGGGATATGGTATATACAATGCAGTTTCATTTATAAGGCTGTTAGAAAGCGGAAATAAGAAGAGCTGTGTAAAAAGCCGTGGTGGCCTTGGGGTTTAAGCAGTCGCCTGCTACACTAGCGACGCGAAGTTCGAATCCCAGCGAGGCTAGTACCAATGAGTTTTCTAAAAAAAGCCTATGTGCAGTGATTTCACCCCACGTGCTTTACGATGAAGGAAAATATCGCGAGGAAACCAGCATATGACTGAGAAGTAATTTAATGACTTATGTAGGTATAGTGCCTGAGACGGCGATGGACTCACCCTCTGTCACGTTGGCACATAGTCATATTCGGTGAAATGTGGGTGTTGTTACAACACCTCTGCTTACCCCTTCGGGGACCCTTCTGAGATGGCGTGAGCATATATTATTATATTAAATAAGAAGAAAAAATCGCTTGCATTTATTTGTAGTCATAAAATTTACTTTTTACTCTCGGAGGAGCTCGTGGCACAGTTGCTATTGCGCATGTCGTTCGATCAGCGACGTTAAGCAGCCCTTACCCAAGCCAGTAGTTGGATGGCTGACCACCCGAGTTCCTTCCGTGCTTCGGAGAGCACGTTAAGCCGTCGGTTCCGGTTGCCAATTATCATATTTGGCAATCGCAAGTTTGTACGTTACTTTACGCTGCGGGCGGATTCTAGTATTCTTATACTTTTATATTATGGAAAAACCATGGAGACATATTTGGGTAACAGTCTATCAAGTCTTTTATTTGCACGATCTTGCTCGCCCGCCGTTTCGTTAATACGTGCATAGCGGCGTGTAAGTACCACGATTTTGCTTTAAATGTACGAAATGTGATAGCCTTAATTAAACCTTAAGCGCAATGCCAACATTTTTCGCCACAGTTGACTTAACAGAAATGCGAGCTAAACTTATTCGGAAAATTGCACAGACCGTAGACGCTGTTTTACTAAGAAATTAAAAATTGGAAAAAAAATATATATATAAATCAATTATGTAAAGGGCAAATAACCGTTTGTATAAAAATAACTATGCTTCCATGAAGTGTCAAAACAACTATTTACCATGCCACAATTAGATGTCATCTATCACGCGAATTCCCAAAAGCATTTAGTTTTTATAAAACGAATTTATAAATCGGTAGCTACAAATATTAATTCGTTCCTAACGAAATGGTTTTCTATTAAATGCTAAATGCATCTGAGGCAAATTGCAACGGGTAGCTAATCGCCCTTGACTTCGCGCTAACCCAAGCCTTTTCCAAAGCCAACTATTTTTTGATTCTGAAATCAAATTGTTATGGACGACAACGCTATTCTAGCCTACCATGGCTTCATACCTTATGCGTATAAGGGTATTAATAGCAAAACCAAGCTGAAGTACAAGAAAGTACAAGCAGCGAATTTACTAATCCATTTATAATAATTTTCCGTCTGCAACTTCGTTCGTCCGGGTTATAAACTATATATCTCTAATTTATCTCGATTAGGAATACAGTCTATGTTATTCAGCCATAAAGAAAAAAAATTCTACATATAATTAGAATATTTGAATTTACACAATAGGTTTGAACTAATTGCTACAAGAAATATAAATCTATCTTGTTTATAGTATCATTAAATGCAAAAATTATTTGATTTAATATACATTAGTAATATCAGCGCAAAATGTCCAAATCCGTTGTATTTTGATCGGGTACAAGCTGCAATAATTTATAACTATAATAGTTAACTGTTAAGTAATCCGAAAGGTATTAATTAAACGTATTATTACGCGCAATATTCCCAGCACGATTTACTTGAAAACCTTCTATTATTGCACTTCCCTACTATAAGATGCTATTTAGCATAACAGTACGGTATTATTACGTTAAGCTAACATTTCAGGTATAATAGACACCAGTAAAGGTAATTAATTCCCGTTTGAATTTGAATTAGCAATGATAATGTGACACGTAGCGGTAACGCCTATCGCCGGAAGCATCCAAATGCGATCTGGCATGCCTACCGTTGAATATTTATGGTAATATTATACTTGACGACAAATTCCCTTAGTCCATAGTATGAGTATGTGTATACTCGAGTAGGTAAAAATATTTTATGCTGTAAATTTTCTTCAAGGAATCATGTTGGGAGTTTATCTGTCTATAGGTATTAAGGGAATCGTGAACAACTTTTTCTTGATTTTAATGATGCCGACCAGACATGCTAGTTGACGGAAAAAATAGGTCTAGCATATTTATAAAAATAAAAGCATTACCAATATTTTCGAACATGCATGTGGATGGCTTAGAACGACGTAACTTGAAGTAAAACTGTACTTTTTATTTATTTCGTTTTCACACAACTATAACAACTTCATTAAACATTTTGAAGTAAGCAATTGCACACTGTGCATAAACTCCTGTAAATGTTTACATATATAGATTAAAAAAATATGGATATCTCGTAATACTTTATAGACACATATAACAAAACCTATTGATGCCCAGTCAGAGTCAAATTAAAACCAAATTAAAATTAAATTAATCCACATGTGCTCATAATATATTTATGAAAGCTAAAGCTCGTAGCTGAATATAATCCAATTTATCTAAACAGACACCAAACGGGCAGATGTCAATCTATCTGTCTATCATTCACCTGGCTAAACTAATGTACTAAGCCACTGAACAATCCAGCCAAGACTGCTTGACCAATTCAAGCAGACTTGACCGGACTTACGCCTTTGTGACATTCACAAACTCAAGCAGAAAGAAAGCTAGTACGGTATAATATTGGTGGTAAAGTCATCTCCCTGGCCTTATCCCATACATTGTTGGGGTCGGCACTTGATTCATTCCGATGCGGTTGATCAACTGATTTTTATACGAAGCGACTGCCATCTGACCTTCACAACACCTTTTACGAGGAAAATCTGGATCTGGGTTAAACCAGTTGTCAGACTATTTTAGGCCTCCGACTGACCTGTAACGATTGCCAAAAATGATAAATTGGCAACCGGGACCGACGGTTTAACGTGCTCTCCGAGGCACGGAGGGAACTCGGGCGGTCACCATCCAAATACTGGCTAGGGCTACGGTTGCTTAACTTCGCTGATCGAATGATATGCGCAATAGAGACGGTGCCAAGAGCTCTTTGGTAGTAAAGTAAGGTCACATATTACTTGCAAATGAGAATAACGTCAAACGATATCTTTTAGGAAACGACGTACTTTGTCGCATTGGGAAATGTCGCCATATCCTAGAATACAGAAGAGCGGTCAGCGGTCAAGCGCAGTTTGCTAGTACCATTAGTAAAAGGAGTGAAAATGTGATCGGCTTTATCGTTATTAGTAACCATTATGGCCTGTGGTTTCGTGTACCTTATTGCTACGCTAGGTGACGCAGATTCATTTCCATGTGAGGGAAAACATGATAAGTATTATCATCATATTTACATTAAATGCTTGCTATTAATTATTACCTACATACTATCTGTACCCCGTGTTTTCATCCAGATATGGATTTCGTTGGTGGCCCGTGGAACTCTAATGTTGTCTTCTAAATAAAAGTAGCTAAGTAAATTCTTTTAATATCAGATTGTGAAAGTTTCGTTAAAATCGGTTCAACCGTTTCGGAGGTTACCAGGAACAAACAGATAGAGTAAAATGTTAAGAATTGTTATTTTGATATCACTACCGTATATTGAATTCCTAAAATACACTTCAATTTTATTAATCCATATATGTATAGATCAAATCCTGTGCAAACAGAGCTAGTCTTAATATTTTGGACAAATTCACATAATGCCTTTGTAAATTATAACTATGTTTATCCCGCTGTATATGCTTCATTATCATACAATGTCATTAAAATCCATTCATATTCTCGTGAAAGATCAACAGACATCCATCCATACATACATCCGCAGTAATATATTTTCACGTTTATAATATAAGTAGTATTTATAAAAACAAACATATTAAAAGTACTCATAATTCTACTGAGGAAAATATCTTATGAAAAATAATCTCTTACTGAGTATTCTTTGAAACTTTTAACTCCATTTGAACTATCAACAAAGAATCGTCAACCTCCGCTTGAAAACGTCTCTAACAAATAAACAAGTAAAAACTTTAATGCTTTCGTAAATACTCTTTTAGCTGCACTATTAACAGCTGGGATCGTGCCGCTAACAGCTTGTGACGAATTATGGCTAAGTGAACGCTAATGTTGGTTACTAAAGTACAGTATCAGTGCTTCCATGTACCCAAATGTTAATTAAACGCAAACTAATATTAATTATTCATATAAGGTAACTGACCCCTGGTAAATTACTTGTTCTCACGACAAAAGTCTAGACTTTATGCATAATGAGACACACACATACGCAGTTAATGTGTAAACAAAATACGCCTAGATAGAAAACGTTAACGCCTGTATTGAGGGTAGTACTTATAATACATCTCTGCCTACCCTTTAGGGTATATATCGCACATATACAGGGTCTAGACTTTTTAGCATAGATTTCTAGCACATTTTTGCCACAGAACGGCTGCTGGTGAATATTTTCTTCGTTACAGTTAGTATTTATTTTTGTGGTAAAAAGCATAGTACTTGTTAGATGTATTGTTGATGTGTGGAACATAAGGCAATATTAATTTTTGTTGGTAAATTAATAAAAAAATGCGGCTAAAAAACTTCAACATTTTTATAAAATAAAATATTAAATAGTATGAGATTTTTTTATTTTATTTTATTCAGATTGACGAGTATATATACCACAAGCCGATGCTCTGTTCCCAAAAATGTGCACCTAAAATGTCTCGACTATGTATAACCGGGCAAGTATCTACACTCCGACCTACTAAACCGAATAACACTTAGCTTGACCCGGGAATCGAACTCAAGACCTCGTGTTCGCACTAGCGTTTGCAACCAATGCACCGAAGAGTCATTTTAGTTGACGCACTGGTTTGAGAATGATGAACAACGAAAAATGTATTACCACCGATCCGGGTATTTGCCAAAGAAAAAATGAACAGGAACATGCTTCAAGTACAAACATCGAAAGAAGATAAACGAAAATAATATTCTGTTTCATAATCTGGGCACACACGTAAACAACCACGTGTATGGTACCAAGAACGTACGTCTATGCATGAAATGCCTTTCATCCATTTCCTTAGTGTGCCATGATTGATTGCACTCAAATTATACATAAAAACTCATTGTTGGTAACAATAGAAGCAGCTGAATACATAAATGGGATTTATTCATTCCTATGAATAAAATAACCCACAACTCACTGCAAAGGCTTAACCTTACTCTAATGATTCGTGGATTATAGCGTCACTCAAAGTTCGAAGCAATTAGCTGTAAAATGTTAGCAAATAGAGCGCATGGTTTTACGTCTGCGCATATGAGATCCATAAAGACAAAGATTTTGGACTTTTAAAAAACGTAGATATTTATTGGATTTTTGGATGAAATGATAAGAGGAATATAAGACAATGTTTATTTTTGGTCTAAAATTAAAATTCGAATAACAAAACTAGCCCAAAAATAAATAAATATCTATCTATAGCCTTCTTCTATAAACGGGCTAAGACATAAATTATTTTTCAAGTCGGACCCATAGAACAACATTGTTGCATATAATTTCTCGTTCTTCTCTTTGGTCTTCAGTTAGTAAAATTAAAAATTTGATCTGTAGATATATTATCTTATATATTATTAGATGTATCTTCTGTACCTACCTACATATGCTGACACGAGTTTCGAGCGCTCCGCGAAAATAGTGAGGATAAATGGATAACGTATATGCATGTATTTTATCGCGCTCGCGTCGCATTCTACTACTGCGCATTCAGCGCTCAAAAGCCGTGACGGAATCTTTACACTGGTTTTTTTTCCTTAGTGATGGTAATACAAAATAATAGTCACTTTTTGAACTGGAGGCGATAATAACTTAACTAAATAATCCAAAAATAGCCGAAAATCAAAATTTCTATTCTACATGCAATTGCACTCATCTCTCGACTCTTAACTTATAAATACAAGTGAGTATTTGTTTGTTTTTCTGTTCAATAATGTAGTTGTAGTCTAGACTTGTCTTGTAAGGTATTTGCCCCTTGACTCTGAGAAAAAAACTTTTGGAATCATATTGTAGAAACATTCGCTATACGAGAAGTTATTATAACATAATATTAGCTGGTGCCCGTGACTCTGTCTGTGCAGAATTAATAATATAGATATAGAAACAGACACTTTAATTTTATTTATCTGTATAGATAATGCTTTGAAAATACCCTTTGTAAATTTAAGGTGTTCTAAATTAATATTTCTTACAATATTTATAATGTTACTAAAAACTAATTACAAGTAGAAAACTTGGCCCAAATCAGTGTCTCTCGGGATCGTGCCAAGAAGGCTGGCAGCATTGCCACGTGGAATAGCAATGCTGATTATCTGAGCGAGAAAAGCCCCAGCCCGCTTGTCACGAAAAGCTTCTACCAGACGACTTGTAACCTCATTAGAATAGAATAGAATAATTTATTTGAAAAGTTGATGAGCATCTGGACACTAAGGCCTCAGAGTTGCAACCGCAAACGCAGAAAATATGTATCCCTGTCCAATGCAAGCATATTTCCGGCGCTCCGATATAGAATAGAGATAAATTAAATTGAAGTGTCTTTTTGTAATTCTAAAATAACAACTTTTCACTAAATGCATATGAAAGTATATACAGTACCTACTGACATATGGGACTTTCACTAGCAGATAACTAATGTTACAAGAAGAAACTTAGGTAGGTACTTAATTAATAGTATTTTTCAGAAAGGTCAAATTCGGAGAACTCGTAACCGAAGAAAGTGTATGAAGAGATGCATGAATGTGGATAAAGCGAAAGAAGTATGTAAGGATTGTGGCATGTAGCAAACGGTGGTCTCTGCCTACCCCCATGGGATACAGGCGTGAGCATATGTATGGATGTACTTCTATTCAAAAAAAAACGTTATTGTTCTGCCCATGGGTCCACCCATGAAATTAAGTCTACGCGGGTGAAACCGCGGGGCACAGTTAGTGAGCTATATAATTGCAGTTTTACTGAAATCCATGCTTCAGTTTTTACGTGAAAGAGTTACACACATCTATACAGCCAGACATCCATATATACAAACTTTCACGTTTATAATATTAGTAGGATGTCGGATTATTCGGACTCGATAAAAATAACAGTTTGTACATTGGACTACTGTGAGTTTCAAACTAATTACACTTTCATGATCGCAAAAAGTTCATCTTTTGTAAGTTTTGTGAGTCATCCAGTGGAATTGACTAAGTTTGTTCCTTCACTGTTCGGAAAGCGCATAATTACACTGGGAAAAAGAAAATCCTTTCTTATTTTCCCGTTGTATTAAATGGTATGGACTGTTGAATGATAAATACGTCTTCATATATATAAATCTTTTGTACGTATGTATGTCACTGAACTCTTGAACGGCTGGACCGATTTGAATGAATTTTTTTGTATGTGTTTGGGTGGCGCCCAGGATGGTTCTGATTTACAAATCAGCCCGGCAGATAGCGTTGTAGTCGATGTGCAGGAACATATCTGTCGGGCGGGTGCCGCTATTCTATACTAATATTATAAAAGAGGAGAGGTTTGTATGTATGTCTGTAACGAATTGACCTAAAAAGTACTAGGCCGATTTTAAAAATTCTTTCACCATTAGAATCCTACATTATCACTGATTAATATAGGCTACATTTTATTCCCTTAGTCCCTCAAGTATGGTAACTACGCGGGTGGAACCAAGTGACGTCTACTAGTTTAATATAAGTTTAACTAAACTAAACCCGAATAAAATAAAAGGAAAGGGGCTTACCATCATTGGTTTAAGCAGACGTACGTAACGTATTAAGAACTTCTGAGCTTTGACGTTACATTTAAGTAGGTACCCAACAATTTTACGTCATACCTACGAAGCGCTGCTTAAACGATCATAGGTCCCCTATAATTTTAAAAACTTCATATTTTCTTAAAACACATCTTAAGTTCATGTAAGAATACATGAGTTGGTTACGGTCACTACAATTAGTCGACCCTGCCTGTAGAAACTGGAAATAGTAAAGCAATAAACAAAGAAATTCTCATGAAACTGGAGACTGGCGCGTTCCGTGCCATTAACGACGTATTGCCAGCTCCCGCAGTGCTCAGTCAACGATCGAGATTTCTTTTCACGAAGTGCCTGTTATTACATCAAATTTAATTAAAATTTTTGAATGAAACAAAATATCACGTTGAATAAAATGCGTTCAATGTTTGTGTCATAACTTAATTTGTAGTACTTAATAGCGTTATTAAATACTAGCGGACGTCTCGCGGTTTCACCCGCGTAGTTCCCGTTCCAGTGGGGGTACGGGGATGAAATATAGCTTATGTTACTCGCTGATGATGTAGCTATCCATTGCTGAATTTTTCAAATCGGTCATTTAGTTTCGGAGCCTATTCAATGCAAACAATCAAATCTGTTTACAATATTAGTGTAGATAATTTATCCGAAAATTACTCAACAATCGCCATCAGTATCATACCTTGACACAATTAGCATATAGCATATGCGCTCAATAACTCTACACTGTGTTGCTTGCTTGGGGCTGCGGGTTTTTCACTATATACAAACCGCGCAGTAGCACACGTTAACCCACGCATCCGTTGAAACGCACTCCGCGCGCGGAGATGTGGTGCAGCGTGATAACCCACTTAGCTGTACCATGTAACCTGACGTGTACCAAGAAGAGAAGAACAGGAAGTCTACCATCATCGGTTTGAGCAGAGCGTATTAAGAATTTCTGAGCTTTGACGATTCATTATTTCTTAAAGCTATTTTTGAACGATCATAGTTGGCCCCCAGGAAAGGCCCTCTAGGCATCGATTTAACCACAGCGTATTAAGAACTTCTTAGATTTGACGTTTCATTTTGTCAAGTTAAGAAGCTAGTAAGTCGTCACTACTATAGCGATGGTAATAGTTCTCCTGTCCGCATTTTTCCACTTTACTGGGGGACAACTATGATTCTTAAAGCAGTAATAAGAACTCGTTAGCTTGGACGTTTAATTTTACGGTACCAAATGAAACGTCAAAGCTCTGATGTTTTTAATACGCGCTCTTTAAAGCGATAATAGGCTCCCTGTACAGTGTTAGGACAACATACTAGAGCGACAAAGGCACGCACAAACACCGACCTACACACGACAACATGCAATAAATCGTGGTTGCACATGTTCTGACATAACAGAAATCTGTGGTCCATTGTGCAGAGTTGGCCTGAAGCCAGTAGGTTCGGCAGTGCACAAACACTTAGCGTCAAACGCTAAAATTCTGACGTTTCGTTTTGTTTCAAACTACCTACTGTTACGAGAACTTATAAAACATTTCTAAACCTCCGCTGAATTTAAAAGGATGAAGTTTAATTACAATTTACTTTGCTATTTATCTTCGAGTTCATTAGCAAACACTTTCATTTATAGCAAGATTTGATTAATGGAGTCTTTGTTACATAATATCAGACTGTAAATGATAACCGTAATGAATTAAATACACGAGGACACAAGGGAATTTCATATTATTATGTTTACAATGATGAAGATTATTGATTATCACGTGCATAATAATCTAATTGCCTTAAATTTAAGCATAATTATATAAATTATAGATTTATAATGCAATCTTCTTACGCGGTATTTAACTTCGTACAACATTTACTGATAATACGATTTCTTTTAATTCACAGCTTGCTTTCTCACCTCAAACAACATTAATTTCATTATGCTAATATAATCGCTTAATTGAGAACAGCGTGTCTTGAATATTCCTTAGACTTTGCTTTGCCTGAGCTTTATGTAGAGTTAGATAAATAGTTATCTTGCTTCTGTTATTTCAATATTTTGAAAAGTGGGTGTTACAACTCTCTTTAGGAAGCTTCAGGGAAGGTTTGTAGTACATAATTATTTTTGAAATAGTTATTTGACTTACTACATGGCTTGATATGTTTCCACTATAGTGCTTTACTAAGTGAAATAACTACGTAATAATTCTTTATACCAGTGTCTTCATAATAAGGTTCGAAAAGCTTTGAATGTAATAATGTAGCGTGTTATTAAAATATATTACATATTGAAATACAACGTTCATTTTTGTGTGAAAAGTAAATCTTGGGCCTATGTTAATATTCTTGTGTTGCTTGGAGCGGAAACAAAATTAAATATCGATCGCTATAACATTATACAAAGTATCTTTAAATTCTGTTTTAGGCCTGTACAGGACCGCGGGAACCGATGTCACAGGTAAACTAGATAATGTATTAAATTTGTTTTACTTAGAGGCTTTCATTTACGTCTGCCGCAGCTTTCAGAGGAAATTGATCAAGGATTTATCAGGTTCGGGCGAATGAGGCATTTTTAATACGTTAAAAAATAATATGTTTAGTAGTTCAACATTATTTGAAACATGTGAAGAGGGTATTTCGAAAAATTATAAAAATGAGCTGAAAGGAAATATTATCCCTCTATTTTCAGTACCGTTTTACGATCATGACTTTAAATAGGTTAGCTACTAATGAAATTGATTATCTATTAACACATTCACTGCTAACATTTCAACTTCTTCGTAAATTCTCAAACAGTTGGACGCATATACGCGTCGTTAGCAGTGAACGCGTTAATAGTTAATTTATCTGAGGTCAAAAGTGGGTGTTGTTTCTGGTTGTTACACCTTTGTTTAACCCTCACAGAAAGACGTCAGATATGTAAGTGTAATTATTAAGGATAGACAAAAGTTGGTAGGGAAACAAAAATGCTTCGCTAGCTATAAAAGCCTGCCATTTTGGAGGGAAAACAAACTCGTTATCTTGTCTGAAAATAATGGTTGTCAAGATGATTGTTAGAATGCACGCTACGGCCACTTCCGAGTAACTAATCATTGGGGAAAACGGGCGAAATTATATAAGAATACTGCTTAAAATAGCATTAAATTACTTGAAATCGACTGCCACTTTGGAAAGGATCCATAAAAGGCGTTTTATGATGTTTCCACTGGAGTAATGTTTATTATCTCATTGAAAAGTCTTTCTCAGATTTGTCATAAAAACTTCAAAGCCGTATAAAGTGTGCATTTGCGAGTAGAACGACCCTTATTGATGGTGATTGTCTTATTGGTCTAGTGGTCGCAAGTGTCACTGCGGCACACGTAGCCGTGAATTCGATCCCGATGTAATTTCCTGCCTGTAATTGTAAAATTACCCTCTCTGTAATTTCTCAGTAGCAACCCGGAGTCTGGATTAGTGCCCAGTTAGTAGATTAGGCTTCCCCCAATTACATGGGTCTTAAACATAACTGGCGAAATGTAGGTGTCCTATAATTTACACTTGTGCCTCTTTGGGGAATACAAGGTATATGATATATGTATGCAGATACAGAATAAGACAGCCAATGTAAATATTATTTTTAAATTACAATTTTATTATTTAGTATATAAAATCAAACATATATCAAAAGATTTTCTGTAAATTCTACCACTAGAAGGGTGAAATGGAGGTTTGTAGGAGATCTAGTGTTAAATAAATAAAATAAATGCACCCAACTCAACGAGGATCAGTCTTTAGCGCAGGAGATATTAAAGTGAATAGTGTGTGCGAAAACACATATCTACCTATCCTTTATTCCCACACTCTCGTAGTCCGATGGGGCGGCAATCCAACATTACCGAGGAGAGATCAGGCGCAGGACTAACGGTTTTACGTGCTTTCCGAGGCACGTAAACGCCGCGAACTTCCAAACTCCTCGCATTTACTGCCGACGAAAACTTATAATATTTCTGAAGTATTATATAGTTAAGAAATAGTTTTCGCTTAAATTGTGTTGTAAGTAGATTCAATTCACCCCAGGTCTCATCTTGCACAAATACGAAGACGGATAAAAAGGCTGTCTGCAGTCCAATTTCGAAAGTAGAGCACGCGACGATTGATCGATTAATTATTCGTTTGCACTATTCGAGCTCGAGACCAAGGCTCGGTATCGATTCCCTATAGACCGTTACGTAACTCAGTATAGTTTTGTTGACAGGGACGGGTTAACTAATTGTCTGAACTCAAACGCATCTCGTATTCGCCAATATTTGAGTATTGGGAATGCAAATAAACATTGCTTGGATTCCGTTGAAAAGGATTTGTGTTCAATATAATATTTAACTAGCTTCTGCCCGCGTAACTTTGGGCTAACGCTAACTTTAACCTGCGATTGATCTAAGCGTGATGATATATTTCCTAGAGCCTAATATTTATATAGAAATGAGGAAACAGATTTATAAAGGTTTTTTCCGTTAATTTATTATTTCAACCATATTGGTTTGCAGGTTGTTTTGAAATTATTTATTTATGAGTGAATTTATGATCTAAATGATTGATGATACCATTATGCGAAAATTCGTAATCTTTATAAATTGCCTTGCTTATTTCAGATAATATAAGAATCGCGCTTTTTCGCAAACATTATTATGCGTATAAAATTTTCTCTCCATATTATGAGAAAACAAAAGGCAATTACTCATGAAACGTCTATACTTCGGTATTAGAATGAAGACATCGAGTGATGAGTTGAGCCGTTCAACAAATTTATACGAAATAGGTATACGAAACAATGTTCATACAAATTGTATTAAAAATAATATTTTTAATAAATTAATTGCATATATTTTAATTATTTTATTATTTGTCTTCTACAAATAATTCCGTTTATTTTGTTCGAAAATGTTTTGGGAAACTTATTATTTGAAGTAAAATACTATGGTTTCGTTTACGTTTTTATGCAAAATTTTAAGTAAAAAGTCTTATTAACATAATGTTATTAAATTAAATAAACGAATGCAGTAATTTAAATTTAATGTAGCAAGATAAATTATTTTTATTTTGGAGTGTTTGGTTTGTTGATATTAGAATTAAGCAAAAGAGTCGGATAGCCCAAATGAAAAGGCGCTCCTTTCTTTACTGATCCCGTGCGGGTTTGCACATAAAATTATGTTTGTTATTTTATCCGGAAAACAATTTACGATCCAAATTAAAACGTTTTTTATGTGCTCAGGTTGAATTTGTTTGTAATAACAAAGAAGAAACCCTAGTCATAATCTAAAATATATCTTTATGCAAGATTGCTGCCGTTTGCCATCCAATCTATGCTAATATATACAGCTGAAGTGTTTGTATGTTTGCTTGAACGCGCTAATCACGAGAACTATTGAACCTGTCATACGCTCTGGTACCATGTTAAATTGTAATGTTAAATGTGAAATAAATCGAGACGTTTTTTGTATTGTAGGAAAACTTTTGACAAATCATATAAACAACCATGATACGACATGCATACTTCACAGTTAGATAGCCCATTTATCGACGACAGCTATATATCGTCACTATACGTATATAATGTGCATTAAGCGAAAAGCTGTCAATTTTAAATTCCAGACTTTAATTTTATTTATTTGTATAGATGAAGTCACACACAGCTTTACAGTGAAGGCAAATCTGCATGTCCTGGAGTAATTCAAAGACGTATCTTAGTGCCTGCGACGGCGATAGACCCACCATCTATCACCTTGACTTCCAATCCCTCCGTGAAAAGTAAATTTGGAACATTTTCGCTTTTCCCTTTCGGGAATCCTTCTAGGACGGTTTGAGTAACGTACGCAACCTACGAATGGTTTACTGTTATATTAACATCTATTTCGTATTTCTTCTATATTGCCCATAGTTGTCGGGAGCCTCCTTTTATATGGTCATAAATATAGGCAAATGCCGTCGACATGAGGTATATAATCGATCGAGCGGGTTTTATAGTGCTCGTATACCACAGACAAGGAAAAGTCGTTATCATACAAGTCTGGACCAACATTTATTATTGGGAGTACATTATATAAATATTATCAACAGTACTAATCTATACTAGGATACCTCATATATATAAGTTCTTTTGGTATTATTGAAATATGTAATAGTAGTTTAATGATTCGGTAAATAATAGTCTTTCGAATATTTTACTCCCTCCCGATCATATACACTTAGCAGCGTCCATAAAATTAGTATTTTTTTTATAGAACTTCACCACGATAATTTCGTTTGATTTAATAATTTTTAAGTAGGTACCCTGATATGGATGTAATGTATGTACCAAAATTAAAACTGCTATATTTTGAAAGTTATTGTAATCAATTAATACATTAAAAAGTAATAAACTTTCGTCTTATAGTGTTTTTGGTAAAGCTAGTGAATGTACTGTTGAAAGCGTTCATAGGCTCCAGTATCAGCTATCTGCTTAGGCTAAAAACTTCGTAGCTTTATGAAAATGTCGTAACGATTAGAGAAAAAGAGAGTTTGGTGTTCTTCTCTGTTTTTTTTTTGATGAGTTTGATACCCATACTATGGTAGTGAAGGGAAAATAACTAGCCCGCCATTTTGGATTTTCTGACATATTGTAATTAGGATGACATAGCTAAGTATGTATTGTCATCGAAAATAAAGGTGTATGCCAAATGTCAGCTAAATCGGATAAAATAACTTATTTATAATTCAGTTGCAATATTCCTTCCAGACGTACATACATTGCAACTGCAAGTTTGTAAAAAGCTTGGAAAATATAGTCTCTGAATATACAAGAACTCTCTTGTTAAAAAGTAACTCTACTTTTCCGAACACAATTATCATGAATTTGAATTCTGACAAACTGCAACACGTAACAGAGTCAAGCGAGCTCAAGTATTGGAAAAGTCGATGAGAAAATCGCATTTATCGAAATGAATAAAATGTCCACGAGAGAGAACTATGCGAGTGCTACCGATGGGATTGTATGTAATGCGTATTTTTGTTAAATAAGAAATTCCTAAACTATATTAGGGATCTTTCGTGGATTTATATATAATCGAATATATAAACCACCCTTTAAAAATATAATCTAGTAACTAAAATATATTGTTAAAAGGAGAGAGGAGTATCTTCGGAACTTTGCCAGCTTTCCCTTTTGAATGGCAAGACTAATTCTTTGTCCGAGGTAGCTGCCAGCTCTTTGGTCTCCGGTGATGTCGACTAACCTTTTTGTTATTTCTACACCAACTTATATCAACTGACATGTTCGATTAAATATATAAAACTCGGTTTATTTTAAATCGTAATCTAACTATAAACTAGTTTTAATAGGGTTATTAGCACAGAAAAATACTCTTAATCTCCTTGGGAATTTCATGAATGCAATTGAGCTAGCATAAAGGAGAATATTAAAAGTCTATAACTTGGTATCTAAGGTTAAGCGCTTGGATGAAAGTCAACGGGTCAGGACCCACTGTTCCCCAAATATTCGTTCCCAAGAATAAAAGTTGTCGTAGATTCGGCCCCTATATAAGTATCCATTGGTCCCCAGTAGGAGAACAGTCAAATTATTAATTTGTTTTTAGGTACCAACTCGGTTCCTGGTATAAAAGTGTCATTGACATACGGACATACGTATAGTGGAAAAAAAATAGCTCTTTAAACTTCTAACGCCCTATATTTTTTACTTTTAACTTTGATACGGGACTGTACCACAACTACAGGAAATTAGATATGTGCATATGAAAAATATATATAAATATATCAGGGGACGAGTGGGTGTTGACACATATCAACGACTTGGCTTTATACCTTTCAAATACGGTATGTACTACCCTACTTGCTAGCGCATAACTTTGGAGAATTCTACTTTAATTGCTAGCTCAATATTTTGTGATTACTTACTAAAATAGCAAATCAGAATAAATGAGTATATTCTTTATTTAATAGACTGAGACAAAATTATTGCATAAGTTTGTCTACAAATCAGTAGAATGGGGAATAAGTGATAAAAGTTGAGTACCCAATCCTTGTAGTAAAATATTGTTCGAATATAGAAATATATCTCAAATGAAAAGTGACATTAAGAAACATACTCTATCCATATAAATCCTAATCATTCAATGGTATATCCTTCAAGCTTCACTAGTGTTAAAATCAGCACTGTGTCTTAAAGTAAACAAACCACTTTGTTCGTGTCTGTCCTATGAATATTTCATCCAGTCCCACCAAGACATCTCTACGATACAAA
Source organism: Watsonalla binaria (assembly GCA_929442735.1). Classification (NCBI taxonomy): domain Eukaryota; kingdom Metazoa; phylum Arthropoda; class Insecta; order Lepidoptera; family Drepanidae; genus Watsonalla; species Watsonalla binaria. Next base: position 5,469,981 of record OV838932.1, read on the forward strand.
TTGAAATCTGTTGAAAACTTACTTGAAATGGGAACAAAAGGATTTCTGGGTTGTATGCAATCCTATTAAAACAATATATATAAGAGTATATATAAGAGTCCTCACTTCTTCTGCTTAGAGTGGATTAGGCGATAATAGTTGCTAAATCTGAGGATAATGACACATTTCACGATGACTGTACGTAGCTACTAGCTTTAACTTTGGATTGCATTGCACCAAATTATTCTGACAATTGAAAAACTTAGCTGTCACTGTAGTTTTAAGTAATCAAGTCGTGACGTCATCTGACAATTTTTAAATAGCGTAATTTTTTTTTCTTACAGTCATTTAACAATTGGTTTGCGCCAAATTTTGTTGCAACCACCAGCCCTTATTTTTTTTACAGTAAAGTAAAATTAAAAAAGTTGATTCGTCATCATTTTTATCGATGGGGGTTTTGAATAGGGATGAAAAAATTGCAATATCTATCTAATTCCCAACTGATTCCATTTCAACGTCGGACTAAAAGCAAAAAAAGTAGCCAATAAACGAACTGTGAAAACCTAGCGATTAATGCACGGCATTTTATTTACATTTTGATGCAGAATTGATACAGTGAACAAGGTCTCAAGTGCCGATCTACTTCGACGTAAATTGTGCTCTGTTTGAGGGTAGCTAAAGTTGTTTTTAAAGTGGTTAAAGCTTAGGTCTAATTATTTGCCCTGTGTGTGGGGGTGAATGTTTTACTTGGGTTGGGCTTTTGTGTAATAAAACGAATGCTTCCTGGCCTTTGTTATTTATAGCCTTACGTATTTGGGTACAATTATGATTAACGAAAAAATAAGTACTTAATTAGCGTCAAATACTCCAAAATAGCACCAATTAAAATTGAGTTAATTGTTTTAACTTGAACTATTTTTATCGTTTGCCCTAGAAATCGTGGTCATTGAAAGTGAATGCTAAAAGAATAGGCAAGTGCGAGTCTTACTGTAGGAACCTCCCGTTTTCGTATTATCTTGAACAAGTCCAAAACACACTTTATTTAATAAAGTTTTCCTTTCTATGCCAAACATGTACCCGTAACTTACCATCATCATTCATCACTCATAAAATCTGATAAAACTATTAATATGAAGTTATTAAAATAATAGTGTGCCATTTTAGCGCCATATTCGTTTACTAGGTCAGCCATCAGATCTATAAATATTCCACACTAAAAGCTTTGTTAGAATAGCTGATAACCCTATTCTCACATCTGCAGTGGTTTTATGAAGGCTCTTTTAGATTTATCTTTATTATGCAAATTCAAAGTCAGAGGAGCTCGTAGCACAGTTGCTGTTGCGCATATCATTCGATCAGCGAAGTTAAGCAACCCTAAGCCTAGCCAGTAATTGGATGGGTGACCGCCCGAGTTCCCTCCGTGCCTCGGAGAGCACGTTAAGTCGTCGGTCCCGGTTGCCAATTTATCATCTTTGGCAATCGTTACAGGTCAGTCGGAGGCCGAAAGTAGTCTGACAACTGGTTTAGCCCAGATCATAGATTTTCCTCGTTAAAGGGGTTGCAAAGGTCAGATGGCAGTCGCTTCGTATAAAAATCAGGTGATCAGCCACATCGGGTTGAATCAAGTGCCGACCCCAACAATGTATGGGATAAGGCCATGGAGATGATGATGCAAATTCAAATTCAGGGCTAAACGTGTCAATAATTCTACGCGAGTAATGTTTATGAAGCGATGCTAGTAATTAACTAGACTGGCCGGTACCTCATCAGCGTGAGATGAGTTTTCGTGACAAAAAGTTTATGCCTTTCTTTAGGGTGCTCCATACCAAATTACAGTAAGTGAATTTTCTCAGTACTGGAGCCAAGCAAATATGCGCCCTCTTTTTGTATCGAGCAGTATTTCATTAAAACACTAATCAGTTCATTAAACATAATACAATAACGAATATTCAACTTTCTTACTTTATCATAACAACACTTACTAACACTTTATGTTTAAAACTATATTTAGTGGTTAGCAAGTTCGTCGATTCGAACCACGGTGCAAATCGACCGTGGTACGAATCTCTCATGGTTTCAATCGACGAACGCTCCGATATACTGAGGGCCTAGTGTGAGTTTTTCACTGCCGCCATCACAAATAATCGCGTCGACGTAAACGCAAATTTGTATAAGATAGAAATAGCGCCGTCTGTTGGCCTAAAGATGATACTATCGTGAGCCCATACAAATCTGCGTTTACGTCGATGCGATGACTTGTGACCGCGATTTAAGAAAACTCGCACTAGGCACTCTAAGCAATTACAAGATTTACCGCCAAATATGTCTCGCTAAGTAACATTTTTCCTAAATGTGGCGAAACCTCTCAACCAACGCAATCCTGACGTATTGAGAAAAAAGTCTAATTAAGGTTACCGATAATAAATTTGGTAGACTTCATACTTATGAAATTGAATATTAATATTGATGCTTGATAAATATTGGTATCTTTACAACAAGCGGTTATTGCTTTTTGGGTGGGTGGTTGGTAATTAGAACAGGATTGCTTGTTGTGTTATGTATTCAGCTGGATTTATACTAAATTAATATTGTAAACGTTTTACTACCATGTTAAAAGAGTACAGTGACTGAATATTAGCTGCTACTGCAGCCTATGTAGGCTCGCAAGGCTAAGAGTATTACGAAATGCCTACACTGTGATGAATGAATCCGCTATAACAGCATAGCAGAATTGGAAAGGTTTACACCGTATATGGTCCTGGCTTTCCACAAAGAGCAGTGGCGACTTTATACCAGATATCCCCACATAATTTCTCCAGTGCTTCCCCAAAGAGCAATGGCGACCTTATACCATTGGGTTCCCACATAATCCCCCCACACTTCAAGTCCTTCTGCAAGGGCCAATGGTCACTTTATACCATGTGTCCCCAAATAACAATACTCACAGGTATTATTTAGCTGGGAGCTGTGATAGGAAGATGAAGTCCCCAGTAGGACTCCAAATTGAAACGAGATATCTCAATCCCTATATTCCTTAACTTAATAACAGCATCAACAAGCTCGAAAAGCTTTTGTAAACTCGTGTAAATACATGAATTATTTGTACCCCGCAACACGACACAACACACAAAAATAAATTCGAGCTCTCCGTTTCGTTTTAAAACTTTTGCATGCTCGCTTTGGTTAAAGCATCGCAGTAATTGTTTTACAGAAATATGAAAAAGGATAACATACGAAAAATGTTTGGAGTTGTATGCGCAATGAATTGTATACAAAAATTGCACTGTCAGAGGTAACCCAGTAAAAAAGTCGATTACATAAAATGTTGGATGGTTATCGCTTGCAGGCTTTAATTCCGGGAAGTTCATACAAAGTCAGGACTGGATTTCGTTATTGACTTTGTGTCGCTATTTTGAGGATATATGGACACAGAATGAGATTTATCTTCTCCTTTTTTATACGCAGTATTATTCGTTACGATACTGTATTACATACTAGGCCCTGCCCGCGTTATTTCCCATGTAATCTATACATATGAAGTTCAATGTCCTAAGTGACCGAATGATTTACTTATATATCAATTCGCAGCCTAAGCCGCTGGTCAACATACAATTTTGAGGGTGTATTTTTAGTGAGGGTTTTCCGAAATTTCATTTCTAAGGTGGCTTGAAAGTTACTTACTGAAAACTACAAATGCACGTAGGCGAATCTAGTTTTATATATAGGCATGGCGCTCAGTTACTGAACTCTATGTATCTCTATATAACCTTTGTCCACTCTGAAAGTCTATTCTAAATATTAATGATTTTTCTTTCATTCTAAGGGAAGTTTTAAAGGCTACATAGAAACTTACTAAAAATTTAAATTCTATCTCTTCTAAATAATGGTGCTAATGCAGAATAAGTGTATCCAATGAAGATTTATCAAATATTGTTTAATTATAGTTCCTTAATGGAGCTCATACCCCGTGCTAGCTTTTTTACATTATAGATGGAAAATAATTGAAAATTTCATACTAAGCTGATCGGTAGTTATTACTTGGAACTTGAACATGATATCAAAATGTTACTCGAATAAAATCTATACGAATAAAGTTTCACAAGGATCCGTGAAAAGGTCGATTAGAGAATTTAGACAAGGAGAGAGAACTGCTGCTACATTCAGACAATATAAAAAAAAACAGTTTATACACAGTTAATATATTTTAAATTGAAAATCGGCTGCAGTCCTTCCTTGACCGCAGGCCGCTCTGAAATCGGGATGCTACGGTTTCGGCTACTTTTTTGTGGTACGGGTACACCGCAACGAGGTCCGTGATACGTACATTTTTAATACATCCACTGAGCAAATACATTAACGACTTTGTTTTATCATCTCTCTTTTTGGACGGTTTAAAATAAACCTTGACATACGGAAATAGGGTGTATTAGGCTTTGTAGGAAGAATGGACATAGAACGTGTTACCACGGCTTAGTGGGAAGTATTTACCACATATTTATCGTATGTAAATGTAGGATCAAGTTTTGGTGATGATACCCTATATAATAATGAAAACGAACAAATATGATTAAGAAAAATACTCTTAAACTAGTATCGAGTTCACAAAAGATCGAGAAAACAAATCACCAATATTACGACAACTTTTGACAGTTTACACTAAATAATGTCTGTTGCACACACTCGTAAAATAATTGATTATTTAAGAAATAAATGAGAATAATAAATCCAATTTCAAATGAACGAATTCAATTGTCCCCAAGAAAACTGTCGCTAATAGAACTTTAATCATTAGTAACTCTCTACAAATAAAGATAAATAAATTAGTCGCAAGTTACCCTATTTTCTGTGCTTCAGTTTTGAATTGTACGAAACAGTCTTTCTAATTAATTGGAGTGCCGTGTCATTAACGAAGTTATAAAGTATCCAGAAACTTATTTCTATTGAGACGATTTAACAAAAGACGTTTTTCAGCCTGCTTTAAATACGTATTCGGGAAAATTGTCAACTAGTAGGTACGTCTCAGAAACCTGTTTCAATTAACAATAAATCTCCATATAAAATTTTACGACTTAATAAAAGACTTGAATTTACTGCCTTTTCTATAATTCGGAAGCAATTTCGGTGAAGCAGTATCGTTTGCAAACAATTAAATTTTCGTAAATTTTGCCTAATACGTAATATTTAATAATAATTACCTGCGCATAATGAACGATAGGTTATATGAATTATTTGATAAGGTGCCTCCAAAGAACTTTTTATGCATTACTTAGAACATAGGAACCCTTTCGAGGTAAACACATAAATGCACATGAAACATCTTACGCTAAACTTTTACGCACATTTAGAACCTAATAGTGTTTGATCTCGAGATAGATTACTCCTGAAAAATTCCACAGAGTCCAAAATCAAAATTGATGTCCTCATACCTTTGGTTTTATCACGACAATAAATCGTTGGTCTCGAATTTTTCTCACTGGAATCGGTGATCAAGGGGTCCGGTAGGTATGGGGGCTTGCTCTTACGACTACATATCAAGCTGTACACTGCCATTATAAGCTGACCTCTCATTGTAAGGAAAGTCTATGTACTGCAAGGGCGGTTCATGCTGGAAATGTACGTCGTGAGACAGGAAATAGGAATAGGTAGATAACTAAAGCTGGGCCGTAATGCGTGCGCTATCTTGCAATCGTAGCTTGAGTAATGAGATACCTGCAATATTATCAGATGCACACAGTGGTGAAGGCTTTTCTCCGTCGTCTTTTGGTTTTTTCTTTGTTATTTTATTAATTCGAGCAATTAAAAAGTACTGAATCAAGCTAGCTAAATGATAATTAAAGCAATTAATGAGTTTAATGATTACGGGAGATGTTACAACGAACGAAAATATAAATGAAACTTAAAATTTTATATTTTGTTACGTGTTTTGGGTGAAGCGGAACGCAAACGCCGGTTTAATTTGTAGGGAGCAAATTTATCAGCAGCTAACGGCAAATATACGGGATGTATACACGCGTTTAATCTTTGCGCACCCTACTGTACCAAGTTCCTAACGTTATTACGCTTGTAAGAAAAATACAATTAACTTGCTGTTCATATGTCCTCCTGAAATGCGTTATTTTAAGACTTTCTAAGCTTTTCAAGTTGTTTGCAACAGCATTAGTTGTTTAAAGTACATTCACAACACCGGCGAAAGTAATTGTGAAAATGCATACGCTCCCTATAACACCACCAAATATAATTGATTTTCTTTTTTATAAAAGTCTCGCATAAAAGCCGCTTTCGACCCACATTTTTTATCTTTAATTCCAGCAAATATTTTTACTACTTTACACTTTGTGAAATTCACTGTGTCGATTCAAAATGAAAATGAATCCTTCGTTAACCGTCTTGGGATAAATATTTTGACCTATTTGAAGCAACATTAGGCAAGAAACAACAATATAACATAGTATGTTGTATTTGATGATCTATATATATGTACTATTACTTCAACCTGTAACTACGTCTGCGAGCAATAAACCCACGTGACAATCATTTACCGTGATTACGGGCATTGCACCGAAGTAAAATGTAAACCAGATTCCCAGTTAAATTATTAGCTTTTAATCGGTTCAGTAACTGTTATATAATGCAGCCAGCTTTAATTTCAACGTCAGTTAACAAAGTAACAAAACAATTTTAAGTAACTGCTTCATAAAGTTGTATACTGCATTATCTATTAGACTCCTAATACTCTCTCTTCTACTCTCCTCCAAACTTGAGATCGCAGTGACGTCATCATAACCAAATTCACTCGTGACTTTTTTCTAAAACTGATATTTAGTATGGCATTGCAATGACACCAATTTTGTGTCTAAGTTTCTGTTCCTTTAATGCCCACATGATGGTCATTGAGATATATATCTTGTTTCTAAGTTCAAATCTTCCTCGAAAAGTGCTTATGTGACGCCTTTTTCCATCAGCAAAGAACTTAAATTCTTTGGTTAAATGTGAGGTGTTGTAATGTACTTAATAGTTCCGGCTGCCGGAAACGTGCAGGAGCGTGAAGATAAGATTAAAAATGCATTCCTTTTCACGTAACTAGGTGGGAACATTTAGAATCTGGTGGCATTCTGACTAAATACATGAAAAAAAGATTTTCGTATTCGTTCGTATTTAAACAATTCATTGGAAAATTACAAATATGCAGCATTCAAAATATACATTGCCAGTATCCGCGGAATAATCCAGGCTTCTAGGAAAATACAGATGAAAAATCCAATAGCATTTTACCCGGGGATCGATTCCCTTCGAGTTTCACAGTAATGCTTGAGACCACTAAACTGACGAGTTTGCACATCTTACATAAGATTGCACATATAATTTTAATTCACCTTCCCATTTCCCCCGTTTTATTAAAGTTTTAATATTAACCTAATATTTCGTATAAATCCTAAAAAACCCATACGAGCTTGATACAAACCCCGCTCGGTAAAAGGATTATACTGTTACTTAATTAAACCGAATCCCTGGTTTAACCAGAGGTGTGTGCCCTGCATAGGGCAGGTTATTGACACAAGGGTGAAGTCAACGTGAATCTCAAACAAAGTTCGGATATCAAAGCTATCCAGTTTCTTAATCCGACCTCTTAGGGTAGAAAGGTAAACAGTTTCTCCCTGTGATTTGATTTCTAAGATCTTTATTTCTACGATCGAACTTCATATAATAGGTATTTTACAAATTAATGTTTCAATAAGATAACTTCTGAGAATAGTTTATAACAAGTGGACTTCAAAAAATCGTACTTACATATTACGAAAACGAATTAACGTATGCATACATACATACATACATATGCTCACGCCTGTATCCCATAGGGATAGGCAGAGACCACCGTTTGCCACATGCTACGATCCTTACATACTTCTTTCGCTTCGTAAACGTATGCAATTTTAAAAATATGAATTAATCTATGTGATGGATAAATTTATATAAAGATGAAGAGATGTTCGCGATAATCGCGATAAGCGAATTTCTGGTTGGACTTGAAAAAATATCCCATTTATGAAGGAAGGCTTATACTACTTATGCTATATATCATCAAGCTATGACCAATCGCGGGTTCAAGTGAGCGTTACTCCAAAGTAACTATTCCATGCAGACGAAGTATTTCTATACTATAACTATAATGTAGTAAACTGAGTGTTTGACTGTTAGTTACCATCTCACGACTAACACGCTGAACCGATATTTCTGACTGAGTATAAATATATAATATAAGACCCACAAGAACTGATTTATAGCAGTATAAAAAAAATATCGCAGTAGCTACATGATTTGCTGACGCCTGTATTCCTCGAAAAGTTAGGCAGAGAGTTATATAATATACCTATTTGGGGGCGATCTTATAGCCGCTAACCAGGTAGGTACTAACTCCCGGCTGCTACTGAGGGGGTCGAACAGCTCGGGGATAGAATCCACGACATCGTATTCGGCAGTAGCGTTTGCGACCATTATACCAACGAGGCAGTCTAAAAGCTAGTAGTAATATAATAAAGCAAAGTAAAACCAGGAGCTCATAAAATAGCAATCTGTAAGTTACCCCACACATCGGCAAGAAAATATTCATTACGATGAAAGGTTCCTGTGGTAACGTAACGCTTATTCACCGAGCCCTATGCATTAATATTGATCAAGAATCACGGGTGGCCCCATGTTTAAATATTTTGCACAACTGGGACCTCTGGCGAACATTTTCGGTTTATTTCCCTTTTATTCGCAGTGTAAACAGTGATTTAGCTGTTATTTATCGTAATGTATGCTTGTGCATTTTCAACCTTATTTATATGTAAGTGAATGATAAATTTTATTTGTACACCAGTTTTGCCCTGCGGTTTTACTCGCCTACACTTTATTTTGATGAGTGACTATTTACCGATCTCTTATTTTTTTAAATAACCTGTCAAGTTTGTCGTTCAAATCTGTCTAGCGCTTTCAGAGATCAGGCGGAACAAATAGACGGACACACAAACAGACGACATTTAAAAAAATTGGTTTTCTCTTTTAACTTGTACCGCATAATATGTATTAATATTTTCGTATGAATTTAATAAAATGCTGTTAATTTAGTATTACAAACAGACACTTCAATTTTATTTATCTGTATAGATTTGACAATTTGAGGAATCTGTAGATATTTGAGGAATTCGTTGTTAATGCAAACAATAATGGAGGCTCTCCATTATTGTTTGCATACACAACGTCTGCCTGTTCCGTGACTTTTATAATTATTGGGCTGTATTTTCATGATTCTATTGATGTTTGAGGCAGTTTGTGCAAAGTCTTAACAAAAACAACCCCTGTGGCGTGATCCTCAAACGTTTATAGAAAATACGCCTAAATATCGCAAACTTATTCTTTGAACTCGGTAAGACCCATTCAACCACTTGTAGGTTAATAATACAATAATAATAAAATATGTATAGATATATATATATATATATAAATGTATACTGAAAAGAGGATATATATATATATATATATATATATATATATCCTCTTTATATATACTTTATATATAATATATACTGAAAAGAGGATATATATATATATATATATATATATATCCTCTTTTCAGTATACATTTATAGTTTTGTAAGGATACCTAGGTCATTTAATAAATATTAAACTCTCTTCCAATAAAACTAAGTAATAAATAAATATTAAAAACAAAAAAAAAAAACGGCTCTTCCAGAGCCGTGGTGGCCTTGAGGATTGAGCAGTCGCCTGCTACGCAAGCGACGCAAGTTCGAATCCCAGCGGGGCCTGTACCAATAAGTTTATCTAAAAAAACTCATGTACAGTAATTTCACACCACGTTCTTTACGGTGAAGGAAAACATCGTGAGGAAACCTGCATATGTCTGAGAAGTCATTCAAAGACTTATGTAAAGTGTCTGAGACGGCGATGGACTCACCATGTGTCACGTTGGCACTTAAACATCTTCGGTGAAAAGTGGGTGTTGTGATTACAACACCTCTGCCTAACCCTTCTGGGAATATAGGCATGAGCATATGTATGTATGTATGTCTTCCAATAAATTTACTTCTGTCGCGACTTCGTCCGCGTGGATTAAGTACTTTAGCGTGATGATATTGCACCCTCAGAACGATGAGGGCTCAATTGAAATAAATTTTTTTGGAAATCGCAATCATCATGTTAGAATTTATATCTTAAGCAGTAATTAAAATTTCCCAGTTATGAATACAATGTATTTTACATTTTCAAAGAATAGTTTAGGTTTGTTGTCGATAAGTGCTAAAAAAGTACTGAAAACTACTTCTAGAAATACATTTTGAGGTGTATATCTTACCATATTTATTTTCACAAATTTTTGAGTTGAGCCCCTCTCGTTCTGAGGGTGCGATATATGTATAGCCCTTTCTCGATAAACGGGCCAATGTTCCTAATATTAACGCATCCAAGCAAACAAACAATCTCTTGAGCTTTACATATTTGCATGTAGTTTTTATTATATACACAGAAGAGACACACAAGTAACGAACCAAACTAGAAAAAAAAATATTTGCACAAAATACAGTACTGTTAATCTATGCAGATAAAAATTTATATCTTAAGCAGTAATTAAAATTTCCCAGTTATGAATACAATGTATTTTACATTTTCAAAGAATAGTTTAGGTTTGTTGTCGATAAGTGCTAAAAAAGTACTGAAAACTACTTCTAGAAATACATTTTGAGGTGTATATCTTACCATATTTATTTTCACAAATTTTTGAGTTGAGCCCCTCTCGTTCTGAGGGTGCGATATATGTATAGCCCTTTCTCGATAAACGGGCCAATGTTCCTAATATTAACGCATCCAAGCAAACAAACAATCTCTTGAGCTTTACATATTTGCATGTAGTTTTTATTATATACACAGAAGAGACACACAAGTAATGAACCAAACTAGAAAAAAAAATATTTGCACAAAATACAGTACTGTTAATCTATGCAGATAAAAATTTACTTTACTAAATGCATATGAAAGTATTTACGTTACTACTACTATATTAAAAGTATAATTAAACAAAAACAATAAAAATTTTTTTGTCTGTCTATCTATCCGGTTATTTCGGGTAATCTCTGAAATGACTGGACCTGGACCGATTTTATCGGCACTGTCACTGACAGATAGCTAATGTTAGAAGGACTAACTAAGGCTATTTTTATTAAAAAACATAAGGGCCCGCGAGCCACCCACGAAATTAAGTTAACGCAGGTAGTACCGTGAGGCACAGCTAGTGATTATAGGTATTAAGTGTCTCACTGAGTTTTCTTTTACTTCAGAGAAAACACGTAACATTGGGATAAAACATTGGATTTGGTCAAATAGCTGATAACATTTAGTTCATTCTCATAAGTTTTTCGTAAAGCAGGGAGCCGTTTTAATCGCACATGCGATTTCGTTATCGTATTTTGCTTTGTGCGCAAGATGCTCCCTTCCTTGCGAAGGTTCCTTTGTTATATTATTGCAAAGATTCATTCAACCGAAGTGAATAAGTTATTTCAAGGTTGAATACACACTAACACCCAAGTGCAAATGTCCGCAGGCGCGGCAGAAACCACTTCATCAAATGGCCCAATCAACTACCGTATATCTAAAAATAACAGCAAGAAAAAGTGTTTTCTGGAATCAAAATTTACACAAATATCCGCAAAGTTGATTTTGTGAAACATTCCTTAGTATTTATTTAGGGTGCGACCGATGGCTCCCGGAATATCAGTGTCTCATAGAACTCGATAATAGAGAGATCCAACGCCCAAAAACTCAAACAGATAACGTTAAGTCCTTGAACTCGAGAAAATCCAAATGTACAAGGAAACTATGCTCTCTATACGAATTTATATACAACGTCGTGGACATGCGTATTGGCCACTTTTACGAACCGAAGCACGAATCTTCTTTACCACAAGCGTGCGAGCGAGCCAATGTGGACTCTGTTGCAACGAGATGAAGGTCGAGTGTCGTCTTCGTGTAGAGTCGAGCAAGCGCTCTATGTTGGGCGGAGGCATTGAGTCGGGGGTGATTCAGTTGGAAACTCGCCGTGTGAGGGGTAGTATCGCGCTCGCGCCCCGCTCAATACATTATCACTGATCAAAACCTTTCGAGATGACCCCTCTAAATCCATCATTGGAGAGAATTCATTAAAATGTCAGTGTCACTTTTAAATAAAGAACATTTTGAATCCGATCGCTCATGTCGTTTCTTTCCGTTCGCCGGCTGTCAGAATAGTTCAAATCAATTTTAAAATGTAACGTGTCATTTGGCAGCAGGCCCAAAAATATTGTTGAAGTTTGAAAAAATACAGACTGATATTTAATGTTCTCGTAACGTTTTAGTGCTGATGACTTTTAATAGTTAGTGTTCTAATTAGGGTTTTTCTAAGTGGTCGTATATCTACGATATCATCGTGTCGATATAACCTAATGCCGAAGTGCATCTGCAATGGCTGTGATATAAACCTTCGTCGCTGGGTATACAGTTTATTTTTAAATGCTCTTCTTATTACATTTTTACTAACAACAATTTGCCTTAAAAGCTTTTGTAGACACGTCAGCAAAAATTGCTTTATTTTTGTTATATTATTTTAAACCTGAAAAGAATTTCAAATAGGTTCAATTTCAAACATTGAATCAATACATTTCGTATTTACAGCACCAATATCTAAAGCACCATAAATTATAAATAGTGTCAATTTAAAGTAACAAAACTACTTAAATCAGTTTTATTCCTTCATACATTAACCATAGATACCTTCGACATTTACCTAACATACAATTAAGTACCCTGTAATTCTAAAAAGATCTGAGTTCCGTGAAACGATAAAAAATAATGACGACCTAGCCCATATTTTTTACACAACCTCATTGTATTTTATAGGGTCATCACACACCAATTAGCACCTTTCACTTTACTGACCGTAAAAATAGTTGCACACGCTTATGCCTTCGACTTACACTTTTATAGCATCATGAAAATGAAAGTACGAGATGAAAATAACACGTTCACGTAATTTTTATTGAATCGCGTGTCGCAAATATAGGAAAATGCTTCTTTGTGTATCCTTATATGTGTAGATGTTGTATGAGCTTGAAATGTCAACGCCGGAATGAAATACAAGGAAGATATTGAATTTGCAGCGCTGAATGGTCTATTTCCTGCATAAAAGTATTTTGCAATTCTCAGACTGTAACGATGAAAGATTGACTTGAAGCTCGTAACGAAGATAATATATTACAACCATTAGGTATAACGCACAACTTATCATCTAATAATTCAACGAAATTTCCTTACTGTGTTATTTCCGGATTATCTCCTCTTCCCTGTGAAACTTGTCTATTTGTGGCACTGTTTAAAACTAGCACGATTCAATCAATAGTTCTAGAGTTCGTTTAAATATGGAATAAGGGCTTTCATGTATAAACGAGCAAGGTAGTTCCAACTCTTTTTCTATCGGAATTACGTTCGTTCGTAATTAAATTATGGGAACGTAAATATTTGAAACTGACGGGCATAAAAAAGGGACTAGGTTTTACCAGCGAATTCGTCTGCGTAATTACTTTTTAATAGATATCTCTATTATAATTTTCAGTCAAATTGGATCTGTGGTATAGCCGTGATAAGTGACAAGGGGACTGACACTTTTGAATGTAGAATAGTAGTATGGATTGAGAAGACAATGAAGAAAAGGGTTTTCCTAATCTAGAGTGAATATTCCACTCAAACTGTTCTTAATTAGATACTGGCTGGATATATATGAATCTATCAACTCAAAGTAGCGCCTTAGAAAAACTATAGGTAACCGTTCTTTCATCTCGCAGAGAACTTACTTAATCGAAGACGATAGATAATTGACAAGATGATCATCCAACGGTATTATCTTCAAGCTCATAAACTTGTTTTCATCTTAGTATAAAAATGCAAATAAAAAGGTACATTTATGTATTATTCGCCGACCAAGGAACGGTCCCGTAATGATACCTAATAACAGTCGGACAGCCTCTCAATTGAATAATATACAAGAAATTATGCCAAAGAAGGTTGATAAAGTCTACATAAATATTTTTCCATACATTTGCGACCGAATAACTCTTAATTAAATTTGTAATTCTACGAGCTTCACAGAATTATAAACGAGCGTATTTGGCTCACACACGATGAATGATTAAGTTACTGTAATCAATATGCAATAGTTCGATTATTCACACACCTAGTTCCAAGATTATTCGATTTTAGAATCGCTATAACCTCACGAAGTGATTGGCAATCGTTTGTTACGTGCCAGCACGTGAGTTTGAAATTCGGTACTTGATTAGTGAAAAGAGAAAAAGATATGGAAAGTAATACAATTTATCAGTAAATCAAATCATATTTTATGCAAAAATATAATAATAATTTATTTTTATTTGTGTCAATCTTCCTCTTGTGTGTCAGGGTTAAGAAAATACCGAACAATATTTTTGTATTGATAAATTGATTCGCGTTCCGCTTCATCTCCCATTATTATAGATGAAGCTTCGGTAGACTTATTCCACCAAATTTTCTCAATTCAATATCGTGCATTTATAAGTATTGTTGAAATCAAACGTTGTTATAATTTTACCCACTCTCTTTATTTTGTTCTTCAATAGTCAAGTTTTTATATATAGACTAGCTGTACCCCGCGGTTTCACCCGCGTAGATTTCGTTTATAACGGTTTAACATTGATAAAGTTTCATACAAAATATCATCCCCTATTTATCCCCTTGAGGGTAGAATTCATCAAAATCCTTTCTTAGCGGATGCCTACGTCATAACGTCTACCTGCACGCCAAATTTCAGACCGACCCGTCCAGTGGTTTGGGCTGTGCGTTGATAGATCACTATGTCAGTCAGTCAGTCACCTTTGAGTTATATATATTTAGATTTAGTTTTCTCATGCCTTAGGCCATGCCACCCAGGGCTTAAGGGGAAATTATTCGAAATTTGAAGATACCTAGTTACATTACCTCCATACAGAAGATCGCAACCAAATAATGCTACTTCAGAGTAATTTACGTTTCTTCTAGTAAGTTCTCTAATGAATTTCTCTTCATAAAAATTAGCCATAGGGTCTATGTTGGTACAACGATTATATAGAATATTGGTAACACACTAGTGACACATTTGGAGTTCTCATTATCTATACACTTTTATTAATTAAGTATCTAAAATATCGTTTCCTATACATTGAAGTCGAAACCTCGTATAATAAATAAGAAAATTAAAAGTTAAATAATGTGGTTTGAGGAAGTTTTTTGTTTAAGCGTTGTGTTTTTCAAACCACTTCATAAATAATTGTTCTACAAGATACAACCCGTTATTAACCCAACCTAGGCGGTTCGTATTACGAAAGACGAGATTTTCCAAACAATAAACTCGGTATGTGTCATCAAGCCATTAAAATTATGTATGAAATCGATTTAATATCGGGCTCACTCGATATAATCGATTTAATAATGATTCGGCTTTATATTTCCTATGAGATATTAGTACGTTATAGACTCGTTTCGGTAACTTTCAACGGATATTTTTCTGGAGAATAATACATTTGTCTTTTGTACAGATATTTAATTACGCTCAGTATCAAAGTTAATTAATATTGGTTCCATGGTTTACAAGCGAAAAGGTAATGAAGAGACGAAGCCTGACGAGTTTTATTAAATTTAAATTAGCGGAATTATAATGAGTAATAACAAGAGATGTGGATATTTAATATACAATGATATAAAGGTACTAGCTTCAGCCCGCGACTTTGTCAGCGTGGAATAGTTACTTTGGGCTTACGCTGACTTTAACTATCAATTAGTATGATGATATATCCTTCTTTGATAAATGCTATCTAGCATTAATTTTTTTTGAACAGACTCTACTGATCCTATTTGATTCCAAACAAACTCTTCAGTTTTATATAATAAGTATAGATGATCGTATTTATCGACGGGTATCCATCTTAATACATTCTGACCTATATTTTGTTATTCATTATGAATATGAAAGGAGTTGAATCAATCATTTCTCCTATTTATAGGATTGACAAAATTGTCTAAACGAAAATAAAAAATATGCTTACAATCACTCTGGTAATAAAGTTTTGAAACAAATTCGTTTTACCGATATTCCAATAAAGCTATACCCTATTTTGTATCTTGATTACAATACGCCTGAATTCTGAATAATACAAGGGGCACATAAGCTGCTATCGCTATCATAGTTCCACTGTGTGACAGTGACAGTCTTATACAGGTCACATACATCCGTCTCATAATAAGAGTTAAAGTATCATGGCAATAAAAGGTCATGGTAGGGCCCGAGTTTGTAAACAGTAATTTAAACTTCAGACGAATCTAATTGCAAAGCGTCATCACTGATAATCGTAGAAAAATTAAATAAAAGCGTTATACAGGGGGAAGAAACGAGTGGTTGGAAGGTTTTATTGTGATCCGTGCATCGACCGGGCAGGGCAAGCGACGCCGGCTAGTCTCTCACAATCTGGAATTGCTTTAGTGAATACATAGATCAGCTACCACCAGACAGGCTATTCGATTCTACGTTCATTGGCTTTTCAAGGAAGAGAAGCATCCCATTCCTGCATTCGCCTTTATTAACAAATTTATTGAACAGAACATTAACATAATAAAATACAAATTAAGGAAATATTTTTAACTTTAAAAGAAAAATGTTATCATAGTATAAAGTATCAATATATATAAATTACTCCTTCATACATTCCTGGATCGACGTGATTTTGATATATCCTCTTGTGAGATAGTCCAATACGGAAGGAACAAGTCTATACTAATATAATAAAGTAGAGATATTTTTGGTGTGTTTCCATTCAATAGGCTCCAAAACTACTCGTCGGATTAAAAAATTACAAGTTAAAAATTAAAAAATTAAAAATTTTCAGCAAGTTAATATATTTCATTATTTTCTATTTTGCCATATCTATTCATCCCCGTACTCTCACTGGAACGGGAACTATGCGGATGAAACCGCGTGATTTCCGTTATCGAATAAGGCATCGCCTTGTTTATGATCTAATAAAAAGTATCTATGGGATAGTTCTTCTAAAAAGTTTCATCTACGTGTTTATTCTATAGTATGACATGGCGCCATCCGACCACGAGTGAGCGAATTGAGTGAGGGCATAGATACATTTGTTTGGCAACTGCTACGTGATAGCACGTTTCATTCTGACATCAAACTGGCCCACCATCAATGCGGTATCACATTTTACTTTTGTATTTTCGTCCGACGCCATAAAAAGTTCACAACGGTTAAAGTGGAGAATAAATTTATGCGATTGGCATCCCAGTTTTATTTCCACCCCATATACTGATGTGAATAAAATGACTTTCTGAAAGCAATGTTGTTTTATCTTTCCGACTATTCTATTTTCAACTTTTTAGGTAATTTTGAAAGTTTTGCGCTGTTTTCCTATTCTTTATCTTATTAATCACTGCCATTAATAATGTTAACAACAGTTTAAAAGATGACAACTTTTGCCTCTGTGGTTGAGTGACTCGATCAGGTTCTTATTGTATGTAAGTAGCAGTTCGTGCAGCCAGCATACTTATTTGTAACCTAGGAGGAATATCATACGAATACAGTGGATTTTTAAATAATAACTATGAATTCTTGTCATTCTAATGAGGCCTATTATAGCTTTAAAAGTAAATTTTGGTATCGGACAAAATTTGCGTGATATTGACAGACTCTTCATAGCTTTAAGAGCTTTTAATTTATACGCATATCATCGGGCGGGATGTCTTTATGCCATTTATATAAATAATATTCTAACATTAAAACACAGGTCTTCAGCGCAATCTAGTCCCAAACTAAGCAAAGCTGTACTACGAGTACCAAACAACGGATCTTACAATTCAAATATACGTTTTTTTAAATAAATAAATTATTATTACTATCAACAAATCACCTAGACACAAGATACACGCAAATGCTTGTAACATAAAATGTTTTGCCCTTGACACGGGAATCGAACCCGATACTTAGTGCTAGGTATACTCACCATTAAACCACTGGTGTAGCCGAAATCCTATTGTACTAAAAAAGCATTTATAAAGTTGTTAGATATATTTCAAACATCGGTGAAACGTGGGTGTCGTGACACCCACGTAAACGCCTGCGCTTACCTAAATATACACGACACTTTTAATGTTGTATTGACAAAGGTTCGCTTGAGATTTTTCCAAGGGAATAAATTCATGTTTTTCAGTGTGTTTACTAAAAATAATTCAACAAAGTAACTTAGCACTTTGTTAAGGGCCCGAAAAGTTTGCGGATGTTATAATAACAAGTCTAATGAATAAAAATCTTACCAAGTTTTTATTAGATGTTTCCACCTCGATGGAATAACCTTTCGATTGTAAACATCTACCTTTGTAAGTGTGTTTTATGTTGATAGTAATATCGACCGTTCGGAAAACTGCTTGTCGTTTACACAGTGTTGAAAAACTTCGTTCATACTTTAAGCAAATTATAAAAGTAATCGGGATTTACTGAGAAGGCACGACTTGTATTTTTGTTTAGTTCTAGATGTGGCCGCGGTTTTACCAGCGTAGGTTTATCTCATACCTAGTGGCTTTACATCGCGGAATCATATGTTTTTAGAAATAATTGTAGGCTTAGTTACTCTTTATAACATAAGCTATGAACTAGTGTAAGTCCCTTTTAAATCGATGCAGCCATTTCAGAGATTAAAAGGACCGTATATGTGTGCATCTAGTGAAAAGATGTTATTGTGGAAATGCAAACAGACACTTAAATTTTATTTATCTGTGTTCGAATAATTGTTTTGTGTGTTTTAGTTTGATTCTTTATAAATAGATGGCGTTGGTAGTAAAATAGATCGCGCCATTGAAGTTTGTATCGCGTTACATAAATACGTCTACCATTGTACAGTTGCTCTTCTATTACATAACATTATAACAAGCCTTTGTATGTGAACCCTAGTTTTATTTAGTTCCTGCAATCTTCGGAAGGCCAGTTTGATCCCCCAAACAATCAGTAAAGATAGATGTACGGGTATTACACAAACTTAGCAGCTAATTATTGTCGAATAACCAAAAATCCTATTAGATTTCAAAGCTTTCCCTGTGAGTTTACGTTACATTCTCCAATTTGCAAGAGTTTGGAAGTAATCAAATTTTACCGGTTCATTATACTGTTAATTTTCAAGTGTCTGATTGCTTGGTTATATGCCAAAAATGTTTCAGAAAGAATTTTGCTTTTGTTAAGGTAACTCAATTATTAGGTGTTGACTGCATTAATATTATTTTATTAATTCAATACGCTGTGTCCTTGAAAATACAGTATTTAAGAAAACTAAAGTAAGGTTTTGTCTGACAATTACCAATTTTCATAATTTCGTAATGTCAGTTCGACTATCACTCATCATAATTATCATACATACATATGCTCACGCCTGTATTCTCACGCCTGTATAATTTACTAATATTATGTTATATAATATAATTGACTAATAAGAAATTTACAGTTGTTCACTAAATACATACGAAAGTATAGACGGAACTGACATAAAAACCAGATTTTCAAACCATTTCTCTTTGGCCTGGCTGTTCCAAGTGATATTTGAAACGGCTGGACTGATTTTGACAGGACTTACACTGTCCTATAGCAAATTTATAAGGAGTGACTTACAAATAACTATTATATAAACAAATTACTTGGGCTCTGTGAAATAAAGCAACTACCAGACAGAATCAGGCTTTGTCTAGGTATTAAGTCTTGGTGTTAGCATTCAGATGGAATTATTACAAGAAAAATATTAAGGAAAAGCAGTAAAATATATAAGACAAATAACTGTACCCTAACTGTAACTCCATTCCGTAAACTTATTGGGCCAACTTTATAGGTCAGGTTTGACGCAAGAAACGCGTGGAAAGCGATTTTTACGAGTGACATTTCACACTCATGTTATTATCCACAATTCCACATAATATTATAAGTAATGGCGCTGTTTGTTTGTCACCTACTTACTTACATCACATCCAAGTTTTAAGCCAATTTTTCTGACATTTGGAATATAGATAGTTTAGCAAGAGCGACTGGAAAGGCTTTACACAAGGACAGACGTTAAACCAAAGTAAACAAATGAATGCAATTAATTACTTCACGATTGAATAATCATTTTGATACATTATTTTCACGCCATAATTGAATTTAAAAACATGTATCATAAAAAGTAAACATAGCTTGCTTGAATGAAGATAACAGCAAGAATACAATTTTAAAGGCACCCTAAGTAAAGTTATTTATTCGCGTCCGTCATATTTTCTTACTATTGGTGATTTTATACATACATACATATGCTCACGCCTGTATTCCCCGAAGGGGTAGGCAGAGGTGTTGTTATCACAACACCCACTTTTCACCGAATTTGATTAAGTGTCTATCGCCGTCTCAGGCACCATACATACATCTTTGAATCACTTCTCAGAAATATGCTGGTTTCCTCACGATGTTTTCCTTCACCGTAAAGCACGTGGTGTGAAATCACTGCACATAAGTCTTTTAGAAAAACTCATTGGTACAGGCCCCGCTGAGAATCGAACTTGCGTCGCTTGCGTAGCAGGCGACTGCTCAAACCCCGTGGCCACCACGGCTCCATGGTGATTTCAAAGATTTAATATTAACAAAAAAACTGCATTGTAGATTTTTACCACCAACTATGATTAACATTTGGAATTTTTTTATTGTTTTATTTATCCATCAGCCCCAGAAATCTATTATAAGTCTATCTACTTTAACCACTCTAGAACGTAGTAGCTAAAATATTAGTTAATAAAGAAATACTTTTTAAATATTAAACCGAACCATTCAGTATTCATTTCATGGCACAACTTTGTAACTACATAAATAAACCACTTAATTAACATCATGATATCTTTATCTCCTAGTCTATCGCCCCAATAACATTTCAAATACATAAACATGTTACAGACGAGAACGTGTAGAGAATTCGATACAATACGTATAATGTTGGAAACGGGTGCCAAGTAATTTATAATAGAGATATAGAGTACAAGACAGACGAGATTCTTGATCGATGTGCTTTGTGCAAGCTGTCGACTCCCGGCGTCGAGGAGACTAACTGCAGGATTACATTCGAGTCTAGTATGTTACCGGTAATCTCTCACCATACGTGATATGTACTCGTTCCGGAGCTCTACTGTAGTTTATGATAATATACGGACGGTTATATTCATTGAATGGAATTCTATTATCGCGTGGAAACGTACCATTAGCTCGGCGATCTGATATCTAATTATTGAAAGGTCACTTCAAGTTATTTAATATTTAAACTTTCACTTCGCAACAGTAAACATAACATAGAAACGAAAAATTATTATTGCATCGATAAAAGTGACACGACCTATTTATACTGCAACAAACCGAAAGTGTTCATTAGTGAAGTGTGCAAAGACTATGTACTATCGAATGCTGGACCGTTCATTGCAAATCGAGAATGATGTCGGAGGCGAGGTGAAAGCGCCCAAGATCCATGCAACACTCATCACGACAACCCCGGAACATGCCCTGTCGACGCCAGCGCCGACTCCTTTATACCTCTAGCTGATGCAGCGATATAACACTGTCGATGATAGTCTGCTTTGTTGCTGAACTCACCTCGTTTCAGGTATGTCATACTTTATTATGCTACGTTATACATTGACCTCCGAGACATTATCGTAGACACTCTATCAAGCTGATGCAACAATAGACCAAACAATGACAATGCATAAACGCTTGAAAAAGGCATCATAATATAATGTCGACCCATATTCAAAGCTTTGTCGCATCATCAAAGTAATAGCTAGCTCGTTTCGCTCCTGTGTCTGAGTTTTTTATACAAATAAGAGCAGAAAAGTAAGACTAAGCATTTGTTAAAAAAGGTGAGTTCGCGTTATTCGTTTGTAACCCTCAGCTTTATGGCAAGACAACAGTGAATGTTGGTAAAATGCGAGTGTTTCGCACTCCAATTTACACGAATACAAAAGGTTTCGTGTGAAATATCGTATCGTCGATAAATTTAAATTAAATCTGGCATGGTCGACGCTCTCTCATTCACATTCATTTAAGTGCCTGTACTTTTACAGCTGTAACTGTCAAAGTTTTTGTAACACAGCGTCACTGTTTTCATTAGAACAGGAATGCTCGAGAGGTGGGTGTTTGCTCCATGATTTATAAACCTTTTCTTACGAGAGTTTGAAATGGCGAAAGTTTGTCGTCATTTGAATTATGAACATTATTGGCTTCAGTTTGACGCAGTAAAGCAGGACCTTTGAAGTCCGCTTCCACTTCATAATGTTTCTATTGCTCAATTTAGAAACGAATTAATAATTCGCCCTTAGAAGCCTAGCAAATATCGAAAAGTAATTCAATCGTTGTTTGACGTAAACTCAGTACAGAAATTTCACTCTCTCACTTGAACAAAAGAGGAACGTTTACTTCTTTGTTTTGCAATATGCTTTTAGGTACTTGTTACGGAGCTTAAATATGTATTGAAATGATTGTGGGTATGTGACCACGGGGCGACTCAAGTGCGCCGAGTACTACCGGAATTACATCTCACTAGAGATGACTGTGGGTCCCGTCATTAGACTATCGATGCGCTGATGGAAATATTTCTTCCTTTCTTAAAGCAATTTTTTTCTGAGTGAATAGTCCGCCTAAACCGCAGCCTTTTTAATTGATTGCCGCAGCTTATGATTGCTAGGAACATTAGCAAAGTTCCTCACGTGTTACCAACCTCATTAAGAATTGAATATTAATATTAAACCAACAAATTTAAGCTGAGTAAAAAATTAATCGTTTTATTCCTATTTTATAAAATATTTTTTATCTGTTTTATCCGCAAGGCTGCAAAAAGTATATAGCTATATTTATTTTACATGTAACCATTCGGTATAGAGTACGACTATCTCCAAAGAAAACAGTGCTAAAAGGTTAATCATTCGGAATCCGTACACGAAATAAACTCGATTCCCCGCCTTATATCTCAACCTGAGAAATAAAGTTACCCAACAACAGTGACATAGTGATAAATTGTTGTTTACTGGAAGAAACAATTTATTAGACCCCATTATACTAAGAAAAAAGTTTGAAACATCTGTAAAAGAAAACTCGAAACGGGTAGAAGGTGACGGGCATCGAAATTGATGTCGTACATTGTTGAATTTTTTATTCTTTGTAATACTTACAATGTATGACCCTTGCTTGTCATGGATCATTCAGTCTAGCTATTATTAATACTAAGTGGAACTTCACTTGATACCTACGTACTTTTTTAGGGCTATGCGTAGAGTATACACGAGATCGTTGGTCTAGTGATTAGTATACCTGAATGCTACTCTAGGTGTCACGGGTTCTATTCCCGCGTCAAGGCAAATATTTAATATGATGAGCTTATGTTTGCCTTGTGTCTAGGTGTTTGGTATGTATTATAAGTATATATTTACAAAAGAATAAGAATATGAGTATTACATCCGTTGTCTGGTACCCATAGTACAAGTTTTCCTTAGTTTGGGACTAGATGGTGCTGTGTGATGTCCGAATATTAATTTTTATTATACTTTTCGGTAGCTTATACAGAATTTATATTTCAAGCTGAATTTCTTGCCTGATTTTTCAGAGATCTGTAGATATTCTTATTTTCAAATGGTGAAAAAAAATCCATGCATAATTTCTGACCGCATCGTTTTTATTTTCATTAAATAAATAAAGTGTTGGCATATGCTATAGTTATTTTATTTCACTATGGAAATTCTTGTATTATTTCGGTCTTTAGTTATACACATTAAAAAAAACGTAGAACAATGCTTAACATTACAAAAACAATCGCTTGTACTACATGTGGTCACCGTTGCGTGTCTATATTATCGGCCGACATGCGTGCTCAAAGCGAACTATCGTGAATATTTTAAGACAAACATTGTTTAGACTTGCGCCACGGCACACTATATAAGCCTAGGCTACTTTTTCACTACTCCAGAGGGCTTTACCACAGAAAAGAAATGCAGCAGAAGGACTGCTTCCTAAACATGGCTCGAATTTGCCATAGACAAAAATATGCTATTTTGTGAATATAAGCACTGGAACTATGCCCATGGGCTTATATTCATGAGATAAATTTAAACCATTTAAAATTGTTCACATTTTTTTTTAAACGGAAAGGAGCTTTTACTGAGAAGAACCAGTGGTAACACTTATAACCCTGTATAGTGTAATATTTTTTGTATCCTTCTGACGTGTTGAAAGTATTTTGTAAGAATTCTAATCAAATAAAGATATTTTGAATCTGAAACCATGCACACAAAGTTCACGCGGATGCGAGAAGCTCAGTTGCCCAAGTATAGGAGGATTTGAAATGTGTCAAACTCCGCCTTTGAAAATTAATTGCAACTCGCCCCCACCAAGAAAGCAAAAATCCACATCAACATTTCGTTGCAGGTCATAAGCAACTAAATTCGTCGACGTTGGAACATGGAAATACCTTTACTTAGGACAAAGATTCATCATCATATTCAGCCCACATGCACCTACTGTTGGGTATAGGCCTCCTCTGTGACGCGCCACTGCTCTCGGTCCCGAGTTAGTGTCTACCACAGTGACAATGATTATCTCGCTTTAAACACGCACGGGATTTTCGTAATTATAGAAGCCGTCTCGAGTTTTGAGCGCTGAACTAGAATGCACAATAGTATTTTGCGGAGTCTTGTATGGAGCGTGAACACATGCGCAGTTATACATACAATATTCACTCATACTACAGTTTCTCAAATGTATGGAAGCCGACCTCCTGTAAGCTTATATTATGTGGTTTTACGCTTCATCGCCTTTAAACCGTCTCCAAAGGAATCTTGTCTATGAATACCAGGCAAAGAGGCTACACGATTCCTTCAACGATCTAACGATGTGGATTTCCTTAAGTTTGTTACCAGTTTCTTTACTTTTTGCGTATATTTTTTCGTGCATTATTTTATTCCCGCGAAGTAAGGCTATGGTTACAATAACAGTAAACGTTTCACCAGAGACTCATAAAACGTGAGCGAGAACAATCGATTAGCATAACTTTCTGGTTACGGGGAAGGTTTGGCTGATTAGGGTTTTTGACTGCAAATTCAAACTAATTTATTTTTTACCCCTTCCTATATTAAAAACCAGAACTTATATACCATTATTACGAAACATAGACTAGATAGTTTAAAATTAGTTCCATCTCTTTTTGTGCTACGGATTTAAAAAGGGATGGACATTGTGTTGATATAAGGGAGTAACAGTTCAGCTGTTAAGCATGTAATAATGAATAATTAAAATTTAAGAACATTGCATAGGTACTTTATTCAAATTAGAAGATGTAAGTACAGTTTTGTGTTTTAAAAACATTATACAATTAATACAAATGTAATATTCATAGTCACTTCACTATATTGATGTATGTTGATATGCGTCGACGATCCTTTTATATTTTTGTATTACATACTTTATCTATGTAGTAAAATCAAATATGCCTGCGGAATAAAATGTGAGCACTGCGTATTTCTTCGTATCTTGAGAGCTCATTCGCTTGGAGATTTGGTAGAACGCTACTGCCGAACACTTTTGTTTACCAAATAAACAAATGCGGATCTTCAAAGTTACGGCTTTATCTGAAGGCTCACATGCCACCCTTTCTCACCGTCAGTGAACATAGCGTTGTAAAGTTAGACTAATTTTGCTTAATAAGACTTTGCAACGTACAAAACGACTGTCCGCTTGTACAAACATCCATTTAATTAAGGAGGAAGTTCCGAGGACATTCGTTTTCCAGTTTGCTTTTGAGTACGGAATCCCTTGTGTTCTGTCGTGTAAAGGTCGTGTGACAAACAGCTGAATCGCGTGTGTGTACGTCAACCATTTAAAAATGGAAACGGGTGCGTTTTTAATAAGGCTCTTAAAATTCAGTTCACGGCATATTTGTTTAAACCCCCTTAGAAATGTTACTTATTTGCAACAAAATTGTTATTGTTTTTATTTTATAATTACATACGTGATTCTAGCATTAATATGAAAGGTTTTATGGATGGTCACGTTATTTTTAGCGATGAGAAATATAACAAATTATTTTTGAATGATTGTCATCTCCTAATTATTATTAGTACTTAATTTAAAGATGTCAAAGTAATTCTACAATATTTTAGTAAGAGTTATCACCAGCAATAAGTGACCTCCTACTGACATGATGTATAAAATAATATTTTAAAACATTAATCTTAAATGTTTGATCTTCTGCCCGTTGTAATATTATATTTTCTTCGAATTTCTCGCCGCCTAATTTCTTTAAAACAGGTGCAATTATGCCGATATAAAGGTTAAATATAGCAAGAAAAGGTATTACTCTTATTTCAAAGAATTTTAATTAGGAATGATTAGTGAGGAAGCAGCGATAAAACCATCAAAGGAAGTCCAAGGTAAATTAAATTGTACAGAAATATCTGCTATCAAAATATTAATTTACTACGTAAAAATACTTGTACTAAGATAATTACAGTAAAAAAAATATATAATTTGTTTATCCAAAACTAGCTTGTGCTTGGAGCCTTGTTTCAAAAGAGGCCGATTGACTAAGGGCTGGCAATTTGGAATTGGGAAGCCCCGCCATTTTATTAAGCAGCTGAGCAATATGCATTGGACATTGAGAGCACATAATGAGTAAGTTTTACTGGCAAAATGACGTTGGTAAACCTAGAATGATGTTATATACAGTTGATTTGTTCCAATGGGCGTCTAGAACCATTTGTTTATTGCATTGGATACCACTATAGTCACTCAAAACCTAAGGGAGACTATTCCTTCTTTTTCAACCCGCAATCACCCACTGTTGAGTGATATCCTCGTATACACGTCACAAATTTCGATCTTGAGCTATCTGAGTCCACTTTTTCCCCACCACTTGGTCTATATAATCTGCCCATCTCGCTGGCTGTCGTCCCACGCTCCGTCAACCAGTCTCCAGGCTAAAACTTTGCGACGAGAGAAGACTCACGACTTGGTTTACTCATATTACCGATTTTACCTTTAATGGTAAATACGGTGGCCGTTGGTTCGCGTAAAAATCAGGTATCCAGCTACAAAGGTTTAGATCGGGGCCGACATCAACAATATATGGGATAAGGGCGGAATGACAGTAGATGTAACTAAAGGTTTAACGCATTAAGATTCCGTTACCGCATATCAGAACAAGCTTTATAAGTCTCGAGAAAATAATAATTTTGGGACAGTTGTCTATGTTTGTTTGCAAGGTACGTTAAACGAGTTCAAAGTCAAGCCACCAATATTTGCTGAGCTTAATGTTCCTATCATCATAATCCTGAAAGTATGCCGTATTTCATTTAATAGTACCACAAACGGCGCATGATGAAAAAATCTTGCTTTTGAGAGATCTCATTTAAGGCCTAGCCTTCAACTTGTTTACTGTTGACTCCCGGCAACTCATTACCTGGTTCATTAAAGCGAAGTGTACTCTTGAAAAAGCGTTTACCGTCTTTTGCAGTTCACTTACAGAAGCGGGATTTTAAGAGCATGTGATAATGTTGTTACAGTATGATTTAGCCTCTTTGAATGTGTGTATGCATATTTTTTTTCATCTTTATGTTTGTTAGTCACGGTAATAAACATGTGTACGTTTTGATGTATATGTTCTTTATTTAATTCTTAATGCTATAGCCAATGGACATATTATATACTTTTCTCTGGTAAAATGGTCAGATGATTTGCAACGCCTCGGGTTGCAGTCAGTAGGTATGATTCATATGTACATATGCTCACGCCCGAATTCCCCGAAGGGGTAGGCAGAGGTGTTGTTATCACAACACCCACTTTTCACCGAATTTTTTGATTAAGTGCCAACGTGACAGATGGTGAGTCTATCGCCGTCTCAGGCACTATACGTACGTCTTTGAATTACTTCTCAGAAATATGCAGGTTTCCTCACGATGTTTTCCTTCACCGTAAAGCACGTGGTGTGAAATCACTGTACATAAGTTTTTTTAGAAAAACTCATTGGTACGGGCCCCGCTGGCATTCGAACTCGCGTCGCTTGCGTAGCAGACTGGTCAAACCCCGAGGCCATCACGGCTCTATTACACGGATTAATATGTATGCGAATTATATAATTAAATACACGTTTTCAGTTTTACAACAGCTCCATTTAATAAAACGACAAACGTTGTCATTCTTGACATTACATTACATTTTTACATTTTTAATTATATAATAGAAAACATACAAAAATGGATAATATATATCAACTAGCTGTGCCCGGCAAACGTTGTATTGCCATATATTTTTCTAGGGTGGACTACCCCTAACATTTAGGGGGATAAAAAATAGATGTTGGCCGATTCTCATAGATACCGGATAAGCACAAAAAATTTCATCAAAATCGGTCAAGCCGTTTCGGAGGAGTATGGCAACGAAAACTGTGACACGAGAATTTCATATATTAGATGATACAGTTTACAAAAAAATGCATTCTATAATGTCTCATAATTTTAATCTATATTCTAAATCCAGGATAATTGAGCAAAATCGTATTTAAGTGAAATGTAAAGCATTACAAAGCTCATAAAAGGACTCAATTATTTAATTAAGAACCAAAACAAAAATCGACCTAGGTTGTTAGAGGAAATGGGTAAACGCAATTATGCAGAAGAATACAAATCCAATTCTCGATGTCTTCACTCACGGACTCACAAGAACAAAGGGAAACAATTCCCATCCTGCCAACCTATCCACATTTTGTTATTAATTATGATGAAAAGTAACGAAAAAGCACCAAATATTACGTCAAATTACTTTTACATAATATTTGGTGCTGACACTGTAGGACACAGTATGAAATACACGCTTTACAAGTTGTAAGGAGTCTAGGAATAATCGTTCGAATACATCATACACACCCACACAGATGCGCACATCTATGAGATTATAAGCAGCATCGGGGTAGTGACAGATCCAGCTCATCCCCCAGCAACGCCCTAAGGCGAGGTCCGAGGACCGCACCGGGGCGCCCTTAGCCATGTTGCTTAGTTTTTAAGTTTACCGTCTGAAGCCTTTTGGTTCTCACCCTTTTGTCCGGTGGTTAAGCAGTGGAGGTAGCTCCCTCTTATCAACTGCGAGAGACCATATTGTAAAAAAAAAGATTTTTAAAGAAAAAACACGTAACGGACTCACAACGTAAAACAGTAATCATGACGTGGCCGATTGACATGACAATGACATGACGCGTTTACGTCATTTACGTATTTTACATACATTTTTCTAATCTACGAATCCACAAATCTAAATTACTTTGACAGTAAATTAAAAAAAGAACTTCGATCCTTCGGGCTCAGAGGAGCAAACATTCTTATTTCAATAACTAACTGTGCCCGCGGATTTATCCGCGTAAGAGTTAATTTCATGGGTGACCTGTGGAACCATAATGTTTTTTTAATAAAGGTATGTCACTCCTTGTTAAATTTGCTATCTGCCCGTGAAAGTCACGTTAAAATCGGTCCATCCTTTTCGGTGATTAGCCGGAACAAACAGACAGAGAAACATTTTAAAATATGTTTTTTTTCATGCCATTACCGTATTTAATTTCATAGGCATTTAGTGAAAATATGTTATTTTCGAATTACAAACAGACACCTCAATTTTATCTGTATAGATATAGATTAGGTCTAGAATCCATACTGATAATTAAGATTATTGGTGATTTAACGTGGCAGATGATTCTGGTTTAGTTGTATCATCTATGAAAAAAGTCCAATGAACAGTTACATCCGTCCCTGATACTGATTTATGTAGCGTTCCATAGCATAAACATGCAATAAAGAATGCTGCAAGACTGCTAATTAAACTTATTCGATTTATCGAAGCAATTTTGCATGTAAATCGTAGCTCTTGGGAAACACATAAATCGTCGAACCCGAGTTCTGTTTACGGCTTTTAAGCAGTTATTTGCGTAAAACGATACGGGGCAAGGCATCTGTGTGGAACGTTTCGAATGATTTGCCCCGTCGATGGGCATGGTAAGCATAACATATTAACATTTTCCAAAGCGATGAAGGTTGAATTTTATTTCGTGTTTTATCCGTATTGATTTCTATAACAATATAATATTTAATGATACAAAATATTAACAATATATTAGTTGTTATCCCTTCCCATAACTAAATACGAGTTAAGTAAAGTAAAGTAGAACGGATCGAGGATCTGGGATCAAGTCTAGTTAATTATGGTCTCTCCTACCAAACTTCGGTTACGGCGGCTAATCTCAACGAGGATTAGCCATGTGCGCAGGAGATATTATAGTGCACAAGTGTGTGCGCAAACACAGGTGCACTCTTTATTCCCTCACTCTCATAATGGGACGGTATTCGATGGGACGACAATCCGGAGAGAGATCAGACGTAGGACCAACGGATTAAGCTAATTATATCCAACAATCGAAAGACAATCAGGCAAGCAGGCGTCATTTCGCTTATATAGGCAGAAGTAAAAATACTACATAAAGAAGATTATGGTAATATTCGCCAACGCCAGATGAACGCAGTAACCTTTTTCTTCAGCTAAGCTTACCAAACTATTTATCTTAGCATTAGTGTGTTTAATTTTACCTACTGCTACTGTGAGACTTGCCTAAAATAATTGCTGTTGTCATAACCGTTTGTACATAACGTAGGGGTGAACAAACATCATGAAATATTTCCACTACTTACCACGTGAAAAGGGATATCCCGTTTGTTTACCCTGCGTCGTTGTTAAGTGAATAACAAACACGCCAGGTGATGTATTCATACAACTCAAGGTCGTTGTAAATGTATGAGGTTTTATAACATACTTTGTTTCATTTTAACAGCACGTTTCATATACATACGTATATAATATCACCACGCGGTGTCACTTAATGGGTAGGCAGAGAGGATATGCTATTTCAGTCATTATTATAATTGTCCACGGTACCATTGCCCTATTTCACACATCATCATCATTATTGCGCTTATTATCTCATTTTATTTAAAATTTATTTCTGGTACATTTGTATCTATCAACCATAATTTTGTACGTATTCCTTTCTAGCCATCATACAATACATCCATCTTACACTTATTGCAAATACCTAGCTGTGTAAAATAGATCACCAGTTAATATAATCAAATCAGTAGTTTTCTCTCAGTAAACTTTGTCATTATAACGACTACATTTAAATAACTATCAAATAAAAAACAAACCATAAATTATCACCATCCCGCAGACTCACCTAAAATTTGGCGAAATTCGATTTGAAAAATCTTATGAAAGAATGGAGTTGCATAAACAGCAGATGACAAAGCGTTAATCGAAGTGATATAGGAAGCAAAGGTCGAGATATAAATTTGCGTACCAATACCGCTGTCAGAGAGGCAATAAATCAGATAACACAATGGAGGTTTGTGGGATAGATGATGAAATGAGTGGTTCCCACGCCCACTATACACGTGATAAAATCTAATCATTGATTAATTCACAGTTAATGATTAACCATGATGGCTGAATGGTAGGCGTTATTTGCAATCTGTATTATCATGGTAAACGAGCTCGATTCGGTATATTCAGACTATTTATTGTTTTAAAGTTTATGGTGAATAGTAAGTAAAATCACCTCGCTTAGGGTTTTGATTTTTTAAGACTTACAAAACGTAAAATTTTCTCTACTATCTATAAATATAATATAGTATATGAGAGTACAACTCCTTTGCATAGAAATGGCGACGACATTGAAGCAGTCAAGTATAATGACCACTAAACCAACGTAACCGTCATTATCTTTGGTGAAAACGAGAAAAATCTTGCTTACTTACCCCTTCAGAATCTTGTGGGAATAAGCGGGAAGTTACTCATGTGATTCACAGTTTAAATTTCATCATGCATGAAATGGTAGCTCGGAGAGCGTTTTTGTAAATAGGGCCTAGCAAACAATTTCAACCCTTCCACTTGTGAACGCGATAAAAGTAGGATCTACAGCAATATGGGAGGAAAACCTTCCTTTGATGTTTATCCCGTACCGACACCTCGCACCAATCTTATTTTGGATAAACAACATATACTCGCACTCCGAATATGTCTCTGGTATGAAGTTATAGTTTTGTTTTCGTCTTTATGCCAATTGCCAATTCGCCTTTGGATCCTTTTATCTGAATTAATGTCTTCCTTTACTTCGCCGATGTTTTTCTTACATGCCATATCTACCGGATTATTAATCTGTAGATTATATTAAGATGTACATTTTAGATTTGCCTCTTTTATAGCTTCTGCCCACGACTTCGTCCACATGGAAAAGTTACTTTGGCCAGCGACTAGTCTTAGCGTAATGATATAACCCTATAGCCTTCCTCAATAAATGGGCTATCTAAGACAGAATTTTTTTTTCAAATCGGACCAGTAGATCCTGAGATTCAGCTTTATATAAAAGTATAGATTGCCTGATGATTTGAAAGCACAATTTTCTCATGTCTATTCAAATAAAAATTTATTGAGTTTGAGTGCGATGTAGAACAATAACAACAGACAAGCTATTTAGTTTTCGAAAAAAAATTACACCTCATAATGCATATTAATGTAAAATTGATCTTACCGAGCTTCTTATCTTTGGATATATTACGATCTCAAATAATACTAATAATGTGAATATTATTATTGGTAATACAATACCTATTCATTGAAAATATTTCTTAACAATGAAACTCGAAACCGTACCATTGATAATATCAAGATGTCGTGACTGCGCTTACACTAAAACATTTTAATAATGATGTGGCTTTAAATACCGGAAATACAGAACTCACCGTTGTGAGTTAATTAAGATAATTACTTCCATGTTTCAGTTTAAATTGTTCACGTTTTAATGTCTTCATTATTTTTTATTATTGTGTTTCAAAACGGCCTGTTATCTCTTAAGGACTTCTCTTTATAACAGAAGCAATCAACAGTATTCATTGTTTATGAAAACCTAGAAAATATGCTGTTAGGGTTGTATACAAAAGATAATTATCATTAAACTGGACTAGAGGACCTGAGCCTTACATTGAGCAGCTATAGCCTGTATTGCTATATTATTATAAAATAATATCATTGGCGAAAATGGAAGTTTACTCTGCTCACCCTTTAAGGAACACTTGTAGAACGGTTTTAAGCTTTGGGATTAACTAGTTGTCAAACGAAAACCAAAAAAAAATATGGACAAAATCGGAGCCAAAGCTTAGAGTACCAGTGTTTCCACTCTCATCAACTCAACGGAACAACACTGATGGCTTCCTGCGATGAGTGCTCTAAGAAGAGAAATAGGCAGCAAGTGCTGGCATTAGGATAGGAGTCATCATTAGTCAGAATGATCTTATATTTATACGGTAGGCAATGCCCGAATGTATTATTCGTGTGTTAGTGATTGCCGCTTATCATTATGTGGTATTTCGCTAGCTTAATAAAATATATCATTAAAAAGTAATTTCTGCATCAAAGTGTAGAAATAAATGCGTGCAGATTAATTACAGTCAATTTTGTAAAACTTCACTGACGAATTCAAATTCGTTCTTCTTGTAAATGGTTTGAGGTCGGTTTGAATATTCAAATGTACGCCCCTTACTTGCCGCTGTTTACCCGTTTATTTGAAGCTGTAATTTGTTCAGCCCCTATTTCACGTTGATCGGTGACTGAGAAATTGTTTTTACGCCAGCTTCAATTGCTTAATTATACCAATTTTATCCGACACGTAAGAACATTTTAAATATAACGATATACTGTAGAGGGGATATAATCTCAGTTATTATTTCGCATATCATTCAATCAGTGAAGATATAGATGACCGATTTACTGCCATGTCTCACATGAGGCAATCGTTAAAATATCAATCAGTTCTGAAGGCTAAGACCGACTCGTTTAACTAGGGATACTAAATTTATCAAAGTCTAGTAACTAGTAAAATCTGGTTGGCCAAATGGGATTAGTCAATGTCGGCAATAGCTGTTAGGTATCGACGTAGGTACAGGTCGTGTCATGAGTTACGAGCGCGTACATTTATTTTTTGTTTTTCAAAATTACTAATTAATAATATTTTTTGTTAATAATATTTTTATTCGTCACGCATCGTATATCTATATACATGACGCAGGGCGAATAAAAACATGCCCAGTATCTTAACATTATTCGCTGCGCGCTCATTATTCGTGACGGCACCTGTACCTATATTGATTGTAAAATGTAAGTTCATTGGCAAAATGACACCGCAAAATGGTTGATGTAAACACACTGATTGTGGTTGTCAAAGCGATTAAGCGATTAACCCTTGTTGACACAATTTGACAGGAAAATTGGGACTCTCACATGAGACGTAAAAAGTTTGACGTTATGTATCCGGAAAATCATGTTTTGCGTGGTAAAGAAAACCTATTGCTAATGTGTTTCCTAACTTCCGCATAGTAAAGGTGGGGTATATATACACTAACGAAAAGCCGTACTTATAAAAGTTGTTTCGACAATGATCAGTCAAGACTGGCAGACAATATTAAATACAATTGTAGAGGCAGATAAGTCAAGTGCGTGAAGACACTTTTTAATCCGTATGCTTTACTTATCTTCACCGACCAGCCGCGTTATTCACTCAGGTTTCTCACTCGTTGACGAGCGCTGGTTTCAATCATAGAAAATTGATACATAACACATAGAAAATGAGGTTCAATTTCGATTCTTTAAAACCGACTTTCGACGACGCTGAGAAACCTTAGCGAATAGCGCGACAGTACCCAAGTATAGGTTCGTAAATGTAAAACATCGTCGCTTGACCGTGGCGTTTAAGCGTGGCTCATATTGTGTTTATCCGCCATCTTTGGCACTCAACAACTCGCCTACATTTGAGCCACGCTAAAGCGCAATCTCAAGCAATGACTATCAGATTGTGAACGTCGATTACAATGAACGTAACGTATCTAGTCTTATAATACCCGTATCTTTTACACGCATAGAAAACGTGAAATGAGGATGACACATATTGCAATCGATCAACTTATTAAAAATAAATAAATATGCTCACGGCATCTCAGAAATGTTCCCGAGGAGGGTAAGTGAGGTGTTTGTATTAGAACAACACCCACTTTTCACCGAAGATGATTAAGTGTCAACCTATTAAGAGGTAATTTAATAAGGAGCTTATCTACGATCACCTGCTGAACAAACCGATTCAGCACTAGTATATCATCGATAGCTTAAGGAGGTACTTAGCCATAAATCTCTTCTAATCCAGGCTTAGTAGACGACGCTTTCTTAACAAACCCCACAATCCATATTTTACGCTAGATCAATTTATCGACGGAAGTGAAACTAAAGAAGGTCGTAACCAAATTGACCTCACGTTTTCCTTCAACTGCGTACGCATATAGGACCGGATAAGAATCCGAGCTCGGTCGAAGTTTTATTTATTTTTATTGCCGCATTTATTAAACCACAACTGAATTTGTTCGTAGTCTCCAGAGCCTAAGATATTCATTCACCAGGAGAAAAGAAAAAGTTAAAATAAGTAGTCTGGTTCTTCTGATAATAGAACTGGATTTTTTTTATCTCGGGACTTAAAATATTAAACTTTATAATAATTTTTAAGAATCAATGCACAATATTTTCTTAAAGGGTCATCAGTCAGTCACTTAAAAATGATCACGAAAGTACCTAGTACTGGGCCTTACCAGAAGCTTTAAAGCCGTGATAGATCAACTGTGTGACAGCGATAAACATTCAAGTCAAATACATTAATCTCATGTTAAGGATAAAACCTTTATATACTGAATTCTACCAAAGGTAAGATAGAATTGGATGTATTCAACGAAAAATAAGATAAATAATAAGAGAAAAACATCAGGGTATGTGAAGCAAGATTCCAAAGTCTAATCTTACACACAGACAGCTCAGAGAATCAGCATTGCTATTCAACGTGGCAATGCTGCCAGCCTTCTTGGCACGATCCCGAGAGACACGGATTTGGGTCAAGTTTTCTACTTGTAATTAGTTTTCAGTACTGTTCTTTGTAAAGTATAATAGGAATACTTTAATAAGACACAGAAACGGTATTATATACGGCTATATAATATATTATAGGATTCGCTTTCGCCCTTTCTTTTGCCTTGTATTCATATAAAATATATTTCCGCACATTTGTATGTACGTTATTATGTCTCCATTTCCCGTATCTTTCAGCAAAGCTAATGTGTTTCCTGTCATGATGCTATAGATACAGATCTATATGTAAACTTAACATACATAACGGTTATCATTACCTCGTTAAAGACTATTAATATTATAAACATGAGTATAACAGATTTGTTCAGTATGTCTTAGGACATAGAATTTCTTTCAGAGTGCTCTTTACGAAAATGTATCTGTAACTCCATTATTACAAAACATACACCTAACATAATTGGGTCAGGACCCACTGGGCCCCAATATTCGTCCTTTAGAATAAAAGTTGTAGATTCGGCCTCTCTATATGTGCCCATTGGTCCCCTCGGAGGAGAACAGTCATTATTAATATATTTTGAGGTACCTGCTCGTCTCCGGTATAAATGTTACGTTATGATACAATCGAAAAACATTGAAGCTGACTCCTTAAACTTCTGGCGCCCTAGTACCTACTTTAAATACATCAGGGGAAGAGTGGACACCTCAAAAATTTAAGGGGACGAGTGGGCCCAGGGTCCGAATTTCAGGGGACGAGTGGGTCCCGACCCACATAATTATGGCTTAAAGTAGTTTCATCATTTTTTGTGCTACGGATTTCTAAGTTATATATAGATTTCGTCGGAATTCAGATTTTCAATTCAATTCAGGCAGAAGTCTTGGTTTGTTATAAGGCGGACAAAGTTCAGTTTGTACCAAAATTAAATATAAAAAATATGTAAATTGTAACAACATAATCTTCACTGTAAAGAGGATTAACGTAGGGCAAGAAGCTTCACATCAACTCAAAAATATATAATTGATGTGAAGTGACCCTTGTAGGAACGCCAAGCGGGAAAGATGACCTTACACGTCAAATTTGTTTGAGCATCGGGGAAAGTACGAAACTCATTAAATAAGTTTTATTTGAATAGGTTACTGCATGTAACTATTTTAATAATTAAACAATTTCGCAGCCAACTCCGCCGACCGGATACCCCGTGGCTGAATGTCGCAATGATAAAATTTTGAATATTTCAATCCGAATGTCGAAATTAATTTACTCCGACAGTTTTATTGTACTCTTCATCCTTTTGAGTAAAAAGGTATTCATTAAAATATGTGCTCACTAGCAAAATCTCATACTATACATACATACATATGCTCACGCCTGTATTCCCCGAAGGGGTAGGCAGAGGTGTTGTAATCACAACACCCACATTTCACCAAAGATGATTAAGTGCCAACGTGACAGATGGTGAGTCCATCGCCGTCTCAGATACTTTACATACGTCATGTAATTTATTGCGTGGGACATGTTTATCTTATCGTATATTTTCTATGAAAATACGAGCAAATGGCAAATACGGTTTCAGTCTAAATATCTCTGGTGGAATGTCTGCCTCCCACCACGTGGGTGTAAGTCACCTTTAAAGTACGAGTGTAGTATCTTTAACATACATACATACATATGCGCCTGTATTCCCCAAAGGGGTAGGCAGAGGTGTTGTAATCACTACACCCGCGTTTCACCGAAGATGATTAAGTGTAAACGTGACAGATAGTGAATCCATCGCCGACTCAGACACTATACATACATCTTTCAATTACTTCTCAGAAATATGCAGGTTACCTCACGATGTTTTCCTTCACCGTTATGCACGCGGTGTGAAATCACTGCACATAAGTTTTTTTTTAGAAAAACGTATTGGTACAGGCCCCGCTGGGATACGAACTTGCGTCGCTTGCGTAGCAGGCGACTGCTCAAACCTCAAGGCCACCACGGCTTTAGTATCTTTAAAGTAAATATATTATAATTTATATACACTACAATATCTCTCACAAAAACTTGGAACAAAACTAATCCAAAATATGCATTTAAATTTTCACATGTTTCTCGTTCCCGTAACTATATGCAAAGTAAGCTTACGTTTCTCGAGATGCAAGCACAAGTGAAAATAAGAACATTAAACTTGCAAGATCGTGCCGTTGTATCAAATCCTCGAGCGACCTCATATTGTATCACACTAGTCTTCATACATCATTGCTTTCGCATGCAAATGCGATGCAAAGCTTATATTATGCTTCGTATGAGTGAATCTTTTCATAAGTGCCTATTTTCCCAGTGCAACGCCATAAAACGTTGTTACAACTTGCTTTGTTTAAGGCTATGTATTTATTTTGAAACAGTTTAGAATAACTATCGACTCTGTGAGTTTTAGAACTTTCTATCTGTATTCGTACTGATATTATAACTGTAATGGAAGTGTGTGTGTGAAAATTTAATTATTTTAAATTTTATACTTTATTTAACTTATTTTTGTAAATTTTTGCTATTAAGATAAGCATTAAATGACATTATTTTTGTGGATTTTATCCAATTTCATACGATTAAAGCATATGCAATTTTTTTAATAACTACTTATCACGGAAAAATGCCCAAATCCCACGACGAAGTCGCGGGCAGAAGGTTGTAGTTAATATGTTCTTCAAAAAGGAAATCTATCTTGCCCTAATGTCCTCGGGAAATAGGTTTAGTACCTAGTCTAGACATGAAAAGGTGACAAGCGTATAGAATCTAACGTCTAACGTCTACCATTATAACAACCTCGCATTTTCTAGTAACTCTTCTATATCCTTGAGTGTAGCGTAATGACAACATACATTAGTGGACACTCTGCCTTATTTTCTATTTTCTTTACATTTTTGTGGTCATTAAAATAATAATGTAATATAATTTATTTATGTATTGGTCAACCAAGACACAAAGCCGGGCTAACTGGAAAATGGGAATATAGGCCTTTAGTAGTGGTACAATACAGGCTGTATAAGGCCATACCCAAACAAAAACTTTATAAAAAAGCATTATTATATTGATTATAGATGTGTCCTGCGATTTCACCCGCGTAGGCTTAATTTCATGGTTAGCCCGCGGAACCCTAATATTTTTTTTAAAAGCTATTTCTTGTAATATCAGCTATCTGCCAGTGGAAGTACCGTTAAAATCGGTTCAGCCGTTTCGGAGATTAACTGGAACAAACAGACTGGTAAACAGACAGATATTTTATTTAAAAATTGGTCTTTCTATTTCCGTCACCTCTTATACTCTCATATGCATTTAGTCAAAATGTGTAACTTTGGAATTACAAACACTTAATTTTTTTATCTATATAGATATGTATACACATAAATATAGATATACATACGTACGTAAAGCTGCTAATATTGCGTCCGTGCAACTGAGTGCAATGAGAACTGCCAGTCTGACTAATCACACTAATGGTCTGTCCTGTATAATTGCGACTTCATTTACATTTAGTGACCACCCTTGTTTTCTAATACGGACTGAGTTATGTCGTAATAATAGAAAATTACCCCTTTTAAGATGGCAAGATCATTTCCATTTAATGTTCGTTTTGAGCTCTGAATAAGTTTATAGGTTATTAAGTCAACACATTAATTCAATGTAAAAACTTTGTGAATTTTCTGCCAAAATCTTAATTCTTAATGTTTGCAATGGCATACAGATGTTTCAACAAGTTTAAGATACCTATATACTTTGTTTATCTATATTAATCAAATTTGTTTGCCTCGTTGGTGTGCGCTATTGGGGAACACGAAGTCCAGGTTTCGATCCCAGAGTCCTTTGAAGTGTTACACATTGGATTTTCCATTTGTAATTTCCCAGCAGCCCATAGTTTGGATTAGAGCCCGGTTATTGATGATTGAGTCTAACTGATAAGAAGTACTATAAGTACTTCTGCCTACCCGTTCGGGGAATACAGGCGTTAGCATATTTTGATGTGATACCACCACATTTCTTCAGACTCGTATCTCCGGCAAGCCTTCATCTATAGACATGTACTCTGTTATTTTATCCATTTATTACTATTGTTTTGTCTTTTATGTTTATTTTAATGGTTTATTTTCTGTGTGGAAAATAAAAAAAAAAACTTTATTTCTTTCTCACGCAGATCACATCATAATGTTGTTGTGCTCGTGATGACACAAACCTGGAAACTCTTTGGTTATAATATACAATCTACATATTTACTGTTAGTATGTAAAGTCT
This sequence comes from Watsonalla binaria, assembly GCA_929442735.1. Classification (NCBI taxonomy): domain Eukaryota; kingdom Metazoa; phylum Arthropoda; class Insecta; order Lepidoptera; family Drepanidae; genus Watsonalla; species Watsonalla binaria. The sequence goes on from OV838932.1 coordinate 5,510,345, forward strand.
GCATGCCACTCCCCCACAGCCACTAGGGATCAAAATGTAATAATTCAACTATACTGTTGCTTTTAAAGTGGACCTTGGGTTGGGATTAACATAGAGCAAAGTTATTTCAAAGGATTTAATCTATTCCCGAAATTCCAAATTCCGTAATCAGTTACGGTTCAGTTTACACATAAACCACTTTAGACGGCGCACGAATATTATCCACAATCGGGATTAATTCATTTCCTTTAAGGTTAATTGTGCAGTAATAAACAGCCAGTTAAGACCATTTTTGTGCACGAAATCTCGGCGGCCATAGGATCTCAAAGCGAATTCTGTTTTGTAGATGCTTTCGACTTTTAAATCAGTGCGAATATAATCGTGATAATACCTGTTTAAGATTTGCGACAGGTGGTGAATAAAATAATTGAGAACTAAGAAAAAAATATGTGTGCGGTAAAAATAAGATTGAAAACCTCTGCTCTAGATTGACGAGCGTTAAATGGGATAAAGGGGAACCGCTTCCGTCGTTTTTGTTTCAGTACTGTCCATTTTTATGTCACATCAAAGAATCCGTTTCACAGATTTCCCTTTAACAATCAGGAAAGGTGAGTTAATGATCACAGAGCGCTTTGTTTCTAAGAAATCTCGTTCACCACAACCTGTCGAGATGTTTGCAAATCGATATCGGATTAAATTGTTACGATTCAAAGCAGATTTCAAAGATTAAGCTAGCACGCCTTTAATCCACCCTTTTTTAGGCATTTATAAGTTAACTGCAGTACTCTGTGTCATAATAGTACCAACTGTTGGACAGTATAAAAATATTACAATGCATGATGGACATATAACGTATATTGGTAAGCCTACGAGCCTACAATATAGTCCCAATACGAGAAAGATAAGGCATTATTTGCTTCGCGTTTGCAATATTGGCATCTGAATAGTATGACATCAATTCGCCTGAACGATGTTCTACAGAATGCTTTGTATTTCACGAACCAAATCGCGTTGCTCGTGTAGTATTCTTTGCATTTCAATAACAAAAGTTACAATGTATTTTGCATATTGGTATTTACTGTTAGGATATCTGATGTTTTTTTTTCTTCTATGGAAGTAAGCCTTCGCATCCTTTTCTATCAGGTATGTTATCCTAGGCTTTTGTTATATAAGGCTAATGAAGAAAATGAATTATTCAATTTATTTAATTACTTGAATATTTTAAAATCTATATATTCTAATTTATTTCAATTTGAATATATAGCCAATGAATTATTATATCATATTTTTAAGAATTTTAATGTTCCTTTTTCAAAAGTCAACCTAAAAATTCTGAAACCACAACCTATTGCGGGTTTCCGGAGGTTGCGAGATTCCAAAGATTGCCTTAATTTGAATTCCATGGCTGGATCACTTTCCTAATTATTTAATCAAAATGTTTTATACTTCATCTTCCATGATTAAGGTTTTTATTAAACCACTAAATTAACAATGGGTTTACTCATAAATTAAGTATTCATCCTAGCTCAGTTCAAGCCCAAGAGATACGGACAGATTTCGTTTACATAATTCACGCCGAAAATGCCCTTAATGCCAGTTGGCCTTGAAAAACCCCGACCTAGACCCATTTTCTTCCGGGAACATTAAGACGTCAATTTTTATTTCCCATTGCAATACGAGGCGTAGAAAGAAAATCGATGGAGCACTCGAGTACCTTTTCCGTCTCACTTGCTCTGTTCGTTCATGTTCGAAATTAGTCACAATGGGATTCGGATGCGGCGGACCTGACCAGTCGAGGGATGAATTCAATTCGAGTTTGCGGCCAATCGAAGAACAAAGATATTTTAGGAAGTTATAACACACCACTGGACGTCCCTCACGTTGGCTTTGATCCATATTATGTTACATTCGGATATCGGGTTCTTTACTTATTCGGGTCACGTTATAAACCGGAGTTCTACATACTTATAAATACAATTTATGTTATTTGAAAACTTTGCCTATTATAATTCTGCGCGCCGGTCTGTTTTTGCTATGTTTCGTGTTACGGGAAAGTCGAGATATTCAATATATTTTATTAAATACTATTACGAATTCCTACGGATCTAATTGGAGAAAATATGATATATTTTATCTCACTAGCATTAGAAACCATCAAACAGTACGGTGACTTGAATGATTAACAACTAGAATTCTAATTTCAGATTCGAAATATATGTTTTTTGGGTGATCAAAAGATCAAATGGAGATATTAAAGGACATATCAGTAAGTATTGTTACTTTTAACACGGGTGGAAACGCGAGCATATTAATAAAGCAAATGATTTATTCAACTTGTGCCCCGGTAAGGCTCTTATAAACGTTGAAGATTTACCACCGGTTCAGAAACTAGCCTTCTGAGAAAAACAAACCAGAAATTGAGCTAAGCATCTTGTACATTTCATCAATGCAAAACAATATTAAAAGTATTTTATTAAGTAGCAGCATCAGTTTAGTATATAATAACAAAGCAATTTTTCCACCAACGACCACATATTGTCATACAATATTGTCGCCCGCACTGTTTCTCTTATTTAAACCATGGCCGTTTTTCCTCACTCAAAGCTTTTCCATTCAATCAAATGAACAAAAGCGAGTGCGCCATGACCGTTTACGTTTTTTCCGAGCCCCACATACACTCAGATTCATTTATTATCCTTCATTGTTTCTGTTTTTCTAAAACCGACGTTAAGAATGTTCCGCCGTAAAGTTCTAATTAGACTTTGATGAAGTTTAAATTGACTCCTGACCACTTCGGAATAAATTGAACACTCTAAAGCGATTCTAAAGGGATACAGTCTGAAATATAATTATAAGTACCCTTGATGAAATACCAAGTAATTTGTGCCAAAGTAAGTGCCAAAATTAATGAAACCGATTTCTTATTCACAATCAATCAATCGAATAACTTAAGCCTTCGTCATTTATCACTGTTTTGTCCGACATAACAGTAAGCCGTTGTCTTTGCTTGGGCTCTATTCAAGCAATCTACGTTTCTTTTTACGTAAGATGATTCTAAACCCATCGTCTTGGTCTAGAAAGTAATACTTTTAATTATTTTGAATCCCAGTGGAATACCAATGAGTTTTCCGAAAACATTGCATGCAGTGATTTCACACCACGTGCATTACGGTGAAGGAAAACATCCTCATACTACGTATGTAGTGCCTGAGACTGTGATAGACTGACCATCTGTTACGTTGGCACTTAACCATCTTCGGTGAGAAGCGGGTGTTGTTATTACATCACCTTGGCCTACCCCTTCGGGGAATACAGGCGTGAGCATGTGTATGTATGAATAGACCGTATAATATAAAACAACACAGACGAGATATCGAACTCGAGAGGGGAGTCAATGTTATTCCATCGGTAACACATCCTTAACCGAGGTCAACCCTTTTTAAAATTGACAGTTTCTTTATTGCTAACGCAAGTACCAATCTATTTGAATACATATATCCGGAAAGCCGTAAATAATTAACTAAAGCAAAATTAATTTACCCTTCGTACGCCAGTGACGTAAATACAGACCTGTCAGCGAGTAGAACATGTCTAGTCTCCACTAAGCGCGTGTTATTTGCAGGCGAGCCATTTACCGTAGTCGGTTTTACCCTTACTACAGCTTGTATCATAAAATTGAGTTTATTTACAAAGCCATCTCGTTAACGTAGTTATAGCAGTGCACTTCAAACCGCAGAGCTTATAACCGGGAAATTTGGTTTAGTCTACACACACTAATATCATTCAGAGGTAAAGTTTGTAAGTTTTTATGCAGAAGATAGTCATCATCTCCCTAGCCTTATGTGGCTGATAACCTTAGTTTTATACGAAGCAACTGCCATCTGACCTTCGTTACCCCTTTTACCAGGAAAATCTGTAATCTGGCTTGAACTCTCCAACTGGCCTGTAACGATTGCCAAAGATGTTAGATTGGCATCCGGGACCGACGGCTTACCGTGCTCTCCGAGGCAAGGACGGAACTCGGGCGGTCACCAATCCAATTACCGGCTTGGGTTAAGGTTGCTTAACTTCGCTGATCGAATGACATGCGCAATAACAACTGTGCCACGAGCCGAAGGTAATCGTGAGTATTATCATTAGATTTCAAAAAATATTTTACTGATATTTAGAATGAGCCTTTAGGCACAACAAGATTCGAGTGAAAGGTTGTAGATATGTTATAGACCTACCACGCTGGAAAAACTGCAGGAAAATGTGCTAATTTTGCAGTTAACAATTAAACCTACTGCATAGTTAGTAAAATTTATAGGGCAAACCGTTAATAGTTGACTGCTTATTTACGACTAAAGTTTTCCTACGACTTGTTTTCCGAAGCTTTACTTTTAATGAGCTTCCACTTTGCATATTAAGCAGACGTTCAAATTGAAATTTGATGCGCTTTTTTCATCGTTTACAATAATCGCCTTAAGTTCTGTCTTGATAAAATATATTTAGATAATAATAGAAAGTAAGTGCGTTAGTAGTATGTTAGTAATAATGTAGGCAAAAAAAAATGTCATGTAAACTCCTTTAATATTGCTAAAATCTTTTAGCTATTATTTATTTCAATCTCATCACATCAAGAAAATATAAAATGTCATGTAAGTAATTATATTATTATGTGTAGATTACATGCAATTTGTAATATACAAATATATTTTATTGTATGTATAATAGCTTGCTTGTATACGATCAAATGTTTACTTATCGGAGGTATTTATTAAGCACGCATCGTATCATTTTAAATTAAATCAATGTCAATCGCACAAGGCCTCATTTCAGACCGAACGTTGAGTAGCGTGACGTGTAATCATACATGAGGGTAGTGAACGTGTTTTTCCAGTTTTTTGTTATGTTTAAAATAAACTCAATAGTAATTTTATTGAGAGACAAACATATTTACCTTAAGCAAACTGTTGTCTCATAGCTAAATTCGTATATCTAGAATCACTATATTCGACATGAAGCGATATACAGAATATGACCCTATGATAGGACAAAATGTCAAACCCTGGAATCATGGTCGCATTTTTTGTAATGTTCAATAAATTGTTACCTTTAATCATTTCCTCGGCCATCACGACCACAATTGCAGGAATTTTTGCCATCTGATTTATGGATAATACCCATGAAAACATTTTTCATTATATAATTTAAAAAGAAAAAAAAATTGTGTCTATAGTCTTTCATTGGTGTGAAAAAAAATTATGGAAGCCTAACTCAACCCTCTTTGTAGAAGAAAGTTACTCAATATCCGGAAAAGAACAAAATGCTTTCCATCCCTAGGGAAAAAGCCAATTACACGCGAAAGTCGCGGAAAGAAAGCTAATGTCAAAATAAAAAAGTACGGTATTAAAAATACTACTGAAGGTTGCCTACGAGGTCAGTTGGGGAATAAAATATTTATGCCCTTGCAAATATATCAAGAAATCCCTATGGTATTCATTGTCGAGTAGCTCACGTCTACTACGAATACGAGAGAACCTGTAAACAAGTTTCCCTTTGCTCATAAAATATAGGCCGTCCATAAAACCTAACTAGTTAATTTTGTTAAGGCCAGTAAGTATAACAGAACATTTAAGTTGCAGAACACGAAACGATATAGATCATTTAACTCGTTGAACGCTTGAAGAGAGGTCGAAGACAAAGTAACGTTGGCCGAAGTAATAGAAAATCATAAACTACATGTACTGTTTGATGCCCAGGGCACGTTTCGCTAGGCCGGGCTGAAGGGCAGTTTTCCTCACTATTTGCCCACAAAGATAAATGAGTGAAACGGGTGCTCTCGCCCGAAATTATGTAAATACGTGTACTTATATTTAAAATAAGATTAGGCACGTTTCTTTGTGTCTATAAATCCGACGAATGTGATCAATATCATAATATAATATAACACTCTTCTGATAATTTTCTTTCTTACTGTATCTTTGATTATTGTTTTCTATGTGGTGTACAATAAAGAGTTTTATTATTATTATTATTTACAAAGATATATTTTGGTCTCGACCGAGGTCGGTAGTAGAGAAACAGGTACGGGCTTTTGCCAAGTAGACTGGTTCAAGTGTGTCAGTGTGATGAGAGTGAGATATTACTTTATTGTTATGAATTTTGGAACCATTTAAAAGTATTTTATGTCTTATGGCACTAACATTCCTTCCCTAACTTCAAGTCGAGACTATTTTCCTCACTCTCTTTCGTTAGACTATTATAATAGTATATATCGTTAAAGTTTATTCGTATCCATATCTTTTAAACGTCACTTATGAAGACCGTTAAAATCGTTAACGATCTAAGTTATCATAGTCCCAGCAGGATTACTGATTGCGTCACGTTGTGCCATCAATGACTTCGAGCTTCGAGCTCTAATCAGCATAGTAATTTAAATTTAACTGAATCAGTATATTGTAGTTAGCCGTCTTGGTATCTTTACGATACATAACTATTTGAAACATAATTCATTTTTGGTTTTTTGTTTTGAGTATTGTTGTGTAGATGTAATAATTTTTTTTTCAATTGGCTTCCTATTCCAAAAGCATTAAGTTAATTTAATCACAACAACTTACAGTTGCTTACTAGATAGAATTAACTCCTCTAACACTCAACTCAAATACCCATACATACATATGCTCACGCCTGTATTCCCCGAAGAGGTAGGCGGTAGAGGTGTTGTTATCACAAAACCCACTTTTCACCGAATTTGATTAAGTGCCAACGTGACAAATGGTGGGCCTATCGCCGTCTCAGGCAATATACATACGTCTTTGAATTATTTCTCAGAAATATGCAGGTTTATCAAATCAAATACCCATTGAATACTTATACCTACTAATATAAGTTATTTGTGACTTTAGCCGTGGTAGCATCTACCACGAGACGCTACGAACAGTGCTAATGAGAATTTCTAAATTAAGCAAATAGGGTAAATAAGAAACAGTAGAATTAGCAATCCAATGACGTATGTACTTACCCGTGCCTGAGTGACGTCACGGAACGGTGGACTGTTTGTTCTCTGTGACGTTAGCATCTAAATATAAATCGTTGTACAAACGTGGATACAGTTACGTATCTGCTTTCATCTACCGAAATCCCTGGGTTCTCCCCAGGGTGTAAAGAATATTTTTTTATTAATCTAGCTAATATACAATCTATACTAATATTATAAAGAGGAAAGGTTAGTATGTACGTTTGTAACCGATAGGCTCAAAAAATGATATGAGATTTTAAAAATTCTTTCACGATTTGATTGCTACACTATCACTGATTAATATAGGCCATATTTTATCCCGCTAATCCTACGTGAAGCCGCGTGACGTTCACTACTTATGTAATATAATTACATTACTCAATAAAGTTGGCTATTAAAAATAATCTTCGTACATAATTGACGTAATGAAATAATTAAGTAATTGAAAATCGAAGCCCTAGTTGCTAAAATTGGTTACTATGCAAATTGGAAATTGATGACACACTAATGTTAAATTTTTTAGTATTAGCATTGCTTTATGTAGAAGAAGGTGTGTCACTAATAAGATTATGTTACGTAGGTAGTAGATTTAGGTCGGTAGGGCACAAGAAACTCCAGTTAACACATTCACTGCTAACATTTCAACTTCTTTATAAATTCTCGAACAGATGGACGCACATACGCGTCGTTAGCAGTGAACGCGTTAATAGGCTGTTTGTCTACAGTTTTACCTCCACCTACTTTCAAAGATCGACCCAAATACAATATTTACATTGATGAAGTGTTGTTTCTGTTGTAAGGACGGTTACTTAATATTCCTTGTTAGTAGCATAAAATAAATTAAATATTTAAGTAATTGAGAGCTAGGGCATTAACAGCATCGCAACGGTAGGTATATGGTGGAAATACACTGTATGCTTAAATTTTTTTATTAAAAGTTTAATTGGTGAGTTCCTTGCCAGGTTTTTCTCGATAAAAGCAACCTTCCGAACCCGATGATAACATTTATTATATTGTACAATGTATTTTTTTAGTCTTTCTGACGATTTGAAAGTACTTTGTAAGAAGTCTAATCAAATAAAGATATTTTTGAGTTTATGAAATAAGAACAGGCCAGGTAAGCGTGGTATGTTGTAGAGACCTAAGCTCCGTGGGTCAATAAGGGCAGATTAGGACATTAAGGGATACCAACAGACTGAGTCAGACCTAAAAACTAAGTATTGGGTACCAAATAGAACCTATTTACCAATACAAGAGATGCAATCGTAAGTAGCTGCGTGATTGTTTTTGACCTTTATATAACGAATGTCGTCAAGATAGCAATTTATCCACTTTCATCAAAACCCCAATAGTTATCATTAGCCTTAGATTCTGTAGACTAGGGTATAGTTATTTTAACATTTCAAGCAACTGTTACTATCGCCCAGTGGACCTTAATCGAGCGATTAGTACTAAGCAATTATCATTCAGGGCAAATTAGCTTAAAACTTAGTACTAAAATAGCATTTTAGGTAGCCTTACTATTAAAATACCATTAGTCGCTCAATATATGTACCTATAGAACGTATAATAGCTGTATGTTCCGTGAATTGCAAGATATTAAAAGTTCGGACACAGTAATTTAAAATGCCAAACCATCTCTATTTGCCAATGTCTGTTCTCCTGTACAGGTTTGGCTGAAATTTTGAATAGAGATAGAATTGACTCCTAGGCTTCCCGTCAGGTAGACATCATCGTTAAAGTCACGCGAAACTGATGGATGCAGTGTCCTGAGTAGGTTTAGACAAGTTTGTAAGTCCTCGCTTGAATATTTATGTAACTGATGTCTCCCATAACACAATCAATTCAAAATTCAAATAATTTGTTTCAACATACTTATGAAATTCAAATAGAAATAACAACAATAATGGTTTCATTCAATTTATCTGTCTTAATACGTATTCTTGAACTTTTTATAATAAACTAGCTGTGCCCGGCAAACGTTGTATTGCCATATATTTTTTTGGAGTGGACTACCCCTAACATTTAGGGGGATGAAAAATAGATGTTGGCCGATTCTCATAGATACCGGATAAAAAATTTCATCAAAATCGGTCAAGCCGTTTCGGAGGAGTATGGCAACGAAAACTGTGACACGAGAATTTTATATATTAGATATTAAATCGACAAGTCTTTCGTTGTCACGTCGTCCATCGTCCTTTGTTCTTCACTTCTTCCTTTTCTATTCTTTCCGCTCACACGCCCATCATTCTCACCTTTTCCCCATACCACACTCGGAAGAGACTACATTTAACGGAGGACACTTAGAACACTTAATGAACGTCATTTTTAAGCTAACTTAGGTTAATTTACTACCGTTTCCAAATGTAAGCCTATCAGGAGAAGATACATATATGATATAATCAACTTCTAAATTCATAATGAATGCAATTACGTCTCCCCTTCAGAATTCCAGTGGAATGTCTTCGTAAGTCAAAGTTGATGAGTCAGACAGTCAATTAGAGCAAAGATCTCAAAGTAAGTGCTCGCTTTGCCACTGCCAATATATTAACAATAGACTTTAAATTTGCTAGTTTTGTACCTTTTATAGTGTATTCCAAACAACTACTCATTTTGTTCACTTCTCAGCACAAAATCATGCTTATGAGTAATTTTATTTTAGGTAAAAAAATATCATGTAACAGAAAGATAAATTAAAAAACGATGTAAATCGAAAATCCTTTGTATGTTTTATTTTTTTTATTTTTCTGGGTATTTGTGGGTGTTGTGATAACAACACCTCTGCCTACCCCTTCGGGGAATACAGGCGTGATCATATGTATGTACAGTGTGATCTTGTGTGTAAAGTTAAGTTAAGCAGTATATAACAAAAACACCAAAATTTTAAATAATTAAACATAATTAAATATCGCTATATTTCTTACCGCTTTCTTGGAGATACGAGAGATGTGAATCTTTCATTCAGCACTTCATATTACATGGCCTGATAATAGTGCAGAAGTAGCAATAAATATTTGAGTAGGAACCGAGCTGTTCCAGCCATAATAACGTTAACTTCTTTATAATGCTTATATAGTAGCTGTATAAAACCGTGTAGGATTTTGAGCTCATGTTTCTGATTGTAGTCTAAAGTGTTTTGTGGACGCTCGCGTGACAACTTATAAAGGTTTATGATATCTATACCAAGGAATAAAGTTTCTAAAGCTGTTCAATTTTGCTATTTCTTCAGTTTTTTATTGCAAACATTACTGTTGCCCCCCACTTTATCCGTATAAAATCGTAAATATGTGCTGATGTTTAAACAAACTTTCTGAAACACGTTAAATCTTATTTCTAAGAAGAGCTTAAACACCATTTCAACTTTTCAACTGCAGCGTCATTAGTTTGGGATATTTTATCAACTTTTGTTTTGAATATTCCTTTCCGCCCCGGGCATAAGTTTCTTCCCTATGTGTCTTTCGATAATAAGGAGGAAACTCAATTCTATCAAGTCGTCTTGTATCTGCATAGATTTAAGTCTGAATACGTTTTTTTCCGTGTGATAAGAATTTCCCGAGTAGATACTTTTTGTATCTAAATATTGACTCCAAAGCAATTTCATTAGTTATTTGTGCACAAACAGCTAGCCAAAAAGACATGGATTCCAAAAACTGGTGCATATCGATCAATATACACAGTCTAGATAGAATTCTCATAAAATGCTCAATATACAGGATTTCGTTACTTTGAGAAGTTAACTTCATTCTTAGGAGCTAAAATGTGCGGAGAACTTTATAATTATCATCTAACTAAAAACGTGGGGTCTACTATATTTATCAAGTAAATATTAAATACCTAGTTCTTAGAACAAACCCGCTTCGTGCACTAGTCTGGTTTTCTCCTAATTACATTAAGATCACATATCGGCTTTTACCTAGAGCGCTTTCTTTGTGATTAGTATCTGCCCACCAATCAGTCCCAAGAGCTTTGTTCGTTAGTGAACACGATACACATGACCTTAGGAACAATTCTCTACCTATATATGACTACGAAATTGGCTTTTATATTTTTGTTGCTTTCAAATCCATAATCTTGATTTTATTAAATTTTTTGAGGTCAACATAATGTGGTTTTCCTTTCATTTATCTCTATCAGCAGTACTTGTGTGAATACGGATATGGTATTCACTACCGTTCCAGTTATATTATGATCATATGTCATTTCAGCTTTATAGATATTTGTAACAGTTTTGTGTCCTATATCGTGCAGACGATTATGGGTAGCTACGTCATCGTCCAAGAACTTTGTAACCATCCACATTATGTTAATGTAGGACATTAGCATAATGTGGATGTGCAATAGGAAACGAGCATATGTCCACTAACCGGGTATTAATCCAGACTCCGGGCTGCTACTGGAAATTTACATATTATGGTACCTAATAATTATTTGCTAAACTCAGGATGTCGTGTTCCACAGAAGCGTTTGGGACTACTAGATCAACGAGGCAGCTTTTAAATATCTAACTCAATATCTCTTCCAATATTGCACCACTAGCCTATCCGGTCTGTGGAATCTTTTATATATTTAATGAGCATTCTACGTACCCTGTCTGATCCGAATGTACAGGGATCGAAACCGCGGCTCTATCGCTCGTCTAAGTTTAGAACTTCCAAGTACTTGGTTTATTAAACCGCTTTGATGTTATCCGCCTATATAATTGACAAGTATTGTATAGTACTAATTTAGGTAAACTCGATGAAGTTGTTGACTCTTAACAAGTTCGCTCAATGAAAGCTGCATCGAATATTGAAATCAATTGATAACATTTTGAATTGTTCGTGTGGATGTTCAGGATGAGGTTTCGCTTTCGTGCCATATTTATGGAGGTGGACATATTAATTGAATAGAACAGGGAAGTACTTTCATCGATTTAAGCACAGCCTATTAAAATTTCTTAGCTTTCACGTTTCATTTTGTAATACTAAACGTCAAAGCTTAGAAGTTAGCAAGACGTCACTGCTACAGCGATGATAGTAGGAGAGAAGTTAACCTTCAAAATTATAGGAGTATTTTTTTGAAGTTTGTTTTTACCTAAAAATATATTATAATTAATCAAAATGAGTTACAAAACAGTTAGTTGAAGATTTCATTAATAAGAAAAATATAAACCAAAAAGATCACCTTGATCTTATGCCAAATGTAAAAAGTACCTTGATTCTTGACGGGAATTGAGTAATATATTTCACGTAAAAGCCAGTTTAAAGCTCCGTTTCATCGTTGCTCTTGGACCAAAGCCGCCCTTCACATAAACCTTACTTAAAATGTTTATTAACACATTTTTATCACAACTCAAAGATTAGAATTGTCTACGAACGATTACATTCTACAGCTATTGAACGATATTTTTGACACAAACTAGTGGTATTGCATTTTATAATATTTTACTTTTTTCAGTTATGAGGCTTAGCTGTCTCACAAGACAAAGTTAAAAAATGGTCTTTCACTGAGATACAATTTTGTTATTTACATACACTTCCCTAATATAAACTTCAGCTGTTTTTGAAGTCCTTTAATTCATCACGTGTCAAGTCGTGACATGGAACATGAAATACCTCATTCTTTCAATCTATACTTACAATAAAACTATACCGAATATTAACACTAAATAAATACCGATTTTCTGTACAGCCAAACAGTGCCAATTTTTTTTCCAACTATTGCTCTTTTAATCACTTTAATTCGTTATTTTGCTGCCAAGAAACTATCAGTAAATTTCTAATCTTCAATTCGTAACAAAGATTCAAGAAACTAACAGAGCTAAGTCTTCTAAAAAGTTTATTCTTGTCAAGAAAACTCCGTAATTTTCCTTTACGCTATTCTAACCTTAGAGTGTCTACAATTCTAAAGTTCCAACTATAGGTCAGAGAACAAAGGAGCTAAAAATTCCAGTCACTTGTGTCAAGTGGCTTAGAGTTTTATTTTTCTTTTGTTGTCGTACATACAGTACATCCTTCGCGATGACTGTTTGGGGAATGGGTGAAAATGTAAGATTCCATAGGGATGGGGATAGTGTGCATCAACGTGACAGATGTTGATTCTGTCACAGTCGCTCAATTACTGAAGACGTCGGTACTTCATTGAATATGCTGCTACAGATAAATAACAGGATATTTTCCTTCACCGATATATGCTAATAGAATATTATAATGTAGTCTCACGCTGTCGCAGAAGAGTACTTCCTAAAGGGTAGACGGATGTATTAAATACTCTTTAATCGGTGCCAAATCGTAAGTATGGGCCATGCAAAATAAATAAGTGATTTATTCATAAAAATATGTGTCTGAGAAGTAATTCAAAAACGTATGTATAGTGCAAGAGAAGGCGATAGACTGACTTTGACACTTAATTATCTTCGGTGTAAAGTGGTAGTTGTTATTATAACGCCTCTGCCTACCCCTTCGGAGAATAAAGACGTGAGCATATTATGTATGCACGTATTAATATGCAGGATTCCTCATTATCGTGTTTTCTTACGCTGTAGGTATAGTTTATTGTGCGTCACGTAAGTTTTTGTAAAAAAAAAGACTAAACCACACCTACTTCTGTAACAATGGGTATTGAAAGATCTCTCATTGGTATAACCTTTATTAGGTAATACATGGCATCAAACCACAAACCCTTTATTGAAGCTAAAAGTATAAAATACGGTTTTAATAATAAACGTACCGAAGAATTTAGGATAATACATATTAAGAAAATAATCATTGTTACTAAAGGCTAGAGGTATTTGACCTTTTCTCTATGCATCCCTTTCCAACCGGCCTACATATTCATTTGAGAATTAGCATATTTTACGGTTTGCAATAACTTGGCGAGGTTTTGAAACCATATACATTATTAAATCGTTTAATAAACGGGTCTGGGGATACGGAGGGGCGTTTTAGCTGTCATTCTAAGTTCCAACCCCAATGAGCTTGTCAGACCACGTTTAAAGTCGCGGAATTAATATTGTATTCGGAACACATTCGAGGCCGATACTAACGACAAATATCGGTAATATCTAAAATATGACACTTAGCTTTAAAATATATATTTTTATTTATGCAAAAAAAGATTGAGGAAATGATTAAACAAGCATAATTTTGGACTATGTCATATTTTGCCTCTCGATTTGCCAGTAAAGAAAATATCATTGTTTTTACGTTCTCGCGCGGACTCTTAATTCTTGTTCTAAAATAAAGCTAGTAATTTTCGTATTAATAAACTACTAAGTAACTTAAGTAATGACAAGCTATTCCCTGCGACACCAGTGAAAGTCAGAATAAGTCCTAACAGACAGACATATAACGAATCTTATTCTGCTGCATTTGGTGAAGCTGCTATATATTTTAATATTACTTATATTAATATATTTAAATTTTACTGTATTTATTTGCATTGATATAGACTAAATAGGGTCTTTTATTATCATGAAAAAGCCAGCCTATAAAGCTGGAATGCGTCATTTAATTAACAGTGGTAATTTTATAGCTGAAAATACACTCATCCTACTCGCCCGTTGGCAAATTCGATTTCCTTCATTTATTATGCCCCCGATTCGTTTGCTTTAAATTTAACATTTCACGTGCAAAATTATATCAAAAGTACGTCAACTCAACGCCCACTGAATGTGTTTTATTTTAAGTGGATGTCATAAATTAAACCTGTCGTCAGTATTATTTTAAGTCGCTTATTAAATATTGCGTTAAAATAGAGACTGTAAAAATATGACGATGAGCGTCACATTTTACACACATCATCAGAAAATGTTTATTCTGTTAGTCATAAGCTTTGATATTTGACAGCTTGAGTTTCAATATTTTCACTGACAATAAAATCACAATTATTTATTCGCTCTGAAAATGAAATAACACTTCCAGATTTTAGTTGTTCAGTGTTATTTAGGCAGTCATTAATTAACTAAGGGTTGCGGGCCCGGCGGCATAATGACCCATTTTGACACAAAAACGTGAACGACTCCTTCGCTTTTAATAAGGTAAGTAGGGAGTTTGTCGACAAATAGACTATTAGAAGACAAATGTAATATGTGAATAAAATTATTATATACTAATTTTCTATTCGGCAACCATTTAAAATTGACCCTGCTCTTTCATCACGATACCAACATTTAAATTTAGTTGCATCTTACCTGATTGTATTTAAATTCTAAATGAATTTGAGTAACTTTCTACATACTTACTTGATTGTTACTTCGTTTCAGTTGATTCAAATTTGCACACTCAGCGTTATATACGATATGTATTCATTAATCCCCTTAAGTTGTATTAAGTTGGCACAGGGGGGCAACTATGATCGTTTAAGCAGCGCGTATTAAGAACTACTTAGCTTTGACGTTTATTTTTACGGAACCAAATTCAAACGTCAAAGCTCAGAAGTTTGAGCATTATCCTAGTCTCTTCACTACTTTAGCCAGCCAGTTTTTATCAGTTTTTTTGCAAGTAAAGCTCGTAATTTAGACTTAGGCACGCAACCCTAACTGTTAGAAGAACTGCATAGATACCTACTTCAATAAAAGTCACTATCTTAGACTTTTAGCAGGCTAGTAAAGATATCCAAGATATTCGATTGGCAACCGGGAGCGACGACTTAACGGGCATGATACTCAATGAATTTGTAGAATTTAGGGTTTAACGGCACGTACTTTATAATATTATAATGGCGTATTTGTCATAAGCTGTGTAGGAAAAATGAAAATCTCTATTGTGACCACGGCTCATCGTTTGAGTGCTCCGCGCCCATGACACAAAATGACATGGGCGTTTTCTGGTCACGCACACAAAAATATGTTGCCAAATTTAAACCATATTATTTAGGCAATAAATGCTATTGTAGCATAAAATTTTTCCGACAGCAACAACCTCGCTGTAATTATAGAGAAAATAGGACGAAATAAATTGTGATTTAATGACTAAATATTCCAACGTAATTTCATTTCATTAGGAGGTACGTATATCCCCCTTAGAAATACGATACATCATTACGTATATTTAAAGCATAGTACCTTAACAAGAATATTAGGCGGAACGTGAAACTTCCATAGAAATTCGTCACAAATAATTTTGAGATCTAGAACAAAGCCGAGCAAAGAAACGGTATTTATCAGATTTTCCGTAGCATCCGAAAATGGTCTTTGGAATTGAAGAAAGGCTTTATTGGATTATTCGTTGTATAATAGGATATTGAGCTTAAAATTGAGGATCCGTATAAAATATTCGGTAGAATAACAAGTCACTGTGTAACGGAACGACGCAAACAAAGGACATCGCTTTAAATGAAACCTAGGATTGGATTTTAATCTCATTGGCTTAGCTGCGGTACTTGCTTGAGTTAAGTGAAGTTTTACGCTTACTATTCTGTTGCATTCGTCTGAGAATTAATTAAGTTTAAGCTGATATGATCAATTGAAATGCTTGTGCCAGTTAATGCTAATGTAATTTTGTTTTTTTTATGTAGTGGAAATTAAAATACATGAAAACGATACATTCAATATAGGTTCTGGTGGTATTTATGAACGTCGTAGAATTGACCACCGAATCGAAAACTGGCAAAAAAACTCAGCCAGTACCATCAATCATTTGTATCAAATAAACATTTTAAATAACGTAAATCACGATAATTGAATAAAAAGTTCAAAGTGCATACAAAGACTGTTCCTACCTAAAAATACGAGATTTTATTCCTACTACTTTATCTGTAAAAAAAAACAACTGAATTCTGTAGGAATAACAAAAGAAAATTAAAGTGCACTGGAGAAAAGGGTTTTATCTCAAAGTGAATAAAATACAAAGAATGTAGCATGAACATTCCCCAAAGAGAAGATAGTGAAGTCAAGTAGAAGCAGCTGAACGATAACTGCATTTTAGTTCTTAAAATAAAGATGTTCGTTCAATACGTAGTGTGGTTAGTGCTACGGTTCGTTACCTAGAGACAACAGGGTTTTATCTCAAAGTGAATAAAATACAAAGAATGTAGCATGAACATTCCCCAAAGAGAAGATAGTGAAGTCAAGTAGAAGCAGCTGAACGATAACTGCATTTTAGTTCTTAAAATAAAGATGTTCGTTCAATACGTAGTGTGGTTAGTGCTACGGTTCGTTACCTAGAGACAACAGGCTGGCACAATTTAGCCGTCGAATTCTCCAATGCACTGTATTTTATACCTGGCTAAAGGGAAGAATTTCTTAAGCAAAATCTACTTTGGCAAGATTATTTTCTAAACAACAAACGTAGCAATTAGTCATCGGTTGAAACAGAGTGTATTAAGAATTTATTAGCTTTGACGTTTAATTATGTGATACTTTTTGAGGAGCTCGTGGCACAGTTGCTATTGCGCATATCATTCGATCAGCGAAGTTAAGCAACCCTAACCCTAGCCAGTAATTGGATGGGTGACCGCCCGAGTTCCCTCCGTGCCTCGGAGAGCACGTTAAGCCGTCGGTCTCGGTTGCCAATTTATCATCATTTACACATCATCATTGGCGATTGCTAAAGATGATAATTTGCCGACTGACCTGTAACGATTGTTACAGGTCAGTCGGCACTGAAAACTGGTTTAACCCAGATCACAGATTTTCCTCGTTAAAGGGGCTACGAAGGTCAGATGGCAGTCGCTTCGTATAAAAATCAGATGATCAGCCACATCGGGTTGAATCAAGTGCCGACCCCGAACCTGTATGGGATAAGGCCAGGGAGATGATGTTTAATTATATGATACTAAATGAAATGTCAATGCAAAAGAAGGGGTAACGGTGCCATTACCTATTCCAAAAACAAAGCGGGGTTAGCATTTTTCTGTTTCTGTAATAGGAGTGTACGTTCGTTAATGATTTATACCAAGAAACGAAAATTTATTTTTAGTGAGTTAATTTTGTTTCCCAATTCTATTTGTGGATTCCCCAGTCAAACAATTTTACAGAATTTTATGATGAAGCCGGATAAAATGTAAGCATTTCGTTTAATGAGAAATTTATTTGTAAGTACAATTAAACACTCGAAGCTCTTTTGCGACGGTAAAAGAGGCCCGTATTTTTATGAAATAACGAGTAGCTCAATTGGCACAGCAACAGCACGGTTTGCAGAGGTCATGGGTTCGAATTCAATTCAATTCAATTCAAAATATCTTTATTTGATTAGACTTCTTACAAAGTACTTTCAAATCGTCAGAAGGACACAAAATACATTATACATGATTATAAATGTTACCACCGGGTTCGGAAGGTAGCTTTTGTTGAGAAGAACCCGCAAGAATCTCAAGAATTACTCTTTTAAAAAAATATATATTATACAATGTTTTTGGTTACAGTATTTATATCTCATGAATATAAGCCCGTGGACACAGTTCAAATGCTCAATTGTCAAATGTAATAACTAAAATATAACAAATATTTGTGAGCATGGCAAATTCCAGCCAGTCAAAGCAAAGATCAAACTAAGATTAATTAATTGTAGCAAAACTACAGTGCCAATGGGATTATTTACAATAATTTTCCGACAAAGATACATCCCAGGCTTCCTTATCACAAATATAATCACTTACAGTCTAATATCCTTTTTTGAGCAAAACTGCTTTGATGGTCTCTTTAAATTTATTGAAGGGCAAGTTTACAATTTCTGTTGGTAATTTATTATAGAAGCGTGTGCACCGTCCTAAAAATGAGCCATGTTATTTATGTAGCTAATATCCTCGTGTTCGTATTTATCTTGGCCATTTTTAAGAATTTATAATGTAAACATGTGTGTCATGGAAAAACAATCTAATATTTTGAAATAAAGTACCTTTTATAAAAAGTAAACAGCTCTTTTGGAGACTTTCTCGGTGAATTTTGAAATAAATTATTTTTGTGTACAAGTTTACAAAGTTTGATTGCTTCACGTGTTTCAACACGGAGGCGCAACTTAAAATGAAACATAGCAAATGATAAGAAATTAATACCAACTTTGGGGAAGCCATAAATCAAACTTCAAAATATAGTACCTATCTATAGCCAAAAGCCTGTTAATTATCTTATATCTTTGCAAACAAAAGTTTTAAGATCTCAATTATACGACGCGTGTAATAAGTGTTTAGTGAATATGATTGTAGTGGAAACAGTCTAGTAATATATAAAAGTACTATATGCCTAATCTATTCTATCCCTGGGCCAGTGGTTAAAATAATATCTTCCTTACTCTTCGCTAATATAAACGATATAAATGTATGGGAATGACATATATCACGTGCCTCATTTATGTGTGTGAATTTATGAATCTTACTTTGTTATCTACTGTAGGCCTAGACAAAGGAACAATCTCTCGCGAATATAAGCGATATAAATATATGGAGATGACATTAATTAGTCACGTGACATATGTATTTCTCGTCCATTTTGTACCGTTTTTATTAGCAAAGCGTGAGGACATCTTTACTTTGTCTGCAGGCCCTGGTTGGGTATCTAAGACTTACTTGATATGTTAGTAGTTGGTATGTATGATAATGCCTGAAAAATTATTAATTTATTTCTCTATGTAGATTCCCTTGCGTCACGATGTAAGCATAAATAATAGAAAGCCATTCCATTTTAGACTCACAGACCACTGTTAATAAACCTGTAGGATATTAATCTCAATTATTCCTCCCGAAACGTGGCCCCAGGTGGAGTAAAAATAAAATTTATAGTACAATATCTTCCCTCTTATCCTCTCTGTATTTCACAAAGATATATCTTATCTCAAGTAGTGGTCACAACCCAAGATATTTTGCCCTCGTACACCAGTTTACGAGTTATTCTGGATAGTGACTCGCTATCGGGGATTATTTTCTGGCTGATTTATGATAGTTTTATCCTTTATTTCGAAGTTATAATATAACTTTATGTTGTATGTTGCATTAAAATTTCTTCTAAATGCCTGTCTTCTTAAATATCCCATTAACATAAAATAAGAGCCGTGGTGGCCTCAGAGTTTGAGCAGTCGCCTGCTACGCAAGCGACGCAAGTTTGAATCCCAGCGGGGCCCGTACCGATGAGTTTTTCTTAAAAACTTATGTACAGTGATTTCACACCACGTGCTTTACAATGAAGGAAAACATCGTGAGGAAACCTGCATATTTATGAGAAGTAATTCAAAGACGTATGTATAGTGCCTGAGACGGCGATAGACTCACCATCTGTCACGCTGGCACTTATTCCAATTTGATGAAAAGTGGGTGTTGTGATAACAACACCTCTGCCTACCTCTTCGGGCGTGAGCGTATGTACATAAAAAACATTATAATTAAATATCAAGTAAATAGTAAGGTAAATTATTCTTACGAAACGTAAGAAGTTCTTAATACGCACTGCTTAAACACTGTCACAGCAGGCTAATTTCTATACCAAATTTAAGTTTTAATTTCTCAGTAAAACATACCAGGAAATTATTGCCTAATAGCTTGTACATAGTATAGTTAATTGCACCAACACATAAACCTGCATAAAACACATTTAAAGTACCAAACCTCAAAATTAAAATAATGTAATCTGTTACATGACTCAAGAATGAAGCAAATCGCTTATTAGATAGAATTGAATCAGGATAGGGTCTCAAAGCGTCACATTGACAGATAAATCGCTCAGCCATAAGATAAACGTCAAGGAGCAATCCGTTTTCTGTGAAAACGACAATGGCAGTGATTGTACGATTGAAGCACCAATTGTGGTTCGGAAATTTAAGACCCAAAGTGTTAAGCTCAGCAATCGAACCAAAGATTTGTGGAAATGTTAACGTACAATAATATTGGCTACTGCTCGGTGACCTCGTTGGTCGCAAATGCTATTGCGAAACACGAGGTCCTTAGTTGGATCCCCAGTTCAGGTAAAGTGTTACTCGGTTTTTTAATTTGTAATTTCCCAGTAACAGCCCGAAGTCTGGACTTTAGTCCAGTTAGTGGGAATAGGTCCGCCACCTATAACGTAGAACTTAATAACTGGCGAAATGTGGTTGTACCGGCAGTAAATATACCTCTGCCTACCCTTTCTGAGGCTTGAATGTTGCCTACACTTAGTTCTGCGAAGCCGTGAAATTACAAACTAAACTATGATTCAAAACTATTTCAAAATTTCAGTGACAGTAACATTTTATAAAAAATCTTAAATGCATATTGACGTATATTGAAACAATCTGCACGTTTTCTCGTCTTTATTTTAATATGTACATATTTGTGAATATACTTTTCGGCTTCGTACCAATGACCTTTCACATTCGAAGAATTTAGGACCTCATATTATCGGAGCACGTACAAATATTATCCATCCATCATCCACTTCCACCTACGAGAGGGTTCATTTTGATCAATGTTGGCTTACATCGGACAAGGATTGATGTAATTAGTTTCAACTTACGAAAAAGATACATATTTATGTGTTTCACTGTTTGTATCAGGAATATTATCTTTGGTTTGACATAACTTAATTGTGGGGAGTTGTAATATTATGGTAAGCGAATAATGATAATGTAGATACTAAAAATGTATAGAGCAAACGTGAGCAAAGTTTCGGCAGAAGTCGAAGAAACTTAACCAGGTAAAAATTATTTCTGCAAAAACTAAATTATTAGATGCGACACCGCAGCAGTAGTTATAGAAATATGTGAAGACTAGAAATCAAAAGAGTTGAGGTGAAGACCATGTTAAAAGGATAATATTATATGCTAACATAACGGTACGAAAAAAGTCATATTTACTATGCAAGTTTATCATGTAAACAAAATTAGGGCACAACGTAGCCTACACACATTTCGTCAAGTTACGAATCTCAAAAATGAATGTTGTATGAAGCAATTTCTCCCACAGCTTCTAGAACATACGTTCCTTTTCTTGTTATGTCAGTTCACACATGTGTGGCATTATATTACTTTCATTATATTTCTTGGAAAACAAAAAAGCACATACAATTTTATTTTTTGTATACATGTGTGTTATGTAAATGTATGAACATAATTATGTTAACACAAAGTCAACACTCTATACCAAATGTATTGAATGCCACCTTTCATGGCGAAATCTATGGATAGTATAGGCAAAGCGGAACAAAATAACTATGTGACATGAAATAGTGGCATTTTGGTGCTTAATATGATCACACTAGACAAAGTAACATTCTTTCGCGCTTGCGCTAAGAGAAACGATGGAAAATTTATGGAAATTACATAAATTAGGCTCGTGACACATATCATTGTCGTACATTTTGAACTACTCCCGTAGCGTAAGGCTAAATCTACTTTGTCCGTAAACAAATGAATGCCATGAAAGTTGTAAAACGTCTATATGTAGCGCAATATAGACGAAATCTTAGCTGTTTTTTTTTACTTATGTATTCAGATCGTAGCTATTAGTTATAATGGATATATATTTGGTATTTTATTATTTATTCTGACCGGTGTAATTAGCTTTCTCAAAACAGTACATCTTATAGCACGAGAGGTGATCCATCCAACGGCCTGATGGCGGACAATATTTTTTAAACTTATCAAACGTTATCAATCGACGAAACTATGCAAGGAGTTCTAAATAATAAAAAAAAACACTATTAAGGCCGGGAGTACTGGGGATTTTGTACTTTATAACCCGACAATGAAGAGGTTCCCTCGGGATGAGGAAGTAAGCTTTTAAAGGTTTTATTTATCAAATTTAAAAGCTAAATTTATTTACATTGAGCTATTTAAACACGTTTTTTTTAAATTAAATTAAAGCATTTAAAAGCGCAATAATCAAATCTTACCACGTGAGCCTTACAAAACATTTGACATTTCCATGCTATTACAGTTGGATCGAACTATTTTCGTCATTATTGATCTTTATCGGTTGGTGGTTGGTTCATAAAAAATCTATACGTAATTATGGGGTGCCTCACGTTAACTGCATAGTACGTTGAATAAAATAACAACGGGTTCTCTGCTCGTGAAATCGTCGGCGTTAATCGAAGTCAAACAAAGTAACTTTATTTGATCAAACTTAGCAAAGAAGTGGGTGTCTATCTGTGAGAACATTCTTAGAAGCATTTAATTTAGATCTAACATACGCAGTAACATACACAATCTACCGTATCTCTGATAAATATTATTTATATTCTCATTTGATTCGTGATGACCGAGTGAGCTTGTCACGAACTTTATGCTGAAGACGGACGTCCTAAGGAAACCCCTATAAGTAGGAGAATAAATTCATGGTAGATTCGCTCTATCAGTATATTGTTATACTAGCTGTGTCCTGCGCTTTTACCCGCGTAGACTTAATTTCACGAGTGGCTCGTGGAACCCCAATGTTTTTTTAAAGCAAAAAAAATTATAGCCTAAGTACTCCTTGTAACGTCAGCTATCTACCAGTGAAGGTCCTGTTACATTCAGTAAAGCCGTTCGGGAGATTAGCCGAAACAAACAGACAGACCAAGGCAATATTTAAAATTATAATCATGTATTATTATATGTATAGTAACGGTGAGAGACTCAAAATCTGTCACGTTGGAACTAAATCGTCTTGGTTGCAGAGAAATGCTACAAATCTCTTTCAGGAGCCCTATGACCAGTTATTGCCATGCTAGTTTAACTCTTATTATGAGACAGATGTATGTGACGTGTATAAGTCTGTCACTGTCATCAAAGTGGAACTATGATGGCAAAAAGAGTTTGTAGTAAGGCCCCAGGATAGTTTAGCTACAAAATTTCAAGGACCCTTCTGGGTAGACGTGAACTTACACACTATTTAAAAAGTTGATGTGCAGTGCACAAGTAAGAAACCAATACAGTGTACATCCAATTTCTTAAAGAGAAACTGTTTCCTGCTTTCTAAAAATAAATTAGGCCGTTTAAAGGGTATCAATGGTTCTTTTTGTGCTCGCTCCCAATGTTCATTGTATCTTCTTGTTAAAGCGATACGTGATGGGAAACTAGATTGACGTTTATTTCCTTCGTAATACTGTTTACTACTCTACCATCTATATATCTATCAATATATAATAATAAAAGTAAGTGTATGTTTGTAATTCCAAATAGTTACAAACAGCTTTTCACTAATATCAAATTTAATAAGGCACTAACATAAAGAAAACAACTTTTAAGTCTTTTTTCAGTCTCAATCTGTATGTCTGTCTGTTTAGCGATTTAAACGGACTTTTACTGGCAGATAAGTAATGGTATAAGAAGTATTATACATTTATTTAAAAAATCATGACTGTACCGCGGGCCACTGAAATGAAGTCTACGCGGGTAAAACCGCGGGTCACTGCTATATATTAACATATCAAAAAACAATTATCAGGTTCTTATGAAGAACTGGAATAATACCAAGATAAAATGGTATCGTAGGTAAGTAATCGTTAGGCAACTATTTGTATTCAAGTGTTGTGCGTGACATACATGATCTCATCGATATTGACCTGACCCTTGTGAGCACGAGTGTCCATCACAATATTATTTACGATCGCAATCGAAAATATTAATAAATAAAACTTGAGAGGCATTTCAAAAGTATTTCAATACTAAAAGGAAATTCACTCTAGATTTTATCATTATTTCATTCATTAATGTTAGCGGTTATTGTATCTAAGTAATAATCATGATCTACCGAATTTCAATTGCGGATCTAATAATCACAACGAGGATCAATCTTCTGCCCAGGAGATATTATAGTGCACAAGTGTGTGCGCAAACACAGGTGGACTCTTTATTCCCTCACTCTCATAGTCCGATGGGACTAGGGAATGAACAAATCTTGCGAGATTGAGGCTCAGCGAGATCTCGCCAATTGCGAGATTTTGCGAGATTACAAATATTATAAGATAAACATATAGCTTCACGATTTTTTTCAATCGACTCTAGCATCAAATATTATTAGTCTATACTTTGTAATTAACTTCTAAGTAGCTAACTCTCACGTATGTATCTATCAAATAACAAATGAAAGAAACAACCAGTCTTCTTTTAATACCAAAAAAAAATTCATTGTCAGTCTGCGCTTTGAATAAGACGTTTTAATGCTCGAGTGTAAGTAATCTCGTTAATCTCGCGAGAATCGAGATTGCATTCCCTAGATGGGACGGCAACCCGACACGAATGGAGAGAAATCAGGCGTAGGACCAACGACTTGACCTGTTTTCCGAGGCCCTCACACATGGATCGAACTCGTTCGTATTTTTAAAATGATTAAAGGAAAGTATGGTTCAATTATACACGTTAATAGTCCAGTATTTCGATTATTCGAATGAAACTCACTGGTTTGATTCATTGTCCATCTGAACGCTCCAATGTAATGGAAAATACAACATACGTTCGGAAACCGTATAATTTAGTGCTATTGTGGTGAAATACGGCAAAGCGGAAATATCTGAATATTTAGAAAATGGATCAACACACTGTAGTTGAGCTGAGTTGAGTATTAAAGATCCGTTCAATTTTAGAAATGAAAGTAGAAATAATTAATCCAATTTTAGTTTTATAACATTTTTGACAAATTTAAGACAGTACTTATGAACGTCGAGAAAACTATGAGTCGTTCGTAAACCTTCGGAGAAAATTACTATTAAGTTAATTACCATCCATCTCCATCTGCCTAGCTCTGCGAATTTGGCTGGGATAAATCTACATATATTACGTTCGATTACTCTTTACGTGATGGATTTAATGTATAATTGTAAATTGTACGCCATAATATCAACTTTCTTTTTCTCGCCCCTTATTGAATGGGAATTAAAGGTAACTGGTGGAATGTGGGCTTACTAATAGTACACTTCTGGATACCCTTCAGGGAGTGTAGGCGTGAGCACATTATGTGGATATGTAATTTTATAATATTTTTAAATTGTTCACACATGCATTAGATTATACATACATTTATATTAAGAGCTGAAGACTCACAATACGGGAACAAACTGTGTTAAGCAGGCTACTGTCTCAACCACACGCGTGGTCACGCAGGCGTGCGCCGAGGCAACGCAAAGGTCCCGGGACCGACGGAAATGCAAATATTTAGCTTGATATGCAAACGTGTGTACGCACAAAGTGGAACTAATCCTAACAGACTGATCACTGCAATATGGAATGGACGTACTCGAGTCGTATACGTAATATAAGTTAGTAATACATGAGAATAAACATGCAGAGGTACGTTAGGAAAAAAAAGGTGCTAAACTACGCTTTATTGTTTTTTTTATTTATTTGCCCATAAATTAATAACATTGACAAAATGTTTTTTTTTATAAGGATCTTGAATTTGTGTGTCATGTCATTGAAATTTAGACATGACTGGTATTCCTATAGGTATAAAGTTGTGACGTTTGTTTATAATGCCGCAGGATTTCCAGCGCCGATACTTTACATGAATGATAGATGGGTACCATTAGACTGGATTCGTCCAAGTTTATCTAGATTGCCGACGTGATACCGCAGTTCTATTTCATTATTATAGCGATATAGCTGTCTGCAAAGGAGTCGTAAATAAATAAATATTGTACGTCTTATAAAAAAAGTCCAGAAACGACGTAAGAAGCGAGCTTGACACCAAACGAAATGACAGCGTAAAATGAACCAACTTAAAATAAATAAATACAATTTCCTTATAATATATTTTTTTATTTATAGTGCAATTTTAATAATTTACTGTAGTATTACAGATTTTTCCATCAAAATTAGATCATTTCATGTAATGTACATTCTAGCCGTGATGCCTTCAAACTAAAGATTACTAAACATATATGATGGCGAACAGCTCTCAGTTATGTTAAATGATTCACTACCTATCGTAGCAGCGTAGTAATTATGCTCGGATAGGAGAAAATTCCTTCGTAACCACTACTTTAACCTAACCGGTCAAGGATCTAATTCGTGTACCTTTTATGGTATCCATTGTACCTACTAGGCTAGAGGGTATGTAGCATTGTTATGCTAAGTGGGGTAAACTGGGGACTACCCAGCACAAATATATTAGTTGTACACGAATATTTTCAATGTAATTGTTTAGTAGATAATTAATTCGGCAGTAGGTTGTTAAAACTTTTGTTTCACGTCGGTTTAGTCTCATTTTTTCTCAATGTTTTTGACTGTCATGGTTGCTGCAGTTTAAATATAATTTAGAAAAAAAAAATAACTACCCAAATACAAATGATTTTAAATTGTAGAGCAAAATATTTGCTCCACGTCAAAAAAAATCCGATTGGACAGATGCTTCACTGACAACGATCTGTCAGAAGTAGCGTGCCCTTTGCCATTTAAAAAAGTGTCGTATTTTTGTCACATGCCAATAATATTTCTCGACCTAATTCTCAAACGCAAGTCATCTGACGAATGAAATATAAATCTCAATTTTATGATTCTAGTCTGAATAGAATATTTTGGTGTATTTCAGCTGCGGAAGCCGGTGTCGACGCTCTCGATCCCCGGCGCTATGAAGGCGTACTCCGGGGGTGGGCGAGACGCGGCGGGGGAGGAGGCAGGCGTCGCGCTAGTCGGTGTTCACAGCGAGTACCCTCGCTTCGGAGAAGAACGAGCACTAGGCGGCGGCACGTACAAAGGCGGGGGGGCGGCTAAGCACAAACCCAATATAGGATATAGGTAAGTGTCAAATGCTTTTACCTTAATTAAATAGATCTAAGAAATAATACCTTATTTATTCATTGATACATACTAAGATCTATATTGTATTGAGAAAAACACTTTACGTTTTTATTCAATATTTTTTTTGTAAAGAAGAGCAGAGCGGGAGAGAAATGCGCGACATTTTGCAATTCCATTCACTTGCATCATATTCAAATAAGTTCGTGAGATATATGGAAAAGATATTCCTCAAAAAGTGAAAATTTAAATAATACATCCACATCTCGTAGTGTGCATACATTCTGACACAAAGCACGTATGATAATATTAATATTTCACTCTGAAAGTTTCATAGTGTGGTTGTGGTTTCATACAATGCAAATAGGACATGGACAGGAATATACAACGCACTATCAGATCAGCTACAATTTCTAGCCGTATGATTGATAAAACCATTCACTATAATTAAAGCAACATGCATGCTATTATTTTGTAGATTGTGTTAATTTTGGGTTTAAAAATGATAGACGTTTTATTATAAGCCATTTATCTCGTTTTGGATAACCTTTTCTTACACCCTCGTTGCTTAAAACTAAGGGCATCCAAAAATTGAGCGTCCTACTAATTAGTTTGATAAAGTCTTTAATAGCTCAAGAACCAAAGACGGCTTGACCAATTCTGACGGGGTTTCTACTTGCTATTTTAAATTTAAACAGCTGGCCAGGTGACTGGCCTTATTATTCATCGAGTTGTACATATAATTAAAGTACTTGTGTATATTTAGGGTTTCGATTTCACCTGCTAAAACAACTCAACTATGAATAAAATAATGCTAACCATTCCATCAGAAAACCAATTTAGGTTATAATGAAACGCGATTAAATTTGTATGACTGGTTATAGCGCTATTATTGGCACGTGCTTCATTATTTTCCCAATAACTACCGCACTATATCCATTTACTCTCGTGGGATATATAAAAGCAATTTACGAGTAATTATTTGGATCCAATCATAATCCCATACGTTTACGATTTTTTTCTCTAGTGATTATTATCGACAAGTGAGCTATGTCCAGTAGTATTAACATCAATCAGAATAATGATTGTGTGAGGCATTTAGGTATATATAATATTTTTTTTAAATAAAAGCACATCATTATTTTGTACTGTTAGTAATGTTATCATCATGCTTCAGCTTGTAATCTGTGAACTATGACATGGACTCTTGATTTTTTTTGTACAGATGCAATGACCTGGAGAGACAACAAACATATCACGTAGCATAAGTCGTACAGAAATGATGGGCTAGAAAGCCCATCATGCTAAAATATTTCTGCTGCTTTCTAGCAACAGATGTTGAGAGATCAATATTATGAGAGAACGTTCGTTTAGGTATGTCGTGGAGACTTTATACCCCTCAAAAGACACTTAACAGATCATAAGTAGTCCAATCTGTCACCGCTGTTAGGTACCTAACAATAAAGATACTGTCCTCATAATTTCCCGTTGACTACAAAAATAAAGACTAAATAACTCAATATAATGAGCCATTAAAATTGTGAAGTCTTATTCTTATACTAGATCGTAAAAAAATATGTACTGTTTATCTCAATGAAGTAAAAAGCCCTTGGCTTTTTGTGGGAAAGGACCCTCAAATATTAAAGGTACTTAGGTAACCGCTTTGCTATTTACGAGCATACCTGCCAAAAATAAATTTTCCCTAACTTACGTTAGGTGTTTCAGTGACATGCAAAATCCTTCCTGAAACATTATTTGCGTAGTTTATGGCCTCCAAGCGAGCTCCTATCAACATTGTATCAACCCCCGTACACCCTATTTCGGTGACCTTTTTTAAGACACAAAGGAATATCATGCAAAGTTTTCTCTTCTACTAAATCTCTGAACCCTCGAGATTGAGCCAACATTGTAACAGTTATTTTTCACGTTATTGTTACGCTTTTAATTAAAGTGAAGTACTATAGAGAATAATGAACTCACTAGCGAAACTTGCGTGTTATTTGGGTGCCGAACTTGAGCATTGCCGAATTTATGAAGTGGAAGTTTAAGCCTAAGGGTGTTGCGTTTATGGAGATTTGGAATTAATAGTAGTTTTGTAACATCTTCACCAGTCATCTTAGGTGCAAACATGTTTTTTACTATTTATCGTACTATAGATTAAACTAGTTGGGGAGCCTTTAGAAAGTTTTACCTAAACAATTCCATACTCAATGTATGTTCGGCTTAGGAACGTTTTAATAATGCGTGTAGCCTTGGACGAACGGAAATAACGTGCATCAGGGTCGCATCGATCTATTGCTCTTCAGAATTATTTAAGTGCAATTTATGCCTTATTGTTATAATTTCTTTAGTATTTTCACTGTCGCAAACGATTATTGCTACTTCGACAAATGACAATATTGATTCTAGCTGACGCTTGGTATTAATCTGTTTAAAGACCAGTCATAAATTGGCCGCGAAATGTTCGGGACTTAACGGTCCATCAATAAAGTTAATCTTAGAACTCACGACTTGGCGGTGTCTGACTTAATTTGATATTTTAGTATGTTCGCAAGAAACATAATTCAGACATAATTTTTGTTTAACGCTATATTAAGGGCACATTAATACCCAAGGACTCGAAACCGTTCTAGATATATAGAAGATTAGATGAATGGAGATGAAGTGACAGAATGTAGCATTTGGTTGATTTGTACAGGGCAGCTATCATATCAAGTCATGAGTTTTAAAAAGAAGTATTTCAAATGTATTTATTTCTCACTTTCAGGTTAGGTAGAAGAAAGGCGTTATTTGAAAAAAGAAAACGAATAAGTGACTACGCTTTAGTAATGGGGATGTTTGGTATAGTAATTATGGTTATAGAAAATGAACTTTCAAGTGCTGGTGTTTACACAAAGGTAAATATCAAACTTATGGATTAAATTCTTACATTTCTCCATCATTAGGTGTAACCCTGTTCAACTTATCAGTTGTTATTTTGTTCACTTATTTCTTGGACAAGGTATAGATCCGTCGAATATCGCAACAGGCTCTAGACAATAGCAATAAATTTAAAAAAATCGTGTTACAAATTTAATACGAAGTATAGATTTGTTGCCAGTATGAAATATTAGAATTTAGTATTCGATAAACTTAAACGAAATAACGTCAATTCTGTCGCAATATACAAATTATCTTTACTTTTTAAACTGTTTAAAATTTGGCGCTAGAAAAAATATTGTTTCTTTTATCAAACTATATTTTGAAAAGTCGTAAATGCTGAGAATACAGTTACACACGCACCCGCGCTTAAGCAAAAGATAATTTTAATTTATGTGCATTATGGTATCATATGAAAGAGAAAAACGGAGAGTTGTGATATATCGATAAAGTTGGTCACACGCAGTGTCCATTAAAAGCTCGAGCTCTAATGACTGATCACCCTGTATGCATATTGTCTGTTATTTGTTGTTCTTCATGTTTGTTATTTACATTTCAGGCATCAATATATTCACAAGCGTTGAAGACGCTTATATCAATGTCGACTGTGATTTTACTTGGCCTAATCGTCGCGTATCACGCTTTAGAAGTACAGGTAATTATGGTTAAATTGTTTTAATTTTACTTTCATTATGTTTTACAAGAGTGTATCTTAAAAAATAAGTTATAGGATAATTCAGTGCAAACTTATAAAATTCCATACGTAACTTGAATCAGCAGATACAAATGCAGCAATAATTAGCTACAGAAAACGTATCTATCCCCTGCAGTGTTTATGTAATCCCAAATTAATGACTTTCATTATATATAGAATTGTTTAGGTATATGAAAGTACGGTACTTCATTTTTTTAAATATTCTGTCTGTCTTTTTTTAACGGGATCTTGACTGGCAGATGTCTGATGCTGCAAAGAGTAATATAGGCTACTTTTTTATGCCAATTATATTAATTGCCTCGTTGGTCTAGAGGTTAGTACGTTCGCCTGCCGATTACGAGGCCCCGGGTTCGATTCCCGGGTCGGGTCAAAAATTTATATTGGGTTTTTCTGTCTGCGCACACACTTGAGCACTATAATATCCCCTGCGCACATGGCTAAGGCCTCGTTGAGATTAACCGCCATAACCGAAATTCGGTAGGAGATCAATATTAATTATACCAATTAGGGTTTCGGGAAATACTGTTAAAATAAAATATACCTATTTGTATTTTAGCGAAATTATGTTCTCGCATTTGTTTACTTTTCCAGTTATTTATGATAGACAACTGCGCTGACGACTGGCGGATAGCAATGACGTGGCAGCGGATAGCTCAAATAGGCCTCGAACTATCCATTTGCGCCGTCCACCCTATCCCTGGACAGTATACTTTCACCTGGACTACCAAACTGGCGAATAAAGGAGGTGTCATAGGTGTAGAAGTGGTAAGAATCATCGCATTTTTTATACTGTTCAATATAATTTAAAAAAAAACAGACACTGGGTCAGACGTGTAAATAATTTGGCTCTAATTTTTTTTGCATGTGCGTCGTACATCTAGTTTTCTTCAATATTAGATAGCGTAATTAAGTTGTAACCATGCAATACATTCGGTATAAACGAAAGACGTTAATTAAATTATTGGCATTAACTGGTGTTACTTTTGAAATAATATTTTATACCTAGGTAAATAGCAGGTTTCTAAAAGCGTGATAAGTTTAGCGAGTTTAAAGCAGGAACAAACTTGAGTAGATTGTACGTAACGTAAGTATAAAGTAATTTGCCGAAGATGAGATGTTTGAAACAAAATATCACTTGAATCTTAGGGACAATTAAGTTAGCATACTTATAAATAAATTATTGTTCTTGGTGAACTGATACTTAAATTTTCTCTTTAGGGCACAATTTATAAGCAAATTCAGGTCTGTATTGTTTGACTGTTAGTTGAAGTTTGGACTGATATTAGCATCCTTGTTTTTGCGCATGCGACCAACTTGTTCGTGAAACACCACTTTTTGTGAATGTAATTGTTTGAGAGTGTGATGGGTTGTAACATATTGATTTCATTTTATTACTTATTGATATTGTGTTAGTTGTGGTTATGTAAGCGGCAGAGGAGTGAGTGCCAAGTAATAAAATAGTATTGACTCTTTTTTATCATTTTCAAAAAAGACTTCATGCAATTGTCCAAATAAAGTATAAAAAAATCAAAACACGGTTAAGTATTTTACCAGATTGATATCTAGATACTTACTGACGGATTATAAATTGCTTAAAAGTCAAATTTGAAATTTGAATTAAAATTAGGACCTAGACAAACAGGGCGCCAACTATGATCGTTTAAGCCATGCATATTAAGATCTACTTAGCTTTGAGGTTTTATTTTACGATAAACGTCAAAGTTAAGAATTTGTTAATACGCGCGCGCTGCTTAAGAGAGTATGGTTGGACGTCTTAAAAAGATGTAATAACAGACAAAACTATCTCTGATCATTACTAGATTAGTGTGAACTGGAGATCCTTACGTAGAGACCCTCACTCCTCTGAAGCCAGTTTTAGTACATCGACGTGTTGTATTGCGTGATTTGATTGTTGAACATTTGTGCACTTTTATTCCCATTAATATAAAATAAGGAAGTAACAAAGCCTTTAATATAAATTATTGTGGGTTCAATTATTAGACACAAACATAGTATAAATAAACACACAACTTGAAGACACTTAAGAACGACAATCGTAATGTTTCAATAGTCAATTATTTTAGAAAAAAACATAATGATCCTTTATAGTATCAAAAATTTAACAACCGATTGTATTATGGAATAAAAGCAACTAATTTTCTTTTTTATTGATTTCAGGTGCCGTACGACGTCACGCTGTCTCTGCCGATGTTCTTGCGGCTCTATCTAATATGCAGGGTCATGTTACTTCACAGTAAATTGTTTACGGATGCTTCATCTAGGAGTATAGGAGCTTTAAACAGAATTAATTTTAATACTAGGTAATTCAACATAGAAGTATTTGTATTCTCAGTAAAAGCAACCTTCTGAACCCGTTGGTAACATTTAAAATCCTATATGAAATAGTTTATTTCTTGTCGCTCTCTCAATTTGAAAGTACTTTAAATTTCTATTAAAATAAAAATATTTTTGATTTTTAGGTTGTAGTATTACGTTGTTAGATACAATGTTGGTTTCAACCAGCAATTATTTTTAGTTTTTAGTTATTTCAATCACCTTATAACGTTGGTAGTAAAACAAAAGTGGATAAACACCTATATTCCCTTTGCAGATTTGTCTTGAAGACACTAATGACGATTTGCCCCGGCACCGTATTATTAGTTTTTATGGTATCTTTATGGATTATCGCTAGTTGGACTCTCAGGCAGTGCGAAAGGTCAGTATCGTTGTTCAATGTTGTTGGTATCATGAGATTAATTTGCGTTATGAGTTTCACTCAATTATGGACGGGATTACACCATAAGACATGATGAAGAAATATCTGTTACTTTTGTACTGAAAATTACAATTATTCTTACCATTTTATCCGAAACCTTTAATTTCTTGTCATTATTATCGCTTCCATTATTTTAGTTGTTGTCCACATTCTGCGGCCGTACCATGAGCTCCTACTGTAATGATAGTCGACTGTGTGACAGTGACAGATTTATAAGCGTTATATACATCTGTCTCATAGTTTGAGTGGAACTATCGTGACAGTAAGGCGCTCATGGTAAGGCTCCTGTATTTGACACTACTTTGTTAAAGACTTCACCAGTGTACTCGTTGCCTATGTGGGCATGCTGTTTGCTTTTGTACTGTGGCGTTGTAAATATGTTTAATTTCGCTTTTTCAAACCTTCCGTGTTTTGTTTGATGTCTACGATAATTTTATTCAAAGGAACGAATGTAGTGACGCTAGGTTCATAACCATCACAATGAGATACAAGAGTTTGACTTTGAATATTCTTCCAAATGTTGCTTCATAAATTGTTGTACTTAATACACAAATGCTATAGTTTATCTTTGTTTAATTTATGTGTTAAAATAAATATGTACTAAAGAATTAAATATTAAAGAGAACGAGGATGCTTGTTGGCAAACAGTAGTTAATGATTATTATACAGCACACAATGTAGCTACAGTTTTGAAAATGCTGCAATTATCACTAATATTATTTGTAGCAAATGAAGCACTGAAAGACGCACCGTCGATAACAATAAAGTATGGCATAAGACACTAAAAGTTGATAAACGAAAATTCATTTACAATCAAAATGAATACGCACAAAATGGCTCTAGGATAGGCACTTAGTTAAGCTTATGAATATCTACCATCAACCAGCACCGAATCATTGCATAACCTCATCATGCATTAAACAAGTTACCTCTTCCTCCCGTTTTAAGCAATTAGCTTGACAATCTATTCCACTTTAAGTGTTTCTTTCTTCTCTCTTCCTGCGACTCTATCTACTAAATGTTTATTATGTGTGTATCATTATATCCCATTCACATAAGGTAAAATAATGAATATTTAATTCACGCATGGCTACAAGTATAATTATTTGGTATTCAGTCCAGATTAATGTTTAGACTTGCACGTTGTATTTACCCGTCTTTATTGTACGGTATTAGTACGTACGTATATGTGTAGTTATTTATCTAGTTGATTTGTTTTATCAACAATTGAGTATTAGGCATGACACGTTATTGAAAATTAAATTCCTGCTGTGTTCAGAGAGTGTTTCTTTGAAAAATTCATTAAGCAGTTTTAGTGACACTGCTGCAATCGAATTGCAGCTTTGCTAATTGTATACTGCAATATTTATCGAAAGTAACTTTAGAAATTTGAAAATTCTATTTAAGAATACTATCGGTTATGTGTGGTTCTTGTTGGGCATTTTGGCTCTCAGGTTCCACGATGAAGACCATGCAAATTTGCTAAACTCAATGTGGCTGACAGCTATAACCTTCCTCTGTGTCGGCTACGGCGATATAGTCCCCAACACCTACTGCGGCCGTGGCATTACCCTCACCTGCGGTATGGTGGTATGTATGAAATACAGTAGGATATTTTGGGTCGACCTCAAAGACTCGTACATCTATCATTATATTGTAACTAATGTTAGGATTTATCGATCTCCTTAGGCGACGCAAGAGTCGGTCGTATCGCATTATACCACAAACCTTGCCTTGTCTAAGGACAGTCGCTATAAGGTAAAGGTGAGCCATTTTATGTGTTGTTAAATTTTCACATGACGTTGAAGCATTTTCACAATACTTATATATTTCAATCAAAGTCAAACTCTTCAGTGTCTTACACCGTTATGCCCTAACTCTACTTTTGTTTTTCCTATTTTTCAACATTGATTTAACAAAGCGTGTAACGGGAAGCTTGCGTGAAACTCGGTAGGTAGGATTTGTGAATGAACATAATATACAATTTATAAATGTCGCAATGTTCGTGGATAGGTAGGCTCAATGAGTAAACCATTGAAATTTATTGACAATTCAGGTTTCACGACGAAGAACACGCTAACCTACTGAATGCGATGTGGCTTATTGCCATTACGTTTCTCTCCGTCGGTTTTGGTGACATAGTGCCAAACACATATTGCGGCAGAGGTATCGCCGTTAGCACCGGCATTATGGTAAGTTCCTTACTAACAAACCTTATAACTGTTGTGTTGACTGACACGAGTTCTATTTGGCACATCAATTGTATCTATTTCTAAATTCAAAAGCGCAAAACACACCAACGAATCTGTTGGAATGCTTTCGCAACGTAATATTTATATTAAAGTAATAAAGAGCCTCTAAATTGTAATAAAGTCAGTCAACACTTGTGTTTTAATGTAACAAACAGTTCACACTACACTGAAATGCTTCACACTTTCCAATGAATCTACGGTCACTGAGTTGTCGGTGTATTCGATGATTATAAATATTTAGCAGCTATGTTAATGTTCACAGATTAAGTTATACAAGAGTGATTATGTCTCGGTGTTAAACATGTGAATGCAGTATTGTATCTATGTACCCACACACTTATATTTTGATGTCACAACTTTGTAAGCCCCACACTCAATGTACACGGTACCTTGAACTTAGGGTAACTATCGCAATGTTAATAATCGTAGTTCTTGCAGGCAACAGCATTATTTGAAATAACTATTTGATGAGTTTTAAAGTACGATATGCAGTTATATTTTTATTGAATTAACGTCCATTTCCCTGTTAAAGCCAGCTATTAGAAGTTATATATTTTGTAGTATGGAATGCTTCATTTCTCCTTACTATTTCTAGTTCTCTCTTCACTCAAATATTTCACTGGATTGCACAATAAGTTTGTTTTTAAAATGGCTCACTTTTCCTAAAATTGTTTTGATACAGAAGTGTACAATAACTTGACTGCACC
This sequence comes from Watsonalla binaria, assembly GCA_929442735.1. Lineage (NCBI taxonomy): Eukaryota > Metazoa > Arthropoda > Insecta > Lepidoptera > Drepanidae > Watsonalla > Watsonalla binaria. Next base: position 5,547,293 of record OV838932.1, read on the forward strand.
TTACTAGTGTTTGTATCAGTGTTGGTAATATTTAAACAAAATATTTAGTTTATTCTTAATGATAAAATGAAAGTAAACGTTACAGTGTTAAGTCTTGTGCACTAATTAGATGGATATGCACTAATTAAATCTGTTTCACTTGTGATATTGAAGCGTTAACGTGAAAATGTGGACCAATAAAAGTAGGAAATATCATGTTTCTACATAAAATTCTTCTTATGTGCTCTAAATGATGTTCCTGCTCTTATTAGCACTGTATAGAAATTTGTATTTAGAAAAGAGATTGCATAAATACAATTTAAATTTAAACTAAATGAAATTTAAAACAAGAATGTTTCTTAAACTAACTGTATTAGAGGGTAATCGAAACAATACGAACAATCCAATATAAAGCCCGCTTTTTATATTATTTTTATTTTACATATATTTTATTGCAAAATTGCGTCTATTATCCTCATAATATATCTAAACTTTAAATTAAAAACAAAATAACCCTTAAAATGAGAAGCACATAGCTAAAAATATAGTTTATTTTATAATTTTTAGCCTTCAAATTGCCTATTTAATGGAATGACAAGATTCTTGAATGCTTGTACACGTTCGCTTGCATTTTACATTAAGATATTCACTTAACAGGGAGCTGGATGCACAGCGTTATTAGTCGCGGTTGTTTCAAGAAAATTAGAATTAACTAGAGCCGAGAAGCACGTTCATAACTTCATGATGGACACACAACTTACTAAAAGAGTAAGTATTGCCATGTGATAAGTTCACCACAATTATTGTTAATCTAATTAACAGGGAGCAGGATGTACAGCATTGTTAGTGACCGTTGCTTCAAGAAAGTTAGAGTTAACTAGAGCGGAGAAGCACGTACATAACTTCATGATGGAAACACAGCTAACGAAAAAGGTAAGGTGGCTGATACGAAAGTAACAGTCGAGGATGAGACTAAGGTAAGACTTTAAGGCTAGCTGGAAATTAAAAATACTAACTATCTTTAATAATTTTGTATGTGCTAGACACTAACTTACACAATGTAGAACGATTTTTGAATTCAAACACTGTGTCGTCTATAACTAAAAAGCTAAATTAAATAACTTACCTGCGTATTAAATCCTCTCGTACTAAATCGATGTAGAATCGGAAATTTGCAGAAACTTAATTTAATTAACAAAAACCCAATATCTACGAACTTTAATTTAATTTAGTCGTGATTTTCAATTCTGCATCGGAATTTCACTTAACTAACACATAATTAATTACACTTTTAGGATATACTTTTCTCGATGGGGTTCTACACCAGAATGAAGATTAATATTCGTTTTTGTATGATTTAGCTGAAAAACGCAGCTGCCAACGTGCTTCGAGAGACATGGCTAATATACAAACATACGAGGTTGGTGAAGAGAGTCAATCCTGGACGAGTGAGGACGCATCAGAGAAAGTTTTTGTTAGCTATTTATGCGTAAGTTACCAGAGTTTGTTGCTCACAAATAACATCAAAATTTAGTTTAAATTTCAGTTTTAAATTAGTATGCGGAATTTGGTGTATTTCATAGTGTATTTGTTATTACTTATAGACAAACACTTAACGACATGTGACCTAATCTTAGAATGGGCAAATAACACCATAGGGCTCAGCTAGTTCAAATTGTTTCTGTTGTTTTTGGTTAAGTTTTAGATAAATTCCAAGCTAATAGCTTGGAATTTTACACAGACATTTAAGATTACATAATTTAGATGCAGCGTTTGCCTAAAAAGCCTGGAACTTGCAAAATAGTTATATCATAGTAAAAAACAACCTTTTGCAATAAGAGGTTCAGACACGATGCCAGAAACTTGCAACAAATTAGAATCAATAACTTAATTGAATGCGGACTTGAATATTTTCAGACTGAGGAAGGTAAAAATGGATCAAAGAAAACTGATGGACAATGCCAACACGATAACAGATATGGCAAAGGTAGGTTGATTTCCATTAAAGCTTCTCCAAGCTATTGCTACACTCACCCGTACACTCATTTTAGAAGTAGACTTTTAGAAGGCACTTTGCAGTCCCTAGAAAATACATGACTTGACCCATTCCCTTTAATTCCTATTCAACAGCCTTTTAGATTACTAAATACCCGGTAGGTACTTTAAATACCCGCTATCGAGATAAGCATGCTAAAAATACCATTGGATTTACATTTCTATCATACGCTTGGCGCATGAGTTCTAAAGAAGCTAAACATTATAGGCTATGCATGTTTAATATTAGTGTTATTGAACAATAAAATACCAACATGCATAATATACAAACTGGACACAAAATTGTACAGACATGCGATAGACCTACATGACACTAATACAGATAAACACTGACCATATGATTACCAAGTGCAGCACAGATCGAACTGCAAAGCGATTGATATTAGGACCCCTTTCTGTTACAGACGCAGAATACTGTGTACGAAATTGTCTCGGACATGAGCACGAGACAAGACACAATAGAAGAGAGGCTGACTAGTTTAGAAGAAAAACTAACTTCTTTACAGGTACGTCTACTATATCTTATTGATTTAAATTATTCGATGGAGTGCGAGGTTGGGTTTGTCAGTGTACTTTATAAAAACAACTTATATTGCAACAGCAACTTATATTGCTGGATTCAAATTCTAAAAAAAATGGTGTTATGCACTCAAAAGGGCATTGCGCTAATTTTTTTAAACTTAAGTAAGATAATTCAGTTAATATTGCCACTTAGATTCAGCTCCCTAGCTCATCCCCCCCGCAACGCCCTAAGCCGAGGCCCAAACACCGGGGCGCCCTCAGATGCGTAGCTGAATTTTTAAGTTTAATCTCGGCTGGAGGCCCTTGGGTCTCGCTCTTTCGTCCGGTTAAGCAGTAGAGGTAACCTCCTCCCTACCAACTGCGAGAAACTAAAGTGTAAAATAAACAATTATATTTAATTTGTTTTGCGAGAATACATCATTTCCTATAAGTTTCGTTTTATTTTAGGGGACCTGCTATTAAGCATTTTTTTTAAAGGCAAAATTGAATACTTGGTTATGACACTTGTATAAACTAGTCAAACATTGACAGGACCAGTCTAAATATGAATGAAGTGGAGAAATTGCCAATCTTCCCTAGACTGTTTCCTAATAATATAATCCGTTCAATTAATCAACATCTTTAAACTGCACTCTTAATATTTCCATGCTCATTGATTCGAGTTTATTTCTAATTCTCATTGTTTTGCAAATAATATTCCAGGAACAAGTGAACGGGTTGCCAGACGTAGTGGCTCGGTGCTTACAGCAGTGTTGGGAGCGGGCGGAGCAAAGAAGGAATTACCTTCACCCCGACACTGCAGCTGTGCCTACTCCGCCTTCTTCTACTGTCACTTCTTATGCTAGGTAAGGGTTATGAGGATATAGATGATTTTATTTCCAACACTAAGCGACTTTTCAATAATTACTGTCATATGCATATATCCAGCCAAATCGTAAAAAGATATTTTTTTTTACTTTACAACGTAACTAGCAAATTTGAAGAGTATTTCTTAAAAGAAGGGCAAGATACGTTCCAAAACACACAATCTAAAAAAGTGCTCGGTTTTGGTAACTTTTGCAAGTAGGTTCATAAGTTTACTAATACTAAATAGCACACGGTTTGAGCCTTCATATCCCGCCTTTGCTTTCTTCTCTCTTTTTCTCTAGTTGTAGATAACTGCCATCTAATTTCAATTGCAGGAATATTGCGCCAGCGCCTCACCCGTGGCCACAGAGTCCGGTGCTGCAGCCGGCGGGGCGCACACACTCCGCGCCGGAGAGCACGACGGCTCAGTCCCCGGCGCCCGCGCAACCCGCGAGCCCGGCGACTCACGCCCGACCACCTCTACCCAGCTGAGTACCGCCCTCCAACTCCGAACTACTGTGCTGAACTCGACGAAACTCGGCGCCCGTCCTCTGACCCCCCGTTATCAACTACGCCCCAATTAGGTTATCGGGAAACTTGTTTTACTTACACCGTTGCGAAATCAAAACTAGGTACTGAATATGATAGCTGATTAGAATTGAAGTTTACCACTCTTAGCAATAGTTACGATTTCTATTTCTATAGAATGTAGATGATTAAATAATCTAAATAAATCCATTGTCACGAAAGAATAGTTAATCGATCCAAGCACACAAAGATAGTGCCTGTTAAAATAGTTTTAAACAATTTTTACGCTGTTGTTACATTTTGAAGTACTTTTTCATTTTTTTTTTATTAATATTATATTTAGTATCGTAGCGTGAGCACGTACCTTGCCTACACATTTTTCTTTGATGTCCATTATTGAAGTCTTAAGATTGAGATGCAAATGTTTGTCTTGGCTGTTTGTTCTGGTCACTCAAAGAAAAACGATTAGGTCGTACCCACTCCAAAAAATAAAACGATTTTCCCGGTGAACCAATGGACCACGCCGCGGTGCGAGACAAGGTCAGCCGTAGTTTTCTTCGCTGTTCCCCAAAGTTTCGGATGTGCCAGACTGTTCTTTAGAGTTATTGTTTAGATAGTGAATGAAATGAGGAGGAAGTGACTTGCTGTTGTGATTATACAAAATGCTTTATTGATAGACGCTTTAGCTAATACGTTAGACGATATTTTGAATACATTATCAGCATTAGTATAGGTAATTAGTTGAGCATTACCTACACGTCTGTTCACGTTTTATCTGGTGTTCGAGGAACCAAGTTAACACTGTTTTAAGCTGTGTGTGTTTTTCTAAGATATAATTATGATGGTTATTGGTTCTTCTTGCATTAAGAAATCTTTTGGAACAACGAAAATCCAAAGTTAGTTATATAAGTGCACGTTTCAAAGATTTTTTAGTGTAACTGGGATAGATGAATAGATGAGATTAGATTATATTATAATATAGTTGATCACTTGTATGTTTGCATTTGTATACAAAGCAGTAAACATTTATTAAGGAACGCATCGAGTATAGTGTGCACTAAATTTATGGCGGTCAGTTTCGAGTTTGGTTCCTAAGATAGCAATGTTTGATATCATATAATTTTAAAGGTATTTTTATATACTTCATGCAATATTGTTTACAAAATAACGCAAGAAATAGAAAAAAAAATTTAAGAAGATTTTTTTTTCGTTTTTTTTTTAAAACTAACATGTTTTGTAAATTTAATTCTACTTCAACTTGGAAGATGGACGTCTTATTAAGTTTTTCAATCATAAATGTCAACCATGACATGTTATTCTGGTCAAGTTATTGTACGCTGGATTGATATAAATTTAAAAGAAAACAAATTATAATAAAGATTGCAGCATAATTATATTTATTCGACGTAGCCACCACTGCAATCAGCAGGTAACAAAAAAATATTATGGTTTATTTTTTCATAACTCGCTCTATATTTGCCAAATTTTTTTTAATAGATTTTTTTATTACTAGTTTCAATGTTAAAAAATCCAATTTTAACTTCGCAAATAATTTTTTTCACCTGATATAAATCCAGCGTATAAAACAACAAATAAACTCAATACGAACCAGACTACACGTTTAGGTAATAAATTGTTACTACCTGCCTATTGACATGTAGATGTAATAATTTTTAAGATTAGATTTAAGTAAAGCTTTGTATAAGACATAAGATTGATGGCTGTCTAAATAGTGCCTAAAACACTACGAAAATTTCGATAATTCAGTTTTATTACCTTAAATTAACCTATGAATATGTAAATAGGTAAACTAAATTTGAGAACATTAATATTTAGTATAGTATCAGAATTTGTTAGCTGTACAAGTACGTATAATGGGATCAATGTATTTGTACCCTACTTTAAATAATAAGTACCGTTTTAGATCAATTTAGTTATTTAATTTTCTTTTGGTGTTACAGTAACCAAATAATTCTCTAGTCATACAATAATATTTGTTAGATGAGTAATATGAGCACGTATTAAAAAAAATTTTTTTTGTTCTATCCGCTCGTTAATAAATTAACTGTTTATTAAAATTAATGACCAATAAAATTTACATTATTGTATTTTATTTTAATACGTTTGGCTTTGTTTAAAAAGTTATTTTGCTTATATAAAATGTGGGCAAAATTTTTATATTGGAATCAAATTAAAAATATAAAAAAACATTTTTTTTTGCTTCACCTTGAGCAACATTTTAAACTGTATACAATTTTAAAATATAACAGATAATAATAATATTTATTGTAATTCTGGTGTTTTTGCCACTAACTTGCAAGTACAGATTATTTTGTCTTTACACCCTTCTTAAGGTTTTGAAGTTTAATATCATTTAAATTGTTTTGTTTGAAGTAGGACATAATTGAACTCCTGTAATTTAAATAATAGTAATACTTACAAAAACACCAACTAGTATATTTAGTGATACGCAGAGTATTGTAGTGTACATACCTATTTGAGAATATTATCAGCATTATATTTATATTATTGCTATAATGTTAATAGTACTATACCCATCTATTTAAAATCCTAAAATTTTCATAAACAAAATATTTAAATAGTTTCTATATTAATTAGTCATTATATCTACCTCGAATTTTTTCAAAGATATTCCTTATACTACTATATCCAAAATATTCGTATCTTGAAAATTAAATTATATCTTATTTGATTCAACTCAAATAATATTATTCTTATCAATCCCAGTTCTGGGGAAACCAGAACATTACGTATACACCAAGAAACTAAAAATTAATACATAAAATCAAATAAAAGATAGTGGTGCAATTAATTATCAACTGCAGAAAATATTCCCATTTTATGACAAAATTGTTTCATGCACGTGGCTCAAATAGTTTCCGATCCTATGTTTGATTTAAATCAAGAACTAGCTCAAAAAATGTGAGTCAGAAATTTTCCAACTGATTTGTCATACAGGGTCTGACAAATTTCTCAAAAAACCTTCAAATATATTTTTTTGTATTTAACACAACTCCGCCTGGTGCAATAACAAAAACAAACAAATAAAATAAATAAATAAATATGCTCACGCCATCCCAGAAGAGTCCCCTAAGGGGTAAGCAAAGGTGTTGGAACAACAACACCCACATTTCATCGAATATAATTAAGTGCCAACGTGACCGAGAGTGAGTCCATCACCGTCTCAGGCATTATACATACGTCTTTGAATTATTGAATTACTTATCAGACATGTGCAGGTTTCCTCACGATATATTCCTTTACCGTAAAGCACGTGGTTTGAAATCACAGTACATACGTTTTTAGAAAAAATCTTGGTTCAGGCTCTGGTAGGATTCGAACTTGCGTCACTTGCGTGGCAGGCGACTGCTCTAACTTCAAGGCTGCCACGGCTCTCTTTTATATTAATTCACTGTAAAACGGATCTAAATATTGAAGACAAAGTAACTGCTAGAATATAATAATACTTATTTATATAAGTATACATAGTTGAGACATCAGACAAATATTACAGTACGTAACTATATCATATTTGTCTCTAGCAGTGTTGCTTATACATATACTAATACATAAATCAAAAATTAAAACGCTATAAAAATAGCAATTTTACGTTTAAACCAAGACCCATGACGCACAATATACATAGAAGAGGAAATAAAGAACCCAAATAAATATAATAATATGCCTAATGAATTGTCCCCATTTAGGAAATCTTAAAGTCTAATTATGTCAAAATTGCTTTATAGTTTATCAAATCTAGGACAACTTATTTTCAAAAATGTTTCCTTATCAAAACCTTTTTGTACTTAACACCATTTTTATACGTCAGTAAATAATTTGTCTGGCATATTCTTAATTTGGTGGATTCTGGCCAAACAATTACTGAATCCCTAGATTTAATTAGGGGAAAGTGGCGAGAATCATTTTTGAAAATAGGTCACCAACTTTTACCTAAATCTCTAAACTATAGGTAAATAATTTATTTATAAATAAGAATTGACCAAAAAGTTGTTTAAGATTGATAAAACATAGAACTATGTAAATAATAAATGAAAAAATCACTAAGACATTATTATTGTATAAAACTGTAATGTGTAAATAGAACAGTTGTATTTGCGAATTTTAATGTAAATAAGTAATTTAGTATAAAATATGGTTCCATTAAATGTTACTTTTAAATAACTTAATTATGTTCAATTGTATTGAAGTGTTGCGTTGTATTGAAGTCTTATGTTGTATGCCAACGGAATGTTCTATGCGGTGCGTAAACAAAAGATTTTGTGATCATTGTTGATGAAATGAAAGTGTAACTTCGATTATATGAGCAGTAGTATTTTTTAACCTGTGAATTTTATTTAAGACTCCCTCTTACCTCCCCAAACATCACAACATTAACACCATCAAAGGAAAATTTACAACATTATATTAATTTCATATGATGATATTCAAATAAATGTTTTCGAATAACTCTCCGCAGATGAACCATCTACGACGATAGCAAACAAGTATACTTATGTGAGAACCTATCATCATTGGTTTAAGCAGAGCGTATTAAGAACTTCGTGAGCTTTAACGTTTCATTTTTGTACCGAAAAATTAAAAGTAACGTAAAACTATTATCTTCCACACGCTATACGCCACGTAATGAATGGAGTGGCTAACAAAGAACTCGCTATTGTGCCTTTTTAAACTGAGACACATTTTAACATAGAACCTTCAATATTTTATTGATACTAGCTTCGCCTACGTGACACTAAGATTTCACATACACACTTAACTCCAAGTCATCTCTTTAGTAGAGTAGAGTAGAATTTCAGAAACCCCTTTCCTCGCGTACTTTCCTTTACACTTCACTAGGAAAACACCCTGTAAATTTCATGTCTCTAAGACCAGCAGCTTAGTCTGTGTGTACTTCAGTCAGTATGCAATTACGAAGTACGTACACCGAGTGCCTTGTCTCTAAATTCATATTTAAATAAAAATAATTTGGTCATTCAAAATAGTAACGGTAACTATATAAAATATCTGACGCAAATATTGTGAGTGACTGTACAAAACTCGTGATAAGGGTCAACAAAAATAATGAGTATTATTTAATTAGAGTAACGCTTAAATAGTTCGGAAGTGAAATATAACATATTATCTTGCATTAGCGAGGGACCAGTTTCGACTTTTATGACCTTTCGAAGTAAAAGTAAAGAATATCAATGAAGCGTAAAGTCAAGAAATAAATTAATTAAGCAAGGCTTTTAGTGAAATTTACAGGTTCCTTAGGGAAGGGAAATATTAGCTTTCTTTTATTGCCCACCATTGTCTATTGAACAATAACTTTACGCACATTTTCATGCAGTCACGTTATTTAATTAAATCCACTTCTGTACAATACTCTGTTTAGAATAATAATACTCGAACTTAATGAAATATTAAATAATGGAAAAAGTGTCCTGTCCGTTGCCAGATAAGTAGAGATTTTATAATACGTAGGTAATAATTTTGTTGAGTCCCCTGGTCGCAAGTACTACGCGGAGCACGAGGTTCCGAGTTCAACCCCTGGGTCGGGAAAAAATATTTTGGGTTTTTACTGGCAATAGACCCTTTTATATGGCGAAAACTGCTTATTCTAATATGCATGTAATATGTGTGATTTAACTGCATGTTCGCCATTTAGTGGATCAGTAAGTTTGCATTACTGCTATCGTTTCACGGCTGAACTACTGAACCGATTTCGCTGAAATGCAGAAAAACATATGAGAAATGCAAATAAAACACTTCTAGGTTATTACCTAAGCAATTCAAAGTTTAAAAATTCAAAAAAAATATTAAACATAAGGGGGACGCTTGGAACACTAAATGTATTTTTTCTTATGCTAACTTAGGTTAATTTACTACCGTTCCCAAGTGTAAGCCTGTCAGAAGAAACGGCGAAACAAATTCCCCGGTTTTTACGTGTGTCCCTCTTTTATACATCAACTCATTGCCATACTTGGCTATCATCAATATACTCACTTACACTATATAATAGGAGAAGCTCGTGGCACAGTTGCTATTGCGCATATCATTCCATCAGAGAAGTTAAGCAACCCTAAGCCTAGCCAGTAATTGGATGGGTGACCACCCGAGTTCCCTCCGTGCCTCGGAGAGCACGTTAAGCCGTCGGTCCCGGTTGCCAATTTATCATCTTTGGCAATAGTTATAGGTCAGTTAGAGGCCAAAAATAGTCTGACAACTGGTTTAACCCAGATCACAGATTTTCCTTGTTAAAGGGGTTGTGAAGGTCAGATCGCAGTCGCTTCGCGCTTGAATCAAGTGCCGACCCCAACAATGTATGGGATAAGGCCAGGGCGATGATGATGACACTATACAATAGCGCAACACTGTAGTGTATCGTATTATTAGTTACCAATTACCTAAGTACGTGATAACTATACATATATCTGTGACCTTAATCCTGAAGTTCGTAAACAGACGAGCGCTCTGAATATGTTGCTAATCCCAAATTATCTGCCGAGTGCCGACCACATGCCCAAGTCAATTAATTGAATGAATAATGAAGACTAATTGGTGAGTGAAAACTGCTGTGCCTAATTTCTCTGATTCACGCAAGGCCATCGTTTAGAAACGGTTCTTCTAATGCCCCCGGGTATAATGAATGAAATTAATCCTTTTCCTTTTGACCAGTAAAATAGGTTATTGCGAAGGTTAAGGATTTAACGTTACACAACTGAATCGAATATAAATTATTCTACTAATAAGGATTAGATTTAGCAGGCATACATATATTTTGGAAAATTATATATATGTAGTACAAATTTTACAAAAAAATTGCACTCACGTTTTCAGTGTCCAAAAGTTTAGGCGTGCAAAGCCGCGAGTGAAAGTTTGTAATAATATAAAGGGGGACAGTTTGTTCGTTAATAATTATAAGAACAAGTATACGATAGGAGGAAAATATACAAAAAATAATGTTAGATTCGCAGAATTTAATGCGAAATTTAGGTATAAATTGGGTAATTTGGGACATCTTTGAAGAATTACCTGCGTGTAAACGGATTTTTTTTATTATATTATGAGAATATATAATATCGCATATTCCACGGTTAATTAATATTTTCTGGTGAGCCGATATAAAAGGTTATCCCTGAAACTTCCCACCCAAAATTGCAAAAGCAATTAAAAAAAATTCTATCATCATACACGTTACAAAATGCGAAATTACTTTAGTCTCATGGGTTTTTTCAGGTGTCAGAAACTTTTAAGTAACGTTGGTGTAAGATCTGGGCTTTTAGGCAAATACTTCCATACCGTAAAACATCAACTTTCATAACTTTGAATTTGTTTCCTGAAGATTCATGAACGTACATTTTATTCCATTTTGATATTGGATATCGGTTTCGGGTCAAAGGTCAATAGTAACTATGGGGCCAAAAAGAAATGTGTCATGACATATAATATATATGTTACTTAAAATTATAGTAATCCTTCAATACAAGGTACAGTGAGGATCAAAAACGCTGAGTTAGTGATGTTCATAATATTTTAAATTGGTCAACATACATTTATTTTAACAACGATAAATTATTGTGTACGTTTGATATACGAGTGCAAAAATATTGCGCCAATTACAAATCACACGGGAGAGTGGCGGAAGAATGCGGACTAGCTGTAGGTACCTAAGTACACTACCTAAAAGGACTTCCCAAACCCGTGGCAAGCCCTTTCCTAAAGGTTTGGGGACCCAACTATGAAAATTTGACAATCATAAACTACCTACATTACATTTTCATATACATTTACCATCATAGCATAAACTTTTAATCCTTATTACTCAGATGGCAGTCGCTTCGTATAAAAATCAGGGGATCGCGTTGAATACGACCGAACCGCATCGAGTTGAATCAAGTGCCGACCCCAACAAAGTATGGGATAAGGCCAGGGAGATGGTGATATTAATTGAATGAAATATTTCCTTACTCCCCATTGTATTTATTAAAATATCGTTTGACATCGTCAAACTTCTTAACTGATTTTGTTTACAAATAAGACAATTCCTAAACAGCTTTATAGGTATTTAAAGTTAAGCATAACAAAGGGACCAGTTCTTACTCTTGATTTCATTATCAATGTCTTGTTATTCTATGTTAATTAAAATTTGCTCGAAAATGCCGTCGTATAAAATGATCAAACATCGTTAGCACTTTATACAATTGTACTTATAAATTAACTTATTTGAATGTTGATGTTTAATTAGGTTGTGAAATGTACATTTCACGAGCCGTATTTTTCCCAAAAGGGTAGAATTGAGGTAGGATGGCTGTGAGGTAGGATGCTAAGAGTGGAGATATTCAAACGCACGGGCATACACGCCTTACGTCACCAACATACTTCCTACGAATTGTGGAGACTTAATGTACAGGAGCATTACTATCATCATTATACCAGTGACGTCTTACTAACTTCCTAGCTTTGACATATAATTTTGATATTATAAAATCAGTTATTAATACGCTCTGCTCAAACCGATGATCCGGCGCTTATAACTCGTCAAGAGGTAAGCAGGGGTGGTGTAACAATAACGCCCACATTTCACCGAATATGATTAAGTGCCAACGAGACAGAGGGTGGTGAGTCCATCGCCGTCTCAGGCACTATACATACGTCTTTGAATTACTTCTCAGACATATGCTGGTTTCCTCACGATGTTTTTCTTCACCGTAAAGCACGTGGTGTGAAATCACTGCACATAAGTTTTTAGAAAAACTCGTCGCTCACGTAGCAGGCGACTGCTCAAACTCCGAGGCCGCCACTAGAGAGCTTCAAGCTCAATAATACGTCCAAAGTGGACTACAGGGCTTCTTGTTAAAGTTGAATGCGTAGTGGTGAGGGCTGATTAATTGCTAGGTAAATTATTATCTATATTCATGAATAGATCAACCGTGCAAATATATATATCTTATAATATTTGAATAGTTAATCTTGCTGCAATTCTTAACTGAAATCTATTCAGGAAATCATGACGGTAGACACGTATAAAAAAAAATACGTCAGATGATCGAAATATTTCTATCATGTTTTATGAGACTTCGTGGACTCTCTCGTACTCATACCACTCGTTTTTTGTACGCAGTTTTCATCAACAATTTAGTAAATTGCTTAGTGTTGAAATATCATGCTTACTTACCTTGGTCTGCAAAGTGCATCCGACGATTCACACAGGCGATGAAACACCGTTACCGTCTATTTTGTCAGATTTTAAGTCCACAGGCGAAATTCTCAAAGGCTTCTTTTACAACTAAAAGATAAAAACAAAGGGGCCTTTGCAGGCGCGCGCCACACCTAACTTACAATTGCATTTCGAAATTATTAGGACTATGTTGCGATCACCACCCTCGCGCACTTACTGGACTACGCGTAAATAAAATCTGAAGATCACGGGTAGCGAACTACCCTCCATTTTTTCATATTTTGTCCCAACCTACTAACCCAATCCACAGACTAGAGTTACACGGACTAATGATCATCCTTCCAGCAACCCAATTTGCACTTAACCTGCCGTTTGATCGATGATTAGTTAATTTTTGACTAGACAAGCCTTTCGGAAACCGGCCGCTAGACTACCTGACTGACTTGCGCAATGCCTACTATATAAAGACTTATGTCACTGAGTAATAAGCACAGCTAGGCTATTGCTAAGACTAGACTCCACTCCTCTGCCGACCCTCCATAAGGCACCTGCTGGCAATCTAACTCACCTTAAGATTACAACACTACTTTAAGGTAGTATTATATGGAGTGTACGTGTGAAGGTACGGTCTCTAGTCGGCCAGCTACAAAATGGGAACGGAAGACCCCGATATACCTCTCTTAAATTAAAAACAGTATTACTAATTCCACCGTCGGGTTCAGAAGGGTTCTAATTAACTAGGAACCTAATTATCTTTACAAAACGAAATACTATGATTGATTGCAAAGGCTTGTTCAATGAGGTTATTTAAATAATACATCATTGGGCTAGCTTCAAATTTTCAAATATTCATATATAATTTTCAAAGTACCTCCATAATTGCCAACGTTGCGGGCACGGTTATTAGAAATTGATTAATTTCCTTTAATTTAAACTCGCCAAGAGATATTAACCCGAGATCAAAATTTCAGTTATTATACCTCATCGAACGGCCTCGTTCATAAACTGGAAACTATTTAAACCAGTAGTGTTGGGTTAAGTTATCCAATTCAGACTTTATTTAAATGTCTACAAAGGTTATTTTAGTATCGTCTATATTCCTGTAATATCGATGTAAGTATTTTTTATTACGGTAGGTAGTACGTAGGTAGACACTTTATTACATTCTGGTTTTAATAATGATTTATGCATGAAATCTATCAATGTTTTTTGTTAAGCATAAAACATCGCATTGAAAGTAATAAATGAATTATTATTCAATCAAACAAATAAATAAACCTTATAAAAAAAATATCTTGTTCGCCGGAAAAATATCAAGCTTTAAATATAATATTACTATAGGTATTAAAGAGTAATAATATGTAGTATAACTCCTTCGTAGAAGATTCTCAAGAGATGCCCTAATATTTTGTGGGCAATCTTACAAAGACACGTATTTAAATTGTATGGACGAATAATATCGGTACTCATGCCTCAGTAATAAATAAAATCATTCCAAGTATAACAACTTGAAACTGAACTGCTCAAAGTGAAGGACCATCCAGTTAATCTTGTTTACTCAGGTTAAATAAGATACTTTCCTAATATAGTTAGCGTTGAGTTGGTTATAATGAAATATATTTAATGTACATGACTAAATTATAAATTTAATCAATATCCATCGACTTATTCAATAAACCTTGTAATGTTAGTTAAAACAAACCCAATCAAAATAAACATTTATTTATTTACTATACACACGTGGAGCTGAGATGATAGTGTACCTACTTAATACTAAAGTTTACATAATATATATAATATACAGAGACAATATATCTTGATTCGGTCTAGAGTTATTAGACGAACATTTTTGCCATAGAGCATCTGTTGGTAGTATATCATCAACTTAAATCTTAAAGATATGTAAAAAAATCACATTTTTTTTGTATCCTTGTCTTTATACTTACTTTTTATTTTCGAGTACACTACGTTGTTAATATAATATCATCAAAAAATGTTACGGAATATATTAAAATAAATATGTATCAACCAACGAAAGCTCCATGGGCTTATATTCATGAGATATAAATACTGTAACATTGTATAATTTTTTTTTTTTAGAACATTAATTGTTGAGTTTCTTGCCGGGTTCTTCTCAACAAAAGCTACCTTCCGAACCCGGTGGTAACATTTATAATCATGTGTAATGTATTTTTGTGTCCTTCTAACGATTTGAAAGTACTTTGTAAGAAGTCTAATCAAATAAAGATATTTAGAATTGAATTGAATTGAAAAAGGCATGTGCCCAAAAATTTTCATCCAATAAGCATAAGCCCTGTATGAGTTAACATGATTAATAATGTATCACTCAAAATTTCTTGCACAGAACATTTTTACAGAACTATCTGAATTTAATTAATAAGACGGCCCCTAAAACCGCAAAACAAGGGAACAATAATGAGTAGCTCCGTTAGAAGAGCAATGAGAGAGAGAGAAATTTTGAATGTCTATATTTCTTCCTGATAAAACTCAGTACAGGGTGAGAAACGCGAGTTGTTTCAATACAATATAATAATAATATGTTTATTTAAAAACAATTTTTTTTTTCTTAAAAACTATATATTAAAAGAGTCTCCTTTTAAGTATAATAATGCCTGTGCTAGGAGGCCCTGCTCTTCCTTAGCTTAAGTACTACAAAAGTTAAGAATTAACGAAAAAAACGTATTTTTTTTTATGTTTGTGTATGTGTGTGTACGTGAGTGTGTGTGTATGAGTGAATGTGTATACCTATATGCTTCATAGTTTTTGAAGACGAAGTGTAATTACGTAAGAGAAAGATTAGGGAGACTGTGGATGTCTGGAGAGGATGGCCGACGCATACTGAAAGTTAGGTTGGACTGCACTTCATTAAGATAGTATATACGTAAAAGCATCGTAATATTGTATATATGTACAACTTGAAAACAACTGTCTTCTTAACTAAATCGATTTGAATACTACTCGAGACATAATTTTCATTTTGAGTTTCAATTTCGCCTGCATTTTGTATCAATGTTATTTATAAGACTATTTGAAATGATTGTGATGATTTTTACAATACAATATATTCTTTTCTATTCTTCTTTATTCTCTGATTGGGTACCAACATATTTCCATCCACTATACATAAAATTAATAAAAAAAAAATTTTAGTTTTTCGTCAAACGCGCAAATACTCGAAATATAAGCAAGTTATACTAACAGCAATTTGATCTCCATTGTGAAACATCTAATACTCAACAAATATTGATAAGATTTTTGTAATTTATGTTAAAGTTTAATTTAATTACAGACATTATTCATTCGAATAAAGCAAGGAAGTAAGTATAATCACTCGATTGTTTTAAGACACGTCATAAATTCACATCCAGTTCTCATAGTCACTTACGGCGCTTCAGATGTGTTAACCAAGCCGCTTCAAAGAACTAACGATACGGAAAACGATAGTATTTATTGCAAGTTTAAAGCAAATTTTAAATAAAAGATCTTACTAATGTGCCGTTTACGTGTTAGTCAAGTGAGATTTGTGGGGTGAAATGAATCCCCTGATCTAAAAGGTAAGAGTATTAATTTCAGTATAAGTATTTTATTGGATGGATAGTTTGGGATAAATATTATCTAGTTTGAAAAAATATTTCAGTATTAAATAGTCCATATATCGGGGAAGTCTATAGACTGTATATTATCATGCTACGTAAACAAAGTAGCGGGTTAAAGTTAGCGTTAGTCCAAAATAACTATTCGACACGGACGAAATCCGGGAAGAACACACAAAATAGAAATAAAAAATATATTTTTAAATGAAGTGGGTATCATTATTTCGGTATGAACCAAATACACTTGATAACGCTAAACTTAAGACGGTAAGTTACCTCACGTTAAAACTAAATTTGTAATGCTAACATTGTCTCTTATATTTACATCTGGTGCTTTTGAAAGGGTAAAATTATAAGCGGCATAATTGTCCATCCTTGCAATACGATATAAATATTCGCAATGAAAAAAATATGGGTTATAATTAGATGTACCCCCCGTAGTGTTCATTTCTTGAGTGGCCCGCGAAACCTTTATAGTAGCCTAATTTACTCCTTCTAACATTAGCTATCTGCTAGACAGACAGAGAATATGTTTAAAAATTGGTTTTTCAACATCATTACCGTGTAAACTTTCAAATGCATTTAGTGAAATGCTGTTATTTTGGTATTACAAACAGACACTTAAATTTTATTTATCAGTAATGTAAAGATAAAGATGTAAAGGTATAAAGATATAGATGTAAAGATAATAATGTTATTTTAATGATTTCTTGTCAAACCCGATCCTATAAATATATATATTAAATCAGCCAGCACCGCCAATTACTTCGATATTCGAACCGTTATTTTCTTTTGGTAAGCAACGCTTACTTTTTATGATGCTACAGATCTTTTTTATCTAATGTTCTTATTGATTACAAAAACTCCTTAATATAATTTTGCTTTAGCAAGATACACACAAAAGCTATAATTTTGTATCATTAATTTTAACTACTTGGATCGAATAGTAGTACGAAATTAATATTTTATGTAAGTAATAAGTAACTAAAAACTAATTACAAGTAGAAATCTTGGCCCAAATCGGTGTCTCTCGGGATCGTGCCAAGAAGGCTGGCAGCATTGCCACGTTGAATAGCAATGCTGATTCTCTGAGCGAGAAAAGCCCCTTATTTTATAGTTTCATACTACACTAGTGTCCGCCCGAAGCTTTCTCCGCGTCATTAAGTAAGGACTAAATCGTTCAAAATGACACACTCACACAGACGTGTACCGCATCTACGATACGACATCTACGATATTATAAGTAGCAGTAGCGTCAATAATAGGTGTCACGTTATGTCCGATCGCGTATACATGATTCAAGTGTTATACCGACTATCAAAACTTCAAAACGACCAATCCAGTGTAGATTCATCATTTTGACAGAAATTAAAAGAGTATTTTTTAAATTTTTATTACAAACAACCCTCCCGCTCAATTCAGCAAACGTTCTTATTTCAAGAAATAGGCCTAGATTCCAAAGCTTATACTTATATTGTGCCCGCGTGGTATTCGAACCATAATGTTAACACGATTCACAGATCAGTCAACCTCCCATTTCACTCCCTTAAGGTTGGAATTTCAGAAAACACTCACAAAGAATATCCTTCGAATTTCATGTCGCTATGACCATACTTTGAATTTTATGTCGCTTACATCGCTGTCTGTGCTGAATGCCCTCCTGGACTCAAATCCTCGCTGTTATATGCTAAATGTTGTTAAATTTATTTTGAAAGACTTGTGTTATCATAGTATGTATGTTATATTTTATTACAGTCCTACTGTTTTACTTCCTTTTTATCTGATTTAGATACTTAAGAATCTGTATTAATATTTGTCTTGTATTTATAGCTATTGTTCTGTCTAATTAGTGTAATTGATGTTGTGACATTTGTGAATAAATAAATAAAATGACTTTGGACACAATGAGATTTATATTTTTGATTATGTTGCCAATAAATATTTATATTGATGTCAGTAATAATATGTTATTTGAAAATTTCATCTTTCACTGGCTATTTACGGATTTAAACAGTGTTTTTTACCAACCGACTAGTATAGCTTAACAATGCGAGATAATGTTACAGCCCGTTTGTCACGCGAGACTTGACTACTGGTTTGTGAATATCCGGGCCCCAAGGTCCCTGAGTAACCGCAAACGCCGCTAATAGGCGTCCTGCTAAGATACTTGTTTATTTACGGCGCTTGAAACACTCTAATAGATAACAGCAGCGCCCGAACACCATTGTTACAACAAAGATTGAATGCTAATTACTAATTAACGTATAATAATGGACCTTATATATCAAATTTAATAAAATTTGTTGATATTTGTTACCAGTCAACAAATATTAAATCCAATTTGAAACCATTAAAAATTTAATTTATTCTCGCGTTACTTTTATGTGTGACTCTGGAATGAATAATAAAACATACAAAGTCCAATGGACACTGCAATAATAATGAAGAGTGTATCGTAATTCGTAAATATTTTATATATGATGAGCACGTGAAATGAAACAAACCTTTTCGCTTTAGCGATACCAACACGTAATTTGAAAGTTAAGCATTTTCACAGTCATGTGCGTAATGCTGGAAAACTCAACACAACTTCCCCGGACATGACATTATAGGTTTTCAGGGAGACATGATAAAGTTAGAACATTATGCAAAACGTGTTTGGTTGTTTTGTCCTTGGCACATTTGACAAATCGACAGGATAAGTGAGATACCAAACTTGAAAAATATTCGATATTGAACGTACCGGGACGATAATAGATAGGAAATGATTTTTCCATCACATTGACGGCGAATTTTAAATTTATTTCAATATCACACATAACTAGGAACTCGATTTCCATTGGAGCATTTTCGATTTATGTTGAAATATCTCTTACTTACCGTAGATTAAAAATCGCAGGGCTAGCGATAACCACATTTGGGATAAAATATTTGTTGTGGTCGCTTGCATTCAACCTTTGTGGAATCCACTTACTGACCTACTAAGCCCATTGTAAAAACCCTTCTGGTAAAGTAAGCTAGCAAAGACACCCGAAGTTTTATTCACGATTAACCTGTCCTTATCCCGTTTTATATATACGTACAAAATTCAAAGCTCTGAATGACTTATATAAATTAACGCTAAGTCTAAACCGGATTTCTAATATTAAATTTGAAGTGTTTGTTCTAGATGAGGTGTATACATATAGAAAGAGTTTGTCGAAATTCCACATTCTATGGGGTGAAATGAGGTTTGAAAGTTTGTATGTGGAATCTTCGTAATAATCCGTGACTTCGTGCAATATGTACTTATATATATTAATAAAATTGATGTGTCTGTTTGTAATACCAAATTGACAGCTTTTCACTCCATGCATTGAAAGTTACTGACATAAAAACACTTTTTTTTCTCTGTCTGTCTGTATGTTTGTTCCGGCTAGTCTCTGAAGCGCCTGGACCGATTTTAGTGGGGCTTTCACGAGCAGATAGCTAATGTTACAAGGAGTAACTTAGGATTACTTTTATTTAAAAAAACTTTTTGGGTCCGGCGGGAATGAAATTAAATCTACACGGGTGAAACCGCAGGGCACAGCTAGTTCCAAATAAAT
Organism: Watsonalla binaria; assembly: GCA_929442735.1. Classification (NCBI taxonomy): domain Eukaryota; kingdom Metazoa; phylum Arthropoda; class Insecta; order Lepidoptera; family Drepanidae; genus Watsonalla; species Watsonalla binaria. Next base: position 5,567,626 of record OV838932.1, read on the forward strand.
GTTAAGTATTATGTAAGATCATTATCATCTCCCTAGCTTTATCCCATACATTGTTAGCGTCGGCACGTGATTAAATCCGATGTGGCTGATCACGAGATTTTTACTGCCATCTTCCTTCGCAATCCCTTTGAAGAGGAAATCGGTAATCTGGCTTAGCCAGTTTTCAGACTCATAGGCTTCCAACCGACCTGTAACGATTGCCAAGGGTATCAAATTGGCAACCGGGACTGACGGCTTATCGTACTTGCTAGGCACCATCCCATCCCACAGACCCATCCAACTACTGGCTTGAGTTAGAGTGGCTTTACTTTGCTGATCAAATGATATGCGCAATAGCAACGGTGCCATGAATCCCTCCAATGACCTTTATTGTATTGCTGAACTGTAAGTCTTATTACGAGAACAAGGTCACGAAATCACGAATGTGTGCAACATTTCACACGATGATAAGTTTTCTTTTCATTCGATACTGTGTAAACAATAGTCGGTCGTACAAAACATGTATTTACTGTACATTACTTACCAACTTACAGTAGCTTAGGCGAAACTTAAAGCCGAAAGCAATCTCAGATTACTTGAGTCCCGAAGGCTGTGTATCAATCAATTTGCGGTTTATTGATTCGCCCTATCGCATTGTTTTAGTACAACTATGTCACGACCAACGATATCTATGTAGTGTCATGACTCATTCAAAGCCACTACTGTTTTTGACAATGTGTGTGTCCATATCTTGTTACAATTACTTTGTTTTGGACATGTATGACGTACGTGAAGTGTTTTGGCACAAATAATATACAACATGACCTATTTTGATGTTGGTAGCGTTCATTATTATATTCATACATTACGATTACTACAGGCTTATTATACATCTGTGGAAGATTATTAATTAAGCATTCCACCATTGGCTTAGAAGCCTATTCGGGATTGGCAGGTCTGGTCACGAATTGATCACACAGTTGAACACACGCTGAGGGTCTTGTGTCGATATGGTGATAACCGCACGCAAAATCAACCATTATCATTTTTTTTGGCATTAACTTAAATTTAGAGAAATAATGATGATACTACATAGAACATAACGAAATCACACTTTACAGTTCCCCATATATGTGGGCTTTACCATGTGAACACCCATATTACGTCAGTTATGTTTAAGAGTCAGTTAAGTTTAGAGCCGTGGTGGCCTTGAGGTTTGAGCAGTCGCCTGCTACGGAAGCGACGCAAGTTCGAATCCCAGCGGGGCCTGTACCAATGTATGGCGTGAGCATATGTATGTATGTATGTATAATAAGCTCACTTCCTAGCCCGGAGTCTGGATTAGTAGGCACTAATCCAGACTCCGGGCTACTACTGGGAAATTGCAGATAGAAAAACCCGATTTCACTTTTCCCGACCTGAGGTCCTATGACTTCGTGTTCCGCAGGAGCGTTTGCGACTAACAAGAGCAACGAGGCAGTCACATCAATTGATTATAAAGAAATCATTTATTTGCAAACAAAATGCAAGAACCAAATAAAAATGGTAACGATTGTACCAATTTTTAATCATACATTTCTTATTTAAATGATAATTCTAATTTAATATAAGCTTATTCCATAACTTTTTATCACACTGAGTATTAAAAAAGTATAGCGCACTATTCTCACATGCTTCTCTATTCGTAAAAAAACGCTTACTGTAAATGATTACCTCTGTAACGCTAATGTTTTCGTTGTTCTGTCTTCCGCTCCTGGAAATATATACTTAACTAGAATACTGTGCTACCTTCAAACTTGAATAACTAATTTTGTAGTTACCTACCGTAATGAGTAACTAAATTCTAAGACCATGTTAGTTAATATTCATGTTTCTTGACGAACATTGAATCTTAATAATATAGGCAAAGGATTCATAATAATGCACTAACAATACCCCGCCGCTTCACAGCCAACAATGTAACTTAAGTACATACTTTTATTAGCATTGAATGTGTTACAGGTCAATTAATGTGTCAAAGACAGTGAATCAGTTCCAATTAATGGCACAAGAAGCGTAAATAATGATAATGATTCTATTTACGTTATCGTCATCATAATTCAAGTACAAACCATTGCTCCTTTTTCATCCATGAAGTCTAATCCTATAGTTATTCTAGAGCCGTCCTCAATTGTATTCCTTAATCAACCTATGAATTATTTTTAATATATAGAGCCGTGGCGGCCTGGGGGTTGGAGCAGTCGCCTGCTACGCAAGCGACGCAAGTTCAAATCCCAGCGGGGCCTGTACCAATGAGTTTTTCTAAAAAGCTTATGTACAATGATTTCACACCACGTGCGGTGAACAGTGCGGTTTACGGTGAAGGAAAACATCGTGAGGAAACCTGCATATTTCTGAGAAGTAATTCAAAGACGTATGTATAGTGCCTGTAATGGCGATAGTCTCACCATCTGTCACGTTGGCACTTAATCATCTTCGGTGAAAAGTGACCTCTGCCTACCCCTTCGGGGAATACAGACGTGAGCATATGTATGTAATATATTCTTAGCTCAACCGAAACGTATTACTCACTGATCCTAAAGCAACATTTTACAGGTTGCTTATGAGAAAGTACAAGAATATTCGTGGGATGAGACGTCATAGAATGAATATGTTATAAACCGTACAAACGGCCACATATTATGCTACAGATAAATAAAACCGTAGTTTTTGTGTGTAATTCCAAATCAATAAGTAATCACTAAGTATATATCGAATTTTATAAGATACGATAATACATACTTGTAATTAAAAATTAAAAATGTTCACTGTTTGTGTGACAATTTATTCCGGATTATCCTTAAAATGGCTGGACTAATTTTAACGGAATTTTCATTGACAGATTGCTAATGTTACAAGGGGTAATTTAGGCTACTTTTATGTATGATAAATATAAATAAATCCAACCATGAAATAAATGTATACGTTGGTGAAATCACGGAGCATATGTTTGTAATACGCATGCCATTCAGATTTCATTCAAATTTGAGATACCGGGAAATACACACAAAAGCAAAGAATAAAAATAACTTGCAGAACATTTTATGAATTCGATTACATCCATACGTTCGTGTGACTAAAACCGCATATATATATATATATATATATATATATATATATGTGTGTGAACAGCTGAAACAACACGGCATTTATAATTACACCGGTCAAATACAGGTTGACCTTTAGCAAGTGTTCCGTATTTTAATTGCTTTTTAAAGTATGGTTTCCTTTGTACGGTTTCATCAATCGGTCCTCAAAGTTTTGCAATATTGAATTGATAGTAGTTGAATAGTGACCGCATGTATTATAGACTCCCAATAAATTAAGCCACGTCAAGCCGCGAGTTTCAATATCAGCACGACAGGTCCCAAAATCTGTTTGTCAAAACTGTAAAGTAAATTATTTAAGCCGAGGTGGCTGTGATGTTTGAGCAGTCGCCTGCGACGCAAGTTCGAATCCCAGTGGGGCCTGTACTAATGAGATTTTTAAATACTTATGTGCAGTGCTTCCACAGCACGTGCTCTACGGTGAAGAAAAACATTGTGACGAAATCTGCATTTGTCTGAGAAGTAGTTTAAATACGTGCCTGAGATGACAATAGACTCAAAGTAGGCTATGTTCCATTCAAGGAGCATACAATTTATTACTTAGACAACCGGTGTAAATAATGGATTCATTAAAAAATCGTAACCACGTTCTGAATTATCTTGAGCTGGGGGCCTACCATCATCGGCTTAATCAATGTGTATGAAGAACTTCTGACCATTGACATTTCATTTTGGTACCGTGTAATTAAAGCTAAGAGGTTCTTAATACGCGCTGCTAAACCGATCATAGTTGCCCCCCTGTTCATGTGCAAGGTATATTTAAGTACTTCCGAGGAAGATTTTACAATAGATCATTCAACACATAAGTAAAGTTCCACTTAACTGCGCAGTTAACGGAATTATTGAAAGTGAACTAGTTATGCGGCTAATACAGCTGGTGAAACCAATGGAAGTCGACAATTCAAACGTGGCAAGAAGGTGCGACACATGATCGGTAACATAAAACTTTGAGTTTAATGGCTTCCTAAAACCTATTTCACGTCCTGTTATTAAAATTGTCTCGGGATCAAATTATTAAACTTGCGTAATTTACAACATAATACGTAATGTGCGCTATTTTAAATATTACATTACATTTACACATTATATTTATATCTATACTTCTAGGTATACTAATACATAAAGCTAATTTGTTTATCAATTTACTTGAACGCGCTAATCTCCAGAACTATTAGTCCGATATAAAAAAAATCATCAATAATTCAGTGTTAGATAGCCAATTTATTGAGGAGAGCTATATAATATCTATACTAATATTATAACGAGAAAAAGTTTGTATGTTTGTAACGAATTGCCACAAAAACTACTCGAAAGATTTTAAATATTTAAAAAATTTTTATTTTATATAAATGTATTATTTTGTAAACTTAATTTCATGGGTATCTTTATTTCGGGGAACCCAATATGTTAATTAAATAAAATAATATCTCTTATTTACTGCTTGTGCCATCAGCTATGTGCCAGTGAAAGTCCCACTAAACTCGGTTCAGCCGATGCAAATATTAGCCGGATCAAACCGGCTGAACAGAAGATGGATTTTTTTTATTTAATGGCCGTATGTACTACGATTTAATAAAAAAAAAATAATAACACAAACTAATTTTATTTAGCTAAAGATTTCTTATATAGTTAAGGTCGTGGAATACTACTATATAATTCAAAATAACTGCCGTATGTTTTTTAATTACTTATTTATAAACTCACGCTTGTATTTCCCGAAGGGGCAGGCAGAGGTGTTACAATAACAATACATAATTTTCACCGAAGATGATTAAGTGCCAACGTGACAGATGGTGAGTCTATCGCCGTCTCAGGCACTATACATACGTCCTTCCGTTTGTTTTTCGTTCATTTGCCGTAAGTATAAGGAATAATATTAGAAATAATATAAGATGTGATCTCACAAATTGTTACGTGGGACTGTGATGTAGGTACGACACAGCTACATACATTTCCATGTGTTGCCTCTCGGTGAAATATTGCGAAAATTTTAATATTTATTAGACACGTAAGCTCCTACTACAAAGTTTCGTCTTCGCCAGTTTATCTTTTGCGTTCCAAAAAGTATGTTTTACTTAATTATATATGTAATTTTCATACTAATATTATAAAGAAGAAAGATTTGTATGTAAGTGTTTTGTAACGAATTAGCTCCAAAAATACCGGATCAATTTAAAAAATTCTTTCTGTAATGGCATAACTACATTATCAGCAAGTAACATAGGCTATATTTTAACCCCGTACTTCCACGGGAACGAGAACACGCGGGTGAAACCGCGTGACCTCCGCTAATTCTAATATACCTTTGAGGCAAAGCCACTAAACTTTAACTGAAATTCAAAATAGGTTGAAAGGTTTAACCTAAAAATAAAACGGTATAAGCTGCTGCAAAAACTTATAGACATCTAAATATTGAAATAGGTTATCTCAAAAGTGTGCGGTAAGAAATTTCTAGTACTTCACACTTTACTTTACATTTTCTTTCGAACTAATTTCAATTTATACTTCTGTACATAAAACGTGAGTGTTTGATGACTATAGAATGCTAATCAAATTTACTAACGAATCTATATTGAGATAATTGTCTTACGTTTATACCTGCATCGTGCTAACTATGGTATGATAATTATGCTAACACTATCCAATAATAGTACTTCCAACTATATGGCACTATAGCTTTGAATACAACCGGATTTTCTTTGTTTTATTGTTTATTTCATGGGTGGCGTGCGGAATGTATGTATTTTTTTTGCCTAAGTTACTTCTTATAAAATTTTCTATCTGCCAGTGATAGTCCCGTTAAATTCGGTTCAGCTGATTCGGAGATTAGCCAGAACAAACAGACAGACAGATAGACTGACAGATTTTTTAAAAATTGTTTTTGTTTATGTTAGTACTCCATATACTTTCATATATGAATTAAGATTAAAGCTGTTATTTTGGAATTACAAACAGAAACTTCAATTTTATTTATCAGTACGTATATGAATGTATGTATGTATAGACTGTATATATTCGTATTCGATTGCATTTGAAAAACACACAACGTTGTATCAACTGATCAACCCTATACTGCATTACTGATTTCGTGCATAAAAAAACACTGTCTCAGAAAATCTTTGAAACTCTAGTTACATTCCCCATACAAAAAATTAAGCACAATGTTGCTGCTGTTCAGCAGGAGTACCTCAAGCGCCGGAAATTTGCTTGCATTGGTCAAGGATGCATATTTTCTGCGTTTGCGATTGAAACTCTGGGGCCTTGGGGTCCAGATGCTCATCAACTTTTCAAAGAGGTTGCACGTCGTCTGGTAGAAGCTTCTCGTGACAAGCGGGCTGGGGCTTTTCTCGCTCAGAGAATCAGCATTGCTATTCAACGTGGCAATGCTGCCAGCCTTCTTGGCACGATCCCGAGAGCCACCGATTTGGGACAAGTTTTCTACTTGTAATTAGTTTTTAGTTATCTTAACAAAGAGTTATAAATATATCGGTTTAAAAAAAAAAGCACAATCAAGTTGTATTCAGGATAGAAGGTGATAATATGGTGGCAAATTTTAATCACAGCAAGACTCAAGTTTAGCTGGGATGGTACCGATTACAGCAAGTAGTCACATACAAAGTCTAAGGACCCAAAGTTCAAAGTATTACAAACAGTTTCTTGGAAAGCACCTGTAAAGGTAAACCGTAATTTAATTACTATTGAAACAGCTGCGCGACTACATTATACTTTGCATATCGTTTTGTAAATAATTAATGGTATTGAATGGTCCCCGCCTGAGGCTCGTTACCCCGACATTTTACAAAGAACGGGTCGTTTGCTAATGCTGTTTGTGGTTCATCGGATTGTATTATTCGATAAGTGACTTTAGGAGATTTCCTTTGCGGATAATAAATACTATTATGCTATTATCTTGAAAGGCAGACGGAGAGCATTATTGTGAGTTGCTTTTTAAATCTACTTCTGTTTATTAGACGTTAAAGAAAATCCAATAAATATTGTAATGAGCCTACTATAATATTCAAATTTGTATCAATCACAATTAATTCCTACAATGGTTTCGTGCCAAATTGTTACATACAGCATAATATGATTACATTATCATAGTTGTGTTGATATTACAGAACACGTTGATGAATACTGGGAGCACAATATATTTCGAGTTTATACCCTATTTTGTTCCAGAGTTATATTATATTGGAAACATTTGCTCTTCCCTTGTCCTCAATAGCATACTGATTGCCTCGTTAGACAAGTAGTTAGTAGCCGGCCAATCACGAGGTCTCGGGTTCGATTCAGTGAGGGGTCTAAACTAGAATTGGGTTTTCTATGCAGAAATTCCCAATAAATGTCCGGAGTTGGGAAGTTGGCGGTGTTTGAAACCACCGTGCATCGGATATCGCGTTAAGTCGTTGGTACTACGCCTCAAATCTCTCTGGTCGTCTCGGATTGCAGTCACATCACATCGGAGAGTGAATAAAGAGTGCACCTGTGTACACAATGTGTGCACTATTATATCTCCAGTGAGGATTGCTAATCACCGTTGAGATTGGCCGCCGTGACCGAAATTCGGCTCCGAATCTTCAGCATACAGTACCCTTATAACAGGTTTGCTACCGTTTTCGTTATCTATACTCGCTAGCGTCTTTACCGAACATTTGTATGAGAAATTGTGCAGTGACACCTAGCAGTGACGTGAAGAACTGAAATATCTCATACAATTATTGGGAGTGACGCTAGCGATTATAGTTTACGAAAACGGTGGCAAACTCGTGATAGGGGTACTGATCACTGCACCCACTAAACACGCTCTTATAACTGAACTCACCACAGGGCTGTCGAATAAGAGACGAAATGAATATGCAACTGTTATAATACGTACAATATTAAACAATACGTCATAAATATTAGCAATGATAGATGATAAACAATCTACAATGTAAATACGGGGTCGTTGAACTACGTAATGGATCTTGGGTTCATTATCTAAAGCCTTAGTTAAGTCCGAGTCATTATACAAATTAATTGAAAGGTCTGCGTGCGGAAAATAAACTAATTTACATACCTTTTTCATTCGTATTTATTTAACCTCAATCTGCTTGCAGCTTTCTTGTTATTTATTATTTTCATCTCTCTGGCCTTATTCCATACATGTTGGATTCAACCCGATGTGGCTGATCACCAAATTTTTATACGAAGCGACTGGTATCTGACCGTCTTAACCACTTTTATCTGGGTTAAACCATTTGTCACACTCTTTTATATCGTCTGACATTGGATTTATATATTGTTAAATTGACTACCGGGACCGACGGCTTAACGTGGTCTCCGAGGCACGGAGAAAACTCGGACTGCCACTCATCCAACTACTGGCTTGTTTTATGGTTATGATTGCTTTACTTCGCTGATTGAATGATATCCGCTTCGTGTGATTTATCTGCGTTATTTTAGTGAGTTCAAATACTTGATTTTGTTTTTTTTTTGCATAGAAAATATACTTAATATACTCGCAGTGAAGGCATAGATAGAATAAACTTTACTAAAAGGAGTAAATAATTATGTTCACGGCATCCCTGAAGGGTCCCCGAAGTGGTAACCAGGGGTGTTGTAACAACAACACCCACATTCACCGAATTTGATTAAGTGCCAACGTGACAGAAGATCGTCTCAAGCACTATACATACGTCTTTGGATTATTTCTCTGAAATATGCAGGTTTCCTCACTATATTTTCCTTCACTGTAAAGCTCGTGGTGTATAATTACTGCGCATAAGTTTTTCAGAACAATTAATTGGTGCAGCCCGCTGGGATTCGAACTTGAGTCATTTGCGTAAAATGAATAAAACCAAAAATACTTACAAATCCCTCATATAAATGCTTATAAAATAAAACAATACTGCCTAAGTTATAACACTATTTATCACAAAAAATACGACAAATTACTTCTCCATATACCATTTTTCATATAAGAGTTATGTTGCAAAATAAATTTTTGTGACATATGGTCGAGCATGACGATATATTACTTTCCCTCCTTTTCTAATTTTGAACATCGCAAAAGGGGAGCCAGAGGGTAAATGGAGGGGGAATAGGACCTATATGTCAGAGTAGTGTCACAGAATAAAAATGAGCTTCGAGTATGAGGGTTGATACTTTGAAAGTTTTATAATGAACTGTCAAAGTAGTTTCGATTTGTTGATTAGAAGTTTCGAAAAAAATCTGTTAAATACGTAAATAACGTAAATAAGTGGGGCCTCTATCAATGAGTTTTTACTACCGACATTTCGCTTTATAAATTTCCTTCACACATTTTTATACGTAAAGACTATTTGAACATACTTATTAAATGTATGTACTAAAACGATGAGTATTTCGCTGTCATTCTTGTAGTGTAGCACAAATGGCAAGCGAGCTCGTGGCCGATCTCCACCAGAGAACCGACCAAATAAAAGACTCCAGATCCCCGAGGTTTAGCTCCGGCGTCAGGACCGCGATGGACTAAAGCCGATGGAAACAAACACTCCAAGTATGGACCACTTGTTGATACCATGATCCTCAGAGGAAACGACTACAGAGAAAATTGTAGTGTAGAAAAACATGTTTGAACTTTCGTTACAGTATATGATGTTTTCTTTTCGAAGATTACAGTTTACGTCATTAGTACATAATGTTATGGTTATGAAGTTCATTTTAGCATAATAAGCATGGAGCCGGCGCGCTAACTTTATCCCGGTGAATGTTCTGCATACAAAACTGAGGTTAAATTCAAGCGATCCGTTTAGCTGAAAGATTTATTTTTTCATATTTCAAAATAAGCAATATTATTCTATATACATGTTGTTTGTTAAAACGTTTTTTTTAATTTGTTATTAATTAATCTAAAAAAGTTAGCGTTCACAAAAAGAGTTTTTGTACTTTACGAACTACCCCAAATAATAGATTGCAATACTTAAGTAAATTATACAAGAACCAATTAACCGCATTTGTTGTGTAAACTCAATTATGTAACTTACAAAGTAACTTATAAACTTAGCTGTAATTGGCTATTAACACTTTCCATCAGTTACTTACGAATTCAATACTTTAGGAGAAAGTCGTTTCCTGATCAATTTATTTTGGTAAAGCATTTATTTTGTTCAGGTTGCCATTGAAAATATACAAGGCTATTGAGTGTATCTTTCAAAGCAGCTTTTACGACGTCAGCACATTAAGGTTTGCCTTATCACCGTCACATTTCACACCGACGATCAAAATGATCGTTAATAAACGGTAAAAAGCTCAGGGTTGTACTGAACATATTGACTTAATTAATTTTACACATTTTTTGGAACAAACCCATCAGATTAGTAAAATGTTTTACGATAAGGCTATAATATTATCAGCCTTTGACGACATACTTCAGTTGGATATAGGTTTTCTTTCCTGAACTGCTGTCTTTCAGGTCCTTCACGAAATTGAAGCGTCTGTTTGTATTTAAACAGAAGCATACTGATGGTACGGTGATTAAAAAACAATTAAAAATTCTGTCATTCTGTTTATTCCGGCTAACCTCTGAAACGGACCAATATTAACGGGACTTTCAATGGCAGAAGCTGATGATATAAGGAGTAACTTAGACTTATTTTAGAAAATTATAAGCAGAGGTGTTGTAATCACAAACACCCACTTTTCAAAAAAATGATTAAGTGCGAACGTGACAGAGGTGAGTCTTTCGCCGTCTCAGACACTTTACATACGTCATTAAATTGCTTCTCAGAAATATGCAGGTTTCCTCACGATTTTATTAATCCTACGAGGGTAAAAATGCGAGGTACTGTTAGTCCTGAATTTATTTCTACAGCAATGAATAAACAAGCCAGCCATATATGATTGCTCATATTTTAAGCTGTGTGTGTTAGAATATCCAAATGAACTTTTCTTTGATGTTCGGTCATGCTATTGGAAAGTTTGAATCATGTTTCTCTTTAAACTTACTTGATACGTAAGCAAAGATAAAGTTACTTTTGAAATAAACTTGGCTACTGCGTGATGTTCAGAATTGAGTATTCAGGTGTGCACAGAAAAATTATAAAGATGAGTTTTTATATATAACAAAGTTACAATCACTTAAAAAATTGTGTTAAAAAATACTAACACGAGACATTATATTACATTTACGTTATTTATTTTGCAAAATGCTTAACATTTGGTATGTATTATATTATTGCACGGTAATTGCAAGGGACGCAAGTTCGGATCAAAGCGAGGCCAATGATATTTTCAAAAACTTATTTCAGACCACGTGGTTCTGGAAAACATCGTAAGGAAACCTGCTGCAAGTATTTTTTTTTTCATTTGTCAAATACCTAAAGCGCCAATAATGATAACTACACGTATTTGTGCAAACGTAAACAAATAACCTATCCCTAATTTAGTTCTAGCTATGACGTCACACAACTATCTACAAGTATTATTGGGGTTGTAAAACCCCAGGGGCAACTAAGAAGTATCAATGTCAAACAGTAAATTGATTCGTCTGCAATTTGATTGCGATAAAACTATTATAGGCGAAAATATATTGTTTTACGAGGGCAAATTGATTGACGGGTTTATATTGCGTAAGGTTTTGAGGAGAATTTTTATACTGTTGCTACAAGTTGTATTTTATAATGAGCTAATGCGGAAACTTCTATTTATATGTACACAAAAGACACGCCCTCACTTCACTCTGAACTACAATACGTTGACTCTTCCCTACTTTCTATGAATATAATTTTGATTTGATAGCTATAAATCTATTGCAGTTCAACTCATACATGTTATTTAAACGAAATAATTATGTAAAAAAATTACAACTTTTGTGTATTTAAAAATATACATGGAAAATCTTGACTAGTCCTGACTGACTGAGCTGCTGGTCCTAGAGACATGAAGTTTGAGGCGTAGCTTATTACTATGGAAAGGCTTTCTAAAATAACATCCCTCTGAAATAGGTGAAATAGGCTTGAATTTTCTGTGATACTTGTGACTGTCATAGTTCAATACTGCGTTGGCGATGCCATGGGTGGGTGCTATTACAGTATGGTAAAGAATCAAAGATTTACATAAGAAGGTATGATAAGAAAGTTTAGTTTTCTCCAGATTTTCTCGTAGGTGCAATCGTTGGAATTTGGTTGAACTGGATTTTAGTATTATGCTTGGATTGATCAATGGTTATTGACATGTACAATGGAGCTGGCTTTGTGTTTGAAAAAGTTGCAAAAACAAAAGATAAAAAATAAGCTACTTACATATACAGATAAAAAAACATTAAGTGTCCATCTGTTATATCAAAATAATTGCATTTTACTAAATGCATACTGAATGATAAGGGTACCGACATAAAACTTCAATTTTTTATTTTTTTCTTTGTAAATACCTGATGTTTCATAGAGTAGCTAACGTGGACAATTTTTTTTAAAAGACATATTTTTTAAAACGTAATTGCATTCTTACTTTCATGGGATTTTCAAATAAATATATTCTTGACTAGCTGTGCCCCACGGTTTCACCCGCGTAGACTTAATGTAATGGTTTTTTTTAATAAAAGTAGGTACCCTATGTTATTCCTTGTAAAATTAGCTCGGAGATTAGCTGGAACAAACAGGTAGACAGACAGAGAAAGTTTTTAAAATTGGTTTGTCAGTATCAACACCGTGTGTAAAAAGCTGTTATTTTGGAATAAACAGACACTTCAATTTTATTTATCTGTATAGACTGTTTTTCAATTGTTCTTCAATTGTTCTTGAATAATTGAAAATCGAAGAGGAAACATGGTTGGCCACTTGATACGACACGACAAGCTATTACAACTAGTACTGGAAGGAAAGATCGAAGGGCGATGAGGAAGAGGAACACCGAGGAGAAGCTACATGGATCAACTTAAAGAGAAAGCGGGTGTAGTGTCGTATCAAGAGGTCAAAGAGACACAAGAGAGGCAAGAGTGGCGATTGTTCCACCGATAGGAGCAAAGCTCTTAAATTAAAGAAGAAGTATAGACTGTATAGATTTATATTCTAGTCTGGCCTCTATCGCTACGATCACATTCATAACGTAAATTAAGTAAGTTACATAAGTTGCATACTACATAAGTTGATTTTCATCTGTTTAAGTTGGAAATTGTAATGAGTTACTCTGTCGCACATACTAGCAAACTAAACTTCGTAATGAAAATTAACTAATATTAGAACAGAGGTCTTACCTCTTTGACCTCTTTTTGCATGATGACCTCTTTTTGCATGATAGCTTTATTCTTATTATAAAACGTTTGTATATGACGTGTATGGGCTAAACAAACCACAAGATGGACCCCTCCGAATGCGACGCGCAGACGTGGCAGGCCGAGAAAAAGATGGCAGGACGTACTCGCCGCTTACCACAAAAACTGGCCGGAGATAGCCCTGGATCGGAAGTGTTGGAAAGAGGGAAGGGAGGCCTTTGCTCAGCAGTGGGACACATCGGGCTCTAAATAATAATACAAATATGACGTGTATATATCTGTCACTGTCACACAGCTGAACTAACATTGCAATAAGAGCTCATTATTGGGCCCCTGGTTTACTATTCAGAATAATACCAATGCGTTGTTTTGATTTTAATTATATGAAATATACAAGGCTTTTTTAGGCTTTATTGGCCACATTTTCATATATTGCAATGTATTCTATTTTTGTTCATAATTTTTTTCATGTAATCGAAGATTTAAAGGACTACTAATTCATCTGCGTAGGATTAATAATAAACATGTTCTTTTCTCTAAATTAAAGTAAATAAATTTTGTCTAAGTTACTCCATCGCATAAGGGATGGAAAGAGGGAAGGAAGGCTTTTGTCCAGCAGTGGGATTCATAGGGTTCATAATAGTATTAATAATACTTCTAGCAAAGGTCCCGTTAAAATCAGCCCATCAAACAGACAGACAGACAAAGAGATAAAATTTTAAAATTATTTTGTTTGCTTTTGAATCACTCTATCTATTGCTGGGAACTGCTTTAGAAACTGTTAAGTAGTTTAAAAAATGTAAAAGAACATACAGCGGGAACGACTTAAAACCTAAATACGATTGCTGGTACATCCGTGTATTTTATGTTTTAAGATCTAACAGATAATGTTATTGTTGATGTTTGGGTAACGAATACACATAATATATTAATTATTACTGACATATCATTATTATTACAGAACGATAAAGGTCGACTTTATTTATTCGTATACGAATGCTTATTCTAGAATTAACCCTAATTTCTACCCCCACACCAAATTTAATTCACTAGATCAGAGTCAATCTAAATATGCACCTACTAAGCAGTATGGAAACTAGGCTTAATCTATACATCTATACAAATAAAAAAAAATTAAGTGCCTGTTTTTAATTTCAAATTAACAGCTTTTCACTAAATGCATAATATGAAAATAGATACGGTACTCACAAGACAAGCAATTTTGAAACAACTTCTCCATCTGTCGGCCTGTCCGTCTGTATGTCTGGCTGTTTGTACATACATATGCTCTCGCCTGTATTCCCCGAAGGGGTAGGTAGAGGTGTTGTTATCACAACACCCACTTTTCACCGAATTTTATTAAGTGCCAGCGTGACAGATGGTGAGTCTATCGCCGTCTCAGGCACTATACATACGTCTTTGAATTACTTCTCAGAAATATGCAGGTTTCCTCACGATGTTTTCCTTCACCGTAAAGCACGTGGTGTGAAATCACTGTACATAAGTATTTTTAGAATAACGCATTGGTACAGGCCCCGCTGGGATTCGAACTTGCGTCGCTTGCGTAGCAGGCGACTGCTCAAACCCCAAGGCCACCACGGCTCTTGGCTGTTTGTTTCAGCTCCAAAACGGCTAGACCAATATAAACGGGATTTTCGATACAGCTAATGCAAAAGCAAATCGAGATAGCTAATGTTAAATAACATAACATAACATACATACATAGTAACATACGTTACTTTAAAAAAAAATACATAAGTCTAAAAAACATTAAGTCTACGCGGATGAAACCGCGGGGTACAGTTAGTTTTAAAATAAGAACGTTGCGCTATTTGAGCGTGTGTATTATTCATATTTTTTTAATTTACTCCTTTATTTGCTGTCAAAGTAAAGTAGAGTTTTCGTTTTAAATTTTGAACGAAAATAATGTACACGCGATCTAACACAACGTGACTCCCCTTATTAACACCACTGTCTGTCTGCTTAGAATCTCGCCGGTGCATGCGTCTGTGTGTGTGTCATTTCGAGCGATTTGTTCCTAGATACCGTACTGCTAGTAGTAAGTTTATATGTATACTGTGTCAGAGCTCCGAAAGTTTGTTCTAAAAATACTTATACAAGAATAACACATCCCTTTATTACTCCTCGGGATATGCTGACTTCGTGTTTAATTAATGAAGTCCTCGTTAACATATTGGGCATTGTTATAATTAAAAGTCTTTTAGCGTGTAAATCTATAAAAATATTATTTATTCTAGCTTTTACTCGTGACTTACGATTCGTGATCTCGGGTTTTTTAAGTACCATAACTCCGTCCTTGGTTACATGTCCCGTCACAGAATGAAAAAATGTGGGGATACAATGCATGTTTTTCGTTTCGTTTACGCCATACATATAGACAGAGTCAGACTCATAAAAATACCTGCACCAAATACAGCAAAATCGGTTCAGCGACTTGGACTTAAAAATACTGAACAGCAAAACAGACATGTCTTACATACATACATACATATGCTCACACCTTTATCCACCGAAGGGATAGGCAGAAGTGTTGCACTTACAAAACCCACTTTTCACCAAAGTTCATTATGTGCCAACGTGTCAGATGGTGAGTTTCTCAGACACTATACATACGTCTTTGAATTACTTTTACAGAAATATGCAGGTTTCTTACGAAGTTTTTCTTCACCGTCAAGCACGTGGTCTGAAATCACTGTATATATTTTTTTTAGATAACTCATTGGTACAGGCCCCATTGGGGTTCGAACTTGCGTCGCTTGCATAGCAGGCGACTGCTCAAACCTCGAGGCCGACACGACTATTCTTTTAATTACAAATTGGTGCCATACGTATGTGAATTAGATCGCAAAATTATTACAAAATGTTCTACTAGTCTGACAGCTGATGGGATACCCTTACTCATTTATAACTTTTAGTATAGATTAGCATTTATTACTTAAACGTTTAATGAGGTACATTAATTATGTATCATGTTCAAACCCAACCAATGTTTCGAGGTAGTTTCAATAATCCATTCACGTGTGAGGTTTTTGATCTGAAGCACTAATGAAAATCGACATAAATATTTTTGTTTAGCTTACTATGATGTTGTTAAAATTTTGCTGTTCGCATCTGTGCAACTTAGAGTAAAAAATTGGTACTCAATACGATTCGTTGGTATGGTCATGTAACTTTTGGCAATATCAACCATTCAATCTTGTTATCTAAAGTAATAGGTTGTGTTGCTGATAATTCAAACAAAATGCCTTGAAATATATTCATCCTTATCCGAGCCTTCGCTGATATGAATTGCGTAATACTTGTGTAAAGCCTACAGCGGCATCCCAAACAATCTCTGTTCAAAATAGCACGATAATTTGTTGCTTCATTTCTGACAGTATTACAAAGAAACAGAAAATCTCATACAAAGAAACTTATAATTAACTGGTGATAAACTCCAGCGTTGCATGGTTAGCATACAGCTAATAAGTGTCTACCGCAGAACATGACATACTCTATAGTGACTGCTATTGTGCCCTGCATTTTCTACCATCTGTAGCTAATACTAGACGTCTATCAGCTACGGATAGTCGAGAATGCGGGAAATTGGTTTCGGCCTTGTAGAATCGTGTTATGTATATTTTTTGATTTCTAAATAAATAAATAAATAAAGAAATATTTCACGGAATATGATTAAGTGCCAACTTGGTAACGAGTTATAACTCTTATTGTGAGACAGGTATACATAAACTAGTTTATGTTATCACAACACCCACTTTTCACCGAATTTGATTAAGTGCCAACGTGACAGATGGTGAGTCCATCGCCGTCTCAGGCACTATATATAAGTCTTTGAATTACTTCTCAGAAATATGCAGGTTTCTTCACGATGTTTTCCTTCACCGTTAAGCACGTGATGTGAAATCACTGTACATAAGTTTTTTAGAAAAACTCATTAGTACAGGCCCCGCTGGGATTCGAACTTGCGTCGCTTGCGTAGCAGGCGACAGCTCTAACCCCAAGGCCACCACGGCTCTAAATTAGAATACTGAAAAATCGGTTCGGAAGTCTTTAATACGTTTAACGGATCAAACAAAACAGTCTTGAATATTCTCCTTAATTATTATGTCATATTAAGTAAGATCAAGACGTGTCAAAATTAACAATATTTGACGACAGCGCCAAGGCAATTAAATGGCTGTCGCATATCAACATACGCACCTATGATAATGTCAGTGAGATGAGCCTTAAATGGTAATGACAATGGGTTGGGTTTAATGGCATTGGTTCTCAAAACAGACATGAACAACTTAATACATAATGACGTTATGTATTTAGTTACGTATGATATGTATCATATCTCAATAGTTCTATTCACGTAAATATGTTTTATTCACATGTCCCAGAATTGTAGTTTGAAAGGACTTCAACTTAATAGAATCGAAACCGAACAGTTCCTAACGATATACTATGAACGACTATGTTCATAATATATATTAACCGACCTTAAAAAAGATGGAGGCTCTCAATTCGTCTGTATTTTTTATAAGTTACCTCAGATTTTCAAAGACCTCTTTAGAGGTGAACCGAATATGATGATTCTTCTATTTGATAGCTCCCAGTAGGTGCCTCCCATGTGGTCCCATTTTTATTTAGTCTAGTTCTGACAGTGGCGTAGCATTCATGAGAAAACAATGTCGGTTTTTATGTTAATTTATTTTTATATATTTTTAAACCCACTGTCAACTACTAAGTTGTTAAAGTTTTCATTACGTGAATTGAGCCTTAGAATGGACTCAGTGTCATTTGCACGCGACGGCACATTGAACTCGTGTTTCAGAGATTTTGGTCACGTCTCGACTCCTTATACTTAACCTTGATTACCTTACGACTTTACTACACTAAACATGTGTAAGTATAACAAATTAGGCCTGGGTGCCAGGATCAGTTGGAGCAGACCTTGGTTGGTTGAAATGTAACACCGTAACTTGTAATTTTAGGCAGTTCTGGTATTTAATGGATCGATCAAATGACCACACCATTGAAATTTGTCACTGACATATATGTATACATAGTGGAGAATCTTAACATCGAGATGTAAAACGATACAACGCCATCTTGTGAGAAGATGGTTAAATACTTACAAATAGACTACGTTAAAATAAGACAGCATATGGAACAAGCAATAATTGAGACGAATATTGACTGCTAGACGGTGACTAACTCGATATTGTTACGTAATACATAAATCTTTTTATTTTCAGTCAAAAGAGGTGTTGTGTACCACTTTGGGGATCTTTCGTGTCGGAATTCATACATAGATCTTTGAGAAGCGTAAAGATAAAATACAAATTGGTTTATAAACGAAGGTATAAAATTGAGCTGGTAATTAAAAACACATCTGGGTGGAGCTTTATTAACAATAGCATAAGCTCTAATTCTGAAGCATAAAGGAACGATGTGTGGAACTCAATAAACTAGCGCCACAAAATAGAAACAGAGAGGGTCGGCTCCTAAACATTGGTGGAAACAGGCGCACTTACGCTTAGACATCTAACGAGCATTTAGTAGAAAAAGGGTTTCAATTCAACCTGTGGACATGCATGAAATGATTGAGTAATATAATCAAAACGCATTTTTTTTGTTATTATGCGCGACATTTCATAGAGCGATCGTGATCGGATGTGTCTGTAGAGGGTGTCCAACGTAAATCTACTGTTATCAAATTAATCATTTTTTCAGGAAAGTGAAATGCAGAGCTCTTTTGACTGAAGTAAGTGTACGTAGAGATGCATGAATTTGAAGGAAAAATTTTTTTTAATGATCCAAGCATGTGATTAACGGTGATCTCTGCCTAGCCCTAGGTATGAGCATATATATAATTATTTAACCGCCATAAATTTTCGTTGGCAATAAGTTTGAAACTTCATATAATAACCCTAATTTTCTGTGATCCTCGTACTAACGTGACTGTCGAACAATGTAGGAAGCCGCCCGTTTGCTACCTTTGTTGTTAGTAAAACCGCTCCAAGTCAAATTACACATTAAGTCGGCAATTAAGATCACATGGCAAAGCAAAATTATCGAGTAATTAACACACGATTGAAGGGTAAATTGAAAAGTGCGTATAGAAACTGTGATATTTTTGCAGAGAATCAACATAGCCTTAAAGGTTAGCTAGGTTATTAGGAAATTAATGAAATACTTTTTTCCGTCACTAGGAACATTATACTTGAAATAGTTGTAGGAAATAGGTAAGTTATTTTTAAAACAGCCGCGTGTAATTTTAATATTAAGGTTATTTTAGATTGTAGTTACTGAACATAGCTAGAAAAAAAAACGAAATCCTAGGAGACCGAAAGATATTGAAAGCCATCAAAGATTCGTCTTACGTCAATTTGCTAAGTTTGGTTAAAAGGATTTTTCTTTTCACAAATGCTTAGTTTGTTGAATGAACTCCCTAAAGGAATCTGATGTATTGAACAATGTGGAAGGCACATCTGTCTACCAAAGAAAGCGTGTATTTATGCAGGTTTTGGTTAGTAGTTTTCAAATTGATCAATCAAAAATTTTTTATATATTTATCAAGATAATATTTTGAACATAACACCTCGACGTTTCGATTGGGATTGCGAGCAGCAATTATTTTCAAAATGATATCGTGATAAGTCCCGAGTAACTTTGAATATGAATTTAATTCGCAAAAGTTTAAGAATTATTATTCAAACTATTTTTAATTATAAAATTGAATGTCTTAAAATGTATGAAGTTGTAACCTATTATTGGTAAATTGGTACTTTGTTCTATTTCCTGGCTTACATATCACACGTAAATCTTTAATCGGCGCCCGTATACAATGTTTGGGAACACTATACACGCAAATTCTGGTCGATGCATATTTTGTCTACTACAGGAATTTCCGGGTGAGTAGGTAAGTTTTCCTATTGTCCTATCACTTTCCTTTAAAACTAATGAATACGAATTATAGGGATTAAGTTCTACAAATAACTGGTTACAACATCAACAAGGCGTATCCTCCAAAAAATATTTAACAAAATATGAAAAATTCAAAATATACCTTTTCGGTTAATATTCTGAGCAATTACATACACATGTACAAAGCGATTAGGTTAGTTAGTAATAAAATCACATAGATAATTATTCCTTTAAAGAAAATATGTGCATTTAGAATCTGAAACATTATGTATTTAAGTAACGATGGAGTTTTTCCTTTCATTTTTTACAAAGAAATAAAGTATGATTTCGTGTTATCACATCCACTTAAACCGCTTTCATCGCTTACGTCAATTTGCTAATCAATTAACTCGATTATTCGAATGAACGAATTGGGAACTTATCGGTACGGTTGCTAGTCAACATTATATGTATCCAATATAATTTGGGTAGATAGTGTGAAAGCTTAATATTAGGGGACCAATTAGGGTATATTTGCTGCTCGCATGTGTACATAGTGTGACAATACATTATTATACACACAATCAGCTAATTATTAAATTCATGTAAAAGTACATCTTTAACTATCTGAAAGGGTAAGGCATAAACTTGGTGCCTCTGCCTACTCCATCAAGAAACCTTGAGATGACGTAAAAAATGTGAGTTATTCAAAATTAGTCATCGGATAACCTACGTAATACTTTCTACACGATTTTGATTCAATGTTTAAAATTTTATGCCATGATTAATATTTTCATACCTTATTTCTAAACGTTTTTTGCTATATACAATTTAGTTTTCATGACAATGATACTTGTTACAATTACAATATTAAGGTCAAGTCAAGCTTAAAACCTCACGTCTACTGAAATACACATTCAAATTATATAAAGCGTGTAATATTTATCTAACATTCGATTTTTACAATTTAATTGTTGAGTTTGAAACTTAGAAATTAGCTTTGTAAGCGATATAATCCTTTTTTATTATGTGGCCAATAGTGTTGTGAAAAATAAAAGTATAATTTCTGAAAGTAATGTATTTGATAGCACCACTTTCAACAGCTGGAAAAACAGAGACGACGTGAAAATTTTCAGTGGTGAAGGCCTGGCTTTCTCTGCCAGTCTTCAGCGTACATCCGAAGCGGACGGACGGATGTGTCGATGCTAAAAAATACTCAATGACGATCAAATAACACTATATAGCACAAACAATTGAGTGTTAAGAATAAATAATGTTGTATTTAGGTTTACTGTGAAGGTTATTTTCATAATAACCAGTTGTGGAAAAGTTTAAAACTTTATCTTTCTGAGTGCTCGAGTTGAAAATAACGAAGTAAGTACTAAGTTTTTGTTAATTTATTCAAGTACATCTGTACCACTTCATAGGATTTAAATAAGGTCGCTAAACTGTATATTTGATTAGTTTTTAACGTGAATTTACATGCAAGTGGAAGGTAACATTTTTTACAGTACCTGTAAGATAATTGTATAAGATACCTTTAACGTACCGTGATTGATCAAGAAATATTAATTACCTTCAATTACATTACTTTTGTATACATCCCACGATACTATGAAGTAAGATATACGATAATTTTCAATGTTAGATTTTTTAAAGCTTGTTTTAATATACTCCACAAGTAGTAGAGTATAATTATACAAGTTAAATAAAATCTGTGTCCATGGGCTTATATTCATGAGATATAAATACTGTAACCAAAAACATTGTATAATATATATTTTTTTAAAAGAGTAATTGTTGGTTTCTTGCCGGGTTCTTCTCAACAAAAGCTACCTTCCGAACCCGGTGGTAACATTTATAATCATGTATAATGTATTTTGTGTCCTTCTGACGATTTGAAAGTACTTTGTAAGAAGTCTAATCAAATAAAAATATTTTTGATTTTGATTTTGAAAAAGTTTTACACTAAATTCAACCCCCCAATTCTCGGGTTTTCAAACCTCAATTTCGATAAAATATACCCAAGGTTGATTGGATAGAATTTTGGAAATTCCTTTATTATTTTTTACTAATACGATACATAGAACAATATCTCGAAATGTTAAGATTCTATGACTAACGACTTAGGCTGTGCGTTTGACGTATTAGTCAGTAAGGACTACGAATTTTATATGTATAGATTATCGGTCATGTATAAGTTCATAACCGCACGCCTTGAAATATTCTAAGGTAACACTCACTCTTCCTTGACATTGATATATTGTGAAGATCGAGTCCGAAGGAATCAGATTGCTCCACACTCGTCGACTGACAATTTACTGCTCCACTGGGAATTATGACATCAATTTAATAATCGCAACCCTACTGTAGGTGTAAGAAAAATTATCCAACATTCTTCAAATATCGGGCTGATAGTTCCAATTTCGATCGTGACAAAAAAAATGCTTGATGTTCTTGATTTTGAATCTTATATTTAAGGAAAAAATTTAAACTTTTATTTATTTAAAACTCACCTGTGCTTTATATACTGTATGGAGCCCTAATTTGACTTGATTCACAATTAGCCAGCATAGTGAACTTTCGCAGCAATTTTTGAATTTGTTTATTACAAACAATAATGTATTTACACTTTTAGGCACTTTATTAAAATATGTTTTAATTACTTAAAAATTACAGAGAGAAAAAATACATAATGTACAATTACGTCTTACATTCCGATAAGAAACCTGTGGCGAGAGTTTTAACACAAGACAATTAAAATATAAATTAATGTTTATTTATATTTTAATTTTAAACAGTATCGCTGCTTTCATTTTAACAATTTATTTTAAGCCTTTAAGGAAAATAAATCTGAAATCCAGCATCCTCTACCTTCTTTAAAATTAAATAAAATCTAGCTGTGTCATAACTAATAGCGGCGAACTATAAGCTTAAACGAAGGCAAGAATAAATTACCCTCATTCAACATTTTTTATTTATCTACAATATGTACACGACTGTAAACGTTTTCTTCGAAGTAAGGTGTCTGGTACACCCACAATTACACAATTCCAGTTTCATTTAAGACCAATGTGATAGGGAGACTATTGCCATCAACTACACGCTAATTCCGAGTCCTGGCTGCTACTGAGAAATGGAAACAGATGGAAAACCCTGGTGTTCGGCAGTTGTGCTCGGGGCCACGAGGAAGATTTTGATTGATATATTTCTTGACTATAAAAAGACACACGCAAAAAATATATTTGGGTATTATATTAGAATGATTTTTATATTAGCTTTACAAACAGTAACCAATCTTTAACAAATCGTTTGAATTTACACATTCACACAGGCACGCATCTAAGAGAAAATAAGCGAAATAGACATATGACAGTAAGAGGTGTCACGTCATGGCCCATCGCGAATACATCATTACCGTGTTTTAGGTACAGACATTTTTCAAAACTTCTTTACAAATCTTCATTATTCTGAACATAAATAAAAAAGTAAAATTTAAATCTTTAAGATTAACAACCCTCACCCTCAATGGAGCAAGTATCTTACTTTAAAAAATAGTCCTAATTTCTTTACTGCTAGTTAAACTATATTTATACTGTGATATTGGTGTGGCAGATAGAGCCGTGGAGGCCTTGAGGTTTGAGTAGCCGCCTGCTACGCAAGGGACGCAAGTTCGAATCCCAACGGGGCCTGTACCAATGAGTTTTTCTAAAAAAAACTTGTGTGCAGTGATTTCACACCACGTGCTTTACGATGAAGGATAACATCGTGAGAAAACCTGCATATTTCTGAGAAGTAATTCAAAGACGTATGTATAGTGCCTGAGACGGCGATAGACTCACCATCTGTCACTTTGGCACATAATCAAATTCGGTGAAAAGTGGGTGTTGTGATTAAAACACCTCTGCTTACATTTTTCAGGCGTGAGCATATGTATTTATGTATGATGTTGTGTATACTTATATGACTCATAAAAATTTTTTTCATTTGATAGAGGTATATTAATTTGAGGTGTATAACGATGTGAAGTAACACCTGATAAACACAACCACATAATGAACACCCAGAGACTTTCAGAGGTGTTAAATACTAATTGCACGTCATGTTGATAGCTTTATCAGTATTATGTGAGCACTCAAAGTACTCCCAGACATTTTAGTTGATAAGCGCAGCTTTATGCCATATTTTTAATGTTGTTTTTAGTTACCTGTGATTTCATAGGAACTTGCTTTCAAAAAATAAAATATCAATTATCGTGAGTGTTTATCATTATTTGACAGGATATGAATTAAATGTATAATTTGAAATTAACGAAACTGCACTTATATAAATACGATTCCAATGTATGAACGACAAGGCATCACTTTTTAACTTTTAATATTTTTTTGTTGCCTTTGCAGTTATCAAAACAACATATATGTAAGAAAATGTGTAAGAAATTGTTTGTAAATCAATAAAAACTCCGACATATAAGATAATTTCAACACAAAACGTTTGCGACTTATAAGAAACCTATGCAATTCAAGTTAATATACTTCTTACGGTTTAACAATGAACATCTAACCGATGAACCTTACAGACGACCACAATATCAATTCACGTCACTCAGGCACTAACCGTATGGACACTGAAGGCCATCTCAATATCGGTAAAAACCGTGAAAATAGAGATTACTATAATAATTTAGGTTAAAAATTGTCGCACGTGTACTCATAAATATTCAACGTAACTTTGTGTACATAGTTCCAACAGTCAGGGAACTAGTCGTAATATAGAACCGTCTTTGAACACCCAATTTGCTTGCAAATGTGAAGTATTTCAATTCAATAAAAATATTTCATTTCGTGACGTTCTTTATATTGTATAATGTGACAGAATACCAATATAGCCGTGGTGTACATTTTTTTAATTTAATTTCAGGGCTGAACAAACACTTGTGCTAACATTTTGTCCGAAATTTTTCACGTTCCTGATGAGTGATGACTAACGAAGAGACCAAATATTTAATAACATTCTCGTGTATCTACGTAAATAGTGGAAAAGTATTTTGTGTTTCAAAGTCTTAATTTATTTTTATTTGTTCTACAGTTGCTTAATTAGTTATATATTTAGTGAAGCGACCTAGGCTTAAAACAAGTAAATTTAGTAAGGCTTTTCTCAAATCACTTTTACTTCATACAAATTATTTGAAGCTAACTTACACTCACTTCGTACTATTTCGTCTATCGACATCTATGTCCCTGTAGTCTGCTCTATATATAATCGAGTTAATTTCGGAAGTCGATTATAGGGTATTAAAGAAGCTAAGTATCCCCCCGACATTTGAATACCCGCGCCGAGCAAGTAAGCAACAATACCTCAAAGAAACAACACAAGTGAAGCATGGGCTCCAACATTAAAATATATTTACCTACTTTTCAAAGTCAAAGTCAAAGTCAAAGTCAAAAATATCTTTATTCGATTAGACTTTTTAAAAAGTACTTTCAAATCGTCAGAATGACATAATTATACAGGAGTATACATGCTACCGCCAGGTTCGGAAGGTTGCTTTTACTGAGAAGAACCTGGCAAGAAACTCAGTAATTACTCTTTTCAAAAATATTATACAATTATAAGAATACAAAATAAATCATTTAAGAAACATAAGCTAATGGACACAGTTCCAATGCACAAATGTCGATAAAAATGACCATAGTAAAAAATCTAGTAGATCTACTTATAACTAAATGCGTAGCTTGAGATGACCACCTTTTAATATACACACATACCTACATATAGGCTCACGTCTGTATTCCCTGAAGGGGTAGGTAGTGGTGTTGTAATAACAACACCCACATTTCACTGAATATGATTAAGAGTTAACGTGACAGAGGGTGAGCCTATCGCCGCTATCTATTCACTATACCTTTATATTATTAGCATTAGCTTCTGCCCGCAAATTCATCAGCGTGGAATAGTGTCTGGGGATATTGCTCTTAGCGTGATGACATGTAACCTATAACTTTCCTTCATAAATGAGATTCAATTCTAACACAAAAATAATTTTTCAAATCGAACCAGTACGTTCCGAGATTTGCGCGTTCAAGCAAATAAACAAACTCTTCAACATTATATATTTATTAGCATAAGAGATGATTTATTGCGTGAAGTTGTCAATTTTAGGTCTATCGGATTTGTTGGGGTACCGAACCCCATCGGCGTAGGCCAAGGGGAACGATCCTTACACAACTTATAGTGTAAATATACAGATAAATAAAGAATTGAAGTGTCTGTAAAGTTGTTTGTAATTTCAAAATAAAAGGCTTTCTCTAAATTCATATGAAAAAGTATATAAGATAGATAATATTACAAGGACTAACTTAAACTACTTTCATTAAAAAAACATTAGGGTTCCGCGAACCCATGAAATCAATCACCCATGGAATTAAGTCAACGCAGGTTAAACCGCAGGGAACATATAGTTGAATATAAACAGCTAAGTCTCTTTCAAAATGTGTTTATACTAACCTTCTTATTTGAACAAATTGCTGACTTCAATAACGACTCCACTTGTTTTCAATGAGATATGAATCACCTCATCAAGTAAATTACTCAAGTAATTTCATTTTATTAAAATTAGTAGCATTGCCCCGCGGTTTTACCCGCGTAGACTTAATTTCATGGTGGCCTGCGGAACCCAAATTTTTTTTAATATGAACCTAATATACTGCTTATAACATTAGGTATCAGCCAGTGAAAGTCCTTTAAAATCGGTAAAGCCGTTTCAGAGATTAAGCGGAAGAAACAGACAGACAGAGAAACAAAAATGGTTTTGTTATGTCCGCCCGTGTGTACTTTCATATGCATTTAGTCAAAAGGTTTAGTGTTAGAATTACAAATAGACACTTGTAAGGGAGGGAGCCGGCTTTGCACCAATGATTTACTCACTCTCTTTACAATTTCGTGTAATCACTTCAATACAAATTAAGGAGTACAATACCACATTGAGATAAACAAATATGTCGCAAAGACGAGAGTTCGCGGCGCATGCGTATTGCAATGCTAGTACGTGGATACAGCGACAGCGTGACTCCGCGACTGCGCGCGCGTTGTTTGCCGCCGGCCGCTAGGTGCGGGCGGGGGCTGCGCGGGACGGGGGCGGAACGAACCGAGCGAGACGCGAGCGTTAGGTACCTACTATCTACCTACCGATGATGCGGACCCGCGTTACATCCTCCCCCTCTAACCCGTAAATTACGTCCCTGAATTCGGGTTAGCTTTGCGAGGCCTTCCCCGTTTACGTTTCTCTTGAATGGGTGATTGAATGTGACCAACATATGGGGTTAGTAACGAAGCGTGGTACTTACCAAGTACAGTGCCGTCGCGGATTCGCTCCAGGGAGTAAGTAGTGGTGCCGACCACTTCCTGTACTCTGTATGGGCCGTCGCGACGGGGAATAAACTTGGGCGTTTGCCCCTTACCAGTATCGTTGGACCCTTGGGTCCTTAGTAGCACCAAGTCACCTACCTTGTAGTCCGGCGCAGGTCTACGGTGTTCGTCGGCGTACTTCTTCTGGGTAGCTTGGGCTTTTTCGTGGACATCGCGAGCGTCGATCAGCACCGAGGACAGCTTCTTGAGGTATGGTGTTATACTCAGTGCTGCATTGTCATTGTTAACGATGGTACGCATATCCGAAAGCACATCTGCTGGCGCACGTATCTCTCGTGCGAAAGACAAGTAAGCCGGTGAGTGGCCAGTATTGCTTGTAACAGCCGAGTTCATAGCGAAGCGGATCGCTGACAAGTGTGTGTCCCATGACCCATGGTCGTTCCCGACAAGAATTGCGAGTTGTGGTTTCATATCCCGGTTTTTACGTTCCACTGGATTGCTTTCTGGGTGATAATAGGATGTCAAGGCTTGCGTTATGCCCATCACGTGACAAGTTTGTTGCACCTCGCTAATAAACTGGACGCCATTATCACTCAGAAGCCTCCTGGGGACTCCGTAACGCAGGAAAACTTCGGAAACCAGAATCTTTGCACATTCTTCGCTCGTTGCAGTTGCGAGTGCAAATAACTCGACCCATCGAGTGCAGGTATCCTCCACTATCAGGATCCATCTGTTGCCTTGAGCAGTTTCTGGAAGTGGCCCAAACAAATCTACGGCCAGTGATTCGAAACGGCGCGCGGTGGCAGGAGTCTGTAACAAGCCAGCTGGCTTCCTCGTATCAGCTTTGTAACGCTGACACTGCGCACAGTTTCTTATATATTGCGTTATGTAAGATCGCATACCGGGCCAGTAATATTTACCGGCAATGCGCTGCAACGTACGCTCTACGCCAAAGTGACCGGCAGTAGGAGCGTCGTGATAGTCAATCATGATGCCCTTACGCTCCTGCTCCGGTACTACGAGGCTGGCATCGTCGTTGTCGTCGTTTTCCGGTCCATACCGGTATAATACGCCATCGACAAGAACGTAGCCTTTGTCAGCCCACGCCCTCCCCCTGAATGGATCGTCAGATTCGATTGCTTCGATAATTTTACATAATTCGGGGTCCGATAACTGACCATCCCGGACGTCCTTGGGGCTGCGTGCAGGCAAATCAACTACAGTGAGACACAGGTCACACTGCGACTCCTCAGCGCACGCGGGGCGGGACAGGGTGTCGGCAATAACGTTAGCTTTGCCAGGTGTATACTCGATTTTGAGGTTATATTCCTGTAAGCAGAGAGCCCATCTGGCCAGGCGGCCGCTTGGGGCCTTCATGCTCATCAGCCACCTAAGGGGCTGGTGATCAGATTTGACCACCACCTCAGCTCCGTCAATGTACCCACGGAACTTGGACACAGCCCATACGACGGCTAGAGCCTCTCTCTCCGTCGTGTTGTAATTTTTTTCAGCAGGGATGAGGAGGCGGCTGGCATACTCTACAGGCCGCTCGTCTGTGCCCTCCCCCTGGAGTAGAGCTGCTCCAAGAGCATATCCACTGCTGTCAGTTCTAAGGACGAAGGGCTTCGTCGCATCAGCTTGACGCAATATTGGCGCTGAGACTAGCAGTTCTTTGATACGCTCAAATGCGTCTTGCTGTTCAGTCCCCCATCGCCATGTACTTGCCTTCTTGAGCAATAATGTAAGAGGCTTAGCAGTATCAGCGTAATTGGGGATAAAGCGCCTGAACCAACTAGAGGTCTGCAAAAAGCATTTGAGGTGTTTCACGTTCTGGGGTGTTGGCATGTTGGCAATGGCCGATGTCTTGTCTGGGTCCACGTGAATACCACCAGGTACAATGACATGACCTAGGAACTTGACAGACTGCCTAGCAAAGTGGCTCTTTTCCCTATTTACCCGCAGATTGAACATCTCAAGGCGATCGAAGACGGCTGTAAGGTCCTGGAGGTGTTTTTCGAATGAACCTTCAGATATGATCAAAAGATCATCTAAATAAGCTACTATCATCACGTCTGGGAGGTTAGACTTGAACCGATCGATTAACCTTTGGAAGGTAGCCCCTGAATTCCTAAGGCCCATCGGCATGCGCTTAAACCTAAATGTTCCCAGCGGGGTGGTAAATGCCGTCTTGTCCCTATCTTCGGGACTTACGGACAATTGAAAAAAACCGGTTCTGAGGTCACATGTGGTCATGTATTTTGCTGTTTTAGCAGTGTGGAGAACGTCCTCTATCCTCGGTAGTGGATAGCGATCAGGTTCAGTGACCGCGTTCAGTTTGCGATAGTCTACGCAAAGCCTGAAGCTTCCATCTTTCTTACTTACAAGGACAACGTTGGAGGCCCACGGTGACTCACATTCTTCAATGACGTCAGCACTCAGTAGTTTTTGAAGCTCCTTCTCGAGTGCTTCTTTCTTTAATGGGGACAACCTGTACGGTGGTGATGCTAGGGGTTCCTGATCATCATTTACCTTTATTTTGTGAGTGGCAAACTCTGTGGGGGGGCCCTCGGTAGCGAACTGCTTTGCCCTACACCTCAAGAATTCGTTGAGCACTGCCCTCTGCTCCGGTGTCAGCTCCGCGCCTTCATCCTCACGTAATGCCACACCGGTGACGTCTGCCATCATCAGCTGTGCGTCTTTCATATAAAATGATTTAACAAAAGGCCACTTACTTGTTGGGTTGTCAGCATAGTACCAACACTCCTGGGCTATCTCCAGTACCATCCCAGCCGCGGCGATAAAATCGCGGCCAAGTAGTGTTCGAGGACTGTCATCGGGAAATACCATGAACTCTGTAAGAATTTCACGGCCACCTAATACAACCGGTACGGTCCCGATTGCAACATTTTTACAAAGCCGCGCACCGTCAGCGAGACCAATCATGCGTTCAGTATTTTGAAAACGTATACCTTTATTAACTAACATTGAATATAACATCGGGCTCGCTACACTGTGCGAGGCCCCAGTGTCTACTATTGCTACACCAGTTTTTCCTAAGACACTTACCTCCACTGTGGGGTGCGTAGTCTCCACGGCCACGCTCGAAAACATGTTGAATTCTGCAGGCTTCGTCGAACCTCGAGTACCCGTACACTTATCGCACTTAGACCTTACTACTCCCTGTTGGCCACATCCATAACATCTAATTGGATTTATTTCGGGACCTAACTGGGGCTTCTCAGATTTATTCTGTATACTGCGGCATTCATTAGAGCTATGCCCAAAATATTTACAATACGAACAACGAACGCGAGTACGTTTCGAAAATTCGTTCGAGTATGTCGTGAGTTTCGAACCGGTAGTAACGCTCGCACTCACGGTAGGGGCTATGGCACCGACGCCGCGCTCGACTCGTTCGCTCGCGTTTACGCGTGTTGTTGTCGAGTTCGACGCGATCGCGGGGGCACGCAGCGGCTTCTCTACTTCACTTATCGCGTCCTCCGTGACTCTCGCCTTGTTAATAAGACTATCTATACTATCTACAACATCTCGTGGCAAGCGTTTACGAACTCGCCTATGCAGTAAACCGTAAACTATATCTAATTGCATTACTTCCGGCACTTTATATGGTAACTTAATAATAAGCGCACGCACTTTAGATATGAATACATCCGCGCGTTCACTATCTTTTTGCTCGTTTGCAAAAATGTCCCGTAACACTTTATAACCGGGTCGTTGAACTCCGTACATGGCGCGTAAGCGCGCTATCGCTTCCGTCCATGTTGTAGCGCCGGCGCGGGCTCCGCGCCACCACACGGCGGCGTCGCCCTCCAGCAGCATGGGGAGGCCGCGTAGTGCGTGCTCGTCGGATACGTCGGCGCACTCTTTGTACACCTCGACCGCGTCGATGAACGCCTCCAATACCTCCGCGTCGCGGGCCGTGCCGTTGAACCTCGCCGTGCGCTTGGAGAAGTTACCTCCTGGTACGGCGGACGTATTCACGGCGGGCGCGGGGGTGCTTGGCGTTGGTGTTGATGATGCCGCCGGGCACTGCATAGACCTCATTGTTTCTATTAAGGTGGATAGGAACCTCTCCATCCCGGGGTCATTGCCAGCGGCGGTGAAAGGGGTGGTGGCGGGGGCACGGGCGGGAGTAACTCCACCGTCCGCGCACTGCTCCGCCAGGGAGTCGTGGTCTTCGTTCACGCTGATATCGCTCATTACTTCGTCTCTCTGTCTGTTTGACGTTGCACGCGTCGTCCTCGGCATGTTCTTAACGGTCGAGAGGGGACGCGCCCACGCTCGGGCGCCAGTGTAAGGGAGGGAGCCGGCTTTGCACCAATGATTTACTCACTCTCTTTACAATTTCGTGTAATCACTTCAATACAAATTAAGGAGTACAATACCACATTGAGATAAACAAATATGTCGCAAAGACGAGAGTTCGCGGCGCATGCGTATTGCAATGCTAGTACGTGGATACAGCGACAGCGTGACTCCGCGACTGCGCGCGCGTTGTTTGCCGCCGGCCGCTAGGTGCGGGCGGGGGCTGCGCGGGACGGGGGCGGAACGAACCGAGCGAGACGCGAGCGTTAGGTACCTACTATCTACCTACCGATGATGCGGACCCGCGTTACACACTTCAATTTTATTTATCTGTATGGATATATATTTATTTAGGTGGTTAATTTTGTTGTTACGTACATTGATTTACACATTAAAATGTAAATGCATGCAAAAGTGATATCATTTCGTTAGAAGGTCCAAAAAGTTAAACATTTCAAAGTATCAACCGCTTGGTGATTTATTCTACAGTTAACTAGTCTAACTATTATGAATTCTATGAATAATTTTAAGGCAAAGTCATACAACAATATTCTTATGCGAATATCTTTATTTACACTTAAAATGCAACTTTAACAAGAGCGCGGCAGCATTGAATATTTTATGAAAATTGAAAAAGTTGTGTAATAATAAATAAGTTATCGACCCAGACAACTTATGGGATATGGTATTAACCTGGGGTCCAACTACATACATATGCTCACACCTGTTTCCCATAGAGGTAGGCAGAGACCACCGTTTACCATATGCTATGATCCTTTCGCTTCGTCCATATTCATGCACCTCTTCATACACTTTCTTCGGTTACTAGTGCTCCAAATTCGACCTTTCTGAAAAAACTATGATGTTTAATCAACGCACATTAAGAACTTCTTAGCTTCGACGTTTAGGCCCCCAGGTATTACTATTATTTACATAACTGACCTGAAGTAAATAGCAACCGTATTAATATTTATAACCTAATTTAGAAATTGGGTTACAAATATTAATACTATTATATATAATTAGTACTAGAGTACTAAAACGATATTATTAATTACAAATGGAGTAATCATTTGTTCTCCAAAATTGCGACGTTAGTAACTAAACTATACTAATCGCAATTATACGAGACTAATATTAGCAATATTGATTGATTGAAGGGCTCAACTACGCAGGAAATATAAGGTCTAGACCTTTAATGCGCACATTTTTGGCAGAAAGCATCAGTTGTTGGTACATATACATTTAGGATATTTTATTAAGAAAGTTTATCATACTTCCATAAGCATTTAGGGAAAGCTGTGGATTTGGAATTACAGACAGATACTTCAATTGTATTTATCTGTATGTATTGATATAGACGTATGTTCATCTAAATAAATCGTAACATTAATTTAATACCAAAATAGGTAGTAATAGATGATGAGAGACTTTGGCAGTATTTTCATGCCAACCCTGCTTAGCACTTATCTATTTATATTATTTCTTGAAATGCTCCATGTCTTACACTAACACATCTTCATAAAAAAAATTAAAATTTTGATGGGAGGTTCGAATTTCACAAAAGTTAAACCACAATATGCATAGTTATGTTGTGTTTATGTTCTGCTAATTGTACTGGAAATGTTATTAGGAATTTTAATCCTCTTTCATCCGTTGTTGACAGGCTCTTGGAAACTTCACGCTTAAGAGAGAACTTGGTAGAATGCCTATGAATTTGTCTGAATTTATCATTGTCAGTATTGAGATAAAAAACGTCTTTATATTTAAACTAGCTTCTGCCCGCGTGGAACAGTTACTTTGGGCTTATGCAATCTTTGGTCGTAATGATTAGGTCATCAAAATTATATATTAGTAGGTATAGATTTAAAAATTATCTGAATATCGTCAGTAATACAGTGTTTACCCAAGAGTGAAATCGCCGGGCGAACTAGTGTGACTACTACCTATATATTGCTAGTAGGAAAGTGACTCCACTCTCCTCCCCCTCTGTTGAGCACCAGACGACCTTATTCACCGCAAACACTACTATTCGGTGGCGTTAATTGGCTCCGATCTTCTGCAAACTGAAGGTAGAGGCAGTCAGGCAGCTGTGAAATTCGCACAGGTGTTATGCCCTACATCTGCTATAGGTACCGTCAGGATATATGAGCGCTGGCTTTGAATACGCGAACAAGGCTCCCCACTATTTTCGCTGAACCCTCAATACTCGTGACGGCACTGGTTTTCGTACATTCTGACTAAAGTAAATATGATTATCCTTCGTCCGGAACTTTAGGAAATGGTTCTAGTATTACAACCGTTTATTAACTTTGCTGTTCTTTGAATTGCTTCGAGCAGACTGGTACACTACAGTGGCTTCACATAATTGTTATGAAGCACAAAACTTTTTTCATAAAGCAGTTTCTTTGCAGATGTCATATGATGATAAAAGAATAGTGATGTTTACTATGATTTAAGTATATCCAATATTACTTTCCTATCGCGAACATTCGTGATATTAAAAAATAAAAGAATCTGTGAGACTGCCTCATTGGTCGAGTCATAGCAAGCCCTACTGCATAAAATGAGGTCCTACGTTTGATCCCCAAGCCGTAAAAAAGTGGCATTGCCATTTCTGTTTGTAATTTTCCAGTAAGAGCCGGTCTGCTTTAGAATCCGGTTATTCGTTCGCCTCCTATTAGATTAGGGTACATTTCTAGCCCCGTGCTACAGGAGTACCTTTGGGGAACTTAGCCGTGAGCATAATATGTAGGTAAAAAAAAGTGTCCCATCAAGTCGTACGTCACTAGTCACTACTTATCTTATTTAAGTACTATTTCAACTTACAATTTGTGACAAATTTTGTATTTATACAAAATTGTAATTATAGTAAGTACTTTGTTCAAAGTCTAATCTAATCAAGATCATTATCATCAATCTAATTTGGAATCTAACCGATGTAGATGAATTAATTAAATTGCGTCCTTTATTTTGCATCTCTTCGAACTCCGCGCCTACTATAAATGCGTAGGTTACATATTTATATATCTATTTATAAGTTAGAAGACTTTACTTGCAGGTTGCAAGTAAAGTCTTCTAACAAATACAATAATATAATTATAACCCGTTTTTTGCTACCAAGTTACTTCGTGGTTATTTAACCTTGCTTGTTTATTTTTGATAAAGCATTGTTATTTGTCTGGACGGTAATTATTCATATCTTAAGAATTACATTTACTTACAATGTTAATTATCATAAAAATACATTGCAATACACAATACAAATAATTTTTTTATGGTCATCGGCTTGAGAAAACTAAACTACTATATATTATATTTCTTAATTTATTTTCGTATTAATGAAACAACCGGGTGTTAGAAAATCTTAAAAATGTTTATAATGTTGACTGGTCACAAATAATTTAGTGAATATCCAAAAATATCTTGAAAAACTAGGTTTCTCTTATGGAAATTATTAACTAAGTAACGATATTACCGCGAGAAAAATATCCCTTCCATCTTAACATTATCACAATTTAAAGATATACAGTCGCTGAAACTTAAACATTATACAATTAAATCGCTCACAAAGCTTTGTAGTGTGTGCCCAAGCAAGCATCGCTCTTGTGCCTCTTCGGCAGAATTTATCAAACCTAACGCTAATTGAGTGATGCCATATTACAAAAAATAGCTGATGTTAACCATAAATAGCCTCACGCCATCTTTGAAGGGTCCTCAAAGGGGTAAGCATGGGTGTTATTTATTGCCAACGTGAAAGAAGGTATTTGGTTTCAAGTAGTTCCATTTCTTTTTGTGATATGAATTTCAAAAGGGTTGGATATAGTTTTAGTCCGAGTCTGGTCTAGTCCCTGGTTTAAACCATGTTTTGTAAGGGATTAGGCGGAAATGGCATTATCTCGTAGTGACCGTAGTTAACGATTATAGCCTCGCCTACATTTCATGGGACTTAAACATAATTGGCGATTTGGGGTTGTATTATAATTACCTACGTCTCTTACCCCTTTGGGGAATCAGGCGTGAGTATACGTATGTTTATATGGCGTTACTTTGTGTGTTTAAGACTCATCCGGCAATATATAACTGGCACCGCGTAATAAAATTCAGTACCAATTAAAAACTTTATAACTTCACGTTGTGACTATATTATGTCCGGACACCTATATTTTTTCACAGTTGATGAATCGATGCTTAGTCATTTCACGGGTTGTTAGATTATTTATGAGGATGGTAGACACTAAAATACCTTTTGCTTACGGCGGCGAGTGGGTGACAGGTCGCCCACTTCCCTCTATAATGGTTGAAGAGGGCGCTGGCTGGCATTCAAGTCATACTTGTGCACAGCTGCTGCTCGTGGTGCTTTTTATTGAAATTGCATTGGAGCTCTGTCTCTGGCTTTAAATTTTCTTTGTGAATTATTATTGTAACGAACGAATTTTTTAAAAAGAGTAATAATAAAATAGTACAAACTAAAACATCTTGTAACTTATTATTTGCCAAGCAAAAGAAGTCCGACAAAATATCTCATTGATGACGTCAAACAATATCGAAACAAACAATCTATCAATGAAGTGCAAAATACGTCACTATTGTAGTATTGGAAAAGCGTTCGTGAACGGACGGGAGTATTTGTTAAATATTTGTGTGGATATGTCTGATTGGCATTGCATTTTAATTATTATTATTATTGAATTATAAACAATCCACCAAGTGCGAGTCGGAGTTACCTATAAGAAATGCAAAAAATCACATTTGTTGTATAGAAGCCCCTTTACATTTTTTTTTTTTTTTTTTTTTAGTGTTTGTTGTTATAGTGGCGAAAGAAATACATCACCTGTGAAAATCTCAACGGTCTAACCATCACGGTGCGTGAGATACTACCTGGTGACAAACGGACAGACAGGGAGACGGACGGATAGGGGAGTCTTAGTTTTATTGTTTTGTCCCTTTGGGCACGGAATCCTAAAAAATATATGAATAAATGTCTTAATATGTGTCGACCGACCGACGACCTAAATTCGCGCGCAGAAATGTATATCTATTTATGTGGGCTGTTTCACGCTTCCAGCGGTGAAACTAGATCTAAAAGCATCCTGAAAGTTATACTAATTAAGAAAATGTAGGTAAAAGATCTTTAATGCTTCCATTAATGGCACTCAAAACAATTTAAACTTCTTACTCATATTCGTAGTCATCCGTACATCCATTAGCCATGTGCGATTAAAATGCTGGACTTATCAGACAGCCACACTGTAAAAATCCATATTTAGGTTAATCTTTCATGAGGATACACAGAGTCGTGTTCCATTTTTCTTAGAAAATCCAGATAATACTAAAAGTATTGGCGTCTGTTTATTTGGTTCGACGCATTCAAAATCTTTCCCTTAGTCGGTCATTTCGTGAGGAAACCTGCATATTTCTGAGAAGTAATTCAATGAAGTATATAAAGTGTCTGAGACGGCGATGGACTCACCATCTGTTACGTTGGCACTTAATCATCTTCAGTGAAAAGTAGGTGTTGTGATTAGAAAACCTCTGCCTACCCCTTCGGGGAATACAGGCGTGAGCATATGTAGTCGGTCACTCTTGGCAGAGTGGTGCTGGTTAATGACGCTGTAATTTCATTGGCTAGCACAGCCCCTGCGCCTCTATTTGTTGTGGTCTTTTTGTTTGTGGGCTTTAGTGAGGTCTGTTCAACGTGTAGGCGATCGACACGTGACCTCTTCATCGATTGCAGGTGAAAGGCAATAAAAAAAGTTTTTTTCAAAAGGTTAGACGTAGGTTTAGGTACTTGAATAATTATAAATATTATCGTTCACATTGCTGTATAATAATGTATTTTTGTGTGTTTATTATGAGACAAATGTGTTCAGTGCCTTTGTTTTCGTACACTTACATACATTAGCGTTGTCAAACACGTAACACGTCCTTGAGTTTAACTTCGCCTTATATTATTATTTAATTAACATGAAATTATTCATAAGTATAGACAACAGAACTTAAACAAATATCGTACGTGAAATAACTCATTTCTAATATGGTACCAGTTTTAGGATTATTTGAATAATATAGGATTTCACTTTAAGGATAAAATATAGATTTTTCACAATTCGTATTAAAACGGCGACCTAGGCAATAAACTACAGTTTTTATTATAAAAATAACTAATAATATAGATTTATAAAATACATTAAAAACATACATACATACATATGCTCACGCCTGTATTCCCGAAAGGGGTAGGCAGAGGTGTTGTAATCACAACACCCACTTTTCACCGAAGATGATTAAGTGCCAACGTAACAGATGGTGAGTCCATCGCCGTCTCAGACACTTTACATACATCATTGAATTACTTCTCAGAAATATGCAGGTTTCCTCACGATGTTTTCTTTCACCGTAAAGCACGTGGTGTGAAATCACTGTACATAAAGTTTTTTAGAAAAACTCATTGGTACAAGCCCCGCTAGGATTCGAACTTGCGTCGCTTGCGTAGCAGGCGAGTGCTCAAACCTCAAGGCCACCACGGCTACATTAAAAAAAAAACTAAAAACATTGTAAGACTTTCGTTGCAGTTACAAAAAATATCTGGGTGCTATTTTCAAATACATATTTATTATTATTATTATTTCAAACATTTCATGTTTTTTTCTAGTCGCTATTTTCAACTATGAGTGAAAAATGTATGAGATTGAATGATCTTTTGTGGAGAAAGTTTAGTTTTTGTGAGAAAATTAAACCGAGCACAGTTCGGTCAACCAGGTTCTATAATATATAATACGACGCCCGAACTAGCTCTTTGAAACTACTTTCCTTAAGCATTTAAAACTTTTTAAATCTGTAAATTTATATGGAAGTTTAATCTTTTGAAAGTACGTTGCACGATTATTATCTGTATGGAACAGTTTGTACAAATTGCAAATTCAGACGAAAATAAAACATTTGACCTTAGATGACTCATTCTATAAAATGTTGATGTAATTTATTTAAACACTAATTAAACGCACAATATCCAACATAGGGACAACAGCTCAGCGACTTGAAGTCAGGAACATTTTCATCAAATTAGTCTAGCATGCATGCGGGCGAAAAAACTCAATTGAATTATATTCCCGCGGTAATTTTTCCACAGTAAAAAGTATCGCTATATCTAGCGAATGTTTGGTCAGGTGAAGGCGAAGACGATATGATGTGCAGAAGATATTGATACTGCCCGAAGCGTGTAGTGTAAATTTTGTACGTATAATCATGTTTTCTACATAACTATTATGATGTACCTTCTCAACTACACGGGCTCTTACGCTAACGACGTGTATATAAGCAATATTGGAAACCGTGTTAAATCTCGAACCATCATTAATTTTATATTCCAAACCTAGATGGGGATAGTTAATGTTTGTACCTAATTTGTAGATTTAATGAAGTCAAGATGAATGTTTTCTGTTAATTTCTTGACATTCCGAAAGACACGTGACCCAAGTGCGACGTTTTATTAATGGATAGAAATTGAAATGGAATTTTGAAAACGGCAGAATAGTCGAAGTTTAATTACTCGTTCAAATTTATTCCAATCAATTGTGGTAACCCTCTGGCTTACGGCCGAGTCCAGCGATCTGTTAATGGTTAACCACAAATAATGGATAGGTTTCAGGTTAATTCCAAGGTCCTGTAATTGCTTAACTATTGGTTTAATCGTTTATAATGTTGTAAGCAGTGTTAATTAATAAAATGCGTTATAAGTGTAAGTAATATAAAGTAAATACGAGTTGTTGTAATGCCATATTTTATTCAAGCTGTGCCCCGCGGTTTTATCTCGTAGGGTTAATTTCATGGTTGGCCCGCGGAACCTTTATGTTTTTTTAAATATATGGAGGTTAGGTTATTCCTTGTAACATGAGCTATCTGCCAGTGAAAAATTAAATTGGTGCAGTTGTTTCTGAGACTAGTCGGAACAAAGTGACAAGACGGTCAAATAGACAGAGAAAGTTTTTAAATTGGTTTTTTTATTTGAGTAGGTACTGTATACACTTTAGTATGCATTCAAGCTGATAATTTGAAATCACAAACAGACAGTACAATTTTATTTATTATATATATATATAAGGAAGTAAGTAAGGAGGTGATGCAATATATCGGAGGTCGTCGAGACCTACATAACAAAAACTTATAGCCATAATCCTTTCAGGGCATACAACAAGTAATGCAGTGGATATATAGTATCAAAATTATCAGCTAGCTGTTCCAAATTGTTCTACATGGTGTTAGTTTCAATTATAAGTGGGTGTTATAGTTAATTACACATTAAAATTCGTTGGAATTAATATGGAGTCAAGTTACGGCTGGGTGTAATGTCCCGCCAGTATGTATCCTGAAAACATGTTGTGAATTTATTTATGTACTATGAGAGTACTACCTTGATACAGAGAGCACAGTTCCAAGTAATATCAACTTGCATAGAAATGTAAGGACCATTTTCTCTTTGTACCTTTCAGAACAATGTGAGCATGCAGTAGTTTTCTTTGTGTACCTCTAGTTTTCTTAACTAATTTGTTTCTTTTAACATTTAACTGGTGGATGTTGGTATCGACTTGGTGAGGGCAATGGTACAAATTATACCTTTTACAAAGTCCCTCCAAATTGAAATTTGTCCTCGGGCAAGCAATTGAAAATAAATTACCAACGATTGAATCGGTTTTGGATTTTGAATAATTAAAAAGTAATGTTCACATTAAAGTAATCAAGGGCAGCTTTGACTTTTAAATATTGATTTTTCGTGTAATAATCTAAGTATATCTATACATACAGCTAATTAAAATTGAAGTTTCTGTTTGTAATTCCAAATTAACAGCTTTTCAATAAAAGCGTATGATTTTTTTCAAATAGAGTTGGACGAGACAGTTATAACTACTGACGTAACAGAAGCTTATGCCTGCTACGACAGTTAAACATAATAAAACCCCGCAGTGGTTCAATTCCAAACATTAGTAAAATCAATTTTAATCCGATTAATTATTTCGTTGATTAATTTACCTTTTACATACAACCCTTCAAACTTTAGCTCTCTACAATATTAGTCAGAGTCAGTCTTGCGTGATATCTCAGTCCCTAACTGGCATCTTTGGGTTATTTCCGCAAACTCATGTAAATGCTCTAGCTTCATAGCTATTAATTTCCGTAACCGCGGGTTAATGCATGTGGGATTCCACGCCATTCGGCAATGCTATAGACGTACACACACATGAACATATCTTACTTACGTTACAGTATGCATATACATACAGGTTCTTCTCAGTAAAAGCAACCTTCCGAACCTACTAACTACGAACCAAAGTAACTATTTGAAAGTACTTGTTAAAATTTAATAAAATAAAGATATTTAGTATTTTATATCCTATTTGATTACGTATTTTAAATATTCTTCTACAGTAAGATTACATCAGGTTCATTTACAAAGAGACAAGTTTTTCCAAACTTAATCGCAATCATTTGTCACATCATACTCTCAAGCGTCAAGATTTGGTGAAAAGTCTCATACGATTATTAAGAATTGTATGTGACAGATGAAGTATTCTCTGTCACTATATCTGACCTAAAATATAGCTTGGGTGGTTTTTTATATTTTAGGTACACTTTGTTCTACTGATCCAGGGACCTGCTCTTGTCAGAAAGTATCGATATGGGTTATTTCAATAATCTCCATTGTAAATCCCCATCAATGGGGAATTGTGGAAAAAAGTTCAAAAATCCCCATAGCGATCGAAAGCAGCTATGAATGGGGATGCAAAAAGCGGGTACGGAACCCCAATGGTACAACTAAAACCGAACTATTTTCGGGGACTATTGACCAAAACTGCTGCGAGTTCCGCTATATGACATCTAAAGTGCGGATAAGATTGCGAAAAATGTTATTGCGACCGTAAATTTGGGTTTAAGTCATGCTCCACCACTATATAACACTTTATAACTCTATGTGAGCTCAAGATTAGATGGTGAGGCTTAGGTAAAGAAATTCTCGGAGAAGTATTCATTATCACTACTATTTTTCTAAAAAAAAGTTCAGATTTTTTTCATTCCTGTGTAACTGTACACAATTTTTGTAGGCATTGTATTTAGTGTAACCCATCCAATATAATCTAAAGTTTGCAATTAACTTCTTACTAGTTTAAACACATATGTTTTAACTGTGAATAATCAATGAACGGACCATAATCATAACAGAAATAATATATATTAGAATATGTTTTGTTCACTTTCAATCAGCTTCCTTTCTTTACGATATCTGTGCAATTTTAACTATTAGCTTGCATATAAATACAAGTGGGGTTCCTTCGAATTTGTTCCAAATTTCCTCTTCAAAATCAGGACAGGGTTGCTTGTTTTTACCGTCCTACAATGTTATGAATTCCTTTCAACTTTTCTTTTTCAATATTACGCATTATAACGGTTGATGGAGTTAATAACATTTCTTCCTGATGGATTTTCATTATTACGAATGTTCGCTTTGTTGGCCGCATGTTGAAATCCCATAGGACGAATGTGATTCGCAAAGTAGCCCTTTCACGGTCGTAACTGTATAAAATTTAACACATTATAACTTCGGTATGTCCGTAACATGTCATGTCACAGATTTTAATAACTAGTTAATAAAGCTGTGAGAAAATCATCATAATCATCATCATATCAGCCATAGGACGTCCACTGCTGAACATAGACCTCTCCCAATGATTTCCACCTCACCCGGTTGGAAGCGGCCTGCATCCAGCGGGTCCCCGCGGCCTTGACTAGATCGTCCGTCCATCTCGCGGGGGGGCGCCCTACGCTGCGCTTGCCGGTACGTGGTCTCCACTCGAGAACTCTACTGCCCCAGCGGCCATCAGTCCTTCGAGCAATGTGGCCTGCTCATTGCCACTTAAGCCTGCTAACCCGAATGGCTATGTCGGTCACCTTAGTACGTCTACGGATCTCATCATTTCAAGCATAGCTCTTTCCATGGCACGCTGAGTGTGAGAAAAACGTGTGTGAAATTCAAAGACGTTAGTATTACCTACTACGAGTAGAAAATGTTTTATTTCCAATCATACTGACCATCAATATGAAACTGGATCATTTATTTTCACATATACATCATTCGTATCACCCCGAGTATCATAAAATAGACAAAGATAAAGTCCCGGTTCTATTTACATTAAAATAAATATAATTATATTCCGTAATACATATTATCATATCTGCAGTATCAATGAAAAAATTTAACACTCGAAAAGAGGCGCTAGAGATGCTTTCTGAAAATTCTGCGCAACGTATTAAAAGAGCTCAAGATCAACCAAAGGCGTTCGTCATTGCTCTAAAAATTTTGATTACATATAACTAAGAAAAAGATTGCGATGGAGCAGCTGGATCACTAGGACGAATACAGAGCAAACGGTCCCGAGGTCGATCTTCAATCGAGACTGATCTCGTGAAGTTTACCACAAAGAATTCCTTCCATCGGGGAGTGCACCAAACAGACATAGAGCGAAATGGATGCGTATCGTTAAAGCTTAATAAATAATAATAAAGCTTGTGAATGCATTACCACGACCGCTCTGCCTAGAGCGAACTTCAACAGTACCCATCCTTTTTTGTAATCTTGGGCCATCCATGGTGTTTTTGCCACGATAGTTTGTGTGTGTG
Organism: Watsonalla binaria; assembly: GCA_929442735.1. Taxonomy (NCBI): domain Eukaryota; kingdom Metazoa; phylum Arthropoda; class Insecta; order Lepidoptera; family Drepanidae; genus Watsonalla; species Watsonalla binaria. The sequence goes on from OV838932.1 coordinate 5,611,267, forward strand.
TGTGTGTGATAGATTTTTTAATCTGCAAATGCTGCTGAACAAACCGCACACTTACTATTAGTATGGACTTATACAAAGCATTTTGTGCCAGGTTTTTGGATTCATACCAAAAAGGTGATCGGATATTAGGACAAATTTGACGGTCACGAAGTTGGCAAACTCTCAGACTTATTACATAATAAGTACGAAAGGTTTATTTATGCTCATATTAACTTCTCAGTGTTGTGCCAAGGAAAGCGAATTTATAAATGTATCAGAATAGCAAAATGTAATTTTCTCGACATTTTCCTGCACTCAAACCTTATTAAAGATAAAAGTATGAACCATTATTTTCATAAAAAAATAATTTATTTACTTTCACTTAAGTAAAATATCCCGACAGCGATTTAGTATCTAATTGGTTAGTAAATACATTTAAATTATGTTTTTGCATACGCTTGTAATATTTTAATTTTAAAATAGCGGACGTTTTTCCATTTATAATAATTATTAGATAAAATTTTCCGTTTAATCAAATATATTGGTTTCTAACCGACTTCAAAAAAAGGAGGAATTTATTAATTCGACTGTATTTTTTTTTGACAAGTAAGACACGGTGGTATTCTAAAGATATGAAAAGGACGCGGTTGAGAATTTTAAGTCACGCCGATTCAATTAGTTAAGTAAACAACGGCGATGATAAGGAGGGTGGATTATTAAGTAGTGTTTCCGTGACTAGATTGGATACACTAGCCTAGATTCACACGTGGCGATCCACCGCATTATAAGTACTCTAACAACATACATTTTGGTAGTCGGACCCAACCTGTCTACCCACTTACTAAACTACAACTATGAATGAAGAAGCCGTGGTGGTCTTGGGGTTAGAGCAGTCGCCTGCTACGCAAGCGACGCAAGTTCGAATCGCAGCTGGGCCTGTACCAATGAGTTTTCTAAAAAAAACCTATGTGCGGTTATTTCACACCACGTGCTTTACGGTGAAGGAAAACATCGTGAGGAAACCTTCATATGTCTGAGTAGTAATTCAAACACGTATGTATAGTGCCTGAGACGGCGATGGACTCACCCTCTGTCACGTAGGCACTTGATCATATTCGGTGAAATGTGGGTGTTGTTACAACACCTCTGCTTGCCCCTTCGGGGACCCTTCTGGGATGGCGTGAGCATATTTATTTATTTACAACTATGAATTTTGGAAATAATGTGACTATCCGCGCTTACATGTTTTCGCGATCGCGCCATACAAAGCCCAAAAACTCTGTCTCGTATTTTGCTGGACATCATTTTAGCCCAGAATGACATTAGAGTTCAATCAGCTTCATTTCTAATTATTATTAAGAGCTAGGGATCTCAAGTCAATATGTACAGATGTCCATTCCCATGAAATATAATATTGTGATAGAGAATTATTACATGAGAAAATATTACTGAACCAATTCATTTGCTCCGACCCTCCGTATTCTAGGAACTTTGTTAGTTATAAAACTAGAGCTTTATTTCAGTCTGACACATTTGGCCTCTCATTTCACTTTCCTATTTATGTGGAATAAAAACTATAGGTATGATCAACTCGTACTGTGTTACCTTAATTAACACTTACGCTAAAAAATTGCGAACATGAAATTTTTAAATGGCAGGTGTTAAACCATGCTACAATAATATGTATACAGTAATATGAATGAAAATCATCATCTCCCTGGCCTTATCCCATACATTGTTGGGGTCGGCACTTGATTCAATCCGATGTGGCCGATCACCTGATTTTCATACGAAGCGACTGCCAACTGACCTTCGCAACCCCTTTTACGAGGAAAATCTGTAATGGGTTAAATCAGTTGTCAGACTATTTTAGGCCTCCGACTGACCTGTAATGATTGCCAAAGATGATAAATTGGCAACCGGGACCGACGGCTTAACGTGCTCTCCGAGGCACGCAGGGAACTCGGGCGGTCACCCATCCAATTACTGGCTAGGGTTAGGGTTGCTTTACTTCGTAGATCGAATGATATGCGCAGTAGCAACTGTGCCACGAGCGAGCAATATGAATGAAAATATGCAATAATATATCACTAATACTCATACATAATATGACCTTCACCTATTTCCAAACCTAGAAATGGGAGCAACAGGTGACAAGTTTCAATTTAAAGTGTTATTTTTGTAACGTGTTAAAACACCATCCGCTCTAAATGAAACAAATATCACATGTTACACAAAATCTATTCTACTATATTAATGTGTAAAGCTGAAGAGTAAATTTTTTTTGCATGCACGAGCTAGTCTCAGGACTTGTAGAGTACGATTTGCAAAAATATTTTAGTGTTAGATAGTCCATTTATCGAGAAAGGATATATCACACCCTCAGAACGATAGGGGCTCAACTCGAAAATTTGCGAAAATTATTAAGATAGACAGATCTCGAAACTCGACAGGTAATTTTAAAAACATATTACAATGATTTTTTTCAACGCTTATCGACAATGCAAAACCTAATAAACTTTATAAATAGAAAAAGCATTATAATTCATAATTACTACCAAAGTTATAATTTCAAAAATCCTAATCTTTTTTGTGATTTCCAGAAATGTTTTTTTTTAATTCAGCCTCTATCTTTCTGACAGTACGATATGCTATTATAATATATCATCACACTAAGACCAATCGCGGGATAAAGTAAGCGTTAGCCCTAAGTAACTATTTCACGCGAACTAAGTCGCGAGCAGAAGCTAGTGCTAAGAATAAAATGTTAGTAAAATTAAAATCAGCATCTTATTAATTAGTATTTGCTCTACTTGTCGATTCAAATTAATCGGATGGCGACAAAAAATTAGAGAAAAGATTCTTATAAAATAACCATATACAAAGCAACTTAAATTTAAAACCATTTAAATTAAAATATGCTCACGCCATCCCAGAAGGGTCCCCGAAGGGGTAAGCAGAGGTGTTGTAACAAAAACATCCACACATCACCGAATATAATTAAGTGCCAACGTGACAGAGGGTGAGTCCATCGCCGTCTCAGGCACTATACATATGTCTTTGAATTACTTTTCAGACGATGTTTTCCTTCACCGTAAAGCACGTGGTTTTAAATCACTGCACATAATATTTTAAAATATGTTAAATTTAAATGTGATTTTATTTTTATTCGGTAGTAAAATATTATATCTTAATGCGAGATATTTTTACAAAATCAAGTGCACCAATAGATTGACAATAGCCGGAATGCATGCAATTAAATACTTAAATAACTATGGAATTTGTTTTATTTTAAATCTATTATGTACACGTATCAAAAAATCTAAAGTCAAAATTCACAAATACGTAATTCGTATTCTATCACTTTGTTTTATCATATTAAACAGAATATTGGGCATCCCAATTTGGTAGGTGCTAGTACCTACCTGTAAAAACAAGGTTGTAGTGGCATTCGTAACAAAATCGGGTCAACGAGGTAGTTTTGTTGCGATTGAATGACCGAAACTGGGAGTGGGGAATATGTTTATTTACTTTACCCCACTTGTATTGGTTTTCAGTGCCCGCCTTTCAATGGAAATATTTTGAACCTAATTTATGCCTGCAGCTTCGCCCGTATGGATTTTTTATATTTTCTAAGTTTGTCAAATCAAATCTAAAGTCGTTAACCATCACATCCATATAACTTAACAAAGTTTTATCTATTTTTAGTAAGATGCAAATATAACAAATAATGTGCCAATCTATATCATATACATATTCCATACATACAGATAAATACAATTGTAAAGTCTGTTTGTTATTCCAAAATAACAGTTTTCACTGAATACATAAAATGAAAGATAAATATGCTACAGACACAAAATGACGTTTTTTTAATTTTTTTCTCTGGCAATCTGCCTGTTTGTGCCGGCTAATATCCGAAACGGCTACACTGATTTTAACGAGAATTTCACTGGCAGATAGCAAATTGTATAAGGAATAAAATATGCTACTTTTATAAAAAAATAACATGTCACCCATGAAATTAACTCTACGCGGGTAAAACCGCGGGGCACAGCTAGTATACCAATATAATAATGCTAAGTTATTCCAATAGAAAGTGGAACACTTCGGAACTTTACCTTAAGGAGATCTAGACCAAATGTCCCTGCTTTATTGTAGGGTTGCGTCGTGTTCCTGCGGTTAAAGTCTATTATAGTATTGGGTGTCGTATATTATGTATGGTGCCAATACCGATAGAATAGAACGAATTTACCAAACTTAAGGTTGGCAGTGCGTGAATGCCACCCCTGGCATTGCGACACAGGTTGCATTGGCCGCTAATGTATAGTGTACTGCTACCTTTTTATATTAAAAATAATCAACACTAACTATTAAACTACCGTTCAATATAGAAATTGATTGCTCTTTCTTTACACGACAAAAGAATATTAAAAAAGTATAGCAGAAATAAATAAACTGTGAGTAATAACGATTGTTCGCGAACAAACCAATCTATTCGATATTAGCAAGGGCGAGTTACATTGTAAATCAATGTCTGAGGTCGAATTAAGCCGGGAATATTTAACTTGCGTAATTAATCTGCGTTGGTTGAATATTAACCGCTTATTAAAAAAGCTATAGAAAAAAATCTGTAAGGAATCGCTAGCTTAATGAAAAAATATAGGGAGAGTTAAGCCCTCTTTGAATTGTTCGTGGAATATAGATTCGAAAGTACTCAAAACCAGCTGAAAATTTATGTTTGCGGATGAAAGGAAATCTGTTTTGTCGAGAATAAAATGATACACCGAGTCGAGCATTCGGCCGAGAGGTTGTTTAGTTTATATGTGACTAAAAATAATCAAGTATAAATTCGCATACGATTGTTGACAAATAGAAGACATTAGGTATTACAACCTAGCCAGAACACAACTCTAAGGGAACAAATTTTTGGTTGCCATCTACACTATAAAGAAGAAAGATTTGTATTTTTGTGTGTATGTTTGTAACGAATAAACTCAAAAATTACTGTGCCGATTTAAAAAAAAATCACCAAGCTACATCATCAGCGAGTAACATACACTTTATTCCAGCATTCTTACGGGAACAAGATCTACGCGGGTGAAGCCGCGTGACGTCCGCTAGTATTTTATATAGTGAAAGCAAAGTGTCCAGTCAGGCACCTCTGAATTATGTCTTAAAATAGTTACGTCGGATCATGTAAACACGTATTAATGATCTATTAGATAGAAAGATGAATAAATGTGATTCGTATATTATTAAATATGTAGGTACCTACCTACCTTGTGTTTTTAAATTCAAAGTTCTAATTGAAGTGCGTTCAACTGACTGAACGTTCTATGAAGTATTTCTCAAAGCTGTTCTATGAAAGGTTTTGACGCGAGATCTTTTACGTGGCCTCCGAAGCGGAAACAATGCGGAGGTTGAACGACTGCCGGCTAACTTCACTTAACCATTAAAAGTTTTATTATTTTATCCTAAAGAGCCGTCGTGGCCTTGGGGTTTGAGCAGTCGCCTGCCACGCAAGCGAAGCAAGTTCGAATCCCAGCGGAGCCTGACCCAATGAGTTTTTCTAAAAGCTTATGTGGAGTTATTTCTCACCACGTGGTTTACGGTGAAGGAAAACATAGCGAGGAAACCTGCATATGTCTAAGTAGTAATTCAATGACGTAGATATGTTGCCTGAGACAGCGATAGACTCACCCTCTGTCACGTTGGAACTTCATCATCATATTCGGTAAAATGTGGGTGTCGTTGTTACAACACCTCTGCTTACTCCTTCGGGGACCCTTCTGGGATAGCGAGAGCATTTTTTTTTTTTTATTTTACTTATAAAATAAAAAAACTCATATTATTTTTCAAATTTAATTTGTTTTTAAATATAAATAGTGTAACCATAAATTATACACATGAACCGTCGCTGTGAATCAATTTATCTAACGATGAGATTTGCATGGAATTCCGTGAAGTTTTTTTTATTAAAAACCGTTCATCCATTGAATTACAACCGCTATGAGTAACCTTATTTTACATTATGTATTTTTTTATTCTTGTAGCCTTTAAGTGGCCTTTAAATACAATATTTCAAATAATACATTATCTAAATGCGCCGAGGGAATATTTCACTCTTATGTAAATGGTTTGGTCGTGGATAAGGAAAAGTAATATTTCGTGAGTAAATAATACTTTATACTTCTATTTTATCATATTCATACGTTTATCTGATATTATGTTACTAATACATGATTTATTTATCTGCCCTTTACATCGCCTAATAAATGAGGTATTCGCGTGTTTCCAAAACATCGTAGTGAATATGTTTTCATCGTCAAACACAACCAGCTAGTGAAATTATTTTATTTTCCCGTAACAACATCTTTAAATTATTTTTTTATTTTAGGGGTTTTTATAAATGCCCACACCTCATAAGATGAACCGGTAATCAGTGCTTTGACGCTCAAGAGTCTTACGAGGGCCTAAACTGAATAAATCACTTTCATTTTAATGCTCTACGATATAGTTGAGGGTTTTTTAAAATTACATTTGATTCGTTTTGACTCGTTCAGAGGATTAGCCTCCCAGCGACCTGATTCAGTCAGATTGATGGGAACCAAACTACGCTGTACGTGGCGACATAGATCTAAATGCTGCGCATTATAAGCCCACTACAGACGGCGTGATGAGATTATAGCGCAGTGTGTGTGTTGTAGGAAATCTAAGCGAATGAAAAACAAATAAAATGTTATAAAAAAAAACTCAACGAAAAAGTATGTCCGTTTGATTTTCATTCAAGTGCCTATGCAAAGAGCATTACACAGCAGTTCCATTAAAAGTGAACAACGTGCATGCAATATTTGGTATAAAAGCTTTCATTGTTAAAATCTTCATATGTTTTGCTTGCTTTGTAGTATAAGCATCTAAAATACTCAAAGCATCTGCTAAGCTTTCCTTAGGCTTTGTTTATAAAGCCAATTTACAAAGGTCTACGAAAATATACTTATCTGAACTTAAGCCTTGGGGTCCTCAGAAGGTTAGTAAACAGGATTTAGTTTAGCCGCGGAAAAACAATGTTCCGAGAATACTTTAACCATTCAGAGTTTCAGTGAAAATATGAAAAGTGAGCGGAGTTTCTAAACCGATTTTTACTCTTTGAGAAACGTTAGTTTTGGTAAATTCTTCAATTAATTGAAGTTGACCTTAACTAAGACGGTGGGGAGAGAGATATCTGCTGAAACAATTAATTAAACCTTGAATCTAGTAATGAGCTTGCGTGACCATTTGTCGGCCTTCCTTGTTTAATTGACAAAATAGGACACAGGAACTCCAGTTTGTAATACGTAAATCAATGAATTATAAAGTAAATCCTTAGTTCGACCCTAATCTTTTTCATTGAGAAAACTCAACCCCGTTTCTCTCTTTTAGTCGTCATATCTGTAATCACTTCTTTTCTAGTCATAACATATTTCACACAACGCGTCGTTTCTTAGGTCTTCCGATATTAATTATGTGAATCTAATATAAACTTACAGTATTGGTGTCACAAATTATGCGTAGCAATTCTATGAGTCTGTCTGTATGGTATGACGCGAATAAAATACGGACATAGCGGCGCCTTTAGTGAACGCATATTATCATAAAATGAATATTGAAATTGATTCGCAATTAGTGCAATTGATATTGTAAAACTTGATGGTCTTCTGTTAGTATGGAGTTCCTGTAATTCAATGCTACAAATTAACCCATTAATTTTGTATGATTTTGCTCTATACTTAGTCAACAAATGCACAATAAAGAGTGTGAAATTATGCTCACACCATCCCAAAACGTTATACAGGGTAAGCAGAGGCGTTGTACGAGTTCTTTTAAACGAAGATGATTAAGTGTCAACGTGACAGATGGTGAGTCCATCGCCGTCTCCGGTATTGTACGTTAATATGTAGTTACTATAGCATAGTATATACGCGTAATAGTTTTCTCGACTAGTATCAAAAGGGATTTTAAAGGATAGCTACCAAGAATTTCAAAAGAAGTAAGATTTATTAAGAACAATTGTTTATACCAATTCATTTTTAGAAAGTAAAGGACAATATGAATCTCGTTTGTAGATATCTCGTGTCGACGCTAAAGCCGCTCCTAAAACCTTAATCCCTCAATTTTGGGGTTTGAGCGGAAATTACTGCGTCTCGCTTTTATTTTAATATAAATACGAATTTTGATATAATTTCCCTGTTTCTATTTTATTTCAGATTGTTATAAACTTGTCCCTTCTAACGATGACTGATGAGAAATGTAAACTCAAAACACATTGTACCAATATCGAATATTTTTTTAATCAATGGAATTGAAATTAAAGTTAATTAAGTCTTTAACATAAAAACTACGTTAATAAAATAACAGCGTAAATGACAATATGATAGCTTTAAACAAATTTTGTAATTATGTCTTCTGATTGTACTCGTACGTCAGTCTGTTTGTTCCGGCTTATCTCCACGGCTGGAACGCGATGAACGGGAATTTCACTGGCAGATAGCTGTTACAAGAAATAGCTAAGTCTTATTTTATATTTGCAAATTAATTAGGATATATCGCAATTCAAAAAAGATGTACACTTAGTTTGACAGATTCATAAAAATGATATATGTTAACTTCTTAAGTTAAGGAATAAATAAGTTTTTTGTGATTTATATATTCTTGATATTATGGTGAAGGTGAACATTGTGAGGAAACTTGCATATTTCTGAGAACTAATTCAAAGACGTATGTATAGTGCCTGAAATGGCGATAGACTCACCATCTGTCACGTTGGCACTTAATCAAATTAGGTGAAAAGTGGGTGTTGTGATAACAACACCTCTGCCTACCCCTTCGGGGAACACAGGCGTGAGCATATGTATGTTATATATTCTTTATTCATTATCTTACTACCACCCCCTCCACGGCTTTTGTTTTGGTATACATTAAGTAAAAACAACGAGCTAAGTAGTTGAGGATTATTATAAGCCACTGGTTTTGTTTTTCATTTAGAGCCCTCTCAACTCCGAGAATGGCTCCGTGTAGCAGTTTTGCATGGCTTGCCATTTGAAGCCATTCCTTATTGAGACAGATGTGATCTTTATCAGATAGTTGCAGTATTTACTTAGGATTTCAGCCGAACCTTACAAAAGATGAGGTGGGATTACATTGGCAATATTGGATCACAAAATTGGAATGGCGCTTCTGTATTGTTGGACTTACTCAATCAGAATATATTGCCATATTTGAAGCACGTGCAACATTAAGTTTCTTTTCAATATACTAAACTGTCAAACAAAAAAAGAAAATTCGACGCATGAGGTAGGATCACGAGTAGCTCAGTTGGAAGAGCAACTGCACGGTTTGCAGAGGTCGTATTTTTCATTATCATTTTAAAAAATACTACACTGTTATCGTATAAGAGCGTTTCTATCGTCTAGCTAGCCTATGCTTTTACTTGTTTTTCCGTTGACGATATCGCCTGCATATTTTCTTCATTTCGTATTGGAACGTTAAACAGCGCCCCTAGTGGCGGTGTAGAGAGTTTTACGTCTCCATACAATGAGACCGCAAAGCACAAGGTCAAGAGACGACGTTCGAACGCATCAAAACCATAGTTGGGACACTGTTTGTAGTTGTGATGACAAATCGACAGTTTCTATCTCTGCGATGTGTTTCCAAGTATTATAAGGACCTCAACTTAATAGACAGCTTGTATATTCTAGTATAGCTGTGATATTTTTCTTTTTAAAATAAAAGAAACCTAAGTTACTCCTTATGCCATCAGCTATTTGCCAGTGATAGTCCCTTTTAAATCGGTAGGACAGAAAAAAAAAATATTTTTTTTTGTATTACAAACTATGTGCGCGTACCGTGAATGCGAAGTTGTCATTTTATGAGTCTGATTCTATATGAATCGTGCGAGGCGAAAAAAAACATGTGTTTTTACTGAATTCCCACTATTTTTACTGCACTCCCTTAACTCGTCAAGACACCAGTACGAGTATTTTATGTAGTGTGTAGTTATGTAGGTGTATACACACCGTCGTCTAGGTATATTGCTTCTCATACCTTGGTATTAACGCCACCTGCCTACAGTTCTGAATCGATCATTTTCCTACGTGACAGGGGTTTGATAAATTACGTAGGTAAACGTTAAAAAAATGTTTTTTGTTTTATTTTTTGCAGAGGGCTTTCGATAGAAACTTCTTAAAAAAGAGGAGTTCGTGGAACAGTTCCTATTGCGCATATCATTCGATCAGCGAAGTTAAGCAACCCTAACCCTAGCCAGGAATTGAATGGGTGACAGCCCGAGTTCCCTCCGTGCCTCGGAGAGCACGTTAAGCCGTCGGTCCCTAAGCCGTCGGTCCGTCGTTACATAAAATAGTCTGACAACTGGTTTAACCCAGATCACAGATTTTCCTTGTTAAAGGGGTTGCGAAGGTCAGATAGCAGTCGCTTCGTATAAAAATCAGGTGATCAGCCACATCGGGTTGAATCAAGTGCCGACCCCAACAAGGTATGGGATAAGGCCAGGGAGATGATGATGCTTTCGATAGAAACTTCCCGTGTCCCTATCTATACCGGTAAAAAAATTACGTGCCTGCTTGTAATTCCAAAGCTTTTCACGAAATGCATATTATGGAATTATTATGGTACTTATATACAAAAACCAATGATGATTTAAATATAGACACAATATTGGTGACGTGGTAGCATTAAGGGTGGGGTACAATCATTTACATACAAGAGTTTCTCCGGAGCCCTTTATCGTATGAATTTCCATTTATATTGTTACACTCTTCAATGGTATCGCAAATAAACCAATATCGAGTGCTACATTGTTTATTGGGGGCGGTGTATGCGTTTTATATTGTGGTCTTGTGGAGGTGTGGATAGCAACGACAATATTGAACAACTCCTACATGTAAAGCCTCATTTTATACGCCTAAAAAAAGCTCAGCCGCGTTATTCTGTAAGGTTTCTCAACATTGAACTCGAAGTCGAGCATCGGTTTTAGTCATAGGAGTGAATGGTGCCATATTTTTCAGCAAGCCACCAACACTAACGTTACGAGTACCACCATTTACCACGACCGCTCTGCCAAGAGGGCGAAATAAAGCCAAGGGTAAAATTGGCATTACCTGTCTCATATACTTTTATAAGTCCCAGAGATTTGACTTCTTTGCCAAGCACCTGTCATATTAGAAAGTATGTTTATTTTGTCTGTGAAATATACGGTAACTGGATTGAGGCTCACAGAGATACTGCTTAGCAACACAGCTCTATATATACAGTAACAGTGTTTGTGGTTAAGAATTGTTGCATGTCTGTGACGTGTCATATCTTGGTGGTTTATTTGTGTGTACCATACATAAATTTATGCTGCGTAATTTTTATTGTGTGATAAAATAAAATGTATTTATTTAATTCTTTCTTATATATTATGGAGGCTAGAAGTCTGAGATTAAAAAAACTATTCTGAGGCGTTTTCAAGAATATAACCATTTCAGAATCTGAACTAAAAATTACTACCTAGAAATACAGTAATTTCCCAGACACAACAAGAAGTCTGAATAAGTCCCCGTTAGTGGAAATAGGCTCGCCTCCAATTACATGGACTTAAACATACATTGGTAAAATGTTGATGTACAAGTACAGTTCTGCGTTCCCCGAAAGGGTAGTTTCGGGGAACGCAAGCGTGTGCTTGTATATGTATGTATGTAGACAACAGAAAAAAAAAAGAATTATGATTGAAGAATGGAGACAGTATGTTTTGAAAGATATTTATATTTACCTTAATATTGATCACATCGAACACACTCTTGAAGTCATAAATAATCTATTCAATGCCACTGTCTGAAGAAGTGTTAGAATGCGATCAATCTCGTGAACGATATTTTTTTTCCGAGCTAGATTTGCTTCGTAGGCTTTCCATTTGAATAAGAAACTACAACAAATTATAGTAAAGAAAAGGAATTTACCTATGTTTATTCAATATAATAGTTGTGCTCTACGGTTTCACTGGCGTAGATTTAATTTAATTCCCGCGACACACTTTTTTTTTTAAATAAAAGTAGCCTTAGTTAGTCCTAAACGGGTGAAGCCCAAGTTTTGAAATAAATTTCTAATTCAAATGATATGTATTGCAAAAGTCATATTGTGATGTAAGAGGATCGTTCTTGCTCATAAGCGTAATATTCGGACTGATTGGGAATACAAAGCTGAAAATTATGGAAAACTGGTTATGATATGAGTTTTCGACGACTTGCATTGGAATAAAATATATTACGCAAATCGCTTCGTATGTTCAATACCCAACGAACGACATAATCAACATATTTCTTGAATTTATTTAAGCGACATCATTATTTTGGTCTCGCTTGTGCCATAAAATATGTACAACACAAAGTCCCGGTGGTATTTGTATGCAACATCACAGGGCTCTCTGTTAGACGACAAAAGATCTCATACCTTGAAAATCCGTCTGTTGAATCTTCTTTAATCTTTATTTCTTGCACCTTAGTATTCATACATACATACATATGCTCACGCCTGTATTCCCCGAAAAAGCCGTCTCAGGTACTATACGTACGTCTTTAAAGTACTTCTTAGGCATATTCATTCATTCATGTAAAGAACGTGGTGTGAAATCACTGCACACAAGTATTTATGAAAAATTGGTACAGACCGCGATTGCTTAAACCCCAAGGTCACCACGGCTCTCAAAGCCACCTTAGTATTCCTTGGGAACAATAAAATCTACATCTTTTTTTATACAGAAATTCATAAATTATGTTCGGAAATTATCTCACAACGCCATCTATTACCAAACTAAGCAAAGTTTGTTCTATGGGTACAAGACCACGATATAATACTTTTTTTTGTAAGTACACTATTATATTACACACCAGCGCCCCAACACAATATGCTTTTCACATATAATATTTTCTCTATACATGAGAGGCACTATACATACATCGTTTAATTACTTCACAGATATATAATGTATGCAGGTTTCCGCACCATGTTTTCTTCACCGTTGATTTGTATTGTGAAAACATTGCACTTAAGTTCATAGAAGTCATGGGTCAGACCGCTGGGATTTCAGCTTTTGTAGCAGGTGACTGCTCAAACCACACGGACACCACTCTTATCGTCATCTCCCTGGCCTTGTCCCATGCAGTGTTGGGGTCGGCACTTGATTCAACCCGATGCGGCTGATCACTTGATTTTTATACTAAGTGACTGCCATCTGACCTTCGCAACCCCTTTAACGAGGAAAATCTATATTAGGCAGACTATTTTAGGCCTCCGACTGACCTGTAGCGGTTGCCAAAGATGATAAATTGGCAACTGGGTTCGACGGCTTAACGTGCTCTCCGAGGCACGGAAGGAACTTGGGCGGTCACCCATCCAATTACTGGCTAGAGGTAAGGTTGTTTAACTTCGCTGATCGAATGATATGCGCAATAGCAACTGTGCCACAAGCTCCTCCACGGACACCACTCTTATATATAAGTTTATATTTATAATATTAATGTATTAGTAGCTGATGTATTTAGCCCGTACAGACAGGCAGAAAAAAAATTAAAACAATTGAATGATTTCTATTTCACTTCTTACATCCCAGTCCATCCTCTCCCAAAGTCCCAAAAGACTCGGAAAAAACCGAAAGTTTTTTTTCATTGTACGGAAGTTCAACCTCGACAGTTTTCTGTATGGAAATAATATAGATATAATATGTGTATAATATACAAGCATCTGCCACAGGCTTAAACAATATTTAATTAGTGTTGTGTTAAATAACATTAACTATCTAACATTACTAATGAGACAAAGCTGACATGCAGCTTTAGGTAGCTGAATTAATCAATCACTATTCAATGCTCTTGGCCAGCAACGCACTTGGAATTTATATTTCATTTGGAACCAAAACATAAAATCTTTGACGTTGATCGTATAATTATTGATACCTAGCGGATGTATACGCGGTTTCGCATACGATGTTGCCGTTCCCGTGGGAGTACGGGGATAAAATATAGCATATATTAATCAATGATAATGTAACAATCAAATAGTGAAATAATTTTTAAAATCGGTCCAGTATTTTTTGAGCCAATTCGTTACAAACATACTTACATACAAATCTGTTTTTTGGTTTTTAGTATAGATGTTATTCCTGAGTAGAGTCGCGAAAGTAGACCTTGCAAAACATTTTCTTATTTGAGCGATATTATAACCCAAAAGAACCAATTACATTGACACCCTTGGCAGTATTCTCGCAATATAATTTATATTCAGCCCACGTCCTCGAGTTGTTACCACGCAGTACTACGGATATGAAATTGTCCATATAGACATATAAAATTCAAAGTCCTGGCTGACTAAGTTATATATCAACGCACAACCTAAACCTCGTATGTCTATAACATACCAGTTGGAGAGTGTGTTCTTTGTGAGGTGTACACTGAGCAAGGGATCATAAAATCTTACTTTCCCGCATGCTAAGCTGAGAGCGCAAGCGAGTATATTATAATACTAGTTATGGTATCATCATCATGATGATTATAAAACTTACATTCGTAAAAAGGTCTCGTAATAGATGGCATTTTTAAATGCTTTATATTGCCGGATCTCATTAAGAACTGCCCGTCTTGGAATTATGCAGCCTTATCTTTAATAGTGTTGCTTTCCTGTGGTGGTGTAGTGAATAAGGGGGGAGGAGTAGACGCGCAGTGCTAGCTATTGTGGAACTTTTCATCTATTCTATTCTTTATAAGGTTCCTTAATAAGGTCGTTTATAAGGTAATCACTCTATTCATTCAAAGAATATAATATGTACCCGAACCCACATCCCGAATCTCGGAAATAAAGAGCCTAGGAAATATAGTTATTATGACAGTGGGTTCATTTATGAGCACGCAATGATTAACAAATGTCCGTGTTTTGTTCAATATCTCAAATAGATATATTTATTAGTCCTGCGCTGTCTGTTACCCGCGTATACCTTACGCTCAGCTTTTAACGCGAAATAGTCTTTTAATTCTTCGGGATAATATTATGTATGACACTCACAATTGAGGTAAAATTTATTTTGTGTTTAAATACTTGTAGTTGAGTAAAGGGTTTTTGTTATTAAATACTTTTGATATAAGTTTCTAATATAAAATATATTATAATATGTGTTTAATGATATACACATTTCTGCCACAGGCTTAAACAATATTTCATTAGTGTAGTGTTACATAATATTAAATAACATAACTAATGAAGCAAAGCCGACCTTCGGCTTTAGGCTGCTGAATTAATTAATTCACTCAGGATTAATACGGACGAGGACGTTAATATTGCAATGTCAAATGCACTGCGTAATATATGACTCATCTACATATATCATTCAAACCCTTGTGTCAAAATCAATGCACAGCCTAAGCCGCTGGTACTAGAGACATGTATATGACAGACAGGTATACACTAAGGGGGTTCAACGGGAAATGAAAGCTTGTAAGGGAAATTTTACCGCCACGCAGGAGAAGGTTGCACGATTACCACGCGATTCCTCAGAATTAAATCGCGTTTACAAATGAGTTATTTTTTCGAATAGTTGAAATTATTTTTTTTAGTTCAGGGAGAATATTGTACCCGTACACTTCTACCAATATCTCTCAATGTTTTTGATCTTTGGACGAACCAATCATTTTGTGGGACATTTTCAAAAGAATACGAATCGATATAGGGTGTATTGGCAATGACAGTTAATGGAACGAGAAATGGAAGCCCGCTGTATTTACTTGGACCTGAATATATGGGACTATTGTATTGTGGCTTGTAGGCATCCCTTTTGTTTGTGTCAACATTGGATTACTCAAAATCCCTCATCTATTCACACACGAGTTAACTCAACTCTACTGAGCACTCGAAACATGCTTTCCAGAGCTATATTCACGTAATAAACCAGACATTTTAATATACAAATACTCATAATTCCATTTATAAATATTCAATGTTTACCAAATGGAATGCAAAAGCACGCATATAGTGGTAAAATTTTGTAATATTCAGTGGAAAGTGCATTTTATGCAAAATCATTAGTTGATGCGGGCTATGTGATGCATACGCAAATATCAAGTATGTTAAGCGAAATTTTTCTTTATCTGAATACGTGATGCTGGTAGTTACACTTATCTTCACCATATCGCACACACATTTCCAGTTCTCGAAACGTTATTATTAAAAGCTGGTTCGTTTTAAACCAACACATTACCAAGACGACGCGTCAAAAAATCCAGAGAACTCATGACAGTCATTAAGAGAAGGAAAGTAGCATATCTCGGACATGTACTACGACATGAGCGCTACAACCTTCTCCAGAATATAATGATGGGAAAAATTGAGGGGAAGAGGCGAGTCGGAAGGAGGAAGTTATCATGGCTCCGATTCCCTAAGGCAATGGACTGGGATAAACAGCGTCGAAGATTTGTTTAAGCTTGCAAAAAATAAGGAGAAATTTGCGGAGCTGACGGCCAACCTCCATTAGTGGAGAGGCACCGCAAGAAGAAGAATTACCAAGATACGCCTATTTTCATCGTTGTATTACAGTTTTACAATCAATGCACTATATATAACGCTGATCATACTCTATTCAGCATTGTTATATTACACTAACCTCAAACGACTATTTGCTTAGTCACCGTTGCTAATTATTGGGCTTTGTTCCCATCGTGCTTTGATACCATAATTACAAAGAGCCAAGTATCCAAGTATCCTTGTAACGACTGAGATGGTATACTTTAATAGCAGTACTGAAAATAAATTTTAACACCTAATACGAATTTGTTCCAAATGGCCTCGGATAACTTGTTTGAATGTGTATCTCGTTGATAAGCGATTGTGATAAGTGGCCACGAGATAGATGATTGGTTTTTAAGCGTAACCATACAAACGTCGTTGAAATTATTCTCAGGCGCATAATTCTGAGGCAATTTTGGTAAAATGTTAGCTTAACGCCATCCACCGAATCCCCAAAGTGGTAGGATTTATGGTTACATTTTCTCTGCAGAGAAATAAGTAGCAACGTGACAGACAGTCTGTCGCTGTTCAGAAACCACGTCACATACGTCGTTGAGTTTTTTCTCAAACCTACTTATGTAAGATTTCATACAATATTTCCATCACCGTAAAGTTCATGGTGTCACAGCCCACAAGATAAAAGCTCATTGGCATGGCTTCAATTTTGAAGCCACCCTTTGAGGACACCTAAACTCCAAGACTACCACAGCTCCTTAGAACATCTCAATCAGTGCATGAGTGTGATATATGGATACCACCAATCAAATATAGATATCACTTATAATATTTATCTGCACCAGTATTAAATCGAAAAAATTACGTACGTCAAGTTTTCTTTAACATGCTCTTTACCGGTAAGAATTAAAAATCTATGTACAGTGTAAGCAAATGTGAGTGGAAATAAAATAAATAATTATAATTGTGATCATTTCAATTCTGTAATATTATTGAATTATAATGTAGCATCGTTCTGCCTGCATTTGTGTGATAGGGTGCTTTGTTATCTGTTTCTGCTCGATTTGATTCTGTTAACGAGTGCTGTTCCTTCACTTGTCGATAACAGACACAATATCATTCTACTTCATAGCTTCAAACGAGAGCGTTTGTTATAATTATTATAAATATCCCATATACATAGGTAATTTAAACATCTTTAAAAGAAGATTTAACCAGACACTAACACCTGTACTTTAAAGTAAATTAGATTTTAGTTCAATATACGATATCAATTTTTCAATTACTAATTACTATACTATATCCAATTTCAGACCGTTTTCACATAAGAAAGATTCCTTAAGATTCTGCAAAAAATTATTCATAATGTATACAAATAAATAATAAATGTCAGTTTGTAATTACGAAGCTGTTCACTAAAATCTTTTCACTAAATGCAAATGAAAATATATACCCCACATAAAAAAAAAACAATTTAACTTATTTTCGCTGTCTGTCTGTCTGTTTGTTTCGGCTAATCTCCGAAACGGCTGGACCAATTTTAACGGGACTTTCACTGCCAGAGAGATAATGTTCGAGGAGTAAAAAAGACTACATTTATTTGAAAATATAACATGAATTATGTCTACGCGGGTAAAGGCAAGCTATGGTGGAATCTTTTCGACTGGGTTGTATGCAGGCTGTTTGCCTTCGCAGTAAATCTCAATCAATTTATCAAGATTCTATACTAGAAGCCCATAGGGAGCTAAACTGTTATAGTTCTTGATAAAAATATACTTTTATGCAGTGCAATGGAGGCACGAAAATGTTAACGGTTTTAAGAGTCGTGAACTGGTAATGTATTTTACACAAATAGAACAAGCAGAGGTTATAAAACTTACTTTTAAAAAGTGCAACAGTAACGCGCATTCTTAACTTCAGAAATAAAATTTATTTCCTCGACTCTCAGCGCTTCCTTACCCCGAAGGTATACTTAATAACAACTGCAAAGTTTTGTCTTTGCTTTTACTATTATTTTACTTGGATGTGTTATAATATTATTACAGTACTTATATATCCAACCCTTTCATCTCGTTAACTTAACCACAGGGATCTTTTTCTTTTCAATATATATTCTTGGCGTCTATTATATTTTGTGACTTTTTCGCTGCTCAAAATTTTCACTCAAAGTGATATTCGGGCAAATATAAAAATACATAAAGCTCAAAAATAAATTAGCTTTTTGAATCCGATAACGATTATTGTAGATTTCTAAGCAGTCTAACATCATTCTAGAGTAAGAAATGAGGTTACTGTAGTTACCATTATCATCCAATGATCTTTTCTACTTCAACGAATTATCTTAACTACAGTCCAACACTGACAGAAACGAGGTAGTCGTTCCTGTCAGTGTTGGACTAGATTGTTCCTTTTCTAGTTTCCTGCCTTCTTCAATTAAACCAAACGAGAGCTTCACCGCTAAACAATGATTGAGGTCGGACCCTTTGTCCGTCGTTCCACTGTCTACTTTTAAATGTTTTTTATTTGCAAAGAGGCTTCCTTTTTCAGCCTTTGCAACCTTCTGGTGACATTTTCAACTAATTATTTGCTTCACTGCTTTTCTGAAAAGCTTCGTGGTTGGTTCCAAAACATGCTACTGACAGTTATATGAGTAATGGAGTAGCATTTTTAATGCACTTATGATTAGTTTTTTTCTATAGCAGTCAAAAAAATTACATAATATATACATCTATAAATAGGGCCGGTTTTATAAGCATACGTCGTAGAATGCAGTATAGCGTTCTATGTAGTCACAACGTTGCTTGGCACCTCAGGTAGGTACGTAATTCATTTATGTATAAGAATATGGAATGAAAGAAATATTATTATTTGCAATGTACAATACCAATGATAAATTTCTTTAATTTTATTCCAATAATCACAAATTTGACTTGTGTGCGTTCAATTAATTTTCTGCTCATCCAATCAAGAAATGAAATCATTTCATTACGAATCCAAAGCTTTATAATTAATTTGTTACTAATTAATTCTCTCCCCGTAGTAGATATATTGAGTTAATTACGAAGTTTATATAAATCGACTTTTATTTATATTAGAAACAGCCTTCTACGTATCAAAGAATGATAAATGGTACATACGACCATGACGATAGCGTAAAAAAATGTGTACAAGAAATGTATAATACACTTACATACGATACAATTTAATGCACCTATATAATAATCATACCTAATTATATAATATAAACAATATAAATATGAGAACTGTTTTTAAGGCATTCCATTGGCATACAGCCTACACTGTTTAGTTATCTGTCCTAATACTATACTTATACTTTCATGAATACACGTCATGAGGAATCTTGATTGTCGTGAAGTGCGACGATCTTTATATTTTTTTTGTATTATTAAGTCTACCTCAGACAGAAGAAATTTTGTCCGATACCGGTACATCAAACGCAGACTTTGATCTGCTGTTTAAGGTGTTTTATTTTTAGTTAAGAGTAAGAAGTGTGTAAGAACTCTTTTTTATAGTACTAAAAAAAAGTCTACGCCATTCCTTACGCGACACTTTTGTAAGCTGATGCAGCTATTGTAGCGCCAGTTGGCGAATTGTAAAATTACTTTGAGTATTAAACAGGTGTGCAAATTTAATTAAATCTCTGTCTTAATTTATCTTCGAGCACCCATGTTGAAAATAACTCAAAAGTTAGAAATCTAACATCGCACATTATTTACCAAAGGTGATGTAGCAAGCATCAGTTACTCTAGTGAATCTTCTATAAGCATTTTATTGTTACTAATGAACGTTACGTGCGTAATCTGTGTAATATACAAGGATAAGAGTGTTTATACCCTTTTTGTGATATTAATACCGAGCTTAAGCCACACTGAGCTTAAACATTTTTATTTGTGAGAAGGCTGAATAGTAAGAACGTCTTGTGAACTAATATCGACTAGACATGTATGCTTCACTTAGCAATGAAGGAACATTTAATTATTTTCTTTAGAATTTTAATACAATTTATGTTTTTTTTTATTTTGTGGGTTATTTGTTTTATAGCTCACTCTATCTGTAGTCTATTGTGCAAGTTATATTATAGTGAAATATTGGATTTCTTCTCAGAATTAATACACAGTTGTAAGGCGAAGTTAAACTTCGTAAAGCTTAACAACTTTTCAAACAAATCAGTGAACACATGTTTTGGAAAATTATTGGTACAAAGGGCTTTGACCCCAATATCTGTATATTGCAGACCAGTAAATTTATATTTAAAACAAAACCTATAATTTAATAGAGAAATATTAGAATATCTCAATGATTTTTATGTGAAAGACAACAGTGACAATCAGTTTATCATAAAGCACGTGGGGTGAAAGTTTTTGAAAACGCATTGGTACAGGGCGCTGGGATTCGAACATGCATCGCAGTAGCAGGCGTCTTCTCAAACCCCACAACCACCACAGCTCTATTTGCCGGTGTTTTATGTAATTTGGGAAAAAGCCTATGCCAGAGCAAAACACATTTTACTTGACAGTTATAAGGGTACACAAGCCTTTGCCATTTAACTTATCTGAATTATACTTAATTAATCGTTCTTTGTAAAATAGAATAAACGATGTCCAGCTTATTCATGTTACATCGTAAGTGTAACGAACGTTTTTCGACATTTTCTGAATAATATGTATTCGGATATATAATAATATGCTTATCATGTACCCTATTATTTAAGGATAGCACAATTAATATATATTTTAGGTAATTCCGTCGTATCTTACGTTAGGTGAGCAGTGACTGAAATTTGTGGTTTCACTGGGAAGCTACACCAATATCTATCTTCGTGGTTGTTATAGACTCTACACTACACTTAAAATAATCCTTGCATGTGTATTGTTAGAATTTAATAACTAAAACGCTAATCTCAGGATCTATTGGTCCGATTCAAAGTATTATTACAGCCCATTTATTTCGAGGTTGACTAGAGCCTATATATCACCACACTAACACCAATAGCCACCCATTAAATTTAGCCTACGCGGGTGATACCACGGTGTACACCTAGTGATATAATAATACGAGATATTATTAATAAAATTTTAAACGGCGTTGGCTGTGAAGGTAATCCTTCACAGCCAACGCCGTTTAAAATCTAAAATATAAAAGATAGGATAAGCACGTGAGTATCTTTGACGTTCTTACTAATTGGGACGTTTTCGTGTCTTCACTTTACGCGCTTGACGTTTCTGTCTCTTTAGTTGTATATAATACAATTGTTATATACAGACATTTTAGTACCATATATGCTTGCTAAATGTGACTATCATACTGCCGTAAATATTTACAAAAAACGCCATAAAATATTAAGTAAATCCAAGCACTGTTATTAGAGAAAATACAGTAATGTATTTGATCGAGTACTCGATAATAACTGATCCAATTTCCTTATTGGATAACATTTTCCTCGACGCAAACAGATTGCTATCGAAATTAGTGCACAAGGAACCTAACAAATTATTTGCTCAAATTATTGATATTGTGACGTCTGGGAGAAATTTTATGGATTTGTGAAACCATATACCTACATACCTTTGAAGGAATAATATTATATTAAAGTTTTTGTCACATAAAGTTCTTATATATTTTTCATTTCGCAGAATAACAAAAATATAATTAATTAAGTGCAAAACTAGAAGTTTTACTTTTTTCTTTGATAGCGTCTAGGTACTATTCGGCTGCGATGTAATTGTAAAGTGTAAATTTTAAACTAAGGTAATTAATTAATAATATGGAGTATATGAAGTTATTAGTTGTCTATTTTATTCAAAGTATCTGGTGCCTAGGAAGCAACCACTCTGCGACCATTATCAACATCTACCTGGTCTTATCCAATACATTTTTGAGGTCGTCAGTTGATCACCTAATTTTTATACGAAGCGACCGCAGCTGACTTTCGTAGTCCCTTTTACGAGGCAAATTGGTAATCTAGGTTAAACCAGTTGTCAAACTCTGTTAGGCCTCCGACTGGCCTGTTACAATTGCACAATATGTAAAATTGGCACTCTGCAACCAAGGCGTTTGAATTAGAACAATAATACTGTACAAATTATTTTAATTACATTTTTTTTTCATACAATTTAACTACTGAATTCTAATGAAGTCAACAAGCATTATACGGCTTGGATATCTGAGATTTGTATTGAATATAAATGAGACCCCAAAGTCGATACCAAACGACAGTATCTTCATAAAATTCTTATTCTGTGCTGACTACAACGCCTCCTCATTTTGGGCTGAATCAGCTTTATTTCTCCGTATTTATTGAGTCCACATTCATGAATAAAAGATTAACCTTTTCGCTACTAATGAAAGGCCTTATAAAATAGACGAACTTTAGTGATTTTCCCAATAAATTTGATGACCTTAGTGAAAAGCACTCCGATCCTATCTAGTTTTGGTTAGGCAGTTATAATGTACATTCAAAGTAATGATTAATATCCCCTTATTATTTGGATTTGTATCCCAAAGGTAAACCCTATTACGACGACTCCGTTGTCTTTTCGTCAGTCCGTCTGTCTGTCACCAGGATGTTTCCCATAAACCGTGTTCGTTATAAATACTAAAACACCTAAAATAAACATTTAAGGGGGTTCCCTAACAACAAACGTGATTTTTTGTTGTTTGTGTAGATGATGGTACGAAACCGTTCGTGCGCGAATCTGACTCGCACTGGGTCGGTGTTTTTGTTGGTAACATGATCTAGATATAACATCTTAATTTCGGAAAGCAATCATCTCTCAAATTGAGTAATATTAATATGTTGGTTTATTATTATGTTATTTAATAATATTATTATGTTGGTTTGCAGATAATAATATGTACCTAGATTAGATATGAGTGCAATTAAAAATGACGAATTTTTCATTTTTAATCTCAAGATCACTTTATGAAAAAAAAAATATTATAATGATATCATTATTAAATAGAATACTTACCTATTCAATAGATAACAATGTATTAAAAAGATAATACGAAGGTACACTCTTTATACACGCGCCTTTGTATTGTACCAACAAGCAAGTCGGAAGGAACTATTTGTATTGAAGGAAACTATTTATGTAGTGTCAATACTATTTACAGTGAGCTTACAAATAGAGTGACTGAAAATTTAAACGATTTTCAAGATTCTACCCAATACATAGAAAATAGAAAAATGTTATTTTAGTTATGAGATTCGAGCATTAGTTATTGGTATATTAAATTTCATAATAAATATACTAATTACCAGAAAACAATAAAATATACCTACCTAAAAACTGGGGGCTCAAGATTTGACTTATGTGTATATATTGAACAATTCACACAATATCTCAAATATTCAAATTATAGCCTATGTTATTCTGGCGTTAAAGCTATATTATTGTGAAGTGTTATAAAAATACGTTGAGTACCTAGTTTTTGCGTGAATGGGTAACAAACAACCATAGATACAGACTTTTGTGTTTATAATATATAATAGGATTCTTCACTGCTTAAAACAGGAGCCTGATAATTTATGCCACTAAAATTGCTCATTTAAAAACTATAATGAATATCTTTAGATCTTTTGTTAACAGGTTTCGTCACAGAGGGCGTCCCTGTGACGAAAAGTCAGGCTAATTAGCACTTTTTCTTACTGTCTAACAAATGCGTTGTATTTAATTTTTCATACACAATACAAAATACAAAAAAAAATCGTTTTATTTGTAAATATTTTTTTTAGGTTATATGGGAAAGTACTCTCGGCTTTCGTAGAACGTTTCCAAGCGATAATGAATTGGATTATTTTTACTCTAGCTTTCTCTTAGCAATTTCATCTGCTTGGAGTTCTTTTTGCGCCGACTCATAACAAATTATTTAGTTCGCATAAACGGTATACTGTAAGTAGCCGTAATATCTTCACAGGGTCTAACATGGGTCCCCCAGGCGGTATACAGATATTTTACATCACCTACTTATCACCGATGAGTAGGTGTCAATGTTAAAAATGATGTTGACGTTGTCATTCGGGCACTATACAGGCTTAAAGTTTACTCCCACGAAGTTTTCTTTCGCCGTAAATTAAAACCTGAGGTATTTTATATCTTACAGCAGCACCTTAAGGTCGCTTTTCCTCCAATTCATGTGAGTACATTTATAACTTCAAATTAAGGGCAACATTCATGTTTGACATAAAGTCTACTTTAACTAAGTCCACTCCATTGGTCTCCGAAGGTGCCTGGTTTGTTTTTCTTTTGCTAAGAAATGTTTGTATCAAAAATATGAAAATAGCAAGTGTCACGATCTGTCATGTTGGTTTATTATTATCCTCGTTGAAATGTGGGTGGTATGCTTCTCAGCCATCCCTTCGGTACCCTTACAGTAACATGCGTAGGTATATAACTGGAAGGAACAATACCCGAAGTGTATTCAAGCTAAACCGGCTATAGACAATATTACAAGTTGGACCCGTGTAGCTCGACATATTGGTTTTGTTGCCTTAAATGGGGCTTTGTATACATTCAATGTCGGTTCCAGCTTTGCTTCCATTCTCTCGTGTTTTCCTCGAAGGCGACTTATTGAGAATCTTGCCCATTAGTTATATAATTTGTTCCATAAAACCTTTTTGTGTACAGTGTTACGAAGTTTCATCAACTAAAAAAAAATGGTCAGATGCTTGATCGTGAATATACACACACGGCTAGTGACAACTTTAAAGATTCTAATTTCAATACTAAGAAGGTGAGCAATTCCAGTACATAATAATAAAAATGAAAACACTTCATTAGTTATTTAGTAACCTTCATAGTGGTTTATTAAAAGCCCAAAAATACATTTCAAAGTTAAATTTGAGACTCGACTCTTGGAAGTAGGCAAGCATTTTATGTATGCATGTCTGTTCCTCAAGCTATGGTTTTATTTTCTGTCCATATCCAAAACAAATAAAAGCTTTCATTAAAATTAGAACACTCGGTACTTATTGATAATATGTATCTGTATAAATATAGGGGTAAAACGGCTAAAGGTTGCTCAAAGCTTACATTGCTAGCAAAGCTAGTAAAACAATAGAGTCGTGGCGGCTTGTAGTTTGGCCAGTCGCCTTCTACGCAAGCGACGCAAGTTTGAATCCCCGAAGGGCCTGTACCAATGAGTATTTCTAAAAATCTTATGTGCAGTGATTTCACACCACATGCTTTACGGTGAAGGAAAACATCGTGAGGAAACCTGCATATGTCTGAGAAGACATAGACGTATGTATAGTACCAGAGACTGTCACGTTGGCACTTAATCATCTTCGTTCACCGAATACGTAGAAAAAATCCAATCAAATACATTTTGGAATGCTACTGTGTAAAAATCTAAATCATTTTAATAGTAAAATAAAAGTCCTTGGCAAACAAATTTATAAACAGCTAAACTCATCAGCAGCTCATTATCACTTCAAATGTAAAAATATGTAAATTCCTTAATAAAGACATACATTTCCAGCCCACATTGTATTGTTATGCAACATTAGTATTATCTGCCCGCACGTAATGAAAACGTTAACTTATTAACGGTAATGATTTTGTTAGACGTTTAGTTTCATAACCGTTAATAGGTATTATGAAACTGGTAGTTCATTTTTCATTAAGTAAGCATCAGTTGCTAATGTTTGGGATTGTATTTCTGTCATCATCATCATCATCATATTCAGCCCACATGCACCCACTGTTGGGTATAGGCCTTCCCTGTGACACGCCTTTGCTCTCGGTTAGTCTCGACCACAGTTTCCCAGCCGTCCGCGCGATATCGTCGGCCCACCGAGCGGGTGGTTACCACTTTGGTCCACCTTCCGTCTTCCCGTCTCATCAAGTGTCCCGCCCAACTCCACTTCAGCTTGGTGATCCGTGCACCCACGTCATCGACCTTGGTCCGGCGTCGGATTTCCACATTTGGTACACGGTCTACCAGGGATGTTACTTTGTCTACAGGCCCAGAGTCTGGGGGCCTACCATCATCGGTTTAAGCAGGGCGTATAAAGAACTTCTGAGCTTTGGCGTTTTTTTGGTACCGTACAATTAAACGTTGAAGCTCTCCGTACGCGCAGCTTAAACGATCGTAGTTGGCCCCCTGGTAGTGTTCGGTTGACGCTCGTCATCCACATAAGAAACTGAGCTCCTAGTTAAGCGACGTACAATCGTTTCACAGGTTTTAGTGCCTTGTAAAGCGGAACACAGTATTATTTCCACTGTGTTGGTGACACCAACTAGTTGGACTTTATCCTGGGGTTCTTATCTTTATTACAAATGAAGTTACTTCCGCTGTCCGTTCGCTTAGATCTTTAAGCTCAACGGATTTTAATTCAGTCTTCAGCAATTCCCGGTTCGTTATCTAGTTCTCATATCTAAGTTCATAATCTTGTTAATGTAATATCTGCTATGCGTGTAACATACATAAATAAATGAATAAGATTTTTATGCATAACACACTCATGTGTATATTCAAAATTACTAAAAATGGCCATGGTTTTGAGTCAAGCCTCGTGTTCGTATTTATCCTAACCATTTTTAAGAATTATGTACAGATTACTGAATAATATTATAATATTAATGTTGAATTAATATTATTCGTGTCCTGTGAAATTGAAAATGATTAATTTACATTACAGTTTAGGCCCTGGTAAGGCACTTATGAATGTCGAGGAGTTTACCACCGGTTCGGAAGCTAACCTTCTGAGAAGAAATGGCAAGAAACTCAGCTGGCATCATGTACATTTCATTACATAGTTAACAATGATTATTCACAAAGGGAAAATTATATTAGCATGCATATTGTAAAAAATAATAATTAAGAAAGTAAAGACAATACCAAATGATTTAAATAACATGTAACCTATATGTAGGTATGCATATTTATTTGTATCTACATTACACTCGAGCAAATACGAGGCGAGTGGCTAGTTTCCATTATGTTGTATCTAATGTTTGCGAGAAGACATTGCGATCGTGTTTTATACATTGCTGCTAAAAAAACAGAAATATTTCTTATATTATTTTAGTATTCAACTGCAAAACAAGACAGTCTAACGAATTATTAACAGTCACAAACACATAACGCGCAAACGAACTCTTCATAATTGAGTACTTCTTGTCAGGTGAGAAATACTTCTCTTCAAGTTTAATTAGCTTATTATGAACTTAAAAAATCCTTTCATTTTAATGTTCGTAAGAAGATTTTTTTGTTTAACTTATATAAGTACTCACATGGATAAAATCACACTACACCAATAAACGCGCTAATCTCATGGAATACTGGTCCAATTTAAAAAATATTTTAGTATTAGAAAGCCCATTTATTGAGGAAGGTTATATGTTATATATCATCACGCTAAGACAATTTGCGGGTTATAGTTAACGTTAGGCCAAAGTAACTATTCCACGCAGACGAAGTCGCTAGTTAAAGGTTAACTTTTCACGAATGGTTTAATTAACTATACGCGTTGACTAAATCTCAAAAGCTACAGTAACCGTGCCCATAACAGTAACATACATAAACTGCACTTGTGTTTAAGATTGCTTCCACTTACGGAGCCCGCTGTTCCCTTCAGGAAGTAGATTTTACTTGAGTGTGTTTCAGTAACTATCTGGCTTCATTGCATCTTTTCTCTACTTTGGGAGATCCCAATTAACTTTGCCGCCTTTCAAATTAATTACATCAATTTTGCAAGTTTTTTTTGCTCGTCATTGTTTATCTTCGTGAGTTATTTTTGTCATAGAAAATTGTAGCACGTAAATGATTGATTAATAAAAATACAAATAAAATTATTCGGAGAATTTGTATGTTCACAGCTGGGATTTTTAAAATATCGTAACACGTCCTAGGTAACAATATTTAATCTAAAATTCTAAGTCCTGCCTTATGTATATCGAAGAACAGCCTAACTAAACGGCTGTGTTCGTGGTGAAGTGTAAACACTGAGAAAGGGTTTCCCGAAATTCCATCCCTAAGGAGCAAGTGGTTCAAACCAGTACACCATAAAATACTGAACGTTATAAAAACATCTGGAGCGAGTCGAACTCGTAAATGAAGTTACACTTCCAAAAATATTTTGAACTTATAACAAACCATGGAAAGAGCTTGTTAGCACAAATTTGATTGATTGTCCAGCTTAATTATGTAGGCATCATGGTACAAAATAAATCAACCGCGTTTAATAAGTGTTGAATAATCGGCACTTTCAATAAATCGATATCATTGGGACATTGACCTTATAAGTGAAGACCGGTGCGGGTCAATTACATAGGAACGTTCTTTACAAATATAATCCATATATAGTAATTTATATAGCATCAATGTTTAGTAACGTGTTTGTTGTGAACCAATTTTTTTTACTTGCGAAAGCAGAATATGGGACGAACTTGCTTGGTCCGTATACGGAATTAATCTAAATATTTAGATGGTTGATTTAATAATTCGATGTGTCACGTGGCACTTATAGATATAATTATCGAAACATAACTTAAACTGAAGGTAGGTGCAAAATTCATTCTTTCATTACATTTTTTAAGTCGTAGTTAGTTTGTGTACCTCGGTTAAATTGTGGAGTATGTTTAATCAAGTGTATGGCACAAATACGACATAAATATCAAACAATGTCGCGAATGTTTTCTTATGTGAATGTTGAATCATAAAATGTTCTGAGTCAGACTGAAAATATGTCATTCAACCAAATTAAACGAGGGACTTAGAAACTTTAATCTAATACGAAAGCAATCAAGAATATTATACTAAGTCGGTTTACTTCAAGAAATAACTAGTATGAAATACATGTACAAAACATCGCTGAATGCAGATAATATAGGTATCTAATTAGAAAACTTCGTCTTCATTTAAATACGTTTCTTGGGCTAATTGCTACCTTTTCGCAGCTGTCGGGATATTTATAGAGATGAGATAAACTGCATAAAGAGTTGTTTTAATTCGATAAAAAAAAAGTTTAATAAAGGGAAAAATTGTCACTCGGTTAAAAACATATATTATGATCATTATTTACCTTCAGTTTTTATCCTGTTACTTGGAGACTCTCTGTGCATTCGTTCTGTATAAATTCCCTTTTAATCGACAATTTTTTTTATCCACCAATTATTCGAAGTGTAGCATCAAACTTTGTATCAAATTATCAAATAGGTACCGACTTCAAAAGTAAGTAGGTAATTAATTCCACGTAATAATTGTATCGTCTTTTTGAAAGCGATTTATTTTTATTTAATCATCATTCCGTGTCCTTATAATGTGGGGAGAAGGACAACCATAAGAAATTCGGACGGATTGTGTGAAACGTGACATGGCTATGATGGGAATAACGATAGGTAACGGCTGATAGAAATAATTCGAAGAGAAAAACATATCGCGTCGACTATAAATAACATGAAATAAGAACCAAAAAGAAAGAATATCATCGACATATATTTTCAACTATCGTCTGCTTTATAAATTTAGTAGCCACATAAACGTTATTCTTGAAGTTTATTATTAGTTGGAAGCATAACAAACACATTTTGTCACCGTAACGACACGATAGAGTATTATCTTGTTTACTTCCATTGCCTGTAGCCGCTAGACAAAAATTATGGTATCTATCAAAAATCTACTATACCAAAATTGTTAGCAGTCGATCTTGTATTATAATATACATATGCTCACGCCTGTAGGTATTCCCCGAAGGGGTAGGCAGAGGTGTTGTAATGCCCAAATGATTAAGTGCCAACGTGACAGATGGTGAGTCCATCGCCGTCTCAGAAACACGGCATTGAATTACTTCTCAGACACAGACGCAGGTTGTCTACGATGTTTTCCTTAACTGTGGAGCACGTAGTGTGAAATTACTGGACATACATTTTTAGAAAACTCATTGGTACAGGCCCCGCAGGTGAAGTGGAATTTAATTCGCTTGCGCAGCAGGTGACTGCTCAAGACCCATGGCCACCATATAATATTGTAAGATTTCACTTTAATATGATATGGCAACAGCAAAATACTATATAAAATATGGCATACATACACACTGTGGGTAGGCAGAGGGGGTCTCATAGGACACCCATATGTCGCCACTTATATTGAATTCACATTTAATAGAAGGCGAGCCTATTAAGTAACCAGGCACTATTTCAGACTCAGGGCTGCTACTGAGAAATTACAGACGGAAAAACCAATTAAACAATTTTACTTTGCTCAACCTTCGGAACGAATCCGGGACCTCATGTTCTGCAGAACAGTTTGCGCCCATTAATTTTAAAATGTGATTGACGTTTTTTATTACATTCACACAGAAATGTAAAGTAGTTACATGAAGCCACCCAAAATAAGCATAGTGAAAATACGTGAGCGAAAAAACGGAATATATCTTTATTTGCAAACAAAGCCTCAAAACGAATGATTTGGGTAAAACCTTCCACTAAAAGGTTTCCCTGATAAGTTCTGGATGATCTCCGATTAGATGACCTTTGAACCAAACTCGTTTATTCGCTTACGACGCCTGGAAATGACTGGTCTCTCGTCGGTTCTCACTTCGTTTACTTTCCCTCTGTATTCTTTGTGCACTTTTATGCTACCTGCAAAATTTACTGTAGACCGATTCACGTAATGAAACCGCAAATGTATCGTGACGACTTAGTCGTTGATAGTGGTTTCATATTCATTATCTTAATATATATTTCTATACAGATAAATAAATGTGAAGTATCAGCTTGTAATTCCATATTAACAGCTTTACACTAAATGTATTGCCGTCCCATCGGACTATGAGAGTGATAGAATAAAGAGTGCACCTGTGATTGCGCACACACTTGTGCATTATGATATCTCCTGCCCACATGACTAATCCTCGTTGATATTAGCCGCCGTAACTGAAATTCGGTAGGAGATTATTATTATATGAGTCATAGTCGGTTAAAAGTGTCTGTCTGCTTGTTCCGACTAATCTCCGAAACAGTTTGACCGATTTAACGGGACTTTCACTGGTATATAGGTAATGTTACAAGGATCAACATAGGCTTATGATTACTTTAATTGAAAAATTAATAGTATATGAAATTAAGTCTACTTGGGTTAAACCGCGGGGCACAGCTAGTATCAAATAAAAAACCGAGCTCAGTACAGCACAGATATCCTATCAAACTACGATTAACGATTATGTGAATACCACAGTGCGAGAGGATTTCGATCGCTTGGATTATGTGAATCGGGACCCTGGACTCTAAAAAAGTATACAGTTACAAAATCAAACAGTACTGTCACTATTAAAATAGTTCCTTATCATTTGGTATAATTGAAATGCCTAGGCATATCCCCATCTTGATTTGTTTACTGATTCAATTATTTGCCCCACCGCGTCCTTTCTCTATGGGGAAGGAAATCATCACGTGGCATCCGATAATTAAAGTCCATAAATATTTATAGAATACACTTTGTGATTACCTACAGATATTAGTCGGAAGGGTTAAGCAACAATTCTATCAGGCTACTTTATCCGTTCTGTTTACTCACTCTGTTTAATCACTTTAAATTATAACTAGTCAAAGAGTCATTTTAATCTTTAGATTCTAAATTACAATTGAGATTATTCGATTACGAAAATGCATATACCTACTTTTTAGAAATGTCATGTTTTGTATATACTACACAATTAACGAAAAGGACTTCCCGAGATGAAATAGACAATATCCATTAGTCAAAGGATCAAATACCGTTACGCCTAAATATCTCGTGCAGCTTTCGCAAAAAACTGTGGCTGTCTCAGTGAATGATTGGCTTTGGCAATATCTATTTATATGTTCCTTTTTATGTCCATAGTGTGTAGGATCAATCGGTTTTCTGAACACGTCCAGGGATATATAAGTATTTTTGACATATGTCTGATTTTGCTCCAAGGTAGTACTCGTATGTGTTGACAATCAGGGGATTTTTTTATGTTTTCTAGTAATACTTTGAACTTTACTAACTTAAGCATAAAAACATAAATGGTTAAATTGAGACACATCATTATTTTTTGATCGACTAGCTAGTAAGCTAGTGAAGCAAAACATTTGTTGCGTCATTTGAATATTGCCAGGTGGTATGACTATAACTGTTAACTACAGTACTTGTTTCACTGGTTAAAGATACAGTACACTGCATGTCGGAAGTTTTTCTCCGGTTATTGTAATTAAAAAATGTTCCCAGCCCGGGATCAGGCATCTTTGGTGAATAAGATATAATTCGACTTGTAACCCTGATAACATTAGCAAAGCTAAGATATCTGATGCACTGTATGAATTTTACTAACCAAGGTATTTAGTACGAGCTTTTCATGATAATTCTACATTAAATTTTCATACTGTAATAAAAAAAAACACATTTACTATTCCTGTCATGAATCATTTATCTTCTTAGAATTGGATCACAGAGAACCCTAATATTATTACTTAGAAAGTATTTAATACATTCTGTTTAGGCATACTATGCTAAGGAGTATTCCGATGCAAATGTGCTTCAAACGTCAAACCAATCCTCAGAATGCTAGATTCCAGCAATTGATAATTGAACAAAGAGCTATGTGTGAAATCAATCTATGTAATGTCTTGTGATGTGGTTAGGTCACACTGTATCGAGTAGAATGGATGCCTTACAATTATGTAGCGCGAAATCCTCAGGTGTTACATACCTTGCAGTCCGTCTTGAGATAGGCAAAGAGAAAAGAGAATACCGACAGGGGACTAACTATGAACGTAAGCAGCGCGTCTTAAGAACTTCTTAGCATTCGCGTTTCATTTTATGGTACCAAAATGCTAACAAAATGGTAGCTAAATGCTAGTACCAAGTCGATATCAAGTTCTTTAAACAAAGCGTCCCCAGGGTCCTTATAGATTTACACACGTGCCACTTTCGCATTAGACAAATTTTAGTCAGCAAAGTAAAGACTGTTCGGACGAAAGACAATTAGGTGTCAAGGTGATGGACGCAGAGACAGATGTGCTGTTGAATTCCCTGTCAGAAGATTGCAGGGTTCTTAACGATGTTTTCCTTCATCGTCAAACTCGCGGCGTGACAAATTGGCCGCGCGTAAATTATTAAATAGTTTACAAATCATATTTGTAATGCCAAGGTTCTGTTCATTCTCGAATGCGTAACATGAAGATATAACATGTGACTTGCTCATGAATATGCGATGACAATTGGGTTCTATTAAATTGTACACCTCGAATTTCAGGGAACTTCACACAACTTGTTACAGCGTTGTTGTACAATGACTAAACAAACAAATGAATTGCCGTAACTGGTGATACATATTCACAATGTATTAAGTTTCCGATATTTTAATACATAAACTGTTTGTTAATACCTACAATATATCCCACAAAACGTAAAGTTTGATGGATGAGCAGTATACAACAATCGTGGGATATAATAAATTAGCTCTTAATTCCATAATAAAAGTTTAGCACCCCAATAACACCAATATCCCGAAGGAATAACGGAACCTTTATTGATTATTCACGCTTAAAGAATGGGATCTGTTTATCTGTAACATTTGCTGAGTGATCGATCACTCAACTAAACATTGTTGTGCCTAAAAAACCTTTATTTAATTATTTAACACCAGCATTGAGAACAAAAATATTCACTATGTTTGGATGGAATAAAGACGTTTTCAAGCAGTCTCTATGCTATCTCCGATGCAATCAGCGCTAGTGGCAGCGGTAATACAACAGTACCTATTAGGTAATAAATTAAATGAGGGGTTTATGACATACGTATTTCATTGGACTAGGGCATCAACAATTAAACATATTTTCACATATTTATTATGAGAATCTGATACTGATTACCCTCCTGAAAAATGTCCTTAGTTCATCCTTACAAACTGTACCTTTCGTATTGGATTCAACCCCATTTTTGTAGCCAAAGTTTTGTCAAAATGTATAAGGAAATTTCTTTTGATTACAGATATTCATTGAGGACGCTTTTAAACACGTATGACGAAACATGGACAACGGAGGCAACAGTACCACATTTTATGACGACGGTATTCTCTCCCCGAGTGAGCTCACACTTCGCCGCGAATTCAGTACTTCGGACAATGCAATCAGCGGACTCGATATCTGGCCCATTGATAAATGTATAAAAATTTTACTCATAAACGACACAGAAAAAGACATTGCAAACCAGATATTTTTATATAATGGAACACAGATCACTTGCTTAGAAAATGCTCCAACATTGACAAATAGTACGATAATAAGAGCGAGTGTGCTCACCGCAATGGCTGTACTGTCATTCTTTGGCAATGTTGCTACAATCATAAGCACACAAAGAGGGAAAAGGAGCCGGGGGAGAGCAAGACCTTCATGGACAGCGATATACAGCCTGATATTCCAATTGAGTATAGCTGATTTGCTGGTGACAATATTTTGTATGGCCGGTGAAGCGGCGTGGTCCTTTGCCGTGCAGTGGTATGCGGGTAATATTGCCTGCAAAATCTACAAATTTCTGCAGATGTTTGCTTTGTATTTGAGCACGTTTATTTTGGTTCTAATTGGAGTGGACAGATGGCTGGCCGTTAAGTATCCCATGAAAAGCATGGCCACGGCAACAAGGAGTGGTAGACTAGTCATAATTGCGTGGGTGTTAAGTGCTGTATTCAGCATACCGCAGGTTAGTACTACATAACTTAATTTATTCTGAGGTTATATGATCCATAGTTCACTATTCATTAATAATAAGCTATATATATTTAAAAAAATCTGTTTCTCGCTGTTTCACCCGCGTAGACGGAATTTTATTTTTTTATGTTTTTATTTTCCCTATTAACTGTCATATGAATTTAGGGAAAAGCTGTTTATTTGGAATTACAAACAGACATTTCAATTTTATTTATCTGTATAGAAAAATCTTTCTGATTCCTTCGCTGCTCTACAACTTGATAAAACTTTATCTTCAGGTATGTTTCGTCTAGTTGTAACTTTATATTTGCTTTAGGTACTTCTAACCAAATTTCACGAGACACAAGATTTCGAATAGGAGCAAAGTTTGCTTTAATCCTAATTAACATGCGAGGTTTACCCAAACGCTTCGGGCACCAAGCAGTCTTTATTTAAGTTATAGCCTCCTATTGCTACATAGAAATTCTTTCCGAAATTGCATATAATTTATTTTCGGATTGCATTTGCATGAATGAATTTCGTATCTTCTTCTTTATGGAGCCTGGACTTTCAAGGCCAACATTTTTAAAACAGAGCATCGGCTCTTGGTAAATATACATACATATGCTCACGCCTGTATTCCCCGAAGGGGTAGGCAGAGGTGTTGATATCACAACACCCACTTTTCACCGTATTTGATTAAGTGCCAACGTGACAGATGGTGAGTCCATCGCCGTCTCGGACACTTTACATACGTCATTGAATTACTTCTCAGAAATATGCAGGTTTCCTCACGATGTTTTCCTTCACCGTAAAGCACGTGGTGTGAAATCACTGTACATAAGTTTTGTACAAAAAACTCATTGGTACAGGCCCCGCTGGGATTCGAACTTGCGTCGCTTGCGTAGCAGGCAACTGCTCAAAACCCCGAGGCCACCACGGGTCAAAATATAAATTTAAAAATATACTTCTATTATTTTTCCATACATCATCGAACATTTAATATCTTCTAACATCTACACTTTAAAAATTAAATGATATAGTTTTCTTTTTAAATTGATGTGTACCACCTCCGATAATCTGTGCCAAAATATACGTTTAAAAATTCTCGACTCTGTATACTTGTAATCTAGAAATATTGGTCACACTATTCCGACGCAATTAAAAGTTTTCTCTGACGGGAAGATGTTCAAGATAAAGAGAAAAAGTTTTTCATGACTTAGTGGTATAGAAAAAGAACAACTTACTTTACAAACAAGCTACAAACGGCATATTAACCTATCGATCAGAATATTGCCTCAGTATGCAACTAATGGTTATACTATATACTATATTATTGATAAAATTAAGATTCTATCTGCGTTTTGAAGTCGATTTACAATGAAGAATC
This sequence comes from Watsonalla binaria, assembly GCA_929442735.1. NCBI lineage: Eukaryota > Metazoa > Arthropoda > Insecta > Lepidoptera > Drepanidae > Watsonalla > Watsonalla binaria. The sequence goes on from OV838932.1 coordinate 5,647,852, forward strand.
CTTGACAATCAGTATTGATTCTTTAGACAGTTTGGTCGTGACGAATGTTAACTTCAATTGAAAAAATATTTAAAACTAGTGATGAATGAATAAATGTTCAGATTTACCATATGCATAACTGTATTATAATTATTATCTAACGGACAATGTTTGATATCAAACGTTATTCTACAGATGAATGAAAATAAAATTTTCGGATTCTAAAGCGAAACAGTTATTTTCAAACTTAAACTCAAATGGTTAAAATTACGAGTGGTACCACTTGCCTGATAATAAAAATAAATAAAAACAAATCAGGTAATGGGGAACGCGGTCCCAGTCGCCTGTATCCTCAAAAATCTTTATTCGATTAGACATTTAACAAAGTACTTTCAAATCGTCAGAATGAGATAATTATATAGGATACTGAGGTTCGGAAGGTTGCTTTTACTGAGAAGAACTTGGCAAGAAACTCAGTAGCTACTCTATATAAAAATATTATACAATTTTAAGAATACAAAATAAATGACCTAAGAAATTTAAGACGATTTTGTGTTTTGATTTTGTGTTTGCTCTCAATATATATTTAATTTTGGAAACTTAATTGGTTTAAGTTTATTTTAAATATGTTTAGTTTAAAATATGTTGCATAAAACTGTATATTTCCTTTACTTAAATAAATAAATAAATATTTTGCTGATCATGCCATATTTTATTTTCATTGTACGTACAGACACAAGCCGAGTACTATATACCATAGAAGTTGTACAGACTAGAGAAACTAGTAAAGTCCGCTGCTCGTATAACTTTGACGTATCTTAGCTGCTAACACTGACGTTGCGCCATCTAGTCTCAGATGAACTGAAGCGGCAATAAGAGGAAATGTGAGTTATTGCATCGGCATATCTGACTGAACGGGTACGCTAATGTAACTTCAAAACTGTATCTTACTAGTCATACGTACATAGTATTCTGTATCTAACATAGTAACTTCATTGTTCTCGTAAGTAGGAGTATATATTTTTTTATAATTAAATATTCTTCACAAACACAGTAATTTAAAAAACTTTTATGGCGTCACATGCAATCCTTCTATTTTTGAATTTGTTTCATAAAGTTGGAAGCTCAAACTCAGTTTCATGTAATTTTTCCCCTAAATCGTTATAAAGCAAGAAAAATGTAGCAAACATTTTCGTAGCGGGGCTTTACAAAGTAAAAAAGTTATCGAAATACATAAAAATATCCGAGGCAAAATATGGCTTTACTTTAACGTTATTTTAGGCGTGTCGAGATTCCGGGTTATGCAGTCTCATGGTCGTGTAAACGAGTCAATCAATTTAGAAAACGGTGCGTCAGTCAATTTCATTAAGCCACCGAGCTTTGGCAGTTTTGAATAAATTCTTATAAATCGTCAGGAAAAATACGAACACGACGCGACTCGAACCCACGACCTCTGCAAACAGTCGCTCTGCCAACTCAGCTCGTGATCCTACCTCATGCTTCGATTTTTCCTTCCCTAGTTTTGCGGTTTTAGGGACCGCTTAAATCATTTTGGCCTCGACCATTTTTAAGAATTTAGAATGTAAACATGTGTATCGTACATAAAAATCTAATATACCTGGCACTATACATCATCAAATAGCAATAGAAAAGTATTCAAATTATTTGATGGTGGCCGTGGGGTTAGCAATCGCCTGCTACGCAAGCGAAGCAAGTCCTAACCATACAAATGAGTTTTCTGAATACTCATGTGCAAAAATGTCACCCTCGTGCTTTACGATGAAAAGAAACATCGTGAGGAAACCTGCTTATACATGAGAAGTTATTCAAATACATAGTAGACGAAGAGGACCTCACCCTCCGTGAGGTGAAAAGTGGGCGTTTTTGTTACAACGCATCGGTGACCCGTTCGGGGATTCTTCTAGGATGACATGAGCATATTTCAGTATTAATATTTTTTTTTTCTTTGATCCTTTAATTTCAATTTCAATTTCAATTTATTGCTTTAAAACATATTCTTAATTTAGCACTTACAGGTAGTGAGCGGTAACACTATAAATTAACAATATGTACCCTGTTGGGCACAGCAATTTTTTGAATTTTTTAGAAGTAATACTGAGGATACAGGCAGAGGTGTAACAACGCCTTCATATTGCCCAAGATTATTCGCGGTGTGTCAGATGAACCTTTCTAATTTTTTTCATATTATAATACTGTGAAAATTGGCACTTTCAAACTTGACTCACATACGCATTAAAATGTTATGTATTCTGATGATTGAAATAACTTGCTCACTGGTATGTTTTTATAATAAATTATTTTCGAGATTAAAATAGATAACAATAGTAACGTGGCTTATTCTAACCAGTGTGCGGTATAGCGATATTAGGAATTCTCTGCGGTCAAGTTTAAATATACTTTGTTGGCAAATTGCCCATTTTAATCCACAAACGTTCAAAAGTTGGGAGCAAAACTTTTTCCCGTAAACTACACGTACATACGTTTATGAATTTTTTTATTCAAAAATTTCTAATCTCTGAAGTACGAGCCTTGAAAAAGATGAATTGTGAATTCGTCACGAGCGATTACCATATTATGTTAAAAAATTGCGCTGTTTATTTGTTTGCGCTAGATTTTATATTGGCAGTATTTTATGGTAGCTCTTGTATATATTCTCATTGTCATTCACTTGCGAATTTACCCGTCACGATTTAAACCTCTTGGCCGTCTCTGGACCAAACTATATTACAAATTTCAGTTTAATCAGTACCAGCAGATCTCCTGAAATCTAACAGACATGACTTATTTTCCCAAAAGAGTTTCAAAGGTCGGTTAGATCGCACAGTGATTACATTTCCCCAAAGCGTTCTCCTTATATGAAAATTTACTTTATTCATTTATAAGATAATGTAACATTATATTGCCACCAACTTGGATTAATTTGTTTCTTTTGTTTCAGGCGGTGATATTCAGAGTAGCTCGAGGGCCATTCATTGAAGACTTTCACCAATGCGTAACCCACGGATTCTATACAGAGCGTTGGCAGGAACAGGCCTATACCACGCTGTCACTGGTGTTCATGTTCATTCTACCGCTCGTTATTCTGGTGTCAACTTATGTTTCTACTGTCAGAACTATCGCACGTGAGTAACATACCTTTGGCTAAGAGTATGCCGACACACAAGTCCGCGCAGAGCAGAGTAGATTTTATTATGCATTGAACCTTATTGAGGCCAGCCCCAACAACGCAGATATGAATTTGAAATTACATTTCTTGTTTGGACCTGCATCACCTGCCATACGCAGTCTTTTCACGCTACATTTTTGAGTTAACACATATTGCACCAATTTCATCATATCCCTGGCTTTAACCCATACACTGTTGAATCGGCACTTAATTCAAACTAATGTGGCTGATCACCTGATTTTTATACGAAGCGACTGTCATCTGACCTTCGTAACCCCTTATACGACTGGTTGAACCCAGATTACCGATTCTTCGCGAGATATTAAATTGGCAACCGGGACCCAACGGCTTAACGTGCTCTTCGAGACACGGAGGAAACTTGGATAGTCACCTACCCACTGCCTTTGGTTATGTTCACAAAAGCAACTGTGCCACGAGCTCCTCTATAGGTATTGAACCGTTTTATTCCTTTATTCTTACATAATCTTCATTCTACTTGAACATGCTCGCTGATTAGGAGTGTCTAGTACCTATCAACGGATCTCAGTTTATATTTACAGCAACATAGTTTAAAAATTGGGCCACAGTGTTTGTTTCTTTATTGTAGTTACAATTACAGCAACATATATCCCACTATATTTTTTAATATGTAAGAAAGTATTTTTTTAAATACTCCACTTTGTGGATCAATTATTGCTCCAAAACATAAAATCAATTTAGAAGTACTGGCAATCATTTTGTACTGTAACAAAACTAAGTTCCATTATCAAATAATGAAGTTGACAAATCACAAAATGGAAAAAATATGTTGTGGCTCTGTTAATTTTGGAGGCACTCAGCAAAGTTACTTGAAGTACGGAAATGGGCAACTGTTTAAAAACAAAAGACATGTCTAACTTTTGTTTCTGTTTACGTGAAGACTGACGACTGTGGAAGATCCATTGGCAATTCATTTCGTTGCTCTAAGTACTTTAATAATTATTCGATTGCCTGAAAACTTCTGTGTTGATTATTATAAATTGACCATTCAGCGGTAGGCATAACTGAAAAGGGTACTCTATACTTATATATAAAGCTGAGGAGTTTGTTTGCTTACTTGAACGTGCTAATCTCAGGAACTACTGGTTTATAAATTTAAACATTTTTCAGCGTTAGATAGCCTATAAAGGAAATCTTTAGGCTATATATCACGCTAAGTCCAATCGCGGGTTAGCGTTAGCTCAAACTAACTATTCCACGCAGACGAAGTCGCGGGCAGAAGCTAGTCTTACATAAGTACCCAGTACCTTTCACAGCTAAATTATGCTACTAGGAATAATTTGTGTTCTTATGGTGAATAAGATTGCAAGTAATTCATAGAAGACAGGATGAGGGGTGGAAACGCTGTTCTAGTAATCGTTACCAAATTGGTTTAATAATTTATAACACATTTGATACGTATGCTCACGCCTGTATTCTCCGAAGTGGTAGGCAGAGGTGCTGTAATTACAACACCCGCTTTCCACCGAAGATGATAAAGTGCCAACAAGACAGATTGTGAGTCTATCGCCGTCTCAGGCACTATAAATGCGTCTTTGAATTACTTTATGGTGTGAAACTACTGCACATAAGTTTCATCAAAAACTCACCTTTTGATGTTATTTTAATTATGAATTCAATGTTGGTGATGTTCAAGATTAATTAATTAGTTAGTTAATAATTATATTAGTTGTACTGGAGATTAAATTGGTAATAATTTTGGCTTCTCATGAACCGCCCTCTATCGTAACAAATACTAATTCGTTTATATTTGGAGCAATGATACGGTTTAATTCAAGTAGAATGTTAATTGCAGAAACATTCAAGTTGTTTGTAAAGATAAACTTCTTCAGCTACAAAACTATCTTTAAATAAACTTCAAAGCTTTCCTTCTAACTTAACATATAGATGTGCGTCAAAGTTTCACCCACGTAGAGTTAATTTCATGGGCGGTTTGCAGAACGACTTTTTTAAATAAAAGAAGGTATATTTTAAATAATTCCTTGTAATTTGAGCTATCTGCCAGTGAAAGTTCCGTTGAAATCGGCCAACAGTTTTAGAGATTAGCCGTAAAAAACAAGCAAACAAACATACAATTATGTTTTTTTTAAAGATTGGTATTTCATATGGATTATATATATAGATAGAGTTAAAACCTGTTACTTTGGAACTACGAACAGACACTTTAACTTTGTGTATCGATAAGTATATGTTTAGATGTATAAATTAAAAAATGAACAAAACACCTATTAGAACAAGTAAATGAACAAGAATATAACGTTTTAATTCATTCAGTAGCTCATCCCACTAGTTGGTTGAGGTGCGAGCTACTGAATAATGTACATTAGTTCACAATTTTGTATTTTGTACATGTACATACACGCAAAAGGAAGGGTACAAATCTGGCAATAATGCCGGCATTCAAATCAAAGACTGCCTATCAGTAAATATGTTCCAGGGTCCTTAAAAGCTTAATTCGATTTACACACGGTAATACAAACAAGTAGGTTCTATCGTCTATACGCATTATTCGGTTCGATAGTCAATCCGGGGAGTATTCGATTTGTGATCCAATAGTAAAGGGTACAAAAGTTGTAAAAAAAGGTAAAGGATACCGAGAATCCTGGTGGCCAATTATAAGCCAGATTGGATTTCATGATTGAACCACACGAATATGGTTTTGTTATATACGACACCGTAAAATTGTAAATACTGTTGGACTAATATAATCTATTTCGCAAGATTGTGAACTGTCGAAAGATTGTAAGCCGCGACATACTGCTTTCAATTTAACGTATTATTAATCGGTAGATTGTAATCTTTAGAAGTGGAACGGTTGGTAGATTGGTTCACAATCTTTCGATAGTTCACAATCTCGCCAGATGGATTATAATCTGACGTATTTACAATTTTACGGTGACAAATATAACACCACACACATAAAGGGAAAGTTTAACCCGTGGCGAGCCTCCGGTAAATTGTTAATTAAGTACCTACCGTACCCGTCCTTGGGGTCACTCCTGTCTCTGTACCAAATTTCAACAATAACCATATTATTATAAAAGATGGTTTAAGCCAAGGCTAACCATCCGTTTTGAAATCTGCACCACAAAAAGACATGGAAGTACTTTTAAACCCAGGATTATCTAGCGATAGTTTTAAGAAGGGGAAAAAGATAACGGGATTTCCAACTTCGGATTAAGCTGAGCGTATTGAGAACATCTGAGCCGCCATGCTTCATCAAAGCTCAGAAGTTCTTAATACGAGCTTAAACGATCACAGTAAGCGACAAGGTCACTATTATATTAAAATATAACGAATTGGTTAAAATTAGAATATTTTTCAGCCTTCCATTCCTACCGCCCATTTTTATTGCGAAATGTATATGACAGAACAACGTATGCCAGGTAAGCTACTAATATATTAGTATAGATTTTGAAGTTAAATGAATTAAAGCCATTAAAAATGCAACCTTGTTAAAGTCTCAATCGCCCAGTAGCCCGCCTCACTAAATGAAAACCGTAACAATGTCTTTGAGGTAATGATGACTTAGTCGTTGTCAGTGTTTTCATATTCATTATATCGCAGAAAAATTGCTCAGTCTACGACAGAAATACGATTTCGCATCATTTGATTGCCACATTGGGACAGGATTGTCACAGCTCAATAGCCAGGGTCTAAGAGTATGGCTATGGTATCCCCTGCCTGTCGTAAGAGGCGACTAAAAGGGGGCCGGAGGGCCTGCTGGCGGTGGTCGGGGTGGGAGCTTTGACCACCGAGCCGCGGGCCCGGGAAGGTGGCAGCGCGACGTGGCTCGCGCTGCCTTGCACAGCGAGGTCTTCAGGGGCGGCGTCACAGCTGCCCCGGCGATGTGTCCCGGCAAAGTGTGGGGGGACACCGGTGCGTTCTATCAGAGTACCCGGAGTCCCCCCTGAGCACTGAGGATGGCCACCGGGGGGGTTTTAGTGCGGTAAGAATCCCACATACCCCGATCTGCCTCTCCCAGGGCGGTTGAAGGTTTCCCCCCTCGTCAAAAAAAAAAACTAAAAAAAAAAAGGATTGTCACAGCTGCCCCGGGGATGTGCCCCGGCAAAAGATTTGGATTGAATGACCCCAATCGTTCGACGATAATTCATTCGTTTGTTTTACGTGAATCAATGTACAGGGACGTGAGCATCAAGTAAATAACACGCTAAGCCATTATGAAATATTTGGCGTGAGTGGGAATTCAATATAGATTTTGCAACTGCCCACGTATCGGTTTTTTAAACAGAACAGGATCTGTGCGATCGTAAAATAAATATTAAAATGTAACTTTACGCAAAACTCTTTTGATCCTATGAATTTGTTAGCTCAATGCGGTATACTCGGCTCAAATATCAACCACCTACGCTGATATTTTAAAAAAGGCTGAAAGCCCCATCGGTAAACTGGCAGACAGTGGCAGACACAAAAAAGATATGCCACGAATATTACCTTCGATAGGTAAAAATATGAATAGGCGTTTCTAATATTCAAGCTACGCTTGAAGTGGAATAAAATTAAAAAAAAATATAGTCCCTAGTACGGGTGTACAGGCGTGATGCAAATAAAAACGTGCATAGCTACCCTCATTACTTTCGCTGAGAGCACGTGATGTCACCTGTAAATAAGCCCCTGAAATGAACGTAAAAAAATTACCGCTACTAATATCAGAACAGAACAGACCTAATGACAAATTGTAAGGTGGATCATAAAACAAAAGAGTAACCAAGAGTGGATCAAACGAGGGGATCAGACTGGAATAGCTCACCCTTATAATAAAATATGTCTTACAATAAAAACCAGAATATTATAAATATCGATTTTTATACACGACACATAAAATCACATAAAATCAAGGAAAGGAAAAATTCTACGCATAAGGTGTGATCACGAGTAGCTCAGTTGGCAGAGCAACTGCTCGGTTTGCAGAAGTTCGTGGGTTCGAGTGCCGTCTCGTGTTCGTAGTTTACCTTACCATTTTTAAGAATTAAGAAAATAGTATATATAATCTAGTTCTTTTTGTTCCTGCAAACATAAAAGCATAAAAGTGCGAACATTGGTATAATCTGGAGTACAGGTAAATTTAAGAAGCAGTATACGAAATCATAGTGGAATAGTGAACGGTCCTGCATGATTTGCAAAAGCAATAAAGGTTGTTAGCGAAGCAAAACTTGATCATTCATATCAATTAACGAGTTAGTTTATCCTTAGAACTTAGCTCAGCTGTTGTTGCCCCAAGAAAGCCGAAAAGTCTACATTATGACTAATTTTTCTTGAAAAACACTGGATTTTAGGCTTGAGATTTAAAATGTAGCCTTTATCAATGATTTTTTTTTAAATTATACCTTTAAATTCTTTAACTTTAACCCTGATTATCGATTTCCCTCGTAAAAAGGGGTTTCGAAGGTCAGATGGCAGTCGTTTCGCATAAAAATCAGGTGATCAAGAAAGATCAGGCCAGAGAAATTATGGTGATAAGTTGAGTAAATCACATATATAAGGAAGCCCAAGATAGTAGACATCGGTCGAATGACATAGCATCTTAGCTTAAGCATGTAATTAATCGACTAATCCACCATAAATCCTCGTGATTAAGATCTATTTCCCTTTGCATCTGAGATTCCTTACTCATGCCAAAGCCTACGAAGTGATTTATTACATTACTTACCTACCCATTTTGTTAGACCTTTCGAGGGATTGATTAAATAAAATGACGCTTGAGTAATATTCCGTAAATCTATATCATTAAATAATTTAAATTGCAAAATTTTCATACAAATATATTTTTTATACGTTTATACAGTTATACGGTTTTTACTAACACATAGGAGATGAACTCCGGTGAGTTTATACCTAAAAAACTCCATATTCAATTTAAAGATAGTTAAGGAAAGTTAACGTTTTGTTGTAGTCTTAAAAATCAGAACCCGAGGCGTTGTGAGCGCAGGTCGTGAGAGACATGAGTCCTATACTTTATGCGCGTATCCTTCGATATATTAGTAGTGGTAATGATGAGTCTCGCCAAAATTGGTTGAGATGTTGCAAAGATTATCCGAAATAAAAAGACAGACCTAATTGTTTACAAAAACATGAATACTCAGTAATAAATGTGGACCCGAAACTTATTCCATTGTGTTTAAAAAAACACATCAATTTAGACATACGAGTAAACAACTAATACAGAATAGGAATAAAAACCTGTTACATACAAGTACATCAAATAAATTTCAATCTATACATACCTATTATACAACGCCAGTGTTATCCTGGTGATCACAATGATTTGTAATATCAAAGAAATGTATTCCTCGTTACAAATTACGCTGTGGGTGATACAACAAACGGGCCGATTGGTTTATTTGTCGCGTATAATTTTTCTTTGTTCGTCCATTTTGTAAAGAAGTAAGTAAATATTTTACTGGATACGATCCAACAATTAATCAGCGGGCATGTATGAAGAATAATTATTTTGATGAATCGAAAAAGGTCTGTCGGACTGTAGTGGAATTATTCTTTGATTATATTGTACATTTGTGAGGTGATATTTATAGAATACTCTCTACCTGCATAGTTGATCTAGTGATTACTATTGACTAGCAAGGGCTATTCCCCGGGTCGGGATATATTGTATTGGGTTTTTCCAATTATAATTTCCCATTAGCAGCCCAGGGTCTATATTAGTGCGCGATTAATGGCAATAGCTCGCTATATAAGACTAAAACATAGCTAGCGAAATGTGAGTGTTCTATGTATATGAGTTCATCGCATTAAGTTTAAGTATCTGTAATGGTGGTTTATGAATGGCTCTAACAATATAAAAAAAGTATGCCTGCTCCTTTTGGGAATATAGGCGTGAACATATGTTTAGTTTCATTTAAAGATTTACAAAACAGAAGAAAGAACGAGTTCCTTTATATATCTTAGTAAATCACGTACCTTTTTCTCCGTAAAGTAAAGAGACACTCAGCATCCACTCAAAGCTGTAATAACTACTTACTATACATTAAAGGATTTTTATATTTTATTCAGCTACGAGATAATTCTAATTCATAATTGATTTAACTCCGAAAATATTATACAGGAAAATTTAAACCAAAGCAGTCTTCAGGAAAATTTACCTTTTCGCCTGACTAATTACGAAGTTTGAGTAAGCGTTTTCGTTTAAATAATTAGCGTATTTTCTTTTCCAGAGAGCGAGAAAGTGTTTAAGCCAGAAGTGATGAGGCAGGAGAAAATATACTTCACTCCGGATATGAATAGACGTCGGCTTATAGACAGGGCGAAGATGAAGTCTCTTCGCATGTCCGTCGTCATAGTCGCTGCTTTCATTATATGGTGGACCCCTTATTACGTCATGATGGTCATATTTACTTTCCTCAATCCGAATAAAGACGTGAGTGAATATTTTACATTTCGTACAAAAATTGCAGTATTTATAAAGCGTGATTTATCATTTATAACTGATTGCGCAAATTTTACAACGTTATCTTGTTTGGACAACCAAATTATGACATGTCCTGATTTTATTTGTATTTCGCGTCGTATTTCTATTGCTTTCAGCTTCTTTGGTGGACTTACATGAAATAATATAGTGATAATCCATTTCCATTCGATAATATGCACATTTTATTGTATACTTGCTGTGCCTCGCAGTGCTACCGGCGTAGGTTTTATGAAATACTTTGGTATGCGGAACCTTAATGTATTTTTTTAAATAATAGTAGTCTATGTTCCTCCTTGTGATATTAGCTATCTGCAAATAAAAATGGGTCTAGCCGTTTGGGTGATTATATATATAAACAAACAAACAGACTGATATAAAATAAAAGAAAATATGTAGGTATTGGTAATTGGCCTCTTGCACCTATGACAGGTATATTTAGTGAAAAGCTACTATTTTGAAATTTCAAATAGACACTTAAATGTATTTTATTTGTATAAATGTAGATATAGATTTTATGGTCTCGTTGAGGTGTTAGTGTATACTAAGAAGCGGTTTTCCAAAATTCTACTCCTAAAGGGTTGAAATCCTACTGCCACGCAGACGAAAGAGTGCGCTAATAAACTAGATTAACCATTGAAAAGCTCTTTGTACATTTATGCCAATAATCATGACATATGTAGAAACTTATAAATTCAGTTGCATTGAATTGACTACCAACATCCTTTACATTGACAAATAGTTGCAATGTACAGGAAATTGGATCCAGTCGAAGGAACTTAGTCATCAGGACGAGATCGAATAGCTTTGGCTATCATCACTATCCAAATATATGTTATTCGGTCTGGGTTGGAAAACTGTATAAAATATAAACATATAAATTGATGCGTAATTTAAACCATTATATGTAGTTAAGAAAAGAGCGGCATTTAGGTGATATATTTTTCATTTGAATCGATAATACATAAATTGCATTTACATCCGACCATTTATCTAACTGCTACAATGGCAAAAACGTCAGGGCATAAAGTCGTGTATCTATACAGATAAATAAAATTGAAGTGTCTGTTTGTGATTCCAAAATAACAGCTTTTCACTAAATGCATACGAAAGCATATACGGTACTGACTTAAAAAAAATAGATAATTTTACAAGGAGTAACATTTATGGTTCCGATGTTATTAAATAAAATCTACGTGGGTGAAACCGCAGAGCACAGCTAGTTAAATATATATTTGGGCTTGTCTGTAGTCTTGAAAAAAATATGTTGAGATGTTTTGGACATATCGAAAGGATGGCGATTAACGAAAGAAATGTATAGAGCGAATGTGACCGGTAGAGGGCGTCCAAGGAAGAACTACTATGATCAAATTAGTAGTATTTTTCAGAAAGGTCAAATTCGGAGCACTCGTAACCGAAAAAAGTGTATGAAGAGATGCATGAATGTGAATGAAGCGAAAGAAGTTTGTAAGGATCGTAGCATGTGGCAAACGGTGGTCTCTATCCCCATGGGTAGTGATAAAGGCGTGAGCATATGTATGTATGTATGTGTCTGTAGTCTGGGGTTCAGCTCGAATATAATTTATTAAATTTATATTAATTAAACAAATATATTTAACCCACCCGTCGGCTACGTCATAAAGTATTAGTTAGCTTAGTATGGGATGGGATGGCGTGTATCTGAACCTTATCAATTATCCGAAAATTGTAATCTACTAATATTACAAACGAGAAAGTTTGTATGGATGTTTGTTACTCTTTTACGCAAAAACTACTAAATGGATTTTAATGAAACTTTACAATAATATAGCCTTTACATTAGAATAATATATAGGCTATCATTTATAAAGATATCGTGTGAATATAAACACAAGTCAAATCCTGCGCAGACGAGGGTACTTAACGATATCATAATAATGTTTACAAATTTGTTGCAGCTGAGCGCAGAACTGCTCTCTGGGATATTTTTCTTCGGAATGTCAAACAGTCTAGTCAACCCTGTCATCTATGGTGCATTCCATTTGTGGCCAAAGAAGAAAAGGTCTCATCGGCACAGTGATAGGTAAGATATAATCGTGAATGATCAAACTTTTCGAACTTTCGTACCAGGTTCATACATAGTACTCGTACAAACGCAAAACGCAAGAATAAATCGGTGCTAAATATTTTCAGTACCTCAGTGTGGGAAGTTTTTCGCTCACAAACGAAATGAGGAAAATACGCAATCGATACAGTCAACGTTAAATTATGTTAAAACTTGACCTTCGGGTTCTGTTGTATAGGGATTGATAGTTGGCAGATTTTTATTCACAGCACCCGACAACAGCTTGGCTTTAAGTATTTGATTTTACTCCTAAATAATGTATTTTATTTGACAAAATACGTTTCCTACCTGATATATTTTGTTTGTGGTTAATTTGTACATCAGATGCGAAAATAAAACATTAGTACCAGAAACATTCACTTATAAAAAGCTCCCTCGTAATGTTCGTTACAACACCGTTAGCAATAAGCGTTGTTCAGACGGTTCACTAAGTGCACATCATAATAAACTGTCTGAAGAACGAGCTCGTTATCAACAACATTATTTTATCATTACAAGACAACACTTCAGTTGAATTTTGTAGGAAGAAAAATGGCTACATATTTTTTTTAGAAAAGTCACCATAACCTCTCATTGTTATGATAGTTAAATATTTTTATGAGTCAGATAAATATGAAGTATATAAGTGTATAAGTTTATTCCTGTCACGTAATATAACTATGATGGTAATGAGAGTTGTAAGACCCTATAAGTTGTTATAGACAGTGATACATTATTGACAATATTAAATATCTCATTAATGATTCCTTATCAGTATATATGTGTATAAGTTTATCCCTGTCACGTAGTATAACTATGATAGTAATGAGAGCTGTAAGATCCTAGAAGTTGTTATAGACAGTGATACATTATTGACAATATTAGATATCTCATTCATGATTCCTTATCAGTCTATACTAATCCATTAGGCATAGGTATCTCTCATGGCACATCACTTAGCCCGACCCTGAGCTTGTCTGCACTGCCTTACTTATATCTCCGTTCCATCGTGTCCCAGGATGTCCAAAATATCTTTATTCGATTAGAATTATTACAAAGTACTTTCAAATCGTCAGAATGACATAATTATACAGGATAATACATGCTACCGCTAGGTTCGGAAGGTTGCTTTTACTGAGAAGAACCTGGCAAGAAACACTTTTAAAAATATTATATTATTTTAAGAATACAAAGTAACTCAGTTAAGAAGCATAAGCTCACAACACAAGCAACAAGGACACAGTTCCAATAAAAATTAACATAATTAAAAATCTCGTAGTTCTACTTATAACTAAATGCGTAGTTTAAGATGACCAGCCCCCACAACACGCAGCACCTGTTCACAAGTATGACATGAATGCCAGCCATTGATATACGTTCCCCGGTTCGCGGTCTCTACAACAGATATGGGCTAACCACTGCCATTTCAACTTGCTAATGGTTTTGGTTATCTGGTGAATGACTTCGATTCATAATAGATCCTTCAGTTAAACTCCCAGTATAGCTCGCTGAGTGACGTTGAACTTCTGACTGCAAGAGTCCACGTTTCGGCTCCGTACATTGCAGGCAGGACACTCTGATTAGACACACAGTAAAGTTCGGTGGCCATATTTCAACTATCCAGGGATTTTAAATTCTGAATTGACGTTTGTTATCGACTGTACCTACTTGATCCAAAAAGACCATTAAGAACAATTCAGATGCTTAGAACGCGTTTTTGTAATATATATCGCACTCTCGCGAAGGAAAATATATCATTGGGTACAAGCTACGGGTTTTTTGCAGATTTATGCGCCAGCTTGGAAACGAGATTAGCTCAAGTTGAAGGATAGAGCCTATTTAACTTCTTTCCCCACTTGTTTGTGCAACCTCATCCTTTTATCGTGCACCCCAGGCACAGCACATTAGTATTCAGGACGGGACTCCCGCGCCAATCTTAATTCAAATATATTAAACAACTTTCTCTAACAATTACTGACAACCATCATATGTTGCAACATAATTTATAAAGGCGGACTTAATGCCATATAAATTTTCTACCACTCAACCTTAGGATGATGGAGACACAAACGGCGAGCATATAACCTAGACCCGCGTAGAGTTCATTTCATGGGTGTCACGTGGAACCCTTATGCCTTTTTAAATAAAAGTAGCCTACTCCTTGTAACATTAGCTATCTGCCAGTGAAAGACGAAATCGGTCCAGCCATTTCGGAGATTACCAACAAACAAACAGACAGACAGAGATTTCTTTTTTATGTCGGTATCGTATCGTACATGCAGTTTGGAATTATAAACAGACAGTTAAATTACGTATATGTATCTCTGTAGATTTAAACATACTTAATAAAATGGAAATATCTATACATATAAAAGTCTGACTGATTTTTATATTCATTAAACCTGGTCTTTGTGACGTGTAGGTTAGTATTATTGTTCATTTACATAGGGTTATAATAAATTCCACCCTTAACGCGTTCACTGCTTATGCGCGTATGTGCGTCCAACTGTTCGAAAATTTACGAAGAAGTTGAAATGTTAGCAGTGAATGTGTTAAGGGAGTGAAAAAGAGTGTGAAAGCTTGTATGTAAAATATTACTGCCACGCAGATGCGAGCGGAAGCTAGTTAAACATAAAAAAAAACCTACCGTAATTTTAACTTCTAAAATGATAAAGTAGAATTGTGTCGAATCTTCAAAAATATTCTTCATACTAACGTTGTATACTGCGAAAGAGATAAGTTCATTGTATATTCCGGACTCGTGGGTTCGGACACAAAATATTGACCCTATCAGCGAAAATATTTTCAATAGACTGAAAGAATTGGTTTAATTTCCATCCTTTCATCTTTATGACATTGAATGAACGTCTAAAGTTACGATTAATAACTTTTTTGCCGCAAGGATTCTTTTGATAAAGGAATTGGCCTTACCATTATTATGAATGTAATCTCTAGTTGAAATGAAATCATAAATCTAATATGAAAGTTATAATTATCTGGGGGCCAACTAAGATTGTTTTAAGGAGCGTGTATTTAAAACTTCTTAGCTCTGTCGTTTAATTTTTTTGTTCCATAAGAATTTACAAAACTTGCAAGTTTTCCAGTTGAAATGTAATCATGAATCTAAGATGAAAGTTATGTTATATTTTTCTTCGCATGAAGCCCGAAAAGATAATGATAACATTAGGAAGGCTTTTGTTTCAAAGAAAAGAACAAGTTGAACGAGTGATTTGATTCGCTTATTGTTCCCAAAAGCAGTTTATCATTATTTTGTTTCAATTAAGCTATATTTGAATACCTACTTGATATATACATTTATATAGATAAATAAAATTGAGGTGTATGTATGTAATTTCAAATTAACAGATTTTTTGCATAATATACATATGAAAGTATATACGTTACTAACAAGAAAAAAAAAATCTTAAATTTTTCTCTCTGTCTGTCTCTCTGTCCCGAGAAATGTCTAAAATGATTGGACCGAATTTTATTGGGATTTTCACTGTCCGATAGCTGATGATACAAGAAGTGACATAGGCTACTTCTATTAAAAACAAACTAGTCTTACGTGAGTGAAACTGCGGGGCTAGTTGTATAATTTGATGGTACAAACTTATACTTTAAGTTACGGTGGAAATGTTACGTGCCGTGAGGTTATCAAATTAACTTAATGAGTACATTACTGTACTTTACATGTATAGCCCCGGAAATTAGTACTTTATGACTATATATAATTACGTTAAATTGAAAATTACACACTAAGTTTTAATTAGAAACAGGTTTATTTAAACTATCTTTTAAGAGCGACGCCGACTTATCATCGTTCTTAGGAAGTTATTCCATCTCAAGTTTTATAATAGTCGGTACAGATTGTCTATTTGTAAAATTTATAAAGATAGTGAGCCGTGGTGGCCTCGGGAATTGAGCAGTTCGAATCCCAGCGGAGACGACCAATGAGCTTTTCTGAAACCTTATGTGCAGTGATTTCAAGCCACGTGTTTTACGGTAAAGGAAAACATCGTGAGGAAATCTCCATCTATCTGAGACGTAATTCAATGACGTATGTATAGTGTTCGAGACGGCTATAAACTCACCCTCTGTCACGTTGGCACTTTATCATATTCGGTGAAATGTGGGTGTGGTTGATACCACACCTTTGCTTACCCCTTCGGGGACCATTCTGGGATGTCGAAAGCATATATTATATGATTAAAGATTTGCATTTTACTATTTATATTATTAAAGAAGTTTTAAATAGTCTCAGTGTTAGGCAACAGCGAGGAAAATTAACTATTTAACTATGCATAATTAAACGCCAGTAAAAGGAAAAATAACGAGGTTCGGACCACACATTCCTGAAATATTTCCTAGGAAACATTCATAGCATTTTCAAAACGCAAAAAAATACATGATAACACCAAATACAAGATATTTTTGATCAAGGCCTACTCTACTCTAGAATTTTGAAAACGAAGCTCTTTTAAAAATAATACGATATTGCATTTACGTCAAGCACTTAATCAAATAGATTGATAATAGCTTAACCTTATCAAGTGACTTCCTTAAGAAGTAGAAAATAGCTTTCTTTCTTCACCCTTTGTACGATTAACCTTTGAAATATTATCAAAGCCCTCTCAGTGTTTATAATGTACATAAAGGTATCAATTTCGTAAGGTACTTAAATCTATCGCGATATTAGGATCACCCCGTAAAAGCATTTTATATGTAGAATGATGTATTTAGCTTTTTCAATAGATTCAAGGTTGTTTATCACTAACTCCCTTTATACCAAACATGGACTAACGAAGTCCTTAGTTTAAAGTAGCTCTATCTTTTTCTGTTTTACGGATTTTACAAGAGGTGCGCATAGTTTGCCATGTATTTTAATAAGGGAAAATTATTCAAAGAAAATAATATATAATTAAAATTGGTCCGATGGGTTGCTTGGAAATTTTATATCGTGACCACTGCATCATCAAGAAACATCAAGTTACCTGCAAAAGCTTATTAGTGTGTGTGATAATATAAATATTTATAAGCAAAGGGTTCATTGAACACCTTTTATTAAGTTGAATTAAAAATAAGATTTGTTATGATTTTACACAGATAAATCTTAATTAACATCTTTTCTTACATTTTCATCAAAAGTTTGCATCTTTAAAACTTATCTTAGGCCAACAACTTACAAACGTACAATTAAAACACATCTTTCATCCAACTCGTAAAGAAACAAATTGCTACTAAGTTTTTCACTTAACAAATTATTTGCCGAACGTAACAAGTGGATTCTCGATTGCTATCCCTCAATACAAGCGTCAGATCGAAAGTCGTCCTTTTCTCATTCCGTTCCATCTTGTTCAAATCTAATTTTGACAAGAATGCTTAAAAAAGTATTGAATTATTATATCATCTGCCTTTACGATTAAAGCATTTAATTATGTTTGATAATGTAAACTCTTTAGGAAGCATGCAAACGCTCACTTAAATTACCTCAACAAATCTCAACATTTGTTTTGGTTCTTTGGAAAGGTTAACAAGAGTTCTAAGTGATTTGAACGATTCGATCAAATGGCCCGGGTCGTGCAAAAGTATTGGTGATTGCAATCAATAGCATCATTCAATGACCCTGTTTATATGAATGATCGCTTATCATCTTTTTCTGTAAACCTATGATTGTTTGTAATAGTTATATTATTGGCCAACTACTATCGTTTAAGCTGCGTGTATTAAGAACTTCTTGGCTTTGATGATTAATGTTACGGTACTAAAATGAAACGTCAAAACTCAGGAGTTATTATAACGCTTTGCTTAAGTCGATGATGATAGGCCCCCAGTACGGAGAACAAATGATTGAAATAGTTGATTGACAGAAAAGAACGGGTCTTTTCTCCAGTCAATACTTGAACGATCGAATCACTGAAAATGAACGATTGTCACAGGACTATAATAGTTTACAGGAGGATAATGCTGGAATGTACTTTCAGGGAGTCGGGAGGGCAGCAGGCTTCGATGATACGACGCGGCGATAATAACACTTCATCGGTGCGGCTGACTACAATACGATCCTTGAGGTCGTCAGCTAAATACTCTAACGGACATAACGTTAGTCTATTATAACCATTGCGGAATATGCCTAAGCACCGGACTATTAGAGAAAATGGCATACTTGAAGTGCATAGTGAGGTGGAACAAAGAAACTGTGTCGTTTGTATACAACGAAAAAGACTCGGAGCTGAAATTAATACTGATTTTTGCGTGTAAATGTGTTAGATTAAGTAATGCTTTCCTAATTGTGTATTTGTTTGACGTTGTGGATTTGTAAATTATGAGATTAGTAACGCTATTAAAGTATGTTTTGAAATCCTTGATTTTTGTGTTTTCCTTTACAGTCAACGCTACAACCGTTTTAACATCTCGTAGCGTGGCTCGTGCTTGAATTATATCATCAAAGGGCTTATTGAAAGTAAATCTAATAAAGGCATTCAAATATACTTCAGTAGCGAACACAACAGTGAGCCACATTGTTCACAATTGAATGGTAAAGTTAAATATATGTAAATTAGGAATCCATCCTACCGGCAATATTTATACCACCAAATTATTTGCTTTAGTAAAGTTGTACTGAGATGTATTCTACGAAACGGGTGGAACATTACTATTAGATGACATTTTCAACTAATTTCATTGCGAAATCTGTCGACTATCATCAAACCTGCTACTCTTTCAGGTATGAATCTAAAATGCGTTATCACGACTATTCACAGACAGTATTCACTACTTATAAATGGGTCCAACTTTGAGAAAAAAAAACTTACCGATAACTGAGCCACAAACATATTTGTTCACATTATAAAAGGTTTACAATTCACTCATCTCATATTAGTCGCAAGCCCATGTAAAATGTCTGTTATGAAGTACAAACCGACTTAGACTTTTATCGACAACAATGTGGCTGTGTTTTAAACATTACAATTCTGTGCACATTCCTAACGTTAGTGGGGCTCGTTTCCCAGTAGATGTTACGCATATCAATCTTCAATTAATTTATCCCAATCCAGTAGCCAGGCTGGTAACCGCCCGAATTCCTTCCGTGCCTCAGAGTGCCGTGATCATCGTTAGCAGTCCTAGCAGGTAAGTTGATTAGGATATAGAAAAGTGTTACAGCTGGTTTAACCCATATTACCGATTGTTCTTGTAGAAATGGCTGGAACGGTAAGATGTCAATCAATTTGTGTAAAAATCGAGTGACACGTCACATGGAGTTCAATCAACTGCCGATCCCAACTATGTATGTCATAAGGCTAGAATGTTGATTGTTTGAAACACAGGGGACCAACAATTATCGTTTAAGCAACGCGTATTATAAACTTCTTGTAATCGACGTTTAATTTTACGGTACAAAAATTAAACGTCAAAGCTGAGAAGTTCTAAATCTATAATGAATATAGCGGATTGAGTTAATTTTTAAAACCTAGGGGCTTTCAATGATCGTTTATTATATATATTTTATAGGTTGTCATATATATCTTATTAATGAGAGATGCCACATTTTAACTTAATTTATTGAAGACCTTAATGAACAGCACTTGATGCAAGTACTTACAGCCACAACAAATACGACTCACATTTCTTAATACTCTTGAACTTCAATAGCACGCCAAAATTTTCGCAGAAATAATATCTGGCACGTGACGTGAGACTCTTCCAGGGAAACCACATAAAGGTATTATGTGAAGACAAAAGTAAATAAATTTTAATATATTTCTACCCCAAGGCGCTTTTCTCGCCACACACCCTTACTTATCATCTTTCTAAACACATTAATATGAACACGCGTCTGAGAAGACGAGTCAAACAAAAAGACTATCTCATTAGTATAAGCTGTCCTCATATTCTCTAGTCGGTAATGAAACACGTTAATTATGAAAATAACACACGCTGTATTTGATAACGTCACTTTTAAGGATCAAATGCAGGGAAGTAATGAGATTATAATGACATTCAATATGCAACATTAAAATCATAATTATAGTGAACAGTACGTGTTTTCCCGAAATATCTTTCCTTACGCCTTTGACAATATATGGAGGAAGTATGGCTGGCGACAATATATGGAGGAAGAATTATACTAAAAACAAGTACATTGTTAAAAAATCACCATCATCGGTTTAAGCAGAGGCTATTAAGAACTTCTGAGCTTTGACGTCTCATTTTGGTACCATAAAATTAAACGTCAAAGCGAAGAAGTTCGTTGACGCCCCGCTTGTGGCCCAGTTGCTATTCCTATTGTGCATATCATTCGATCTGCGAAGTTAAGCAACCCTAACCCAAGCCATTAGTTGGATGGCCGACCGCCTGAATACCCCCCGTGCCTTGGTGAGCACGGTAAGCCGTTGCCAATCATTAAAAGAGGTTGCGAAGGTCAGATGGCAGTCGCTTCGTATAAAACTCGGATGATCAGCCGCAGCGGGTTGAATGATGTGTCGACCCATGGCCTTATCCCATACATTGTTGATGAGATAAGGCCATGGAGATGATGATGTTTCATCGTTGAACAATGACGAGCAAAACATACACTCCTCTCCAAATCGCAGTAAGTAGAAACGCAAAATGCAAACATTTTTACATACCCTTTGTTTGTAACCCTTCCGAAAAATATGACTATTATTAATGAAGAAAGTTTTAATCCTTTCATGTAGCCTACATCACCCTCATTCATTAGCAATATATGAGTAGCTTAAACGCTACGGTGGAACATACGCAAATACTCCATACATAATTTATATGTACTGAAAAGTCAAATCCCTCTTTTTTACCGTAGTCAGATTTCAGACCTATATCTATACAGATAAATAAATTTGAAGTGTCTGTTTGTTATTGCAAAATAACAGCTTTTCATTAGCATATGAAAGCATATACGGTACTTAGGTACTGAGGTAAAAAACTAATTTACAAACATTTTCTCTGTTTGTCTGTCTGATGGTTCCAGCTCCGAAACGGCGTGACCGATTTAACGGGACTTTCTCTGGCAGATAGCTAATATAACAAGGAGTAACTTCGGCTTATTTATTAAAAAAAAACTTGAATTTAAGTATAAACGGGAGAAACCGCGGGGCATAGCTAGTAATCTAATATGTCACAATCACTGCTCCTCACTGAATAAACATATTATAAATGTACATTGACCAAAATTACAATATTACATACATATATATGCTCACACCTGTATTCCCCAAAGAGGTAGGCAGAGGTGTTGTAATCACAAAACCCACTACTATATTAGTAACCAACTAAATTAAATTGTGCTAAGTTTAATTTCATTTGCGTCTCTAGCGCCGCACGTAATGAACTGCATAGAAAATTAGAGGCAAACTTGTTACCGTTTTATTGCCTTAAGTCTCATTTATTACAAAAGTTTTACCGTCTGGGTTTCCTGGTTAAATATTGTTCATCGAAATCAATTAAGGGTTGGTCGAGATAACCTTTTGGTACATAGCTAAGTAATTAAAGAAACACAGCCCCTCTGATGGTCCTTTGAATGGATGTTACTCATTCGTTACTAGCCTTATAAAGAAAGGAAGCGCTGTGCCAGCATATTGATAGCAAAGCGCTTGCACGCCTAATTTACCTGTATTCAAATAAAATAAATATGCTCACGCCATCCCAGTAGGGTCCCCGAAAGGGTAAGCAAAGGTGTTGTAACAACCACGTTTCACCGAATACGATTAAGTGCCAACTTGACTGAGGGTGAGTCCATCGCCGTCTCATGCACTATACATACGTCTTTGAATTACTTTTCAGACATATGAAGGTTTCCTGACGATGTTTTCCTTCACCGTAAAGCACGTGGTGTGAAATTACTGCACATATTTTTTTAGAAAAACTCATTTGTACAGGCCCCTGTATTCAGTGGTAAGTACTTTTCGCCAGTTATGTAAGTCTCATGTAGGCGGCGAGCATTTTGTCATAAACCAGCAACTTATCCAAACTTAAAGCTAGTACTTCGAAATTACAGATCCCGACCCGAGGTTCAAACCCAGGACCCCATAGCGCAGTAGCATTTGCGACCACTAACCCAAAAAAGTTGTCGCACATTAAGAACCTAATAAAGGTAAAAGTAGATAGCTTTTCGAAACCTAATGAAAGAATGATTTACAGAAATGTTCGAGAAATGGTATGAATTCGTAGAAAACCTTTCTGATATTGCCGTCGAGCAAATATAATAAACGGGATATAATGTAATATGTGTTAAAGGATAAAAAGAGTCATGAAGACACGTTAATACCTATATATATATTTAGAGGACTTTGCTTTATGGCACCTCTAAATCTAGCTTCTTCTGAGCATTTTTTTCTAAAGGTGATACAGGTCTCGGCATGAGTTTTAAGCGTAGCATTTACTTCATGACTGTCTCAGTCCGTCTGTATGACGCGATGCGAATAAAATATATCCGCAGTTCAGGACGAGGACGAAGGGGTGAACAGTATTAGGTTAGTAATATTGTACTAGCTGTGTCCCGTGCCCCCGTGTACATTTAATTTCATGGGTGTCCCGCACCTTAAAAAATAAAAAAAGCCTATGGTACTCCTTGTAAAATCAGCTATATGCCAGTGAAAGTCCTGTTAACATCGGTCCAGCGTAACAAACAGACAGACAGACAGTCAGAGAAAAATTTTGAAAATTGTTTTTTTTTTAATGTCAGTATCATATATATATTTTCATATGCATGAACAGACACATCCATTTTATTTATATATATAGATGTATGGATTAAAAGTGTGAATGAAATCATTTACAATGCTAAACACAATTAAAAGTACACGAAACAAACCCTAAAGTTGTATTTTTATTTATTTACTCCTCAGCGTGACTAAACTTAATAAACCAACTTCCAAACCTTTACTGAAACTTAGCCTCAACTTTTGTTTAGGCCAAATCAAATAGTTTTTCTTGTAATACCTTTTGTTTATATCTTGCAGTGTGAATGGGAAAATAATAATTCCCAAGTGTAAGGCCTTTATGAACGTCGAAAAAATTACCACCCGTATTATTGCATTGGGACTGAGGGTATGTAGATTAAAGGATTTGTTAAATTCTAAGTGGTAAAGCACGTTAAGATAGCACATGTACCCCTACAAACAGAGACCAGAGTCTCTTGTTCTTCCTTTGATATAAAAAAGTAAGTAGTTAGTAAGAACTTCTCCTGCTTAACATGGTTTATCCAAAATGGATTTTCATATTACCTACACAATAATAATAATGAGGGGAGAAGCGTACAACGCCGGTGGGATAATGGTAAGCAGCTGCTGGCTAATAAACAAATAGCTATGAAGTAGCAATCCCATGATATATAATTTTATAAATGGAAAACATTTAACTAATTCAAAATAAGTTAATAAGTTGATTGGGAACTAACTGTATCCGCAACGAAAAGCTGAAAAATTTTGAATTACCAACGGACACTTTCATTTTATTTATCACAGATATGTGGATGTCTAAGTATGTAGATATTAAATTATAAAAAAAATTTAGTGTTCATTTTAAACGATCATAAATGTTTGGAAGCTTCGTAATTTCATTAAAATCCTTCATATTTTTGTCCCCACTGCAAAAGCACCGGTTATTACGAAATATTAAGGTCTCTGAAGAAAATCAGAAAATGAATGAAATATTCCCTCGTAGACCCGACCAAATTCACTCATAAGTTAATTGAAATGGCATTGTATTATCGGGTAACGATTACAGGTAAGCACTTCTTATTAGTTTTTTATCATTATAACTTAATTGTGATCACTAAGAGGAAAATTATAAGTACAGCTAATTATATTCACATAGGTAGTAATTAATAGACTTGATTGGATACTAGTACGACTTTATTGTACAAAGTAGTTGTCGAAAAGTTATGAACGTTGTTTGAACTATTTTTCGTAGGAAGGTAATTTCTATTTAAAATTTCAAGGTCTTCATATCAGTTTCAACACGCAGGCTGATTTTGAACTTAGTAAACAAAAGAAGTCGGTGCTCCATACACGTGTGGGTAGTAGCTGGCAGAAGAGTAGATAAGAGGAGAGGTGCTGCTCACGTCAAATCTGGACTGGTGGGAGACAGCGGCGGGGGCGGCGGCGGTGGCGTAGGTCGTCACGAAAGGAGCAGATCGCTTCTTGATGAAGTGACTGGAGTAACCGAGAGGGCTTGAGATGTAGGGGGTTGAGATCAGGGGAGATCCAGCGGCGTAAGTAGATGAGATCAGGGGACCAGCGGAGTAGGTGGAGGTCAGATATGGGGCAGTGGCGTATGGGGTGGCCGCAACGTAGGCGGACGGCAGCAGAGACCTCTTCTTAATCAGATGAGCAGTGGGGTATCCATAGGTTGAGTGCAGCACTGGAGCAGCAGCAGTCACCAAGGGGGCGGAGTACGTGGTCGCAGCAAAGGCTGGGCTGCTGGTGAGGTAAGTTGTGGGTGCGAAGTATCCAAGAGGGTACTGAGGTGAACGTTTCTTGATG
Source organism: Watsonalla binaria (assembly GCA_929442735.1). NCBI lineage: Eukaryota > Metazoa > Arthropoda > Insecta > Lepidoptera > Drepanidae > Watsonalla > Watsonalla binaria. Next base: position 5,673,087 of record OV838932.1, read on the forward strand.
AAATGGGTGTAGGTGTAGGGGGTAGAGTATTGCGTAGAGTAGGCGAGAGGCGACGGGTGGATGATGCTGCTGGCAGACTTGGTAATGGTTGTCGAGGCCGGTGCTATGTACGTCGAGAAGCTGGCGAAGGGATCAGCGAAGATGGCACCGGGCTTGGCGGCCGCCGCGGCGAGGATAGCACAGAATACTACAAACTTGTACATTGTTGATTGGGTTGCTCCACTGAACGACTGATGCCAAACAATTGGAACCTGGCGTATTTATAGAAAGTCATCATTTAGGATAAGGGCGATCTGGTTCTGCAAACCGGTGAGCGCATACAGGAAGCTGGTATTTGCAATATACGAGGCCGTCTAGAATCCCAGACTAGTTCATCACCGGGTAAGACGATTGTCACACTTGAGAAAAAATACGATAAAAACGTTAAATACCACTTGCCTGGCCTAGTACTGCATACATTATATTGTACTTACGATAGGCGTGACATTTGGTTACACTGCTTTACTTATTAATCTGCCCGAGGACCGGTTATAGGACGTAAAATAAAACTGAATAATTAGTACGGTGATCATTTTTTAAACGGACGTAGAGACAATGTCTCGACAAGGTCGATGCATATAACAACTGTCTATAAAAAACTTACAATTGATGTGACTTAACCTATTAGATTGGACCCCTAAGAGACCATATTTGATTATTTTGTTTTGCAACTTTCTTCGTGTATGATAGCTGCTGTGCACAGATTATAGATATTGTAATTAATAAGAACTGATAAAACAAAAGAGTATTTTATGAGAGCTGTGGTGGCCTTGGGGTTTGAGCAGTCGCCTGCTACGCAAGCGAAGCAAGTACGAATCCTCTGTCACGTTGGCATTTAATCATCGAGGAAAAGTAGATGTTTTTGGGGGATTTATTAGCGTGAGCATATGTATCTAGATGTGTAGTATTTTAAGATACAGCCTTCAGAATACGAATTTATAAAACTTAAAAACAATTACTTTGATTCTTCCATGTACAAGGCTATAAACTCAAAGTTTTATAAGGTCTCGAACAAATTACAAAATATATTTGAAAGTAATTTAACTTAGTTACATTTTTTGCGACCAATAATTTAGGCCGTAATTCATACCCAAAATTCTGCGCAGTGTAATAAAATTGTGGGAAACTTTGGTATGAATAAAGAAAAAGAACAATAAATAAACAGTAAGTAACAGCCTTCCTCCAGTAAATAATCGTTTCATGCCTAAATGGCGTCCTGAATCGGTATAATAAATGCTAGGCCAAAAACATGCTTCCAGGTTGATAAAATGTTATATTTATCTCTCTTGATTAATCCCATTTCATCTTACAAGATTCTTACAAGACAGCAGCTTAAAATTTAATGAACTCTCATTTTGTATTCGTAAAATACTAAATGGGAGAAAATAGTTCTGTCAATACTTTTACTTCAACAGGGGTCTACCATCATCGGTTCAAGCAGAGCATATTAAGAACTTCTTAGCTTCTTAGAGGAGCTCGTGGCACAGTTGTTATTGTGCATATCATTCGATCAGCGACGTTAAGCAACTCTAGCTAGTAATTGGATGGGTGACCGCCCGAGTTTCCTCCGTGCCTCGGAGAGCACGTTAACCAATTTATCATCTTTGGCAGTCGTTACAGGTCAGTCGGAGGCCTAAAATAGTCTGACAACTGGTATCCCACATCACAGATTTTCCTCGTTAAAGGGGTTGCGAAGGTCAGATGGTAGTCGCTTCGTATAAAAATCAAGTGATCAGCCACATTGGGTTGAATAAAGTGCCGACCCCGAACAGTGTACCTATGAGATAAAGCCAGGGCGATGATGACGATTAAGAACTTCTATGAAAGCTCACAAGTTCTTAATACGCTCTTCTTAAATGTATGATGTTAGGCCTCCAGATTGTATAGACCACATTTGGGCTATATACTTTTTATTTGTATATCTGTATATTTTATAGTACTAGCTTTTAGTCGCGTCTTTGTCCGCGTAATGTTAATTAAATACCTCGTGTCTATTCTGTGGACTAAACCTACCTATATTTAAAGTTTCTTCCATATAACAGTTCAGCTGTTAATCCTTGAGAAGGTAAAACTGAAACATTCGTCATGATGAGAAATTAAATTTGGAGAGTACCTCTGTGAGGTTTAGTAATATAATATACTAAGAATGGCTTCTGCGAAATCTCATCAGCTTAAGGGGTTAAATGTGGGTTGATAGATTGTATGTAAACTATTAATTGCCACGCAGAGAAACCATGTCATTATATTTGACCTACATTATTAAGTTTTTATTTATATAAATAGCCACACGATAGTGCCATGCGTCAGTTAGATCGCACAATGATTGTTTCCTGAAATGTGACATCATCTGACAGCTGACAGGACACTTAATATTAAGTTCTAGATGTGTCCCGATCTTTTACCCGAGGAAAAACTATGTTCATTGTATTTTTTCTCTGTAATAAAGATAACCTTAATCACTTATTGTAACACAAGCCTTCTGTTTGTGAAAGTTCCATTAAAAACTCAGCTTTTTCAGAGATTAGCTAGATTAAACAGACAGACGGAGAGGCAGTTATTTAAAAAAAAAGATTTTTTAATGTAAGCACTGTATTTTCGAGGTTAGTTACCCTTCTTAATGACATTATACCACTGTGCTAAGGTTATTATGAAATTATCTATAAAAATGTAAGTAAATGTTACACAGAGTAGGTTATTTTAGAAAGTTATTTAATCTAATTAACTTCATAACATCACCGACCCTTACTTTACCCCTATTAAGTTAAAAGCTCGTGTCAAGCTGATTATAACTTTTTAAGTAAGGACCGCAATAAAATGTTGACCCTGAATAAAGTTAACGATTTAAATCATCAAAACTGCAATTTTATGACTGTGGCCGTAAAATATAGTACCTCAGTAGTCATCGCAAGAGCGATTAGCGAAAATAGTGGGTTATGTATTTTATTCGCGTCGTGGCATACGAGGAGGTCAAGGTCAAGGTCATCGCTCATAACTCGTGATGGCACCTATACATAGCGTCAAATTAATGTCATATCCAAACATGAGAAAGTTCTTGGGGCTTACCATCATCGGTTTAAGCAGAGCGTATTAAGAAATTCTGAACTTTGACGTTTCATTTTGATACAGTTTATTGAACGACAAAGCTAAGAAGATCTTAATACGCAGTGTGTATTAATCGATCATAACAAAAAACCGGAATTCTGATTACCGAAAACAATGGAATTCTGGTGAAAATTACGAGTGGTCCCACTTGTCTGATAATTAAAATATTTAAAAATGAATGAGGCACCTGTGAACGCGGTTCCAGTTAGCTAGTGGTCCCAGTCGCCTGTACCTTCATAGTTGGCTCTCTGAACGTCAAAATTTTAAAGATTGCAACCACTCTCGATAAGTATGCGAGATTCAATTTAAATCAGATTTCCTTTAAACGTGAATTTTAAACGTCAATCAGTGCCAAAATTTATCAGTCTCATTTTATATGGGTGAAAAACGAAACAAGCCGCAGATGCGATCCTAGTAGACCGATTTAAGTAATTCAGACACCAATTTATCTGATACCAAGTTTGAAGTCGATTCCCCTATTAGCATTTATTATTACTCCTATATTACAAAACATAGTGTTGAAAATTTTGATCTACTAAATAAAGTATTCCATTGCCGTAGTATACCGCAATGGAATACTTTATAATACTTTGGTTTGCAATTAAATTTCTTAGTTTTAAAATATGTTTTTTTTTGGCATATCTTTTAGGTTTGTGTATATTATAAGGCCCAGTCTTGAAACAGACTTAGTGATAGCGCTGTCATAACACACTAAGTTAGGTGGAGTACTATAACGAGCTGTTTATTTATCGAATGCATACGTTATCCATGCGACGACTGGCATTCTCGTCATACTTGTGAACAGGTGCTGCTTATGGAGGCCGGTCATCTCTAGCAACACAATTCCTAGTACTACTTCCTAGTACCTACTTTTAGTTTTTATATTTTTTATCGACTTTTGGACACACACACATATTTTTTTTATAAGATTTATTGTTTTATTACTCAAAATTGTAATTTTTTTTTTGTTGAGAAATGTTTCTTGTTAGTATCTTTTCAGTAAATGCAACCTTCCGAGTCTGGCGGTAGCATGTTTAACCATGTTTTATCGTGTCGTTTTGACGATAAGAAAGTACTTTGTCAAAAGTCTAATCAAATAAAGATATTTTGAATTGAATTTATATTTCTTAGTACCAATACAGATCATGTACTATCGAGTACCATTCAAGGTCTTTCTTTCTCTTTATATAGCATGACGTGATTGAAACTAGTTCTTGGAAAGGTTATTGATACTTCCATTTCTTTGCTTGTAATGTGACAGGAATATTCAAATAGAAAGAGACAGCCTTTGTTATAATGTGGCATCCAGTGTTCTGTATGTAATAATAATAAGTAAATGTGCACGACCTCTCCTCAACTGTGACATATAATACTGGCAACACTGCTCTGTGTGATGGCGGACGGACCGGCGTAAAAGTTGTTTTATTTTTCTGATTAAGAAAACAAATAAATTAATAGTGGCCACCACAAATACATTACCGTTTGTTAGAAAGTAATAAATCAAAATGTATTATTTATCGGTACATTGTCACGTAATTTTTCTGACTAGCAGAGCCCGTCCATCTTAGATAAAAACTTCTGGCATTATATTAATTATGATTTGTTGGAATATAGAAAAATATACTTAGGAATAAAGTTTTTGTTAAAATCAATTGAAGCAATAACATATAGTGAGGTTTTTGACCTCTCTTCTTACTGGCGGTAACTGGTTTGCCAAACCAGTTGGTTTTTATTTAGTTTTAAATTGAACTTCACTTCATAGTGCAGAAACAAGTACAAATGAAAAAAAAAAGTTTGATTTACTTTATGACTTGATTTGAAGGTTAAATTCGCAAAGTGGATTTTAACTCTCCAGAGAACTATGTGCAGAAATTAACACAGTAGAAGATGGAGTAAATATAAAAAAAACTTTTGTAAAAAAAAAAAATTAATAAAACTAAGTTTGGCAACCCTGACTCGATGGAGCAAACATTCATATTTAATTTTTTTTGTCTAGATTCAATACTGCTTAGTAACTTTATATTTACATTTTGGGTAAAGTGCGAAACACGTGTCCTATAAGATGACATATAAGAGAACGACACGTGGTTTCACCCGCGTAGTTTGCGTTCCCGTGGGAGTACGGTGATAAAATATAGCCTATATTATTTTATTTCAGTGATAATGTAGCATTCTAATGTCCACTCTCATTTACAAGACAATGCAAGACAAAGAGTATAAACACAAAGGGTGGGTCCGAAATAAACTCTCGTCATAAAATTATCCTTTTTCACCATTCTGCTGGTAGATCAAGCTGAGTAACTGACTTCTTAGTCTAGTGATTGTAAACGCTAGAGATTCTGGGTTCAAATCCTGGGTAGGGCATAGTGTTATTGGCATTTTCTATCTGTAATTTCCTAGCAGCAATCTGGATAAGTTCCACAACTGTTTATGGGACTTAAAAATATGTGGCGAAATGTGACAGTAAGTAAGTACTCCTCTGACTACCCCTCCTGGGTATATATATTATGATTACGTATATCTTGTCATAAATCATAATTAATACCTACTGCAATTTATAGTTTAGACACACGCACACACGTTTACATCACATATATCAAAATCTGCATCAGGAGTTATCACAAAGATACTGCTTTTTAGTACTACATCAATTAAATTATAATAGCACGTACATTACCATATATAATATACCATTTTGCAGACATTATAAACGTGAATAAAGTTGAATTGTCTATTTGTAATTCTAAAATAACAGCCATCACTAAATGCATGTGAGAATATACTATAGGGTCTCGGTCTGTTCGATTTAAATAGAAATAAGTTGCCTTTATTTTATTTGAAAAATAATTAGGCTTCCGCGAAATTAAGTTTACGCTGGTGTATCCACGTCATAGCTAGTTAATTGATAGCGAAAGGTCACAAGTAACCGTCACCTTTCAAAAAGAATGTCAATATAATATAACGTATTAAAAGGCGAACGCCTTAGGACATGTGTGAACACGAGATGATATGAGAAAAAGAGGAATAAATTTTAAATAGGGCTGTTCATTTGGTACATGTCTGATATTAAAGATAAGAAAAGGGAGTGTGAAAGGTGTGTACTGACAAACTATGGACTAGAGCAGTGCCACAGTATATATATATATATATATATATATATATATACGTGTGGCAATACAATGTGCCATCGGAGTAATATGAAATAAATAAAAAATTATAAGTAATTTTATGAATATTTCTTATTATTAGATAATAGAAATTGATGATAGAAATACATTTAGAAATATGTTATTTTAATTAGAATAAAATAAATATTATGTTAATTTTGTTTATTTTCTGTAACTAACCTAAATGCAATAAATTTATTAATATATGAATCTTTCATTCATTTTTTAACCAACCGAAAAAGGAAGAGGCTCTCAATTCGACCGTATATATTTCCTTCGATTCCTAATCCTACAATTTTTTTGCAACATAGTTCCTCCGCGTAACATGTCCATAAGACGACCACTTATTTCACATGAATATCGAGAAGTGGATACATACTCAATATTTTTATTTATTATATAATAGGTTGTAACTTCTAAGAATTCGAGGCTAAGAATAAGGTAGCCCTATTTACGCCTCTAGCGAAGCAAATAATGTTGGTGTGTACTTGATGGAGGTACTTAAGTCTACACCTTTACGAGGTTTATTGTGTTACGAGACCCTTTCTAACCCTTCCACTTGTCCGAGAACTATAAAGTAAAGGCTCTGAAATTTCTATCCCACGTTTAAGATAAGCCGGATTTAAAAATCTGTATTCTTTACATTCTTCAAAAACTTGTAAAAAACGCATCATCCAATAATTATAATGAGGCTTAGGATATGAATTACTTTATCCTTGCTAAATATTAATAAATTTACCTGCTTACTTTAGCTCGTCCAAAGCATTTTCGACTTTGAACAACAAATATCATCATCGCCCTGACCTTATCCCATACATTGTTGGGGTCGGCACTTGATTCAACCCGATGTGGCTGATCACTTGATTTTTATACGAAGCGACTGCCATCTGACCTTCGCAACCTCTTTAACGAGGAAAATCTGGGATCTGGGTTAAACCAGTTGTCAGACTATTTTAGGACTCCGACTGACCTGTAACGATTGCCAAAGATGATAAATTGGCAACCGGGACCGACGGCTTAACGTGCTCTCCGAGGCACGGAGGGAACTCGGGCGGTCACCCATCCAATTACTGGCTAGGCTTGCTTAACTTCGCTGATCGAATGATATGCGCAATAGCAACTGTGCCACGAGCTCCTCCTTTGAAAAACAAATATATATTTTCTAATTTTATCATAAGATGTTTATGAGTTTTTCATCGCCTTTCCTTGTTCTTCCTGGAATCTTAATATTTTCAATAAAATTTTAATCGTTTCGCTGTTTTTATATTGAGCCGAATGAGCAGTGAAGTCCTTCGTATTTCTCTGAGATTTGCTAAAATACTTAGAGCTTTATTAATTACATACACTAGACACACTGAGCTATGTTTACTTGGGAACTTATGCGGTTAATTAATAATTGTTTCTGTTCTCGTTAGTGTTACGTAACTCGTGAAATGGGCTGATTTGTTGAGAAAATTATATTTGATTACACTCACACATTCATCGTAAGGTCACCAGTGTATCATGGGGCAAGGAGTGTTAGATTTACACAATATTCGCTTTGTGGCACAGTGATGTCACCCTTTCGAAGAAATGTTCATGTTGCAAGTGTTCATTAGGTGCAGGATTTCTTTTTCATCAGGTCGGTAATAACCTATAAATGTTTGTTTGCCACCTGGGTAGTATAAAGGTCAATGTTATATATACGACCAAGAAATGTTGTCCCACAATTCGTATATTCAGATAATATACTAATTGTTATTTTCATTTACAGTTTTTATTTTGTTAAGAAAATATTTTCAGCTACGAGTATCATTGATATACAACTACAGGTCACTGCACTCAATATCGCAGAAAAGTGGAAGCTGATTTGGACTACCATTATGTATCGAACTCTACCCGCTGGTGCTATATGAACTGACCACAATACTGTATCAATACCGGATAATAATAAACTTGATTGTACGGTAAACTAGAGAGCTATGAAAGATATACCATGAGCTCTTATTGTCGCCGTAGTTTGACTGATATTATGAGACAGATGTACACTTCATATTCATCTGTCATTATCACACAGCTGTATATAAGTAAAATATTCAACACTAGCTGTGCTCCGTGTCACCCGCTAAGACTTAGTTTTATGCTTTCACTCGCGGACCCCTAATTTGAAATTAAATGATAGATGATTACTCCTTAGAGCATGAGCTATCTCCCAGTGAAAGTCTCGACAAAATCGGTCCAGCCGTTTCGGAGATTAGCCGGAATAAACAGACAGACAGACACACAGACGGACAGACAGATAGTGAGAGAAAAAAATCAAAAATAAATCTGGAATAACATACAGACACTTTAATTTTATTTATCTGTATACAAGGAAACGATATAGCCTGCGCATGTTCCTATTGTTTTATGGGAACGTTAACACTACCTCTACTCACCGTAGGTATAGGAATATTTACATCTCTTTACAAAAAAAAGGAAAACGCAAGGTCAAGCGATGATGTTTGAACGTATAAAAATCTATACTTAGGACACTGAACTTATAATGCAATGAGAGCTAATGGTTAGGCCCCTAGTTAAAATCTTTAAGGTTACACGTGTCGAACCGATGGTCTGTATGAAAATTCATTGAAACAACTCTGTCTAAGTCCAGTGGACCAGCGCCGGGCACGTTCGTTCAAAGATCATTTATACAGTCTTAATCAAGCCCTAGCTTTACGCAAATACAGAACACAAGGAAATAAAAGGGAAATACACTCTACATAGCGGATTTTTACGTCTTCAAGATAAAACATTACTTTGTTTTAAGTGTTGCATTCCTGCACTGATTAAGATTTCCACATTCCAGTTCTTAAGAAGTCGCTATACTCACAGCAATAGCAGGACCTGATTCATTAAATGTTACCACTAGCTGTGCCCCGCAGTTTTACGCGCGGAGATTTTAATTCGCGGATCATTATTATTTTTAAAATAAATGTAGCCTTAAATATTGCTCATAAAATCCGTTATTTGATAGTGAAAGTATCGTTATAAACGATCCAGCCGTTTCGGAGATTACTCTGAACAAACAGACAGACATATGGATAGACGGACAGATATTTTTTTAAGCTGTGTTTTTTTTATAGCTACCGTATATTATTTTCATATGCAATAAGTGTTTATTTGGAATTACAAACAGACACTTGAATTATATCACCCGTGTATACTTTGAATTTCATGGACGTCTATATCTCACGAAACCTGCTTTTCAAAGAAATGAAAATTTTGACAATCAGTCATACCAAACGAATTTTTAAGAGTCAGATGGATAAAGTGAGTCAATTTTTGTGTGTCGTATATAGAAATAAAAAAACGTTCTATATGATGGATATTCGCCATATAGTTATTTGCTTTTTTGTACAAAAAATGCTTCAACAATTTCAATACCAACATTCTTTACAATCTCAATTTCTCATTACACGTTTTTGTTTACTCACATTCTTGTATCGTCTGCTCAGTAGGAATTTTGATCGATCATAGACTAGCTTCCCGATGAGCCTTAAAATATAGAAAATTATAAGAAAATCTGAGGCTGTTTCGAAGGCCCAGCCTTCAATTATTTAGATACATGAAGGGGAAACTAATATCACGAAACGCATAAAAAATCGGTATGAGTCTAAAATTACATCTTATTTTACTTTATTGTACCTACGTTTTAAAAAGGTTTCATATTGAAATTTATATTTTTATGCAAATATTGTTACTGTTTGCTGATAGCTAAATCGTTGAACATTGAAACTAATTGCCATATAGGTACAACACGAACAAGTAATAAACAACTAATTGAGCCTTTATCAATTAATTACTAACAAGTTAATTGTGACATATTTTGCCATATTAGGAATATTAGGAACTTCACTATCTCTACATACGTATGGAACTGATATATGTCTAACTAGCTTTGTCTCGTTGTTCCACCTGCCCTGACATCAATTAATGGTTTTATTGTCACCGTAATCATAATATTTTTTTTACAATAAAAGTAATCTGTGATATTCCTTGTAACAGCAACCTGCTAGGTTAAACTTAACCTAGCATGGCTGCATCAACTTTGAGGGAACTCCCTCAAAGTTGATGCAGCCATGAGCAAAAAAGTAAATGTAAGTACTGGGGGGCTTAATAAGCAAAGCAACGCGTATTCAGAACTCAGCTTTGTAGTTTGAATTTACGGTACAAAAATGGTACGTCAACGCTCAGAATTTCTCTCGCTCTTTTTACAGTTTTTATTTAGTAACAAGCTGTTAATACAAATAACTATTCTACTTCTTGAACCCGGACAAAATGTTTCGGATACCTTAAACACTTTCAAGTTCCTAGAGTAGCTAACTGAAACGATCCATTACTTAAGTATTCACTATACAGATTTTTTTTCATGCAGTTTTACGTTTTTATACATTTTTCTTAATTCTGATAGATTTGCAGGTTCTTCTTAGGCTTACAAATAGCCAACATCTACATTATCTAAGTGAGTGCTAGGGTCAAATAATCAGCTAATGTGGGCCCGGAACGTGACAAAACTCCAAGAGATATTACCTACTTCAGGCAATCTAAATGACGTCTATGTCGTAAAAGAATATTATATCAATTTTTATTCTGCAACTTTGTACCAAAATATTGTAACAAATTCATATTACCATCACGTAGGCGGAAGAGGTCGGGACGAGAAGGTAGGACTCATTAATTCAAAAACTTTGTAAATATTCTAAGGTAACTCGCTACCGATAGCAATATCAATAATTGGATGCAGATAAGCAATAATGTGTCAACCCGCATAAACTTGGTTTTGAGAAAATGGCGTCTTAAGATGATTGTATACGTGATTTAAGATTTGTTTTATGACATAAATCCATTTTTTACGTACTTTTATGTTTCAGATGACTTGAAACACTTTTTTAGAATGTTAAATACGTGATGCATTATCAAAATATATCAAAACCTTTGAATTTGACTTTTTGTGGGTTGACACATTATTGCTTATCAGCATCCAATTTACTGAATACTGGCATGGCGATAAGATTGTCATATTTATTGCGCTTTCAAATCTTTACAAATATTATAAAACTGAAGAGTAAAAGGAACGAATGGTTTGAACTGAAACATTATGTTTGTGTTGGATAGTTCATTAATCTGGGAAGGCTTCAGGGAAGGTTTTAGGCTTTATAATATCCCGTTACGGAAAGCATAGCGAGGCATCAATGGAAAATGCTAAAAAATCGAGGAAAATATCACTGAGTAAAATAGTTTTTAATATATGAGTAAATCTGCGAGACACAGCTAGTTTATATTTTATATATGTATTGTACTTTGATTGCATACTTATACTAAAAATCAGAGGCCTTACAAATATTTTCTAGTACCTATACGATTTGGGATAATAACCCCAAAATGTTGTGTAGCTTCCGATATCAAATCGATCTATTAAAACATTTTAAATTACAACAATAATATTGGATATGTATGAGAATTTTATTATTCATCGTCGAGGTTTTAGCAAGTTGAGAGAAAATCACAATTTCTTAGTATGTTGTTGGTACTTTGACGTCCTTCCAATACGCCCACCTGTTTAACCCAACATAAATAATTAACAGGGACTTTTGCCTACGGTAGTCGATTACATTCAATCTTTTTTGATGGAAATACAAGTTGCGATAAGTAATATTCATTTATTTATTAATTTACCGTAGACTTACCCATATCAAAAAACATTACGGAACGGTTCTTTTTTTCTCGCATTCTAGTTTATATGGTATAGTTGCCTTAAAGCCATTAACTACGTTAATATTTGAAGAAATTTGTAACTGTAGAAAAATAAATATTAACAAGGTTTATTTTCGATTGCCAGTTTAATGTCAAAAACGACTCTTCTGCAACAACGGTCACATTAAAACTTATGTTATGCCCGGAAGCACGTCGGTCCTTGGGATCTTTTGTGCCACCTTGCCCTTTTGCTCTACGTACTGACTCCTCAAATACTCCCTAAACAAGCCGGCAGATCTTTCCCATGGGGAAGACCTTGTAGCCCTCTGGTTTCGGATACGCTTTAGGTCCATTCACCATCTGGCCAGTGCGTCGCAATTGCATATTACAACTTACACAGAAAATGTGAAGCATATTTGCGAATTATTTGATTCGAAGTTTTTATAATCTAATAACTTTTAAACGAACAATTCAACAAATATCGGACACTGCTAAAACGATTTTCATAAGATTTTGTATGTTTAGGGGGTTTTAGCACGATGAATCAATCTAGCTAGGCTAAATTTTTCAAACATTAAAAAAAACCGAGCTAGCTCGGGCATCCAAGTACAGTAAATAAACTAGTAAAGTACTTTCACGGCCAGCCATTAGTAACGCACTTTCTACCACAGCCGATTTTACAAAAACTACGGACATCTTCCGAAAAAACAAAACAATAGCAGCATAGCACAAAGCGCATTTCAAAGAAAATAATAATGCTAAAAGCGACATCTAGTACAGATAACCTGAAATATTACGTACCTTCTGTAAATTAGGAAGCACCATCTAGTGAAATTTTACCAAACCCGAATAAAGAATAAGTGGTATTGAAAACATAATGATAATACTGTGAAACTGTTGCAACGATTAAAGTAAAGATGGCGTGTTATATAATAGCAGACATTTCGATATATTTTTAATTTAATTTTGCATCTCATTATAAGCAAGACGTATGATATGTTTATATCATGTGAATGGACATGTTATGTGACGTCACTACTTTTGAGTGCTGGTCTTGAAAACGTAGTTGTAATTGTTCACTCATTTGACTCACCCGTTATCACGTTGGCACTTAATCATATTCGGTGAAATATGGGTGTTATTGTTACAACACCTCTGCTTACCCATTTGGGGACCCTTCGGGGATGGCATGCGCATATTTACTTTATTTTTATTATTTATCTTCTTACAAACTTTACCTCTTAGTAATGTAATATTTATTAAATAGTATATAAAGTTAATACAACGGGCACTTGAAGTATCTACCAAGAGGAGCATGTACTAGTATTGTGTACAGCAAATCAATATAACTATTCACACATAAAATTTAATCTATTGCCCTACGCTCTCATAAAAATCCAGACGAGAACACGAAATGGGGTACTGGCAGATAATAACTGTGAATCAATTGACTCGGTACAGATGTCACTTTGAAAACGGTATGGAGTCAAGGCACAGAATAAATAAGCCCACGTTACAGGGCCGGATTAAGGCGGACAATTTGGTCTGTAGCGTAGTCCGATACATTTAATGAAAATCGTATCAAAATCGGCGCGACTTAGGCGCTGACAGCGTTTTGTATTCAATTAATGAAAGAAAAATGTAATTGAAGGTTTAAAGTCGTCGAGGAATAGTCTCGTTAAGATCCCATTGATTTGAATTCATATAAAACTACGATTTTGGAGCACGTGGATGCCACATAAGGAAAGTCCTTAGTCAATACTTTAACGATATGTTGTTGATAAAAGTTCGATACACTCACTCAAGACTCCAGGTTTTAAGATTCGATTTGACAATGAAGTAGAAAAAATTATAATTACTTAGCATATTTTACCATACTGTGGGGTAAGGTATAATGTGGGGATTAGTGCAATAAACTAAAGAAAATACTTACACAAAACATTTGGTTTTACGTTCGAAAAAAAGGGCTAGGGCGTTCCTTCCTTGGTTGCCCAACTCCCTTTCCATTTTTCAATCCGGCACCAACTATGGAACCTAGATAGCTAGTCGTGCGTACATAATGGGCAAGTATGAATGGTGTCTCATGCGATATTCATTGCAGCTCTCGAATTCTATCCGAGAGTACTATTACCATGTCATCCATACGCTTGTTTACGTATTCAGGTTGGTTTCAAAAGGTGCTTATATTAAAGTTCAATTACGAAACATGAAGAGGCAACGTGAAATTGATGTCGTTGGCTGAATCTGAAAAAAATATTACATTGGCATCTTGATCTCCATGTGTTTAAGGAAATTTATGTTTTGGAATAAATTATCGGATTGAAATTGGAGATTGGGAATGTATAAAATAACTTAGCTAGACCAATATCTATACATCTATACAGATAAATTGAAGTGTCTGTTTTTAATTACAAAATAGCAGCTTTTCACTAAATGCATATGAAAGTATACACGATACTGACTTAAAAAAACTAATTTTAGAATTTTTTCTCTGTATGTCTGTCTCTTTGTTCCCGGTAATCTCAGAAACGGCTGGACCGGTTTTGACAGGACTTTCACCGGCAGATAGGTACGAGGATAAATACAAGGAGTAACTTATGAGGCTACTTTTATTTAAAGAGCATTTAGAGTTCCACGGGAATGAAATTAAATCTACCCGGGTGAAACCGCAGGGCACAGCCAGCGTGTATCTTAAACTTTATGATAAAGTTTATCTACCTCTGCCGATCAAAACGAGTCCAAATTTACTTTTGGGTCTGTGACCGACTTAACAAATTTCTCTTTACTCGTCTCTGTCTCCTAATTTAAAAAGTATAACTTTGTATAACCACTAACACATTGCCTTTCTCTCACACATACTATCTCTTTCCCATTCCACATAACGTATGTTATGATGCGACATATCTTAAGGTAATTTTTATATAGTAACAACATAAAAATACAAAACTTAGAAATCTTAAATGACCGATTAAATTCGTAAAGTGAACAGAAGCCCAGACTTTTAATCACAAAGAAACTTGTGAAAGCACATCGTATCTGGGTGAACTAGTAATTAATCACAACTATCGCAAACTTTAGTAGTTAGCGCAAAACGATTCATAGTTTCAGACTGGGAATAGACTATCAAAAAACACTATTTGAGCCGATGTTGTTCAGACAATGTTCTCAAACCGTCGAAATCTTTTTTACAAATTAATATGTAATTCAATATAACATATCTCCCTAGCTTTATCCCATCCATTGTTGGGGTCGGCACTCGATTCAACCCGATGTGGCTGAACACCTGATTTTTATACGAAGCGATTACCATCTGACCTTCGTCACCCCTTTAACGAGGAAAATCTGTGATCTAGGTTAAACCAGTTGTCAGACTATTTAAGGCCTCCGACCGACCTGTAACGATTGTCAAAGATAATAAATTGGCAACCGGGACCGACGGTTTAACGTGCTCTCCGAGGCACGCAGGGAACTCGGACGGTCACCCATCCAATTACTGGCTAGAGTAAGGGTTGCTTAACTTCGCTGATCGAATGATATGCGCAATACCAACTATGCCAGGAGCTCCTCAATAGAACATACGCACTATTATTAATAATTTTCATACAATGCATGATGTCAAATTAGATAGGATTTGCTTTGATAAGGATAGCCTAATAAGGCTATCCTTATCAAAGCAAATCCTTTCAAATGTTTTTTTTTTTTTCCATATTAGTTTATATTTCCCAAATTGCTAGAGCCGTGGTGGCTGTGTGATTTGAGCAATCGCCTGCTACACAAGCGACGCGAGTTTGAATTCCGCCGGGACATTTACCAAAGAGTTCTTCTAAAAACTTATGAGCATTGATTTCACACCACGTGCTTTACCGTGAAGGAAATTATATATAAAGGTCATTCAAAGACCTATGTATAGTGCCTGAGACAGCGATAGACTCACCATCTGTCACGTTGACACAAAATCATCTTCAGTGAAAAGTGGGTGTTGTTATTACAACACCTCTACCTACCCCTTCGCGGAATACAAACGTGCGCATATGTACGTATGTATGTATAAAATTTGCTTAAACTTACCTAAAATAAATATGACTCTATCTATTTGTAAGAAAAAATTGCAATATTTTTGAAATTGAATTTGAGGCTTTTATTTAACCCTCTTTATAATCCCTCAAAAAAAGAGACCGAGTAAATTTCTTCACAATATTCGCCGTGTCAAAGGTCAGAGTCACTGTTTGCGATGAGGATTCCCGTGTTAAGCACTGGATAAATATTTGAAAAAGAATTTTGAATGTTGATAAACTGCTTACATTTCAGCTGAGTGTTTGAAATCTGCAAATACTTGGTCCTTTTTATTCCAGCGGCAAAATTACCTACTGTGAATTTCAATAACTCTTACAAAGTGACTTTAGAGACAACATTTGGAACAAGCTACCATTATTGTTAGCATTAAATGTCAATACGTGCTATTCAAATTTCAAATGTCTTTAATTAATTAGACTTAACATTAAACGTGGTGGTCTTGAGGTTTGAGCAGTTGCCTGCTACGAAAGCGACGCAAGTTCGAATCCCAGCGGGGCCTGTACCAATGAGTTTTTCTAAAAAACTTATGTACAGTGATTTCACACCACGTGCTTTACGGTGAAGGAAAACATTGTGAGGAAACCTGCATATTTCTGAGAAGTAATTCAATGACGTATGTTAAGTGTCTGAGACGGCGATGGACTCACCATCTGTCACGTTGGCACTTAATCATCTTCGGTGAAAAGTGGGTGTTGTGATTACAACACCTCTGCCTACCCCTATGGGGAATACAGGCGTGAGCATATGTATGTATGTACTTTACATTAAATTCATAGTTGATTAATCGCCGTCGCAGGTATGATTCTTAGACATATTATGCAGGTTTTTCCAAACAAAACAAACAAATTGATTCCGAGACCTGATTTTGACCTGATTCTTCAGTTTCAAAATATTTTGTACGTACAATTTCTTTCGCCACAGAACTTATGCGCATATTTTAAAGTCGCACATACTTTTATGAGATTACGTTTGTAGTAAGACCACGTAAAACTTCTGAATATTGTCCATGGGTTTCCTATCAAGGGACTGAACATTTTTGCCTGTCTCTTCGCAAATTTTAAACCATCAGAGTCAGGTAAGTAGATTTGAACTGTATGGAATAAAATTTGGTTACGATTTACACAAAATGTTTCTTATTTTTTTAACCATTAGAGATACAATTTAAATAATTAATCAATCGTTTTAAAAAGTTGTTATACTCCCTCCCCCCTATCAAATGCGCCTTTAAAATATGAATATACTATAAAAACACCTCAACCGTGCTGCTTACGATTAGAATAAAAAATATGAGTATGGGTAAAATTTGGCCAACAATTTTTTTTTATTACTTTTTCGTGCAGTTTTTGCGGTTACTCGGTATAGAAATAGACTGGTTGCCCCTCAAATAAAATCTTGCTAATTTTCGTATTTACCTTATTTTTTGTAAGCTAACAGCCTACTTTGATCCCTGAACAAAAATGTTGATTACTTTGATTTCAAGCTTCTTTTTCTCATGGGAAAACCTGCACATGTCTTAGAAGAAAGAAATAGGTATCAAAAGTGATTTAGATTTGTAAAATATTTATTAAATCCGTTCTAGATATTTGGTCTGAAGCTGTAATTATACGAAAGCAGAATATAGTTGAAAAAAGGTGCTGCATTGGTCCTTGTAATCTGAATACGAACTGATCTTGTATTACCATTCAAAACCAAATAATCTGTACCTCGTCACTGCATACATTTAAATACATTTTCCGCTTGATGATTCTGCTTTGACACGTATACTTGCATTATTCAAACACTTTTTGATGGAAACCTTTACACGTTGCGTAATTCTGCCGTGATTTTAATTCAGGATATATCCTGTTTTCGTAACCTTTCGGTTTGGTGCCTCTATTATGATTCCGGTGCCTCACATTTTTTGTACAGAGATTTTGTATGAGAAACTATACAGCGCCTCTAGTGGTCACGAAAGGTCTAAAATGTATTATACTAAATTTGTAACATGACGCGTCTTATATAGATGATATAAAAAGTGTCCGACAGTACTGGGAGCCTACCATCTTCGCTTTAATCAGAGCGTGTTAAGAACTTCCAAGCTATGACGTTTCATGTTGGTACCGTAAAATTAAATATCTTAGCTAAGTTCTTAATACGCATTGCTAAAAAAGCATAGTTGGCCTCCTCTTGTGTAAAATAATGAACTTACAAATAATAAATGGAGGAGTAGTATTGTTCCGCCACAAGATAATTTATTACCTAGATGTTGCAGTACCGCGTCTGCAACCACAAGACCAATCACGTTTGTTTTATGTGAGCTCCCTTAAATATTTATTTTATTCTGTTTTAGGTATTTATGAACAAATCATCTGTGAAAATTTGAACTGTCTAACTATCACGGTTCACGAGATACAGCCTGGTGACAGACAGACAGTGAAGTCTTAGTAATAGGTTCCCAGTTTTTACCCTTAGGACATGGAACCCTAAAAATAACTTCCTAAACATTCATTGGATGATATTGTTACACTAATACATTTTATTTGGTAACGCATAGCCTCAATTGCAGACGAGCTACAGATGTGATGGAAAACCTGATAATTTAAATTGTTGATTTCCAGAAGTTTTCCAATTAAGTGTGCCTTTTCATTAAAATAAAAATGAAAATGGATGCGAAGCAATAAACTTGACCGTTTTATTATTTCTGTTGAATGCCCCTCGGAGGAAAATATTCAATCAAAAACATTTGACTGAATCGTTTTTGCTCGATTGAATGAAACACAAAGGGTAATGAAAATGAAATGATTGAAAACTCATTACCCTTATTACGGCCTATCGTTGTGTTTGTATTTAAATTGTAAACTCGTTATTACAAAACATGGTTTAAGCCGAGAATAAACCAAACTCAGACTCAAACTCTATGCTTATCCCTTTTAAATCTACGTAAAAAAGAGAGATGGGACTACATTTAAAACAAGGACTATCTTAGGCGATTTTACACCTTTTCACGACTGAGCACACACGATATTGAACGGATTAAGTTGAATTCCGTGAACTTAAACAATGTGATCGAAGGCAAAAGTTAATATTTCTCATACACGAATATATGTTTCTCACGATATTTTCCTTCACCATAAAGCTCGTGGTGATCAAATCACTGCACTCAAGTTATTTTGTTGGCATCTGGGATCAATACTTGCGTCGCTTGCGTAACAGGTTTTGAGTTGTTATTTTTATAGTAATAACACCGTAGTGGCTGAGTGATATTCCATTAACTCATTGTAGCACTTTTCGTTTTTGGTACATAATTTGCATTCTAATTTTAATTTGAGTTCAAATCGTATTTAACCCTTAATTTAATTAAACAAACTTGGCTAATGAGATTTGAATGTTCAAACTTTGTCTTGTTTTTATCCATCTATTGTTATTTTTATTTTATAATAATAAGTAGAGATTTTGTTGGTTTTTGCTTCACTTTAAACTACTATAGTAAGTACTTATTTCTTTCCGTGCTACAAAATTGAGAAAATACATTTATGTAGAATGTGCATAATGAAATAGAAGACACCTTCTGTATATAATGTCGTTTTTGCTCGACAACATTGTAAATCTAGAAATAGCGTTCTCATGATAGTTCATGATATTTATGGTTTAGATCGATAAAAGTTAACCGCACTGTCACATCAAGTAATTTATAATTAAAGCATTTTTTCCTAATTACGTGTTCAGCTACATTAATAAATGGCACTTTGAACATCTAGCCTAATTTCAATTTCAGCTATTTGACTTTTGACTCAAATTGCTAAGATGATTATTGAGAGGTGTCTATTAAAGCAACTGAGTAAACGTAAACGCAGACGCTTTTAGATTTGTTTTCGTACTTTCATGTTATGCCATACATATTGGAATCAATTCCGTGGCACCACACTCCGGGGGTAGAGATGGAAAATTTGAACATTTCAATACCTTTTCAGGTGGAAATTGGAAACCTAAGCCAAACATCCTGCGGCTCAGGATATTGCTGTACGGAAATGAAAAGTAGACATAATATGTGTATTGGTTAAATAATATTTCTTTTAATAAAACGCGGCCAGTCAAAGAAATTCTTTGACCAGCGGATCGAGGTCTCATTCCTACGAAACAAGCACGTAGGCAATATTACCTTCTTTGAACATACGAGATGCCTAAATTGTTATTTGATATAATACGCTATTTCTTACTATAATACAAAATATGAAACCACTTACCTACGACAGAAAATCCGATTCATTAGAATCTGCGCGTAATTTATATCTCCAAATAACATCTATCGTTAGATAGAAGAAATTGTATAGAATAGAAACCATATGTTGTACTTAAGTTATTGAAGCCGAGCTATTGCATTAAAAATAAGCCTTTACCATGCCTCTCAGTTAGTACTTTCTATACGATAATAAATAATGTCTAAGCTGTGTTTGAACTGCTCAACTAATTATTTCTTATAAAGCTAACAATCTAGGTAACCGACTTGGCAGGGTTAAGTATCTAAGCGCTAAGTAATGACATAAAACAAATATGCCTCGTTTCATTTCACGTTTAAACCAACCACTAACATTCTAATATCAGATGATATGAATTTCTCTTCCCATCAGAGCTACCTGCTTGTTTCGACCCGCTTTATGAAAACGTTACCACGCGATGTGGTACGGAACCTGGCTATAAATATAAGTCTGGAGTCAAAGTTACGTAGGGCTTGTATAACGAGTAGGTAGGTACTAAAGTGAGGTCCAGCATTTTTAAATAACTGGACGGATTTTCCTGCACAAAGTTTATTGTGATCGTAAATAAAATCCGGGTCCGTTCTGTGGCTTCCGAACAAATAATCGTTTAAACTCCAATACTGGGAGCACTTTACAGTGTTATGAGGTGATAAATAACGCAGACTTATAATATAAATGTTACAATCTGTGAAACAATTTTCAGTTTCAGCACAAACAAATAAAAGAGTACGCACGTTTTTACTGTAACATGTTCTGTCCACAAAGTACACCACATATTATTGGACTTGCTTTACAATTGCCCGTTGCAATTGCCAGCAGAGCAATATTGATTAAATTTAGTTCTTTCATAGTATTTCTACTCAACACGTAAATGTTTGTGTGTTCGTATTTTAAGCGCCACCGTCCCGTTCATCTGATTGCTTTGGAACTTTGATAGAGGTAGATTTAACACAGTAAAATTGATACAGGGTTAAAAACGAGAGTAACACTCCCAGGTGGCCTACCATCATCGGTTTAATGAGTGTGTTTAAAGAACTTTTGTGCTTTAATGTTTGATTTCGGTACCGTAAAATTAAATATCAATATACAAATATAAATTAAATTAGAAAAATAAATATTACGAAGCGTTTGTATACGTAACAGAAGCCTTATTTCTACTTCCACTATTGCGACTCATCCCGCTTCATATTGGCGAAAGCTCATATTTAGTATTGAATTTAAATATAAAAAATATGCTCAAGATAAAAGATATGACAAAGATGACATTTTGCCCGTACTATTTTCATATCATTAATAAATCAAAATATAATATTTGACCACCAGCTCTGTTCGCAAAGCGTTAAAATATTGTTAGGTATGATTAAAACATTGTGTATTATGGAACAGACACAATCCATGAATTCGCAAATAAAAGTACCTAGGCCCAGGCCTTTTAAGCCCAAAACATTCTAAATGGCTCTCTATATCAGTAATCCGGTACAAACTGTACGTTTTTTGCGTAACGTCGAATTGATGACATCCGTTTAAAAATGTTTTAACTCTTTTCCAATATGTTTTTGATTTTTTTTTAACATAACAAATAAAAATCTATAGAAAAAAAAAATCTTTTAATATTTTTTTAGGGACTTTAGTGATATGTAAAACACATAGGACCTCAACCACCCCATGACATTACCCTATCAAATGATTCAAAAGTCTGAGAAGTCGTTGAAATTGACATAATTTCGCATTTATTTATTTTTGCCCATAAATTAATAATACGAACACAATGTGAGATTATGTAATAATATAAATCAGTAGATAGACTTACAAAAAAATCATATAAAATGTGAAAATATTTATGCATCCGATATCAGTATTAAGCAAATTACCCTAATGAAAATAAGAAAGAACGAAATGTTTGCCCCACCTAGTAAAACTAAGCAAAACTGTGGGAGGATTCAGGATACCAAATATCGGGAATAATTTTTATATGTTTTCCATTAGTACTTCAGCGTGCTTAAAAGGATCATACTTATAGTTTGCACCCCCTAGTACACTCTCTCTTGCCTATGAATCTGTGACTTCTAAACCTCTGATCTAGGGTTAAGCACTTGATATTATCTTTATATGTCGAGCAATTAACTTTTATTAACTGAGATCTTAGGTATCCGAGTAATGATTTTATTATTACTTTACCTCTCGAAATCTCCTGAAATATGTTGATCCTATTTTATGATTATCCCTAATTCCGTAGACCTTATCTTAGAGAGGCACTTATTGGCAGTTAACGGATCGAAGCTCTGAACTTAAGGAGGGGAATAATCTTTTAATTTATTTTATGTAATATCTTTAGATAATGGTATCTTTTAATGTTATACTTCGAGGCAAAGCATGTAGGTATCGATACCTTACAGCCTACAATCTTAAAGAAGTTCAAAGTCAATGTATGTATGAATGATTTGAAAAGTGTAGGGTATAACGGAACCTGTAGTTCAGGTTTCGGAACTGCGGACTGAAGAATGTACCATCTAACACAAGATCGCAGCCAACCATAAAGTACTGTTGGGCAATGAGTAAAAGGGCTAATGCTCCATGGGAGGGTGAAAGTGTGTCTTCCATTACGTTGTCAGTGATTCTCGGGTTGTTTTTGTTAGGAAGTCAGGTTACTTGGAAGAAATGCTCTTTTCTCTTTTCTTATCAGACAGATTGTACATCAGGTACCAGAATTATTTTATCGGAATCTAAATCACGGCTCCGACGGACTTTTTGCTTGATTGAGAATTTAAAACTTTAGTTCATATTACGATATTGTCCCACTGCTGGGCAAAGGCCTCCCTCCACTTTTACAACTGTCTCTGTCCTCAGCAGTCTGCTGTCAATTGCTCTTGAAAGTATCAAGCTCATTCGTGGGATACAACAGACATAATAAAAAATATAGATATTGTCAATCATAAAATATGCTCACGCAATTTCAGACATGTCTTCATTTAAATTTGATTTTTTTTAGAAATATCTTCGATTCAATTCTATTATTATTAACATACCCACTCAGCAACTTATTCACATAAAGAACGTAAAGTTCGTTATTTGTTCTAGTTATGGTGATGTCATTATCGAAGTTTGTGCTCAAAAGCAAGTGCCTCCGCTGTAATTGGCACAGTATATTCACAGCGGAATATACGCGAGTGACTGTAGTTTGCAAAAGAATTGCAATCAAAGCGCAAGGAGTTTCCGATGGGAATAAAATGTTATGCAAGTGGAGTTATTATTAAAAATACTGCAGTTGGAAAACTAACTGAACTGAATCCAAAGCTATGATTAACAGAACAGAGAAACGCACTTAAATTTGACTCTAGAGAATTTTTAATTCATTTAAGATTGGTTGAAAAACATTGATGGTATTCCATATTTTGGAAAGTTAATTGTGTTAAATGTTACTTTCAGTCATAGTTTATAGAGGCTGTGTATCCTGTGCCTTGTAGAGGGGCACACGTGAAGTTGATTTTGGTAAACATTAACATTTTTTATCAGAGAACTAAAAAATAAAGAGAGAACTTACTTTTTATTTATAACGTCACATTTAGAAGTAAACTTTTTAAACTAAATACCGATACGGTCCAACAAATGTCGTATGCCGCCGTTTGGTTGTGACAGGCAATTAACAGACCATCCATTGTGCTTGTGTCAGCCCACTATCTGACATTGATAAACCGAGGCCTGGATATAAATATGTCTAAAAAACAAACTGCCTCAATGGAAACAATTTGAAAACATCACATTGTATGCTTGGAACATATTACTTTCATGCTCTTTTTCTTTCAAAACCGTTAGCTCTTGAAATCAAAATTTAAAGCTCATGCCTTCTCAGTAGTTTTCACGCAAGATGATTAGGTGCCAACGTGACAGATGATGCGTGCTGTACTTTGATCTTTATTTTACTCCGACATAATACTATGCTGGTTTCGACGCGATGTTTTCCTCCACAGCTGAGTTTAGTGTGTCTACATTGCACTAAGAAGAATTCATTGGTACTGACCGCTGAAATTTAAAATTGTGTCGGCTGCTCGAAAAGAGACGGCTTTCCGAACCACTCGGCCACAACGGATTTTTATTTGCTCTTGAAAAACATTTGTTTAACATTAGTAATTATTGGCAGTTCATCTAAATTACACAAGTAAATTAGTACCAACAACAAATTTCTTTAACTTTCCAGGAACGGTTAGTCTATTGTATAAACAATGTCGCAAGTGAACTGCAACAAATTAATGTGAAAAACGTTAGCGAATTTCCAAGAACACCCGACAGAGACAAAGCTTTGAAAGTTACGGTTTCATCAGATTAGTGGCTGCCATTCACTGGATCACAATAGCGTGGGATGCGAAGATCGTAATTGGTTGTCAAAGCCAACCATACAATCGTGTTTTGACATATTCATGAGTCTGACATCAATGAGAAATACCTTGGGTTGTGCTAGCTCAAGTGAAGGTAAATTTACCATAAAATCATTCTCCGGAAATGAATGTGTTAAGAACGTAGCTCAAGTTGAAAGAAAGTTGATTTGAATATTAAAATGATCGGCATAGTCTTACGTTATTTTGTCCTGGCTCATCTGAAGTTGACAGAAAGCCGTGGGAAGGCGGGACGTCACGGACGTTAGATGCCATCGTTTATAAATTAACCATCATCCCACCCTACCCTCGTTTTAAGGGTGAACCACCCTCTCTAGCTTTGTGGTTACGTGTAATTATAAAATTTTCACATTTCGTTTAATTTCTTAGAATCAAGACTCGGTGTTACAAACGTCTTTAGACATAAATATAGTACAGGTTACCTTTAAGGAGGTCATAAGTATAAAATGCTATCTGAACATTAATTTAAAATTCTTAGCATTGAGTTACAACAGTATCAAACGGTTTTAAGAAAATATTGCTCACACCTGTATTCCCCGAAGAGGTAGGCAGAGGTGTTATAATAACAACACCCACTTTGCACCGTCTATCGCCGTCTTACGTACTATACATACGTCATTTTGAATTACTTCGCAGACATATGCAGGTTTCCTCACCATGTATTTCTTCACCGTAAAGCACGTAGTGTGTGATCACTGCACATAAGTTTTTAGAAAACCTCATTGGTACAGGCCCCGCTGGGATTCGAGCTTTCATCGCTTGCATAGCAAGCGACTGCTCACACCCCAAGGTTACCATAGCTATATTTCAAACATGTAGAAAATAAATAGCCAAGTAATACTCTGATCACTCTCTCTCTCTGTGGTTTAGCGATAGAGAAAATAGAAGCATTAATATTATTGAAAAACAATATAGGTCGGTAAACGCGGCAGTAAGATCATTCGACCGGATTTTATATTATCTTTAATGATGTACACAAACGGCGAATGGTAATTGTCAGCACATTCTAAAATACATTTTATGTTCTCTTTTATTTTCAAGCTTTTCCATGTGGATTCACAATGGGATATGCAGCGTGTAAGTAGATGCGTCACATAACCTATTTTTCACTGGTACAAGCCACTGGTATTTGAAATTGAGTCGCTTGCGTAGCAGGTGAATACTCAAACCCCAGGGCCGCCACAGCTCTTTCTATCACCGTCCCATCGGACTATGAGAGTGTGGGAATAAAGAGTGCACCTGTGAAAGCCGTGGTGAACTCGGGGTTAGAGCAGTCGCCTGCTACGCAAGTTCGAATCCCAGCGGGACCTGTGCCAATGAGTTTTTCTAAAAAAACTTATGTACAGTGATTTCACACCACGTGCTTTACGGTGAAGGAAAACATCGTGAGGAAACCTGCATATTTTTGAGAAGTAATTCAAAGACGTATGTATAGTGCCTGAGAAGGCAATAGACTCACCATCTGTCACGTTGGCACTTAATCAAATTCGGTGAAAAGTGGGTGTTGTGATAACAACACGTCTGCCTACCCCTTCGGGGAAGACAGGCGTGAGCATATGTATGTATGTACCCGTGTTTGCGCACACACTTGTGCACTATAATAACTCCTGCACAGTTGGCTAATCCTCGTTGAGATTAGCCGCCGTCACCGAAATACGGTAGGAGATCATTATTATTACGCAAGAAAGAAAAAATATATTATTTAGTCGAATTATAGTAATGGGGTTATAGTGTTTAGTTTAGGAAAGGTTTTCACGAAGTAACGCGAGGCGACATCAATTTGGAAAATTACAAGCCTTTCTGTTAGGCAAAGTAGAGATTTCTTTTTGTAGATACGTCGAAGGCTTTCGAAGGGTTGATAAAGCTTTGACGGAATGTTTTGTCGCTGTTCACAGAACTTGTTTCATGAATATTGGAAAGATAACGTTGTATTTTTAATCTATGATATCAACATACGTGAAAAAGTCCACGTTTCGATGAATAATTGATCAACAAAAAATGTTTCTTCTTAAATAGCTGCCAAGCTGAGTAAACTAGGTTTTTGGTATCAAACAACAACTGAAGGAATAATATTTTAGTTTATGTTTATCTTTAGGGTTTATTAAATAGTAATAGTAATATTAAAAAGGAGAAAAAGAAAGTCTTAAAATCCATTCCGATGTCCGTCTGTCTGTCTAGATGTGCCCCGTGGTTTTACCCGCGTATGAGTTAATTTCAGGGATGACCAACGGAATTCTAACTTTTTTTCTCACTTTTGTTACTCCTTGTAACATTAGCTATCTGTCAGTGGAAGTCCTATTTAAATCGGTTCAGCCGTTTAGGTGATTACCTGGAGTAAACAGGCAGACAGACAGAGAAAAATGTTTTTTTTATGCAGTTTTATATGACTTTAGTAAGAAGCTGTTAGTTTCGAATTACAAACAGACATTTACATTTTATTTATCTGTATAGATATAAGAATACAGTATAAGAAGATAGATGTATACTAGCTGTGTCTCACTGTTTCACCCGCGTAAATTTTAGTTTTATATAATACTAGCTGTGCCCGGCAAACGTTGTATTGCCATATATTTTTTTGGGGTGGGCTAACCCTAACATTTAGGGGGATGAAAAATAGATGTTGGCCGATTCTCATAGATACCGGATAAGCACAAAACATTTCATCAAAATCGGTCAAGCCGTTTCGGAGGAGTATGGCAACGAAAACTGTGACACGAGAATTTTATATATTAGATATAACTGAGGTTGTTCCTCACAAGCTATCAACCTGAAATTTGACATAACCTTTTTTAATATACACATAACCAAATCCACGAAGATATTAAAAAGAATGTTATTTTCACCCGCGTAGACTTAATTTCATGGGTGGCCTACTGAACTCTAATGTTTTTTTTAAATAAAAGTAGCCCAAGTTACTCCTTGTAACATAAGATATCTGCCAGTGAAAGTCCTGTTAAAATCAGTCCAGTCGTTTCGGAGATTACCCTGACAAACAGACAGACGGACAGAGAAAATATGTTTTTATTTGTTTTTTTTATGTCAGGAGCATATATATACTTTTATATGAATTTGGAGAAAAGCTGTTAATTTGGAATTACTAGCAGATACTTCAATTTTATTTATCTGTATTGATGTAAACAAAAATTAGATAACTTTAATTATGACTCGCCACAATTACTGGCTTTGCTAATGACATTCTTTGGCTCATAATTTTCACCTCGAACAAATAATTTAACTCTGGCTATTAGTAGTATGAAAGGAAAGTGAATGTTCATTTCGCCAAAACACGCTTTAATCTTCCCTAATTAAAATCTTTACCATCTTAAAGATTTCGTTAATATTTTAAATGCGTTGATAATTGCAAAACGCTTCCAATTTATGTCATTAGCGTTTCAGATAACACGTCCGCTTTACATTTCAGGGTGTTGTATTTCGATCTGTGAAACAATTGAGTAAGTAATAGGTTTATCTTTTTGTTAAAAGGTAAGTGTTTATAATTTCCATTATAATATGATATACTACCTGTACTCTGCGGTTTCACCCCCATAGACTAAATTCATGGGTTATATTTCAAGGAACCCTAATTCTAAAAAAAGTATTTTTTGTTACTCTTTGTTATATCATCTACCTATTAGTGAAAGTCTCGTTAAAATCGGTCGAGCTGTATCAGAGACTACCCGGAACAAACAGACAGCCAAAAAAAAAAGTTTGAAATTTTTTTTTTTTGTAAGTAACTAATATACTTTCAAATGCATTTAGTGAAAAGCTGTTTATTTGGAATTACAAACAGACAAACAGAGTATTTTCATTATACATATTACCTGATTCGTTCTTATATTCTTAAATGGTTAGAAAAATACGAACACAAGGCAGGACTCGAACCCACGATATCTGCAAACGGTACATTTGCTCTGCTAACTTACAATCAGTTATAACCAGAAACGTAATAGCAAGTAATGACAAGTATAGTTCCGAAAATGGACATTCGTCACGTTTAGTAAATCTATGCAAGTGACTGACTTATCCATCAACGTGAAACCTAAAACGCTGATCTTGGTGACAGGAAATTTGTTAAGGGCTCAAAATCTGTAAGTGAAATGATAAGTACTGCCGAGCAGATGAAGATGCGGCGGTATTTAAAAATTGTACTACCTACTGTATTTATATCACAAACTTCAACCTACTCAAAAAATATCCTAAACTTTAGCTTTAGATATTTCTAATCGTTCACATACTACATTCGAAATGCATACGTAAGCAAAAACAAAAGTTGAACGGATAGAAATGTCCAAATGTAGTCGAATTCAAATGGAATAGCGGTCAAGTGGCTCCAGATGAGAAATTGAGTGATCGAATGGCCATTTGCTATCACTACGGATAGAGTGTTACGTGTAAATGTTTGTTAGACTGTCCTATTTATTCATTTGGCACTTTATGCAAAGTAAATATACGATGTTTTTTTAACCTTCAGATAGTGTGTTGAGTAAAAGCCACATTTAAAAAGAAAGGCGTATGTGTGTATATTAAAAATAGTACAGGGCGAACGTAAGAGATAAGACATATTTTTCGGCATATGCCTCACTCGATAGATAGATGTAATTGTTCGATGTACTTGGTAAATATTATATTTCTACCTTTCTACCCGCAATTTCCTCTG
The DNA here is from genome assembly GCA_929442735.1 of Watsonalla binaria. Taxonomy (NCBI): domain Eukaryota; kingdom Metazoa; phylum Arthropoda; class Insecta; order Lepidoptera; family Drepanidae; genus Watsonalla; species Watsonalla binaria. Next base: position 5,702,467 of record OV838932.1, read on the forward strand.
CGTGGAATAGTCAGTTTGGGCTAACGCTTACTTTAACCCGCGATTGGTCTTAACGTGATGATATTGCCTTCACATTAAGACCAATCCTTGATACATAAGCTATCTAACACAGATTTTTCTTTAAATCGTACCAGCAGTTCCTGAGATTTGCTAGTTGGAGCAAAAGTGTAAATACATCCCTTAAGGGTTGATTTTTGGTTAACAATTGACCTGTTGTTCCGATTAACACTTACTAATTGCATTACAACAAGTTTTAGCTGATTGAGTCATACAGAAACACTTTACAAACAAACTTTTTATACACACCACTATGTTCAACCTCTACGAGTAATTAGACCCAATTTTTTCCAAATCGCATGTCAAACAGGTTAAATAAAAACATACATGAAGTAACTCTTAATGGGTATTCTACATAGTGCTTACCTACATGACGTGTCAGTCGCTTGTCACAATCGATTTGCGGCTTTGAACTAACTACCCGGACGTAGTGCACGAAGACAATTTATTGTACTCAAGTATAGGTTGTCGATATTCGATTGCATATTTAGTTCAATTTGAAATGTGTTGATCTGCCATCTTTGGAATTCAACTATAGCGCTTCCGAGAGAGTATCAACACATTTTGAGCCACGCTTAAACAAGAGTGGCTTGTACTTGATCCATTCGTCGATGTTATAATATATTTGAGACAAAGTTTCAAATTTTACCATGAATAAAATAATTTAAATACTTATATTGTAACTGTAATTGTGAAAAGCCGTGGTGGCCTCGGGGTTTGAGCAGTCGCCTGCTACGCAAGCGACGCAAGCTCGAATCCCAGCGGGGCCTGTACCAATGAGTTTTTCTAAAAAACTTATGTACAGTGATTTCACACCACGTGCTTTACAGTGAAGGAAATCATCGTAAGGAAACCTGCATATTTTGTGAGAACTAATTCAAAGACGTATGTATAGTGCCTGAGACGGCCATAGACTCGCCATCTGTCAAGTTGGCACTTAATAAAAAAAAAATTATTCGGTGAAAAGTGTGTGTTGTTGTGATAACAACACCTCTGCCTACCCCTTCGAGGAGTACAGGCGTGAGCATATGTATGTATATTATAATATTTATACAAGATGACAGATGCCTCACAGTGGCCTAAACCTTCAAATAATGGGAAATTTAACTGGATGGGATGCAGGCAGAAAACTCAAATATTCATGTCCATTGTAAATAACTGCTAGATAATCCAGAGCTAAACAGGTTATGTTAAGTGACCAACCCATCTGGCATCTGGTGCTAGATGTCTAGAAAATACGATGAGCCTTTTTGCTTCTGTCCACTTTCCTAACAAAGGTGATAATGTATTTGGCAAGGCAAACACTTACACCCGCGCAAATGTCATGTAATGTAATAAAGTAAAATTATAAGCACGTTCACAAAATATCCCACCAAGGTCTCAGTGTAAATACACAGTCTATCTGAGTAACAGCAGAGGGTTAGAGTAAATAAAAGTGTTATGTAAAGACGCGAGCAAAAAGGCTAGGACGAAAATACTGATAAGCAAATTGAAGTTACTGGAGTGACGAAAACCTTCAACTGTAATATATTTATGTATTTTTTCCACAATTCGCCTTTCGTAACCTCACAATGCGTGATAGGCAGATTGAATCTTCAAAGATTTGCTTATACAAACATTGGTCTGTTAAGTATTCAACTTTTATGTTTAGGGTTTGGGCTCTGAAAATTATTGCTTACTTAAAGTTTCTATAATCCTTTTTCATATTCAATTTGAAGATTACCTTAGGATTATCTTTCTCTAACTTATTCAAGGCAATCAATTTATTATGCTGTTTGAATTAGAAGATCACGTAAACTACGAACCAAAGATAAGGAAAATGAAGTCTGGAGCAAAAGTTAGTATATATTATTGAGACTACTTTTATTTGAGAAAAATATTCTTATCGCTTTCAAACACTACTATGGTAACAATCCCCTAACGAATTGCATGACTGTTAACATTTCTGTTAAAATTCAAATGCTTGTTTCTTAAAAAGCTTAGTAACAATTTACATAGGAGATCTTAGTGATCTTAACGCCTCCTTACAAGCACACTGTGGTGTTGGAACACACATTTAAATATTCAATGAAGACGATATGGTGCCATCTGGGCAATGGTGAGTTCATCACTGTCTCAAGTAATATGCTTTATAATAACGAATACAAATTCAAAAAATGCCCGGGGGAATAGTGAAGAATACAAATAGGATGACTAAGGAAAATATATATTCGTGGAACGATACGTCATATTAAGATGAATACGTCATAACCCGTTCGGTGCTCATAGTGATATTAGTTAATTTGAAAGATATATCTTAAATAACATTAGTCCAATTGTACCTAGATGTAACTAGATGTAGAGCAAACTGTTTGAACAACCTTGAATCCTTTTAGTGAAATGTTTACATTAGCTAGAGTAATAGCATTAGATTAAAATGGTAGGCAGACGCTATTAACTACATTTAGTTGAAGATAAAATACTCCGAGATAATAAGCTTACATAAGATTGAACGCTATCTCAGAAATAAGATTAGAGGTAAAAATATTATTCATTTATGCCTCGCTAGTCACAATACCTGGGTTCAGTCTCCGTGTCAAGCAAACTATACATAAATATGCTCACACCATCTCAGAAGAGTAAGTAGTAAGCAGAGGGCTGTAACAATATCACCCACATTTCACCAAGTATTATTAAGTGCCAACGTGACAGAGGGTGGGTCCATCGCCATCTTAGGTACTATACATACGTGTTTAAATTACTTCTCAGACATATACAGGTTTCTTCACGTTGTTTTCCTTCACCCCTTCTAGGAAAATATTATTATTTTTTTCCTGTCATTTCTCTCTAGCATGTAGTGCAATTTCTCAGTACTACGGAACGTGGGGGTGTACTATAATATCTCTGCTTACCCCTCCAATGACTTCAGACGTGACCATACGTATGCATTCCTAGGTTTTTGAGTTAAACAGGTCCCTAATTATTAACACCTTGGGGTGTTCTACAGCCATACGCACGACAGTAATATTGAAATATTATGATGAAATGAAGGCCACCACGGCTTACTTAAGTCGTACTGGCCTCGGGGTTTAAGCAGTAGCCTCCGACGCAAGCGACGCAAGTAAGATTCCCTGCGGGGCCTGCACCAATGAGTTTTTCTAAAAACTTATATATAGTGCCTGAGACGACGATGGACTCTGTCACGTTGGCACTTTATCGTGAGCATGTTTATAATATTGAAATCTCTTTCTTATTGCTATCTTTGTTTGTTGTATTCTAACTTTAATACTATGTTGTTTGTAAAGACAAACAGTTTGATATTGAGTGAAGGGCGTCAATTTAGTTTTGTCGATCTTAAAACCCTTTGTACTATATGTCTGTTTCGGGTTTGATTTCACGAGGACTAAGCAAACGGGCAGTATTTGCCCTCAAACAACATTTACCAAACAATGGTTGCTTGTGTGATGTATACACTATTATGTAATATACAGTGTATAATGTATTATAGACCTATAGCTGTTTGTAATGTAACAGAGATGAGAAGTGATATTGATCGAGGTCTGTTTGTATTGGGATAAAATTCCTAGAAGTCACTACAAGGGTTTGGTTGAAAGGGTGAAACCAAACTGGATTATTTGATGTGATCATCGTTCTTATTTTAATAACTAAATTAGTTTTATATAATTTTAAAATTACGGTATTTAAAAAGTAGTGATAATTATTTTTTGTTTCGACTGGTTGGATGCTCACAAATATGTGTAATATTTTAGTTATTATTTTTGACAGTTGAGCATTGGAACTGTGTCCAAGGGCTTATATTCATGAGATATAAATACTGTAACCAATAACATTGTATAATATTTTTTTTAAAGAGTAATTGTTGAGTTTCTTGCCGGGTTCTTTTCAAAAAAAGCAACCTTCCGAACCCGGTTGTAACATTTATAATCCTGTATAATGTATTTTTGCGTCCTTTTGACGATTTGAAAGTACTTTGTAAGAAGTCTAATCAAATAAAGATATTATTAATTTTTAATTTTGGGTACATTTTTGCTCTAAGTAATGTGATTGTGCAAATGAACTTTGAGACACCGACATTATAAAATTACTTTAGAACTCACGATAGTTTTATCTTTGAAAACTGTATTTTCCACATTACATATTATACATTATTAGACCCAGGCCTAATCACAATCACGAGAAAATTTCAATTTGTTTTGAGTTTGTATATACTTACCACTTTTTATTTGCTATTTAAACTGTTGTACCTATTTGTATCTAATAACTAGTCGTAGATTTCGAATTTCGAATACAAAATTCCATAAGAAATATTTATGTGTCAGTTCATTTATCGTGGAAGGCTTTAGGTTTTATAACATCACGCTGCAAACCATACCAAAATATAGCAAAAACGGGAAAAAATATGGAATTGTTCTTTTTTAAAAGTTCTTGAAAAAGTTTTACGACATCATTTGTAAGCAAATTGTTTGAAAAACCTGGAAAATTTTAAACGACTTTATCGTGAGGGAAATAGTAGTAGCTAGTGTATTTATTTATTATTTATTTATTTAGAGCCCGACGTGTCCCACTGCTGAGCAAAGGCCTCCCTTCCCTCTTTCCAACACTTCCGATCCAGGGCTATCTCCGGCCAGTTTTTGTGGTAAGCGGCGAGTTCGTCCTGCCATCTTTTTCTCGGCCTGCCACGTCTGCGCGTCGCATTCGGAGGGGTCCATCTTGTGGTTTGTTTAGCCCACAGTTCGTCTGACATGCGACACACGTGCCCAGCCCAGTCCCATTTTAGTTTAGCAGCTTGATGACCAACATCGGAGATTTGTGTTTTGGAACGTATTGTACTATTTCGAATGCGGTCTGTTAATCTGACTCCCATTATACTACGTTCCATGGCTCGCTGGCAGACCCCTAGTCTGGATTTTTGATAGTCTGTCAAAGACCAAGTCTGAGCACCGTAGGTGAGGATTGGGAGAATGCATATGTCCATCAGTCTCTTTTTTAATGTTAAAGGGAGTTTTCCTTTCAAGAGGTCTTTCATAACCCAATAACTCTAGCTAGTGTATAGATAAAAATAAAACATATTTTGTGTTGTGAATATTTTAAGCTTCAGAAATATGTGCATTAACATGCGTACCATTCATACTCAAGCGCCATTCATTTCACAATAATGCTAACAGGTAAGAATTCCATTCAGGAAAAATATTTATACAACGAAATATCATGGCAAGAACGTAGACTGAAAATTTACAAAGCTGAAAAAATTATTTGCATTTTAAATCGTGTATTTGCTCAGATATAGCTCTTTGTTTTCCTTCCGTGATTAAATGGAAACAAAGCTTTCACTCGCGCTTTTAATAAAACGTTTTTTTACAGCGACCATCGCATAATAGCCAATATAACTCCTGTCAATTTTGGTTCGAAAAGATTTGAAGTTTGAAAATATTGTCTTCGAAATCTTTCACGTACTTAATTCAAAGCTTAATGAAAGTAGATATGCAATAAATAAAATAGTAAGGTAGATGTCTTAATTGTTCTAGTATTAGCTGTACCCCGCGTAAACTTAATTAGATGGGTGGGGCTGATTTGCTTTTTTTTAAATAGTCTATCATAAAAAATGGTCCAGACGTTTCAGAGATTAGCCAGAATAAACGGACGGACAAACATATTGTTTTAAGTTATTTAAGACTTATTACTTACTTTAAGACTGCTCAAACTTGACGTCCACTAGGGCTCTGCATGTACATGTAATTATAAAGATTATTTAATATGATTATTCCATATCTAGAACATTTATTTTCTTAGCAATTTATTTCATTGCGACTTTTTAGGTTAATTAGTAGTTGAAAGTTAGGCCAAAATATAAATAAAAATACCTGAAGTTAACGGCACTTGCACATATGTACCGTCAAATAAGAAAATACAAGCAGTTTATTTACAGCCTGCTCATGTGCACACGACCTTCATGCAATTACAAGGGACAACCTAACTCAATTATTAGGAAATACGTTTGTCGACCGTCCTTAGCCGAATTCATACTTTTAAGTCAACAACAGGGTTAGCAGGTAGAGGTACTTATAGTACACTCACATATCGTCAGTTTACTAGAAAAGGAAAAGGTATACGAGCACCTATTTGAACAGATAAAGTATTATATCCTAGAATTCATTATTGACTGCCCCTTTGTTATAGTGGTCGCAAGCGCTACTGTGGAGCACAAGTTCCTGGGTCCAATTCCTGGGTCGGGCAGTGTTAGATTTTGCCAATTATACATTTATAAGTAGGTACCTGGATTCAAGAATCTAATAATATTGGCTTACGCCTACATTCCCTGAACGGGTCGGCAGAGGTGTTGTATAATAACAACACCCACTTTTCACCGGATATGATTAATTGCCAACGTGAAGATGGTGAATCTATCGCCGCCTCACGCAGGTTCCTCGCGATATTTTCCTTCTCGTAAAGCAGGTGGAATGAAATGCACTGGGATTATATATTTGCAAAGTTTAATACGTCTAAAGACGGATCACAAACTTAATTGCTAATAATTTGAGGTACTAATAATAGATTTGTAACTTATGTTCCTTACTTAACAAATCACTAATTTGAATGTAAATATGAATTAGGTATGACGAAGCACCGTACGATTGATCTTGAGTTAATTACAGGAGTGAACCCACAGGTAAAACCTATTTATAGCGACTTTCCATACAATACGTCTTCAAGCTAATTCAATGAAGCACTCTCATCACGCTGTAACGTATTAGACGTGATTTACCCATTGAGTACCACCTACGGAACTTCTGAGTAGGCTATAATTAGAAACAATTAATTACGTACTTCCGCACCTTTTTACTTCAAGGCTCGAAACAAAAAATATTCTTTCTGGGGTAATAAATTAAAACGGTATTACGTGAGGTGAATTGGGTATCCTCAAGTTATGGGTACTTTCGGAGGCGCGTTGGGCAGTCGGTGAGGCTTTTGTTGTATGGGGGTATCATTTATCATGTCGCCTTAGTTGAAGTATGTTTAGGTCAGTAGATAAGGGTAACCATTTTGCACCTATTTGGATGTCTTACAAAAAATACGGGTTCGGAAAAGGGAATATAGTTAGTAACGGGTTTGCAATGATCATAAATTATTTGATTTGACTATAATAATTCTAATATCGCCTACTATTTTTTGAGGTTAGAAAATAGATATCAAGAGGAGCTGCAATACGAGGAGGCTCCATGATTATTTTAGAAAAACGCATGAAATATAAAGAACGTCTGGATGTTGTGCACCTTTCTGCGGAGAGTACTATTGAGTTATCATGTATAGAGTTAGAGCAATACATTGTTGTGTGCGTATACCGACCCCCTAGTGGAGCTTTCGAGCATTTTGAACAAATCATGGATGAAGTTTTGGTAAAAGTCTGTACTTCAGGTAAAAATATAATCATATGTGGAGACTTTAATGTCAATATTTTAGAAAATTCATCCATGAGCAATCGATTAAAATGCCTTTTTAGTTCCTCTAATTTATTTTACTTATTTTCTGAGCCAACACGAATAACAAGTTCATCAGCAACTTGCATTGATAACATGTTCACAAACTTTCGGCCCACTAGTAATGAAATCATAAGTAAATTAGACTCTGACCACTGTGGCCAATTAATAACTTTCAGTAAGAAAAATGTGAAAGCTCCCAAGAAAAGAGTTACTTATATTCCCATAAATGCAAATCGCTTGAGCCGTTTTCGAGGTAATGTCCAAAGTAAGTTTTCTTTAATAAATAACCACCTTGCGTATAATGCAATGTACAATTCTTTTTTTCAAATTGTACACGCAGAACATAAGCGCATATTTACCCCGAAGACGGTTCTATTGGGAAAACGTTTGTCGTTTAGTGAGTGGGCTACCCCAGGCATTCACATAAGTAGACGAAGGCTGTATGAACTTTATCAAGAAAAATCTATTAATTTTAATTTGGAATTTACAAATTATGTTAAAAATTACTCAAAATTATTTAAAAAGGTTTGTTCAGACGCCAAGTCTATTGCTGTGAGAAATAAAATTTTGAAGCCCTCCAATGTAACTAAAACAACTTGGGACATTATTAATTCTGAAACTGGAAAAACTTCTCTTAAGAATGACTCAATAACTCTAAAAATTAATGATCATATAATTAAGACTGATATTGATGTGGCAACTACTTTTGAGACATTCTTTGCTGATATACCAGTTTCATTAACCAAAGTCTTAAATTCGTCTCCCGCAGCAGCAGAAGCCATTTTAAAAATGCATGTGGATAAATGTAACGTTGCATTTAAGTTTAAAACTGTTACCCCCAGAGACATTATCAAAACTTTTGAAACGCTAGATATGAAGAATTCAGCTGATTTATGGGGACTTTCTGTTAAAGTACTCAATAGTATTATTGATATTGTTGCTACTGATCTAGCTTTATTATTTAATGTTTGTATTGAAAGTGGTGAATTTCCTGATCAAATGAAGTATAGTAAAATAATTCCTTTATTAAAAGCTGGTAGTATTAACGACCCTACGAACTTTAGACCTATATCAATACTGCCAATTTTCAGTAAAATTTTTGAAAAACTAATACTTAATCAACTTTTAGCCTTTTTTAATGAACATAATTTGATGCACACTAAACAATACGGTTTCACAAAGGGTCGCTCGACTACCGATGCAGGTGTCGAGCTCATTAGAAAAATTCTTGAAGCTTGGGAAGATTCACAGGATGCTCTAGGTGTATTCTGTGATCTATCTAAAGCCTTTGATTGTGTGCACCATGAAACGTTGATCAGGAAGTTAGATCACTACGGTGTAAGAGACCTGGCTCTAAAACTTATATCTTCATATCTAAGTAATAGAATACAAAAAGTCGATATACATGGCGTAACATCTCCGGGGTGTCCAATAGAGATGGGTGTTCCACAGGGTTCAATTCTTGGTCCGTTTCTCTTTTTAACTTATATTAATGATTTACCTTACATGGTAAGCAATAAACACGATATTGTATTATTTGCTGATGATACTTCTCTGATTTTTAAGATAGACCGGCAAAAAGCTAACCTTGACGATGTGAATAATGCTCTCTCTGACGTAGTACATTGGTTCAGCGCTAATAACTTAGTACTCAATAGTAAAAAAACTAAATGTGTCAAGTTCACTATGCCAAATGTGAAACAAGTGCAAACCAATGTACTTATCAACGACGAAGTGTTGGACCTTGTTGAAACAACAGTTTTCCTTGGAGTTACATTGGATCATAAATTGCAAAGACTCAGTTCTGCAGCATTCGCAGTAAGGAAAATTAGACACCTAACTGATATAAACACAGCTCGGTTGGTCTATTTTAGTTATTTCCATAGTGTTATGTCTTATGGCATCCTTTTATGGGGAAATGCTACAGACATCAGTTCTATCTTTGTGCTGCAGAAACGGGCTGTTCGTGCAATCTATAAACTCAAATCTAGAGATTCTTTCAGAGAGAAGTTTAAAGAAATAGGGATAATGACTGTGGCATGTCAATACATATTTGAAAATTTGATATATGTAAGAAAGAATATAGATAGTTTTAAGAAAAATAGTGATATGCACAATATAAATACACGCAAGAGGGATAAACTCCGTGTCCCTGTGACTAGACTGCACAAAACTAGTAACTCTTTTGTGGGGCAAAGTATACGCCTTTTCAATAAACTACCATTAAAAATGTGTGAACTACCATTTTTAAGTTTTAAGGCAAGCATCAAACAGAAACTTTGTGAAAAAGCATATTATAGTGTAACTGAGTATATTGATGATAGCCAAGTATGGCAATGAGTTGCTCACTCTTCCATTGAAATGTACTTAAGCAACCCTATGTATATAGAAGGGACACATGTAAAAAAAAAAAAAAAAAACCGGGGAGTTTGTTTCGCCGTTTCTTCTCCTGACAGGCTTACTTTTGGAAACGGTAGTAAATTTACTTAAGTTAACGTAAGAAAAATGACGTTCAATAAGTGTTCCAAGTGTCCCTTATATTGAATAAAACTTTTTGATTTGATTTGATTTGATTTGCTCGTGATACAGGTGCTATTGCGTATATCATTCGAGCAACAAAGTTAAGCAAACTATTACCCAAGCCCGCAGTTGGATGGGTCCGTGACTCGGAGGGCATATTAAGGTGCGTGCCCGTTTGCCAATTTAACATCTTTGGCAATCGTTACCAGTCAGTTGGAGATTTAAAGGGATACGAAGGTCAGATGGTAGTCGCGTTCGTATAAAATCAGGTGATCAGCCACATAGGGTTGCATCAAGTGCCGATCCCAAAAAAATATAGGTTAAAGCTAGGGAGATGAAGGAAGAAGATATCAAGATACACCTCTTTTGAAGGTATGTAGCGGGCTGCGAAATGTCAATGTGCATACTTAAACATTAATTTGATTTACCAATATTTTTTTCTAACTTCAAGTTGAGTAATTCAGTAGGGACATTACCAACCATACTTCTGAGAAGAGAACGAAATGAGAAACGGTGACAGGCTCTTTTTTATGACGTTGACTTAATCACCTGAATAATGAATATCACTGCTTATTGATATCTGTTTGATGAAGATGACGTATCGCCATAGATGGTTTCTGCCTACCCCTAGTTGTTATCAGGTCATGTTAACTTAAATCATTAACTTTAAATACTAAATCATTGCGAGAACTGACCGTAAAATATTTTGGACCGCGGCCAACAATAAGTAAATGATTTATGGACCAGCTATCATATACCATATCTCAATTGAAAACTCTGCTAAATGATTCAGTAACTATGTTTTGAATGGATACTATCCGGCGAGCCACAAGAACATCGCCGACATTTGTCTTTTTGACGTGAAAACAAATTAATATTTTTTAAGGTTTATAATCCTTGGTACAGTTTATAAAACGAGCAAGTGCGAGTCGAATTCGCGCACTATGGGTTCCATACCATCTCTAAAAACGACCAAAAATATCACGTTTGTTGTATGGAAGGCCCTTTAAATATTAATTTTATTCTGTTTCTTTTTTTATAATTTTGTTATTAGTGAAATAATTAAAATATTATAATATAAATATATCGTCTGTAAATAATTCAGCTATCAACTATTATGGATCATGAGATACATTTTTACCATATGTGTATGTAACCTTAAAAAATATTTTTACTTGGCTGTCTGTTTGTTTGTTCCGGCTAATCTTTAAACCGGCTATACCGATTTTAAAGAGACTTTAATTGGCAGATAGCTTATGCTACAAGGAGTAACTTAGGTCAAAAATATTGTTCCGGCAGAATAAAGCGACCCATGAAATTAAGTCTACGCGGTATCACCCGCGTAGACTTAATTTCATGGGTCACAACTAGTTCAAAGTATTATATTAAGTAGTATGAGGAATGAAAGTCAAAGCATAAATATGGATCTCGATATATCCGCAAGCATAATAATTACAGTTATGCCATTATGTCAAGTCCTTGAATAATTAACACGGCTTGCAAAGACGAAACTCAGGTAATTTCCAAGATTAATCGCATTAAGATGGCGTGCTAATCATGTAACGGTTCCTAAATGGCGTAATCATGCTACATGCATGTAACCCAGGTTTCTAACAGCTAATAAACACTTTGATAAGAATAAATAAAACTAAAAAAATATTATTAAGATAAAAATCATACATACATATGCGCACGCCAGTATCCCACGGGGGTAGGCAGAGACCACCGTTTGACATATGCTACGATCCTTACATACTTCTTTCGCTTCATCCACATTCGTAATATTAAGAATAAAGGTATTATTAATTATTATAAGACAATAAAGATAATAATAATAGAAGAATAAAGATAAAATAATCTTCTGCTGTCCAGTGTGTCTCGACAGGATAGTGAAAGGTTGTAAACACCCATTTTTCAAAGATTTGGTGCTAACGAGACAGAAAATAGATGTGAGTACCGTCTCGTATACAACATATAATATAATACAGTCTTTGAAATTCACCGCACATCTTAATTTGTTCTTTCACCGTAAAGCTTGTGGTGCGACATCACTGGAGCACTAAAATGAACACTTGTTATCATGATAGTTTGATTCATTTTATGAGACAGATATATATGTCGTGTATACATCTGTCGCTCAGCTGAACCATCATTGCAATAAGAGCCCATGGTTGGGCACCTGCACTTAAGTTTTTAGAGAAACGCATTGGTACACACCATTGGAACAACTGGAATCTAAATAACTCAAAGATTGACTGACTGACTGACACAGTGATCTATCAACGCATCGGGCTAAAATTTGGCATGCAGGTAGATTTTATGACGTACGCATCCGCTAAGAAAGGATTCTGATTCATTCTACCCCCAAAGGAATAAAATAGGGGATAAAACTTTGTCAATTTTAAATCGATATATTATATTAAACTAAATCTTTGCAGGTGAAACCGCGGGGCACAGCTAGTTGGAACATACGACGTTTGTGTAACAAAATGTCTATGAGAACCATTCGGGAGCATATCAGCCGCCCCCATCGAGGTCGCATACAATACCCGCTGAATGCTAGTATTTATTTGACACGCAAATTTAAGGACATTATAATCTAGGTTCCTAAGTTGATATTAATTACATTTTATTCAAGCTGTGTTATTTACCGAACAAGTAGAAATTTTTGGTGGAAAATTCTGGTTTTATTATTCTGACATCGAGATTTGTACTGTTGGGATTTAAAGTAAACGAAGTCGTGATTTGCCGGATGAATATAGGATTTTATTGTATAGGTTTATACGAACGAACAGTCACAGTGACAGACACAAGAGTGAGCTAGTGCAGGAGGAAGCAAATTAAAAATAAATTCCTCTGACAGGTTAAAACCTTCTTACAGACTAACATGTACATGGTATTGTAACATTCGTAATAAAATGCTAGGTACCTACTTTTGTTTTTTGTTTAGATTATGACAAACCATGAACTTTATTTATTGAGTTTTGATTTCTGTGTAGTACGGTCACATTATTTTAAGTAAGGTCCACCAGTCACGTCGTCGTAGTCGACCGCGTATACCTTTTTTTAAGTGTTTTACAGATTTTTTAAAACATCAATTCCACACATCTGTTATAATTTGACAATTCATTTTAAAAACTTTAAGAGTGACAACCATAACGCTCCAAAGGAGCAAACGACGAAACTGTGTCACACGCAAGCTAAATGTAGAAAAGTTAGGCACATTGCACCCAAATAAAATGAAATGGGCAAGGGATGATGATATCGCGGACAGAATCTAGTGTGAAATATAAATTGCAAAGTCACACTAGTTTGTTATTGCTCCAGCTAGTAGGTATGACCGTTCAGAAATAATTGCGGAGAGTGGAGAACGTAATACCTCCGAGGAATTATTTATGTGGTTTTCGATGTCGCACACAAACACGTAGCATTGGCCTGCACATGACTGCATAGCATTTAGAATTGTAGAGTGCTGTTATTTTAAAAACGAGCATTAGAAAAACTTATTTCCTGCTTCGTATTGCATTGCGGGTAAGCAATTATTAATCAATTTATTCGTTTCAGTGAATAAACATATAGACATTATGCTCACGCCTGTATTCAGAGTAGTAGGTAGTGTTAGGCAGATGTGTTGTCATAAAAACACCCACCTCTCACCGAAGATGATTATCTGACAACTTTTACTTCTCAGACATATGCAATCGGCATCCTCTCAATCTTTCCCTCACCGTAAAGCACGTGGAGCAAAATATTGCACATAAGTTTTTAGAAAAACTCATCGGTACAGGCCCCGCTGGGATTCGACTCTTGCGTAGCAGGCGTTTGTTAAAACCCAAGCCACCACACCACGGCTTTTACTGAAATAGCTAATTATTTCATGCAAATGATAGGACGGATATCATAAATAGATTACAATAGGTAATAGGTAAACCTATAATCACCTTTCAATCAATCAATTCAATTCCAAATCAGCTTTCATCTCTATTCATCCATACATACATACCTATGCTCACGCCTGTATCCCATGGGGGTAGGTAAGAACACCGTTGACGTCAACGATCCTTACATACTTCTTTCGCTACATCCACTGCGGATGCGAAGAGATTTTTAAGAAGAGAATATATTTTAATTGATGCGCGGAAAATTGTTCAATGCGGGATTGTTAGGGCTGGTGGGGCTCTAAGTACCAAATGGGTATGCGTCGGCATCCGCCTCTGCTGGTGGTAGGGGGCACACCAACCTACTCATCGAAGCGCCGCGCCGCTGACACGCACACTGCGCACCATTGACCAAATGGCCGACGTTACAGACTTATTTGTTTGTTCTCTGAGTGAATTTACAAGGATTGCATTATATGTTTTATGTTACCAATAGACAATTGCTACTAGCTTATAAAAGCTACCCTATCGCATTGGGTTAAGCCTGTAATGATAGAGGTAAACTTAGTATGTGATATGTATAAACATTCCTGCATCTCTTCATACACATCCTTTGGTTACGAGTGCTACGAATTTGACTTTTATTCATTCAAGGTTAATATTAATAAAATAAGACCGCCGAATGCTACTATTTAATTAGTGTTAATAAATACAATTCAATTTAACAAAAGCAAACATTAATGCTATAACAATCTAAGTGTAAGGAATATGGAAGTCTTAGTTACATTTTAGTAATTAACTTCGAAGTGACTTAGCTTGGAAGCCATTGTGTTATTAGTGGCAGTGAACTTACCTTAGTTATGTAAGTAATGTTGGATGTTTTGTAATGTTGTTTACTTAAAAGAACATATTATATTTTTACGCATTATTAAGATAATTATTTTTATGTGTCCTCTATTATTGGAAACGATTTTATATATTTTTTTTGTGAATGTATGTTTTTTTTATTGATTACTAGCTTGGCGGTTTCTTTACTTCAATGAGTCGATTTTTCAATAAAAGTAAATTAAGCCTAACCTTGTAAATAAAAAAAAAATGCGGTACTTGCGTATATGTTTTTTAATTTGTGATAACATGCTGTTTAAAGGTACAGATCATTTAAAAAAGTTGCATTAGGAAAATTAAAAGAGGCTGTATAAAGTCTCAGCCGTCGATTCCGAAAGAGTTCGCTTGGAATCCAGTACAAATAAATCACATTTATAAATATTTCCTTGAACTTATAAACTATTTATTAGTTTGATGGAAATCGCCACAATAAGAAGAAGAAGTTTGAAGGATTTTTAAGTAAAGGCTGGCATAGTCCGCAATACATGTTTAAACCCAAGAAATCATGCACAACATGTTAGCTGTGTAGTCCATACAAAGTTCTACTTGGTACAATAGTGTGTGTGTTACTTGTATAACTCAACCAAACAAAGGTACATTATGCACTGATGTACTACGAGTATATGGAACTAGCTTAGTTGTGTTCATACTCATTTTAATTAAAAGAGATACATTTTTAAGTACTTTAATTAATTTAAGGAATAAGCTGAATGTTATGATGACAAACTAATACGCAGATATAATTTGCCTTAAACATTTTAAATATCAAAAAATGACTTTCATAGTGATAGTATTACTTAAAACTTATTTTAAGTTCATAGCGGCGGAATTGGTTGAGTCATCGAACAAGTCTCAAAATTAACTGACATAGTTGCGTCGTCCATAAGTGCTTTAAAAACTGAATAAATACTTTCCATTTTATCCCACATATTTTATTAAATTAAATCAAATCCCGCTTCATTGCGAGAACTTCTAACTAATAACTTTCATATTATAAACACAAACGTTTCACAGTACCCTAAACAACATATTTGCTAATCAATTACATTCAACTCACTAACCTTATATTATGTTTAACTTTACCTCCACATCAGGGCAATTTGCATACAGCTTGGTTAATGACCAGTAATGTAATAACTAGACGCAGGCAAACTGGTAAATTGTGAATAAATCGAATTTCATTGGGCCGCCATTAAGTCTGTTCACAGCGACTATTTTAATTGATACGACTATGTTACCAAAAACCACAATTGTTATGTTAGATGCATCAGTTAACTCGTGTGTCATTTAGTAGTGTAAAATAATTCCGGAAGCAAACCGCAGAATGTGTCGAATTGTGCGGATGGCACTAATATTTTATGACCCACAACATAAGGCCGTAACAGTACGGGTCGGCACATTCATGATAAAATACGATGAAATTCATAAAAAATATGAGCATTCACAATAAATTTTACTATTTGCGATAAACTCCGTGGATTCATGAAAATGTGTCACACTGGTGGAATGTAAATGGAGCCAACGTTTTAAATAAAAAAATCAACGTTTTAAACAAAAATAAATAAACCAAAATACAATTTTCAAGTCCAAATCTAAATACAACAAGAGAACAAGTTGAAAACTGCAATAAATCCATTTGAAATTAGTTTTCAGCGACAGAACACTCATCCGAGGATAATTAATCGCTTTCCGATTACCAATAGTTGGCGAAATGAACTTGTTGAGTAACGGCACTTTGGAACTCGTGGAATAGTAAGAAACTCATAAGCTTGGACCACGAATGAATGTTTAAACAGACGAGGTTCGTGAACGAAGTGCAATTACACTACCGTTTACAGAGGTTTAACTCGATGTGACAAATTAAGTAGCAGAGCTCTTGACGCTTGTAAAATATTACGTTACACTCAGCGAACATTCTAAGCACTTAGTTATTTCATTTGGATATTCCACTCCGAAAAAGTTTTAAAAACGTGTGTATTTAAAATATCTTATGAATTCTAGGGACTTTTAGAAGCTGTTCTGTTGATTAAGCTGAAAAGATAGTTGTTGAACCGTTATAATTATTTAAATAATGTGGGTGAATTATATATTTCATAATGTTAATGAAAGAAATAATGCATCTAATCTCTTAGTCCAAAGTTATCCGACAGAGGACTCTTGTTAAGGGGGTTAACTGAGTTTATTTTGTTTAGATAAATTTTACGGTGATTGACATCAGTAGATAGTATTTTTAAAGAAAACGAAAGAGGAAATTGACAAAAAAGGCAAATTCACTAATGATATTTTGATCAGAAGGCAAAGTATCAATCATTTAAGGTTTAACATCCCCTCAAACCGTAAGGCTCTTTATCATCATCATCATCATCATCATCGTTCATGAACCCACTGCAGGGCATATAAGCCTCTAGTGCAATAAATTAGGATACAAAATATTTACAAGCGCTGAGGCCGAGTGGTTTAAGTAGTCGCCTGCTACAATAGCACTGAAAATTCAGATCGGTACGAATAACTTTTTCTAGGAATTAAGTTAACATTCCACGAGCATTACGGCCAAGGAAACATCGTGAAGAAACCCGAATATGTTTGAGAATACATTTCAAGACATCTAACACTATGCCTGAATTGGCAATGAGCATTTTTGGACTTTAAAAACCTAGAAACCTTTGATGAAAAGTGGGTTTTGTGACATCTTTGGCTATTTTTCTGGGAAGGCGCATATTTACTTACATAAATACAATCCAGTTTCCAAATATATTTAAAACATCTGATCAAATTTCCGTTTCACAAATCTCTTTCAAATAACCGCATTCAAATCAGGCCACCCCTTTAAGAATTATGTTATCGCAGATTTACATACACACGCATAAAGGCTTCAAACGTAACGTAAGTAAGCGCATTTCCTTCGGGTTGGGGTTTAGGCCTGCGATACAATTTTTGAGAATTACATTCACATCAGTAGGTTTATTTTCAAACGATTGTATTGTGCATCATTGAGCCTTGTCGTAAAGAGTCGCTCAGTGTTGTCTCAGAGGGAATTGATGATAATTCCTGTTTATGTCCAATACGAGAAAGGGAACAGCTATATCGGTCTGATGTCCGCCATTCTCGTTTAAATGGTGTTATCGGCGGTACTACTGTATGCTCCCCGTATTGAAGTTGTTTTTATAGCACTTTACGATAGGTATAAGCCGTTTCCCTTATAAAATATATAGCCTTAAACTTGTCCCGGATAAAGATAGCACCGGATAAAGAAGGTAGCCCCTTTGAATTTCTAGATTAGATCTTTGTCCAAGGTAGCTGGTAGCTCTTCGGTCTCCTGTGATGTCGAATAACCTTTTTGTAATTTTCTTAAGAAGCCTTTTAGCGCTGTGACCCCACGGACCAAGGGTCTCGACACCGAATGGGACATGGACTGCTCTTATTATAACCATGGGTGGACATCAATTTTAATAACTGTGTCATATGACAAATTAAGAAGTAGTATTTCATTAATTAACATTATAACGTGTAGGTAAGACATGTTTGCTATTATGCAAAACTAAAGAGAACTTTATTGATTTTATTTTGAAAGCTCTAAAGCACGTGTAAAATTATCTTGCTCACAATTATCAAATTATACTCGTACCCGTTTATTGAAGACAAACGATATTATGGAAATCAAAACATCTCGTACAAAATCCAGGGAAGCAGAATTCTCTCCAAATAAAATGTTAATTGAAAGACAATATTCATTCACACAGGGTGTTTGTGTAGCACTATCTGGTAACCGCAGTATACGTGGCTCATTACTCGTATAAACACTTTGTTGTGTAAGTGTACTTACATAGGATGAGCAACGTAAGTTTCTATCCATATAATTTGACGTATTCCGTAGCATTTAAAAGTTTCGTGTCTAAGCGTAAGTCCTCGCTAACGTAACCGTTGTCCTTGGAATTGTAATCTAAATAAGTGTATAAAGAGATGCATAAATAGCAAATCACATTTCACCGAAGATGAATATAGATATGATGACTCAATAAATTGCAGTTGGGAGTATGATGATGATTTCGCCGATCATAAATAAAATGGGAGATTATGATGTTGATGATCAATTTAGAAGTTTTTTTTTTATTTAGCTTAATTGTTTAAGGATCGAAGAATGTGTAACCTACTCCTAAGAGATACAAAATGTGAGTATATGTATGTGGTATTCCCTTTAACCATATTTAACTTAAATGTTTCATTAGAGGCCATTCTGCATCTTTTGATATTGGCTTAGCATTCACGCCAACACCTACTAAGCTAGCACTTCAGGGACTATGAACTTGAGTGAGTGTTCAAGTCCCGATCCCCTCATCTACCCTCGGAAATACACATATATTTTAATTAAAGGATTACAAACGGAGCTTCATGTATTTTCAGTGCGGTAATAAACAAGTTAAGTCCCAATAGGTTAGCACATTGTTGTGGCTATAATATTTTATCCTGTCAAGATGTGTCACTCTCATGAGAAGACAGTGACAAAGTTGCCTTGGAACGTGTAAAAACACCTATTTCGGACACGAAGGACGTTTGAACATCGAAAGCAAGCTGATACAGGTAATTTATTTTCGTAAGAAAGTTCGCATTAATGTCAGAAGCAGGCAATTTATCTTGGCGTAATTCGCGTAAAACGCTTATTGGCTGTCGTGGCCCACGCGGAGATAACATGATTTATATCCAGTCACTAATTATTTTACACGCTTCCGTGGTGCATCAGCTCCCTTCCATGACCTGTTCAATTTAGCGTGGTGATAATGAATTACATTTAAAATTATGTCGTGAACTAATTACTGTCGAAACAGATTATATTACAGGCGCAAACTCAACTTTGCCTAAGTTTTAACTATCTTAAGTGACGAAAGTTGCTTAATGTCTCCTCTATAAATTAAATTACCTCGTAATAAAGATATTAAATTGCATTCATTGATTATTTTCGTTAGATGGTCACGATCTTCTAAGAGAGATTGAAAGCCATCTGATAGAAGCTTCTTGTGACAGAGGTAGGTGGGAGCATAGGAATACTACTTAATAGAATATATTTTTTAGCTGCAACAGTATGGGGAAATCAGAATCCATAGAAGATACTATGATGATTTTCACAGCTTTCAGCTAGTGAAATATATAAGTGTGAAATTTATTTTATTCTATGAATGTAATAAATTAAATACATTAATACTGGGAAATTACTCGTACAATAATGGTCATGTCAGTCGCTCGCCCACAAATATGCACTCTCAAGCCGCAATGCAGTTTGTGACGCTTCGCACTGTTCTGTGCGGTGTACCGATCTTTGCCAGGTCGGTGTGTGTTAATTACTCAACGTTTTGTTATTAAAGTGCTAAATTTACATTATCTTGCATAGTTTTTATGAAGATTAAAATATTATAATTTATATTTATGTTAAGATTATAAGAGAGGAGATCGTGGCCCAATTGCATATCAGTAGTTGGATGAGTTACCACACGAGTTCTCTCCGTGCCTCGGAGAGCACGTTAAGCCGTCGGTTCCGTTTACCAATTGAACATATTTGGCAATCGTTACAGGTCGATCGGAGGCCTAAGATAGTTTGACAACTGGTTCAACCTAAGTTGCCGATTTACCTCGTAAAAGGAAAGCGAAGGTCAGATGGCAGTCGCTTCGCATAAATATCAGGAGATCAGCCACATCGAGTTGAATCAAGTGCCGACGCCAACCATGTATGAGATAAGTCCAGGGATATGATGAGTATTTCTTATGATTTATGAATCAGTGGTAGAATAACGTTAAACGTTTCATCGCCGCAAGGAGGCAAAACAAGTTCTTTACACGGAGCTTATATAATTATAGCCTAACTTCTTATGATAACCTCAACTCTACGCTGGGTTTCCTCGCCCATCGGTACATAAATATCAGATGGGAATTGTAGATACCTTAATACCCAATAAGTGACAAGCATTACTCTATTTAAATCAAAACTTCAGTCAGCTTTGACTAATGACTACGTCTGTAATTTAAAACTGAGAAATCGGCTTTGGGCTTCAACATTTTAACTATAGTAAATTTACCTCGACCAACAAAAAATATTACAACGAAAAAACGGAAGCAGTTATTAGGTATATACGTTATTTCAATGTCTACGCAAACGGAATAAACAATCGCGCATATATCAATAAAAACGCCCCCTTTAATTTTTATTCTTTTCCTTTTGGAGTATTGCCAAATATGCCACCTAAATTTGCGTACGAAATAGGCCTTTTTGATTCACGATCTTATTTTCTTCCATAATAAAACAATTTTTCTTTAGTTGAAAGCTTCCTGATTTGTCCCGGTGCCGCGACGTGATGCGAGGTTTTCATATTATTAGGCGGCTGCTCTGGGTTGAATATTGAAATAGATGGGTCTCAATTCTAGAATAGGTAGTTATGAATATATATGCCACGAGTTTGATATGTTATCTTTAATCTAGGAGGGTTGTGTGAATTACGTTTTAGAGTTACAGATAGGTTATTAAAGTCTGAGTAATGTTGCTCCCACACTGCTGTTAGAAATTGTTTACAAACATTTTCTAAAACTTAAAATAATCTCTTACAAATATTTTAAATATCGACTTAAGGGATAGGCATTTGGCAATTATTGTGCAAACGTTTTGGGCTAAAGCTAGTTTGCTTATAAAAAAAACGTTCTATTCGTCATACTTTCCAATGATGTTCCCACACTTCAAGTACATATTTTAAGTGTTTGAAACTTACGTATAACTACTTATACCAAATTGCATAAAATCAGGGTAGGAGCCTTAAAAAATAGCAGACAAAATGATTTTCATTTATAATAAATGCATAGATTCAGCATCAATATTCTGTCCTGTTGGGGCATAGCTGTTTTTATTTCACACAAAAATCAAACGAAACTAAATTTTGATATCGGTTTGATTGACCGTAAATAAAGTTTGCATTTGAAACTATTTCAAGAGGCGTAAAATAGGGTGGGGCTAGGCCAGCAATTTATATTATGTTTTTTTCCGCCTACACAAAACAAAGCTATCAATAAACTGGAAGCACGTTATTTCAACGTCAAATCGCTGGGTATAAAACACTGGTAACACAGAGTATTGCCACATATTGCTCTGCTCGCAGCCTCCGGGATAGATCCATCTGAAAAGTTAATTGCCTGCTCCGCAATACCTGTCGGCTTGTTAGGGTTGTCAGCTATCAATCAGCTGGAAGTCATTTGAAGGCTATTGTTTTGTTTTGTATTCAGTAGAACAAAGTCTTCCCTCAAAGTGAAGTCTCCTTCTTATCATTATTATTATTACCATACCATGGTGTAGGGACGAAATGTAAATAAAAGAATGTGTAAAGTTTAGTATAACTTAATTAATTTTAAGTACAACGCTCAAAAGTCATAAAAATCTCAGTTCTTTAGTGCTTCCCAAATATTACAGTTTTATCTAATACCTTTAAACGGGCAATTATTACATATCTAAATCTCAGAAAAACCTCCAACTTTTTTCATGAAATTTTGTTAGGGGGTTTCGGGGGCGATAATTCGATCTATCTACGTTTTATTTATAATGAATGAATGTTTACAAAATGCCAAAAACAATCAGAATAAGAATAAGCTCGGTCATCTAGGTACTTAAAATCTAATCGATAGCAACCCTGATAGCCTAAGCTGTGGAATGGCAAATATTCAACGGGCACAATTTTATTGTCGATGCAATGATATCGACAATTTTTCATCCATCCATCACGCTTTTATTGGGTACGATCAAAACGATTTAAATTGTTTAGATATCTGAATAAATACGTACTGAATTGGTGAACAATTAATATATAAATCACTTATAGCGTACTTTCTTCAAGTTGGGAAATTGTGTTTGATGATTATCTTATACTAAAGAAAAAAATGTATTGCCGTTCGTATTTTAGGCGCGTTCATTCGATTTCGATGTAACATAGTGTAGAAAAATAAATGTAGAGTGAAACCAAGAACATGGAGTAAGAACACAAAAATTAAATAATTCATATTTTAAGCAATATAAACTTCTTAGCTTCGACGTTTATTTTTACGGCACAAACATGAAACTTCTAAGATCAGAAGTTTTTAGTATAGTCTTTTTAAACTGATGATGGTATGTTAGCATGAGTGACCGTGATTCAAAGCTTTGACGTTTTATTTTTGTACTGTATATTCAAACTTCGAAGCTTAGAAGTTCTAAATACATGCTGCTTGAAGGATTATAGTTGGTCCCCTGAATGTACATACATATGCTCACGCCTATATTCCCCGAAGGGGTAGGCAGAGGTGTTGTAATCACAACACCTACTTTTCACCGAAGATGATTAAGTGCCAACGTGACAGATGGTGAGTCCATCGCCGTTTCAGACACTTTACATACGTCATTGAATTACTTCTCAGAAATATGCAGGTTTCTTCACGATGTTTTCTTTCACCGTAAAGCACGTGGTGTGAAATCACTGTATAAGTTTCTTAGAAAAACTCATCGGTACAGGCCCCGCTGGGATTCGAACTTGCGTCGCTTGCGTAGCAGGCGACTGCTCAAACCTGAACCCTGATTGAAAATTATCTAAGATATCCGTGTCCTACCTACATGGAGCTATACCCTGACTAACGGCAAAGCATCATGATATTTCGGATGATTTGTAATTTAAATTATAATCTTAGCTATCCACTAAATTAATAATGAAAACATAATTAATATGTACGAATAAGCCTGTAACGAAATAGCTATAATAAAGTTTGATTGTGCTAATGACATTTAATTATAATACATTAATGGAAATATCAAAATAATTATACTGGGTCGCGAGCTATTCATTCCATACATTATGCAATTAGTGCAAACTTTAAAAATTAAAGATAAATCAAATAAAAGTGAAATGTTTGAAATCAAATAGATTTAATTACACTGGACAGTAAAACATTGACTGCATCCGATTATACTTATAAGAGATTACATCTTTTTGTGACTGGAAATGTAGGGGCTCATGGCGCATTTCATTCGCTCAATGGGTCAAGCAATTTTATATAAATATGTGTTGGAATTGCTTGACCCCGTTGACCCATTAGTTTGATAGTTCAATTTATTTCAATTTAAAATAGCTTTATTTGTTAATTTAATATACCGCGGGAATATATAAATTTTATTAAGTAACTAATAAGTAACTAAAAACTAATTACAAGTACAAAACTTGGCCCAAATCGGTGTCTCTCGGGATCGTGCCAAGAAGGCTGGCAGCATTGCCACGTTGAATATCAATGCTGATTCTCTGAGCGAGAAAAGCCCCAACCCGCTTGTCACGAGAAGCTTCTACCAGACGACGTGCAACCTCTTTGAAAAGTTGATGAGCATCTGGACCCCAAGGTCCCAGAGTTTCAACCGCAAATGCAGAAAATATGTATCCTTGACCAATGCAAGCATATTTCCGGCGGTTGAGGAACTCCTGCTGAACAGCAGCAGCACCGGCCGCCACAGCAGTGCCGGGGAGATGGGACGGAGCCAACGTATCAACACACGTGGCATCCCACACCAGCGGCCGGCCCAATCTCCACGGCACCAGAGACATACCATCCGGCCTCCGGCCATCGCTGCGCGCCAAACCTACTGGTTCCAGTACAGTAGGCACCCCAGCCGTGACCAGAGCCCGGCGTATTAGGTCATTGATGGAAGAATGACGACATTATTTTATATTGACTTTTAACAAAGTACTTTCAAATCGATAGGATCACCTGAATCAGAATACTACTTGTGGCTCGGACAGCACGTTGAGTCGTCTCCGTTGCAAATTAAACATCTTCGGCAATCGTTATCTCTTTTATATTTTCCTATTATATATTTTCCTTGTTGTCATTATAGTTTATACAATCTCAGTCGAAAGCCACAAAAGGTCTATATCCATACTCACATTATCATGATGTTACTGATTCTCTGTGAAAAAGAGTTGGGAGGGCCAGATGGCAAGCCACTTCGGATTGAATCAAGTGAAAACCGTAACAAGGAATGATGATGATGTAAAATACCATTGAAGATCAAGCATTATAATCAAGGATATAAGTACATATAGCTTCCCTCTAGTTTCCTTTTGAAGGCGCAATTTCGAACTATGGTTTTAATCAAAAAGAGACGTCATAAATTCGCACCGTGGTTCGAATCGCACAAACGACAAATGGACAAGTTCAGTTCCTGAGCTATTCGTTACCTACAACAAAAATGTTTTCAAAACATTAATATATATGAGTGACATTGACTTACGTGAACACACCATACCTATGTGAAGGAATGTATTTCACACACTCAAATTCAGACTCACTTAAGTTTCATAACCAAGTCGGAACAACTAATGAACATTGAACAGTGTTACTGACATCCAGACTTGTTTAGCAAACTATTGCGATAGTTGTCAACGAAAGGAAGTCAGTGACAAGAAGTGACCCAGTTCATAACAACACTGACAGCTCTCTCAGCTTTCCGATGAGTAGATTTTCCTTGCTGTCATTATAGTTTATACAATTTCACTGAGATTTATTGGCTTCAACGAATAGACAAGTTCAAGTTTTCCAGTATATGAAGCTGTATTATCGAGTGATTTATTAGTTACTTTCAAAGTAAATATAAATACGGATTCAGAATTGATACAATTTCGCCTATGGATGTTACAATTTTTCACTTCACGAATGTCTTTACGACGTAAAAATTCAGAGAAACCTGCATAAGTCTGAGCAGACGTGATGTATTGTGCGTATGTGCCTTTGAGACGGCGACGGATTCACTGTCACATGTACCTAGGTAACAATTTTCAGCTTTATCATGTTTATAATAAAGCTAAAATTTGTTTGTCTAATGAAATACACTATTGGAACTAAGAGTAATTGGATATCAATAAAATATTTGTGTACATGAGAGCCCGATAAATAGTATCGGATATCAAAAATTAGGCTAGATCTCTCAGCTAACCCTAAATATTTATGATCAATATTGTGAAAGCGGGTGAAATCGCAATGTAGTTAGTATACAGTATTTGGTTGGAAGTGGGTGTTCGTCTTTATTATTTTGGTTTTCACGGATGATATCGTATCTTAATACCTTATTTATAATTAAATATAAGAAAACTAATAGTTTTTTGTATAAATAAATGTAGCCTAGTTACTCCTCGTAACACCAGCTATATACCAGTGAAAGTTCGGTTAAAATTGGAGGAACATAAATATTTTTTTTTTTTTATAAGTAAACCGTATATAATTTCAAATGCATTTAGTGAAAGTTGTTAATTTCAAAGTATAAAGAGACACATCAATTTTATTTATATGTATAGATAAACTACGGACAGAATAGATAAAGATTACCTTAGCTCACTATTTACAAAGAGATACTTTTTACACAAAAAGTAATATGTTTAATGCCTTTAGCTATTTATAAATCTCTTTCACGTAAAAGCTCTCCATTACAGCGGTTTCAGTAGAAAAACACATTGATAAATTGAGAACACTAAGGCCTTCGTGTTTGTAAAGTACGTGTCTGTTTTCAATACGTTTGGCTTACAATAACTTTTTTATATTGCTTTAATAGATTGAAATCTTTCTCACGTCGATAGACACAGACGTAGCCAATTGAGGATCTTTTTGAATGGTACAATGTCCTACAGAAAAGTATTAAAATGTAAGACATAAGAATAAAGATTGGTTATAGAAAAAAGATATTATCAAATATTTATAAATTTACAAAGCCTGTGACACGTGTGATAGCTTTGATATATATATATGGATATCATTTTTATGAGTAAAAATAATATTTTTTTATTAATTATCCGAATATTAAAAATATTCACATAATATATTTCAATTCGAAACACAAAAAACAGTAAAAATGTTGTTACTATTATTTAAATCAACGATATAGACAAATGTTTAACGAAATGCGAATAACAAAGAATCTAAAAACGACGCCTTAATTTGCTATAACAGCTACCAAATATCAAATTCAACTCATTATTGACCTGCATAATCTTAATCATAATAGTTACAAACGCAACTCAAGTTAAAAATAGGCTTAAAAACCTGTAGAGACGTAATCACGGATTAGCACTATCTTATGTAATGTCGGAAGGTGTGTTAAAGTAAAACACGGTCAATATTTCGTGTCTGATTGTAAGTACCCAGGGTGAAGTTTGCCTTACGTAAATTACTTCACAGAGTTCAATCCTTAATAGGAACACAATCTAATGGTATTAAATTGAACGGTGTCTTTATTTTTCAGAAGCGATTAGCTTATGTCCAGGAATGTTTATATTTCAAAAATCTAATGATAAAATTTTAGTTTTCATCAAAATGGAATCCAATACTTTTTAGAATAGTTTTAGATTTTGCCATCCACGCACAAATTGTGAAACTCTTCCCGTATACAGATCACACGTCCGTTTTATTTTCGTCGAGTCACTCGGTTCGTGACATTAGTGTAATGGGATCTTATAATATGTTCGCTGCATGAGAAGTGAAAAAATCTTTAGCGCGGCTTCGACCGTTGTGGTTTCTAAGCGCTTGTTCCTTTTGCCTCAAGCGATCCAATAAAGCTGGTACACATAATACATGACTTGTGAATAAACGGTTTTTAACCGTGGTAGGTATCTTTATACCCTCAAAGGAACGCTTGCGTGTGAGGCTCCTGGAAAAAATGAGATGGATTTGTTTTACGATTCAGATTCATTTTTATTGAGTCGTTTTTCATGTTGTGGAATAAGTCAGTGGAATAAGAAAGATACCTTTGTCTTGAAGATTATTCTTTTACCTTCTTTATCAATTTGGCTTTGATGGACAATTTTGGTTGATTTGAAAGGGACATTTCGATAGTTGATTTTCTAAGACAAATTCTAGCATTTTTAGATAGGTTCAGTTTTGTTTGACTTCGAATATTCAATTCATTCACTTATTATTTCCACTAAATATTGAAAGACGAAACTTGACTATTTTGAGTATTGAAACCGTGGTATAGTCGTTAGCGCGTGCGATATCGTATGAAAAATAATAAAGAGCGAGCAATGCTTGCATTGTGCCCGTATACTGCGCCGGGAGTGAGTTAAAATAAATTGTATTATATCGCCGATATCGATGACTCCTGGGACCCTCTAGTTGTTTCCCGTTCACCGTACAATAGCTTACTGCATGCTTATAATAGCTTTGGGGTTATATTTTGTATTTGAGAATAGAAAATATTTTTGGCTCTCATCAGTTGCGTTATTTTAGAAAATATTCCCATTTATTGGGTGCATTCAAGCAAAGTCGTATGCGATAACTAGCAATATTTATTTTTGAAATGGCCTTATTAAGCCATTGACACGGGGTAATTAGCAAATACTTTTTTTAGTTCACCTCTTTCTCGTCTCTAGAGGGCGCTTCATCCAATTATATGCGATTTTATATAGCCAGCAGATAATTAAGACAAAGAATGAAGGATAACTTGTCAAATTATAGTAAGTAGATTTGGAGTTCTGAGGGAACAGATAAGCATATATACCAGTCAAAAATCATGATCCTACTTTTTGCTTCGCCGTAGTCTGTAAAATACCATGCTATTTTATTATTTTGCACCACTTGCGACTCCTCCCGATGGTGGGCAAGTTCAAGAACAACGTTGCACTGCAGGTTGCACGCTTGCGGTAATCGGTCCAAATTATAATGATATTTATGATTAGTACGATTCCATATAGATGTGTCTTTAATTTCAATTGAAGCAGTTGCATGTGCACAGAGCTCAGTTGATTCACTTAAGCTGAATTGGCAAAGTCTTAAGATTCATTTGGCCTAAATTATAAATTAGCTAAAGAACGATTAAGCTACGTTTTAATTTATTTCGCGCAAGCGTAGTCAAGGGCAGACACTTGTCGCCGTATTTCAGATCGTACGTCATTGAATTTCGAGTTTGACGTTGTTATATTCCTTGAGATAATTTATATAACCGTCATACAGAGGAGTAGATGGTTAACATATTTAATAAATATAACTTGCTTTGTTATTGTATTTTCGGAAGTATTTCATTGCTGCATGAATATAGTTTAGGGGTGTAACTATTGACCTTCCAAGGCTTGCAGGAATTAAATAAAACAAGGGTTCACATCCGAAGGTTTGTTATAATGTTGCGTCAAAGGGGAAAACAAATCAACGGTTGAAAATAAAGCGCAATACAATTTTCAATAGCGCGATCTATTTTAGTGCAAACGTCATCTACTTACAATTATGGAAACTAAAATATACTCTACAATTCAATTTTCTTACAATAAAAAATATTAACCCCCTGTAGATTGGAACGAGTATTATTTTCTTAAAGAAAATTTTTAAAACATTTTTGAAGAATTACTTAAAAATCTCGCTTACTCACCGTCTCGTTAAATGCTCAAAATTGTCCACTCGAATAAAAATCGCGCCCATTTTTTCGTGAAATGTGATTATATGATTGGTAGAATATATAACCAATCATATAATCACATTTCACGAAAAGATGAGCGCCTTCCGCAAACATTTTAAATCTATCAAATTTATTCAATACTTGCGACTAAATCAGTTATTAGTCAATCTTATTAATTAATACTTTGTATGTACTATCAGTCTGAAAAGTAAACTACTTCCTGTTTGTCTATTCACAATAATACTACCTACACCTTAACATAAGACTCTAATGTATAATGAAACACTATTTGGTTCTTTAAAAAATGAAATCATATTGTACTCTTTGGCCCCAACATTATCTATATATTTAGTAACTATTGTAAAATATTGAAGCATTGATATTATAAATATTGGTGGCAAATGAATTGGCGCAAGCAATTAAAATATGTTATAATTAACTGATAGAGGATCGGGTCTACTGCCGAAACAACTTTACACTCGGTAGTTAACTTTAACTTTGTGTTTAAAGCAGAGAGAATCTTTAACTGGGTTGTAACATCTCAAACATAAATGGCGAAACGAAATAGAAGAAAGAATACGGAATAAATGCTTTTTCATTTAGCGTCTCTTTTGTGAGGGTTAAAAGCGAGCCGCAATATATGGGAACATTAGGGAAAACAATGCTCCTTTGTATTCCACGCGTTGTTGTATATCAAAAGTTTTGTATAAAACAGATTGACTGCTCATTTTATCAGCGGACTGTCTTTGTCATCCCATTTTGTTGAGTTTCGATGGGAATTCGAATTATGAAAAGGATTTTGTGGGGACTTTGATTTGTTTGCCTCCAATAAAATTTATTTTCGCATTGTGCTCGGCATTTTAAATTAAAATTATTGACTATAATTCAATTTCAAAGCTAAACTCATATGTTGTCAAAGAAACTAGCTTATAGTTACCAAATAAATAAAATATCTCGAACCATACATAAATATAAGCGAAAGAAATACAATTACAAAATGAGGAAAGCTTTGAAACGAAACTATGTTTAACTTTATCGAACGTTTCAGCACAACTTGAATGGGGAATGAAGCATGCAAAGTATTACTTAATATTATGAACAGTTCACCAACTTTTGCGAGACACTAGTAATTCAGCTGTGAGCCCTCGCTGCTGGTCGGATAACGATGTTACAGTTTGTCCGCACTAGTTGCTTTATTGGTATTTGTAAGACAATAAAGCAACCGTTAAAATGTATCGGTTAGTTTAAAGCAAAGTGTTAAATGTTCAAAATTGTACAATCGATAACAGAGTTCATTATGTTAACTATCAACTGTAACAGACGATTGATACGTAGCACTCATTTATCGTCCCTTCAGAGCTGACGTCAGACGTTCAGGCATTAAAAAATATACACGGACAAAAATACTCAGAGACGAAATATATTTTACGAAGTATCTACCTACCTACTTCTCTTCCCTAATTGTTTGCTTCAGATAAATAATATTTTGGCGAGAAATATTTAGGTTACGATATAGCAGTTCTCGCTGCCAAAACTTTAATCTAGTTAACAAAATTATGAAGTTTGTAAGAGACGCTAAGAGTCTGGCTTAATTTTCTTCAGTACTTTATTTAATTTTTATATTTTACTTATTTTAATGTTAAGGGATGAGACACGAGAGTAAGTAAGATATGGATAAATTGGTTTATTCTTTATTAATTCCAAATGTACCTTTTTGATAACGATTGTACAGTCGCGTAAAACTGATTTTTATCATAACTTCACATGCGAGTACAGAGACACAGCATTGAATGAAAAATGTGATGATTTATACAGCTTAGGTCCCGTAAGGAATTTATGGATGTGGAAGAATTGATCACAGAAGTAAGCATGGACATTCTTACTGGCTACATAAAATATAGTTTGATATGTCTTCAATCTGTTAAAAGTGTTTTTTTTAGCTAAACGACAGAAGTAAATAATTCCTAGAATATAAATACAAGTTTCACAGCCCGATTTGTAACTTTATCTATACTTATTATAAAACGTCGTGTCTGTACATTGAAAGTGTTAAAACTACCGATACGAATTTTGTTGTAATTGGATAAGGTGGTAGCTTAGAATCCGTGTCAATATTAAGGGTACTACTCGAAATGCTATCAGAAGAATTACCACAAAAAAAGCACTTATAGGTTTCCAAAAAATGTTTCGCTACGCTGGGAACATTTTTATGCAGATCTCTCCTACGGTAAAAGTATATCACTGGGTCTTTGAGAGTTTTCTTAAGTGAATTATTGTTATGGGGCCATTTGAAGTCATCCATACTACCGCTTGACCTACACTTTTCTTACACATCTTACATATTATAACTATTTCTTACACAACTTACTATTTTTATAAATTCAAGTTCAAAATTGTTTTTTATACGTTCATTCATAACTTAACTGAGAGAAATGTTCCACTTATTAATGTATTTAGCTCCATTTTATGATAGTAATTAAAATTTTGTAGCGTAACAACTAGTTAGTTAGTCAATTAGCCTGCAGTGTAACTTTCAACAACCACACAATATGTTCACCATTACAACGTTTGTACTCGTATTCATGTTTACATTTATTGAACTGGCTTACGAAAACTATTCGACTGGACTGAGGAACTGCGGGTCTACTCTCTTTCTCTGAAAACGAAATTGCGCTTATGTAACGCTTTGTTTTAACCAAACTCATGTTTTCATTCGTTTTATGTTTTAATTAAAATAGGCGTAGAATATATAAAACGTTACAGACTTTTTTGCGGACCACGTTCGGACCTAATTTAAGAACGAATAAGAACCGTGGTAGGAATTTTGAGAAACTTTGGCTGAAGCTTAGTTTTTCAGAGTAAGTGAGTAGCCCCCTGCTACTTTAAAATACCTAGAAGGATTATTGAATAAAATATAAACCACTGGGAAAAAAACTATGGTATCCCTAACCTTTGTTACACCAACACTCGTACTCAGCTCGTACTCCACGCTTGTTCAAGTCCAGGATGAAATTATAATATTACACTGCACTAAAGTCAATAAATTTATATTTAAAGTGTTCACTTATGAAGAAGAACGTTCTCAATGTGTGCGCTTACCCGCATCAAACACAAACTGACCTTAACATGCGTTATTTATGCCTCAAAGAGGGTAGTTCAAAAAAATAAAAATATGGCGAACTCAATTACATCAATGACAAATTGAGGAAAGAAACCGTATGTTCGGTTTATTAAATCGACATCAAAAGATAATAGGATTTTAATTAATATTAAATAATGTTTTTTTAAAGTAGGTAATTTGCGTCTGACTATTAAAAAAATATGCTACCTTTCGAGTTTGACAAAATTAATCGCCAACAACAGATGTTACGAAATAATTAAATGAATAAATATTTCCGAATTGCTCACTTAATTGAGAAGTTTGTAATGTTTAAGACTATGTAAAGTGGGGTATTATTTATATTACTATTGTTCTAAAACGTACGAGTATAAATAAATGCCAACGATTCAGAACTGGTTACTTTTAATAAGTTTAAATTTTTCTAATAAGCTTAAAATACAATTGTAAGTTTATTTATGAGCTACATGCTCATAAATATAATATAAGATCATGCATTGTATGGTACCCATGCCGGTGTCTGTTTATTCCGGCTAACCTCCGAAACGGCTGAACCGATTTTAGCGGGACTTTCACTGGCAGTAACATAGACAACTTTTAATAAAAAAAACATTCAGGTTCCACGGGTCACCCATGAAATTAACTCTACATGGGTGAAACCGCGGGGCACAGCTAGTTTATAATAAGATTTATTAGAACTCCGATTTTAGACCGATCGTATAATAAACATAACTTCTCAATTAATTTTATTTCGAAACAAATTTCACTGTTTCAAAATGGGATTCCAATTTATTTATAGCTACTTTCATAAAAGGTCTGTAATCCCAACAAATCTTTGCAAGTGCGAAACTAACCTTTTAACCCTTTAGGACCGCTCTAATACTTAAAAAGGCTGTGCGTGGTAATTTTATACCCACAAAGATTTAGGAAAAAGGACATTTGGTAGGCAAAAAAGGCCGGAATTTCACCAAGTTCATTACCCAGGATGTTTGCTTAGGATAAGTAATGCTTGCTTTCCACCATGTCAGTAGTAAACACTGTATCGGCCCACTAAAACTTCACTCAAATACAAAAACAAAAAAACCTTTAACTATTGAACACGTCGTTAAATTACAATTTTGCAATCATGAGACCAGCCAAATTTTATTACTTATTATTAAGTTAATTATTATACATTCTTGCGGGGCCTGTACCAATGAGTTTGCACACCACGTGCTTTACGGTGAAGAAAAACATCGTGAGGAAACCTGTAGATGTCTAAGAAGTAATTTAAAGACATAAATGTATAGTGCCTGAGACGGCGATAGACTCACCATCTGTCACGTTGGCACTTAATCATTTTGGGTGAAAAGTGGGTATTGTTATTACAACACCTCTGCCTTCCCTTTCGAGCAATATGTACCTATATAAGACTTTCTATATATTAAAATGAGTTAAATACAAAAAAAAGGCCTAAAATCTCTCAATCAGGCATTGTGCCAAGAAAGCTGGCAGCGTAACCTTGCTGAATATCAATGATTCTCTATGGCAGAAAATTTCGAACCCGCAGCAGCAACACCGGTCGCCACTGAAATGACATATAACAGGGAGATGGAGTCAGTATGCCAGACGATATTCACATAGGACTAGCGGACGTCACGCGGTTTCATCTGCGTAGTTCCCGTTCCCGTATGGTGATAAAATATGATAATGCATTCCATGGTGAAATAATTTAAAAAAATTCGCCCTGTACTTTTTGAACCAATTCCTTACAAACACACATACAAACTTTTCCTCTTTATAATATCAAATCAAATCAAATCAAATCAAAAAGTTTTATTCAATATAAGGGACACTTGGAACACTTATTGAACGTCATTTTTCTTACGTTAACTTAAGTAAATTTACTACCGTTTCCAAAAGTAAGCCTGTCAGGAGAAGAAACGGCGAAACAAACTCCCCGGTTTTTTTTTTTTTTACATGTGTCCCTTCTATATACATAGGGTTGCTTAAGTACATTTCAATGGAAGAGTGAGCAACTCATTGCCATACTTGGCTATCATCAATATACTCAGTTACACTATAATATGCTTTTTCACAAAGTTTCTGTTTGATGCTTGCCTTAAAACTTAAAAATGGTAGTTCACACATTTTTAATGGTAGTTTATTGAAAAGGCGTATACTTTGCCCCACAAAAGAGTTACTAGTTTTGTGCAGTCTAGTCACAGGGACACGGAGTTTATCCCTCTTGCGTGTATTTATATTGTGCATATCACTATTTTTCTTAAAACTATCTATATTCTTTCTTACATATATCAAATTTTCAAATATGTATTGACATGCCACAGTCATTATCCCTATTTCTTTAAACTTCTCTCTGAGAGAATCTCTAGATTTGAGTTTATAGATTGCACGAACAGCCCGTTTCTCAATATGGAATACACTTTTGTAGCCGAGATTCCTCTTAGTTCTTTAGCCAGACTTACTTGCAAAACTAATTAATTATTTAGAAACCACTCACAGTACCGCCGCACTGACAAGTGGCTCCACTATCAACATTGGCCGAAGTGCACTTGAAGAAGTAATATACCTGGAAACAGAAAAGACCAATTAGCTTATTTGTTGGCATGCGCAATACAGGGGCCCTGCTATAAGCTCTTATTGCCATGATAGTTTTACTCTTATTATGAGACAGATGTATTTGACGTCTATTCTTCTGTCACTGTCACACAGCTGCTCTAACATTCCAATAAGAACTCATGGTTGGGCCCCAGGCCATTGATCTGAGCACCGTTATAACAATGTTCTAGGTGCTTTGGGTTGCAATAATAAAGGTTATTTTTCAAAAAAATATTAACTTTTAGCTGTGCCCCGAGGTTTCACCTACGTAGACTTAATTTTATGTGTACCTTTTTTTTTTATTAATAGTAGCCTAAGTTACTCCTTCTAACATTAGCTATCAATCAGTGAAAGTCCCGCTAAAATCGGTCCAGCCGTTTCGGAAATTACCCGGAGCAAACAGACAGGCCGAAAAATTTGTTTTTTTAAATCAGTACCAGTAGTCAGTATATACATTCATATGCATTCAGTGAAAAGGGTTATTTTGGAATTACAAACAGACACTTGTATTTATCTGTAAAGATGTATAGATCAATTTATTTGAAGACTATGATTTCCAGACTATCTTATGAAGACGATTAATGTCGAATTTTCTTCGCTACGTAATAAACGGCAGTGACGCATCGCATTTTGATGGATTTTAGATATTTTGTACTTGACAGTCATTATATTTCATAAAATGTGTTATTAACAAAAGATTAGCTGAAGGTTAAGGCCACCGAGGAAGTTATTTATAAAACATTTATATCTTCACGCCTTCAAGAGTTGCCAAAGGGATAGAAAGAGTACGTATAAGAAGTAAGGGTCAAGTTAACTGTTAACCAGAAAGTAGTACACATCAATATACAAATTCTAAAAAATATTGTAAAAACCGATTAACATTAAAGAATAATTTATTTTTCAAAAAAAAAAACAAATTATTAAGAAATCATATTAAAGAAAAACTGTACCTACAACATTTTCCATTTCGCACAAAATTAACGAGTATAAACGCAGTAAATTACGTTTACACCAGGTACATATTTTAATCTTTGCTTATACTAACATGCTTCTCAAAAACGAACTAGATTTTCAAAGCAAAGTTAAGTGAATACGCAAAGTTAAGCTACGAAAGATAGCGCCTCGTGTCAGAAAGAGACACGTTTTAATTTCTGCTTAAAATTACGCTTGTCCAAGAGAGCTTCCGTTTCCTTTGCGTATTCAAATGACGGCTCTGTCGCTACAGCGCTATGTATGTACATACTGTGAATAGTGTGCTTGTGGGCACTGTTTATGTACGCGAGTTTGCTAACTGCAAAGAATAGTTGGATTTTTTTTACTAAATCCAACTATATTATTTTATTTAAAACTCATATCCTAGCCATTTGTTCGAGTGCTTTTAAAAGTAACACATATGCTCACCCCTGCATTCTCCGATCGGGTAGGCAGAGGTGTTGTAATAACAGCACCCACTTTTCACCGAAGATTATTAAGTGCCAACGTGACAGTCTATCGCCAGCTCAGACACTATACCTTCCTTCCTCACGATTTTTTCATTCACCGTCAAGCACGTGGTGTGCAATCACTGTGCATAGGTTTTTTCTAGAAATACGGCACTGTGCATAGGTTTTTTCTAGAAACACAGCGGGGCCTGCACCAATGAGGTGCAGGCCCCGCTGTGTTCCGAACTTGCGTCGCTTGCGTAGCAGGCGACTGTTCAAGGCCACCACGGCTCCAAAAAGTAATTAAAAGTAAATTACTTTTTGTTGTCAAAACCTACCAAAAGTTACCCAGTACACTAATATATGGGAGTATATTGCTGTCTAAGGATTCTTTATAGCTGAGAGTTACCAGATTTTCTCACGAAGCGATTGCCGCTGAGGGATAGTCTCTCTGTATAAACATAAAGCTGGTGCCATCCTCGAAGCAAAAGTCGTGCGCAGTGAAGACGGACTTCAGCCAAGTGACGTACACGTCACTTCACTCCCATTCGCTCCCGTTCTGGCCAGTATCACGCAGCCTCTCGCGGAGTCACTACGTAACCCCATCGAATTCGATCGTGGGCGAATCATTACGTCGAGTTTTCACAGTTTTCATGTGGAGTGCAGTGGATGTTAATGTATGTGCTCTTGTTCGCTTATGAATGCCTGCTGGCTTATCGGACTTATGATTTCCATTTGAAAATGTAAGTATAGCGAAATATTGTTTGTGAAAGGGGAGCACGGGAATGTGTAAGAACTTAAATCTGATGTTTAGATCATGAAATGCTAATCAATGCTTTATTATATATTTAATTTATAAACCAAGATTGAACACAACGTACCTATACTTCATAGAATTGTTTTTTTAAGGACGTAATCATATATTACCATAATTTTGTATTTTATCTACACCTGTGAATTTGTTATTTCATATCATAGCAATAAAAGAAAACGAGTTAAAAGGAAAATAAAATTTTTAAGCATACATTCATCAAATTAAATAGGAACAGTTTTGATATTTAAATTATCAAGGCATGTTAAATGCCGTGGTATTTTACGGTAATTTGAATCCTTGTCGAAAATCATTTAAAGGTTTCTCAATAATTCAACGGGCGCTGCGGCAAAAAGAAAACGATTATGACAGCCTCCATCCCACTTTCTAGTTACTTACGGAAACCGTTAGAGTGAAAAGGTTTTTCGATTTCCTGTAGAATTCCATTAATTTTTTATCGGGAACAAATGCTGAGGAGTGTAGGCAATTTAGTCAATATTAACT
Organism: Watsonalla binaria; assembly: GCA_929442735.1. Classification (NCBI taxonomy): domain Eukaryota; kingdom Metazoa; phylum Arthropoda; class Insecta; order Lepidoptera; family Drepanidae; genus Watsonalla; species Watsonalla binaria. The sequence continues at coordinate 5,740,153 of OV838932.1, forward strand.
TTTCCATTACGCGCCCCATTTCACTTGAGTAACATTTGCATACTAAACACTCATATTACCTAACAAGGAGGTACATTTTTATCAACGTACTAAGAATGAATAAAATTTTGTTATTTTAATATTTTAAGCCTAAGTTTCATGAAATACGTACATAATTTTGTCTAAAACAAATAAATATTAGTATGATTTGTAAATCGAAAGCGCACCTTTCCTCGGAGAGATCTAATTTAGTTCGTTGCCCTTGCAGACAATGTCTCCTTTAATAAATTATTTATGAGACGTGTCATAAAGCATTCTTTCATTTGTAGAAAGATCTTGGTTTCTACAGTACTTCAACTTAGCTGTTAGGGAATGTATATGGATTACAAAAGTGAATTAAAACCAATCTTTAATTCAAACTCACATATTTAGTATTTTACGACAAGTATTTGTGGATGCTGAAGTTTTAATAGTATATTTACTTACAAGCTACCGAGAGCTACGAGTTTTTTACAGTCCTAGTTAAATAACAATACAAAATAATTATAATAAGATAAAAAATATGTGTGTGTGTTCTTGAACAATGGATGTTATACCTACTCACATTCATACCATAATGGCTTTGTTCACCTTATCCACACAAGTTAAGTATAATCTTGCATACGTGATTGCATTCTAAACTAGCTGGAGCCCGCATTCTGGCCTGCGTGATAGTAAGATTTTTCAAACAAACTGTCAATCCCAATTTAACTTAAGGGTTGGAATTTCGGTAACGTCTTTCTGAATGTATACCTTCACCTCACTAAGAAACCTGCTGTGTGCTGATATACAAGTCAGTCGGACAGGACATTAAACTTACATATATAGATTTGGATAGTGGGTGTCCTTAACATACAACACAAATAAAACTCAAAAGCTGACGACACGCAAATCTTTTCAGGCCTTTCCATTTGAAATAGATTATGCAACTATGAGGAAACCACAAACAAAATATTGCGTGACACAAATCATTTTTATTTGTTCGTCACATATGATATGGGTTTGGGCAATAAAAAGTCGGGTGAAGTAGAAAGATATTATTATGGAGTGGAACATGCGTCATCACTGTTTCTTTGACTTATTCTTATGGTTGTTTTTTTGTTATGTAGATATTTGAATGGAAATGACTGTTATTTTGCAGATCAACTTTGTGAAAAGCTTTTCTACTTATTATAATACGTAATAGGGAGGTATCACACTAAAAGCCGTGGTGGCATTGGAGTTTGAGCAGTTGTCTGCTATGCAAGCGACGCTACGAATCCCGGAGAGACTCGCCATCTGTCACGTTGGCATTTAATCAACATCGGTGAAAAGTGGGTGTTGTAATTACATACCTATGACTACCCCTTCGGTGAAAACAGGCTTGAGCATATGTATGTATGTAAGACTCACTTTCCCTGAAAATTGCAATCAACGTGGAAGATGGTTAGTCATATGCCGTCTCAGACACAAATGAAACGTCTTTGATTTTTCTCAAATGTAAACGTACCTAAGTGTGAAAGATTCCAATATGTCCCTCAAATTGTAAAGTTGGTAACATTACTCCAAATTAGAATTAATTAATTTAGATTTAATATAGAAGAGGCTGTAACTTAGAAATAACTAATTCAAGTTTTTTTATTTTTATCATCATTCACATAAAGCGGGGTTAGCATATGATCTCCACAATTTATTTTGTTGCTAAATCTGACCTTTCAGTTGTCAGGTTTTCAGATATCTGTCGGCTTAAGATGTTCAGACGGACTCACGACTTAAGGGAATCAAGCTAGATTAGAACTGGCGCCAATAAAGAATAAAATCCAAAATGGCGGCTACGACTTGCACTGATAAAAAGCATAGGCAATAATTATAATTTGAAATTTGACCTAGTTTTAAACAGTTTATGCTGAATATATAAAATGTATTTTTTCAAGTAAAGTTTTACTTTTTTTATTCTTAAACAGTTAAATAATATGTAGTTATTGATAGCATTGCTCACTGTCATATTAGTTGGACCTTGAATGTTCTGAATCTTTCTATGACTTTAGATATTTTTTTGCCTGAAATATTTCACTTATTACGAGTGTATAGACAGTTTAAATGTGTGAGTCGAGGGTTAGGGTTGCTTATTTAGATTTTTTATATGCATAGCATCAATTAACATACTCCGCGTGACACTTGGCGTTATGATAATGTACAAGATAAAATAAAAATAAAATAAATGTGCTCACGCCATCCCACAAGGGTCCCCGAAGGGGTAAGTAGAAGTGTTGTAACAACAACACCCACATTTCACCGAATATGATTAAGTGCCAACGTGACAGGGTGCGGGGTATATTACACCTCCTATCTAGCCCGTTAAAATAAGTCCTGAATTCTTAGTGTTAGCGCTATCTCAGGCACTATACATATGTCTTTGAATTACTTCTCAGACATATGCAGGTTTCCTCACGATGTTTTACTTCACCGTAAAGCACTTGATGTGAAATCACTGTACATAAGTTTTTTAGAAAAACTCATTGGTACAGGCCCCACTGGGATTCGAACTTGTGTCGCTTGCGTAGCAGGCGACTGCTCAAACCCCGAGGCCATCACCATCTTTTGATGTACAAACAACGAGTATTTAACTAACTTACTCATTTGAAAATTATATCTCATCAATTTACCTCTTACGTAACAGAAGAATTCCTAACTTAGGTTATTTCTGTTGAAAGAAACCAATTTTTGTGTATCTTACCAGAATGTATTCAATAGAAAAACGTAGCGCAAAGAAGCCTATTTCCAAATGATCTGAAATGCTTATTGTGAACACCGAACCGCTTTCATACAGTATATCGAAAAGCTTGTCCTTTATTAGGAGAAAGGGACAGATATAAATGGATACTTTCGAAGATTTCCTTAACGTTACTTTGAGTTGATTTCAATCTACTTAAAAACATTATGGCAATTTTAAAAAACTTGGCTGTTACCATTATCTTCAATTGGTAACGTTGACTAATTTGAATTTATACGCGGCGTGGGCATAATATAATGTTTTGATTCATTTCATTTACATATAACTAGCTGTGCCCTGCGGTGTCTCCCGCGTAGACTTAATTTCATGAATGGCCTGCGGAACCCGAATGTTTTTTAAAATTAAAGTAGCCTAATTTAATCCTTGTATCATTATCTATCGGTTAGTGAAAGTCCCTTTAAAATCCGTTTCAGAACAAACAGACGGACAGAGTAAATTTAAAGATTTTTTTGTTATGGCTAAAGCGTATAACCTTCATGTGCATTTAGTGAAAAAGCTGTTATTCTGGAATTACAAACAGACACTTCAATTGTATTTATGTATATAGATGTAGATTTGTCGAAGATTTGTGTATTTAAATAAAGACGTAGAATTGAAATAATAACTCCTTAAAAAATAACATATCTGATTACAAATAGAAAAGTGTAATCTGGCTAACTCTAAGGGGTTATCTGATATGAGGCATCGGATCGGTTTCTCAGTGTGACTATCCCGATTGGTGTCTAACGTATAAAGGGTACGGTGACGATATACATATATATTTTTTTAATATTTTATTTATTCACTCTTTATTGTGCACCATAAAACACAAAAAAACGAACAATAATACATATATTATATACCCACTAAGTAACTTAAGGAAGTACTTAACCGTTTTTTGCGTATTCCTTTACCCTCTTAAGTAGCAATTCTCTTTTAGGGTCGAGGTCAACTTTGGTTAATTTACTCGGACAAGAGCAGTTGTGGATTGTCTTTGACGATAAATTGATCGCCTTCAAGTACGTTTAGAGAGGTTGGGGTCAGCTTAGAGATTGCTTTGTTTTATTTATCATTGAGTATCCACACACCGGAATCTCTTTGCTACTTTTATTACTTCTTTGTGTGTTTTGTGATATACCTACACATATTATTTACTTTCTCATAAACTTTTGCCAGGGGCCTACCATCATCGGTTTGTGCAGAGCGCATTCGAACATCTGAGTTTTGATATTTTATTTTAGACGGTAAAATTAAACATGAAATCTCAGAAATTCTTAATACGCGCTGCTTAAACGAGCATAGTTGGCCCCCAGATATTGATCAGATTAAATATAAGTAAGATGCTGACGAGAAAAGGAGACAAAACACGTTTTTTGTATTTTATTTCTTTATGAAATACTCTCAGCCGCGGCTTAGCCCTAACTTTTTTACTACACACATACATATGCTCACGCCTGTATTCCCCGAAGGGGTAGGCGGAGTTGTTGTAATTACAACACCCACTTTTCACCGAAGATGATTAAGTGCCAACGTGACAGATGGTTAGTCCATCGCCGTCTCAGACACTTTACATACGTCATTGAATTACTTCTCCGAAATATGCAGGTTTCCTCACGATGTTTTCCTTCACCGTAAAGCACGTGGTGTGAAATCACTGTCCATAAGTTTTTTAGAAAAGTCATTGGTACAGGCCCCGCTGGGATTCGAACTTGCGTCGTTTGCGTAGCAGGGGACTGCTCATGCCTCTATTGACTTTTTTATTATTATACCTATATATAGTGGTAGGCAGGGGCTAGTAGGCAGAGATACTCATTAGTACCAGTTATGTTTAAGGCCCACGTAATAGTGGGCGACCCCATTGCCTTTAATCGGGCACAATTCCAGACTCCGGGCTAATTCTGGAAAATTACAAATGAAATAATCCAATTACATTTTGTTCGATCAAACCTTATTTTTTCTACGTGGAGAATCCGTTATACCAAACGCCGCGGGGGCACCAACCAGGGGATCAAACCTGGCACCTCATATTCTTAGCGCTTGCAACCACTAGACCCGTTGGTCTAGTAGCATTCGTAGCTTAAAACCTCAATGAATGATGATGAGTGACTGTAAAGTACTTAATACGGCGAGATTACATGTACATAATTAATGATTAAAATTTACTTATAAGTAACGACAACAGATTGGAAACATATTTTTAGTTGTTTAAAATTTTCTTATAAGAAACGACAGCAAATTTGTTTACAATTATTTTTAGTTCTTTGTGTAGATTGAACTTGATCCTTTCAAGTTATGTGAGAAATATTATTTTTAAAAACCTATTCTCTAATCATCTCCGATGTTTAGAAACTCAGTTTTTTTTACAACAAAAATTCTGAAACATCAAAAAAAATTGTGGATTACTTAGTGGAATAAAAAATCTAAAATAATATAACCCTTTCGTTGAATAAAATACACTGGCTTTATTTCAGGAAGCTATTTACGTATCCAATTTCTTTATTTGCAAATCTCGGCAAAGACACCATCTCTTGTTCTATTTCGCCGGAATTCCATTTCATTCAAACGAGGTAATTTGAAGCACAACAATTTTCTCTTCAGACTTAACACAAACATTAAGCATTACGCCGCCTACGAGTTTCTCAAGCTGTTATCAAACCTCAGTAACTTTGTTATAATAAATTATAGGCAAATAGGACGCACGCGGTTATGTAACAGACATGATGGCAATTATTTGACTGTGGTTTTTGTTACACAATCAAATTTAACATTCATTATTAACTTATATTTATACATATACTTACGCCTGTACTCTCCAAAGGGGTAGGCAGGGGTGTACTTATGCACACACACATTTCACCACACATACATATGCTCACGCCTATGTTCCCCGAAGAGATAGATATGGCTAATGTGCATAACAGTGTATAGCATGTGTTGTAATAACAACACCCGCTTTTCACAGCCGATGATTTAGTGCCAACTTGACAGATGGTTAGTCTGTCGCCGTCTCAATCACTATACATACGAAAGGTAAAGTACGCGGTGTAAAATCACTGCATATAAAGTTTTTTTTTTGTATATAAAATCTCATTGGTACAGGCGCTGTGATTCGAACTTACGCCATTCCCCTCGCTCAATCTCCACGGCCACCACGGCTCTTTTATAATATGTATATAATAATATTATTATTTGTATTATAATTACAAAGAAGTTGATATCAAGAAAGTAATTTTAATTAAGTACGGATTATAAAATAATCCAACTTCTTTCAATGTTTTATTAATGTTAATTTTAGGAGTAGATGATTTTATTTGCCTCAAACAAGTTTTCTTCCTTCTCAATATTCAAGTAAAGTAAGTTGTCTCGAATTAATGTTGAAATAACCAACTCGCCCCTTGGGGATGTTTAAATTAGGTCGAGTTTTCATTCGTTATGTTGAAAAAGTGACGAACCTACCTATATCCCAGACATAATTAATTCTCTTGTCTCTCGTTTTGTACTACGAGTTTTAAATTGTATACTCGGCCCTGAAAGTGCTTTTTGCAAAAAATCCTAGTTAGTAAAAATGTCGCAGTGGCTCAAGTTCTGAATATGTCTGAAACCATCATACCAATGAACCAAAATTTGTAACAAAATCAGTAAACCGACTTAAGTCACCAAAAAGGTCTTTGGAATAAGGTACGTATTATAAAGTTCAGCTATCCAATCTTATATGTACATAGTAAAAACAAACACCTATTATTTAATAGGAACTAGGTGCCTGGGGGCCAACTGTGATCGTTTAAGCAGCGCGTATTGAGAACTTCTTAGCTATGTCGTTAAATTTTACGGTAACATAATGAAACATCAAAGCTCAGATGTTCTTAATACGTATTGTTAAATATCGTAAACATAAAAAAAACTGAGTTTAATCCAAATACAGATACATATATAGGTAAATACCTATATAAATGGGTGTATTTGTGTAGGTGTGTCTTTGCATTTTACAGAGGGCGTGAAACTTTTCTAACTCTCATCACGTATTACATAGCATGTCACGAGTTAATACGATCGTAATCCATATAAGTCAAGGGAATGAACTGTCGTAGCACAGCTTTGGCAAATATAAATCAAGTCAAAAGTGACACATTTAAAAATACGCTTGGAAAAAGCAATGAAAAGACTAGAAAAGTTTTTAGATGATCATGTCTAAGTACTTGGTTTCATTCATTGTACGTCTAGACCCACCTTGTCTGTGGGTAATCACATTGAAAGAACTTGTAACTAATAAATTAGGTACGTTGTATGCAGTCACTTGTAATTTTCACAAAAAAACACTTTACAATAGAATACGGGATTTCTGGATCTCGGGTGTCCGACTTACGTTAAATGAAATTCTAGACTATTCTAGAATTATAGAAAATTTGCTGTGCCCCGCGGTTTCAACCGCGTTAGCATACCCTAAGTGTTTTTTATTAAGTGTAGCCTAAACTTTGATCCCTTATTTTATCCCCTTGGGGGTAGAATTAATTAAAATAGGGGAAAATATCGGCAAAGAACCCTTCACTTTTTTTGTGATTGAGCACTCTTTACATTTTTTGTGTTAAAAATGTTGGTAATTCTATACATTATCAAATTCAAGTTCTGACTGATTGACTTATAAATCAATGCAGTCTAAGCCGCTGGTACTATTTGGTGGGTGTATTATTTGTGGGGTGTAGGTATTTACCAAGTAAAGGTTCTATCGGGTTAGTGCAATCAAGAGCCTCACCATAAAACTCTCAGACTTATGTACGTAACTCGTAACCGAAGAAAGTGTATGAAGAGATGTATGAATGTGGATGAAGCGAAAGAAGTATGTAAGGATCTTAGCATGTGGCAAACAGTGGTCTCTGCCTACCCCCATGGGATACAGGCGTGAGCATATGTATGTATGTACTTATGTACGTCAGAGACTTCTATCTCATAGTAAGAGTTAAACTATCATGGCATTTAGAGGTCATAGTAGGGCCCATGGTCATAGTGTAAGCTCGTCATCATTTTAAGTTCCATACATTGTACTTTCGTCACAACAAATTCATACGGTCTTATAACTATCTCCAACAATTACCTATTGTATGTTCATAAGATAAACGTATGGCCTTACTGTTTTAGTCTATTATCTGTATCTACACATTTTTACAGATAAAAAAATTAAGTGTCTATTTATAATTCCAGCCTTACATCAAATGCATTTTCAAGTATATATTATAAAGGATTTAAATAATAAAAAAAAAACAATTTGTAATCTTTTCTCTCTCAGTAAATTTTTCCAGCTAGGCTGATTTTATCAGGACTTTCACTGGCAGATATCTGATGTTATAAGGAATAACTTAGAATACATTTATTGAGGAAAAAATATTACTTTGTAACATAGTTTTTATTGTTAATCCTACTCGAGTAAATTCGCGAGGCACAGCTAGTATGTACATAAATGTATTGCTTACACACATGAGCGAGGTTACCAGCAGTATATCACCTAGTTTCGGTCACTCATTTGCATAAACAGTATTTTGCTTTATGGGCCTACCTTCGCACAAGATATATGGCGACTAACCAAACTGTCAGTACTTAAATGGTTACATGACCCGCCTGCTTGCGTGATACCTAATTGATTGTCAGGAAGGATTCAATTATATATAAGCAAAAATTTTTCCTTTTGTATCGATCATCTTTTTGGTATCATTTTTGTAAATGTACAACATTTTTGAATACTACGCATATGCTTAAATTCTGCTCATTCCCATTCATTGCAAAAACGACCTCGTTTTTTTAGAAAAATAACGATGAACATTAACGGATATATATGGTACCAAAATCAAAGATATTATATGTAAATATAAATACATATGTGTATAATATTGTATGTTCAATGAATATAATCAACCTCCGTAAATAAGGCGCGAATGTTTTCTTGTACCGATCGCCCACTCTAAAGATTACAACAAAATGTTGACTATGCTAGGAATATTAATATTAATCTATGTCGAGGATGGTAAACATATTTATTAGCATTTTCCCTTGTTAGGTTATATTGGGCAAGTTTAATAAAGCCCGCTATATTGAGGGACCTTAATGTCGCTACATAAATCTATTGATAAAATTAACTAGTCCCTTTCCGGGGTCGGAAATACCGGCGATACCGTTTTCTATCACAACACAAGTGGATGTCGCTCGCCACGATGCTTACTAATTTACTTTGATAACCTTAAAGTTCGATCCACTACCATCATACATTGTCTAAAACCTAAAATGGCCTAACTTTTTTTGACTGGTACTAATCAGTCAGTATGTTGTATAGTAAATTAAACGATTAAGTAACTTTGCTACAAAAAAAAATGCTTGTTGTAAAATTTCATATTATTAGAATTAATTATTATTGGTTCATTTTAGGGAAAACTAGCCTAAGAGGTAATGACAGGTACCGTATGTATTTTTAATTACCGGTGACTTGAGTGTAAATGTTAGTCATAACTGATTGAGTAATTGATGCATGAAAGAGAAAGAAACTATGTTACAGTAATATTTATAATATTCGTTAGTTTCTGCATTATCCAAACAAGCTGGGGCATTTTCTAAATAAACCTTTGTTTTCTCTCACTATGCTAAAACGCTTTAATTTCTTATGAGCCTCTCCAAACGCTCAGGCTTTGCGTTATAAAATGTTAAATTCCTGGGTATTAATTTTATGAGCGCTCCTAACGCTTACCGCAACCTCGAAACTTCGGTGTAGCCAGCGGAAGCATGTCTTATTTAAACACGCATGAACCAATTAAGGTGTATATCATTATTTATTGCCCTATCGTAGTTTTGCTACTCTATCTAAGTTAGCTAACTATGGCTGACCACAAGCGTAGGTAGACAGTATAGAGAGAATCGGTGAAAATGCGGTCAAGGTAGGCGTTGGTTGAGCTCGATAGGCACGTATTTTGATGACAATAAATAGATTTACATTCTAGGACGCTAAGGAACGTTTTACAGAAGGCATATATATTAGCGAGGCACCGTAATGTAACTATAATGTAAACTAACCGAGCCCCGCGGTTTCACCCGCGTAGTTTTTAAATGAATGGTTACCCGAAGTATGCTAATGTTTTTTTTAATCAAAGTAGTCTAAGTTACTCCTCGAAACATTGAAATCTTCTTTCCGTTAATTTCGCTCCAGTCGTTTCGCAGATAAGCTGAAAAATTTTTTTTCCACGTCGTTACCGGGTATACATTTACATTCATTTAGTGAAAAGCTTTTATTTTGGTATTATAGACGTTTAAATGTTATTTATCTGTATAGATTGGCATTGTATTTCAGTTCATAGAATGTTTTTTTTACTATTTTCCAGGTAAGCGGCAAGCGTGATGCGCCCACGCGTGTGATGTCTCTAATATGCAGTGGGGAGGACTTTACTTCGTGTGTCTAGCATTGTGTTGCTTCCATACTGCGTCTGGTATGTCTATCATAACAATACTTTCATTAACTCATAACCAAAATCAAATCAAAAAGTTTTATTCAACATAAGGGACACTTGGAACACTTATTGAACATCATTTCTCTTACGCTAACTTAGGTTAATTTACCACCGTTTCCAAATGTAAGAATGTCAGGAGAAGAAACGGCGAAACAAACTCCTCGGTGTTTTTTTTTTTTGGAACGAAATGGATTTATAAATCCTGCTTCTTTAATTACTAATAGGTGACAAATGTACAAATATATTTTAAACACCAACAGTCAGCACAGTCGAGACTTTTTTCTTACAGAGCATCGGCTGGTGGTACAATTTATAAATTAAATTTAAAATCCCTTAACTTTTATAAAAATTGTCGTTATACATACTATTTATTTTTCTGATAAACTGTAGTTGTTAGAGGTTATTAAAGGTTCAATGCTTATTGTATGATATGTAGAACATGAGACGATGCTTACTTTTGCTGTCAAATTAAATTCTAAAACCAAAAATGCCTCATGAACATAGTAAAATAAACGACAAAAAAAAAAAATTAGCAACTTTTTTATATGTTTTTAAATTGATGTGTACCACCAACCAAGCCTCTGTGACAAAAAGGCTTGGTTGCACGATAATACTTGTCAAAGCTAAAGCTAAAGGCAAATTTGACGATGACAATAGCTTTATGACTTTAAGTTTGACGACAAAATGCGTGGCACCAAATTTTGTTGTCATAGTAATTTCTTGTATATAAAAGTTGTAATTTTAACAAAAACTTCAACCAGAAAGACATGGACAGTCAAAGTCAAACTCAAATTAATGATAATTTTAAAGAATTTGACAGCGAGGTATCCAATGGGTTCCTCCACATATTTTTAATCACTCCAGATATTTATCTCAACAATCACTTGACATTGGCGGAATAGTTTTACTTAAGCTCATCGCCATTAAATAAATAAAAGAAAGAAGAAAGATAATTTTAAAAGGTACATTAAATAGTATGCCTAACCAGTATTTAATAATAATTTATAGACAAATTTAGTTGACGCAACTCACCCTTAAAGTAAGTGTCTCTTGACGCTTGCTACATGAAGGCTCCCGTGATGCCTTCCAATGTGTATCATACAGCCTTAATGCACATACCTACCTACATAAGAATCGTATTTATCTATTGATCAATTATTATAAATGGGAGAATGCCTGTCAGTTAGTAGGTGAGAAAAGTGTTTGCAGATTTAAAGAAACATGTAAATTTGTCCGGTCAATTTCCAGATGAGAAAAGAGCATTGCAGAATTAAGGACAGATAAACATTGTGCAATCTTACTGACTATGGAGTTATCTTGTAAGTGTATTTGTTGTCTGTTTGTGGCATTTTTACAGCTAAAATGGTGGCCCAATTTTGCTGAATTATGTAACGCAGACAACGTTGCTGGTAAAAGCTTGGATGTAAAAAACGTTCCTTTACTAATCTGACCGCGCAAATCGCCTGCGCGTCGTATTTAAGGTTTCAAAGGATATATTGATGCGATTTTAAACATGTTTTAAAACTTTATCAAGTACTCTACTGGAATAGCTCCAAGTTTTTGATACATAACACCAAGAGATAAAAGAGCGACATATTTTCATGCCAACAACTCTAATGCTCCTATATCGCTTAGAGTAAAATATATCTTGAACTTTATTTACTTACTTAAAATTCTTAGCTACTTACGAGTTCCTTTTGCAATAAATAATAGTTAGAACTTGAAAACAGGTCTTATGGAAACTTCGCGAATACTTTTGCTATGGAACCATGCCACGGGGAAAAGTTATCCTGGTTACCTTGAAACCTATCTTGCGTCACCTTTGTTTTAATAGGATTCTGCCTTACAAAATATTCTCAAGATATTGCGGCATCGCCCAGCTGCAACGAAAGTATCCGTTGTTTACGTTCAATAAACTGTGAGTGCTGACGTCCAATTTTCAGAGTTTCAGCATTAAATATATGTTTTGAATGTAATTTACCATCCATGTCTGTCACATACCTACATTCGTGTATCTGTTTAGAAATATATGATAGAGCACTCGGAAGGAATGTTGATTGAGAATTATCAGCACAGCCTTCTTCAGATATGTTTTCTAGCCGATAGTAGGTATCATATCATACATGTCGTCATATCATACATATCGTATCATACATGTTATATAACCTTATGTACCTACTTGTTGTATAGCACGACCACTTCAAACTATTTTGTTTTATAAGATTATAAATGTGAACCAGAAGTTTCCGAAATAAGCGCGTTCAAAAAACCATACAAAAAAATTCTTCAGTTTTATAATATTACATGCATACATACATATGCTCATGCCTGTATTCTCTTAAGGGGTAGGCAGAAGTATTCTAATAACAACACCCACTTTTCACCGAAGATGATTAAGTGTCAACGTGACAGATGGTGAGTATACCGTCTCAGCCGCACTATAGGTACGTCTTTGAATACTTCTCAGACATTATGCAGGTTTCCTCACGATGTTTTGCTTCGCCGTAAAGTGACGTGATGTGAAATCACTGCACGTAAGTATGTAGAAAAACTCATTGGTATAGGCCCGCTGGGATTCAAACTTGCGTCGCTTGCGTAGCTAGCGACTGCTAAAACCTCACCGTCACCACGAGTCTATAATATTAGTGTAGATTATAGAACATGTCCTATAAAAATATTATTGTTTAAATCATGTCCTATAAAAGTATATGTGTCAAGCAGCTATAATTCTTCATATTTATCGGAATCTAGAGCAATCGGATCACAAGACAGTCGATATTAATAAGATACAGAACGTGAGCGCTGGCACGGACTGAATTATATTGTGGCTTGCCAATACGTCGTTCCTAAATAATGGTATTACTTCTCTTGCTGCACTTTCCTTGAAAGATCAAAACAAATATTTAATATCTACACCTAAGTGCTTTACTACCAAATTATTAATGTTAAGTGTTGGATTTGGGAGGTGCTTTTACTAAGAGTATGTGGACTAGACAAATCTAAAAATATGTAAGCTATTAGCTTTTACTCGCGATAGAAGCCTGCCACTTATTTCCCAGCTTTTTTTGTTCTATTAAGGAGACAAGCGTAAAGTCCGCCCAACATCCAAGTGTCACTCGCGCGTTTTGGTAATGATTCTAGTTTTTTTAATAGATCGAAATAAAAATTTCCCCTAACAAATGACGCGAGCCGCAATTATTAAGAGGGAACATTGCCGGGGAAAGGGTATTGTCCCAATTTTATTTGTGGTCACCGTTGTAACTTTGAACTCAATAAGTATAAAGTATTTAATTAATTTTAAAAGTTATAAACGTGTCTGCTTAGGTATTATATTTTTGTTTTTATTATATGTCTTCATGCATTACCTGAAAATTCTCAGGCAGTCACCTCCCATACTTTGTTAGAACCACGCGCCAGCACACAGACACTACGGAGCACCTCGTCATATATCATTATTATGGGGACCCATATCATCTACGTGCATACCTATATATGTTATATGTGAGTGGGAGACGCTTATGGATGAATCTAGTCTTGACTTTCATCTGAGTAATTTCCTAACATTCTCCCCCTCGTGACATTGCCCTCAAACTTAAATTTTATTCAACACATTGAATTATAGCCAACAGAACTAATAACACCAAGTGTTTTGACTTGATGATATGATTAATCGATCTCTTCTATCAGGCTTGCTTCTAAACCGGTGATAGATACATTTTGGAAGTTCATAAGTGCTTTACCCGGATCTTAACTGAATAAATAATTTCCATCTCCTCAACAACATAAGACAATACATTTGCGCAAGGCGAGATACTAAGACCGCTGCCATTTGGAATATTGAACGTGAGAGATCTCATTTTACCCTACCTCTGTAAACTGAGTAGGTATGGCGTAGAATATCTAAAGCGAAACAAATATTATCTGACTGCCTCATTGGTCTGGCGGGATCAAAACGCTAATTTGGAACACGAAGTCCTGGGTTCGATCCTTGGGTCATGCTAAAACTCAATAACACTAGGGTTTTTCCATCGTGTGTCCATTTCCCTGTAGCAGCCTGAGTTCATTCTCGGACTCACACATTACATTACATTACATGGGAATTAAACATAACTGGTGAGATTTAGGTGTATATTATGAAAATGTTCCCTTAGGGAACATATTTGTGATTTTTTTTTTAAATCCCATTAATTTATTAAATACAAATAATAAATAAGTAACTAAAAACTAATTACAAGTAGAAAACTTGGCCCAAATCGGTGTCTCTCGGGATCGTGCCAAGAAGGCTGGCAGCATTGCCACGTTGAATAGCAATGCTGAGCGAGAAAAGCCCCAGCCCGCTTGTCACGAGAAGCTTCTACCAGACGACGTGCAACCTCTTTGAAAAGTTGATGAGCATGTGTGATTTTATATGTGTACGTACAAATATTATCTTAGGATTTTAAATGATATTTAAGCAGAAATACTTACAATGTACTTACTTAACACAACTCATTTATATTCATAGAAATTTTACGGTGAGCTATATTAGGCGTGTATAAAATATGCTCTACATTTTCTTGATATGAGATCAAGGCATACTTTATGAATAATATGTTAAGTATTTTATACTCAAAGATATTAAATATTAGGTACATATTAAATCCATTAAAAGGTTATCTGCAATGGTTTTATCCAGTGTACCAAAATTTAAGTTAGATACTAAGAAAATTTAAACAATTTTGATCAGCTTATAAACTTTATATCTACTTACTTTATATCTGCTAATAAAATCTAAAAGCAAAGTTTTGGTATACAGATAGAGTTAGTAAATTTACTCACTAAACGTAGAAGTAAATTCAAACTGAATATTCTCTATCGAAGATGTATAGGTGCCGTGACGAGTTATGAGCGGTCAAAAAAGTGGAAAATTACTGTTTTTTTTCGTGTCACGCCATACAGAGAGATGGAAACAGTCTCATATACTGTTGCGTATTCAGTGACCGCGCTCAAAAGGGTAGGCAGAGGTGTTGTGATAACAACACCCACTTTTCCCCGAAGATGATTAAGTGCCAACGTGACAGATCGTGCGTCTATCGTCGTCACAGGCACTATACATACGTCTCTGAATTACTTCTCAGTCATATGCAGGTGTTTTCCTGCACCTTACGATGTTTGTTTGAGTGAAATCACCTCATTGATACAGGTCCCGTTGGGACCGAAATTGCGTCGCTTGCGTAGAAGGCGACCGCTTAAACTCAAAGGTCACCACAACGTGTGTTGTACGCAATAAAGAAACCAAACATTCCCTATTCTTTTGACCTATAATTATACGCAAATCCCATATATTGCGAGATCAGTATATGCTGGAAACTTAATCAAACTGGTATAACTGGTAAGTATAACTTGGTGTATAGACGTGTGTGCCTGATCCACATTATTTTACTGTTTTAATCAATTTCAGGAGCGTAGGCTTCATTGTAACCTAAATTAAGGCGAATCATTAATCATTCCGTCATAACAGTGTGAGTGCGATGATTACAAATCGTCTGTAATTACACTTTAGTAATTCATGTATGTGCGTGCGAAAACTTTGTCGTAACATATTCGTTGATCAAGAGAGTTGTCTATCATACCAGCTGCGTTATTCTGTAAGGTATCAACGACGAATGTCGGTTTCAATTGCGGTTTTTATACATGACGCACATGTTTACATTCTAAATTCTCAAATTACGAACACGTAGCGGGACTCGAACCCACGACCCCTAAAACCGCAAAAACAAGGGAAGGAAAAATTCTACGCATGAGGTAGGGTCACGAGTAGCTCAGTTGGCAGAGCAGCTGCATGGTTCTCGTGGGGTCGAGTCCCGCCTCGTGTTCGTATTTTTCCTAAACATTTTTCAGAATTCCATTGTGGTTTGAATCATTCATACACTATATAGGACATTTTCGTATATGTGAACTTCACTTGTTTTATGAGCAAACTTGTAGTTCAACGAAGACTTAATTAGCTGAGAAGAACGAAGAGACTTACGTATATAGTTTAGAATTTGAGTGATGTTTCAGAATCAGTCATGATTCACTCTCCCATATGCGCATCTTGAACCCAATAGTCGCCGCTGCATAAAATAATGGCAAGCCCTTTTTATGACTAACTAGCGGACATCACGCCCTCTAGTTCCCGTTTTCGTGGGAGAACGGGAATAAAATAAAGCCTATGCTACTTTCTGATGATGTAGCTTTCAAATGGTGAAAGCATTTTTGAAATCGTACCAGTAGTTTTTGAGTGTATTCATTACAAACATACACACACAAATACAAATCTTTCCTCTTTATAATAGTAGTATAGACTAGCATTGACCAACGACTCCGTTCACGTAGTGATTTTTTATTTACCCTATGGATCCTAAAGACGGACCCTTGGGTTCAAAGCTATGTACAGTCTGAAAATGCTTTATTGTGCTAAGGTTTTTGACAAACAAGGATACTTTGTAATTGATATAGATTAGTAATGATCTTATTTAAACCATTCAGATAGGTAGTTGCTAACTTTAAACCTGATTCGCAACAATTAAGACATTTTCCATATTAAATATCGAACGATATGATTTCTAACTTCAGTATTTGGCTCGTGTACAAGTTCCCAAATAATTACTGTTTAAAGTGAAGATTTCCAATAGCTGAGGGGAGGTCGACTAGTTGATCCATTGAATTGATTAAAATGGAAGCACTGGAATTTATGAGCAGTTTAACATCAATTTACACAAACTATCAGATTTAATTAAAATTATGTTCGAACATTTATTTTGTTTGTGACTATGAATATTGTATAATGAAAATGTTACCTACATTTTATTGAAACAAATACAATTTGAGTTGTATTATTAATATCCATTGAATTGTAACCAAAACGTTCTTGCGCATCAGTAGGTGCAAACCAATAACGTCCGAATATTTTGTTTTGAACCAAACTGATGTCATGTACAAATTAATTCCATACATTGAATAGTGAATAAATTACTGAACAGCATTTCGACAGTGACTCAACTAAGTGCGTCAATATTATGGTGCATAGTTACTGGCATTTTTTTATACCACAAAGGTAACTAATATTTTTTAGGCCTCATGCCAAACAGCTACCGCCTAACTTAGTCTGTTGTCACTTGCTGTCTAAGGTATGATTAATAAAATCCATAAATATCCTAATAAATAATAATGGTCCTAGTCACGACTTACGTGAAAACTCTAATACCAGAGTAACCAGTACTTTTATTTATTCACTGGCAATATTTTGTATATACCTCTAAAAGCATTCGCTCTATTTGGGCACATCTCTTAGGGAATAATTTATTTTCAAATTAAATTAATGGAACGGTAACATTAGACTAATATCCATAGAAATACTTTTGAGCGCGGAATATTAAATTCTCCTATTTCCTTTCAATGAGTTTTCCTCTTGCTTTAATTTCCGGTAAAAAGACAATTATTCTTTAGAAATATTTTTTTTAAATACAAAAAATACACAAGTAAATTGAGTTTTGAATCCATGAATTTACTGGGAAATAATAATATCCTTAGCATATTTCAGTTGTTACATTCATAAAATAAGAATGAATAAAACTTGGTCTCTTTGAACTTTATCTACGTAAAAATGTGATGATTCTATTATTAGAATTGTATTTACAGACCTTATACAGATTCGTCAATTTTATTATAATAATCGTGGAATTTTAATCAGAGTCAGAGGCCAAAAATAATTGCGTTGGAGATAAGTTTCAACTCATTCTTTCCATTCGTTAAGCACTCTTAATATCCAGATTTGTGAACAAGCCTTGGCCATTTAACAATGGTCGATTTAAGGTTTTATTTATTTTTAAATCGATATAAAATACCTACCTACTTTGCGCAGAACCATTGCGCTTCCCAGAAGACTACAGAGCAAATGGTGCCCGGAGGCGGCGTAGTGAAGAGAAGGATAGTCTCGCCCTGTCCAGAGAGATATTCAAGAACATCACGAGGCAACTTCGAGAGAACATCAAGCGTGAAGGAGCGACTGACAGAAACGATCATTTGTTACAGAGTGAGTATCGATTTTCGCATAGAATCCGTGTCGATGCGCCCTTATTTTCATAAATGGAACATGATTTTGCTGTTTTATTCCCGGAGTGATATCGTGAGATGTATTTGCAATGATTCAGGGGTTAATATTCGTAAGAGTATTTTTGATATGTAGGTCGCAATGATAAAGGAACAATATAGTATTATCGGTAAGGCATTGTTCCGGAACTAAAAATAATAATATAAGGTAAGATATTGTTACGGAAGTGAACGTCACTCAAAGGTTGTCCTGGAAACGAGCTTTGTCATTATCAGATTGGCTATCTGTAATGTGATATTTAGGCAACTGCGTATAAGCACTTATTATGTTGGAATGGAGATTAATAATTTTGATATTTGTTAAGGCTTTCTTTTGGATACTTAATTTTATTCCTGCAAATCACAGTCCGCAGCGAATGTCTTGTAGCCATTAGTAACGTATTCTTCCGAGACATCTATTCAACGTTCCCTATAGCGACGGAAAAGCCAGATCGCAAATTAAATTCACGATTTGAAATAAATGTTCCAATTTTCAAAGTTCATTTTGACGATGTTCGGTCAAAGACAAAACTTGTGGGACACAGTTACTGCTAACGTTGCCATACAATTTGGGTAGGACCCTTTTCATTGTACAGATGTACGTGAAACGATTTATTCGCAATATTATAACAGATAATAAGCAGTCAAATTGGAAGCACTTGTAACCGAATGAAGTGATGCGTTAATTTAGATGAAACGAAAGAAGTATGTAAGGATCTTAGCACGAGGCAAGCGTTTTTTTACCTAATTCCACCGGATACAATCACAAACAGATGTATCTGTATCTAATAAATCGCTATTGTATCCTTTGTTAAGATTTCATACATTTTAATTAATCGCTAATGGCATATAACTGAGAGACCGCTCGATGGATATAATAATTAAAATAGGGGGAGTTTTTATGTTGACTTACGTAATAAATGTTTCGGACTGCGTCAACCGTGACAAAAAAATGATGGATCCTCTGGGGGCCTGCTTGGGTGGAAAAATAAACACTGTAGTATTTTAAACTTTTTTAAACAAAAATATATAAATTACGAACGTCCTCTAGCAAATAATTAATGATTGTAACACAATTACAATCATACAATTGTAAATGCTGTATAAATGTCTACATCATCAAGCTGTAGATGTCCAGTGCAATCTGATCTTGTATTGTACAAGCTTTCCTTACGATTAGGGATCCATTAATCTCTAACTTGAATTATCCGGAACTAAAGTTTGACCGTGCGTGTACATATACTCACTCCCGAGCAATGTTGCTCGTTATGTGACTTCGGATTACTCACATAATAAATCCAAGAATTAAATAGATTATTCAAATAAACAGAGGACCAACTATTATTTTAAGCAGCGCGTATTAAGAACTTTGACCAACCATTGACGTTTAATTTTACGGTACAAAAATTTTACGTTGCTTAGAAGTTTTAATATGATCTGCTTATAATGATGATGGTAAGCCCACAGTGGATTATTTATACTACTTTTTATTGATATTAAAAATGAATTTTGTAGATAAGTTGGATGACAGCCGCCACTATGTGCCGTACCAGAGCTACCACGAACACCACTACGAGCACCACTGGGGGCCGTACTTCGAGGAGGAGAAGCACACACAAGTGGCGGCACATGTGGGGGCCGAGGCCTTGCTGAACTGCAGGGTCGTTATGCTCAAAGACAAAACGGTAATTATTGAATATTTATCATTCTTCTTGTTTTATTGAACGGTAATTATTGGAAATTTTTAGCTTTGACGTTTAATTTTAAGGTACCGAAATGGAACGCCAAAGCTATGAAGTTAGTAAGACGTCTATGCTTTTATTTATTGTCTTCATCATTATTACTTTACTGTCCAAAAACACTATTATGGTACTGAAAAAACATTTACGTTATCCATTATACTGGTTTAATTGGGTAGGTACAACCGTATATTCGTCACAATTTTTAAACACCATACATTAAATTTGTCACATGCATTGAAATGATATGTTAATTCGCCACAGGTAGGTAAGAGTTATTTAATTTTTACTTAATGTTTACTTAGTTCGATGATTCAAACACAAATATGAATAATTGACTTAAGCAGTAAAACTATTTCATATGAATGTCAAATTACCTTGTGTTTAAATGTTCATTCATTGAGGAATTCATAATTCAATCAAATTCAAATTATGAATTCCTCAAATCAACCGACGCAACGGAGCAATGTGTTTATTTTCAATAACTGGAATAGTCTCTTGGGAAGCATAGGATTTATTCTCTAGGTGCATTTTCTCAAGCGCTCAGGAGGAAATAAATATATATAAAACGTCTTGAAATTGTACAAGAGTTTATGGAATAGTGCAATCATCAATAAAAGTCCATCGGTCCGCTCCCCGCGCAATTGAAAGAGTGCAGTGTAATTTAGCACATTGTAATCCAAGATATATATCTTAAAGTAATAGATATTTCCTTGTGCTGGTTTCAATTCAAATATTTACACGTCCTATTATTGGGCTAAATATGTGAAGCGAAGTAAAATACTACCAACACTAATCATGTATGAGCATACTATGTTTCTTATAAGTAAATATATTCTTTCTTTATTTACTTATATGCAAAATAAGACCAAGACTATTTAAGTTTTAAAAATCACTCGATTGGTTCCTGTATAATATATTTACATCGTAGGTGATGTGGCTCCGCAACTCGACGGACTCAGCCCATTTATTGACAGTGGGTCCAGCTCCTTACACTGGGGATAACAGAATAGCTCTGAAGTTCCAGTACCCCAACAACTGGAGGCTCAGCTTGAACCCTGTCAAGTGGTCGGATTCAGGCCACTATATGTGCCAAATATCCACTTACCCACCTCGGACAATTTTTACTAACCTCACTGTATTAGGTGAGTATAACCCAGTGCCTAGTGCGAGTTTTCTTAAACTCGCTGTCACAAGTCATCGTATCGACGTAAACGCAGATTTGTGTGGGCTCACAACAGTGTCATCTTTAGGTCGACAGACGGCGCTGTTTTGATCTTATACAAATCTGCGTTTACGTCGACGCGATGACTTGTGTCGGCGGCAGTGAAAAACTCCCACTAGGTCCTCTGATGATGAAAGCTTCAATCAATTTTGACGTATATATTGTAAATTAGCGAATGAATAACCTTCTAATCCTTAAAATTATTGATATTATCCCACCAATAAAGCTTGATACTGAACACTCATTATCGTATAACCTAAGCACATTATTGTTTCTTCAAGATTGTTTGTTGGACGTAATTTATGTTTTACGCTTATTAGTTACATCAACCAATTTCCGTAATATATTTATAATATTGTAATGAACACTTCAAATATTAGATACCTACCTACTTCCCTTACATTATTTAGCAAAGTTAATTGCACGTTATGGCGGTAAAATTAACATAATCAGTTTAAAATTACGGTGAATGTCATAAATAATTGGTTGATTAAATTACTTATTATAACATCATCTTGATTGACACTGAGTGCTTACTGTGTAGAACATTTCCGAACTATAAACGATTCAAGTAAATTGTTGCAACTAATAAAGTGTTAATTTTCAGCTCCTGTTATAACAATCAATGGAGATCAAACACACGAAGGAAAAGATAGATTCTACAAAACTGGTAGTTCAATAAAGTTATCGTGTATCATATCAGAGGACTACCTGTCTTCTCTACCAACCAAAGCCCCTGTTACTTCACCCCCGCCAACAACAACACCTATAACCACCACACCAATACCTTCTACTACTTCTAAATTGAGTACAATGTTCAATAGAATAGATTTAATGATGAATAAAAGTTGGAGTGTTGAAACCACGACGTTGACGTCAACAGTTAGTATAAGTACAACGAGGAAGCCATTGGAAATGACGACGACTATGACGTCGACGGCCCAGCCGACTGAACCGCCGGTGGACAACAATATTTATGGACTAGTGTGGAAGAAACAAGGCAAAGATTTCTTTGATAACGTCACTTGGCGCAACATCAGGTAAAACCTGGATAAATAAGGCTATTTTCTGCATGCATGAAAATTAAAATTAGAGTATCTGGGTGGTTCAAGCCTACAGAAGGAAAAGTCTTTTATATCATAAAAACAGAATTGGCCCTTTGAAATGCCATATTAAGGTCATTGTTTATCATAAATTATACATACCTAAGATTAATAAATCAAATAAATATATAAATCAATGTTCAATGACGCGAAAAAGAACTAAACTCTAAGCTTGCGCTATTCTCTGTCTATTAGCGCTAATTTCACTTTTTCTAAATTCAACGGCACTTTTTAACCGACTTAAAAAATAAGGAGGAAGTTCTCAATTCCACTGTACTGTTTTTTTTTCTTGTTTTAGCGCCACAATCAGTGTGTCATCAGCATCCCAAAATGACAGTGGCACGTATACCTGCCATTTGCAAAACCATTCTCAAGTCTCAATAAACGTTCACGTTTTAATTGGTAAGTACAATACTTGCATAGTTTTCAGTCTCAATTGTTTCGGCTCCTTTGAAATTTCACTTTATCTATAGATCGTTAGAATCGGTAAAGTTTTTGACTATATAAAACTAAGGCGTTTGAAAAAGTACAAAGGCACCTTTTCTTTTGATTATTTCAAAGTAGATACTAGATACTTCGCATTAATTTTACGAGTAAATAATGCTATTCTAATGGATATCGTTTTACTATCCACAATACACGAAAACTGTATTGAAATGAACTCTAGTTAATAAATCTAACGACTACCTAACAATGCCTATTGACATTCCTCACAAAGGTGTAGAGAAAGCTTAGAAATGCTTTTTAGAAGTGTAAATTATAATTCATTTCAATTA
Organism: Watsonalla binaria; assembly: GCA_929442735.1. Lineage (NCBI taxonomy): Eukaryota > Metazoa > Arthropoda > Insecta > Lepidoptera > Drepanidae > Watsonalla > Watsonalla binaria. The sequence goes on from OV838932.1 coordinate 5,763,359, forward strand.
ATGACAAGTCGTTTTCAAATCCATTCTATAAATCTGCCCACAAAATACTCCACTTATTTAGTACTGTTGACAAGAGAACATTAATAATTTTGATTGTTGTTTTGATGATTATATTATATTATTTATCTTTTCCTACCACTCAAATATATAACAATAGAAAAACTTTTTGCGTTATTATTAAAAAATATCTTTCGAAAAAAAAAACATATAGTGGAATCCTTTGACATCTTGATAGAATCAGCTCATCAAGGCAAGTGATTGAAGTTAATTGCTCGCAAATGTATATTAACTTGAACGTAATAATGTTTAGGAGAAAACCAGGCAGCAGTTCATCACGATACTTGGAACAAAGGCTCACTTTTCTGGCAACCACGTGGCTTGACTTTCGTATCAATAGTCATTTTCCTAATATTCCACCCTTAAATGTCGGAGACTGATATAAACACCACAAGATACTGCTTTCTTTACGGGTGATGAAAATGACTCAATATGTATTTAAAGATGTTGGTTAAGCTAACCTAAGATTGTATAGACTAGTCAAACAATTTGACCACTAACTATAGATCGTAAACTAAGTTTTACTTATGAAATATAGCTGTGTTTTAATGCCTATTCAAATAGCTGGAGTCTGTTAAACATAATAACATAAAGGTTGTTTATCAAATCGTAACGGGTCGTTACCGCCCGCCATAGCCGTGAAGTTGTCCTGAAGCAATGGCGTTATGATATTGATTGATATGAAAGACAGAAAAAAATGCTGAACACCTTCAGTCTAGGCACTGTGGGACAGTTGCTGAAGTACGCGTAAATAAAGTTTAATTGAAATTGCATTGCTAACATTTTTGTGAATTTGTATTTTTGGTAACTATATTTTGTACGAGCGTTGATTTAAAATTAATATTTTGTTTAAGTTTTATTAATATACATAACACTGTACAAGGAACAAATAATTGATTTTCAGTTGAATAATTCTATCAAGTATACTAGAAATTATTATTTTTTATTTCGATGTTAAATCAATCAAGTTCATAATAAAAATGAAAATATAAATGCCAAATTCATAACCACATTACTGTATTAACAAGATTAAGAAATTGATTTTAATGTACATAATTATTATAATGTAAAGTAAATTACTCATTTCGATCTCATTACAATTTCTAGATTTGTGTAACATTATCAGTACAGATAGAATATGCCCTACGCCTATTTTAATACAAAGTTGTACAGTGTAAGGCTCTTGATTCTTATCTTAGAAAATAGGTTAATTTTCTTGTTGTAATTTAATTATAAGTGTATAAAGGCAAGGCCGGAATAGTAAATAAATGTTTAAGATATTTTATATGTTGTTGCACAGTTTTTGTTAAAAATACACAACATTTCTCATCTGTAAACAGAAGGAAAGACTATGTTAAACGACTATAAATTAAGAATAAAATTAAACCATACTTATACTTAAATGAAACTTTTATTTAACACCCTGAGATATAGAATAATATATTTTGCTTCTATTATTGAGATCTCCTGATACGCTTACATTTGAAAAAAGGTAGCAAATTAGCCTAGTTTAGCTAAAAAATGAGTGCTTCAAAATCTCCAATATATAAGGACACTTCTATTTTAGTTATCTGTATATACAGATATTGTCCATATACGTATATTGGACTTCATGCATGGTAGGTAATCACACAAAAAACAATATTTTTTTTCGTTTTTTCGTCGATCTGTGTAACTGAAACTAAGTTCTGCAATCATAAAGACGAACACTTTTGTATTTTATAGTACGATGTCGCAACCAAGCGTACAATCCTTTGATGGTAAGCGGTTTCTACTTTTAAAGCCTAAAGGGTGTCACTCATGCCCTTCCAACCTTATGTAATGCAGACGAGCGTGTCTGCGAAGGTTTGCTTCTCCATAAAGAAGTAATACCGAAATCATTTCTAATTCCAGCTTATTCCAACCATGTTGTCCTTTTATCGGATGCGTATAGCATTCTATATATACCTAAGTATTAATATAATAGTATTCTAATTACATGGATACTTTATTATTACTTATTTACTTTTTAATATTAATCAATAATGAACTTTAACGTTGACGATATCGTTTTTCTTAATATTGTATGGAAACGTAAAACTTTCCACATTCACCGCTTTTACGTTCCTATTCAAAGATAAAACGCAATCGAATACGTCAACGTTAAAACATACTAAAATCTATATTTTGGGCACTTTTTATAATTCTAGTCAATTGCTACCAGCGTTCAAGCAATTTGGTTTTGACCCTCAGGACAGACAAGTGCTAGCAAATAAGTTTGTGTTTAAAGAATTTATAAAAAATAGACTTAAGTGAACGAATACGAAAGCTAGCAAAACTTTGCTGCATAAGAATTTCATCCTAAACATTCACCGGGGATGCTGGGTGCTTAAAAACTTCAGATGATAATAGAAACATCACAGGTCGAGTTTCTTTATTACCCTTTGAAGTCAGCTGTATAATTGATTTTCTACGCCACCGACCCCCTTTCCCATTTACTCTCTGTAAGGTGAAGACATTATCCTACGCTTGACGGCACACTATATAATACAAACCTTCTCTATGGCTTTTGTAAGGGGTTGAGAAAATTGTTTGTTGTTTGAACTAGGAACAGTTAATACAATAATATGCGGTGAGTAAGGCTAGAATAGCTTTAAAGCGAGTCCTTTCAGCAATAGGAGGCTCATCGACTCCTACTACTTCTTGCAGAAGATTGCAGTTAAATAATGCTCCTTCTATGTAGCATTGTGTTCCTGCGGTGAGTATGGTCGCCAGTGCTCCATTGAGGGGAAATGTAGGAGCGGAATCGCTGTGTAAGCAATACTTGTCATTATTCTGGTCATTATCAATATATCATCTTGTCATTATTATTATATCACATTCTATAAATGGTGGGTAACGGGCTAGTGACACCTGGTGTTACGAGCATCCATAGGTTGTAGTAGCTGCTTACCACCAGTCGGGTTGCACACTTATTTGTAGTCTTAAAAGTATAAGAAATATCTCACATTCCCAAATAAAAGTGTTTAAAATGAACGAGCATAAGTTCCACAGTTAGCGAACAGTCGGTTTCACCACCTTCACCTATTTTATTTTTCAATAACAATAGCCTACATAATTTTAAAAGCAACAATTTGCCAGTGAAATTTTCATTAAAATTTATCCAGCCTTTTCAGACATCAGCCATAACATATAGACAGACATAAGGAGAAGTTTTTTTTATAATTTTTGTAAAAATCCGTTTTTTATGTATGTAAACATACATTTAGTGAAAAGCTATTAATTTGGAATTACAAATAGACACTTCGATATTATTTATCTGTATTATAAAAAAGCTATCAAAGTGAATCTTTGATTTCTAAAAACAAGCCTTTGGTTCTAGTTCAGAATCAGTGAGAATATGACACTTTAAATAACGCTTGACACCGCAACTGAACAACCTTATCTCTCTGTTACATGAATTTATAACTTCCGCAGGCATAACTGGGGTACGGGATCGAAAACTGAGTTTAACTGGTTACTTTACATAATGCTTCCCGTATTAAACTCTATGACAAAACCCTTGAAATCCAATTAAGTTGTGTATCAGTCTTTTCTCTTTCAAAATTTCAGAATTCAAATCGTTTTGTTTATTTGGGGAATAATTTCAGACTCAGTGGCCTAAAACATAATGAAAATATTTAAAAAAAGGATGAATTATTTTTTAATCCATATTTTGATGGCAAACGGGTACCTAGTATTACAAATTAGTAATAAGTAGTTTTTTATTATTCAAATATATACTATTGTGATAGAAATACTTAGCCGACATCGTAAATACTTACACAGTTCACTATTATGGCAATAATCAGAGTCAAATAGATAGAAGTGCTCACGCTTGTATTTCCCGAAGGGGTAGGCAGAGGTGTTGTAATAACAACACACACTTTACACCGAAGATGATAAAGTGCCATCGTGACAGATGGTGAGATCGCCGTCTCAAGCACTATGCATACGTCTTTGAATTACTTCTCAGACATATGGAGGTTTCCTCAAGATGTTTTCCTTCACCGTGAAGGACGTGGTGTGAAATCACTAGACAAGATTTTAGAAAATCTTAGTGTACAGGCCCCGCTGGGATTTGAACTTGCGTAGCACGCGACTGCTAAAACCCCTCGGCCACCATAGCTCGTCAGTAATCAAAGGTCTTGTGTTGAGTATACCTATCTTACCAGGAAAGCTATTGACAAAGTTAATAAGCATTTGATTTTAAGGTCACTACAAATGTTGCATTGAAAGCTTTGACACATAAAAATTCAAAGGTACGTATGCGAACCGTAAACACGTATAATAATAAAAACGATTTTACGAAGTACTAGGGAAGCAGAATCGTGTTAGAGCCCTTGTGACGCTTTATTTAGCTAACAGGAATATCGGAATGACCCTGGAGGCAGGTACGAGTTAATACTAACATTTTGACATAAAAAAGGTCCTTCACCTACGTCGAAGAAGATGCGATAGCGAAAAGCTTTTCGACATTTATTTTATTTGCATTCACGGGTAAGATACTATTATTGAAGGGGAATAAATGTTTTTATCAAGTTTCACGACGGTTGGTGAAATAGAATTTATATCAATCAATGACTATTTGACTTTTGCGAACTAGAGTACCATACAAAATTGATATTGATGATATAATTTGAGATTTTCTACCGTTATTTTTTTTAAATAGTAGCTATACCCGCGCAGGATCAAAAATAAAAAACATTTACTCAAAAAATTTACTTTTTCAAAAAAAATGTAGTGCCAGTGTAAGTCTCGTAATCAGCCGAGCAATTTCAGAGATTACCCGCTAGACAGACAGATATATAAAAAAAAAATCAGTAGTATATTTATTTCCATAATATGCATTTAGTGAATAGTTGGTAATTGGGAATTACAAACTGACACGTACATTTTATTTATCTGTATAGAAATATAGACAGATATGAAATTCTCATTAAATATGCTTCTATTAGTCGAAGACATGATATCCGCCATTTGCGGTAAAAACCTTGGGACCGGGACCCGGATGTAAATATTATTTTAAAGAGCACGTGTCTGAATGAGGGATCTCGTGACAAGCGGACTAGGGGTTTTCTCGCAGAGAATCGAATCGCTAATCGAATCCTACCAGCCTTCTTGGCACGATCTCGAGAGGTACCGTTTTGGGTAAAACTATTAGCTAGCTTTCCAATGGTGAAAGAATTTTTGTAATCGGCACAGTAGTTTGTGAGTTTATTCATTACACATAAAAATACAAATCTTTCCTCTTCATAATAAAAGTGCAGATAGGTTATCAAAACGTGTTTCATATATGTAAACTTCTCCTTGAAACCGAAACTAGGAGACGTACTTATGTTTTCTTTTCATAAAAACTTAATTGAAAGATGAAAGATAGACACGAACTTATTTCATCTCCCGTAGTACCCTCGTTACTTACACTAAGGTCCGACTTCATAGGAGGCAAAAAATAAACATCTTAATTATACGAATAAATAATTCAGGGTCTGCCAAAACCTTATCAACTTTGCTACTTTCGTAAAGTCGGGCTTACAGTTCTTTTAGTCAGTTCCTTTGAACTGTGAAGTTTTTTCGTTACTTACAGGATCGCTAATCAACCGACGGATAAAAACTTTAAGGAGACATTCTTTTGATCTAAAAAACTCTATGCTAAGATTTTGCTTTTAAAGGTTCTAAAGTAGATAATTTGTTTACTTACTTTAGAGTAGTAGTACTGCTTAAGTGTGGGGCAAGGGGCCAACTACAATTTAAGCAGCACGCATCAAGAACTTCACAATATCGAAATTTGAATTTTCGGTACAAAAATGGAACGTTCAACAAAGCTCTGAAGTTCTTAATACCCTCTGCTTAGATGATGGTTTACAAAACTAATAGTCTTTAATGGACTTATGATGTGGTTTATATAATGGAAATATTCCTAATATAATAAGGTTAGTATATGACAACCCTATCATAAATGTGGTTGGTACCTTGCGTTTATAACTTACCCTTGTCAACGCTTGATATGTTAAAGAACATTTTTGTAAAAAAGATATTTTATTTACACAACGTTTACCTACGTTATATTATTTTGCGACGTGGTTATTTATAGACAAAAAAATGTTATGACACTGCGTCAAGCAAACCAAGTAGGTGTCTCTTTTAAACAAAGTCTTTCTCAAATGTTATTACGTCATTGGCACGAAGTCGATACAAAAACCCACTCATCTCAAGGGATAAGAAAAACTATAATCCATTTGGAGTTTTTTCTTAAATAAACTGAGAGCCAAGAGGTCGTTATCAAGAAACGCCCACACGTGTACGTGATAAGAAAGAGGAAGAGCTTTCCTGTTCAATTTAGGATGTTGGCCTTTTATACTTTTGTATTTGAGCCCCTTTTTATAAGACCACAATAGTTATACACAATGATAATAAACTCAATTGACACATGCACCTTTATCCTTTAGAAACAAAACAACTTTACATACGCTCACGCCTGTATTCCCCGAAGGATAAGGCAGAGATGTTGTAATAATAACGCCCACTTTTCACCGAAGATGATTAAGTTTCAACGTCACGACAAACGGTGTGTCTATCGCCGTCTCAGGTACTATAGTGCATACTTCTCTGAATGACTTCTCAGACATATACAGTTTTCCTCATGATGTTTTCCTTCACTGTAAAGTACGTGTGAAATTACTGCAGATACGTTTTTAGAAAAACTCATTGATACAGGTCCCGCGGATTTTCAGCTCTACTTAACTACTTTATTTTACTTAAATAAAGTTTCCGACGAATTGGGTACCTCTTTTCCTTAAGTCGGTTGAAAATATTCAAGGTGTGAACAACAAGAAAGGTCTATGTAATGAGTTTTTGTAATTAAAGGTTCTTACTTAAAGCCGTTTAACTGATAATAGTCTTACCCATTTTACGTTCCCTCACCTAATATTTTCACTTAGCCTGTTTCATTAGCGACCTTAATTATAGACCTGAGACCTTCTAATGTTTTCATTTTAATCCTGCCTATTCACCGAACGCTCTTTTCACTAGGCCAGAGCTGTAGAAAGTTTTTGAAATTGTACTTCAAAAATTCGCGTCAGCTCACGGCTTCACCCAATGTGGCTTTCGACCCAGAGAATATAAAGTTTCACAGAAGATTAGGTCAAATTAAGTCTACCTTGCTGTATGTAAAAGATTCATCTCATCTACCGATATATACTGTTTTTGTCTCCTACTTTTAGAAATTACTCCTGTTCATGGTACCTATGTTATTACGTTCCAGAGCTCGCCAAATCATAAGGAATACATATAAATAAATGATTATGTAGTTATTAACTACGATGCCTTCCAAAAAGCAGATTGGAGACGAACGGCTCAGAACAGGAGTGAATGGTGAATTTTGGTGTTAGAGGCTAAGATCTTACTCAAAGATAAAAAAATGCAGGTATCTGTTTGTAATTTCAAATTAAAAGCTCTTCATTAAAAGCGTATGAAAGTATATGCGATTCATAATAAACTCATTTTTTTTTATCTATCTGTCTATTTGTTCCGGCTAACCACTGAAATGGCTGGACCGAATTCGACGCGACTTTCCCCTAACCCCACGCAGTTAAAACCGCGAGGCACAGCTAGTATAGAAATATAAGAAGTGTGTTTTACATTTGCATGCATAGTTTGAATTATTCAGCGAAAAGATCATTTATTTTATTCATGAAAGAGAATGTGGAAACTATATCAGAGAGCATCAATTGAGTATTTTTCAAGGAATCCATTTTCTTTCGAGTGTTTACTGACTACTAATTTTCTTTCGATTTTCTTTGACTACTATGTCAATAAACATAAATGGCTTATCTACATTATAAAAAAGAGTATCTTAAATTTGGTTTATCTTTAAAATTTAAAGTCCTTATAATATTATCTCTTATACCTCTAAACGAGCAATTTTTGTATAATCTGAATCTCGTAAGACGGCTACGACGATTTTCATGAAATTTTGTGTGTAGGGGGTTTCAGGGGCAAAATGGCGAGCAATATGGCTTCACAAAAGGTCGTTCAACTACTGATGCTGGTGTTGCACTTCTTAGACATATTTATAGAGCGTGGGAGAACGCTCATGACGTCATAGGTGTATTCTGCGACCTATCCAAGGCTTTCGATTGTGTCCAACACGAAACCTTATTAGTTAAATTAAATTATTACGGTGTCAAAGGTAGGGCACTCGACCTAATCAAATCGTATCTTTGTCAGCGGATTCAAACGGTCGAAGTAAATGGCGTCAAATCTTCCGGTTCTCCAGTACTAATGGGCGTCCCACAGGGTTCAATCCTAGGACCATTTCTGTTCTTAGTGTATATTAATGATTTACCAAATTTAGTCAAGAATACGTGTGACATTGTACTGTTCGCTGATGACACATCTCTTTTGTTTGAAGTCGACAGAGCCAAAACGAATTATGCAGATGTAAACAGTGCACTCGATCAGGTATTGAAATGGTTTAATGTAAATAACTTAGTCTTAAATGCACAAAAAACTAAATGTATTAAATTCACTTTACCAAACGTCAAACCTGTTGATACAAAGGTCATGGTAAATGGTGAAACTTTGGATATCGTAGAGTCAGTAGTATTTCTAGGTATAACCCTTGATAACAAACTTCAGTGGAGCCCACATATATCCAAGTTATCAGGAAAACTCAGCTCCGCGGCTTATGCAATTCGTAAAGTTAGACAGTATACAGACATAGAAACAGCTCGACTCGTATATTTTTGTTATTTTCATAGTGTTATGTCCTATGCTATTTTAATTTGGGGCAAAGCTGCTGATATAGAGAATATATTCACATTACAGAAAAGGGCTATACGATCAATTTATAATTTGGGACCCCGAGATTCGTTAAGGGAAAAATTTAAATCAATTGGAATTTTGACAGTGGCCTCACAGTATATTTTAGCTAACTTATTATTTGTGCATCAAAACATTGGATCGCTTCAAAAAAAATGTGATGTGCATAACATAAACACAAGGCACAAAAACAAAATTGTAGTGCCTGCGCATCGCTTACAGAAAGTACATGGCTCATTTTTAGGACAGTGCACACGCTTCTATAATAAATTACCAACAGAAATTGTAAACTTGCCCTTCAATAAATTTAAAGAGACCATCAAAGCAGTTTTGCTCAAAAAAGGATATTATACTGTAAGTGATTATATTTGTGATAAGGAACCCTGGGATGTATCTTTGTCGAAAAATTATTGTAAATAATCCCATTGGCACTGTACTTTTGCTACAATTAATTAATCTTAGTTTGATCTTTGCTTTGACTGGCTGGAATTTGCCATGCCCACATATATTTGTAATATTTTAGTTATTATATTTGACAATTGAGCATTTGTGCTGTGTCCCATGGGCTTATATTCATGAGATATAAATACTGTAACCAAAAACATTGTATAATATATATTTTTTTTTAAAAGAGTAATTGTTGAGTTTCTTGCCGGGTTCTTCTCAACAAAAGCTACCTTCCGAACCCGGTGGTAACATTTATAATCATGTATAATGTATTTTGTGTCCTTCTGACGATTTGAAAGTACTTTGTAAGAAGTCTAATCAAATAAAGATATTTTGAGTTTGAGTTTGAGTTTTGAAAAAAATTGATCTATCTAGGTAAAATTTTTGGAAAAAATCGTTTTGACTATGTTTTCAGGCACTGAAAAACTCATAAAATATCATTGCATCTTAAGACAGCAAATTTCGCCGACATCTGTCAAGATACGATAGCTCAGAGTGAGGCTGCCATCTTACAGGGCCATAACAAATTAAAAGTACCCCGGTTCAATTCTGACATTTACCAGTTTGATATCGTAATTTTTTTTTTAAGTTTAATAATTTAAGTACCAGAATGGGACTTTAATAAAGTATGGGAATAGAAAAAAAGAGATTTTCTTCTCAAAAATAATTATTAAATTTAATAGTAGGCAGCGTTGGGCACCGCCGTCCATTAGCCCCCCAACTGTTCTTTGTCAGGTGTACATCCAACAAGCATAGGTCAAACCCTAAGAATCCACTCCAAAGAAGTGAAATCGGTGAATCCATACCTACATTACCCATACGTATTGCTTGGGCTTTATAGAATTATCAGACCACGACGCCAATGGTTGGGACTCTCAAAAAGCTTATTGACAGTATCAATAAACTTACTTAAGATAAAAGTAAATTTTATTCTGATTGGAAAGATTGTAGTAAGTATTGAATTGGTCTGACTAGACCAATTGTCAAAATACTTTAAAAGTACTTACTTTACTATGCCAGTGACAAAGCTATCACAATCGACAAAGATATTCTATTGGCATCCGATCGGGCGTCTACTCCAGCCGGTGCTTCCAAATTAGGTTCGATATTTCTAGGGTCAAAGGACCCTATTTTCTGCTGCTACATATTTTACATAAGTAATCAATTTACTTATCAAATAATTTTTCCAGCATAAAATTTACTTTTATCATAGTTAAAGTGTAACTAAGTGAATTAGTTTGCGCCTGATTTCGTCCTAAATTATATTATACGTAAAGTATTGCTCTCAAACATTTCAGAACTGTCGTCTGATCATTGCGTTGTACATACATAATTATGCATTCCATCTTCATTTACAAGGTATTATATTTAAGCCGCCGCCGCCGCTCTATTGCCAGGATTCAGCCCGAACAATGAATATTTATCAACCGCTGACATTTCACTCATGAATAGTCATGAGATATTATACACATGTGCTATTTACTTAAGTACTTAAATACATATGGGCACTAATTTTAATGTACATTTGAAAAATGTCAATAGTGTAAGTACACAACTATCACAAATTACTCTTGCAAATGAATCGTTGCAAAGTTAACTATTTAGTTCCTTTTATGCAAATGTGAAAAATGTTACACATATTAGACTGGCTCTTTCACATAATCAATATTTATTCAGTTTAGGCCCTGGTAAGACTTTTATGAACGTGAAGCACTGATCGCTGGTTCGGAAACTAGCTTACTGAGAGGAACCGGCAAGAACTCAGCTGGCTTCTTGTATATTTCATCATAGATGGTGGAAGGCAAGCAGGTAAGTAAATCAAATTAAATTTGTTTTGTTACTTTAGTACTTAAGTACAAATATTTTTTTCTTTGTACTTATTTATTCCAACGCCTAGTCTTTCACCTATAATTATAATAAAATGTGTTGATTTACAAAATCTTGTTGGTAAACCAATAAATAAATAATAAGAATAACAGCTAGATGGATGTACCTACCTCTATACGTGTGAACTAAAATAAATTGTTTATTATTTAATAACCACACCGAGTGATTCTGCTTTGATCTCAAGGTATGATCCAGCATATCTTCATACTTGGCTGAGTTTTGTTTTTGATATCAAATCCTTCGCCTTCCAAGTGGGTTGTCTTAACGATTCAATTATTATCAATATGTTCTTAACTACGAATAAAACAGAAAAGCTGGTTTAAAAAACATTTTTTAATACAATGTATAGCAAAAACACGATAGTAACACCAAAAAAGCATAACTGGTTGTCTAATCTTATCTAATACACGATTTTAGAATTCCACATGAAATTATTTTTGAGACAGCGTTACGTTCCGATTTGAGGTAAATTTGCGTGAATTAAATAAACTTTCTCACAATTTTTCCCGATGATTGTTACATACAGATTTGTTTGTACTACCAAAATGTACAATAAATATTCCATATGAATTATGCAAGTCAATATTGCTCATATCAATTACCATGCAACTATTAACACCACAGGGAAAACTTATACAGTTATGAGACCTAGTTTGGAAGCTGATAGCCAATACGTAGTTACCGTGGACACTTCAGCACAAATTACACTTCGTGAACTTTGATCATCAGACACGGCAAAGTGAAATATGTCCAGGCATATTTCATACAAACTATTTAGATCCTCACGCGTCATGAATCTCGAATGAAGTAAAGTTTTAGGTGAAAAATAAAGGGCCCTTCTTTTGAGACGTGATAAAGTATAGAGTTATCTCTGAATATATTTAATGTATACGAGGATAATCCTAGTATGAAATTTACGGGCTGCCTGTTTTGTTACATCATTTTATTCGGTATCTCTTATTATAATATTATTATTTTAAGTCGGCACTGCGGCATTCGTTTCAGTGATCCAACTAAAATAATAAATAGGATTTTAGATGCTAGGACGTTTGTTCCAAAATTACTAAAATATGGCTACTAAGAGCCGTGGTCTTGAGGGTTCAGCAGTAGCCTGCTACGCAAGCGACGCAAGTTCGAATCCCAGCGGGGCCTCTACCAACAACTTTTTCTAAAAAACATATGTACAGTGATTTCACACCACGTGCTTTACGGTGAAGGAAAACATCATGAGGAAACCTGCATATGTCTGAGAAGTAATTCATAGACGTATGTATAGTGTCTGAGATGGCGATGGACTCACCATCTATGACGTTGACACTTAACTTTAGTTAAACGTGGGAGTTATGATTACACCACCTCTGCCTACCCCTTCGGGGAATACAGGCGTGAGCATATGTACCTAATAAGGCAATTTGGAATTTTTACAATCTTTCTTTCAATTCTTATTATTGGAGACCTCTTTGTCAAATATGTCATAAAAATGAAATAGTTATAGCTCAAATCTCTAAACAGTTAGATCCTACGAACTTGACACAGTGTTCCTGAATGATTAGAGTTCGTATCTAATTGGGTTGAAAATTATTTATAAAGTGTGTCACAGAAACGATAAACTAAACTTCTAGTAATAAAAACATTAAAACCGATATTAACTTGAAGAGGTGTTGAAATATAATATACGTAGATATAAGTACGCTAAGTGGGAAAATCACGGTTAAATGTTTACATAAAACGCGTTTTGAGGAAATGAAACACTCGCTTGTTCAATTTAACGAGAACAAACATTTTCTTTCAAGCTCGCATCCCATTATTGTTTGTTGGTGGGAAACAAAGGTTTAAAACATGATATTGTTGACAATTGATCTCAAAATTCGCTCGACGTTGCCAACATTCAATCTATTCGGGTGGGATCCACAAAATTTAATTATTCTCTCGTCCTTTCTAACTGTGATTATCTTTTTGACGGCCTTGTAGCGAGATAGCTACAAACAGCCCAAAGCCTAATGAGTGACACAGTGAGTTGAATTGGCTCATATAATTTTACAGGTGGGAATATAAACTTAGCTGAGACACTTTGTTTGTGTGTATGAAAATATTAATGAAAGTAGGCCACGGTAAGAGAGCCATATGGCTTTAGGGTATCACATATTATAAAATACTAGCTAGCGTAGACTTAATTCGTGGATGGCCCGCGGAAGACCCTAATATTTTTTCATAATTTAAGTAGCTTCAGTTACTCCTTGTAACATTAGCTATTGTGCTGTGAAAGTGTCGAGAAAATCGGTGCAGCCGTTTCGGAGATTAGTCGGTTCTTTCTTTTTAATGTATGTACCGTATAAACTTTCATATGCATTTGGCTTAAAGCTGTTATGTATTTAGAAATACAAACAGACACTTCAATTTTATTTATCTGTATAGATACTTGCAAAATCTCGCAGTAATCTGAGATAAGTCTTCAAATTAAATTACAGTTGGTTTTGGTGTAGTGCTGCGCATACCGTAAAACTAAACGTCAAAGGTGAAATAATACGCGCTGCTTAAACGACCATAGTTCTCCCCTTGTTCCCTTACTTAAAAGATAAATAAATATGCTCACGCTATCCCAGAATGGTCCCCGAAGGGTGAAGCAGAGAGGTGTTGCAACTAAGGCCAAGGCCACTACGACATTTTTGACATTTAATTTCGGCATTCCGTTTTATGAGATAAGTTAAAAAATATTATACATATAAAATTTAGAGATTTGGATTTGCGTACTGACGCAATTGATCTCAGCTTAGCTTCGCAGTTCGACAAGCTAATAAAATACTGGTTGTATTTTAGCCGTACAAAACTTAATAATCTTAACGATGTCTACACAGTTGCAATTCATGTTTAATTAAATGTAATATTTACCTGGGTACTAAAGTTATATCATAACATACGTTTATTAACGCTCTCTAGTAACCAAGGTTCACTTACTGTAGTAAAACAGCCCACATTAACTTGATAAGACTGTATTTAAACGACGTCCTACATTTTACGGGTTAGAGTCACTTTGTAAATAATTTGTAAGTATATATATCTATACACATATTATACATACATACACAGATAAACTGCTTCGTTGGTCTTGTGGTTAGTACGTTCGCCTGCCAATCACGAGGTCCCGGGTTCGATTCCCGGGTCGGGTCAAAAATGTATATTAGGTTATTCTGTCAAGAAATTCACAATAAAATGCCCGGAGTTTGGAAGTTGGCGGTGCTTCCACCCCCGTGCCTCGGAAAGCACGTTAGACCGTTGGTCCTTCACCTGATCTCTCTCCGGTCGTGTCGGATTGCCGTTCCATCGGACTATGAGAGTGAGGGAATAAAGAGTGCACCTGTGTTTGCGCACACACTTGTGCACTATAATATCTCCTGCGCACATAGCTAATCCTCGTTGAGATTAGTCGCCGTAACCGAAATTCGGTAGGAGATCATTATTACATACACAGATAAATGAAATTTAAGTATCTGATTTGAATAGGCTTATTTTATAAAATAAAACATTAGGGTTCCGCGGGTCACCCATGAAATTCACTCTAAGCGGGTGAAACCGAGGGGCACGGCTAGTATTAAATAAACTGCCTCGATGGTCTAATGGTCCCAAGTACTACTTTGGAACACTAGGTTCTTGGTTCGTGCAAAGTGTTATAGGGTTTATCCATGTATTTCTAATACTCTCTTTTCTTATCTATCACCATCCAATTAACTATCTACCCATCTACAACGTATAGAAAGTTTAAATTTTTATTATCATTTCTGTACGTACTGCCAGTGGCATTACGTACGCGTGGCTGACCTTGTATGAATATATTTTCACTTTTCATGAAGAAACCCTAGCTGTATGTTTGTAGGTTGTTTCGAATAAAGTTTTCCTTTCTTTTACATTCGCTTATATATGTTTTGTTTCCAATAGTCACCTTAATAAGCCTACAGAGTCGTGGTGGCCTCGGGGTTTGAGCAGTCGCCTGCTACGCAAGCGACGCAAGTTCGAATCCCAGCGGGGTCTGTACCCATTAGTTTTTCTAAAAAAAACTTATGTACATATTTCACACCACATGCTTTACGGTGAAGGAAAACATCGCGAGGAAACCTGCATATTTCTGAGAAGTAATTCAAAGACGTATGTATAGTGCCTGAGATGGCGATAAACTCACCATCTGTCACGTTGGCCTACCCCTTCGGGGAATACAGGCGTGAGCATATGTATGTATATATAAGCCTACACTTGTAGACTGTAAACGTGTTCCAATACCCTATACATGCATACATTTTAAGTTCAAATTTTTGACATAATTATATATCTACGCATAGCTTAAAGCGCTGTTCCTAAAGACATACAATTTGGACGATGTGTTTTTGTTAAATCCACTATGAAAGCGGATTTCTCAAATTTCTCCCCTTAAAGGGTAGAAAAGGGTATGAAATAAGTATATAAATAATAATAAAATATAAAATTAGTATGTGAAACTGCGACGCGGGGGAAGCTGCAGGCGGCAGCTATTTCGTGCATTAACTTAATAGTGTGGTACTAGAGGACTTGTGTACTTGATTCAAGGGTTTGGTCCACTTTGACCTTTGTTAGCTAATTTAACGAACAGTTCTCGAGTTTATTCCTAGGAGAGCAATACATTTTATAAAAGTCCTTGTTAATATTAGGGACTTCATAGACTCTACTTAATTGTGTGAAAGAGGCAAGCATATTTGATTACAAGGAATAAATAAATATGCTCACGTATTCCTAGAAGGGTCCCCGAAGGGGTAAGAAGCGTTACAGCATCCACATTTTGCCAAAGATGATTAAGTGAGGACGGCGAGATATCACCCTCTCAGACATTACATATACGTGCCTGAATTTACTTTTGGACATTTGCACGATTTTTCCCACCGAAAAGCCCGTAGCTTTAAAATCACTGCCTAAGTTTTCAGAAAAAACTCATTGGTACAAACCGCTGGGATTTAATCATGCGTCTTGAGTAATGCGCGACTTCTCAATCCTCTCGGTGACCACAGCTCTTTATTATAATATTTTGAAAATTATTCTGTGACACTAATATATAGATACGTATATATAATAATAAAATTTATAATTCAATAAACAATAACATAAATAGAAAAATTTTATTCAAAGTACAAGATAATTTTATATCTAAGATATTATTTTGTATTACTCCATTGTATTGTTAAGGTGCGGCGTTTCTTGTTATTTTCATACATAAAGGCTTCAAACATACCTAAATCTTTTTTTAGAAAAGACATTATTTTCTTTGTGTCTTACGTTTTTGTATCTAATTTAAACTTATGCCTATACTGTACTACTAATTTGGCAGCAGGCCTAGACAAAGTGACATTCTTTCACAATCGCGCTAATAGAAACGATACAAAATTCAATTCAATTCAATTCAAAATATCTTTATTTGATTAGACTTCTTACAAAGTACTTTCAAATCGTCAGAAGGACAAAAAATACATTATACATGATTATAAATGTTACCACCGGGTTCGGAATGTAGCTTTTGTTGAGAAGAACCCGGCAAGAAACTCAACAATTACTCTTTTAAAAAAATATATATATTATACAATGTTTATATTATAAAATGTATGGAAATGACATAAATCAGGCACGTGACGTATGTCATTCCCATACATTTTGTATCGTTTGTATTAATGAAGCGTGAGGATAATGTTACTTTATCTACGGGCATCACGCTTCATCTATCTCAGAGTGTCTACCATCATCGGTTTTAGCAGAGCATGTTAAGAACTTTGATCTTTGACGTTTCATTTTGGTACCGTCAAATTAAACTTCAAAACTAAGAACTTCTTAATATGCGCTGCTTAAACGATCATAATTGGCCCCCTGTTTAGAGTTATTGACGGATATGTCAACAACATAACCGGCAACACATATATTCAATGCGAACGAATCAATAAAAAACGTTATTAGTGTATCTAATAATTTAGTTTCTGAGCTCATTAGTGTAAGTACTAAAATCCTGTGATTATGTTGCTTGTATGCAACGGTTATTGAAGGAAAGTTCCACTCGATTGACCGAAATCACAATCACGGCAAACAATTTAACGGAACAACATTTCCAACGCGGTCGTTCTAAAATTCAATATAGGGCTTTTAAAACCCCCGTAACTCTTAACTTTCACCCTAAAGTTAATAATTTTGTGATTTATAATTGAGTGTATTCAAGTGTAGAGGCATGTTGAAATTAGTTTTTCTATTAGTCCGGGATTTCACACTACGAGCTTTATAGTGAAGGAAACCTGAAGTAGAATAAGTTATTCTAATACGTATGTATAGTGACTCAGACGGCGATGAACTCACGATCATGTTGGCACTCATCATCTTCGGTGAAAAGTTAAGCTACTCCTTTGGAGACCCTTCTATGAGCATATTTATGTATGTTTATTTATAGATTCAAGATGTTTTGTTTATTTCTAATTCATTTGTTCATTACGTTATCTACTTCAGATCTCTGCCAAATAAGGCTACCCTTGAGTAAGGGTATAGTGCTCTATGGGAAGAAGTGTAGTTGCAACGTGCGACCTTTAAAATATATACAAACTTTAAAATATATACAAACACATGCTCACGCTTGTACTCCCCGAAGGGGTAGGCAGAGGTGTGCTCATACTAAACCCACATTTCGTCATTAATGTGTGAGTGCCATGTTATAGGGGCCTAATGCCATTAACCTGCCAAAAATCCGGACTTCGGGCTGTTACTGAGAATTATAGGTGGAAAATCCCAATAACATTTTGCCGCTAACCGAACCCAGGACCTCGTGATCCGCATTTAGCACTTGCATCCACTAGACCAAAGAGACTGCGAAACTCTTGCTGCTGTAACACACTAAAATACTTAATTGTCCAAATGAAGCAGTCTTCGTGGATATGTAATGTAACCCCAAACGTAATTAACAAAATGAACATTCGCAACAAAGACTAAACGAATATAACCAAAGGTATTAGTGTCCCTGGTTTTAGTACCGCGACAATTAGGTTTACAATCGAGTTTATGTTTTGTTAAAACTTACGTAAGCGGTAAACTGTACATACGACAATAAAGGCGTCATCCACTTACATCATCTCATCAGCAATTAATAGTTTTAAAGGATGTCAGGTAATACGATGAAAATATAAGTATTATATTTGATGTCAGAAATATGGAGACCAAATGTCCTCTGAGTTCTTACTCGTAGCGATGCGCGATGGCGAGAGGTTAAACGCGGCTGATTCGATTGTTCAAACATCACGATGTATCGCGATAGTTTTCAATCGCTGCTGCGATTGTTTTGTCGCCAGGGCGAGCTGATGGTAAATTCACCGACTCCGATTGTTTCGATTGTTGTAATATCTCGCGAACGCGCTTTGCTACTTACTTACCTTCAACTGGGCCTGTAGACAAAGTAACATTATCCTCACGCTTCGCTTATAGATTCTTTAAATTGTATAATATTTTTGAAAAGAGTAATTACTGAGTTTCTTGCCAGGTTCTTCTCAGTAAAAGCAACCTTCCGAACCTGGCGGTAGCATGTATAATCGTGTATAATTATGTTATTCTGACGATTTGAAAGTACTTTGTAAAAAGTCTAATCGAATAAAGATACTTTTGACTTTGACTTTGACTTTGACTTAGAAACGATATAAAATGGCAGTGAAATATGTCACGTGACTGATTTCCATACATTTTGTATCGTTTCTATTAGCTCAAGCGCGAGAGAATGTAACTTCGTCTAGGCCTACTGGTTGGATGCGTAATAAAAGGAATACTCTTAAAATACCAAGATATATCGCCGGGCTTAGAATCTATCTGAATATTTTGGGTAATTCACACAATACTTTGTTCTATTATAGCTTAAGTACAATTCTGACGTATAAGCTATGTTATTGTAAAGTTTCATCAAAATCCATTCAGTAGCTTTTGCGTGGAAGAGTAACATACATCCATACTCACGAACTTTCACGTTTATAATATTGGAGAATCTATTTTAATTTTGATTAAAATGGACTTGAAAATGTTGAATGTTGGAATACAAGCGTTTGTCTCGACCTACGGTGTTCTATGAAAATAATTTGGTTATCAAGTTACCTGAGTAAATCAAATGCAATACAGCTAACAGTTTACTCAGAATGCTTGTGAAATTAACTTAAGTCTGCTTTAGCGGTTATAAAATTATATATTATCTTACAAAATAAGCTACAATTAGCAATGTAAACCGGTCTTGGGTAACTTACACTTTAATAGTTGAAGTTCTTGATTCTCTTACTCGTATTTTAATAAATATTAGGTTTTTTTGCTCGTAATGTACAGACGAAAAATACAGACCTTATTTTGTTACGAGCTGGGGTGTTTCTCCCTCAAACAGTTTTTAGCAACTTTTCTATAAGGTTTAATGATAGCTAACGTATTTTTGCGTACCATTGTAATATAAATCATTTTATATTATTACTTTTATAAATATATATACTTAATGAAAATGTAAATTATTTGTCCAGTTTATGGCCTGATTAGGCATTTATGAACGTCGAAGAACCGGTGGAAAGGTTAGTCGTTCAAAAGTGTCTTTCAAGTAGATAAGGCAAAGTTACATTCGCTCGCGCTTGTGCTTGTGAAATGACATAAATCGGTCACGTGACATATGTCATTCCCGTACATTTTGTATCGTTTCTACTAGCGAAACGATGTTACTTTGTTTACAGGCCCTGGGCCTAAATTGTATAAATCATTTTTTTTTCTATAACTTTTCATATGGAGGTGGTGGCCTCGAGGTTTGAGCAGTCGCCTGCTACGCAAGCGACGAAAGTTCGAATCCCAGCGGGGCCTGTACCAATGAGTTTTTCTAAAAAAAAAGTTATGTACAGTGATTTCACACCACGTGCTTTACGGTGAAGGAAAACATCGTGAGGAAACCTGCATATTTCTGAGAAGTAATTCAAAGACGTATATAGTGTCTGAGACGGTGATGGACTCACCATCCGTCACGTTCGCACTTAGTCATCGTCGGTGAAAAGTGGGTGCTGTGATTACAAGACCTCTGCCTACACCTTCGGGGAATACAGGCGTGAACATATGTATGTATGTATGTAACTTTTCATATATCATGCAATTTTTTCTCTACGTGCATATTCTCTTTGGAGTAACAGTATTTGTGTAGCTGTGTTTACACTTTTTTTTCAAAAAAAGAAACTGTTTGCACTTCTAGCTGCACGTGTTTACACCACCACTCAACAATATAAAACTGTATTCGAAAACTACCGCAGTGTTTGAAAACTACATGACTACATATTATCGGTAAACCATAGTTAATATTGTGAGATGAAAAATAGAACAACAATTTGTGTTCGTTCATACGAGGCAAAAAATGGGAAATTAATGACAGTTTTTTTTTTTAATATTGATCGAGGTGCGGCGGTGATGCGCTTAGCTTGAATGTGGGGTAACGTTTGCAATCTCCAAATAAATACAATTTCTTTGAATTCGTTGAAAATGGGGACTGGGGCCTGAGAAACAGTCATACCATCCAGGACGTTGTTATTTGTCAAACGTCTTTCGTACCCGTTTGGGGACTTAATACTCTAAAGAGATTACCATAATTAACACTGATTTTGATATCGATGGGTTTTTATAAATATTCATATTATCTAAGTTCAAGGATCAATTTATAACGGCACAATGAACCTAACTTTAATAATCGATTTGGCGAAACATCTTCACTACTATAAAGTTAATTTCTATACAGGCAAAGGGTTTCAAGCGGGGATTAAGCTTACTCTAGTCATCTTCTAAACTATGCTCTACAAAACTATGTGAGACAAAGTTTTAGCTCACAAAGGAGTAACAAAGGAACATAGCTCCAATAATTCAACCATGTTGTACAATTAAATTAGATTCCAAGTAATGTAGCAGTGCAGGTTTTCTTCCGCCTACCCCACTGATTTCCCTCGAGGTAGCGAGTATTTTGTCACACTCTATCTACTCTGTCACAGGAGCAATCTATTTAAGTTAAGTATATTATTTTGAATTTTAACAGTGTTGTTTTTATGCTGTTTTTAAGTTTCATACTATTAAACATACATATCCTCACGCCTGTGTTTAGGGGTATGCAGAAGTGTACTTATAGCAGACACAACATTCATCAATTATATTTAAATCGTATGGACCGAGTCTATTTCCAATAACCGGGCATTAGTCTAGACTTATCGCTTTCACTGATGGAAAGCCCCAATAAGGCTGCCCTAAGAATCGAACTCAGGACCTCGTGCTTAGAAGCAGCAGGCAGTCAGATTGTATACACCAGTAATATTAGGTAGCCCTTGAAATTACTTCTCCTAAAGTTTTATTTCAATTGGCGCAAAGAATATTTTTGCTAACTTTCCAATAAAACTATAATTACCAACTCATTTTGTTGTCCCAGAATTTTGCGATCTAATAATGAATAGAAAAATAAAAAGAACCGAACGATGAATGGAAATAACTATGAAATAGTTAATGGAATTCACGAGTGCTTTTTCAG
Source organism: Watsonalla binaria (assembly GCA_929442735.1). NCBI lineage: Eukaryota > Metazoa > Arthropoda > Insecta > Lepidoptera > Drepanidae > Watsonalla > Watsonalla binaria. Next base: position 5,785,137 of record OV838932.1, read on the forward strand.
AAAAAAATAAACCTACTAGTTTTAGCCTTATATGTCTTAAATTATAATTTCAAACTTTATTATAAATTAGTGATCGTTTCAGCTCTGTACCGGAAAATATTAAAACAACGTACATCTTACCAACAAATGAAATAAATCACAAGTTATTTGATAGGAAGCTTAGAACAAAAGCCTGCATTGCGAACTTGTTCAATACAGAGGAAGTTAGAATTTCCTCGTGAAACTGGTTCTTCGAAGGAGAACAGTTGTAACAACGGCCAATCTTCATATAGAGATATTTGTTGTCAACGTGTCTAAATTAGGGTGGGGTTGACTCTCAGGCACAGTTTTCTGCGCTGTAAGTGTAATCTTAGAAAGAAGAAAGTATCCAATCTTAAAAATATGGAGTTGAACCCATCGTTTTTACTATGTTTAAATCTACTTTTGATTTTGTTATCATATTATTTTACATCACGGAGCATAAAACTTAAAATATTCTGCTCAAACGTTCAGTGTTGCTGTGTTTGTGTAAGACTTGGTAGGTCACGAATGACATCTCGCAACAACTCCAAAGTATTCGAGAACTGCAAATTATTGACATAAATTAGTATTCCCAATAAAATTCCCAACGAACACCTAAGGGAACGCTGCAACAAAGTCTCTATTGACCACTGAATCAAGCACTGCAAATGTAACTTGATTGGCGACACGCTACATACGAAAGAATTCCAACCACATATCAAACCAAGGCAAACTGCTGGTTGAGACATGAAATTTCGAGGGTGTGCTCTTGGTGATGTGTAAGCATAGACTAAGAAAGGATTTTCCGGAATTGCATCCCTAATGGGGTGAAATTTGGGTTTAAAATTTGTTTGTATTCTTATTGCCATGCAGGCGAAGCTCTGGAAGCAGGATACAAAACAGTAATTTTCATACGATGATTTCTTACTTAAATACGAAAATAGAACACAATTCCATTCAGTTATCTTACAACTTTTATATTGTCTTACAACTACAGTATGGTAATAAAAGAATACCAAATAGCTTGGAGCGAAGCCCACTTCCCGAAAACCTTGACCTGAAAGGGTCGTGAACTTAACACATAAATATTTAAATACGAAATGTAACTACGGTGAATGGTTGAGCAACTGAAATATATTACATAAGGACGTAATAGTTACGAAAGAGTAGCTATTTGTTTGAAATAAATACTTGTTAGAGAGAATTTTCAACAGCTTTAAACCAAACAAAAGTAGCAGTCACACATGCAGCCCGTCTGACGGTAAGCAGCTGCTGTAGTTCATGTAAGTTTGCAACAGCAAAGTGTCACTCACGCGATAACAACCTTATCAGCGATGCGCGATTGCGAGATGTATTAACAATCGAAACAATCGAAGTCGGCCAAATTTACTATCGAGTCAACCATCATCTCGACCTCGACCGATGGCGTTGAAACGAAATCGAGAAGTTTTTAGATAGTTTCGATTGTTTTGAAGTCAGCGAATGGTACGAGTCGTACCGAATCTAGCCGAATGGCACCGATCGTCTGCCGACACGATGCATCACGCCGTTTTGGATGATTGGCGACTATACGCAAGTCAGATGTGCTACCATCGAATGCGATTGAAAACAATCGCAATTCATTAAGATGTTTGAACAATCTTAACATAGCCTCTGACCATCGCGCATCGCTATACCTTATAAATGGAATGACCCGTCTTCTGGCGTATAGTGATCTCATGCACCGCAGGAACACAGCACTACTCTCGGGCAGCATTATGACGACTTCCGGGTGATCCTGTTGAATGAACAAAGTCTTACACCGTGAATAATTAACTAATTATATTATTAAGGAGGAGTCAGTGTTAATTTTGAATACTTATTCTATTAGGGAATAAAAACAGTCACAGTTTTGACTGAGTGTACAGTAAAAGGAAATGGTTTTACGTATTTGCGAGAATTGCGGTTGTTACGCTCATGGCAATACCAAGTAATCTGGTATTCAATCATTGGATTTCCACGGAAACCAATGTACAATCTGACATATTTAACGTACCTTTCACGGCTTTCTGATATGGTTTTTAATAGAAGTTTCGTAAACTTGACATCTTTTATGCTGAGAATGTTATTTACCCATCAAATATATACACGAAAGCAATAAAGAGTACAAAATTACATTCATATAAAATAACAAATCAAACTAAATAATATGAATTTAAGAAAAATAAACAAGTAAAAATGCCTTTGTTGCTTCGGTCTATAGTTCATAATCTCGAAATTAGGTTTGTCTCTCCTCGCTGAGTACGGCACGGCAATTAATTTGCATAGTTGAAGCGCCAGTGTCAAGCGCATGTGGCTGTTGTCTCTTCCGGAGTGTGGGCGCTATATACTGCGGCTAAATGTAAATGTATATCAATAGGACGAGAGGCTGTCACATACGCTCACAAATTTTGAGGGTAGCAAGTGCCCGTAACAGACCAATGAAATTTAGTTAGACTGAGGTGACTTGCCAAATGTTTCAAATAAACCGGCGGGGATCAAATAAATAGCTTCAGGAGCTACAGTTTTAATAGTTTTGCGCGTTAATGCTTGATTATCGAGCAATAGTAGATTTGATGGAGCTCTCGAAGAAATTATACTTTAACGAAAAGTAGGGCTTCATGAGTGGAGACATGTTAATGCTGCACTTATAAAGAACCATACATCATGCTTGATTACTTTCGATAATATAACGTAACATTACACCTATGGGATCTCTTAAATAACGGTATTTAAGAAAATTTTGATTTACTTAAAGAAAAATAGGACGTCGTCTTTGATTCACCAACCAATTTTAGCCACTAAATCGCTGAAATTACTTTTTGGATAAAAAAACACCCGTCAAGAAAAACTTACCTGCCGAACTGTAGATACTTAGGCCCGAAACATAGAATAAATATAAATTACTTACTTTATTTCTCTTGAAGTTGTGATTAAAATCCAAGACATGTTCTTATTGCCTACCGTCTGTAGACGTGTTATTCCAAATTATTAGCTGGAATAAATGTCGGCATTTTAATTTCAATTTGGGAACTCAAAGAAATGTGAAAAGAGCGAACCACGAAAATGGAAATGTTTGCAATCAGGGATATTTCTTTCTTCTTTTATCCTATTGCCTAGTACGATCTTATTAAGCAGTACTTACAGACCTGTGTGTCATTAATAGTATTTGAGGTCGATGATACAATATTTCATAATAGATTGTAGGTGTGAAAACAATACAGAGTGACTACAGTATTAATGAGCAACGGACATGAATACGGGAATAGATAACATATTACGCCAAATCAAATAACAGAGGAAAAAGTTTGGACGGTAATGCTTATGATATTTACTTAACTTGCTTGGCTAAAAGGATCAGTTTCCTGGCCATAAGGCATTACATTGTTTGGAATCGGCACTTGATTCAACTCGAAGCGGTTGATTACCAAATTTATTATACTAAGCACCTCGTAAGAAGTCGAATCAGATCTTTTTGATTCGATACTAGCTGTGCCCCACGGTTTCGCCCGCATAGACTATATTGTGTTATATAACGGTTTTTGTCCGGTTCCACGGGAATGGAATTTCTTCCTTTTTTGGTTCTAAGCTACCTCCCCGCAAATTTTCTGCCAAATCGGCTCAGTCGTTCTTGAGTTGTAGATAGTGTAACTAACATGACTATCTATTATATATATATAATTGTTGCCCTACTATGAGCTTTATTTCTTCTTAGTCGTAACCTCATGACTGAGAGACGTGATCATGGCGCGACGTCTGCACCAACATTGCTTTCTAAGACTCTCTATTTTGTGCCATCTGGATGGTAGCCTGAAGAGTAGTCCTCGTTGCAGCCTGGGTCGCATCCGTCCATCGTGTTGGTGAACGACCTCTGCTCCTCTTGCCCTCGACCCGTTCCGTAATCATCAGCCTTTCTAGGCTGTCTGGATCACGTGGATGGGCTTTATGAGTACCTCAAAATAAAGCAATTACCCAAAACATCAAAAACAATCTCAAACATTAAAAGTAATACCGAATGGTCTAAAGTAATCCTCCGAGTCGAGTCTGAAAACAATTTCAATTCTTTTAAAGATTTGAATTTATTTCACTTACCTGCCGTATTCTTTGTTTCCCGCTGATTATTTTCTCAGGCCTTCGCGTCGAAGATAACGAGGCCTCTTTAGAGGTGCCTCCTCATTTCCCAGTTGGTTTGTTTATTTTTAATTTTAGCCATTGGATTTTTTTTCAAACCTCGCTTAAGGAGTTACGGTTTCTCGGAATAGCACTTCTTTTCATTAAATTTAAGAGGATACAATAATATTTTATCTGCCTGCAAAGGTATGTTTTCCACGTCTACGATTTTTTATTTCGTTGGATTCTTCATTTACTGTTTTGGTAGGTGACTAATTTACTTTCAATGTCGGTATGATGTTAACAAATTGTGACGAAATTACTTCATGGAGAACCACCCACCAAGAAAAATATAGTGAAAAAAAACAGATTATGCAAAGCATATATTATTTGCCAGAAGCCAATTATGTGAAGTGATTTAGTTCCATAATAAGAGTTTTTTGCATCGTATTGACAGGTGTCTTAATTTAACGCGACTATTGAGTGTGGGATTTTATTGTATAAACAAATACCCCATATTTTTTTATTTCATTTTACTTTTAATCTATCAACAACATATCTGCTTACCCCTTTGGAACCCTTCTGGGATGGCAAGAGCGTATTCAATTTAATTCATTTTATATTTAATATTTAATATCCCCATAGTATAATTTCCAGTCGAATTCTTCTACATAAGGAACATAGTGGAACTGACCCGGTAACATAGCGGGAGTGTCTTGTGAGATTGTTATTCTGAATATTTTATATAAAGTATCCCAACTCTGAGAGACAGTCACGTAGCGTCGTTAAAGATAGAATTGCTCACTTGCAAATTGGCCTACGTGACCTTTACATGGATTTTTGGGAAACGTTATTTTTGTGATGTTCTGAAACAATGGCGGAAGTAGGTATAGCATAAATACAATTAAAAAAAAGGCGAATTTTTTTTTAATGTTGTGAAATTTTTCATGAGCGTAGTTAGATAACCCCAACCAAAGAATTTTGAATTCTTCAAGTGGTCATACATTTCGTATCAAACGTCTCTTTTATCTATACATATAAAGTCCTGAATTATAGTAGGCTTAGTCAAAGGAGGTAACATTCTCTCGCGCTTGTGCTAATAGAAACGGTAACATATTTATGGGAATAACATAAACCAGATACGTGAAATACGTCATTCCCATACTATTTGTATCGTTTCCACTAGCGAAGCGTGTGGATAATGTTACTTTGTCTACGGGCCCTGATATATAGTTACTTGCAAAGATTGCTGTATACTTTAAGTGTGCTTACATTTCTTATCGAACGTCTCTTCTGTTTATACATGTAAAGTCCTGAATGACTGATAAATCAACGAACAGCTTAAACCGCTGGTCCTAGAGACATGAAAATTTAAAGGCGTATAATTATTAACGAGGGTGTCTTTATTTTATTTTGTGTTAGTGATTAGTGCATATTCATATATTAGTTGACACGACACATACTTATATATTATAACTAGGGCACAGCAATGTAGGGCACTGCTAATATTTTTTAAGTTTTTATATTATATTATAAAATTTTGAGACGTGGTAGCGTTGGGGTTTGAGCTGTCATCAAGCGATGCACATTGGAAACTCAGCGGGGCATATACCAAAAATAAAAAACTTATGCGCTTAAATGATTTTACACCACATGCTTTACGATGAAGGCTGAGAAGTAATTCGAAGACGTATGTATAGTGCCTAAGATAGCGATAGACTCACCATATGTCACGTTGAAACTTAATTGCCTTCGGTGAAAAGTGGATGTTGTTATTACAGCACCCGCCTACCCCTTCGGGGAATACACGCAGGTATGCTGCGTGTATGTATAATTATTAATTCTTTTTTTATTTACTTATAACTAGATCTTATTCATATTCATGTATTTTATTACCGAATGTTCATAATATTTATATTTATTACTAGCTGTGCCCTGCGGTTTCACCCGCGTAGATTTAATTTTATTCCCCCTAAATGTTTTTTTAATAAATAGCCTGAGCTACTCCTTGTAACATTAGCTACCCGCCACTGAGTCCTGTTCAAATCTGTCCAGCCGTTTCGGAGATTAGCTGGAAAAAACAGACAGACAGACAGACAGTATTTTTATGTCTATGCCGTGTATACTTTCATATGTATTTAGTCAAAAGGTGTAATTTTGGAATTACAAACAGACACTTCAATTGTATTTGTATGTATAGATGTATGCTTCCTTAATAATTAAGTATAGTGTATTTCATTTCATTTCATGGGATATAACATAACCGCACAAATGTGACCCTGCATGCTCCTTGGCGTGAGCATACTTATTTTATTATTACAGTATTTCTATCAGCCGGTATGCAAGCCCATTTACCTTTATCCTCTTTACTCTTACCCTTACCTTTCGTGAGTGTGTATTATCATGTCACCTAAATCTTCTACCTAGTAAGTAAGTACGAGCATATTCATTACTAAATCCGTGAAATCCATAAGTACTGCATCAATCAAAGAAATTTCCCTTACTTTCACCCCGTGGGACATTAATAATCCCTTTCAGGGATATCATCGAGTCAAGGATGCGTGGGATTAGGGAGACGTGACTCCTACGCTGAAAGGGTATTTCTTGTGGCAGGAAAAGACATATCTTTTATTTTTGGTATAAAAATTTAATAGGAAAATATGTATTTGATTAAAGAAAAAACGGTTTTGTTTTGTTAAATCAATATTAATATGAAGACCAAAGTCTTCGAACAGTGCGTGTTACCAGTGATGACCTACGGTGCCGAGACCTGTCCTCTAACTGTAGGCCTCTTGAATAGGCTCAAAGTCATTCAGCGTGCCATGGAAAGAGTTATGCTTGGTGTCTCGCTACGAGATCGAATCAGAAATGAGGAGATCCGTAGACGTACTAAGGTGACCGACATAGCCAATCGGGTTAGCAGGCTTAAGTGGCAATGGGCAGGCCGCTGGGGCAGTAGAGTTCTCGAGTGGAGACCACGTACTGGCAAGCGCAGCGTAGGGCGTCCCCCCGCGAGATGGACGGACGATCTGGTCAAGGCCGCGGGGACCCGCTGGATGCAGGCCGCTTCCAACCGGGTGAGGTGGAAATCATTGGGAGAGGCCTATGTTCAGCAGTGGACGTCCTATGGCTGATATGATGATGATGATGAATATTAATATGTATCATTTCAGTTGTTAGATAAAGAAGTGTGTTCCGCTTTTGTTTCACTACTGTTGCGAAGGTATCGTGTTAAATTAAAATCTCTAGACGCTCAGGACAGAATGAATATATTTGGTATAATGGTGGTGCTATTTGTATAAAACTCTAAGCAAAAATACGAAACATATGTGGGTACACAAATAAATAATAATAATCATTTAGGGGTATGAAAAATAAATGTTTCCTAAGAGTTTCGCAACCAACATCATGACACAAGAATTATGTAATTACAAAATAGATAAACACGTGTAAAATAAATAAATTGTCTGTCTATCGACTAAATACATTTTGCTGAAGTACATACATACATACATATGCTCACGCCTGTATTCCCCGAAGGGGTAGGCAGAGGTGTTGTAATCACAACACCCACTTTTCACCGAATTTGATTAAGTGCCAACGTGACAAATGGTGAGTCTATCGCCGTCTCAGGCACTATACATACGTATTTGAATTACTTCTCAAAAATATGCAGGTTTCCTCACGATGTTTTCCTTCACCGTAAAACACGTGGTGTGAAATCACTGTACATAAGTTTTTTAGAAAAACTCATCGGTACAGGCCCCGATGGGATTCGAACTTGCGTCGCTTGCGTAGCAGGCGACTGCTCAAATCCCGAGGCCACCACGGCTCCTTTGCTGAAATGTTGAATAAATATATGTTTAACCTCAAGAACCGCTATGGGGTACTTAAACAACAACGCAAACGATGTCGCGACTCGCAAAGAACCAGGCAATTCTAAAAGACAATCCACCCATTTAATTTTGGAACCATGGTTTTTGTACTCTCCTCAACGGTTTGGAAACAAAAGCTAATTAAATTTACTACCATCTTCAATCACTTTGAAATTGCCAATGAAGGCTATAGAGTATACAGTGCCAATATAGCATTGTCTCGGAAATAGGTCAAGCGATACAACTCAATGCTTATCTTTACCGTACATTAACAATGCAATGAGATAAACCGTTGGATATATATCGATCCCAACGGTTATTAGTGTCTCAAAACCGGACATAAATTAACAACAATAGTTTGTTATGAATAGATGACCCCAAAGCGAATCTGGGTCGTGTCTTGGAACCCAGGAATTCCGTTACAATGCCATAGGAATGTTAATGGGGCATGATGCAAAACTATAGTTAGAAAGAAACAATGGCCCGATAGTAGGCTGGTTAAGAAATATCATTAATCTATACAGATAAATAAAATTTAAGTAACATTTATCACTAAATTCACTTGAAATTATATACGGTAGTGACAAAAAAAATCAATTTTTTTTTGTATCTTGTAATCTCTGAAAATCTAGATTTTTACGGTACCTTTACTGACAGATAATTGATGCTACAAGGTAACTTATTTTTTAATTTAGTGTTCCGCTAAAATATGCACAGCTAGTTATATAATAAGCTTATAGAGGTGGTAGTTACTCAAAACAATAATTAGATTGCTCTATAGTAGAACATTTAAAAAAAATGCATAAATATTTTTTTACGCAGAATAATTCTATTATTCAACCTTGCTAACCAATAATGTACTTTATACTAAAAAAAAAAATATTATTGCTACCATCGTGATTAATTTTTCTAGGGTGTAGCAGTGAACTTTTTAAATTCTAGAAGTAGCAGGTATACTATATTCATGAATTCGTAAAAGGTGTCGGATTATTCTTCCTTTAAATATATAACTGTGTAAGGCAACGTTACACTACTGCTCAGTCATGATCGATAGGGCCAGTTTTCCTCCGTCCAATCAATCATTGCATTATGCATTATCAGATATTTGCAAGTAAAATACGAATCCCAATATAACTATAATAAAGTACATCTATTAGAAATTCAGTTGAATTAACATTTTTTTAATATCGAAAAATTACGAAGACAATTTGAAGGGAAAACGAAATCGTGTCTTATCTCTTTGATCGAATGGAAAATATAATATAAGTAAGCTACTTGGGGTTACTTATTACTTTAATATGCTTTTTTTTGATAGTGAAACTGCTTTTCCATTGAAAAAAGCATTATGAAGATATACTGCTCATCATCCTCCTGCCCTTATCCTATGTTGTTTGGGGTCGTTGCAATGTGTATTTCTCTTCTATTTCTCTCTATCAGCCGTCATATCCGTGTTCACTCCCATTCAAACCATATCATCTTTCACGCAGTTCATCCATCGCTTCTTAGGTCTTCCTCTCCTGTAACCATCCACATTCATAAATAAAACTCTTGTGGCAACATTATCTCCATTACTCCGTATAACATGTCCAACAGTCACTGGAGCTACTTTCAGAATTCATCTATAAACTCGTTCCTTACTTTGTCAAATCTCGTAACGCCACACATCCATCTCAACATCCTCATCTCAGGTGCGTGCAGCTTTCTTTCAACCATCACCTTTGTGACTCAACATTCTGATCCACACAGGATACATACAGTAAATACAGATAAATAAAATTTAAGTGTCTGTTTGTAATTCCAAAATAACAGATTTTCCATAAATGCATATGTAAGTTGTACGGTACTGACATAATTTTTATTTTTTATTTTCTCTGTCCGTCAGTCTGTTAGTTACGGCTGGATTGATATAACGGGACTTTCACTGGTAGATAGCAAATTTTACTAGGAGGCTACTTTTATTTAAAAATCGAAGTAGGGTTCCGCGTGTCACCCATGAAATTAAGACTATGCGGGTGAAACCATTGAGCACAGCTAGTATTAGAGCTCTAGTATGTCCTAGAGCACTGTGTCACTCTCGTAGACTGAATTTCATTGAAGACACGTGGAACCCTATTCTGTGTATACGTATAAATCAGGTGTCAGACGAATAACACTGTTTATCCAAAACGTAATTTATGTAAAAACATTCAGTGAGCCAAGAGCGGCATTACAAAATAATTGGAATTAATTGTACTCATTACTAAGTTCACAGCGAAACTGGCTTCAACGGCGTCGAGTGTGCACAACCATACATCAAATACACGGACGTTATAACTTAAAATGTACTGGAAAGATAAATGGTGTGCTTTTATAACGTTGAAAAATAGAAAAGTATAAAATTTTCTTGTTAAAATGATAAAGAGCGATACTTTCATCAGATCTAAATTCTTCTTCATATCTCGACGTGTTTTTTGTAATGAAATTGTAAATTCTGCTAGGTATGTAATCCATACAGATAAATAAAATTGAAGTGTCTGTTTGTAATTACAATATAACAGCTTTTCACTAAATGCATAATGAAAGTGTATAAGGTACTGTAATGAAAAAATAATTTAAATAAAATTTTCTCTGTCTGTTTGTTCCGGCTAATCTCCGAAACGGTTGGACCGATTTACTGACAGATAGCTAATGTTACAGGAAGTAACTTAGGCTACTTTTATTAAAAACACATTAGGATTCCGCAGGTCAGCCATGAAATAAAGTCTACGCGGGTAAAACCGTGGGGCACAGCTAGTCAATTCTATTCAATTCAATTCAAATTCAAAATAGCTTTATTTGATTAGACTTCTTACAAAGTACTTTCAAATCGTCAGAAGGACACAAAATACATTACATGATTATAAATGTTACCACCGGGTTCGGAAGGTAGCTTTTGTTGAGAAGAACCCGGCAAGAAACTCAACAATTACTCTTTTAAAAAAATATATATTATACAATGTTTTTGGTTACAGTATTTATATCTCATAAATATAAGCCCATGGACACAGCACAAATGCTCAATTGTCAAATATAATAACTATAATATATATAAAATATAATAAATATAAGTCTATAAATATAATTAAGTGTTTGTTTGTAATTCCAAGTTAACAATTTTTCACTAAACGCTATACGAAAGTATACTAATAGTATACTTGAGGCGCCTGAATTCCTCAAATATAGAACAGTACAAATGATGTAAATACGCTTTTATTTTTTACCATGATCGAACGAAACTTGTTTAACTTCATCTTAAGAGACTCTTGTTTGTATTCATTTAAGGAATATTTACGTTAAAAAATAAAATACGACGAAATATCTCGTTAAAATGTAAAGATATCTTGTCCTTCTAATAAAAAAGAAGCAACCTACACTTAATTAAGTCTTGTGATGTCATAATGAGTTAACATCTTGTTAGTTGTTATTTATTTTCCCTCTAAAGAGCCAAGTAATATCTTCAAAGTAATTAAAATTTGGATCTTACTTTTTATTAAGACTTCAATACTCTTGAGATTGATCTTAGAGCTAAATTTGAAGTACTTTTTATTATATGTAACGATTAAAAAGAAATGATTAATACATTTATAAATTACCACATCCAACTAAATGTTTCATTTTAGTTTAATGGTATGGAGTTTCGATCAAAATAAACTCAAGACATTCTGATTTGGTACTTGGAATTATTCTACACTTTGCAAAAAGTTCCCGGCCCGAGTGCGTAATAAACGAACTTAGCTCACTGAAAGGGTTAAATGCGAGAAATTCAATACTTTGTTGTGAACAAAATTGGTAATTCACTGCTAAGATTGTGCTTACTAATACTTGAGTATTCGAGAAAGTTTCTGGCACTAATAAAACCGTAAGACAGTATTAGCATTGTGGTAACGCGACTTTCGAACTTTCATAAAATGTTTTAACCACAAAACAATATCTACAAACTTTTATAAAATATAATATGTTTTCTTGAAAGCAAGTTCAGAATGATCCATATCCAATATCTTAAAAACTTTAAAGAATAAAATATATCGTTATGAAGATACCGTTGGTGTAGTGGTTACCATACTCAACTGAATGTTACATCAGATGTTTCGATCTTAGCATCAAGTCGAACATTTGTTTGTTAAGCTTTTGCCTTGAGTCTGGTTGATGGCTATGTATATCAACGGCTATATATAGATAAATAAAATGGAAGTGTCTGTCCAAATTGGCAGCTTTTCACTAAATACATTATAAAACTAGATACGGTCAGACTTGAGAAAAAAAAAAGTTTTTAATTGTCTGATTGTTCCGGCTATTATGGGTCGGGACATTGACTGGCAGATAGCTGATGTTCCTAGGAGCAACTAAGGATAGTTATTTTTTTTAAAATATGGTTTACTAATTATTGACACCCATGAAATTAGGCCTACGCGGGTGAAATCGCAGGGCACGGCTATTTATGTATATATTTACAATTGTCACTGACCCACTAAACCTTCTTCTTTAAAATTTCTCTCCCCTCTTCTCGCCTATCAAACTTCGCTTAGTTTGAGACTAGATGACCTATGTGATATTGAGGGAACATTTTATAGTAGCGTTGGTTTCACAAGTAAGGTTTAAGGTGATTAACACAAGCTCAACTGTCCTTCGGTCATGTGTCAAAGCTGGGTTTTCTTTTATAAGTAACAGTCAAAGCAACATTTTCGTGTAATCCATTTAAACATGATAAGCCGTTGACCTTAGATTAGCATAATGGATAAAGTTAAAAGGGACTGAGAAATACGTTATCTACGGATGTGCGGAATAAAGGATGCAAAGAGATTCCTCTTTTTTGTGGACATGGGTTTAAATATTGTATTTTGAACAAAGAGATTCACACCGAATGAAAGTGTTCACCCCTTTTATATTTTCAATAAATTCTCTTTCACTTACTTACTTTCAAAGGACAATTAAACCTGTATTTGTAGTACGTACTTCAAATAAATCCAGACCATATTAGTTTCCTTCTGCTATTTCATACACAATAGAAAAAAATATTATGTACCTACTGTTGTATTGCTATCCAATAATCGGTAATGGCCATAGTGTTTAAGGGTTATCACTCCGCCCTAGAATAGATTTTTCATATTTTTTTCCACCAATCTATACTAATATTTATAAAGCTGCAGAGTTTGTTTGTTTGAACGCGCTAATCTCCGGAACTCCTGGTCCAATTTAAAAAATCTTTCAGTGTTTGATAGACCATTTATAGAGGAAGGAAAAAGTCTGTAAGGCTATATTTTATTCGTTACTCCGTAAAAAAATTGCAATTTTGTAACCTAAGGTATAAAATCAAAAACCAATTTATGCCTGCGCTGCAAAAACTATTGAAATAGAACAGAATGATGTACTACAGGTTGTAGGTCAACTTGTAAAACGTTTATTGTAGTACAATATTCATCATCATCACCCTGGGCTTATCCCATACATTGTTGGGGTCGGCACTTGATTCAACCCGATGTGGCTGATCACCAGATTTTTATACGAAGCGACTGCCATCTGACCTTCGCAACCCCTTTAACGAGGAAAATCTGTGATCTGGGTTGAACCAGTTGTCAGACTATTTAAGGCCTCCGACTGACCTGTAACGATTGCCAAAGATGATTGTCAAATATTGTAGTACAATATTATAGTACCTATATAAGTATTTTGAACATGTAAGTTGGAGTTGCAGAAAAGTATTGTACATAATTCTATCTAAAGGTAGACAATAATTCTTAAAATATAGAGTGTTTCCACAGATACTACTCCTCTATATCGATCAATTGACATTTATATTGACACACAGACTTCCTAAGGCATATCAGATAAACACAAACATGACTATTCGTTCAGTGTTATATACTTACTGTATGTAACATAGGTCTTACTAAGATCTACAAAAAAGCCTGCGAGAGCACATATCTAACTATCATAGTTTAGTAACAATAACCGCTTTCATGTTTATAAAAAATATTAAATCGTCTGAAGAAACCGTGGGCACATCTACTACTACAGTATAATATAACCTTGAGTGGAACTAACAGATCAAGTGAGGAGATCGACACTGCGTTCCAAGACACAAATTGCGGATGTACGCTACGCTGCTGTCTACCTGAAGTGGAACCGGGCTGGCCAAGTCTGCCGCATGTCATGGCAGGAAACTATAACGCGGCAGGCTTCGGAGGAAATTGCGAGATGAGCTTGATGCTTTCAACAGCGATTGGCAGTAGACTGATGAGGACAGGTGTGGTTGGAAAAGTAGAATTTACCCTTCAGTGGGATACAACAGGCTTATAATAATAATATTCATATCAAGTAAGCTAAGTGGCTCAAAGCCGTTCTAATAAGGCTTGAAATAAATATAACCACCCATACAATAATACACCAAGACATGAAAATGTATGGTATCGTTTCCATCAATAAATAGTCCCGGTTTTCCAAGAAAGCTATCACATACAAAACAAGTACGACATTTTTAGGTTTCCTTGTGCTATGTGGAAATTTTATTTATTACACTTTGGTACAGAAACTAGACTGTTGGGATACAAATACGAGCGCCATATTTAAATACAAACTTTCATACATACACACATACATACATATACTCACGCTTGTACCCCATGGGGGTAGGCAGAGACCACCGTTTGCCACATGCTACGATCCTTACATACTTCTTTCGCTTCATCCACATTCATGCAATCATGAATATTCAAATTTTCAAGTTCACTTTAAATTATTAGTAACTAGCGACCCGCCCTCGTTTCACTTTGGGTTACGAATTTTAAGACTTACAACACGATGATTTTCCACTTTTATGAATTTTTAGCTATAAACTCATCGGAGGTCAACTCCTACACGTTGATACGTAGTTTAGAAAAACGATGCGATCAAACGGTCATAATAATTATAGTCTAAACTATTTGAAGGTTCGTGAATCAACTTGACGTTAATTACCGCGTTCATAAATCAAGATCGTAACAATTACGTAATTCACTATAACAAGTTCGCGCTGCAATCGCGATGGCATCTGCTCAGTCGAGTCTCATGATTGGGCCACTATCACCCGTTTATTGCGGAAACTTTGACAGTAAAAGGTTCTGTATCTGCTGAGTACTACTAACTTTTTATCGTCTTCTTCAAACATTTCCTATCGGTAAAGCTGTTATTGAACGGACAATCATTTCCTAGTCAAATTTTTGATTGACGTGCATTTGGAGCCGAGAAACATTTTCAACTGTAATATTGAAAACCCATGAAATGTTCATACGTACATCTATTTAGTCACAAATAACATAAATTACGCTAAGTAGACAAAACAATAGTTGTAATCTCAAGACAAATATTAACACAGATAATAAAATACTCGAGACAAATATGAACAGATAAAAATAAATTCACTATTGTAGTGTATAAGCGTAGTGTAAGTGTAGTGTGTAAGTACGAGACGTATGTGGGGACCAGTAGATAAGAAAAGCTATATACATGTATATATTAAACATTATCCCATTATTACAAAACATATACTAAGATTCTCCTTGGTTAAAAGTAGCTTCATCTCTTTCTGTGTTATGAGTTATAAAAGAGATGGACATTAGGTTTAGTCCTAGTTTGGTCTAGTCTTCGCTTAAGCCTTTTGTAATCGGAGGGCATTAGGGTCTAGAATAACTAATGTAATTCGATCAAAATAGTATGAAATAATTCGGATAGGACAATAGGAAATTATATGAATCCCAATGTCCGATAAGAACATATCAGGCGGGTGACACAAATTACTGAAATCCTTTAATTACACACTAACAAATCATTCCACGCCGCTAATCTGTCTGATGAATTGAGGACATACAAATTTGGAATATATTCTCTTCTACCTTCTATGGCTATAAATTACTGAATACGTAAGGCCTGTGTTTGAACCCTAAATGTAAACTTATGTAGCTGTTTTGTAGGAAAGTTGAAAAACCAACAAATAATTTCTCGACATCTGTACCCCAAGTATAATAGATTGTTAATGGTAAAACGTCCCTTGATCTTGCATTATAGTGTGTTTCAAAATAAGTTGATCCGCCATCTTTGGAATTCAACCGCAACCCGCCTCCGAAAAAGTATCAACACTTTTTGAGTCACCCAAAAACGCAAGGTAAATGGATGACTTCTGAACTTATATATGAGGCACAAAGCCATAGAACGGCTGTCTATCAGGGGCGTGCATTGGATTTTCAGAGGGGTAAGGAGTAGGTAGGTACACAATAAGTAGGTACCTACCGCATCGTAGGTTAAGTACATACCAATGTGCGTACATATCACGGCGTGGGTACATACGTTTTGGTATATATGTCATCACAAAAGGTAAGCACTGCATATCTGCTTATATGGAATGCATGCGAATGATGTCCATTAGAAAACAATTGGACATCAGATCTAGCTCTCTAACGTTTCCAAACTGTACTCGAATACAAAAGTGGTAGGAATACCTACAAGGTCCTGAGAACGCACCAAGGGAAGTGTTACAATCGGGCATCTATAGATTAATTACTGACTAGCTTGCACCCGCAGCTTTACGCCCCATGTAGCCCCCTAGAGGGTGTCATTTTGACTATTTTTAATCAAACACCTCATGCGCCGGAAATATGCTTGCATTGGTCAAGGATACAAATTTTCTGCGTTTGCGGTTGAAGCTCTGGGGCCTTGGGGTCTCATCAACTTTTCAAAGAGGTTGCACGTCATCTGGTAGAAGCTTCTCGTGACAAGCGGGCTGGGGCTTTTCTCGCTCAGAGAATCAGCATTGCTATTCAACGTGGCAATGCTGCCAGCCTTCTTGGCACGATCCCGAGAGACACCGATTTAAGCCAAGTTTTCTACTTGTAGTTTTTAGTTACTTAATAAAACACCTCACAAAGAACATACACTCCAAATTACATGTCTCTAAGATCTGCGTTTTAGGCTCTGCGTTAATATAAGTCAGTCAGCCAGAACTTAATAATGTAGCTATGTCTGAGAGGTATCGAGTACTGCATTCTGCTGTTGGCAGAGCGAAAAGCGCGTTATTCAATAAATCCCCAATGAAAATCATCACACTTTTTTTCTGCGTGCCATTATATAACACTCGTCATAAAAACGAGGCTCCGTCTATCCGACACGAATATATGGTCACTCATAATTCATGTTCATATTCATTAGTGTCAAACAAATCGTAAAATGTGTTTCAAATCACGAGTAGGTTTCAAACGTGGAATTTGTTTACATAACATTTTAATTTGGTTGTATTTCATTAGCATTAATTTAATAATGGTGCTTATTTCGTCAAAACATATTTCTTGAAATTCCATTTTCTTTTACTTCTAAAATTTCATATTACGCACTAGTTACAAAAAAGTATGCCTTTGGATTTACTGAACATTACAGAATTAGAGCCTGAAGAGGAACTTAACTACCCAACTGTATTAAACCAATTACTCGTTTCAGAGAATTACTTAAAAACCATCTTGTTTTCCTCAGCCCTACATAAAACCTTCTTTTAACTTTTACAGCAACTAAAAGCTGTTCGTTGAACAGTGAACCGAAGTCATGCATTACCTTACTTTTGATTTATGAAACATTGATTGTAATAACAAAGGATTTATTTATATATTTATGAGGGACTTAACGAATATTGAATTATGCCTATGGTCGTTTCGGCAAAGATCAGAACCATCGATACTGCCAGGACAAAACGTCAAGATGACTGATAGACAGATGATTAGTTAAAAATAGGGGTATGCAGAGGTATTCTTAATAGTACAAGTCCCCCTCATCCAGATTTCGCCACTTGAGTAAATCGCATGCAATAGGGGGCGAGCCTATTGCCATTTACAGGGCGCTATTCCAGAATCCGGGCTGCTATATGGCAATTTACACACAGAAAAAACCCATTATAACTTTACCTGACTCGGGTATCGAACGCACCCTCGCGTTCCGCAGTACTGCATGCGACCATTAGACCAATGAGACAGTCAGAGCATAAATTAAAAAACCGCAAAATACCAAAAACATCACGTATTGTATGGGAGTCAGCTTAATTATTAACTTTATTCTGGTTTTGGCATTCGTTGTTATAGCGGCAACAGAAATACACGTTCATGAGATACATAGAAGGATAGCGAAGTCTTAGTAATGAAGTAAATTTTTTTAAACCTTTATATGAATGAATCTCGTATGAATCTCGAAAAAGAAAATATTTCTTAATTTTGACCCACCTGTGACAATTATATTTCTAGGCAAATTTTCAGGATGAAACAATGTTTGAATATGAACATTCTCAGAATTCAGAAACTAACGGATCTATACATATAATCCATTACATTATACAGGAACAAATACAGCCGACCAGAGCCGTCGAGCAGAGACGCAAGTTCGAATCCCAACGGGGCATGTACCAATGAGGTTTTCTCATATCACGTACTTTACGGTGAAGCAAAATATCGTGAGGAAACCCTTATATGTCTGAGAAGTAATTTAAAAGTCATGCCATCTCATACATAAGTATGTGTGAGATGGCTTGACTTCCCATCTGTCACGTTGGCACTAAATCATCTTCGGTTAAAAGTGGGTATTGTTATTACAACTCTTCTGCCTACTCCTTCGGGGAATATAGGCGTGAGCATATGTATGCAACTAATGTTATATAACTTTATTAACATCACTGTGTGTAAACAATGAAAGGAAAAGGTTAGATAATAAGGTATACTGGCATTATTTATAGGTACAATAATCCCCGCATATGGGGGATCAAATCCATCTCAGTCTTGTCTCACTAACCACTATTAGAAAGAGACGAGTTTGCTTATCTTCATGAATAATTCATTTACGATTGCCGTTAGTAGTCTTGACGAATGACGGCGGTGAATCAATAAAGACGGTAAGTGCGCGCTTTGAGTGTATAGCACATATCTCTTCGTAGGGTGCAATCTTGTGCAAATATATTCGTTAAAGAAAGTTGAAGGGTAGTCAAACATACATACAAAGAGTAGGCATAGGTGTAGATCTCCCACATTTCACCAGTTATGCTTAAGATCATGTAACAGGACCATTGACCGGGCATTTATCCAGACTCCGGGCTGTTCCTAAGAAATTACAGATGGCAAAACCCCAAAAACAATTTGCCTGCCGGAGGGATCGAACCCCGGAGCTTGTATTCCGCAGAAAAGTCTGCAACCACTAAGCCAACCTGTATTGATAAATATAATATTATATAAAATTCAGATAAGCCAAATAAATCGGTTAAGTATCTAGTTCCAATTATACTTAGTACTTTCATATCTCCAAAAATATATTTCTCAAAAAAATCAAGGCCCTGACATCTAAAGCGCTAAGTGAATTTATAAATACATTTATCAAACATCTATTTACAGTAACACGGTAATGCAAATTCATAAAATAGAAAATACAGTAAGATTTTACACGAAAGAAAATTAGCACTTAGGTCTTGCGCCTGGATTATTCCGTGAGTATATTTTTAGCTACTAGTCCTATACACATTTATGTTTCTCATTGATAAAATTATCATGGATATATAACTTGAATCCGATAAAAAACTTTTGATAAATTTTACTCTGGCCCATAAAAGAAAAATAGGTTACAGGAGTCGTAGTCAGATTGACATCGGTTCGAATTTACAATAAAACGATAAACGATATAGCATTAACTATAGTCGATTTTAAATACACTGCAGAGATTTTTTTTACACACATAATTTGTATGTTCTAAGCCTCAGTTACTCTTTCACCCTAATCAAACGTCACCTACGCAACGATCAATTAAAACAAAATGCTCGTTCTTACAACTATGTGATTAGCCACTTAAAAGGTTTAGGTTACAGCCGTTCAAAAGTCGAATTAAAATACGTTTCTATCTCATTGAGTTTCTCTAAGATTGAACCACAGCTATCTAAACGCAATTAAAGAAAAACAAATCCTAAATATTCTCAATAACTTAAATAAAATAACATAAACAAATTTTTCTTAGAAGAAACGCCTGGTACAACCGAATTTGTTGAAGCCCACCGTCTCCAAAATAATGGCATAGATAAGAGACATGAACGAAACGATGAGTGCCGTGAAATTATGCATATATACACATTCAGACAACACAAACGCACATCGCACTCAATTAAACAGAGTAAATAATGTTTGCGTCGACGTTAGAGATCACTCCACGAGGCATTTACTGAAGGGTACTTAAAACTTTGCGGATCCCCCGATGTCGCTCGAAGCCATCCGCTTGTTTCTCGTACTGCAGCCGAGGCGTTAACCACCTCGGAGATTTATGAAAGTGGCTTGTCTTTTTAAGCCCCTCAGGGCCAAAGAGGCACTTATTATCTATGTTCCCCGTCATCCTAATTTTGTTCCCTCCTTTTTTAAGGACAACGCTTTTAATTTTGACTGCTCCAAAGTTGTCGAGAACTTTTACGAAAGTAAATAAAGACCATTAAAGGGTCGGCAATGAAACGACGGGGTCGAAACGGTCTGCGTTTCGACTGTAACGTCTCTAACAGTAATTTCAGATGTTCATGTTTGGAATTGGGATGAGTGCCATTATCAGCCTTTACTGACTTGGAGTTTCGCTTCATATATGATACTGGGTGGCGCTGAATTTCATAATTTGCATTATACAATTTAGCTGCGAAAGGGTGCAACTATGAACCTTAATAAAATTTTATTGAAATTGGCTTAACAACAAACGAACCTTCTCGTGGAAATTCAGGATTAAAATAATTCTTTGTTTTATACCTACTATTGACATGACCTTCGATATACGTCGTACGTATCTTTTATTCAATGCTTTCACACGCATATTCAAGGTATTCGGAAGACGAATAAAGAATGTACGCTAATGTACTGAAAATTGTTTGTTTTAAAGCACCAATCTCAAAAACTAGTGGTTTGATTTGAAAAATTATTTCAGTGATAGATAGCCAATTTATCGAGCAAGACGTTAGTCCAATGTAATTATTCCACGTGGACGAAGTTGCAAGCAGAAGCTAATATATTATAAGCCGTGTCAAAGCTATCAAATACACATATAAAAACCGAATGTAATTAATGGCACGATAGTTTCTTGTGTTGTGGCTATGTAACCGTCTGCATTTTGGGCTATTGCTGATTCATTACGGTTACCAAGAAATTACTTCTTATCCCTTTATTATTGATCGTCGACCTAGATTTTACACAGTTATCACTACTGGCCTTCGTTGAGTGTGCTGAACTTCGCTGATCGAATGATATGGGCAATAGCAACTGTGCTAGGGGCTCCTCCAATATAGGCTTGACCTGCATTATTTAAACCAACTCATTTCAAAGTGAGTAAGATTTTACTCGGCCTAGATTCTAAAAGATTTTTCTAAATCAACAATATTCGTGGACTTGGGTCAATGAGTACCATGTACTCATAAAATAAACCTACCTATAGAGAGTTTAGTGCTATCTGGAATTAATTTAAACTTTGCCCCTTCCTTGCATATCAATTAGCTGGATGTTGCTGTAGTTTGGAACGATAAGGAGTGTCACGTGATTCGATTCCAATAAAGGGCCGGGACTCATCTGATCGATGGCTAAAGTCTTCCTTACTCACTGCGAATGCAAATTAAATTATCTAATTACATATTTCATTTATTTAATGCAATTTATGCGTCGGTAATACAATCGTTTTGCTTTATTATTTAACATACAACCGTGATATTCATTTAATAAACGTATTACAGACAAAAATAAATTAATAAATTATGATCTTGAACTTCTCATTACCTGGAATTTACTATGCTCGCGAATATTTTATTCATAAGATACTTATATTGTAACCAATGAAAATTATGAACATGTTTTTGAAAATAAATAATGTTGAGTTGCTTCCCAGGTTCTTCTCGTAAAACTAAACTTCTGAACCCGGTGTTAACATTTATGGTCCTGTATAAAGGTTTTTAATGTCCTTCTCACCAATTCAAATACTTCGTAAAAAGTTGAATCAAATGAATATATTTTTGCATTTGCAAGATGTTAGCAAAAGCATAGATACAAAAACACAGATTTCAATCACAAATAAGGAAAAAGAACTAGTGTAGATTTTAATCGAACGTCAAACAGTCCCAACTCCAGAACCTCTGTGCCCGATTAAAGTCTCATACCTTAGTTTATCAGCATCAATCTTGTAAAGCCCTTTCCTCTGAAAGAGTCGAATCTAGACACTAAAGGTTGTGTTCTACGGGTAGATAAGGAAAAAGGGTTCGGAATAGCGCAAAGTCCGCGTCGTCGTTTGAAAAATTGCTTACCATCAATCTGTCGCAAAGATGCGGGCGGCGATCCCTTCACAAGTCAAGCAATTTTCGGGAAGCCCTCAGTCATCCGTCCCAACGTTTGCGGTTCCACTTTTCTTTAAGTACAAAAACAAACTTATTCATTACTCATTCCTCTGAAGTTCGTAAAGCAAGAAGGATGAAACAAGCACATTTATTGGATAATTTTGTTGGGTCTTCTAGAGGAACGGAATTTTAATTTCAAGTTTTGTTTTTGATGTAATAATCTAAGATCTTTCTCTTGTTTTGTAAGGCGTTCAAAAATTCTAACCATACATACATATACAAGCCCTAAAAACCTATTACTGTTGCGTTCACATGGAAATAGAGAATATCTTACTTAGGGAAACAAAATTTAAAAAAAAATTGGACTTTACACAACAGTAGGTTTTGAAAAAAAATACTTCAAAAATAATTAGAATTGAATAAAAGCTTACGGTTCAGAAGAAGCCAAGATGAACTTCCATTAGTGATCCCTGGCCGTGTGCCAAATGTATGAAAGAAATCTCAAGAACCCTTATTTTTCTTAGGGTCTTTGTCAATATTCTCGAAGCCACTTTAAATATTTTAACGCGTATTTCAAAACAACTTGTTTACGGTTGATTGATAGTATTCTAAATATGTCAAGTTCTAACGGCCGTGGTGTTAAGCCAACTACATGGTTGCGTCAGCTCGGTTGTCTCGAATTGCGGATAGATTAACAATAATTACAACCGCTATATCATAGATATATCATATCATTTATGGCTTCAGAATGAATCTTGGCACATTTCTTGCAAAATTTGTTTATATGTCTAGACTCAAGTGTAACAAAACAATGTTATAACTATTATCAGCGATAAGTTAAATGATATTTAATGTATTTTATGGGGATGTGATGAGTATAATTTTAAGTTCAGTATCACATGAATAAATTCCACCACTAAAATAATTTATTTAAAATGAATGCAAGCTTAATTGAGCTCCATTTGTTTTTTGGATAAATATAACATACGAGAATGCTTGAAAGCTGTTTCATGTTATTATCACATTATTTTTACAAATTACGTCGAGTTTGGAGTAAAATACCCAGCTAGGCAGTCCGGTCACGTACTCTGCAGACCAGTATTAACTTAACAACCATACTATTTGGTCGCCTGTGTGTACCATCCTATTATTTGTCTCACATATTGGAGAATAAAGTGGACGCGTTTGATCTCATGGTCGACTGCAGAGTGCAAATAGTCTATTTATTATTCTGAAACTGTTGGTCTTGACCTACGTTGATCCCAATCCCAGTGAGAGAGCACAAATCTACGGCATGAGAGATGCGCAAGAACTGAGGGTCTAGTGCGATTATTTAACTGCCAAGTGCCAAGTTTCATGTGTTTTCAAGTACTCATATATTCAGCATGATATATCTTATATATCATCTCTGTTATATATCATAGCTCCAAATGGAAGGAATATGACGTTACTAGCCATAAATAAATTGAATTTTTATTCCAGAGAACCAATTCAATAAAAATGTAAAATATTTGAGGTATGTTTTCCACTGATATGGACTTTTAGATTGAAAGATTTTCGTGATTAAAGGACGTTGTACTCAATCTGAGACGACTGGCCGCAACAGCGGACGCAAATATTAGAATTGAAATTGGTTCACCAGTTGCTACGATAGATCTTGAACCCATCGAATAAAACCTATACAAATACGGGCTCGTCTCGTGCCCCTACATATTTATTTTGCTTAAGCTGAACTAATCTAATCTAATTTGATAGATAATGTAATCAGGAACAAAAGGATGGAAATGAGTTAGGTAGTTAACACAATTTGAGCTACCCAACGTACATTTTGTGAACTTAGCATTTTTACCTCATTCGATTAATTTTGAAGTCAGCTCACAACAGACCGCTGTGGCGCGTACTCATTAGCACAGCAATTTATTAAGCATTTCATTTTACTAACTTACTTTTAGTATTTGTTTCCTAAATAGTCTTGAAACACTTTTGGTTTCATTTCCTGACCTTTTACAAAAGTCACCGATATATTGCGACACATATTTTATTGAATCCCCAATATTTTTAGTTCAGAATCATATCTGAACTGTTGTTCTTGATAACACTTCAGATTGTTTTATAAAATATTCCCACGCCATCCCAGAAGGATCCCCGAAGGGGTAAACAGAGGTGTTGTAACAACAACACCCACATTTCACCGAATGTAATTAAGTGCCAACGTGACAGAGGGTGAGTCCGTCGCTGTCTCAGGCACTATTCAGGTTTCCTCACGATGTTTTCCTTCACCGTAAAGCACGCGGCGAGAAATCACTGCACATACGTTTTTAGACAACTAATTGTTAGAGGCCCCACTGGGATTCGAACTTGCGTCACTTGCGAAGCAGGCGACTGCTCAAACCCCGAGGCCACCACGGCACTCAGTTTGTTTTAGAAACAATAAAAATGCTGTTGCTCCTTGAATTCTGCAAAACATGAATGAGGTTTTCTTATGAATGCGTATTAAATAGGTTTATCAAACATAGGTACCTGATGTTCTTCTTAATATTAACGTTTCGTTTATTGCTCCCAAAACGATAGTTAAAACATAAAAGCTCTTGATAAGCATAATATCGAAGGAAGTATGGCACTACAAAACCCTGGAAACTCAAACTCTATCCAAAATGTACAGTTATATCCAACAATACTTTTTAGGCTTAGCCAGCATAGTGAGATGCTATTAAGCTTGGTAATTTTGCCAGATTAAAGAAGAATAATGGATCTAAATAAAACAATAAGTGTTTGATAGTTAGAATTTAATTCAGAGATTATGGGTTCGTTGTACACGAAAACCCTTTATGTTTTTATTGCTTAATAACAACTGCTTAAATTAGTACGCAATAAAAGAGTTTAATTAAAACACTAACTTTATATCATAAATTAAGCAACAACAAGCTTTCAATTAATTGTAAAAGCATATTTACTCTTAGTACAATAAGGCCGAAGTTATATAATCTGTACCATAGAGTTTATTCGGTGGGAGTTCGACATAACCCTCTACTGTCCCCGCGGCGGTTGGTGTGGGATGCCACGTGTGTCGATACGTTGGCTCCGTCCCATCTCCCCGGCACTGCTGTGGCGGCCGGTGCTGCTGCTGTTCAGCAGGAGTGCCTTAAGCGCTGGAAATATGCTTGCATTGGTCAAGGATACATATTTTCTGCGTTTGCGGTTGAAACTCTGGGGCCTTGGGGTCCAGATGCTCATCAACTTTTCAAAGAGGTAGCACGTCGTCTGGTAGAAGCTTCTCGTGACAAGCGGGCTGGGGCTTTTCTCGCTCAGAGAATCAGCATTGCTATTCAACGTGGCAATGCTGCCAGCCTTCTTGGCACGATCCCGGGAGATACCGATTTGGGCCAAGTTTTGTACTTGTAATTAGTTTTTAGCTACTTATTAGTAATCAATAAAAAGTAGATATCAGAGTTTCAAGTGAAATATTCCAATATCATCAAAAACTTTCGCTGATGCTGGTAGTGAAAGCCCGATACAAATAATTAGAATACCAATGCTTTCATCGTTTAAAATTAAAGTAAAATATGGACATACGCCATATTGCTGCAAGTTAATTAAAAAACTCAATTCTATTAATTATGTCTATAAACAAGTACTATATTAAACGTAAAAAGTATAATCGTAGATTTTTTAAAGAAAAAAAGGGACCTGCCTATCCTCTTTAAAATATTTAACCAAGCATTTCAAAGTGGCAAATTATTTTATCGAATGCGTAACTCAATATTGTAGTTATATTTATATGAATAATATTATGTTCTATGATAATTTAACAATTAAAGAAGGCATTGCACAATTAGAAAAAATATATTTATTTCCTCAATGATCACCTTTGCCCTATGAAATATTTCACAACGTTAAAGAAGACTCAAATAATATAATTATTTAAATTAGTTAGTTACATAAAATAGGACTGTGCTGTGATTTAGACGAAGAAAAAAAGTTACGATGAGAATGAGAGAGAGAGGTAATGGTAAACATAACCAACAAGCACACGATATGGCCCTCCCTATTATATAGCAATGTTAAATGAGATTTTTGTCATTCACATAAATGGGGTTGGTAAACTCGTTCCACAAAGAAGAAGTTTTGTGTCAAGGAGGTGTTTCGTACAACGTACAATGCTACGCGTGCAGTTTGTCCGAGTGCACGCCAACTCCATTACAACATCTCGGTTTAAAAGAATTTTTTTTAATGGACAGAACTACAAAACTGCAAAAGAAAGAAGAACTATTATTATAATGAGAAATTTGACTTTACATGCACATTTTCATACACGCTTCTAACAATTGATATCTAGAGGGTAGAAACTTCTAAAAATACCTTGAAATGTGCATGAAACTGAGGGATGAGTATTAGCCGAAGTATCCCATACAGTACATGCATTATTTGATAATGAAACAATTATATTCGTTTTCATATTAGTAAAATAATAAAAAATCGAATTAAAACTATTTTGAATATATGACTTTCAAGTGAGGGTAATATTGCTTTTTATACTTTTTTTTCGGAACCAGTCCCACATAAATTTTACAAGTGACATTCTGGAGTTCAAACTGAATAATTCGTATTCTTATCTACAAACGTTCTTTTTTTGTTTATGTGGTAACAAAATGCAGTTGTCTATTGCACGTTTATGTGCTGTCATTTGCGGGAGCAAATTAACACTCTATCTCCGGCTCCCGCGCCCGGAACACCAGTGTAACGCGCGTCCACCTACCCTCGTTAATGCTTCGATAAATCTCATACAACGTCGCGTGTGCATTCAAAATTGGAGAAGTGAACCAACCTAATACCATCTTCGCTAGTGACGGTGTGTGAGTATGCCATCAGAGAGATTGATCTAAAGCAGTTGCAGACCAAGGTACGTGAGCATGATTTATTTGGGTGTTGTCAAGAATATCGCCGTGCCAGGTGTGACACTGGCATTTCGTGGTACACTAATTTGTCTAACTTGTTCATATTTTACTTTCGATACTTACAGAATGCGTATTAGTGTTCACAGAGATTGTCTCAAATAGTTTTTACTAAACAATGTTGATATAATATTTCGTGCTGAATTCCTCGTTTATCACACCTTATGTCAGATTCATTGTACCGATAAATATAAATACCACACACATTATTTTCCCAACAAATTATACAAATACCCGCAGGATATTTTTCCATCGAACCTTTCGAAAATCAATCGGATTAACGATGGCATTTAATACAGAAAGGTGTCAAAATAATAAAATATTCACGCTATTATAAAAACATACACAATGATTATCTGGTTTATACTATAAAACCCCTGTGATAAAACCATAGGTGCGTTCGCATTTCGATTGCAATATTTTTTTACCGTCTCCTTTGATGAACAACACAATATCAATTAATTCACATCAGTCATAATTTTGTCGTCTATATCACTATTTGATAAATTTTTCAATAGATGACTTCACAATATGTAGGTGTTGATTGCTGTATTTTTCTTTAAATTATTTCTTACATCTAAGTTTTGTAATTTGTGTTTATAGGTTTTGTTTTATATACATGCGTATTTGCATTTTTGTAATGATATTGTAGGAGTTTTTCATCGCCTAAAAATATAGTCGAAACGATTTTTTCTGACAATTAAACCTAGGTAGATCGCTTTGTTGCCTCCGAAACACGCCTCCGAAATTTCATGAAAATCATTGGAGCCTTTCCGAAATGTGTATAAGATTTGACGTTCAATTTCTCTCAAGCTTGCAACAGTACTACTAAGCCTGAGAGGCATTCTCACTATAATTTCTACAAATTATTATTCTCAGTTATTAATTAACTGTCGCTGCCGACTGCGCCCAACGTTATTACGTTGATAAAGTTATACCTACCGGTCTCAATTACCGCTAAGATACTTACGGAAATATTACATATTCACATAGAAGTGGGTCGTGTAATTGGTTTTCTGGTAAGAGTTCTCTTTTTAAGTATTGTTAAGCTTTCTCTGTCATTTCATTTTAATTTCTTAATGAATATATATCTATATACTCTGTGTCTTTCTATGTAAAGGTATACAACTCATAGGCCAAGCGCTTAAATTGCATACATGTGACGAAGGCTGGGGTGGCCGTGGGGTTTGACAAGCCGCCTGCTACACAAGTGACGCATATTTGAATCTCTGCGGGGCATGTACTAATGAGTTTTTCTAAAAACGTATGTTTTTACGATTTTGCACCACGTGCTTTACGGTGAAGGAAAACATCGTGAGGAAACCTGCGTATGTCTGAGAATTAATTCAAAAAGAAGTAGGTATAATGACGGCGATAGACTCGCTATCTGTCTCGTTGATACTTAATCGTCTTCGGTGAAAACTGGGTGTTGTTATTACAACACCTCTGCGGTAAGCAGAACGAGGAATACAGGCGTGAGCTTTTGTATGTACGACGAAGGCATCTACTAAGGAACATTTTATCATATTTGTAAAGCCTCGGCTTGCATTAGTATTTCACGACCACCTCATTCACTGTGCATTGTAAATAATAAATATAATTGAAACAAATACAATTCATCTCCCTGCTTTTGTTTATCTTTACTAAGTTTTAAGATAATACAATTATCAATTATTATTAAAACTATATCTCAGGTTACCGAACTCCGCATACTAAGTTTGTTATAAGATGTCTTCTCCTGATAAATGGGTTCGGCAGTGAGTGAGATGGGTCGGCAACCTCTAAGTGCTCGAAGTTATTATAATTATTAAGAATAAGTTCACTCATTAAATTTAAACTTCCATTCATAGCACATTATACTACGCAGATTCTTATCACGAGAATGTCTAATTTGATTTATGTGAGCGCGCGTCTCGCCGTCATTCTATATTTCGAAATGTTAACAAAATCTACATACTTCATTCGGATTGAATGCTCAGAGTTTTTCCAAGTATATTAAATTCTAGATGTCGTTTTATCCGCGGAACCCAAAAATATAAGTGGCTTATGTTACTCCTTGTACGGGTTCAACCGTTTTAGAGATTGTCCAGAACAAACAGGGAGATCGGCATTCGAACTGTATCCCACCGAAATTATCGTGATGTTTGTAGGAAGGTCAATTAAGCCCATGCAATCCAGCGATAACATTTTTATAATCCTCTATAATCATGTTGTATGACTATATGAACTTAGTAACAAGCCAATTAAATAATTAATTGTCATCAAATTAAATCCTGCAAATGTGAAAGCATCAGTCCTATGCTGTGTTTGCAGACGGAAAATCTACATAGGTTGCTATTTCCATGCATTTCTACATAATAATTGATATTTAAATGTATAATAAAATGAACATTTGAATATGAAATTTTAATTTAAATATTTACTAAAATAAATAACTCCAAACACACATCAGAAAGAATAATAAAGCCAATATTTTTTCTAAGTGCTTAGATAGTTTTGGGCTCACTTATCATATTATCGGCGTCAGCTTTCTCAAAGCTCTTCATGACAGATTCTCAATTGAAACTATCTTCGGCTTGAGACTGTAATTTTAGCTTAATATTGGTTCTTGAAGACTACATTTTTACAGTCAGCCACACGTTAGAGAATTATATTCATACTAGCTGTGGCAGACTTTATATCGCGATATGCTAATTAAAAAAATATAGTAGCCTAAATTATTCTTTGTTACATCACCTAGCACTAAGTGAAAAAGTATTAATTCGGAATTACAAACAGACACTTCAATTTTGTATATCTGTACGAATATAAAATATGCATGGAGCAAAAAATAAGCCAATGTTCTTCTTCATGGTTCAAGGCATCAACAGCAAAATCAGTTGAGTCGTACATCTGTCAACAGATAATAGACAGATACAGAGAAATGCTTTCGCATTAATCATAAAAATATGAAATAAGATGAGACTTTTCTGAACATATAGAAAACTACAAGCTACTCAAAACACAATTTTATTCTATTCTGTAAATTTAGAAGAGATTTTTAGCCGTATTTTATAATATCAAAGATATATTTTCATAAAAGTAGAATTTAAAGTCAGTTGCTTGCGGATAAATCGAATCTCATGAGGTTTGGAAAGTAAAACCAGCACAAAATTTCTCAATCAATTACTTTGCTGACTGAAATGAGAGAATCCTTATTTATCTGGTTTCTTAATCTATGGGTGAGGAGGGACTGGATATTTATTTTCTTATCAGATAGAGCTTTGGAGATCGTTGTGGATATAAAACTGTGAATAATTAGACAAAGTGACAAATAGACAAACAAAAAATCTCCTTCTTATAGGCACTATTGTACGCTATTATATGCTAGCACGACATTGCATTAAAAATATAATTTTACAAAAATAAAAAATAAAAGGATAAAAACGTTATTTCTTAATGCGTCGTAAACAATATAAATAATAATTAATAAAATATGCTGCAAAGTATTCACAAATTACGACCAAAAAGGGCCAATTTCTTCTTGAAAAACATTATACCCTTCATGATACTAAATTATCGTATTCTCATTGAACAATAAGTTGCATTTGTGAGTATTTTAATGGGATAACGAGTCTTGTCTAAACGTATTACCTAGCATAGTTGCACTGCATCTTCGTAACTTAATATATGCGACAAGTTATACAATTCTCTGTTGCTGCTAAACTAGCGAAGCAGAACATAACTACACGATTCATTCAACTCCTGCATACAATAACTAGGTCACTAAGTGACGTCGTAACAACGCAAGCGTTAAGAATTTTAAAGTTTTGCTAAATTTTGTTTCATAACAGAGGCGACAAGTACGATTTTGTCCAGACTTCTGTCCTAAAGTGTCAACAACGCACACGTTAACCTGTGTGAAGTTGGCAACTGAAGTGAAGGAAAAAATTTTTTTCGTGTTGTGTTCGATTGTACCCGGTATGTACCGGATTGTACCGCTTTTTAAATCGTTTGTACCCCTAGGGGGTAAAAGTTATAGGGGGGTAAATATTTTAGCAACTAAGTATAAAATATTGAAAGTTTGTAAATGCCATTCGATAGTACCCAGCACGTAGAGGATTGTACCGTTTTTTATTTCGTTTGTACCCCAAGGGGACAAAAGTTACGGGGGGTTAAACATTTTGAAATCGAAATATTGTAAATTTGTACATGCCATTCGATTGTACCCAGCACGTAGAGGATTGTACCGCTTTTTATTTCGTTTGTACCTTCAAGGGCCCCGAGATATGACAGTGGAATGTTTGAAACTTTCAACCCCCATATCTCGGGGCCCTTTGAGGTACAAACGAAACAAAAAGCGGTACAATCCTCTCCGTACTCGGCACAATCCGGTATGCGTATAAATATCGTTTGTACCTCATGGGGTCCAGAGATTTCCGTGGGGACAAGTGGCAACTCAGGCTAATTCGGAATGTTTTGAGGTACCAACGTTTTCTATTTTTGCATTGGGTAGTACCATATACGTGGAGGATTGTACCGCTTTTTATTTCGTTTGTACCTCCAAGGGCCCCGAGATATGACAGTGGAAAGTTTGAAACTTTCAACCCCCATATCTCGGGGCCCTTTGAGATACAAACGAAACAAAAAACGGTACAATCCTCTACGTGCTGGGTACAATCGAATGGCATGTACAAATTTACAATATTTCGATTTCAAAATGTTT
Source organism: Watsonalla binaria (assembly GCA_929442735.1). Lineage (NCBI taxonomy): Eukaryota > Metazoa > Arthropoda > Insecta > Lepidoptera > Drepanidae > Watsonalla > Watsonalla binaria. The sequence continues at coordinate 5,817,144 of OV838932.1, forward strand.
AACCCCCCGTAACTTTTGTCCCCTTGGGGTACAAACGAAATAAAAAACGGTACAATCCTCTACGTGCTGGGTACTATCGAATGGCATTTACAAACTTTCAATATTTTATACTTAGTTGCTAAAATATTTACCCCCCTATAACTTTTACCCCCTAGGGGTACAAACGATTTAAAAAGCGGTACAATCCGGTACATACCGGGTACAATCGAACACATGACGAAAAAAATTTTTTCCTTCACTTCAGTTGCCAACTTCACACAGGTCACACGTTATTTCCCTTTATAATTGGGATAAATCTTCGCTCTCATCCCCTATTTTATCCCCTTGGGGTAGAATTAATCAAAATCTTTTCTTAGCGGATGCCTACGTCATAACATCTACCTGCTTGCCAAAGTTCAGCCCGATCCGACCAGTGGTTTGGGCTGTGCGTTGATAGATCACTATGTCAGTCAGCCACCTTTGAGTTATGTATATTTAGATATTAAATTCATTCACGTTTTATTTGTCTGCTGTCTGGTTGGTCGTATGTTATGTTTGTTCAATCACCGGGTTGGGTAAATATTTATTGGATTTTTCCATTTGTATTTGCCAGTAGCTGTCCGAAGTCCAAATTAGTGCTCTGTAAGTGGCAATAGGCTTCTCAGATGGGGCTCATTATACAACTGGCGTTAAGTAGGGTAGCCACACCCACTGTTCACTTTCAACTTTTTTCACATAAGAAGCCCTTCGGGCTTACGAGCGTGTGTATATGAATATTTGATTTATCTTATTTTCTAAATAAATAAACAAATTGCCCGAACGCTTAAGCATAACGTGTTTTAAGACCTCGGCAAATAGGAGTCTGTGAATTGAATATAAATGAAGGTGGATGTTTTTAACAGAGAAAGCTGGCATGTAGAGAGCTGAATCGAATGACCTCCGTAATTAACTTCCAAGTAATTCCTTACCTAAAATTTGAAGCTGCAGACGGTGTTGAGATCACAAATTTGTATTCCACTCTCACAATAAAGTTAATTTAAATATAAATGCGACAAGACTTTTACCCCAGTAAATGCTGTTAGTCCTATAAACTCAGTCATAATTTTTTATGACGATCCCGAAAATAACTTCAGACATTAAACAAGCTTTAACAGCAAAATATAATGAGCAAATTAAAATTTCATATTTCCGGACCAATTTTGGCCAAGTGTCTAAAAGGTAAATATTTAGCATAATTATCTAAAATTGGATAAGTAAGTAATTGCGTAATTATATTTTTTATAATAACTGTGCCATATTAATTAGGGGTATGAAAAATGTATGTTGGCTGGTTTTAGACCTACCCGATATGCACAAAAAAATTCATACTAATCAGTCCAGTGGTTTCGAAGGAGTTTGGTGACAAATACCGCGACACCAGAATTTTTTTATTTGAATTAAGACTTAAAAACATTGCATCTCTTTTATGTTTTAGATAAGTCTAGTATTTCGGTATGGCAAGTACGAGTGTAACTATCAGCCATTCAATAATTATATGCGTTTCTCAAGTTCGAATCCCAGCGGGGCCTGTACCAAAGAGTTTTTCCAAAAAACCTTATGTACAGTGATTTCACACCACGTGCTTTACGGTGAAGGAAAACATCGTGAGGAAACCTGCATATTTCTGAGGAGTAATTCAAAGACGTATGTATAGTGCCTGAGACGGCGATAGACTCACCATCTGTCACGTTGGCACTAAATCAAATTCGGTGAAAAGTGGGTGTTGTGATAACAACACCTCTGCCTACCCCTTCGGGGAATACAGGCGTGAGCATATGTGTATGTGTGCGTTTCTTAGAAATAATTGGATGAATATTATGTACTAAGTATTCTCGTTTAAGCTAACAGTCGTTTAAAGCGAGTATAAGCTGCGCGTGTACACGAAATTGGACCTAATAACGTGTTACTATCATTATGCGGTACTGAAACTAAACCGAGGAAATTTCCAGCGAGACTTTTAAAGCTCAGAATGGTTTTTGCGAGGATAAAATGTTATCTTCGCACTCAGCAAGAAGAATAGCTTTGGTTTGTTTTTCTGGAAAATAATATGTTTCCGTCTTACAAGAAAATGTTCTATTGTGAGCGCGTTTTTGTTAAGACACTTATCTAATTTTGGAGACCCCTAACCGTTTGTACTCGTCCGTTTTATTTATATTTTAACCAACATTCCATAAACTAAAATTTTGGGTTTAATTTAATGCATATCGTTTTTATTCGTGACCAAATGTGTAAATTATGTCTATGCGGTTTTATCCATTAGCATAGACATTATTTAATGGGTGGTCCGCAGAACCCTCATGTTTTTTTTTTAATAAAAGTAGCATAACTTACTCCTTGTAACATTAGCTATCTGCCAGTGTAAGTCCCGTTAAAATCTGTTCCGCAATGACAGCCATACAAAGAAATAAATTTAAAAATGCTTTCATATGCATTTAGTGAAAAGCTGTTAATTTTGAATGAGAAACACTTCTTTTTTATTGTATTTTTTTTTGTCCTTCAAATAAAGATATTTTGACTTTCGTATTTTACTACTTGATATCTAAATAGCAGATTAATGATAATTACTTTAGAAATAAAGGTGTAACCTTTTAAATATATCGGAAAATGTTTGTAGGTCATAACATTTCCGTCGGCAGGTCATAACATTATAAAATAGGTTTTATATAGCTTCAATAAAGTGCACAATATGAACACAGGGAACAATAAACCGTATCGGCAGTGGAGCGATAAATCCCGGGGTTATTTAAAATTTCAGCCAGCGTCTTCGGAAGCGTCAATTTTCATGCGAAATTCATGGCCGCAACACCACCATTTTAGAACTAAGGATTTTCTTTCGAACCGTTTATTTACCTTCGCGTACAATTTGTTACAATTTTCTTGTATTTAACTGTCATTATACTAGGTCGTAAATATTTATAAGACGGTCGTTATACTGAAGCAATTTTGAAATGTAAATTACTTCAATTTACTTGTTACCTGCTTGACAATATACGCCATCTATTCCTTAAATTCTTTTAAATAAAAACACACCTTAAGGCAGTCGGGTGAGACCGATGGCATTTGAAATTGGAATGGCATGGGCGGCCATGCGGTCACCGTATTACTTCTTCATGAGCCAAGGTATTACTTCTTCATGTTCAGCAAATAGTCAATACGCGTGATTCTGACGATTTTTAAAATCATGTCTAATTTACATTACGTAATTTGTATTCGCCGTGGTGGCCTCGGGGTTATAGCAGTCGCCTGCTACGCAAGCGACGCAAGTTCGAATCCCATCGGGGCCTGTACCAATGAGATAGTTTAAAAAACTTATGTACAGTGAGTTCACACCACGTGCTTTACGGTGAAGGAAAACATCGTGAGGAAACCTGCATATTTCTGAGAAGTAATTCAAAGACGTATGTATAGTGCCTGAGACGGCGATATACTCACCATCTGTCACGATGACACTTAACCATCTTCGGTGAAAATTTTGTGTTGTTATTACAACACCTCTGCTTACCTCTGCTTTTGGGAATACAAGCGTAAGCATATGTTCTCGTATGTATCTATGTAATTAGTTTTAAATACAGGGGGCCTCCCATCATAGGCTTAAGCAGAGCGTATTAAGAACTTCTGAGCTTTGACGTTTCATTTTGGCAACGTACAATTAAACGTCAAATATAAGAAGTTATTAATACGCGCTGTTTAAACGATCATGGTTGGTTCTCTGTTGTATACAAGTTATAATTCAATAGAATAATATAAAGCAAAAAAATCATACCGATGAATATTCCATTTTTAAAATCTATATATTTTTATTAGAGCCGTGGTGGCCTTGAAGTTTGAGCAGTCGCCTGCTACGCAAGCGACGCAAGTTCGAATCCCAGCGGGGCCTGTACTAATGAGTTTTTCTAAAAACTTATGTACAGTGATTTCACACCACGTGCTTTACGGTGAAGGAAAACATCGTGAGGAAACCTGCATATGTCGGAGAAGTAATTCAATGACGAATGTAAAGTGTCTGAGACGGCGATGGACTGTATACCCCTTCGCCTGTATACCGCTTCGGGGAATACAGGCGTGAGCATATGTATGTGTATATTTTTTTAAATGCAAGTTTTTCGGTTTCTATCACTGATATAATTAAACTTATTTACTGAAGAAATATCTAATAACCACTAGGTACGTAACTGCTGGTTCACCAAATTGCATAGTGGATCGTATTGCAATTCAAATAAGTTTATTACTGAACGATAGAGAAAACGTGGACAAAATCGATCCAAAGTTAATTAGGTACGTCTATCTACATTTGCGGTTGTGTGCCCAACTGTACATCGAAGGGTGGTATTCTAAACTTCATTTTACTGAGACTGTTTACCTCTACTACTATATTATAAAAAATTTCATACTTTACAAGATTATAAAATACAAGGGATAATAAAGTGTTTTCTCAGAATAATAAACATTTAGGCAGCAGGATGATTAAGAACTATTTAAAATATGAAAACATGAGAGTTGAAACCCATAATTCTCAGTAAGGTTCGGATATTATTAAATAATTAAAACATTGTAATACATGCTTTTTTCTTTACCATTTGAGTATTTACTTCCTACATTTGTAGGAAAGAAGACTAATTGTTCACTTATGAAATTTGCAAACTATCTCGACACACTTCATCCGATAGTAGTAGTTGTAATAGTAGTAGTGTTATCATAGATTTCTTTCTGTAAGACCTGTAAATGTTTTCTATACACTAATGAGTGTGGATAATGGGGCAAAACAGCTTGTTTTTCTGCCATCCTCTTTAAGGAACTCGGTGCGATAAAATATATGCATATTTAAAAGCGCATTGCACATTGCAAATAACCAAGCTAATCCATGTAAAGTACAAAAACAAAGTTGGCATTTTTTTGTTCGGCATGTTTAGAACGACTTTAGAATTGCACCCTACATAACCGAACCGGGTCTACATCCGGATGTTCCCGCTGTCGGGAGTTAACCTGATTTCATGCTACACTGGCGAGCTTTTATAAATTCTAAACTTAAGTGTTAAATTAATAAACAAAATGGATATCACACTTCAATTTTACTCCTGTGTACAGATTTAAAGATAGATAAGAACTTACTCGTGAAATATTCGAGTAATAGATACCAGAAAACCCTGGCAGATAATATGCCCCGAGGATACCCAACGAAATACCATTCCATGATAAGGGCCCAAAGCATCCAAAGTATATTGAATATAGTATTTTTAACAAATGGACTCCTTTCGTAGATATTGGGCCACTCACGGCGACCGCCATGAAAATTAACATACATACATACATATGCTCACGCCTGTTTTTCCCGAAGGGGTAGGCAGAGGTGTTGTTATCACAACACCCACTTTTCACCGAATTTGATTAAGTGCTAACGTGACAGATGGCGAGTCTCGCCGTCTCAGGCACTATACATACGTCTTTGAATTACTTCTCAGAAATATGCAGGTCTCCTCACAATGTTTTCCTTCACCGTAAAGCACGTGGTGTGAAATCACTATACATAAGTTTTTTAGAAAAACTCATTGTTACAGGCCCCGCTAGGATTCGAACTTGCGTCGCTTGCGTAGCAGGCGACTGTTCAAACCCCGAGGCCACCACGGCCACCATGAAAATTAAATGGAATTGAAAGAATAGATTAGATATACAAAAAAAAAGATATGCAATATACATATATATATTTTTATTATATTTTCTTTTTCTTTAGTTTTAAATAATATTAAAATTAATGTTTGCTAATTTAACTACGAATAAAATCATGTTACCTACCAAAAAAAAGTAGTTTTGGCAGTAGTACATCGACTGGTGGTTGTAAAATGAAATTCTAAAAACAATAATTATATTAATTTTAATAAAGTAAAAGTATTTTATTTTTTTAAATTTATATGGCTATCACCAGCCAATGCAGTATGCCAAATATGTGCATCAAAAAATCTCTAGTTTTGTTTTTGAAAAATCCAGGCATAACATTAAAAACTTAGGCACTAGTTCATTGATCCGACCAGACGCAGAGCGGTTTTCTTCTATAGTATAAATTCGACCAATTACCGCCGCGAAAAGAGGAGCCATTTGTCACAGGATAAAAAAACGTGGCCTGCCCCCGACCCGTCAGTCCATCTGTCTAGCTTGGACCTACATCAAAACCCTGGTGACTGACAGCTCGTATTTATAACAGTACGAATTGCAACTAGGTCGGCAAGAAAGCTTGTGGTCTACCTAACAATTAAGGCTGTTTTTATCAGGCGTCGTAAAAATCAAGGAACATATTTGTCTTGCTTCAATACCTACACTTTAAGGAATTTATTTTTATGTAGACCTATTTAGAACAAGCCTTCAATAAAATTTGATGTAGCCAGTGAACACGGACAACGATAAAATGAGGGAATATTTTATGGTTAGTAGTGTGGTTATGAGTAACAAAACTAGTCTGTACTTCATCGGATTCAGATAAGCTACTTTCATTTAATATTCCGATACCAAGGAATTAATTTTTATATTATTTTATCCTGACCTAGTTGTCCCGGGGAGAGTTAAAAAAAAGGTTGCGGTACCCGGGAACAGGTTAGGTAGGTGGTGTAGAAATAATAAGAAAGTTAATATTTACAATGTGGGTTCGTTTATTGAACGTCTGTTTCCTTAGCTAGTGGTGGTGAGTAAAGGTAGGGGTCCGACAGGGAACAGCCTGGTCTTCCTCAGGGAGGAGGATAGCGCCTGGTCCAGAGGTAGGGTCTGGGCCGGAGGTAGGTCGGTACTGGTTCAGGAGTAGATTCTGGGCGGAGGAAGGAACTGCACCAGATGTAGGGTCCGGGCCAGAAGTTGGTAGTATGATTGTTATGTAACCGGCATCCTGGAATGGAACAGCAGGCATTAGCTAGCTCGACCATGCACGGACATGCCCTAGTCGCAGCTCAGCATCCTACCCTATAACCCAAGCACCCAACCCTATAACCCTATAACCCAACACATTACTGTGTTGTGTTGCACATGTTGGTTTCCTCACGATGTTTTCCTTCACCGTAAAGCACGTGGTGTGAAATCACTTTACATAAGTTTTTTAGAAAAACTCATTGGTACAGGCCCCGCTGGGATTCGAACTTGCGTCGCTTGCGTAGCAGGCGACTGCTCAAACCTCAAGGCCACCACGGCACTTAATCATCTTCGGTGAAAAGTGGGTGTTGTGATTACAACACCTCTGCCTACCCCTTCGGGGAATACAGGCGTGAGCATATGTATGTATGTATGTCGCTGCATAATAAAATACTTTTATCTCTTTGGTATTCAGTTATTTTATTTGTACCTACTTGAGGGTTAAACCACAGGGGATAACTATGATCGCTTAATTTTCAGTATCAACATGAAACGTCAAACTTCAGAAGTTCTTAATACGCTCTGATAATGGTAGGCGCCCTGGTTAGTTCACGCATCATGAATAATACCTACTGACTGAGTCTGACGAGCTTTAGTAGCAATGCTTTTTCAGACTCTTAAGCAGATACAATTACCACATATGTATTTTGATTCGTTGTTAAATGTCGCGAAAAACCTTTGAATGTAAGAATAATGAGTTTGCCATGTCATTTCTCATCACAATAAGCCGAGAGTGCGACGATGAATAAATTACAATTACTGCTTTACATTGTGAGCTAAGAGAATTTCAGTGTCAATCTCTTTGTCTTTGGGAATGTTTACTCATATTGCACACATGCACACCTTAAAGAGATTTATTTTACCGTTTTACTGTTGATTAAAATAATATGTGCGAGATTGTAGAATTCATTCTGAAAAATTATTATATCGCAAGGAGAAACGGAATCCACTAATTGCCATAAGCTGCGTTTTTCCACATAATTCCGATTAGTCCAGTATCCCTAACACGAGTTTGCCTCCGTTTGCCCAATCTAAACTCACTAGCGCATCCACCGGATATTTTTGTGAGAAATTGTGTATCGCGTCATATCGCGCGTAGGTGACTTGAAAAACTGAAAATTCTCCTACAAATAATGTCGGGAGCAAGTATAGATTACGATAGCAGTGCAAAACTCGTGATAAGGGTTCTGCGATTCATGCATCTATTCATACACTTCCTTCGGTTACCAGAGATCCGAATTTTTTCCTCCTAATATAGTAGAAATAAAAATATAAATACATATGCTCACTCCTGTTTTCCCAGAAGGGGTAGACATATGTGTTGTGATAACACCACCCACATTTCACCGAAGTTGATTAAGTGCCAACGTGACAGATGTTGAGTCTTTCGCCTAATAATAGTAGTCTATTTATAAAAATATGAATTCTCTTAATTTAATATAATTGTAACTGGGTGCCGACGTTACCTTGGAGATTGAGCAGTCGCTTCCTATTCTAGGGGGGCCTGTAAAAAGAGGTTTCAAAAAAAATAACTTTCTATGTGATTTCACACCATGCGCTTTACCGTGAAGGAAAACATCGTGAGGAAACCTGCACATGTCTGAGAAGTATTTCAAAGACGTATGCATAGTGCCTGAGATAGCGATAGACTCATCAACTGTCACGTTGGCACTTGAAAAGTGGGTGTTGTTATTAACACACCTCTGCCTACCCCTTCGGGGAAAACAGGCAAGAGCATACGTATGTATGTAGCTGGGTCTTTTATGCATTAAATATATTGATTTTATTGTGGAAATAATAATAGCCGTTCTCATGAAATACGGGTTATGTACACAGTTTTTAATTAAACCGTTGTGTGCCATTATTAACCCACCCTATCGCTTGACATGCCCAATAAAGGAGAGTATATTAATAGGCCTTTGATGCAAAGATTAATTTCAAAGAAAACCATTAACTGCATAGATGTGAACAATAACTGTTCACAATGAACAATTCATGTATGAATACATAATTATATAAAAATATTTATCTATATAATTTATTAAAATCGTCGGAACAACAGATAATCTTTTTTTTTCTTTTTTTATATGAGTACCGTTACTCTCATATGTATTTAGTGAAAAGTTGTTATTTTGGAATTACAAATTACTCTTAAATTTTACTCATCTGTATTTTTTTACTAAAATAAAAACTGAGAATTAATTACATTTGTAAAAGATATACATTACAAGATAAATTTTATTGAACGCAGATATTAAATTATGCACATCAGACAAAATAATAAATATTCATACAAACCAAAACAAATCACATTACTCATAAACTAATGAAAGAATAATAAAAAATAAGTTTAATTTGTAATTCATAGTCACATAACACAGTCACAATATGAAATTTCATCTTACGGGAGATAAAAGTAAGCTTATTATATTTCATAAACATTAGGTATTACCCAAATATGACGTGTAGGTACATAAATACATATTATTTGGGTTAAAAATATTTTTCATTCCTGTAAAAAAATCCTCCCGACGAAAGTGCTTGGATAGAGAAATGTATTCAATTGAAAACATATTCAATAAATTACAGATTTAAATATTTCAATTCCATCGGCACCTGAAGGAGACATTTGTATGTAAAAAATCCATTTTAATCCCAGTCCTTCAAGGTTTATTGATCGAGAGTTGAATATTCAGCGCTGAGCTTAGACCAATATTTTCGCAGTCCAATTCGTTTTCTGCCTTTCTTTTTCATGACTAAACTTACGATAGAGCTTCAGTATTTTATACAGCTGCTTACAATGTTCACACACTCCTTACAACCCACAAATTATTGCGCTTAACTGGTATTGTTATATGGTTTGCTGGGTAGTTATAATTTAGTATATTGTATTTTTGTAGGTTATTTAAAAAAATATTAAGGTTATGGGATCTATTTTTCGGAGGAAGTGATCAGATAAATATACAGCAGTCTCCATACTCTCCATATAAGTACTGTTAAACATTTTTTTTTTATTTAGGGTGAGCAGAAGTGTACTCAAGTAATTGGGGGCGAGCTTATTACCACTAACGGGAATCTTATCCAGACACCGGACTCCAGATATTACAGATGGACCTCAAGTCCTCAAGACCTCAAGTTCCATAGGAGCGGCTGCGATCAACGAGGCAGTTATAAGCGATAGATAAGAATACGAAAGTAAATTTACAGTACAAAAATGAAAAGTCAAAGCTCAGAAGTTCTTAAAACGCTCTGCTTAAACCGATGATGGTATGATCCTCAGTAACCTATTTATTTTTCTTCAGATTCAATTCTTCTTTTTAACTAGCTGTGTCTCGCGGTTTCACCCGCGTAGATTTAATTTCATGCCTTTATTTCTCGGAATAGGGTTCCGATTTTTTTAAATTCTTCTAATTTTTCTATTTTTTCTAAAAAAAATCCTGAGCTACTCCTTGAAAAATCAGCTATCTGCCAGTGAATGTCCCGTTAAAACCTGTCCAGCCGTTCATGCGTGATGACGTGACAAAGGAAAATAGGGATTCATTTATATACATACATAGATTCTTTTCAGGCACCCATTTTAATACAACAAGCAAAAATGCTGCTGAAAATGAATCCCAAGTGAATATTTTAGTGCTGCAATTGAAAGATAATACAACACAAACCTTTTATTCGAATCTAGTCTTTGTTGTTTGAGCTGAACGTTGGCAAAAGTACACAGAGAACGTTCTGAGATACGCTGAAGTCTCATTTGAATGGCATATTCAATTTTAATAAACCTCTCTAAGCACCAACTTACATTATCAAGTCCGCAGCTTGACGCGAGCTCCCGTTGTGTCAGCGATTCTTTACAAAGAATACTTATTATGAGAGAATGGTGCTAAGAAAATATACCGAAGAAATTTCCTTTTGTTGGGCCAAAGGCAGTGCGACCTCTAAGCTACAGACGGCTGCAGTGACCAAAATGTAATGGCATCATAAGTTTTTGCCTTACCCTGTCTCTCGATTTGATGAATGTTTTTGATGACGGCAAAGCGCAATTTCCCTTGAATTTATTTTCCTTTTACATCTGGGTTCTTACAACTGGTATTCACTTGTTCTGACATTTCCTTTATTAAAGTCTTAAGTTATTTTTGCTGCATTTCGTTTTATGTACGCTTTTTATTGTTGAGCTTATTATTTTTCTTTTGGCAAACGTTTTTATTCGCTATCGCCTATATTAATTTTTATTAGTCGTCAATTTACTTGTTATTGAGTCCCAGAGCTTATCCAACGGGTAGAAAATCGTGCCTTTACGTATTGTAGTGAAACGTGAACTTGTGAACTAACAAATGGGATAAGGTTGTAAGTGTGTGTTTATCAATATACACACACATAAAATATGCAATGAACTATAATGTGATTATTATGTATATATGTGAGATAAACATCACAGATTCTAAACATCACATATTTTAAGCCTTAATCAATTTCAAAAGATAATAGTTTTTTTGTTTCAATAAACATAGCGGATCTCAGTGCGAAATATTATTTCCTATCGTTGCATTATTCAATATCCATGCTACAAGACGACCATTAAATTGTAGGTGTGCTAGTTAGTGGCAAAATGTATGCGCGGCTTTACACGTCTCATAGCTTTCCATCCGACATATGAATATATTTGAATAATTCACGTAGGCTGGTTTCAAACGCTTTTGTCGAGTGTTTCCTTAACGAGCCAGCGAATAATAGACCGGTAGCATTATTTTCTAAGGTATAAAAGAATTAAATGCCTCTTTACGTTACGAGAATATTTTCCATAACGGAAAGAGGAAATAAATCGCATTGTTAAACTACAATTGTTAAGGAGGAGCTCGTGGCACAGTTGCTATTGCGCATATCATTCGATCATCTAAGTTAAGCAACCCTAACCCTAGCCAGTAATTGGATGGGTGACCGCCCGAGGTCCCTCCATGCCTCGGAGAGCACGTTAAGCCGTCAGTCCCGGTTGCCAATTTATCATCTTTAGTAATCGTTACAGCTCAGTCGGAGGCCTAAAAATAGACTGACAACTAGTTTACCCAGATTTTCCTCGTCAAAGGGGTTGCAAAGGTCGGATAGCAGTCGCTTCGTATAAAATCAGGTGATCAGCCACATCGGGTTGAACCAAGTAACAATCCCAAATGTATGGGATAAGGCCAGGGTGATGATGATGTTAAGCTACAAATCTTCTTAAAAAACACTTTCAAGGTCAGGTACATCGACAGAAAATTTACATGGTCTTTTTTCCTGCAAAGATTTATTAAAAATTATAAAATTATATATCTATGTCGAATGGATTATATTTCCCTTTAAACCCATTATGTCTATGTTACTAGCTGTGCCTCGCGGTTTCACCTGCGAACATTTAGTTTTATGCTGTATTTCTCGGAACCTTAATACATCTTAAAACATCAGCTATCTGCCAGTGAAAATACCATTAAAATCGATCCAGCCTTCTCAGAGATTAGCCGGAACAAACAGTGCTGTATATTTACTGTTCATTGGTGTGTCAAGTTTTTATTTTCGAATTACAAACAGACACTTCAATGTTATTTATCTGTATAGATTAATTCGAGGAAATACATAAAATTGTATGCAAATCTAGCCTTTTTCAGTGACTTCTTCGGTGTTATTCTTTTTCATTACTCAATGGTCTAGATACTTACAGCCATTAGATTCCAAATTGAGTATAGAGTGAAAGGCTAACGAACAGATAGACGACTCATCTACCCACAATGTAGTCTCGAAATTATTACTTTTTCTTGAATCTGTAAACACTCTCTTCATCTGACAAGTAACAGGAGGCTTTTTCCCATGTACAGTATTACATTTAGCTTCGAGTGACGATTTTTAAAATTATTACGAAACGTTGACTTTTGTCTACTATTTTTAAATTAAAAAAAATATGCTCACGCCTTCCCAGAAGCGGTAAGCAGAGGTGTTGTAACAACACCCACATTTCACCGAATATGATTAAGTGCCAAGGTGACAGAGGGTGAGTCCATCGCCGTCTCAGGCACTATACATACGTCTGTGAAATACTTCTGAGACATATGAGGGTTTCCTCACGATGTTTTCCTTCACCGTAAAGCACGTGGTGTGAAATCACTGCGCATACTTATGTGATTAGAAAAAGTCATTGGTACAGGCCCCGCTGGATTCGAACCCCGAGGCTACCATGACTCTTTTTCTTTAGAATTTAATAGGGATTTTTAGCTGTTTAAGTGTGAGTCACACCGATATTAAAGTCCGCAACGCAGTTTAGTGTGTAGTTTTGTAGAACGACGCGTTCAAATAGACAGAACATTTTTTTAATGGAGATGGCGACTTCAATCTATACGATTTAACTAGATGTGTCCTGCGGTTTCACCCACGTAAATTTAATGTAACTCCCGCGGAACCCAAAATGTGCCTTTGAAAAGTATCCTAAGTTACAACAAGTCCCGTTAAAATCTGTCCAGCCATTACGAAAAAATTTAAGAAAAATTGTTTTTTTTTAAATTAGATCCGTATATGTACTTTCATATGCAATTAGTGAAAAGGTGTTATTTTGGAACTACAAACAGACACTTCAATTTTATTTATGATGTATAGATTACTAATATCGATTTTAGATCAAATAGAAGCTTTGATTAAGATCTAAAGGAACAGCAGTAACAATTCAAGAAAACGAGCGATGTTCCAGAATAGAGCGATTCTTATCTAAGTAAAATACAATGAGTCTCGGATCCCATTTGGAAGGCGTAAATGAATCTTCCAATTCACACCATTTGCCGGCAGCCGGTATAATCTCATTATCTGTTGACTCGTTAAGTGCAATTGCACTACTCCAAATTGCATCCAAAGTTCCATTGTTTTCTTGAACCTTGAGTAAAGAACAATGTGCTATTTCTTAAACAAAAGGACTTATCGTTGCAAGAATTGTATTGTTTGTCCTTGGGTTGGTAGTGTGTTGATGTTTTTTTATTGTGATTATCTGTAAATTGAAGATGTTTTGGTTTGTTCAAAACGTCTTAGGGTAGTTCTATCCAAATTGCTTTTACCTCAAATTAAGCTCTTACTTTTGTAGAATTGGTAGATATTGTAGTATTCAGTGATCAAGAGATTTGACTAAAAAACTTATATATCTAACTTCAAAACATTTTAACGAGCAATTCTAGTACATATATAACCCAAATCTCGGAAACGACTGCTACGATTTTCATGAAATTTTGTACGTTGGGGGTTTCGATAAATCGATCTAGCTCGGTTTCATTCTTTGAAAACTTTCTAGAACAACGACCAAAGCTCGGCCATCCAGGTAGGAAATAATAATAACATAGCTAAAATTTCCAATTGAATTTGGAATATGATTCTGAAGATTGTTTCGTTTCAAGTTAATTTTCATTAAAAGTCAATTAAGTAACAAAACGATCGCAATATTTTAAATAAGCCTTTACCTACTTCACCGTGAAGACAATAAGGTGATCTAATAATAGCTCTAATTTAGCGGCTTTTAGTAAGCGTAGGCACCCGCAAGCCTAAGTGTAGGGTAAGTAGATGGCAATTGACCTACATTTAGTTAAATGAAGTCATTAGCAAATCAGGTAAATCGCCCTTTATCCCGGCGTAGCTGGTTAGCTTTGGGAGTTCGTCGTTCTCATCAATCTGGATCGTGACAGGTATACTTTACCTTCATCCTGTGTACACAATACTTATAATTTCAGGTAATTTACTGTTATTTAAACCTATTTTGCATACCTGTATATATCTTCTTTATATGTATTAATTGGTTATTATTCAACCATACGTGTATATGTCATTGAACTCCTCTTAAACGGCTGGACGTTTTGGTAGCGCCCTGTATGGTTTAGATTAAAAAATCCGCCCAGTAAATTGTACTGCAAGTAACAAGGTTATTTATCTTTGCAGGACAACGTCTGTCGGGTCCGCTAGAATATTACATATTTTTGTGATTTATTTTATTCTGAAAATTGTAAAAAAATTTTGAAAAGAGAGATTACCGAGTTTCATGCCGGGTTCTTCTCAGTAAAAGCAACCTTCCAAACCCGGCGATAGTATGTATAATCCTGATTAATAATGTCGCTATGATATCATATTATTAAATAAACACTGACAGAAGTGGCCGAAGCTGGTGGAGGCGAATTGTGAGCTTCAGGCAAACCACGATCTTCAGTAATGGAGGACAGACATTAGAGTGTATTATAGTAGCAGCCTTATATAGTTATATTCTTTTGAAAGTTGTCGATATGTTGCCACTTGTATCTTGACTTATTAATTTGGAAGACGACTTTATTCGAAAGAATATTTTGTGTATTCAAGCATGAGGCAATTAACTCAAAAAGCAAATCAGTATAATACTTGTCTGATAAGAACCACACACAGACGAAATCTAATATTTCTAGTCCCAACAAACACGTTTTGTTAAACTAACATTATTGGAAGGCATAATACCCAATTATGTACGCTTCTTGAGTATGTGTAAAAAAATATACTGGTGCAAAAAGTTGCGTTCTATTTATTATCTAATAAAACGTCGTGTCGCGAGACACCCTTCTGAAACGCCTTGCGCATTACGTGTAAAATCGAATTTATATACAAAATTCAATAAATTTACAAAATAAGACGTACCTGTACGAAGTATTTTTAAACTCAACCAAAGAATACATTGGTCTTGAAAACGCAAACCTCTCTAGTCGGCACTATTACTTTACGGGATCAGCTTTCATACTCCAAGGCTTTTAGTCTTAGTGCATCACTACTATACCTTTATTTGTTCTCACAATAAAATATAGTGTAACAGTCTTCCAAGATATTAAGATTTGTAAATGTTTAGGAACAGATGTATGTAACAAACTTATACACCGCCGCATTGAAGTTTGGATGACACATTGGGTCCAAACTTTTAGGCGAACACTTTTGTCACATATAAAAAGTCGTATAATTTTTTTTTATATTACACGTTTATTTTAAGGCACAGTTTATGGGAATTCATTTTGCAAGAAAAATAAGCAGTTTTATGTTCCACTACTCTACAAGCATCGAACTTTTAGTAACCTCCCACAACTACAGTTTACAACAAACGTAAATCGTGAGTATAACGACGAATAGAATATATTTTATTTCTCAATTGATATAATTACCATCAGCCGATGCTCTATGATAAGAATGTGTGCCTAAATAGTCTCAACTCTGTATAAACAATATTATTTTGGTCGTGCATCAAGCCCCAAGGTAATACATGGAATAGCAATTTACTCCGTACATTATCAGTAAGTTTAATGTATTCATTAACGGCGCTTCATTTATAGTAAGGCCCTTAAGTGGATACTAAACTAATTTACACTAACAACTCGGCGTCACGTTGAACAAGATAGAAACTATTATTGTATTTGAATACTGAACAAATATTCTTGATCCTTCCACACACAGTATAATAATGAATTATAGTCACGTAACGTTCCAATGTTATTCCAAGTAGAGACCTATTATTACTTCAATAGGTTTATAAAATAACACGTACGAACAAATTTAATTACAGCGCCGTAAAGTGCCATGAATTCTGATGAAGCGAATTTTGGCTTAAACAAGCTTTGGGCCTTGGGTTATAACTATCATTCATAGTAAGTACTGCGGCAAATACACGCTCAATTAACATGCACCATTTCTACGGTACTATTACTTACATGAGTGTGCAAACTTGGCAAAACTTAAGTACCTACTTCGGGATGTTCCAGGCATTATCATTACTTTGATACAATTAACAAGGGACAATTTATTATTATCGTATGAAGGATATGTAATTATATTCCCATAGTTTATTGTCGCCGCCTTGAGGTTTGAGCAGGCGTCTGCTATGAAAGCGACGCAAGTTCGAATTCCAGCCGGACCTGTACCAATATTTTTTTATAAAATTACTTATGTGCAGTGACTTTACATCACGGGTTTTACGGTCAATTAAAACATCGTTAGGTAACCTGCATATGTCTGAGAAGTAATTCAAACACATGTGTATACTGCGTGAAACGGCGATAGACTCATCATTTGTCACGTTGGCACTTATCCAACATCGGTGAAAAGTGGCTCTGCCTACCTGTTTGGGGAACACAAGCGTGAGCATATGTATATAGCTATGCCCAATTCATGGAAATCCAATACATATACGAATATGACATATTTTGGTGTAGAAGTCGCAAATGCTACTGCGAAACACGAGGTCATGGTGCGATCCCCGAGTCGGACAAACTGTTATTGGATTTTTCCATCTGTAATTTCCCAGTAGCAGTTCGGAGTTTGGATTAGGGCACTATAAGAATACCTCTACGTCATTCGGGGAATACGGGCTTAAGCATAAAATTTAACAAGTCTATTTTAGTATTAAAAACTTTTTTGTAAGGCAAGGAATCTCGTAAAACAACACAATAGAAATATCATCTTAAAATATTGTCCGATCGGAATCCTATCCAAATGTGGTATTTACATCTTACAAAATCTAAAATCAGTAAAAAATCATCTCAACAGCTTCCCGATGACTTAAAATAAGTCGCTACGGTACAACTACGGTTTCCATAGCGTGATACTCTTTGGCTACATTTACAATATAAAGATATAGTATATACATACATACATACATATGCTCACGCCTTACATACATACATATTCCCCGAAGGGGTAGGCGGAGGTGTTGTTATTACAACACCCACTTTTCACCGAATTTTGATTAAGTGCCAACGCGACAGATGGCCGTCTCAGGCACTATACATACGTCTTTGAATTACTTCTCAGAAATATGCAGGTTTCCTCACGATGTTTTCCTTCACCGTAAAGCACGTGGTGTGAAATCACTGTACATAAGTTTTTTTTAAAAACCCATTGGTACAGGCCCCGCTGGGATTCAAACTTGCGTCGCTTGCGTAGCAGGCGACTGCTCGAACCCCGAGGCCACCACGGCTCTATAGTAAATACAGAAACATTTAACACAATGTATTAAACAATCCGAACCAACGCTGCGTAATACTTACAGTACCTAACACTGAACCATTACATTCATCCTAAAACTGACTAACGCCTCTTAAACGACCTTGAGGTTGTTTTACGCTTCACACTAGTTAGGATTATGCTACAGTCTTAAACGTTATAGTTACGCCCTTGCGGCAAGGAAACAATGTGGACGTCAGATAGATTAGCTAAATTGTTAACAGCTTTTGTTTTAGGATTATGTCCTAACAATGCCTTGTTAGATTTGTAAGGTAATTATAGGCGTTCTTGATGTTGTTGAACAATTCAAGGACAGAAACCAGGTATTGTCTTCAAGGGACTATATAGGGAAATCTATTGACTCATTAAACGACTAAGCTGTGGATTGTGAACGATATTTTTTCTTCTTTCGTACACTCAATAACGAAATGTTTAATATAGAGTTTTATTTAATCCCTCTTAATTTTACTTAATTCACCAATCTTTACGTACATTCTTATATTATTTTCCTTCTATATGTTTTTACAATGGGAGGTTCATAATAGACCATCTATAATTCAAATTTGGAAGCTACCCGATTGGGGCTGTCCTCTTAATTCCAGAAGATCGGTTAGGATTGGGGTTAATCGCTACTTCAGAGCAGTGACGCTATTCCATTTCCATAAGGAGGGACTTATTTTTTTATTAAAAGACGTGTATTACGCCTCATTGCTAAAGGCTTTCTCTTACCGTCCCTAGATTTTCGGGAAAGTAATGCCAGAAAATGAAAATGAGAGATATCAAAGTCAAAGTCAAAAGTATCTTTATTCGATTAGACTTTTTACAAAGTACTTTCAAATCGTCAGAATGACATAATTATACATGCTACCGCCAGGTTCGGAAGGTGGCTTTTACTGAGAAGAACCTAGCAAGAAACTCAGTAATTACTCTTTTCAAAAATATTATACATTTTAAAGAATACAAAATAAATAATTTAAAAAACGTAAGCTCATGGACAATGTTCCAATGCACAAATGTCGATAAGAATTAACATAACTAAAAATGTAGTACATCTACTTTACACTAAAAAATTTGATACATATGGTGCTTCCACACTGTTGTTGAAAAACACTTAAAATATCCACTTGCATTCACAAATAATAATTTGTCACTACAATGCAATATTAATATTCAATATCCAGAATTTTTTATTTGAAAGTGTTTTTGTTAATTTGTGATCGTAAATGAATATTTGAATTCACGACGGCACAATTGAATGATCGGTGGGTGGTCACAGTGTTAATTTAAACTAAAAATTTGCAAAACAGACTTAAACCAGAATTTCTCAGCCAAAGGAGGAATAAATAATGTATTTTTAATCCACTGGGCGGCCTAATACTAAAACTCAATTTGTTTAATATAATATTAAGATGATGAGATCCCGTAATCCCTCAAAGGACTACTAATTTGAATTTAAACTCCATTATAATAATTTCGGGAAATCTTTATTTACTTTATGTCTGTTTTTTCTCAATTAATACTGTGGATATCCTGATTTAAGTCCCGTTCTCAACCAAAGAGTTTTGTAATTATATTAAATAAACGATATATATTACCATAAACTTAATGTTGATGAGATACATAGTGCAAATTAAACAAATTCAACCGTCTTTGTGAAACTGTATAACTACTAGGCTATTTTCAGTACCATCCAAGTTGAGAAGTATTAGAATGTATTTTTGTAAATTGTCTCTATTATAGTTTTCTTTTCGTTTCATATATAAGCGCATTGGCACTAGCTATAGGTTATACGTTTAAACCTACACATCTATACATCTACACAGATAAAAATTGAAGTGTCTGTTTGTAATTCCAAAATAACTGCTTTTCACTAAATGCATATGAAAGTATACACAGTATTAATATTGAAAAACCATTTTTTTTTTAAGTTTCGTTTCTTTATCTATCTGTCTGCCTGTCTGATTATTCCGGCTATTAATTATTTAAAAAAAACATTAGGGTTATTATTATTAAAAAAATACTCTACGCGGGTGAAACCGCGGGGCATCCTGCTCATCTTGTAAAACGTAAATCAATCCCATATTTTGCCAGTCGTCAACAGTGAAACAACTTTACTTGTGCCTAGTACAATAACAAAATCTAGATGACACTGTTATAGGAATATTATATAGGAACGCGAGGAGAGTTAGAACGACATATGCTTCGACCGCTGCTCAATCTTCATAGTTATAGCCCGCCGTGAGAACCCCATCCATCGGGGCCCGTCAAGATGTCCTTTCATTGCCTTTATCGTCAACAGCAACGATCGCTTGCATACCAAAGAGTTGTAGATCTGAATTCATGGATTTCTTCGACATAGAAATAACGCCAATTCGGAAAAAAAATTGTTGGTTCACCTCTCCTCAGGTCCCCAGGGCGAGGTCAATTTATTTCAACATACATACATACATATGCTCACGCCTGCATCCCATGGGGGTAGACAGAGATCACCGTTTGCCACATGCTATTATCCATCCATACAACAATTTATTTCAAATAATTTGTTTTCCGTATCATTTAATAACGTCATACATAAAAATGTTATTCCATATCAATAACATAGCTCGAATAGTTTCCATCACAAAGTCCAAGTATCTTATATTGCTAAAATATCTCCGCCGAGTTCAATGGAATTCAGGAACTTGCAGTATCCCGATACGTGGGCCGGCCCCGCCTCATCCCGGTCCAGCACAAAAAACAAATATTATAGAAGGTCCGCTTCCCACATTACTAAAGATTCGCACAAATACAGCCTCACGCGTACAAGTTCGTATCGCCTTGGGATAACGATATAACTTGAACCCACGCCCTCGTCAATATGCTCGTATGTACGAGAGCTGACCGTCTGTTTGTATTAATTTTATGTCGGCAGGAACGAAGCTCTTTATTATGAGCCTCAATATTGTACGTGCCATGAAATTTTATTACTTGTCACTGCAAAAACTGAATTTTATGACAGGAAATGTGTTAGCTACAATAAAGGGTAAAAACAAATTGATTCTCCTTATGTTATAAAGAAAATAAATTAATGTTCACATTTTGTGTCTTAGTATCTATATAAAGTAACAAGGAATCATACTCGTGGAAATAGTTAAGATCCAAATAAAAACCGGTCATAGCACACAGAATCTAAGGAAAAAACATTTGTCTAGCCTTATAAAAATGAAGGGACCGTTACAGGCATGTTATATCCTAAACTTCTTACATCTTTATTTTCGTATATCCTTATAAAAACTAACTGGTACCTAAATCGGTCGTGTGTTAACGCCCTAAGGGCGACGAAAGTTCAATATCTATCCGATAATAGTACACTATTATGTAACTATGTACAACCCAGGTAGTAATATGTACATCTCAGATAACTTATCTTACCTGTCGCTATTGAATACACTATTAAGCGATAAAGCAGCTTGTATTGTGTACATATTGTACTCTCTACCTGCTATGTGTTTTCTAAACGAATCAAGAAAATAATGATTTTTACAAAGATACTTTTCTGCACACACTTTCAATAATATGTCGTACGTAAATTTTTGGATTCACAGTTTGCATACGGCGTACGTACATGTTCACGTCAGTCTTTCTCGTAGGAAAAGGTCCTCTGCCTATTCCTAGTTATAGAATCCTGTAGTTATAGAACACCCACATTTCACCAGTTATGTTTATGTCCCATGTAATAGGGGGCGAGTCTATTGTCATTAACCGGGTTCTGGCCTTCATACTGGGAAATAGTAGATGGACCCCACTTTGCCTGACCCTTGGATCGAACCGAGGCCCTCGTATTCCGCAGTAGCGCTTGTGATCACTAGACTACCGAGGCAGCCTATATAATTACTAATGTAATCCTGCCTTCGGGAACTCGTGAATTAGCCAAGAGGGTCTATATCTAATACTTTTGCGTCATTCTGAAAGGATTCCAGAAGGTGAGATACCGATAGACAGATTCCGATTATGATATGTTACAAGAAACGAAATAATCGGATTCGGTCAAATATTGCATCGAGTCAACCCCATAAACCCGCTAGCAATGAAACAATCGAGAAGTTCTTAGATTGTTATGGTACAAGTGTTTGGTTCGAGTCGCGCCGAATCTAGCCGAATACGACGATCGTAGACCGATGCAATGCATCGAGCCGTGTTCGATAAGTGACATGCGAATCGGACTCGCTACCATCGACTGCGATTGAATACAATCGAGACACATTGAGATGTCCGGTCAGCTCTCGCCATTAACAGTACAAAAACACCCTCATTTCATACAAGATGTACATATATTGCATGGTAACGGTTTTGTGGGACATCGTCCTAATTTTATTTTTCTTATCTAATAGGTTAGATAAATAATCCTAACAAAACAATTTTGCTTCCAATAGACATGACCCCTGTCTTTCAGTCCTAAATATAACTACAACAATTGTATTGGTGGTGATTTTAACCCTTTTCCGGTCAATTTGGAGTTAGTTCCATTTAACTATTAATTATTAGGCGTCTACGCACACAAACAAACGTAACGAATCAATGTAATATAATTTTCTGGTCCAAATGTATAAGCCAAAATCTATTAATCCAGAACCCTTGCGCAAAATTTGTATGCGGCACAAATTAAATTGAAATTCATCAAAACCTCGCAAAGTTAACCTCCAATTAGAACTACATGTTACCTCTAAAACACTCGCAACACCAAACATGAATGTTCTCGTTAATCACAAAACTCATTTGAATATTCAAAGCAATTTAATTCGAAGCTGTGACGTGTAAGCGGAGGCAGTACATAAATTTTCTTTCTAATGCAATATACGTTGCTTCCAAAGATTATATGAAGCAGCGCTTTTAATTCGCATTCGAGGTGGTACTTACAAATGCGGAGTCCACAATTTGCATACTAAATTGTAAACCAAATACCAGGCCGGGTTCAGAGCTGAAACATCTGCCTGAGATAAAACTGCCTGCTTCTCAGTGTGAAGCGGTTTGCATAGCTTACAGCTTTTACAGATAAAAATGCAACTATCCGCTTTTATCGGTTTCTGTTTGTTGAGAAAATACGATGCTTTTGGAAATTGATCCAATATTTTTTTTATTGCATTGGTTACTTCGACAACTCCTTTACAACGATTATAACGTTCTTTTAAATTTCAGTTTGCAACGTTGACGCTACTATCTAGAGACAATGTGTCGTCAGAAAGTCCAAATATTTACTATTATTTTACTTTAAATGTAGTTAAAGTGACAATTGACACTTATAAGAAGAACCTTAACACGACAATGCATTGTAATACAGCGATTAGCTTCCTTTGAACCGACAAGTGATTCAATAAAAAATGTACAAGCAATTTAACCGTTCGAAAAGAAAATCGAACATCGAACGAATGTATCAAGATAATGTGCCTACGTTGAGGTGATTTATACTTTTTTGGTTTGAACCAAATGGCTCTTGCCAAGATCAATACCGGAAAAAAAGGAAAATCAGTTCTGACTTTATCGCGTGTTAAATCGGCGATCCGTTGCACGTTTAGCGAGAGAATTAATGCACCTTGCATAAAGCCATTTTTTTGTTTTTTCCTATCTCGATGTCGAATCGTTACTTTATTCGTAGTAAATTATGACAGTTATATGCTAGAAACGTGACATCGTGTTCGATGTCCTTTCTTCCTAATTGTAACTCGAAATACTTTGTTTTGCTTTAATTCATCTCAAATTCTAAGTTATTAGGAACACAATGAATCAATCGCTTAACTAAGTTAGCTATAATACACTCGGGAACAATGAATCTGGGTCACTAACTTATACCGTAATATTTCGGAAACTAATGATGATATATTCGAATAAAAGTATTACATGGATATAAATATTAAGTTTTAATTTATTTTCTTCTTCTTTACCATAACACTCTTAAACGCTACGGGTTTCAACCAAAATAGTTGCGTATTTACTTACGAGCTTACTAAATGTATAATGTTCTGTGTATATAAAACTCTTTTAAATATAACCGCGTATTCCTATTAACATTTCCCCTTGATACAGCGAATGTTATTTACATCATAAAACAGAATTGCGTAGCCTCTTAAACGTACATTTGAGAGGTTTACGCAGGAGTCATTGAAATATAACCACAGATAAGTCCGGGTCGCGATCTCAACTTACCTCCGCAAAAAAGGTAATAAAGCCTGACCCTTGGATTTCAAATGTAAATCCATCCCGGCTTGCAGACATTTAAACATTTTGGCTGTTTGTTAGAGCGTACAGTTTCACCTTTCGGCATGCGATGTTTTTGGGACAAGGCGAGATTTCTGTTGTTTGCATTCACCATTCAAAATTAAGAAAGAGAAAAAAAATCAAAAGTGTCGCTATCTGTAAAGCTTTTACAGTTAATCATCAAAAGTTACTAAACATGTGAACAGACGGACATACAGAGATGCACATGCCCATAAAATTACTATTGCGCATTCAAAGGTTCAAAGGACCTATTCGTTATTGGACCTATACATTATTCTAAGAGCCGTGGTGGCCTTGAGGTTTGAGCAGTCGCCTGCAAGCCACGCAAATTCGAATCCCAGGGGGCCTGTACCAATGAGTTTTACTAATAAACTTATGTACACTGATTTCACTTCACGTACTTTACGGTGAAGGAAAACATCATGAGGCAACCTGCATATTTCTTAGAACTAATTCAATAACGTATGTAAAGTGTCTGAGACGGCGATGGACTCACCATCTGTCACGTTGGCACTTAATCATCTTCAGTGAAAAGTGGGTGTTGTGATTACAACACCTCTGCCTACCCCTTAGGGGAATACAGGCGTGAGCATATTTTATGTATGTACAATATTCTGGTCAAATTCAAATTCAAAAATATCTTTATTTGATTAGGCTTTTGCTAAAGTACTTTCAAATCGTCAGAAGGACATAATTTATACAGGATTATACATTCATGTTTTTTGAGTCATGATGGCCTCGGGGTTTAACAGTCGCCTGTTATTCAAGCGACGCAAGTTCAAATCCCAGTGGCACCCAAACCAATATTTATTTGTGTTTTGTGTTCCAACTTATGTGCAGTGATTTCACACCACGTGCTTTACGGTGAAGGAAAACATCGTGAGGAAACCTGCATATGTCTGAGAAGTAATTCAAAGACATATGTATAGTGCCTGAGACTGCGATGGACTCACCCTCTGCCACGTTGGCCCTTAATCATATAGTGTGAAATGTGGGTGTTGTTGTTACAACATCTGTACTTACCCCTTCTGGGATGGCGTGACCATATTTTTATGTTTTTTATTGGTACCTTTCAAAATAATCAGTTGTCAATTATAAGTATTTTATGTCAGCTGCCTTTTCCTTGCTCTCTCTCGAATTTAGTTCAAATTTAAGCTATCGTCTATACATACATAATAGCTCCCCAGGTAACACAGAAACTTAGGTAAGGTGAGTAGAAACTATCTCAGATAGTAAACAACTACAGAAGTTCAACTCAATACTAGTATTCCCCAAAGGGGTAGGTAGAGTTGTTGTACACTCACATTTCGCCAGTTATATTTAGGTGGCGAGCGTTTGCCATTGACTGAGCACTAATTAAGACTCCGGACTGCACTGGGAAATTATTGATGGATAAACCCTATATTTTTTTTCTTGTAATGGGGATCGTGCCCAGGACCTTGCGTTCCGCAGTTGCGATTAAGTCCACTAGAGCAATGTGGTTTACAGATTGTTTTTAGAATTTTCATCAATCTTTAATTTTTTTTAAATTATTATTTGTGTATTGCTATTCATGTTTGAAATAAAATATTTCATATATTTCGAATATATCTTCAAATGACTAATTAATAGTTAGATGTATCTAGTTTGTTGATAAAACATTTATTTCGGTTCCATTTATCTGATCCCATGCGGATAAGTTAAACTGTTATGCCATAAAAAGACCAGTTAACAAGATAGGGTACTTAAAGTCAGGCATAAGTTATATTCATTAGGCCATAATTGCATTTTCTAACTCAAGAAAGCACCCACCTACTGAGAGGAGAGAGAGAAAAAAATAAAATAATGCCCAAAAACAATTTGCAACTGCCATTAACGACCAACTTGGTCTATATTTTCATATTTAATTTGTTTGGTTGGTAGATTTATGTATCAATTATGTGTTTGACACAAGATTTATCTTCGTAACTTTCATCTCTTTAAGTATTTGTGAAAATTGAGTGCGAATAAATTATATTAAGCAAATTATACTTTATGTAGCTGCTCATAACGTATCTTTCCCATCGTAAAAGTAACTTCGTTTACTTTTTCAAAGTAGCGAAGTAAATAAAATGTGGTCAGTAAGTAAAATCCTTAAATAAACAGAAAATCATTAGTTAGTAGGTAATAATTTGGATACGTTACAAAGAAGAAAGGATAGTGTAGGTAATATTTTTGTAACTACTTAGTATTTCTATTGTATTTCAAACGTTCTTTAAATTTGCCTGTGTTAATAAACCGCAATACGAAGAATCCCTTACAAACAAGACGTGTCTTAAAAAAATCGACTATTACCTTTTTTATATCCTACACGGAACACGGTAAAAAGTTCAATTAATGATTGGGATGAATTTACAACAACCCTTTCAATGTTCTGTGTATATAGTTATCAGTTTAATTTCCATGACTTTTAGTGAACATAAAAGCAAAGTGTTCATCGATTTCCAATACAATCGCTTTAGATATTCTATTATCCAATAGAATTCTAATAACATAGCGGTTCTTCACAACTTCTTCAATTTCGTAAAGCACAAAATGTTAGCAAAGGCACAAACCAAATGAAGACGCACGACATTGTTTTCTTTGTATCCCAAAATGAAGCGGTTTCCGTTGAGTAAACAGTCAGTAACTTTCCCAAATAGCCTTTTTAATCACGGCCTAATGATGTCCACTTAACGATACAATTATATAAAGAGCAGCTAGCCCCTGCTGGGGACTTTACCTCCACCTTACAGAAGATCGTAGCGCACCCTGTAGAGGGTAGTTAGTCGCTGTACTAACTGTAGTAGTCAACATGTTGTAAAAGAAAAATCATCTTTACTTACTAATATAATAAAGCTGAAGAGATTTTTTGTTTGGTTGAACGCGCTAATCTCAGGAGCAACGTTGCAAAAATATTTTGGTGTTGGATAGTTCAATCAATCCTGAATGGCATCGGCAATCCCAAGGCATTTATAACATCACTAACAAAGCTTCAATGAAAAATGTTAAAAAAACGGGATAAAATATTACTAAGGAGCAAAGTTTTTATTGTTGAGCCTACGCGGGTAAAACCACAGCTAGTTATTTATAAAGTAAAGTAGGCAACGCACGAGTAACACTTGATATCACAAGCTGTAAATTCAAAGACTGCATCTGCTGCTTACCATCAGGCGGAATGTACACGTTATTATTAGTAGTGTGGTATTGAAATGAGTTTGTATGTGAGAATGATAGATAATGTATGGGAAGAGAAGGAATAATATTGTTGACGGATGATATGAAAAAAGAAGAAATACAACGTGAACGACGGATAGCAGAAGAAGTATGTTCATAATTATATTACATATTAACTTATTAAATATACTATTTAAATATTAACACGTAAAGAAACCTTTATATTTGAAAATATTTTATTTTACTTTCAAATACACCAAACTACAGTAGTGTAAAACAAAGACTCCAAATCAGCTTTATTCCCCGTGGGTCAATTCATCGGTACCAAATTGAATGCCTTCATTTAATATGCTCTACAACGACGCGGGCCCTGAGAAACACGTCTAATGAACCATTGAACACATCGACACACGACACGCTAAAAGTGTGAGCTTTTGCAAAACTTTTTTCTTTAAAATCTATACTGTAAAATGAAATTGAAGTGTCTGATGGTAATTTTAAAATAATGCCTTTTCACTGAATACATTTGCTACTAAAATTGAAAAAAATAATAACCAAGTTTTTGTCTCTAAAACGACCGTATCTTTTAAAGGTTTCAAGAGAATTTTAACGGGACTTTCACTGGAAGATAGCTGATATTAATATGATTTAATAGTATTCCGCGAAATAAGTCATCCATGAAAATATGACTGTGTTGTTGAAATCGCGGCGCACAACTAATCTGTTACAAAAATAAATAATTTTTGCATAGTACATGCTGGCCTCATTTCAAAGATTATAACTATAGTCACTGATGACTAGTTATGATTATATTGAAATCTGGTCGTGTAACTGAATATTAAAAAAGTTACGTGAATAAAATATGTAGTAATATTTGAAGAAGTGTCCCAATTGGGACATGTTTTTTCATATACATCTGGCACTACAGTCGTGTACTGTTTTAAAATTATATGTGTTGTGCGGTTCTATGCAAGGAGCACCCGTGATGATACATTTTGGGTCCACATTCCTTTATAGCTGATGCAATAATTGACTGGGCACACATTTTTATTCCGTAAACACCGACGCCACGCGTCTAAGCTAGGACGTGACAACCCTCGAAATCTCTTTTCTTTAGCTAAAATCTTTTCGTAAAAAATGCTTACGAATTGGACTGGTATTTTTTAACTGAGCAAACGCTTCTACATTTTAGTTACAAACCAATAAGTTTCATAAACAACCGTTGAAATTCTTGATAAGGGAGCCGTCAAAGTTATCACGGAATTCGGAAGCAGTCGTCTGCTACGCAAGTTCGAATACCAGCGAACCCTGTTACTAATGAGTTTTTCTAAAAACTAATGTTCAGTGATTTGACACCACGTGCTTTACGGTGACGGAAAACATCACCGAAACCTGCATATGTCTGAAAATTAAAACAAAGATGGCAATAGACTTACCATCTATCACGTTGGCACTTAATCGTCATCGGTGAAAAGTGGGTTAATACAACACCTCTGCCTAACCCTTCGGGGAATACAGACGTGAGCACATGTATATATGTAGCCCATGTATGTAAATTTTTATAAGTTCGCGTCGCGCCTCACGCGACCTAAAGAATGACTACTGCGCATTTAAGGTACTACTACTCATAACTCGTGACGGCATCTATATTCCTACTGCTTCTTCTCAGTAAAAGCAACCTTCCGAACCTGGTTGTAACACGTATACCTACTCCTGTGTAATCGTGTCGTTATGACGATCTGAAAGTACTTTGTTAAAAGTCTAATCAAATATATTTAGCTTATAGGGTCATAATTCTTATACTAAGTCATATTTTTTATAGACGATTAGTTACAGTTAGTTAGTTTTTCTAAGTTCATCCTTATTTTGTATTTGTGTAGTGTTAATTGCATTGATTTCCCAACGTGTTATATGAGGTTGACCTTTCCTACCTTGTTTACGCTTTTTACTAAGCACTTACAAACAATAAAAAAAACTTGAAAAAGGAAAAGTGAAAGCTCATATTTTTGTAATAACTCCATAGGTTTGCGCGAGAGGTTGATGATCCGTGACCCCATAAAATTCGTATCAATCATAATAAAATCGCCAGACCTCTCCCGATTTTTGGGGTTAATTAAATCCTCGTTTGGTATAAAACCCTTTCACTGTTAGTTTTATAGATATATATTTACAGACTTATTTAAAACACATTATTTTTGCTATAACTTCACTATACGTCTTTATCGTTGCACGTAGGACAAGTAGCACACCGAATCATACTTTTCAATATAGGCTTTTAGAACTTTTATCTACGTAAAGTAAGTACGTAAGTAATTGAGCCGTTCACGTTTCTATCTTTGACTGATCGATCAATTTGGTCTAAGAAGCTACCGTTAGAAAGAACAAAGAGACAATAAAATACTTATACACAAAGTCCGGAGCGTTACGAATCGAGTAAATAACTTCCTAAGTAGCATCAGAGAACAACTCGTTTCTACCCTTAATGGAGCTATTCTGTGTTAACGTTATTATTTTCCCATTTCTACCAAATTCTTGTCCAAATACAAGCCGCAATCAATCTTGTCCTGAGGCTGGTACCGACATTATTACTTATTGTACCTGCTTTATTGACGAGGATTTCACTTGAATCAATCATACCAGATTATTGAACAGTCGTTGCAGTATAAGTTTAAGTTGTTCCGTTATTTTAAAGTTTTTAGATTCGTCTGTATCCTGGCTACTATAGAAAATTAATCTCCTTCTTACAAATCATCGTTTAAACGAAGACTAGACTAAACTCGGACTAAACCAATGACCATCCCGTTTTAAATCCGTGTCACAAAAAGAGATGCTGAAAAAGAGAAGATGTAAGCACTCCAGCTGGCATAATTAGAATCTTAATAAGTATATCGCCTTCATTCGTGTGAAGTTTTATCTTTTCATACGAATGGAGGCAATGTGTTTGTGTGACGAATTAGGCTCGGACGAAAATTTAACTTATTTGAGTTTGATCAGGGGGCCAACTATGATTATGCATCGCGTTATAAGAACTTCTGTGCCTGTGGACAAAGTAACATTACCCTAACTATACTAAATGTACGGGCATGACACGTGATAATATGTCACGTGACGGATTTATGCAATTTCTATTCGTTCCTATTAGCGCAAGCAAGAGAGAATGTTACTTTGTCAAGACCTGATCTTTCATATTTCTTTTTGGTAAGATTAAACGGCAAAAGTAAGATGTTCTCAATACGCACTGCTTTACACACACAGCTACAAACACAGCTGTCTAAATTAAGTCTAATTGGTTCATTGTACCGTGAAGTGTAACGTCGTCGCCACAGAGTAGGTAGTGCACTATGCGGTGCTGACAGCAACACAACATCTCCAAGCAATTTAACTACAAGACCAGGAAGTGCTATTGTGTGACTGCCTTCGCTTTGATTTATCCTAACGCGATGATTTACTATACATAACCGAATAACAGTAACTAAATTATGATGAAGCCGTAGCACTGGTATTTGCTTTATATCGTTATATATAGCGTCTCATTACCATAATTATGTTAACGTCATACTAGTATGAAGTACGTACTAGTTTACTCAAAGCAGTCTGCGTTAATTTATACTGTAATTTTATTGTTCCGATATCAGTATTTTGCCCAGGAACTACATAATTTTGTATTCAGCTATGCTTTAAAGCCAAACTTCATTAATTATCCACTTCCTTAGAACTTAAAACACACATAAAATAAAATGACTAGACGATATTGCTACAATACATTACATACATAGATTTGTCAAAAATTTATCTCGATATAAAAAAATGTTATTCTAATTAAGTAGCACTGCTCTAAAAACAACAAAAATATAACATTTTGCAAAATGCAATATAAAGTTGTACGTATTCTAGACACTGTAAATTCGTTGCTAAAAGTTGTAACCAGCGACGCTCCAGGCACTAAATTGTTAGAGGTGTCAGCGTCGAGTTGAAAATTTTGAAAATCTCAGTAACTCGAGAAAATAATTGCCACTATTCTAGGACACGTAGCGCTGGACTGCAAAAAATCGTGCACGCGAACAAACAGGATTGAATGAAAACCATTCAAATAAATAAAAATGTTATTTCACGACAGAAGAGTAGGAAGCGGAAGTAAAATCCCCACAAAAATTGGTTTGACTTTTCTGTCTCATTGGTCTTGTGATCGCAAGCGCTACTGCGGAACACGAGCTCTTGGATTCGATCCCGGGTGAGGTAAAGTGTGATTGGGTTTTTACATCTGTAATCCCAGTAGTAGCCCGGTTAATGTAAATAAGCTCGCCCCTTATTACATTAATCTAAAGCATAACTGGCGAAATGTGGTTGTACACTTCTGCTTACCCCTTCGGGGTATACAGGCGTTACTATATGATGTTTGCATGCAGACAAAATTTTGTCGTAAAGTTAGTTAACAACAAGATTTTTTAAATTCTGCTATGTAATAAAATAATTTTTACATTCAGCCCTTCAATCAAGGGACAGGAAAAACTATTACAAAACTCTTGTTCCATCGCAAAATTGTCTGATGGGAAGTCTTTTGTTTTCTGTCAGGCACAAACTTGTATGCGGCTCTATTTTTTTATATTGTTTAGGACGTATGAGTAGTGATTAGGTTACGTTTACTTCATTTGGAATGCATGATAATGGCAATATATGTAGTGAATTCAATTCTATTTACACATACATTTCATTGATAAAATAAATACACTTGAGCAAGTTTTCAAGAGCACAAATTTGTCCCTCGTGACTTCAAAAGGGTAAACATTCAATAAAACAACTTTCCAGCCTGTACACACTCTTCGGTGTTTGTAAATTCAGTTTATGAAGTCGCATCCTCGTATCTCAGTAAAACTTCAATAGGAGGGTCGTCTCGGATCCCGAAATGTTGAGTATCCCTTTCGGGTCCTGACCTAACTAACATAGTTTACGAGGAGTTTTTAAAAATAAACTTCTCTTAACTGCCTACAATTGAAGCCAGCCTTTTTCACAGAAAAACCTTTTGTAAACTTACTTACTGGGGAAAGGTTTCTTCACTTAATTTCCTTCAAAATAACTTCGAAGTCGCTTGAGAGTTGCAAAGTGCAAGTAAGACAAGCATTAAGGTAGTCTCCACGACTGTAATGGGACAGTCAAACCGGCAAAGTTTTAATTTTAATTATGCTATAATATTTTCCTAGGCTTGCATAATGAGAATCGTTGTACATAGTAACTATGTAAGAGGTTTCATCTATTACATTACTATCTTAAATACCTGACGATAAATTATTGCACGTCGACTAGAGGAAAGAAATAATGTAATAATTTTGGCTTCTAACTAACTAAAAACTATGAGGACTGCAACTCCACCATACAAAAGATTGTAGTCAAATAATGCTACCTTAAAGTAATATTGTGTTTGTATGGTAAGTAAAGTCGCCAGAGCTCATTTGGGGGAGGCGGGGTGAGTAGAGATGCTGTACTAGCTATGGTAAGACTCTTTCGCCTTCAATTCTTTATAGGTAGGTACGCAATGTGCGAGTGACACTCTGTCACACTGTGTTGGTTACGTTGATAGGCTGCAGTAGCCTCTTATCATCAGTTGAATTACACGCTTGCTTGCCACGGATGTGGCATAAAATAGATTCATATATCTTTATACCTTCCCAGAAGGGTAGGCAGATTTTGGCGAGTCTAACGCCGTTTCAGGCGCTATTTATACCTACGTCATTGAATTCTGTCAGATAGTGCAGGATCATTCACGATGATCGTTTTCACCGTAAAAGCTCATAGAACATATAGATGTGATGAGAATAATGATATATAATAATAAATCCTAATTAATTGTCAAATCCAACAACACAACACAATTATTACAAAAATCTTCAGAAATATTTCTTTGTTACTGTATAAAATGTCTTCAAATATTTCAAAGCAATCGACATCGCTTAAAATTCCTTGAGGGTCTTTAAATCTCGAGATTGTGGCTTAAATCGACCATTAGTTGTGTGTCAGATACAGAATCTGAGCCCCTGTGTTCTGTCGTTTTTATCTCTATTTACCATTTGATATGAAAAAATGTGAACACAAGTACGATTCAGATTCTTGTGGCAATGACCCCGGATACTTCCCGATTCCAAGGTTCCCGAAAAGGTAGGAGTTACAGATTATACAATAAAACTAAGATAAGCAGTGTCTTATGTCTTTAAATCTTTTACTTTTATCGTCTCTCTGTTTTCTTGAATTAAGGTAAATTATGTTTTTTAATTATGATGACGGACTATTTACTCGCATTTAACCCAACTTTGGATGACGCAGGTAATTGCATCGTGATGTTATTTATAATAATAATAAAACTTAATTTATGCTATCAATCAGTGCAATAGCTTGTTATTATAAATAAATAATACATAAATAATCTTCTCGGCCTTATGCAGGTTTCCTCAGGACGACTTCCTACACCCTAAAGCTCGCAGACTTAATACTAGTCCGGTGTGTGGAGTGGACTACTAATAATTGATACAGCTACATTTTTGGATACAGAACCCTAAGCAAAACCCAAAGATGTCAAATATGGCCGAGTAATCAATTTGTTAATTGGAACACAATTTATGCTGAATTGTTGTGAAATCAAGACGCTGCTAAAATACCTACCAAGGGATTTCTATTATTGAATGGACTTCTTTGAACTTTGAATTGAAACGATCTCGATTTCTTCAACCACTTCAGCAATCATTTGTCAATGTTA
Organism: Watsonalla binaria; assembly: GCA_929442735.1. Classification (NCBI taxonomy): domain Eukaryota; kingdom Metazoa; phylum Arthropoda; class Insecta; order Lepidoptera; family Drepanidae; genus Watsonalla; species Watsonalla binaria. Next base: position 5,851,216 of record OV838932.1, read on the forward strand.
TTGATAATTGGTAAGTTTCTTTGAATAACAGTATTATGTCAAAAGTGTATTGAATATTATTTCAAAGGCGTTTATATGTTGACGTTTTCAGTACGGAGCAAAAGCACAAATGTACTCCAAGTACCAGTTTTAACACGTTTGAACGTTGGCGATATCGAGTGCGTATTTTCAAATTTTATATTAGTTCTATTACAAGAACATTCTACACTCGCCGGTAAGGGCGCCTTTGCGTTTTCATACAAAATGTCGAAAAAACGCAATCGATATAGTCAATGGTAATCTATACTTGGTATTGTGTGCCTCCGCCAGTCACCGCGTCGACGTAAACGGATATTTGTATAGGATCGAAACAGCGCCGTCTGTCGGCCTTTAGATGGCACTATTTTGGCCGCATACAAATCTGCGTTTACGTAAAAGCGATGACCTGTGACGGTGATTTGAAGAAAACTCGCACTAGGCGCTCAGATCGATGATCGACTCGGTTCCAACGAGTGATGCAAGTTTTAAGGCTAGCGGTCTCTATCAATGACTTTTTCTAAAGTAACGACACACCAATAGCTATATACGGTGCATTGATATCCTGCAAAAATAAGTAAGCACCGGTGTGTTTTTATACGTATGCAATATGTAGGCTGATACAATGACACGGTGGTTTTAGGTCATAAGTCCCTTACAAAGGCTTAAGCTCAATAAATAATTCTCAAAGTTTGATAATATAACTATTTAGTATTTATTATCATGAAACTAGCTATTTCATCCACGTAGACTAAATTTCATGGTTGGCACAATAGTGTTTTTTCTTTAAATAAAATTACTCCTTGTTTCATTAGCTACCTTTCAGTGGTCTGTTTCTAAATTCTCTTTAGAATCGGCCGAGCCGTTTCGGGGATTAGCCGGAACAAACAGATAGAAATACCTATAAAACAAAATAGGTTTTTTTTTAATGTGAGTGCCGTATATACTTTCATATACATTTAGTGAACAGCTATGAATTTGGAATTACAGACACTTCAATTTAATTTACCTGTATATATCTCCGAGAGAAACAACGTTACAAAGCTAGTTTATAATAATAAACTTGTACTACGTATTGTTTTTCAAAGTAACTCCCACTGTAAGTTGTTGGAACCGTTCGACCGCAGCCGCCATCAAACGGTCTGCATTAAGTTTTAAAGTTGAATGTCTCCCTTACAACTATTTTGGTTACCCACTAAACTTCCCTCGGACATCTCGAATGCCCTTTAGAGAGATAACGCGAACGAAACTATTAAATTGACTTCTAAGCTCAGAGACTTATGAACTTACTTAACACAATAATGACAGAGCTCTCAGTTCTATTGTCAAATTCGTCGACCGTTTAAAGTACCCTATGTCCATTCTTAAGGATAAAACAATCGTCTCCTCATCCTTATCCTGTACAATGTTGGGGTCGGAATTTGATACAACCTGGTGCGGCTGATCATCAGACCTTAGCAACCCATTTTACGAAGAAAATGGGTAATCTGGGTTAAACCAGTCGTCAGACTATATTCAAGTCTTCAAATGGTTAATGTTGTAATCATTTCCATAGATATTCAATTGGCAATCGAGACCAACAACTTAACCCAGGCAGGGAGGGAGCTCGGACGGTCACCCATCTGACTACTGCTTGGCTTGGGCTAGTCCCAATAGCAACTGTACCACGAGCTGAAAAAATAGATACAATTATCTCTGTTGCATATAATTTCAATAAAATTCAGATCACCCGTAACATGGTAACAAACTGGAAACCTATTTATTCTCGAAATACTGAGCGCCAAATTCAGTTCGATTGTACTAAGAATACATTCTCTTAATAGTAATCGTACAAAAGGAATCGCCTTAGATATATTAGGAATTTATTTATCGTGATTTGTAGAATACCATTTTCGTTATAAATCATTACGGTAAAGATTTATTCCTAAATCGCATTCTATTTCTTTTTACTAAATTATATTGCATACACAAAAGAATCTTATAACTAGTCAGAAGTCTGCACAATATATTACTTTATTTGTCAAAATAACTAATTTCAACAAATATTTCATTCGAACATTTATCTGTTTGATGCGTCAATGATATGTTTTATTTATTATGAATTTGTTAATCAGTTGCCAACCCGTTTACGATATAAATCCGATTTTAATTGTTTTATTTATAAATCCGATTTTACTTTAGCTTCGTTATTAGTCTGCATTGAAAACAACATCCATTTAAATAAGTTGTAAGTTAGGAAGGATTTTGTTCATAAGCGTAAACCATGCCGCGTGAAAACATCGTTAGAAACCCTACATAATATTATTAAGGCCAAGAAGAAATTCAAATAGTTATGAATACTGCTTTGAACGAAGATGGACTTCACTGGCTTATACCTTATCATTTTCTGAATATGACAAGTGGCCGTTATAAAACCTTTGGCTATTCGTTATGGGAAGGAGTCAGATTAGCTAAGAACTTTTAGTGCTATGTTGAAGATAAATGGGTTATGCCAAATAATATCCATAATTATAAAATGTAACCTTTACAAACTCTTTCAGTCGGCCATAATAACTACAGTGAATTTTGGAACCCCTTTATCAACTGAGGCAAACGAAAATTCCGCATTGGCAAGAAACATCATACGAAGAAATTGGAAAATTTTCCATTGAAAGAAATCAGCAAAGCTTTACCAAATTACAGTCTCTAAAAAGTCAAAGCCAAAAACGCTGTCGTATATTTATGGAAATTAATCAAAGACATAATTCTGATGCCTGAAACGGTGATGGAATTAGCTATTCTGTTCCCAGGTATTCTTTGGTGAAAAGTAGGTCTTCTAACATCTCTGCATACTCTTTCGGAGACCTTTCTGGGAAAAAAATATAATTTATGTTTAAATTCTTAATTTGGTCATATTGAAATTCATACATACCGAAAGCCGTGGTGGCTGTGGAGTTTGAGTAAAACTTAACATAAGCTACACAAGTTCGACTCCCAGTGGCCACAACCAGTGAGTTTTTCTAAAAGCTTATGGATGGACTTACCATTTGTCGCATTTGCACTTAATCAACTTTGGTGAAAAGTGGGTGTTGTAACTACAACTTTGCCTACCCCTTGAGGACCCTTTTGTATAGTTAGCGTGAGCATATTTATTTATTTATTTAAATACATTTTAACATAGTTTCATATTCGAACAGCTGCGACAGACAATGCAACGGGAAGGAAAATATTATCTCATATTTTATTTTATTGAAATTTTATTGCTTGCCAGCATTTTAAATGAAATTGCTTTGGATATTTCTTACTCCTCCAGACACAATATTGTTGAAATTTGGGAATTCCAATCGCAATTCGATGTCGTCATTTATGAAACAGGAACTATATTCAAACACAAATTCAACATTTCTTTACGCGGCCGGACTTTTAGCACTTTCAAAATATCAGAATGACAGGTTTATACAGGATTAGGCATCGGATAGATCAACCTATTAAAAAAATAAGTTTATTTTTTCGTGTTTTTCAAGCAATTAAGTTTTATAACGATGACCCCACAAGTACCCCATTCTGGTCGAGACTTTCATCTTTTGCTTCAAACATTCTACAATCTTCATTAAACTCTAACTTAACCTAGTTACTGAAAACTGTGAAGCCGAATATTTTACATAATTGTTTTTATCTGGCGCCCTACGCTTTTTAGAGGTCTAAAAGTGGTACTTAGCAGTAATGCCGCTGTTCAGACCTCGAGATAGGGCTTAAGATTGGATTTTCCGCCTTGACAACCAAAACTCACAGGTAAAATGTTTGAACGCTTACGTGCTCCTTTCACTTTCAGCTGGTGCTTAGTTTGATGTTTATTGATAGCATCTTGGAAGTTAATGCCTGGCGTGTTGTTCACGATATCTAATTATCTAATTTTTATTTTAGAGCCTATGGTCATATATATTATATAATAATAAATATTGCATCTTACTATGCAATATAAATATTGCATCTTTCTATGCATGATGCCCGAGTGAACAGAGTTTGTTTATGTCATTTTATTAGAATCACTTTACTAGAAACTCTTGGTAGTATGTGACGCTGGCGGAGCGTCAGAGTGATGGCGTCAAGGTGACCTTTTTTTTTTAACGTGGAACGTTGAGAATCCGTTATGGATACACCAACCGCCGCGAGGGCAGCGGAAGGGTTATGTCGGACTCACACCGACTAAACTCCACGGTGTTCCTCCAAGTCGCTAAGTGGGGGGGTGCACGTGATACGTCTTCACATGCTTGGCCGTGACCCCCCCAGCGACTGGCCTGTCAGACCCCTCTTTACGTTACCAGGCTGAACCCGGCTTTTACACTATGAGAGGGCGCGTCAGAACAAAAATGCGCCCCGCGAGGGCCATGCGTCGGCACCAAGACCCCCGTCCCGGCGCCCGAGGCCCTCGGCGTCAAGGTGACCTAGAGTTTTTATTAGAGTGACTTTGCTAGAGTGTGTTATTGAATGGAATACGGACAGCATGCCATTTTTCCATAGTGAATCGCTACACACATAAATGGTCACGATTGTATCCCAAAGGGTTACGCAGAGACCACCGTTTGCCATGTGCAATGATCCTTACATACGAATCGCTATTATTTGAGTAAAAATGTTTAAGTAAATAAATTACTAAAATGTCTTTGTCCTTCGATGTTCGAGATACATTCTGATAAGGGCCGTTTTGTGCCAACATAATATATGTATATTGTATGTGGAACAGAAGTTAGAGAAGGTCTAATTGAATCTCCTGCTTTCGGAGCGGCTTGACGCAGTCTAATAATTTTACTTTTGTGTAATTACTGAACACAATAATTTGTGTTCCTTGTAGTAAGAGTTTAGGGTCATTTGGTACCTAGATAACAGTCCCAAACGTCACCTTGGATTTAATAATAAATTGAGCGTGAAAATGAAGCCCGAAAGCCTTATTAGGCATTCACAATTATTTTTAAAGGTACAATGGGACTCTCACGGTACAGATTTCCCCCTCAAAACTAATTATGAAATATTAAGTTGAGGACCGCGGTTTCGGTCCCTAAAGACCTCAGATTCGTTAGGTGGCTAACCCTATATAACGGGAAGAGTGAAGGTCCGGTGCTGGAAAAAGTCGGTCTATCAGTATTTTGACGCATTGATTCCTTGTGGTACCGATATAAGGTAGTAAATACGCGAGTTTACTTTGCTGACATGCAAGTGTTCATAGTTTGCACTTTCTCTATCAGGCTTATCTATACGTTTGATTGCCAGCTTTTTTTAAAGAAAAAGTTACTTTATTTAGAAAGAGAACAACATACCGCAAATGGAATAGTTTTATATGATAACTAGCTGTGCCCCACGGTTTCACCCGCATAGACCTAATTTTATGGGTAGCCCGGGGAACTCTAATGGTTTTTTTAAATTAATAGCAGCCTAAGTAACATAAGCAATCCGCCAGTGAAAGAACCGTTAAAATTGGTTCAGCCGTTTCGGAGATTAGCCGTAACAAACAGACAGACGGACAGACAGACAGAGAAACATTTTAAAAATTGGTTTTCTATATCAGTACCGTATTTACATTTTTATGCATTTAGTCAAAAGGTGTAATTTTGGAATTACAAACAGGCACTTCAATTTTATTTATCTGTATAGATATAGATGTATAGATTAAAAGTAAAACCTAAGCTACAAAAGACTAAAAATGTTATATAATAGAATGTCAAACGGGAGCGGAAAGATTCTGGAACAAACAAAGGACTAAAACCAAAATATGTGTTTACCTGACGTGCAGTGTACCGTGTTTGAAACCTTTTGAGCGTGGTTATGTTAACTAAAATAATTTAATAAATCTAAATAATCCTGACACATAAATGTTCTGTGAAAAAGATCAGTACAGTACCCAACAAAACAACAGATTTACTATACACATTCACATATATAGGTACATCGACAAATTACACATTAACAAATATGTTAATGTTTGAAAATGAAATGTCATGTTTTAACGTCTGAAAAATTACCACCGGTTTTTGAAATAGGAAAGCGACAGAAAAGAACCGACCACTCAATATATACGATTATTGGGCCATTTTGTATTATGTTCAAGTATCAAGGTGACATCTCCGCGATTTAAATACAGAGAATTCGAAATAGGCTATTATTTGATGAAATATCACACTCGACATATCAAAGTGACCACAAATATGTAGTTCGGGGAACTCGGACATATATTTTGTGGAGCTATTTCGGTCGGACACGCACGATCGTGTTTTATATCACTATTTAGTTAAATTATTTTCATGCTTGATCTCATATTGGCCAAAATTAAACCGTTCATGGAGAAGTATTATAGTACAGAATGTTAGTTTCTATCCCTCGGGTAGATGAAACGTAAAAAGTTATACATAATATATAAAAATTGTTAACGTGCGTGTACTTCCCACAGGGGAACGACTATGATAGTTTAAGCAGCGCGTATTGAGAACTTCTGAGCTTTGACATTTCATTTTGGTGCCGTAAAATTAAATGTCAAAGCTAAGGGGGCCTCCCATCATCGGCTTAAGCAGAGCGTATTAAGAAATTCTGAGCTTTTGCGACTCATTTTCGTACCGTAAAATTAAACGTCAAAGCTAAGAAGTTCTTAATACGCACTGCTTAAGCGATCATGGTTGGCCCGAAGGACATCTTAATACGTTCTGCTTATACGATCATAGTTGGCCCCAATAGTCTAAGCTCTGCCTAGCGTGATTCATCCTTTCCACGTATAAAATTATCCACATGTTGCTTTTACATCGAACCCCGTCGAACATAGGCCCGATAACAAAGAGAAAGACAGAACGAATCAAAAGCTCTTTGGTTGAAGCCTTTCGTAAAAGGGGGCCATTAGTCAAAGCAAGCTTTTAAACTGTGTAAGTGACGTGATTTATATCGCGAATGATTTTTTACTCTTTTTATTTCCTCCGTCTGTTTTGAAATGTAGCGCACATTCCATTTGGCCGTGAAAGCAAATAACCGAAGGGAATCATGTTTCGTATAAACGAAACAGTATTTCTGTATCATTAAAAATATAGACCTAAGGAGAAATAGGTCAAAATATTATATGTTTCTTGTATAAGAATAATACATACATCATTCATTAGCTGATGTTGTGAAATGGTATGTATAATGTCTGATTTTATTTTAACGTAAGCTAAACGTGGCAAATCCATCGCCAGCCCAGACAGTAATTGTCTTTGAATTCCTTCTCGGGCACAGATCCAGGTGTTCTCACGATGTTTTCATTCAATGCAAAACTCGTTGGCATGAAACTACTTCTTTTTATAAGAAAAGGTCTTCAGATCCGATTTGCTAGTGGTCTGTTGAAAATGAAAATTATATACTTCGCTTTTTGTAAACATAATAAACACTTTGATAAATATAAACACTACAATATGTTTTCATTCATAAAGAAACTTACGTAGAAGCCGGCATACTAGACCAAACCTTACTTTAATTTAATTAAAAGCATCTAAGGCCTTTTTTGCCACTATCGTGGACATACGATCAGTCAAAGAAGTCAAGGTTTTACGATGAATTCCCTAAAGAATACAAAAGCTTTACCGCAACTAATCGTTTACAAAGGTATCTACGAGTATGTTGCTTAATTAAATCTCTAACAAAGGAAGTATTACAACCTACGAGTATATTCGATACAGAGAAGCAGAAGAACAAAGTATTTTTTATAGGACAAAAGTAAACATTGAATAGAATAAAAAATATGTTCTTTTAAACTTTATGAACTCATTTGGGGTTCCTGCTCCATCATCAGGCCCTGGTCGTTAATAATCCATATTAATAGACTATAAATGTCTATTAATTTACATCATTCTAATGAGCTCAAACATCTGCGGCGGTAGGAGGTAATTCTGGAGCGTCCAGGTGATGAAAATGAAATTGATTTATTCTGTTTAGGCCCTATGAATGTGGAAGAACGGACCACCGATCTAGAAACCCTTCTTAAAGAATTCTAAGAAGAACCGGCAAGAAACTCAGCTGGCATCATGTACATTTCATTACAAAGTAAATAATGCAACGTAATCTGAACAATGTTACCATATTCTTACAATATTATGATACAATATTATGATGAAGTAAACGCCAAATTTCAAATAAATACGAACTCTAAAATTCCTCAATTATTCATCATCTAGAAAACAGCTGATGAGTTTCAAGCGATTGAAAAATTTTTCATTTCATTTCAATTCAATCAAATCGACTAAGTACACTCTCGGTCCAGTCAATTTTCAAACAAAAAACTTAATGGAAATAGGGAGATCGTATGCCTGCTACATCCCTTCACACAGACACGTAGATACACACTTCAAACATTATAACATCCCGCTTTTTTGATCGGGAATAAAAAATAAATAAATTGGTAATTTATAAATGAACTTACGCTTAAAAATAAAAGCGTCATGAAATAATAAAAATCATTTTAATTGTACATCCCTTAACAAAAAGGTAATTCCATTATTGGTAGTGCACACAGTATGCTAGTGCTTCACGTGTCATATTTTATTTTTTAAATCTCCTCTCTCACCTATATTTTATGTACAAAGAGCATGAAAAATATTGATAGCGAACACTGCGTCAAACCTGAGATTTATATACGGGCAGCGATTTTTATTGGGAACAACACGGACAATAGGCCAAGTTAGCTTTTCGTATAGTGCCCACATAATTGGTTCCACAATAGCATTGTGTGTTGTCGCATCAATTCGACGTATAGTTCTGTTGACACTGATTCCTATCATATTGTATTATCTATGTTATGGATAAGATAACAATAAAAGTTTTTGTAGTCCCTTCCAATTCTCTCAATATCAATTAAGCTACTGCTGTCTTGAAAAAATTGCGTTTGTTGAAATATTTGTACGTAATCACGTCTAATATAGTTTGTAAAGTTTGAAAACCTTTAAGAAAACATATACTGAATGTTATTGATTACCTTTCAAGATAAATCTGGGACCTTACCATGAGCTCCTATTGCCATGATAGTTTTACTCTTATTATGAGACAGACGTATTTGACGTGTATACATCTGTCACTGTCACACAGCTCAACTATCATTGCAATAAGAGCTCATGGTCAGGCCCCTGAACAGATGAACAAATTTGGCTCGCCTATGTTACATGGTACATCATCAAAATTAATATGATAATACAAACAACGACCCTTAGGTGTATCAATTGGTAGGTATGTACATAGCATATCAATCAAGCTTCTGAATTTTCAAGCCTATGGAATTTGGGAGCAGACTACGCAATAGTTTGCAAAGATAGTCGCATAACCAACAAATCATCATATCCCTGGCCTTATAGCCTTAGCCCATACACTGTTGGGGTCGGCACTTGATTAAAGCCGATACCTGATTTTTATACGAAGCGACTGCCATCTGAGCTTCGCAACCCCTTTAACGAGGAAAATCTGTGATCTGGGTTAAACCAGTTGTCAGACTATTTTAGGCCTCCAACTGACCTGTAACGATTGCCAAAGATGATAAATTGGCAACCGGGACCGACGGCTCAACGTGCTCTCCAAGGCACCGAGGGAACTCGGGCGGTCACCCATCCAATTACTGGCTAAGGTCAGGGTTGCTTAACTTAGCTGATCGAATGATATGCGCAATAGCAACTGTGCCACGAGCTCCTCCATAACAATAACCAACAAATAACATAGCTTATGTCTTAGAACTGTTTACTTTTCTACCCTTTACTTGCTGCCTAGTCTTATACCAATGTATAATTATGTGAAATTTCAAAAAAAGTTAGTATTTCCCAAACCAAGTTATTCATAAGACGTAAATTTGTTTTAGCAAATTGATTGAAACTTCTTGTAACAACATTACAGACACCCGAAACAATGAACGTGAATCTGAAAGTTTAACTCTTAATTAGCAGGTAACAGCAATTCTAGGAAACGACTCAATAATCGGAATAAATGCGGACTGGCTTATGCCGAATAATCTTGGCAAATTAAATTTAACTCCATCTGAGGTGAAGCTACGTACCTATGTAATCTTTAATCAGCAAAGGCCGTTAAGCCTCAAGAAAACCTCATCGCTTATTCGGAAGAACCATTCTTGTAATGAAATTTCCCTTTTAATAGTCCAAGGAATTGAGACAGGGTGAAACTGCGAAATGTACGCTAATGGTGCGGAACCACGTAACTTAATGTTGGCGAGGTACGCGTCACGCGCTCGACTCTAACCAAGTTTTACGCACACCTACGAGTGTTCTGTGTTCTGTGAAATTTCACGTAATGTATCCGAAAATTATTAATCCAAGAACGTGCCTCATCGCTTTGCCGCTATTCTTTAATGTTATTGTAATTATAATGAAACTGCTATTACTTAGCATTTTTGTAATAATCCAGTGTATTTGTCAACTAAAGAAACTATAAAAATCCGTGATTGAAACCAGTGATGTTACACTATCCTGAAAACTTAGTGTGTAAATCTGTATATGTCTTGGGAGAATTTCGACGGGTGTAGAGTGCCTGAAACGGCGATAGACTGACCATCTTTCACATGATCATCTTCGGTCAAACGTGGGTGTTGTTATTACAACAGGCAGTTAGGCAAAGGGCCTACCCCTTCGGGGAATACAGGCGTGAGCATATGTATGTATGCCTCTTTAGTGCCTAAGACGGCAATGGACATATAGAGATGTCATGTTGACACTCAATCATCTTCAGTTAAGGGTCGGGGGTCGTAGACAGAAGCTACCTAAGCCTTTGAAACCGTTCTGGCAGGCGAGAGCTTATATATTTTTTTTTGCTGATGATATAAATAATTTTGAATTATATAATTGAACTAAAGGATTATTACAATTATGTTTATGAATACAATGACATAAATTAAGTTTTATCCGCGTTTGTTTGTGTGTATCTGTCAGGAGTCCAATATATGTAATTGGCTGCAATTAATTAGCATTATAACGGGCGTCATCAGTCATCAAATATATCAACAGTACTAATTAACATAATATGCAATTGAAACGTCCACACAGCCTCGCCTCAAACAATATTCCTAGCTGTAATTTACTGCGATATGATAAATTATGTGTTAAAACGTAAACGGAAAAGGATTTTTTTTATAAAGTCGCCTAAGTTACTTAGTTAGTTTAACCTAGTTACTTTACATACTTTCGAACGGGTACCCGAATAATAATACCTCTAAGCACCGAATTAAATTCCGTGTCTGGAGTCACTGAGTCTGTAAATTTGAAGATAAAAAGGATTTTCTGTATATTAAAGTCATAATATATATAGAAGAGACATTTTAGGCGCAAAGTTTCGACACAGAGCATCGTCTGATGATACATATTTTTCTTCCGTCGTTATAGTTCACTATTTATTTTTGTAGTTAAGTGTAGTTGTTAGAGGTTACAAAAGGGTCGATGCTTATAGGATGACTAGCTGTGCTCTACGGTTTGAGCCGCGTAGATTTAATTCCGGCAGTCGTAAGATGACAAACTTTCAAACAAACTTCTATCCCCTATTTTATCCCTTTGGGGGTAGAATTAATCAAAATCCTTTCTTAGCGGATGCCTACGTCTTAACATCTACCTGCATGCCAAATGTCAGCCCGATCCATCCAGTGGTTTGGGCTGTGCGTTGATAGGTCACTATGTCAGTCAGTCACCTTTGAGTTATATATATTAAGATATGTGGAACATAAGACATTGCTTATTTATGTTGTTAAATAAAATTCTAAACATTCCCAAAAAAATGCCCTTAGAAAGTCTAGACCGTACATAATTGCTTAATTTTATTTGCTTTGAAAGGTGCCTGCAACGATTTAATGCTATAATGGCCACTGAAGGAACAATAATTTTACAGTGTAATTATATAAATTACTTAATTACCCATTATCAATGAACGTAGAGTTTCATGCATATAAGATAAATGATTTATACTGGAATACATAAATTTTAAATTCATTACTTTCGATTATTTGATTTTTTTAACAATTCCGAGATGTGATTTATTTACAAGAGCTATTGGATCTACAACAAGAGCCCAAAAACAATGACACCATTTATATTGTTAATTCAACCAATTAAATCATTGAATATACATTAATTCCTACCAAAAGTCTTTTCATATTTGATACCCATACTGTGATTGTGCAAGAAAAATAACTAGTCCGCCATCTTGGATAAGCCGCCATATTGAAAATTAGATTGCCGTCACATAACTAATTATGCCTCCAAAATGTGTATACCAAAGTACAGCTCATTCGGTCAAAGATTTAAAATTTCGTAACAGGATTCCAAACATACATTGCAAGTTAGTAAAAAGCTTGTTAAATATGCGTAGCTTGCAGGAAATAAAAACCATTCAGTATTTCATTCTTCATCTAAAGCGTAAACACACAACCTTATCGACCGTACACCTGACTAACACATAAAATGCTAGCCAAATACCAGGAAATGCATTTACCGAGTAACTCGGCACGGAAGCCAATTTTCCTGCGAGGAGGAAAAGGGTACCGCTATGGCTCGCCGAGGCAAATCAGACGAGAGTAGGGTTACCATGTCCTTCAAAACATATACAATAATAATTACATGCGCATATTCGTACCATAATAAAAAGAAGGGAAGAGAATAGTGGAGGGATGAGTGTCTGACTATTGTCATAATATACGAAAGAATGGTAATAGGCCTAGATTATACAATGACTTGGCACATTATGAACTAACAATTTTAGAAATTCATATAATAATACCTATATTAAATTAATAATAATCAATAATTATATATAATCAATATAAAATAATAATAGTCAATAAATTTACTTCAAATATTTTAGAAAATCTTCTTCTTCTACTCTACGAACTTCAAAAAATATTTTACTGGGTTAGTAACTGTCGTGAGATGGATTTTTATTTATTAGAATGATTTTACTACAAGTGATTTGGCCATATCGGGACCCAACTATGGTCGTTTAAGCTGAGCGTATTAAGAACTCCTGAGCTTTAAGGTTTTATTATAAGGTACCGAAATTAAACGTCAAAGCTAAGAATTTCTTTGGGTTGGACCCTGACATGGACAAGTCACATTGAGTAACGTAAATTCGAATATATAAAAACTCATCTCAGGACAGTCAGACACAACCCCATTATTTTATGAAGTCCAATAATTTCTAAAATCATGGTATACGTCTCCAAAACGTGCAACACCACAGCCTTGGCTCCTTTAAGAATACCAATCGTATGGTGAACCAACTCGTGTAACTCTGTAATCGAGCGAAATATCACCGTTTAGTTTGTCATGAATCCTTTTATCTACACTATTGTTGTAAGGCGAAAGTACATGTATATTTTTGTATTTTAATATGTAGATAGAGTATATACGTATGCTTACGTATCCCATTTTGTTTAAAAATGTAACAATTGTAAAATGAAACATATGCCCACGCCATCCCATAAGGATCCCCAACGGGGTAAGCAGAGGTGTTGTAACAACTACACCCACATTTCACCGAATAAGATTAAGTGATTTAGTGCCAACGTGACCGAGGGTGAGTCCATCGCCGTCTCACGCACTATACATACGTCTTTGAATTACTTCTCAGACATGCGACTGCTCAAACCCCGAGTCCTCCACGGCTCTTTTTTTCCATTTCTGTTTGTATTTATTAATAGAAGGTGTAATGACAGCTTGATGGTATAGTGATCGAAAGTGCTGTTACGGAATACGAGGTCCTGGGTGCGATCCCTGGATCGGGCAAAGTGTAATTTCCCAATAACAGCCAAGAGTCTGGACCAGTGCCCGTTTCATGGATATTGAAAAATTAATAAAACTGGGGAAATGTGGGTATACTATGAGTAAGCCTCTGCCGAGCCTTGCGCGGAATTTCATGCGTGAAAATATGTAATTAGTACATGGGCCATTGGAATGTTATTGTTTAGGTCTGAATAGTCCACGGGCCGTTTCATTACCATAAACTAAAATACAAATTGTATTTCATCAGCAACCAAATGTGGCAGTTCTCTTAAAACATGAAAACATATATACCAACCTATCATAATCACCAACATACTGCAGCAGGGAGCCCCGCTGTTAACTGAGTTATAATTATCTTAAAGTTAACACAAGTTTATAAAGGCAACACAGTGAGTTTATTTACATTGCGTGGTCCTAAATGTAAATAAAGCTCAATGTTAAATTATTAACTTACTAATGAAGCACACAAATTGGAAAATGTTGGTAGAGACCACAGAAACATTTTGCGAATAATTTGTTAACGAATAGCATTCACACTTTAGCATAAATTACCGCTAATAAAGTATTTCTAACCCTTAAATGTTTTGCTCAACACCAAAGTAGACTGTTAATGCCTCATTTATTTACGAAATCACTTTTAAACATCGTGAATTCATGAGCAAGAAAGAAATATATTTGTGACTAAGCTGGTTGAAATTCCCTGAGTAATTAACATAATTTAATTAAACTACCTATTAATTAGATCCTCAAAAAATTATGCGATCACATTTGTAAATGCTAAGTAAAATTAATTGTTTCACGCCGCGTAAGTGTTTTTCCTTTAATAAGTTCTGACTTGGTGATTGAAAATAACCGCTAGATTGAGCTTTCTCACCCAATAAATCCTCATCTATCAGTATTAATCTATAGGGACAAATAAAATTCGAGTGTCTGTTAGTAATTCCAAAACAACTGTGTTTTTACTAAATTAATAATTATTAAAGTGTATAAGAACACATTGCGCCGACCCCAAATAACATGGGTCTTGGATAAGGGCAGGAGGATAATGATACGATACTGACTTGAAAGATCAATTTTTAAGATTTTTCTCTGTCTGTCTGTATGTCCAATCCAAAATCGAAGGGGAAGGATGATTGGGCACCTTGTGCGACATGACACCTTTAAAAACATAATAGAAGGAAAGGTAGAAGGGAAGAGAGGGAGAGGAAGACCACGGCTAACATATATGAGACAAGTTAAGGAAAAGGTGTCTGTCATGACGTATAGGGCGGTCAAAGAGATGGCACTGGACAGAGACAAGTGGAAAGAAATGCATCGGGTACGCCGACAAGATTTATTACTCTTAAATTCATGATCATGTCTGTATGTTCCGGCTAATCTCCAAAATGGTTGGACCTATTTTAAAAGAACCTTCACTGGTTCACTGGCTTTTGTTTAGAAAATAAATAAAAATAAAAAAAGTCTACGCAGGTGAAACCGCAGGGCACAGTTATCCTTATAAATGTAAGTTAAAAAGCAGCAAATGCTAACACAAAAAGTGCAATCAGAAAACAATCGTAATTCCTCGACTAACAAAGCGTTGAAAGGGATGAAGTATTTGAGATTGCTTTAAAATGAACCGTGAGTAATAACTGCAGTCAGCTCGCCGTTATGAAGCAGTTCTTTGCTGGCATTTAATGCGCTATTAGCGAATCAGAACTTTTCCTTCTATTCAGTAAATTACCTTCGAAATCTACAGAGAATTGTTACAGCGAGCTGCTATCAATTACGAGCTTAAATCAAATTACTTTTGAAAGTATTTTGTGCCTTTTTATTATCATTCTATGATACTTTAGAGGAGGTTTGGTTATAAATGTGGATGGTTACAATGGGAGAAGAAAACCTAAGAAACGATGGAAGGATTTTAAGGAAACGAAGTTGATATTAGTAGAGGTGGATGAATACAGAATACGACGGCTGATAGAGAGAAATGGAATATAAAACACATTGCGCTCACCCCAATTAAAATTGGTAAGCGTAGGAAGATAAAGACGATAATGATCGTACTTAAAGTTTTATTTACAACTAGCTGTGCCCCGCGGTTCCATCTGCGTAAACTTAGCTTCATGTTTTATTTCGCGGAACCCTAATTGTTTTGATTATAATAACCCTAAGTTACTTCCTGTAACATCAGTTATCTTAAAGCTAGTGAAAATTCCTTCAAAGTCCAGGGAAAATCAGTCCAGCCGTTTCAGCGCAGCCCGAACTAACCTGAACAAACAGTCAGACAGGCTTTAAAAAGTGTTTTGTTTTTTAAGTAAATAAAGGATCTATATTAAAATGTTATGTGCATAAAATTAAAAGACACTTCTATAGATAGATAAACTGGCACACTAAATAATCTATACCTATATTATAAAGAGGTTAAGTTTGTGAGGTTTTAGGATTTAATCTCTGGATGCACTGAAGTGAACTTATGAGTGTCAATAGGCTATTATATTAATAAGCTATTTATAATAAACTAGTAAGTAATCAAAACTGAGCTTAAATCCACGAAGCATAATTCTAGAGGGATCGTTAATAAATTAATTAGGTAGCTAATTTTCTTCATCCGCTCGTATCTTCCGTGTAATACTTTACGAATTGGGTAACCTTCCGTCCAATACTTACTAATCTAATTTGTAACAGCTCCCGCATTCTCACACATGCCTGCCAAAAACCTCAATCAATCAAGCTGGTAATTTGTTTGAAGTTCATGATTAATCTGGGTTATGTCACATTGTGATGCGTTAATTGCCTGCTGCTTATATTATATTATGTAAACCAACCGGTATCTACCCCACCAGATAGTTATTAATTATGTTCAACTTGTTAACATTTACTATGTAGTTGTTGCAACCGGAAAAACTTTGAAACTTCGCTTGTTTCACGGAAAGAACTAATCAAATTAAAAGTTGTTTCCTGTTGGGAAGGAAGTTTGTTCCCTCTATCATTAAGCCGGGAAGGTCTGATGAGCGTTAGTCTGCATCGCTGATATGAAGGTCATTGGACTTTTAATGGAACTTCCCGAAAAGAATAGGTATAATGAATGGTTAAGGAAACGAGCCCCTCGCACACCGAGGTATAGTTGGAAAAGTTAGTTTTTTTTACTTTTGCTGATAACGATGTCATATGCTCACGCCTGTATTCCCCGAAGGGGTAGGCAGAGGTGTTGGTATCACAACACGCACTTTTCACCGAATTTGATTAAGTGCCATCGTGGCAGATGGTCAGTCTATCGCCGTCTCAGGCACTGTGCATACGTCTTTGAATGACTTCTCAGAAATATGCAGGTTTCCTCACGATGTTTTCCTTCACCGTAAAGCACGTGGTGTGAAATCACTGTACATAAGATTTTTAGAACAACTCATTGGTACAGGCCCCGCTAGGATTCGAACTTGCGTCGCTTGCGTAGCAGGCGACTGCTCAAACCCCGAGGCCACCACGGCTAACGGTGTCATAGTATCCTTATTAAGAAAGTAACAATTTAGTTTGACCACTATTGTTTAATACGTTTCTCATTGTACTCCGTGAACCCTGGTATTTAATTTCTAAACCGGATGAGTAGATATCAACAAGTATATTTGGTTTGTTAAATAGCGATTTACATAACTGACATGAACTTACCCCTAACAAGCAGGGGTGATAATACAACCTATTTTTCAAGAAGATTAGGCACCAACATGACAGATTGTGAGTCCATAGCCATTTTAGGAACTATACATACTTTGTTGTCCTGTCTCATCTCTGCTCTTTCGTTTTAATAAAAACTCCCACTCCGTTTTAAGAGGATTTTAACTTGCGTCGCTTACTTAGCAGGTCACTCTTGGCCACCTCGGCTAATTCCCCCAACTTAGTCTAATTTACCTACGTCATAATAACTGCTCTCTTACGAAATATATTTTCAATTTAATGATTATTATTCACCCCACTGTGAATAAATCAAACGTGAGAGACGACGCGTAGACGTCATAGATGTCTATTATGATATACAATCTACATAGCGTTCCATCGAGTTATTCATGTGGATTCAATTCTATTGGCAGTCCATTAGACTTTGAGGCATTTGACATGTAATGTGACGTCAAAGTATTACCTTTTACAAGGCATACTATTTCCACGGCATTCGGTACAAAGTCCCCACATTCAAACCTTTGAGACGACACATTTTTCAGTATTTGAAGTCAACTCAAAGGACAACATACTTTTTCATATGCTAACGAGATTCCAGAAATAAAGGCTAACCAAATATTACTTTAATGAGCTAACCAGGAAAGATCCTAATAAGTGTCTATAACTTAATAGAAAGGAAACAAGAATATAACATAATGCGCTATTTTAAATAATGATTTAAATAAACAACGCCTTTGATATTTGATCGTTGCATGTAGATCAAAACTTTTCATCCAGCAAATTAAAGTAAAAAGTTTCTCCAAAATTCCCAGACGCTCCGTAGATAGGTATTTTTTCGTAAATAAGAAAGAAGGTGCGAAAAACCATTCCGTTTCTAATTACTGTTTGATACTACTCTGATATGCGACTTTGAGTTAATTCCAAACAAGTTTCAAAGCCCTCTTTTATACAAACTTTTATTGCTGTTTTCTTTTTAAGATAAAATGTACTTAATGTTATTTATTTTATCTACTTGCTTAAGTTGTGAGCCGACATGTATATTGTGTTACATTAAATGCTTGGTAATTCTAGACGCGTCAATTTGAGAGCTAAGCCTCGCATAATATTTAAGTAACAAGTCCAAAGTCAAGGGCTTAGGAAAAATCGATATTGAACACAAGCTTAGCATAAGTACAGCGTCACGCGATGGTTATTAACAAACGATTGATAAATGGTAACAAGATGAATGAAGGCGGGAGGTTACGAGTAATTTCAGCCGGAGACAGTATCGGCGCGGCCCCTCTCAGTCCCCTGTCCACTTGATAAATTGATGTCCGACCACTGTGATGTATTAATATCTACCTAAACACGCTGTTAACTTTCTTTATCTTGGAGCGGTTGGTTACCCTTCGTACTCATCATGTTAACTTTCATTCAGAGATGTTTGAGACCTACTGGTTTTGCCCATTCTCCCAAGAAGGACGGATTTGATATTAGTCTTATAGTTCTTGAGTATTATTATACTTTTATTATTCTACAGTGGAATGCACTCGTGCCGAGTTATCTTAACGAATATTTACTATAGTGACGTCATGAAGCAACTTTTCAAAGACATCCCCTAATAGCTTTCATGCTTAAATATTTAAAAGTATTTATAATTGGATTTAATAGATAACATCGAATCATAGAATTAGTAACATAACCTTAAAAATATAATCTAATAACTAAAAACCTTCAAAATATAATCTTACAACTAAAATATATTATTAAAAGGAGTCCCCGTAGGCAAGGTTCCGAAGATACTGGCAGCTAAATTATAATTGCCATCTAAAGGGGGAATCCCTTTAGATGGCAATTATAATTTAATTTATCTATCAATAAAATATTTTTCAGCAAGTTAGCGTTGCTTCCGACGTAATTTCGGCCGACACCTCCATTAAATCTCAATATCCGCAAATGCTAACATTTTATCTCATCATCAAATTCTGAGGCCCAAAATTCATAGATTTCTATGCTCAATTAAAAGTACTAGGTTATATTTATCACTGAAATAAAATATTTACAACTAGGTACGTTAAAGCAAGTGCGTGCTAACATAAAAGCTACTGTCGTCCTGTGTGAAGGGGTTTAGGTTGATTTCTACTGTATAATATGAGTGCGATACGAATTTTGATCTTTATAAACCACTTATTCTCTATACCCCATGGGAATGGTTAAAATAATTCATCACAAAATAGCTAATAGTGATATCAACACGCTTTTGGTCAACATTCTGAACAAAATGCTTTAGTAAGACCACTTAAATGATTAGTATGATTAGTAATTAAAGCAGTTAGCTGTCAGTTTTCGTAACGAGATCGTTTGGTACATAACTAGGGCCCTCAAATTATACCCTAACTTTTCACTTAGTGAAGTGACTAAGTAAGATAAACGATGTCCTACAGATAAACCGAGTTCATAGTATTTAGTTGAGCCTCATAATTGTTTAATTAAATATTTTTTGATTAATCAAACTCGAACTGCTATATGTATTACTAGCTATGACCTGCGGTTTCACCCGGGTAGATTTAATTGTATTCTTATATAAAAGTAGACTTAATTGTTCTTTGTATAATTAGCTATCTACCAGTGAAAGTCCCGTCAAAATCGTTCCAGTCGTTTCGAAGACTAGCCGGAAAAACAGACAGACAAGGAAACATTTTAAAATCGATTATTTATATCAGTAACGTAGGTAGGTATATACTGTCATATGCATTTAGTGAAAAGCTGTTATTTTGGAATCGCAAACAGACACTTTTATCTATCTAAATAGATAGATATAGATGCATAGATTCAGTGGTTCCGACCAAGCACCTAAGTTTGGCATAGGTTTCGAGAAAGTTGTGAAAATATTTTTACAGCAGACTACCTCTTAATAATATTTATTATTTTCTTTTTACGTTTCTTATCTTACACAATAAAACAGAAAATGGAACATCATTCATTTATCAGGTATATATAATTAAATTTAATATTTTATTATTATTTTAAATACAAATAATATGCTCACGCCATCCCAGAAGAGTCCCCGAAGGGGTAAGCAGATGTGTTGTAACAACAAAATCCACATTTCACCGAATATGATTAAGTGCCAACGTGACAGAGGGTGAGTCCATCGCCGTCTAACTATACATACGTCTTTGAATTACTTCTCGGACTTATCCAGATTTCCTCACGATGTTTTCCTTCACCGCAAAGCACGTGGTGTGAAATCACTAGACATAAGTGTTAAGAAAGACTTATTGGTACAGGCCCCGCTGGGATTCGAACATGCGTAGCAGGTGACTGCTCAAACCTCAAGGTCACCACGGTGCTTGACACTCATTGCTTTATTATTATTATTATTATTACACTAGCAGTGCCCCGCGGTTACACCCGCGTAGACTTATCTCAGCCTGATCGGCTTAAAATTGACAAAGTTTCATACAAACTTTCATCCCCTTTTTTTACCCCCTTGGGGGTAGAATTAATCAAAATCCTTTCTTAACAGATGCATACGTCATAACATCTACCTGCATGCCAAATTTCAGCCCGGTCCATCCAGTGGTTTGGTCTGTGCGTTGCAGTCAGTTAGTCACCTTTGAGTTATATATATTTAGATTACAATAACACTCCCCACATTACTATGAAAAATAGAACAAGAAAGACCTGAAATATAGAACATAAAAAGCTATGACTAGCCAGAATAACTTTCCTCATCCCAACTTTAGTATTATCTAAATGAAAAGTTCTCAGCACTGAAAACCTTTATTTCTCGGTAAGCGACAAAAGATTAAGGCTTTTAACTTACTTTTAGATGGAATGATGTTCAAAAGGTATAAAAGTATAGTTAAAAAGAGATTGGATAGGTTGTATTACATTGTGACATATGAATACTTTTTCTCATAAAAAAGGCAAGGTTATCTCGTTAGGTTGTTGCTTAGAACGCTTTTTTATATTATAACGGTGATTAACAAGGCTGGTGGTAAATGATAAATTCAGCTTTGAAGACCTCAACTACGGTTCAGATTTTGTAGTTGTTACGTAAGCTAAAATTACTAGTATTGCAAACAATAAAATTCAGTGTCTAAATTTTTTAAGCATTCTTATCTAAATCTGTACGGATAAAGAAAATTTAAGTGTCTGTTTGTATTCCAAAATCCACAGCTTATCACTAAATGTATATGGAATTATATATAAATTACACACATAAAAAAAGTTTTGAAACATTTTTCTCTGTCTGTCTGTTAGTTCCGACCTATTTCAACGGGACTTTCACTGACAGATAACTAATGATGCACTTTTTTTATTTTTTTTTATTAAACTAGAGTTCCGTGAAAATAGTCACCCATGAAATATAATCGAAATATAGTCTACGCGAATGAAATCACGGGGCACAGCTAGTTTCTTATACAACATGTATTTAATCGACTTCAAAAAAAGGAGGAAGCTACTCAATTCGACCTTATATATGCTTTTTTTGTTATATTTTATGCGGACGCACCTTTGGAAGGTTGATGTTTTAACTGAGATTTCATGTAAAATGTTTCAACTGAGATTTCATGTAAAATGTCTCAACTGAGATTTCATGTAATGTATCTTACTGCCTCAAACATATCAGGAAGGGTTAGGTTTTTAGTCAGGACGAATTGCACCGACCCTAAAATTATAAATAATTCTGATTTTAGGTAATTTCAATTATAAAGAAGCCGTGTGATAGAAGATATTTCTCTGTCTCGCAAACCTAGTTTGAAATATCTATTTTAGTATTGCATATTAAGGAATTATATATATTCATTCCGTGCCTATAATCTGAGCTCTAACTTACAAGAGGGATAAAATACTAGCCGCATAATGAACTTATAAATATTATAATTTGATTCACTACCAACATTTCATCAAAAATATAAAAAACTGGGACACATACATAAAAAGAACAAACAAATTCAAGTTCCAAGGTAAAATATAATGATGCGTTCACATAACTGCTTTACATATTCAGTCGGCACATTAAGCGATTACAGCGAAGTAGGCATGTTTTCATTTTGTTACCGCACTGTGTGCTCGGCATACATATAATGCATAACTCACTTGTGTGTCGTAATAAATGTGTTGAAGTATGGAATGCTCACAGACATAACGCGTGCCTTTTGTCTTGCATGACCTGCTTCTAAGAACATAATAAAGGTATTTTACAACACACATACATATCACGCCTGTATTCCCTGAAGGGGTAGGCAGAAGCGTTTATATTTAAGTCCCATGTAATAAGGGGCGAGCCTATCGCCACTAACCGGGCATAATGCAGACTCCGACCTGCTACTGGGACATTACAGATGGAAAATCTCACTTCGCCCAACCCGAGGATTACACCCAGGACCTCATGTTCCGCAGTAGCGTTTGCAACCACTAGACCAACGAGGCTGTAATTTTATTTGGACAGGTAGTTTATCTATACAGATGAATAAATTTGAAGTGTCTGTTTTTAAATTCAGCACAGCTTTTTCCTAAATGGATATCTAAATGTATAACTCAAAGGTGACTGACTGACATAGTAATCTATCAACGCACAGCCCAAACCACAGGACGGATCGGGCTGAAATTTGGCATGCAGGTAGATGTTATGACGTAGGCGTCTGCTAAGAAAGGATTTTTATTAATTCTACCCCCAAGGGGATAAAATAGGGGATGAAAGTTTGTATGAAACTTTGTCAATTTTAAGCCGATCGGCCTGAGACAAGTCTACGCGGGTGAAACCGCGGGACACAGCTAGTGAAAGTATAAAATTCACAACCTTAACTATACTTTCAAAATATATAATACATTGTATTCAATAACTGGTAAAAATCACTGGCTAAGTTATAAATTTAAACTTTCCGTTTGCTATTTCCAAAAAAAAATTGTTGTGTTGGTGGAGGTCAAAGTGGCTTAAGCTCAAAGTATGGTTATAGTTGACATGCAGTCACTTCATGATCCCACATATAAATTACGAATCAAGGCGCATGTACTTAAAGAGGTTGCTTCTGTTCTATCAGATAAAATTTTGGAAATACTAAGTAGATATTAGTGGTTTTATTCTTGTTTTATTTTACAGTCCACATTTGAATGAGTTATCCTAGAGCTTTATTGCTATCCAAATACTTAGAAAATAATTTGATTATTATGTTATTGTATTCCATGGGTATATATTTAATGTTTATTTTGCTTAAGTATGTTGTAGTTTTGGAATTTGTGTTTTTTATACGTATGTTTTTTGAAGGACTATTCAGTCCTTGGGGGGAGTATGTTCGGTTTTAGTTTGTGTTTCCGTCCGTAGATGGAGTTGTACTCTTTTCCTACTAGGTATCATTGTGCTCTTTTCGTTGTATATATAGTTTAAGTTAGTACCAATAAATGCTCTATGCTTTCCGGAGTTTGAAGTATATCCTCATTTCCACGGCCCTCCCGACCACACACCGTTATCGTGCGCTATGTGGTTAGATGTATAAGTGTATATTTTTTTATTATTAAATACAGCGTGGGCGAAGTCGTTGGGAAGAAGACCGTCTGTTATTTTCTTTCTTAGCTTTCAAATGTTACGATATCCTCAACCCATTACAACTTATTCATTTCAACACAATGAGTAATCAAAATTCGGAAATTGCGCTCTCTGTGTATCCGAAATTAATTATAATAATTATAATGTTGAAAGATAACTGTATATTTGGAATTAAGTAGCTCGAGTTGACGTAGATAAATATGTTTGAAATGTTAAAGGGTAAATGAAACAGCTTTCTATTTTTAAGTATAATAGACGAGTGAGTGTACCGGCCGGAAGGCGGAAGGACGGATGTGGCAGGCGCGCTCAGAAACCCCAGTCTGAATGTTCCTGATAACTTAGTGTGGCTGAATGGGATACGAACAGATTACTTTGAATGGGCCAGCTAATGTTTTATTAATTAATACAACATACTGTAAAAAGGTACAACACTTAAATTTAAAACAAACATTAGATTTTTATGCAAGACACATGTTTGTTCATATTCTAAATCTTCAAAATTTCATCGAATTTCTAGCCCTGTTTCGACGCATGAGGCGTGATTACTAGTAGCTTGGTTGGCAGGGCAACTACACGGTTCGCAGAGATCGTAGGTTTGAGTCCCGCCTCGTGTTCTTAACTATATTTTTAAGAATAATAAACAAGTATAAAAGAAACTTTGTTTTCGTCACGGAATTCAAAATTTTCGAGTGATTAAATACATAACAATAACATTGACAAAGAGTTCTCTAAGTCCCTGGAATCTATAAATATACCATAATACAACATAAAAAGTTTTGTCAATCCAGTTCCAAACAATGTACAAATTTATTCAGAGACAAATAATAAGTACACGATAACCACAAAATAAGCAAAAGCTACAACTAAGAACGTGAGAATCTGAGCATTCGATAATTTGCTCGAGGTGGTCGAGTGGTACATGCATAAAAATAAAGTCCATAGAGTTTCAGTAAAAATGATGCAGAATATTATCACAGGGAATTTAAGACGTGTTTCACATTGTCCCACTCGTATTATCCTAGTACTCGTTTACTTCTTTATTTAATCACTAGCTTCTGCCCGCGGCTTAGTCCGCGTGCAATAGTTACTTTGGGCTAACGCTAACTTTAACCCGCGTTGTCTAAGCGTGATGATATAAAGCCTATAGAGCCTTGCTCGATAAATGGACTATTACTGAATTTGTTTTTCAAATCAGACCTGGGCCTATAGACAAAGTAACGTTATGCTCACGCTTCACTAGTAGAAATGATGCGTCTGGGAATGACATATGTCATTTAATTGATTAATGTCATTTCCATACATTTTTTATCGTTTGTTTGTTTTTCCTGAGATTAGTGCGTTTAAGCAAAGAAATAAACTCATTATTTATTTATTTTTCCGCGGTTTCACTCAGCCTACACTTAATTTGATGAGCAGCTTTATGGCGGGGCACTAATTAAAAAAAAGTAGCCAAATTCACTCCTTGTAACAACAGCTATCTGTCAATGAAAGTCCCCTTAAAATCAGTCCAACCGTTTCAGAGATTATCCGCATCAAACAGACAAAGAGATAAAAATTCAAAAAATTGATTTTCTCATTAACCGATGTTTATTTGGAATTACAAACTTTTCAATAAATAGTATATATTTTTTACTTTTTTTATTTTTGTTTTATTTTTTATTTATTATATTTATTTAATAAGTAACTAAAAACTAATTACAAGTAGAAAACTTGGCCCAAATCGGTGTCTCTCGGGATCGTGCCAAGAAGGCTGGCAGCATTGCCACGTTGAATAGCAATGCTGATTCTCTGAGCCAGAAAAGCCCCAGCCCGCTTGTCACGAGAAGCTTCTACCAGACGACGTGCAACCTCTTTGAAAAGTTGATGAGCATCTGGACCAAAATTTTTTACTTAAATGAACACATATTAATTCAAAAAAGATTCGTCAAGTAGGTGCGGAAAGATTAATGTAAAATCTTTACTTTTCGAATAAAAACTTGGATTCTTAAGTGTTGCTATCTGACCTCAGAAAAACTTGGGATTCGCATTGAAAGTCGTAAAAGTCGTCCCCGGAGTTGTTAATGTTACCGCTCTAAATTTCTTACGTAAGCAGTTTACGAAATCCATTAAATACACAAGATCTGACAGAATTACTGATCTCAGTAAGCAGGATTTTATAAGGCGTTATCTTATTAAAAAGTTTGGGTGACCAATATTTTTTCTTTACGTCACCATTTTTCATCTCAGTCGGAAAAGGAGGATACAGGACGATAGCATTTGAATCGGTCGACTGGAACTCCATACCAGTTAGCTTCAAAGTATATAGAAAAATCTAAAAGTTGTACAACATTAATTTTATATAGTACTGTGTTGTTGTAAGCAGCAGAGTTGTTACTATATCAAGACCCACTTTTCACCGAATATGATGAAGTGCCAACATGACAGATGGTGAGTCTCTCCCGTGTCATGCACTGTACATGCATTTTAGAATTACTTCTTAAACGTATGCAGGTTTGTTCACGATATTTTCTTTCACCGTAAAGCACGTGGTGTGAAATCACAAGAAAAAGTTTTTTAGAAAAACTCATTGGTACATGCCCCACTGAGTATCGAACTAGCATCGCTTGCGTAGCAGGCGACTGCTCAAACCCTAAGGCCACCACGGCTCTTAATAATACGTTAAAAAAGTAGAAAGTCTTCTTTCGTTCATTTGTGACAGAATATGAAGTTACCTGTGGGGAACAAGCTTGCTCTTGAAATGAATTTCTCCGTGTAATATCACAGACTATGAGTATAATGAAGTTTAAAGTTGGCAAAGTTTCCAAGCCGCTTAGGTATTCTGCTAATGAAATCTGAAAATGGAGTTCTATTTTGTTTTTGATGGTATAAAAAATAATCGTAAGATTAATACTTAGATGCTCCTATTATAAATTATAAAAACTATCTGTGTCGGATTGCTGAAACGAAAGTATTTTTGAACTTTTCGAGCTCCTTGACTATAATTTTTTTCTCCCGCTATGTTTACTGGATGAAACTTTTGAACTTGATTGTATTTAATAACCTCTATGAATTTGTTCACGTCATTACATCACTGGACTATATGAAGGTTATTTGGATTCCGTTGAGAGTCATTTAGAACATTCAACCACAATACCTACCCCCATTGACATTGCTATTACCAATAAAAGTTAATTGTATCATTTTCGCGTAATTTTGAAATGCCTATCAAGTACCTAACCAAAGTCATCAACAGTATCAACTTCAAATGGATGAGATTAAATTCCAATATTAACAACTATGATTACTTTCGTATCAATTAATAGACACAATACAATATTACTTATTGGAACTGCTCGCTCATCCTTTGTTGTAAACAAGGCTTTGTTACGTAATACCTTTCAAGTAACGTTGGCACCTGTGCTTTGATATTATCAAAATAAATGAGTTCTGTAATATGTGGATGATGTTCGCGAGTCACTGCGATCAATCAGCGGATGTCAACAGCCTACCAAGGATGTTATAAAAGATTATTATGCTTGAATTAATTTCCCCAGCATACTTTTATGTTCAAATTTAAAGTTGAGAAAGTCTTTCTTGATAATATTCATAAGACTGTAAGCTGCCTAACTGATTCGACCCACAATAGTAGAATGAGTACCATCCTTGCCCCAAATAAAGTTTTGAACATATTTCAACGTCGAATTTCGTCACGTATTGGCGTGGCTGGAAATAAGTTGATACTTTTTCTGAGTTAGGTTTTGATTGAATTACAAATATGGCGGATGAACACATTTGTCATAGTTGAGACTGTACTGATACAAAACAAAGTTAATCCAATAAGGAGGCATAAACTTAAATTAAATACTTAGTGGTAAGATGTTAGGTTAGCCTATAATCGCATGCAATAAAAACGTCGGAAGAATTCTCTTTACACCCTTTATTAAGAACCCCGTGCATACTCATTGGGAATCCATCCACGGGGAGTTAATTCTATTGATGTTGGTAACTGTGGGTGCGTGCTCCCCATTAAGGCAAGAACTGATATTTTAGAAAGTAGCAGTAGTAAAATAAATCTCTACTGCGTTCTGGGGGCCGACTATGATTGTTTAAGCAGCGCGAACTCAGAGCTTCTTAGCTTTGACGTAAAATTTTTCGATAAACCGATGGTGGTAGTCCCCCTTTTATTTTACTGAATATTAAATAAACCTCTTTCAAAACTAGTAAAATGGTATCCTATTGGAATTATAATTCGTTAAGATATTAAAAGGTATTTAATAGGGGTTCGTAGACCCAAAGGGTCAAACAACTCGCTTAGTTAATGCTAACTAAGTTAATCGACCGTCACTGTAACAAAGTTAGCTCAGTAAAGGGACAAAGTTTATATCCATCATCTCATGTGGAACGACTTTAGTCTACATTATGTGAAAATATTTTACTCTAACTTTATGATATTAGATTTGAAGTTTAGTAAAACGTATGTTCTACGTTGTTTTTCCAATGATAAAGTAACATTATAATTGTTCGTACAAATACCTCTATCCCGATAATCTTAGTAGTTCATCAAAGAGGCTGGAAATCGATGGAGTGTAAATTTGGATCCAAATGAACGGAACGCGATAAACTTCCTACGATGTACATTTCGGTAACATCAATAATTTTCCTCATAATATATATACAGATAGATAACATTTACTTGTCTAACATTGTCTGTTTGTAATTCCAAATTGACAGTTTTTCATAAAATGCATATTAATAATATACGATACTCACATAAAAAAGATCAATTTAAAATAATTTTCTCTGTCCGTCTGCTTGTTTATTCTGGCTATATCTCCGAAACGGCTGGAACGATTTAACGGGACTTTCACTGGCAGATAGCGAGTTTAGGGTACTTTTATTAAAAAAAATATAAGGGTTCCGCGGACCACTCATGAAATAGTAGACTTTATTTGAGAAAGCAGGTGACACCGCAGGGCACAACTAGTCTACCATTAAAATTTGATATAGGTACCTTTTACCTGTCTCTTTAGCTCGATTTGAATTTCAAAAGTTAGAATCAGATGATAGTCTGGTATCGGCCACAAGTAGTTACAACAATGCTCACAAAGCTATTTGAAACACATTACCATGAACGTATTCCACAGGCGATTTATGCCAAATATAAAACATGTAAGCGTACTTAAGCTGCCTCACGGGCAGTGTGTATACATTACGCTTTTGACACATAATAAAAATATACAAAAGGTCAGCTGCTGTACATTTGCGTAAACAGTAAACAGACGCAGCAACTCATTGACGCAAACTTACTGAGTTTTCTTGCTCGAAAGTTTCTAGTGTAATTAGCCAGACATAAGTCTCGTGTAGTACATGTACTATGCATTCATTAGTTATGGTACTCGGCACTGTCCAAATGGTAACGGTACCGAAAGCATATCCTTAATCTTAATCTCAAGTGCAATCGCCATACGTTTTATATTAAGAGTAAGCGATTAAAAGTGGAATTTTTTGAGTATTGCTTGTTTCGTCACATTTTTTTTGCTTTAATTATTCTTAATTAATGATTTAAAGCAAAAAATCTTTGAGATTTCACCATAAGCATTTCGGTGCACAGTGATAATATACTTTTTAGGAGACTAAATAATCGTTATTTCGGCAAGTGAGAAGAAACTGAATACAAATCGTTTCGTTCAAAAGCACACGGTGTGTTATTGTGTTGTGTATTAATTAAGGTACTAATGTACTGTTAGTACTAATAAGGTATACTAATGCATTCTTCGGACTGTATGGAGATTTTAACCGATGCTGGAAGCCGTCCTTCATCTGCCTTTATATTTTGTGCCTTTACTTAGCTGTTAGCTGACGTTGATGGATGCCATCCTAAACAAACACACTGAGGGATTGTTTGAAGACATGTCTTGGTACATATTTCGCTGAGTTAACATCTTTCTGTGGATGAATCATATAAACAACCTTCACGGTCAAATGAATATTAGATTTTATTTTTCGAACTGAGATGAATGAAAGGGTTGCACGATATAAGGTTCTAAATATTTATGATCAGTATTTGGCAATTCTTAAACGTATTTATTGAAATTGCCTGCAATTGACTTTATAATATTTAAATGGGACACAAAGATAATATTTACTTTAAAAATCGAGTTGAAATTGAATTTATTATATATTATTGTACTTAAAGTTATACTGCGTCTTTTAAGTAAAGTAAGTTTAGTAAGCGTTAAAACAGCAATTACAATTAATTAGCTGTCTAAACTAGGGCCATAATGAATGAAGAATATATTTTATTGCGCAGTATATTTTATTTTCAAGCTTTTTCTTTCAAAGTACAATAAAACACAGACTTAAATACTTACTTTTATTTCTTTAACATGAACCGGTTTGTTTGTCTGACAATGTTAATTAAAAACAATAGAAAGGATGTTATTAATAATGTTAAAAGTCTCGCTACGGCCGCATATTTCACTCTTAAGTGTACATTAAAATGTAAACAAGCCTCAAGGAACGATTTTCCTTGCCATTATTATAATAACAACGCTACTTCGACACGACGGTATATTTTAAGTTTTGTTTTTACTTGGTACAGTTACCGTCATTAGTTATAAGTTAACTTTCAATGCTCAATAGTAATATATGAGTCAGTCTATAATAAAAATGCACAATTTTCGCTGAGCGCTCATAGCTCGTGACAATGAAAAAACGTAATAGGTGTTATTTTGCGATGTGCTGTGGTGGCCGAGTAATAAGTAGTCACCTGCAGGCAAGATTAAATTTCACCTGACTGTAACTATAACCATTTTTTAAAGAAGGCAGCACTGCCTAGTTGTGGCAGTGGTAGCAAGCACTACTGCAGAACATGAGGTCCTGGGTCCGATCGTTTGTATTTGTGTCCGATTATTGGCAATATGCTTGCCCTCTATTACATGGAACTTAAATATATCTGGAGAAATGTGGGTGTAATTCTGCGTACTCCTTCTGGGAATAGATCCGGGATCTTGCCAGCTCTAAGCAGAAGGCTAGTGTCCGAACTGGTAGTAAATTTTCAACGTTTGTAAGTGCCTTACCAAGGTCCAACGACTAGTAAGAGAGACCAACATACAAAGTGTTTGAAACTAAATTCAAAACGTCTGTTATGCTTGAGACATGTTGTTGAGTTGAATGTCACGTTGATACCTAATTATCTTAGTTGAAAAGTGGACTTCGTAACACTTCTGCCACTTCTGCCTACCCTTCAGGCGTAAAAATGAGAGAGAATTTTAGTAACATTGTTTTTGCTCAGAGTAGATTACAGTGCAGCTTTGCAGTGACAACCTGTGTAACGAAAAGCGGGTCGGGAACAGGGAAAATTTGTTCTTTAGATTTCTTTCCCTCCCGTCGGCTGATAAGATTGTAAGCAATTCGCTTGTCAGGCTTTGGGTGGTAGGATCGATTATATCGATTAAAGAAAAGATAAAAAGAATAACGATAGGCACATATATATTGGATCTTGATTTGAGTGTATATGTGATCATTACAAAAACCAAATTGTAAGTTAAGCCTGAAAAAATAAATTTTTATTTTTAACAAATATGGCAGAATACAATTAAACAAACATGCATACATATGCTCACGCCTGTGTCCCATTAGGGTAGGCAGAGGCCACCGTTTGCCACATGCTACGATCCTTGCATACTTCTTCCGCTTCATCCACATTCATGCATCTCTTCATACACTTTCTTCAGTTACGAGTGTTCCGAATATGACCTTTCTGAAAAATATTTTTAATTTGATCATAGTAGCTCTTCCTTGGATATCCATAGTAGCCCTCTACCAACACTTCTGCTCACTTTCGCTATATAAATTTATTTGAATTGTGACATGAAAAACTAACTTTAATAAAACTGAGCTCTACGCTATACACCATATATATATTTAAATTAATTATCAAATAACATTTTAAACATTTATTCTCTGAAAACAGTACGAAAAATAAGTGTCGTACATCTGCAGTAGATAGAGCGACCTTCCGTCAGTTACGTTCGTCGTCAATATTCGGACCCAGGTGTTACTAACTGGAGACAGAGCAAACAATTTCTTTGTAAAAGCACACGCATTACTTTGTATCCCTGACTAGTGGGAATCCTGAACAAAGTCATGAACACGTAGTATCGCCGTGTAGCGTTCTCTAGGCGGACGGCAATATCGCGGGTCACGCAGGGTCATAGGTGGACCCGCTGACCTAAGCCAGCCCGGTATATTGAGACGATATTTTCCTTGCAAATAAACGTTATTGCAAATATAGCGAGGGAATAGAACTATTTGAGTCGGTATTAAGCAGTTAAGACTGTGTTAACTTATTGCACATTAATGTGCTAATTAAAATAAAAACCAATTTATGTTTCTTATAAATTGATCTGCATTGTTGGCACAACAATAATAAATTTTAACGAAAAAAATATTCGTAACATGCTACGTTAATTGTGTCCATTGCCTTATTTTCTCTTAAAAACCAATTGAAATAAATTATAGAAATTTAATGAATTAATAAATTAATATATTTCTTATTAGACACATCGTTTCCATCCTCTTATCTATTGTCGAGCGTTACATAGAAATGTATCAATAGAGCCGTTCAGACATACAACAGTGACTTGAATCATTATGTTCCACACAATTCCGCGTCACCATGGATACTCGGTTGTGGTAAACGGATATAAAGCCCTCTGAAAGTGAGAGGGTATCCAATTCGTTACTAATGATCAGAGTTATTGGCTAAGGACGGCGCAATACAGGTCCCGTCACTGGTTGTTCATGACCAAATTGTTATGTATTACATTATATTAGTTCACTCAAGTTCACTAGATAGCGCCTGTCATTATTAGATCGCGCTATGAAGATTCTCTACGCAATACGTAAATATAACAAAGAGATCAAAATAAATGAGATTAAAACCGAGATCGAGTCCGAGATCGAATGCAATGAGTTCGTATTCAGTTCCAAACCCGACGCGAACTTCAGTTCAGTTCAACAAAAATTGGTCTCCTTGGTGCTCAACACTGGTTATGAGCGCTGTCTTCGAATATGCGGTTGCGATCGTAGGCATCTCGCTACTAAATCGGTTCACCAGTTTTGCCTTGAAAAGATAACCCACAAAATAACTTCGACAAAATTCGTCTACGTCAGTTAGTTCGCACAACTATCTTCTTTTTCAAATCTGTAGGTATGTCTCTTTTCATATGACAACTGACAAGGAACTTTTCCCATTATTTGATGATATACCATCTTACTAAAACAAACCAAAACTCATTAACAAACATCTGTGTTTAGCTTAATTATGGTAATAAAGCACATGTTACATGTATACGTAAATATTATGTTCAAATATCGTGAGAACCATCGGATGTAATGTTCAAGCCTCAACTGTTCCCGTTACAGCCTTCTGTGACTCAAACAAATGAGGCTCTCACCGCGTTATTATACATTTACACAAGTATAATAACTACAATACGGTGTTCTTAATATACGTAAATAAAAATAAGGATTTGGAAGTAGAGTGGAATGGCAAAAGCGATTTCCTTCGAACCATTCGACGGGATTAAGTATCGATTAATGTCATTCCCATAGGGAATAAGAGGGCTGATCTTATTAAGATTGTAATCAGCGTATGGACGTTGATACAGCGATAATAAGACCATCTGTATGTAATTCGTACTAAGAAGAGGTCGTCATAAAACATAATAGTGATCAGAATATTCGTCACGCGCGGTTAGGCGAAAGTGATTGAGCTATAAACACTGGATTGAGACCTCGAATTTATTAGTGAAATGCCACTATCCGGTCATTTTGGCTCCAATACGAGACATTGTTTTGGAAAAGTTCCAACGATTGTTTGTACTGTTCATTGGTTCCGGTGCCCGATACTTCCAAGATTATTATCCATGCCAATATAAAGTAAAATATATCCCACAATTTTTAATGTGCACAATAAAAAGTAATATCGCAGTTACGTTCTCGGTTCTGATACATCAATTTTATTTTCCTTTTTTGCTTGTACTACGACAATCTTGTACAGCCCGCCTAATGGTAAGCTGCTACTGCAAATCAGTCTGCAAATGTTCGTAACACCAAGCCACTCGCACGTTGTCTATCTTATAGATAAATAAAAATGAAGTATTTGTTTCTAATTCCAACAACAGTTAAATAGGAATGAATATATTACACACAAAATTATCTATCTCTGTTTGTCTGTCTGTATGTTTTATCGTGCTAGAATCTTAAACGGCTGAACTGATTTAAACGGGACTATCTGCCAGTGAAAACTGGCAGATAGTTTTATTAATAAAATAAAGCCAGCCATTACATTAAGACCATGCGAGTGACACCGCAGGACACTGCTAACAAAGCGACTCCATTCCTACACCTCTACACCACGGAGTACATGAGGGAGCTAAGGTGAAGGTACATTCCCCAGTTGAGTAGCTCCAAATATCGAACGGGAGATCCTGCTACGTCTAACCTGTCTTATGAATCTAACGAATGTTCTCCATAAAGGTTTCGTAAAACACAGTCAATTTAAATTTGTTTCAAAGTTCGAATTCACGTCAAAGCAATGCTACGCCTGGAATGCAGACATTTTATTTCCAGACTTTCACAAACGTAACACGTTTAGAATACAGGAAATTGTCGACCTCGGAAGTCAATGTACGTAAGTGGAAGACGTAAAATCTTCGCCATGAAGCCATAAAGAAGGTAATTTCTTGTCTACGAGAGAGCGTCGCCTCTG
Source organism: Watsonalla binaria (assembly GCA_929442735.1). Classification (NCBI taxonomy): domain Eukaryota; kingdom Metazoa; phylum Arthropoda; class Insecta; order Lepidoptera; family Drepanidae; genus Watsonalla; species Watsonalla binaria. The sequence goes on from OV838932.1 coordinate 5,885,918, forward strand.
TGCATGGCTCTATAGTCGGACGTGTTTGGAATTACCAACAGATGTGACTCTGATCAGTAAAAAACACATTCGGGGAAGGAATTCGATCCTCGAAAACGTAATAATATTATCATTATGACGTAAGGGAATCGTAAATGGCTTATTATCATCCTGCAGCTAATGTATAAATTGGCTACAATTGATGTGGCATATAACGTTATTTTTTCAATTAACCCTCTGTACGATTTCATACATATACTAGTTTGTATGCGTACATTTTCATCGCAATCTTTATTTGCCAATTTTGTTAAGTAAAATGGCAAAACAAATAATATGAACAATGCAAGCAGATAAAATAAATATACCCCTGTTGGAATCAACAGGAGTAACTACAGATATATATATTGCTATTTGCGGAGGATGTATGGGAAAATAAATGTTTTCTTTAACTTAATCTTACTACATGATTTAAGAAGCGTATATTTGTCCTCTATATATCGCGCGTGTTGACACAGCAAATACAATAATATGATATACCATGCAAAACACCATTAGAATTCCCCTACTGTTACTTTCATACTGCAAACGAAGGTGAGAATAGACGATACAAGCGTACCTTGTGTTTTCCTTCAGCGTAAAGCTCGTGGTATGAAATCACTACACTTAAGTAACTCTCTCTTACTACTAAAACTCATCTGTTACAAGGCACAGATCGCTAGAATTTGAGCTTGCATAACAGGAGACAACAAAAATACCCAACAAATGCCACGGCCCTTTTATGTTGTGTACCTAATAAATTATGGCATAGCTGTGCTTACTAAAAAATAAAAAATAAATGAATGCTCAAGCTATCTCAGAACGGTCCCCAAAGAGGTAACCAGAGGTATTGTAACAATAATACCCACATTTCACCAAATGTGTCAAAGTGACTGCGGGTGAATTACTTCTCAGACATATGCAGGTTTCCTCACGATGTTTTCCTTCATATAAAGCACGTGGTGTGAAATGCTAACTGTGCTAACTTCAAGACAATAATTGCTATTCTATATATTATAGAGCGTCTCCACTCCTTCACTCCTCCATGGAGCACTGGTACCGTTCTTCTAAACATCCCAAATCAAAGGTAGGAAATCATGGCCTTTTGTTTCAATGTAAGCCCATTGTAAAATCGTGTAAGCCATATCAATGGGCAATGTACAAAGTCTTGAAACTACGTTATTATAACATCTATACAGATAAATAATATTGAAGTGTTTGTTTGTAATTCCAAACTCAAAATTTTTCACTAAATGCTTATAAAACTATATACGGTCCAGAAAAAAAATAACAATATTATTTTGTCTCTGTTTGCCTGTCAGTAACGGGATTTTCATTGTCAGATAGCTGATGTTACTAGGCAACTTTTATTTTTAAAAAAACATTATGGTTTTGAGAGCCACCTCTGAAATCAACTAAACACGGATGATACCGCGGGGCACAGCTAGTTATTCATAAAAGTAAATTATAGTAGTGAGACCTTCAACGTAACTGAATACTTGTTTTAAACTTTTCATTATTCTGGTTTTATTGAAGCAACTTTTCACGGTAAGGAAGTGAAAGAATCGTAGTTACTCAATAAGAAAAAAGTTGAAACCATTAATGAAAACATCAATTCCCGGGAGGCTACTAAGAGAAAACTTCAGTGGAAATGGATTTCACTAGAATCTATTATGAGAATAAATGTTATGAGATCGAATGCATTTCTCCTCGAACATACGTGAGCGGAATGGGCATTGCCAAAGTTGACTCATTGTTCAACGTTAGTGTGACAAAGCTTTTAACTGAAATATATTTTTTACGAACACCGAAGCATTTCAAAGTTATTGGGGATTGTAACAAAAGATAACATTCAATAAATTACAATGTAAAAAATTAAATAAGCTCACGCCATCCTAGAAGTGTCCCCGAACGGGTACGCAGAGGTTTGTAACAACAACAACCACATTTCACTGATTATGATTAAGTGCCAACGTGATAGATTACATACGTCATTGAATTACTTCTCAAACATATGCAGGTTTCCTCACGATGTTTTTCTTCACCGTACACCGTCGTGTGATATCACAGTACATAAGTATATTAGAAAAGTCATTGGTACAGGCCCGATGAGACTCGAACTTCCGTCACTTACGTAGCAGGCGACTGCTCGAACCCCAAGGCCACCGCGGCTACTTAAGAATTAGAATGTATTTGCGTCGAAATCATTAATGTTAGAGGTACTGTTAACCCGGCTGCAAAGTGTAGATTAAAACCAAGGCCTGAAAATAAATCTTTAAACTATAAAATTCAAAGAACTGACTGATTAAAATCAACGCACAGCCTAAACCGCTGGTATTAGACGCATGAAACTTTGAGGGTGTATTTTTGGTGATAATCTAGGTATACATTAAGTATGGGTTTCATAGATACTTTAGGGGGATTCTTTCATTCTATCCTTAATTCTTACATTCTACCCATGAGGGGTGAAATGTAATCTCATTTGATTTTTTTGAAATAGTGTTTGTGAAATCTTAATGTCACTCAGGCAAAGCTGCGGGAAGAAGCTAATGTGCCTATGACGCACCGGTCATATAAAACAGTGGCGGACTTACACACTTATATGTAATAACGCACTAGCATTTGCTCACGGTCCATTCCCAATCTTTATTTCCGGGAATATATTTTGAACTGACAGATTCTATAATGACGAAACCATCGGTCGCCATAAATGGGAATACAAAAAATATTCTAAGTACATTTACAAAGACTTTGAATGTCCCTAAGTGCTATCTCCACTCATGAAACCGATAGATGGCACTCATATTTTTGTGTGGCCGTAATAAAAAACATACGTCAACAGTGCGAAAATCCTAGTCTAGTCAAAACCAGAGTGGACCGATCCAAAGTACGTGCCTGACACTGTGTCACGTAGTTCACATTACTGCGGCGAATGACTGTGGAGTTACGAGTCTTTTCAGTCGGTGTTAAAAATGGTAGCCCCTTCAGCTATTCTTTCGCCATTATTCACAAGGTGCAATCCGTTGAGTGTTAAGCACCCTTTTAATGCTGCCGTTAAGGGCGTAAGTACTCGTGTCATTGTGCTGCGTCTTATCGCTGACTCGATTTAACGTAATGTTTTTCCTTGACACTGCAAAGAATATTTAATATCGTTTCTGAGCTTAGTACCCTGTGCTTGAAAGGTGCTTTTTATATAAATATGAAAAAAATGCTTCAATCATTTTATGCGTTAAAGTAGTCCTCGAAAATTTAATTACATTCCTACTCAGCGAGCAACACAGGCGGCCAAATATTAGCAGCGCCTTAACGACACTTGGGACAAATTAAAAATGTATTTCGATTTTACTAACGATGCCCTCCAAAGGTAGACCTATAACAATCATAATTATTTCCATCGAGTATAATAGCAGCCCTGTAAAATATTCACGAAATTGTTCGGTTTTCACCGAGCAAGTCATTAGCAAACATTTGTCATTTGCAAACTCGGCTTGACGTTTATCTCCCTACAATTGATGAACGGATGTTAGGCCACGTAATCAATTGTCCCGGGGGGATGATTGTGGGAGTTTTCCACAAAATTATATTCGTGAGTATTAATTTGTTTGGTGTAGACAAACACGTTTCATTTTAGATGAGACGAACATGCCTTATCTAAGGTTCGTCGTTACATTGTCCTAAACAATGCTGGATTATTTATTTATCAGGAACTTCTGTTGTATCAAGCAGTGAAGTGGACTATGAATGAATATGTGAACCTGTTTATGACGAGAATTCAAAAGGTTTTATCTTTATCACTGTCACAGGGGCTAACACATTAACTGGAAAAATGTTGAACCCTCATTTTCTTTTCATTGTGGTCCAATACCTACATCTACGCGAGTTCCTGGAATAATTATTTCAATGGAACCGAAAGCAAATTTTATCGTTGTATTAAGTTCTGAATTAAATGATTAGAAAAAAATATAAATAATGTATTGAAAGTTCACGAACAAAAATCCTAAAAATCACAAGACTTCCTAACTTCTTGGAGGTCAGCTACTCACTAATCTCAAGAGGATTGCGTAGGATTTTTCTTCGGTTATTATTTATTCGAATCTCATCAATTTTTACTCCAGTTCACATCGAGTGAGGTATACTACCCACTCCTACGGTTGATTTAACTTAGGGGTGAACAAAGTTTTATAATATGTGGAAGGAAATTGCGTATGAGATTCCAATTGTGTATTTTCCTGTTCCTGTTGCTATTGTAGTTTCCTGTTACTTGTTTAACCTTAAGATTGTGTTTATATTACGCATCGTTTGTTAGAGATCTATAACTATATAAATTAACTACGACCGAAAGTTATTTACCGATTTAAAAGTTTGCTAGCTATTAACACTTCAAACAGTTGATTGCATCGATTTAAAATATGCCCAACTATCTGAACGAATCCGTAATAACGTTACAAATTGGGTGCAACAATTTTAAGCTCGGAAAACAGTCGTACGTAACGGTTACAATCAGATTAACTATCTATGCATACTGAGCGATTCCATGGCGAGGCTCGCTACTGTTCAATTTACTTTAATTGTCATGATAAATTCATTTTTGATGACGATGTATTTACAAGCAAAGTTAACAATCAATGTTTTGGAACGAAATATTTCACGCTTTGTCCCATTGGGCCGAGTTTACACCCCTTTGATATATCGTTACTGTTTCGCTTTGTAAATCGTTATTGTACGTATACCAGCGAAGCCTGCGCTTGGTTTCACATAAGTAACAGAGCCACTACCCTAGTTAACACCTTACTGCACTGTATTTCGTACTTCAAACACGCCTTTCCTGCAAAACTTTCTTTTAAACAAAAGTACGTAACATGAGGAAATTAAGTTACGTGAAATTTACAAAGAAAGTATAAAGAAGTGTGTTCTGTTCCAACTAGCTTAGCATACACAATCTACGTCCTGCTATTCCAGTTTATATTTCTGAGGCAGTAAAAAATCCCATCCACATTTTTACTGCAGACGCTCGCACATTCTGTTTAGTGTTCACATTTTTACGGGCAATGCGGAAAACTATATACAAAAACCGTATTCCAAAGTCTGAGCAGAATGACTCTTTCCGTGCAAGCAGTCAGTATACGGGTCGAGCTAGGAAATTGAATCGAGCCGGCAAGAGCAAATAATGCCCGATAAGCCGCGTCGACAAATGACCAATGCAAACAGCTTACTAACGACCCACAATACACACAAGCGATATGTTTTACTTACCCACTGATCTATACTTACATATCTTGCTTCTTCTAATAAACATGTACTTAGTATTAACGCATTATTATTCTATTTGAATTTGGATAAAGTTATATAATCAAGCTTAGGAAAGGAATTAGTGGCGAAGGCTCAAATGCAGTGAGATAAGATCGATCTAGTACTAAATATTGAAACGTATTGACACGGAATCCTAGCGTTGTAAGAGAACTTATCTTACACAAATGGCTCATAGCACTTTCTTCAGCTTAACCTAATAAGATCGAAGATATTCCACTTTCGCCGGCGACTTTATTCCCATGGAAATCGAATAATTTTTTGGTGCCTATTGTTTAGCATCACTCCTATGACACCAAGCAATTCTCTTGCATACCCTCCCTTCTGCTGGAGGACTAAGGTTACTATAGTATATTATCATCAGCGGACGTTATATTGTTAACGACACAGATATTTATACAAAGCTGAGCCACATACACAAAAGCGAACTACGCATTATGGAAACCAGGCACAAATGGTTCATAAAGGCAAGCTCACACAGGCGCACACATCTACGAGAGTCAAAGTACACGTTGTGGCCATCAATACAACAAATAGACCTTACTTGGACAAAAAATTAAGTAGAAAAATTTACAACCCTAACCCTCCAACCGAGCATACGGTCTCATTTCAAAAATAGGGCTAGTTTCCATACTGCTTTGTATTCTATGTTTACTGGGACTGAGTTGGGGATGACGTGGAACTTAAATTCTTAAAGTCGGAGTGTCTATTCACTATTCAATAAATAAATTCAATTTTGCAATGTATATGACAGAAAATGTAAAGTAAATATGATATCAAAGCCGAGATACTTGTCAGTGCCGTCGCGATCGCGTTTGCTTCTCAATTCCGATGCAAATATTTAAACTGAAACTCTGGATTAACTTGCCTCTCCAGCTTCTCGGTATTCAGATATGAAAATAAACTAAGTTTATTAGTTCTGTTTGTGCTACTAGAAATGGTTGACAGAAAAAATGTTACAATGCTTTATTCGGCAATTTTTCTTTTTTAACAATATAGCCTTAAAACTATTTACAAGTAGGAAACTTGGCCCAAATCGTATTTCGTATAAAATATCATATTTATCTCAATTAAGTACAGTCCAGTAAGCGTTAGGGGTCCACCAGCCTTCGGTCGTCCGCCTGATCTGTCTGCAGTATGCTTTACACAGAATGGATACGAAACGTGTTTCGCATTCTACACGGGGCATCATCGGGTAGAACTGTAGATCATCCTGAAACCAAGCCTTATAGTATAGTCAAAGTCTACTAAATATATAAATATCTTTTCGCAGTACGTCTCTCTGCCTTTTGTGGAAATCACAAAATATAAGTTTAGTATTCAACTTGCACTATGAATGAATTCAAAACTTTCACGTAGGATCATTACTTTGTATTTCATATCTTCACATATCTATTGATTACATGCATCTGATGCAAATGAAAACTATATCAGCTTAAAGTTTTATTCCAGACGTATCATTTTCAAGGAATTTTGAATCTATACAAATTAATGATAGACTGATGACATGCACAGCCTTAACCGCTGGTCCTACAGCCATGAAATTTGAATGCGTGTTCCTTGTGAGATGTAAGAAATATTTACTAAGAAAAAGTAATCTAAAATTTCGCCTCTGTAGGGGTTGAATTTTGAGTGAAACTTTTTATTCTCCGACTCGAATACAATATGGACCAATCCGCCGGTGGAAGTTTGTTGCATATTTTACGTTTATCTGAATAGATATTACACTAACTGCGTTACTTGCTACGTTTCCACTCGACCTAAGTTTGGATATTATAATGAACGATTTAGCTGTACGTAACTGCACAAGTGGTTAAGCAATTAACAATTCAAGACATTGTAGTTGCATAATGCTACCATGATATTAACTACAGTTGTAAAATGTATCGGAAACTTGAAATTGCATTATGATTTAGTTTTGTTACTGAAATGTACAAATATATAGAATTAACAAAATTAGTACTATGGCCTTCGAGAAATTACTACTGACATAACGATGTACCAAAGAGGAGATTTTTGTTTCATAACAGGCGTTGTATATATAAATCCCGTCGAGACTCTCAATAGCGCGATTTAAATACTAATGTCAACACCATCTATCGACATAACAGAAAACTAAAATATCACGCATTATTCTTAGTATATTTGGCTTACACATACAAATGTTCTTTTCAGGACCATTATTTCTACCTGAATCCTTTATTATTTTAACACTTCATTTAGTTTTTACCATTTTTATTCATTTACATCACAATTCTCCTTAATTCTTAACTGCCTAAATAATATATATTTTTTAAAAATACAATAAAATATTCTTATAATTTACATGTGTGTGACATGAGATAAATATCAATCTTGTTTCGTAAATCGACACTAAACCGCTACAAAAACAATTTGTTCTATGCGCAACAATTAGACCTTAGTAGTTATAAGGGTTTTATTAGTATACAAAGTAGGTTTATTACACAACAAATTCTGTGTTCGGTCATGTTACAAAATAGACCTGTGGGGGCAATGGCGAAGGCAACAGAAATCACTCAGGCGTGCCGATAATAAATCTAATGGGTCTATTGCCGATTCGGTCCCGAGATATTCAATGTACTGTACAGTGTAACAAACCTTGTTCGCAAAACGGACCCAAACTCGATAAGTAGATGATACATTATGTGGTTTCAGCATTTCTAGTTTACCTATATCCGTTAGTGTTACTGATATCTAGGGCAATAATTGAAGTAATACTTCTTTTGGCTATGTAACGAGATACTCAATCGCGATTCTAATATTACTACATTTATTCAAATTGTAACATGACATTAGTTAATATTTCTAATGTTGTCAGTCAGTTATAGGTAGCCAGTAAAATAACTGTAATGTTTAAATATTAATGAACGTTAAGAAATCAAGTACTTACTTAATACCATTGAAATGTTTAAATCACTGCGCCTAACGGAACGACAAATGCATACTAAACTTATCTTTCTCTGTAAGTGAATTGTAAATTCTTAAGAGAAATAAAGTTCTATAACCATATTATTCAATACCAATGTAATGTAGTGGCAGTTGTAGACCTAGATGTCTTAGAAAATGATTGATGTATGTGTCAGTTTGAAATAACAAATTTACAGCGTTTAACTAAATACATATACGGTAGGTAACAACTAAACTTTTTTCATATTTTTGCCCATCAGCCTGTCAGTTTGAAACTGCTGAACCGATTTCAAGAGTTTTACTCACAGACAGCCGATGTTACAAAAGTAACTTAGGCTACATTTAGTGAAAAATTTTGGATTCCACGACATAGCCCATGTAGTTAAGTTTTCGCGAGTGACACAGTGCCATCTAACATCGTCTCATTCTATACCCAAAATATTTGCCTTGACGCATAAATCGGACCCGCAATATAGTGTAAAATATGTAATTAACAACTAATCACTATCGTCCTAATAAACTGGAAAGCATATTTGTATGCCTTGGAGATGAGTTACACAAATAATTTACGTTGTACGTATACTAAGCAGTTCTAGCATGGAAGGAACTTGCGCTTGCTTTGAGAAAGTTTCAATGAAAACTTTATCGTTACAGCTCAACCTGAGACCAACTGAAATACTACAAATAAGCAAGAAAACCAAGTTCAGTACGATCCTATTCAAAAGTACTTTGTATAAAGTCACTTTAAATCACTGTTGACAAGATCTCGAATGCTTACAGTTCTGAAATTAAATTGAAGATTACTATTAACAATAAATAAAATGAAAAGTATAAAAATCTAAAATATATTTATTTATTTGAGTTCTTACAAAATAATTTCAAATCGTCAGAGTGATACATCAAAAATCACAACATACATTATAAATGTTACCATGCATGAATTACATAATCTACTTACATACATTATGCTCATGCCTGTTTCCCATTGGGGTAGGCACACACCATCGGTTGCCACATGCTACGATCCTTACATACTTTCGCTTCATCCATATTTATGCATCTCTTCATACACTTCCTTTGGTTACGAGTGCTCTAACTTTGTGAAAAATAATATTAATTTGGTCATAGTAGTTCTTCCTCGGACGCCCTCTCCAGACACATCCGCTCACATTATTATATATATAAATTTCTTTCGTTAATCGCCATTCATTCATCCTTTCGATATGTCCAAACCATCTCAACATACTAAATCTATGTATAAATATACAAAGCTGATTTGTATATTTATATTGTTTGTTTATTTTGCTTGAACGCTCTAATCTCAGGACATTCTCAACAATCACAATCACAGGGCATTGAAAAATTCTTTCAATATTAGATATCTCATTTATCGAGGAACGCTATATACTATCACGTTGCGACCTATAAGAGCCAAGCATCTCTGGCAAATGTTTCAAGAATGGGCATGAATTATCACAAATTAACATGGTTTTAGTAATAATCTTATATAGGTAAAACCCGTAACTCATAATATATAACCCAGCCACCAGAAAGCGCAGGACAAAAAAAATATAAAGATGTCGGTATCTTTTAATGTTACGTAAATACTGTAGTCTCAGAAAAGATAGATGGGACTTGTTTAAAATTAACAATAACTCATTTCACAGCAGTACTTCTTCACAATAATAGTCTTTTTAAATTCCCATTTCTATCAGGTTCTATGCTATCTGCATATTTAATCTGTCGCAAGAGTCAGCGAGGGTGAATTTATTCCTCTCGCTGACTTGGCAAGGATACCTTATGAAATATGCTTCTGCTCTATAATGCTTAACATTTTCAAATGTCATATGAGTATCTACTTCCTACCTGAACGAGGATTTTTCATTGTACATACATTATATGCTCACTCTTGTATTCCCCGAGAAGGGGCAGGCAGAGGTGTACACATACTTCACCCATATTTTGCCAGTTATTTATGCAAAGGAAATATACAGTTTTATGAATTGAAACTAGACTAGTATTTAAAATAATTGAAGCCAATTAAGTATGCAGTTAATTAACATATTATGCAGTATGTTGGTGAAAAAATGATTACGGATTTTTTTTTCATAAAGCAAGTAGCATGAGTCAAAAACATTGATGAAGTTTGCTTAAATCTTCTTTATAATCAATATTGACCAAGCAATATGTCCATACCATGTGATAGGAGCTAGCCTATTGCTATTAAGCGCGCACTAATCCAGACTCTGAGCTGTTTCTGAGAAATTACCGACGGAAACACCCAATAACACTTTGCCCGACCCGAGCATCGAACTCAGAGTTTCGTGTTCCGTTGTATTGCCACCACTGGACCTTTTCATTGGTTATTTTATTCAATGGCGTTTCAATTGCCGTTTTACATTTTACATTTATCCCGGAATTACTGAATTCATACCTCTTGAGATGTATATTCGATAAAGAAATCTTTAAATGCGGAGATTACAGTCCATAATGTGGCATTCTCGTTTATGGGCTTACATTTTTAACCGACTTCAAAAAAAGGAGGAAGTAATGTGTAAGTTTTTTGTTCAATACTAAGTCTAGTCATAATTTAGCTTCAATAACCATATATAAGATACCATCTTATACATTCTTCTATACGGGTCGTGATGAGAAAATATTGTATTGCACCTCCATCTAGCAATTCGTTACTCTATCTTAGGGCGAAGGCCTATCTTGCGGACAATTTATAGCGGTTGTATGTACGTCTACACCGAACACGGGCAGACAGGCCAATTATGTTGCTACGCACTTACCCTAACATCCTCATACTTTGCTGGAACACATTATTATGTAGAGTGTAGTGTTGTACCAGCTTTGCCACTATCAACTAACCTGTCTTCGAGATAGTTATTGTAATTTAATGGCTTTTTACTCTCATTGCCGGTAAGCATATAGTTATTAATATAAAAGTAATGTCACCAAAGAAGTTTTAAACAGCGTTTAGCATATGAATATAGGTACTTGAAACTTTTTCAGAAGCTATGACTTCTATAAAAATATATCGTGATATCGAATGTTATAGTAAAACTACTTATTGAATACTACTTAACTACGGGAGGCCAAATATCAGTAACTGTTAGCGTTAGCCCAAAGTAACTGTTCCACGCGGATGAAGTCGCGGGCAGAAGCGAGTATTAAATATGACTTCCATGGCGCACTCTACATCGAAACTGTATGTTAATGGAATGAAAAAAACATGCGCTTCGAAGATAGAACCTCCTCCTTTTTTTCAAAGTCGCTTCTAAAACAAACATTAATTTATTCTAACAAAAATGAAAGCATCTTCAAAATACACTAGCAGAAGACTAATGTACGTATGTTTTACCTGTAAAATATTTCACATACCCAGAGAGAGACTGTATAAAATATTATTTACTACTGTGCTACACATACACATCTTATTCAATAGTTAATGTAAATAGAAGTATATTTATTAATATTGTACACTTGCTTTTAAAGAGTCGTCTTTCTGAATTTATCTCTTTGAACTCTGATTGTATAATCAGAGCACTTAGCTTATTATTAGCTCCTTACAATACAAACAGTATATTTTGTTTTGAGTAAAACAAAGTTTATATCTCAATGTATAAAATTCAATTGATACTGTATAGCAGTTTGAACTATAATATTATATTAGATAACTACTTACAAGGGTACAAGGATGTCCAAAAGCGACACATGAAGAGATGCAACATAGAGCCCTCTCAAGGGGAACGTTTGGCAGCACAACGTCCTGAATGGCGCAGGATGGTGAACAGCCAAGTACGCGAGTTTGAGGTTCAGCGTTAAGCTGACCTTGGTACCAAACGCGACCATCTAAAGACTCGTCAACCTGCTGCCATAGCATAAAATTATGAGAATGGAATACTTACGTGTCCTCTTTGTGCACGGAACTTCAGTGCGAAGATAGGCTACATAAGCCATCTTCGGGAGCATCAGCGCTATTCATCTGACTAGGTATCAAAGTGGTCGCCATGGTCGAAATCGGTCGAAACAATTAATGAAGTAACTACTGTCTATAAAGGCGCTCAGGGGGCCAACTGTGATCTTTTAAACAGCTCGTATTAAGAACTTCTTCGCTTTGGCGTTTAATTTAAAGGTATCAAAATGAAACGTCAAAGGTCAGAAGTTCTTAATAAGCTCTACTTAAACCGATAATGGTAGGCCCCCAGTTACTTGTTTCAACTAAGACATTTTGTACAATTCAATCCACGTGAGTAATTTTGCTCACAAAAGAGAGACATAATATTCTTACTCATCGAATGGTACCCTCAAATCAATCAATAGCGAAGAAAGTAAATAAAGTCGAAAAGTAATAAGAAACGGGGAAGTAAGAATTTACAGTTCGTAAACTTCTACATTTCGACGTAATAGCTTTTGTAAATTTCCTACACCGCCGTTGTTATTGGCCGATAAAGTAGCGATGCGGTCATTGGAGGCTCAATACACTTTATTATACAGCGTGTTTTGTCTTTTACTATTATTTAGGTACCAGTTACCCGTGTTTAGTACCCGTATCGTTCCCGTATACTAGCAATTATTATGTTTATTGAGACAATTTAACGGTAGCTAACAGTCTGTTGTGGACTATGAATTGAGATTTGCTAAATTGTTCTTGGAATCATCTGGGTCTAAATTTTTTACCCTAACATTTTTGGTTTTTTGTTGGATGTCTTCACATTAATTTATTTCCTTTACAGACCCCGCCGGTTCTATTATACCAGCAAGATTCTCGCCGGTAATTTTTCGTTCTTAAAAAAAATATGTATAATAATACACTTTTTTTTTAAAACATATGTATATAATTTTGGAAAGTGTTACTTGGTCACCTAATTCACTTTATATTCGGCCAATTCATTGTGACAGATTTTGAGAAGTAGTCCAAATCAATGCTGTTTGGCTGCGTTAAATTTTATGCTACATGTGTATATCGCAGATAAACATTTAAATACACTTATTTTAATATTTCACTTCATACTTTGACGAGAAAACTTAAAGGGTTACCTTTGCTTAACTAAATAACGTTACGGTGTATTGCGCTTGACCCGTCGTCGGGTGCGTTGGATCTAATCTGAATGTTTTAAGTTCAATCATACTCTTAACTTGTGACACACAGGGGGGCAACTATGGTCGTTTAAGCAGCGCGTATCAAGAACTTCTTAGCTTAATTTATGATACAAAATTAAAAAGTCAAAGCACGGAAGTTCTTAATACGCTAGAACCGATGATGGTAGGCCCCCAGCAGGGTCAAAGTAAGAAATATGAAAAAATGTGTTGTATTGTTATAATTAGCTTCAACACAGAGACGTGGTTTTATGAACGTGCTCACATCTGCAAACATGTTATAGGCTTGGTTTTATCGCTGTTCATCAAAAAACTTTCGCGCACGTTGGAATTACTCCCCCGGCGTTCTGGCCTTCGCATGATGTTTTCCTTTGCCGAAAAGCGAGCGATAAATGTTTACGCATAAATTTGAAAAGCATCGAGCCTGAGCTTACGTTGCGTTCGCGAGAGATACTCCCGTGCTAACGTAAACGCTGAATCTATACCTCCATCTATATAGATAAATAAAATTGAAATATCTGTTGGTAATTCCAAATTAATAGCTTTACACTAAACGATAATGAAAGTATATAAGGGACCTACATCGAAAAACCAACATTACATTTTTTCTCCGTCTGTCTGCCCGTTTGTTCTGGCTAATCCCTGAAATAGCTGCACCGATTTTAACGAGACTTTCACTGTCAGCTGATGTTACAAGGAGTAGGTAACTTACCAGAAGTCTACGTGGGTGAAACCTCGGGCACAGTTAGCAATTAGTATATTTTGATGAGATGAGAAGAAAGCTGGTAAGCAGTTACCATTAAGTATGGCGTCGTACTTGGGGACCAGCACTCAAGCTAAAACACTGCCCTTGAGTAAAAGTTAATCAAACGTGAATTTCACTTACTGGCCAGAGGTCGTTCGTTTTGAAGGACCATTACATTGGCGATGGAGTGACCCATCAATTTAGCTTCACGCCGACCGCACGCGGTCAACGGGACTGCGTCCGACATGTGAAACGTTTTATTACGGTTCAGGAAAAACCGTTACAATAACGCTACTCGAGAATACTTTAAGATAAGGAGCGACAAAAATAGTAACTATTTGGATTTGTGAGTGACTAGATTATTCATCGCAAGTAAGCATCCAAGGCAAACTGTTTTCCCTGTTTACCACAGTAGAGTGCGAACAGCGAATGACAATAGTAATAATCCAATCAAAGAATAATAAATGTTGTATTTTCCTAGTATACGTATACTGTAGACTTTGTTTGATTCGCACAATCCATTGAACCCTTTGTCACATCTTTCTTATTCACACATACATAATAATGATATCTTCAGCTCATTCCAGTTCGTTATAACATTCAAGTATTCAAGGATGGCACAAAATGTTTTCTGTTCATGTATTGTGACATCTTTAGAGTTTGCGTATTGGTTTTGTGTGTTACTAATTAGTCGACTGTCAGCTATCGATAATGTAAACATAATACGGGCAGCCGACCCTTAATCTCAAATGAATAGTCACTCAATCTTACTCCAAGTCTACGCTAAAATGGGTGCGTTGTTTGGTAATTACGTCCAATTCAAATTTTGGTCAAAAACAGATGGCGCTTGACATCACCACCAAGCTGAGTGAATAATTTCGGTCACAATAATATCCCCTCAAAATAATTCCATTCTTTGCGTTTCACGAGAGCCCTGTCTCAAATAAATTGAAAAGTCGACGAGGGACTCTATTTGCGATCGACGACTTAACTGTTAAACAGTACATGCAAAAACACTTTGCATCACTGATATTAAAGCAAGTAATACATTTTTGCTTATTGAAATTGATGCGTTTATTGACATTTATTTGCTTGAATAAAACAAATACAAAAATGGAAAACAAAGAGCGAGAGTGTCACGTTAATTGATCAACAAGGTGCCTCACCTCGGGTCAGCTTGGACTAATGGTGATTTCACATGTACGGTTATATCCCGTACCCTTGTTAGGGACACAGCAAATGCTTCATGACAGGGGTCCCAGGCACAGGGTTGTGGCTAATGAACACATGTTTACATTAACACCGATCAGGGCAGTGTTCGTAATGCATTCTTATATGCATGACGTGAACTTTGTGCCGCAGGTCGTGTTAGTATGAAATGATCGGATTTTATCTAATTTTAGAAATCAGAAGTGCTTAACTTGTTTCGAATACAAATAAACTAAAACATCAATAATACCTACTCTAGATACTATTTAGTTAATGTAATATGATACAAACCGAACACTCAAGGCATGCACAAATGTTATCACATAAAATGTTTAGTGTATAGTATAGCTTGTTTAGAGTATAGCAGTTAGGTATACGAAACCAACGGTGTCGTCAAAAAAAATAAGGTTGTTTGGGCGATAATTACTTAATGAATTTAATCCGACGCCTCCCTATCGGCCGTCCATCCCCCTCTCCGCTCCAGCCGTCTTCCTGTCCCCTTGTTACCCACATTCATAAACAAACAATTTGCAACATTTTCCTGATGAGCTCCGCTTTATAACATGTCCATACCAAGACACATATTAATCTTCAAATTTTCAATCACTGGTTCTACTTCTAAAGGTCCCTAAAAAACATTTTTTTTACCTTGCCAATCTCGCGATGCATCGATGAAAAATGTGTTTGTATTAAAAACCTTCAAACCCCGTTAAAATCGCGTGTATATCTGAAACATTTCAAGAGGAACTTTGGACTGGAATTGAGTTACAAAGGAAAAACATTGTTATCGTCAACCCCTATGTACAGTGACGTGTAAAATACGCCCAGTTGAATTTTTTAAATTTGACGGCATTTTCAATGTTTGCGTTGTTTCCAGCCTCGTTTCACAGTAGATTCACTCCATACATCACTTCGTTAGTTATCTGTTTAGCTAGTTGACATTGATGAATGTTCAAGTGAACAAACGGGGTTCAGTCGTGTTCAGCGGCACCTCGGCTTAGGATTCCGTCGTCTGTACTAATGCTCTGCCTGCGTGGAAACAATGGACCAACAATATCTTACTCCGCTGGAGATTAATGAGTTGGTTACTTTACATGTCATTTAAAAATAACTGTTCTGTTGAGGATATATAGCCTTGAACTCCTTTAGACTTAAGAGGTTCTAGTTGCTTGAAGTCCTATTCTTCCTGCAACAAATATGTATACAGATGAAAAGCTAAGCGAAATATTACAGACAAATTAAAATCTGCAATGGTTTAGCTATTCACTAACCGCCATTTAGAGCGGACAGAAGCTGCGTGCAAGTCGGTCGAAGAAGCATCAAAAAATAAGTGAAAGCGTTTTTAATTGCAAATACTTTAATGATGCATAAGTATTAGGCAGTTTGGACTTTTGTAGAAATTACTCCATAAAATACTTAGGGGAGTTTATTTTTATACATAAGTCTTTTATGAAGTAATTTTATTCTATTTTTGGGGGCAGAATTAATCAAAATATTTTCTTTGCGGATGCCTACGTCATAACATCTACCTGCATGCCAAATTTCAGCCCGATCCGTCCAGTGGTTTGGGCTGTGCGTTGATAGATCACTATATCAGTAAGTCAGTCAGTCACTTTTAAGTTATATATATATAATTTGATAGGGGTGTGTTGTTACATACCGCATTATACGCTTGTTTGTCTCCGTTATACTGTACGTAATATATATATAAAAACATTTTAAGGAGATGTAGGTACAAAATATGTAGAGTTTTTGATGCTCACCTTAATTCTATTGCTTGCCACGGCCCCTGTGACCGTTGACTCGTCATTACCTTCAATAGTTTTTGGCCAGGTTTTGCCTGTGGGGGGTCATCTCAAAACAAAGAAAATAATGTGAAACCTGCTTAACACATATAAATTAATCATACGATTTGATATTGGAACAGCGAACTTCTTTCAATGTTTTATGATTGTAACTGTATCGACACGGACGTATCAATATGATTACATACCTTGGCGGTTCAGAAGAATCTAATATTTGAGCGGAAGCAGCTATGGCATTGAGTTTACCGCATAGCCCGTTATTAACTGTTAGTTGTTAAAATACCACAAGTTGTTTGCATTATTACGAAACATGTTCCAATGTCTCCGTCATAAGCTTTAATTACAACATAGCCCAACTAACCGTATTATAAATTAATATACCTAAATTAATTGACAATAATTCGGCTGCTAATCAAAGGTTATGAACCAGAAACCAAATACAAATTACAATATAAGTTACATGTGTTTGGATGATACATGATATTATGCCACTGAGTACATTTAATAATAATTCTTCAAATTATATTTTTATTTCCGGACACTTTTCGCAATTGAAAGAAGCTAGAAATTATAGCGAAGATTTTTTTATACAATTCCTAAAACTAGTTTAAGTGTTTTGTTGTATATTAAGAATAAAAATTTAAGCGTAAAAGCGTTTATTATATTCATTATATTAATTCAACATTTTGAAACTGTATTATGACCTGCACTATTTAAATTCAATAAATGTCCATTACTGTACACAAACGCTTTTACGTGTCGTATTGAAAATTATAATTATAAAAGCCCCATATGGTCTTTAATCAACATAAGCACGATAATATGTGGTCATTAGCGCTGAATTAATGAACAAATTAAACAAATAATTTAGTCAATACAGTATGACAGCAAAAAACGCGCCTTTTTAGAACACAGGTAAGCGAAAAACACATTATGTAAATCACAATTTGTGAATAGAGTTCATGTTTTATTTGCTTTTAGGATGGCTGCGTTCTTTTGGACAAGTACTTTGTTAGGGCCATTTGGATCAAGTGTATTTTGGATAATAAAAGAATCATCCACTCAAATTTAACGAAAAATAACGTACAAATAGCAAAGGTTGCGAGTCAAATTGTGAAAAACACTCAAGACGCTTCGTGTCGATGTTGAATAAATTGGTATCTTCGTGTATAAGTGACTGAATTAAATTGCCGAACATCTCAGACCCTCGTTACTTCGAAGTGACTATCATTAAATGGAGGCAATATATCCGCTTTTTCCGTAAATGGAAACGCATTTAGACTGTAGTGATAATTAACAACTTTTGAAGATATGATCGGTTTATGTATATTTAATACGACCTCAGCTGGAATATAGATGGCTAATTTAGAGCAATTAATACTTATATGATAGACTAGCTGTGCCCCGCGGTTTTACCTGCGTAGATTTAGTTTTATTCAATATATCGGTTTAAAATTGACAAGGTTTCATACAAACTTTCATCCCCTATTCAATCCCCTTGGGGTTATAATTAATCAAAATCCTTTCTTAGCAGATGCATACGTCATAACATCTACCTGCATACCAAATTTCAGCCAGATCCGTCCAGTGGTTTGGGCTGTGCGTTGATAGATCACTATGTCAATCAGTCACCTTTGAGTTATATTTATTTAGATTAAATATACTCTGGAGCGCATTGATTTTTTCATCCAAACATATATATTAAGTTATTATAATGTAACTTTATCTGTTTAGAATGGAACCTCCATTTCTACTTTACTTGATGGCTCTAAGTTGTATGAAACGATTCGTACCTATTTGTATTCAAGAGTCTCACTCACTCATCATTAATTACACTTACTAATAGCAAGTTAGATCGATTATTACCGAACTTTATAAAGAAGAAGCCAAATATATTGATTTGTAGTTAAATTCAAGGCAATCATGCAATTCATCAACTATAAAAGCAGCAAGCCAGATTGTACGCCTAAAGAAAATATTTACGTACATTCGTGTACCAAGGTGGTTTACCATGAATGACTCGTAACTTGGACCTTGAAACAGGTTGTATGTGCTTTTGTAGACATTTGGGAGCTTTACTCACGTGCTCACACAGCCAGCCACGCCTAAACCTTTTCAACACTATCCTAGTGGCACATATCGTTCGTCCAATAGCCCTAGTAAACCCGTTCCTCTCATTCCCCTGCAAACCCGACTTACCTACTTTTTACGTAACAAATAGATATCGAAGTACATTCTGAATACTCGTAACGTAGTAGAGTGAGAGCTCAGAAATTGTTCCCGTTATTCTAGCATTTGTTTTTGTAACAAAGGAATTCACCAATAAAATACATAACTTATTTCCTGTCATCCAGTGTCTGCCAATAAGATTCCCATTATCTCTGGAATTACACTATCGTGTCTCGTAATTGAAAGGAAAATAATGCATTTTCTTCGACAATTCTGAATAGAAAGTATTATCATATTTTTCGTTCACTTGTTACTTACAAAAGACTTACAAGAAAATCTCTACCAACGACCAACTTTAGTATTCTGTGGGAATAGAATGGAATAAAAAGTAGGTATACGTAACGGAACGTTAAAAACTTACACTTCAGATTTGTTATATTCCATTCATTCGGATTTATACACATTGTGAGATAGAATAGAAATACTCTTCGTTAGTAAGCGTACCCTTATTCTTAAAGTACATGTTTTAAAAGACGGCCTAACTACATAAATTTGGTCCCAGAAATCCCAATCTCCAAAAATACATATTTTCATAGCCATCAATTTCTTTCCAATCATATATACCTAATATCTTGTTCCATAACAAGTCCAACGTGCTTCTTATGAAATAGTTTCATTTGTATGAAAGATAGTGTAGGAGGCTAAAATATAGCATACGTTTTAACCTTTACCCTATGATTTATAAGATGTAGAACCTCACCGATAGGCCATGATCATACAAACCACCACATCATTAATCATTCCTACGGGAAGGTAAGCGTACCAATTTTGTGCCTTCATATACTTCAGTACTGTGATAAAGGGTCAAGTTATTTATGTGCATCTCGATAATTGATTACACCATCTATACTATAACTAGCTTCTGCTCGCGACTTCGTCCGCGTGGAATAGTTACTTTGGGCTAACACTAACTTTAACCTTTAACGATTATTCTTAGCTTGAAGCTATATATCCTATAACCTTTCGCGATAAATGGGCTATCTAACGCTAAAAGATTTCTCAAATCGGATCACTCTTAAAAATTGCTTTATTTATGTATGTGCCCTGTACTTTCATTATGCATTAAGTGAAAAGCTGTTGACATTTGAATCTTACTTATCTTTATAGATTATTAATGTGAAAGTTTATATGTCTGTTTGTTTTACTAAGCCGCTGAACTTCGAACGGTTGAACAGCTAATTTGAAATAGAAATAGCTTTCCTTCCGAGAGGTCCTTATATAATCATTACGCGTAATTAAATATTAATCCATTTGAAGGCAGTAAAACACAATAGGCATTGATGCACGCCTTCTTGGCCCCAATTTCGAGGGACACCAATTTGGACCAAGTCTAAAGAGCCGGTTTGGCACTCTTATATTGCCATACTCAATAGCAATGCTAATTCTCTGAGAGATTCTGTTCAAAATACTGGTTTATGTAATTTTTTTAATTAGTTCGGTTTGAAGTCATCATACATATAAATATATTGTATTCATAAACGTAAACACATAGAACAATTTAACACAAACATCTGCTCTCAGATTCAACTCGCTACTACGATGTGCTAGTCGCGCGGACAGCCATTCTGGCCACTGGGATTATCCTCATCAAAGAAGAAAATAGGCTACTAAAGAAATAACTATTAATAAAAATACTCCTTCAAAGACTTACTATAAAGTAAATCGTAAACATTACGCGGCCCGTTAAACCGCTCAAAAATGTTTCAACTTCGTAAAAGTGCGGACGCTCCCACAGTAATGAAACGCCGTTAGAGACCGGACACACCCGCTTTTATAACCCCGTGTTAATGGCCCTACGTCATGTACAGGCTGCTCATAACTTTATAGTGACGTCATAAACTTTGATACGTCTACAGGAAGCTAGAGATCAATGTGATCGTCTTTGTGAAAGTATGTCATGGATCATGGTCCCTAAGTCCCTACTAGCCACCCGTGACTTCGCTCGCGTGGTATATGTATACTACGTATAGCCTAATATAAATCCTGAAAGTCTACTCTAAGCTGCTTAAGCCGAGCCCCGTGGTTTTATTATTAGCAAATCAATTTAAAAATAATTTAACATTACTATCATGGTGAAGGAAAATATCGTGAATAAACCTGCATACGTCTGAGAAGAAATTCAAAGGGATATGTCTAGTGCCTGAGGCGGCGTTCGACTCAATTTTGCTTACCCCTCCTCCCCACTCTAATCTGTCACGTCAATGTTTAATCATCATCAGTGAAATGTGAGTATTATTATCAATTTATAATTTGGGACCCCGAGATTCGTTAAGGAAAAAAATTAAATCAATTGGAATTTTGACAGTGGCCTCACAGTATATTTTAGCTAACTTATTATTTGTGCATCAAAACATTGGATCGTTTCAAAAAAAATGTGATGTGCATAACATAAACACAAGGCACAAAAACAAAATTGTAGTGCCTGCGCATCGCTTACAGAAAGTACATGGCTCATTTTTAGGACAGTGCACACGCTTCTATAATAAATTACCAACAGAAATTGTAAACTTGCCCTTCAATAAATTTAAAGAGACCATCAAAGCAGTTTTTCTCAAAAAAGGATATTATACTGTAAGTGATTATATTTGTGATAAGGAACCCTGGGATGTATCTTTGTCGAAAAATTATTGTAAATAATCCCATTGGCACTGTACTTTTGCTACAATTAATTAATCTTAGTTTGATCTTTGCTTTGACTGGCTGGAATTTGCCATGCTCACAAATATTTGTAATATTTTAGTTATTATATTTGACAATTGAGCATTTATGCTGTGTCCCATGGGCTTATATTCATGAGATATAAATACTGTAACCAAAAACATTGTATAATATATATTTTTTTAAAAGAGTTTTTATTTTTTTAAATTGTTGAGTTTCTTGCCGGGTTCTTCTCAACAAAAGCTACCTTCCGAACCCGGTGGTAACATTTATAATCATGTATAATGTATTTTGTGTCCTTCTGACGATTTGAAAGTACTTTGTAAGAAGTCTAATCAAATAAAGATATTTTGAGTTTGAGTTTGAAAACACCTCCTTACCCCTTCGGGGACTCTTCTGGGTTGGCGAGAGCATGATATTCATTTTATTTAAGACTAGCTGTTTAGCCCTCTGTTTCAGTGTTCAAGCAATGAACATTCTAATAAGTAGAATAGGACATAAGGCGTCATGGGTAAAGTAATACAACGCGAATATTATAATAATAACATTTTCGAATTCCATGTAACCCTCTGATAATGTTTCCAGATAATTTGAAAAGTAAACATTACTAGTTTGGGGGTTGTGTCGATTTAACCTCCTCGTCTTGAAGCTTCTACGGGTTAATAGGAATAGCGAAGCAAATATTATACGTTTTTACAATATAAGGAACATAATAAACATGGTTAGTACTTCGCCTTAAATAATATTATCGTTCTAGGAATATTTACTCAATCCAAATTCGAAATAAATAGGTCAGTTATGGACTTAAAAGCACAAAATAGAGAGTTAGCGGACAGGTGACTTCTTACTATTACACGCACAGAGATGCGCGTACAAGAATGGCGCACACGCCAAAATTATTGATTTTACCCTAAAAAATATAGCAAGTATTATATAAACCAGTTTTATAATATTGCACAGAGCACAGAATCTAAATATTTTTTCGAGACATCGCTCACTAAAGTAAAAGGAGCAAATGCAGAGGATTTGTCAGTGCCGCCTCGACCGAGGTCTGTCGGTTGCAGAGTGACGTCACAAAATTGAACTATATCAGAAGATAAGCTTCCTAAAATGGTCGAGAATACACACGTAAATGAGCGAGTATTTGGGTCACGGAGCAATTCAGGATAGTTCCAGAAGTCACGTTAGAGTGCGACATTCGTAAGTAATCACGCGTATGAATGTTTCCTCCAATGCACGGAAGCCGTACTTCTATATTTTTTTTTTGTAATGTCGTCGTTGCGAGCTCTGACATCCATTTCATCAGTTACGCCGTTACAACTCGAGCACGACCAACTACAAGACCCGCTCTCTGAAGATACGATTCTTCATTTCAAATAGACTCCGATGTTATCTTGGTAACTGGTACTTTTAAGTAGGTATTTTTTTTTCTTATACCTTAGTGTAAATATCTCTCTCTTTTTATCTAATCCCATGAATCCAAGCGCGAGAATTTGCATGAATTTATTTTTCATTGAGCCCGATTAAGTAGTAACACTAAAAGATAATGTATTTGATTAGAGGGCCATGATCGGCATAGGGAGCGCGTATTAAGAACTTCTGAGCTTTGACGTTAAATTTAGTTAGCAGATAATTTTGTAAACGTCAAAGCTAAGAAGTTCTTAATGCGCGCTGTTTAATCGATCATAGTTGGCCACCAGATTGTCAAACAAATTAACATGAGATAAAAATACGGTGCGTGTCGCTGTCACTTCGATCTGCCAACCAGTCTTGTTTTTCTACTGATTGGGTGCTTGAATCAACTAAGAAAATGAATAGGTATAGAATAAATTAATAGAGAAAAAATAACGGCGTACAATACTATATAAGGGTATAGATAATATTTACACCCATACTTCACTGCTGTAAAATATTTTTTTTAAATAAATATTAGTTCCATTCCTCGTTTCCTATTACCAAATAAGCAAGCCAACACGCCTGACAGTGAAAGATGTTCCTTACAGCAGACGTATGTTAATGGAATATCGCGAGTCCCAAACCATAGCGCGTTATGCACATTTCACGTTCACGATAAGGTTACGGAACGTCCCTAGTGACAACACCGCTTTGCGGTTACGTCGTTGAATTGATTGAACTCGTACAAAGTGCATTTCTTATCGTCTGAAATAAACACATCGACAAAACTTTCAATTCCACAGGAAAATAAAATAAGCATATCATTTTGTGTGGACCTACTTCAACCGTCAAGTTTATAGATACAATATATACATTTTAAATGAGGTTACATTCCGAAGTAAAAGTAATAACTGCAGGGATACCATGAGCTCTTATTACCACACACTCACTTATGACAGTTTTACTTTTATTATGATACAGATTCATATGAAGTGTACGTATAAGTCTGTCACTGTCACACAGTGGAACTATGATGGTAATAAGAGCTTATGAGAAGGCCCCGATGTATTGTGATATTTGTGATTGATAACACTGACAAGTTTACTAAAATTAGCTAGAAATTCTGACGTGCAAGAAATTATACCTCTATCTAGATACATATTATTTGATTAATCGTTTGATAATTGTAATGCAAATCCATTTTAATATGCATGTTTGCTTATCTCACATGCATACAACGCTGGAACATTTGCACAATTTTACACTTTAAAAGATTCAAGGATTTGTTCACTACAACAACAAATTAGATTTAATCTTTAAAACCTTATACTTTCATCGTACAGTTTAATTTACGATAAACCTTCTTGCATTACACGTGAGCTTACCCAAACACTTAAAACAAGCAGTGTGTTTATCGTTATATTTATCGAAGTATTAAACACAGCACTAAGAACTAAAGACCAAAATATAAAGTAACAAATAGCACAATTTTAAAAATACTGCGTCTTTAAAATAAAGTTGATTGACGATTTAAAAATACAAGATCCAGTCCTGAATGCCTCAACGGTAAATTACAGCACGCTACATGCTGAAACCATTCAATAGTTTGAATGCTTTAAAGGAGAATTCTTAAATTCAGTAGCGACAGTAAATGTGGAGCAAGTCGGGTGCAATACTCGACGTGGCATCTGTGCCACAAGGCATATGTCCAAACGGGAATTTTATTCTACGCATCCGATACCGAGGAATTGAAGAAAAAGGCATTTCGCCGCATCGGCATCGGTCGCATTCAATATGATTTTAAATATTTTTACGTATAATATTCTGCGAGATCCCCTTGCGCTTTGCATCTTGGTATAAATGCATTATTTGATGCGCATTTTTATTCCATATTTTATGCCTTTGTCATTATTCTAGTAATAGATTTAATCACAAAATAATACCTCCTAATTGATATTGATATTAGCACTTAAGTGCAATGTTCATGGTAATTGAAGATCTGGTTTTAGTCTTGTTGAAATTCCAATTAAAGGGGCTTTTAGAAAGCATTCAAAGGATCTCAATAGGTACTTACTTTAACATTTACATAGTCTTACGGACCGCAATGATAACAACATTGAATTTTGGAACTCGTGAGTTAACTGAAGCAAATTAAAATCCCGCATTCGCAAAAACATCTTACGAAAGAAATTGGAAATTTTTCCATTAAAAGAAATCAACAAAGCTTTACCAATGGCAGTCGGTAAAAAGTCAAAGCCAAAGGCTACCCGTACTTCTAATTTGTGAGTTGGCAAGTATCGGAGCAATTATTGGAAAACTAACTGATATAATTAATTGAACCAATCGAACGCTTTGTGATCTAACACTTCCAGCTTTTGATCGATTTTAATTTATTATTGAATCAATTAGGTATATCTAACTTGCACAGTTAAATTAAAGGTCATTATGATTCTGATGTTAAATCAATTTGCACTGTTACAAATCATTTGATGGGTATTGTTCAAGAAATGTATTATTTTAAAATTTTGCAATATTTTTTTTTTAATTAATTTTTAAATATGACATAATAGTATACATAACAATATTTATTAATAATAAATAAGTAACTAAAAACTAATTACAAGTAGAAAACTTGGCCCAAATCGGTGTCTCTCGGGATCGTGCCAAGAAGGCTGGCAGCATTGCCACGTTGAATAGCAATGCTGATTCTCTGAGCGAGAAAAGCCCCAGCCCGCTTGTCACGAGAAGCTTCTACCAGACGACGTGCAACCTCTTTGAAAAGTTGATGAGCATCTGGACCCCAAGGTCCCAGAGTTTCAACCGCAAACGCAGAAAATATGTATCCTTGACCAATGCAAGCATATTTCCGGCGCTTGAGGCACTCCTGCTGAGCAGCAGCAGCACCGGCCGCCACAGCAGTGCCGGGGAGATGGGACGGAGCCAACGTATCGACACACGTGGCATCCCACACCAGCGGCCGACCCAATCTCCACGGCACCAGTGACATACCATCCGGCCTCCGGCCATCGCTGCGCGCCAAACCTACTGGTTCCAGTACAGCAGGCACCCCGGCGGTGACCAGAGCCCGGCGTATTAGGTCATTGATGGAAGAATGACGACATCGTCGACCGGCGCTACTGACGCATGACAGACCATGGTGTCCGAAGATGTCCACACTATCTCCACAGTGACACCGATGAGGGACAATACATTTTGCGCCTAAACGCAAGCAAGCACACAATCTGAATGTTGTGTCATCCAGAAGCGTACCGATGTTAAATGATGGTAAGGCCTGAAGCCAAAGACCAGACTCCCATTTAGCTACTGCCAAGAGGCGGGCACGATCAGCAGAGATTAAACTACTTTCAAGAAGTGTATTATAATTCAGCCTGCTGATAGGCTCGTCCCATTGCCTTTGAGATTGCGGTCTTGGCGGCAAGTTAGTGTTAGGGCAAGCCATAAGCCAAGTATTTCTGGCCTCAGTTAGGAACGAAACCTCACAGTCACTGAGTGACGGAAACAGAATATTGCCAGTGAGGTCGCGCACACTGTGAACTGAAGCCAGAAAAAAGACAATGCCTTATTATAAAATAAGCCATATGTGTTTTAATTTTGGATAGATGTTCTGAAGAACCTCTAAATTTTTCTAAATGGTCTTCCGCAAAAGCCGGGAAAGCCTCTTCAAATATGGGAGATCCCAAGAGGCGAAGTGAACTCTTTTCTTTGATACAAATATTTGGGGCCAATGAATTGAATTTCGAGATTATGGAACGTTTACTCTCCAGCGTGTGGTCGGAGATAAAAAGTTCGCATTTAGTAAAATTTAAATCAAGTCCGATGGACTTGAATTCGGAAATCATTAATTTAAGGTCTGAAAGGACTGTGTTCACGTCACCTCCAAGGGTGCCATCATCTAAATACCAAACATTGAATTTAGAATTAAGCTTAGAAATTAGAGGGTGTATTGCTTGGCTAAATATGGCTGGCCCAAGAGGGTCACCCTGTTGACAGCCCTCGGCAGAACTGATCAGGTTATTTTGGTATAACAATTTGGTTGGTGAACTATAGCACTGCCACATAATTATATTAAATTGGTTTGATTTCACTTAAGTGAACAAATTATTTACGAACAGTACGATTAATTATTGTTGAAATTCAAGAAAGTATTTATGTCACAAATTGATGAATGAATGGGGTAAACTTTTCGATTTATATGTACTCTATGACCCAACAAACGTATGTAAGTGGGTGTGAAGGCTGCACTTGCCGACCTCGGATATAGTTTACAGTGCACACTTAATTAAGAGCAGAAGCTGCTAAATTAAAATCTGCGGTTACATTTGCGAGAGCTCGCAACCCAATAAACTTGTGTGTATAAAGCTTTTGAATGAGAAATAAATGTGATTCACGAAAATATAGCCCCGTCCTGGTGATTCAGAAACCGCACTCTTGTTTATGTAGTTAAGAGACAAGATATGAATTTGAAATTATATTAATGCATTTTAAGACTTAAAATTATAATCTGAGATCAGCATCTGTCACGCTGGCACTAAATCATCTTCGGTGAAAAGTGGGTATCGTTATTACAGCCCCTCTGCCTACCCCTTCGGGGAATACAAGTGTGAGTATGTGAATGTTATATTAAAAACAAAATTTTCTTTGTAATCTCTGAACAGAATGTGCAATTTATCGAATGATAGTTGCTTATATCTGATATATTTTTGCTCCAATTTATATTGTCCTCCTTTCAAATACTTTGAATTGAAAATGCGTCGCTCAGCATAGGCTTCCTCTAACGATTTCTATTCTTTTCCATATTTAGCCACTATTAACCATACAAGCACCAACTACAAAATATTCGCTCTAAGTCTATATTAGTATGGTGTTCTAAGAATAGTGCTCCTTACCCGTAGAGGCTTCCACGCGATTTAGTTCGCATTTAACGCATTGATGCATCCTTTGTGGGCCAACTATAAAGGATTTTATGTTAAAAATATTTTTTATTTTATCAAAATCTTGCGATATATTTGCGGCTGATGCTCACCATGTTTTTAAAAATAGTGTTAATAGTGAGGAGACCTGCGTATGTGTATATTCGCTCGCGCCGAACAAACCCAAGGAAAGACATCTGCGCATGCAAGGCCAGCACACTTCTACTACACTGACAGCAGCTTCTAGACATCGTCTGGTAGAGGGCTATCTGACTGAGGGTGTGTCTAACTTAGAGCAGCAGCATTGCTATTCAGCGTTCCAGATGAAATTCAGTTAATAACTTCAACAGTTAATTAACCTACGTGTAATTCAACAGTCAATGCTATCTAATCAGTTCATAATTTGGTCGACATCAATATCATGCACATAGCGTGTAAATACATTGTGTTATGGCAGAACGTTCACCTTAAATGATTTAAGGTGTTTACACATGAAACCACTATTTCCCGAGATAAAAGAACATTTATTTTCCTTGTGTATAAATCCAACGATGGCTGGAACATTCGTTCATGACGGAACCACCTCCGACAAAACATTCACTTATCGACTGCTTTAAATCTTTCGCGGCAAGTTGGGAACGAGACCAAATTTATTGTTCTCATCGGACGGAAGTGGTCCCGGAAGCCAATCGATGTCCATGAAATTACCTCTTTACCTGCGATTGTGGGTGAATAATTTAGGAACTTAAATTTCCATAGTTTGCTCAGTTATTTTTTTGAGACAAAATTGTTAATTGTTTGTGGATGCTAGATAAATTGGAGCTTTTATTTTTATTTTTATTTTTATAGCTATAAATCTATCACAAGATAGAATTTTTTCAGCTCTTAGAAATTCATGATATCGTCATATACTGTCCATAGATTCGTTCTCGTATAAGCCGTAAGTAAATAAATTATTAATTCTGATATTACTCATAATTTACATAGCACAAAAAAGATACCACCTAAGATAGCAATGATAATGAAAGGACAGAATTGTGAAATGTCCTAGATATAAGCCGAATGGGGTTAGTTGTAAAATACTTTGATGAAGTTAAAATATCTCTTAAGTCGGTGGGCACCGTCTGAGCGGAGATAAGGTGGCGAAGACACTTCCCGCTCGCCTTGTGGTGTACTTAACTCGAGGATCTACTTTGTAACCTCGCCCACCGCTTTTAAATACCTTACTTTCATCTATTTTATATCCGCAAATTACACGGACATTTAACAAGCCTTATTTGCTTCTTCGTTGTAATTATCATCTCTCATTTAACGTCAACTAAAAATTTAAATGTGTCAATCATCACTGGTCCCGTCACAACCGGTCGGTCATTCGGTCATTTAATGAGTCTGTCACTGTCTTTTTGTGTGGCGCCCGACAGAGACAGACTCATAAAATGACCGAACGACCGACCAGTCGTGACGGGACCAGTGAGTACCTAATACCTAAATAAGACTACCATATTAGTCTATTGGTCGCTAACGATACTGCGGTATAAGTACTAGTCGGGCAAAATTTTATTGGATTTTTCAATATTTAATTACCCAGAAGAAGCGTGGAGTCAAGATTAGTGCCCTATTTATGGCATTAGGTTTACCCCCTATTACATGGAACTTAAATATAATTGAAGAAATTTGGGTGTTCTATAAGTACACATTCTTGCCCTGCGAGGAACACCAGGGGTTTCTTATGCACTTCATGGGTACAAACTTTATATATAATTTAAAATGTTTATTCTCAGGGTTGAAAACATTTGAACCTGAATATTGTGAAACTGTCAAACGATAGAGTTAAAAATCAAAGGCTTTACAACTGTGGGTGCCCAATATCGCACTGGCACTAAAGTAATACCGTCACTAGAAATCTAATTCCAAGAATATTGAAAGCTTCAACTGTGAAATTTAAAACTTCATATTGTTATAGTTTTAGTTAGCAAATTTGTTAATTAGTTCCTTAAAATAAGGAGTTGCCAAACTCGTTTAACTCTGGGCACTAGCTTAACTAGATTTTCAGTATACTTTGCTATAACGAAGGCTGTTCTGGCATAGTTTTAGGAAATTTATTGGCCCTTTGAGTAAATGATACTGTTCGCCAACCTATGATGAATTAAGTTTTATATTTTGTTCTTACTAAACAGAATATAAGCCCATATTATGCCTTATAATAATCGACGCATTGACAGCGTTTTATTTAATAAACGTATATCTATGGTTATACCAACCCATTACCCTTCTAATAAGCTCGGTTATTGGACGAAAAGATAGTTTGCTTCTCATATCTGAGACATTTTCCTGCAATGGACAGGCAAACTCCCCACAAAGCAAGATTAATAGAGGCCAGTCGTAAACCTACGGGACCGTATAATACTTTGGTCACATAAGCCGGCATAATCACAGGAGCTGTCAGCTTTTTGTACCAACACCACTTGCCATCGTCCTTAGAGGTCGTATTAACGGAGTAAAGAACTTATTTCCAAAGAGTTACCAAATATAGTAGGAATAAAAAGAAAGTAAAACAGAGTGGAACTGAATCATTTGAAGATAAGGGTATTTTCCTCCTTTCTTAATACGCTGAGTAGTGACGTGCAAAAATAAGCCTATCTGGTCCAAGCTAAAGCCGTCGAAGGGTTCCATTTGCTTGAAAAAGTGTTTGACTTGATTTCTATCTAGATTTTTCAATAAAGAATAATCGATCTTCATTTATGCATCGTCATCATTCGCTAGAGATCACATTGATCGATAATCTCATTATTCCTACACTCGTTGGTCGGTAGCCGAACTAATCCGTTGTAGCTGGTAACATAATATGAAACTGGAAAAGCTTTACTTTTTACAGTCGTTATGCGCTCGGCGACAGGGAGTAAAATAAAGTAATAAAACTTGTTACTTCCATAATTTTTGTATTCGCTATAAATGTCCGATGCGATCATTACTATATCCCTTAAATTAAAATGAAAAAGGAAGAATGTTACGTTACTTAACGCTCAACATTTTGTTGGGTTATGTTCGACTTGTTTCCCGCTCACTTTATAGTCATTATATTTCGTGCTTCATCCTCGAGATTAGTAACCTATAAAAGAGTTATGGTTCACACAATGTAGTAACGTCTAAGTGGCACCACTCGTCTGCACTATATTTAAAAAGAGAGTAGTTGAAAATTTTTATTTTGCTTGGAGGGTACTTGTGTTATCTTTCTGTCGGCACACGCTCGGATCACCGGCAGACGGTACGCATCATTCGTCTTTTAGTGCTTCACCACTCAACACACTTTTAGAATACGGTCTCCGTGCTAGTAATACTAATTATCACCTGTTTTTTTATAATTCAATTCTTGCCTGATATGTCGAAAAGAAAACTTTCGGACGATTTCGAATATTTTAAGAAAAAATTTAAGAAGTTTGAAAAACAATTAAACCAATCACGTAAGGGAAGAATTCGTGTAATTGAGTCATCATCATCGTCGCCGTGTTCCTCGAGGGAGCCATCACCACCTCCATGTGACCCTCAAGGTATTTATACAACATTGTTTATTACCAAGTGATAAGTGATACAGTGAAAAACCTACAATCGCGACGGAAATATAAAATACTCTTTTTTGTAAAACTACCCCGCCATGCGGTCAGCTTTCGACTCATAAAATCTACGTAACTGTAGTTCTGTTCTGTGGGGTTATACCTTACTTAAGCCTTATACCTTACGTAAGTATATCTCAGATGACAGAGATCAACATGCGTTTGGTTTTTTCATTAACCAAATAACCCACTTTATGTATAATGCCGGGGGAGTTATACTCACTGGAACCCGCATTATGTGTGTGAATATCAATGATATCACCACGCGCACGGTTTTTAAACCAAAAAGTCCTGTTTGCGTACAGTTCTGTGGGAGCTATATCTTACTTGGATTCGCGCAATATAACCTACGTAATATATAACGTAGCATATATGGTTTGCTCCATTGACCAAAAATACTCATAGTTTTGTGAAAACTATTGTGTATGTTACTGGCATAAACCAGACATGCCTACCTACGCATGGTTAAAATCACCTTTGAATCGGTCTGCGTATCAACTTCGTGGAAGTTATAACTTACCGACATGATAGGTGTGAAAGTCGCACAAGTGTGAAACACGATGTAAAAATAATAACTAAAGGTACCGAAAGTTAAAATTGCATAAAGTGCAAAAAACTCATTAAATGTTCGTGTTTTCAGATGGAGGTAATGACAATGTTCTCTCGACGGAAGACGCTAATGACGACCTTACATGTCTACTAGAATGTAGCACGCCTCCAAATCATGCAGTAGACGACACCACGAAAGATACTCTTCCTGCGGAACATAACCTCGACACCATAGTACTGGACATACTGGGAGATGATCCTTCTGCAACAGTCGAGTATGGCCCTGACATCCATAAAGATTTAGCGACTCGCCTCGAATATATCGCGACCCATGGCTTAGCAACAGCTCAAAGGAAAGAACTATTGGCAAAATATAAAATTCCGGCCAACTGCGCCGGTATCGCGGCGCCCTTACTAAATACTGAAATAAAGGCCGCATTAACAGAAGGTCTCGTTAAACGAGACAAATGCTATGAGATTAGACAAAAACAATTAGCAACCGCCATCTCCAGCCTGGCATCTGTGGTCTCAGAACAGCTCTCGTCGACAACGATCAATCAAGACCTTCTACGAAAACTGATGGACACGGGTCGTCTACTCTGTGACATCCAATCGACAGATACGAGAACTAGACGTAACTTTGCGATATTTTCAGTTAAAAAAGATATGAAAGATCACCTTTCGCACACCAAAGTGGATAAATACCTTTTTGGAGAAAACCTATCCGATGTGTTAAAGTCTGCAAAAGCAGCAAACAAATCTGTAACGGACTTGAAAGTACCAGCTAAGCCTGTAAAGAAGCCTACCCTAACCCACAACCCCAAGACTGCTACAAAAAACTGGAAGCCCCAGGCCCCAGCGCGCAGGCCGCCGGGACCACCGAGGGGCCGAGAACCTGCCCCTCGACGCATGCAGCCCGCGACATCATCCAAGCAGTCATCGCCTCCACCGCGGGCGACCCGCCACCGGTAGATCCTGTAAGTTACGCAGGCCAACTTTCTCTCTTTTATCACCAATGGTCCCTCATTACCAGTGATCAACTGATACTTCAGTGGATTGACGGTTATAAGATAAAATTTAGTTGCCCGGTCGTACAAGAGTATGTACCTACCTGTATTAAATATTCAAATTTGGAAATTAGTAATTTTGACGAAAGCATAACAGACCTCCTACAAATTGGAGCAATATCAGAATGTCTGCCTCAAGAAGGTCAATATATATCATCAGTGTTCCTAAGACCAAAGCCGAATGGCAAAATGCGCTTCATTTTGAACCTGAAAAACTTAAACAAGTTTATTACTACCAGTCATTTTAAATTGGAAGACTTACGAACAGCTGTTAAACTTATATCTACAGATTGCTTCCTAGCTACCGTAGATTTAAAAGATGCATACTTTTTGTTAAATATACACAAAAGCTCAAGAAAATACTTAAGGTTCATATGGAATAAAAAACTTTATCAATTCAACGTTTTGCCATTTGGTCTTAACACAGCTCCATATATTTTTACCAAGTTAATGAAACCTGTGGTCAAGTTATTGAGATCTGCTGGATATTTATCCACCATTTATTTAGATGATCTATTATTAATAGGAAGTTCATATACTGATTGTAATGATAATGTAAATGTAACACTGAAATTTCTTAAATCTTTAGGCTTTATTATAAACTCAGAAAAGAGTAATTTGAATCCATCTACTTCATGTAGATTCTTAGGATTCATAATCAACACACATACAATGCAAGTATGCCTTCCTTCAGACAAGCAAAAACACATTCAGAGGGAAATCAAATCATTTTATAAAAAATCACGTTGCAAAATTCGGAGGTTTGCACAACTAATCGGGTTATTAATTTCGGCTTGCCCAGCTGTTGAATACGGTCTATTATATACAAAAGAATTTGAACGCCACAAGTACTTACAACTAAAGACTGACAATGACTTTGAAAAATACATGAATCTACCCTCTAGCCTATCAGATGATTTCACATGGTGGCTTCATGCCCTAGAAACCCCTGCTCACAGAATTAGGGACTTTAATTATTCTATAGAGATTTTCTCTGACGCCTCAACGACGGGATGGGGCGCAGCGTGTGGCAAAGAGACTGCAAACGGCCCTTGGTCCGACCAAGAGCGTAAGCTCCACATTAATCAGCTAGAACTTTTAGCGGCATATTTCGCAATTAAAATGTTTTCACAAAACTTAGTCAACTGCCAAATACTTTTACGTATAGATAACTCCACGGCGGTGTCTTACATAAACAGAATGGGTGGCATTCAGTTCCCTCATTTATCGCGCATTGCCAAAATGATATGGCAGTGGTGCGAATCAAAAAGACTTTTTGTTTTCGCATCTTACATTCCGTCTAAAGATAACTTTATTGCTGACGCTGAATCTAGGAAACATCACCCGGACATCGAATGGGAATTATCCGATAACGCCTTTGAAATAGTAACCAGCTCATTAGGTCAACCCTCGGTCGATTTATTTGCTAGCAGAATAAACACTAAGTGCGATAAATTCGTGTCATGGTTTAAAGACCCAAACGCGATTGCGGTGGACGCATTCACGATTGACTGGTCGGATACATATTTTCATGCATTTCCACCCTTCGCCATAATACTCAGAGTCCTACGAAAAATTATAGCTGACCAAGCAACGGGAATTTTAATAGTCCCTTTGTGGCCCACCCAGCCCTGGTACCCGATTTTTAAAAAACTGCTAGTGTCGAAAGTTATAACATTTACACCCGATGACCAAGCACTAATTTCTCATTCCAGCAAACGGAATATTCACTCCAACCTGACCCTTGTTGCCGCAACATTATCCGGACGGCACTCCTGCGCCGGGCAATACCAGAACCATCAATGAATATAATGATAGCTTCCATATCGCAAAACTCCTTCAAGCAGTACAGTGTTTACATAAAAAAATGGTATAATTATTGTAAAGAAAATGATCTAGACATGTTTGACACTTCCGTAAGCACATTGTTGACATTTCTCACTAATCTATTTGAAAGTGGTAGCCAATACGGCTCTTTAAATAGCTGCAGGGCAGCACTTGCCCTGATCTTAGACCCAAACCTTTGTGAAGACCATAGAATCCAAAGGTTCTTCAGAGGCGTCTTTCGCTTAAGACCTCCTACCCCCAAATACGATATGACATGGGATCCCAGCTGTGTGCTTGACCGAATTGAGGCCTGGTACCCAAACGAACAAATATCACTAGAACTCCTAACGAAAAAATGTACGACATTATTAGCTCTAGTAACCGCACACAGGGTCCAGACTTTGTCCAAAATTAAATTACAAAACATTAACCAGCTTTCTAATAAAATTCTCATTAAAATACCCGATATAATCAAAACATCGAAAGTTGGCTGCAAACAACCCATATTACAAATACCCCATTTTTATGAAAAACCACAAGTGTGCCCTGCTAAATCATTAATGTGCTATATCGATAGAACTGCATCACTTAGGAAGAGCGACACGTTGTTTATTAGCTTTAGGCAACCATACAAAGCTGTCAGCAGTCAAACAATAAGCCGTTGGATAAAGTGTACACTTCAGGACAGCGGTATTGATGTATCCATCTTCTCTGCACACAGCACGCGACACGCGGCCACGTCTCGAGCTCACGCGCTTGGGGTCAGCATTGACCAAATACGCAAGGCAGCTGGTTGGAGTTCCAGCTCCAACACGTTCGCCAAGTTCTATAATAGAGCGATTCTCAGCACAGACGAAGCCGCGCTAGCAAACGCAATTATTAATCCAACCATATAAATTTGTGCCCACATTATTACTAGGTAATAACTGTGTGTAAATCATTATAATTTGATTTGAAGTGTAATCACGAAATGTACTAATTATTAAGAAAAACTGTGTATGCTTAATTATAATTCATTGATTATAATGTATACGTATATTATTTCCTAAACCTCATACTTTCAAAGTCTACATTGTGTGAACCATAACTCTTTTATAGGTTACTAATCTCGAGGATGAAGCACGAAATATAATTAGTGATTAAACGAACTTACCTGTAAGTGAAGTTCTATCATAATTATATGAGTGCTTCATCCGAAGAGATTAGTAACTCCCGCCCACCCATCCCAAACTAACGGTTCAGGAAATATATTTTCAAGGTCTTAGACTCTAAACGAATGATGCGTACCGTCTGCCGGTGATCCGAGCGTGTGCCGACAGAAAGATAACACAAGTACCCTCCAAGCAAAATAAAAATTTTCAACTACTCTCTTTTTAAATATAGTGCAGACGAGTGGTGCCACTTAGACGTTACTACATTGTGTGAACCATAACTCTTTTATAGGTTACTAATCTCTTCGGATGAAGCACTCATATAATTATGATAGAACTTCACTTACAGGTAAGTTCGTTTAATCACTAATTATTCTATAACACCAACATTTATGTTAGGATATCTAACCGAATTTTGGTTACGGCGGCTAATCTCAAAGGGGATTAGCCATCAGCGCAGGATATATAGAGATAGCGCCCGCGCGTGTGCGCAAACACAGGTGCACTCTTCATTCCCTGACTCTCGTACTCCGATGGGACGACAATCCGACAGGATAAGAGAGAGGTCAGTGGGCAAACTATAATCGTTTAAACAGCGCTTAATGGGAACTTACCTTCTTAGTTTTGGTGTTTATTTTACAGTACCAAAATGAAAAGCCAACGCCAAAGCTCAGAAGTTCTTAATGCGCCCTCCTTAAGCCGATGATGGTTGGCCCCCAGGCGTAAGACCAAAATCCCAGGAATCGGGACTAAGAACCCGGGATCTCGTGATCGGTAGGTGAACTTACTAACCACTAGACCAACGAGGCCGTTCAACACTAAGATCTAATATGTTGTCACGGTCGTACCATGTCTCTACACTTTAGATAATAATAATATAGCATCTACACCATACACCACCACTACATTGGTGTGGAAAGCCACTATCATTATTTTATTGACTGGGGACCAACCATTAAGAACATCTTAGCTTTGAAGTTTAATTTTACGGTGCAAAAATTAAACGTCAAAGCTAAGAAGTTCTTAAAACGCTCTGCTTAAAGCGATCATGGTAAGCCCCCTGTACTTGTTAAATGTGCCAGCTTAGATGTGGAAACTATACATGATTGGACGGCGTAGTACTTGTTCATTTTAAAATAGGGAACCAGAAAATACACGGCATATAAATCAAACCCGCCTACAGAAGGCGAGGCTACGAGTCCGGACCGACCCAAACAAAACAGTATAAAAGTGCAAACACAATTCTTTCAACGTACTTTTTTAGGAACCCGGAATAAAATAGGGTAACCAGTTTCTATGTAAGATACACACCCACTATACTTGTACTTAGCCTACACTATAAATTACTATAGGGAAAAAGAATATTGTAAGGAATGTTCAACTGTTTTGCTAGCCGCTGGTAAAATAACATCAGCATTATTGAGAACACTTCTAACACCCGCGCTGTTAAGCGACTATTTACTGAGTCAAGATTCCTATCACCATTTCAAATTTCATCTACATCCGTTCAGGTGTTTGCAAAAGTTATATACACACCAAATTTTGCGGTTAGAATATATTAGGTTATTATATATTAATATTACCGTGATAATAGATCAATTAAAGCTGTGCGGTTTGAGTAGTCGCCTGCTACGCAAGCGACGTAATTTTGAATCCCAGTGAGGCCAGTACCAATGAGTTTTTCTTAATACTTATGTGGAGTGATTTCATACGACGTGCCTTGCAGTGAAGGAAAACATCGTGAGGAAACCTGCATATGTCTGAGAAGTAATTCAAAGACGTATGTATAGTACCTGAGACGGCGATGGACTCACCTTCTGTCACGTCGGTGAAAAGTGAGTGTTGTTATTTCAACACCTCTGCCTACCCCTTCCGGGAATACAGGCGTGTGCATATGTATGTATTTCAATTAAAAGATAAAATGCAGTATATTTTCGTGAAGCCGCGGTAGATCTTCATGCAGCAAACTCCATACGAAACGAGTACGCAATAACTCTACCTAGATTCGATTGAAACCATTAGAACGTCCCTGAATACTGCGGGACTAAGTTTATTGCGCATATTTGATACTTTGATACCTGTGGTTGATACAATGGAAAGTTCCCGTGCATCGCGCATAGTAAGTCCTATTTAATTATTGACACTAAATTTCACAATAGTATGGAACTAGCTTGCGTCCACACCCTGCGTGGAATTAAAATTTCACATACTAACATTCCACCCCGAGGGGTGGAATTTCGGAAAACTTTTTCTTAGTTTATACCAATACCTCACTAAGAACACACCCTGTAAATTCCACGTGTCTTGGATCAGCGTCTTAGGCTGTGCGTTGATATATAAGTCAGTCAGTCAGTAATCTCACACCTCTCATTCACAGATCACAATTGAATAAGTACTAGCTCCCATAAGCCGCTTATAGGATACAACAAAGTATCAGCTCGTTTGACATCAACAACAAAAGCGCAACCTATACTTTAATGAGGTGACTAAGGACTACATAATACGCACCAACAGTAATAATCTTTGGTACTTACAATTCCGTAACAATACCTTGTTAAAATGACTTAACTATAAAGCAGTTTCGCGACGAGGTTTATGAACACGTGTGTAGTTCATTATTTACACCGACACTGTTAGTTCGTTGCTCGTAAATCAATGTTAGCACGTGGAAATTATATTTCAAAATGCTTTATCGACTTTTTACAGTTGACGCGGATTAATTATTTACCATCAATATAAATATATATAACATAATCTTAATTTAGCACTTAAGGTACTGAACGGTAACACTATAAATTAACAATATGGACTCTGTTGGGCACAGCAATTTTTTGAGAGAGGGCTTAAATTAAGTATATTATATTTACATTTTATATTATTACTTTATATTGTACTGTACATCTGTATGTCAACAAACTCCTAAACGATTTGAATGATTTTTTTTATATGAGTACCAGTAGTGGCACCCTGGATGGTTTAGATTCACAAATAAGCCCGGCAGATGGCGCTGAAGACGGAATACAGGACAACGGCTATCGGGTCCGCTAGTAGGTATAATATTTTTTTTACTAAATTTATCTTGGTCCCGCCGTCGCGTTGGTCCAGTGGGCGCTCTTTTTCATCCGCTCATTACAAGGAGATTTAACAAGTGTATTTGTTTCTGCGCTATAATTATCAGCTTCTTCAATTCACCTACGTAAAAATATCAGTAGGTAATTACTTTATACCTAAATGCTGCCTAGTTGGTCTAGTGGTCGCAAACGCTGCTGCGGAACACGAGATCCTGAGTTCGATCTCCAGGTCGGGCATATTATTACCTATTGGATTTTTCCATCTGTAATTTCTCAGTTGAAGTTCGGAGTCTGGATTGGTGCCCGGTTATTGACCATAGGCTCGCCATCACATTAAATATGATTAACATGGGATTAACCATAACTGGCTAAATGTGGGTGTACTAATAAATACAACTCTGGCTAACCGTTTGTGGAATACATTAATGAGCATATATATGTGTATATATGTATTTATCTTGGAACCTTTGGGAAAACACAAATGTTCGCAGTGTTATGGAAATAAGAATTCTGAGAATTATGAAACGTCGGAGGATTTTGTTCCTGGAAATATTAAATAGGTTCATCGGTATTTGGAAGATGATACAATATGAATATACGTTTGCCCACAGCTCCCCAAAGTGGTAGGCAAAGGTACTGAAAGAATAATTCTAGGCCACCTACCCACATTGAAACCCACACTAAAATTATATATGTGAACATTTTGTCATAATTTTCTTGGCATTATGTATTGGACATTGTTGGGATCGGCACTTGATTCATCCCGATCCAAAAATTCAAAAATAAACTTGGAGGCTAAATAAAACTAAAAGCAACGTGTAACGAATGTATGTGTTTGTATAAAGCAAAACCAAATGACACAAGTCATTACGTAATTCGGACCCCTATCAAATTATTAATTAATTGCGCAAAGTTCACTATTCATTGAAGTAATAAAGCCTGTAATACAACTATACAGTCAGTTTATACTTGCTAATTAGTTAATACATTTTAAATTACCCACAATGTGTACATTAAACGCAACGTCGAGGTTATAGGTACATGAAAAATTAATTTACCATTAACAAAATGTGCCAGGATTAATAGTGGGATTATTCATTAATAGGGGAATGATTCATTAATAAAACAGGATTCCATTCGGGAACTTTCAAGGCTCAATATTAAATACGTTCTCAACGTTCCTCTAATATAACGAACGAAAATTAACTTGAAGATAAATGGGGCCCTTAGATATTTTTGAAACAAGGCCAAATATACCTGTACTAAATCTTACCTATACCTTCTTACTATCTTGCTTATACCTTTAAACGAAAAAATTCTTCTAATTTTTTGTCCTCGATCAAAAAACAGCTGCTATTTGGATAGCTCACAAATTGTATACTAAGTCCTCTACTAAAATTGCAAATATTAAATTTCAGCATATTTGGCTTCAATTTCAAAGAATCATTTTGATTCGAAAGGTTATGTAAGAAATCATGTATATTCAAAACATTTCTTTTGCACAAAATCTTTTTTTCCCTTTATTTTATGGTAAATCTCTCCCATAATATACATCAAATGTGTCCCTTTTGGGTAGCCATCCCTATGCAGTGATATAACGCGGTGACATTTTTATTGCGGCATGTGACTGCCCATCTGACATACGTGGGTGTGCCCGGGAGGGTAGGGACAGACCAATCGCAAATTAAAAAGATTACAGAAAGGCGCCTTCCCGCATTGGTCGAGTACATTAGAACTCGGCTCAAGTCAGACTTGCGCGATCCGATATCTAGGCAGCTCGTATAAAAAATCTTGTTACTATTCTTAATAGCTTCCAACGAACATAGCTAGCCCGTAGTAGTAGCTCTGGAGCGACATGTACGCCAATGCAAAAGACCTGACCTTCTGTTATTTTTTTATTTCGTGTCGACCACAGACTTGCGTTAACTTCCGTCCGTATCTACGACATACGCCATTCATTATACTTGATAGTTGATGTTTCTAGCTTCAAACCGTGACTTCGTCAGAGTGAAATGAGTTTTCGTACCAACAAACAGCCTTCTTGTTCCTTACTCAGGGTTAAATTGGTTCTTCGACGTAGCCATAAAATAGTTCAGGCAAACAGACACAAACATATTCCCATCTGGGGGCCTGCTATCATCGTCATAGCAGTGGGATCTTACTAACCTCTTAGAATTTTAGTTTGGTTTTAAGAACCTCAATGTATAAACCGATGATAGATAAACAAACATTACAGAGGTCTGTAAGGTTTTTTATAAAGTATAGATTTATTGGAAAAAATAACTGACAGCTTTTCCTTATCTGCCTATTAATAACAGAATCGTGCACACATTATGATCAAAGATAAAGCGAAGTTTTTTATTTATCTATGGTTTTCATTAACAAAATATTTTCTCAAAACATTTGGTTTACCCAAGGAACCTTACAGAAACAAAATATCATGTGAGTTTCTAAAAAATCGTTATACATTCAGTCAATCTTTTATGAACGTATCTACAACTTGTAGAGATTTATATTATTTAGTAACAATCTGCAGAATGGAAACATATTTCTAAAATAAAAATATTTGCTAAAATGTTTGAATAAGCGCGATTATAAATCGTACTCTAGTTAATATTTTTGTTATTGTTATCGGATATTATTATAGTTAAATCCTCATCGAAATCTAGGCGAGAAGTAATTATAAGTTTAGTTTGCTTCGCGTGAACTTATAAATCCCAAATCAAGTTTTTAAAGCAAATCCTGAACTTTCTAAACTTCAGTATTTTGCAAAGCTTTCCGATCTAAGCGGTATTGAAATTAAATATTACGCAAATTTTCTTCTGCCTAAGCATGGAAAGGCGGCGGTAGAACACAGAAATTGAATTAACCAAATCCCTTTGACGAAGTTCGTGTTTGCTGGAAACTCGGTTAAACTGTGAAATTATTAGCGGCCGTCAAACGTTCGCTCTTTTGCGGTGCCACTACTGTTTATTTAATGTTGATTAATATTCTGATAATTACATCTCTTCAATGTAATTATTCCAATTGACTGGCGAACTAGCGCCTAGGTTAACTTATTCTTGGCCATTATAATAAAATTAACGTTATTCGATTTCCCCCAATAATTGCTTCGCTGTTGATTCAAATTTATAGTAATAAATTGTATCCTTAAAAATTAACAATATTCCTCTCTAACATGAACCTTTCACTCCCAATTTCATGTTAGTTTAATTAACGTACCTAATTTAATGAAAACATATAAACATCGAATAGCCCTTACCAAGGGTCTCGTCGTACATACATCTACTGTTACAAAATAACAAACCCGGAAA
The DNA here is from genome assembly GCA_929442735.1 of Watsonalla binaria. Lineage (NCBI taxonomy): Eukaryota > Metazoa > Arthropoda > Insecta > Lepidoptera > Drepanidae > Watsonalla > Watsonalla binaria. The sequence continues at coordinate 5,928,836 of OV838932.1, forward strand.
AGGCGTTACTTGATTTCATGTCGGCCTGTCTTGGTTTGTAGGCCCTGAATATATTTCCATTCGTCCAAACACATCGGACTTTGTAGAAGACAAGTTCCGGACAAGTTGAGATTATCGACTGAATAAATCAGGGAGTAAGGTGCCCCGAAGATTTATTGCACGAAGAGAAACACGTTTCTACGCTTGGACCGAATTCCTTCCATTAGAAAAATATTCTGACCCACCACACAGATAAAGGTAGGTACGGTGTCTAATGAAGATTTATCTTCTCTCTTCCTATACTTATAATCTATGTTCGACGCACCACAAACTCACTTGCAGTGACTAGGTATAATAACACAGGACCAGTCTGTTTTCTGGATCACAAGCATCAAGGAGCTATACAAACCTAACCTAGCTATCATCATTAAATCTTCACGTCTTCCCAGAGGGGTAGAAGTTTCTAAGGTACAATATTTCCGCTAAGATGATAGTGTTAACACTACAAATATATTTCTTCTCTGACATGAGCAGGTTTCCTCATGTTTGCTTTCATCTAAATTTTGTATTTGATTTAACTGGGACCGCGGTCCCAGTCCCAAAAAAATAAAGTCTCCCTCACTCTGTCCTACTGTCCCACCGATTCAAAAAGTGTATATTTCAAAATTACACCGATCTTTTACTCGAATGAAAAACAAATCAACAAACTCAATATGATTATTGGTAGCATTCTTTCAAGAGCACGCACTCTCTCAAATAACAAAGTCAGTCATTTTATGTCAGTATTTTATGGGAATATCCTTTGGACTGATATTCCGTGTTCATAAATCAATGTCCTGTAATGTAGCGTGAAAAAAATTCTTAGTTAGTCAGCCAGAAAAAAACTAAGATAAATCGCTTTCATACTATTAACTTTGCCTTCTAATCTAACGGAAAAACAAATTTTGTGGCGGATAGGCCGTTTACGCACTAGCTTATAACGTTGTACCCTAACCTAGCGACTAGATTAAAAAATATACTACTTTACTACCTTAGTAGTTTAGTGCAAGCGTTATATTTTTAATTTCATGAAGACAGCTTAACAGTGGACGTTAGTCTTTGCAGAAAAAAAACAACTGTTTTTAATTCATAAGTCTAATAATTATACGTTGCTATTCAACGTGGCAATGCTGCCTTCTTGCCACGATCCTGAGAGACACCTATTTGGGCCAAGTTTTGTACTTGTAAACAGTTCTAAGTAGTGTTCCTTGTATAGATCATTAAGTTTTTATTCAATACATACTGCTTATCCCTTCGGGGACCCTTCTGGGAGCCCTTCAAAATGTATATTACTATTGGTCCTTTCCATATCTACCTACTACGTCAATAAATTTAAATTGTAAGAATAATTCTCTATTCTTAAATGCGGCATATTAAAATTATATAAGCATTTATTCGGAATGACTTCTGCTTGCACACAATGGATACATTAGTCCTAACGGGTTTCTACTAATCGATTGAAATTTAACGTCTATTATCGCCACTGTGGCATATCCTTTGTAAGCGATAATTTCATTTAAACGGCACACAAGTCCGACGCCGCTTACACCCCCAAGTAGTAACAGCCAGCCAACAATGTCCATGAATTAACAATGAACTTGGAAAGGAAATTGGGGTCATTTCGGACAAATTGCGTATGCGTAAGCCCGCCAAACCCGTTCCTTTGACAAACTATTTGTTCTATAGGCGCTAGGATTTCTAACTCTATCATAATAGTGAATTGTTGGTTGGCCATTACGCAATACAAAGCCGCACTAATAATCTGGTATTTCTCAACTATTGTGATTCTGTTACGATTCGTATAATTGTTTACTGAATCGCCTAATTTCAAATGATGTTAATTAATAGTGACCACTTTGGTGTTAATTAATAGTGACCAGTTTACCAAGATAGCTAGGTATCTGTTTAACGTGTTTTTATTCTTCTAAGAAGTTTTCGTTAATCAAATCGGTACTTTGGTACATTCATCAAATTTGTACATCGGTTTTCAAGAGATTTGTTAAACTTCTAGTCAGAAAGACACTTTCACATTTATATATTAGTTTGAATAATATGAATTGCCTCATAAAGTTAAATACTTCCAACCCCGAAAAGAAGAGTATTTCGAAGTAATTATTCAGGAGTTATTTATCAAACTCTGTGGCCCAAAGGGTGCAATTTTTTATTAAGATTTACCAAAGTTTTTTCATTAAATTCCTTCAAGTATTTGAAAAGTTCCAGCCGTAATTTGAGAAAAATCTTTCTCAATTTTTCACGTCGTTAACGTTGACCGACATCATTTCTGGAAACTGAGGTGAGCTTCCAGTGACAAGTAGGTTCTATGAACCTCGTTATAATTATATTAATTATCTCGCTTAAGAAACTTGTCGCATAATAAACCTCAAGTTGAATATAACCGTTATTTGAGTCGTTACTTTACATATCATTATGTAGTATAACATAGCGTAGCTTCATCAAGTAGCTACTGTACTTAAGGACGCTTTCACTCCTAATGAGGCAACCAAATAAAGTCGTATTTTCGACGCAACCGGGAATATTCAACTAAGTTCGGATCGGTGGCTGAATACAGGCGTTCATGTTGCGTGTTCCATCCCATTAAGATAAGCCATCCAAAACGAGACGCGTGGCTTAGGATTAATGACCGGAAACGAAGCGGTGTCTAGAACAGTATAACACATTTGAATGGGGTCCGCAAACATCATAAAAGGAACAAAAATGTGCCATTCTACACCCGCTTGTTAATTTTATGCACGCATTTTACAAATGGCCAAGATTCGCGGGTTATTTGCACATTTATTGCTCGCTTTTGAATTGATTGTTATTGCTGTAGATTTGGTAACGATTCATGGTGTTTGTATCCCTTACAATATTTGGTCTTTTAAGTGCATAATCTAAGTTGATGTCGTGTGGTTTTGTTGATAAACAAAACACAAAGCGTTCAGGATTTAGTACTCCAAGCACTGTAAATATGGAAGGAAACAATATAAGCAAAGCTTAAGTGCTTGCAGCAATGTTATTCTATCAGCGAAATTAGTGTTCTCCTCAATTTACAAGTTAGAAACTTGAACCACTGCAACCACAAGTAAACAATAAGTTTTAACTAACAGGTGTAATTCAACTTCCCCGTTGCAATGTGAAGTCTTCGCAAGTTCGCACGTAGCAAAACAAATTTTTAATCAGTGTTAAAACGAACGGTCGAGCAGGGAACGATAAAGCGCTTTGATGACGCGTGCTCGACGATGATTCTTAGCTGCTTTATATACAAAAACACCAAGCAAATTAAAATTGAGACCGTCAAATAAAATTCGCACCATAATATAACCCTTCCAATACAGACAGATAGTATAGAACGCCGCTACATACATAAATGCTTAACTACTTCAGTCTTCAAAATACGATACCTACGTGTGGAGTGTTTACATTTCCTAACCTATGATGTAGGAACAATTACGAACTTCATAGCTGTGACGTTTAATTTTCACCAAAATGAAACGGCATACGTACGCTCACGCCTGTATTCCCCTACGGGTTAGGCAGAGGTGTTGTAATAACAATATCCACTTTTCACCGAAGATGATTAAGTACCAACGTGACAGATGGTGAGTCCATCGCCGTCTCAGACACTTTACATACGTCATTGAATGAATGCTCAGAAATATGCAGGTTTCAATGGGAATTGATTTTGTTAACTGAATTTCGCGAGAATTACATAAGAAGGTCGAATTTTATTTGATCTCTAGAAGAGGGCGTTAATGGCCTCAACATATTTTTTTAGCCATTACTCATATTCATATTATACTAGCTGTGCCCGGCAAACGTTGTATTGCCATATATTTTTTTGGGGTGGACTACCCCTAACATTTAGGGGGATGAAAAATAGATGTTGGCCGATTCTCAGACCTACCTGATCTGCACACAAAATTTCATTCAAATCGGTCCAGCCGTTTCGAAGGAGTATGGCAACGAAAACTGTGACACGAGAATTTTATATATTAGATAAATGACAACTAAGAGTATCTAACTATGGGCTTATCAATAAAGACCCTGATGCAGTTCCCAAAAGTGTCAAACACTGTTTTTAGATACTTATTGAAGAGTTTATTTTCCAAAATACTGGTTTATTTGTGAGAAATTTCCTAATGCAATATTGCATTACGACCTATCTCAAGAGGTTACCTTTCCTCTCCTTTTCAATGAAGCGGAACTCCTTTGTATGATATTGCATTTACCTACTTTTATTGAAAGCTTTTGTATTATTATACCTTCCCGGAATTATTTGGTAATCCAATATATTTTCAACGAGTTTTAGAATAGATAACTATGCTCAACTTATTAATTATCCAGTAGACCCGCTCGAATATAAACGGGTAAGTATCCTGGAGCGACGATGTTTCTCACAAATTTATTCACAAATATTATGGGCAGTCAGTCTTTTATCTATTAACTAGCTGTGCCCGCGGTTTCACCCGCGTAGACTTTTCTCAGTCCGATCGGTTTAAAATTGACAAAGCTTCATACAAACTTTCATCCCCTATTTTATCCCCTTGGGGGTAGAATTAATCAAAATCCTTTCTTAGCGTATGCGAAATTTCAGTCCGATCCGTCCAGTGGTTTGGGCTATGCGTTGATAGATCACTATGTCAGTCAGTCACCCTTGAGTTATATATATTTAGATTTTGCTAGAGCAACTCGTATATAAATTGTTAAAGCGAGGATACAGGCGACAGGGACCGCTAGCTAACTGGAACCGCGTTTCCACACGCGGCAGGCAACTAAAATTTATACAAAGTACTAGCTGTGCCCCGCGGTTCCTGCACGGGTCGTGCAGACTTAATTTCATGAAGGGCTTTATTTTGTGGAACCCAAATATTATTTATAAATAAGTTTTATATATACTCTTTGTAACCTCATCTATTTGCCAGTAAAAATCCCATTGAAATCGATTATCCAGCGATTGATTATCCAGTTTTTTTAATGTATGTGCCTTATGTAGGTAGCTACTTAATATCCATTAAGAGAAAAGTTACTAATTTGATATTACAAACATACGAGTTTTATGTATCTGTATAGATAGATATGTATATATGTAGCAGCGCTTCTCCACTCGCTACATTGGTGGCGCTATCCGTTAACAATAACAAGTTTCCGCTATGACAGTTTTCAACTAGCACACTAGCAATACGCAGGCATGACACCTACCTAGCTTTAAGATCACTTGGCTGCCAATATTTTGAACAATTTCCATGTAAGTTCAAAACATTAGGCAAAACATAGCTTTAGGCTTTTAGTTTTGAAATAAAGGCCCTCGAAAACCTCACAAGCACGTACCCACATCAAAATAACAAGCACCGTGGAATACATTATTTATCTGAGCAATTACTTAAAAGCATTCAGAATTAAGGCAGTTACTTATTTAAATAAAACAATAAACCACTGTAATTTACATCGCATCAATGTTAGTTAAACAATTTTGCGAGAACGGGTGACACTCGAAACCTTGGAATGATTTAATTTCCTTTGAAAATCTTAGGCGAAAACGCAAATATAAATTGGATTTGTTGACTTGTGTCCCCGCTGAATATTCTAGCAGCAGATTTCACTTTGCGGAACGCAAGAACAACATTCAAACAAAGTAGGGAAAGGAAGGGATTCTTTTAAGTAGGCATTAAGTGACGCAGACAGTCGAAGAATAAAGATAAACAGATAACTTGGTAAAACTTCGCATGATCCGTAATATGATTTCACAGATACCCTCGGGTACCATTTCCCTCTAGACTTATGAACATTATTATGGACTATACATTATAATATACTAGTTGTGCCCCGAGGTTTCAGCCGCGTAGATTACATTTTATGGGTGGCTTTATTACGTGGAACCTTTTTTTTTAAATAATGGGGCAACCAGACTAAATAATATATAATAGTTTATTTATGTTAGTACCGTATATACTTACATATGCATTTAGTAAAAAACTGTTAATGGCGAACTACAAATATGCACTTAAATTTTTAAAGATTTGAAATGCATATATGTATAGAAGTTATAGATGTAAACAAAACTTAATGGCTTATTCGTTTAAAATAGAGTCATAACATTTTATATCTATATTAAAAAAAATGTTAGAAATATCTTGAAGAAAAATCATTATACACATATCGCAACTACCATATTTTACTATAAATATTTTCAACTGAAATTATAACATCTATTACTAACAAAACCAAATGTCGTAAATTACACCCCACTAATATCAAAACCAATAAAATATACATTAATAAATACCCAGTATTGCTACTTATCTATTAAAAAGTTATCAATTCCACAACCAACTCGCACCAAATTCATTTATTATTTTGACGTGTCTCTCTCGATCCATGGCGCACATTTCGCGCGATGCTTTGCAAACAAAATAAACGATGATAAACGATTATCAAATTACTCTTCGTAAAATATAGGCCTCAATTTCGTGCTCATAGAAACGAAGAATATTTTCACGAGGCGCATTTTATTAATGGCGCATTCAGGAGTAAGTAGTTATATTGGTAAAGAAATCATGGTGCGATAGACATTTCAGCCCGAAATTCTGTGGTGAAGTGCGATGTAATATTATTATTTAAGGATATTTGTAAAGTGTTTGGCAAAAGGAAGAGACCCCAAAATTTTCTAGAACGATCAGTCTCATCAATAAAATATGAGTGTAGAGAAGACTTTTTTACAAATCTGAAATGTACTTTATTACCTACTCGGAGTTATGATTTTAATTAGTATAGTTTTAAATTGGACAATTTCTTGACTGACAGACTGACTGTGTGATTTATATGTATATCAACGCATAGCCTAAACCCTAAGGTTTAAGAACCTACGTCCTAGAGACATGAATTTTAAAGGATGTGCCCTTAGTTGGGTGTACACTTAGAGTTTTCTGAAATGCTGCCCCTAGGGGGTTAAAAGTTAGTATGCGAATTCTTATTGCCACGCCGGCGAAGCTGTGGGCTCAAGGTAGTTCATCTGTATTATCTCTTATTATAAAATATCCCAGTATATTCCCTTTTCCGAGCTTTGTACCAAAATTGCTAAGCTTAGTTAATACGAATAACACGGGTGAAATGATTCAGTAATATTAAAGTTGAGCTATAAACGGACAGAGTAACTTCTCTAATAGGGGTCCTTTTCCACGAAACCCCTTCAAACTCCATGGCTAAACGAGGGCTGGGACGATCCTATGCCCTTATCTTCGATAGCTATCAGATTTCGACTACATTTCGAAAGTCAATTGGGCTTTTTTATCAGCCCTATCAGAGGTTATCCTTTGACATCCTATCACGATGGACTCAAGCAATTGAACATTTTTCTAATAAAACATTTCACTTGAGGAATAATGGTTTTGTTTCAAAAGTATTTTTATATAGCTTTGCCCAGTGGTTTCACCCGCGTATACATAATTTCATGGGTAGCCCGTAGAACCCTAATGTTTTTGTTTTAGTAGCCTATGTAACGTCTCTTAATATTAGCTGTTATTCATATCCGCCAGTGAGTCTTGTTAAAATTGGACCAGTTGCTGGAGATCAGCCTAAACAACCAGACAGACGGATACAGAGATTTTTTTTATTGTTTATTTATGTGTATATTATCATATGTATCAAAATAAAAGCTGTCAATTTAGAATTACAAACAGACACTTCAATTTTATTTATCAATGTAGATAAGACGCCCGAAGCAAACAATCAGTGCAAGTGATGTTTTCGAAATTGTTCCAAAAACTCGAATTGCAGCCAATTCTAGTTTCAGTAATATCCGCATTATAAGATGAATCGCCCTCGAGAGCCACTGAAGGTAGTATTGTAAAACTGGGCATGAATTATTATATATCCGACTCACGCTCACAAGCTGAGTCCGTTCGTTTTATCTGGCTCCTGGGCTTTACTAACAAATGATAAATCTGGGCCTTTGCGAAACTGCGAAAGTACCCTTTGCTGGTTTTCTATCTCATCTAATCGATGCATATTTCCCTATGTTATTTGACAAATTCAGACGATTTCATTATAATTTTTGACATTTTATAGTGTTTTAATTCCATACTTAAAAAATGTAATTAATGTAAAGTATTTTTTCTTGTTTATCATCTCTCTGGCCTTATCCGATATATTGTTGAGGTCAGCACTTGATTCAACCCGATGTGGCTGATCACCTGATTATTATACGAAGCGACTACCATCTGACCTTTGCAACCCCTTTTGCCAGGAAAATCTGTGATCTGGGTTAAACCACTAGTCAGACTATTTTAGGCAGAGTATTTGTTCTTGTTCTTGTCAGTAAAAGCAACCTACCCAAACCCGGCGTTAACATTTAATTTTATCTTTCAAAACTACTTATCCGTGGTGGCCGTGGAGTTTGAGTAGTCACGTGCTACGCAAGTGACGCAAGTTTGAATCCTAGCGGTCTGTACCGATGAGGTTTTAAAAAATACTTAAGTGCATTCATTTTACACCACGTTCACGCACGGTGAAGGAAAACATCGTGAGGAAACCTGCAAGTGACTGAGAAGTAGGTAATTCAAAGGGTCCCCGAGAAGGTCCTCGAAGGGGTAAGCAAGATTTCTCCACGATGTTTTCCTTCACCATAAAGCTCGTGGTGTGAAATCACTGCACATAAGTTTTTAGAAAAACTCATTCGTACAGGCCCCTTTGGGATTAGTACTTGCGTCGCTTGCGTAGTAAGTGACTGCTCAGACCCCAAAGCCACCACGGCTCTACGCTCTTAAGATAAGGGATGAACAAAGTTAAACTGCCAAACGTCATATAGCAGTTAAAACGTAACGTAACTAGAGACGTAAATTGAACAGAAAACTTCACGTGACAAAACCGGTATGTTTTAATTTGAGCACATCACTGTAATGGGCACGCGCCCGCAAACGCGCCCCCATTCACCGCCGCATCCCACTGACATAATCACCACGTTACGGCACTGGCAAATACATTATTATAACACGCGATGTCATTATGTGGCATATTTGCATAGCACGTTGAAAGGTGTAACAAATACAGCAAGGCTTGACGAAACTTATGTAATTCAACAATTAAGACTTTAAATCCCACTATTTGGTCAGGTGCCAATGAATGGATTCAATCTTTGCACCCAAAGTGGTCGATTCTGCCTCGACCGATACGATACGAAGCATGTGTCCCTCATTCGGCTGACCTAACGATTGTCGAACTTCCAACAACCCCCATAATGTCAGCAAAATACCTTTTACCACAAAAACAATTCGAAACGTAACCTAATTCAAGTTCTTGTGCGTATGAAAGTCAATTTCCATACATCGTGATAAAAATGGGATGGAATTGCTCTTATAAGTTAACTGGTTGGTTACAGGCGACGTATGCTTACGCCGAGGCTGAGATAAGATGGCTTCTTAACCTTTTCAATCCATTTGACTAATAGCCTGCCATAATGCTTCCTTGACTTCCATTATGTCGCGTTCTATCCAGTAATCAAGGAGCGTTTATGTAACCGCTGTCTGTATTTTTGACTGAACTGTGTGCTTAAGTACTAAAGCAGATGCTAAAGATATATGAGGGAAATAATTTCTCAGTAGCAGCCTGAAGTCTGGATTAATTCCTGGTAAATGGCAATAAGCTCGCTCCCTATTACATAGAACTTCTAAATTTGCAATAAATTTATTTAACTTCGTATAATTTCATCAACTTATTACTAATCCATTAACCTACAATAGAAAGAAAAAAAATATTAGAAGTAAAACACAGAATTAAATTTTGTGTCTGCGGGAATGGTGCCCAGTAAGCTGGCTGCGTTACCTCTCATTGCTAATCTATTTCACTGACCGAGGCAAGAACCAGCTCGACGGTCACCATTATTAACCATAGTTGGCGAAAAGTATTATAACCACATCTACTGAAATAATAAACATAATTTTTTTAAAACACACTAACATATTTTGTTTACATTTGCAAATCGTGTCAAGGTTGGTACAGTAAGTAACCTTTATCGAACTATGCGAATTGAAACGGATGTAACGGATTATTAAAAAGAAATATTTCAACCATTTCAAAAACAAGTACACTTTTTTATGTGAAATAAATTTAATAATAAAAACAAATAGCATACCCAAATTAAAGACATATTAAGTTTTAAGCCGAGGTAACAATATAATACAAATAATTTTGTGACACTATTTACTTCGTTCAAGCAATAAAACGTAGCAGGTTTACAGGTACTAATAAATTTGTTTATTGCGTAGGTCAAAATTCATTTTGTGGAGGGTGTGTTTACACGGTTCAATATAAGCAATATCGTCTACTACTATTGCTCGCACTCTGCAATTACGAGTTATCCATTAGTGCTAGAATATGTTTAATGTCATCAATATATGTGTCATCAATATGTGCACCTAGTAAATTGTATGTTATGTTCATGTAAGTAAAATAGAATAATTTTTATTAAATAACCAAGTAAAATAACATTTTATGAATATTTTTATTTTCATTATATTTTATATAAAATACATTACGATATTGTGCCAACACCAATAACACCCATACAAATAAATAAAATGTAAGTGACTGTTTGTAATTCACAATGCACAGGTTTTCGCTAAGTGTCATCATCATCATCATTTATTTAAGAGCTAGGCTCTTGTCGGTGAAGCAATCGCCAACCCTCTCTATTGTCCACCAAAACTTTAACTTCCTTGTACGACATGACGTTGACTTTCTCCTTCAGCTGTTGTATATAACTAATCCTTGGTCTCCCTCTTCTACGCCTTCCTTCTATCTTCCCTTCTATGATGTTTTTGATGAAAGCGTCATGTCGTAATAGGTGTCCAATCATCTTGCCCCTCCTGTTTTCTATTGTCCGGATTATCATTCTTTCTTCTTCTACTCTTTCCAATACTTCGTCGTTTGTGACCATCTCTGTCCAACTTATACCCTCCATCCTTCTCCAGCACCACATTTCAAATGCCTGCAGCCTTTCCCTATCTCTTTGCGTGAGTGTCCACGTCTCACATCCATATAGAGCGATGCTCCATAAATATGTTTTTATAAATCTTTTTCTCACCTTTTTTGCTATCTTGGATTTAAATATGTATTTCTTATTATTAAATGCTTGTTTTGCCATAGCTATTCTTGTAATTATGTCTTGACTGCATCTGGACTCACAATTGATGATACTTCCCAAATATTTAAAATGTTTCACTTGGTCAAGCAAATCATTATTAAGTTTGATAGGTGCTTGTGTTGAATTTTTTTTGGATGTGGTAAGTGTTTTGGTTTTTTTTATATTTATTTTTAATTGAAATTGATTGAAGACGTTGTTCATTGTGTTTACTAATGTTTCTAGTTGTGATCTGTTTTCTGCTAAAGCTGCAATATCATCTGCAAATCGTATGAATTGTATTCTTTCCCCGTTAAATTTGACCCCTCCATGTTCTGTTTCTGCTATTAGCTTAATCGCTGTTTCTATAAATACATTAAAGATTAGTGGTGAGAGTGGGCACCCCTGCCTTACGCCTTGTCTAATTCTAGCCTTCCTTTTAACGTCTCCTACTTCTATAACTGTTTCCTGGTCTTTGTAAAGCTCGTATATAATCCTTCTTTCCCTCTAGTCTAAACCCGCATTTTTAAGAGCAATCATCATCATTTTCCAGTTGATTTTGTCAAACGCTTTTTCCAGGTCTATGAAAGCAATATATGTGTTAAGCCCAAGGTCCATTCGTCTGTCGATGATCATACGCAGTGCTAGTATTGCTTCTCTCGTACCTTTATTTCTTCGGAAGCCGTATTGATCTTCGCTGAGACATCTTTCTAGTTTATCCTGAATTCTATTTTGTATGATTTTTAGTAGTATTTTAGATGCGTGTGAGATTAAACTTAATGTCCTATGTTCTTCACATTTTAATGTGTTGTGTTTTTTCGGTAATGTTACTGTTTTACTAATTTTGAAATCTTGTGGTATTTTGCCTGTCTGGTAAATAATACTGATAAGATTGAAAAGGTCGTTAAGTAAAGGTTCACACACTGCATGTTTGATTAATTCTATTTTTATGTTATCATGGCCTACGGCTTTTCCGTTTTGAATGATTTGTATGGCTTTATCAAATTCTTCCCTCATAATGTCGGGACCCAGATCACATTCTTCTACAGCACAATCTTCTTCGATATCATTTGCATCTAGACCATTTCCTTCATATAGTTCTTCTATATATCTGACCCAACGTTCTGCAATGTCAGTACTGTCTATCAATAGCTTTCCTTCTTCATTTAAAATTGCTGTGCTTCTAGTTTTATGTTTCTGACCTAGCTTTTTGATTAGTTTGTATGCTATGTCTAATTTACCTTTATTCATCAAATTGTCTATTGTCCTACAGTCATTTTCTAGGTCCCTTTCTTTTTTTTCGCGACATTTCATGGTTATTTTATTTGTGATCCTTTTATATTCTCTTATACTCTGATTATCAGTTTTATTTCTAAGTTTTCTTCGCTCAATTATTAAATCAACAATTTCAGGATCGAGCCACTTTTTACGAGGTACAACTTTTTCTTTTCTTAGGCATTCTTCTGCACATTCATTTATTATATCTCTTAATTTATTCCATTTATAATCTACGTTACTATTTATATCGTTATTCTTATTATTATCTAAGCTTAACATATCACCTAATTTATAACTATATTGCACACAAAAATTGCTTTTTTTATTCTTAAGAATACTGAGATCTATACATTTTGGTTTACTTTTCTTCTTAACTTTTTCTACTGTAAATCTATGTTTACTGATGAGTAGGTTATGGTCTGTATTTATATCGGCACCGGGCAGTGTTTTACATGTGGTGACTTGGCTTCTATGTTTATTTTTAACTATAATGTAGTCAAGTTGATAACGTCCTATGTCTCCAGGCATTTTCCAGGTATATAATCTTCTTTTCGGTTGTTTAAAAACTGTGTTTAAAATCACTAAATTGTTTTCTTTGCAAAATTGTATTAATCTTTCTCCTCTTAAGTTCTGGGTGCCTAGACCGTATAATCCCGTTATATTTTCAATCGCTTCTTCGCCAACTACTGCATTGAAATCTCCCATTAATATAAGGTTATCTTTTTCTTTAGCTAGATCAATTATTGTATCTAAATGGTTGTACATTGCTTCAATTTCTTCATCTGGATGACTACCTGTAGGCATATATACCTGGATTATAAGTATATCTGAAGGCATTGCTTTGATTTTGACGGCAGTTAGCCTATCACTATGATGCACTGTATTTTCCACCTTTGAACCCCATTCTTTGTTCAAAACTATTGCAGTACCGTTGCTCCCTTGTTTTGCCCCTGTGAAAATCACTCTATACTCATCACTCCAAAAATCGCCGCTGCCTTCCCATCTTACTTCGCTCAGCCCCATTATATCAATCTTTAGTCTTCTCATTTCTCCTTTTAATATATCTAACTTTCCTGTCGTTAACATTGTTCGCACGTTCCACGTGTGTATGTGAAAGAAAATATGTACATAAAGTACATATTTATCCATATCTGTGTCTGTATGTCTGTTTGTTCCGGCAAATGCCTTAAACGGAAGATACCATGTATTGTTGTTTTTGAATAATAACAAACAGAGAATACATTTATTTTAGAAAAAAAAACACATATTTACTTATTTTTATAATTAATTCTATGCGGATAAAGCCGCTAGGTACAGCTAGTATGTTTACATTAAACTGACAAGAGTAACAAGTACTTCATTGTGTTTCCAACACTAGACATGACTTTCATTGTTTTCTCAATCAATAGGAACAAGTGGAACAAGTACAGTGTCTTATTGCAAATATAGTTGTAATATATTTCGTACTTCGAACGTTCAAGGAAAATATCGTGTGAAAACTACTTAAAAGGAATTCAGTAACGAATGTATATCTACTGTGTACGACGGCTAAGGACTGACCATCTGTCACTGTTGGTTCTTTAGTGAAAAATGGATCTTATAGCACCGTGAGGATACCTCTTATGGAAGGTAATTTTTTTCTTCTGATACGACTAGATTCGCACCAAAAATAATTAAAAGTACGATTTGATTTGATCGATTACAACTTGGCCATTTCAAAAAGTTGGCCGTTACGGCTAAACGTAGATTAGCAAAAGTTTGATTGAAAATTCCGAAATCAGCGATGATAAAGGTTTTTATTACTCTCCAGGTACAGCATAAACTTTTCAGATTGTAATTGGAAATGGTTGTAAAAATAACTGGAAACCGCTTTCGTTCACACAGAAGTGAATACGTTGAGGTCCATATTCACCTAGCTCCGGTCGGATATCGACTTTCTGTTGGTTTAGTGCAATTTTATTCGGATGACAGCATCTCAAACGAAAGATCAGCTTTTTATCTATAAGTGGAAATGATCAAATCTGAATTGCTTTAAAATTTCGGCACTGAAGGGGTTAATTATTAATAGAATAAATAATGGGAGGTAAATGATGCTACAAAGAATAAATGTTTTTTTTTTATATAAGAATTAGAGCTAGAATATTACCACGCGAATACAATGTCTTGAAAATGTTGTCTATGAAAGTGAAACCATTGAGTATAAATAATTATAGTATTAAATTATCCTGCAATGAAAAATTAAGATAACCACCACACCGACCCTAGGTAATTTTATTTTGTCCTCACAAAGATCAGTATCTTAGACGACGGCGCTATAAAGGATCTTTTAATTAGTAGAAAGATTTTTTCGTATCCTAACTTACAATACAGTTTTTTTTATAATAAATATCTATAAAGTATTAGTGCAGGTAATAAAAAAATCCTGATAAAAAAAATATTTGCTTAGTTATGACGTAAACATAGATTGATAGTTTTACCTCACGAACAACTAGATACACAGGTAAATAAAACGATTATGTAGGTGAGCAGAGAACGTATACTTTATCTTAGTTAACGTGAGCGTAGCAAAGGGAATGTGAAATACAATGGGCCATTTGTCTGTGAAATTCACGGCATTTCGAAATAAGGGCAGCACGCGATACAACAAGAAGCTCTTAATGGAACAAATGAGACAGGAAGCTAGAACTAAGTTTGAGTAGCGTGAGACTTAGTCGAGCCGCTTAGTTATGCACCGCAAGAGTCGACTCGGAGACAAGTAACTTGTGTGGGGCCAACTTGCTCACGTGTCGCAGAAACAACGGCGCCTATTTTAATTCGTTTATACTCGCGCTGCGGTTACACTTGAATAATTTTGAATTGTTACTCAGTTCCCTTCGCTCAAGTTTTAATTGTATGAAGTGTTAAAAAGTAAGCTCTTTGAAGGCAGCAAGTTACGAATCTAAATGTCTCCTCGGAAGTAATTATGAACCCAATTTAATTTGAGACGATAGAACAAAGTTTCTTTTGATAACTCAATTTTGTTACATTGTAACCTGGAATGTTTGGCGATGTTCTTAAAAACTACATTATCATAATGAAACCAATTCTCCAGTCACGTTTTGTGTTATAGGTACGAATAATTTGATTTAAATGTAAAAATAAAAATCATTCCAACGCTGAGCTTCGACGTTTCATCCATGTACCGAAAAATTAAACGTCAATAGTAAGAAGTTCTTAATACGCTCTGCGTAAACGATCGTAGTTACCCCCCTGAGTGTATGCGGGTTGACATACATTTGCCAGAATGTCGTGAAAAAATATTCGAATAATTAAGTAGAAGCGGTTCATGTGTTTCCTCAAATTCAGCGGCACTGTAGTGGAACCCAATCTCCAAAACAAGGATAATACCACATATGAGCTCGTTGATGTACTGTGTACTTGTAGCTGAATTAAATTTAATCCAGGATAGGCATAAAGAATAATTGACGCTCATATGGATTACAAAGGGTAGGACCAAATTACGGCGGACACAAATGACGTCACACTTCCTGTAAACGGAAAATGTAACGGCTGACTGAGTACACATACGATATTTCGTCACTTTCATGGTGACATGTGTGACCAAGAGCTTTTATACCCGAAAAACACTATTATCGAAACTTTTTAATTATTTTGTCATTATGTAGACAGATAATACAAAAATAAAAAAATCTTTTTCTACGACACTTGATACAACCCCATTTGGCTGATCACCTGATTTCTATACGATACGACCGCCATCTGGAAAATCGGTAATCTGAGATAAACCAGTTGTCGGACTCTCTTAGGCCTTCGACTGACCTGTCACGATTGCCAAATAACATTGATGATGTTCAATTGGCAGCGAAGACCGACGGTTTAACGTGCTCTCTGCATGAGAGAACTCGGGCGGTCACTCATCCAACTACTATCTTGGTTTCGAATGATATGCGCTAAAGGAACTATGTCGCGAGCTCCTGTCGTAAACCATTGTTATATCTGTCAAATAAATAATTATTTATCATGGTATTGATAGGCAAACCGATATATTTCAAACTAGACATTAATGCTGGGAAACCGCAGAAAACCAATTTAACATACATTGTTCTGTAAATCCAGGTTATCGTTGAGGTAATGGTGAACGTATCTATTTTGAAAAATAGCATTTCCTTAACATTGCCTTACAAAATCTTACCTAAATATTAATTTAAGAGCTGCTTTTACATCCGTCCCATAAGTCCCAGCGACACGTTTTCTCAATCTATTTAAAGGGGAAAATAATAACAAGCTGGGATGATGACGCCATTGTTGAAATTTCATTAGCAACCTGACGGAAAATTATTATCATATCTGATTAATTAGCTCGCGTCGAGGCGGCGCATGCTGATTTTACTCGGGGACGGATTTTTAATAACTATGTAAAAAGCCAAATAGAAAATCTTTAGTCATGATCCAGATGTTGGTAAATTTAATGGGTATTTTGTACTAAGTTTCACACTCGCTTACTATGTGTCTTCTATTACAATTTTCCACCATCCCATGTATTATACCTACAGGCTATCACGAGTTATGAGCGTTATTATAGTGGATCATGACGTCATTGTGGATCGTTACATGCCCACGCCTGTTACCCAAAGGAGTAGGCAGCGATATACTTAAAATACCTAAATTTCGCCAATCACCTAATAAGGTCATCATGGATAGTTGTGAAAAAAATCATTTTGTAGTCAAACTCAAACAACATTTTGTAAAGTTTGTCTAGAGTCCTATAATAATGTTTTATTGGGATCAGGTTGCTTTTAGGATAGCTAATCAATGCAAATATATAACCCTGAAATTAGAATTTAATTTTTATCTATCCACTTCCATTAAGTTTACAAGAATACCATCCCATATCCTACCAATTCGGCTAACAGACTTTTTACCTAACTATTAATAGTAATAAAACTCATAATGCCGCTATAATGATCACAAAAACTGTTATCACGTTTAATAAGTACCGCGTCATATACCGAACCCACGCGTGCTGCGCTGGCTTATAATGGCCACCTATTGCGCCCAAACGTTATTCAACCGCAAACAATCTAGTCAAGAAAATCTCATCCTTATACACTTACTTACACAGACCATAATCGAATGCTTAAGTTATTGAAGTAGACTTTATTTAGAGGACCTACCTATAAATAAAGTCTATGATCATAAATAACAAGTAAATTGACCTTATTAAAGAAGCTTAAACTCATTTTACAAGACTGCAATAGTACGAACAACAAATAAGTAGCTAAAAAAGATTGCAGTTTATAAAAAGGTTTATTGTTCAGAAGCAAAGCTTAAACCAAAGTGCTACTCTTGAACAATTCACAAACTGTACTAAGAGAAAATAACTTCATATTTTCTCTAGCTGTGTCGGCTAAGATAAGTAAAGATACACGTTTTAGCTTTTCTTCTACTAAATGTAAGGTAATTCGTAAATTTAAGAAGCACTTCAAAAGAACACAACACATATTTAAGTAGGTATATACTTATTTATTTAACAACAACATATAATATATGTTATTTAAATAAGGCAATAAAATAATATACTTACTTATCTGATAGAAAAACATATTTTATGCATGTAAGATACATGTATATGACGTGTTTATATCTGCCACTGTCACACAGCTGAACTAACATTGCAATAAGAGCTCATGATTATGCCCTTGGTCTCATGATCGATTTGTGAATTTAACATGATACTTTCTTACTTACTTGTGTCAATAATTTATAACCAACGTGTCAATATTTAACAACAAATATGATACCTAGTTAGGAACATTATACATTAACTTATAATTTTACTTTACCTTAAAAACGAAGCCGTATATAAAAACACTAGCCGACGTCACGCGGATTCACCCACGTAGTTCCCGTTCCCGTGGGAGTACGGGGATAAAATATATCCTATGTTACTCGCTGATGATCTAGCTAACCATTGCTGAAAGAATTATTAAGATTGGTATAATAGTGTCGGAGCATATTCAAAACAAAAAATAAATCTTTCCTCTACATAAAATTAGTATAGATTAATGGTATTTGAGTATGAATGAGGCCGATTTAAACTTAGCGCAGTATAAACATACATTATTATGCTCTCTTTCGTGAAACTTACGACTGTAAGAGTGTAGATTTCCCAAGGGTTCATAACACTAATAAAAGTACTTTCTACGAGTAAAAACTTACTTCCCCAGAGGTCTAACTTCTTCGCAAATAGATTACGATATAGACCTTTGCTCCTCGACTATACTTAGACCACTGTAACGTGCCAAGATAACTTGTTGGCTAGAAAAACGCCGCCTGTTACCAAGAAAATCATAGTACTTTATTTAGAAAGTTAATATTTTAGTATTTTTAGTAGTACTGAAATAAAGTTTTTTTTCAAAGAACTGAGAAAGGTATGCAAGCGATGCTTGTTCCAGTCTTCACAATAATTTGGACGAGATTCTTAAATCCTTCCAATCGCATGACTTCCAAAGAGTTATTAATTCCTTCCCCAATTCGATTGAGGAAGGAGTGAATAACTCTTCGATTGTTTTTATTTTTAATCTTTTAAGACCTCATTTTACTTGGGGCTACCGCAAATTTTAACCCACGACTTCGTTTACGTAGTTAATGATACATTATGCTATAGCCTATAGCCTTCCTCGATAACTATCTAACACTGAAATATTTTTTCCAAACAGACCTGTAGTTCCTTAGATCAGCGCCCTCAACCGAACAAACTTATAGACGATAGCTAAAAACTAAGAATAAATTAGAACGAGAGCAGAGAAAAAAGCAGCTGACATGAGAAATATTTATTGACAACTAAAAACAAAAACAACTGTCTCTTTCGACGTATATAAAAAACTAATAAAAACCATAAATATTTACAAAATAGTTTACAACAAAACTCTTTATATATTAGTATACATATTGGGGAAATCTTTACAATGCAAAAAACGCAACTAAATCTGTCTATTATGATCGGAAAATTGTAAGAAATATTCATATACACACACATAGTATACCTGCGTTCCATTCCATCCGTCGTGGGTATTAAGAGATAAAGCTAAAGTGAGATATGGAATGCCTCATAAGATTTAATATACTAAAGTATTATTCATCTCACTCCTACTTATCGACGATTAATTTAATATAAAACCTCTTGGGATCGAATATTTATCGTATATCACCCATAACGCAATCTAAGATGGAACTTTATTAATTTCCTTATGTGCGCGACTAGCGCAAAGTACATAAAACTTTCTAATTAAGTTCGTTATTAGCGCCCCCGACCTCTAGGGAGTTCAACGACACCTATATTAGATAAAACCTGTGCAAGTATTGGGACCTTTTGAACATTGATCATTTCGATACCTAACGATTCGAGATATTACGAGAAAATCTTCTGATTAATGTGCCAACCTATGTAGGGAACACGGGGCATATTTGTTAGGTCTTGTTGGTGAAGCTATGAACGTTTTAAGTATTAGTAAGCGGTTTTACCCGCCTAGTATTAACAAGTACAAGTTATGTAACCAATTAATATTTGTTTCTTATATAAAAGGTAGTAAGTAGTGAAAATCCCGTAAAAATGGGTTCAGACATTAGCCGGAGCAAACAAACAGTTTACTAACAATTTTAAACATTGATTTTTTTTTATTACATAAACTAACAGCTTTTCTACAGAAATGCTGTTAGTTTAGAATTACAAACAGATACTTAAATTTTATGTAAAAGATTGATACAATAAAAATGGATCATGTTTTATATGATCTGAAAGGCTTTAAATCGTTCAATAATAACATAGTTATGAAAGATTCACACTCGGTCGTGTACTAGTCGGCCATTATTTACATTCACGATTGATAGCCTGTCAGTCGGCAACGAATATTGCGAAAATAGGTTAGCGAGAAAAGGGAATTCGTTCAATATATTTGTGAAAAGATTGTTGAAGTGAACCAACTAGGCAGGTTACGAGCTTATGTGATTCGTCACAGAATGACAGGTCGACGGCAAACGTGCAATAACATGTGTCGTGTTACAGATGCCTGATTTTATTACGCGGTGCCCAAGTTTCGTAGTTCATGTGCGGGAAATCCAATCTACACGCGGCCCTAAAGCACCCGGTAAAATTGAAAACCTCCGCGAACCCAAACTAAACAAGGCGTTTCAAAAATATCCCTAAATTGTATGGAGCACAAAATTGCACGGAAAAGGATAAATTAACTTTCTCTAAGCCGCAACGTATCGCATTTGTCTAGGAAAAAATCTCACGGGCTTATCTAAGCTGAGAATAAAATGGAGATGAAACGTAAGGATATCTGAAGTGAGGTGGGGCGCGCCTCATAAGGTTTAAAATATTACCGGCTTCGGGAGGAATCTTTTCAGAGCCCCACATTCAGAGAGTTCTTAGCGAACCGTTTATCAAGATAAAATGCTGTGTTATTTTCATGGATGAATACAAAAACGAACGTAAAGCAATTCCATGAATTTTTAATCTTTATTCTACTCAACCACGAGTTTTAATTTGTTTCCATACCTATAATTATTAGCCGCCGAACTAACTTTACCATTAATAAATTCTTAACACATCTGATGTAGATTACTAATTGAAAAAAAATATGCTCACGCCATGCTAGGAGTGTCCCTGAAAGGGTAAGCAGAGGGGTTGTAACCACACTCACATTGACCGAATATGATCAAGTGCCAACGTGACAGAGGGTGAGTCCATTGCCATCTCAGGCACTATTAGTCAGTATACTTACTTTGAATTACTTCTCAGACATATGCAGTTTTCTTCACGATATTTTCCTTCACCATAAATAACGTGGTGTGAAATCACTGCACATACGTTTTAAGAAAAACTCATTAGTACAGGCGCCGCTGGGATTCGAACTTGTGTCGCTCATTATTTATTCATAATATTATTACTAATTGAATAATTTTACATATTTCAATATGTAAAATTATTCAATTAGTAATAATATTATTATAATATTTGTCTTCAGACAAAACACACCATTGTTACATCATACTAATACACAAACAAAATTTTGTTCAACACTGATTTAACTACATTAGACGCCAAAATTTAATCATCCCTGGAAATTTCAACGGGTTCTAACGTTAGGTCCAATGTTATTATAAGCTACTGTCTTCACGAAACACAATATACATAACGAAGTTGAAATCCAACTAATTGGCATATATCATCCCTTATAATTTGAGAAGTATTCACCATTTAACGTGAAACAAATCTCTATGGGGGGGGGGGGTTCTTTAGTATTACTTAATAATTAATAATGTTTAACGTAATATCACACTGTTTCAGTTCTTGAAAGATTGATAACGTTAGAAATAGGATTAAAATTAAAAAGAAACATAATTTTAATGGTTAGTTTATCTTCGAAGGTATAGTACCAATTGATCCAGTTTCTTTCCCGATAAAACTTCTACCATTCAAAACTTGTCACGTTGATACCATTTTTATAGAAGAAATGGAACCGTTGTGGCCGCGGGGTTTGAGCCTGCTGCGCAAGCGACGCAAGTTCTAATCCCAGCGGGGCCTGTACCAATGAGTTTTTCAAACTTATGTACAATGATTTTACACCACTGTTAAGGAAAACATCGTGAGGAAACCTACATATGTATAAGAAGTAATTCAAAGACGTATGTGTAGTGCCTGAGGCGGTGATAGACTCACCATCTGTCACGTTGGCACTTAATCATCTTCGGTGAGAAGTAGGTGTTGTTATTACAACACCTGCTATCTCATCGGGGAATACAGGCGTGATCATGTAAGAAGGGGCAAAATGGTAGAAGTCTCACCTGATGGAAAGTGATCACCGCTGCCACAAAACACAAAAAAAATATACTTGAATCTAAGTTTGAAGCAAGTTATGAGCAATTACTTGTTACGTATTTACGCTACGCTGTCTAGGTAATAATATCAAGGAATAAATGGCTTTAAGCTAAGTAAACAATCCAACACATTTGCCACGAGCTTGTTCTCCAGATTCCCTAAAGACAAAAGCAAATAACCTAGAGGAAAGGGCTTCCAGACTATTTACGAGCGGCATATTGCGTTATAAAAAATGATAGCGGTTTTCTCGGAGCAACCTCGTTTGCCGCTTATCACCCTAACTGATAACGCTGCGACCGTAAAAGGAAGTGAGTTGACGAGAAATACTTAGGCTTATCTAATATTGACGAAGAAATATTTCATAATATCCCAACTGCTGTCAGCGGGCACGATTAGCCTTTTGCTTATCTCTAGAAGTCTGCGCCTTTTCGTACAATTTCACTCTAGACATGCTACTAAAGCTGAAAAAAGTTCTAACAGCTGCTAAAGCTGAAAAACTTAGGATAAATAAAATATATCTTTTATTTGTTGAAAATTACATGTAATTAGCAGGATAATTAAAAGCTTATCATGGTTTGAATATTATTTAAACATTGTATGTGGAGGACGGATTTGTTAAAATACTTTTATGTATACAGTAATACTCAATTATATACATAATAATATTTCCCGAAGGGGCAGACAGAGTGTAAGTAAGGCACAAAAATAAAATAGTAGTACCTACACACCGCTTACAGAAAGTCCAGGGATCATTTTTAGGGCAATGTATACGCTTTTATAATAAGTTACCTACATGTATTGTAAATTTACCCTTTGATAAATTTAAAGAGACTGTAAAATCCGTGTTACTTAAAAAGGCTTATTATACAGTTAGTGATTATATATGTGATAAAGAAACTTGGAATAATGTATTACCAGATAAATATTGTAAGTAGTCTCATGGACACTGTACTTATGTTACAATTCTTAATATTTATTAGTTTTGATCTTTGTTTGATTGGCTTGAGTTGTCAAGCTCACTAAAATGACTTTGCTTGCGGCGGCGTCTGGATGACGGGTTGTCCACTTCCCTCTATGATGGTTGAGGAGGTCAATGGCTGGCATTCACGTCATACTTGTGAACAGATGCTGCTTGTGGGGGCTGGTCATCTCAAGCTACGCATTTAGTTATAAGTAGATGTACTAGATTTTTAGTTATGTTAATTTTTATCGACATTTGTGCATTGGAACATTGTCCATGAGCTCACGTTTTTTTTTAAATTATTTATTTTTTATTCTTGAAATTGTATAATATTTTTGAAAAGAGTAATTACTGAGTTTCTTGCCAGGTTCTTCTCAGTAGCGGTAGCATATATAATCCTGTATAATTATGTCATTCTGACGATTTGAAAGTACTTTGTAAAAAGTCTAATCGAATAAAGATACTTTTGACTTTGACTTGTGGATGTTCTACCAACATTTTTCCAGTTTGTGTTTAAGTCCCATGTAATAAGGAGCGCTGAATCACTAATCCAGACCAGGCAGCTACTGGGAAATTATATAAAATAGTTTTATTTAGTAAAAAGTATTAAAAACTACTTTAGTGTTGCTAGTTTCAATATCACATACTCGAAAGACGTATTAACTTAGTAAAAGTAATTTCAAGCAAATACTATGTTCCTTATTTAATATCGCAGTGAAGTCAGCTTACTGTTTATATTTAGGTTAATTACCTTAGCGAGCGAACTTAACTTTAATTAGAATCCTAAACAAACGCTGGGAATTAAGTACAGCCGGCACTTCTAGAATCAAAACCGCTTTGTTTATTTCGTTTGTAAGGAAAGTGGCCTTGAAGTTCTTGAATGGAAGGAATGCCTGTCACTATATTTTAATATCTCGAAATTTAGTTTCAATTATTTCAGTGGCCACTAATTGCCCGAGGGAGTCTAGCTAAGAATGATTAGTCTTGAGATAACGATGTTGAAAATTAACACAATTTAACACCGTCCAAGGTTGTTAATTAATTGTGAATTTTCATGATATTCACAGGAAGTGTCAGAGATCTTCTTTCTCATTAATGATCACGTCGACAAATCAAAGCGAGCTTTACTATCTTCGTTATAATATTGCTGAGTTTCCTTATAACAGTAATTAAACCTACTTCATAAAAACGCTGACTGAATATTAAGCCTCTTAATAAATCATAATTGACATCGTGATGATATTTACATATACATGACACCGTATTCAAGGAGGATAGATAAGTCCTTTCCTTTCGTTTATATATTTAATGGCGATGAGCTTGAGTAAAACTATTCCGACAATGTCAAGTGGTTGTTGAGAAAAATATCTTGTAAATTGTTAAAAATATGTGGAGGAACCCATTGAATTCCTCGGTGTCCGATAGATAAGTCGTGCCTGACACGGCGACAGACTCACCTACTGTCTCGTCTCACAATTTTCTCGAGAAAATGAGTGTTATACACTGAAAGTTTTGACAAATCTGGGTACCAGCGGCCCTATCAGGAGCTCTTATTGCCATAATAGTTCCGTTATAATCACGCCATATACCTACATCTATATATATTATCATCATCATCATCAGATAAATAAAATTGAAGTGTCTATTTGTAAT
Organism: Watsonalla binaria; assembly: GCA_929442735.1. Classification (NCBI taxonomy): domain Eukaryota; kingdom Metazoa; phylum Arthropoda; class Insecta; order Lepidoptera; family Drepanidae; genus Watsonalla; species Watsonalla binaria. The sequence continues at coordinate 5,953,742 of OV838932.1, forward strand.
TTCAAATTAATGTTTCAAATTTTTCACTAATTGCATAAGTTATTATAAACGGTAGTCACATAAAAACGATTTAAAATTATTTATCTATCTGTCTGTCTGTCTATCTATCTATCTATCTATCCATTTGATCCGGCTAATCTCTGAAATGACTGGACCGATTTTAACGGAACTTCCACTGGTAGATAGTTAATGATACAAGTAGTTTAGAGTTCCGCGGTCCACCCATGAAATTAAGTCTTCTCGGGTCAAACCGTCGTGCACAGCTGGTCTCATAATATGAGTCAAACTATCTTGGCAGTATGAGGTGAGTATAGGTCATGGTAGTGACCCATAGCTAGGATGTTGCTAGGATTATATGCCAGATTTCATTACGTTTGAGATTCTGTCTCTAGCTCTGAAGCGTTCTTCGTAACATCAACAAGTTGTGAATTGCCAGATAAGCTCGGTATATCGTGAAGGATGTAAACTTTCGTATGTATTGCTGCACTTTATCGCAATATCGTCCCCAAAGTAAAGTCGAGGGCGACGCAATAAGCCACTGAAGCGCTCAGAACAGAAGATGGCGGACTTAAGACCACTTTATGCTCCTACGAAATGCACCGCATAAAGTCACACTTTAACGCTTCGGTCGCGGACGCCTTAAATGTGAACCCCAGCAATAGATCATAGAATTGAAATGCATTTGTAATCTTAGAAGTATAAATTAAAAGTTGGTTATGCATGGTCTGTTTATACTTCAATTCCGATTTTTTTTATTCAGGGAGTTTCTAATTTGCAAAGAAAACATCTTTTTAAATAATTACGGTTATTGATTCAGCGTCCGCATATTAATTATTGCATATTTTTTTCATGAGTTTTTCTAAAAACGTATGTGCAATGATTTCACACCACGTGCTTTACGGTGAAGGAAAACATCGTGAAAAGTGGGTGTTGTGATAACAACACCTCTGCCTACCCCTTCGGGGAATACAGGCGTGAGCATATGTATGTATGTATGTTTGTAAATTATCAATAAATAATCAATATTCGTTCGTATTCATATTCATATATTTATTGCGTTAAGTCAGTTACATGATAGGTACAATCATCAACTTAATTATAATAATTAAACTTATATAATAATTTATATCGTTAAAAATTAATATAATGTTTAGTATCCTTGAAGCATTTTGCAATAACTTTTAATTTCTATCATTAAAGTCCTCCCGCACGTAATTGGTTATCAGTTTCTCTTACATTACGCTTATTAATTTATCTCCACGAGTATTCAAGTCACTAACTCATTCATGAATAACTTTAGCCGTAACACTGACGAGTCGCTCGCGTAGAAAGTTTAACAAAGTATTGTTATCAAAAACCCTTTTCAAGTCCCTTTGTATTTTTAAAGGGACACTGAAAAGCCTTTCTATCGCCTTACTTACTCGCATGAATTCGAACGAAATGCCAATCAAGATCGGGGATAAAGTATCTTTTGCTATACCTAATAGGTATTGAATACGGCAAGGTATATGGATTCACATTGTATAAATATACCCAGATTATATACCTATATGCTCCGGTCTGTACTCTCCGAAGTAGCAGGCGTAGTAATAGTTACACCACATTTCGTCAGCTATGTTTATGTCCGTGTAATGTGGGGCGAGCCTATTTCCTATTTATAAACCAAAACCGTAATGGCATCTCCCGATAGCTAAGTACTCCACTCACTGAAAGGTTCGTTTTTAACAATAGAAAAAAAATCTTCAAAGATTTTTTTTTCTACGTGCTAAATAATCTTAGTAATTGATATGATAGTTACGTAACTAGTAATACCTAGTTAACGGGAAATCATGAGAAATGTGAATGGACTAAGTCGAAGACGATATCAACAAAAGTAATGTTACGAGATCAGAGATCGTTTCGATTTCCAATAAACAGTGTAAGCACGCACCGATGCACAATCTCATAAAATACGATATAGGTCACTATAATGGTACTGTGTGAATACACAATACAGTGCATACAAAAACTTTATTCCCTCCGGTGCTTGTAAGTTTTTAGTACTCACACTGCCCCACTTTCACCCTACGTGCATAGCATTGTGAACAACTTTTATAATTGCGAGAAACAATCAACCTGAAAGCACTGTGTTTTTTGAATGATTCTAATATTTACAGAATAATTAGTATTATATGACTATTTAAGGGTTAAAACTGAATTCTATACCTATAAGGCGCAATACAAACGGCTGCGCAAAACACACCTGGAATTCGTGTCTGGATATATGTAGTGAAGAAACTCGCTGGCCACTGGAAAGCACCGGCGCAATTACGTACAATTGATAACCACTAGTATTAACACTAAACGATCTCCAGTTTTCGGTTTTTAGCTCGGAAATCAGGTACAAAGATGCTCTCGTACACGTAGGCACTATAAGCCGTGATGTTGGTAATAATTATTATTATTACACGTAAGCTAAAATATGCATATATCTGATATTGTTACCAAATTCTATGTAGATTATTCCATATCTGACGTCTCATGAAATAGACCCCCAGATCTTATCTTAAGCAAAGTTGAGGCATTAGTGGGTCCAGTGAATCGGAAGCACATTGACCCTTGGGACCTTTTGTTCCGCCTTAGCCCTTATGCTCTTCTTATATGATTCCTCAAATTCTCCCTGAACAAGCCGGTAGATCTTGCCCACGGGGATATGCAGCATTGCATTCGGATATTCAGGTCCATTTACCGTCTGGCTAGTGCATCGCAGTTGCATAGTAAGTGTCGTATAGTTTCCTGAGTTTGTCATGTGTTGGTCTCCCCAGATAATAAATAATATTGCAAGGCAATATAACACAACCACAGAAATGCCAAAAAGTGACTGATTTCAGTAGTGAACCAATAAGTTGTTGCGGCGCGATCATACTTTGATCGTAATATTTCACTGGGCTCGTGCCAACGGTTTTTGTTCCGGCCCGCTTGAGGTTTCCCCGCTTCAGGGGATTTCATAATTCCTCAAATCCTGCAAGTGATGTTTCGTGATTCGGATTTAAGATAGTCCGCTTTAAGGCGCGAAACTTTGACGTTTTTGTTGGGATTAGACGTTCAGGTTAATTAAGAAGGACTATGGATTTATAAAATTAAAATTCTGAGAGTGTTCATTTGTACAAAGTTAACCAATTTAAGTTGGAAATATCTTTAAGCGCTTAGCATATAAAGCTAATGTTACAAGGAATAGCTGGATTGTATTCAAATTTTAAGCATAAAACACTATTAATACTGGGGGCCTACCATCATCGGTTTAAGCAGAGCGTCTAACGTTTCATTTTGGTGCCGTAAAATCAATTTGTTATAAATTGTTAAATCAAAGCTAAGGAAAAAACGATCATTTAAAATTATCACCAGATGAAAATAATATTTTTCTCTGCAAAGAGGAATCAATAGATTCAATTTCGAGAGATTCATTGTGATAAACTACTTCATTCCATCGCTTTTTTGCTTATAAAAGTTTTTTTGATGTCACTAGTTATCCCTTTGCGACCCAAAAATCCTAGAAAGTGCTAGGAAAGCCTTTGATCTAGTAAACATGGCAGATCAAAGATAAAATTACCCTTTCTATTTTGACCTTTTGTATTGAATAAAGTAAGTTTTAGTCATACCTAAATTCCACTCTCGTGGCGATTTTAAACAAATATATCATAAAACCACAATTCAATGCCTCTCATCTACTCATATTATTACAAAGAATTATTATTATCAACACAATGCAACATAAACTTTGTTGTAAAGAACAAAGAGCTTTGATATAATACGTAATATAATATTTAGGTGGGCGTTGATGTAAGAGACGCGTAAGATCCGTGTCTTATTGGCGAGGTATTGTGCTGAATTTAAATTGACTTAATTACGCACATTAAAAATTATAATGAGTGTATTTAAGTTTTGTACATTCCTTGTCAAGTATGTTTAACGTGTGTTATTGTTAGATTGATGGGATGAACGTAAGATTCAGCGAATACTTGTATATATACTGCAATGCGCTTGAAAACTCTTATTCCGCGATTTGGTTTCTCTTGTATTTGTACTCAAACTTCGTCTTACTTAGCGATTAGTGCCATCTATGTAGCGAGTGCAGAAACGCTACTACACATATACAAAATACAGAGACTGAGTTATTTATAAATAAACCTAGGTAGGCTTATATTGAAATTATTCTGATATAATACTCATATATAATTATAAATAGGTGACAAAAAACTCTAATACTTGTAAAATCACACTTTCACACCTATACTTTCCATACATTTCGGCGTAATAGATGTCATTCTAGAATGGACCCCCTCAAACGCTGTATTTTCAACTGTTATACAAATATGAGCAGTGGCCAGAATTCCTCGAAGCCGCGGCACATAACTCTCGTGGGCAGTACCTACTGTTCAAACAAAGGAGCTTAGGTATTTCATACGTTGAGTGCTGCTAATTGGTCCATAAATAAAGCTTCACCGTGTACAACGCCAAAACGAATCCTTGGCTCTGTTCTTCGCTCGAAACAAACTGTTTCTTCTTTGTTAGGTTTTCGGTTTACACCCACGCGCTTAAATTTAATAACAATTCATTCCAACTCCCTGTGCATCGTGATAAAATGATTTTTTTTTTGTAAATACAGTATCCATTTTCATACGCATTTAGTAAATATATAAAAAGTTTATTTACTATGAGAAAATACAAAGTTCATGTAAACTAACTAATGCTTACTTCATTGCAATTGTACATTGGAAGTCAATTAAATACTTGGTGACACAGCGGGATTTCTTCCTTCGTGTGTTCCTCGTATACTGTCCTAGAAAAACTGGTAAGAATTGAGAAATGTATTCGTAGGTCCGTTGAGTTTTTCTCTATTTAGGTTATCTTTCCAATAATCTTCATGTGGGTCACTTTGCCATACCAGAAGGAGATTAGTTACCAAGGCTACGAAAATACTGGACCGAACTAAAATAGTATATACATATATGTAAAGCTTTTTTGTTTGTTTGTTTGAACGCGCTAATCTCAAGGAACTACTGATCTGATTTGAAACAATTCTCTCATTGTTCGATAGCCCATTTAACGAAGATGTTATCAAGTTATCAACAGTTACATTTTCATAATTCAAAACGAATGGTCAGCATAGCTTATAAATTTATAAGCTATATTTAATATTAATAAGATTTCTACCATTATAATTTTTTCATTACGATCTCATTTTAGACAAAGCATAACCTTGTTATGTCACTGATGTACTTATAATGTTAGCACGAGTTTAACTTAAAATGCAGCTAGTAACGCGAACATCCGACGAGTATTTCAATTACGCGCACTTTATGTAAGAAGATTAAATAAACTACGTCTAAGAAATGAATGCATCAGACTATGTTCCGCAGCGAACGGCTTAAGTAAAATGCAGATTTAAGTACGTCAGTTTATGAGCTGAGTTGTTGTAAAGTCGACTGTTTACTTCAAAAGCTTTTCTAACTATATTTTTATATCACTTTGTCATGAAAGGTATATTTTATGGGTTCAGTAGTACTTGTACATAGATATTATAATGTTGAGAGTGCTGTGCCTTGACTCACGTAGAACAAACAATTTAAATATCCTTGAAAGATTAAAGTCATTCAATCGAAATCCTCTCCCAATGTGGTATTCACGTGATCTCAAATCGTAGTTCGATAGGACTTCAACTCAATATGACTGAGCTTTTTCGTTTTGTCTGCCATATAATAAGTGCGACAGCACTGTTAATGTCCAAGTTGATACGACATTATTACGGTTTTCATTAAGTGAATCGATCTACCGAACCAGTCTGTGTCTTTGTTGTTTAAAAATCAGAAGTAACAAAACTCATTAAGAACAGTAATGAAGATGATCTATATATGCGCGATAGCTGTAATAGCTATTATACATAAGCTTGTAGCAGTGTTTCTCCGCTCGCAACATAGATGGCGCTACTCGCTAACAATTACGAAGTTTGAGTACAAATACACGAGTACCCAAATCGCGCAATAATAGTTTTCAAGTGCATTGCAATATAAGTTTCCAACTAGTACAGTTGGAGCCGCGATTCCCCAGGCATGATATCCGCCTAGGGTGATGAATTCCTCATTGCTCTTTGCATGATCACTCGCTCTCATAAACGCACGTTTGATCACCTACGAGTATTAAAAATACAAGACTGCCGCGCTTTCATAATGGTACAAATTGTACAATTGCCAGACAAGGAAACAAACCAACATTACAGTTATGTGCGTACTTACAGTGTTCATGAATACCTAAGTAGCGGCACAAACAGTCAGATTAGAGGGCCCAGGCCTAATCTAGAGAAAGTATCAAATATACAGTAGACACTACCGCGTTCTTACTTATGAATTGTACGCATCACTAGCTATATTCTGTTCGAAATCTGAACTGCGACTGTATCATATTTATCTGCACGCATTATCTACGTATTACAGCACTAATTTTTTACCGAAGATAGCCTATTGTAACAGTCTTTTAGTAACTACATACTTGCAGCTAACAGTCATGGAATTGATTTCTAGACACACATTAAAGCTTGTTTTTGAGGAAGAAACTTCGTTTATATTTGAATGGACTTTGCGCTGTCGATAATTATATACTTTGGTCCGTACATATTGCTCACTATTTTGTACTTTGCTTGCTGAAACCGGTACAAAGGAATTATAATATCCGTCTCGTCTCAACTCTCAACTTCTATTTTTTCTTTGTAATCATTGCAAGTGAACGCGCGACTTGTTACACTCGGAACTATTTCAACCTAGTTTTGAACTAGTTACATAGCCTGATGCTCGCGTCTATTGCAATATTTTACAGTCTGTAATTTCTTTTCTGTATTTTTAACTTTTTCCTGCAGTACTTTCTAATTTCTTTTAAAGCAACAACCTCCCGATGTATTATTTTTTGCTTTCATTTCCATATAAATAGTACCTAGACCAAAGAACTCAATTTGATTTATAAAAGAGTACGAATCAGCTGTTTTACTTCCAATAACTTGTCGCTGCTTTCTATAATCGTAGTTCGGTACATAATTTAACGGAGCACCGTTGGTCGCCTGTCGTCGCTAGGGCTGCCACAGTCAACCCCACACTAATTTGTCAACAGGCCGATATAACAGGCTAGTGCAGTGCTCTGTCACTTGCATACTCGTTACGGGCGCACCCTGTTCGTGTGGAAGGCATTACAATTTGTAACGTACCTAATAGCGGCAGTGCTGCGGTCTACTGCACTGTTACGCTGTTACTGTGCTAATAAATTGATACTTATAATAATTACGGGGAACAATACACTGTTTGTTCACTTGTAAGAATGACTTTCTCGGTGGTAGTTGAATATTTTTTAAAAATAAATTTTATTGTTTTTAAAATATATTTCCTGATAAGAATTAAAGTAGAATAGATAATTTAAGGTGTATACAAGCATGTCATTTGACGTTTTCCACAAAAGGAATTAATTTTACAGCTGGTTTCACGAGACCGCCAATCACTTCGGGTGACTGGCCACGCTCTTTAATTTTTCCGCGAGTATTCATGGGCTTAATATTACGAAACGAACGAAACTCGAATTAAAAATCGAAACATAAAGCATCGTGATTGATTGGTTTGTTTTTGGCCATTCGTCCCTATTCGATTGGAGTGCGGGATTCTATTTCAGTATTCATATAAACTGGCGCGTGTTTTAATCTGATATTTCAGATGAATTCACACAGAAAACCGGAAAGCCTAAGGATTATAGCCCTCGGAAAAACAAATATATGACACCCAGAGTAAATTCGCCGTCAAGTTATGTTATTACAATTGCATGGGTGTATTCTGGTCGTTTTTTAAGATCAGTTTCGGATACATTCTGAAGGATTTACAAAAGGTCCCTTAACCGAAACACAAACTTCACATAAAAGGTCACTTGCGCCCTTTTGATGAGCATTTCTTGTTATATAAAAAGGTAAGCGTCATTATACGAACTACAAAGGACCCCATTGCGGGGTTTTTCGATGAATGACAAAGAGCAAGGGACCGATGGGAAAAAGCCCATGTATCGGCAATCCGTTTTCTAACCGCGAAGTTCAATCTAATGGAGGGATTAGTTGGCAATCAGATTACTTCGACGAAATTACGCACATTTACACTATATTTGTTAATACTCGTGAATGGATCAAAAAACAATTTTTTTTTTTAGATTTGCTATGAAGGCCCACAGTTCAGACGCTCAGAAATCATTATCCCAAGCCTTTCCAGAAGGGAAAGGCAAAGGTCTGCTTTCTACTGATGATGGTTTGGTGCGGGCGTCTCAGGTACAAAATATACGTAGTTGATTTCTTCTCAAACATATGCGTGTTTCCTTTTTACAGTGTGGCGATAAAAAATTGTAGTGAAAAAGTACAATTATGTAGGTACCTAGTACATACCATAATCCATATTCATTAACTCTAATATATTTTCATAAAATCTGTCTTTTCCCGTTCACTACTACGTAGCTTTACGGATAGTATAGAAATAGCTCGAACCTCACTGGGACGTTGAGGAAGGATACGAAAATTCATTTTTCTCGGCGGAAGCGCGGACAGAAATTAATTAAAAATAGATAGTCCAATGTTTTAGTATCTAAACAAGTTAAGCTCGAAATTTCATTGTTTACAATGAAAATGTTAAGCAATTTAATGTCGTTGTTTTACGTTTACATTACGGATTCCGCGTCGGCGGAATGGTGGAATCATTCGTTTGTTTAATATAAAACGGATTTGTCACAGCTCTATTTTCCGCTGTGTTATTTTCGTCAGGCGCATCGGCTATATAATTTACATGCGCCGGCAGCGCCACCGTGACACTCACTTCATGCATATGTATGGCGTTATGCAAACTGCAACTTTGCCTTTCATTCATTGAATGAAAATATTTGAAATGTGTCGAGGCTGCACTGTGATTTCGTTTGTGACATTTTTTTTGACCGACTGCGATATATTGAATGTGTGACTAAATGGATTTGAATATGTTAACGTAACATTTTTTATTTCACCAGTTAAGTGGACTTGTCTGTCAACAACTATGAAATAATCGGTTATTGTGGGGCTGTGGGGTTCGGATGCTCATCATATTTTTGAAGCGATTACACGTCATATGAGAGAGCCTCTGGCTGGAGTTTTTCTCGCTCAGAGAATCATCTTTGTTATTCAACGTTATTACCCCGCTCTTGGTACAATCCCAAGAGACACAGATTTCGGCCAAGTTTTAATTTTTCATTGTAAGTAATTAAACAATATAATTTTAAAAGAACATCTCAATTTTTATTTCATGATTTGTTCAATAAAGTATTTTACTGTATTAATTTTCTAGTTTTATTTTTCAATCTGGCTTTACTCACAAACTAATAATGCTAAAACCGGGCATAAAATACACAAAATTTAGCTCAAGAGCAGTGAATGCCTTAATTTAGGATGCCAAATAAGCTCTTCGTCTGAGCGCCAAGTGACGACCTTTGAGAGGCAGCCGTGATACAAACACTCTATCTTTCGTTTCTTAATTAAGTCGTATCTCAGTTTCCTAGCTAACGGTTCATACATATTACATCTGATACGTACTTTTATGTTATTAGGGTATCAAAATAAAAATAAAATATTTTGAGAATGCAATGTACTCTAGTATGTAATAGTTATTATTTACCGTTATATATTCACTACAAAAAAATCCTATACGAAATAAGTTTAATAATTTGTGTGGTTTTCTATGGCTACAACGACTACTTAAAATTACTTTTTTTATTTTTATTGGTTTTGAAATTGGAGCTTTGTTCAAATTGTAAGTTTAAAATTATGAGTGAGTATAATTTAAAGCAGAATGAAGTAAAAATATTTATTACTTTTCAGGCTATCAATACAATCATGAGTAATTTTATAAAAATAAACAAACTTAAATAAAAAATATATGTAATAAAAAGAATTGCGAAGAAACTTGAGATAACCGCTACGAAATATATGTGCATAGATAAGACGCTACGAAATTGTAGCAAAGATGCTACGCACTCGTAGACGAGCTACGAGAACCTACGAGAAACTACAAAAAAGATATTTATTAATTTGTGATTGCTAACAAATTAATAAATATCTTTTTTGAATTCCAAAAAGAGAAAAGATAATTATTTAATTTCAATACCAAACGCAAAAGTAATTTAAATCGACTAAGTGAATACATTTAAATGCAAATACATTTTCTCTATCGATTTATTTCCGTTTGCATCGATTTAAAATGCACTACGACATTATAGTGAAGATGTTTCTCATACAAACCGTTTTAATTAAACGCTTTCTGTTCCAACAAGAGCTTTAACTTCAGTTGAAACTAGTTTTATTGTATTCGATTTCAGACTTCACATTAACAAAAGCAGCCGTAAATGAATATTGTGATTTAACGTTTATTTCACTGTTGAAACTTTCAAGCAGTCGTGTTTGTTAAATTTATTTAGAAAATATTAATTAAGTTTTCCCGCAGTTAAGTGTTGATACTTCATCCGAGAACTAATTAATAATTTGCTTATTAGCTAAACAATTTCTGATCTGAGAACCAGAGCTGACGCCAGAAGTAAATATTTACATCAATTCCCCAGAAGTCATTCCACAATATTTATTTGACTGATCGAAAAGGCAATCAGTACGTACCACAAATTCCTAAGATCTCAAGGGAAATGATCATCGAAAAATAATTCCTTTCGTATTTCTTCTAAGGCTTATATTTTATGCGAACAAAATGTTTCCAGGTATAAATATTACGAGTACCTTTTACCTTTAAGGTCTAAAATCGCATAGCAATTTTGGAATTATTGAGGAAACGACAAAAAACTTCTTCGTGAAATATCCGGTGAAAATTCGCTTTGCTATTTTGTTTAAATAATTAATAATCACAAATACAGTTTGTATTTACAAGTAAAGTGTATACTTTCTAAAAAAGGTATCTGTTGTAGGAGAACTTTGTTTGCCTCCTTGTCCATATACATACATACAAAAAAAATTATTGTCGTTCGTATTTAAGGCGCGTTCATTCGATTTCGATGTAACTTAGTGTAAAAAAAAATGTAGAGTGAAACCAAGGATATGGAGTAAGAACTCAAAAATGTAATAATTAATGTTTTAAGCAATGTAAACTTCTTAGATTTGACGTTTAATTTTACCGCACAAACATGAAACTTCTAAGATCAGAAGTTTTTAGTACGTTCTTTTTAAACTGATGATGGTATGTTAGCATGAGTGACCGTGATTCAAAGCTTTGACGTTTTATTTTTGTACTGTATATTCAAACTTCGAAGCTTAGAAGTTCTTAATACATGCTGCTTGAAGGATTATAGTTGGTCCCCTGAATGTACATACATATGCTCACGCCTGTATTCCCCGAAGGGGTAGGCAGAGGTGTTGTAATCACAACACCCACTTTTCACCGAAGATGATTAAGTGCCAACGTGACAGATGGTGAGTCCATCGCCGTCTCAGACACTTTACGAAGTAGTTTATGAAGTATTCATTGAATTACTTCTCAGAAATATGCAGGTTTCCTCATGATGGTACAGGCCCCGCTGGGATTCGAACCTGCGTCGCTTGCGTAGCAGGCAACTGCTCAAACCTCAAGGCCACCACGGCTCATATAAAATAATAATTCCTTAAAAAAAATTGAATTTATTATACTACAGTGGTGATAAACATGCTTATAGTCTGCCTGATGGTAAGCGGCTACTGTAAGTCCATGAACGTGAACAACACCAGAATGTGTCATGCTTTGCCCACTTTATAAAGCATTAATTTCCAGAATTCCACTCTAGAATCTCTCCCCTCTGCCCTAAAGGGCACTAGTAAACTTACTCACCCCAGTAACACAAAGCTTTTTTTTTTTTTTGTTGACGAGGGGGAAACCTTCAAAAGGTCCCCGACCACCCTGGGAGAGGCAGATCGGGGTATGTGGGATTTTTACCGCACTAAAACCCCCCCAGTGGCCATCCTCAGTGCTCAGGGGGGACTCCGGGTACTCTGATAGAACGCACCGGTGTCCCCCCACACTTTGCCGGGGCACATCCCCGGGGCAGCTGTGTTGCCGCCCCTAGAGACCTCGCTGTGCAAGGCAGCGCGAGCTAAATCGCACTGCCACCTTCCCGGGCCCGCGTCGGTGGTCAAAGATCCCACCCCGACCACCGCCAGCAGGCCCTCCGGCCACCTTTTAGTCGCCTCTTACGACAGGCAGGGGATACCATAGCCATATTCTTAGACGCTGGCTATTGGGTGGAGGAACACAAAGCTATTCTAAGGTAGCATTATTTTGGTATGATGATTTGCAAAGTGAGGAGCTCATGGCACAGTTACTATTGCGTATATCATTCGATCAGCGAAGTTAAGTCAGTAGTTGGACGTCTGGCCGCCCGAGTTCCCGCCGTGGCTCGGAGAGCTCTTTTCCGTCGGCCATCAGTACCGGTCGCCATTTTAACATCTTTGCCAATGGTTACAGATCAGTCGGAAGCCTAAGAGAACCTGACAAGTGGCTTAGCCCAGTTTATCGATTGTATTCGTAGAAGGGGTTAAGAAGGTGAGATGGCGGTCGCTTCGTATAAAAATCAGGTGATTAACCACATTGGGTTGAAAATGAAAATGATTTATTCAGTTCAGGCCCTGGTAAGGCACTTATGAACGTCGAAGTTTGACCACTGGTTTGGAAAGTAGCCTTCTGAGAAGAAACGGCAAGAAACTGAGCTACTTTACGGATAGCCCAGGGACATGATGATGTTCTGCAAAGTGAAGTTACAGTGTCCAAGCATTTAACTCCGGAAACATTGTTCCCTATGTCTCTTAGTAGTCATAAAAGAGATAATAAATACTTCACAACATAAGACTCCCCGCTATTTGTATAAGAAACCACACCAACGTCAGGTAACTGCCAGCGTTACTTATTCACATGCCCATTACCATTCCAAAAGCAAAACCTACTTGCGATAACATGCCGCTAAATCTTTAAGGCCCGTTCGCAGTGTCTGGTCTCTTGATTTTCAGATTTTGGAGAACTTTCTTAATACTAAAATAATACTAGAAACGAAAAAGATAACGACCAAATGAACGGACCCATTTCTCAGCTAAGTGATTTCCATTTGGGGTTATTAGACCCTTTATGTGAACCTCCACAATTTATATTGTGTATTAGTATCAAAGAAAAAGGAAATAAACAAAATATTTACGAAATAAACATTTAGATACTCAATCAAGAATTCTGCGATTCTATTTGTAAACAAAAATAATATGGCCAGTTGTGTTGCTAGGGGGTTTTCTGCACTTGCCTCCTCTTTGACAGCATGTTATTTATTAAAACTGAGTCCAACTTAATTAAGATAAGATTTCATATCTGCGCTTCTAGAAGTAAGTTAAGTTCTAATTCTCTGGCGACTTCTCTACAGATCTACACATACAGATCATAAACTGTAAAGGTCTGTTTGTAATTACAAACTTACCAGCTTTTTACTAAGTGCATAATATAAGTATATACGACACATATAAAAAACACAAATTTCTGTCTGTCTCTTCGCTCCGGCTGATCTCTGAAACGGTTAGAACTATTCTAACGGGACTTTCACTGGAAGATACATAGCTCATATTACAAGGAGTAACTAGGGATATTAAGCCACCCATGAAATTAAGTTTATGCGGGTTAAACTAAAGGGCACAACGTAATAAATACTAACTTATGTCTAACTGCACATAGAAACTGTATAGGCACTTAGAATGTTAATAGCACAATCACTCTGGATTAGGCAGCTTTGTGTTTGACGGTTGGGTTGTTCGTTTGGCAGTTGTAATAACAGGGTTCTATCAACACGTTCGCACTTGACACGAGTTCCGCATTCAACCGATGGTTTATTCATTGCTCTTGAGCCAGAAGTAAGTGAAAGCTCGATAGATTTTCCAACTACGAGCAGTCGAGCGAGCTATATTTAGATTGGTGATATTTATAATTAAATACTAATATATTTGCAAGAATATTATAATCCAATTTTTATTCCATATTTATCTAGCAATATAAATCAGTCTAGAAAATTAAATGTGAGCATCGGTGACAATATCTGCCAGATTACTAATTAATTTTTCACACCTACTTCACAAAATACATATCGTACTTAATGTGTCTTCTGTGTATATTCATTTTTACTATGTTCGTGACGAGTAACACATCTGTGCTTGCAAGCATTTTTATTCTTCAATGCGATGAAAATATATAATAATTTAAAACAGAGGCTTTGATTGAAGTTCTAGCTATTCAGTGCTCACGTAAGTTGTAAGATGTTTCCTTTAAGAGTTATCACATGGTGTTAACCGACGTGACTATCGATATTAGTGGGAAATAGGAGTCTTGTTTGAGCGGACTTCGAAGAGAATTTGGTTTCACTGATTTTATATTTGCTCACGTTTAAATCATAGAGCTTCAGCTTTTAAAAATTAATTTTATATATCCGACATTGTCAGGGTCGATAACTGCTTTTTCGTAGGATTTAAATCCTGGAATTGTAACAATTAGCTTAGCTCTAAACAAAAAGAAGAGATTCTGGCTTATCTCAGAAACGACGGACAGGATTTTAACGGTACTTTCACTGGCAGATGTTACAAAGACTAACTACCTTCATTTCAATTGGAGTTTCGTTAAATAAAGTCTACCTGGGTGAAACCGCGGGACACAGCTAGTATAAAATAATTAACGATATTCGATTACGTATTCAAATTTATGTTTTCTTTCGATAACAGCATAGAAACACCAAATACAACAATAGCAACTTGTTACTCAAACATAGTTAGACAGTCTTAATTAAAGAGCAAATTCTCGACAGGGATTTCAAAGGCCCTTAAATTTGTATTTATGATTATGGTCAGTTTGGTTGTTTCGTAAATGCGTGTCGTATGTCAAATAGACACAAGCTCGGCTGCTCTCCTGCGGCTACTGAACACTGAAATCAAATTAGCCGAATCCCTTTGACGTAGTTCCAGTTTGTTCAGCTCCCGGGTATCACTGTGAAATTATTAACTAGTTAGCCCGGTGTCACCGACTCCGCAAGACGTGTTTACTTATGCGTTGTGCATTATTAATCCTTGCATCTGATCTAACGAACTCTAACCATATGAATGTAAGATATTTTTGTGGAAATCGTACTGTGTGTTATCTAATCTATATCTATAGTTATATTATAAAGAGGAAAGATTTATATGTGAATAGGTTTGTAATGAATTGGCTGAAAAAGTATTAGACCGATTTTAAAAGTTCTTACACCGTTTGAATGCTAGATTATCATTGATTAATATAGGCTATATTTTATGCCCGTACTCCCACGGGAACGAGAACTACGCCGGTGAAACCGCGTGAGGTCTGCTAATTCGTTATAAATGTGTTTAACATTTATTTTTTTGTTTTATGTATATGTTATTTGTGTTATTACAGCTACACAAAGGCAAGTCAATTCTCAAAAACACTCGCCTATTCTAAAATATATACCACCGCAGTTATATTAAAATAAATAATGATACCAACAATAGGTTCAAATATAGCCGAAAATGTATAGGTTTGTTTTTATTACGTTTAATTAACTGCTACTAACAACACCCGGCTATTTTTATATTACCGCTAAACCTTGGTATAGTATAGCCTAACATCTATTTATGAATGTAATATTTCTATAGTCTTCACAACTGAAAATGCATGAAAACTTAGAAATAATTGATGAAAGAAACTAATTCCATACGTCCAATGTGGTTCCTCTCTCTCTCTCATATTGTATGTGTCTTAACAGGGTTTCAAGTTATAATTTATAGCCATTAAAATTAAGTTTTTTGTGTGGTAAATATTACCAACTTATGCAATAAATATATAAATATCATTATATAGAATAATACATCCAAAATTTCGGCTAATTTTGCATGTGTACCCATATTTTAATGTACCTTCATTATCAATCGCATCGTATTTAGTATTTTGTTTACATTTAATTACCAACCTGAATACTGAATATTCATACATACATACATATGCTCACGCCTGTATTCCCCGAAGGGGTAGGCAGAGGTGTTGTAATAACAACACCCACTTTTCACCGAATTTGATTAAGTGCCAACGTGACAGATGGTGAGTCTACCGCCGTCTCAGGCACTATACATACGTCTTTGAATGACTTCTCAGACATATGCAGGCATAAAGACATATAGCACGTGGTGTGAAATCACTGTACGTAAGTTTTTTAGAAAAACTCATTGGTACAGGCCCCGCTGGGATTCGAACTTGCGTCGCTTGCGTAGCAGGCGACTGCTCTAACCCTGAGGCCACCACGGCTCTCACGGCCACTGAATATTCCTGCATAAATATTTATGATACGTATAACATTTTCACAAACCAGTTAGAATGTTTAACGGTCCATGTATTTACCGAAATACAAGCCCTAAGATAGTACAATTTTATTATTTTAGAACAACGTTAACAGTTTTATAATAGTTATGAATATTACTGCCTAAAATAATATCGTGAAATATAACTTTATAATTACAGTTGGTCCAAAACAGTTTTAGAATTCGAATTAAATAATAATTGTTCTATTTGGTGTTTTATTGCAACAAAATGCTACAGTAATTTCTGGTAAAGTGCCTAGTAGAAACAAACTTAGCGCTATTGTGTAATGCGATAAAGAACATTATTAAGTTGAGCTCAAAGGCGAACGAAGCGGGATCCAATAGAGAGCTCATAAACCGAGAATGTATGGAATCAAATTGTTGTTGAGTTCACCTGTAAGCGGAGAGCGTCGAACAACTTGCGACTTGCTACATGAGCACAAAATAGTGAGGCAACAGAAGGGCAGCTTCTTTTATTGGTTGAAAATCGACACCCAGATAGATGCGTGAAGTACAGCATTTCCAAGTATAGCACATTCCCAACTTTCCCAGCTTATACGCAACTTAATTCATCGACGTTAATGAAGCATGCCAAAAACTAGGGGCGCATTATAAATAAGAGAGTCATGCTATCTTGAACTGAGGCTCTTGTAAGTATGACTCATATGTGCGTGCGCATGTTACCGCCAATTTATTAAAACTAACCATCTGTATTGATTTTATACTGTGAGTTTACGAACAAACTACTCGACGCGAAGTGTAAATTAAGATTAGAACTAACCGGCTGCACCAACCAAACTTGTACGAAAATATTTGCCGTCTCCAAAGCGCGCTGCGAATTGTACATACACTGGGAATTTCAACGCTTTGCCAACTTGCAGCGTTTGTTACCAACTTCGAGTCTGATGTCGCTCACAATTGCACTTATTAATTTCTACGTGACATGAAACATAGATATTTTTAACTTAACTTTCTTATTGTTGTATATTTCATACTTCTGCTAGTTACGTATTTGCAATTATAGGTATTTTACACAATTAAAGAGGCGAATGTGTCAACTGAAGAATTATGTATGTAAAGTGAAGAAACATAAATGTCCTAATTGGGATGTTTTCAGATTAATCATTCTCTGTTACTCACATGCTTATACTATCTTTTGTACTGTTCATTCGCGAAACAGATTTTAAGCGCCGATTACTATTACTATAACATATCTAATCTTACTAAAATACTAATAATATTTCATCGCCGTATACTTGCGATATAACGAGACGTGGAGACTCTCAAAAAGCTGGTAATCATCGGTAGCATCGAGGGTACGCGACCACGTGGGTGATGGCCAACAAGATGGACAGACCAACTCAAGAAAAAATGCGTCAAATTAAGATTTAGTGCGGATGGCCAAAAATCGGAGTCACTCCCGCCGTCAGCCTGTGATATAACTGCTTAAAATTCCAATTATCACGAAAAATTGTGACTAATTTGCTTATGATAACTGTCTAAACAGGTTATGTTTTATTTAAATCATCGTCATATTTTCCTTTTTCTCCTCAATTCATGCTATTATCCAAGGACGTGTTTGAGGATATTGGGCGTGTTTTGTTACATAACAAGGATACATCGCTGTGATCTCGACTTTGAGCGCGTGCCAAAATCTTGCAACGAAACAAAAACGCGAACAACAAAATAATGTTTTTAAACTATACTTTGAACTTATGCCCCAATTAGTTAAAGGCTTTTGTTTATTAGTGTTGTCTTTTGCCAAGATTTTAAAAAAAATTTTGGGCCCAAACTACTATAAAATTTAGAATAAATACTCATGTAACGGTTAGATAATATACGTTTCATATAATGTCATACTGTGGTTTCCCTAGTTTAGTTATAGTTTTTCTTTTATCTTAAGTAACACAATATTTCGCAAATAATAAGAAATAGATAGCTTCTGATACACCTACTCCGATGTATTTCAAATTAGCAAAAGCAATAGCAATATCGGAAATCACATGTCAACACTCATCAAGAGAGTATATTAGCTGATCCACCACTCAAGGCGGGTCGAGAGATCTATTATTTGCTTCCAATATTGCTAGAATACTGTATGTGATCTAAGTCGGTTATATCAAGTAAATACAAATATGTTGTGTTTGCGAAGCTTCTAGAATCTAAGAAAGATACATTTTCACTGTGGATATTGTATATGTCACTAGTTAAGTTTGAACTTGAAAATTGATGGAGTTGCATTAATTATTTACTGAGTTAAATTTAGTTGGGTTGTAGATACAATTCTATTTCGAACATTACAGATACAACGTTCAATTGAAGACAGGCTAATCGAATTATAAATGAAACTTTCAAATACATTAAAAACAATTGGAATAGATTTAGTTTGAATTTATATACTAATTAATTTTTAGATGAAAATTGATGGAAATATTTTATCTGTAGTCCTAATAAAGTTTTGAAACCCAGGATTAGTTTGCGAGTTTTACCATGTATATAGTTAAATCTAAATTGGATTGACATCAGCTGAAAGGTTTCTATTCTCAAACGAAACTTGTGAACTTCATATTATATTGGTTTTCTTTTGGTTTATTATTAGTTTGCACAGGCATACACGATTAGTAAATCGTGAAGGATCAGGATTTACAAACCGTACGTCATAAAACTAGATCGAAATACAACATCACTTGCAAATCTCCTGACCCCAATTGGAAGGCAGAATGATTGGATTGAATATTTGGGTCGGCCAGCCCTGTATCAAGGATAGATCGAAGTTCAAACTAACCGCCCTTTTACGTGAAAGGAAAAAAGTACACACCATGGAGAAATTGAATAACTTCTCTTCAATTGTGCCTGATTTCGCCTACAATCCTTGAAGCAAAGAAAAGCATTGCTTTGAAATGATCAAAGAAGCTCGGATTTTGTCAAGCTTCTACATAAATGTTTGATCAACTTGAACTTGTTATCACGCATATTGTGATATTAATATATAAGAGGTATTTATGTTAAAAGTTAAAGCAGTGCATAATTCATAGAATCATAGGATATCGTTGCGAGAGTAACAAACCCGTGAGTAAATTATATTAAAATAAATATTCACAGAATTCCGCATAGCCATTGTTTTGTTTTATAAACTGGAATATAATGTGAGCATCTAAATCATTAAATTGGTTCAAAGCGAAATGATGACTCAAGTTAGAGAGATACGGGAATTTCAAACGAATTTATGCGATTATTGGAAATGGCTTTGAGCTGTGTTCAGCCATTTGCTGTAAAACTTTTTGATTTGTACGGAACAATCAATTCAAAATTATATTTAGACACTACGCAAATTGATCTCAACAGTTTAATATAAATCATAAAATAAACAGCGTATTGATGAAAAAGACAATGAATAAAGAACTTTTTGTACATGTAAGGGCTGAAATTGCCGTCTATAAAAAAATATAGATGGAGTAATGAAAAATATTTAAAATGTGATGAAATTCATGTTGGATTAAAAATAAACATGCACTTATCTCTTTATTAAATCCACCGCGCAATATGATGAAAATTCTTGCAGTTTTCGATATCGCTAAAAGTAGCTTAAGTATTTCAGTACGGTACGAGAATTTCTTTTCTTAATAGATATTTATTTTCTCTTTAAATTACGTTTTTGACTCATACTTAATTTCGTCGTAGTATTCAGATTTCTGATAGAAACTTTAAAATCCTAATTTTTACCCCCTTAGGGGTGGAATTTCGGATTTTTTCTTGCTGTATACCTCACTAAAGAACACTCTCCAAATCTCAGGTCTTTTAGATCAGCGGCTTAGTCTGTGCGCTGGTATATAATTCAGCCAGTCAGGACTTTAAATTTCATGTGTAGATTGTAAAACAAGTTTAAACAGTTTAAAGAGCCAAATAATCTTGACAAGTCCATTTTTACGAAATCTTTCTTTTGAATTGAAATGTTATAAAGAAATTAAAAGGTGAAAATTTCTATACTATTGTACTAAATAATGAGATATGTTTTTTAATCTTAATATGCTTTTCCGTTTCACGGAAATTTGGTATAATGTTTATTTATTTTGATTTTGATGGAAATAATTGTATGCAAACACGTTTCATAATTGCCCCCTCCAAGAGAATCTGGTTTTAAGACTTAAGCAATTACTACAGCCAGAATTTTTAATCTGCTCATTATGATGAACAGCCCACTGAGATTACGAGGGAAAATTACGAGATTAGGTCCTCGGAGCACTGAAAATTTTAGCCCCAGCAAAATAAACGTTATTTTATTATTTTTTGTTTATCTACTGTTTGCGTTCGCGTTTCGGGCGTTTTATTAAAGAACAGCTTTCGATACGTACATGTTTACACAATTATCTTTTTGTGTAAATCTTGGGAACAAAATCATATTTGAATTGTTTAGCTTGAACGTTTTAAGTTTGTGTATCCTGTTAATTTGCTTTATGTTTAATCCTTCGCGGGGTTATAAAGGAGAACAGAGAACCTGCTTACTTACGTTCGCCTCGTCAATTCGTGATATTATACCAAAGCACAAAAAATATGAAGATGGATTGCTACCCAATCTGTAAATGTTATACATTATGTAGTAGGTATATGTATAAAGCTAAAGACTTTGTTTGTTTGCTTGTGAACTACTGGTTTGATTTGAAAAATTATTACGATGAACCCATCGCGGGTAAAAGTTTGCGTTAGCCCAAAGTAACTATTCCACGCGGTCGAAGTTGCGGGCAGAAGCTAGTTAGATAAAATACAAGGTGTCAATATCGAACGTTCTATAAGCGTACGTATTTGTTTCAAGATAAGTAAGTATTTAAGGGAAGAACGAACAATCTTTTTTTTTCTGGGGCCCATTGTTTACTTTAGATAAATCAGCGATATAATATTTTTATGGCGTAACCACAGGAACGGAAGCCAAGCGAGCAGCCGCCGTAAATAAAGCATCGTGCGTGATATCATACAATATGTATGTCGATACGAGTATAAGATGCTCCTTCAGACCTCTTGCATACAGAATATATTAAGATACTTTTATTATTCAAAGGGTGATGATAGCACTTAATTCCGCGTATCACACCACGCTCCCTAGGGCTGCCCCGAGCTGTATTCCTATCACGCAACTCACATAAACTTGCAAGACTAACTTATAGCGTATTTGTGTCGAAAACCAATTACACAGGTTTCCGCATCCCTTTTTTCTTTTGCACGAAAAACACGAACAACGCTGTGAATTTTAATTTAGGAATAATATTATGTCCAATATATTCCTGGCCAATGTATGGTGTCAGCTGTCTGTAATGGATTATGATAGAAAAGGTCTGAAGTTTCTTGCCCGGCGTGTAGACCCTACTAATCATGCGGACTTACCCACTTAACTTGGTGTACGAGTACTTTCTCCTGGAAAACTACGATCGTTCCACTTCACTAAACATACACTACTTTTTGATCATCATTATCATATTCTCGTACCTACATCATTAACATTATTATAACATGCAGCCATTGAGTGACCAGCAAAATGAATAACGTTCTGGTAGTGTAATGTAATAAGACTTAATTACCTATTTAATGGAAATGTTGCTGAATAATTAACCCAAATCGGCTTACTTACCACAACACATGAGTCACTTCAGTAATTAACTCGTGGCTAAAACTAAAAGTACTACGGCGAATATCTACCAAATAATATGTTACATAAAAGACACAAATAAAAGTAATCCTAGTTGCTACAATAACATAAGTCGTGGGATTATACAGCACAAACAGTACTCAATTCAAGTGAGCTGAGTTTGTGTGTGAGCTCAGCTGCCACACGGGGCTAACGGAACACTATGGAGCATGCGACAAGTCATAGCTTAACCTAAAAGCAATCCTAGTGTACATAGGAAATACAGAGCGTTAATTCGGTTAATTAACTGCACCAGACCGTGCGATGTTATGACTAGGAACACAGGAAACCGAAATAGTTCACCGTCTACAGGCGTCATACTACCTGAACTTCAAATGTTTTTTTTTGCGTTATAGCGAAGCATTGAATTTTTTTTACCTTTACGCTTTTGAATTGATAAAGAATACTAATGCTAGATTAAACAATAATAGTTTTTGTTCATTAACTTTGACTGCACCAAATGACGCTGCAAAGTGGCAAATACTTATTGCTGGCGGTGTAATATGTGAATAGTATTGTTTTATATTAGCAATAGCTTCAAGCAGATAATCATCTGTGGTTAAATCTGTAAATTTTTCAAATGGTGCTACTCAGTTTTGCCTATCCATTACTTTAAGAATTTGATATAGCCCAGGCATAATCTTTGCCTATATATATATATATATATAAAACTATGAAGTATATTAGAAACTAGCTGTGCCCCGCGGTTTCACCCGCTTAGATTTAGTTATCTATAATATATCGGTTTTAAATTGACAAAGTTTCATCCCTTATTTTATCCCCTAAGGGAATTCAATCAAAATCCTTTCTTAGCGGATGCTTACGTCATAACATCTACCTGCATGCCAAATTTCAGCCCGATCCGTCCAGTGGTTTGGGCTGTGCGTTGATAGATCACTATGTCAGTCAGTCTATATATTTAGATAGTATCATAAACATACAATACACAGCATTTTGAAAAATACATTTTATTGCATGTAACTAAAGTGGAGTACAATTAAAAACACGTGTAAAAAACCACTTCAGAGTTCGTTCAAGATGCAGCAAAAACAGAAGAATTATAAAATCTGAGCTCGCTTTATAGTCGGAGCTGGGACAAGTTACACGCTCGCAATAATTCCTTCAAATCCCCAGCTTATCTCTTGCACCCAAACAATCTTCGCTTAAAAGAGTGGATGTGTAGTTTTTAAAATGTTCGTATTATATGGAGTGAGGCGGGACTCCCTGCGCGTCAGAAGTTGTCGTCGTTGGTAAGTTTATGCGGAGGCTCCCTCAGGCGGCGTCATTGAAACTTGTTATGAGATAAAATTGCTCCGGTTTATACTCAGTGTAGTTTCGAAACCAAGACGGATTTACTGTGTTTCCTTGTTTCGTAAAAAGATAGCGAGGGTCATGCAATATTCATGAGTTTAGATGTACACTATGGTTTAAGTTGCATGTGATTCTAATCCTGTAGATTAAAGTTTTGTCCGTATATAACATATACAATTCAAAGGCCTGATATCAACGCACAGAGTAAACGGCTGGTCGTTCATGAAATTGAGAGTGTTCTTGGTTAGGTAATTATGAAAGGGTTTTTCGAAATTCTACTTCAAGGAAGGGAGGCTCATGGAGGTTGAAATTTTGTAAGTAAAATATTTACTCCACGCATAGAAAAGGTGTCGGTCGATTGATTGATGAAGAAAATATTTTCAAATTGAAGAAAAAATGTCTTGATGAAAGATAATGAACTGCATGACTTTTTTCCTTTCCTTATTTTTATGATTTATGAGTGATATCTTATGGTTAGATAAATTGTCCATCTGTTTGTTATATTTTTACGTCTGAATCGCTGAACAGTTTATGCTGAAATTTCGAATAGTTAGATAGCATTATTTGACTAGAGCTTTAACTTTAAGAGCGGACATTGGGTACTTAAAAAATAATTCTGATGACGAAACGGGGGGTAAAAGCTATTTCTATACATTATTTGGGTGCAAAGACGCTAGAAGAAAACTACAAAAGCTGCAAAGCGCTATCCCCAAACAAACTGATGCAATATTTGCTTGTCAAAGTACATTTTCAACTTCAATAGTAACCTCAATAAAGCGAGTGGCATAGAAACATTATTTTGACTGTAAATGCATTGAGAAGTCCCTCGTTTACATGCAACTATCCTTGCTTGTAGCAATTTAATGCTTTGTATTGCAAAATTTGCAAAACTGGTGAAACGCGGGCCGCCGGGGTTTTGTGACTGTTTACGTAATAAATTAACCACGCTGATTGCTTTGTGAGCTACCTCCGGTTCCGCCTTGACTTGCAAACATGAAAATATCATTAGAATTCAACGGTCCACGAGTACAAGAGCCACGATTATTATATCTTCCGTACCTTTTTTATTTTTCTTGTTCACCCGTGATGTTGTCATTAATGATATTATTAAACATTATAATGATTTCACAGTCTGGCACGTTGGCCGGTGGTCGCAAGCGCTATTGTTCAACAAGATATCCGGAATTCGATCCTCGGGTCGGGCAAAGTATTATTGGGTACTTCTATCTGAAATTTCCCAGTAGCTGGAGTCAGGATTAGTGCCCTATTATTGTTAAAGACTCGCACCTTATTACATAGGACTTAAACATAACTGACGAAATTAGGGTGCACTAACCCCCGTGCCTACTCCTTCAGGGAATACAGGCGTGTCACTTTTATTCTCCTTTTATGTGAAGATTTCCTAACGATGTCTACCTTCACTATAATGTTAAGCTAAATTTAAGTTAAAATTATATATAATATTTAAAGAACTTCTTCCTTCATTTATTTTATTTTAAGTAAGAAAAAGGTGATTCTTTAAAAGCGTCTGAAGCACCAATAATACTCATAATAATACTCCTGCCTTTCTCTATTACCAGAAAATAAAAACTAACAGAAGGCTAGCTCGCATGCATTAGCCGTAACAGATGCACGATACATGATAGGCGCATACTTATGAGTGGCTCGATTTAAAGTTAATTTTACAGAATTAGCCCGACTTGATGTGCGAAGTATTGGCCAGTTTCTCGACCATTATGCGAAGCCGTCTTTTTGTAAACTCTCAATTTTATGTTACTGCCACCCGCCTCACGCGAGCTCAAGACCTGGAGCTATGCTCGGGTTATTTAATCTATTTTAATAAAAGCTCTACCAGCACTTTTCCAAGCAACATTCGCTTCCGAATAAAATTCTTGGAAATATACTATAACAAGCTTGCACCCATGATTTCACAAACAAACTTACAGACCCCTAAAGGATGGATTTATCAAAAATTATTCTTAGTGGATACCTCACCAAGAAGTTCGTCCAAATTTCATGTTGATACATAAGTTAGTCAGTTATATGTATAACAGTTTATATAATTATATTATATCAGTTTAATTATATCAGTTTTGATATCAGAATTGATTTTTTTTTTCTTTTTAGATTTACGCTGTTAATCAAACAAATGAAATAAATCGCTTTGCTGAAATAATTAAAAACCTAGGAGCACTGGCTACCAGTTTATTAATATTTTACATGAAATAAACATTTCATTTATATAAATATCATTCATAATAGTATTTGTGGTAATAATAGTAATTAAAATTCATGCATCGAACGTGTGACTATCAAGTTATCATTTACATAACTCGAGACTCAATTGTGCTAGCATTCTACTATGCCATAATATGATAGTCTGATTACCAATTAATGCTGAAGAGGTTTTGTATGTAAGTTCGTTAACTATCAGAGGAATACGGTACGACGAACACTGCCAATGCAGTCTCGATTCACAATTTTGCGTGGGACCAATTAGCATATCAGTGAAGTTTCATTCATTTCAAAAAAAGAATTAGTTTTTATTTGTGTTTGCATATTTTTTATTCCATGCCTTATATTAAAAAGGTATTGCCTCACAAGTTACGTTAACTGTAGTAGTTTTTCACAGGACATATTTTTAGATGCAAATGAGACTCGGTAAAGAAAAAATTGTAAAGCAATCTCCATATATGTGGAAAAAGATAAAAAGAAGCATGCTTTCGAGATGGCGACAGGCTCACGCTCTGCCATGATAGCATCTAATTAACTTATAGTGAATTCATTCAACGCTTAACTCAAAAGAGATTTCTGCCATTCTTTCTTTCGTGTTTGCATGCGTAGCAATACACCCGCCAGTATAATCCCCTTTACTCAGCATCACTGGGAAGTTTTTGGGCGGTATTTCAGCAGCAACCATGTGATACGTACCCTGGAAGGATTATAGATGTTAATGATCCCTAACACAACCCAATAACAGGTGGAGGTGAAAGAATTAAGTCGAGAAGTATCAAACCGGTTGACAAGTTTCGAGCGATATCTCGGGCAGTAACATATTCGTTTTGCGCAAATCTTGAATTTGACCGCTCTCTAAGTCAAACGAGAAGATCAATCAACCAATTTTTCTAGCGGCGTCTATGTCAGCCCCTATTGCAAGCAGCAAATTTTGCAGGTTAGCAAACTGATAAATGTCTGGGAGCATTTCACCCAAATTGAAAGGAAGCAGTCTGACATAAGACGTCGCACTCGTAGATATCAGGTGCTGTAGCAATGATAATTAGGTAGTTTGAAAATAGGGGTGGTTAGCATTAGCTTCTAGAGACCTTACCATCAGCTGTTTATGGTCAGGATAGTACCCATAGTACTGAAGGTTGCATTGAAGGAAATAGATAAGTAAAGAAGTTAATGAACTGACCGCTGGCACAGGGCAATGAGGGTCCGGTATACCCCAATACTTAGAAAACCACTGTTTCACTCCAGCACTGTTAAGCAACTCACACGCCTTCAACGCGAATAATGTCACGCCAGAACTGAACTTTTTATTGTACATTTTCCATGATAACTGTGAACAGAACAAAACATGTCGAATTATTTAGGAGACATCGAAAATATAAATATCTGGCTATAATCTCTCGTCATGACCCACCAAGGACTCACGAGATTATGGCTACACATCCACATTTCCAATGGGAACTGGCCCTGTGTTGGCTTACCGACTAATGAGAGGCAAGCTTATACTTATAGTGTAGAGAATCTATAAAATTACTCACAGTAACGTTATTTCCCCAAGAGTGATGAATGGTTCCGGTCAAGTTGGTGACATAAGGATTGGTCCGAGTTGGCCGATAAGTGAACATGCGTACATCCTTCACATACTTGGGATTCACATAAACGACCTTGGCATTTTTTTGTTGATAGATACCCTGGAATTAAAACGTTACAAATATACCATTTTCGAGGGTCCAAAACAGGTGGCCACTGGTCCACTTGCATTTTGTGGTTTCCACCCGTCTCCTGGTCTAATTATCTATTTGAAATCAATCATATTTCCCATCCATTCTACTAATTTAGACATTTATTTTCAGTTCCTGCGGCTGTAGTACGCAAAATTAAGACAAAAATAAAAAAAATATAAATAGGCAAAGGATTATATCACATTTATTTAATAAAATAAATTGTTTAAATAATAAGGAATTAGTATTCTACAAAACTATAACCTAAAAGTTCTAGAGCGACAGAAGTAAAAAGGTAGCTTCCAATGTTTTTCGACTATATGTCAGTATCTAACGTAAGTTGTATACCATGAGACGAGAGGGTAACTAAAATATATGTGTATATATATATATATATATATATATATTGATATATTGATATATATATATTCTCACCTATACTTATAGCCGCCGATTCTACAACCTATATTCTAGAAGATGATTATTAGTCAACGATAGGATCCTGAGCCCTGACCCATGTTCGAAAGTTAATATTTTAGTGAGAATGTTGAGGAGGCTTCGATAAATTAATAACTTACTTGAGACTCCTTCCAATAAAATAACAAAACGGAACAAAAAAGTATACTAGAAAAGCAATGCATGCTTAGCCTGACTTCATGAATCATGAATACAAAACACTGCTTAACTAGCCATTAATAAACCTTCCGTTACATGTAAAGCAATGAAAATTCTATTAATTTGTTCCGCATATTAGATACAAAATGTATAAATAATATTATCCAGATCGCTATTACATCGTTACTTGCTTCCGTTTTTGAACGTTGTTGAGTGGTACTGTCATTAAAAACATGACTGTTCCAATTTATATTTAAATAATAATGCACAGTCATAGTATAAATATAATATTACCGAGCGGTATGGAATGTAGACCAAATTTATGAAATAAAAATTATGTTCCATCGCGCGTGACGTCTGTCGCTCGTAACGATTTAAAAATTTATATATTTACTAACTGTGCCCCACGGTTTCACCCGCGTAGACTTTATTTCGCGAAACTAAAAGTAGCCGAAGTTACTCCTTGTAACATCAGCTATCTGACACTGAAACTCCCGTTAAAATCAGTCCCGCTTTTTCGGAGATTATCCGGAACAAACAGACAGACCAACGAACAGATAGGCAGAGAAAATTTTTAAATTTTGTTTTTTTTTATATCGGTACCGTATATGCTTCCATATGCATTTAGTGGAAAAAAAATCATTTGGAATCACAAACAGACACTTCAATTTTATTTATTCGTATTAATTTCAACTATCAAAATAATGTCGACTTGTCGAAGTTTACATTCGAAAAATATCTGTAAAACACGTAAGTCACGTATACGCGATCGGTCACGACGTGACACCCCTTAATGGCCATTATAAGCCAGGGCCGCTTATAAATTCGTAGATGCGTGCGTCTGTGTGAGTGTGTAATTTCGAATGATTTGTTCAGAGATTCAGTACTGCCTGTAGTAAGCTCATATTATGGAGCATTACACAATGTCCGCCTGCCCTTATCCCATTTTATTTGTGGCCGATATGTCTTCCATTTCAGTCAATATCGCCTGTCACACAACCAATCTATCCATTTCTTAGGTCTCCCTCTCCCCTTATCCACATGTATAAACAAAACTATTTATGCAACAGTTTTTAATATACACTTGTGATTAAATTATATAGATATGCTACTTGTGCCCGGCTAACGTTGTTTGCCATATTTTATTTTTGGGCTGGACCATCCTGTTCTCTAACAATACTTTACGTCATGTTCTCAGAGGTACAAAATATACAAAAAAATTATAAATACGAGTCTTTTGTTAAGAACACAATACGATATAATTTTACGTATTAGACTAGCGTCCGCATGTTATTAAGGACCCCTAATTAACCTCGATTAACACTATAACATATGTTACCTACTCGCGATTTTTTATCGGCCGAGCAGTTTCTAGTTAAATCGTTACAATCAAACAAATATTTCCCAGCAAATATATACTACCCATACCCCGCGGTCTCACCCGCGTAGACTTAATTTCACGGGTGCCTTTATTTCGCAGAGCCCTTAATTATCAATAATGACTACTTGGATTTGGGATAAACTTTCTTGTATCCCAAATTAACCAGAACACGACAAGTTTAGAAACAATCTATTTCCACCATCTTGAATTTCAAAATGGGAATCATTTTCATCTTACGCTTCATTTTCTTAAAATACCCCGACACCCATGACAAATTAAAATAATATATATATATGTCCGCCATCTTGGATTTCACAATGAGGACTACATCAAGGCTAGGTACCCGTAATAGACGTAAGAAGATAAAATATTTTAAATGCGCAAAATATCAAAAAGTTATATAATTATAAAGTTAATGACTATCTTTTTTGGAGCTTCAAAACATATACGAATAATATCGCAATTGTTTCTAGGAGAAAGGGACCCCATTAAGCTTCATCTCTCATGATTAAATGGCGGTTAAAACTGGGTTGTCGGGAGCCTATTAAATGGAAGAAAATTAAGTAGGGCTTTTGTGGCTGACATCTGACGAAATAATCCACGTCAGTGCAGAAGCAAGTTAATTTTTCCGGAAGCGATTGTCGACCCCAAATTAATTGAGAAAGGACAACGACAGACCTTTGATAAAGTTACTCCGAACGATCATTTTGTTTCACTGAAATAGATAATCTATTGTCTATCTTTGGTAACAATGTTGTATCTTCTGTAGATATAATTAAACTTACCCATTACGTTATTTATCCGAGCAAAACAAATTTAAAAAAAAATTAAGTACTTACGTGAGATTTGAATGTGGCGTTAAGAAAACGTAGTTTGTATTGTAAGTTTTGTAAGTTACTCAAGATAGTTAGGACAAATATAAAAAAAATTAAATGACTATCAAGCGTCATAGACAAGGACAAAAAAAGACGAAGGTAATTATAGCATAACGAAAAAATA
This sequence comes from Watsonalla binaria, assembly GCA_929442735.1. Taxonomy (NCBI): domain Eukaryota; kingdom Metazoa; phylum Arthropoda; class Insecta; order Lepidoptera; family Drepanidae; genus Watsonalla; species Watsonalla binaria. The sequence goes on from OV838932.1 coordinate 5,984,089, forward strand.
CACCAAGGTCGGAGTGAAAGTTAAACACCATACATCGAACATTCGCACGATCACACAATCGCGATTTTGGCCACATCTAACAGCATTCCCGATACCATTTCCATAGACGAAGTGAGAGATTTCAATTGGCTCGCGGCCAAGACATATTGGATTCAATCCAAAACACACCCCAACGCCTTGTTTTGAGTATACCATTAGCAACTTTTTACATTTGTCCAACCATTTACATAGTAACTGTGGATTCAGTAATAATATTACGCACTTTACAACTTGTACGTTAATTTATGTTATATCCATAGTACCTGTTCAGTAACTTAGTAATCTTAGTATTTTTGGTTATAAAATAATCTGCGTCTAAGCATGTGAGAAAAATAAACTTCCTTTTTTTTTCTAGTTCCCTTAAAGAATAATGAAGTACCAAATTTAATCTTCATTCCATACAAATAAATGTATTTCTTCACTTGTGAAAAAATAATTCTGATTGCAATCTTATTTCAAATATCCTTTGTAAGGGTAACATAAAAGTAAGAGCTGTTTTCGAAGTATTCCCGCTAGAAATAAGTAGAATACAGTTTTCACACCGAAAGCCAATCCCGTAGGGCGTCTTATCCATATAAAAGTGGCTTTCGGTATGCGTTCAGCTTCTTGAAATAAAGAGGCATTTCTATTCACATAGTATACGTGAGAATTTGTTGATCTGCGATAACGTATTCTGTTCGCGGACAAACATTCGTATCTACAGCTTATATTTCTGAAACATGCTCCTTCTTTTCTTGTTGAACCACTGAGATCACATCGATACTGTATTTGTAATAAAATCTACGAGATTATGAGTACATAATAAATGTAAGATTATCATAAATATTACTCGTAGGTTGATACGGTAAAATGTGTGCGTCGTTCTAGCCTCTCAATAGAAAAATATACAGTACATTATAGAGCATAAAATAAAATCATTCACACGCTAGGATTTCCTTTATGGTTGGTGACTGCAGCTCATTGTTATGTGCAGGAATCGTAGTTCTTTATTCATAGACGGTGTGAACATAGTATATTAATGTGTGATTCTAACGGTTATTTTTGTTTTTGAGTATTTGCTATTGAACAACATTTTTAATTGACTGTTTTTTTTAATTGTGTTTGTAGCCGTGGTTGAAGGATCCCCTTAAAAAATAATTAAATTGTTAAGGGACATTCTTTAGGTTGAAACAAAATCCCGAAATCCAGGATTAATTTAACAGATAGGTAAAATATATTACGTCAAAGTGGCAAATTGTACGTATATACTGGGAATCGCGTGACGTTCACCAGGTTGTGATGGCAGCTTAATTAGAATTTAGGCTAATTTCAATGAAACGCGACAGCTTTCGAAACGTTTGGGGAAAATTAGTTCGAAATAAACACGAAATTACTAATTAAGTTTATGTATTTAAGTGATTGCGGTCTTTTCTAATGAAGGTTCAATTACTGCACCAAATTTATTTATGTACCATATTATTATATTATGCCTGAGTTTAAATTTTAAATGCCTCTAGTAATGCTAGCTGGTATTATGATAACCGTTTTGTCATTTTCGTTTCAAAGAGATTTCAACCTTGACTTGGACACGTTAACGTATAATGTGGCTTATCTCGTTGTATGTATAATTCTGAAGTTGGTTGTACGAGCGAGAGTTACAGTCAGTAGCCTAAGTTATGATTAATTTATTGGCCCAATGAAGCAGACACGTTACATAAATGGTAGAGCGTGGTCACAACTCTCGTTGCATTATGTATGAACGTCTCGCCCTTGATGCCACCCATGCTTGATGCCTTGATGCCAAATACAACAAAATCTCATAATTTTATGACATAAAAATAACTGCCTTTCTGTGCCTTGTAAAAAAACTGATGAGAAAGAATATCAATGCTATAACGTCTTCACAAGTTTTGTTATATTGTGTTAAAAAGCAATCAACTTTCTTTGTGTTTTATCCACCTCGATAGATTAAAGGTTTATGTAGTAAATAAAAAATAATTAAAATATGCTCACGCCGTCCCAGAAGGGGTAAGCTGAGCTGTTGTAACAACAACACCTATATGTCACCGAATATTGTCAAGTGCCAAAGTGACAGAGAACAAGTCCATCGCGGTCTCAGTCACACTATACATACGTCTTGGAATCACTTCTCGGACATGCAGGTATCCTCCCGACTTTTTGAAATTGAAAGTGGGGTGAAATTACTGTACCTAAGTTTTAAGGTCCAGGCCGCTGGTATTGGAACTTGCGTCGCTTGTGTAGCAGGCGTCTGCTCAAACCCCACGGCCAACACGGCTTTTATGCTATTTATGTCGTATTTAACTTAGGTGTAATTTTACACAAACACTTCTAGAGATGTTTCGTAGACAGCAACTGTGGGATGCGTTGACAAGTTCAAATTAGTTTCCAGCTGGAATAGTGTAAAGTTAAATGAGTGTGAAGGTTTAGTATCTTACAAATGGTTTTGTAGCATACCTACCACTGGATATCCTGAAGCAATTTTGTTAAGTGCACTTAAACTGAGCCAAACCCGAAACAGTCGCAATATTCAGTGTGAGTTACGTCATCGATCCACGTGAGTCGTGAATCGTGATATATTTACGGAGGTTACAGTTCAATCTATTCTACATTGGTCGCATTCATTTGGTTATATTTATTACAGCGTTTAATGTATGTCTTTAGGTCAGGGCATTAAGTGGTAGGAACTTTTATCTTTTTTCACTTGCAGTCTTCACTATCATTTTACATTTCATCTAGCGCAATTTAATTGACCTTATAATACGTGTTGACCTTCACTATAAAGTTAACATATAACTCCATTGTTATATCTTTTCCTTTATTTAAGTTAATTGAAAGTACGTTACAACAGCGTTACGTTAAGTAGTTTAAGTAGGTACATGTTACGACAAAAAATATTGTTGCTTAGCAAAAATAGCTCTCCCATGACGCTATAAAGTTGTGGGTAGATTAAAAGTGACTCAAAAGAAAATACCCTCTACGTTGTTACGCACGAGAGCCCCGAGGAGAGCCGTCAACTATGCCCATAACGTTTTCTTATCAAGACAACACAGATACTACCAACATAATATTTTCTTTCCCTCGAAATGTAACGTATACCTTGCATTTTTATGTGAAAAACTCTGTCTTGTTTGTTTAATTTCCGTCCGGGATAAACTCTAACCACAAATTAAAAGCCTTGGGGTTTGAACAGTCACCTACTACGCAAGCGATGCAAGTTCGATTCCCAGCAGGGCCTGTACCAATGAGTTTTCTGAAAACGTATGTACTGTGATTCCACACCACGTGCTTTACGGTGAAAGAAAACATCGTGAGGAAACCTGCATAGGTCTGAAAAGTAATCAAAGACGTACGTATAGTGCATTTCTGCCTAAATAGATACACTTCTGCCAGTATACAGGCGTGTGCGTATGTATGTATGTGAGTACAAATTAAAAGTATTTTGAATTGCAGGCACAATAGTAACACAACGTATTTTTTTTATTAAGGTAAGGAATAATAAGTACGTTTATATCCGTTGATTTTTCCCCTGAAAATCCGAAAGCCTTGATAGTTCATAGAATGACCACGTGACTTGAAGGCTTACGCGTGGCAATCCCTGGAGTTATGTAGCTACTCTCAACGTATATGAAAGAACACATTAGGTAAGTAGGTTCGGCGAGGGTACCCTAACCCACAAGCACACCGAGGGTCGATTTCACAAGCGATAAATCTGGAAACGGATTCCTGTTCTAGCCCCGTTACCAGAATTACAAAATAAAATCTTACAGAAGGCATACTCACATCTATTAGCGGTAACAGGCACACGCACACATTGACACTAACATATGAAAGTTTAAATTTACTACTAGTATTGGGCCGAGGTGGTCCAAAATTCCTACAAAGCGCTCATTTGTGAACATTTTAACATAAGATTTGACTAGTACGCGCGATTTTCCTTTAAAATATTGAATAAGGAAACCGCCCTTCAATGCAATTTGGTTCCAGAATCCTCAAGCTGAGCTCTCGGGCAGACCCGTAAATCTGTTGGCAATGGTCGATGATCCGTTTTATGGATCCACTTTTTAACAACTTCACTCGAAACTTTGACACTCCGGCGGACACTTCAAAATTAGCTCGATTATGCAAATTATCTCCGCTACACATTCTTCGTTGACTTTGACAGGCATGAATTTAATGAGCAGACGATTGGAAAATAAATTGACCGAACCTGTGTCTAATTTCTATTGTTATGACGCATGTGCGTCATGCACATGCGTCATAACAATAGAAATTCATCAGTAGAACATTAGAACAGAAGAAATTAGACACACCGTAGTGTGAAATTACTGTACATAAGTTTGCTGGAGTTTGAACTTGCGTCGCTTGCGTAGCAGACGACTATTTAAGCCCCGAGGCCACCAGGGCTCTCAGAATATGCAGAGAATATAATCCCATGTTACAGTTACTCTCGCAAAGCAAAAAAACCTACGAAACCGAGAAAAATACATTGTGTAACGATTATTAGGGATTCTAAATGTACATTAGGCTTCGTCCTCTACGAATTAAGTGATTAACGTGAGGTCTTAATAGAATATGAGAGCCAACATCATATTTTTAATGGTATAAGCCTCAACTCCCTTATAACCATGTGGAAAACCTTTTGCGGTATATTTTTGGCAGGACTAATTAAATATCTTACCCGTTTCAAAGGGCAGTAACTGATACGTAACACGGGTCTAGGTACCGGATTTCATTAGAAAACATATTTATGAAGGTCGCTATTAATCTTGTACGTAATATAAATAATATTAGCTTTAAAAGCCGACTTCGACGGAGCGTAGAAAGTTATCGTTGCAAAAGGTTGCATCTTCAGGATTCAAACGCTCACTCTAAACGTCAGCTTTTACATGTACAACATAATTTGATGATTATTTTCCAATGGCGAAAGAAAATATTTAACATTCGCAATCTATACATGTACAGATAAATAAAATTGAAGTGTCTGTTTGTAACAAATTAACAGCTTTTCACTAAATGCATATGAAAGTATATACAGTACGCACATAAAAAAAATATTTTTTCCTCCGTCTATTTGTTCCGGATAATCTCCGAAACGGCTTAACCGTTTTTAATGAGACTTTCACTGGCAGGTAGCTAATGTTATGAGGAGTAACTTAGACAAGATTCCGCAGGCCACCCATTAAATTATGTCTACGCGGGTAAAATCGCGAGGCACAGCTAGAATATAATAAAATCTTTGTCTGCAGTATTCGTTATGTGGCTCGGTAAGCTGGTAATAAAACTAGATACTACGAGTACGCACTTTAGATTAAAATAAATGTTCACCTTATATTCCAAAAACAAAATCCGCTCAAGAAGTGAAACCAATTACATGCACGATAAACAACCCTGCCTAAAATGGCTAAAGCTTAGGTTGTTCTACAAAAACAAACAGTTGTCAGTGATCCCAGTGTGTTACGCTTATCACACGAGTACGGAGGCTTCGCCGCAGGATTAGGCAGAGCCCAATCCTTAGCCCGATCGTGTCAGTATTGATACAGCGGTTAGCCACGCCAACCAAGGCTAACGAACAAGGGATGGTGCAAATTAACTTACATATATCACACCTTTCGTGCCATAACATGATTGTTATCAATTAATCGATGTTACATTTAACAATAGTTTAGGGTGGTCTCTGGTAGCATTGAATTCAATACCTACGAATGATACAAGGAAGTAAAGTTTGTTAGTTTTTCCATAGGGTACCCCCTTCCCCTTTCCGAAGGGTCACGATGAAAACAAACAAACTAATTTAAAAAAAACAATATTTAGTATGCATATTCAGGCTGTGTATGTGTGTTCACACATAATTACTTTACATGATATACTTTCGATAGATGTAAAGTCGACTATGATATATTTATTCCATGGGAACTATGTCGATGTCAGAATACATTATATATCATTATTTTTGTCTTGGCTGAACTTATGACTTGTGTGATCTTCTAATAGGTCCCCATTACAATTCATCCACATGTTTTTCTATGAGGTGTGTTATAATACAGCGGTTTGCAAATGTTTTCTGAGGCTGTTCATATTTGAGAGTCTATAAATCCTATCTTGGCTTTATTAGAAGAGATATTTGCTATTCCGAGACAAATTTTACTACAATATTTTTTTATGAACATTCAAGATTATTATTTTCAGGCGATCACATGCCCATGGGCGATTTTTATATGACACACTTAAAAGATAAAATCAAAATCAAAAAATCAAAATCAAAAATATCTTTATTTGATTAGACTTCTTACAAAGTACTTTCAAATCGTCAGAAGGACACAAAATACATTATACATGATTATAAATGTTACCACCGGGTTCGGAAGGTAGCTTTTGTTGAGAAGAACCCGGCAAGAAACTCAACAATTACTCTTTTAAAAAAATATATATTATACAATGTTTTTGGTTACAGTATTTATATCTCATGAATATAAGCCCATGGACACAGCACAAATGCTCAATTGTCAAATATAATAACTAAAATATTACAAATATTTGTGAGCATGGCAAATTCCAGCCAGTCAAAGCAAAGATCAAACTAAGATTAATTAATTGTAGCAAAAGTACAGTGCCAATGGGATTATTTACAATAATTTTTCGACAAAGATACATCCCAGGGTTCCTTATCACAAATATAATCACTTACATTATAATATCCTTTTTTGAGCAAAACTGCTTTGATGGTCTCTTTAAATTTATTGAAGGGCAAGTTTACAATTTCTGTTGGTAATTTATTATAGAAGCGTGTGCACTGTCCTAAAAATGAGCCATGTACTTTCTGTAAGCGATGCGCAGGCACTACAATTTTGTTTTTGTGCCTTGTGTTTATGTTATGCACATCACATTTCTTTTGAAACGATCCAATGTTTTGATGCACAAATAATAAGTTAGCTAAAATATACTGTGAGGCCACTGTCAAAATTCCAATTGATTTAAATTTTTCCCTTAACGAATCTCGGGGTCCCAAATTATAAATTGATCGTATAGCCCTTTTCTGTAATATGAATATATTCTCTATATCAGCAGCTTTGCCCCAAATTAAAATAGCATAGGACATAACACTATGAAAATAACAAAAATATACAAGTCGAGCTGTTTCTATGTCTGTATACTGTCTAACTTTACGAATTGCATAAGCTGCGGAGCTGAGTTTTCCTGATAACTTGGATATATGTGGGCTCCACTGAAGTTTGTTATCAAGGGTTATACCTAGAAATACTACTGACTCTACGATATCCAAAGTTTCACCATTTACCATGACCTTTGTATCAACAGGTTTGACGTTTGGTAAAGTGAATTTAATACATTTAGTTTTTTGTGCATTTAAGACTAAGTTATTTACATTAAACCATTTCAATACCTGATCAAGTGCACTGTTTACATCTGCATAATTCGTTTTGGCTCTGTCGACTTCAAACAAAAGAGATGTGTCATCAGCGAACAGTACAATGTCACACGTATTCTTGACTAAATTTGGTAAATCATTAATATATACTAAGAACAGAAATGGTCCTAGGATTGAACCCTGTGGGACGCCCATTAGTACTGGAGAACCGGAAGATTTGACGCCATTTACTTCGACCGTTTGAATCCGCTGACAAAGATACGATTTGATTAGGTCGAGTGCCCTACCTTTGACACCGTAATAATTTAATTTAACTAATAAGGTTTCGTGTTGGACACAATCGAAAGCCTTGGATAGGTCGCAGAATACACCTATGATGTCGTGAGCGTTCTCCCACGCTCTATAAATATGTCTAAGAAGTGCAACACCAGCATCAGTAGGTGAACGACCTTTTGTGAAGCCATATTGCTCGCCATGTAGCATATTATTAAGATTATTAAGATAAATATCAATATTCATAAAATAATACCACTCCTAAACGAAATGATTTTTTTAAAACTGATATCATTTTGAAAACATGTGTTATATGTACCAAAAAAAAATGAAAATTTAAATATGAGAAAATAGCCTCTGTACAAATAATGTAACACGGTAAGACAAGTAAATTTCGACTGCGATCATAAATCTCCGACTCGGGATAAATGTGTTATGTATGAATCCGTATTTACTATTCTAGCATAATTAATTAGCTACGAGATGTAAGGCCTTATTCTACATAATTATACAAGTATTTCGTGTAAACGTTACTACAACGAGACAGGGATAATACTGTAAGGGGCTACAAGCGTAGTACTATTATGCGCTTCTCTTACAGATTCAAATTTATTGTACCCGAATCGTGTGTGGAACGTGTCAATGTATTTTGGTATGTATTCATCGATAGTACTTCCAATCATGCTAATTAAGGTTTCAAATAATGTAGGGGCAACGAGTAATTATACTCAATCCAGTAAAAGGAAGATCTTCCCGCCAGGCGGTGTCATACTTGGGGAACCTCGGCTCCTACTGTTCTAGCTGAAAACTTGTATAGTATACTGTAATGGGCTCGATAACTTTTATGGCGTGGTTTAGATTCTTGGGTATTTGTACTCAAACTTTGCTATCTTTAGCGAGTAGCGCCATCTATGTAGCAAGCAGAGAAACGCTACAACAATGTAAATATAGGTATACATACATATGTGTCCAGCTTTACTGTTCCAAGTACGATTTTCCATGCTGAGAATTCATGCACGAACGGAGAAAGGCTATTTATTATAAACACTGAAATTGAAAATGATTTACTAAGTTTAAGCAAGTCCAGAACTTTGAAAAATTACCACTATTTTATAAACTAGCATCGTGAGAAAAACCTTCAGGAAACTTAGTGATACATCTAATACATTCCATTAAATTCATTACATGTGAGTGATAAGTCGAGTTAATCATTCATCGGTCAATTTAAACTAAACCGATTTCTAAAATTGTTGTGCCATTGTGTACTCTACTCAGTCTCAGTATATACATATAAGCTTACTGAGCAGTATGGAAGACCACATTTTTGATATACAAACATGACCATCTAGCGTGAGAGTTGTCATTCTTAAAGTTTTTTAAATTTACTGTCAATGTAATGTCGATTTATGACTAGAAAAAGTACAAAGTAAAACACGCGATCGGTCACCCCCTTACTGACATTACGCTGGTGATAAAGTCGTAGATGCCCGCGTCTGTGTGAGTGTGTCATTTCGACCGATTTGTCCCTAGATTCAATACTGCTTCGAGTAAGCTCATAAATATACTGTGACCCAGTCTTCTATACTACAGTGAGCCAAACGTTTCTATTCAACAATGTGACATCCTTTAGGTCGTATTTTTGGTTGTTACATTTTCTTGTAGCTAATTACAAGGCTTGTGAGACTCATTCAAACCGAAACAGCTAATGTTTACGCATTACTTACAGCTTGTTTGCTGTCAAGTGCCACAATACATATTCTTGTGTTTTCTGGCTCCAACTGGTGTAATAATATACGTTACATTCATTAATACTTTTATCTAAAAGAACAATAATAAATAATCATCATCATTTTCTTAAGACCAAGGTTCTTCTCGGTGGAGTAATCTCCAACTCTCTCTACTGTCCGCTAAACTTTGAATTCGTTGTACGATATGACGCTGACTTTTTCCTTCGGCTATTGTATGTAACTAATCTACGGTCACCCTCTTCATCGCTTTCCTTCTATCTTCCCGTTAAAAATAATAATACCAACCATATTCATAAATCTCTAATTTTGTAGTATAAGTCAATTGAATAAACATGCAAATAGAGAATTTCTTAGAATCTGAAAAGATTTTAATGTTTTTTTTTTAGTTATGTCAATAGCAATATTCGCGAAAGTATTAAAATATTCGTAATATATATATATATATATATATATATATATATATATATATAGTTGTATAGTTTAGTGTGATACTTAGCACACGAGTATTTACTAAATTTATATAATTGAAATGCATTGTTTCATTAAACAGTTCAAGTCAATGAACTTATAACATAGTTTGACTAAACAAAAGTACTTAATCAAGTGCCAGTAGGGTTAATCAATGTAAATTATGTGGTAATACATTACATTAGCACTAATACAGTAGGTATGCCAACCAAAATAAACATACAAAATGTTATACCTTAGCATAAATACATACAGTGACCCATGACATGTTCAATGCGTAGAAATCACAGGCATAAGACACAGATTATCACACTTTTGCCATAAATTAAACTTACTAAGCAATATGATACCACCATTTTTAACCACCTACCATTTTTTTTAGTTTAGAACGTTTCGCTCCACATTACCGTGAAGGCTGCAACAATTTTTTTATTTTTTCTTCAGTTACTATTAAAGTAATGAAGATTTGTCGGATTTCTAAAAAAAATCTCTAAAACATGATAATGACGTACATACACGATTAGCCACGAGGTGACACCCCTAACTGACATTACGCTAGTGTGCCAGGGTTATTTCAAACGATCCTAGTGCTTTAGCTACTTAGGTTCATAAACATACAAGATTTTTTTTAAAATAAAAAACGCTAAGAGCCGTAGTGACCGTATGGATAATTTTGTCACCATACGAGCGACACAAATCCCTATTCTGACCGATGCTATGTATGGTGCCTGATTTGGCGATGACCTCACCCTCTGTCACGTTGACCTTGAAAAGGGAATTTTGAAACCAAAGATTGAAACAACTCAACCTGTCCCTTTGGGGGCTCTTCAGAGAAGGCGTAAGCTTAGGAACAAACGTTAAATAAGGGTCGGTTTCAGAATAACTCATTTAACCGCAAATGAAATCGAGGCTGGGGCTATAAATATGGGGCCGTAAACGAAGCTTACCCCAAGGTGAATAACAAACTCTGTATTCAAAAATAATTCATACATAAAAATCATTAAATAATAATACGAGGAATATAACTAACCTGCCTGTGTAGTATATAGTCTTCTTGTGTATTCATCTCAAAATTTAACTTAAAAACACTCTTAAATTCGCTCTTTAATTACGTCTCTTGGATAAATCAAATGTAAGTGAAGAAGATGAAAGAAGTAAGTAGTTCTGGGGCCCGTGGGAGCCGTGGTGGCCTCGGGGTTTGAGCAGTCGCCTGCTATGCAAGCGACGCAAGTTCGAATCCCAGCGGGGCCTGTACCAATGAGTTTTTCTATAAAACTTATGTACAGTGATTTCACATCACGTGCTTTACGGTGAAGGAAAACATCGTGAGGAAACGTGCATATTTCTGAGAAGTAATTCAAAGACGTATGTATAGTGCCTGAGACGGCGATAGACTCACCATCTGCCACGTTGGCACTTAATCAAATTTGGTGAAAATTGGGTGTTGTGATAACAACACCTCTGTATGTATGTGGCAACGAGAGGTTATGGTAAGGCCCCTGTAGCACTTGTTTCTCACGGCGCGTGTGATACAATCTGACTAAATTATAGACTAAAATCGAAAAGGCGAAGGTTTTTAAGAATATATACTTACGTGGTTGTATGTTTGTTACTCTTTCACGCAAAAACTACTGAATGGATTTAGGTGAAACTACAATTATACAGCTTACACATCAGAACAATAGATAGGGACTTATAAAGAAAATGTAAAGACCAGTCAAATCTGTACAACCATACCTTATCTTAATATGTATAATATTGTGTATTATAAAGTGGTATGCTGCAAAAGACATATTCTCAATTACTAGTTGTAGAATATAAAATACATCATCCATTAACGCTACGCTAGTGACTCTATAGGTACATTGTATATTTGAGATCGTTATAAGTTTCTTCGTTACCTTCTAGTTTCGACACATCACGAGTATAAGTTAAGGAGAAGATACCATTTATAGTAGACATCTATTGTTATTAACTAGTTGAACTAATGCAAGGATGAGTTACCCAAAGGAGCTATCTATATGACTAATATTTGGTTTAATAAGGCCGACCGGGCCTGAAGCTAATTAAAGCAGCTACGTATATCTACGCATATATCCCACGCGCCATATTATTACTCCTTCTGGTATAATAATAACTAGTTTTGTACCCGCGCTTTCCTTTACACCCACAACATTTGCAGTTACACCTATTTTTAAGGTTATATTAAGTATATTATTTTATCTGCAATTTTTCTCTCCAAATTTCAACCGATTTGGTTTACCGGCATGAAAATTATATCAATGTCAAAAACCACTTTCCAATTTTATTCTGATGAAAATATTGCGGTTTATTGAAAGTTTCTGTCACGTATTTTGAAGCCAGGATAGAAGGCCTATTATTTGCTTTTTGGATATTAAATTCTACCTACGTTTTAGAACATAGTCATTGGATTGAATTGGAATAAAACAAAATAAAATCGATCATATAGGTATATATCATAGTTTGGTTATTTTGAGAGTGATTAAGCAAAGTCGTGAATTCCCGTACAAAGTTCGAAGCTGTAGGTACATATACGTAGTTTGCAGAACATAGCGAATTTATTCTTTACAAGGTACTTAACGAATTCCAAGGCTGCAGTAGCCGCTTTATGTTACACCGGGCGGTCTATCCGTCAATTTCGTTGTATAAAAAATATTCTATCATCTCATTCAATTAACTTTCATTATATGAGTTCTCTATTATTAGAAGCTATCTAAATAGACACCGAAATACCTTCCGCTAAATTATTTCAAAGGAGATGAGGGTAGGTGTTTTTCGGGAACTTTTACCATTATTACAAATTGGATCTTTTTGTTTACCATAATCTGATCCTATCATGAGCGTTGATAAGAACATGATAGCCCATCTTAAGGATATTTTACTTTTATCGTCCTGACGATCTCACGTGAAAACAAAACTTAATTGTGCTCGTATTATGTTTAAAACATGAGTATTATCCAAAGTAAATAAAACTCACCAAAAAGGAGGAAAGACAGGGTCATTTGTATTTACTTCAGAGAGAACTGAAAATAAACGGGAAAAAGAAACGCACGTAAGTTTTCGTGCAACATGCTCCAGGAAAATCGTGGTACATTTTGTTGAGGAAACCGACACATTTATCTTTATTACCTACAAACTAAACTACACAACAAATAGTGCTTTGAACAGAGCTAATATGGTTTCAACAAATTCCACTGTATTTAATAAAACAATTATGTTGTACTTATTTATTCTATACAAGCTGTGCTCCGCGGTTTTACCCGCGTAAAGTTAATGACACGGGAGACCCATGGAACCCTAATATTTTTTGTAAATAAAAGTAGTCCCGCTAAAATCGGCCCAGTCGTTTCGGAGATACAGACAGGGCAGACATTTATATGGCAGTGCAGTGTATATGAATAGTTTCATATACTATAAATACATAATACACTTTCATATGAATGTAGTAAAAAGGTGTAATTTTGGAATTACACAAAGACACTTAAATTTTATTTATCTGTATAGAGTATAGACTAGTTTTGACCCGCGAATTCGCCGTATCTTTGAGAAGTTAGCAAACTTATCCCTAAAAATCAAACAAATCGATTCAGCTATTTAGCAGTGAAAAGTTAGTAGCTAGACAAACATATTTTTTCCTCACAAGATGGCGCCACACGTCAATTAGCTCGCACAACGATTGTTTTGCGCATACCCTCCTCATCTGATAGGACACTTTCCAATTTATAATATTGATAAAGTAAATTATATGTAATGTAATAATTATGAAAATGAAGCTTATTTTGGTCTAGTAAATGAACAGAAGCATTTTGTATAGCTCGGTCGGTAATCCAGGGTATTCCCAAGTCTCGACAAGAGGCTCTTTACCCCGTCCCCAAGCACCAGCGGCCAAATGGACGCTGACCGTGTACAAACACAGGCTATCGCAATTGTTAGCGAACTGCCCCGCATTAAATCCCTAGGGATTTATCGCTTCATGTACAGTTCAAAGTATATAAACTAATACAGTTACTTATATAATTTATTCTGTGTTAATCCATTTGACGGTTCTTATCTGTCTCCTTCCACAAAGTATTCTCAAAGTTCTCTAGATTTGACTTACATAATACTTTGTACGTCCCTATTACTACGCAATTATTGTTGAAAGTAGTTATATCAAAATGTATAAAACCTTTTAAATAGCGTAATGTGATGTACTTTAATCAATTCTATATAACTTTACATCAAATAATACAAATAAATTCAGAAATAGTAGGGTAGATCTTGCAATTAGCTGATTTTTAACTAAAATCAAGCGTCTCTTTGCAGCGAATATCAACCCTAGTATACGGTTATAGAACTTTATTTCTCTTAAGAATTTTCAATTCACTTAAAGAGAAACACAAGTTTTGTATGCACATAGATTAGTAATACCTAATTAAATCTAAAACAGAATGCATAACCTGACCAACCTACATACAAATAGGTACCGTACACACTACCTAACACAGAAAGGTCATCTAGTATTCGCCGCCAAACACATTCGGTCAGCTGTCAACAGCTGCTGATGGCACATGTCCGCGAGATTTATTCATTGGGGCGTGTTCCGGAACCGTGTTGTCAAAAGTGAAACGATCATCTATTACAGCCTATCTACCTACTATTTATTACATATATTTGTAATGAAATGTTTAATTCTGATGCTGTTGTCGAATATGAGTACCTATCAAGAAGGCTTAAGTGATCGTGTGGTGCGCCTTTAAACATGTCTATCGAAGTTCCCAACAATGAGCTTTACGGCGGAAATAATATCATGAGAAAATATAAGACATTTTAGAATATTGCCACCGTTGAGTGATAAAATAATTAGAGCCTGTGACGGTGACGATCATACTATTTGGCAAGCCGACACTTAAGTATTTTCAGTGCAAATTAGGCTCTGTGTTGTTACATATTTGCCATCCTTGACCCCTGTAAAGGGAATTTGCTAAGTTAAATTATCTAGATAGTTTATATTATTATAGATAAACAAACAACGTCCCGTATAGCTACGACTAAGTAGTGATTATTGTAGTTAGTTTTGCCGTATTTGATGTTGAATTTATTTCTGTAGTCTGAAAACTGGCAAATAAAGTATGATAAAACGTTTTGTGAAAACTACAAGTGCGTGCAAGTATTAGAATACATGGAATAGTGCCAGCAGGAAAAGCCGAGGGATGCAATCAGCGTCCCAACAGTAGTAGCACAACTGGCACAATACTGGCATTTCTATTGTACTGCTCAGCGGGTGTATCATGTGCGTACACGAATTGAACTGGAGAGAGCCTAAGCCTCCGGCGATATTTGTCGAGAGAGCGCTATACAGTCGCTTATGAATTTTAAGTTCATCATAATATATCTTCTATTGTACAACGTTTTATGCCAGTAGTCCGATTAGGCTATAAGCAAAGATACAGGTGCCGTCACGAATTTTGAGCGCGAACAAATACAATTGCACTACAATGCAATTATACCCGCTAATTTCGCTGAGTCGTTCCTAAATCTTGAAGACTCCGTGCGTGCATGAAATGTCTGTGTTATTATGAGACCTATTTTATTCAATTTCTATCAGGTTTACTACATCTGACGTAGGTCACGTAGGGCATTAATACTCAAAGTAGATTCTTAGTTAGTCTTTCTGTGACCTTTACCAAAACAGTAATTTATGATTAGTTTACTCATCGTTACTCTCGGATATTATTCATGATAGAAAGGAAATTGAATACAAAACTCGATTACCATAAATAATTCCCAAGGGATTCTCTCCAATGAAATCAATAGACCCGAATTGATTTGTCCAACTGAAGGGTTAAATTAAAGCTGAAAGTAATTACGTAGATTAATTTCGTTCTATTTTATTGTTGAATTTCGAATGATTAATGAACGGAGTAACAATAACGAGGAGGGGGTGGTTACGATGTTGCATTTCTCGTGGAACGTCATGCGACGTGACGCGACGTAAATAATGTTCTGTGTCAGAGGAAAGTTACGTATTATCTTAAGAATTAAGTGGGACATATTTGGGTAAAGTGTGTATGATCAACGTTGTTTACAAATATTTGTAAACAATGAAAAAAATATATACGCTTCATACCTGTGCCGTGTATATACTTTCTTAGATGTAGGTATGGATTTTCATGAGGAAGTTTGTCTATATAATTAATGTGTATTCATAGAAAATTTACTAAACTATATTACTGAACTTATTTACATTACATATATTTATAAACAAATTCGAAAAAATCATCAAGCGTAGCCAATGGTATTTATAGTATTCACTTGACTGGTTCCTTGTATGTTATTTGTTATGTGTTAAACTTTTATATATTTGTAGAAAACCAATATATCAGTCCGTCTACGAAAATCAGTTCAACACACAGACATAAACGTAGACGATTATTATAATATGTAATCAAACCCAAAAGTCAAAAGACAGTGTTGCATAATATTGTGGCGACTATTCTAGTAAAAATAAAAAAAAATATGGCCACGCCATTCCTGAAGGATCCCCCAAGGGGTAATCAGAGGTGTTATAACAACATGACAGAAGACGTACGTATAGTGCCTGAGACGGCAATGGACTCATGCCGTCTCAGGCACTATACGTACGTCTTTGAATTACTTCTCAAACATATGCAGGTTTCCTCACGATGTTTTCCTTCACTGTGAAAGATGTGGTGTGAAATCACTCATTGGTACAGGCCCTGCCAAAATCCGGACTTGCTTCGCTTGCGTAGCAGGTGACTACGCAAACCCCAAGGCCACCACGACTATTCTTGTAGTTAATAAATAGCATGGAATATGTTATCCACATTTCGCCCACGCCCAACTTTAATGTAATTAAAATTAATAACACTGGATTTATCATGTAAAATCTCACCCAAAAAAGTTTTCCGTAAAATAAAAAATGTTTCTACATAGTAAATCCTCGCGGAATCCTTATAGCCGCAGGACAAAGCTGCAGGCTTAACGTTACACGTTGTAACGAGGGCACCACCTAAAAAAACACTACACATTTTAATTTGAAATATCTTTAGTGGACTACCGCTATTGGCGTGGGATCAACATTTTCTATGGGCTTGGGCGATCAAAATAGTGTTTTCGTGTAGCATAAGATTCATGAAAAATTTGTACGTGGATTGTTCATGGTAGCAACGCGTCCGCTGTTTGATTGTTTCAAAGATTTTAAACTCTATGATCAAAATATAGGCTCTAGAGTGGAATGGCTCTCAATTTTGCCTATGAGGGTCTCGGGTCGTGTGATGTTAATGATGTATGTGTGTACCTAAGTTTGTAATAACTATGGTATTACACAATTACCACCGAATCCAAAGTCGTTGTATTCTTTGCGAGTTCGATAATGTTAGGATATTAACACACAGCGCCATTTAGTCCCAAACAAAGTTTGTATTATGGGCCAACTTTAAACGAGCAATTCTTGTATATATAATCGGAAATTCGGAAACAGCTCCAACGATTTTCATGAAAATTTTCATGTAGGGGGGGTTTCAGGGACAAAAAGTAGGTCTAGCTAGGATTCATTAATAAAAAACATTGTTTTGGCCATGTTTTCAGGCACTGAGGAACTCATAAAATATCATTACAATACGACAGCAAATTTCGCCATCATCTATCAAATTATGGTAGCTCAAAGGTGAAGCTTCCAGCTTACGGGGCGATAACGAAACTAGAGTACCCCTATTCGAGACTGATGTTCACCGGAAATTTTTATTCTTTTTTGTAAGGTACACTAACAACTAGACCAACGGTGTCGTCGTAATACGACAATTAATTAGTGTTATTAAGTTACCTTCGTATTTCAAATAGTCACGGCGGATATGTTCTACAATTTTTCCTGATTAAGACCTGGGAGTCATTTTAGTGAAAACTGCTTAGTCGCGTATGTTCCCTCGGCAAGTTTCGGTCTGGCTTTCTGCCAATGTTAGTAAGAACTTCGCCGAGACTCGTACAAAGGTACTGTAAAGTTTCACAAAACTGGTCTGCCTTTGTGCTTGTAATGCGACCCTCGATCTTATAAGACATTCCCGGCCCTGACCACATATTGCTTTTGATATTAAACCACAATAAAGTTTTGGTGATATTTTATATGGACACAGGAAACCATTTTATCATCAAGACTATCTCTGTGGACGGCAGCTTAATTATTCAAAAATTGTGATCACATGAATTGGTCGCCTTTGTAATGCCGTGGATAGTCTGCCTCCAGCAGCTCCTGACAATGCACCACTTCGCAGAAAAGCCTTCTATTAGTTAAATAATAGTCCCGATACACCCACTTACTATGTACAGCTAATGTATCTATCTATCCGGATTCACAGTTCTTCTAAATCCATTTTACTGAGTATGATGAAGTAACGTCAGACATCCAAATACAAACTTTTGCATTCATAATATATTCATAATAATAACAGTGGTACAAAATAGTCTTCTTATTCTGTCCTTTATTATTGTTTTTTCTAACTGAAATAGTTTTCAATCTATCGAGATGGAGCGACATCCCGAGCATAACGCCGACAGTGTGCGGATTTCGTGTTTACAGGCCGCGTAGGGACTATAAACACCACTACACGGAAATCGACTGGGAACAACCCAAATATAAAATACCAAACCTACCGTTACATCAAATAGACTCAGCGGGTGTATTACCAGAGCTTACAGGCGAAACCTCGACAGATGCCGTATTAGACTAGATATTTTAACTTGTGCTTAGTATGTACTTGCTTTAATGTTAGATGTTCATAGGTATCTTTTTACAATCACCAAATTATTTAAACATCCTTAACAGCTCAAGTAAAAAAAAATCAGTAAACACCTATAAAAAAGAATTGTGATAAGCCTACGATCCTTTCTTCAGGAGCCAAGCCCCATCAGCTTCACTTAATGAAATCCATAATGTGTGCACATCCATTAAATCATTATCAGATTAATCCCAATAAATTACCGTCCGTCAGAATGGCTCTATTGAAGAATTAATCAAATTTCGCTCCGGACATATCTGTAATAAGACAGGCGAAAATTTCGTCTCGCGATTTTAATAGCTTCGTCATGGAAATAATGGAAGGAATGAATATTAATATCAACCTGAATGGCAGCTCGTCTTTGCATTGCAAAGAGATTTACTACCTTCGAATGAACGGCTCGCCTCAACCCCAATACTCTCGACTTCCGTGATCCCTTTACTTTATTTACATATACATAGCTACATAGATACGCAAGTATAGTACAGTAGTATAAATGGGGCTTAGATTCGATTCAATGAACAAATCTAATACAATTACAACACATTATGTTTGATTGATGCTAATGCAATCTATTCATTGACATAACGGCTTAGTTTAGTCATTTAGTCAGGTTACTTTTTACATCATAAACGTAACTGTACGATGTGAATAATAAATAATATGAATATCATAAATCATGTCACTCGTGTTATTCTCATTTAGGTATGTTTAACATTATGAAATAACGCTTGTCTGAATCGGTTTATAGGATTATTTGCCGTGAAATGATACAAAGCCTGGAGTTTGAAAAACATGTTTAAACGTTATGAAATAATGAAGCAAATTTCCCTTATTGTAATCGAACACGGTTCGGGGATTCGTTCTCATGCATAATAAACAAAGGATCCGGACGGATGAGTTATAGTCCAAATAAATCCTAATTCAGTGCATTATATTACAGCATAGCTGAACTGTCGTATGATTATCTAGATTTATGAACATTAAATACCAGTTAAATAACATTAGTAAACAAACTTTTGTTTGATTTGGGTTGATTTAGAGAAAGATTAACAAAGTCGTATTATATTGTACTCTATACGACATTCCTAGCCTAGTACCTTTTAATTTAATGGAAACTTGTTTATATATAGCAGAATGTTTGTAAGTCCTAGTGTTTCTAGTCTAAACGAAATACGTGGTTGATCCTATGAATGGAAATACATGTACTCGGCTCTTCATGTAGGTTACTGAATTCATATAAAAGCAAGCAGTCGAATTCAATACACATTTTAACCCCTGGATCCGATATTCAAATCTCTATATTATCATTTCTATAAAGGCGGTATATAGCCTCCTAGTAGAGAGAACAAAACAACTTGAAGAAACTTCAAAGCTCATGATTTAGAATCCTATGGAAAATGTGATGCATACTTTGTAGTTTCGAATCCTTCTCAAAAGTTTCATGATCGAATCTAAGATGGATTGTGAGAGATTTTTCAAAGATTCTAACGCAGGGAACATGCATTGTTATTTGTCTTAAACTTTGCCGATCAAAACTTTATCAATAATCAAACAATAATTCAAGTAAATTTCATGCTATACCTACAAATAATATATTGCACCATTTAACCCATAGATTTTCCTCGTAGCTAGTTATTATTTGAAATAACTAATACCATGAGACTTAAGTAAAAAGTAGGCAGATCTACCCAAAAACCTAGGGCCAGTACCAAAATGAAACGTCGGAGCTTAGAAGTTATACATATGCTCACGCCTGTATTCCCCGAAGGGGTAGCGAAAAGTGGGTGTTGTAATAACAACACCCACTTTTCGCCGAAGATGATTAAGTGCCAACGTGACAGATGGTGAGTCCATCGCCGTCTCAGACACTATACATACCTCATTGAATTACTTCTCAGACATATGCAGGTTTCCTCACGATGTTTTCCTTCACCGTAAAGCACGTGGTGTGAAATCACTGTTATACGTGCAAAGAAGTTATACGTGCTACTTAAACGATTATAGCCGGCCCCTGTCTGGTCTACGTGTTGCTGCATTACTGTAATAATTCACAAAGCTTGTATCACTAATGATCCTTTTAGCTGGCAGACTCTTTACGCCATACAATGAAATCACGTATAAACGATCACTGCATTCGACAGATATTCCGCAGTCATTAACGATCTTAGTCCTTAACTGACTGGAGACAAGTCTCAGCTCGTTAGTTCAATCCTAACTGCAAATTAAATCTGCAACTCTGGGTGTCAAAGAACCAATTTTCTTCGTTCGTGTTATGTAACTTCAGTAAAAGAGTAAATCGGGGTTGTTAGTATGTTTGTTACCGTCCTTGAGATTGATAAATCCAATAAGTTAGAAACTCAAAACATCTCTATCGAGATTATATTAAAAGTTTTTCCTTGCGAGAACGAAATATTTTATATGTTTTTTACTTGCCACTTCTTACGCGAAATGTTTCACCCATAGAAGTAATTTAACCCATGCGTGGAAAAAGTGAGATTTATGAATTGCTTCGGGTCGACATAATTCATAAACATCTGTCGAGGCAATAAAGCTTTAACGATGGCAAGACTTTCTACCTTCCACGCCCGCTGTTTACCCTGGAGATAAAACCTTAGCCTAGTTATTTTTATATAATAAACCGTGTTTCGGCTGCGGAATACTGCGGGCTATTATTTTTTATATTGTCCACATATATGATGTCAGATTATAATATTATCTATATAATTTATGTATAAATTTTTAACTTTCAATTAGGCCCTGCATATTCTTTACAACAAAACCTTAGTAAGTACCATACAAAATAAATAAACGGATCGGTGCGTAATTAATAATATCTAAGTATGTGTCTAGTGTCTAATCCCATTACCATCCCACTGTGAGTATATGTATAAAATACGTCTCATATTTTGCGACATTATTTTTCTTTTCGTATAAGTAAACAAAAGACACTCAAACAGTTGAACTCAGAACAGAAAACTCATAAAATACGCAGATAACATTAATACATAATTACAATTCAATTAGTAAAGGGTCGAATTAGCGTTATTATCAATAATCCTTCAATATACAATGTCTTTCTAATTGGCACACCAAATCCTCGGAGAATTCAGTTATGCATTCACAGTTATCAATAGCGGAGGGGAATGTGCCAACAGCACTATCTACTTCCCCATTCGGGTGGATAATCCCGGTCTCAACCCACCGGGCATTCGCAATGTCTTCCTAGATGCCGCAGGCCTTAGCCAGAGGCATTAAGGCAACAATCTCAGAATACAATAAATTATATACACCAACAATAACTGCCTTATTTGTTCGGTAAATAACCCTTTACTATTGGGACAATACAGTTAGACGTTTCTCTCATTAATATACAATATCTAGATGACCGAGCTGTAAATACATATCTAGATCGATTTGTCGCCCCCGAAACCCCCTGTACACAGGGTAAAAAGTTCTATGAATATCGTTAGAGCCGTTTTCGAGATTTTAATGCAGATGCAAAAAAGGTCGTTGTATTTTAAGCCCTATCCCTTATTGGATAATATATGATATGATAGGGTTTAAAATACAGTGAGTATAGATTACGAAAACAGTGGCAAATCCATGATAGGGGTACAGATTTGAAGAATTTTGATATTTTTGAGCATATTTTTTTACTAGTTGTTCTCTGCGATTTCCCCCGCGTAGTCTTAAGTGCGTGAGGGCCTTATTAAGCAGCATCCGAATTAGTATTTTTAAATAAAAGTCCTCTGATCCTGACTAACTCCTTGTCCCATCAGCTATATGCCAGTGAAAGTCCTGTTAAAATGGTTCCAATGCGGAAATCGTAAAGTTAGTTAACTTCTTGGCCGCGGCGGTTTTCATTCTGATCATATTCCAATAAGATACGAAGAAAATTTACTATATAATGGCCGAGGAGTTCAATGAACTCTAGTACAGACCAGAGACATGCTAACTCTTAGCATAGAGTAGCAACTAAATCGTTTTTAGGAGGAAAGCAAAGCAAGAGTCGCCGGCATCGTCTGTCTGCGTCACAGGTCACAGGAGGCACGTGTGTTTTATGACTAAATATAAAAACACCTAGTCAGAGAAAAGGAACGACACATTTACGATTCCCGCTTACACTTCGTATTTGTAGGGTCTGTTAAACTTTCTGTGTAAGTTGTTCCTAATCCACTGCTAGGGTTTCCGCACATTTAATTTTTTTATAAAGATAATAGATAAAGCCGTGGTGGCCTTGAGGTTAGAGCAGTCGCCTGCTACGCAAGCGACGCAAGTTCAATGAGTTTTTCTAAAAAACTTATGTGCAATTATTTCACACCACGTTCTTTACTGTGAAGGAAAACATCGTGAGGAAGCCTGCATATGCTTGAGAAGTAATTCAAGTAATTCAGACGTATGTATAGCGCCTGAGACGGCGATGGACTCAACCTCTGTCACGTTGGCACTTGATCATATTCGGTGACATTACCTCTTCGGGGACCCTTCTGGGATGGCGTGAGCATATTTCTTTTATGAAATTAATCCTCAAGTATAATCGCAACTCCAGCCAATAATGTTTAAGTTCCGCATCTCGTTACCCTTTTGTTTCCTGGTATACATTTATCGCATTAAAACTTCATAGAACTTGAGTCTGTATCTCCATTAGCCGAACCGAAACCTTTGTTCCATTACAAATTTTATTTAAGAATTAAGTAGAAGTTTTAATTTTTCATCAATTCCATTAAGTCCTATCCATCCCGGTAGAAAAGCTGTGCACATTAACCTTCTTTTCTAAGGCTTTTGAACGTGAGCGATATCCTGGTGGATAACAACCGGTGTCGGTCACGATATCGGCAGTATCCGGGCCAGGGGGTTTTACTAGGCCTTAACTATTATACTTTTCTATTAGAATACCCGCAGAATATACCGCAGGTATCGGATACCATACACACTACACTTGTGGGTATTTATGGTATCTGATACTTGCGACGCTTGCGACAAATACTTAGTACAAATTGGTACCATTGTTTATTGCATTTTGTTAAGTAATAATAGTCTAATATAAAACATATGTCTTATTATATAAAAAAAATTGTTCCATCTCTTTTCGGGATACGGATTTGAAAAGGGGAAGCACATAGTTTTAGCTCGTGTTTGGTCTATTCTTGGTATAAAACATGTTTTAAAAAGGAGGAACGTGTCTATCCTCATCTTAATAATTTTGGAAACTATATGTAAGTATATTATCTGAGAGTAAGTTACCAAACGATGTAGTAACCAACCCTCTGTTGTTAATAAACGTAATGTGAACAAATACAGTGTTTTGAATAATTGATGAGTGGGTTTCAATAAGGCTTTGAGCAAAAGCTTCCTCTCTTTGATAAACCGGAGAGCTGCCAGCTGCGAAATGGTTTGTTTATGATTAATTTATTACGTACGCTTGTCCAGACTAATAAATTAGGTATTATGGTGTATGTCGCATTAGGACTCGTGTTAGCCGACCGCTATCCCAATACACGCATAATCCTCGTCATTGAAATAATTAATGTTTTCACCCACAAAGTGTTATTGGTAGCCGATATAAATAAATCACGTTAATTGATTAACGTTGTCCCAATCACAAAACAAAATAACATCACATTGTAATTAAAATATTTGTACACTTCAGTGCTCCAGGTAAATTATGGTTTGTGTATTCAATCGTACTAAAGTACCCGAAATGTATATGACACTCGAAAACAGATTATCGAATAGTAGTATTATCGTGATAAGTTGTGGTAACAATACGACCCGGTCGATGGGATGTTTTTACCCGATTTCGGGTTTCATAAATTCAATAACTTAAAGTGCCTGAATGGTTACGGCTGCCTGCAACGCCAAATCCATCTGTGGCAAAGGCTGATTTCACGAATTAAACCCCAAAACTTTGAATTACATTCTAAGTAAGATCCTTAATACCCAGGTAAACCGTATTTTATTAGATTGTAGCTGTGACTGTAACTATAATTTTTCACAGTAAAATTTTCACCAATTAATGTTTAAAAAAAAAATATTTAAATCATCTCTTAAAACCAGCAGGCAACCGAGGATTCTGGGTACTCAGGGAATAACCGGAACCAGTCAATGTTTCAGCTACAAAACCAAGATAAGCTTAATGGACTAACACTTTATTTCTTCCTTGCCTATCCTATGAAATGCGTTTTTTTTCCAAACTATATTTTTTTTAAATGAATGCCATCTCTGAGAGGATTACAATAGAACTATTAAATTCAAATGTTCCGTAAACCCAGGATATAATGATTTCTTAATCTGTGTATAAACTCCATATCGGTTGCAAGTGAGGCGCGATATACTTAGATGCCGTCGTTTTATTGCTAGCTACGCGGACGTAAAGGAGATAAGTAACAATAACAAGCAAATATTATCGGCTGAGAGCCTGGAACCTTCATAACAGCGTTTATGTCTTTATCAGCCAAGTCTCAGCCTATAAATTTATGCGACATCTCGTCGTATACTAGTGTATTTTATACACATGGGGGTATATTTTGGAGCATAACGAATCCATTCAATAGAACTTCTTCGGAAATATCATATACATAAAAATCAAGAATGGTTATGATATATTATTACATAAAATTTGAACTTATTTTAGTCCGAAAAACCTTCAATTATACTTTTTATACCTAAATATATTTAACCGACTTTAAAAAAGTAGGAGGTTCTCTATTGGCCTGTATGTTTTTTTAAAATAACGGTTGCTCTAAAACAAGGCCAGAAAATGCAAATAAATAGTTCTACATAGCAACGCTATCGCGTAACTGTAAAGCTAAATTTGAGCAATATGTTGTTAATGTTGCGAAATATCAGTGAAAGCAATAATATAAAATAAGTATTGTACAACATGTATTGTGTCCACTAAAACAACGGATTACAAAGATTGTACGAAACAACAGTCTAAAATCATATACATCCATACAGATAAATAAAAATGTAGTGTCTGTTTGTAATTCTAAAGTAACAGCTTTTCAATAATGCATGTTAAAGTATACGTGGTACTAACATAGAAAAAATAATTTATTCTGTTTGTTACGACTAATCTCCGAAACTGCTGGACCGATTTTAACGGGACTTTCACTGGCAGTTTGTTAATGTTATAAGGAGTAACTTAGGCTCCTTTTATTTAAAAAACAAATTAGGGTTCCGCTAGTTAAAGCATGAAACTAACTCTATGCGGGTGAAACCGCGGGGCACAGCTAGTAATCAATAAATCAGCAGAAAACACAATGATACGAGATATTCCGGTCTGATCCCCTCATTAGTTCGACTCTCAATAATCATGCCTTTATAGTTCTTAATATAGTTACTGTAAGCTATATATGCTCACGACATCTCAGAAGGGTCCCGAAGGGATAAGTAAAGGTGTTGTAATAACAACACGCACTTTTCACCGGCGATGATTATCTAAGTAGGAACGTGATGGATAGTGAGTCCATCGCCGTCTCAGGCACTATACATACATACGTCTTTGAATTATTTCGCAGACATTGCAGGTTTTCCTTCACCATAATACTCGTGGTGTGAAATCACTGGACTTAAGTTTTTAGTAACTCATCGGTACAGGCCGCTGGGATCCAAACTTGTGTTGCTTGCGTTACAGGCGACTGCTTAAACCCCTCGGCCACCACGGCTCCTAAGGTAAGTTAGATATGAAAGCTCTGATATTGTCACACAGTAAAACTTACAGGTGAGACCTTCTGTATCCTCCTGGTAAGGCCTTAGGGCAAAAATAAATATATCCGAGGAGATGATAAGCTTTCCGATAATGGATCCATTAAAAGGCTTCACTCTGGCCATCAAACCCAATACTACTTAATTAATTTTAATATAATCTTACTTGATACACAAATATTACAAGTATAGGTTCTAAAGCAACATTAATTTAGGGGAAATTGAATCGGGCCTTAAAGCATTTATTCTGCCATCTGTTCTAAATCATAAATTCTGGCGATCATCTCGGATATTAATTTTCATTTCAGTTTAAGTAACTTCAGAAGCAAATTATGATTCTGATTTCCTAAATCGGATTTCAATAAAGTACCGTCGCTTGCTTATAAAATCACGCAAATTTCGTATCTTCACGCATTCCCACGAGGTCCAATGGTACAAAATGATATCAAAAAAACAAAACCTAGTTTCCTTAATTTCTCGTCTTTGGCGATTGATTCGCGGTGCAGATTTACGTGTGTGTTATTATTTAATACAAAAGTTGTGTTGGTAAGCATTTTCTAAATACAAAAATAATTTCGTATTCTGAAATTCGAACCCTGGTACTTGAAGTTCAAGTGCCTATAAAAAATTGCTCAACAAAATAAACACAACGTTTTCTGGGAGACGTTTAAGAGGACAACGAAATTATAGAATCCGCAAGATTGCTTGCTTTTATAATGAAATTTATTTTGGAAACGGTGTTAAGTTAACTGCATTATAAGATACCAATGGGCTTTATTTCCTAGAAGGTTAAGGTTCCTCGGCTGAAAACCAATGCCATTCGATGTAACTTTTTTTATAATATATTTTTCTATAATAAAATCATACAGTATGCGGGACGTTAGTCTCGCAAACACTCAAAAACGGCATGACAATTTTGGAAATTTTTATTTTGTTTTGCTCACCCTAATACAGGGGTGGTTTAAAAAAGTGCTTGTTATTATTTACTAAATATAAAGATTGGGCATTCGCTTTGACTACATACAGCTATTGAAGGCATTCAAAAGGGAAGTTAATATTGGTTAGTACCTATACAAAACATATAACACACACATATTTAACACAGAAGATAAATTATGTTAAACTACCACCCATAGAACAAAGCTTTACAAAGGCTAAAAAGGAAAAATATACCTAAGAAGTTTCTTTCCACCGCTGGTCGGTAATAAGTAACACCACAGGAGGCTATAAATACCGGAAAGAAACCGCGTTTTTACCCGATACCCGGACATTAATACAAATTTTCTTAGATTATTGTAACTTACACTACTTAGCTGTGGAGGGGTCGCGAAGGAAAAATATATTTTTGTGAAAGAAATTGAAACGTGATTTTCTTTTTCATACCTTGGGGCGAGATCTAAGATACAGGTACAACAAAGGGGTGACAGCACCCAAAATTGGGTGTTGCAGCACTTACCAGCTTACGAACTTACTTTTCGTAATACAGTTTCGTGATTCGTTCATGAAAGTTAAAGTAGAATTTTAGCTATGACGGCTGGCACTTATATTACAAGTCATACTCGTATCTCGCAGACTTCATCTTGAATTATATTTCGTCCTGAATTGAATCACGCTAACTTCGCTAAAAGCTTAAACATGTAGTTTTGCATACAATTAAACTTGTCAGATAACTTTTTGTGGCAATGCGCTCTTTGTTTTTAATACAACGAATAACGTAAGTACTTTTGTAATGTATATTATATATATATATATATATATATATATATATATATATATATATTATATATATATATATATATATATTACTAGCTGCGCCTCAAGGTTTTCCCGCGAATAATTAACAATAACAACAATGTTATTCAGTGATTTCTTTTTCTAAAGTAAAAGTATAAACAGAACAAACAGACAGACAGAAAGAGAAAAAAATGTGCTCACGCCATCCCAATAGGGTCCTCGAAGGGGTAAGCAGAGGTGTTGTAACAACAACACCCACATTTCACCGAATATGATTAAGTGCCAACGTGACAGAGGGTGAGTCCATCGCCGTCTCAGACACTATACATACGTCTTTGAATTACTTCTCAGACAAATGCAGGGCCCTTTAGAAAGAGAAATATTTTTAAATAGTTTCTTTACTAACTACCTACTACCGTATATACTTTCATATGAATTTAGTGGAAGCTGTAAATTTGGAATAACAAACCGACGACTACACAGTATATAGATATAAATTTGCTCGTTATATAAGGTAAGATATGAATCTGTGAGAATTTTACATTCAGAAAGTCCTTAACATGAATCCAAGACTTAATTTAAACATAAGATTATGATAAGGACTTTATTTGCGACGGCAGAAACCACTTGAACCTCAAGATATTGTTCACATCGTGTAAAATCTCGTCGTAAAACTCACGACGAAGGACATAAATCAAACACAATTTTCAATATTGAAGCGTAAAATTGACCGGTAACTGAGGTCAAGTAAGGTTGATACTTTAAATTTCATGACATATTTCACTTATGTCATGATTTATTTACAGAACTGGCGCGGGTAAAAGACTTGTGAAAATATTATTTTGGTGACAACGCAATTACAAAAACGATAAGCATAATAAAGAAGAACGGCGATACGATATTTTATAAATAAACCTTGTTAAAAAACTTCAACCTTAATTCACAAATTTTTTTTCTTATTTCTACGTTAAATTATAAAGACGCTTCACACGATATAGGCGCTTCGTGGAAATGGTAGCTGTATGTGGTGTCACAACCATAAAATACAGGAAAATTTTAATATAGTTATTAATACATAATTCAATATTTTTGGCTATACTGTGGAGTGGTAGAGAATGAGAAATCACGCTAGACGGCATCACTCCTTTAGAAAAAGACTAAAATAAGTCAGAATAAAAGTCAAGATAATATAAGTGAGATATTAGATATGATTATTATAAGAGAGGATTATTTATATTATAAATTCTTAGACAAAAGTATCAAGATCGAAAACGACCTAGAGTTGCGAGCCACGACTTCAAATTTACTTATTTGCGATGTTACCTTCAGAAGTTGGTTGGTAAACCTGTATGTGCTAACATATCGCAGGAGATAGACCTTTCACAAGGAATATAAGAACAAAGTATTCCATAATCCCCGTCGTATAGTTACAGATTGTGACTTGAACATGTCATAAGTTGGATTGGACTTTTATAACATTGTTTCGTCATCCTCTTTTATAGTTCACCAGATATTGACTACAGGAATAGTCGAGCTTATATTAAAGGATTTCGTTTTATACGCCTTCGTACTTCATCATCAATTCACCTATTGGAATTGTGTATCGTGTTAATTCACTACTTAAGAATTCATGAAATCATATGTAAATAAGTTCACCTCGGAACTCTGACTTTACATAGTTTTTGGAACCAAATCAAATAGCTTCCGGCATCCGTCCACAACACATGTGTAATAGAGCTAGAATGGAAAAAGAGCACATAGACATAACACCAAGACCATCTTTTAGTGAAATAGTGAGGCAGTTTGAGAAAAGCTTAGGCTTCAAAAATGATATAAAATGGAATAGTTTTATCACAATCACGGCTTACCACATAATTGGACTTTACTGGTGCTATTATTATGCCTTTCCGGTGAAATGGCAGACTGTGGTATTCGGTAAGTGAATTTAATTGGAAACTGGACTATAAAATAAATATAAAACACTTATTTCGCCTGCCACGCACACACAGGGTCGGGATTGATTCCCGAACAGAACAATTATGTATGATTATCGGGACTTACGGGTGATCGGTTTTCATGTACATACGAAAAAAGGAAATAATGCCGTAACATTTGTTTCAGCTTTAGTTATGTACATAGCATCTGGGTTCGGAATAACAGGCGGTGCTCATAGACTATGGACTCACAAATCATACAAAGCAAAATTACCTCTTAAGCTATTTCTACTAATGTGTTTCTCTGCTGGAGGACAGGTTAGTAGACACTTTAACGACTTTCATAGATTTATTGTCAGTATTTTTCCTAGTTTGGATTGGATAGCCCCTAGACTGTAATAATACGAGTTCTATCATAATTTTAGTACGTAACCCATTTTTCAAGCATGCATGCTGCCCGGTGGTAAGGAGCTGCACTGCTGCCTGTCGTATATCGCGATTCGCAAACCTTTATTTATCTAGAATCATTATGCATAGGAGTAGATCAGAAAATCAAAGTCCTTGCCACTTGTTATTCAATTGAATGATAGTGACAGATATATACATGCTAGATTGGTATCTTACCTCATAGTGAGTAAGAAGAGAATGCCCTCAGGTTAAGTAAGCCACTTGTAGAGAGGCTCTCAATAATGACCAGCCGCTCTTCGTAACCGACGCTCGACATATTGGTCGACTCTGATAAACCTTACAGTATAACGTGCTTGTCTCTGATTTCTTTCCTATATAATGTCTCCACTAACTTAATATTGTATAATAGAACTCAATAGTGCAATGGGTCCGCGACCATCGTGTCCACCACAAATATAGCGACACTAACGCCGACCCCCACAATGCGAACCGAGGGTTGTTCTTCTCGCACATCGGGTGGCTGATGATGAAGAAAAACGATGAAGTCATCCTTCGCGGCAAGCAGATGGACATGAGCGATATTGAAAGTGACCCGATGCTCAAATTGCATGATAAGTAAATATTTTTTTGCCTACAGTATTTGAATAGCGGGGCCCTTGGGACTTGGTAACTTAAGATTTAGTTCACTGCGATTGTGTCAATTCCCACTGCTGATCAGGATCAGGGATAACATATATGAATGTTTAGTTTCACCTTAAAAAAAATTAAACCCCTCGAATCGATTTTACCTTCATTATTCTAATATTTTACCAAACAGATGCTTTCATTTTCAACTGAAAACGTGTTAGGGATAAACTTTATTTAAATGATGGATAACCATCATTTAAAATTTTAATAATATGTATTTTTGTTATAATCATGTTTGGGGTTTCAGGCACTTTGGTTTGTTCAAGTTGGTGTTTTGTTACTTTCTGCCCGCTGTGATAGGTATATATGTGTTGAACGAGGAGTGGAAGTGTGCACTTGCCTGGCAGTGGTTCATTAGATTCCTCAGCATGCTCCACAGTGAGCTAACAGTCAATAGCCTCGCTCATGCATACGGATACAAACCTTACAACAAGTACGTATGTTTCGTCCTTACCTGGAATAATTTATCGTTGTTTGTGTCATTGGGTATTTAAGTTAGAAGCTAACAGCTTTGCGATACAACAATCCGTGAACCATGAAGAAAGTTTTTATGCACAAAATTGAAGTATCTGACTTCAATCACCCAAAAATGTTTAACATAACATTGGAAAGGATGCTACGATTACTTTTGAGTTGCGACCTATGCACCCACTTACTTCACCCTACGGTGCGTGCAAGCGTAATCAGAAACTATCCTGCACTCCATTAAAGCTGGAATTTTGTAGTTGAGTCTGTTTTTTTCCATAATATATGTTAATGCAACCTACCATAGTAACATAGTACTCATTTTTCATTTTAGAAATATAGCACCTGCCGAGAACTCGTTCGTGGGTTTCTGCAGCTTAGGTGAAGGATGGCACAACTACCACCACGCCTTCCCATTCGACTATAAAGCGGCTGAACATTACGACGTCTTCAACTTTGGCACCAAATTTATCAGATTCTTCGAAAAAATTGGATGGGCTTATGACCTAAAGGAAGCCACCCCACAGATGATAAACTTAATGGCTCAAAAATATGGTGATGGCACTCCAGTACACTTTCCAGTTCCCATAAAAAGCACTGATGATGAGTGAATTCAATTATAGAATACAAATAAAATTTAGTATTGTTTATAATAATTGTAATGTAAAACTATCATAGATTAGGCGCAATGCTTTATTATACTAACTTCTTAAGTAAACTTATTTTACATTGTTAAATTTATTTTAACTGCGGCATTTCTGCCGATGCCTTGAAGGGACTCGAAGTGACGATAAAATTTAAGATTTTTTTATAATAAACATGTTATATTATAATACATGCTGAAGTTTCTTTCTTCTTACCAGTGATTAAATGTTCTTAAACATAGTATCTTTATATGGATCCGTTACAAAACATATGGCTACCAGAAGTTGGGTTCTTATAGTGCTATAGATTTTAGGGACAGGTTTAATGGAAAAGTCAAAAACTAAGAAGCAAAATTATTAATATACGGAAAACTATTCTAACACATTACAAAAACTTTTAACAAAAAACTGTGAGGACGGGACGCGCGGGAACATGAACATTTTTCAAAACCGAAACCGCCATCTTCTTTTTTTCTGCATTAGCGCCCTCGCGCGTCAATAATCAAATTACTCTATACGTCAATGTCAGATGTCACGCTGACCGCCTATCCGTCCCACAGACAAATAATATAAATTTATAAAATAAACCACAGATTAAAAATGGCCGTGGACAAGTACAACTGTGCTACCATTTATCGTTCACACCACCCCCCAGTTGGAGGGTTCAACCGACAAATGACCCGTCTGTAGGTAGCACAACTATTCTTGTAACAGGACGACGCAGCGTCCCAGTGGCCGTTTTTACATCAACAATGCGTACAATACCATCACTTCCCGGGTACAACTTCACTATTTGGCCACGGGGCCACACATTACGCGGCTGAGTGCCGTCACTCACTAACACAACGTCACCGAGTTGCACGGATCTTTCTTGGAGCATCCACTTTTGCCGTCGTTGCAGAGTGGGCAGATACTCTCTGTTCCAGCGACGCCAAAACATATCTGCTAATGCGGAAGCCTTCCTCCACTGGCGGCGTGCGTCAACATCTCTACTCTCGTATGGTGCTATTCTCGTGTCACCAGCCGCTGTACCCAACAACAAATGGTTTGGTGTAAGGACCACAGGCTCTTCGTGATCCGCTGCTACGTAGGCTAGTGGTCGGCTGTTGACCACTAGCTCCGCTTCCAACAGCAACGTGTGGAGCACCTCCTCGGCTGGTGCTCTCTCCTTCAATGTGCTGCGAAGTGCATTCTTAATGGAACGAACAAGGCGCTCCCAACACCCTCCCATATGCGGTGCTGCAGGTGGGTTGAACCGCCACTCTATCCCTTTAGTCAAAGCCTCATCACGTACTGCAGCAGAATCAAGACCTCGTAGAGCAGCACGCAGCTCGTTATTCACCCCGACAAAATTGGTGCCGCAGTCACTCAATATAATAGCTGGTCGTCCACGCCGTGCAATGAGTCGCCGCAAGGCAAGTATTGCAGAATCGCTGCTGAGCGAGGCAGCCAACTCCAGGTGGACGGCTCGCGTCGTGAGGCAAGTAAACAATACGCCCCACCTTTTCTTCCGGCGCCGTCCTATGGTGACTTCCATGGGTCCGAAGTAATCGACCCCGCAGTGGACGAACGCCCGCCTAGTCGTAGTAAGTCTGACTAGCGGCAGGTCACCCATCTTGGGAGGAGTAGGTCGCGCGCGCTGCACCCGGCAGTGCTGGCAGTGGCTTATAGTGGTCCAGCTGTGGACCGACACGATTCCGCGTTAGACGTGACATATGCGCACATATCCCATGGGCTGGGCTGCGTATTTTTAAATAACTCTCTTTCTGTTTCCACCCATACATCCAACTTGTACACTCTATAAAGTTATATTTCTCATCTGGATTCTCTTTATTGCGTTGTTTTAAATACCTAACTCTGCTTTCATGTAACAGCACTTTCTCTTCTGTATTAACCGGTATCATGGCTGATATGTCCTTTTTCATTGTTTTAGTGTTAGCCAGCAGGTAGTCTGGCAATGGAGCAGTCATTCTGTGCCTCGCAGCAGCAATGTTGTCTCTTGCTGTTGCTGCAATCCCACTCAGCATTAACACCTTGCAGGTATCTGCCTCGGTATAATTACTTTCCTCGCCTCTGAATGTGGCAGCGTTCTCAAATTTCTCCTGATGCAAGTGCATCCATTTCAACCGAAGAGCAGCTTCTTTTTCATAGCTCTCTTTCAGAAAACGAATCACTTGTGGATTAGTTATGTCTTGCAAAGGCATTATTATATTATGTACCTTAGAGTGCCTTCCTTTGTTGAATTTATTTATGTAGATTTACTTAAATTTCTTATCGTGAGGGTCGATTTACTTTAAATATTTACCATAATTCACCAAGACACATATAAGGACCGACAAAATTAACATACACTTTGATTGAAGTACGCTATAACCAGAGAGTAAAGTAACTTCATACTGAAGCTACGACTAAAGAGAACGAAGGGAAGGACCGAAATAAATGAATAAATAAAATAGACACAAAAAACCTACTAACTGAAAACTATCACGCTGTAAGTTTTTCCCATGAAGTTTTTCCTTTATCCTCTTTGATCTGATAACAAAGCAAGCAAATTAAAAAAAAATCTATCTTTGGTAAGCACCCATAAAGGTGGCTTCTCACGGTGCGTGATTCTAGGGTTTGTCACGCAACACGCACACGCTAATTTTCTCTCCCATGGTGGTATGTTCGGTTCGTCCGTCCGCACCGTGGGAAGCTGCTTTAATATATCAATGCATATCAAAGACAAAAATCATAGATCAAAGTAGGTAAATAAGAATTGTTCGTTGAATTTAGATAGAAGACTGTCTGATATTTTTTCGTGTTTTTGTGATATTTATACAATTTAATCCTGAAAAACTCGTCATAATGCCTCTCGTAGATATAACAAATCCTGATGTTATCAAGTTCCTCGTAGAAAATTATGAGAAAACCACGCGGCTTCGGATGAAATGGAATACGCTTCATGGGGAAAAAATGCAACATGCCGCTACTTTACAGCGTGAAGAGAAAGGCTATTATGAAACAGATGTCATCAGAGAGAATATGGCGGGGGGCATGGCAGCCATGACGAGGGATCATCGCACAGCCGCCTCTAACAGGCGACTCAAGGGCATTCGCGATGCCGTCCACGTCCCAGGCGTTTCTGATCTCAAAAAAGGACATTCCATTCCCGAAGTTGGACTCGGTAGCCCTAAAGACGATACTAGGCTAGCACGGTCAAACACTGATCTTACTCTTGATCCATTAATGCGCCCTATTGACCCAAAACAGATAGCCATCTTATACAAACCGATTCCGACTTATGGTCGTGAAGTTTACCTGAAGAGCAGAAACCGAAAGGCACCAGAGAAAAAGTATTACTTCGCGGAAACTAGCGGGTGGGTGTACGGGTGGAGGTTAGACGACAGCTATTTCAGAAGAAATGCTCCCAAGTGCGGTCGAGTTTGGAGACTAACACGGGACGTCAAGAGTAGAACGGGACCTCATCCGGATCCAGACCATTACACACACACCGCACCGCATGGCTCATTTAAATGCTCATGAATATTTCTTAATTTATTATATTAGTCATATATTTTTTAATTTTATTTTATTAATATTTTAGATGTATTTATTTTAGATAATTTGTTCATGTTTTAACACTTCGTTTTTTTAATATATAAATGAAATTCATTTTACATCTAAATTCATGTAATGAATGATGTATAAAGAAATATAACGTACTTCGTAACACAATTACTTATATTCTTTCGCTGATTAAGTG
Source organism: Watsonalla binaria (assembly GCA_929442735.1). Classification (NCBI taxonomy): domain Eukaryota; kingdom Metazoa; phylum Arthropoda; class Insecta; order Lepidoptera; family Drepanidae; genus Watsonalla; species Watsonalla binaria. The sequence continues at coordinate 6,020,126 of OV838932.1, forward strand.
TTTATTGGGACAAAACTGGGTATCCAAAGGTGCCTAACCCAAAGGCACGCTGAGTAAACCACACAATTAGAATTTTTACGTCAAAGATTAATAGATATTTGGATTATTCAACGATTTATAATTATGACACAATATTTGTTTTGCGGACGTGTGACGCTATCTATTTAATAATCTGGAAGATTATATATGGGCACATAGGGATTTGCTCAATAACTTCGTTTCATCTCTACGTGATTACGCCTTCTAATCAATAGCAGCTGAGGGTACGTGCCTTCTTATAACTTGTCTAGCCTCATAGATATAAATGTATGAATTGTTTTTTTACACTTTTATATATTATAGTATTTTTTACACGTCGTATACATACAATTTAAAGCATAAACTTTAAAATGCCACTTGATTACAGCAACCCTCACACTATTGCGTTTCTAAAGGAGAGCTATGAGAAAGAGAGTCATGATCGTTCATTCTGGTTTTCAAAGAATGAAGAAGATATCATTAAAAGGTCTACTTTTGGCGATCGTGTTACAAACTACACCCAAAAAGATGTAGACAAGATGCTAGTAGAACTTGGCATGCCCTCAATACGTGCAAACCACGAGATAAGTAGCACCTATCGACGAAAAAACTATCAATTCTGAAGACCAATTCTGTCTGAACGTAAAACTTCAGCAAGAAAAATTGGTGTTTCACAAGTAGTATTATCATCAAGTATGACAGATATGGAGAACGTGATCTTAGCCGGGACGAAAATGAAGCCTACGCCACCGAATGTAGCTGCGATCCTTTACCGACCACTCCCAGAAGGAGGACGCCGGAGCTACCTGAGGAAAAGGGATCGGATGATTCCAGAGGAAAAATATTATTTATGAAACTAGCAATAATGTATGACGTCTGGGCCCAAGTCACGGTAGATTTGGTTACTTTGATCATGATATGAAGAGCCGGGCTGGACTTCAGGCTGACCCTGCACATTTTCAAACACCTATGGGGAAAAATAAAACAATTTGCCCCATGTGATAGCACAATAAAGTATATTGCCACAAGTCTTAAGTACCTACTTAATTTGCAGCATCGTACCGTATACATATGTAACACTTCACTAAGCTCTTAATCAGCATTCACCAACAAGTAGACTGTTAGATTTATGTAGTTATATGAAATTGTTTGTTGAAATAGTTGCTCGTGTACCTATAAGCACTGCAGATAATTTTGGATCGATTTTACATATTATAGATAAAGTTGTGAAATTGTTACGAAAAAATATTTACATAAAATAAAGACAGCAAAATTTAACCCTATAGCGAAACACGTTCGCCCGGCAAACACAGGCTAATGGCCACATCGGGAGTAAACTTTTATCATCTAGTACCCACTGCGGCGAGTTCGCTACTTCAACTTTTATTTTACACTTAACCGTTGTCGACCGAGTTCGTGAGCTTAGTAAGGTTCTCCGCCGCTGAACAATTATCGTACAGTTTTAGCTGGTTTGCTAGGAGTAATTGCTCTGTTCGTAATGTTACCTAATTGAACAACTTTCGACAGTTTTCACACTAATCCTTTAAGTTATGTTTTTGATTGATTGATATATCGACGAAGCAAAAAGGGGTTAAATTTTGACTGGTACGTACCTATGCATGTATTTAATGTGTAGGGTCCCATTACCTCAATGTGATTCATAAACAAATAATATACAACACAACGCACGTGTAATAATAAAAATAGAAGACCAGTGTCTCGTAGCCGTTGCGTTCGTGCTAATTGAAACTTGGTCAAATACTAGCTCCTGGGTAATGAGTTTCAGTCCGTTCCCAGTTGACAGGCATGACTAAATTTCGATGAAAATAATTTTGCTACAGATATTAGTGAAAATCATATAACAATTTTTTTTAGATCATTCAGTGATAACAATTTGAACCTACCGTTGGGGTTTGGCAAAACAGCTTGTAAGAAATAGAAATATAAGAAATATAACATTTATTCACATGAAATATGGTACAAAGGGTTGGTTAAAGGTTACAAGAATCACATATTTCACCCGATTTTAGGGCATGTAAATATTAACTGAATTATCTAATGAAGTACTGCAGTTACATTTTAACCATATATTAAACATATCAGCATTAATTTTTTCAAACAGATACGTAAGGTGTCGATAGTGTTAAAATTAACAGTGGTTTCGAGTTACCATGTTCGTATTTTTCCTAACGGAATCAAACTATTATTACACCATATGATAATGTCGTTTATAATGATCGAATTCTGGAAAATAATGACATACCTGCTCACCTACATGAAATGCACGCGCTATTTACCATATGATCGATTTAATTTTAAACGAGGAAGGAATTTGGCTCTATAATAAAATGTATGAATACGTTTTGCAAATTAGCTGAGCTAGAGTGATATATGGGTAATTCTGAAAAAATCGCGCCCTCCAAGACATTGTCCACTTACCTCCTAGTGGAATGTAAGTAGTATAGTCGGCAAAAATACTCAAAAAATTTGAATTCACACACAAAATTCACTCAAGTAGATAACTCGGCTCACTTGAGTATAATATATCAAGCTAAATCTTGTGCCAACACTGCGCTGAATTCCCGTTATAAAAGTTGTTAACGATAGAAGTTTGTTGTTGCCTAAGTCCGTATAACGTATTCCCGTAGATCGCGGCACAATGCATCTAGATCCTGATAGTAGGTACTTAAATACATAACTACACAGATATATTGTAACTTTAAGCATTCACTTTAATTCATTAATGACCCGATTGAATTATATTATGGACTAAATGTGCCCCTCGGTTTCACCCGCGTTGGCTTTATTTCGCGGAACCCCATTTGTTTTTTTACAAATAAACGTAGCCTAAATTACTCCTTGTCACATCTACCACAGAAAGTCCCACTTAAATTGGTTCAGCCGTTTCAAAGAATACACGAACGAACAGACAGACGGAGAAAAAACTATAAATTGTTTTTTTATGTAAGGAGTGTATGTACTTAAAGAGTACGAATGAATTGTTCTATTAAAAGAATGCAAACTGGCGAAACCAGCTGATTGTATAAAACTAGTGCCTCGCTAGTGATCGCTCGCAACACCAAGGGACTCACAGAGCATAGAAAGACGGAACTGATTTCTGGGCTGTGGTGTCACTCAAAGGTGATTCATGACAATTATTGATTTCACCTCACCTTACTCACGCCAGTAAGAAAACATTAGTCTAAAGTAGTAGTAGTAGTTATTTGGCTGCGATCTCTGTAACGAGGAGTTATAGCCCGAATTCCGAATGCATAATTTGGGGTAATTAGGTACTGATCTAATTCTACGATCCGACCTAAATAAGGGTGGGTCAATTCGTACTAAATTGGATTGGGTGTTAATTTTATTCATATTTAAAACATCAGGACATACTACTTAACTCGTAGAAAATAAAGGCAATATATTTTTATTTTTTTATTATAATTACCTATCTCAAATATCATGCAAAAATATTTACAATTCTAACCATTCTTAATTCACATAAACATCACAAATAATCATCCATTCTGAATATCTTATAATATTCACATACTTATAGGACAGTTATAACTATGTTATTACTTATAAGATCACTACAAAACCTTTTATACGTCATCAAAAAGAAAGCATAAGAAAAAGACAGCATTAGCTGAAATCAATATGCAAACGGAACGGGGGGCCAACTATAATCGAGTAAGCAGCTCGTGTTGAGAGCTCCTTAGCTTTGATGTCTAATTTTACGGTACCAAAATTAAACACCATATGACAAGCCATTATGACAAGTCTATCATCATTTTTGAAACACGGTAAAGTGAATTTCTTCTTACATTAGTTATTATAATGCATCAGAGCGAAAATCTAATGCTTGGATATTTGTAGCGATCATACATTATGATTCCGTTTAGCGCTAGGTTTCTCAAAGACTTGTTTCATGCCGCCTCTGAAGTTAGTCAACCTCGCCGCGGCGCCTTCGTTGCTCCAAGCCGAGTCGAATTCTGTTGTATCTTGGTCTACAAGGTGAGTATATTTCGTACGACCTGAGCGACCGAATTTCTTCACTTGCATCACCTGGGGAAAGCACGTTAGGAATAAATAGATAAATGATAAATTATCGTCAAACAATGTTTCTGGCATCCATTAGAAACAAATTTAAATCTCGATTATTACAAAGCTACTGAATTGATTTAAGTAATGTTTAGAAGTAAAACGCATTTAAAAAATAGAGTATATGTTTTTTTTTTTTTTAATCAATATTTTTTTTTAACTCCGCATATTAGCGGGAACAGTGTGAGATGATTCACACGATTAAAACATTTTGCGAGTCTATTTTAATATGATTAATTTAAGAACATGTAAATAAGTAGACGTGTTTGCTTTGGGCTTACCTTAGGCAATACAGTCTTATCAAAGTGATCGTCCAATGTCGGTCCGGAGAAGTCTTGCTTGAACACCTCCTCCTCTTTGTCCAAGTAGAAAGCACCTCTGGAAATTAAAAAAATCAATGTATTACTCCAAAATTTTTTTTTCCCCTAATCAAATATATGTACTGTAATATTTTATTCGTAGTTAAATTAGCAAACATTATTTTTAATATTATTTAACACTAAAGATAAAGAAAAATTATACCATCTTTTCCTGGACTTCGTTTCTACAATTAGATACTGATTAAAGGGCTTTAGAATGATTAGATTGCTTTTAGATTTAGCTGATTAAGAATTATTCATGTTGATTGTACTTAAGCCTTCCTCCAGATATAATATACATATTATTTAAAAACTTAATAACAGACCAAGATTAGCCCATACCTACTAATACAGACGATTTGTTAGACTTTGGTATAAAATATATATGTAGATGAAAAGGGTATAATAAAATATAAAACAACCTAACCTGTGATAATACTTCTGCAGGAACTTGTATTTGCCCTTGACGGACTTGTTGGTGACCAGCTTAGGATTGAGCCGTTGTTCGACGCGGCGTTCCTCTTCTGTCATGTTGCGCATGCGCTCCACTGCCAATAACTCCTTCTCCACACTGTTTAAACATTATAATAATATATAAAATATTGAGAGCCGTGGTGGCCTCGGGGTTCGAGCAGTCGCCTGCTACACAAGCGACGCAAGTTCGAATCCCAGTGGGGCCCGTACCAATGAGTTTTTCTAAAAAAACTTATGTACAGTGTTTTCACACCACGTGCTTTACGGTGAAACAAAACATCGTGAGGAAACCTGCATATTTCTGAAACGTATTTCAAAGACGTATGTATAGTGCCTGAGACGGCGATAGACTCACCATCTGTCACGTTGGCAAATAGACTAATCAAATTCGGTGAAAAGTGGGTGTTGTGATAACAACAACCCTGCCTAGCCCTTCGGGGAATACAGGCGTGAGCATATGTATGTATGCAATATAAATACACTTGATGTCCCTTGCGGTATTACCCGTGTTATTCCTTATAACATAATCTATGGCAGTGAAAGTCCAGTTATAGACAACCCTAATTAGGGATTAAGATTTTTAGACAAGTTGTTGATTAACAAACGAAGTTGAACTTTATCGTTTATGTATTAATTTCCTATGATTTAAATCGCCAGTGTGTGCCTCGGAGAGAAGGTTAAGCCGTCGATGCCAATTTAATATCTTTGGCAATCGTTACAAGCATACCAATTTGGCGATTTTTCTTGAAACGGTCAGATGGCAGTCGCTTCTTATAAAAATCAGGTGATCAGCCACATCGGTTTGAATCAAGTGTCGACCACAACAATGTATGGGGGATAAAGATGATGATTGAAATGGAACATTAGACATCGAATTTTCTGTTGAAATACCATACAGAGTAACGCAGCTGCTGTTCAGTAAATAGATGATATACTTACGCCTCCCTCTCTTCCTTGTCCCGCTTGATCCTCTTCATTTCGCGCAGCTTCCACGCTTCGTATTCCAACTCATCGTTCTCATCGTCTGTGCACACGTCATTAATGTTGCCCTCTTTTTGCTCCCCCTGTAAAACATAATGGATATTCCTATATGTTCACTTTTAGGGTCACTACCCACCAGGAATGTGCGAGTTGTTAAGAATCGCTTGATTTCCTAACATAGCTGAGTAAAGTTTGTTCTTAACAAACATACACCTCGGCATGCATCCTCGCACATATTGAGGATTGATCCAAACCTAAACTGCGATCCAATATCGAATGGGTATTTTAATAGGTCCCCATCCACCAGTGCTGTAATAAACTCTTGTTTTACATAATTATATGTCACTATTCTTATTAGCTACACAATAGACTCTATAAAAAATAATCGTAAATAGTCGTATTTTAAAAATATTCAAATTCAAATTATCTTTATTTGATAAGGCAAAAAAGTGCTTTCGAAAATTCAGGATTATAAATATAACCGCCGTAAATTGCCAATTTCGCTGGATTACCTGCATATTCCTCTGCTCCGATCGTATGGTCTCCTCCACTAGCTTCAGCGCTTCCCTCCTCCTCTCTTCCTTCTCCTTCCTGGCTTCAACTTCCTCCTTCTTCTGTTGTTTCACTTTACGCTCCTTCTCTGCTACCGTCATCCTTTCTGATGCCCTCACGAACACTGGCTTCACTCTTGGGCCTTTGATAAATATAAAATACATGAAACTAGCTTCCGTACGCGGCTTTGCACGCATGGTTTTTGACCCAGAGAAGATAGTTTCCCAAAAAAACACAACCCATTTAACTCTTTTGGTTTTAACCTGCACCTCAAAGAGAACACACCTTCTAGGTAGACAGGACTTTGAATTTTATAGTGTATAGATGTATAGTTAACTTGTTATATTTAATTCTGAGACAAACTCACTTATAATATATAAATACTAGCTGTGCCCGGCAAACATTGTATTGCCATATTTTTTTTTGGCGTGATCACCCTTATCATTTAGGGGTATGAAAAATAAATGTTGACCAATTCTCAGCCTACCCGATCTGCACACAAAATTTCATACAAATTGGTCCAGCCCTTTCGGATGCTTATGTCTTATAAATAAATTATTTTACTATATATGGTACAGTAAAATTGTGTTGTGTTAATATAATATAAGAGATATAATATTAATAAGAATAACTGTAGTATTTTTTGCTCGCTCTATTAGTTAAAATTTTTTCATTCAGCCATGATCAGTAGCAAACATCCAGGTTTGAAATTAGTAAGGTTTGATTAAAAATACCTGTATCCTCTTCACTGTCTGTGTACTCAGTATCTGAAGAGCCACTCTCATCTTTTTCCGCATCCAACATTTCCTCTTCATCATCTCTGCCGAGTACTTCTTTCTCTGCTTCCCTGTACGACGTCAGAAGATGTTATCCACTTGTTATAGAAACATTGCTTACAAGAGGCATTAAGTCCACTGGGTAAAATTGTTTTGCAAGAATTGTATACGATAATAAATATATAGAAAATATTGCAAACAAAAAAAATACATATATTCTAAACCAAATAAATAACAAATTCTTAAAAAAACTAATTTGACTGGAACCCAAAATGTCCCTAGCATTAGTATCTGTAGTTGCATGGACATTTCCTTACAAATAAAGATTTAATGATAAAATAAAGTGTCATATACAGCTTACAAATAATTGTGTCTAGGGGAGTATATATAAATAAATGTCATTAGTACCTTGCAGCCAGCTTAGCTTTAAGGGCCTGGCGACGCCGTTCAATCTCCTCCTCATCGAGTTCATCTTCACTCTCAGAGCTGTCTCTGGCTTCCTCTGCACTAGATTCAGATTCTAGCTCCGGTTCCTCGTCGATAATCTCTGGTTTGTGTTCTGGACGACGCGTGGGAGACCGCGCTACACGAAGACGGCGAAGACGCGGATCGTCTACCTAGAAATTGTGAAATACATTTGAAAAAGATCTTGATTTATTAGTTAAGGCAAGGGTCAGGCACTTATTAATACCAAAGAACTGACCACTGGTTCAGGAACTAGCTTTTTGAGAAGAACTGGCTGAGACTCACATCTATACATCTATATCTATATCTATACAGATAAATAAAATTTAAGTATCTGTTCGTTATTCCAAAATAACAGCTTTTCAATAAATTCATATGAAAATATATATGGACTGATATAAAAAAACTGATTTATAAAAAAAAATCTCTGACTGTCTGTCTGTCTGTTTGTTCCGGAAAATCTCCGAAACAGCTGGACCAATTTTAATGGGACTATCACTGGCTGCGGTCATTATATCAAGAAGTCTGCAACACCACCTCCATGTTGCTGGCTGGCCCATAAATAATATAATGACTTCTTCTAGAAAAAAAATTTTACTGAATTTCAGCCCACTACATGCATATGCTCATGCCTGTATTCCCCAAAGGGGTAGACAGAGGTGTTGTTATCACAACACCCACTTTTCACTGAATTTGATTAAGTGCCAACTTGACAGATGGAGAGTCTATCGCCATCTCAGGCACTATACATACATCTTTGAATTACTTCTCAGAAATATGCAGGTTTCTTCACAATGTTTTCCTTCACCGTAAAGCATGTGGTGTGAAATCACTGTACATAAGTTGTTTAGAAAAACTTATTGGTACAGGCCCCGCTGGGATTCGAACTTGCGTCGCTTGCATAGCAGGCAACAGCTCTAACCCTGAGGCCACCACGGCTCTTCAGCCCACTTCCTATAGAAAAAATTATACAAATGTACGAAATTCTGAAGATGTGCTACAGTAAAAGTATACAAGTTTCAGCTAAAGATGTAAAAATACCACAGTAGCACTAGAGATGTACTCATAAGAATATTTTAGTTGTTATTATCAGTATTAAAACCAGTAGATAAATCTAAGCCATACTTCTTTCTCTGAATCACTGTGTTCCTCCTCCTTCTTAGATATAACTTGAGGTAAAGCTTGCTGTCTACGCTCAGGCCTCTGTTGTTCTATGAAGTCTTCTGCGTCAGAGTCTTCTGATGAAGACACTCCTTGAGCATAGTCTGGCTTTTTTCCTGATATGTACCTCTGGACTTTCACCTTTTTCATAGAAATTTCACCTATAACATTATTACAGATATGACACATTTTGTTTGTTAATATTATGAGATCTATTATGTGATAGTAACTGGATAGGATTAATAGAATCTGAGATTGCTATTGAATTAAGCAGTGAGCAGTAAAATAGTTTCTAAAAGATTCTCTAAAAGGCTCTTCTAAAAGATAGGATAGCTTTATTATACCTTTTTCATTGCGGACAGGTACAGCTCCTGCTGTGCTCTGTATACCAATAGGCTGAGCTGGTAAAACATTCATCTTGAAAACCCAGTGGTGTGGTTAGAAGTTCAGAATCTGTCGAAATTTAATCACTTGGCAGTGGCTTTATCGTATAATTTATAGAATTTGTAAAATTTATAGGTCTATATGCAAAAAACCATTCAAAAGAACCTCCAAAGAAACCAAAAAACGTTTATTGTCGTCGATCTACACACATTGATCTATATAAGTTCTTTAAATTACATACATTATTTTATTTTGTTTCTATCCGTCCTTTCACTCATTAGTCAGTCAATCAAATTGACACTAGACTAGTATAGCTGACAGATCAAGACAGCTTGCATCATGGATAGAGAAACATTTTCGCTTGTTTACGTTTTGTCATTCTACATTTTCTTGCAAGCCTTCTCTTTTTTCCGCTATCGTAGTATAATAGCAAAGAAAAGCCTTCATAAAACAGTAAATTTATGCTTAGATTAACTTTAAAGCATTTTTTTCATATCTGTGGTGTAAGCCAGTAACCACAATGTCGGTAGAGGTCATTGTCACAGATACATAATAAAAGTAAATGTCTGTGATGAATAGAACTAAATTTCAAACAAAAGCTTCAGTTGTGTATGTATGTGGAAATCATGTGAACAAACAAAACAAACGTAACACACACAAAAATAAGATTGTTTTGTGTGTGTGCGTTTGTGTTGGTTGACATTTGACTTTTGGTTAAATGATAGATAAGACAAGACGACAGGATAAAGTTATCTCATCTCATTTACTGTTTCAATTTAATAAGAGATTCCTTTCTTGAATTCACTCTATGTGTTCAGACATCTGTGGCCTGCGTCTGTAATTCATCAATTTCAACAGTGAAGAATACAATATTCAAGAATTTATACAACTTAATATGGCAGCACAGGCAGAACTTTCCAGTATAGATAAGCTTATTTCCAGTTCTCTTTCTGGCGAAGAATTAAAAGAATTTAATAGAATACATTACGGAAGACCAGAGCAGCGGGAAATCAAAATTAAAGAGGATAGCTTGTTGAAGGCCAAAAATTTTAACTATGAGATAGCAGCTTATGATTTTCCAGCACAGAAAGAGCAGACTAGAAGTCAGCGTAACATTAAAATAGGGGTCATTCAGAACTCAATCGGTACTTCTACTGATAAGCCAGTGGTTGAACAAAGGCAAGCTATTTTCAATAAGGTTGGAAATATAATACAGGCTGCAGCAGAAGAAGGAGTGAATATTCTATGTTTGCAAGAGGCATGGAGCATGCCATTTGCGTTCTGTACCAGAGAGAAACAACCATGGTGTGAATTTGCTGAATCGGCTCTAGAGGGGCCCAGTACTCAATTCTTGAAAGAGTATTGTGTCAAATATCAAATGGTTATAGTGTCACCTATCCTTGAAAGAGATGAAGCACATGGTGACACAATCTGGAACACTGCTGTAGTCATAAATGAAGCAGGAAAGGTTCTTGGAAAACACAGAAAAAATCATATTCCCCGTGTAGGGGATTTCAATGAGTCTACCTATTATTTTGAAGGGAACACTGGTCATCCAGTATTTGACACTAAATATGGCCGAATAGCAATAAATATCTGCTATGGTCGCCATCATCCACTTAATTGGCTGATGTTTGGGATAAATGGGGCAGACATTGTGTTCAACCCCTCCGCTACAGTAGCTGGCCTTAGTGAGCATCTATGGGCAGTTGAGGCTCGCAATGCTGCAATTGCTAATAGCTATTTCACTTGTGCTATAAACAGAGTTGGAACTGAGAGTTTCCCCAATGAGTTTACATCAGGAGATGGGAAACCGGCCCATAAAGAATTTGGCCACTTTTATGGTTCAAGTTATATCACTGCACCTGATGGAACTAGAACTCCGGGATTATCTAGAATCCAAGATGGTCTGCTTATTGCTCAGGTTGATTTGAATCTGTGTCGCCAAATAAAAGACAAATGGGGTTTCACAATGACTCAACGTTTAGAATTATACAGGGACAGTTTTAATAAGGTTCTGGACCCAAATTATGAACGTCAGATAATAAGTAAAGACTCATAATCTTTATTTACCAAAATGAAACAATACAAGGGTCATGATTGTTAGTATAAGATTATGTAAATATACTAAAAACTTTTATATTTTATTCACATAATATACCATAAATAAACTTTATCATTTGTTCATGTGGCTTTTTATTTGAGGTATAATGAAATAAAACAACCATGTATAAAACATTAATTATGTACCAATGAGAATAATACAGAAAATCAGCTATACATAAATGTGGGGTGTTAAAATGGGGTACATCCAGATAACCATTAATATTGCAGAAACCATTTGCTATTTGAGCAAATTACACTTGTTTCTACAATTATAACAAGTCAATGAAACTTGTTAGTATTAACATTTGCTACATAATGTGAAACTATAATTTGTGTACATAAGTAAAGATGCAACAATTGCACATATTGATCAACAACATGAACATCTTATTGCAATGTTGGAAAAAATAACAATGGATTTAAGCTGTATGTACCCCAGTTTGTTGGCTGTAAAATTAGTTTATCACTAAGCACTAATACTCTATGCAGTCTTTGCACGGATGGCAGCACGCTTGCCAGTAACAGCCTGGAAACCAGACTTAATGCTAGCCACAGAGCAACGGGACCCACATGTCTCACACTGAAGGAAGAATAGTCGGGTGTCTTTCTGTAAGATGGTGTCTGGGGAGCGACAAGTATGACATGTTACATATTCCTTGATATACCGGCGGAGAACATTCTCTATCTGCTTCTGCTGAAAGCGGCCCTTAATAATCAGTTGACTGTTACCATCCACAGAACCACTGGTACCTAACTCAGCCAACAAGAAATCTAATAAGTGCTTGGGCTGCCTATGTAGGGTTTTGCAAATTTCTGTGAAATTAGCAAAAGAAGTCTTCTTCGTGCCAATTCTGACAACCTGTGGAGGCCTCATGATGAATTTCTGCTTCTTGCCTGACACCATGCTGGGGTTTTTCTCCCGCATGATATCGAATACACGCTCCAGCAACTCATCAAATGTGTAATCCCGTTCACTGCCAACCCAGTCCGCATCCACATCCTCCACATTCTCCTGCTCATCACCTCTATTGTCATTCTCTACCACCAACTCTTCCAGGTTTTTCTTCTTCTTCTTCTTTTTGGTCCTAGTGAAGTCTATGTCAAGGTCCAAGTCGTCGACTACCTCTTCCTCCTGCTGAGGTTCAGGTTCCTCCGCCGGCGGTGTCTCTGGCAAAGCGTTGTCAATCTCTTCTAAATTAAAGAAGGTCTTCTTTTTCTTCTTCTTCTTTTTCCCGAAATTGTCTAAATCGAGGTTATCGTCCTCAGGTAAGTCTACGTCACCCGTCTCTGCTGGTGCTTCCATACTCGTGCTCTCACCTTGTTCTGCCATAGCGGCATCCATATCAAAGCCAGTCTTCTTCTTCTTTTTCTTTTTTAAAGAAGGATCAAATACCATATCTTCGTCCATGATTTAAAACACAAAGTATTAAGTTATCCCTGAACAAATTTAACTTGGTTAGAACAATTTGGCAGGTGGCATTAAATGTCAAATAATAAAATGGAATTGCATCAGCTTTTCTTTCGTTCAGTAATAAATAAATATCAAAGCTCGCACTTTATCAACAAAATAAATTAATCTTGCAACACACAAAAACTCTAATGTTTTGTGCCTAATAGGCACAAAACTTCCTACGCAACAAATTAAAGATTTTCCAATCCTCGTTTTCAGTCAGTATTCCCAATATTTTTGTCGTTCTTGACTCGTACATGAATGAATGTTAATACATAGTAAAGTATTTTATTTTACCAAAATTAGGGATGCGATCTGAGAACTATTTATAAATCGATATTTGGCAGAATTTATTCAGTGAATCTATATTTTAAGTTGTAAATGCAAATTCGATCTCACTTCTATTCGTGAGGCGATTTATAAATCGATCTTATATTGGAGTGAATTGCCATCCCTAACCAAAATCAAAAGAACTGAATTTTAGCAATTATTTGTCTATGGTTGAAATATGGCTATCTAATCTATAGGGCTGCAATGCATGATTTTTGGAGTGAATCGAGTGATTTCAAATTGCCTTGTTTTGCCAAGTTAATCTTGTTTAAAATTAAAATAAATAAATGTTTGCGTACAAAATTGTAGTTGCTAATAGTCATAATTAATCAAGACACGAAAACTAAATTGAGCACTTGAATCTCTCGTCATAAAAATCGAACAGTATCGTGCACCCCTACCAAATTGACATTTAATTTCTTCCTTCAATCAGGAAGAAGAGTAAAGAAAAAATAACCTATAATTAAATTGAAACTTTTTATAAAGTTTATCTAAATGCATTCCATTCGAATGCACAGAACATTTCCCAAACTTAAGAGTATAAAGTTCAGATATCAATCGCAAGCCTTACAATTAGAACAAAATGAATACACAGAGACTCCGGAATATCCTCCTATACAGGACCAATCCCTTCAGGCAAGGAAATTACGGGAAAGAGAAACGCTATATAATAAAATCAAGAATATCAACACCATTGAAGAGAAGCAAATAGCTTTAAACATGCCCCGTTATTTCGGCTGGAGATGCGTTATGTTGAGTGATGAGTACGTTCCATATAACGCCATGCCTCTGGTGCAGTGTTACACAAGAAGTCACTTCATACCAGTAGATAAACTTCCTGAGATATACAACGAAACGGAACAAACAGCCAGCACCATTGTTTCGGAAATTAAGTCGTACATTGAAGATGCAATTGCTACTGAAAATGAGGGATTGGAGTATGTTCTCTATTTAACTTGCAATTTTTAAGTTTATCTTTGTGTAACTTTGTAACTTTAATCAAGTACTATTACAGGCGAAATTTTACTATATCCAATGACAAATCAGAGAAGCCACAGTTGGAAAATGCTTTAGCTAAGTGTATTGTGAGACAAATCAACAGAGTTATCACAAACAATCTAACGGACAAAGTACCACACATATTACCTGCCCAGGTATTATACACATTGTTTATTCTGTTTGTAATTCCGAAATAATAGATGTTCTCTAAATGCATATGAAAGTATTAAGTAGTAAGTAGGTACTGAAGTAAAACAAATTATCATAATTTTTCTCTGTCTGTTTATTTTGGGTAATCTCTGAAACAGCTGTATCGAATTTAACGGGACTTCCAATGGCATAAGGCTAATTTTACATGGAGTAACTTAGGCTATTTTTATTTAAAAAAAACATCTAGTGTTGGGAATTAAATTCTTTCTTTCATTTGTTTATTTAATGGTGTTGCTTGAGTAGAACTATTCTGCCTATGTCAAGTGATTGTTGAGAAAAAGTCTTGTAACCTGTTTTAAAATATGTGCAGTAACCCATTGGATTCCTCGCGCAAATGTATTTCGGGAATGAAATTAAATCTATGCGGGTGAAACAGTGGGGCACAGATAGTTTTATTATAATATAGATACTGAAAACAGAACATTCATACTAGACCAAAACCAGACTAAAACTATCTTTTTTGAAATCCATAGTACAAAAAGTGATGGAACTACTTTTATACCAAGGATGGTTTTTAACGCGTTACATGCTGCTAAGGATGTGTATGTGCGTCCAACTGTAAGAGAATTTACGAAGAAGTTGAAATGTTAGCAATAAATGTTTTAATGTAAATGTGTTTAAGGTAAATGCTTATTTTTTACAGGTCGACTATGATCCCCGTCTTGAAGCATTTTGGTTTGTTGGAGGTGTGGATGTACCTGCTAATGTGATCAAATGGAGGAAACAGTATCCTTGGCTCAAAGATCGCTTAAATGAGAATGTTGACAGACCTGTGCAATATATAGGTTGGTTACTAAGATTTTATTCTAGGGCAAGATATACAGTTAAATCAGTAAATAATTAAATGTTTAAGTACATTACTGTAAGATGTATTAAAACATACATACATATGCTCACGCCTGTATTCCCGGAAGGGGTAGGCAGAGGTGTTGTTATCACAACACCCACTTTTCACCGAAGATGATTAAGTGCCAATGTGACAGATGGTGAGTCCATTGCCGTCACAGACACTTTACATACGTCATTGAATTACTTCTCAGAAATATGCAGCTTTCCTCACAATGTTTTCCTTCACCGTAAAGCAGTGGTGTGAAATCACTACATAAGTTTTTTAGAAAAACATATTGGTACAGGCCCCGCTGGGATTCAAACTTGCGTCACTTACGTAGCAGGCGACTTCTCAAACCTCAAGGCCACCACTCTAATGTATTTAAACTTATAAATAATTGATTTAAGAAATTTATCCATACATAATAGTTATAATAATTGTGCCTCTCACCTTACTGTACCCTAACAAGGTTGTTAGGTATAACTTTATATGTTATAACCATTATTATTCAGTTTATACTGTGTATAAATGTAACTAACTTGTGCAATAAATAAATGAACATGAATGAAATAAAATATGTTCACATATTTTTCAGGGTCACCATTACTAACAATGAGGAGCCGTTTACCTTTAAAGCCTCTTGTGCCATATAGTGAAGCAGAGAACCCTGACTTCAAGGTGGCCAAATTCACACATGTTCCCAAATCTGTTGGATATCATGAAGACCATAGACATGGCACCAATATTCCAGGTAGTGTAACATCACTTGACCAAATGATGAAGACAGGTACAGCTGCCGTCACAAGTTATAAGCGCTCAGCGAAAAAAGTGGGTTTCTGCGCATGTATTTTATTCACATCGCGCCTTACACACAGTCAGACAGACTCAAAATTAAAACAGCGCATTCGAGGTCGGCGCTAATAAATCGCGGCGGCACATGTACATATAATATTTTACATACATATAAATAAGTAATTTTGATTGTGTACACTGATATCATTTATGTTTTCAGGGTTTTGGCCTGGAGACCAAGATGAATATGGCCTAATAGCCTACCATGGACGAGGCCACCTTTTAGCCAGACGGGAGTCATATGGCCCAGAGGACAACCTAGAGGCTATACATTGTCAAGCCATGAAAGCTAGCTTTGGCTGGCTGCTGGCTCAGGCCAACTACCAGGGCTTTACCACATATAATGACATAACTTATCCTCTTGTTACACAAACTGCTATTACCAATGGTCAACTATGGTCACTGTATGCATATCAACTCAACACAATCGAAATGCATGGTGAAAAGATGGATGAGAATAAAAAACATAACATTTGCTTTGGTACAAAACCACTGAAATTATATGATAGTATAGAAAACGGTAAAGTCAAGGGGTTGAATGAAGAGGTATTGAAGATGTTAATTCAATTTTATTTGAACACACCAGAGGAGCGAGACCATGATATGAAACCATATCTTGGTCAAGAAGAACAAGTTATTGCTGATATTGAAAATGATCGGAGGAGGTGCTGGTTGGAGGAAAGGTACAAATTACTTGTGTCCAACAGACCAAAGCATTTCTTGATGCCTGAAGTCTACCTCTGGGAAAAGATATACAAAATTGAACATAAAACCAGATTCCTTGAGGCTAAGCGCCGCCCATTTGAACTGGACATTAATCCATTTACAAGAAGATTGGATGAACATCTTCCAAGATATATACCAAGAGTTTTGCGAAAGCACCCCAAGTCTAAAACGAGGTTTGAGGTCACTTACTATCCTAGAGTGTAATTTCGTAGTTGTAGTTTTGAAGTGTAGTTATTTATAATATTACACGTCTACCTGGACCCTTCCGGTAAGGCGTGTAAATATGTATGAATGTAATATATTCGTTTATACGCAAAGAATCTAGTTTAATTTTTCTGATTCCTTTATACTTTGTCTATACTTTATTTGTCATTTTATTCATGCAATACAATAAAAGTTTACTTATAGTCCTCTATCTATGGAAATAGCCCGACTACTGTATGCCGCTAACTACTTTTAATAAAGTATGATTCCGGTATGAACTTTGTTACCAAACCCTCCATAAAGCACCTTGTGATTTCATTAAACACGAGGCAATTTGGTCTGAATGATCCTAGCATATTTTAAATATATTTTCTGTGGAGCGCATTTAAACGATGCAAATAAATTACAATAATAATCGACTAAAGGCGGAATCAAAGACTAAAGTAAAAATAGACAAAACTAGGTCTAAGATTATAAGTATTTCTTATGGCAACACTCTATCTATTCTTCCTTCTGTCAAAGTCAAATTATGACAGACAAAAACTAATTGATTTTACTTCGAATCGGAATTATAATGCGCTTTGAGTATTTTATAACCTAATGTAAATGTTGTGTATTTCATAATGAAGAATTTGGACGTATTGAATCTATCTGTGAAGGAGCTGAAAAATCTAACAAAAAACTCCAAAGAGAAATTATGTGTCTGTCATGGACATGATGAAGAGACTGGTATAGGCGAGTTGTATGTTTGTACACATAACCTTATTGTGTCGAATTTCGACTACAATGGTGAAGAAAAATGGTTATTAGATTTGTCTGAAGAAACTGCAGCAGTTAATAGGCCCTTGAATGTGACATTTCTTACTCTACCTGGAACTTTATGCGTTGGCCTCGCTAATGGGGATATTTATACCATCAGCGATGGCGGCAATACGTGCGAGCTTCCTGGATTGTGTGATCACGGCTTACTGGTAAGAATGAATTTCATGGCGTTATCTTTATTCACCCTGCTTATAAAATTTATAAAAATTTAAGTTATCTTAAAATATGTACATTGTTTTTGTGTAAAGGCAATGGAATGGAGTCCGGATCAAGAGCTGCTGGTTCTGGTTACTAATAAGTTGAACTCAATTCTCATGACGTGTACATTTGACCCAATTGGGGAAGTGAATCTCCTTAGTGAGGAGTTTGGGGGATCACGATTTGTTACCGTCGGCTGGGGAAAGAAAGAGACCCAATTTCATGGCTCCGAAGGAAAGCAAGCTGCTAAGGTCAAAACGGAGGTCAGCGCTGGTAAGGAATAGTTTAAATTTAAATCTATAATAGTTATCTGCACAGATAAATAATATTGAATTGACTTATTCTACACAACAGCTTTTCACTAGTTGCATATAAAAGGATATGAGGTACTTAAATAAAAAAGTTGTTAGTATTTGGGTGCCTGTTTGTTATGGCCAATATCAGGACCAATGGTTAGACCAATTTTAATCAATTTTAGCTGGTGTTATATACATAAAAAGTAAATTATGCTATTTTTATTTTAGAAAATAAAAATATAACTTAGTGACAAAATACAGTGTGGGTTAACTGCAAAGCACTGTAAATAGTAGTTTGTAAATATGTTATTTGTAATTGAATGTTTATCCCAGATCCACAAACAACATCAGACAATATTGTGAAGATCACATGGAAAGGAGATGGTAGCTTATATGCTGTTGGCTTTACAATGGATGGGATAAGACGATTCAAGGTGTTTGACAGGGAAGGGGAGCTACAGTACACTAGTGAGAAGCAACAAGGGTTAGAAGCCAACCTGGCTTGGAGACCAAGTGGCAATCTGATTGCAACAACACAGAAACTACCTGACAAATACACAGTATCATTCTTCGAAAAGAATGGTTTGAAACATGGAGAATTCAGTATACCAGTTAACTCTACTACTATTGTGGAAGATCTATTTTGGAGTTCAGACTCAGAAATACTGACCCTGCAGTGTAGAGACACACAAGCAAATACACAACAATTACTGTTGTACACAATAAGTAATTACCATTGGTATTTAAAACAGACATTGTCTTTTAACTCTGAGCAGAGAATTTGCAAAATCATGTGGATTGATGATTTTGATGTTGCAATCAATAAGAAGTTACATGTTATTTTGTATAATGGTCAATACATCACATATACTTGGGTATGGAATCTTGATCATAGTCGAGGCAGGGGAGATGAAGATGATGCAGTAATTACTGTAATAGATGGAAAAAAGTTATTGTTGACAGGTTTTAGACAAACTATTGTACCTCCACCTATGGCAGCAGCAGAAATTGAAATAGATGATTTTATTAACTCAGTCCATTTTGCTCCACCGCAGCAATCAGAACAAAATATTGATACAAACTCTTTCTTTGTATGCACTGCTGGTAACAAGTTAGTATTTTATGAGCAAACACAAAAGTTTCCACTCCAGTATAAATTCTCCAAAACTGTACAATTTGAGATATATGAGTTTCCATTTCAGTACTATAACTTGTATTGGATGAAATCTGACATCATTTTTGGTATCACAGCAAATTATGAAATTGGATACTGTCTGTGTGAGTTTAAAGTGGAGGCAAATATTGCTAGGTTAGTCAATGCTGTTCTATTACCTGGTCCAGTAATAAGAATGAATTCACACCCATCAAATAGTTCCATTTTATTCCTGCAACTAAATAATGGAGACATAGGTCAGTATACATTAGGAGGAGATATTGAACCTCTAGATTTAACCTTTAATACTCCATGTCCACGGTTCAATGTGTTATCAATTGATGGTTTCAACCACTTTTTGGGACTTTCTCCAAAAGGAAATTTCTTTGTTGATCATATAATAGTCCTCAATAATGTAAGTTCCTTTCATGTGCATACACATTTTCTTCTAATCACAACACTGCAACATGTGCTGTTGTGTGTCGAAATTTCATCTTCTGGTCTAAGTGCCATCATGGAACATCAAAAAAATGAATCTGAGCTTGTTTATACGAGGAAAATTGAAAGAGGTGCAAAATTAGTAATAGCAGTTCCCAATGACACAAGAACAGTATTCCAAATGCCAAGAGGTAATCTTGAAACAATTCAACCTAGACCCCTGTCGTTGAAGATTATTGGGGAATACCTAGATCTTTTAAAATACCATGATGCATTTGATTTAATGAGGAAACAGAGAATCAATTTAAACCTTATTTATGACCATGATCCAATTAAGTTTGAATATAATATTGACACCTTTTTGGATACAATTAAAAATAATTCCTGGCTGAATCTATTTCTGTCGGAATTGGAGAATGTTGATGTTACTAAAACAATGTATGCAAGTACTTACTCTGGAAGGAATAAGAATTTAAATAGACTCAACGTTCATTGGTCAACAAAAGTTCAAAGAATTTGTGACAATGTTAGAGAACACTTAAAAAAGAGATCAGACAGTGATAGCAAAATACTACCTTTACTCACAACACATGTTAAGAAAAATAATGTAGAAGATCTAGAAATGGCTTTGACCATTATCAAAGAGCTGAAATCGCAAGAATCGGAGGGTACCAAGCTATCAGTTGGTTCAGATGAGGCACTCAAATATTTGCTTTACATGGTTGATGTAAGCCAGCTTTTTGATGTATCTCTAGGCATGTATGACTTTGACTTAGTGCTGCTAGTGGCCACTAAATCACAAAAGGATCCAAAAGAATACATTCCAATGTTGAATGAATTGAATGAGATGGACGAGAACTACAAAGGATTCAGCATAAACAAACATCTAAAAAGGTTTGATAGGGCAGTGGAGTGCCTTGCCAAGTGTGGCTCTGAAAGACACAATGAACTGAAGACATTTGTGAAGTACCACAGCCTGTACAGGGAAGCATTGAGATTGTTTTCCCCAGCTGATGATGTTTACAAGCAAATATCTGATGATTTCGGGCAATATCTTAAATTAAAGAAGCAGTTTGTGGAAGCTGGAATTGTTTATGAAAGATCTAATAATTATGATAAGGCTATAGAATGCTATAAAGATGCTGTAGAATGGGAATTAGCAATCAAGTTAGCTCAAACATGGCCCAAAGAGCAATTTAAAGACTTATGCTGGTAAGTATTTTGTGTTGGTTGTTGCATGCATTTTTAGGTGACCAAATAATTATTTAGTTAACTTATTACCTTTCAGGGAACTCGTGAACGCGTTAAATGATGAGAGACGCCATACAGAAGCTTTGGTAGTCTTAGAACAGTTTTATGATGGTAAAGAAGAAGCAATCCAGTATGCAATAGAATGTGGACACTACAGAACGGCGCTGAGACTCGTCACCCAATACAATATGCTTGATAAGAAGGGTATGATCCTAATTTATACGAATAAGCTATAATGTGGAATTCAACTTCTATTATTGTTCTCACCCTTAATTCATATAAGTATTTAAAACTTACAATTTGAAACAAATTTGTTGACAGAAAAAATATTGCAAGCAATATTAGAAGACTTCAAAAACCTAAAAGAACAAATTGATACAAACTGGTCCAACTTCGTGAGACATCGTGACAGACTGCGTGTCGTCAGGGAAAACAAGGTGGCAAACCCGGTGGAATTTGAGTCTTACACAAATAAAGACTGTGATCTATATTCAGATGCAGGAAGCACACTCGCTTCTTCATCCAGAGGTTCTAGGTAACTAGACCAATTATTTTACACTAGCTTTTACCCGCGATTTCAAATGCGGACGGCATTTGGATACCCCATTTAAAATATTAGTATTGATTATCGATTGAAATTCTATTGAGAAGATAAGACACTTGGCTGTGACATAACAAGCAAAGGAACTTAAAAAAACATAATTTTCTTTTTTATTGCAGTAGGAGTCATAGATCAAGCAAGAATAGGAGGAAGCACGAGCGTAAAGTTGCTTCACTGAAAGAGGGTTCTCAGTATGAGGATGTTGCACTGGTAATAGCTCTCCATACCCTCGTGACTTCATCATTTGAGATGAGGTCGGTGGTCAAAGAAATTGTTATAGCACTGAGTTGCTGTGATAATGATAAGGAGGCGTTTATCTTGCAGGTAAAACTTTTCCACCACAAACCCTCTTATTACAAAACATAAGACTAAGATAGTCCTTGTCTAGTCTTCGTTTAAACTATGTTTCGTAATAAGGAGAACCCTTTCCCCTTATTACAAAACAATTTTTTTTTTATAAAAGGAGAAAACATCTTAAATAAAATATCTGTTACAGATATCTTTAGAAAAGTTACTAAAAGAAATGAAAGATAGCTTCAAAGATATTTGGACAAATGAATTTGTATTAGAAGCAACTAATGCATCCATCGCTGCTCTGAATGTTCCCGAAGGTTGCAGTGTTATTCCCCAAGGAATAGCTTCACTTGGTGAGTTCAGCAAGCTTTTATTTTTTTTAAGGTGTCATCCTGTTTTATTATTAATGTTTATTTTTTATTTCAGAACCCCATTTAAGATTTGCACCTGTCATTCAGGAAATGAATTGGAAGCTTGAAGGTCTTCTTTAAATGTTGTTAAATATATATAATAATGTACATTAAGTAAAATAAAGTAATGTAAGGAAAAAAATATTTAATAAACTATCACACATTGTTTTTAATAATACCACTTCCATGTAACATCTTACTTGCTATAACATTTGGGGGAACAGAAGAAACATTCAAAATCGACTAAGCTGCTTCTGTTGGTATCAAACACGACCACTCTGAAGAAATCCTTAAGATCATACTCCTTGTTGATATAAAATGCATCATTCACCACTGAGTTGCCGCACACACACATATTAGCATTATCTAACAAGTCCACTAAGGTCCAAGGTATCAAATTTGGAGCATAGTATATCTTGTATTTCAGTACTATTTTTGAGGCCATACTGACCAAATTGCCATTATGATATTCCCATGGTGAGTGTGTTTTTACTTGTGGGGCGACTGTAAGTTTATGGTGAAACTTGTTTGTTGAAAGGTCTATATATTCCAGACGGCACTGCATCAGGCTGCATGGCAGAGATTCTAATTCATTTTTTGATATTGTTAAATATCTGAAAAAAATATGTTCATTCTTTATTTATATTTAAAAGAATCGGTTAAAATAAATTATTTGAATGATGTTGCTTGACAAAACATGAATAGGCCTGGACTATGGGATATCAAGCAGGAAAATGTCATACCAACTACCTTGAAGAAATTAATTTAGACAAAATCAATTAACAAAGGATAGTAAAGCACCAGAGTTACTAGATAGAACAAGAAAAATATGAATGATGTGAAACAAGTCTGAAGTACACCCTTATGGCAAAACAATTCCTAAGATAATCCTTGGTGTGAAGATTGTTCCAAATGAGATGGAAATAGTTTTCACTCAGAGTTTGGTGTAGTCTTGGTTTAAAAGATGTTTTGTGATATGTGTATGCATTAATTATTGTATGGATTAATTATTAATTCTATATGTATATATACCTTAGACTACTGATGCGGCCTACAGTGGCTGGTAGTTTATCAATCATATTGTTATCCAGTTTCAAAGTAACTAGTTTTTGCAACTTCCAAATGGCCTTAGGTAGGTGTCCCAACTTGTTCCCACTTAAATCCAGTAGTTTCAGGGTTCTTGTGATCTGTAAGTAGAAAAACATGTATGACATCTTACAATATACCTCTCAGATATAGAGACCCCAGAATAATTTACAAGGTTCCATATAAAATAGGGTGGGCATAGTAATAATGATAGTTGATAAGCAGTAATTAGTTTCCATTAGGACAAACTTATTTTGTCTAATGCCCACTTAGAAAACTGTTATTTTGTTTCGCCTCGGCCTTATTGCTGATGTTTCGAAGAGTAACTTAGGCTACTTTTATTTAACAAACAAATTGAGGTTTTAGGACGAATTCACTGCTAACGATGCGTCTGTGCACCCAACTGTTAGAGATTTTACGAAGTAGATGAAATGTTAGCAGTGAATGTGTTAAATCTTGACAGGTGAAACTGTAGGGCACAGATAGTTAGATATAACAATGAACTAATGATCCGTGGTAGCTTTGAGGTTTGAGCAGTCACCTGCTACACAAGTTCGAATCCCAGCGGGGCTTGTACCAATGAGTTTTACTAAAAAACGTATGTACAGTGATTTCACACCTTATGCTTTTCGGTGAAGGAAAACATCGTGAGGAAATCTGCATATTTCTGAGAATTAATTCAATGACTAATGTAAAGTGTCTGAGACGGCGATGGACTCACCATCTGTCAAGTTGGCACTTAATCATCTTTGGCGAAAAGTGGGTGTTGTGATTACAACACCTTTGCCTACCCCTTCGGGGAATACAGGTGTGTGCATATGTATGTATGTATGTAACAAATAAATGGATGTTGTGTAGTAGATTTTTTTCAGTGAATGTTAAAATGTTAAGATAAATAACATTAGCACTCTCCAATTTTTTCCGAGCTGTAACTGCCCTTTAGGCCTCCAGTGCCTGCAAGGGGGGCATTATCACTCACTTTGGGAACCAATGCATAGAGACCCCACAATTAGGAATTCAACACAATGTAAAGTCAATGCTACATGCCAGTATGCTTGATTATACTAAATACTATGAATTGTATAACTTTCACAATTCCATACCTGTGGTCCGAGAAGCCACCTCCAGTCAACTTGTCCCTTGACGCCTAATTGGTTATTAGCTAGATATAGTTCACATAAACTAGGCAATCTCCCTGCAAAAAAGGAGGTAAGTACCTATAAGATTTTTCAGCATTTTTTTTTCTTCAGGAAGTAAGGGTGCTTTTTTTAAAATCATTAAAGATCCCAACTTAAGAAGTTACACTGTAAAATATGGAAATAGCGTATGTATAATGTATGTTATGGGTTTAGTAACTTACC
Organism: Watsonalla binaria; assembly: GCA_929442735.1. NCBI lineage: Eukaryota > Metazoa > Arthropoda > Insecta > Lepidoptera > Drepanidae > Watsonalla > Watsonalla binaria. The sequence goes on from OV838932.1 coordinate 6,045,016, forward strand.
AAATTCTGGAGGTATTTTCTCTATCTCATTATTACTCAAATCTAAAACTACAAGATGTCTCAGCAGCAATATTTCCCGACGAAAATTACACAATTTCAGGCCATTAATATATAAAGATTCTAAAGTCCGAGGTAGGCCCTTAGCTGGGAAGTCACTTCGGGTATGTATCACTAGTTTTGTGGGTGCATTATCCTTTGCTGTTACAGAAATATTACATAAACTGGATATTTGCAAATTCTTTACATCACCAGTAAGACATGATTTTATCAATCTCATAAAGCATTTCAACTGTATTGCTTCACTTCTAATACACAAATCATGAGGTGGATCTTCAAACCTTATTGTGGATTTCCCTTCATTTATACACTTTACAAACACCTGTTTGATACTCTTCACTCGATATTTAATTCCAGTTTTATTTAATGATGAAAAATGAATAATGAAATACTCAGTCCCACTCTTTGGCTCCTTTCCTAAAGCCAGTGTTGATTTTAAGTATTTTCCATTTGATCGTACATTTAAATTACTGTGCAATCTATTCACAACTTCCACTTGGCATTGCAATTTCATCTTTTTGGAAAATAATGATTTCAAGAAGTACAAGTATAAGCAGTGGAAACTAAATTAAATTGAAAAGTTGGCTCAATCTCGTAACACATTAGTTACATGTAGCTAATCCCTATTTTATCTATCAATCAGCTAAATCAAAAGGAGACACGAAAGAATACTCAGCACATGTCGGTACTAATAATTTCGAATAAAGAAGTATGCAATTTAGAGCTTATATTATAAAGAAATCGTAGAAATCAGTAGAACTAGACAAAAATAAATAAATCCGTTTCTCGCGCCATGTAAATATGCCATGACAGGACGAGGACAGCCAAACAAAACCGACAGTTTTTTGTTACCTATAGCACAACCTACATAAATTAAAAAAATAAAACAAGCCAATGACTAAATAATAACGATGGATTAATTAGCAATCGCATTCATATTTTATGCGCTACTCGCTATTAAAGCATTTAACTAATTACTACTTTGCAGCTTTGCATGAAGAGCTTAATTGCTCACTTTTAAAGGCTGCATTCAAGTTTATCAGGAAATTCGAATACCTGTGATCCCGATCGGTCCCCTAGAATGACAAAAATACTTCTAAACTTTCCCTTGTGCGGTAGACATGAGAAAATTTACTAACGTATCCCAATTTGGGTTGACAGGAAAGTACCCTAAGCTAGTTGTTTTTTTTCTATTCCTAGCATTTTTTTTCTTGATCGAAAAAGCCAAAATTTTGACGAAGAAAAAAATTGTGGCGTCATAGACACAAAAAAATATAGATTGACGTTATATGGCTTGACACTCTCGATACGATAACTAATTTATATTATTGGTAATACTTTAAATCTGTGTTATTATATTTTTAAATAATTGCAACATTACTATTGACTGTCTATCCGTTGAAAGCCCCCTTTTGCCGTTTTTTTTGTACCTAGTTTATCTACTAAACTAAATATTTATCCACGCAGAAGATTCTACAGGACAGTAGGTATGTAAGTTAAGAATGTTCTTGTATTTAATTGAAATATCGCAAATCATAATAAAATCAGGCACAAATTATAAAATATGTTTATTTACGTGTTACTTTTATTTAACAGCTACATAATCAATACACCTATATACACCCATTTTATACCTTTTATTTATCCAGTTTAATAACTCCGATAATTGGATAAAACTATTGTTAACGTGTACATTAACTTTAATAAATTCAGCATCTCAATCGGAAAATGGCTGCGCTCGTCGTTCAATCTCGCTTTGCCGGCCTTAAGATAGAGGATGACGACTACCCTACCTCTAGCGAAAGTCAGAAGTCGAAGAAGACTAAAGCTAGCACGGTCAAAAAGCCCGAGCCCACCAAGAAAGTCAAAAACACCAACCCCAAAACCCAGGTTTGTTTACTTACTAGAAAACTATTAGACATATAAAACTCTTTTACTGAGCTTCCATTACTGCCTCCTTTACATTCATGAACTTATAATAAATTTACCATGATGGTCTGCACAGTTTTACAGCTCCAATAAGTATTTTTTTATTACCATATGTTAGAAATTGTTCATCCATTTTATCAGAGTTGTGATATTTTAATTTATTTCCCAGTTAATTATGTTGCTTAAAACACATACAGTGTTCACAGGAACTTTACATATAAATAATATATTGATTACAATTTTTTAACATGTCTCCCAAGGGTTCCTAGATACACCCCTAAGAGTCCAGTTAGGAAAAAAACCTGAGATTTATTCATATCTTAAAATTTTGATTGTACAGTATTATGGTTATTATTTAAAATAAAAAAGTAGAATTATATAATGGGTGTAATGTGTAAATCTACACCTATATTATAAAGAGGAATGATTTGATTGTTTTTTTGTTTGTTTGCATTGAATAGGCTCTGAAACTACATGACTGATTAGAAAAATTATTTCAATAATTTTTTTTGTTGGATATCTACAGCATCAGCGAGTAACATAGGCTTTATTTTATCCCCATACTCCCACGGGAACGGGAACTATGCGGGTGGAACTGCATGAGGTCTGCTTGTAAAGTATATAATATATTAAATCAATAAAGCAGGTTGCACCCAAAAAGAAGAAACCAAAACAGAATGCAGCAAATGCGGAGCAGTGGGAGCTTTGGAAACAGAAGGATGAACAACTAGTTGATGGCAACTACGAGTGTGAGCTGCAGCAGGTACCAACAGCACATGTATATCTCTTTATTACTATTGATGTTGTCTCTCCCAGTCCCAAGTCTTTTTGTCCAAAATTAACCAAAATTTGCTTAGCTATAATATTTATATTTTTTACACAGAAATGGTCCGTGCATATGAAAGTATATAAGATGCCAATTTAAAAAAACAGATTTTAAAAAATTTTCTATGATGTTTGTTCCGGGTAATCTCTGAAACGGCTAAATCGATTTTAACGGGATGTTCACTGGCAGGTAGCTAATGTTACAAGGAGTAACTTAGGCTATAGGCTATTTTATTCAAAAGATATGACAGTAATATTATAAAAAAAGTATTTTTTGTTAAATTGGTATGTACATGTTTGCTGGATAAAAATTTTATGCTTGTAAACAATTCTCCCTCAGGGCCTCCCAAGGTTATAAGAATACTATGAATTTCAAATCCATCTCACCTGGTTAGCATATTTAGTCAGTTACAATATATTTTTCAGAGATAGCATTATAAAGTTAAATGAAGCATGAGTAAATCAATGTTTTCAACCATTTACTTGACACAGACTGCCTTTGGGACTAGTATTTCGTGTGATAATGATTGCATATTGCATTGTTTTTAGGCCATTCTCTTGTCCAAATTGGACTTTGAAGAAAAGAAGGATGTGTACAAGCAGCTTAAGAAAGATGCAGATACAGAGAAGAAAGCACCAGCTCCCAAGAAACAGAAGAAGAAGAATGTCATGAGCCTGGATCAGTTCAATGATATGATGAATGCTGGTGAAGAAGTCAAACGTAAGATTATTATGATATTATAAACTGGAGATATGGTACTTAGTTTAAGATTCTAAGGGCTCTCTTAATTAAGACAGTTGGCGTTGCCTGCAGACGCATAGTAGTGCCCTAAGTTGTGACATATTCATTAGCTTTGAAATTAGGGCGAAAGGAGGTGTTGTTTGCTGTAACTTAGTTTCCAGGAACTCATCCTGGAATATCCATATATATCCATGAAAAAATAATATTTGAAATATAACTCAATTTATAATATTGTCATATCACATTATAATTATAAATTAAACAATAATTATAACATGATTAAAATATCATTGCTACTTCTGATTTCAGACAACCATGAAAATGAAAAGCATGCAGTGGAACTGCCAGTCTCGAAGCCACCTGAGAAAGACACAGAGTTTTTCGAGAGAGTAAAGGATGAAACAAAAACTGAATTGATAAAGGACAAAATAAATGACAGAGTTCGGGACAGACTTCGCAACACCTCTGATGAGACTATATCAAGAGTGCAGTTTGCAGATGCCCTCGAGAGGAAAGACAAAGAAATTGCCTCCCTCCGGCAAGAGGTCACAAGTCTTAAAGAGGAACTTTACACAGTCAAATCTAGGAATAAGAAGTTATGTAACATATTGGGGCAGGGCGAAAGTAAGATATTTTCACTCAACACATATTATTGTATTGTTGTTTTCAAGAATAGGAATTCCAAAACTTCAATGTTTATTTAGGAACTTGCCTCAGATCCACTTAATAGAATGGCATTTAACTGGTCTTATTTCCACTTAAACTTAAGCTTAACCCTTAACAACATAATAAACAAATAAGCTGATTGATTGATAACTTTCCCATTTTTTTTTCACAATATTCACAGACATACTGCATAGGTACTCATAGATTGTGTGTTGTGTTATTAGTGAAAGACAAGGCGTGCGTGCTGGTTGAGGTGGAGCGATTACGAGGTGTGCAGGCGGAACTAACGGCTGAACTAGCCGCGCTCCACAGCGACCTGGAGCGCGAGCGGTCGCGGCACCCAGAGCGGCCCAGGGACAAGGTACTGGTGTTGTTCACGGTCAATCACTGCAGCGGGTCACAGGCCTCGTATATGTTACTCACGCATTTATTCCATTCTAAGCTTTAAATTGTACGTGTTGGAATAATTTTATATTACCCCTTCGAGGAGCCTTCTGGGCTGGCGTGAGCATATTTTATAAATTTATTATGTATTTTATTGTAATTAAAAAAAAAAAAGAAGACTACTTTCCGAACCGGTGAACCGAATTCGTCGACATTCATAAGTGCCTTTCCAGGACCTAAACTGTATAAATTATTTTCTTTTAAATTTACATTACGTAACTTTTGGGGTTAGTAACTGATTTATTATAAGCATTGACTGATATTGACTGATAACTGATGTATGTTTGTACGTATGTATTTTGCGATGTTGACAGACAAATGTGTAATGGTCAACTCCTTAAATCAATTAGTGGTATTGAATTGACTATGTTTAATTTTCGTATTTCTCTTTCTTCCTTACAGAAATATCCAACGAAAAAGAAAAATATACGTTTCGACGTATCATCCGAAGCCATGATAACAAAGGAATCCAATACTGGAACAGGTTAATGTTGAAGCTAACATTGGCTATTTTTTATGTAAAACCTTAAATAAATGTCGTAAAAATAGTAATAAACAACAAAAAAAAAAAGATATTTGATTAGAGACAGATTTTTATTGTAATGTAGAATGAAGATTTATAATTTTCGAAGATATTATTTTTATCTGTTTTTCTGAAATGTACTTCAAACATGATGATATTTGAATACATCTGAAGATTTCTTTATTAAAAAATGTAGATCCGATAATGAAATTGGTATTTAACTGGTAATGTTAATCCATAGACATTTCGATTTTATATTATCTCTTCGTTCGACGTTGTTTGTATTAGTATTTTGATCTCCGTTATTTTTAATTAGTTAAGATTTAAAATAAGTTTTTTGAACATAGTTTCAATATCGCTTACCACGGCGATTCAAATTGGCTGCTCTCTAGAAATTAAGCTGATTTTATTTTTATTTCATTTGAATATTCTTTAGTGTATAAATGTTTGATATAAATGTTTCGTGTACATTTGGAAAGGAAAGATATATGTGTAATTCACTGAAACCTGTGTTTATTATTCATACATCCATGAGCTCCGTCCTCATGTAATTCCACACAAATTATGAATATTTACAAGTTGTAGCTATGTTAGCAGGTGTCGCAGATATTCGATGTTGTTAACAATAAAAGGTACTTTTAAACAATGCACGATTTTATTGCCATATCTAATTACATACACAATTTATAATTGATACATTTACACTATGTTTTAAGTAGAAAAGTAAAGAAAATAATGTTTGTTCAAAATCGGTCATTCGTCGTGCATAATAAGGGTTAGTTTGAAAAGCCCTTGGAATTAAAATTGTGTATCAATTGATCGACATCACGTTTACTGACGCATCTTAGAATAGAAACACCAGTAAACTATCAGTTTGCAACTCTTTAGAACGATTATTATATTATAGTTAGATTAAAATAACAGTAGGTAGGTACGAGATAAATACATGTATTACTAGAATTACAATTATGCATAGTCACTGTGAAACGACACTCAATATCGTCCACTTAAGTTCCAATAATGACAGGCACGACTATATTCAATATTTTCATACATACAAATTATTAGTTGCAAGGGAGAACGTTGACGCGGTAATATTACCTAAATACAGCACAATAAAATACTAGGTACTCTATCTACTACTTAACAGTTAACATTATTTAAATATTTCGAAAGATCCACCTCGGAGTACTTGTCTCGCCGAGCGTACGCTGCGTCGTCCCGCGACACTAATGCCAAGGTATTGACTAGCTGGTATTACATATTTTAATATTCTCTAATAGTACATTATCATATCATTCAACATTTACTGCTTTTATATTGATCCTCTCTGCGGTAATAAATAAACAATATCCAATAATAATTCATTTGTACAAAAATATATGAACCATCCACTAACGGATACAAAGTTTAACTTAACATATAACTTACATAATATTTATACAAGTGTCATATTGGCAGTAACCGTGATTATGGCAACGTGAATTTGAATTCTAACATATTTTTGGTCCAAAACATTTATAGTACTACTTAAACACTTCTTCATACGTTAATTGCATATTTTAAGAAATACATACACCACATTAATACTGATGCTATATAATATATGATATTGATTAGTCGTTAATAACTAAGCGGGCTATGTTAAAACTATAAATTACTTACGTTGTATGGCAGTGAGTGGTAATTGCAGAGCATTGCTGTATGTACTTGCGAGATTCGCACGTCACCACAAAGTGATACTATTCGAGTACTAACACGTAAGTGAATAATGTCTATTCGATGGGTTACTTCAGTTAATGCAACATAAACGTAACAAGTACAAATCACTGGCTCTCACTCACCTAGCTCGACACACGTCGAATGCATTCAATCATTACCTCACCTGAGTCCTCACTCCTCCATCCTGCCAGTAGCAGTTCACTAAACAAATAACTACATTCACGTCTCATTCAATACCCGACTCTCCACTTCACATTTGTACACATTCCCCTCGTCTCATTTCTTTCTCGAACTTCTCGAATTCGCTCCACTTACAATCTCGAGCTCTCATGGAAAATTTACCATATTTGGCTTCGTACAAAGATCAATTCATAAGCTCAGTCCGTTTTACTATGTGTAATAGATTAAACATATAATCCAATATCGTATCAACAGTACCAAATCATGGTATTACAATCGGTAGCAGTTAGCACGCCGGCACGTCAGCACATACCATGGTGCTCGCCGGTTTGATCGCCGGGTCGCACTCGGAGTCGTTTATCACGATGTATGTTGCTTTGTCCACGCAGTAAACTCTGCGCTCCTTCGTTGCCTCCTCGCCCTGGGAATAATCAATACATAATAAAAAAATGTTAAAGTTTTCTTTGCAATCAGTAGCGTAGTTGTGGGCAAAGTGATTGTTCAATATATATGTTACATCTGTGCATTGTTTGGCTATCTAGAATGTAATCGCCTCACTGTTTCCTTGTTTTGTCTATGTACACTTTTTACTACTTCCTGTTGTCTTTGAGCACGCTCTCTCTTCTCTTCTTGCCGCCATTATATGTACAACACAATTGTATGTATTAATTTTATTTGGTGCCTTTTTTAATATAAATCGTTATCACAGAGCTGCATATCATTTATATATCGCCCAGTGATGATGAATGCAGACTAAGTTTGCACGTCAACAGTCTATTCTCAATCATTACTCATGAACCTTCAAGTAATATTATGTTTCACAGAACTCAAGCGTGTGGAGAGTATACCAAGAATTCATATGTGTATATTGTACATTTATATCAAAGTTAAAAGGTTACAAACACAGGTTTCCAATTGGAACATCGGTTGGTAGGATGAGCTGGATTTTTTTATTATGCCGAATTACCTCAGTTTTCAACATGTCAATGTTTACAGATAGATGTTTTCCACCGGTAATCTGTCAGATTTGGTCTTAACCTTCAATTTCATAATAATAATAACTAGCGATAAGTTATTAAATTGAAAGTAAGTATAAAGCGATAGATTTGTATATCTTTAGTTACAAATAATAGATGGATAGAATATTACTACCGTTAGAGCTTAAGTGTAAGGATAGTTACCGGCATGTGGCACGTAGAGCAAGGTGTCCACGTGCCGGCCCACCAGAGCACGCGCGGCGCGGGTGCGGGGCACGCCGGCCGCCGGCACTGCTGCATCATCGCCTCGTGTCGCGGCTGCTCTATGTGGTAGCACTGAGACAACTCCACTTGTCCTGCCATATAACAAGTTCAATTCAATCATCAATTTTTTTTTCTTTTTATTTCTAAACTAACTTGTTTCCTTTCTTATTTGTATTTGTTTCTTGTACGCTTTGGTATCGCTAAAGATAATGCTTGCAATACGCTCGTGACTTTTATTAATTAACATTTGACAAAATGGTTTCAAGTAATATTTTGACTTTGACAGTCATGAGCAAAAGCAAATGCTTCAATTTTTCCATCCCGTCTAGCTGTTTTACTTATTACTGCTTGGAGCAAAATTACTCTCAATGTAAACTAGACCTGTGATACTCCCCAGCTATATTGCACGATTTATTACAGAAACCTTTTGATATTTGACGGTTAATGTAAATACTGAGGTGTATGATAGTGTACGTACGTTGGTGTTGGTCGATGCACTGGTAGTGTCGGCGCATATACCCGAGGCCGCAGGTCGCAGAGCAGGCGGACCACTCGGACAGACGGTAGCTAAAACGGTGCTTCAGTCGCTGTCGATCCACTGTATATTGGTACGTGACGCCTGGATTGCGGTGCTTGCCACGGTATATTCGTTGCTGGAATTATCAATATGTTTTTAAGGTAAGTTAAGTATTAATTCAAACACTAATTAATGCATGCAGTCATTTATGCCGTGGTATCTCTATTAGTAATCACTATGAAAATAAAAATTATTTATTTGCACCTTAAGTTCCAACAAAGTGAATTTTGTTAGATATGCTTACGTAAACTTTGATGTCTTCAGCGATTGGTCCCGAGATTCGGACTTTCTCCCAATCCCGGTCTCGTTCGTAAATAGCTTGAGCTCCCGCCACGAAGTACTCGGTTAACGTGGCGTTCCTTCAAAATGTATAAATTAAGTTTTTAAGTGAACTAAAATTTTCTAACAGATGAATCAATATTTAAAGGGTAGACTATTTACCGAGCTCCGTTGAGATACATTTTTCTCGATCTTGCGCTTCCGATCGAAATATAATTTCCTGGGCTAACTTTCTCTTGAATTTTTACGTTTCTCGATCCTGCAGGTATAACGGCAACCTAAAACAAAAATACAAGAGCAACGGTTATTAAACTGTCTCCTAATCTTGATAACAAAATGTATGTAACACTTGTATAGAATATGTATCAGCGTCAGTACTTAGAAGGAAAATAGATGTGCTTACCTCACTAAACCCAGATTGCCTGGTGGTGCCTTTGCTGTAGATTCCTAGAACGGTCTTACAAGCAGACCCGTTGCCTCCGCACACTCCGCAAGCGTCTTCCTCAGCTTCCGAGTCTACGATCCAGTCGCATCCAACTTTATAACACACACCTGGACACCAGAAATGTTATTATACCTAAATGTCTCGTTTCTTTTTTCGAATATTTAAGAAAAGATTAGACCAGCTAAATGATGGTTGATAATCCTACACGACTAAGGGGTCATCTGACTTTGTATTTGTCAAAGAATTCTAAGTTTCTAAGATGCTAACCATGTCGAAAGGAATAATGTAGGTACCTCTTCATTATGCGAGTTATATGAGTATTATGTATGTCTCTCATTTTCATAATGTGAATATAAGTGTATAAGTTTACCAGCAATACACATGTCTCTAGCTCCAAGACTTTGCCTGCAGGGGGTGCCGTCGGCCACGAATCCTCCAAACATCACCACGTCGTTGTCGTCCCGCGACAGGCACTGCAGCTCGCACGGCTTGTCTGCACAATCACATCAGGTTTATTTTGATGTAGGCATTGCAACTTATATTTAGACTGACTGAGATTAACGACACTGGACTTCAATTATCGATATAATATTAGCAGAGATGAGAGGTTGATATTGGCTTCCAAAAGGACTTTTCACCATCTTCACTCACCGTTGTGAGCTATCCCAGTAAAAAATACGGGCTGAACTTATAAAACCTATTTAAAAAAATATTGAAATAATAACCTTGATCGAAATATGGTTCCCATTCAGAAATGGTTTCGTTCTTGTAAGTCATGTTGTTGTATTTGGCGCACTGCACGTCCCTAAAGGTCGGCTCGTTGATAGGGCACGCGTCTGTGTTGCACACTTTGTATCTGGAATATACAAATATACATTTCAGCTGTGACTAACATACGTAAACTTATTAGTTTACAGTTCTAAAAACAGTATTGGTACTCTAGTTAAGAAGGTTATCCTTGAATTTTACGATTTGTGAAATAACTCACAAACATTAACCACACGTGAATCAAATGGATAGATTATCCTCTTAAGATCAGAATTAGGTACCTAATAAAGAGCGTACCTACTTGCGTGACACAAACATAATTAGGCATTAGGCAGCTACTAAACCAGTATTCCTAATAAATTTACGCTTTAGTCTACTAAGTTTCTTTTTTATTAAATGAGTTTTATAGCGTTTTAAGAACATAAATCGTAGTAGATAAAGGTACATCACCTTTAATGATCAAAACTCGTTCATCGACATTCCATTGCTGTGTGGTATGGCATCCCGATGGACAAACACTAACACTACACATATCTAATAAGTTCTTCTGTTAAGATTTCTAGGGATCTTGTGGACAGTAAGCATAGGTAGCATTAACATAAGAAATATCTAACTTAATAATGATCTCATACAATCCTACTCTATCTGTATAGAGTACTATCTACGTACGACGATCGAAGGACCAATGACAACTCTGCTAATCTTGCGTGAATAATGCGTCTATTTGAAAGGAACATCGGCGTGGGTTGCTGAGTTAACTCACCGACTTCTATCTCCAATGCAGTACTTCCCGTTGTTGAAGGGCTCCGGGTTGTTACATTCGCGGGATTGCGTGGAGACGCCAGCCCCACAGGTCCGCGAGCACTCGCTCCACTCGCTCCATGGGCCCCAGCCGCCATCGCGGGGCGCGGGCGACGGCGTACGAGCCACGCACGTTTGGTTCTGACACCACTGATAGTACACAAACAAAATTATAGGTTTTAGGATATCCCTGAGGGTTTCAATCTATACACATAAATATATTTGAAGTGTGTTTTATACATTTATTGTCCGTCTGTTTGTTCCGGCTAATTTCAGAAACAGCTGGCCTGAATGTTAAAAGAAATAACGTAGGCTACTTTTATTCTAGAAAAAAATGTTTTAAACTACGCGGTTCTAACCACGATTCAAAGCTATTAGTTTATTAAAATTTATTACGAACTGCAGATGATGGAGTTGACTAACCATATTTTCCCCGCATGTGGTCCCAGGCGCCGCCGGCCGCAGCATGGTCTTGCAAGTATTGTTCACTAGACACCATAGCGCTTCGCAGAGCTCTGTAGGCTTCGAACACACCACAGCCTCAGCTCCGAATTGTAGATGGCATTGACTTGCCGCGTCGAACATTACTCCTGACAATGTCGAAGCCCGGATTTAACAAATAAGCTTAACGTTTTTAGTGGTAGCCTGTATCCTAACTGGTCAGCGACCCTTTCGGGACGATGTAAAGGTATGGGCATATTTTCGGGAAGTGGCTGATTAGATAAACTTACCAGCTGGAACCTCGGGGTAAGAGTAAACTTCACGTGGAGGCATGTCGCTCAAACATTCGCCTAAACCGGCACTGTAACAATAAAACATGAATAAATCGCACTCTCAGAACGATAGGGGCTCAACTCGAAAATGTATGAAAGCAATTATGTTAAGATCACAAGACAGACCTCAAAATGTATTTTAACACCTAGTTTATAAAAATATGTTTTATTTGACACTTGACAATGCGCAACCATAAATAAACCTTAAAAATGTTAAATACATTGTATTAAAAACTAGCAAAATAAATATTGCCTAAGTTATATAAATTCAAATTTTATTGGAAAAGTTTAATTTAAATAATTGCGATTTCAAAAAAAAAAAAAATTATTTGAGCCCCTATCATTCTGAGGGTGCGAAATGATATGCTGTAAGTAACATGCGTGGTAAGTTAGCCTCGAAGATAAGTACTTTGAATATTTTGAGGTGGCGCGAAACTTATGTGTCTGTTAGTATGCAGCGTCATCAGAACTAATAGAAACATCATACAAAATCTAATAAATAACTAGGCTGGTTCCAACATAGTCATAAAATCGTGAGTCTGACACTTTCTCCGTATTTCCATTCCTAGCCCTTGGGCAATATGTCGCTACCGGTCTACGAGCTGTGAACTAATTAGGTTCTAATTAGTTCAGTTAAATAAAACTGTCGCAATAAATTTATATACGTTCTCTCCTACAGCCTACATTGATGCATTTATCCGATTGAATAGAAAATCATTCCCAAAATCTAGATTTATCTTTAAAAACTCATAATAAGATGGTTTATGATGATTGTTTGCTGAATGTTAAATGACTAATAAACAACGCGTGTATTTGGAATTCACATAAAATAATGATAGATCAAGTTGCGAGTTATAATATTTTTTTACATCAAACCCAACGGTGTCTGATATTAAGTTTGGAAGTTAAACGTCGAATTAGACGCGTAGGATTTTCGATTTTATTTTTATTACGTAGTTAAACTATGTTTTATGTTACAAGCAGCAATGACGATTGAGAACGATACATTGGACAGTAAAAAATAATAAATGACAAATGTACGTCGATACTTGTATACATGACTCGTAGTCTATTTAGTTAGTGTGATAAAGTTGTTATTCAAGTTTGAAAATACTTTTTTTTTTAATTGCCAGATTTTAAAATTGTCTTTGTTTCAGAAGATAATTTGAAAGTACTTATTTGTACTTGACAGTAGCAGTTTAACAAAATAAAGTGAAGGGTAGGTAGGTATATTCAAGTGTCGACTGTTCTGCATGCTGCCCAAAAGTGGAATAAGGAAATAAGTGTTTCCCTAGTCCTTTATCAATGACGAAAGTACCGGCTTTATACCTACATATGCTGATTTTCGATCCGAATATGTTTCGAATAGGTTTGTTAACTGAATTTAGCACTAAGTACTTAGTTACCGCATTGAATAGGTAAATTATCGATTGCCATTCCTTCCTTAGTTCATCAATCCATGTTTCTCCCTGAGAGATGTAGGACAATAACTTTTTACCGAAGATATTTTTATTTAGGTGCCAACGACATGACGGACAATGATGAGTTTAAGGCACGTCATTGCCCACTTCACGTTGGTTAATTGCTTTGGACTACTTCGCAGACGTAGATATTCTATGTATGTTTAATAAATTTTCCTTTGTACGTAAATCTCGTGGTGTGAACCAACGAACTTACCGATGATAAGGAATAGGCAGAATAAATTAATAAATTATAGCCACACGTCGACTACTAAGCCATAGGTACGTACGTACCCTCCTTCATGGTTCATTTTATTCTTTGCAGCAGAAGTAAGCAATAATTTGTACGTACTCTAGGAAGTTGGTGACGTCTCGCTTGCTGCACCGCGACCAGGCGACCTCAACTGTATCCGCTTCGAATATGGGTGTCATGATGTGGAGGGTGGTCCCCTCGCGTCGGTGGCAGCCGATCTTCTCTGTGTCGTGGTAGAGCCCAAAGCTGCAACAAAACAATGTTACAGGTAACTATAAGAATCAGCCTGCCATATTTAGTGGTGTCAAAATTATTTTAAAGTGTTTTTAAAAACACCAACTGTGCCTAGCGGGCTAACTCGCTTAAGATTAACTATAAAAGCCATAGATACTTCGTGATATATATTTTTTTCTAAAATTAAATTATATCTAAGTTACGCCTAATAAAAACCTTCATCGTAGAACGCTAATCTATGAAAGGACTCGAACTATTTTAACGGGACTTTCAATAGCTGATGTAATAAGGAGGAAGTCCTACTAATAGAGGCAACTATTAATAAAAAAAATAACAAACCTTTGAAATGAAGTCAACGCGTGTGAAACCGCGTGGTAAAGCTAGTTGTAGATATAATAAACATGCTTAGTGAAAACCATCTTATTATATTAACATAAATCTATTGATAAAATCTACAATCCTTGTAAGTAGGCAATTTATTTTTAAAATAACGTCTGTAGGTTATTTTTCGCACCTATTATAAATCGTAATCAATGATATCGTAAGACAAATCAACGTATCGTATTAATAAAGTAGGTATTTATATCGGTATCACGACTGCATGAGTTCAGTAACCTATCAACAACCATATGTATAAGTTGCATAATATTTCAGTACGATTGATAAGATGATAAGTTTTATTGGATTTAAATATATATTTGCTTGTATATTATCATGTTTAATCAATAAGTACATGCTTGTGCAATAAATCAATAAAAATGTTCTTATAATTATATAATAGATATTAACTAGTTTCAGTCCGCTACTTTGCGTGGCAATTACAGGTATCTACCCCATGTTATTTTATCTTCTCTGCTTTACCCCTGCTAACGTGTTAATTTTTTATGATGATTAGTTTAAAAATTAAGACGCGAAGCGTAAAACTCACTTTAATAATATTATATAGGATTAATATTATTTTAATATTTTATAATATCTTGTTATGTGATGTAAAGAAGGCAGGACTTACAATAGGCATAATTAAGGTACATGGCCTTAACTATAAAAACATAATGTCAATGACGATCTCGCCGTATGATAAAATGTATTAACTTCTAATTTGAGTTATTGAATAATGAACGATTAATTCCAGCGATGTTTTGAACGCATTAACTAACTTAATTACGAAAATCTCAATAGGGCGATTGTGAGTGTCAAGAAATGCGTTTTTTGACGATCGGCGCCACTTCAATTAAGGTTAATATTTTCGTGGCTCCCGAACTGAATGTGTCATCAATATACAACGTATGTGTGGTTGTTGCTAATTCAGTCCTGAATATTGCTTTTATTAATTAATATTGAAATGCTTGCTTGTTAAATCGGTGGTTAGTCGGCACTTGATTCAATCCGATGTGGCTGATCACCAGATTTTTATACGAAGCGACTGCCATCTGACCTTCGCAACCCCTTTAACGAGGAAAATCTGTGATCTGGGTTAAACCAGTTGTGAGACTATTTTAGGCCTCCGATCGATCTGTAACGATTGCCAAAGATGACAAATTGGCAACCGGGACCGACGGCTTAACGTGCTCTCCGAGGTACGGAGAGAGCTCGGGCGGTCACCCATCCAATTACAGGCTAGAGTTAGGGTTGCTTAACTTCGCTGATCGAATGATATACGCAATAGCAACTGTGCCACGAGCTCCTCAATCATTGGTATGAAGTCAAGTAATAAAAGCCTATTTATTAAGTGGGTAACTATGATAAGTACCTGGAAAGGAATTTTACATTCTATATTTAAGAAATCGTTAGCAATAAAATTCGATTAAAATCAAAATGACTGCAATAATTTTATGCGGCAGACAGTTACAGGTTCATTCGACTGCAGTTGGGCCTTGTCGCGAACGTTCAGTCGCGCTGTTGTCGTTTACAAATTGCTGTGTTTATTATTAACGCATTCCTTATTCTTTGTTTAAGATAAGCGTAAAAAATAATGAACTTGTGTGGGCCGATAGCGCGGCGTCAATGCACCGAGTGCATTGTACCTACGCGACAAATGATGCATTCATTTGTCTACGGCGAGAGAAGGTCAATGGCTGTGTCGCGATGTTTGCACCACTTACATAACCTGTGTTTGTACTATGATTGTGCTGTTGTCTACGCGTACGTTAGTGTCGCGAGTTACTACCACTCCTTATTTGCGAGCACCAACTGGCTAGTAGTCGAGAATGTAAGCGGGTGCGCAACTACTGCAGCTAATGTTAATAGCGTTTCATAATTTTCTATCTTGAAAGCAACGTCCTTGCGGTAATCTCGGCCTGGAAACATGACTCAGTACCGATAACCGAAGCGCTAGGCAACCGCTGCCAAATAAAACTAGCACTTATTACCAAAATAATACAAACAATATACCGCGTTCTTGTTTTGTTTTCATATATTATAGAATACTCACGAGCTGCCCGGGAATTAAAGAATAGTAACGGCGATCACATTTCAGCGGAAATGCTTTGGATTTTTTAGGCCCAATGACATCCAACGCAGCTAAACGAACAAATAGTTTTATTTAATCCATAATATAGTAGAGGCCTCCATTTCTTCAAGAAGGGTGTGACTAGATTCTTACAGGGCCGGCTACGTATATGAGTTGCTCCTAGCATTGCAAGAGTCTATAGGCCGCGGTAACCACTTACCATCAGGTGGGCCATATGCTTGTCAGCCACCTAATGGTATAAAAAAGATGAAAACAGAAGTAAATTAAGCAAAAATACACTATTCAGCTAAACAATTATTCCTCGTAGCGCTTTAACAATTAATAAGTATAAAAGTGATTAGTAAAAATATATATGCTCAATTTAATATTAAAATTTTCAAAGGATTATAACATACCTACGCACACATCTTATATTAATGGGCAAAATACTTGAGCAATCAGTTTGTTTGCATCTTATGTTTGTACCAATACGTAGTCTTTGACCGGGTGAGGAGATCATGACGGACTAATGTGTGTGCTGCAATGCTTACATAACCCATTTATACGATCGATAGTGCCCTCTCTTACCAACACCATTACCGCTATTCACAAGTTGCTATATTGCTAAGTTTGTTTATACAACAAACAGTTTATATATAGCCGCGGTGGCCGAGTGCTTTGAGTAGCCGCCTGATACGCACGCGACGCATGTTTAAATCTAGCTAAAACCTCTATTAACTCTATAAAAATATATAAAATACAGTCTATACAATGAAACCTGCATAATATGTCCGAGATTAAATAATTCAAACACCCAAGTATGTATACTTCATAACGTACCATATGTCACATGAGCACACTTTTTTAATCATATTATATCATACTTTCAATTTTCAGTGAAAAGCTGGTGTATAACAACTCTGTTTCCCCTGTTACCCAGAAGGGCCTCCTCTTCTGGGATATTTCATACAGTATATGGAACACCGCCTATACGTATTGAACGTGATCAAGGAACTCTATGTACCATGATCTGTTATTGCCATAAAAGCTTTACTCTTATTATGATACAGATGTATATATGTTATATACATCTGTCACTGTCTCATAGCTGAACTATCATTACAATAACAGCTCATGGCTAGAACTCAGACCAATAAAAAGTATCTAACCGATTGTCGGCTATGACGTCAACCCGTGAAAGTTATTTTATCGAAGCCTATTAGATTTACTTGAAGTAAAGCTTTATAGTTTCGATTTGTAATCTTTGTTTACTATGTAGGTATCTACTAGCAAAGATAACATGTACATATTATAAATCTTACATTCGGTATATAAATCATTCCCAGTTATCTATTCGTACATTAAATTCTTTATTGCTTCGTAAAACATTCAATAGATATCGTATGTTGTTAATTTATGAAGGATTGGTCCTTCAGACGGAATTATCCGACTAACGTCGTACGTTTTGGACTACAACGTATATACTACTAATCTAGAACTATGTAAACTACATTATATATTAAATTGTAACAATGTAAACAAAGAACATTGTTTTACATTTTATAGCATTTGTGAATCGATAGTCGCGTACTTTATTCGTGTGGAATATGTTTGGTAAATAGTCGCCTAGTCTAAGTGCCTAAGTCGTTACGTTATATACAACCTATATGTCCCTATTAAATTCAACCAGGTCAAATCCCGAAAGAGAGCTGTGGTGGTCTTGGGGTTTGAACAATCGCCTGCTACGCAAGCGACGCAAGTTCGAATCTTAGCGTGGCCTGTACCAATGAGTTTTCTATGATGTAATGAGTAGTCTGAAAGCACATTTTATAAAGATAATATTTATTGTAACAAAGTATGCCATAAATTACTCCAAACCCTATTTTTCCTCAGATATTGGCTATTTGCCAATCTAAAGCACAATTGCTTTTGTTGTATAAAAACTAACGAAAATTAGTAAATTAGACTTTAGAAGAAATATTTTTAGATTGAACAACTTTAAGTACATTTTTATACCATAAACAAATGTGGGACATAAGCATACATCCCTATTAGAGGTTCTACCTGTATCTAACTTATATATAAACTGATAGTTGCCGGTGTCTTGCGGGTAACCTACTACTACATATACGGGCACAATAATTTCTTCTTCGGTAGGGAATAAAAATACTGTTGTACTATTGAGTTATGTATGTAGTATTTAATATTGTAAAGATAGGAATGATGTAGACACAATTTATCCTATTCTAAAACTAAGCAGGTAAAACTTCCCATATGGGAACTAAAGCATTAAAAAGTGATGAATCTAGCGATAGCTTAACACACCAACTATATTTGGCCAATAATTGCTAGCCCGCAGATATTGTAATAGTGTGTGTGTACGTACTTGTGTCCCAACTCGTGTGTGATGGTGTGCGCGAGCATGATTCCGTTGTCTTCATTGATGGAGCAGCTGCGGTCTGGCTTGCACATCCCTGCCACGTGCGCCACGCCCAGGGTACTGACAAAATACAAAAATTACAATCAAACACTACAGAGATTTAACCCACGATTAAAGTAGATGACTTTGCGAGCAGTAGCAAAGTATGTATGCTTTTAGTTCTTGTAAAATGTATTTGAAATTCTTGGTTACATATCACATTTTAATAATTCTTATCCATCTATATTAATATTAAGATGCATGTTGTCGAGCTTCATATTAACCGCTTAGATTCTTATTTTGTAATATTTGTAAAAATTGTGGTATGTGGCCATAGATAACGTACATTTTTTGGAGGATTTATCACTGTGTATAACTGGGGTGAGGCCCATAGACATACAATTAATTATCAACAGAGAGCGCAACAGTGTCTTTGTTCAAGAGTTAATGTAGGTCTGTGACATTATAATGTTACTTAAAATACCATCCATTTAGTACCTTATCTAATTTTAATTAATGCTGCGTAGATTTTTTTATGCAAAATAAACTCTTCCTTTCTTTCTATCTATGCTTCAATTATTTTCCCGAATCAGTAATGTGTTAACGATTGTTTCTAAGATATGCCCGTAAATACATAGAATAGATTGAATTCAATTCATTTTGGCACTGATTTAAAAGTGACAAACCAGCATTTAGATTCAGTATTTTATAGCTCAATAACGCCGAAAAAGAATTTGTCTTGTTTACGTATAGCCGCCGCGACATTCCTACTATATCTTATACAGAACAGGTGTTGCCCTGCTAAGCTTAACAATCAATGAATATATAATACCACTCAATTGATGATATTCCAACTAATGACGTAATGACAAAAATAAATATTTAGGTCATCGGTATTTATTACTTGTAATTTTTAAATCTATACTCTATACATACATACAGATAAATTAAATTGAAGTGTCTGTTTGTAATTCAAAAATAACGGCTTTTCACTAAATGCAATTTAAAGTATTCAAGGTATACGCGCATGAAAATACCAATTTCAGTTTTTTTTCTCTGTCTGTCCGACTGTCGGTCTGTTTGTTCCGGGTAATCTCTGAAATAGCTGAACCGATTTCACTGGCAGATAGCTAATGTTAGCAGGAGTACCTTAGGCCACTTTTATTAAAAAAACATTTAGGGTTCCGTGGGAATGAAATTAAATCTACGCTGGTGAAATCGCAGGGAACAGCTAGTGGTGCATAAAATTGTGTTTTAAAATAAGTAAGAACATCTATTTGTGAAACGTATCCCACTGTAGTATAATTTATTAAGTTATTGGATCATAACTATATTATGGTCTCTTAAAATTAGAATGTAGTGTTGGACATACAAGCGAACACATAAACAAGTCTTGCATGTAATGTGTTGCGAATCGTAACGTACTAATTGCAGCGTATAGTTACGCGATGGGTGTGTGGTGTGTCGAAATACTCGAAGCTCATAATTTAACAAAGAATGCGCATCACTAACAGATGAGCCACACATGAGTGACCGATAGACGCTGTGTAGGTAACAATTGAAAACGTAAGTCTTCGTTTTGTAATCTATACATACAGCTTGAAGTGTCTGTTTGTAATTCCAAAATAACAGCTTTTACTAAATACGTATGAAAGTATATACGGTGTAATGACTGAGTGTGGGGACAGTAAATAATAAACGACTTTACTCGACCAAGGGCCGTTTAATACTAAAAGTCTTATACACTACGATGCCGCATCTTACTTACTACATTCATATGCATAAAATTATATACATAATACACTCTGTACACGGTACTGACTAAAAAAAACTAACTTTTAATTGTTTTCTCTGTCTGTCTGTCCGCCTATCTGTCTGTTTGTTCCGGGTAATCTCTAAAACGGACGGACAGATTTTAGCAGGATTTTCACTGGCGGATAGCTAATGCTACAAGGAATATCTTAGGCTACTTTTATTTAATCGAAAACATTTAGGGTTCCGTGGGAGTGAAATTAAATCTACGCGGGTGGAACCGTAGGGCACAGCTAATCAGATAAGAAATTATTTGTTTTTATGCAGTCAGGTCTCACTCCGCTGTATACAACTCCATCGTACAGTTCGATTAAGCTCATCATGATACCACGTAGGACCAAATGATACAATACAAGTTATTACTTATGGACTTTAATGTATGCACTTCTGCGAAATATGATATTAATCTATGGCGTCTACGAGGACGGGAATAGTCTGCTAATAATAAGCGAGCGTTGCTGACTCAGAGCCACGCGGAAGCCGATGAAAAGCTCTACAAATTCCATGTAATAAATTCAATACACTCGCACGCAACCTACTCATAATATGTACTTAACTATAAATGCATTAAAGTATTTTATTTATAGTTCAGTAAAAAGGCATTATTGGCTTAACTATGTGATTTACGAGGCGTCAAAACATTGTGTTTGTCGATATTTATGCGAGATCATTGTCACTGAAGAATTGGAGGCATAAGTAATTTATTTACTGTGTTATATTAAAGTAATAACATTTTGATTGATGAGATAGTTCAAGGTATGAGAACGGCCGGTGAATCCGGCTTGCAAAAAAACACTGTTAATATTTACGCAACGCGTTGATGTCTTTTCTATGAATTACTGTTGTTAATCAAACATTCTTAACGATCGTAACGTGGCGAAGAATATTTCCTATATCATTAAAGAGTATAATTTAGTTTTTTAATACATTTTATTATTTTTTAATACTGGGGACCTAGCATCATCGGATAAAGCAGAGCGTATTAAGAACTTCTGGGCTTTGACTTGTCATTTTTGTACCGTAAAATTAAACGTCAAAGTCAAGAAGTTCTTAATACGCGCTGCTTAATCCGATGATGGTAGGCCCTTTGTTCATGTTATTAATTATAAAAGTTTTTTTTTATAGTAGATAAAGATGATCATTATAGATGGTTGGTACTCGTATTTCGAATTGCACTGTATTGAATTATAATAATTGTTATGAAGGAAAACGCGTTTATTTCCACGAATAACCATAGCCTTCAAGGTTGCAGTGGTGCCATACATGAGGTGAGCCTCACTTGAAAGCTCGTGCTTCGCTTTAGGCGGTGCGCTCAAACGACCAGAGAAAGTCGCTTTGTGAAAACAGATAAAAAAAATTTTAACAGTTTACAATACCATTTCTGGCCAATAATTGCATGAAATAAGGTCAAGCGTGAAATGTAGAAATTTTCATTTTTGAATGGCAATGTTGGTCCATTGTGTGGTGGCTTCAAAAACTGAAATGGCGACGGCGAGATAAAATGTTTCACTTCACCGATTCCTTTATGTAATATCGCAGTTACACAATTGAATAATGAAGCGAATAACAATTGTAAATAAATTTTACTCCTAAGTTGGCAACAATGTTTTTT
Organism: Watsonalla binaria; assembly: GCA_929442735.1. Lineage (NCBI taxonomy): Eukaryota > Metazoa > Arthropoda > Insecta > Lepidoptera > Drepanidae > Watsonalla > Watsonalla binaria. The sequence goes on from OV838932.1 coordinate 6,067,226, forward strand.
GGGCATTTTCCTATGTCAGCTACCGAATTGATTTGACAGAGAATAGAGATAAGTTTATCGTGATGAATGATCGGTGTAATATAAACAGACGTAAGTGTATCGGTGCATCGCGATATGATATGCAGTGGGTGTAGCGATTAGCGAGTGTAGAGCGGAAGAGATAAGGCCAGCGCATTGAAAGGTGCGACGCCGACGGCCGGCGGTCACCCGAGACGGCGTGGCGTCGCCGACACCTCGCCACCACGAATTAAAATTATCCGACATCGTTATTTTTAACGAGCGCCCTTTGTCCTCACACCGCTACTGAGAACAGCTACTGCTTGCGATTGTGCACGAGATATAAGCGCATGTGCGCCGGAAGATCTCGCGATCGCAGGACGCTTACTTATCTCCCATCGCATTACACGATATTTAACTCTCAATTTTGAATTTTTTTAAACCCCATTCAATACTATGGGATTGCGGTGACATATTACTGCCATTTTTAAAATATCAAACAATTTCACGTTACCATATATGAAGAACGTATTCATTATGATTCAAAATTAAAACCGAATCGTGTTCACGTTAGTTGAAGACCAAGTGCGAAACAATAATGGATGAGTTGATTTTAATCAGTCGATGGGTTGTTAATGATGCAGGCCATATACAACGGGCGGGCGTACTTATAAAGCCTTAATGTTATTCATAGATATTAACATATCGATGATTGCAATTTTTGCGCATATATGATGCATGTCACGGGGTGGGAGCGCGGACCGCCCGCGGGTCGGGCCCATCTACACCGTTACTCGCTCATTGTCTTTTGATTGCCGCCTTCCAAGAACATTCGACTGCCCGCTTGTACCGTTTACCGAACGCACCGCGCTTCCTCATTGCATTCATTACACACTGGTTTTTGGTAGTACGTGATCCGGATCGGAATTGTGTTGAGCGCAGCCTGCATCGTGCAATCTACAGATGTATTCGTGCTTTTGATAATACTACATGGACTTCCAATGTACTTACAAGTATATTTAACATATTAACTTTAATTAACATACATACATATATTCTGTGAAGGGGAAGGCGGTGGTGTTATAATAATAACACCCACTTTTCACCGAAGATGATTAAGTACCAACGTGACAGATAGTGAGTCTATCGCCGTCTCTACAATATTTTCCTGTACATTTGTATACATACTTAGTGTAATAATATCAATATTTACCTTAATGTAGTGCGGTTATGGTGTTGTTACCAATACAGGATATGGCAGTTTATTTCAGCTTATTTAGTTAGACTTTTATCGAGACATACTACATGCAAACTTTTCATAGGTAATTTATTTTTACAACGAAAACACTACGATTTTTGTACAAGAAATTTATTGAACTTTGTTAAAATAATGTTACATAAACATCGGAGAACACTGCAAATACTTGTTGTGGATAACGTATGGGACATTTATTAGCGACGAATGTCTCGTTATTTTAAAACGTTGCTCTTAGAATTCTTGCCCAACTACCGGTTTACAATTAATGACGTTATTAACGCAGAAAAACTGGTGCACCAACAAATTACGGGTTCTAAGGAAGTTACATAAGCCGGTGTCTGCTTATCGTCTCTGAACCAGACCAGCGCGCTACGGACGCATGTTACGTTTTGTTGAATCTAAAATATTATGTTAACTGCATTCGCGTTTTGTACAAACCATCTCATTGAAAGATTTAAAAACTTAAAAATTATCCAACCGTAAATACTTAAAATACTTTTTCCAAGAATATTTTCGGCTACTTTAACCAATCGAATCGTTGCATAACTAGTTTAGTCTTACATTCGGAGGTGCAGAAATGATATGAGTTAATAAACTTGTGGGTTGTGAAAGACGCACACCTAATAGTATCCGACCGCGTAAAGTGCCGATGATACGATCGGGTTGTTTAATCTCGCCGCGCTTGAATCAGCACTTTTGGACTCTGAAATACGATTGTGGGTTGTGCAACTTACAAAAACATCTCATGACCAAAATAAAATTTGCTTGTAATTATATAACGTTATATGGTTATAGGCTTTTGTTAAAATAATGAATGCCCAATTTGTACACACCGAACATCCTTGGCCTTAATGTCGGCACTTTTGATGTGATCATTCATCTCGCGAACACCGCCGTTAGCGATCCGCAAATATACGCAAAAAAGCGATAATTATGTAAACACCAATTTGTCGCGCGTCCTGAATTGTTGGCAGTGTTTTATAGTAATTTTCAACTTGATTTATTAACGGTTCTGTTCACGAGTTTTTACCACGTTCAAGTAATTATTAATAAATTCGTCTATATAGTCCAATAAAACTTGGAATAGACGACGTTTTAAATTGTGTTTTATCACAATTGTAATAGGTCATCTCATTATAACCTAATCTCACAATAAAAAAATCATCACACACTTTACATAATTGTTTAGTGTGTAAATACGCGTAAGATAACTTTATCTTTGTATTACTTATTTTGTCTTTTAAAAATAGATATACAATGCGAGCGGAGATAATATGGAACTTTCGACAGTTGTGTAGATGCGTAGGTATAATATTTTGTTGTAGGCTTATAGCGTGGTCAGACATCGCGGTGCCGAGTGCTGGGAGTTAAGTGTTCTGCGGATTATCGACAAAGTAAACGTTTAAACTAAATAGCAGCGCACAGACTAAACACGGCGGACATTATGCAACATGTGTGTACATAGCCACCGGTTGTGTCACTCGCTGATACAGACAAAGTGCAAGCCAATACAAATACTATAAGTATTTCTATATAGATCGTATCAAACAGGGCCTTACCCCGAGCTCTTAATGCCAAGATAGTTTCGCTGTATGCCAGTGACAGACTTATATATGTCATATACATCTGTCTCATAATCATTAGCAAACTTTGATTGATGGTAATAAGTTGTCATGGTAGGATCATGATTTATTTATTACACTAGTCCATCTATATAAGGTTTATAATTACAACTTTTTGTGACCATGACTATTTTTTTTAGAAGCAAGTTGATATTTGAACAGGCGTGTAATGTAAAAGTGAATTTAGCAACGATTGGAGATGCCAACACACCTATCCACAGGTGTCGACGATTAAATCCGAAAGTGTTCTATTTCCAAGTGGGTTACTCATCGCGATTCTGTTTACTTTGTTAACAGACGCCTGCTCCTGCCATTGACCTTGTATTGGCGCGAGTTTGCTTTAAAAAAGTTTTACTTGCGGCCTCTATCATTCTCACTTGTTGGCTACGTCAATATTGAAAACTGTGACTGATAGACCGAACGATGTTCCACCAAACACGCGGTTAATTTAATTTGCATGGCTGTTTTGTTGGACCTGTTACCGATCGAAGATAACGATTTTCACACGGGATGAATACAAAGGTTTTGTATTTAGGATTATAAAGTGTTGAAGAAATGAAAATGTTCGTACCTACAAGGAGAGTCGTGCTGGCTGCAGATATCTTGCCTGGTGATTAGGATCGCGACGTCATGATGATGAGGGTCGTTGTCGTCGTCTGGGTTCAATTGTTGTTGCCATCGGCAAAATGACGCGAGCGTCGAGTCAGCATTGGTCGACACCTCCAGCTCGGGTTCCGAGTCGGATTCTTCGACTAGTCTTATATTCACCACAACCACCTTGATGTAGTTACCGATCGATGGGTCCATGTATAGTGAAGATACCTGTGTAATTCTACTCATTAATATCTAAGTAAAGTTTTTTATGTATTTTATGTTGATTGTCAGCAACCACATACCATGTTCATAATAGTAAGAAGATATGTTTGTAAGTTCCCTCGGTCATGGAACTCGCTCATGGATTGATCAGCTACTAGTAGCACTTCAACGTGTCGTGGCCTACTGACGGAGCGGGATCGTCTCGTCTTGTTAAAGTTCATTCGGTGGTGGTGATCATACGGATATCGGTGGTACTGAAACATATTTTTTTGTAAATAACACATTTATAATTGGTATTTATTTAGTAGGAATATCTAGTTACCTCATTGGTCCGTGAAATTTTTTGTTGCTGTTCAGTATTATTGTGTGTATTGGCATACTTCCACTGATACGGCGGTTGCTTGGTCGCACAGTTCTTCGACTTGCGCCTTCTCCTTCTGTTCCGCATCCGACGCATTCTTTGTTCGGAGCTTAATCGGCTTCGGTTTTTTCTTTTCGCCTCAAGAGGATGTTCATTTGATTTGCTTATTTCCCTTGAATTATTTCTCGTTGCTAGATGCAACCTTCTTTCCTCCATTCGTAAATGATTAGGTTGTCGTCTCCTGTACTCAGTCGGGTTTCGTCTCATCGCTTCTAGCCTTTTCTGTCTCTGCTCTAGATATTCTCGCCGACGGCGATCTACAGCCTCTTTGTTTTCGCGATACCTCCTAGCGTCCATGTTTGGCCTAGAATGTTGTGTATCTCTTTCGTCCGTTACTCTGCGTGAGTTAGGACTTGTTCTCGTATCAATCGCCCTCTTTGCTCTGTGATAGGCCTCCACCTTATCGACGGCTGACCTTTTGAATATAACGTGTGGTCTGCCTTGAGAGCCGTCATCTTGCACTTCATTGGAAGGTTCAATCCAATACTCTCCGTGTGCTGTTCGAAGAAGACCCGCCTGCAAACAAAAATATCATGTCATTAAATCGGTCGAGCGCGAATACAAACAGACAAATAGATATACATTATTATATTTTATGGTATGGCCCAGCTAATATGGATAAATAAAAGATGAAGACTGTAATTATTAATTTAAAGTTATTTCTACTACAAGGTTCAGCCGAGTTCGCAAGCGAGATTCATATTTTAGGACAAAAACTTAAGCTTTTTATTTAGACATGATTACACTAATTATGTAGTATTGGCAAAAAATGCCTGTTAAACAACGACTCAATAATTTATTAAAGTTGTAATGTAACATTGAATGGCGTATCGTTCATTGAGCGGTAAGAACCGGTTCAACAGCCAGGGGATCAACAAATCCACCGTGTTTGCTAGTAAGCCGAGATAAATTGATTGATAACGAACCAGACGCGGCTTTGCGCGAAATTTAATGGAAACTATTCCACATGAGATATCTTGATCAAGTTACTGGTGCGCATTATTACTGAATGATTTACAACAGAATTGATAGAGTACAAGCGGCCGACATTAAAACAACGAGCTCTGCGAAAGACATGCTAATCATCCGAACGCGTCGTTAAGATTCTGGATAGTGCTATCTAAATCGCGGATCTCTAAGGAGTGTTATTATCTACGAGTAAAATGACGTATATTAAAAACCAGGTAACGAAGAAATATTAAAAGGAACACACTGAAAGGTGTTTTTTGACCCGAGTACTCATTGTACACACCCGCATGCGTGGTCACGAATTGTGGCCACTCACATATGAATGTGTATTATGAACGCATACATAATATATATAAATAGGTGTACGTTCCTATTATATTTAGCCTGTAAATCCACTTATGTATCTTGACAATGGATTTCAGAATTTCTAAGCGAATATTAAATGCATATCTGTTATAGATATGCATTTAATATTCGCTACTCATCTAGTGCGATAATATCGAAATACTTAGTAGGGGTAGTCCCTTTAGGTATTTTCACATAAAATCCTTTAATATTATAAAAAGAACGTAGTGTTAAATATAATAATTTAACGGGACATCAATTAAAACTGCATATTAATGCATTACGCCTATCTATCTATCTAAACAATTTATTAGACCGACTATTCCTTACGCAAAAACGTCAGAACAACATACACATGAGTATCTCAACATAACATTATGTTGAGTGGCTCGCTAGCCTGTATGTCGCCGGCCTTGCATTGCAGAAGGCCGTCCACGAAAGTCATACTGCGCAATATTAGCCGACTCATTAATTGATTATTATAAAAAATACTAGTTACCCGTCGCAATTTATATTGGCAAATTATTTTACTTTCAATTTTACCCACTTGAATCTTCAATTTTAGTTTGAACCTGGTACCTATGATTCAATTTATTTTATTTGTTGATATTGCAAGCCCGAACGCTCCTTTATGACTGAAAAGGTGAATTCGACTGAATGTGGGTCTAGTCTAGTCCTTGTTGATTTTTATACTTATTCTATAGAACTGTAATTACTTCCCCAAAATATATAACTATGTCCTGCTATTATGGCTAGATGCAAGTATGTTATAGAAAGTGAACGTGTAGGTGATGCTAATGCGGATGTGGGTAGGCACTCGAGATGTCCAGCTGGCGGGTGCCATTTGCCGGTCAAGTGGCCGCTTAGTGGGGCTTGAGTGGCGGCTCGCTCACTGATGTACTTCGCAAACATGACACTTTATACATTCATTATAACTTAAACTAAACCTTTTACTAGCGATTCAATTCTATAACCCACTCTTCTTTGAAACATTAGAACCCACAGTTTCCAAAAAAAAAAATATTTTCCGTATTTTCGCTAAAAAAACCTTGAGAAATCTAAAAGATTCTTGAACGCATTGGAGTTTTTAAAATTACTAGTATCGCTTTAATGTATATTCCAACAACTTTTAAGAATTCCTAGAACTATAAATAAATACACGCACACAACAAAAACTGGTCGACACGAAGAAAAATAAAAAAGGTAATGGTGTTTACCCATTGCTTTGTCGTTTGACAAAAAAGTTCGAAATGAAAACAGCTTTATAGTTATCTATTACACATTTTCACGGATAGTAACTTTATCAATAAACGGAACGTGTCCGAGTATAAATAGAATCGAACCTTAGTATTATACTTTCTAATTTTCAATAATAAAATGGCTATATAAGTACTTTATTATTTCTTTGTGGTAAGTTTATTGCGTAGAATCTCTCTGATATCTCACTTGCTTTACTTCCTGTTTGGAACAAATAGGTTAATTTCGTTCTATTTGCTTGTATGGTATGTAGTACTAGGTACTAGGTATCTAAATATGAAGTTCGTAATGGTGGTGAATTCAACTTTCAGGCTTTTTCCGATTTCACTTACGTTCTCCCAAGTATAAATCATGTAAATTAGTAAGTATGTTGTTAGGAGTTAGTTTGTATTTAAAATAATCGCGTTGGTGTATTATTTGCGCAGGCGGGCAGTTAAAAAAAGAAGAATACATATTGAATTACAATATGTGCATCGACAACGGCTCGCTGGCAAAAAAGAGTGGGTCAAGACCTAAACATTCCAACAAGAACCATTTCCGATGCTCGGCTCTCGCTTCTCGGAGAACGCTAATTATACTCGTAAAATACAAATTCGTCTCCATGGAATTAAAATGATAGCCTTGACTACCTGTTTGGAAGCTAAAAAACTGCCATGTTTATTATTAGTATGCGCCTGTTTCAATTATAAAGAACCTTAATTTCGCATCATAGAATACACAGCAAGTTTAAAAGAAATATTGAAAAATGATTGATGGATGGAACTAAGCGCGCGTCCGACACTTCACGTTGAAAAAGGGTTGTCGACTATTAAATGGTAAATGGCAATTAGTTATATATTCACAGCGCCCGAAACTCACACAGAAAATACTTATCTTTTTATTGTATATCCAATCAATCTTGGACATAAATTTCATACATATACAGCTTTAAAGACTATAATCAAAACGTTTTTTGCGAATCGATAAAGCAGCCCTACCAACAATTCATTCAACTGTTGAACTTCATTCATACATGAAAAAATATAAGATTAATAGTATAAGTATACAATCGATCTCTTTTTTAATTTATACCTGTCAATATAGTCTACCCTATTGTCACTCTTAAGCTATAGATCATAGTGTGCATAATGACTTGGCTCCAGTGGGTTCGGTTACCAATATAACGTACGAAGTGCTATTGATGTGAGCACACGTAGATATCCGCCAACACTCATCAATAGTTTAATGTATTGAGATGTCAATTAGTGAGTTTGTTTTTCAAAACCAATTTGTTGGTTTCGAAGACACTAATAACTAGTGGCCAAGTAGATTGTAGCTTACAACTTGACAGTGAAACAGCTATTAATTTTAATTATTGATTCGATAGAAATTGTTTTAGACTTTCAACTTTTATATGGCCCGTCATGCAGTGTACAACAAATTGACCATCATGTTATTACTGAAATTTTAGAATAAAAACTATTTGACTAAAATGAACCACATCCGTTGTTAGGTAATTACGTTGTAAATAAGGAAAACCTATTGCGATAAATAAGATACCTATTGAGACCGTAATTGTTAGATATTACAAATTACCATGAAAAACTCAAGTGGAGACTATTAACAGTATAACTTGGTTGTTGCTGGACATATATTTTATACGGCATACAACGTAACGCGGTAATTAATGTACATTATAATCATGCATATGTTATTAATATTAGATAAATTATCTATTGGACATAAATGGCAATTAGGAGCTGGCGTAAAACTTTGATCAATGTCCCTTGTAACATAACAAGATACCTACATTCTTAGTTTTAGAGTTCCAAGAAACGCATAATCCATCGCACAATTTCTCGGACCTAAGAAAATAAAACTTATTTGAATCTGTTTAATAAATCACCAATGTCGTCTCATGGCACGTTTCAACGCATTATCTTTCGATCGTGGTTTGGCATTCCATACTTTAATTTAATGATACCACTGACGATAATTTCCAAAGGTTCAATCCGAAGCGAATTAACAATGTATATTTATTTATAATTAGATATCTTATTATTTGAACTTTTCATACTTACTTATTTTTTTACTTGAAATCTAGCTAATCACATACTTGAACAATCTCATATCAAGTTCTATATTGGCATATTTCGTATTCTCATTATTATCTGTGTCCAGTGATATTGTTAATTCATTTGTGAGCACTTATTAGGGCTTAATGTCAGAACATGATATCGAAATGATAAACATGTTTTATCTTTGCAACGCCCACTTTCAATTGGATATTTTAATTGGACTAATTCATGCAAATTTTTGCAGTAATCTCTCTCGCACCTATCAGTCATATCAAGGCTGCAAATATATCGGGCGACACTGAAAGCTTGAATAAAAACATTAGAGTTGTTTGAATCTAAATGAGAGGTAATGGGTAATTAGATACACTTAAATATGCTTGAGACCGTTTTTATTAGCGGCGTGGGTGCGGTAGCAGTCGAAATTTTATTAACTGATCGCTAAGTTTCTAAACATGGCTGTCTACACATGTTAAATCAAAATTTCACTTCTTTCATCAAGCCGCCTCCTGTTCCATCGGAATTGAAAGCTTGCCTACATTGCAAATTTTTGATTATATGGAAAGCTATAAACTAGCAGATCCCATTAGCATTTGTATGTAATGTGTAGAAGCGTAAAAGGTGGGTTGAAAAATTATGTAGGAGTAATATTCATACATTAGTATAAAGACATAATTTAAACAGTATAGTAATAAGCCGATGGTATTACGTTATTAAATCTCGAGCAATAGGTCCGTGATCCTATTTTAATATTGCTAATTAGTTCACTACCAAAGCTTTTAATGTTACACCAGGAACAAAAACCATATCAACAATGTAATTAATACAAACTTTGAGTGCGTCCAACAAGTAGCCAGTCGTACAAAAACCTATTCCGTATTCATATAGCAGTCATAATACAATGATATCGTTTAGTTCAAGTACTTATTATTCTGCTCAACTATATGGGTATACTATGTTTCTAAAATGAAAAATATTTAAATGCTTTTTTCCTTATATGTAATTGCATCTATCGAGTACCTAAGGTAATTAAGTAAGTGCCGCCATAGTATAGTTGTTTGTTCCTCATCGCTATCATTAAAATTGATCAGATTGAGCCACTTCATTATATTAGCTGAATTCAGTCGTGAATCACGTCTACAAATTAAATAGGTGTCTGGTTGGTGTTCGTCACATATTTGTACCTATTGTGTTTTGGTGTGGCCTTGTACCTACAATCTTATGTGATTTATCTTACTCTCCGTTTTATATCTGACGATAAAATTAACGATATGCATTGGTCGACAGTCAAATTTTTATTTTCTGGTTGAATGATGTATGATTCTGTGGTTTTTGATTACATATTAAACATACCTTAACGTATGATTATTTATTTGCTTTGTCTTATTCTTACGGTTAAGGCATGCCGTTTATTTTAACTGCCTGTTTTTCTAGTTGATTTGAGTTATTAACTGTCTTTTTTATTTTCTATCGTTTTAGACTGACGGTTGATTAATAAAAGTTGAATTATTTTTTTTTAACATTCGACGCATTTAAGTTTTTTGACGATTACCCGAGTTCAGAGGAATTAAAAACATTTAATTTCCTAATTCGTCTGTCAAAAAAGTGTGTGTCAGATAATTGACAATGTATTTTTGTGTTGTTTGTTGTTGCGGTCAGGTTTTACAGTTCCTTATTAAGTTGCAATGGGTATTTTACTGGGTGTAACCGAAGGAAGTACGTAAATAGACGCGCGACGATGATGAATGTGGTTATGGAGAAAAAATATGTAACGATCGTGGCTTGTGACAAACAATAGTCTCTGACCCCCTGGTATACGAACATCGATGTGTAGGTATACATGTATACGAGTATTTGGTGTGGTGTGGTGGCACTTACAAGTCCGTCGCAGGCAGAGAGGGCGACGCTGGAGGCAGGCTGTCCGCGCACGGAGCCCGTGTAGTGGCACGCAGTGGCGTCCGGGTGAGGACGTTCGCGCGTGCGCCCGCGCATAGTATGCCGCTCCACCATTAACGCCGGCGATATGAATGTCACCGATGGCCTGCAACAAAACATTTTGTTATAACATTTTAAATTCAAACTATTTCATAATAACTGCCTAATTACAACTCCTGGAAACTATGCAACGAGAAACGTACATAACATTAAAAACTTTAATTAAATTTATTTAAGCATATACAAGAATAAGGTATGAATATGTTTGTATAAATATGCTCAGGGCGGGATTGATCCCACGACTTCGAAGTTCGTAGTCAGGACATCTTTAGTATTCAATACTTTATCGAGTATCTCTATGTTAGCCAGATACTCCGTATTGTTGTTACCATGTGGTAAGGCGGGTTTCCTAATGCATCTATTTAGTATCATACAGTAGTTCGCAAAGTATTATAAAGTGATTTCCAAATGAGTCTTAACCAACAATCATCTCCGTTGACGAGGATTTTCAGTGGGCATTCGTGGGACAACCCTTGATGGCACCGTTTCCTGCAAGTATGCATTTGACTTGTAAAGGTTGTATCATATAGTAATTTGACTAGTAGCAAAATATAATCCAGATAAACTAATTCGATGCTATAGAATCATAGAGTAAAGAAAAGTTTAGATTGCTTAAAACACCTTACTGATTTGTAAGTTATTTTTAGCTAGGCGCCTAACATGTGGGAGTTAGTGTTTAATATATTGCAAGGCGTTTATAACAAGAAAAAAATACATTTTTGAACACTGCGCTCCACCGGGGATGCAGTAAACCGAGCGCGCTGTGTATGTTTGTTTTCTCAGTTCGTGTAGTTAACACTAAAACAGTCGAATGCTGAAAAGTGTACGTCGATAGCAATAAATTAAAGCTTCGGTTTTAGCGCATATCGGCCAAGGAATCTGTCCAGTATGGCGACGACGCGACCATAAAAAGTAGAATTTGCGCTGGCACACGGTCAAAATTTATCAGGGAGGGGCCGCGGCCAGCATTAGACGACACCAACCCAACAGTTTGGTCGCATCTTGATTAAGATTTATACCAATCATCTCTAACAAGTACGATCTGACTCTTTAGAATAACATATTACAATGATGACTGATTTGATAATATTTTACGTATATAGTGGAGTAAGTGACTCGTCTATGTGGCGCCAGTGAGCAAATATGCTGTATTTAAGTGGATAAATAAAAAAGTTGTTGTTTTATTTGTGGACATTATCAGGCCGGTAGGGAGAGCTGTCGATCGGAAGGCAAACACTTGGCGTGGCGAGGGGCAGAGCACACAGATAAGGCTCATTACGGCAATTAGTGGAGGTAAACATGGCCGGCCCAGATATGTGTTGCCTTTGGCCGTATTGACACAAATGTCCGTGTCGCGCGCAACTCTACGCAGACATCGAACCCTGCAGCTGTCATATCGAAGGATACGTGGAAGAATATTAGTTGACGTAGTATACATACATATATACATAATATACATACAAATTTATTCTGTGCTTCCAGTATCATTGAAAGCGTATAAGAGACAAGAAATTGTAAGTTTTAGAACATACTACAAGTGCAAAAATAGTTTACATGATATGATTTTTTTTTGTTATTAGACATGGTGGTTTTGGATGCAGAACATTACTACGAGGAAATAATATTGAAATACGTAAATGTTAATGCCCTTACGAAACGACCTTGCCATGTCAATTAGGCACCTATGTAATCAAAATCTAATCAAGAAACCGTAGTCGAGACCGAGACTCCGAGACCAAAAGGGGCAAAGTCAATGTCAATTACACAATTATAATAATAGATACAATACTATGATTATAGTTTATGTTTTCTATAGCAATTAGAGTTTATAAGAGCCGTGGTGGCCTCGGGGTTTGAGCAGTCGCCTGCTACGCAAGCGACGCAAGTTCGAATCCCAGCGGGGCCTGTACCAATGAGTTTTTGTAAAAAAACTTATGTATAGTGATTTCACACCACGTGCTTTACGGTGAAGGAAAACATCGTGAGGAAACCTGCATATTTCTGAGAAGTAATTCAAAGACGTATGTATAGTGCCTGAGACGGCGATAGATTCACCATCTGTCACGTTGGCACTTAATCAAAATTCGCTGAAAAGTGGGTGTTGTGATAACAACACCTCTGCCTACCCCTTCGGGGAATACAGGCGTGAGCATATGTATGTTTGTTAGAGTTTATAAGCGAGTCATTCTTATTAGGTACCACGGCGTTGTCGTCGGTCGAGTCGGAGGCGAGACCTCTACAAGATAAGTGCGCGATTAGAGCGGCCTAATTGCTGCGATTACGATGCAAATATCGCGAAAATGTTCCAATAATAGACTCCGTTGATAGTAATACAGGTACTGACATTTAACATTTTGTACCTACTTTCACCACTTAGTAGATATTAAAGAATAGAGGTATTTAAGCTCAAGACCTCTTCTCTTCGCCTACATATCAATAGCGCAGCTTCGATATACCTTAAAGTATCTTAAATAGGTGTATATACGTATACAATTCAGTCCTAACTAATTTAAATTAACGCGCAGCCCAATCATTTTTTTAGTTTAGTCTTGATGAAGTGTAGGTATCCACTTCTCCACCCTATTAGGGATTTTTAAAATTCCGCCTTTAAGGGGGTGAAATTGGGGTTTAAAGTTTGTATCTGAAATTTGACTGCTACGCAAGCGAAGCTACGGCTGAAGCTTACTTGAAGCTATATATTTCTTCTGGAATGTTGCCATTATTGAAAATCTTTCAAACTTTTCGCTTAAGTTTGTGCATGTAATGTATGGTTACTTAAAGTTGCACTATTATTTGAAGTCATCGTACATTTTCAATTAAATATTATCGTATTTTAAATTGCCAATAAACCCATTTAAATTGCTCAGGAAGCCATAGAGATGCCAGTTTGGTCATTGTCTAGGCCAAGGTAGGTTGGTGAGCACACAGTTAGCCCATGTATGGAAATACCAAGCATGCTTTACTTAATGTGGAAATAAGGATCACACGACCTAGAGGTTGCCTTATACTCCCTGGGAAATGCATGAATGGGCACTTATGCTGATAACTAAAGCAATCGTGTTTCAATAGTGTCGACCGGGTGAATGTTGCCTCGCGACGAGACTGAGGCATTAACTTCAACGTACATATGTCTTTTGCAAGGTGGCTCTTATAGCATTCTACAATGTTGGTTTATCTAGCAGTCACAGCCCGCATGTTACTTATGATATCTCTGTATAGTATTGCACACCCATATATTTCTACAAACACCTACTGTAAAGGTCAATTTCGTAAAGAAACCAAATTCCAAGGTTGGAAATAGGGAACATAAGGAATAGTTAAATTAAAACGTGCATTAACCATAATAATATCGACTCTTACATAAAAATGCTAAATAAATTATCTCGATCATTTCCAATAAAGTAATCCAAGAAATAAACTTAGACCACAGCCTGTTGAGCTGTGAGAAACAAAATAAAGTGACAAAAACAAAACAGCAATGTATTGTTTGGGGCTATTACCTTTCGCGCGGTATCGAGTATCGGCTCGTGATATATTCGCTGTTGGTTAGTATAAATCCCTCAGAGGCCTGTGGTTTCGGCGTCCTGCAGCGAAGCTTTTATTTTATTTCTTACAGGGCCTTTATACGCCTCCTTGTTAGACCTAGGGGCCAAACGGAATCCTTTTCTCAAACACTATTATATTACGTTTATAATAAATAGCAATCGTACAATTTAATCGGTATCGGATCTGCTTGAAACCGACCTACTATATTCCGTCTGTGAAAGGAGGAAGAATATTTGACCGTACAAATTAAAGCTATGTATAAGGAGACGTTCGTAAAGGAAATGTCACTTTACATATTTTTTTAAGCATGACTATTAACTCGGACGTACTTAAATACAAAAGGACATGGTTACATTTATAAAAGTATACATGAAAACGCAACATTTACAAATTGTTTTGCTAATTATTTTGAGTCGCATGATTTGGCACGCATTACAAGCTGGCTCTGTTCTTGCCACGTCGATTACCAAAGATGTATAATCGATGGGCCAAATTTACCAGTCGTTAGTGGAGCATATATCGACCGTTAGATCAACGAGCTGCATTTGCTTTTTGTTATATAAATCCTATCTTTCCAAAACAACATCTTAGACACAACCGTAAATGTCTTAAAATATGCTTCTATATATAGGTACATCTTTTTGAAATTTTGGTCAATAAGTAGAAAAAAATGAGAATAAGAGTGTAATAAAATGTATGCTAAAATGTAAGACAGTGTTATTGCATGTAAAAATAGCGTATTGCATGTCAATTATGACTAAATATTATTATTTACGAGCACTGTAATAACGACACACGATTCTGAAATATTCCCTTGCCCATGTATCTTCGTTAAAGATATGTTAAAATTATTCGCAAGAACGTATGATTTCTAACTGTATGGACTTCGTCGGACAGCGTCTGATCGTTGAATACATAAACATTTGTAACCTTGGCCCCTACATTTGATGTTTTCCACATATGTGCCATTAAATTACCGAAACTATTACTGTAGGTAGACGTACCGGTAGGATTTGCTATTCCTTGTATTTACATTCACTTAATTTATATCTATACTACGAATATGTAACTTGAGTTGTAATAAGTATTTTGGCAATACCACATCAGTCCCGTTATAGCCGTTGTTGTGTAATTCTTGCAATATTCATCGTTCATTGTATTACAATAATTGCCACATAAATATGTATGAATTGAACTTCGAAGACCATAAGTACTGTGACTTTCAAACTGTCGGGTTTTTGTCCCATACCCATTAAAAATGCATGAGCTCTACGTCCCCATTCCGTATAAGAAAATATTCCGCGAGGCCGTGTGTCCGCACCCCAAACGTCAAGACACGTCAAGCAGAGAAAACACTCGGAACAGAATTATGCTTAACTTATCCATGTATAATGTAAATTCATTTAACGGTAAATATTTTATAAGGAGTAAAAAAGAGAATATATGTATGAGTCTGACAATTTTCCGTATGCAAAGAGCACAATAAGATATTCAATTTAAAAGGTGAGTCTTAGCGAAGCATGGCAATAAGTTTGTGAAAAACGAACCTTCCCATAGTAAATATGTCTTCACAGATAATTTATTCTGTAATGAACAGTAGATAATTATTCTGTCGTAAAAGTACTACGTTCAAGAGATACATAGCACCATTACATTCTACATGACACAATACAAAGAAATCATTGTTACATCAATGATCATTACAGCAATACTTCATTTCACAAAATCATAAATTCGATACAGTCTGGGCGAAATTACCTCTTATCTCCACCATTACTCTGCAGAATACAAAGCTTGGCTTTTATGTAATCTGATTGACTCTCATTTACAATGTACTAGATGGTATTAGTTAATTCAAAATATCATTGTTACAAAATATGGCATACCTACCATCCATTACTTTATTCGCATAAAGGTATAAATGATATGAGAATTTGTCACATTCTATTAGTACAGGGAGACTACCATCATTGATTTAAGGTCCCAGGGCTCCAACTATGATAGTTTAAGCTCTTAGCTTTGACGTTAATTTTATGGTACCGAAATTAAAAGTAAAAGTTCTTAATACGTTCTGCTTAAATAGATGATAGCAGGCCTGATCAACATACACATAATTTTGTCACTTGAAAAATTATGATAATTTTTTACGATGATAATATTTTAATATTATTATAATGGTGTAAATTTACTCATACGGAGAGAAGAGAAATTAGCCCTGGTACACATAAAATATAAGCTACTTAGAATCGTTATTATTACGTATGTATGCTAATAATATTCTATATGCTTAAATATTATAAGTTGAAGTCGCCATTGCCATATAGAACTATTTTGTCTCTTTTAACGCATTGTTCTTCTTAACTAGGTACGTTACGAGTTTGATGCGGTTATTACAAACATGTCGGAGTTGAACTCCGATTTGTTTGCAACTAAACAAATCAATATTTACGTAGCAGATAGTAGAGAAAACGCAACGTTTTGTAATAGGACCAAAAAAACGTAACCCAAAGTAAAGCGAACATTCCTAAGCTTTGAACCACAGTTACTTCATTTAATAACGATTTACGCTACTTTATGTATAGAATATTTCTCATAAATTTATTGCATTCAGTACTTGTATTCGCCTTCGGAATGCTGTTAAGCCTTCCAGATTTGGTATTCATTATATCTAACTTAAGATAAAGCAAGCTTAAGCGCGATTAGGAAAATTGTAACCATCGATTAGGTACAACGCTAACTAATTTATTGAATTCGTATCTTGTTATCTTAAGAGCCGATCGTTTAGTCAGCGTTAAATAATTATCTGTGCAAATATTGCGGCGTATATTTAATCTCCAGGCAGAAACATCAGACAGACATGGAGTGATAAGTTTTGCTGAAAAAGTGAACGAAAATAGCGCGCAAAATTTATTAGCCCCAGTAAGTAGTGCGTGCAGTGAATTAGGCGGGCGGCCAACAACTTGTTCGCTAGGGGCGACTTGATCTAACGCGGATGATGTACGCCCCGGTTATGTGTCAGTTTCCTTTGATCCTCGATAATGAGTAAATTACTGAACATATCATGTATGGCTGTTTCGTATATATTTACAAAAAAAGTATTCATACCATATTTTTGGATACTTTGGGCGCTTAGATACTATTGAAGATGTAGGTGCTCCTATGTATGTATATGATGGTTTGACAGAACTCGTATTTTTGGCGTCGTTCGTGTTGCGATACATTTGCCATTTGAGCACGATGGGAGAACAGAAGAATTTGACACCTTTAGTCGTTTCCATAATAGTAACCACTTTAGATGGTTAGTGCATCTACACAGATGGATAAAACTGAAGTGTCTGTTTGTAATACCAAAATTACACCTTTTGACTATTTGCATATGAAAGTATACACGGTACTGACATAGAAAAACCAATTTTTTTTTTTTTTCTCTATCTGTCTGTCTGTTTGTTCCGCCTAATCTCCGAAACAGCTGGACCGATTTTACCGGGACTTTCACTGGCGGATAGCTAATGTTATAGTGAGTAACTATGGCTAATTTTATTGAAAAAAAATATTTAGCTTCCGCGGGACTCAAATTAAATCTATGCGGGTGAAACCGCAGGGCATAGCTAGTATTTAATATACTGCTACTATCTTTATGATGCTGCCTATACAAGCTTTGTTTAGTTTGGGTCGAGATGGCGCTATGTGGTAATGTGCGAATATTTTTTATTTCTATCAGACCAATCGACAATGTGATCAAACTATTCCAGGGTCAATTAAGATTCCCTATTAAATTTTATGGCCATATTAAAATATTGTTCATATTTCATTAACAAAATTGGCAAACACTTAACGAACCCATTTGTCTGTAATCTCTGATATTTTTTATAGTGATTATTAGCATGAAGGTAATTAAGTAACACAAATCGATAAAATCTTTATTAAAATTATTAAAATACAGATTAATTATACATGCACACATTTAAAATAGCTAGCAGACATTCGACTTCGGGAAGTATTATTATAATTGTTTGCACATCAATGGAGACCCAAAAAGGAAAAGGATTGTAATACGTGAACCATAAAAGACACAAGAATACAGTAGGTTGCTGTGGCAACTTTGTTCTTAAAATCTTAATAAGATGTCAGATGTAGACGGACGTAAGACACAGATTTATGTGTATCCTTAGAAGCGGGCTGTCGTCTGAAGGTTAGAGGATTGTTTATGTTGATTATGTATTTGCACCATCCTCTTGAAATGTTTAACGTGTAATGTATACTACTTTTAATTATAATGGGATGTTAAAACTGTTGACATATTATGAAGCTGCGTCCTGCGGTTTCATCCGACTCAATGTTTAACACTAGCTGAGAGAGGTATCAAAGTCGTTTAAAGAAAAATAATACTATTCACTATTATAACCTAGGTGAATTAATAAAATTATTGTCATGAAACGACCAACGTACATCATTGCAGAGTTTGGTTGACAAAACGCTGCCTTTGTCATGAAAATGTACGATCAAGAAAAGCAAAGAATGACATGTACCAAGTTAATGGGTTACAAAGTTATCAACCAAAAAATGTATAACATAAAAACAAACATCAATGCAGCAGACGTTAATGACATTTGCAGATGATGCGCACGATTGCAAGTTGCATTGCTAATGTTAGCTAATTAGCACTCGCGAGATTTTGCGATATGCACAATTAGATAAAGTAAACAATTGGATGCGTATTGTGTATGGTATAGCTTTCATAAGACTTGATTATTTGGAATACATGCATCTTGCATATTTGTTCGGTGGGAATCCGTATATCCGTAGGTATATTAGAGACTATTAACGAACAGACTAGTCATGTTCACGGCCAATTTGTCGAGCTGAGCAAGTGTAAAGCGTTACTTCCTAATCAGTTTCACGCATATGATACCAACCGTTGCGCACCACTGACTATAATTAGACGTGATTGATTATTTCAACTTTAGTTTTTTTTGCATTCGCTCGCAACTAAGTGGGTGTCCGCATTATAAAAAGTCACCAAAAAAGTTTGTGTGTAATGCTAAATTAATATTACTTTATTACTTTGCAAAATAAATAGGCAACAATACGAATTAAATGTATCTAATGGAATTGATGTTTGTGGCATGAAGAGAGAGTGTATTCCAGATAAACTCTGCAGATGTGCTTTACAATACGATAGTAGAGCCAAGTTCAAATATTTGAGAAGGTCGATCAGCGATAGGCAAAAACTATGCCAGTCGGACCGGCAACAGCGAGCGGTGCTCACGCGCACATTGTTTATTGACTCTCATCGAATCTTTAACAACGTGTGTATCGTCAAATTAAATGTCACTGCATCATCACAAAGTTGCCGCCGATCAATGCTCTCTTAATACCCAGAATTGTCCATGAACTCTATAAGGTAGGTAGGTATTTATCTTTACTCAAATTACATACATAACACGGGTGATAGCGATAACGGTCAGTTACGTAACTTTTATCACTTTATGCAACACAGATAGAGGAGATAGAGTCATCTGTTAAAATTTTCTACGTGTTCATGTTTAGATTGTTTAGATGTACTTACTTATTCGGTACTTATATTATATTAATTTAAAAACAAAACAATAAAATATGCTGGCGTTATAAGTAATTCATGAACTTTTAATATTATTTGAGTTTTTACAGTACCTAAGTTATGTTTGTGAATTTGCAATCTGTGTCTGTTATAAGACTCATGATGAACGTGGGCATGTGAACATTGAATTATATTAGCATACTATAAATATTTAATATAATATGTTAAGCATAGCTGCATATTGACGACAATTTAACATTTATGACAATATTCAGGTCTGGAAGGTTACATACATATACATATTACATACATACAACCTCGTTGAAGGGCTTACGGTCAACGTAAGGTGGAAAAGTGAAGAGTACTTACACTGAAAATGCATAGTTGCATGCAATTTAAGGTCGGCAACGTGCAAGAGACCTTTATGCCCATAGGCTGCGGTAACCGCTTACCGAGTCGTTTACTTGTTATTAAATATATTCTTGAGTATTTTATATCAACGAGACTCAAATCTTTCTTTGAATACCCCTTGAATATTTTTTTCTTGTATTTAAGTGTATGTTACCTCAGGTCCAGCCTTAGTTGGTGGCCATCGACAGTCAGGTTGTAGTGCAGGACGTGTGGTTCCTTGTGTTCGGTGTGGAGTAAGTCGCGTCGTGCGCGAGCGTGGCCTAATGTATGCGCGTGCTCCACTACGTGCGAGACCAGCTCGCCGTCGCGGGACACCTTCACAGGCCGCGCCACTTGCACGCGCGATGGGTCCAGGTGTCGGTGAGAGTAGATACCTGTAATATACCACACATTTAGGGGTGTGCAACGATAGTGTTATAATTGATACGTAGGTCAAAATGGAAATCAAATCACTTTATTCAACCCTAGCTTCTCCGATTAATTAAGAAATATTTCGGAACTCTAATTTACCTCGATAAAATATAAAACCTATATTACACAACAATATTTTTTATTATTACATATGTAGTAATTCACAGAGTTGAGATAGGATTATGTTGCAAAAAGCAAAACATCTTGGAAGAAGGCACAATGAATGAAAGAAAAAAAAGGCAGAAATATATTTTTTTGTCAAATAGATAATTATGTGAGCACATTGGATATATTGAAATCCACCAAATTTTATGGATGCTCAGGCAAAGTTATAAAATGCAAAATATTGCAAGAAATTTGCAGAAATGTGTCGCCTCACATCGACGAGAGTAGACAGTAACCTACATGTAATAAAATGTAACGATTCCGCGGTTAAAACTGCACTTACTGCAGGTCTCGCATATGACTACGCTTTCCAGGAATAACGGAAACAAACAAATGTAACAACGTTGACCTAACGCCGGTTATCGCTGATTGCAATAAATAAATAAAGCCGTCGTTTTACTGACTGATGATGCAAATTATAATCATACGATATCAGTAATACGACACCCTTATTGTTTAGTTGCTTTTTATTTATGGCAAGACATAAGATTTCTCTCAAAACAAAGAAGAACATTAATATTAATATTTCGGTGTCATTATATTTCATCATTTTCGTGACGTGTTTTTCATCCTAAGTTGTATTCTGTTAATATGTGATGATGAAAAATGATCATAGGTATAAAAAGTATAACGAGATAATTAAGTAATTAGCAATTGACGACGTTTTTGGTATAACGATATCATACTATTCTTATAAAAACAAAAGAAGTGAAGTACAAACGTGAAAAGTGAACAGCCCCTAGCCTCGCGGGTCAATGTCGAGCCCTAAAGATGGCGTTACGCTCACACAACACTAATTTTGTGTAGTATTGTGGTTTACAAATGTTCCTTTAGTAAATGATATAATGTGTAGGTTGGTACGCGAAATGTTATATGAATAGTTCTTTATTTCTTGCATTGATATCAGTAAATATTCGTTCAACGATGTCAGCTCGACGAGATCTTCAAGTACGATACTTATTTTCCTTTACTACAGAAGCAATATAACGGTTTAATTAGGAACAACTCAATCAAATATTGGTTTAAAATAAATAATATTAAAAAATGTTTATTAGTGCCTGGAAAGCTTCGAACAAGGCTTGACAAATAAAGGAGAAACTAATTAATTATACATTGGTAAATTTCATCGACGAGCAACTTGGTGGTAAAAGCTTAGCAAGTCTTGTTAGTGTCGTTTTAACTCTAACTCAATAATTTTCCATCTCTCTGTAGGACAGTCACCCTAAAATACACTCGCTCAATGAGTAAACTTAAATATAAATAGATAGATTGAAAATACAAATTGTCACACGTATCAGCATAACTTTAAACCATAATAGTGATGGAATGTATACGTATTTCCAAGTAATTCGTTCTATTTTTCATAGATAATCATAATTAGTTACTAGCTTATCACTCATCGTATGGCCGATTTCATATGAAATCTTGTTGCGAAGTCAGCACCCGACCGGCGCTAGTTACTCGACGCTCGAGTCGCTCGGTCACTCACTAAGGCCACACAGGTTCCAGTTGCTACTCGTGTTTTTCTCACTCCATATAAGTCACGAGCACTCATATGAAATACATAATTTAAGTAAAAACAGCAACAACCTCGTTTGTCAACTATGCCATAGACGATGTAATGTATATAGAGGCAGATGGTAGCGAGAATCACGAGAGATTGTCTACGACCGTCCTATTCCACGGCAGTTGGACGGGTGGAAATAATCATAATTTCATGGGCTCTATGGCAATCAACACAATAATTAACAAGTCTACTAAATAGTATGTCCAACCTGACTATATCACTGTCTCATTAACAAGAAATTTTCTTGGTATGTTGGTTATGCCACATAGATACAACCTTTTTGTATATGTAGTACTGTGGCGAGCCACCCCCGCCTCTGGTCTCTCGGTCTCCGGTCGGATCACTATTATTTACTATAAAATAAAATTATTATACAGTTTTTAACTTTTTATACAGATAGGTAATATCCATACGTTTCCGAAATATTAATCTATTATCCATTCTTCTTTTCTTTCCACTTACTGCAGGTAATTATAATTCCGCCTTTGAACATACATGGCCAATTAAAAGTTCTTTGTATATAAATAGTGAATAAATGAGTTTTGTGGCCTGCGTGGGTTGGCAGACGAATGTTAGTGTGTCCGCCAGAGGCATAGCAGCAATTACTGCACCTATTACCCGGGTATCCGCGCCCCCCGCTGCGCCGGCGGACGTAACTTCAACACACGCAGTGTAGGCGTACCTTTATCTTATAAAATTCAAAGCTACTTTACTACCATCTGTTTTCATAATGTCCCAACTAACATTGACAACATTAAATCGATGACGTTGCACGGCTGTGCGTACGGTAGCAATTTGCGTAACTATTTACCTACTTACAAACAGGTTACTTACTGAATCTTTTGTTTGAGTATTAATTTTCTTAAGCAATTTTAATGGTAAGTTTTGTTCAAGATTGTAACATGTTATGTCAAGTAAAACATAAACAACGAGCCCCGGTCAGAGATTACTGAAAACAAGACGTATTGTAGATAGATAGTTAATTATGGACTTGATTTGTTATTGTACATTAATTACTCACGATACATTATTATTTAATTTCTTCAAAATTTATCTTGTTATTATTATCATAATAAATATTTTTTTATACACTTACTACATAAAGGAACTGCTACAAGTATCAATAATTTTGTATACTCTTAGTAAAATGTAGGTAATTTTATTATGTCGTGTTATTGAAGGTGACAGAACCAAGTGGCTGCACCTGATACGACGTAGGCAGTAAGCCATAGTTCCGTGACGTGGACTCATTCATAGCTAACAGATGAAAATTAATATACAAAATATTAATTTTATTCTATACCTAGGCGATAGCTGTAGAACGAACACCGTAGGGCGCCCTCCTCGACCTCCACTTGAAAGTAATTTTGAAATATAACTTTGAAATTGTATAGGTCATTATCTATCCACAATACCCCCCGCGGCTATAATAGTAGATATGTAATCTAATAGAATTAATTATTCATCACGTTTCAATGCCGGATAGGAACCAGTCCGGTGATAATCTTCACGTCTTAGAATTATTGCCTCCACATTGGGTCGGTAATGACCGTCTCCATTATTTGGGGTCTGCGGTCAAGGTGACTCGAAACGATTGCCGCTTTGGACATCTTCTTTTAATAACTTAATTTGTGTTGGTCAATGGCGCAGCGAATTGAATTTGTGGATTGAGTATAACATTTCGAGCAAGAAACTGAGTAACAATACCTGATATCATGTGTTGCGATAAAAGTTAGTTACATCACCCTAAATTGTACATAATCAGAGTAGGTAAACTAAGGTATTATGTGTGATGTGACAAGAACAAACGTCTTAGTGAGTTTCCTGCTAATATATAATGATGCGTAACTATTTATTTAGTGACTACTCAAATCTAATTTTATGTAATACTTATATGACTGATGACTGCACGTAGTAATTACAGTCAGTAAATTTATTATTCTAATTCCAATAGTATTTTAACCTTATATAAAAGAATATCTGTTCGTCTATCATCTTTTCACGGTTTAGCATCTTTACCAGCTTTTCAGATTTTTGTTGGCTTGCCTAAATATTAAGATTAAAGATTGCCTAAAGAAATTAACGCTAACAAAGTGAAAGCTAGATTTCTATGTAGTTGGTAAACTTCAACTATCTGAAGGCTTTAGTTTTCAATAGAAAAAACTAATTAAATAAAATTAAATTATCCACTTATTAATTCGATTTACATCTATTAGATTCCAAAAGGTTGGTTCAATATTCCCAAAGAAGCCTCTATCTATGTACTACGGCCTCCGTCGGCATACGACAGCTTTACGTCACCACGTACGTCAGGACCGTCAGATTCGCGCCTTTTCACACCGAACACAGATAAGATTCTTCTGCTAATATTGAGTTTATTAGATAAGCGAACTAAGATCGTTATACTTTACACTTTCCAGCGATAAATTTCGGTAATAATTAAGTACTTTTACGATACACTATACAAATATTTAAGTGGTAATTTTGTTATGGTTTTAGGATAAAACGTGGCAAATTGAGTCTCTCGGGCAAGAGCATCCAATGTTACCTTTTCATTTTGTTCTTTATTACAATGAGTTTAGTACACCTTTCGTATACCTCACTTATGCCGAAAGAGTTTCTTTTAGTTAGCATATAAATCTCCGTTACAAATCTGTCCTTGAGTTTTGTTTCGTACGAACATGAGGATCATTGTTTTTTTTAATCATTAATTAAATCAGGAGTGCACATGTGCGTTTCGGTCAAGAATGTCTGAGACTCTATCTGATTAAACTTTAATTGGTATATTATGCGAGAGAAAACGTTTTTTTTTTTCAAATTTAGGTGTTCTTTTTTTTTTACTAAAGTTGTGTTACGAAATATATGGTTTTAAAAAATACACAATTAGAGCCCGAAAGTTGGACTTGTCGATCCAGACAGCTAGCTTATTCCAGTAGGATGGTGATCCTAAAATTAGTACCAATTTAGAATTTGAGTTCGTCGACCGTGGAGCCAACACCAGGCTTGTTTTATAAATCCCGCCACCGATTGCTGCTTTACGGTTATTAGTTTCATTACGTTTGTGCTTCAATTTGACGCTTTCAGTGCGGTTCACTTAGGGCTATACCAGCTCTATTTCGATCGTATTATTAGGCTTGCTTGTTCAGTTCTCGTGTATTGTTTTCATAATGTACCATGAAACATCTATTCAAGTGGTATTAACAGTTATTATATGTTTTATTTGATAAAATTTGGTTTCATTCTGTCTCGTTCTTATCGAAAGACAAAACACCCAAGCAAAAATTTTTTCACTTTATGAATCCGTTAAATAATGTGCTTAACTTGACCTCGCTAGAGTGAAGAGGTAAAGTTACCGTTTTGACAAAAATAAACCCTTGACAATCTCTTAGGCACATAGCACAGTACTGTAACATGATATATGGTAAAATTGTATAGGTAGAATTGTATCTTTCAATAACCTTGAAAACAACCGTTTATATGTGAGAGGTGGTGATCCGATGGTGATATACCAAACATTAATTTTGTGATACACATCACTGCGATAGGGATATAGAAATCAAATTCAAACTTATATAATAGGGAGTATATATTTTCGTGATGAATAATATTTTAATAAATAATTATACCAGTCATATGTAGGTACAAATCTAAATTTAACGTGCGTGTAGCATAGTTTTCTTTTATTGTGAAATTTTCGTTTCGTATATGTCCGGTGTGTTTGTTGGATTACTCGGCCATATTTATTTTCATTGAAAAAACATAACAATTTTGAGCTTGGGACTGGAAGTGTCGGTTACTTTACTGTCGTTCGAAGATCGTTTTACAAAACCGCGTCTTTTAGTACCAGAATTATTAAGTGCCAGATTTATAATATATTTTCTGACACAAGAGATTGACAAGGATTAGGTTTGGTAATTTGGCCTTTCAGAGATAATCTTACGCCGTCACACAAGATCTAAATCCAATTATCAGCGTTTCAAGCGGTGTGACAACCACAAACGGCCGCGTGAGATTAGTGACATCGCGCGACTGTGGCACGTTGGGCGATTCACGAAACCCTCAGTATTGTAATGTATCAAATGTTCTTCAAGATTCAGACCCTCTTCAAACGTCAATTTTAATTGTTAAGGACTATACGTTTCGCGGTAATCTTCTGTTGTCGTTTTCAAATGCTTCCTTATTTTATTTTGACTGATAGTTTCAAGCACGATAGAAATGTTCACTGAATTAAAGTACATTGAGAAAGCTTAGCTTAGCGTGAAAATTACAGGTTCAAGATCGAGTATTTATTAACACGAAGGTATAATCCATTAGAGGTAAGAAAGAATAGATAAATAGTACTGACCGGTATGTATCAGGTTTCTTATGCTATCCTGGACAAGGTGTTCGGCGTCTCCCGCTGAGTAGCCGCTCGGCGTGGGCATGTTTATCGTGACATGCTTGCCGCCGCACCACGCCACCAACATTTGGAAGAGTAACAGTTTGAACAAGGAACAGCGCACGTCCATGTTTCTAAGCACCCGACAGTCACTTGTGCACATATTGTTAGCCTGCGTTGCGTTACAACAGTTCGCTTTAAACTTTACTTGACATGACAACACTTCTATCGGCTTCAACAGTCTCCGGAGACGGTGCTGCTCCACATCTACGAAGCTTTCTGTTTGTATTTGGATATTGATAACACGTACATTATCGGCCTCCTGTCCGGTTTAACTGACATTATTAAGTACCTGGAAAGAAAGAAAATAAAACATTATTTGATGTGCGTTGTCGGACTAATATTTGCAAGCAGTCATGTTCCTTTTGGCCAGCTGTGTTAGTGAAAAAATAATATTTAGCCAGTGTCACGTCAGATCATATCGTATTTGAGTGAGTATGACATAAGTAGCGAGTGTAAATAATTTCATTCTAAGTCTAAAGTAAAATTTGTCGGTCGTCGGTACACAGGTCTGCTATAAAATAATTCAGTAAAAATCTTATTTGGTTAGACTGATTCAAGGAAATTTTCTCTACGCTAGATTATTATTTTGGAAACGAATTTTACTTATTTATAACACAAGCTTATTAAGGAAGATTAAACATAAAATTCCGTCATCAACCAGATTCTTAACGGGTATTTTTTACTTATAGTTTTATCGTAATGGTTGAATGGAAAAGTTAGGTACTTAACTTATCTATCGCCTTCTAAAATCTAAGCAGAAAAAACTTAGAACGGAGTAAAACTGAGATGCAAGCTTATCAAAATTATTAAACAGTAAATACTTACATAAAATTTCACAAAATAATACCTATATCGATACCAAAAAAATATATTTTTACTAAAAATTTATACCTAGATCACAATTAACCCAAATAACATATGAATAATTAAGTTAAAACTTCCAAAAAAATTCTAGCACAAACTTTTTAAATTAGTTCGCGTGAACACAGTACACGGGACGTGCGTGTAGTGCCGCGCAGGGATTGTACGTGAACACAAATTTACGCGACCGTTGAGTCAGGTTGTTATCTCAATCTGAGAGAGGGGCCATCTGTTGCATAATTGTTCATAATTACCTATTGTCTACGTCTAGTACGTTCTTAAGGATCACACGAACCATTGGCGCCACCATTCGGGTCTAATTTTAGTGTTGATCCATTCGGGCGAAGCAAAGGAAGAAGGTTTTTTCCTTTTCTTGGATATTTTTGAGTGATGCATGCTTGTATGTGCATATGTACCAAAATAGCCAGTTTTGTTGTGATTGATGAACACACATCCAAACATGATTTTACATTTAAAATATTGCTTAGGATGAAACGATGTAAGTTTATTTATTTATTTTGTTTATGTTTATAGCTTCAGGGAATAAGCGAATTTAGTTAAAATTTTCTTTGATGAATAGTGAAATTTTATGTTTCACTACTATTCTCGGAAATTGTGTAACCGGTTACACAATTTACGTATTTGGGAACAGTGAAAAACCAAGACTAATATTAATTACTCTTGGTTTGTCACTCTTCCCAAATTACCATTTCAGTCAAAACATACACAAATGTCAACAATATATGCATGTTCTTAAGACGTAAACTTTTTGAATTTACATAGTAGAGTTCTAATGCTACCCTACTTTCGTAATTTTATTCCTTATCTCAATATATTATGGTTGAATACACAACAAATGACTGTAATTTTTTCCATACATATATTTCCCGCATAGTACCTTACTAGGTATCTCAAGGTATGTGGAATATTGGGTGCCGTAAGAGTTAGTAATAAATATCAGTGCTAAACAAGATAAAACTTGTAAGAACCACTTGTCTTTGTCTAATCAGCAATGGACCATTAAGTGCCTTAGCTGGCAATAAATGGTCAACTCACAACGACCTATATCTATTCAGGCAGACTGCGATTACTGCAATTAACATTTACTCTATACTCAATCCACAGATTAAATGGAGCATAAAACTCCATTTTCAAATGTAGTAAGTACCTGCGTTATATTCTGTGTATTGTAAAGTATCGTCATAAAGGATAATCTGCATAGAGCGAGTTCTGATCCAAAACTAGGTAAATTGTGCCCGTAAAATCAATGATTATGTCGCAACGCGCGATAAACTTGTATCTACTTATAACATTACACTAAGCTGTGTCTGCGATGGTTTCGTTCGGTTTATTGTTATCTCTTACACCGTACATAACTACTTACATTTCTGTTTCGTTATAGAGCCCTTAAGTGACTAGGGTTGAGTATCGGTGTTTTGGTATTGCCAAATACTGTAAATTTGCTCTTACATTGTATTGTATCTGTAAATCTATTGTCATATCCACGCCTTACAATTGTACTGTAAGGATTGGAACCGATTAATTGAAATCACTAGGTGAGACCTCTTGCGACAGAAACACGTTTATAGAACAATAAAAGCTTGCCCACTCGATAACATGAGCTACTTTACTGATACCAAAAACTGGACACATTAAGCTCTGAATAGCTGACCACTGCTCTTTATAAGGCGACGCTTTCTTCATGGGCATCGCAACAGAACAAGAATGATTGACAGACCTCCGCATCATTTACAATTTCAATCGATAATAAACAAAACTCCCTGCAGTTATGCGCATATTTTATTGGCAGGATTTGTACTTGAAACTAGTTGTCATTCTTAGGGGGAAAGTTGAAATGTTTATCTCTACCGCGGGTGTTGAATTTTTGCTGAGCTCAACGGAAATGAGGTGGCGACAGTAAAACATGAGATAGGTTGTATAAAAAGGGCTAGAATGTATTCCAGGAAAAGTATTGAAAGAGTGACGTGGCGCACGCGCGTGGCACGATAAGACAGGCGCCAGGCGGCAGGCATCGCGGCTGGCTCCCTGGCACCTCTGCACTATCGCCACGCTTTGTTTTGTCGGGTCTCTTTTTTCGGTCTCAGGGAAGTGCTCGCGCGGCGCCAAGACTGATTGTTAAATAAATACGTAAACAGCGTTAAGTTTGCTTACTTTTTAAAGTAACCTGGAGAACCTTTTTTTCTGACAAAGGAACTAGTTATGATTGTTATTATGATAAAACTGTAAAGATGTAACCAAACCAGGAAGGCGCGTGTCTTTATTTATGAACTAGCTGTGTCCCGCGGTTTTACCCACGTAGAGTTAATTTAATGGGTGACCCATGGAACACCAATGTTTTGTTTAAGTAAAAGTTCTGTTTCGAAGATTGGCTGGAACAAACAGACGGACAGAGAACAATTCTGAAAATTGTTTTTTTCATTTTAGTACCGTATATAATTATATAATTTCATATGCATTTAGATAAAAGGTTATTTTGGAATTACAAATATTATTGCTGGGATGCTTTTTATAATGAACTATTTATTCCATTCATATGACAATTTCTACGACCGTATTGTCTAGCGATTATAAGTGTTCTTATAGATTTTAAAGTCTCTTAGTAACACAGTCAGTTACGTCAATTTAATACAAATATTGGTGTAACTTTTAATACGCGTGCTAATTACACAGATTGTTTGGTTACGCGGATTGGTTGATTCCCATTTTGAGCGATATGTAGAGCACGTGTCTTGTTGGAATTAATTAATGTATAGAGGCACAAAGGATTTATTTGTCGTTGTTCAAACATTGGTGGCGTGGTCGGTACCATCTCATTATCTGTCGTCCGTACATTCGACTGCCGCGTGCCAACACCAGCCACCTGTGCACCTCACTACATCACATCAACTACGTGAACGTACTACACTTGTGCAAATTTCTTAATAAACGAGCATTAAATATTATTAAATAGATTCGCTTTGGTAATGCCAAGGGCATAAGGTCAAGCACGTACACATTACGATAGTGAGCAGAGTGATATACACTTAGGTACACGGTTTGAATAAATAGGCGAAAGATAAAAGTAGGGTGGATTAAAAAGATATCTCACACGGATCTGTATGTATCCTCCTTGTTACAAAACATTGTTCACACCAACCCGAGACCAAAGTTAGACTGAAACTATGTCCTTCCCTTTTTAAATCCGTAAAAAAAAGAGATGGAACTACTTTTAAACCAAGAAGTATCTTAGGCTATGTTTCAAAGGGTATTATTCAATAAAGGGGAAATGGTTTTCCATTTTCCTAGAGAGGAAATACTCTACATTTATGTCGTTACATTCACACATAATAAACCTTTAACGTACATAATTAATTTCTAGTACCTACTCAGTCAAATCTACCTAATTGTAGTAAGTGAAAAAGAAGAGTAATGATACATTTGTCTGCATAAACAGCTTAATGTTTACAACTCTCTGATTTCCCAGTATCACGTAGTATCATTGTTATCAGGCGCGGAGATAACATCTCTGTGTGTACAACGCCTAATCTTAGCGCTGACCCGATTCGCGGCTGGGCTAATAATGACGTATGACCTAGACTCAATCTCTTTAGTCAAACACTAGATAATGGAGATTTAAACCACCTGCCCATTTAGGCCATAATTATTACCAACCGGACTCATTTATTACACTGGTTTAATGACATAATGGAACTTAACAACAGGAATTTTCCTAACCATAAAATAATTTACTTTTCTATACATTAAAGATTACACGACGTAGGTCATCTGATGAAAAAAGTACTGCTGAATAAACAGTAAATACAAAAAATCTAGATAGGACGAAAATAAACAAAATTCTAACTACTTTCTTAAAAGTGTTTGTAATTTTATCTTCCCTCTATGTTGACTTGCTTTTGACCGGTTTTAAACCACTTGTTTCTATAAGATCTCGTTGTTATGAGTAAACAATAAAATGAACCAAGGAACACGCTACGGGCCTTGCATTTCAGAATGTGACGTACGCTGACAAAAAACTTGTGTAGACGACCCACTGGCGCCGAAGGATCGTTCACTCTTACTTTTACTGATTCTAGGGTTTCCAATCAAGGGGAGATCATTGTGGTAATATTAATGGCAAGTACCTTTGATGAACAATTTATAATTTTCACTACTGAAAAGGTATTGGATAGAAGTTACTTACTGACAGACGTATAAAAATATTGGCACTGTATACAAAATGTAACAGTTATTTCAAAGTTTTGCATGTGACTGTCAATCTGAAGTTATTGTTGAAGTGAAATTACGCTTTTCTTCCTTATATCTGAAGGAATGTGCGAGTACAGTGAGCAAAGGAGATAATTATTGAGGATCGCCACATAAGCATGACTTACTCTCAGGGAAAGTTGTTTTTTTTTTAATATTAGATATTAATTAAAATTAATACCTTTATTTTACTAATTGTCTTTGTTTTAACTTAAAGTACGTGTGTCGACCCTGGTAAGTTATCTATTTTTCCAACTTTACATATGTATGTGCCTACCATTGCACAAATAACTTGTTATTTTCAATTTAATTACAGGTATTTTATCTACTCGTATTTCCTTTGGCTCGCGCAGCTTAGTGTTTCAAATATTTGACCGTACTGTCTAACTAATCATGTTTAAGTGTGTTTAACACATATTTAACTAACAAAGAAAGTTATTGCCCGTAGAATAAAAAAAAACCGATTGCATTTAAACGAATCCAATTATCACAAGTATATAAGAAAGTAGATTATCTCTTAATGCACGAAGTAAGTGCTAATAATAGTTATTGCTTGTATAATATTATAAGATAAGCTTAACAAGAGTACTGTATTAAGTAGTTTCGAGTATACCTGAGTAGATACATACCTGTTTGTGCATTGAAATAATCGCAAGCAAAGCGATCATTTTCTTTGAGTGGACCATTAAAGGCAGTTATTTGCAGATAAAGAGTCGTTCACACATTAGTGTTTACGATCTTATGATTCCTGGTTTTGACCTCATGAAAACGAGTTATTAATTTTATATTTGATTTCTACATGGGCTTTCAGTCTATGGATGTGTTTCTGTTCTCTCGTCATTGTATGTACTAGAGTTCTAGAATATAGTTTTAATTCTGTAATATCTACGTTAATCTGGCCCATTCATCCTTCTAGCCTATGAAGGGCTTAAGTTTTACTAGACTTTCTTACTAGCCAGTTATGGGTTATGCCGTCATAGTGAATTATCATAACCCTGTAAGTGTATTGTTGTCACATTGTTGGAAAATTGCTTACTTATGTAATGAATAACGTGTTCAAAGGAAAAATAGAGACTATTGATTACAGCTGGTTCGACAAGGTTACAATGACATACATTTTAAAATAACACTTAGGCATGAAAAATAATCTTCCGAACCCATAGAAGTTTCGACGCTGGTCAAATGGGTTAAGTGTATGGAGTATTGCTCAATGTATTCTGTGTATGTATGTGAGTAGAGCCCTACAATCCTTAGCCTTAGAGCCGGGGGCATCCGTCATCGTCTTGTGCTTGGCTTTGTCTGGCTGTGGCACTCGCATTGTGGTGCTCGCGGACCGGTAGCGCCGGTTGCGGCCGGCTCCAATTATTACCCTTTATGAACCCAACGCCTGCTGGATTGGATTGTTCTTGTTTTACGCAATATTCAGAATGCTAAATGACTATGTTGTACCGGTTACTCGTTCCACGGTTAGGTACTTTATTAAACTACATTGTAATCTATGATTTCATATCATTTGAAAACGAAATAGATTTATTTAGCTTAGGCCGCACTACATTGCATCGAAACAAAAGAACAACGTAAGTACTGATACTACAATTGGAGATGCATGCAAGAAAAAAAATATCGATATAAAAATCACAATAGTAAATTATTTGAACCACAACAGTGAGTAACTTGTCTGATATAACCCGTAAGTATCGTAACGGAAGCCTCTGAACGATTGCAACACCGGGGGTATCGTCCGCGCATTGCCAGCCTTGAGTGAAAAAAAATCACTATACTAGGCTGCATGACCCTTTTGAAAACTCGTATTTTGATGAATAGCTATAAGTGGAAATAAATAGGTAGCCTTCATATTGTTGTGTAATGTGTACCGGCTGGTCACTCTACATGCATCATTAATTCCGAATTCCAAAAGGAATCCGAAGCATGGCTTAGAAATCGTGTAAGTTGTTTTTTCTCAAGTCAATTGTCTACCGAGGCGTCGTCAGTGTCACTCTGACAGGTGCCATTAACAATGACAGAGGACAAATGGTAGCAGTCACATGAACCAATCTAGATTGTATCTGGAGTATTTAGTTAAATACATTTGAGACGATAAATTTGGCATGTCTCAGTGTTTCCATATAAATAAAAATTTGATGTCGAGATAACTTTAAAAAAATGTTTATTCATGGCAATCACGATAATAGGTGAGCTTTTCTCGACGTTTGAGAATTAAAGTACTTATTCATTAGAAGTCACTAAAAATCAAGTGAATGGGAAAAAATTGCCTAATTTAAAAAGAAAAGTGTTTTTATAACAAACAAGATACTTATTGTTTTAGCTTAACTTTTGACACCTCATTTTCCACAGTATAATAAATAACGGTGAAGAAAATGGAAATAGTGTTATCTTATCACAGGAGTAAGTAGGTGACGTTCTCGTTACGTTACATTCGGCTATTGAACTTTGGCTCAACACGCTAAATCGTCTTGTCTCGACGGTAACAAATTAAGCTCATATTAATTCATAATCTCCACCTGCTTTATACATCAAATTATCCCACTTCTATTAATCCTTATTATTTATCCACTTTAATTGTGTACCTAGTTAATTAGGATATTGGGTTTGTATAAGAAAGCTCCTGGGTGTTTTAAAATATTTTTATTCATGTAGTAGTGAATTTGAGCACAACTTAATTTTGTTCATCGGAATGGTTGCCAACAGATACAGTCCCAGAGGTGACATGTGATTGTTTTATCACGTTTTGTGCCACTTTATCTCAATCTACTATAATATATACTGCATACGTCAAAATGTTACACCATCGTGAGAAACCTAACTCGTCGCAATGTTTTCGTACCTACAGTAAGTAGGTACGAAATATCAGATTGTGCAAAGTAAACAAACAGTGGGAATTCGGCAATTCTTGTGTAGTTGTCAATTAGACAGTATGAGCTTACAAAGAATAAACTGCATCAATATGTCCCAGATTCAAGTATCAAAGTCACTCAAAGTATTCCAATTTGTCGACAGTCGAAAGCAGGGGCGGTTACTTCTCAGCCAAATACACTTAAGAGTCAATATGTAGCAAAGGGGAGGCTCGCCACCGCTGACACTTTCATAGTAGGCATCACAGTCGAAATGTTATAAATTATTCATGAACAGCATTGTTCAAAGAAAATATTTTTTGTCGCGTACACCGTACAGAACATTTAGAAAACAGGGCTGAAGATTTTATTTTAATGGCGCCCAGTATTTTATTACATAAACAACAGCGTGGGTAGATGTAATCAGAGCAAGGCGGTAATAATAGGTGTTCATTAGATGTAAGCTATTAGCTAATTTCAGTAGAGCTCTACAAATAATGTGCGCTTTCATGTTATTGGATGTGATTTAGGTGCGCTCTGGTGCGGAGGTGTACAGCCTTTGTTGCCCCACAGTAAGTACATCGTATTCGACGCCAACGCACGAACATCACATTATTTTCATGACTGTCGTCGAGTCTCAAACAATTCAACACCCTGACATATTCTACTGCGGGAGACAAGGAACAAAAGGTACGAGATATTGTTGTGTTGTTCTTTGTCATTTAGTTGGCGATTTTATACTAATTTCAAGAGTAAATGTGACCGGCCTCACTCCCAAGGCGGAATGAAAAAGCTGAATGACACTAGCGTTGACTATTTAAACAAATTGTTTACTGAAAATGTATTATATGACAAAGTGCTTGAGAAGTATGAATGAAATCCGATGTTGTGGTGTTTTATGACATTGATGCTCTTCTAGCCGTTTTCACCGACCAACAATTTCGTAGAAGTGACAAAGGATCGCAAGCGCATGTATATTAGAATAGGTGAACACACATACTCATACATGTAGCACATTTTATATGCGTAGGCCGAGATTTATCGGAATACCTATCATGTAATGTCCTATTGTATTCATCGTGTACCGATACTGATCTATTCGGGTTACAAATTGCATTATGATAAGATTTTTTTCTTCGAACTTATTTGTTTTTAGAAAGGCTCACGTCACTCGAGTTCATGTAGCACCTACATTTTATATTTTAGCTGAGAATTGAAAATACATTTCAACCCATGGCACTGTAAGTGCTAGGAAGTTAGTGGCTTAGAAGGATTCGAGTCCTACGTTTTCAAGGCAATCATTTAATTTTTTTTTTTCTTGAGTTTTGTATGTTTTATAAAGGTTTTCATCCGTTATCAGGTCCCAAACTTTGCTTATGGCACTAGATGAAGCCGCGTCTTGATGTCCAAACATAACTTTTATAATTATTCGATTTTTCAGTATAAAAATATAAGTACGCTAAAATTGTAGAGCATAATTATACTTTCCAAAACAATTAGTTACAAGGATTGTTTTTAGGCAGCAAAATAATCTGGAACGCACCGTTCGTACGGACAGCGTGAGAATATGTACAAAGTACGTGTTTTACATATAAACTAACTATATTATGCCTTTTACAGCCGAAATCCAATTTGCTTGATTCATGTAAATATTTAATGGCTAGTATATCAACCAGCCAGCATTTCTACGGTAGTTCCTTCTTTCCACTACAATGCACGTCTCTATTGTAATTTATATGCTAGTATACACCAAATATAGAAAAATCATTTTGGTTGGTGTGCTTACGGTTTTAAGGAAGCAAAATATGCTCATATAAAGGAAAGTGGGGAAACAAGGATATTGACATTAGGCTAATGATATAACGTACCCAACATTGCATTTAATATTAAAATTGTAATTGTTTTTGTAAAATCTTTAGGTACGATTCGAGATTAAGGTACTTACCTACTTCTATGCAAAATCAGTTGGATTATACATATTTTAACCAGCCCTATATCGTGTTCCCGTGTATGTGTATATGTATAAATATAGGCTTGTTTGCCACTTTAGTGGTATACAAAAATGCATATATTATGCAGCACACCGCATGTTGCGATAAACATGTTAATTGGATAATCATGTGTGGCAGCGCATTGGGATTTGTGCCCAAAGGCAATCATAATGGATCGTTGCCTGATTGACAAGGGGGCATATTATCATCGTTATAGCTGTGACGTCTTACTT
Source organism: Watsonalla binaria (assembly GCA_929442735.1). NCBI lineage: Eukaryota > Metazoa > Arthropoda > Insecta > Lepidoptera > Drepanidae > Watsonalla > Watsonalla binaria. The sequence continues at coordinate 6,104,261 of OV838932.1, forward strand.
ACTGCTTAGCTTTGACGTTTAGTATCACAAAATGAAACGTCAAAGCTCAGGCCAAATATGATCGTTCAAGCAGCACGTATTAAGAACTTTTTGGCTTTGACATTTAATTTTACGGAATCCAAATGAAAAGTCAAAGCTCGGAAGTTCTGTATACGCTCTGCTCAAATCAATGATGGTAGGTCCCATGACTTCATCTCATAAATGCATTCAATGAAGCTTCAGCGCTCTTGAAATTTACTTCTAATAAATAACTCATGAAGGTAAACTATTTTTTTTCCGTAAATATAATTTATTTAAAATTTTTCTTTGCCAATGATCAATAGCTTGTTCGCCGTCTTGGTCGATTTTATAAATAATACTATTTCTCTGAAAAATGTTGGTGTAAAAAATAATCTAATCTAATTCTTGATTAGTTATGAACAAGGAGAATATAATAAAAACCTAAAGGTTGGCCGGTTCAAATGAGATAACATCAAAATATAAACCTACTTATATGCATATGGTTAAGGAAAGGAATACTAAAATTCAACACGTGTTTATGTTAATTGAGGTAGATCTCTTGTTATTACTGTCTTTATCAAAAGTCAATACTGAGAAAGGCGATAAAATGGTATATAAAGTATATATATAAGTAAAGAATTAAATATCTCGTCGCCACGAATCAAGCGGAGCGCTCATGTACACTGGATTTTCTATAGATACTTCCTAATTTAACCAACTCCCTTTTAAATCCAATTGGATTACACCAATACAGATTTCTCTTTTTCATTAAGAATAAAACAGTACAACTAACTCAAGAAATGTATCCCGTACTAATCTCACTTCATAAACTCTTAAATATATGGACATAATAAAATCCGTTAGTACCTTTATAAAATAAACTTGACCGTCTAGTATTTCTACGATGGGATAAAGGCAAACTAAATGAAGGGATAGCAAAAAATAACACACAAGCACATTTTATAAAACTGCTATTTCTTCCCAATAACTAATTACCAAAGATAATTAGGTGCCTATATAGGATAGACTTTTTTTGCCGTCACGTAGAACATTATACGTGCAGATATATTATTCAGAGAGCCTAGTGCGAGTTTTTCACTGCCGCGCTGTGACAGACGTCCTACGTACGTAGGAGATATTCAAATACATATAATGTAAATACCTGACGCAAAAAAGTATTTTTAGAGATTTTAAGAAAACTCGCATTAGGCACTCAGGTCCCGTCACAGGTAAAGAACGCGTAGCGAAAAATTGTGGGGATACTACGCACGCTTTTATTCGCCTCCCGCCATACATATGGACAGAGACAGACTCTTTAAATTACTACTGCGCTTTCAAAAGATCTCGTTCTAAACTCGTGCCGGGACCTGCATAAGATATTCAATTTCTACTTTTCGTTCATTCATCCCATACTTGTACTTTCTGGCAATATGAGACTAAACACGCTCTTTCCTAATTACCACCGACAGTTAACTGCTGCAAATTGATAGGGTAATTTAAATGCAAATAAATGGAAATGTGGTAATGTTATATATTCTGTTTAACTTGACTGTAGATACTGTAGCTTATACTTATGCTATAGTCTTCAGTGTCATTGCGTTCGCCCATTGCACCTATGTACATACAATCTGTTTATTCTGCTTTCGAAACGCAACTAAATAGTTGGTTAAATTTATGTTAATATGTATGTGAAAGTTGGGTAAATAAATGGCAATTTTGTTTCATATATAATCGGACTTAATAACGCTACGCTTTACCCTCAGCTATACACTAGGATTCCCTGTATTGTATGGCCTCACACACATTTAAATCTCATAAACACCATCAACACTCAATAAACGTTGAAGTCAATTTAAGAACATTACAATGAAGAAAAGAACATTACAATGGAAAATGGATTGAAATTAAAAGAAGTAGGTTTATAATAAAAAAATGTTTCATTACACGAGAATTGTGCCAATAGTGACATTGGAAGAAAGCTTAAAGTGGATTAAGTAGAATTACAGAATATACCAATTGATACGTTATCTAAGGTTATCTAATATCTTCATGATGATAAACATTTGCATGTGTCCGATCTACTGATAGAGACCACTGTCGTTATATTGCGGATGCGTCTAACTCTTAATGCTTAACAACGTTAAACTTGATCCTGGTAATATAAAACAAGAAAGTTGTAATAGTAACAGGACATTGCTTTTTGCATTCAAAGATACGTAAAAGAGCGTAGGCTGAGGAAACGTCCCATAAATCTATCACCGATTGTCGAGTGAAAATGGTGAAATGAAATGTACGGCTGATCTTGGTCTATGGCACACTTGGAGAGACCGTGGGCGGGCACACTTATTTATAATCTCCAACCTATTACAGAAATATTAATATTGAACACGCAACAATTTTTAAATAGATATGCCTTTTCTTTGTATGTGTCAGAAATAATAAATTATTTAGAATTCCAGATTTTTACCATTTAGGGTTGCTAAACTAAGCAATCCCGAATTATTCGTTTGGAACACTTAATTGAAAGAAAACTCTTAGTTGTAAATGGCATCGTTAGTGAATCTTCTTTCTCGGAACTGATGGACCAACGACCATTTCAGCGCATTCAATTTGTAAATCGCTCGAATTCATGATGTGAACATCTCGCGACGAGATCGTAAACATTATCTTGTAACATGTACGCGAATTAGCTAATAAAATGGGCAAAAATGATAAACCTTACGACCCACAATGGCACTGCGTTTGTGCAATAAACTTCAAACTCGCGGAACCAACTCTGCATACTTTGACCCACAGCGCGGTATGCGCGTAAATTGAAATTTGTAGAGCTACGAACACAATGGAAACATTGGAATAGCACGATGCGAATATGTATGTGAGTAAACGAGTCGAGTCAGTGACCGAAAAGGTGTCATTTATAAGTAATGAAATGTTTGGTGCCACCAGAGAAGCACGGTGTCTGGTTGCGTATCAAGTAATGTCAACAGATGAATAGGGTAAGTGGAACACTAGTTGGTTATGTGTAATTACGTTGTGATCGATAAACACTGCCTCCGTTGCGCATCTTGCTTGTCGAGTTCATTACACGTTTTGACGGCACATTATAATATTATGTCGATATAACATGGTTATTTATTTTATTACTAGCTGTGCCCCGCGGTTTCACCCGCGTAGATTTAATTTCATTCCCGCGGAACCCTAAATGTTTTCAAAAGTAACCTAAGTCACTTCTTGTAACATTAGTTATCTGCCAGTAAAAGTCCCGTTAAAATGTGCCCAGCCGTCAGATATTAACCAGAACAAACAGACAGACAGAGAAAAATTAAAAAAATTGGGTTTTCTGTGTCAGGTCCGTGTATCATATGCATTTTGTCATAAGGTGTAATTTTGGAATTACAAACAGACACTTCAATTTTATTTATCTGTATGTATAGATTTAAAATATAGGAAACTCATTTCAATTACAAATTAAGTGGCGATTATAATTATAACACAAATAACTTTTAGAACTAGATCGATTTTACTAGAGAAATTATAATTTCATATATGAGTCCCCCATACTCATCATCGCCCTGGCCTTATCCCATACATTGTTGGGGTTGACACTTGATTCAATCCGATGTAGCTGACATCTGACCTTCGCAACCCCTTTGACGAGGAAAATCTGTGATCTGGGTTAAACCAGTTGTCAGACTATTTTAGGCCTCCGACCGACTTGTAACGATTGCCAAAGATGATAAATTGGCAACCGAGACCGACGGCTTAACGTGCTCTCCGAGGCACGGAGGGACCTCGGGCGGTCACCTATCCAACTACTGGATAGGGTTAGGGTTGCTTAACTTCGCTGATCGAATGATATGCGCAATAGCAACTGTGCCTGAGCTCCTCTGAGTCCCCCATACTATAACGTTAAATTTCTTTCATTCGCGTTCCGGTTTATAACGATTAATGGAAGTAAGATAACACGTACCATTCTGTTCAGCAACATTAATTACTATTCATTCATGTTTCGTTCCATCACTTTGCAATCGATTTAGCTCCAAAAGATTGAGAACGAAGGAATGGGCACCGCTAGCTTAACTTGAAAGTAATATATTATAGTAACGGTAACGGTTTGTATAGATTAATTCATTAAGGTTCAGCATCATTTAGCTCTCAAAATATTCTCTTCAGAATTCATTGTTTTTAGCAACCATTGTTCTTAACTTTCTAAACTACTGCGTTCTAATGACCTATAGGTACCTACGTAACGAATGCTAGTACATACATTTAAGATATTATAGCCTTTGAGAATGTGATAACAGTTATGTTTTTACTTTGTTGGAATGTCAACCAAATGAAATGGTTTATCTATAGGTATATCGTATTTGTACACTTATCTAACCATTTGAATATTTATAAGAAGTATACTCCATTTAATCGTGATTGTGTTTCAAATCGGCTAGTCGGCCCAGTGTATTCACTTTACAACAAAAGTTATTGTATTTAAAACATAATCATGTAAGAAATATACATATATTTCACGTGCTTACGTGAGGTTCATACAATATCTTACGCGGTATGCTTAATTCTGATTATATGTCTGTGATGATATTATAATGAGCCACAAGTGTTCCATTACCTATATTTTCTGACTAGCAACGACCTACTTATCTATGCTTTTTTTCAACAATAACATACGACATTTTACGTTTAATATTATATATGTATTTAAAAGATAACGATATATCTACTTACCCAGAAGGTTACATTTCTCATATATCTAAGGTCAATTCATGTTAACTAAAACAGTTCGCATGAAAATATACATGAGATAAAAGCAATTATCATAAGATTCATAATAGACCTTTTTATTTGACTTATTTAGATAGGCTTCATGATATACTAAAACCATTATAAAAAGGTACCGAGTTGTCTCTGCCCGTCGGGAAACAGGTAATATTAAATATTATCAATTAAAAAAATGATATAATCAATAGGTAGAGTCATATTTGAGGTATATATAATAAAATACTTAATATTATATCGTAGGTCCAAAAGTAAAAAGTTTTATGATCTCAGCCGCTATCACAATCCCGAAAATTGAGAACATTCGCTCGGTTCACTGTATCATATACCTACTTACTAGTAACAATGATAAATAGTCGATCGGATGAGGCATCGTGTCACGATACTCGCGAACAAATGTTAACCGCCACCCATTTGATTCATTCATAAAACGTATTATTATATTAATGCTTTTTAATCATCGTGCCGTGTGTAAATATAGAGTTACGTCTGGGTCAAGCCTCCTCCTGATAGCATTTATTATTTACTTTACGGCAAATCACATGTTTTTGTACTTCATATTTAACGATTTTCGGTAAGAGAGTTTTATTTGTCTACACTTAAAATTCATATAGATAGCACTTACGATCATGACCGGTATCTTTTATTGCATTTTCATGTTTTCCAAATGTAGCCGAACTACCATTTTACTAATAGATACACCAGCTCGTAATATTTTTATTAGATACTCGATGTATCTGCGATCTATTTCTGTGCCGGCCGTTCGCTTCGGGCCGAACGCGTGCAAGTTCAGGGAAACCAGACGCGAAATATTTTATTGAACCGTCAAAATTAGGCCAATGTGTCAGGCTTCAATATTTAACTAAAGGAAACAAATAAGCACATTATGTTACAGGAACTTTGACTTGAATCCATCATAAAACGGGAACATATAGTTATATTTTAAGATATATATTGAGGTCGGCTAAACGGGACCCGCCAGATTTAGGAATGAACTAGCCCGTTGATTCGGATTCAATCACGTACGACCCAAATCTGATACAACATAGTTGCCAGCCACAGATCACATATGGTATGGTGTTTGAAGAAAGTCCACAAGCTAGAAAATCGAGACCAACTGTAATTGATGTGCCTAATTAATCATATGTGCTCGCGTTATGTGTCACGTTTGAAGAAGTTTCTACATGAACTAACTCGGTCTTATTAATTACATGATAGTATTGAAAAACATTGGCTTCCGTTACATTTTTAGGCTTTTCTCTTTTAAGATTGGATTTACTACTAGTGTGGACAACCAGAGAATAACCTTATCGCAATGTATGTTTATTAATATACACAATATATTTTAGACATCGTAATACGTACAGAGACTTTGTAATTACTTCAAAAGCTAAACCATTTATGACCCTAATTGTGAATTATAACGCTTCAATGTGCTTTGCAATAGTATCGTATAATATTTGGTAGGTATCTAGTTGATAACAATAGGCAAGTAGTATTACAATGCGGCATGAGGCGCCTCGAAGGCCACGCAGCCAAGTTCACGAATTCTCGTTCAACGACCGACCATTGAATGCGATGCTCTTCATTTCCTTCTTATGCACGAGCACGTCCATTATCTTTCTCAGTGTAGTTTTCTATTGCAATAATTATATCTAAGGTAAATTATGAATACGTTACGTGCAGTGTACTACGATCTGACTCATAGTTCCTTATGTTTACGGTTGTAGGCACTGAAAGGGTAATGGGATTAATAGTTGTAGGTATCTGAGTTCATTTGTATATACGTGGTGAAGGTCAAACTTTACGCTGATATCGGCTAGAGTGGTTTATTTGATCTACCTGTAAAAAAACATTAAACGTCTAGCATTTTTAGTTTGGGACAGTCACGATTTATCATAGCACCCAAAAGCCGGTTGTTGTATGTAACAACGATTCATTCGGTGAGACCTAACTTTCAGTGTCTTAACAGTTTTCCTTTGTTATGAATTTGTAAATGAAAGTGAAACCTGAGACATGTAAATGAATATTGAAACGGAGTGTTTCGCGCATGATGTTACACTGGGCGGGCGGTGGCCTTCATTGGGGCCGGCGATGTGCGCCGCCGTGAGTTCACGGCGAGGGCTACATTTATTGCTTCAGTCCATTTAACCCATTTCATTGACGTAATCCCGTCGAAGTTTTTATCGCTTACTTGCCGGAGCAGCGCCGGTTACCGAGGTAAACCATTATCAGTTTAAAAATCTGCACTTTACAAAATAAACAAAACATAAGATAGGGTTTTAGATAAAGCAATATCTAATTTGCCCATTATAATTTGGCGCACGATCAATTCCCATAATCGATTGCGGATGCCTTAGTAACAAAACGTGTCGAATTGTAAAAGACTCGAATAAATATTGATTATGAAGAACAGAATATTTATTTATAATCTAACGGGTTTTGATGGAGCACTAACTGGGAGTGGTGGTGTCACTTCAACGCGCGCGGGACAGAAAGGGATCCGCAACCAAAATTACGTTTTCTTTCGTTTGTTTTGGCACCGTTCCATTTCCTTTATTAATGCATTATTATCTGAGCACGATATTATTAAGCATTGTCCAACAGGATAATATAGCCCCAGAGTATTTTAATGTAAAGCTTTAATTTTGTTGCTAGCCAACAAAAACGTCGTTGTCATTCATATTTAAAATGTCTTCTATAAATAATTGAACGGTGTTAATTGGAGACGCTGTTTCCCAAGGGCCCTGTCTCCGCGACCCTACGAACTCGCAGATGGGAGACAACCAGATAGTTCTCACGAACCCAACGCGAAAATCAGCTACGACAACCGCTTAATTGATATAAACAGCTCTAGGTGGTACGGGCCAACGGCGTGACACTAATAAACGACTCCACTCGGCGGTACTCAATCCACTAGTACTTGCAACTAGTTGCTGAGTAATAGCTGAAATGCTCTGGATATCTTTGATCTATTGATATCGTATTTGGGGTAGGAAGATTCAATTGAAACTATGTTCTTTTGAACACGAGGAAACGCATACATAGAACTAAATTAATAAGTTTTGGAGCGCGCGAAGTGGTTTTGTTTACAATTTCCGTTACATTGCCAAAGTGCTCATTTCTATAGCCTATTCAAGCAAAGACATTGTTAGAGTAAAAATATGTGTACAAAATTGTATAATGCCAGTCTTCTTCAGGTCCTTAACTCGGCGTAAACTATGCATTTCTTTAGCCTTCAAAGACTATACCTACCTACCTGTATCCTATTGTTAGCAATTCAAACATGTAGCTGTTTTTATTATTTGTATATAAATATTATGGTCTGCTAATCCTTCAAAGATTAAGGTAAGATAATGATTATCTTAATCCCAAAAGAATCAGGCGCCTGCTTGTTTTTGACTTGTATAGTTTATCAATAAATGTCTGAGTGCAGAGGTGTTGTAACAACACCTCTGCTTACCCTTTCGGGGACCCATCTGGGATGGCGTGAGCTTATTTATAAATGTCTGAATTATAAATCATATTCTCTGAGGAAGAATTTAAAACTTACACGAAGACTTAAGAATACCGTTCGCTTCAAATATAATTCAGTGTTAAAATAGCCGAATGTAAATAAATTATCCAGTGAATAAATAATTGCAATTAAATTAAGTGTATGTAGGTAGATAGTTGACCGATTAACAAGTGGCCAAGGCCTCGGGCATTGGTTTTAACTCATGTAAAGAATGTTCGCTAACCATTGACAAAAGATAAAATTAACACATCTGAAACATCAGGTCGTTCACCCTCGAACCTTCCGAAGACATGAAAACGTTATCTATAGTCATGCATAATATTCAATAGTCATCAATATCGTTCAAATAAATCTTACCGGGCACTACTAAGTTTTTCTAATTTAAACATACAAATATGATAAGTTCATCATCATCATCCTCCTGCCCTTATTCCATGTAATTTAGAGTCAGGTGCGCAATGTGTTTTTTTATCTTCCACCCTACGAGAACGAGAAGAAAAACATCGTAAGAAAACCTCGAGGGAAAATCTGTATATGTCTGATTAGAAAATCTTTGACGTATGTGAAGTTGCATCACAAAATATGACCTATTGATTATTAGCTTTACCTTCTGTTACTAAGGGGATACAATATTGTTTGGAAGGCGTAAACGTAATTAATTTCTACAATTATGTATAAATTAATATTCATCGATCATTATACATACCGACACGTGTTATTATATTATAGTATCAAATGTCATAGTTCGCATGGAATGTCATCACCCTGACTTATGTAACTGGTTTACATTTTTGTACCGCAGAGCTGACCGCAGAGCCTCCGTTTTGTCAATAATTACAACTTTGGTTTATTCAGTAGAAGCTTCAATGGTTACAAATTTCCTCAGTAACGGCATGAAAATAAATACTATATCGCAATCAAACATATCGACTACGACAGCCCGTCTCTAAACCGGTACCTCTATAAATATTATGCCTTTACCAGCCTAGTACTTCATGATAATAATTACACAACTTTAATTAATTTTTTTGCTATGAATTCTTAAATGTCTTTAACACGTGGGTTTTTACATAAATTTGCTCTTCAAATAAATAATGAATATCTTATCATCAGATCAACATAATTCTCACTGTTTTATTTCATTTGCATTATAATGTAGAGCCATTAGCCGCTATCATATCAAACGTATTACGTTAAGTCGTGTTTTATTATATTGAACTTCTGTACCGAATCAATTTGTGTGTTCAAGTCAACTTAGTTACACGAAGTTTAAAGCAAATTAAAATTCTTATTGGGAATTAGGCTATCCGAATGTAAATATAATATGGTTAGTTTATTCAAGTGATATCTAACTGGTACCCGTGTACGTAGTCCAGTACGAGGTTAAATAGAAAGTATTTAAGAAATTGTGATTAGAAACCGATCCACCTAATGAATTCGTAGACGAGCAGTAAAGTTTATCTCAGACTTCATTAGCTCCCCATATAGCTGATATTAAAATAAACTCCGATACCACTTTGCAAAAACTTTACCTACTATTTTTACTTATATTACTTAAATAGCGAATGATGTAAGTGCTAGATTTTTTATTAAAACAATATTAGAAATAAATCTAAATTAAATTGTAAATGCCGTAGCAACTTCAATAAAACATTGAGAGAAAATATAATGTTATTTGAGTTAGTTACTCACTTGGTTCAGCGATACATCTCCTGCTGTTGTAGACGCTCCGCAGACGAGGTGAGGCGTTGATCCTTGCTGCTAAAAAGTGAAATTTCTGGCGACGTTGCCCGCTAATTAATTGTTCACTCGCTGCGAAAAACGCGACACCGTCTTCAGTTGTTACGCGCCAACTAAATATAAACACGTGTTTTATGAAAATTTTGTTCCGGTTCTCCCATTCAATGGAAAATGTAAGATATTTATACTATACTAAATCGTTTTTAATTCAAAAGTAGTGTATATTTAAAGTTCGTCTATTTTAATATTAAGTGCGTTCGGAAAATAAGTCGGGTGCGGCGTGGAGTAGAGCGGCTCGTAGAGCGGAGCGCACGACACGGCGACTTGCGGGCCACTGACTGCGCGCGCGCACCCGATTGCTGTCGATCTTCAACTCTTCCAATTTTAAAATATCGAGCGCGCCACCGGTATGGGCTTTTCCGAATCTACATTCGACGAGTCTACGACAATACCGGCGGCGTCGACGTCGTCGTCGTACGTACAATGTGCATCTCCACTTCACCTAAACTTGTACTCAATATAATACATACATACCAATTCTCTGCTTAATTCAAAACATTCTTAAACAATTAGCCTATCAGAATATAAAATGTTAAATCTGAATGACATACAGTGATATCAAACCACGAACTTTACTGATGTAGAAAGAAAACTACTGATGTACCTAGTTTAAAAAAAGACCCTGAAAAGTGCCACAAGGGCCGTCAACATTATAAGGGAGGATTAGATCTACAACCGATAGCAGTGAACTTCATAACCATGCGGCTGCGTTTTTTGTAAATCTAGGAAATAAATATAAGCTACCCTTCCAAGTACGCTAGTATGGACAGGAGGACCTAGAGAGTTCCAACGTTCATCAAAGTAGCATCGACCCACAGGCATGACTCGAAATGATCAATAACCAAAGTTACACCGTTCCATGGGCTAATTTCGAATACCTATGATACTCTGTTCACAAACAAAACACCTTTCGAAGTGATTCCGACTTAGTTGAGTGCGTGCGACTGCTTGCTATGAAAATATATGTCGCTATTAGCTGGAAGGTCGGTCGGCAGACGGTGATGTCACCAATCACCATCGCGACTGATTTATAGGCTCCACTTGGTGCGAGGATTAGGGCCCCACGCCTTGTTACTATCATGTCAATGTACTGTAGCAGCAGCGGCCCTATGCGTAATATTGCGCAAACAACACATACATTCGTTTATTACGATTTCGTTAACACTTTTTATGTGGTGCTTCATCAATCTATTAACATACTAGGTTTACAGCAAAACGAATACGTTTCTGGACAAAGGCAACCGCTTTATCAATCCGACGCGCAGTGCCCATTGGAGCGCATAAACAAAACAAAACTTTAGTAAACGAATATTTTTCGTGGAAACTGTACACAATAATGCCACCCGCGTGTGGTCCAACAGAGCTGTCAACCAGTTGTCAGATAATATCAATAGTCGCCTATGATCTGCGATCGCATTAACTCTTCGTCAGCGATTGTATCAATACATGTATAATCTCTAACACAACCTGAATGGCGTGCTAATATATTTTGATCCTCTATTAATATGAATAAAATAAATCAAGCGCTTAAATTCTACCAACTTGTAATTTGAATGCTATCGCAAAGACTTACTTTTTGCAAAGTATGCCAAAAGTAAGGATGTCGTAAGACTTATCTTCAATGATCAATATTCTACATATTAGGCAAAATAAACGAGGAAAATAAACCAGGAAAATTAAGCAAAATAAACGTTACCAACAGCGTCAAAATTGGAATCGAACATCTTTTCTTACACAATTTTCGATAATAGAATGTCTTGCTAAGAGACATGATACAATAATATGACTCGGGTGGAGGAAATTATTGTGAGCTTCTGCTCACAATAATTTCGTAATCCACCCGAGTACAACAGCGTATGACTCGTTTGCAAAGATGATGGTCTGTCATAACACAGCACCGTCTCCCGGTCGGCGATGCCACTTCAAACAAACCTCAAACAAACTTTAGCTCTGCTACTAACTCCCGAAATATCTCAGCTCAGCCAACGTTTGGTTCATACTATCTTTATTATAGGAGAAAAAGTGAAGAGTAGTAATAATCCATCACTAATGTCAACTTTTTTCATGTAACAGTAGTAATGAAGTCTTCTAACTTGGTCCAACTGAGAGTAAATCATAATTTGTAAAAATCAAACATGAACGAAAGATAAACAATTAATATTTCAGCGGACACTTTTTGGCACACTGACTTACCTACTGAATATTTCCTTTCAATGAAAATATATACTGTTTTGTTTTAGAAATTCGAACCTAAATAAAAACGTCATATAATTTCCTTTTACCTTTTCCCTCCTGATGGAAGAGAGAGGGTTAGAGAAATGTACCTATGTGATGAAGTGATTCGATGTTTGGACTAGCCGCTCGAGTGACTGGTGAGTCAACTTCTCTGTCTATTTCCAGAGTTCACTTCCACGATATAAACCTATTAAAGACAATGAACAAGATATCCATTAGTATCAAAAATTATACCCCGAGGCGACACAATACGACTCGTGTCAACGTAAAGTGTTTGAAATATGTATACGCCGGTTATTGCACCGCTAATTTTACTCTTCATCCTTGTATCTAAGCCATCTAGTCGTTTGTAATACTAGCAGAATGTTCACTGCTTACATTATCTGAAATAGTGATTCCTTCATGTTTGTTCGATTTCATGTTCGCGCTTGTTGAATTTATATTTTGTTTTTTTCCACGTATGGTGTGTTGTATTCTTTCTATATAAATATATATAGAGGAACGAGAAGGAAGAAGTAGGAACATCTATACAATATTAAATAACAGCATTAAACCTGTTTTGTGATACCAATTAATTATAAGGATATAAATGATATGTTATGACATTTCCTTATAAACGTATAAAATGTAGGTTTGGGTTTTCCTGCATGTTAATTTTATCGATTGAATATCAGATTTGGAATTGCTCTAAATATAAATAAAGTCGAGCTCTCTACCTTGTCTGATGTAATTTCCCTTCCTGCTATCATGTAAAAGCAATTTTATGCATCATTACAATGATTTTTTAAAGTAAGAAGCAGGCTTACAAAAAAAATTGCATCCAATTTTATTCAACTAGTCGCTAATCTTTGTTAGGCTCAATGCCAAATTGTATGATTTACCGATTTGGATCGCGGCGGGCGCCACTTTCATAAACCGAGAGCGCCGACGTTTTCCTAACTGTGTCAAATATTTTTATTTAACGTCCAGCTTTATGATCCAGCTTGAGGCCTAGAGTGCGTGATCATTTCAATCCCTCACTTCACATTCAAATAATATATACTACATTTCACCACAATATTTTATTCATGAATACTATTTTACTTACTACAGACAGATTAGAAAACGCGACTAGTTTATTGAGCATATCATTAGAAAATCATTTGTAATTTTATTTTAAAATTATCTGGCAAGTGTAGTTCTTTGACAATATGGGTCAACGAATGCAAATTGCTCGGAGGCAAAAGTGTTAGTAGCAAAATAGTACAAGGACAACATGATGACATAAATGTTTCATAATATGATGAGGAAATACATTACAGTTGATTGTAATACAAATGACCAAGGACTGAACGACGTGGGTACCAACCCATTGTAAATTCCCCGCCAGCTATGGGGATCCATAGTATGAATAATATTACTATTTGTACCCTTACCTTCCGTATTGGCAATTAATTATATTGATGATTGTACCAATTTAATGTGGTCTACGGTCTTTCCGAAAACACTAAATAGGTATAGAATTACTCGGTTTACAAAATAGTGCAAACATGGTATTTTCAATGTTACTGGCGTGCGTATGTATGGTAAAAGGTTAAATAGTTAACCATTGATGGTTTATTTGCATCTATCAAATAGATTTACAAATTAATAAAAGTATCATGTTTATTGTTATCAAAATCGAGTTATCAAACGAGAAATATTATCGGAGAGTGCATCAAATTCTATTCCCTGCATTTTCTGTCAATCTGTGCAGTATTTATTTAATCCCAATATTGCGCTATCGGTCACCAAACCTCTTTTTTTTATTCTCACAACTACAAGTCACATGCTCAATAGTGTGGGAATCAATACTCCCCGAAAACATAAGTGAAGCAGCATCCACTGCTCACCGGAGGCACATTGTCAATGTGAAAGATAATATGTGTTTCGCGGTACTTAATATACGATTTTTATATCGTTGCATTTCTGATCGAACGTGATCTCGAACGTGAACGTGAACGTGAACGAGGTTTCTTTACAATGTTTTGCTGCACCGTAAAATTACAATACACCGTGGACTTTAAGCCCGTATTTTAACACTAAGCATTGCTAGACCACAAGGCCAATTCTATCTATTTCTATATCTATTTTCCTTTTTCTAGGTAAATATTGTATGTAACTCAATCATGTTTGATTGATACTTTGCTGAGCAACCTAATTTGGAAAATACGAATTCAGGAAATATCATTCATGATTTAGTCCGTCTAATAAATCAAATAATTTAATTCTCAGTTGCGTCCGGCCCTTGGGCCAATCGATGCTTAGCAACGAAGGTCGTTCCCTTGAGACTCTTTAAATTGAATTATTTATGTAGTCAGTATTGAAGGAACAATTATGTCATGCCGCTAAGATCACATGGTCATCTGAGTCAGTGGAAGTGCATCTAGTTTAGTTGCCTAGCGTGCAGACGGCGCCTGCCTATCAATTTTACCAATCAGCCAGATTGATGGCCCAATCAACGGATCTCGTGTCACTATCATCAGAAATGGGACACTGATTACAATAAAAAGTTATATCAATCAGCTTTAATCAGTCCTAATCAGCCTGTACGCATCTTAATATGGGGTTAATCAAATTGTTTCTCAGAGAGACTAAACACTTTAGATACCTTTTTGTAGAAAGCCTTGGAATTCCATATCAATAATAAAGAAATTATACAGGCCCAAAGCTTTTCTATGGTTAGGTATAATTAACGATGATTAACAAAGGTATTTGAAAAAGTTTATCTATATCATTTTATTCTCTTCTATTAAAATCTGAAGCATAAGTAAACGTCAGGCATTGTGTTATTGAATTTTCCTTCTTTAAATTTCCAGTAGCAGCCCGGAGTCCAAATTACGTGGGGTGGACTTAAACATAACTGACAAAATATGAATTTACTATAAGTACATATCTGCCTATCCCTTCAGAGAATAAAGGCGTCAGCATATATTGACGCATTTTTAAGCATATAAAAATTTTAGGTGTAAATCCATTCACTCTTTAGAAACTAAAGTAAATACTTTAAAATATACAAATTCTAGAGTTGTTGAGATATACAAGAAGAGTCTAGGTATAATGAGGATACTTGGAGGAACACCGTGGAGTTTAGTCGGTGTGAGTCCGACATAACCCTTCCGCTGCCCCCGCGGCGGTTGGTGTATCTATAACGGATTCTGCACGATAAAAAAAAAAAAAAAAAAAAAAAAAAAAGGTATAATGAGGATTCACAAAATAAGATTACGAATGCATCTGATAACAATCAATTGATTCTACTTTCTTTCTATACTCATAAAAGAATAACTACAGTCGAATTGAGAACCTCCTCTTTTTTTAAAGTTGGTTAAAAAAAGTTGAACTTATTACAATTTCACTTCACTTCAAGATTAGAATTTAGTTTGTTACTTCTGAGAAAGTGTTGAAATACGAAACAGATTTTTCAATATCAATTTTAATCAAAGTGTTTTGAATATACACGAGTTACGACCACTTAAAAATGAGCTAATTCTAACCAGAAATGTTGTTTGCGTTAAGAAATTAACGGTCTGTCTTATTATTTACACTAGTTAAAAAAGAAACGTACGGTTTATGATACAGGAATGTGTGTTTCTCACTATCATAATTATAGAACGGATTGACTTGTCGCCATTCGACTTCCTTTGTAAAATAAAAACTGTCGTCGAAAAATTTGTAATATAACAGATGTGAAAGCTATATATCGTAAGTTTTACAATTCGGCTAATTAAACTTGATTTTCTGAAAATAATACAATGTGACAAAACTGACTAGGTGTCTTCATACATACATATGTAAAGTATTCAGTAATCAGAAACTTTATTTTTGACAAAGAACATTACATTTAGCAATGTTCTATGGCAATTTATTATTAATGTAAGGTGCTATTCATAAAATACTATTTGAAAATAATACCATCTTATGAGACTTCATGTTTTATATTCATCCTATTTTCAGTAAAAAAAATGATCTGATTAGCATCACTATGACATATGATGTGCGTAAACATATTGATCTCGACAAATTTAATCTATAGTCTGCCCATCAATGTCATGGTGGAGTCCCACCGACCCATTTCTGCAACCCCGCGCCGCCATCGGCCATTCACCTAATGATCTCATCGCCCCAGAATAAAAATTCACTAGTTTAGACCAATTGACTTTGTTTATGGAACGCTTTCTCAGGAGAAACTAGAATGCTCTACATTTGTTTAGGTAATGTATAATTCTTCCGGATTCGCATATTCGCGCGTGTTGGGTGGTTTTATTACTCGGTGGTCGCATAGTCGGCCGGTAACCCTAAAATACCACTATTACCGGCGTGGCGTGCCATGGCCCTACTGGGAATTTTATTTTAAATATTTTCCTCTTTTTCTGTCATCTTTATACTAATATAATAGTTTAACTTTCAGCTGAAATATACCTTCTTTTCCTTTATTTATTTAATGGCGATGAGCTTAGGTAAAACTATTCCGCCAATGCCAAGTGATTGTTGAGAAAAATATCTTGTAAATTGTTAAAAATATGTGGAGCCAGCTAAAATATAGTTACTTATTTGTTTGAAATCCGTACCTTAAAAAATTACAGTGGCACTAGTTTGACACTTATATATGGACAAATAAGTTTGTTAATGTCTGTAAATGTTTCCATAACCATTGTTGAAAGGTTGTACCTAGCTATAATATAGCTTTCAATCTGCAGATAATTTTAGCGCGCCTAACAACTCATCTCGGAATACCGCAAATTTATATTTGAAAGCAAAGTATAAAGCAATCAGCGCCTCGCAGTCTAGGTGGGCAATGGATCCAATTAGAGGTAAGCCCCGCCTTACCATTACCAGCAAATATCTGTGGAACATCCTTAGCTTTTAGCAGATTGTAAAAATATGCCTAGGTAACGGACTTTTCATTTGTGTGTGTAGGCTGAGTTGTTCGTACAAATACATACACACAAGTATGTACACAGTTTCACCTAAAGTGTTAATTTATTCGAAATTAATCTCGATAATTATCGAAATTAGTCTGCGGCTGTGATATCATGAGGTTCACACTTCATAACAGTATTCCATTTTCTTGCAAAAACTACTGCCTATTAACTCAATTAACTAAATTTATTGGATACTTACTCCAATTGCTTTTCACCTCAAACTACTCATGTGACCTATTTTCTAGCATTTACAGCGACTTGGTTGCAAATATTTATTTGTAGGTCATCATTATTAAACTGTCGAAGCACAGAGTATGCAAGACTAATCTATTTTATCAATATGTATTTTGGGTTGCATCAAATAACTTTATTAATAATAAAAGTGCCGATTAGGAAAAAAAAATGTGCATTCTGAAAATTGCTACGTGATTTCATCATAACTAACTGTTAACCGTAATCGCTCTTGCTACGCTGGTGCACGCGATAGTAATAGTTGGATAGCTTTTCACATATTGACACTAATATTGATAGTAAAAAAATATTTTGCTACGCCAAGGAATACGATAGTTTATATAGGCAAAGCTAAAGTTGTTACTGTTATCGTAAAATTTATCATAAACATTAACTATAACTACTACTATGGTTCAACCAAGCTTTAGACTCAGATAAACATTAGATAGACGCTAAGTATTTCGATATTTTGAAGCTACATTTATCAGCCACTGAACAAAGAACTGGTATGACGGTTGTAAATTGGTCTTTATAATATATCTACCATCGATTTGCAATTATGCTATCACCAGAGTATAAATATAAGCTTCAAATGCAGTATGGAATATAGACCTATCCTTTGAAATAAGAAGCGTGGTTGTCATTCCTCATCATCATAATGAGTTGTGACTCTTGTCATTGTAACCGATGCAATATCAATCCTAAATATTTTAAAATTTACTCTTTTATTTACCGTCAAAATGATGTAGAGTTATCGTTTTGAAGCTTTGAAAAATCTTATATCTTTAAACGAGCAATATATATATATAATCGGAATCTGGGAAATGGCTGCAACGATTTTCATGAAATTTTGCATGTAGGTGGTTTCAGGGGCAAAAAATTTATCTAGCTAGGTTTCATTTATGGAAAACATCGTTTTGACCACGTCTGTGTTAGTGTGACATTTCCCAGATTCCTAACTGCTTGTGAAGCTTATATTTAAACTTTGCTATCACTATCTAGTTCGGGGGACAAAAGCTTTTAGCCATTAGATAAAAGGCAAGACTTCGGCAACCGTTAAATTTCCTAAGCACATAATTCATGGACCAAATTCAATATGATAAAAAAAAGTATTTCAAGTTTTAAGTAGGTATGCATTAGAAGGTAGTTTTAGTATTTTTTAAATCTAAAATGAGTATTTATTATTTATGAAACTAATAACCTTTACCTTGTAAATGTTTACTACAAGTTTCAAAACGGTATATTTACACGTCATATCGCATCGTACTATTAGTTCCAATGGTGTTTGTGGAAGTCAAAAGTTCTTGTGTTTACGTACAAAGCACGCGCCTCACGCACCAAACGAACTAGTCCCAGATATCGTTTTAGTTAAACGATTACGGTCATGTTCATTCGAATTTGCGTTCAAGACGGTCCCTTAATCCAACAAAGAAAAACCGGGTAAAATAAATACTCTATAGTAGGTTCAAAAGTTTTCCAACGAATAATGCCTTTTTACTTTATGGTATTGCAATTTTTCACATATACATATAAGTAAATAAAAAATATATATATGCTCATCCCAGAAGGCCCTGAAGGGGTTAGCAGAGGTGTTGTAACAACAATACCCACATTTCACCCAATATGTTTAAGTACCAACGTGACAGAGGGTGAGTCCATCGCCGTCTCAGGCACTATACATACGCCATAGAGTTTCTTCTCAGACATATGTTGGTTTCCTCACGATGTTTTTCTTCACGGTAAAGCACGTGGTGTGAAATCACTGCTCATAAGTTTTTAGTAAAACTCATTGGTACAGGACTCGCGGGGATTCGAACTTACGTCACCTGCGTAGCAGGCGACTGTTCACATCCCGAGGCCACCACAGCTCCACAGCAATAAATATAAGTGAAAATCAAAATCGTCCTAGTATTATAAACCTACTATAAACGATACTTTAGGTACTGTATATAATGGAATCGGTACGGTGCGGGCGGCGCAGGGTATTACATTTTTATCTGCTGAATTAATTCTTAACCGTAAATGGTAATAAATAGGTACTATTATTTATTCAGTGCCTAATTGTGTCTGTATAGTGCCTGAGACGGCGAGAGACCGTCACGTTGGCACTTAATCATCTTCGGTCGGTGTTGTTATTACAAAATTTCTGCTTACCCCTTCGGGGACCCGTCTGGGACTGACGATAACATAATATACATTTCTTAAATGCAAGAATCTTAGATATGCAAAAGGCTAACTACCTTACATTTAAAGAAGAAACAAACAAATTGTTGTGGAATGGTATGAGTCAAATAATAAGATACCTGTTCGAAGGTCAGTTTCAGGAAATTCATCATGAAAACATGTTTAAGTGTAAGTTCACTGAAATGAATACAAAGAACACTGTTGAAAGCTTCGAGGAAATACAAGTCTTCAACGATCATCTTATTAGCACCGTTAAATGTACTAACTTTATGTACACTACAGTAAGACAAAAGCATTTTATATATAGCTCCGGTCCACATACTCGTAAATAAACAATCAAAATATCGTTGAACGATCGAAGTCATTCGATCGAATCTTTTTTTTATTTGGGAAAGCCAAAACAAAATTCACATGATCTCAAATCATAGTTCGATAGGACTTCAACTCAACAGGAAATTTTCGCCACAATGATCGAGATGTTCCGTTTTTAATTTGATTTATTAATTACTAGCCGTGCCCCGCGGTAATTTCATGGCTGGCCCGCAGAACTCCAATGTTTTTTAAATAAAAGTTGCCTAACTTACTTCATGTAAAATTAGCTATCTACCAGTGAAAGTCCCGCTTAAATCGATCCAGCCTTTTCGGAGTTTAGCAGACATATAGAAAAACAGGCAGACAGACATACAGTGAAAAAAAATGTTTCTTTGACAGTACCGTACATTCTTTCATAGGTATTTAGTGAAAAGCTGTTATTTTGGAATTACAAACGGACACTTCAATTTTATTTATCTGTTTAGATGTATGAAAATACTGTCAACGACTAAGGCCCTATAACATCGTTACGGTTTTCCTTACGTCAACCGGGCTAATGCTACTTCATTCATCACGATATGTATAGACGACAGATGAGAACTAACCAACTCCCAAGCACGTCTTTAGTAACACGTCGTATCGTTACTTTAATGTTATTTAAACGTTTACTCATGAAGCTACACTGAAGCAAATGATAGAAGGCGAAACATGGAAATCACTTATAACACATTGCAGGTGACTACATAACACTCGTCTAAGTGCATTAACTATTTAAGCACTGCCAACCAAATTACACATTACCACAAACACATTGAGCATTAATAGCTCACTTTGATTATAGGACAGTAACAACCTTCTATTGATACCTTAAATGGTAACCAATTGAATCAACTTATGTTTTCTCGTTATTCTAACATGATCACTATTATGGCTAGTTCTAAATTTAGCTACGATAACTGCTTGATAATTATATAGGTTTAAAAAGGGTTAATTAAACCCAGCTTAAGCAAGCGCAAAAGCAATTGCACGTTACAACAGCGTACATATGACTGAAATTACATCAGATACACAGATACACATACTATATAATAATTTTATTATATCCAGTAAATAATCTTGTTATAGACGAGTTGTCGATGTTGCAATATGTTTAAGCGCTCGCTTCGTTGCACGTTAATAGCGTCAACAAATTACCAATTACCACCTATTACATCAGGTAAGCTTTTGCATAAACCATTCGCCGCAGGTATTAGCCATTTTGTCGTTATTATATCCAGTTTGTATCCCTGTCGACGGCATTGGCACATGCTTTGAACCCGTGGGAACTTCAACAGTCCCCTCTGTGCCAAATATGAACTCTACCATTAAATGACATCAACCAAACACGTTAAATACATTAAAATGTGTATTAATACATCATTATGTTGCTGTTGAAACTCTTATCCAGTTATATATTATAACTAGCGGACGACCCGCGGTTTCACCCGCGTAGTTCCCGTTCCCGTGGGAGTAATGGGATAAAATATAGTCTTTGCGACTGTAATTTGAGATTTAAACTATCCTATCTCTCAAGTTGGATCGAACTGCACATGGTGTGCGAATTTTATTATAATCGGTTAAGTGGTTTAGGAGTCCATTGAGGACAAACATTGTGACACGAGATTTATATATATTAAGATAGTACATTTAACTAGTAAAATCAGGACACTTACGACAATAATATAGAAAACCTGTTAAGTAAAAATTGCAGTGGTCTTTTTTTATTTCAATTAAAAATACTTGACATTTGACATGTTTTTTGATTGCAACATAATTATAATATGTCTAATAAACTTAGGTTACGTTTTGCCAGGTCTCGAATGGCGTGCTTATCTACTAACTTAATAAACTATGTATGTAATTTTGAGATCATAGGTACACACACAGGCGTGTTATGCGTGTGTTCTAAGAATGGTTTTAAAAATTGTAATCATTTTTATTAATCGTGATAAGTCTGTGACAAGCTTCTGGATCATAATAAAAATTAAATCAACAGTTATGGTTAACGGATACACTACGTATGTGTTTAGTGGTGAGTATTAATACACTCTTAAAGTTAACCGTTTGAAATTCGAACGCCGCTGACCGCCTTTCCGCAGAATGATTTGCGGAGGTTCCTCTCCAGAATATTAAGTAAATTGAAATTTATCATTTAGGAACTACTTCGAGTGAGTCAACTTCCTTCACGGCGTAGGAGACGCCAGACGCTGACACCCACTGGAAAACCATTGATTTAGCGGACCTATTGATTAAGATAACGATATCGATACGTCAATCAAGCATTGTGTTCCAAATTAATTCAAACGATTGACATTTGAAACAATTGAAACCATAATTCAACCTTTTATCAAATTATGTATTCCTTTCACCTTAATTTCCTGATTATAACAACATGTTCACAATCGTCTGATGTCCTTCGTATTATAATTTGGAAGTTAATTTCATCGTGGTGCAGCCGGCCTGTGTCATTAGGCGTGTCGGAGCGCTTGTTTCGGAACACCGACGCACATGTTGAGTAAGCTCGTGTTTGTATTTAATACATGTGCATTGATTTCAGGGGGTCTTCAGTGCACCGAGAATAGGACCGAGTACTCCATTGTATTATATGCTAATTCGTAAGATTGAATGCACTCTTATGCAAGTCGTTCATTAACTATTGCATATACCTACATGGAGGTACATATTTCATAAGATATCGCTTACATGCTTTTCTTAACCTACCTTACTTACACGATTTATAGTTACAATAATTATACATGAGCCGTGGTGGCCTCGGGGTTTGAGCAGTCGCCTGCGACGCAAGTTTGAATCCCAGCTGGGCCTGCACCAATTAGCTTTTCTAAAGTGCTTACGTGCAGTGACTTCACACCACATGCTTTACGGTGAAGGAAAACATCGTGAAGAAACCTGCATATGTCTGAGAAGTAATTCAAAGACGAATATATAGTACCTGAGACGGCGATGGCCTCACCCTCTGTTATCATATTCGGTGAAATGTGGGTGTTGTCCATCCCTTCTGGGATGGTGTGAGCATTTTAAAAATTATAAAAAAATTATGTGTAAAATTATTAAACACAACTAAATGATTCATTTTATGTTAATTTCGGTGTGGTACATTACTTTAGTTCCTGTAATGATCTTTGGTATTCAATCCACGGAATATTTCGTAGTAATCGGAAGGGACTACCACATTTACGTAGACGGCGTCACAGCTATAAACAATTGTGGGACAGGATGTAAGTATAACTGATATAATAAGAGGTAACTACCTTTCGCCAGCGGATTTCGCTTGATTGTTTCGTAACTATATATGTACCCTATCTCCAGTGAAGTTCAAAAATTATGTATTCACAGTTTCGCCTTCCCACCCCTAACACCTTAAAGTGTTCAACAAGGATCATGCAGGTTCCACTTACGATGTAAAATGCATGCAGACATGCAATTTTGAACAGTCCTTGCCCCAGTAGTTTGACAGGCTGTGGGCAGAAGGTCAGTAGGTAAGTGATTATTTTATGTTTATACAGGGATATTAGTATAAAGTAGATGAAGTAACATTATTGTTATCAATGTGTTACACATTAACATCATTCATCCATTTCTAGCAGCATTCTATGAATTTATCCATATGGAAATTCAAAATAACGAGGTAAGTAATTGGAAAGTAATCGAGCGTGTAATGGTTGTATCATTGGGCGTGGGCTTAGCTGCGTTCAACGACGGCTTGCTAATAAAACAAGACATACTCCATTGAACAAACGTAGGGAAATTAATGACCCTTTGTTTCATCGAGCGGGATGCAACATCACTGAAATTATATCATTGCCCGACTAACATCCAACAATCAGTAGTAAACCTTGACATTTGCAAAACGTTTATTATATACTAGCTGTGCTATTATGTAGTGATAATTCCCGCAGAACCATAAATGTCACATTTTTGAATAAAAGTAGCCTAAGAATCCTTGTAACATTAGCTATCTGCCAGTGAAAGTCCCGTTAAAGTCGGTCCAGCCGTTTCAGAGTTTACCCGGACCAAACAGACAGAGATAAAAGTTTAAAAAAATATATTTTTAAGTCATTTCCGTATATACTTTCATATGCATTTAGTGAAAAGAAATTTTGGAATTACAAACAGTCACTTCAATTTTATTTATCTGTATAGATTAACTACTAGCGACCAGCTCCGGCTTCGCAAATGTAGATAAATCTTTGCACTAGAGACCTTTTTTTTACTTAAGTATACCCTGATGGCACTGGCTATTGCAGACTATGAACGTGACCATGAGTATCACTCGCACATCTTTTAAAGAATGGAATATTTACTGCCACTCCTCCATTTATAATTTGGCTTTTGTCTCCTGAGAGGTAGACGCAGGTACAGTATTACACGTGTACATAAACTGATTCTGTAATGTAATGTAATTGAAAGAATCTCGTTACTATGCTAATGGGACAAGTAATCAGTATTGTGGTTCAATGAAACGATTTATTTCAGGTCTATCAATGAGCGCCCAATGCGCCAATAGCCAATAGGGTCACTTCCGCTCGACCCTGACTCACAAGCAACTTCATTGATTGAAAGACAGCAAGTGCTATCATTAGGAATTTAGTTGTTACCTATCCACTTGAAATGATTACTAGCTGGTGCCCGCGATTCTGTCTGCGCAAGATTTAACTTATATGGACAATTCATACAATGTCTTTGTAAATTATAGCCTATGCTGTGTTATTCTGATTTATAAGCTATATTATTGTAAAGTTTCAGTGATATCCATTCAGTAGTTTTTGCTTGAATGTTTAACAAACATCCATATTCACAAACTTTCAGGTTTACAGTATAAGTCGAGCCAACCAGTGATTTCCAGCTAACCATATATAGCCTACCAAATCCATATTACCAAGACGATTTTTAAGTAATTTTTACTAGCCTTAATGAAATGAGACAAGGGTTGGAGGATGATGTAAATTAATTCGTACAATAAGCAATTGAACAAAGTCAACTTGAGGATGTTTTAAAGAAAAATGTCTACAGTATATTGTCTGCATTGTCGCGTGTTAAGGATGCGTAGCTATTTTAAAAGATAATGTGTCGCGACCCATTCAATGTTTCTATAATTAGCCGGGAAGGTGTATGAACGACCGGCCGGCAAAGACGGTGAAGGCCATCGCCGTCCTGGTGACGAATGGCTTCCAACGGCCTACGAGTCAAGACTATTGAGTTCGCTAGCCAATTCCACATCACAAAGAACAACCTGCCAATCATCGCAACGTGGTAATTGCCCTGTAAATACTAACCACCAATATACATAACAAATCGCTACATGCACTTACATTTTCTTTATTCTCCGACACCCAGGGCACCACACATTAATCACCGAGCGACCGAAGCGTCAAGAATAGCAAAGCATTCAATTACATTTCAAACAAATGCAACCCATGCATTATTGAAGAATTTATTCTGTTTTGCATTAGAATGGATTTTATTTTTGTTAGATAAGAATGAAATGTAACCGATCAGTTTGATTAATGATCAATGCGTTTAAGTGTATTATAGGCGTTCAACATTGCTTACATAATCCTATTTTTAAAGAACATAATAACCATACTAATATTTTATAAGTACTTACTTAATATAAAATCAGTCACCTTATTTTATCTACATGGTAGTAAAATTTATATTTCATGTTCGTATTTATCGTGGGAGAGTTCGTTAGTCTCCAGCAGAAAGAAAAAATATGTTTTGTAATTAGTTAATTAATTCTAACGACTAAATAGTTAAACGTAACAGTATTTAATATTAATTTTCCAAGCTAAAAGATGAAAACATTTTATCTACGTCTGCTGGCAATTGACACACATCATATAAGGGATCCAAATTGCTGTCGGCGCATTTCGTCAGTTTAGGGCAATTCACTTCTATATAGGGTACTGAAATGTAGTTCATGAAACCTAAATTGAATCCAATGACGTCATAGGGATAAATTTGGACCATTCCCACGTCACATCACATGTTGTAATGGATCTGTAAGTACAATTACATTATTACCTCTAAGGAGAGCCAAGGCCCTCGTATCGTAAAAGGCATGACGTTGAACGTATACGGTTAACCAAGAAATAAACTAGTGAAGCTCGAGAAAACATGTGCTATTGACCCTCGTTAACATTGTGCGATATATGCGATACTCAGGTGGTGATTGACGCAAAAACCTAAACATTATAGGAAAGATACCAGACATCAAAATAATCAATGGTAGAGTCGAAGCGGTCGTGCTACATCCATATTTGTAGTGGTGACGATCAAATCCTTTCATCTGTGTAGATTATTTATCTAAATAAAATTCAAGTGTCTATTTGTAATTCCAAATGAATAGTTTTCACTAAATGCATATGAAAGTATACCTAAAAATACGGTAATAATGTAAAAAAATCCTTGAAGGCTTAAAAACTTAATGGGAATTTCACTGGCATATAGCTGATGTTAAAAGGAATAAATTTAGCTACTTTTTTTAAATATTAAATTGAATTTTTTGAAATTAAGACAATGCGAGTGAAACTGCGGGTCACAGCTTGTTATGAACCCAGTTCAACAAATCAGAAATCAAATGTGATTCTGCCATAGAACAGCCTGAATTACTAGCTAAGCCTACAACGTATCTTACACAAATGTAGATACGAGTAGTTATAGGTATAGGTATCTCTTGTTAGTAAGACATTTTGAAATAAACGACTGCATGCATCAATTATGTTTCTTGTGGGCTTAAATTATGTAATCACGATGATGTTAAAACAATGGCTGTAGTTTTCAAAGCCTGTGGGTAAAAAATATGCGTTATCTGATTCAATATAGGCGATGAATTGAATTAACGCACCTACGAGCGGTGGCGCCTTCGTGCTGTTGTTGGGCGGATTATGTTCTACCTTTCAACAAACTCTCACTTGATCAATAAATTGAATAGGAAAGTTTCTCCTGCTGTACCCAAAGTAGGTATACCTAGGTTTATAAACGTCGTCGCTTCGAGCCGATGTTTGACTATTTCAAAACCTTGTGGCACTGGGGGCTTACCATCATCAGTTTAAGCAGAGCGTAACTAAGCTTTGACGTTTCATTTTGGTACCATACAATTAAATGCCATTTTTAATACGCGTTGCTTAAACGATCATAGTTGTTTATGTGCTAGCAACCTACTTATGGTTAGGTCTGAAATAATTTAATTACTATTTTAGTTAATTTGGGATCCCGAATACCATTTTATGTAAGTATTCGTCTCTAGACATAACTGTGGCTGTTAAATTAATAAGGCTAAACCATTGCTACAATATTGGTAAATTGGTTATCAATTCGTTAGTTACAGACGGATGTGGTAGGTATGCGAAAAAATACTAAAGTAGGACAGTGGTGTAGGTAGTTGCCTGTTACGCAAGCGACGCTAGATCGAATCCCAGCGGGGTCTGCACTAATGAGTTTTTTTTTTTAAATATGTTGAGTGATTTTATACCACGTGCTTTACAGGGAAGGAAGACATCGTGAGGAAACCTGCATGTATCTGAGAACTAATTAAAAGACGTATGTATAGTATAGCGCCAGAGACGGCGATAGACTCACCATCTGTCTCTGTGAAAAGTGGGTGTAGTTATTACAACACCTCAGCCTATCCCATCGAGGAATACAGGCGTGAGCGTATGTTCGTATGTATGAGTAAATTTACAGAGCTTCTTTCAATAGCTTAAAAGGGACTTTAAGTTTTTTTATTCATTGATCTGTCGTCAGGTGCTGATTGATCTATGATGCAAATTTATACATATCTTTTCCATAATTTAATCTTGCGACCTTGTGCAAAGCAATATTTCCAAACGTCATATATCCACAGAACGCAGAGATGCGTATGTCATAATTTTATATTAAAATATACATTGTATCTAATATCAAATATAGTGGTACTTACTATGGAATGGAAAATTCTCAATAAAATAAAATTAAGTAGGTGTGTAGGTAACTAGTTGTTAGAGCTGTGATCACAAATAGAAACCGCTTAAATTAATTATCCCCAGGCATAAAACTCCAATTAGGTGGTACATGACACGCTGTGCATCAGCAAGTAATGCTTAATGTTTTCCGAGGAACTCTACATTTATTCCTTATTTAAGTATTTGTTTTCATTCTTATCAATATGTATGACGCACACTGATCAAACTAAATGACTGCTTTACCTAGTACTTAGTCCAGTGCCTAATCAGTTGTACTTAAGCGGAGGTGTGTGTGTATGTATGTCAGCTCCTGATTTCATAGTTAAGGCGAAGATCGCAGTGTCTTGACCTAATTAAGACTAACGACTGTGGTTATCTATTGAACACGATCCTAGATGTGATAGATGTTGGAAGATGATACGTCGTAAAAGCAAGCCAGCGAAGACGAGCGTATCTTATAATTAGTTGGTTTTTAACATGACTTTAATACAACACTTTAGATTGGGTCCAAAAAAATCAAGATTTCTTTAATCCATCCATATCATGACTTCTCCTCGGTTTCTCCAGAGACTAGCATATATTTTAAAGATTTAAATATTGTGATGAAAATAATTGATATCTTGGTACGTAACGTAATGTACATAAGTTGACTGTTGTATCATAAATGTATTATGTAGCTCACCCTTTATGTATATGTAATTTATTCAGTTTGTTCAGTTCCATCTTACATGGAACACTGAATAAGTTACTAGCATACTACCATTCCTATGGGGTAAACGAGTTCTTGAGTGGAGACCTCGACTCGGCAAACGTAGTGTAGGACGCCCTCCGGCTAGGTGGGATGATGATCTGCGAAAGACTGCAAGCAGATGCTGGATGCGGCAAGCTGAAGACAGGACGCTATGGCACTCATTAGGGGAGACCTTTGTCCAGCAGTGGACTAATATAGGTTGATGATGATGATGATGATCATTCCTACATTTCTATCCGCTGCATTGATTGATCTCAGCTTAAAAAAATAGTAGGTATTCTTACACATATGTATAACTGAATGTCACAACCGCTTCTGCTCCTAACTTAAACCTTTTCAATTAAATTGCATGTTAGATAGTTAGAGTGGCTGCATTCTGACATGCCACAGTTAGTCGTTACAGAAATTCATAGTTGCCAGTGAGCCGTGAACCAAATTGTCTGCAAACATAAAACAACCATCTCGTAAATTGTTCTTAATTTAGTCTAGGTAAATACGTACCATTCCATCCAGCCTCAGCGTAGACGGCACCTCGTTAATGTCTGTTAGTTACACCATCATTTAACAGGCTGGTATAACATACATACACATACATATCAATTTGAGATGAAATAAAATTTTAAAATTCAATCGATTTACACCCTTTTAGCTGTGTGATGGAAATATTGCTAAGCCACGGCTTAAAAAGATCTGTTATTTTTGTTCAGCTCAACATATAACCAGTCTTATAATAATATTGCCCTCTAGCACGCCTTTGCTGCAGGAATATAATCGATACTAGATAGTATCATTTAAGTCCATTTAAGACGCACAGTTGAGTCTCTAATAGAATCCTTCTAATATTATGAAGTCATCATTTAATTAAGTAATTACCTACTTACTTAAGCTTTGTTCGGATTTGAATCGAAGAACTCTAAAAAAGATTTTGATAAGAGTTTCGAGTGTTGCACAATCGGCTAGGCTTAACTCGTCACTATTAGTGGAGGCTATAGAATACTTTTTGTGCGAATAACTTATTTAAATAAAATTTTAAATCTTTCTTTATTTTATAGTGACTAATAAAAAAATATTTATGTGTTTAGACTTTAACAAAGCATTTTCAAATCATCAGAATTTACCGAAGATTATAAGGGATTATAAATGTTATCGCCGGATTCGAAAGGTTTCGAATACTGAGACGAACCTCTTTTCAGAATCTGGAGTATGGTCACTCATAGTCTATGGTTAGTCGGTAAGACCTTTATGGTGTCGATAGCTGCTACTGTGGGCGCATGCGCTTTGAATTCAGATGAGACCCGGCGCCAACTAGTACCTACATACCTATTAGTATGAAACACGCATAACTAATTATTTGAAACGTGTCGTGTAGTTTGTACGCACTTAACTCCTACCTGGAAGCAACGGGTACTTGGACGATACAAATGACCCTGTCTCTTGAAGTATGCCGCTGAATGTTCGCCTTTTTCTTCCCTTTTGGTATTAAGTATGCAGGTAGGTGCTACACTACATGTTGCATGCACTGAATGTTAACAATTTTTGTTCGACTTTAACAGCGGCAATTTAAAAGCACATAATTAGGTATTCATATTCCTCAAAAACACATTTATCCTGGAGAGCCGCCTTGAGCCCACAACGAGGAAACCAAGGCCTCTCTTTTATATACTAAATGCAATATTTCATTTAGTCATAGGTCGTAACAATCACTTCGCAACGAAACGTCTGTTTCGAATTCCAAGCAGGGCAATACCCCAAAATATTTTTTTGTATTCTCAGACACAGGATGACAATGACTTTGTATTTTTAATATTTTCGGGATCGGTACTGATGCTGGTAATACAAAATATTTTCCTGCCTCTAAACCTATTGACAAAATAATTTGAACAGAATTAAGGCGGATACAGTTTAATTTAGGTACACTTCACAATAGTTTGATAAAAGCTAGATATGCGTGTTGAAACTCTACTTAAGCTAGTATAGGATTTTTCCCAAGAAGTAAAAAAAATTTCTTTATTTCTAAACTTTATTACTCAAAGAAATCGTAAAGCTTTAATATGAGCCCCACAAGTCATATAAACTTGTTTATTTTGGAGACTATTTCTAATACAGTTTTCTGGACATATCCAAATAGATTTACGATACATGAGTTCAGAATATGGGTCATCTCTCGTGTCGTCATGATGTCATTATGTTTTATCGTCGACACATCAAGGAGTGCTCTAGTGGTTTCACAGAGATTTGCTTCTGAAAGATAATGCTTTGCAAGAAGCGACTGCATTTGACTAAATATATTCGTCAAATAATGGTTACAGCAGTATGAACCCTAACTGTCTCCATCAACATCATCAACTTCATAGTCCGGTGTCAATCATGAACGATTCGATCAAGATTTTAAATAATCCGGTTCACGGAATCGATTGCCATAGATCTTTTCATGTAAACCTATGATTATTTGCAGTAATTATATTATGCATACATACAATAAGCAGGGCTTAAAATTAAAACCCGTCTACTGGAAAATTACGCTCTTAAAAGTGTGACTGAAACACGGAAAGAAAACGCTGCTCATTTCATAGGATACAGGTTTAAGTACTCGTGCGTGAAATAGGTACGATTTTACTGGGCTAATTTTACATTTGATACAGATTTATAGCAATTCGACAACAGGATTATGTTGCATAATTAATTTGAGACAGGCATTCTAATCTTGAGTAAGATGTGTTAGGAAGGTCTAGGGGTGACATCACGCGTGGCGCCGCTCCGCACCAATTGTCAGCAATTGTCTCGTGCTAGTCTTACTACGTACAACGCATATACAATTCAGTGACGCCTAATGAAATCATTGCAAGTTTCTAATTATATTAACTCCTATTGAACAAACGACGACATACTGGTCCCTTGGGTCAATAAAAAGTTTGCATTGTTGAAGGGCATCGTTCCCATCAATCAAGACGTTTGCATCAATTAGCTGAAGTTCTCAGTCACTTGCAACTGTACAACGAAATCTGATATCGAGCCATACTGATATAAACATTACACACATGTGTGGGTTTAAGCATTCCCTTAATTGGCTACATGCACATGACATGTTGAGAGATTTTATTGATGGTTCATCTTTCAAATCGGTGAAAGATAGCTATGTCCCGACCAATGCCTTTGTCCAAATATTATATACCTACATAAGTACTTAGGTTTATAAGAGTCACGAAAAGCAAAATGCAGGTACTTTTTAATATACCTACCTAACAAAGAAATACTGAGCAACTTCACCCGGAGATGCTAATTTGCCAGAGCAAAGCTTTTAACTTTATTTCTTCGGCATACGGGATCTGTGAGTGCTCAACATGAAACTTCAAAGCAAACAAACATTATTCACTCGATAATGTTTCCATGATTCCCAGTATCAATAAACCATAACAATATTAGTGCTATGATTCTGTCCAGTGTTACTTCAAAATTTTATTGCAAATGTGTCTGGAAGAAGCAGCCGCGAAATGGAACGGGAAGGGTATACATGAAGACAAATTAATTTTAGTTAACGTTGTAATTTAAGACTAGTAAACGTGCGTTCATTCCTCTCGAGAACGTTGAAAAGCGCCCCAAGCGGCGAGTATAGGCAGTTTTACTCCTCCATACAAAATAGCGAAAAACGCAAGGTCGAGACGTACGACACTCGAACGTGTCAAAACTTGGAGCACTTAAGATTCATACCAACTGCTACCTTAGTACAACAATACCTATGAGGTATTGTATATGTACATATGACCCTTTGAGTTACCCTTATGTAACCCTTATGTTGTATATGTATATATGACCCTTTGAGGGACTCGGAATGATGTAATTGTATAAATGTGCCTCGGTTAGGTATGCAGGTAAATAGTAGGTATGTAGGTACATTTATGGAATAATCAATCATTTTTATTATAATGATTTACATTTATAATTTTTATGTATCCAATTAGGTGGATATACAATATGTAAAATTTGTTTTAGGTTACCAATGGTACCTATATATGTTTTAGTGATATATTGGATATAAGTAGATACTGAAAATATGTGAAAGAAAGTAAACCATCAGGGTCAATTCATCCTTCACCCACAGTTATGTTTAAAGTCAGAAAACCCTGATAACTGTGACCCACCCGTGGATGGAACACAGAACCTCGTATCCAACATTAGCGCTATGCGATGTTCACTCAGCAAATATTCGTGCTTGCAATCGTGGATTCGAATGGATAAGGATTCGAAATTCTACGATTAATAACTTATTAGGCATATTATAATTCCTATTCAATGTATCTAAATCTATATTCATACGAATAAAACTAAACGTTTCTGATGATAATCAGAGCTGGGTCGATGCCAAAGAAACGAGCTTGTAAATAAGATGAAATTGCACCGTATATCTATTTGCATGAACATCACTCGTTCTTGTGGCTTTCAGTATTACACCACTATGGGCTGAAAGTCAGCTGCATTCTAGTTTAGCTCAGATTTAATATCTTTTATCTAGAGGAAACCTACATTTTGATTATTTATGTTTTAAGACGGTGATCTTTTATTTCGGCTATAACTTGTTTTTATGTAAATATTAAGGAAAATAAACGGATGCGGTCTTTCTAGTATTTTGTTCGTGGGAATCTAAGTGTCAGCCTGTCAAACAACTCTAACGCAGTGAACCGATATAGGTTCCTAAATAGGTTAGGGGGCCTACTATCATCGAGTTTTCAAAATCCATTTTTGTACCGTAAAATTAGACGAAAAAGCTAAGAAGTTCTTAATACGCACTACTTAAACGATCATAGTTGGCCCCAAGTAATCATTATTACGTTGTTGTCTATTATATTATAAATATAGGTATTTGCCATTTATATGCGCAGCTGATATGATCCAAATAACCTACTCAGATGGTTCTCTATTTTTTTATTTTATGTTACTAAGTTAACAATAAACAGTAAACAGCAATTTACAACAACTTATAAACGCTTACATAATCGCGCGTTACCTACCTTATACAGGATGTATAAGCTGAAACATGTATACTGAAGGATATAGTTACACATAGTACCTAAGTACTAACAAATGGGTAATGCTTGCAACATATTACGGGGCAAAGAAATTCTAAATAATAGGTAATTGTCAAAGGCAAAGTGATTAATAATATTGAGCGTTTCCTTAATTAATTATTTACAGTTGGTACCTAATAACTGTTACGCAAGCATATTCAGAAAGTATCATATATCTGAACCTTGTGCTATAAAATGTCGGGACACTCTGTACATAATGAAAGTGAAAAAATGTGAAGATTTTTGGCTATAAAGACAGATAAATCTTACTTCCAGACACATCATACTTTTAAAATATGTAATTCCCACCTAAATATGTTACCTACCTATAAAGTACCTTTATTAGGCATTCTGCAATATCCTCAGGCTGTTTAGTTTTATGTTTTAAGACGGTAGTTAGTTTATATTGGTTTGGTTTTAGGCTGGATCGAAAATAGCTGCCGAGAGACGAGTCTGCTCTAGTCTAGTAGCCGCGATTGGTAAACGGAAGAAAATTTAATGACTATATCTATGTCTCGTACATTCGACCGAAAGAATTTAAATAAAAAATACCAAATAGTGCCATCACTTAGGTAAGCTACTATTTAAATAAAACGATGTTTCAAAACGGGATTGAATATATTCGGAAAAAATAATTTGAGTTAGAGGCTCATGCCCTTATTTTAGAGGTGTCTAATTTAGTTGACTGCTTCGTGGCTCGATGATAGCTAGTTCAGTATTAACTTTTCATATATAGGTATTATCATAGGTACCTACTTATACTAAGTAAAAGCAACCATCCGAACCAGGAGTGTATCTACCTATACAAATATTATATGTAATTACCATTCTGATAGGAGTATTGTCATTCCCAGCAATCACAAATTACCAATCACATCATGTACCTACTGCTATTGTAAGATAACTACATAACCTACCTACATTACCTATTAGTCAGAACAAAATACATTTAGCTATTCAAGAGTTGTCGATGAATTAAATAAAAAAAAAATGTTACTCATTTTATCTTATATATTACTCACGTAGACTAGAAATAGAACCAGAACCGAGCAGCCAGACAGGCGAAATTAATTGTAGATTATGTAGTCAAGTATCTACATGATACCTATTGTTGGTACTAGGTACTCACCACTCCTACGGCTATTGTAAGATATAGAAGCCTACATTACATTCATCTCTATCAAACCCCTGGTTTAATAGAGGTTTTAGTGGGCGCTAGAGAGATTTTCGTACATCTTATATTAACGAGCTTATAACTAAACGAGCAATTCTTGTAATATATATATAATCTGAATCTTGGAAACGGCTCCAACGATTTTTATGAAATATTGCAAGTAGGGGGTTTCAGGGGCAAAAAATGGATCTAGCTAGGTTTAATTTATGTAAAACATCGCCTTAACCATGTTTTGAGGCACTGTAAAACTCATACAATATCATTACAATACGACAACAAATTTCGCCGATATCTGTCAAGTTATGGTTCTTTTTTTTCCTATTTTTGTGTGAAGAAGAAACCGAGCACAGCTCGGTCAACCAGATATTGCTTATTAATTCTCGTGTGAATGCCGACCTTAGTGTGCAGGCGTAGAAATAAATAATATTCAAGTGCTACGGACACCACTTTGTATCAGTCGGGTTGTAAGTACGCTTGTTTGCCGTCTATGTGCCTAATAGTTAGGTATATTTACGACTATATATCGGCATATTACAACTATATACTATATATGACGGCAGGTATTTCTACAAGTGCACTTAGTTCTGTGCCTACTGACTAGGTAGGCGCTTAGTGCAAGACATTCAAGATTGTTAAAAATGTGCCGATTTGAAATTCCCCTAGCGAGTGGAACTGGATCTAAATTTGACGTTATTTGTTAAAATTGCAATTGTGTTACGTCTCACTCTATCTCTCTCTTTATTTTAATAGTTCTTACTACATACATATGTACTTACTACTCACGCCTGTATTCCCCGAAGGGGTAGGCAGAGGTGTTGCTATCACAACACCCACTTTTCACCGAATTTGATTAAGTGCCAACGTGACAGATGGTGAGTCTATCGCCGTCTCAGGTACTATACATACGTCTTTGAATTACTTCTCAGAAATATGCACGTTTCCTCACGATGTTTTCCTTCACCGTAAAGTACGTGGTGTGAAATCACTGTACATAAGTTTTTTAGAAAAACTCATTGGTACAGGCCCCGCTTCTTATTAAATATATATATAACGATTAACTATAGACAACATCGCTAAAATGGCGCGGAACTATAGCCATGAAGTTATGAGAGTCCGATGCTATTGCCAACCAATCAATTATTACTTATAAGGTAAAATAAGGTTGAGGCTTGATAAGATCAAGAATTATGACTAACGCAGCTATTGCATAAAAAATATTAATAAATTAAAAAATACGTAGTTTGTTTATGCTCCTATTTGCTCTATGCCTAATTTATCTTTGAAGAATTTTCCTAATCTTTGATTGGATATACCTGCAAATTGTCAATAAATGTTTTAATTTCATTGGTATTTTCAATAAGCAGTAGCCTATTGACCAATAACCTCAGAATTTGTAAACGGAAACAAACCATGTGCTAACATGGCGATTTTTCATGATTCTTCGCAAGTCGTTTGATAATTATTGCGTGGCTGTTATGGGAATTTCGTTCAATCGTGCAATATTTTTACTTTTTGACACATTTTCTTTGTTTTGTGGGATATAATCATTTAAGGTGAAAAATGAGCGTCGACGCCTATGGCCCGAGCTCCCAAACGCTCACGTTTCTCGATACAGAAGAAGCGGACCTTATCGGTGCTGACACTCAGGGTTCTGAGTTTGAATTCACGGACTTTACACTCCCTTCTCAAAGCCAAACTCAAGCGTCTCAGCACGACCATGGTCTCACCACATCAAATCAGGTCAGTGAGAACGATCCGTTGTTTATTTTGTTTTCCATTATAACCTTACCTTTAATAATTTAGCGAGTTTTAAACGTTAAACATGGTGTTTATACTTGCAGGTGAACGGTTTGGGTCGTACGGAGTTAAGTTCAAAGGTGTCGAGTGTTACAAATGCTATAGCTGAGTTGCAATTTGAGGAAGAAGATGAGGCGCTGTACAGCAGCAAGGAGTTGCCTGACCACGCGTGCAAGTACTGTGGGATCCACGACCCGGCCACTGTCGTCATGTGCAACATATGTAACAAGTGGTATGTTCCAAACAGTTACTTCAATCACCCTTACCATACCTGTAGAACATTCTGGTGCATTCAATGCAATTGGATTCATTTGACTGTTGCTTAGAGCGGAAATGGTGATGCAATACACTAATCAACACAATTAAATTATATTATTTTACATGTGATACTTTCACTGTGTGGTGGTTTGTTCTCTCTAAACAACAGATAAAAAAATGTGTACTCTGGGATACTTGCAGCGTTGAGGTGCTTCCAAGCTATTATTTATCCTAGAAAATTATCAGTATGGGAGGCAGTTGGACCCTTGTATCAAATTTAGCCCTTCAAAATGTATGAAACTTATTAATGGGCAACATACTAAATTTGTTTGTATACTAATATCACACATTCTAATGACTTTCTGGGTAGGTGAAATTATAGATATTCACCATTGTCAAGGCAAGTTCCTGCAGAACATCAAAAATATAAATAAACCTTTTTATGGCAGCTAAATGAACCAATCTGCAATAACCAAGTAATCAGTGTTTTTACATAAAGGGATTAAGATGCACAGTCTTTTAAGTATATGTAAACAAATTGGATGGAATACCTACCTAAATAACCACTCTTAACTTTTATGTGTCCGTCTATATGGAGGGATACGAATAAAATGTATAGCTACGCCAAATATATTATGAATATTTAATAATGGCAATGCTTATTTTCAAAAATTACTAATGCAGGTTCTGCAATGGTCGTGGCAACACCTCTGGCTCACATATCATCAATCACCTAGTGAGAGCCAAGCACAAGGAGGCTGCCTTGCATCGTGATGGGCCTCTGGGAGAAACCTTGCTGGAGTGCTACTCCTGCGGTGCCCGCAATGTCTTCGTACTTGGCTTCATTCCCGCCAAGGCTGATTCTGTTGTAGTGCTGTTATGTCGGTGAGCTTTGTTTTGTTGTCTTATCTTATCTTTTAATTTTTTTTTATTTAAAATATCTTTAGAGTGAACACAACTAAAATTTATTTTTATCCAAATAGTAATTTCATGAATTATGGCCAAGCAATGTGTGCACATACAAGTTTTCTAAAAAAATATTGTGTATGAGTCAAATACAGTTTTAGATGTTGAGAAACCAATGATTTATAAGATATTTTAATGCAGAATCTTACAATTCTTGTGCTTCCTTTTAGCATGTTATGTAACTACTTTTGTAATGTTGAATCTACTTATCACCTATATAAATATTCATGTAGAATCAGTTACAATATGAAATGAAGGACAGTGCTACCTAACAATGACATTTTCATTTTACATAGGCAACTTGCCAATCTTGAAAATAGCTACGTATACACTTCTTTTTACTTGCTCGCATTCGGTGACAAACTTGTACCCCTATCATGGGTTTGCCGCCGTTTTCGTTATATATTCGCTAGCGTCTTCGTCATTTGTGTTAGAAATTGATGGGAAGAACTAAAATATCTCGTACAAATATTGCGAGTGACGCTAGCGAGTATAGATTACGAAAACTGTTGCAAACTTGTAATATCCCTAGTACCCCTACTGGGGATATTTGTGTAATTTGGTTTATTTTGGGTCTTTTTATTTTCAGTCAACCATGTGCAGCCCAGAGCTCCTTGAAGGACATGAACTGGGATCAAGAGCAATGGAAACCATTGATCTGTAAGTACTTATTTATATTTATAACTAAGTAAGCAAACAAAAACCATAAGAGACTGAAAGAAAGGTATTATATACAACATTATCTCATGTAATAGCATGTTGGGACATTGTGCCACTAAATACAGAAAATATTGCTTTTAACAAGCCTATTAATGTGTCCTTGCAGCTGATCGCGCCTTCTTATCATGGCTGGTAAAAGTACCGTCGGAAGCCGAGCAAATGAGAGCCAGACAGGTAAGAATAAGATTTACTATTTAAATATTATAAATGTATATATGTGTTGCAAAATTTTATACAAATGACTGGATGACATTGAATGAAACTTGAATCAGCGATAGACTTATCTTCTCCACATACAATATTTACGGACAATTTACACATAAAAAAAAGCAAGCACAGTTGAATTGATAACCATCTCCTTTTTTAAAGTCTGTTAAAAAAGTTTTCCACTGCATTTCTGAATGCATTGGCTTTTCTTACAGGTGACCCCTCAGCAAATAGGTCGGTTGGAAGAGTTGTGGCGCGACAACGTCGACGCAACATTCCAAGACCTGGAAAAACCTGGGGTGGATGAGGAGCCTCATCAAGTGCTGCTTCGGTATGTAGACTTAATTTCATATTTCATAGGCGGCCCGCGGAACGCAATTTTTTTTTAAATTAAAGTAGCTCAAGTACTCCTTGTAACATTAACTAACTTTAGCAGGTAGATTTTATATAACGACATACATAAATATGCCCACGCCTGTATCCCATGGGGATAGGCAGAGACCACCATTATATAACGGTTATTTAAAATCTCACTATCAGTTTACCTACAGGATATACTTTGAATTTTCCTCCTATACCCTGCTTATTTATTATTTTAATTCATAATATGGAAACAGGTACAAAGTTGAAAGTAAAATATTGCGAGTTGTAATTTTTAGAGATTTATTTATTTACAAATGAAGCTTGTACTGTTAAATATGTTTCTTTTTTCATTCACAAATGCATACGCCTAAAAATATAACATAAAATGTACAGATAAAAGAAAAAAAACAATTTTTACAATTTCCTTGCACATTTAATCTTAGAAAGAATCACTTTTACAATTTTCATCATATTTATTATGCAAACAAATTGCTAATTTAATTTATTCAAATTATGCACAGACTGCACACTCCGCCAATATATTCATGATTTTTTTAAGGAAGTCTGGGTACTCTTCATATATGCACTCTCTTCACTGAACTTGTAGTTATTGTAAATAACCATCCATGTTATACTCTACTTTCAAACAGAAGTAAGAGATGTAATATAATTATAGAATTTAAAAAAAATGGTGGTAACATTTTTTGTACCGAAGATTTGAAAGCACATTAAGTACTAGTAAGTAGACTAAAAATAAAAATATTTTTGAATTTGATTTTGCATATTACAATTTTTTTTTCCAGATATGAAGATGGCTATCAATACCAGAACATTTTCGGGCCGCTTGTAAAACTAGAAGCTGATTATGACAAAAGGCTCAAAGAGTCACAGACCCAGGAGGGCATTGAAGTACGTTGGGATGTGGGGCTCAATAAGAAGACCATTGCCTACTTTACACTCGCCAAGACAGATAGTGACATGAAACTTATGCATGGAGATGAGCTCAGATTGAGGTAGTTTTTGTTTTATAATTTTTTGATCTTACTATGAGCATTCATATGGTCCAATGACTAGTATGTATGGGAGACACCTATCATATGGCCTGCATTAAATTGCCAGGATTCTTTACAACACAATTAGTTTATATGTCTAGACTTCAACACTACCAATCTAGGCAGGCTTAAAACCATCATAATGACAGACATAATGTATACACAGACTTTCCTGCTAAGATAAAAGTTGCCAGCGTCTATTACCGTCATGTGTAATTTGTAATGGGGGATATTTTTTCATTTCAGGTATGTTGGTGAATTGCACAAGGCATGGTCTGGCGTGGGTCACGTGATCAAAGTGCCCGATAACTACGGCGATGACGTCGGACTGGAGCTCAAGAGCGGCGCCGGCGCACCCCTCGACTGCACATCCAACTTTGTTGTCGACTTCATTTGGAAGAGCACTTCGTTTGACAGGTAGCGCTACTTGCTAGAATAATCTTTAGTTAATGTTTAACTATGCTAAGATTGTAGATTTTCTGTGTTTTGGTACATATCAAAATAAATAAGAAAAAGTATAATCCAATGTTTGCTTTTCTTATATTAGCTTTGTAATATTATGTTGTGTGTAGGATGCAGCTGGCGCTTCGCAAGTTCGCAGTAGACGACTCCTCGGTTTCAGGCTACATCTACCGGCGATTGCTGGGACACGAAGTCGACGAGGTGCTGTTCAGAGTACATCTGCCCAAGCACTTCAGTGCTCCTAACCTGCCAGACCTCAACAGGTCACAGGTAATAATTAATCATTACAAATTTTAGCTTTTCAAACATATTGTCTTGATTTATTGGATACATAAGTTTTTCATTAATTGTAGGTGTACGCCGTGAAACATGCTCTTCAACGGCCGCTGTCCCTGATCCAAGGTCCCCCGGGCACCGGCAAGACGGTGACTTCGGCCACCATAGTGTACCAGCTGGTGCGGCAGAACGGCGGGCCGGTGCTGGTGTGTGCGCCCTCCAACACTGCTGTGGACCAGCTCACGGAGAAGATCCACCGCACCGGGCTCAAGGTGGTGCGGCTGTGCGCCAAGTCGCGCGAAGCCATGGAGTCCTCAGTATCGTTCCTCGCGCTGCACGAGCAGGCGCGTGCGCTCGGCTGCGGCGACGGCGAGCTGCGTAAGCTGACTCGGCTCAAGGACGAGGCGGGCGAGTTGTCGGCCGGTGACGAGCGCCGCTACCGAGCGCTGCGCCGCGCCGCCGAGCGCCGTCTGCTCGACGCGGCCGACGTGGTCTGCGCCACGTGCGTGGGTGCTGGCGACCCGAGAGTTGCGCGCATGCGCTTCCAGTCCATCCTCATCGACGAGGGCATGCAGTCCACTGAGCCCGAGTGCATGGTGCCCGTGGTGCTGGGCGCGCGCCAGCTAATCCTGGTAGGCGACCACTGCCAACTAGGACCGGTAGTCATGTGCAAGAAGGCGGCCAAGGCCGGCCTCAGCCAGAGCCTGTTCGAGCGGCTCGTCGTGCTCGGCATCCGTCCCTTCCGTCTCGAGGTGCAGTACCGGATGCACCCGGAGCTCTCGCGTTTTCCATCTGACTTCTTCTACGAGGGCTCGCTGCAGAACGGCGTCAGCGCCGAGGAGCGTCGTCTGCACAAGATCGACTTCCCGTGGCCGCGGCCCGACCGCCCGATGTTCTTCTACGTGACGCAGGGCCAGGAGGAGATTGCAGGCTCGGGCACGTCCTACCTGAATCGGACCGAGGCGGCCAACGTCGAGAAGCTGACCACTCGGTTCCTGAAGGCCGGCGTGCGGCCGGAACAAATCGGAATCATCACGCCGTACGAAGGCCAGCGATCCTACCTGGTGCAGCACATGCAGTACCAGGGCAGCCTGCACGCCAAGCTCTACCAGGAGATCGAGGTGGCCAGCGTAGATGCCTTCCAGGGTCGCGAGAAAGACATCATCATTATGTCCTGCGTACGCTCCAACGAACATCAGGGCATCGGGTTCCTGAGCGACCCGCGCCGGCTGAACGTGGCCCTCACTCGTGCCAAGTACGGCCTTATCGTCGTCGGCAACCCCAAGGTGCTCAGCAAGCAGCCTCTCTGGAACCACCTGCTCGCCTTCTACAAGGAGCGCCGCGTGCTCACCGAGGGGCCGCTGTCCAACCTGAAAGAGTCTGCGATCCAGTTCGCCAAGCCGAAGAAGCTAGTGAACGCGCAGAATCCCGGCTCGCACTTCATGTCGACCTCCATGTTCGACGCGCGCGAGGCCATGGTGCCGGGCTCTGTCTACGACCGCGCTCGGCCGCTGCGCGACCCGCTGGCCTACGTAGGCGGGCGCGCGCTGGGCCACGCGCCCGTGCCGCCGGCCGCCTTCGGCCCGCCGCGTCCCGCCCGCGCGCCTCCCGCCGCCCGCCCGCCGCGCCGCCGTCCTCCGCGCTTCTCGCAGGAACCGCTATCGCAGCAGCCGCCGCTGTCGCTATCGCAGGGCGCGTCGCAACCGGACTTCAGCCAGGAGTCTGCGGCGGCGGACTGCCCGTCGCAGCCGGACGGGCTGCTGTCGCAGGACTCCACGTACCAGGGCGGCTTCCGCGCGCGGCCGCACTACTGAGCGAGACGGCGGGCGCAGGGACTGGCCTCGGCGGCGACGGACCACACCGACCGCATTACTCTTCGCCTATCGACCGTCACAACTTAGCGACTGTGCCACGCGCGGAGCGTCACTTACGCGATCGATAACGGAGCGTAACACACGATGTAACCGTTTAATACAGGGATAGAAAATTATAGGAAGATTGAACGCAATTAAATTCAAAGTTCAAGAACGGTAATAACATCCGGTAAGCT
The DNA here is from genome assembly GCA_929442735.1 of Watsonalla binaria. NCBI lineage: Eukaryota > Metazoa > Arthropoda > Insecta > Lepidoptera > Drepanidae > Watsonalla > Watsonalla binaria. Next base: position 6,147,410 of record OV838932.1, read on the forward strand.
GAAAGAGCGAAATGAGCGAGCGATCTCTGGGATGCTCATGTTATACAGCAGCACAAATTCGATATTACTATCAACGAGTTACTGCCCGTTAAATACGTCACTACGTGAACGTAAATACCCTTGACATAGAAACGAGTGCACCTGTTGTTTCATCGTGGCCGCACATTTAATTACGAAGAACACCTTTGGAAGGACTTTTACCAAATCTTGATGAGCTATTCAACGATTGATGGTCCATTCAAGACATACTGCCACCATCACATAAATCGAGTTCACTCGTCTCTAAGTTGAACTGTAAGCACCAGTAGTACATGTGCGAAATGTACGCGATACGACCACCTTATATCGCATTTTAGCAATTCTTTCACTTTATTTTTACATCGACATTACATTCAATCTAGCCAATACTAAGCCAGTTAGTAATATGTTTATTTAGGCGTCCACAGTCATGTCAGGGTTTGTTTTCGTCATAGGGAATAGCACAACTCATAAATAACTTCATCAAATAAAACATTGACGATATCAACCAGTGTCAGATCGAAAATTGTCTTAGACAAAGATATCATTGTATGTAAAGTGGCCTTATTGCTTTTCCTTCTCCTTGTACAGTGAGACACTCGAAATGTTCTATGAACTATATTTCCTACTTCTTCAAAATCCTGTCATATTATATTTACATAAAAAATCTGTTTCTTGTTACAATAAAATTATAAATCACTTTATTTTCAAGTCAGTTCATTCAGTATCAGAAACCAGAAAATATACGTAGCTTTATTGTATTTGCCGCCACTACGATGTATTATACAAATTGTGTAAATAACTTCACGTTTCCAAAGATGAAATTATATTAAGTATATATTTTTATAAGCGAACTAAATTGTTTCCATAAATTATGATTGATTTCACGTTATTTGTAAATTGCCGAACATCAAAATGTGTACAAACTGCTTCTGTAATATTTTTACAGGCTACTTTGTGAAGGAAAATCAATAAAGATTCACAAATTAAAAAAACATTGTTTAATTTTTATACAATTTATTGTGCGTCTTAACTAACAAGTTATAAATATTATAATTCAAAGTATACAACATAACATAAAAGTTAACAAAGTGTCATAAATATTTCAAAATAAGAACTAATTGTATATTATTATATGATTATCTCAATGAAAAGAAAATATAAATTATATAGAAATAATTTAAACGAAAACTTATATTGTTGTCATCTAAATGAATGCCCAATTTTATTTTATTTTATTATATATGTTTATTAAATATAAAGTTATAATTTATTTTTGCTTATACATACTAGAACTATAAAAAGCTTTGTACGGATAATATTCTGTATTTTTTTCTTACCGGTGCATTCTCAAATTGGTATGACACAAAATGCATTGGACGGATCGAATAAATCAATAACTCACACAAACCAATAAACTATGTGAGTATGTAAAAATAATACTTTAGAATTCAGATTGTCGAGATTCGTCAAGATTCTGAAAAAAAACTACAAATTCTACAATTCGCCTGCCATCTTGGTAAGACTCAATTATGGCACCACCCAATTTGACACGGTGTTAATATAATAAGAAAAGCATTGTCATTTCACAACCTACGCCTACAAAAAGCTAATCTAATACATTGTAAATACAGTTTATAAAAGCTTGTATAAGTATATAGTCAAAATGTTTAACACATTCACTGCTAACATTTCGACTTCTTCGTAAATTATCTAACAGTTGGACGCACATACGCGTCGTTAGCAGTGAACGCGTTAAGGCGTGTTTACTGAGGTAGTGGTGGAGGTTGTACAGCAGCATACGTGGGATAACAGGGAGCGAAGTGGCTCGGGCCAGTTATTACTGTGTAGTTGTTATCACCTCTGTCTTGGATCGAACGCGCTGATGATGCAGACTCCCTGTACACAGGTTCCGCTAAAAATAATATAAATGGTGTAAAATTTAATATAAGTTGCCAGTTAAAGACAGATGTGGACAAAGTATATTGAGATTTGAGATGGCATAAACATCTCGAAAGGATGCGTGAAATGCGGAATTAATTAAATGTTTAGAGCAATTGTGAGCGGAAAAATCGGTAGACAGATTTTACCTAAATAGCAAAGGAAGGCACTCGTTACTGAAGAAAACTTTTTAAAAGATGAATGAATATCGATGAAGCAACAGAAGTATGTCATAAGTATTTGCTTCACTGAATCATAATATCATGTATAGAAAATACCTGCAGTTTTTTAATGTTATGCTAAATTCTGTAATTATGACTAAGTGAGTATACATGAAACTTTAAATAGTAGAGAATTAATGAGGAATCAATACTCTTCACTGTGATTAAGAAATTCGCCCACGTTATTATGTACCACAGTAGCTATTTATCCGGGATAAAAGGAAGCTATGTCTTTATAGCAAATATTTTCTTAATAATTGTAAAGTACTTACTTAGAGTGGGGTACAGCGACTGGAAGGGTGGCTGAGCAGGCGGCGCTCCGGGCATCACCCAGCCCGGGGCGTTGTCCTGGAATGTCATTTGTTAGTGTTTTAATAAAGTACTTAAAACTAAACCTTCATACCTAATAAAGTAACCCTAAAAAAGTCTCCATAAAAACCTTACGCTGGGTCGAATTAACAAACTTAAGACATCGACATTTTGTGCAATGGAACTGTGTCTGTCTGTGGCTTACATTTCTCATGTGATTTATTTTATATAAAAATAATTATATAATATTTTTTTGAAGAGTAATTAAAGTAAAAGCAACCTTCCGAATCTGGCGGTAGTATGTATAATCCTGTATAATTATGTTATTCTGACGATTTGAAAGTACATTTGAAGTTACTATGTCTAATAAATATATTTTTGAGATTGAGTCAACTATAACAAACTGTTAACGTGTCGGTACCGTCTAATGTTATATGATGTCTATCCGACAATGAAAATTGTCGGATGACGTCATAACTATAAAGTTGTCAGACAATTCAAAAACCGCCAATGCGCCTCTGCTTAAAGATATACCTAAACTTACAGTTTTTCACATGTTAAATATGCCAGTAGCATCATTTATAATTTATTTTATTTAGCATAAATTAAGCATTCATTTAGAAACTACGCAGACAGCAGGTAGGAATATACATTTTTGGCCAAAACTATATGTTGTTCAAAGAAGTCTCTTACATTGTTGGGTTGAGCAGGTTGTCCCGGAGCGACGGGCAGCACGGCGGGCTGGCTGGGCGAGGCCGGGGGGGGCGCCGACGGCACCGCTTGGCCCGCCATGCCCACCAGGGGCACCGTGCCTATCGTTATGTACTTCTTGTCGTGCATATTCATATGCATCCCCGATACCACGCACTCCACCTAAAGTTACAAAAAAAATACCATCAGGCTAGTAGTATCTATACTAATATTATACAGAGGAGAGGTTTGTATGTATGTTTGTAACGAATTGGCTCAAAAAGTACGTATATATCTACCAAGTATCTGCCTACATAACACTATCTGTCTATATAAGTATCTGCCGTAAGAGCCGTGGTGGCCTCGGGGTTAGAGCAGTCGCCTGCTACGCAAGCGACGCAAGTTCGAATCCCAGCGGGGCCTGTACCAATGAGTTTTTCTAAAAACTTATGTACAGTGATTTCACACCACGTACTTTACGGTGAAGGAACACATCGTGAGGAAACATGCATATGTCTGAGAAGTAATTCAAAGACGTATGTATAGTGCCTGAGACGGCGATAGACTCACCATCTGTCACGTTGGCACTTAATCAAATTCGGCGAAAAGTGGGTGTTGTGATAACAACACCTCTGCCTACCCCTTCGGGGAATACAGGCGTGAGCATATGTATGTATGTATAAATATCTGCATACATCCATGGGATCCAGACATGTACGTTTCTATGTAACAATTATCAAAATGTAAGTAACATACTACCCCGGGAGGGTAGCTTGTTATATTTTAAAATATCAGATTCAGACCAGTGTCACGCTTATAAAAGATATAACTCAAAATTTGGGATATGGAGATTTTCAAATAAAATGCATATTATTAGCGAAAAGACTAGGTAGAATTCCACAGCCGTGCCGTTAGAAGCGTTAGAGTTCAATATATATTTTACCAAGCGTGCGCAGTGCGTGATTCACAAATTGTTTAATGGATCTTGTACCCACATACAAAACTCTACACTTATATTATACATAGCTGTGCCCACGGTTTAACCCGCGTAGATGTAATTTGATGGGTGGCCCGCAGTACTCAAAATATTTTTTGTAGTTAGCCTGAGTTACTCCTTGTAAAATTTACTACATGCCAGTGAAAGTCCCGTTAAAATCGGGACAGCCGTTTCAGAGATTAGCCGAAGCCGAAGAAACTGACAGACAGAAAATTAAAAAAAAATGTATTTCTATACGTTAATTATAAGTACCGTGCATACTTTCACATGCATTTAGTCAAAGGGTGTAATTTTAGTATTACAAACAGACCCTTCAATTTTATTTATCTGTATAGTAGTAAAGATTTTGATAGCATGTTTGTATACGTATCGCCCTTCAAAAAGATATCAGTAGCAATTAACATGTGACTAATTGAACAAATCGTGTGAATTTACATCGAATAATCATTTGGTCTATATTTCAAACAGACAATGACATCATCTGCGCACTGACATCAGAGCACAAAAAATAACTAGCTTTTCGGTACCGGCTGACCTTGTAAAGACAAGTTCAAATTATGTAATTAATATAGGCAGAGCCGGCGTTATCTACACTAATATTATAAAGAGGAAAACTTTGTTCGTTTGGTTGTAATGAATAGGCTCAAAAACTACTGGACCGATTTCAAAAATTCTTTGTCCATTGGATAGTTCATCAGCGATCATCAGCGAGTAACATAGGCTTTATTTTATCCCCGTACTCCCACGGGAACTACGCGGGTTAAGCCGCGTGAGGTCCGCTAGTAAAAACAATAAAGGTACCAACCAGAGGCAAACGAACTAGCTTATACTAACTACTGTATGGGTAACTTATGACACAAATACCACATGTCTATTCATGTCCGGATATTGAATTGGGCCCAATTTCAACCGGTTTAATTACCACCTTACATGATCATCATCCTCCTGTCCTTATCCCATGTTATTTGGGGTCGGCGCAATGTGTTGTTCTCTTCCATTTCTTTCAATCAGCCGCCATTTTTGTATTCATTCCCATTCTAGCCATATCATCTATCACACAATCCATACATCGTTTCTTGGTTCTTCCTCTCCCCTTGTAACCATCCACATTCATAAACAACCACGACATTATTTATTCTTCAACTTCTCAATCATTAGTGCTACTTTCAGACTTCTCCTTAAAAACCCATTTCTTACCTTGTCCAATTTCGTTACACCACACATCCATCCTAACAACCTTTATATAATAAAGCCTTGTGGAATGTTGCTATACAAGAAAAAAACCTAATGCCTTGTTGATGCATGATAGAAAATTAAAAATCTTTCGCCCGCGACTTCGTCAGCGTGTCATATACGGATACCAAATTTAATTCGATTAACAATATTATAGCATTATGTAACTTAGCGATAATTCAGTTTTCTATTAGTGGAAACATATTTAATTGAAAAAATATTGTATCCTCTCTAAGGCTAGTAGTTTTTGAGTTCATTACAAACATTTTCATAATTAGTATAGATAATATTTTGTCTAGTTATTGATTAACCAATAAATACTAAAAGCATCATAATTACCTTAAAATCATAGTCCAGATCAATGATATTACAATTGACAAGATTAGAAGGGGGTATTGTTGGGATCTCCATGTTTAAGTTCCAATTCTTGGTGGTGCCGGCGGGCGCAGGACCTTCCTGGACAGTCAGCACTACGCTCTTTACTTTTTTAACTTCAGTTGACGGTGAAGTTGCTCTGTATGTCACCACCTATGAATTAGTTAAAAGTTACAATTTACATTTTGCTTACGCCCTTATGGATAGGCAGACACCACTGTGCATCTAAATATATATAACTCAAAGGTGATTGACTGACATAGTGATCTATCAACTCACAGCCCAAACCACTGGACGGATCCGGCTGAAATTTGGTATGCAGTAGTGTTATGACGGAGGCATCCGCTAAGAATGGATTGAAAAATTTTGATTAATTTTACCCCCAAGCGATAAAATAGGGGATGAAAGTTTTAACTTCGTCAATTTTGAACCGATATATTATATAAAACTAAATCTACGCGGGTGAAACCGCGGGGCACCGCTAGTTATATTATATGCCAGCATACTCTTTGAACGAAAATTAAAATTTTACAATACATACATACTGCTTGTTTTGAGAGTATTCAACAAAACATTTTCCAATCAAATACATATAAACAGTAAGTATTAAGAAAGATTATTTATTGTTCAACAAAATACTTGCAATAAGTATTTTGTAAGGTAAGGGAACTACTTTAACCACTGTAGCTACTGATATTTTTTATCAAGAGACCATCCATAGTTTAAAAAAATCAATGGTTCTTCATCATCTTATTAGGATGAAAATAATCTACTGTATGTAAAATAAACCTACTGTATGTGTATTATATGTGTGTACTATATGTGTGTATGCAATATTTTTTTATCACACTCAAAATAATTCAGATCAAGCAAATAAACTGATACAAACCTTCCTCAAGAAGATTTTAACAAGGTGCAACTGGACATTACTCTTGTTGTCAATATCAATCTTGACCGGTATAACTTGTCCCGGACAATATCCCGACACTGGTGCCTGGACGTCCACCGATAGTGGGGCCGAGGCACAGCAGAAACAACAGAATGTCTTCTCCAACTGAAAGTGGATTGGGGCCTAAAAGATAAAAACAAATATGATTACTCTCTGCTTTTATACAACATAACTTAGTTGTAGGCATTTACACATGTTTACTAATGGGATGATTAAAATTGTACTTAGTTTTTGTGCCTATTTTGGCATAATCTATACTAATATTATAAAATTTTAATGTATGTTTGGAACGAATTGGCTCAAAAAGTACTGGACTGTAGTCAAAAGGTGAAAAATGTTTTCACCATTTGACTGCTACATTATCACTGATGAATATAGGCTATATTTTATCCCCGTACGAGATATTATAGCCAACAGGTGCACTTTTTATTCCCTCACTCTCAAAGTCCGATGGGTGGGCAATCTGCCACGACTGGAGATAGATCAGGCGTAGGACCAATGGCTTAACGTGCTTACCGAGGCATGGACTTGGAAACACCACCAACTTCCAAACTCCGGGCATTTATTGTAAATTTCTTGACAGAGAAACCCAGTATTTATTTTTGACCCGACCTGGGAATCGAACCCAGGACCTTGTGATTGGCAGGCAAACTTCATAACCACTAGACCAACAAGGCAGCTCTTCAAAACATAATGAATAAACTTACCCTATATGATGGATTAAGGTTTAAGTCCAGGGCATTGATGACAGTGAAGGCCATTTTAGTCTCCTGATCAAACTTCCATGGGCGGTCCAGTGTCACCTTGACAGTGTAGCGCACATAGCCATGTTCCCCTTCAAAGGAGGATGGCAACACCGGTGGTAGGGTACAAGTGAAGTTGTACACTTGCTTGCCAGGTGGGATTTCAATCTCATTGCCTATTGTGATACAATAATATGGTTATTGTGTAATTGGGAAACAACTGGCTTGGGGCAATCAACTGTACAGGCTAGTACTTATTAACAGTGAAAATAATCTATATTCCAAAATAACAGCTTTTCACTAAATGCATAAGAAAGGAATATACATCACAGACTTGAAAAAACAAATTTTTCTCCGTCTGTTTGTTCTGGGTAATCTCTGAAACGGCTGGACCAATCAACGGGACTTTCACTGGCATATAGCTAATGTTACAAGGAGTCACTTAGGCTACATTTATAAAAAAAAAAGAAAATGTAGGGTTCTGTGGGAATGAAATTAAATCAATGCGGGTGAAACCACAGGTCAAAGCTAATTAAAGTAAAATATTTTCTTTAAACTCAAATGAGTTTATGTTACACCTATAGCAGTATGTGTACTGTGTACCTTTAGTTTTTATCATTAAAAATGCACTATGCGAATCAGACTCACACATGTAGGGTCAGCAGGGTTCCATACCTATTATATATTTTTTTTTATGGGAGCCCTACTTTAAAATTTGTTTAATTTTATTTTTAGTATTTACCACATTATATATTTCTTTAATTCTAGCAACAGCCATACATCATCTGCCCCTTTTACCCTTTAGGTATGGAACCCTAAAAACCAGCTACATTGGGGTCAAAGACCTCTTAACTTGGTCACTTGTCCAACATATTCCATAGTATAAGGTATGTACAGCCACTTAGATTGAGAAATCAATTGTTTACTCAGAATGGTGCTAACAAAGTGTTATATTATCTCAAGCACACAAATGCAGTTAACGCGTTCACTGCTAACAATGCATCTGTGCGTCCAAATGTTAGAGAATTTACGAAGAAGATGAAATGTTAGCAGTGAATGTGTTAACAGTGTGTGGTGACATCATCCTTATGTAGTGGCTATTGCCGCTATTGATTGTTTGCTTAACATTTTGTTTTCATTTTGCAAACTTTAAAATCTATTATTAGCATAGACATAGCACACATGTGAACAAAATGGAATATTTTCATTTAAGTTATTTGAGGTGCACGATAAAAACAAATCTAATAAAACATTAAATTTACATACATCATTAAATAAACAGTGCCCAGATGATTAATTAATGATCATATCATACATGTGTGTGTTTTTTTTTAAATATTTTACCTGTGTTGCTTCCCAGTAAATAGTATGTAATTTGGAAGTATTCTTCATTTCCAGTGTGTGTAGTGTCTCTGGACTCTGTTTTACCATCCGAATCTTCTTGTTGCTTACTCTCAAACCATTCCGTATGAGCCTCTCCTTTAAATTTCACATGGATACCTAAAAAGAGCAATCATTTTTCATTTTGTACAATTGACTTAAATACTCCCAAGAACTTGAATCACAGCAAAAATTAGAGCTTCGTTCTACTGCAGTTTAATGGTACAAGTATAAACAGAGAAATGAGTCACTGGAAAGATCTAAATAAATGTACTTACCTCGGACTTTTTTTGGGCTGTCAAACACATATTCTATTCTTCCATTAACCGTTTGACCTGCGTAATACGTATTCCATTGATTGTCTAAATAAATATTAGCTTCCTTAATCCCCATACTGGATAATACAAGAAAATTTGCAAACCAAACCTATTCTAGATGTTTTGAGTCATGCACTTTTGACTATACTTCGATAAAGAAGGAAATAAATTTATTGAAATTGAGTGACTGAACTGAACTGAAACTGACTTGACAGACACGATGATGTAAGTAATTACGTATGACATATTGATTGACTGACCTCTACTGTTCTCTGGACCGCTGATTCTAAAGGTAAATAATTTCAAAGTTGAGTAGTCGAAATTTGTTATTTATATATGGCTGATTTTATCCACCGACTATTTGCATTTGATAGATTAACACATTGCGTGCTAAAATGAAAAACGCAAGGAAATTCGTCGACGTTCAAACATGTCAAAACCTATAGGGCTAATTATATTTTTATACTCATTGGATTAGAAGAACCGCTCAATCATCTCAGGCCCAAGCAATTTTTATTATGTATGGCAAGTACATAAGAGAAAGAAAAGAATACACAAACTAGGTGATATCCGAAAAACAGTTGAAAAATATTCGCTATCTATGCTTAATAAAAACAAAACAAACTAAAACATGACAACTGACAAGATGGGTGGGTGTCCTTAATCGTCAGTCAGGCAAAATTCAAAATAAAAGATAAAGTGCTTCAAATCAAATAAAAATAATTTAATTCTGACCATAGCTAGCTATGCATTCAATTTTTCTTATAAATGGTGAAAAAAGTTAAATGGCTTATAAACAATAATGGTTAATAAACCTCTGAATAATTAAACAAAGAGGATTATAATAATTCTTCAATCAAGCAATATAATATCATAATCATAATCATAGCTTGACTATGTAGGCAGGTGGACAAGAACATAATCAAGGGTTCATCGGATACGTATGGATGCAAACGTTGTGAATAAAATGTTAATTTCGAATAATATCCTCAGTCTCTCTCTAAAATAGCCAAATGGCATTAACTCTTGGCATATTTGAGCGATGGCTGATATTTCTGTTATTATTCCTGTGTTTAATGGCGAAAAATGGATAGATAGCTGCATGAATTCCATAGCTTCACAAAGTGTTCTCGCCACTGATTTGAAGCTTGAAATTGTGGTATACAATGATGGTAGTACAGATGGAACACTGTCAATATTAAAAACCTGGAAAGAGTTCTTTAACAAACTATTAGTAAATCTTATAATCACTGGAGATGTAATTTCAAAGGGTGTAGGGGCAGCAAAAAATGGTGCCGTGGAATGTAGTAAAGGGCAATTCCTTTGCTTTCAAGATATTGATGATGTTATGCATCCAGACAGAATATTATTGCAATGGGAACAGGCCAAGATTAATAAGAATGCAATTATTGGCTGTAGAATATCACGGATACCAGCCAATTCTACACCTCGTCTAGTTCGATGGGCCAATAACTTAAGTCCCTTGCAATTGAAACTACAGATTTATACCGCAAATGGTCCTACTGTTGTTATGCCTTCCTGGTTTTGCCATAGATCTGTTTACAATAGAGTGGGAGGCTTTGATGAATCTGGATATGGAACACCTGAAGATCTAATATTTTTTTATGCTCATCTAGATAAAGGTGGAGATGTGTGCAGAGTAGATAAAGAGTTACTCATTTACACTTACCATGAAGGGGCAGCTACATTTACAATAGCAAGGGAAAAGATTTGGTTCCTGCAGTTGGACAGACTGCAGAAGCGTATCTTATCACAATGGGAATCATTTACAGTATGGAATGCTGGGAAGGGAGGAAGAAGATTTGTCCGTGCATTGAGCACGGAAAATAAAAATAAAATTGTGGCATTTTGTGATGTTGATAGTAATAAAATAGGTTCCTTGGTACAGTTGTATGACTCAAACAAAAGAAAAGTTGTGCTCAAATTGCCTGTGGTTCATTTTAAATATGCTAAGCCCCCGTTAGTAATTTGTGTCAAATTAGACCTCACAAATGGGGAATTTGAAAGCAATCTCAAATCTATGAATCTCACAGAAGGTAGAGACTATGTCCTTTTTAACTGATGTTAATTTATATTTTTACAAATTATTCTAACTGCTTTACTTTTAAGTACCTATGCTTTATAACCTGTAAGGGGTTGCCATGTACAAAAAACATTTATTCAAGATTTTGTTGAAATCTCAATTGTTTGTAATAAATTATAATCTTAATGTGTCAGTAAATACTCAACTTCTTGTTTACGTTATTTAGTTACTAATATATATTTATTATTGATTGATTCTTCTGTACCATTGCCATAACAAATTTGATGAAATCTTTTGTTCTAAATAATGCATCTTTTTGGAAGTTACTTTACTCTTTGAATTTTACCCAGTAATGCGCGAATCATAATTTTTTCGACCTAATCTAATTACTAGCACGAGCTTAGTACACAGAGCTCCTGTGCGCACTAAGCTCGTGCTATGTAGACATGGCTATAATCTATGCAGATAAATAAAATAAAATTTTAGTGTCTGTTTGTAATCTCAAAATAACAGCTTTGCACTACATGCATATGAAAGTATATACGGTACTCATACAAAAAAGTTTGTTCCAGCTAATTTACGAAATGGCTGAACCGTTTTTAACGGAACTTTCACTGACAGATAGCTAATGTTACAAGGAGTAACATAGGCTTCTTTTATATAAAATAAAAATAAGTTAAACTGCAGGGCAAAGTATTTCGTGTATTTCCTTGCACTGTCAATAAAGGACTCCATTTCAAGTAATCAGGTCTAAGAAGAAGAAGAGATGTCTCTGGTACGATACCTTTGCCATTCATTGTGGTAAATTAATGATATAAAAATTAATCAGTTACCGATGACAGATGACAGTGAGTGACAGTCAGGAGACAGTTGAATCAGTTGATTGATCAACATTGAACATTATGATACGCCCGCCGATAGCTTGTTGATTGATGTGGTTTGATTTCTGTTCATTCATTTTGTATTTGGTATCACTAACGAAAATGGTTAGTGAATTTGTACTGTAATAATTCTGTGTTTTTATTTCGGACAATAGACAATATAATCATGGATGAAAGCAAAAGAAGTGGTCAAATTCCGACTGTGGAAGAACTGAAAACTAAGGGCAATGAATGTGTTAAGGAGGGAAAATTTATCGAAGCTGTGCTGCATTATACACAAGCAATTAAAACAGACCCGAATAACTACGTTCTATACAGCAATAGGTCTTTTGCATTCCTTAAATTGGACCAGCATTATTTGTCACTACAAGATGCAAATGAAACAGTCAGATTGCAACCTGATTGGGCCAAGGTGATTATTATTAACATTAACATTAAAATGTTTAAGTAAATACATTTATTAAGTTAATATGTATCTGATTGTATGATCTCCAGGGATATTTTCGACGGGCTGAAGTGGAAGCAGCCAGTGGTTTGTATGATGAGGCCATCATATCATACACAAGAGCATTACAGCTGGAACCGCATAATCCAAAACTAATAGAATCTATAAAAAGTTTAGCTGATATGCAAAAGAAGAAATTTAAAGGTGCAAATATATTGTCTACTATCTGTGCCCCACAGTTTCACCTGCATAGACTTAATTTTATGGGTGGCCTGTGGAACACTCATACTTATTAAATTAAAGGTAGTCTAAGTTACATTAGCTATTCGCCAGTGAAAGTCCCGTTATAATTGATTACTTGGAACAGACAGATAGAAAAAAAAATTGTTTTTCTATGTCAGTACCGTGAATACTTTCAGATGCATTTAGTGAAATGGTGTAATATTGGAATTACAAACAGACACTTAAATTCTATTTATCTGTATAGATATGTAATATAAACTTGTCTTTGTTATCATCATGCTTCCATACTGAGCTTTTCCTACATAATCTGTTACTTTATTAGTTTTATATACAAACTTAATTATAACATAGTCTATGTTACTCAGCAATAATGTATCTATTAGTGAGTAGAAGACTGAATCATAGTCATTTTAATTCATGAGGATGTTAATAACCTAGTATGTTTTTAAATTATCTGTTTAATTTTCCAGACAGTCAGAATACTATATGGATCTGCACCTGTGTTGGTTTCATTATTGGTATAGCCATAGTTATATTTGACTACAGTATGACTGCAAACCCAACATTATCTGTAAGTATGAAATTGTATAGATACACAACTTAACAACATTATCTGTAAGTATGAAATACTATAGATACAAAATTTATAAGCATTAGATGGATTTGAATATTTGCTGACAAAGCTAGCAGGTAAGTAAAAAAAAAAACAATTCTCCTGAAAATATTATAAGTAATGGAAGGAATAACAAATTTATACAAGTTACCAACAACAACAACATACATGAGACAAGTTAAAGAAAAGGTGTCTGTCATGATGTATAAGGAAGTCAGATGGCACTGGACATAGACAAATGGAAGGAAATGCATCGGTTTCACCGACAAGAGTTAGTACTCTTAAATTCATGATGATGACCAAACAATAGGCAAATTAATACATGTTATAAAACTATCTTGTTATCAATTTCATTGAAGAAATTTGAAAGTGTAGAAAATACATGCTTCAAGAGCTCAAAGTAGGTACAAATGTAAGTTAGGTACTTGTTATTTGAATAAAATTCACATTGCCAACTCATAACTGATAAGATGTTATCAAACTAATGGTTTTCTTTGTTGGTCTTAAATTCTTCCATTCCTATTTAAATATAATTATGCTTAATTCCTCAGCACCCATTTGCTATGATAGCATTTTCAATGGCGCTATCCAGTTTAGGGTGGGCTATTGGCAAAACTGCAACATTAATGACTTCATGGACTGCAGGGAAGTCATTACAACCACCAGAAGACTTAGGTAGGTCCCATATCATTAGATCATCATTGCTAAAGCCTTATTACCCCTTTTTATTATTTTTGAGGTCTGCACTTGATTCAACCCAATGTGACTGCCATCTGATCTTCGCAACCCCTTTTATAAGGAAAATTTTAATCTCAATTAAACTAGTTGTCAGACTTTCTTAGGCTTCTAACTGACCTACTTACTTTACAACATAACTGGATCAATTATAAATATTCATAACTCCATAACATAATAAGATGAAATCTGATAGTCCAATATTCCATGTATGAAAGTGTTAAATATCTTGTTCAAAATTATACTTGCTTTATCCGTGTAAGTTTTGCCATAAGGAATTTATCGCAGCCCATTGAGCCCACTTTGTGGAACAGGTGAATCAGTTGGGCAACAAAGAAAAACCTATTTAAAAGACAATAGAGATGAAAATGAATAATTATACCTTCACCTTTTACAATGGCCACATGTCTACTCAATAGAGCTGATGCTAATATACCCATGTACTTATAGGTATGTAGTGTTATTGAAAAAAAATTTTTTTTCAGGATTCAATGATGGCTCAAAAGAAAAAGAAACGACAATACCTGAGAAGAAAAAATATAGTAAAGCTCAAGCTAGACAAAGATATAAACAAGGGAAGCTTTAGTTATAAGAAAAATGTTTTTATTCAATCTCTAAAAATTAAGCTTGTGTTGTCTAGGTGGAGGTTACCCCCTTGGGTTTGCTAAAGGACTCTTAATGGAAAGACATTTTAGAAATATTCATCAACTCGATTCAATTATTACCAGGTGTGTGTAATAAAATATTATTAAATATATAGTTCTGAAAATTTAATTCATGTTTTAGTATTTTATAAGTCTATACTTATGTTAATTTTGTACTTACAATAGCAAAACGAAGTATCAATTTGGTGATATTTATCCCTTTACGACCTTTATCCTCGTATTTCAAAGAAAGATGTGACCAAATACATTTTGTTTTAATTACAACATGCCTTGTTCCCTATTACCACAATGGTGAATAAAAACATAAATTAAAGGGGAAATACTTTATTGATCTTAGTGTAAAATGTATTTCGAAAATTGCATCAATACAATATATCATTTGAATAAAATCTTGGTCTCATACCTTACACTTAAAATAAGTCCAACACTGTAAGGGATAAAAAAACTGTACAATAATAGGGTACCTACATTTACATTTAGTGACTACTTACTGTGCCTAAATGTACAATGCATGCATGGCATATCCAAATCGCGAACTTTGATGTCCTTCTTAACATTGGAATAGGAATAAAGAAATCCGCGTCGTAATGATTCACAAATCGGGTTTAGACCTAAACTACACATCTATTGAGTGACTCGACTGCTGCTAATCCCGTGAACGTGAGTTTGTAATAAGCCATGCTATGCAGACACCATGGTTATCGGAAAAATATTATTGTTAATTTGAATCCTAGATCTTTGAAGCTGATTTTCCGAGAACCATAGTTATTAGATATTCTAACATTTACACGACATAATTATACCAAGGCAAAATTATGCAACAGTGAAATTTTAGGTACGATTCTTGGAATTGTACCTGTGTAAGACATAAGGTAACGAACAATGTATTACACACACATATATTTTATTGTATTGTAGAGTTGCACTTTGGTGTTTATAATTACCATTGTTTTTACACGAGATAAGTCAATCACTATCTGAGATTGCTTTTTTTCGTCGTTTTGCTTGTTTCGGCTTCACGATCTCCTCTTCCTATAAAACACATCAAACTCTTTAATCACGGTACACTATTCAAATAGTTGTTCATATTCTATATCCATTTCCAGCATGCGACAGTGATAACGATATACGAAGCCGAAATTAACCGATTGCTCTTTACTGAGTATTAATATGCTCACGCCATACCAGAAGGGTCCCCGAAGGGGTAAACAAAGGTGTTGTAACAACACCCACATTTCACTGAATATGATTAAGTGCTAACGTGACAACGGGTGAGTCCATCGCCGTCTCAGGCACTATACATACGTCTTTGAATTACTTGTCAGACATATGCAGGTTTTCTCACGATGTTTTCCTTCGCATTTTTTTTTTATTCTTTTTTAATTTCCTTCCTTTGCGTAGCAGGCGACTGCTCAAACCACGAGGCCACCCAACTGAGGTTTACGTGCAATATATATCGGAGGGTTCTGTAATGTTAACTTGTGTGTATGGTGAAATCCACTTGCGACGGATAGTATTTTTACAAAGACAGGCTCATTGCTGTTTTATCTAGCTTTTACAATCCAATCTATGTTCTAGCTAGCTCTGCACCATTTTATTGCAAAATCGGCTCAGCCATAGGTACAGTTAGATGCATTTTTGCATTTATAGAATTGCAAAGGTCAAGATGTATAAAATTATGTATTGACATAAAAACGTATACATTGCACACATTAACAAAACGTATACGTTGTACTAATAAAATAGTTTTTGAACAAACAAATATTACCTCGCTATCATCATTTGACGAATGTAGGTTTGGATTGGCCGGTAATGAGTTGGAAACTAGCTTTCTCGCCCTTCTTGATATTGGTAACTCGTCTTCCCACGCCAATAAAAATAGTGCACTATATTGTCTCTGCAATTCAAAACAAATCACAATAAAAACATATTTACATACACACAAGGAAAATGCGAACGAATCGTTATATCAGGGTTATCGACTACGGATGCTATAAATAGAACACGGTATACATATAAGACCTATATTGTCCCTACAGTAGATCTAAAGATATTCAAATACTGGACAATCGAGCTTTGCTAGATATACAAGTACCAGAAAAAATTACGAAATGGTGCTAGAAGACTTTGATAAATATTAATAGACTAGCGGACGTCACGCGGTATCATCCGCGCGTAGTTCCCGTTCCCGTGGCAGTAAAGGGGATAACGTAGCTATCCATCCATTGCTGATAGAATTTTTAAGATCAGTTCAGTTGTTTCGGAGCCTATTCAATGCAAACAGACAAACAATCAAATCTTTCTTTTTTAATATTTTTATTATTAGTATAGATAATGCTGCCTCATTTTAGCACAGCTTACTCAGCCTGCCTGTTCTAAACTATAATGTATGAACAAAGATTACAGAGACATTCAGCTTACCCGTAAACTATCACTACTATTCGATTGTGCTTGCTGTAATGCTTTCTGCATACATTCCATGTTGAAAATCGACATGTCATCCTGTTCAACACAACTTAATCTTATCTGCTCCAAGTGGCTGAGCACCTGAAAACAATTGCATTAAAGTGAATTACAACACTAATACAAATCACCAAGCACAAGACTTCCGTAAACATCTCCACCCGACGCCGTCCGAGGCATGTCCTTATTGACCCTGACGACGATATCACATTGCTTCAGCAAGCAATGTCTCAAAAGCACACACCAAACCGACCATTGTTCCGTCCTCGCCGGCGAGGCTCGTCGCGAACTCTACGTCATCGCCCGCAGCTAAGGGCACCCCGCACCGGGGTGCCCTTAGCTGTGTTGCTTAGTTTTTAAGTATTAGCTCGGCTGGAGGCCCTTGGGTCTCGCCCTTTAGTCCGGTTAAGCAGTGGAGGTAACTCCCCCCTACCAACTGCGAGAGACCGTGTAAAAAAAAAAACTTCCGTAAAATTATGAAGTTACAAAGCTGTGTAAGCAATTATTTAATTTATCACTTATTTCTTTAATCAAATCGGTTGAGCCATTAATATGGTAATACATAGACGTATACGTTCGTAAGTATTATTCTTGTTGAATAATTTTATTGCTGCACAAAAAATTGTCTGAACGACCGCGTTTTCTACGCTCAATGTTGCAAAAAGCTGGGTACAGAAACAGAATAGATATTATATGTAGTTTCTTAAGTACTTAAACATTATTGTTAAAAATAGGACAAATGAAAAATTACCAATTCTGCAGATGGTGGAGCATTCGGTGGAATACTGTGTTTTCCGGGGCGTTTTCTTTTATTAGGGCTGGTGCCAGGATATCGCGTACTCAATAAAACTGAAACCAAATCCCCAACTTTGTCCTCATAATCTTGGCACCAATACATGACTGTCGACACGACAAATGTATCATCCTCGTCAACAGCCCTGCAAAACAGCTGTCTCAGTACATCCGTGGTTGGCCGCTCTTGCTTCAACATCAATAAAACTGATGTGAGGGCTTCGGCGTGTTGTTTATAGGACAGTTGCGGAATGATCGGGAGCACATCCTCTACTGATATATCATGTGCAGTGAGCAGTTGCCACAGGCAGTACTGTTCAAAGGTCTCCCAACCCAGGCTTGTGGAGAGCATGGTGGTGATGTCGTCCGACTTGAACATCATGAGACTGCCCTGTAAGGTGAGGCACACCAACCGCTGCAGCTGGGTGGCATCCAGTGTTGATACAATTATATGCAGTAACTTTACATGGTTCTGAGCTTGATCCTTAAATTCTGCATAAATATTGGGTATCAACCACACCAAAACATTTGCATCACATTCCTGACACCTCTCAAAATCTTCTGCTAAGATGTCTGTTAGCTTTACTTCTAATGTACTACAATATTCTTTGTATATTTCCACTTTGAATTTAACATTTCTACGTTTAATGGCATCGCGCTCAGCACGACGTTCACGCTCATAACAGACTTTGAGATAAAATAAAAGATAGAATCCAACACTTCGGAAGGAACCCTGAGTATGAATTTCTTTCAATGTCTCCAATACCAACTTACGCCTAGCCTCGCCATCGTTGCTTTTTCCGAGCAGAAAAGGAAACATAGAAAATATAGGTGTACTTATTGCACTTTCTAGTTGTGCCGGAGTGGGACTACAAGCAATGCGCAAAGGCGGCATATCTTGGACCACTGCTGTGAACAGGTCCGCGAGGGCTACTGGTGTGGGCATTGGCGAAGAACAGGCGTTAAGGAGAGCAGTGCCCGCAGCTGCTGACCGTTCATCGAGCAATGTTTCTGCAAGGGGGCGCAATATTAACGGCAAAGCGGCGGCCAGTTCAGGGCGTTCCCGCGCTCGCACTTCTGATAGCGGCAAATCATCATCATCCGTATCTTCAGCAATAATTGGCGGTGCTTCATCTTCGTCGTCGGAAAATGCAGGTTCATCTGGCCCTCCTCTAGGCATATCATCAGTACCTTCTTCCCGCAGACCCGAGGCTCCTTCCCCATTACCATTTGTGCAAAACTCCTTGAAAGTTTCTCTGACTGTTGTGCGCAGCTCTCTGTCTAATTTAGGAGAGTCAAAGAGAGGATGCAAATTGGGTAACACCCTTTTTTCAATGATTTGTTGCAAAGAATTGAAAATACCTTGTTTCACCTTATCAGCATATGGAGGATAGAAATTTGGAATGATTCGACATAGAAAATCAAGTAATGTTGCAGTGACGGCTGGATGAGACCTCATTGAGTGATGCATGACAAGAATTGCCGGCTCTATATTCATTATATTATCCTTTTCTGAATCATAAAATAGCCAGTCATAGAATAAAGCCAATTTGGCATTTGACGCTGCAACATTCGAAGTACATGTTGTGAGTAGCCATCCAATAACTGCCCATCGTGGAATGATGTCAGAGCATAGAAGTTCATTTGTAGGGTGAATCACACCTACAATAAATCTGATCATATCACTTCTGAGGGATTGCGACTCGGGAGTAGCAAGATATTGTCGTTGGAACCACTCTTGATACTTTTTATGGTGACCAAATCTTACTTGTGAAGTTAGGAATACCAATTTCCTCTCCATATCTGGAGTTAATCGAGACTGCAGATATCTTCGAGATGTCCTTGTCTGTAGCAGTTGCAGCACATTAGTAAATGTAGGGCATAGAGATTTGGGGTTCACTAAAATATCTTGCCAGAGTTGGTTAAATTCAGGAATGCGTGCAACATTCTGAAGTAAGCGTACCAAATCTCTACCCAGAGTTAGTACATCAGAAAAGCGCTCTCTTATTAGGGTAATAACAAAGTTTACTTCTTTTTGACGCAAGGCTGTTAGTTGTGGTATGTTGTGGTCTTCAATTAATCTTAAGTAAGTGTACACCACCATACAAATAAGCACTGGGAACTTGTCCAACCATGCTCGATTCTCAATGTAAATATCCAATAGAGATTCCACTAATATAATGTTCTTAGGAGTATTGTCGCCGCCCGAAGCGTACCGCATCAAGTTCCAACAAACACTGTCCACACCAGTAACCGCATTTCTTATCATTTCCTTTATCAACCACAGGAGCTGGTTCCGGGTGGTATCTTGAAACTTTAAATACCTTTCTAAGATCAAATTGGAAAGATTATTTAGCACACTGGTGAGCCCGTCTCTTGTTACTAGTGTGAGGTCTCTGTAACACTTGGTTGCATTGTGGGGCTCTGTAAGTATGGACATGAGCATTCCGAGCGACACCTCTTCATGATTCTTACAAACGGCATTATTGAGCGCATCGTGAGTTTCCTTTTCACTGCAGTCCGCAACCAGCGATTGAAAATAGATGTAGGCTCTTTCATATCTCTGCAATAGAAATAAATCTTATTTGAAAAAGAAATCTATTTTATAAAAGTTAAAATTTCGCGCCACGTAAACATCAGCGTCGGTAGCGCCACCACTGTCAATGTTGAAAATTATGATTCTACATGGCCGACTAAAATGATTCTTTGTTGGGAAACTGCGAAGTTATACACAGTACCTCTTCTACCTCGTCCTTATTTTCGATGGCGGTGCACACAAATAGCTTAGGTGAATTCGATTTACTCTGCTCCATAATTTGTGGGTTAATAAAACTACTTATTTTAATAAAAATCTAGCGCAGGTTGTCTCCTGCATGGCTATCGTAAGCGAAAAATATTTATGAAGCAATACAATCAAAAACATGAATGTGTGCGTGTATGTATATGTCACCGAGTGATGATGGTTGATGAAACAGAACAAACAAAAGTTACTTTAAACCGCTAGAGGTCGCTACATGAGAATTGGTTTTGATTGGTTAAATTTATTTTAAATTATGGCAACAAGGCCATAACAGTACATAACCTAAGACTACTACTGCCAGAACAATATTTGGTATAGATACAGATCCCAAATTGTAGTAGACGTTAAACTGGCTTCCCATTGTTTTCTTTTTTCTTTCCAATATTTTTTTCTAATAAAAATAATTTTCTCTGAAGTATTTATCACGGTGGCCCCTCTTTTGTGGAGGCCCCGGTAGAGCTCCCCTAAACCCGGGCGTGTTTATTCTGTTTCGTACAGACTCCTTTCAATTTCATCATCGCATTTACCATCTCATACAAGTACGCTTCCCTAATACAGATTCAAACATCAAAAATATTACTCTGTTCATCTACTTGTTCTACTTTCATACTTACATTGTATCAACATAAAAAAAATCTTACGTATCATCACTTTCTATTATCAAAACTTTTGTCTTATTACCATAACACATGTTTCAATCCTTTATTTTTTAAATCTCATTCATCATGCTTTGTAATCTTTCGCCGTCTTTTTAGGTCTGTGATGTTTAATTTTTGTGTATTATACACTCACTATACCACTCATCGCTGAAGCAATTAGAAAGGAAAAATTCCGTCAGATTCCATAGTAAAAATGTAGTAAGGTGGGTAAGTTGAAATAATTCGAGTAAATTATTGCCATTGTGAATAAGTTTACGAGTTGACGGATGGAAGAGGAACGGACCGCCAGCCATTTTGTTTTGTTTGATTAACGACCGAGAGAGAATGAACCTAATTGTATTTAATTGAATGAATACTTTCTTCCGAAAGAAGCCAGCCAAGTGATTGAATATAAATAAAGTCAGTAAGTTAACATACAGTTTTATAGTTAAATAAGAAAAAAAACCCTTGCAAATTGCTGTGATTCCCAGCTTACACGAAATAAGCCGACAGGTAAGTTTTACTGTGCGTATTTTTTGTTGTTCTAAACTACCGAACGATCGATACCGGCATCCAAGATAAACATATATTTTGCTTTACATGTTTAATATTGATTATTTGAATTTGCAGGTAAAATTATGATGGATAGCCAAAGAGAAAAGGAGCGTGATCGGTCCCGGCGTGGAGACAGACCTTCGAGGTTTTCTGACGACACTCGGGACCGCTCCATGGACCGTGATCGTCCAGAAGGGAAACGATTGTTTGTTTCCAACATACCTTACGAATATCGATGGACACAGCTAAAAGATCTGTTCAAGGAAAAGGTAAACTTACGGATAATTTATAGTATGTATAGTTCGCGTCACGAATAAAGAACGCACAGCAAAAAATAGTGGGGATACTGCGTATGTTCTTATTCGCCTAAAATTACTACTGCATTCAAAGTACTCATCCTTAGCAGTTAACACACACATATGCACATCAAGCTCCTACATTTGACAGGTTTATTTTTTGGTAGTCATGGTATTTTTTTTATAGGCACAAACTATCATATTTAGATATAAATATTGTTTTAATTGTACCAGTGGGGCAACTATGAAAGTTTTAAGCAGCAAAAAAAAGTTTCTAGATGTATATATTTTGTGTTCTGGGGCCATACACACTACTTTGTTCCATATGGGTCCTGTCCAATAAAAGATTAAAAATTTTAGGTGGGTGATGTTGCCTATGTTGAATTATTCAATGATGAAAATGGAAAACCTAGAGGATGTGGTGTTGTTGAATTCACCAATTCTGAGGCAATGAAGAAAGCATTGTTTGTCATGCACCGATTTGAATTGAAAGGGCGGAAACTTGTTTTGAAGGAAGAATCAGGTGATGGTTTTTCATATTCAGGTGAATTAATGCATTTATTATTACATATTTTTTACATGCTTAAGATGCTTCTAGAATATAGTCAAGTATTATTTTTTTTCACATTTACATTAGTTACTATGGTTTTGGCAAAATACTTCAACATGGTAGTATTGCATGTAGTAATTGCTATTCTAATGCCCTTTGCCATTTCAAGGCACCTATGAAAAAAACAAAATAAAAAAAAAACTTTCTAAAAAAATACCAAAAATCTCATCAATCAAAGAACAGACATGTACCATTACTATACTGCCAGGCAAGCAATAGTATGTTGAATTTAATTTAAAGATGGAATTTATTTCAGGATCTGAGAAGACTAGAGCAAACACTAGTAGATCAGGGGGAGGAGGTGGAGGGGGCAGAGATGACAAAGATAGGTAAGTTATATTTTTAATATTGATTAATTGATTAACATGAGAGTGGGAAGTATTCTGAAGTGAACTTGTTTATTACATACAAATAAAGACAATACATTATCATTTCAACCATTATACCTGTATGTTGTGGAAAATAGGACAGCTGTTAAAATAGATAGGGTATGATTTTAGAAAGGAAATAAAATTATAATGACATAAATATCTTCTTCCATTTTCGAGTAATTGATGTTCAAAGTTGACCATATTAAGACCTAATTAACACATGAAAATCAGCAGTAACATAGAGTTATACACATGAAATCTAATTATGGTTTTATTTTTTTCTTCCACTAATAGTTCCCTTAAAACCACTTTTTGAAATCATTAACTTCTTCTTAATTTGACAAGTTTAATTACCACGTACGTAATGTAGGTAAACGCGGCCGCGCGTTGTTAATTCAATAGCTTATGGCCGCGAGCTCTTCGGCCCTTAGCAACCATCATAGCTGGATTTCAATATAGTGATATATTCGTAAAATTCTACAACGTCTAGAAGACAATTGTTCCTTTTTCTCCGACATCCTGTATACATATTACTCAAATCTGATCAACAAATGTTTGAATGTTATAAGCAAATGGATTTGTTTTAACTTGCTTTTATTATTGAAGCTGGGGCATGTCTCTGAGCAAACCAAGAGAGCCAGAAAACTACAACACATATGGACTCAGCCTGCAGTTCCTGGAGTCTATCAACGTACAACCCCCTCTGGTTAAGAAAGTTTTTGTGGCAAATGTAAGTTATTTTATCATAATAGCTTGATTCACAATACTCATAAACACAATTCTAGCTCTTTTCTTTGTTTTTGATTTGCTATAAACCCGTTATTCTAATGTATAACTAGAATTTTTTGTTGGCCACTGGGCAGGGCACATAATATGTGACATTACAGGATATGCAATTCAAGATTAGCTTATCTGCAAGAGCACTTTTCAAATATGTTTAATACAGATAACATAGACTAAAATATACATAATGATTTCTGTTACTCATTTCTCGTTGCTTTACAGTTGGACTACAAAGCAGATCGCATAAAGATTAAGGAAGTATTCAAAATGGCCGGTAAAGTTCGTAATATAGATTTGGCGATAGATAAAGACGGAAACAGCAGGGGCTTTGCGGTCATTGAGTATGACCATCCAGTTGAAGCAGTTCAGGTAATTAAACTCAAAATTAATTTAAATCATCTCACTTCAGAAGCCTAAGGAAGTCCAACTGGTTTAGTCTAGCTAGATACATGTATCCAGTAATGTTGCAGTGGGCAGATATTAGGTATAATCAGGTGCCAGCTGCAATGATGATAAATTACCTACTTTTAAATCATTTTTAAATTAGATATTGAGGCATGGACTGCCTCATTGGCCCAGTGTTCATAAAACCTACTGCAGCATGCACCCTGTATTTGAACCTTTGGTTAGCATTACGCATTGCAATGCTGAGACATTGAATAGAAAAAAAAATGTAAGAAGTTTTTTATGTCAAGTATGGACATTGGAATCTTCATAAAACGGGAAAAATATATAATACCTCCTTTTTTCAGGCAATATCAATGTTTGATAAGCAAATGCTGTATGACAGGAGAATGACAGTGAGGATGGACAGGGGTGTGACGGACAAGAGTGAAGTAAGGCTCCCAGAGGGTCTCAAGAGCATCGGTCTCGGTCTGGGGCCGAATGGCGAGCCTCTTCGTGATGTGGCGAGGAACCTGCCTCAGACTTCTACTAATAGCTTGAACTTGACAGCCACTGGCAATGGAATAGGTACTAGTGTACTAGGAGCTGTGCCAGCAGCAAGTGTCTCCTTGAACGGCCTGGGAACTGGTTTAACCGCTAATACACTCAACACCAACACTGGACTCGGTGGGAATATTGGACTGCAGGTACTTATAAGAGTTATTAATCAAGCTACCATTACATTATTACATTAGCATTTCATTTCTTTAACTTTAGTGTTTTATCCTAAGTCGTATTTACTTAATATGCATATGTGATATTCACTGCATATATCACAATCATCTCAATTAAAACATTTTTAAATTCTTTAAATTAGCTAGGATGCACAAAAACATGAGGAAAGATGATGTTCGTATTCCTAAACATTATTAAGATTTTTTATGTACGCACGCACGTGTGTCATTTATAAAAATCTAATATTTATAACAATTCTAATTCTACACAATATTTTGTGATAGTATATTACTTAATTATTCAACACATTATCGCTAGTAAATCGACAGTTAATAAAGTCTAAATAGAATAAAATGTTTCAGGCGTTAAGTTTAACAGGCCTTGGAGCTCTTCAGAACCAGTTGTTGCAGCAAGGATTGACGGCCAATGATTTGGCGACGGTACTGACGGCGCAGGCCAATGTGAACTCTAACTTGGGGCTTAGCAATGACTTGGGATCAAACCTCCTTGGCAACAGTGGCATGGGTAGCAATGTATTGGGGACCAATTCTATGAGCAGTGGACCTCTTTCTGGTAAGTAGACTATATATAGTCCTATTCAAAACGTCTGTGTTTTTCATATTTGCTTCATAGGCGAACAGTCTTATAATATGGCTGACCTTACTGCTATTCCGTGACTAATGAGTGATAATCACTTTGTGAAATGTGTGAAACAGGGGTATTGGTGTTCCGAACGTCAGTGTCCAAATACAATTACGTCACGAGTGCCTAACCACTTTGATAGTGACCGTAACCATTTTTGACAGGTGTTGTTTATTTATCGATTAATCAAAAATTACGACTTTGTAAGCTAAGTGTACAACGAATTGGTACTAATTCACTGCGCACTTTATTTGTTCATAACAATTATGTAAGAGCAGTATTTTACTGAAGGTAAGCTGATATGTTCGGCGGATTGTTGTACAAGTATAATAAGCTACGATACACTGCCAGGATAGTGCTGTCTAAAGAAACATTGGGAACATAATTTAGTTTGTATTCACTGTTGAGGAAAAAGTGTTGAGTTTTAGTAAAATTTTAGGGTCAAACAGGCAAATGGGCGGTGTGTCCCTCCCGGGCCAGGGATACGGCCGCGAATCTAACATCCAGCAAAATAGCAGGGACAAATCTTCGGACATGGTCATCATTACAAATGTAAGTTCTATTCTGTACTTCGTGTAAGCTTAAAAAAGTGGTAATTTTTTCGACGTTCATTAGTGACTCACCTGAGTCTAAATTAAATAATTTGATCTTACTTAATATTCATTGCATGTAATTTTATATCTTTAATTAATACCTATGCCCTGATTAGAGAAATGGGTTTAGCATGCCGTTTTAGTTATTGAATAAATAAATACATAAATTACAAGAATATGTAAGTTAACCATCTTAGATAATAACGCGTCTGCTCTGTCTCCTCTTCATCATTGGGAATTCACTAAGAGAGTGGGTGAAGATATTTGCATCGTTTGATTTTAAGCAAGCTCAACTCCTTTTGTTAAATTATGTTGTGAGTGTGAAACAAATTGTTGTTGCTTTAGCTGCCACCGACAGTAACTTGGCAATTGATCCGCGAGAAGTTCAGCGAGTGCGGAGACGTGAAGTTCGCCGAGATGACCACGCCGGACACGGCCATCGTACGCTTCCACAAGGAATGGGACGCCGAGAGAGCTATTAGTATCCTTTTAAAGTCACTTGTATTGCAATACTGAAAAGACACACGGAAAATTTAAATAATTCATCTCTACAGGTGTCGTCATTAGTATTGAGCGCTGGCCTGTAATGCGTAGTGGTTACTTCTGAAACTAAATGTGAGCAACTCGCGAGTGACATTCTTGATATTGCAAGTGTTCATAGGCTGTAGTAGTAGCTTACCATGAGGCAGACTGTACGCTTGTCAAATCACGATCACTATATTCGATTATCACCTTTAAGCATTTCTTTCAATAAGAAAGGATAAAAATGTAATGTTCCTTAACAAAGTGTACAGAAATGTTCGATAGAACTCGCATAGACGGCAGAACTATCGACGTCCGCTTCTTTTAGTTTGTAAGGTAAGTTCACTGGAGCGATGGAAGTTCTTTTGTTAGCGTTTGACATTTGATGGTTTGATTCCTGCGATCGGCGCTTTATTTTCTAGCAATGGAATTCGTAATTGTGATAATGTTCAGGAGAGGTTCTAGGATTGGTTTTATTGCGGATGAAATCGTTATTTAGTAATGAGTCGTATAGAAGACTTATAGAAGGACAATGAAAAGTTTGAATGATTGATTTAACAGCTAATATGAAATATACTTCGCTTCACGTTTTTCCTGTATCGGGAATCGCGAAATGGAATAGATAATAAGACCTCGAAAAATCATATACTATAAAATCACGTTCTGGAGGGGATTATAAAGTCAAACAGGAATCGTTAGTAGTTAGGTAGTATCACAGATTGTTCGTTTCGTCTTTCCAATATAGACCTTAGATTCGTGCGTAGTAGTATAAGAAAATAGCCGAGTCTGATTCGTGTCGTTTAAAGGCTTGATGTCATAAAGAAAACCGGCGCGAGCGGTTATATATATAACGCGTTGCTATAATTCGTAAAACTCGGTCCTATCAGCGTTTATCGCATTATTAGAACGTAGAACATCCTGCGATTTTAATGTTTAAGTGAAATTGTACATTTTTGTGTTTTCAGGATTATGTGGTATTGAAGTCGGGTCTGTTGTGGGGTTTGTATACGCTCGGCCGCCTGGATCATACCTGCTTTCTATCTTCGTCTTGCATTGTGTTCGGTGATGATGTGCTCTGTCATTTTATTGGTTGATCTTGATCTATCGACAATTGCTTTATGTTTTAGGCTAATTAGTGTACTTTACCTTTATATTTGCTGTACTCTTGATGATGTTTAATAAATTCAATTTTAGATGGAATTATTTGTTATCACTTAAATTTATTTGTTGATTTGATTGTGTTACTTGAAATGATGATATAATTTACTAGTGGGCAGTTAAATGCTAGTTTCCTGTCGAGATGCCTTGTGGAAACCAGACTCACCATTTTATTAGTCGACCGGGGAGGCAAGAGAAATCGCATTGTTAATGGTCGATCACGTGGATGTCGAAAGTTTGATTGTATCTTTGTTATTTGCAACATTGTAGAAGAGTGATCCCCGAGGATTTGAATAGAACACCCATAGATTCCCGAAATTAAGCAATTGTGAACATATGCAGGAACACAACACGTGAAAACTCTATAAGAGAAATCACAATTGAATTCTCACTATTGTGAGTCAACTGATGTATGATAATGGTTTGGAGGTATTGTGATAACGACCATACAGGGGTCGAGTGATATTCAATAATTTGTTGAAACACTGCATTGTCTTTAATACTTGATCTTCGTGATTCACCAGGGATCATAACGTTTTCGCATGAGAATTGGCATATCATACTATATTGGCACAATCTCGCTGAGTCTAATGAGGAAGGCAGAGGTAATAAGTGCGCCACTCCACTCTACACTTACAGATATTTTTCTCTTCTATGCTGGAGTACTGCTTATTTTCAACAAACATGTATAGTATGTAACAATATGGTATACAGAAACATTCAAATACATACAATTTGGTTCCATTTTTACTTAGCAAGCGAAATTATCAGTACCTTAAGGTTTCAACAGTGTAATGGGAAGTTATCAAACAAAACAAACGACAAGTTCGCTGGTTGAATTATAATTACCTTCTAAGTAATTTAACTTTGGATGTATAAACTTGTAATCGTTGCCGCACATTGTGGCTTCATGGGTAATTAAAGTTGGCCAACTCTGTTTAAAAGATGTTTGCTTTCTGAGATGTTTCGTTCATCGCGCGAAGGAGTCATTAGAAGATAGCAAATTTTCGTCAAATGGCGCCTCCCAGTCGGTATGGAGTGCTTCTTGAGAAGGTTTCTAAACTAATGGTAAGTTCCCTTGTCTTCGAATAAGGAATTTTCATAATTCTTGGTTGGGTATGCATGGGGGTTTCGTTAGTAATCCACGCGTTTTGGATGCGATCACACCGGAGTAAAGTGCTCAGGTTTGAATTATAATGTTTGTGTTGGTGTAATCGCTGCCCCTTTGCACGACAACTCTTGTAAAGCACGTGTAGCGATTCAGCACTGGCAGAGCTGAGGATGTTGTCGTTGAGGACACGATGTTTGCGTCAGATTGGCGACACTCGTTGGGTTTGGTAGTATGGTGTGCGCTGCCCGATGTGTTTTGACAAAGATATTTAGATAGACTTGGCAAAAAAGAACCGTACTGCTTTCCCGACACCTAATTGGGCTGTGTTGGTACGCGCTCCCCATAGTCCCCAGTTTTGCCTCAGTCATTTGTCTGGCGATGAAACGCCAGAATTTTGTGCTAACTTCTTCAATTTCAATCAGTTTGAAATATGATGGCTGATAATTTGCTTTCGGTTAATATATTTTTTAGTTATTAGATTATATTACAGATGGAGATTGTAATTTTATTTACTAAATGATTATATGATTTCAGAGGGTGTAAAAATCCGAAATGATCTTTTTGAATGAAATGCTTGAAGTCGAATCGAAATCATGAGGAAAATGACCGACGAATTAAGAAGACGCAATATAGAACGCAGGTACTTATAATATTCGAGCACTTTAAATATGGAAACAAAATTACCTAACCGTCTTTTAGACGATCCCTAAAACAAACAAAACAAAATTATAAGTGTATTCTTTTGTTTTAGAGTCGAAGATAAGCTGCCCTCCACTTCAAGAGTTATATATGGAGATATTGTTTGCCTGAGAAGCTTTCTATGATGATGAACGGGATAGTTCGGGAAGCTGAAAATGCGGTGGACCATCCAGAAACATAAGGCTTTTTGTGTGTGGATGTGGAGTACTTATGCTGGTTTATTTGGGACGAAAACTTGAATAAAAGACTACAATAATCATCTGTGTTTCTATTAACGCGTTCCGTCCGTCCGTTATGTGCGTCCAACTGTTAGAGAATTTACGAAGGAGTTGAAATGTTAGCAGTGAATGTGTATCATCATAGAACTCTGCGAAAAATTACTTCACTTTAAAGGTTACTAAAGTTATAGAAACAAAAGAAATGTAGAGAAATTATTGTGTACATTAAGCTAGCGTACATATAGAGGAATTCTGGGTCAGGATAGACTAAAAGTGCCTTATTTGAAAAAATTGTGCCACTATATTCACGGAAATATAGGAAATTGTTGACTTCAAGCTAGCGTATACATTCTAGATCTCAATAACTGTTTACACTAGGATGATGCTTTTATTGCAAAAAAATGTGATTTAATAGTGACTCCGGGATGCAATTTTTCAGAATGATTGAGCCACGGTGATATTTTGAGGCTACTCGCGACCCTGAATTCCACCATATCTACGCTAGCTTGACAGACATTATATGGTGGGACAAGAACAAAGTATTACTTTTATTTTTTATTAAAATAAATAGTGGTTTTGAGCCTCCGGTAGAGGAAGCGTAAAACTAGTATGAACGAATAAATCTGTATCCTCAATATGGTCGATAACAATTCCACTATCGATATAATTGAAGTTCCGATACATAAGTTCACTACACCCCCACAGCGCACTGAAATAATAAACATGCACGTTTGATTGTGTGACGTTATACATCGATGATGAGCCCCTTAAAACTTCACAGGGCCTGGGGGCCTACCATGACTTCTTATGATATTTTAACTCTTATTATGAGACGGATGTATTTGATGTGTCTAAGTCTGTCACTGTCACACAGTGGAACTATGATGGCAATAAGAGCTTATGGTAAGGCCCCCGTAGACAAGTGACATTACCCTCACGCTTTGCTAGTAGAAACGTTACGTTACAATGACATATGCCACGTGTCTGATTTATATCATTTCAACACATTTTGTATAGTTTCGTACATCAGTATACATACGTCTTTGAATTACTTCTTAGCAGACATATTCAGGTTTCCTTCAACATTGTTACGCATGGGAGTGAAATTACACATCTCAAGTTTCTAGAAAAACTCATTGGTGCAAGCCTTTGGGATTCAAATTTTCTTCGCTTGCCTAGTTGGCGACTACTGAAATCCCACCACGGTTTTTTTCATCATGAACTGAAGCATTAATTATTTTATATGGACTTGACAAAAACTTTTGAAAATACACATAAAAACACGTAAGGTAAGTTAGAAGGTAAAATTAACTTACACAGAAAATCAAAGAGACTAAAGATAACTTCTCTCACTATTCTGACTTTGGGGAATGTGGAGACACTGATTCTCAGTCTATTGATTCCAGATTTAGGAATGAACATCTCGTGTTCTCTTTGGTACATATCGATATCGCAGTTACTGTAGCAGTTACAAGCGCGCGGGTTTGTTGGGAGGTGGTCGATGTTGCCAACTTCTTCAAAGCTAGCAGTCAAAGTATCCGACGAGGTTGTCAAAGTCAAGATTTCCTTCTTGTAAATTAGTAAACACTGTTTGATTTCTATCATATGGCATATTCTTTCATCATCTGTAACGAATTAATTAACATGTCAGTAAATCAAACTTTTTTCGAACTGTACCTATTAGATACCCTTATAACGAGTTTTGCGCCACTTTCGTGTTCTTTTATAGGAACTCGCTAACTTCACCTACAATATTTGTGAGATATTTTAATTATTCTAGTCACCGCTAGAAGGCGCTGCACCTACAATATGTATCCATATATGTATATAAAATTGAAGTGTCTGTAGTTCCAAAATTACACCTTTTGGCTAAATGCATATGAAAGTATACACGGTACAGACATAGAAAAAACAAATTTAAAATATTTTCTCTATTTGTCCGTCTGTCTGCTTGTTCCGGCTAATCTCAGAAACGGCTGATTTTCATGGGACTTTCCTGTATCCCAAGGCTCTTTTGAATCTTTGAAATCGCCCCTAGTGGCGACTAGGTGGTTTTACGATCCCATACAAAATGAGGAAAATACGCGATAGATATCGTCAATGTTAAAAAATATTACCTTAAACGTCTAGGTACTTGGAAGATGTATTGTTAACGATACCTAACTGCGCCCCCACTAATTCAGCTTTGTGTTATCACTTATTGGTGCAGGTTTATATTTAAGTTGCACGACCACCATTGATTAGATACCTACACAACATCGCTACGTATCTCTTACCTATAGGCTTGTAGATATGTGGGATGCATCCACAAAGTTTATTTAACATTTTAATTCTGCAGTCTAAAAGGCAGCGATTGTACGAGTAAATAGGATATCTTTTACTTGTTGGTTCATCTTTGAATCTGTAAAAACACATAAGCGACAATATTACTTTATTGTTAACTAGCGGACGTCCCGCGGTTTTTCCCGCGTAGTTCCCGTTCCCGTAAGAGTACGGGGATAAAATAAAGCCTGTGTTACTCGTGAATATTGTAGCTTTCGAATGGTGAAAGAATTTTTTAAATCGACCCAGTAGTTGTTGAGCCTATTCATTACATTACAACCAAACAATATAGATTTTACTAAGCTGAGTATTTGTAGGTTTTTATAATGGCTAGGTATACCTGCACTTTCGAAGATGCAATGGGACGAGTCTAATGTTCTCCGACACCCTGGTACTCCAGATTTGAACTCCAAAAGACAATGATCCATCTTGAGTGAAATAATAAGACGACGTTGTGCTCAAGATAACCTCGTCAGGACTCGTTACATAGACCTGTGTAGCAATCCATATACTATACAACAAGTAACAAAAACCAATTATCGATAAAATTATAAAACATTGCAAATATAATAAATATAAATTACAAAAAATAAAACGACACACGCGCTCAGCTTCGACAGAGTGGCGGAAAACTATGAGGCATATGTGGCGTACGTAAACGTCTTTTCGTATTTTATAATTTTGGTGCTTTCAACGACACGCAGAAGGCACACGTGAACTTACTTTATAAATATTGGTGTAGTTCTGTATCAGGGTGAAGAAGTCTTGGTCGTGCACTGTTAGCAGAATACTGTTTTTGGCGGCCGCTAACTTAGTGTCGCCCCATTTTCTAGAAGCAAAGATATTTAATCTAAATAATCACCTTTTTTCAATCACCGTGGTAGCCTCGGGTGGCCGTGGTAGCCGTGGTAGCCTCGGGGTTTGAGCAGTCGCCTGCAACGCAAGCGAAACAAGTACGAATCCCAGCGGAGCCAGTACCAATGAGTTTTTCTAAAAAACTTACGTTTGTGTTTACTCATTGCCTTGTTGAATAGCAATGCTGAGTCGAGAAAAGCTCCAGACCGCTTGTCAAATTTAAAATAAATAATGCTTACGCCCTCCCACAAACCTCCCCGAAGGGTTGGGAAGAGGTACTACGACATACATTTTTCACACAAGGTGATATGATTGATACTTAAGTACCTACCAACGTGACAGATGGTGAGTCTATCGCAGTCTCGAGCACTTTGAATTTCTTGTCATACATTATGAAGGTTAAAAACTCATTCGTACACAAGTACTGATGCTACTACCTGATATTAGACTTTTATTAAAATCGGTCTATAGACACGACCTACAGATTTAATGAGCTCGCTGTTACTAACACAGTAATATAATATATCTTAGGGATGAGATTTCACAAATTGGATTATAGTGTCAATGCTTTGATATTGAACGGAACCGCCCGTATTAGCAGCAGTATTGGTAACGGGGAGGGTAAACTTACTCGGGATTATCAAACACAGCTGTGTTGGAGTTGATAGCATGACACATCCCCATCTCAGTCATGACGGGCTCCATGGCTACAGGGACATCGATGCCGGTCGAAACTACGTCCGTGTTGAACCTCTTGAACAAGCTAAAAGCTATCGTTGTGTACTCTTCTGGTTCTATGTGCTGTTCGAATGAGATTTTTTTGAATAAAGGTAAGCAAATATCAAATAAGTAATTAATATATTGTTCAATATACTAATAATAAACCCTTTCAAGGCGAAGAAAATGAGCATAATCGATAATGCGGAGAAAACAAACAAACAGAAAAAAGTCACACAGGGATTATGCAAAAACAAAACATAGGTGAGTAATAAAGTACAAATAGCTGCGTAACCAACATCGTTGCCCACGAGTTGGTAGTAGTGAAATATTAAGGTATTCATTGAGAAGAGATAAAACTAAATTTTACACAATTAATTATAGGTATTATTAGACTATCAATATAATGAAATCAATATAATACAGTTGTGTGATAGTGACAGATGTATACACGTCAAATACATCTGTCTCATAATAAGAGTAAAACTAACATGGCAACAAGAGCTCATGGTAAGGCCCCTGATCACCTACATGCCAGAAAGAACACGTGCAAGCTTTTAAAGGTAAACCTCCTTTAAAAGGTCCTTGGTTTTCCTATTTTATTTAAACAACTAGTTTGAAACTACTTGCTTGTAATAGTTCCGGGTTTGGTATATCCAGGTTGTCCATTGTGTCCAATCGAGCAAGGCCGATTACTTTGAAGTAGAAGTCCAAATTTGGTTCCGTTACATTTCTGGTATGTCTATAAAATTTAAACGGACAAGATGACTAACAACGACAATTTTATACGATTTATTTGCAAGTACTTAGTTAAGAAGGTCATATTAGGTTAACAGATAGGTATTAACTATTATTTAACCAGTGATAGGTACTTACTTAACATACGCATCCAAAAGTGCTTGATCAGTTTTGAATATGGGGCATAGTGTGATAGCAGGAAAAGAGATGTTCCAATTATAGTAGTCCATTTCCACGCTCATTACAATGGGTGCCTCCTATTATAAACCATAGGTAGTAGGTCAATAATAACACGATTTCTTGGAATTATTAAATATATACGTTCGGGGAAAAGTGATTGAGTTCAAGAAAAGGTACCTGTTCTTGGAACAAGAATAAGTAAGAATTTCTTTTTGCGTAAAAGCTTAGTTCAATATAGTTTTAGATACTGCTGAGGTAGTAAGGTATGTATTTTAGCGATCAGGGATTAATGTCTGCGGAACTTACAGGTTAGTTTAGTACTTACTATACCACCCAATAGCCAGGGTCTAAGAATATGGCTATGGTATCCCCTGCCTGTCGTAAGAGGCGACTAAAAGGGGGCCGGAGGGCCTGCTGGCGGTGGTCGGGGTGGGAGCTTTGACCACCGGCGCGGGCCCGGGAAGGTGGCAGCGCGATGTGGCTCGCGCTGCCTTGCACAGCGAGGTCTTCAGGGGCGGCGTCACAGCTGCCCCGGGGATGTGCTCCGGCAAAGTGTGGGGGGACACCGGTGCGTTCTATCAGAGTACCCGGAGTCCCCCCTGAGCACTGAGGATGGCCACCGGGGGGGTTTTAGTGCGGTAAGAATCCCACATACCCCGATCTGCCTCTCCCAGGGCGGTCGGGGACCTTTTGAAGGTTTCCCCCTCGTCAACAAAAAAAAAAAAAAAAAAAAAAGTACTTACTATAAGCCTATAATACTGCGCAGATATGAGAATAAAGGTGAGAGCAACACATAATCCGAAGCTGATAGTCCAAAAAACTCTGCAAACACACAACTAACTGTAATACTTGTGGATTATCTATAAAGCTTAATTAACTGTCAGAATATTGTATGTTTACCTCTCAAGCCAATGTATCTTGTTGTTTACAATATGAGGCAGCCCGTGTGTAGTTGAACTTCTGAACTCACTCAGTAAATACTTGATTAGTATCTTTTGCTTCAATTTCCTGGAGTAATTATCACGATTTCCCTTTAATTTTGGTATTTTTGGTTTAAATTTGGTCTTAAGCATGTTTAGTGATATTTTTGTAATGAGGGTAGTTACGATATGTCTCGCGCACGGTACTTATACTATAAGATTATTAACGACGCTTTTTTTGTTTTGGAATCTTGGAATTGAATCAGTACGAATGAAGTACGAGTCGGTAGGTAGGTTCTATAATAAAGTCGTTATGCTCATAGCAATGACTGTGACAGAATAAAAAGCTTTTTTCAACATCACGACGGAATAATGTCGAGTGAATTAAAGCTCCATCATTTGTAATATAATAGCAGTCGTTTGAATATTATATTATCATACTCGTCTTTGTGTAAATATCAATGAACCATTATCGTGATCACGATTACATTATCCTAAAATGTTTTTGTGGTCACTGGATTTTTGTTTGATTACACGGATTTTAATAATTCAAAAATGAAACCTCACCGAAATAGGGAGCAGATTCATGATATTCATTGTCAAATAATGCTTAAAAAATATATGAATGAAGTAAGTAGGAACTTATATAGGTAACTATAATGCTGTCTTTGATTTGAGAGCATGCTATGAACAAACAATTTTCATCTTTATTTCGAGTAAATAAGAATAAATAAGTATTTTGTTTTAATTAATAGTTATATTTAAATAATTCACCATTGAGTCATCTAACTAGATTCAACACTTTTGAGTGATTGAAAATAAGAGCAATGTATTAGTTGGCGATGATACCCACGAGGCTCGTAGCAAAGCAAACGCTAACTTTATCAGAATGCCCGTGTTGTAGTCAAGAATGCCCTAATCGGCCATTTGCTAGCGTTAAGCCCCTATTTATTATCGTAACTAGTGGAGCACTATTGCTTTCGGAGGAAGTCCGGGATCGTTCCGTGTTTCTTACATGCCCATTTGTCTGGACCCTCTAACTAATTCAACAAAACGTGAGAGCTGCTCAGATAACAACGCCTCCGAGTGCCGATATAATGATTTCAGATCGATATCTCATTAAATGTTTGTTTTGATTTTGCTTTAAATAGTCTTTCCTCTTACATAATTCTGAGTGGAGCACAGACTTCACATAAAAAGTATCGTTAATAATTTACATTTTCAAGTCGTAAATTTTGTTCGCTAAAGGTTTGGTATCCTTGAACGCCAGAATGGCTTACCTAGCCATCTTACTCTCGGTAAATAACTAGGTTCCTCTTTCGTTACCTAATAAAAAGAAGGGTAGATAGGGAAACAGTTCCGGCGGCGGCGGCGGCGCCTCGAAGGTGTCGGTCCAAAGGTGTCAGATCATTACTCTTTGTCGAAGTTGTCGGTTGTTCACCGCGATCCCGGTGGCTCAATCTCCGGTCTCAGTCGTGTTCACGTAGATTGCTGCATCGCGAAAGTTATTTAAAGTTAAATAAGAGCTGCCGCCGCATAGTAGGCTCCTCAGCAGGCATTACGATTTAGCCGCTACTTCTATTCCGACGTGGCTTTGTAGTTTAACTATATAGCTTCTATCTATTTGAACTGGACCTCGGTTAATTTATATCTATAAGATTACATAAGGGCCGTGGTGGCCGTGAGGTTTGAGCAGTCGCCTGCAATGTAAGCGCAACGCAAGTTCGAATCCCAGGACCTGTACCAAATGATTTCATACCAAGTGCTTTACGATGAAGAAAAACATCGTAAAAGTAATGTTCAATCATCAATTCAATCTGTCACGTTGGCACCTAATCATCTTCGATGGAAAGTGGTGTTGTTAATAAAATGGTGTTGTTATTACAATACCTCTGCCTACCCCTTCGGGGAATTCAGGCGTGAGTATATTTAGGTATGTGTGTAAGATCATATATAACATACCTTTTAGAAAAGGTTCGCGTTGGTTAGTGGCGTTGAAAGTTATTAGCTCCTGTTAAAACTTTGTTTAGGTAGGCATGTGTGATGATTAATGGGAGCAATTTACATTTTAGATTTATTACCGGAACCGTTATCCATTCACCTGATTACTGTCGTATTAAGGTGTGATGAATTAGTGAGAATGATAACACAATGAGGGTCTTATTTCAATATCCCTGTAGTACATACAAACATACAGTCAAGGAACCTATTAGCATGCCATAACTGCTTTTGCCCAAGCATCAAAAATACAACGTCATTTAGGCCACTACCACTCATGTCCAATTTCCGGAGAGAATATTCCTGCTAACTCGTTCCAATATTTAGTCACGTAACGGACAAGTTTTATTTGTGCTTAAACAGATTGCGGTTTTCTTTAGATTAAGTAATACTATATTCTGTAGAAGTTATTTATTTTGTTTTTTGATTGTGTGCTTTTGAAGTTATTTGAAAACCCGGCAATGTTTAATCTATAATATCCCAGTGAACATCCCAGTGGCCATACAGTCATAGTTCGGAAGTATGTTTCAGGGATTTTATGTCGAAAATGCCTTTACCTTCAAGACTGCAAATTGTTCCTGTTCGTAGCTATCTTGTACCTATAAAAGTGCATACTATAGCGAGCTGTCTATGGGTGACAAATGCCACAATTATAAAGGATGGTCAGAGATTAGGTACTGCAAACCCACGGAAGGGCAAACATTTCTTAGGGATAAGCTAGTCCAATGTCCAAAGTCCAAAAAAAAAAAACTTATATCTCTGACAATACAAGCTTGCATTACGTAGCTTGTGAATACATCGTTTTGATTGCCTTTCGTGGACAACAACAAGGCGCTGAATGCCTTCACTTATTCACAGGATGTTACGATTGCAAACTGGTTTTCTATATTTTGAAAGTCGAGCACGCTCATAGTGCCTACTCTTGAAGCTGTGAAGCTTGAAATATTCAGCTGGAGCACACATTCAGTGCACATTTGCTGGGAATGTGCAATAACTGGCGGAATAAATCTGTGGCGTTCTTGCTTTCGGCACGGGATTGGCATCGACTATCATAGCCGTTTCGCTTTTAACGTTCACTTTGCGAAGCCACAGTAGGTAGGTAGATAGATATATAATAGATATTGTATAGACAGACATGCTTAGTCAAATGGGAGGGTTAATTTATAAGCAAACAAACGAGAACCTAGCTAATCATCTAGCTACTTGTTTGTTTGCTTATGGAATCCCATATGAGGGCCAGCCGCATCGTATCGCCAGTGCTACATTTTCCTATACCTACTCAACTTTACTTTATATTCGAATCGAATTTACTTTACTTTATATTCATTTTGGGCTCCATCACCACACCTATCATTTTCGATGCAACAAAACAGACGAAAACAACCGCTTTTCAGAAAATATAAAGACACATTTTTGGGCTATTCTGGTTTACCAAAGGTGAATAGGTAGGACCTATCTACTAAACTCGAAAAGTTAACCTTTATCTACACGTAACCGTTTTAACGATATGTAAACAAGTTGGAATGCAAATACGAGACTGTGTGTTAACATTGTCAACACTTCTAGTGGAGTCGGGAAAAAGCTATTTTAAAGTTAAATTAGTTCAAAGTTTGCACGTTTCGATTGCGCGGTGACTTTCTGTAGGGCGTTATATTGGGAGTTTGAGATGCGTGTGAAACCAACTTATAATTAAGTATTCTTAAAATATAATAAATACACCTATCTAAGAAATTGAATTTACAAATTAAGATAAAAGTAAGTACCTAGGTAATATTAGGAGAGATCAAGATAGGCATTCAATTACTTGATTAGCTTAACGGTACGTAGAAGACCCTAGATTACTTAATCTACACAAAAAAAGAAATCTGTTAAAAAGTTGCCAACGAGCGTACAGTCTGCCTGATAGTAAGTACTGTAGCCGCGCAGTACCTCACTTATAAATAATGGAACCGTTGTTTCAAAATTATGTCTCAATATCACTAGCTCCTCTCCCTCTTCCCCCCACCCGAGTACTGGTTATCTTACTCCGCAGTCAAGAACACAACACGTATGTAATAAATAAATCGTTTCTGGGCACATAAATACCCATAAACGCTTAGTCCTTCAAGCATAAATAAAACGTTTAATTCGTCACAAAATTAAATTTATTGAATTACCAGGCTTCGTATTAAAAAGCAATCGAGGATATATCACAAGAACCTTAGAGTAGTGTTGTTGGCTGCGGAGTAAGGTCAGTACTCCGTAGGGGGAAGAGGGAGATAAGTTTTTTTGGCTTTGATATTATTAAGGGTACTTACTTCCCTTTCGACCGAATTTCAAGCGGTCCGACCTATGGTTCCCATATATATTATTGTTTTAAGTCCCAACGTAACAAATAAGTAGCGAGTTAGTATACTAATACTTTTCTCGTCCTATCCAAGTATAAGTACGATTTGTTTAACAAAGTACCTATATTTACTTTCATGTAGAATATAAACGATTATAATTACAACTATAGTAAAAGAACTGTGTTTTCTCAATTTGTTTTCCCTGGATACCAAAACACCACGACGAAACATTTTACGCATATATTTTGGGCTTAGAAGAAAAAGTAGGTAGATCCACACGCTTCGATTGAATATCATCTAAATATAATTACCAATGCGATCCAATATCAATAACAAGCCCGTATAATTCGCTTCGTTACGCCAACAAAGCGATACAAATTAAATTAAGTAACCGACAGATTCTGTCATATCCGTTCGTTCTACCAAATGTTTCCTATATTTTAGCTTTGAATTTGTTGAATCCGCAACATATGTGACTGTTAACTTCACTTCAGCTCGAAACTAGTGCTTGGCGCAGAATGCTTCCTTTGAAATATTGTTCGGTAATTATTACGCGGAACAAATTAATCGAGAACAATGTATATTCGTATGTACTGAGTTTCTATATTCTAACCATTAGTTTGTTAATGTGAATAGTGCGCTTAGAGGCATAATTTCCGCTTGCTCATAGATACACGAAGATAGAAGTGCCTTTCACTAAATGCATATGAAAGTATACAGTACTCATATGAATACACTGTCTATCTGATCGTCTGTCTGTCTATTTGTTCCAGCCAATTTCCGAAACGGCTAGACAGATATTAACGGAACTTTTATTTATTGAAAAGAAAACATTAGGGTTCCGCGGGCCACCCATGAAATTAAATCTACGTGTGTGGGCACAGCTAGTTGGATGCTGATAAGCAATAATGTGTCAACCCACAAAAAGTCAAATTCAAAGGTTTTGATATATTTTGATAATGCATCACGTATTTAACATTCTAAAAAAGTGTTTCAAGTCATCTGAAACATAAAAGTACGTAAAAAATGGATTTATGTCATAAAACAAATCTTAAATCACGTATACAATCATCTTAAGACGCCATTTTCTCAAAACCAAGTTTATGCGGGTTGACACATTATTGCTTATCTGCATCCAGTTATCATAATATAGCTCTCTCAAGACATGTCAAAATTTGTTTTATCGCATAATAATTGTGTTGTGCTAATTTGTAAATAAATAAACAATAATTTTCTCTTAGAAGTTCATTCATTACATCTTTTACTTCTTATATCCCTACCAAAGTTAGCCGTACAAGTGAAGCAGCTAAGCGCAGTACCTGAAACCCGCAAACGTCCGATTAACAAAATTGAGTTTTTTATCGCCGTCAAAAAGTACAATACATTCATAACTAAAAGCAGAGAAGAGAAAACAACAACATAAAGAGTTGCTTTGTTGTTGTTTGTGTGTTGGCGAACAAAACGGCGTAGTGGTTAAAACATTCAACTTTTTAAAGCTCTATTTACTTATGTACCTACACCAAAATTAGGTAGTAGCTAAATCATTTATTTAGTACTTTGTAAAAAGGTGAGAGGTATAAATTTGCTTTATTCGACTGCCATGTGTTTATTAGCATTCTCGTCTAAAATATTATGAATGAGAGAGGGAGCTATTTATTAGTATAACTCACGACACGCTTGACAAGCTATGACTTTTGCTTTGACGGCGTAATGCGTTGCACCAAATTACGCTGTCAGTTGGCAAATTTTCCCGCCAGTGTCGGTAATATAAATATACGGTTCTCTTACATATTCAGAATTGTTATCGATTTCTATCGTCTTACTTTTTAATTATCTTTAGTACACTTGAATTGTCTTTCTATGTCCGAAGTTTTAATAAACATCTGTGCGGTGCTGACTGACCCGGCTTGAATAGTTTGCTCACGCCGTGCGCTGCGCTACACATTCCTTCGGTTGCAGATATTCAATAGCACCGCAATTAGAACTCAGAGCTCCATACATTTTCATTCCAGTGCCAACCTATCAGCGCAGTATCCTAATTAGAAATTTCGGAGAAGGCCATGTCTATAAATTCAGCGTCAATGATTGTTGTTTGCAATGTGGCGTTTAGGAGTGATATTGGATGATCTACAGTTTTGCAATATTTAGATTACATACGTAACGTTTATTACGATTAAGTTCATACGATTCTTGAGAGTCGTTACTTCGATTAGGCCTGGTTGCACGATTTACACTGACAACATGATGGTACCATTTGACAATGTAATGTATTCCACCGTCTGAGTGGTAGCTATTGTCACCGTCAAATTCGTCTGTAGCTTTAACAACATTTGGTGAAACACAACCTTGGCTGAAAACAATAGTTATCAATTGTTTTGTGATGAAGGAACAATATTGCACGTAACTAACCAGTAACAGATCCACATTATTTTCTTCTAGACATAGATAGCGCGGAGTTCATCGAAAAACACTTCTAATACGTGACCCACACACATTATCCTTAGGGAAGCTTCCAATACCTCCCATTGATATATTGCAGTACCGAGCATTCCACGGAGCCTATCCAGCCTAGGGTTGTAAACCTTTCCTCACAACTGTTAATATTGTTTATAATAGTTAACTCCTTTATTTGAAAGTTGTTCGTGGGCCCAGGAAATTGATAGGATATCAGGATCTTGACTTCTTATTAAGTAAATTTACCATTGAGCCTTGAAGCGACTGGATTATT
Organism: Watsonalla binaria; assembly: GCA_929442735.1. Lineage (NCBI taxonomy): Eukaryota > Metazoa > Arthropoda > Insecta > Lepidoptera > Drepanidae > Watsonalla > Watsonalla binaria. The sequence continues at coordinate 6,190,364 of OV838932.1, forward strand.
CCAAAAACAATGTAAGTCAGTAGGAGCCGTGGTGGCCTCGGGGTTTGAGCAGTCGCCTGCTACGCATGTGACGCAAGTTCGAATCCCAGCGGGGACTGTACCAATGAGTTTTTCTAAAAAAAAACTTATGTAAAGTGATTTCACACCACGTGCTTTACGGTGAAGGAAAACATCGTGAGGAAACCTGCATATTTCTGAGAAATAATTCAAAGACGTATGTATAGTGCCTGAGACGGCGATAGACTCACCATCTGTCACGTTGGCACTTAATCAAATTCGGTGAAAAGTGGGTGTTGTGATAACAACACCTCTGCCTACCCCTTCGGGAAATACAGGCGTGAGCATATGTATGTATGTATGTAAGTCAAATCTTTTTTATATGTAGGCAACGATATTCTTTGAAAATGTCTTGTTTCTCAATATGAAGGTGGCAAACCAGACAATTACGTAATATCTGTACCCCAAGTATGGAACATAAAGCTCCTCCTACACTCACTGATAGAGCCGCCTTTACGTTCCCATATAAAATGAAGAAAATACGCAATTGATAGTCCACGTTAAAACACGGTAAAATCTATTCTCTAGTCAGAACATTATTTAAATACCGGGACTTCTGCTGTATTATTACAAAATAACATATTTTATTTGATGAATAACTAGGTTTAAAATGCTTTATTCATAGTTGTCTTAAAAAGTTGGTAGCCCTAACGTTACCTAACTATTCTTGTGGAGTGTGTAAATCTTTCCTCTGTGAGAATTATCGCTCATTAAAGCCGTTTGGATAGTTAAACGGAGATGGGTGTTGTTTGGCAGTATTCCTGTGGTAGCGGTATAAGTAATCCTAAATTTATACGGCTTACATTTGTGCTACGAAAACTAGTTGAAATTTCTGAAGAAAACGATTGAAACTACACAAAACTTTATTGGTGCAAGCGAACGTAATTTAAGTTCGAAATGTCATGAGGAGACATTTTGAAGATAATAACTGCGTAAAATCGGCATTGAATTCGTATAGGGGGCAATGATTTATTAACGAGGTAAATATGTGACTAGTAGACAAGAAAAGGTGTCAATTGAGACTTTTTCGTATATCTTTTACTCACGTGCTTATCTTATTTTCTGTAGTGTTCATTTCCTGTTACAGATTTTATACGATGAAAACACTAGCTTGACCAATGAATGTATCCAGTGGTAAAAAATAATTGACTGGCGGTCTATTGTTTTGGACACGAATTAAACCTTTGAAGCGATCTATGAATTTCAAGCTATTCTCAGCAAAGTGTTTATATTAATACCTATACAATTAGGAGTCTCAAAAAAAGTAAAATAAAATATCTCACATTTTATTCGGGGATTCACTTGCTTTGGGATCCCTAATTTCATTTATACACAGTTATATTGTAGAATTAATTTAAGCGGAAGTATTTTCAAATATAATAAATACAATGGATTCTCTTCTCTTTATAATGGATTATGTGTTAGTTTTTAATTGTGTACCTACTAACAGGAATAGGTAAATTGTGTTAAATTTTAAAGCAATAAACATTTGAATAGATCCACATCGCTATTTGAAGTAGGGGCGTGCGTATTCGACAACGGTTAAATTAAAGGTGTTTCCTCAGGTGCTCACTGTGATTTATTCCCGACTACAATGAATACCCGGCTGGGTTGTGGCGCTAAATATCTTACAATTGAATTCTCTAGAGCTGATATCCAATGCTTTGTGTTCTTTTGTTACGTCTATCTAACTCTGATCTAGCCCAGCTTGATTAATGGTTACATTAAAGTAACAGGAAAATGTATCTTAAGCCGAGAGATCAATAAACGAGGTAATTATAGAACTTACGGTACAAATACTTTGACGACATAATAATGGTATTTATTTCGAGTTTCACCAAACGGACACGCGTGTGTTCAGTATGTCATATCCAGTTGGTGAAGAACCTTTTAACAATAACCTCTAGTTAAAATTATACTATGGCTTAGATTTTCGCTGTCATAGTGTCAATTGTATTGTCACACTAATTGTGCCCTTCGGTTTTCATCCGCGTAGACTTTATGTGGATGTTTCACGGAACCGTAATTTAATAATTAAAGTAGCCTAATTTACTCCTTGTAATATCAGCTCTCTGCCAGTGAACAGTGAACGTCCGAACAAACACAGACAAATAAAAAATATAGTTTTTTTTAACAGTAAGTACCGTATAGTATGTACTACACTAGTATATATCACTAAGTATATATCACTACTTTCCTATGCATTTAGTGAAAAGCAGTCAATTTGAAATTACAAACAGACACTTCATTTTTATTATGCGTGTAGATAAAGATTGAATATGCAATCGAAAATATACCTTGTTATCTTTGGACCTTTCAATTTGACTTTCTTGGCCGACTTTTCTAATGTATAGTTTTATATTTTTGTTAAGACGATGGTCACTTAAGTGATGGATATACGAGAGGAACTAACGAGATAAGATCTATTAAGAAATAGATTGAAAAATACATACATTATGCTCACGTCTGTATCCTCCGAAGTGGTAAGCAGAGGTGTCTGACATTTGGCCAGTTATTTAAACATAACTCCCATGAAAATACCCGAGAACGAATCCACACTGCGGCCTCCTATTGAGAAATAGCAGATGGAAAACTCAATACCATACTAGATCAAGGAGGCAGTACCTAATCAGTTCATTTCAATTGAATCAGATGCGCATGAGGTACAAATATTCTTTGTAGAATAATTAAGTAATTATTTCCCATGAATTTAAGAAATGTAAGTAAAGGTTTTGCAGAAATTTTCCGCAATCAGATATAATCTTGGAAATTTTCCGTTACGTGGGTGAATATTTAAAACACGTCATCTCAATTCAGTTCATGACGATATTAAAATAGCTTCCATTTGAGATTCTGGCGACTGTGCTTTATATTGTATGGTTTCTTATAATATTTTCTTAAATATTGTGGCGATATGCGATAAAAGTATTTCCACTTACACTTTTGTTGCTACTGAAAACCATTTTGTTCCAAATGCACACGCAGGCCTGTTGAAAGCCAGTAGATATGTATCAGAGCGCAGGTTGTGGCGCAGGTTTATCTTTCTCACGCTCGGTTAGCTCGGCTTGCATTCCATCAAACATACAGTGGAATTAAGAACAGCTTGAAGGTGGTTTAAAGTACAAACATGGAATCAGTACGATAGAAGTCTCACAACTGGACTGCTTATTACCATTAAACATTTTTATTGACAACCTCGTTGGTAAAATGGTCATATACCCACTGCAGAACACAAGGTTCGATCCCAGGGTCGGACAAAGTGTTATTGGGTTTTCTCGATGGTTCTTCTCAGAAGCCTAGTTTACGAACCGGTGGTCAATTCTTCGACATTCATAAGTCCCTTAACATGCCGTAAAATTAAGAAAATATTTTCATTTACTATCCGTAATAACCCGGAAACAGCCTGGAGTTTGGATTAATGGCTATAGGCTCGCCTCATGTTTATTGTGTGTATATTTCTGCCTGCCCCTCCAGGAATACAGGCGTGACCATAAATGTACTTAAATTTTATTTTTATCTATTTAACGTGTGTTAGATAACACTAAAACGATAGTAAAGCAAATATCTTAACGTTTATAAGATGAAATAATGTGCCGGACGGACACCATCTGTAATATCAACTGAGACGTTTATGATTTTAAGGGAAACAGTTGGGAGGGTATCTCAGGAGTTGCTTCAATTATATGTATTTCTATGATTCGACATTCGACTGTTTATCTTTATTATTTGTATTATCTTGAGGATAACAATAATCTAAGATAAAAATAATCGAAATATATTTACTTAACTATGGACACAACGTTTGAGACTATCATAGTCTGCGTTGGAAAAGTAGACTGCGAAATAATTTTCAATATAACAAGGAGCACCCATAGGTCGCCAGCCCTCCTCAGCATCTCTACGCACTAAAGCTATTTACAGTCACTTTCCAAATACAGTTTTGTAATCCTTGCTGGGCTCGCGCTTCTTCCCTGAATACGAATTAGGTAAAGGGTGAAGGTGTATTATGGTCAGGCAGATTTCCTTCTACGTGATCGGCCGCTTTAATACACTTGTCCAATTCTAAGTGTTTTCCCGTGTAAAGGTTACCTTCCTTACGATGCCTACTTTACTTGGTCGGGTTGCGTAACATCTCAATTAAAAGACCCGGCACGTTAGCACCGTCCCTTTCGTGGTGGAACCTTTAGCTCTCTAAAGTGTGCTAAACTGGTGTGAGAATCCCAAATGGAGACTTAAATAGTTTACCGCAATTATTTAAGAATTAATGAACCGTTAAAATGTAATATTGGAAGTACGCTTTGAAAAGTTTCTGAAAAAACAACCACTAACTATTTGTATCACGCGAAGATAAAATATAGATTATACTTTTTGTGCAAGCTATCTGCTAGTCGATTCTCTCTCCGCTACCATTAGATGTAAGAAGCTTTATTTCCAGCTAATGTGGTTTACTAATCCCTGAGCTGAGTGCACTCTCAAGCCGGGAATAGCATTTTTTCTGACACCTGACATTGAGCAAGTCTGACCCCTGTTGGGATTACCGGGAGGTTTAAAATAACTAATGTACGAGCATAGGGCGATGTTTTATGCAAGTAATATTTTTCCCGTACAGCCTTCGGTGTGGTTACTGGATAATGTGTCTAACGGAAAACTCATTCAAGCATTCATGTGGGTCATATTGGGTCACGTCTATCGAGTAATGCCGATATACGTCGCTATTTGAGTAATCCAATTTTATCCAACAACATTCTGAACTAATAAATATTATATTGTATCTTACATAATAACCTTGATAAATAAAGTATCAAGTAATTATGTACAGCTCGATAGCATTTTTGTTGAACAGTTTATTAGTCAAGGCCCTTAATTATAATGAATATTTAAATATTTTCCTCTCACTGCCACGAGCTCAACCAGACTAATTAGCCGACAAATTACCATTCTTCTTTGTCCTCGTGTTAAATATATAGTTGAAACTTTTTTGTTATAGTAAAACTTACCCATTAATTAATAACACCTATAATTTCACGTTTCGTAAAGGACTTGAAATACAGTACTGTTAAAGCATTCATATGCACGTTCCTTTGATGTCGATTACACGTATGTGTATACGTTACACAGTAATATCGGAAGGTACACGACTGTAAAATTAAATATCTTTACAAAATAACGAAATGTCCATGAAAACAAAATGCTTACTTAAAGATTTTTGTAAATACGTGTACTATGCGGGCGCGGGCAACTGCTGGTATGATAGTACTCCCCTAGAAACGATGTCTTATAAGATTTACAGCGTGGTTTCATTCTCTGTATACACAACGATGATTTTCCTCGAGAACCTAGCAGCACTACTCGGTAATTTTCCAGAGGTGGAAAAAAACTCAGCTGTCATGTTCTCCGCTATACACAACATCGTTCTTGCTAAAATGTTTTTGCTGTTATATTACAAGAAATCTATAAAAAAACTGAATTATGAGATGGCAACAGTGGGTGAAAACTTTGAAGAGGAGTACGTTATGAAGAAACAATATAAGAAAGTAAAAATTGGTATTTTATTGTACGCTGTGTCTGTGTATCTGTCGCTCATCGCGTACGGAGTGGAAAGTCTAAGGAGGTCAATTGTCGAAGGTTAGTCAGTTACCGAGATTAATTAAGGTTCCGCGAATTGATGTTCGATGGCGAATATTCGTCTTCGCGTCGACTAAATTAGATTGCTAGTAAATGAGTTCGCGGCTGCTGCCACGTCAAAGTAGGAAATGAGAAATTAATGTGGGTGGAAATCCGGAATCATTTGAGATGTTCGCCGACCTACAGTCGTTGATTTAACCTTTGCCGTTTAATAAAAAGTGTATACTATACCATACAATACAATATTGTTTATTGCACACCAATTTGACAACAAAAAAATAAATGACTATTAGTTAGTCATACCTACTAATTAGTCATTTCAGTGTCTTAGCGGTACACACTTAGCCTTAGATGTACAGGATTATCAAATCCGTTTAAATATATATTATACTAGCTGTGCCTTTCGGTTTCACGCGCGTTAATTTAATTCCCGCGGAACCCTTAATGTTTTTTTATGAAAGATACTCCTTGAAAAATTTTCTATCTGCCAGTGAAAGTCCCGTAAAAATCGGTCCAGCCGTTTCAGAGATCACCCGGAACAATCAGACAGAGAAAAACTTTTAAAACTCGTTTCTGTACGTCAGTTTCGTATATACTTTCATATGCATTTAGTGAGTATAAAATACAATGCCAGGCTTGTAACGTAAAAAAAAAAGAAATATATATTGACCCATATTCCAGGTGGTCCATTTTATACAGTGGTGACTTACCTACCTTCTTACGGTGATAATTCATCGATAGCGGCGTTCTTCCGGGTGTTTTTCTATGTGACATGGCTCTACATGATGTTACCGATGATGGCTGCGGACTGTATGCCCATTACCCACCTCATCACCATGGCATTCAAGTTCCTAACCTTGTGCCACCACTACGAGGGAATAAGAAAACAATTCGACGCAGACGTCCTAACAATGAATAAAAGGAAAGCAATTGAAAAACTCAGAACTGGCTGCTTGGAGGGAATTTTTATGCATCAAAAACTTTTATTGTAAGTGTAAAGTTTTATTGAATTCGAAAAGAATGTTTACGTTTTTTTAAGTGAATTTATTTTTCTTCAGAGACCACGAAGTAATAAAATTAATTTATTTGATGTGTAAGATGCATTGATGTTGTTATCTGTTTAGCTTGGCTGAAGAAATTCACAGAGTATTCGGTGTAATAATGTCATTGCAAGTTTGTGAGAGCTCTGCGGTTGCCGTTTTGCTTTTGCTTCGGTTAGCGGTAAGTGTATTATAGTTCAAGTAGTATATCTAAGTTTTAATTAAACTATGTAACAGACAAAGGGCATTAAAACATACTTTGTTACACTGTTGAATCCCATATTTTTTATAACAAATGCTTGATTTGAGCTTTCATTATTTTAAATGCATATTATGTATGCTTCTACAAAAATTTGAGGCTCTTTCTAGACTTCTGGACAAAATGGATTACTTCACTTTTTGTTAAAATGTGAATATTTTTTTCAAAGAAATTTGTCCTGTCATTTACCCCTATCCAAACATATCTTTGGTTCTCCCATTTTTTCACAGTTCGAATTAAATTTTAATGTCTACAGCGCTTTCCAGAACGAAAATAAGATAAATGTATTTCAGCTGTCGCCACACCTCGACCTGACCAACGCATTTATGACCTATACGTTCGTCGGATCTTTGTTCCTGTTGCTAGCACTGAATCTTTGGAACGCTGGCGAGATAACATACCAGGTACTTTTCTTTTAATTTAGGTAGGGGCGTTAACTATGATAGATAAATAAGAAGTTTAAGTTTAGGATACCAAAATGAAACGTCAAAGCTAACAAGTTCTTAATACGCTCTGCTTAAACCGAGCACCGTGGAGTTTAGTCGGTGTGAGTCCGACATAATCCTTCCGCTGCCCAATGTGTTGCCGGCCTTCCAGTTAGGAATATACTCTCTTCTTGAAGGTTCTCAGGCGGCAATGGTTCGGAAAGACCGCCGTCGATAACTGGTTCCAAAGAGTGGTTTTGCGAGGCAGATAATGTCACTTATTCCTATTGTTATTACGCTCATTGTCACTATCATATTAAAAAAAGTCTCAATAATAATATTGATACAAAAAAATAAGGTTTAAATGAATTAAATTTTAAAAAGTTCGCCTTTGTCCGGTGTCCTACGATACTTCAGATTTTTTGCACCCATTTGTGAAACCAACAAGTTATCTAAGCGCATTTAAATATTTAAAACACTTACAAGAATCTATGATGGTAAAATAAGTTAGCCTATAAACTGCCGTAATTTAAGTATTAAGATCTTTATAACTAATTTATATACTTGACTTGTTTAACATTTTGTGGGAGGCATGAAAGGCCCTTTTATAGCAGCGAGATCGAAGACATTACACCGTCTTTCACGTTGAATACCTATTAAGTTTTTGTATTAATTTAATACTCTTAATTAACTTGGGTCAATTAGCGTTTTGAAACACTTGGTAGAATTCTTAAGAACACAAAGCTGCGGACGTACACATCTTATCGTATAACATTCAAAATACTGATTGACTGAAAAAAATGCACAGCCTAAACCAATGGTCCTAGAGACATGAAATTTGACGGGTGTGTTCTTAGTGAGGTGTAATAAGAAAGAATTTTGCTAAATTCCAAACAGGGGGTCAAATAGGCATTGATTATATTTACATAAAACCTAACTGCCACGCAGGTGAAGCTCCGGGCTAGTAAATACATATATATAAAACAAACAAGTGACAGTGTAATGTTACAAATTTAACAAAAAACGTAATGAGCGTCCTGTTTTTAAAAAATCATGGGATGAACAAGGGTTTATTTCCCAGTATTTTAATAAATGAGATCGCAGAAATAAATGAACTTATTATAATGCTTGTTATTTTGGATTCACAATTCAATCATACTAAAAATATTTCTATGTTAGTTGTCTTTGATGTATGTTGTCTTTGACTATTAAGGTGCGGACTCATTATGATCCTATTGAGCCACACGTCTTACAGCTTCCATAAACTGATACATTATAATATCCCTGGCATTATGCCTCAAGGAGGATTAACAATTTCTAAAATAAAATTAAAGTAACTCTTTGTAACGTCAACAGCTAATAAAAATCTTTGTAAAATCGGTCCAGCTGTTTCAGAGGTTAACCGGATCAAACAAAGATAGAGAGACAGACATACAGATAAACTTTTTAAAAAAATATTTTAATTTTTTATGAACCTTATATACACAAATACACATACGTTTAGTGACAAGTTGTTTATTTGAAATTCAAACAGACACCTTCATTGTATTTATCTGTATAGATGCATATATTATTGGAACCAGTTGATCCTCGATCTAACCCGAAGTAACAGCTAAGCTGCCTTTTACTATAAGCTATTGATATTTGACTTTGTATTTTCTAGGCCTCTCGTCTCTCCTCTGCAATGTTCAACTGCGGGTGGCACCTGTGTGAAATGGAGCAAACTCCACACCATGATATTCGTCGCTTAGTACTGGTCGGCTGTGCGCAGGCGCAGAAACCTTTGATACTCAAGGCGTTTGGTATACAAGATCTGTCATATGGAACGTTTGTTTCGGTGAGCTGTGTGTCGATGTTACAGTAGTACAAAGTTTAGTAGTAAAGTTTGTAGTTTAGTTTTTTGTTAAAGTGGTACAATATCATGTTTTATCAGATGATTAAATATGATATTGTAACACTAGATATCTTATTAAGCATGCGAGTAATATATATATATATATATCATATATATATCATACTTCACTGCTACGCGCGCTAATGACATATCTCTTTACTTGTATATAATATCATTGCTTACCAGTAAGGTGTGAAAAAAACATTCGATTCATCATGCCCCTATAGACCGAATGGGGCTGTAACGAAACAGTTTCTCATGAGAAGTAACTAATATCGTTGGAACGTAAAACATAAAATGTTTGAAACGAACCGGTCTAGTCACACTAGACCGGTTCGTTTCATACATTTTATGTTTAATTTTGTATGGACATAAATTAAAACAATGCGTTTCTTTTCAGGTAGCAAGAATGACGTACTCTGTGTTCGCCGTATTTTACCGAAGAGGCGAGTGAAATTGAGACATCAATTAGGTAAGAGGGCGCAAAGTAGAGCACAATTTAGTTTCATTAATGAAAACGTATGTTATAAGGCAGGCAGAAAGTCACCTTCCCTTTTTAATTAAATAAATGTTGTAGTAAAATAAACGGAATATTCATTTCATGAGTTTTTTTTATAGGATGGTACGAACAGTTCTACATTTAGGGTAACGTAGCTCCAACTCAGGCAGCAGCACGAACATTATACTACTGGGGGCCAACCATCATCGTTTAAGCAGTAAGCATTAAGAATTTCTCAGTTTTGAAATTTGAATGTACGGTTCAGAAATGGAACGTCAAAGCTGATGATGGTAGGCCTCCTGGTCGGGCAAGCGTCTGCATACTATACTATATCTTGTAGGCGCAGGTCTTAATTGCGTCTAGGGTCTTAAGGTCTAACTGAGAAGCATAAAACATATCATTAATACTATTTGTCGTGCAAGCTGCATAGAAGCATATGTGCTACGCCGTACCTTGCAGACCACAATTGCTGCTACAGTAACCTAACTCCTATACTAGAAATAGCATGCAAGTGATATTATTTGTCGTGCAAAAGTCTGTATGCCTGTAAGAAGTGGACCATTTGTCGCTACGGCTACCTAGTTTCTAACCGTAAATACTAAGTTGTGTGCAAGTGTCTATTCTACGTCATAGCTTGCAGAGGGCAACCCATAATTATATTTACTACGGTAACCTAGCCCCGTCACAGGTAGCAACACTCAAGTGTATTATTTATCGTGTAAGCTTCTGCATGCTACACCGTAGCTCTTAGGGACGCTGCCGCTACTAAACAAAGTTCCTTAGTGGTTAAAACAAAGGTGACGTGGTTGAGATGGATGTGAGGCGTAATGAGATTGGACAAGGTAAGGAATGAGTATATAAGGAGAAGTCTGAAAGTAGCACCAGTGACTGACAAGTTGAAGAATAAACATTTGTCGTGGTATGGACATGTTATGCAGAGGGGTGAGGATAATGTTGCCAAAAAAGTTTTGTGTTTGAATATGGATGGTTACAAGGGGAAAGGAAGACCTAAGTAACGATGGATGGATTGTGTGAAAGATGATATGGCTAATATAGGAGTGAATACAGATATGACGGCTGATAGAGAGAAATGGAAGAGAAGAACACATTGTGCCGACACCAAATAACATGGGATAAGGGCAGGAGAATGATGATGGTTAAAACACGCAAGTAGTACTTTTTACCAGCGTGTGTAATATGGGACACCTTATGGAGCTTAAGCAAAAATTCACTATGGTACCAGATGTAAGTGGATCGTAATATTATTTTTTCAAGTATATAATAAGGATACATTGGAAAAATATTATCTCTTTGTGTTACTGTGAAAAAAAATGCTTTTAAAGGATAAAGACTGAAACTTTTAAATATCTGCATACGTTTGATGTCTCTAAGTGTGGTTGGGAACGAATAAGATCTCGGAAGTGGGACGTTCAATATCGTTTTTATTAACAAAGTTTGAGGGTACTTGAGAGAGGAGCTAGCATGCGTCCTTGACGGTCTCATTTCAAACTTCTTACTTCCATTTTAATATCAATCATTTAAAAATGCTTTATATAAAAAAAATTGCGCTTTGAAATTCAGATTCGTAAGAGCCGTGGTGGCCTCGGGGTTAGAGCAGTCGCCTGCTACGCAAGCGACGTAAGTTCGAATCCCAGCGGGGCCTGTACCAATGAGTTTTTCTAAAAAACTTATGTACAGTGATTTCACACCACGTGCTTTACGGTGAAGGAAAACATCGTGAGGAAACCTGCATATTTCTGAGAAGTAATTCACAGACGTATGTATAGTGCCTGAGATGGCGATAGACTCACCATATGTCACGTTGGCACTTAATCAAATTCGGTGAAAAGTGTAAGCAGAGGTGTTGTGATAACAACACCTCTGCTTACCCCTTCGGGGAATACAGGCGTGAGCATATGTATGTAAATTCAGATTCTTATTTACTGTAATATATTTTAAGTAGACATGTATAACTTCATTGCTTTACACAATTTCTAAAAAAAATATGATTTAAGGCAGATAGGTTAGATAGAAAATAGAACATGACCATTTTATAAATCTCTTTGAATAAGTGAAACAAAAGATGTCAATATGGCACTTGAACAAGTTAATAAGCTTCCGAAGACGCCGTAAATTATCGCAGATACGAGAAATTTAATATCTCAGGTAAAGATGTAGGTAAGTAATTTTACGAGGAAGTTCGAAATAGATGGCCAACTTCGACAAGGGGAATGCCAGTTTTAGATAGACGAGTTATAGAGTGCCACTTTCCACCTAAATCAATATGGTTCGAACAAAGGCATCGAGCTACCTTCAAAATTTACATTATAACTTGTGTTATTGCTGGGGAGCCACTTACTCTGTTATATTGTAGAAAGTTATTAGTTTCGTTTACAGGTGGTTTAGTTGATGTTACCTTCACATATATCCTTGACTGCTACAATAACGGTTTATACGGTTATTTTCAACTTTCGCTCAAGTTTAGAAATCTTCTTGTACATTGAAAGCACGATGTCTTCAATGATGCGTTTGCGTCCTCTCAACTACCAGGGCTTTATACAAAGCAACTGTATCCTCACGCTTCGTTAGTAGAAACGGTTTAAAATGTACAGGAATGACATATGTCACGTTACTCATTTATGTCAGTCCCATACATTTGTATCATTTCTATTAGCGCAACCGCGAGAGAATATTACCTTTTCTAGGCCTACTGATGCTGTTACGATTTACGAGTTCAACTCCCGTGGGCTTATATGTAAAGATAGTAGAGAAAGTCAGCGTTTTCTAATAGTCTGATATATACTAAGATCCATATATTGATCCACCTTTAGCTGAATGGGACCCTCGTTTGAAGTTCTTCTGAACACTTCTGGTATATAACGGTATCATAGAGTTTTATTATTATTAAATATTAATTGTTTAAACAATAAATGTAGCGCGGTGTTGTACGAATATCCGTTGCAGAGTAAATATTTCAATATGAGTGAGCATTCCTTCTGAACTCGTTGGCTCGTTAGTTGTAAAAGCGGGATTTAGATTACTTCACTATTTATATTCGTTATTCAACGCTATATTCGATTTTCTAACGTAGTAAGTTTGTATTGAATGCAAAGGGAAAATACTTTTAAATATTACTCTTGCTATAACTCGAATTGATGATAATGTATTACAGTATATATACATATTGTATAAAGAAGTGCTCTATGATACTATCCTTTATTTACTATGAATATAATATGGCAGTACAAATAACTAACTAGTAAGTACTTTCAGCTTTCGATTAGTAGTAGTTTTTTGAAATAAATGACATGATTACAAAGCTTTCTGCCTATATCCAGACTTGAAACCTTATCTAACTACTCCGTGGGGACTCATGATGATGATAAAATGTAAGTATTTTAACTGTCTCACAAAATGGGTATCCTAAACTACTTGCAGAGGAATAGCCTCGCTAGTGTTTTACTTACATAACAATTGTGCACACTTGTGCATACGAGGTGCTACAAGACAAGTCTATCTTGGGCAGAATGTTTGCAATGTGCCCCGTGAATGTAGGGGCCAAGTTACACGGCGCTTTGCCGAGTTTCCCAAACTACTAATTGAATGTTACTATTGGCTAAAACAACTATACATACATTAATTAGGTCGTTAATTAACAACTTAGTTCTAGAAGTTAATTTAGATAATAATTGTACCAACCTACTTTGATTGATAACTTATAAATTAACATGCGCATTTCTTTAATCATTGTAATAAATTATTTATTTATTTAGTATTTTTACGAATAATGCCCGATATCATACCGACTCAATTATATTGTGAGTATCGATTCAACTCCAAATTGATATTCGATTAATTTGACGTGCTTGACTTGTATTTGTCAAAAGTTACAAAACCTCGCGGATACTCATTTGACAAGGAATTGTTTTTCCATATAACGGAAAAACTTGATATTCGATAAAAAAATACATTACGGAGGACTAGCAAACATTAGCAGAAAGAGCATTACTTTTCGCAATACCTTTCTGTGGGAAAGGGATTGAAGTTTGATTGAAACTCATACGCGTGGTAGGAAGGCCGCACATCGATAGATGAAAAATCGAGTTAAATGTTACCACCTTCTAACAGTACCCCTATCATGGGTTTGCCACCGTTTTGTTATCTATACTCGCTAGCGTCTCCGTCGAATATTAGTATGAGAAATTGTGCAGCGACTCCCAGCGGTGACGTGAAGAACTATAATATCTCATACAAATATTGCGAGTGTCGCTAGCGAGTATAATTTACGAAAACGGTGGCAAACTCGTGATAGGGGTACAGGTGGTTTATTTGTTCTACAGTATTTTTTAAATATACCAAGAAGGTTACAAGCAGAGCTTATCATCATCATTCTTCTGTCCTTATCCCATTATACGGGGTCGGCGTAGTGTATTTTCCGCTTCCATTCCGCCGTATATCTGAGAACGGAGTTTATATTGCATAAAATAAGCCTAACCGCACATATTAGCGCGTTGTTGTGTAACTCGGCTCAAACTCTCTGTAATTAATTACATGAATCATCGATAGTTCTCCGTTATTGTACCAGAATCAATAATAACAAAGAAATATATGTATAATGTACGTTAAGTAAGCCAACTTAATATCATCAAAATGTTTAAATCACTACATCAACGGCACGACAAATGCATACTAAACTTGTCTTTCTCTGTAAGTGAATTGTAAATTCTTAAGAGAAATAAAGTTAAAGCCGTGGTGGCCTTGGGGTTAGAGCAGTCGACTGCTACGCAAGCGGCGCAAGTTCAAATCCCAGCGGGGCGTGTACCAATAAGTTTTTCTAAAAAACCTATGTGCAGTTATTTCACACCACGTCCTTTTCGGTGAAGGAAAACATCGTGAGGAAACCGGCATATGTCTGAGAAGTAATTCAAAGACTTATGTATAGTGCCTGAGACGGCGATGGACTCACCCTCTGTCACGTTGGCACTTGATCATATTCGGTGAAATGTGGGTGTTGTTGATACAACACCTCTGCTTACCCCTTCGGGGACCCTTCTGGAATGGCGTGAGCATATATTATAGAAATAAAGTTCTATAACCAGATATATTATGTTATTATTCACATATAATTTGTAAGTTTATATGTTTTCTAATTAAATAAATAAGTATTAAATATGTATGGATGCGTAAAATTAAAGTGTTTAAAATTGGGTGAAATGTATGACCCTGAGGAAGACCTATTTTGAACTATATTTCCTGTGAATAAATATTATTTCTATTGAAAAAAAAAATACAAGCCCAGTGATTTTACATACTGCCCTGGGAATCCCACTATGAGCATGAATGGACGATATTTGGAATAGTTCACAACTTCTCAGATTTAGGCAAATTAACTAGGTTTTGCTTCACCGTATAAGCTCGCGGTTTGTTAATTAACTCTGTTTACGTTAAGATCTTCGCTCTCGAGGCAACAACTAAACCACAGGGACCACACGACTGCTTCTGAGACAGAACTACCAGATAATTCGAGGTAGCCTATATTTCACAAAGTAGCGGCGAATTAGGCGATAAAAAAATTGCTGTTTACATTTTAAACATATGTTATATAATAATATTTAGTAAAAGTGGAGCAAATAAAAAATTTGGATAGAAAGTGAACCTATTAGTTTTATGTTCCGTTCCTTACATATATAATTAAATTTAAGTAAACTGTCAACTGTGGCTGATCTTAGATCGGCTAGATCGTAATTATAACAATAATCATTTTGGTGTTTGTTCCGTTGATGTAAATTCCATGAAGGTCAAATCAGGTTTTAATAGCTCAATAATATCTTCAGTATTTATTTGAAATACCTACAACTCCTTGTATGAGTGTTAATTCATATTAATCTTCATATATACATATTGCATATAGTCAGATATTATGTTGGAATTTTTTTTTAAATGTTTAAAAAAATATAGTTTAACTTTTCGTCAATAATGTTTGTAAAAACCCGTAAAATCGAAAAGTACCTGTAACTTAGCAACATGATGTTTTTATTAATATCCCGAGAATACGTTTATCATCAGCTGGGATTTACACCTACCTGAGCACCGATAAATGTAAATTTCTCATTCTCATTATCCCTATAATTAATTCCCAGCTTGTTTTGTTCATTTTGTCCCAAGGGTTGGGGTTTGAAACCTATTAAAAACTTCACTTGTGAAGCGACATCCAAGGTTGACGCAACAATGTGTTTTTAGTTTCGAACCACTTTGCTGGAATTTATATTGGAGTGAATATCTCAGAGAAAGCATTATATTGTACAAATTATTACTCTGTAGCCTGATTCACGTAAATCAAACAATCTTTCAAAACGCCTGGTAAACGTCTCTGGTGACCGTCGAGCTGGTTCTTACCTCGGTCAGAGGATTAGCTTAGCGATCCAGCGAGGTAACGCAGAGAGCTTACTGGGCACCATTCCCACAGACACTAATTTAAATTCCGTGTTTTATTTATAATTTTTATTTTTATTATATTTTTCTTTTTCATTGTATCAGCATGCATGTGTAAAAATAATAGTTGAATATTAAAAGTACAGTCTTAACCTTTGAAAAACAAACAATCGAAATATTGTTTCACGGTTAAAGTCGTTCGATCGAAGTCCTATCCAAATGTGATATTCACGTGTTTCAAAATTGTAGTCCGCCACTTTAACTCGATAGGATTGAAGAAAAACTGTTTCCCGACTACCTAAATCATTACGTTATCATTAAGAAAACGCTGTCAACTATCCGGTCGCTACGATATCGTTAAAGTTTTCATTAGGTGAATCGGGCTTCTGATCTCATTAGTGTCGACTGAAGTTGTTTAAAACCTTTCGTCTCGATTTAAGTTATTTTACGATTTGTTTATTTTACAGGTACTTACTTGGAATTTCATTAATTGTGAAAGTGTAGCCCCTAGTAGTTGCTCGGTCATCTCTCTCCATTGAATTTAATGTTACGCGATAAAATTTTACGTTTACGGAAACAGAGATGGGCATTTTGTTGAACGTTGTTTGGACGTTGTGTTTACTACTAGAGGGCTTAATTTAAAAGTAAGTGTTACATTAAAACTAGGTAAATATTTGTTGTAAAACACAGGTACGCCTAACGCATTTGATTTTCTCCATGGCAATTGAGTGAATAAAGTAATGACATCTTCAAATAAATAACTACAATTGATTACAGCTATATTAAATGTTTATAAATTCTCATCCTCATAAATCACATTATGAGATGCGACGAATGCCGAGCTTCGTAATAACGTATTAATTTCTCCTCGGGAGGCAACGCCAACTATAATATTTATGTGCCCCTATGTTTGTGTAAGGAAACACAAACTAAACAATACGAAACTATATCATCCCAATAGACTGCGGCATGTTGAGAACACAGACAAAGCAAAGACATTGAAATAGCGGCAATGTACGTACTTAGATTATAAATAGACACAAAGATAGAAAGAAGGAGTGGTGATAACAGTAACTTTATACGGCGGGCAACTCAAGTGACACGCAGGTGTTGGTAACGTTAATAGGTTGCAGTAGCTGCTTATCATAAGACACACGTTTTTGTCACATTTATAGTAAAAAAAACAGTACAAGCATACTTTAAAGTTGCATTATTGGTTCTTACTCCTAGCCTAATCTGGCAGTCCCGACTTGTATGATCAAAGACCAAATCCTGACGTATAAGTGCGAATAAGCCAGCAAACAAGAAAAAATAAACATTGCAGAAATATGTCTACAGTACTACGGTAAACTTATAAGAGTGGAGTTCTAAATGGAACTAGAATTAGCCCGACGTGATCCAAGATCCTATGATGCTATGCGCGCATCTATGCATTTGTGCGAAGGTTTTGTAGATGAACAATATACAGAACTAAGTTACACTTTTGTATCAAGCTTTCTTTTTTGTGCTTTCTGTAATATAACTATGGTTAAAAAACTTGTTCATTGGTTCGAGAACGTGTGTGAGTATACTGGCGCGATCCGATGTCACATTAGCGCTCTTTATGGCATGTTTAACGAGTAACACTTCTAGCTCGTTAACCTCTCCATCATTGGAAAATAAATTCTACCTAACGGCATATATGCTTCCGTTTCTTTGCGTATAAGTGAAATTATTCAGCAGGAACCGAGGTAAATCACTATTATCTCTTTTCAAATACGCCGCAAATAAGCTCTCAAGCCAATTCACTTAGAATATTGGAACCCGGTGTGCAAACACTGTGAAGGGCCATACCTATTCTATCAAACACTTCCAAAATATTTCCTAACAAAAATAATGGTGTCATAATATTTGAAAAAAACTTTCGTTGTCCCTAATGACAACATCCCAATGAAGAAAATGTACGAATGTCACATAAATTTTACTTCGGGAACAGAAAAAGTGGGTAATCTATATGACAAATACGAAGGACTATTCCCTGGGATCGTGAGATATGGACGTCATTAATTTAAAACAAAGTATACGGTCCCAGGACGCCCTCAAAATGGATCAATGAGTATTGACGAACGTTTGTTTGATACATAGATTGGGGATAATATTTTAAAGTCCTTTTATATATTTGTTTAGGTATTGGTTTCGGTGCTCAGGATGTTTGTGAGATCTATTGGGTGTGTGGGTGCATATAGTTAATTTTATTAGATCTCTTTTTAACTAATATATCGCACTCTCAGAACGATAGGGGCTAAACTCGAAAATTTGTGAAAATAATTATGTTAAAATCACAAGACAGACCTCAAATCTATTTTGTACATAATTTTGTATATAAAATATATCGTATTCAAACTGGCAAAATTATTACTGCCTACGTTATAAATTAAATTTTTGCCGATATATCATTGCGATTTCAAAAAAAAAAATGATTTTTGAATTGAGCCCCTATTATTCTGAGGGTGCGATGGACTCGACCTCTGTCACGTTGGCACTTAATCATATTTGGTGAAATGTGGGTGTTATTGCTACAACATCTCTGCTTACCCCTTCGGGGACCCTTCTGGGATGGCGTGAGCATATATGTAGTTTGGCGTATTTTACCAAACAATAATAAAAGTATGATAAACGTTTAAATATATTTACTTCTCCTTTTAGTTTCTTAACAACACAATACAATTATAAAAATACTACTCCTGTTTTACGTCGTTCACGTCTTCCATCGTCTTTCTTATCTGTCATTCTCCTTTCTTTTTAATTTTCAACTTCCATTTTTAACTTTTTAAACATTGCCTTTCACTATCGCATACAAACTCATTTCATCAATTCCACATATATGATTTAATATGAAAGCCAATATCTTGAAAGCGTCCTAATGTGCGATGTGTCTTTATTCTGATCACATTCCTCACATTCCTTATCAGGTTATATTTGTAACAATTGAGGTCTACTGAGATGGCCAAGTCGATTGTTGTAATGAGTGGTTTCGAAATGTTCAATATAGTGCGGGACACGTGGTGGCGATGGCCGTGCACGACATGTGCGAGCGCTTGCGTTGCGTTGATAATTCGCTGTTCGTAACGAGTTGGCCGCACTCCAGCCACTGTCCTTCTCCTATGTAAAACTACCCGCGAATTATTGACTTCGAAAAATTCGCTATGCGATCTTTATTTTCTATTATTTTGTATCTGTACCGTGTTTCTTTCCGGGCTAATTCCATAGTAAGCAGGAAAAGAGAACACGACTTCATATTACATTACTAGCTTCTGCCTGCGACTACGTCCCCGTGAAATAGTAACCTTGGTCTAACGTTAACTTTAAACCGCGATTTTGTTTACTTAGCGTGCTAATATATCTAATCTATATCTATATATCTATCTTATCTATATCCGTCATCGATGAATAGGCTTTCGATTACTAAAATATTTTTTTTAAATCTGAGCAGAGGTTAATCCTGAGATTAGCGCGTTTAAGCAAACACTCTTCAGCCGTCTCTCTTCAGAGCCGTGGTGGCCTTGGGGTTAGAGCTGTCGCCTGCTACGCAAGCGACGCAAGTTCGAATCCCAGCGGGGCCTGTACCAATGAGTTTTTCTAAAAAAACTTATGTGCAGTTATTTCACACCACGTGCTTTACGGTGAAGGAAAACATCGTGAGGAAACCTGCATATGTCTGAGAAGTGATTCAAAGATGTATGTATAGTGCCTGAGCCGGCGATGGACTCACCCTCTGTCACGTTGGCACTTGATCATATTCGGTGAAATGTGTGTGTTGTTACAACACCTCTGCTTACCCCTTCGGGGACCCTTCTGGGATGGCGTGAGCATATTTATTTATTTATTACTCTTCAGCTTTATATATTAGGGTAGATGTTCAATTCTTAGCAAGAATAAGGAAACTAATGGGTCAATCTAATAAATTTGTTGTCTCTTATGCTCCTTGTTTAAAAGCTCCAGCGATTTCTGAGTAAGAGTGGAACAACAAATTGGCGCACGGCTAATTGAATAGTGTCGGAAACGTCGGGCTGGACACTGCACTGGAGATTGGTTTGGCGTAGGCGTTATATTGTGTCCAATTTGCTCTATGTTGTGTATTGTCTCTTTAAGGATAATTTGTAGCCACCACGACCATTTTTTTTTAGTTATATGTGAACCAATTGATTTTGGAAATCGATTATATATATATATATAATAATTTTATTATAATTAATCATGTAAGAGTGTATGTATGTTTGTTATTCTTTCACGCAGTAACCACTGAATGAATTATGATGATACTTTACAATAATATAGCTTATACATCAGAATAATACATAGGATATAAATTATAAAGACATTGTGTGAATCCTTCGCAGGCGAAGTCACGGACATCAGTTAGTTTTACAATTTTGGTAAACGGTAATGGATGCATTTGTATTAGCATTATTTCGTTGGTGGATGTTCTTATCTTTGTGCTGGCAATTAGCCAGTTCGGTATTGCATCTCTTTGGACGCATCTGGATATTGGCAATTTTATTTCTATGCCAAGCTTGTCCCACTAATTACAAACACGATCAATGTATCAACAACGAATCCTCTTTCAAGTTGTATTTGACGGAGCTTTAATTCGTTTCTGGTTTTAAAAATGCAAATGATAAGATATTTAATCAATCGATAAACAGGAAACAGAATAATAATTAACTTTTTGGTGGTTGTGTGTCAAAAGTTATAAACTTTTGAAATATAACGATATCTAAACCATGTTGATATTATAATATATCGTATGACTCTTAGTTAATTATCTTTCTGAGCGAAGAAATGGGTCAAGATCGTTTTATAATATGATATTTTTTAACCGACTTCGAAAAAAGGAGGAAGTTACTCAATTCGGCTGTATATAGTTTTTTTTATTTCGATTGATTGAATTTGGCAGCTATAGTTTGCAAGGATAGTGTAATAAGTCGTTTTTCTAACGTAAGTCGGTTTTCACTCAAAATAGTTTTATCGGGATTACCAAATACACCCGTCGATGCAATTGAGAAATAAAACTTTGATGGATTTAAAGTGCACACAAAATAGCCGATTGGCTTTCCGATGACTTTTTCTGCTTTGAGTTGACGTCAGTGATTGAAAAAGAATCGTTATAATGAAAATCTTAT
This sequence comes from Watsonalla binaria, assembly GCA_929442735.1. Classification (NCBI taxonomy): domain Eukaryota; kingdom Metazoa; phylum Arthropoda; class Insecta; order Lepidoptera; family Drepanidae; genus Watsonalla; species Watsonalla binaria. The sequence continues at coordinate 6,211,757 of OV838932.1, forward strand.
TCAACATCGTTTACGCTGAACGCTTGGTCTACGCCTTGTTAGTCTTACACGTGAAACCAAGAGACAATCGTTGGGCTGCAACATAGAGTTCGCATCGCTGCAAGGTGAAACGGAATAACGTCTTGTTAACTCTTATTAAAGGACGAACGGATCCTCTCTTTTCTCCATAGAGCTTTAGCGACCTTACCGCAGAAACACACCACTCTCTGAGCAAGTGATATCTGGCTACGATCTTCTGGGAATGTACGCACAGTCTCCAATCGAGCAGGCCTTCAAAGGGTGTATTTATAGACTGGTTCTTTTAAGAGGACTAGTTTCAATAACTCTATTTTTGGCGTGTGTAATTGAGTGCCTTACAATGGGGCTGAAATAAACTGAATAAATAATCCTAAGTTCATAAAACTTTTTAAGTTCACGTGACCAAGTTACTCTTAATCCGAAATTTGTCATGGGGTACCTGGCACTTATCCAACTGTGGGTAAGTGTTTGGAATACTGAGACGGCTTCATTACATCCAAATTGTGTATGGTAATGCCAAATTTAGGTTATAACTTAAGAATTATGTGACATGTGTTGGGTATTGCTAATAAATAATGATCCACATTAAAGTTATAGAACAATTTATATCCTCTATGTATAGTATTTGTAGTTCTGCATTTTCATTATCATCTTCTTCATCTCAAGGAGCGTTGGGGTGACCTGTTTAATACAGTGCGCGCGCAACTTGAAGAAATAAAAATATGTTTGCAATGGCTGACATAATTAGGTACTCAATTAACAAGTCTCTCACCAATATGAGGTCATAACATCTTTGGAATAAAAATGGATTTTGCTAACCACATATGCTATTTACGTCCAATTTAATTTATAAGTAGCAGTTGTAAGTTTTCTGGAATGGCGTTGAAGAACTTAATAGTAATACAACTAGAGTTTTTTGCGTGAGTGCCAAATCGGTTAAAGGCTAGTTTATTTTTGGCCCATCTGTGTCGGTCTAGATAAGTATTAACATGCTTTGAATAAGGAAAAGAAAGGTTAAAGGATTAATAATGAGATTAAAGATCGCTCTAAAAGTAACACAACAAAGGTTGGTTATGGTACGATGTAGGTAATTAAATTTTTTTCTATAAAAGAGTTCAATGTACACGGCAGACAGTTCCCTTGTCTGGCGGAAGAGGCCATGTCTGGCTGCTCGCCAGACATAATAGGTCGAGTTGACTGTTTGGCCGCGATTATTTCAACTAGATAAATTTTACGCTCCTTAAAATGTAAGGACGTGCGAAGTGCCATGGATGGCTTGCTTAAGACCTCGGCAGACTTTAGAGGGTTCAGTTAAGTCACTAATGGTTTGGTGTTGTAAGAAAGCAAATTAAAAAGGGCACAGTTGTTGAACTTTATCCTATATTTGGATTCTACCATTTGAATTATTGAAGTATTCATCGTTGCATTATATTCTGCAAAATGAAAAAGGGCTTGTTGGGTTTTGTTTTTCTGATATTATACGGTTATGAAAATAGAAATAATAGAATAAATATTAATAATGTATAAATATTTCTTCTAGTGTCATATTTCGTGCAATTTGGTAATGAAATTGCAAGTGTCTCATAATTATGGAAAATAAGCTTGATTTATATCACTAAAATTTATGATTTTAGGTCTCAACAAAATTTTTTTTTCTTTTCTTCTTATGTAATTTAAGAGCTTCGCTCGTGTCGTAGGTACATAATTGCCAAGTAAATATTGACCCCCCGCAACTGTGATATCCGCTTATTCAACTTTATTATAGTATTACAAAATTCGGATTAGAGTCACGCGCGGGCTCTTCGGAAACGGAGCACTTGGTGTCTCTAATACGGCTGGTAAATGTCGGCTGGCTGTCCGCCAAACACCCCGATAATTTACCATCGACGTGCGGCATGCAAATTTAAGACCTAATCCTTGTTTTTCATTTCAATTCGGCGCAATTTATCGTTATTCCGCTTGAAATAAAACTGTTAGGAGTTTTAATTCACCTTTGTTGAAGCTTTTGAAATGCTTAAGTTCTGCTATGTATGTGCCTAGAGTACATACTTAAGCCATTTATATTTTTTAAGGTTTTTTGTAATGATCACCAATGTATCTATACATCTATACATACAGATAAATAAAATTAAAGTGTCTGTTTCTAATTCTAAAATAACAGCTTTTCACTAAATACATATGAAAGTTTAAACGGTACTGAAATAAAAATAATAATTTAAAAAAATATATCTTTCTGTGTGTCTGTTTGTTCCGGCTTATGTCCAACGGCTGGGCCGATCTTAACGGGACTTTCACTGGCATATAGCTGACGTTTAAAGGAAAATAATTTTATTTAAGAAAACGGGTGAAACGCGGGGCACAGCTAGTCTGTAATTAAAATCATTCTATTAAATCATTACTTAGTATGTATTTTCGTACTTAAGCCAATCACGTCGTTTCAAGTAACTTAAGTTTTTAAATATAATGTTCCTGCCTGCATGCCTGTATTGCCCAAAGGAGCTGGCAGTGGTGCAATTATAGTAAACTCACATTTTGACAGATATGCTCAAAGCCTTATATGTAATAGGGGCGAGCCTATTCATCAATCGGGCACTATCCAGACTACGGGCTGCTACTGGAAAAGTATACATGGAAATTCCCAATAACTCTTTGCTGACCCGGGGATCGAACCCAGGACATCGTGTTCCGCAATGGCACTTGCGACCACTAAACCAACAAGGCAGTCCTATAAGTAAATTATATTTGTTAAATAATATGCTCCATATAAATCTTTGATTATATATCAGTCCATATTTTTCTCCTCTAACGTTTAATGATACACGCGTCAACGCATGCAAGGACGTAACTCGCCAGCGTCTCAGAACTGGCGCGTAATCCACTTTATATGACTAACATTCCAGGATGCGCAATTTCATTAGTCGCAAAGAGCTTCATCGCCGAGCGACAAGCGTGAACTTCTCATTCATTAGTGAAGTTATATGGCCCAGGCTCCATGACTACTCTCCACAACATCGAATCGAGTTACCCTTTGAGATCAACCCGGTTGGTATAATTCACTGCAGGCGACTGGAAGGGATCTACCGCTCAGAACTGTTGCTTTGGTAACCCTAGTGATATACAAAGCTCTTCGTATATCTCAGTACAATGTACAACTCATGGCTGACATATTTAAGATTAGCTGTTGAATCAAGTCAAATTATTCAAATCAAAGATACCTTTGAACGAGCAATTCTTGTATATATAGAATCTAAATCTCGGAAACGGCTCCAACAATTTTCATGAAATTTTGTGTGTAGAGAGTTTCGGAGCAAAAAATAGATCTAGCTAAGTTTTATTTTTGGAAAACATCGTTTTGACGTTTTCAGGTACTGAAAAACTCATACAATATAACTGCAAATTTCGTCGACATCTGTCAAGTTATGGTAGCTCATATTTGAGGCTTCCAGCTTACGGGGCGACAACGAAAATAAAGTACCCCGGTTCGAGACTGACGTTCACTGGTTAGTTTATTTCTTTTTTTTGAGTATACATATATGAAAAAAGTAATTGAAAAGAAACCGAGCCCAGCTGGGTCAACCAGGTTCTCAAAGATAATAAGTAACCTGAAGAATTAGAAATAAAACAGAAGAAAAGTCTGATGTATATGAATATGAAGCACTTTAGTTTCAAGTGTTATGTGAAATGCCGCTTTCCCTTATTTGTCAACCCCGTGGATAAATATACCCTCACCATCTCCCTGGCCATACAAGTACCGACTGCTTGATTCAACCCGATGTGGCTGATCACTTGATTTTTATACGAAGCGACTGCCATCTGACCTTCGTAACCCCTTTAACGAGGAAAATCTGTGATCTGGGTTAAACCTGTTGTCTGACTATTTTAGGCCTCCGACCGACCTGTAACGATTGCCAAAGATGATAGATTGGCAACCGGGACCGACGGCTTAACGTGCTCTCTGAGGCACGGAGGGAACTCGTCACCCATCCAATTACTGGCTAGGGTTAGGGTTGCTTAACTTCGCTGATCGAATGATATGCGCAATAGCAACTGAGCCACGAGCTCCTCCTGGATAAATATACTCTATGGATGATACATTGATCAAATATATTTCTCTTGCAAAATACTTATTTTCGTAAAGCAAAAATATTATTGTATGTACTCGTATAATGTGGCAAGCTTGCGAAGCGTGGAAATCTGTAGGTATTATATTTCAGGCACGCTGAGGGGCTGTCATAGCGACGTGGTGGCAAATTAGTTTGCAAAGTCTTCATTCATTAGAGCCGAGTTGTGTAGTGAAAGCATAATGCACAAATTTAAGCAGTACTCCATCTATATAGTACAAAATTTTACCATCAGTGTTAACAACATTTTATAAGTTACACCAAATTTGGGTAGTCATACACTCTTATATATAAATTGTATTGAGTATCCTGGTATTATTGGATGTATTTTAATCCTTCTTCTTAAAGTGCCTCTCCAATTACTGAAGGTTGGAATTTTAATCCTAAATATTATAATATTTGTTAGAATACTGTATAAATGTATGACGGGTTTATGCGGTGTAAGTTTGACGCGAAGATGACTAGCGTTATTGCAATTGTAATTTATTACGAGTTTAGATGTTGGCTTTAGTTACCGTTAGATAACTTGACATGGGAGTTGATAATTGTTCGTTTGGAATTCAAATATAATATATGAGTCTGTCGTGGTAGCTGAGTATTTAATGACTAATTTTACACAAGTATTATTATGTTCAAATTAAGTGGCCCCTATGGTTGACCGACGTATGTTTGCAGTTAATGCGGTTGCATCAACTTTACCACAAACGCCACTTTTCTGTAATACGAATCAACGTTTGGTTTGGTAATTACATTAATATGTACTATAAGGTTACTGTAATCAGAGCCTTGCCAAAAATGCTTTTAGTGGTTAAGCTATATTTATGCATGTAATAAGTATACCTATTTTATTTCTATCCTAGTTGTTGACTGGTAGAAAATGCTATTAAGGCCACTTGTATACTTAGTGCATGAAGTTTAAATAAATAGATAGGTATATACGTTGGTATTACATATTAGTAGCTGTAACTGTGAAGCTGTATGAAGCTTTTTAAGAAACTTCAAGTGGACAGTATTTTTCTCTTTCCTTCCGGAAGTTCTTGATATCTAGGAACATCAGTAATTTGATCCATGAACCCTAATAAGGGTACCTACCGTCTTAAGTTAGACCTTGAATGTGGAGAAGTAATTTTTTGGGTGTTGTATGGAGCAAGTGCGAACAAATACATGCGCAGTTTTCCCCAAAATTCTAACTGAGCGTTCATAACTCGTGACGGCACATGTAGCCGAAATATAGGATAGTAGCAGAATGTACTGATGTGGTACTTATTTTTTCTTCTAAATATTGGATCATCACATTCAGTCCTCTTCACATAAAATGTTCGAATCGTCTAATATCTTAGCCGTAAACGAATTATTTTTCAGCAAGGTTCAAATAAAACGAGGAATTTCCCATAAAAGTGGCTGGATAAATTTATTAGGTGTTCCGACCTCGCCGGCCGGCGCGAGCCCTAGTGTCCATTTACATGGGAATGCTATAAATAAGCTGCACGAATACAATTCCAATTGAAATATTCTTATTAACATTTAAGAAGAAATACTCGTTACAGATTTTAGTAAAGTTTCATTTGCAATATAAATGCTTTATGTTTTATCCTTAAGTACGAAAAGTAAAAAGTTAAAAATATAAATGCATTTGTTTTAATATTTTTTTTTTAAATATACGTGGACTTAGTTTCAAGCAATCCATAGTTAGTACAAATAATAAATGCCTACCGCTCACGGCTTCATGTACAAAGTATTATGGCCGAGTTTTATTAATGCCGCGTTGCCACGTAATGTGCAATTCAAAGAATTATCAAAACTCATCCATCATCATTATTCACACAAGCAAATTCGCCTAACCAATCGATTAGGCGTAATATACCAAATTCCTTAGGTATAAACTCAGACCAAAGAATAAGGGGTGTTTCATAAAATATTTTAGTACTAATAAATTTTGCAACAGCTGTTGATATCATAAACAAAGTTATCCTATTCGGGAGGAAATTCTCAGGTCAACGATTTTCTAATTAAGTTGCTCCGCTGACGTTTCCTGAATATCAAGTTGTGCAATTGTGTCAGTCAGACAGTTCAAGAAGAGTGCCACTCATTGTAGATCTCTATACCAGGAGAACATCAAAGGGACTGTATATCAAACGGTAAGACTGGGTCATTGGCATTTTATAATGTAGCGAGGATGGTTGTAATAATATTCGTTTATTCTTTAGATTACTCAGGGACTGCATACACTCGTGTCGTGTGTGTGTGTGTGTGTGTCTATACCAAAACGTATGTACCTACGCGCCACATTCGTATGTAATTAACCTACCTATTTAGCGTACAAATTGTTTATGTTTACTCCTCCGAAGTGAGAAAAAGAGAGATTACTCCTACCGATTCTGAAAGTAGCAAAGGATTTAACGTTTTTGAGAGCAATTAGTGTAAAAATAAGAATTTAAGCAATTAGGTACACTACAGATTGTATTATAATATTTTTCAATAGTTTTTTGATCTTAGTCATGATGCTTAGCTTACGTAGTTAATTCACTACACGGAAAGTTCGAGTTCGTGGCGGCGGTGCACGCAAGAAAGTAATGCTCAATGTTATTTTATTATTTTAACGTTGCTAAGCCAATGACACTAAAAATAGTTGCAATCATGAATGGTTCATGCCAATTAGGGAGGACGCTCATAGCAAACCTGTTTTGCTACCGAAAATGATTAGGCGTTCTTTCCATATTTCTTATTCTGACGTCATGAACCATCGAAGATAGAATCATAGTATTAACATATCATGGGTCGTCCCCATTTTTCGCCCGTAGTGCAAATGTTTCGGAAGGGTATGCTGCTCACGCGCCACCGCCGGTCACGTAGGGTGAAGGGGTAAGGCCGCGAATTCCCCGAATTTCCGTAATGGCCGTCATCAGACCTCCAGCTATCTCCACGCACCGGTCGTTTGATCACTTCATTATGATTCTATCCCCCGCCCGAGAACTATACCTGTCTTCTCAACTTTGAATTCTCACTTTGAGCTGGCGTTGTAAAGTTATGAGCTGCAAACGATTTTGAACATTACTCGACCGTTCATTCTGATGTTTGAAATTGTTTTGACCCTACATTTTTAAATTGGGTCGTCAATTGGAGTCATCTTGAATATATTATCCAATCATTTAAGTATTCCAGAGGTTGGCTTGAGAAGAACAGACAGTAGACAGTTTACGTCTTATCCAATTTGGAATGGCGATGAAATACTTTCTTGTCTAAAGCTACTGAGAAAGTAATTAATTTATATCAAGCCCACTAATTTTATTAGTGATTTCAATCATGGTTCACAAAGTAAACTGTCTGGAAAACGTTACGAGTAATTATTGACATAGGGTTGTAACCCAGCGGTTTTTCATTAAATAATGATGGCGCTACTAACCGCACGGTGATTAAACGTAAATACATAATTTAATTTGCAGTAACAGCGTGTTAGGAATAATATCAATAAATTAATTAACTTGGGGTTTGATATGGTTATTAATCGATTCGCAGACGAGGCGAGAAGCTTAGCCGAATTGGCTGATGGATCACCGCAGGCTCCACACTCTATGATCAATCATTAACGAGTTTCCCAAGGCTCTATCGTCAACTGAAGAGATATGTCTAGGTATGCATCCGATGTATGTGGACGATTATTTTTACATTACATATTCTTTTATGCATTCTAAAGTATTATTTTCACCTATTTCTGATGATTGGACTATCTTCTATTGTTTTACGCCTAAAAAGCCTAGGCTGACGTGTACATGATAGTAATTCAAGATCACAAATGGATCATCTCCTAAATAAATGCTGAATAAGTCCATGTAACCAAGCAGAAGACCAAGTAATGAGTATAGGGCTGTTATTATCATGAACTCGTTACGGCCACAAAACGTGCCTGAAATGTTTCATGTGACTTATGGAGCTGAAAGGGCGTCGTATATTCGCCCTTTGGCAGGACAAATGGGCATGTAGGTAGTTGTATGAGTACTGTTATAAATTTTACGATTGCTGGAACTCCGTGACGACGTTCGATCAACGTAATGTTTATTTGAATAACATTTGACTCCGTCGCAGCCGTTTACGAGGGCAGGGCCGTAATATATTTTCATTATGTTCCATTTATTCGTGGGTTGCCGATATTGACTCTTTATATGCTTACCTTCAAATGTTAACAACGTATTCCGACGAACTCGTATCTGAATGTGAGGCTATTTCATTATATTTACATAATGTTTTTCGTGCTCACTATGGGTAATACATGAACGTTTTATCGTATCATCGTTTGGGAATTTTAAATTTTCTTTCATGTTGCCTTCCATGGAAAGACTTAGAGAAACAAAGATGCAATATAATGTATGTAGATGTAAGTCATAAATGTTAACCTCTACCAATTTAATTGAATGAAACCAAAACGACTTGAATTTTATATTGATCTTATGCTTGCCTTCTTAGAAGTCTCTGAAGCGGTAGGCATAAGTGTCATTTTGACAGATAGTAAAGTCTAAGCCGTCTCTCAGGCACTAAATACGTCATTGAATTTCTCCTCAGTCATATACAGGCTTCCTTATGATGTTTTCTTTCACTGAAAAGCTTGTGATTGTCGCCCACTACACATTTATTTATTAGAATAACTAATTGACGCTGGCCGGTGAAAATTAGAACTTGTATCTTTTTCGTTACAAGCGACTTCTTGCAATTGAGATCTATTGAAAGCAATAGAGGCCGAGTAATTTGAGTTACTCTGCCTCTATTGTTTTCAATAGATTTGTTTGTATTATAGGTATACGGGCGAGGTTAACTAAGTTAGCAATTACTTGTCGGACGGGCTTAGCTACGTTATTCGCACCTCGCGAGGAATTAAAAGTAGTCTGCTTTCACGCAATGCCCTCTGAACTTCACTACTTTCATTTAAACGCTGTTTGTTCAGACATATATTTACACCTGTATTTCCCGAAGGGGTAGGCAGAGGTGTACCTATACAACACCCACATTTCGCCAGTTATGCAATAAGGGGCGACCTTATTGCCATTAACCGAGGACCAATCCAGACTCCGGGCTGCTACAATTGCAGTTTGTTCGATCCGGGGATTGAACCGGACTAGATCAATGAAGCTCTCTATAATATAATTTGAAATGGCTGAATTTGAATACTTACAATATTGATATTAACTAGTTGTGCCTCGCTGTTCCACCCGCGTAAACTTAATTTCATGGGTGGCTTTATATCTCGGAACCTTAATTTGAAAAAGACTCCTAGACCAACTTCTTGTAACATCAGTAATCTGCACGTGAAAGCCCCACTAAAATCGGTCCAGTCGTTTCAGAGATGCGCCTGAACAAACAGACAAACAGACTCGTTTATTTTTATTTTAGTACCGTATATACTTTCGTATGTATTTAGTGAAAAGCTGTTAATTTGGAATTACAAACAGCCACTTGAATGTTATTTATATGTATAGATATAGATGTAGTGATGTGATATTAAGTCAACAAAGCAATATAAATTGAAGCCCATATTATCATATTTTACAATATTCAGTCGTCCCCGAATCAAATCAATTGCAATTAGAGCAGTAAATATTATCTCAGTGTCGGTATAATGATTGGGATTTATAAATCAACATTAATGCTGTGTATAATTATGGTAATGCGATACGAATGATCACATCTATAAATAAATGGCCTTTCTATGTATTATTACTCAATGCTTTTTGTTATTTATTCGCATATTTACATTGCAACAATTTGTTGTCATTAAAAAGAATTGGGCATATTAATTTTGTGCAAAATTATTCCAAACTTTGCAAAGCTATTAATTACGTCATCACTCGAGTACGTCGTTAGTTGTACACTAATTTGAACTGTCATCTCTATACTATCAATAATGGCACTCTGACATCAAATATTTACACTTGCCTCAAGGCTAGATACGACTAGGAACTCGGTTAGAGGCAGTCAACATTACGTGTAATGCGTGCCCCATATTACAATGAGGGATGGGGGGCATACTATCTGTTTAAAAAATCGTTCATATATAAATACGTATATGTGGCGAAAATTTGAGCAAAGTACTCAATCTAGACATTAAATTAACTTGCTCGACCATGTAACGCGACGTTTTCTGTTAAAATAATTTCTCAGGAACTTGTGAACAAGGTGAAAGTAATATCAAAGTCTCAGGTCTATATTGGCTTATGTTTAGCTAAGACATTACATTTTCAACGGTTCTATAGTGTTTCATCCGATTTCGTATGCAATTCTTGGTGCGCAAGTCCGACTCGCAATCGGCAATTTTTTGGACAAATGTAGATATCAACAAAATATAACACTGTACCAGTGATGAATAGCTCTTTATTTGGCTACATACAGGCTGACATCTCGGCAAATCAAAGGGTGTTTATTTGATTATATATTTGACAGAATGATTAGTCAATCTTATGATAAATCATCAATCATATAATTAATGTCATCGTGAAGTTAAGAAGATTAATGAAACCTATTTTCACTTAATATTTATAAACCGATATAATAATATCGGGATCTGCTTGACTAAGTGTCGTGGGTACGATTTCAGATTGAGAGCATTTATTTTTTCCAGGAAAAAGTATTGTCATAAATAGTTGCCTAGTATTCAAGGAAAGAAACGTTACTTATATTGGACTAGTCGCGTTGTCAGATAATGTTCTAACACAATTTAATTTATATTTATAAAATTTAAAAGAATACACATTTTAGGTATATTTTTAATGCATTTTGGATTTGAAATTGTGTATGATCACTGCTTTAAATCAAAAACAATAACAAAAGTAAAAAAATATTTGCACACATAGAAACTACAAACATTGCATTGTTATAGAACTGACATAACACAAGAAAGGGGTCCTTTGTTGTCAGTGTTACTAATTCGGGCAGGACGGTTGGTCATAGATCGACGTCGATCCATCCAGGGTAGATAGATGCTCGTTAATGAAACTGATAGATGGCGAAAAAGATGATTCTACTGAATTATGGAGCTGGGCCGAGACAAATACCCGACATTACTTGCGAAAGATAGCGGCCGTTGCGACGGGTATATCTCCAACCATATTAGAAGACGTATGGACTTCACATCTATAAAACAAACATAGCTGGTATTTTACTGGTTGGTTTCGATAACTTTGCTAACCTATGTTATAAATTACATTGTTTTATGTATGAAATACTCTGCGAGGTTAGCTAAGAAATTATTTTAAGTTAATTCGATCGTAAATTTGACCCTTACAAGAAAAAGTTAGTCCATCAATAAAAATAATTATTGTTGCGACTGAAGCTTTAATAGAATTTTTCACATGATTTAAGGAACATTTTTGTAACAGGAAATGGTCTGTTTACATATATAGTCAAATAAAAAAACCAAGATTTTTTTTCATATAAGTTAGTAGCATTATTAGCACACTGTAGTGCACTTGGTTAACTTTCACTTAGATTACTTTATTTGACGGTTCACCGACCTTTGTACGTTTGAAGTCTTAAACTTTGTAACTTCTTGACAAGGCGTTGAACTTTAAGACTTAGTAATTAAGCATAGTAAGAGGAAGATAAAGCATTTTAATATGTTGCATATCTGCATTTAGAAACATACAGTCTCGCTAAATGTCGCTCTAAGTTTTAGAGTCCTCATGTTTCACTCTGCAAGACGTCGCTGCAAATTTGCATAATATCTCACCTACCTCTAGCCAAAATTTGTAATTCAATTTAGTTCTAACCGTGCACTCAGCTCCAACTATTACAAGCATTTATTTTATATTTCCGTGAAGATTCCTAATGTATCATTATGAACTATGAGAATATTTCATGTGAAGGCATTTACTGTGCATTATTGTTTAAAGTAGTTATAACCGATTAAAAATGCGCCTTTATTCACAAATAAATTTTATATAAAACATATACTTAAGTACACTTTACATCCAATTGGCAGAATTTGGTTTCCTCGCAGAATATCCTACGTTAAAATATATCTTTTTCTATCTTCACGCCTCCTCGCAAGGGTATTAAAAGGTGTAGAGTGGAGGTTTTATCACGATGTAATGTAACAAAAGTTGCTTTTTAAACAACGAGAATGCTCGTAACTTCTAATAAACAGATTTGTAGGCATATTCTGCTTAACCAAATCCAAACTTGGTGACCATAATGTGACCGTAACTAAGTTCATTAAAACAAATGTGTATAGTTTGTATATGACGTAATTTGGGAAAAGGGTAGCTGCTCCCGTTGGGGCATTAGGTACTAAATATTGTCAGGCCTAGAGACAGTCTAATTAAGGAAGAACTTTGTGCACACTTACCAATATACTAACATGGTTGCTTGCTCTGTAATCCTTCTCTTACAGCAAGGTCAACCATCATCACCAAAGGGGACCACCATCATCGGTTTTAGCAGAGCATATTAAAAACTTCTTAACTTTGACGTTTCATTTTGTGATAAAAAAATTAAAAGTTAAAACTAAGAAGTTATTAGGACGTGTCTATTCTAACGATGATAGTAGGCCCCCTGTACTCAATGCCCATCCTTATGTTAACCAGCAGCAAATGTTTCGATTACGAAAAAAATATAAAAGAATGATTTTACTAATAAAAAATATAATATTGAGCTAAATAGCGAACGATTGCGATATTTAAATATCATCCGATAAACGACTGATAGTTTACTCGGGTAGAAGCGATGGTCAAAGGAAATAATATTGGTGATTTTATTCACCAATATAAGATACATTTTATATTAGTTTTTCGACATAATATAAATATACCCCAGGCATTTGAGGCTCGTAAAACTTTAAAATGTGAATTGGTTTTAGTAACATACATATTTTTTATCATTCACATTTCAAAAACATTGCATGATTTTTTAATTGAAAAGTTTTTAACTCATTCAGCCTCCGGGCAGTGTTAGTTCCGTAATGTGGATTAAATTGAGTTCATTAATAAGGGACTGTTTCTGTTTTGCGCAACTCAGTAAAAGTAATTTCATTTTTACATTGCAAATGAACAAAATTCGTGGTTTGATATGACTATTATATATTTGATATTCCAAGGCAAGGCAGCCAAAGTTGGAATCAGAAATGTTATTTTCAAGTATCCGGGATAACCAGTTTCCCACGTCTAAATCCAGGTAATACATTATCTAGCTAAATTCATTTAGCTATTTTTGTATTTGTGATTGAGTAACAAACATCAAAAAATCTAACTAAAGTTCCACATTTATAAAATGTGTGCAATAATAATGCTAATTACTGTAATATATGTATGTATAGTGCCTGAGACGGCGATGGACTCACCCTCTGTCATGGTGGCACTTAATTATATATGTGGGTGTCGTTACAACACCTCTGCTTACCCTTCGGGGACTTTTCTGGGATGGCGTGGTCATATTCATTAATTTTATACTGTAATATATTATATTGTTTCTTAACTAATAACTTATCTTCTTGTAATCTATAAATCTAATAAGACATCGGGAGAGCCTGTGAGTCAAACCCACAAAATAGCCACTAAGTACTATCACTTCATAGTGTTGGGTCGTACCTTAATTGAATTAGAGTAGAATAGAATGAAGAAGGTGCAGCCGAGTAGAAAAGCCGAACCTCAATTACTTCACAAGTGTCGTAAGGAATAATGAAAGTCTTTTGGAAAAAGTGAATTCGAAAAAATTCAGAACAGGGGGAGAACTATAATCGTTTTAAACAGCGAGCAATTATAACTTCTTAGCTTTGACGCTTTATTTTGGTACCATAAAATGAATCGTCGAAGCTAAGGAATTCTTATTACGTCCTGCTTAAAACGAACCGAGTTATTTCCCTTTGATATTGAATCACGTAACATTTTTAGATCCATGAGTTTCTATATTCATATTTATTTTATCTACAAAAGTGGCAAGCGAGCACAAATCCGTCTAATGGTGGTTATTACAGCCTACGAACACCAAGTGCGCTACTTACTTGCTACCTTACGTACACGGCATCGGTGTACTAACACGAAGAGATATTTCTACGTTCCCCTCTAAGAGGCTCTGGTGACCTTACTCATCACAGGAAAACCCTAAATCTAAGGTTGCATGTTTTGACTGCCCTCTTGTGTAAGATGAAGGTATACTCCCCAGTCGAGTAGCTCAAACCTCTCATAAAGTATAAAAAATACTTTTTCTTACTCAATCCTCGGTTAAAAAGAACTGTAGTCTTAAAGGTATATAGTCGTATATGAACATGGAACGTGATACATAGAGATAAATGTATTGTATCAGAGCTAAGAAGGTCCCACCCACCAATTAACACCTCATCGCTCAATGTCCAACGTAGTCTCGAGGCTTTTAGCCCGATATATTTTAAGCGTGAGTGCCTGTGTTTCATATGCATTAGCTTAACTGTTAGTATTATGTATTTGCTACTGAAAATAGCTAGCGAATATTGGAAATTACCCTATATTTTTGTTGTGTCATTAAAAATAACTCTATAACTTATGTTTATAAAAGATAATGGAAAGTAAGTTATACTGTATTTTCAGTTGGGTTCAGCAATATTGGCAGAGAACAATCATTAAGGCGTAAGAAGATCAGCTCAGTGAGTAACCCTTAAACGACTATTATCTTCGGATGGAGACGATAGAGTAACCAAGATAGCTATACAAAATACGAAAAACTAGCGGTTCTACAATTAGCCCCATGTATTTATAACAAGGGTTGTAATCGGATGGTTATTTCTGGGTAGAAATAGAGTTTTACCAAATTATAACTATCTTGTGACTTATATCTATGGACACACAAATAAAAGAGAAACTTTGAACACTCATTGGACCAAAGTTTTCAAAGACTAACTGAAGCAATTGTACCACATATCTTCTTCTTCTTCTCGCGGTGCCTCTCCACTAAAGAAGGTTGGCCGTCAGCTCGGCAAATCCTCCTCCTTATTTTTTGCAAGCTAAACAATTCTTCCAAGCCGTTTATCCCAGTCCATTGCCTTAGGTTTCGGAGCCAAGACAACTTCCTCATTCCGACCCGCCCTTACCCTCAATTTCGCCCATTATTATATTCTGATGGAGATTATAGCGCTCATGACGTTCCACATATTGCCAAATTAAAACCTGACAGGAGGAGAACACACTTCATGAACCTGAATTACATAAGTATTACCTAATACCTGGATTCCAATAACGTCCGTTGACATAATTGAATAAAGTACGCTAGTATGTAACCACAAACAAGGTCGATTGTATAGAAACCACCGCAGAGGTTGTCCATTTCCCAAATCCGCAGCGAGGCAATAAACTGGTGTGCAATAAATTACGGATACAACCGCCCTGGAAGTGCCCTGTACATCGGCACGTTGTGCTGTGGAAGTTGCAAACTGCAGTCTCTATCGGGCATTGTTGTTATAATATCGCAGTGGACGAGAGATTGGTCACTTTTATTATTGCACAATCAGTTGGATCATAATTAACCCTTAAACATGGATTTATACTTTATTGTTACGATTCCATCTACAAAAAGTGAAGAATAATTTAAACTTTACTTCAACTAAAATGAATCTATCTATTGATTTATTACTTAGTTTGGTGCTAATCGAAAATCTAGTGAACTTAGCAAAGCGTTTCAGAGACATTAATCATTGGTACTTTCGTTTAAAACACTTCTAAAAGTCTGTAGACTTTGCAATAAGTCACTGTAGGGCTCGTAAGTGAAAAATTAAGTATCATATAGTGCACTTGTTTATGTTCGTATGTCCATTTTGGAGCTGGCCCGGAGCCAGCCACGCAACCACGAAGTAAGACACATCTGCACACTCGCTAATATTGTGTAACTCGGGCAAACGTACGACTCCTTTGACTCATGGCTCCTATTACACATTTATTCACTAATTTCAAACGCAGAAACCGTATTTTACTATCGAAGTTTGTCTATTTTTGTCGAAACTAGAAATCTATGGCCTGCATTGTGTATCAGTTTCGCTTGCACTGAAAATGTAAATCAAAATCCTAATGAATATAATACATGCGAAAGAAACTCTGTTTGTCTATATAACCACGCCTGTATCTCAGGGGGGTTAGCAGAGACCACCGTTTGCCTCATGGTACGATCCTTACATTTCTTTCGCATCATCCACATTCATCCATCTCTTCATACCCTTCCTTCGGTTACGAGTAGGTACTCCGAATTTGACCGTTATGAAATATATTATTAATCCGGTCATGGTAGTTTTTCCTTGACGTCTTCTACGGACACCTCGTTCTATATCTGCGTATAGTGCCAGAGACCGCAATAGACTCGCCATCTGATACATTGGCACTTATCATCGCTCAATCATCTTCGGTGCCGCCGTAGTGGCCGTGGGGTTTTTGCAGTCGCCTGCTACGCAAGAGACGCAAGTGTGAATCCCAGTGGGGCCTGTACCAATGAGTTTATCTAAAAACTTATGTGATTAAGGTGAAGGAAAATATCGTGACGAAACCTGCATATATCCGACAAGTAATTAAAAAACGTGTATAGTGCATGTGACAGCAATAGACTCACTATCATTCCCGTCGGCAATTAATCACAATTTCGGTGAGAAGTTGATGTTGTCTTTACAACACCTCTGTCTACCCCTTCGGAGAGTAAAGACGTGAGCATATGCATGTAATTTTTGGTGAAATCTGTGAGTCTCTATTTACCCCTCCTGGGATCACATGAGCATTTTTTTATATTAGTTTAATTTTGTTATAAGTATAAGAAAGTGTTTTTAGCTGCAACTGGTGGTAAGTTTTAAATATATATTATCGAATGTATTAATTAAGGAATGGAAATCAGAATCTGAGGGCGGAAAATAAACAAATTATAATTAATCAAAGTTCTGCTAGCATCTTCTGGCCGCTATAAAACTTTTCCCCTCGTGAGGTAAAATTAATTTAAACTTTTTAAGTACTCAAACTATCTGCCGGATTAGTGTTTTAAAAAAATACACCTTCTTAGTAATATGTAAATAACTACATACTTATAAGTTGTTAAGTTGAGAATAAAGTCTGACTGTGGAGACATTGACTTCATCACATTGTCTTCAAGTCAAGTTAAGTCTGCATAAAGATCTTTAGAGGTGAGAATTAGTTAAACTATATGCTTATAGGTTCACGCCTGTATTCCTCGAAAAGGTAGGCAAAGGAGTACTATAGAACACCCACATTTCGCCAGTTACGTTTAAGTCATAGGAAATTACAGATGGGTAAACGCAATACCATTTTACTCGACCCGGGTATTCAGCCTAGGACTTAAACACAGTATCCAGTCGCAGTGAGGCATGTGAAGATATAACACGTGCACCCTCCCACATAGCGACGAGGAGGAACACCGTGGAGTTTAGTCGGTGGGAGTCCGACTTAACCCTTCCGCTGCCCGCGCGGCGGTGTATCCATAACAGATTCTCCTCGTAAAAAAAACGACTTAAACCCAGTATGAAATATCTTGCACGTTGGATACATTATACTGAAATTGGCTGCTAACTTAATGAATAATTGATTGTTAATTGTTTACGGAAAAAGAAAAAAAGAGTCTGCAAGTGGTGTGTATAATCAAAATTTATATTTAATCAAATCCCAACCAACATCTTCTGGTTGATAAAAGTTTTTCCTTTGTGAGGTAAAAGTAATTAAACTTTATAAGACCACTATTTGCTGAAGTAGTGTGTTTTCCCTCGCCGCTAATAAAACATTTATAATTCCAGCCGTCAAGTTTCACGGCTTTCAAGTCATTAACAACTTCGTAGGAAATTACAATAAGTTGTTAAGTAACCAATTACTGGCTACAGTTTAGGGATCCCTGGTTCAGAACTAATGCAATCGAAACTATAACATAAGTATGAAATATGCATGTAAGTAAGCCATGTTCCACAATATTTATATTTACTTAAAAGCCGGCCAAGTACAACAGAAATAAATCATCTGTGAAAATTTAAATCGTCCAACTATTGTGGTTCATGAGATACGGCGTGATGACAGGCGAACATTCAGATAGACTGGCAGACGGACGGACAGCGGAGTCTTAGTAATAGGGTTGCGTTTTACCCTTTGGGTACACCTAACCTTGCAAGGTACAATTTGCAAGTTTTCATTTGCAGGCTAAAATAATGGTAATTATCATTTTGGAGATTTTTTCATTGTGGATTTCCACTGGTTTCCATTCACTGTTCACATGAATCTTCTAACGGAATATTTTGTTTTTTAAATAATATTAAGTTTAACTGTAGGTGTTACTCAAATACAATGAACTTACTTTTTATTCGTATACTTCAGAACTTTAAATTGAATGTCGTAAGTAGACCGAATTACGCAATTAGAACAAAGTTCTTTAACTAATATATGGCACACCTTAGTATTGACGCAATTCAAGTAGATAGTACACGTTTATTTAACTATTTGACCAAGGCGATATTAAGTAAATAATTTCCTTTGAAAAAAAATAATTTAATCTTTTTTACAAAACATTAAGGTTATTGAAGATTGGTCTCATACTGTCTGCAATTAAACAAGCAACAGGTATATAAAAAATGAGGAATTACATTATTTTGAAGAACCTATGCAGAAAAATATTTCTGGTAGGCTCTGGGAACATTTGGTATGAGGGTAATGTTATAGGGGATGATCAACCCTTGTATTATAGGATGTGCAACTTCCTACTGCTATCTACATATTGTACCATGACAGTATTGGAAATGATGGCAATTGTATTGGGTGACTTCCCGGAAGATGAGAAGCAGGACTGTATATCGTTTGTGATGAGCCACACACTTGTTATGATAAAAGTTTTCTTCTTGAAGTACAAAAAGGCCTCACTAAAGCGACTGAATCAAAGTACTGTTGAAGTTTGCGAACGACACGAACAGCCTGCTTTAATGGCAGAGAAGTACCGCATCATGAAAATAAATATTGTGGCTTATTGTGCGATTGTGTTCGGAGCGTGCTTTTGCTACGTTATGGAAGGACTGCGGAAATTACATGAAGGTACTTACTGATACAATCATTTCCAAATTTGGATTGAGTTAATTCTTAAACGCGAGAAGAAGTGAAAGTTGTGTATGAGCCTGAAACTCATTTCATCTTGCTTATCGCCCTAGGGACTCTGCTTGATATGTATACCAATATATTAAGAACTTACTAACGGCTTTGCCTATGTGTTAGGTATCATAGATCACTAATTAATCTCGATTGACAATATAGCCTAATGTTACTCGTTGCAGATGTAGCTTTCTAAAGATGAAAGATTTTTCAAATATTTCTTTTTTATAACATTAGTATAGATTAACTGGGTTATATTGTTTCAGGATCTCATTTTGTGACCGTAGTCACGTACTATCCATCGTACGATAATAATTCATTGCCAGCTACTGCAT
Organism: Watsonalla binaria; assembly: GCA_929442735.1. Taxonomy (NCBI): domain Eukaryota; kingdom Metazoa; phylum Arthropoda; class Insecta; order Lepidoptera; family Drepanidae; genus Watsonalla; species Watsonalla binaria. The sequence continues at coordinate 6,231,290 of OV838932.1, forward strand.
TTCGTATCCTAACAACTGTCATTCTCCACATGATGATGGTAACAATGATACTGTCAGTAGATACCTATACAATGACCTGTTTGATTATGTACACTTACAAGCTCATCACCTTAAGGCATTACTTTGAGGGTTTGAAGGAACAATTTGACAGGCTGAGCAAGTCTGCAGACGTAAGACTAGCTGTGAAAACATTGAAAGAGGGATTAGTCGAAGGGATAGTCATGCATGGACACCTTTTCAAGTAACTAGAGCATATTTTCTTTTCGATAAGTTGAGACATGACACAATAGCCATTTTATATTATTGTTACCAGTCTGTTACAAGACATTGACGAGGTGTTCGGGCTGGTGCTAGCGCTTCATCTGTGCTTAACGGTGAGCACCTCCGTACCACTGCTTCTGCAAATTGGCGTAAGTTGTGCATTTATTGAAAGACAGGTGAAAATAATACAGTAGAACGTATTTATACTCTATGCAAAAACTAATTTGTCCGTTTGCTATCTACATCTATATACAAATAAATAACATTGAAGTGATTGTTTGAAATTCCAAAGCTGTTTACAGCTTTTCACTAAGTATGAAAACATATGAAAGTATATACGGTACCCACCCAAAAAAAAAACTAATTTAAAAGAAAAATCTCTGTCTGTCTGTCTGTTTGTTCTGGCTAATCTTCGAAATATCTGGATTTCAACGGGTCTTTCATGGGCAGATAGCTTATGTTACAAGGATTAACTAAGGGTTATTTTATTTAAAAAAAATGAGGTTTCCGCCCAAAAAAAAATAGGGTTGGCGCCCATGAAAGTTAGTAGTTACTTTATTTCAATGACATGTTGCGATTATTTCAGAAAGTTATAGTACGCGCGTATAATTTAAAAAGCCGATAAATTGAATCTAGGGTACTAGTGTTATATAAATGAGAGAAGAAATTAATATAAAGGTTGTATGTTGAATGATTAAACAGAAACTAATTGATTCGTACTATTGTAAGTGTATAACTCTTAGGTTTCAGGTCAGATGGCGTTTGGTGCTAAAATGAAGATAATTTTCTTTGTGGTGGCTCTTTTCTTTTTGCTCGGCTTGTTCATGTGTAACTCTGGGGAAATAACATATCAGGTTTGGTGCAGTTCATTACCTTATCTTTCAGATTTGTAGAGGCTACCATCATTTATTAAATTTACCATCTATAGCTCTCGGTACTTGCCTTTTTCTACAATACAGTACTCCTATTCAGTGTAGCCTTTATACGACACTAGCGGAAGTCACGTGGATTCACCCGCGTAGTTTTCGTTCTCGTGGGAATACGTGGAAAAAATAAACCTAAGCTACTCGCGGATAATGTAGCTATCTATTGCTGAAATATTTTTTCTAAGCGGTTCATGCAAACATACTTACATACAAATGTTTCCTCTTTATAATAATAGTATAGATAGTTTTAAATCAAGTTACTGAGACTGAAGCTTACTTGGTTTTAGAAGTCTACGTCGACATGTTACTTCCCGTCTTAATAATATGCCTGCTAAGTAGGAAGCCAAGATGATGTACTCCATTTACTCAGTAATCCGATTTTTTTTAATAAGTTAATAACTTTTTCACAGTGTGAATGTTCGCAAAGTAATAATTAGAATTCGATAATTATAAATTTTCTGGTAGCGCGAACTGGCAATTAGAAATTAATAGTTAGTAACCAACGTATTGTGTTTAATAACCCCTTGTAATTTGTACTAATTAGGCTACATTAACCTCTGTACAGGCCGTTACAAAACCAGACTTATCTCATTAATCTTGCTGTACCTAGAGACGGGTACATTCTACAGGCAGGTTTCTTAAGTTTTGTTATTAAGAAAGTTATAAGAAATTAGAAGTTACCTTTTTGTTTTATCGCTATTTACTTATAATGCGGTTTAAATCATATATTTATCATTGACTAAGGAGTTGATATTTACTAGTGAATAGGTAAGTATTTGCGATTCGTTTACACCTGAAACGTTTTTATGTAGGCACCAATGACAGCTACGAAAACAGAGTGACTTGGACCCTTACATTGTTTTCGTTTCAATTTAGCTACGAATAAGCCATATGAATAATTAAAAGACAACTAACTATACGAAATAATAAATAAATATTCTGTTTTATATAAATCTGGCTATTAAATTTACATACAATATTTAGTATCCTATTCTTTTCTGAATAATTGCACAAATTTGTGGACAAAATAAATACCAAAATATGTTGTACTCTGAGCTATTTATTTTGTATGGAATTCATTCAAATGCTTCTTAATGCTTTTGCATAAAACGTGTCTGGGTAAGGCATGTTCATTTCCAAGAATTTAGTCTTTCTGCACTTCACGTGGGCGCGTACGAACTATTCCAACAATTTTGTTACAAATCCTATTACCATAAAATGAATTGAAGTGCTTGCGTTGATTTTCTAGAAGTTCAACAAACATTTAGGGAATTCTTAGGATGACTATCTCTTTATTTTCGCATATTCAAATTTTTCTTGATTTCTAACAAAAAAAGTTGAACCAATATTCATAGAGTTTTTATGTACTTTATGATGCTTTACATGCTCTATTATTGATAATTTCACATACGTATTGACTAATTTACAACTTCATATCAACACTATATTATAGTGTTAAAATGGCGATTCAATTAAGATTATCAAGTTTTTAATTATATCTCCTATTCATGTAAAACTCAAAGTTCGGACTTACTGATGGACTGACATATATATATCAACGACAATATTGGTGTGTTCTTTTCTACGTGTAGATATCCACTTAGGAAGGATTTTATGATATTCCATCCTAAGGGGATGGGAAAATTGGGGGTTGAAGAAGCTTTATATTATTTGGATCGAATACCGTTCCAAAATATTGGCCAAATAACGAATCGATTTGAAGTTTGGAAAATGTCTGCAAGACACGTGCATGTGATGTGACGAATCAGTAAGGGTAACTTCTCCGGGGTCGCTTATAATATCGTAGCAGCGCACGTCTACGTGAGTCTGTAATTACCAATGACTTGGTCCTAGTTTCTACTACTGCTTGTAGTATATGTATACTATGATGAGGCTCTAACTTTTGTATTCCAGGCATCGTTGCTGTCAGACGCAATATTCAAATGCGGCTGGCACTTGTGCCCCGCAAATGCGCCTGCGCACGACCCGCGCCGCTTAGTGCTGCTCGCCACCATGCAGGCGCAGCGCCCGCTCCTCATGAAGGCCTTCAAAATGCTACCACTCACTTACGGCACTTTCTTACAGGTGCGTTGCACACATTACTATAAGTTCTTAAGACATCTTCTAATAAGTACACTTTGCTAACATTATATGTGATATGTAAGTATGTATTCTTTTTATTTCAGGTAGTTCGGGGAACATACTCCATATTTGCATTATTTAATGCACAAAATAAATAAAATACACGTACTTAAAACTTTGACAAACAGTGCACATTTTTTTTTAATATGTGAAACGTGAGTACGCGCATCAAAGAGAATCCAAAGTATTAAAACACTCGTAAGAAATTAAAGATTGACTTACGTTATAAACGAAAAACTATAGGTTACAAGGAAGTTCATATACTAGTTACTGCAAATTTTACTGTTATGTGTAGTACAATGCTTCGCTGATAATGTTATAGCCTATATAAGTAAACATTTCAACTGCACAAAAAAAAACTAAGCTCACATGCGACACTAAAAGTTTTCTGTTCTTCCGAGACTTCGAACCGACTCGACTTCTAGAATAAATTTTCTACGAATTAATAATTCAACCCGGAAACTCATTTTAAATACGAATCTCAATTGATATTATCTTCTACGTAGTTGTTACTATTGTTAGGTAATTTTATCTTCACGCCTTTTCACGTTGCTTATATTAATTAGGCAGGGTACTGATAAAATCATTGATCAACAATCGACTACACATTTGATGAGAAGTGTAAATGTATCATACAAACATTTAAAGATATTATATATAGACATACAGTGTACATGCGTTATTCTGTAAGATATTTCGAAGATGTGGTCGACGACGAGTTGTTGATGTCAAACCCACGAAATTGAACATTAACGTGTATGTATTATGAATAAATTTTCGAGTTCGCCTTCGAAATGCCTATCTTACAGAATGTCAAAGCAGCTAAGTAGCGCTTTTGCAAAGCAATTGAAATACTAAGGGACACAATCACCATACCATGTGGCCGCTTACCATCGTTCTGTACCAAGCCCTATAATAAACACAAATACACCAAAAGTATTTTTGTCTTTCTATAACCCTTACGTAGTTAGTTGCCATGTGAACAAGATTCGGGACTATTAATACCGAGTACATTTTAATATACACTCATAAACATAAATAAAGAATACATCGGAACAAGAATGGTCCCGAGTGTACACTGTACAGTCGTGCGCAGTCACGCACCCACCTACACAAGATTGCAAATCCCGATAAATCTGTTATCGTTAAGATTTCTGTATCACATACATATGCAAATACGAACATTTCAATGTTACGCATTGCGTGTTAGGAACATATTCACGAAAATATGAAATTCTTGAGAGATTTGGACTGGCTTAATGTTCCTCTAGCGTGGATATGGATGGACTAAAAAACTGTGACTAAAATAATATAGGTTCGCGACATGAATGCTTTTATGTACTTACTGACAAGAAAAAAATATGTGTATAAAAATCGAATTCCTTTTTGTATTCCCGATGATATACAATTTCGTAAGTCGATCGACAGCAGGCGTACATACGTACAAGTATCATTGCGGTGTTTAACCAACATTGCGGGAACTAAGAAAGGGTAAGATTAAAGTTTTGCGTCCGTGATATATTAGGTGCCGCGTGTCGCATATTCGCTATTCGGGTCCGGTTTGGTATTACTACTACTAAGCTCAGATAAATTTTCCGCGGAGAAGGAAATCAGTATGAGGAAATGTGAAGGAAAAGACCCGAAAATAACTTAAGGCTCTTAACTATTTATACTCATTCGAATATCAACCGAATTCATAAAGGAAACATATTGAATACAGTGTTATATTTTGATATATTTCAAACTATTGTGACAGGATCGTAACTAGATAAATTCATGTTCCATGTGCAACGGTCAAACGATATATTTAAGATCAATGAAGTACGTAACAAATAAACTATAGACATTTGGCTATCGTAACAGCGGTAATATGAAAACAAATAAAAAAACACCACAATAATTTGGAGCTAGAAATTTGAATAAGTATATGAAAATAATTTCCTTATCCATTTTAAATAGGAAAACGGTTCAAAGGGAAAATTATAGCAGACGAAGTGTTTTTCATAAAATCAATAATAGCTCGACCGCAATGATTTCACGATTCCAAATAAATTTTTAATATATTTTTATTGCATGAAATGGTGATCAGAACGGCATATCTCGAAAATATTGTGTCTTTAACAGTTTGTATCTGAGTACCTTATATTATACTATCATTTCTGTGGCTATGGGGATTGGGAAGCGACGCAAGTTCGAATTCCAACGGGGCCAATGAGTAAAACTTATGTACACACCACGTGCTTTACGGTGACGAAAAACATCGCGAGGAAACCTGTATATCTGAGAACTAATTCTAAGGCGAATGTATAGTGCCTGCGTCGGCGACAGACTCACTATCTGTCATGATGGCACTTAATTATGTTCGGTGAAAAGTGGGTGTTGCTGTCACAACACCTCTGCCTACCCCTTTGGGGAATACAGGCGTGAGTATATGTATGTATGTAAACCTAAAACGAGGTAGTTGCTTGGTAACACCTCGAAACTTGGTAGTCTGGTAGTAAGCGACACACATTAGTACAAATATGTCAGCACAGAACACTTGACGACTTATTGAGAAATTCCTATTCGAGCTACCGGTGCACATGCAGGGACAGAACTTTGGGAAATTAGTTCAGAAACGGGCGGTGCGGTTAGAATTGAGCTGAGCGACTTTGACTCCGTGTGTGTGCTCTGAGATATTGTTCGAAATAATGCTCATGTTTCGATTCTGTGCCATTTGCTGTCCATTCGTTAGACTATTCTGAAAGACCTTTTAAGAAAAGACTTATGAATTACTCTCGAATCACATTGTAATTCAAGTAATTCAGTACAATAAAGTAAATATTTTTTTCCGATGTATTATAGAAATGTATAGAGAGAAATGTTATTCGCGCAGACTGAGCAAAAACTTTGGAAAAATAAGCCCGCAGCAAAAACCACTCTTGCTATATTTTATTTGAGATAAAATGAACCGACTACTAATGTTTTCATTCCTCATCCCCGTATTCATAGTTGTTCTCGTATGCGGCTCACATGTGAGAGGGTTCGCAAGGAGCGCGAATCTTTTTTCTTCTGCCGCGAATAAAAAAACTTTCACTGCCATAAAAGTATATGAGTTCGTCCCAATACTGCGCCGATGACTTCCAATCTCTCTGTAGCGTGTCCCGACCCAACCCGGGAGATTACTTTTTCTCCTTCATCCAGTAAATTGAATTAAAATGAGAAGCAAACGGATAAAGAAAAGGGTGTTTGCGAATTTCACAAAAGTTTTGCGTTTAACATCTTCTGCCTATGTTCGTGGCGGTTGTTCCTTATCTCCCTCCCTTCTTTAATATATTAGTTTATGAAACATTAAAGTTTAAAATGGTGCAAAGAAAATTTTAATTTTTCAATATATTTTCTTTGCAATTAACCTACTATTACACTGTTTTCAAATATCTAAAATTTTATCGGCTTTTAGAGATTGCAATAAATGCCTTATTATTTTTGCCAGTAAAGGTGATTTAAAGAGCAAAAGGTATCTCTTTCAGAGAAAAGTTATTCAACTTTATTCGATTATTTAAGAATGCGAGCCTTCAATATTATAATGGAATAAAAGATAATCGCTGAATTATAAATGTACACATCAATACATCCTATTTAGGGATAGGCTGGTGTCAAGCGTTAAGACACGTTTTATTTTTGATAGATGCCAAAAATGTAGGAGCGAAAAGAGCCCTTCGAAGAACCTGCAAATATGTAATATGATTTTTCGACAGATGTCAAGTCTGCCTAACAAATAAGAGCTTTAATAATCTTTGGATTCAAAGGTGATTTAAAATTGTCAGCACTAACTATCTACAAGAGTGTAAACATTTGTATAAGCGGAAACACAATAAGTCGACCCAGAAAAGTATCACATTGTTTTACGACATTGTGGGGTCGCGAGATATCCCCGACTTGGATTGCGCACTGGTTCGCCTGACACTTGGAAAATACCTACTTGTTACATTTACGGATGTTCCAACTTACCTGTGCTACGTGCTTAGCAAGTTACCTATTGAATTTACTGCTACTCCCTTAGAAGAACAATGGACAATGTGCAATTGTAATCGGATTGGTGCATTATGTCTCGTTTCTTAACTAAATTATGGATGGCGGTAATATTAAGACATCTTCTTTAATCGACCTACTAAAAGGAACTAATCCACAGAGTGATCGCTTTGAGAAAAATGCGTTTTTGCCAAAATGTTGGGTCCTGTAATATTGTTTGTAATGTGCGTTGATTACTTTGACATAAAAATGTTTCGTTCCGTCATAATTGTTAGATTATTTTGAGCTTCACAGGGTCCACAGAAGGTGCAATTTGAATACTTAATGTATCCTAATCTTAATTTGGTTTGGTTAAGATTGGTTTCTTTAACTAAAGAGTTCTCTTGAAAACTTTTTAATAATCATTTTTATTCATAATAGCATAAAGTCTGATTATGATTCACATAAAGTTTGTGCTTGGGCGATCCTTTAAAGTTATTTACTTGTGCCGTTACGGAAAGTAAGATTACAGCAAACATAATCCTTTCGACTAAAAAAAATTTAATAAAACTAGCGTATAAGTCTTATGTGAGAACCTACAAACAGAATTTCCAAATTAAAGTGATCTGAGAGACTTCTTGTCTCTGATAATTTGCGCTGACTTAAGATGGCATGACATGACACACGCTCCTTTTGAAACCCGACATCGTTGACGACTATGAAGCTTAATTCACAGAAGTAAAGTCGTAAAAAGATAAGTGAATATAACGTCTACAGCCTGACTTTATGCCTACCATCGTATACACTTATGCTTTAGTATCGCGGTATAATTTCTAGATGTAACTTGCGTAGATAATATAAGAATAGTGCTGAAAGCGGCGTAGGGTAGCCCTTGAATGTTTCAGTGCCAATTCTGTTATGAAAACGTGTAGTAAAAAAGCCTTATTAAACTTCTTCTACGTATTTGAACATTGGAGCCAGGCAGACGTTAATAAGTGAAGGAGGGCGCAGTTTTTTTAGATGACTTTACTACAATCGTGAAACTTCAAATTGGAAGCAGAGGTACTCCACACCTCTCTCTCGATCTAAGTTAGTATAATACGCTACTATTTCAAATGGGTAAGAAAGAACTTGAGGTGTATAAATGCAATTTTTATAACCCTGGGAATATATTGCGGGTAAACCATATTTTAAGTTGTAACATTCCCCAGTCAACCACAGCTTAACGACATTTTCATAAACTGGTATAAAGAAGTAATAAAAAAGTAATGTAAAAAAAATTATCTTAACATTTTGCGAATACTTGTTAGTCGCTACAATTTATTAGATTTTGCAAGCTATTGTATATTATACAAATTTTATATATAATCTAAACTATAAAGGTCATCAGTGTAAGATTTAAAATAAACCACATTGTTAAGTAGTAGCCAGCTTATTTACAAACTTTTCCGTATTGTTGAGAACACTAATTAGGCGAAACTGCGGCTAGAATCCAGCTGCAACTTTTTGTTGTACATTTACATTGTCTCTGTAAAACATTGATGAACTCCATATTCTTGGAGTGCAGCTAGCTACAGGGGTACATTAAACTGTAATGCAAGGTACATACAAAAATAATTCTGTTTATATTACCACCATGGTTGTAAATCATTGAATTTGTATTAAACAAATTTTTTTCAATCGTCAACCTATACATATTCCTGTAGCAAAAAAACTAGGCGACTGATTTTTAAAATTCTTAAATTTTTAGCCTTTTTATTTAATATGCTGTTCGCTGCTGATCTTTCTATTTAATTGTTATTCGAGGTTAAAGGCTAAAGCCGCGAACAGAAGATAGTTTTTAATATTTACTCCTTATTACATATCAGATATACATATATACAGGTCAGATTTGGACCTAGTCTATGTTCTTCCCTTTTCAAATCCGTATCACAAAAAGAGATGGCCTACTTTTAAGCCAAGGATTATTTAGGTTGTTTGGATATGGTGGTATGAGGTCAAATTATTATTGGGGCAATTTATAGTATGGACTTTTAGAATCTGGTCGCGGGCGGTAAAAGAGAAGCAATCTATCGTTTGAAACCGTCTCAAATGAGAAGTTTTCGAGTCTTCACTTTACAAATGCTATTGACATAATTTCTGCTTCTTAAGTTGTATATAATTTTACATATAAAAATATTGAGCTACCTACAAGTACAAACAAATTGCTTAATTAATTTCCTAGAGCAACTACTTCTGAGTAAATGAGTTGTAAAACAAGGAATCTTGGATGTTTTGAGGCAATCTCTTAGTTCCTCGAAGCAAACAATTTGCCTGAACGTTCTGCGTCTACATTTCTGTCTTTGTGGCTAAGAGCATCTAATTTCACAACTGTTGTCTGTGATATTACCACAAAAAAACTTTCCCAAAATGCCCAAATCGATCTGAGCCTGAAATATTGTCGATTCAGGCGAAGTAAGTTATAATAATTATCGACATTTGTGCATGGGAACTGTGTCCATGGTTATATTTCTCATGTGATTTTGTCTATGTTTAAAAAAATAATAAAGTATTTTTGAAAAAGTAATGACTGATTTTCTTGCCGGGCTCTTCTCAGTGAAAGCTTTCAAACCTGGCCGTAGCATGTATAATTTTATATAATATATCATTCTGATTTAAAAGTACTTTGTAAAAAGTGTAATCAAATAAAGATATTTTTGAATTTTTATTTGAGTTTGTAATACAAATATTATAATAATTTTCGATCAAATAAATTTGCAACATTGCCTAAATTATCCTTGAAATCACATGTACTATGAAACGCCGGTTCAATATATCGCACCCTCAGAACAATAGGGGTGCAACTCAAAAAATTGCGGAAATAATGTTAAGAAGCCATGTACACGTAATTTTAAAAAATAGTTTTGTTAAGACTTATCGCTACTTAAAACTGGTGGGTGTGAGTTATAAATTCAATCTTGCCGATATTTGATTACGATGTCAAAAAAAATATTTAATCAGGTTCATGATGTTAATAACTTGTTCATGTTGGGTTGCATTCAAGTTTCAATCTCAACGACTTATAATTAGACTATAAAATGTCCGTCATTAAATTCATATTTTTATATGCATTCATTTGTAAACATAAATGTAGTAAATTTATATCTCTGTCTGTTTTAAATTCATATGAAAGTTACAAATATATAAATGTTATAATGAGAACATGCTGTTAACATTGCGCTGGTAATCCGACTCCATAATTACAACCGGAAAATTCCGATTTTATTTGATTCTGAACGACAAAATAACATTTTTTCTGAAAACTACGTATCAATTACGTATATTTAATATATCCATGCAATAAAACAATGCATAGACGGACTTAATTTCAGAGGCATTTTTATATTTTTATATTATCATCATCATCACCAAGTAGTCATCCGTGGGCGATGGCAGGAGTAAAAATAAAATGTTTATGGTTTTAGGATTCTATTGTATGTAATGCTGAATGCATTACATACAAAAGAATCCTACATACATATGAGTAATGTTTATTTTATGTTAAATATATATATATTTTTGTATGAGTATTACGCATTTGGTAGGTCGAAGTAGAGTCGGTAATCCAGTTTCGCGGTTCTAAAACGCAATATATCAAGAAGTATGTTGTCATAGGTAGTAATTTTGGGGGTCGTTAAAAGTTTTACGAGCGATCGGTGTCACGCCCAGCTCGATTTATCAGCTCGCAGGCCATTAGCGAGGGGTTACGATTTCTTTATACCATCATTAAGCGAATACTCATCGAAACACTTACCATTTCAATAAATATAAACACTCAATTTGGAATTGCGGTCGTTCATTTAAACTTTAAGATGTGCTTTGAGTCGGTCCTCGGTCGGTCGGTTTTAATTTGATATGAAGAGAATTTCTAATTTATTTAGATTTCTATAGGTGTTGCCGTTACTGCAAATATTGTATCTACAGTAAACTTGCCAATGAGAATTTAAAGTTAGGTCTTTACTTTTAGTACACTATAGACGCCTAAATATTTGAATGACGGATCTTAGCTCCTTACGTTACCAAAAATCATATTATTATTCATTTTAGCATTTTTATCACACCATTTTAGGGTAAGGTTTAAGACTACCTACTAGGTTTAGAATTTTTAATTTTTAAGTAACTAAAAACTAATTACAAGTAGAAAACTTGGCCCAAATCGGTGTCTCTCGGGATCGTGACAAGAAGGCTGGCAGCATTGCCACGTTGAATAGCAATGCTGATTCTCTGAGCGAGAAAAGCCCCAGCCCGCTTGTCACGAGAAGCTTCTACCAGACGAAGTGCAACCTCTTTGAAAAGTTGATGAGCATCTGGACCCCAAGGTCTTTTATTTATTTATTTATTTTTATGTTACACAAACAGATTGAGATCCGAAGAAATTACATTAACAAGAGTATTAACTTAAATATTGGAACTAGATAACAATCCAAAATATGTGTAAACAGCTAGTCTAAGTATATAAACTATAAAGAAACTATATGAAAACTATAATATTAAAAGAAGATATGATAATAAAGAAGATTATTAAAGAGTATCTAAAAATTGGATAAATTTAGGATAATCACTTAATTAGACTGTAGATTATAATTGATCAATACTTGTGGAGGTTATCCCGGCACCACCTTTTCAAGGCAGATATATTATTGTTAAATATATCAATGTTCTTGTCTTTGATGGCTATTTCATTGTACTGTCTGCACATTCTAACAAGCGGATTATAATACGACGTGTTGTTATTATATGTTTTTAAAAGAAATGTCCGGGGAGCTCTGATTTTATAACGAGTATTAATGTTGATGGAGGATAAAAGGAGTGGACAATCTAGTTTGGAATTGATGATTTTGTGTAAATATAATAGGTCAAACTTTTTACGACGGGTGGCAAGAGATGTTATTTTAAAAGCAGCCAAGCGATCGTCATAACATGAAAGCTTTCTTCCGTACTTGAAACGATAAGCTAGAATTTTGAGGCATCTGTTCTGAACATTCTCTATACAGTTTATATGAGCAGCATAGAATGGTGACCAAATCGGACATGCATATTCCAGTATGCTTCTTATGAGTGTGTTAAATAAATTGAGCATACTTAGTGGTTTTTTAAAGCCTTTAGTAGACCTGGATATGAACCCAGAGTTTCAACCGCAAACGCAGAAAATATGTATCCTTGACCAATGCAAGCATATTTCCGGCGCTTGAGGCACTCCTGCTGAACAGCAGCAGCACCGGCCGCCACAGCAGTGCCGGGGAGATGGGACGGAGCCAACGTATCGACACACGACACCTACTAGGTTTAAGTTAAGGCGAATCAAATAAAGCTATTTCTGTAAATTTTTGTACAAATATCTTGCGATGGGTGCTTAATCAATAATAAATAACGAGAGGTGCCAAACATCATCATAATAAAGACACTAAACTAATAAAGGATTTTCAATTATTATTTTGTAATATTCAATATTTTCATAGCAGGAATGGCAAATCCTTTTTAGATTCGATAAATAAAAAAAATCGTACCGATTCCTATTTATAAAATAACCTTGGCATGGTAATAGTTTTCTAATAGCGTTTTAACTGTGTTATATTTGCATAATGTCTTATTCAAATTGTAGCAAGTAAGTAGTCGGTAAGCGCTTCGTCATGCCACTTAGATAGATAGGCAGATACATTTCACATACACGTTATTTTGAGCCGACTTCAAAAAAAGAGGTTTTTCTATTCGACCGTATATATTTTAAGTCTTTGATAGATTAAATGCAAACTGCTTGATATCTCAACCAAAATGGTTTTGTGAAATTAAATGTAATGTCAACATTCTTGAAAAATTGGTCGGTTTTGTAAATCTAATTATGAAAATTGTATTCAACTAAACTTGTAAGAAAGGTCGCCCCCACCAATTTTAAAGGAACTATAATTATGGAGCTGGGGATTAGATTCATGCTAGCCGGATGGTTTATGTAGCTTGCAATATAACGAGATGCGAGTTTTATTCCCACCGCTACAAAATATGTATTAATAAAACATCTCTGCATAAATACATATATATGCTCACACCTGTATTGCCCGAAGGGGTAGGCAGCCACTTTTCATCGAAGATGACACTATACATACGTCTTTGAATTACTTCTTTGACATATGCAAATTTCTTCACGAAGTTTTCCTTCATCGTAAAGCACGTGGTGTGAAATCACTCTACATAAGTTATTAGAAAAAGTCATTGCTACAATGGGATTCGAACTTGCGTCGAACTGCTCGATTACTCGAACCGCACGGTCACCACGGCTCTCGACGGCTCGACTCACATGGCACCAAACGAAGGTTGGAAAAGTGAGGATAGTAATGCTACGAACTCCTCCGGGGACCTTGCGTGAAGACAGAATTGACGGACTGGGTGATGAATGCTGGCAGTGTTTGTGTGCATTAGCCGGGGTCAGCGTCCGGTGGCGTGCTGAGGAAGTGTTAACGGCGGGGCGTGCCTGCGCTATCTCGTATCTCTTCGCAATTGCACTTGTCCGCTCGGCGAACGCTTCCTAGTGGGCCAGCCCTCGCACTCATATACAAACTGCCACGTTGCGTGCGCTCGAGTGGGCTCCTAGCTTACTAGTTAAGGCTCTCTAACTAAACACCACTGTCAGCACGGCTTAATTCTGTATGATTTACTACGTTCTTTGTAATAAACACTTAATATGTGTATGGATGAGTTGTAAAATGGACCCTTATCTGAATAAGCTAAGCGCTGTATGGAATGTATATTAGATATACATATTACTATAATATAATATACCTAGGTCCGAAACAATTTATTCATTACCTGCCCCTTAAGTTGGTATAGCATTAGTTAAGCTTATTTACATATCTTGGTGATTGTTCGCCCAGCTCGCTTTACTTTAGTAATAGTTAATAATAGTTATTCCAGAGTCCTGTGATTCCAATAACTAGAAATTTGTATTAATTACCAGAATACATCATCGACCTCTATTGAGTCACTTATACGTTTCCAGTCACGTATTCAAACACCGTTTTCACTGAATATTCTACTTTTAAATCACATGAGTTATTATGTAAACTTTTCTATTTAATTTGTGCAGAATAGATATTAGTAAAATAATATATGTAACACTTGAAGTAAATTATAAGTGATAAAAGTATATTCGACATTTTCGACTGCATATTATGGCACTTTAATTAGGATTTTATTTATGACTTAACACAAATTAGGTATGTCTGAAGACTGAGCTATAATGTAAAGTGCCTATTAAACTTATACCTGAAAACCCACTCAGGTCCACAAATAATATAAATATTTGTTAAGGATACTTATATTGGCGAAAACGTATTTTTGTGTTCTGTGAGGTCGTATGTAATACTGCCCCAAAATAAACGACGGATAGCTTATTGAATATATTTATGAAAAGCTCCTTATTGTGGCATCGATAAATGATTGATAAATTCAATATATACGGGTTCTTTAGAGGTATGTCTTTAGAAGTAAGTCAGCAAGGAGTGGGTCATTGGTTGAAGCGTTCATTAACGTAGCATATTTAAGGATTCCTCAAGGAGATCAAAGGAGAGACACTATTTTCCGCTGTAAAAAAATAAGTACCCTGATTAAAAAATAAGCTCTTCTAAAAAGCCTTTTGATTAGGGGCAATTTGTTTCCATGATGGCGTGATGGTAAAGTTTTTGCCCAGTGACGTGCAACTTTCAGATCTGATTAGAGACTTGTGACCGTGGCTCAGCGATAAATTGTTTAATTAACGTCTAATAAGGTACAATACAAATAAAATGTTTTACATCCAGACGTAAAATAATAATGCTGTCAACCAGTATTAAATAACATGCAAAATAATGACGTTATATTAAGTACAGTTAATTCCTATGATATGTGTTTAGTGTTATCCGGCTCGTAGGAACATTATTTTCTTTGTAATACATTATTTGTTAGAAATAATAAAAGCGGCATTTGTTCATCTCATCAAAAATAAAAATTTATGTACCTGCCAGTAGTGCCTCAACAAGGTTAACAAATTAAATAGTTTTTAACACTAATCAATGTGGATTCCTAGCTTATTCAATTGTACATTTTGAAAATATTGTATTCACAAAGACATATTATGATCGATATAATTAGCTAGAATGGGAGTGAATACGATGGCTCATCATCTCTCTGGCCTTATCCCATACATTGTTGGGGTCGGCACTTGATTCAACCCGATGTGGCTGATCACTTGATTTTTATACGAAGCGACTGCCATCTGACCTTCGCAATCCCTTTGATGAGGAAAATCGGTGATCTGGGTTAAACCAGTTGTCAGAATATTTTTAGGCCTCCGACCGACCTGTAACTATTGCCAAAGATGATAAATTGGCAACCGGGACCGATGGCTTAACGTGCTCTCCGAGGCACGGAGGGAACTCGTGCGGTCACCCATCCAATTACTGGCTAGAGGTAAGGTTGCTTAACTTCGCTGATCGAATGAAATACAAATACGATGGCTGATAGAGAGAAATGGAAGAGAAGACGACATGGCACCGATTCAAAATAACATGGACCGGCATCAAGAGCGCTGCGGCATTGTTCCACCTCGCAAGGGATGGCAGAAAATATTCAGAGCTGGATGCCAACCTTCATGAATTGGTGAGGCACTCGAAGAAGAAGAAAATAACATGGGATTGAGGGCAGGAGGATGATGATGACGATGATGACTATTGTAGAATTCAGTAAAAGTTATTGCTACCAGCCTTCTTGGCACGATCCCGAGAGACACCGATTTGGGCCAAGTTGTCTACTTGTAATTAGTTTTAAGTATTTGTTGTATATATAATTAAGTCTCTAATAATATTTTACTTCAAATTATTGCAAACTAATGCGTATATATAATATGAATGAATAAAAGCTACTTACTTTGTGTGAATGATGTAGTTGGAATATCAGATTCAATGGCCCCTGATAGATGGCCTTTCGGCATCGTTGCGTGTCAGCTTTATCTGTGAAGATGTATAAAACAAGGCCCAAAGAAAAATAGTTTCCTCACTATCTTATGACACTTTTACTTTTACGAATTACCATATAAATTAAAATGTCTTGTACTAAATGCTAGCCATAGATTTGTCATAAAAAATGAATTCCACTTTGTACTAAACTAAGTATATTGGAACCCGCTGGATGTGGGAGGCACAAGACCGATCGTCGTGGAGATCGTTGGGGGGCCTATGCCCAGCAGTGGGCGTCTGTCGGCTGAAATTATGAATTATATTAGTTCCATTTTTAGCATCACGGCTCAGTGTGAGTGTTCATAATTTGTCATGTATTATTAGTACATACGCTCATGCCTGTATTTTCCGAATGGGTAGGCAGAGGTATGCTTGTAGTAAACCCACATTTTACCAGTTAAGTATAAGTTTGATTTAATAGGCAATGAGCCTATTGTCATTAACCGGGCACTAATCCAGACTCCTGGCTGCTACTCGGATATTACAGGCGATTAAACACAATGAGACTTTTCCCGATTTGGTGATTCAACCCAGGACCTCACGTTCCGCAGTAGCATTTGCGACTCTAGTACTGGCGACTACTAGAGCCAACGAGGCTGTCTATTATTAATCAGCCAATAATGTATTATTCAAACATACATCAGCATACATCAACAATAATACAGATAAATTAAATTTAAGTGTCTGTTTGTAATTACAAATTAACAGCTTTGCACTAAATGCATATGAGAGTAAATCCGGTAATCACGTAAGAAAACCTTTTTTTCTGTCTGTCTGTATGTTGCGGCCCATCACCGAAACAGCAGGACTGATTTTAAAGGGACTTACACTGGTATATAGCTAATGTAACTTAGGATACTTACATACACCAGGAGTAACTAATTTAAAAAAAAAATGGATTCCGCGGGTCTTCCATAAAATTAAGTCTACGCGGGGGGTCTACGCGGGGGGTCTACATAAAATTAAATCCACAGGGCACAGCTAGTCTTTAATAATGTGTATTATTGGTCCATACAGCAAACATCTTCACGGGCAAGTAAAGGAATTTAATAACTATAATCAACTCCTCAATCAGTTTGACACGCTGTCATATCAGCGTGTCAAACTGCCCAGAATATTAAATTAACGTGTTTGATTCCGTATTCAAAAATATTTAACGCCAACGAATTTCGACGCAGCACGCCTCGATTACAAGACAAATGGTTAATGAACCACAATCCGCAAGAAGTGGAAGGTAAATATTAATCAGAATATTCCAGAAACACGCTCTAATGAAGCCGAGGCCGCGCCTGAGGGCAGGGCAAACATTTTTAATCCGCGGCGCATCTCATAAATTTCAACCCAGGGATGAAGTCGCTTTTATTCTTCTTTACGAAAGAAATATTTTCGCTAAATTGACAACGCTTAGGCGCGGCGTGTCATCGACCGCGGTAAGTATGAGCATCCGCGAACTTTACTCAGATTTCTTCATATTGTTCATTATTATAATATCTGCGAAAATGTCAGGTTTCCTGTCGAATTCCTCGAAATATTAAGCATTGAAGTGAAGCTATTTTTGTCGAGTCTTTGTGGAAGATGTTGCTTTGAATTATGGCCTATACTTTTTTTTTAACTATCCATAAATATTTATTATACTTCTCTATTTATCTCTCTCTGCTATATTTTCTATCCACTCTTCTATCATATTGGTATGCTTTGCAAAGTTGTAACACACCTTTTTTCGTCCCTGAGGACCCTGTAAAAAGCGTATTAATTAATATAACTTAATTTAAATGAATAGTGACTTCGTGTTAACCGGACCAAATATTGTTCGTGTCTAAACAATCCTAATTGTTGAGAAACGCTTCGAGTCTAGTGAAATATGAGATAAAACTAATATCTCAGGTGGCTTGCTAGCCTGAAACTTTACCAATAATTTTGATTTATTGAAGTCTCACAGCCTCTCATATCTACTTCTCAAAGGTTTCCTATTTAAACAAATTTCAATTTAGCCCCGGTATAATAGCGTTAGACTAATGAGCTATTATGTGCCGATATGATCAATACCCACCAAATTAATTAGCATAAAATGACTGAACATAGCACATACAGAAAATCCAAATTAATAATATTAACGCAATTGAGAACGTTTTACGGTGGCTCCGTTGCATTGAATTACAGTGTAGTTTATTTTTCCTACCACGAGCATTACGCATGCATAATGTAGAAATAGGTGATAGGAATCCTTAATTAGTTAAAAAAAAGTGCCTAAGAGATGTCGACCGAATCACTGACACCTGACACGTTGGCATCCAGGTTATGTCTCATAACATACATACAAACATATGCTGACGCCTGTATCCCATGGTGGTAGGTCCATAGTTTGCCACATGCTACGACCCTTACATACTTATTTCGCTTCATCCACAATCATGCATCTCTTCATACATTTCCTTCGGTTACGCGTGCTCCGAATGCTTTCTCATAAGAAAGATAAATAGGCTGAAAAGGTATAAGATATTAAATAAACACTGTTGATTATCTGACAAAACAATAAATTATAGATCCTGTAGATATTATCTACCTCGACCGTAATACAGAAGTGGTTGCGTGACCAGTCACTATGTATTGTTGTTGACTTGAAAAGGATTCGTTGTGAGGTCACAAGACTCACGAGTGACTTTTAACAATGTCCACGATGTTTTAAAACTAGGTACCAGTCAATGCTATCACATTTAAGTTTTGGGATATGATGTATTTGGGATACAATTAAAACATTGTCATAAATATTTTTGTTTAAATGTAATTTATATTTCCGGCTCAAAAATTTACTTATTATCTAAACCTACTTGTATAATAGTTGTTATAAAAATTGATTGTTAGCTCGCCATTATCTACCTACAAATATACTAAAATAAATGTTTAATTACAAATGTACTAAACTGATTAAATCAAAATCAAAAATATCTTTATTTGATTAGACTTCTTACAAAGTACTTTCAAATCGTCAGAAGGACACAAAATACATTATACATGGTTATAAATGTTACCACCGGGTTCGGAAGGTAGCTTTTGTTGAGAAGAACCCGGCAAGAAACTCAACAATTACTCTTTTAAAAAAATATATATTATACAATGTTTTTGGTTACAGTATTTATATCTCATGAATATAAGCCCATGGACACAGCACAAATGCTCAATTGTCATATATAATAACTAAAATATTACAAATATTTGTGAGCATGGCAAATTCCAGCCAGTCAAAGCAAAGATCAAACTAAGATTAATTAATTGTAGCAAAAGTACAGTGCCAATGGGATTATTTACAATAATTTTTCGACAAAGATACATCCCAGGGTTCCTTATCATTGCAGCTAAGTTATTTAGTTATAAGTAATTCTAATACTAACCTATTGTGTGTGTAGTATGCTAGCATTAAAGCCGACTGTACGTCATACCGGACAAAGCTCAATGGTTTATGGTTTAAGGTATAAGCATTTGTCTTGTTATTTGTGAAATAAATAAATTATAAAAAAGCTTGGCTTTTTACAATCTTCCTGTCATCAATATTTGATATATGAGTTGTCATTTGTGAGACGCCACAAAGTGTCAAGACATGACAGACAAGTTTCCCAATATGCTAGTTTCATCAATGCACCTTTGATGGATTTATCCATAGTAGGACTTAATTAATGCTACTGAGACGAAATGCTATTCAATGAGCTTAAGGAAATTACGTCATAAAATATTCCGGCATTTTGGACGTGGCTCTGGTGAAGATCATCTTCAAATTGAAGTTGAAATATTTATGACGCATGAAAGTCACAGCTGCACATTGTTTAATGTGCTTTTCAATGAAATGTGCGTTAATTCATTTTAGATTATGCTCTTTTGTTCTCGCTAATTCAATGTCTTCGTCAACGTCAACTGAATTATAATAGTATCCTAAGTTAAACTAGCAAAACCCTGTTAGAGCACAACGATGTGAAAGACACTACTTGAGCTTTCAAAATAAATTTAAATGCTTACCCTTTATAGATACAAAACACATGTTCTCCATGTTGCTAGGTAAAGTAGAGAGCTTTCCATTCATCTATACAGATAAATTAAATTGAAGTGTCTGTTTGTAATTCCAAATTTGCAGCTATTCACTAAATGCATATGAAAGTATATACAATCCTCGTATAAGAAAAAAAAACAATTTTCAACGTTCTTTCTGTCTGTCTGTCTGTTGTTTTTTTCCGGCAAATTTTCGAAACGGCTGGACCAATTTATATGGGACTTTTACTGGCTGATTGCTAATGTTACAAGGAGTAACTTTTATTTAAAAAAAAACATTAGTTTTCCGTGGGCCACCAATAAAATGAAGTCTTCGCGGTAGAAACCGAGGCGCACAATTAGTCGTGAATACGTTGCTACGACCCTAACATTTAATTCACTTCCACAATCATATTCTTATGGACTTGACCTTTTACCTCGTTTCCTCTTACCTACAAATAAATAAAGAATTATGTATGGTGAATAAACCCTGTAACAATTATTTCGGACATAGATGGGCTTATATTTCCATTTATAATTATTAATATATTATATATAAATGGAAGATGATAATCTATATAATAATATATAAAGCTGATGAGTTTGTTTGGTTTCATGAACGCCTATATCTCAAGAATTACTGGTACGATTTTAAAAATATGTCAGTGTTAGATAGCCCATTCATTGAAGATAGCTATATACTATCACGCTAGGATCGATCGTGGGTTAAAGTTTGCGTGAGCCTAAAGTAACTATTCCACGCGGACGAAGTCGAGGGCAGAAACTAGTATACTGTATGCACACCACTTTCTATCTTTTTGGGGAATACCGACGTAAGCGTATGTTTGTGCTAATATTAATACGTAACGCAAAAAAAAAAATTTGTCGCTGATTCACATATACAATTCACGTCATTGTACAATAGTAACAATAAATCATTCGAATTTCTCACAGCGAAAGGCAACATGACTTTTTCAACATTAGTGGCGCAAACTAGCTACAAAATTTCCTTGTATCGACAAAGTAGCCGGCCACCAGAATTCCCATTTTCACGATAACGATCTGTCCCACCTTGTGGCCATTAAGGGTCAGGCGATGGCCAGATAGGGGGCAATTTATGCACTGCACACTCAAGAGCTTCGTTGTATTTACTTACTTTTTATGAGTCAAGATTCTTATCCGTACAGTGCAAAATGTTTCGTTTCAGACTTGGCCGAAGTCTCTCCCCTCTTTGCGGGTGTTAAAGCGGTTATAGGGCTGAAGAAATTCTCTGCTCGACTAACCGGAAAATTTGTTTTTGCACGTACTCAGTTCGTTAACTTGTATAGATTAGATTAGATCAACCGCATAAGTCACTTCACTTTTGTCGGCGCTTTATTTTATCAGTGTTCACATGACTGGCTTTGCGAACAGATGGTATTGACATATCACTTTCCACCTAATGGCTTGTTGATGCTAATAAATATAGGGGAGAGAGAGTGAGCCGAGTTGCCAAGTATCGTAAACACAATTTATTTCTAGAGTACTTGGTTAAGTTTCTGGTCTTCAATAAGTTTTTACATGACAATGGTTAGATAGAATAAAAAGTTTTTTAAATTAATGAAGAAAATCTCAAGAAAGCTTTAATTTACTCTATAAAATTTTACAGTTTACTAAAGTAAAACAAGAGAGCAAACATCAACACAACCTTTGATCATAGTTATGGTATATTGTGAACTCATCTGGAAAAAACGCTAACATCAACTTAATCCAAAATATTTTTACTAATTTAAGAAACATTTTTACTTGCTAATACCGTTTCTTAGTAACGGTACGACTGCAGCGAAAATACTGCTAATTTCAAAATTTTGATTTCGGGTTATTTTGTCCCTACCTAATGTAACGAACAAACAATTAAGAAGGGATGGTGTTCCTGCTAAATAAAAATAAAACCTTAACGTACAGAAAGTCTCTGCTACGGCCTGAAACATTCACTATAAAAATAGGAAAATATATATTAAGAGTTTTAGTACCATAGTAAGTTTCGTCTAATTTCCGACCCAAAGGTTTGTGTTTACGCATTCTGACGAACAGCTTAGTCAATACCCTGCTTTCTTTCTATGCTGGTATTATGACTGGGGTAATTAGAGATTTATATAGAACGGTCCTTCATACATAATTGATACAGAAATACACACTTGACAGAATAATAGATATGCATCATGTAGTATTATAGTGTTATACCGACCTTGTCTTATGTGATCCACACACCCAGTCTCCCTCACAGTATAGTGTAGATAAAAATACATTTGTCAATAACTGAAATAGCTAAGAATAGAATCTTATATATTCTCTTTTACTTGGAAATTATCTCTCCATTATTGTACACAGGTTACTTGAGAACAGGATTCTATTATACATTTCCATCTCCACTAATTTAATTGTTTGGTAAACAATATAGTTTGTATTTATCAGTATAAAGTGTTATAAATAAAACTAATTACCTATAAATAAATTTACTAATTAACTAAATACATTATTATAAACTGTATATAAAAAAAACAGAGTTGTGTGTCAATTATTATCTCATCGGAATAAAAGTGTTTATTTTTTATTGTACTTAAAAAAGAAGTTGGGTCTCAATTATGATCCCATTGGAAAATAAGTATTATTTTTAGTTTCTAAATACTATGAAATTACTGAGTATAATTGCATGGTGTGACGCGGACAACACGGCTAACACGTCAACGGTCCTTTGTATGCATCACGTATTTTGATCCATTTACGTCTGAACGCAATTTACGTGTTACGTTTATTCCACGAGGAAATGTTGAGCCTTGTCTTTGTAAATTTTTCATGTTCATTCGGTTACGATGATCATGCAATGCGAATGCGCATTACAAGGCTTATACATACTGGAATTAGTTTTAGGTAAAGCTTTGAAGCGTATTCTTGTAATTTAATAATCTATATTAAACGTTAACTGAAAATATAAAGTTTAAGACCTGAATCTCAAATATATAAAATGGAAAAACTAACTGCTAATCTGATCGGTAGGTGAACGCAATTCACAGATGCGCTGAACCTTTTTTACTTTTATAATGGTGAGCCTGAAATTTATTACCGTGCAGGCATTATTCAGAGCTTCAGTAGCTGAGACCTGTTGGTTAAAGTAACTAAGAGTTCCGCTTTTCCCGCGTAGTCAGATCACCCTCAAGGCACCAGGCAGTGTATCAGTGCGTCGTACCATTCCATGTTTTCGTCTCCGTAAATGAATACAATAAGTTTAATTTAATCGGATGTCCAGAGAGCATGATTTCATAATTCTGTCGAACAGCTTCGAAACGTTGGTAGAGTTATAGCGTCATTAATGACACATTCGGCGTTCGGCGACGGCGCTAATAAAACCGAATATTTCACGTATCGCCGAGCCGAACATTACCATAAACAATTTTCGATTCAGCTGCTGCATCCATGATTCAATATTTTTGCACTCATCCAATTTTCAGTTAAAGCAACTCAATTCTCTCTATTAATATCAGCCACGCGAGAAATAAGCGTCGTCAGAGCGAAATAACATTCATACACATGTATAATTATTTTGCAAAAAATGTGTATTCATTTCGTTTTAAATATCACACTTCACAGTCAAAGGAATAAAAGATACGATAATAATAAAACTCGACTGCACTATTTTGACACAATTCTTTTTCGTATATCTTATTACAAAAAAAAATGTGCAATTATTGAAAAACTGCTCAGGATCTAACAAAAGAAGGTTACGTTTCCAATCGGTTGTTGAATATACAAGAAAATTATGCCTGGCTTACTGTTTTCCTAAATACTTATAGGAAACGTTAATTTCGCAAAAAGTGGGTGTTGTACCCAGACGTCTGATGTAGATAAAAATACCACTGTCAGTAACTGAAATAGCTAATAATAGAATCCTATATACTCTCTGTTACTTGGAAATAATCCTCAAGTATTTTTATACACAGGTTATTTGAGAAGAGTATTCGTTTATTACCCATTCCATGTTTATCGACACTAAGTACTGTAAATAAGTTTGGTAAAACATAATTTGTACATGTAAATATACATGTGCTCACAATGGTATAAGTCTACCAATTTTTTATTCACGTACCTATTTTATTTGGGACAACAACCAAAAAAATTTGGCGGATAAGAGAGTAAAGCGTAGGTAAACATTAAAATGTAATGATGTAATTTATGTGAGAACTATTTCAAAATGTTTTTCACGTGTGTATTCTAAATCGGCAAAGAGCCTCAATCCAATTTCGTAGCGGGTACGATTTCTAGACACATAATATATGCTACGCCACAGCAGAAATGTAATAAGACTCTTAGCTATTTCCTTCATTAATTGAATGTTACATAATACGGAGGTTATTGGTTTCGCCAATATTGCTAAATTATAGTAAAGTAGTACAATGGTATGCAAGCTACAAAGCAGTCGTGAGCATTGTTGTAATTTAACTGATATTAAGCTAAAACTATGCAAATATTTTTTTCTATACAATGTATTCTATAAAGAGCAAAAAAAAGTGTTCTCAGAAGCTACTGGACAGATTAAAAAAACACGGAATAGCATAGTTAATCGAGTCAAATTGTGGATAGCACACGGGCGAAACCACAAAAGGAAGTTATTAAAATATTAAGAATAATAATGATAACCAGTAAACCAAAAGCACCACAGTGATCTAGCGCACTGCTAGCGCGTGCAATTACGAGAGACATTTATTACGTAACCTAATTTCGTGAGCCGATTAGTAGTTTAACGAACTAGTGCCGTTTCAGCGATTAACTTGGAATGGTTCGCGCTCTATACTGGCTATTAGTCATAATCTCGACACGCTGTTTGTAATTCTGTTGCACGCAGGCATTTACACGGAACTCTGCATTACTTACTTACGTACTTTGTACTTTAAAATTGTAGCTTAATATAGAATGGAGGTTTTGTCATACAAATGTGGAAATTTCTCAAAGACTAAGTTAACCGCATAGACACGTGAGTTTTCTTATATTAAGAACATCATTAGCATAGGATCGTCAGATTGCAATTGTTCATTAATTTCCCTGATATATGCATCTTAATTAACTTGATTTCATATTGAAAAATGAAAATATTGAAAGCGTACACACGTTTGTGAACAGACTTAACAAAACCAATTGATAACTTTTATTATTCGTACCTGTTAGCATCCTGATACCAAAATCAAACAGAAAAATTAAATTACGGCTTTACGCAACACCAATTCGATTTGCTCGCGATAAACACTGGGAATTACAAGTTCAATTGCGAAATTAAATCCAATTCACGGACCAAACTGTTCGTTTGTGACGGGCTTTTGTAATTTACGCAAACGTCAGTAAAACGTTTCGGCGCTCGCAGTTCGCGGGCTAACAGTTTACCAATAAAAATGTACCGACTACGTCCGTACGTTAACCATAACGTATTAGAAGCAGTATGTTGATTTCCGGAGCCATTTCCATTTCATGACGTATTGCATAACGTTACGGAATCACGATTTGCTCTAACATATATTTTGTTTGTCGTAACAGTACGGAAGTATAAACTTGGGGAAATGTAGCATCGTCAAGGGCACGCGCCCATAGAATACACTGATAGGTATACCCCAAGGAAATCATTATCTCGCAATTGGATTTTCCATAAAAGTTGCAACATAATTTACTTTTGTTGACGCCTTCTTTTCATCTCGCCCGTTTTGTCTTTATTCTTTCTTTATCTCAATTTGTTTCTTGAAGCGAATATGCCACATTTGATTTATCATTGGACAGATATTTAGGTGGAATTGAGACTGTTCAATTTAGTTTGTTGTATGATTTTGTGCCGCTTTTTAGTGAGATTATATTAAGAGCATGCTTCATTGATTCATGATATATTAATATATTTATTAAATTTCAATATACATACATACATATGCTCACGCCTGTATTCCCCGAAGCGGTAGGCAGAGGTTGTTGTCATATGAACACTCACTTTTCACCGAATATGATTAAGTGACAATGTGACAGATGGTGAGTCCATCGCCGTCTCAGACACTATACATACGTCTTTGAATTACTTCTCAGACATATGTAGGATTCCTCACGATGTTTTCCTTCACCGTAAAGCACGTGGTGTGAAAACAATGTACATAAGTTTTATGAAAAACTCATTGGTACAGGCCCCACTGGGATTCAAACATGCGTCGCTTGCGCAGCAGACGATTGCTCAAACCCCAAGGTCATCACGGTTCTAATTTATTATTTAAAACAAAAAAAAATATCAAATTTATTTATTGAAAACCATTTTTATATCACCAAATAAGCCTATAATTGAGGGAAATATATATCGTCGTATAAGATGTAGAGCGCCGGGAATACGGGGTACAAATGGCTAGAATCCATAGACATAAAGAATGATAGTTTTAGGGAACATAAAAGGGAAGGGCGAAATTCTGTGGTACTAAAACATTTCAGCAACACGGATTACCCGTGTGTTGCTCAGATATGCCACGAAATGGAAAGGCGGCATCTTATTTGGTTAAGAATCATCGTCCGCGTAAGACGGACTCCTATCAATTCGGGCTAACTCCACTAGAAATTTTAGACCGAGACGCTTATTAGCATGCTTCAATGTGTGCGTGCGTGTACTGCCATGCAATGTTTGTGTAGCATAAGTGAATACATGCATGGAAGACCGACCACTGACACAGAAATTGACATTTAAACATTTTTAGTGGTATTTTATGTGAAGAGATAAGAAAAAGAGCCGTGGCAGCTTTTGGATCGAGCAGTCACCTGCTAGCGGTGTAACTTGTGTACATTTATTTCACACCACGTGCTTTACGGTGAAGGAAAACATTGCAGATGAACCTGGATTTGTCTAAGAAGTAATTCAAAGAGTATTATGAGCCTGAGACAGCGATAGACTCAACATCTGTCACGTTGGCACTTAATCATCTTCGGTGAAAAGTTGGTGTTGTTATTACAACCCCTCTACCCATTCTGGGAATACAGGCGTGAGCATATGTAGGTATGAATGAGGAAAATGTATCCAAAATAGTTTTGCTTATGAATGTGTGGTTACAATGGAGAGTAAGACCTAAGAAACGATTAATGGATACACAATCCATTAATCGTTACTTAAATCTTCTGTCATAGGATGATATGCCTTGAAAGGCAGTAACTAGAGATAAGACGTCTTATAGAGTGAAATGGAAGCTAAAATCACCGCCGGTCGACCTCTAAATAAAGTGTGATAAGGACAGGAGGATGATGATGGTGGATTGAAGCAGATTTTTAGTATGAGTTTATTATCCGGAAGTCCACTCTTCATACGTGTAATCAGATGCCCTTATCCACTCATGCCTACTCATTATACTTTTAGAAAATAACTTCCTTACCTCGTATCGTATTTGTTTGAACTCATATGTAACTCTTATACTCACTATAATAAAGGTTTTTGTTCATTGTGATTTAAGGGACATCGATTTATTCATCATCAGATCATTGGCATCACCAAATTATCTCATATCTCTAGCACCCCAGTGAATATGACCATCCAAATTAAATCAAAATAAACAGGTTCGTTGTTACATCGAAGCAATATTGAATTTCCGAATAGAGACCTGAGTAAAATGCCCATTCTTTGAATGCCACTTGATAGCATAAATTTAATATCGTGACCGAGAGCCATCCAATGGAACTTTTGTAACAAATTTCATTTATCTCCTCCTCCCAGAGGAATTTCATAAAATCGATTGCTATCAAGATGATTTAAAGTTAAAATTAATGGAATCCGTTTTTGTTTGTTAATAATAGAACTTAATCTATTTGATAATGGTTTCGAAGATTATGATGGAACATCAACGATTCAATAAAATGTGGTATTGAAAGCTTTTATTGAATTCTGCCTATATTCAAATTTACGATTCTAATTTATTATAGTGCTTGATTAAATTTGCATTTGCTTCGATTCTTACGATTTGAATTTTCTGATAAGTGGTTATCAATTGATACTGCGGGAGATTTGATATCCATGTCAAATATTACACAAACATGTCTTGTAAGTTAACACTAGACGCTTTCAAAGGAGATGATAAGCTTAGAAAAAGCGCCGGCCGTCGGTACCACAAGAGCCCTGGGCTATTGAAGCGTAGCCCCCTGGCCTGTGTATTGTGTTATCGACACGAGTAATCGGTTTCCTACGTCATAAATCTCCGGAGCAATTAATCATGAGCCTGACCGCGATGGCGGCCGGTGGATGCCGCCCGCCGCCGACACCTCCCTAGACATCACTTTTTTTCCAACTGTCTTTTGTTTTGACACGTGTACTTATCCCTATACAATGCCACAAAAAATAGTCGGACAATACCTTAAAATACGATATTATACCGCACATTTTTATGGCTTCTGGAGGTCTCGGAAAAAACCCAAGCGGCATTTTAATTTTATTGCCTTGATGTCTTTACACAAAAAATATCACCTCGCGTTAACTACATGAACATTCAATTTTATTATCGTCTAATAAATCATTCAGAAGTAAAATAAAAGATAAAAGTGAGTATTATGGTTTCAACTATTTGCGAGATTGAATATCGGCGAACCATTTCCGCATATTTCATAATGGATGTCATTTTTTCGATGGAATCGAGAGTTGGGATCTCCACGATGCATATATCACTGAGGCTCGGATAAATCACGACATGATCTCTGATCACAAGTTGGGAAAGTTTAACTTTTCGGTACATTCGAATAAATCAGTGCCCTCAGCCGTGAAATTAAAGCCAGGCAGTGTGAGAAGTTCATACGAAGTCTATCAAAAACTTTTAGAAAACTACGTTGCGTTATTCGATTTGTTCCCGTCCATCCATTGCCTCAATTGGCAATCGACACATCGGCGAATGACATCTTTTTGATGTCGATATCTCATGACTAACATTTTCATTGATCAGGAACAATAACCCAGATTGCAGCAACTGCAATATGTGCATAAGTAAGTAGAATGATATAGATATAGTATTTTTTTTATCAGAATGAAGAAATGTCAATCGCTAATGACGTTTCAGAGCTGCTCAAGCAAACTAGTGCACTAAGGTCCCTGCAGGATTAAAAGTAGATGAATACAAAATACACCTGAAAATACATTTGCTTTGACAAACATTTGCTTTTACTTTCACTAAAAGAGTCGTGGTGGCCTTGGGGTTTGAGCAGTCATCTGCTACGCAAGCGACGCAAGTTCGAATCCCAACAGGGCCTGTACCAATGAGTTTTTCTAAAAAACTTATGAGTAGTGATATCACACCACATTTTTTTACGGTGAAGGAAACCTGCATATGTCTGAGGAATAATTCAAAAACGTATGTATAGTGCCTGAGACGGCGATGGGCTCACCCTCTGTCACTTTGGCACATATTACTATTCGGTGGGTGTTGTTGTTACAACACCTCTGCGTACCCCTTCGGGGACGGCGTGAGCATATTTATTTATTTATTTTACTTTCATATTTTTTTCCACCTAGAGGTAGTCGTGTTACAAATCACTGCACTTGAGCTTAGAAAAGATATTGGAATGGGGTGTGAGCCCGCAATTTATTTAAAACACATCGTAACTTATCAAAACCGTGAGAAAATATTGCTTTTAGCACTTTGATCAACAAATTACTATAATAATTACATTATACAAGTTAAATTGTGGTAAATCTGAGAGCAAATGATAAGTGAAAGGACCTCCATTAATTATGTTAAAAGTTAATTCGCGCAAATTAAGCTCTGTGAGTAATGGCCATGAATAATTTTATTGCTTGCATGATTAATATTTTGACGCAATAATTTGTAATCACGTTACTCGAAATTAAGCAATAGTCACCTATTTAGGCATCTTTATTAAACGTTATAGTTTTATCATGTTTCATGTTGTTACTCCGAATATAACATGGGTTATGCAAAGTGAATAAAAAAAAAATTCACTTTATTTTTCAACTAACAATGTGTACCCTATATCATTAAAATAAGTTTTTAGAAGTACAAATCTCCAGTTCCCATTATTTTGATTCCTATATATGCACGTTTACAATGACCCGTTATGTAAGGTGGTTCAGAAGGGGATGAACCTAAAGGTGTCACGGCTTTATTGCCGACCGTGACAAACGGTTATTATGAAGATGGCTCACTTGCAACACGTACCGCTTGTGATTATTCAAGGGGAATTTTTACTCTGTGCAAACAGGATAATTAAATAAGGTTCTGCCGGATAAAGTTACTTATACTGTGAACTCTTTTATGAAAGCGTAAAAGAGCTTAATTGTTGTAAAATATCTTATATGCAATATGATTAGTAAGAATAGTATATATGTTATATTAAGCACGAGTTTAACTTCTATGACTAAATTATTAGTATTTTTGAGAAAGGTAAAATTCGGAGCTACCGAAGAAAGTGTATAAAGAGATGCATGAATGTGGATTGTAGCATGTGGCAATTGGTGGTCTCTGCCTACTCCCATGGGATACAGGCGTGAGCATATGTATGTATGTTGTATGAGGTATATATGAAGTCCCTTTGCAAACAGGGGAACCTTTTGCTTCCATGACAAAAGGTTTTGCTTTGAAGGGTATCTGATCAGAATGAACGTGACGCCCGTTAGAAACGACTACAATCAAATTATGGGATTCGGCTTTATAATGTTCTACGTGAACATTATAAAGCCGAATCCCATAACTCATTAAAAATAAATAATCAACCCTTTCAAATTTTCATGCAGACAGCCGTATTTGAAATTTCTTCAAACAAATCCCCTTGCGATGATTTGTCAAAAGGAGCTTTTCAGCTAAGAGTGTTGAAATAATTAGGGGTAGGACTGCGAAGGAAGTAACCTACTGAATAATAAGAACCATCTTCCGTTTACACGCGGGGATGTACCTCTACCGTGTATGGCATTATCTATTAATTTCGTATTCACTCCTCCTTTTAATAAATCTATATCTATGCGTACATCTATACATTTATCTTTACATAAAGATTAATAAAATTAAACTGTCTGTTTGTTATTCCTAATGAAAAACTTTTCACTAATTGCAAATGAAAGTAAATATGGTATTTCGATAAAAAATCCAGCATTTTAATATGTAGTCGCCTATCTTTTTGTTTCGCTTTTTAACGAACGGCTCTATTTTCACTTTCAGATAGCTGATGTTACAAGTAATAACTTAGACTGCTATTATTTTAGCAAAAAATATCACTCAGTTACATAGTTTTTATTGTTAAGCCTACGCGGATAACACCGCAGGGCACAGCTATTGCTAATAAATTGTTTAGCCTTCACACTACAATCATTTGTCGGCTTACAATTAGCTGATATCATGAACGTCCAAAGTATTAAAAATATATAAAAAAGGCAGTAAATACTTTCGTTGGTGAATGTACAGCGTAAACACAGAACAAAGTTAGTTGAGAAGCGCAGTGCACGTCCCATTTATATTGTTTTATGGTTTCTTTCCTTCCACGGAGGTTTCTGCTCAGCTAGAAAATGTGGATCCGTTTCCCAACCGTGGTTTTTATTATCGCGTTGAATGGATACACTGGCGAATCTATCACCGCCGATGTACGACGGTGCGATGCGTCACGGCACGCTGAAAGCCTTATGTGATAAGGAATTTTATAGAGTTAGTTTAGTGTTGAGACGCTGTTCCACCCGAGAAAGATGTTTAGATCGATCTTACTTTTTATGCACGAACGAAAAAGAAAAACCATGAATGCTGCTTGAAATCAAAAACACCAAGTCTCTAAGCGCTGGAAATCCTCTTTGGGTAAGCTAGAGCTGAGCTAGAGAAAAGTGTCATTCAACTTTACGCATACGTAAGTCTTTTTAAATTGTAGAAAATAATGAAACTAAGCATTATATTTGAAAGTATACCTAAGTATTTACTCATTAAAAACAGCAAAAAGAAACAGGATATTCAGAGTTTTCATATTAATTAAATTGGATTTGCAAAGTTGTTGGCAGGTAAAGGTGGTTAAAGTTCTGGACTTGCCAGCTTGTCTATTCTTTTCCAACTCGAATTGATTTGATCGGATTCACTTGGAGTTTTGCAGATCTTAGCAAAAGTTTGAGTAAACTTGTGCCTCGGAAATAGGTTTAACTAAAGATGAAAGAAGTGGTTTCGAAGGGAAATCATTCTTCACCGACTCGGATAGACTTATGGGAAGTGACAGTGATTCATAACTTTTGCGAAATTGAACAATACGATTCAATCCTTTATCTAGTCTGTATTTATTGTGTTCTAACTATGCTCCGGGGTTTTACCCGCGTAGATTTAATTTCATCTTTGGCCCGCGGAATCCTAATGTTTTTTTTAAATAGTATGTATATATAGAGAAGTGGCCTAAGTTACTCCAACTTAGGCCACTTCTAAGTTACTCCCTCTAACGTTTGATATCTTCTAGTGAAAGTTAAATTCGGCCGTCAGATGGCACTATTTCTACAAATCTGCGTTTACGTCAACGCGATGACTTGTGACGGCGATGCTAAGAAAACTCGCACTAGGCACTCTGTGCATATATAATATAAAAATAATCGTCCCGTCGAGTCTCGGACGGAATATGAAATGCCAATGCACTGGAGGCCACCTATGATCGTTTAAGCAGTGCGTATTACAGAACTTCTTAGCTTTGACGTGTAATTTTACTATACCGAAGTGAAACGTCAAAGCTCAGAAATTATTGAACCGCTCTGCCGATGATGGGAGGCGCCCGGGAGATAAACGTATCGCTAAGTAAGTATGTGGTGTGTAAATAATATTCTCTTAATAAATAGTAGAAATTGTGAATTAGATTCAATAAAATTTGACAGTTTCGAAAAATTTTAAATACGCACGTTAATGAAGGAAATGCTGAAGCGAAATGCCAAGGTTTGTTGGAAAACCCACTGTCGGGTCTCAATGAGGTGAAACCTCTTTTTTGTTTTGCCCAAAATAAACTCTGCTTTTTGTCTTTGAATCTTTGGGCCCATGTGCGGAACGCACCATAAATCAAATCCCTCAATAAATCTTGACTGCGTGAGAATTTGCCCAAGACATTTTGTTCTTTTTAACCTCGATAGAATTAATGTCACTGTTCTTTTATAAGTACCTTTTACCAATTATTGCTAAGTATTAAGTGCCTTATAAATTTCGTGTGTGTCAGAGCGTACGGTTGGTTTCAATTTCTAAGGAATATGTAGAATTGTCTTGACAAGTCTACTTACTAATCACGAATAAGCTATTGGCTCTAAAGTTGGATAATAGTATAGTCGAATGAATTTATGTATCGAAAACTATCAAAATAGTCACAGTATAACGTAACATGTAAATACATAATAGCTTAAGAGATTAAAATCGAATATTAGAATAAGTACTTATATTCATACAATTAGTAAAAGGCTTGCACTTCGGGAACAAGACCAATTTTTGATAGGATTTGATCATCAGTAAGCCTTTGTGTAATGCCCGGATTTGATAATATCCGATCCCTTTAGAACGCTTTAAGAAACCCTTAATCTTTCGCAGCAAAATTAAACCATTTGTAAACGCTCAGCGACTGAGGGGAGTAAATCAATCTATACATTGAATTAGTTGATGTTGAACGGGCGATTTGGGTAATATTTTAGAGGCGACGGCAATAGAATGGGGTATTTTGCACTCTGAGCACGTAGTAGCCTATTCATCAAGTCGCCGAGCCATTACCGCGCCGGCACCTGCACGATCCCTAGTTTGTATTATGCTAGATTATTCCCAGCCCTCATTTCCCTACACTGTTACCAGTAACTTGTTGAATTATAATTAATGTTTAGCTTTCGATAGTTTTAGCTGTGTACCTGCCTATGCAAACACGTCGCGGTCCTTGAAATAATTTGGTGCCAGTAACGCAAGTGAACACACTCGGACGACTAAATAAATATTTGTTGCTTCACAACCAGTTGGTCCGCTCCGAACGAACTTGTACAAGGGTCTGTGTAACGCTCATCCAAACCAAACATACGCATCGGAGAAGAATCGGCATACCATGTAAATATCATTTAAATTGTAACGTTGCGCCTAGTACGCGCCGTTACATTTAACTAAATAAGTAATAATTTATCTATTTTCTATTAAAATACTCATATTACTCCTAATTAGCTATAACTATACTCCTACTATCATAATATCAACTTAATTACCTATAAAACTAACTTAAAAGCTAATATTATCAAATACCTAAACTAATTATAAATTGAATGAAATATAAAATAGCTAGAATCGTGCACAATGACTCAATCCGAGCGTAGCATCGGGGATCGTCGGGAGCTGTCGGCAATGTTGTGCGCAGTAGCTTGCGCACCGCGCTCTTTTGTTTTGCCGCGCATTCGCATCTCCCGCCACTGCGACGGGGGGCTTGGCGGCGTTTGGTCACTCCACTCGTTGTCGGGATAGCCCGCCAAAACCTAACTGCTATGTACTAAACATACTAACATACAATATATTTGTTGCCGATCCCGCTGGAGTGAGTTCCTAGTGTATTTTTATTAAGTGTAGCTATTAATAACTGTGTAGTGCTGTGCCCATCTTTGTGTATTGTTCTCTCTAACATCTGCTGGCTGAGGCTGCTCAGCAATGACTAGGTGCTAGGGTTATAGGGTAGGATGCTGAGCTGAGACTAGGGCATGTCCGTGCATGGTCGAGCGAGCTAATGCCTGATGTTCCATTCCAGGATCCTGGTGACATAATTACTCAACACTTACTACTGGCCCGGACCCTACATCTGGTGCAGTTCCTGCCTCCGCCCAAACCCTACTCCTGGACCAGTACCTACCTACCTCCGGCCCAGACCCTACCTCTGGACCAGTCCGCCTCCAGTCCAGGCACTACCCTGGACCAGGCGCTATTTACCTTCCTTAGGAAGATCAGGCTGCTCCCAGCCGGACCCTTGCCCCTACGTCAGGCCAGTGTTCCCCTACCTACCACCTACCTCTACTCACCACCACTAGTGAAGGAAACAGACGTTTAATAAACGAACCCACTTATAAATATTAACCACTCTTTTTATTTCTACACACTACCTATCCTGTTCCCGGGTACCGAAGCCTCTTCTTCCCTCCCCCGGGACAAAATATATGTCTCTAGTACATATACGGTTTTGACGAGTCGATCGGATTTTTAACGATATATCTACAACATCTTTAAAGTTTTGAATATGAGGATGAATTATTAGGCATTTAAGAACGTCATAGAACTGACCACGGTTCTGACCGTTTACGGTAAAATTAAAATCTGTAAAATTTTACCAATATTTTTTTAAGCATACATAATAATACTACGTAAAGTCGGCAACTTTATTTAATACGGAATAGTAGAATAAAGAATGGTTATATCACTTTGTGAGATGTCGCTCGTTAGCGACGCTCAGTGGCCTGACAAATGTTCAAAAGTAAGAATAAAGTACATTGTCTGCAGTTTATTAGTTGTTAAGGGACTTGTACGGAATGGAATAAAATAAATTAAGTATGCGTAAAATATGTTTGTCATAAGAATATTGCTCATGCCTACATTAGGCATTTTTTTTTTTTTTTTCCGACATGGTCTCTCGCAGTTGGTAGGGGGGAGTTACCTCCACTGCTTAACCGGACTAAAGGGCGAGACCCAAGGGCCTCCAGCCGAGCTTAAACTTAAAAACTAAGCAACACAGCTAAGGGCACCCCGGTGCGGGGTTCGGACCTCGGCTTAGGGCGTTGCTGGGGGATGAGCTAGGGAGCTGGATCTGAGTGGTATTATTTAGGGACATGTTTAAGGCTAGTGGCTCGGCGCGCGCCGGCCCTAGCAGAGGACGGGGGGGACGGTGACGTAGAGTTCGCGACGAGCCTCGCCGGCGAGGACGGAACAATGGTCGGTTTGGTGTGTGCTTTTGAGACATTGCTTGCTGAAGCAATGTGATATCGTCGTCAGGGTCAGTAAGGACATGCCTCGGACGGCGTCGGGTGGAGATTTGGGAGGGGGTATATCGGGCGGCCGATACGATTAGTGGATTGGGATGTTTTTCAGCAGATTCGAAAAAACGCTTAGAGGCGCTTTTCATAAACTGTTTTATGGTGGGAATTTTGAAGTCTACATGGAGTTGACTATTGCGAACGTACCACGGGACTCCCGCAGCCTTTCGCAAGAATTTGTTTTGGAGGACCTGCATTTTATGGATGTTAGAGCTGCCCGTGTGTGCGAAAACAACACTGGCGTATGTCATAATGGGACGGATGCAAGAGAGATAAATTCTCAACTTAGACTTAAGTGACAATTTACTCCGTGCATTTAGTAGGTAGTGGAGTCGACCAAGGGCAAAGGAAGCACGTGACCGTACTTTCTTTGTGTGGGATGCAAAGGACAACCTTTGGTCGAGGATGACGCCTAGGTATTTGGCCGTGGATTCCCAAGGAATCGGTTGGCCGAACATGGTTACAGATGGAGGAGGATCGTGATATCGGTCGCCAGAGCGGCAGAAGAGGACAGCTGCGCTCTTATCTGGGTTGACTTCAAATCTCCATTTCCGGAACCATTTGCCAAGGGCATTGGCTGCGGTTTGGAGATGTTTGGCGATCGTATGACGGTCTCTGCCTCTATAGTAGATAGCCGTGTCGTCGGCGAAGAGAGCTAGATCGGCACTGGGACTTTTGGGGATATCGCTGGTGTACAGCGTGAAAAGGAGTGGGGAGAGCACGGAGCCTTGGGGGACTCCAGCACGAATGCGGCGAGGGGAAGATAATGAGCCCTCGATGCGATATCGGAAGGTGCGATTCGATAAGAAGTCTCGTATGATGAGCACGAGTCTGTCAGGCACACCGATTTGGTAAAGCTTATATAATAAGCCATTGTGCCAGACTTTATCGAATGCTTTCGCTATATCGAAGAATAGGACACCCGTTTGCTGTTTGACTTGGAATCCCTCACTTATGTGTTCAACGATGCGATGCACCTGTTGAACACACGAGTGCTTGGTTCGGAAGCCAAACTGCTCGTTTGGGATGAGATTGTGGAATTCAGCAAAGTGCTTTAGTCTTTTGAAGATCAACCTTTCGTAGATCTTCGCGAGAGTTTTGAGGAGACTGATGGGGCGGTAACTAGAGGATTCGGATTTGGGCTTACCAGGTTTTGGTATCCCTATGACAACTGCTTCTTTCCACGATTGTGGGAAGATGTTGTTAGAAAGGGCAGCGTTAAAAATGGCTGTCAAGAAGACAATGATGTGGAGGGGAAAGAGTTTGACTACTTTATTTGTTATCCCGTCGGAGCCAGGAGACTTCCTAGGGTTGAGATCCTTGATGAGAGATTGAACCTCATCGACTGTAACTACTGGGACTGGATTGTCTGGGTCCTCTATTGGGGGCTGAGCTACCCTTCGTTCAACCTCGGCGTCCACCTTTGTGAGATGGGCCATGTCTACTTCTTGGGAGCTGGGAGAACATTGGGATTCTAGATTGTCGGCAAGGCATTCGGTCTTTTCGTCATCGTCGAAGGCGGGACTACGGCCAGGACGATTAAGAGGAGGGATGCTGCAGGCTTCTTTGACTCTGAGCTTGCGTTGCAAGTGCCAGAAAGCCTGGTGATTAGGGGTAAGGTTAGCCAAGAAGTTATCCCAGCGGGCTTCCCTCATTTCATTCATGCGCCTTCTTACTTTGGCTTGTAAGTGGTTCATAAATGATCGGTTGGCTGCTGTGGGGTAGGTCCTGTAAGCTCGGATAGCCGCGTTTTTCTCCGTCACCAGTTCACGCACATCGTCCGGCAGCCTCCAGCGATGATCATCCATTGCTGGGACCTGCCGGGAGCAGCTGTTAACTGCTGTTTGTACGTGACTGGTGAGGGAGTCAATTGCGTTTACCGTGTCTACAATGGAGGTTGGGGTCGGTTCGGGGAAGGGCAAGGGAGTAGACTTGAGGTTTTCCTCTAGTTTCCTCCAGTTAGTTGCCGTTTTCATGGGGGTAGGTTGACTAGAGTCAGGGGGACCTGTACGGGGGGTAAGACTCAGTACAACAGGACGGTGATCGGAATCAAGCTCGTCTATTGATTCCATAGAATTTAAACGAAGGTTTATATTCTTTAGAATCGCCAAGTCGAGAACGTCCGGACGGTGATCTATGATGGCTGGGTAATGCGTGGGGTGCATGGGAGCTATAACGTCGAAGTTATGAATGATACTGAGGTAATTGAGTTGATTACCTCTGGAATTTCGAGTGCGGCTATTCCACGACTCATGTTTGGCGTTTAGGTCTCCTGCCACGATGACAGAGTTGCCTAAGCTAAGAAGTTTTACGATATCGGGAGCGATATCGCCTTGTTTGTTGGGTGCGATGTAAGCCGAAACTATTATGATTGGTTCATGTCCAGTCATGCCTAGCCGACATATTGATGTTTCGATTTGAGAGAGGTTGGGGGGATCCATAGGAATGCAGTAAAGAGATCTTTTATAATAGATGAGGGTGCCTCCTTTGGCGGAATGGGTTCTATCGTTGCGAACTATTTCATAGTTCGCAATTTTGGGATCGCGGTTGGAGGGTTTGAGGAAGGTCTCTTGGAGGAGAAAAATGTCTAATTGATGTTCTCGGAGGAAAGTAGCGATCTCGTCGCGTTGGGTGTTAATGCCATTGGCATTAAAGAACCCTATCTTGAGGGATCTGGGTTTGATTTTTCCTCCTAGGTTGTGTCTCTCCATTATTGGACCGTATCAAAGAAAGAGGTGAGGGCTGTGGTAACGTGAGCGAACTTGCTCATCGTAGCCATGACGGAGGCAATGTTACCGCGAGAGGCGCGGAGTTGCTCGGCCATCTGGTTCAAGCTACGGATGTCAACCGCATGGAATAACTGGCTCAGAAAAGCCATGTTATCGCCAGTCACGTTGGCTTCCGGGGCTTGAGGAGGGGGACCCATAGGGGTCGGTGCCGGAGGGGCTGCAGGCGAGCGTGGAGCTGCCGTGGGAGGTGTGCCTTTTGGCTTAGGGGGTTGCATGGTGGGGATGGCCATTAAGGGAGGGATGGCCGTAGATTGGGGAGCTCTCGGAGGAGCGAGTTTGGGGAATGCGCGCTGATGGTTCAGTGCGTTCCAAGGGGAAGGTCTTTGAG
Organism: Watsonalla binaria; assembly: GCA_929442735.1. NCBI lineage: Eukaryota > Metazoa > Arthropoda > Insecta > Lepidoptera > Drepanidae > Watsonalla > Watsonalla binaria. The sequence continues at coordinate 6,270,766 of OV838932.1, forward strand.
GGCTAAGGCGCTCAGGGAGAGCAGAGGAAGGGAGGTTTTCCCTGGTGTTGCGAGCTTGAACTCGCTTTACCATTTTGGGGTGGGGACGAGGGGCTTTTGGGCAGCCGCGATAGTTCGCAGGGTGGCCCGATTGACCGCACAGAACGCAACTAGGCGGCTCTGTGCAGAGTGAGATGTCCTTGGGACGGGGGCAATCGCTTGTGCCGTGGTCACCTAGGCACTTAACGCACCTGGGTACGGCAAAGCAATTGCGGGAAGAGTGGCCATATAACTGGCACTTGTGACATTGGCCGATTTGGCCGCGTTTGTTGGGGGCTTCGACCTTTAAGCCAGATAATTGGCATACGGTCTTAATATTGTAGATGCTTTTTGAGGCGGGAGAGTGCTTACATACGACAAAGACCATGTCGTATATGGCACTGTTGCGGGCGCCGTGCATGCGATGCACCTCGAGGGCGGGGATGTCTTGCGATTGAAGATCGCACAAGATAGACTTTTCGTCTCTTCTCTCTATCTCTTTGGGGATGCCGCGGATTACTACGCGGAGGAGACGATCCTCGGGGAGGTCGTAAGAGTGAAAGGCTACTTTCCTAGCCTGTAACATTTTGGTCAGAGACCTGAAGTCGGTGGAGGTAGGCACCGAGACTTTTATGCCATTGGCGGTGGTGCGGGCGTTAGTATAAGCAATGCGATTCGCATTGCACCACGCCGAGACATCGGTCCACTTCGCCTTATCTTGGATGAAGATAGGCGGTGGGATGGGCTCCTTCCTCGAGGATGAGGCTACGGGCTGAGAGGGTGGGGTGGCGTCAGAGCGGTTTTCCTCTGAGGGAGGAACCGCCTGAGCAGATTGGGAGGCTATCGGTTTGGCGGAAGTCTTGAGAGACTTCGCCGGGGTTTGACCAACAGAATCGCTTCTTCTTGCGCCCTACAACGACATTGAAGTCGTCATCGACGGAAGTGTTCGAGTCCGAGTTGGACTCGGAGGCCATGTCCGCGTCGATAATGACGTGACGGCTGGGAGGGCAGTCGGGGCTTGCCGGGGACTCATCAAACCTAATTAGGTTTGGTTTTGCTGGGACGGAGGGCGCCGCAGGGGCGTGAGTGGGGGGCTCGATGGCCGGGGAGGGGCTTGATTCGCCACAGAGGTTGGCGAAATCTTCTGGGGAGAGGACGGAGCTGGCAACAGCTTGGTTGGCCGGGACTTTGAGGAGGGCCCGAAGAAGGGCGCGGAGAGTGGAGTCGGCCATTTTATAAATGGCAATATTGGGGGAGCAAAAATACCACGCGGTATTTATTTTATTTAATTTCGCGCCTAATCCCCAGGTTGGACTGGCCTGGGGTTGTGTGCGTGTGTGTTAGTCCCTCACTGCCGGGGGGTAGGCAGCTAGGGTTGAGTAGGGTGTGCCCTAAGCTTGTAATCCCGCTGCCAATCTTAATGTGCTACATTAGGCAGTAGGCAGAGGTGTACTTATAGTAGAAACACCCACATTTTGCCAGTTGTGTAATGGGGGCAAACCATATTGCCATTAACCATGCACTAATTAATCCACACTCCGGGCTGCTACTGGGAAATTACAGATAGGAAAAACAAATAACATTTTGCCCGAATCGTTGATCTACTACACCAAAGAGACATACAGAAAATAAGTATTAGGATATGTTAGTCATTGCATACAGTCAATAATTAAAGCGAAGCTTCAGTTAGTATCTACTTGTGTAACTGCTGCCTAAATAAACGAAAAAAGTATAAAAAGTTTTTAAGTATCAAACGAATTTTATAGATACTTAAAACTGCAGCGCCTTTTATTGGAAACCGAGTGAGAGGGAGCGTGTTTTCAGTGAAATTACAGAGTGCAGCGTCGTACAAAATAGTCGGGCATGGCATGCACCTGCCGTAGATCATCTGGTGGGTAGAAAGCACGGCTGCATCCGGCCCAGCTCCGCCATATATCACTGTGCGGTGAGGCCATTAGGGTACCCCAACACGCCAGATTAAAATGTTAACTAACCACCCTTTGTCTTCGCCGCATTTACAATAGGAAGCGGTTGTTTCACCTCCTAATGTTTGTTGCGATCTCCAACACTGATTGCACCTCAGATCGCGTGCTCTATTTATAAACGTGAACCCGTTTTCATAGTGTTGGGCCTCAAAAGAGTTTTTTCTTTAGTTCTGCTTGGCCTACTTGTGTGTTTTAATTTTGTAATTGGTCTGCATTTTGTGCTTAACAACCATTTGCAGCGGATTGAGATGTAGTTTTGCATGAATTCTACGAAACAATTTAAAAAACAGTTTGCGAATGAAAAACATACCATGTGATATTTAGCGAGTTATTTCCCAATACGCGTGTAATACACTGAATCGTTGTTAATGCTAGAACTAACTCTAACAGAATTGGGGTTTGTATTTAAAGTAAATTTTGATTGAACCTATTGGTAATAATTCTACTTAACATTACAGTTAATAACTACAGACTAGCAAAACATTACAGGTACGTTTCTACAAATATTTTACAAATGAAATATTTTACCCTTTATAAATGAAGGTCTTCACTTTAATGAAAGAATCAACGAGCAAGTTTTCGAAAGGTCAGAGTTAAATTATGTTTTCTTGTTTATTTCTGAACGTTTGGAGTAACGTTACACTTAGAAGTCACGACGGTGACGTGGGTGGGGAAACAAAAAGAACAAATTGTTTACACTAGCGAACTTTTCCTTTGTACATTGTTTATTTGACGCGTTATGATGAATAAAAAACATAAACTTCATGAATAAATTAATGACCAATGTGGTAAATATCAGGAAAAAAGCTTTTATGTAAATAACGTATCAAATAAAGGAAATAATATTTCGTTTTCCACATCATTTGATACTCATTCTGGGCAGAAAGAATGGCTAGTCCGCCATCTTGGATGATCCGCCATATTGGAATTAGAATGACGTCATGTAACTTAGTATGCATTGTTTTATACTAATACAAACCGTATAAACACAAAGAAAATTGTTCATAATGTGCATTTCAAATTGTGGTGCTCTATTTATATGGAGTTACTATCAGATTATTTATTTCATCTGAGTATTTGCGAGTCAATATTCTCGTATTCATTGTGGGGTATATGGAATTTACCAGTTACCTGCGTTAGTCCCAGTTGCTGTGATTTCGTTTATTTTGCTTTATTGTTACTCGCGACACGTCCTAGCCTATTCATCACGGGCCAAGGTCTACCTTTGCCTCCATTCTCACGCCGTTAATATTGTTTGTGTAACGCAAATATGTTTTTAATATAACGGGTAGCAAACACCCTGGGATCTGCTCTACAAAGTATGATAAGGAAATTGGAAGGGTTACAAAAGACGGTGAAAATCAAGAACGTTGCGTTGAATTTAAATTTCGTAGCATTATACAATGTAGTCTAAATGGGAAGTGAAATATAACCTCAATGGTGAATCTTACGGCATTTGTAAGTTAAACTTTATGTTATTACAGGTTTACGAGAAGAAACATCCACATCTTATTTCATTAATATTAAGTCATTCTTAGCATATGTTCCACACTGATCGATCAACATATAATTAATTTGTGTTCATAAATTCACAAGTTCATTCAATTCATAAGTTCAATTTCAATTCATAAGTTCATTCAATTCATAAGTTCAATTTCAATTCAATTCAATTCATAAGTTCATAAATCAATGTAATTTAATTGCATTGTATACAATATAGGTATGTATTATATATGGCTGCTGGACATATGTGTGTTCAGTATGTCCAGTAAATATATGTGAACACTATCACGGAAGCAGTATACTATGACGAATGCAGCTATTTTTCCGGCGTTATCATGTATGCACGTCCAATTTTTATTGCTTTTTGTGCGGCAGTTACAAATCGATTTGGCTTTAAGCCAATGGCATCATTTTAATAGTCCTCTGTGCAATTTACAGTAGAATACACATATTTTTATTTATAAGTCCTTGTTATATACTCAATACAAAAATATAATTAACTGAACGTTCAGTTAATTATATTATTAACATAATAGCGTGTGTCTTAATGTCCTCTATGAATTTGTAAACCACACCATGCCTTGCATATAAGTCTATAAATAATAATAAAATATGTTTTATTTAATCAAATTAACAGTATTCGAAGTAATTAGTTTTAAGAACACTTCCTTGTATATAATTAAGTGTCTATTCAATAATTGTAAAATTACAATACATTGTAATTTTCAATATTCCAGTTCACAAAGACATAGATATTTAGAATGTGAGCGAGAGAAAATCCATTGAGAAAATATTTTTACATCATTTATAATATCTTAATATTCAGTAGGTATCTCTTGTTTTCGCTGAGTTCAATTCTCAATAGTATTGCCCGATATTTTCTCTTTCAATACACAATGGTGCTATAAGCGCTCTAGAAAAGTGGAACGTTGAGAAAATATATACAAGATCGGGTTAAAGATCTTTCATACTGCCAATAATCTCTATTCTTCACCAAATAATCACACACCATATTTGATCAGAACAATCGATAGGAAACATTATTGAAAATATACATTTTCAGTTTTTTTGATATTGTGTAAAACAGACTAAGATGGCAGATTCACGTCAATAATAGTGCGCGTTGCGAGTTGTTCCTGAGAAAAAATATAAATGGGGGCCAACTATGATCGTTTAAGCAGCGCGTAAAACCACTTCTTAGCTTTGACGTATAATTTTACGGTACCAAAATGAAAAGTCAAAGCCCAGAAGTTCTTAATACGCGCTACTTAAACCTGATATGATGATACACTAAACAATACGCTAATACAATAAGCTAGCGACAAATTATGACCTTCCAGAAAAAAAATATCTAAAAATATTGATTGCTATTGTTGTCTAACGAATATGTAGCTGCGTTCTTTATTTTTTTAAGCTGAGGTTTGGTATCTTTTGACAATTAAATATACAAGTGGAGCACCTAAAAATCTTAACAATATATGAAACGACGTGGGATACCTATTTACAACAATTAAATCGCGGCATTGGGCATAACAGTATGATTTTTTTTTATTATAATGTTTGCCTCTATCTCAGGGCTATTTATTCGTTGAAAAGTATTACCTAAGTATTGTGCACATACACGATATTCGATGGTATTGAATAGACGAAAATTTACGAAGGAATACTTTGTACCCTTGCGTGGTACGTAAAAAATATAGAATATGTCGGCTGAACAAAAGGTATCGGTGGGTAGGTACGCGAGAAGACGCTCAACAAGCGAACCAACTACAAAGAGCCAGTTAAATGGATAAGAGCCGTCACGAACACAGGCGTTTTTATATTGCCTTCTTTTCATCTAATTCCGATGATCTATCTATAAATAATTTCCGCACAAAATATTTCGCTCAAAAACTAAATTACGACGGTGGGAAGGTTAAGTGTCTGAACATTTATAGTAACTTAATGACTGTATTAGAATCTCAACCTGTCATGCCAATTGTTGCCTGAAGTATTTATTAGATTTCTTGTTTTTTCAATTCCCGTATTCCCAAATAGCGCTTTAAACGACTAAATTAACAATGATTTTTAATAAAACATTTAATCTTATCCATATTCAGCACACGTTATTAACATGACTTGTTAATAGATAAGGTACTTATGCCATAATTTCACGTGACAGTCATAAAATACAATAATCATAAAAGCCACATCAAATTATAGGAGAAGACAGAAAGAAGGGATAATATTGTTTGTATTTTATTAGTGTTTTATACAAGGGCTTTAGTTATGTTTGCGGAATAACAAGCGTTTAACTGCCCATAAAGTGGGATTTATAGCGAACCAGACGTATGGAATCACCGGCGTGCGGGCTTAAGGCTTACCTATTTACTGCTGTCTATTGAAATGTTGCATGTTTATAGAATCGACACAAATAAATACGAGTAATATAATAACGGTTCGTTCCTGTCCAATTATACTAACGAGGGACAATCTGATAAGTATTACATTTGTGCGGCAAAATATTGTGATTGTTAAAATTGTCACATGAAATATCTATATATATAAAAGAAAGTCGTGTTATTTACACTATCTATAGCTCGAGAATGGCTGAACCGATTTAGCTGAAAATTGGTGGGGAGCTAGCTTAGAACCAGGAGAAGGGCATAGGATTAATCCAGCATCCTGACAAAAATCCTGGTCTAGCACATTAAAGCCTTCGCGGGTGAAACCGGGGGCACAGATAGTTTTATGTAAAGCAAGCTAAGTAAGTTCGAATCCCAGCGGCCTGCGCCAATGACTTTTCTAAAAACTGAAGTGCAGTGATTTCATCCTACGAAATCACTGCACTTCAGTTCAGTGCTTTACGGTGAAGGAACACATCGATAAGAAACCAAACCTGTATAATATGTCAGAGAAGTAATTCAAAGATCTTAACTTAACCATATTCGATGAAATGTGGGTCAGCAACACCTCTGCCGATCGGGTCACCTTTGGGGGATGCTTTTGACATGGCGTGAGCATATTTATTTTTATTCTTTATAAAAAAGTTTATCTATGTATTGATTGATACAATTCGGCAAAATACAGCTTGCGGTGTAATAACTTAAAGCTATGTGGGTTCATACATATCATATAACAACAATACCTCTTTAGGGACCTTTGGAAAGACTTTAACGAAAAACAATTTACTATCATAAAAAACCTTTTACAATATAATTAAATTCGCCTTATAAATGCACAGTATATAACAATGTTGTTAGGAAACATTTCTTGAGTGTAATTAGTCTTAGACTCTGTAATATCGTCCACTAATTAGATTTACATGGACTACTATATTTTGTTCCAGTACAGGTTTAGTATAAATAATATAATAAATAATCCTTCGTCGTTTCGAGAAAACAGAAATATAAGAAAGCCATCGAATCAGACATTTTACGAGGGGCTGCGATCAGTTTTGTTCAGATTGTGCCGGAGCTGTGGGGGAGACGAGACGTCATGAGTAAGAAATGCGCAAACACACTCAGAATATTCATGTGTGTTAATATTCATGGGCGTAAGGCACCTGCTGCACTTCAGTCACTTGCTACTGTTAAGGGTTCGCCCACATAAGGGAGGCATATCACGTCATATTCTACTAATATAATAATTTAAAGTTATAAAACCAAAATATAAAAATAACTCATGCAAGCGTTGCGCGCACAATATTTTATTAATAGTTTAATCAAATTCTTTAGATAAATAAAGTAAGTATGAAACTAATGGGTTTTATATGAAACCTGAATAAATTGTTTGTATGAACTAGTTGCATACATACGTCACGCGGACACAGGGCAGGCAGAGAAACTTCTTTCACGCGAAAACTACTGAATGGAGTTTGATGAAACTTTACAATAATATAGTTTATGCATCAGAAGAACACACATAATATATTTTTGTAGAAAAGAAGAAAAATATGAAGAGAAGTCAAATCCTGTGCAGACGGAGTCGCGGACACTAGCTAATAACATTATAAATGGAAAAGTGTTTCCGCCTGCGTGTTTTCTACCTTTAATAGCTAAGGCGGTGTACCGGATTTTCTGAAATTATTAAGTTTTATTTATTTAAATCATATAGTACCGCTGCAAGTTAATTATACTAATTAGAACACATCATAGCTTTGACACCAAGAACGGATTTAAACTCATTACGCGGCGAGCAAAACCTCCATTAATAAATAATCTATAGATTGATAAATTTATGCATTGCAATGCGATGCAACGAACTGAATCATGTGAAATTTTTAATAATTACTGGAATGAAATGATATCTTGTTTTACATAAAATATAGAGAGAGAGGCACCTTAAAATTGAATGAATTATTTGAAAGAAACAAGTAGAAGGTTGAAAAGAATAACTTATTCTGCAGCCACGAATAATATGCGATAAGAGAAAGGAATCGACGATGATGGCTGGGTGTTAATTAACGTTATTAATGAATCAAGTCGGGATATATAAAATGTTCCATTCGGTTACGTCCACTACTCCGCCCTTGCTACGAGAGAAAGCGCAATTACTTATCTGTATTATAAGTCTGGGTACAACGAGAATTGGACGTTAGTATTTATGTTGTGCTAATAGTTTTAATGTGTTGTAATAACATAGTACCCATACCAAACGAGGCATGGGTTATTCGTATGTTATTTAGTGCACAGTGTCTGTATTAACTACGCTTAAACAAGGCTAGTAAATCTCAGGCCTTGACGTCTTTTGATATGTTGGTTGGTATTCAGTAAATATAACTCGCGTATAAGGTATTTAAATTCTATTTTGTTTAAGTAGGTAGTACGCAAGTGACAGCTTTCGCGTATCAGGTGTCAATAGTTTTCAGATTGGTATCAGATTTGTGTATTATCTTTGCAGAATAATATTACACTTTATATTATAATTTATTACATTGTATAAAAAATCCCGCAATATGTGTGCACCTTTACAAACGCGAGACCCTTCCGCGACCGCCGCCGAGTTGGTCTGTATGCATTGCTCTCCCTAGGCGCTCGAGACATTTGTATAATGTCACTGAGTTTATTCGGTCAGATAACGTTATAGCCAAGTAAAAGTTCCAGTTTTGTAACTGTTATAGTTGAGTATTAATCTTTACGTTTGAATATAACGATAAATTAATTTCTCAAGTTTCATTCTATTGGGGCCTGTAATTGAAGAAATATTTTATCATTTACATACTTGTTTATAATTTTTCTTTTAATTAAATTGATTAAAAATTAAATCTAAGTGTATTATACTAGATTTACCCGCGGCTTTGTCAGCGCAATATTATATTTATTTAATTTTATTATGAGGCGAAATACAGAGGCGAGGCATAGTGTACATAGACAATCATAAATTATAACTTACGGCTATGATAAAATAACTGGGAAAATATTATAATTTTGTACGTTGTAAGGATATAGAGGCCACATGCATATTTTTATGAGTTCGTAAATATGTTGTGGGTATCTTAGTCCATCGCTGGATGAAATGGGATCGGAATGACACGATACTTCCAAGGACACCGTGCATTTTATATAGTGCGTGTCTGTTTGTTTGTGAAGATAATTTGATTAGAAGATGTCATCGTATATTATTTCCAATTTCTGACTTCATTTCCCTTTATAACATTAGTGTAATGATTAAATAACTGGCTGTGATTGTGTAAAGATGGCAATAGTATAAAGGTGAAAAGCCTGGATGAGGATCACACAGGACCGATATGAATGGTGCAACAGTAAGGGTGCTCATGCCGTGCAGTGGCTTGAGAAAAGCTGGTGATGATGATGAATTTATCGATTGCAGTATCTTCAGATTACATGTACGATATTGGAAGTTATTAAAAATACCTAGGACATCAATCGCGGGTGGGCTACGTTCTCTTTCTTGTATATTACCATTACAGTGTCTTTTGGTAAATTTCGTTCTAAAATAGCAGTATATTACAAATGAAGCAAACACGAATTCCCCTTAAACTTTGTCATGTTTACCAAGATTGTGTCTAACGCCGTGTACCTTCGCTGTACCTACACAAACTTATTTGCTCTCGGGTTTCTATCGCTTGTATAAATATAAGCTGGGATTTGTTTTGTTTGAACTATAACTTCCAATATTTAGATCTCCAATATTGCGAAAAATTTAGTTATATGTTCGTGTGAGAGCCAATGAGTATGACTTGTGTGCATTTTCTGAATTCCTGAAAAAACATTATCGAGGCATCCAATATTCAATGCATTTTCGTTTTTCATCGCAATTTTATTTTGTACAACTTTTATAACTTTCATAATTGCGCGAGACTACTGAAACACACAGTTCCAGTTCCTAGAAAAAATAAAATAACATTGGATGCAGTGTGAGAGAATCGGATTTATTTCCTAGTAATGTAACTAAATATGTCAGTTTGTGTACCGTTAAACTCGATTTACGCGCGACTGGAATTAATTGAAATCACTTTGAACACTATAATAATGAAAAGCTATTCGATAATATTATATACATATGTTCATGCCTTTATTCACCGAAGAGATAGCCCACATCGCTAGCTATGTTCATAGAGAGCCAGCCTATAGCCAGTAACCAGACACTAATCCAAAATCCGGGCTGCTATTGAGATGTTTTCAGATGGAAAACCCAAATAACACTTTATTCGAACCGAAGATCGAACTCAAGAACAACGGGGCAGTCACATTACTAGTCCATAATAATATTATGAATGTAAAAAGTGTCCTGCCGGTTGTCAGATGTTTTTTAGCGTTAAGAAAACTTAAACATAGTGCGATAATTTTTATGTAATAGATAATTTATTTCATATTAGCGGACGTTACGCGGTTTTACCCGCGTAGTTCTCGGTTTGGGAGTACGGACATAAAATAAAGCCTATGTTGCTTGCTGATAATGTCCAATCTATTGTTGAGATTTTTTTCTAATCGGTCCAGTAGTTTCGGAGCCTATTCAATGCAAACATACAAATATTTCCTCTTTATAATATTAGTATAGATAATCAACATTTTAGTGGTTTGATTAAAGCGACTTTTAATTCTGAGCTCTTATCACCGTAATTTTACAGGTGTATATATGTGTCACTGTCGAAAAGATATTTTTTATTTATTTATAACTTCACTATACCTCCTGGTTTCTTCACCCGCGGAGACTTAATGCCAGGGTTGGTTTTAATTCGCAAAAAAATATATTTTTTAAATAAATTTAACACTTTGTAAAATCGGCTATCTGCTTATGAAAGTCCCGTTAAAATCCTCACAAAATGAAACGAAACTTAATGAAAATTGTGCATTGTAGCAAAAACTATACTTTGTGCCTTGATATTAAATAAACAATATTAGCTCAATGTTACGCCATATTGTGATGTGAATTTAAATCGCATATTATTCTTATTGGGTATACTTATCGTAATCTGTTTGATAGAAAACACTGAACAGAGCTCTTCCAATTTACTATTTACCGTAATACAGTATTAAGTCAAGTAGTCACTAAAGTTGGGAGTTAGTCTGATGTAACGTCTGTTTTGTGTGTATAAAGCGTAACTTAACAAATCTCCGTCAGTGTAACTTGATCGCTAAAGTGCTTAAACTTAAATGCACCAGTCTGGTCGTTAGCGCGCATATATAATGCAGTTCCTTGGTAAGGAAGCGTGTGTCGGTGTCGTCTCATGCTATTTTAGTACTTGGATTAACAGTTTTTAGCACTGAAGTTTGCATGCGCTTAAATTCTCTTCTTAACTTCACTTTAGGATTACTAAAATTATACTTTGGTATTTGATCCTCCCTATAGAATAAAATGTACTTAATTCTGTGAAAAGTGGGTATTGTTTCAACTTTACTTTCATAAGCATCCTTGCTTCACGACTACTCACCATCTATAATTATCTATATCTATAAAGATGTATAAAATTGAAGTTCTTCCAAATTAACAGTGAAATCCGTATAAAAGGGCTTACATCAAAAAATTTTTTTAAAGGAAATTTATTTTGTTGTCTGGAGTGACCCGTTTTAACGGGACTTTGACTGGCAGATAGTTGATGTTACGAGGAGTAATATAGGTAAGGGTTACTTAAAAAACATTAAATAAAGTCTACGCGAGCGAAACCGCGGGGCACAGCTAGTTACAAATCAAAACATAAACACACAAAATCATCTTATTATAATATCATCAGTATATATATAGATAATTCGTCCCTATACTGTTTATTATAAGTATAAAAGTAGAGGTTTAGCTTATTGCATATTACATGCACATAATATTAAACCACGATGAAGCCTATTGTCTTGTTCATGGTTGAACAGGAATTATTGCCCGTGACGTCGTTATGCCAATTATACAAGGCTATAATGATGGCTTCTGAGTATATTCGAATGAGCACAATTTACAGCATCCATCATATGCAAGGAGACACAAATACAATAACTGAATTAGTTGAAAAATTTATAAAAAGATAGGTGGAAATCACCCCGCCTTATGTTGTCTGTGAAAGTTTACATTTTACAGTACGAAGGGTGTATCACACAATTTTCACATGTTATTGAAAATGTACGTGCACCCATACATAGAGCACTTAGCCTTCTAACTCACTGTAGTAACGCTATTCTATAGAATTACTATTTGGCTTCGATCTTATATGAGGTGAAGGTAACCGGCGACTTCTTCCGCGTGAAATAGTTACGTTGCGCTAGCTTAACCCGCCATTGGTCTAAGTGTGATGATAAAAAGGCTAACCGAAAGAATTTCAAATCAGACCAGTAGTTCCTGAGATAAGCGCGTTATAGCAAAAAATCAAACAAACTCTTCAGATTTATATATTTGTATAAATAGATACAGATGCAGCACCTCTTTGTTTAGTAACAGTAAATATAAGAAGAGCGGAATTGCAAACTTTTTATTCCGCGGAGGTTTCAAAGGGAGTTAATTTGCATATAATTCAGGTCATTTATAAAAAAGGCAATAAAAGCAATGGGAGCGTTCGTATGTGATTCTGTATGTGGAGATTTATTCGTCAGTCATTTGTTTTTGCGGGGTAAACTCCAGTCAAGGAAGCGCCCGCTAAACTGATTACGAGTTCAAATTAAGTCGTAAACATTTAACGTTGAAATTACGCTGCATTAAGACTGACATTGCTCTGAGGCGAATTTTAATTTCTAGCACACACGGATTAATACATTTTCAGAAGATGTGTTAAAAGTTATGTAACATACCTAAATTTCGTTTAGACACAGGCTTTTTCGAGTAATGAATAATTAAAACTTCTTTGAAAATGAGAATGGTTATTATAGCGCTCTCGTGAGAGTTTTGGGATACAGCTATGGAAAATAGTGACAGCTAGAAAACAAACAAAAATAGAAGAAAAAAATTCTGTCCTTAATATAAGGAACTCGGAGATTTTAAAAAAATATAACGCGACGTTAATTTTAAATCCTCACACTACACTTTTGGAGAATGAGTGTTTAGTGCTTTCAGAGATTTGATTTCAATATTGGACACAATGTAAAACTTTATATAATTCGAGCGTCTAAATCTGGGTTGCCTATCATTCTAAATTAAACGAGTGAACATATTTTAAGTCGTCTTTATATCAGTCCCGAGCTAGAACAATTCTACAGAGCGAGGTTTTAATATAATACCGTCTTTAGGACAAAAGAGAACACAATTTAGGTATAAATCTCTGGAAAGGCGCATTCAGGCATTCTTGACTAAACTGAATATCTGTAAGTACAATAATGAAATTGCGTGTCTTAGACCTTGAGGAAATTTTTTCTTTTTTCTTTCAATTGCTATTGTAAGGTGTTTACTTCTTTCTGCTTGAAATCTCCTCCTTTATTAGGTCTCTTCACTTTTTTTAAGGAATATTTTTGAAAATCAAATCCTCGGTCTCGTATGTCAATTGTGTAAAAATAAGGTTTTGTAGTTTGGGTTGGATCGGGTGTTGAGCAACATTATATGGGATAATAGGGACAAGGTCATGAAAGTTTACTATGTACTCAATTATTTATAACTAACTGAGCCTCACGGTTTCATCCACGTAGACTTAATGTCATGGGTGGCCCGCGGAACCCTAATATTATTTTTCAAATAACAGTTATATATAAGCCTATGTTACTCCTTGTAAGATCAGCAGCCATTTCAGAGATTACTCGGTACAAACAGACAGCCAGAGAAAAAAGAAAAAAGAAAAATATTTTTTTTTATATAAAATATGTACCTTACATACTTTCAAATCCATTAAGCGAAAAGCAGTTTATTTGTTATTACAAACAGACACTTTAATTTTAATTATCTGTACTATATATACGGGGTATATGTACGGGAACAATGATTTAATATCGGATCATTGGGTTTGATGATTATGACACATATGTATTTACTTACTTACAAACACACACGTAGGAAAAGACACATTCCCACTATATGCCAAACAAAATAAATATACAAAGCCCACGTGTAACCTCTATAGATGAATATTATCGTTCTGTATAGGTTATAATTATATTAAGGTCGAATTTTAGGCAAGGATTTTACCACCAGCCAACTGTTTTTATGAGCTGCCGATTACAGTAATCATTACAATTAATCTTTTGTTCAATATTTTTGTGTAATAAAAGGCTGAATGAACAGGTCATTGTGCTATACTCGGTGTTTCATATCAGTACCAGGCAATAAGGGTTAATAAAAAAGCCTGCCTGTAGCTAATTCAGTTAAAATACCACCCATTAGTGAAGTGAACTTCAGTTTCTTTGTCGATTTATCGCAAAGCTGGCAGCTAGAAATGATAAATTTAAAATTAGCTGTGCCCCGTTTCTACCTGCGCAGACTTAATTTTATGAAATTCTTATGTTTCTTTAATAAAAGTAGCTTATGTTACTCCTTATAACATTAGCTATCTGCGAGTGAAATACCCGTATAAATCGATCCAGCCTCGGAGATAAGCCGGAACAAGCAGACATACCGACAGGCGGATAGACAGACAGACAAAATACATTTTTATTGTTTTTTTTATGTTTGTATCGAACATAATTTAATGTAGAAGGTAGAGAAATGCTGTTAATTTAAATTACAAACAGACACTCCTTTTATTTAACTATACAGTTAGCTGTGCGCCTCTTTGGCACAGATAGTCAAAGTCAAAGTCAAAGTCAAAGTCAAAAGTATCTTTATTCGATTAGACTTTTTACAAAGTACTTTCAAATCGTCAGAATGACATAATTATACAGGATTATACATGCTACCGCCAGGTTCGGAAGGTTGCTTTTACTGAGAAGAACCTGGCAAGGATCTCAGTAATTACTCTTTTCAAAAATATTATACAATTTAAAGAATACAAAATAAATAATTTAAAAAACGTAAGCTCCAATGTTCCAATGCACAAACGTCGATAAAAATTAACATAACTAAAAATAAAAATTAAAGATAAGGGTGCTCTACTGATAGAGAGAATTTTGCAGACTATGAATTTTTACATCTCAGAGCATGCGTGTTATCATACAATGAAAGAAATCTGACAGTTTCTGCATTAAAAAAAGACGATCCCGCCATGGTCCCTGAAGTGAGGATACAAGCTCACATGATAAGGCGCCAATGTTACAGATGGTGAGTTCATTGCCGTCTAAATCAGATTCTTAATTTTTTTTCTCAGACATTGCATATTTCCTTACGATGGTTTCCTTCAATAGTAAATGTACTGCGATTAATCTTCAGTTAAAGTAAGGAGTGGTAATACAAATCCGATATAATTTAGAACAGTAGATTTTCTAATAAAATGTTGCTTATTTCAAACAATAGTGTGCAGCTCGCCGGAGGCTGCGCGCCTCGTCACTCCGCAAATGGTTCCGGCAGATGGCGCATCCGCAAATAAAAAGTAATTAACTTTGTCATTACAGCGAAATATATTGTACTATGGTGTTTTTTATAAATATAAAGCGTCAAATAAGAGTATAGTGATGGTATGTGGTTAATTAATCTATAAACGATTGTGACATTAGTGGTGATACTTGCAAGCTTCCAAACCTTTGAGTTCGATGGAATGGTTGTGCAGTAAATATAAGCCATGACCCCCTTGCGTTAGAGAGCGTATTAAGAGCTTCTGAGCTTTGACGTTCCAATTTTGTACCGTAAATTCAAACTTCGAAGCTAAGAAGTTTGTAGTACGCGCTGCATAAACGATCATAGTTGGCCCCCTGATGCTGTTTTAGTATATACTGCTAAATCATTCAATTCATATAGTAAAGTACGGAGATGGTTACAACAACCCTTAATAATATCGATCACATAATATTGTGCCTTAGCACCGTTTATATATGATATTTCCATTAGAACTAATCATGAACTGTAGTAATAAATTATACAATAACGAAAAAGAAATATCAACTATAATTATTTTAATATTATGAACGATTAATAGTAGCTTAGATTTGTACGGTCAATAATCTCCGCCCTTCCGCTATAGAATACGCCATTCCATAAAACAGAGTGAACAGCAGATTGCGAACACAGCGCAGATTTTTATTCCATATTCCATTAAAATCAAAACCTAACGGGAAGTAATTTAGACCGTACCAGTCATATAATTGTATTGAAATTGTTATTGTTGTGTAAATGAAATCTGTGTTATATCAGTAACAATGCATATTTTCTCAAGTGCTGCGCAAACAGCCGACGTTGATATTGCTTTAACATTCAATTGTACGGAACAATTATGTGCTCACTGTCCGGGAGGCTATTAACATATAGATTACCTCGAGCCGCGTCTAACGAATACAAATGTCCGGGATAACAAACTGTTCTTTAAGTCAATGTACGTGTTTGCCGTTTCATGTCTCACAGACCTTGTTATAAATAAAAATATATGCTCAACCCATCCTAGAATCGCCCACGAAGGGATGAACAATACGTGTTACAGCATTATATCTTAAATACATATAACTCAAAGTTCAAAGACTGACTGAAATAGTGATCTATCAACGCACAGCCCAAACCACTGGACGGATCGGGCTGAAATTTGGCATGTAGGTAGATGTTATGACGTAGGCATCCGCTAGGAAAGGATTTTGATTAATTCTACTACCATACATATGCTCACGCCTGTATTCCCCGAAGGGGTAGGCAGAGGTGATAACAACACCCACTTTTCACCGAATTTGATTAAGTGCCAACGTGACAGATGGTGAGTCTATCGCCGTCTCAGGCACTATATATACGTCTTCGAATTACTTCTCAGAAATATGGTTTCCTCACGATGTTTTCCTTCACCGTAAAGCATGTGGTGTGAAATCACTGTACATAAGTTTTTAGAAAAACTCATTGTTACAGGCCCCGCTGGGATTCGAACTTGCATCGCTTGCGTAGCAGGCGACTGCTCAAACCCCAAGGCCACCACGGCTCATCATCATTCTACTACCAAGGGGATAAAATAGGAGATGAATGTTTAGGCTACTTTTAATAAAAAACTGAGGGTATGCGAGCACAGCTAGTATACATATACATACAATTTATAAGTGCCAAAGTTACGGATGGTGGGTCCATTTCTGTTTCAGGCACTATATATACATTTTAGAATATCTTATCAAACATAATTATGTAGGTACAGTTCGTCACGGTGTGTTTATTACTACACCGTAAAGCTTTTGGTGTGAAATCAGTGATTTGACTAAGTTTAAAAAAACCTCTATGGTACAGACAGCTGGGGTTTAAACATGCGTCGCTTACACATCAGACGACTATGTAATCAACTCAGCTCACGGCTATTAATAATGTATCTAAAATAAGGCAAGTAATAACCGTCAATGTTTCTGTATACGAAGAAAATTGTTGTGGCGCGGATAAAAGGTTCTTTATCGCATAGAGATGCGACCGCCGCCACCACCGCGCCCGAACAAAGAGCCGAAGCCTTTGTCGACGGTAGAACAAGCCTTTATTAAAAGCCCTCTTTACACCTTATAACGTTTCATAAATTGCTCAAACTTATTCATCGTATGTACCTTTTGTGGGCGTAGGTTCGCCGGGTTCTGCGACCTTGCCAAGTGACTTTTTTATTAAATCCTTCAACAGTCATATTCTACTGGAGAAGGGCCTTAATGTAGAGTTTATTAACCTTTGGAGTTTCTTATAGCGATTGAACTGTATAATAGGTACTATAAAGCTTTATTTATATTTACTGTAATATATTAGATATTACAATAAATATATTTTTTATAAAGTCAACAACAAAATGATATTGTCTGTTTGAACATGTCGTTCTTCTAAACATAGTTATGGATGTTGGTATGGATTTTACTTACTTGAAGAATTTGAACTCCGATGGGTTTTAAAAATATAAGTATCTATGACATTTTATAAAAATATTAGTAAAATTAGATCCAACAGAGTTACATCGTTACATTCTCTTCTGAAATTAATTCTTCATAAAGTTAGTACATTAAAATAATAAATATAAAAAGGTAGGCATCACGTGTCCCTATAATATAATATTACGAGCATAATTACTTACCTAGCGAATAAATACATCTAAAATTTCCTAATGGCAAGCTCATAAACAAAATAATTGGATTGAAACATGACGATGTTATTTAAGCGGAAAATAACTCAGTTCAATATAAAATGTACCTACCAATTTCGTTTTACTTAAACGAGGTGATTAGAGAGAATGTAAAAATATTAGATTTGCTAAGTAATCGCGTTCTTGTGCCCTCGTTAAATCCTATGCTTGCAATTAAGAAAAGGGCTCTCGAGAGTAGAGCCGTAAACTGATTATACTTAAAATGAAGCGGTAACACCCGGCATTACCTCCCTCATTTGCATAAATAAATGTTATTTTGGGCAATGTTTATTTCCACTACGGTTGCCAAATCCAATGACCCACCGAATATTTCCAACGCTTTCACAATGACATAATTTTATTTCGACCTCGTGGTATGCATTATTTAATTAAAATTAACGTCATTTATCAGCATTCAGAATTATAAATAAACGTAAGCTCCCACCCAGAAGAATCTCCGAAAGGGTAGGCAAAGGTGTTACAACACCAACTTTTCACCCCAGATTAGGTGACAAGGTCAGAGATTGTGAGGTCTTCTCTGGTTTTAGAAAAAATAATATAAAATAAATATGCTCACGCCATCCCAGAAGGGTCCCCGAAGGGGTAAACAAAGGTGTTGTAACAACAACACCCGCATTTCACCGAACATGATTAATTGCCAACGTGACAAAGAGAAAGTTCATCACCGTCTCAGGCCCCACTGGGATTCGAAGTTGTGGCGCTTATGTAGCATGCGACTACTAATCAAACCACAAGGCCACCACGGCTCTTTTATTTTTTTCATTTGGCATACTTGCAACTTGGGGGTAGATTGAGATTCTCATAATTTCTCTGAAGATAAGTTTAGGTTATAGACACATTTCTCGGCCGTTTAATAGTGTAGTTTTAAATCTGTTTAATTTTAATATTTACCCGTTTTAATTATTCCGTAAGATTGTTATAAAATATTCGCAACGTCAATATTTTTAAACCAATATGGAATATTTTTTTAAATGTGTTTAGCAAATGTTTCTAAAAAGTTCACTCTTAGTTACATATGCTTAAAGAAAACATTAAAATATATGGAAAGGATACACGCTTATAATTCGAATTGTACAAGGAACGGTTGCAAATGGATTAATCTGGAAATCACTGGTTTACACGCTTGAGCGGATTGCAGTGAAAACGTGGCTTAACTCTCTCATTTTCAGTACAAAATAGGGTTGTGAATTACATTTTCACAGTTTTAAATACGACGAATCGAAAAGGTTTCATTAATAAAAACCACATTTCTATACTAATATTATAAAGCTGCATAATTTGTTTGTTTGACCGAGCAAATTTGAACGCGCTAATCTCAGAAACGACTGCTCCCATTACCCCATACGAAGAATATTAAATCATCTGAAGAAAGAAACTACGTTAAATATGTATCGTAATATTAATCTTCTAATATATACAATTTCCAAGTCACAATGTTAGTGAGTGAGTGTGCAGATTGGGTAGGTCTGAGAATCGGCTTACATCAATTTTTTATACCCCTAAATGATAAGGGTGACCACTCCAAAAAAATATATGGCAATACAACGCTTGCCGGGTACAGCTAGTATTATATAAAACTAAATCTACGCGGATGAAACCGTAGGGCATGGTTAGTTATGAATAGAATCATCATCCAAAATGTGTCAATGGAAGACCAGCGCTGGCTTTATGGATAACGCATCGCAGAGTTGGAGGCTTACAAAATTATTTCAAGAAAAGGTTACAAAATTTTAGATCTGCGCTCCCTTTTTGTATTGTCTACAAAAAATGTCTATTAATTCTTGTTTTCTATTCATTTCTGTTTAAGGTGATTGAAGGCTTTACTTACCAACGGAATAGACAGACGTCAATATTTACTAAACGTTCACCTGTTAAAAAGGTAAATATAAAATAATTCAAAGTAATTTTACATATTTGGTGGTGCTTATAACATTGGCAAACCCATATATTTTGTTTCCAGCTCACCGAGCATTTTATTAAAAATATACAGAATTCAATTAAAAATAGCTTCCCACAGCAGTCGGTGCAAATTAAACTTTTCATAGGGCAGTAAAGCCATAAGGTGGGGGGTAAGCCTTCCCATCGTGACCCATTAGCATAATCCCCTCCGTTTGGAGTAACCTTATTATTAGTTTCCAAAGATTGTTGACGTTGAATACCGTATCTTTTGTTTGTGTTTATAATTTATTGTATTTGTGTTTATACAATATTGAATAACATTATGCCAGGAACGAAATACAAAAACCTGAATTTTATTTAAACAGCTCAATACAATTGAAGTGTCTGTTTGTAGTTCCAAATTAACAGCTTTTCACTAAATGCATATGAAAGTAATACGACAAAGGCAGAGAAAAAAAAACTAGTTTCAAAGTTTTTCTATTTCAGTCTATCTGTCTGTCTGTTTACTCCGGCTAAACTCGAAAGCAGTTGGACCAATTTTAGCGTGATTTTCCGATTTTGACCAACTCATACAATGACCATTGAATGATCAAATGCGTATTCAAGGTCAGCGCTTATAAATCGTGGCGGCTTTTGTAAACAGTTGTTCAGTTATATACCAACTAGTCAATACTATACTTACGTTATATCCCACAGCATATATTATTATGTTATTAAGCCACAACAAGGAAGGGAATGCATACAGGTGGCCTCAATATATTTTTGTCAACATTAAGGATAAGTTAGTGACACCGAACAGAAGGTGTACCTAAACAAACAAGGAAAGTATAAAATGACATCTTTAGAGGGCTCTGAGGAACTATTCAGTTGCGTATATTATGTGATCGTAGGTCGGAGAAACAGTTTTATTTATATTAATGCAGTTTCATTTTAAGGGTGTGCGTCCTAATAAAAGGCACAACGAAAAAATTTTGATCAAATCTTATAAAGCTTAATTGTAAAAGCTAAATGATTACTTTACGAGTGTGTGCTCTACATTCCTAGGAAATAACGATTTTCGGAATGTATAATGCACAGTCGTTGTGTAATTGGGTCTCAGACTTCGTGAGTCTGGAATTGTGCCCGGCCAATGGCAATTGGCTCGCCCCTATTACATTTGACTTAAATAGAACTAGCAAAATGTAGGAATACCTACTATAAATTCACCGTTCCCTATCTTTTCAGTGTATAAAGGTTCCAAATACGGTTTCATACATAAATACATACACATGCCTGTATTCCCTGAAGGGGTAGGCAGAGGTGTTGTCATAACAACGCCCATTGTACACCGAAGACGATTAGGTCACAGGTAAGCTTATCACCGTCTCCGGTACTATATGTATCGTACTATACGTATTTGAATAACTTTTCCTTCACCGTAAAGCACGTTGTGTAAAATCATTGCACATACGTTTTTAGAAAAACTAATTGGTACAAGTTCCGCTGGGATTCAAACTTGCTTCGCTGGCGTAGGAGACGTCTGCTCAAACCACACGGCCTCCGCTGCCTCGGTTTCACTAAAGAAATAAAGTATATAAACGCAATATAAGTACATTCGTGTTAGGCGTGTAGGCATAAAACACTTAACTAATAGGTGTGTACTCCACTCAACGTATTTGATTAAACCTTACAATGAATATTCATTTGGGGTAAGCTTATCCTAAATATTGTATTAAACTTATTCTGAAACAACAAAACAAAACAGGTCGAATGATTTGGCTTAATGAAACTTCGTGCGGTTTATCAAAGTTCACGAGGAGGTCGGTTAATTAAAATACTTTATTAAAATGCAAAGAGGGCCTATATTCAAAGAAACAGGTGAAAGCCAGCACGCATTCGTCACGAGCCGAGTCTCTTTGATGCCCTCCCGTCGAGTATTTAAGTGAGCTCTCGAGCTAAGGACGTGATCGCAGATCACTCGTCACGGCTGTTCGCGATTAAGCATCCCATTGGAGTTTCTCAAAGACGTTAACAGTCCTCGAGGCGGGTCTCTCAGTGTGAACTCTGCGTTTGATTTCAAACCTCTATTCTTTCCCGTCAGCCTTAATCCCGTTATTCGCGGGTTAAGTGCTATGCTTCCAAATTTAACTTCTAGCTTTGTTTGTTGTTTTTCTTTTTATTAGATTTAAAGTCAGCAACTAAGCTATATCTACAACTACAACGCGTAATTAAATAATTTGTATAATTCCATTTTTCTGCTTAAATAATTTAATCTAACGACATTGAAAGTAATTTGTAGAATTAAATTATCATTTGTATCAAGGAAATAGCGGAATAATTCTTCGAGTTGTTAAGAGTGAAAGCACTTCTAAACGGAAAAAATATGCACGAATCTAGGGGTCTTGTGAGCGTCAGTTCCACAATATATTTTTTATTAAAAAACCACGCGTTGTTTTGTGTTTTGTCGGAAGTGAAGGGGCTCGAAAGGAGTGCACTGTGATTTCGTAAGTTTATGCATGCATGGGAATTCATATACATCTGGCAAAAAGGATGTAATTCTTACTGAAATAACAAAGCAGATGTCATTATGATATATAATGAGGTAAAATAGCGGTTGCAAGTAGTGGAGTTATGGAATAGGTGAAATGTAAATTAGAGCGACTCTCGATCTACAAAGTAGATACTTTGTACGAAAGAATAATACTTAAAAGAAATACAATTTGAACTCTTTATTTATAGTTCAATGACCGTCATATTCTAGTTAATGCGATGGTCGATTAAGAGAGCAATATATTTCAATTGAAAGCCTTTAAAGCGATCTTTATTCTATTTTGAAATTCAATAACCATTCTCAACTAGTTAAAATATTATTGACTTCAATATAATATAGAATGTATTCTAGTGATAATAGGGGATATTGTCGCCTGTACGAGCTACAAGACAGGAGCCAAGCTGTACCATATTACACTGTGGTTGTTCAATAAACCAATATGCCCTTGCAGAAAACAGGCTGAGCACATAAACTGCCTACAAAGGCGATTTCATACGCCTGTCAGCCGGCCAACGAAGGGAGGCACTTGGCCGCTCCTTTTGTGAACCGAACCGTGGTTTATCTAGATATCTGGATTATCGTTTGACTGACAATAATTACACGCACAATTTTGATCACAATTAACACTTTTGTGTTCTAAGGTATAATTATTGATATATTTTTAGTAGTATTAATTATTCTATGTGTTTTCAGATTCGTACTTTATGGCGAGGACATACTGATTTGTTAAGTCCTTGACGTAAAAGATATATAATTACACTGGCCACGTGGTTTAACCCACGTAGACATAGTTTCCTGGGTGGTTGGTAAAATTAGTTTAAATATTCCTTGTAACATCAGCTGCTAGTGGAACTTCCATGAAAATCGGTTTAGCCATTTGATGAAGAGACCGAAATAACATTTTATTTTGGTGCAAGCGTAATTAGACAAAGCATTAGACCTGAAGAAAAGAGGAGCTTGTGACACAGTTGCTATTACGCATATCATTCGATCAGCGAAGTTAAGCAACCCTAACCCTAGACAGTAATTGCGACGAACGACGAACGACGAGCGACGGCTTAATGAAGCCGTCGGTCCCGGTTGCCAATTTATCATCTTTGGCAATCGTTACAGGTCAGTCGGAGGCCTAAATTAATCTGACGACTGGTTTAACCCAGATCACAGATTTTCCTCGTCAAAGGGGTTGCGCAGGTCAGATGGCAGTCGCTTCGTATAAAAACTCACTTTGACCTTTACTTTATTCACATACGTAGAATTAATTTCGTGTGTGGCTTTATTTCGCGGAATCCTAATTCTTTTATGAATAAAATTTGCTTAAAATTTTGTCTAGAATATCAGCTAAGTATCTGCCAGTGAAAGTGAAAGCCTGTTAAAATCGATCCAGCCGTTACAGAGATTAGCGAGAACAAACATACAGTCCGACAGAAAGTGAAAAAAAATAAACACTGGCTTTTATGTAAGTAAGTTTTTATGTGAGTAGGTACTTTCGCATGCAGACACTCCAATTTTAAATTTCGTATTTATAATAATAATAATAATAACCCCCCCAAGGGATCACCTTGTCGTGGTGGGGGGGCTTACGGGTAGGTACAGGTACGGGATAGAGATCATCATGACCTAATATTGACATCATATAATATGTATTTAATATAACAATGCCACTAACACCTTGGCAAACACCTTAAAACACCTACCCAACTAACGATCCCAAACCCAACGTAATGGAGAATATGGAACAAAGGAAATACGATTTGCGGCCGCTACCCGGGGGTCGCCGGGGCGCATCTGGAGCCGACGCTGGATGCCACAGCATGCGAACCGTTGGCGACGGGGGACTGAGCAGGCGGGTTCCCCTCGAGAAATCTTTTACAGCCGACCGAACGTCCTCACCGACTTCCGAACAGTCACTGTTCGATAATATACCGTCACCAGCTACAACCACTAGTTTTCAGACACCAAATTTATCCCCCATATCGTCTTGTTCCTCCCGAACTACTAGGTCAACAGTTGTTGTACAGGAGGCACTTGCCACTGAACCTGTACCCAATGTTGATCCACCTCGTGCGCGAAAAAAATGGACCGTGGAAATGAACAAATTTATTTGGCGCACATATTTATTAATTACAAATTGCGAGACCTCACACCTAAATAATTATTTAGAACTATTACACCACGAATTTTCAAACTCATACCCCGAAATGCAGGCAACACGACAACGTGTAGGTGACCAAAGAAGAGCTATCCTCAGAAGAAAACTGTTACCACATAATATATTAGATGAGATAAACAACGAAGTCAGAGATCATATACAGACTAACGTAGATAATCCCAGCTACAACACACACTTATCGCAAACAAACATATCTTCTAGCATTAGAATGAAATGGTCTACTGAAATGAATGAGGAAATAATCCGATGCTATTTTGAAGTGACAGAGTTGGAGACAAATAATACTGCTTACCGGAAAAAACTACACGAACTTTTTATAGAAAGAAACCCACATTTATCAAACCTCACAGAACAGAGAATAGCAGATCAGAGAAGATTAATTTTTAATAACAAAACGATACCCACAGATAGATTTGAAGAACTACGAAGAGAAGTTGAATTGAAACTGACAGAGCCCACTAATCAAACCTCTTTGATCATGGACGATAATTCATATACTGCTCGTTTAGAAAACGCAATAGGTACAACACTTACACAAACATTCTCACAACCACTTACAGTAGACCTCAGTAACATAGACAATGATAACAATAACACACCAACAATTCACGACATATCAGAAACCAATTCTATTGAAATTGAATTTGAAAAAGCTCTGACTCAATTTAGGGACATGAACCCAGAAATGCGACCTCATATCCCAAAACAGAAGACGTCACGTAAATTCTCTCATATTGTGCAACACTTAAATAATATAGTACTCCCTAAATATCTCAATAGTAATTTAGATTTTATCTCACTCCATACAATCATATACTCAGCAGCTTATACAGCGGCTTTGTGTAATGGCACTAAATTTAGTTCTAATGCGGATGTAAATCGAAGAAATAGAAAACCAAATTGGCAAAGAAGAATTGAACAAAGAATAGAGAAATACAGAATGCAAATAGGCAGACTTACACAATATATATCAGGGCAAAGAAGTCATAAAATCTTAAAAACTGTAGAAGATATTAAAAATACATACAAAACACATTCACAACATGAAGAGCCTAATAAAGAACCAGAACATTTTTTAGATACCCTTAAACAAAAATTAAGCGCCACTAGCAACAGACTTAAACGGTATTTAACTTGTACAAAACGGAAAAAACAAAACTCTACTTTTACCAATAATGAAAAGTTATTTTACAGGAACTTAAGTAAACAGAGCCAACTAAATACCATTGCACCATCTGCTGAGCACCCGCCACCGCATGAGCTACATCAATTCTGGTCAAATATCTGGGAGAACCCCGTTCAACATAATGAACATGCCGACTGGCTACACAAAACAGCAGACACATCACACATAGCCCAAATGTGTTTTGAAGACATCTCATTAGATACACTCACTCAAGTTATAACACGCACACATGATTGGAAAGCACCTGGAACCGATAAAATTCACAATTTCTGGTACAAAAAATTCACTTGCACTCATAGTTTTATTCACACACATATTAACCAATTCATTCAATCACCACACACTATGCCAACATTCATAGCACATGGAGTGACATACATGCTCCCGAAAGGGTCAGACCCTAAGAACTCGGCCAACTATAGACCTATTACATGCCTTCAAACAATCTATAAAATACTAACCAGTTGTATCAGTGAACTTATATACAAACATCTTGAACAATATACTATACTAGCAGAACAACAGAAAGGGTGCAGAAAAAATAGCCAAGGCTGTAAGGAACAGCTTACAATCGATGCAGTAGTGATGAGACAAGCACAGACTAGAAGCAGGAACATCCACACCATGTATATTGACTACAAGAAAGCTTACGATTCAGTACCACACAGTTGGTTACTGTTCGTGCTAGAGCATTACAAAATACATCCAAATCTTGTCTCATTTATAAAATCAGCTATGGGTCAGTGGGAGACCAAGCTTAAATTAGTGCATAATGAAACATCATTAACTACTGAACCGATTAAAATACAAAGGGGCATCTTCCAAGGCGATGCATTGAGTCCATTATGGTTCTGCTTAGCCCTAAACCCATTATCCGAATTATTAAACAGCACTAACGAAGGATTTAAGTTAAAACACAACACTACACACCACACACTTTCACACCTGATGTACATGGACGATATTAAAATCTACGCAACCAATAACACTGACCTAACTAAACTAGCAGACATCACACAGGCATTCTCTACAGACATACACATGCAATTTGGAGTCGATAAATGCAAAACACACTCAATAAATCGAGGGAAGACAGTTTGTAATAGTTACACTCTTGATAGCGGTGAAGAAATAGACCCTATGGACGCAAATAGCACATATAAATATTTAGGGTTCCACCAATCTAAACAAATCCATCAAAAACAGACTAAATCAGAACTTACCCAAAAATTTAAGATCCGATTAAATCAAATTTTAAGAAGTTCACTAAACGCTCGTAATAGTATAAAAGCAATCAACACCTATGCAATACCAGTGCTAACTTATTCCTTTGGAATAATAAGATGGTCTCAAACTGATTTGATAAAGCTGCAGCGGATTATCAACACACACATGACCTCCCATAGAAAACACCATCCTAAATCATGCATACAACGACTCACTTTACCCCGACGAGATGGTGGTCGAGGCTTGATAGATGTACGAAACCTACATAACACACTTATTAATAAACTCCGAAGTTATTTCCATTTAAAAGCTGATCAGACACCGCTCCACAAATACATAACTAATATAGACAACAAATTAACTCCACTTAACTTACACGACAGAAGCACCCAGCCCAACCTGCATGTATCTAACAGGCAACATAAACTGGATATGTGGTCACAGAAGTCACTACACGGGAGGCACCTGGCCGATCTTAGCCAAGCACATGTCGACAAGAAAGCGTCGAACGAATGGCTACGGCGAGGGGAGCTCTTCCCAGAGACGGAGGCATTTATGATCGCCATACAGGACCAAGTCATAGATACTCGCAATTACCAAAAGCACATTATACGTATTCCAAACTTACCAACTGATTTATGTAGGAGATGTCATAGTAGTTCAGAAACAATACAGCACATCACTGGCGCCTGCAAAGCTATAGTCCAAACGGACTACAAACACAGGCATGATCAAGTTGCAGGAATAGTACACCAAAATATAGCCCACAAATATGGATTTATTCACAAAAAAGTTCCTTATTATAAATACAAACCGAATCCAGTTTTAGAAAATAATTTATATAAAATTTATTGGGACAGAACTATAATCACAGATCGAACAATACATTTCAATAGACCGGACATCACAATATTAGACAAAAGAAATAAAGCAGCATACATAATTGATATAGCAGTGTGTAACACACACAATATTCCTACGACACAAACAGAGAAAATGACAAAGTACATAGATTTGGCCACAGAAATTAAAAGACAGTGGCAAGTAGATTCGGCTAAAATAATACCGATAGTAATTTCCACAACTGGCGTCATTCCCAGCACCCTCCAGACTCACCTCAACACCCTCCAAATGCCCAAGTACACTCTCTCTCTCCTACAAAAGGCTGCTATACTCAACACATGCCGTCTCACCCGGAAATTCCTTTCATCCTCATCCTCATCAAACTAACTTCAACTATATAAGTATATATATTATAATATTAATCTGTCACACTTGGCTAAGGCCCGTGTGCCAGCAATTATACCCCTCTAAAATGGGAGATCATATTTTGATAAGAATATATATAATAATAATAATAATAATATTTATTTTGCCACAGAACTTAAGTACAGTCAACACACATAGTCATATATAAGTAAATATTACAATGGGTAATTATTACAATAATATTGAATAATGTGGTATTGCCGCAGATGGCTAAACTAGGCGGAGAGCCTGTAATATAGACATCTGAGCTCCCCAACATAAATTATCATTTTTATACTTTGTAATGTATATAGATGGTTTAACTATCGATACTGATTTCTAATAAAATATAGGTTTACACTGATTTGCTAGTAATAGATTACTACGCGTTCAGACATCGATATAGGATTTATTCCTCTCCGTCAGTAATTAAGATACAAACCTCGATCCCCCAATAGATCCATTACAGTACTCTAACGGCCTATAATTGCCCACAGGAGCATTATGTGAGCTTTGGGAGAATATACTGTTATTACAAATACCGCGCCTCTTTTGTTTCAGATAACGGAACCTAATTAGGAGTTTATAACTCCCACTTTAGCTCGGCAATATCATCTCTCGTTTGTGCACGTCACAGATTAAATAGTTGTTATACTGAGTAGCTATCTTGATCTGTGGCGCGAATATACTCACCTACTTCAAAACCGATAATCAAAACACGTAGTGCAACACAGCTCATAGGATTATGTACGGGATTGAAACTGGTTTGGATTATCATTTACGTGCAGCATATTCAGTGCTCCGTGAAGTACTTTGCGTAATCATACATTTGTTTGAATAGTTTGAAAAGAATATAATTTTTTGATAGAGAGGGTATTATGGATGGAAAGAATTGTCTCAACAACGACTATTTTGTTGAAAATATTCCATCAATATTATTAATATAATTTAATTGTGTCCTAAACAATACCTTTCACTTTAAATAACATTTTAACAAAACATTAATACTTAATCAGCGAAAGGTCTTAGAAAAAAAATACAGATTCCAAATTTCAACAGTTGAAATACAATTTAGTACCTCTAAATTCTCCAAAGAAAAAGGTCTGAATATCCATTGCTACGTGCTACGCAGACCTCGTAGAGCCGTCACTTTGCGTAGCACTCGTAGCACTCGTAGACGTTAAGTGCTACGCTGACAGCGAATGCGTGAGAACACGTACTAAAAATAACTACTGCTTATTACCCCGACTGTCTTATTCACTTTAACACTGTATTTAATCCAGACTTTGTAGAAAGAAAAATCTACACGACTTGCCTTCGGGGAATATGATATCTCAAAAATATAAATGTGAATGCGATATGAAAAATCCATTATTTTTATAAGTATTTCTAAAACATTTCTGTACATTGAAATCATTTCAAACTCATTCCTCCAAGACCAACCAAGACTAAAACTCGGACTAAAACTATATCCATCCTTTTTTGATCCATATCACAGATAAAGATGGAGCTAATTTTGAACGAAGAAGCGAGGAGTATGTAAGGTTCATAGCATATGGCAAGCGGTACTTTTGCCCACTCCTATGGGAGATAAACGTGAGCATATTTATTCCATGGTTATGTTTAACATTGTGTTGTCTCAACGGTTATAAGAAGTAAGGAGACAAATAAATAGAAGGTCCAAACTATTTTAATTTATTTTGATACTTGATAGCATTGACGTTTTGCTCCTCTTCGGATTCCAATTCAGTGTTGAGAATTTATCTTTCTCATATTTGTAAGAGGAGCTCGTGGTACAGTTGTTCTTAACCCTAGTCAGTAGTTGGATGGGGACCGCCCGAGTTCTCTTAGTGCCTTGGAGAGCACATTAAGCCGTCGGTCCCGGTTGCCAATTTATCATCTTTGTCAGTCGGAGGCCTAAAAGAGTCTGACAACTGATTTAACCCAGATCACAGATTTTCCTCGTTCCAGGGGTTGTGAAGTTCAGATGGCAGTAGCTTCGTATACAAATCAGGTGATCAGCCGCATCTAGTCGAACCAAGTGCCGATCCAACATTGCATGGCCAGGAAGATGATGATTTATATATCTTTGTAAATACATAAAATTACATAAATATCTCACGTCGTCCACAAGCCCATGCGATATCGAAGCAATATTAAAATTATGTGTGCCCTTACGGGTTTTGAGCGCTAAGCGAGAATAGTCTGATACGGTGTGTTCCTTAGTTTATTTATCTAGGCAATCCACAAGGCAGAGGTACAAATGCCAACGTGACAGATGGTGAGTCTATCGCCGTCTCAGACACTATACTTTGAATTTATTATTTATTATTTAGAATTTATTAATCTTTGAATTACTTCTCAGAAATATGCAAGTTTCCTCACGATGTTTTCCTTCACCGTAAAGCACGTGGTGTGAAATCACTGTACATAAGTTTTTTTAGAAAATCTCATTGGTACAGGTCCCGCTGGGATTCGAACTTGTGTCGCTTGCGTAGCAGGCGACTGACTGCTCTAACCTCAAGGCCACCACGGCACTCTTTATCATTTTGTAATATTATCGCAAATATATTACGCATAGATTTTCATAATGAAATGTGACTGTATTTAGTCGGTTGTAGATGAGTGTGTTCTAACCGAGAGAAGCCGAATAAGTATTGGCTCATTAATGAACCGCGCTGGGAGAGACCTACCAACATTTTGCCGACGTTAATAGCACACACCTAATATTTTAAAGCCCTACAATTTAGTATCATTACGTGTTTTGCCATATCACCATTATGCTATCAACCATATTCCATACGTTAAACAGATTATTTTATAAATTCAAGTCATACAAGGTACAACATCTAAATAATTAACGTGCTAACTCTAAGGGTAGGTGTCACCATCTAACTATAAGTATAATAAATTATTAAAGAACTGGGGGCCTACTGTCATCATTAACGTGACGTCTTACTAACTTCCTAGCTTTGACGATTAATTTGATAAAATGAAACGTCAAAGCCAAGAAGTTCTTAATACGCTCTGTTTAAACCGATGATTAAATAAAATATTTTACCATTTCAAATATTATCAGATGGCAATATGACTTTAAATGATTTAACTAACAACTTTTCAAATTCTAAAAATAACACTGACCGCAAAATTCGCTAATTGACAGCGTTATTTGCAACGCATTCTGCAATCAACGCTAACGTCATAGCTACTGTCATCGTCAAATTTGTCTTTACCAAACGTCCACGTAAGTTTGATTGATTGAGTACGCTCGGATATAGAGGCTTATTATGTGGCATTTGAAACAGTTCCACTATGTTTGGGTAATATCACAAAGAGTTGGAATGTCTACCTATCGCAAAGCCCGCGGGCGTCCTACAATGTATCTCAGGAAACTGCGAGCTGTCAGGCCTTACGACGACGCAGCACACATGCAAGTCGGCGCTCTCAAAGCAATCTCGGTATACAATATCCCTGACACATTGCGAATTTTATAGTGATACTTTCAACAAATGCTACTGATTACTTAGAGCTATGTAAAAGATGTTCTTGAAGTTCAAATAGGCCTTAAACGCGCACAATCTTGATTGAAATATGAATAAGAAATGTGACTTAGACAAAGAGATAAGTCGGGTACTTGAAGACTTCTCTAAATAATACACATACTAGTACATACTATATTACCTAACATGTACGAGTATGTGCAAACGTTTTCCCTCAGTAAGTACATAAATATGATTTGTATATTTAGTCAACGTAGCACTTAAGACATGGCAGATTGAACAAAGTTTATAAAAGCTGAGTTTATAAAGCGGCTTTATTGGGCGATTTCCAGGTGTGAAGCAGCTGACGTCTCGGTTATTAATTCGCGATGGTTCTCACCGAATCCCGGCCTTATCACGGCTCT
This sequence comes from Watsonalla binaria, assembly GCA_929442735.1. Lineage (NCBI taxonomy): Eukaryota > Metazoa > Arthropoda > Insecta > Lepidoptera > Drepanidae > Watsonalla > Watsonalla binaria. The sequence continues at coordinate 6,303,002 of OV838932.1, forward strand.
ACTCGCACAGAGTTACGTTTCATCGACCGTTACATTCCCATTCCCTCCATAATTGATGCCGGGATTAGCGAGTGAGTGTGATTCTAACTATAAACTCGGTTTAACTAATCCCTACTCATTACACATTCAGATACCTTACCGATTACGACTTTGTTCATTTCAAATGATTTTACCCCTCGTATACAAGTCCTTAACTAGTTTTGGAATTAATCGTTCACGTCCATAATATGGTTATTATGAGAAATGTGAACAGTTTGTCCCTGTCCTATGTTTATTGATTGCGAGTCTCGTAATTACTGGTTGTCGTTCAAATAATACTTACTCATATTAGTTAATGTTAAAGCGTTGTGACAGAAATAGTTTTTGTTTTGAAACAGAGATTAATTTCAGTGAAAATTCCTTTCTTCACCAAACCGTATTGTTCGAAAACGATAATTAAGATCTATTGTTTTGTACGAGAATTAAAAATTTCTATTGATATTATGTTACTGAAAAGTTTGTGAAAATAAGTTCAAAATATCGATTTGATTCGATAAGTAATTGCCCACGTATTCTTGTAAGTTTAAATAAAGTGGTATTCCACCGTATATTTTGTTAACGACTGAGGAGTGTTTATCTGGGAATCTGTTTCTGTGTACCTAAGGGGTTTGTGACCCAGATAAAAGGGACAAAGGTGTCCTGCTAAGCAGATTGTTGTCTACGTGACGAGACAGCCAAGTGAGGGCGACGCTAATCATCGACCTAACTCGCCTTTTACGTGCTATTTGCCCTCATACCTTCTTATTGGGATTGCAACCCAGCTACTACGTTCAGGATCATAATATGGTATGATAAGATACCAGAATATAGTCGATTTATATCACTGATGCAACAAACAAATTCATGGCCCCCCAAATATTCAGTGACTAGAAGGATTACGTGTAGTTAATCCCTTATTAATCTTATAAAAAAAAGTTGATCTTAGAAGAGTTTCTGTATGTTTATTACCTTAGTGATAAAATCATCTCCCATAGTGTTGTTGGCATATGAATATGGGTAAAGCTGATACTACAGGTAAGAAATACCCTGACGTGTGCAGTTAAATATGTTACATGTAGATGTAAAATATCTTTTCACCCCACTATCTGGGCGCTGAGTGAGCCATAAATCGATAAAACTCATTAGTGCCTCCCAAATCGAATAGCTGCCTGCGACTAAAATCAATTGCAAATATTTATGCGACCGTTTTCAAATATATTCCGTAATAAATTGTACAGTCCATTTGCAAAGATATTAAAATTTGGCTCACCATTCAACAAACCCTTGTCATCTGCGGTCTTATGTGCTCACTGACACCTACACATACATATTGCTGCAAATTAACATATCACGCTCATACAAGAATTTCTAGCCATAAAGAACTAAACAATTTCGACTAAGTATTTCTAACATCTAATGCCCCTCCTAAATGATGTTTATCTACTGCAATTATACCAAAATCATTAAAACATTTAAATTAACAGGTGTGACTGAACTCCACATCGTATATGGCTAGACGTTCTCAACTTCAACAACAAAAGTAAGCTTCTTAGAGGAATGAAATACTTTATAGCAAGTTCAGAAGGATTTACATTTTAATTAGAAACCGACTCAGATGTCTCTTAATATATGTTCTTGTAACGGGACTTATGGCGCAATGTCTTTAGATTGAATTCTGAACCGCGGAATTCTATACTTGTGGCGATGTTTGTAATCATATTATGCAAAAACAGTCCACAAGTTGCGCGTGATACGGCGCCGAGCGTGCCGAAGGGAAACTGAAAGTCACTCAACTTTCGTTTACACTGCTAAAGAGAGCAAGGGTCTCCTAACAAAACTGTTTCATGAATATTCATACAGATTTAAGGATAGTGTCGTGCCGTTGTGTAAATAATTGCGAGTGAATGCGGCTTTGAATTTGAATTCCTTTCTGCTGTCTGTTTCTTAAGATGTCTACTTGAAATATTTTGGGCAAGCATTTTGAAAGTGAGGCGAAATCAAACAACTCTAAGCCTTTAGGATTGTTTTCAAATTATAATTAAATTTAATGGTAGTGGTACATCCTCCGGTGTCTAAAAGATTTCTCGACTTTATAATGTTTACATAAACCTTATATTCCAATTGAGATATTTTGAACAAGATTGTCTGTTTTAGGTCGACTATGTGTCACGTCCTTGTGTAAAATTGTAATTCCAAAGGCCGTAGAACTATTTTCATTGAACCTTTTGACGGGAGCCTAGGTAAAGGTTATTAATGAATAAAAAAATAACTGACAGATTTTTTTGGCTCTCGCGTTTTGGGAATTTAGGATCCGTTTTACGCGTTAAACTACGGGAATTAAAAAAGTAGTTTCGCTACTTAGCAAAGACTCGATCTCATGTAATAAACTGACTGGCATATAATTCAATTCAAAATATATTTATTTGATTAGACTTCTTACAAAGTACTTTCAAATCGTCAGAAGGACACAAAATACATTATAAATGTTACCACCGGGTTCGGAAGGTAGCTTTTGTTGAGAAGAACCCGACAAGAAACTCAACAATTACTCTTTTAAAAATATATATATTATACAATGTTTTTGGTTACAGTATTTATATCTCATGAAAGGACACAGTTCAAATGCTCAATTGTCAAATATAATAACTAAAATATTACAAATATTTGTGAGCATGGCAAATTCCAGCCAGTCAAAGCAAAGATCAAACTAAGATTAATTAATTGTAGCAAAAGTACAGTGCCAATGGGATTACAATAATTTTCCGACAAAGATACATCCCAGGGTTCCTTATCACAAATACAATCACTTACAGTATAATATCCTTTTTTGAGCAAAACTGCTTTGATGGTCTCTTTAAATTTATTGAAATACAAGCGCACAACCTAAACTACTAGGGCACAAATTCATGAAAAATCAACGCTTTTTGTCAAAGAGGAGAATCGGTGATGAATACACTAACCGCCGCAGGGTCAATGGAAGGGTTATTTCGATGACGCACGGACTAAATTCCGCGGTGTTTCTCCTGGGGGTCAACTATGATCGTTTAAGCAGCGCGTATTAAGAACTTCTGCTTAAACATATGAAGACGATAGCCTGGTAATTTATGATGAAAAAAGAGAGATTCTGTGAAAATTCGTGTGTTTTAAAACAACGATCTATGAAAATATCTACAACGCGGTTAAAGTCCACATCAATAGCTTGGAAAATTGAGAACGAGTATATAGCATTATAAATGCTGCGTTTTAAAGGTGAATACCCGTCGAGTTGCCGCACCTTATGGGAGACAGGTCTGAATGTGGCACAAACGGCTGCGAGTGGATTTTTCAAGATTTCAAGAATAGCTTATTTGTCGAGAAAAGCACATACCTATCTCTTAAAAGTTTTAGGAGTAAAAAACTGTGAAATTTATAAAATTCACTAGACTTCGATGCTTTTGCTTCGTAGCTTTTTATGCCAATTTAACATTTTTGCTGAAATTGTCTCTCTTGCTCTTTTGTTTTGCGAGGTTTATGGCTGCACTGACTTTGACATTTTTCAGTTGACTCGTCCTCGCACATTGCTATCAAACAAGGTTTTATGGCCTGAGCACGAGTGGAGGTGCTGTGCCAGCTATAGTAGGACTCTTTAGTCCGTCAATGAGTCTGTTCATTTCATTCTTCACAGGGATGGTAACGGCGAAAGTCACCCTGAAGTTGTAGAAAGAATAAGATAATGTTACTGTATCTAGTGTTGCAAGCGTTAATAGGCTGGAGTAACAGCTTACCATCGCGCGGGTTCTTAACATTATTTACCATCGTAGTAACGATATTTTTCTTTTAAAAGCATATGATTTCTTCTAAGGTGTTTCCCTACTTGCTTTGCTCAATTATTACAAGAGTCTTCTTATTAATCTTCTACTACACTACTATTACAATCGTATACTTCAACGGCAATAACTTTTAAATATGTTTAAGTAAATTACAATAAATATAACAAAAAACACTCCATCTATCTTTATTTCACCTCAAATTGCTCTAGATATACTCATCTTAGAGTGCATCCATTGTCGTTATGAGCTAACAATGTGTCCTACTTGTTCAGCTACCTTGATATTCAATGTGAATTCCCAATCTGAATATCTCAATGTTCAGTAAATACCAGTCCTTGAAATATATTTTGACATTGGAACGCGTTAAAGCCGCCGTAAATACATCGCAAGTGGTAGTCTAGGGGATTAGTGCAGACGGGGGGTCGGTCCGACACCGCTTATCTTGTTACTCGCCTGTCGCTGTCACGACATGTCGCAGCCCAAGGAACCTAGCTAAATGCCCAGCTTTATTTGCTAGTGTACGCTGATATTACTGCTCTTAAATATTTACTAACAGCACACAGGGACGTTCCAAGGGTTACGAGATACGTACTTATATTTATTTTTTATTAATAGTTTAGATAAACTTGAATATATGGTTTTCATAACAAAAATAAATTCTTATTATATACGCAATATAATTAATTCATGATATGATCTTCATTAATGAATATAATATAATAATGATATTAAACGCTCGTTCAACTAAAGTTATTCAATTTATTCGCAGCTCGTAAACAGCCAGACAAATCAACCTTATAAATGTTATGGTTAAAGTTTGAAATGTGCGAGCTGCACTAAACTTTTTACGAACAAGAAAAATAAAAGCTGGCATTCGGGGGAAGTAATAAAAATCGTGGAACGTAAATAAAAATCTTAAGACGTAAGGTTTCCACCAAATTGTAGGGAATGTAATGGAAAAAACCTGAATGTCAGGTTTATCCTCGTATCGGAAGGGATTTGTCGTTATGTACCAACACCCTTAACTAAAGGTATACCGCTTTCAGTAGAATCATTGGCTTTTTACTAAGAAGTTGGCGTTTGGGTGATGATTTAGAAAATCCTCACCACTATCTTTCCTCACTAAGGCGACATAAGGGTTTGGTTATTAAAACACCAGAATCATCTATGCCAACACATTGCTAACAAGTTATATTTTCTCACTCTACCATTCTCAGCAAAATCAACCTTCCGAACCCGGTGGTAGCATTTATAATCCTATTACCGTGTGTTTTTTTGTATCCTTCTGACGTACTTTAAAGAAGTACTTTCTAGTAATGATATTTAAGATCTTTTTTGAATTGAGATTTGAAAGATTTTTTGTTAAGAATCTCAGTTCAACAAAGAATTATAATTATATTAATTATTAAGAAAAATATTTAATAAAGCTCTAATTCCGGATTATATGATAATCGTGCCAGAAATAATATTTCAAAGGTTTGACATGCGTCAATACTTCAGTAAGAGCAATAAAATGTACGCCCTTCGTTTATAAGTATCGTGTGTTATTTGTTTTTATATATGTAAGTTAAATTACCTAGAAATGTTCTTAGTGGCAATGGTTGGATATTGGGATAAGAGCCCTACCGTGACATCTAATGGCCATTATATATTGACAATGGCCACGAGACAGATGTATATGACGTTATAAGTCTGTCACTGTTACACTGACAAACTATCGTGACAATAAAAGTTGATGGTAAGGCCCTAGTTTCGACATCTTTCAGTCCTAACGAAGCACGTTATCAAATTTATTACGGGCTACGATAGGTATGGCAAAGGCAGGCTCCAAAGCTTGAAATTATTAACCGTTGCCGACTTAATTCGAAACCCTCGTCGATATTTTAATCTCGAATGCAATCAGGATTGGGTAGACTTGGCATACCTTTCGATTGGTTGGTAAATATAGTTTCGTTACTAGACTTATAACACTATGGTTCAAAAAACGTATTTTTATGAAATCTTGAAATGTATCTCAGATATTTGGTTCCACTCAGTGCTAAGGAGCATTAATTTAAGGAAAATAAAATTGAAGTATCTATTTGTAATTCCAAATTTGTTCATTTTCACTAAAAGCATATGAAAGTATATAGGGTAATTACTTACATGAACAAAATTTTTTTTTCTCCATTCATCTATCTGTGCTCTGATTAATCTCTTTTCAATTTGAATGGGACTTTCATTCGAGATAGTTATTTAATTTTATTTAAGGCTACTTTTATTTTAGAAAAAAAATAGGGTGCCCCTAAACAAAGCCACTTATAAAATCCAGTCCACGCGGGAGAAACGGAGAAATTGTATGTAATCAATTCTTTTTTCAGATACAAGAGGGCCAGCAATGATCGAGCAGCGCGTAATAAAAACTTTGCTTTGACGTTTAATTTTACGGTACAAAAATGAAACGTCAAAGCTCAGAAGTTCTTAATACGCTCTGTTTAAACCGATAATGGTACGCCCCCTGTAATAATTAGCTATTAACGGTAATTTAAGACCGTTATAGATTAATAAGTGAATGGGATCAAGTCCAGGTAACTTGGAGCGTGTCTCGGAAACTATAAAGTTGAAACTAGCAATTTAATCAAAACCACATTAAGAACAAGAAAATGAATTTACAACTTCCTTCCATTACGACGTGGAAATAATAGAGAGAACTTAGTTCTATAAAGATACCTTTGGGAATTCTCTTGCTGGTTTTCTGGGAACACATTGCGCCTTAACGTATTTCAGGTTTAGTTGTATAGATGTGATGTGACATCATATCTTTGTACGACATTTCGAGCAGCATATAAATTATACCAACTCCTGAGTTCATTTATGTGCTTATCTTGGAATATGGATGCAAATCTATACAGTTAAATAAAATTAAAGTGTCTATTTGTAATTTCAAATGAACAGCTTTTTAATAAATGCATAAGAAAGTACGTACGGTACTTGCATAAAAAAACAAAAAAAGTAAAAAGTAGAGTGTTTCCGTAGACACTACTACTTTTTGTTGATAAATTGACATTGATCCACAGAGTTCCAATGGCATATCCACAGATAAACACAACTATACAAAGCGCGTAACTAAACGTGTTTCTAGAAAATATTCTCATCTACACATAGGAGTTTGAATATATTTTTTTAATTCTTTTTGAAAATGTTGTGAGAGTCTGCGATATTTAATCATCAACTGTCATGTTGGTTCATAAATATTACATACTCATTCCGTATTCGATATTAGAATAAATTAATTATGAAACCCAAGATTATAAAATATTTTATCATGCACATTAAATAGATTCTACAAGTACTTATGTATAAAACGCACTGTCTATACAATATAATAATAGATGTTACTATATCAGGCATATCGGATGTTAGTGCTAAAATCAGGAAATTGCCGACCGTATCATAATATTACCACAGGTTCGATTAACATAATCACATAGACACGCTATTAGTAGTTGCTTACTGAACGAGCCTTGATTAGATTTTGCTGAACGCCATATGTTAATAACCTTTCAATGATTCACTTCTAAGAATACTTGTAAATCAGTATATAGTATACAATTTATGTGACACTACATGTGCCCCGAGACTTCACCTGCGTAGACTATATTCCGTGGAACCCTAATTATTAAAAAAAAAAGAAACTAGCTCAACTAGCTCCTTGTAACATCGGATATCTGCCAGGAAAAGTCCCATTAAAATCGCTTTAGCCCTTACAGATGTTAGCCGGAACGAACAGACCGACGAGCAGTTTTTTTTTTATGTCAGTGCCGTATATACTTTCTTACGCATTTAGTGAAAAGCTTTTATTAATAACAAACACTTCAATTTTATTTATCTGTATTGACGTTTTGAGACCTTTCTCAAAATCCTATTCTCCCCGTAAGAAATTCGGTATGTAAGTCCATATAATAGAATACAAATTGCTTTATGGCACACCACACTATTGTACAGATATTCTTGAATTAAATAATGACAGTATAACACAAGGCGGTCTTACACTGATCGCATTAATGCTGCCTAATAGCAGTCTTGAGTTCCTATAGTAAAATGGCCCGAGTAAAAATGTTGTTCAGTACTTGTAAAGAGAGTATATACAAATTCATAAGAATATAGTTGAATAACTTTAATTTATTATGTGGGTCCACATACTCTATCTGGATCTCTGACCTCGAATTCGCTCACGCCTGCCTCCTCCGAAGGGGTAGGTGCATAGATGTTGTAAAACAGCACCCACTTTTCACCAAGGACGACCTAATGCAAAGCGTTTCAGATGGTGAGTCCATCGCCGTCTCGGGCACTAAACATACGTCTCAAAATTGCTTCTCAGACATATGCAGGTTTCCTCACGATGTTTTCCTTCACCGTAAAGCACGTGGTGCAAATCACTGCACATAAGCTTTTTTTGAAAAACTTCTTGGCCTCGCCGGGATTCGAACTTGCGTAGCAGGCGACTGCTCAAACCCCAAGACCACCACGGCTCATCTCATTTGAAAGTAATAAGTGAATTAACACATTAGTAAGTTTAAGATGTGTTGAATTCAAATCGCTATAATAAGCACGTACATATAATATATGGCCTCAACCATTTTAATGTACAAAAATCACATTTTAGGCCAATGCAATCAAGTGTGAACGCAATTGTAACAGCGCGCGCAAAGCTTCCGTTAAGTAGCTAATGCATTTCCGGACGTGCTTGTTGCTCTGCGGCGAGCCTTAAGGCACTGCACGCTTTAACTCCGAGAATTTCTTCAACCATTTATTCTAAAGAATTAACCTCATTCTGTGAAAAGTTTTAAGTACATTCATTTTACTGCAATCTGTGTTTGGACATGGTCTGTTGAAAATTTACGGCCAGATATTTGCTATTATTAGTAGGAAGTAATTAATTTATATGACATGTTATCTTTCACTTTTTGACGGCGGTTTCTTTTTTATAATTTTTTTTATAAATTTTCATTGGTTTCTTGCAAAAACTTATATAAATGTAAACTTCTCATCAATACAAATTAATTAAACCCAAACACCAGGTGATTGCTGTAAATCGTTGGGAAGTTCCGTCGACATTCTTTCGGTTCCGTCATCAGATCGATTCCGGGCTTTCATTAGAGAGCAGTGCTTTCAAAGACTATAAAAAAGTTAACAATTGCACTAGCCGTCGCTACGAGTTTCGACAGTTCCTATCGATATCTCTGGGATGCCATTATCAGATCCTGGTTTCCTTATCGCTTGGTTACGCACCATACGAATTATGCGTATGGAACCACACTTGAAATATCGCCTTTCAAAAAAAGAACTATCAAAATCGGTTCATAAACGACGAAGTTATCCGTGAACACGGATAAAAAAATATATACGGTCTAATTGAGAAACCTCCTCCTTTTTTTGACGTCGGTTAAAAACTAATAGAAATTTTTGAACTACTTCGGGATGTTACCTAAGTTTGTGTAAACATCGTAATTCCTAGAAGGCCGCTCTAAAAGTTGTTGATGTATCCACAAGTTGCGAAAAACAAAGGCTGGATAATAATGATTAACGGTTAATTTAGAACATGGAACCCACGTCGAATAACACGCATACTCGCCCTAATTCGAAATTCAATCTTCGGCTGTTGTGGTTGCTCGACAAACAGCGCACGGAGCTGGTAAACAGCCCCGATGAGAGATGTCACCGTTGACGCCCCGTACTGCTCCTACACTATCGATTACACGCCGTCACAATCGACACTTAGGTACTCAAAATACACGTGTTGAGCTTAAAAATAGAATACTACGTTCGTTAAATGCCATCAAAACTTGAGATATATCTTATGCAAAACTTAGAATCGGAAACAAATAAATATTATATGCGTGTTTTATACTTATTATAATCTGTATTCTCCGAAGGGGTAGGCAGAGGAGTTGTAATAACAACACCCACCGAATTGCCAATGTGAAAGATGGTGAGTCTATTGTCTCAAGCACTATACATATGTCTTTGAATTTCTTCTCAGACATATGCAGGTTTCCTCACGAGGTTTTTCTTCACCATAAAGCACGTGGTGACGGCGATAGACATACCATCTGTCACGTTGGCACTTAATCAAATTCGGTGAAAAGTGGGTGTTGTGATAACAACACCTCTGCCTACCCCTTCGGGGAATACAGGCGTGAGCATATGTATGTATGTTCTAAAATATACATAGAATTGTCCATTGATCAGTTATATATCTTTTTTTTGAACTTAGAGTTTTAGGCATCTAGAACCCAAATGCAAAATTATAGTGTCTTTACTCAATATAGTGTTTATAAAGTAGCACAATATATATACAAGAAACAATACGTTTATTCCTACTGATATATTTGAAGTGGTGGTACGATTTTGAATTCCATTCGAATATCCTACAGGGACGTCACTAGTGGCAGCCAAAGCGATGCGGATCTTTGCATGTCGCTTTTATTTATTCTCGAGACTCCAACTAACTTGAGCTCTTGACATGAATGTTTCGGCAAAGAGTGAACACTGTTGGTTTTTCCTTCAAAATATTTGCTACATGCATCTCTGAGCCAGTGTGGCGTCGCGTGTCAACTTTGTTGTCACTTTGCAGCCGGCTTGGTGTACGTTGTGATGAAAGAACGAATGCATTCGTAAAAATGTACCTTTCTGAATGTTTGTTTAGCGTTCTTTGTGGAAAATTATTGTGTATTTGCTTGATGCTGATGCAGTACCTACTGTCGCAGACTTATCAAGTTGTCGAAGAAGTGTAGTTGCGTGATATTCAGCCTAATAAAATGGTGAACAAGCAATTCAAGAAAGTCAACACAAGACGCCGAATCCGAGCGCAGTTAATGGACGAGTTAACCTAATAGCTAAAAGCACTCAATGCTTACAAAGTCGCGTCGGCCGGTTTATGGGCCCACTAACTGTTAATTTCCTTCATTTCGTTACAGGAAATTCGTCTCTAAGGAAAATATTATCCTTTGGCGCGGTAGTTGTTTCGTGGCCGGCATTTACTCAGCTATTGTTCAATAGTTGCTTCGTAAGGGCAACGCGTATTTAATAAATACCTTTTAACGCGCCTTTATTCAAAACGCTTCCAGGCTTTTTTTTATTTATGCTTCAGACTTATGGGTTCTAGACTTTGAATGATAAACTTTATTACTGCCGTGTGGTTTGTATTTTAGGGGAGTAACAAAAGGAGTACAAAAATAGGAAAAGTAAGCATGAGTAAGTACATTTGCATCATGCTTTCTTATTATTTAATTTGCCTGCCTTTACAATAGTTTACATGTTATTAGGTGTTTAATCTAGTATTCTATAAATTTACTTTAACAGAATTGTTCAATCATTTTGTTACTTACTTGCCTGCCTTTCGAATCGTTTACATATTAGTAGCGATGTTCAATCTTTTATTATTATTAATATATAATTTAACCATTACAGAGATGTCCAATGCAGTCGAACTATAAAGTTCCTTTTATATTTAGAAGTTTGCCAACATATATTCCGAAATTGATCTAGACTGCTAAACTACGTAATTATTAAATAAGTGAGGCCCTAAAATTTGTAGCAATCTAGGCTTAACACGATATGATAGGCTATTGATATATCCATAGCTACGAACCACACAGCGAATATTCGTGGTGGAAAATCCTCAATCCGCTTGGGGCGAGACGTTACAGACAGTACCTCTTTCTGTGTTAAGCCTTTCAGGATTCTGAGCATATTCGGCTTCAGATAAAACATTACCTTTGGGCCACATTGTTTCTAAATGTTACCACACAATAATTGCTAGTGGCTCGTACCATAGTTGATTTTAGGCATTCTTCAATCAACGGCCAGTAAAATAGAATGGGTGATCCATGTTATCGGTGAAGGTCGGATGACAGTCACAGTTCTTTGTGTAAAAATCAGATGATCAGATCTGGATTGATGGAGTGTTGACGCCAACAATATCGATAAAATCTGAGCGACAATGATTGTTGGAATTTATCCGCCCCTAATGAAAGAATTATGGGATCTGCAGACAATGCTTTATGGGTTTAAAATATAACAATGTATGGTTTATGGATATATTGACATTCGATTTTATTTTGGATTTTTATTCGAGGCTTTTGTAAAAGTATTGCTCAGATTCGAATTGATTAAATAAATATACATTCAATAATAAACATAAATAAAATTCAAGTGTCTGATTGCAATTCAAAATAATCAAATTACCAGCGTCTCACTAAATGCATGAAAGTATATACTTACACAAAAAAAATAATCTTTTAAAAGTCTCTCTGTCTGTTTGTTCCAGCTAAGCGCTTGGTTAGATTTTAATCTTGGATAGATTTTAACGGGAATTTCATTAACAGATAGCTGATATTATAAAGCGTAGCTTTTGCTACTTATATTTTAGAAATTGAAAAATATAATTAGGTAACCGCCAGGAGCAGCTAGTTTTACTTATTAGATTATGACGATTTCAACAACCTGTCATCCAACTAGAAGCATCATAGCGATTCACAGTCGTTGGTTTCAGGGCAGTGTAAGTGACTTTGTGCAAACAACACTGCCAGGTGTCAATCAGTTGACGGTTCAAGGATTTAATGTATTCCCTGTTTCGCTCTCCCAATCCAAACACAGCCCGCATTGTACAGCTCGATGATAGTTCCGATATATCGGCACGAGTAAATTCGTGTGCAGTTCCAGAACACATGATATTGTGGGCTATTATATAAACATGCCTACCTTCTACTGGCAAATTCATCCGCGTGGAATAGCTATGAATAATATATATATAATATATATATAATATATATATACATATATACATCTGAAATAATCGATCAAGCAAACAAACAAACTCTTCAGCTTTATATATTAGCATGGATATAGATACGTTACAGTTATATACCTTGGAGTACGTTAAAGTCAGGTTTATTTAAATTGTAAGTACGAGTATATGCAACCGAACGGAGAAAATTGCATTGGTGCAATATTTCTGGAACACAAATTTATCCCAAGGGCAAAAGCGAGTGGTATTGTTGAAAGAGAAATAAGATACAATCTAGTAAAGGTATTGTTATCTCTAGTACATTATTGGTAAGACAATCAAATGACAAATTACTTGCTCGAAAATACAATTTGGGTGAAATTAAAGTGAAGAATGGTGTGTAATGAATATGCAATAAGTTGTAAATTAAAGGCTAAGCCCAATATTGGGTAACATGGAACATTTGTAGTACACTGTAACAATGTTGGCAATGTACCGTACTCGTTATATACGTGTCGGTATTATTTAATTAAAGCGTAACAACACGATTATTATGGCCGGGGCGCGACGTGTCTCATACCCAAAACGCTGATGTGCCAAGATCAGCGGAGCTGGAGATATTTATACCGACGTTAGGCGCACATTCCAGATATGTTATATTATATTATATTACTATGATTAAATTTTAAATGAGATACATCAGATGATACACTATTTTCACATCGCTATGAAACTTAAACTAATGTTTTTCTATACATCTATACCGATAAATAAAATTGAAGTGTCAGATTGTAATTCCAAGTATTTACTAAATTCATATGAAAGTATATTCGGTACTCACATAAAAAAAAATATTTTTATAAAGTTTTCCTGTATGTCCACCTGTCCGTCTGTATGTGTCTGTCTGTCTATTTATTTTGGCTAATCTCCGAAACGCTTAGACTGATTTTAATGGGACTTTCACTGGCCAATAGTTAATGTTACAAAGAATACCTTAGGTTACTTTTATTAAAAAGAAAAACCCGGGGTGCGGTCGGCCATCCATCAAATTAAGTCTACGCGGATGAAACCACAACACTCAGCTATCTATAGTCTATCATGCAATTTGTGACATTAACGATTGGTGAAATGTTTTTTACTACTATACTTATCAAAGTTTTCATAGAAGAAGTTATTCCCGTGTGTAGTTCCCGTGAGAATACGGGGATAAAATATAGCCTATGTTCACCGGAGATAGTGTAGCTATCCAACAGTGAAAGAAATTTTCAAATCGGTCAAGTAGTTTCGGGGCCCATTCAATCCAAACAAAAAAACAATGAAATCTTTATGATATTAGCGTAGAAAATTAAAATTCACCGTTTCACAATACTTCTCCATCTATTTCTCGGCTCTACGTCACGATATTGACTACAACATCTCATCTCAAACTTGGTGTTTAGACCGAAGCGTTCATCTGTTTTACGACTTGCAATATTAGAGGATACTTTTAATAAATTCCTCCCTACAGCTGCGACATATCTATGAAGTTCGTGAAGTTTATCTTCATGCTTCACATTTTGTGACACTTTTATAATGATTTTTAAAATTTCTGCAGAGTAGGTACACGTATCACTATAAAATGGCTCATGAGAGACTACGAGAGAGCCCTCGAAGAAGTATGCAGATTAGTTACAACAGCAACTTCCCACCCAAGTTGATAAGGTGGCAATTTGACTGATGGTGTGTTCATCGTCGTCGCAGATACAAACGCTACTGAATTTCTTCTCAGGCATATGTAGGTTTCCTACCAATGTTTTTCTTCAACATAAAGCTCTAATGTTATCACTGCAGTTAATATAACAGAAAAACTAATTCGTATAGGCCAGTAGGATTGGAACTTGTGTCTTGAAAAACTGTATCATAAGCATACAGTTAAAAATAATTATCTAAATACTTACAATTAAATATTTAAAAAAAAACTAACGTGGTAGAAGATACCGTGATCATGTCGAACTTTTTAATAGCCTTTCGTGTCACTTACATATGTGCATAGTGTAGTACAGACGCTTTCATTTTATCATATAAGAGTTTCATTGTGCATTACGTACTGAACTGATGCACGGATAAGTGGCCAACTTTCATATTGCTCGGTTTTCTCACAATGGCTCGCTCGAGAATTTACCGTCGTTTCACTGACGTAAACGTTTACGTTTTCCTTGCAAAGTTTTTTTAGTGCTTTATGTATGCTATGACTATATTTCTCTCTTTATTCAGCCGTTTTTATTTATGATAAGATTTATACTTAATTTGTCATCATTACGTAAACCTCTTGGCGGATTATGAGTACAAATTTATTTAGTCAAGAAACATAATACCAGCGCGGTTCGGGGCGTTCAGCAAATTGGTTAATAAATTAAAAGCGGCAGTCTCAGCGCCGTCGTCGACAGATGGCGCTTGAAATACGACAGGTATTTAGCGTGTTGCAACACCGTCCGCCGCGATCCGCGTTTTAATTTTATGCTTTACGAGCAATTTTTATATCAATTTTCCCTCGTCGTTCTCTACATAATTCAGGCGGCGTTTTTGACTGCGCAATTCTCGAGGTCGATACGGCAATTTGCGCTGAATGTCGGGACCCAAAGTTGCTTGTTTAAAGTATACCAAATTGGTTATAATGGCAACCCTTACCTTTAAGAAAAATAAGCCATTGAAAAACGTACTCAAGCATAGAGTGATCGTATTATGACTTTCAACACTTCCTTTTTACTTGAAATTTTATTACGCTGATATTGTACAACTTTAGAAGCTCAAATTCATCAAATTAATCAATAAATTTGGCACAACATTTCTCTACCAACTTACCACTTTCTACTACCACTACCTTAATGCAAGAATTATTAAATTCGAATATTAACACGGAGAGGCGTTTCTTTATAGACACATAGATTCACATAAACGTGGGTACCTTTTGAAGGTGGACTATAATAGCTTCAAAGCAGTGTTCGGAACCTGAAGTGGACTGATTATCGTACCAGGGGCTGGCAGGGGCGTAAAATTATCGTACACGGATCGAAATTATCGTACTTTTTAGGATAATGTCTATTATAGATAAATAAATCATATAAAATGTAATATTGATATGCATGCAAGTACTAATCAAAATTTAGCTGCTCTAGAAAATGACCTTTGTTTTGTTTTTTTAAATAGATATAATATTTATTCGCATGAAATATGGTTCAATGGGTTGGTGTTATTAAAGGTTATAAGAATCACATATTTCAACCAATTTTCTTCATTTAATGAAAAAAATTATGCTACTGCGATTTAGACTATCAGCGCATGAGTGAAATAATATAAATTCTCAAATTTTGCATCATAATAGAAATTATCGTACAATCTGCGTACGATAATAACATGATATCGTACATCGTACGTAGGCACAAAATTATCGTATGTGTACGATAGTTATCGTACGGTTCCGAACACTGCTTCGAAGCTGCTTTGTCATTCTATATCGGCTTCAATACATATTCGATACCATGCATCCGACAAGCAGGTTTGGTGTACTGCGAATCTAGGAAAAACAACATTATCCCTTTTACTTTGTCAACAACGCAACATTTGTGCAAATGAGGACCTTAAAACTATTTTATCCGTTTCACAGATGTATGTACATGACGTAATGTTTTGAAGGAAGAATATACGCACACCACGAAGAGCCAATGACTTTTTTTGACGACAAAAACAAGAGCACGATCGATATGTTATACAAGCAAAAATATATATTTAATTGTTAAAAAATATTATTAGTAGTTTTCTAACATGTCATATTGAGTCTAGTC
This sequence comes from Watsonalla binaria, assembly GCA_929442735.1. Classification (NCBI taxonomy): domain Eukaryota; kingdom Metazoa; phylum Arthropoda; class Insecta; order Lepidoptera; family Drepanidae; genus Watsonalla; species Watsonalla binaria. The sequence goes on from OV838932.1 coordinate 6,319,420, forward strand.
AAAAAATATACATATTTTATCAATTTCAAATTTCATCCGTGCTGTTTAAATAAATCCCTTAACAGCAGATTCATGGCCTTGACGCCAATCCTACCACCTCTAACGATTCACCAAGTACTTATGTACTTTTTCCATATTTAAATTATAATATGTCTAGCAAGAACTCATTATTAATGTACCTATTTAATAAATTACTAAGTCAACAAAGTAAGCATGGGCTCGTGGACCGTAATAATCATTTCAAATGTTAAAACAATGAAGCCGTTAAGCGCTCTCCACAGACTCAATGGGAGAATTTATTAAAATAATGAGTAAACAGAATTTGGAGCACATCATAAGGCGAACAAACTGCGTCCCGAGTGAGTGTGAGAGCTATGGGAGCAGCAAAGTGTTTCGTCACGTCCGTGGCCGACACATCGACCGAGGGACGTGACGTCACGTGCCCCTCTGATTTATGAAAGGAAAGTCGCCAGGCCGCCCTGCGAAAAATGTTACACCCGATAGCCTTTGCGGGGACGTGAGACCGCCGCGACAAATGAGCGAAACTCATTTTATTCTGTTACTGGGACGATGGGATCATGTGACATTTATCGTGTTCGTGACAATTTTCACGGAGTCCGACCGAACCTCGCCCGCCCGCGCCCCACACTGAGTGAGACATTGGAATAACAACTTCTTTATTGTATCCGCTGAGATTTCCTTTGACGGTTTGTGCCACTCTCACTAGAGGGAAAGATAAGCTATACAATATACGTTTCTCAGAATATGGTGCATAGCGTTCTCGGGTAAGCATAATAAGTTTAACACAACAGATACTTGGAAAAAGGATTACAACACATTTTCATTTAATAAACTAAATACTCAGATACAATGTATTATATATATTATATAGTGTTTCATACTGCAAATGTTGCAAAAAAGCTTACAGTCGTTAAGACTGTAAGCTTTTTTGCAACATAAACGGTATAATAAAGAGAGTATGTACATATAATACAAAAAACTATGTAGACCTCAAAGGTACAATCTCAACTGTAACTGCAAGAGTGCCTTACGTATAATATAACTAGCTGTACCCCACGGTTTCACCCGCGTAGTTTTAGTTTTATATATTAATATTACGACATACATTTAGCATAGTGTCTTTCTTCAGACGATATAATATTTTTTATGAACATAAAAACGGATATTGTGACTAAACTATGATAGTTAGATAAGTGCTCTCGCGGACTTTTTTGTAGATCTTAATAAGACCTACGAACCCGTGGTGCATCATTTTGTTCCATTGTCAATAGTTTTCGAAATATATGCCTTTAACCTTCCTCGATAAATGGTCTATCCAACACAAAGATTTTTTGAAATCGGCTTTTACTTTGGCTTTATAATGTTAGTATAGAAAATATCACTGTAGCAGTATGTATAATCTTAGATGCAAGTGCTTATAACTAATCTCACCCTCAAATGTCAGAATCTTATCCGCCGTGGGAAGACAACATTACTCTAAGGTAAATGTCAGTTAATTGGCTGCAATGTTTTTTAATAAACGGAAGCAGCTCTGAATTTTGAACGGGAGATCACGATATGCCTTACCTCTTATAATTTCTTGTAATATTATAGTTATAGTTTTTCATGCAATATAGCCTGACTGAGTTTCTGATCGGTTCTTGTCAGAAAACTAGTTCCTAACCGGTGGTAATTTATAGACGTTCATAAGTATCCCCGAAATGAAAAGCGAATAAAAAAATACAATACTTCATTTTCATTCATTTTTATCTTTCAGCGCATAATTTCATTACGTGGTAAAAATAGCAGAAGAGCACCTTACCTCTCTAGATCCAACCAAGATTTTCTCGCATAGGAAAAACAATTTACTCAACTAATGACAAAGCAACCCAAAGAAAATAAAGTTTATCTCATGGCCAGAGGGGACTCTTCCCTCTTGTGATACTCGCAATTTGTACAAAACGATTTCCTCCAGCAACATAACCAGTTGCGAGTTAATTAACAATTTTGTAGAGTCTACGTATCCTTTACTAGCGGATTTCCTATCCCGGATTGTAAGTAATGATAGATTACAAAAACCTCAAACTTTAATTAATAACACTTTAGCACTAAGTACTATATTTAGTCACCCCTACCCGAAGCTGCTCGTGCTACACAATATAATGGATTATTTTAATCTCAATGCAAGAACCAGCATTTCTTTGATTCAAATGGAAATTGGATAAAAAGTGAGGCCTTTCCCTCAATGTGATTGTTCTATTCACACAAGCCCGTGATTAACATTCAGCGCAGCGCAGTGGCGACGCTCTTTAATGGTTTCAATTGTGCAGAAAATTTTATTGCATTCAATGATTCTACGGAGGAATTTCACCCGAGGCAGGCCTTTCAAACCGCACCTTCATCGATTATGGGCTTCGAATAATGTTTTGGTACATTGAAACTTTAACACTTTCTAAAGGCGAACAGGAAAATTAATAGGCAAATTGTGTCGGCTCTTAAATTATAGCTGGTTTGTTTTTGGTCCACGCGGGTGAGAACAGGTGTTCGGTATACCGGAGAGATTAGAGGTATTACATTAAATAACCTTGGTAAACAAGATTACGTTGTCAGCTCAAGTTCAATTGTGATTATTTCCGTGCCAACAATGCTTACTTTATCAACACATATACTATTCAAATTCCTGGCTTACTGACTGACTGATATATCAACAACCGGCCTAAGCCGATTTTCTTTACACATGTAATTTGGCGGTTGTGTTTTTCATGAGGTGTATTCACTAAGAAAGAGCTTTCCGAAGTTACACCCTAAGGGGGTGAAATGGGGAGTCGAATGTTCTGTGAAATTTTTATTCTCTGAATCGAACACTCGCCGGTGGAAGCTGGTAAGAGCATTATTTATGTAGTTACATGTATGATTAATGAAATGCTTATAATCGCATAGTACTTGCAAGAAATAACTCCATTAGAACAGCTGAACATGACAGTAGTAATAATGTGGGTTAGGAATTGCAAGTTTGCCTTCAGAACTTCCATCCCTTCACGTCGGCACACATGCAAGCACCTACTTCGAATCATGTTACACACAACAGCTGCTCAAGAGTAGATAAACAAGTTCCGACGCCGAGGTACTGTGTATGAACTTACTGAAACATGCTTGTATTCTTAACTTTAGACAAGAAATACATCGCCAGACGGTTTAGACATAAGTATCTTGTTTGAATTAAAGAGGATTGTAACTCACATTTATAACTGTTATTATATTAAAATCTCGTTACTTTAGAGACTTTCAAAGGTACGAATAAATAAAAACGGAAAAAATAATCACATTTGCTGTATGGTAGCCCCCTAAAGTATTTGTTAAGAGGCAACAGAAATACATCGTCTGTGATAATAAAAGTGTCTCACGGTTCAAGAGATACAGCCTGGTGTTAGATGGACATACAGACAAACAGCTGGACAGCGGAGTCTTAGTAACAGGGTCCTGTTTTACCCTTTGGGTACGGAATCCTAAAATACAACTAAACGTATCAAACGTTCAAAACCATTGCTTCAATACCTGAAAAGGAGCAAACACAGATGTGTGTATTTTAAACCCGCTAAAATAATTTAAAGTACTTTTGTACGTCTCACAAAGACTTGGGAAAAGTTGTCTACGTTGGTTGTGGCAGACCACGATACCGCTCCGCTCACCAGACGCCCGCTTCACTGGGTTCCTATCACTCTATTGTTCCATAAAGTTTAGTTTTCCTCGCCCCGAAACAACGAGGACACACTTCACAAGAACAGAGGCGTTTTAAAAAGCTTTTACAGTTAAACCCTATATATGTGGTAACTAAGTACAAATTTATAGACTCAGCAATTCAGTAACAACCGTGATGTTTATGGTACTATAAATTCAAGTGGTTTATTTTATTCATTTCAAGATCTACAATTTATGCTAACGCCATTTTTTCATAATCATGTCAAATTATTATAAAAAAATGGCGTTTAAAATTGCTTCGATACCTGACTTCAAAAATCACCTTACTTGACATAACACTCATCTAGGATGGGATTAGTAATAGCTTAATTACTTTGCTTAAATTAATTTACTTTTCCTGAAATCTTTACAATCTTCCTGGAAGCTTCAGGAACATTAAATTATATGATTATATTCTTGTGTTGGGGATAATCTAATCGAGTATTTTAGTTAATAGCTTAGACACGCTTTTACATAATTATAGATTTAACTAAATCTATACTAATATTATAAAGCTGCAGAGTTTGTTTGTTCGTTTGAACGCGCAAATCTCAGGAACTACTGGCGGATTCCAAAAAATCTTTCAGTGATGAATAGTCTAATTATCGAGGAAGGTTATAGGCTATATTTTATTCCCATACACCCACTTGAACGGGAACTACGCGGGTGAAACCGCGTGACGTCCGCTAGTACACATTTAAAAAAACATAAGTGAGAGTCAAGTGCCTCTTAAAATACCAAAATAATGGATGGTTATAAAATATGACAAAATACATAATTTTCGGTTCTTGGTAAATGCATGCCTGGAAGTCTGTGCAGTAACATGCCAAAAATGAACCTAAATAGCAGCGTAACATATGATTAACTACAGTACTTTGCACTTTGTGACATTTGACTTGCCAAAATTATAATATGTCTGCTTTATGTTTTTATTACTGTACACTCACGTTATGAAGTTTTTACCGTTATGAAATAAACTATGCTAACGCACGCAGTATAATTATAAATTATACCAAAACTTAATAATTTTGCTCTTAAAAATCTTGCGTCATCCACGGTACCTCGTCATTCCATATATGACTTTATTAATAATTGTTTATCAATAAAATGGTGGTATGGAACATCATCATGCCAAAAATTATTCCCAATAATTTTATGAAATGTAAACGTATATGTACTCAATTTGCGAAATAAAATCAGTAAATTTTCGAGAATTAATATGCTATTCTAACCATCAGTATTACTGTATTTACTGATTGTATGCTGTTGGATTTATTACGTGTTCTAGGTCAACGAATTCACGGTTATAAATTTGCTTTTAATTAAAACATCTACAGAGTTGATTTATAACACAGCCATTACAGGTACTAAGCTTTTATGGTATTTAAATACGTCCGATAATAGCGTACCTACATTATTTTCCAATGTTAAATAAACTATTTAAATAGTACGGGCTATCACGATCTCAATTCTAACATGAGGACGTGAGTTATCATTCGACTCAAGTTGAACATTATATTTTAGCCAGAAAATCGTAAGTACGAAGTTTTTTACACACAGATTTATAAAGGTCATATCACAGAACCCTTTAACCCTCTAGAATCATGTTGTCATAGTATCATCCCTGGAGATTTGAATGTACGTGTATTTCCCACGATACAAGGCATCCTTATGGATAGAAGAAATTCGATACATTAGTATAAATTTCATAGTTCGTGTATCTGAATTTATGACTTCTTCAGACGGCTTTTAATGTTTTTTTAGGATAATTAGATTTTAGAAGAATAGAAGAATTTCCGGTTATATGGTAATACTGAAAGTCTTTGATTTACTTTTGTTACTATGACATCTTCTAATCTATCATCAGTCAGACGTCAGCTATCAATATTATGTATACTCGTATTAGTCGAGCATTGGTTTCGGCTACTCAGTGCCATTTGTGACCATCACTCGCTCTTGGAATGAAATTGTTCCGCAATTAGTATGAAGGATAGCAGCTCTGCCGGGATGAAATTGGGGTCGACATTTGCAGCAAAAACTTATTGGTTTGTCCCTTTAGAACATGCAAGCTGTTATATGTAAATCGTACGTTTTCCTTAATATAATTATTAATCAGGATAATTTTCCTCTCAAATTGGCTTACTAAAGTAATTTTTAATGTACCACGAACGCGTTTAAAGGAGGCAGCCGTTTTAAAATTCTCAGGAAGCCATTGGCCGAGAGCATCTCACTAGTACTAAAGGCCTGTTAATGAGGCCGGGAGCCGCTCTTGAATTTTTTTCCCACTTCCTTAACATCAAAAGTTCCCCTTTGCGAAACGCTAACGAGAATTTCCATGTTAATTGCCCCGCGCTGCCGGAATATATAATTGCATATATTGTTTCTCTTGTTCCAGCCACGGGAAGTGGGAAGAGATTTTGTGATTATTTGTGCTCTCTAATTAGAGTGACGATAAGAAAACTCTCGTGTGACACATTTGAAGTGAAATTTGACTTTACTTATGGCGAGGAGATGAGAACCGCTATTGTCGAGTGTCATTTTACTTAATTCATGCTGTAATGGAACCAGCCATTTCGTTCACGAACAATGAAGCTTATTGGACACCATGGAATAAATTTGAACTGGAACATAATACCAGCTTACAATTTTCATTTTACTTTATTACTAGCGCCTTCCCGCGGTTTCACCCACTCATTTAGTCCTTGTAACATCGGCTATCAGCCAGTCCTGTAAAAATCGGTAGAGTCATTTAAGAGATTAGCTGCATCAAACAGACAGACACAGAAAAAAATATATAATTTATTCTTAATGTTAGTACCGTATATAGGTACTTTCACATACATTTAGTAAAAAAGCTGTAAATTTGGAATTTCAAACAGACACTTAAATTTTATTTATCTGTATATAAAAATGAATATTAATTGGGTATGTTAGTTACAATTAGAGTCTTATACAAGAGCTTAGTTAAAAATGTGTATGTGTATATTTTTCCTAGATTTAATTAATGTCAGTAATAAACAAAGATATTACAAGCAATTTTTTAAGTGAAAGAATTCGTCAAACATCAAGCTCTTCTTCAAAAAAGTATATCATTGGTTACAGAAGAACGACTCGTGGACCGTATAGTAGGTATTCTACGGAATGTTAATTCGGTGTTCGCAATAGCTGTATATATGATTACTTCTGTAGGTACAAATCATGGGTTATTGTTATGCAAAAACAAGCCATACCTTTTGCTCGTCGTACAAATTCAGGAAACGTAGGTCATAATAATAAACATAAATAAGTCCCATTTCTTCACACTTCCGACCATTTTGTTTTGCAAAATGCTACGACAAAAGACATTTACAATAATAGGACTAAGATCGTACGAATGGAAATTTTAGAAAACAAAAACAGCTTCAACAAAAAGATACGAAACAAAACATGTAAATCAGCACAGAATCTACAATTCTAGTACAACGTTGACCTTATTACTTTGCATTAGTAGAGATGGGACTCTTCCCAATTTCGACCAAACACTGTTCAAGACGGACAAGTGTATGCTCATTCTAAAATTTATTTTGATATATGTATGAATAGGGTCTACGTTTGTTTAACACATGCCTACGTTGATCGTTTAGTAGTGTGAATAAGAACTTTATAGCACTGACGTTTAAGTTTACGGCACCAAAATGAAACGTCAAAGCGCAGAAGTTCTTAATACGCTCTCCATAAATCGATGATGAAGGCCCCTGATCAGTGCTGCCAACTATTTATTGCAATTTATCTATAACGTACATACATATTATGCACACGCCTGTATCGCCAAAGGGTTGGGATATACTTTATAATACACCCAAATTTCGCGAGTTATGTTTAAGTCCCATGTAATAGGCGGTTAGCGTATGCCACTCCGATTAGTGGCATACGCTATACAAGTGGTACTAATCTAGACTTCGGATTGCTATTGGGAAAGTATAGATGGTAAATCTCAATAACACTACTTGACCCGGGGATCGAAATCAGGCCCTCGTGTTCCGCAGTAGCATTTGCAACCACTAGACTAACAAGGCAGTAATTTTTCTATAACTGGAAGTAATTTGATAATCATGAAATCATGTTGATAGTTAGTATCTTTTCTGACGTATTATTTCTTAGATTCAGTTACAGAGACGAGGGTCGTTAACCTCCTTTTAATGTTTTCGTATTATATATAATGAAAGACGTATTTTATCAGAAATCATACAAATGTATAATTTCTTTGTAGGCACATTACTCTTTTCAGCTTTTGAATAAAAACACCACGGTAAGTTAGATACCAATAACTTCTGGGGCTAATAAACTTTTTAGCTTTTGCCAATATGTTCAAAGAATTACTAAGTACAAAGGACAACGCATAATTATAATAATTCTTGCGAAGGCGTCGTGGAAAACCTTTCCGATTGATAAGCGTGGAAGTTTTAAGCATTTGTTAAGGAGACAATTTAAACGGCGGTGAAGGTACGCTGAATTTCTTGTCTTGAGTTTTTAACAGGAGAAAGTTTGTTGTTATCTACCAGCTGGGAAGAAATTTTGGATTATAGTATATTTTCATTATTATTATTCAACCTTTTGAGGAGTGTAGACAGGAGTCTTTACTTAATATTGGAGAAGAACGCTTTAGTTATATTTTTCTCTTTTATTGTTAAAATTTAATCACTAAAAAGTATCAACGGGAAAAAACTCGGCTTTGAGAAAGTTTCAGAAGATTCAGATTTAGGTCCAAGTAGAGCTAAGATAATAAGGCTTTCATTATAAAATCATTGGAATTCTTCAACTTATGACCTTCGCTATTTAGCTCAACTCTAGGTTTATATTATTTTTAATTTAAAAGCGCAATTTTATTGGCATTTACATTACACCGATTAACTATTTGCAATTCAAGGATAATTAAGGTTAATCCGGTATTTTAACAATATAATAGGTGTTATACGAAGGGTACATTGCATAACTGTTATAATTATGCAAATTCTGAATACAACCGACCATTGGTGATAATCGGCGTTATAATGACCTAGCTTACCTGTTGCGGAAAGTTAAAATTAACTCCAACTTTCAACTGACAAAGTATAAAATCTGGCGCTACCAGTAACACGAATTTATAGGAAGCCTCTCGATCTAAACTGCCGCTGGAAGTTTATTAATTAATTGCTTTTTGCTTACCTACATCTATCCAATAAATTTTGTTTCGTAGACTTTCGATGTGATGAATGATTCAAGTATAAATTTAACCAATTAGGGAATTTCCGAAACCCCTTGAAGTTGTCAAAGTGTACGAATGAATTAATAAATTCTCAAATCTGATTAAGGAATTTTTGGTGAAAATGCTTTCAGAACGACACTGATAAATAGACCGATATTAATTTGTTAATTTTCTCGACAAATGGCAGCAATCTCTACTTTAGAGGTCTCTCGTCCTGACCTAATGAGCATTAATAACCATTTTATATTATTAATTACATTCTTTGTTTCAATAAACCAACCCATTAATAAATTGTATTTATTTTTGATGTTTATCAAACTGCATTAGATTGTTTTAACGTGTAGTCTTGTATATTTACAGTATACTAATTAGAAATAGCTACTCAAAGCTTCCAACATGATTTACGTTATGTAGGTATGATGTCGTTACCAAAAGCAAAGCGTTTGTTATAAAGACGCTGTGCGTTACGCGCTACGCCAACGAGGTGTAAATCTAAAATAACGCGTATTAACGTACCCATGTACGCTAATCATCATGAGGTGTATTTAAATAAGCATGCGTGATGGCCGTGTGGGTAAACACATTTTTCCTAATAAATGCTATTCGGGCGGCGGCTTACGGGGCAATGTTTTGTAAATCCACCGTCGGCTAAATGGCCCATTGCGGGTGGAATGCGGATTTCTGCTGAATTAACTTAATAGCGAGCTACTTCTTCAATTTTCATTTATTACCAGTTCTTACTAATTAATTCAGAGTGTGGACTTAACGAGTAAAATGAGAATTTGAAGCTTCACCTTCCGAAGAAATAGATAAAAAATTAAAGAAAATGTCTACCAGCTAAGTTTCAATCACCGTTGTCGTCTTTTTCTAGATCGGTAATATTTAGTTATAAAACTGAACACCCACATTTATTCGACGCAAGAATAAAAATGAGACTTTTAATTCCGCATTAGAGAGCATGTAGGTCGATAGGTTTCATTGGAAAAAATATTTTTTTCAGTTCACCGACTGACGCTGTATTCCATTCATAAAACAGGTTTTGCCTTTTTAATTTTCAACACCTAACATCCAGATACAACGCAACCTCGAGTGATCTGCATAAATGTTCAAAAAACCGTCATAAGGTATAAACAGTCAACGTAACCGTAATGTAGGTATTATTTTATGTATTATGCTCCTCTCCTTTTTAGCGGACGACCAATTAAAAAGTAGATCGGACCCTTTTATGTCGTTGACGTTTTGTGGGATTAATGTCACTGTCAAGTGTCATAAAATCCTTAAAACGGGAAATAATTTATATCTAAGATCGCTCTTGACCGGTTTTTATTTTTTCTGTACGTGCAGGTTTTTATGAGATGGCAAGACAGCGCTAACAAGCGAGTGCATCATTAGACCCTGGCTTAATGAGCGGCGTCTGACTCGCACGACAAAGGTGCGGTGCAGTGCTTAGTGGATTGTTTTATAGCTGACATAGGGAAACGTCTTTTATCTGTACAGATAAATAAAATTTAAGTTTCTGTTTGTTATTCCATATTAATAGCTTTTCACTAAATGCATATGAAAGTATACGGGACTTACCTACACCAAAAAACCATTTGTTTTTCCCTCTCCGTCAGTCCGTCTGTATGTCTGTCTGTCTGTCTGTTTGTTCCGGCTAATCTCTTAATCAGCTGGCTCGATTCAAGCGGAGCTTTCAGCGGCAGATAGCTGACAAGGAGTAATTTATGCCTTACCTATATTACCTTATTATTATTTAAAAAAATAGAGTTTAGAGAAATAAAGCCTACGTAGGTGAAACCGCGGGGCACACATAGTTTAATATTTTATATTTGTATAGCACGTCTACTATCCCTCTACTACATCCTTCTTTTGTTTATTTAAGAGATAGCGTACAACTATTCCCAATTTTAAAACATTTTATGATTATATTTCTTCTCTGCTTTTTGTGGAGTTTCTCGTAGTTCATATGACAGCCAAGGCCTTAGGGCCCATAGACTGAGAGGAGCTGCTATTTACACTGCAACTGATGTAAAGCAGTTGCCTTAGAACCTTAGTCCATAGAACTAACATTTAAATGTTATTAACTAAACAGTAAGAACAAATATTTACTTAAACACAGTATGAAATTAGTTAAGAGGATTGCTATCATTCAACAGCGCCACGTTTGAGCAATAAGTTAGCGAAAATTAATTTTAACAATTATTTACCAACAAATCCTATTTGCAAGACTTATGTTGAACGTTTAGCCTTGTGTATTTGCTATTATGAATTCTGTGAAAATTGCCCTAATTTGAATCGTTTAACAGCGCAATTTAGGTATTCATATCTTACGAGATAGTTTATTCTTGTCACCTCAGTGGTTTAACAGAGATATGTGAATGTGATTAAATCCTGACTGCCCGTAAAATATCATAAATTAATAAGTGTATCCGTCTATCTTCCTGGTTATTACCCATCTTCATCGGATTAAGGAGCGCGTATTAAGAACTGCTGACTTTGACGTTTCTTTTTATACCTTTACGCGCTGCTTAAACTATCATAGCTGGCCCCCTGGGGCCTTACCTTGAGTTCTTATTGCGATGATGCTTAGTGTGATGACGTGTAAACATCTGTCACTGTCGTCGTGAATAAAAACTCATGGTTGGGGCCCTGTTTACGGATAAGCCGTATTACCGATTTGCTGGTATAGCTTTGACCTGAAGGACGTGTACTTAAATCATTACGCGGAACAAGTCGCACATTAAAGCAGGTTAGTAATAATACATTCTGTGTAGGTAGATCTATAAAGAACAATACAAAAATAAAATGCTCATTTATTTCCGCCGGATTATTGACATAGGCATACGTAGGAAGTTCACAATTTTGGCGTGGCATATACATCAAATTATTCTCGAATCGTAACACAGGCTCCACATAATCCCGTTAGGGTAGCAGCTGCCAAATTTGCAAGCACACTATTGTGATCGATGTCCCCACAATGTGGCACACTGACGCACATTACGGTCTGCTGGATGTTGTTCAAATTAACGTGCCGAATACAAACATAGAAAATATTGCAAAACAAACAGGAATGCAAAATAATGATATGAAGACTACGCCCCAACTACCTACCAATATCAAAGTGATTGAACTTCAAGACTATTTCTATGCGCTTCCACTTCTTATTGTCACAAAACTAACTTCAAACAATTACAAATTTACACTTACACCCTTATTACAAAACATAGACTAAGATAGTGGATGGTTGAATTTCATCTCTTTTTGTGATACGGATTTATGTGATAGGATCCATCCTATCACATAAGTCCGAGATTAGTCTAGTCTTCGCCTCAATCATGTTTTGTTATAAATGTATTATATTATATTTACTATACGGCTTATTATAAGGTTTAGTTATTTTCTTATAAGTCTTTGTAACTAGTGTTAATGAGGGTTGGTTTGCCTCAACATCAGACCTCAAAACTTTGCTAACCAAAATATTAGCATAGCGTTTACTTAAGAAAAGTTAATTTTTTGTTATTATTGTGTCTCTGTGAAAGAAATAATAAAAAACGATCCTCAGTGAACTTATTTGTTGTTTTCCCTTCAATACGTAACTTTCCGCAAGTGAAGGATTTCTTTAGTGATTATATTTGTATAATATAAACACAACCTGCAAACCTGCTACGCAAGCGACGCAAGCTCGAATCCCAGCGGGGCCTGTACTAATGAGTTTTTCTAAAAAACTTATGTGCAGTTATTTCACACCACGTGCTTTACGGTGAAGGAAAACATCGTGAGGAAACTTGCATATGTCTGAGAAGTAATTCAAACACGTATGTATAGTGCCTGAGACGGCGATGGACTCATACTCTGTCACGTTGGCACATGATAATATTCGGTGAAATGTGGGTGTTGTTGTTACAACACCTCTGCCTACCCTTTCGGGGAATACAGGCGTGAGCATATGTATGTATGTATGTACAAAAAGAATCATCTTAATATGGTATATAGTGTATACTTCATACTCGGTAAGGACGAATTGCTACTGTTTCATCCCCTAACTTTATAAATTTAATTAAAATAAATACACCTACACATACGTATTCTCGAGTCACACAAACAATAGTTTAATGAAAATAGGTCACAGTTTTCACAGTTTAACACAAAGGTGACCAGTTATTGTCACAACTTTACCTACACCGCACTAAATTTGGCCGAGCGATGTAAACTTTTAGGCAAGTTATCAAACTCCAAATTTTACAATTAACCAAGCGTGTTCACGGCACCAACTTCCATATTTTAGCATTGAATAGGTGAACATCAGTTTCTAATATGCCGCAGTATACAGGCTGAGGTCGCAGTTCTGAAACGAAGTTAGTATGCTGGAATTGTGAGTATTCTTAACATATTCTCCAGATAATTTTAATGAGAAAAGTTACCGGAAAAAGACGGTGGCGTCAGATAGAAATTGTGGTTTCACTACCTACGGTAGTGGGGTAAAATCATAGGCGCAAGTAAGATACGAATTACAACTGATTATAGCCAACCTTTACTAGTTCAGAGATGTACCTGAAGAAGAAGATTGGAAATAAACATTTCCTATTTCCAGTTCTACTTATAATTGTTTTGTAATAGATCAGATAGATAGATAGATACATCATATTACTAACTCCAAGTTGACGAAGACGTCTTGACGCATATAAAGTTTGTGCTACTTTTATATTATGACTAGCTGTGCCCGGCAAACGTTGTATTGCCATATATTTTTTTGGGGTGGACTACCCCTAACATTTAGGGGGATGAAAAATAGATGTTGGCCGATTCTCATAGATACCGGATAAGCACAAAAAATTTCATCAAAATTGGTCAAGCCGTTTAAGAGGAGTATGGCAACGAAAACTGTGACACGATAATTTTATATATTAAAGATTTTACTTATTCTTTGTTATTTTATGGTTACTTACATGACTAAGAAACGAGTGAGATAAATAAACAGAAATATATTATCCTACCCACAAAAATAATTTAATTTACATTGCTACCTACGCCAAATATACGTATCTATAATTCTAGCTTTCCGCTCACGACATCAATTGCGACGTGCGTGGGCTTTTTTGTATATCCATCTTTGACATGTAAATATATCATAGGTACTAGCCTGTTTCCGCGGTTTCATTTGCGTTTATTTTTATTCGAGATTTTTACTCTGATCCTTGGATCAGCGATGTTTCGCTTCTATCTTTTTAAGACCATGACAAAACGTAGAATTTTCTCGACTGCCTACGAATGTAGTGTTGTTGCATTTTAGTCAAAACCGTATCAAGACCCGTAACATTGCCTAGAAGAACGATGCGTTCAAACAAATTGAATTATTCTACTCACTCCTAAAAAAGATGGTAAGCTTAGATTTTGTCTGGATAGTCGCAAACTAAATGCAGCTACTCGTAAAGATGCATACAAATTACCTTATGTTTCTGAAATTCTCGACAATCTTAAAAATGCAAAATATCTGAGTACTATAGATTTATCGAAAGCATTTTGGCAAACCGGAATTTGTGAAAAAGACCGAGATAAGACCGCCTTTTATATACCTACTCGTGGAACATTTAGATTTATTACTATGCCATTTGGACTAACAAATGCACCAGCTACTCAACAAAGACTTGTAGATGAACTCTTCAATGGTCCAGAATTCGAAAATTCAGTATATTGTTTCTTAGACGATATTATTTTAATCTCACAGAATATTCAGAATCATATAACACTACTTACCAAAGTATATGACAAATTAAAATCAGCTAATTTAACGATCAATTTGGATAAGTCATTGTTTTTCCGTGAGGAACTAAAATATTTAGGTTATGTAGTTAATTCTAAAGGCTTACATGTAGATCCAAGTAAAGTGGAGGCAATCCAAAATTTTCCTACACCCAGTAATAAGAAACAAGTGAAAAGATTCCTTGGTACTGCGTCATGGTATCGTAGATTTGTTCCTAATTTTAGTTCAATTGCTGGACCACTAAATAAATTGACATCTTCAAGTAAAAAGGCAGCACCATTTAAGTGGTCTGAAGAAGCTGATGATGCATTTAATAAGCTAAAAGAATGCCTCATATCTGCTCCAATTTTGTCCTGTCCCGATTACGATAAGCCATTTGAAGTGCACACAGATGCGAGTAATTACGGAATAGGAGCTCTACTTACTCAAACGATTCAAGGTGAAGAGCTTCCTATAGCATACATGAGCAAGTCCTTATCTGCACCAGAACGTAATTATAGCATCACCGAGCGAGAAGCATTAGCCGTCTTGGTGGCGATAGAGCATTGGCGTTGTTACCTAGACAATGGTCATAAGTTTACCGTTTATACTGACCATTCTGCCTTAAAGTGGTTTTTAAACTTGAGCAATCCTACCGGTCGTTTAGCGAGATGGGGTGTCCGGCTGTCAGCATTTAACTTTGAAGTTAAGCATCGTCGTGGTGCAGATAACATTATACCTGATGCACTATCTCGAGCATGTGCCATTTCTGCTATTAACAGTAGTCCTACTGCTACACAAACAACTGATCAGTGGTATTTGAATATTTACTCTGGCTGTCAAACTTCCCCTACATCGTTCCCCAACTATATTATTAAGAATAACAAGCTGTATAGACTTATGAAGAGTAGGTGTACCTTACGTGAAGAGTTTGATTGGAAGGAAGTAGTTCCCGTAGAAGTTCGTAAGGCTGTAATTGAAGAAAACCATTCAGAGCCTACTGCAGCTCACTTTGGAATTTTTAAAACTTATAAGCGTCTAGCTCTCTGCTACTACTGGCCGGGTATGCACGCAGATGTTGTAAAATTTGTTTCTAATTGTGACAGTTGTATTTCTTACAAACATCAGAATCACCCACCTTTGGGTGAAATGGGTCGACCTAAGGTATGTTCTAGACCTTTTCAAACTATAAGCATTGATATCGTTGGACCTCTACCTCCAACGATAACTCAAAATTGCTACATATTTGTTGTTACCTGTTGCTTCAGCAAATACTGCCTACTGTTTCCACTCAAACGCGCTACCGCAGAAGTTGTTACTCGAATTTTAGAAAATAGTGTATTCTTGATTCATGGTATTCCTTCCACCATAGTGATGGATAACGGCAAACAATTTGTTAGCAGCACCCTTAAAAACATGCTCTCTAAGTATAAAGTACCTAACTTGCATTTCACGCCAAAATATTCCCCACATGTAAATACGGTCGAACGATATAATAAAACAATAATGACAGCCATATCAACTTTTATTCAAAATGACCACCGAAGTTGGGATAAATTAATTCCCCAGATACAATTTGCAATAAATAGCGCGGTTAATGAAGTCACTGGTTATACTCCCTCCTTTCTAGTGTACGGCCGAGAACTGGTAGCGTGCGGCTCACATTACATCGGTACTGAGTCCGAGGATATAATTTATCAACCTCGTGACTCCTATGCTGAAAATTTGGGTTACCTGGCTAATATATTTAATAAGGTACAAGTTTTTCTAATGCAAGCACATGCTAAAAATTGTCAAACCTATAACTTGCGTCGTCGACATGTTGAATTTAACGTTGGTGACATAGTGTGGAAAAAAACCTTTTATCAAAGTGACAAAGATAAACGCTTTAGTAAAAAACTTGCACCAAAGTTCATTAAATGTGTGGTGGTATCTAAAAAATCTCCTCTGGTGTATGAATTGTCTGACACAGATGGTTATAATTTGGGACTTTGGCACATTAAGGACCTTAAATTAATAAAATATGCAATTTAGTTTAGGTTATAGTTGATTTTATATAATTAGTATAAGTAATTGAATACTTAGTTAGTAGACGAATTTTCTGTACTGAGGTACACAAAATTCTACTCTTCTCGCGGAGTACTGTAACGTTGCGTCTAAAAGCGCCGTTACTATTAGCTAAATAAATAATACTTTATCTATTTTCTATTAAAATACTCATATTACTCCTAATTAGCTATAACTATACCCCTACTATCATAATATCAACTTAATTACCTATAAAACTAACTTAAAAGCTAATCTTATCAAATACCTAAACTAATTATAAATTGAATGAAATATAAAATAGCTAGAATCGTGCACAATGACTCAATCCGAGCGTAGCATCGGGGATCGTCGGGAGTTGTCGGCAATGTTGTGCGCAGTAGATTGCGCACCGCGCTCTTTTGTTTTGCCGCGCATTCGCATCTCCCGCCACTGCGACGCGGGGCTTGGCGGCGTGTGGTCACTCCACTCGTCGTCGGGAAAGCCCGCCAAAACCTAACTGCTATGTACTAAACATACTAACATACTATATATTTGTTGCCGATCCCGCTGGGGTGAGTTCCTAGTGTATTTTTACTGAGTGTAGCTATTAATAACTGTGTAGTGCTGTGTCCATCTTTGTATATTGTTCTCTCCAACATTGCTGGCTGAGGCTGCTCAGCAATGACTAGGTGCTACGGTTATAGGGTAGGATGCTGAGCTGCGACTAGGGCATGTCCGTGCATGGTCGAGCGAGCTAATGCCTGCTGTTCCATTCCAGGATCCTGTGACATAATTATTCAAGACTAACTACTGGCCCGGACCCTACATCTGGTGCAGTACCTGCCTCCACCCAGACCCTACTCCTGGACCAGTCCGCCTCCAGACCCTACATCTGGTGCAGTACCTGCCTCCGCCAGACCCTACTCCTGGACCAGTACCTACCTACCTCCGGCCCAGACCCTACCTCTGGACCAGTCCGCCTCCAGTCCAGGCACTACCCTGGACCAGGCGCTATCTTCCTTCCTGAGGAAGACCAGGCTGCTCCCAGCCGGAACCTTGACCCTACGTCAGGCCAGTGTTCCCCTTCCTACCACCTACCTCTACTCACCACCACCAGTGAAGGAAACAGACGTTTAATAAACGAACCCACTTGTAAAATATTGACCACTCTTCTTATTTCTACACACTACCTATCCTGTTCCCGGGTACCGAAGGCTCTCCTTTCCCCTCACCCGGGACACAAACAAAATATTTTTGTATGGATATGGCGACTTTTAATTTATAATATTTATATATAGTTTATCGTTTGTATCGTTACTGCTTATTTAGAAAGGATAATACTTTCAACACCATGTATGTTCATAGATGTGAGGATGTTTGCCTGATTCTAAACCCAGACGGATTTCCATACCAGCATTCACATTAATAATAAATGATTTAAATAATTTAGAATAAAACTGAAAATGATAATGCAAGGGTCCAATTATGCACATTGATAACGTGATCTAATTGATTATGATCGAAGGGGATTTTGCGTTGCTATAGTGCAGTCATATCAGCAATTAAATTTGCGCTTTTCCTTCGAATTCATTATAAAACTTCATGCAACCGCCAGCAAAATAAATGATTTTATATTCAAAGGAGGAACTTTAAATTGAATCCAGAGAAGTAAATAATGAGTCCTAAGTTCGGTTTGAATGGCTTCTGGAGCAGAGAGAGGAAGTCGGGCGCAGTCGAGTGATTAGACGGCGCACCTAGCGAGGTAGCGCGCGATGGCACCCTAGGGGGCAATCTACTATACTTACACTTACCCTAATATCTACCTGCGCTCACACCGTTAAGCCTCGTTGGCGACGAATTTCGACAAAATTAACTAGTTCTCATAACTTTGCAAAGCCTAATGGGATTTAAATATTCGAACTCTTAACAAAAATATATTAAGTTCAACTTTTGAGATCCAATTTATTAAGATTAATAAAACATTGTTAAGCTGTGAAGATTTAGAATATAAATTGACTTTCATTGGCATACCTACTCTGTTTTAATGAAATTGGCGTCAAATATAAAAACGATCACCACCTTTATTAAATGAAAAGGAAACCCTTACTCTTCGGCCAGGAAAAGGTATTATTAACTTATTAAAATATTCAAGTATTCGAAATGGCATTGAAGCGTAAAT
Source organism: Watsonalla binaria (assembly GCA_929442735.1). Taxonomy (NCBI): domain Eukaryota; kingdom Metazoa; phylum Arthropoda; class Insecta; order Lepidoptera; family Drepanidae; genus Watsonalla; species Watsonalla binaria. The sequence goes on from OV838932.1 coordinate 6,338,329, forward strand.
CTCGCAGTCGATCGTAAAAACTGTTCCCTTGAGCAAAGAAAGTAACTCTCTTTCATTCGATCCTGGCCGTACCATTGTCCTCATACGCACTCCGAGAAAAAGACCAATTTCTGAGATTTCCGAAGGGCTTAGCTTCATTTCCTTTTATATCTCCCCAGATACTAAATTCGTTCAGCCAATAATAAAAATCGTCGGGGACAGTTGGAATGGACTGGACGTAAAATTTACTCCCAATCCTGAAGGGAGATTGGATATTATAACGCACTTACACAATGCCGGGGGACCAACTCGCTCAGGGGTGCTCACTCTCACCTTGACACGTTGACTTCACTCCACCTTAAACAATGTACACTATTTATAATTTAACTAGCTGTGCCCCGCGCATGGGTGGCCTGGGAAATAAAATTATCCTAAATTACTTAACTTTAGCTATCTGGGCATGAAAGTCTATCTGAGTACCTTATATACTTTCATGTGCATTTAGTGAAAAGCTGTTAATTTTGAATTACAAACAAACACTTAAATTTTATTTATTTGTATGTATAAATTAGCTCTGCCCCGCAACGTCATCTCACAACAAATTTGGTTTGTGGCGGATTTTCACATGAACTTATCGCTCTCATTTTATGTGTGATTTTGAATCATAAAATCATTGAATTATCAGTATGTGAATATTTAAGGTGTCTATCAGTAATTTAGCATGCGCAGTCCATCCTCCAACCAGTGGATGTCTGAGGCTTGGTTACATAGTTCTTTCTAATGTCTGGTAAGGCCCCGTGTAGGGTACGAAACAAGTATTGTATCGAGTCTGTGTACGTGGTATACATTCATGGCGTCGAAGGAGGATGCGGAAAAAATTGGATTAAACGTTTGAGTAACCACGTCACATATTATTATCTACAAATTAGACACGCGCAAACATTTGCGGGAATGTCACATCAATTGAATATTGTGAGCGGCTTGAATTTATGTGGTTCTACGAAGAAAGTGTCATACCTACGTCAAAGTAGGTACGACGTTAGTTCTGGCGACAATGTGACGCGTTATGCCTGAATGAACTTAGTTAGACAGCCCTCACACGTAAGACCTCGAGTTTGGCATATATTTAATTGAATAAATTTAGGTAACTCTACATTGGTAAGGTAGTAAGGTATGTCAGTCACCACGCCACAAAGCAAAAAGTTTAACCATCTTTCAAATTGTTCACAAAATAGCAATTTACTCGAAAGTCTCGGCTTATGATACCTATACAAGCTAGAATAATGTGTTTGCGATCGAAATTACTTACATATTTTTACTTTACTTGCCATAATCAAACTATATTGAGTTTTTTAGAAATAAATAAAATAGAAAGCATCTAGCGTCTTATATCGACTAATCACGAGGTAAGGTTGCTTGTTAAGGTAAATAAATACTTATCTAATCCAAACAAATGTAAGTAAGTAGATGTACCTAAGCATTGTATTATTATTTTCCTTGAGCTTATGTGCTGAAACAATAAATACAGATGCTAAGATGGCGACTAATTTGTTTTTTTTCTTCCATTATGAAACGTGTAATATTTGAATAAATTCCGATTATACATAATTTTTAAATTAAATCTAAAACAATAGAACTACGAAAAAAGAAAAATAAAATAAAATTTATAAATAGAACACAGAATTCAGATTTGTGTCTGCGGGAATGATGTCCAGTAAGCTGGCTGCGTTACTTCGCTGGATCGCTAAACTAATCCTCTGACCGAGGACTCTGAACCAGCTCGACGTTCACCAGATACTTCAAGCAGGCGTTTTGAGAGATCCTTAAAAAGGACTTTCGCATTTGGCCCCCACGGCCCCTAAGTCTCAACCCAAAATTATGAAAATATATGTTATATACTTTTTCCAAATGCCAACGTTTTCATATAATAAATACTCAAAAAGGTGCTCTCCAAATACTCGTCGTGTATTCAGATACGTAACAGTAAAGAATTAAAGCAATTTTTATGCCGACAGTTTAAATTGCCAATAAAACCGATGGTTTACTATCAAAATTTTACTAACGAGAGCGATAAAATCTAATCGCGTGCATTACTGAAGGCACGTGCTTTTGACTTTCTTTGATATTGTTACATAATACAATGTATGGATATTGTTTAATAGTTTATTCAAAATATTTACTTTGCATATAAACTCAACACTAAACATCATGCATATTTTATGCTTTAAATCTTGGCTTTAGAAGCGTATTGCTGTTCCCTTAAGTAAGCTACTCGTGACACTATACACATACTTGTTTTATTTTATTTGAAAAGGTCAGTAGTTAACTAGAAAATAAATGAGAATTTATGGATAAGCCCCCAGTGACCGATTACAATAATTTGGGACATTTAAATTGTTATACCAATTTTGATTTTTGTGTGTGCCATTTCGCTTTTTATAACGTCACTATACGAAATATTATTCCAGAATTAAAGAATTCAGTAAGAATAATCACAATAACAATTCTAACAAATGAATTTAATCGCGACTTACAACTTTAAGTGGGTTTCGAACTGGGGGAACCATGACCTCTTATTACCAAATAGTTTGACTCTTATTATGAGACAGATGTATATGACGTCTTCAAGTACTGTTAAAGAATGGAACTATGATGGCAATAAGAGCATACGGTAGGGCTCTTGAACTTTACTCTAGAATTTGCTATATTTTTAGTAACCCGACCTCATAGCACGTATACTGTTATTAAATTATATCTTGAGGCAGACGAAGTCCAAAATGATCGCGGGCTTGAAGTTTATATAGCATAGCAGACGTTGCGGCTTTTAGCGGCGAAAGTTTTAACTGCACGCCGTTTACTCAAAATGCAAATTACAGGCTCCATATAGGCGAGGCGGAGTTAGACACCCCACAGGATGTGATACACGGGACCCCAATATTAAACCACACGATCGCGCCATAAATTCAAACGCTCGGTGTATACGTTGTAATTTTCACGTACGCGGTGTTTACACGTTTTTAAGTGTTCAACACTACATTAGCCGTGTGCTTCACGTATCGCTTATCATTTCAGGTGCGTTTTTCATATGAGATTTACGACCGAGTTATCCAGAACAATTATTTGGATTACCATATTAGCAAGTCTTCAAGTGTTAACCTGGAAGCGGTTAGGACACATAATAAATCTAAACTTTACAAGCAGTAGGGAATCTGGCAACAAATCATTCAAAATGACACACTGAAACAGACGTCTACGAGATTATAAGCCGAATGGCAGTTGCGTGCGTCGTTACGAGTACTACAGAGTTTTTTTCAAAATTCATAAACGACAAATCTACATATATTTTGGCACTAAAAAAAAATAGTAAATATTTAAAACCCACACACTCAATGGAGCAAACATTCTTATTTCGAAAAATAGGACTAGTTCCTTACTGCTTGTAATAAAATTAATTATTCCGTGTTTATGTGATATGGGTCCAATCCAATGTAACTTCCACAAAAAAGTTTGAAAAAAAAATACTGTTTCGTTGTGCAAGTACTTTTTGTTTTAATGCCGACGCCACTTATGGCTCAAGTGCATTTAGTATAAAGTACGGCAGAGGAATACTAATCCCTTGTTGTGTTACAAAAACATATTTCAGAGGAAATAAGACCCGTCGCGGCTCCACTGAAACTACTAGGTACATTTTTTGCCCTGAGTTTGGTAAGAGTGACCAAATTAAACTGCTTGCGCCTTTTATTCGTAATTCTTGTGACGATTACATAGCCATACTCGTTATAAGTTACTCAAGATGGGAATCCCTTCGATTGTAGATAAAGCAAACCGTAATAAAATTGGTATTAAAAACTTATTTTCTGTCGATATCTCTTGCTGGTAAATACCGCACTATATAGACACATAAGACTATTTTTATAACACAAAAAAATTAAACAAGCATCCGATCGTCCCAATAGAATCGCTCTGATTAGAATGAAATGAAACGACACAGCGTCTCCATTCCTATTCTTCCCCTCTGATGCCTTTACTTTGATGTTGTTCAGCTGTGATCTTCTATAAGATGGAGGTACAGACACCAGTCGAGCAACCAACTCATTTCGAAATGCCGTTATATCGTCATTCTTTATTTACCTTCATAAACATTCACGTTTATTTTCTTCCTCGTATTGTAAAATTTCCCCAATATTAGAATTGAAATACAAAAATTACATTCTTTTTGAAGCAACTGTAAATAATGTAATGTACGGAATCGTTGCTCAGTGATCGTACTAGTTAAGCGCATTAGTTAAGAGCTGTAGTAATAGTTTGCGCTCGACTTTGTCAGTCACGTGCTTCAATTTGTCAGCTTTGTATTGATTTTCAGGTTCCCACTATTAGTTGACATACATTAGTTAGTGTATCAGGATTTACAGGCATGTGGTGTAACAAACTTTCCCATATTATAGATTGTTCATGTAAAATTCATTGTTTAAAGTAACATCGAAACTAGCAACTGCACAACTAAGAAGTAACAAACTTTTTCATGTTTGTAACATGTTACAAGTAGCTAATTCCATACGAAATTATTTTTTTCTCTTTGAACGCCTAGGTTATCCAAGCTACGTTACAGATTTTGATACGATTTTTAATGATGCGTAGAAGTTGAACTCCCATGAATTTATAGCTATAAAAATCCATATTTTTTTAGGTAGCATAGGAAAATCAACGTTTTCAAATAGAAATCGTAGAGGGCGAAATAATGTTTCCTAACGATATACATTATTTATTACTAGCTGTGCCCAGCGGTTTCAACCGCCTAGTCTTAATTTCATGGTTTTATTCTCAGATCCCAAATTTAAAAAAGTAGCGTATTAGCTACTTGTCAGTGAAAGTCCCGTTGAAATCGGTCCAGCCGTTTCAGAGATTATCCGGAATAAGCAGACAGTCAGAGACAAACGTTAAAAATTTGTTTTTTTTTATATGTTTGTACCTTATATACTTTCATATGCATTTAGTGAAACGCTGTTTATTTAGAATTACAAACAGACACTGTATAGATATAGATTGTCTGCGAAGGTTTAATACATCCTGTATAATTAGGTAGAGAAGCACTGGCTTGTTATATCTACAATCTGATTCAAGTGCCTGTCACTGCCCTTAAGGATAGACGTCCTCGACAAGATAAAACAATGTTAAACAAAACAAGATCAAATAAATCAGTGTCAAAGGTCTCAAGACAACGGTAAGTAGCGTTAGAAAAAAATATACATTTTGTACAAGGCTACAAGAATGATCGAAATACGTAGAAAGAAGTGCGATCATTTCGATTGTATATTTTGTTAGTCAAATCTCCTGTTAATTTTAGTCATTATTATTTTAGATCATAGCTAATTTTACTATTTATTATATTAACTACAGCATATTGGTATCTACAGTTTTTCTGTAGATACAATTAGTGGTTCATGCCTTTTTCCAAAATTTTTTTCATCACCAAAATATAAAAAGAATTAAGCAAAGTAAATTACTCAATCATATCTTAATCAGCTCATGTTCTCATGATAGGAATTCTTGTGTTATACATACTAAAACGTGTTATTATTTTTTTGGTCGTTAAATTATTGGATAAATGAATCGTATCCGTGACAGTGCTTGATAAGTCGGGGTTCCTCGTTCGGTATCCAGGTCAAGTAAATATAAATGGACTAGAATATAATTTCTTAAATTTCTTCTCCAACATGTTTATGGCTGCGGTAAGAAAGTATATGAAGTCTTGTATGTAAGGAGACATGAAATCTTATGACATGACAACAAGATTTATATTCCTTTGCATATTCAATTTGACAACTGTCACTATGACGTTTAACACTATTAGTATTCCAAATTTGAGTCATAGTGAGTTGCTAAAGCTGGCCTTTACCAGTTCATGGCCAGTCTTAATAGTAGCTAGAATTAATCAAATATTAATTTATTTACATACATACACATGCTCACGCTTGTATTCCCCGGAGGGGTAGGCAGAGGTGTTGTGATAACCACACCCACTTTCCACCGAATATTGATTGATGATTAAGTGCCACCTTGGCAGATGGCCTATCGCCGTCTCAGGCACAATACGTCTTTGAATTACTTCTCAGACATATGCAGGTTTTTTTTAGAAAACTCATCACTCAGTCCAAGCTGGGATACGAACTTGCGTCCCCATTTTTTTACATTTGGATTTAATTTTAACATTTTACATCGATTATTTTTGTTGTCAACCAAAATTTAAACAATCATATATCTAATTTAAACAAGGTTACCTCAGTAACATTACAGTAAGTTTTATGTTCGTGTGCTCAGTGTGGATTTATTGCGTGACATGGTCGTACGTGCTGCTCAGTCACGGTCACGGTAAAACGCGAAACCTTTTACAAAAAAATATATTTATGCATGAATAAAGCTAGTCACTTCCGAGGCTTTGCGATTATGCGCTTGGATTGAGACGCCGAGGTTCTTAGATTCCTTCCCAAGCTAGCAAGATATATATTTTTTTATTAATAAACTCAACATCAATAACCTCTTTCACATGTACTGTACCCGTTATCAAATAAACAAAATGCGGTATCTATATAAAATTGTTTCGATTCCACTGGATTTACTCGCATGATATTACACTTGTAGGTCAATTTGCATACAAGTAGTCAACACGTAATATGCAAAGAAAATACAAAAAATATTGAAATACATAATATTGCAACGACCACGAAATTAATTAGCATCCTACAGCCATAGACCACTACGCCGTAGCCTGCTACGTAGCTCTACAATGTCACTGTGTAGACTTCGTCGTAGTCTGCTACGCCGTAGCTATGTAGCCCACTGTATATGGGCTGCTAGACACATCGAAAAGATCTTTGAATGAAAACAAAAAAAATCTTCTTTTATAAGGTGATCATTCACATTGATACATTTTTAATTTAAAAGATTATATACGAATTTAAGTTTTTGGAGTGACGGTTTTTCAATAGTTCTTGACACAAATTATTTCATGTGATACGTCGTTATTATTGTCATTAATTACTATGAGAAAATCGTTCTATATACGCGATTAAATTGATAACATAAATATCATCTTAAACGAAATCTTAAACAGTACGCCCCAGGCAACAATATGATAGGCATTTCCAACAGATAATATCAATTATCGTTTTTTACTATCTCATAAACTCCGAAGTATTTATGATTATTGACACAAAAGATTGACGATAATATATTATCTAGTAGCTATGCGAAGCAATAAAATTGTTATGGCAGTGAACGGGCCGGAGGAGGGTTGCTATTTTCATTAGAGCATTAAGTCAAGCTGCCGGGTAAGGGAGGCATTAATCTGTTTACGAGATATCAACTTATGTAACCGACGTACCTGGAACCATGTACCGAAGGTATTACTATACAACTTAAGATATACGCAAGCTACGGCCCGACACGCATATGCTTTGATATGTGTCGTGATTCTATAGGTTGCTTGTGGATGGCCAGATACACGGACAGAAATTGATTGGAAAATTATAGCACTTTGACCGGCAGAGTGTGGCTTTGATCAGCTAACTAGTTTGTTGACGACCATAACTGCCAATGGAGTCACATTTTGAAAAATGTGTGTTAATCTAAACCACTGTAGTGGATTTTTTTTATTTATTTATAAACACATACATTCATATATATGCTCCGCCTGTATTCCCTGAAGGGCAGGCAGAAGTGTAATTATAGTACACCCACATTTCACCAGTTATGTTAAAGTAGCAATATAACGGTATTAACTGGGAACCAATTGTCCTAGTAGTAGCACTTATAAAGCTATAAAAAAACAAATAAATATATTTAAGCAAATCCACTATAGACCAAGATTTATACACGAAGCGACATTGCAAATCTCGCAATCCAATCGAACAATAAAGCATGTGCACACTATCCTAAAAAGGTTTATGTTGAAGTAACGCTCCGGGATTGAGAAGCTTTTGAGGCGAGAAAGTTTGTACTGTGTTACGGTTAGAGTAGAGTAGTGCGCATGTACCTTGGTTCAGCCGCGTTGGCGAGCGTGCAGCCCTCCAGTCCGCGAACGGAGGCCGGCCCGTCGCGTCCCGTCCGTAGCGATCCGACCGCTATGTAAACATACCCAACTAATTAGTGGAATCAGTGACTGGCTTGTGTGGAAGTTCGGAAAGTATCTTACAACTACTTATTAAAAGTGGTTTGGAAAGTTAACAATTATTTACACCGGTTGTAATCAGGTATTCATTTTTAATCAATCAAGTAATTAGTTGTAGCTGTTTAGTTATATTGTAACTTCATTCAAATAATAAATGAAAGTTAGCCAAACTTAAAAGAGTCGCACAATGAATATAAATGTTACATTTAATGCGTAATGTGAACATTAATCAAAACTTATCACGCAACCTCGCTTTATACAACGCAGTCTTATTTTTAACGTCTTTTCTTTACCGCCTTATAATTTTATAACGTGTTCGTGGAATTAAACATATTTCTTTTGGCTCGTACTTTGCATTGAACAAAATACTAATACCATGCTAGTTTGGTTTTTAAAAAACTATAAATTTAAATAAATACTTGAATATATTATGTACTTGGGTTAAAATTAATAATAAATTATATAACGGGTACGTTTATTTTAAACATTAAAATAAATTCGGTATTGAGACAGATATATGTTGATGAAACCACAGTGATACCTTATATTTGGTGGTATTTAAGGCTAGTTATTATAAGCGCGTGCTTATAACACTATAAGTGAACCTTAATATTTTGCAATCTACTGTCAATCACAATTTAAACATTACTTATTCTGAGTGTAAATTATTAATATCTAACTAAAGGCAGTATATAGAAAATGTCCGCATTATGGCTAGTTCCATTGCACGCATAATTTCACGTTCAAACGTCCATTGGCTGCAGTACCCGCTTACCATGACTGCTTGATAGCCACATCTTGCAAATAATTATCGTAACTTATGCTTCATCCTTCTGCCGTTTCATCAGCGTGGTACTTCTTTAAGTCCCTACAACATAATATTACCAATTCCCTTTCTCAATGATCAAGTTATTTTGATATCGCGGTTCTGCTGCAAAAGGTTTTATAACAACACAGATACTTAAAAATGTTATTTTGTTATATATAAGTTGGTACTAAAGATGCATTATATAATAATAGCACTGATGAGAGATAAAAGCTCGCAAGTTAGATACAAAAGATAGAACACCACTCCACTTACAGATTCACATTCATAATTATTTTTATACCTTCTTTCGTTCTTAATTCGATCCGATTAGCACTGTACCTTCACCTTATAGAAGATAGCCGACAAATAACGCCGCCTATCGGTAATGTTGTGTCTTTACAATTAACTAGCTGTGCCCCGCGGTTTTACCTGAGGAGATTTAATTTCATGGGTGGTACGCGGAACCTTTTTTTTTTTCAATCAAAGTAGCCTATGTTATTCCTTGTCACATCAGCTATTTGGCAGTAAAAGCCCCTTTGAAAATAAAATAATATTTTTAATTGTTTTTGTATGTGAGTACCGTACATATGCATTTATTGAAATACTCTTAATTTAAAATTACTAGTAGACATTTATTTCTGACACTCTTTATGTTGTATAAACGTGGCTGCAGTAGCCGCATACCATACTGCACACAGAGAATAAAAACATTTAATTCTTAATTTCTCTAGTAGAGTACTAGTAGAGTACAGAATAGTCCGTTGTATATTTACCTTTTACTTGTATGTCGAGGAAATAATGCTGAAATATCAAACCAAATTACAATGTATGTAACTCGCTCATTACTCAACCAAGCATATAGTAAGATCAATTATTAATATTGATAAAAATTATTTTAATAAAAAGCTGTCTAGTTATATCCTAATACATAATAATTATAAAAACCTCTCATAACACCATTGCTTCATTAACGTTGAACATATACCTAACATTGATATATCAATGAGCACATCTTGATTCTTTGATCATAAAAGAATAATTTATCAGCAAGTTGTGTAATTCTTGGAAACAGGTACAGTTTTGTCTTCACTTGAATATTGCTGGAGCGGAGTACAAACCAATATTAATTTAGGAACAAAAAGTAATCAACCAGCACAATCATAACTTATATAACTCAGAAATAGCTCCAACTTTGCTCCACTGGTAACGAGGTGCTCAGTTCTAATTTAATGGCAATTACTCACTTCCTTTAGCGCAATTAATGGAGGCTTAATTGATCTGCGCCTACAATATTTAACACGATGTCCAGTTTAATTAAACTAGTTGTAGCTGTGATGCAACGTCATTGTATCCTTGTGTAGATGACGTGTCATATCTGCTCCTTAATTGCTCCTAAAATTAATTTGATACACATTTACTTCAATTATTTGGGTTCGTATGTTGTTAATGACGCATATATTTTGTACCTATACATATAAAATTCCATTTTCCGACTGATTGATTGACGTTTGCCTGAGACTCGAAATTTAGAGGATATATTCTTTATAAGGTTTTCCACTAAGGAATGGTTTTCCGAAATTCCACCCCTAAGGGGATTAAATGGGAGTTGAAAGTTTATACCTGACATTACCCACTACCTTACCTCTTCATGTCTAAATCACTGAACTGTTGATTGGTATAAATACACCGAACGGAGACATATTTCACTTAAAAATATAACGGATAAAGTCTCGCGTAAAAGGTAGTTCTGTAATAAACTACAGTACATGCGAAATAGTCTCAGAGAAACATTATAGGTCAAGTCACTTGGGAAGGCAACTGTCTTATTACTCTCAATACTATGATCTACTTATTCCTTTAACATAATTAATCAGATTTTTATAGTCCAATTTGAACGATTTAATATATTTTTATCTCACTGTATTTCGAAGTCAATAAAAGTAACAAAGTACATTTTGTTAGGGCCCTATGACTGTGTAAGTATATAACGCAATGCGTCTAATATCTATATTTGACAATCTACAATAGCATGTTACAAACCGTCATAATAAACTTTCTTTGCACTAAGATATTATGAAAAAGAAGAAAGAAAGAAAACCTTTTAATCCAAAAATTCAAGATAAAAAAGTATTATGATAATTATATCACAATCTTTTGCATACGTGTGTATCGTAATGAAAGCGTAAACTCAACAATGATCGCAACTTCCCAGAAGGGTCCTCGAAAAGGTGGCACAAGTGCTAAACGTGGGTTTCACCGAAAGGGTGCCAAATGGTGAGTCCATCGCTGTCTCAGGCACTATGCATGCGTCTTTGAATTTATATTCCGAACTATGCAGGATTTTACGTGATATTTTGTAAAACTCATAGTGTTACAACACTGCACTTAAGGGTTTAGAAAAACCGATTAACACAGACCGGTGAGATAAGAACTTACATCGCTTGCGTAGCAGGTGACTACTTAAATAATTGTTTGGCATGGGTATGAAAACATAAAATTTACCCATATATTTAAATGTTTCACATTTATTGTATGGAATCCCATGTGTCTCAGAGATTAGAGGCCTAGTTATTTTGTGAAAGGGTTATAGTCTATTCTCTCTACATCTATCCGGTTCGTCTACTCCTCTATGCAGATGTTTGTTTTTCGTATCGTGTTCGAGTACAACATAGCGACGATAAACCGGTTCGGTTAACTCTTACTTCCTAACTGGAGTGGCAACGGTCGCGATATATTCGTGGGACGACTTTTTGCGACGCTTTTGTTTTATGCAAAAGTGCTCTACGGACAAATCAAACAAAATGGGTTCAAAAGCTTTGCTCAGGAACCGTTTGTTTTACTTTGATCAACTTTTTGCATAACCAAGCTGCAAATGTATACAAATATATAATAAAAGAAGATTATGATGGTCCGGTGATAAAGATTTTTTTTAGTGCTTATGATGTTTTTCGAGATGCTACAATATCGGCGTAGATCCAGAACAAGCAGTCTGATCCCGTTACAATATGGGTATTTATATAATAAATAAGACCTGGGATTATTCGAAGCAGATCATGGAATGAAACACACGTCACATACTTCTGTTTCATAATACGATTCAAACTAACATGGTAATACGAGCTCAGGGTTTTTATTGGTTTGACAACCCTGACATTGACGTTTGTCACCGAAATATATACGCAATTAAAAGAGAATCTCAACATCGAGATGTAAAATAATAAGATGTCATCTTGTAAGAAGATGGCTAATTACTGACATTTAACTACGTTAAACAGTATTATTACCCTTTTATTTTTCACCAATTAAAAAAATCCCTAATTTAAGATTTCTTAACCGAGACTTTGTGAATAGGTAATATTTTTGCTTATTTCAGCCGCTCCTAACTGCTAATAGCTACTTTCCATGAAGGAAAGTAGTTGTTAGCAGTTAGGAGCGGCTCGTGGATGGAAAGCGATTAACATGCTCAGTTGGCGTTAATTGCATGGAACGAAATAATACGATGCAGTACGATATGAACAATTGTTGTGATCATTATCAGCGTATTCGACAGCGACTCCACTAGCGTGAATCCTGAATTACTTCTAAGAAATATTTAGGCTTTCTCACTATGTTTTCCTTTACCATCAAGCTTGTGATTTACTTAAGTTTTTTAAGATAAAAAAGTGTCGCTTGCGTAGTACGGAAACCACACGGCCACAACGGCTAAATCAATCCTATACGAGCATAAAGCAAGAGCAACGATGACCTAGTGGAACCTCCTCTAGGATAACACAACACCGCCGAAATTTAGCGCTGTCAGCTTTACCAGTATACTCTGAAGCACTTCTACATACGATACCGTGAAATTGTTTCCTGTGACGTTGACGGGTCACGTACTCAACTGGTGATATTGTGGTCTGACGTTTCGGTTGAAATTAATTATGGTTCTGTTCTCGAATGCTTCGGTCTGGTGGGATTATGTGATCGTTTTGATATAAAATACTCAGACTGTGTTTAGACGTGGTATTGAGGTTCTTAGCTCAACACCTTTCAAAGATATTGCACGTCGTCTACTCAGCGTAGCATGACAGCATTGCAGTCTTCTTGACATATAATCTCGAGGAATAATTAATTGGGTTAAGTTTTCTATTGTATTATTTGTATATTACATTTGTCACTATACGACGTACTAGGGGCCTACCATCATTGGTTTAAACACAGCGTATTAAGAAAAATTTCTTTTTGGTACCGTATAATTAAATATCAAATCTAAAAAGTTCTTAATACGCGCTGCTTAAAAGATCATAGTTGGCCCCCTGTTTCCTAATTGCTCCACAACTATTTACATAGTATCTTAACTAATGCATATATCGGTTCAGAAATAAACACATTTTTAAATGATATTAATAAATAAAAGCCCCTTTGTTAGACCTCGATTCATTACATCTAGTTCTTAAGAAAAGGTGAGGTATAAAAGATTTTTTAAAACAGTCAATATTTTGAGAGGGTGTAAAAGGCTTCAAGTAACTAAATATTATTTATTAGATAGATCTTAATTATTTTATTATACTAAAGAAAAGAGAAAGAATACTGAAAAAGAAAAAATACTGAAAGAAAAAGCTATAGAAAATGCAATTAAAATAAAGAAAATCGTTATTCTGAAACATGTAAGTTTTAAAGTCAGAACGTAACCATCAAGGTAAGTAAAGTAGGCATATGGGGGAGTCAACACATGACAATGACATCTCTTTAATGGCGAGTGGAAATGTTGTTTCAATAAATGCCGATGACGTACATGAATCCCACAAGTACCAAAACGTAACAAAATTTATGCGTCATTCTGCATTTAAACGTATTTTTATCCGACTGTTATGCAGTCAAAGCACACCATCTTTTAATTTTGCATTGAAGTGTCTTTACGTTAAACAAATTACCAATTAACCACATTGTTCATTGCGGTTCCCGTTTCCGAGGAAGTACGGGGATACTATATAACATAATGTTACTCACCGAAAATGTAGCTATCCCTTGCTAAAACATTTTTTAAACATATTAAATACAACTTTTCTCTTTATGATATTAAAAAAGAAGTATAGATGTATCGTATTCGTCATTACTAATGCCCACACCTATCATACATAATAATCCATGAGAATAATAATTATTTTCTGTTGGGATGCAAATCAGTGACTGTTTGAAAATGTTTTAAATACAGTTTTAATATTATAACTTTACTCATACATCAATACAAATACACTCGTTCGAGTCATTACAGTATAATACATTTAAAATTAAGGTAGTTTTTTGTGCGTTTTTGGGTTTATCCATCTGTACAATAGATAACTAATAAGAATATGAAAATGATTTTGTAAGATTTACTCAAATATTTTTTTCATCATGGCTTGGATTTTTTATTTTTATTATTTTGAACAATATTTTTTTAATTATTGTTCAAAATATAAGATATGCAAATATCATGAAATACTACATTTAGAACTTTCATGATTATATTCGTAATCTGGGCACATGAAAACGTAAAATTTGCGATGATATCCAGGGCAACAAAAAAAAATAATTTTCTGTAGAGCTTTGCAATAGGCTCGCCTCATATTATATGGGACATAAATATAACTGGCGAGATGTGGGCGTACTATAAGTACGCCTCTGCTACGCCTTCGGGGAAAACAGGAGTTTGTAATAGTACTATAAATAGATATAGAACGATACAAGGAGGTCGCTATTGGATCCAAATTATAAACTCACTTTACATCGCTGAAATAAAATACGACCCCTTAAAACCAGTTCTGTAAGCTGTTTCTCTGTGAACGAACTGTAGGCACTCCAGCTTTATGTTAGAGTCCGGAAAATTACATGTACTCGAATATAAAAAGGTCACTTCTCAAACACTCATATGAAATCGTGAAAGTAATGTACACTTGTATTTGTACCTTATTTCATAGGTTCTCTATCTAAAAATACGCTTAATTAAGAAAAGAAGTATAAAGTTACGGGTTAGTTTATAATGTATAGAACTTTACTATTGTGAGTTTCCTAACATTACTCATTAGCGTCGCCCCAGTAACCCGGTATAGCGCGCACTTGAGCCGTATCTAATTAATGGCAGATAAGATACTTTCGTAATGACGCTCCTCAAACTAGACAGTATTGTTCGCTCACAAAACTTGATACTTACTTCTAAAGCGAAAACAGAGTCATGAAAATGCTATGTATTTTTTTTGTATTACGAGTATCTTTATTACTGTCTTCGATGAGCTCGCAAGACACTAGTGCGATGTAAAATGTACATGACTCCAATTGGTGCTATAATTTGTCTGTTTTTGTTTAAATATCTTAGTAGGAAAGCACCTCGGAATTCTACTCTATATAATATAAAGTAGCTAAATTAATAAATAATAACGTAAGGAAATCTATACTAATATTATAAAGCTGAAGAGTCTGTTTGAACGCACTAATCTCAGGAATTATTATTGTGCTGGATAGTTCATCAATCGAGGAAAGGTTTAGGCTTTATAACATCATGCTCAACCAAGCGATGCATCCATGGAAAATGTTACAAAAACGTGAGTAAATCACTAAATAACATTGTTTTTAATGTTAATCCTATGCGGGTGAAACCGCGAGACACATCCAGTAGTAATTATTCAAATCTCCACAGCTTCCGACGAAAGCAAAAACTATATTAAAACATTTCAAATGTTTTACAATTTTATTCGACTTTATATAAAAATGTTATCCTTAGATTTTTATTTAAAGTCGCTGTTAAAATAATAATGACAAAAATTCCGAGCACAAAGTGGGCAACTCTAGAAAATAAATGTTAGAAAAGCAAAAACTCGTTTGCCAGTCACGCTTGTTGATCAGGTAACTTAAGGGACCGACGGCGCGGCGGAGGCTAAAAGGTGGATAGAATATATCTAGTCCCGGAGTAGCTTATTTTTCTAAAACTTACCTGAAACGAAAATATTTCTTTCCCGCATCGGAATAAAACCACAATAATGTGGAAATATGGTCGAATGCCAAATTATTTTATTACTACGTTTGTATGAAGAAGCCACAGGGCAGTTATGTGGAAAGATTGCCTTTTGGCTTGTTAATTTTCAACGAAATTCAGCAATGTTGTTGCAAGGAAAAATTCCGTTTATCATAATACATTTTCTTTATTTAAATGGTATTGTTTTTCAGCTATGGATTTCTAGAATGTTAAGAAATAAAAAAATACCAAGGGAATAGAAATCTAAAGCATTTTGTCAAATTGTAATTTTCCGTCTTGTAGCGGGCCAATCCTCGTGCTGCTCTGTGCCGTTGAAGCTATAAATACCGTAACATTTTGCTTAATTAAATACCAAGTGGCATTGTTAATAAAAGTTGATGGAATTAATAATCAGCCAAGTATTTTTAAATGAGAATACCAAAAAACAAATGCCTGAATGCACGTCAGACGCGCATAAACTTAAACTTCTGGGGGTCTATTTAGTCCATGTTCGTTATAGCAGTGACGTCTTACTGAATTCTTAGCTTTGACGTTTAATTTTCGTATCACAAAGGTCACGTCAAAGGAAAAAAAGGTTGTAAAGGAATCTTCGAACGTGATTCTCATCCTGTTTAATACGACCAATTGATTTGAAACTGCACACTAATCAAGGACCTATGAAAATTACTACTTCTACCAATATCTGTCAATGAAATATTTATGACAATTGACATCAGTTTTATTAAAAAATATTGAAAAAGAAGAACCTAAATACTAGTATAGTAGTATTTTGTAAGGTTAGTTTGGAATGTTGCTTATTTTCCTTGTTAATTATTATGGTTGTAGTCAATATTATTAAAAAAATCTCGAGAAAATACTACTCATAGCATTCAAACAAAAACTATAAATGTATTAAAATTTTATCGTCAGTCCGTGGTGCCGTGTAACGATTATTAATTTCTAATGTTCATATCACCAAACAACACGCGATGGTTCAATAATGAAGCATGTTTTAATCGAATTAGTTGCCATATATTTAGATGTACGTAGGTTATCACGCACAAATCTATTCATTCTGAAAACTTGGTGTTATTACAGTTTATATCCATCGGCATACTTTCAACGGATAAAATATACCTGCCTATACAAAAACAATTTTATTATATGATGATTTTGTGCTGAGAAATTAAGTTTTTGAAAAATATATTGTGCATAGTTATAAGTTTATTTTAGTGGCTAGACATTGAAAATGCATTATCTGACAGACATTCTTATTTCCACTTTTACTTTTTTTTCCAAATCAGAAGAATACATTTTTCCAAAAAATAAGACATACATACAATATAATCCAGCCAAGCTCATAGAGTAGAGAAAACAGTGGCAATTTCGGCAAAATTTGGATACCCAGACAGTAGAGTTTAGAATCGTCTTACTAAATCGATTTATGTAAGGACACTGTGATTCATAACAGCTTTTCACTATGCATTTAGCATATAAAAGCATACACAATACAGAAATGAAAACAATTTTTTTTTTTTTTCTCGGTCTGTGTGTCCGTCTGTCTTTTTGTTCCAGCTAATCTCCGAAACGGCTCCACTGATTTTAAAGGAACTTTGACTGGTAGCTCATGTTATAAGGAGTAATTTAGGCTAGATACTTTTATTTAAAAAAACATTAGAGTTCCGCGGGCCAACAATGAAACAAAGTCTACACGGGTGAAACCGCGGGGCACCGCTAGTATACATTATATTAATGTATACATTATATTGACGTATACATTATAGTAAACACCAATTAGATACCAAGTTCGAAATAGGTCGATGCATTAATTGATCAAAGAAAACGCTTCATTAAACTGTAGCTCAATTCACGTAATGAATACCGTAACGATTTCGTAGCGACTTAAAATTACAAAAGAAAAAACGGAATAGCCACTCATTCTTCGACAGAAATACGTCGTATTGAGTTGAAGGCCTATCGAACTACATTTCGGATTACGTGAATACCACATTGGGAGAGGATTTTGATCAAATTACTTTAATTGTTCAACGATATTTGGATCGTTTTGTTTCATGTGAATCGGGGCACTGTCTGGCGGTAAACACAACATAACTATATACGTACGTATAGAACATCGGTAGTTAGTTCACTTGGTTGGTATATCCCCAGATACTCAGAGAATCGAGCAGCTTTTGCTCAATTCGTAAACTAACCGCCTAACTGAAACTTCTGAAACGTTCATAGGAATTGCGCAATCAGTCAGTTACTTCGATGCAGAATACTGATGACCAGTACCAAGTATAGGTTTAACGTGGCTGTTTCGTTAACGTTTTGATGTTCCTTGAAAGGTGTTGATACTTTTTTGGAATCAGGTGGAGGTAAAATCAGGCTTGTGTTTTTAAATTTTTTTTGTTTAAAAATGGTTAGAAAAAATATCAGGGACAGGGCTCGCATTTTTAAATTAAATTAATTCATATCTAATATTAAATATTTTTTTAAATTTCAAGAATTTTGAATTTAAACTGATGACGCTAAATCTAATAGGTATTTACTTTTGTTCGTAGAACGCGGTGCAAAGGCTCGTATTTTAACTTAAGAGACTTTAACTATGTAAAAATGTGTTTTTCTTGCTTTTTTTTAAACTTTATTTTGAAACATATTATTATTATTTATCATCTTAGTGGCTATGATTTTATTTACTCCCGGACAGCCAGCATTGTAACTTATTGTATTTATTCATGGAATAAATGAAACACAGTCGTAGTCTTTGGACGGTTTGTAGGACCAAATAACCTCCGCGAGATAATTAGAAAGTATGATTTTAATTTTGAACTAATTTATCGTTTTTAATCAATCTTTATTAGTTCAATATTTCGATATTCGCTATTTTTCTTTCAATCCTAGATAAAACTTATTTGATTTGAGAAATAAAAGGCTTGAATTGGACTTAACTGTACCTAATAGGCGCGCACAATTGGCAAAACATATCTAAGCAATGGATTTTTGTCAATCTCAATCACATTTTAACATATTACGATTAGATAGTACTTATTAAGAGTCTGTTAAAAAATACACTTAGCCAAATTAAGGTGGCTATTAAAATACCAATGCCAGTAACAAACGTTACAAATTAGCATGCAACTTACCTTCGTCTACTGCATCAATGAATCTACCAACTGAATGAACTCACAATTAATAGGAAATATTTTTATAATATTTAATTAGCGGCGAGGGTAGTTGGACGTTACAACTAGCTTGCGAGCGCCGAGTTATAGATAAAGGAAAAATAACTTGTCTACTCCTATGCGCGGACTTAAGGCAATGTCAATTACGATCTGTTGTTTGACAAGACAAGTGTCAACTTGGGTGACAGTTGGTTATGGTACCCATCGTTAAAGAAAACATTTGCCTATGGCAACTGCATTTTGACGTGCATTGACGTGCTGCAATAGAAGATAAACTCTTTTGCTGTAACAAAACACACTTATTGGCGTGATAGCTGCAACTCGTTCAGATTGTTATAATATTGTTTACGGTGTCAATATTCTTTCTCTATAAGGTTTTAATTCAACTGTATTTTTGAATCGATTGTTATGATAGATAACGCAGCCAACAGAAAAATATGACAATAAAATTACATGGGAATAGTATGGGAATTTCCGCCACGTGTTATACTTCGAAAATACTTCAAAGCAGTGGCAACAACATTCATATTTGAATTGGTGGCTTTCAACGCTTATTTTGATTGACACCGCCCTTAAGCCCTCACACACGTTTCCAATTAATATAGATACAACTCACTTCAGATACAAATATGTTTATATTTCACCTGTACTGAGCCTTACTACTTCAAATAAATAACCAGTTGTTAGGTACGTTATTAAAAGCGATCTTGATCGCGCTCACTGCTTTAAATAATATACAGGGAGCATGTACTCTTTTGAATTAAATCACTTACTCCTCTTTGAAACAATGGTCATCTTAATTGTTAAAATTATATTTTGCGAAAGCAATAATTACCCAATTATTAATTACGTGGCTTTCTCTGTCTGTGTGTCACTAGAAATGCACTTGAGACGAGACGTCCTACTTTTGAGATTTTAGGATTCCCAGCCAATGCATAAATGCTTGTTGTCTTTTCTTTATAATATTTAAGGCAATAAATTAAATTCCCTTGTAAGAATACGAATACACCGCATAATTCAAATATTACATGAAAATTAAATGTTATTTGGATTTGTTCTAGTTTCTACGTATATTATATTGGTATTCCTCATTTGGGGTTAGCATAGATTAGAGACCCGCAAAAGCGCCTACATAATGGATTTTACGGGAACTTCAAGCGTCGAACTCTGCAATTTACTTAAACGGATGCGTACACACACATTGAAACCATCCCTAGGCGAACATTCCATTTCGACATAGCTATGTCACAGTATAATATTGTAAGCTCTATGAGTAGTAAGGAATCCAAGCCATTTTTATGAAATAATAACTTGTAATTTGCTCCATTGAGATCTTTTGGATAACATTTTACCATTTTATTTGCTATCAATATTTGAATTTGTCGTTTTGAAGCTTTGGAAAAATCGGTAAAATTGTTAAATGACGTATACGTTATCGGACACGACGTGACACGCTTTATTGACGCTACAGCTATTCTGCGTCCGAGTAAGTTTTAAGTTTAAGCTCGGCTGGAGGCCCTTGGGCCTCGCCCTTTTGTCCGGTTAAGTAGTGGAGGTTCCTCCCCCCTACCAACTGCGGGAAACCACACAGGAAAAATAAAATTAAAATAAAGCGTCCGTGTGAGTGTGCCATTTGGAACGATTTATTCTTTCGATAGATTCCTTACTGCTTATAAAGCTTATATTCATACTGTGGCTATGTGATGCCTTATTGAAAACTATAATTGGTAACAACACCGGTTCTTTGTTCCAGATTATATCTACTGCTATAAAGAAGTACAATGTATTGGACTCCACTGAACATTAACTGAGCTGTGTACTTGTGTTGTGGTAACAAGTGAAGTGATGTGATGTGATGTACATTAACACATGATGTAACTGAAGATACAAGATGTGGGCGGCGGAGCTGAGCTGTATTTTCATATTGTTCGGTGAGTTAACACCTTTTTATTCTACTCCTAATGTAGATGTCAGTCGATTCGTATACAAATCAGGTGATCAGCCACATTGCGTTGGATCAAGTGCCTACCCCAACATTATATAGGATAAGGAAGTTGATGATAGAGTATCACTGGAATACTGAATATCCACTGGAACATGAAATACTTATTGTCTTGTTTAATTCTTCAAACGTTTTATACTAAGAAGGTGGCAAACAAAATATGAAACCTATATAAGTTTGCAACATAATTATCGACTCCATAATAACAATTCTCTCTGTATTGAGGTTATTATGGGATACGTTTCCGCATTTCGTATCACAATAAAGATGGAAGTATTTATTACATTCTCTTAATCTATATGAATTTTAATTCAATATTTCTATTTATTTGAAGGGTATTTCAAGATGCAGACAGAAGTGGCAACACATCTACTTTCATCGGTAACGAATAAGTGCCATGTATCGTTGTAAATATATTATCCTAATAACCAAGTTACTCCAAAACATTAGAAAACTAGTAGTCAGGAGTAATATAACAACCAATCAATAACCCAACATTCGAAGTGAACACTTTCTCCTATCCCTGTCCATTTGACGGGTCTTATCTCGAATTCTCTCGATGTTATAACTCCTGGACGGCACTGACGTATATTTTAAATGGCATCCCAAAACATTCGTACATTTTGACCTGAATTTTTATGAATTCGAGTGACACGTACAATACCTACCTGCGAAGCTATAAATGCGTTCTCTCCCTTGGCCGTGTCCACACTCTTTCCTTAAGTTAGCTTTATGTGCGCGTGTTTGGATGCACCATACAAAGTTTTTAGGAACTTATACCTTTATCTATTGATTCGACAACGTAACGTATTCATTCTGTATGCTGTGTATTTCCATGTGTCCATAAGTATGCCGTGTTAAAGAGTTTTTAATAAAACATACTTTTATACTTGTACATATATCTATTCTAATATTATAAAGGGGAAAGGTTTGTGTGTATGTTTGTAACAAATTGGCTCAAAAAGTACTGGACCGATTTTAAAAATTGTTTCACCATTTGAATGCTACATTATCACTGATTAATATAGGCTATTTTATCACCGCATTCCTACGGGAACGGGAACTACGTCCGCTAGTTTAATAATATATATTGTACTTGGCGTCACAAACTGATAAATTACAAACCTGTCAAATCCAGTAAAATATTTTTAAGTATCTTTGAGACTTTCATAATATGGTCATCATAATGTCCCAAAGCTTTATGCATATTGTGTATTCACAATAATCAAAGGATCAACCTATGAAGATTGATATCTAAAATATGTTTTCTAAATCATACGAAGTCGCCATCGCCATCACAAAATTCACAATAGACTTTGTATATTTACAATATTATATACTAAATTAACTCATAAAAACACGTTGTTCGCCTTTAGATGAACAATAAAGAATACAGCCGTGAGGTAAACGCAATTTGGTTACCAATTCAAATAAACGAAACCCTTTTATCTCAGTAACAACAGAATTTCTTTTTCAATAGCCTGACTATATAATGAAATATTTACAAAATACCCCGAGTTAATGTTCAAAAAGTGGAAGAATAAAAAATAACGGGACGTGACGGGAAACAAAGCACGTTTTTATCGCTGAAAGGGATCGGTCTAATGGAAGTTGGATTCGGCTGAATTCGGTGTGTTTCGGAAAACTTTCCGAATTGTCCAGGGAAATTTGATAAATTTGCAAAGAGCAAAAAGCGTTTGATCGATTCGTTTTACAAGCGAACCATTCACGTTCAATTGGTATGCTAGTTGCGATCCAACCTCCATAAACAGACGAGTCGTTAACACTCTTGAGTTGTGCTAGAAACTAATTAGGTGTGTATTTAAACTATATATATGCTCGCCATCCCGGAAGGGTCCCCGAAGGGGTAAGCAGAGGTGTTTTAACAACACCCACATTTCACCGAATATGATCAAGTGCCAACGTGACAGAGGGTGAGTCCATCGCCGTCTCAGGCACTATACATACGTCTTTGAATTACTTCTCAGAAATATGCGGGTTTCCTCACGATGTTTTCCTTCACCGTAAAGCACGTGGTGTGACATAACTGCACATAAGTTTTTTTTAGACAAACTCATTGGTACAGGCCCCGCTGGGATTCAAACTTGCGTCGCTTACGTAGCAGGCGACTGCTCTAACCCCAAGGCCACCACGGCTTTTTTTGTTATTAAGTTGTATTTAATTAAGTTAATAAAGTATATTTTTTTGAGTTATTTCCTCTTGTAACGATAGAAAGAGGTGTTGTAACAACAACACCCCATTTCACCGGATATAATTTACTGCCAACGTGACAGAGGGTTAGTTCATTTCCGTCTCATACATACGTCTTAGAATTACTCTTCAGACAAATGCAGGTTTTCTCGCAATTTTTTCCTTCGCTGTAAAGCACGTGGTGTGAAATCACTGTACATAAGTTTTTAGAAAAAACTCATAGGTACAGGCCCCGCTGGGATTCGAACTTACGTCGCTTGCGTAGACGACTGCTCAAATCCCCAGGCCACCACGGGTTCTTTATATATTCTAAGCAATGTAAGTCTATCTCACTTTCAGTCTTAAGATACATAAACGGATATTGATCTCGCTTGTAAAGTGCTTATTCGATGCCTTCATCACTTATTATAGTATTGAACAGAAGCATCAGGTTATTAATAATTAAACAAATTAATTAGCAGCTTTTAGCTCTCGACTTGAGCATTTTGTGGTTGTGTTATCGGCTTGGAATTTGATTGTTAAAGTGAAATGGTGACAATATTCTGTGTTACAATAATTTTTCACTATGATGTCGTTACGAAGAACATAAATAGTTCTCCTCACAGGTAAGTGACAGGACACATTTAGGCGTGATAAATTGTTCAAGGAGCTTACAGATTGGTTGTCTCTTATCTGAGGATAATAGCTTGACATTCTATCTCAAAGCCGATCGGCAAAAACTTTGAGTATCCTAACAGATTTAGGTGATCGATGTCATCGAGAGGCAAGCCAATAAAGAAGCTACTTTTGTACTTAGTAAGAAATAGAGAGCATTCATTGCATACTTTGCTAGAACTGAGTATGGTTTTATCGATTTGAATTTGTATTTTTTTCTTTATCTACTTTGTAGAATCTTTTTGACTGCGTATTAACGCATTCATTAGAATAGCTCTGTTAAAGTCTTGAATGGAGACATGAAATATTCGACAAAAGATCACGACTGAATATCATAATAACAATACAAATTTACCGAAGACATTGCCAAGATAACCAAACCCTAAATCGTTGTTCTCGTTGAAAGTAAGGATTTATACTTTCAAAGTCTCGTAAAAGTTGAAGCTGTTATATCTAAAACTGCGATTGTGTGTTATTTAACAACATACCAAACAAGCTTCTTGTACACTTAAAATAACTGATACTGAATACATTATTAGTGTCCAAATCCACTATAGTCGTGAATTTAAGAATTGACTCGACGAATTCGTCTCGATCGATTCGAATCGATTGACGAACGTATAAACGTATTACATCACCTATGATGTAACACGTTTATACGTTCGTAAGGGTTGCCAGGGTTGCCAGGGTTGCATCATCTGAAATTAGATATCACAAGTTCCTAATGTAAAAAAAACGCTGTACTATTTAAAATTGTCAGATGACGACGCCGCGTCATGATTATTGGCTTTGGCAGCCTATGTTATCATGGTCGAAGCTATTTTCGAAGCTACAACTATTGCATACAAAAAGTGACACTGACAGCAAAATTTGCCATCTGACAGCGTAATTTGATGCAATGCATTTCGCTGTCAAAGCTAGTCTATAGTTATTGTCATCGTCAATTTCTCCCTTAGCCTTAAATTTAACGACTATTGTCGTGCAACAAAACCTTTCACAAAAAATTATCAAGTGTCATCGTGACAGATGGTGAATATTTGCCGTTTAACACGACATTTAATTTCTTCTGACATTTGTACTCCTTCATAGTAAAGGGACAGCACTGCACTTAAGTTTAAAAAAAACTTATTGATACAGACCGGTTAGATTAGAACTTGTGTCGCTTGCAATGCTGCTAAACAAATCACTCGCCCACCACAACCACGGTTACCATGAATAATAATTAAAATTTTGTAATTATAATCAAGAAAAACAAAAGCAACAACTTAATCAACAATTGCATTTGAAGTAGTTCGGCAGAAATACACTTTTAATTAAAAGTGGGCGATATGAAACAAACAGAAATTGGATAATTCGAAGCTTTGTTACAGAAACTTTGCAAAAACCTTTGTTGGTGAACCTCTTTCACACCAAACATAAGTTTGCATTCCTTTATTCAGATGGAATTTGGGCTGAAATGTTGAAAGTTTGGACTTCTATAAGATACATTTCTTAAGGCCGAGATGAAAAAGTTTTTACTGGAAAATTTTCACCAAAAACTTTTTTTACACGCTAACAACAGGACAATAAATTCACTTGTTTACTTTTTATTCTTAATTTTCAATACATTACAAAGTGTGGGGTATAGAGTTGTTCCTCCTTTCGCCACCGACGACCTGGGGCAAATGTCACTGTCGTAAAAATGACTTGTTCGGTAAATCGTTTGTTGCTGTTTATGAAATGTTATTGAGTTTTATGGATTCAGTTCGGAAGTTTACTTTATTAGAGACAAATATTATTCAGAAAATACTTAAGCGTAAATACTCAACAGAAATATCTTTCGAATTTGACATTTAAGGGTAATTAATTTCCTGTACGTCGCAGTTGCACCAATATACGGAAATTAAGTATAATTTCCAAGAAAAAATATTAGCGTTGGTGTGAATTTAATGACAATTAGTATAGTAAGTAATTGAGGGAGGATTTGTATCATATTTGTGGGAAAAAGATGTATTATGTTGAACCATTTTGTACGAGTAATTGAAGTTGGTACTACTTATGGAAATCATTATTTATTGTACTATGGATTTTATTATATTTAGATTAGCGTCCCGGTACGTGCTTCGCTACGTATAAGGCATAGTAATAAAAAAAATATTATTAAGTTCATTTATTCAAACAAAAAAATATTTTAA
This sequence comes from Watsonalla binaria, assembly GCA_929442735.1. Taxonomy (NCBI): domain Eukaryota; kingdom Metazoa; phylum Arthropoda; class Insecta; order Lepidoptera; family Drepanidae; genus Watsonalla; species Watsonalla binaria. The sequence goes on from OV838932.1 coordinate 6,364,479, forward strand.
ATTGCTAGATAAACACAAAGCAATAATTTACGCTGCTAAAATGAAATGACATATGATGACATTGAATGTGTTTGACAGAACTATCGTCACTTCTTTTGTCTTCGATTGTTTTGCCTTCCCGAAATCTCTTCACTAATACCTACTTGAACGTTGCAGTATGGTATTAAGGTTCAAATTGGCTTTTAAGTATTAGTACAAATTGTTTGTTTATGGGAGTATAGAAAGATGTTGATTTTACACTTTTTCAAGTCTTTTTTTAAATTTTCTCTATTTACAAACCTTCCCTGACTTCCACGAATAATTCAAGACCAAAATTAGCCAAATCGGTTCGTGCGTTCTGGAGTTATAGCGGCAGGAAGGAAAACCCGACTTATTTTTATATAGTAGATTTAAATGGAGTTGAATATGCTTCTTATTTGTCTCATGGCACACACAACGCTAAATTGATTGAAAATTGATTGAATAAAAAAAATCCACCGCATTTTTTTTCTTTTATTGTTTATGATAATTATTTATTTATTCAATCTTTATTTTACACTAGAATGTATATGAATCCAAGCTACAATTTTATTTAGTATCTACAAATGGCATTCTCATTACACACGGTTATATCTTACAGTGTATGTGATGCAGGTGTATCAGCCGGCGGCGGAGGCTGGGAGCCCCTGGGCCAGCCGTACTTCGACAACAGCACGAAGCGCGAGGCCACCGCCGCCGTGGGCCAGCCGGCGTACCTGCACTGCAGGGTGAGGAACCTAGCCGACCGAGCGGTAAGTACTTCAACAGAACATGATTTACTCAGCTCAGGCTCCAAACATTGCCATCAAAGGTTTAAGCGCATTAAGAACTTCCGAGCTTTGACGTTTCATTTTGGTACCGTAAAATTTATCGTCTAAACTAAGACATGTACATATGCTCCCGCCTGTATTCCCCGAAGGCGTAGGCAGAGGTGTTACAATCACAACACCCACCGAAGATGATTAAGTGCCATCATGATAGATGGTGAGTCCATCGCCGTCTCAGACACTTTACATACGTCATTGAATTACTTCTCAGAAATATGCAGGTTTCCTCACGATGTTTTCCTTCACCGTAAACTTTCACACACCGCACGTGGTGTGAAATCACTGTATATAAGTTTTTTTATAAAAACTCATTGGTACAGGCCCCGCTGGGATTCGAACTTGCGTCGCTTGCGTAGCAGGCGACTGCTCAAACCTCAAGGCCACCACGGCTCGTCTAAACAAAGTTTTTAATACGCGCTGCTTAAGCGATCGTAGTTGGCCCCCTGTTATGGAGCCTAGTTTTCTAAAAATAAGCGGTATCAAACAGTTATCTTCGAATATATTTATGTATATTTTAAAAATTACGATTCACGTAATTTCGAATCAAAAAGTTCATAATTATGTGAGGCTCACGGAAAATTTGTCCTAAATCCTGGATAAAGAGCCCTCTAAAATGTAAATCTACCAAAGAGCCTTTCGACCGTAGCCTTAATTTACTGTAGCTTAAATATGTCTATATAATATTTACACACGATGAGTATTTTACCATATATGCTTTATTCTCAAATGCCATCCAAATTTGTGTTTGTGATACGCTAGTTAAAGTGCCGTTCTATCACGGTTCGTTCTCGTGTGCTCAAAGCATTTCGGTTGAATGCACTAAGCGCTAATCCGCACACGAATGTACTAAGAAATAACAGCATCGTCTCGTTTAAATGTCCGTATTTTCCTCTCGTTATGTGCTCGTTACCATTAATAGCAAGCGACAGGGGTATTATAACGTTTGGAGTCGTTTACAAACCCTTTCATGAAACTGAAGCGTGTGTGTGTCATGCCATGTTGTGTATTACAACTATTATGTCTGTTATCCTATTTAAAGCCTCGTCTGTCAGTCTTACAGGCAAGACATAGCTTTAAGCCGTTGCCATCCGTAGTCCATCTTTACATGAAATCCTATTAGGTAGATAAATAGATAAATAATTAACCCTTAATTAATCACCATTTATCTATACATCTATACAGATAAATGAAATTTAAGTGTTTGTTTGTAATTTCAAAATTACAGCTTTTCACTCAATCCATATAAAAGTATAAACGGTACTGACATAAAAAAACCAATTATATTTTTTTTGTCTGTCTGTTTGTTCCGGGTAATCGCCGAAACGGCAGGACCGATTTTAATGGGACTTTCACTGGCAGATAGCTAATATTACAAGGAGTAACTTAAGCTATAAACATTAGGGTTCGGATACCACCCATGAAATTAAGTCTTATGTGGGTGAAACCGCGAGACACACCTAGTTTAGTAAATAAATGTCACTATGTTAGGTAAATAAGCAGTCGTGTGTGTTAGATTTTGTGTTAAACACGGACCACCGAATGTGGTTGCTAGTTCCTTCGGGCTCGCGAAGGAATGGCTTATATCCTCTATCTTGTCGTTACTTCCAAATATAATTTACATTTTACGTGTTTTCACCACTATCTTATTCGTTTTATGTTCGAATTCCGCAGTAGTTGCCTCGCCTCTTTGTACAATTCCAGTAGGTATTTGCTACAATGTCTGCCCCCGTAGCTATTACATTTCCCTACCCAGATTTTCAACTTCAAAAAGTGACCTTAAAGTCACCGCTACAAAGATTATTATCTCGTATAAATGTGGATTACGACCTACCGAGAAGCACCTCTGGAAAATTTAGATTAAACGTCTGTGAACTTTCATGCTTAAAACTTTTATTCATCGGTTTATCGTCTTGCAGTATCTGATACAATTACCAAATATTTTGTTTGAATGTTACTTTATCTAGGCCTAAGCGTTACATGTCAGCTAAATCGCATGATGGTAAAATGTTCTTACATTGTCAGATGAAGACGGCATTTGAGAGGACTCGTCTCACAACCCACTATGATTATTTAGCAGCGTGTCATAACTTTTCTACGTTAAATTAGTAAGACGCGCAGGTTAAAATTATCATAGTTGGCCCCCTAGGATAGTTTTCGCATCTATCTATAATATACATATATAAAAATGAATCTCTATTTTCCTTGATCACATCATCACGCTTGAACGGCTGGACCGATTTCGCTAATCCTTTTTTCACCGTGTTTGTTGTTTTCAGGGGAAGGTTGTATTGAAAGGAAAACTTTAGAAAAATACGCGGTAAATTTTCAGATCTGACAGAATGCTTTTTTAATTAGTTTTAGTAATTCATTATACGAATTTCGAATTCAATATTCGTAATTAAGACTGGACAACGTTTGTTGAATTATCAAGTTTTTAATGATAATGTGTATTATACTAAGTAGGGATTGATCATACCGATCTCAGGATTGGTATCTAACATATATAATATCAGTATTATGTACGTTGTTTTCGGATGAGCGATTGTGGGACGTACACACATAAAGCGATGAAATTAATATGCTCAAGCTCACACAAATGCTTATCAAACATAACATTAATCAATCACATACGGTACACTCAGAGGCTTCGATATCAACCGCGTATAACAAGAAGTCATAATAAACGTCATCAATAATAATAATTGTCTATATTGCATTGTTCTCTTATTCCCTGAATGAATTACTGCTTGTTGCAAACAAATACTCTCTTCTATGGTAGTGGAACCGGAGGCGGCATATTACCATGAGGCCTTCCTGTTGTTAAATGGATCCCGCAGTCTATGAATGCATGTGGAAGGGAATTGTGGAAGTCCTTAAAAGGAGCCTTGCTTTATTTACTTATTCTTTATTACAAACTCTCTTGACTACTTAGTATCATTTGACTCCCAAGTTTCGGAATGACCTGATGAAGTATTCTGAGAAATTCTGTGTATTTATCACCACAGAATTTCAGAATGCTGGCCATTAATACCAAGCATTAAAACACTCAGATGGATAAGGGTAAGTGTATGCTGTGCAATTCAAGGAGGTTCAATACATTACAAGATCTACCTGTTTCGCTTGCGGGTGAGCATACGCCCAGCCTAAGAATCTTATTGGTTTGAACCATTTGACTAGGATTCAGCTTTTGAGTTTGGAATCGAGAAATATTCTGACAAGACCCTGTTAAGCTAAAAAAATCCTAAGGCATCCAGATGCTCCTATCCTTGGGTGAAAGCAGACTCCATATAGAGTTATTATATAATATTAACAAATAAAACGAAAGAAACACATAATTAGCGTGTTGTACAACACAGAACTATTATTACTAGCTGGCATTTTATTGAATACGAAGAAGTCAAATTAAGGAAATGTCCTCCAATTACTGTAATTATTTAATTACTTTGTATTGACTCCCGATTATTGTAACACGTGTAACCATAATGTGCCCTATCCATTAATAATGGACTGTTGAAACTGTACTGAGGTAATACGACAAGGCTGCTTACTAGTGTATGCTGCTAGGGAATGCCATTGGGTAATTAACATCCAATAGGTATACAATAGGTTCAAAATGTTTCAGTTAATTCACATATTGTGTTTGTTTAATCGATTTTGCCTCGCGGTTTTGCCCGCTTAAGATTAACAATAAAAACTAAGTTACTTATTGGTTTAATTTGCTAATTTAATATTAGACTTAGTCACTCTTTATGATATCAGCTCTGTGCCAGTGAAAGTACCGCTAAAATTGGTCCAGCTGTTTCGGAGATTAGCCGGAACAAACACAAAAACAGACACTGATATTTTTAAATACCGTATATACAAAATTTAAAATGCGTTTTAAATTTTGTGAAAATGTGTGTTTTTTTGGAATTACAAACAGACACTTCAATTTTATTTATGCCTATAGATTTTGTAATCTATAGACATAAACTAAAAACTGTATTGTTACAGTGAGTGTTCAATTGATTTCTTGTGGTTTTTTGTATATACTCGTACCTGAGCGAATTAATGAGCTAATATAATAAGTATGAAGTAAAATAGCCCACATTGTATTATGTGTTGCTATATCTTTGAAGTAAGAGACATCTATAAAAGGAAAATACTATTAATTTAAGCAACATTTGACTGTTCAAACGCTGACAATTTCCGAGCACTTGGTAAAGATTTGCAAAGGGTATTAAAGGTTAGCTTTTTAGCCAGCCTCCATTCATCGGAGTGGGCAATCTTCTGTGTGGTTTCCGATGTGAGCGGCCAGTGAATGGTTGCCAAATTGGTATTGAAGGACTGGCTCATTCCCTCTCACCATTACGCCGATTCACTTCACTTAACTCCACTTACGTTTTATCTGTCAGTTAACATTCTACAATACCACGGAATATTTTTTCCATGAAATGTTATTTCCGTTAAATTAATAAAATGTTCTCTGTATAATTTTGTTTTGTATAATATATATTGCTTATAAATGAATTTGACTAATAAATCAAGTTTTCTATACATATATATGCTCACGCCTGTATTCCCGAAGGGGTACGCAGAGGAGTTTTATTCACAACACCCACTTTTCACCAAAGATGATTAAGTGCCAACTTTACATACTTCATTCATTTACATCTTCCTCACGATGTTTTCCTTCATCGTAAAGCACGTGGTGTGAAAACACTGTACATAAGTTTTTTGGTAAAACTCATTGGTACAGGCCCCGCTGGGATTCGAACTTGCGTCGCTTGCGTATCAGGCGACTGCTCAAACCTCAAGGCCACCACGGCTCTTCAAGTAATCTTTGATTAATAAATAATGTAATGCATTTATATAAATTTGATATATTTGACTTTCAATTCAACAGCAGAACTGTGTTTTACCCATTCAAATTGATATGAACAAACTAAAATACATTAAAAGTCAGCAAAAAGTGAAGGCAAACCACACCCGTTCGCACAAAACTAGCTATAAGTACCTAGCCATATAAATCCTTACGTGTGCAACCACTTTAAAACATTATCATCAATAAAAGAATAATCATAAAAACGCTTGTGAAATTGGCTTAGTTAAATTTAATTCCGCGAGAAAAGTTGAAAACTAATTAGGTATAAAACCGCGGAAACGGGCGGTCGACTTGAATATTAACTTTTATTTTATTCATTTTCTTGCTTCCCACTTCCTCGGGCATCAGCGACAGACAGGCTTTGTAAACAGCGTCAGAAACAAACTCAAGCCTCATTTAAGAGGAGAACGGCATGCACTCCCGTTAGAATTTCGGAGTTGCCCGACTGGGGACTGTACTGTACCTTACAGAAAGATCACATTACAGTCAAATAATGCTACCTTAGAGTTGTATTGTATTTCTGCAGTCAGTAAGCTCGTAAGTGCTCGAGGGCGGGGGGTGGGGGGGAGTGAAGGCACTCATACGTCTACATTCACTCACTACTACTACTCACTCAGTACTCACTTCCCTCTATAATGGTTGAGGAGGGCGATGGCTGGCATTCTCGTCATACTTGTGAACAGGTGCTGCTAGTGGGGGCTGGTCATCTCAAGCTACACAATTATTCGTAGTACTTATTTTTAGTTTTTAATTTTTTTTTATGTCGACTTTAGTGCACTGGAACTGTGTCCATGGGCTTATATATATTTTTTATGATGTATATTGTATTACTCAAAGGTGTAAAATTTAATTTTTAAGATTAATTACTGAGTTTCTTGCCAGGTTCTTCTCAGTAAAAGCAACCTTCCGAACCTGGAGGTAGCATGTATAATCCTATGTAATCGTGTCTTTCTGACGATTTGAAAGTACTTTGTAAAAAGTCTGATCGAATAAAGATATTTTGAATTGAATTGAATTGAATTCATACGCCTGATAATTATACGAGAAGAGATTGTGAATTCACCGTGTGTTACGTTGGTACTAATTTAGGGCTTCTTCCCATACATCCATAATTTTATGTCCAGCATCTCATATTATTTACAGAGCTGCCTGATGGCAAACGGCTACTGCAACCTATGAACGTGACCAACAACAGTGTCACTCGCGAACTGTTTATCTTATCAAGAATGGAATTACTGTGCGTACATAATATAGAAAAAAGGATCCCACCATAACTAGACTCACTCACTAGCGTGGAACAATCTTTTGTCGTAGAATTATCAGACGTAGGTACCTACCTACCTACGTAAGGTTTCCTGCCAATGTTTTCCTTCTAAAAGCACGTAACTAGCAAATAACTTATGCAACCACAGCTTCACATGGTGACTTTTTATTTTTTGTTCAAAGAGTTTAATGTAGCTTTATCTAGGCTTGACCCATAAAAACTTGCGCAGCGGGAGAAATAATGGCTGGCGATATCCAGTTAGTTCTGTCTCCGCCACGGTTTAAACCGTACCACGAAGAAAGTTTTAAAACCCCGTTGCGAATAGTCTAGAATACAAATTCGAATGGTACTCCTCCGATACGGCTCGGCCATATAAAAATGGAAGCCGTTTCAAAACAGTCTAACAATTTGCTTCGTTACAAAATGAGAGGTTCATAAATTGTACCTTTTTCTTGCCTTAATTGCTCCTAATTAACTTATCAAATTTGGCCTTACGTGAGATACATTTTACTGTAAACTGAACCTTTAGACCATCAATAAAGGGTTTATGTTCTAGGAATATTAAGCACCTACGCAAGATACGGAAATGATTATTACACCATCAATTTAAAGTATCTTAGATAGCAAGTGTTATGTTCAATTGACTTTTGTAGTGTATCGGTGTGTACAGCATTAATCGAGACAGGTAGGGCATAATGGGATTTCCCGTTCGAAATATGGAGCTGCCCGACAAGGCACTGTACTGGGTTCACTTTATGGAAGATCGAAGCCAAATAATGCTACCTTAGTAGAGTAGTATTATATACCTCCAACCAATAGCCAGGTTCCAAAAGTTTGGCTCTGGTATCCCCTGCTTGTAGTTTGAGGCGACTAGAAGAGGGCTGGCGTTCCTGCATGTGGTGAGTGTGAGTTCTGTTCACCCAAATTTAGGCCTGAGAAGGTGGCAGTGCGAAAGTCTGGCTCGCATTGTCAGACAGAGATCTCCGGGGCTGTGCCCAAATAGGGGGTGTCATCGGTGCGATCTTTTAGAGTACCCCGGGCCCCCTAAAGGATAGAGGGGGTTTAAGTATAAAACCCACATAACGCGACCGTCTCTCCTAGGGCGATCGAGTACCCATTGAATGTGTCCCTGGTAAATTAAAAAAATTGTTTTACTGCGGTCAGTAACATTGCCAGTGCTGTTTGAAAAGGGGTGGGCATAGAGGCGCTGTGCTATAGTGGGTATACATACTCTTTCGTCTTTCATTGCGTTAGCACAGTGGTTCCATTATTTATATTAAGGTATGCAAAGAGCGAGTGACACTATGGCGTTGGTCACGTTCATAGTCGTTTACCATCAAGCGGACTGTATGCTTGTTTGCCACTTATGTAGCATAAAAAACAATCGTGGAGCTATTTTTCAACACAGACTCACAAAAAATATAATGGTTAAGTACACGTCACCAATATTTAAAATATCGAGCAAATTTGGTCACGTACGTGGATTACAAAATAATTAGTCCGATAGGCACGCCCTCAAGACCCTGAATTAAACCGCATTACACAAAATTAATGGTCGGTCGTGTGAAGTGGTTACATTAGGATCGTAATTAAATGAGGTTTAGCTGAGCTTACATAAAGAAACGCTGACTGCCTACTATGTATAAAAACGTAAGTAGGTATTGTGAGGAGATAAGGATAACTGCTGTCGTCATTTCGTTAATTCTGTAGTAGCCTTGGAAATCAAACCCTTACCAAAATGTAATTACTTCCGGACAGTTTGCTTTGAATACCTACTTTTAATTTTCGTTGCTATGAGCAAATTTTCTGGAATAAAATCCTGTTGATCCCAAAATGCTACACGATGAAATTTGTATTTTAAGGTACCTACTATCTAAAACCATATTGGCACATGAATTGGCTTCTATTTCTTACATGATATGGACTTCATATTATGATATTAAGTTGTAGCCAAGCGACTTATTCCAGTAGAATTTTGAATAAATCACAAGAGTACCGCATCCAATACAAAGTCAATGGATTTTGAATGAAAGTTGCGAGCAATGCCTACGGTCTCATCGTTTAGATACTATAAACTCTATATGTTTGCATCACATTACATTTCTTGTATAAAAATTTAATAACACTAGTTTTATCTATACACCTAAACAGATAAATAACATTGAATTCTATTTTTATAATTCATTCATGATTAACAGCTTTAAACTAAATGGATATCTAGCATACTGACACAAACAGGTATTTAAAAATAAATGTCTCTGTCTCTGTCTGTCTGTTTGTTCCGGCTAATCTCAAAAACGGCTTGACAGATTTAACCGGGACTTCTCTCTTTGGAAGTGAGTTATCGTGTAAATTACTGGCAGATAGCTAATGTTTCAAAGAGTAAAATAACCTACTTTTATTTCGAAAAATGCGAAATAAAGCACGAAATTAAATCTACGCGGGAGAAACCGTGGATCACAGCTAGCTTAGAAAAGAGATTGCGAAAATCATAGCCCTACCATGACCTCTTATTGCCATGATAGGTTTAACTCTTATTATGAGACAGATGTATATATCGTGTATCAGTCTGTCACTATCACACAGTCGAACTATGATGGCAATAAGAATGTTTAACGTAGTTTTTTTGTTAGTAGTTAGCCATCTTCTCACAAGATGACGCCTTATAATTTTACATCTCGATGTTAAGATTCTCTTTTAGTTATGTATATACTTCGGTGTCGTCAATAGTGTGGTCTTCAAGTGGTCGTCAAGGGAACAAATCAATATAGTGGTCGAATCATTAAATACCAGGACTGCCCAAGTTACGGTGTTTCATTCAACCAACCAAGGTCTGCTCCGAATGATCCTAGCTCCCAGGCCTAATTTGTCATACAAAAATAACTTATGGTAAGGCCCCAGACATGATTCGTGTAAGCATTAAGAAACAATAATTCATTTGTATATTATGTTCTCAACAGCAATTATGTTTCTGACACAAGCTAGGGAATGTTTTATTGAGAAGTTGGTTACACTTCCCACATTTTATACCTTAATGCTTTCCTAAAAATTTTCCCAAAGGGATAGGTCGGTATATAACAGCACCAATGTTTCACCGAAGACATATTAAGATGCCAACGTGACAAATGGTGAGTATGTCGACGTCCCTCGGGTGCCAATCCCCAGCATTTTATGTTGATAATATGGGCATTGTGAAGTATATGGAGTATATTAAGAAAAATACGTACCAAGTTAATTCGTAAGGTCGGGAGAAAAGTCATTCGTGTTTTCTATGATAAGGTTTTGATCAAGTGTGTATCAAATTTGTACCAGGTTGGGCGTAATACTATTAAACAGAATAAAAAATATGCGGGTGAAAATATAAGTCATTGTACGAGTTATAGTTAAGTATATATAGTAAAAATAAGTAAGTACTTAATTATTGCGAGTTAAGTTCATTAATGAGCTGATGAGATGTAAATGAAACTCCATATAAAATATGGACTCGTTATATGTAATTAGGAATTCTTAAACATAATAAAAAGAGCATTAAACAGAGTAATAAAATGAACTTTTTACTTTCATATTTCCTCGTCTAACTTTCCAGCTTATAGGTTCTTACGGTAAATGTCCCAATAATCTTTATGGTTTTGATATTTAAGTTGTTTGGATTTCATATCATCATTGCTTTAAGAAAAAAAGCCGTCTCAGACACTTTACATAGGTCATTGAATTACTTCTCAGAAATATGCAGGTTTCCTCACGATGTTTTCCTTCACCGTAAAGCACGTGGTGTGAAATCACTGCACATAAGTTTTTTAGAAAAACTTATTGGTACAGGCCCAGCTGGGATTCGAACTTGCGTCGCTTGCGTAGCAGGCGACTGCTCAAACCTCAAGGCCACCACGGCTCTTCATTATCTTTTATTAATATATTTTTCTTTGTACAGGTCTCATGGATACGTAAAAGGGACCTCCACATCCTAACAGTGGGTGTTCACACGTACAGCAGCGACGCGCGGTTCGCGGCCCTCCACGCGGACGGCTCGGACGAGTGGACGTTGCGGGTGTCGCCCGCGCAGCCACGCGACTCCGGCGCTTATGAATGTCAAGTCTCCACTGAGCCCAAGATCAGCCTGTCGTTCAGGCTTACTGTAGTAGGTGAGTAGCATTCACCTATACCCCAAGTATAGGTTTGTACGAGTTTAAGCATTGTCGACATTCAAATGCGTATTTGGTATGACTCGCAATGTTGATCCGCCATCTTTTAAATTCATCCAGAACTCGTATCGAAAAAGTATCAATACACTTTGAGCCATACTAAAAGGCCCTCAAGACGTTTCAAAACGTATACTTGGGTCACTGTTATATTAGCTGGCTACATAATACCTGCAGAATGCTCTTCCCGTGTAAGTGTATAATTTATTTATGTCGTTCACCCAAACATTTTACAGATCCGTATTAATTGTTCAATGGAACTTAGTAATATACTTGAAAGAAAAGCCACGGTTTTCTTTATATTATTCACCCCATTTATTCTGATTTTTCTGAATTTTCTCTGAAATTTTCAGAACTTATATTTTATAAATTTCTTGTAGTGATGTTGAAATCGAATAAAATGAAATTTTAGACATGTTTTTATTCGATTCCACGTAAAATCAACGTTGCAAATATTTTTACAACATTTCTTTTGTCAACGGATTCTATTAACTTTGTGATGTTGTTGTGTTGTGTAGTGTCAAAAGCCGAGATCCTGTCTGGTCCGGAGTTATTCGTGCGAGCGGGCTCCGACATCAATCTCACGTGTATGGCGAAACACGCGCCCGACCCGCCGAGGTAAGAATTAAGTGATCAAATTCAACTCTGTCAGCCTTACAAGACACATTGCTCTCCATTGTGAACAACACATTTTATTATTCCTTATACTCTTGCCCTCGTCAAAAGAAAATTTATATTCAAAAATTTTGGGATAATCCATTTGACAGCTAGAAAATATATGTGTTTTTTATATCCAACGAATGTACTGTAATTATAATGTAATTATATTGAAAAGATATCTTATAAGAAAAACTTACATTATAATTTTGCGAATCTCATTATAATATAGTTGAACATGTCATGCAACATCAAAGACAAAACGAAATAGCTTGTTTTATTGTCTTTGCTATTAAATGCAACGGTCTCTTGGGGAATGGACACTTGTGACAGTTGTACGTGACATATGTTAAATGGGACCATGTTCATATTTTCAAGCACTCTGTAAACTATAAAGTAAGACATTTCGAGAAACGTGCCGAGTCATCTCCAGCAGTTTAATATAGAACCATAGTTACAGTAATTGGTGAAAATATTTTTACTTTATTCGTATTATTTTCTACCTACCTTAATGACAGCTTATCACGAAACAGTTTAATTATTTTCAGACAATGGCGACAGAGCATGAATGTTCACAATTAACAGTAATTAACCAAATGTAGAATTCGTGTTGATTATTGAATTTGGATTATATTCAGTTGCCTAGCCATATGAGCTTTAATTGATCAACTCCGATTTTGAGACAGGCGTACATGTCGTGTATAATTCTGTCACCTGTCATACGGCTCAAGTACCAAGGGATTGCCGGTAGATTGTTCCCAAATAGGCTATACTCGTTACATTGTTTTATATTGAAGCTTTTGTTTAGTTTTATTAGTTTGAGGTGTGCTTTGATATGTCAATCGGTTATTATTTTTAACATAGATACAAAGACATGTTAACTTATGAAATAGTATTATACTATATTGACACAGTGGAAACACATGTTCAGTTGTTGTAAATAAGCAATAAGCCATTGATATTTCCGTGAAAAAGGATGTAAATTTAATTTGGGGAACTAAGAAGATGCTCGTTATATTGTGAGCCTGAGTTTGCCATAACGGAAAATACAATATGCTCGTATAATTTCTTAGAATATTCAATACTCGTTAGCATAAAAGCCTAGAAGACATGAAGAGTTTATTGTTGTTATACCTTGATGTTACTAGGGAAATTTAAGAAAAACGAATCATAATATTTTTACCAAATTGGCCTTTAGCTGAAAAATATTCAAAGAATACTCATTGCTGAAGAAATTGTAAAACTTAAAACTAGAATTGAAAATTTTAACTAACTCTGCTCAACACACACCACCTTATTAAAAATACTACAATATACACATACATACTTTATGCTTTCAAATTTATATTAGACAGCCTAGCGGCGCCCTTCGGTTTCACCCACGTAGATTTAGTTTCATGTTTTATTTCGCGGAACCTAATATGTTTCAACAGTAGCCTATGTTAATCGGTCCAGCGGTTTCAGAGATTAGCCGGAACAAACAGACAGACAGACAACATTTTTAATAATTAGTTTTTTTAATAATTAGATTTTTAATAGTTAGTTTTGTTTGTCAGTATACCTACCCTTTATACTTTCATATCCATTTAGTGAAATGCTGTTAATTGGAAATAATAAACAGACACTTATTTTATTTATCTGTTTATTATGTGTAGTACGGAACATTTAGTATCCGAAGGCTAAAACGCGATCGTGAGAAAATACGCAAAGAGTTTTTAATTTTGTACCAGTATAAATCTAATTAAGTTTTGATTATAATTACCATCAGTTAAGTGTGGGGGTTGAAAAGGTAGGAAACAGAAGGACCGGGCCCGGCCGGTAATAACGCAATAGTAGACAACAAGGGCGCAACATTAAAGAGCAGGGCAGGACACAAATCGCGGCACCTGAATAGAGCAGCTCCAGACCTCACCTTATAATGAAAGTGTGTTATCGTGTACCTTTTCACACCGCTCCTACCTATACATTTAGTGTCGCATCCATAAACATGATAAGCTTATTTTCAGATAAAAGGGTCGACTCGGGCCCCTAAGTGTGGCATTCTTTGCCTATCAACATTTAATGGTTCCCTGTGTCTGAGATCTATCGACGTGGGACCTTCAATTTGAATATTGATAGCGCGATACGCTCCTTGTGTGGAGATGATATTTTTTATTCAGGTCATCTCGTGAGTTATGTATAAGGCATCTAAGGTCTATACAAGTTATAAAATATGGGACGTTACATTATATAACGCGCATAACATAACAAACCCGACATAGATGTACTCAGAACTCAATGTTCCAAGCACGAGCACACTTTTTCAAATTAAGTACAATCTTAGCTGAGAATAGCTGGAGTCCACTGGAGTTTATTAGCTCAGAATTGTTTTTTTTTCACGCTACATTTAAAAAATTCACTGTTCCAAAATTTTAATTTAGAAAGAACTTGTCGAAAAGCAATTATTAATTGGACATGACAACTAAGATACTTAAGAATTTATTTCAGCGCGAAGGCAGACAACAAGGGCTATTCCGTGAAGAAAATGATAAAGTAAATTTTTATGCAAATGCGAGCCAAGACTAGACTAGAGAAAATTTATAGCAAAGGTCAGCGGAACACGTCCAACAAAAATAAAATATTCTACTGATTTACTAGACTCTCACTATTTCTCTTTAAATAATAAATTTCATTCCCTATTTTTGTTCTTGGCAATAAAGTACATAGAAACAAAGGAATTGAAATTCTAATTAAATTGTTGTGTATTAGGTTCCGCTTAGAATGAAGAGCATTTATATGTTCTCCTCATAATCAAGATTAGACATTTTCTTAGAATTCGAACTCTATGGTGTCATGTTGCATAAATATAAGGAGCCTAAGTTTAGAGAGGCAGGCATTACGAAATATTATATTCGAAATACTCCACCTCACAGATAATCACAGCGAAATGTATATTTTAGTTATAAGTATTGTGTTCCTGTGATGGGAAAGGTCGCCAGTGCTCCGTGGGGGAGAGGGGAAATACAAATGAATAAAGTTGGCAATGCATAAAGGAACAAGCTTATATGCTACTTTTCTAGTAGATAAAAAACCCTGACGAATCTGACTAATCAATGAAATCGTCATATCTAAAATGTCACAAGAATGCATTAGGAAGAAACCAACATGTTCTTATATGTTGTATAATTAATTCATAATATTATTTTATCCACACTTAATATAGTCTATATAGATTTAAACTATCCAGGGCACAAAGTTTTCCATAAATATTAGGTAAGAACACGAAAAGTTGTGGGTAACAGCTGGTGAATTATAATTGTACCAAGAGATAGTTTTCCAATTCGTGAGCTTATTCGCAATATAATAATTCATATGTTTATATTGCAATTTGGCAGTTTTTAAATTAGTCCAATGTACATTACGTGTTTGTCTTGCAGTTTCATCTACTGGTACCGTGGCGAGCAGGTAGTGAACTACGCTCAACGGGGAGGGATCAGCGTGGAGACTGAGCAGAAGACGAGGACCAGCCGGTTATTGATAGCGAGAGCGGCGCCTCATGACTCCGGGAACTACACTTGCGCCCCTAGTAGTTCGGGTAAGAGGATACATACCTACTTCATGTCTAGCTCCTTAGAAACCCGAGTAGATTTCAGTCTCGCACTGCGGGAATTTCGTACATAATTTTCGAACAGCGGATTATGTCTGTAATTTACATGAAAGATTAAAAGTATAACGAGTTTCGTATTTGGCTGCTTTTCCGCTAAAATTAGAGCAGACTCATAAATATTATAAGCGATTAACGCCAGGAAACATGTTCATAATTCACTGTTACAACTATCGATTGCAACAAACGACTAACCACATCTCCAACAGATGCAATTATACTGGAACAATGGAACAGTTAAATATGATGGGTCAATCATATATATGCACACTGACGATTGGAATTATCATTTGCCTGAATACACAATGATATTGGAACAATGAAATAGGCACATCCTTAAATAGTATAAATTGAAGTCGCCATTTTGATACAAAATAATTTTGTCTGTTTGAACGCATCGTTCTTCTTAACTACGTTACAGGTCTTGATACAGCTTTAACTGACATGTAGCAGATGAGTTCGTTTATAGCTGAAAAAATGCCTATTTAATTTAAAGATAGCAGATAAAAGTTAACGTTTTCTAATAGTCTTAAAAATCGTAATCTGAAGCGGAGAAGAGGGCGGTTTGTTAGTATTTTATAATCCATTTACAATAATTTCAGTTGGTCTAAAAAGGCCACTTTGGGAGAATCTTAATGTTATCCGAATATGATTCATCATCGAAATGACAAAATGGTCACTGAGGTGCAATTCACATTATGATTCACGATAGATTAATATTACGCAATTCACTTGTTTTACACTTTCCTATGAAGATTCCCAAAATAATCCACAAAATATGAATTGCTTTTGTGTAAAATAGCATCACTAAGTTAGTTAGGGACCAACATCTACAATTATTGTAATCATTCGTGAATCATAATATGAATTGCACTTGAGTGATCTTGTTGTAATTTCGATGATGAATAATATTCGGAACACATTATGATTCTGTCAAAGTGGCCGTTTTAGATCTAGAGAGCGCAGTTTTAAAGACATAATTTTCGATAAAACACCCTCGTTCCAAAACCAACTGGTTTATAAAATAAATATACTTCCAAAGAAACAATTTGTGTTATTACTAGATATATTTTTCTAAGTACTGCTAATGTTATTGTACGTAGCGTTCATTCCGTTTCATTAATTTTCTCGGGGCAATTTACGTAACGGTTTTGAAACACATCGTTCTTTTTTTACTTTAAAATAATATAATAATTGTTCTTGGAAACAATATGTAAATCCGAGACTACAAACCTTAATAATTTTCTGCTTTTCATTTAATCCTTAGATCTTTTGATTAAAATATGGGACGTAATAACGTCGCATGTTCCTGTTTCGTATTTCTTTATTTAAAATCTAAATTTTTAACTCAACATTATTTTAAATGTATTTGTGCTTTTTTTTTATTTGTGACTATACTAGCTGTGCCCCGCAGGTTTTCCCGCGCAGGATTAATAATAAAAACTTTCTCTTAAAGTAGCCTATTTGAAATATCAGCTATCTGCCTGCTCTGCGAAAGATATTTTTTTTGAAAAAAAAATTATACATTCTTTACTTTCGTATGTATTTAGTGAAAAGCTGTTAATTTGGAATTACAAACAGACACTTCAATTGTATTTATTTGTTTAATAATTCAAAGCCAAAGCATTAAGCCGCAGCTCAGCGGCAATGAGGCTCCGAGTCTATCCGTCAATCACCACATCGATTTTTTATTTAACCGTGCCGACCTTGAAAAAAATTACGAGCGAAAATCAAAGACTGAACGGCACATCTCCGTTATTTATTTATTTAATTGAGACTTCCAACAAGGAATACATAATTACAAGCTTAAGACTAAGCATACAAAAGGTGTCAATATTTATGTTTCCTCAATTAAAGTAAATCACAGTATGAATTAGAACTATTACTTAACGTAACGATATTGTTTACTATATTTAAAAACCAAATCAACATTATTAAGTTCAACTTGACAGTTTCACAATAATACCATTTTTAAAACAGACGTTACAGTAGTTATATAAAAAACCCTTTTTTTTATAACACTCAAATAGCCCCGTTCTTATGTTCCTTACAGAGTCAGCGTCAGTGATAGTGCACGTTCTAAGTGGGGAGCGGCCAGCAGCAATGCAGAGTTCTGGTTCCTCCCCACCCGGCCTCAATCGCTGGGTACTCGCCTCCCTGGCGACCGTGTCCACCATCAGCCGACCACGGCTACTTCCCTTCTTTATAATTCCCATTATCGCCCACTACATCGCCATACCTATATTACTCATTACCATCTTCCTTGCTCACAAATCGGTCCCATTCCAACTCCACCACCAACCAATGGCTTCGAGATGACCAATTCACCGTTCAGCTCCCTAAGCTAAGACTTTGTATAAAATTTGTAAGTGTTTGTTTTGTTAAGACATGTATTTAATACAACGAGTAATGTTTCCTGTGAACTAATAATTTAAGATCTAAATTTTTAATCGCTGTCAATTTTAAGTACATACATTAAATATTTTTTATTGTGATGATTAGGTTCGGTTTACTTTTTTACGTTCCAGTAAGTAATAATAACATTAATTTATAGACGTAAGAGTTATGTGTCTATTTTATCGTATTTACGCTACAAACGGGATTACTTTTGCCGACAGCCTCTTTACTGACTAATCCAGTACCGAGGCTACAGTAATTACAAACAAGAGCAGTACGCAATTCCAATGCGGAATAAAAGGGAATTCAATCGGAACAAAAGGCTTATCTGAGGGTAATGCAACTAAGCTGTCAGTGGCTCTCTTTGCCACGTTATTTGCGTTTGATCAAGTCTGACAAATAGACAGAGGTACCAGTACGTACTGCTCTTGATAAACCAGGCTAATCCTTGGCGAGGTCGAGTTGTATCAAATGTTGTTGGCTTGTGTAGATGACCATGCTTGAGATATGAGTACATTATTTAACGTGATTAATATTTAATGTGCTTTGCGAGGACTTTAAAAGGTTAAAACATTTCAGATGAAATTTTCTACGTTCCTGCTCACAAATAAAATGTGTTGCTCTGACAAGCCGGAATGAAATGAAAAGTAATTTACTAAGAAAATATTGCCTGAAACAATGTTGATTCAGCAAGAATGGCAGAATCCTTGTTCTGAAATTTGCGAATCGAGTAAACGATGCCGTCGCTCGTTGGCCGTTGAACTGTTACTTGGTTATCGAGTTTAAATGCTTAGTCAAATAGGACTTGCCTCCTTTAGACAACTTTGAGGGTTACACAAGTGACGTTCGTTTGAGAGAAGCGACTACATACCGAGTCGAAAATATCTGCGAGGCGATCAGATAAATGCCCTCACCTTTTCCACGAAAATACGCGATCCGATCAGGACTTTGAGAGCACTGTAATTTTCAAGAACTTTGAAAGAACAACATCAAAATCAATAAATAAGGAGAGCTTAGCTGTTTGTGTGAATTACTCGTTTTATATTTGAAATGAAATTTTTGTTTTAGATGTTTGTTTGGGATTACCTACTACTACATTTCTTTTTTAGGTACTTATTTCTTAAGGTGGTTTATATTACACAATAAGCTGTCCTGATATAATGCTAAAATATTCTACAGAATAAAAAAAATTATGTCAAAGACAAATTGGTAACTTTTAGTATTCTTTAAATTTTATATAGGAAATGGCGATTGTAAGTAAACTTTAAATATACGTTGAATAAATAAGAATTTAAAATGTAGACTATTTGTAAATACTGAATGAAGATTTGTAAATATTTAATGCTGTATATAAGTGAAGTTAAGTTATCTTAAGCAAAATACATTTTATGTATCTACTTTGATTGTCGCGTTAGTCCCGAACGATGCTGTCTTACGAGTAGTTAACGAAAGGGTTGTGTAATAAACTATCAAATTGTAGATGTACTTAAATATGTTACCTAAAGATTTATAAGAATAGTAATAAAACCTATGAGTAAATGTTATGTTTATTCTTCACTTACACGGTGTTCCCAACAAAGTTCTATATAATTTGCCTTTGTTTATGCATCTGAAATTCACTTCCTTGAATTAAACTTTTTGTTATTTGGTTCAAGATTAGCATTGTCTTTACTTTTTGTTGAAGATTTTCTTTTTACGTTTACATTAAAACTTTTACGTTTAACAATGTTTGCGTAAAGCAACAATTGTGTTGATTCCCAAAATAAAAAACAGCTTGCCAGGCTCCAACTCAAGCAGATTCGACTAAATTTCCCTACAAAAAATATAATTTGTTAGAAAGAATTCATCCGAGCGAGTTAAGGGGGAAAAAATTCATTGCATTAAGTAATGCGGCGGCGGAGGCGAGTAGAAAGATGAAGACAAAATGGCGGGGAGGATAAAGAGGCCAAACTGTGCGTATCTAAATGAATGAAGAGAGAGGAAACGGCGTATTTTTTGGATATCGCGCCAGATACGTCCAGCTCGGGAGTCATTTAACTGATGTACGGGCGAGGGAGGAGTCGAACCACTTTATCATACACCACCTAACTGCCATTTCACGGTATTACCGATAGCCCTGTTTTATACTGTCCAGTAAACTATCCATCTATACGTGGTAAACAACTATACATATACTTGAGTAAGTTGTAAGAAGGGATGGGCAGAGATGTTGTATATAAAACACCCACTTTTCACCGAAGATGATTAAGTGCCTACGTGACAGATGGCGAGTCTATCGCCGTCTCAGGCACTATATATAAGTACTGGAATAACTTCTCAGACATATGCAGGTTTCCTCATGATGTTTTTCCTTCACCGTAATGCACGTGGTGTGAAATCACTGCACAAAAGTTTTTAGATAAAGTCATTGGTACAGGCTCCACTGGGATTCGAATGCTCAAACGCCAAGGCTACCAGAGGTCTATCTATAGATACGTAGTTGCAAATAAAGAGGATCCTAAATTTGTTCTTACGTGGCATTCTAGTAAGAGACCGTCGTCTGATATAGGTGATTTTGTCTATAAGGTTAAATAATTTAAATATACATAGCAAACTTAATAGCTATTTTATAGATCTATATGTATAACAAACCACCGATAGTCATAACTGCTCGTAATAAATCAGTATCTAAAGGATCTTTTATAGTGGTTAAAACAGTACTATATGATCAATAAAACATGTAACGAGTGTAGTTAAATGCTTGTTTCGGTTGTTCAAGGAGGTTGCTAAATGGCGGTAGTAAAACCTCAATGGATGTGGTTAGAGGAGCGATCATGAAGTTGCATATTGCGTTGCGGGGTTGCGGTAACCTCTCTCTTAATTCAAGTACATTTCGAATAGTTAGGGTTGTTAACCCATACAAGTATAATTAGCACTTCTGCTGATGC
Source organism: Watsonalla binaria (assembly GCA_929442735.1). Classification (NCBI taxonomy): domain Eukaryota; kingdom Metazoa; phylum Arthropoda; class Insecta; order Lepidoptera; family Drepanidae; genus Watsonalla; species Watsonalla binaria. Next base: position 6,385,272 of record OV838932.1, read on the forward strand.
TTTATTCAAATTAGAAATTACTTTATTAGAAACTAGCTATGCCCCGCGATTTTATCCGCGTAGATTTAATTTCATGGATGGCCCACGAAACACTTATATTTTTTTTAAATTATTTTTATTACAGCCTAAGTTACTCCTTGTAAAATTAGCTATCTGGCAGTGAAAGTCTCGTAAAAAAGTAAATCAGTCCAAACAGAGAAAATTTAAAAATCGGTATTTCGGCGTCAGTATACTTTCATATGCATTTAGTGAAAAGCTGTTATTAAACACTTGACCGTTATTTGAAGCTTACTTCAATTGAGAGAGGCGCTAGTCGTTTTCCGCTTTATCTTGTTCTCTTTTACTCGTATATAGCTATCTCGCTTGCACATTCAGTTTCCCCCACCAGGTCCCGCTGAACGTTGGTTCGGTTTCGAGAGTAATCTTTTATCATTGGCGTCTAGTTTTCCGCACAGAGCGGTCGTGTTGAAATCATCGCTACAGTGTTAAATTAATTTACCTAGTTTGTGCTCAAGTTTCAACATAAAACCGTAAGTAATTCCTTTATAAAAATGTTTTTGTTTCAAGTGTACCTACTTATTATTTGTTCTTAACTAAAGGTAAAAGATGATAAAAATAACGGGGTTCCCGTTCGACTTTACCAAAATATAAATTGTTGTTTTAAAGAAACAGCTATTTAGTTAAGAAATCAAGGTACCCCCTTTTGCTCAATTTATTTCATTATACAATTAATTCAAATAGTTGTACATTTCATAAATTTATTTTGTTTTAATATTCAAACTACCCTCCAGTTAACGTTTTATGATAACTACCCCGGGTCGTTTTTACCTAACCGTACCAACTTACGTAAATGACAAAATCTAAAATTATTGTTAGGAAATGGATCCAAGTGATAACGATGCAGCACCAGGACCGTCAGGCTTACAATCTAAAGTGCCTACAGCTGGTCAAGAACAAAGAGTGAGGACTACCTCTTCCACGTCTAGCGACAGTAGCTCTTCAAGCTCATCATCCTCCGAGTCTCCTCGTAAAAAGAGACGTCATCGACGACGCCGCCATCACAAAAAAAGGGGGGGGAGACGTGAACGTAAGAACGATTTACTACAAAAATTATCTAATCAAGTAAACGAACTGCGTAATCGCGTTTTACAAGGCGATTCCATAGTTAATTCAATGAACTCTGCCTGTGGGTCATCCCAGGTTCAGGCAAATGATTATGACGTTATCTCCCTTTTGGATGATCAGGACTGTAGATCGTTCTTTGGTTACGAGGACCAACCAAACGACACAAATCAATTCAAATTTGATATTGACGTTAAATTAAAGGAACCTTCTATGCCCAAAACTCCTGAAGGTTACCTTACATTATTAAAAAATATTCAGCACTTTGATCAAAATGAATGGTGCGAGGTTAGGTATTCAGAGGTACAAAAAGCTTACAATCATACCCCCGGCTTCACAGAGTTAGAAAGCAATGATGAAATCAAATCTTTTGATTCTTTAAGACACCTGGCTTACTCTGATAAGACTTATGGTGCTTTGACTTTCTGTGTACTTAAGCAACGTGAGGTGCTACAAAATAGCATGGTCGAATTAATTTCTTGGGCCCGCGATACCGGTAATTTGACACCCGAACTACTACAGAACAAAATTTCCGAGCTATTTTCGGATGGAGAATACCACAAGGTATCTTCCGATATGCTTCAGCTTATCTGTGGCCACCGCGCAGAAACAGTTCAAATGCGAAGAGATGGAATTACAAATTTTGTTCGTGATCCCTTGGTTAAGTCTGCTCTTCGTAAAATTCCACCTACCTGCCAATATATATTTAATCCTGAGCTGTTGACTTCAGTCTTAGAAAAAAATGGAGGTATTAAAAAGGTCTTCTTCCCTCCGAATAAATCTAGTGGCTATAAACCAGCTTCGCAAGTTGGGGGCAAAAAAGCCAATCGCTACCCTTCGCAAGGGTCAGCAAATTTTACCGCTCCCTCGCAGGGTGCTCCACATGCGTGTTGCTCCGTTGCTCGCTCTTGTCAGCCCTCGCAGGGTTGCGGGCTCAATCGTCCCTCGCAGGGCATATCTAACAATGTTAGAAGCACACGAGGATCACACCAAAACTTTCGTGGATCCTTTCGTACACGTGGCAGTCACCAACGACCTAGACAAGAAACGGCCAGGAATAGGAAGCGGGTCTCAACTGCAGAGCCTCACGCAGGAGGAAAAAGGGGTAGATATTGACTGTCAGAGATTCAGAGCAGGTCAATTAATATACTATGTCAATCAATGGAGAGAACTGGGCGCCCCAAAGACCCTTCTTCGTACAATACAAGGGTATCGCATACCCTTTCGGATAAGGCCTCCTCTCGTCCTACCCAAAACGCAAAGCTCACTCGAAACAAAAGAATCCGAGATGATGTCGACAATCATTTCGCAAATGATTGTGCAAGGTGTTCTGGAGGCAGCTCCATGTACCCCAAGCTTTGTGTCAACCATATTCTTGGTTCCGAAGTCCGATGGCAACAGTCGGCCCATATTCAATCTAAAAAATTTAAACCGATTTGTTCTCACAGAACCATTCAGACTAGTAAATGCCTTTCGTGTTCCGGACTTTCTTCAACCAGGAGATTGGCTATGCAAAGTAGACCTGTCTCAGGCTTATTTCAATCTTCCAATATCTCAATCGCACAGGAGGTTCCTGCGACTAATTTACCAAGGGCAGTTGCTACAGATGACCTGCCTTCCATTCGGCCTAAGTACAGCGCCCAAAGTCTTTGCAACTCTGACAAACTGGGTTGCAGCAACTTTAAGACAGGAAGGCATTCGGATACTTGTATATTTGGACGATTTTTTAGTGGTACATCAAAATCGGCACATTTTACTAGTTCATATCCAGAAAGTCTTGGACCGTCTATATTTCCTGGGATGGCAGACAAATGCTCAGAAGTCTGTAATATTTCCTTGCAAAAGCATTGTGTTTCTCGGTGTTCTATGGGACCCGTGGCAAAACCAGAAGTCACTACCTTACGAAAAAATTACCAAGTTGAAGCAGAAAATAATGGACGTGTTAATCAAAGGTTCCACGACGTTGAAAACATTGCAAAGTGTTGTGGGCCTGTTAAACTTCGCAAGTTTTGCTGTGCCAAAAGGCAGACTACACTTTCGAGACACTCTTATGTTTCTGAACAAACTACTAAAGGTCAATCCTGCCGGTGTGAATATTCTACCCATAGAGGTGCAACAGGAATTAACGTGGTGGTTTCAAAACTGCCATCGTGCCACACCCATTCATTATCCCCCACCGACGCATTTCCTGACAACAGACGCGTCGGATGTTGCGTGGGGAGCCCAACTCGACGGCAACTCATTGTCAGGGTCCTGGACAGTACAGGAAAGCCAGCTGCATTGCAATCAAAAAGAGATGCTCGCAATACTAAAGAGCATAGAGGAGTTCGGTCCAAGTTTAAGAAATTCAACGATTTTAGTTCAATGCGACAACAGGACTGTTGTAGCGTTCTTAAGAAACGAAGGAGGAACCAGGTCGGTAGCCTTGACACAGCTGACCAAAAAGGTTTTTCAAGTACTAGACATGTACCAGATCCACTTTCAAGTTCACCATATTCCAGGAAGGTACAACAATCACGCAGACCACTTATCCCGACATCGGCTCCCACCAGAATGGCACCTCTTACCTTCGATAACGGAAAAGATTTTCCGAAGGTTTGGAGTTCCAATGATAGACCTCTTCGCATCAGAAAGAGCAAAAGTAGTAGAGAACTATGTGACACTAGACCAAAACGATCACCACGCGATGTTCTACGATGCCTTCTCCCAAAACTGGTCTTACTCCCTAGCCTGGGTATTTCCTCCGCCGTATCTGGTCCCCAAGGTTCTAGCTCACCTCAACTCAGCGACCGGATCGTTCCTCCTAATAGTACCGAGGTGGGAACGAGTGTTTTGGAGGGCAGACCTCAAAGCCCGTGCACTAGCGCCGCCATATACAATCCAGAGACTTCACTTACACCTCATAGACGTAATGACCGATGTTCCACCGCCCAGAGTTCAGGAAATGACATTGGAAGTTTGGAAATGTGGGGGTGGTCACCGGAACTCAGAGACTGGGACGAAAACCAAGTAAGCCTCCTTAAGTCTTCCTGGCGCCCGTCTACCAAAAAAACTTACAAGGTGGCATGGAAAAGATGGCTTCAATGGACTAAGCACCAACAAGTAAATCCATTGCAACCAACTGGTCAAATCCTAGCTCGTTTCCTAGCAGATTTGTATATAAAAGAAGGTCTATCTTATAGCACAATTTTATTACATAAATCTGTTGTATGTACTCTGTGTCATCCTGATTTTGCGGGTAAATTGAGTTCTCATGTTTTGGTTAGCCATATTCTAAAAGCCATTGCCTTGGAAAAACCAGTGGCACACAATCCCGTAGTTTGGAACATTGACAAACTAGTATCATTCTTAGGGAATTATGTTGTAGACGAAAATAGCATTTTTTCTTCTTGTAGACACACAGCAACCCTGTTGCTTCTATGTTCAGGTAGAAGAGTTCATGATTTAACACTTTTGGCTGTGGGCCCCAAACACCTGACTGAAATTGATGATAGTTTGATTCTGTGGCCTATATTTGGCTCTAAAACAGATACTGCCACCTATAGACAGTCTGGCTGGAAACTGACCTCGAATCCGAACAATAAAAATCTAGATCCAGTATTTTGGGTCAAACATTGTGTGTATCTACTTAAAGACAAGCGTGATTCATATAATTTAATTAATATATTTCTAAATATTAGAGGGAAACCAAAGGTTGCCTCTCGAACAGTAATCGCAGGATGGATCAAAACCTTAATGGTAGAGGCTGGAATAGTAGCCTCAGCTGGGAGTCTAAGATCGGCGGTAGCTTCCAAGAGCTGGTCAGAAAATTGTCCGTTAGATCTAATTTTGGCTAAAGGTAATTGGAGATCTCGTGCTACGTTTACTCGTTACTATTGTAGAGAAGTAATGCCAACAACTGGCACTAGTTACGGAATTGCCACAAATTTTAATCCAGTTAGCTAGACTGTTATTTCTTTCGTGGTATGATACCTTTTATGATTACCTACACATCAAACAATTGAAATATTGCTGTTAGAATTGCATTCATATTAACGTACCCACTGATTGTATGCCCCCTTGCTTAGCATACTTAGGTATAGATATATAATTGATCACATTATTATTATTTAACTGTATATTAGTTGGCTGTAGCTTACACAATTGAATATGCAATTCCTACGATTGAAGACTGATATGTTAAGTCAAAAAAAAAAAAAAAAAAAAAAAAAAAAAAAAAAAAAAAAAAAAAAATATATATTATTATGCCATTTGCAATTGGTAACACCAAGACTAAGGTTGTAGAGAATAAAGCATTAATAAAAAAAAAAAAAAAAAAAAAAAAAAACATTTTGAAAAATACGTTCTTTTAGCAACCATGTGTAATAGCTATATTGTTTTGTACCAAATTACACTATTTACTAGAAATATGATGACCTACTTGAACTAATAAATAAACTTGTTGTTCATTATATATAGTTATATTTTACTTGCATATGAAACCCTTATAATAGGTACCACCTTTTCTGATTCTCACATTGGCGTCACAAATATTTCCCCACCAGGAGATAACAAACACGTCTCAATTGAAGTAAGCTTCAAATAACGGTCAAGTGTTTAATAGCAGTGTTTTACCTGAAATAAAACACATATTAAATACTTACCTTATTTGAAGCTTACATTTCATTCCTTCCTGGTGGACATTCGACTCAATGATAAAAGATTACTCTCGAAACCGAACCAACGTTCAGCGGGACCTGGTGGGGGAAACTGAATGTGCAAGCGAGATAGCTATATACGAGTAAAAGAGAACAAGATAAAGCGGAAAACGACTAGCGCCTCTCTCAATTGAAGTAAGCTTCAAATAAGGTAAGTATTTAATATGTGTTTTATTTCAGGTAAAACACTGCTATTTCGAATTTACAAACAGACACTTAAATTATATTTATCTGTATGTGCGTATAATAATATTTTTCCAATTAATTTTTTTAAAAATGATAAACGATCATGATACTTTCAAAAAGTTCTTACCCACTCACCATTTAACGAAATCAAACTCAATTTACATACCCTATTGATAAAATATGCCTAATAGCTAAAAAATTTATTTTTGACAATTACGTTCATTTTGATTTTTTTCTACACTACCTGTGCCACGGGGTTTCACCCACGTAGACTTAATTTCATGGGTGGCCTGCGAAACACTAATATTTTTTAAATGAATAGTAGCCTAAGTTACTCCCTGTAGCATTAGCTATCCGCTAGTGAAAGTCCCGTTAAATCGGTCAAGCCGTTTCAGAGATTAGCCGGAACAAACAGACACACAGAACAGTTAAAAAAATGTTTTTCTTGTCGCTACCGTGTATATATCATTCATATATATGCATTTAGTCAAAAGGTGTAATTTTGTTTATCTTTATAGATTCTGAATTCAAAATCTTGACTAACTAAAGAATTACGAGTGGTCCCACTTGCCTGATAATAAAATAAATTGGAGGGTGTGTTCTTGGTGAGGTGTTGGTATATGATATAAAAAACGTTTTTCCAAATTTTACCCCTTGGGTTTTTTTACTGCCACGCAAGCTAGTATGAAGTATGATTTAGCTATCAGTACCTTTGTACATCACGTTTATTTCATTTGATATTCCATCTTTTATTACCAACAATATTGTTCAAACTTTATCTGTACCGCGATCTGATTCAATGTAAGTAATATATTTTTATTCACTGAAGGCGATTTTTTTATTTACGAACCTACATAGCTACTACTAGCTACGTATAAAAGTAGTTAATATTAGTAGCAAGGAATTACATTATACAAACTTCGTGAAGCTTGTGGGTGAATAGTGAACAAACTGGAAAAACCTTAAGATATTTCGCGGAAATTTATATTTTCCATATCTAGCTTATTTCGCTAACAACTTTACACATAAAATATAGATGATTGGAATACGAATGATTTACTTTAAATTTATAATTATGTCGCCAAATACGAAAAATTTAATTACCAAACGCCTCAAAAATTACTAATTTTGAAACTTATTAAGAAAGCCGTCTCACGATAAATAATCCACAAAGCTACATAACAGTACACTTACTTAAAATGTTTGTTTGTGAAAACATACCAGATATAACAACATGTCAATATGTCTTACTACCCAAATGTATTTACCTCGTGTTCGATACCCCGAGAGAGGAAAAACATACGTAAAACGAAGCATGTAACTGTGGGAATTACTTTGTGACAAAGATCCTTATTGGTCCAGTGGATGCAAAACTCTACTTCGGGACACAACGTACCTGGGTTCGATCCTGGCGGGCAAAGTGTTATTGTGATTTTTCCGTCTGTGATTCCCCAGTAGCAGCCCGGAGTCTGGATTTGTGCCCGGTTAATTATAAATATTTGTCAGAAGTGGGATCCGAACCCACGCCCTCAGAGAGGACCAGATAAATATACTGGTCCCTCAATGAGGGAACTTTCAGATATTACGCTGAAAAGAACAAATACTACTTTGATCTTAGCCAAAAGGCCGAGAAGCGATAATTGCAATAGGCTTGCCCAATATAACATGGTACTTAAAAATAAGTGGCGAAATGTGGGTTTACTATAAGTACACGACACCTTCAGTGAATACAGGCGTGAGAATATGTATATATGTACAAAGACCACTGCAAATAATAGTTTGCCAGAAGCTAAGGTCAATAAGGTATCGAGGTAAGATTTTGATCGAGCAAATGTTGGTATTGGGGTAGATAGTTTGTTGTTTCATCATTGTAAATTGGCAAAAGTCAAAGGTAATCATTACTGTGGACCTAAATATTTAAAAGAATAAACCATAAACTCACATGTATAGTTCACACATTAGCAATAAGCCGCTTCAGACTATATATATATATATATATATATATATATATATATATATATATATATCACTTCAGGCCTTTCACCCTTGTAGGCCACTGCCCTTTCAAAATAGAGGACACTCTAGGTAGTAGCGAGCAAGGAGCTTCCAGGAATGTGAATATATCAGCTCAGTTGGTTTTTATTAACCTTGGATATCATATAGGTAGGTACTCTTGAATTATATTAAGTATAACGGACGCCATTTCATCGATTTAGATAATGTACTCGTATAATGTAGCATCCATTGCAAGTCCAGGTTCGAAGGCTAAGCATTACAGATAAAAAAAACTATTTATTTATTCATTACTAAAAAAATTATAAATAAGAAACGAATATTTTCACTTTATAATAATATTACTATTATTATTTGTATATAGATAAGTGCTGAATAATAAATATTTCTGCTTAAATATGCATACCTGTTGTATCCACATAATATCGTTTTCATTTCGATAAAATTTCACCGTAGCTCTAAGTGCGACTAAATAAAAAAAAAAGGCCACCACAGCTTCATAAAAAATAAATATATTTTTTTTTGTTTTCGCCTTTATTGCCTCTAGAGATTGTTTAGAACCATTGAAATGACTTCCTTAACTTTAAAGCATTCATAAACTTTATTTGATTGAAGATTCTTTATAATACATGAATTTGTTGAATAAAATTTTACCGTCGAAATTTAATGCTCGTATCTTAAGCATCGTTTTCATAATTTACAAAATAAACAATATAAATGTTAGTTGTCTTAGTTGTTTCAGCTACTGAAATATAAACTTAGCAATTTAATTTAATTGTAGAGTTGAGAGGCACCGTCTTCATTTCTCATTTATTTTATAAATCAAATTCTGTTTTCACAGCCTTATAATGAAACAAGAAACAAACTTGTTATCGTTGGTGTTTGGAATGTTTAGCTCGTTGGCACAAATGTACATTCAACAATAGCGTAATTCTTTAAATAAATCATAGTGTGGAATTGGAAATCGACCTAGAATGCTATGCAGTTCATTAGCATATAGAAAGAACATGACATACAATATTCCGCCAAATCTAACCGGACAGGGGCCTTACCATGTACCTACTCTTGTTGCCTTGATGGTTAGATTTTTATTAAGAGATAGATGTATATAACTTGTATATCGTCTCTCACTGTCGCACAGCTGAACTATCATCGCAAAAATCGCTTATGGTTGGACCCTTGTTGACAACACACACTCAGTAATCACACTATAAAACCTATAGTTATACTTCCTAAATAAGATTCAATATACGTTCTAGAACGTAGTAATTAGAAATTATTGAAGCAGATGCAATAAAGATAAAAAACTGAAAAAAAATAAACCTTACGTAAGTATATTTAATATTCCTTTTCTTTGTGGCGAGTGCTAGTAAAATATATTACAGAACAACCTTTTGTAGCCAACCAGGTACGGCGATCCAATCAACTCCTAAAAATTACTTTACCTTCCAACATAGGCAGTTAATTAGTTTTCGCCAACGTAGTTTACAAAATACAAATAGATTGTATTTACGCACCTCATCTTACCCCTCTTGACCTGAATTGTGTCTACTATACAGTACATAGCAGGTACCTACAGCGCACATAGATAGAAGATAGAAAGGTAGGTCCTCGAAGAACCCATTTCGGTTATATTTCGCAACGAACAAAATTCATGTTTATTTCTTGATAACTTTCTCGAATACAGGTACCTATTGCTGAAAGTTTTGCTTTACACATTTCGCTTCTCAAGTTTGCGAATTCAAAGAAAACTCGTAAGGAACTGTCTGAAAGATCTGTTTCCATAACGGGAATATAAAAATACCTCTACTTGAAAAGTACTGCTTGGAATTGATTCATAATTTCACCTACAGTAGCATCGAAAACGGAGCGTAAGTTTGAATAACTCCTTTTATCATTATATTTATAACGGAAATCTAAATCTTCATGGAGTTCTAGAAAATGGAATTATAATTCATAGCTTAAAAAAAATATAGTATTGTAATCCTCAACATTGCAGAGTGTCCTACATGTGACGGATCGTGGAACCACTAAATCTCGTGACATAGATAAGAGAGGGTATTTGATCTCTGGTCGAGACAGTGACCGACGTGTTCGCTCTAACGCGTGACGGGTGACCAACGACTTCCCGAAACAATGTAGAATAGTGCCTACTTCTATGATCATACATATGTTTGCTCATAAATCTTATATGTACATTTAATATTACAAATGAGAAAAGTGTGAAGTGAGGAGAGTTCTTACAGATTTAAGAAATCGTAATCATTTTGCGATGTAAATGTAGTGACGACGCTAACTTGAGAATTGTTACCTTTTTGGCTTACGACTTACCCGATTTTTAATTGAAATTTAGAATGGGCCCAAGGACGGACACGGGACCAGGTCACTTAAAAATATTTGCAAATTGGGATCATAACATAGTCTTAGGAAATATTACGTAATCAAATCAATAATTTCTATAACCATTACTTTTAAAACTTTATTTTTCGAGAAAGCTACTTCGTCATCTCAACACCAATTTAGGGGAAACTGTCATAAATCAGTTTAGTTACACCCTAAACTTTCACGAACTAGTCACAGATAGTAGATAAATTCTCGTACTTTTGTTAACTACGTCGGCTGAATCCTGCTCCCCTGAGGCGACCTTGAGTCCTAACCCCAATTTCCTCGGTGGAATACTTTGCTTCCGTAACCTTGCCGAGGTCGTCCAACACCAATACAAGTTCCACAAAAACTCCGAATACGCAGCTGTCTTGTTAATCAACTCAATTGGTGAGACGCGAAATATTTGAGGGATGAGGAAAAGTTTGCTGTCACATATATTTGACTGACGGCATCTTTATGTTACTATACAATAGATCCTGCATTAAAATATGAAAAGGTGGATTTAACGCTATTAGCAACGCTCTACCTGTCAACTTTTGGGTATGACATACTCGTATACATTTGTTAATTTTTATGTCCAAGGTATTTAATTAAATTAAATTACATTAAAGTATTTCGTCTAAATGTATTGCTTCTTTTTACTTGAACAGCGATAAAAACAACATAGCGACAAAAATATCTCCTTCAGAAAAAAAATCTGTTGATCAATAAATTGAATGATCAAATAAAAAAGCCTGCAGCTCTATCAATCCCGATGAAAGTGTAGCCTTTAAAGGGAAATACTAACAGTGCATAGAAAGTTCAATTTACGTTGATATCGGTGCAAAATTTTGCTTTTTATGGTTGGTTGTGGCATTTAGTAAAGCTCGTGCGTCATGTGGGCAATGCTTCCCCTTGAGTAGACACGGTACGTGTTTGGGAAGGTATTTTTACTATTTCGTTTTGTGACCTCTCCAGCATTCGGGCCTCTCTCGCTAAATTGGAAAAATCTTTGGGTTCGTACCCATTCACAAATAGATAACATTTGTGTCAACAACACTTACCTACCTACATCGTGTGATGCTTTTGTACAAATGAAAAATTTCTAGTTATTCACATTTTTATCGGTTTGGACACTAAAGATAACCCTTCTAGATTTATATAGTTTTCATTGGTACTGCACGTTTGCCACTGAGATACTATAAAAAGAAAATAATTCAAGACTGAATCTGGAACATTAACATGATATACATAATTATGTATTTAATGTACTGATTGTAATACATTTGACCCTATGAATAAAACGTTTTCATTGAAAAGAGTTCGTGAGAGATAAGTATTTGCTATGAGTATATTTAAGTAAATATTAGTACAAAAAATAGGAATCTTCTGCCAATAGGTATAACTGGTCATCGAACCTTTGTTGTTTACGGAGAGGTAATGAATTAGATATGAGATCCCTTCCCCTTCAGGAATAGATATTGTATTGAAGCAAATGAAACATTTTATTCAAGTTCACCTAACTAGCTATCACCCAGTATTTTTAACCGACTTCAAAGAAAGAAGAAATTTGTCAAATTATCTATTCAACAGTATGATATTTTTTTATGTTCATTACTTTTGACTAACAGATATTTTTACTTTTCTCTTTTTGAAGGTTTAGTTTAAAAAAAAATGTACTCTCTAATGCCATAACGATTCGATCGTAAAGCGAATATTGATTGTCATTTCGTAAATATCGATTCGATTTTTAGCCTTGCTCTTCACTTATATTTAATTGCCACAAGTGACAAACCGTAGAGCAACTTATTCGTTGGACACTAACCATTATACCTACAAAGGTTTGCTTCTCCGTTGTTGTTGGTAAGCGTTCATAGGTTCGGACGGGTTGTAAGCTTGATTGCCTGCTTTGAAGGAGTATATAAAAAGCCTCACAAGCGTGTCGACCAAGAAGTGTTGCGACACTACCACGGTAATTTATATGAGTAACATATTTTCGAGCCATTTTATACGTCATTGATTTATTAGGCGCCGCCGCTCCAATAACAAAAAGTTGCACCTTAACGCCTCAAACTTACAATATAATATACTTCACACTCGCAATAATATTAACACAAATGGGAGTCTGGTCTTTGGCTTCAGGCCTTACCATCTTTTAACATCGGTACGCTTCTGGATGACACAACATTCAGATTGTGTGCTTGCTTGCGTTTAGGCGCAAAATGTATTGTCCCTCATCGGTGTCACTGTGGAGATAGTGTGGATATCTTCGGACACCATGGTCTGTCATGCGTCAGTAGCGCCGGTCGACGATGTCGTAATTCTTCCATCAATGACCTAATACGCCGGGCTCTGGTCATCGCCGGGGTGCCTGCTGTACTGGAACCAGTAGGTTTGGCGCGCAGCGATGGCCGGAGGCCGGATGGTATGTCGCTGATGCCGTGGAGATTGGGCCGGCCGCAGGTGTGGGTGCCACATATTTCCGGCGCTTGAGGCACTCCCGCTGTACAGCAGCAGCACCGGCCGCCACAGCAGTGCCGGGGAGATGGGACGGAGCCAACGTATCGCTCAGAGAATCAGCATTGCTATTCAACGTGGCAATGCTGCCAGCCTTCTTGGAACGATCCCGAGAGACATCGATTTGGCCAAGTTTTCTACTTGTAATTAGTTTTTAGTTACTTATTAGTTACTTAATATAAAAATATGTATATAAAAATTAACACAACAAGTCATATCTTGAATGCGAGAATGCGGGAGAAGATTTATTTAATAAAAACTTTGTGTAAATCGGGTTACTCGGGGACATGTATCCCGTAGTTTGCCCCAGTCACGGGCGAGCTCGTTTATCATCCGTTCCTTATTGAGGGGCCAATTTCAGAGGCCCTGCCTCCTATCTCTTAGACGTATTCATAATTCCCCTTTAAAGACGTGTCCGTCCATGACGCGTTCCTATTTCAGTGGAAGCTTACATCTTTTTCGCTTACCTATACATACTATCGACTTTTCTAGGCTTAAGAATATTATATATTAAGCAAATGCCTATAATACAGAATTATATTTCTGAAAATTTCGCGATTTAAATTCATATTTAAAGGTACTCGGGCCTTATCACGATAATATTTTGAAAATAACGTATTTTGACGTTTCGATTGGGTTACATGAATCGTGGTCGCGAGCAGACTAAGAGGATCGGCGAGCCTGTCTTCGAGGTACGTTATTTTCAAAATATTATCGTGATAACTCCCGAGTACCTTTACATATAATGCAAAATGTTTAAAAACTTAACACTTTCAGTTTAATACAAAGAATGTATTTAAACACTGAAACTGTTCATGATATACACAGGCCACTAATAGTCTAGTCTAAGATCATTTTAGCAACAAAGTATAGGTACTCTCAGTGGCACTTATACATTCGGATATTATTCATAGCATTTTGCAAACAGCAAAAAGGTAACATTGGGAATGATATTGGTAGGTACATAATAATGTCAGTTCGGAAAGTGAACAATAAGGGTTTGCCACAGCTGCACGGAAAATATATATCATAATATATTCACGTCGCGTCGGCCACGCCACGGTGCTAAGACGATACATAAACTACTCGCCTGCACGCGTCTCTATCGATTATCAATTTATCACGCGCCTATAATTGAGATTTATTGCATCGATAAAAATGTCTCGCCTCTACAAAGTGAAGCGCCTCTAACTTCTAGGATTTCAAAGCTTTCCAATCATGGTAATGGTTGGGTTAATAGTTTTGGTATAACTATGCTTCGAATCTGTTTAATTTATAATTCAAACCCTATAGACTAGTTTACTTAACTTTTTGGCCAAGTGGCAAAGTTTCGGCTCGCTGTTTCAAATCAGGATCTATATTTTGTCCTGATATTTATACATATTACTAATTTAATGCCGACTGCCTCGTTGGTTCAGTTGTCGGAAAGCGCTGCCGCCGGACATAAGGCCATTGATTGGATTCTACCGGGCAAAGTGATAGTGAAAAGCAACGAGTACCCAGTAGCAGCTCGGAGTCTTGAATAGTACCCGAACTTAAAACATAACTGGTGAAATGTTTACCTACCTCTTCAGGGAATGTAGGCGAGATAATTTTTATGTATATTTACAAATTTTACGATCTTAATACGATTAACATGATATTACAAATTACAAAAAAATATCATGAAAAATCGGGATATTCATCACGATAATATACGAATGTAATACATTTTACGTACTAAAATATGGCACGCTGGGAGCGTATTAGATAGATATATGAGTAATACCAATCTCTGATAAAAAATCTGGAGGAAAAGTAGGTCAAATGCAAGCCCGATTTCCTTGTTACAAATAACGCATGTAAATTCAAGTCTCATTTCGAGGCGTGCGTAGATATAACGGGCTATTCGTCATCATTTCGACGTTGATTATAAATGAAACGACAAAATATATGAGCACTTATTTTTCTACTTGGAATACTTTTTATCTCGAAAAAATGTAAGGTGCCTCTGGGATTATTGCATACAAAATTCTAGGCAGACGAAACCGGGGGCGAAAGCGAGTTTTACTATAAATATGTACACTCTAAGGGCTAATAATAAACATCACTTTACAGCAATGCACGAGCAAACCGAAGTAGGTACTGAGTTGAAATACCGCGCGAACCATAAACTTGAGGTAAGTATTAGCTATGTTCCAACGGAAACTGTGACAAGCTGAAATGTTCTGCTAATGTGACAGGTCACGCCATCTGAATGCGAAAGCATAACTTATTAATGACTTTCCGAGAGGCTAGCTCCATTCACCCCTTATTAAGGCGAATACTTCCTAAATTAACGTTTACTTTCTGAAATTTTAAAGGATTATGCTAATGGTCTTTGAAGTTTGTTCATCACTTATTATGCTTGTTTTCCTGCGTAAAATGTTGATGTAAAACAAAATTTAATCAAATTAATGACTAAAGTATGGATTCATACATTTACTTAAGATTTTTTACCAAGATTTGAAAATAATACCGGGGATTATTTCACGCATTCTACTATATTTGACTAAAATAAAAAAATTAATAAGATTAACAAAGCTTTTGCGACTGAGTGTCGAGGTTATTTTTCCGAACTTCTGTCTAATTTTGAATCAGTGATAAACAAAAATATCATGACGCAGACTGTGAACTGAAATAAATGGTACGGTTCAAATGGAAACTTTTACAGCTATAAACTAGTTATATAAGTTAGTTCTGCATTATTTGCGACAGTTGGTTTAATCCCACCACGCCAGAGTACAACAAATACGTTTTTTTTATGACATTAACACGTATTGCGATTAGTAATTACCACTAAAAAAAATGGTAAAGCATCCTCAAACGTGCCTTATAATATTTTAAAACTAGACAGCGTAACTGTTTGTCAGAATCAAATTAAAAGGGAATAGGGCTGGCCCTAACATCCGGCCGTAATCCTATTGTAAGCACTACTCCCATTAGCATGAAATGGCCGTTTGCGACGCGGACAAAGCCCGCGTCCACACACCGATACTGCATTCACAAATTCCCACTATATTTGAATATTTATACAATTGAATTGTTTTTCTGCAAACAGTTTAAAACCTTTTCTCCTCATAATATCCCAAACAATGGCGATGAATCTATTATTGACAGATCGTGTCATATTCAATTCAATAATGTAACGCGTCAGAGTAAGTGAAAATCGACACATTCTCGACATTAAAAAAATAAAGCTCTACATAGTAATTCACAAAACAAGTTTAAGTATATCTACTTATAAATACTTCTCAAATTTATTAATTGCTTAGCTACAGATTAGTCAGACTCCTCACTAATAAGCACGACATAGCTCTGTGAAACCACTGGCTATAAGCTAAACAGGGTTTTTCGCTATGGCTTTAACGAAGAATCTCTTTTGTCTCTAAGCACGATTAAGTTTATGACACAAAACACAAATAACTTCCCCGAAGGGGTAGGCAGAGGTGTTCTAATAACAACACCCACTTTTCAGACTTAGTGCCAATGTGAGAGATGGTGAGTCTATCGCCGTCTCAGGCACTATACATACACTATTATATATCTTTGAATTTTAACTTATTATACATTTTTAACATATAAAACCACAACCCTATAGTTATCGGGTGAAAATACTTTTCTTTTCGAGTTCTCATTTGCTACATTGTGAAGTGTCGATTGCCTTTTAAGCACTTTTAACGTCCAGTGTAAACGCTCGTTACATTTTATGGCTCTCTGTCCGTCGTATATCGGAATATAGATAGGTGTCTGACCCACGGCAATTCTTTTCTGATTATCATCTCATCATCTATGCTTAATAGGTACAAGATAACATGTATTTATCTTCTAATATATGAAATTTCCATGTCACAATGTTAGTTACCGTACTCCTCCGAAACGGCTGGACCGATTTGTATGAAATTTTGTGTGCAGATCGGGTTGGTCTGAGAATCGACCAGCATCTATTTTTCATACTTCTAAATGATAAGGGTGAACACTCCAAAAAATATATGGCAATACAACGTTTGCCGGGCACAGCACGTTCTATATTAATATGCCACGCGTTTTCACCCGTGTAGACTTAATTTGATGAATGGCTTTTTTTGCTGAACTCTAATTATTTTTTTAAATAAAAGTCGCCTAAATTACTCCATATCATCATCGTATCACAGCTATCTAGCAGTGTATGTCCCGTTAAAAACGGTCCAGCCGTTTCAGAGATTAGGCGTACTGCCGACTGACAGACAGACAGACAGACGGACGGAGGGAGCTTTCTGTTATAAATTTAAAAAAATATGTTTTCTTTCACATTAAGTGAATAGCTGTTAATTTGAAATAACAATCAAATTTATTTACCTGTAGACTTAATTACATAGGTGGCTTTCAATGAAGTATTCGAAAACGCATTACCAGGGTCTAAACTGAACAAATCATTTAAATTTTCAGTATATCTAGTTTCTCATTCCATAAAACAGGCAATAACAAACTACAATTATTTGGAATCTCTTGAAAAAGCCGATGATAAAAATAATTATTGATTGACCTCGAGGTCAAGATCTGCACTGGAAGGACACAAAAGATAATTCCTGAGCTCTAAGGCATTTTATTTGTATGCTTCGTCTTTATACAAATTAACTTTAACAGTAACACTTAACGTCGGAGTAAGGAGACACTGGAACCCGTGAAATTTTAATAAGGAACTCTAGAACGACACTTTGCTTTTCTGGAGACAGGTATTCTTTTCAAGTAGTCAATAAATCCGGAGCTCTCTAAACTACCCCAACTAAAATACGCTCGAGCGTAGGAAATGTAGATTTACCAATCCTCATTGCAGTAATGGGCTCGTATTGTAGAACAATAAAATACCTAATGCTTATTCCTGTCTTTATAAATTCGAGACATGAAAGTTCTTTGCCACTTCGAGATCGAAAAACATTTAGATTCACCTTATTCATACGTATTTCTTACGATTGACCTTATTTAAACTTATTCACAGCACATTCAATATGAAGCTTGTCGTTATAAAATTTAACAAAACAATTCAAGCGTATTTTAAGTATGGGGATGTTTTCTGGGCTTATTCGCAGACATCCATGATTTTATTACCACCACCTCCACAGCTTTTGTTTTGGTACACAAATGAATTTTCACGACATCCAAGAAATTGAATTATCGTGGAGGACGCGGGAACTAATGTATGAAAGTTTATTTTTCAAAATACCTTTATATGGTTTGTGGATGTCTGGGAATAAGCCGTTTTCTGATGGTAAAACATTTCCACTGTCGACCTGTATTCATTTATAAACGTTCTTTTAGCCTAATATATTTAAACAATCACTATAAATAAGTGATGAAAAGATATAGGCTTTATAATATTATACCACGCAAAGCCGCGCACTAACTTAAGTCATAGAGAAGGTATAATTTTGACTGCCATATTATAATCTCTAAATGTAATTGGATTATAAAATAGCCTCGGGGCGGAAAGCACCATCCGTCTGATGCTCGTAATTATCTGGCAATTACCTCTTGGGTATCAAAGCCTATTTTAAAGTACTCAGATAATGGCGGATTCTGCGCAATGACCTCTGTTGGGGTTAAGTGTCGATATTCAAGCATCTAAATGAGCGTGTTACACTGTGTCCCCCACACATACACAGATGACAGAACAGGTACCAATTTCTACGTAAGTACTTAATTATTTTGTATGATCAGATCATGCCGATTCGTTCATTGTGATAGAAGAAAACAGATAAAACTCGGCTAAATGTAAGTACACTATATAACTTTACTTCAAATTCCCACATACCTGCTTTACTGACTCGACCTAAGATTATCTGCCATGGTTTGCTGAATTGCCTTTTAAAAGTGAATAAAGTTAATAAATATTGTCCCCCAATATTTGTTGCGTAAGCCGCAGGTTCGTAAAAATACAATTTAAATGAAGGCCTTCATTATACTGGTTAATGAAATAGGTCTAACCCCAAAGATTTTCCCAATTATTAATTAGCAGGACCTTGAGAATTCCATTTTCTTATAATGAAAATACCAACGATTAGCAATTATCGTTTGGAATAAAAGGAGAAGGAAATAGATTCAACAATCGGCATCGTCAGTCAATTTGTCGATCGGGGATGAACGAACAATCGGATCCGGGTCGGTTTGATGGCGGCGCGGCTAAAACAGATTATTGCAGGGAGAAGCCGAAGATTGCTCGTAAAACTTTTAACGATCGCACTAAATTACAATTGAGGTCGAATAAGTTTTTCGACCTATTTAATTTATTGTGATGGCTGCCGCCGGCGACGTCTGATCTACGCAACATAGGTTTTCCTCCGTGATTGAGTTGGTGGAATAAATTGAATTACACTATCGATTGCAGAGATGAGTTGAATAATAGAAAGGCTCGACCGCTGAAGGCTCAAGTTACTTATGGGCACTGGAAGTTCCTTCAAAGGGAACTAATCGAGGAAAATATTGTCAATATTAATATTGGAATAAATAAATAACGTAAGAAGATAACAGAGAGTATAATGGCAACGATGTGTTATTTTTTGTATCATAAGAACCCCAACTGGGAGTTCCAAAACACATATGTTTGTGAAGGATCTCGTTACGTTCGTATGGATTTGTTTTGAATTCCGTTATTTGTACCGTCTTAAGCGAAGTCATTGTGATGGGAAAAGTTATAAGTAGACGGAGGATTGAGAAGTTGCGAAATAAGTCTGGGAAGCAATAAGACAGGAGCGTTTTGCAAGCATTTGTTAAAAGTTGTGCGCAGGTGGCGAGTTTATTCTTTCTGTGAATTTGTTTCGAAGCTCCTGCTGGGGCCTGGGTTTCCATTGTACATCTTTACTATGCTATAGATATTGTATATAGAGATCGTATTCGAATTGAAACTGGGACTCTCATTCCAATGAAACTTTACTATTCCTTCAGCATTCAAAATGTATTCCAGTCAGTCAATATAGTATAGAGTGGTATTCGTAGTAAGAACACAAATATTATCTTCATTCCTACCTATAAAACTATACCGTAACCGACCGATTTGACTATACCTGAATCCGAATTAATATTATCAAATGGAAAATTATTGTGATGTTACCTATGCACGGCTGAGCCGCTGAACTCATTATGATAAAATTCGGAAGCTATAACCCTAATAATACGCGGTTGACTTTGATGAACCTTTATTTATAAAACTGCCTGAAATTTTTTGAACATTCAAAACACCAGTACGAACAACACTACAAACCCATCATACGCGCTTTTAAACAAACTTCAAAATTGTTGAAGAAGAAATTCCTTCGTCCATGAATTTACGAGGATCTTTGATTAAACAATGACACAATATTCGTGAAGTGGAAATTCTTTTGCTGATACTCTTTTTGTAAAAAAATATACGTATACATTTCTTCCCGTCCAGTTCAACTTAAAGCTGACAATTCCTCGCAATTCAATCACAAATTTAGTACTATTTTTTTCTTTTATAAACTTACAAGGAATTTTAAACTCAAGGCCGTGTCCCATTCGTCCCTTCAGCCCTTAGATCTGCCCCACTTAGTTACATAGAGGCATCCAAAGCGTTCCAATTCAATAAAGTTGTGTACAACGTCCCGGTTCGTAGTGCTATCGGTGGCATTTAATAGAATTTTACTTTATTTACATTCGCTCGCGTAAAGAGGGTAGGTCCCCTTAGTAACAAGAAAAAAACATTGTGAATTTCACTTTACCTTCATCTAATCGGATAAATAATATTGAAGCGTCTGTTCGTAATTCCAAATTAACAGCTTTTCACTCAATGTATATGAAAGTATAAAAAATCCAGTCTGTCTGTTTGTTTCGGCTAATCTCTGTAATGGCTGGATCGATTTTAAATGGCAGATAGCTGATGCTACATGGAGGAATTTAGGCAGAAATTAATTATCTATACGGAAATTAAATAAAATTGATGTGTTGGTTTGTAATTCCAAATAAACAGCATTTTACTAAATACACTATGAAAGTATGCACGCTACTGACAGAAAAACCAATTATTTTTTTCTCTGTCTGTCTGTTTGTTCCGACTATAGTGTAATGTCTGGTATATAGCTAAGGTTACAAGAAGTAACTAAAGAACTTTTATTAAAAAAACATAACAAAAACATAAATAAAACATAAGGGGTTCCGCGGGCCGCGGATGATATTAAGTATACGCGGGTGAAACCGCGAGCTGCAGCTAGTTATTCAAAAACATTTTTATAACTTTAGAAACGGCGCAAAGAGTACAGTTCGAATAATAAGATACGTGAATAACGTGAATTTATCCTCTATTATTTGCCTTCGTAGTCGTATACATAATGAACGTTACGTTTCATTTCTTGTTCCAAAAGAAACAAAGCTGCTTGAAACAATCATGATTGTGGACTTGATTTCTCATTATCCATTCAAGCATAAAGATATACCATAAATCCTTATCGCACTTGATTCACACGAAATTAATATAATTTGTAACTCACAAACCGTAACAAATTCAATGAACAAAACTTCAGAACATGTATAATGTCCCTGGCCATATCCCATACACTGTTGGGGTCGGCATTTGATTCAACCCGATGTGGCTGATCACTTGATTTTTATACGAAGCGACTGCCATCTGACCTTCGCAACGAGCGTTGGTTTCAACCATAGGAAATTGATACATAATGCATAGACGATAAGGTTCAATATCGCTTCTTTAAAACCGACACTCGACGACGAGTGCGACGCTGAGAAACCATAGTGAATAACGCGGCTGAAATGAACGAAAGCAAAACACAAGGGGCAAACGCGGTCCCGATTTCACACGTGACAATTATGAGAAGCGGGTTATTTGTGTTATGTGTTTTCCATTAGTGTAAAGCGTTAAGGCACATTATAATGAAAGGGACTCCGCACTATTAATCATTGACAACAAAGGGTATGTTTAGTTTAAGTTCCCTTTTGAAATATAATTAGTTTCCCTGAAATGATAAGCATTGCTATTATCTTTCCTAATTTAATAACTTTCCAACGTGATAACAGGGATTGTAATGCTATTACAATAGCTACATATGATGAAATGCGTTATATAATGTCTGTAGTCAGACATACATAGGAGCATATGCTCACGCCTGTATTCCCCGAAGGCGTAGGCAGAGGCGTTGTGGCAATAGCACCTACTTTTCACTGAAGACTTTTCTTGATGACTTCTCACTGACTCACCATCTGTCACGTGCCCACGTGACAGATGGTGAGTCTATCGCCGCCTCAGGCATTAGACATGTAGTATTTTGAAAATTTATCATTATTAACAGGTTTTTTTCTGATGTCGAAGTTTTTATTAGTATTTTATTTTTATTATTGACCAATTTATTGTAAATAAACTGACTGTGCCCCGCGGTTTTACCCGCGTAGAGTTTATTTCATGGGTGCCGCGAAACCCTAGTGTTTTTTTAGCCTTAGTTACTCCTCGTACAATTAGCTATCTGCCAGTGATAATGACATTAAAATCGATCCGTCCGTTTGGCATATTAGCTGAAACAAACAGACTGACAGAAAAAAATTAAAAATAGTTTTTTCATGTCCATACCGTATATACTTTTATTTGCATTTAGTGAAAATCTGTAATTCTGGATTTATAAACAGACCTTCAATTTTATTCTATCTGTATAGATGTTTATATATGTCTTAATTATGCGTAATGAAAATTGCTGTTCATATTCGGACAAACTGAGAAACAAAGGTCATGTAGTCAAAATGAGGCTATGGTGTAGTTTAAAAGTTACCAAACGAATAAATGGAGCAAGAGACATGAAGCTACTAGAAATGTCTATAATTTTTTATTGATACTTTCCATCTGTTTTTGGCTAATAAAAAAATATAAATAAAACTCTCCCATAACTTTTTAATCTTTTTACTACATAAAAATACCTAAGTTTGCAACAATTCAATCGATTGTCTGCTAACTTGCCATTTAAATAATTTTACGATTTTGTTTTTCATCTATTAGATGGCCAAAAATAATTTTGGTTTATTCAAGTTGGGTTCACGCAGCTGTAACTGAGCGCTAAAAAGACGAGGACTTATGGGGATCCAATGAATCTAACACAAAGAAAAATTTACCGTCAAGATGATTAAGATACAATAAAATAACGAATTATGTTTCCCTTAGACGAAAAATTTAACAGAGATACAGTATTCCAACATTTCTCCAACGGCATGTGGATCACATACAGAACCAAATTTTTCTTGATAAGTGGCCAAAGATTTGGGGCCCGTTATCTTGTTTCGGGTTTTGTAACGTTGTATGCTATTTTTAAGGTTGTGAATAAATATTACGTATCATTTATTTTTTGTTTTAATTTAATTAAGGTCCCAAGCGTAACACTCCATAGTTCTAGAGATCTTCAGTTAGTATTTCAGTCTCACTGTGAGTACTAACTGTTTTTTTTACTAAACTCACCTTGCTACGTGCGTAGCATGATCGTAGAAGGTGTTGCGACGCTACGGGTAAGTGCTATGGCAACAAAACAACGGTAGGTAATTATAAGGTTTTTTATAATTAGCCGTGGAATGCATAACATGCTTTTACCTTCCAGTTTGCATATAAATTACTCATGAATATCACTTAATCTCTTTATAAGCTTAAATAAGCAGGCGAAGGTTGACGAGGGTCCCCACCGTGATTTTTAAATGAAGTTTAAAAATATTTAATTTGTATGAAATACCCTTTTTATACGTACTTTGTTTTAACAAAAATGAGGCTTTCGTGGAATTAATCGAACGAATTTTTAATTTTGTTTAACAAAAGAACGCAGTTAGGTACTTCAAAATGGAACCTCGTAAACAATTCAAGGTATCTTGTTTTATTAGCTGTGATAAAGGTGCATTCACTTGTGCCTTTTATTATACAATAAACTCAGTAGACATTTGCATATTTTGCAGTATGAATTTAAAGACATGTATTAAAATTTCAATCTTACTTGAATTTAGTTATCTAGGCGCCATATAAGTTTTATTTGGTCGCATAAAATCCCGCTCGCTGGCCAACGAGATACAACCGTACAACGGTGAATCACGTAGGCTCTCCATTTATCATCGGCGAGAAGTTTTAGCGTCTCCCGGTGTCACGATAAGAGCTCGGCTTCTTTGTACCCAAGGAATCTGGAGAAACGGATAGGCTAGCAAAACATGTACTTGGTACTTTTCGTCGTTTGAAACACAAAAACATTTTACGTAACAGAAACAGTTTTACGTAATGATTATATTCTCGTATTTGTGTTTTGATGAGATATTTGATTTTGCTTCTTTCACTCAAGATTTTTCGTGTACTTTGTACGTGTTCATCGTTGCAATGCTTTTGAAATAGTTAAAATATAACAATTCATTGATATACAAAAATATTTATTATTAACAAGCTGTGCCTCGCGGGTTTACCTAATTAGAATTAATTTCATGGGTGATTTTCACGCAGGCCCTTCATTTTTGTTAAATAAAATAGCTTTATTTTCTCTTTAAATCACTCACCAGCTATTTGAAAGTTCCATTAAAATCAGTCTAGCCTTACATTACCCGGAACAGACAGGCAGATAGTTTTTTAATTGGTTATTTTATATAACTGTAGTATTTACTTTCATATGCATATAGTGAATAGCTGTTGATTTGGAATTACAAACAAATTTGATTAAGTGCCAACGTGACAGATGGTGAGTCTATCGCCGTCTCAGGCACTATACATACGTCTTTGAAATATGCAGGTTTCCTCACGATGTTTTCCTTCACCGTAAAGCACGTGGTGTGAAATCACTGTGCATAAGTTTTTTTAGAAAAACTCATTGGTACAGGGCCCGCTGGGATTCGAACTTGCGTCTGTTCAAACCCCGAGGCCACCACGGCTCTCTAATAATAGATAAAACTGTTGGGAATAAATAGAGATAACAAAATGAAGGTAGTAATATTGCGATGAGAGCGTTTCGTTAATTAATCAGCGCATTGCGGCCACCAGCCAGTAGTGAAAACCAAATAATTATTACCATTCCCTTCGAACCGTCTCATTTGCATTTGTAAATACAACAAAAAACCCCCAAAGTGACGAGGGTCTCGCTCGAAACGCCGTAAAAGTGACAATCAGTTCGCTTTACTGACTTTTACTTCAAAGTGATTTTTGTTCTCACCTTTATTTTATTTTTTTCACGTAAAGTACATTTCACGGCAAGTAGCTCTTACTTCAGTTGCAATGCTCAATTTTGTCATGCGACAGATGGAAAAAAGTTGAACATACATTATGCTCACGCCTGTATTCTTCGAAGGGATAGGCAGAGGTTGTAATGCACCCATTTTTCTTCGAACGTGCCAGATGGTGAGTGTATCGCCGTCCTAGGTGCTATACATACGTCTTTGAATTACTTCTCAGACTAGGTTGCCTCATATTTTTCCTTCACCACGTGAAATCACCATTTGCACGTGGTGTGAAAATACTGCATATATGTTTTTAGAAAAACTCATTGGTACTGGCCCGCTTGGATTCTAAAACGTTGATATTTACGTAATTGATATAAGGCACGCAGGCCTTGCAGATGAATGACAAACGATCTCCTAGGAGATAGGTAATAAATATAGATGGTTCTTGTTCCAGGATTCACCTGTGTTGGCAGGAGAATTGAGTCACAATGGTGACTCAATTCAAGCAAGTCTTTCCGCTGAAACGGCAACCTGACACGATTGGAGAGAGATCAGGCATGGTACCAACGGTTAAACACCGCCAACTTCCAAACTCCGCGCATATATTACAAATTTCTGGACATAAATCTATCTCTATCTATTTTTACCCGACCTGGGAATCGAATCCGATCACGAAGTCTCTTGCGATTGTTAGGCGAACTTGCCAACCACCAGACCAATAAATCATGCTATCCTATAATTTAACCTCATCAATGTGATGTTCATTTAAATTGGTGTAATTTAATTATTCAATTACTGCGATCACAACCACGATATATTAATTACTTGCTTCTAGTTTCCAATTTATCGTCACTACACACTTTCAATTTGAACAAATTGCTAATGCTTATCGTGCGCGATATACACATCTTAGGTATTGTTAATTAACATTTATTTGGCAATGTATATCTATTTCATTACAAAGTACTTTCAAATCGTCAGACGGACACAACAAAAAACATTATATTCTTTTCATGAATATATAACAATTTGTAGTGGAAATAAATGATTGTTTTTGTTTTCTCATGAGTTCTCATTATTACAAGAGTTTCAGTTTAATTTGGCTCATTATGTTAACATAAGCTAAAGCAAACAATAATCTTTCATATTTCCGGTCTTATTGAAACCCAGAAAATCTATATATAAAAAATTCAATATCCCGACTCACTGATTCACTGACTGTTTGACTGAATTATAACTGTATCAACGCAGAATTTAAACCTCTATATCTAGAAACACAAAATTAAAAGAGTGTATTGTTTTTGAAGTGAAGGCTAGGGAAGCGTTTTCCAAAATTCCACCCCGTTAAAGAATACGAAAGTTTGTATATGAAATCTTACGGCCACGCAGGCGAAGTTACGGACGGAATCCAGTCGATAATATTATCATACAAACCATTAAGTCTTCATAACTTGTACTAGAATCTTTATAGTGTTATCAGCTGGTGCCCGCGACTCCGTCTGCGAAAGCGTTTGAAATATATTTTCACCTATATTTATAACTTGGACAATTCACGCAATAGCTTTAAAAATTATGGACTTTGTGTTATTCTGATGTGCTTTAGTTATATTGTTGTAAAGTGTCTATGAATCCATTCAGTCGCATTTGCGTGTAAGAGTAATCATTAATAGAGCCATACTCACAAAATTTCACGTTTATAATGGTTATAGAACTTTATTTCTCTTAACAATTTACAATTCACTTACGGAGAAAGACAAGTTTAGTATGCATTTGTCGTGCCTTTAGGTGTAGTGCTTTAAACATTCTGTATATTAAATTGGCTTAAGTACTTACTTAACATAAATGTATATTTAAACATTACAGTTCTTTTACTGGCTACCTATTAACTGACTGACAATATTAGAAATATTAACTAATGTCATGTTACAATTTAGAAAACATGTGGGTATTCGGAAACTTTTATGGTAGCAAGTCGCTATGCAGTAAGTGTAAGCGAGTTGCTAAGGTGGTAAAGCCTGTGCGATACAGACAGAGAAGATGCTATGCTACTTATAATATTCATTGGTTTTTATCAATTAATTGTTAAACATTGATTATTTATTACTTGCCTAATAATGAAAAATTCTTTAAAATACGACTCTTTGATAGTTTTTTGAAGGAAGAAAGACATTAAAGAAATAAGCTCATTTAGAGCTTACTTCTTTAATGTCTTTCTTTTAATGGGAGTTTATTATTACTAGAATTGGAAATTTAAGTATTACAATTGTTTTAATTAGTTATCACTAGAGATTTAGACTACAGTGCAGCTGCGACTGACGAAAACAAAATAACTTCATCGATCTAACACTTATGTAGGGAAAAGTGAGAATTTTGGTCATTATCCAGAAAACAATAGCGCAAGGAGGTTCCATTCAAGCCGATGGCGGTGCGTTGTCGGTTGTCGCATGACAAATGGTTGTGTGTCTCTTGTGTCCTCCCGGACATGACCTGGGCAAACAATCGCCCTAACGACGATATAAGATGCTGACTGTAAGCCGTCTTTGAATTATTCAGTTTAGCCTTTACACAATAGACGCCAGCTTATTATTATCCCCAGCGGTGGTAGAGTGTATTGTTTTGTTTCTTAAATTACCTATTTCTATCAGTAGTGCCTATACAATGAACAGAAATTGATAATTCATTCACATTAATGCTGCAAACCCATAGGCAGATGTTTAAATACTAGGTAAGGTAAAGCCATCTATGTTGGACGCGGACCAAACATGGACATTTATTGTTTTTTCTTCCAAAATTAAGGAAACGCGTAATACTACGCGTTTTTTCGGAAGTCAATACCGATCAGTTGTGCCAGTATTATAGCTGCTGTCATAACAACTGTTTTTGACTACTGGCACCCATTTTAATTGCGGCCATAATGTTTGTTAGTTTCGCGGTGTCATTTGGTGTCTGGAATCGTAATTTCTTACAAGAATCGCGAAGCAAGGTACATTTATCATCTTATTTTGTGTCTGGTGTACTGTCGTTGTTGAAATTAATATTATTTAATGATTTATCAATAGAAATACATCAATTTTATAATATAACCCATGCTATAAATTATCATTTTAGCCCTGAAACACAACACTGGATGTTTACTGTCCATTAATGGTGTCTAAGTAGGAGTGTTGTTTATTTATATTATTTCATTGTACTAAGTACTAAACTGAAAAAATGAGGAAAAACAGAGCAAATATGAAAAAAATCGCTTGTACTGTCCATGACTGGTGACTTTACCTTATTGTTATTTCGTTAGAGTCCATAAGAAAATCTTAACACAATAAACGAGTACTTAAATATGTCTCTCGTTTTCTATATTTCCATTTTCAAATAAACATTTATTACCTAACGCGCGAGCTCTTCCTAGTACCTGTTCTAAATGTGTTTGGTCTGAATGCACCTTTAGACAACTTGTAGCTTTGTGACAAAGCTATTTACAGTGGTTTTACCAACGTGTCACATCGATCAACCTGTAAAAATTACACATAAGCGACAATTTATCCACTCGATATGTACATTCCAATACTCAACCTAAAATACCAGAAAGTATTTCGAGTTCTGAAAAACGCTATTATTTTTACGAGCCCCTACATAAGTTCTTACATCTATAACATTACAATAATGCCACCAAACTGCGAACTCAAGGTGATAATGAGATCGTCTTGGACAGATTGAGCTTTTACAACACACGAATTATTTTTTATTTCCACTGAAATGTAACGGTTGAAGATAGCACTTGTTTACTTAGAATTTATACTTACTGAGAATCCTTTGGGAAATATATATAATCATCTATATTTATATACTGATAAATTAAATTTAAGTGTCTGCTTGTAATTCCAACAAATAGTTTTTCACTACATGCATATGAAAGTATATACGGTACTTACTTAAAATAGCATGTTTAAAAATAATTCTCCGTCAGTCTGTCTGTCCGTCTTTTGTTCCGGGTATTCTCCGAAACCGCTAAACCAATTGTTACGAGACTTTCACTGTCAGATAGCTAATGTTACATGAAGTAAGCTAGGCTATATTATATATAAAAAAAAAGAGTTTCGCGAAATAAAATCTATGCGATTGAAACTGCGGGGCACAGCTAGTCTGACGTAAGCACAATCACATAACAACTTACACACACACACGCGCGCACACACACACACACACACACACGCACGCACGCACACACAAACACACGCTCACACATACTAACATAATAACCAATTTACTTTAATAAAATACAAATAATTGTTGTTACTCAATATTGCAACTGAGTTCTTTTGAGCTATGTGAACTTAGCACCCGACTTGAAAAAAACCAAATTTTTTTTTTGCTATCTGGAAGGCTTTCGTATGTAGTTGTTTGTAGTGAAAATTATTTTGTTTGTAGTTGAAAAAAAAAAAAGTTATGCCTCATGAAAAAATGGTCAGCACCCGACATTCGAAATTTAAAATTTTAAAACGGCACGTTTGTAGAGAATCGTTTGTAGTTGTTTGTAGTACAATTATTTTTGATTGTAGTAAAAAGACAAAAAAGTTATGGGAGAAAAACAAAAAAAAAAAAAATATTTTTTATTTTTCATGATTATGCTAAAAAGTACCTTAAAATCGTTTGTAGTAAGCTAAAATTGGTAGTAAAGTGTCGACGAACATTCCTAGACGTTTGTAGTAACTTTCATTCGTTTGTAGTAGCTTCCAATCGTTTGTAGTAAGCCACGAATGGTTGTAAAGTGTCGACGAACATTCCTAGACGTTTGTAGTAACTTTCATTCGTTTGTAGTAGCTTCCAATCGTTTGTAGTAAACCACGAATGGTTCTAAAATGTCGACGAACATTCCGAGATGTTTGTAGTAACTTTCATTCGTTTGTAATAGCTTCCAATCGTTTGTAGTAAACCACGAATGGTTCTAAAATGTCGACGAACATTCCGAAATGTTTGTAGTAACTTTCATTCGTTTGTAGTAGCTTCCAATCGTTTGTAGTAAGCCACGAATGGTTGTAAAGTGTCGACGAACATTCCTAGACGTTTGAAGTAACTTTCGTTTGTTTGTAGTAGCTTCCAATCGTTTGTAGTAAGCCACGAATGGTTGTAAAGTGTCGAAGAACATTCCGAGATGTTTGTAGTAACTTTCATTCGTTTGTAGTAGCTTCCAATCGTTTGTAGTAAACCACGAATGGTTCCAAAATGTCGACGAACATTCCTAGATGTTTGTAGTAACTTTCATTCGTTTGTAGTAGCTTCCAATCGTTTGTAGTAAACCACGAATGGTTCCAAAATGTCGACGAACATTCCGAGATGTTTGTAGTAACTTTCATTCGTTTGTAGTAGCTTCCAATCGTTTGTAGTAAACCACGAATGGTTCCAAAATGTCGACGAACATTCCTAGAAGATTGTAGTAACTTTCATTCGTTTGTAGTAGCTTCCAATCGTTTGTAGTAAACCACGAATGGTTCTAAAATGTCGACGAACATTCCGAGATGTTTGTAGTAACTTTCATTCGTTTGTAGTAGCTTCCAATCGTTTGTAGTAAACCACGAATGGTTCTAAAATGTCGACGAACATTCCGAGATGTTTGTAGTAACTTTCATTCGTTTGTAGTAGCTTCCAATCGTTTGTAGTAAGCCACGAATGGTTGTAAAGTGTCGACGAACATTCCTAGACGTTTGAAGTAACTTTCGTTTGTTTGTAGTAGCTTCCAATCGTTTGTAGTAAGCCACGAATGGTTGTAAAGTGTCGAAGAACATTCCGAGATGTTTGTAGTAACTTTCATTCGTTTGTAGTAGCTTCCAATCGTTTGTAGTAAGCCACGAATGGTTGTAAAGTGTCGACGAACATTCCGAGATGTTTGTAGTAACTTTCATTCGTTTGTAGTAGCTTCCAATCGTTTGTAGTAAGCCACGAATGGTTGTAAAGTGTCGACGAACATTCCGAGATGTTTGTAGTAACTTTCATTCGTTTGTAGTAGCTTCCAATCGTTTGTAGTAAACCACGAATGGTTCTAAAATGTCGACGAATATTCCGAGATGTTTGTAGTAACTTTCATTCGTTTGTAGTAGCTTCCAATCGTTTGTAGTAAACCACGAATGGTTCCAAAATGTCGACGAACATTCCTAGATGATTGTAGTAACTTTCATTCGTTTGTAGTAGCTTCCAATCGTTTGTAGTAAACCACGAATGGTTCCAAAATGTCGACGAACATTCCTAGATGATTGTAGTAACTTTCATTCGTTTGTAGTAGCTTCCAATCGTTTGTAGTAAGCCACGAATGGTTGTAAAGTGTCGACGAACATTCCGAGATGTTTGTAGTAACTTTCATTCGTTTGTAGTAGCTTCCAATCGTTTGTAGTAAACCACGAATGGTTCCAAAATGTCGATGAACATTCCTAGATGATTGTAGTAACTTTCATTCGTTTGTAGTAGCTTCCAATCGTTTGTAGTAAACCACGAATGGTTCTAAAATGTCGACGAATATTCCGAGATGTTTGTAGTAACTTTCATTCGTTTGTAGTAGCTTCCAATCGTTTGTAGTAAACCATGAATGGTTCCAAAATGTCGACGAACATTCCTAGATGATTGTAGTAACTTTCATTCGTTTGTAGTAGCTTCCAATCGTTTGTAGTAAACCACGAATGGTTCTAAAATGTCGACGAACATTCCGAGATGTTTGTAGTAACTTTCATTCGTTTGTAGTAGCTTCCAATCGTTTGTAGTAAACCACGAATGGTTCCAAAATGTCGACGAACATTCCTAGATGATTGTAGTAACTTTCATTCGTTTGTAGTAGCTTCCAATCGTTTGTAGTAAGCCACGAATGGTTGTAAAGTGTCGACGAACATTCCGAGATGTTTGTAGTAACTTTCATTCGTTTGTAGTAGCTTCCAAT
Source organism: Watsonalla binaria (assembly GCA_929442735.1). Lineage (NCBI taxonomy): Eukaryota > Metazoa > Arthropoda > Insecta > Lepidoptera > Drepanidae > Watsonalla > Watsonalla binaria. Next base: position 6,417,267 of record OV838932.1, read on the forward strand.
CGGTGTAGTAAACCACGAATGGTTCCAAAATGTCGACGAACATTCCTAGATGATTGTAGTAACTTTCATTCGTTTGTAGTAGCTTCCAATCGTTTGTAGTAAGCCACGAATGGTTGTAAAGTGTCGACGAACATTCCGAGATGTTTGTAGTAACTTTCATTCGTTTGTAGTAGCTTCCAATCGTTTGTAGTAAGCCACGAATGGTTCTAAAATGTCGACGAATATTCCGAGATGTTTGTAGTAACTTTCATTCGTTTATAGTAGCTTCCAATCGTTTGTAGTAAGCCACGAATGGTTGTAATGTGTCGACGAACATTCCTAGACGTTTGTAGTAACTTTCATTCGTTTGTAGTAGCTTCCAATCGTTTGTAGTAAGCCACGAATGGTTGTAAAGTGTCGACGAACATTCCTAGACGTTTGAAGTAACTTTCGTTTGTTTGTAGTAGCTTCCAATCGTTTGTAGTAAACCACGAATGGTTCCAAAATGTCGACGAACATTCCTAGATGATTGTAGTAACTTTCATTCGTTTGTAGTAGCTTCCAATCGTTTGTAGTAAACCACGAATGGTTCCAAAATGTCGACGAACATTCCTAGATGATTGTAGTAGTCTCGGAATATTCGTCGACATTTTAGAACCATTCGTGGTTTACTACAAACGATTGGAAGCTACTACAAACGAATGAAAGTTACTACAATCATCTAGGAATGTTCGTCGACATTTTGGAACCATTCGTGGTTTACTACACCGATTGGAAGCTACTACAAACGAATGAAAGTTACTACAAACATCTCGGAATGTTCGTCGACATTTTAGAACCATTCGTGGTTTACTACAAACGATTGGAAGCTACTACAAACGAATGAAAGTTACTACAATCATCTAGGAATGTTCGTCGACATTTTGGAACCATTCATGGTTTACTACAAACGATTGGAAGCTACTACAAACGAATGAAAGTTACTACAAACATCTCGGAATATTCGTCGACATTTTAGAACCATTCGTGGTTTACTACAAACGATTGGAAGCTACTACAAACGAATGAAAGTTACTACAATCATCTAGGAATGTTCGTCGACATTTTGGAACCATTCGTGGTTTACTTCAAACGATTGGAAGCTACTACAAACGAATGAAAGTTACTACAAACATCTCGGAATGTTCGTCGACACTTTACAACCATTCGTGGCTTACTACAAACGATTGGAAGCTACTACAAACGAATGAAAGTTACTACAAACATCTCGGAATGTTCGTCGACATTTTAGAACCATTCGTGGTTTACTACAAACGATTGGAAGCTACTACAAACGAATGAAAGTTACTACAATCATCTAGGAATGTTCGTCGACATTTTGGAACCATTCATGGTTTACTACAAACGATTGGAAGCTACTACAAACGAATGAAAGTTACTACAAACATCTCGGAATATTCGTCGACATTTTAGAACCATTCGTGGTTTACTACAAACGATTGGAAGCTACTACAAACGAATGAAAGTTACTACAATCATCTAGGAATGTTCGTCGACATTTTGGAACCATTCGTGGTTTACTACAAACGATTGGAAGCTACTACAAACGAATGAAAGTTACTACAAACATCTCGGAATGTTCGTCGACACTTTACAACCATTCGTGGCTTACTACAAACGATTGGAAGCTACTACAAACGAATGAAAGTTACTACAATCATCTAGGAATGTTCGTCGACATTTTGGAACCATTCGTGGTTTACTACACCGATTGGAAGCTACTACAAACGAATGAAAGTTACTACAAACATCTCGGAATGTTCGTCGACATTTTAGAACCATTCGTGGTTTACTACAAACGATTGGAAGCTACTACAAACGAATGAAAGTTACTACAATCATCTAGGAATGTTCGTCGACATTTTGGAACCATTCATGGTTTACTACAAACGATTGGAAGCTACTACAAACGAATGAAAGTTACTACAAACATCTCGGAATATTCGTCGACATTTTAGAACCATTCGTGGTTTACTACAAACAATTGGAAGCTACTACAAACGAATGAAAGTTACTACAATCATCTAGGAATGTTCGTCGACATTTTGGAACCATTCGTGGTTTACTACAAACGATTGGAAGCTACTACAAACGAATGAAAGTTACTACAAACATCTCGGAATATTCGTCGACATTTTAGAACCATTCGTGGCTTACTACAAACGATTGGAAGCTACTACAAACGAATGAAAGTTACTACAAACGTCTAGGAATGTTCGTCGACACTTTACAACCATTCGTGGCTTACTACAAACGATTGGAAGCTACTACAAACGAATGAAAGTTACTACAATCATCTAGGAATGTTCGTCGACATTTTGGAACCATTCATGGTTTACTGCAAACGATTGGAAGCTACTACAAACGAATGAAAGTTACTACAAACATCTCGGAATATTCGTCGACATTTTAGAACCATTCGTGGTTTACTACAAACGATTGGAAGCTACTACAAACGAATGAAAGTTACTACAATCATCTAGGAATGTTCGTCGACATTTTGGAACCATTCGTGGTTTACTACAAACGATTGGAAGCTACTACAAACGAATGAAAGTTACTACAAACATCTCGGAATGTTCGTCGACATTTTAGAACCATTCGTGGTTTACTACAAACGATTGGAAGCTACTACAAACGAATGAAAGTTCCTACAATCATCTAGGAATGTTCGTCGACATTTTGGAACCATTCGTGGTTTACTACAAACGATTGGAAGCTACTACAAACGAATGAAAGTTACTACAATCATCTAGGAATGTTCGTCGACATTTTGGAACCATTCGTGGTTTACTACAAACGATTGGAAGCTACTACAAACGAATGAAAGTTACTACAAACATCTCGGAATGTTCGTCGACACTTTACAACCATTCGTGGCTTACTACAAACGATTGGAAGCTACTACAAACGAATGAAAGTTACTACAAACATCTCGGAATGTTCTTCGACACTTTACAACCATTCGTGGCTTACTACAAACGATTGGAAGCTACTACAAACAAACGAAAGTTACTTCAAACGTCTAGGAATGTTCGTCGACACTTTACAACCATTCGTGGCTTACTACAAACGATTGGAAGCTACTACAAACGAATGAAAGTTACTACAAACATCTCGGAATGTTCGTCGACATTTTAGAACCATTCGTGGTTTACTACAAACGATTGGAAGCTACTACAAACGAATGAAAGTTACTACAAACATCTCGGAATGTTCGTCGACATTTTAGAACCATTCGTGGTTTACTACAAACGATTGGAAGCTACTACAAACGAATGAAAGTTACTACAATCTTCTAGGAATGTTCGTCGACATTTTGGAACCATTCGTGGTTTACTACAAACGATTGGAAGCTACTACAAACGAATGAAAGTTACTACAAACATCTCGGAATGTTCGTCGACATTTTGGAACCATTCGTGGTTTACTACAAACGATTGGAAGCTACTACAAACGAATGAAAGTTACTACAAACATCTAGGAATGTTCGTCGACATTTTGGAACCATTCATGGTTTACTAAAAACGATTGGAAGCTACTACAAACGAATGAAAGTTACTACAAACATCTCGGAATGTTCGTCGACACTTTACAACCATTCGTGGTTTACTACAAACGATTGGAAGCTACTACAAACGAATGAAAGTTACTACAATCATCTAGGAATGTTCGTCGACATTTTGGAACCATTCGTGGTTTACTACAAACGATTGGAAGCTACTACAAACGAATGAAAGTTACTACAAACATCTCGGAATGTTTGTCGACATTTTAGAACCATTCGTGGTTTACTACAAACGATTGGAAGCTACTACAAACGAATGAAAGTTACTACAATCATCTAGGAATGTTCGTCGACATTTTGGAACCATTCGTGGTTTACTTCAAACGATTGGAAGCTACTACAAACGAATGAAAGTTACTACAAACATCTCGGAATGTTCGTCGACATTTTGGAACCATTCGTGGTTTACTACAAACGATTGGAAGCTACTACAAACGAATGAAAGTTACTACAAACATCTCGGAATGTTCGTCGACACTTTACAACCATTCGTGGCTTACTACAAACGATTGGAAGCTACTACAAACGAATGAAAGTTACTACAAACGTCTAGGAATGTTCGTCGACACTTTACTACCAATTTTAGCTTACTACAAACGATTTTAAGGTACTTTTTAGCATAATCATGAAAAATAAAAAATATTTTTTTTTTTTTGTTTTTCTCCCATAACTTTTTTGTCTTTTTACTTCAATCAAAAATAATTGTACTACAAACAACTACAAACGATTCTCTACAAACGTGCCGTTTTAAAATTTTAAATTTCGAATGTCGGGTGCTGACCATTTTTTCATGAGGCATAACTTTTTTTTTTTTCAACTACAAACGAAATAATTTTCACTACAAACAACTACATACGAAAGCCTTCCAGATAGCAAAAAAAAAAATTTGGTTTTTTTCAAGTCGGGTGCTAAGTTCACATAGCTGTTCTTTTGTAATACATTTTGTAAACTACTCCGTAGGTGGGCGTTGCCATCCGCGACACAGTTTATAACTTCTGCGGATGACATCGATAATTAAAATGTACCATAATGTATGCCAAATAAACAAATTTATTATTTATTATTATTATTATTATTTATATATAGAATTAAAGTCCCGACAGACCGACTTATATATCAACACACGGCCTAAGCCGCTGATCCGTGAAATTTCCAGAGCGTATTCTGGTTGAAGGGTACACTACTAGTATTACATTATGAAAGGGTTTTCTGAAACTCCAACCCATGAGGAGAGGCAGGAAGATTTCATAAACAAACTTTCAACCCCATGAGGTTGAAAGTTTTCTTATGAAATCTTCACGCCACGCAAGCGAGGCTGTGGGCGCAAGCTAGTCACAAATAAAAGGTAAACACATTTCGTCTGGATTTCAACATATTATTATGATTCTTAAGTAGACAGCTGTTGCCGAGAGACATCAAAGCGAGAAATATCAATTTAAAGTTTGCCAAGCTCAAAAAGAACACAGAATTCTCATTATGATCATGCGTCAAAACTCAGGTATCATTTTCAGAGGCTTTAATTTGTTCGGACTCAAATTTACCTAAACGCCTGCGCCTCGCGCCGTCTCTAGTAAAACTTTTCTCTTAGAATATTTTCAATTTAACGGAAAGCTTTTGTAAGTTTCATACTTTCACCATTCATCAGTCGTGTCTGTGAGTTAAATATTAAAGATTCACTAAACTTTATTGTTTGGGTTCATCATAGTTTTAGGCAGATGCTTTTTTATTTAATAATTCAACAACTTTATATAATACACTCAACTAGAGTCTAGAAGTTACGTAACCTAAACCATTTTAACCTACAAAACAAAATTGCGAAGTTTGAAACATAGCTTAACGAACCTTATTCTGCTAAAATGGGGTAGCGACGTATCCACATAGCATTTTGCCTTCTTTTCCTTTTGCCAGAAAAGGTTGAAATTCTGTCCACAACGCTGACTTTTATTTTGTATATAGTCCTCTTTATCTCAAAACACGACGTTTTTAATGTTAGTCTTAAAATAATTGTGATTCGTTTTATGTTACAATCTCGACGTAAAGTGTAAAGCACTCGCACTAATAGGAATTGACGTCCCGTTTTGAACGCTTTATTTCGGCTTTGTATAGAAAATGTTTTAATAGATAATTATTATCCACAAACCCACACTTAATCACAGGCTAGATGATACAAACACAAACATTGATTTGTGAGATTACGTGAATTCAGCAAGTTCGAATATATTGTTGTACTGGGTCAATGGAAATATTTTTTACGTGCCACGTGTGTTATCATGGCCATGACAAATGTTTACGTTGGCTTAAAGTGAACAGTATTCCAAAAACCTTTATAATCTCTGATTTACGCACCCGCCGGCCGGCTGCGGCTGGACAATAAAAAGCAATTTATTTTTTTCCCGCGCACTTTTTTCATTAGCAAACAAGAATGACGTGTAAAACAAGCGCTCACTGTGACGAGGGTCTCCGTAAATAACCGAAGGGAAGTAATTATCCTCTTCTGCGTATGGAGATACGGTGCGTTACAAACAACTGAATAAAACCAACAATCCATTTGCTAAGTATTGTTGGATGTGTCGGTGAATGGTCAAAGGGGAATCATACTGTCAAAGGCTCCTACGCGATTTTTTGGAAAGTAAAATACCACTTGAACTGTGTCCTGTTACATAAGAAATTGAAATTGTAAATAATAATCACACGGCAAATTTTCTTTTCAACACAAACACACCGAGAGTCTACACAAACGCAGAACGAACTTCTGTATATATCCAAAAGGTAACCAGAATAATATCTTTCCTACCAGACAAACAGGTTCGTGGAACTTTGAGGCATCAAATATAGACAGAATAGTATATTTACTGAAATTATTTTCGGTAATTATTATTTGTACACCGGTAGATAGCTGTAATTAAAAAGTAGCAGATATACCACCTGCTAATTCTTAATTATCTAAATAAAAGCTTTCCGAAAGCTCTCTTGCTTACCTTTCATGAGTTCTAGCTTATTCATATAACGGTTCTTCTTATATTACCCGCCGGCAGCGGAAATTGGACTACGACCTGCTTCTAAAATATAAACGCAGCTTTCCATGAAATTCTAAACCATCAAATATACAACACGCTGGAATCTGACCAACTTTCATATTTTATCTCGAGCACGCAAAGTTCTACCAACCCAGGAAAACAGTAAAACATGAACATCAACGCTTTTATTTTGAAAAATAATTTATTTTCTTATATATTAGAATGTACTTATGAAATTACAGTCTATTTATTCAGAGTAGCCTGCGAGTGCGTACAAGGTGTGAAGTTTTTTTGTTTAATAATATAAAATTATTATTGAATAATAATTTTATTTTATTATTCGTTTTTGCAGAACACTTCGAGCCATCGAACTAGCCGCGCAAACAAATTGCTAATCATACCTTTGACAAGCCGTCCATTTGTCTTCTCTTTATCATCGAACCACAAGATTTATATGTGTCCCATGCCACAGCCAGCGCGTACCTACATAAGTTCGGATATGTTCGACCCGCTATACCGTATGCTCCATATGACGTAGGTATAGCTCTTTGGGAGCATGGGAGTTCTGAAGCATTACATCACGCACGCCACTCATTTATCATTCCAGAAATATCTAAGGGACGTCCCTGCGACGACGTGCAGGATATATCGTGTCATCTTCATTAATAGATATAGGTACACCTCGGTCGGTACACTTGTGTTTTGTCTGTAAGCTGTACTGTGCTAATTGAAATTTCATATTAATACGCTCGCCTATAGATACATGGTTAACTTGAATTCTGATCACGTATTAGAACTAGACAATTACCGCTAGCTCCATAAATGTTGCTGTTTCATTGTCAGTATGTTTGTATTGCTTTAATGCTGGGAGCTGTGTGTGCGAGTACAAAACGGGTTTTTAATAGAAACTGTAATCATTTTGTAGGAGTACGTAATGCATGTTTCGATTACAATGCCATTCTATTCTTTACTTTCTAATTAATGTAATTGAATTGCTACATTATAAATGAATACTAAAATATTACAATGTGAACTACTATAATAAGCATATAAGAAACACTAAAGCCGATGTATAAGTTGAACATTTTAAGACACGGGCAAATATTTGAGAAAATTAAAAAATCTAAATCATTTTGTAAAAGAACAAATATAATATATTTTACAAGAACAACTTGATATTAATCTATAAGCATGATCATAATGCTGATTTATCGAGAAAGTTTAGCCATATTTATTTAAGGAGAAAAACGCTGGAGCTATCACGTGCTCAAATTTTTTATTACATGTAATAAATAATTATAATCCCTTGCTAGTGATTTTTACGGAGCCTCAGAATAATTTCACAGAAATACGTTGAATGAAAGAAAAAAAATGCACTGGCCGTGTCGCTGGTTCACGACAAAGAATATTTTAAAAACCCTTTGTCTTCAACTTGGGTAATTTATTACATGTGCTTATCAAAGCGATGAATAAACAGCGTGAGTGTGACAACAAAGGACATCTGTCGGCAGCGCCGTCAAACACCAAATGTTAGTACAAAGGTGAAAATTATTGGATGCCATTAACGCGGTTTGCTCTATAATTTAGTTGAACATTCACAAGCAGTACATACCTCGTAGACACATGAATATCCGCCTAGGGATTATGTTTCCGTATAGCCTACAATATATTTCCACATTCTTACAATACTCTATTGAAAATACATTATCTTATTCCGTAGGTCATTTTTGAAAGAGAACCTACATAAAGAAGTGCCGAAGAAATAAAAGTGTATTTTACAAGTACAATTCAGCCAATGAAAGCGAGAAAGAAACTAAAACTACAAGTCGCAAACGCAAGAATAATTGAATTAAAACAAAGAAGGAACGGTATCCGAGTCGCATTTATTTCGCATTTCAAAGTAAATCCAATTGTAAATACAAGTGTACGAAACGATTTAGCGACAAAAACAGGACATAACAAGAGCTTTAGTTAATGTGAATCATATTTCATTTCGCAGGAGGGCGGGATTTCCGAGACCCCCTGCCAGCAGAGACATTACATCCTCCATTGTAGGACCAACTACACTGCATTAAAACGAATGATCTTAATGAAGATATTTTAAATGTAACCCTATTTATATTGCACGGGATTCTGCGTGCTCACTGACTGTCCTCGGTAAGCTTTTTTAATTCATTTCTTTGTAGGTATGCCTTATAACCGTTCAACTAAATAATAAACATCATTTATAATACGTAAAAAGTACGTATTTATTCATTTTACACACATACGAGTACACATATGTTCACAGTTATTTTTGTAATAACAACAACCTTTAGATTTTATGCCAATGTGGGAGATAGTGAGTCTATCGCCGTCTCAGGTACTATACATATATACGTCATTGAATAACTTCTCAGGCATATGCAGGTTTCCTCACGATGTGTTCCTTCACCGTAAAGCACGTGGTGTGAAATCACTGCACATAAGTTTTTAGAGAAATTCATTGGTACCGGCCCCGCTGGAAATCGAACTTGCATCGCTTGCGGGGCAGGCGGCTGCTCAAACCTCTCGGCCACCACGGCTCTAATCATTTTAGAAAATCATAATCTGACAGTTGTGTTAAGTCAAGTTAGTATCTAAAGAGGAATTTTATTCTAGTCATTTAGTAAAATACTCTGCTGGATCAATTCCATTTTTGTGTTCAATTCGTTGAACCTGATGTTATTGTGTTCAGACGAATTTAATCTGGATATATTTTTGAATGGAACATCAATTGGTTCAGCGAATCGCAATGTTAGTTTTGTTAACAAATACCTTTACAAACCAAATGGACTGGTTATTTGCCACAACACTTTTGTTACGACACATAATATTGTCGAACGAATCAATTGTTTTTGTAAACTCTTAATAATTACAATCATTAAAAATAATACAATACACACAATAGTATAGATTATTGTCAGGTTCTGTGTATTACGCTCTGTAAATGGCGGTTATCCCAAAATTTTCCTTGTATAAATATTCAGTATCGTCAATTAGCGTAACAATAAGGAAAATAAAAATATAAGCTGTTGCGACTTTTAAACCATTGTAATGCATTAAATGTGATATAAACAGGCTTAAAGCGTCCATTAGCGGAATAAAAAAGAACTCGAAGAAAATTGTTGAATAAATACAAATGAGGACGATTGTTCAAGTTTAAGTTACAGCATTTGTTGCAATTGGCAACATTTATGAGTGCTCCGCAGCTGTATCATGGCCGCTCTTCGAGGAATGTAATGAGAATAAGTTTTTCACACCTGCCCACAGTTGATGTCATTTAACGTTCGGTTAAGATTGACGACGCACAATAATAATGTTTGCTTTTAATCTATACATATATTTATATATATATATATAAAAATTAAGTATCAGTTTGTGTTTCCAAGTTAACATACATTTTTCACTAAATGCATATAAAAGTCCGTTTGTTTGTTCAGGTTAATTCTCTGAAACGGCAATACCGATTTTAGTAGGAATTCCTCAAGGAGTGATTTTGGAACAGTACATACATACAGATGCTCACACCTGTATTCCCCGAAGGGGTAGGCAGAGGTGTTGTAATCACAACACCCACTTTTCACCGAAGATGATTAAGTGCTAACGTGACATATGGTGAGTCCATCGCCGTCTCAGACACTATACATACGTCTTTGAAATACTTGTCAGACATATGCAGGTTTTCTCACGATGTTTTCCTTCACCGTATAGCACGTGGTGTGAAATCACTGTACATACATACAAAAACAGTGTGGCGCGAAATTAAGTCTCCGAGGGTAAAACCGCGGGATATAGCTAGTTTCTAAACCAATTATGTTAATCTCTTCTCATTTTATAAAACCTACATATTTTTCTAATAATACTTCTAAGAAAAACAAATGATATATATAGTATAATATGGTAATATGTAGGTAATTATATTGATACGTATAACTATTCGATGACGTCCAATTCCGTATGATGGAAATTGATAACTCACTCTGTAATCCGCTTACAAGGTATCTTACAGAATAGCTTGGCTGTATTCACTTGGGAAAACTACCAAATAATTCATTGTTTCCAACTTCAACTTCACAATAACGACACACAAATCACTGCCTCTACAAATCGTGTTCGGCTGTGGCACAATCGTTTTGCGTGTGACGTTAATGGGATAGGAGCTATTCTTCACATCACGACTTTATTGGTCGATATATCAGCCGTCCGGTATATAACTGGTGATACATACTTTATGACTCTGATACTTATTAGAATTTGTTTTCTGTATGTAAAGGGGACCTACCAACGGTTGTCGTCGGTTTAAAAACAGAGCAAATTAAGAATTTCTGAGCTATGACGTTTTATTTCGGCACCGTGAAATTAAAAACGGCAAATCTAAGAAGACCTTTCGCGCTGCTTACATGATCATAGTTGACTCTCTGGTGCCGAAACGGTTATAAGCGCTCGGCAAAACTAGTGCTGACTGCGTATGTTTTTTATTCGCGCCGCGCCGTACAGACGGATAGAGATAGACTCATAAAGTGACTACTGCGCATTCAACGCCATGATTATTTTCTCCATTCACTCGTATTTATCCATCTTAATTTAATTATAAACATGCGTATAACTGATATAAACCACAAAGGTTTATTTGCAATGTCTTGTAAGTCTATATTAGTCTATATAGCACACATACAAAAGATTTGAAGATAGATTTGGTGTTCAACTCTTTTAATAGCCGAAGGCCGTGGCCTTGCTTAGACGTGAAAATAAATCATACAGCGTCTATACTTTAATATTTATTATTAGTATGAATATTTATTTCAAACTAGTTGTGCTCCGCGTATACTTTATTCCTCAGAACCCTTATATTATTTTAAAAATAATAATAGTCGAAAGTCCCGTTTAAATTAGTCCAACCAATTCAGAGATTAGCTGAAACAAACAGATAGACAGAACAAATTATAAATTGTTTTTTAATGTAAGTACCGTATATTTATATGTATATACTTTAATATGCATATATTGAAAAGCTGTTAATTTGAAATTACAATCAGGTGCTTCAATTTTATTTATCTGCACAGATAGACTCTACCTATTTTGCGTAAACAAAGATTAAACAGTAAATATACTAATGGATAGCTTGTGAAAGCAACTTTCTATAAACTAACAGGTTCAGTGGCTCTCCCCTTGGTGCTTTTATAAATTATAATTTTGGCTTGTTTGCTTAGGCAATAGTTGTTAATTGCCTAATCGGGTCAGTGGTTCCTTAAGTTCATAATTTAACAAAGCTGTTTGTATCCCGAGATCAGCTACTTGTGATTTCGCATTAATTAATACACCTCAATGATTTATTTATAAGATTATCAAGGTTTTGGAAAACTTACTACTCTATTGTGATATCGTGTCGTTGATTTTTATTCTTGCAGTTGTAGAGTTAGGCCGCACGAAGTCCATGTTAACTTCCTGAAAGACCGTTATATTAACTCAGAGCTGAAAACGTTCAGTGCTGAGACCGACGAGAGCAAACAAAAGTGTGTAATAATGTATTGTATCACGTAAAATATGTGTAGGTACAATGTTTTAAACTGCGGTTTGGTTGGGTAAACCCATCCCGACTCACACAATACATATATGTACAGCCCTAAAAATAAGGGAAGGGTCTATTTGACCAACGTCCCTCGGAAGGCGCGGAAACGGTGTAATACCAAATAATAGAACTGAGTTTTGAAAGCCTAGGGCTAAACGTGCATGAACGATTCTGATTTTGCCAATTGTGTACGGCGGCTGAAATATGCGCGCTCAGGCGACCATAATACGGTATAATAGGATAATCTTTACGCATATGCTCACGCCTGTATTCCCCGAAGGGGTAGGCAAAGGTGTTGTAATCACAACACCCACTTTTCACCGAAGATGATTAAGTGCCAACGTGACAGATGGTGAGTCCACCGCCGTCTCAGACACTTTACATAGGAAATTGAATTACTTCTCAGACATATGCAGGTTTCCTCACGATGTTTTCCTTCACCGTAAAGCACTTGGTGTGAAAATCTCTGTACATAAGTTATTTAGAAAAACTCATTGGTACAGGCCCCGTTGGGATTCGAACTTGCGTCGCTTGCGTAGCAGGCGACTGCTCAAACCTCAAGGCCACCACGGCTCTAGGATAATCTATCTTTTGAAATAACTTTAATAATCCCTCTTTATGATGGGACTCACTACACCGTACAAAATAATATATATGAATGAACTAGCCACTTAATTTTGTTCCCCTAAGTCATTATTCGGATGGGATATGACTAGATTTTAAGCCAAAATTCTGCCTGTTGGGACAAAGAGACCTGCCGCTTGTTAGACGGTGAGTTCTTATTATATTATATGACACACAAAACTTTCCTAACGAAGCAAGTGCTCAGGGCTTATGATCATTAGCTATTAAAAAAAATACCTTAATGCTACACACCAGGACTTTGACATGGGTCACGTCACTGAAAACATGCAACCCATACATACATGCATTTGAGATAGTAAAAAGCTAATCCTAGTCAAACTAAAACGTAGAAACGAACAAGGGCCAAGTAGTTTATTGCCTCAAGCCATCGCCGTCGAATTGGCTGAGCGCTCGGGCTCGAGTCGGTGCGAGGCTCGAGTGGGACAAGGCGTACATCTTCGACTTTACGACGACATATGAGACACTTTGTACGAGATCGCGCACTATGCTCCCGCTTAATGGCGGATTATTTACACAGAAATACGGAATGTGCGGAATATTTGTAATAGTTGGCTTTTCTCCTCTTCATTGAAAACTATTTTCTGCGCATTCAAAGTAATAGTTAAATATTTAACACAATTAACCTTATTCATGAACCAAACACAAACAAACTACAGAGCAAATAACAGTTGTAGATGAAACATCAAAACAAAGCGAATCTATTGTTAATGGCAAAACTTTCTATCATGAATACGTATTTCCTAGAAACTGCGTCGAAATGCTTTGTCAAATAAGTTCTAGGTAGAAATGGGAATAAAACTGAAGTACCATCTATCTATATGGTTCATGCAAGCTGAGAGAAATCCCTTGCGGAAGCATTAACTCTTAGTTAAAAATGTTGCAGCCCTGAAAAACGCAGCACTATTTGTCACGGCGACTTTGCGTCAGAGACAATAACTTCACGTTGAGAAATCCCGCACCACCTCTTTGTCACATTTTGCAAAGAAAAAGTGTTCTCTTTTATTCATTTTGTCGCTTGCTCCCTTGAACGAAAAAATACTGGCGTTTTGCGTAATAAAATAGATCAACGTTTGCGGGTAATGTACCCACGTTGGATCTCATAAATACTTGTAATACATACCAGTATTTATGAGGAGTGATTTAATATATTATGCTCACTGATCCGTGGGTAAATTATGATGTTCAAGTAATCACAGCATTACACTCAATACCGTTAAAAGCTTCGTAGCATAACAATTGATAAACAATTATATAAAACGTATTATTTCGTTTATTTTGCTCTGATGTTTATTGTAATGCGATATCTGTTATTGACAGGTAGGCTGACAATAGCAGGTAACTTTTGATGTTAAATAAATACTAAAATCAAAATTTTATTTGTTTCATGACAGTACCTTTATCAACAAGAATAGGTACTTATTCCCTAGCATTTATTCCCTTTAATTACATTTTGAAGAGTATTCTAAAATAACGAGCTATTTCTTCAGTTCATTCACTTGAAATATGTATATAAATACTTTTAAATTAAACACAGTTCTCGTTTATCTTCCACTTTAAACATTTCGATAAACTTATCTGAATATTTAGTCCTCCTGAGAAAAAACGGTTTGGGTATTGTGTTTTTCACAATATCTGGATATTAAGTAAACATATAGTAGATAGATAATCATGATGATTTACCTCAAGAATTGAATAGACAGTGTTATCTTTGAATGGACAAATATTTTTACACAGCACCTTCTGTGAAATAGGGTCATCAACCCCACTTTGCTTGTGCTACCACACAGCTCGGACATTCTTTATATTACGCTGTGGTATTGTAAATAATAAACTCATGAATATACAGGACACTAACTATTATTTACCATCTACCGAAGACCCCAACAGTCCGCGTGATTCCCGTAATGCTACAAGCATCCATGTACTGCGGTGACCAGTAACGTTCACTTGAGCGGTATGCTTATTTGCCATCTTGATGGCATATAAAAACGATATGAGATATTGTATACATCGGTGTTTCGAAGGTTGTTAGTAAATAGACAAATTCGGATAAAACAGCCACCGTAGTAAACCCGGACGCGGGTCAGTCAGTTAATTATAATAATAAAGTAACTAACTGCTCGTTGCTAGTGGTCGCAAGTGCTACTGCGGAACATGTGGCCCTGAGTTCGATCTCGAGTCGGGTAAAGTATTGTTTTGTTTTCCATCCAAACATTTTCATTTTTAATTTTCCACTAGTAGCGCTCATCAGAGCCCCGTTTATGGCATAGGCTTTTTGTTATAGCCTTACATATTACTGGCAAAATATGATGTACATACACCTCTAACTATCCGTCCTGTAAATAGCTATGTAACTTAACTTTGTATCGGGTCATACCTTATTCGGTGGAATTTTTCAACAAAAGCTATTAATGATTAGAATAGTTTACGCCTCCATTAAAAGTTGGTAGTAATTGCTGAAGCTAACTTTGGTGCAAATATACACTTCAGCAAACTTCAAGTATATTCTTGGCTTAACTTAAATGCTTGGTATTTAAGAGCTCAGCATTGTTCACCTTTATAATGAATCATTCATCTCCAATGAACATTTAAATATTACTATCTTCTGACAAGCGCCTTTGTACGGAATTTTAGAATTGGAATTTAATAACACAAAATATAAGCTTAAGCATGCTCGAAGAAAGCAATGCATTTTGCCGCTTAATTATGAATATATTTGTAACCTCTTTATATTCAATTGTTTGATTTTTCGTGAGAATGGGAAAAAAGGATACCATACATGCCCAAGAACCAAGCTAATGCCACACCAAATTTCATCCTTATCTATATATATATAATAATGAATATTTCTGTATGACCTTTATAGAAATCGTTAAAAATGCATATGGTCATATGATGATCTTTAGCAAAATGTTGTGCATGGGCCCACGAAGGTTTCTGAGTTAGTACGACCAAAGGGTCCCCGAAGGGGTAAGCAGAGGTTTTGTAACAACCAAACCCACTTTTCACCGAATATGATTAAGGGCCAACGTGATAGAGGGTGAATCCATCGCCGTTTCAAACATATTATTCTATATCACGGATACATACAAATAGACGACAACTGGTTTAACCCAGATTACTGATTTTCGTGAATTTGGTTACGAAACTCAGATGGCTGGTGCTTGTTTTAAAAATCTGGTCATGGGTCGCAACGGGTTGAATGTGACAACCCCAACAATACACGAGATAAGGCGAGATTGAACATGATAACAGACGGACAAATATAACTGAAAAAAAGCCTGGGTATTCAGATTGTTATTCGATATTAAAGTAACCATAAATTCGACCCTCGCACAAATTCGATCGTTATATTTGTGTTACAAAGTTTGATATTGATATAATGTTTCCGTTTATTAAAGGCAACTATAATTACTACTTAATATATTGTAACGTTCATAGTGCCTTCACATTCTTTACATAAATAAGGAAAGTAACTTCTATAGCCGACATCATAAAGGGCTAGTATGAAAGCTCTTAAAATCGTTTATTTATTTCTGTCAATCAATAAACTCACTTTCGTTATTCATTCAATACGTTCAGAGGGTAAAGAAAAGTAATCTCACGGATTGGGCTCGAACACGCGAAAAAGATATTGGAAGCCATCCGCGAAATAGGAACAACTCGCTTTTATTCCGTTAGAGATAATCTTTCATATATAGTTATAGTTAGCAGCTAACTTTCAAGTACATTATTGAGATACACTAGATTTGACCAGTATTTTGTCTGAACAATAACCCTTTATTACACGGTTTAAGCGAACACTAGACCAAACTCGGATTAAAGCTAATTAAGTCCATCATCATCATCATCCATAGATGATATCTAATTTGATCATCCAAAATCTAATGGGGAAGATGATCAGCCACCTCGTGCTACCTGACAGTTTCTTTAAAAACATAAAAGGAAAGGAGGGAAGAGAGAAATAGGAAGACCAAGGTTAACATACATCACACAAGTTAAAGAAAAGGTGTCTATTATGTCGAATAACGAGGTCATAGAGACCACTGGACAGAGACAAATGGAAAGAGTTTCATCGATTACTCGGACAAGAACCATGTTAATCTATGTTTTGTAATAAGTATAAGTATAAGTCTGAACAGTACATGTGATGCCATCTATCTTTAAATCACTCGCAACTAATAAACTATGCGCGAAGGCAAACAAGGCATACATTACGTAATCGTCGGCTTTTATTTCAATCACACAAAGAGCTTACTCTTCTGTGTCGATAAAACACACATCACATGAACTCTATTGTATTTTCATGTTTTCACATTTTGACGTTTCATACAAAATCGTTGGTCGTTTTATGACGTCCGCGATTTATTTTTATTTCTCCTCTTATCTCACGGTAGCTACAGTCTGTGAATTTAGTACCGGTACCTACGACTGGATCCTTCTTCCCAGCTAACTCTTAAATCTATCACAGTTCTCGTAAATGAACGAGATAGCTTTATTATACTTAGGTTGCGACGTTCCACTCTCTCAGAAGTTATATCCTTGGCTCTTTTCCCTCTCCATATCATTCTAAAAGTCGCTCATACGTCACGGCGCGCTACCCTGGAACCCGAAATTACCCACCCAAATAAAACATTCACACTGCAGAGTCCACATTCTTTCAAACGAATTGTTTAACTTAAACTGAGAAAGGTATAAAGTTTATTCTACTCGCATTTAGTCTAAATCTTTTGCACATTAGTAATAGCATATTTAATGTCAAATTGTACTATGCTATACTATATTGTGGTTTCAGCAATAGAGATATAGTATGTAAATTATTGTATATAGGTGTTAGGTATGTGTCCAATATATTTTGCTGCCTGACTTGGCCTAGATAACTACAATAGGGGCATCGGTCAGCATTACAAACGCTCAATTCAAATGATAAGGATCGTTCATAGTCAATTTCAGCTCAATATTTTCGTTCGATTCACCTATTTGTATTCATAGGAAAATTTCTTTGAATAGATAAACGGATAAAAAGGGTTTTCCGCACTATATTGGGGTCTGACGAATGGAAGACAGCCTTTTTACGTCATAATGTGCTGATAGGTACTCTCTACGTAGGTTCTTTTGTAAAGACGATTTAACAAGTAATAGCAAGAATATCTAATTTACTGCTACCTCAATTTTCCATGCCAGTGCAGTTTCGTCTTATTGTGAGAGTAATGCCAAGTTTCCAGCAATCACTTTACACAGAACAATGAAGCGCCTAGTACAGCTACCAAGTTTTAAACGTGTTTTAAATTAAGTGATTTAGGTAGCATAGTTTATTAAATACAATGCTATTAAAACCTTTTAGTGCTCAATCATATAATACTTTAAATAGTATTTAAACCGAAGTCACAATTTCCACACAAAATAATTTTGTCTGTTTGAACGCATTGTTCTTCTAAATTACGTAACGGATCTTGTTAAGGCTTTTACTAACATATAGTAAAGAAAAATCTAATCTATATAGATAAATCAAATTGAAGTGTCTGTTTGTAATTCCAAAATAACAGCTTCTCACTAACTGCATAGTTATGGAAGTATATAAGGTGACATGGCGAGCTCGTGGCACAGTTGCTATTGCGCATATCATTCGATCAGCGAAGTTGAGCAACCCTAGCCAGTAATTGGATGGGTGACCGCCCGAGTTCCCTTCGTGCCTCGTAGAGCACGTTAAGCCGTCGGTCCCGGTTGCCAATTTATCATCTTTGGCAATCATTACAGGTCAGTCGTAGGCCAAAAATAATCTGACAACTGGTTTAACCCAGATCACAGATTTTCCACGTTAAAGGGGTTGCGAAAGTCAGATGGCAGTCGCTTCATATAAAAATCAGGTGATCAGCCACATCGGTTTGAATCAAGTGCCGACCCCAACAATGTATGGGATAAGGCCAGGGCGATTATGATAAGGTGACATGAAAATATTTTTTTCACCATCTGTCTATCTGTCTGTTTGTTCCGGCTAATCTCCAAAACGGCTGGACCGATTTTAACGGGACTTTCACTGGCAGATAGCAAATTTTACAAAGAGTAACTAAGGCTACTTTTATTTTAAAAAAAAATAGAGGTCAGTGGGACACGCATGAAATTAACTCTACGCGGGTAAAGCCGCGAGGCACAGCTGTTACTCTTAAACAGATGCTCTTAGCCAGAATCGAAGGCGGGTCGCTAGTTATGGTATATGAAAGTCCCAAAAAATCGATGTCGATGCTGCGGATTGTGGTACAATCCACATGTAACATTTTCCTGCTTAAATAAAACAACTTTTAAAAATTCTGATATTTTGGAATTTCTGCAAACATTTCCGCACCGGTAAGTACTTTTTCTTTGTTATGAAATTTTGGGATGTTTCATCTGACAGAAAGGGCTTAGTTAGATACTTTAAAGCCTTTGGAAGATGTTCATTATAATTTCAAAGAACGCGGTAATACCAAAGGTTAGTTCATTGTCCTTCTTATACAAATCTATATCTATGCATCTATACAGATAAATAAAATATAATTGTAATTTCAAATTAACAACTTTTCACTCTCATCAAAAGACCATGTTTTTATTTTTTGTCTGTCTGTCTGTCGGATTGTTCCGGCTAATCTCGGAAACAGCTGGACCGATGTTAACGGGACTTTCGCTAGCAGATAACTGTTTCGATGAGTAACTTAGGCTTTTATTTAGAAAATAAATTAGGGTTCTGCGAGTCAAAGCATGAAACTATGCGGGTGAAACCGCACGGCACAGCTAGTAATAAATAAATTAATATGTTCACGCCATCCCAGAAGAGTTCATCCCAGGGGTGTTGTAACAACGACACCTATTTCACTGAATATGATTAAGTGCCAGACGGTGAGTCTATCGCCATCTCAGACACTATACGGGTTTCCTCACGACGTTTTCCTTCATCGCAAAGCACGCGGTGCGAAATCACTTTACTTTATACAAAAAAATTGTCATACAGGCCGCTGGGATTCGAACTTGCTGCTCAAACCCCACGGTCACCACGGCAAAAAGATTCAAATATTTCATTACATTGTAAAAATTCGAAAATATTAACCATATTTTTAACAAAATAAATATCTGAATATCCTTGAAAGAGATTAAAGCCATTTAGACAATCACCGGGAAATTTCTTTAGCAGTCCGAACGGCTGGCAAAGGCGGTTTCAGACAGAGACTGATTGCTTTCGCGTTTATAATATTTATGGATTTCAAACTAGCCAAAATGATGTTACTATTGCATTAGTAGCTCACTTCAAAGCTCTCAATACATACAGATTTATGTAGACAAATACAATTGAAGTGTCTGTTTGTAATTAAAAATTATAATAAATAAATAAAATAAATATGCTCACGCCATCCCACACGGGTCACCGAAGGGGTAAGCAGAGGTGTTGTAACAACACCCACATTTCACCGAATATGATCAAGTGCCAACGTGACAGAGGGTGAGTCCATCGCCGTCTCAGGCACTATACATACGTCTTTGAATTACTTCTCATACATATGCAGGTTTCCCCACGATGTTTTCTTTCACCGTAAAGCACGTGGTGTGAAATAACAGCACATAAGATTTTTAGCACATAAGAGCCGTGGTGGCCTCGGGGTTAGAGCAGTCGCCTGCTACGCAAGCGACGCAAGTTCGAATCCCAGCGGGGCCTGTACCAATGAGTTTTTCTAAAAAACTTATGTACAGTGATTTCACACCACGTGCTTTACGGTGAAGGAAAACATCGTGAGGAAACCTGCATATTTCTGAGAAGTAATTCAAAGACATATGTATAGTGCCTGAGACGGCGATGGACTCACCATCTGTCACGTTGGCACTTAATCATCTTCGGTGAAAAGTGGGTGTTGTGATAACAACACCTCTGCCTACCCCTTCGGGGAATACAGGCGTGAGCATATGTATGTATGTATGTATAAGATTTTTAGAAAAACTCATTGGTCTATACCAATCCCAAGTTCGAATCCCAGCGGGGCCTATGCCCCGCTGGGATTCGAACTTGCGTTACTTGCGTAGCAGGCGACTGCTCTAACCCCAAGGCCACCACGGCTTCTTCTTTCAAAATTAACTTTCACAAAATGCATATGAAAATATTTAGTGTAGGTACACTTCTGTTTGTTGCGGCTAATCACTGAAACCGCAGGACCGATTTGAACGGGACTTCACTTGCACATAGCTGATGTTGTTAGAAGAAAATTAGGTTATTATTATTTTTTTTAATTCGATTCCGTATTCCGTACGCGGGTGAAACCTCGGGGCACAGCTAGTAGAATCATATAGTAAACGTACAAATATTTCTATGTAAAAGACATGTAGATAATATTACTAGATTCAGAAAACTAATTAAAATTAGCAATCAAGATGCCATCACGACACAGGGGGCAGCGTTAGTACTTCTCTAGTCCAGAGCCTGGTTTATAAATTTTTCGTGGTCTCATCGTTGTAGAGCAACGCAAGAATTTATATTCCGCAGTGCGACTCATAAATTTGAGTGAACGTCCTCTAGCGCCAACGCTAGTTGTTCTACGCTCGCGCACATCGCAAATTTATTGTTGTACAGCTTAAGATTTCACTAATAATAACTTGAACAAGTGTCTTTTTATATCCAGCTCGCCCACATCTCAGTTTCATAAGAACAAAATATTTACGATAAATCTAGCGCTGTATTGTGCTCAAGGTGAAAATAGACAACATTCCCGCGTGTCACAAAACGCTCCGCTTTCAATAAAACCTTTCACATAACGCGCTATATTTAGGCAAATGTAATATAATTTGAGTGGGAAATACACTTGTGAAATCACAAGCATATAATATTTGGTGTATCGCCCGTATTACGTGGGTACACAAGTAAATGTGAGTCGGTAACGAAATTCAATTTGAGTAGGAAGTGAATATTTCCGCGTGGTTCGTCAGTCTCACCTGGCTGTCGCCCTCAGACGATTTGATAGTATTTGACGAGTCCTATTGGAACTTCTCCATATTATTGAGCGCCACGGGTGGGTTTGAAGCTCAATTACTTGCTAGTGCAATAAAGAATTCCTACCTGGATTGACGAACATGAAATTAATTAAATAAATAGAACAAAACTTGATGGAAAAAAAACATTGAGCACTAATAGACAAACCTGTTAATTTAAGTATGATACATTTATTTGATTCTAATCTAATCAATAAATCTAATCTGATCATCTATTTAAATAGTTGTTTAGAC
Source organism: Watsonalla binaria (assembly GCA_929442735.1). NCBI lineage: Eukaryota > Metazoa > Arthropoda > Insecta > Lepidoptera > Drepanidae > Watsonalla > Watsonalla binaria. The sequence continues at coordinate 6,439,366 of OV838932.1, forward strand.
GAATTCATCAAAACTAATTTCGTTTTATGCTTTACAGTGTAGAATAGACATTAATGTAAGAAGTTATAACAGAATCTAATTACCTGCCAGTACCCGTCGGCATCGTATTCAACTCAACAGTCATTTCAAACTTGAAACTTCGGAAACAAGTTTATTTTATTGTATTCCTCGAATAACAAAATTAACAATACCTATACATAGATTATCTGGTCAATGACCCCGTCCGTCTATCTCGCACTTTTCCTGTCTGATGAATTATATACATAGTCCCGCATCATCCGCTTCTAGAAGATGGTTAAGCTGTGTCGTGGTCGCTTTCCCAAGCGAATACAGCGACGGATTATTAAAAAGAAATAGAAGATGTTTTTTTTAACAGAATCAGTAACTTTAATTATATTTAATGCAACTAAAGAGGCAAAATACGTCATAAGCGCATGAAATGTCAAAATTGGAACATTTTCGTATGGCGCTATCTAGTTTCACCCTATAATTGGTAGGGTGTGATTAAAACCCCATAGGCAAGTATCCGAAGGCTACGGAATCATTTATACTTGCTTCCTACCCCGTGGTGATGAAAAGCAAATACACCACTAGATTACCCTGTAATATCGTTTTCAATACCCCTGATAACGTGTGTACAATTAGGGTAAAGGCACCTATATGTTGGATGCGGACCAATCATGGAATTTTTTATTTATTTCTTCTAGAATTAAGCAAACGCGCAGTATTTTTTTTACAAATCTCAATACAGATCAGTTGTGCCAGTATTATAGCTGTCATAACAACGGTTTTTCACTACTGACATCCATTTTAATTGCGGCCATAACGGTTGTTAGTTTCGTGGTGTCATTTGGTGTCGGGAATCGTAATTTCTTACTAGAATCGCGATGCAAGGTACACTTATCATCTTATTTAGAATCTGGTGTATCGTCGCTGTTGAAATTAATATTATTTAATGATTTATCAATAGAAATGCATCAATTTTATAATATAACCCATACTATAAATAAGCTTTTAGCCCTGAAACACTTAAACATATTACATATGCTCACGCCTGTATTCCCCGAAGGGGTAGGCAGAGGTGTTGTAATAACAACACCCACTTTTCACCGAAGATGATTAAGTGCCAACGTGACAGATGGTGAGTCCATCGCCGACTCAGACACTATACATACGTCATTGAATTACTTCTCAGACATATGCAGGTTCCTCACAATGTTTTTCCTTCACCGTAAAGCACGTGGTGTAAAATCACTGTACATAAGCTTTTTTTGAAAAACTAATTGGTACAGGCCCCGCTGGGATTCGAACTTGCGTCGCTTGCGTAGCAGGCGACTGCTCAAACCTCAAGGCCACCACGGCTCTAAAACACAACACTGGATTTTTAATTGTCATTAATGGTGTCTAAGTAGGAGTGTTCTTTATTTATATTATTTCATTGTACTAAGTTCTTAACTGAAATTGAAGATTAAATTGTGATTAAGAGAAAGTGCTTTTAATTTACTTCCAAATCCATAAGAATGTATGTTGAAAAATAAAGAAATTAATGGGCAAATATGAAAAAAAAATGGCTTATGCTGTTCATGACTGGTGACTTTACCTTACACGATTATCAGTGTAATTCAAGCGAGAGAGTAACAAACAATACATCATACGAATATATTGAGATCACGTAGATTCCCTCACGTTGTAGGCGGAAAGAATAAGGTGCCATTCCACTTTTGATAAAATTCCAGTGCCTATTTCTGCTTATAAGGTTGTTAACAAAATATCCAATTTGAAAGGTATATGTTCATGTTAACAAATTTGAGTATAGGTATACAAAGTTTACCCCAAGGATTGAGGGGTAAGCCGCGATATTCCGAAACCCTCTCACACAGGAATTTCTTTTAAACGCACACTTTACACAAGCGCTTGTAAAATCTAAATTTTGGCAAATAATAACGATGTTAAAGATTTGTGTTGCGTAAAATATATTGATATTTCAGTGATTTTATATTATTTAGAATACAATCCCCCTTTTTTCAAAACAAGGTTTAAACGAGGTCTGGACCAAATAACAGAAAGAGATGGAGCTACTTTTAAAATAAGGACTATCTTAGTATATGTTATGTGATTAGACGGAATGTGACAATTCATTTATAACTATAACACAACTCATTATCAGTAAACATTATAAAATTTCAAAGTCCTGAATATCTGACGACCTTATTTATCAACGCACTGCCTTTTTTTTACGTGGGGAATGTGTTATGGACACACCAACCGCCGCAGGGCAGCGGAAGGGTTATATCGGACTCCAAGTTGTTTCTCCTGGTCGATAAGTGGGGGGCACTCACTAAGCCTCTGATCTCAGTGACATAACTTTACACAGTGTGTCCTAGTGAGGTGTAGGTATGCACTAAGAAAACGAATTCTGAAATTCCATCCTTTAGAAGTTAAAATGCGGGTTGAAAGTTTGTATGTGAAACCTACCTGCCACGCAGGCGAAGCAGCGAAAGACAACCATGCTAAAGAAGTGATAGCGCATTATTATGTGATAGTGATAGCACTAATAAAATATGTAAATAGATAAAAAACACAAATAGGTAAAGTGTAAAAAGGAGTATTTATTTAAATGAAAACTTTTCCTTGTTTATAATGAGATCGTTCATATATCATCTTATATTCATTGTTCAACGTTACTCCTTGCGATCTCCCTTCACTTGCAGCACATAAATATGATATCCATGACACGAACAATTTGTCAGGCCGACGTAAACCAAGCACACAAGAGACGAACCGCTTACAACGAGTACATCGTATTGCCGGGACGTATCAGGAAATTCGCGCAAAAAAGTTGCCATGAATAAATTACCCAAAGAAAGAAGGCTATCTAATTTAAAAGTCACTTTTTCCCTTCCACTCATCCTTTCACATCACCCTGAGATAGGGTGATCTCTTTAGTGAGAACACAGAGTAATGACTAACTGTGTACGTTGGCATTACGGTCATGTTATCATAACGAGTACTATGAGTTTTGGTTTGGGGAGAGGTATGTATACCAACCAACGTTCGATAGTTTTAGTGTTTTTAAATCCAAATTGAGCCGTGGTGGCCGAGAGGTATTAAGTATTCAACTGCTACTCAAGCGACGCAAGTTCGAATCCCAGCGACGTATACACTTGAGTTTTTTATACACTTATGTGCAGTGATTTTACACCACAAGCTTAACGGTGAAGGAAAACATCGTGAAGCAACCTACATATGTCTGAGAAGTAATTCCAAGACATAGTATATATAGTGTCTGAGACGGGGAATACAGGCTTAGGTAGGTATGTAAAACATAGAGCGTATATTAAATAGAACGAATAGTTGTGTTTGTGTTTATCATCGGATATGCCATTTGAACTCTGTGGATCAATGGCAATTTATCGACATAGAGTAGTAGTGCCGGTCGAAAAACTCTACTTTTTGAGAAATATTGTCTACCTTTAGATAGATCATTACGAGGGATTTTCGAACGTCGCAAGGGCCGTTACCGTTATGACGTTGCGTGCAATACCTTTCTGCAACTCCAACTTATATGTTCATAGTACTTGTACACCAATTATAGTATAATATTAATTGTACTACAATAAACGTTCTACATAATAATACCAGTCTCCTCATTTCACAGTAAGTATGCCTGCCACGTTATTCACTAAAGTTTCTCAGCATCGAACTCGACGACGAGCATCGGTTTCAATCATAGGAAATTGATAAAAAATATAAAGAGGATAAGGTTTAATTTATTTCCTTTAAAACCGATACTCGACGACGAGTGCGACGCTGAGAAACCTTAGTGAATAACGCGGGTAACTTTAGGTGTAGAGATCAATCCCCGGGTCAAGTCTGTTTGGTAAATATCTAATTAACTTTATCATCTACTACTAATATTAAAATAAAACATTCTAAATATCTTAATTTAACTAGACTATAACAGATTATTTAAAACGTCAGAATGACGTGATTATACAAGATTATAAATGTTACCACCGGGTTCGGAAGGTTGCTGTAAAGTCTACGTATCACAGAAACGTGGTTTTATGGTAATTTTAAAGTAAACATAAAACCGTAAAAGAAGGCACGACCAAAGGCTAGTTGTTGATTGAGGCTGTCAGATATGTAAATTATCTTCCTGTTTATCAGTGATGCATGTTTTTCCTTTCATAGACCCCTATTCTTTCGACCCAACTGCGACTCGGCGTCACATAAAACATTGCCCCGTTTACTTATAAAAATACATCAATGTTATACTTAGCCACGTCTCAGCTAAGCGCGCACACAAATGCGGAATTTGGTGGCAATAAAACAATTGATCAACTATAAACAGAGCTATGGAACGCGTATGTTACATCGTAAATGAAATCTTGTTTACAAGACTACTGAAAATGTATAAGACTCCGTATAGTCAAACTCGCTAAATAGTTGTGAAGTTCACGATACTTAAGTTGTTAACGACTCTATTTCACTTAAGACTTGTAGAACGGTTGGATGAACGAGGGTCTTTATACGTTGCGGCACGCTGCGTCAGTGGTTGAAAAAGTTAGTCCAATAATTCACTTGCGAACAGCTACGAGATTGATTTCAGCTCGGAATATCAAAGCCTACATTCTGGATTGGACTCAACGTATGCGTCAGCTCATTCGCTATGTTAGGTTTGGAAACTATGTCTATGCAATATAATTGTCCTTGGCTTAGCTTGCCGAGTCCCCTGCGTTATGGTTACCTGCTTATTTGTAATGAAGATTCGAATGATATATTGGCGTTTATCATTTATGTTTTTAATATCGTATAACAGAACTGATGCTGTATATAACGAACAAAAGAATTTACAAAAACAAATCCTCATCGCAGTGACAGTGGCGCAACACTAATTAGGTCAAGCGCGAGCTTCGCAAACTCTCTAGGCCGCTGTGCGCCCTCTTAATGAACTGCTCTAGTGAAACTCGTTTTTTTAACACTATTCTGCCTACTTTTCTGGATAAGCTAGAAGTGAAGAAATCCATTATAACGACGTAATAGTAACCGGGGAAAAGGCTGAGATTTATTTTTCTAGAAAGAGTGTCAATTACCCACGTTTTCTAATCTTTTTCATACTATACATACCTAAATGTTTAACTAAGAATTTTAACTTACATAAAATAAGGCCCTTTGAGAACCGGCAACTCAATTCCTTATAGCTACTGCTTACCTTCTTACGTCATTAAATCAGTGGTACGGTATAGTCACTTACCTTATAAAGGAATATACCCTTTTCATTTATTTCTACACTTGTATGAACTATAGCAACTGGTGGATGTGCGAAATTGAAAAATTATACCTACAATATATTGTTACATCCAAGACCTCGCACAAAGAGTGGACAGCTATTTTGACGTAAATAACATCGCAGAATGTTCGCTTAGTCCTCGTAAATATCGTGAAGTCAACGTTACAGTAAAGTGGTCACAAAATATTCTGAAAATTTAGCTTCACGGCACTACGTACATAGTCTCCTTTGTTTGGCATATTTTATAGGGCAAGTAATATAATGAATATAATCTTTTGCAAGATAATAATATTTTCAAGAATATCTTGTAAGTTGTTTGTCATCAAAATTATAATGTCTATGTATTGTAAAAAGGCAGCCTCAACATTCGATTCATTTGAATATGTTTTTGCAATTCGCTGCGAGTAACTTGGGCGGTGGACTCCCTTCCATCCACTTCATCTTCAGTTGTACACTAACTTTTCCATTAGTACTTCGTTCGAAACTTGCCACTTAAATTTTCACTTAATTGCGAACAAAATATTCCGTTTCTTGGACATGAACAGAGAGGGGGGTATTTTCTCATTACGATGCAGAAATTATAAATTTTCTTATACATATATTTCTAAACCGCAAATACAAATTATATTAAGTGTCTATTGAGTATAGTAAATTTCCTGGAAACATACGAAATGTTGCAAATTTGTCACCGTAATTTTACACATAGTATTTTTTTTAATATGTCATATTTATTTTGTGATTACGATCGCAAGTTGAATGAATATCCGCAGAAAAGTATGATGATTATGAGACAGATGATGAAAAATATTAGTAAGTATATATACTTTACTTATATATATATATATATATATATATATATATATATATATATATATATATATATATTATATTATACTTTATATATATATATTAGTTAAAATAAATGTATGTTTTATCTGTTGCGCGGTGTTGCGACCCGCCCAAGGGCGCCGCACCGCCGGCCATATATCAACCGGCCCGCTTTTAATCTCGCAAGCCCTATTTATTCACATTTATTCCAAAGATATTTTCCACCGGAATTTCCCCCTTGGAATTGGTAACATTTCCCGCGTTTAGCTGATTTGTACCGCTTCTGTTATTGTGGTTTATTTTACAGAAACAAAAGGGGCTAAAATATTTCCAGTTTGTCAAAAGATGGCGGTGATAAATTATGCAGGACGCAATTCCATAACAATAACGAGACCTTAAATAAAATGGTTAGCTTGAATTTGTTTTGTTAATGTTTCATTTTATCTGAATAAAACCATCTAGCAACGTTCTCATAACTGGTAGAAGGCTCGACAGGGAATAGAGAGAGACTTATGTTACATAACGTTTAAATGAACTGTAATAAGAGATAACTGTGTGAAATTTGTCGCGCCCTGTCACATCCCGCGCTTGTGCACAAAACTCAAACCATTTCTCATTTAGATATTTTTCTTGCTATTTCTTATTCAGGCCGCGCCCGAACCTTTGAACTCTTGTCGCCTTTCTTACTTCATTTGCTCCTAGATATTTTTCCTTTAGGTTAATCTATTCCCCTTTGTATTTATTATGTTAAAAGAATACTTATTCTTGCTCACAAAACATTCTCAACGGCTTTACTTTTAATTTTATTGTTTTTTCCCTGTAATAGTTAAATTCAAAAAAATATTATTCAAGAACACAAAACAATTAAATTATGAAAAATATTTGAAGCCAATGTATTTATGTTCTATGTACCTACTGAAACATACCCTTGGAATGTGAAAAGTATTCTGGAATAGTGTTAAGAAAATACATCCCAACTGTTTTTAAACCTAACATATCAATATAATGGGTCATCAACGCACTAAGAAAATGTAGACTCAAGGATAATTCGCCTTTCTAAATATTTCCGATAGCCGACAACAGAAAAGCCATCGATTTTTCCAGCATGAATTTGAACAAAGAAGTGAGGCAAACGAGGAATTTATCACGACTAAAGCAACAACGCAAAAGTTTGGAACGTCGACAGCAACTGTTACGGTACTCCGTTTGTTGAATGCAAGCGAATCGACCTTTACATAGTCTGGTGATCGGCTGAAAACAAAATTGCTTCTTTATAAACCTACTATGTTTATGCTATGTACAGATTATGTGCAGATTAGTTTTCCCTTTAGAAACTAATTAAACTTGAAAAGCTTTAACTTACAAATAATATCGTTGTTTATTATGACTTGCTTGCAAAAACCCCTTAGCATCAGGCAACGATTGTTCAAAACTTTGTATGAAAAATGTAACAATAGTAACTTTGAAGTACTTAAACGTGAGCCTTTATGTACAAAAGCTGCCTAATGTAGACTCAAGCATTATGTGGGGTCATCGAGAACGTTTAGCTCTCATTGGGGCCATGTTTAGTGGCACGCATAGTGCTTTAGCAGTAAAATGCGTTTCAGCTATACGACCTGCATTTAGCTCGTCTCACATCTGTGTCAAGTGTAGTGAACACAGCCACGGAATAATAAATAGTAGAAGCCAAGCACATGCTGACTACTGAGTAACAGACGCGTCATATGAAATTAAATGTTTGGAGAAAAAAGACTGATGACGGTGATATTTGCAGTAGTTGAAAGTCTAGATATAGATAATTCTCCTCAGTCATATGTTTGCGTGGAGGGAAATCATTGCTCTAAATTGAACTCGCTGAAAGCCCGCCGTCACCTTGGCTCTCGGTTTATTCAATAAATGTAATTCATTAATAGGTAAGTTCTAATAAGCGCAGATTAGATAGGGAGAGAGTGTATGTACATACCAAAAGCTGAAGCGTGGTGTAGATGCCCAATGTGGCAAATATTATATTATTTGTTAAATCCCAAAATAGCTTAAAATGACGTGTTTTTTTCCTGTCCACAACGGTTAGTTTCAAAGTAAGTCGAAAAAGTTCCAAGACGTATTTTTATGGGTATCGAAAAATGTTTGTAGTCTGGACCGCAATTTTTCCGAGCTATTAATTTTCACGAAGCATTTGATAACGCTCCTGTACGTGGAAGAGTTGTATTTATATTCTATTTGTAATGTAACGTCGTGTTTTTCCTATCCCCATCCTTTCATGGTTTGTTATACTCGCGTCTTTGTAAAAAAACAAAGGTGATTTTTGGTTAGTAAATTTTTTTTAATGTTCTTCGTTGATAAAGGTTCTTTTACATTATGAAACACTAACCTTGGTCCTTAAGGCGCTAACGTGGAGTTGATTCATAACATTCAACCATCTATTATGAAGCTTTTGACCATAGCCTTGCAACAACGAAAAGCATCCATTGTTCTCTTTTGTACCAATAACAATGTGTGCGCAAAATTTCATAATGTTGAGTAGTTCGGGTGTGAAATGATTACTAACAGATTCACACACAAATTCACGTTTTTATAATTAGTATAAGAGGAGAAGAGGTTTCTTATTCTCACAAAAAACTAAACTTAAAAATAAAATTTGAAAATGTGAACATCAGAGTCGAACCGGGGTACTCTAAATTATTTATCGCCCCATAAGCTGCCTCACTCTGAGCTATTGTATCTTAACAGATGTCGGCGAAATTTGTTGTCGTATTGTAATGATATTTTATGAGTTTTTCATTGCCTGAAAACATGGCCAAAACGATGTTTTCCAAAAATAAAACCTAACTAGATAATTTTTTTGGCCCTTAAACCCCCTACACGCTAAATTTCGTTGGAGCCTTTTCCGAGATGCAGATTTCCAGATGCAAGAATGGCTCGTTTAAAGGTATAAGATATAATATACCATGCGAACTACACTGAGGTTTGTCTATCATTATTACCTTACTTAAAAGAAAAATTATTAAGCTTATAAACTAGGTAACTGCAATGTCGCTTAGCATCATACAGTACACACATACGCCAGATTTTTTTATAAAGCCGAGATTATTTATACAAGCCATTAAGATCGACTGTTACAGATTCAGAAATGAGGCGAAAAACTCGTCTATCAAACATTTTAAGACTTCTAAGTACCAAGTCGGAATACGTCCTCAGATCATTTAATGAAGATTGATGACGTCTTCGGTACGTCACACCCTCGTCTCGCGTCCTTGTCTCCCATCTATTTAAAATTCCGAATCAACTCGAAGGGAAACGGTTCTTTACTTTAGGCCGCTCCTTCTCAACATGCAATTTTATTGTCTCTTTCAGGAACCTTACATGCGTATTCTGCCGAAATACATGTTCAACCACATTTTTGCACAGAATTGTAACTTTTAAAATATTGCTATCACGTAACTCGCGTTTGTTGCACGAGTTAGCAGCTGTAGTGAGTAACAAAATAGGAATATATCGATTTCTTTATATGTATATATCGTTAGGTACTTCTGCGTGTGTGAATACTGTAAAATAAATAATTACATAGGTATTAAGAATATTCTGAGCAATGAATATTTCTGTAAGTTATTTAGCGGCCAAAAAGTTTTTAAAAGCCTAATAAGTAACGGTATTAAATCCATCCATCTCTGAAAAAACCTCTAAAAATAAATTTTAATTATATTTTTATACCTACATACATAGGTTCATGACTGTATTCCCAGAAGGGTGTTTAAATAACTACACATCAAAAACAGCCCCACGGTCACCACGGCACTTTTATATTTTTTCATATATATCTATTATTGGACAGTTCATAAAGTAAAATGTATCATAACGTATATACGCTCCAGCAGGCACATGAAGAGGGCGATACATATTCTAAGAAGCCCAAAATCAATTACGCAAAAATTACAGAAGTTGCTTTGAATTGCTTCTTAGTATCCTCATCAGCTTGAACAGCTATTCCATTTTTACCAGTCACTGGGTATTTCACATAAAAATAATAAATTCCGTCATAGGTAACTCAACTACCACGCACGCACAATTTTAACCTATATATAAAGTAGTTTCATATTCGCGTGTTATGTTTAAAATGTATTGTATTATTTCGTTTAAAAATTTCAAAACAAAACACTGGCTTTCTCTCAGAGATTGCAACTCTAAAGATGCAGAGACATTTTTCGCTTCATACAAGTTCATCATCTCTTCATACATGCCCTGGTTTCATCGGTTCTCCACCTTCATTGAATAAACTGTGAAGCAAAACGGCGGCATACATAAATGTACCCGCGTCCCGGCAGCGGCTGTTCCGGTCTTCGGAAATAGCTCCCGTGCGTACGTTTCATTATTTCCTTTATATATTTATAGCCTGCAAGCATTCTACTATGTCGAATTCATTTACATTGGAAAAAAAATTAAGTAAATATAAATTGCTTAAGCAACGTACTTGAACATTTCATAATATTTTATTAAAATTTCTATCTCTAGATTTCCTTTGAAAATAGCTCGGTTGCAAATCATTGCATGATATAAGATTTTTGCAAAAACTCAGCTTATTCTGTCTGACCCATTATTTCAAAAACGCTGATACAAGTTAAAGTACCTGCAGACTTCATCTACTTAAAGTTGTGTATTTTTTAACTTATGGGTACTTTTCCGCCCTTACATGTCAACTAATGAATAAAAATATTTAAGTGAAATATAAAATTCTAGCGTTTGTAAAAGAACTCTGCCGATGTTTATGATATCGTGTATATTTGAATAAGTGATAAGGCTACGCCAATAATGTTTGAAACAAAACAACGTTTGCCGAACACAGCTTCAAAATATTTAGAATTTCTAAATATTTAGAATTTCTTAATAGTCTTCCAAACATTTAGAATTTCTTAATAGTCTTCCAAAAATTTTATTTATTGTGAATTAAGACTATCCAATGAACTTTAATAGTATTAAGATATAAACTCAAAGAAAAAAACTCATATACATTATGAGATACAAATGAGAATATATACTCTTTCAATATGGTCTAATATATTTTCTCAAAGCAAACAAACTTTCCTCTTGCCTTCATCATGAAAGCATGATGATGGTAAAGACCTTGCCTAAGGAATGAGTTGTCCTATTTTGATCGTTTTTTTTTCAACCCCAAGGCCAGCAGGGCTCTTAACCGTTGTACCGTATAATTAAATGTCAAAGCTAAGAAGTTCTGATAGGAGATGCTTAAACGATCATAGTTTGTCCTCAGTTTTTAACTAGCGTGCATGCATAGGACACCTTATTCATCGGAAAGGGTAGATGAACACTCACATTATTCGTGATACTGTTATCCCGGACTCCAGCTCTCGTGTTGAGTGTATTCGTTCGCTAACAATATGATAGATAGGTACCCTGAAGGGAAATAAAAAGACGTAAGTATATCACCTATACGGAGGACCCTTTCCCGTATTATTGTTTATTTATCGTTCCCATTGACCTGTGATGCCCTACAAACATAATTTTACGTATCGACTCGGGATCAAAGCGAGGATGTTATTGAATTTGCTCAGCCTCAGTACATATAGACAGATCTTTGATTTTTGATGCTCCCTTTATATTGTCACACTTGAAAGAGATATATCAAAACAGTTGTATGCTTTCTTTTAGGTCGGAACCAACGAACATTTGAATAACTAATCCCGGCTAAAATTCATTGAATAAATTAAGTCGGTAAATCTATCGATAAATAAATTTATATTTATAAAGGTCGCATTAGGTAGGTTGTTCCAGAAGTTGTCGGGCCGCGGAACCCTAATGTTTATTGAAATAAAAGTAGCTTAAGTTATTCCTTGTAGCATTACCTATCTGTCAGTGAAAGTCCCGTTAACATCGGTCCAGTCGTTTCAGAGATTAACCGGAACAAACAGACCGATAGACAGAAGAAAATTTTAATAATTTGTTTTTTTTATGTTTGTACCATATATACTTTCAAATGCATTTAGTAGAATGCTGTTATTTTGGAATTACAAACAGAAACTTAAATTTTATTTATCTGTATGTATAGATATGACCACCATTTCACTCTCTATCAAGAGAGGATCTTGATAGAGAGTGAAAGAGAGTGGATATTATATCATTTTCATGGAGAAATACATAGCTATGAGCTTTCAATTAAAAATCTTTCGGATGAAGGACTGTTGACATGAAAGCATTGCTTACATAATTCAATAGCAACCAACCATACGGCGAAGTATTTTTCAAGACGTATTAATTTATTTTCAAAGATTGCCTATGCTAACGTAAACTGAAGTAGTACAGTAACAGGTAAAAAAGTCAGTAGCGAGTAACGGCACTATTGAATAAGAAATCAACCAGGGTACATAGTATTCCATTCCAACCCGTTTCATTATCTCCCAAGGGTACGGGGAGTTTTCTCATCTCCTAAAAGGGCACTAATTTTCCTTGGAGACTATTCGCTACAGTGCTAGCATCTAGTATTGATTTTCGCTATACAAAAGATTACACTGAAAAGGATATAACAAAGTGTATGTGTAAAAGGAAACTTTTCTTTGAACTTCATTAATAAAAATTGCCATCGATCTCAATTCCTCTTAAGAGCTCTGTTTACGTCGTATCGGGTATGAGGACGGGAAAGGTACTTTGAAAATACATTATGATATACAAAAATAATAATGGATACTGCATAATTTATTTTTAGTATGTGACCATACTGGTTTTAATAATGACGATACGTAAGAAGTAGGTAAAGGTAAGTGTCAATATTGCTAACGGAAAAGGATTTGCGAGATCAACTTTGTAATCTGTCTCCGTATACTGTAATTTAGAATTATATAGTGTTTGCCTGTATGAGTAATAATTATGTTTCATGAAATACAAGGATGTCTATAAGCACACTATAATATTTATCATATTACTTGTCAATTAAAAATTGTTTATGGCAAATTGTGTTTTATTAGTAAACATCCTCCTGCAAACAGACGCCAGCTTAACTAGTGTACCGACGTCGTCAGTAGTGAAGTGTGACGAGAGCAGTGCCTTCATCAATCTTCTGTAATTAGCCAGTGACGCAGGCAAGCACTAATGACGAAAAGGGCGTCCGCTCGCCAACGCCGCGCCTTAAGTACAGTCGGATTAGCACGGAAGTGCAAGACCTTATTGTATAGTATTGGCGCTTTTATTTACTCCGAAGCATAACTATTATTGAAACGTACTTTCCAATACGTTCATTTGATTGAATTTAATCAAAATACTATTGGGTTAAGCTTTGCAACGAAAGATTGTAAGCATTCTAAGGCGAATACCGAACCTGCGTCCGTGATGTTGGACATGCCTTGCTAATCTATGATAGTACAAACCAACAGCAGAAACATACAAAATATTTTTTTATAGGTACTTCCGTAATTTATAGTTTTCCTAAATGATATACAAGATCTAAATGAAAACTAATGAAGTAATCAATTCGGTAATGAGCGCAGTCATGCACTTAATTATTTCACCGTCAGTTTTCAAACTAATATAGAACATAGACCGAATTTTCAACATTGTTTCTAATCGTAAATACCTACACTAAGGAAAATGATGTTATTAATATAGCTTCAACATCCCACAACGGTCTTCAGAACGGTAAGCAGGGATGGTACGGCGCCTTCTCTCACCGAACCGATTGATGCTGACCTGATCCACGACTATACAGACCTAGCTAAAAGTTTTGATTTGAGTTGAATCTACACAGATAAATAAAATTGAAGTGTCTGTTTGTAATTCTAAAATAACAACTTTTCACCAAATACATATTATGAAGGTATATACGGTACTGACATCAGAGTATTTCTGTCTGTCTGTTTGTTCCGGGTAATCTCTGAAACGATTTTAACGAGACTTTCTCTGGCAGATAGCTAATGTTACAAGGAGTAACATAGACTACTTTTATTTAAAAAAAACTTTAGCGTTCCGCGGGTCACCCATGAAACAAGTTTACGCGGGTAAAAGCGCGTGGCACAGCTAATTCCATAATAAGCAATTCCAGAATTACAATCCATACAAATAAAAATAAAGATCAAAAAATATATGCCACATTTATTGAAGGTAAAAAATAAACGACGTGTTTAAGAATGCAATTATCACAACCATCAATCTTCGCCAAAGAGAATAATGCGGAACATATTAATTAAGGTGTGTTTCGTCCAAATATCGAAAAAGCGTGAAGTCATAAAAATGGACCAATCAATCTTCATTAATCAGCACCGATCGCGTAAGCTTCTAATGACTTGTTATTAAGTCGAAACTCCGAGCTAAAACGAATAGAATATAAATAAGGTCTACACTAACAAATGACTTATTTCGCTGTTTACTCTTCGCAAACACATAATGGGAGGCAAGTAGATCGTAACAATAAAAAGTGGCCAATATTGTGTGAACCCTATTAAATAAATCGTCCTTCTTTTCTAACTCACTAACAATTTGAAATACTTAACTGAAAGTTTTGCAACTAAGCAAAAATGGAAACACATCCATTTCATGAATACTATAGTGAAATAGTATTAATAGGGGTGATATAACACTGGATCAAAATGAACCCAAGTTTTTTTTTTACTTCCAATATCTTTTTCGGGCTGCTTATAATTGAATAAGTCCTTTGTTCGGAACTTCAATTTATGTAATGACAAAATAATAATAAAATAAGAAGGAACAAAACCCATGAGCCTAGTATTATTAAAACAACATTATCCACTGAAATAATCACGAAGTAGCATGTTACTGTAAGTTTGGCGCCCACAATTTTTGCTACGGGGCTACCCCTGATCATCTTCTCTGTAATTAATTTGTAATATTCTCAGTATTGACTGCGTTAAGGCACACTTAACACATATAATTATGCGTTTAAAATTAAAATTAAATTATAAGTCTCAAATGTAAAATGTTATGAAACCCATTGAGCTAGAAAATCGAGGACGCGTTATCGTATGTGCACCGCACAAAAATTGACTTTCAAATACCAACATCCCGGCTGTTCCTAAAAATTGTTTAAGCCGATAGCTCTCGAACTTTGTTTGGACGTTCCACATCCTCAAAATATATGCATTATTGACAGTCAAAGTACAGAAGTACCCATAAAGGTTATGTGACCTTTCAAACAGGCCATTGATTGACTTTCTCAACTGGCTGTTTGCGTAGATATAAGCCTGAATACATTACACCGTGTAGATTATACGCAAGGGTTTGCTAAGTCGCGGACATTAAGCCCAAAGTCGAAGACTCCAACTTAAGTCAACCTTTGTCGCAAATTATATATATAACGTACTTTGTCCGTATCGTTATCCATGTTATTTTCTTCTGTTACTATGTCGTAATACATAAAATTTACAAATACAAGTACATTAATATTAATAATTTGCGAGCATGATTCAAATTATGTGACCACACAAGGTACATGATCTAAATTAAGAGGAATGGAAAACTAAAAAGAAACTTATTTCGCGGCATATTTTGTAATTTACAATTAATTGAAAGAATAGTAATGTGAAAATTAAACTTAATTTTTAAACGATGCAATAAATAGATGTATACTTTTGGACTTATCCGTGAACTTAGAAATAAAACACATCGTTGATCTTTTTTGGATCATAAATATTATGTTAAATGGAACTTTCAGCGCACAACAAAACGCCTCACATGTTCGGAGGAGGACGATATCAATGTATTTGCGATCATAGTCGTATTGGCCTATTTATACCTCAGACTACATTTCAGTGTGCCAACAAAAGGGTATTTTATATATTTTTTCAATAAGCAAGGTCCTTATCGTGTTCAGTCTGCCTTCGTAAAGCCTTTATTACAATTTGTTTGTACGTCCCACAGGTATGGAATATTTTTGTGCCAATACCTTTTATTTTCTCCAGGTAATTTCAAGTCCATAATTTTGGAGAATATTTCAGAGCTGCCATCGAGAAATTCCCACCAAATGTGCGATTCTAGCCTAAACAAAAAGATAGACATTCACATGACTTTATTGGTAGGCAAACATATACTCAGTTTAATACATGAAACTTAGTTGCAAAAGTCACTTCGATTTATTTAGCCTGGTTAGAATTACATGAAGTAATTTCAGTAAAATAATGTGTCAGACTTTATACACACATTTCTTCACGTTTGAAGATATATTCTATTTTATTGTTTTTGAAAATTAGACCTCCATATTCAGCATCTATCCTAAAATGCACATTGCGCGGTTAACTTAAAAATAAATCAAAGAATATTTTTTAAATAGTTTATTTTCGTAAAGTTTTTGAGTAACCGGTGTCTCCTTGGGGTCAAAGCTATCTTTATACTGAATCACAGCCAAATTAATTTAGTAGCTTAGCCGTGAAAAGGTAGACAGACAAACAGAGACACGATAGCTTCCACCCGGGATTGTTTTATCCGGGATTATGTTGAGATACGTGTCTAGTCTGGAAATATCCAGTAGAGAGCCTTTTTTTGAAGGTGGTAATTGTGCGAAAAGCGCGAGTCAGGACCGCGAACTGGTTACCAACGTCGATACGGCCTAGGATATAGTGCTGTGAACATTCGCGTGCCCGCTGACAGATAGCAATCAGTAGCTGAACCCTCAGCACGCGTTGCTTCTAATTAATGGCAGCGTATCGCGTGAAAACGGCCCATTTGTCTCGCCCGGCGTCGGATGTTCACAGAAGAATTGTAAGCGATACAAATACCTTAAATGTCTTCAAACACTTACCTCGCCGTTCCCACCGCCCACTACAATTATAATAAATTATATCTAGATATCCTAAACACAGCCAGCCAGCTAAGGTCGGCATTGTGTTGCATTAAAGCGTTATATTCTAAATAATTTGCCATTACTTCCCTCTCGTACGGTTCGATAAATCTATGTCTATTTTAACAGACCAAGAAAAGGAAGAAGTCCGAACTAAATTCGTAATTTTATGAAGGTATAATTTCTTCGCAGATTGTAATTTTTTACACGAACTGTTTAGGTGTAAAGAAGAATGAACGTTTGAAAAAAATCCATTCCACGCACTACTTACTCGAATAAACGTATATTTCAATTGTTGGAATCATCATTAAAACCCCGGACCTAGTTCTATATAATATGGTTAGAGTGACATAAAAATATTAAATTTACTGCGGCATACAAATGAAAATTCTCACATAAATGTAAGGTTTCAGCGGCAAAGCGTGGAATGAAAGGAATCCTCTTTTATCTTATTCCATTTTAAATCACCTCCACTCTGTTCGTAGGCAACGCGATGCGATTGTGTCAGTCAACAGACAGCCACACATTTGCCCTCGTGTCGATCGCGCTTCGCCCTCATTTCACTAAGGCGATGATTAGGGCTGCCAGATACTATAATTGGATACAGGAACTGTATGATTAGTTGACTCATTTTATCTTATTATATATGTCACTAAGTCAGATGTATTTTTAGTTGCTTTATAGATGCGTATAAATAAAATAAAACTATGGGTTAGTTCACGTGATTGATAATGTTATTGTGTATGTTTCGGCATTGTCAAGCAGCGTTTGTACACAATTATTATTCAAATTTGTATATCAGAATTATGGATGAATAATTAACCATATTAATTAAATAAGTATGTTCTAAATACAGATAAATTAATGCCTTTCAAAACCTATAATTGTATGGTTATCGCCTTTGCTTAGAAGTGTTGACATCTAATTATATTCAGTGCAAAGTGGGTGTTGTGACACCATTGCTTAAGCGGTCACTTTAGAAGACATAAAGATGAGAAGCGTTGATATATAATCATATAGATACCTACACCGCTTCTTATGTACTGGTAACATGATTTCCACAGTCATTAATCGTGAGCGGCGTACGGACTAACTTTAATTAATGCTTTACTAAGATTTATGACGACTACCGGCGTGCACTGAAAACAAAAATAGATATTAGCAATAAATTCGATCCACGTAACAATTAGAGACCTAGTGATTCCAATAGTTTTCGGACACAAATTTCACTCTTTGATCGATCACGTATTTCATTTTGAAAGCGGCCATTACGAATGGTGATTATGGAAATCGGCCGCTCCTGGAATTACACAAATCGTTTCATATTTTATCACTTTTTTGCATAATATATTTTGTGTAAGCCGACGATCAGTCAGCCGACGTCGCCGGTGAAAGGTGGCTCTTCATTTGGCAGATGATTTATACATTTTTATTATTCCTCTAAATAGAAACAATCATGGGATCGTCTCGACTGTCCTATTAACTACCTCAGCTACGGAGCTTAAGATTAAAGGCTTAAATAGAACAAAGATTCGAAATTGAACTGAGCTGCGCTGATAATTTATGAAATACTGCGAGGCTTATACTATTACAGAGACGCAATTGTTTTTGTACGAGATTTATCAATATGATCAATTAGTATTGTTCGCACTTGCCTTCTCTATTTAACTACACCAGAAACAAAATAAATATCATTAACATGAGGCAAGCGAATGGTCTGCTCGCGATGCAAAGCTCTTAAGATATATTTGAATTGATTGTGAAAAGGGTTGCATTTAAAAACAATGGTAAAGTAATTAATCAATCTGCATACTGGAAGTAGATAATCGTTTCAGTAAAATTAAAATTATCTGTCTTTGTGTTTTACTTAAGAATTATGAATATCAAAAAGCCTCTTTGAAAATACAATTATCCGTAGTTAGGAGAGCCGTGCCTTTTCTTATAGCCGTAATTATATTGCTGTTGTAATTATTATAATTGCTTTCGTCGACATATTAAATTAACTCCTTTAAGGCGAATTCGTTAGGATGCTTGCCTATTGCAGGTAAATTTGAATTTATTTACAGAGGTTTCGTCCGAGTTATCTGATGGAAGAGCTCTATTATTGTACTCTGACTTTCCCTTTAAAATTCCCCTACAATACTTATTAGAATAGAATAACAAAAAAATATTATCACATAAAGTTAAATATTTGAAATGTTACATACAAGCACCTCTTTGTAGACACTTGTGGGAAACCGACAAGATATAAGTGAGTAATGTGTTTAGAGATAATATTTGATCGTTTACAATATGACACTAGTTAGTTCATTTAGCTTCTGAGCTATTTTATGTATTAGAATAAATAATAGCACGTTTTATAAAATTTGATCAAAATAGCGTGCCTACCGTGGAACCGAGCCAGTAAATATTTGAACATCAAAATATTGATGTTTACAACAAAGTACACCCTTATAATTAATATCAAAGAGCATGCTTCCTCTTAACAGTGCCTCACAAAATAATGTATAACACCACTTAACAGCACTCTCTCACTCTGCTTTGTACAAAGGAGCATAATATGATGGGTTTTATGAGCTATTCTGAAATTACCCGGCAAAGGCTTCGCATCGGTCCTACTGTTCGAACAAGTATGAAAGTATTCACTAACAATGTGAAAAGGAGGTTGTCCTTCTTATCTCCCGTACTGCCGTTCGGCGTCACAGAGTCATGGGACGATCTCGATCCGCGATTGTATCACGCCGTGCACATTTACTGGCTCAAATTTTACGGAATGTGGTACAACAACTTCTCGGCTAACACAGTTCAATTTTGGCTCTACATGGCATACACTCTCCTCGTATTATGGCTAGTATGTTTCATGCCTGGTTTCGGCGAAATAGTTTATTTACTGAGACGAAGGGAAAATATTGGCGACGTAGCTGAAGGGTATTTTCCGTTTGCTTATACATATTTTGTTTTGATCTAATCTTGCGATACGTTTATACTGAAAAAACTGCGTGTGGTTTCATAGGGTTTTTGTTACAGGTTATATCTATTCCTAAGTGAAATGTACACATATTTCAAAGTTGCTGTATTTTGGCTTAATAAGGATAAGGTAGTAAATCTCCTGAAATTTTTGAACTGCGAGGAATTCAAGCCAAAGGAGGCGGAGCACAGGGTAATTATACGCAAGAGTATAAAAGCGGCGCGCTTCGTGATGACGTTCTACTCCACTATGTGCGTCGGCGCAGTGTCCGGTACATTTTGAATTACAAATATCATATATCTACCTACCCCCATAGGATACAGGCGTGAGCACGTACTAGGAACCTGAAAATTTTGATATATATCTGCGAGATTTTCTTTTACAAGGTGCGAGTTAATTGCAATTTGTACTAGGAATTCGGTCATATGAAATCATAACACCGCAGATGTGAAATGTTCCTTCAATCCCCAATAGCCGAAATACAGCACCAATGTTAATATGTTATTCGTACTTTACCAGGAATCGTACATAAAGCGAAAACATATTGAAATTCAATATGTTTTTCCACAGTAGGGATTATAATGCCTTTGACGGAAAACTTCGATATTCTGCCCACAAATGTAGAATACCCACTACTTGATGTTTACAAATCGCCGACCTACCAATCCCTTTACATCCATCACGTGAGTAAATATACATGTATATTCATTATATGATAAAACCGCCTTGTAGTTTCTACTTTTTTAAATCTTGTAACGAATGTCAATGTCATGTTTCTAAAAGATAAAATGTACGAAATATATATTTTTTCACTCTTTTTGCCGAAACTTACACCTATCTTGTTATACGTTATAAATCATATGATCGTAGCGGTTTTTTTTCTATGGTCAATATGATCTCCTAATTTTACGAGCTATCAAATGATATGGTACGAAAAAAGTGAGATGTTCTGGAAAACTACTGTACAGGGATTTTCAAATAAAATCTAAATCTTAAAATAATCTATACAGTACAGATAAATAAAATTGAAGTGTCTGTTTGTAATTCCAAAATTACACCTTTTCACTAAATGCATATGAAAATTTACACGGTAGAAAAACTAATTCTTAAAATTTCCTCTGTCTGTCTGTCTGTCTGCCGATTTTGACGGGACTTTGACTAGCTGATAGCTAATGTGACAATTAATTAAAAAAACATCTTAGGGTTCCGCGGGCCATCCATCAAATTACTACGCGGGTGAAACTACGGGACTAGTAGCTAATAAATGGATAGATTAAAAAAAAAGAATTGTATACGACTGTTACCTTTTGAGAAAAAATACGAGCTCTAAGCCTAATATCCTGACACAAAGCACAAACGCGCTAATTATCGACTCTATAATTAATAATGGCGCCACGCACACCAAAACATGAGAGATTAATTAGCTCTATTCTAATGAGAATAATGCACTGGATAATTAACTGCTGATTGCCTCCACAGATTTATTATAAGCCAGCGACTTGCATCATCGACGGCGTCATGGACACCATACTCGCTGCCTTTGTTGCCTCTGCCAGTAAGATTATGAGCGTTATTTCTATTTTTAAGAATGCATACACATACATATGCTATATTCCCCGAAAGGGTAGGCAGAGGTGCTGTCATAGTAACACCCACTTTTCACCGAAGATGATGAAGTGCCAACGTGCCAGATGGTGAGTCTATCGCCTTCTTGGGAACTAAACATACGTCATTGAGTTACTTCTGAGATATATGCACAACATCGTGAGGAAACACGATGTTTTTCTTCACCATAAAGCACGTGGTGCGAAATCCTTTCATAAGTTCCTTTATAGAAAATTTCATTGGTACAGGCCCAGCTGGGATTCCAGCTTGCGTCGCTTGCGTAGCAGGCGACTTCCCCAACCCCAAGGCCACCGCGGCTCTTTTATAAGACTGTGTTTTTTACACTAAGGTCATGTAATTAATAGATAAGGTAGATACAATTAATTGACATAGAGCACCGTGACCTTATTAAATAAGTTCAACATTTCATTCATCAAAATGAATCTTAGTCATTACCTGTCTCAAATATAAATTAGTGCTTTAACGTCTACCAGCTTCTCTTGGACAATTATATTTCTTTTTAACATTACTATTTTCTTCTACTAATCTAGTTTAACAAAAAGAGATCTGAAAAACATTGTTCAAGTGCTTCACTAAGTATCCTCGTTTACTTAGTTCACCATAAGAAGCCCAATAACAAAAACTATATTACCATTATATTTACATTACAGTTGGGCAAATAGAAATATTAGCGTTTAATCTTCGTAACTTCGACGTTGTGGCGGAGCGGCGACGCAGGAGAGCCATTACAGGGAAGAAATATATCGAAGTATATTCCAAGCGGTATTACATGCGCTCCATTCTCAGAGACTGCATCGTACATCACACTAGTATTATACGGTAATTTATTAAACTATCCTCTCATAACCGCTTAGCGTCTGGATTCTTCTAGCTTGAACATTCAATTTCTTTCGAGAAAAAACTTCATTTTCAATAAGCTTTGGAGAAATTTTGGATAAGACTGAAAGGATCACATTGTGACATTTATATTAAGATGAATGTTTTAACTGAAAGGAAACAAAACAGACCTTTATTATGGTACTAGCGGACGCCACGCGGTTTCACCCGAGTAGTTCCCGTTCCCGTGAGATTACTGGCATAAAATATAATAGCCTATGCTACTCGCTGATCATGTAGCTATCCATTGCTGAAATAATTTTTCAAATTGGTCTAGTAGTCTTGGAGCCTATTCAATGAAAACAAAAAAATCTTTGCTCTTTATAACATTAGTGTAGATGAACATTTATCGTTAGACCCGTGTAAAATTGTCAGAAAAATGTTGTCTGTGTAGTAAAACTATCTCAAAAGAAAGGGTATATTACAGTCTGGCCCGCTAAAATAAGTCCCGAATTCTTGGTGTTACGTAGGCATTATAGCAATAACAATCCATCGAAAGTAATTCATTGTTCATTCCATAAATAAACCAATCATTATCTAAGATACAAATTTCGGTAGTGTCAATTATAAGCCTTCACGGCAACGACAGTAACTCAATATAAGACAGAAAAGAAATATAGGAGCAAGGTAAAGAGTAATTAATATTGGTATGAAAATTGGAACAACAATATCACTGTGGACTATAAACACCAATTACCTTCAATAAACAATATTCGTGACGCCTAAATCTCCCAAACGTGATTACCTTATAATTGATTTTCATTGAAGTTGTTCCGGTTGAAATTATCATTGTGTTTAAACTTTCAGATATGTGTCTATGATTGAAAGCGCGTTCAGTGTAGCGTCGGCTCTACAGTTTATGTTGAGTGTTATGGTCCTGTGTTTGATAGGCATTCAGTTTCTATCTGTAAGTATACATTATAATATACATCCATATACACACAGAGAGAAAAAGGCACTCCACTCTAGACGTACATTGACGAAACAAGCTATGGAATTTACTTCAAGATAAGCATATGTTTACGTACGTAGCCATTGCTACGCGACTGCTACGTAAGTGCTACGTTGGTGCTACGCAACTCATTGCACTTGGCTTCAAATTTCTTGTTCAGTCTCATCCCAAATCTAAAACTTTTTTAAGAATAACCCAACCCTAAAATCTACTATTTACGATCGCATTAATATGTTTGTTTCATTGTTATTATTTTATTCTAAAAGTTACCCACAACCGAATCAAGAATATTTAATTATTTGTGGTTATAAATTCTAGTCGTACTGTATTATGACATCAAGATAGCCAGAATCAATTCACCCCACCATTTACTCAGAATTAAGTAATATAAAATTCCCTTTTGTCTTGGTAAATTTATTTAAATTCCACCCACAGGTATCATCGAGACAATGAACTAAAATTGGAATTTCACTGAGTGCTCAACTCAATGCGTTGTGAAAGCGACAATTTATTCAGACAGTGTCTCGTAGAAAATGTCTTGCAATCATTACGTAATGCAATTATAAGTACACGATAATGATTGCAGACTAAAACAATATCAGTTTGTTGGTGATGAGAAAATCGTATTTAACGTTGTCTACGTGTAGCCATAACAATAATATTTTAATATAATATTAGAAATATTTTTTAATACTACGATGGAGCCAAAGAAGACTACTTATAGCCCGTAAGGGGTTATGATGTTGCAACCTATGAGCCCTTATAGCGCCAACGGCGTCACAAAGGCGATGTGCACCACACCACCTCTTCCCTAATGTACAATTGGTGACCACAGGAACACAACACTGCTCGAAATATTAATATATTATTGTTTATCTTTTATAATATTAAAAGTTTCTTTAGAGCATACTCAATAACCCATACTCACCAACAAAAAATGTCGCTTGCTCGATATTTCATGTCATATTAGAGCACTTTCTATTAGATTGAAGAGCCAACCAGTCATCCGATGCAGATGGTCTGGATGGCCATTTATCTGACGTGTATGCTGGTTGAGGTGTTCATACTGTGTTGGTTCGGGGACGAGCTGATTTGGAAGGTACTTTTCTTTTCAAATACAAACTTAAATGTCAATAAGATTTCAGTTCTAAAATAAATTAATGTTTATATAAATAGGAAATAATCATAATATTTTATCCCAGGGAGCTCCTTGAAGGACGTTAAGATAGATCCTTAAAGGAGCTCCTTCACATCTAGTGAATAATATCTTTGTCTAAAATTCAGCGTCATTCAATGAATTTGGTCTTCCTGGGTATATTTGCTACATATGCATCTATATCACGAGCAAACCTTAAATTAATGTGTGTAACCAAATAAATACTATTATCCTAGAGTATGAACCTCCGTCAAGCGGCGTTCGAGGGACCTTGGCTGGAATTAGACTCAAAGTCATGCAAGTACGTCATAATTTTCCTTGAGAGGTGCAAGCGTCCTATGAGAGTCACCGCGGGGAAGATATTTACCCTCTCTCTAGACACCTACACCGTGGTAAGATGTTTTATGACCGAACAATTTACTTACTAGCTCTTAACAAAGTAGAAAGATGGGTTTTTTATATTTAAGTTGTGGCCGTGAAGATATTTGACCACATCACTCTCTGGTACTTGAGTATGAAGTATTATTTATGCTAACCAACCTAATCAGAAGTCCCTGATTGGGAGATGTATAAAAAATATTTAATCGCTAATTTTAAAAAATACATACATATGCTCAAGCCTGTATTCTCCGAAGGGGTAGGCAGAGGTGTTGTAATCACAACACCCACTTTTCACCGAAGATGATTAAGTGCCAACGTGACAGATGGTGAGTCCATCGCCGTCTCAGAGACTTTACATACGTCATTGAATTACTTCCCCGAAATATGCAGGTTTCCTCACGATGTTTTCCTTCACCGTGAAACACGTGGTGTGAAATCACAGTACATAAGTTTTTTAGAAAAACTTATAGGTATAGGCCCCGCTGAGATTCGAACTTGCGTCGCTTCCGTAGTAGGCGACTGCTCAAACCTCAAGGCCACCATGGCTCTAATATTATATTAATCTCTTATCTTAATATCCTAATACTCTTATATTAATTTTAAATTTTTTTTTTTATTTCTCTCCTGTGACTAAAACG
This sequence comes from Watsonalla binaria, assembly GCA_929442735.1. Taxonomy (NCBI): domain Eukaryota; kingdom Metazoa; phylum Arthropoda; class Insecta; order Lepidoptera; family Drepanidae; genus Watsonalla; species Watsonalla binaria. The sequence continues at coordinate 6,464,876 of OV838932.1, forward strand.
TTTAATTTCAGCTTATCAACTGGGCCTACAAAGCGTTTGCAGTTATGAGGAACATGAAGAAATAAACATGCACAATAGTAAAACAAATGTCGGCCATGCAATTACGTTGCACTGCACCGTTTCGGAATGCATAGAGCTCGTACACCACAATTCATTTTAGGAATACTTATTTTGCGCGATGTACATAGAACGATGAGTTAAATTACCCACTGAAACGCGTTTTTCGGAACGGGAATATAAAATTTCGGTAGATGAGACAAGATTGTAATCCAATAAATGTTTAAGAATAACTTTAATATCTATAATTTTTTGGGATTAAATATAATTTTATTTACATGAAATATAACATTTGAGTAACTTATTGCTAACAATGAAAAAGGAAAAATATAATAAAAATAAAAATTATAAATAAAACACGGAATTTAAATTAGTGTCTGCGGGAATGGTGCCCAGTAAGCTGGCTGCGTTACCTCGCTGGATCGCTAAGCTAATCCTCTGACCGAGGTAAGAACCAGCTCGACGGTCACATATCTATAATTACTTAGATTTTTCAGCAACCCTTATAATCGTAATGCATGAACTCTCTGCTATCATAATATAACATAATCTAAAAAGTTCCCGCGGTTCCAAATGTTTAGTAAAAACTCTGTGAAAAAACAACACTGACATTTTGAGAAACAATTATAATGAGTTTCTATTTCAGAACCAGGATGATACTCCAGTGTTCATCACCGATACACGAAAATAATATCTTCCTAACGGTCTTCCTACTATAGTGCCGTCACGAGTTTTTGAGCTATTGACATAATGAAACATAAATAATGATAGTTGGACCGAGACAATAGATGTCCTTGTGACGTAGGTAGCTGAAAGTTGGTACACGTCGCATTGTACCAATAATCCTCGCGAGCCGCTCGCTTCAACTTTTCCAATTCCGCCCGCCCATTTCTCAGGACTGCCGCACTAATCCGGGATTGTCACAACTTTCATACCCGGGAATATTCAAAAATGTTTTGAATGCCACCGCGTCAAAAACTACAACAACTTTGGCCCAATTTGTTTGGAAACTTCCACAATCCGCGACGTCGTTTTAGGAGCCAACTCCATGTTTAACAGCTTTATTCAATAGACGAAACGAATCAACAACTTTATTGTTCTTTACTTTTATCCTGTTCATTAGCTCCTTTATCTCTTACTTTAGCACAACTTAGTTTAACTAACTGCTTGGTACTTACTCGGAGTAAACGGTTCATGTTAGACAAGTATCTAATGCTTAATATGTACTTGGATATAATATAAGGTACGACATATTCTATCTCTTGGTTATGTGTGATATTTCATTCCATATTGATGGAAGAATGACTACATCGTCGACCGGCGCTGCCGACGCATGACAGACCAAGGTGTCCGAAGATGTCCACACTATCTCCACAATAACACCGATGAGGGACAATACATTTTGCGCCTAAACGCAAACAAGCACACAATCTGAATGTTGTGTCATCCAGAAGCGTACCTATGTTTAAAGATGGTAAGGCCTGAAGCCAAAGACCAGACTCCCATTTAGCTACTGCCAAGAGGCGAGCCCGTTTTTTTATTTTATTCCTAAGAACGTAACGCAAATTTACACTTGACCTCTTGACAACTAATTTTAATATCAATTGGCTTCTGCTTTCCTTTTTAACTCCGATATGGTAGCATTAGCAAAAACATTTTGAGGGAAGGCATGGAAATAACTATTATTCGAGTGTAAAACTTTAAGAACTATGTACCACCGCATGATACTTTATTATTACTCAATATCTATAATCTATCTAGTTTGGGGTAACGTGCGTACCGACAACCGGATCCATTACAGTACAATATAGTACGGGAAACACTGGAATTCCAGACAATAATAAGCCTATATTTATTCTGTACCTACAACACAGCCATTAGCACATTACGACACGAACGTGCATAGCAGAGACATATGTCTGCAGCCTAATAGGTATACGTATAGTTCAATAATTAACGTGGCCGCAACGCAGGGTAGGTATATACGGCCAAATAATCACGTTTGGTAATTAGAAACTATCGCATTGGTAAACTCAATACTAGTTACTCGTTCAGACATTAACGATACTCCTATCTGTGTAATAAATGGAAACGCAAAATAACAATAACATTTCGCTCCAAGCTTAACTATTCTCTCACGCTGCAAATATAAAAAAGCAATTTTCTCGACTTATAGACGTAACTTCCTCTGAAAGTTACTTTCCGTAACTGAAAGGCCAATATCATCTATCACATCACATTTAACACTAGAACGAATAAAGTTTTCTGTTTGCGAAGACGAAACCATTGGTAGAGAATTTCTATATTTAATTGGTGTGCTGTGTAAGTTTATACATTTACTTACATCTTTTGTGAATGTTGTTTAGATATACATTTTGAAATCCAGCCTAAGGATCACACCATTGATGTGTGCTGGTGTAGATGTGGGTATTGTGTGTGTAGATACACCTCCATTGTCGTGGCTTCTCTAAAGCCAGTATTGTGTTAACATAATTAAGCAAAGTGCATATTTGTGTCACGGAGGTTCGTTTGTCGCCTCCTGTTTGTGGCCTCATCGCCTGTGATTACGAGATTGCGTATACTTTAGCACGCCGAGGGCACACCTTATTTTAATGGATCATTTTATTTGCATTCGTACATACGTACAAAGGCAGCTAAGCATATCTTGAACAAATCAGATATCTATCTAGGGGCATTTTTTATAATTGCAATTCAATCGATATAAAACCTTTGTATGACCATAAATCGAAAGCTTATAATGTCTAGACGTATTCTTGTTAGTAATATTCATGGAACAATCTGTTTTCGTATGCAACTTAGATATTGATTAAAGATATATATTAAAATTTGATTATATATATGATATTTATTAATTATATATGACAGATTTGTTTATGTAGGTAGGTAAATAACTATAAATCTGTGAAGATAAACTATTTCCCCTAAAACAAACTGAAACGATTGCTAAAATATGTTAGTATCTCGGAGACCCACAAAATCAACCAAATGCATCCCTCAAAATTATTTGCAAAGCGCTCGTAATAGCCTGTCAGAACGAACGGTGCGATTGCCTAGAAACATGTTTGCATTAACAACTAAATTATACATAGGTACTACATGTACCCCCTCGCATGCTACTACAACTAGTAAGTTTTAGTATTGGGAACAAATGTAAATTAAGTAAGAGGCTCAATCAGCTTACCAAAATCTAATAAGTTTAGTAAAACGAAAGTCGTAATAAGGCGATAAAAATACTCCTGGCCTCTAATAATTTCTGATTTAAATAGGACTATGTTAGTGGAATATTTGAATCTGAGGTTTGAATCTATCAATTATTATGTTCACTACCTTACTTTGGATATAGTAAGGTGGTGTTAATTTACGAGTATATTCGAATATTTAAGTCGATATAAGTAGATAGGATCTACCTAAATACTTACAATTCCGTCACAATAAATATACCTACCATCTACGCTTAGGCCATTGCAAGTACTTATTTACATTTATCTTTAACAATAGTTCTTAGAATTGCCAAAATTAGTTTATACTTCAAGTTCCAATATATTATAAACAATAAGGGCCTCGCAATAGTAGCTAACTACATAGTTCTCCCTGCCTAGACACGACACTAGAGGAGAAGTAGATGATAGATAGTGATAAAACAGCTATCTAAACACGTACCGTACCTACCTACGGATTATTTCCTCGATTCTATGACCGTAATCTCCTTGCCAGGCGGTAAACATGCATGCCTGCCTAAAATAACAGCCCTATCTGAAGCTTATTGAAACTAAATTATATTTACCTAAACTTACCTACTTACATCGATACTTACTTACGTAATAAGGGCAAAACCGAAAACGGAACGCGACGATAAAATTGAATTTCCCGTTTCAGCATTAGTTATGTCGGTCACGTTATAGGCAATTACTCGTACGACTACCGAGCATATCTTCAAGATAAACATTAATCCATTAGCATAATAGTACGACACATAGTACTCTCATAAACTGTGGCTACTGAGGGAAACCGACACAGATGCCGCGCATACGATCTCGTCACAGCTCTTTGACTCCATCTACGCTCTTCAAGTGTAAGGTACTACAGTCTACTTTCTTACAAAACAACACTAAGGTCCTTTCATAGATCCGTTACATTCCATTAATTTTACAATAAATATCTACCTGCCTCACAAATCGGCTCCACTTTCCGCCAACCGTCCGTGCACACAAACTTTGTTCCAAACACCGTATAGCTACCGATTCAATTCCTTAGAGCAGGAGTTGATGGCTTCATTGTTTGACCCGCAAATCTATTGATCTGGTTCAATTCAGTTGGTCGACAAAGTTTCACTGAAATTGTATTAAAGTATTCGTCCATAACTCAAGTGAAACAAGAAAACGAGGATTCAACCTCAATATGTGCTCAAGGTGTCGCTATTCAGTGAAGCGAAGTTAAAGGAGCAAAGTTTGCAATTCGCCCCCGGGACCGATCCAAGTTCTCTGTTGCAATAAATAAGGATTTTAGCGACAAATTACCACACGAAAACGTTTCACCCTTTACTTTGGTAAGTTTGGAACTACTTAGTTAAAATACAATACAAATGGTCCACACATTTGAAATCTAATATTCTAAGCAGCTTTGGCTTATGACTCAATAGGACAGATGCAAATGATGAGGCTTATTTATAAGTACTTATATGCCGAGTGAAAATGTAATATTAGGATAGGTTTCTAGGTAATGACAATGTAAAGGTGGTATAATAACACTTGTAGGTACTTCATCAGCTATAGCAATGTAGATTTTATACAACACGCACTTATGCTGTAATACCTGCTTATATTTATGAAGTGTATTTTGACGGGAGCAATCTTATCGCCAGTAGACTGATGGTATTATTAAAATGACGATGCTCCTCAGTTCTCATATTCCTCAACGCTCACAGATTTAAGGGCATGTCTGTTTCAGGGAGTATAATAAAGACATTTTCCAGGGTGATAGAGCGTCCGATATCTTATTACAGCGAGCTTGTAAACTGACGAAACGCTCCTTGAATCACCGCCTTTATAGTCTGCGCTGCCGATATTCACCTTCTTGTACTTTTCATCGGAAACATGTTACGGACAAAAAGCAACTATGTTTTAAGTTACATAAAGCTGCTTCTAGCAAAGTATAATGCGGGCTGATATACCTCGGCAATTTTTTTGTCGACTGTGATGGATAAAGGGAAGGAGATGAGTACAACGTGATTGAAAATGCCATTGATGAAAAAAATTGTTTTGCTCATGAAAAAAAGATGTGGTCAAAATATTATTTATAGTATTCTTAAGTAGGTAGGTAGGTAGCTAACTGCCTGAGTACTTGCTGATTTAGCTCCTAGCATTATTAAGTTAAGTAGTCGCTGTGCCTATTAGGATGTAGTCGTCTTTATATGATGCAGAACCAGCAAACTAAGGCAAGTGTAGGTAATCTCGATGTAGGTAGGTTTAACCTATTAGCGGTAGCAAAATAAGTGCAAGCGACGAAGATAAATATATTTATTTCTTTACAGCTATGTAAAGAGAAAAAATGCTTTACGTTCGTTACGTAATTTTTTTGGATTCGTACTTGATTCGTATCGTGTGTACTAATAATAAACGATTTCTATTTCTGAACTTAATATTCTGTGCCTTTCTATTTCTGAACTTAATATTCTGTGCCTTTCTATTTCTGAACGAAATTATTATGCCAATGTCGCCAGCTAATAAATAAAAATAAAAACTAATTCGTCGAAGAAAGACGATGAGGTATAATGTTACTGTCTACATTTTCAATCAATGAGACAAGAAAATGCTACACAGTGAGAAAGAAAAAATTTAAATAATAAGTACTACGTACAACTTACAATTTCTATTGAATCATCAGCATAAAACATTTTGAACTTACAACATTCAGATGATGCGTCACCCATAATATCTTGTCAATGTCAAAGTTGTCAAACCTAACCAAACGTCGATCGGCAGCTCAGCTGCAGATGCGGTCACTGCAGATATTTTCTGATAAAACTATTGATTCTTATACGAAAAGTACTCATCATCAATAAAATATCATGGGAGACTCCCTAGACGGGAGCGAGAACGCTCCTGAGGCTCAGAATGTCGTTGTAGTCGACTTTCAAGACTTTGCAAATTACTTGCGCAGAGCTGCAACGGTACTTTTGCCCGAAGACGACATCGTTCCACCGACTTTGAACGCTGCACTCGACGACAAAGTGAACCAAGACTGCATTAGAAAGTTCATCACCGATCCCCAAGTGTCTTCGTTGTACGTGCAACGATTTTCACTTAAAGGTGTGTATTGCCAAGCTACCCACCCATTGATTTTTATTCTCATTTGCATTTTAGAACTAAAAACGTCGAACTACTTACCTATGACATCATATCCAACATAACTTTGCTAAACTATGTTAAATTGTAGATTTACATCTCATAACTTAGGCAAAATTATGATTTAGATTACTGTAATTGTTTTTTAAATATTTAAAGAGTACTTTTTATAAATACTTACACTATAAAAAATATCTCAAATAATAAGATGTATAAAATTTATCACATTCTTGATAGTCTGTTGGTTGGATATTTTTTTTACATTTTATTATCTTTAATATTTTCCACTTCAAACTTATGCAGAGTTATGATTACTTAAATGTATCAACAAATTCTTCTCACCTTTGTAACATTACCAATGTGGAATTTTATTTAATGCTAAATAATACTGCATGCAGATATATATTCTCTTTAGATACTTTATCCTGGTCTCACCTGGACTTCCATGTCAAGCCATTAACAATTGTATTGTATTTTTTTTATAGAGGATGATAGTGAACAGCCGACTGAAGGAGAAGAAGAGAAGGAAGCTGTCACTTACCAAATTGGAAATGAGGTATTACTTATAAATTTTGCACACATACAGCAGGATATTTTTACAGGTGCCATAGAGTTTTGTGCACTCAATGAAAATTGTAGAGAGAAACAGTGTACTTGTATACTGAGGAAACCCAAAAATGACAGTGTTGCACACACTCAGGCATACAATTTGCGACAGTACCTATACCTATTCAATGTTCTACATACACTTACTGCTTTGTATTGAAACAAATAATGGTTTTTAGATTGTAGGTTCCACCAAACTATATCTATTACAGTGGCACCCAGCAGCAGGATTAACTATAATGGATGCTTCCTACTAATATATAATAAATAAATTCTAAATTGTTCCAGTTTCTCTTTGTTTCCCTTTCTGACAAGTTTACAATCACAAAAATTTAAAGCTATCTGATTGGCAAATTATAAAACCATAAAATGTTCCAACTTAACCTAGTACTAGATTTTTTTGAACATACATACATACATATGCTCACGCCCTGAATTCCCCGAAGGGATAGGCAGAGGTGTTGTTATCACAACACCCACTTTTCACCGAATTTGATTAAGTGCCAACGTGACCTATGGTGAGTCTATCGCCGTCCCAGGCACTATACATACGTCTTTGTATTACTTCTCAGAAATATATATAGGTTTCCTCACGATGTTTTCTTCACCGTAAAGCATGTGGTGTGAAATCACTGTACATAAGATTTTTTAAAAAACTCATTGGTACAGGCCCCGCTGGGATTCGAACTTGCGTCGCTTGCGTAGCAGGCGACTGCTCAAACCCCGAGGCCACCACGGCCACCACATTTTTGAAACATGTATAATATCATTATTATATAAAATAAGAATGACAATGTAAAATTTTCTTTTAGTAATATATAACTACCAAACCCAAATAGGGTGAGGTAAGATGATAATGATGATAACCACAAAAAAATTTTTTCGTTTAGGTCCACTTCACTTCTCCGAGGGTGGCAGCATTTGTGTGCATCAAGCGTGGTGCAGTCATTGAAGCTGATAAGTCCATCCATAGCCAGCTGCGTCTCATCAACTTGTCTGATGGTTCTCCATACGAGACACTCCATGCTTTCATCAGCAAAACCATGGCTCCATTCTTCAAGAGCTATGTCAAGGAAAGCGGAAGAGCTGACAGGTATTCTAGAGAGTTAAATTTCAATTGGTTTGATGTATCCATCAATCACACATATCTTTATTTGATTAGATGTTTTACAAAAACACTCAAAGACATAAAATACAATATGCAAGAATATAAAAGTTACAACTGGGCTTTTACTTAGATGAACCCTTTATTTGAATGTAATTAGGCAGTGTTAGAACCTTGAGGCCATTCACAGAGGACATAGCATCTACTCTTAATGTCTTTTGACTCACTGTGAGCATGAATAAGTACAGAGACAAGACTAACCAAAATGTTTTTATTAATCACAGGGACGGAGACAAGATGGCTCCATCGGTTGAGAAGAAAATTGCTGAACTTGAAATGGGCTTATTGCATCTCCAACAGAACATTGACATTCCTGAGATCACTTTACCTGTGCATCCCCTAGTGGCAGCTTTTATCAAAAGGTATTAGTTATGAAACAAAAAAGTGATCATATACTGCCACCATCCCAGAAAGGTCCAGAAGGAGTAAGCAGACAGAGCATGATTATTAACAATATGACAGACGAGAGATGAGAGATGAAGAAAAAAGTTTTTCAATAATCATTATTCCAGGGCTGCCGATGAGGGTCGCAAGCCTCGCGTCGCCGACTTCGGTGACAAAGTCGAGGATTCAACATTCTTGAACCAGCTGCAGAATGGAGTCAATCGCTGGATAAAGGAGATCCAAAAAGTCAGTCATAACTTGTATTAACTTTGTTAAACTTATTTTCAAGTACTTTTACGTATGTGTTTTTTGAACAGGTCACCAAATTGGATCGCGACCCTTCAAACGGCACAGCCCTACAAGAGATTTCCTTCTGGCTGAACCTTGAGAGAGCTCTCCATCGCATTCAAGAGAAGAGAGAAAGTATTGAGGTACTTACACCATCTTAATTATATATATCTATTTAAATTAATTTAATTATTTTAGGAGCCGTGGTGGCCTTGAGTTTTGAGCAGTCGCCTGCTACGCAAGCGACGCAAGTTCGAATCCCAGCGGGGCCTGTACCAATGACTTTTTCTAAAAAACTTATGTACAGTGTTTTCATACCACGTGCTTTACGGTGAAGGAAAATATCGTGAGGAAACCTGCATATTTCTGAGAAGTAATTCAATCACGTATGTAAAGTGTCTGAGACGGCGATGGTCTCACCATCTGTCACGTTGGCACTTAATCATCTTCGGTGAAAAGTGGGTGTTGTGATTACAACACCTCTGCCTACCCCTTCAGGAAATACGTGTTTAAGTACCCTATATCCATCCTTTGTGATCAATGCTATTCCTATACCAAATTTCAACAAAATGCGTTCAGCAACGAAAAGTAAAATGTATTCATAAGATGGTTCTACATTTGAATCTATAAATGCTCTCCTCATTTGACATATCACAGAACAGTTTTATATTAATATGGGATTGTTAAATCAAATCAAGACTTTCTTTACAGGTGGCTCTTACCTTAGAAATTCTGAAATATGGCAAGCGCTTCCACGCCACTGTGTCCTTTGATACTGACACTGGTCTGAAGCAAGCCCTGGCCACTGTTTCGGATTACAATCCGCTTATGAAGGACTTCCCTATCAATGACCTCCTTAGTGCTACTGAGCTGGAAAGGATCAGGTAAGAACAGCATGCATAATTTAAAATATTTTAGTTTATGTTGAAAATGTTGATCTAATGATATGTTTTCCTTTTAATAGGCTGGCAGTCCAGCAAATTTTTTCACATCTCCGCAAGATCCGTTCTACAAAGTACCCTATCCAACGTGGGCTTAGACTTGTCGAAGCCATTTCTAGGGATCTCGGACAGCAACTCTTAAAGGTACTTATATCAAATTTCTCTCTTCTAATAATTTTACTCGTAGATTCGGCCAGCTGCAAACGGGGCTTTTAAGCTTCTTAGGAGGAGTGATTTTAACCAATATTCACACATTTCACTAGATCAGTCATTAAAAAATCATCAATATACATCCAATAAGAAGAAAGTACATGACGGGTATGTTCAATTTGTATTACTATAGATTATATAGATGTAAGATTTGAAAGTGTATTGTAATAATTTCCTTTACATAGGTACTTGGTACTCGCCGCCTGATGCACATCCCCTTCGAAGATTTCGAGCGCGTCATGACGCAGTGCTTCGAAGTGTTCTCGTGCTGGGATGACGAGTATGAAAAACTACAAGGCCTTTTGCGGTGAGAAATATTTTTATATACTACAAATTTGGTAAGCGGTTACTGCAACCTATGAACGTGACCAATAGAGTGTCACTCGCGCGTTGCCTGCCTTACAACGAATCGAATTACTGTGCCAACATAATAAGAAACGATAGAGTCGTTTCCCCTCATAGAGCACGATTGTAATAATATTGTGTTTTGTGTACATTTAGTGATATTGTGAAGAAGAAACGAGATGAACATCTGAAGATGGTGTGGCGCGTATCTCCCTCGCACAAGCGGCTCCAAGCTCGTATGGAGCACATGCGTCGTTTTCGAAGACACCATGAACAACTGCGCACTGTTATGCTGAGGGTAAGACATATGATAATACAAAAATGGTATGGTAAAGGTGAAGTAATTGACAACAAAATAACACTGTCGCCTTCTTGTATTGAGTTGTATGTTGCACACAAACAATAAAATAATTAACTTTAAACAATAAAATATTTATGTTGCCTCTATTGTACTAAACTGAATATTGATAGGTACAAAAAAATACGCCTACAATCATTATTTTTGGAGGTTATATCGCTCACCTAGCAATATAATGACACATCGGCAGTATATAATGATCTGCGCTGTATATGGGATGTAAAAAACAGGCATCTCATCTCATACCTACTAAAAAGGCTAGTTTCCGAACTGGTGGTAATTTATCGACGTTCATAAATGACTTATTAAATGCCTCAACTGAAAAAATAATTGTCATAAACACAGGTGCTGCGTCCCCGAGCCACCGTAGCCACAGAAGCCGGTGCTGGAGGTGAGCCCGCCCAACCACACTCGCTTCCAATGGATGCTGCTGATGCCAACGCCATTGCAGAGGTAATATTTTCTTGTGCATTGATTTTGTGAAATAGATGAATGTATAATTTATTCATCAACTGTTTGATTCTCAATTCGCAGGTTAACCTGGCTTATGAGAACGTTAAAGAAGTAGACTGCCTTGACATTTCACGCGAGGGCTGCGATGCTTGGGAGGCAGCTGTGCGCCGATACGAGGATAGAATCGGTGAGACAACAAACAAATAGCTTAAATTTCAATCTCAACTGCTTCAAACTGCGACTGCATACCACGATCTACTGCATACACACATATTATTGTATGTGTGCGGCCTGCTCGAACAATCGGGCGGTCGGTAGCACGTTATCAATGACAGCTTCTATATCCCCATAAATAATATTTGAAGTGTCTGAGTGTAATTACAAATTAACAGCTTTTCACAAAATGTAAGTATATACAGTAAGTACCTACGTACATAAAAAAAAAGATTTTTCAAATGATAATCTGCCTGTTTTTCTCGGCTTATCTCATGACATGAAACTGCTGGTCCAATTTTAACGGGACTTTAACTGGCAGTTAGAAAAGGTTTTTATTGTTTGAATATAAAATAACAAAATTGGTATTGTTTCCCAGACCGCGTCGAGACTCGTATAACAGCTCACCTGCGCGACCAGCTGGGCACGGCGAAGAACGCCAATGAAATGTTCCGCATATTTTCGCGCTTCAACGCGTTGTTCGTGCGCCCACACATCCGCGGTGCCATCCGAGAGTATCAGACGCAGCTCATACAACGCGTCAAAGACGATATTGAAGCTCTGCATGAGAAGTTTAAGGTACTACCATCATACAGAATCCTTACAAAAAATTATAATGCTGACGCCATGCCAGACGGGTCCCCAAAGAGTAGAGGCTGTTACAACAACACTCACATTTCACCGAATATGCCAACGTGACCGAGGGTGACTCCATCTCCGTCTCAGGCACTATACATACCTGTTTGAATTACTTCTTAAACATATGCAGCTTCCTCACGATGTTTTCCTTCACCGTAAGAACTTGGGGTGAAGTTAAAATTGGCTAAGATTTATGTACAGAGCCAATGTTGTTGTGTCAAATAAATGTCAACCTTACACTCTTCACATTAGGTCCAATATCCTCAATCGAAGTGCAGCCGATTGTCCCTTGTGCGAGACCTGCCGCCAGTAGCCGGCTCCATCATCTGGGCGAAGCAGATCGACCACCAGCTCACTGCTTACTTGAAGAGAGTCGAAGATGTGCTCGGTAATACTTGCAACATATTTATGATATTGACAGAAATCTTGCAGTGATAGATTGGCTTTGTGGCAGAGTCGGACTTATACATATCATTATTATTGTCAAACTAATATTGTTTCAGCACACATAATTCAAATATGACCATGTCTATGTACAGAGCGCTGACCTTGAATGCGCAGTTGAAATTTTATGAGTCTCTCTCTCTCTGTCAGTATGGTGCGAAGCAAATACTACGCAGTTACTCCCCCTATTTATTTTCGCTGAGCGCTCGTTACTCGTGCAGGAACCTATAACTGGCTATTATCAGCTTTGTGTTAGTGGAATCGTGAAATTAACCATTTCTATTGGTATGCAGGTAAAGGTTGGGAAAACCACATCGAGGGTCAGAAACTAAAGGCAGATGGCGATAGTTTTCGTCTTAAATTGGACACTCAAGAAGTGTTCGACGATTGGGCTCGAAAGGTAACATTAATACCTGGAAATAAATAGTAAGTATTTTCTTTTAATTGTTTTAATTACCTTAATGATGTTTTGTAGGTTCAACAACGTAATCTGGGCGTATCTGGACGTATCTTCGCAATCGAATCAGTGCGTGCACGCTCCAGCAAGACTGGCACTATATTGAAACTCAAAGTCAACTTCTTACCCGAAATCATTACCCTGTACAAAGAAGTGCGCAATTTGAAGAACTTAGGATTCAGGTAACATACAAGTACCATTATGTACCCTATGAGCTTCGATATAAGTTTGTCTTTTGAATAAAAAAGTAACCTGATAATTGTCTCTGGTTTAGAGTACCATTGGCTATCGTCAACAAAGCCCATCAAGCGAACCAACTGTACCCATTCGCAATCTCGCTCATCGAAAGCGTGCGTACATACGAAAGGACTTTGGAAAAGGTAAGATAATTTATATTTTCACTTCATACACACACTTAAATTCACAGTGTTCAAGCACAATTAGACACAGAAGGACATTATTATTGATTGGCACTAATAATAACACTTGTCAAATTCAACAAACAAAATACACATTTGGAAATCGAATGTTTGTGATGTCACTAACACATGTGCATTTTTTATTTACGCAGCTAAATAATAGGAACCATACGAAGGTAGTTTTATATTTACGACTGCATGACTAGTCTGGTAATATTGTATCTGGATTATCTTTTATTTACGTTTTAGTACTATCAACTGTTCTAAATCATGTTTCATAAGGTATTTTATTTATTAATTAACTTATCTTTGAATTAGTCAACATTTCCGTTTACCCGTATGAAACGTGATCGCTTTTTCTCTATGATTTTATATTTATTATTCAGTGACTGTATTTATATATATTTTAGAATGTCTATCAACTTGCTTTCATAATGTAGCGAGTAATCTTCACCATCCCAAAACTATATTACTTATATATTATTATTACGCACATCATTATATTACTATATGAAGTAATTATGACAATGTATGTATAAAGCCTTAAACACTGTCATAATTACATGCAAATGTTGGAAATATTTAATCAATCCAGATTTATTAAACTTTATATTGATTTATGAGTCTTAGTAATTGTTATATGCGATGAACCAAGCAACATGTTTTCATACTTCGCTTCCAAACGATACATATTAAACGCCTTATGGATGCTCTTATCTATGATATTTGGTTAATTTCGACTATTATAATTAAGAACAAAATAATCAACGATGTATTAAGTAACACCCTTTTTACAGATTCGCGACAAAGCGTCCATCATCCCTCTAGTGGCGGGCCTGCGTCGCGATGTACTGAACCAAGTATCCGAAGGAATGGGTCTCGTCTGGGAGTCTTATAAACTCGACCCCTATGTGCAAAAGCTAAGCGAAGTCGTGCTGCTCTTCCAAGAGAAGGTAGATATTCTTTTATATTTTTTTTGTATAAACTGTATTAAAAAAAGAATGGGGTTCTCTAGCTGGATTCTTGGCTATTCAGGTCAAATTTGAACGTTGGTAAAGATCCGTTTACTTTGTTCCTATCACTAAAGTTCATTGCTTACTTCTATATTTTTTCTTATTTTGTATCTTAGGTTGAAGATCTGTTGGCAGTCGAAGAGCAGATCTCAGTGGACGCTCGTTCATTGGAAACGTGTCCGTATTCCGCTCAGAGCTTGGCAGACATCTTGAGTCGTCTGCAGCGAGCCATCGATGACCTGTCTCTGCGCCAATATAGCAACTTGCATTTGTGGGTGCAGCGTTTGGATGAAGAGGTGTGTACAGATGTTTTTTTCTGAGTTTCTGAGATACCAATGTAGATGAATCATGCTGATACAATTTTTTCTCGTATTCATATAGATAGTATTTAGGGTGGCAATGCTCTCCATTTCTCAAATTTCCACTATGCCCGAAGCCCATAGGGAAAAACTAAATTGTGAAACAATTTAAATTTATATATGAATAGCCGTTATTGGTACTTATATTATGCATTGTTGTTGTTCATATTTATAGCCTATATCTGGCTTTAATTATACAAAGCTCTTCTTCAATAGGTCGATTTCGCCAATTTCCTCGAAAAATTAAGAAATTTCTTGACTTTCACTTATGTAAATGTTGTAACACTCTAATATAGGTGGAGAAGAACCTCGCAGCGCGTTTGCAATCCGGAGTGGAAGCATGGACCATGGCTCTGTTGGGCAAGAGCAATGAACTTGATCTTTCCATGGACACCTACTCCCCCACTGAACCTACCCATAAACCAGGCGGAGAACCTCAGGTCAGTCGTTTGAGCTATACTCTTGGTTAATAAATAATATACAGTACTCGGCGATAAATATTGCACATCGATCTTAGGAAAGCAATCGGCTAATTTCGGTTACGTACGAAACATTTAGGAAATATTTATTTGTTAACCCATCTAATGGGCCCTTACCATTATCATTGTATGTAGACTTTTATTTCTACGATGATTTAACGGGCAATTAGGAAGACCTAAAAGTTATTATTTCTATAAAAATCTGATTTAGTAATATGTATCGTGAATTCTTCATATATTACCAGATTGCTCGTGTGGTTCATGAAGTGCGCATCACCAACCAGCAAATGTACCTATTCCCATCGCTGGAGGAGGCGCGCTTCCAGCTCATGAGGCAGATGTTCGCCTGGCAGGCCATCGTCACCAGCCAACACCGTTTGCAGAGTACCAGGTCTTGTGGAGCCACATGAATAAAATAATAAATATAGAACCATAGATATGCAACTTTTTTGCTACCGTTTTCATTACCTCGGCCAACTTCCTTGTGGAGTTTTCACAGTTCAATACAATTTCGTCCTTTTTTTTATTTCTTATGACGTCGGAAAGTGAGTGAGGGAATGCGGATTAAATTTAACACCATTAAAAAAAGAACTTTGCTTATAAATTCTTCGACGAATTCATATGCAAAGTCACAAGGAAAGTTAGTGGAATATATTGACTTTTGAGAATTTTACCCGACTTTGTAAAACCTTAAATAAACACTAACAAGTTTTAAATATTATTGACAAAATCTCGTGCTCAACCGACAACGAAATCTTTTAGAATAAAGTTACTTACAGTTTATTTTACATCCAGTATGTGCTATATCCAATATGCATCCTAGGTGCAAAGAAATACCGTCCTTTTAAACGTTACTTTTGCATCTATCATCGATAGATACCAAGTGGGCGTGGCGCGCGCTCAAACGGCCACGTACAGAAACCTACTGACGAAGCTGCCGGGAGGATCGGCTCCCCTAGAGAGTGCGTATGGCGCTATTGATCACAAGATATCCGAAGTGCGCGAATATGTCGACGAGTGGCTACGGTTAGTATTTATATCTTTATTATTAAAGAAATAAGGTTTAATTTAGGTGTTTCACGATTTCTTTATTTTTAGTTATCAAGCACTGTGGGATCTGCAGCCAGAAAGCTTGTATGGCCGTCTCGGAGAAGATATTACTCTCTGGATCAAGTGCCTTAACGACATCAAGTAAGTTTTTGCTTCTTTCATTATACCAACTATAAGTAGTAGTAACCCTATTACTCTTACTTATAGACATTACTTAAAGCTGATCAAATAAACTGTCTTGTTTTGACCTGGGGCATTTAGACGAGATATATTTTAACAGTACATTGCCCAAACAATGTTTTTAGAGGTGTCTTCTATAACAAAAACTTTTTCCAGAAAATCTCGCACGACCTTCGATACATCCGACACGCGTCGAGAATACGGGCCTGTGGTGATTGACTTTGCTCGCGTGCAAAGTAAAGTGGCCCTTAAGTACGACGCGTGGCATAAGGAAGTGTTGGGCAAATTCGGCGCTCTGCTCGGCGGTGAAATGGTGCAGTTCCACTCACAACTCACCAAGTCCAGGGGACAGCTTGAACAGCAGACTATTGGTAAGACCATATTTTTCCTCATAAATATACCCCCTTATTACAAAACATGGTTTAAACCAATCCTAGACCAAACTCAGCCTAAAATTAAGTCCATCGCTTTTGAAATCCATATCACAAAAGGAGATGGACTACTACTAAACTAAGGATTATCTTAGGCGATGTTTTGCAATATGGGATATAGAACATTCACTGCTAAAATTTCATCTTCTTCGTAAATTTTCTAACTTTCTAAAGTTGGACGCACAGACGCGTCGTTAGCAGAGAACGCGATAGACTTTGTTTTGCAAAAGTAAATATCATATCACGACCCGAACTACTCCATATAAGTGAGTAGAATGTAATCAAACGTGAAATTGTAACCCGTCTTTGCAGAGGCTGCTTCAACCAGTGATGCGGTGTCGCTAATCACATATGTACAGCAATTGAAGAGGGAAGTGTTGGCCTGGGAGAAGCAAGTAGACATCTACAGAGAGGCTCAACGTATTTTGGAGAGACAAAGGTTTGTATAACTCCTTAACAGACACATACATAAATGAAATTGATAAATACTAGTATATCTAAAAAATTTTGATTCTGCTTCAAACAGATTCCAGTTTCCAGCTCAATGGCTTCATGTTGATAACATCGAAGGCGAATGGAGTGCTTTCAATGAGATCATGCGCAGGAAGGATTCCTCGATCCAGACTCAAGTACATACCATTATTCCATTATTATATTATATACTGTCTAGATGGATACCGATACTAAATTTTGTACATATACGTTTAGGTGGCATCATTACAACAGAAGATTGTAGCAGAAGACAAGGCTGTCGAAGCCCGTACAGTAGAGTTCCTGGGAGAGTGGGAGCGCAGCAAACCCACTGATGGGTCAACGAGACCAGAAGACGCTTTGGCCAGATTGCAAGCGATGGAGACGCGATACACCCGCCTTAAGGACGAGAGGGACAACGTGGCTAAGGCCAAGGAGGCCTTGGAGCTGCATGATACAGGTTAACATTATTTATTTTATTTATACTTCCTGTGCAATACAGTTTGCATAAGCGGATCTTTAGGTGATGCAGAAAGAAGCATGGCAGGTGTAAAATAAGGCGTTTTGACCAAATCTATTAAAATTTTGCACGAACAAAAAGGAAACATTCAGTTAATAAAATTTTACTCAAAAGTAAAAAAGTCGTGACGACTTATTTTTACCAACGCACAGTCTAGACCTGTGGTCCCAGAGACATAAAATTAAAGGGGTGTATCCGGCAAGAAAGGCTATTCCGTAATTCCTTCCCAAAAGGGGTTAAATGGGGGTTGTATTTTCTGTAAACCTTTATTTTCTGGATTGAATAACACGCAGACGAAGCTGCAAGCAGAAGCTACTTAAGATATATTTTCAGTCTATCTCCACTTTTTTTTTTAAGGTTTTAAATGTAGTTTACATCGATTAAACTAATTGCCTTACTTAAAAAAAAAAAGTGTTTCCCCACATATTTGTGTAAGTTCTCATGTTTATAAACATTCCCTTACGTAACGTTAATGTTTTAGGAAGCTCAGTAAACAATGAGCGCATGACAGTGGCTTTGGAAGAACTGCAAGACTTACGCGGCGTGTGGTCTTCGCTGAGCAAGATCTGGACTCAAATTGATGACATCAGGGAGAAGCCTTGGCTCTCGGTGCAACCCAGGAAACTTAGGTAACTTTCGAACCTAAACAAATACTTACCTCTCTATTGAATGCAATTACCAATAACTTTATAATTGTATGACCACAGGCAACAATTGGAAGCTATGCTCAACGAGTTGAAGGAGTTGCCAGCTCGTCTGCGTATGTACGACAGCTACGAATACGTGCGCAAACTGCTGCAATCATACACCAAGGTACTCTTAGTGGCATAGGTTTATTCTAAAGGCGCAACTTCTTAGTTTTAATGTTTTTATGGGCTTTAATATTTCATTCGATTCGAAAATCACTCTTGTGATTACAATTCACTTTGACAGTTATTATAATATATAATGTTTTTATTTCGAAAAACACTTCGCAATTCAGACTTGCGATAAAATAAAGTTAAGGAGTTCTTTTGGCAAAGTAACATTAACCTAGCAAAATATAATTATCAACCCAGGTGAACATGCTGATAGTGGAGTTGAAGTCAGATGCGCTAAAAGAGCGCCATTGGCGTCAGTTGTGCCGCGCATTGCGCGTGGAGTGGGCGTTGTCTGAACTAACGCTGGGCCAGGTGTGGGATGCTGATCTCCTTCACAACGAACACACGGTGAAAGATGTCGTGCTCGTCGCTCAGGGAGAGATGGCGCTTGAGGAGTTCTTAAAACAGGTATTTAACGGAATATATTATATTCATACCTCGTTGGTCTAGTGTTCACAAAACAATTTCCATCTCTCATTTCTCAATAGCAGCCCAGAGTCTGGATTTGTTCCTGGATAATAGGAATGCAACCATGAGCTTATGTGTGCATCTATGTATATGAATGTATGGTTACTATAACGGACTCATCAGATGTCAATGACACGCTAACTACCTTTAGGTTACTCCTAACATAACGTCTTAATATTAGAAGAAAGTGGTAATAGTTTCTCCATGGTTTTGGCCTTTATGTTACTGGTCCCAGTCAGTCATAGTAGAATCTTAGCCAATATCACCGCGACGCTTGCAGGAGAACATTGATTCTTATCGTTATTTAACAGTCTTATTACGAAACATAGACTAAGGTAGTCCTGGTGAAAAGAAGCTCCAATTTTTTCATATTATTTCTATATTTTTTATGTATTTTAAATGTTATTGACTTAGTTTTAATTCGAGTTTGGACTAGTACGTAATAAGGGGGTAAGACTACGTGTTGCTCGTAAATGCATATTTTAGACACGTTGCTTACACCAGAGAGCTCAAGTCCTGTGTGTATTTCCATCAGGTCCGCGAGTCTTGGCAGAGCTATGAGCTGGACCTGATCAACTACCAAAACAAGTGCAAGATCATCCGCGGCTGGGATGACTTGTTCAACAAAGTCAAGGAGCACATCAACAGTGTCGCCGCTATGAAGCTCTCGCCTTATTACAAGGTATTTAACTAACTTCTTTTCAATTCTTCCCTCAAATTATTTACTTTAAATGGGTAAAGATCTGTCCCAATAACATTAATGTTTAATTGGCTGTGTATTGTTTCTTACTGAACTGTGAAATTTACATGTATGGGACATAACCATATTTCATGTAAATAAATTATTCTTATTCTTATTCTTATTCTTATTCTTATTCTTATTCTTATTCTTATTCTTATTCTTATTCTTATTCTTATTCTTATTCTTATTCTTCTTATTCTTATTCTTATAGCAAAACTTTGACATTGTTACTTGTTGGAATTTATGTTAACAAAGATGTTGTGATCAACATGGTGTTAATATATAGGCATTCATATTCATTTACGGAACTAAATTGACAATTGATTGGAGAAACAGTGAATGTCAAAGTATAGCAACAAAATTGTAACATACACCTAGGTATTCGAAGAAGAAGCTTTGACCTGGGAAGAGAAACTGAACCGCATCAATGCGCTGTTCGACGTGTGGATTGACGTGCAACGCCGCTGGGTGTACCTCGAAGGCATCTTCAGCGGATCTGCTGATATCAAGACCCTGCTGCCTGTTGAAACAAGCCGCTTCCAGAGCATCAGGTTACTTAGTGATCATATTTTGAAGAACTTAATAATAATATTGCAAGGAATTACACGAAACTCAATATTCGAAAATAAATGACTCTTATACACTTTAAAAAGAACAGTTCAGTTCAAAAGTTCTGAAGCCCACTGTCCTCAAAATAATTATTAGATGAAATGTACAAGATTCCGACTGAGTTTCGTGCCGCTTCTTCTCATGGGCTAGTTTCCAGAACGGGTTATAGTTCTAGACGTTTTTATGACATTAGTGCCTTACCAGACCCTAAACGGAATAAATATTATTAATTTAATTTCTTCTCATTTGTATACGTAGTGCATAAAGCAGTATAATACGATATAGTAATATGATAATATATTTCAATAGCTCTGAGTTCCTCGGCCTGATGAAGAAAGTAAGTAAATCCCCGATGGTAATGGATGTACTGAACATCCCGGGCGTGCAGCGGTCACTTGAGCGCCTGGCTGACCTGCTGGGCAAGATACAAAAGGCTCTCGGAGAATATCTGGAGAGAGAGAGGAGCAGCTTTCCTAGGTAAGGATTATAAACTATCTAAATGAGATAGCTTTGGAAAATCGTAACAGCTGATCAGCTACAGTAGATATTGTTTTTATTGGTAAATTTTCGACTGATTTTTTGCTGCAGTAACATTTAAATATTATGTAAAGAAAACTCATTCCCTCTTATTAGAAAACATCACCTAAAATAATCCTTGGTGTAAATGTAGTTCCATCCCTTTCTGTGATATGATTTCAAAAGGGATGGACATATTGTATTCCTAGTTTTGTCTAGTCTTGGTTCATACCATGTTTTGTAATAGGAGTCCTACATATATTTAGTTAATTCTGTGAGCCATGCGCATTACGTGATGTTTCATACAAATTATATTATTCATGTTGATAAAAAATGTTTTAAAAGATTGTTTGAATATCACTAGATTCTACTTCGTGGGAGACGAGGATCTACTCGAGATCATAGGTAACAGCAAGAACGTAGCCCGTCTGCAGAAGCACTTCAAGAAGATGTTCGCTGGAGTCGCCGCGATCATACTGAACGAGGACAATACTATCATCAATGGTATTGCTTCACGAGAAGGCGAAGAGGTTCGTTATCTTTACATATTAAACTTTTGAAGCGCTCTTTTTTTATACTCACACTTGATCATAATAAAACAAACTTTCTAATTTTCCTTATACATTTAAATATCTTTGTAATATTTAACCCTTATAACAAAACATTGTCTTAGATAATCCAAGGTTTTAAAGTAGTTCCATCTCTTTTTGTGATACAGTATTCAAAAAGGATGGATTATATTTTATTCTGAGGGTCTTGCCTTTGTTAGACCCTTTTTTGTAATACGAGGAGGCATGAATTTATCTAGCAAAGTATCAAAGCCAAACGTTGCTTGAGTGGTTCGCAAAAGAAAGCTCGCCACACAAACTTCTACTCTATACTATATTTTTCTGCACACATGGATGAACTAGGATAAGTATTGTTTGAAAAACACTTAACAATATTTTGTATGTATCTTATAGGTGTACTTCACATCACCAGTGTCAACAGTAGAGAACCCGAAAATTAATTCGTGGCTATCGATGGTCGAGCGCGAGATGCGTGTTACCCTCGCGTGTCGACTGAAAGACGCGGTCGGCGATGTCAAACAATTCAAAGACGGGAATGTCGACCCGCAGAAATTTATTGATTGGTGCGACAAATATCAAGTAAGTGTACACACGGCAACAAAATACGTTTTG
Organism: Watsonalla binaria; assembly: GCA_929442735.1. Taxonomy (NCBI): domain Eukaryota; kingdom Metazoa; phylum Arthropoda; class Insecta; order Lepidoptera; family Drepanidae; genus Watsonalla; species Watsonalla binaria. The sequence continues at coordinate 6,487,099 of OV838932.1, forward strand.
TACGTGTGACTAATTCGAATAAATTTTAAAATATTAGGTTTTGATAATGGTTATTCTTTTATCGAAATCTTTTCTTTCTTCTTTTATCGAATTCCTATAAACTTGTTATAATTACAAGATTCCTACGTATAAAGTAAGGTATACACTGCGTTGTGTTTAATCACACTATGTTATTATTTGTCGATATTTAAATTCAATACTAATATTACAGGCCCAAATTGTAGTGCTGGCCGCTCAGATTCTCTGGTCTGAAGATGTAGAGGCCGCCTTGGTCAGCGGCGGTGGGGACGGTCTCAAGACAGTGTTGGCGCACGTTGAAAATATGCTGAACATCCTCGCCGACTCGGTGTTGCAAGAACAACCGCCACTCAGGAGGAGAAAGCTGGAACATTTGGTAAGGATAATATACCTAATGGAATATGTGGCTATTAAGTTGAAATTTCTGTAGCACTCTTTTTCTGTAATTTTATTTGGTATTTAATCGTACGGACTATACATTTTAGTAACTAATTGTTCTTGTTTAGATCAACGAATTCGTTCACAAGCGTACAGTGACGCGTCGCCTGATAGCCTCCGACGTAAACAGTCCGCGCTCGTTCGAATGGCTGTGCGAGATGCGATTCTACTTTGATCCAAGGAATAATGATGTGAGTCAAAACAATCAATATTGAATAAGTATTTTTTGTAAACAGTGTTAGCAATGTATGATTTACTTCGAAGGTCCTGCAACAACTTACTATTCACATGGCGAATGCAAAATTCCTATACGGCTTTGAATACCTGGGTGTACAAGACCGTCTGGTACAAACGCCACTGACTGACCGCTGCTACCTGACCATGACGCAGGCTCTGGAAGCCAGGCTTGGAGGATCGCCATTTGGTAAGAAAATCTACTGCAATTGTAAAATATTTTGCGCCACCTTATATCTTAACATATGATAACGCTATTTCTTTAATTGCAGTTAATAACACTTATTAACTTTGGCGTCGCTGGGATTCAGACAGCGTGTCATTTTCCACCACCGCTACAATACAAATTTAAGAACCACTTATTGTTTAGGTCCTGCGGGTACTGGTAAAACGGAATCTGTCAAAGCCCTCGGTAACCAGCTCGGCAGATTTGTGCTGGTGTTCAACTGTGACGAGACTTTCGACTTCCAAGCTATGGGCAGAATCTTCGTCGGTCTCTGTCAAGTAAGTTGAATTTTCAATCTTATGTCTATCTATACTAAATACAAACTTCTGTATAATGCTAAATGTTTTGTTGGTAGGTGGGTGCCTGGGGTTGCTTCGACGAATTCAATCGTCTAGAAGAGAGAATGCTGTCAGCTGTATCTCAGCAAGTACAAACTATTCAAGAAGCACTCAAGAGTCACCAAGAAGGGGATAACACTAGTATGTGTTTTATATATATACACGTTATACAAGTTTTTGCTAACGTTTCAATTATCTCAGTTATTATAATATGCTGTTGGAGTTTTTGCAACAGAATTAGATATATTTTTATATTAAGAGTGTCATGCGACACCATCAGCGGTGAACTCAGTAAACTCAGTAAAACTGCATCAAAAAAAAAATAGCTATATCTTTTGGCACGTATATACACTCCCGGCATCTATTTAGTTCTATATTTGTTTCTACAAGGTACTAAGTATTGTTTTAATTTATCTAGGCAAATCCATCACGGTGGAACTTGTTGGCAAACAAGTCCGTGTGAGCCAAGACATGGCGATCTTCATAACTATGAACCCCGGTTACGCTGGGCGATCCAATTTGCCTGACAACTTGAAGAAACTATTCAGAAGCTTGGCTATGACCACCCCTGATAGGCAGCTCATTGCTGAAGTTATGCTCTTCAGTCAAGGGTTCAGGACCGCAGAGAAACTTGCCTGCAAAATTGTGCCCTTCTTCAAGTGAGTATTCTATATTTTAGAACCTTTATCGACTTTTTAAACATATTATGTCCCTTTTTCATGTGGAATCGGAATATTTTACAAATAGTCTATGCTACTTTTATATGTGGATAATGTTAAAGATATTGTGAATCTGGATGTGTACCAATTTTCTATAAATGCTGAACTTATTGAAAACAGGGGTGCCTTATTTATTTTATTCCAGACTGTGTGATGAACAACTATCGAATCAGTCGCATTACGACTTTGGTCTTCGAGCACTCAAGTCTGTCCTCGTTTCTGCCGGTAATGTCAAGCGTGATCGCATCCAGAAAATTAAGGTAACTTATTAGCCTACTATCATTTATTATCTTTTAAATAATGCTCTATATTTTAATAAATATTTTATATCCATAGGAGAATCTCATTGAGCGCAGCACAGAAGTGCCGGATGAAGCGTCTATTGCCGAATCGTTGCCCGAACAAGACATTTTGATCCAGTCTGTGTGTGAGACCATGGTGCCTAAGCTGGTTGCTGAAGATATACCGCTGCTGTTCTCTCTTCTGAACGACGTGTTCCCTAATGTTGGATACACTAGGGCAGAGATGACAGGTATGTCTGTCCAGTTTATTATGACCTTCATTAGCAAGCAATCACTCAATATTCATATACTACTATTACAATATCATGTAAAACTAAGCTAAACATATAGACGCTAGCTAGCACGCTAGATGTTTATTTAATTGTGTATATTCATTTAATCTTTTGACTACAGCGCAGCGTAGACAAAACATTAACATATGAGGCCCGTTATCCAGTCTTTGAGCAGGATTGTTGCAAAATTTGCCTCTTAACAGGTCTCAAGAACGAGATCCGCGCGGTCTGTGCTGAAGAATTCTTAGTCTGCGGTGAAGGTGACGAGCAAGGCTCTACGTGGATGGAAAAGGTACCAACATACCACAGTTTGGTGGCTAGATTATTTTTATTTGCGGATATACTAAATTTTACTGGTCAAGGAATTAATTAACAGCTACTCTAAACTATTTAATTTTATCAGCAAAATATCTGCATTCATTCATCAATGGACATGTCATGCACTGTCAAATGTGAATTAGAAATAATTGCACTCTTATATTGAGGTTACATTACACCCATGATTCATCCTCAAGGTGATGGCCTATTATATTTTATTTATCATAATGATATTAATTAAGAAAAAATATATTTATTTACAATTGAATAATTTAATTAATGCAATGGTAACCATAACAATGTAATATGTTTGCTTTTACATCATTTTAATATATCTTATGTTGGGACAGTGTTACGATAACATACAACTTACAATCATCAGTGGAAATTAAAATGATTTATTAAATTTAAGCCCTGGTAAGTCACTTATGAACATTGAAGAATTGACCATTGGTTTGAAAACAGAAAACAAAGTGGGGTACTTTTGGAGTATTTAAGCACAATATTTTTTGAGTATTTTACAATGAATGAACTAGCAACACTGTCCCACCATAAGCCAGTATAAGAACATAAGTACGTGAGTGTGAATGCGTATGCGTTTCCATGCTAACCCGCTAACGGCACGTAGAGGCGCAGCGAATCGTCGCGAGCGCAATACAGCACGTGGATTGACAAGGTCAGTGTCAGCCAACTCCCACTACTGGGCTGCGCTACTATCTGTGCTGTGTCTCACCATTTATACTACCGTACACGTCGTTACACTGTAATCTTTGTTTTCAGCACTCTTTATGCCGTTTTGTAATGGACAACCAAATTGCCTCGTGTGTATTTTCTTTGCCTTTTAGAAATGGAACATTTTGTTCTTGTAAAATCTTGTATGGCCTTCAAAAAAGATGGTTGTGTGTCGGGTTTCTGTATTGTAAAAAAACAACAGTTTTCTGTGTATTATGTAATATTCATTGTAATATAACATTCACTTTAATGCACTGCTCTATATTTCAAACTCCAGTCGATGCACACCATACCCACATTACAGCCTTATCTAATTAATGTTCAGTTAAATATAAAACAAATGTCGTTAAAATTGGCTTGAGGCTTTCTATTTAGGTTTTTTGATTTTAATTTAGTGTGCTAGTAGCAAAAAACGTGTGTATCTTTGTCTTGATATTGTGTATGAACTGAATATAATCCATACACTCTAATTTAATCCCAACACGTAAACCAACAGGATTATACACAAAATATGAATAAAAACTAACTCTAGGTTTGTGTATGCAGGTCCTACAACTATATCAAATCTGCAAACTGAACCATGGATTGATGATGGTCGGCCCCTCTGGCAGTGGCAAATCGACCGCATGGCGGGTGCTGCTCAAAGCTTTGGAAAGGTAAATATCGTTGATTTGCTAATGGCAGATAGTCATAGTATCTACATTCTCTTTTCTGCTCAAGCATTATTATCCCCTGCTGGTGGCGCCCATTATCATTAGATCATGATCCCTACCATCCAGTCGTCACTCAGTCATTCCTTGTTCTAACTTCGCCACAGAACAAACCGCTGCATACAAGCTAGATCTCGCCGTGTACATACCCATTCTGTGACATATGCCCAGTGTGTCGCAACAAGTTTGAACAATATTATATTGTATTCCTCAGATTCGAAGGCGTTGAAGGCGTGGCGCATGTGATAGATCCGAAAGCGATGTCCAAGGAGACCCTGTACGGTGTGCTCGATCCCAACACTCGTGAGTGGACCGATGGACTGTTCACTCATATACTCAGGTGAGACTACCAAAAGGCAGTTGTAAGTTAAATTTTTGGATCAATCTTACGGACCGGTGGAAGTTTTCTCAATATCCATAAGTTTGGCCTAAACTGGAGAGATATTTTCTGTATTAGAGTACAATTAAAGTTGTTGACCCAGATTAATTATGTATAATTATATATGTGTTAGTTAACAAAAGTACTACGTATTTATTTCGTAGTAATATATAACTGTATATTTCATAGAAAAATCATCGACAACGTCCGCGGCGAGATCAACAAGCGACAATGGATCATATTCGACGGTGACGTAGATCCAGAATGGGTTGAGAACCTGAACTCCGTGTTGGATGACAATAAACTACTCACTCTACCTAATGGTGAACGTTTGTCATTGCCACCAAACGTGCGAGTGATGTTTGAGGTCAGTAGAATCAATGTGGACCTTATTACTTACCTAACATGGTAAAAAATACAACAATATCAGTGTTATAACTTTTATGGTCTTTTTCTCAGGTACAAGATCTAAAATACGCAACCTTGGCTACAGTATCGCGTTGTGGCATGGTCTGGTTCTCACAAGATGTCCTTACTACGGAAATGATCTTCGAGAATTATCTTATGAGGTAGAAAATGCATCACGGTTTTATAAACTTTAGTTAAGTCGAATATAGGGGTTTATTTTTTAATGTATGTTAATGTTTCAGGTTAAGGAATATCCCTCTGGAAGATGGAGAAGAGGACTCTTTCAGCATTGTTATGGCAGCTCCAACCGCCGGCGGCGACCAGAATGCTACTGAGAATATTTTATCACCGGCATTGCAGGTGAATATCGCTATTGTTTCTTCTTTTAAAATAATAATCTTAGGCTTCACTGCACAATTACAATTGTCAAAGCTAAAAGAAAAGGTAATTTTGATCATGACAATGGCTATATCTTTCTTTAGCTTAGACGGCGAAATGCGTTGCAACAAATTATGCTGTCAATTGTCAAATTTTACAGTCTGTGTAATTTGATGTATCTAAAAGTTGTTACTTTAGCAATAGCTTTAACCAGAAAACATAGGCGGTTAAAGCTAATAGTCAGTCATAGCGCAACAAATTTTTGGAATAATCAGTACTTTAACAATATTTTACAGCTAAAGTAAGTCAGTTAAAGCAACCCACCCTTAATGTTTTTTATCCTGATAATAATTTTATTTTCGTTCGCAGACCCAACGTGACGTAGCTGCAATCTTACAACCTCTTTTCTTCGGTGACGGCTTGGTAGTGAAATGTTTGGAGCGGGCCGTCTCCCTGGACCATATTATGGATTTCACGCGGCACAGAGCGCTATCCTCTTTGCATTCTATGCTGAATCGTGGTGTCAGGTACTAATTATGATTGCTTGATCTGTAAAAAAACATGCTCATGCCATTCCAGAAAAGTCCTAAGGGGTAAGGCGTGTTGTATCAAAAACACCGACATTAGATCGAAGAAGATTTAAGTGCCAACTGCCAACGTGACAGAATTGAGTCCATCGCCGTTACTATACACAAATCTTTGAATATGCATCGTAAAGCTTGTTGTTTGTTATATACCGCTGAGCTTTGAACTTGCGTCGCTTACAAAACAGACGAGTGCTCAACCATTTGAAAATTAATCATGTATTTATTCTAGGAACATTCTGGGATACAACCGCCAGCATCCTGACTTCCCTGTCACTAACGAGCAGCTAGAGGCCTACGTGCCCAAATGGCTCGTTTACTCGTTGCTGTGGTCGTTCGCTGGTGACGCTAAACTGAAGGTTACTATTTCAAATACCTATGTACATGTAAGCCCATTCAGGCTTTAACAATATAATGTAGCGGATTGATCACATAACTTCTGTTTTTAGGATCGCAACGAACTCGGTGATTTCATAAGATCAGCCAGCACGATGTTGCTCCCGAACTGCGGAGCCAACCAACATATTATTGACTTTGAAGTAAGTTTACGAGATCCAGCAAAAATATTTTCCTCTTAAATTAGTCTTTTCCAAAATGTCGTATGCTGGATACATTCCATAAAATGCTGCATGACAAAAACAACATTTTAAACAACCAACCGTTGCGTACAAGGGACACATTTTAAATATATTTTAATTAAATTACTTAGGTGAGCATCACTGGTGAATGGGTGCCGTGGTCGGCCAAAGTGCCGCAGATCGAAGTGGAGACGCACAAAGTGGCGGCACCCGATGTAGTGGTGCCTACACTCGACACAGTGCGCCACGAAGCCTTGCTTTACACCTGGCTTGCTGAACATAAGCCACTTGGTGAGTGCATACAACATTGTTTGATTATTTTATTTTTAGGCGCCGCGGCGCATACACTCATCATGTTTATCTTATTTGTGCAAAGGGCACACACGGGGTTATTTAAAAAAGGTACGTTGAACACGAATGGAATTTTATTCAAACCAAACATGTAAAACATTTCGTCAATTATTAAATGTTTGATTTATGTTCTATTCAATGAATATATCAATCTTTGTGAATAGGGCCACACCTGTATAATGTAAACGTGACTATTTACTTGTTACGCTATCCCCATAGTACTGTGCGGTCCCCCCGGGTCCGGCAAAACAATGACGCTGTTCTCTGCACTGCGAGCGCTGCCTGACATGGAAGTGGTCGGCCTTAACTTCTCCTCGGCTACCACTCCCGAGCTGCTCCTCAAGACCTTCGACCATTACTGCGAATATAGGAAGACGCCCAATGGCGTTGTACTGGCACCAGTTCAGGTACGAACAAGGCTTTTTAACACCTATATTCTACATTAAATATTGTATTGTATCCATTGAGAAATAGCATATATAGTAGAACAACATGGCACTGAATATATTTTATTTATTTTACCTTATAGCTCGGCAAATGGTTAGTTTTGTTCTGCGATGAGATCAATCTGCCCGACATGGATCAATACGGAACCCAGCGTGTCATCTCCTTCTTGAGGCAGCTGCTCGAGCACAAGGGATTCTTTAGAGCAAGTGGTAAGTCACATATTAAACATTTTCAATGAAAATAAATACTGATTAATTACTCTCACTAATAGTTAAACAGTTACAATCACACCAGAAATATCAGAATTTAAACTACATTAAATCACAAATTGTTGCGGCTGTTTTTGCTCTAGAAGTGCAGTAGACAGATACGAGATATTCAGCGTATTACAGAGCGTCGCACTTCACAAGCGGACTACAAAACTCTAAGGGCGATATGGACTATTATGTGTAGGGTTTCCCTATGATAATTTAAAGCTCTTGGACTTGCTTTACAGACCACTCATGGGTACACTTGGAGCGCATACAGTTCGTGGGCGCGTGTAACCCGCCGACCGACCCTGGCCGTAAGCCACTCTCGCACAGACTGTTACGTCACGTACCTGTCATCTACGTCGACTATCCCGGAGAGACGTCACTTGAACAGGTAATGGAAGTAAATGTTACTTGTCAATGTACTGATGGAATGTTTAATAATTAGTATACACACAGTGTCCTTAATTTCGCCATTTATACTAAAAGCTATGTATTGTGAAAATTTTCAAACATGCCACAATAAAGGTGTCTGTGACTTATCTGCCTGAAGTTATGGCCAGTGATGATTAGTCATAATTACATGAAGGCAAGATAAAATATTTTCATAACTCATTTATGACCTTTTTCTCAGATTTACGGCACATTCACCCGGGCGATGTTACGTATGCAACCAGCACTGCGTGGATTCGCGGAGCCTTTGACCCAAGCGATGGTGAAACTGTACCTCGCGTCCCAAGAGAGGTTCACTCAAGACATGCAGCCGCACTACGTGTACTCGCCGAGGGAGATGACCCGATGGGTGCGCGGTATTTGCGAAGCTATCAGGTAAACATATTTAACAATTTTATACATACGACCATCCGTAGACATATAAAGAAATAGCTCTTGCCTGCAACTTCGTCTCCGATGGTAAATTTTAGCAACATCCTTCAAGCAGTTTTGTCATGAAAATATAAGGTAGAGAGATACTTTCCCACTTATACTAGATTTTTATAAGATTGAGCTTGGACTAAAGAAAATATTAAGCTATAGTCTTTGTTTGCAGTTTGGACAACTATAAATTAACACTGTATTGAAATCAATCTTATTGTATATTTATTTGTCTACTGATGTAGCTCGCCGGCACTAAGTAACATCGAGAAATCTGTTTATGTTAAATTAAATTCAATCTTTAATATACTTTGATAATTAACAAAGTCTTAATATCTTAGTCTTAATATAAATGTCTTATTTCAGACCTCTGGACAATCTAACAGTAGAAGGACTAGTAAGGCTTTGGGCACACGAAGCTCTCCGTCTATTCCAAGACCGTCTGGTTGAAGACACGGAGAGACAATGGACCGACGAGAACATTGATACTGTTGCAATGAGATTCTTCCCAGGTACTTATACAAAACACATTTATAATCCTATAATTTGTCTGTAATAGCTACAATGTAGTACTGATTTGATTTCTTTTTTGTTCAGGTATAAATAGAGAACAAGCGCTAGCGCGTCCAATATTGTACAGTAACTGGCTGAGCAAAGACTACATACCAGTGCAGAGGGACCAACTGCGGGAATACGTGAAGGCGAGACTCAAGGTAAGAAATAACTTTTAGTGATAGATATTGTTGTCAATGATAGCAATTATCATTGTCAAGAATTTCCATCTATTGAGAGGAGAGGATTAAAATAGTGATTAGGGTTTTTTACGTAACGTTTACTGTTATGGAATAGATGACCAAAAGGTCAAAGGTTGAGTACTATAATTTATTTGGTAAAGTTCTCATTTAACTCGATAATAGAATTTACTATCGTACCGAACGACTTTCTACATAAGTCAAAAGTAATAAACTTACTTACACTAGAAATGTCAAGTCCACTTCATTTTAACATGATTTACTTACTTAGCCATGGAATTGATTACTAATCTTTCTTTACAAGGTGTTCTACGAAGAAGAACTGGACGTACCATTAGTGTTGTTCGACGAAGTGTTAGACCATGTGCTGCGTATCGATCGTATCTTCCGACAACCGCAAGGACACTTGTTGCTTATCGGTGTCTCTGGCGCCGGGAAAACTACCCTCAGTCGGTTCGTTGCCTGGATGAATGGGCTAAGCATCTTCCAGATTAAGGTAATTATATAAGTTAATTAAAAAAAATACATCAAAGTCTAACAGATTTTTTTTTGCGACGGAGGTTAACAAACTTGCCTCAATAGCATCAAAACCACTCTCAAAATTGATGACAATACTCTTTTGGGACAAACGAAACCATTTGGCCTTAAAAACATTGTGCAGGACCACCGTTAACATTAGGTCTGCATCATAAAATATATGAAGCGACAATATCAAACGCAATATTTCCATTGCAAAAACTAACCTTCATCCGTTAATAATAAAGGTGCACAATAAATACACGGGAGCAGACTTTGACGAGGATCTCAGGTCTGTGCTGCGTCGTGCTGGGTGTCGTGATGAGAAGGTGGCCTTCATTCTGGACGAGTCCAACGTACTCGACAGCGGCTTCCTTGAGAGGATGAACACGCTGCTGGCTAACGGAGAGGTAAGGATTATTGCGTACATAATTCTCGAGATCAAAGCCCTTTGACAACAATTTAACATCCAACTATTGGCTCTGATATTGACAATTCATGTTCAATGTTTTATTACTTGTGTGACTTGGCCTCGCTTCACTTCGGGGCTCTTTTTCAGACTATTACAACACGTAGACTTTTCTATCTTTAAATATCTATTAGTCGCTCCTTCGTCCGTTTATAATGTAGTTGGAGGCAAAAAAATCATGAATTAATTTTAATTCATAAGTTAAGTAATTTGTCTTTATACTAGATTCAAATGGTGATACGACTCGTCTTCTTTCAGGTGCCCGGGTTATTCGAGGGAGATGAATTCGCAGCTCTCATGACACAGTGTAAGGAAGGCGCCCAGAGAGAGGGTTTGATGTTGGATTCCAACGATGAGTTGTACAAATGGTATGTCCCTTTCAATGAACCTTGATGCCTCTAAATGCATATTTTTATATGAAGAGTTTATTACTTGATGAGCCGTGCTGGCCTCGGGGTTTGAGCAGTCGCCTGCTACGCAAGCGACGCAAGTTCGAATCCCAGCGGGGCCCGTACCAATGAGTTTTTCTAAAAAACTTTTGTACAGTGATTTCACACCACGTGCTTTACGGTGAAAGAAAACATCGTGAGGAAACCTGCATATTTCTGAGAAGTAATTCAAAGACGTATGTATAGTGCCTGAGACGGCGATAGACGCACCATCTGTCACGTTGGCACTTAATAAAAATTCGGTGAAATGTGGGTGTTGTTGTGATAACAACACCTCTGCCTACCCCTTCGGGGAATACAGGCGTGAGCATATGTATGTATTACTTGATACTTCCAGGTTCACCGGCCAAGTAATGCGCAACTTACACGTCGTATTCACAATGAATCCTTCGTCCGAGGGTCTCAAAGACCGCGCCGCCACCTCGCCCGCTCTGTTCAATCGTTGCGTACTCAACTGGTTTGGAGATTGGAGTGATGGTGCTTTGTTCCAAGTGAGTTATGGCATGTTGAAAATAATGTCTTCAGCTAATATTGCATTGATAGGTCCTTTTGGCATTATACACGCTGCCGACCTACTGACATACCTTATTGGCCACCCAATTAGGATGATAACAAGAAAACTGAAAATTTAAAAAAAATATTTCGCAAAATAACAATGAGATCAAGATCAGTCTATTGATATATAAAGATGGCTGATATCGTCATGGTAATGAATCCTTGTCTTAAACCGAATTAAAAAGGAGGAGGATATCCTATGTGCGTCGCGTTACTTACGCGCGCACATAGAATAGCACAATACGTTTCATATGAATACAAAATTCTGAATAATATACTGTAAAAATAGGTGGGAAAAGAGTTCACGAGCCGCATGGACCTGGAGAGCGCAGAGTATTCAGCGCCGGAGCTATTCCCAGCGGCGTGCGGCGAGGTGGGTCCGCGGCCCGCGCATCGCGAGGCCGTGGTCAACGCCTGCGTGTACGTGCACCAGACGCTGCACCGGGCCAACGCGCGCCTCGCCAAGCGGGCCAACCGCACCATGGCTATTACACCCAGGTATGGGACACACACGATTGGCAGGATCTCATTACCTTTCGGAATAGGTGAAAATAGAGGGAAAACCATCAACGTCTTAATTTACGGCGTAATGGATTATGTTTTATTAGATAGAACGATATTATTTATACCAAACGATAGAGCTTGAAAAGAAGTATCCAATGATGTTTATAACTCATATTCGCATATTCATATTGGTATATAAATCATAGCACGCATGAAGTCGAAACTGGGAAAATAACTAAAATGAAAAATTTCTCTAACGCTTTTACATACATACATACATACATATGCTCACGCCTGTATCCCATGGGGGTAGGCAGAGACCACTGTTTGCCACATGCTACGATTCTTACATACTTCTTTCGCTTCATCCACATTCATGCATCTCTTCATACACTTTCTTCGGTTACGAGTGCTCCTAATTTGACCTTTCTGAAAAATACTATTAATTTGGTCATAGTAGTTCTTCCTTGGACGCCCTCTACCGACACTTCCGGTCACATTCGCTCTATAAATTTCTTTCGTTAATCGCCTTTCACTCATCCTTTCGATATGTCCAAACCATCTCAACATACTTTTTTCAATTCTGGTCACCACATCATTCTTCAACTTGCAACTGTCTCTTATCACACTATTTTTCATACGATCTACAATGGTTGGATCTACAACGCTTTTACGTATAACTTTTTTATGTTTATTGTTTGTTGTTCACATGTTTTACTGTTGACAGACACTACCTTGACTTCATCCAACAAATGGTGAAGTTGTATGCAGAGAAGCGCGCTGACCTGGAGGAGCAACAACTGCATCTGAACGTCGGTCTCGGCAAGATAGCTGAGACTGTGGAACAGGTCGAGGAGATGCAGAAGAGTCTTGCCGTCAAATCTCAGGTACTTAATGATAGTTATTTTACATCGAACTGTGTCCTAAAAAATCAAATTCAAAGTCCTGTCTAACAGACTATTATATCAAAGCACAGCCTTAACCGCTACTCATAGAGACATGTAATTTGCACAATGCGTTTTCATGAGATGTATGTATCCACTCTGTAGAATATTTCAAATTCCAATATTTCACACTTATGGGGGTGAAATACAGGGTTTTTTAAACTATTTATTCGAATAGCACGTGGGCGAAGCCACGGGAGGAAGCTAGTCGTCCTTTATAGTAACATTTTATTACAGGAATTACAAGCTAAAAACGAAGCTGCCAACGCTAAACTTCGTCAGATGGTAAAGGATCAACAGGAGGCAGAAAAGAAGAAGGTTGAAAGTCAAGAAATTCAGGTCCGTATTTATAATTAATTCTAGCTGTAGTAAATATCATTATATATGGTCGCTATAACAAAGCTTATTTTTAATCGAATCTAGGTTGCTCTTGAGAAACAAACGAAGGAAATCGAAGCTAAGCGACGTGACGTCATGGCAGATCTCGCTCAAGTGGAGCCTGCGGTCATTGAGGCGCAAAACGGTTTGGTTTTTTGCTTCCTTTGCACTACTGCTGCATTATTTTTCTTGCCTTTTCAAATTAAATCTCATTTTACTCGCTCTAATTATCGAAATCCTGTAAAATATAAGTGGTTAGCCCAAGTAGTTAAGACCATTAGATTATTATGACACTGACGATTTGCTTACATCTGTAGTTTGATTTAACATTTGATCGCAGACCGACAGTCACTATTAATAAAGATGCCTTGTATGTAAAAAAATATTTTAAGACACGAATAAACATATGAAAAAATGTATCAAAAATCACAGCGTATAAATAATGTCTTTTGAACTTCAAATAATTGTAAATTAAGTATAAATCGACCACAAAACAGCGGTGCGTTCGATCAAGAAGCAACAGTTGGTCGAAGTGCGTTCGATGGCGAATCCCCCGTCGGTGGTCAAGATGGCGCTCGAGTCGATCTGCACACTTCTCGGCGAGAAGGGAGACACGTGGAAGGGCATCCGATCCGTCGTCATGAAGGACAACTTCATATCCACCATTGTCAACTTCGAGACAGAGAACATCACGTTAGTTTGAATGATTAATGAATACATGGGAGTGATGTGGCGTATTGGCGTATAATAATACTGTCGCTGTCGGATACAGCTCAGTCTATGGGCCGACGGACGGCGCTCTTTCGATCTCATACCATTACCCAGGTCCCATAATTACTAAGAGCATGAAAATTAAAATGATTTATTCAGTTTAGGCCCTAGTAAGGCACTTATGAATATCGAGGAATTTACCACCGGTTCGGAAACTAACCTTCTAAAAAGAACTGGCAAGAAACGCATGATACCATTACGATGTCTGCAATATATATTTAGTTATATTATGCGGCAAAGTTCCTTCTCCCGTGTGACAAATTGGTACAATAAAGTTTCTTGATTCATTGAGATTATCTTTTTCTATAGATAATATGGGTCAGGACTCATACAAACGTATGTTATGAAAAATAATTTAAGTTGAAGTGGATTTGTAGAATCTCGTGTTTCGTAGAAAATAAGGGCCTTACAGTTTAGGTATGATCGCCTCGCTCTTAACGCGTAGGAAAGAGAACCTACAGTGCTATTTACTATATGGGTACACAAAAAGTAAGGTTCCAATATGTTCGAATTTCTTTATCTACATCTGATACGCCACGTCGTCTCTTCTTAACTTAATATTAAAGCATTTATGTGTTAAACATATTGGATAGCAAAGACTTTATTTCAATTTCTAGTTTACATTTATTGGCAAACACATTTTACATTGTACTACGATTCATTATCTATTGTTAATGTTATGCATATGTATTTACATGATATATATTTTTTATAATACTCTGAGAATGATTTTGTTATGATCTTTATTGTTATTTCCTTTATTATTGTGAATGAATATTATGTACTTAGTTAAGTTTGTTGTTGTAAATAAGCAAATCTCGCTTGCATTATGTGACTGTTATTATTAATATAAACAAAAAGTAACGCTGTGATCACTGTAATGTAAAATGGCATCTATGTAAGGCACACTAATAAACCGTGAACATACGTGACTAACACCGCTAAGCATCGTCGTGGATAAAATATTATTAACCTTATTGTTTTAACAATACGACTCTTAACAGTTTGTTTTAATCTATTTGTTTTTAATTTAACGATCGGAGTACGTAAAAAAGTCTTTCGTTTTGTTTAAATACTATTTATTCTTTGTTATTATATTCTTCAAAATATAAATACCAAAACGATGGATAGTTTTCGTATCCCTCCAATCGGTTTATACGACTCAATTCGGACGAGATACAATATATCGCAGGCGCATGAGTTGCAGTCATCAGCTAAATGCCTTTTTGTTTCTCTCTTTTTTGTACTCTGTCGCTCTCGCTTCGTGCTGGTGACGGACTCGCCGCGGCCGCCTGGACCACCGTACTTCGCCGACCTTCATCGACCATTTGTACCGTACAGCGGTGAAATCTATAAAGAAGCAGCATTTGGTGGAAGTGAGGTCGATGGGCAACCCGCCGGCGATCGTGAAGGTCGCGCTGGAGTCCATCTGCTTGCTCCTCGGCGAGAACGCCACTGACTGGAAGGCGATCCGCGCCGTCATCATGCGCGAGAACTTCATCAATAGCATCGTCTCCAATTTCTCCACCGAGGACATAAAGTGAGCACGGCCGCTTGTTTTCCACCCACCCACTCCGATTCCTCCTTACGTTTAGTGGTGGTGAAGACGTCTACTGACATGCGATTATAATCCGTATCGTAATATGCTTAAGATTTAATTTACAAAGAGACATTAAAAAGTCAGATCATTATATTTCCATGACTATATGTCATATCTAGGAGCATGTTTTTTGGTTTATCAAATATTCTCTAATGCATCTTATGATACGATGTTATGAAAAGTTACATGTCAGTTTCCATTTTAAGGTGTTCAGTTTATCGTTATGTCGCATGTCGAGTGCATGCCGTGAGTATATATGACAACTCTTGCTTGGTGCATGCTTCTGATACCGTTTTGTTATTTGGATGCTTGTTTTTGTTATTTGCACGCGCATGCGATTGTGACTTGTATGTGGTGATGGGTATTTATTAGTTGCATTATGTAGGATGGTCCGTTCAAACACTTACCTAAATTTAATATATTACAGTAGAAATGAATGGTAAACTAATTCCTCGAATATGAAGTAATAATATAATAATAATAACTTCAGGTCACGTGTATCTGTAATAATAATAAACTGTATAATATTACACCAAACCCATACATTCATTGTACATAAAAGACGCATGAATGTCTTTGCCAATAAATAAAATGTTTCAAACTGTAAACGATCAAATGTCTAAAGTCACCACCGACTGTGATTCAGTCAGCTTATTTTGTTTTTGTTTCTTTTTGTTTGTTTGCTATCTAATTTGTCTTTCAACAAGTTTGACTAGAGCGAGTCATTGGTGTTTGTTTCTAGACGTTTGCTGTGTGTTGGTAAGTGACGTCCTTTATATACTAGGAGAATAGGGTTCAATAGATTATAAAATTTTATAAAATAATGACATGCATGGAACAGGACAGGATACAACGGGGTCAGAGTCATTCATTGAAATGGGATGGTTTAATTAGCATTGCACGAAGAGCACGTAACGGTTTTGTTTTAACTAAAATTTGTTCTAATATTAATCACATAATTTATCCGGCCAGTGACGAAGTCCGTGAGAAGATGAAGACTCGATACTTGAGTAACCCTGACTACAACTTTGAGAAGGTGAACAGGGCCAGTATGGCATGTGGCCCTATGGTTAAATGGGCTATCGCTCAGGTGAGTGATAACATAACCTCATTCGTTATTCTATACTTTCTTGAACGTAGTTTGTTGACAACTATTCCAGTACTCTGTATATTAATGTATCAGTCTTTCTTCAAATATTGTAAACCATACACATACGTTACTCTCTGCATAATGTTCCTAAACATTACTAAGAGAACGGGAATATTTGAAAATCAGCTCATAACGTTAATCAAATTACGGGCAGTACAGATTGAGCCACGCCCCATTGCTGTTCAAAAGGCTGCAAATATGTGTATTTACTTACATTGATGACACCTTTCATATATATTTTTTAATAAAATCTTATCAGTAAATAAATGTTACTAGATCGAATACGCGGATATGTTGAAACGCGTGGAGCCCCTCCGTAACGAACTCCAAGCTCTGGAGGACCAAGCTCAGACCAACGTGACGGCTGGCAACGGAGTGCGCGAGCTGATCGCGCAGTTGGAGAAATCAATAGCCTCTTACAAGGAAGAGTACGCACAGCTCATCAGCCAAGCTCAAGCTATCAAAACTGATCTTGAGAACGTACAGGCTAAGGTAAATATATCTACATTCATATTATAAAGAGAAGGAGATTTTGTATTCTCGTTTGTAATTAATAAACTAAAACTACTGGTCCAATTTAAAAATCATTCACTAAGGGAATACTACATTATGTAATAATCACTAAAGATTATCTTGAAGAAATCGCTTTTTTAGAGATAGGGCCGCCTCTTGTTTACACATATTATAACAATGTGTAAGTAGTAACATTGAGCTTCTACAAAATCTTTTTTTTTTAAATCTTATATCTATTGACAAATTTTAAATGAGTCTGCTTCAATTATTTTGTCTTTCACAGGTGGACAGGTCAATAGCTCTATTGAAGAGTTTGGTAATCGAGCGAGAACGTTGGGAGTCCAGCTCGGAGACTTTCAGGTCTCAAATGAGCACTATTGTGGGAGATGTACTCCTTTCCGCCGCTTTCATAGCATATGGCGGTTACTTTGATCAACACGTAAGCACTTTTTCTTTAACCAATATCTTCATACACTTGAGCCGTGGTGACTGTTGGATTGAGCGGTCTGTAGCATAAAGTTTTTTATAATCTTAATATTGTATTATAAATTTAATAATCAGTGATTTTACGAACTTTACTGTTGACTACAACATCGTTAGGAAACTTGCATATGTCTAAGGAGAATTTTGTGTTGAGTCTGAGACGGTTATGGTGGTTATTGTATCAATTCTGCTTTTCTCCATCCTTTTGGTATGGCGTGAGCATATTTCTCTTGTAATTTGAATTGTTCTCTGTGTATCATCATATTGTTTACTTTCAGTACCGTCAAAATTTGTTCACTACATGGACAGCTCATCTAGCGGCGGCTAACATCAAATACCGTGCAGATATAGCGCGTACCGAGTACCTTAGTAACCCCGATGAAAGGCTACGCTGGCAGGCTAATGCTTTACCCACCGACGAACTGTGTGTCGAGAATGCTATTATGCTTAGGGTAAGAAAGAAAAATGTATATTAATCACTTTTCTTATACGATTTGTTAAGAATTTCTACAACTCGTTAATTGAAAGTAGCAAATCGTTTTGGAAAATTTATTTTTTCTTTTGAAATAGCAAGCATCAAATTTGCCTCCATCTTTTATTTAAACGAGCTCAAAGATGAAGATAGTAAACCAATTACATTACAAAATTCTATATTATATAATTCTTATAAAGTTTTAATTTATATGAATCTTGCAGCGTTTCAACCGCTACCCGCTGATCATCGATCCGTCCGGTCAAGCGACTGAGTTCATAATGCGGGAATTCAAAGAGAAGAAAATCACCAAGACGTCGTTCCTCGATGACTCGTTCAGGAAGAACTTGGAGTCGGCGCTACGTTTCGGCAACCCGCTACTTGTACAGGTCAGTGTTGGTAATTCATGTATGGAGAGGAGAAACAAATCATCAGGATTTTTGTGAATGTTTACAAAAGCATAGGCTCACATGTCATGGTTACAGTATTAAGTTTATTTATTGAGTTAATATATTGATGGGGGTATCACTTGCACGTTGCGAAGGTATGAGGCTGCCGTTATTGCCTACACAGCGTCTCCTTAAGTATATTTGAATGCCTCATCTGGATACAGTCTTATCAATGAAAATTACTGAACTATTAGCTGAATTAAATATGTGTATTAATATAATAAAACTATATATTTGATATGCTTCTTTGGGCCCCGGTAAGAGCTACATACATAACTGCAGCACTTTCAGGTCCATATTACTTTGATAAATACGTCATTTCAATTGTGTTGATTGCACTGGATGGTAGATTGCAATAATGCAAAATGCATTTTTTTTTATAAAATTCACGCTTTTAATTTATTTAAATCGATTATGTTCCAATGTCCATGTTAAGTATGGATATATTTTATGTTCAATAATTGTAATTGGGCTTCGGAATTCTTGAATACCACAAGAACATCTTGCACATGCACTACACTATATGAGCCTTAAATTAAGCGTTATTACAACTGACTGACCTATGTTTTTAGTTTAAAAGATGGCATAGTTTTCATCTACTAATATATCTTTAAAATACATTCATCTTATTATAGGACGTTGAAAACTATGATCCGATATTGAACCCAGTTCTGAACCGAGAGCTCCGGCGTACTGGAGGCAGAGTACTCATCACACTCGGAGACCAGGACATCGATCTTAGCCCTTCATTCGTCATCTTCCTCAGTACAAGGTACGTTTTACAATCTGTCATGACGTACATAATCTGAAGTTATTATGCCCATAATAATTAACCAATATATGAGCGGGAAAAACCGCAGTAGAAGATTCAATGTTAGAGAAGGCATTAATTATCATTCGAACGTAGGAGCAGGATATTTTCTCGTACATTTCGCAGGATCAATACGCAAAATGTTTCAGCTTTTCAAGCTATTTTTTGGTTTAATTCATCATATTATCATATACCCTAGACCCATAAAAATATAAGGCGTCCTAGTCACGGTTCATGGGGTTCAAATTTGGGTAACTTCTTGCAAGGGAAAAAATTCAAATCCGATGGGGCAGTGCAAAGCGCCTTCAAATTTTAAGATTTTATTGATTCCCGTCCGAGTGGTTTTTTCAGTAAAGGGATTAATGAACTACCTATGAGATGGCAAAAGTGCATCAATATCAATGGCACATACTTTGTTTAAATAAATAAATTATATTTTGAGAAAATCGTCTTTAGGTTACTCCCTTACAAAACGCCAATTTCATATGTAAATACCGGCGCACTTATACCGTTAATTTTCACAGAGCGCTTATAACTGGTCACGGCAACTGTATATTCCTAATAAATACTATGTTCCCTCAGGGATCCAACGGTAGAGTTCCCGCCGGACATGTGTTCTCGTGTGACATTTGTCAACTTCACCGTGACTCGATCGTCGCTGCAGTCTCAATGTCTGCATAGAGTACTCAAGGCTGAGAGACCTGATATTGACACCAAGAGATCGGATCTACTTAAACTGCAAGGTAATTATTTTAAATTTGGTAATTTTTAGTTTTTTTTCGTCAGAAAAGTGTGGAGAATTTATAAAAAATAATTCATGATGTAAGCTATCACTTAGTTTTCGCTTTTTAGCCGAAATAGCAATGTAATAGCTTTAGCATCCATGTCAAATTTTAAGGTGAATTCCACCTCCGTTTGCGTCAACTCGAGAAGTCCCTCCTCCAAGCTCTCAACGACGCTAAGGGCAAGATCTTAGACGACGACTCGGTGATCGCTACACTCGAGACATTGAAGAAAGAAGCGGACGACATTGGCCAGAAGGTCGAGGAGACCGATAAAGTCATTGCCGAGATTGAAACTGTCAGCCAACAGTACATGCCACTATCACAAGTAAGTAGTAAAAGCATAATCGCCAGAATAATGAGACATTCACGGATCCAGGGGGGTGAAACGCAGGTGTTATAGTGACCATGAATTCATAATATGCCAAAAGAATATTTTTATATAATTTAATATTTATGTGTAAGATCATATGGTGAGGCGATATTAATTTTGCCCTATCAAATCATCCTTATTTTTGAGAATGGATCACCCGTATCATGAAAAAAAATAGACGTTGGCCGATGCTCAAACCTACCCGATTTGTACAAAAATTTCATACAAATCGGTCCACTCGTTTCGCAGGGGTTTAGTGACAAATACAGCGACACGAGAATTTATACATTAGATATAAAATTACCCCAGAGGAACAGGGTGATCGACCTCAAAAAAAATATGACAATACGTTTGCCGGGCACAGCTAGTACAAGATACATTTACAGAAGAAGTGAAAGGAATATGTTAGGATCATAGTAAGATAACAGAAGTCTGCCTGCCCCCATGGGATACAGGCGTGAGCATAATATGCGTTTCACAATTTTATTTCACTTCCCAGGCATGCAGCAGCATATATTTCACAATGGAGTCTCTGAACCAAGTCCACTTCTTGTACCAATATTCGCTCAAGATGTTCTTGGATATATTCAGCTCGGTCCTTGTATGCCCCTTGTTGAGCGGAGTCACCGACTACACCGCTAGGCTCAAGATTATTACTGAGGAACTGTTCACGGTGAGAATAGTTTTAAATAACTCACCAAATATTATGCATAGAACCGAAAGCCATTGTTTGGGTAATGAGGAATTGTATTCACAAAACCTGCAAGAATTGGCGTGAAGTATGTATTCTACATTCTACATTTTATTCACTGAAAATATTTGCGAACTTTAGAAGTGCATAGTCAATTATAAAGTTACCGAAAGAATTCTTGTCGCAAGATTCTGTCTCGGTGTTTGAATAAAAGTCTTGTAGTATTTTTCTACCTCTGAGATGTAATTTGCATGATTAATATATTATAATTTACCTTGTATATCGAGTCGTAGCAAAATTAACACCTACGAGTTGTTGTCAAAGCTGGTAAAGCGCTGTCGTGTGTATCGCTGACTTTCCATGAGCAAGTGTATGGCTAGCTAATGTTCGGTGTGTTTAGGTGGTATACGAACGCGTAGCACGCGGTATGTTACACACGGACCGGCTGACGTTCGCTCTGCTGCTGTGTCGCATACAACTGAAGGGCACCGGCGCCGAAGACACGCTCGAACGAACCTTCGGCGTGTTCCTACGAGGCAAGGAGGGATTCGTCTCGCATTCGGCGACGCTCGAGCCGCTGTCCGAACAACAACACCTCGCCGCTGATAGGCTTAGCTCCAGGTATGTATTACTCTCGCTTTTTATATATATATGACATTCGACGGGTCGGAAGATATAATGATATCAAAATCGACTTAAAGAAGATACGACTATGACCATGAGCTTCTTTTTATATTTTCATTACTGAAATGATCAAAATTATAGACTATGTATATCATTTATTTTAATAGTATTTGCTGTGTTTCTTACCGGCTTCTTCTTAGTAAAAGTAATCGTTTATAAAAAAAAAGTTAATTGTTAAAAACCAATAAAAATATTTTGAATTGTGGTTATTTGTTCAGCAAAATTGCTTGCTATACAGGCCGTCCTGACTCTGATCCTGGATGGCCTCGAATGCGCAGTACAAATTTTTGAGACTTGGCGCGAGGTCGAATAAACACATGCGCAGTTATCCACTTTTTCCTATACGTCCAAAATTCCTGACGACACTTGCATTCGGACGGTAACCTCTTTTGAGTCTGTTAGCATCTCTCAAGCTTAACTTTATTATGATCCTCACAGTGAAATGTTCGTTGGCAATTATTTAGCTTAATGCATGAGTATGTGTATGGCGGTAGGTTGCCGCCATTCCGCCGGCTGCTGGAGAAGGCGAGCGAGCTGCCCGAGCTGTCGGCGTGGCTGGCGCAGGCGGCGCCCGAGCAGTGCGTGCCCACGCTGTGGGACGGCGAGCCCGCCTCGCCTCCCGCGCCGCACACGCTCGCCATGTACCGCCTCCTACTCATACAGGTATCTACTACTTTTGATCCTAACACTAGGCAAACATTATAATGATGTTGGAATGTTCCATATTTATGGCACCGTCTTAAACAGGGGCAGAAGTTACTTTTTGTTTGTCGATTTTTTTTAATTTATCTCTAGTGTTGCAAAATTATACAATACTTTCGAACCTTAAACTATGTATTCATGATGTTGGAATGTTCAATAAAATTGCACCATTATCTACGGAGATAGCAATGTTACTTTTAAATATAAAAATTCTCTTTTTTTTTTCAACAATTAGTCTTTAGCGTAAACATAGTACGATAGAACTGCTACGTCATATTATACAAAAGTCCCTATCCCAAAGTGGATTATTTCTAATTCATGTTTGTTTGGCAGGCGTTCCGTCCAGACCGGGTGATTGCCGCAGCAACGCAACTAGTGACCGCCGTCCTCGGCACCGGCTTCATGGCCAAGGCCGAGACAGAGTTGGACCTCGCTTCCATTACGGAGACTCAACTAAACGCCACCACGCCTGCTCTACTGTGCTCAGTACCCGGATATGATGCTAGCGGTAACACTCATTGAAAATAATTTCCTTACGAGATGTCCATACCCCTTCGAGACCCAATTCGAGATTTCTTGGGTCGCTACGCATCCTCGCACATCTATGGTCTAATTCCCAGTCTCAAATTATGCCTTAGCTAAAGGACAATTAACTTGTTGCCTTACAGAAAACGCAGCAAATTGTGTAATACTCGTCGTACATGCTCTATTGTAGTTTTGCATTCCTGTGAGGAGTGTAAGGAAACGTACGATCTGTGATTACCTCTTAGTAATAGCTGCACATTAATCCACCCAACATAATGGCGGTGCTCGAATGACACCACCTTTAAAGTAGTTTTTTTTTAAGTATGTGTGTCAGGAATTTACCATATTGAGTGTTTCAGGTCGTGTGGACGACATGGCGACTGAATTGAACAAGCCCCTGTCGAGTATCGCGATCGGTTCCGCTGAGGGCTTCAACCAAGCTGAGCGAGCCATAAATACTGCTTGCAAGACGGGACGGTTAGTCAGAACAAATTATTGCTATTGTACTAGCTTTTAATGATTATTGCTATAACTGTCATTTCATTGGTTGACCATTCAAATTTCGGGACTAAGTACAACGAATAATTGACTACAACGCTGGATCACGTCGATAAAAGTCCCAGTAGAGATTCTACTTTGACTGAAGTTGAGAGGAAATAGTACAACGGTCGTTGAATTTCTTCAACATTTTTCTTTACAAAAGCAACTTTTGAGATGGTATTAGTATAGCCCGAGGGTTAAACCAAAAATCTAGTTACTAAACCCTTACGCTATGCACGCTGTAATCTTTGCAGTCGCGAACCAGTGTCTTTCGGGAGTACGAATTTCGTTGACACATGCTTATTGACTGACATTGGAGTAAAAATATTTTGCACTGACGGTTTAATCTTCTACCCTAGGTGGGTGATGCTAAAGAACGTCCATCTAGCTCCCGTGTGGCTGGTACAGTTGGAGAAGAAGCTGCACTCTCTTCAGCCACATCCCAACTTCCGTCTGTTCCTCACGACTGAGATCAGCCCCAAGTTGCCCGTCAACCTCCTACGCGCCGGCCGCGTGCTTGTCTTTGAACCACCACCCGGCATCAGAGCTAATCTCTTGAGGACCTTCGCTACCGTAAGTTTTAACTTTGTTTATTAGAGTAGCTAGAGCAATTTTCCAGGGACCTGACCTTATGATCAAATGGATAGAGTGTGCTACACCTTCTCTCCTACCTAACTCAAGCAAGCTGCATAATCAAGGAAATAAATTAGGTACTTGAAACATGAATAATCCTTCATATTAATATGTCAACAGGTGCCGGCAACCCGCATGATGAAACAACCATCAGAGCGCGCAAGACTCTACTTCTTGCTTGCTTGGTTCCACGGTGAGTATATTTTTATACTCACTACTTTAGTTATTTACATTATGTCCGTGTTGGTATTTCTGAGCTAGGTTAGTCTTTGTTTCAAAATGAGCTTTGCAATATTTCAATAAAAGCACACTTTCCGATGATGTGTTTAGGGTCAAGTCATCGTCAGGCACTTAACTTGACTGAATCTATTCATCTATTCCTACACATAAAATATAAGTGTTTGTATGTAATTACAACTTAACAGCTTTTCACAACTTACTAGCTGACGTTACAAAGACGAATTAAGATAAAAGAGTACCGCGAAATAAAGCCACCCATGCAATTAAATCTACTACGGTGGAACCGTGGGGCACAGGTAGTATGGAGATACGGTAGCAATCATGTATCTATCGTTTGCACAGGTATCGTCCAGGAGCGTCTCCGCTACGTGCCGCTCGGCTGGGCCAAGTACTACGAGTTCAACGAGTCAGACCTGCGAGTCGCTTGCGACACTCTCGACACTTGGATCGATGCCACTGCCATGGTCAGTTTTAAGACTTAAGTAATTCCCTACACACTACTATGCTTACTTGAAAAGTGCGTCTGTCTGTTCTATACCCACATCAGAGTAAATATTAAATTTAAACATTGACTGCCAGCAACTGGAACTTGAGCTCTCAATAAACTGGTTAACACATAATTAAATCACTTGATATCCAGAGCAATATACCTAATGGGAAACTAAAATTTTAATATTTAATATGCTCGTTACACTCAATAAAAAAATTCACAGTGGATCTATAGAGGAAAATAAGATAACGTTATCAAGATAATTGTTATATATTTTTATATGAACAGGGCCGCACCAACTTACCTCCAGAGAAGGTCCCATGGGAGGCACTGGTGACCCTCCTGTCGCAGTGTATCTACGGAGGCAAGATCGACAACTTGTTCGACCAGAGACTACTGCATTCGTTCCTCTGCAAGCTGTTTACACCCAAGTCTTTCGAGGCGGACTTTGCACTCGTTGCTAATGTTGATGGAGTAAGTTAACAACATCGTAATAATGTTAGGTTAATAATTTAACTTACGCATCTCATATGATCTATCTAATAGACATCATAAGCGAATGAAAGTAAAATGAGCGTACTCAAAATCATGTTTAATTTACATTAACACCAATATGATTTGCCTGATTTTAAGCGTTTACTGCAACATCAAGTTCACCAAACGCGTTGCCAACCCTGCAAAAATCTCTCAATGACCTTAAAAAACTTACTGCTCGCTCTTATATTTGTTCTCCTCCCGTGTTTTTATGAAATATATACTATTTTTTTCATCACATTAATTGTTGCCGTAAGGTTACAAGTTCGTGTTGCTAAAATGCATTAGACTTTCTCTGACGTTGTGTGTGATATAGGCAAGTGGCAACCAGCGCCACATCACAATGCCGGACGGCAACAGACGCGACCACTTCCTGAAGTGGATCGAGGAGTTGTCTGACAGGCAGACGCCGTCGTGGCTGGGACTACCTAACAACGCTGAGAAGGTAACTATAAAAATAATGATATTTAAAAAATATATTATGTCTCTACTACCCATCCATCTCTCTGGCATTATCCCATACACTGTTGGGGTCGGCACTTGATTCAACGCGATGTGGCTGATCACTTGATTTATATACGAAGCGACTGCCATCTGACCTTCGCAACCCCTTTAACGAGGAAAATCTATGATCTGGGTTAAACCAGTTGTCAAACTATTTTA
The DNA here is from genome assembly GCA_929442735.1 of Watsonalla binaria. Taxonomy (NCBI): domain Eukaryota; kingdom Metazoa; phylum Arthropoda; class Insecta; order Lepidoptera; family Drepanidae; genus Watsonalla; species Watsonalla binaria. The sequence goes on from OV838932.1 coordinate 6,513,328, forward strand.
GGCCTCCGACTGACCTGTAACGACTGCCAAAGATGATAAATTAGCCACCGGGGCTTAACGTGCCCTCCGAGGCACGGAGGAAACTCGGGCGGTCACACGGTCCAATTACTGGCTAGGGGTAGGGTTGCTTAACTTCGCTGATCGAATGATATGCGCAATAGCAACTGTGCCAAGACCTACTCTGTCTGAGCTATTATGTCTCTGCTACCATCACAGAAAAATATGTTCTAAAAGTCTGATTTTGTAAGAGACACATTTAAGAGATGTCGAGTTCTACTTTCAAGATGCATGATAAATGTTCACAGCTTAAGCGACTCATAAAAGGAGGAGGCATGTTCCACGTTAAAATTTTCCAAGTTTGAGTCTATATTCTCAACCTTAAGAATGCGCGACTTAACTGTCCTTCAATAATGTTTATAATATAATGTGAATAAAGGTGCTGCTGACAACTCAAGGCAGCGACCTCGTGTCGAAACTGCTCAAGATGCAGCAACTGGAAGACGAGGAAGAACTGGCTTACAGCGCTGCGTCACAGGATGATCCACGTATGTTATGCTCACTTTAAAAAGGCTGGTTATAATAATGAAATAAGGTTTTCAATTGGTAATGTTTGTGTAGATGCAATGGTGGTTGAAGGAGACGGAAGGCCAGCTTGGATGATGTCCTTGCACCAGACCGCTACCAACTGGTTGCAGCTATTGCCCACCGAGTTGCCGGTAATCACTTTGTAGCCAATTATAAAAAAAATCAACTTTTTATTTTATTTCGACTTAAATGACAAATAGGCATATTTCTGAGAAGTAATTCAAAGACGTATGTATAGTGCCTGAGACGGCGATAGACTCACCATCTGTCACGTTGACACTTAATCAAATTCGGTGAAAAGTGGGTGTTGTGATAACAACACCTCTGCCTACCCCTTCGGGGAATACAGGCGTGAGCATATGTAATGACAAATAGAAAACAACGAAATCTATGGTACAAATAGGTAAGTATAGGTTTCGAAATGTATAAGCGTTGATGGTTTCATTTGTGCAATAATTTCTGGCTGGAGAAGTGCTAAGTGTAAGTACTTTATCGGAGGCTGGTTGTAGTTAGATTCCAAAGATGGCCGATTTCCAGTCACGCAATCGCAATCAAGCTTCGTTGGAATTGCTTTACCTTACTTTACTTTCATTGTGTGTTTGTGATACCAGACACTGCGTCGCACGGTGGAGAACATCAAGGACCCGCTGTATCGGTTCTTCGAGCGCGAGGTGGCGGCCGGAGCCTCGCTACTGCAGCAAGTACTGCACGACTTGCACAACGTCATCTCTATATGTCAGGTACATACATACATTCAGATTTGGTCTGTGACAGCACAAATTAAGTTTTGTTGGACATGGCTTCCTGAAATGAGACGGAACTTCGCCCCAGCAGTTAGATTGTGACAGAAAATATATGGTGTCATAGTTCGCTAGACAGCACGCCTTCGTAACTCGTAACCGTTTCAAGAGATGTTTTTTCGGCTATTTCGAACATGGATGAAGAAGACAAGACGTGGGGGCGCGGGATGAAGTAATCACATACATCCATTGGGTACCTTTTAGGTAGAGCTGCTGTGCAACCTTGGTGTTTCAAGGAAAATCAGGAATTCTTAACCATCTAGGACGTCTAGTGCTCAATCTCCAACGTGTCTTTACAATTTTAATATTGAATTGGCTACCATAGCCGTGTGTAATGCGCTAGTTCTAATCTAGAGCGAGAAACAATATTGTATTAGCGTATAGTTAATTTGGCTGGCTCTTTATAGCGAAGTATTTTTTTTTTATAAAAGCAGATACTTCTTATAACATCGCCTATCTACCAGTGAAAGTTCCGTTAAAATTGTGCCAGCCTCAGCCGTTTCAGAGATATGCAAGCCCCTAAACTGATAAAGATTTTTCAATGTCTTTGGAATATAAAGCTATATAGATATATAAAGAATCGCTAGAAAAATGAAGTGCGTAACGTGTGTGTGTGTGCAGGGGTCGATGAAGCAGACGAACGAGACGCGGTGCATGGTGGGGTCGCTGGTGCGCGGCATGCTGCCGGGCGCATGGCGGCGCTACGCCGTGGCGCGCGGCTGCACCGTCACGCAGTGGGTCGGGGACTTCGCTCACCGCGTCACGCAGCTCGCCGCCGTGTCGCACGCCGTCGCCGACAAGGGCGCCAAGCGACTGCAGGTACACTACAACATTCCTATACTTCGCGCATCCCGTCACTATCTTTAAACAATTATAATGGCTTTAAGCCACTAGTAGAGTTGCTATTCATACGAGGAGAGCTCAGTTGGTGAGTCCACGGAAAGAAAATACCAATTGCGTTTGTCAATATTTTTCCACCCCGATACATGAATAAGTGTGCAGATATAATAAAATAAATGTCATCTTTCAGAACATCCCCGTGTGGCTGGGTGGTTTACTGAACCCCGAGGCGTACATCACTGCGACCCGGCAGTGCGTGGCCCAGGCTAACTCGTGGTCACTTGAGGAACTGCACTTGCAGGTAGTTTAATTATTGCTTTACTTCAATTAAAACAATATTGGTAAATTGGTCCAATTGCGCTTAAGAAATTATTCAGTTTAAACCTTAACCTTCGAAATCAATGAAATTTCATTCTTGAAATTGATTAAGGAATTAATTTGCAGAAATGAGATTTCAATATGATTCCAAAACGAAGAATGTATTTTTTATGGCTTTTTATGGCCTTTTTATAATTTGAAATATATTAATCTAAATATTTTTCTCTTATTGAATCTTTTATATTTTCAACTTTAGGTGACGATTCCCGACCCGGGCACTCCCAGTGAGACCGCCCAGAACGAGTGGTCGTTCTCAGTGACTGGCCTGAAGCTGCAAGGCGCCACTGTGAAAGGCAATCGGCTGCTCCTCACTAACACCATCATGGTGGACTTGCCGCTCACCGTGTTAACTTGGATACGGTAACTATTATTTTTCTTTAAGTCCTGAGGGATATAGCATCAAATACCTCTATTTTTTAGTCCTGGACCAAAAAAGCTATTTTTTTCGTTATAAGTTTGACGTGTTTATCTGCATGTCTGTCTGAGACAACTTGGCTCCCAAACTAATAGACCGGTTGGATTGATCGAGAGTGATCTTAGCTACGAATTGAGACTTTTAATCAGCTGTTTGAAGATCATAAGCTTTTTTCTAGATGATGAAATGATTTGAATAACTTCCGCATGACTCATCGATTTCACATGTACTATTATGTTAGTTCAATAATATCACAAAGATCATCATTGACCAGATCGTGCAGTATCTACAGGAAGCTCTAGGATACCCGACTCCGCACCAACTTACAACAGAGTTTTCATGTTTGGGCTTAATTAAATTGTATTCAATTGCTATAGGTAGATGGATCATGGAGAGGTCTGGCGATGGAGAAATGAGACTAAATAAATGTTTGTTTGTATAGTGGTCCCGAGACAGCAGTAGCGGGTCAGTCTCTGACGCTGCCAGTATACCTGAACAGCGCGCGCTCCGAGCTACTGTTCACGGTGCGGCTGCCTATCGCCGCCGGACAGGAGCCCCACGCCTTCTACGAACGAGGCGTCGCACTGCTCACATCCACTGCACTCAACTAAACACTCACATTTTTGTCTACTTAATATGTACACAAATTGAAAACTTTATAGAAATTATGTTTGAATTCAAACAGGGGATCGAATCACCATTTTGTTTTTAAAAAGACAGGTGGCGTCTCTTCTGCCTTCGGTGAATAAATCTTGACCGCCACGATATTGTAAAGTTCCCCTCTCATTTACGCACTGCAGCTACTTTTGTCGCAAAAGCGCAGCTCTATTAGGGCATCGCTTCTAGCGTTTCTCTTTTCTGCCTTGCTGTAACTGTCTAAAAATAATTTCTATATTCCATATTATGTACCCTTTGCTAATTTATTCAGTGAAATAATTTATGTAATAAAAATATAATCATATTCAATGTTTTATTATTACCCTATAATATTTGAGACAATGTTAAAAGTATTTAAAGCTGACTAGTGCCTTGAATAGCCGTCTTCATGCCCGGAGGTTTCTGCTTCGGAAGCCTGCGGTAGACAAGATATACATGCAATTATACTGAACATAAAGGTTACTTTCACTAGGACATGATTTATTTTCACAGCTTCTTCGTTAATGAAATATACAATAATACTTGGCTGATCAAATTTCACTCACCTCGTATGTATAATTTTCCTCGGCGAAGAAGGATGAACGAGATCATGTTGTCTCTCCCATTCTAAATACTTTTGATGTTGCCGTTGTCGACGACGATCCACGTAACTAATCTAAAATCAAAAAAGATGTGTACAACGTATTCCAAAATAGTATCTACATAAATCCAAGTCGGTAAGGCTGTGATTAGTAGGTACTGACCACACAACTGGCCGGTATCCACACGAAAGCCGTGACGAGAACCACCACGCCCACGATGTTATCGCGAAGAAAGCCGAGCACGTTGTTTATATTTATATCTTCAATGATGTCCCAGAAGCGCTCCACTACATCTTGAATGGTTTTCTCACAAACACCCTATGAAATACATAAATATAGTTAATATAATTATAGTTTGATATAAACCAACGGTAGTAGGAAAACTAGTCAATATACAAATATGAAGAAAGAATAAGCCTGAAGGATAACTTGAAGTATACAGTCCAAAGAAAATTGGGCTTATAATCACTAGGCCAGCACTCCAGCAGCCAGCATAATGAAGCCATGTAAGTACCGTAAGGCATCAAGCCTTACAATTGGCCTCATCATTACAATCGGCCTCAACCTTCATTGACCAAAGAGGCCAATGAATTATTAGTTGTAGTACTACTACCCATCACAAGAGAATGAGGTAAACCAACCTTATTACAGAACCCTTGTATGCAAGGCGTGCCGTCAGGTAATATGTCGTTGTGTGCGACCGGGAAGCACGTCTTGTTCAAACTCTTACGACAACAGCGCTTGCACGCGTCCGCAACTGGGGACAAAGAGTTGCTTTTTTATTCGTAATCTTTGCCAAATCTACATAGAACAGGCCGAACTGATATATACAATAAGTTTATGTATACACAGTTCGGCCTGTTCTAGTATATTTTTGATGAATTTCCCGTTAAGTTCAAAAATCAATATTGCCAGTTCTATGTTTTTGTACAGAGCCTCAGGAATTGATTTTAAACACGTGCGTGTTGGTGTAATTGACATTACAATCAATATTATAACGGGTACCAATTTGACCTAAATGTGACCCAAGGAAGGACGGATACTTAAAAATCCTTAAGTGGATAAAGTCGGGCAAAAGCTAAGGTGTGTAATATTTGAACAAAGACTTAGTTACCAATATCACACATGCAGCTGTGCATGCCTTGCGTCTCACAGTATGGCACGCAAGTCCCGTTGCGGCATCGACCTCGCTCCGCGCACTCGTGCTCGTCTGCTATCGCCGGCGCCTGATCATACACAAATATTATGGTTGAACTATGTCCAATACCCATGAATTTCCCATTGGAAATTTGATTTTTTCCCTATTAGAACAGCTCCATTAAGCTGTTCTAAAAACCTCGCCCTCGCAGGCGGAGTGCGCCGCCTCGTAACACACAGTACCTTGGGGCAGTCGGCGGAGGCGCCGTTACAGGTGGCCTCGCCCTCGCAGGCGGAGTGCGCCGCCTCGTAACACACAGTACCTTGGGGCAGTCGGCGGAGGCGCCGTTACAGGTGGCCTCGCCCTCGCAGGCGGAGTGCGCCGCCTCCCGACACACTACGCCTGGCGGCGCGAACACACAGCCCGCACAACACGGAGAGTTCTTGTCACTACACAAAACACATATTTTGTATCCACCGTTTGAATATAATACGAGTGGAGTAAGTACAAAGAAGGGAAATTAATACAGTGATGACGGCTCGTAATGTAAAATGGTTAAGGAAGCACATTGCGCCGACAACAAATCAAAAGCAAGAACAGGATGATGATGTGCCCATAACGGATATGGAAATCATATTCGCAAATATGGTCGTTGTTTACGTTTTAGTGGCGTAATAGTGCGAGGATTTAATGAAAATATAATAGATGTTACTCTAACAATGTCCTTCGGTCAAATGAAGGTCGACACTTTTTACAAGTAATATAGGCGCAAGCGCCTCATAGAAAAACAATAGCAAAGCGGCTGCTCGCTGAGAATATGCTCCTCTGATTCCTTCAGGCGAGGCGCCGCAACAGTCGTATTTGTGTAATTGTAAATGCTTAATAATTTATTTTTCCTCCGCGCATAATGGAGCAATGTAGAATGCAGAGAAGTTGTTTTAGTTAAAAATGACATAGTACTATGTATTCAAAAAATGCCTATTTACCTGCACACTGCTCCTTGGTTCTTCCTCAACTTGCAATTCTTATCGCAGCACATGTCATTATCTTCCGTTCCTGAATAAAACAAAATATTTTTAGATCATAATAATATGGCTCTTTAGTGTCCAGAGTGTCTAGTGCCAGTGGTTCACTGCCATCGAAGCAGCGCTATTTGGTGGTCCACAAGTGGCACTATATTGACCCCATACAAATCTGCTTTCACGTCCACGCGATGACTTGTGACGGGGATTTGTAAGGGATGAATATAATGCCACCTTTAGACCGTCAGATGGCGCTCTTTCCATCCTACACAAATCTGCGTTTACGTCGACGCTGTGACTTGTGACGGCGATTTTAAGATAACTCGCACTAGGCACTGAGTGCAGATATTGAAATAGTTGACCAATTAAAAATAAATAAAAATAACAGGCATCTCGTAATTTGATAATTTGGATAGACACGTTTACAGCTGTTATACAATAATATCGTCGTGGGTATTTTAAGAAAGGATGTATGATTTATTTTCCTCAAAACGGGTGAAATAAGGGATTTAAAAAATCCTTCATTCACATAGTAGACTTTTCAATGACAGTTAAATATATATTACATTTCGTGAGTAACACATACCAAGTAAGCCGGCATCGCACTCCTCGCCCCCCTCGACGCGTAGGTTGCCGCAGAAGCTCTCCTCGGGCTCCGAAAAGCAGCGGCCAGATTTCGCCTGCAGAACCTTCCTGATGGAACGCAGGCTGCATGGCGAGAACCTCTGCAATTGTGTTTTCAATTTGAATTGAAATATTATTTATAAATATAAATATTAGAGGCTCTTTACACTTCAGGGTCGTGCTGAACCAGTTGTGGCCTAACTATGAATAATATAATGTAGAGCTGACCTTGTTGTTGACGTCGTATCCGCTGACGCTGTAAGTGTACATGAGGTATGAGCCGCCCTGGCTGGCGGCGGGCGAGCACTCGGCCACGTCGGGGTCGTGCTCGGAGCCCCAGTTGTGGCCGAACTCGTGCGCCGTCACCAAGTCGGCCTCGCGCGTGATCACTCGCTGCCCGTAGTGATTGCGAGACGACGATAGCCCAGAGTTAAGGTATAGTGTATACCCGTTCTTGAAGTATTCTGGATTGTTACAACTTGTTTATGTTCACATGATTCCATTCGAAAGAAACGATACTTTATGGTTAGAGCCCCAAGCGCCATTTTTATTGCAGACGTGCACCTTACATTTTCAATGATAGCACTTGTGAAACAATAAGCATACTCCGATGATAAGCAGATAAGAAATACTTTTGCGTGTACAACATACCGAACTATTGAATTATTAAAAATAAAAATAAGGAAATAATTAAATACAGAAAAATAATAGTAAAACCCAGCAGTATAAAGCGAACAAAAATAAACACTCACACTAGGCACCGCTTATAGCTGAAAACAAAACATAAATCATAATGGTAACTGAATGTATTAAAAGGAAACAAACCTACTGAAACATATTTGATATAGACTATTAAATAATACTCTTATATTTATTAAATAAATGCCTTTCTGTACTTGAATGTGTTGTTTAAACGTATCAATGTGCGTTCGTTGCAGTAGACAGTAAGCACACACACGAACGTAACATTAATGTACGCAAATCAAGCATAATAAATATTAATATTTCCACAAACTAAGCAGATACATAAAAGTTTTGAGTCATTCTCCGCTTTGCCTGTATCCGAACAAGGGGTCAATTATTATCGATTTAAGCAACGTGTATCAACAAGTTCTTAGCGTTGACGTTTTCACTGTATGGTACTAAAATGGAACGTCAAAGTTTAAGAAGTTCTGGTTAATACGAGTTGATTAAAACGATTATAGTTATTGTTGCAAGACGTATGTTGATTTTTCTGCAGCCTACTAAACATGAGTTAAACGAAGACTAGACTAGTCCGTCTAAAACTATGGTCATCCCCTTTTAAATTCGTATCTCAGAAAGAGATGGAGCGCTTCTTTTAAATCAAGGAGACCGTGTTGTGGTAGCGCCAGCATACCTGGTGTACAGATCCCCCCGACGGAGTTGCGTCGCGGCGAGCCGACGTACGCCAACCCCAGGATACCCCCCTCGAACTTGAGGTCCGTGAACAAGTGCGCCAGACAGAAGTCCTTGTGCGAGTATTCTCGACTAAATACCTGTATTAGCCAATAGTCCTTTACTAGTGAATGTTGATTGGACATCAGTTAATATACTATGTCTTGTTTCCAAACAGACTTACAGTTAGTGAAAATAAGGTACAACTAATTTTGCGCTTATAAGTATAAACATTAGGTAACCCATTCACTTATGAACATTTTAATAGTAGTTAATAGGTTAAGTCTTAATAGGGCAATTACAACTACGAAGACTAACATTTACGAAGATTTAGTGGGTAATCAAACTTTCCTAAAGGATAATTGACAAACTTGTGAGTAGGTACTAGTTTTTTCTTTTGCAGATTGCTATTTATAAAACAACAAGATTTTTGGCAAATTCAGCAGCATATTAATTGATAACTGTATCAAAATTCATCAAGAAGTTTCAAAGTTATAAAGTTTTCGATACGGGGGAAACTACTTAGTGTTCAATGTTCAAGCATTGTTAACATAATATGCCCCATTTATAAAAAGGTGACACTTGCTCAAAAAAGTGGGGAGTATGTTTCGCAGTTTCTTCTCCTGTCAGGCTTTAATTTGGAAACTGTAGTACATACTTTTGTTAGTCTTATATATGACGTTCAATGAGTGTTCTTATATTGAATAAAATTATTTAATTTGTTTTGAATGCAACCTCGAGTAGATTCCGCACGTCCCACTTCTCGCGCACCATGTTGTAGTGCGCCTCGCCGCCGCGCACGCGTGTGGGCTCCGAGTGCACCAGGATCTTCTTAATAACGAACCCCATGCCTTTGAACCCATCCATATCCTAAAATGTTGACATCATTTAGGACTTTCTATCACCACAATCTATAACATGTCCAACCAATAATCACTATCCTATGGCTTTGTCATTTTGCAATTAAACTTAAATAGACTTTAGAGGGCTCAGCGAAAGTAGTGGGGATAGCTGCGCATATATTGCTGGCATTCGCTCCTCAGTCCGCACAAGACCCAAAAAATTACTACTACGAATTCAATGCCTGCGCTCAAAACTCGTGACGTCATAATTATACTCACGTCATAATGTATCAATATGACATTATTTCTTGGACAAGGTTTAAAGACACATAGTCTGTCGACGAAGCCGTCTACAGAGAAATCGTGTGGGGGGAACAAACCCGAATTGCCTTGGCCATTCGAGACAATTTTTCAAAACTAACATTAACACTTATCAATTGATGTCAGGGTTTTCAAGAATATCAAACGCGTTGGCTCACTGTAAGGTTAGCAGAGCGCAAACAATAATATTGACAATATATAATAAATATGCATTATAATGCATATTTTTAATAATATTGGGTGTGTGTGGCTGCATTAAGACTTTTTTCCATATTTTCGTATCTTCATGCTTGGCAATATGAATGTGTTGGAATAATAAATGCTTAGTACAATTTAGTATAGGATATATAGGTACTTACTTGGCGATCCTGCCATACAGTATCATTGTATATTTTATGAACTCGGTCAATGAGACTGATCTGGAACAAAAAAAAAATATAAAACATTCTACATGTGATTTAATATTCATATTCATTGGTCGAAATCACTCACCAGATAGCTGATAGTAGTTTTTGTATTACTGGCCCCCATTTCTTGAAAAAACCTGTAATCAGCTACAAGAAGCAAAGGGCATCTTGTTTTAGTTGGAGTGTACTCATAGTCACTCTGCCTCTTTACTCTATGGTCTTTGTTTTCGTCTTTGCCCCTGGATTCCATTGCGTGACTGCCATTGGAATCTTGATTCTGATACAAATATTTGTCCTTCTCCAATTGTTCATGTTCCTGCTCAATGTTCACACTCACATCCTCTTCATCATCCTCTAATTCTATAAATAAATTGTGTAGCTCAAGTAAAACTTAAGCAAATATTTGTGAGACTTTGTCAGGTGAAAAAAAAAGTATGCATCAATATCTCTCTACTTTTTTAAATAAAATAAAAGTAAGTATGACTGTAACATTCTCAAGGTAAAGCAGCTGAATCATTTTGGTATTTTTTTTTCATAAGGAGTAAGGTTTTTTAACACTGGCAACATATCCAATTCTAATTTTTAAAATATGTAAACATGACTCTTTAATATATCAAAACTTTTCGCAAACCTTTTCCTTCCTTGACATAGCCACAAACTCTAGGCTTGCCATCAATAGAGCCGTCTACCCCAGACCAGCTGAAGCGTATGTCAGAGGCCCGGTATGTAATCATGGTCTTGTCATCTACATGTGGCAAGTGACGCCAGGATGGCTGCAACAATTTATATAATTTACTATCTGAGCCCGTAGTATCACGAAAAAGGTTTTTTTATTAAACATGCTATTTGTTGTACTCAATCCTTATAAAATTCATAATTTTGAAAATAATTTTAATCTGAAAAATTGCTTTAGTTTATTAAGCTATTAGTATTAGTTTTGACATCAGATACTATTTCAAATACATGCTCCAAACTCGTGAGTCCACTACCAATTTAGACTGCCTTCTAGTCTACCAGCTACTAGTACCTAATAGTCTAGTAGTGGCAAGCACAACTGAGTAACAAGAGGTCCTGGATTCAATCAAATAGCCCAACCCAAAGTGTTATTAGGTTTCATCTCTATTTTCCCTGTTTTAGTCCAGAGTCTGGAAAAGTGCCCAGTTATATGGGACTTAAACATAACTGGCGAAATGTAGGGATAATATAAATGGATGCTGATAAGCAATAATGTGTCAACCCACAAAAAGTCAAATTCAAAGGTTTTGATATATTTTGATAATGCATCACGTATTTAACATTCTAATAAAGTGTTTCAAGTCATCTGAAACATAAAAGTACGTAAAAAAATGGATTTATGTCATAAAACAAATCTTAAATCACGTAAACAATCATCTTAAGACGCCATTTTCTCAAAACCAAGTTTATGCGGGTTGACACATTATTGCTTATCTGCATCCAAATACACCTGTGCTTAGCCCATTAGGTAATACAGAGGTGAGCATATGTATATATTTTAAATCAATCAAAAGCAGTAGGCAAATCACCTCAATATGGTATGTCTCCCCTGGAGTGTGTATGATTCCTGTGATCATGCCATCTTCCATATGCAGTTTTACTTCAGAAGCTTTTTCTCCAAATACTCTACCAGTATAGTAATTGTCTCTATCTACAACAGACAAAAACATAATATTATATACTTATATGAAGGAATATGAAGACATTTTAATAATACACATCCATCAATATACCCATAATATTCTTATTTGCCATTATTATAATTATTATAGCTGAAAAACAGAAAAATTATCTTACCAACATGAACAGTAGTTTCTTTTCCATCTGCATCCACAGAATATGCTTTGAAATTAGAATGGAGAACAGACGTATGCGGATGAAGTATTAGCCGGAAGTCTTTTCCAAGTGTTTTGAAGTGCAACTCTTTGATTGTATTATAAGGATGACTGGAAAGCTTTGTTCCACGCTTAACCACATTATGGACGAGGCTCGATGCGTGCATGGTTTCAAAGTATTTTAAATTATGGTTTAAGGAACCTGTAATATAATTAAAACATACATGAAAATCGGCAGGATCAGCCTCATCTAAGTCAACTTTCCGTAAAGCTTTGTTTACTTACAATTTCCGTAAAAAAATAAAATGGTAAATGTAAACACTAATAAGCTTCTTCCGCTTTCCATTATGAGGGTTTAAATTGATTCTTTTAGTGAAAATGTATATTTTTTGTAACTGGTTTCATTCGTAACTTTTTTTGGACTTTAGTTGATTTGATTCTTCAGTCTTCTATATTTTGTTTGATATTTATAACGTACGAATCTAATGTTTCTTTAAGCTGGTTGACATTTTATAATATGACATGGCGTTGACATAACATACAACGCAATTGCCAATGACAAAAAAAATACTTTCTCCTTTTAAATTGCATTACATAGAACCCCGCGAATAAATTTGTCAGCTTTTTTATATTATGTATCGATAAACAGTAAACACACGTGGCACGGTTACTATTGAGCATATCATTCGATCAGCAAGTTCAACCCAAGCCTGTAGATAGAAGCCTAAGAAGGTCTGACAACTGGTGGTCAACCGAATTACCTAGTACTCAATGACTCGACCAGCTTTTAATTGGGCTTTGCATTCATAAATCAGTAAACCAGTATGTACTACCTTTAATCTTGTCTGAATTGTTGGCAACAAATTTTATTCATTTATAGTGTGAAGATAGTGATAAAATGATTAGTGCCAGTATGAGTATAAAAAAACACTAAAGTTGACAAAAGTTTGAAACTCAATAGAACTTTTTGATTAATAAAAATTATAGTTTATTATTCGTATATATCTGCAGTATTGTTTCATCACCAGAGTCTAGCTATGTGATACAAAGAAGCAGTTTTTCCTTCCTCATTAGGCTCAAATAAGAATATTACTCCACTAGACTGTTTGCTGTATTGCCTTGGCTCCTTAGCAAGTACATATAAAAAACATTATTAAATTTATAAAATGGCGGATTGCTGGGTGACGTATGTGTTGTGTGTTTACGAATTTGATTTTATTATCTGAATGCAGTGATTTAAACGATGAAGTGAGGACTGTTTATTTTAAAACATTATCTTATCTACTGTTCGTCATACTGGTGAGTAGTATAATGATGTGAATTTGTTATATGCGTGGCCAATAAACTTTGTCACGGTGTTGGTGGATAGCTGTGGATTGTAGTAGGCGGGATGAAACGTCCTCGTTTGTTGCAATGCATGAAACCGAACGTGATAACTTGGCTTGTTTTGTTTATTGCTTAGATTCGAAATAAACCATTTATCAATAATCCTTTTAAAAATATGTTGGCAAACCATTACCTTAATTATATCACTCTTGATAGTCTCATGTTCTCAAGTATTTTAAGCCTTCTTTTAGTTGTTCGTTTTTGCGTGCGAACTTTGTGTTTATAATACAATAAAAATATCACTACATTACACTGTACCAAATTATACCCTGTGAGTAAGTCTACTGGGTATAAACTCATAAATATTTTCCATTCCATCCTATATTGATATTGAAGCAAAATATTATTAAAAGCTGCATCATATCCATAACCTGTATGTTTTCTAGTGATTCAGTCTCTGTATCATGGGATTGGGAACTGACTATTGTTGATAGTTTAGAAAAACTTAACAGATTTTATGGAACATTAATTATTAACAACATGAATTAACAACAAGGGGTTTTTTTTAGTATCCAGTTAGTGAATATTTTATTGCAAAATTGATGAACTGAATGATCATTCTCAATATTTAGATAGTTGACAGTTTTAGTATGTTGTTAATTCAACTAACACCTTTTTTTATAAAACAGCAAAGTAATTAATCTTATCAGACTTGGATAAAAAGGTAAGAAAAACTTTTTAAAGGAAATAGATAACTATAATTTTAGGAGCCTTCAAATGATAGTGTTAGACATATGTCACATTGTTTGCTATGATTATCTATGTAGACATGTAATTGAATATAAACATTATCCCTGGCATATTGCTTTTATGTTGTGCTTTGATGATAAAATCATAGATAATCCCTATAAAATTGATTGGCAAAGGAAAATTATGTGGATATCAAACTCAAATACCAACTTGTTGAATGATTTTAACGCGTTCACTGCTAACGACGCGTATGTGCGTCCAACTGTTAGAGAATTTACGAAGAAGTTGAAATGTTAGCAGTGAATGTGTTAAACAACAACAACAAGCTATCATAATGAACAAAAAATAATGAAATTGATTACACAGTTTACAGATCATTGTGCAGTCAACTATACTAATTAAACAGAATAGGTACAAATATAAATACCTTTTACAAATGTTGTTGAATTCCGGTACCTATTCTTCATTAGCTAGTTAAATTGTTATTTTATATTTAAATCTTTTTAAGGTGATGTGAAAGACAGTGTATGAAGTGATGCATGAATGTGAGTGAAGTGAAAGAAGTATGTAAGGATATGAAGGCAAACAGTGGTCTCTGCCTACCTCCATGAGATACAGGCGTGAGTGTATGTATGTATGAATGTGAAAGACAGTCAGAAAACAGAACTAAGTTCTACCTTTAGTATGCATTTATAAAGGTAGGTAATACCTTTGCCAAATTAGAGGTTAAACAAACTGTTCTTAATAAAACCCATAGATCAAAAGTGCATTCAAACACAGACTCACATTTTAACTCTCAGACGATATGCAAATGTTATGTATAATTAAACAACTGCGGTCTGTGTCTAAATTTAGAGGAGACATCAGTGTGCAGATGCCTATCTGAAGTCTGACTCACCTCTGGCATTGATCAAACCTGGACCCAAGAGCGACCTCATTCAACCACATTTGTAAACAATCTATCTCATTGTACACACATTTTTTGTATAGTCATAAATTAAAGAAAGAACTATTTAATATATATACTTCCTAAATTTAATTAATATTTCTTTGACTCTATGTATATGAAAGTATGATACTTATATAAAAAAAAAATCTTATTATTTTCATTGTTTGTCAGTCTATCTGCCTGTCTCTAATCTCTGAAAGGCCTGGACCAATTTTAAGGGGTCTTTTAGTCTCTGGTAGACAGCATATAGCACGAGGAATATCTTAAGATAATTTAATTTAAGGAAAATTGTTTTTTTTGCTAAATTAAGTCACTTATAAAATTAAGTCTTCGTGGGTGAAACCCTGGGGCACAGCTAGTAAGAAATATGAAACAGGGCAAGAATTTACCCAATAGTTTTAAAAGCACTATGCTGTTGAAACTTATTTAAAGTCAAGTAATACTTCATGGTCGTTAAAATGATTATCTTCAATAAAAGTCTCAACTCAATCGCAAACGTATACGCCATACTCAATGATTCGGGAGCCTGCAGCTTTTCTATTCTTTAGTTCGATAGTGATTATCAATTTATCGTACAATTAAAGCTAGCAATTTGTGCACCAAAGATCCCATTGTTGCACGAAGTCAGTAACCCAGCCGATAAAGGGTACGTTCATTGGAATTGTATTGCCTCAAAAAGGAATTACGCCTTACATTGTCGGATTATCGTAGCGACAAGGAAGTTCGGTCGAGATGTCGTGAGTAAGACAATTAATGCGATTGAAGTGTTTATGAGTCAGATGCGACTAAGGCGTCCTGCCACGACGCACTGCAGATCTAGAGACCGGTCACTCTAACAGCCTACAAAGAATTTATATCGAAATGATCTGTACAGCGAATGCGCGGTAGTCATTTTATGGGACTGTCTCTGCCTATATGTATGTACCTATGGCACGAGGCGAATAAAAAAATGCATGGTCACCACTATTATCGCTACGCGCTCATAACTCGCAACGGCACCTGTACCTCGTTATTTCCAATGTAATTATCAGATTTCAAAACAATAATAAATATTGCCCCTCCTACATTATGCACCCCACCCAAATAATTTTGACTTCTATGCAAATTTTTCGCGAAATTTGTTTATATTTAGAAAATAGAAATGCGTGAATAATAGTTACCTACCTATTTAAAATAGTTTTCGGTTCATATTAAGTTCCTCAAAATATTTATTTGTATCGAAATTCTATTTTTTTATCAATCTATCTGCAACAACAATTGTGAACGATTAGCTACAACAATTGCTACCACTAGTAAAAGAAGTAAAACCTGAACATGCTGCTTAAACATTAATACAAGCTAAATCATTACATTATTCATAATAAATACCTACCTACGGACTACGGTGGTGTTGACATACGGCAATGAATGACATCACCACTACACCACAAGCACTACAGTTGCGCCTTAACTTGTGTTTGTGGAGTTAATTCCACAAGCTTAGTTAGTAAGTAGGTATCTATTTTTGTACGTGATGGATTGACCGCACACTGTATAAGCACGTCTTCTAACGGCGAATAAGTGAGACCTTATCCACTGGTTCTTAAATATTGCATTTTTAGGGTTTCGAACTAGAAAAACACCTTCTTCTATTCTTACATACTGATTTGCATTTCCAATAACCAAATTTAAAAGTTATCTGTACCCCTATCACGGGTTTGCCACTGTTTTCGTAATCTATACTCGCTAGCGTCATCGACGAATATTAGTATGAGAAATTGTGCAGCGACTCCCAGCGGTGACGAGAAGAAATAAAATACAAATATTGCGAGTGACGCTAGCGAGTATAGTTTACGAAAACGGTTGCAAACTCGTGATAGGGGTACTGGTTCTAATACCTCAGTTCGATTCTCAATTCTAGTTTATGTATTTACTCCTGTTCTGAATCTATTTGTGTAACATAAATAAATATTTTTTTATGTAGGGCTATGTAGATCTGAAGTTTAAAACTCAGGTTCCTGTCAAACAAGTTCGTTGAAGATTTGAATACTGGATCAAAAAAGCTTCAATTACCTGTCATACATATAATCCGTGGGCTTGCCGGGCTGAACTGAAAAAAGGGCAAAGGAAGGTAAACAAGACCTCAGACGTACTCTGACACGGGGCACTGCGCAGCGAACATTACCGTGCGCCGGATTCCTCTCACGCTCCAATTGTCACAAATACCACTAATTTTATTGCATTTTGTCACTGCACGGATGTTGAATTGTGACTGCCTTGTTAGGTACCACATACACATTTCAACCATTTGTTTGGTATATAGAAAACAAATACTCTACCTATATGGATACCTCCGATTTAAGAAAATCTCAGCTTTATTCACCACAAATTTATTCAAAGGATCCGAATTCATTGATTGCGAGTACTTTTCAGTCGTAAGGCCAAAGTACATTACGTCTCTCTCTTCACGTTCATATTCGGCTCTCCTTTAGGTTCTCTTACTAAGACCCTTAGTGTGTTTTACTTTGTTGCCATGTACTTTACAAGTTGAGCACTCTCCCTGTACATTCCGAGTGTTCCACCATATCCTCCGCCACTTGTATACTTCGAATTTTTGATCGGTCACATCAAGAGCTACATGTGAATGCTTTGTGGTTTCGGTTCCTATTCCACCCAGGTAGCTAAAGCTTCAGCATCCTAACTGCTAAACGGCTATCAACGTTTCCCTAAATTAAAATTACATACCTGGGTAAGAACTTATCTCTCGACTCACCAAGCGTCTGCAATTCCTTCACAACACCTCTAGATTCTTTATTTAACGGAAATTAAAGAAGTCAAAAGAATAAGTTCACAACCTGCTTACTTATTTATATATATATTATTACTAACTGTCTATTAACGCTGTAAGTATCTCATTTATGCGATCACAAAATTTACAAACGCACACATGCTATTTTCTTTAATGTTGTAAAGTGCACTCTTTGCGAACTTGGAATGTATGTAGCCAATTGGTCGGCGCGGTTCGCCTTGAGGATCTAAAGTAATTATGTAAAAAAAGCAGAATGCTCTCTTTTCTCTATATGTTCTACGTGTTATGTTGAATTGTTTTATTAAATTCCTAATTACTACCAGTGTCAAACAATCTCTGAGCGAGCATCTTAGCACTATACGTCTGAAGACCGAAATCATAAGGCAAAGTGATATTGACTTTCGCCTGTTGGATATTACACCACACAACACAGACATGTATAAATCTGCATGGCAAGTATTTCTGTTGCTTTGGACCTCGTCTTCTCCTCACATTCGTCATATTATTAGACATCTCCAAATGTGTCGTAGAAAGTATAGCACTCACGAATAGGAAATTTTAGGAATAAAACGATCGATTCTTCAAATCGAATTTTCGAATAGTCTTATGTTTATATCATCAGATGTTTAGATAACTTTAAAAAACCTTTATTTCCATTGAGTTTCCTTCTTGTGATATAATTAATGAATTTGGTATGAAATAATTGTGTGCTAGTATAGAAGCCCGGTGTGCAAGTCCACCCACCAAGTTAGTTTTTTTAAACCATACTCGTAACTATAATGAATTGCGAATGATGTTGGACAACTGCGTTGTAATGTTGAATCACATTACATGCAAATCTTTCGTAATGAAATCGTTTAAGTTCAGTGAGCACGTGTCAATTACAAGATATCACTGTTGTTGGAACATTTCCTGGGGCTAGGGCTGTTCTCAGATATTTGATGCTAGCCAATAGTACTAGTGCTAATAGAGCAAAAGATTCAGTAACTTTTAACTGAATATTTTGCTCTTCTGCTGCGCGGGCAGTTTGTGTAACTCAGGACTGTACCCAAAAGTACACGCTGGTGCCAGATATTCTCTGGATCAGTTGACACCCCTACTTATGAGCGGTATCGTTCAGCTCTACCTAGCGCTGTAATCCGAGATGAGAACTGCTTTGCAGTCAGGAAATCGACACTCATTTGCGTCTTATAATCACATAAGAGTTCCGTTTGTTAACTATACCTGTCCAACCAATGCGATGTTAGTAGGTTTCCGAAATGAAATAAGAACTTAAAATTAGTTTACATAAATTTTGATACAAATAAATATACCATAGTAGATTTTACTAAACATGTAGAGATTTCATTATTACAGGTGCCGTTACGAGTTATGATCGCTGACCTTGACTGAGCACAATTAATTTTTTGTGTCTTGCATGGCGCGACGCGAACAAATACATGCGCAGTTATCTCCATTATTTTGCTGAGTGCTCATAACTCGTAGCGGCACCTATACGCAGCAGTTGTCGGCTTGTGTGAGATTAAGTAGATTAAAAGTGTAAAGATTTGGAATAAATGTCCAAATCAATTCGGCAACTAGTTTCGATTACGCAGTCAAGACAAATGACATGGTCGTAGTCGTTTGTGTAATAGCTTTACTAATAGGGAAACTCATTCGTCGGTAGGCAGATCGCGACTCGCCGCCGACAGTTTGTGACTGGCGGGCGCGTCATCTACACGCAGGCTAACATTAAATCGTTTCTTAATATTTTTATTTTATTGCCAAATAACGTAGAGCTCCCGTATTCCGCGCTTTGTTCTTGATATGGATAAACAAAGTGACCTCCCGCGTGTTTGACTCACATCTGAAGATCTTCCAACTGTGTAAACAAAGTCGTGTTGTGCGCGCATTTTATGCAACCTCATTAGTGACAAAGTGAATTGTGTCTTGATCATTTGTATTTAAGTGCTATCGTTATTGGATTTTAAGAAGGAACACTTGGGATCACTTATCCAGGTAATTGCCAGGTGACGAGTACTATGTCTTGTACCTGTTGACGATAGCATTGCATGGCAGAATATTGGCCCTCCTCGTGACTCAAGGCTGTACACGTCTGCCTTCGTTAATGCAACGTGGGTTGGGCTGGCCTGGGCTATGTAGGTATAATAATAATATGATGTTTGCCACACTCAAGCAAATATTTGAAGGTCACACCAATGTTTACTTATTTTTTCATTACATCGGTGGAATCGCTTACTTATAGTCAAGTTGCATCTGTTTATCACACGCTGAATTAAGATTTTTGCCGAAAAGCAGGCTTGCGCTCTTTGATTAATTAATATCCGAGGTTGGGCGACACTAATATCGAGTGAATCATACGTAAATACATTCGCGGACATTAAACGAGGGTCGCACCGCGCCGCGCCGCACTGGTGGCAAGTAGACACAATTATAGAATCTTGAATGAAGCGGAGAAAACATTTTTTATCTTTTTTGCAAGGAAATATGAAATAAAAAAAAATTTAATATGTAAACCAATGTATAATTTATCTACACTCCGGCGGAAAAAAACGCGGTTTGGTGTACCTACAAAGTGTTATATGCTGAATGAGATGTACTGCACGGGTAGGTAACAATATTTAAAAACATTAACTGAGCAATAAATATTAAAACAAAATTATATGAGTGAGTGTATTGCTATAAGTGAGGGAATTGCTATAAAATTTTAACGTTGTAGCATTTAGGTGTGGCTTCGAGTCCTATTGTATGAGTTATGGTGACTATGGGGCGTTGCGTCGGTCGCTAAAACAGTATTAATGGTGCTAAGTCATGAAAGTACCCTTCGGAAGTAGGCACTTTATTTACGTCTGGCACAAGGCCATCCTGCAAATAACGGCCAGACGATGTTAACCGTATACCTTGACAAACAATATACCTTTGTATTTTTTTACATATTGGCTTCCAAAGTTTTGGAATTTGAAAGAATTTGTTCCCAACAACGCACAATCTTCTTTATGCCAGCCCACGATCTAGCCAAGAAGATAACTTTTGCCTTAAGAGATAACCTTCTTACAAGGAAGGAAGCAATTTATTATTTCTACCTTAAGGCCACGTTGTCGAGTAAATCTTCATTGTAAATTATAGAAACGACGAAACTGTCGGAATCTTTAAATTAATGCCCTTAAGGTCTAAAAAGCCTGGAGCTAATTGATATATCTAGTCCTTTTTCTAAATGTTAAATGTTGTATTCCTAACAGCAACTTTTTTTAAGCATAACTGAAATTACAGAGTTCATTTTTAATAGGATACAAATAAAAATGTCCAGGTTCACTAGATAAAAAAGGAACAGATCTCTATAACATAAACAGTGGTAAAAGACACGTAGTTTCACTTCCTCTATGTATTTACAGAACCAAGTCAACGACCAAAATTGTTTACATAAACCAAATTTGGTTTCGACTTCACTGTATTATGTAACACACATTTTCTCGCAAATTAAAGAATTGCAGTTGAAAAACTTGATTATTTTGTCATCCGATACAATACCGTATTTGGAACCGGTTCTTAGAGAGTGGATCATAAGTCAACTACGGGACGAGCAGCAGCGTGCGACCAAAGCTACGGAATATGAGTAGGCAGGCATATTTATTCGTAGTGGTTTGTGAATCAATGAGAAATATAATTGGAGAAAGCACAAGCGAAACTGCATTGATTCTCAGTTTTCATTTACCGAGTAGGGTTCTATTAGTTCGTGACCTTACGAGATTGCTAACCAGAGATTTCTTCATTTGATTACATGATGAATCACATTTTAAATTGCACTTAACCATTCCCAGTAATTAATGCCCACTGACGTAAACGGTTTTTTGTTGTTTTGCTTGGTTGCGTCTTGTAAGAGTAAAAGTGACTCCATTGTTCACCTCATTTCAGGCGTGATTAAATCTTTATGAAATTCTAACCGACGCGACGCCAAAATCATAAGAACAATCGTATCATAGTATACAACAATATAAAGATGCGCCTTGAATATTATTGGGTCCAACGTAGTGATCAGTTACTAAATACAGAGCGGACGGAAGGACAGTACATTTTGCTTTTTTAACCGGTGTCAAAAGGGAACTTCGTCTGATGAAGTGATGAATAATGACGTTGGGCAGCGTCGTCGTCGCGGTCTCAGCGAGATGCGATGAAAGTGAAATGCACGCGTGGTCCCTGGTCGTTCAACCCGGCACGCGCCGCCATCCTTACACTCCACAAATCAACCTCGTCATACCACGTCTTTTACACTTCATTATTACTATAGGTAACTACTACTGGCACACAATAAATAATCGTGACCACTACTGGTATCTTCTGCACAAGAACGACTCACCTACATATTTTGACATCGTAATGTTTACTGGTTTATTGGACAGGGTTAGGTTCCCAAATAGGTTCTTCGTTATGCTTTATAAACAATTAGCTGGTGCCTGCAACTCCGTCTGCACAGACTTTGACTTATTTGAGATATATTTTGGACAATTCACACAATATCTTTATAAATTGCCTTTATTTTATTCTGATGCATAAGCTATATTATTGTAAAATTTCATCTAAATCCATTGAGTAGTTTTTGCATGAAAGTGTAACAAACATACATCCATACATACATTCTTACAAACGCGTTTATAAGATTTGTACGTGTAGTTAGTATATTATGGAATTTTATTTAAAACTACTTTATGTATAAAACTTTTAAAAAAGAACGTTTAATTAAACTTATAGAAATTTACAAAGGACGAGAGGAATAATTAGAAAGGACGGATACGGTTATTTTAAGTGTGCCTACACCAGAAGAGGCTAAGCATGTTAGTTAAAATGTTTATGCAGTAAATAGAGGAATAGAACGATCAACTTGGTTGTTTCAAATTTACCACATAATATTATGATAAATACATATTATCTATATTGTAAGTGAAGAAATGTACCACTTACATCATATAAATTACGAAAATTTTACTGCTCGAAAGTTACTTCAATACCAACTAAATCGTTAAATATTTAGTTTAAAAGCCTGTGAAATTGATTGTCTCGCTTTCTTTTCCACTATTGCAATCGAGGCTATTTGTTGGACGGACTGATTTATAATCTTTTATAGTTCCTTACAATTTCAAAGTGATTTAATATTTACAACTTTTTGTTCAACTAATTAAATATAAATTATAGCGCATAATCGGTACGCGGCTTTCACGTGTACAGCGACGTAGGCAAACGCTCTGTCCATATTATAATCATATTGTTGCATAATTATTGGTTGAGAATATGTGGTGCTCGAAGAATGGAACATACGAGTAGCAGGCACGGCCACTACTTCAAAAATTCTTGCACTGATATTTATAATGGATCCAGGGTGGATTTAGGCTAAGAACTTCAGTGTTATATGTATGAACGATGAACGATGTAGTTAACTTTACAATGGTACCACACTAAGCTCCACTATGTTATCACCACCATTTTACATCCACATCTACTAAGCATTTAATTTAAATTTGGAAGTATTTTTCCAAACTACAAAACTGCAAGCCTCGGGAGCCGTGCCGATTTTCATTCAAATCAATCCAGATTTTCCGTGTCAATATACAGACCGGCAAAAATAATAAAAACACTATCGGTTTCATTCCATAACAATAACGTGTCCTCATTTCAAATCTTCAGAAACTAATAAAATTTGCAGAGTACCTTATTTTACCCGTTAAAGTTTAAAGTATATATATATATATATATATATATATATATATATATATATATATATACTTTAAACTTTAACTTATATATATATATATATATACTTACTTATAATATATGTAGATATAGTATTGCGGTATGTTGCTATTATCTTAGTAGAAATATTTAACTGACACAAACACTTAGCTATATTCACCGTGTCCTTATACGACCATGTGACAAATTCCAAGCTGATGATCTAATAACAAATACTGGATACTCCATATTCATCGACGCGCAATAATCCGCCGGTCACGGCGTATCCTCCGCGGTCCCCGTCACACCGCGGACAAAAGTGATCAATTGTGCTTTTGTAATTTTCATAATTGATGTTGGTATTCATAAAAAAAAAACTTTATTTTCCTGGTGATGTGTCACTGCAAGCGTTCAGTCTGCTTGTTTATTTAATTCATAGCGAGCATAATTTAGATACCTTAACTGTGTCTCTGGCATTCAATATAAAATGCTCGGATGTATTGTCCAAAGTAATTATATCATGCATTAATGTTTCATTGTTCTCATTTGATTTAATTACAAGTTTTGGTGGTTGACTTGAATGATGATGACTCGTTGTCGTCGTGAGAGTCTTTGCTAATGAAATCAAAACTGATTTTCCTAAAAATAAATACATACATGGTCTAGTCATAAACATTTAGCATTCTATACTGTGTTTGTGTCATGCATGATCAATTTATTTAGAACATACAAATATCATACTATTCATACATATTAAATCAATTTGTTTTTATATTGGTGATTGCATTAAATTTTTATTTTATATTAGTTACAGTACCTTAGTTGGACGCGACAACCAGTCATGAATTATAATTTCATGACTGGTCAAGTTACTCTTCGTACCTCAAGCTCGATGTGACGTACACACGTAGTATAAATGTAAGCATCAAGTCTATGCAACCGAGATTTGATTGAACAACACAGTGTCATGAATTATTAAAAAATAGGTACATTCATTGAATAGTTTCGCAATCACAAATGTTTGTTTGTTTACATAGCTACGTTTGACTATTGCTGCCGATATAAGTTGCGTGATAGATACATAGAAAATAAGTATGCTGTTGTTGCAAACTGTTCGGTGCGCAATGATGCATGAACGTCGGCGGCGCGAAGTCATCACGCATGCGGCAGAAAGCAAAAACTACTAATAAGCATTGCGTTTGTTGTGCAACTCGTTGCATACATGCAGTCGCATTCGAGCTAGGTCAAGAGAGGAACAATAATGCTATTGCCATGTCCGTTCCATTGTGGTGCGTCACATTACTCCAAAACCAATATTCCCTCAATGTACGCCGCTGCACCGAGCCAAAACTTATAAATTGATATCTTCTATCATAATCGATAACGATTCTCGCTCGGTTATGAAAGAATTCGTGAAATAAACGAACTCTTAAATTGATAAGTTCCTGTACAGCTATAATAAGTACCCATATCGCTTCATGCATCCTTACTAGATAACCTTTACTAATTACTTATGCACACAATTATGATAGTGTGATAACTTTAATTATTTATGTGCACGAAACTTGTGGTTCAATTCAACTTGACCTAATTTTACAGCACTTAGTGCAAGCCTTTCCACCTGTACGTAAACGTTATGTCAGATCTACATGAACATAGAAGCTGAGTGGTCACGATAGCCGACACGCTCGGTCGCCGCGCACCGTGCCCGTGCCTGTTAGTTCCACATCATTGGCAGGAGGACGAGAGTGAATTAGCACAACCACTCCCCTCTTGTGCACTATTCTATAATTAACAGTTATGTCATAAAGTTACCCCAGCTGTAATCGAAGCATTTTGTATATCTCCAAACGTTACGCCGCTGGTTGCAATAAACAATACGCGTTGGTCACGATCGTATCCAAATTGAGCTGTCGTGTGCAACATTAACTTGATATTTACCTACATATCGCCTAGATAAGTTAGTTGCCAAATAATATAGTTTGAACCATTTTAGTGTTGTAAGGACAACTTTGTAGCATTTCATATTATTTACTTTTGCATACTACTTATAGATATTATTTTATTCACCTTTAGTGCCCATCCCTTGTTGGTTAGTAGTTTGAAGTTGTATTTTTACGTATGTTGTTTGTCAACAGATGATGAGGGGTGAGCTGTGGTAGGAGTTGTGCGATATGAATTCGGACGTGCACCGTCATCAGGCGCATCCGCCACTTGCACAGGTATTATACACAACTGCCCCGATGTACCACTAAAAGTGTTTATAAATCCACTTGGTAACGATTATACAGAAACCACGGATTTATTAGGTCAATATTTTACTACTCATATACAGATTCTAATTATTGTAATGCCTTGTTGCGCTTTGTATATTTAAATTATGTACACCAATAAGGTAATGTTGGTAGCATGTAACCTAGCATGCTTTTGCACATTCGTTATCGATCAGTTAGTTCATTCGTACCGCATTTTAGTTTAATGTAGGTGAGTATGGAACGGCGAATAGGAGTTTTATGGTTTGAACGCTGTATGTAAGTATTGTATGCCCGCTTATTTGACTGTTCCTGTTAGATGATGATCAATGATATCATGTTAGTACGTAAGTCATGCAGACGTATGATATTTTCCGAGTATGTTAATCAAGTTTGCTGTACATATCAATATACTGTGCAATCCAGGAATATATTAGATGCAGTTAGATTAGAACCACATTCCACCGCAAATTTTATATGAATCCGTTTTATGTGCTATTTCGAGGACTTGTATTGTTAATTTTCTATTCACATGACATGATCACGCAATTCATATTTTAACAGCATAGACTTGTTACAATAACGTACCACAATTACATGGATCCGTTTTTAACATACCTGCATCGTGGATTTTGGCTTGCGGCCAAGGTTATGCGTTTCAATAGATCGTTATATTCTATAGTAACTGTAGCCTTTATAGTCTATAAACTTATCGTACGACGTAGAGCCGATTGATATTATAAATGTTCTTTACCTGTACCTTAATGGCTGTCCGCAATTTAAAGTGGAGCGGTTACTGCGGTTCGCTTTTCCTTCCATATTTTACATTCACGATGCGACTTCATAAAACGTCAACTTGTGGTCAAGCCAGTCACGATGTTCGCCGATGTAGAGATTTGCTGCCATTAGTGGTTTCGATATGAGTTCTTTAGTATTGGTAATCTGTTCCAGTAGTGGCCAGACACAATTACATTAATTTCTTTGTCACTTTGAAACCAATATATTAATATATATTTTTTATGAGCCCATATAAAAGAATATTACATTATTTTGTCTTTTTATCGAGATAGAATTTATATTTTGTGTAGCATTAAATTTCATATAAATTGTACTGTTCATGACCAATAACCATAACCTAGGTTATGTAACCCAGTTTACGACCGATGGTCAAGTTTTTGACTTCAGGGCTTAATTTTATTCATCATTATTAATATTTCAATTGCAAAATGTTGTTAGTGTGTCTGCTACCTTTCTAAGACACAGGCACTAAACAGATGAACCTACTATACTGACATTTAAGTATATTAATCACATATAGTCTCGTCGCGGACGAAGTAGCCGGCTGAAAGCACAGAATAAATAATATTAGTACCTAAAGAGAGCTCTACATAAATTATCACCACTTGTTGGAACTTCACCATCTCCTGGAAATTAAAGTCATACCCGTAATTGCGATGGCTTTCGTGCTATTCGAATGATGAGATTACATTTCTTGGATCTTTGTTAATTTATGAGTACAGCTTTTTACCATAAGCAAACCGGTTGTCACCAACATCGTAGTAAATATCTAGTCAACTTTTTCCTTACTGTCTTTACTCCTGAATCCTGAGTTCTCAGTCCCGACACACCCCTTTCAACCTAAACAGAAAGTATTTGACAAATCCGCTACATTGCTCGCTACCTCCATCCATCTCATCATCAGTGATGTTGATCTGTTAATTTGTCTAGTCAGTGACATGTATGATTTGTGTAGTAGACGCATGGGTGTGAGAGTGAGCAAAGCAAACGTGATGTACACAATGTAGAGGGACATGTGTAACGATATTGTGTGGTGTCCGCAGCACGATGTCCACGGGGGCGCGCAGGGAGTCGGTCCTTGCGGTTGGTACTCATCGTCGGCCGCGCCCGCTCCCACCGCGCCCGCTCGCCTCAAGCGTGCCCAACCACCGCACCAGTTGCCGGTCAGTTTACCTACCTCGCTCGTACTTGCTCGTAAAGAAGGGATGGACGTGTGTATGAAAGTAAAGAGATATTGAAGATTTATGTCACTTTTGAGATCCGCACTGTCCGGGCAAGTTACATTTGTACTGTACTCCCAATAAAAATATCGATACGCCTTCCTCCTGATGATTTTCTTGATTTACTATTAGAAGGGTGGATATTTTCGAAGCATAAACAACCCTCTTGAATAGAACTGGATTATGTAGGTATAGTATAACATTGTATATGTTACTCTATTGAATGTGACATGAGTGCAAATTAACTTGTCACAATAACATAAATAATGCGATGAATTGCTTCGCAAATTGACAGATCACATTGCATACAGAAACTTTTTATCTAAGTAGGTAAGCAATATACTGGTCGTTGTGCATTGAGGCCAGACGTAGCACACTAACACAGTTGTTGGTGCGACGAAGTCACTCAATTTATGAGCCTTTGTGTTAACCACATCAAGCGACTCATCACACTAGAAACGTCACGATGTTCTCATCAGATACAATTAAAACAAGACTATTGAAACAACTTTAACTGCCATTATGTTTTTATTGAAGTCTATACTAGAACGTGACAGGTTCATGATTTGTTAGCTATTGTGTCAGTTGTCACCATAGCCGATCCATCAAATCATTGATCTTCTGTTTGCGCGCTCTATATAATAAGGTTCACATTAACGTGAACGCGCTGTTCCAAGCTCCGTAATGTATACTCACGGGTAATGATTTTCTCACGACTACTTAGAAAGTAATACTCAAAGCCGGATCAAACGTAAACATTTGTTCAGTAAAGGCAGATGTCTCGGTAAAGTCTTTGAATTTAAAATTAAGTATTTGCAGGAAGTTATTTTTACGATAACGATTGTTTCAGTGGGGCGGGGGCAAAGTGATGACCAGTGATGTGCCGCACGCGCCTCTCTCGCCCACCGCCTTGCAGAACTCTATTCCACACAATGTGAGTGATATCTATAATTGTACACATGCGCTTTCTATGTAAGTAAACATGCAGATAGTATCTTTTATTTAATTACATAGTGCTCATTATTTTGAAAGTTGGAAACGATGTACTGTTTGTGGGGGGAATATAGTGTGGGAATTTAAAAATACAAGTCATAGTTATTAATTAAATACACCGTAGTTAAATATGTGCTGTTATAAGTTGTTTGAAGCCTATTCAAATTGGACTGAGATTCTAGAATAGGTATATTATATTTTTGTACACTGTGGGTATAATATCTTGTTAATTGGATAGGGATGGTTTATTACTATATTTGTTTTCCTGATGTAGTTATGTAGATTGTTAGATGACCCGGGAAATCAGATTTTATGGTTAAACCATTCTACCTCATCATATCTAATTAATATTAATTATGTTAATTTGCGTTATGATAATATAATGTTTGTCATGTATTCAAGATATAAGGTTACAAATGTGTTATGTGGTTGTGATTGCAGCTAGTAATGTCTTCGTCGGTGCGGACTCCAGCACCGGCGGGCGGAGCTCCCTCTGCTATGCACATCTCGCAGACCACTGCTGGTGAGTTATTATACGAACAACTTAAAAAAAAACATTGTTACATTAATACCGTGCCAACAAAATGGAATTTCCATTTTTTTTTATAATTTAAAGTACAGATAGACGTTAAATCCAATTGTTTATTCGTTTGAGTGAAAGATGATATGTCTAGAAAATGAGCTAATACAGATATGAGGGTTGATAAATAAATGATAAGATAAAAACAAATTGCGCCGATCACAAATGACATGGGATAAGGGCAGGAGGGTGATGACCATATCAAAACTGCCATGTGACATAAGTACAATTATTAAACTTAATCCTTCTTATAAAAAAACATCATCTTTTAATAATTTGTTTAATAGTAGTGCCATCTCTTCTTGTGATATGGATTACAAAAGGGATTGCCATCGTTTTAGTCCGTGTTTGTGGTAGTCTTGGTTTAAACCATGTTTTGTAATAAGGGGAAATTCATTTCGTGACTATATCATTATAAAATACAAATAGCACAATAAAATATGATTTATTAAAACAATCTTACAAGCGGAGTGTGTTATTAATGAGTGTCGCGTGAATCAGTGGTATTAAATAATTTATCCTCATTGTGGTAGTAGAGGTTGTGTGCCATTAGTGTTCAGTAGTGTATGTATTGTTCAGCGGCGACTAAAGGTCCGAGCGACGTGCTGGTGAGCGCCACTCCGGCGCTGAACCCTCCGCCGGCGGCCGCCAGGCTCGCCAACATGACCCAGGGGCCGTGAGTACCCTTACATTATTACACCGACGTTAATACACCCACCCACATCTAACTATACATAACTCAAAGGTGACTGACTGACATAGTGATCTATCAACGCACAGCCCAAACCACTGGACGGATCGGGCTGAAATTTGGCATTCAGGTAGATTTTATGACGTAGGCATCCGCTAAGAAAGGATTGATTAATTCTACTCCCAAGGGGATAAAATACGGGATGAAAGTTTGTATGAAACTGTCAATTTTAAACCGATCGGGCTGAGACAAGTCTACGCGGGTGAAACCGCGGTGCACAGCTAGTTCATATTATAAATGGCAAAATATCTTATCTCTATCTCCGATTAAACAGATTAGGTATAGAGGACGAGAGGAGGATTAGGTATAGAGTACTTAAAAATCACCACGTACCGAAATAGTGAGAAAAAGCTAGTTAGGTAGGTATAACTACGGGGCAAAATTAATCCCCAACCAATGTATTGATTTTCATCTTACCTTGTGTTGTGATGTAGATACGCTCATTCTGGACTAAGGTTGGGTTTATTATTTGACTTCACTTACATTTGCCTGATGTTCGCCCATTTTCAACGCAAATATATATATTTGTAAGTGTCAGCGTGACAAATATTATGTGTATCTTCGGCTGTTGCAGTTCAGGATCGGAAAATCCGCATTTAACACATAATAGAGTCACTTATGTTAATAATCCAATAAGAAAAGCCAACCAGAGCGATGTAAGGTCATAAAATAGCTTAATATTACCTACTTTTAATAGCACTTAATAAAATAATGTTACATACCAGCTTTCATGACTCACAAGTCAACTAGTAATATTAACGTTGCATAATGGAAGATAATGAGTAAATCATTGTTTTCACGCTTCCATTTACAGCGAAGTGTGAATCCTTAACACTTGTGTTAATTCGAACTAGGTACATGTTTATTTGTTAAAATTACTCATGCGTACACGTTCGTCCAATAGGTATAATATTGTAATGAGTAGTATATTTATGATACGTATGAACGTATATTTATGATAATCGTTGTGTTTCTATCATTCCAATTGCTATTTATGCATATAAGTGAAGAAGGAAAAAAGTCGTGTCAGTTGTCAGATGAGGCTGTTCCCTATTTACAGATTTAAGAAAACGTAATCTTGCTATCTCACGGACGTGTGGCGCCATCTTGTGCGTTGTGTTTTTATAAGTGAGCTTTTGAACAGATTAGAAGTAAAAAACCAGGGGGCGTACCATCATCAGTTCAAGTAGAGCTCATTAAGAACTTCCGACGTTTCATTTTTGTACCGTAAAATTAAACTTCAAAGCTAAGAAGTTCTTAGTACGCGCTGCTTAAACCATCATAGTTGCCCCCAGAATACCTTTTAAGATCCCAAAAAGTAAAGAGTTCTTATAGTGACTTTAACTTAAAATGCACAATGTCAAAGATACATTTTGTAGTAACTTCATGACGAGGTAACAAGAAAATTCGTACACACATATGTTCACGCCTGTATTCCCCGAAGGGCAGATATGTACTTATGGTACCGCCACATTTCGCCAGTTAAGTTTAACGGGGGCGAGCCTATCGCCAATAACTTAGCTAGACTCCGGGCAGTTACTGAAGAAAAACCCAATAACACTTCGCCGGACCCCGGGGATGGAATCCAGGACCTCGTGTTCCGCATTAATGCTTACAACCACTAAACCCACGAGGCAGTCAAAAAAATGTAATATAATAACAATGAGAACTACTGTGTGTCATACTCATTATACAGTCTAATTGCTATTTAACATACAATGAAGTGAAGTCTGTATTAAGGTTAATCACGGAAAGAGTGGAAAGTGTTTTAACAAATTTGATAAGTTCGATATCTACCGTTATCAGTGTTATCATGTCGATATGAAGGTCTTCTCAGTCAGTCGTTTGTAAGTATGGAGAGTGACATTAGCGAGTGCTTCGTCGGGCCGCACAAAGTTAAACTATGCATACCTCAGATACAAACATACGATGATGCAGAGTAAATATATATTTTAAGTAATACATTATTCAGTGGTGTCTTTGATATTACACTCTAATCAACGTTAAAGAGACTGTGAAATTAAATATTGAAGTTATCGCTAGATCGTTACATTGTATATAAGTGTAATAATGAGAAAAAAAAGCCTTTACCTTCTACTCAACAAGTCTGAATTGCCACGCTGTTTAGCAAACAATTCTGCTTTTGTCTAAAACGCGTATTTTTAAAAGTTTCACATACTAATCTGTTAGCGAAAATTTTTTAAGCGAATCTTTAGTTAAGAATCTTCTACTCCATTAAAGAGTTACGCTCTAGTCAGTGCAGCTGATGAAGCTACCTCCATTCGTCTCTGTCCAGTGCTGATTCTTTGACCTCCTTATACGACGTGACGTTTATTTTGTCCTCCAATTGTTTGGTGTTACTTATCCTTGGTCGTCCCTGCCACGCCTTCCTTATATTTCACCCTCCATAACTATTGTTTTTAAACTTTCATCTCGTATAAATAATGTTTCGTCTTCTTTCTTCCTAGCAATTTTTGATTTGATACTTTTTCAGTCCCTAGTTATGATGGATATCATCTCTCCTCCAGCTTCTTCCTCTCTTCAAGAATGCTTTGGTACAGATAGGTCTGACAGAGGCAGACTCATAAAAAACCATAACTCGTGATGGGACTTCTAATATAATACTTAAGGCCTATATGTTGTTGTTGTATAGTTGGCACCATGGCGCGATATCCCGCGAGCGCGCGGAGGCGCTGCTGTCGGGTTCCCCGGACGGCGTGTTCCTGGTGCGCGAGAGCACCAACTTCCCCGGCGACCACACGCTCTGTGTGCGCTTCCACGGACGGGTCGAACACTATCGGTAACACAATCATTTTATTCAGTACTTACATGACATTGCCGTAAACTTGATGTTTAGTGAAATTTATTTTATTTACAAATTTATTTTCTTTGGTATAGTAAAGTTTATAGACATTTGGTACTCAACAAGTTTGCTGTCCTTTCTATAACTTTTGTTTATGTTCCTTTACAGAGTGAAATGGGCGACAGCGCCCGACAATCAAAACCAACGTTTGACCATTGACGACGAGGAGTTCTTTGACAATATGCCAGACTTAATACACGTAAGCATAAATCTATCACCTACATCTGCATACGTACGCATTACAAAATAATTGATGTCGTTTCTAAGTATATTTATATTTTATTTTTATTTTACAGCACTATCTACAAGACGCTGACGGTTTATGTACGAAGTTAGTACGATGTTTACCGAAAGCGTCACCCAACGGTGCCAATAACAATGGTGTGCTCCAGCCGCCGTACCCTCCTCATCCAAAGGTAAGATAATTTCCAAATATAAATTCTAACTGTACCATTAGTATAGTATTGTGACCTTTAACATCAAGTCCACTTGATAAACTAACATGAATTTGATTAAGTGCCAACGTGACAGATGGTGAGTCTATCGCCGTCTCAGGCACTATACATACGTCTTTGAATTATTTCTCAGAAATATGCAGGTTTTCTCACGATGTTTTCCTTCACATAACATATTAACACTTCAAAACATATTGCACGGGATTGTATAGAGTAGTGTTGATATTCTAGCTCAGTCATTTTACGAGAGTTTATATGGGAGACAGCTTGAGTGTAGCTATTCGTGACGTGGTTGTTAACCATAACGAAGGAGATTGCTCGGTGGGATATTGATTATATTGCAACGTGGTTTGAATAAAAAAAAAGTGATGTTACACAAACGTTTCGTGATGAATATTTGACTAATGAATAATTATGTTATGTCCGCTCAGCAACCACCGCCATACCCGCCCACGCCGAGCGTGCCGAGCGCGGGCCACTTCCAGCACACGTATTCCACACAGATGCCCTCCGCAGACCAGACGGACGGCGCGCTGCAAACACAGAATTTTGCACGTATGTATACTTGTACCCTTATGACGAGACGGTTTTCGTAATCTATACGCACTAGGGTGCTGTCATAATTTTCATATCTGTATATAACCAATGACTTTGTTTTGGTTCTATTTCAATTATATAAAATATATTCAGGGAGTTATTTGAGTAATAATCGTTATAATCTACTAGTATACTATATATACTATATTTATACTATAACCTACCCTCAAAATTGCTTAAAATGAGCAATTACTCAGATAACCGATTTTCCTCGTAAAAGGGGTTGCGAAGGTCTGATCGCAAGCGCTCCTTATAAAAATTTGGTTATCAGCCACAGCCCTATCAATGTATGGGATAAAACCAGGTAGATGATAATTAATTGTTTAAAATTTGTTATTTTTTTATTGTTCAGGTTGGAAAATAGACGAGCGTGATTTAGAGATCCGCGAAAATATCGGCAAGGGAGAATTCGGAGACGTGATGCTGGGTATCCTGAACGGGTCGCAGAAGGTCGCCGTCAAAATACTGAAGGATCGCGAGGCGGCCAGCAAGTTTCGCGCGGAAGCCAGCGTCATGGCGTTAGTAACATTATATTATACCAGTAAATTATTGTTCGATATTAATAATCGCTACGATCCCCGGCTCAGGTACTTCGTGTAAAGAGCTGCTGAATGTTAGGTCTTCATATCAAAACTAACTAAACTAGACCAGTCTCACGTTCAAAGAGCCACTACGTATAATACAGGTACCGTCGCGTCTGTCAGTCATTTTATGACTGTATGGTGCGACGTGAAAAAAGAACATGCTCAGTTAAACACCACCATTTTAATTGAGCACTCATAACTCGTGACGGTACCTGTACCAAGGTGAAAAAATATCCCATGCCAATTGTCGGTCGGCGCAATGTGTTTCTACCAATCGTCATAATGTTTCATCCCATTTCCATCCGATTCTTATTATCTTTCACTTTCGTAGGCCTTCCTCTCGCCATGTAACCATCTCAGGGTCCTCAACAAAGATTAAAAATGGTTTGATTGTAACGTGCAGTTCGCTGAAGCACGATAACTTGGTGCGCCTCCTGGGGCTGGTGTTCACGGCGGCGGGCGCCACGTGCCTGGTGACGGAGCACTGCGCGCAGGGCTCGCTGCTCGACTACCTGCGCAGCCGCGGCCGCCACTACGTCACGCAGAGGGACCAGATCAACTTCGCATTGTGAGTCTGCCACTCTGCCTCTTTCATACCACTACATACATAGTGTGCTGATTTAATGAGCCACTAGCATTAACATTGGATCAAAATTGGACGTTTAATAAGTATGGCCTGGTTATTGATCGCAACAGACTCAAGAATCTCAAAGAAGTCGTCTAACCAGACAGAGCAATCCAGAGGTGGACCGAGCTTACCTACCATCGCCACCCTGTGGCGTAGCAAGCGTAGGGCTAGATGATGCGGGCACCTGAACCTCAAAGGGACCTATAAAGCATTTAATTAACTACTTTTTAAATTTAATTACTACATGAAAGAGGGGGTGTTTTTCCACCTAGCTGAGCCACTGTCGCCAACTACCAATCTATGGGAGGTCGAAAGAATTTCCAGAGCACGAGCACGAGCAGAAGAAGCACGAGAGCTTTTTCACGGAAAATAAAGTCCGTTGGTGGACGAATGTGAGGTTCATTGTGGTGACCGATGTACATATGTGTTGCAGCGACACGTGTTGCGGCATGGAGTACCTGGAGCGCATGCGCGTGGTGCACCGCGACCTGGCGGCGCGCAACGTGCTCATCTCGGCCGAGGGCGCCGCCAAGGTGGCCGACTTCGGCCTCGCGCGCACCGACGGACACCACGACGACCCTGCCGACGCCGCAAGGCTCCAGGCCAAGCTGCCCATCAAGTGGACCGCGCCCGAGGCACTCAAGTACAACGTACGTATACCTCTTTATCGCACTCATTTTGTACGTTCACGGCTGGTTCAATCGAAGGACCAAATGAAATAATAAAATTTTTCGTTACAGAAATTCTCAAATAAATCTGACATGTGGAGTTTCGGTATTCTACTGTGGGAGATCTATTCGTTTGGAAGAGTTCCATATCCTCGAATTGTAAGTAAAAAAGTTAAAAATAAAATTTGATTACTTCTGAACTATATAACACATATCGAATTCTCTTAACAAGAAATCTAATAAGTTAAATAAATTATTGATTGTTTATTGGTTGTTAATCATTGATGAATGAGTAAGACAGAACCCGCCTCCTCCCGTGCTCTTTTGTGCCTTTCGGCGTTGAGAGCGAAACGTAAGAGCGCCACATTTGTATGTGTAGCCGCTAGCGGAGGTGGTACGTCACGTGGAGCGCGGGTACCGCATGGAGGCGCCCGAGGGCTGCCCCGCGGCGCCGTACGAGGTGATGCGCGCCGCCTGGCACGCCGAGCCCGCCGCCCGGCCGTCCTTCGCCGCCACCATCCCGCGCCTCGCCGCCCTGCGCGACGCCACCGCCGCCCTGCCCGCCGCGCCCCACCAGGTATACTATAAACCGTGGAGACCCCTAGGGCTGCCCGCGGCGCCGTACGAGATGATGCGCGCCGCCTGGCACGCCGAGCCCGCCGCCCGGCCGTCCTTCGCCGCCACAATCCCGTGCCTCGCCGCCCTGCGCGACGCCACCGCCGCCCTGCCCGCCGCGCCCCACCACGTATAATATACAACGTGGAGACCCCTAGGGCTGCCCGCGGCGCCGTACGACATGATGCGCGAATAAACTTTGAAAAACTGGTGTATTAATATATTTCTCCTTGATATAGCAATCTAATTAGCAGGATGATTAAAAATTTAAATTTAATAAAACCACTTAAATTGTAACTTCAACCTATTTTCTTATTTTCAGTGAGGAGACATGCGGCTTGTCAGAGGTTCACACTAAATAGACTGTAAGTTATGTGAAGTGCTGTGACGGAATAGGTACTTTATACATTGATTTTATTAATACATACATAATGTAAGAACTAAACTTAATTTAATATGATTGAGGACACTCTTTGCTTGTGAAGTTAATTTAGGATTCGGTGCGTTACAAAGGGAATGTACGTTATAGCTGTATCGAAGTGTTTAGTGGTATCACCTCGGCGAATGCTGGTCATAAAAAACTGGGCACCCTCGGTTCGATATTTATCTGTATAAATACACTAATATAATGTCATGTCGTAAACAAATTGACGTTATATAAAACAATGCAGTTTATACACATTCATTGATGTTATTTAATTGATTCCCGTCAGCGTTTATAACGAAGGCCTAAATTAATTAATTATTCATCCTTGCATATTCTCGTAGATTCTACTGAGCAGTGGCCGCGATGGTCGTACGTCGGTACTATGGTACTGTCTAGTCAAAGAATTGTTTGTAATATTGTTTGTATCATATAGTATTGCGCATTAATTAGCACACGAGGCGACTGATCACACGATAATACATAGCACTCCTCTTTATCGACACATGGTCACGACGCAGATGCAACGTGTTATAATTTTAGTTCCAAATACACACAAAACTTTACCGTCTGTCCAAAGCCAGATTTGTTACTCGTCATGTTAAAATCGCAGCTGTTTTGGTTGATTCATTCCTTACGAGTATAAGCGTCGATGTATTTAATAGAGTGTAATGTGACGTTCGGTGCATTTTGGCTTATCAGTGTTATTGTTAATCGTGTTCCATTGTTTTGCACTTTGTGTTATAGAATAAGATGTGCTTAGCCATATAGAGGAAAAGAGTTGCATACAGCAACATTCAGGTTGTGTGATATAAGATATAGGTGTCCCATTGACGTATCCTTGCAAACTTATTGTATTCTAATTATAGTCCTTATTGGTATATGTTTCGTCCGACTCCTTTAGGATATTAACACGAAAGTACCTTGCAACCAGAGACAGACTATGTCGTACAAAACTAATGTTTTACGAATTTATTAATTTGCATGCACACGCCAATGACCGATCTTAATTGTTATGTCCAGCATGACAATAGTCTAATAAATAATTTGAATCTCGCGTGAAGTTAAAGTGGTGTCAAATTTGTCCAATTGAAATGTTGTATTGTTAATAATAATAATTGTACATTGAATGTGGTCTTATGTGCTTGAAACTAAAGCATCGTATGCATTTCATTTAAGAAGATTGTCTATAGTAAAATTATTTATATGTAAATATTAAACACGAAGAGATCAAGTTTATAGAATATTTAATCAAGCATAAAGGACGACATTGAACATTATAATACGAGACTTCTGTTCAAAGACTATATTATTGTGAAGGGAATGTCCGTTCATTTGATCTAATCTTATGCAATACTAGTTTTAAGTGTTAAATTGTTTTTACGATTTATTTATGTATTTGAACATTTGTATACCATAGTTATACAAATACAAAGGTTTTTCTCAGCCAAAGCATATTTCGAAAGAAACTTTTTCTTTGGTGAATACTTTATGGTCTTCCTTTTTTATTTATAGTTCTTTTTGAAGGCAACATAATCGTACAACTGTTTACTAGTCTGTAAAGGATTATTTTTTGTATCCATTTTCTATGAGGACTGAAGTGTTTGCAGTTGTATTCAATTGAAAATAAAAATCTCAGATTGTTTTTGTTTGACTGTACTATTATTATGTTCATGTAAATAGGTATGCGTAATGTTAAGGGATAACTGTATTATAACAAAAATATAAATACCCACAAACATTTGAGTGTTTCCTTTATTCGCGGCAGTGGTTACAGTCGCAGCTACTCGAAGAGCACTCACTGCCACATTTGTCGCTGAAATGTACCTTCTCTACGAAAGGTATGATCGGTACTGGATTGCAATCATCAACAGTCTGCGTTTCGCGTCCTATCTCCGCGCTGCAGCCGCTGGCTTGGTCCATGTACGTGGTTACCGATTTATCAGTAGTCAAGAGTAACGAACATTCACACGTGTGTCCTTTGTTATTCCGAACCTTTTTTGATTGCTTACTTTTTTTAACATCCGCTGAAACACTGGTGCTGCTAGTAGCGTGAAGATTGTATCTTTTATGTCGGTTTTTCGACTTCTTGCCCCGCAAAGATATACTGCTTGCTGACTTTTTACACCCGCACTCTGTTGCACTATTTCCTTTACCTGGGCAACGACAACGACTAGCTTTTGTAACATTTATGCTCAATTCTTTTTCGTCAATAGACATACTGCTGCAGTTATCTGATAATTTACAGGCGCATTTCAGAGCTTTAGGTGCCTTGACTGCACATTGACAAGGTTTATAACTTATTGCCGACACATTGGGGGTTTCTGTAGAATTAGGATTTATCAACTGAACTTGCACAGCGGCGCTGCCTTGTGTCGGGAAATTGGAGATATACTGACGACTTATGCTTGGGAAAAAGTAATGCAGGTCTGTCGTTGAAGTGCAGCAATCGTTGTGAAACTATAAAACAATAATGTTAGTTAGAGAATGTCTAGTTTAATCAGACTGTTAAGTGTTAATATGTTATAGTTACCTTGAGATGGAATGGAGGTGGCGCTGTATTGATGTTACATTCAGAGGAGAAACATGGACGTGGGGAGGGTAATCCTTCATTTATGCAGCACTGCTGATTGAAGGCGTACGGCGGTATCCTATTGGAACATTGATAAATTATACTTTGCTAATCTACACAAATTAACACAATAGAAATAGTAAGTTACTAGTGTCTGTGATTATGAAATTCAGTCTCAAGCTCTAAGGGCGAGTATTTATTTGTATTTCTTCACCCAATCTGTTGGTCAAGGGTCTGGACAAACAGGCTAATCTCACTATTCATCCCAAAATACTGAACCGATATGATAAGACTTTTTTGTCAAGTAAAATACTTTTTATTATGTAATTTAAAATTTCTGACATACTTGTGAGCGACTAGCAATAAATTATGCTAATCTATTGCATTTGCTATTTATAGCTATTGAAACGGTACTTACGGATTGGGTAAACTGCGGACGAACCATATCCCAGCGTTGGTATGCCAGAACGGATTGTTAGGTATCGGTAACGGTGACTGCGTCATGTAAGGGGACCACCACTTGGTTGTGGGAGTGAAGAAATACCGCACACTCCCGTCCGGCAGTACTAAGGATGTTACATCACCCTCTCCTATTATCTCTGGAGATGGTCCGTTATATGGCACTGCTAAAATATATGTGACGTAAACAATATTCAATGATGACGTCCTTACCGAATTTCGCTAACGGCGGCTAGTCTTAATGGTGATATCAAAATGCGCAAATGTGCCAAAACACAGGTGTACTCTTTATTCTATCACTCTCATAGTCCGATGGGATGGCAATCCGACATGACGACGACGAAGAGAGATCAGGCGTAGAACCAACGGCTTTACGTGCTTCACTGGCATTTATTGCGATTCTCTTCTTTCTCAGAAAAACCTCTATTTTTGACGCGACTCGGGAATGGTACCAGAGTCCTCTAGATTAGCAGGCAAACTTCCTACCACTCGATTAAGACCAACGAGGCAGTTTATATTTAATAATACCTTTAGGTATGTACTACGGACTACTGAATAGTTCTGTTGCGTTGATCAGTAAGGTATCCCATCGACGAACTCGAGTGTCGGTTTCAAACGAATGAAATTGAGCTTTATTTTGTCCGAATTATGTATTAAGTTATTATGATTGAACCCGACACTCAACGTAGAGTTCGTTACTGAGATACCTCACAGAGTATCGCAGATATTCTGTATTTTCGGTTATCGTAATTGATTTTCTCTCGTAGAAATGTGAATCTAAAAATTCGAATACAAGCAGAGTACATTTCTTTACTAACGTGTTGGATTGTATGTATAAGCATGTCCAAAATTGGGGTAACCATTTCCACAGAAAGATTGATTGCACTGCATGTCTGCTCCGTGGGGTGTCAACTTGATACTCGCATAATTTAAAGGGCTGAAACTGATACGGTCATATTTATATTGTGATTATTTATTTAAATTTAATGTTCCCATTTTTGTAAATAACATGATGATAGTGTTGTCTCACAGACAAGTCACGTCAAAATATTGTCAATTTGTCCGTGAAATAACAATTATATTTTAAATCCAAAAATTTGTACCTAAATTGAAACAAATCCTTTTGGCAATGCCTACAGCCGAGAATACAGCAACTCTGGATATTCACATACAGATAAATTGTACTATTTCGAAATATGTACATCATTATACATTCCCTCTATACCCGAAAGCTAAATTAAAATATTTTTCATACTATTGCTTTTTACTTTGGTACCTACTTTTTTGTAATTCTTATATTACTTTCTTGCTCAGAAAGAAAAAACTCTTGAAGAGCCCACTAAACTATTTCTGTCACTTTAGGGATCAAAACTAGGACCACAATGTCGCAGGCTAAGCTCACTACCACTTAGCCTTGAGCATACGGCATTCTGCATAAAAATATTCAAAAATTAAATCACTTTAATCGAAATACTACATAGTAGCATTTATTGGTATATTATAGTTAATAACAATATAATAATATTTACATACATCGTTTTAAATAAAAAAAATAACTAATGTCGCTATCAGCTAAACACAGCATTTCTGATGTGAAAGTTAACAATGTACTCGGAGTTGGTCCTCTGCACGCTGATTGCGAATGGATCGGTGGGGTGGAAGGTGAAGGCGACCAGTCGGCGGGCACTGGCCGGCACCGATTGCCCTAGTACACCTGCATATATTCTAAACTTAAGTAGGCCGGAATCCCGAGCATAAAATCTGAAAATAATAATAATAGATAAAAAAACATAATAACTTTCTCTTTCTATGAAACCAGAAGTTATGTTCTCGAAAATACTTTTACCTTATAGGATATTCTCCATAAGCCTTTGGTCTCTCCATGACAGAGACCCATTTATCATCATAACTGAACAGGCCTAAATCTAAGTAAGGTGATCCACTGTATGATTGTGCACTAATAGGCAGTTGTGCCAATATCCTCTTTGTAGCTTCAGTGCGTCCACCATAAATGGCTCTCACTATAGTCTGCTTGAACCTCTGCTGTGTTAATCTAGCGTACAGGTTGTTAGATGGAGAGCAAGTAAACTGCGAGTCTGCACATAGTCTAGCATTTCTAAAACAATCACAATAGTTTTCGAATAACTGCAGGAGACCCTCAGAGGTGTTTTCATATACTTCCAATATTTTACTTTCACTTATATTGTAGATCACGAAAAATGATGATTGACTGTTGGGCTCGGCAACTCTGAGAGTAACAACTTCTTCACTAGCATATTTAATAAAAAGGTGATCTTCATCCAACAACTGCATTTTCCACATTCTCAAGCTCTTGAACATGTCAAAATATTTATAGAATTTCCTCAATTCCAAAGGATCTTTAGATTCATCGCTTATGGTTTTTGCTCTTTTGAAAAGGAATACTAGTAATCTGTGTTTTAAGCTATTTATTGTCTCTTCGTGATAAGGCCTTTCATTTATCAATGGTGGGAATACTGAGCTTACAATATAAGGATCATCATCAAAACAGAATCTCCCAATTTTCCTTATTTCTATTAACATTCCCTCCACTATTTGGAACAAATGTATAGTTTGATGCTGTACAGAGAGCACAGCTAACACTTCTT
This sequence comes from Watsonalla binaria, assembly GCA_929442735.1. Classification (NCBI taxonomy): domain Eukaryota; kingdom Metazoa; phylum Arthropoda; class Insecta; order Lepidoptera; family Drepanidae; genus Watsonalla; species Watsonalla binaria. Next base: position 6,555,824 of record OV838932.1, read on the forward strand.
TGTACAAATAAATGCCTTGATTATGCGATAAATAAATTTTATCAATCCTGAAATGCTTTGTGTCACATAACTTGCCTTGGTGCAAGTCAACTAAGTGAAGAGAATAGTCTTCCAGGGCAGATCTGTAAATATAATTACAACAATCAGTGCTCATATTAAATCGTAATTGTTAGACCTATCAAGATAATCTTAGGCCCTTTAGATTCAATATACCTTATAGTTGGAGTGACAGCTTCATTGTTACTGTGAATGTGATAGAAATGTGGCCGGAGATCATCAGGTATATGTGCTGCGGAACCTACTATAACATATCTTCCATCCTCAGTGAAGAGACTGCACTCCCGGTTGAGCTGTTGTTCCATGAATGCCAGATGACCAGCATTATTGCGCTCACTCCTTGCAACATCTCTTTGTTGACACACATTTACAGTGAATTTTGGCTGTTGAGTAGAATGTAGTTGATGCATTAAACATAGCACCAGGCTAAAACCTGTCTTGTTTTAAAAATAATTCCAAAAAGACCCAGAGATACAAAAAATAATTTATGATTGTATAAACTATGTTAATAGCAAATTTCAGCAAAAATGTAACAATCAGATAGATAACTTATTTACCTACAAGGCAGCACATATCAATTAGATCAAACAAGTTTTTTCTTTATCTGACAATAATATTCTCATTTAATATGGATAACATACATATATACATACATACATACATTCATATGCTCATGCCTGTATCCCATGGGGGTCTTTAATTAAGATTATAATTAAATATATTATTTGAACCTTGAAAAATCTATAAAATATGTGTGTCCTTATCCTGTGATGTGCATCAGCATCGGCATTTAGCAAGTCCGATGGATATCCTGCAACAAGATCACCAGCTGCTGCTGCTCCCCTATATTCATAGATCTGTAAACACAATCACAATACTGAGAAAATATTTATTAAATACCAATTCATATTAGGTGTATATTAATTATTTACATACCTCAAGTGAAGTCTGATCAGCAGAAAAAGCAATAAAATGCTTCCCATCTGGGCTAAATTTTCTTAGAAAACATGGAGGTTTTTCAACATTGACAATAGTCAGATTTGGAAATACATTTTGATAAAATTCCCGTACAACATGAAAATGGGAACCAGGTTTGCGGGAACCATAAATCTCTCTATCCATCAATCTCACTACAATATTCTGTGGTTTAATTTTCCTTGGAACAATCCTCTCCGTGCAAATAAACTCTTCTTCGTTAAGAGCACCTGGAGGCAGGTCCTCGTAATAAACGTTGGGTTTACTAGTTGAAGCCATCTCGGTTTCTCAAACAGGTATTTATTAAGCTTTTGTGATTGTAAGAATATCATAATATGCGCCCATAAATTTTAAGGCAAAACAAAGGCTAGAAATAAACTTAAAACTTTTATTACAAACGTAAATTTACTGGATTCAAAAAAGAATTCTTGAATATAAATAAAATATAAACACTATAAAACATTTTCGATACCACAAGATAATAAGTACAAATAAATAAATACCACGGATCCAAAAGTTGGTTTATGACATAAAAACATTGATGAATGCCATGACATGAAATGTCAAATATCAGTTAGTGACAGCTAATCTCATTAACTGACCTCTAGTCGGATGGGCACGGAAAACATTTATTTTTCTTTACAGAATAAGCATTGCTATATACAGATTTAGGCAATGATATTTTTATCTGTTTATGGATTGGAATCGTCATCAATCAGAAAGAAAAACGTAAAATTTCCTTTCCTTTCCTTTCCTTTATTTATTTAATGGCGATGAGCTTAAGTAAAACTATTCCGCCAATGTCAAGTGACTTTTTCTTTATTTAATGTAAAACTATTCCGCCAATGTCATGTCAGTGATGTCAGTCAACTGTCTTGTCATGTCGTGTTACACGGACAGCTGACTGATTGAGAAGAAATGTGTTTTTTTAATAAATTTTAGTTATTAATGCAAATAAAATGAATGCAACAAATTTAAATCAACAAATAAATAACTTACGACATTATCTTGTTACTAAAAGTAAAAGGAAGTCTTTTAGATATGGCGTACCCTTCATAATATTCATGGTTGGAGGGTCGTTTGGTTTGAGAGAATGGACTCAAATAAGGTTAATAAACTTCGATCTACGTTTATTGAATGTGTGTGATACTTCTAGATTCGGCTTTAAAAACATGTTTTTATTATATGTTTCAAGAACAAACCTAAATAAGACTTCTTGTTTCGTAAATTCTATCCACTCTGACCACCAAAATAATGATTGTTGTTAGGTGTATCTTTTCCATAACTAAGGCTTTGTACATTATAGCACTTAGCCTCTAAAATGCTTTATAAAGAAGTTAGGTATATCTTTAAACTCTGAATTGAAAACCTACCCACTATAATGATATCATTGAAAAACAATAATGAGTAATAACACTGACAATTATTGCTCAATGTTGTACAATGTATACTAAAATACTCTTGGATTAATTTTAAAAGAGAAAGCATTCTAACACAGTGGATGTCATATTTTGACCAAAATATTTTTTGCATGTCTTTTGATAGGGAATAGCAGGCTGTATGGTTTGACAAATCAAACACAAGAGCCTGAACTATTAAATTATTATTTTCACTAGCATGCGGAAAAAACATAACCTTACATAGATGCTGGATGAAAAATTAGACATATTTTTTGCTCTCCTGAAAAGTTGTTAATCTTGACTTCCGTAGTGTTAGAACATAAGCAACAATATGTAGGAGATATTTTCCCAATAAACACATCCAATGAAATAACAAATTTCAGTAATATTAAAATTTACTTCTACAAACTAACAAAATCTATGCCAAAGGTAACACATGGAGCTGGTCTTGCATAAAACTAAAGATAGAAGCAAGGAGTAGTACCAAAAATGATACACATGTTGTAGGTTTAATATTATTTTATTTCAACAGGTATCAGTTTTCAAAGGTAAAAGGAGTCAGTAGAGAGGAAGCTGAAAAAATGGGCCTCCACAAGGAAAAAACTGTTACACTGGAAAATACTTATGAAGAAATTCAGAAACTAGACATTGACAATTGGGAAAACAAGAGGGGTCCTAGGCCTTGGGAGGAACCTAAAACTAGTAGCACAACATGAATTACATACCTAAATTGTTTTGTAAATATGTAGTATTATCCTAGTTATTTAATAGTGAAATAAATACGATTGTTTGTTAAAATAATTTAAAAAATGATATACTCCCATTCCTATTCCCAGCTATAGATGCTAATTCTGGACCAGTCTATATTCTTTAGAATGTAAATGGTTTGGTAGGCTGTCAAGTAGCTGTGACTTAGCAGTAATGGAATTAAGTTTAGATATTGAATTTCTAAATTCTTGCACATATTAGGGTAGCCTTGATATTTTCTATTAAAGACTCTATGTTCTACATAAATATATGAATTCATTTTTTAAATTACTACCTACTATTTTGCTGCCAGCACAGGCACACTTCAATTTAATGAATCTCTTGCAAAATCAAGGTAAGAATGTGGTCAATAAAATTCAACAGTTAAGTAAATTGTACATGTATAGGGTGTGATTCTAAGATTTTACTTAAATTTGAAACCTTATTTCATGACCCATGGAATGTTTATAGGTAGGTATTTTTACTTAGTAGATAGCCTAGGTAAGTATAGTTAGGTGGGTATGTACATACTTATGTAATAAATTGAATGATTTAAGGTCCAGAGGTAAAACAGACGAAAAATAGATTATTTGGACAGGAACCCTACATGTTTATAAATAGGTAATAGATTATTAGGTCAATAAATCTTGTTGGGGTACAAAATCCTACGGATAGGTGTTTGTGTGTGTACCTACTCGCATTTGCCCAGCTTTTGTTTTCTAGAACCATAATGAAATGGTAGGTATCGAACCTCCTTAGTGCTTTGTTTGTTGTGGGAAAAAATGTGCGTTGCGAAACTGCGACGTTATCGATCCACAGGATGAGTTCGCAGAATGGTTTTGTTATTGTACGTTAACCCTGGAGAACGTGACAAAGAAATATTATGACGCATGCGTTCTAGAAACTGTAAAAATGTCTGTGTTTCATCTCGGTCTTTTGTAGAATATTCGAGAGGGATAAAAACAATGTTCGGTAGTTTCCGTCGGCATTCGGTATCATTTGCCATTATTGATTCGCCCCCTCTCGTGTGTCTATATAAACGATCGCCGCCATTTTCCAGCACTCAATTGAAAACGAGAAATTGAAAAAGGAATATAAAATAATAGCGTGACGTTTTAGAGTTGTTGTAAGAGAAAATACTGGTTTATTGAAATTGTGTGTTAATCGTACCAAATTCTAGTGAATTATTGGTAAGTCTTGTCTTTATTTATGTGCTACTTTACCTTATATTCGTCAAACAAACATAATACTCGACTGCTGAGAATATTGCGCATTGCGCAGTTAAGTAGGTATAGTACGCCATTTGCTTTGTCTCGGCACGCAGTCGCATCGATCGAAGGCGGATGGACTCACAGACAGACACAATTTCGCAACATTTATAAGGATTCGCATTTATTTTACCGTAGATTTTAACAGTTGCCGTTCAATCGATCAAACTTTAGATTGGTAATTTGTAAGTACAAATTGGATATTGTATATTGAAAGTAGATATTATTTTGTTTAAAAACTATCTGAATTCAGCTGATCGTATACTCATATTGCAAATTTGTTAGATTGATAAGAACCTAGTTAGGCATCTAAAAGTTGTTCTCTTTTGCCCGCACGTTTTATCTGATGCAATCCCTTTGTCACTGCTCTAGTTCAATCTCATTTCATTGTATATAGAAGTATATCTTATTATACTTAGATACGTAAATTGATTAATATTATAATTTGGTATGACCTCAATAATTTTATAATGCAGACTTTTAAGCAAGTAAGGGTATGGACCTTGAATATTTACTAACCTACATAAACAGACAGTTGATTTAGTTATTTATAAATGTGGGTCATGCTCTTAAATCTAAAGACAACGGTGTTTATACATTATTGGTGGGGTTTATAATATAGTTACATACCCTATTAATTACTAGTTTCATAATATTTTATAAAAGCAATAATGGGTCGACTAACAACTTTTTATGTCCCTCCTCACATTTAATTAGGCGTTTAAGAACTCTCATTTCAATCATTAAAAGTATAGATTTTACCTTTAGTGATGTTGCCTATGAATGCAGGTGTACCTACTACCTACTTATGTTGCAACACCAACTAGTGTGATCAAATAAAAAATATGGGACTAGTTTCAAGAAATAACAGACCATCTACTGGTTGTCTCAACAGAACATATTTTAATGCTTAATGTAACACATTATTTTTATTGTTGCAGGACAAAATGCAGATCTTCGTCAAAACTTTGACGGGTAAGACCATTACCTTGGAAGTGGAGCCATCAGACTCAATTGAGAATGTAAAAGCTAAGATCCAGGACAAGGAAGGTATCCCTCCAGACCAACAGAGACTAATCTTCGCCGGTAAACAGCTTGAAGACGGCCGCACTTTGTCCGACTATAACATCCAAAAAGAATCCACCCTCCACTTGGTCTTGCGTCTGCGAGGCGGTATGCAGATCTTCGTCAAAACATTGACTGGGAAGACAATTACCCTAGAAGTTGAGGCTTCTGACACAATTGAAAACGTCAAGGCTAAAATCCAGGACAAGGAAGGTATCCCTCCCGACCAACAGAGACTGATTTTCGCCGGTAAGCAGCTTGAAGACGGCCGCACTTTGTCCGACTACAACATCCAAAAGGAATCCACCCTCCACTTGGTCTTGCGTCTGCGAGGCGGTATGCAGATCTTCGTCAAAACATTGACTGGGAAGACAATTACCCTAGAAGTTGAGGCTTCAGATACTATTGAAAACGTCAAGGCTAAGATCCAGGACAAGGAAGGTATCCCTCCCGACCAACAGAGACTGATTTTCGCCGGTAAGCAGCTTGAAGACGGCCGCACTTTGTCCGACTACAACATCCAAAAGGAATCCACCCTCCACTTGGTCCTTCGCCTGCGCGGCGGTATGCAGATCTTCGTTAAAACATTGACTGGGAAGACAATTACCTTGGAAGTCGAAGCTTCAGACACTATAGAAAACGTCAAGGCGAAAATTCAGGACAAGGAAGGTATCCCTCCAGACCAACAGAGACTGATCTTCGCCGGTAAGCAGCTTGAAGACGGTCGCACTTTGTCCGACTACAACATCCAAAAGGAATCCACCCTCCACTTGGTCCTTCGCCTGCGAGGCGGTATGCAGATCTTCGTTAAAACATTGACTGGGAAGACAATTACCTTGGAAGTCGAAGCTTCAGACACTATAGAAAACGTCAAGGCGAAAATTCAGGACAAGGAAGGTATCCCTCCCGACCAACAGAGACTGATTTTCGCCGGTAAGCAGCTTGAAGACGGCCGCACTTTGTCCGACTACAACATCCAAAAGGAATCCACCCTCCACTTGGTCCTTCGCCTGCGCGGCGGTATGCAGATCTTCGTTAAAACATTGACTGGAAAGACAATTACCTTGGAAGTCGAAGCTTCAGACACTATAGAAAACGTCAAGGCTAAAATCCAGGACAAGGAAGGTATCCCTCCCGACCAACAGAGACTGATTTTCGCCGGTAAGCAGCTTGAAGACGGCCGCACTTTGTCCGACTACAACATCCAAAAAGAATCCACCCTCCACTTGGTCTTGCGTCTGCGAGGCGGTATGCAGATCTTCGTCAAAACATTGACTGGGAAGACAATTACCTTGGAAGTCGAAGCTTCAGACACTATAGAAAACGTCAAGGCGAAAATTCAGGACAAGGAAGGTATCCCTCCAGACCAACAGAGACTGATCTTCGCCGGTAAGCAGCTTGAAGACGGTCGCACTTTGTCTGACTACAACATCCAAAAGGAATCCACCCTCCACTTGGTCCTTCGCCTGCGAGGCGGTATGCAGATCTTCGTTAAAACATTGACTGGGAAGACAATTACCTTGGAAGTCGAAGCTTCAGATACTATAGAAAACGTCAAGGCGAAAATTCAGGACAAGGAAGGTATCCCTCCCGACCAACAGAGACTGATTTTCGCCGGTAAGCAGCTTGAAGACGGCCGCACTTTGTCCGACTACAACATCCAAAAGGAATCCACCCTCCACTTGGTCCTTCGCCTGCGCGGCGGTATGCAGATCTTCGTTAAAACATTGACTGGAAAGACAATTACCTTGGAAGTCGAAGCTTCAGACACTATAGAAAACGTCAAGGCTAAAATCCAGGACAAGGAAGGTATCCCTCCCGACCAACAGAGACTGATTTTCGCCGGTAAGCAGCTTGAAGACGGCCGCACTTTGTCCGACTACAACATCCAAAAGGAATCCACCCTCCACTTAGTCTTGCGTCTGCGAGGCGGTATGCAGATCTTCGTCAAAACATTGACTGGGAAGACAATTACCCTAGAAGTTGAGGCTTCTGACACAATTGAAAACGTCAAGGCTAAGATCCAGGACAAGGAAGGTATCCCTCCCGACCAACAGAGACTTATTTTCGCCGGTAAGCAGCTTGAAGACGGCCGCACTTTGTCTGACTACAACATCCAAAAGGAATCCACCCTCCACCTAGTCCTTCGCCTGCGCGGCGGTATGCAGATCTTCGTGAAAACATTGACTGGTAAAACTATTACCCTGGAAGTTGAGGCTTCAGATACAATTGAAAACGTCAAAGCAAAGATCCAAGATAAGGAAGGTATCCCACCTGATCAGCAGCGACTAATCTTTGCTGGAAAGCAGCTTGAAGATGGGCGCACCCTTTCTGATTACAATATACAGAAAGAATCAACATTGCATTTGGTTCTACGTTTACGAGGTGGCAATTAATAAAAGCTTAATTCCTAATGTACTTCAGCTTTGATGCGGGATTAAAGTAAACTTTCAAGCTACAATAATTACATTGTTTTATTTTTTTTTATTATTTCTGTTAATCTTGAAAGACCAAGAACACACTTGCAATATATTAGGTGTCCATGATCTACATGTTGCCAGAGTTTACTTTCTTTACGCTCTGGCTCTTGAGCTGGCTCAAGCCTATGTAAATAAAATTCAAATACCTAATAAATAATGTTTGGGACCAGTGACGTGGTCTGACTGAAATAAACCCGATTTGTTGCCAGTGATCTCATACGTATAAATACCAATTTAAGTTAACAGTGATACAGTAGTTATTTTTAGGCAAAACTTTAAGATCCCTCTGTCCGGAGCCTTACCAGCCATATTATTTTTATCTATATGTAGATAGGTTGATCATGGAGCCCACTAGTGTCGTTACCAGATTTCTTACCGAGACCAAATTAATTAAATACGGGATTGAACTAATGTCTGTGCTGTTGATTATGTCATCTATTCTTTGATAGATAGACTATTAGTAGGTGGATACAACTTTCTTATGAAACGAAAAGAACGGATAGGTCATAATTATAGGACTCGAACCCGGTATTTCGGGATTATCTACTGTTTATCCCGGGAGAAGCTCGGGGCACAGTTGCTATTGCGCATATCGTTCGATCAGCGAAGTTAAGCAACCCTTATCCAAGCCAGTAGTTGAAAGGGTGACCGCCCGAGTTTCCTCTGTGCCTCGGAGAGCATGTTAAGCCGTCAGTCCCGGTTGCCAATTTAATATATTCGACCATCGTTACAGGTCAGTTAGAGGCCTAAGAATGTCTGACAACTGGTTTAAACCAGATTACTGATTTTCCTCGTAGATGTAGTATTAAGGTCAGATGGCAGTCGCTTTGTATAAAAATCTGAGTGATCAACCACATCGGGTTGAATCAAGTGCCGACCCCAGCAGTGTCCCATACAGTCCGACGATTGTGGTCGGTGTCAGGCGCTTATTATTTTTCTTGCAATATTAATAGTGGTAACGAAAAGATAATAAAACTTAACAAAATATATTTTTTATTTATTTTAGTTTTGTGAGGACATAGAATAGATATTTTTTTTGTATGAATAGATATTTATGTTTAAAATCTTCAAGCAAGTGGTCAACCAAACTGTGAATATAGCTGAGATCCCATTGAATGCTCTAATCATAATGCAACCTACCAATTGCGTATATTTGGGGATGAATCTGTGCAACAAATACGAACAGATATAATATGACATCTAGACTTTGCTCAAATATCTTATAAAGTTAAAAGTAAAGTTATTTAATATAATTTAGTTATCGACTAGGATTTTTCACACAAATAGAAACAGAATAACAACAATAAAAGAAATGGCTACCCTGCGCCGATGGCAACACACCACACCAACGTCAAGTCGTCCGTCACTTTTGTCAACTAAAGCAACCAATCAAATCAAATTTAAAATTTAAAAATTTCTGTCACGGTCGCATACTCGACTGGGTGCTTACTGGTTAGTTTTCTTTTGATACAATTTATAATACTTGATTTGTTTTGGGCTCGGCGAAAGGAAGAAAAAATATATCATGAAATAATTCATTCAACAAAATATATTGACGAACTGATTGACCGGTGCATTCTAGCCGAGCGGACTCTTTAGCAGTCCTTTCCTTAGGAATGGAAGAGCCACTTTTACGCTATGAAAAAATCGACTTCCTTGGAGAAGGACAGGTTTGTGCTAAGAAGATTCTATACATAATCTTTAAGTTTAATTTTAACATTAAATTCATCTTCCTTATTTGTAAGGTAACCTCAAAACATCGCAAAATTGCACTGTTTATTTTGTTACTGCTTGTGCTTGAATTTGTCCCTCTCTACTTTCAGTTTGCCACAGTATACAAGGCAAGAGACGTGAAAACAGACAAGATAGTGGCAGTGAAAAAGATTAAAATTGGCTCGCGATTGGAGGCTCAGGATGGCATCAATAGAACTGCTCTCAGGGAGATAAAACTATTGCAGGAACTTCAGCATGTGAACCTCATTGGACTATTGGGTTATAAATCTCACTTACCATTTCTAAAACCATTTAATACCATAATCATATTATAAATGGGAAAAAGTCTCCGTCTTTGCATTAGCCTCTGTTGCCTATGATGACTAAACCCTAAACCGATACTATCAATACTATCCATATGGTCTTTACTAATATATAAAGCTGAAGAGTTTGTTTGTTTGCCTGAACAAACTAATATCAGGAATTGTGTGGTTGGATTTGAAAATTCTTTCAGTTTTATATGGCTCAATTAGTGAAAGCAGGTTAAAGTTAGCATTAGCCCAAAGTAATTATCCCACACATACAAAGTTGAGGGCAGAAGCTAGTCTACGCCACTATCATAAAGAGGAAAGATTTGTATTTTCGTGTGTATGTTTGTAATGAATTAACTCAAAAACTACTGTGCCAATTTCAAAAATTCTTTCACCATTGGAAAGTTACATCATCAGCAAGTAATATAGGCTTTATTTTATCCCCATACTCCCAAGGGATCGGGAACTATGTGTGTGAAACCACATGACATCTGTTAGTGTATTATAAAATTCACTTTAATGAGTGTGATTATCTGTCCAATATGAAATCTTTCAGTGGTATGCATCTTTCTTATTTTTCAGATGTATTTGGACAAAAGTCAAACGTCTCACTGGTGTTTGACTTCATGGATACTGACTTGGAGATAATAGTAAAGGACAACACAATTGTACTTACACCAGCCAATGTTAAGGCTTATATGATTATGACTTTGAAAGGTAAGCCTGTTGATTTACAGATCATGAATAGCTCCGTTGCATATACTTGATAACTTTTTAAATTGCATGCAATTGCATGAAATTGCCTCTTATGTGATAATAAGATAAAGACTGATCAATATCTGTGTAACTTTTAAGAGGGTAAATATGGCTATGGCTACTAAATCTACTCGCGCATTTACATAGCTTGAGTTTTCCTGTGGTTTTCACACTAGGCAAGCCTGTATCGCGAAAACCTGTTTGATTTTCCTAATTCATTTATTGACACATAGGTCGTCGTTTACTATTATCAATACATTCAGTTTTGGCATTTTCAGCAATACATGTTATACACACACAGCATTATATAATAAAAAATAAAAATAAAATAATAATAAAGCAAAAGTAGGGGGGTAAGGAGCATATTATGTTATGATTTAGGTTTATACATTTCCTCAGTCTTGTCGTAGCTTAAGGTTGCCAGCCATTTCTGTGGATGGATGGAAATGGTCTTCAATTTAGGAGCTCTTATTGGTGTCTAGCATAATAATTTGTCTACCCATGCACTTTAAGGTCAAGGTCTTTGAGATAACCTTAACTACCTTCCTTTTTATATTCTACAATTGCCTGTAACCAACAGATCGGGGTAATATATTTCTATTTAAAAAAATATTCTGTCTGTTTTTCTGGCTAATCTCTGAAATGATTATTTTATTAGGACTTTCATTAGCAGATAGCAGATGTGTATATATGAAGTAACATAGGCTCCTTTGTTTTACAAAAACACAGCTAGTTTAAAACCACTTTGAAATATTTTATATCTCTTATCTGTTAACTTAGTCACAAGTGCTGCCTATCATATTAAGTATTTGTGATTTTATATTTTTAGGTTTAGAATACTTACATCAAAACTGGATCTTGCACAGAGACTTGAAACCCAATAATTTGCTTATAAATCGAGAAGGTATACTGAAGATAGGTGATTTTGGTCTGGCTAAAGCTTTTGGATCACCCACTAGGATAAATACTCATCAAGTTGTGACCAGGTGGTACAGGTATGGAAACAAATTCTAACATCCTTTGCCTATGGCTTAGATGTGGCAAACAACTACTAATTTGAATTTATGATTAAAAACAATCACCTAACTCTATAGAGTATACTTATTAAAAATTAGAGTGTCCATAACAATCCAAGTCTATTATTCCAGATCTCCTGAACTCCTATTTGGAGCTCGACAATATGGCACTGGTGTGGATATGTGGGCAATTGGTTGTATATTAGCTGAATTGTTGTTGAGGGTGCCATTTCTGCCTGGGGAGTCAGACCTTGATCAGCTATCTCGAATATTTCAAGTATTTGGCACACCTTCCGAAGAGATCTGGCCTGTGAGCATATTTCATTATTACTTACTTTGGAAAAAAAAGTAAATAATTTACTTTTTTTTGCCAAGAGAACATTGCAATCCTATCCTATGCATGGCATGAAAGGATTAACAAATTTCAGGCAATTCTGATGAATTGTCTAGTCAGCAAAACGTAACAGGCACACAGACAAACATTAGTATTGATTTATTATCATGTAGTATAACAGTATATTTCCGTGTATTTCACTTTTGCATTTATTAGCACTTAGTTGCAACTTACAGGGTGTTTCAAATTTGTAATGTTTTTTAGTTAAGTTATGATCGAAGCGGCACTCTTTTCTCGATCTTGCCTTTTTCATGTGTATAACATTTGAACTTCAATTGTAGGGAATGAAGAATCTGACAGACTATGTGCAATTCAAGCAGTTCCCAGCTCAGCAGCTTCGGCACATATTCAGCGCGGCCTCTGATGACCTCATCCAGCTATTGGACAGTTTGCTCGCGCTCTACCCGCCAAAACGCTGCGACTGCACGCAGGCATTGCAGATGGCGTACTTTAGGTACATAAAAACATTCATTTATTCCAAATGAAAGTTAGAGCCGCCATACATGGACTGCTCGACGGGGGAACTTGACTGTTTGAAGCTGCCATTGATACGCTGCTGTGGACAGCTCGAAGTGTTCGCGGCTGTTCGAGCGAGCGGGCCGCGTGTGTATGTGCGTAGAAGACCCTAGTAAGCTATGCAGTCGCAGATTTTGTCTGCTTCTTCAAGCATTCTGTGCATACCATGATTTTCTGAGACTGTCTGCGAAGGACCTCGCTGACCGACGTAATGTGCATAGTACGTTCGTTTATGTGTTCACTCGATTGTAAAATCTAGGTATCGACGATTATTTCCGTGTTTCAGTAACAAACCAGCTCCGTCGGTGGGCGCCAAACTGCCAATGCCTTCCAACGTGACCAAACTGGAGATTGAAAAACCTTCCCTCAAGAGGAAACTACTAGAAAATATAGATGGAGGATCACTAGCAAAAAGATTACAGTTTTAGTGATAAGGAAAATATCATTTACATACTGCCATTCAAGTGCAATTTAAGATGCTAGACATATTCTATGTATTGTGAATATTACTTGCTTGACAAAAGTTCTGCAAGTAATACTCACACAATTTTATTGCGACAGAGGAGTAAGGATGAACTATTGATATTTAATGAATCGGTAAAGTATATTTGTAATTTTGACTATGATTTTATTGAAATTTAAAGCAGGGCTTTAAACTGTACTTTGAACTGTAATAAGAGACTTGTATTAGACGTAACATTAACGCGTTCACTGCTAACGACGCGTATGTGCGTCCAACTGTTCGAGAATTTACGAAGAAGTTGAAATGTTAGAAGTGAATGTGTTAAACGCATTTTGTATTCGTAAGAGGAATAGATTTGATAACAATTGAAAAACTTAAATGTTTAGTGTTAAGCACGCAATATAGAGAAAAATACAGTTGATAATAATATACATTAAGATATGCTCCCATTTTGCACTTTTATTTTTTTGCGCTGAAATAGGCAGGAATATATGTTAGGAGGAAATAAGTAATCAAAATTATTGCCATAAGCACAAGATTTTAATGTAATAACATTATAAAAAACTCTTATCAGTATCAATATGTAGAAGTAAAGAAAGTCGTAAGGGCGAATGCGCGGTATACATTACTACATTTGGCATAGTATAAACACTTACTCGATAGAGCAGATGATTGCAATGGCACAGTTCATGAACACAACGACGACACTATATCAAATCTTATTGTAGCTATATCTAATCATAATGTCTCCGGGTCCGCTCGAATTTGGCGTGGCTATCTGCAAATAACAAATATTATTCAAATCTATTTAGAATAGCTACAAAAATATCATATGACTGGCAAAAGCAGTCCAGGTTCAACTGTAACTACACCGAAGAGGAACTATTATTACGTCATCGCGTTCGCAAGCAGAAGCAATTTTGGGATAGTTCTACAGATACAAAATTTAATAAAAATTAAACACCGCGTGGTGGTTGCGGTCATCTTCAACCGAATTTCATTCATCATAAATAGCTAAGAACACTTCCGACTATTAATTCTCCATTCAAAGATAAAAACAAAATCAAAATCGGTTATTCCTTTCAAGAGCTAGGATACCACAGATTTACACTCACACACAATAACAGACACGTCAAAATTCTACCCCGTCGATCTTGCGTCGGGGTTACTATAATGACGGAGGAATATGTTCTTGTTATTACGAAAAGGTTCAGAGAATCAAAAGTATGATTGTGACAATTGAGTACAAAATGTACGATTGTAATCTTTTTAACTGCGAAGGTGGCAAATAAGCATACGGTACTCTTGATACTATCCTACTATTAAGTGCGAAGCTAAGATATTATGTCATAAGTAATAAGTGCATGTGTAAGTACGAGTTAATGTTCCCGAGGCAGCGGCACGGGGCGGACGCGCACACATGCGCGCGAAGACGCATACCACGCGCAGCCCTGCACACACGCACACTGCTCATTATACATTGTTTTATTTCAGCATACATAATGCCTGTATTTCCTGAAGGGGTAGGCAGAGGTGTACTTATATAGCTGTACCCGGATATTATGTTATTAAGTCCCATGTGTGTGAGTGAGCCTATTGCCACTAACCGGGCATTAATCCAAACTCTAAGCTGATACTGAGAATCACAAATGGAAAAACCATTGCCCGACGCGGGTATCGAACCTAAGAACCTCGTGTTCAACAGCAGCGCTTTGCTGCCACTAGGCCAACGAGGCAGTCTTATTACGGCTTCTCTAATTACTCGTTCAAAATTAATACTATAATCGCATGGATGGCGATCGGTGTGACAAAGGCAGTCAGCTTCCAACTACTGGTTATTTCTCAAATAAATAATAATTATGTACATACAAAATACCAACGTGATACGTAGCTTCACGGTAAAGTAACATAAATTGTGCTTTCAAGTATTCATGTAAATTATTATAATTTCATTTAGGAGCTCACCATCGTCCGATTGGTCTCCGCAGTCCAAAGGTTTGTGCTTATCACATTTTTTGTCCTTCTTTATGGCGGTCTGTACACAAAATTTTATCTGTCGCTTCTTTAAGTTCCTACATCAAATTTTTTTTCTATTTAATAACTCAATTTTCATGCAGCTTTATACGTTCACACTTTCTGTAGGCGAACACAATATTTTCATGTTAGTCAAGCAATGTACGGTGCAGGGGTATGTGCACAATGTTCAGAGTGCCAATTCATAGTACAAACGGCCTGTAGACAAAGTACCCTTATCCTCACGCTTCGCTAGGAGACGATACAAAATGTACAGGAATGACATATGTCACGTGACTGATTTATGTCATTTCCATAATTTTTTTAATGTTTATATTAGCGCAAGAGAGAATGCTACCGTGTCAAGGCCTCCAGTTAAAATAAAACATTGTGTTAGCCGAAGAAAGGGCGGGAGTACAGCAGAGTAAATGAAATGGCCTGAGAACATTGTGAATGCCGCAGCGGTGAACGTACCTTGGGCGAGTTAGAAACAACAGAAAGACGACCGTAGACCCCATACTTCCTCTCATCTTCGGGCCTTAGAGTTCCCATTTTTTTCATGACTAAATATATCTGTAAAGAATAAACAGTTCACGTAACGCAGCGAGCTTTATAATGGTTTTATTAACACATTATTAACCAGGCCAGGGGATGACGATCTGCGAAAGACTGCAGGCAGATGCTGGATGCGGCAAGCCGAAGATTGTTTTTCTTTAGTTCGTAGAAAGAACTACGACTTTGATTTTGATAAATCCTGGGCTGCAAACATGTAGCGCCGGTCTATATCGGCCTGGTTCTCGTACATCTCTGAATATTTATGTTATTTGATAACGCCGGACCGCTTAAATTAACATTAAATTAGGGGTATTAACCCCTTAGAATACAGGCAACGTTATTAGGCTTTTTTTTAAATAAGTCTAGCATGCCAAAATTGAGGCGTTAAGCTTGTCAGAACTCTAGCCTCTGTCGTCAGTTGCTTAAGTTTGTACAGGTTGTTGGTATTGCGTAGGGAACATTTATTTCGTTAGTTTCGTGAGCGCATAATTTACATTGTATACATTTGATATAATTGGGTAGGGGACTCTGACCTGTTCGAGCATGCCGTAGCTCCGTATGAGGAAGTCCCTCTGCGCGAGCTGGTTGACTCGCTCTCGCTCCTCCTTCTCCACAATGTGGTCCGGCTCGAACGAGCACGACACGTACGACGGTTTCAACTGTTTCTCCACCACCTGGCACACGGTACGTATATACGTGCTTCTTTTAATTATTATGCATGCATGCTGATACAATTTCCACCATTGTGAGTACATACATACACAAATATGCTCACGCCTGTATTCCCCGAAGGGGCAGGCAGAGGTATTGTAATAACAACACCAACTTTTCACCGAAGATGATTGAGTGCCAACGCGACAGATGTGAGTCTATCGCCGTCACAGGCACTATACATACCTCTTAGAATAACTTTTGAGACACCGTAAAGCACGTGGTGTGAAATTATTGCACATAAGTTTTTAGAAATACTCAATGGTGCAGGCTCCGCTGGGATTGAAACTTGCATCGCTTGCGTAGCAGACGACTGCTCAAACCCCACGGCCACAACGGCTTTTGTGAGTAATTGATGTGAATTTTATAACCAACTATTTATTCTGTATGTAATTTAAAATTAAAAGTTTTTTACTACATATGGTACTATACACGGCACTCACATATAAACACAAATTTAAATAGTTTTCTCTGCCTGTCTGTCCGTTTGTTCCGGCTAATCTTCGAAACGGCTGAACCGATTTTAACATAAATTTCACTGGCAGATAGCCAATTTTACAAAGAGTAACTTAAGCTACTCTTATTTAAAATAAAAAATCCGTTTCTGCGCGTCACCCATAAAGTTAAGTTCAATACCTGCACAGGTTCCAGCGCTAGCGACGGCTTGGAGGACACCTTGGTCTTATCGCGTTCGTCTTTGTCCTTCCGCTTGGATTCCTTGTCTCGTTTGGGTTTGGCCAGCTTGTCGGTGTTGGTAGTGGCAGCGGTGGTGACCGCGGCCGCGGGCGGCGTCTCCTCCGGCTTCTTCTCTCCCTCTTTAGGTTTCGGCTGTGAGGGCTTCTTTAAAGCTTCGGCTTTGGCTTTGGTTTGCTGAAAAATAAAAATGGTTGACCCTTACAAATACAATATCAAAAATGCCAAGCTATTTTCTTAATATGCGCTGTCACACTAAAAGTTGATTGATGTGATTGTACGGCGATAAATGAAGTGACTGATAGAATTTATTGCGGAAATATAGGTACACCAGTACCTATATTTCCCGTCACGAGCTATGAGCGTGAAGCGTTAATAACTTCTGCATGCAAGGTCCGCGTTATCTTTAAAGTTGACCAATATGTCGATTCGTCAAATACTTAAATTTGTTATAGAAACTTATCAGGGCTGGGATAAGTTTTAACTTACATTATATATTTAGTGGGCTACCGAATCGTCGTTACTGAAGTGTCTGAAGGACGGGCGGGGCATGCCGCCCATTCTACACCCACGGATATAGTAGCACCTACAACAATAGGGTAGTTGACTTTTCTCTTTGAATGCATACTTATTATCAACGTTTCAATAATATTTGTATTTTTAAGGCCTTTCACAACAAGGGGAAGATACTAGATATTAAATATTTTACATCGAATAATAGGCTGTTAGGCACGACTATAATTTAATTTGGTGCATTTTGTAAATTATATCCATCATAGAAATAAGCTGTCTAATGTTACAGTGAATAAGTCAAGTACCCTATTGTGAAAATGGCTACGAATACCGCGAATACAATCGTGATGAAAAAAGTAAAAAAACCAGGAAAGTATAAATTTCGTTACTGCTCAGATTTGGGATAATATTGAACTAGACTATGAGAATTGTCACAAACGAACTACCGTCCACCACCATCTGTGACTAACGACACGCCGATTTTCGTGTATTTTGTTGATAAACGTAAAAAAGCGTGTGAAAGAAATGTCGCTGGCCACCGTTGTGTAGCAGTCCAGTAGTCAGTTTGCGTCGAAATGGCCGATTTTACCCATAAGTTGTCGTGGTACGGGTAATGTGGAGGTGGGTACCTGGAATTCCTCCCTCTGCAAGCGCGTACAGTCCCCGCGCGCGCGGCTGGAGGCGGTGCCGGTGTAGAGCGAGCCCGACGGCTGCTGGAACAGCGACGCGTACTGCTCGCCCACCGGGTACACTCGTCTATCACACAATACAAAAATCATTCGCGACGAACACACTCTGGGGTAGGGCCTTCAGAGATCCTTTTGGGAGATCATGAGTCAAAGTCAAAAGTAGTCAAAGTCAAAAGTATCTTTATTCGATTAGACTTTTACAAAGCACTTTCAAATCGTCAGAATGACACAATTATACAGGATTATACATGCTACCGCCAGGTTCGGAAGGTTGCTTTTACTGAGAAGAACCTGGCAAGAAACTCAGTAATTACTCTTTTCAAAAATATTATACAATTTAAAGAATACAAAATAAATAATTTAAAAAACGTAAGCTCATGTACAATGTTCCAATGCACAAATGTCGATAAAAATTAACATAACTAAAAATCTAGTACATCTACTTATAACTAAATGCGTAGCTTGAGATGACCAGCCCCCACAAGCAGCACCTGTTCACAAGTATGACGTGAATGCCAGCCATTGACCTCCTCAACCATCATAGAGGGAAGTGGACAACCCGTCATCCAGACGCCGCCGCAAGCAAAGGCATTTTAGTGAGCCTGACAACTCAAGCCAGTCAAACAAAGATCAAAACTAATAAATATTAAGAATTGTAACATAAGTACAGTGTCCATGAGACTACTTACAATATTTATCTGGTAATACATTATTCCAAGTTTCTTTATCACATATATAATCACTAACTGTATAATAACCCTTTTTAAGTAATACAGATTTTACAGTCTCTTTAAATTTATCAAAGGGTAAATTTACAATACATGTAGGTAACTTATTATAAAAGCGTATACATTGCCCTAAAAATGATCCCTGGACTTTCTGTAAGCGGTGTGTAGGTACTACTATTTTATTTTTGTGCCTTGTGTTGACATTATGTACATCACACTTCTTTTGAAAAGAATTAATATTTTTATGTACAAGTAATAAATTTGCTAAAATATACTGCGAAGCCACTGTTAAAATTCCTATTTCTTTAAATTTTTCCTTCAAAGGTGCTCTAGATCCTAAGTTATAGATTGATCTTACAGCCCTTTTCTGTAAAATAAATATGGCTTCTATATCGGCAGCTTTGCCCCAAAGCAGGATGGCATACGACATAACGCTATGAAAGTAACTAAAATAAACTAAGCGTGCCGTGTCTACATCAGTGAATTGCTTTACTTTCCTAACTGCATATGCTGCTGAGCTGAGTTTCCCCGCTAGACTAGATATATGTGGGCCCCATTGAAGTTTATTATCGAGTGTTACACCTAGAAAAACTACTGACTCCACAATATCCAGTTCTTCACCATTGATCATAATTTTGGTCGGAACAGGTTTGACGTTAGGTAAAGTAAATTTTAAGCATTTTGTTTTTTTTGCGTTCAAAACTAAGTTATTTACAGTGAACCATTTCAATACTTTGTCAAGGGCACTGTTTACATCATCATAATCCGTTTTAGCTCTGTTAACTTCAAACAGGAGTGATGTATCATCAGCGAACAGTACAATATCACAAGTATTCTGAACAAAATGCGGTAAATCATTAATGTATATCAGAAACAGAAAAGGCCCTAATATTGATCCCTGCGGAACGCCCATTAGAACCGGGGACCCGGAAGACTTAACGCCATTTACCTCTACTTTCTGTACCCTCTGACTTAAATATGAATTAATTAAATCGAGTGCAGTACCTTTGACTCCATAGTGTTTTAATTTGAGCAATAATGTCTCATGATGTACGCAATCAAACGCTTTAGATAGGTCACAGAATACACCTATCATATCATGTGATTTCTCCCAAGCCCTATATACATGTCGAAGAAGTGCAACACCGGCATCAGTAGTCGACCGACCTTTGGTGAAGCCATACTGCTCATTGTGTAAAATCTTATTCATGTTGAAATGTAAAACTAACTGATTTAACATGATTTTCTCAAAAATTTTGCTAAGAGCAGGTAAAATTGAAATTGGTCTGTAGTTATTGGGATCATTAATATCACCAGCTTTAAACAATGGTATAACTTTACTGTATTTCATCAAATCGGGAAATTTACCTAATTTAATACAATTGTTAAAAATTTCAGCTAGACTTGGAGCTATTATATCTATTATATCTTGTAATACTTTTAGTGATATATCCCACAGGTCACCCGTTTTCTTTAAATTTAAACTTTTAAATGTCTTAATCACTTCTAATGGGGTAACGGAACAAAAACAAAAGCCGGCGTCGCATTCTGACACACTTGACTTAAGAAGAGATTCGGCGTCTGAAGAAGATGAATGCAAGGAACAAGTTGTAACTACAGGAATGTTAATAAAAAAGTTATTAAACGTTTCTGCAATTTGAATATTATCGCGGATTAGATTATTATTAATATTTAAGGCTATTCGAGTATCGCGACTTTTTACCTTCCCTGTCTCCGCATTGATCATATTCCATGTAGCCTTAATCTTGTTATCAGCATTTTTAATTTTGCACGAGAGATATAGAGCTTTAGCTTTTATACAAGCTTTTTTAAAGGTTTTTGAATAAGCCCGTACATAAGTTAGAAATTCAGGGTTATGATTACATTGTTTCAACCCATATAGCTCATACAACCTATTTCTACTAATGCATATACCTGGAGTTGCCCATTCATTAAATTTTGCTTTAATGTTCTTATGGACCGGTTTAAGTTTAAAGGTACTGTTAAACTCATTTTTTATAAGGTGAAATAGGCTTTTAAAACGTTTATCGGGATCAGTTTGTGAACATCGCAAATATGGAATTTTACTTTCTATATTAGATTTAAAATTATTTAACCGTTTCTTTGTGATAGGTCTACATGTTACTTTTTGTATATCTGATTGACATTTATATAAAACAGTCATCTTTTGACCACAGTGGTCAGATGTGATATCACTAATAATAGCACTATCTATGGCTTCGCAGTCGCAAAATATATTATCTAAACATGTGGCTGTAGTTGCTGTGATTCTAGTAGGCTCAGAGAATAAATGCTTTAAATTAAATGAATTAAAAAGACTAACTAACCTAACCGTTAATGGCCCACTGTCTAGCAGATTAACGTTAAAGTCGCCACAAACTATTATATTTTTATTAAGTACACTAACACGCTTAATAGCATCTTCTAACAGAGATTCAAATAAACAAAAGTTCCCTGAAGGGGGACGGTACACGCAAATAATAACAAATTTGTCGAGTTCGATGCACGATAACTCAGCTGTGCGCTCAACGGAAATATTAGCTATGTCTTTACGTTCCTTAAATTTTACTTCATTTGAAACAATAATCAATGAGCCTCCATGTATTGCTGAACGTCTGACAAATGCACTCGCAAGTCTATACTTAGTATTAGTGAGCAAAAGCTCATGCTTCTTTAGCCAATGTTCAGTTAAACATAAAATGTGAACATTGTGATATTCTAAAAACAAGTCTATCTCTAATTCTTTGCCAGCTAAGCCCTGTATGTTCTGATGAACTACATTTAAGCGACAACGCTGAGAGACACTGGGCTCAGCTATTGTACATGTAAGTATGTACAAAATGGATAAAAATCAACCTCTATCCTACAAATCAAACTCGCCTGAAATTCCCGAGATGTGTTTCCTCCCATTGTATTTGCGTTTGCCATGGACTCTTTTCAGGTTCCCTTTCTTCTGCGGGCGTAAACTCTGCAAATCTGAAGACATAAAAAACCCTTTTCTAAGAGCCCATTGGGTGACCACGCTTTGCTAATCATCGGGAGCTAAATGAACCTCCAATATGTCGGGAATTAATAACTAGCTATGCCTCGTGGCTTTACCCGCCTAGCGTTAACAAACAAAAGTATGTTAAGTAAGTACTTAGTGATAATATTTGTTTCTAAAATAAAAGTACCTGAGCTTCAGTTATCTGCCAGTGAAAGACCCGTTAAAACCGGTCCAGCTGATTCAGAAAATAGCCGTAACGAACAGAAAAAATACATAAAATAAAAATATTCACTTGAGGATCATGTGCAATGATGATAATGTCTGTGCTATATGGCAATTATCTAATTGCAAACAAACACTAGAATATTATGGCTAACTTGTTGGTCTGCAGCAGTCGGTCGCGTATCCTCTTGCGGTCCTCCTCGAGCACCCGTTTCTTGTCGCACTGCCATATGTTGAGCATCGTGAACGTGTCCGTGAGCAGACCTTCCTTCACCTCGCGGTCCAGCTGCGTGTCCGTGTGGAAGCTCGGCGAGTGGTTCACCTATTTATTTACACAAAACTAGATACATATCACGAATTAGGTTCTTTGACCAGCTGCGTTATCCTGTACCCCAAGTAAGGTACGTTTGCAAAAGTTCAAACGTCGTAGCTTGACCTTGAGTTTTAGCATGGCTCAAAATGTGTTGATCCGTCAGCTTTGGTATTCAACCACAACCCGCCTCCGTAAAAGTATCAACACATCTTGAGCCACGCTAAAACGCAGCACGCAAGGTCTAACGACGACGTTTGAACATATTAAAACCTATAAGTACTTGGGGCACTGTAAATTATGCCGACGCATTCCCTGTCGAGATAACTAACATGAAACACATGAAATTTAAAATTGTGAACATTCATAAACATCTGATACAAGTTTCACTATTACTATGCAATGAAATGTTCATGATGCCAGCTGAGTTTCTTGCCGGTTCTTCTCAAAAGGCTAGTTTCCCAACCGGTGGCCATCTCTTCGACATTCATAAATGCCTTACCAGGGTCTAACCTCAATAAATATTTTCATTTTATGCATGTATGATTGAAATAGTTTACTAAATAGGTATTTACGTATACCAATATTTTATTCAAGGATTTTTTTAATTTAATATTTGTAAGAAACGAATTCCAGAATAGCTGGCGTTAGTTTCGCTGAGATATTACCTGCTATATCTAAAGCTCCGACTTAAACGATACGACTATTTAGTGTTGAGACAAAACATAAGATTGTACTCACTTCCAAAATGTATGGATGTAATTTATGATCCAACAATATATCGAAACCAAGAATTTCGAAACAAGCATGCACCTGAAAGTAATAGTAAATTGTTTATACAAATTTTATTAAATATAATAACAGGTATATGAACTACTAACTACTGAAATATATAACACATAAGATTTAAAAATAAAGCAGTTTTATACACTGAGCGGTGAATAATTTGTTCTTTAGAATCATAATGCCTACCTACGTTTATATATTACTTAAACATATACTACTTACGTACATAAACCTCTTATGAATATAATTTAATGTATGATATACATAGTACTCAATTTCCGCCAGTTTACACAATCTTAAAACCCTACAATTAAAATTAACATCAGGCGTCCTACGTGGACTATCTACTTTACTTCGCTAATTAAAATAAGCTAGACAATATTGACACATTGTTACGGCTTGGTTGGATACTGAGGCGTTAGTTAGTGCCGCCTTTGTTGTACTAATTAAAAGTATTTATTATTATATTACGAAATGTGAAAAAGTTGGTGCGATATGAGATGGGCATAAGAATAAAAGTAATGAATAAGAAATAGAAATGACACTGCAGCCCATTATTACTTCAATCTTTTTCCAATTGCGCTAATATTAAGTACACAGGTTAGCCAACATAAAATAGGGCTTATGATAATTGCCATAAGGTCGAGTAAATTATACTTCTGGGCGATTCAAGAGTTCATAGGATTTTATTAGTCGCTTACAATCAGGTGTACTGTGTTACACGTACGTATTTTTTATTAGCAAATACGTCTGATGGTAAGCGGCTACTGCACCCTATGACCAACAGAAGAGTGTCACCAACGCATTGCTTACCTTATAAAATGGAATCACTGTGCCAACATAGTTAAAGCTAGGATCCCACTATAGCTAGCACAGCGCTTCCACTCCTTCCCCAAATGGAGCACTGGCAACCTTACTAGTACAGGAACAAAATACTACTCTAAGGTAGCATTATTTGGCTTCGTCCCCAATGGGGCTGCCTCGAATTTCGAATGCACCGTAATTAACGTCTGAAGCGAGTGTCTCTTCTATTGAATGGGTCGTTATTTTAATGAGTATATTAATAAGGAGGTAGTGTAAATTAGAACCATGTCGTGGGAAGGGAAACACGCGTGATAGCTGTGCTTGAGAATAGGCCACGCTGATATGATGGTCTTCACGATCACTTGGTCTATGGCGTGCCACAGCCTGTCCAGATCCACGCCTTGCGACAACAATATCTTGTTCAACGTCGATATCTTTCTGACCAACGGAAAGTTATCAATCGTTTTAGTATACTATGCAGTTTACCATGATAAACAAGATTAAAATAACATTGGAAATGAATATTGCACAATTTCACTCCTGAGAAATCATATTTTCCTCGCTTGATAGAAACCTGACACCCATATAGGTATAGGTAATTATGTTTTTACGTTTGTGTGTTGTTATGAATGAAATTAACAGGGCATAGATATCAATGCCTAATAATATGGAAAAATATGTACCTACAGTTTTAAACCGATCCATAAATTTTGTGATAAAAACCATAATATTTGTTCATGAAAGGCTACCAAAATTGGTGCCCAGAGTGTAAATAAAATTATGATTAATGCAATTTTTTTCTAAAACATAAAATTGTCTTAGAATTAACGGGCTAAGCCTGCCGAACCGTGATTGTGCCTGGTGACACGTGCTGAAAATTACGTGTTGAAATATTGTTAAACGATGATAATTACATGCCAATTAAATGGAAAGTGGATCATTCGTTCTCTTAATCACGACATCGCATCCTTTGTTGTAATGCGAACAATTTTATTTTATCTTAAAAGTAACCAAACTTAAAACATTTAGGAAAATGTCTATAGGTGTTAGGTGCTATATATTATTTATCTCACCGTTTACTTCCAGCTTCGGAATCATAGACGTAGGTTCTGCTGTGTTTGTTCAGAGCATAGTTAGTCAGATGCATGAACACATTTGTTGTATTATTCACGTTCGGATCCGCATATCTACTCGTTGCAAATCTACAAATCAAAGCATTAGATTTTCAACCATTTCCCAATACTCATAAGATCTACATTAATAAGTAATTTACCTAACAAGTCCTTCATTGTAAACAAAAATCCTCAGAGGGTCACATGATGTGATGAGTGTGTAAACTCTGATGTCGAATTTGTATCCATCCACTAGATATGGCTTCGCAAGATACACCTGGAATATAAAAATAATTTTAGATAAACTTGATCCTGAGAAATAAAGAGCCGAAGTATGTGCGTATTGTGCTAACAGTACGGGGAACTCGAATATCCTTTATATTTCAGACAAAGTTATTTCCACTTTACATCAACAGGTACGCCGTGAGAAAAATTCACTCTCACCATCCTTCTCTTACCAAATGTAAGAGAGGGATGGTGGACGCGAGAAAACTGGTCAGACATTTTCTCGTGGCGCTTATATTAGTTTCGAATGCTTAGTGCGAGTTTTACGACAGAGACTTGTAGGTCCATCTGTGGGCCCACAGATGGCGCTGTTTGGATGGTCAAATATGCGTTTACATTAACGCAAGAAAACTCTAATCGACAACGTGCGAAAGTAATTTCTGTATTTGCATGGTATACGCTTACAAGATAGAAACGTGTCGATCGTTGGGTATGATAAATGTGAATGCCGCGATAAGGGTCAGAGAGGAATGCTGCCATGACATAACTAAAATGCCGTTATCCAACATCTGATTCTGATTCTGTGTTTCCGAATTTTCAATACCTTGAATAGTTTTCCAAATAATCCAAGTACTTATCTCAAAGTCTCAAATAGGTACCTCATTGAATATTCACATCGGTTTAAATATTTACCGCAGTTTTTGCTTGTTATTAATTCAATACAACGATTTTGGTAGATAACGGCATTATAGATATATCACAGCAGAATGTCCCTCAATTTCCTTGGATGTACCTGGCATATAAGCTTGTCTGTCGGTTTAATATCCTTCAGCGACTTAGTCAAATATATGCCGCGCCCCTGGCTGCCGCACTCAGGCTTTATTATGAAAGTCTTGTTCTTGCGCGATTTGCTATAAGTCAGAGCTTCTCCAAAACTAAACAATGCAATGAACCATTATTAAGAAGTTTATTGAAAAGTAGAGTATTTCCATAGTTTACTTTAAGAATGATTAAAAAGGATTAAACTCGAAACATCATGCGGAATACGGAATGCGCAACAAATTTAAAATGGATTCTTGCATGCAAAAAAATATGTAAGTTAAAACATTATACATATATAAAACTGACCTGAAGGAGTTGTACTTACTCTGCAGGTAGACACCATGTTTTAGGAAAGAAGCTGTACTCTTTTGGATATATTTTTTGCATCCTGTTCAGATTTCGTGCCAAGAGGTCTTTCCTGTAATAAAAGATCTTACAGTGAATTAAAATTTAAAAAAATTATAACCCCCCCTTCCCCAAGGCATTCTAAGCCGCACTACTGCTGTAGGGTAGTGGGGATTTTTACTGCCCTTCTGCACTACTGGCCTTATAAGGTACTTATTATGCAAAAATTCTTGGCACAGAGCAACGGTTCTATTCGCATTTGAACATACAACCACATAAACATTTTCAGGTTTTACCGAAATAAATGCCCATTTCGGAAGATAGTTTTGAAGAACTCAGCAAGTAAGTACCTTAATATCTATAGTACTTAACAAAATTGAGAAACTTGACCTTAAGCTTGTAATATTTTTTAACGAGCCTTAGATAAAGAGAGGCTCTGAGACAATAGTATATGACGTGTATACATCTGTCACTGTCACACAACTATCATGGCAATAAGAGCTCATGGTTAGGCTCCACACTTTCTCCTCCACCCTGGCATTCACAATCCACAAGTACCTGCAAATCTCCAACATGCCAGGGAAGTGGTTGATTCGCTGAAACCTCTTCATCTCCTTGGCCCGTTCGACAGAGACACTCATGTCAGTCCAATAGAAGTTCCATGCATCCTCCTCAGACACCTCTCGCATACCAAATGCACTGGCTACTTTACGGATGGACTCATATCGACAGTTTGTCAGACATATTGATATTTGAGATCTGGCGAGGCAAAAAAAACACTGCTGACAAACAGAAAAATCTACTGGTTTCTATCTTTATTTTATAGCCATATTCCATTTATTCCCATAAATATTCTAAGGTGAATATTTATGGGAATAAATGGGACTAAATATACTCCATTTATATATGGCTAATGGAACGTTTACAATTCTATTTTAACTCTACATATCGACCTAGGTTTTCAATAATACTATTTAATGTCTTATTAGAATGCATTTCGGCAACATTGTGAATTTTCAAGGACCGTAAATGGAATAAGTGATTAAAATATATGTATTGGTCATAAAAAAAATCCGGGACCAGAAACAATAACATATGGAAGGACACAAAGATAAAATGTATCAACCTCTTTCGTTTCTTTTTCTTTCGAGAAGTTTCAATAGGCATGACAGGTGCAGTGCGGGAGGTGGGCTGGGATGTGTCATCTTCTCCGCTAACCATTTTTATATCATAGTTGCGCATCAACATTGTTGCTATGGTCTCTGCATGTTCCTTCTCATCCTTGGCTTGTTCAGCTTGTACTTTCTCGTCTGTCAATAAAAATATGGATTTCAGTTTAACTCTGTACTAAAGTTATGTTGATCTATGTCTGAGCTCTGTTATTTGGGTATTAAATTATTATATTACTATACTATTTGTGTCAGTTCTTTTGTAGACAATAAATCTGCTGCTACTTTATCTTATTAGTAGTATTTAAATATTTTCCTTTTAGCTATATTACACTAGACAGCCTCAAAAGGACAAAGAGATGGTCATTCCAATATACTTAACAGACTTAATGAGAAATTCTCAACTACAACATTTAATTTAGAAAAATACAAGCAAGTTTTTTAACTCTTAATTTACCAGATAGGCGGTCATTTTTTCTTTTATTTGGTATGGCATATGTTTGCTTTGAACTCTGAGGGGACAGCTCATCTTCATCGCGCAAGAAAGTGTCTAGTAACTCCCCCTGAAACAGCAATGCAAAAATAAATGTGAATATTTTAAAAACCTGTTCATGTAACATTGTATAAAATATGAAAATGATAGAATATAACCTCCATTTTTTGAGATATGATATATTAATCAAAAGTTATCTAAATACTAGTTATGCATTCTCCGGCATGCGTAACAAAGCTTGAAAAAGTCACCAAATAGCAGAGTCCTGAAATAAATAAAATTACGTTACGATCGAAATAAGAGGTTCGTATCGTTTAAATAGCGCGCGCTTTTATTAATCGCATTAATTAACAACAGGTACCGTACTTACCTAACTTTGATATGAATTATATGCATTAAAATTTTGCGAGAGACATTATTGCAAACTGTTTTTTGTTTTTGTTTCATGTCAACTTTCCAGTCAGACAGTCAAAATAAACCGGTAAGGAAAACATTCTATTTCCGGTTAGGAAAAATCGGAAATGCAAATGTCATAATCTATAATCATAGACAAAAAAATACTAGGGTGCAACCTAATGCAGCCGCTCAGCGGTCGTTTCTAGCGAGAAATGTGGTCACGTGACCCTATTTTAAATTTCCCGCGACTCAAAAAGTTACTGCCTCATACAGTCGCTCGTCGCTTGTTTCGCATGGTGGCTTTTTCGTGATTAAAATGGGCTATAAGTTCAAATAGAGTGAAATGAGTATACACGATCTAGAAAAGCTAACGGTTGATGGAATGGCATTTGCTAGTTGGTGACAAGGCATTCCAATTAACGAACGACATACACTCTCGATACTTCCCAGCGACAAAGCTCAAAATTTTCAGCTTTGTCCCTACATATCACGTGACCAGATTTGTCATCGGAAACGAGCGTCTAGCGGCTGCATTAGGCTGTCAGATGCTTGATTTCATGTCATGTCAACACATTGCTTATATTAGCGTAAGCGCAAGAGAATGCTTCTTTGTACTAGGCCTACAGTATTGCGTTGAGTAAGCGAAATTTTTTCTTTATCTATGTGTTCATATCATCAACATAGACATAAAAAATCACAAACACTTATGAAAATTTGTGGAAATAAATTTGAAAGTGCTGGGAGAATAAATAAAATACTGCATTTTTTGGAAGCCACAAAACTTTTGCGTTCATCATCAAAGAAAAAAAATCTTTCTTATTATTTCAACTATCATTCCTTCAGTTATTCTATAAACGAACGAAACGGTGCGCACCTACTCATGTCTTTTTTTTTACTTGAGCCGTCAGTCATCGACGCGAGTCGTCAAATTATCTATTCTTTTCTTTAGATATTCCTGCTATTCCGCCAAAGTACAGAGTCATTCTAGATTTGCCAAAATGGCAGAGGGACAAGAAGAACCCAAAAAAATTACGATTACAGTGAAAACACCGAAGGAAAAACAACAAGTAGACATTGAGGAGGATGCTGACATTAAAAAAGTGAGTACGGTGCCTCTTGGAACATTGCTCATGGCGTAATAACACAGATATTGAACACGCAATCAGTGACGACATTTATTTAATAATTCGGCAATTGCCTAGACATAATTTGCTGACTTTGTTTTAGCTCAAGGAAGTTTTGTCACCTAAATTCAGCTCGGAACCGGAGCAATTATGCTTGATATTTGCCGGGAAGATCATGAACGACGCTGATACTCTAAAGCAGCACAACATTAAGGATGGGCTGACAGTGCATCTTGTGATCAAGACTCCGCCTCGGCCGGAGCCGGAAGGGGCCACACGTCGCCCTCCAGGTACATACTGTTATTGCTCTATCCTGTTGAGTGTTGACAGTTCACTTAGTGCCCTAGGGTTGTACCTTCACTATTTACCTTCTAGTTGATCTACTTATGCTAATACTGCAACTAGTTATGAAATAGACCATCATATAAATTCCAAAATCTTTCAATAGTGATAAGAAGAGAAAGCCAATTCCTTATTTCAAAACTAACTGAAAGCATACCTTTATTCAGCTCTAATCATCATTTTAGTCAGGCATATTTTTTAGTCATTGAAGAGAACCATCTAGATAAATACTTTTAGGATCTCTCACTTCAGTACATATTTATCAAAATTGTGACGGCACTGACAAATGCTTCATCAAAATGCTATTTACATTACATTTGTACATTTGATAATGCTATCAAATCTGATTGTAAACTGTGTGCAAAATAGATTTTTTAAGATCTTGCCATAGTTGCTTTGGTTGTTATTCAATGTTCAATAAATACTGCCTATGAATCCAAAGTCAGAAATAAAACCTTATATGTTTAATATGTCAAATCTAAACATTGTTATATAAAATTAATGTTGCATGACCTTGGTATGTTTTGAAGTTTTATGACTGAGGGTATTTTCTATTTCACACTAGCTGTGCCCTGCAGTTTCACCCGCATGGACTTAATTTCATGGATGGCCCATGGTCCCCTAATTATGTTTTTTCAATTAAATGTAGCCTCAGCCTAGGAGATTAGCCAGAACAGAAAGACAGAAAAAGTCTTAACTGAATGATCATTTTTATTTTCTTTATGTTACCCAGTTCTTTTATTTGATGCTACATTTAGAGGGGTAATGCACCTATTGCCCACCATGTTGATAAATGTCTATCAAAGTATTTGTGTTCAATGTAATTGGTATAATTTCAGCGGATATTAGTGCAACTCCATTTGGATTGAATTCACTGGGAGGCTTGGCTGGTCTTGAGAGCTTGGGTCTTGGTCAGAGTACTTTCATGGATTTGCAGGTAAATATTATGAAGACATTCAAGAAAGTTATAGATAGTGATCAAGCACTCGTCAAAAGAGAGTGTAATCAATAATGAGACAAGAATTTTGTGTCACCTCTCATCTGAGCCCATAAGCATAGACTATCCATAGAATAGTATATCCATAGTCTAAGAAAGCTGCTTACTGCTCTATAGCCTTAATGATGACAACTATGTATGGCTGTGTAAAAAAGCATTTCAATTTATATGTTTATAAAATAGACTCACCATCTGTCACATGGGCACTTAATGACAAAAGTGTTGTTATTACAACACCTCTGCCTACCCCTTCGGGGAATACAGTATTTTATTTTATTAGTAGTATGTAGGTTTATTAAAGTATGTAATTATTAGTATTTGATGTGATATAGTTCCTAGGGATATTTTTTCTTTAAATGCATAAATATTAATTGACAATGAACTCATTAACTGGGTCAAATCATAACAAATGTTCAGACAAATTTGTATTAGGTATTAGGTTTTATCCTAGTACGTCTTTTTACTTATGAATCACCATTGGTGTGTTTATCTACACAAATATAAATATGGAAATATATTTATTGTGTCTATCTGTCTGTTACCCTCACAATTTGGTTGAAATTTGGAATGATATAAAGTTACACACAGTACAGATGTAGGATACTTAATAAATCAATATGCAGAAGAAGTCATGAGTAAAATCCGTATAAGTGACTAATTTCAAATTGCAGGCTCGTATGCAGCAAGAACTGCTGTCGAACCCGGACATGTTGCGGCAAGTGCTGGACAATCCCCTGGTGCAGCAGATGATGAATGACCCAGAGAACATGCGCACTCTCATCACGTCCAACCCACAGATGCAAGATCTTATGGCTGTAAGTTATTTGTACATTTAAACATTCCCAGATCTTTTTTATATACTATAAAGGTGATGACTGTGCAAGCAATCTGATGGTAAGCAGCTACTGCAGCATGTAAATGTGAACAAAATTACATTACTGTGGTACATGTCCCATTACAAGTTAAAAATGAGTACCTTTGAATGCAGAGTAGCCATTTTATGAGTCTATCTTTATACATCGCGTGATGCGAATAAAAACATGCGCAGTATCACCAGTATTTTTTGCTGCGCGTTCTTTATTCGTGTTGGCACCTGTGTCTAGCATTGTGAGTGCAGTGCATCGTAGGTATTTAGTTATGTGATAAGGGAAAAACTATATATTTTTATGATTTTTCTACGAATTTATACACTGAGTATAATTTTGCTAAAGTTAAGTGTGATCAGAATAAACATTACAAAAAAATATTCCTAATTTTGTTTTAATTACATCAAGTTACGTAATTTATAAACTAATCAGGAAACTTAAAGGAATGTACTAAATTGCTCTATCGCAATTTGGTTTATTATTGTGCAAACATGCTAATGTATAATGTGTTATATCTATATACAATGAGAATGTCTGACCTAGCAGCAGCCATTCTGAGTTTCCCACGTGTTTTCTATATCGTGTGACGTGACGTACGCTCAGTGGCGCGACCTATATACATAGATATTATGCTGAGAGTCTTGGGTTATATATAAAAAAAATTCTAATTGTTTTTGCCTAGGATGTAATATCAGCTATATGCCAGTGTAAGTACCGTTAAAATAGGTTCCGCTGTTGCAGAGATTAGCGAGAACAGACAGAGAGAAAAACTTTTCTTTTTAAGAAAAGTTTGTTAATTTTGATGAAAATGCATTCCAAGGATGGACCATAGTACTAAAAAATGTTGTGTTGACAGAGGAACCCGGAGATCAGCCACATGCTGAACAACCCCGAGTTGCTGCGTCAGACCATGGAGCTGGCCCGCAACCCTGCCATGCTGCAGGAACTGATGCGCTCACATGACCGTGCACTCTCAAACCTTGAGAGCATACCTGGTGAGAATTCAATGGAATCCTTCCCAACCTATTCCACTACTCCAAGGTAGTGACGTCACAGATGATGGGTTGGCGCGGGCGCTCTTAATTCAAGTGTCCGTCATTAACGAAGCTACAAAAAAACATAGAGAACTATTTTCACAAATCCCAAACTTTAAAATATACTTTAATTCCACTTCACTTAAACTCCACCTGAACTACCTATCAAGTACCTATCATCAAACCTTTGATCCTCTAGGTTTCATCTATGGAATGAATAGTTTTTTTATTCAAATAGCAACTGTATTATAATTTAGACATGTAATAAGATTTTCCTAAGTTTCATTCAATGTATAGGTGGTTACAACGCGTTGCAGCGTATGTACAGAGACATACAGGAGCCGATGTTGAATGTAGCCAGCAGTATGGCGGGGAACCCGTTCTCCGGACTAGTAGACAATTCAGGTAGATATTTTAGACTTTTTCTTAATGGATGTTCTAGAAATTCACGCAGTCAGGTCAGAGACTGTTCAAGCAGATGCATGATAGCCATTTTCAATATGTGAGAGAAAGTGGGATGTAATTTGTTATTTAGGCCTCTTTAAGAATATCTTCCTTAATATCGTCCAAAATCCATCTGCTTTCATAATTCATGCACGAAATTGAAAGTTTATTCGTTAAAATCTTGAGGCCACAAAATTCTATACTAATAGAAAACAATGAGAAATGGGTTCTGTCTATCAAAATTGTCTGTCACCAGGCCAGTTATAAGGTCAACCTGTTTGTCAACCATACATCCTGGCGAAGTTTGTTGTTGTTTGTCAACCACACAACAAGGTGAAGATATAAATAGTACTGTCGTTTCCAGACGGTACGAACCCCCAGCAAGGTTCGGAGAACAGGCAGCCGCTGCCCAACCCCTGGCAGCGCGGCGGCGGGCCGGCGCCCGCGGGCGGCGCGCCGGCCCCCGGCCTCATCAACACGCCGGGCATGCAGTCCCTGCTGCAGCAGATGTCCGAGAACCCTCGCCTCGTCCAGTCCATGCTGTCCGCACCGTACACTAACACCATGCTGCAAGCGCTCGCCGCTGACCCTGAGATGGCCTCACAGCTTATCAATCAGGTATTTTTTTGTGCTACTTTTAGGGTTGATACCTCTGAGAATATAGCCAGGTGAGCGATATCCTCTGGTGTAAGTACTAAGTATCTTAAATAAAATAGATATATAACAACTAGTTTGATTTTGAACGAAGCTAATATAGATTAAAAAAAAAGTAAAGTACTTTGCCTATATTTGTGTGATGACCTCTTGACATCTCATGTCGCGTATGGAATGTGCAAAGTTCACAAATTTCTATTGGCATCCTATTATCAAGGTTACAGGAATAATTTATTGTCTCGTACTGTGAATCCTTGATTCAAATTCAATAATGTTTTTGAACAGAACCCGATGTTCGCGAACAACCCTCAACTGCAGGATCAGATCCGCACCATGATGCCTCAGATGCTCACACAGCTACAGAACCCTGACATGCAGCAGATGATGTCCAATCCACAGGTATACTATGCTTTGGTATCAACATGTCAGGATGACATGATGAATTCCGTTTATTTGAATCTATGTGAACACTAACATGCGTCTTCGCCTGCGTGGCAGTAAGAACTAACATACAAACTTACTTACCCTTTCTTAATATATAGTTTACTTACACACCTCATCAAGAACACACTTCAAATTTCGTGTCTCTTGGACCAGCGGTTTAAGTTCTATATATTTCAGTTAGTCGGGTCTTTGAACTGTATATGTACGAACTTAGATATTTATTAACATTTTTTTTGAACTTTCAATATACTACCGGTCCCGGCAACGCTCCACTTGCCGGCCGAAATTAATGTAGGCAAGCATGAGTGACACACATATTATGTGTCAACTGGCTTTGACGTAGAAAGTTTGTATCACAGACGTTGTGTCCCTGACACCGCACGTGTTGCGTGATGGTATAACGTTTGTTTGTGTGCGTGCAGGCTCTGAACGCGCTGCTGCAGATCCAGCAGGGCATGGAGCAGCTGCGCGCGGCGGCGCCCAGCCTGGTGAGCACCATGGGGCTGGGCGCCGCCGCCGCGCCCGCCCAGCCGCCCGCCCAACCGCCCAGCCAGCCGCCCGCCCAGCCGCCGCCCGCCGCCAACACCACGCCCCGTCAGCAACAGAACACAGAGCTCTTCACACAGGTACTATTATTATCACATACGTTACGATTTATAACAAGATAATGAAAAAAAGATGCCATGAAATTTATTTTTCCCGTCCGATTAGTCTCTGGCTTCTGAGAGGTGTTTTTCTTTATGAATTATAAATTTTATACATGACCCAAATTGTGAAAGTATGAAAATTTAAAATTACAGAAACAAAGGTAGAGAATGTTGTGACATGATGATGCAAATTTTTATGGTTTCAAATGTGTTTGATATTGTATCTAACTATACCTAAAATAACTCACTTATGGCTAAAATAAGTCATCAATAACTACATTAATTCCACAATATATGAGTGACAGTGGTGTTACACATACTAGTGATGCTCAACCTTTGGTTAAGCTACAATAGCTTAACTGCACTGAAGTGACTAATATTATGGACATAACTTTGTTTCTGTGTGGGCGCCGGGTCGCAGACCTCTCCGGGTCGACGCCATTGTCTACTGTTTGAATGACCTTTGCCTCTGTGAGTGCTGAAGGCTTCAAATAAACTAAGTTTATTTCAATTGTAATTAATATAATAATTTGAAGTATATCACAAAAGTTTAGCAGAAAACCATCATTGTTTAAAGAAATGTAATATTAGTTAGCTTAAAATCGTCGTGTGGTCGAATTTAATAGTGTTTGTCATGAATATGTAAACGGAATAAATTGTCATAAATTGTTTGTAGATCTGACTAGAACTGCTCATCGTAAATTATTCAAAATTTTCTAAAAATGTTATGTATATTGTATGTATTTAGTGATAATATTCAGTTAAGTAGTATTTCATCTTCCTCCCTTCCTTCTTTGATCTCATAAGGCCACCATCGCAGTCATTTTCAAAGTATGGAAAACAGAAACTACTTCTGCATAAAAGAAAATATAATGAGAAACTTGCACAGTTGCGAGTCGACATACATAACCACTGTTATTAACATAACATAAGAAGTAATATTGTATATTAAAAAAGCTTTTATTTTTAGTCATATCAAAAACTCCAAGATTGGTATTTAATACTGTATTAATGGTTGTCTGTGTGTGTGTGTGTGTAGTTCATGCAACGGATGGTGGCGGCGATGTCGAACAACCAGACGAACTCGTCGCAGCCCCCGGAACAACGCTACTCACAGCAACTTGAGCAGCTTGCCGCCATGGGGTTCCTCAACAGGGAGGCTAACTTGCAAGGTAACCAGCCGTTCGTTCATATCTTATATCACAGGTGAAATGGTCCCACAGAAATGGCAATAGACTTACTATCTGTCACGTGGCACGAATTATCTTCGATGAAGGCTTTTACTCGTGTCTAATCTTTAAGGGACCATTGTAGGCTTATATAATATAACTGTCATTGTATCCATTCATCGGCATAAGTTTTTGTTAATTTATTCGATAGGAAATGATACAATATTATTACAATGTTTAGTTAGATAGTAACTACTTTACGGAATTTTGATTAATTGGTAAATTTTAGCACATCGGACACAGATTCTGTATTATGTGTGTACACATACAACTTGGGTTCAATCCACGTTCAATTATTATAGTACGTACATAGATATGTTCACGGTGAAGACTTCGTCGAAGAAAAGCTCAAGAAAACATGTATGTCGTTCCTGAGAGGCAGTGATATTCACCTGTCGCGTTTATGTGTATATTTGGTGCAGATGCTGTGTCACGTGTTTTTCCCCCTGACCGTTGAGTGTGACATTGTTTCCAGCACTGATCGCGACATTCGGGGACGTGAACGCGGCGGTGGAGAGGCTACTTGCCCTCGGCCAGCTGTCCATGAGCTAACACTCGCGCGCCGACATTCGCCGCGGTTACCGGCTTCTTACACCAACACTTACACTACACTCGCATTCTATAAGGTCATTCTCTTCAAAAGGGCTTAAAACATTAAACATATTCTCCCATCTGAGATATATTATTTAAATTGGAACTAGTAGGCAGAGATACCTCCCAAGTTTCTTTCGCACCGAAAAAAATAAAATTAACATTAACATCTCTTCGCAGACTTATTAGGCCCTATAATACTACTTTAGGCGTCATTCCAACTGGTGGTCTCTATCATTTTAATGTGTAGAAATTTGTCCCCTATTTTAATTGCAATTAAATACAAGGGTCACCTTATCTTATTTAAGTCAAACATTGTAGCAGTTATTATTTATAGCATATAAACCTGTGGTCTAACTAGTCTCAACTGCCGTAAGGTCATCACAAAGTAGACCCCTTTTGGACAGATATGCCTGACCTATTATCTAACTACGAACACCAAATGTATCAATAAAATGCAAGTTCATAAAATATGTCAACAATCATCCCAAAATGAAATACAAGGCTAAGTGATATTAGAAAGCGATACTTACAATCTAAATTGGCTGTATATTGCAGTCCAGCTTCACATTGATACATTACATTGAATATGTATTAGTTTTAATGCATTTTTACGTTTAATATAACATATTAAACGATGCTTGTGTGTTTGGAGTCAGATAATAATATAAATTATATTTTTTAGGATTTATGGAAAGCATAGTGTATACTTAATTTTTTTTCTACGTTAATGTAAATTATAATGGCGTTATTTGGAAAATATGTACGTCGTTGGCTTACAATTGCAATTGTAGCTATTATATTTATTTACCGTTCGTTATGTTATCGGCACAACTATTTGGCCGGCGTATTTTCTCCTAACGTTATTATGTTATTGTAACAAATTTGATCGAAAGGTGTAAGCCCGGTAGCCCTTAAAATGCAACTGGTGTAAATTAAAACTCCGTGAAATTGAATTTTTGGCACTCAACGGTGTCACTAAGGATGTTTTTGGTGTTTTTGTTTTTTTTCTTACATAATTATAATGAATTCATTCCTTCTTGTTTTAGGCATTATGCTAAATTGTTGTCTATGAATAAGTAGTAACATTATCATTCTTCAATGGCATCGAATCGCCTTGCTTTTTCTATTCTACTATTCATGTAAAGAGAACCTTATTATTTAATATGTTCATGTTATTTTTGTATTGAACTTATCTACTTGCGTGAAGACACGTAAATATCTGTAGGATTATGTAAATAGTTTTGCTTTGCAACTATAAACCATTGAAGTAATTCGCAATAAATTCTGTCTTTTTGATGTTTGATGACTGGTTCCTAAAAACTATCAGTTGTATAGTTGTAATGTTATGACACGAAACCTTCATTATATTTATTCGTCACAAACGTTTGCCAGATTCACAGTTGACCTTTGTAGGATCTACTAAAATTGACTAAAGAGTTAGCATTTTGTGAGAGTGATCTTTGCAGCACTGTTAGCATATTTTATTCCTTGTTTTCCATAACCGTTTATAGAAATAAATATCTCTTTTTAGTTACATTTTGTTGTGGTGGTAAAGCTATCTTAATTAATCTTGTTTTTGTAGCCTATGTAGTGGTTTTATAGTAAATTAAATTTAAGTTGTATAAAGTATGGAAGAGTACTGTTGCTCACTTTGTAGAGGACTGTGTCAAAATTTCCCAGAGTGGACTCAACATAAATGATACATTTTTGTTGGATAGAAGTAGTTACAGTCGGCATTTCTTCGTAACAAATGGGCTGTTAAAACTTGAAATGTACCTATAACTGTATCATACTCTAAATTCGTTTTTTTGATAGTTTTTTCAGTGTAACTTTTATTTTCATGCATAGGAATTATTTGGATGTATGACATCTACTCTATAGTTAACTGGGGCCCAACCATGAGCTCTTATTGCAATGATAGTTCAACTGTGTGATAGTGACAGATGTATACACATCCATCTGTCAACATACATCTGTCTCATAATAAGAGTAAAACTATCATGGCAATAAGAGGTCATGGTAAGGCCCCTGATTCAGTGTATGGTACAGTTGTATGCATTTGAAATGGTCTCGTGAACACCACAGAGTTCGGGAAAGTATTCTTATCTGCAACTCCTGTATTTTATATTACGAAATAAATCGTTTATCGAAAATAAATTTAATCTTTGCATATTTTTTTTCAAGTAATAGGTGTGACTCTGTGATGTATCTTGACTAGTTTGTCTGAAATCGTATGAATCTGGGTGTAACAATATTATTATGTGACAGAATGCAATTATTATAAATAAATTGAAAAGAAAAATAGTTTTATTTCTCCAGATTTACAATTAGTAGGTAAGTAGTACAGATATAATTAAGATTTATTCAATAAATGAAGTTGGTAAACAATAATTAGGTAGTTAGAAAAAAATACCGCATTGTTCTAATGAGTTATGGATAAAATCAATGATATTGTGAATACTTTTATTTTCGTCAAAAATACTTCTCTAATTGAGAATTACTGGCCAAGTGTAAATGGGACACGCGCACCAAAGGTTCTGTACAAAGTTGTGTTGTTAGATAAACTTCCACTTTGGTCCATTGGATAGACCATATTTATTCTACATAGTACTCATAAACAGAAAGCTTTTAAAAAAATTATGTGATCTAAATCATGGCTTACGAGATATATATGTATTTTTTTATGGATTGCGTTAATACGCTATTTGAATTTTTTTAGGTTAGATACTGAATATATATCAAAAGTATATTTGGCATTAATGGTCCTTTTTCTCTTTTAGTAGCATTTAATCCAATTTATCCTTTCCATTCTCCACCAATATATACATCTCAAAATCTTACAGTATCTACCTCGAGCCATTTCGTCGGGTTGGGAAAATTACTAGATCTTTTTTTTTTTGTTGACGAGGGGGAAACTTCCCCCCTGGAAAGGTCCCCTGGTCCGCCCTGGGACAGGCAGATCGGGGTATGTGGGATTTTTACCGCACTAAAACCCCCCCCGGTGGCCATCCTCAGTGCTCAGGAGGGACTCCGGGTACTCTGATAGAACGCAACAGTGTCCCCTCACACTTTGCCGGGGCAGCTGTGACGCCGCCCCTGGAGACCTCGCTGTGCAAGGCAGCGGGAACCACATCGCGCTGCCACCTTGCCGGGCCCGCAGTTCGGTGCTCAAAGCTACCACCCCGACCACCGCCAGCAGGCCCTCCGGCCCCCTTTTAGTCGCCTCTTACGACAGGCTGGGGATACCATAGCCATATTCTTAGACCCCGGCTATTGGGTGAAATTACTAGATCTATGGTTTAATTACATTAGTAGCGTGTTTTGGAAGTAAGTTGCAACCACATGCAGCCGCGTAAGGTGCAACCTGGTGTAAGCCGTTCGACGCTCGATTCCAGCGACAAATGTGGTCACGTGATATGTAGCGATACGTGATAGGAGTGGCTGCATGACGTAGTTCCTCTTTTAGTCGCCGGAAACGAGCGTCGGGCGGCTGCATGAGGTTGCACCTTAATAGTTTTCTGTGGTTGTGGAACTGCATACAGTTACATTAATCTGCGATTGACACTATTGTGACAGTAAAGTAAGCTAAATTGTATATCTATGGCATTGAATTGAATTGACTGACTGACGGCGCGACGGCGGAAAGCGCGCATCGAATTTATTATTTATTTAAGCTGCCTTTATGTGAAAACCTGACAATAAATAAATAAAAAGCTTAAGCTTAATAAACAATGGCTCTGTGAAAATTCAATACATCAAGATAATTGAGGTAGGTGTGGCACTAAGCAATGTGCAGAGTAGACAGCTTAATTTATGTTCAAATTACCTACTGTATAGTTTATTTATTTATGTCTGTTATATTGCAGGTAAATGAAGGAATTAACTATGTATTCGCCTCGGCAAAAGATTTTGTGGTTTGCGTTTAGCACAAGGGTTGTTGTATTATTACTGCAAGCAGTTTCAAACGCCGTTATACCCGATCATAATGCAAATGTATTCATCAGTCCGAAAGATCCAACAATGCGGCTAACTTATGCAGATCAAATCGTAGACAAGCTTCTTGGAGGTATGAAGAGGTGGGATGCACAATATTTCATACATATTGCCCAATATGGTTATACATACGAAAATTGCCTTGCATTCTTCCCTTTGTTTCCATTAATAGTAAGATATGTTGCTTACGGAGTGACAAGTGTATTTGGAAACCTCCTTAACTTCCATAGTACGTTATTAATAGCTGCAACAGTAGTCAATGTGGTGATGTTCATAAAATCTGCAGATGTTCTGCACAGATTGAGTTTAAGAGTATTACGGAGTGAAAGCAGGGCATACAAGTCTGCTATACTGTACTGCATTAATCCAGCAAGTATATTCTTCTCAGCTCCATATTCAGAGACATTATTTGCATGGATGACTTTTTATACAATGTTAAAATGTACTGACAATGAAACATTAAGGTTTGCAAACATAGATATTCTCAGCAGCTTTCCAGCAGGGTTCTCAATGATTGCTAGGTCTAATGGCTCGGTTAACTTAGGCTTCATATTCTATACAAGCCTCAAAAATGTTATTGAACGAACTGTACCTGAAATAGTGTATAAATATAAAACTTTAAAGCGTAGAATAATTGTGCCATTTTTGTTACTGCCATTATTCACATCTTGTGTGGCACTGTTCTTGACTGTGATATTAGCTTTGATTCCATTCCTATTAGTTCAGACATATAATTATTTCAAATATTGCATCCATAGTGATCACAACTTGCCAGACTTTTTATCAAATACAGAGTATGTTCTGCCTGGGAGTGCAGAAAGCCCCTGGTGCAACAGTTCCATGCCTCTCTCTTACTCTTACATACAGTCACATTACTGGAATGTTGGTCCATTCAAATATTACAAATTGAAACAAATACCTAACTTCATATTAGCTGCCCCAATCCTTATAATAGTTATCTACCATTGCATGGCATATATTAGAAATAATTTTAGATTATGTCTTAGACTTGGACTGAAGTCCAATATATTGGGGTATTCCAATAAGATGCCTTATAGGCCAAAGCAATATTCTAAAGATTTTGGGGCCAATGATCCTACAATGTTTGTTTATGTAGTTCATATGCTTGTATTGTCCGTTGTTTGTGTTATATTTGTACATATTCAAGTGTCAACTAGACTTTTAGCTTCAGCCAGTCCAGTGTTGTACTGGATATGTTCGAGCAGAATGAATGTTGGTCCCACACCAACGTCTGATCAGAATGCAATAAATGAACATTTTCGAAGAATTGGGATTGGTAAGAGGATCCCCTCTCATCATCTATCAATAGCTAATCTGGAAGGTGTGGACAACATGTACAGCAAATGGAAAACATTTATAATATCGCGTCGAATGCCTGATTATTATTCGCGCGTCATACAATATTATTTCATAGGGTATTATGTAATAGGTATAGTATTATTTTCCAATTTTTACCCTTGGACCTAAGTAGTTACTTGGGCAAGACATATCTTTTTACGTATCACTAAAGTTGCTTGTTCATTTGATAACATATCACTTTTTAATGTTAAATATAAAAGACATTCCATTTTAAATCTTAGGTATAAAAATCAAATCCAGATACTTCTACTATTTCTAGTCATACAATTAATAAATACTTTTAAAAAGATTGCTTCAAAAGCGGGGCCTTTGCAGGATGTATATAGGCAACATTTGAATCAATCAGCTTTTTATAGAACATTAAGACTTAAGACTAAGCATTTTGGACCAGTTAAATGGTTTGTGTTCTAGTCATTAGTGTATTTTAATTGAAATAGAGTATGTAAATATGTAATGATCAATTTGTATCAAATTGTGTTGGTACTTTATACAAAAGTTTGGATTGCAATAATTTTTAATCATCAGCATTAAGAAGAAACATTCTTGTTTCAATAGGAAGAATTCAAGTCAAATGTAGCTTTATGGATTGAATAATTTTTAATATGTTTGCTTGCTTTTAAATCTCAGATATACGGATTACGGATGACCCCCTTTTGGGTTTGATAACCAAATGTAGTTTTCTAATGAAAGCTTCCTTATCATCCTACTTAAGTTTAGATGCTTGATATTCTACTGCTGAAACGACTGAACAGATTCAGATTAAATTTGTTACCAAATAGTTTATCCAATAGGATTTTTATCTGGGATATTAGCACTTGTGTGATATATTATGAAATATCAATTACCACGCGGGTAGAAGCTAGGTTAAATACAATAATAAGAATATTATCAAGCCAGCTAGATGCTTGTTAATTTGTCCAGAGCACAGCAGCCATCGCACTTAGCAACCGTCCATTTTGTAATAGTACCAAGCAAGAGTATTATAATAGTAATTTGCAGATACTATTTTATTGTTAAACTTAATGAAGTTCAATTAAATAGCTTTTGCTAACGAGACAAAATGCTTTGTCAGCGCAATCCTTAAAAAGTTTGAAATAAGTATTAAGGCTGTTGATATAGATTTAGCCATTTTAATGGTTGTGAAAAATAATCTA
The DNA here is from genome assembly GCA_929442735.1 of Watsonalla binaria. NCBI lineage: Eukaryota > Metazoa > Arthropoda > Insecta > Lepidoptera > Drepanidae > Watsonalla > Watsonalla binaria. Next base: position 6,599,480 of record OV838932.1, read on the forward strand.
AGCAAAATGTTACTAAATACTATGGCTAAATAGTAAAATCTAAAATGCAAACTGTCGTTTTGGCTTGTCAAATGTAAGGAATAAATTAAAACAAATATTCTACTTCAAAATAAAACTTAAGACACCTCTAACTTAGCCCAAATTAATTCATCCATTTTGAAGTCAACTACACACTACCGCCAATTCGATAGTTGCAACAAAACTTAGATTGCACAATGTTCAAGTTCAAATATCTTTCTCACAATATTGTTAATGAATTTAAAAGGAAATAAATATGAAATCTATATATAATATAAACTCGTTTAATTTTACCAATACAGATATAATGACCGCGAAGGAAATGTTCTCAAGTACCTACCTAAGGTACTTGAGAACATTTTATTAGATCTGTCATACTAGTAGTAGTCATAATTATTTTTGACAATTACTTATTTAGAAATCTTCACGCCTTTTCCGAAGCGCCCCATATAATAGTCGTAGGCTACAACAACAACCTTACAACACAAAACCACTTTTCACTGTTGGCAAATCTATCACTGTCTCAGACACTATTTCATTCTCCCACTCCACAATTCCTTCTCAGACGCATTATTGGTTATTTCCTTCTCCGTAAAGTGTGTCATGTGATAAAACAAATTTTGAGAACTCTCGTTGTTAGGGTTGCAGGCCTATACTCTTACTGTCCGCCACCACAGATCTAGATATGAAATTATCTTATAAATACACAATCACAACCTTAGAACTAACCAATTACCATTATCGCCAAAGAGGCACACGGCCCGTTTGATGGTAACCTACATATATCAAGATAGTCTACTCTTAAAAGTTAACGATTAAACATATTGCAATACAAATGCTAGAAATTTCATTTATGTAGCGACTTACGGGTTTAATCCTATTACATATTTTTTTATATTTTTAGTGATCACTTTTTAAAAATCACTGTCACAAAAACACTAATTGTCAAAAAAGTTATATCTTGGTGACAAGATAAGATATTCGAAGGCTTATGGTAGTATAATGTTATTCGTCAGCGTCCAACGGATCGGGGGGCTTGGGGGAGGCTTCAGTGGAGTCAGGCAGCGGTGCAGCGACGGGGGCTCCGCTCCCGTCGCCGGCGCAGGCCTAGGCCACGGCTAGCGCCCGCTGCAGTCTCTGCCGCGCGCGGACCACGCGCTCCTCCTGGCGTCGTACGTCATCCTTCGTGATCGTCACGGCCCCTATAAGGGGCTGCTCAGGGTTTAAAAAAACGCCAGGATTCTCTAATATTGCCTGTTTGGAACCACTTTGACCTGGAAAGAAGAAATTATATACGATTTTACAAAAATATCTTTAGGTATGTCTGACGCAAAATGAACCATTCTGCAATGCATTTAAGTAAGGTTTACATAAAATATTCTTTTGTTATGAATATTTGATAAAGATTTTATACAGTTGTGTGCCAACACAATGACTATAACTTTATTGAATAATAGATGGTGCCTATACTAAGTGATGGCCACATCACATTGTTAGGAGTAACACTCACCTGTAATTGGTTGTGAAGAAACATGAAGAGCTGTTGCCAATGACTGGATTGTGGTAGCATCGGATATGTACGGGCCTAGTGGCTTAATGTACTTTGGAAGTGAAGTTGTTCCAAGCACTCCATTTGCATCACAAGCTGTCAAGCCCTGAAATACACATTCACGCATGTGAAGTATAGAAATAGGCATTAGGTGCTGTCCCATGGTCAAGGTCTGCCAGCTTGTTCAGGAGTTCTTCAGGTATTAGGTACATAGAACTGCACAAAAGATCCCAAGGGTCGACATGCTTCCAGGCAACCGGACCCGACAATGCCATAACTAAGGTAAGGTAGGTTACCTATTTTTAAAAAGGTACTTAATTGAGATTCTCTGTGATAAAATCAAGGCCCGTCACTTCTTTCCCCTATTGATCGAACTCACGGCCCATTGTCAGTGGCATGGCAGGCATTGCTTGATCAACATATGGCAGTCATCAAAAGAGTCGAAGACATTTCATATGTTCTGAATATACTTACTTCTAACCTCTTTTCCCAGAATAATTGTTTGGGTTTTTCCTGTGTGCCATGCTTCAAGTCTGTCTTGACTTTACTCTCCTGAGTTTTGTACACAGTAACCGGCTGTTTGAATATGGACGCCGTCTGGCGAATGGGTGGTACTAGAGACGCGTCTGAGCGGACTCCCCTGTGTATAAAGGTTGATCCATTAGTTTATATGAACATTATCTGTTCCATTATTCACATTACATTAACCCACTAGATTAAAAAAACACAGTTTACTGCACAAAACACACATTCATGCTGTTTTGGATGCCTAAAAGGGGAAATTAACTAAAGTAACATGACAAGTACTGTTCAATTCATAAATATTTTAATTATGGTAAGGAGCATTTATTATAATTAATGTAAACAACATTTACATGCGACTAGTTAAAAACACACACTCACACATAGATAAGTTAATATTAATTATCCTTATGAAACACACCCACAAAAAAACAACACAAAAACCATCCACAATGACTGTCAAAATCTTGCAATAAAATATGAAATGGGTCTTGAAACACCTATGTAAAGTTATCTGTTAATTTATTGCCATTTAAATGGAATGGAAATTCTACTAAGATTAAGTGGAATAATTTATGAGGTATTCCTTGAACTGTAATTTTCTAATAAAATAAAAAAATGGAATTAGACATAATAAATGAGACTGCAACAAAAATAAAATTAATTAAAAATCTACAAAGTGCAATGATGTTATTCATGAGTGCTTCCAAGCAAAGCAATTTGACTAGTGCAAATGAATTGTTGATTAATAAGTGTTCATCATATTACCATAATACAGTGAAATTATTAGTGAAAATAAGCAAAGCTTTGTATCTTATTAAGTGAGTCATGAAAGGGGTAGGTGTGTATGGTCAGGAAAAAGATAAAAGAAGAATTGTTTAGTTACTATAATATTTAAAGCTGCATTATTGGTGTATAATTGCCATAACATTGACTATGATCTACACCAAATAATATTTCATAGTGAAAAAGCAGGATCATAATAATTGTCGCAGTATTCTAAGTGAGTTCTAACACTGAAAACAGATACAAGCTCTATTCTGTCAGCACTATACTATAAATACAGGTATGGACACAAAGCACAAGACGCCACTAATGATCACAACACAAGTGTAAGAAGTAGGACACTAATGGGAACCTGTAGTCAAACTGCGCTCGTGCTTTCTTGGCCTTGCACAGCAGCATTGTATTTATCTGACCCTGCTGATAGTCAAAACAGGACAGGTCCGTACTATCTCCAAGGTAACGAATTAACTCGGGTTTACTGCGAAACTTTTTACCTGTTGGGCTGTAGAAAATTTATTGTCACCACTCACCGGTCAATAGTTGGAATGGAGTTGGTATAGTCAACCTTTAGTGAATGATATGAATGTTTACTAAGTACACATTATGAATAAGAATGAAGTACAGTGTTATTTGTACAAACTAGTAATAGTGATTAGAACTACTAAGTTTTCATACTAAAATATAACTTACCTTTAGTAATATTGTTATATGAAAACTTAGCAATTCTAGTTAAACTTTCATGTCATTGATAAAAAAATTATCGCAGAAAAATGTTTAATATTTCATTAGCAACAGCTCTATGAGTCATTACTCTGAATATATTAGGCACTATTTAGGGATTTTATACAATAAGTAATATTTTGAATGTATTCTCCTATCATCAATGATGCCAGTACTAACAAAATGTAATCTCACTTATCATTTTACATTGTATTTATATACATTTCCGGGGGGTTAATAGCCTAATATAATTACCTGTAGTAAAAGACATCTACTTTGCCTGGAGTGAGCCCACTTTTCCGTAATACTTCTTCCCTTTGCCAACCTTTAGGCAAAGCAGAGCAATCAGACCGTTTTCTTTCGATTGAAATATTCATATTATTATACATAAAAGTAAGTATTTGAGAAGAAAACTATTGGTAATTATCGTATTACTGCGAAGTTTTATTTCACATTTAATGTATGTAATGTTATAATTTGAGTAATTTAAAATGTTTTTATTTTCGTTTCGATTTCGGTCGACGATGCGTTGCCTTTTGATTGATTTGACATTTTGACTTGACAGATGGCATTTCACATAAAGTACGATGCGACAGACAACAAAGACATCAAAAAAATAATATTTTTTCATTACCTGTGTATGTGACAACTGGGCCACGACCTACTATTACTAGGGCATGGCATCATGTCTGTGCATGTTTAGCTTTTTATGCTGTAGATCATTATGGTAAAAATCGGAAACAAAAATATTATGTCTGTGGATATTGGAACTGACAGACAAACTGTAGATTTTTCAGACTTATATTGTATGAATGGAAATGATTACCCGTCGGTCGGACGGATTTGTCGGTAAATTTCGTATCTTTCGTGTGTTTCGATAAAGTGTTAATAAAACGGGCTTTTGTTATTCTGCGTATAAAAAGGAATTTTCAAGTATGTACTTGCTACTCTCTTTTGTGTTACTGTTTATATTATTTCAGTGAATGATGTCAACTCTTGCTTGGAACTGATACTTTCACTTCGAGTGATTTGGTAGTATTGTACCTGAGCCGAGTTTTGCTTTTCTTTGTTAATTACTTAGCGTTTCTAACTTACATTCCTATATTTATACTATTCTTTATATCACGTGCATCTCTGTATTCGTAAATCTAATATATAACTAATATTAACTTATTCACTGAATTTATTGCATTTTGTTCAATTTTGCAATGTGGCCAGTGTTTAAGTGCGGAATGAGCCTTTATTTTCAAGCATTGATAAGATAAATTAAGTAAGTCTCTTGGAGGTTGGACATGTCATACAAGTTTTCACTTGGGTACACCTGGGAATTGGTATCAATAACTAATATCAATAATAATAACAAATATTGTACTGTTACATCAATCCAGTTAAAGAGAATATGAAAATGAATATTTAGGTATAGGTAAGGCTATATATGTGCTTAGGAAGGCGATATTATTTACCATTTACCACTGGTTCAGAAACTACAATAATTTGAAATATGTAGTCTATTAAGCATACATACAAACACATGCTCATGCATGTACCCCATGTTGGTAGGCAGGTATCACTATAAAATATGTTTTCAATAATCAGGATATGTTAAACACCAGCAAAAGTGTAATAAAAGCCAACAATATCTATGTGTGTACTTCTAGACACTCTAAACTTCTATCCACACTGCAATATGTCTAGCTCATTTATTCTTATGGTGAGACTCTATGCCCCTTATTCAAAACAAGGTTTAAATGATGACTAGAAAAAAACTATGTCTATCCCTTTTTAAATCTATATCACAGAAAGAGATGGAGCTAGTTTAATCCAAGGACTATCTTATGTTCTTAAAATGGTAAGAAAAAATATAAACACAAACTGGGACTCAAACCCACAACCTCTGCAAACTGCCAACTGAGCTACTTGTAATCATGCCTTGAATTTTTCCTTCCCATGTTTTTTGCGGTTTCAGGGGCTGCAGTTTATATAAATATATTTATATATATATATATGCGGTTTCACCCGTATAGATTTAATTTTGTGGGTGGCCAGAGGAACTCTAATATTTTTTTTAATGAGTAGTAGCCTATGTTACTACTTGTAACATTAGCTATCCAGTGAAAGTCCCATTCAAATCAGTCGAGCCGTTTCAGAGATTAGCCGCAACAAACAGACACACAAAAACTAGCTTTTTCTATATCAGTACTGTGTATATTTTCATATGTATGTATTTAGTTAAAAGGTGTAATTTTGGGTTTACAAACAGAAACTTAAATTTTATTTATCGGTATAGATTTATATGTATGTCATCCATAAAAATCAAATATTAACTTTATTATTGCTTATACTTTATGTATAACTTTTATATATATACTTTATGTATTATGGGGGTATTGTGTAGGTGTATATTGTGGATGAATATTATTGTTTTTCTGATCCATCACTCTAGTGTAACATTTAGTTCATCATCATAGCTGAAGTAATCTTGTATTCAAATAAATTCCGCACAGGTTTTTAGGGTACCTCAAAAGGTATTAACAATAGGGTTGAAGATCTATAACAATTTCCAAAATATTATTTTGTATAAAAGGTACATCTATGTGCCATTGTCAGTCGCTTGCACCCTCTGAAGCACATTGAATGAACCATAATGTAAAGGATGCATACCCAGAAACAATGTAACAACACATTTTACTCTTTTCATAAATTTGATACAAATTTTGATCATTAGAATGTTGGATAAACAAGAACAGAAACTTTAACGTCTATAAACATAAATAAAATTGTTATACCAGCTTTACACTAAATGTATATGATGGTATAAACAGTACTTTCAGTAAAAAAACAATAAAAATAAAGCTCTATTTGTTCTAGTTAATCTCTGAAATGCCTATCAATTTAAACAGGACTTTCACTGACAGATATTGTGATGTTATATGAAGCAAATTATGCTACATTTATTTTATAAAGAAAAAGAATTATCACTAAGTAAATTATCACATAGTTTTTATAGTTTATCCTGAAGAGGATAGCTACAGCTAGTGAAGTAAATATCATGATGTAGTAGTGCTCTTGTCTCATTTCATGATGAATTATGCAAGCACAAACATGCAGTGCATATTGCACAGGTTCCTTTGTAAATGGTCTTTGTAACATAGTTGACCGTGGGAACTATTCCAATACATTAAAAATTTACGAGTCGCGCGACAGCCCGCCGCCGTAGCAGCTGATGGGACTCCCATCAGATCAATTATTAGACTGAATAATTTATTATTTAATAGCCAATGTCACCTTGCAACATCTTTATGCAAATAATTCTTTTGCTTTTACAATAAAAGTTATGATACTCCCATGATTTTTTTTTATTATATATTCAGGTTAGTCCCTTGCTGGCTGAAACTAACCCTTAGGAAGAAGAACCGGCAAGGAATTCAGTAAGCTCAGTCATATGGGCAGTTTCTACTTGCATCTTATTATGATCCATATTATCTAATCATTTGTCTGTTAAACTGAAAAAAAAGCAAACATACATAGAAACCTGTAAAAATATTCTCCATATAACTATGGAGAATATTTATGAAGTTAATGTAATCAAAATTGAGTTATCTTAATAAGTAAAAATTTTAAAAACTAAGTGTCATACAGCTAGTGATGTTTAATCAAAATTATGCGGTTGAAAAAATTCTGAAATGTAAGCAAAATTATTTTTTAGCAAAATTATACATTAATGTAAACATTTTCCTGCAGTAAATTGGAATCAATAATTTGGGCATAGCACAAAGTATTCAGAGCCGGGTATAAAGGGGACAATGGTGTACCATAAAGATAGTAGCATTGATATATTGTAAGTATACGTAGATCCAGCTAAGTAATAGGTTTATTGATTCAATGATGAAGGCGTTTTAACTTTTTTTGTAAAAAAAAGTTTTTTTTTTGCACTGTTCACTGACTTTTTGCAAAGTGCACCGACACCAGTAAATTTTTCGGGACACAACGTCATAACCCATCTAGGTGTTCACGAGTTCTTTTGGACAATTTATTTTTCATACATAATGGTGTCTCTCGCTCGGTCAGTCGGTATTTTATAATCCTGTAAAATCTAATCAATGATATTTTGAATTCGAGTTTGAGTTTCTCTCCATCTTTTGTAGCAAATGGGAAGAAAATCCCAGACATTTGGGACCAGCGATATAACAGAGCTCGTTGAGGCTCACTGAATTTCGAGTCGCGGCGCTTATATGAATAAACGCAAATATTATAAAATTAGCTGTCCTTGCGGTTTCACTTGCGTTGCCTTTATTTCGCGGAATCTATTTTTTAAATATGATACTCCTATGATACTCTTTGTAACATCAGCTATCTGCCAGTGAAAGTACCGCTAAAATAGGTCCAGCCGTTTCAGAGATAGCGCGGAACACAGACAGAAAGCGAACATTTTTGAAAATTATATTTTTTATGTAAGTAGCGTATATACTTTGATATGCATTTAGTGAAAAGCTTATAATTAAGAATTACAAACAGACATTTAAATTTATTTATCTCTATATATTCAAATATGTATGTATTCCGTATAATGATAACCTACAAATGACTTGAAAGCACTAACTATTATGGTATCAGGTATTCTATACTTGAAGTGACTCGACTTATGACATTACGTGTAGAAATAGTTTGTCCTCAAGTGGCCTTCTAACAATTTAATTGGAACTAGTGTCATTAGAATCGTGAGTTGACATGTATTATTCGTGTCATTATCTAATTTCTATTATTAAAAATTAAATCGTTCTAAAATGGCTAACGCAAAATTATTGTAATTGCGTTCATTGTCATTTACCTGGAATACTAGAATACAAACGTTTTCTTTTGGGCTAAGTTGGTAATAAAAAATATTTGAATGGATGATGTCAACGTTCCACCAAATGCCAAGGCGAGATGCCGCAGTGGACGCGCATAGGCCGGTGAAGCAAATAACCCGAAAAAGCCCTGAAAGCTATTAAGCTTTTCTGTTATCAGCGCAGAGAGTAGGTAGGGCTGTTTTGTTGCTTTAGCCGAAATGTCAGGCGTGGTCTGTGACGTCACTGGTCGGTGAAATGGCGCGACATTTCGCGGCGCGCTCGCCACACCCGGCCCACCCTAATCTCTGTCAAGGCAGGGTACTCGGACCAAATCGTCCCCCAAGGCTTCAAGAGTACTGGCCTAATTTTTACACCCGCAATAGCAACAACTATACCGTGCAATTTATTTAATGTAATCTAGAAACGGTTCTATCGTTTTATTAGCCATTATGTGGATTATTATTGTGAACAAATAAAATGTTATAATCTATCGTATTGCGTATTTTCCGACATTAATCCTAAAGATTGGTCTAGTAGAATTGATAATAATGAAAGTACCTAATTAATTACGAGATAGATGTGATCTTATGGCGAGGCTTACGTTTGGGTGTAAATGCTATGGCGTATGTTATTAGTTTTATAATTCCATTCGGCCATAATTGCACCATGTCCAATGTTTTATAAAAAAAAATGCTTATACGACCTATATGATGTTTAATACTTACCGCAACCTTTAGACACTATGTTTAGGTCGCTCGAGAAACGACCAACACGCCCGCGTCACCGCTTCCCAAAAATAAACCCATTTCTAGTTATCTGCATTATAGTATAAGGTTTGTTTGTTGATAATGCGTTCTTAGACATTGATAGACTTATTGTATAATTTAATAGCTACAATAAACACGTTAATTATTATATGTTTTCTTTCACAGGTAATCAAACAATGGCTATAATGGATCTCAGTGTGTAGGCTGCGTTCCAATTTTGGGCTTAGCTTCAGGTGAGTAATGGTTGTTGTAGTAACAAGTTATTACCCGAGGGTACGCCTGGAGTGAACCGGATAACTGATGTGATTCTCGGCCATTATTACTAATTCTAGGTGTGGGTGTGGCTTTACACTCTTGACTATAGGCTTTGCCCGCGACTTCAAACGCGTTGACCAATAATTCCATAGGATCCGTTTTTTTTCTGATAAGTTGTCTGGTTACCCTTTGGCCAATTTCTTCGCAGAAAATAATCTCTATCTCGGTTTCTGCATTATTGCTTTAGGCTTTAGGTCAGTTTAACTATTGATTACTGACTAGATTCTGTTCATGCTTTGCAAAATTCGTTTTGTGTTTTGTACAGAAATTGTTCTTACTAAAGCAGTTTAACACGCAACTCATATTCATACATAGCGCTAATAACTGACAAGTAGTGCAACCACGTGTACCTACAACTCCACACTATTTCCCTATATCGGTTGGACACGAGCACTTGATTTTACAAACATAAGGTACGCATACACCCAGAATATATCCTCGTAATCCATACGTTGCTATAACTGAGTGCCATTCTTGTTATGTGTGTAACGTACAGAGGGGTAGAGTGCTCTGTGTCCTAAATAATAATAAAAAATAAAATAGGTTTTAACGTGTTTTGACGTTGACGATATCGCCTGCGTATTTTACTCATTTTGTGTAACGTGAGGTGAGGCGAGTGTAGGAAGTTTTACGTCTCCACACAAAAAAACGTAAGGTCAAATGGCAACGTTTGATCGTGTCAACCTTTACTTGGAGCACTGAGCCCTAGAGCATCTGAACCGATATCACTGAAATGAATTAGAGATGTCTAGGAAGAAAGGAAAACATATTTCTAAGGTGAGTCGTGGTGGCCGTGGGTTGTGAATAATCGCCTGTAACGCAAGCAACGTAAGTTCGAAACCTAGCCAGCCGCCTCTACCAAAGAATTTTTCGAAAAATGTAAGTGTTGTGATTTCACACAAAGAGCTTTACTTTGAATGGAAACTTCGTGAGGAAGCCTGCAAATTTGTGAGGTCATTCAAAGACGTACGTATAACGTCACGTTGACATTTAACCATCTTCGGTTAAAAATGGGTGTTGTTTGTTTATTGAACCACATGACTACTTCTTAGTCTCTCTATGTATTAAGTTAATTTGTTCAAACATCCTTCTTTCAACAACTCACTAATGTGTATAATGACTTAGTTTTAAACGTTTTTGTGACGTATGAGTATTTACGTTCAATTGAATAAGGATATTGCTTTAATTGAAGTAGGCTATTTATATAATAATTATTTACACAGAACAAATATTTACTATATTTGCAATTCGGTAAAAAGTCGCTTTCAATATGTCTGAAGTTGAGGTGCTTATAAGCATAAATAATGTTTCTATATAAAGATAAGCTGTTAAATACAGCTTTTCACGAAATGCATATGAAAATATATACGGTACTTACAAAAAAATATCTTTCTGTGTTTTTGTTCTTACGGCTGGACTGATTTTAGCGGGACTTTCACTGGCAGATAGCTGATGTTACAAAGAGTAAATTAAGCTAACATATTTTTTTTTAAACAGAGTTCCTCGACATTAAGCTACCCTTAAAATTAAACCTACTCGGGTGAAACCGCGGGGCACGGATTGTGAATTAATATGAATTAAAAATACTGATGGAATACTAACCGTTCGAATCAGAAACATACAAAATGTTACCTTGATTAGTTGTATTGTGTTCGGTTTTGTTTGTATTAGAAGAGGTATCGCGTCCAACGCAGACAATAACAGCTTAGCTATTCATTGTTGGGTTGTCTACCGTGCTGATGGATGATCGCTAACTTTTGAATTAATGCGACCTCAATATGGAAATGGGGTGGATTGTCTTGATGGAAGCGTGGCGGGAACAGAGGTGTGCCAACACCACGCCTTGATGTTAGCGGAAGCTGATGAGAGAGTTCACACGTTATAACAAACATCCAAGTATATCACAACATTTACCCGTATCTAACATGTGGTTTGCATTATATCAGTGTTGGCTTTCCTCGCAGTAGTTATAAGTACTTATGTAACGTTTCATTGCAAATTTATAAAATTTTCATTTTATGTATTTGTCCTCCCGTTTTGACTTTTCCTTTTCAATTAAAACCTACTACTACCTACTACGTACTTAAGTATAGAACGTTAATCTTCTCTTTACATGCTGCTGCCCCATACTTAGTTCTGACTTCTTCCTTTCTCATGTTTTAGATTCAGAAAGGATAATTTTATGAAATGAAAATTAAATAAATGAATTAGCTGGCATAATTCTGTCACCAGGTAGTACTCACACACAGCTGGGGTCCATAGTTTTAGAATATCATAACCTTGCTTGGCAGAAAATGTTAGGACGACTCGTTTTTAGGATGGTGTTGCAATCGTTACGGACGCAATACTTAAAAACCCATTATTAGGGGCTGTTACTTTGCGTACCAAATTTTTGATTTGGAAGTTTTGCTGGAGGAAATGAATTAGGCAAACCGTTCGATGGAATCCTGCACCCGCGCAAGAAAGTTGTGCCTCGTTGCGATCACTGCTATTCAGGGAGCACAGTTTGAATTGCTTGAATATCCGCCCTATTGGCAATTTGTATTCTCCAGATTTAAATTCTGAAATAAGAGTTCGTAACATTTTTTTTATTTGAGTGAAACACATTGAACGAGTAATATGTACGTGAAAGACAAAATATATTCATATTCTTTATCATTTTCTCTTTTGTTCATATCATTCTTTTGGATCACCCTTCGTAGATGAATTAGTGTTTGTAGTTTCTACGATGTTATTTATAAGGAGTTAAATCAAAACTTACAAAAATTACAATAAGCATGCTTTTAATATTATACAAAATAGTGTTCTATTATTAATAGCTTACGCGCAGAATTCATACTTATTTACAAGACCCCCCTCGTACATTGTAACTCGAGGAAACAACGAGCTATTGATTTCATGATACACGTACATAACAAAATCAATTGGCAATGAAAGAGATGTATCATCGGCTGCGAAGTCTTTACTTGATGTGCACATAAGTTTGGTTGCAATCACATTTGCCCACATCACATGATTATATGGCCCGATCTAATCCTATCAGTCAGTGGACGATCACCGTCGTCCATTTATGTTACGTCTTATCTACTCGTATATTGGCGAGGTGACCGCATAGAACCATCATAGACTCCTCAGTGCCACGCCTAGTTCAATCACGACCGGGGCTTAACTTTAATGTTCCTAAAAGTAGAACGCGGAAACACGCTAACGTCTATAGTAAAATACACCTTCTTTGTTACGGTTAAGGTTTAACGTTTCGCCGGAACATTTGTATAAGGGGTTGATTCTGTTGACATGACCTTCGTTCGGCCTAATTTGATGGTTTTGATTTTGTGGATGTATACGTTTGGTTAGTGCTGTGCCGGGATTACTGATCACGTTGTATTTATCTGGTTTCTTAGTCTCACTATTTGACATTACTTGAATTGGATCTCGAAAACATATCGGGTTCATCGACGAAAAGCTTACCCATTGTTGGGTTTAAAGGTATGTGACAATTAAGGTAGTACCAGACCTATCATACTATAATGCGGTTGTGAAACAATACCGAAAATTAATAATTTTGGATTACTGCCAGATATCCGTGCCGCTTTCCCGGATTATTCACCGACATATTTTTAAAACATCTTCAAGTAATATGAAATGATTTAAAAACAATAGGTATTACTCAAAATAAGTTTATGTGGTTATTTAATTGAATTCAAGAAAAGTACTAAAGTATTGCACAGTGTTCTGTGAAATACTTTAGTCCTTTTCTTACATACGCATACCATATGTATGCTCTGCTTACATCCCTAAGGTTCAAATTACCGTCAATAATAACCCTATACCACAATACAAAGTTAGTATTCTGCCCGCATATTCCAATAGGTCATCTGGATCGCCAAGCGATCAAACTGCTGTGTGACCAGCCATGCGTCCGTGCGTGCATGCCATTGTGCAAGAGTTGTCGGGCCGTCGGTCGGTCAGGTCAGAATTGTAGCAGGGCTTTAGTGCAGGTGTCCGCAGCTTGTACTTGAATCGAGCTGATGCTACGACACACTGGATATATGTATAAATAAGCACATTATGGCGAGTTATTATGGCGAATAACTTGATTCACACGGAAGGAGCATTTCTGATTGTAAATTAAAACAATCCGGAATTTTCGCATTTATTTAATTATGAAATATTACGTATACATCTTTATTCAATAATTGCTTATAATAAATACGTATTAGGTATTTATTAGTAGGCGATATACTATGTATTTGTGTGCGGCTAATTAAAATAAATAAATAAAATCAGTTTAAGCTATTGAAACGAAAACGTATACATTCCAAGTATTCCAAGTTGTGCAAGTTATTGCTTTCATACTTCAGTACTTAACAGTAGGTATAACATTCAGCCTTGCAAAAAAAAATAACACTTGAATACATAATTTAATGTCTTAAACTGTAGATAGTAAGCTAAGGATAACTTCTTTTAATCTTACTTAAATATGCATAATGTAATCATTGCTCCAAAAAATACTTCGTAAGTCTTAGTCGAACTTCGAGTTACGCTTTGTGTGACCAATGCCTATTAAAGGACTATCTTTTCAACTGAACATGTACAAATAAACCCAGCATTGGATGTGGAAGCAAACGAAGAATTCAACAAATGTAGTAACGTACGCGAACCGCAGTAGAGCACGAGCTCACCTTGGGATTTACTGTTACGTACGCTAAAATACACTATCAAAACAGTGCGTTTCGTTCAACGTTCCGAGGTGCACGTTCGTTCGGCGGGCGCCCAACTCCACAATAATTATTGGAAAATAATACGCCGCGGAGTTGACTCAAATAACATTAATGTTTGTTTTGCATTTGTGCCTTTCAATGTTTAGTATTATAAACAAATGATTTCGAATTATATTACTGCTTACAAAACTAAAACATTTTGATATTGTGAATGTGACGTTCACCGCGCCGTAATTCCGTCTCGGGGATTGTCTGAGATTTGTCTGCCTGAATGAGTCCTACTTTTAAGATGTAAGTATTGCATAGTCAACGCAATTTAATTTTAAACTTAAGTTATTCAAAGTATTTTTTTTTCTTATTTATCACCAGTGTTAGTAAATTTGCGATTGCAGTCCTTTCTTGCAGCCCTTCATTCAAAATGTTACCTAATAAATAAAAAGTATCTTTACTTTTTAGTAACTGGGAAATTATGAGCGATGTTTTTTTTAACCTTGCAAAACCGAGCTCTCTATAATTTATCCACCAGTGTTGCGAAAACCAGATGTTATGATGAGTTTGTTTAAAATCTTGCTTCACGTAGTATCGCTTAGGTATTAATATGAGAATGTGTGTCTATAACATGTATTCATTGTTTTATAATGTCGAAAATGACATTATGTTTGGCCTTTGCCATTTTATTGCTTTACGATCGTGAAAGGTTGCATTGCATATTTAGGACGGGCCGATAGTAAATAATTTTGGATTTTTAATCTTCTACAATTGTATTTAAAGGGTAACCGTCTAAGTTCTACGTTTTCTTTTGTTTTAGCAGGTATGCTTTCAATGAAATTGAGTTATTAAAGCAGTTGTTTAGTACAAATAAATTTGTTACACAATTTGTATAATTAACCTACCAATTGCTATTTATTTATTAGGATTCCGTCCGTACCTGAAAACGAAAAAGGATCTTTATAGATGACGATCCATTTGATTGCCTGTATGTCAAAACCCCTTTTCTCAGGAACGCGTGGATATTCAAGCTGAAATATCAACTTCTTCTTAGACCTGTTGTGAACTGTGAACGGATGAAGCTCCTGTTTCAATGCTATTAAAATATGCTGCACATTTTGACAGTCGAACGGGAATTATAGTCAGCTTTGATAGGCAAAGTACGGGCCGTGGGTCAGCTCCGGACCAGAAAAGCATTTAGTCCGGCCTGCCGACGGTCCTTCGACAAGAATAGTATATGGCTCGCGATAATTATATTTTGACGACCCAGAAGTATAAGTGGATTCTACTTAGTACATTGTTCCCTCTCCATGATTCCCAACTCGGGGCTAAAATTCTAAGAATTTCTTTTCAGTGAGGGACCGCACTATTTCATAAGAGCACAAAATCTTTCTGAACGTACATAAATTGTATACAATTCTGGCATCCCTCGAAATTTCTTAAACTTTCTGGCCCCCGTTAAGAGAATTTGACCACCACTGGTCAAAAGGGGTTATTAACTTCTACTCGTTGACTTACAATTATAGAATTGTACACGAAAAATAATTACTTCTATAGAAAATGTTATCCAAAAACAGTATTTTTTGTTGCAACATACATCACAAAAAAAGAACGCAAGGGAACCCTAGGTGCAAATGTTGGAAAAGCCAACATTTGTCAGGGAATATTCTTGAATACGTATACCAGTATTTTATCTATTTCAATATTATTGCGTAAACTATAGTCCTTCACGATAGCGCGTATCATAGCAGGTCATGTCTTCAATGTTTATGTAAAAAAAAACGACTTTCGTGTATTGCAACCCTATTTTTCGTATTATTGTACGTAAAGTAGGAAAGGGATCGAAATCACAAGTCATTGTTGTATTTGTAACAGCAAAGCCTGGAAATAGCGTCGTTAATAACTGACGGACGGTGACAAATCCAAAATATCTATACATATAGTGATGTTTAATATTGACAATATACATTACTAGGCTCCGTCAGTTTCAACTTTTTCGAAATCATGAAATCTAATATATAAACTTCTCGTGTCACATTTTTCGTTGCCATACTCCTCCGAAACGGGTTGACCGATTTTGATGAAATTTTTTGTGCTTATCCGGTATCTATGAGAATCGGCCAACATCTATTTTTCATCCCCCTAAATGTTAGGGGTTGTCCACCCCAAAAAAATATATGGCAATACAACGTTTGCCGGGCACAGCTAGTTTTATATATATATTTTTAACGAATGAGTTAGAACTGAAAATATCTGGTGTTGCCCCTAGTGCTGCAACTGTTGTAAGCGTCCATGCACTACGATTATTAAAAAGGAACTTTTAACACTGAAACGAACTGATTTTAGTTCGAGCCAAACATAAAAAAGAACCTTAATTTCATGATTGACTTATGTTCTATTCATAAAAGAAAAATAAATATTAAAAAAAACCATAAATATAGTATACCATATACGGATATAACCTTTTTGAGAGTTCTAACTTTTGAACTTATTTTAATGTAAAATGATCCAAATTGATAAGCAATGTCATAACTATCAATATTCATGATTGATATTGATCATCCAACAAATTGAAGCTTATAGCTATTGGTTTTTATAATCTTTAGGAGCACTTTGACTAATATATTGACTAAGGTTTATGGATCATGCCAGAGGATGATAGTGCCGCATATATTATTCGCTGCCATTGCGAACTATTATATTTATATATTGAAGAACAATACCTGGATTATAGTTATTTAAGTATTTACGAAGGAGGCTTATCGCCAAAACTTTTAAGATTTATCATTAGAAACATATTAACAACGCATGATTCATTTTCATGTTCTGGGTCATTTGAATTCTCTACACTTACATACATAGTAAATACATAGTACTATTATAGTAAAGTATAATTTTATATTCTCGACAATTCCTTACAATTTAAATCCAAATGTATATCAATTCGGTTTAAATGTTACCTTGCAAACATAATATATCTTTTCATTCTTCTCGAGGTTTCGCATGCTATATGATGTCATTGCGGTCCTTGATACGCATTTGAAATGGTTTGATGATTTAATCGGTTCCTCTATAAAATGATTACTGTAAAATTTAGGTAGGTATGTACTCAATATTTTTTCCTCAAAATATGATATTTAGTGAACTTTATGTGAAAGCTGGTGTGTGGTAAGGAAGTTAAATTATGTGTTGATATAAAATAAATGCACGAGATGTATTGAATGAAATAAAATATTTTAATTTAATTTCATATTTAAACTGTCCGCATACATATTATGCAGCATTTTTACTATAAACTTTGAAATCGAAACGCGTTCTTCACTGTCACACTTTTTATCAAACTACGGCTAAGGAAAAAGGAGGGCGGGTTACTTAATTCCAATTTCCAATTCTTTGGGTACATGGTCCAAAACGACTACTTTAAATGTGTGGTATTGCTTGTAAAGCGTATATCAAAGATAAACGTAGCAAATCAATAGATGAAACATGTTAAGATGGCCATGTGACTATTGTATCAAGCAGCGCATCTCAATTCCCCCAATCATTTTTAATTGTCTCATTATTGACACTGGTTCACTTGACAGCCTGTTTCTATTAACAAATGGCATTGACAGAAACGTTCATTGAATAATTCTTCTTATATGTGTTTTCTTGTATCTATGTAATACTAGCCTGAATATCAAGATTTTATAAGAACACACATTTTCCTAAAAAAGTTATCATCACATCAAATTTATCGAAATAGTAATAAAAATTGTGAATTGCAAATTCTAGCATCACTTGTTAGCATTATACTTTAAGGTTGGGTTTATCTGCAGTTAAGGGTGTTACTGACCATTAAAGATATTCAAAACGTCAAGACGTTGTGGAGTTCATAATACCTAATCTGTTTCAGGCTAAAGCTCAGGTTAAATATTCCATCATCTGTTGACCGTTATCATCTTTGAGATTTCCGCCTGCATGTAGACAACTCATTGCATGACTCGTCTTTCGTTTGGTCTGTCTTAGTCTGTTCAATAGCTTCCGCGTACGAATATCTTGTTAATATGCCGTGAAGGAGGTAAATTGAGGAACCATTCCAAGAAGTTTAATCGGTAGTTCTATGTGATTAGTGCAATATCGTTAATTAGGCAAAACGTGACTAACATCGCGCTATTTCACAATCGCTACTTTAATTCAGAATGTACAAGATAAACAATAGGTTGTTATTTTTAAGATGGTTTCAATTAATACTTATTTTTAGAGAAGTAACAGTTCATTTAACATCGATTGATTGCAGAGTGGTCATTAGTTAGTAGCTAGGAAGGTTGCAACACGCGAGCTGGATGTTTTAAAGGATAATTATCATTTGTTACAGGAAGGCGACGTGCTCCGGTGGAACGCAGGATGCCGATCGCGCCGCACGGCCCTCCGCCCGTCTCGACACCACCTTATCACCTGCTGCTCCGTAGGAGACCTAGTTTAGCCCTCAAGTGCCCTTCTATAATATAACGTCTAACATTTTGTACGCCTCTTTTATACCGACCTATAAGTATAAGTACGCACAGTGTTAGTGTTAATAGTCGCGCGCGAGTGTGAGTGTATATGTGTGTAGATGGTGCGGCCGACATGGGAAAGTCCTCGGCGAGAACACATGGCCAAGGTGAGTCTCAGCAACTGGACACCTGTCCTCAAGGGCGCTATTCGATTGCTGTCTCCTTGGGTTACTACCTATTTCTTTTTCATTATGTATGTGGCAAAAGATTTAATGTCTTTATTGTATTTTTTTATTTTGTACTATTATTCCCTTACATCAATACATTATTACTGATGACGGCTAAATGTCCTTCACGTCCAGTTTTATTTCTGGATTTGAGGTTATAGCTATCTACAATATAATATGATATTTCACCACTTTTACCTACTCTATGTTGTCCTTGCGGTAATTTCCTTTTTTGTCCCCGACCCCGTTGACCTGTTTTGATTAATATAAGCATTTTTTTCCTTATGACTGTTTGTAGTTTGTTTATGATGGACTCTTAAATAGAATATTCTCGTAGAAAGAACACACAAATCAGCCAAATTCATAATACGATTATGACAACTGAAGTAATCTGAAATCTTATAGTTCAACGAATGTAATGCTGGTTGCATGAATTAACTTTATCAATAACAAACATTTTAAAGTACCAGTTACGCAAAAAAAATTGTTGCGTCTTTATAGAATTCCAACTTTACCGTTAACTGAAATCGTCAATGATTCACTAGTTTAAAGCTATAGTAACATAGCTTAAACATACTGACAATGGCAAGACTTGTAAATTGTAACCTGTGATTTTAACTACTTATGCGAAGTAAAACAATGTATGCAACACATACCGCAGTCAATGCTACTCAGTGTTTTTCATAAAACTTAACTATAACTACTACTAATGTGCAACCAAGCCTAAGTGGTCGCTTTTTTATCCTGAATGAAATCATTTCAGTAGAACTTTAGTTTGATTGAGTTTTTTATACCTTTATCTGATTGAAGTTTCTTTTGGCATTGTTTGATTTAGTCATCAAAGTTTGTGTTGTCTGTCCACTTGAAACATTGCCAAAAATAATTCCAAGTAAGTACCTTCCTACCTTAGATGTTTTAATTGTTTGTTCAAAATCCTTTAACGTAGCATAGACCGACTGGGCCTTTGTTTATTTATGTCATAAAACACATTGTTATGATACGTTAAATGTATACAAATGTTCATAATTTATAATATTCGTGACTCCAGCTGTTATTTGTAAACGATAGTATTAAAATTTTGTTGAGATGTACTTGTCCCTAAGTATGGGATCATCATCTGCCTGGCCTTATCCCATACATTGTTTGGGTCTGCACTTGATTCAACCCGATGTGGCTGATCACCTGATTTTTTATACGAAGCGACTGCCATCTATCCTTCGCTACCCCTTTTACGAGGAAAATCTGTGATCTGGGTTAAACCAGTTGTCAGACTAATTTGGGCCTCCGTCTGACCTGTAACGATTGCCAAAGATGATAAATTGGCAACCGGGACTGACGGCTTAACGTGCTCTCCGAGGCACGTAGGGAAATCGGGCGGTCACCCATCCAATTTCTGGCTAGGGTTGCTTAACTTCGCTGATCGAATGATATGCGTAATAGCAACTGTGCCACGAGCTCCTCGCTAAGTATGGGATGGCGTCGTGTTAATGACATTAACAAACTTATGATATAACTTTCCTTAAAAAACTTTAATTGGAGCATATTTAGTTCAGAACTCACGGTTCGTTTACTTATTTGTAAACATTCTAAATATTTAGAGGTGTTTGTATTCTTCTCAGCTTTGCTTATATTATCCCAGTTTTTTCTGATTATCAAAGAAATCCAGAGAATTTTTTTGTGACACTTGTGGATTAGTATTTTTTTCAGTTAGCAAGTCACGGATGAATATTTCAAATCAGTTGAAATACTGAAATCGTGCCTGCGTTCTACCCACTGGTCGATACAGTGAGTGATTCATTACAGCCTGATTTATCAACACTTGATTGCAGTGCACTTACTTTATATTGGATTGAAACCCTGGGCAAGCGGAATGGATCTGATATTTTTTACCTATCATATATAGAGTACATATTTTTGCAGTAAATTGCTAGTTCCATAATACTGAGTAGGTCTTTCTCGTGTATGAGTGTTCCTGTCTATGCTCGTCCATTGCCTTGTCGGGGTAAAGATGCCACTCGGAACAATTTGTAACGGATCGCGACTTAGTGCCTAAGAATCGCAGCGATAGCATAGCCTAAGACGGCTTGAATAACATACAATAATCCTAACATTCACTAGTTACGTAGTTAAGTTTCGGGAGCGTTGTCGAGAGTTAAATAAAAATAAAATTATAATAATTTTAACCTATAATTAATGTGTCCTCAAATATATTAATAGATGGATTTCGTTCCTTCAGCGTAGTCGCCCAGATCAAGTGGTTCCCAACGAAGGACCACATAGCATTACTAGTTACAACGCCGTCTTCATAATATATTGATATATAAAAAATATCAGGAGATTTTATTTACAGGAGGCTTTATTTATTTTTCTTATGATATGTTTAGTGTACCATCAAAACAATAATTATTGCGATTGGTGCGGCGTATATTTGCGTAGTTGTATTAGCAAGAACG
Source organism: Watsonalla binaria (assembly GCA_929442735.1). Classification (NCBI taxonomy): domain Eukaryota; kingdom Metazoa; phylum Arthropoda; class Insecta; order Lepidoptera; family Drepanidae; genus Watsonalla; species Watsonalla binaria. The sequence continues at coordinate 6,620,850 of OV838932.1, forward strand.
ACGAAGAGTAAACACAGATTAAACAGCAACACTGTCTGCAAAGTTATCAGTCTGTGTTCAAGATGCGCGCGCCGGTCGGACGGCGCCGCGGCGCTAGTGGATGCTTGTGAAACACGAGTGTCGGCCCTGCGGCGGGTCGGAGCGCGCGTGCGGGTCGCGTGACGCGCTCGGAGGGCGAGTGGCGTGCGAGGGCCCGGGCGCGGGCCTAGCGGCGTGGCCGCGCGGAGTGGCGCGCGGCATGGGGCGGCGGTAGCGGCGCGGATGTGCGCGCGCTCGGAGGCCGTGGAGCTGGAGGTGCTGGGCGCGGAGGGCGGCGAGCCTCGCGTGCCGCCGCGCCCTCTGCGGCTCTCCCTGCTCGAGCTGCTCGGCAAGCTGGTGCGCCGTGACCAGCCAGCGCCGCCGCACCGCCGCGCCAAACATAATCACCGATTCAGAACTTTCGTTTCTTGTGGTCCGTACATATCGATTATCAACAACTTGACACACCGATTATAGGAAGCCGCATATTCAATTTCCATTTGGATCGGAGTCACGGCGTCGTAGATTCTAGCTTTGCGTCATTGTATAATGTGCGGGCATTGTGTATCGCATGAAGTGTACATATTGTGATTATGTCGCCATTTGCGTAACAGCGTCATGCAATAGTTTAATAGCTCAATTATTTCAGTTGTAAGTAATATTAGGACGTGAGTTGTTCCTCGTTTTTGAGAATTGGGCAAGAAGCTGGTGTAATGACCAAGGTCGGAGACGGCGGGCCACCACTCAGTCAACGGCCGGCCGCGAGACGGCGCTTCAGCGCTTCGTTTATGACCCGCGCTGTTGTTATCGATTACCCGCCAATGTTTCACTTCACCAAATTCAATTATACTGCAATTTAGTTCAATTTCGCCAATGGTTTCTACTGAACGTGTGTTATTTCGTATGTTTATTTATTGTCTCCATTGGCTATCATAGCTAAAACTAAGACGATCCTAAAAATCTGCTGCCTTGTTTGTTTTTATTACCTATTGATATATGCCATACAGTAACTGTAACACCTCATCTTTTTATATTGCATTTACGTTCTGCATGTTAACCATCTTTTGTGACACTCATGTCGCATTTCCTCTCAGTCTATTATTTCATATTCACAATTTGTGTAAGCAAAATGCACCCAATACATAACTTATATTTCATGTTGATACTAACTGAATATTTCTTTCTGATTATTTGTTACCTTTTCGAAATTGCTGAAACGTAATTGATCTCATTGGGCAAGGCGGGGCTTTTAACACACAAATCCAGTAAATTTCAGATCAGTGATAGCAACGCATTCCTTAATTTCCAGTCATAATAGCGCAGCGTATGAACATTCAAGGGCGTGAGAGTTTGCAGCTATTGTTCAACGAATTATGCTAAAATTAGCCACTTGTACAGTTAGTATGTATCACTGGTTCCTTCCACCTGGCATAACATTGTTCACTGAATCCTGAACGTATTTTAGATTTTGAGATCCATTCAAATGACAAATCTGCACTACATTGATCACTGGATTGTCTGAAAGAATAAACACGACATCCGTTAATATACAAAATCATTGCAACAAATGCCAACACGAATCGCGTGTCTGGTGTGGTATTATTTGTCACAAGGATTGTACCTATTCGCTGTAATATTAGGGCGATAGGGGAAAAAGCCTCTGAAAACGTTATTAGTCGTAAACCAGAAGAGCAGATCGATCGGCGTCCTGGCGGCGCCTGTTGTCCAGACTATACGCTTATAAGTCAATACAAACAACAATCACAAACTATATCGTGTAAAACTTATATGCACAAGCAAAACTTTTCTTTTTTTTTATTGCATTTCCAATCGATACTCTGTAGTTGGGTACTGACTCAGGACTGTTTTGTTTATTTTATAGATATTTTTGTGTTACTCTCGATGATCAACGGTCAACATGATGATTTTAATAAATCTAATGAAAACTAGTCGAACAAAAATTATCCGAAACATTTCTTTTTTAAATAACGTCAGTATCATAGTTCATCCTCCTGCCATTATCCCGTTTATTTGAGGTCGGAGCAATGACCAATTTTTCTCCCTTTCTAGTGAAGTCATCGTTCACACAATCCATACATCATTTCCTAGGTCTACATCTCCCCTTATACATAGAACACGTCGAAATGAGAAAGAAAAACAAGTAATATTTTATGGCAGATATTATCAATTCTGTTAATTAAATGGAGATTATATTATTTGAAATTAAAATCATGTGAATATCATTTATTAATAATTTAGTTCAGTAGCGTAGTTAAGTAAATACTAAACTTAACATCGATTAGTAAGTTTTATCGATACTCAATGTTTAATCAAGTCTTAGGTGTCACATTTTGGATCGATTTTGAAAATAATTCGCCTGACAACGATTATAAAAAACTTGTTGTGCCCCGCGGATGACGCTTTATTTCGCGGAACCCTCATTTGTTTTCTAAAAAAACTAGCCTTGTCTCTTTAACTCTTTGAAGCATCAGTTATCTGCCAGTGAAAGTCCCGCTAAAATCGGTCCCGCCGTTTGAGAGATTAGCCGGAACAAACAGACAGACATACAGATAGAGAAACACAGTTTTATTTATGTCAGTACCCTATATATTTGTATATGCATTTAGTAAAAAAACTGTTAATTTAGAATTACAAACAGACACTTCAATTTTATTTTTCTGTATACAACTAGCATTTAAAGAGTATGTTTGAGCATAACAGTAAATATCAGGGGATGTATAGAAAGGCGATTTTTTTTATAGTCAGAAATTTCACTCTATCGTCTAATCTACGTGATCCCTATTTGTTTAATTTTGCGTTTATTCTATCATTATATCTCATGGTGTGAAGAATTTACTAGAGACAATTTCTCCGTTTGACCCATGTTTAAATGGATTGTCAATTATCCATGTCATTAAGGGCTGGGCACGTTCTTTTAGCTTAGCTTATTTAATTCCATAATGCCTTCTCGTAACTGGAACACGCTTGAATTTAATTTTACGATTATTGCTTTCGAGTGCCGGCAGAGTTAAGCTTTTCAAGACGGAAGTGTTGATAAAATATTTATTGATGGATATTAATTATACCAATGTCTGAAATGCGAGCAACGTATGCATTAAAATGTACTACTTACAATTAGCTTTATGACTATTGACTAATGAGTCATGTGTTTCAAGTACCACGTTATCTACTTTAAAAGAACCAGTTCCTATTTTTTTTAATGTCTACTGCTGTTTATATGGTCGTCACATTGTATTGTTTCAAATTTGTTTGAAAATGTTTTTCCAGTATTGCGAATAGAAAGAAGAAATTCTTCTTTTTCTTTTAATAGCGACGAGCTTGATTGTAGCTATTTCACTAATGTCATGTGAGAAAGGCTATACTTATAGGTATCACTAAAGTAGCACTTGGTGAGTGCACGTACGTAGTCCTAACTCATAACGAGGCGAACGGTGAGTGGATGACGTCATAAGGACTAACATCATTATTGTGAAATGCTTGTATATAGTTATGTATTTTTCAGTGATATCAGTGCCATCAACAGACACCCCTTGCGAAAGGCCGATGACCTGTGATGAACTATGTCATATACTTGGTCAATTGATATAAGTAGTAGCATGTTTTGTTTTTACACCGAACAGCTGGTTAAATAGTTTTTATGATATTATTTGGAGGAAATTTAAAATTAGTCGCTTAACTAGTAGTAGTCATACGCAAACTAATATATTTAATGTATGGAGATTAGTATTAGAGTTGTGGTTCCCAAGTTCGAATCCCGGCAGTCTCTACAAAATGGGTTTTTCTAAAAGTTAAGTGCAGTGATTACACAACACGTGCATTACAATGAAGGAAAATATCGTGAAGATACCTTACTTGCTTATGTCTGAGAAGTATTTCAAAGACATGTATTGTGCCTGGGACGGCGATGCATGGACTCACCATTTTTTTTACCGTCTGTCACGTTGGCAATTATCTTCGGTGAAGAGGGGGTGTTGTTAATACAATAATAATACTACCTCTCTGCTTGCTTACCCCTTCGGGGACCATGTATATTGTATGGAAAGCGTATAGGAAGATAAGATATGGATGCCTCGAAACTGATGATTATTAAATTCTAAACATGACGTAAGTAAATATCAGGTAAATACTTATCATAAATTTTGTTTGATGGATGATCAATCTGTCCTTTTAATAAGTACTGTAAGTATCGTATGACTAACGATTGTGTGTCTCTTTATCTATGTTACATTAGTATTGTTTGGATCACGATAAGCTCTGACAACAAATATCTTGATAATATTATATGACAATAATCTTCTACTCCTTAAACCATGTTACAAAACATGGTTTATTTTATAACATAGATTAGACCAAACTCATACAAAACTACATATCGCAACCTCAGGGCGATAGGGGCTCGACTCAAAAGTCAAATGTTTTTAAAAATTGTGATCATAGATCAGCCGGCAAGTTTGGAGTTGGACAGTAATTCTTTTACAAGCGTTGAGTACAATTAGACTATTTATATTTTATAGTAAAGTCTAGGTTGAATTTTGTCGGTAAATATATTTTTTTTACTTCTGATTTTTTTAAGAACTTCGGGTAGATCATGGATTTTTAGGTCTGTCCATGATTTTAATTCGTTTTCGCAAAATTTGGAGTTGAGACCCTTCGGTTCTGAGGTATAATATGTACATCCCTTTTTGAATCCGTGTCACAGGAAGAGATGGACCAACTTTAAAACCACAGGGGATCTTAGTCTATGTTTTGTAATAAGGGGGCTAGTGTCTAGTAGCTATTGTAATGCAAACAAGTGGGGTTTGTACTCTTCAAAGAGGATTTACTCTTGGACACAACTCGTGCTACATGCATACTAGCCCTATGATTGCATAATTAGAAATAGGATTTCAGGGAACACCGTACATGACACCGCAATATAATCTCAGTCGAATCGGTAATTATAGTTTTTTTGGAACTAAAATATTTTACGATAATCTTATAATATTCTAGCGGACAGACGTTGTCCTGCATAGAGAAATAACCAAGATACCGACTACAGCGCCATCTACCGGGCAGATTTGAAACGCATACAAGAAAAGATATTGAAATCGATCCAGCCGCTTAAGAGGAGTTCCGTGACATACACACTTACAGTAGAATTATATGAATAAACATTAACCGTTATCAATAATAATGTATCAAATAAGTATAAGACATGAACACGTGTTGTAAGTCTTTAATATTATAACATTTTAAGATTTCATTGATATATTTGTAGCACCGGAGACCAATATTTTTCTTTCTGTTCTAGATAATGAACGAAGAATCAAAGCTAACAACAGGGAGTACAACGCGCAGTTCCGCTACGCAGTAAGTGACAGTTTTATAGTCTTCACTCTTCAAATCACATTGTCCCTTCAAGAGCGTTTTTTTTATTTTATGGTCTCTCGCATTTGGTAAGGGGTGATACCTCCGCTGCTAAACCGGACAAAAGGACGAAACCCGAGGGCCTCCAACTGAGCTCTTCAAGACTGTCATTGAGTCGCTAACATATTTACAATTAACTCACTTTCTGTTTGTCCACGATTCTCTTCGTCCAACAGCCGGTCTAAAAAGGCCACTTTGGGTGAATGTGATGCGAATACGATTCATCATCGAAATGACAAAACACTTAGGTGCAATTCATATTATGATTCACGAATGATTGAAATAACTGTAGATGTTAGTCTCTAACTAACTTTTTATGATGATATTTGTCACAAATGCAATTCATATTTTGTGGACCATTTTAGGAATCTTCATAAGAAAGTGTGATACAGGTGAATTGCGTATTGCGTAATAAGTGACCATTTTGTCATTTCGATCATGAATCACATTCGGAACACATTATTCTCCCAAAGTGGCCTTTTTAGCCCTACAGAACTACGTTGGTTGTAGATGACGTTCCGATAGTAAGTTTCAGTTTTCAGTCACAGTCACAGTTTTCAGTCACAGTCACATTAATGATTGATTTTTTTCCATATTTAATTTATCCCACATACCAACGGCCGTCTCATGTTAAAATAAACCATGTGAATGATTAGACAACTTACGGTACAAAATATCTATCACTGGGTATACTTAAAATTATTATTTGTCAAATTTCATTTAGTTAACGCGATATATATAATCATACAAAGGAAAATACCTAAGGGAAAATATAATTACCAACAAACTGTGTTGTAGCGACACGGAAGGTCTTCTGTCATTCTAAGCATGTGAACTATGTCCGTTATTACGTGTGTTTTACAAGGACAAAATATAAAGCTTGTTTGTAGTTCATGACTAGGTAGGTACCTAGGCCAGGCGTTAAGCTATTATTTATGTATGATATGCTAGAGAACTTAGAAGAATGAGAATTTGAGAAACAATACCATACCGCGAAGTTGGGAATAAATTCGCAACTTAGCTCATCGTACAAAATATATTGTTGCGTTGTCTAACTAATACATTTCTTGATTACCAGTAGCCGGTAGCATAGTAGCAATTGTTGCGACTATTCTAGTATTTTACAACGTATTGTACTCTCAAAAGTGATATAATCTCACAGACACGAAAAGTTCAACGCGAATCTTATTCGTTTGACAAGGTATATTTGAGTGGTATATTTTACTATCAATGTTTTTTTTTACATGATTATTATTTTTGTAAAACAAACACTTGTGATAATTTTTTTAACGTGCCAACTTTCACACGTCAGGTCACTTTTCAATAGTCAGTTGTGATAAAATGGTTTTATGAATACTAATGGAAAGAGGGTAGTTCAGTCAGTTCTATTCAAACGCTCAACGAATAATAATATCATCTTTTAAAAATCATCTATACGTCACCTAAATAACCTATTCATAAGATCGTTGACAATTATTGAATTGTATTTTTGACTTGTTTTAGAACAACTACATCAAGACATCGAAGTATTCGATAATCACGTTCCTGCCGCTGAACTTGTTGGAGCAGTTCCAGCGGCTGGCAAACTTCTACTTCTTGTGCCTGCTAGTGCTACAGCTGATCCCGGCCATCTCGTCGCTGACTCCCATCACCACTGCCATCCCGCTTATAGGCGTGCTTGCGCTCACTGCTGTTAAGGACGCCTACGACGACTTTGTAAGTAAATTTAAATACTACTTATCTCGTAACGAAGCTAAAGCAGAAGGTTCTTGGTGACTGCGACTGATAAGTTAGCCATATTGGGCCAATAAGAATGGAAACTATGCAACTATAAATTATCTGCACCCTAGCAGCTAAAACGTTAAGTAAACGTGGATTGACCGTAGTCTTCTATTCTAAAAGGAACCGTATGTTAAAACTGCCATCCCATATGTCTTACACGTAATTTATAATATTTAAAGATTTTTCAATAACGTTGACCGATTTTTGGATGTATACGTATCCACGTGCATGTAACCTATATATTTTGATCCTTATTTGACTCGTCCTTCCCGACGACGTTAGCAAAATCTCAAAACATTGAAATCAGTTGTTATTTTGCGACATAATTGTTTTTTTTATTCCGTCGTCTCGAAGGATTTCTCTACTTCTCGCTGGTGAGCTGCGTAATATCCGTGACCATGAATATACGGACATTCATTCATATTTCAAACGTGGCTAATTAGACTAGTATTGTTGAAGGCCATATTTGTGTAATTTTTGCGTGTTGTGAGACGAGCACCTAATGTTCTCAAATAATACATTTATTTTGAGATATTTGTCTTAATTGAAAACAACAAGTTCATTCACACACCTCACGTACCTCACGGCTAAATCTTATAAAATTTTATCGGCAACTGTCACTGGCATTTTCTACATTTATTTAGACTATTTTAGGCCTAGACCTGCATTTTCTGTGTTTATTATACTCATACACACCGTCCCAACTCAACATTTTGTTTGTTTGTTTGAACTACTGGTCCGATTTGAAAGAATATTTCAGTGTTAGATAGCCCATTTATCGGGGAGGATATATATCATCACGGCAAGACCACGCGCGGTTTAAAGTAAGCGTTACCCCAAAGTAACTACACCACTCGGACGAAGTTGCGGGCAGAAGCTAGTCGCAGTCGTTCATAAGACTAAATACTGTAGGTACCCACCTTGTAGCGGCCGATTGAGCGACCTTTTTGAGGCAGTGTGACTCACCGAGGTGTGCACGGGCTTACACTCTGTCACACTGTTTAATTGTGGCCATCACCATTGCCCCATGTTTAGTTAACGTTTTGTTTAGTCTACGGTCTAAAGCGGAATATTGAATGGTATTAGTTGAAAGTGTGTATTATGTTTTGACGATGCAGGTTGAGTATTAGGTAGTAAGTACACGTCGAACAACTACAGTTGAAGCACTTTTGCTTGACTTTCATGTTACCTGGTGTCTAGTGCTTCAACACATTAATTTTATACTTTACTTTGTACGCCAATATTGTTTCATAACTATCTTAGGCAGTTCGGGTATTACGATACTATTATTTATTCTGTGGATTTCATTCGTGAAATGTAAATTATAGGCAGTTATTTATCTAGTCATGGTGACCGTTTAAATATTTTGATTGAGTCGGTCAATTGGAATTCCAACCAGTGCTAGTGCTAGTCGCAAAGCGGAAAAAAATATTGAATAGTTCAACTTTGTCATGGATAATAAATGAATATTATTTGATTGTGTATTACTTATTTTCATGAAATTTCAATAAAATATCTATTTGTTAATATGGCTTAAATTTTAGTTGTTACGTGGTCTTTCTATCGCCTTCTTCCATCATAATTTGTGATTAAATAATGCATGACACGTCGCTTAACATACTTAGTGTACATAAATATGTCTGTATAAATCACTCGAGTTTTAGTTTAAATTGGAGGATCAGACGGGAATAATTCGAGACGATAAACTCGCGAGATAAGTGCTTTTGTCCTGTTTCCAAAGCAGACGACCTTCCGTTCTGCATGCTAGTACAAAGCTTGAGCTTTAAACATCCCTGTGCTTTATATTAAAATAATGATATTTAATGCCAAGGGGATATATATCATAATTATATGAACAGTAAAACAATTTTTCCTTTACGGTGATTATGATGAAAAATAAAACTCCTTCAAGTTCTATTATCGACTAGCTGTGCCCCGCGGTTTTACCCGCGTAGAGTTCAAATCAAATCAAATCAAATCAAAAAGTTTTATTAAGGGACACTTGGAACACTTATTGAACGTCATTTTTCTTACGTTAACTTAAGTTAATTTACTACCGTTTCCAAAAGTAAGCCTGTCAGGAGAAGAAACGGCGAAACAAACTCCCCGGTTTTTTTTTACATGTGTCCCTTCTATATACATAGTTAATTTCATAACCCGCGGAACCCTAAAGTTTTTTTTAAAGAAAGTAACCTAAGTTACTCCTTGTGAAATTAGCTATCTTAACGAGACTTTTACTGGTAAAAGTCGGTCAAGCCGGAGATCAGCCGGAACAAACAGACAGACAGACAGATGGACAGCCGTAGATTTTTTTGTAAAATTGGTTATTCTTCGCAGTACCGTGTATACTTTCATATGTATATAGTCAAAAGGTGTTATTTTGGAATTACAAACAGACACTTCAATTTTATTTATCTATATAGATGTACAGATAGCATCGTAGCCGTTATGTGCGCGTAGGTACATTAATAATGCAAGCGAAATATTTCCCTCACATTATTATTATAATTCTATGTGCTAACTTTAGCCAAACTAAGTATCATAGCATTGCTTATGATTTGGTACGAAGCGTGGTTGTACTAGTGAAGTAATATTTTATGAAACCTTGACTAAAAAACAAAACCCCAATCCACGTATGTAACAGTGGAGGCGTAATAACTAGGAACTCTCTTATTATAACCGATTAATAACCTCACGTAATATTTAATATATTCTAATTACAACTATCTGTTTATAATTTATTTCATACCTTAGGATGTATGGATCGCATGTAAGTTGGCGAATTACGCAATTAAGTATTGAATTATTATTAATATGTCTTCACGTCTGGGTGGATATGCAAATCCAAATCCACCGTCCACGGAAATCTAACCTCCTGCCCGGGCACTTTTGAATAAAAGCGCCATCATATTTGTTTGTACACTTCTTCCTTGACCCTAACTGTTGTTTACCTGAATATATGTATGTTTGCAGCAACGCCATCAAAACGATTCCCAAGTGAACCACAGGCGGGCGAAGACCCTGCGCAATGGCAAGCTTGTTGAGGAGAAGTGGGCGTCTGTTCAGGTGGGAGACGTCATCCGGCTGGAGAACGACCAGTTCGTCGCCGCTGACATCTTGCTGCTCAGCACGTCGGAGCCAAACGGCCTCTGTTACATAGAGACTGCTGAGTTGGATGGGTATGTTCACTGTATATATATACTAATATTATAAAGAGGAATGGTTTGTATGTACGTTTGTAACGATCGTCGTGAGGAAACCTGCATATTTCTGAGAAGTAATTCAAAGACGTATGTATAGTGCCTGAGACGGCGATAGACGCACCATCTGTCACGTTGGCAATTAATAAAATTCGGTGAAAAGTGGGTGTTGTGATAACAACACCTCTGCCTACCCCTTCGGGAATACAGGCGTGAGCATATGTATGATTAGAGCCTCGTTTTTAACCAAATAAGGAACTTGTGATACAATCATCACATATTACTGAAGAGTATTTATGAATGAACAATATGAGTCATTGTTTTATTTGGCCTTCAAGAAAACTCTTAAAAAAATATTCACTTCGATTATGTTGACGTAGCTTGTTGTTTGGTGAGTGAGCAAACCGCGCCAATGACCTTAGTTAGTCAGCTTACAGATAACTAAAGACATTATGTATTCCGGCGACTAATTGAAGTGATTCCGACACTCATGACACTTCTCGCTTAGCTGTCGAAACATTTATGTTTCATGAGTGAGAAACATTCATGAGTGTTTTAGGTTGGTACTTTTACGAATAGCACACGAACATAAAATTAAAATTGTTATGTTATTTCCTTCAAATTCGGCGAATATATTTAGTGGATTGATGAGCCATAGCCTATGGACGCTTAAACAGCTTATGTTCAAAGGAATCTGATATAACAAATTGGATGTAATTAACACTAAGAAGAAACCACCTATGTTCAAAGTCGTTTAATTTTTGCACAAATGTCATTGTTGCAGGGAGACTAACCTAAAATGTCGTCAGTGCCTTGTGGAGACGGCCGCTATGGGCCAGGACGACGCGGAGTTGGGCGCTTTCGACGGAGAAATTGTTTGCGAAACGCCCAACAACTTACTTAATAAGTTTGAAGGTTAGTATTTACATACAGCTATCTTACCAGTCTCTAACTGGAAAGTCACGATATTAGGCAGGTGCCTAAGGGGACACACCACATACGGAGGGGAACATTCAAACCATTGAGTTGGTGTTTAGTTGTGTGAAATGTATAGATTGATTAATAGTGTGTGTGGCATATAACGGATGCCATAGTTATCGAAATATACACAGACACACAAGTAAAACTAACTTGCGACACGTCTAGTGAAATCTGAACACTATTAGAGCTTTCGTCACAGTTAAGCAATAATTTTGCAGTGGATGGTGAATGTGTGTTTATGTGTCATGTATAATCAGCGTCATTCTTGATTGTACTGACTGTTATTGTAGCCGCTAACATGCAATCAAGTACCTGCTAACAAGCTAATTAGTTGCTCGATAAAAACATATTGTTACCCAAGCCTTAAATGTTTGTTATGTAATGAGACTGGCACTTGACTGCGCTACAAGTTCATTCTGAACAAATATGTATGTGCAGCTCCCGTCACGAGTTAAGAGCGCGTACCTTGAATGCGTAGTATTCCTACTATTTTCACTGCGCGAAATGCATGCGTGTCTATATTTTTTAACAAAGAAAGTTACCACAGAGGCTATGTTAGAACCATGCTCGTGCGAATCATGCCCATGAAAGCCAATTAAAGCTGATCTTCTGCTTATTAAAGCGTCAACAAAGCATGTAGCACGCCTGATGGTAAACGGTTACTAATGCTTATAAACGCTTGTGTCAGCCAAAGCATAACGCGCCTTAAATCCAGCACCGACAGTTTTTCAATATATCTTCCACAGAACCAGCTATGTATCAAGTCTCTCTGCTGTCAAAAATCTCATGAACATAAGGTCATGGACACAGTTCTAATACTCAATAGTCAGAATTAAAAAATAAAATATAAGTGAACGAACATGAAAAATTCCAACCAGTCGTGTCAGATACCTGGTCGTGGTCCACGCGCCTATTACCAATATTTGATGAATGTGTATGATAAGTAATTATAACTAAAGATTATATAATGTTATTACCACTCGACACACGGTATTATAGTGTATGTATAGTATAAAAGATAGGATAAACACATGGGTAAAAGATAAAGCTATCAAAAAAACTTTACGCGCATTATTTATTTATTTATTTTATTTATTCAATAATTAGAACGGCATACAATGCCAATTACACTAATCAGACAATTATTGTCATATCGGCCTCTTGAGTTGTATATAATAAATAGCATTGCCTATAAGACATTGAATGGTGAGTGGTAATGTGTCCCAGGCACGATGAGTTGGCGCAACCAGCACTTCTCGTTAGACAACGACAAGGTGTTGCTGCGCGGCTGCGTGCTGAGGAACACCTCGTGGTGCTACGGCGTGGTGGTGTTCGCCGGGAAGGACACCAAACTCATGCAGAACTCCGGCAAGACCAAGTTCAAGCGCACCAGCATTGATAGGCTACTCAACTTTCTTATTATAGGGGTCAGTGCATTATGTATACATCTATACAGATAAATAAAATTGAATTGTCTCAACTACTTAATGTATATGAAAGTATATACCGTAGGGAAGTATATAAAAAAAAAATCTGTCTGTTTCTCCGTTTATTCCGGCTACTGTCCGAAACCGCTGGACCGATTTTAACGGGACTTTCACTGGCAGATACCTAACGTTACAAGGAGTAACATAGGCTAGTTTTATTTTAAAAAAAAACTTTGGAGCTCCGCAAGCTATTCATGAATTTAAGTATACGCGCGTGAAACTGCGGGGCACATCTTTTCTTATATTATTATTTTAAGTAGTATCTGTCCCCGACTCATTATCAACAAGGGATTATGTGGCATTTTTCTTTTCTGAAACGATTGTTAAATTTTCAACTGTAGTTCCGCAAATAACTCCCTTCAAACGTACGAACAAGCTTTGCTTTTTTAAGAATTGAGGACCTGGGGCCTACTCTACTGTCATCGTAATACCAGTGACGTTTTTAATTTTGGTATCACAAAATTAAATGTTTAACACATTCACTGCTAACTTTTCAACTTCTTCGTAAATTCTCGAACAATTGGACGCACATACGCGTCGTTAGAAATGATGGTAGGCCCTCTCCCCTGCTCAGTGTCTGTTCAAGTATAAGAATGCTATCCTATGGTAAATGTGATTTTAAGGTTCAGTATTTGGACTATGAAAATAAAAACAGAGCCATACATAGTGTCTCAAAACAGAAAAAAACTTTCATATCAAAGATTTCATAAAATGTACTAATGTGCCTTTTTTATAGTGTGTGTGCATGTATGTGCAGATAGTATTCTTCCTGCTGTCGATGTGCGTGTTCTGCACGGTGGCGTGCGGCGTGTGGGAGTGGCTGGTGGGGCGCTACTTCCAGGTGTACCTGCCGTGGGACACGCTGGTGCCCGCCGAGCCCACCATGGGCGCGGTCGTCATCGCGCTGCTGGTGTTCTTCTCCTACGCCATCGTCATGAACACTGTCGTGCCTATATCGCTCTATGTTTCCGTCGAGGTCAGTATCATTTTTTTTTCATAATTTCTTATTATCGCGAAGCTCGTATTTAAGCAAATAGAGGTCTATATACAGGTGCCGTCACGAGTTATGAGCGTATACATTTTAATAAATTGATTATCAATGGCACATTGCTTCTTGTCAATTTTATTGTTGATATTGTTTAATTTCTTACAATAATATAATTTTATGTATATTTACTGTACAATTTCAGGTTATAAGGTTTGCCCAGAGTTTCCTCATAAACTGGGATGAAAAGATGTATTATGAAAAGACTGGAACGGCGGCGAAAGCTCGGACCACCACGTTGAATGAGGAACTTGGTATGCACCCTTAATAATCTAGCTCTAATATGAACCTTATATCAGCAGATTTATGAAGTATTTTGTTATGGCCTCTGGATCACGAGTCGCTCACTTATAATAGTTGAGGAGAGCGATGGGTCATGCTTGTGAACAGGTGCTGCTTGTGAGGGCTGGTCATCTCAAGCTACGCAATTGTACACAGTACCTACTATTCGTTTTTCTTATCGACTTTTGTGTACTGTGTCCATGGGGTTATACATATATTTATGTGTAAAGAGTAATTACTGAGTTTCTTTCCGGGTTCTTCTCAGTAAAAGCAACCTTCTAAACCCGGCGGTAACATTTATAATCATGTCATTCTAACGATTTGAAAGTAATTTGTTAAAAGTCTAGTGAAATAAAATAAATACATATAGATATACATTTGCTCCCGCCTGTATCCCATGAGGGTAGGCAGAGACCACCGTTCGCCACATGCTACGACATAGAAGTATATATCCTTATATGTCTATATATAAATATATATTTGAATTATTACTGTAGGTCAAATCCAATACATATTCTCCGATAAAACGGGCACATTGACGCAAAACATAATGACGTTCAACAAGTGCTCAATAGCTGGCATCTGCTACGGAGACGTGGTCGACGAGAACACGGGAGAGACCATTGAACTCAACGAGGTAAGTCACCACATAAATATACATTAGAATTGTTGATTGAATTCATTGATTTATCAAAGCACATGCAATAGGCCCTAGACTACATGCATGTAGATTGCATATTGTGTTTGAACTTTTGAGACATCACGGCACAATGGACGCCCTGAGACTAGCACGCTCCGAGTCCAATTCATTACATATTTTGCATGGAGTTTGAGTTTGTTTTTATTAGGGTTTTTGAATCATTTTTTCCACTTGGTAATGGATAATATAGAATATGTTTTGTCCTCGTCCAGGGGTTAAATTGTTCACTGTTTTGTTCGTTTTATAATGTATGTATTAATGTTTGTTTGTGTTCAATATTATGTCACACACACGTAGGTACAAATTGTCATTCGGCCACCACACACATCCAACGCGTAATTTGTAATACTGTATTATCAATTTACGCACTTTTACGTAGCGTATACTGTACATACCTACATAATATGCAGTAGATCGTTTTTGTTTCAATGTATATTTCGCTCCATGATATCTTTCGTATCAAACAATCGAAAGTTTGAATCAGTTGTCAGTTTCGATTTATTATAATACAAAGAATAGCTTAAATCGATTATTGAGTCGAAGGAAGGTCGATTACGAATATGAAATAACAGAAACGTTACGCCGATCGCAACGAGTATTGTACGGTGTAAAAGTGTGGCGGAGAGTGACGTATAGGTGCCGGCACGAGTTTTGAGCGCTGACCTTGAATTAATTCAGTAATTTTTGGGTGATGTATGGAGCGAGCGCGAACAAATACGTGCGCAGTTTTCGGCACCTTTTTCGTCGAGCGCTCAAAACTGGTGACGACACTCGTATGTGGGGTGCAGCGTACGCAGAGAGGAAGCAGCGCGGCGGCCGGCGCGGGCGGCGTGGGAGGGCCCCGCGCGCGCCTGCTGGACCTGGAGCACGCGCAGGGCCGCAGCTCGCCCGGCGCGCGCCGCCCCGCCGCCGAACCACGTGTACGCTCCCATCTAGTCCGCGCACACCACGAACGCCGCGCACACCGTCTAACCTTCCCAACGATGTCGCACCGGGGACATGTATTCATTTTATAGGTCATTATGCGCGTAGTCTTATAAGAGGATAATTTGATCTGACTGACATTTTTATGTCAAGTATTATTAACCTTCCAAATCCTGATATGATAGCTTACATGATGTTTTAAACTCGGGAAGAGATCGCGGATGCGCGGACGTTCGTGTTTGATAGGGTAGGGTGGTAGAGGAAAATAACAGATACAATAGTAATCACAATTTTATTTATGTTAAATTCAGGCGTACCTTTGCATACTTGTAAGTCTACAACTATATAACATAGTAGACATGTATCTGTTTATTTCCCGTCTTAAAAATGACCACATTTACTTAATACGAAAATATTTGCCTAAACAGACAACTATTATAACACAATTCTTAAACAATTCTATAATATGATTATTCTACGTGACAATATGTGAGAAAATGTGGTCATTCCTTAATATTACTAGCACCGTTTAAAAACGGTGGGTTCAGAATAGAGTTCTTAAAACGCTAATGTTTCTTATAATATCACTTTATATTTAACAAGCGCCAGAACTATTTAGCGGCAAATTGTATCTAAAGGCTATCACTCTTGGAACTGCCATCCTGTCTCTCTATGGAATGGTTAAGGCTAAACACACCTCTCCAGCAGTTGAACACACGAACCCTAACTTGGTTTGGTAGGACTATGCTACACTACTCTCCTAGATACCTCAACTTAACGTCAAAGCACATTACATCGCCTCGACTTCGTATCGATTTGATCACGGAAATATCGACCTTAGAACATAATTGCACCCGTTAATGAATTATCTATGAATCCTGGCTATGAAATATGCTCTAACACATTATCATAGTACCCCAAAATAATCCTTAATCCTCCTATATTCAGGTCCTTCCTTATCACGCCTTAGGATTGATTTTCCTCTCTCTCTTCACTGATCCACCTGAATTAATTTTCAATAAGCTAAAACGTACAGTGGCACTATAATTGGGGGTAAACTTACTAACTATGTAACTAATTGTTGTTGATTGTACAGTGCATGTGAATATGTAATGCTTTGCATCGTGTGTTGTTTTGTTTGTTCTGTGTGAGCTTGTTAACACTAACACCTGTATTACAATGTATTATCGAATCAACATCGAATGTCATAATACCTCAATGATTTCGAATTACTACCTTTATATTGACTAATATGCGATTTTCTGTGACTAGTTTCTAAATTCCAGATTATGTGCCTATTGTGGTGGTTATTTTCAGTACATCAACAAAGCCGGTTTTACAGAAATATCTGTATAGATATAAAATAAACCGTATGGTTCATAACCTTAGAATACAAAGGTGTGTGTGTGTATGTATATGTGTTTAATATATAGCACTAAAAATAACCACTTAATTAATTGCTAGTTAATGTCTTCAAAACTCTTGACAGATCTATTTGCAGCACAACTGTTTGGCCAATGGTGCATGTTATATTATAATTCGTCCTCATATCAGCCATCTGTCGGTAGGGAGTAAAAATATCTCCACTTATGAAACTCTACAAGGTACTTCTATTAGTATTTAGTTTTCATGTAGAGAAGTAACACAAAATAAAACTTCATGTGCATTATTGTGCAATTGCTTTTTAATTAAGACGCGATTCGATGTTGATTTGCTTTAACAGTCTCACATAAGATCGAGTTCAAAATACTTTTGATTTATCTTTATGATGACTTGAACGCACTTAAATCTAGTTTACTATTTATCCGAATCAAAAAGAACTCGAGCTTACGAGAAACTTTCATTCAGAGGTGTCTTAGCTCGTTGTAATAAAGGTGAATTTGCAATAGAGCTCGGAGCCGCTGGACTTCTCGTTCAACCCGGAGTACGAGCCTGAGTTCAAGTTCTTCGACGCGTCGTTATTGGACGCGGTGAAGCGAGGAGATCAACACGTGCACGATTTTTTTCGTCTCCTCGCCTTGTGTCACACTGTCATGCCTGACCAAAAGAATGGTCGCCTCGAATATCAGGTAATAGATTGAATATTGTTTTTGTAATTATTTTTGTTCATATAGTAAAGAGTAGATCGAGTTCATATATGTTAAAATAGACTGTGTCCTGTAGTTAGTAATGATAGAATAGTAATAAACATATAACAATAGTAATAAACATAGTGACATGTTTGATTTTCGTATATTTAGCAGCGAAGTTACGAAACCAATCCAGTAAGTTGTATTGGTGACCGCTTGCCAATTTATCATCTTTGGCAATCATTAAAGGTCAGTCGGAGGCCTAAAATAGTCTGACAACTGGTTTAACCCAGATTACAGATTTTTTGCGTAAAAGTGATTGCGAAGGTCGCAGTCGCTTTTTGTGAAAACCAGGTGATCAGTCGCATCGGGTTGAATCAAGTACCGACCCTAACAATAACTATAGATAGGGCCAAGAAGATAATGAATGTATGACTTGTTTGGTTTTAGGCACAGTCGCCAGATGAAGCGGCGCTGGTGTCTGCAGCCAGAAATTTTGGTTTCGTGTTCAGAGAACGCTCGCCTAATAGTATTACAATAGAAGTAATGGGTAAAACAGAGGTCAGTATTAAAATCTATTTGCATACATGAATATGGCAGCCTTCATTTTACGTGTATTAATTATTGTTTTTTGTTGCAGGTGTATGAGTTGTTATGTATATTAGATTTTAATAATGTTAGGAAAAGAATGTCCGTGATATTGAGGAAGGATGGTGAAATTAGGTTATACACAAAAGGTGCTGATAATGTAATATACGACAGATTAAAAAGAACCCAAGGGGAAGTGAAATCAAGAACACAGGAGCATTTAAATGTAAGTACTTGTTTATTTATACTTAGTTTTCAACCAGTTTCATAATCTATTACTGCGTTTTGACCTCCTCTATTTTTTGGAATGTTACATCACACAGACACGGATGTCTCACTACCATCAATAAGCAGGCAATAAATTGCAAACAACATCAGATACCTCCAAGTCATTGCACCTCTCAACCGATCTTACTAGCTAGGGACAGCTTGCGTAATTTTTGAATTCGTAAACGGGCCGTTGTGTGATGGTCCCACGCACATTTAGAAGTAGGGTATTGAAGCATGTGTTGCGTTTTGTAGAAATTTGCGGGCGAGGGTCTGCGCACCCTGGCGCTGGCGTGGCGGGCGCTGGAGGAGCGAGGGTTCGCGGAGTGGAAGCGGCGACACCACGCCGCCGCGCTGGCGCTGCACGACCGCGACGAGCAGCTCGACGCCATCTACGAGGAGATCGAGACCGACCTGCTGCTCTTGGGTACTACCACCACTCCTCCCACCGACCACTACTATCCACCATACTTAAATAGACATATAATATGTTTTCTTTGTCCTCAGGAGTGACAGCAATAGAAGACAAATTACAGGACGGAGTTCCAGAAACAATAGCAAATCTCAGTTTGGCTGGAATCAAAATATGGGTCTTAACGGGTGATAAACAAGGTACATTTTACCTCTTTTAAAATTTTGATTTATTTACTTTTTATATCTTATGTTATCTATCTTACGCTTAACACTCCATGGTCGACAGCATACATTTGTTAAATCGATTGTTCTCAGAAAGTTAAACAGAGAGAATACATTTTCAGAGACAGCAATAAATATCGGCTACTCGTGTCAGTTGCTGACGGACGATATGGCGGAGGTGTTCGTGATCGACGGAGGCTCCTACGACGACGTGGACAAGCAGCTGGCCAAGTGTAGAGACTCCATACGCGTCGTTAATACCTTCATGCCACACGGTAAGCACTAAAACAATCTTCCTATTACAATTCAGTGGTACACTATACGCTTTAATTTGATTAAATTGTCCATTTTAGCATTGTCAGAAAAAATATCTGAAAATATTGATCCTGCGATGCCTATCGTCCCTTATATGTTGAATAGGAACAGTAAATGAACAAGAGTAATTAGAGCAGTGAAATTACAACTCTAGTTTTTTAGTACTCGGATATCAGTATAATGTAACCACAAAATAACATTGTTAATAATTGGATCACAGGTAGTTTCAGAACAGGAGTTTTAATAGTTTACTAGTATTAAGCGAACTCTTCGGCATGTACAGGAGCTCCGGAAGCGGTGCCTACGGGCTCGGCGAACGGCGACGCGGGCCCGCCGCGCGTGTCGCCGGGCCGCGCCGCCAACGTCAAGCTCAACGCGCCCGCCGTGTCCGTCGTCACATTTAGGTGGGAACATAACACACTAGCACACAGGTAGAGAGACAAAGAGCTACACTTCTATACCTCGCCCGCTCACCCCGCCTCATGCCTTGCCTCTCACCCTCGCATACATCGCCCATTACATTGTGCGTGCTGTTGCATTTTAAATTACAAAGCACTGCAATTCTTTAAAAAAACTTTTCCTTGTGTAACGAATTAGTAGCACACTGAGGTTTTTAAATTTTCTTACAATTAAATAAGAGAGCCCTAAATATTGAAAAAAAAAACTAAATTAAATCGAATATAAATTTGTGTTGAATAATCGAATCAATACGGCACAGGGCATCACTTTTGGTTCTGTCTTATGGTTACTTATTCATAAAACAAGATATGGTCTAAATAGTTATGAATTGCAAATAATTTTCCATTAGTGACACGTGGTGAGAGGCCAACAATATCGATATTTAAGATATGAGTGTTATATTAATGATACATTGCTAAATGAAATAAAATAGCAATGCGCTATCGCGCAGATATATAGAAGTAGGAAAGTTATATAAAAAAAAATTGGATGAGCTCGAATTCATAACATTAGCAGACATTGACATACATACATATGCTCACGCCTGTATACCCCGAAGGGGTAGGCAGAGGTGCTGTAATCACAACACCCACTTTTCACTGAAGATGATTAACTGCCAACGTGACATATGGTGAGTCTATCGCCGTCTCAGGAACTATACATAGCAGACATTGTTCAATTAAAATTGCAACATAAAGAGTGTGCCCATGTATGCTGCTGAAAATTTGCTTATATTGGCTTTAATTGATGTGTTGTGATTTGTTTGTCGATGTGTGTAATTGACGTTATAACCCGCGCCAATGAGAATCGTTTTATAAATGGCGGCTTGTACTGTGACAATAATTTTGAACGTGTTTTCAAATGTTTATAATATCTGGAATCACGTTCTACGTACCATACATACCAAGTTTGATAATAGTTTTAGGTCTAAATACTAAGCCTTAACATTTAACACAAATAATAATATCTATAATATCCTTAAACATTACTAGTTTCTGAAACATCAAACTAACACACAGAAACAGTTTATTTCAAAATCAAATCTAATATTTTTTGGGAGCAGTCCGCATGTAGACAGCGTTAATGTGCGAGCGAGACGTCCTAACTTCGCCATTTAAAAAACGGATCTTTACTGGCTAGAATATTTATATTGATGTTAAGTATAAATTAATATTTTTAATTCTGAAATAGTTTCCTTTAAAAAAACATCCAACAATTACTCCCATATAAAATAAGAGTAGCAACTGGTAATCAAACGCGGAGAAAACGTCGACAGTGATATTTAGGGTAGTTGCTCACGGCTAGCGACATCTATGCAGTGAACGGTGAAGCGTTGCTACATGGTTATGTATTGCAAAAAAGAAGAAATATTTACATTGTGAATTCTTCTTAGGAGCAACTTGTTCTAATCTCAATTTTTGTGACATTTTTGCGTACTTACGGATCGTATCAGATATAGTAACAAAATGATATCGTTTCACATTTATGCACAACCCACTAACCTCACGCATCGTTTTGTTTTCAACCACAACTGTCCACTTATACACAGCCAGAGTGCTCTTTTTCTCTCTAACCTGTACCGTTGTATTTCTCTAACCTGACACCTAATTTAACAATGTGGCTGTTCAATAATCATCCTTAACTTGTCAATTATAAAGTTCACCATTTCAATTGCGAATTTGTGAATTGTGTAATGTTGCTTTTGTTTTGTATTTGCTAAATTATATTAATTAAGTTTTATAATGTAAGTTTATTTTTTTTGTCCTTAAACAAACTTTTACATAAATAGTATAGAAATGTAAATGATAAAATTATCCTTTTATAGTGATTTCCTTCAGCCACTATATTAAGAATTAAAATGTGAAGTGGCTTAATTGAGACCTTATAGGTATATGAATAAAGTACATATCGTATAGAGTGTATGGATACGTTACAGCAACGAGTATGCATCAGGCGGCGGTCCATACTCGGCGGACTCTCACGAACACAACGATGACACCAACGGGTTCGCGATAGTCGTCAATGGACACTCGTTAGTTCACTGCCTGCATCCTAAGTTAGAGGATAAGTGAGTAAACATATATTGTTTGATCTATAACTGTAAATAAAATAAATAAATATGCACACGCCATGCCAGAAGGGTCCCCGAAGAGGTAAGCAGAGGTGTTGTAATAACAGCACCCGCATTTCACCGAATATGATTGCCGTCTCAGTCTAATTACTTCTCAGACAATGTTTTTCTTCGCCGTAAAGCACGTGAGGTAAAATTACTGCACATTAGTTTTCTATAACTACTTATTTTTGTAATTTAGCTTTATATTTATCAGTTAACGTGATTTCAACGCGGTATCCCACTGATGCATGGGCATACTCAATCCTTGGTGATTTTTCGACTGCATCCATGTTAATATCACAAATGGGAAAAGTTTTTTCATCTTGCGGCTAAACAAGTTGTCTGTCCATTATTATTAAACTGCTACTTAATATAATGTAGATATCAAAACGTACAACGTGTATATGATCGTTCCAGATTCCTAGACGTTGTATTACAATGTCGATCTGTGATCTGTTGTCGAGTGACGCCCTTGCAAAAGGCAATGGTTGTCGAACTCATCAAGAAGAGTAGGAAAGCCGTCACACTAGCGATAGGAGACGGCGCCAATGATGTTTCTATGATAAAGGGTAAGTCACTTACTGCAGTCACTACTACACACACACACATACAAGTCAGTTCAACCCGAGAAAATTAACTTTTTTCAAATACGATAGACACTGAAGTCCCCATGTAACAGGGGGCGAGGCTAAGTTATTACTCGAAAATTACTTTTCCCGACCCGAGGATCCAACCCAGAGCCTTGTGTGCAACGGAGGTACTGTTATTTCGGAATTAATTAATCTTATCTCGGAATTTGTATGTTTGTAGCGGCGCATATCGGCGTGGGCATATCAGGGCAGGAGGGCATGCAGGCTGTGTTAGCGGCGGACTACTCTATCGCGCAGTTCCGCTTCCTGCAGCGGCTGTTGTTAGTCCACGGCCGATGGTCCTACTATCGCATGTGCAAGTTCCTGCGGTACTTCTTTTACAAGAATTTCGCCTTCACCGTCTGCCACTTCTGGTTCGCTTTCTTCTGCGGATTTAGCGCACAGGTATGTACATATGTATATTAGTTTAACGTCTGGCATCTCCAGCTCTTGCTCAGTTATTTCAGGACCAACAAATACATGTCAGATTCGGTCTCCTCTTGAATGTCGGGGTGGTGAAGGCCGTCGTCAGAACTCCGGGTGGTGAGTGTCGTCGCCTGGGCAGAACCCCGGAGTGGTGAGACCCGACAAGCGGGCGGAGTCACCGCGCCGCAGAACGTCGAGGCCCGACAAGGGAGTCTGACCCGCCGTGCCGGAGAACACCGAGGCCCGACAAGAAGGCGGACCTGCCGTGCCGCAGAACGCCGAGGCCCGACAAGAAGGCGGACCTGCCGTGCTGCAGAACGCCGAGGCCCGACAAGAAGGCGGACCCGCCAACGCCAAGGCCTGAATCGCGTTGCCCCCCCCCCCCTCCCTTTTTTTTCGCTCTTGGTTATACCAGGATTTTCTATGTGGGAGAAACTGCAATTGTATAGTTTTTCGGTGTGGTTGCGTTTAGACGGTGTTCGACGAGATGTTCATCAGCGTGTACAACCTGTTCTACACGTCGCTGCCGGTGCTGGCGCTGGGCGTGTTTGAGCAGGACGTGTCGGACGCCACGTCACTGCAGTTCCCGCGGCTGTACGCGCCGGGACACACCAGCCAGCTCTTCAATAAGACTGAGTTCATCAAGTCCACGCTGCACGGCTGCTTCACATCGCTCGTGCTCTTCCTCATACCATACGGTACTTACTTATCTGAAACAATTGATATAATCTTCATTTATCCCAAACTTACATATTAGAGTTAGACTTATTAATCATATAATCTGCTTACAATTTGCTGCAGATTTGGGGATGTACTCAAACCCTTATTGTCATGGTATTGACAGACCATGTATATGACTTATATAAATCTGTCGTAGTCACGGAGCCGCACTACAATGGCAGTGAAAGCTCTGGTGGTTAGGCCTCTGCCTTGTGTGAAATTAACACCAATTCCTGCAGTATAGCATAACAACTATTGAATGTTTATCATAAATATACTGTATTATTTCTAGGTACTTACAAAGATGGACTGGCGCCCGATGGGACGATATTATCGGATCATATGCTACTAGGAAGCGTCGTAGCTACGATATTAATTATAGACAATACAACACAAGTGAGTTCTTTACAATAAACTTTAAATATATAGTAATGTGAACGATTATTGCGTAGAAATTATCAGTTGGTCATGGCCTACAATAAAAACCATATTTTTTTTAATATTATGTATCGTTGCAGATCGCGCTAGACACGACGTATTGGACGGCGTTCAACCACATCACGATATGGGGCTCGCTGGTGTCGTACTTCGTGCTGGACTACTTCTACAACTACGCCATCGGCGGGCCCTACGTTGGCTCGCTCACCGTCGCCCTCACGCAGGCCACCTTTTGGTTCACTGCCGTGCTCACCGTTAGTGTTGCTAATAATGCGCTCACGTGATCTCGTAAACCTTATTACCTACTACCTACAATTGGACTTCTTACTTGCGAGGGCGGATTTTATACGGGTCCAGTCACGAGTAAAGAACGCGCAGCGCAAAGTAGCGGGTATATTGAGCATGTTTTTATTTGTCTCGCGCCATATATAATATAGACGGAGACAGATTCGGAATAAAATGACTACTGGGCATTCAAAGGTATGCGTTATTAACTCGTGACGGGATCTGTATATATTAATTAAAAAGAAGATTCCCATATAAAGAGGAAATATTAGTTAGTTTGTTACTATTCAACTCCAAAACTAGTCGCTAAATATAAGTGATCAGTTCCCGGTGTGCGCAGATGATGATCCTGATGGTGCCGGTGGTGTCGTGGCGTCTGGCGGGCGCGCGCGCGCGGCCCACGCTGGCGGAGCGGCTCCGCGCGCGGCAGCGCTGGCGGGCCGCCGCGCCGGCGCCGCGCACGCCGTCCGCTCGCCGCGCGCGCCGCTCCGTGCGCTCGGGGTACGCCTTCGCGCACCAGGAGGGCTTCGGCCGCCTCATCACGTCCGGCAAGATCATGCGGCGCATCCCGCACGCGGACGCCGCGCTGTCGGCGCTGGCCTCGTTGCCGGGCAAGTTCCATGCGCGGCCGCCCTCGCCCCCGTCGCCGCCCTCGCCGCCGCCCGCCGAGCCGCCGCCGCGCGCGCCCACGCAGAACCTCGCCACCAGAGACTTATGAGCCCGCGCCCCCGCTGTGATAACGTCGCCCCCTATCGTACTGTTGTCGCCTGTGTTACTTTATATTTGTTGATCGAGAGTATTATATATCGGTTGGTAACGCGCCCGCCCGGCGTGAAAATTAAATTGTACCGTATTTTATTTTTACCGGTTCGGTCGTCGAGTTTTGACGTTGAAATTGAATACTAATTTTTTAAAGACGTCCACGTCTCGGCCTGGGCCCCAGACCCCCTGCATTTACGTAAGATATCGCTAGCAGTAAAAACGCAACATGATAGTCCCGATGTCCACGCACGGAGATACGTAAACGACCGATACGATGACGCGACGTTGGAGCACTTCGGAATCGTGTTGGGTGTTTACACAGTGCTGACTGCGCCGGTGTCTACGATGTATTGATATTTGATACCGAGCATAGTATTGTCCGCAGATACGTTAGTGCCAAAGGTGATCAATCCGCAACTAACTGTATTTTAGTGGATATTTGTTGATATTTATTTATTTTGGTATAATTTAATTCATTCCCCTGAGGTCTATTTGAAATAAAAATGTTTCGCAGTACTTAAAGTGCTGTTATTGTATTAATATTATTTCAGTACTGGAATGATAAGTTTGAAGTTACCTGTTGATAAGATGTTGTTTATTTTAATTATAAAGATAATGCTAATAAGATGTAGCGTTTTAACTGCATGTGCATATGAAGAACATTTGCTTTGGAATCATTTTTTTTAATAAAAAAGAAATTATTCATACCCCTATTTTTTATTGCTCCCAATCCTAACTGACGTGAATAGTAAATGACATGGATAGGAATCAAGTGAATACGGAGACCATCACTGCACGATTCACGCTATTTCGGCGTCTAAGAGCGAGCATGGAAAAGTTTATACGGTACAAATATACCAAAACTTTTTTTTATTTCTGTCTATTTGTTTCTTCACTGGCAGATAGCTTATGTTACAAAGGGTAACTTAGGGTACTTTAATAGAAAACAATGTGTTCCGCGAAATAAAGTCACTCATGAAATTAAGCTTACGCGGGTGCTACCTACGTGCAGTTATTATAAGTATTAAAATAATAATATATTTTTAAGAGTTAGTGCAGTTTCATGCCGGGTTCTTAGTTAAAGCAACCTTTCAATTTTATTTCTCATTCGTTAGAATGACGAATAAAAAGTACCTACATTGTTAGAACTTGTTAAAACATCGACACATCTAGCTTTGTACGTTGGCGCAATAAATCAAATCAAAATGTCATTTAGGAATAGCTAGTTCAGCGTACTTGTATGTAAAATTATAAGTATTTGAACACAGGGCCTTTTTTTTAACCCGCAACTAAAAAAAGGTGTGTGTACAGGTGCACTTACGAGTTATGAGCGCTGACCTTGAATGCGCAGTTGTCATTAAGGTGCAACCTCATGCAGCCGCCCGACACTCGTTTCCAGCGACAAATGTGGTCACGTGATATGTATCGATACGTGATTGGAGCGGCTGCATGACGTAATTCATTTTAAAGTCACGGGAAATTTAAAATGGGGTCACGTGACCACATTTGAATCTGGAAACGAGCGTCGGGCGGCTGCATGAGCTTGCACCTTTATAGAAGTCTGTCTCTGTCTGTCTGTATGGCGCGATGCAATAGCAAAGTTGTCATGCTTGGGCTCAAAGAATAGGCTATAGATAGATAGATTATAGAAGGGCAGGGTCTCATGAGGGATTAGAAAAGAGGAAACTCCGATATTTGAAATACGGAAAACTATCTAATAATGGGCCTGAGAATTTAATCGAAATCCCGATCACCGTGATGGTATGGTATTAAGAGAATTTTACAGGCTCAGCAACGTACAAGTGTGTAGGCAAAGGCTGTCGAGAATAAAGTCGCCAATCCTCCATTTCGGGTATGATTGGACACGCTGTGCTAGCTATGATGGGAACCTTTCGTCTCTTACTGTTTGGGACGGAGTGAAATGTATAAATGAAAATGAAATTAAAAACTTAAAAAATATTAAGAAAATATGAAAACATTAGTCTCTCAGACAAAAACAGATATTTAAACAAAACATTTAAATATCGCTTCGAACGTATCAAAACTTATGAGCACTTGGGGCACTAATTATCTACCAAGTATTTAGCCTAACTAATAGTAAATTTTCAGTCAACAAGGTGTTCCACCGAAATTGTATGAATAGATCATTCAAGTCACACACGTGTTACCTCAAAATGTTCATGCCTCAGTACTTATAATTATCATCAAAATATCATACGATGACGTATGATATGAATAGTTATTTTTACCTGTGTAGGTATCCGGCTATTAGATTGGACCCAACAGAAGGATTTTGAGTCACAAATAAATTTATTTATTACTTAACTCGCTGTTAGTAACCGATCTTTGCTCGGTAATCAGTACCCACTCCTTTCTTGTATTCAAACATGTACAAGATATTGCAATCTCACAAAATGTAGGTTTTTTATTTTGTATATTTTACAACTAAGCACCTACATTTATAGGAAAAAAAAGCTAATCCTTATCTACTTACAAATCGTTCAGGCTATGGAATCCAGTCAAATCGTCGTCTTTTTCGAGATACGTGAAATACATTTGTAGGTAAAATTATAAGTTCTCGATAAGAGGGTAGACACCACAGAAAATTATATTATATTATGTAGACAGACACACATGACTTTATTAGTTATAAATACCACTAATATTATAGATTACATCCACGTAAATCGAATCGATGAGAAAGGAAAATAAAATACTATCAAATAGACTCACCGCGTTCTTTTCTTTTTGCCGCCAATATCCACCGGTGCTCAATATCAATACACGTTTTCTTTTTACACACTAATATCACTCAATACTATAATTTCAATGTAGTTACTAAAATAATAGATGAATATTTTACAATTTCATACATAAAACACACAAAACATATTTTAAAAGAGAATGCGTACGTTAGCTAACGAGAGGCGAAATCAGTAAAAGTAGGTAGTGAAATAAAGTACTGAGTGAGTGATACATAGAAAGGATCAATGATACGCCATGATACGTCATCTATTATTACGCATTTTATTATAAAACCGTTTACCGGTAAATAAATTTGTTTAGATTGTAGATTGGCTGTATGGGCTACGATGTTGTTTCTTCTAAACAGAAAATGTAAATCTGTCAATTTTACCTTGAAAGAACTAGGGATGCGATACATTTCAAAAAACATAAATCGATTGGAATCATAACAATCCATCAACACACAAAAATAATTAAATTTTTTTCGAGTTTATTCTTGCTTTGTAAAATAAATGTATTTGATTGATGGACTGTTTTATTTTTCATTTAAGACATGGATTTTTAAGTTCAGCAATTTTAATAATCGTAATTGTTATAACAATACCAAAGTATCAGGTGTAAACAAGACGGGTAGAAAATATTTATTTCCAAACAAGCAAAACAAATCCGAATGTCGATTTTCTTAGATAAAATATCGATTCACTGAATCGATTCAGCGCTCATATTATTTTTACGACTCGAAAAATTGATTTTTCAACTAACCGATCTCAGAATCTCAGATCGCATCCCTAGAGAGGAAAAAAAACGCCTTAAGTATTGATTTCGCCGATCCGAAATATGTATGTAGGTAACCTAATAGTAGGCAGTAGCAGTTGTTCAGTCAGTAACATAGAGTTGTATTACAATCACACAAATAAATAGTTCTCTGTGCACATACAATTATACGAAAAGCGATCAAAATATGCTATAAGAAGTAGTGACTTAACACGGTGATTTAGTTTTAGATATCCCGCACGTAAACAATATGGAATATTACCATGTAGTTCCGTGGTTCAACAGTGACGAATGGAATGAAGTATACAATATAATATTCCCGTCTTCTTACACCCGTGAAATGAACTATGCAGAAGCATTGAAGTTATTGATGGTATGGAAAGCACGTTGTCCATCTCTACCATCGGGTATCGAATCAACATTGGGGTTGCTGGAAGTCCTACAATATGATAGGACCACTGATGATACAAATAACGGTCAATTCATGTGCTTGACGTACTCAGCTGCTATAATGCGTTTTGTCAATCACATGCTAGACAATGAAACAGTGAAGGGAACCAGCTTGTACCAAGCAGCTAAGACACTAGATATACCAGATTGGATTATAGATCTGCGGCATGATGCTGCCCACAATAATAACTTACCTTCTATATCATTGCTCAGGGAAGCAGCTTATATCTGCTTGAACTGGCTTGGGAAAAACTACTGGAAGAAGCATAAATCATCTATTCAAGACTATGTCGCTGGTCAAAAGGAAATACATGTTGGTGATGAAAACAAATATGCTGTTCTGATGCACCTTTGTCTCACTCTCAGCATATGTGCACATTCTAAATGCAATATTAAAAACTTATTAGACATCCCAAACCCCACAATGATAGAATCAATTGTAAATGATACAAGAGATTTATTTGGAGATTGTTTTGATTTATCTAATTTGAAAACTGTTTCATTGAAATCTTTGATCAATGTAATTGATGTTCAGTCTTCTAAGCTGCTGAAGAACAAAGACGCAGGCACTTTGATAAACAAAATCTTGCTTGGTGAAGATTCTTCATTTCTTTCCATGGAATTGCTAAATTTCTTTAGTGGAATGGAATTTAAAAAAAGAGGCAAACTCAACAGAAGCTATGTGCAATGTTTTGAAACATTACTCACTTTTCTTCACACCCATGAACTGCTCTCAGAATTTACTATGGATTTAATAAAGATAACTCAATGTGAGACCAGTAATAAACAGAAAGCCACTTTGGCTGCTTTGTGGGTGGCAGAAATATTGAAGGCCTTGGGGAAATGTAATTGTTTCATTGACAGAATGAATAAGTAAGTATTGTTTAACTCTATCATATAATATTACTAGCTGTGGCCCCGCGGTTTCACCCGCATAGATTTTTATATAATTTAGCAATAAATTAAAATTGCGACTATAATTGGAGATTTAAACTATCCTATCTCTCAAGTTGGATCGAACTGCACATGGTGTGCGAATTTTATTATAATCGGTTAAGTGGTTTAGGAGTCCATTGAGGACAAACATTGTGACACGAGATTTATATATATTAAGATGTAGTTATATTATTATAGCCTTTCTTTTTTTACTTTCAATCAAGCAATTCTTGTTTTCTATGAAATTAATACCTACAGCTATGTTAAGGATTTAAATATGAGTTGATTACAAAAATCTATTAGGTGTGAAAAAAATAGGTTGCACTCCGGATTATACTAAAGCAGTAATATGACTATAATTTTTCAGGATAAAACAAGAAGATATGATGCATAAGAAGAAGTATGAGTTAGTATCACTCTACCACCACTGGTTCCCAAGTGAAAAAGTCAATGGTCTCATGCTGAACCTGTGCAAACCTGTGCCAGTCAATTTGACAGATATGAATGTTGCTCAAACTATTTTGTCAACTTACAATCCTTATCTTGCGCACTTTGCAAAAGATCTTCTCAACCTAGTAGACCCTGAATTGCCAAGTATGGTGATTCAAAGGGTTTTAAAACTAACACAGCTTATTTCAACTCCTGAAAAGTTTCCTGTGCAAATCACATCAACAATTTATACAGAGGATGACCTGAAAATTAATGATAATTTAACCGAAGAGCTAGATGAATCAGAAGGATTGATAAATGACACGGATGACAATATTAATGATGCACTTATTGATACCATGTGGAAAGTGGCCACAAGAAAATATAATTGGGCTGCATGTCCAATAGGACAGGTGCCTTGGCACATGAATACGGATGTAGGTGAAACAACTATGTAAACTATGAATATATTAATAAAATACACTACTTCCACAGACATTATTTTATTTTTTATCCATATTTTGTATACAGTATAATGTTTTGGTTACATTTCATGACATTGACACATTCTAGGATCCCTAAAGTTAAATTGAACAATATACATGTCATATGATACAAGATTCATTAAAGATTAACATGTAGGGCAAGGTCCACAGTCAAATATTTATGACAATATAAAATGACCCATATTTAACAGCTTATTGGTCCTTAGAGAATAGTTCAAATAAACACAATGCATCAGTAGAAATATCCAAGTAATATCATCTCAAATCCTTCAAACATCAGTTCTGTTCCATTTTAAAAGTTCTCAGTAGTGTAATAACTGCAGTGTATATAAAACAATGAAAATATCAACAAAATTTACATTAACTTGGTAAACATACTAGACAAAGTAGACCAATTCACAATGACAACTAAACAGCGCTTATAAAATTATCATTTTGATTTCTTCACGCACCTGTTCAGTAGAGTAAAATCAACGGTAGTATAAAAAACAATTCAGTTTCAATAGGCACTTTTAAAATTAACAGTTGCAATGATGATAGCAGTTTCTAAAATATAAAATAGTACCTTGCTAACACGGTATAGTAACTATTTATATTTACACACACCTCTAATTATCTACACACACTTCTAAAGTGTCCATAAGTTCTAGTTGTAGCCACATTGCACAATAACAATTTTATATAAACTTAAATTAATTTAACATTATGAGTATGCTGGGGGGTTCAGAGTTGTGAAATAACACCCTTTAACTATACAATTAATTATATTACCATTGTAAACTTTACGCGATACTAACATATCAATATATTTGAAACTAAACTACAATGTTACAAGGATTCTAAACAGTAATCATAAACAGTTTAGATGTTAGGCTAGACATGGACTGCTGAAAGCAAACTGAGGCCTTACCATAAGCTCTAATTGCCATAATGGTTCTCACCTTACGAGACACATTTATATGACGTTTAAATCTGTAACTGTTGCACGAACTAGCAAGGCTATACAAGGCTTCAATGGTTCGGCCGCAGGTCGAAGGCACAGAATATACAGTAAGTACTGTGACACAACCCCAATAAAACCATATTCAACTTATATACACATTGTATTTTGACACAAATTCAATATTAAGATAAAATATGTACTTATATCAACAAGTGCAAATATATCAATCATAAGTAATGTTTCAAGTAGATTTAAGTAAATTGTATATTTATCGCTGATTTTTATTTAAAGTATTGTAATTAAAATCACTGAGATTCAACAATTCTTCGCCTTTCCTAAATAGTTCTGTCAGCTTATAAGCTATTACGGCTATGTCCAGCCTGATAAAAAGTTGAGCTATTAAATACCTCTAAAGCAACATTTAGTTTTGAACTGAATATAACTGATATATATTGTTGTCACAGAATAATTCGTTGTTTGTTAAGTTAATTGTTAAAACTAATATAAAGCGGGTAAAATATTTGTGACTTAATTATTAATTCAATAGCTTATTATTAGACAGTCTTTTAGAATGTGAAAGCAAACAATATATAAAGGCAAGGTACACTCGGTATATCCGATAGTTACGTAATTCCACGTATTGGATGACAGCACTTTGAATTTAGCGTCTTGTAATGGTCTTCCTAGGTGAAATGTAATAGCACATTAAAAATGCTTTCGGTAATACATGCAATGAAAGCTATCTATTATTTTAAAAATAATTAAAATTAGATATTACAATCTACAAACATTTAATGATTGAATCAAATGCTAATTAGTACACGAATGCAATGATTTTGTAGATTGTAATACTTTTAAAGAACAACTAAATACCAGATATGCCTTGTATATTGCCACAAGGCATATCCTAGCAAGGTAAACTGATAACAAATGATTGTAAATAAAAGCTAATGGAATGGCCAACATACTAATAAATTTGGAATCTTAAAATCTAATTGACAGACCTAAGTCACAATTCTAAAGGCCTAATCGAAACAATCTCCATCACTTCAATAACGATGAAGTAAACTAACATAATAAAATACTTTGAAACAAAGATTTACATATTTACAACTGTTATACATACATTATAGGCATAAATACAAATAAAATATAAGACACTTGCTGGAAAAATACTTGTCATAAAGCATATTACATACGTATATAACAATACACCGAAGGATACGTGGCCGGCATGTAAGAAGTTTAACTACGTACCTACGAGTTGTATAAAGCTCTAATCCTAAGTACGGCGTTTTCCTTAAGATATGGGTTATCATATACAAAGCGAAGCTCTTCGTGTAGTGTCGAAAAATTATACTAATTTAATACGAAAGTTTGAACAACACTGGATGCCGTTGGATGGGATACTCATAAATTGCTCCGGTAACGCAATGCCCCTGAAAGCATTGTGCTCTCATATACTCGTCTAAAACATCTTGTATGATAACAATATGATTTTACTTTAAATGCTTTGTACTTTCTCATTGTATTATTATTTATTGTTTTCAATATCCAGCCAAATGCATTAATCAATTATCGAGACATTAAATTGATTTGTGGTTATGTTAAATGCAATGTAGTACTTAAAAAATATGTTTTTTTCAATCTAAGAATGTGACACATACATTACGTCTTAATATATTATAAATACATACCCATTGAATTTGTAGTTATAGAAAAAAATACTGTTTTATACAGCAAATAACTTGACAATCTCTGGCACTACAGTCGCTGTAAGCCTAAAACACAACTATATGTCAACAATCATTGTTTCACTGGCAACGGGAAATATCATACCTCAAAGAAATATCAGGAACTTCAATTTTAAATTTGAATGCTTCCATACAAAGGTTTATCTTGTGTTCATATGAGTTCTTTAGGTCGTAAAACGTAAATGTATCATGTATTTTTGATGGGCTCTTTTATACCTCACAACTTCCTCTCAAACTGACTTTCAGATTGAATATAAATAAATCATATTTCGAAGCGAATTTGAAACCGTGCCGAGAACGTTATTGAATTTCATCCCAAGTTCCCATTCAACTCTGCACATGTTAAGCAAAAAAATCAAATTAGGTCCATCGCCAATTATGGACCAGCGTAATTTGAAGTTAAAGGTGCTATTAAGAGTAAGGAGCACTAACCTTGAATGTGCAGTAGTCATTGTATGGAGCGAGCACGAACAAATACATGCGCAGTCTGCCCACTATTTTCGCTGAGCGATCATAACTCGGGACGGCACGTGTGCACGTATTATATTACATATGGTTAAACATGCCTTAAGTGTATATCGGGAGGGTCTAGAGAGTCTAAACCATGATGGGATCGTCGGAGGAGAGTTGTCTGTGCAGCAGTCGCTGTGAGCGCAGCGAGCTGGCGCCGGTGCTGAGGTCGTCGGTGCTGCCGAGCTCGCCGTCGTGGTCCGTCGTTGACAACAGGTCGTCGTCTGACGTCGCTCTAACGACACATTTGTTATATTAAGACAATTTACATCTTCAACATCACCTTCCTGCCCATATCACATTTTGGGGTCAGCGTAATGTGTACTTCTCTTCCATTCCTCTTTATCAGTCTGTATCACTCTCGTTCTAACCATATCATCTTTACCGTTATACTTGTACTACGAATGTGTAGCCCTGATGATTTGTAATTCTTTACTATAGAGTAGGTACGACTATAGGTAGGAAGTGGAATGCACAAAACAAAAATGAATATCAGATCGATCGGCTTAGGGCATAACTTTTAGGATTTAATCCAGGGCTCATTCGTCAGACAAGATGCAGATGCCGTTACGGGTTATGACCGCGGAACTTGAAAGCGCAGTAGTCACTTTAGGAGCCTGTCTGTCTGTATGGCGTAACGGGATAAAAATATGTGCGCAGTAACCAAGTTCTCGCTGGGCGCTTAAACTCGCAACGGCACATGTACTGAGTTGGTTTGATGAAAATGAAATTGATTATTCAGTTTACGTCTTATGAATGTCGAAGAAGTGACCACCGGTTCGGAAACTAGCCTTCTGAGAAGAACCGGCAAGAATCTCTGTGTACTATTAATTTAGTACCTGATGAGTGCTGGCAGGTTGGAGGTGATGATGGCCTTCTCCATCTCGATCTCGTGAATGTGTCCCACTAGAATGTGTTCCTCAGGGCGCGGCGTGTTGCTGTGCGAGCGCAGCGACGACAGCCGGTTGGTGGCCGTGTGGCACGCCGTGTCCAGCGTCGCTATGTCCGCGAGCATACCACGCACCTGTACCACGGATTGCCAACTGCCTGTATTACTACTAATCTATACACATGAATTAAATTGAGGTGTCTGTTTGTTATTCCAGCTCATCACTTAATGTAAATGGAAATGTATACTGTACTTACATAAAAAAAAACTTTTTGATAAATCTGCCTGTAGGATTGATTTTTACGGGACTTTCCCTAACAGACATCTGATGTTGTTCCAATGAACTCCCAAGAAATTAAGTTTACGTGGGTGGACAGCGGGGTTTTGTAGTGTGTAGCTGCATTACTTTCAAAGGGCTACACTATTTGACTTTTGTATGGAAAAGTGATAAATTGTGGACAGATAATAAATGAACATGTAATGTACTTGTGCAAAGGGACAGTCATAGGCAGCCAGTAGTTCATGAAAATGGAAATGGATATTCAGTAAAGCATTTATGAACGTCGAAGAATTGACTACTGGTTGGGAAAACCTTCGCAAAAGAATCGGCAAGAAGCTCAGGTGGCATCATGTACATAGTCAATAATTATTAATTACAATAATTTTTTTTCAATAATGTTACCATGCGCATCTTGTCGACGAGAATGGCCTCGAGGCAGGCGGTCTGGCGCGCGATGTCGTTGAGCGAGTCCTGCGCCGGCTGCACCTTGTGCGTGCGCAGGATGCACGGCGCGAACACTATCGCCAGCGCGTTCGGGCCCATCCTGACACACACCATCACATCTTATGTACTATCACTAATAACCGCCAACAGGGTAAACCTTTTCTACACTACTAATGTTATTAAGAGGAAAGATTTATGTTTTTGTGTGTATGTTTGTAATTAATAAATTAAAAAATAACTGTGCCGATTTCTAAAAACCTTTCACCATTGGAAAGCTACATCATCAGCGAGTAACATAGGCTATATGTTATCCCCGTACTCCCACGGGAACGGGAACTACGCGGGTGAAACCGTGTGATGTCCACTATTAATATATAAAACGAACAATCTTATTATTGTGTAAATGGCTGTGGGATTTGAGCAGTCGCCTGCACCAATAGGTTTTTCTAAAAACTTAAGTGCACTAATTACGTGCTTAAAGTATATCCTCATTTAAATTACCTGTTGTGGTTTTCTCCCAGAGCAACCCTCGCCAAGTGGAATATTAACCTCTCGACCACATCGAAGTTGGGTTTCGGCAATTTTTTCAATATAGTGAATATTGTCGATACCCGTTCCTGAAACAAATAAACCATTATTTAATACTTGTAATTTAAAAGTTGAATGTGTTTCTTGAAGAACTTATGAAATAAGATCCTAAGGATTAGCCCCCCCCGACGACGGCGAAGATATTTTAATGTTATAATTGATACTGGGCGGCCTGACAGGCCTCACACACTTTTCCACCAGTGTCTTGTATGTATGTGAAAAGCTGTAACTAGCCAGATAAGCGTGAGCGGTTTAAGCCAACAGTTTAAAGTAATGCCGTAGTCTGACAATTTACAAAATACTCAAATCTATTTTTGCTTCTCTAGTAACTTAACAAACTCCAGCATAAGTGTGTATGTATAAAAAGACGGCATAGAGGCATGTGATTTAAATGTCATAGTTACCACTGGGTCTGATATCATGGCGGCTCGTATGAAGTCGTCGTAGAGGTCGAAGGTGAGCAGCGGCTCGGGCAGCTCCCGGAACAGCCCTTTGAGCACGGAGGCGCGCACGTGCACCGCGTACCCTTCCAGCCGAGACACGCCCTCCACCGGCCGCTCGTCCAACAAACGACGCAACTCACGCACCTACACATTACCACAAACCACTTTATTATCGCCTAAGATAATCCTTGGTCTAACATTAATTCCCTATCCTTCTCTTGTGATACAGATTCCAAAAGGGATGGACATAGTTTTAGTCCGACTTTGATTTAGTGTTGGTTTAAACCATGATTTGTAATATGGGAGCATGTAAACACATCGGGTATTAAAGTCACGTTTCTCAGAGGCTTATGTACCTTATACAATTGAGAAACTATCATACTATATAACGAACACAAACATTTTGTATGTTCTTAATCATTGTATAACTTTGACTAGGAAACGTTCCACTAGTTCTTCAGTAATATCTTCAAAATTGCCACTACGAACTCCTTACTCTTTCGTCCCTGTTTTCAGAAGAGATATCAAACTCCATAGTTATGAAGACATTTTGTTATGTTACTCACGAGATGAATGGTATAAACATAATCTTGTTCAAATATAATAAACATACCTTGGAGCTCAACCCGCTTTTCCTATACAGGCCTTCGGTGTAGAGGCCAGTCATTTCTATGGTAGTTATCAGTCTGTCTACCACTATCGGTATATTGCTTTCGCCGGTAGGCAGCTCGCTTAGCGGCATACCGAACACCTGAAACGTTGATTCACATGTTGCTTTCGATATCAAAAAAAAAAATTAATAGATAAAAGAAAAGTCAACGAATTGCAAACCAAAAGAAAACTTATTCTTCGTGCCTTCAGTTTATAAT
The DNA here is from genome assembly GCA_929442735.1 of Watsonalla binaria. NCBI lineage: Eukaryota > Metazoa > Arthropoda > Insecta > Lepidoptera > Drepanidae > Watsonalla > Watsonalla binaria. The sequence goes on from OV838932.1 coordinate 6,658,963, forward strand.
TGGGATCTGAAAACGTAAGCCTATGTGAACTCAATCATATCATGTCACAATATGTTACGCAAAGTATTAATTTATGGTAGGTAACTACATAATTTCTTGACAAAACTTAAGGTATACGTGCCTTCACGAGCTATGAGCGCTGACCATGAAAACGCTTTAGTTATGATTATCATGCTGTCTCAGTTCGCCTTTATGTCGCAAAGTGTTTAATTACATTGATAGGGGTTAAAGGATATTAACGTATAATTAAATAATGTACCTTTCCCCTAGTGACGACTGCACCGAACTGTTCCCTGCCGCCCGAGTCCACCGCGCCCACGATACTGGCCGACGGCGTCGCATTGTCTTTTCTACATAGCGTCGACACCTGGTGACAAACTATGTGTTGTAACATCCTTTCATATCAATAAATGTCATAAAATATGTTTGCTTCAAATGTAGACAACATTATATCTAATTTGTGATCCGACCAATTTCTATTTTGTGGTATATTTTGCTAATAGACATATATGCCTGGATTGTAATAATAAAGATATATTGAACAAAAAATATAAGTCCATGGTCTATACTAATATTGTAAATACGAAAGTGTGTGTATATCTGTCAGCTAATATCATCTACCAGAGAAAGCTCCGTAAAATTGCTCCAGCCGTTTCAGAAATAAGCTGGAACAAACAGACGACAGAAAAAAAATCTATATTTTTTTATACGCCCCATACATACTTTCATATATTTTGTTAATTTGGAATTAACTTAATTATTTTGTTAATGGAAAAAAAAATAGACACTTCAATTTTATTTATATAGATATATTACAGCTCCGAGGGCGGAGTCTCTCGTAGGGTACATATCTTGGGAGTTCTCTGGTAAAATCTAGTAAGTAATATAGTTTACCTTGGTATAGCACTTCTTGTGCGAGGCGAGCTTGCAAGTCTGACAGATGAGCGAGCGTTCAATGGGCCACATGAAGAAAGTCTTGCAGATCTCGCACTCCGTGGGTATGTTGATCATGGACAAAATGAATGTGTGCCCCTTGTACTGGATTGGGTCATCCACCTGGAAAAGTACATTTACTTCACTCACAGACATATCGTTGCAGCGCTGTTGTTTCTATATTGAATAGAAACGCTCTGCTTTTGTAATACACATCTCAAATGTTTGCGCTAACAGGATCAGAGTTCATTACACTGATGGTCGTCAACAACGTGACGTTAAATATCGTGTCTGATCAATTTGTGATAAACTAGGACATTAAACGGTACAAGTCACCGACTCAAATTTGTTTACGAAGGTGATACGACTTACACTATATACCAGACTAGGTTTTTGACTAAGACTAAGTTTATGATCGAGTAGATTAATTGAATATTGATAACATCATCGCTAATTACACGAATGTAAAGACAATCTATTTAGGAAGTGTCATATTATAATTCTGAATATAATGGTGGAAAGTAGTTCCCAAATTAAAAAAAAATCCCGATTAGACGATGACTCGAGCAATGTGGCAATCAAGCGACGGCCGAGCAACAACAATTCCTTTGATATTAGGTTAAATTGTTTGCGCAAAATGGTTGTATTACCTTTCGTTTCTTATCCTTTTTCCTCTTCGTTCTAGCTTTGTCAGTGTCGTGTTGGCTCATAAACTCGTCCATGAACCCTCTGAACGCGTTCACGCCCATTGTGATGGAGAGCGTGGAGCCTTCCCTCGCGCACACCGTCTCCATCACGTGCAAGAAGTTACCTATTAAGTCTTTGTACTTGAGTGCGGATCCTCTCGTCTCCACTATACTGTACGTCGCCACCAGATTGTCTTTGAACTCTAGAAGTGCGTGTTTGAATACCCTGTCCACCTATAAAAAATGCACACATTATTTTTTTATCGATGAAACATTTGGTGGCTATAAATGGAAGAAGTATGCCGAGTTGAAGGAGAAGAGGATGTATCGAAAGGAGGAGTAAAAGGCGATGAACGAAACAAATTTATAAAGCGAACGTGACAGGACATCTCAAAAGAACTACCATGGCCAGAGTAATTAATCGTATTAATAATGGAAACATTCGAAGCAAGATAGTAAGCAAGAATGTAGACGAAGCGAATGGAGTACGTGGCAGACAGCAGTTTCTGCCTACCCCACCAAAGGAGATACATATACACATACATAAAAGCATAGTGTATATATGTATAGTAGCTTTAAGTGCAAGTACTTGCCTCAGACTGCTTCTTATTTTCATTAGAATCCATTTTATATATCTTCTCTGTGATGAAGTTCTGCATAGCTTGGAGTTCAGTGGCATCCGAGATGATCTTGTCAGTTCTGTCCATGAACTCCGATGTGCCAGTGAGGTTGAAGTTAGATGGAACGGCTGTTTTCGATTGGTCATTCAGAAGGCTGTAATTGGAGGTGTAGAGTCTCTTTCTTTTGCGTCCTCTGGCGGCGACTGAGACCGGACTGGAACAAGGCATGGTGATCACGCCCTTGTTCTGTATACACTTGGTGTGGTACAGTTGCTTGCAGTCGATGCAGCGTTGACCTTGTGTGATGAATGCGTCGATCGCCTGATGGCAGTACACGCACTTGTCCCCTTTTGCAAAACGCGTGCCTTTGCGAAACCTTCAACAAACAAAGTTTCTCATTAATATTTATTCGAAAAGTGAATTTATATTGGTTCTTGATCAAAACGCATTTGAAATGATATATTAAAAGTGTAAGTATTACATATGGAAAGAGGATTTTAATAAAGTGATTTTTTACTTTCAAAATTTCACAAAAAATTTTTTTTTGTTGCATGGCGTATCTATATGTTTTAATGAACACTATCGGATGTTTTAATTTGTTACCTGTGTCCAGCAATCCGGAAGAGTCCGTTGCCGGTCTGTCCAATGAAGTCGGTGGAGCGAGGGTCGAGGGGCCGCGAGTCGGTGGGCGCGGGGTCCGAGTTGCGGCGGCGGAGGGCGCCCGCCGAGCTCGTACAACACACCACCGCGCCCGCGCTCGACGGAGGCACGGGACTGATCTGCTCCGACGTCGCACTATAATCATAATAATAATTCTTAAAGTCTATGGGCCAATCCTTAGCTAGCTGAACGTAAACTATTAAAGCTGAATTACTAGGGCATCACACAATTAATTATCAGAGGAGATTGTATGTAATTCGGTCGGAACCAATTGAACCCAGTTAAGACCATTAAGCGGTAGGCTGTTGTCGACTGACCCAGCGGGCTGGGTAGACCATATAACGGTAAACTGTCATAGACTGAACCCGCGGGCTTATTAGTCCCCTTGGAAAAGTGGCCTCTGAATCAAATGGTATGAATAAAGAGTGTATGTTACCGTTTGATGTCGTGGTCCTGCAGCGAGAGGGATGCGTCGACGACGATGTCAGGCGGCGGGTGGCGGGCGGCCCGCCGCGGCGAGCGTCGCGAGGACCGAACGGGCGGCGCGGGCGGACCCTCCACCACTCGCTGGGCTCCAACGCACGCTGCAACAACGTTTTATTTTACAACTGATCTATTCGAGGAGTCGCGTTTGCCGTGGGGTTTCAGTCTTGCCAAGTTGGAATCCCAGCCGCTCGTACCGATGAGAATAAAAAAAAAACTTATGTGCACTAATTTCACCCACGAGCTATACGATAATATAATTTAAGGTATATTATGAGATTATAAAACGTGTGTATAATGCCTGTATGGGCGATGGACTCACCCTCGTCACGTTGACAATAATAATCTTCGGTGAAAAGTATGTGTTGTGTGTAGAAAACATGTGATTACTTTTATAAACCTAAGTAGTGATTTGTCACACAGTGAGTATTAGATACGGTGAAGAAAAATATTGTGAGGGGGTTCCTCATATATGTATGAAGACAGGTATCATTATATTTAATATACAAATTATATTGCCTATAATTGCATATTCGTAATTATAGGCAAACGAAATGACAACGACGCGCAAAAGCTTAATATATCTTTAGACCCTATAACCATGTTAAAATTGTATGAACCATACCAAGAAAATAAAACACAAGTTTGAGGCAATAAGTGAAGTACCCCATCATCACTAGTATCACTAGCAAACCCAGTAGATACGCGATACACGTTTTATCACTAGCACTGGACATGTTGCCACTAACAAACAACCTTCAATACTGACAAGATATCTCTAAGATACTCCAGATATACCCTCTGATGCCTCATTAAGCATCCAAATAACAATTTAAAACAGCAATTAAAGTTCGATAAACATAATTTACTAATAGGTGTATGCATTGTTTACATTCATTTCAATTATTTGTCACGGATTAAGAGTTTTCTAGTTGTTTATGTCGTGGTGTTATTAACAATGTTCAATTTCCGACAACTGTGTTGACACTTATCTACTGCTTTATCTCACTCTTATTAAAAAAACATCGCCTAAGATAGACCTTGATTTAAAGTAGTTCCATCTCTTTTTGGGTTATGGATTTCAAAAAGGATGGGCATAGTTTTAGTCAAAGATTTGGTCTAGTGTTTAGTAAAAAGATGGATTGTGACAGATTGTTATTTGAAATTTTAGAGTAACATAGGACTGCATTGATGTAAACAAATCGTCGCTACGCTAGCCAAAACTCGTATGTAGATTATCTTGATTTTTATTTATATTTTTGGAAAGCAGAGCGCCATACAAGCATTTCACTCAGGTCACGAGTTATATACCATCGTGCAATTCACGCCACATAATTTCAAATAAAATAGCGCCGCTGCGCATGATTTCACAAACACATACGGTTGGGAACAGCACTCTTTCAACAAATGTTTCGGAACTAGTACGTTACAAATCGCAGCATACGAATACTTCTTTTTATTATAAAATTTATTAATTAATGTTTTATTTTTATTTTATGGGATTTGATAGGAGTACTTAATATTCGACTCAGTGCAGGAGTGATATTTGCTCAGTAACAAGTATGTATATGTAACATTAGTAAGATAAGTGATAATTACCCGTGGTGTTATTATGAGCGGGCGCGGCGGGCGGAGGCGGGCGGCGCACGGGCGGCAGGGATTGAAGCGTTCGCGTTGGTTCTAACGTCGTACTCGATAAGCTTCGTTGATATACTTGGGGCGAACTGCGTCTGTAAAACACATCGTTTATTTCAATGTGCGGTCTTTTCGTCGTTTGCCTATTTATTGTAAGTCCCAGGGGTGTTGTACAATGTCACGGTGAAGCATGTGAGGATATAACACGTGCACTTAGCGACAGGGAGGAGCACCGTGGTGTTTAGTCGGTGCTGATATAACGCTTCCGCTGCCCCCGCAACGGTAAGAGTATACAAAACGGATACTCCACTTTAAAAAAAATATATAATACTGGACAAATAGTAAGGAAATAAGACAACTATAATTTAATTGCACGAGTAATCTTAGCAATAAGAAAGACTGTACGATTTAATTTTAGAATGATTTCCAACGTTCTTTGTGCATGTTGTATACATTTATAGATCGTGCTAGCAGCTAAAGGTCAAGTAGGTCATAGCCAAAATACATATGTTTATCCAATCTGAATTCAGCGTTGCTTCAGACCAAGAGCCGTTGGCGGCAGTCACACCCTTACGGAACCTTTGTGTAACGTAAATAGTATATAAAAGGTGTTTTTTAATCATAGATCACCAGTAAATTACCTCGAACTAATTTTAGTGCTATCGGTGGTATCTGAAGGGTTCCATGTGCCCAATTGCCGTAAATATTCCTCACTGCTACTCGTCATGGAGTCAACCATCTCGGCCAGCTCTCTTTCTCGTTTCTGAGAAAAAAAAACATTGTAGACATGTTCTGCGTCAAAGTGGTTTGATTTGAGCGTACTTTGTTTATGAATTCACAATAAATTACAGCATTTATATCACTATCCAATATGGTCTCGTAATTATAAGCTTAGCTTAGTTTCGGATTAAATGGCGATGTGTCCGAGTATCCATTATTTATGCAATAAACACAAGAGACATCACTCTCTTCTTTCTAGTTGGAATACGATTGTCCAATATTATTTCTTTGCACGAAATTAACAAACAAATCTTATCAAAAAATACTACACAAAAATATATAACAAATGTTACCTTTTCTGCCAGAAGATAGTTTTGGTCTATCCGTAACCAAAGCATCTCATTGGCCAAGTCTTCGGCGGTAATTTTATTAGGCAACGCTATCCCCGCCTGTGGGATCTTGTTAGTATTCAAATTTACACTCCAGCCCTCCTCTGGCGACGACTCGCTCGCTTCTTGGTGTATTAAGCTGGAAATTATTATGAATTATTATTAGCTGCGAGAACAAAAGGTAAACATGAATGTAACATTTTTGAGAAACCTTATGGTATTATTTACCTGGTACTAGATTGCTTCAACTCTGAAACATTCAACGTCTTCAAAACTCTTCTCTTGCCGTACGTTTGTGCGGTCGAACTTTCCATTGAATTTTCCCGTTTCTTTTCCAAACTACAACATCAAACAAAACTTTCGCATTATCCCTAAACTGTGAGGCATTCAATACTGAATACAACTGATTATAGCAGTGACAATACCTTTGAATGGGCAGTGATTGCGTCGGCCTTAACTGTCTAAGCTTCTCCGCGTCCAATTGCATGATCATGTCCCTTAAAAATAACGATTTTTCAATTAACTGCAAATGTTTATCTAATAGTTCTCTCTTTATGGTAACATAACATTTACTAACGTAAGTTTTGGGTAAAACTATACTGCACAGAAACTTTACTCAGTACAATAAAACAAGAGCCCCTTAAAAAGATGTATATCAAAGAGACATATTTTACAATTCCTGGGTATTATAATGATACTAGGTCGCAAATTTAATAGTAACGTTCGTATGATACTTACAATTGTTTTATAATCTTGTCGTTCTTGAACGGCGCGTGAGTCGTGATACCTTCCCCCGAGGAACCGCTGTCATGCTGTCAACACACCGACCACGCGTTGTTTGTATGTACATGTGTGTATTACATTTAGTTACAATGGTGCCTTTCGCATACAGTTAGTAGATATGTTAACAACATCGATTCAGAGGGTTAACATGGACGCCACGTGATAATTTTGTCGATAGATTTTCTCGCACAAATGTTTGAAAGATATAACGTTTGACGAGCGCGACAATTATTCTTGTGGCGTACATGATAGGTCTACTGGATTGGTTCTATTGATAATATCAATAGAGAGAAGAAGGAATTTGCTGTTAAACTTACTTCCTATAACAAAAGTGAATAGAGATAAAATCAGATTAAGGAGCCGTCTCCTTTTTTTTTTAATTTCAATACGGTGGACGTAATTATGGTGCTTACACTAGTCTTTTGAGTTGGATTAAGAGGCTCGTCCACAAATAAGTTTGACAACATTCCTTCGACTATTTATCACCACGCATTCCGGTTCATACATGAGTCAAGTCAACATCCAGTGTATACTCAAATGACACACATGCATTCATTGAACATCATTAGTTATTTACCTTGTTATCCTTAGTGGAAGGAAGGCGTTTCCTCAATTCTGGCAGGGACTTCCGTACGAGGAATCCTCGGGCAAATGCTTGGAACGCGACGATACCTAGTTTCATTTGATTATACCAACGTCTGACCCGGCTGCCTCGGTACCAAGATTGGAGTTTTACTGCCGCCTCGTGACGAGCTATCAGCCAGTTTCTGTGGACAAGATTACACTATTATTATGAGAAATGTTGTGTGTTAGACAGATTTTAATTGAATTGGGAATGGAGATAGCTTATACTATGATTACACTAGCGATACGCGATTGCGAGATCTTTCAACAATCGAAACAATCGGAGTCGGTAAAATGTTTCATCGAGTCAATCATAGACCCGCCTTGGCCATGAAACAATAGAGGTTTTTCGATTGTTTTGATTTATTTTCATGGTATCCACTTTCAATTAATATTTAGCAGTTAAAATCATGGCCATTTTTCCATCAAGATTTCAGAACTGTTAACCTGAAACTTGTTTAAGGTTAGCTTGCGAAGACCGTGTATATATAAGGGAGGGCTTTATCGTGATGTGTATGGAAGTGTTGATATTGACCTGCAGTGGAATTGTATGAGCCGCGAGGCACGCCTCAGGGCGAGGAACCGGCGCCGCTCGAGCACCGCGCGGAACCACCGCTGGATGGTAATGATGGACGCCATGATCTGCTGGTGCAGCCGGTACTCCAGTTTGGTTTGCTCACTCTCACGCATGAAGATCTTCGTCGCACCTTTGTAATAACAACCGCACTCATATTAAAACCTCAGCTACAGCTTTTAAAATGACCAGCACCAAGAGTTTAACACACGCATTGCCTCCCTTAAAGAACAGAATCACTATTGCCAACATAGTAAGAGACGAAAGAGAGCATTATGACTTACACACCAAAGGAAAATAATACTTTTATAATGTAGTTATTTGACTACGATCTTCTATAAGGCAGACGAATTTTATTTTTATTTACGAAAATCTCACAATTTCTAACGAGAGAACCCATTGAGTCCTACCTCGTGGACCAATAGTAGAGTATGCAAAGCGAAGCAGAATTATAAATAAAATAACTCACCAAGCTGGTAGTTATCTCTGTCCAAGTTCAATGTGGCTAAAAAGTGCCTGACATCAGCTTGCGAACTAAGCAGTCCTTTCGGCAGCAGTATCCTGTAGAGTTGGATAAACTCCTCGTATGTGAGCCGAACATTGTAGCCGGCCTGCCTGATCCGAACTGTTTCTAACATGCCCGTGTATCGGAGCTGTCGCTGGACGGTCTCATCATCGAACACATGAGGTACTTTGTCACTGTTAGACTTTATACACCTGAAAATAAGGTTCAATGTTACAATTCCTGATAGATAGTAACTCTCAAAAATTTTCGCATTAGACAAAATTGCGGTCACTACTTTGTTGTTTGTTAAAAATAATGTATTTCAATACATCATCATATACAGCATCGATTGAAAGGTTTAAAAAATTTTCAATATTATTCCTTTCCTTAGCCGAATGGATAAAATTGTAGAACACAAACACTATGATTCCAGATAACGCACATATAACAAACGTGGACATGGGAGCGGTGTTTTCAATGATTAGCATACCTAATAAAGAATGGGTTGGCTTGATTGAGGGTCTCCATGAGGGACGCCAGGGAGTGCTGGAACTGCGCGGCGACCGTGAGGGGTTGTTTCCGCTTGCCCGTGGGCGCGGCGGTGCGTCCCGCCAGCGTCTTTACACTTTGCAAGTTCTTCAGACCTTTCTTCGCGCGTTCACGAGGCCTAAACGACTTGTTTTTCCTGTTAAACCCATACGCACATTATAAAACTGCTTAACATTTATTTAAAGTACATTTTAAGAGATCTCGTATTTTGTTGACTATGTTCTAGTAACTTTTTATAAATATAAATATTTGACGTCTTAATCATTAGCAATACAAGAACTCCTAAAAGGTTTGTGCACCAACCACCTAGAAAATAAATATTTATATTTGCGAAAACAATGCTATTATCATGTACATGCTAAGAGCAACGGAATTTTTCTTTTTTTTTTATTAATTCTTCAAGTACTTAATATTACTCAGCTTTTCAAACATTTGTAAAATACATGTAGCAAATGCAGTAACCTTTAGTACCTATGAAAACATATTCCCAAAAAAAAGCATAAAAATTGTGTACAATACAGACAGATAGCAAATTGCGTGAACCAATAAACGCGCTACACATTACCAGCAGTGAAATGGAAGAAGAGAAGAAAACACTTAATGGTGAAAAGACAAACATCGATGCGACAGAATGCACAGAAGTGTTAATACCCAGAGCCACCACCGTCAGACAGAGAGAGATACCCCAACCGATACACACGGATTCAACGAACACTCAACGGTACGAAACGAGATTGACACCATACAATTGATTTTTCAACGCAATGCTTATATGATTCAACATTACTCGAAATTAGGATTTTGAATTCTATGGAAATATGTATTAAATAAATCACAATGTATTCAAGTATAACTTAGGCTATCATAATAAGCCTTTTAGTTACCATATTAACGACATGTGTAGTGAGTCACCCCTCCTCACGCGAGTGGTGCGGGAAATTTTGAATAGGTTTAAACCAGATGCAAGCGCTTTCGTACAATGCACCTACAACGGAGGAAAGTATGTTTATGTCTCGTTTCATGTCGTGTGCGTCGTGTTCGCGAGTTTGTGCGTGGTGCCAAAGTGGGCACGTACATAACGATCTGGCTGGCGCGCTGGAGCACGTCGGAGTCGTCGAAGCGGTCGTCGCGGTCGACGCGGCGCGTGCGCGTCTCGGCGGTCCTGTAACTTTTAGTGCCTTTGCCGCCGCGCGCCGCACCCGCCTCGCGCGCGCCCCTAGTCACACATCAATACACTGTACTACGGCCAACGCTACACACAGTGCCACTGTGACGCATGCTTTACACTACGTGATCGACTAACACTGTTACAGGTGCCGTCACGAGTTATGATCGCTCAGCGAAAATACTGGAGATATTCATTCGTTCGCGCTCGCGCCAGACAAAACCTACAAGTAGGTACGTCAGCGATCATAACTAGTGTCGACACCACTATTACGTCTCAAGTAGAAACACGCTCTACTGACACTGCTTCTAGCGGACTTAAACATATAATATGAAGGCTGAGTTTAGACTAGAGTAAAGATAACGACAGAGGCTCCGGGTCTAATCACAGCCCGCAGACAAACAACAAGGGATGATACAGATTGACTAAATAGATCGACGTCCATGCGTTTAGATGCACATAGAACATATATAATAAGCATGCCGTAAATACGGTGACTTACGCAATTCGGTTGATTGCGAGATTGATTGACGATACTGTCACCAGTTGGCTGAGCAACAAGACACATTTCATTACATCACATAACTTCGCTTGCACAAGCTTTGTACATACATAATAAATACATCATTGTTATAACCATAAGTGATTCGATTGATAGAAGGCCACTGGCAGGAATGGAACTATAAATTATGAGGATAGTCTTATTACAATTATTTATAAGAATTACGAATTTTGAACGACTAATGAATTACATAATTTAGGCAAAGATGATACATAAAACATTGTGGATATTTAATGAAAGTTCGAAATTAATATTGTTAAACAACACGAACTAGGACATCCTCATTGTGACAGTTATTTGATCTAGCTTCTAAGGACTTCTACCTGTTTCTTCATTTATGGTACAGAAACGGACCTAAATTTAGTAGGCTAAAATTTTTTCTCATTGGAAAATCACTCAAGATATAATTTAGGGAAAGAAAAGCGCTAGGCTGCCTCTAACACCTTCTGACGAACGCATCACTTTCGGCGACGTAACATATTATAGAATATAAATGATTTAACCAGATTCAACATTTAATTATTCATCACCATGCCTGACACATGTTAATAATATCAAAAAGTTAGTTGTATTGTGGGTACATTGACCTTTAAGCGGGGACTCGTATTCTTAATGTAAATTGGACACAATGACGTAGCAGATAGAGATGGTAATAGATTGGGGTTTACCTTATAATGCTATCGTTGGGAGCATGTATAGAGGCGCGCGGGATCCTCGATGCACCGTCCACTCTATGAATTCTGTGTCGCCGGCCGGCCTCCATGAATGCAAAGTAGCCCCTGGCGAAGGACAAAATATCAATAAATAGCTTAGGTCCGCGGCGTCGCTCGAGTTTTATTAGAAATCACTCATTTAACTCGATTAACAATTATTAATCAGCAATAACGTAGCATTCCATTAGTTAAAGAATTTTTAGAATCAGTCATGTAGTTTTGGTGTGTATTCATGACAAACTGGGCATTTCATCGATTAATATATTATTAAAATTTTTCGTAAGCTGCTGACCTTATTTAGCTTAGAGTTCGGAACGCATAAATATTGACATGCAAATCATTTTATTCATTATAATAATATATTAGAAGTATAATGAAATGAACATAATATTCTCAACGTAGTATACCTGAAAAACGCTCGCACGATGGCCCATCTGAACACCGCGACAGGGTCAACCCCCACTAGTTCCCTTACGAACGCCAGCGACGAGTTCTTCAGAACACTCACAATGTCTTGTCGCATAAGGTCCAGGTTCTTTTCCCGCATCGCTGTCACCTGTACCAAAAAACATATCTCACAAATTAGTTAATTGTTGGCATTGTAGTAACTAACGTGAATAGCAAAATAAAAATAAAAATTATACTATTAATAAGCATTGAAACATAATTGGCAATTTATTGCACACCTGATTTCTCTAAGTACAAACCATTCCCGATTTCTATAACAACCCTATACGCTTTCAACCTCCCGATAGATGTCGCTGTTCATATTTGAATCGCGCTATCAAGTGTGATATGGATTAAATTAAAGGGTGCAGAATGCAAATAGTTAGCTTGAAGTAGCAAGATGTGCCGCAGCGCAGTAGCAGCCGGCGGCAGTGCAATTCATCGCAGTCTACAACACAATATCGCATAGATTATCACAATTTTTGAAGTGCAGTATAACTGCATATAATACTAGCTTTGCCCCACGGTTTCACCCGCGTAGATTTAGTTTTAAATAATATTAATATACAAAGTTTCTTTCTTGAGACGATTTAATATTTTTTGTGAACATAAAAGCGGTTATTGTGACTAAACTATGATAGTTAGAAATGAGCTCTCGCGGACTTTTTTGTAGATCTTAATAAGACCTACAAACCCGTAGTACATAATTTCGTTCTATTGTCAATAGTTTTTGCAGCGCACGCATAAATAGGTTTTCTATTTTACACCCTGGGCTACTAAATCGCAATTTTCTTACGAATCCCTAATTTTTTGAATATATTATATAGCCTAAAACCTACCACGATAAATGGACAAACACAAAAATAATTTTTGAAATCGGACCAGTAGCTCCTGAAATTTGCGCGTTCAAACAAACAAACTCTGTAGCTTTATAACATTAGAATTATCCGATATCATACTATGTCCAAAGTAGTTTAACAATTGTTTGGCATTTGTTTGTATGTGTTTAACAAAGGCGGAAAGCGACGATTTCGCAAGCCAAGCAAAATCATTTACTAAATATGATATTTATTACCTGGTATTTGACTCTGCCCGCGTAATGTCTAACGACGAAGGCTGGTTCTCTCCGTTGCGGCTTCTCATAGAACGGGTTATCTTCGTGGACGGAGTTAAATTTTTGGAGCAACGTCTCATTGGTTGCCCACGGGAAGCTGAATCAAAATTTAAAAAAATCAAAATATCTTTATTTGATTACACTTTTAACAAAGTACTTTCAAATCGTCAGAACTGCAATATGATTATGAATTAATTGACGAAGACGGTATAAGTAAAAACACCGGTAGAATTATGATGTATAGCTTTTTCTCAGCGGAAAGTGTTATATGATACCCATCTGGATCTATAAAGAAAGATGAATTCTTAACATTGTGACATGAATTAAAAAAAACTAAATCATCTGCTGCTATTTAGAAAAACTGACAGACCGAGTTTTTTGTCCTGTATATTCTATCGCAACATGTAAATAATAAAATGTCATTTTACTAACTTGCACTGGTCATCAAGCAAGCACAGCAGGCCACTGAGCTTCCCCTCAATGAGTTGGAGACAGCCAGTGTTGTCGGAGAAGCCGATGTCAGTCCACCGTATACCCTCCCGGCGGTACTCCTCCTGTTCGTACTTGAACACGTGTTGGTTAAAGTAGTGCTGGAGGTGCTCGTTCGCGTAGTTGATGCACAGCTGCTCGAAGCTGTTGCTCGGACCAAAGTCCTCGAAGCCGAATATATCGAGGACGCCTGTTGGTTTAATAATCAAGGAGTCATTCATCATTTATATCATAATAACTTGCGCCCGCGATACTGAGCTTTCCCTCCATTTTATTCCCTTTTCGGAAATTTTTTTGGAAACGTAGTAGATATATACACCCTGCCAATTTCATGCATCTGCGACCGGCGATTTAGTCTCATCTTAATAACTACGTTATTGTTCCGCAGCAATTGTTTTGTGATAATATCCTGCTTTGATTAGAACATTGTATCACACAATAATAAATACATAAATTACCTACAGAATATGACACAGTCACTGAACGGGTTGTTTATTCCATAGTTCATAAATAACTTTACCACCAACATGTCTAAATCCATAAATAGATCAGTAATTGGTATTAATCTCTCTCTGTAGAGAATCCCATGCAGTCAAAATATGTGTATCTTAGGGCCCTCATTAACGGAATGCTTTTCAAGAGCGACTGCTTCAAGTTGCATACTGCATGGCAAACAGGTCTCGTCTCGAGTGAGTAGGGTAACTAAATAATTATCAGAATAATATGTTACCTATGCTATGTCCCTGGTGTTCCCGCAGTGTGTCCTTCTTGGAGAGCAACGCGTGGTTGACTTGCATCACGATCCAGTCGAACAGAGCGCCGTACAAACACTTGGCCATCGCGTCGCGGGTCGCTATCGCTTCTGGCAGTCTGCAAAACATACCAATACACATCAACTACATATAATATATCATACACTGAAGTAGAAATTGTGTATGGAAATGGGTTGGAAATTGTAGAGAAAAAAAGGAAATGTATCATTGGAATTTCATTGCGACATTGGGGGTATGATACAAAACCAAAATTCGTCAAAGGCGACAAACATGAGTATAGCCCGCCTGATGGTAAGCGGCTACTGCAACCTATGAATGATTGTAACAAGTGTCAATCGCGTGTTTTCTCCCTTATAAAGAACTAGCGGACGTCACGCGGTTTCACCCGCGTAGTTCCCGTTCCCGTGGGAGTACGAGGATAAAATAAAGCCTATGTTACTGATGTAGCTTTCGAATGGTGAAAGAATTTTAAAAACGGTCCAATAATTTTTGAGCCTATTCATTACAACCAAACAAACAACGTTGTCCTCTTTATAATATTAGTGTAAATGAAATTCCCGTGCCAAAGTAATGAGAACTTTTGCGAGCAGTACTTAACGCATTATTTGCATACAATCTTCTGTTAGGTACAGTCCACAGTCGGGCAGTTCCAAATTTCAAACGGTAGATTCTGTTATGCCTTAAATATAAAGTCAAGGCATGCCTTTTCGGTAATGGTAAGTAATTCCGTACCTGTAGTTGATGACGAGCGTCTCCCCCGAGGCGCGCGCCCGCTTGGAGGTGAGCGCGGCGAGCAGGGTCTCCTGGCGCACGCGCAGCAACGACGATATGAGCGACACCACCTCCGGGTTGCGCACGCCCACCGCCTCGTCGTGGTGGTATGACTTGCGCTGCGGCTGGAACTCTACGTTACCTGCAATACATATTCACTTCCTACAATTCTTGGAGCACGACTTTCCTATTTCAAAAAATTATGATGATGAGAAAAATAATCATTTAGATAGCGCCGTGAAGGTAGACGTAGCCCTAATTAGAACATGGTGACCTTGTTCAGTTCAATGGTGTCCTTGTTCAAGTAATGGGCACATTTAGTCATAACATTACAATTGATTCTATCTTCTCTTAAGCTCGAGACACTTGCTAAGAGCAAGTATTACATTATAAAAAAATATATAATGTATCACAGAAACAGTTGGACCAAGGACCAAGGACCCTTAGTCTGTGTTTTACAATAAGGGGGATATACTTTAGTGAGCAATGAGGATTGTATAATTAAGAGGAAAACTGTTAGTATGTACAATATTAATATTTGTATTATTAAATAGACAAATGGATAATGTTACACATTACGAATATCGAATAATTAGCATGTCACAATACAAAGGTCAGATAGCAGTTGATTTGTGTAAAAAACCAGGTGTTCAGCCACATCAGGTTGAATCAAGTGCCGATCCTAATAATGTATGGAATAGGAACCGGTAGATGATAATATCCACATTATGTTTGGAAAGAAATTATTCTGCCATTATCTGTATGATCAGTTATTAATAAACATTTGGAATTTCATTTTCGATTAAGCGTTATCACTATAGTAAAATTGACGGCTAATATTTATTATGTGATAAGTGATAAGAGCACTTGAAATAGTATTAATATGTTAAGCCAAGGATGTAATAGCACTAGAGTATACTATAATGTACACTCACCTAGGAGCAGAACGGCTGAGAGCACGGCGAACAACCTGCGCTGCTTGTCCATAGTAAAGCCCACCATCTCCATGGACTGTTTGAGCCGAGAAAACTCATACAGCTCATCTGTACCGGGCACGTCACTACACCCGGTCTTGGACAAATAGTTATACTTGTCCACGCTGAGCAAGTGCAACTGCTCGCGCTCCTGCTCCGACGCACCGGCCAATAAATAGTAGAACACATGGTAATTCCTCTCGTTACGACCCTGGCTGCAAATACGCGACTTTTCCAACAAATACTTCTGCACCACAGCTCCGTGAACCATGCCATTTTCCTTATAATTAACCTGAATAAACTTCCCGAAGCGACTTGAGTTGTTGTTGTGAGCAGTTTTCGCGTTACCGAACGCCTCTAACACTGGCCCCGCACTCAATATAGTCTGTTCGACACCACTACCGTGAGAACCCTTCTGACTGAGAGCTGTTAAATGATGAAGTAAAAAATTGGTGCTCTCAGTTTTGCCTGAACCACTTTCACCACTGATCACTATGCATTGGTTAGTTCTTTCCCGTAACATGCAGTGGTAGGCAGCGTCGGCAACGGCGAAGATATGCGGCGGGAGGCTGGAGCCTATTCGCTTGTTCTGGTATAGTTTGACGTACTTCGGGTTGTAGATCGGGTAGAACTTGAACGGGTTGAGGGCTATCAATATCGATCCGACGTATGTATATATGTAGCCGGCCGCGAACCTCGCCCGCAGGTTATCTAGTAACGTCTGTTCGTTGAGCTCCGGCAGCTGGCACAGGTCGGGGTATTCTCGGTCTTTTGGCTGGTACAGGAACCTCTGGAAGTAGTCCTTTATCAGCTGCGGGTCCACTGAGAAGTTCTCCATCCATGGCTCATCTGGGATTTTTTCGCGCAAATAAAACCTGAAATTTAAATTCACTCTTTGAGGACGGCGAAAATTAATCACAAACAGAGACAAAAATAGTGTGAGTACTTTTGAGTCATGTTTATTAACTCGGTGGAGAGCTAAATATTTCCGAGAAGCAATGTATTATTAAAATCCATGTTTGCGACAACGCGCTAGTGCGATGGGCAGGATGGAGACTGCGTTATCGCGGCGCTGCCGCAGGAAGAGTGAGTCACACACTCTGGGACATTATCCCCAATCACTGCTCCACGTACCTCTTCATCCAACTACATCAATTTATATAACGCTAATTTTATTTAACTTTATACGATAACATATCAATGTGTCTATTTACGTCTAAGGCATAGTTACATACATTAGCTGCATATTTATACGGAGAATGGCGGTAAAGTTACATGTAGGTACGGTATATTATGCACGCTCGCAGACTTGAGGATACAAACATTTTAATGATAAAGTACTATTTAAGTAATTGTACGTCATTACAACACATCGAATCACTTAAAGGGTCTGTAGAATCAATGTGTAAATAGCTTTGCGGTGACAGGACAATTAAATGAACGGATATAATGTGCAAATAGCCGATGCAGGTGTAGAGGCAAGGTTAGACGTACCTCTCGTAGCGAACATAAGCACATAATTATCGAAGGCAGATACGCCTTACGACGCTAAACCAGATTTTCACTGTTTTACAGCATGCATATTGAGGAAATATTTAAATATCCAATCAACTGCAACACTTGCAATAAATATCATACAATTATTTTTTAGTTTAACTAATAACTTAAGTGATTAAGGGGTTCTCAAATTATTCAAACGTGGAAATAAAAAAATACTAAAATTATCTATTTATTTTTACGTAAAAGTTATAGGAGTATAATCGTAGTACTTATAGTTATAATAAGAGTAAAGCGCATTACATTATGTCGAAGTGTTATATTATGCGGATAAACAGACAGACGAGACAGGTACCTTTATTTTATGCTGTGTGTTAAAAATAAATATCTGTATCTGGCCCAAATTAAAATTAATAACAACAATCATTGCTTTTTGACCTCAAGGCAAATCTTTATCAAAGGTTGAGACATGAATCATTAACCAGCTGCTCATGACTACATTTCCATATAAAATAATTTAATTGTGTGCTATCTCATATTCATGTAACAATTTCTCGTAAATAACTCACACAATAATAAACAGTTTTTTTCACTTCTCGTGTTAACCAGATTTCATACCTTTATTATGATCCCATGGATTTATGTTTTGTTATTTTCTGATGATATTCAACTACAGTGACTATCATGCTCTAAATATATTTCAGTTATTTTCACGTATCTGTACTAACTAAGTAAATGACGAATACACGAGTTATAATGAAATTAATGAATTACCTGTGATATTGTCCGGAATTGCTGGAGTTGTTGTTGGGCCAGAGCAGCATGACCGCGACGGGAGACTCGTTCGGCCCCAGACGGCGCTCCTTGCACTCACCGCTAACCGTGTCTCCCACCACCTACATAACGCACCTCAATACATTTACCGCACCCGGCAGATGGCGCAATTAACTCAATATTAACATGCCCCAATAAAATAAATTGTACCATGCAAATTAATAGCTCTTTGATCACGCGTGGAAAGATCGTTAGAATTTTTGGAATATGTCCAGCAATTCCAAGGATACAGTACTTTTGTTGACATAAAATTTATAAAGAGATAATAAATAATAATTAAAATAGACCAAGATTACAGCAGCTGGACGCTTTATTTAAATAAACATAGAATGAGCACTGAAATTGCTCATTGATCGGAACGGTTGTCTCGAGGAGCGTTCGGACACACGCTTCATTGATGATAAACCAAAGGATATGACAATTATCTGGTAAAAAAGGAATGACTCATCTTAGAACAAAAAGTAATTGCCATTGTTGCTGATACAAATATACATGAAAACTTAGGGCTTATAATTTTATATTGTTTTGTTAAACCATATACAGAACTGTATATAGATGGGAGTAATATAGTACTATATAATATATCATACAGAAAAATCCCACATGAAACATAGTCAATGAATCACTATATAACATAGACTAATAAGCTTCTGTGTTCTAACAAGCATCTTAAGTGGATTAGTCGATCAAAACCAAGGCCACACACTGCATGATATAATCTAGTCCTATTAATGCCCAATACACATAAAATCATTCCATAAATTAGCATCTTACTCCGTAATTAGGATTTGCCTGCTAATATCATCAATTATCATTATGTTAGCAGCTGATTATTCCATAAAATCAGCAATAATTGACAGGCAATGATTGCAAAGTTATTTAAAAATTGCCTGAAGCAAGTTGAGATTTAATGTGCAATCAGTTGGGGTTCTTATACATAGGTTAGATTACCACTGTGAGAAGCAGTAAAATATTAAGCATACAATAATTAAATACTTCTATTGAGTTTGCAATGCAATTTGGGGCAGGGTGTTTCCTCAGGGTATATACAATAATATCTGTGATGTGGCAACTTAAAAGTTAATGTATGTTATTATTGTTATTACTTTGTGTCTTTTTTTTACTCTCCTGTGTGAAAAATTAAAAAAATATTTCTTTCTCTCATGTATCCTTATAAGGTTTAGTCAATGCCATTATTTACTCACTCATTTATAATTATATCACCTAATTTCTTTCATATAAATGAGCATACCTCTGCCAGTTCGTAGGGTCCTGTGGAGCCATTGGTAAGGTTGAGTTTCTCAGTGATGCAGCAGACTATTTCCTCTGAGCTTGTCTGCTTGGAGGCCTCAACTGACAGGGCCTCGAAGTGTTCAGACAATGCGCCCACATACACCTGAATTGAAAACAAATATTAACCCATTTATTATTATAAGCCCATTTATTTTTGCACTGAACTTATGTCCAGTAACCTCACCCCACATGCTTCACAGTGAAGGAAAACATAGTGAGGAAACCATATGTCTGAGATATAATTCAGACACATATGTATAGTGCCTGAGATATGCTGATGGGACCCTCTCTCTCACCTTCTGTCACATTAGCACTTGATCATATTCAGGGAAATGTGGGTTTTGATGTTACAGCACCTTTGCTTACCCCCCTTATAAAATGGCGTGAGCTTATTTATTTTATTATTTATTTATAGAGCGAATGTGACCGGAAGTGTCGGTAGAGGGCGTCCAAGGAAGAACTACCATGACCAAATTAATAGTATTTTTCAGAAAGGTCAAATTCGGAGCACTTGTAACCGAAGAAAGTGTATGAAGAGATGCATGAATGTGGATGAAGCGAAAGAAGTATGTAAGGATCGTGTGGCAAACAGTGGTCTCTGCCTACCCCCATGGGATACAGGCGTGAGCATATGTATGTATGTATGTTTATTATTATTTACCTCATTAAGTATTTATATTTGGTGGTCATATCTAGGATGATTATTTATATGCTAACTGAAATAATTTCTACAGGTGTCTTACTTAAGAGTCGTTACTATGCTAAATGTTCATTTACAGACATCTAAGTGTTTCACAGATATATCAATATGACTGTTATCACATGAATCCCAGACAGTAGTTTAGATTTTTTAACATCATTATAAAAATGTATATTATTCATAAATATAGCAGTTTTAAAAACACTTTTAATAGTGGGGGTAACTGCAGTCAGACAGACTCATCAAATGAACACTGGGTATTCAAGGTCAGGATACATACAGGAGCACTCATAAGTCTTGACTGCACCTGTATGTATCTTGGTACCCAAATCTTGAAAGTGATTTTCATCCCTAATCAAATTTACTTAGAATATTATGTTCCTATTTTATGTATTGTATGGATGTTGTTCAACATTAGTGAAGCCAGTATGAATTCAAATTTGGCTTAGTAACAGCATTCTTTCACATAATACTCATTAGATATGTGAATATTATCTTTAAGGCATTAACTCCTTTGCCTTTAGAGTATACTTCATTATAATTTGCCATAGATGTGGAATTCTTTCCTCATTATTAACAGCACTTGTGTATGTAGTCATAGTGATGTTCCAAGCTTTGCATTGCTTGATGAATGTTTGAATAAGTGATGGCTGTTGCATACCTTAATACCTATACTGACTATGGGATATTACTTCCACATATTGGCAAATTATTATGATTCAAATGTATTATCAATTCAAGATCTTGAAATATGGGACAGTAGCTTTCATCCACTACTAGACTAGATGTTATCCACAAGATTATCAGTAGTTTTAAGTACTGCAAGAATGACATGGAGTACTATAAGATAATATTAAATGATTCAACAATTTGGTCTTAACACATTCATTGCTAACATTGCATCTTCTTCATAAATTCTCTAACAGTTTGACACACAGATGCTTTGTTAGCAGTGAATGCTTGTTACATGAAATATGGTTACAAAATATGTTGTTTAAAATTATAGGTAATAGCATATTTCTCCCATTTTGGGTATAGGGCCTAAAGTGAGCGGCAGATGACTACACTCACTTCTCATAAATGTATATAATATTATTTGGGAGGTTAAAACTAATTTATATATTCAAGTAATTAAAACTAGTTATAAGTACCACTTAGCCCTAATTGGTGACTTGTAATAGTGCCTCATCTTTGTGGCAATACTTCCCGTATTGCCACAAAGATGAGAGTCTATAATTATGATGGTTCACAATTGTTTTGAATGAATGTGTAGAAATGGGTAAGTAGTTTTCCAAAATAGATGAGTGTATTGCATCAACATAAATGCCACACATGGTATTGCAAATATTGGAACATGTTACTGACCTGCACAATATGTCTGTGATTCTCAGAATGAGCCATCCTGCGTCATTGTCCTAATCCTTGTAGCTAGACTCAGTGCAAACACCTCTTATCATTCCTCACACCCCTGCTGTATATCATCACACATTCTAGTGTGTTTAACTGCATCTCAGGTAAGTTTTACCTTTCTCTGTGTAACTTTTACCTTATTGGAACTTAGGGACACCCTTATTCAAAGGTATTAATTTTATGATTTTGACTAATAATAATCTGTAGCTCGGTCGCTAGTGCAATAACATGCAGATTTTACAAGTATGCACCTGACCCCCACAGTGTCGCGCAGGTAGTCAACCGTGACAAGTTCACAAAATATCCATGGCTTTATGGGTGATCTTTGCTTCCAACAGCACCTGAACTGTTCAGGTTCTTATCGCTGTTATTTAAAACTTAATAAGAAATTAACAGCCGAACACAAAGAAGAGAAATTTCCGATTTGGGTCACATGCTGATTGAATAGAACGGTCACTTTGATCTCTTCGAGGCATTTAGTTGGGATTTCACAGTTAATATTTAGCAGTAGATCACTAAAGTCGTCCACGTAGTTAAGCTCCGGATACTCGACACACTATACAAAGTTATAACAGTTAAAAAACAACACTTCGGACACAAAACTGTAGCGAAATCGGTGACTCCAACAACCTGTTATTTGTCAAACACCACTCTCCCCGATGCACCTCATAAACGCACCATAGAAAAATGTATTAGAATGTAAACAAGTGAAACGTTACTAGCGTTGTGCACACTCTAATTAATGTTCGTATCTTATTTCAATTTACATTTGTACAGAGAAATGAAATCTATTGAACCTCCATTTTTATTTGTGTCCGACTTGAATCGTGTATCAATCTGTAAGTTACCCGTTTAGAAAGCTTCTTACAAGCTTGTAAAATATTCTTTAGCTTAGACACTCTGTAATGAGTCGTATTATACGTAACATAGACAATTGGTAAATCTATTTTTTTTGTCTAGAATAATCATGGAGAAAAGTTGAAAATCACAAACGTCACTTCGTTTGGTATCCTGCTTCCACAGACATACAAGCCATACGTTAGCCTTATGTCTATTCTATCTGTAGTTTCAACCAACCAAACATAAACGAAAATTGTTTTAATGTTAATAAAATTTGAGATATTTTAGGTTTTATCTTTCGAATTACTCCTTTTCCCCATAATGCCCATCTCGGAATCATTTCACAAAACTTCAGCAAGGAAGAGCGACTGTATTATACCTTTTAAATTGGACCTTTTTGTCTATGTATAATGCACCGTACCATAAGCACAAGTCGCAATGAACATTGTAATAATTATATGAGGAGGATTTTATTGTAGAAAATAAAAGTGTAGTCTATGGTTTTAGGCGGAAAATTTAAAATGAAGTTTGTTATTTATGTAGAAGTTAAGTGTTTTTTGATTGGCAAGGAAGGAGCCCTCTTGACAGCGAGGAATCCAATGGGTTCCTCTACATATTTTTAACAATTTACAAGATATTTTTCTCAACAATCACTTGACATTGGCGGAATATTTTTACTTAAGCTCATCGCCATTAAATAAATAAAGGAAAGGAAAGGTAAGTGTTTTATAAAACTGTGGTTTAATGCAAAAAAAAATTACTAGGCTTTCTTTTGAGATTTTGTTTTGAGTACCAAATAATCTATCCTCGTGCAAGTTTAAAAATATAGATCGACTCACATAAATTACAAAACGTTAATTGTGTACACGTACCCTATCTACCTACGTTCCTGCACACGACACAGTATCAACGATACAACAATATCATAGTGTTATTTTATTTCAAAAATTGTCTCAGAAAATAATTTTGATAGGTAACGTAGCATAAACATATTTTAACAACATGTTTGTATCGTGGAATTACATAGAAATGACTTAACATGAGATAAAACACGTTTTAACATGTATTTATAAATCCGAATCGATAGCTTAACTTACTCTGTTGAAAATCGGTGCAAGGTAAGTACCTAACTATTTTTCAATCGTTGCGTAAAGTAATAAACCTCAACTTTATTGCTTATTCTTCTTAATTCATACACTGTTGTAACATGTGAGCACTTATTGTACCTTAATTATCTTACCTTTATTTTTTATATCCTTATATAGAGCACCAATGGTGCTTATAAAAGTCGTGGTGGTCTCGGGGTCTGAGTAATCGCCTGCTACGCAAGCGACGCAAGTTCGAATCCCAGCGGAGCCTGTACCAATGAGTTTTTCTAAAAACTTATATGCAGCGATTTCACACTACGTGCTTTACGGTGAAGGAAAACATCGTGAGGAAACTTGCATATGTCTGCGAAGTTATTCAAAGACGTATGTTTAGTGTCTGAGACGGCGATGGGCTCACCCTCTGTCACGTTGGCACTTAATAATATTCGGTGAAATGTGGGTGTTGTTGTTATAACACCTCTCATTACCCCTTCGGGGCCCTTCTGGGATGGCGTGAGCATATTTATGTATTTTAATTTTTTAAATACACCTGTGTATGCGGACTGCGAAAAAAGTACAGGGTACTATGTACTAACTTTTGACGTACCTTATATGAATGGTGAAAGGTATGAAGTTGCGTGCTGCTTAAACGATCATAGTTGGCACCCAGTTGTCTTTCAAAAGTTGTAGGGATTAATCAACAATCATGG
Source organism: Watsonalla binaria (assembly GCA_929442735.1). NCBI lineage: Eukaryota > Metazoa > Arthropoda > Insecta > Lepidoptera > Drepanidae > Watsonalla > Watsonalla binaria. The sequence goes on from OV838932.1 coordinate 6,683,504, forward strand.
CATCCATAACACGTTACTCACAATCAAAACACTTTATTTATGGTATTATTTCAAGATTTCGTGCTCTAAGCTAAGCAATAAATACTTATATTCATGTATACTTACTCTACGTAACAGCTGACTTTTATTATTATTATTAAATAAGGTTTAATTTAATTTCGCGAAAATTTAAGAAGTATATTTTATATTCTATTATTATTTGCTTCCTTGTTTTGTATCCTATCACATATTTAAAACCTGTTCTATTTTTTAGGTCAAACCGTAAGTATTTAATAACACCACTGCTTTAATTTCTAGATATTGAAACAAGTATAAAGATTTCCAAGATTTTCATTGATTCTATTTTATATCAAACTAAAATTATCTTAAGTAGATGTATTACTTGCCTACTTATATATAAACTTAATTATATGTACAAGACACAATATTAACTACAATTCCAAAATAACGATCCCTCGGGATTTATTACTTAATAATATCCCGATAGGAATATACTTTAGACTTATGTGTTTGAAGTAGTTAAATTACTATTTAAATTGTATTTACATTTATTATATCGTGAGGTACTTATACATAAGCAACAAAATAAAGATCTCTTTAATAAATATAGCTAATATGCTAACCCGCCACCCAGCTTCACTTGGCTGCTACTAACAGCAATGATGCTGGGTGAGGTTCCAAAAAATCGCAACGTTTGTGTTTGCATTCTAAAATATATAAAGAATTAATAATATGTCCAATTTTCTGCAAATAAAATTGGGCTTGGAATGTTGAGCGTCTCATTGAAGTCACACACATACATTGTCGCACATGCTCCACTGTCAGTTTGCAATATTGATTCGATCGGTCAAACCAGCCTCTAGTATACAATCACAAGAGAATGATGCCCCTGGTAGATCTCCGATGTGTGGTGTTATTGGTGGCGGCGCGGCGGGCGGCGGCGGCGGCGATAGCGGCGCGGCGGGCGTGCACGCGGCCGTGCTTGGCGAGGTGGTCGGAGCGCGCGAACCGCTTGGTGCACTCGGAGCAGCGGTATGGCTTGTCCCCAGAGTGGCTGCGGCGGTGGCGCGCCAGCTCGTCGGAGCGCGCGAACCGCCACGAGCACCCGTCCCACGTGCACTGGTACGGCTTCTCCCCGCTGTGGCGCCGCAGGTGCGCGCGCACGTGCGACGCCTTCGCGTACAACTTGCCGCACTCCTCCACTGGACAGCGAAACGCTCCCAGCTCAGGGCAGAACTTGGGCTCGCCCCATGTACGAACTTTTGTACTTGTCACTACATCATGATCCTTATCCCAATCCTTTTCTGACGATAAGTAATCATGGGTATCCAGCGCACAAAATGATCTATCTGGTAACACAGCGTCCGAATTAGACGTCGGTATGTCGTTGCTGATATCACTACCGCTCATAGCTTCCAACAAATACTCGTCGAGCACGCTCTGGTCCAAGTCTGCGAAGTCGAAGACGGGGGAACTGGCGGCGACATTAGAGTCTTCCTTATTTATTTCACTAACACCAATTACGAAACTATCACAATTGAGGTCCAAATCACTGAGTGGCCAGTCGCTAGCGTCCGAGTCGAACGACGAGGGCAGCTCAAAGTTTATGAGGCTCTCCGCCGGAGAGTACTCGAAGAGCATTTGATCGTTCACAAGTGCGTCTTCAAGAACCAGGCCGCTCCAATCCGAGTACATTGTGATTCTGAAATTGAGAAATATTTTAGTTGGGTACCCGTTCAGCTGTACGTCGATATGAGAGTACAAAACACTATAAGGGAATGTATACTAACGATGTGCAGCTTCGTGGTGATAATCACAAATGTCAATCACCGAGAACACATTGGCTCGTAATATAAAAACAAATCGGATATGTGTATGGGATAAGCGTGGAGAGGCGTGCGGCGCGTCCCAGGAGTAGCACGAGTGTGGCTGCGCCTGCGGCCGCGCCGAAGCGCCGGACACCGCATCGGACGCGCGATAACAACGATCGGCGATTATCGGCGGATCCACATGTGTCGATGCGCTGCGCCAGCCCTGTAGCCTGATCACGGATACTACTTACTTTAACTGCACCATTAACCAATCTGTCATCATACACATATTATTATATGACAAACTCAATGGCTCCATTCGATGGAAACCTTTGATATGGATTCATACGATGTTGGGTTAATAACAAATAAACATCAGTATAAATCTTGTTTTGTTTTCGCATACATTTTAACACAACGCAGTGAGAGAGATAAAACTCGAAAGTATCAATTAACAAAGCAGTTTATTCAATATAATTGAGACTCGCATCGTCATTTTGACTTGTTATCGGTTGTTCGCCCGACCTTATAGTTCTTTTACCTAGGTAAGTTGCTACCTAGGTACGAATGAATACAGTTGTTTATATACCTACATTGTTGTGTTGTGTTTTCCTATAAGGATTAAATTAACTTTATAATAAAGGACACGTAAATGTTCCATTTGTATGTTCGAACTTTGTTCGAGCTCTACTTAAAAATCCACAGCCATACAAAACCTCCTGTATTTTTATATGTTCACAAATAATGTTAGAGTCTCATTACTCATGAGTGCAAAACTGCTATCATTTTTCTGCAATTACGCACGCGTAGTCGCTCGATCTAGTCAGTGTGCGCCACATCCCCTGATAATGATATGTCCAGCTATTTTTCGGCAACAGCAAAGTCCACCACCTACGTTACGTATCTTACTTGAAAACTATGAGTCAAAGGGACATGTCTGAACTGCGGAAGTTGTGCGCCCCCGCTTTGTATACACCAACACAAAAGAACCTACCAATACGAGTACAAATACGTACCAAGTGATAGATATCTACCTAGTACCCACCGAAATAACAATAATTATAACTAAACTTCTTACCAAAAAGAATTTTAAATAAGTAGTTAAGTTACTCGAATATCTCTGAAATATTTATCAAGACCGTTATAGAGCATGTCTTGACATACATAAAGCATGTATGCTCCCAAGTTGCTTAGCAGTTATCCTGCGTTACAGTTTTGAAAAAAAAAGAAAAAGTCAACAATCATACAATTAATAATATAATTGTTTGACTGATGAGGGTAACATTTTGTGTGAGTGGAATTCATTCACAAATCGTAGCGTATTCCTTATTGTCGTATCTGCGGTTCGAAGCGTTAAGTAGTATAGTAAAATGTTCCATCCATTCATTCACCAAATTGATATAGCCCGGCACACACTTATCGCTTTCATTTTATTACTCTCATATGACCCATTTCACTAGGAATCACCGCTAGACGACCTATTTATTAAAAATCTAGATTAATATAAAAAATGGGAAAGTTGTCTCTGACCACTGGTAACAGACACACAGAACAGTATGTGTGTCTGTTACCTTTTCACCTTAAATTATGCTAAAATTTGTCCCTGGTAAAACCAGTTATTTGCAATCAGTTCATAATCCACCACCGACCACTGTCGTTCGTACTTCCACATTATATGTAGCAATAGCGGACGTCACGTGGTTTTACTCGCGTAGTTCCCGTTTCGGTGGGAGTACGGGGATAAATAATGTAGCATTCTAATTGTGAAAGATTTTTTTAAATCGTTCCAGTACTTTTTGAGCCAATTCGTTACAAACATACTTACATACCTTTTTTTTTTATCGTGGAGAATCCGTTATGGATACACCAACCGCCGCGGGGGCAGCGGAAGGGTTATGTCGGAATCACACCGACTAAACTCCACGGTGTTCCTCCAAGTCGCTAAGTGGGGGGGTGCACGTGATACGTCTTCACATGCTTCGCCGTGACCCCTCCAAACATACTTACATACCTACAAATCTTTCTTGATTATTATATCTTGATTAGTATAAATTAAACTTCACCATAGTTTTAATATTTTACATTAAATTCCTTATAAGATGCCAAGCATTTTACTACGAGCCAATCTAGGGACCGAACAACCTTAACCTGATACTTCTCGGTTCAACAAAAGGATATAATTAGTTAGGTACTCATATTATTGGTTTGGTTGGCACCACTCGTCTGATGGCCGGAGTTGTTTAATAGGCGCCTATAAGCTATGTATGGATATGGTAACCGCTTATAAAATAGATGTAGAATGTATGTACTCCTGAGGATACAGGCGACTGGGACCACTAGCTAACTGGAACCGCGATCGCAGATGCCTGATTCGCTTTTATTTATTTTTAATAGGTATAGAATGTATGTAATGTGCCCAGTATTATTTTCGATCCGCGCACTGCGAGAGCGAGATAGATAGGTATGTAGGTGCCTAAGAATTGAAAAAGAGGTATGATGAGCAATTGCCACCAGCTGTGCTTAGTGATCGCCTCAACACATATCTATCTCTGCATGAAGGACGAAGGTCGAAATGTTGCTATAATAAATTGCTAAGAACCTGTCGGTTTACAACATTGAATATCAAGAAATACAAAATTCAACAAGGACTATTAATTATTAAATTTACAACCGTAGGTAGTAAAGTCCGTATGCGGCATAGCACAAACTTTTTGCAAATAGCATATAGTGCGCTTACTTATTCACTACTACTACTGACGTATGCTGAGCTGCTGACTTCGCCGTACGTCTAGTGGTCTCATGCGATACTGCAGAACACATGTTCTTGGATTCGATCTCCAGATCGGGCAGTCTTTTTGTAACAGCCCGGAGTCCGGATTAGTTCCCGGCTCAAGGTGAGGCTCGCTCCCATTGTGTGTAGTGAGCATATGTTCGTATTAAAAATAATGGCAATACCTACTAAAAAGTCATCTGACACATTGAAAAGTACGCAGATTAGATTACGTCACGCACGCTGCGAGTGCGTTCGTCTAGCCGGCGCTATCGGGTGCGGCGGCGGTGGCTGGTACCGCCAACATCTGCTCCAGAGCTGTGGCTCAGAGGTACTGCTCGTATTACATTGACGTATATTTTACCTATGTTTACTAATGTAAACAATACAACTCAACCCGTTCACACCACGCTTTGGCTATATTGCTTAGGAAGGGTCATTAGGAATATTGTGCCCGGGATGTTGATCATCAACTTTATATCGCAATAATTGATGAGTACTGTTAAGATGAAAAATATCACTCAAACTTTATTTACCTACGCAAAGTATCATCAACAATATTATAACGTCATAATTGTCGAGTTTCCCAAAACTAGATAACATTTCCCGTTAATGTTTTTCGTAGGTTGATATAAAATTATGTAGGTATACGTAAGTATTCGGACTTTAAATACACAATGAAAACGCTACCTTCTGTTATTGGTAAACAATGTTAAATTGTATGCTGAGTGTACAGTGCGAGACGATAACAGCTTCGGTGGCTGGTACCGCCAGGATCTGTTGCTCGATCCGGTTACCTACGTTTTTCTGCGATATTGGTAGGCACACGATTGGCGCAATAACATTTTGGCGACCAACATTTCTCGTCTCAATTCAATATTATTTTGTATTAATTATTTACCTATGGAATACAATTTCTGAAGATATGGATATAAGGTGTTATTGTGGCACGTAGCATGTGGCGGTGGTCTCTGCCTACCCCCATGGGATTCGGGCGTGAGCATATGTATGTATGTGGCACCCAGCAATCCTTTACCAATACACCTACAGAAAAATTACATCAAAAAATCTTAAATTACCCTAAAATATAATGTCATTATGTACCCACTCACATTTCACATTTTACAAGAAATCTTTGGCAAAGTGAATTAAATAAAACCTGAATTAATGTTGCTCTCCATAATGTCTCACCGCAATGTGGGATATTTTCATATCAGATGGCAACTATGACCATTATGTAGGTAATGGTATAGTTGGTGACTTGTGTTGGATCAGTTGTTTGCTTATCACTAAAAGTTCTGCAAAAAACCCCGTAGGTATCGAATTTAATGTCCGTTAGAATTAGATAAAAAAGTCATTACACATTAGTTTATCGACTATTTTGCCATATGGTATAGATCATCCTAAAATACGTGTCCATAGCATGTGTAATTACCAAATTATTTTTGATATGGAAAAGTTGTTTTTGTTATTCAGCCGTGATATTCTGTAAAATTTCTCAGCGTCGCACTTGACATCGAGTCAAAGATACGAAATTGAACTTTATCGTGTATTATTATTATGTATCAGTTTTCTATGATTGAAACCGACGCTCGACGCTTCAGAATAACGCGACTGCTTTTGAGAATTTTTAATCATTCAATTTTTGTTACAATATCATTCAGTAGGAAATGTATCTGAGAGTAGTGAGCTTACGTGATATGATTGAATTACGCTCGCAAAATAATTTTGATGTTGGTTACTTGCGGTTCAAAACAACGACTAAAATGAGCGTATTTACCAATTACGAGAAAAACCTTGGTAAATTTTGAATTTCTATTTACTTAAATGATTGTAACAAAACATGTTATTGCGATGTCATCGTGTACTGTTAGCAGGGAAACCCTTGCAAACAAAACAGATTGCGGTAACGATAACGTGTTATGTGATGAGACTGAGTAATTTCCAACATCGATACTTTTCCACAGGAGGCTATTATCAAATTCCTCGCGAGTCAACTACGTAGTTGCTGGACATATGGCATATGGCGCGTCATTCACAGTAGATGAGTAGATCGCGACCGTAGACACAATAAGAGGACTTTGAGTTTTACGCATTATAACCCAGTTTATAACCATTCAATTATGTTACGTCATGTTTAAAGAATGCTTTGTTTAGGATCGAAATGAATAGACATTAAATAGTTTGCGCATATCTTTTCTTTAATACGAGCATTTTACAACAATATTGAAACGAAATCATCATTTTGAGATCTGCTGCCAACACACACTACGGGCGCTCAACAAATAAACATAAACCGCGCACACTAATCTATATAAACAAGTCGCATAAGTACATACAGGCTTCCCAATATAATCTATACATACACTAAAGCTATATCACCACTTGCCACTCTACGTTCCGGGAACGTCCTTCACTCACTAAACGTCACAGTCACTTGATCTGTATTTTGTTCGTTAGTCTGTGTGTTAGTCGGTTTGTTGGCACTAGTAGATCACCTCGTAGACTGTGGCCTTCTTGTCGCCGGAGCCGGTCACTATGTACTTGTCGTCTGAGGAGATGTCGCAGCTGAGCACCGATGATGATTCTTTTGACTGTTGACGAAAACAACAAATACAAATTAGGATATGAAGCATGGAGTGTAGAAAAATAAGTCTATTATTCTCTGCCCACTCCTAGAAGTTGAGAACATATTAAGATTTTTATTAGGATTACAGGGGGTCAAATAATGGGGGGCTGCTAGTCTCATCAACCCATATAGCGCCTTCCATCCTAAGGCCGGCTATGTTTAAAGTAACTGATACAGAGTAACATCTGCCAAGACTAATATGTATGTTTTAATAACAAACAGACACACTTTTTTTCCAACGAGCGGTAGTTTTATAGACGTTCATAAGTGCCTTACCAGGGCCTAAAGAGAATAAACCATATACATTTTGGACAGGTAAGGCACATAAGTAAAGCAGAAAATAAATTCCGTCATGCCTCATCATCAACATCTCCCTGGCCTTATCCCATGTATAGTTGGTACTTTATTCAACCCTGCTGCTTGAAAATTGCTGCTGATCACCTGATTTTTAAACGATGCGACTGCCATCTGACCTTCGTAACCCCTTTTAGGAGGAATATCGGTAATTCCGTCATACCTGTCTACTGGGAATAGAGGGAAACCCTCCCCGGTTTTGATGGTGCTCACCTGGAATATACTAGCGCCGTAGGGCGTGCGCCAGGCGTTGAGCAGGTTGTCCTTGCCGGTGGAGACGAACCACTTGCCGCAGGAGGCGAACCTGAGCGACAGCACGCACGACTCGTGCAGGTGCAGCTGGTACTTGTCCGGCTTCACCGCGTGTAACACCTCCACGTTGCTGTTCTCCATGCCTACCGCCAGCCACTCACCTGCAAACAACACAATTAGTAACATTAGCTGAGCTCCACGCTTTCACCCGCGTATGATTAACAATAAAAAGTATGTTACTTAGAGATTTTTTTATTTCTAAAATATAACGTAATACAACATCAGCTATCTGCCAATGCCCGTTCAAATGTGTCCAGCCGTTTCAGCCGTAGAAAACAGACAGACAGATATTTTTTTATACCTTACTTTTTATGTATTTAGTGAAAAAAGTTCATTGGTAATTACAATCAAACTCTTAAATTTTATTTCTCTGTTTAGATACATATTGCTTATACGGTGTCACGATATATCGGATTCTTAATGTATTTTGCATTTAATTTAAAAGCAATCGATGATATTTCGACAGCCTCCCAGCTCTGATCACGCCAATTTCTTAATTACAAAAGTTTATACAGCACTTTATCAGCATGCAAAAATCGATATAGCGTTAAAAGTCCGCAGACAGATATCATAGCCAAATAGAACACAAGCCAACGTGAACTATGACTGAGAGCGCTCGGCAACATTTTGTTAAAAATTGCAACGTTATTTCTGGCGTTGTCGTACATAGAAGTACCGCTGAACTTTTTAAAGACTAATGTACATGAATAAAAATATTTTACCCGTTGGACAGTATCCTAATGAGAATATTTGTGAACTGAAGTCGTGTTGTTGTAATTGTCTGCCTTCTCTGAGGTCCCACGATCTATAAATAATAGAAAACAATGTGGTTATATATATTAATAAGTTACTGTACGGCAAGCCGAGTAGTGAGAAAATAGTACATTATATAATGAATCGTCCAGCCAAGACATGGCCATTATCATCTTTCTGCCCCTTTTATTAAGGGTCGGTGGTTTCATCATGTTCCTTAATCAAAACGTGGCCTTTTTTACATTAATAGAAATCTTTACTTAATAAATAAAATTGCAGTGATTTAGAACAAGTTTTGGCATTTAAGTTTAATTATTTTAAGCCACCAAGCCGAATTAAAAAAAATCTTCTAGCGAGAGGTAAGCTGAGGGAGATCTTATAGCTTATAGCTTTTGGGAAACCAACGAACAGCTATTTTAATATAAGGCTAGATTGTCCTATCTCGCGCAATTTCTTTCGTGGCTTAGTCCAATAAATCTTTTGTAAAGATGATAGTGATCCATGACAATGGCTATAGTTTGTAGTTATATTTTTACCTGACTGTATTGTCGAGGCCGCCGGTCCAGAGTTTGGTTCCGTCAGCAGAAATATCGATGCAGGAGGCACCGTCCGTGTGTCCCTGGAACTGTCGCACCAGCGTCTGGTTGTGGAGGTCCCACACCGCTATGTTGCCGTCCGAACAACAGCTGAAGCACACCTGTCACACGCAATATTGCTCGTTATTACATTGCGGTTAAATTTGATCGAATAAAAATTAATTCCGATTAATTTATTACTTATTGCGTACATATGGTCGTCCAACTGTCCGGGCCTCAACGTAAATTTAAAATAATAAATTTAGGCCACAGTGTAGATGGGACTCGGTTTTCGGGAGATCACGTAAAACACCCCACTTATTTAAGTTGGTTAAAGTAGGAAATGGTAAAGTGATTCGCTTTACAGTAAATAAGTTTTATTGTGAATCATAATGATTTTTATGTCCTTGGTGTTAGAGTTGTCTGAAGATCAAAGTTTCAAATCTTAAAAGTCTCCCTTTTATCGTGAAAAGGGTAACCATCAAAAAAGCTTTCACATTTAAATTTTAGATCGAAAGTTTGAATTTTGAATGAGTACAGTAGTGGTGAAGTTAGAGAAAGACATTTTGTGGTTACCTTAGAGTCCGGGCTAATGGCGAGCGCATAGCAGGCGGGCGCGGAGGAGGTGAGCTCCGCCTTGATCCTCGGCGTGGGCGACGCGAGGTCCCAGATGGACAGGTTGGACGCCTCGCCGCCCACGATCAGCGTGCGACCGTCCGGCAGCAGCTTCACCGACCTTATGTAGTTGTCACGTTGCTGCACAACATAACACCAACATTCATTATTACCGTAAGACACTTACATCCTCAGGTCAAGTCTTACAAACTCCAAACAATCAAGTTCCTTCATTCATCCGCAAAAAATCGCTTTCTTATTATCTAGGAAAGCGTTGAATGTGGAGAATTATGTTGTATTTTAGTGTCGCTTTATATCCATGTTTATAATGATCATAATGTTCTAGTAATATCGCATTAAATATTATTTCATTAATATGATAAGCTGGATTATAGACAATAAGAGGACATTTGCATGGGTTAATTACCAGGTATTAAACTAATAAATCGTAATCTTTTCCCCACATTTGTGTCATATAAATTCTTACTTAAGATAATTTAGGGTTGTCAAATCTTGCACTAATTTGTTAAATCCCATCGAATTGTTTCTCATTCTTGAAGCGTTTTTTTTATAATTGCCCAGTCTGTATCACAATGACGATCCTCATATTATTTATAAGATACTTACTTACTATGTATATTCTTATTATATTTAATATATTATTATATTATGTTTAAAATTTTTTATTAATATTTCATACATAGTCACATAATCGCATTAGTAGCAAAGCCCTTCAATAAATAATAATAAATACCATGCCGAGAATATTCAAATCTCGTTATGTTTATTATACAAAGTCGCCCTTCTTTACGGCCGATTTTATAGGACCTTTCATAATTACATTAAAAAAATCTTTAGTAAAATATACAAAATTGTCAGTTTAGAATTTGTTAAGCACATAAATCCAAATGTAGATACCAAATAAGTATGATGCGCGACAGTTACCGACTCACCAAGCAATCCAGCTGGCTGACGGGCGCCTTGGTGGGCTGGCTGATGTCCCAGACCTTGACGCAGCCCTTGCCGCCAGTATAGACGTATTTGGTGGGAGACGATACAGTGACGGCGCACACCACCTCGCCGTGCGCCAGCGCCGACACCTGCCGCGCGTGCCGCGGGATGCCTGGGCCCATGAGCGCGTCCGGCGGGAAAGGCACCGGCTGCATCTGGCCCTCCGCTGACACGTGGAATGAGTACGCTCTGGAATTTAGTCAACACCTATGACAACGTGTCTAGTTCTTTACTCTATCGATTTGATTACATGCAAAACTCTCGTGTACATATACATTTCTCTGATGCAGCATGTTACAGATGAATTACATTTTGTCAACTGTCACTTAATTTATTGAAAGGATTTTTGTTTATTTTGTAGCCATTGGCCATAGTGATATCCAGATATCGGACAATCAATCCTCCCATCACTTCCTTAAAGATTAATGAAACCTAATTGTGTTGAGAAACGAATGTCAATTAAAATATTTGCACGTTTTGAAACACTGAAAAAATCCACTCAGTTTATCAGATAACTAACTATTCTACGCGAAAAGTTCTACATATATATTAGATTCGCCCAAAGTCGCTAATTTCTCACAACGCATAACATGTAGGCATCTTATGGTGTAAATAAAACCTAAGAATTTTTATGAGCCTTCAAATTAGTTGATGTCCTAAAAGCCTGTCTGTATTGAATCGTAAAAACCGTAGAAGAATACTTACGGTTTCCCCCCGGGTATGGGCGCGAGCGCGGTGGGCCCAATGGGGGGCCGTAGGGGCTCGTAGGCCAGCGCGGCGCGCGCGGAGTACCCGGCCAGCCCGTAGGCGTCATGCGCCCCATTGCCCAGGTATGGGTACTGTAACGCCGGGGGCTTCACGGCGGCCTTCAGCGGCGCGCCGGCGGGGCCCGCGCCGCTCGCCCCCGACGTCGGCGTCACCGGCTTAGATATAGGGGTACTCGGCTTCTCGTCTAACTTCTTAGCTGAAGGCGTCGACGCATTGCTCGACGTACCCGATCTGGAATATTACATTATATTTATCTACAGACATTCTACCGCGAATTTCTCCAGAGTGGGTACAAATAAATTATTATTGATTTAGTACGTAAGGAAATGTATACCGCTAGTGATTTTCTACTTTTTCTACTGTATTATTGTGCAAGAATTTTAATTGACATTTGTTATCCCCCATTGAATTGTATAACCTACCTAACACATAATAGCCCTATCACTTCTATAGCATCAAATGAGCAATGTCAGCTTTAAAACGGTATTGGACCATCCAAAAAACTAAGTGAAGTGAGAAAGTTTCCAACTGCTCTAAAAGTGTGCTAAAAGGAATATTGGTACTTCGTATCCGCATGATTATAACATTAGGTCGAAGTGTTACGTAAATAACACATTATCAAGCGAGATACTCGTAGGTGTTCGAGCAATTTGTCGACAAGTTTAGTTGAAGTCTGTAATCGTTTACCCATCAAGGCGTGACTAATGTTATTGTTGTTAATGGGACTAGCACGTCCGTGTTCACTAATTGATTCAGCGCGGGGGCGTATGGCGGATCAACTTTCGACATCATCGCCTTATGTCGTCCGTTGACCTTCCACTAGGGCTTCTATTAAACGGATTCAGGGCTTATCACGATTTTGAACTGGAACACCGGGATTAGGCGACACTAGGGGTGTGAACATGTTAACATTATCGCATTAGCTTTGTTCCTATTTAGTAACAGGTAAAACTATTGCGAGTGGCGTGCGTCAACGTTATTTATAATCTACGCAGTCAAGGAAAATAATATAATATTTAATAATACGGTAATTCTGCTTTGGTAGGTATGTCAGTGTACCTGTATCCTATGATAATAATTATGAATATGCATAACAACATTAACAACAATTTAATTAGAGAGACAAAACTTTTCCTTCTTATGTACTTATTATAATCTATATATATATATATATATATATATATATATATATATATATTCATGAACAACACGAACATGGTGACACACAAACTCACGCTTGTTTTCAAACAACACGTTTTCAGGTTTTAACAGCGGTCAACACCTAATTACTTTAACATACAAGTTTAATTACATTATAGAACTCAAAACTCATTTAGATTGCTATTAATATTAATATTCGGTAGACCATAATTGGATTCATCATTATCTACTAATCAGAAGCTTTATATGTACTTATTTGAGCGGAAGAGGCGTATTAACAGCCTGTAGGTAATTAAGGCAATTCGGATTATCATCCATAATAGATTCTTTTAGTTGTAAGTAGTTAAGGTCGTCGTATTTATGATGTATCAATTCCAAAGGCTAATTGCTTTTTCTAGCTGCCTTTGAGCTTTCAAATATACGTAGATTTTGTATGATCAGATTATGTCAGAAGTATTCCTGAACGAGTAAATACTAACCAGAGGTATTAAACAACCACATATCACACATTGTGTGACAGATGGTGGTAAGTCCGCAGTCTTATACACTATACCTACTATACAAATATACGTCTTTGCAGCGGGCCTGTGTTGTCAGACATATTATGCAGGTTTCAAAACGTTGGTTTCCTTTACCGTTTGTGTTGAATTTGATTTTGTTTTTTTAATTTTCCTTTAAGATTGAGTTACAGAGAGGGAAATATATTTAACGATGATGTTTCAATTGTGACAAGGTGTAGTTTTGTACAACGTTTCTTGCCGGTTCTTCTCAGAAGACTAGTGTTTCCGAACCGGTGGTAAATTTTCGACGTTCCTAAGTGCAAGCTTTTCTCTTTCAGCGTTCCTAAGCAACCTGGACCCAAACTGAATAAATAATAAAAAATTTCATAAATATGCACCTAGGACTATGTGGCGGATGTTCCTTCTTAGGCTGCAGCTTGTCGAGTCCATTCTCTCTGGGGGAAGGGGCGCCATTGTGAGGCGAAGTGGGCTCCTCGCTCGCATCGTCTACCACCAGCTCCTGGAAGTTGAACCATTTGCTAAGCACACATACAACGAAGTAAGCAAAACATTTGTGTTTGTTGGGACTTTTGCTTATTGCCTTTATAACTGTAAAAGGAAATACATTTAGAGGAATTTTATATAGGTAATATTCACACATTCTGTAGGTGATAATACGACATAGGTATGCGTAGGATAAGTTAACACGTGCTCCTCTCCATTTAGCGACCAGGATGAACAACTTCGAGTTAGCCGGTGCGAGTCCGACATAACCCTTCCGTTGCCCCCGCGGCTGTTGGTGAATAATAGATTCTTCAAAAAGTCTCAGAAATTATACGATATGATGACACCAGATCGAGCTCCACAGAATCGCGTAATGTAATGTTATATGATGCCACTTACGTGTCCCATGTCTTTCTCCTCTTTCTTTAGTTTCTTGTGGTCGGGCTCTGCAGGACTCCGCGTTCTGTACTTTTCTCTCTCGCCCGGTGATATAGAATTTCTCTGCAACAATATACAAAATCATTTTCAAATAAAGTTACGTACCTACATTAAACGCACAAGAAGGTTCGTTCACTACAATATCTGTCAGTATTATACCTACATATGTTTTGTTAGTTTAACAAATACGAGTGGGTAAACATAATCAAAACGTTTACGGTCGGGCTTTACCTATAGCAATCAATCGATCATTGTTAGCAAATAAATCGGCGCGCAGCGAGGCGAGCACTACAGTCAATATCAATATCAAAACACGCTGAGGCAGAACAAACTGACCGCATGATTAGCTCCGGGAGTGGTCATCGCCCCCTCAGCGAACGGCGAGCAGCGGGGAGGTGGCGAGGAGGGCGATGGGTGGACAACCGCAACATTTGGATGAGCGCGCAAATACGGACTAATGAAATAATCATATACGTGACGAACGGCCAGGCCGCGCTCCACTGATTCCGCTCTTGTTGACGCAACGTATTCACCAGCCACCAGCCAGTGCCAGAACACACAACACGCTACACACTCACCCCTCGAGCCCGCCACGACAGCACCGACGACGCGTAATCCTATCAAATATTATACCTAAGGATTATCAATATTCGGTCGAGTGCTCGCGGTAAGTTTGCGTTAGACAGATGCTATTTCAAATATAAGATAACACACGCAATCGCGATAGAGACTACTCGAACGAGAAGGCTCCCCAATACAAATTCGCTACCTGGAGTTCGGTCCACTTGGCTGATTTTCCATAACATGAAACTGCCTCTTGCCTCGGACGTGAAACTATTCTGAATGACTGTAGGTCGATCCTCTAGGGAGCGAGTAGGCACAGCTCGCAAGTGTTTGAAAGGGTCTAGCGCGGTCTAATTTTACGAGGCATTAAGTTAGAGGATAGTGGCAAGCGGTTGTTAATTTGCTCGCCACGGCACGCCGTCGCTGACCCGTCGCCACCCGCTGAGACTTACTACCGTCGAACCACCCGCGCCGCGCCAACAACCAAGTTAGTCTACCTAGCTAGCCGGTCATAGACACGCGATATGAGATACTTTGTTTTAAGATTTGCAAGTACCACTTTATCACAAAACAGCTTTGATTCGTCATAAACACGAGCTAAGTTAATAAATGTTGGTTTTTAAGTTTATTTTCCTGGAGAGAATTAACATGTGGGTAGATAATACTATACTTATCATAGTATCTGCGCAGAACTGACATATTCACATAATTGTACATAGGATAAACAAACTAAAGCAGCTTATTGAGGCCGACGTTATTGGATATTTGATAGGCGAGATGTGAGATGTAGCCAATAAACTTTTATTATTGGCACAAGTCGTGTGGAACCAAACATAAAGTAGAGTCTCCACAATGGCCCAACTTATGGATATGTTATAGTTAGTATTGTGAAGTAGGTATAGGTGTGCTAGTGGGGGTCGAACATTTATTCGAGTCCCTAATTTTACGATCACCCGATCTCGGCATTCTCCGCAGTGTTCGGTATCGAATTTCAAGTGACTATTTCGAGAGACCCACAGCGGGCGCTGCTCCGAGCTCGGCGTAATGTGACGTGTCGGGTTCGATTGGATGGATTTTATGTTACCCATACGAGTCATTCACTCATGGATTTGCGGTTAATCGTTAATTTAATCGCACGGATTTGTGGTTCAATACGATAAACATTATTTTATTTAGCTTAGAGTACTTCTACATACATACATAATCGGATAGAAATGTAGGATTGTGTAAAAGACATTTATATTTTATTGTAAAAAAATGTTGTCTATGTTGTTTTTATACCCTGTGTGTAAAACAAAATTGTAAACCTTATGTAAATAAAATATCGCTCTTCCTTCGATCCTTTACCGTAAATCGATTCAGACCGAGCACTCAACATTGTGGAAGTTGGCTTCGCAATCGCAACCTTTTCTATTTCAACATAAAAGTGAACATGGCTAATCTTTACTTTATCCTATTACGCGGGTCAACCTCATGAAAAAGGCAATTGATAGGACGAGGCGAGGCGAGATGGCCGCTAAACAAGTGTTGCGCTACAAGTCGGGCAGAGCGAGCGCCTTATCGAGGGCGGGCGGGGACACACGTGGCGGCGGCGGGCGGAGGGTGCCGTGACGTCACATATAAAGTGGCAACACACAGGCGCGCTGTTAACGCCGGCCGGGCTTATTGTCTGCGGTCACGCGACGAGCCGTTTAGCCGAGCGCCGCGCCGCCGCACCCGCCGCCCGGTTAACCGGAAGGGGGGCGGTTAACCGGACGCTCGGGGGCGGAAGCGGGGGAAATAGATAAATAGACCGCCCGTCGCTCGGAAATGTACGGATTGAGTTCTGACTATATTTCAGGCATAATAGTTTTGAAAAGTTATGTGATTTACACGCGACGTTTTCAGCTTTTATCGGGACCACCCCATATGACTTCGGTTTATGGTGCTGTCATAAAGAACTTTTATTGCGCACATTTAACTTTAAGTTGTCGGAACGAAGGTTTGTAACATTGTATTATGTGACGTCACGCATGGCAGAGCATAATTTTGGTCTATGACTTCCAAGGAACACAAAAAAGAGATTTTATGTCCCTAGGCTATCTACAAGTACTTATATTAGTTATGTAGTCCATCATAATTATATTTAATTCATTTTAAAATGGATGTTTATCAAAACAATCATCAGCATACTCCTCAGCCATTGATGCATCTTTTGAACATACTTAAGCTGGTATTTAAACTTGTCTTCTGTCCGCAGACCCCGATCATCATAGGCGGTCTATAAAACAAAAATTGTACAATTCTATTCATAAGGTACTGTAACAAGAGTCCACTACCGTCGAAACAGAAACGTGTCCTATAAAACAAGGAACAAAAAATTTATCGAAAGCGTAAACCGCGGGGCGCTGTGCGACTTTAAAATTAACTTTACCGGTTCATTCGTATACATAAATAATGGAGGAATTTCTGAATACACATTAAACTCCTATAAAGAATACATTAGCATAAATTTATGGTAGCGGGTCGGCGTTTCGAGCGCGTTTTTACGTGACTCGTAAAGTTTATGGTCGCGAGTGGAGGATTGCGTTTACTGCGCGCGCTATCGGTTTATGACCGACCCCAAATAACCAAATTGCCCCGTGCTCGTTGACTCGGGGTCCATCGCGTCAGTTCCCCGTTTCATGTCAGTCACCACTAATTGCTGACCTACACTATCTGCATCATGTCATAAGGTAGTTACTACAATATGCACTCTTCGTCGCAGTTCATACATAGTAAGCACTACTCACTAGCAGTTGGACCATTGCCCAAAACAATTGATGTGCAACAAAACTACAAATGCTTGTTAATCTACTCAGTCCATGAAGTATGACCGAACGCTCCCTGGAAATACATCCCAGCCACTTTACAGCGTTACAGCCCTAAACTAAAAGAGTGCGAGTGGTAAACTAGCAGAGTACCAGTTTTACTGGTCTGCGGGTAAAGTGGACTACAAATTACATTAAATTAACACCCAAGTCGGACAGCCGTAGGTATCACACAAAGTAAATTCCGGGGAAGCCGTCGATAAGCAATCTCACCCCGCCCCTTGTTCCATTACAGGAGTAATTAGCACAATTAACAGGAGCGGGCGACCGGGCGGCAGGGGGTGGTGGGTTGCGCGCGATCGCTTTCACGCACGCAAACAAATGTCACGTGGCACAGCGCCTTAATTAAAACGATAATTGAGTTGACTTGCGAAACTCATCCGCCATTTCGACATTCCGGGAGAAAACTCACCGAAACTCCCCTCGAAACTACGAAGCCTTTAAGTGTCGACGACTTTAATTTTGTGTTTGCGTCTACTTTGCGGTTTCGAGGCAAATTTTAATACCGTGTACGCGGCTTCGCTTTGTAAAATTACTTAAATAAATTACCCCGAATTGGGTTTCGTGAGTTTAGATTCGAAACCGTGCTGAAAGGACAACTTATTCGGTAAATTGACGTTTATGAATAGGTGCAAAATATTGAAATACTTTATTAAATCAATCAACTATTAAATATCATACTGGTATTTCATGCTTTATATTAGAAAGACACCAGATACCTGTGCAATGAAGTGCATAAGTAAATGGTGTATAATAAACTCTCAACGTGTCGTGTTAACAAAGCTTGGCATCTTTGATTGTGATCCCTTCGTTTAATGAAAGGGGTGCAAAGGGTCGTCCCGAGCAACTCGCCGCCTGCAATATGTGCGTCGGCACTCCCGTAGCGGCTTAATACTTAATACCGACTATAAACAATTCGTTCCGGCTTAACGAACGATTCGATTTGACGGCGACATAACAGCACTAAAATTAATTTGTAAAGGTCGCTGGCCGGCCTTTATACATTTTATTTGCTTGGTATAAACATTTAAGTTCTGTTTACCGTGCTACACATAGAATAGTTAAAATGTATCTGTCACATTTGATTCATACCGCTTAAACATTCACCTACTTAATATATTTACATTTCTCAAATTGCTGGCATCATTATATCGGCGGACGATGTAATGAATGTTATTATACGTGTAACGGCAACTGGCAGGGTATGATTCTGTCGTGTCGCATAATCGCCGTGAAGGGTTGGCGGAGTCGCGACGCGTGCGGAGGGTCGCGCGCGGCCGACGACGCACACGGTTATTTAAATGAGAGCTCCCTCGCCACCCGTCAATAAAACATTAAACACGTAACAAGTTTATGCGCAGCGACAACCCTAGCGGATTCCGCCACTTCGTTAATCCGGGGCGGGGGCAGCCCTAAATTAGGGTCGAGACAAGCCGTAATCCCCCGCTCGGCGCGACGGGGGATTTATATTGTTATTGCTCCGCGTCCGGAATTATACGAGGGTTGAGGGACTAATGAAAGGGGAAATTTAATTCCTAATGATTCTCGTCTTAGTCCGTAACGAGGAAACTCGAAAAAGGGCTCCGACCCGCGCACTTTTTATGATTAATAGCTCCGAGCGAACCAACGATTATTCGATTCGTTCCCTTTGTTTGTTTCTGGTGTTT
Organism: Watsonalla binaria; assembly: GCA_929442735.1. NCBI lineage: Eukaryota > Metazoa > Arthropoda > Insecta > Lepidoptera > Drepanidae > Watsonalla > Watsonalla binaria. Next base: position 6,702,785 of record OV838932.1, read on the forward strand.
AGCGTGTTTGTTTTTATCCGATACGAAATGATGTCAACGTGTTTGTCGAGCCAGAAGTTAACGACCAAATTGGATTACAAATTTATTCATGAAACATTTTCGATGCTCGTACACGGCAGCGAGTGAGCGAGGCATATGTAAATGTGTGATAAGCACGAAGGAAGCGTCGTGCGGGTTTGCAAGGCACGGCTGCACGTATCGTCGCGCCACAGTCACGGCACAGCCACAAAGACTGCCCAGTCACCGCATGTACTACTCCATCCATATACATACATACACCATCGGCTGCATTGTTCAACATCAACACTCCCGCCGCCGACCTACAACTATGTAGGTACTTGGGACACACTAGTACACACATACGTACACGACAACACTACGGAGTTCAGAATGAGCACGTGGTTCACATACCAACATATCAGCACGTCAATAATGACATACGATTCAACAAATCTTGTAACTTGTAAGTTTAGCTTACAAAAAGACACGAGATTTTTTGACTAACTTAAGTCAGTTAGATTAACGAAATAAAGGTCGTATTTACAATTCCAATGCACAAACCAAAAGGTCCGATGCGCATTAATATGCAAATCTTCATTAAATTCTGAATAAATTGATCTGTTCCTATTCAATGAAATGAGAATCAAACAACAAAACAGAGGCACTTGTTTGAATAAAATGTAGCAAATGTTGGGTATTATTTAGATAGAAGCACACGGGTGGCGCGAATGCAGCGAGCGAGCACAGCGCCGCCGCCCTTCCGCTCATTACGACTCGACTAATTGAGATAAATTATGAAGACGTGCAACCCGCACCTTCATGCTATTCCTGCTAATTACATGCACCGATTTCAATTAACCTCCACTCTATCGCTTTCTGATCTACAATCACGGGTAGATTGCATACACGAGTATTGCTTACGACTCCGAACCGGGCCGATGAAAAGCAATTAACGCTCGCAATAACGCATAGTTACATTAAAATGTTTATGATGGTATTATATAGTGCTGCAATTAGACGTGTGAGATTAGGTCGGTCGTAAAGAGAAGGCAATAAATAAGATCGAAGGGAATGTTGTTGGTAGCCGCTGATGCGGGGCGACTGGGGCGGCGAGGCGGCAAGCGGCCACACACGTAGCTCGTGACAAAGAGGATGCTCGCCCACCGCAACAGAGGCGCGTTAGAACCGCAGTGCGCCCGGCACGCCGCCTCCTCAACCCTGCGGTCACCTGGCATCCATGTATACTATGTCTACGTCAGGCACACACTGCGACATCTACCTAGGCCTATCCACTCACGGCGTAAGCAGATTTCACTAGTTTTTGTAAAGTTGCACTTGCAGTGATACTTGCTTTTATTATGTAGGTATGTGCCTTCAGTACTTGAAATAAATCCATTCGTGTATTATAGGTATAACACAGATAGGAAGGTAGGTACAACGTTCAGTGGTAGGTAATAAATTGAGAGATTGCTCGGGTGATAATGTGGTATCAATCAAATTTAATTCAATTATAAATTACCCGCAATTAAATTCTTATGTATAAGCACATTTTATAACTACTATACTAGGAATTGTATAACCCACACAATTCTTTTGAAATTAGTCCATGAAGTTTAAATACTGTTTTTATCACCCCCGTCGAATATAAAAGGTAATCAATCTACATCCTACTTCTTTCATCGGCAAAAAACGGCACTTAAGTTCTCGGTAAACAATGTGGTGCTTTGCCTTTCAATATTCAAGTATCGGATATCATAAAAAGAACAAGAAGGTAGTTATTATAAATATTGGCTGAACAGGCGGAGCAGGCAGGCATGTTGGGAAGCCTGTCAGGCGGGGGCAGGCGATTCGATCATGCTTGCATAAATCGATGCGATACGATACGCCAGATCGGGAACAAAGCCGCAACCGTACCCAGTCTAACTCACGACGGACCCTGGGGCACACTGTCGTCGCAACTCGCTAACATTCCTCACCTTCCTATTGGAACAGCGCAATACATTCACAAAATCTTTGCAAGTCGAAAACCAATCGCTATTTGTACGGTTAAGTGTAAGTTAGAGAATTTAAACAATAAAATTTAAACAAGCACGGTAGTCGCATATTCAATACGGTAAAGCTTAATTTTAGTGTTCGTGACGTTTACTACAAAGACAATATGTTTGCAATATACAATGCATATTATAATGGAAGCATAGCGAAGGTGTATCGTGATTAATTCTCAACAGAGGATTACAGAGACACGAAGTTCCCGGCTGCACGACACGACGGATAATGTGGATGCATCGACATAATCTATGTGTTATTCTGTATCAAGAGGCGGAGGGTGTAAGGAGATTAACTACAGCGTGCGAGACGCTATTCCGGATTCAAGCGTAGGTACTTGCATCTAGGATCGGCTTACAATATAATATACCAACTAAATCTATATCAACGTAGTCGTAAACTGCTCAATAATTTAACATGACTTAATTAAACCTATGAAATATAAAAATAAACAACAAATAAGTAACTAGACAAAATCTTATATTTTACAGCAAGTTATCAAATGACTAATGTTCTAACTTCAGATCAGCTGCCGGATCAATCATCACATCAGTTCCCTATCAGATTCAATTTCTGATCCGTATCAATTTGCGAATGGCAGCCGGCTGAGCGAATGAGATAGGGAACCACACTAAGTTATATCTTAATTTGTTATTAATTAAACAAATAAAAATATTTCACGTTTCGTGCAAGTAAATCTAATTAATGTAAATGTTATTTCAATTATCAGTATATGGGATACTGATAATTGAAATAACATTTCCAATAATACTAAGTAGCACCAAGTTAAAAGGACAATATTTTTAAACAATATTTTAACTTAAGCAACGTCGTATCAAACGTTGAACAAAAAACAAATAAAACGAAGACGACTACCGCGCAATCTGTTTCACTTTAGGGCGTCTTAATAATTACAAGTGGCCATTCTTTCCAATTAAGAAAGTCTCGGGCGATAAATTGTGAGGGCTGTCGCGCGGGCGAGCGAGCCTTCTTGTTGTTACACCGCGCGTAAACACGCCCGCCCGCCTAGGGCTGCCACCGACAATAAACCTGAGCTCTCACACTACCAACCAACTGTTTAATAAAGAAGAGGCAAAGTCTCATTCCATGCCCTTATAAATACTCATCCCATTTACACGCACCGTTGCGACTTTAATTAAAGAAGCTCACCTTCAAAAACACAACGACTGAAGCATATCGGGGAATAAGCGCAAATTTATTCTGACCGGAGTTTTTTCGGCATCTATTAAATAAAGAAGTCGAGGAGAATGCTAAACAAGGTTGAGCGGCCCTCGCCCTGAGTTTTCCACTTGAAGTGGTATGCGGGGGTGTGGGGGTGGCAGGGCGGGTGCCATTCAGAGTGGCTTAGATAAGGTAAGGAGGATGAAGAGCCGAGATGCGCCGCGTAATGAACCGACTCCGACCAGTTTTTGTGTGGTTCAGGCGCCCAAATTGAATATTAGGCGCGATTTGAGACCGAATGAGCGGGCGGCAGAAATAAATCCGCGGTTATTATGTTACCCAAATGAGATTGTAGAAGGGCTCGCTCTGTTAGGCGCTGGGTCGCTGCTCAATTTCACTTTCGTGTAAATTGCCACTCGTAAACTTGGTTATTTTGCGGGAATCTTAGATGCTTTCTTGAAATTAATTTATGTTTAAATAGCGGTGGAGTAACACACAGTCATGGGGGCGTGTTTCTAATTATCTGCTACTATAAGAAGAAAGAACGTTGACTACGTTGTGTAAAACAAATATAAATGTAATAAGAACAAAATAAAAGTTGAAATAGCTAGAATATTTCTCTACATTGTAAAATAAACATGAAGCTGATGTATCGGAAAATCAAATACACAGCGTGCCATGTTTGCAAATAAACATCGAGCTGCTGCAACTGTGTAGCACACCCGTGATTCGCAGTAAAAACATTACCTGCCACTGGGAGGGGGGCTAGGTACACACTTGCAAAATGCTACGTGATCAGAAATCTAACAGCTAGCACACATTAAAACTGGTGGTTTGAAATACGTGGTGGAGTCGCAGCGAAATAAATCCGCCCCATCATTGATGAAAGAAAGTTAGATTTATTGGTAAATCTCAGAATTGGCAAGTATAAAACTGTGTCTGTAAGTTCTATCATAGCAATCATAAGTGTACGCCCCAGACCCGACGCAAGTTATCGAGTGGACATCTCAAAGCAAGAAAAGACAGGTGTGCCTGTCTGTACTGTACTATAACCACCCCGCGTCGTCGTCGTACCGCAGCCAAGTCGCGGCTTGTGTAAACTTTATAACGTGCACTTCTCCCGCCTCCCCGACCTCCCCCACTCAAATTGTAAGGCGCGTCTGTGCATTACTCAGCTCGCCGCGTGTTTGCACAGATCGCCGGCTCCGAGGGTTCCGTGAGAGGACTGCCTATCCAAGTCTACACCGTATCGGGGTCACACTGCAAGATAAACTCTTCACGTGCCCAACTTGCTCACCGCACTTAAGTTTACTAACAAACTCGAAAATTATGTCGTAGGACTTTATTGCTTTCAATATTCCAACCGAGGTAACTTTTTCAATTATGTCTTGGGATCGCCGGTCGATTAAATAAACTTTCTCTCTTTAGGTAGGTCGGTACGTGAATCATTATCATAAATTGATATTAAAATAAATATATGTGTATTTATTTTAATGTCTATTTATGATGTCTTTAGATGTATCTACAAGTAACCGCGGCACTAAAATCTTTCTCTCCGGAGTTCAGATATAGTGACAGCGTCTCATTGGCATAACCTGGGTTAATTAATTCCATTAATATGAATTGCAAGCAGTTATTAAGCGATTGTAACAAGAACAAAAAAAATCCGACAAGTTACCCAACATTTCATTTCAATATAATGTTTTGTTGGAACAGTAATCGGGGGCGTGAAGTGTCGTTGAAACAAAGACAGTGTAGTGTTAGATATAAAGTAGGGACGAGGTGTTGGTATCGATTCGCGAGCATTTCGCTTGCAAGCAGCGTAGAGCACAGCTGCGGCGTACCGCTGCGTTCAGTCGAGCACGAGTAGCACGACTGGGGAGGAACCCCCCGAGCCCGACACTCGCTACACCTCGCGACGCACTCACTCGCGAACAACTTCACATTAGGGTTGATACTCTTGACTTAACACTCATCAACACCTTGTTACTTTTCAACACAAATTCGGGTCGATTATACAAGTTATTGACACAGCGAAGTTTTCACTTGAATTAACTATTTGAGTGTAAGTTTTTTTTTTGATAAGCACTGATCACTATTCAAAATAAAAAATTACTTAATGATGTAATTTTGAAAATTATGTTCTAGCGCAAGATCCAGAGACAGTTGTTTGTTATCATAGGTATAATCATTTAAACGATTTTGTCATTTAGTTATATCACAGATGATAAGAAAGTCATGACATATTATTAGAAAACCATTCGTTACGTGAATCGAATCAACTTTCGGAGCGCTTCGTTCATTCAATTTGAATAGTCTAATCATAAATACTTAATTGGTTTTTGCTCTCGCTACCCTATAAAGGACAAAGGTAATCAAGGTAATTTCTTATTAGTCAAATGAAAACTTCTTTCTGTAAAATATTTCCAGAAAGCTAGTTACTTTACAAGTGAGTGAGTGTGTGTAACGAACGTGTGATGAAATAGCCACGATCCTAAATAATTAAATGAGTAGTAGCCCTAGCGGTGCGGGGTGCGCCACTTGCGCCACCCACTTGTTTCAGTCAGGGCCGTGTTATGAAATCAACGTGTTCGAGCGCAACACTCCTCTCCACGTTCACATTCCCAAATGGAAAAGCCGGTAGTCGGTATGCTTGTTGGAAAATTTTTCAAAGCCAAATTTTGCCGACGGAATTTTAACAACCCAAGCTAAATTGGAAAAAGTTATACTGTACTCACATGTCTCTCCTCTGCCGAACTGATACCTGAAAGCAAACATAATAAATATTAAATTCTTCTTCAATAACAATGTTGGCAATGTGTTTTGAACGCTCCAATTGATATTGTGCTCATGATACAATCAAATGGTAATTGCTATCTAATTGAGCGTTAGACGTATAACATTAATTAATTAGTAGCGTCTGGCGGCTTAGATGCCGAGTATAATGTTAGTATTGTAGGTAGACACAGTGTAGTGTGCGTGAGGTACACAGTGAGTGAGATGTGTGTGTATAATTGAGGGCTGGTGGTGGTGGTGGATGAGGAGCGGCGTAAAGTGGTCGATGAATATTGCAGGAGCTGTCGGCGTCGCGTCACGCATCCGAAGCCGTCGTCGACCCGCGACCCGACCCGACCCGCCCCGTACACTTAAATACCAATATCTATCTGTTCCTAGTGAGATAGCTTTTTGAAATTACGGTGCTTAAATTCTATTTCCTAATAAGTTATGTTGCTAAAAGTTAACAGTTTTCTTTATTTATCTTTAGGTTGCCAACTAATGCTTTTACAGTTTCGCAGAAATAATACAACATTGGCACTGATTTTATTCAGTAAAAAACTTAAGGTACATTGCCGCATGACATCTTTGGTCAACTCATTTTAAATTCTGATCTATTATTATAATATAACTTGACCTCTCAAACTACTCAAGTTTATTTTATTTCCTAAGAGATTATTTAATATATGAGATATTTAATATCTGAGATACTTATTTTGGTTCACAACAACTTGATAGAAGCAAAGCTATTAAATATCTGTACACGATAAACAATATATGACTATATTCTAGGTAGGTTTTGGTCAGGTACTGCAGGTGGAGAACATTTGTTAATATTCAATAAATCTATGGAGATAAATATGTTATCATAAAACAACAGCTTTTCACTAGTGCAAATTTAAATGTGCTACAAACATAAAAACTAAGATTTCTAAACATTCTCCTTCGGAATTTTAATGTTACTTTCATTGGCAGATTTTTTAAAATATAGTTCCGCGAAATATAGTCACCAGTGAAATTAAGTCTACGCGAATGAAACCGCGGGGCACAGTAGTAACTCATAAGGAAAGTGTACCCAACGATTGAGAGTCTAGCAAATAAACAGTTAGCTGTTAGCCGGATACGGCTTGGCTGGCCGGGGAGAAGTGGCACTTGAGTGCAGTGACACCGGAGTGGCCGTAAGCCGCAGGCTCGGAGCTGAGAGCCGACATATCAATCAATGCTTCTGCCGCTGCTAATGGCCAACCCACCCATTACCGCACTCGTATCCTGGCATTCTTGTGTGGTTTTACGTTACATTCCCTTTGCCAGCTTTAAAATAATTTATCAACACCAAAAAATGTCTGTTTAATTAAAAATAATAATATTAGATGGTCCCTCTAAGGAGGTCTCTCTTGCTTTGGCATTTCAGGGCTTAAGTTACTGGTGTCCCCTGGCATTAAAGTTTTTGCTACCGCTGCATCATCATGGGTTCGGGTTCCAAGGTTGCGAACATAGATTCTACGTTACTGCCCCACAATGAACGTCGCCAATTTTTTTTTTCATTCTTAGCATTGACCCACTGAATTTGAATCTCTTGAAACAACTTATTCATTTACTAAATAGTGATACGTTAGTGAGAGTTTGAAGAAGGCAAAATTATCGTTCAACATTTTCTTATGTTTATATACTTTTGTGTTGCAATTCATTTTGTGAAAATAATCTACAGGTAAAAGATATATCTCTAGTCTAGAGGTTATATCACCTAGATACGGTGCCTGAAGAATGACATACATCGAAGGCAATATTCTGCCTCGCCTCGCCTGATTCGTCTCAAGTTAGTGAGCATGCAATCCCATTACTATTCAGTCAGGACCTACCTACACTATGTACGTACACTACAAGCAGACGGCGAATTAGCATTGCTAGATTGCTACAATTAAATTAAATTCAAGAGCCCGAATTATTGGCCGACTATTCAGCTATGTTATCTGTTGCACAGCGTATTAGCAATAATGCATCGAGTGCTTTCAATTAATAGCAATAATTCACAGCGTAATTTATTAATGAACGTTTCCGTTTATGATTACGATTCATAGATACGATTTTGTTGTTTATTAATTTAATAGCAATGTACGGACCTCGTATTACTAATAGGTACGCGGCTTTTGTTAGTCCGCGACCGCACACACTCAAGTCACCCGCAAAATTACATTACTAATTGAGTAAAACACGCGACGCTCACACCAGCAAGGAATAATTAATTGAGCGCGGGCAAGGTAGGGAGCGAGTGGGGGGCGGGGGCCATCTGCGCGGTAACTCTTACATCAGTACACCGATAATGGCACAAATTAGCCAGGGAAGTGGCAGGCGGAATGGTGAGCGCGGGGGTGGAGGGCGCCAGTGGGGGCGCTAAGCCGGAACATCCCGGAGCGCAGATTACCGCTTGCTTTTGTAATTAACCGGAGCGACGGGCGGCTTCCAAATCCATTTCTGTGTTACATTTTCATTTGCGGCGCTCGTCCCCGCGTCCGCGCCTCTACGGATTACCACCGCCACCACCGAACCGCCGTCAAAACTGCAAACCTCCGCTATGTTTGATATCTATATTGCTTGCTGATACTTATTTATCCCGATATCTACTTACTAATTATCTTATACGTATGATCTATGTACTCGTTTCTTGGAAATATGTTTCCTCTTTATATATACCAACTGTGTTTACATATTCTGTCCAAACACATGCGTAGATAGGCACCAATCGGAGAATTGACTTATTCATACTCTCAAAGCAATATCGGGCGAGCCGGAGCCGTCAGCGATCCGAAAACACGCAAACAGTAAGTTCAAAAAGGCTCTCGAAGGAGGTAAATATTGAAACAGAAGTGGGATCGGAGACGTCTGCCGCCGCGGGGGCGGCCACTAATAGTCTCCAGTGGCACAAGCAAACACCAACAGCACACAAACACACACCTCTTTAAATATTCATCTCTATCGAACCGTTACGCGACGTACGTGACACTCACTTGTCTCTAGATTTTCCTTTACCACGAAACCTCTAAACACCCGGTCTCTCACGGACTTTAATTATTATTCCCCATAAAAATTACCTAATAAAAAAAATATGTCAATAGATTATGTATGTGATTAACGTGAGATCTAGTACGAGAAATTGCTAAAAAAATTATCTACCTGCCTTTCTGCTCTGAAGTAGGGAGTCAAGTAGCCTCTTGAATTTTTTTTGGAGCTGCTATTTAATGGGTATGGTGTGTAGTGTTTATTTTATTACTTACCATTTCCTTTATCATCTGGTCTGTGAAGGTCCGGAGGCTTGGCGAGGACTGAGAGAGGGTGGTGCGGCACTCCGAGGCCGAGGAGGCCCGCCGGCGGCAGCGCGCCCTGCCCGAGCAGCGGCAGGGGCGGCGCGCCGTGAGCCGGCAGGTGAGCTGCGTGCATCTGCTGCAGTAACCGCGGCAGGTCCGGCCTTTGTTGCTGCAATCAAACATATTATATCAATTAAACGTTCATCTGTCACGTTCAAAATATTTTGCACAATACTAAGTCTAAGATACACAATACATAAAAATGAAATAGATTTTGGGTCAATGTACAATGAAGGTGAAATTGCAATATATTTCAATAGGATTCGTTATTAACAATGTATGCAAAGTATGGGTGGTATCAGTTACCCACATTAAATAAATATCGCATTTCAGAGTCGAAAGTCAAAGTGAATTGATATGTCATAATGGGGATAGGTAGCTATATAGTATACAGGCATATATAAAGTGTAACAGAGCCAAATTAAAAAGTCCTCGACAGTCCCGCGGGCCATGATATTTTAAATTTTAAATGAGAGCTTCGCCGGCGGCGGTGACTGAGCGAAATTGATTACTGCTTCTCTAATATTCCCCTTTTTCCACTTTTCCCGTTTTGGCGCCCTTCCCCTCCGTATCTCGTCTCGTTGAACGTTATTATTATCCGCTGTTGGGGAGCGAGCCTCTCCTACCCGCTATCCACTCCTCACTTGCACCTCTAGCCAAGCTTTTTCCGCTCGGACGAGCACGTTCTTTTTTTTAGCCGCCGAAAATTAATTGGATTTTCGCCGAGGGTGGAACATATTTTTTATTGGCCGCTCTCGGCTGTGATTTATTGTGTGTCAAAAGGTGGCGAGCGCCACTTAGTTGAGAGTGCTTTTTTACAAAAGGGGATTTTTTTAATTCGAATTATTTCTATTTGAATGTTTACGACTATGCTTTGTATGATTAAAATGCACATGTCCGTTCTTTGTTAATCGCTTCATAACAATACGATTTCACTTTAAAAGTGGATATTTGCATAAGTGAATGTCTGTCTAATGAGAGGGTCATTATGCATGACTAAAATACACAAAAGTGTCACAAAGGTTTTCTTTTTTTGAAAGCAAACATTTACAGGATGGCAAATATCAAATTATAGGAAGAAATTATGTCCGTTAATAAGACATAATTTCATCCTATAATTTTAAATGAATAATTTACTCGCGACAACAATGGGTACTTATTATGTAGTTGGGATATTTTTATGTATTAAACTGTCGATGTATGTGAATCATAATTCAACAAGACAGCATCAGAGTAGTTGGTTGGTGGTAGTAAGGAGAGATGTCGAGCAGACGTGTCTGTTCAAACATTAGGTCAGAGCTAACTGTTCCCTCGTTATGGAGCGGCGCGGCGGCTTCGAGCCCGCAGCTATCGCTATCGACGTCTCACCCCAGTTACCCTCGGCTCACTCCCACCCGCCCTCACCTCCACTTGCCTGTTATGAATGACAATGACAATAACGTGGCGTGATACCTCACCGCGATATTTTTCCATCGCTCATATTTAGAAGTGATTAAATAGCGCCGATACTGACTCTCGGGATTAAAACTCGTTCCCCTAACGACTTCTCTATCCGTTTCCTTATCTTTTGACGAACTTTGGTGTTTACATTATCAACCAAATTAAAGTTTGATTAAGTTTCCTTTGAAACAACAAGGGAGTGCTCAAAGAATTTTGTTACGTTGGTGAAATTTTGGCGAAATATAAAGTTCACTTTGTAATTTTTTTAAGTTAATGAAAAGTTCTTACGACCTATGTTTTTTCCCCCAGTAATGTTGTTTTGTCATTTTGCAAATAATAATCTGTTTTCACAAGAATTTTAGTAACCATTTAAGGAATTTCGACATCGAGAAGCCTTTAAAATTCAGAAAGCAGTTGGATTGTTGGCCGTAAATTAGGTCAGCTAACAAAATGTCTTAAGTATTTTCCGTTGGCCATAAATATTGTAATAAATAACCAGCCCTGCGTGAATACGTAAATATTATTTTACATAATGAGTACGCGTGTGCGTGTGATGGAATCCGTATGAACAGAAGCTGTCTCCAAAGCTTTTGTCGTGAGAAAAATGCTTGGTCGCGTTCGGTTTTTCACGGCACATTTACCGCAGTCTATACGCCCGGGATTATTCTACATTTATAAATGGATAGAGTACGCCACCCGCACAGATTTTTACGCATAAATATTTCTCCCAGTACTAATAAATATTTTTTCACGATAAATATTTGTTGTGTTGACCTATTGTGTTGTAACAAAGTGTTTACTTCCTTTGTTTATTTAACATCAAAGTTTGCAATGCCTCTAATTACTTCTTATTTTGGGACAAACATCAAATGAATCTTGGTAATTTATTTGTACAAGAATGTATCAGCCACAAATTGCAGGTTCAATGGCCATACTAAAACGACTCATTAAAACAACATTAGAAAAATCCAGAGAATAATTTTAGAATGATGTCGCCGGAGCATTTAAAACTAATTTAGATTGCTTAAGCAATTAAGCGGTGAGTTAACGAATGTACACGGAGCGTTGGTACTGAGGCACAATTACTTAGCGCTAATAGAAGCTATCGAGAGGAGGAAACTTTTCATTGTAACACGCTTAATTTAACAGTTCGTTTGCGGTTGAGAGTGCTAAAGCGCTACTGTAAAACTTTAATGGTTTCTGGGGCGCCTGGCGATATTATATTATTTAAAGACTCATACGTACAGGTAAATAATACTAAATTACTTAGTTACATAACCTAATTATATACGTAACTATCATAAGTAATAAGAAGTACTTACCTGATAGATAGATATTTTATTAACATCGAGTTATATTACATATTTGCTTAGGTATTGAGAACGTACCTTAGTGTATGCAATAAACGTTGTATTTAATTTAAAGTTTTATAATAATAATATTATCTATCCATTCAATTACAAGTCAACGCAAAGTTACACACTTCATAAGACAAAAATTACGATACAAATGACTGCATAAGCTGTAGAACATTGGCATAGTAAAGTTTATAAGCGGATGGTGTATTATTTACATTGAGTGCACGTAAATTCGTTTAACCGTGAATGCAAGATATAAAAGGAGGACATAAGCTCCGAAGGGTAGTTTAGTGAGTTGCGGGGGAGGCTCGAGCGAGTCACGCACCATTAGGCACAGGGAGCCGACACGCGACGACATGTGTTACACTTCCAACATAATTGCTTGTAATCACTACCTACACTATACTAATATGTACCTACACCTACACACACCCACGGAGATACGTAGCCACCCAAATCAGAGCAATAAACATATCAACGCTAAAGGATATCACTATCAAAATCAAATCATCAAATTCCAAGATCCAGTGATACGTAAATTAACATTGTTATAGATTTATTAAGTCTCTGTATTCGTAAATCGTTCATGTTCATTAGAGTGAAGATGTCATTGTCACCATAATTTATGTATTCTTAAACAAAATAAGCATACGAGTCCGTTAGATAAAGTTCTCGGCAATTTGTCAAACAAGTTAAACTACAAAAAATACACGCTAGGAAAACTCTCGGGCCGGATGAATCGTAAAACTGATTACATAATTTCATTGGAAGCGACGACGGAGCGGCCCCTAACTCAGTTCGTCGCATTGAAAAACAAGGAGGCTCGGGTAAGCGACAGGGGAAAAGTTAATGCGGCTCGTCTGGCGGGGCCCGGCGGCGTCCGTAAGAAACGGCGAGGGCCTGCAATGCAATATTTATCACCGCCCGCGAACGTGCCTGGGAAAAAATGACAAATTCATGTTTCCCCGCCCGGCGGCGTCGGCCTGGCCCCGATTTATTCTTCTCGTCATTTTTATCAGAGGGTGCGAGACCCGACGCAAACTAGATAGAAATGTTTTCACGATTCGCTTGTTTATAAAGCCATCGACGGGGAAACAGATACGCTACGAGTATATTTACACACCGAGCGCTCGTGTTTGCTCACCTATCTCTCGAGATAATGTTGCATAAACGATATAGCTACTAGGTAGTAAGTAAGTACATCATTTTGCAGAAAGATTTTAAAAAAATAGGACCGCAGTGATACTCATGTCTACCTTGACATTGTTATCTCAGTGGTCATACGACAAGGGACTACCAACCAATACATCAATAGACAAAAGATTATAATACTCTATAATACTACATATTTGAATTTTTATTATAAAATTAAAGACTGTAAGAATTTTAGAAATTTTCTCAATTCGATACGTATATTTGTTCCACGAGATCGCACGTCCCTATCGATATTTGTGTCGTGTCGTGTTTAGCTGAACATGAGATACAGGTCTCGTATCTGGAAGCTATTACATCGCGACCGCGGCGCAGCGGTGGTCGGGTGCTCGGGTGCCTCCCACGCGCCCTCGTCGACGCGAATGAAATCACAACGAGATTTAACCGCCGCCTATCCGATATGACGGCGAATGGCGAGGACGACTGCTACGCTCTCTGCTATTTCCACTTCTACCACTTCACGCACGTTGAGCTCACACAATGGAACTGTTACACAACACTATTATGACCCTTTCAATTCTCAGAACAATCGTTAATTTTATCACTGCCAACATTCCATGCCATAACCATCGATATCTTCAAGATGATTCTCAAGCATATAATGTATTAAGCATTTAAAATAAACAGCGACAAATGGAAATAAAACGATCGCTAAGCTTCAATAAAATACAAAATGTTGAAGTGAAACGAAGCTCTAGCGCGGTAAGTGTTTTTAATAGGCGCGCAAACAGTCCCCAATTTGAGGAGTCCCTGTTCACAAATCGGCGCGGCGCGGAGTCGTCGCAAATCAGGCGGAGGCGGGAGAGGCCACTCTCTGGGGAGAGCCTCTTTGATCCCGAGCTGACCCCAAAATAAAAAAGGTTCGTAATATAAAAGGACCGACATACGGAAGGTGGTGCCGCTTTTTTATTTAAATTAGAGAGTTTTATAGGGGGAGGGCGATATTGCGTTTCACCGATGTCTCGGAAGCTTCTGGTGATGCTGTAGAGGTAGATCCTTGCCGGCTGAGGGCGATGAACTTAAACCGAATACTTTGGGTTGTTATGGAATTATTCCCTTTCATTCCTTGACTGTATCTCAACCGAATTGGACGAAGAAAAAATTATGAATTTTAAGTGTGCTTAGAAATGTTGTAATTTTTTTAAATAGCAAATTCAAAAGCGACAAAATGAAATAAATTATCTAATGCGATGTTTGAATAGCAGCCAAAAGGTAAGTAAGTGTTAATCTCAGTAATGTGATGCTTACGCAATGTTTACTACTTAGTGTTTTAATAATCTAGTAGGTGCCTAAATGAGTCGTCGGAAGTAGCGACATTGTCGTAGGCAATAGTAGACTTGTGTTTGGTCGAGTTGGATCCTCGCCAAACATCCAAGAGGATCGGCCGCAGAGCGGACAGACGCGCGACGAATGACTTCCACCGTTTTATTTTCGCCCTCATTACGCTGTTTAAAGTGATTTATTTTCGTCTCGACGTACTATTCACAGTTTTCAAACGGCAGTCGTTAACAAATCACGAGAATAGGTCACTGTAACGATTTGGCACTCGACTGCGAATGAGCCTATTGAAATAATAGTCGGCAATGAAGTCCTCACGACACCTACCGACTAAAAACACAATTAGAGTATTGTGAAATTAGTTAGTGGTGCAATTTGACGAGGGATCCTAATTCGAAACGGGAGAGGTGTTGTTAACACGTCGTGTATTGGCAAATGTAGATAGTAAGTTATGCTAATGTCGTAGTCATTACAGCGAACGAGAGTTCTGTAACCTCCCACGCATGTGACTATTTCACTAGAAACATACAACTCCGACAAATTTATAAAAATATTTTCTCTAATGTAGAGGTAGTTAGTAGCAATTTTATCAATACTGGCTGTTGGATCGCAGCCAGCTCGTCTCGGCCTTAGATCGTTTAATTAACGACCGTCGAACTTTCGACCTGTTGAAAGCCGTGCTTTTAGAGCATCTACTACTTTACACGATTCGTCTTGGGTACTTGGCTTGTTTCAAACAACATACTCGATTTGCTACCGTAGAATAATTCTTATTGGATTCAATTCAATTTCGTTTGTCGATGTAAATGATTTCAAATTACAAAGTGAAACTAATAGGATCGTGATACAATTAGTGAACGTATTGGACGACCTTCCCACCGTTTAGCATGCAATGTGCAAAGCAAATAAGCAGGTAAGTCGGTAGCGACAGGCGAGTCGCGAAATGTTTGGACAGATGCCACGCTCGCCGCGGTGACGGCGGCAGTACCGCTAAGCATTTCATCAAATTTACTGCCAGCCGCTCTACAAACAACACGTCTTGTTTATATCGTCTTCCTCTGATATATCTACCTACACTAGTAAGATTATTCGAACGCGTTCAAAGAATTTCGCGAAAATAATTAGCTAGACGCACGGAATAGGCACCCTTTTGAAAAGAACATCACTGTTTGATGGCTGCTCTATGTAATTTACTCATTCCGTAATGTCAGGAAATTATCGGATTACAGGTGCTGTCACGAGTTATAAGCGCTGTATTTTATTCGTGTGGCGTCTTAACTTATAGCCCTCCTTGAGACTTACCCCAATGATGGCGTTCAGTTCTGTCATGGTGACTTGTTTCGCGCGCTCCACAGCCGACGCCACTTGCTGCTGGTGCTCCTGGGACAGGAACGGTAATATCTGTGCTATTATTGCATTAAGCCGTTTCGCTATTTCAGTCTGTAAAAGAAAAAACTCAATTACATCAGCTGTAGTACAACAATAAACATCAATATTAAAATACCGACAAAGGTCAACGCGGTGGAAGAATTACAATGTTCACGCGAAATAACATCGATAATATTAATATGGCACCGCAATTCGTAATGAATCATTAAAATTCAACAATCTACGACTTTGAATAAAATAAACATTAACGTTAAAATAAAGTTGGCAATAAACGGAACAACTGACCGCTAACTGCGGCGTGGTGTTTTACATACAAATAGACAGGCGAAAATGTTTCCACATTCCGACACAGATTAAATTCAATAATAACATTTATAATTAGTTGATAAGCTGGCCGAAGCTACAATAAAATTAACACGATAAACAATAATGCGCGGCCGAATCAGATGATAAATCGCCGCGTTACCGAGCCGACCGTATTTATTGGCTTTGTTCGTATTTTCCGTTTAAATGCACATTAATTTTGTTCGCAGCGAGTCGACAAATTAACATAATTTAGTGTGTTATTTTATTGAGTCATGTATTATCTTGCAACAACATAACCATGTCATTAGCCACCTCTTTATTCAGAATCGTGAGTCGTAACCACAACACAATAATACATTATGAAAAATTATAACAGCACATACTTAATTGAATGATGCAATACTGTGATTGATTCAGGGAATTATTTACTATCTAAGTACGTTGCATTAGTTTATCGCTACACTATTGAGTTTCGCATTATTCAAATAAATTGAGTTCCTTATCATAAATATTTCTATTTACTATCCATGTAATCGTTGACGTTATAAAAGCATTTATCTCTCCTACTTAACATCGATACATTTTAAGATACTAAGATAAAAATATTGCTCCTGTAGCGACTTCGGTAATTACGGTTTGATCGTTGGTGATGAGAGGATTTTATTGATGTTATTTATGGATATTCGCAGAATATTATTGCATTAAAATTATTTACTTATAGGTATATGAATATCAACAAGATCATGAATCTTTTACAAACACTTCAATCCAAAGTAAACATATAATTCCTAGCTTTAATTTATATCCAACAGAAGAAAAAAAAAGGCGCAGATAATTATACGTATAACATTTTGGTAGAGGTACCGTGGGCGTGCAAGGTTTTGCAAGAAACATATTGTACCTACCTTGTTTTCATTGTTTAAATTATTCCTGATAGAGAATTCTTAACATTATTAATAAAATATGGCACATTCAAGTCGGAATAAATTACAATAAGTAATACAGAGACAATGGTGTTAAATACAAACAAAACAACTTAACACAGACATGTATTAATAATGGCATTAATACATGTATTGTGCATTAATTTTAATTTGTATTGATGTAGCTTTTCTTAAATAATATAAACTAATATGTACTCTCCTCGTGCGTCATTACATTCAATGAAATGTATCAACTCAGGTGATCCAACGTGGAAAGTTAAATAGAGTTTCAAGTCGGTCAATTGGCACGTATACACCTGTGCCTACAAGCTTGCATACAATTATTATGAAACTATTTAATAAGATGGAGACTTGAATTCCCGTAGTTACTTGTATGGAAGGTGAATTAATAGAGCTGGCATCTCTTTATCAATCTCGTCTATTTCTGTCTGTAAAGCCACGTCACCATTTACTTCACACCTTCATTAAAATGTGCTACTGCAAGTCCCGAGTAAAGAACACGCAGCGAAAAATGTATAAGTATTTGCCTCGCGCCATACATACACAGAGACAAACTCGTAAAATGACAACTGCGCATTCAAAGGTACTCGTATATAACTCTACTTTGTTTTTGCGAAAAACGAAGTTTCGGCCGAAAGTGTCCATGTTGTGGTTGACTAGATAATTGAAAAAAAAGTTACTACTATAATAAAATTATTAAACGAAAGAAAATTTGAGTTTGACAAAAACAAAACGATACTGAAACTACATTTGATTTTCGTTCGTTTGCGAAGTTTCGTTTTCGGAAAGAGAGAGTAGACCCTGTAACTATCGAAAAAAAGGGAAAACTTGAATTGAGACCGTATGCTCTGTGTAAATTATAAGCGTGTTTTCACACCGCATGGATTTTATACAGCGACGTGTTAGTCGGTAGGGGGCGCGTGTATGGCATCGCACG
Source organism: Watsonalla binaria (assembly GCA_929442735.1). Classification (NCBI taxonomy): domain Eukaryota; kingdom Metazoa; phylum Arthropoda; class Insecta; order Lepidoptera; family Drepanidae; genus Watsonalla; species Watsonalla binaria. The sequence continues at coordinate 6,721,014 of OV838932.1, forward strand.
TTGCCCGCAGCCCGCAAATGGCAGTTCCATTCGCCGCGCGAAATGGACACTTTGTCGCACCTCAACGGTTCAAATTCACAATTCAATTCTATTACTATTGTTGTCAACAAATATTTCAGATATTTGTTGTTGCCTTAACTAATAAGGAAGAAGTATGATTTCCATTATCACTATAGTTAAGCTAAGTTTCAACTACTCAAGGTGTAAGAAATTAACTAAAACTGAATGCGTTGAAATAAATTAAACCTATTAGGTATTTATAGGAAGTCCCGGCAGCCTAAACATACCCTAACACAGAATTAACATATAGAAACAAAACAGGTTCTAATATTTTGTCATGGATTATTACTTACTACACAATAAATAATTGGATATGTATATATAGGTATGGTGCTTGGAACAAATCAAAGTTCAAGCAAAGCCCACCCATCAGAAGAGTATTGAGGTTGAATAGCTGCTGAACGGACAATACTTTTACTCCAATATGTGCCTACAAACAACAATATTATTTATAGCCCAGTTGTGACGAACTAATCTTTAACAAAAAATTGTCGAACAAAAATATTCGTGACAAATTGAAGAAAATTGTGTATAACCTCTCATGGATACCACCATGATATTATAGGTAGGTAAGTATGGCTCAAGAACTAAGCATAAAAAAAAATATAGATTTATTTTTCTAACAAAATTAGATAAAAACGAAAAAATGAGGAAAGAAATGCAAATGCAAACTAGTTCAAATACTTGTATAACAACTAAAGTGCTGGCTGGGCGTCGCAGTATTTCCGATTCTTAAGCGCTCGTCCATCAACCTTCTGCCAAGACATAAAAATATATGGGCCATACTAACCACATGTGGCCACTGGCCATGGCCGGGCCATATTTAATATGTTTCTGTTTATTGCACAGTCGGATTGTTGTTGCCACTATGTTGCATCAACAAATTACCGTAAAAATATAGCTGGGTTAGAAGCACCTTTACTTACAACAAAACCAAATGATAAATACAGATCCAGCGCTGATTGGATAAACATCTAACTTCGTGACTAACGGTTGTCCGCATTAGAATACGTAATTGCGAATTTCCTATCTCGACATGCTAATAACGAACCAAAAGGTCACTGGCGAACATTTCGCACGCCGCATATGTATTTCGTAATTGATATTTCTTGTTAATACGACTCCTTAGCACATGTTTTGGCAGTCAACATTATAATACATATTTGAATTTGAACTAGGCAGTCACTTGACTTGCACGTAATAAGTAGCAATATTTCAGTTATAAATCGATGAGATCAATTCGGACTCTCTTTCAGTCTCCGAATAAAATGTTCACTGGTGACATCACGAGTTATGGTCGCTACGTGAAAAAGTGGGGATAATTGTGTATTCAAGAACAGCGCTCATAGCTGGAGACGGCACCTATATACTATAAGGTAGAGGGGCTAGATAACAGCTAGGATTTATTTATTTAATTTTCCTTTTCGAATAGTTAAATAGAGAAGCTATAATATAATAAAATGTACTATCAATGATTCTTACAAGTTAATAATAACATGAACATGAAAAGATAATAAGCTTGCCTATAAAAACGTTCCCCGCGTAAACATGTTGGTAACGTGCAATGTTTGAAGCAAATATAAAATGTAAGGTTGTATGTTGTATTGTATTGTAACCGAGGCGAACAAGCCGCAACGCTGCCACGCCGGAATAACCGCAAATTACATTTTCATTCGGCGCCGCCGCCGCCCGCGTGCGGTTATTCTCAAAATTCACTACTAAACTGGAAAATAAAACGCTTTACAACGTTTTTATTGTAGACGGCTTTTTGTTACACCATTTGCACGACGCGTGAATTATTTGAGAGAGGTTAGATTCGTATGTCAATAGACATTACCATTGTATAATTTAACTTTCAATATATTTTAAATCGGCGACATACGAATTCAATTTAATATCCAAATTATAGAGGTAGTTAAATAAAAAGCCGGTCAAGTGAAGATTGAGTGTGCCATGTTTTAGTGGTTCTAAAGACAGGTATGTCTGGATCATCAAAGGAGGATTTCTCAAAAACTGTGTTACTTGGGAGACATCAATTTACATTTTACACTACAACATCCTCGGAGATGGAATAGGAGTATATTTTTATTGCGTTATTAAATAACTTTGGGATAGAAACAGCTAAAACTGATTTATGCAAATGAAAAACATGACGTATTTATTCAAATTGCATCATCCCAACATTCTCTATTGATCATTGACATAACGCATTGCAAACAAGAAGAATCATTTAAATGCAAATTAGTTGCTTTATTTTTATGAATGTTATTTTTTTACAACAATGCATTGTGTGCCATTCTTGATAGAATTCACAAATTCTTCGAAAGAGCAATGGAGCGAACATTTTTATTGAATAGAAAGTATGAGTACCATCCCAATTGAAGGCAGCTTTTCTTGTTACGAGCACAATCCCAGTTCCATCTGCACCTCGTATATCTTTAGCTACGTGTACGGACGGTGGAATAAAAAGCGGGCGTACAAAAGGGCCGCAAAATACGTACTTTTGCGAGCTCTCCACAAAAGATATAGTACGGTTTGTCATTAAGGAGTTCATCCCCGCGCGAGAAATAAAAGAGGAAGCTCGGGTTTCGGGGTGAGCGGGAGTACAAGAGGGTGGGAAAAGTGGGGGCACACTAATGGCTCCGACACTCATCCGCTAATGCCGCGGTGACTCCTCTTTTTGCACGATTTTCACGTGGTTTAGTCGGTGGAGCTTTTAATCTGAGCCTGCATCTTGCCACCGGTGACGACGCTCCATTTGCTCTCGTATCTTGCCTAACTTTATTCACTCATGTGCTATTGAAAACCATTCACATCTTTGCCTACCAAAATTGTAAATATAGTGACTAAAAACATTTCCTTAAAATCTTAATAAATTCCAGTGAAATTGAGTTTGAATATTCCAGTAAAATTTAAAGATTTCGTATATAATATAATTAAGACATTATGCCCAGAACACAGGATGCATAAACGAGCAGTAATTTCCATAAATTTTCGTTGAATTCAATTACACAAAACGTGACCTCAATGTGATGATACTTAGTAATAACAATTGTTGAGAAGTACACGAACAAAACAACTACGTCGAATGTAAAGCTTTTACTTGTGCAATTTGAAGTAATGGAAAATGAGTGTTTTAAGTGAGATGGAAGAAGCACGAAGGGTATTATTCAGAATCCGTTCTTGTAGAGAGTGCATATATACGCCGCATAAGGCGCAAGTGTGGCTGTGACCTAAATGCGGCTGCGGTCGCGCGGTCGCACGCCGCAATTTATTGTCTCTCGCAGTTGCTCACGCCCGCGGCCCTAGCCACGCTAACGACATCAGCGGGAGCGGGCTTCACTTCCAACCACACACTAAAATACTACGAGCATAAATGCATACACATTCCATACACCAAGTTAGTAATTACTATATTGTTAACTCGTTCCTAATTGCGGAACAAATTACACCGCATAGATAAAACGCTTTAAACTAGCTAATGCACAAGTGAAACTTTTTAAAACAGAAAGTTGATACTTGATAAGGTTAACGGCGCGCTCACTAGAGACTGCGCTTAGCACTTCGCCCGATGAACTTTTACTGCTTTTACCTCGATTGTGTTTTATGGTCAGATCCGCTCCAGTCGCGGTTTCAACCACACCTACCTAAATTACTACCAAGAGTTGAGAACTCTTTTTTTATCTTGGCGGCAAGGCTCTTTAGCAAGTTTCCACTTTATTAAACAGAACAGTCGACAATCGAGACTGCTCGCTATTGTATTGAAAGCGACGTCGCTCTTATGGCGAGGCAATAAATAATTCCTCCGGCGAAATGGCAGCGGAGTCGATAAATGGGCTATTATTGCAGCAGACAGGGGCCAACATTATCATCGATTCGTATCGCGTCCGCGGCCAATAATTGTTTAAACATAGCCTTCCGTGGAGCATTAGTGGCTGGCACATCGATAATGCATCACCGACGTTGTCATCGCTTCTCGTTGAAACCTTTGTAATTGCTGCCTACTGAACCATGAACTCCAATATGTCCTATGTGATTGACGCGTACAATATATTGATGAGTAAATAGGCCACAGAGGCTTCTAAAATATTTAAATGTGGTCAAATTATCTACGTAGTTAATAACTGTTGTCTGAGAACGAGAATATAATTGGCTTTACTTAAAATAATTGCTGCTCGAGCGTCGATACTTATAATAAACAGAATCGTTGGGGCGGTAAGGCGCGTCATTAATATTCATTATAAACAAATGGATATAATTAGTGGGCAAGAACGAGTTGATTGGAGAGCTGACGTCGCTGAGCCGTGTCGATGTGAAGTGGGTGTGTAGTGTGAGTGTAGTGCGGGCATGTCGTTATCTCACCGCTGCGGAGCCAGTGTCACCTCGTAATCAGATTGTAATTGCGCGATCAAGAGACAGACACGCTCGAATAACCTGCCACCTGTCAATTTATACAGACAGACCCTAAATAAACACGCACACACTCCTGTCGATAATATCTTGTTCGCACACATTCTTGTATCGCAATTGAATTCATAAAGTTTATATCGTACCTAACGCTTTTTTATTCAAAGACCGGTTTTTTGAAATTCAAGCTTTTTTTATTAAATTAAAGACATCGCTAGATAACATTTCACGAGCATAATGACGGTATTCATGTCCTTTACTTTTAGCGTTTTGTTCGACGTATATGTATTCTTAACTCTACTTTACATAATATTTCAGAGCTGTTCCACGCTGTTCGTTTTCTAATAGTCTAGTCAACCAATAGTCTAAACTGCGATGGATTAGCGTCGAGTACATCGTCGATGGCGTCAGTCAGTGAGTATAGTCGTGTCCGCGACGCGGTACCATAATAGGGAGGCGACCCGTAGAGTGGGGTCCGTGTTGACTCGCATGTTTCTCGCCAAACAAAGAGCCAGCTTCCTAGCTACCCTTGTTTGTTTAGGTCCACGTCAAACGTTTATTGCCCTTTGTGTATCTTACCTCTGGGTAAAGCGTGAAGCCTTTTTGACTCGGCACTTTTTACGAGAGCACTTATAAGCGTGTACATTACCACACACCAAAAACAACTCTCTCACTTATTTAATTTACGTAAGAATGTGAATATATTTTTCGTCTTCGCAAAATCTACGCTCTTAAGAAAGTTGTTAGCAAACAAAACGAATAGAAGCCAAATCATAGTTCATTCGCAAAGAGAAACCGCTAACACAGACGCTTACGTGATAATAAAGAAACACAAACAAGTTTCTCGCACATGAATTGACCAATTTGTAGCCAGAGATAGTTTCACAAGCGGTTCCTATCGACGAATCAATCGGATGCGCGCGTGGAGCTTTTTGCCGGCATTAACCAGCCGCGCCGTAATGACTGTGCGTTTCCGCCGCGGCTTGCACCGAGCTTGTACAACAACAATGGCCCGCCATACATACAGATACAATACAAGTCTATTTGGTGGTATTATAACACACCAATTAGCGCCGTTAATACACTACTAATGTATGCAGTGTGCAACGAAGCCTCCCCATACCATATAACTACTTTGCCGACATTCTCACGTGTTACCGACGCGCCGAGCCAGTGCGGCGTGTTTGTGAGTGCTCAAATTGTTTCGCGTGGTGTACCAACTCGTGTTCGCGTCAAATTATTTTCGGTTGAGCGCGGCCCGATTATTTTTTTAGTTTCGCAACGATGACTTTTGCGCGATATCATGGCTCGTAGTAGATAGACCATTACCACGGCACATGGGTAAATATTGACTCATGTGACCGCGACTCCTATCAGCTGCTTATTTAGAATGTGTAATAACAAGTGCCTACGTCGATAAATTCATCCGAAAATACGTCCATTATCGGACTGAGATCTACTCACCGTTATCTCTTATGATTTTTATATCTCTGTGTTGCTTTTGTCCGAACACGATAAGTAACGGGTTTATCGTGGATTGATGCTAAAATTGATTGGGTTGATTACAGCAAATACCTTGACAAAATGTATGTATATTATTTTTGGTATGATCGGTAAAGCTGGCGATAAAGGTATTAGATAGTGGACATGTTAAGTTGTGATAAATACTTGATACGAGTTAAATATCACTAAGTCTCGGCAAGTTATTCGCCTCCGACGTAAAATGATTTATAAGGTGGTGTTGTCGATTGACATAATAACCTTGCAGTATCTCCTATAATTTTTTTACTGGTAATTACCATGGTACTTGTATAATACTTATACAAATACAGGTAACAGATACCAGGGGCGCAACTATGGTTGTTTAAGCAGCGCGAAGTAAGAATTTATTAGCTTTGCCGTTTAATTTTAAGGTACCATGGAGCCCCAAAGCTCAGAAGTTCTTAATGCGCTCTGCTTGAACCGATGATGGTAGTAGGCTCCCAAGAGACTCAGAAAGTAGGAGACATATATGCATGTCTTAAAATTTCTCTAAACACTCCAATCAAAACATACAACATACATGTATAATCCCTATTCAGCATCCCTCATCAATGGAATTCGATCTTGATATTTAAACTAGGTCTTGACTAAGCGACTCTAGTTCGGTTCAAATATGTATATTACCTATAGGCAGGTATGTCTGTTTCCGAGATAGAAGCGTGCTTATTTACGGAGACCGTTTGCATTGCACTGTTTACAATTCCCGTACACAATTACTGACGGACTCGGCGACTGTGCCGGTTTAATTCCGTTTTCCATCTAGGTGTACGTTATGACTGTAGGAGGATCTGGTACTTTTATTATTATTAATTGCTAGCTTCCGTTCGCGTGTAATGTATATGTTATTATCAATTCTACTGTATGTTTTTTATTTTATTTTAAATATGGCCTGCCTGAAAGTTTATTCTTTTGAACAAATAGTTTCGTTATTTTGCTTACATTACATACAAACTCATACACATGATCTCTTACCGCTTAATACTTAGTTTGAGGATAATTTTAACTTGACATGAAATGTGACAATAGATGTCGTATATGCCGATTCAGTTAGGATTAAATAATGAAGTGAAATTATTACTAGGGCACAAATTAATAATCAATGCGTCTAGTCGACTCGATAATCCGGACCGAAGCCATGTCTATCCAAGTTTATCGACACGAGCACGAGCAATAAATGAAAGGACTGTTGGCCATCCTCCCCGTGTTAGTTTAAGGTTTAGACTAGCCATATAGAGATGTGATAATACAGCAGACAAGTATTTGTGCGTATAGTCGCAGCGGATAGGGCCGCAGTTTGCTCAGGCTGTTTGCTCGGCGTGTTTGCGAGCCCCATGCTATTGTGAGTCTGCCGAGCTCACGTTTGTGTATTGTTTAATTTGGTTAGATGCGCCGCGCGTCGCCGTCTGAGTAGTACATGAGCGAAATATTAATCATGCTACTCGGAACTTATTATGCCAAAGTAACATTCCAACGGTAACACTCACAAATAACAAATAGTTAATGTAGGAACACTTAAGTCACTTATGTCGGAAGTAACGATAAAATATAATGTCAAGTATCTTTTTTAGTGACTGGGTAAGTAAAAGAGTCGCTACTTCCCCACTGTTCAACTTAAATTCACGTCACCATATCGGATATTATTGTGTAGGTCGACAAGTACTTACGTATATTTTCACTTAAATTTTACCTATTTTGGAATTTAAAACGTAGAACAGTTGAAAAAGGTCAACATTAAAAAAATATAGGGTTGGTAAGGTTAAATAAATAGAGCTTTGTATTTCAGTACGGTGGCTGCGGGTCGACCGCAGGACCGCGGCGCGGGCGCGGCTAACCACACCGCCCGCCAGCGCCCTCCCACTCCCACTCCCTCTATGACACTCTCATTGCTGGCTGTTGGACTTGTCTCTCTGTACAAATTGCCATCGCTTTGAGATGCTGTTTACGTGGTTACGAGCGAGCAAATGAAAGAAGAATCAGACTTCTATGAGCTTATATCGAGTTTTAGCATTCTTAATCATGATTCCAAAATATGTGTTATTTAATAAAAGCTTAGAAGAATGTGCTTCAATAGAATAAAACCAGAGAGAGGCTATTAAATAATGAAACTTATCATATTGTATACGTATTGAAACGAAAAGTCGGAATCAAACTAGATTACGGAGATGATAGCTTAGTTAAATATTTTTTATCCCCTCTGTCCATTGACGCTATTGAACAAACCTTCCGTGATAAAAGTGATCATTTATGACGTAAACACCCTCAGCTAGTAGCGATTTGTTTGCCCGTTGAATTAGTCATTAGTAGGCGAGGAGAGAGTACCTACATCGAGTTCGCGTGTGCTCATTGGGTCGTGTTTGTTGAAATAACGACACGTGTGCACAACACGCCAACATTCTGTACACTAGACATAACTAGATTACACTAACCTTACATACACAACACAATTTTATTCCATACACGCTAAACACGGTTTTCTAATTAAAAGGTGTTGGTCAAACAAATTGTATTTTTTTACTGACCGTAATGTTACGAGGATGTTGTTGCTATGTCCGGTTCGGTAATTAACACTTTCGAATAGAGGTTTATGGTTAATAAAGGAAATAGTTTACTGGAATTTTTAACCGACTTCAAACGAGGAGGCTATCAATTCGACTGTACATTTTTGTAAATCGAATCAGGTTTATTTACGTGCTAAAAATTTTAGCAACGGTAAACAGTTTAAAAATATAAGAAAATAACACTTTACCAAGAGATTGTTCTTAAGGTAAGCAAGCGTCTTATACCTGCCTAAGTGAATCCTTTATGTTGGTTATTTTCCAATCAGAAAAAAATAGAACAAAAATATTGATACTTATCCAATTTATAAAAACTAAAACCTTGTGTGTTGAATGAATACAACGCGCGATATGTACGTATATTAAATAGTATATTTGAAGCAATGTAGCTATTTATCTACATACAGCAACATAGAATAATACATACTAATGCTATGCTAGCCGCGTATTATTAGACAGCATTTATTGCACCCGCCTAATGTCAATGATCACAGAGAATATTAAACAGGTTTATTTCTAATGTGAAAGAATACAAACTAAACTCTCGATAAGTATTAAAATGAAATCCATTAGCAGTCAGGAGCGCGCGTTTATAATTCAACATGTCGCCGATGCAATTATTGTATCGATATATCCTGTATTAAATATTCATTTTGGATGTTCATGTTGGATCCCCGTTCACGAATGTAGTCACGCATACGAAGTATTTTTGGGGATCCCTCCGCTTTAATCCGGTTAACGAAGCTCTTGTGTTTGCTTTGTGAATAATAAAACCTGTTTAATTTGAATAAATTACTGCAATCCTCAGAAACACGGCTCTTTAAATAAACCTTTATATTCATTGTCAGCCTAATTTGGTAAGCCATCATAAGTAAATAAAATATACTTTTATCCAATCTAGTTCTCCGTTTGTAAATATAATCTCTTGTACTCTCAATCTATTGTATGTGTCAATAATTCAATATATAGTAAATAGATATAATAATATTGAATAATGTTGTTTCAAACATTATCAATCAATATTCAAACAGACAGACGAACAGAAAAAACAAATTAAAATAAAAAAAAAATTATTAATAGATACGTAGGTACTTACGTATTTTTTTACTTTCATATTATGTATTCGTGAAAAGATGTTGCAGCTACAAAATAGTTTTATATCAGCTATAAATTTGTTTAAGCTTTATGGTGTGGCGTATCGGGATACATAACAGCAGCAAAGTGCAGTTTAGTAAATAGTCTGTGCTTGTTTTGTTGGGAACGTCAGAGCAAGGGCTCCTCGTCAATAAGGGCGGCCCCCTTGGAGCTTACCCCTTCGGCTGTTTGCATTGTTTCACTCTATTTGAATTGTGTGCGGCCACCCGCCGTACAACTGTTACCGTTTCACGATAATGTAAGCGAGATTTAATGATACAACCGTAATATTCACAATAAAGCTGGCGACTGACTACATTGTTACGATCGGTAAGGCAGGTGGTAGCTTGTTTGCGTATCACAGCTGGTATTCGCGAATTGAATGTTGACGTAACATTATGGATGTTACGCCTATGCGAGTGAGTGTCCAACTGTACAATACCACAGCCTTTTTACACGCCTATCCACCTACACCATGTAAATGTAGCAACAATTCATTTAGTATGCCAAGCAAAGAGGCCGCTTCTTAAAATTCCTACACCGACCGAGCTGCAGTTTTACGGGTTATTACATTGAATGGGAAATGAGTGAGTCATAGGCGTGTAGTTTACGAGTCGAATAGAAATCGTCTGTTTTAAATGAAAAGTCAAGGAGCGAACAAGCCTTCCATTATTCATGAGGGCCGTTTCACGCCCGACCGCCAGCGAGTGGCCGAAGTGGCTGAACCACCGAGCGCCCGACAGCCGACCGACACTCGTACGTGGCCGCTGCGCTGCCCAAGCTAAGTGTTTCCAAATCAATATCCGTGTCTCAATCAGTGCAATTAAGGAGCTGGGGAAGGGCCGTATTCACTGTAATTAGTTTGACGCTGACGGCGAGGGTGATAAATAAACGTGTATAAATGTTGGGGGAAATAACGTTAAACGCGGCGGGAATTTTTGTGTACCATGCTGACCATTACACTGTATGAGCATTTTATGTAATAAAAATAATGTTGATGAGTAAAAAAAAAACGTACCTTGTACAAATTGTTCTGTTTTAGATTGTCTCTGACCATCTTACAATTACGTTCAGCATATTTAATAAGTGGGTGATCTACGTACTTGACATATTCAATTCAATAACATACAAAGGTATACCGTATTCAAAAGGTTATCAATACCGCGACATGTAATACGTGAACATAAATAAGAACAAGATAGTGAGAATATTTGTACGTGTGTGAGACAGATCGACAGAATGCCTCGAGCATCGTGCCAGCGTATGTACCTATGTATTATTTACGATAGGTAAGTACTACAGTGTACGGGTACGGTTTAGGCGAGCAATAAAATAAAACATTTCATTAGTCACGAGTGTTCACGGACAAACACTAGATAATTACGCACGACTTGTCATTTAAGTTGAGTTGAGTGCACAATGACTGGTGTATTATATTTTGTATACTAATGAAACGTTAAATCCGAGCGTGCAAACTTGAGCATGACTGAATTTAATAATGTGTCAAGGGAGAATGCTCCCAATTTTTCACACAGCAATACGCGTCCCCGGTATTATAGGGGCTGAATTTGAAAACACAATTAGACTTAATACAGAGGTGATTGTTGGCGGGCTAGGGTCGCAGGCGAGGGTTAGGGCAAATCCTTTAATTTGGCTCCCCGATCAAATAATAAAGCGGACGGAGGGGCGGCGAGCGGCGATATCGCGTTTAGTGGTTTTATTGCAAGCGCCATCTGCCGCGCGATGACGCTCCCCGGAGATGGAGAGATAATTTCGCTTTGAAAGCAAGGGGCGATGAGCGAAGAGAGCTCCTGTGAGTTGTTGCGTTCATTTAGACAATTCACAACGCCGTATATTCCCCGCTCGTACCTATTCAGACACAGGGACTGGGAAGATGTGCCGGATAGCTCTCCATTATACTCAACCCTCCGCCGCCTGCATGTTGATGCGAACACTCAACACGTATAATTTGATAAGACACACCACCGCGTCGATTCTACCTATTTATATATAATCTAAGTATGTATACAACGTCGTATTCTAGTTTGCCTACGTAGGTAGTTAATTATCTAGTCATCTGGTACTTTACTAAACTAAGCTCCTTTATTTTTTAATGATAAAGTAATGGTTTATTAGCGACGCAATTGATTAAATATAATAAAGTGAAAATTATTAACTCTAATACATCATCATCATACCTATCAACATGTTAAAGCGAGGATAACAATCTTATATCTACCGCATCGAAACGTATAACAAAGAGCTCTGTCCGTAATTAATTTCATAAATAGGCTGCTAAATGCGATAATCAGCCCATAAAACGTTCTAGAAGATGATAACACAATCAACAACAAAGATCCGGCTGTATTTGTATTAACGGAGTACACATTAGGTACATTACACACAATAGGATGGGTCGCTGTATGAAATAAATCCCGGGAGCTTTTGATTTTATAAATAGTAGGTAAGCGGATCGGTCACGTGCAGTGTTTTTATGAATGGTCGTGGGGGTGTGGACTAGCCCTAACACAGGGGCGGCCAACCTTCGGGCGCGCATGAATAATTTCCACGCTTCGACAAGGGGCGCGGGCACACCGCCTGGAATTGCAATAACCCGTTGATTATTAAATTTTACGGCCGGCCGTGCAGCTCTGTACGAGCCTCAAATTCTATTGATTAGACTATGATCTAATGGTTTCTTTTCTTTTGACACGCTGGATTTGTGTTTGACTGGAAAATATTTGCATTCTTGCGTAGTACGAAATATTTACTTCACATGTCTTCAATTATAATACGACCTCAAATAAACGTAATGGGAATGACTAATATAAATTATTATCTATTGTTATATAGATAGTTAAAGAAAATCTACCTTTTTTTCGCTTTATTTACCCACAAAAAGCAAAGTTTTTTATTCAAAGGACAATACGTAGCTACCTACTGAGTAGATATCTATTTGGAGAATACATAACTTTAACCATTTTATTATAATTGTTCACCTATTAACATTCTATCAAACTAAATCTCGTTACTATTACAGGCAACAACGACACATGTTGTCTACATTCAAACGAAACCCATATCAAGCATTGTATGGGCGTCATTGATATTTGATAACAAGCGAGTGTCGGCGAGGGTGGGGGCGCGCCGCGGGGAGTCGTGCTCGTAAACCTCGACAAAGTATTTTATCGACATCCCGCGCAGACCCGCGCGCTCCACGCCACCCTATTGTCTCTTTCAACATTCGTGACACTTCATGAAATCACTCCACCGTTATTAATTTCCCTCCCGTAACCTGAGAATGTTGTACGCCTCACTCTACTGCTCCTTTACCAGCTGGATGTAACTTTAATCTCAACAGCACACCACTTATGTTAGCCAAAGATTTGCGTCGACGGATTTTAAGCAAGGAAACCGTTGCGATAATCGGCAGCGTGAAAGTCAGTTCGGGCGTGAATAAATAGCTCGAAGCACAGAACAATAAGTCTTCGTGTCGATACAGTCACACAAAGACGAAACAATCAATTCACAACGTAAGTAGGTGGGATTGGACACGGTCTCACTACGGTCTGGCTCCGCGACTAACAAAAGAAAATCTAAGCAATTAGTCGTCGTCAGAAAGAGCGGAAAACGCGCGTTAGACGCGGTCACGGAACGAACGCGCAGTGGTGCGGTCACGACACGCGGGAACCTATTCTACTCTCCACTCGGTCTTATCGACCAAAGTGCATCTATATCTGTCTGATGATTATTTAATGTAGAGCGAAACAGATTTTTCTAGACCTTGAAACGTCACAAGTTCAATGAAATACAACAAAAAATGTTCGAGGCGTATCTAAACTTTACACCGATTACAATTTATATCAATCTTTCTGTATTGAGTGTTTATAGCCTGGGGCGGCCGTTTCGTAGCGTACAAAAACAAGCACGATACGAAATGAAAAACGTAAAACATCACTTGTTATTCTATTAACGCTTGCATGCAGAGCTATAGAGCTTAACAAAGTGAGAGGGTACGTTTCTGGTTCTCGCTCGACTGAGCGTGTTAAGTGCTAATGTAATAATCCATTACAATGAAGTACGCCAGTGTACGCTAAATAGCGCATTCAAGCATTGAGCTTGAGGCCGCCATCTGCCGGCCGCGGCAAACAATGCGGGCGACCCTTCGTGATCACCCTCGCCACTACACTTGCACACCCTCCCAAGTACCCAACTAAACAAATATTACACGCACATAATACTGTTTCTACATAGCTTTGCCATATTCGGAAAACAATCGGATTCAAGTGAATCCGATTGTGCGTATTATTAATTTTTATAATTATGCGTATTATTCATTTGACTGAATAGAAGATGGACAAACGTTTGAAAAAATTATGTTACTGAGAAAAAAATTTTTTACTATAATTTTCAACCTGATGATCTAGTAGTGAAACTTAAAAATACAAACATACTTAAGTAGATAATCATTATTTCTCATCATTTTATGAAGTCAACAAATCATATGGAGATTAAAATGACGCTTACAAGATGTTGAATTGAGAACGCAATAGCAGTGTTATTAAAAGCAAGGTTCAAGGCGGGGAGCGTGTGTAAAATCAACAGATTATACTGAACCCTCGCTAGAGACCCCTGCATAATATAATAGTAGCTATTCGTTTAGCTATTTACCTGCGGTCAGGGCTGCCGACTACAAATTGCCGAGATTTTGCGCTCATCCAAAGCTCAGCTTAGTTGAGTTAGTGGGTAGGTTTCTATCTACCTTTTTAGACTTATAGGTAAAGTGTTGTGTAGCCATTAATCATAGAATATTGAAACTTCCTATAGAATGGATTATGATTATCGACGCAATTCTGGACCATTTCCCAATAATAAAATGCATGGATTTGCTTATAAAACTTTTGTTGACGATTTAAATATTCCTTGTCACAGCCCTATTATGGGCGTCCCCTCCGACTAGTAAAGCGCCTAATTCATAGATATATTTCCTTCTTCACGCAGCGCACATTTAAGGGGGACCTTTCTGTTAGTCTGCTCCCCCAACAATATTTCATTATAATGTATTGAAATAATATGCCATCGCTACATTAAAGTACCCGCAGTAACTGTACAGATTGGATTTAACTGTTTACTGTATTTTCATAATAAAATGTTTATTTGGTCCAAGACTTTTTTTATAAAAGGTAAATGCGAACAAAGTGGATTGTCCTATCCCTCGAGCTCTCGCCCGAACCCTCTGTCAAACATCGTTTATCGAACAAACAGGCGAAGCGCCGTAACGCTTTTTTTTACAACATCCCTGTGCGCCAATTCATCCGACCACCGCTAAAATATTACATATTTCCCCCCTTGCATACTCCATAATGTTCTATTTTAAACATAGCTTCTGTGGAAATGTGGAAACTTTATCGCCGTTTAAATTCCTCCCCGCAGTGTTTCGAGTAAACAGTCGAGCTGTTAAACGCGAACTCATGTCTGTTTACAATGTTAATTAATATGTAAGAAACGATGTTAAACAAAATAAAAAAAAGTATATGTACAAACCTGCTTGTGCATCTCCACGTTGAGCCCATATGACATTTCGTAGTACTGAAACATAAATAACACCCGTCAGTCGAGTCGATTACAATATGCGCGAAAATGTAACGTCCATCCGTAGCGCGACACGGAAAGCTTTTGGCACAGATTAGCTTCCTCAAATTATAGTGGCCGAGTAGAACTAAACATCCGCAGTAGAACAGTTTGGAATGCCGCCAGAAGTGTTTCCGACACATAAAAATTCTCGCGAAAATTTCCTCTCGAGCGTATTAAAATAAATTGCGAGCGATTTGGCAACACTTAATCGTGATTCATATCTGAATGGAGCGAACATGCGGGGATTAAGGCATGCCAAAATATCTGTTCGTTTAAAATATATTGTTTGCTTCTGTTCTGTACGAGACGCTAATACATTCACCTACGCGTGTTCCTGACAGGCCGGTTGCTATTCTGATTGATAGACGTGTTGTATGTATTCGTATCGTTTGCACACGATACGTATCTTATCTAAATACACCGGCGATAGCAACTCACACGTCAACTACATATGCTCCACACCATAACATATAATCATTCATGGAGTGAACATAAACATTTAATAGGGACAATTATATCGATAGGAGGGTGCACTTAATGCTCCGTCGATCCAATCCAATAGAAATAATAGCATGCGGGCGTGACGAGAGGGACATATTTGTTGATTTGACGCGCCACGACAACAATGATACACTGCGATAAACATCTACATTCGACCGTTAAATCATGTGTTGGAAAAATGAGTTTCAAAAATAAATGCAGGGGAGATAACACGCCGAACACATTTTTAAACGATCGTATTGCTGTCACAATAAACAACGACAGATGGGAGTTGGCCTCTTGACAAAATTAACTAATTAAATCAAATGATGCTAGATTTAACACTCACCATAACATAATGCCTCTGGATTTCAATTTTTTCACTAGCCAATTTTTCACATTCTAATTTTAAACTGAAACAAAACACATTTTTATAAGAATTGTTTACAATGTTGCGTTACACACAAACGTCTAGCTATCTTATTTATTTAGTGTCATGATAACCTCATTTACTTAGAAGTTATCTAAATTATTTGAAAAGTTTTTTACCAGCCATAAAAGCGTCACATGAAAAGTAAATTGGTTAGGTATCTATAAATAATGTAAGTATGAAGATAGTAAATAATTTAAGTGCACTTGATAATAAAGTTCTAACGCACTCTGGTACATTTAAGGAGCACTTGCTATTAATAAGATAAGAGGTTTACAATAGCGCAGCTTGTTTTACAGCCGTTCTCTTATTATTGTAGGTCAAGCTTGTTACTTTATGAGTAAGTGCTTATTGTTTTATCGCTCGACTATAGATATTGTACAATTTAAATTGCCTGCACACATCTACGAAGATAAGCTTAATTTAATATGAACATAAGAACTTTAGTAAGGAAAGTACGAATCTATTTAGCTAAGGTATAGGGGAGAGAGATAAATGTTTTTTTTTTACAACCTCTCGGAGATTTGATGTAAATAATGCCATTGTAATATTTTATCTGAGGACAACAATAGGGGATCACAAAAAGGCGACGGACGCAAAAAGGACCGTGTCTCGGGACAGAAACATAGACCAATACAGGTAGGGGAGGTAGGGGATGATTCTCGTGGAGCGGAATACGAAAACACCACATGTTCCTTTTATGATTTGCATTCAACTACAAAGAAAGGAATTGTTTATATTAACATTCAATTACAACTTCCTTTGGGGTACTTACAAAAAATACTTTAAGATAAATATTTTATTTTTATTTATACTAACATTATTATTGAATTCCTATTATCCATGTTTCCATTCCTGCAGCCTACACCAGCTAGAGTGGATGGATATCAAAACGCAGATTTTCAACGAAATTTTAATACCTATGTTAAGTTAAATTAAGACAAAATAAGTTGGTACTCACTTATGGTATTGGGCTTGAAGGAAGTTAAACTCCTCCTTTATCCTATCACATGATTCACCAACTGTGAACTTGATTGGTTGCCCAGGTTGCGGAGGACCCTGTAAACAAAACAAACATTTAGATGGCTATAGGCTACCTACACATATATACAGGGTAATTACTCTAACTGGAGCAATTCCATGGATCTACTTAGTTGGCAATAAAAACCATTAACTAAAACATTTAGCGACGTTTAGCTGAACACGCTACATTTATAAAATTAAGTACCACATAACACATCAATCTCAGTCTCAAACAAAAACAATCCTATCACGAAACAAAAATTACACGCATCCCAAATTACCATAATACAAATTATCCTTTAATGACCATAATTCGGTGTGAGCCTCGATTAAGAAAAAAAACAACATCGCCCGCTCGCCTCTTAACACAAAAATAAAGTAACGCGAACACGCGAGCATGTAATAATAAAGTAAAAAAACTAACTCCATAATAAGAAGCACGAAAATAAAAATAAAGCGAGGGACACAACAACACACGGTCGCCGGGAGGCCGGCGGCAAAAAATAAATAACCGCGCCGCCGCTCGGAGCCGGCGCGAGGAACAAACGGACTTTAAAAATAATAAAAGGAGCGTAAATAAAAGCGTAAAAAGGAACTGGTGCGGTGTGTAGACGTTGTAAATGGAGCTGCGGACAATCGGGCTCGAGAAAAATGTGGCCGGGAATTTAGTGAATGTAACCACCGACCGGGGAGATAGCCTTGCGGTCGCGCGCCTCCGCCCGCCGCGTTGCCTCACGGTAATGGCCGATCGCACTTAATAACCTAATAGTGGCCGCCGCGGGAAGCGCTCTCGGAACATTCTACCCAACCTCCTCTAGCGTGGGACATGTAATAATACGTGCACTGTAATTATGCTGATCCACAACTATGTTACTGCTTGTTACATTCTAATGAGCTCTCCTTGATCATCATTATCACACTAAATTAATACTGGGCCTTCATCAATCATAGGTATCGTATCCTTTAGGTGTTTTTTTAAATACAAGTTTAAGGTACTATTAGGGTCCTTACCTGTGAAGAAATAAAACACTTTCTTAAGTAAATAAAAGAATGTATCGCCCGCTCGACTTAACACAGCTTGTTCGAACATGTGAATTGACTCGAGCAATAAGTTATTCCTGTTTCATATCATCTGATCGGAAAATAAAAAGGAATGGAGAGTTACGGGCTAACATAATGTATGTAGTGGAGTTCGAAGGAAAAAGCAAAACGGTGGGGAACGGTAGCGCGGTGTCGCGCGACAAGCCCTCGCGTGTGGTTACTGGTTTACACTCTGACACTTCACTGCGAGGTGTGTACACTGAGCCTTACATTATTTCGCAACTTATATTTTACTTTATCTTTCTCTCGTTTTCTTAACCTGTCATACAAAACTGAAAGTCTAGAAATAGCTGTATTCAAGTATGTAGGTACTTTATTATGTCTGTGAATAAGTAAGTAGAACTTAATGCAAACGCATAATATCAACTCACTTATCTAGAACACGAATCAGGTTTTAGCCGTGGCCGGTGTGCACGAGGTCTAACTCTGTTTATCTCGTCAATAACTAACGTGGTGCAGTTTTAATAATTTGTTTTCGTGGCGTTATCGCGGTTTATCAGCGGGCGCTAATGCGACCCGCGTGTTGTTTGAATTGTTTTCTCTGTGGCCGGAACCAAGGAACTTGCTTCGTAAGCAAAGTGTTTTATGGCTAGGTTTAAATCACCATAATAAATAACATTAAGACCGGATTAATTTAAATGCTGTTGTGTCATAAAATTGTACAGGTACAAGCCGCATAGTGGGTCGCAGCGTCTGCTTCATCGTTAATCGTTCACTTCCGCGCTTCTTATTGTAGTAAATTACTATATTAATCGTAGTTTTATTAAGGTTTAGCATTTTTATTTAATCTTTGGAAATATAGTTACCCACTTCTACTTATTCGCTTTTTCTTCCCACGCCCATTATGATCATGACTACCGCCAGACAGATGAATAGGTATCAATTAGGTAGCTAGGTAATATGTAACAATCACGCCACGAAGATTTGAGTTACAGGCTGATCCCGAACAAAACGAATATAATCCACAACAATAGTCTTAAGTAAACGTTCCCCATCGACAGAAAAAAAGATTCCCATAAATTATCGCCGAAAAGGTCAAATTAAAATACAATGAAGAGTTTTTGAGTGGCAGTATTGTGTAGAGGGCCCGGATGAAAGGCCCGCATCCACCGACCGGCGAGCGCTTACAAAAACAAAACTAAACAGAATGCGTTTAAACGGATATAAAAAGAAAAACGTGTTCTTATTTCAAATTATTGAATACGTCTGTCTGCCCACGTCTACCTGCTAAATGTTTTTATTTATTTTTATTGAAATTAGAATTTCGAAACAACTGAATGAATTCCGGCAAATATTTCAATCGAAGCGGGCTTTTTATTTTATATCGAGATCTAGACCCTTCTGCTTCTTGGAAACTCGAAACGAGCAATCAAATTCAATTGACAGGGCGTACCTTATTCACACAATAATAATATCAATACCGAAAGACCTTAGGTTTGACGGTTATTCGTGCCGCGCTCAGTCAGAGTAAGTAGGTACACAAGTTCAGCGGCTTGGTAAACATCTAAACACCATTCGCACTTACAAAGCAAACAAGCATATACCAATATTTGAACACCGAGATTGGCTTTGTAACATAACACCTCAACGTCAAACCGCCTCGAGCTAATTTCTACTCTATTGTGATCACTCAGAGCTGATAAAATCGAATATTGGCCGTGTAGTATTTATAGCCTTTTGTTTGGGAAATAGAAAAATTCTAATAATAATATGGTAGCGTTTGGATCGGAAAGCTGATTATGTTTTCTAAGAAACTCAGCGGTGTCCTGCTCCTGCCCTGTGTGGCTTGGAACTAGGAATGTGCAAATAGTATTTACGGCACTATTGCACCGCATGATCTACGAATTGAACTATATTTTTTTGTTGAAATCGTTATACATATCTCCATTGGTGAATCAATGTAGCAATGCCTTAAGCTACCCTTTCGTTAGATTTGTGTCATTTTGTGTATACGATGACA
Organism: Watsonalla binaria; assembly: GCA_929442735.1. NCBI lineage: Eukaryota > Metazoa > Arthropoda > Insecta > Lepidoptera > Drepanidae > Watsonalla > Watsonalla binaria. The sequence goes on from OV838932.1 coordinate 6,741,340, forward strand.
CGATATTATTAATTTTTGATAATGAATTGTATCGTAGTTTTAAATTAATTGAACGGTAGTTAATGATAACAGAGAAAACCTATTAAGTACTTCTCTCATGAATGGGTCACTCACAGATAAGATTTCTCGTCACCACTTCCCCATAAGTGCGATATGACGTCAGCATCGCATTTTCCCGATATGATTATCTTTAACAACATAGTAAGTAATGAGGTAGATATTTGGTCACAGGTCTCCCTCGTGTACCACGATGGCATCTTGATAATGAAGAAGCATTGTTTGCATACTCCAAATGTCGTGTTTGTGCAAACTGATATGACATTATCTACCTTCGAATGTGGGGAATTATTTTAGGTGAACATTGACTCAAGGCACTTCAGTTTATCAGCAGCTGATAATCCTGACAAGACTCTTCGTGTTTCCGTTGATAACTTAACTATACACACTTATAGTGTAGCATTAAGATTTAAGACAATTGTGAGTGACACAGATTTATACATATTTCTAGAAGAACTCAGCGAGTTGTTTGAAGAGAGCGCGGTCGTGGTGTTTGACGAGACGCCTCGGATCTCATTTGTCCGTAGCGGTAATTCTGACACTCAAATATTGACCGAGTAGGACGCGACACGGATTTTGAGCAAATAGACAAATAGGCATTTACATTAACACCCTGCCCTCCCCCTCGCCACCCGCCCTCACCCCGCCGTGCCCCGCGGGCCTTCTCTCTGACACTCATTAAAGCCGAACAGACGATATCGTAAAAGAAACATCCGGTAAGTAAGTATTTAGCGGAAAAATACAGAAACGTGGAAAGTTCGCTTGAATGAGATAAAGTTAGTAGGTAATGAATGGGTATACTATCTACTTAGACACACATAAGTATTGGTTGTTTAAGAAAAGGCACTTTAGTTGAATTCCTGTGTTGAAATGAGAATTAATCTCAGCAGACAATTCAATTTTTGAATGTCGTTGATGAGTCTGGTCTGAACACTGAAAAGCATTGGAAGTTGGGCACTACCGCCGATTGGAATCCTAATGCATGTTGAAACGTTTACAGAGAGAATAATGTGCACCTGACCATTTTGATAAACAACCTGCAGTACTGTCCGGGAATGCTAAATAAAATTTGTTTCCTAAGAATTCTAATCGTTCAAAGGACAAGCGTCGCGTAACGTCTTGCGCTTTCCAGTGAATGAGAACCCTACATTTATATACACTGGCTCTTACTCGCGACTTCATCTGCGTTTTTAATGATCTTATGCCCATCCGTGGATTCCTTGTCGAAGCTACATTATGAAGACAATCGGTTCAATTGTTTAGCCGTGAAATGATTGCAGACGAACAGACACATTTATGATATAAATATAAGTAACCATAGATGTGAACTTATTGGTATGCTAACTGTGTGAGTAAACTCATAAAATGTTAACTAATAAGTGTCATGATCAGCAGTTTCTATCAACCTATAGGTAGAAGTTACGAATAAGCAATAAGAAACGTTAATTGCGTGGGAATGAGAGTAATGGGACCATTTTATAAACGACTGCAAGGAATTTTAAGTAGAAGCCTAGATAATCTAAGTCTACGGAGATATTGAATAAATACCTACTTGTCTTTCTATTTAGGCATATTTTGATACCCTTTCTCTATAAGACTACGGTAAATAAGTAGGTAACATACTTTCTTATATAGGTAGGTACTAATTGTTTTAATTTGGTTTTGTTCTTCTCAAAACTATTTAAAGTTAATTAAAAACACCACAAATGGCTTGAAAAGAGTTGAACGTACAATTTTATTTCATAATGGATTCTTAAATAAAATTTGCGGTTAACTCTAACTACTCCGGCGGGAACGCGGCGACAGATGTGCTGCGGCTAGCGGTGACTGCGCTCGCAAACTTAATTTAATGACCTACGACATAAAGTTCAATATCGCATGCTTTCAAGGACTTGGTTGCAGTGACACATGCTCAGTCGACTAGTAATATTGACGTTTGCAAATTTTGTGTTTACATCACGAAATGACCAATGTACTAAGAGTATTCTTTGTGCATCTCAAATTGATATGATTTATGATAATCTTATTGATTGATTTCCGTATAGTTTGATCAATAGATTTGCGGCTAAAGATTCGTAATGTGATACATTTGTCACATTTTGCCAGCTGTCAGCCGACATAATAAAAAAAATTCAAATTCTAGTACATACCTATGTAGTGTGTATTAACTACACCTACAGAGAAAATTTTCACTATCTTTGGTTTTTATGACATATCGGGGAATAGGTAGGTAGGTACGTAGTCCCTCAAATAAATGATAAAATCCTTAGCAGACAATTTCACGGGTAATTGAGTGTCTGACAATGGCCGGCCCGCCACCGCTGGGGGTCTCCTCGCATTTTGTTTGCTCCATTCAACTGTAGGTATTATTACTTCCACGCTTTTATTACCACTCCATATTATTCTCTTCTCATTGCTTTTGTACTTGAACATTGTTAAATTATATTGTGACTTTATGACTAGGTCTATTTAATTTTGTTAGCGTCACGAAATTGTTGTTCGGTTGGTTAGGCACCTATTAGGTATTAAGTATGGGTACTTGTGCTGATATTCAGTGGTTTTTAATCGGAAATATTTCTATATTTACGTATAACTTATTATTTACATTGCGACCCAATGAGTACCTGAGTAGATAGGTAAGTACTGTAAGACCTCAAGCCTTACAAGCGGCTTAAAACCTTGTTCTTTGCAAATTTTATGTTTTATGAAAGATATTTCATAATCCGAAAAGAATTAGAAAAAGGAAAAAGAGAGTTGTCAGGGAGTGATTTTGAGATAGAACAAGGATGGAAGAGTCAAATAATAACGAATGGAAAACATTTACCTTATTGATTTATTGAATAGATCCCGGGTAGCCAGTGGCCCAAGTTGGGATCCGGGCATTACAGTACCTAGTCATTGAATACAAACTACTTTACGTAGGTACTTATCTATTTTACAGTAACTACGAAAGGATAAAATAATACAACAAAACCAAGCCTTAGCCTTGGTTTGTTCTATTAACCGATGTGAATGTTAGATTAATTACCACGTGCGAAGACAACAACATTAGCCTCAAGAGTTAGCTCCTGTAGTTTATCAGTTCCGATAACAGCTAGCATGTGATATTCACAATGGCGCTGCCGAAGCCTGATAATCCAAGTGATTTGTACAAGTGTGTCGCTTACCGGATGCCTAGCGGCCGCCACAGCAGCGGCGGCGGCGGCGGCGTTCATCGCGCCCGCGCTTGGATACATCCTCACGTCAAGCACACGCGCTCATATTATAAAACACACTTAAATTGGGACACAGCACACACTCCACCAAAGCCACTGAACAACACAGGCACGCACGTAACCTATCCCGAGCGGTCAGTCACACGCGATTCACTGTTCACAAACGAAGACACTAATACGACCGACTCAAACGAGCGCTGCAAGCGAACTGGCGGCCGCGCGGGGGCTCCCCAACCCCCGCCACACGGCCCAACCAAACCCTCGCATGCCGTTTGCCGTTGCCTGCCATACATATTTTTCTCCACTCGAATTTTTCGTCGACTATCTTCATGTTTGAGGAATACTTTAGTAGAATCGGAGATATACGCTCTAATAGATACGTATTATCTGGGGATTTCGGAGGGGTGGTGGGTCGGTGTCACGGATTGCTGCTCTCAGTTGCGGCTGACTTGCTTGTCCTTATTTTACCAACCAATATTGCAACCGCAATTTTAAATAGATTGGACTTTTGAATAATATATGTAAAGATGTTCAGATTTTTGTTTTTATCTGAGCGTTTTTTTGTAAATGGTTAAATGTTGGGATTGTTTGGAAATTAAGTGATTAAGTAGGTACTTACTTAGACTAGTTAGCTAGCTGTATGTACGTAGAATGTATTTTCGTTAGTTAATTAAGATGGAGGTAAAGTAGGTCTTACCTATCAATTTGTTTTTAGAAAATTAACTTCAGTAGGTGCCTAAGAATGTACTAAACTTAGCGAAGGCTTAAGCTTCATTAGAGTACCTACTTAATTACCTGAGTATTTATTTATCATGAAGATTTATTTCGTAAGTAAATAATAACCTACCCTACATAATAATAATTTGGGATACAAAGGGATCTTCTCATTGAGGCTTTAAGTAAGAACTTAATTAAAAGCATTTAATAATTGTTTTCATTATTATTTAACAAAGTAGGCAAAACCAACCGATATTATTTACACAAATAACATTTTAATCATAAAGGAAAACGCGATCGTAGGGTGAGCTGGGGCAATTGGCATGCGTGGCGTAGGGAAAATAAATTATGAATGCCTGCGGTTCATTCGGTGGGTAATCCGGTCTGCTGAGTAGGTCGGTGCTACCCACCTCATGTAGTTTTACTTCGCGATTTTGAATAATACAAACTAAAAGTACTAAGTAAAGTATTTACTCAATTAATTAAGTTAGTATCTACCTACGTAATTTAGTCAGCCACTGATACATGTACGTATTTATTTACTAAATAGGGACTAAGTTGGGTACTTACCTACCTATTACTAAACACTTATCTATGTCTGTGCTATAGGAGTCGTCACGATCCTACGCGATATGGGCGCTCACAAAAATACTTAGTGGGGATAAGTAACTGTGCATTCAAGTCCAGTGCTCATAGCTCGAGACAGCACATATTTACTTACCTAACGTCACAAATATCTGGTAAGTATTTAGTAAGTAGTACCAATTCCTAGAGTATTTTTGACTTATTGGCAAATTCCCACGGGATCGGATTTACGTGTGATTAGCCAAGCGATTAAGGTTTTGTTAAATGGCATGTAAAAAGATAAAAGTGTTGTAACATTATAGGAACATGGTGTGTCAATATCGTAAGGCGCCATGCCGTGTTGACACTGCGTGTTTGATAACGCCACGGTGACGGAAAAGTGAGGAAAAAATAGTTGATTTAACAGACAGCTTTGGTGCTTTCTTTCCGGTTATTAGCCACGGTATTACCAAGCCACAGCTATTTAACCGGGGTCATGATTCAGCCAAAAAATATGTTCTACTAAGAAACTAGCAAAACAATACTATTTTGCCTACTACTTCAATAACTAGCCTTAGTAGGTACTTAACTACTGGATTGTGTACTACACAAAGTAAGTTCTAAGTATAGTTTGAGCAAATATTTAGATATCTCATGTTGGTAAGTACTAGGCTTAGGTTGTTAAAAACAAAGCATCAGCGTTTTTAAAAAAACCAAGCACCCTTCAAGATCTAAGAAATGAACGTCACGACCTCTCGATTTGCTCTCGACTCTCAAGCAAGATCAGTGGAGCAATGAGGGCCATCGCTGGACAAATATTGCCAATTATACAAATGTTGGCCGATGACCTCGCACCTCCTCGCACGATCACCGCTCACTTCTATTGAGTATTATTTATTACTAAGCTATTAGTTAGTAAGTAGTAGGTAGTAATAATATTTAGTAGATTTATAATCGTCGTCCCATAGACCTTAAAGTGGACCCTTGAGTCCGCTGCCGACTCCATTTTGAGTAAAATTTGATACTTATTTAACGTTCCGAAAAGAAAAACGAAAGACCAACACATACAATAAATACGTGCTTACCTATTAAGGGTTTTCCAACATAAAAAAGTTTTATATTTAGTATTTTCATAAAAAAATGCAATCAACTATATTTTATAAAGAGGCGAATGGGACAAAAGTATTGTGTTACTTTGTTAAAAACTGAAGTACCCCTATTTTAGGGGACGAGTGGGTAAAATGGGTCCATAGGACTCGTTTTACTTTGTTGTCGTGTTATCAACATTTAATATTTAATTTCAACTAAGCTTACGTAACGTTTTATTTAGCTAATTTCTCTAATTGTGTGACGGTGTCGGCATATCGTTACTTATAAATAGACTTATTATCGGCAATGTCGTGCCACACATGGCGCGCGCGCATATCAACAGCTCTTGTTTGCGTTGTCCGTTGTATTGATCTTGTTTTTATGTGCACCCAGTTTAATAACCAGCGGCGACCACATCGAAGGATACTATAATATTGCATGCCTGCTGTTATTTATAGCTTCTAACAGTTAACTTAATACTCAGTCTCAGTAGCTGTTAACTTTGCTGGTAATTTGCTACATATCTATAATTACAATCGCATAAAATCTAAATGTCGCGGAAACTCACCTGCCAAGTAAAGGCCACCTCACAATAAACAATATAAATAAAACAAATATGCAATTGTTACTGACATAAATTGAGCTGGGTGACGTGAAAAAAAGAAGTTAATTAATCCATTGAAGGCACTTCATCTCTCAACAATAGCGCATTGTTGGCATTTATTGTGTTGTAAAAAGGCGCGTATGTTTAATACATTATTTGAAGGAGTATTACGTTAACGCGTTGGTGGTGTTTATAGAGCTTTATGTTTATTTAATGCATTCCTTGTGATGCATACGATGCGGTTTTGTGACAGCTCCGTGCTTCGTGAAGCACTTGCGTAAAGCCGAGCTTACACTACCTTCTGCTACTGAATAATACTTACCTACCATTTCACAATCTTGTATCTTGCAAAGCTTTAAAAATATTATATAAAGTTATGTTTTACTTGTCGATTGATTTGTGTAACTTTGTGAGAATATTATAATTTATTAGAAATACATTATGATTCATATCCATAGACTGCGAAAGTTTTAATAAATATTGAATACCTTCTATCAATCAGTTCTAAGAAATTAGTATCTCTATTTAATTATGTTAGGAGCAGTATGCGGGGCAAGTATGTATACATAAATAAAATCCTACGAAGCCGGGTTGGTTCACTAAGAGTCCAATAAGTGACCTTATTTTCTTTTATCTGTTAGGTATGGTTTCCAGATCGACTATTGAAAAACTTCTGGAATGTCTGTCTACGTTGTGATTTGAGAACAATCGAGTACTTGTTTCAGTTAGTTTTCCAGTGAGAACTAAGCTTTATTAAGTATTACATCCGCGTCCTCAGTCAGTTGTGCGTGTAAACAATTGCATTCGTCTCGTAAGGTTTAGTTATACGGGCCAGTGTGTCTGGCATTTGCACCCGTTGGCGATAAAATTTCATTACGCTTGACTCGTCTTGACCTAAGACTTTTTATGTTTTATTCAGTGATAGATACTAGATAGCATAATAACTACATCGCGGCCACCAGTGGTTATAAGATGGGATGGATTATAAATACAACTATAGGCCTGAAAAGGTGATATAATATGATCAATATTATCAATAACATAATTATATATAGTTAGTTCTGTTACATTATCAATGAATGGAACTTAATTAACAAGTGGTTTGGTACTAGACATACGTAGGTACTTAAATTATGTACCTACCTGCATGCATGTAGATAGTTCAAATACTTACTCAGTTTCAATTTAAATAGAACGCTACTAGCAGTAGTAATTTCCTTAACTGGAACGGATAAGCTAATTAAAGTAGGTAAGTAAGAAGTTAAATATACATAAGCCAATTGCCAACTAATTAGGTATAATCAGTATTTTTTATATAAAAGATACCTGTTGAAACAACAACGGCTCTCATGGCCGCAAAGTGAAAATAAATAAGAAAATGCAATTAAGGTAGCGCTGTAAAACTGCGTCGATGATATCTTTTTATTATTATAATTGAATTGATTTTTTGTCGACGAAGTGCCATTTATATTCGGCCACACTCGCTACTGGACATGTTTGTGTAAGCTCTGCCAACCAGTCACACGAGCTATGCCTGCCTACTGTGTGTAACTTACGAGTTGTAATTTACGAAGTGACCGCGTACGTAACGAGCCGCAACAAAAACGCAGTTGTCGCGCACTCGCCCCACTCGCCCCAGTTCCTTTATTTGCTTTTTTTTAGTTTTTGGTTAGCGTCGGGATTTTTTCTTCAAATTACCTACTCGTTTGATGACCACAATTATTCTGTAATGATGAATGTGGTACAAAAAACTGAATAAAGTCATCAATAGCTTTTGATTGAAAGCTCTTCCATTACACATAATATGTAGAGTTTGATTTTTGGTAGATCATATTGAATAATTTGTGTCCGACAAAATGAAGGTTAGTAGATACCTAATGTTCAGGATCTATCTACCTAGTTAATAATAGGCAGGTCAAATATGTTCAACAAACCACTTAGCTACTTAAGTACAAACAAAGGCATTCCATTGACGTAGGCAGGTATCTATCTACCTGGTCTCTCTGGTCAATATCGAGTGCTTATCACAAAAACACAAGTTGAATGGTACGTTTGTACGGGGATAATATATTGGTAGGCCGGAGATCAAGTGATACTGTAATAGTGGGCTCCCGCGCAGGCGGTCTCATGAGATCGCCTCAGATCGTCAGATAAAGCATAAATAACAATCAGGCGATATCGCACCCTACCTACCTCCGCCTTGCCGCCTTGGGACCGGGACACTGAAACACTGAAACAACGGTTTTATTTTACGATCTCACCGCGTTTACGTGGTACGTCGCGTCGGTACAGATAATCTCTAACTAATTAGGCAGCTCGCCATCATTGACCTGTTTGCTAGTTTCATGTCCACATCAACATTATTTAATAGACTTATAATAATAATGTTTGAGTTTTATTCGGAACTAGCTGTTGCCCGCGACTCCGTCTGCAATGGATTTGACTTATCTTTGGATTTTGATTGCACCCCATTTGGTTATTCTGGTGTACATATAAGGTATATTATGGTAAAAGTTCGTTATTATATTAATATATTATATTGTTATATTATATTATTAATATTATCCATTCAGTATTTTTTGCGTGTAAGAGTAACAAACATCCATATCAACAAACTTTCACCTTTAAGAGTAACATAAGTAGAACTAGTAGGATATTTTTTTACATTCGTGAAAGGCGTATCATCAAATGAACCATATGAACTCATAACTCATAAATCATTGATACTTTTTGCCATGGATAAGCAGTAGGTAAGTAGTTAAGCACTACTTAATGATTAGGTAAGTAGATATTAAAAAGGTGCTAAGCAAGCGTATCTACTAACCAACTAATCTATTATCGATTACAATAGATTATTTTAAAGCTAATCACTCATCAGTCATCAGTTTACACGAAATAAGATAAGGGAATTAAAACAATTAGGTACTTACTTACTGATGCAATGCAAATAAGTAATATCAGTGAGTGCGATACGTCCTTAACTGCATAAATAAAAGGATTGCTTTATTTAGGTGTCGAAGCTGCTACGATATCTGTAAATTCCATGAATTAACGCAGTAGGTAGTTCATTAGCAGGCGGCATAAATAAGACGCGATTAATTGAAGCTCGCGGCCGCGGCTGGCGTTATCTTAGCACGGAGCAGAGCAAGCTGCATAATTAACCGGCGCGAACAATTTGTTGTATAACCGGCCATTGTGTCGCGTTAAAGCGACTATTTTTTGAGCGCTTCCCAGAAGGCTCGGACTCGGGACTCGATTTTTTGCTCGAGAATTAATATTTAATGGACGCAGTTGGGAGTGGTTGGAACTTGGAATTGCATTCGATACCCGCTCGAGATACCGAAGCGTTTATTTACTTGCGCAGTGTGAATCACTGACGTTTTGTTACAAGTGGATACATAAACATATTACCTTAATAGGTAGGCCGATACATTAAAACGGCATCAGATTATGTAAGGCGATTTATCTTCAGTTTAAGTGGCTACTTCATATTTATACAAGGGAGATATGTGCGTTAATTAAATATGCCCACTTAAGTGAAGTGGAGAATAAAATAAAAGTGTTTATACGCGTTCGTTACGCAATGCGGTGTCTGCGTTTGCGCGTCAGGTCACACCGTCACTTGACACGAGATGCTTCATGCATGATCTATGCGACACGGCTCACGCGGACTGTCACTTGTATTATGAGTATACACACTTTGCTATCATATTTTTTTCCGAATCTAATAGGTACCTACATCTATCTCTCATGTAGGTATCTACTGCGCTGGAGTCCAGTATCATGATTTCAACAAGAGAGCATAGCATAGAAGATATCTGTCTCCGGCCCAATGACCGTAAATATCGCCTCCACCGATTGACATATCAACATCAATGTATCCACTCCAACAATGTTAAGCCAAGAATTTGTACACCGCCTGCAATGTAGGTAAAATATATTATGCAACGTATCCAAATTGATATGACCTTTGTAGAGTAGCGAGCAATGTATAGTTCACAAAGCGCTTACTTCGTATTGGTGGTAGAAACAGCGGCGGCGGTGCGAGTGCGGTTTTGCTATTAATTAAGAGATCATTATCGTGTCTAACATAACGTAACTTTGGTAGGTGTGTATCAAAATGATTACATAGATTCTAGTACTATGAAGTGCGCACAAAAGTTACAAATACCTGCGATGGTAAGTGTGGGTTACATGCAACTTGGATGAAACCTTTCATCCTCAATGTGAATTGTAGAATGTAAATATAGAAGTAAATGTAAAAAGCTTCAGGGAACAAATTTTTTTAGACACGGAGTGAAGTCGTCCCAAGCACAGAGTTAATGGAGAATTTGGTATTTTTTTTGTGTAGTGCCCACTATGCCCACTCGCCCCGTAAAATATATTTCACTGGCACAGGAATTGTAAGTTATCGTAACTTAAACCTATTAAAAATTGAACTTAAACCTATTAAAAAAGGTAAAGATCAAACCCAAAAATAATTCCCTAAGTAGGTAAGTACTTCATTTTTATTTTAATTTCCATGCGAATCGGAACTATTAGGTACCTCGTAACTTACCTAGACAAGTAGATAGAGATATCCACAAAAGCTTTGATTGTAGATAAAGTCCTAAGGCTGCTAAAAGCAAAGTAGCTACATATGGGATATTTAAGTAGGTAAGTACCTATATAAGTACTTAACCTCTGGGACCTTGGGGTCCAGATGCTCATCAACTTTTCAAAGAGGTTGCACGTCGTCTGGTAGAAGCTTCTCGTGACAAGCGGGCTGGGGCTTTTCTCGCTCAGAGAATCAGCATTGCTATTCAACGTGGCAATGCTGCCAGCCTTCTTGGCACGATCCCGAGAGACACCGATTTGGGCCAAGTTTTCTGCTTGTAAATAGTTTTTAGTTACTTATTAAATAAATAATTCAGTACTTACCTAGACCTACATTATGTATGTTTTTTACTTTGCTATCACTTAAATACTTATACGTTTTTAGTGTTCTTACCTACGTACGTAAGTAAGTAAGTATCTGCTTGCCTATGTTTTGATGATGCCAGATACGATAAGTGTCTAGTTTTTGTAAGATATCTCATCTCATCTTACTTACTTACCTACTTAATGCCACAGACTAAATATTAGTTACCTATCTACTTACCTACTTATGTAAGTAGGTACAAACTTATTGACGGTATTTTAATGTATGCTTATTTACTTAGTAGGTAATAAATAAATAAAGTAATGAAGTAAATAGGATACACCAAGAACCTACACCTGCCTTGCCTACCTACTTACTTACTGATCGTTTGGAAAATAAAATTGTCACACAGTTAGCTTTAAGTAAGTACTTACTTGGTGGAATGTAAGCAAACATTTTGCCCCTACCAATTTACCTCATAACACACCTATACGACTTAACTTGTAGGTTCTAAGAGGTAGTCAAGGAGTGGTTACTGGTGAGGTTCTTGCAGATCTAAGTGGCTGGCTAGGTATGTTATGTGGTGAATGGTGATGTTGGATGGTCGGGCCAGGTGAGTGAGTGCAGAGCCGCGGCCGCGAGCAGGAAGCCGCGCGCCGCGCCATTAGCGCCGCATTCAATAATAACGAACGAGCCGCACCGAAATATCCCCTGTTTACACCCACTCGCCGCCGCACCACCGACCGACCGCATTTTATTTTTTCGCTGTCGCACATTTCGCCGTCATAGCTATTTCCACTCGAGGCATTATACGCGCGCGCGTGTGTGCGTGAGTCCACGTGGACTGCTGTGTCGGAGCGCGCCGAGCCGCAGCCGAGCGGCGCAAGCTATTGGCTCTCGAGCGCGCATCGCTTATTAAGGGTGGAGTTACAAGCATTCTCAGCGCTCGGTTGGCTGGCTTGCGCCGCGGAAGCCGCGCTATTGGCCGAGGTGATTTTTATAAGAGCGTCAGTCCACGTGGACTCGTTTATCTATTCAGACGCCGGCGGCGCGGTCGCGGGGGGAGACCGGGGGGTATACGGGCAATCAGTAAAGGCGGGAGGAATACGGCCATATTTATAAGAGCTGCGGGGATGCAATCACGAAGCGGCGCGGGGGCGCGGCGGGAGGCCGGGGGGAGGCGGCGGCCATTTTGAGGGCAGCTCTTTTTATTCGTTTTTCGCGCGGGGTGCGTCGTCGTCGTCGGGAGCGCGCCGTGCGCTAATTGCGGGGGTAATGAGGGCGCGCTCGGCTCGCTCACTCTATTAAACTGGCTGCTATCGGCTGCCTTATTGATTTGTCCTTAATCGAGCCGCGGAGTGGCTCCACTATACTTACTTACTCCACTGCCACCGGACCGCCGCCGCGGCGAGCTGTGAACTGTGCAGCCGTGGACCGACATCATCGACGCGCTAATTGAATTTCAAACCTTACATTAATAAAGTACTTAGTTGGTAGGTAGGAACACACCTGAGTACCTAGGTTGGTAACCACTAAAAGCAAGACAAATTGACCTACTCAGGCTGTAACCATGAGTTCTACCACTGACGTGGGTACCTTACCGTATCTACCAGGTACCCCGAAACCAAAAGGCAAAAATAACAATTAACTAAGAAAGTAGGTACTTAGGAACAGAGTAACCTAAGTACTAACTAACCTACTTCAATAACCCACAGGAAAGGAAGGTAGGTAAGTAGCAGGTAGGTAACCAAACATGACCTTCATAAACCAACTCTGTTTATTACATTCTTAAAACATAAAAAATCAAATAAGTATTTGTTTCCAAAGGGGAGAGTAGGGACACGGAGGTATGGGAATCTGAACAAATTAAGTAAGCTTCATTAATAGGAAATTATTACTTAGATACATAGCTAAGTATCCCATCCATCTGCTCCAAAATTAAAAATAAAATGTAAGTAAGTATTGATTTATTAATCCCCTTGGCTAAGCTGCGCCAGTATAACTCGCCCCGACTCCCCTTGAGAAGGAAATTGGTACTTATTGATTCAAAAGTGTATGTGGCAGGCAGCGGGTTGCTGAGAAGGGTGCGATCTATTATTCACAACGCGTCATTAAGAGAGCAAATAACATGAATACACTGTTATCTATCTATTAAGATATACGTAAGAGGTACCTGTTTCATAGATGTTCTATTTCTTCGTAGGTAAAGTAAGTAAGTACTTACTTAAATTAAATTTTACATTGTAATTTTTCAACTTAGTGTGTATGGAATTAGTTAAGACTGACTGCTTTGATTACATACGTTGATACATACTGACTTTTCTGTACATGCTTATCTATCTACCTGCGGAAAATAACTTTATATTTTACTTAGCTACGAACCTACGAGAAAATGTTGGCAAGTAAGTAAATATTTTAATCCTATAAATAGTGTGCAATAAAGAATGATGTATATAATGAAAAATAAATGCTGATATGTTTAATATGTTGTTAAAATGTAATAATTAGATAATTAAGTTAATATTTACATGCCCTAAAATTGGGTGAAATATGTGATTCTTGTAACCTTTAATAAGACCTACCCTTTGTACCATATTTCTTGTGAATAAATATTATTTCTATTTCTATTTCTATTTCTATTTCTATTTCTATAGAATGTTACTCGACTTCTTTAACATTCATATTTTTAGTTTTTACCCATTTTTATTTATACTTGATTTTAAGTTGGGTAGGCATATATCTATAAGTTAGTAGATTGTGTAAGCAAGTAAGTAAGTAGGTGGGTATGCAATGTAGGTATGTGTATCGAATTGAGTGCAATATTTGCTTTACAGTCTAACATCTGTTCAAACGCGATGTAACACGACCGCTTTCACACCGCCACGCCAGCCATGCGCCACTCCGTATTACGCATCAATACGTGTATCATTATATCCATATATTTATCAATGATATCAAATTGATACTATAAAACTTGAATTAAATAATCAATTAGTTCCAGTCTTGTAATGCATAATTACTGCTGCTTTATCAATTTATTACCGACTCACATTTACTTATCTATAAGTACTTTTTGTATTTAAGGGATTTTGCAACTAGATAGGTTTACGGACCATCTTATGTAAAAAAGTGTCATAACAGTAGTTATATGATGAAAACATTTATTTACGCCATCACGGCTCCGATGGCGTCGGGGTTAGAGCAGTCGCATGCTACGCAAGTTAGAATCCCAGCGAGGCCTGCACCAATGAGTTTTATCTAAAAAAACTTATGTGCTGTGATTACACACCACGTGCTTTACGGTTAAGGAAAACATCGTGAGGAAACCTGAATATTGGCACTTAATCATATTCGGTGAAATGTGGGTGTTGTTGTTACAACACCTCTGCTTACCCCTTCGGGGACCCTTCTGGGATGGCGTGCGGTTTTTTTTAAAATGTATTTATAGATGCTGCAGATTTAAGAATACATATTACTTATTGGTAACCCATAGTGCGATCTACCAACCCACTAGATATAAGACTCATATACGTATTAGGAAATAAATCCTCCGAAATCCTATTTACGAAATGATGAGCCCAATTTTTTACTTACATTGAAGGCCTGTAGTTAAAGATCACAAGCAGCTATTATAACTCCTTTGTTCAAAAGAATTGACACGATTGTCAATTTCACAACAATACGAATCGAGGTTATAAGCGTTGGGCTACGTTTTGATCGTTAATCCGTCGATAACTAATTAAATAAACTCCGAACGTCTCAAGCAAATGTCATATTATATCCATTTTATTTAAGATATCTTTTGGTGAGGCAAAGTCAATTAGGTTGACCGACGAAACAGCACTCGGTTGTAATCGCTCGTTACTTAACATGATCGCGGCGGTTTATGGTCCCCTCGAGTCATTGGCTATTTTATTAGAATTTTATCGTGCGGCGAAGACGCAGGCGATGTGACTCGTGCAGTCGTGTTATAGTAACATGTGTCTGACTTTGCCTAGTGTGGCGGCATGTTTTGGTTTTGGTAGGGACTATAATAATCGAGATATTGCTTATGCGTTTTTTTTTTCTTTTATTTGCAAAAACATGAGTGACAATATTGGTGTTAGGCAAATAACAATTCGTTTCTTCATGTTTTACCCCGGGGGGCGTACAAATTAAGGGATCTGTGGTTAGTAATTAACTATGTTACAAACAAATTTGACTCAAAATTATGCGTTATGTAGATACATCTAAATAATCATCAAAAGTTGTATTTATTGAAAATGCGGGCATTGGTATGCTATTCCCGGGCAAGTAGCTGTAGCTAGGTAACTTACAGAGGCATATTATTTTCAAGTTATTGTAGTATAATTGGATGCTGATAAGCAATAATGTGTCAACCCACAAAAAGTCAAATTCAAAGGTTTTGATATATTTTGATAATGCATCACGTATTTAACATTCTAAAAAAGTGTTTCAAGTCATCTGAAACATAAAAGTACGTAAAAAATGGATTTATGTCATAAAACAAATCTTAAATCACGTATACAATCATCTTAAGACGCCATTTTCTCAAAACCAAGTTTATGCGGGTTGACACATTATTGCTTATCTGCATCCAATTATATGTACAATAACGTACTTATACTGAGCACTACACACATTTTAATACTTAGTTGTTTTTCTCAAAGTAAGAACATATTTCAGTATATTTCATCTGTCCTCACATCACCCTACTAGATGTTTTAATTCCATATCAAGCATATTATAAGTTCCCCTAACAAAGCTCACCCTAACTGTATATTTAATTGATGAGATTGTATTCGCTATTGTTCTTAATGTAGGGATTGTTTTTGATTTTTGTGACTTTTTGATTGAATATTTATTAAAAACTTAACCTAATAAATGATCTTGGACGTTTCTGTAATTTCCCGTATCTTCAGAGTAACTGTATCACGTGCAGTATGCATTACCTATTATGCTGCCATAGCGTACCTACTACAGCACATGGAAGGTAGTGTAGGTACATGTGCTTGTACAATAACTGGAGCAACTGTGTCAACTGTGCGCTACTGTATGCGTCTCATTGTCTGCCAGCGTCACCAGCGCCGAGATCACGTGGTTGAAAGGTGACGGATATACAAACTGTCAGCCTCATAAGCACCTTTACATAGCGATGACGTTCCCGAAGTTGTCTGCTATCCGATATACTGATAATTATAATTATGTAAATGAAACCTGCCTGGTTATAAATTGTATAACCTTACAAGTGTCTTCGTAAATTTTACTCTTTAAAAAAGGAGGATGATGTGAATGCTATGTTATTGTATAACATCATTTCCCATGCCCATATGTATGCCAGGTACTTAATTGCTCCGTTTCTATATTTATAAATGTGACAGCAGGAATTATCTAGGTGCGTATAAGTGTACCTATCTACCTCCTGCCGTAACCTACCTGCTTTCAATACGCATAGGTACGCATAGGTAAGTATTTAATTATGTAGGTAGTTAAAGGAAGCAACGAAGCAGAGAAGCGAGACGCGAGCCTCCTCGTCGTGTATAAAGTTCAGTAATTGTTCCAGTACAATAGTTCCCTAATTCGTGCATTAAAGGAACAAACATAATGGTTGGCAGTGAAGTGTGTGTGTAAGGTAACGTGCGGCTGAGGCTGAATGGCGCGGATGGCGGGTGGCGGGAAGGCCGCGCTCCCACAATAGGACGCACGGCGATATGAAATTTCATTAACGAGGGTCTCCACTCCACAAGACGGCGGGCAAACAGCGAGCGTGAACCCACGAATAATTCACACGCGAGCCCTACAAATAACGCGCCGTCCCCCACCTCCCGGCCGCAAACTGAGTTATTTATCGCCCCCCACCCCCCGGAAATACCCGCACGTATTTTTACTGGCGACCGCGCTAACCTAGCGACATCTCTCGGGGGGCGCTGATCGCACTTCACTTGACATACACGTAAACTGCTTACATACGACGATAAGTACACAGTGTGATTCTTGTCATATGGCATACCAACCTACATAGTTTATGGAATTAGGAAGGCAGGTAGTTAGGTAGTTACCTGTGTTTTGCCTTCATATCGTTTGTGATCCAAGATAACCTTGGTAAGCCATCCGATAAGAGACACTTATCGATTTACTATTTGTTTTGATTTATTTTAAAGGATATATACCTAATTACCCCAGTCTCCTCAAAATTTTAATATTAATATTTTTTTCTTAAGTAAGTACCTACTTAGGCACCGAACTTAAATATTTGATAAAAAGCCGAAGTGGTGTGCAGCTACCTACCAACATAACGAATAATAGGATGACCTTGAGAAAAGCTCAGTATAATACATATAGCGATAGGGACGACAAAAAGTTTTTAAAACCACCTCGCAAATAGTTCTAATTTGAACACTAATTGAGTATCAAACGTATTTAATAAGTATATTCTAACTTCTTAGAAGGAATACTTTTTCAATTTTATCTTTAAGTAACTACCTACTTTATACCTCCTTAACAAGGTATTACACAAATATACGGATAATAATGTCAAAAAAACACCTCATTCAAAGCGAGCTTATTTAAATACAAATTTTAATGAACCGACATACCTACACACGTACGTAATTAGGTGTTACTATTACCTTACCCACCCTATTTGAGAATATAATTAACCAATACCTAAGTTCTTACGAGGAAGGAAACCTTTTAAGTAATATAATTAACAAAACAACTCCATAAATGCCACGATGTGAGTCATTGTTTGGCAAGCAGCTTATCTCGTGTTTGCGGTGGGTGTGATGGTGTAGGTACCTAATACCTATATGGCTGTGCGTCAATTAGTAGCCAGTAGCCACACGACTCAACCACGACAATGGACAATAGCGACCGGCAAGAAGGATCTACCGGTGATAATCTTAGGTATGAGAATAACCCTATTTTAATTAATAATGTAGGTAAGTACTTAGGTCAGTACAACTAAGAAAGTAGCTAGGTAACTACTTTTTTTCGCAATTTATTATGGTATTGTTGTTTATATTGTATGCAGAATAAGCTTACTTTCATTCTAATAATATTTCGTGGTGGCCTCGGGGTTTGAGCAGTCGCCTGCTACGCAAGCGACGCAGGTTCGAATCCCAGCGGGGCCTGTACCAATGAGTTTTTCTAAAAAAATTATGTACAGTGCTTTACGGTGAAGGAAAACATCGTGAGGAAACCTGCATATTTCTGAGAAGTAATTCAAAGACGTATGTATAGTGCCTGAGACGGCGATAGACTCACCATCTGTCACGTTGGCACTTAATCAAAAATTCGGTGAAAAGTGGGTGTTGTGATAACAACACCTCTGCCTACCCCTTCGGGGAATACAGGCGTGAGCATATGTATGTAATATTTCGTTCACAATTACTATAATAATATCTATTATATACATTATTTTAATACATTACAATTATTATAATATACTCAGACAATTATGAGAGTAGGTAGTGTAGGTACTTACTTACTACGTATGTAGTTATAGAACGCATAAAAACGGTAGTGTTTATCACAGGTGCCATCACGACTTATGAGCGCTGACATTGAATGCGTACCTAGTAATTTTTTTGGTCTTATCTTATACTTATGGAGGATATGCATGCATTTGTAAGCAATCTGCTTACAAATGCATGCATGTATATGCGTAACAATCCTCCCTATTTTCGCTTACCTTGAATGCGCATTCAAGGTAAGCGCTCATATATCGTGACGCACCTATAATAGTCATAAATAATTAAAAACAAAATCGGCAGCGGGGTAATCTCCCTATTTTTTTGTAGCGGGTCCCGTGGTCGGTGTCACCTCGCGCGGGTCAAGTGTGGGAGCGGCGCTAATTCCGCGCGCGTGACCGCACGCCCTCGCTCCCCTGTCTCCCCCCGCGCCGCTCCCGAGTCGTTTTCCCGCAGGATTTGCGTTTCATACAGTAAAATAAAAAGGGCGATTTGGCGCCCTCCATCGACGCGGTCCGATTAGCGGCGCCCGGGGAAATTAAAAGTATTTTATTCAGCATTTATTCCCTTTTTGTTTGTGTTGAATAATGCGCGGCGTCCGGGCTCGCCGCGTGCCGGATCACATGTTATTGATGTCTGAGTACATTATCATGTCGATCAATTACTTCGACAGCGCTAAGGATTTCTTTATTAGTTTTACAACAGTGGCATGGCATCACGAAAAATTACTTAGGTGTGTGGGTACAATAAGTAAGGTCTATTTATCGGTTAAGGTGTGGCTGACTACTTAGCTATAACATTGTCCACGTTTCATTAGGTAGGTATCTAAGTGCAACCAAATACAGGATGTAAACTTTTTAGGCGTCATTTTTGGCAATGTCATCGGTAGGTAGGTATCTTTACTTTGTTTTTACTTATACTAATAAGATCCTACTTAATACTTGTTTTTGTGGTCAAGTGTAGTTTGAAGGAGTTTTATTAAAGATTCGATGTTTATAAGATGATATGTGGAAAATAAGACAATGATTATTTTGTTGTTAAATGTAAATCGAAAAACAAAACTACCCCAATCGAATTTTAATTGACGTGGAGGTCGCGGGAATATTAAAGTATGAAAGTATATTTTTCAAAATGTATGGGCTGTGGAATTCTGGGAATAAGACAAATAAACAAACTTGACGAAAATTTTGTTGAAAAACTATACGGCATAAGTATTTTATATATTTTTAAATCGAAGTTCAGTGCCAAAAATTTGCTACTAAAAAGTCTAGACCTTAGTTACTTAGGCCATAGGGACTGAGGTGCCTATATGCAGGAGGTACCTACACCATCATAATCACCTCCACCGAGGTAACAGTGCTCGTAGGCATACGAAACGTCATGACTTAGCTGAAATGGCAAGATCAGGTGCCCCTATTCCCTCTCTCATTGTTAGATGAGTTCACGCACACACAGGGCCATCAGGTAGATAAGTCACGTCCACGGCACATTAACACTTCGCAGAACTATCTCGAGCTTATCTCGAGTGATGGCCACCACTAATCTACCCCTATACCTCGACCTCTCTTGCTGAATACAAACGTTCCTTCACATAAAACATGAGGTTAAACAATTACTTACATTTGCCTATTTTTATTAACATTTATCGGATTTAGTTAGCAGTTTTTTATCTACTTAAGTACTTACCTGTGTAAGTACGTGCATTGATAGATAAGTAAGTATTGCTTTTGACTGGTTTCGTCCCGTTTAAGTTTATTTAAACGCTATTTCGACAAGTAAGTAAGAGGATTTGGTTGATATACGTACCTAAGTACTACATTCATACCAACCTATAACTACCTAATACAGAAGGAAAAAAAATAATTCTCGTTCTTATATATTTTTCACAAACAAAGAGTCATAAATAAACTGAAGCCACCCGAATCAGAACGAAAACAGTGGGCCGGTGTCAGGGTTGTGTTTTGCAGCTTTTTTCAACGAGGGCGGATGGCGGCGGGACAAATAACTTGGTCTATAAATCAAATATTAGCTCTAATAAAACAGCCCCTCGTCCACGCCTGCCAGCCCTAGCCCTGTGTCCGCACATAACTCAGCACTCAGCAGTCAGCGCTCACTAAGTAGCTAAGTAAGCACATTATTTACAAAAACGCTACCAATTTCAATCGTCGCCCAGTGCCTTGTTCAAGAACACTCTTGACAAAAAATTACCTAACATATGTTATGTAATATCATATATTTTTTGAAGAGAATGAGTCGTGGAGATTCCTTAAGAAAGTAGTTTATTTAAAAAGGTTGGTTTCATATCTACTTTCAGTGTTTAACTAAACCAGACGATTAGAAAACCTCTACATAACCTTACTTAAATACTATTTCTTATTCTAATTGATTGTGATACTAATTAAATGCTTTTTCCATCTATGTAGTTAAGTATCTAAGGGCCAATAAGTTCATTAAATAAATGATTAGTATGATATGCCTATTTAAGTACCTACACACCTCTATCTAAGTAATAGTAAGCTATAAGTACTTACTAAGGAACAATGTTCCAAAGAAGCAGGTCGTCTAACAACGTGACCAATCAATGGTACCAACGAACTAAGGAAATAAACAGGAAAACTGGCTTCAAAGTAAAGTAAGCACATTTTAAGGTAAAGTATTAATTAAATTCTCCTCACTCCAAATAAATTGTTGAGGCGGTTCACGTTACGGATTTATGTGCAGTTAACAAGCAGTTAAGGAAATAATGTAGCACCGCTATCGCAGCAGTTGGCAGTTGGCACCGGGTGACGTCACGGGCTCACGGGCGTCAAAGCGAGCGAGCGAGGAGGGTTGCGAGCGAACCTAATATTTCCGCTGCCATCCACAAAAGATCCCCCTTCCATTCGATCAAAAACATAATCCCAAAGACCCCTTTAAGGAGACGATTTGTTCAACGAAACTCTTTTGATTTGAACTCACGAGTAGCCTCGTTAATATTGTTCTCTGCGTTGTTTTCTTTTTACCGTTTACTCAACAAATTGTTGTGGAGCTCTGAAAAGCTAAATTATCGTGGCATTAGTCGGAGGTAGATCCGTGTAGTTATTAAGTTATAAGTGATAGCGTCGAATGAGCGTAATGAATGGGCTACCGGTAATTGTGGCTATTTACTCGCCGCGCGATTTAATCGTTTACTAATGATCACCTACAGTTATTGCGAGGCGCAGCCACGGGAGGCTAGATGTGTGCCGTCCTTTGTTCGCTCCTCGGTCAAACGAGGCCAAAATATAAAGCTGCATATTGCAACAGCAAAATATTGCGAACGTTGAGTGCACCGAGCGGCTGCACCTCTCCGAACTATGAAAACATCGTGGCTCAGCACAACAGTTGACTCCGACCGAACAGACGTCCACACACACACACGCAGTCAGTGTTGCCGGAAGGGGGGGTGCGGGGGGAGGCTGTGTGACGATGCAGTTTGCACCGCGGCCTCCACCAACCTTTACCAACTTGCGCCCGTGTTCTTGGGAATCGTTTTAAATTCAAGAACCGCAGAACACTCCGCGAACAATTGTGTACCCTACTCACTAGGAATAGATGTCAGAATCATGTCGTTACAACTTTATAAGTCGTTTCGAAACGCAGTACGCTTTCGCCACCGTGCAAGATTTAAAACTCTATGAAAATGAGATAAAGTCGAGAATCGCATAAATACTTTTAAAATGGCAGCCTTCTTTGGTGTGAGTGCGGAGGTGAGAAATACATTAGCGGTACCGTTTTCTATTGGTCGTTGCTCCTGTGTTGATATTAAGCAGTCCACGTGGACTGCTCGGTGGTCGCTTGTCTCGTTTTTTTCAGAGGGTGGCTCGCTATCCATCCCGTTCTAATCTACAACGAAACGTGGAATGTCATGTCCGGAGTTGTTCAGAAAGTCGTGAGCGTGCATCGTGCTTCCAACTTGCAGACTCATGGCGAAACGGTCAATGTTGCGATCGCTGTTTTTCAATAACAGACCTTAACACCATGTAACAGAGCACTATAATGTAATCGCGTGCCACGGTTCAAATGATCACGTCGATATGGAAAATTGATAAGCATTTTTAAGTCAATTAAGGTTGTAAGCTAAAAGCGGTTGTTGCTACATTTAAATTATCGGTCGGCATTCAAATAACGCCATTTTTTTCGTGTCGGCACGAATTTATTTAATAGTTAGATATATGTAATGGTGAGTATAATAACTGCGTGGGTGCGAGCATTGAGCACGCTGTAGGTGCGTACCTACCTAGGTACCTATCATATCTCTCTGCCCATTCATTTTGTTACGGATATCGTAGTAATTAATGAGTGGGATTATTTTATTATTACGTTCTTACATCATTTCAGTAGGTACCTTTCTACTAGCTAAATACCTATCTCATTGTAACGTATAGGAATTGGAGTTAATAAACAAGTAGGTAAATAGTTAGGTATCTTACCTTATCAAAACGGGGGTTTATTAAATAACACAAAATACTTTAATGAGTAGATTGTGACCTGTAATATGTAGGTACCCTACCTATACTAGGTAAAGTATTTCTTTTTACATAATTAGTAATACAGTATAAATTTACGAACATAACTTTAAATTTACGTTCACTAGCCTACCAATTAGCAATTATGTATTCACTCAATAAAAATCAGGCTGAAAGTGAAAACTTGATAAAGTTAGCTTGCTGAACGACCAAGTAAAAGCTTTTTGTCAGCGGAGACCAAACGAGATCTTTAGATTAATATGTTACAAAAACCTACAATATAAAATTACTATGATGGTAAGTAGAGGCATAGAAGCTAGTAAGTTTATTGGTCCATTAGCTAAAATAAACAAGCATATTTGAATATGTATAAACATCGAAATATAAGAAAAAGATATATAGGTTATATTATCATAATGCCATGAAGAAATATTTCATTTGTGACCAACTAGACGGACAAAATATTTGAAAAGTAATTTAATGAAATCCAAAATATTACTAGCGACATCTTTGTAGTATTTGTTGTAATGAATGACGCTCGTGCTGCCCTCAGGGCTGTTTTCAAAAGCATATGGTGGTTAATTACCACTTTACCTCGATAGATGTCGATGTTAAGGACACCATTTTATTAAGTGTTAATTATTATTATTATTAATTATTAATTAATTATTATTTTAATATAACATAGCGTTCTAATAAGTTTTCAATTATATATTCATAGTATGAGGTGACTTTGCTGGCAGCCTATAAAGCTATTAACTGCTTGTGTTACAAAAGTTTAAATGTCAGATAAAAGGCATGGTTTGTCCGTGGTAACTACAAACTCTGTGGTGACTATGATAACAGCCTGTAGTAGTTTGCTATTACTAAGGGTAAATTTGTAGGTTTTAATTTATTATTAATATTTTTACTTGAACTATATATCGCATCAAATAACATAGAAATAGGCTTAACATTCGAAGTTATTTTATGACCTCTTTAGGATCTAACATATATAAAATAAAATAAATGCTGTTTTCGACTATCTCGTAATTTTAGGGAATGTTTATACAAAAAACTGGCTACACTGACTGATATTGAAATACCAATCAGTGTAGGGTAATGCGAAAATTTGATTGGTTTATTTATTTTGGTTTGTGTTGTGTTTACGTAGGTGTTTTCTTTAAATTTCATTTGGTTATTTTAGTTAAATCGGTTTTATTTTAATACATCTAAGAACATAGTTATTCATAAAGATAAAATAAGATATTAATATTTGATACTGATAAATAATAATCATAATATTAATAAAGCCTGTACTACATTTATAATTAAATAAATTAATAAGTGTTAAATAAGTTTGCCATTAGCAAACACATTAATTTTATTGTGAAGTGGAAATCTGGAAATGCCTCCTCAAATAATTTTACTATTCAGTGGGAAAAGAAAATCCGGAAAAGATTTTCTTACAGATAATCTGCGTAAATTGTATGTTAAAATATGGTTATTATCCTTTTATTTAAGTGCCTCGCGGTTTCACCCGCGTAGAGTTAGTTTCATGTTATTTTTCGCGGAGCCCTAAGTTTTCTCTATATAAAAGTAGCCAAAAACGTTAGCTATATGCCAGTGAAAGTTTCCTAAAATTCGGGTCAACAGACAAACAGACAGACAGACAGTTCTTTCAGAACTTTCATATGCATTTAGTGAAAAGCTGTTAACTTGGAATTGCAAACACTTATATTTTATTTATAACTGTAGATATAAATGTAGAGTTGTCTTTTGAAGCTTACAATTTAAATAATAATACATTTAATTCCAGACTTGGAGACAGATGTGAAGTGTTAAAAATATCTCAGCCCATCAAAAGCCATTGGGCGAAGGAGAAAAATTTGAATTTGAATGAATTGTTGAGTGACAGCGAATACAAGGAGCAACACAGATTGGACATGATAAGATGGAGTGAAGAGATGAGGAAAAAATATTATGGATACTTTTGTACAATTGCATGTCAAAATGGTAGGATATATTCCATTTGATTCAGCTGACCTTGAAACGTCATAGTGCAGTAGTTATTTTATGAGTCTATATCTGTCTGTCTGTATGGTGCGATGCAAATAAAATACATGTAGATTGCTGAGTGTTCATAAGTTGTGACAACACCTGTAACACATCTATTAATAATTACTTGGAATGTTTCTTAAAAATCTATACCATGTGCCACAGAGTAAACATTTATACATCTGCCCCTAAATCTAAACATCTTTATCTATGTCTATACATCTATATCTACACACGAAAATAAAATTGTGTCTGTTTGTAATTCCATAATAACAGCTTTTCAATAAATGCATACAAAAGTATACAAGTATATTAAGCGGTACCGAAATAAAGAAACTAATTATTAAATTATCTGTCTGTTCGGTCCCTGTCCACCAGTTTGTTCCAGGTTATCTCCGGTTTCGGAGATAACCTGGAAACCGCTTGACCGATTTTAATGAGATTTTACTGGCAGATTGATAATGTTACATGGAGTAATTAAGGGTTCATTTAATTTAAAAAAGCTTTGTTCGGCGAGTTTAGTCTGTGTTTGAATAATTGTTTTCAGCCTTGATTAAACCAATATGGATAGTAAGTGACATCAGACGCAAGACTGACATAAGATATTTCAAGGAAACATACAGCAACTTAGTTAGGACAATCAGGATCACTGCAGATGAGGAGACTAGGAAGCAAAGAGGTTTCCAATTTCAACCGGGAATTGATGATGCTGCTTCAGAGTGTGACCTCGATGATTTCACCGAATGGGACTTGGTGATTAATAATGGAGTGGCCAGGCTGCAGTTGGAAGAGCAATTAGGAACTATTTTAAATTTGTTGTCGCATTTATAACACTCATTCCAAACAGACAACACTAAGACAAGAAGAAATAAGAAAAGAAGGGAACTGGCAGAGCAGTGTCTAAACTATCTACCAGTACCCCTATCACGAGTTTGCCACCGTTTTCGTAATCTATACTCGCTAGCGTCACTCGCAATATTTGTAAGAGTTTATTTAGTTCTTCACGTCACAGATAGGTGTCGCTGCACAATTTCTCATACAAATGTTCGGCGAAGAAGCTAGCGAGTATATAACCAAAACAGTGTCAGAGCAGTACCCCTATCACGGGTTTGCCTGGTACTACTGGTAGATAGTTTAGACACTGCTGTTTCTTTTATTTGTTACTTGATAGATACTTACTTCAGAGCTTTCCACAGTATAAGTTTAAATATGTACGCATAAAAGTTGATTGAAAAGATTTGTGAAAATAAATGTTTATACTATATATTTATACTTAATAATTAATTATTATTAATATATTTTTTCCTAACTTATTCAAATATTGTGAACTACCAATCTCGCGAGATCTCGAAATTTGCGAGATCTAGTAGTATTGTTATTCATAAACACTCGAGACCCAATCTCGCGAGAGCTTCGCATGTATTTTATTCGCGTCCTGCCATACAGACACAGACAGACAAATAAAATGACTAGCTTGAATGCACATTCCAGGTCAACGCTCATAACTCGTGACAGTACCATAGTGGAATAAACTAAAGCCTTTGTGCTTGATTGTGAATCTTATTAATAGTTAAGTTAGTTAAATAAGCTACTATATTTTAATAGGAAGTTATTATATTAATGTAGACAAATATAAAATATAGATTTAGTATTTGTGTTGTCTGCGGATGCAAAATTTCTAACAGTTCAAAATAAATAGGAGGTCAATTCGACTGTTTGTAGTGTTGTAGTTGCTATTAAGTTTTTTAATATTATACATATAAATTAAGATTATTTGGCAACTGAAACATTTCGAATTAGGTTTATTGTTGATTGAAATGAAAATATATAAATTTATACACAGCCTTAAATGAGTTTCTGTTCACATATTATTATGATTTTGACGAAAAGTCCAACAATATCCTCTTCAAACTAGAACGTAAAACTATTAGCAGACTATAAAATTTACTTCAAATAATAAAGGGTTATAAGAATAATAATATTGGTAGTACATACTACTGACTGAGTGAGTACCACTGGAACTTTGTTGTTTATCCAACATAGACATAGATAGCTTAGACACTAGCTTGATTGCATACCATGTACATGTATATATATTTTGATGATCTTGTGGTATCTGTAATTAATATATGCATATCTGTGTTGACCAACTCAGAGATCAATATTGCCAAGAGACGTCTTTGTTATTTGTAAACTCAAATGTTTAAAATTACTTTTCGTTCTGTTGATAATCGAACGCATTAATACTAGACAGTGCCATCTATGTCAGTTGTATAGAAGACAATGGTTATATAAGTAAGGTAGATACTTCATTTTAAACAAGGCGATGACGCGGCGAGCGTAGTCGAGTACATGTTGAATTCATAGGATATTGTGTAGATGGCGCTGGTTGTAGAAGAAGACATCAGAATTTTGACGCACGCGCGATCGCGCTATTCAAGTACCTAGGTCTCACACAAAGTAGATATTAAGTACATACATTGCCTGCTATATATGCTGCTGCTAGGTAGGTAATTAAAGAAAAATTGCTCAAAACTACCTCCATTAAGTTCTGGTGCCCTAGTACTTTTAGTTGAAGTAAATAAAGCTCTGAAAAAAATACTTTTAACACAAATAAAGCTTTAAAGTTGTTATCGATAAAAAATATCGACACTTAAATTTATTCCAGCGTGGACACACTGGTTGGTGAATTTGATGGATGCACGGGTTGCGACCCCTTCCATTATACTACCCGCCTATTGAGTAATTGTTCGATACTATCATACCATAGAAAAAAAGTGAAAGAAGCTGAAAGTTTTTGCCTAATGACTTTGTCCGCGTGACATACAGACAGACAGAGAGTACTTATTGTTTCTTTACCGAAAATAATGTGGGTACTTTTTAATGTAGGCCTACCTAATTCTCAAGCTAAATATTAAAAAAAAGAACAAAGTTAAAATGGTATTCAGTTTATAAATTGGACCCGTTATAGGTAGATATAGATAACAAAGGCACAAGTAAAATCCCCTACAAAGACTATGCTATTTAGGGTCTTTTATTTTTCTATCGTTGTAACATAGTACCTATACTATGACACTAACTCGGCGCTTAAGCATCACAGCATTAAAGCAGACGCAATAATGCGGAGTAGCGGGCGACAGTGAGTCTGGTACGCACTGCGAACTTACCAGTACTTCGGTAGTAAGTAGGACACGGTCTGCTGATAAGATATCTGAGAATCCTCAAATTGAACGCAGTTTAAGGATTTCCAGATATTTCAACGGAAATATGTGTACCTAATTTCGGCGGCGCACACATATGCATACTTATATCGAATATGTAACTTACCAATAACACTACCAAAAAAACTATAACTAGATAGATTACTAGGTTGAAACACTTCAAAGTAATTAACCAAAGTTCTTAAATAAAACTAATTTACGTTATTTATTATTTATCTACCTTTAAATTATGTATGTTAATAGATGTCAACGTCCTCAAACAAAGGAAGTATATACAATGAAGATTTTACGCTGTCCTATGAATTGTGCTGCATAATATACTTATTGACAGACTGTCTGTCGCCGTCTACGAGGGCATACTACGCACCTATCTAATACACATAACGTAAGCTAGTAAATCGTGAACATTTCATTATTGAAAGCAAACGTCCTACGTACGCACTACAAATAAGCTAAGTAAGGGTGTTTTTCTAAAGGACAGTATACCTTTACATAAAACCTTTATTAATATAGAATAAAACATCTATAAACGATTTAGTTATGCTAAAAACGACAAACCGCATTAAAAAAAAAATTAATAAATTTCTTACTTTTTTTACATGTGTACCTAGTCGGTCAGGTGTCGTCACGAGCTATGAGTGTGGAGCGAGATTAGTGGGGATATTATAAATGCTTTTATTGGCTTCGATATAAATAGACAGAGGCAGACATAAAATGATTACTGCGCATTCCTATATTTATTTAACAAAAACGGCGAACCAATTACATTTGTTAAAGATACATAAAACTATAAAAATTAAGGACTTACATAGGTACTTTCTAAACCTTTTTCTTTCCACAAAATACGATGTAGGTAACAGAAAGGTTATTTTACGTTACATTTTCATTAACTGCATTTTTCTGTTGTATTCAATTTAATTATCTGTTAAAACCGCCCTTAAACACAAAATGTTGCTAATTAAGTTATGTATGAAAGTTTAATTGTGTCCGTATAGCGAGGGCTTGGTGGCGTCAACTGCCCTCCGAGCTGCCGGATGATCCGGAATCCGGATATATCGCTAAATGCCACGGGCGGAACACCGGCCTGACCTACACTTTAGAACAAGTCACAGTGCGAGCTAAGCTAAATTACTAGCTTCATTTAGCTAAGGTCACGTAGCTTTGTACACTCAAGTATGCGTGTTAAGAAGCCGTGGTGGCCGTGAGGTTTGAGCATTTGGCTGCTACGCAAGCGACGCAAGTTCGAATCCTAGTGCGGCCTGTACCAATGAGTTTTTCTAAAAACTTATGTGTTCGTGCTTTACAGTGAAGGAAAACATAGTGAGGAAACCTGCATATGTCTGAGAAGTAATTCAAAGACATATGTATAGTGCCTGGGACGGCGATAGATTCACCATCTGTCACATCAGCACATAATCATATACGGTGAAAAGTGGGTGTTGTTATTACAACACCTCTGCCCACCCCTTCGGGGAATACAGGCGTGAGCATATGTATATAGTATGCGTATTAACTAAAAGTAAGTTAAAATATCTAGAATCACTCTGCCAGATCACCTCCTGAAGATAGCGGTAACTTGTTTGGAATCGTTGAGTTGTATAAATAGATAGCTATGAAGTTCAAAATCAAAATCAAAATCAAAAACAAAAATGTCTTTATTCGATTAGGCTTTTTACGAAGTACTTTCAACATTTTACAAGTTCACATACTTAGTTTAGTTCAGCTAGCTAAGTTTGGCTCACGATGTTAATCGTGGTATGAAAAGCTAAGTTATCTATGAAAGCTAAAAAATTAAGCTTCGTTTAGCTTAGCTTGCGGTGTGTACTGCTCTCTACCTACTGTTGATTCAGTCATACTTACGCCATTTATGTAAATTAGATGGCTTAATTTATATAATCACCTAAGTACTCCGTTTTTGAAATGAATGTCCAGCATTGAATATTATCCGTTTTTCCTCTCCTAAATTTATAATATTAAACAATAAGATGAAACGCCTTTATTGGGTTAAATTATTCTTTAAGTGGATTATTTATTTAACTACACCTGATTCTTCTTGTAAAATTATTATCTGAGGTTTATTAAGTCATTATTTTATTTCATTTTCTTTCGCCATTCTTGTAACTGGAATATATTCTGATGTGTCATAAAGTTAGCCCAACTGTTTCAAAAGAAAATTGGGTCACGTACAGATGAATGACCTTCGGCGGCTGCGGACTACCTATAAAAGATAAATTCAATTGTTGATTCTAGACATTCGCATGTCGCGCTTTAGTTATGAAACAGTTAAAGTAAAGTTGGAATAAATGGCAATAAGTGCTTGCGCCCGGATACTTTAAGTGAACTTAACACGTGTAATGACAAATTATCTAAGTGCGTAAAGACCCGAGTAATTAATGTATAAAAATATGACTGCGAGAGAACGCAATTGAGGTGGCAGTTGGTAATTAACTCGACAATAGATACTCGGCTTGTCGGCGCTCGTGTATATTATGAACGGCCGTGTGCGCCGTCCGGTGTAAATGGGGCGTCCACGGTGTGTGGTGTCTCCGGTGTAATGTGAATTGCGGCTCGGGGCGGGCGGGCGGCGGCGCTGCGGCTGGGCGGGCGGCGGCGCGGCGCGTATCGATGCGGGTGCGCGCGCACTGCCCGCGCCCCGCCGTTCGATTTTCCGGCAGCGACGGAGGCGCGCGTTGCATAACTGTGTGGCGGGCGGCACTCCGCGCGCGACCCCGCTCCGAGCGCCCGCCGCGAGCGCGCCCCACGCGCACACACGCGCCACCTTTACGTAACGCGCGACCACCGCGCGCTCAGCCCGCGCCCGACCATCGCTGGGAGTGTTGACAGTGCGCCGGGAGCCCGCGAGGACGTGCCGCCGCTGGCTGGTAGGTGGCCGGGAGCCTTTGTCTGCCTCTGCTCGTGCGGCGGCGGCTGCGGCGGTGGCGGTCGCGTGCTGAATAATTGACGCGGAGCTGGCCGGCGCTATCGACCCCTCGCGTGACTGGCGCGTATTACCCGCGGCAAGGACGCCGCGCTGGCTGCGGCACTACGTCGCCGCCGTAACCGCGCCGCCGCCGCCGCCGCTGTCACCGCCGTGCCGCTTCACAATACGTGTTGTACACTCGATTCTGCTGTATTAGTAAACGATTTAGCTCAGTGCCCAGTATTTGCAAGCAGTTTTTGGAGCTGTCATTGTTGCGACGACGGTCCGGCGCACTCGGCCGGTGCAGGTTGATTCAGGTCCGTGGCCGTTGTTGTTCCGAGAAACGTAATGACAGCTACACATCGATCGAGGGCTGCAACGTTACATGAACACTGACATTTGTTCTATTGGTGAAGCATTCACGCTGGCCGTGGCCGTTGCAACCATTTATGCCCTAAATATCATTAGACATAGGTATGTTATGTTAAACCATAAAGAGTTTATGATATGGCTTTCCTGCCAATTGAAGGGAAGTTTGTCACCTTGAAACCTCCATTACTTCGTACTAATACTGTGGAAGGGTGTTCGTTCCTTTTTTATCGATTACGTAAAGCTTTGCGTAAAAGTCTGTCTTTTGGCGTGCTTCTTCTAAAAACTACTGTCCTCTTGGCACAAAGATATGATGATAGTTTAATTGAATTATAACCCAGGCCTTTGTTTTTCTCTGCCTATTCTGAACGAATATTGCCAATTTGAGTTTGATTGATTTGACAATCGACACTCGCGTAGGCGTCTACGGAGCTACAATATTGCTACGCACTTCGTAGAGTGCTACGTGCTTTTCGTAGCTGGCTACGATGTTATTTATAACAATGTAATGGAAATTCATTCTTCTGATGTTTGAATGATTTGCGTGTTGCGTAACATATATAAGATAAAAATATATGTAAGAAATACATACTAACTATTAAGTATATGGTCTGAAGTTCGCGTTGTAGTAAAGAGCTATGAGATATTTTGCCTGTTAAATGCAAACTAAACGTAGGCTTCGAAGGGGATGTAGTAGTATAGTGTAGTACAAAGAAGATTTGGTATCCTTGGCGAGTGCTCTACGGCCCTGGTGCAATGGAAAATAAAAATTCACTGTCTCCAATTCAAACAACAGTTATTGTGAAATCAATGCTGATTCTGATATCTCTCGCTAAAATATTAAAAGATAGAAACATACATTTTGAAGAGATAGATAATTTTCTTGATATACAAGGCTAATCACATCAAATTATAATCTTAGATACCGGAGAACTCTTATTCCCAAGCGGGGTTCGGGCAAGCTTTAAAAATGATTGGAATAGAACGGATATTAATTTCGACATTGAAGTAAATTTACACCGAGTAAGATAATTAGTTGAAAGCAAATTATTTATACATTACCTACTGTATCTATGGAATAGGATGAGAGGAGCTCGTGGCATAGTTGTTATGTAGCATATAATTCGATCAGCGAAGTTAAGCAACCCTAAACCTAGCCAGTAATTGGATGGGTGACCGCCCGAGTTCCCTCCGTGCCTCGGAGAGAACGTTAAGCCGTAGGTCCCGGTTGCCAGATTATCATCTTTGGCAATCGTTATAGGTCAGTCGGAGGCCTAAAAAATTCGGACAACGCGAAGGCAGTCGCATCGTATAAAAATCAGGTGATGACCACATCGGGTTGAATCAAGTGAAACAATGTATGGGATAAGGTCAGGTAGATTTATGGAATAGGGTGATGATGCATAATAATTGTACCCCGCGATTCAGCTTTAGGGTGGTTAGGAACAAACAGACAGGCAGGAAGCAATAAAAGAATATTTTTTTTTAATTGTTTTTTTATGTAAGTGCCGTAAATATTATCACGTTGTTTTAATGAATACATATGCTCACGCCTGTATCCCATGGGGATAGGCAGACACCACCGTTCGCCACAAGCTACGATCCTTACATACTTCTTTCATTTCATCCACATTCATGCATCTCTTCATACACTTCCTGCGGTTACGAGTGCTCCGAATTTGACCTTTTGAAAAATATTGATTCTTTTAATGAATGCTGTTAATTGGGATAAACAGACACATCAATTTAATTTATCTTTATAGATATATTGATCAAACGCGGCTTGGTTGTTAATAGTTTTCAGTACGTTGTAATCAAAAAATATATACAATACCTATTAAAGAATAGTGAATGTATATGTTTTGCAAAAACATAATTATTTTCTTCAAATATTTAATGTTTCTCATACCATAGTAGAAAAGAGAAAAAGAGGGTAGTCTCTATTCCAAATTTAAAATATCTTGATTCTTTAAGTGACCTAACCATTCTTTCCATCTGTTACCTGCCTAAACCGAGGGCATAACCGATACCGATTACCAATCTAACTATGCAATTAGCAACGAAACAATCGATTAGATATCTTATTAATACCCCATAAGCGAACTCACAGGGGACAAACCAGTATAATTTTTAATTTGTAATATGGGCTATTCCATTTGAAAAGTAATGGTTCTACTTATGTTTTATTAATACCCGCCCACGGTACAATTTTAGGTTAATGGTATTTGATTGTGTGCTTTGACTTATGACGTCATTGCCTCGATCCCAACGTTACAATAGAAGACAACATTGAAATTTATGTTTTTGCATTGTATACCTACAAAAAAAATATTTATAAATATAAATTGTCCGTACGCTGTGAAAGCAGCTTTGAATATTGAAAGCATCGCGAATTTTTAACCCATGAATTCTACGCATGATTTAAAATAATTAGATTTTTTGGATTTACCCTTTTACAGGATTATTCCATGGAGAGACTCCCGTTTGCTTGCATAATTTTCACGTGATAACGTGGTACAGTAGTTTATTTTGACCATTATTAAATGTTTCTACGGAGGAATATATAAAAATTAATAGAAATAATCGGTTGCTATATACGTATACTATACTAAGTAATTATTAGATTTATTGGTTAAAAATACATCAACGGTAGGTAAGTACGTAGATTATGCGCGCAGGAAGC
This sequence comes from Watsonalla binaria, assembly GCA_929442735.1. NCBI lineage: Eukaryota > Metazoa > Arthropoda > Insecta > Lepidoptera > Drepanidae > Watsonalla > Watsonalla binaria. The sequence continues at coordinate 6,775,675 of OV838932.1, forward strand.
TTTTGGAAGGCAGAAAAGTAATTAGGAATAGTATTGAGGAATTTATTTCATTACGACTCATTCAGATCGCCGCATTCATTACCTCGGGTCTCATCCGTATTTTTATATAACCATTTATTCGAGTCGTCTTTTGTCTATCCAATAATAGATTTTACTACCTTCAGTCATCTATTAATGTGTTGATAATGTTCCATTAATACTTGACTACGTTCTAATTATACATGGATAAGGAAACTACGACTACGAACTACGAGGCTCGAACCGAAATACAGTCTGTTGATCTCATCAGCTGAGCTTTATCGATCAATAATTGTGTTCACATGTGTATCAGTCACAGTCAAAACTACTGTCGATGGAATGAGTTAGTCAAAAGTAAACTAGTTTTGCCCAATGGAACTGTTCAAAGTAATTTTTACTGACTTTTACGGTCAAAAGTAGATCCGACTCGCAGATCAAACTACTTTTGAACAATCTGCTCAGACGATAGTTTTGACTGCCTCGTTTGTCTAGTGGTCGGCGTGTTCACCTGACGTTCACGAGGTCGCGGTATTTTTTAACCCGACCTTTTTTCGGATTGTCTGCCAAGAATTATGCGGAAGTTGGCGGTGTTTACACGTCCCTCGGAAACTACGAAAAACCATTGGTCCTCCGCCTGATCTCTCTCCGGTCGTGTCGGATTGCCTCCCATCGGACTAAGAGAGTGAGAGAATATAGAGTGCACCTGTGTTTGTGCACACACTTGTGCACTTTAATATCTCCTGCGCAGATGGCTGCGCTCATTGAGATTACCCGCCGTGAACGAAATACGGAGGATTTATAATTTATATATATTATTGCTTTTGGCTGCAACATATCTTTGTTTTAATTCCCTTGAGGAGAATAGACCATGTCTTGTCTTATAAACTCGCGTAACCGAATTAGATCTTGGATGGTACTCCGCGAAAATAATAGTATCTCTTTATTAAGAGTATATTTTAAGACATATTTTACAACAGAACATACTTTTTTGTTTTATGAATATTTATCCATGAACACAAATACATCACGAGGCCTTACCATGGATTCTTATTGCCATTAGACATATGTATAGCTATGACGTGTAATAAATCCGTCACTCACACTGTCAAACTATCCTGATAATAATAGCTCATGGGAAGGCCACAGCTCTGATATCATATAGCAGTGAAATTCGGATGATAGACCACTTAGTCATCCCAGTGTACACACACCTTTTAACATAGGGGTGAACTGATACGACCTCGTTATTGTGTAATGTATATACCGACATAGTAGACGCCGCTACGTGTAATACGGGACGTGCGCTTCCACCGTCGCACCTGCTCGTGCGTGATTAGACCGCAGGCGTTTCATTTCTATAGTGGCTTTATGTAGGGTTGAACCCTACACATATCAATAACAACATATCTTGCTTGTTTACTTGGAATAATTACACACAAACAACACAGTTGTAGGTACAAGGGGCCTATTCTTATTCAACGATATATGAAGATTCGATCGAAAGTTCGCAAAATTCCTGCCACGGTTCTTATTCGATCTAAAATTACGTCCGAACGTGGTCAACAAGAATTTAGATTTTTTTTGGTGTTTGCTCAGCAAAAAACAATACTGAAACATCGTTACATTTTACTTTGTATGCGACGATTACTTAAGAAAGAGAGTACCCGAGACCCACAGGTGCCATTACGACCTATGAGAGCGTATATTGAATGCGCAGTACTTAGTCATTTTATGAGTGTTACTCTGTCTATATGTGTGTACCGAGTATGGCGCGAGATGAATGAAAACATGCGCAGTATCCCCACTATTTTCGCAGCGCGGAACCAACCAAGTCAAGTTGGTGCCAGCCCTATGCATGACAACATTATACTGTTTGTTTATTGTTCGAGGTTGAAACATATATTACTATATTATAATAGCTTTAGTCCCTGTATTTGTTTAACAAAGCTATTTCCATAAAATTATTAAACTATGCTTTCACAGAATTCTTCATATGTACATAACTGTAACTATTAAGTATCAAGTGCCAGCAAAATACAGACAGACATTTACACTTTAATGTGAGTAGGTAACATACACGCGACAGAAGTTGTTGCTATCAGTATAAGCCTTCATAAATGCTTAATTATTTCAAACAATTTCGTGGAAAATTTCTGGAATAACCGTTTGCTAACTGCGGGTAATTAATTAGTTACTGTGACATTTCGAACTAATTGGTGTAGAAAATGCTTTGTTATGGGAGTTATCGGAAAGCTTTTTCCTCGTTTGTGAATTAACTTATAAGGAGGTTGATCGCTGTGATATACTGAGATTTGGTGTTTTGAATATGAACTACCCATCGGCCTACTATAATAGTCACCTAACCCTCTCAAATTTATTTAATTCATATGAGACACAATATTCTGTCGGCAGCTGCGCTTTTGTGGCCGTAAGTTTTCACATAAAAACTTTCATAACCTTTTTAATACAAAAGCCTTAGTGGTAGAATTTCGGAAATCCTTTCTTAGTAGATACCTCCTCCGATATATAAATAATGTCTCCAGGATCAGCGGCTCAGGCCGTGCGCTAATATATAAGTCAGTCAATCTGTTAGTCAAGACATTTAATTTTATAGTTATAGGGACTGTCAGGAGTCATGACCACTCGGTGTAAATAGTTGTGGTAACTGTGCACGTGTTTTATTCGTATTCAGACATAATTGCCACTGAGCATTTAAGGTCAGCGGTCATAACCCATGACGGCACCTATTAGTAGGTATATACTTATATATAGAAGATAAGTAAGTCACGATATAGTGTCTATAAGTAGCATGTATCGTATTGATTAACCAATCTGCACACCCACATGAAAGTGGTCTGGGGCACGCGGGACGGTCCTCGGAACTTTGAATACATTAACCGTATGGATTATTTTTACGCTTGGTAAAGGCTGAAAGCAATTTCAGTGAGAGCTGGGCGTCACACGTAACCTATGTAAATGGATGCACGACCCAACGAACATATAGTCTACAGGTACACTTTTATGTATTTCCCAAGCTTTTATTGCAATTGGCTATCATTGCAGGCATGCGCTTAGATGGTTCGACTGTAATGTTATTTACGGCTGCTCCTTATTTGCTTTTGAAAGAATTGCAAAATTACGCTGAGAAAAACAATTTTATTTTCCTAAATGTTTTGCACAGCATATTTTGATATGAATTTAAGTAATAAATCATGTTACTCACAGGACCTTACTTATCAAATGTAGATATACATTTGTTTGTTTCTGGCCCTTTGTGCTGTGTGTGGATTTGATAAAAATATTTTTAACGTTTTAAAAAAATTCTACGCGGCAATTTTGACATCGGCGCACCGAAAATTTTATAGAGGGCGTTCTGATACTTATTTCGTATAGCTAAGTAATATCGACTAATAACATAAAAAAGGATGAGAACAAGACATTTGATATATGTAGCATGGCCTCGGTTGCCAATCTATCATCTTTGGCAATCGTTACAGTCAATCGGAGGGCTAATATTTTTCTCGTCAAAGGGGTTGCGAAGGCCAGATGACAGTCGCTTCGTATCAGCCACGTTATTCACTCAAGTTTCTCAGCGTCGCACTCGTCGTTGCGTGTCGGTTTTAAAGAAATGAAATTGAACCTTATTCTTATCTATCTATTTATTATGTATCAATTTCCTATGATTAAAACGCTCTTCGTCGAGTGCGACGCTGAGAAACCTTAGTGAATAACGCGGCAGATGATCAGCCACATCGGGTTGAATTATGTGTCGACCACAACAATGACTGGGATAAAGCCAGGGAGATGATAGTGGCATGGTGCAGATAAGTGTTCCAATTACAGGAACATAGTTTAATTAAAGAATACATCCAAAATTACCCCTCTTTCTCGTGGCCTAAGTACTAAATATATATTTCAATATAACGTATATCTTGTTCTACACCAACATACATATAAAGCTGGTCTCCAGAACTAATTATTGCTATATCGTCAAGTTAGAACAGAAAATATATATAAAGTATATACTTATACCTACACAAAAACAGCATTTAAGGAAAAAAATCAATCACGATGTTCTAAATATTATAATACGAGTGAATAGTAACTACTTATACACTACTCAAAACGTACATTAGCTTCGAAGCACTTGAACGATAATCGTGTTTGTGGAACAAGCCATTACACAGGTAATAACTCTTCGATCATTAATAGAACTACGAACCATCGTAATGTACTTTAAAAATACCAGTAAAGGTAAACAAAGTATTATTTTTAATGTGTACTAGTTGTGTTCCGCGATCTCACCCGCATAGACTTACGTCGCATAATGTCGCGAGCCAATTAAAAAAAATCAAGTAATCTTAGTTACTCCTTGTAACATCAGCTTTCTGGAAGTGTAAGTCCCGTTAAAATAAGTCCAGCTGTTTCAGATATGACCCGGGACAATCGCACAGACATAATTGTTTTTTTTTTATGTAAGTAACGGATATACTTTTACATGCATTTAGTGAATGTACTTCTCACGTGAGTATATTGGGTGAAGTAGCAGGGCGACCTTCCGCTTCAGACCGGCTATTGAATGCAAATATGGACATATGGCCAGAGTCTATAATACTACGTAATATGAACGCCAAATATGGTGCCGCCCTTGACAAAGTATCGTATTATGTAGTGTACGTTGACTGACACTTTTGAGTAATTATTCAAATGTAATATGGGTAATTAATGATTATATTTATTAAATTTCTACTTTACAGCTAGAAGTACCAAGCCAACACTTTATGCATTAATTAAATAGGTACGATAGGTACTCACTAGGTTTAACAAAGTGTCAGATCAGTTTAGGTCAGTTTCCACATCAGTGGATTCCTAAATTTTTTGAACATCGTGTTGCTTACGCCCTTTTGGGGATTAAACAAGTTGATGGTGATCGGGTACGTAAGTAGATAAGGCGTAAAAAAATCAGATTCACATTTATGATAAAAATCTGTACAGGTAAAATAAAAAACAAAACCTTGCTCGTACAGGCTGGCATTATAGATTTTTTCTTTGTCCACCTCTTGTATATAAAAGGAGTTGAAATAGTCTTTAGTACGGTACCTTATCAAACGATTGCTTGCCAGTATTTTCTCAGAGAATTATTCCTTTGACACACACGGAATAGTAAATTAAAATCCTCGGATCTAAATCGAGGGTACTCTTAAATCGTAGTCACGGACTTATGTTGACAGATGCTTAGTTCAGAGACAAGTAGACGAGTAGTGAATTACACCGGCTTTGTATGGAGCTTACCTATTATAATTTAAGATGAGGCATGAACTTCTTAAACTATTTAGGTATCAGATTGAGCCATACCGTGTTTTACTTTGCGATTAAAGTCGCGTTTGTATGAAATGTATTTATGGCAAAAGTATCAGGACAATAGGAATACTGGTCCTAATTGAATTACTATGAAAGTACTTTTATACGGTACACGATATTTAAATAGCAATACAATTTTTAAAACTTTTATTCATTACGTGTCGTGAGATTTTAAAATGTATTAGAATCTTACCAATAAACAAAATTATTATATTGACAACACTTTATGAAAAGGATTTATGCGTTTTCGAATTGTCAGTCCTGATAGGTAGCCTTACCGAGGCCTAAACTGACTATTAATCCATTAATTATAACACAATTACCGTCAGTACCGATACTATCCTTCTGAGAATTTTCCGGTTTTCACCTCTTGGGAAAGAAAATCCAATGGTGAGAAGATGTAGGTAATGCTAGTAAATAGTATGAGGCATAATGTGGACCATTTTGTGAACCCCTTTATTGCCCGCTCATCTCACATATATCACATTGAAGATATCTTTAATGGCCCTGTGTCTGCAATAAAATCCCAACTGCCGTTTTTCAGGCATCCCGTTACTTTGTGACTTTTGTGCTTAGCATATGAAGTATGAACGGGTTGAATAAACTCATTCTTTGGTACAAACGCTGCTAGAATTGGCGGAACGAACAAACGCTTGGAATTCTAAATCTTGGTCTTTCATTAAAACAATACTTAAAATTAACTTAAAAGGTAAACGAAAAACCGAATTTATGATTCATTTTGTTTAACACCTGGATTAATAAAGACGACACCAAAATGGGAAGTGGAACAATTAAAAAAATCCATTATTTTTGACCTCTTCCATTGACCTTTAAATTGCTTGCTAATAGCCAGAGGAAATATGTAAATTTTGATTACCCTTAGTACCCACATTTTTCATACAACCTTTTTTCTGCAAAGTATTTTTCAAACTCCCTTAATATAATTATTGTATAGATTAAGATGCTAATTGGGCATTGGGCCACTTCTGGGAAAGTATTTAATAATCTTGTTTAACATTAATTGCACTTTAATTATGTATAGGGGTCAGTGAATTCCTTGGAAAATAAAATTGTCATATTTGGACAGAAATGAGGACATGACCTGTATAAGAACTTAGAATTAACATTCTGTGTGTTGTCACGTGATATATTTATGCACGTACTTAACAAGAACTTATGTATAATGTTGGTCGCCATTTTCATACAACATTATTTTGCCTGTTCGACCGCATCGTCTTTCTAAACTATGTTACGAACCTTAATACGGTTTTTTAACAATACGAGTTGAATTCCGATGGGCTTATAGCTAAAATAATCCATTTTTTTAATAGAAATAAAAGTCAACGTTTTGAAATAGTTCAAAAATCGTTACCTAAAAATTAGGCAGGGCGGGTTGCTTGTTAAATGTATGTATGTCTAATTAATAAGAAACGGTTTACGCCGCGGATATTGCAATGTTGGATAGCGCCATCCCATTCTGGTTCAAATTGCCCGGAGTACACGTAGAATGTACGCATAGTCCCGCAGTGGCGCCGCGCCGCGCCGAGCGAGCCGGGTACTGGCCCGGGCATGGTAGCCTTGAGCGGCCGGGCAACCTTTATTTTCTTTATGACTACACCACCGACCGGCTAATTGTGTTGTTTGTTTCTGGTAACACGTCATTTTCAAAGTATTGTTACTAGTTTTATTATCAGTTTAACTACACTTACACTAATCCATAGTCTTTCACTGATATCAACTATTAATTGGTATAGTTTTATGTAAGGATCTTGGCGTGTAAAATCAATGCACTTAAGATTTTATAAAAACTGTTTGATACATACCATTGGGATTCGAACTTGTGTCGCTTGCGTGGCAGGCGATTGTTTAAACCACTTAGACACCCTTTAAATATACGGTATTGTTAACTTGTTATCTACTAAGCTAATAGTAACCTAATTTGACATACTTACACATATGGTAAGGCTTAGCAGTAGTTGTTACCTGGCATTGTAAACATGTCACTCAAACGTAGTTAGTACATTTTTCTTTATTTAATATTAACCTTTAGGTACATCGGGTTACCGTTAAGGGAATTTGGGCATTTTATTTCTACGGTCTTAAAGTATTTACATTTTTAGTTTAATAATAAATCATATCATTCTATAGTGTTAATGACTCTGCCAATTTCGTTAAGCCGATGGAAGTATAGAACTATATTCGCAAATTTATTCGCTGTATATCTAAATATGCATATGCGTAAATTAAACAAAGCAGAAGCGTTTATAAATATAAAAAATTGTTAAAAAATCGTTTGATATGAAATGAGGACTTTTAGAATATTCATTTTAAGAGGAACTGAGGTTGCGTATGTGCAATATACGTAAACACAATGAAGAATCAGAAATTAGTAGACTAAACGAGAAATACACTATTCATTTCGATTTGAGTGAAAAACAGACTGTGGTGTTTAGTATCCACATATATCTTTTCTCTCATTTCTCGGTTCAATAGCCTAAAGAACCCATCTTATAAAAGCCGTAGACTATTGCAAACCCTTTTATTATTGACCTGAATTATCTCTAAGTGGGAATTCGGAAACGGGAATTCTGTTTTGTAGATACATTTTCTCGCTACTTACGAGGCTATCTCAGCTCAACAGTCGATACTTCAATATCCGCTGGATTCAATGAAGTGCATGTCTTCTTATACACACATAAATATACACTATCAAGAATTATTTTAGTTTAGTTAAAGAATACAGCCGGTATTAAAATAACAATATTCAGTTGTGAATATAGTTTAATATTTTTAAAACTGATTTCCTTGTGTGACAGTGCATGTCAGGTCTTATTTCTTATGATGCTCACGCCATCCTAGAAGGGTCCCCGAAGGGGTAAGCAGAGGTGTTGTAACAACACCCACATTTCACCGAATATGATCAAGTGCCAACGTGACAGAGTACCATATGTAGGTTTCCTCACGATGTTTGCACGTGGTGTGAAATAACTGCACATACGTTTTTAGAAAAACTCATTGGTACAGGCCCCACTGGGATTCGAACTTGCGTCACTCGCGTAGCAGGTGACTGCTCTAAAGGCCAAGGCTATCTATTTGAAAAGAGTTGTAGACTCTTCTTCTCGACATTCATAAGTGCCTTATCAGGGCCTAAACTGAATAAGTATTTTTCATTTCCATATCAATTTTCATTTTCAGTAATTGTTGTGTTTCTTGCCGGACACTTCTCAGCAAAAACTACTTTTCAAACTTCAAACTCGGTCGTAGCATTTATAATCTTGCAGAGTATATTTTCTGGTGTCCTTCTGACGATTTGAAAGTACTTTGATGTAAGAAGTCTAATCAAATAAAGATACGTACAATTCTTTCAGTATAAAGTTTAATATGCTTGTATGATTATTAGATTCTTCTACCCATTTACTTTCTTTCATAATTCCCAATTGATATAAGAGTTCCCGAGTGTTTGTGCAAACTGGAAGCGAAGGTATAAGTGAGCCCTCTTCTGTCCGTGATCAAAGGTAAATCAACTTGCGTCTAAGTGGATAGCTTCCAGTTTGAATATTTATTAGATTGTTAATTTATCTTCAAGTTTCGCGTATCAGACAGGAACCAGAGGCACCAGAGCCATTAATATTAATAACTATACAGACAACCGAATGATAGCTTGGACGCACTTTGAATCAAAACTTTTTTTACTAAGCATAAAAAATTCAGGTGAAATAATATTAATGTTATTACAAAAGAACAAAAAGTATCTATTTCGTTCGCTTTAACAAAGTTGAACAGGGAATTTCGAAATGAAATTTTCAATGTTGAAAATTATGAAAATCAGTTTGAAACTATCTGAAGTATTTTCCTACGATTTCCTGTTTAGGCAATGTATTTTTTGTATTAATAATTAAGGACATCGTTGTTTTTTTAATTTTTTTGAAATCATATACATGTTCTTCATAGACATAACCAGACAGGGTTAGTCTATGAAGAACGGTGTAAAGATATACTTACCTTACCTAAGCCTACACCAATATATATATAATAACAGGCTTCTCTTGGTTACTTACTCTGAGTATGCCGATACTGTCTCCACATGCTATGGTTGTCTCGAAACAAAGTTTGGTTACTACACACATAATTTTCGTTTATGGGTATTATTTGGCTCTGAGGCTTTAATATACATGTTATTAGTACAATACAAAGGCGTGGAAATATAGGTAAGTATTTTAGGGCTCCTGCGCGGCTGGCGAATCCGCAACGATGCGCCGGTGCGGCACCCACGTAATCTAGGTCATTCATGCAGCTAGGTGAACAAGCACGGAATACCATAACGAATCATTTACAAGTGCTAATAACAAGAGGTATAAGTATTGATTGAATTTGAAACCTTTACGAGGTTGAAAGCAGACAGCGCCTCCATCGTCGCTAACATAGGTACCTGATTTATCTATCTGAGATAGCATATTTTTGGTATTGTGAAAAAGCGATTCCCCTTAGTTTCTCTGCAACATAAGTGAGATGTTACAAGTATTCATAACTAGCTTTGCCGTATGAAATTGATACCTAGCCAAATGCGAGTATACCGAGGATTTTGTTACTTTTTTTTGTATGTTTTTTAAGTTGCACAAGTTCACGATTTTCCGATGTTTCTATTAAGTGTTTGTGATATAATAGGTTGCTTAAAATTCGTCAACGGAAGACTAGTATCTTATAGGTTTTGATTCCGTTGCAAGTGTCAACGGGTACGTTGTATTAGAAGTTTTATTTTTCACATCTCTAGGGGATTGCCGCCTTGAATAATTTTTCATTTGATCTTGATACCTCTGCGCGTTCTTGAAAAAAAGAGTCTTGACAGAGAGAAGATAGGAGAAAGTCGGTTTTCAAAGGTCTTTGTTTTACTTAAGTGTTTATCTTCACGTCTCCCTTTAAGTAGTCCCAATGGCGTACGCGGTTCTTACTACGTTATTTAATTTATAGAATAGCTTGAACATAATACTATGCGGGTATATTGTATCTATGTTATATGTTATTTTATGTACTTTAGTCGGGAATTCAGCATAAAAGCGACCCTCTCAGAATTCTCCATGTCTCTATTACACATAAAAGAACGAGCGAGTGCGTGCAAAATTAAACCTCAAGCGTCCTTGACACACTTACAAGATCTAGGTACACAAGATGTGAAGCACATTTTATGCCGAACGGGACAAAGCAATTATGTGCAAAAGTTTGCATAAAGCAAAAAAAAATCTAAACGAATTTCCAAAGAATCCCGCGGTAGTTATACACGCAGAGAGAATAGCTCACCATTATTCCTTTTAGACTTACACACCGTATTAAGGTGTAGGTTTGTGATAAATAGAGTAGTTTATATTTCTTTTCTGAGGTGCAATTAGAAAGAATATAGTTTTACAAACATATGCTTACATATGCTCACGCCTGTATTCCTCGAAGTGATAGGCGGGGGTGTTGTAATAACAACTACCACATTCCACCGAAGATGATTAAGTGCCAACGTGATAGATAGTGAGTCTATCGCCGTTTTAGGCACTATACATACGTCTTTGAATTGCTTCTTAGACATATGCAGTTTTCCTCACGATGTTTTCATTCACAGTACAGCAAGTGGTGTGAAATCACTGCTCATATGTTTTTAGAAAAACTCATTGGTCCCGCTAGAATTCGAACATGACTCGCTTTCGTAGCAGGCGACTGCTCAATCCTCACGGCAATTGTTATAGTTATGTTAGTAGTTAAGTTGTTATAGTTATAACCTACGATATAGTCTTATACTTCTCAATCGCTACACTCTTGGCAGAGCGGTCGTGGTCGTAATGTCAGAATTGGTGGCTTGCTGAACAAAACGGCGCCATTCATTTCGGACTGCTGCTTTACGGGAGCATTCGTTAATAGTAGAAACACTCATCACAGCCTTAATCTGGTCCGTCCATCTCATTGGTGATCTGCCACGTGCCCTAGTACCCTCGAATTTACCCTGCACCACCAGACGCTCTATGGTCTTATACTAGTTTAAAGTTAATCTGGGCTTTAGGTACTTTTATAAGTATGTGGGACATATTCGTCTTTTGTTTCATCCAAATTACTTTTACATACTATACTAACACGATTTCAGAAACTCTTCACTCTTCCATCTTTGAATTTAATGTCGATCAATTTGATCTTTTCCAATTACATTGTGTGTATATGTGGTCAATTTATCTCGGTAATAACAAGGCTACTCAGGCAACTAGGCATATATTAATGAACAAAGCTCGTGAAGCCACTCCATTCATTAATCTAGTCTTCGGTGATGCTCTTGACATTTATGTCACTTCTACGGTACGTGGGTAGGTACTTATGTTAAACGACTTTCTGATTGATGTAATATATGATATTAATACCTACCCTTCCCACGTGGCCCATCGAACAGGCAGGCGGCATACAAAACCCATTTTCTCTAACCGCCCTTAAAGGAACGAGGAGGTTTCTTAATTCGACCGTATCGACATCACGATATCGAAATGAAGTGGCATTTCGATAACTACGTATTTAAATAAATAAATAAATAATTTTCGGTCACAACGTGCCATCTCGACCCAAACTAAGCCTAGCTTGTTCTATATGTACCAGCCAATGGATAAATACAGACATATAAACTCAAGCACAAGGCAAACGCGAGAATCGAACCCGCGACACCTAGCGAAGCTGGCGGTTACTAACCACTAGATCAACGATGTCGTTAAATACATAAATGTACTCATAGTAGATAAGTTTAAATGGAATTAAAATCTATTAGTGTTCGACACTTGCGTAGGTCCCCGCGAGTCTATAATAATGATGGTATTGTTAGCAAAACGGTTGGATCGATAGGGTGGTGCCGCGGGGAGGCAGTACTGACGGAACATTTGAGTCCTATGGATCCGTTGTAGGTACCTATTTTGAACCGCTGACATCCAATCGCGGCGCGACCACTCTATAAATAACCCTTGAACTCGTAAAAGTGTTTTCAAAGTATGATGTCTTGAATCGTAAATCAATTTTGATACCTACCTTCGGCGCAGTTGTTCCTAATGCTCAACGTTCATTATTTAAGAACAGTGTGACATTAGTGACTAGTATTACGAACGATTAACGATCATAGTACATTTTATCCTCATTATTCGTTGGCTTAGAGAAATCTTGATGGCCGTGTGCTTTAAAACGCTAAAGGATTTCCAATCTCACCGGACTCTGCGTACGTAAATGGTGAAAAAATATGGGTGAAAAATTCAAAACGTATGTATAGTGCATGAGACAACTCTGACTACCCCTTCGGCGACCATTCTAGCACATTTAGGACGTAAGACCACACTTTCAGGATTTTGCACTGACAGTTTTATATTGACGTTTCATATCTACCTACGACCATACATAAAACGTTAGGGAATTCAATTGTAGAAACATGCATCCACCAAGCCGGATTGTTCTGACATCTATTGGTTCCCGGACCGTACTCTACGTTACGTACTTTAAGGGACTTTTTGCATTGATCCTGATTTCTCGCGTATTCAGCCATTTTGACTGCTGAGAACCCTTTATTATTCAGAGACAAAAAGTTCGTTAAAGTTTTTATCCGTGTCTGAATCAATAAGTTCACTTCAACCATTCGTAGTAGGTGGCAAATGTGTCACTGTGAATGATAAATAACGAAACACTAATGTTATGTAGGTTCTCTTTAATTCTCGTACCTATGCAGGAACTTATTGTTTTCCCTAATGAGCAAACTGTTTCCAGGTTTGGTAGGCACCAATATATTTAAGAATTCCACGCGTATAAAACTAACAACGCCTGAATAAACTCACGAGTGACACATAAGCATAGTAAATCGTATAATTATTTGGCAACCCTATTCGTCAGTTTGTACAGTCGTCAATCAGAGCGTTTCATTAGGGAGGGTTATGAAGGGAACACAAGGTATATCGATCCCAATAATACAGGTGGGTTGGTGGGTCAAACAGGCCTGTATAAAGTTGAAAGGTTGCAGAAGACCGGCTCCCGATATTGGTTGAGAATCGTCGCAGCATAGCGTGGGGAATCTTGGATCAAGTCAAGCTAATCTATACAGACAATTAAAATTGAAGTGACTGTTTGTAATCACATAATAAATAACAGCTTTTCACTATAATGTATATGTGATACAGATGTGAAAAAAAAATTGTGTTTTTTTTTCTGTCTGTCTGTCTGTTTGTTCCGTTTAACGGGACTGGTTGGTAGCACTGGCAGATAGCTCATGTTACAAGAAGTAACTAGTTAGTTAGGCTACTTTTAATTACGAAAACGTTAAATTCCGTGGGCCACCTATGAAACTGAGTCTACGCGGGTGAAACCGCGGGGCACAGCTCTCGTATATCCAAAGTTGACAAACAAGCTCTCAGTCAAAGTCAAAAGTATCTTTATACGATTAGACTTTTTACAAAGTACTTTCAAATCGTCAGAATGATATAATTATACAGGATTATACATGCTACCGCCAGGTTCGGAAGGTTGCTTTTACTGAGAAGAACCTGGTAAGAAACTCAGTAATTACTCTTTTCAAAAATATTATACAATTTAAAGAATACAAAATAAATAATTTAAAAAACGTAAGCTTATGGACAATGTTCCAATGCACAAATGTCGATAAAAATTAACATAACTAAAAATCTAGTACATCTACTTATAACTAAATGCGTAGCTTGAGATGATCAAGTCAGTCTGATAGTAAGCGCGCCAATATAGTGAGAGACGAAATTGCCCCGTAGGCCCTTCCCCCCGTCATAAAGAACTGATGATCTTATTCACCGCAGGAACATAAGTGAACAGTCGTACAGTTTCGAATTTCAACCGACAGATCCCGTTGTGCTCTTATCTTAAATATGTTTCTGTTTCGACTAATGTGTGCGAGCCGACCTCTAGTAAGTTATTATTTGGTGCCTGTAGTCTGCCCGTCGGCCGCCGCTGACCCGGTCGGCGCCTGGGAATCGATCCGCGACCTCGTGCTTGCATCCTAGCGCATTCCACGCTACTTCCACTATGACCACCGCCACATGTCGCATGTTAAACTAAATATAATAGCTATTATGGATTTTAGCTTCAAGTCACAAGTCACGAGTTAACAATTCGGACGCGCAATTTTTTGCCGCAGACGTTTGTACTTTTGTATTATTTGTTAGTAACAATATTAGTTTATTTTTTTTACTTTTAAGTAACTGTTAAGTTGCCTGTGTGTTCTTATGCATCCCCAATAAACATCGATTAACAATATAGCCGTCTTTAACTTTCGTTTTTATTTATTGCAGAAATACAACACTACTCTAAGGTACCATCATTTGGTTACAGTGGTAGTACAGTCACCAGTCGATCAGTCCTGAGTCAAGAGTTCACGCATTGATTCGATCCATCTATATTTATTTATGACGGGAGTTAAATAGTTATTGACACCGAAGCATATTTGTTATTGGAACTGATGACTGATCTTTATGGAATTACAAAACCACAGACAGGCCAAATTAATAAATTCGATATGGCACCTCATGAATTAAAAAGTTATTGTTTTCCTATCTTAGAAACATTACAATGTACATGTACAATGTACATACATTTATACATACGAGGACACCTTGTTACTTATGTTCAAATAAAATAGGACAAGGTTGTCCGTACATACTGGGGCTAGGGTAAAAATAATTACATGCGGTGTAATTAGAGGGTAGCGCAGCCTGCATGCGACGTTTGTATTGGAAACAATTAAATAGTAACTCAAATAGTACTAATGCAACATTTAGGTGAAATAATTATTAAATTAATTACATTTTAAAAAAATATCTTCAAAATGTTTTCTTATTTGATAAATTAAATTTCAAACGATGAGAATGTATAATTTTAATTAAACCCCGATGATTTATAATACATAATATGGCATAACCAGATTTCCTGACTCAGAACTGTACTTCTGGGCACACTTTAACCAAATTATAGTGCTTTAATAGAGTTGTATTTCTGCAAAGAGTAAGGTAGAAAGTTATACAGGGAAGAGATGAGTAAGAGTGGTGTTGCCACGGACAGATATCTATATCTGTGGGAGTTGCTGTGCTAATAATATTTGTTATTTTGTTGGTAAGCAATGCACGAGTGACACTCTTGGTTTTGCGTGATGAAACGGCGACTGTTTGGCACTTTTATTTTAATTATATTTTTTCCAGTCGAGACGCACACATAAGTGGATTTTATTTACACTCATCACGGTTAGTACCTGTACCAATTGAATCAATATGTACGCGACTGAACTTTTACCACAGGATTGGCTTGTAGAATAAATAAATCTATCTTATCTTATCAAAATAAGCACTCAAAAGCCTCGATTACTTGGATGGATGTAATAAATTGTTTGTTTAATAAGGTTTTGAAATTGGATTAAATAACTGAAATAAACAACTTTATATTCTTGACAACGCCTTCTCGTGTGATGGACTTTGGTTGGTTAGAGGCCTAAACTTTTTAACTTTCACGAAAACCTTGGAGCATAACACGCGATGGCAATGTTTTAACGTGATTCCAAACCGGAATTCTAAGTTAAATTAATATTTCTACCTTAATTTGTTGCGTAAACATTACTCATCTGCATTATGAATATGTTTACCTTCTAATATCATTATGTTTTCTTTCGGAAGGCAGAATTATGAGGGTTACAGTCCAATATCAAAAGCGTGAAACTGTGTCTATTATTTCTTCGGAGGAATCCACTCACCACTGAATCCACCATCTGCTGGAATTAGGTCAGTTTAGAGAAAGTGTAACTCCACATCTAAACTAATACCATAAAGAGGAAAACTTTGGTTGATTATAATGAATAGGCTCAAAAACTACTGGAACGATTTCAAGAATTCTTTCACCATTGGGTAGCTACATCATCAGCGAGTAACATAGGCTTTATTTTATCCGCGTACTCCCACGAGAACGGGAACTACGCAGGTGAAACCGCGTGAGGTCCGCTAGTAGTTAATAATGGTGTTATGTAAAGCAATCTTTGTGAGATGGGCTCGTGGCACAGTTACTATTGCGCATATTATTCACAAGCCAGTAGTTGGATGGGTGACCGCCCGAGTTGCCTCCATGTCTCGGAGTGCACGTTAAGCCGTCGGTTGTCTATTTAGTATCTTTGGCGATCGTTACAGGTCAGTCGGAGGCCTAAGAAAGTATGAAGAATATCAATGAATTGACTAGAGTCTTGAAGTTTAAGTGGAATGCCATTATTATTTCTTTAACAATTGATTTAATTATTCGTTTCTCGTTATTTAGCGTTTACCTACGACATCGTCCGCCTAGGACTTAGCTTATTCCAAGTGTCAATCCTCCAACTTGTAGGTCATACAATCTCAGAAATAGTAACAGAGACTTTCGCATTTATAATCTTAAGATTAGATTTAGTATATAAGTCTGAATTTGATTTTCATTCTTAGGGAATCGAGAGTTCCCCTATCTCAGTCTCTCCGAGTTGTTTAAACTTCCCACAAGTAATTTTAAGTCTTCTCGCTTCGATGATTTACTTGCGAAGCTAAGAAGAAAAGGGAAAAGTATTGTTACTACGATTCGACGATCGATTGTAGGTTAAATTTTATATAGCACAGTGTGAACTCCGAAAGGGTCTCCAATTAATTCTTGAGGGTACTTTGATTTATTCCATCCAGCAGTTAGTAAAGGAAGAGCTTTGTACTTTGCCAAGAAGTAACAACTTGTAGAGTGAACGTTGTTTCAGAGATTGAAACGTTTCCTGTCCTCATTTGTGTCAAATGTTTCATTGTTGATCGGGCAGATATTAGTTGCGTTGAGAGCAGACGTGACATCCTGACGAGGGTCGACGCCCTTACAGCTGAAATATACCAAGTACAAATACAATTATGCAAATGTTATACGAAGGGTTTGGACACTTAATATCATCGACTTCAAAGTCTGTTCTATTATTAAATTGTTTATTTCATTAGTAGCATTCAGTCAAACTAAGCATGAAAATTAAAATATACGTACGAGAAGAAATAGAAGTCCGTCCCGAGGGATATGAGTATGAATGTACGGGTGTGTGCATGTGAAAACTCTTCATATTACAGCTACGATACTTTTTCCTTTGGGAAAGGCGAGCATTCGCCGCTTTGGTAAAGGTTCTTAAGTGTATTTTGGAACGGTATAAACATGAATAGCACTTGAAAAAGGCACTGTAGCTTGAAGTGTGTAAGTACAGTCGGTTTCATATTCTAATGAATATAAAATTCATTTTACATTTTATGAGCTAAGTAATGTGTGGGTTATGTTCTTGATTTAAGGACTGTATATTAGCTTACATTAACCCTCTAACTTCGAGGTCAAACACCTGGAAGGCGGCCAGGTGACTGTACCAGCATTCTTACTTTTCTTTATGGTGTAGTGTGTTGTTAATCATTAGTAATAAGACTCATCTTAAGCAATCAGTCGTCTTTATTAATATCACTCACGGTCCGCACAACGCACACATGGCGACCCTGCTAGTGCTGCCTTAAACAGTAGGTACTCAGCTGCTGGGTGATGGTTATATTTTGTTCTTACGAATTTATTAGGGTTGTTCCAATAATCCCCATTGAATATCCCCATCTATGGTGAATAGTGTATAAAAAGTTAAAAAAAATCCCCAATGCGATCGAAAGCAGCTCGGAATGCTTCTGAACAAATTTTCCTATCAAAAAATCCTTATTAGGTTAAAATTTTTATTTGGACAGTTTACTGTATATATCCGACAGAAAACGAAGCAGGTTATCTAATCAACGCGCATTATAAATATTATTTTTTCCTGTAAATTGATTAATAATAATTGTGAACCACAAATTAAAAGTAGCAATAATGTTTTCGTAGTCCCAAAAAGTGCTATACTGCGCCTATGCTACTTTACCAAATAACATTCATACGACACATTTAATAATTGCTATTTAAAATATTAGTTTTAGAGTCGGTGTAAATAAAACTGCACTATCATACAAAAATAAATATCAAAATAAGTAATGAAGTATATTTTAATTGAATAACAATAACAAATACACTACTCTGCAATTCTACATAATATCATATAACCCGATTTCCATAGAGTTTCAAATCTTAACGATGCATATTTCAGTTCACTTAATTTGTCACGATTTGTTCGAAATTCATGAGTTTTTACACAATAATATTACGTTCAACGAATTCGGTGACTGGGGTCGACTTTCAGTAACACGAAACTTTTGCCAGTAAGTTTTATACGAATTCGATATACTCTTTTCCAGTATCAAGCGAATTGCGAAGTCTTAAACAATAGGCCCTTAATCACAAAATACATAGTTTAAAACTAAAAGCAGGCTACTGAAAAACGACCCTTCAAAAGTGCAAAACAATACATTTACATACAACAATACATACATTGTAATATACAGTGGCATAAGACCAAGGCTATCCTCGGAACATACTATTGAGAGCGTGTTTTTCCAGTAGTCGGGTTTTAGTTTAAAGCTTCATTTTCAAAATCATTTTGCGCTTTTATTGCTACTATTTTAATATAATGTATTTTCGATAGGATCGTCAGTGAAATAACTACGTTATAAAACCACTCACAAGCGCACTTACTCAAAGTGACTTTGTAAGCGTACTTGATGTCATTACTTGTACAGGTGACGTTACAAGTTGTGATGGTGCAGCGAAAATAGTAGGGATACTGCGATGTTTTTATTCGCCTCGCGCTTTATACTTAGACAGAGACAGACACATAAAGTGACTACTACTCGTTCGAGGTACGTGCTCATAGCTCTTGACGGGATCCGTACCATTAATTACTATACCTTGCAACGAATCTTTTCCAGTATCTGAAGCATTTTTTGTCGACAATTCAAATGAGGGTAGTTCTAATCATGAACTCTCTTTCGAATTTAGAAGCTGTTCCGTGTGTTTCTTAACTGTACTTAAGATGGCAGTCTAATATCGTTGCCCTAGAGAAGTAGTGTTGTGCTCCTAGGGAGCTAGCTTTCTATGCGTCGGGGTGTAAGGTTGTTTGCTACCTTTTGCCTTATATTCGGTTATAACAGCTATAGCGTGTTATTTTGACTCAAATAAGACTTTAATGTTTCATATAATTTTGAACTTAACTGCTGTACGAATAAGCATTGTTATTGATGTGTGTGTCTGCAGTTGGTTTGTAACAAAGAGCCGACCCAGATGTAGGTGCGACGGCTTTGATATTGTCGCCCGCCGGATTCCCGACGGATCTGGAACGCAACCGTAAACATTTGTATATTTATACGAGGTAATTATTAAAACACAGGGAATCCATTCGTACTTTATTTATATTATGTTACAAAATCATAGCTCGTTTCAACCTTCTTTAAACAGTAATATAGCAACGGATGGTTTTGTGTTCGCCCGAGATTGAGAAGCAAGAGTGGATCCGTGGGGTGTGGGGTCTTTAGTGTCACAAATGCGCCTTGGTCCAAGCCTTAATCCCTTTGTACTTTATATTATGATGGCACACAAACACCTTGTTAGCAAGTACGCGTATGGTAAGCATAATAATATACTTAATATATTTTCTATAATAGACATATGTATACATTGTATATAATATGTAAAAATATATATATATGACTCTAAGAAAAGGTATCTTATAACCTTATCTTATAAATTAATCATTGGTATATATAGATAGAACGAATTGGCGACTGCCCCGAATCTATAAGCTGTGCTATAAGCCTTCTGACTTCAAAATGGATCCGCCCTTGTTGATTTCTAACTCTAGCTACTCACTACAAGCTGTCCGAACAATAAGAGACCCCGAATGTGTTTTTATTTATGGCAAAATTTTTTGTTTCTTAAATGCCTTGTATTTGTGCGAACAAGGAGCGAAATGTTTTGGTCACAAAAATGTTGCCACCAATAAAAGCACGACTTAGGCAGAATTTATTATAATTAAAGAAACTATGCCTCATTATTATACAAAAGTTTAGCATGACTGCAGTAAAATGTTGCACGAATATTTCTTCAAGGGAAGGCCGCGCGATTGTGTGGAAAACTATGGGTGGAATAAGCGGGTTGTCCGCTTAGCAATAGGAAATTGGATTAGGGATTCGTACAGAGCATTGTATGTAAGTAATGCGTAAACCTACACCGCGCTAACTTGATTTGCTTATTCTAAACCCCTTTACACAAATGCTGAACAAGCACTACCTAGCCAATTCTCCATTCAATGTCTGTTTTATTTGACGCTGTGCCCTGCGGTTTCACCCGCATATACTTAGATTTATGTTTTATTCACAACCTCCAATCTTTTTCTAAATTACTCCTTGAAACATCAGCTATCTGCTCGTCAAATGTCCGTTAAAATCGCTCCAGCCGTTTCAGAGACAGAAAGACGCACATAAAAGCGTATAATTTTTTTTTCTGTTAGTACCTCTACTATATACTCTCATATACAAAAAGGCACTTATCATTATAAGTTGAAACCGCGGGCACAGTTAGTCTAATATATAAAATTCTCCTGTCATCATAGTGTTGGTAAGAAAACTCCTCGGGATTTAATGATTTTTTTTGTGTTTATTCGGTAGGTTAACTTTTCACGCAAATCGACCCACTGAGAGTTTTTGGATGTGGTACATTTTTAACAAGACATGACGATTTTTAACCTTACAAATCGGTCCAGCTGTTGTTGGTGTTATCAATTTACATAAACAAAATTAAATATGCTTACTGGCAAAAGCGGCACGTGTATGAATGCACATCTATGAATACTATATATTCACGTGTATGTCACACTCGTGTTTTGACTCCTAATATTATTCAAGGTATTATAAATATTTACAAGGTATTATAATATTTTTAAATAATACATTTCCGACATATGAAATAACAAATGCTTATATAATGTTTTTTTCATAACCTATTCATTATTGAAACGTTAGTTCTTAAGTACACATTAATTCCAATATATGATACATTTTATAAAGTACTAGCGATCGTCACGCGGTTTCACCTGCGTAGTTCCCGTTCCCGTGGAAGTACGGGGATAAAATATAGCCTATGTTTCTCGCAGATAATTTAGCTATTCACTGCTGAATTAATGTTTAACATCGATCCAGTAGTTTCGGAGGCTATTCAATACAAACAAACAAACAAGTCTTTTCCTTTTATAATATTAGTATAGATTCGAATAACATAATTGGTTCAATATAGCGCTCATTGAACTTATACATTAAATTGTTTCCTTATGTAGTCCCAGTTCTGAGTTGGGTAGCATACCATTTCTAAGTAGGTAAGTAACAAGCAGGCGTATACGAAGCTTAATGATAAATACGCGTTTATGTTTTTTTACGGCACTATAGATAGTGGGTCTAAGTTTTACACATTCACTTTATTTTGTAAAGGTTTAAGTTAATTCCTCCTGTGGGGCGAATGAGGGGTTTGTTTGGGTCAAAGTCTATGACCTTGGGAGTGTTCTTGGAAGGCCTCACTTGGTACCTCGACAGCAACTTCATTATGCACACCTTAGATTGAACCTTCGCGAAACGCATGCCTGGGGAAAAATAATAAATTATTATTTTATTTCTAAATGTACTTTGGTGCAATTCGGCAGATCAGAACATTCGATTCACGACTGCCTTTGCTTATAACGCGGAATGATTTTCAAATTTTGTTTTAATGTCAAAACAAAAAGTAACTTGAACAGAATGTTTCACGCAATATTAGAACGAGAGTGTTGAGATGGTTTGGACATATCGAAATGATGAGTCAAAGGCGATTAACGAATGAAATTTATAGAGCGAATGTGACCGGAAGTGTCGGTAGAGGGCGTCCAAGGAAGAACTACTATGACCAAATTAATAGTATTTTTCAGAATGGACAAATTCGGACCACTCGTAACCTACAAAAGAGTTTGAATGTGGATGAAGCAAACGGTGGTCTCTGAGTGGGATACAGGCGTGAGCATTGCATGTATGTTAAAAGAGACGTCAGCCTCAGACACCATGTCAAGAAAGGATGGAACCTTTTTCACAATGTTGAATTGGCTTTGAACCTTTAAGCTAATGGAATTAAAAACTATGTCAATATGAAATATAAAAACTCACCAATGCAATTTCTAGGTCCAACTCCGAATGGCAGGTATGCGCACGGGTGACGATTTCTAGCTGCGTCCGGCGAAAACCTCTCCGGGTCAAATTTACTTGGATTTTTGTAATATTTCTCATCGTGCTGTATACCCGTTGGCGATAACAGTACAGTTTGTCCTTTTGCAATAGTTATATCGGTCCCAGGTATTTTGTAGTCGCATTGAGCATTTCTGAGTAAGGGGTCTAATAGCGGATACTTTCGGAGTGTTTCATCAAACACCATACCCATATAGGTCATTTCACTAAGAGCATCGTATGTTATTTTTCCATCATACTTTTGTAGTACTTCGACTATTTCTGCATGTACCTTATCCTGTACATCAGGATTCAGAGCCAATTCGTACAGCATGAAGGTCATAGTGGTAGCACTCGTTTCATAGCCAGCTACATAGAAAACAAATGCCTGTGCAGCAATCACATCGTCTGTTATCTTGAGTGATAGTTGCTCATTGTCATTGCTTCTCTTGGTGCTTTGAATTTCTCCTTGCTGTCTCATATCCAATATCAAATCCATGAAATCTTTTCTATCAGACGGAACACCATTCCTTTGAGCAACTACATCTTTTACCAGATCAGAAAAAAATCCTTTGACAAATGTAGGAAAAAGAGATGAGTTTAATTTCTTCAAAATCCCAGGATACATCATGTCTAGTTCTGAGAAGTAATTTAGTGAGAGTATTAATTTGTCAATTTTGTATAAAATGCTAATTTTATCGCCAAGGGTATCGATGTCTAGACCAAAAGCGCAGGCAGAGATGGTCGACATAGTGAACTTCTGCACGAGGGAGTGCACCTCCTGCTCGGAGTTCTGTTGGCAGATGTTGTCGACATAGTCGGAGAACTTCTCGGCGCGCTCGGTGAGCAAGTACAGCATGTTCTTCAGCTTACCCGAAGTGAAGATCGGTGTGAACTTGTTCCGGAGCACACGCCACGTGTCGCCGTCAGCGTGGAACAAGTTGTTACCAAGACCCTCTTTACTGAATTCCACGCCACGGTCGACGAACATGTCGAAGTCCTTGATCATTATATGTTTAATGATATCCAGGTCCCGAATGAGGAGGCACGGGGTGGTCATCCGGTAAATACCGACTACCTTTTCATTCGGAAAGCTTTCATATATCTCCTTGAAGACAAAGCCTATGTTCTTCCTCCGTAAAGTCGATTCCTTCAAATTGCCGAAAAACACCACCGGTTCTGGTCCGACAACATTCCTAACCTTCCAATAGTTGAACGTCCTCGTGAAGTATTTGTACAGTAGGAAGGCTACAGTCACTAGCGCCGCGGCTGTGTATAACAAAACCATCTTGGTAAAATTCTCGTCTTGAATGTTCATAATAGCGAGCCGCTTCTATATTTAAGTATATTTTATCGTAAGAGCCTTGTTTACAAAGATAATTAACATTCAAATTGAGATAATACTTCTTGCGGCAATAGCCGTCATCGTGAGTTTGCATCTTGTCAAAAGTAAATTATATTTGTTTTTACTGTGAGTTTAAATATAATTTATGCGCAGGATTATATTAGAATTTTGTGAGTGTCAATCAATACTTACACTTCCGTATGATATTATGTTTAGATGTTTAGTATGATGTTTTCTTCTTAGTTTGTACTCATAAAAATGGATAAGAAGCAATATTTTAAACTAAAACTATCTGTGCCCTGCGGTTCCACCCACGTAGACTTAATTTCATGGATGACCCGCGAAACCCTATTTTTTTTTATAAATAAAAGTATGTTACTCCTTATGACATTAGCTATCTAAGAGTAAAAGTCCCGTTTAAAGCGGTCCAACCATTTTAGAGATTAGCCGCAACAAACAGACAGGCAGACGGACAGACAGAGATTTTTTTTTATAAATGAGTTTTCTATATCGGAACCGTGTATACTTTTATATGCATTTAGTGAAAAGCTCTTATTTTGATATTACAAACAGACACTTCAATTTTATTTATCTGTACTGTGTGTACTGTATACACTGTGTAGATATACAATAAAAATATTAAACATGAATAAATCTTACAAAGCTACCACTTCTATAACAGTTTAAATTGCGGTTTATAATATTACTAGCTGTGCCCTGCAAACGTTGTATTGCCATATATTTTTTTGGGGTGGACTACCCCTAACATTTATGGGGCTGAAAAATAGATGTTGGCCGATTCTCATAGATACCGGATAAGCACAAAAAATTTCATCAAAATCGGTCAAGCCGTTTCGGAGGAGTATGGCAACGAAAACTGTGACACGAGAATTTTATATATTAAGATAAAAACAAATCTTTATAGATTTTTTGACACACAGCTCACACTGTCGATTCTGCTACAGAACCACACGAATAAAATAGCTCTGTGTCTTGTGTAGCGAACAATGATTGGATGGCAAATTACATGGATTTTCTGTCATGCACATCGGAAAAGTTGTGTCCAAGTTTATATTTTGAAATAAGTAGCTATTATACCACCACCATTGCTGATTTAGATCTATACAAATATATTTGTTTTATACTAAATTGGGTTCAACATTAAAATAATCGATTGCGTCTGTATGTGAAACCGCAGGGTACTCCTAGTTAAAGAGAAATAAAGTGCGGTATGTTGATAGCCAATCATGGGCCGTCAGCATGACATGACAGGGCCCTATCGCTAGAGTAGTACTTATGCAGCTCAATTAAAGATATGTGTAACTAATCTCAATGTTATGCTAAATTTAAAATTATTTACAAGGTCAAAGGTATCGGGTTTATATTAGCTCATAGAATGCAATTGATAATTTTAATCACACGGAGAAATAATGAAAAACTTAAGAACATTTATATTTGTAATACATAATTTATGATCCACATGCTTTATTTCGCGGATATTTGTTATCAATCAAAGTAGCATAGGTTCCACCTAGACCCATCAGCTATCTGCCAGTGAAAGTCCCGTTGAATCAGTCCCGCTGTTTCAACGATTAGTTGGAGCAAACGAACAGACAGACAGACATACGAAATTAGTGAAACGCTGTTAATTTGGAATTATAAACAGATATATTATTCCACGTTTACTACTCGGAGTAGATGGTTCTACATACTTGTGCTGTAGCAAATTTGGATCGTAATTAAACGCAGAATCAATCTCTTATTATTTTAATATCTACTTAAAAATTATTAGACAATTCTGAGATTCATACAGTCTTTCAGACACCTACGATATGAATTACAGGTGTGAAAAATAACGTTTTATGCTTTCTGACAAAAACGGCCAGTACACTATCTATCTATTAATGAAGAATTACATCACAATATCTCCACGTGTATTTCACGGTCCAATATTTATTCGAGAAGGCACTCGGGTATTGTCATATTATCCTCCAAAGTATTTATAACTTACACATTTCCCACAAACAATGTTTTCCTCAATGGAATTTCTCGTATTAACTCTTTTACTACGGTTTCTTTCATAACCATATTCATTAATAAAATGTTAGTTCTTAAGTACTAATCCCAATATTTGTATCATTATTATTATAACGCAGAGTATTCGAATGAAATAATTGATTCAATTTAGCATTAATTGAACTTATACATTGAATTTTTTCGTTATAAAGCCCCAGTTCAGGCTTGGGATACATAATTTTCGCGCATAACAATATGACGATAAATACGCGTTTATGAAGCTACAGCCCCGTATATACATGTTCATTTTATTTTGTAAAGATTTAAGTTTATTCCTCCAGTGGGGCCGATGACGACTCGCTTTGGTTCAAAGTCTATGACCTTGGGAGTGTTCTTGGAAGGCCTCACTTGGTACCTCGACAGCAACTTCATTATGCACACCTTAGACTGAACCTTCGCAAAACGCATGCCTGTGGACAAACAGTTGATGTGAACATATGATTACTAGAGGCTTGCGTAGCAGTCGCGGGGCCTGTATCAATGAGTTTGAATAAATACTTATATGCAGTGATTTCGTACCACGTGCTTTACGATGAAGAAAACATCATGAAGAAACCTGAAAGAGTCTGAGAAGAAATTGAAAGACGTCTGTATAGTGACCATCTGTCACGTGGGCACTTAATCATATTCGATGAAAAGCGCGTGTTGTTATAATACAAAACCTCTGCCTACCCCTTTGGGCAATACAGGCGTGAACATATTTGATTACACTATTATTCGATTTTCAACTTTGTACTACACACGTGTTTTGTTTTTTCTGTCATCACACCATCATAAAGAAGTAAAAGTATGTTTTAACGCAATATATAATAAGTACATTATGATATACGTGCGGTAAGTTGAAAATTACAGCCGAGGCGATATTGCTAGCTCGAGCCGTACGCGAAGGCTACAAGAAAGCTAGGGCTGTAATTATCAAAGCGCACGTATGATACGACGTTTTATAACATATTTACGAGGAAATAAATAAAACCCGGCGAAAAGAAAAACTGCGCAGAATATTTTTTACTTGTTTACAGCGATGCGCGCGCATCAATGCTGTTTTTAAGTCAAAGGCCAAAAAACAGCCAGTATTATTAATAAAAATGAAATTAATATTTATCTCCTAAAGTTCATCTTATTCATAGAATGTTGACCACTTTTCTGACATATAACCTCTTTGCTAAGATTTTAAAAAGTACCGTTTGTTTTAGACGGAGCATCTTGATAAACCGTGCGTTTTACCTTATTAAGTCGTACGTTTTACTTACAAATAACGCATAAGTGCGTAATGAGATACAATACGATATTCAAATTGGTGAAATAAGAGACCCTTTTCGAGCAAATGAGTTATAAAAGAACTGAAGTACCCAAAAAGTGTTGTATT
This sequence comes from Watsonalla binaria, assembly GCA_929442735.1. NCBI lineage: Eukaryota > Metazoa > Arthropoda > Insecta > Lepidoptera > Drepanidae > Watsonalla > Watsonalla binaria. The sequence continues at coordinate 6,803,012 of OV838932.1, forward strand.
GTAAGAGACTTAGCAACATGTCAAAAAGCTCTGTGAACCTCTCTCCCGATGTTGAATGGCTAATTAAATAAATTTTGGGCCAATATGAAACATAAAAACTCACCAATGCAATTTCTAGGTCCAACTCCGAATGGCAAGTAAGCGCACGGGTGACGATTTCTAGCTGCGTCCGGCGAAAACCTCTCCGGGTCAAATTTACTTGGATTTTCGTAATTTTTCTCATCGTGCTGTATACCCGTTGGCGATAACAGTACAGTTTGTCCTTTTGCAATAGTTATATCGGTCCCAGGTATTTTGTAGTCGCATTGAGCATTTCTTTGTAAGGGATCTAGTATCGGGTACTTTCGGAGTGTTTCATCAAACACCATACCCATATAGGTCATTTCACTAAGAGCATCGTATGTTATTTTTCCACCATACTTTTGTAGTACTTCGACTATTTCTGCATGCACCTTATCCTGTACATCAGGATTCAGAGCCAATTCGTACAGCATGAAGGTCATAGTGGTAGCACTCGTTTCGTATCCGGCCGCGTAGAACACGAATGCCTGTGCAGCTATTACATCGTCTGTTATCTTGAGTGATAGTTGCTCACTGTCATTGCTTCTCTTGGTGCTTTGAATTTCTCCTTGTTGTCTCATATCCAATATCAAATCCATGAAATCTTTTCTATCAGACGGAACACCATTCCTTTGAGCAACTACATCTTTTACCAGATCAGAAAAGAATCCTTTCACAAATGTAGGAAAGAGAGAGGAGTTTAATTTCTTCAAAATCCCAGGATACATCATGTCTAATTCTGAGGCGTAATTTAATGAGAATATTAATTTGTCAATTTTGTTTAAAATGCTCATTTTATGCCCAAGGGTATCGATGTCTAGACCGAAGGCGCAGGCAGAGATGGTCGACATAGTGAACTTTTGCACAAGGGAATATACCTCCTGCTCCGAACTCTGTTGGCAGATGCTATCAACATAGTCGGAAAACTTGTCACCGCGTTCGGTGAGCAAGTACAGCATGTTCTTCAGCTTGCCCGAAGTGAAGATCGGTGTGAACTTGTTCCGGAGCACGCGCCAAGTGTCGCCGTCAGCGTGGAACAAGTTGTTACCGAGACCCTCTTTACTGAATTCCACGCCACGGTCGACGAACATGTCGAAGTCCTTAATCATTATATGTTTAATGATATCCAGGTCCCGAATGAGGAGGCACGGGGTGGTCATCCGGTAAATACCGACTACCTTTTCATTTGGATAGCTATCATATATCTCCTTATATACAACGCCCAAGTTTTTTCTTCTTAAGGTCGATTCCTTTAAATTTCCGAAAAACACCACCGGTTCTGGTCCGACAACATTCCTAACCTTCCAATAATTGAACGTCCTCGTGAAGTATTTGTACAGTAGGAAGGCTACAGTCACTAGCGCCGCGGCTGTGTATAACAAAACCATCTTGGTAAAATTCTCGTCTTGAATGTTCATAATAGCGAGCCGCTTCTCTATTTAAGTATGTTTTATCGTCAGAAACTTGTTTACAAAGATAATTAACATTGAAGTTGAGATAATACTTCTTGCAGCAATAGCCGTCATCGTGAGTTTGCATCTTGTTAAAAATTCATAATATTCTGATAAAACCGTAAATTATTATTGAAGTCCTCAGTTTAGATTTTCTTTTATTAAGACCGTTATGTTTTATGTATTTAATAATATTGGATGCCAAACAATCCACAAACTTTCGTACTATTCTACTCTATATTGTACAGGAATATCCTAAGCACTCAGAGAAACCAATCAGAAGGAAATAACCGAAGGGGGAAATATTTTATAATTGATATTTAAAACTTAATAATTTGAACATGAATGAAAAAAAAAACTAACAGTCAAAAGATAAAATTTTGGTACATATAAGTACATATAATTAAAATATATAAAAAATATTTGCCTTAATAGATTTTTTCAAACAACCTAATAACGAAAGCAGGACCGCCCTGCTACCGAACCACATGAGTAAATAGCTGTGTCTTGTGGACCGAACTACAATAAAATAACCTCCCTCGGATTCAAAAGACATACATTAGCTGTCTGTCATATACATCAGACTTGTTGTGTCGATGTCCATAATTGGAAATAGCTATATTCAATCATGCTGAGAATTTAAGTTTTTGGTTTTGTAATGTCAATGAAATAAAATAACAGCTGGTATGAAATATATATATATATATATATATATATATATATATATATATATATATATATTTTCATCCTTCATCTTATTTTTCATCCATGTTTATTCCGACTTATATTTAAAATGACCCGACCGATTTCAAACTTACCGACTGGTTTTAAACTTAACTAGCTTTATTTAGTATATAAAAGATAGGGTATAACGAAAAAAAAATCAAAAATTGAGTCTATCCTTGTAAAACCGCGGGATAACTGCTAGTTAAAGAAAATTAGTGTTCGGTTTGTTGACAACTAACCATGGGTCGTCAGCATGATATGGCAAGGTCCTATCGCCAGAGTAGGCACTTATGTGGCTCAATTAAAAATATAACTGATCTCAATGTTATGCTAAATGTAGATATACCTAGTCATAAGGTCACGGGTTATTGGATTTATAATGTCTTCACATTTATGAAGCAGCGTTTCTCCTCTCGCTACATAGATGGCGCTATTCGCTAACAAATGCAAAGTTTGAGTACAAATACACGAGAAACTAAATCGCGCAATAAGAGTTTTCAAGCGCATTGCAGTATATATAGAAGTTTCCAATTAGAACAGTTCGAGCCGCGGTTCCCCAAGCATGGCACCCGCCTGGGTGAAAGATCTTGCCTTTGCTGGGGAAGAACACTATCACTAGCTCTCTCCACATTTAGTCCATAGAATCCAATTCACCATGTGATAGGTTTAAATAAGCTATGTATATAAAGATAAATATTTATGCATCTCATTTGAATGGAGAGCTTTAATTTCTTAGTAAGAGCCTAATTAAAATCCAGACACAAAAAAAAATCAATTGGTAATATAATTATGGGGAAAACAATTAAACACGTAAGTAAAGGGTACATATTATTAATTATATAATATTATTTAAGCCCAGTTATTAAGTATTGACGATTAAATTTGAGCTTTTCTCTGTCGAGCTATGTCCATATTTGTATAATTGTGTATAATATTTTTGCGTGTACATATTACAGATACCATTGACAATAAACCATAAAAAAACATTTATTGACACCAAAAAATTTAAATAACATTCAATGAAACATTGACGTTGAAGACGGTATCAACTACAGCATTTGAAAGGTTGCAAGTATTAACTTTAAAACTTATATTTCTTATAATATGTTATTTAGAAGTTTTTGGTGGTTGAAGTTATTTAAAACTGATGTAGCTGAAACTCATTAAAGCTCTTTGAATATTTTCTTGTCCCGTTTAAGTTAATGTTTCTTGGTGTTGCTAACTAGGGCGTTCGTCAGTTGTTCGAGGCATCATTAATTACCGTCTAATTCCCATAATTCCCCCATAATTCATCTACGGGACGTGACCAAATCTACCAGAAGGTCCCAGCTATTCTCATCGCATCTTCGCAAAGTACTGTAATCAGAGTCACGATGTTTCTTTCTATTCCTTTGTTTTGCTCACATCGAGGTATTTTTCTTCTTCCGCTTCACCTGCATTCATGTTTCGATCGTCAGGAATCGATTATTTTGTTACTCTATAGCAGATTAATTTTAAGGCAGTTTGAAATACGGGATTGTGAAATGGATGGATAATCTGTATAATAATATCTTAGGGGTACTAAAAAATTCATGAACTAACTGTTCCCTGCCACGCTTCGCTGTTTTGTGATTGAAAATACATTTTGACGTGTACACAAACCCACATAACATTTTTAGATATATAGATGAAAAAAATAGATAAAAGCAATGCTTGATGCGGATTATATATCATGCTAAAATTTAAGCTCGATCGGTGCAGAACGTGTTGAGTTTTTTGAGTATACAAACCAACATAACATTATTATTATATTATATTATCAAATCATATTATATATGTGTAGTTTGGCGTATTTTCCCAAACAATAATAAAAGTATAATAAACGTTTCAATATCTTTACTTCGTCTTTTCGTCTTCTTTGAAACACAATAAATTAAAAATAAAAGACTACTCCTGTTTTTCGTCGTTCACGTCTTCCCTCGTGTTTCTTATCTGTCATTCTCCATTTCTTTTTTATTTTCAACTTATATTTTTAACTTCTTAAACATTGCCTTTCATTATCGTATACAAACTCATTTCATCAATTCCACACATATATATATATATATTGATTGATGATATATGAATTGAGATCCAACATACGAAATATAATAAGTAACGTAGAACAAACAACGGCTGTCAGTAACGCTAGCCATAAATATTTGATTGTTACAAAGAGCGAGTCAGTAAATTCTGTAGGAAAGAGATCAATACCTCCACTAGGGGAAGGAAAACTTGAAAATGCGAAGGTCACAGCTGCTGAATACAAACGAAGTTAAACGTATATACCTTCTTTGTGGTCTTTGAAGCAACGATCTTTAGGGAATACGAAGGTACAGTTCCATAGTGATTATTTCCTTTAGATTGTCTTTTCGCTGTCGCGCTCGTGTCCTAGCCTGTCTTACGCATTTTCAGACGGGTCTCCGAAGGGGTTACAATGTTCACTATTACTCGAGAAGGTTTTCCTTCCTTTAAAATCTTGGCGTGACTGATATAGCAAATATTGAGTTTTTCTGGAAACTGTCCAGCAGACTGATGATGAGAACTTATGTCGCATTGTAGAGGGCGACTACATAGTATCTGCAGCTCGGTTCCACGCAAAACGTTTTGACATTGAGTTTACTAAAGTATATTTCGTCAAAGTATAAATAATTCTTCTTTAAACTTAGTGCTAAGCCCAGCATAAAACCAAGCAATCAAGTTCATAAACTGAGTTCTTCGATTCGAGCACTTCTAAAGGGCATTTTAAGGTCGTCATCGACGTCATGAAATTAACGCATGCTATATATGCAGGGGTTCACGTGGATATCGTGTCACTTCGCGACAACCGCGACAAACATATTTCACTCGTCCCTCTATTGAAATATCTTTGAAGCTCGCTTCATTAACAGTTCTCGTGGGCTTGCTCACACTCCTGAGTCATGGGGACAAGTTCAGTGAAACATTTGAATGAAATTCATTATGAACACATTTTGAAATCTTACGCGGACTTTATCAAACTTTTATGGGATATCAGTATCCGCTAGCGACTTCGACCACTTATTATTGTTGTTTATTTATACTAATGGAACCTAACATTCTTCCCGGATAAAGAGAATCATAATATGTATAATATCTTAATAATATCAAACTCATCTGTCTAGCTATCTGTGTATCAATTTCATCTAGATCCGTATAGTCGTTTCTTTGTAATTGAGTAGCAAAAATCCAAACAAGCAAACAATCAAATTTGGACGATTGATAAGTATTTCGACAACACGATCGCGGGGACTGCGGTTCAGACACAAAAAGTTTTCTATAACACGTTATGTGAGCTGGTGAATGATTATTTTCGTTCATACAAAAATGCCGTTAGTTGCGCCATTGCGAAAACTACGACCGCGTGGCTCCAACAATCGATCTAATTTTTAACTTTTTGGATGTATAAATACACGATTATAGCCTGGATCCTGATATAGAAGTGAATCAAGTATGCAAGTGTTGTAAGAGTTAGTTGTCAGTGCAAAAGGCGAGGTATCCGAGTTAGCTCGAGCTATCGATCCGGCGTCCGCTGCGGGTTGTTCACCCGCCCTGCCCAGACGTATTACTGCTCATTGGATTACAGATCCCGAGAACCGATGCTTATTACATTCAGCGCTGCCCACTTGGGACAACAGACAGAAAATTATGCACTCAGTGAAAGTTCTGCGAGCGACGGAGTTTTGGCCTCGCTTCCTATATTTATCCCTTATACTCACGGTTGTATATTAAGCTGTACGCTGGCTTTTGATGAATGAAAGATCAGTTTCAACTTGTATTCGCCTGAATTTAGAATATGCCGATTATAAATGGTTTATGCCATTCCCTTATTTGTAACTTGTGTGTAGCAGAAAATTTATATGCGTGTCTTTACATACGTCAAGTACGAGAAGAAGAGGCGAATTATCTTAGCGATACAGATATACGCATACTTGATACGCAAAGACTTTGCTATGTTTCTGAGACATTTCCCGTTCGTAAATCCGCTCAGATTGGTACACTTTTGTTTGTTTCAGTGGCTGGTTTTGTAGTAAAAGTATGCTAATTCAAAATTGTTTTACATCATGCCCTATTTAGTGTAGAACATAATATATCGCTCAGATATTCCGCACTTAACAATACTCTCCAGGTTAGCAATTAACGTTTCCAGTGCTTTAAATTGTTTTCATTTTCCGAAGCTTAGCTCTCGCGCCGGTTGTATGTACAACAGCGCCGGTTGTATGTACTCTGTTACACGCAGTGCAAAAAGTCAAAGCAGTGTGGTTTCCTTTACTGCAAAATGGCTTCATTTTGCAGTAAAGAAAAAGCACAATTGGAAGGAGAAATACTGGAAAGGATAAATAACTTTTGTTATGTAAATGTAAAGCAGAACGAATAGCTCAATGGATAAAGCCGCAGAGTCACTAATGCCTTGACCTGGTTTTGAAATGTGTGAAGCGAGACCCGTATTTGTACGCGGTCCTAGTTTATATATCCTCAATAATGTATGAGTATCAAATGGGATATAATTTATATCGCTGTGTGCGTACAGGGTACTCAATATTCTGGGTCTCGCTGTTTGGCAAAACTTGTCCTCTGTTGAGACTGAGTTATATATCATCTATCATCGGGGCAAACAGTCAAAAGTAACTATATTTAGTATGAAAAATTTACCATCACACTATTCAAATCGTCTTATGCCTTATATAATGAAACTCTTCATACATATACATACATACATACATATGCTCACGCCTGTATTCCCCGAAGGGGTAAGAAGAGGTGTTGTTATCACAACGCCCACTTTTCACCGAATTTGATTAAGTGCCAACGTGACAGATGGTGAGTCTATCGCCGTCTCAGGCACTATACATACGTCTTTGAATTACTTCTCAGAAATATGCAGGTTTCCTCACGATGTTTTCCTTCACCGTAAAGCACGTGGTGTGAAATCACTATACATAAGTCATACATATATTATGAAAAAATACATTAAGTCGCGTCGTTTTTCATTTCTTCCCATCTTCAACTTCGCTTGCATTCCACCTATTTATACAATGGGGAGAGAAGACAAAAAAGAATTATGTCAAGAATTTTCCGTGCTCAGCTTTGTTGCTTAACGACGCCGCAGCCAAGACCAACAGCTTAGCTAACACGGAGTATAGCCATATACTACAGTAAAAGTACTGCCAAGCTATTTAATACCTTGTACAAAATGAAATATTGTTCAAATAATCATAATAAATCAAATCATAATTAACATTATTTGAGCTAAGTGCAACTTTAGTATTATCATTAAAGTTATATTGCAGATTCTAGCTGCAGAAACCTTATTGAAAGTTGCAAAATAAGACTATCCATTTACTCAAATAATTTTTTTTTGCTTTCGCCTTGTGTCAATTTAATTAATACTTAAAATGGGACGAATCAAATGTAATTATTCTTAGACACCGATTTTGGCCAAGTTTTCTACTTGTAATTAGTTTTTAGTTACTTATTTATTATTAATCAAAATTATATTCCATGCAATAAATATATGACTGTAAAAAAAAAAATATTCTTTGTCAAGGAGATAATATACAGTTTTAAGTAAACTTAATCATTGTGCGATCTAATTGATGTGTGGCGCCAACTTGTGGATTAATAAGTCTAACTTTTACCTTTTTACGACTGATTCACTGCACTGAGATCGCTAAACTAAATGTATAAACTAGTATTTGAATAATCCAATGGAGGCATTAAAGAGCAGGGCCAATCGTATGAAATGCCGAAGTCTGTGACGTAATTAGTTGTCAGCTGCAACATTGTACGGCTCGGAACATGGCAGACTGGTCGCCGCCTGCAGCCTCTCAATGGAACAGAGGCGGCATTAATGAAAGCACCCCACTGAATGGCGGACACATCTATTCACTACTTCAATTTTACTCCTTTTAATTTTATCTTTCACTTTGCTCTATTTCCATCATGAAATAGTTATTGAATACAGTTTTTGATAATATTTCTTGAAGATGTTTTGAAGGACAGCTTCTACCCAAGACTTCCTTTTTGTTGATGATTTCTGGAAATTGATGTATTTTTGAAATGATCCAAATGTTTGATTTCTTTTATTGTTTATCTATTTCAAGAATGGTAAAATAGCATTAATAAAAAATACGGCTACCAAAAAGTCAAGTTAGGTTTGACTTGACTTGATAAGAAATGAAACAATATTGTCATATGAATGCATCCATTGTACGCATCCGTGTGTACGCAGAGCATAGATGTGAAGATATGCAACTTAGCCTTAAAACTTATGATCGCTTAGGTACTCGGCGATCATCCTAAGCGTCGAAATTTATTATATTTATTTAGTAAGTCGCAAAATGGGCAGGTTAAGTAAACATTTTATAATGTGCCCTGAGCATGTCACTATGGTCTAGTGTTTTTTCAAAAATTTTTAAGAAGAGACATAGAATTTAGAGCGTGATTTTCGAACAATTTTATTTTGTTTTTTTCACGCCTTGCTAAAAATACATATGAATGAAGTTTAACCACCAACCGCCGCGGGGGCAGCGGAAGGGTTAAATCGGACTCGCATACTAAACTCCATGATTTTTCTCCTGGACGCTAAGTGGGGGGTGAACGTCTTACGTCTTCACATGCTTCACCGTGACCCCTCCAGCGACGGGCCTGTTAGGCCCCTATTAGGCAAACTCATAACACATTTAATCTTTTGTACAATAACAATCATAGGTACCTAAACATGTATTTACATAAATATAGATAATTTACACGTTTCTTAAACATGTCTAACAAAAATATCGCAGATAAATTCAAATTTTATCAGTTCGTAAGCATTCTAACAACAACTTAGTGCATTATTATCTATTATAATTTTCGACACTTTCGACACCAGAGCCATAGGGTCGGATGACCATTTGAAAACAATTGGACAATTTGGACATCCGGCCGTATGGATTTAAATCAGTTTATTTTAAAAAGGTTCAAAGGAATCCCTCCCTCGCAACTGACGACGATTCGGTTGGGGTCGTGCTTAATGACTTTGGGGGTGTTCTTGGAAGGCCTCACTTGGTACCTCGACAGCAACTTTATTATGCACACCTTAGACTGAACCTTCGCAAAACGCATGCCTGGGGACAAACAAAATAAATATGATTATAATTTAGCCAGTACAATTAGTATTTATGAAAATCTTAAATCATTAAGCAAGCACGAACCAGGGTGGAATTCGAAACCACAACGCCTGCAAACCATGCAGTTGCTGCGACAGTTAAGTTTCATGAACAAATATTTGGCAAATACGAGTTGGAATTTGAAAATTGAAACGAAAGTTATTTGTACAATCGAAACTATTTTGGTGATGTACAAAAAGATCCGTCTCTTGAAAATGTGTTCTTATATCATTATGCATTACTTCGTCATGGAAGTATTGTTAAATTATTCAATTTTATTTAATATTAAAAGCGAATATCACGTACCAATACAATTTCTAGGACCCGTCCCGAATGGTATGTATGCACACGGATGACGTTTTCCAGAAGCTTCTGGCGTAAACCTCTCCGGGTCAAATTTACTTGGGTCTTTGTAATATTTCGCATCGTGGTGTATACCCAATGGCGATAAAAGTACAGTCTGTCCTTTTTGAATAGTTATATCGGTCCCGGGTATTTTATAGTCACATGTAGCATTTCTCTGTATCGGATCTACTATCGGATGCTTTCGGAGTGATTCATCAAACACCATATTCATATATTTCATTTCACTTAGAGCATCATATGTTATTTTTCCGTCATACTTTTGGAGCACTTCAACTATTTCTGCGTGCAACTTGTCCTGTACTTCAGGATTCAGCGCCAATTCATACAACATGAAAGACAAAGTGGTTGCACTCGTTTCGTATCCAGCTGCGTAGAATGCAAATGCCTGTGCAGCAATCACATCGTCTGTTATTTTGAGTGATAGTTGCTCACTGTCATTACTTCTCTTTTTGCTTTGAATTTCCCCTTGCTGTCTCAACTCCAATATTAAATCCATGAAATCTTTTCTATCAGAGGGAGTACCATTCCTTTGAGCAATAACATCTTTTACTAAATCAGAAAAGAATTTTTTGACAAATGTAGGAAAGAGGGAAGCATTAAATTTTTTAAGAATTCCAGGGTACATCATGTCCAATTCAGCAGCATAATTACTTGTGAATATTAATTTATCTATTTTGCCTAAAATGCTTTGTATGTGATCTAGATTATCAATATCCAGACCGAAGCCGCAGGCAGAAACGGTTGACATAGTGAATTTCTGCACGAGGGAGTGTACATCCTGCTCCGAATTCTGTTGGCAGACGCTATCAACATAGTCGGAGAACTTGTCGCCGCGATCGGTGATTAAGTACAGCATGTTCTTCAGCTTGCCCGAAGTGAAGATCGGTGTGAATTTGTTTCGAAGCACTCGCCATGCATCACCGTCGGCGTGGAACAAGTTTCTGCCGAGTCCTTCACTACTGAACTCTATGCCACGGTCAACGAACAGATCGAAGTCCTTGATCATTATTTGCTTAATGATATCGAGGTCCCGAATAAGAAGGCACGGGGTAGTCATTCGGTAAATACCAACAACTTTTTCATTCGGAAAGCTCTCATGCATCTCTTTAAAAACAATTCCTAAGTTCTTCCTTCGTAAGGTGGAGTCCTTCAAATTGCCGAATAACGCAACTGGTTCTGGTCCAACAACATTCTTTATCTTCCAATAATTGAACGTCCTCGTGAAGTATTTATACAGTAGGAAAGCTACTGCAACTAGTACCGCCGCTGTGTACAACAGCAACATCTTAATATTACTAAATCGCTCGAGTGTTAACTGACGAATGTGTCGCAGCAAAGATATTAGTTGGTTTTATGTAAGTATTATAATATAAGAAGCCGCGCGTTTTCATTATAAGTAATTCATGATAACGAGCATCGCTACACCATGATAAATTGTGATAAAGAATAGGTATAATTCATACATTGTATCTATGATTGGGAAATACGAAACTAAACATGCATTACAAAAATAAATAGTAATTATCTAGATACTTTTAACACACTGCGCCGACTTCAAATAACATGGGCTGGGGACAGAGATGATGATGATGATAAATAGATGCATTCAAGACTTAAACTATACTTACTAAAATTGTAAGTAATACTACCTGCGGTTTCACCCGCGTAGATTTAATTTCATTCCCACGGAACCCTTAATGTTTGTTTTTAAATAAAAGTACTCCTAAGAAACATTAGCTACCTGCCAGTGAAAGTCCTGCTAAAATCGGTCCAGTCGTTTCAGAGATTACCTGGCGCAAACAGACGGACAGACAGAGAAAAAAATTGAAAATTTGTAATTAATTAGGTAATTTTGTAATTAGTTAGGTAAAGTAGGTAATTAAAGTGGTACACAGTCATTTCCACAGGCATAATATTGCTTTTAAAGGATTTAATATTGAGTTGAGTTCCTGTCTTTCTTTTTTTTATACCTTTCAAATACAAAATAGCTCTTTCTAATATTTTGTAGTGTACATAAGTTTTTTTTAGAAAAACTCATTGGTACAGGCCCCACTGGGATTCGAACTTGCGTCGCTTGCGTAGCGGGCGACTGCTCAAACCCGAGGCCACCACGGCCCCATTAAATATTGTGCCTCATTTATCTATCTCCCAGGCGGACGAAGTCACCGATAAAGACTAGTACCTACATACATATATCAAACCTTTAATCCTCTTTATAATGACAATTCCCTCATAGGTGAGTAGGTATTAAGATAACAGATTACTGTTGTCATAGAGTTGCTGATGGAAATTGTATATTTACTAGCTGTGCCTCGCGTGTTTACCCGCGTAGAGTTTTAGTGACCAGGGGAACCCTAATGTTTTTTCTTAATGAAAGTAGCCTAAGTTACTCCTTGTAATATTAGGTATCTCTTCAAAATCGGTCCAGCCGTTTCGGAAATTACTCGGAACAAACAGACAGACAGACGGTGAAAAATTTCATAACTTCTTTTTTTGTTATTTTATTAGCGTATATACTTAATATCATATGCATTTGGTAAAAAGCTGTTAATTTAGAATTACAAACAGACGCCTAAATTGCATCTGTGTATAGCATAGATAATAATATCGCTGAATATTTCTTATTTAAGGTCTTGGGTTATTATATTCTCCGGTCAGTATAAAATAAAATAAATCACTTTATTTTAAAAAGGTTTAAATAAATTCCTCCCTCGGAACTAACGACGACTCGGTTTGGATCATGCTTAATGACCTTGGGAGTGTTCTTGGAAGTCCTCACTTGGTACCTCGACAGCAACTTCATTATGCACACCTTAGACTGAACCTTGGCAAAACGCATACCTGGGGACAAACCAAATAAACGTGATTAGTATTGCACCATACAGTTAGCAGCGTTCTTGAGAATTGTTAAACATTTTTAGAATCGTCAAAAAAAGTCCTGCGATCCGTGCAGTTGACAATGAAGATACTTCAATAGTTAACTAATTATTTGGCAAGAATTTATAAAGAACGAATGGGAATTTAAAATTCAAGCGAAAATTATTAAAGCAGGCAAAAAGATTAGTATATGTTAAATGTAATTTTAGTCTTCCCTTGAACATTTGTTGTTATAATGATGTAGATGTGTGCACATATTAAAGTAAGTTTAAATTATTAAAGTGAAGATCACGCACCAATACAATTTCTAGGACCCGCTCCAAATGGTATGTAGGCACACGGATGACGTTCTCCAGACGCTTCTGGCGTAAACCTCTCCGGGTCAAATTTACTTGGGTTTTTGTAATATTTCTCATCGTGGTGTATACCCAATGGCGATAAAAGTACAGTTTGTCCCTTTTGAATGGTTATATCGGTCCCGGGTATTTTATAGTCAGATTTAGCATTTCTCATCAACGGATCTCCTACGGGATGCTTTCGCAGTGCTTCATCAAATACCATATCTAGATATTTCATTTCACTAACAGCTTCGTACGTTATTTTCCCGTCATACTTTTGGAGCACTTCGACTATTTCTGCCTGCAACTTGTCCTGTACATCAGGATTCAGCGCCAATTCATACAACATGTAGGACATAGTAGTTGCACTCGATACGTATCCAGCCGCGTAGAAAGCAAATGCCTGTGCAGCAATCACATCGTCTGTTATCTTGAGTGACAGTTGCTCGCTGTCATTGCTTCTCTTTTTGCTTTGAATTTCCCCTTGCTGTCTCAACTCCAATATCAAATCCATGAAATCGTTTCTATCAGAGGGAGTACCATTCCTTTGAGCAATAACATCTTTTACCAGATCAGAAAAGAACGTTTTAACAAATTTAGGAAAAATTGAGGAATTCAATTTCTTAAGGATTCCAGGATACATCATGTCCAATTCCAAAGCATAATTAGTTGTGAATATTAATTTATCTATTTTGCTCAAAACACCATTAGTATGGTCTAGATCATCAATGTCAAGTCCGAAGCCGCAGGCGGAGATGGTCGACATGGTGAATTTCTGCACGAGCAGATGAACATCCTGTTCTGAGCTCTGTTCGCAAACGCTATCAACATAATCGGAAAACTTGTCGGCGCGCTCGGTAATCAAGTACAGCATGTTCTTCAGCTTGCCCGAAGTGAAGATCGGTGTGAACTTGCTTCGAAGCACGCGCCAAGCATCACCGTCGGCGTGGAATAAGTTTCTACCGAGTCCTTCAGTACTGAACTCTATGCCACGGTCGACGAATATGTCGAAATCCTTAATCATTATATGCTTAATGATATCCAGGTCCCGAATCAGAAGGCACGGGGTGGTCATGCGGTAAATACCAACAACTTTTTCATTTGGATAGCCCTCATACATCTCCTTAAAGACAATGCCTAAGTTCTTCTTTCGTAGGGTCGAGTCCTTCAAATTGCCGAAAAACACCACTGGTTCTGGTCCGACAACATTCCTAACCTTCCAATAATTGAACGTCCTCGTAAAGTATTTGTACAGTAGGAGTGCTACTGTCACTACCGCCGCAGCTGTGTAGAACAGTACCATCTTGATGTCACTGAATTGAATATTCACTGCCTACTGTATCGCTTAAATATTAGTTTGTTTTTATATAAATACTGTAGCGTCACAAGTTTTTACAATAAAGTAGTTGAAGTGATAACGAAAATCGCCACAACAAGATTAATTGTGATATAAAAGAATGGGTTATATTTTGATAAAATTACATTGTATCTTTTTTCGGAAAAGGTGAAAGTAAACATGGAATACAAAAATAAGTAGTAATTATAGAATATACCGAGAATATATCTAGGTAATTAAACTAGACATAATCGATACATACCTGAAATTTTATTATTAAAGTATGTAACTCTACTTATTAGTGTCTACTTTATTATTTATTACCGGTTTTGCCTTTTCCAAATATAGATCACCTTCAACCGTTTTAAAAAAAGGAGTACAGTGAACGTTTGTAATATTTCGGTCTTAAGGAGTTAATAATTAAGCATATTATCTTAAAAATATAATATATTAACACGTCCTACAATTATCTAAGTTGGTGGAGGTTAATTGGTTGTTTGCGGTCATATCTACAGGCATTATAATTTACTACTTAATTTTTGCTTTCGTTTATATCTTCCAATTTCAGCTTTGCAAGCTTAAGGTTTTTCCAACCGCTATCATTTTCATACAGCAAGTATGTTCAAGTGAATTGACCATAACATATAACATGAATCCAACTGCGTAAAATATAAATGGTTGCGATGCAATCAAGTCATCAGTTATTTCAACACATAATTGACGTTAACATTACTTCTCTGGATACCATGAACTCCTCCCAGTAAAATCGCCGTCACAAGCCATCGCGTTGACGTAAACGCAGATTTGTATGGGATCGAAACAGCGCCATTTGTCGGCAATCAAACCATTTTGTTCAACACTTATATATTTAACAATATCATCGAAAATTTCCTCAAAAACTTATGGTAGGCTGAAGGCTTTCTAAAGTTACCTGGGTAATTCATATTCTTTGCAGAATATATGATTCAAATAATATTATTGTCAAATTTACTAAAAGTATTTATCCGCTTTCTCTTCTATCAATATCCAATTGAAAGACACAGATGGAAAAGGCCAGTGTGGAAGGCAATTCATAACTAATAAATAGTATAATTACAGTAACCTTATTATGTACTAAAAATTTCCTTTTGTCCATAATCACTTGTTCCACGTGTTTATTCCGATTGTAATCCTAGATCCAAATATAATCAACATAATTTATTAGTTATGCCTCTTACATACATATTTATAATTAACGTCTAACGTCATATGTTTATCACTATTTTATAGGTACTATGCTCGTACAATTCTAATCAATGTTTCATTAGACAGCCTGATAGCCCAAGCACGTGTGTAGAATTTTTTTACACATGTGGTCAAGTTGTTAGAAGCACAGAGTGTCTCGCGAGTTCATTCTCCGCTGAAGGCAGAAACTTGTGTGAATATATACCATACACAGTGCAGGAACTGAAATCAATATTAGAGCTTATTTTATACTAGTATAAAGGCATACTAGAATACAGCCTGCCTGACTGTAAGCGAAGAACATCAACGGCAGTCAATTATTGAATTTGCTATTCAATAATTGATCATTGTTAGATGTAATCATATATTTTAAGTATACTGTGGAGTACATTATGATATAATGCGGTAAGTTGAAAACTACAGCCGAGGCAAGCCCGAGGCAAGGCTACAGGAAAGCAGAGGCTGTAATTATCAAAGCACACGTCATACGATGTTTTATAACATAGCGAGGAAATTAATAAAACTCGGACGAAAAGATAAATGGAATATTTTTTTCATATTTTCACGCTTTTTTTAAGCCAGAGGCACAAAAACAGCCAATATTACTTATAAAGCAAATTAATATTTCTCTCCCAAAGTTAAATTTATTCATAAAGTGGTGACCACTTTTCTGACATAAAACCTCTTTGCTATGACTTAAAGAAGTAAAGTCGGTCTAAATCGAACGGACTTGATAAACCGTGCGTTTTACAATACAATAACGCTTGAGTACGTAACGAGATAAAAATACGATATTGAAATTGGTGAAATATGAGACCCTTTACAAGCAAATGTGTTATACAGGTGGTTTTTTGTTTTGTAGCAGAGGCGGAGCTGCCGAGGCAGATGTATCGCGCGCGCAGAGGTTGGCGAGAGGAGCGCGCGCGGCCTGCGGGTGACGCGGATACCACCCCGCGCGCCCTCTAGACCTACACCACACCTGCTAGCACTAATATACGGTATGTACATTTATATATATGCTTATACCTCTATTCCCCGAAGTGGTCAGAAGTAGTACATCCACATTCCACCGGTTGTGTAAGTATGTGTAATGTGTGTATGTGTAAGTCTCATGTTAGGAGACAAGCCTGTTACCATCAACGGAGTTGCTATTGGGAATTTACTTATGGAAATACCTAATAACATTTGCCCGACCCGGGATCGAACTCAAGACCTCGTGTTCCGCAGTAGCGCTTGTGACTATAAGACCAACTAGGCAGTTAAAGTTACCATCCATCAGCAGGAAAGTATACGTGTATCACTTGCAAGCTGCGGACCAAACGATCGAAGCAATAGCTTCTATAACTCTCATTAAGGACGAACGGTTCCTCTAGCAAATCAAACTTTACAGGTGTTTTTGATGTTATATTTGTTCCAGGTCGGTCATGAAAAATCTTGCCCATTTGCTGTCTGTCCCTATCAGCGATCACGTGGTAACTCTCTCTCTAGTAGCCGCGGCCACACTGTTCTCGCGGACGACAGGTGTGTATTGAAAAACAACATGTTTATAATCTTCATTTGTTTATACTGAAATTATTTATTTAACTATATTTTGTGTATGTGCAGAAGGGTCCACCCGTAGGTGGTCGGCGGGAGATCGCGGGCGCAGATCGTGCGGCCGCGCACGTTTCCCGCACCACACACACCCGCCCATTCACTGTTAGCAGGTACATTATTTACAATATAATGTCACATTACGAAACATGAGGGAAATCGTGAGAAAACCGGCAGACATGGTTCTGTAGAAATTATATAACTATTGTAATGTCATTCCTAAAAGATGGTGACAGGTAACATCTGACGCTTATTTTTGTAACACCTCTGTCCTCTTCAACAGTCATCATCAGACTACTGCATTCAATCTAATTTTATTTGGAGTCACCGCAATGTCTCTCTCTCTTTCTTTCTCTTACATATCTCTCTGCTGTCATATCTGTATCAGATAGTGACAGGTAACAGTTGACGCTGATGGGTCAGGTTGTATCGCCTCTGTCCTCTTCGATCTTCTTGATCTCGAGTCTTGCGAATAGACGATAAGTACAAAGAAGAAGAACCTACTACGAAAGATTAGGTTATCCTAAGGATAACGTCCTTGGGGATTAAGTTTATATGTGTTTCCTTAATTATTGTAGCGGAGTTTTCGTATTAGATATAAATGAGTAAACCGCGGGCTTAGCGAGTATCGTATAATCAGTACGATTTTATCGCAATAATAAATAAACATCGTGCGTGATTATGTAATTGTTGATAACCTTTGAATGATTTAGATAGCCCAGCTCCGGTGTCGAAATTTACTTTATTTAAATTTTAATCATGCGCTTATGAATGTACCCGATTCGAAAACAAAAAAATTATTATTTTGCCGAATGAATGAATTCAATGAAAGACGCAAACCGATTTCGTTAGAGTGTACCTAAAACGGTGTTTAAAAGCGAAAGTTTCGGTTCGGTATCTGTCACACTCACAACCAAAGTCAATAATTTTAAAGGGCTATGCTAATCTGCCTTAAATCTTTTTATTTCTGAATAATAGTGACCCATCAATATGTGAAGAACCATTATCTTTATATCTTCTATAATCTTTATATTATGGATAGATAAAAAAATGGAAATGGCGGGACACACCAAAATAATTACCAAACTGAATAAATTTTATCTAATCTTGCACATGAAATTATTTAAAAGAATTCTATTATCATATTTATTAATTAGCATGTTTTATAATAGGCTAAATGGAATTAAATGTCGATGTCCTTTAAAAATGGGTTTTATGAAGTTGATCTAATTACTTTATTTTATTATTTATATCGATGGCTCTGAAAATTTGATATTGCACACTCGAATATTCACATAAGAATTGGAAAACCATGAACGAAAATATAACTATTTAAGTAGAAAATAGGAATATTTTATGACAACTCACAAAAACTATGTAACCTTGGCCCTTTCCTTGACCTAGTTCCACAGCTACAAACATTACATAACTGTGACGCAAATTACATTTCTTCACAGATATATATATATATATATATATATATATATATATATATATATATATATATATATATTGGCTATAACTTTGGTATACATTTATATTTAGTTCGGGAGAAAACTTCCGTCCTCCGTTCCGTATCATTGAATGCCAAAAATGTACCACATTTGTCTAGCAGCTTCCAACTGGTATAAAAAAAATCTATTAAGCATATGTTTTTTGTATAGTGATTAAAATCAAGTACATTTCACCGAATATGATTAAGTGCCAACGTCTCAGGCACTGTACATAGGTTTTTTAATAACTTCGCAGACATATGCATGTTTTCTACGACATTTTCCTTCAAAGTAAAGCACGTGGGGTGAAATGACTGCACTTAAGTTTTTAGAAAACTCGTTGTTACAGGCCGCTGGGAATCGATCTTGCGTCACTTGTGTAGCAGGTTCGAACCCCGATATTATCATATATTTCATAGCGATATCTGAGTATTCGAAAAGTAATCGGAAAACTGAGTACTGGCCTCAAGGCCCCAACAATTCAATACTACAAAAATGTTTGTCATCGACACGATATGAAAAGAAAGGGTAGCAAATACAATCATAATAATCAAAAAGATTTATTATGTACGTAACTAATGACCCCCCCAGCCATACCGTACACATAATACTTACCTACAACATAAAGAATTTCATATCTTCACAGACTAAGTACAAAGGTAGCGTAATTTAAGTGGTGTGCTATTGGGCCTAGGCCAATACGTTAGGGGCTCATGGCCTTCAGTATATCAACGAGATTTGGCTTATCTCCAACAAGCGGTCATTAAGTTGGGAACACATTGAAAGGGTGTTAAGGAATGATTTTGCTTAGCAAATAGATCACTAATTCCTCTGTATGCAGGATTGAAAACCAATTTAATAGTTAAGGAACCGCAGTAACAAAATATAGCGTCCTTACCAACGATATATTTGTAAATGATCCCAATAATTTTCATAAAGACCATTTTACAAATCGCCGAGGTGAAATTAGTTATGTATGACGGCTGGAAAACCACCAGATGCGCGTTACAATCTTAACCAATGCTGCTATTTGTTAGAGCATTATTTCAGCATGTATGTAAGTATGTAGTTACATAATTTTATTGTTGTGTGATGCAGTAGGCAGTTCACTCAGGGGGAGTTCGATAGACAATGTCCGAGGACTTGGACTCGATCAGCGAGGAAGAACGAAGCTTGTTCCAACCCTTCACACGAGAGTCATTGGCTGCTATCGAAGCCCGCATAGCTGAGGAGCATGCCAAACAAAAGGAACTCGAGAAAAAGCGAGCGGAAGGCGAGGTAAGCTACCCATGACTACCCTCATTTATTATAAAAAAAGGAAAGACACATTTGAACATTCTATTCTTAAATTTTCCGAACATGCTTAGTACTTAACTATTATCAAAGTTATGTTATTTTTATTAAATTATCAATTGGTTTTGACTCGGCTTTCAAGAGGATAAAATGCATTTTTTTCATCATAAAATAAAGGACTTAAGAAAAAGAAAAATATATTTTACGTAAACTAAGTCTTTCGCCAATTTTAGTGCTGGCCGGGTTAAATAATTCAACTAATTTAAAAATCATTCATTCGCACCTACTTTTACGTTACACTAAGATTTCAGAGATGTCTTCCATCACACCTATGGAGCTATAGTTCTAGGTACTTGTATAGTGTCTAACACAGAGTGGTAATCTTGAGTAATAATAGTAAGCACACTACGATATCACAAAAGGCACTCGATTCAGCAGATGGAAACAACAACACTTCTCTGACGGAACATTTTTAAATTATTCCAGAACGATTTGGGGCGGACGAAAAAGAAAAAAGAAGTAAGATTGCTTGCTTGCCCCTTTTACCTCTTTACGGCTCGTTTTATTAGATAAACTTTTTGGGCAAGTTATCGCTGAACACAAAATTATTGAACGTGAGACAAAGATCCACGCACATCGGCGCCACAGTTGCATATAATGCGATAACTTGTACTGCATTCAGATTTATGCATATTGACCGCATTAAAAGCATTATTCCTTGAACACATCGCTTTGTCGGCAAAGTATTTGTACCGAATGTGTTTACAAGTTTAGCTGTTACTTGAAACACACAATGTGATCGATCAACCCTCGTAACAGCTAATCTTACTGTAGAAATAAACGACGGCTTGTCATATTTATTTGCATTTCAACGACAATCTTCATCATAATCCGATAAATGAAAATATGAAATGCAGAAACTAGTCACATCTTCAATTCATTAAAAAAAAACTTTTTCAGATTACTTATATCCAAAACACATTCTCCGGCTTAGATTATACATTTAGTAATACCTTTAGACAACCTTTATAGCGAGACCTTGAGATATTTTTCGTGGAATAGTCTACCTGAATCCTCAAACACTTAAGATATAATATATTATACATTAGATGAAGCGGAACCCCTTTTATAATCACGGATGATATCGAGACAATTCAGTGTTAGATGAGAGGTGCCATTACAAAAAGCGTTAGCAATCAAATCACACCAGCACATAACATTCACCATTAACAAGCATTGCACAGGACTGGCTCATGTTCGTACATCGTCATCGACTGCATCTAGGTCTAGCATGGTGTCATCACCTAGCTAGCGTTTAGTGCATAATGTTAATGACTTTAATTAGTTTACAATTACCAAACCAATTTCACAGTCAAGAATTAAAACAATAACATTCTGTTGATATTTGCTCTGGGCTTGCGCTAGTCACACCTCCTATTCTGGAACCGATTTCGAACTAACATCGTTACCATCTCGCCGAGCTCTGGCGCTACATTGCATATAAATCGACGAATGTGACTTCGGATTGGTGACATAATAGCTGGGAGTTTTGATTAATAACGCTTTTAGTTTTGCCAGATACGCATCATAGTCACACGACAGCACCACACTGAATATTGAACTAGCTTCTAACGCCTTCACCAGATATGCTATTGGACGTGCAACAACATTGCTTGTGGCAGAGAGGTCACCAGTATTGTTGCACGGTGTAACGCTCACGATATGGTCTGTTGAGTTTAGGCTTGTTCGTAGGCTAGCTTACTTAAAACTGGATCGAAAACAGATAGAACGCGTAAGTAATATGAGCGTGAAGACCGTATCAGTGATGGGGGTTGTAATAAAGAGTAAAAAGTGTGGTGTGTAATGCGTGGAATTGTGTAGGTACGGTATGACGACGAGGACGAGGATGAAGGGCCCCAGCCGGACGCCACTCTGGAGCAGGGCTTGCCACTGCCGGTCCGCATGCAGGGTTCCTTCCCGGCGGAACTCTCCTCCACGCCCCTTGAGGATATCGACCCTTTTTATCACAACCAGAGAGTAAGTTAACAAAGCACTATTCACGCAGATCTGATACTAATTTTGGGGTTGGGATCCCGAATTATGGCCACAAAAATAATTTTGGGCTAGTAAACGTTATCGAGTCGTTAAATAATATGCTCTCATAATAGATTATTATTATCCACAAACTAGAAGAGAGCTTTTTAAATAGGTCAGTTTTGTTACGCATGAAGTGACATTCACGATGTTTTGTTCCAGACCTTCGTAGTTATAAGCAAGGGTAAAGACATATTCAGATTTTCGGCATCCGACGCTCTGTGGCTATTGAACCCGTTCAATCCAATAAGAAGAGTGGCGATATACATCCTAGTGCATCCCCTGTTCTCCTTGTTCATTATAACCACAATATTACTCAACTGTGTTCTTATGATAATGCCAACTACACCTACCGTCGAAAGTACTGAGTAAGTCCCCATTTTATATTAATACGATATATCTATCTACCAATTAGATTTCTTAATTCGATTATACCAGTTACAATTTTTAAAATACCATCGAAAGTCGACCTTTCTTAGGCTCTAGACTAGAACATTAGTAGAATGCACGTTAGAATCAAAATTGTTAGTGTTCGGCTAGTTTTCCAATTAAATTTATCGATTTTAGATAATCAGAAAGTACATATTTACAGATATAGAAATTTATGCGTTTGTATAGCAAAATTATTAAAGAACATAATGATTATGTTTACTTGTTATAATATTCACATTATGTAATAGATATCTTATATTAATTTAATTACAATTGGAATTCGTGAAGACTTTCCCTGGCTGGTAGAAGCATAGTAAAACTTACTAAAGGATAATAAATTATAATAATAAGAATATAAAGAATATGTATACTACTAAATAGGATTGTATAATTATGAACCATTTTATAATTTTATAAAATTGATATCACACTGACTTGTTTAACCCATAAGTATCTTTTTCTAGTCTGAAATCTTAAATATCAGATCAGTAGCGACATTCAGTTGTAAATATTAACATTATTCTCCCATTAGATTATATGTAAGATGTATCTGATATTCCTTAGTTCATTTTCATTTACTAACAAGTTCAAGTGCAGAACTTTAATTTGTTTATTTGATAGATTGAGAATTGTTTACAATATTTTGTTTGTATTGTCGAGTGGCGTTCCTCAGTGGAGGTGAATTTTTCCAGAGTGATCTTTACCGGGATCTACACATTTGAATCAGCGGTGAAAGTAATGGCCAGGGGTTTCATACTACAGCCATTCACATACCTTAGAGATGCATGGAATTGGCTTGACTTCGTAGTTATAGCTTTAGCGTGAGTAGTAGAAACATTTTATTGAATTTATTACGTAGTCAATTAAACAATTGTTGAATCTGTAGCGTTTATTATATTATATACTGGTCTAAATGTGTCATTAAAATAGAGTTAAACGTTTATGGAAGTAAATAATCGAGAACATTACAATGATGATGCTCGAATGGATCAGAATATAGAAATTGAGAAATGAATGTCAATTAGAGTATTCGCTTTTAATACGATAATAATTAAACCATTAGGGATGCAAATGGAATAAATTAGAGTACCAAGGTATATGTAATTAGGTGTAGTTAAGTGTATTAACGTAGACGTTGTGGCTGTGGGTGTCTGTTTCCAGTTATGTGACGATGGGCATAGATCTCGGCAACTTGGCCGCACTCAGGACGTTCAGAGTACTCCGAGCGTTGAAGACTGTGGCCATTATACCGGGTAAAGCTTTACTCAGTCAATAGTACTAGTAATACATTATAGGTAATATTATACTTATCTGTTCATTTCTTATTACTATTCAATGCAGTAGATAAATTATGTAGACTGTTGTTATTAGATGCAATTTCTTAGATGCCAAATACAAACAAACATGTAGTTTTATTAGAGCGTGGAGCAATGACCAGAAGAAAGGGTCATGATGAGTTCACGAACTACGTTGTCACATTTTGTTACTACATTTAAAATACAGAAGGAATAACCTGTATATGAAGAATGTATGTACATACAGGTTTGAAGACCATCGTCGGTGCCGTGATAGAGTCAGTGAAAAATCTGAGGGACGTGATAATCCTGACGATGTTCTCACTGTCTGTGTTCGCGCTGATGGGCCTACAGATTTACATGGGGGTGCTGACGCAGAAGTGCATCAAGGTGTTCCCGGAGGACGGCTCATGGGGGAACCTCACTGACGAGAACTGGGAGAGATTTTGTCAGAATGAAAGTAAGAAATCATTCGAATCAAATCGATATTCTAATATCGCGATGGTCCTTAGTACAAGGCTAGTTTAGGGCGAGTACAAGTCAACACGTGAAATAAAATTACGTATTTAAGAAAACGAGCCTATCTAAAATATATTGTAAATGAACATAACTCATATCAAGTGATTCAAAATCATCGGCATCCAATTCTTTGTAGATACTTTTATTAATTTAAGCTTATGGTAACGCGTATAATTAACATTTTCAGCGAATTGGTATGGTGGCAGCGGGGAGTATCCGTTGTGTGGGAATTCATCGGGAGCAGGGTATGTACAATATCATATCGTTCATCAATCTGAGGTCTACTTGAACCATAGGAAAGTGTCCCCTTTCATATTCAATGACTATTATTGCTCAACAAAATTTCCTTCTCTATTTCTTCTCTATTGACAGTAATAAAGTGTTTGACTTCCCTGATATTTGGTTTAATATTTCGGTGCAAGCAGCCCATATGTATGGAGTATGTAATCCTTACAAAATGTGACTCTTTATTTGTGTTGTAGGCAATGCGAGCCAGGTTACATGTGTTTGCAAGGCTACGGTCCTAACCCAAACTACGGATATACCAGCTTCGATACATTTGGTTGGGCGTTCTTGTCTGCTTTCCGACTAATGACGCAGGACTATTGGGAAAATCTCTACCAACTGGTACGTTATTAATATCTACTTAAAGAAATTTCTTTCATATTTACGTATCCGTGTAGTCTTTACTTAGAGACATACAGTTCAGAAACATAAAATATTTGTTAACCTTGTCCAAACATTGATGAGCCAATAGATATTTCAGTACCTAAAAAATGTGTTTATGTGTATGGATACTAAAATGC
Source organism: Watsonalla binaria (assembly GCA_929442735.1). Lineage (NCBI taxonomy): Eukaryota > Metazoa > Arthropoda > Insecta > Lepidoptera > Drepanidae > Watsonalla > Watsonalla binaria. The sequence continues at coordinate 6,828,102 of OV838932.1, forward strand.
TAAAAAAATATTACATAGAAAACCATACAATATAATTAATCTCAGCAACTTAAGGTACCTTTATGAGAATGTTGGGAGTGGCTTCGTTTGAATTTAATCTGGTCGTAGGTGCTAAGGTCAGCGGGTTCGTGGCACGTGTTGTTCTTCGTGGTGATCATCTTTCTGGGCTCCTTCTATCTGGTGAACTTGATCTTGGCTATCGTCGCCATGTCCTACGACGAGCTGCAGAAGAAGGCTGAGGAAGAGGAGCAAGCTGAAGAAGAAGCACTCAGGGTGAGACACATGTTTCACTTACATAGCCTTTTACAAGTATTTAAGCTTTGGATCAGTTAACTATCCGCATCGGATTGTATGGATACCACTTATATGATGTCAGATATATACCAAAATTTTAAGGTGATTTCAGATTGTGATATCAATATTATTCATTTATTATTGTTATGACAAAAGTTAACACTAATTATGAATTGTTATGAAAAACTGAACGAATTAACCGGCAAAGATATTTTTTATTAATTACTGCACTTAAGTTTATAAAAAAATCATTCGTACAAGCCGCTGGAGCTCGAAATTGCGTCGCTTGTGTAGTAGGAGACTGCTCGAACCCTACGGCCATCACGGTTCGTCATTACAACAATGAACACTTAGGATATAATACAACGTTTAGGAAGCCGAACAGAAAGCAGCGGCCCGGGCAGACAAGCAGGAGGCGAGGGAAGCGCACGCCCGCGAGCAGGCGGCGGCGGCTGAGGCGGCCGCATACGCCGAGGCACACCCCGCCAAGTCCCCCAGCGACTTCTCCTGCCAGAGCTACGAGCTGTTCGTGAACCAGGAGCGCGGCAACCAGGACGACAATACGCGCGAGCGCATGTCCCTCCGTAGCGACCCCTTCCAGGACTCGGTGAGCACTCAGCCCGCGCACAAGCCCGACTCGCACCACGACGCACGCCGCGCCAGGAAGGTCAGCATGGTGAGTACGCCCAGCTATACGCACATCAACACCTCGCTGACAATGATTCCAATAACAAAATCTTTGGATTGAGTACTCAGTTACTAAAGGAGGCCGGGCAAACATATGAACTGTATCAATTAGAATCAACTTCTTACTCAGTTTAATATTGCTATAGCAATTCCATCTATGGAAATATCATGATTTTATAATCAATGATACCTATAATAAGTAAATATCTCACAGTTTTATAGCATACCAGTATTATGACTAAAACCAATGTAAACTTAAATTTAGATACTAAATCTAGATTTGAGAAATCCATCAATTTTTTTGACTAAACCGCATAGGATAGTGATAAACTAACGTACATAGGTATAAAAATCCTCTGCCCGATCTCCTTTAAGGAATGTTTTTTAAAAATAACGTAATATTTACCAATGTTTTTTTTTAGTTTAAAAGAAGAATAAACAAATAAAACAGTTCAAGCCGAATTCGATTCAATGAATCATTGACAACGAAGCAAGATCTTTTCAACTTGACCTCAAACACGCTGCTTTGATAGTACAATTTTGCATCTAACGGAATACAATCTAAAAAACACAAAAATAATCACGTTATGTCCATCTGCATACGCACTTCCTGCAAAAAATATCAAGTTGAAAAGAAACTCTATTTCTGTGTCTAGTGCTAAGCTTAGAATCTTTCCTTTCCGTCCTCCAGTGACTGTGCAATATTTGACGCATGAGCAAATATTTTGTCGGATTTTAAGAGACAAACTGCATTATTCCAAAACATGGTTTAAACCAAAACTATGTCCATCCCCAATCCGTATCACGAAAAGAGATGGAACTACTTTTAAACCAATGGTTATCTTAGGCGAAGTTTTGAAATAAGGGGGAATCGGTTTTTATGGCGCTCGTCACCCTTTGTCGTAAATATTTGCAATTGCGATGGATGTTTCATGTCGTTCCGTCCACCTTCACAAATGTTCAGCCTTGAAGCATGACTGACATGCATTTTAACGCTAGTCTATAACTATTACTCAGCTATTTCATTCTCGTACGTTCATCTAATAGTATGTTTTCATCTACTCTTAGGTGTGTTATGTAAATCATTTAGCTACATTATTTCCTCAATTAGATCTAGCTACTGTGTTTAATATGTTTTCTTACAGAAAATTGTTTGCTAGCATGACTCCACGTTATTATTCTTCCATGATTTATTCCAATTGTAAGATGAAAAGTTTACCTATTTCGAAAAAATATCTAAATTCGCATGACTCTTACAGAACTTTATGGTCATAAAAAGATGCACTCTGTAGTTGTAGTTGCTCCACAATCGGTCTCCAATAATATTTCTTCTGAAAAGACATCACAATACAGGTGCCAATATATTGATAATTTTATTCGTTTTAAAGTAATAACAACTTGACAATCCTTTGATTAAAATAAATTTAAATTATTTTAATAGATATTAGTCGCAAGTAAAGGGAATAATATTGGAGATAAATCTATTGTCATGGTAGATTGTTTCTTTTGCAATGTGAGTGTTAACGAACGGGCCGAGCCGAACTGAACGTATCGCCGAACCAGAGGTAGGTTCAGTCCAGATAATATTAATATAATGCAATTACCTAAATTGGTCATGATTGACGTCACTATCAATTAAAGTAACGATTTAATTCCTCAATTTCGATTAGTAAAGTGCGGAGGTTTCAACAAAAGAACAGTCCTCATGACTATAGATGTAGATTGGGAAAATAGCTACGACAGGAGTCAGTCAGTATGCAGATATGCATGGAAACCCCACATTACTTCATGTGTTTATAAACAAAATTACCTGACTAACTTGCTACCTTAATTTATTCGCATTTTCAAATCTAATTGTATATCACCGTTTAAATCTCTTTCATGCATCATCTTGTAATTTTTATTTCTATTATTCTAATAAGCTTAGCTAGAACATTTTACGGTAGTTATCAACCAAAGCTCTCAATATTCAGAGTATAATTTTCTGTCACAGTAAATGCTTAAAAGCTACATTCATATTGGTGTATGCTCAATTTTGTTTTGTTTGTTGTGTTGATACAATGCCTCTCCGTCCTCTCCTATTTGGTGGCTATTAGAAATTGATCGATATCAGTTGCTAAACTATAATAAATTCAAAATTCTGTTTGTGTATTAAAGGTCCCTCACCCTGAACGCATAAATAAAATCGGCCAGTTGTCATATGGCCCACTGCGGGAGGGCTCACAGGTTTGTCCATCTATCCTCATTGGTGTTTGTGCCCCCCTACCTCTTCCTTAACAATACGAATTAGTCCAAATTTAATTTTACTGTTTTTGTAGTTCTTGCTATTCTAAATTCTAAGTAAATTTGCAGCAATCCATGTTAAATCTTTTTCTACCACTGAAACAGTTGTTTGCCATACTATTACGTTATCTACATGCATTGGTGCAATGAGACCTACCCATGCACTTATTACTTAATGTTTTCTTTATCTTCATGGTATTTCTTTTTCCTATTATGTTAACTCAACGTTGTTTTATTTATTTGTTTCGTTTATCAGCACATGAAAGTAAAGTCATTATATTGATAGTCAATACATTTAGGAACTTACTTCAAAAGCATACTTAGACTAAAGCCTCTGCAACGGGTCAATTAGACTTAGAAATGGGAACGGTCATTTCATTATAGAGCAACGATCTGAATTGAGGAAAAATGTGTAACTGCTGGGAGAATACAATGTGAACAATATAATTTTATTTGAAATGTTGGAACAAGATGTCATATTACGTAATGTATCACTGCAGGCGTCGTTATCACTGCCTGGTTCCCCGTTCAACTTGCGGCGAGGCTCTCGAGGGTCGCACCAGATGGCTCTGAGGCCAAACGGCCGGCCGAGGTACCCCCCGGGGGCCGACCGAAAACCTCTGGTGCTCTCCACGTACCTCGACGCTCAAGAACACCTGCCCTACGCAGACGACTCCAACGCCGTCACCCCCATGTCTGAAGAAAACGGTGCTATTATCATCCCTGTCTACTACGCTAATTTAGGTCAGTACATGTAGGCCACTGTTTAAACAGGGTGATGGGGTGATAGATAATATCATTAAATAAGGTCACGCGAAAATCGGTCATCCACGCTCGCCACTACCGCTATGTACCATGGGCTCCAACTTTCCGTTGTAAGACTTATATTGCGGATATTATGACTTGTGGATATTATGATCCGAGACGCCTCGTAGTGAAATGAAGTGTAATTAATCGTTCTATATTTGTATTCGACGCATGATATATTTTCTTAAAGGTCTTTTTTAATTAACAATTCTTAAAACATTGGATTCCAGGATCCCGTCATTCGTCGTACACGTCACATCAGTCACGTCTTTCGTACACGTCCCACGGGGACTTGCTGGGCGGAGGGAAGGCACAGACCAAGGAGGCACGGCTGCGGGGTAGATCTGCCTCCAGGAACCACAGCGTGACGTCACAGCCTCAAGCATACCCTCTGCCCAGACAGGACTCCTCACTTGCATCCAGGCCGCTGAGAGAATATGTACGTATTTGTACCAATACTACGAATACAAAAATTACTGCATCTTTCAAGCGCATTTGTCAAAAAAATCCGAGAGTCCATGTTAGGTCCTGTATGGATAAAGGGCATTTCATAAAGCACATTTGATATACTTAACTGTGTTTACTAACTGCAGGAGATGAGTACAACTGAATGCACGGACGAAGCCGGGAAGGTTCTTAAGCCATCTAACGACAACCCATTCATTGAATCATCGCAGCAACCCAACGTCGTCGACATGAGAGGTGAGATACAGGACAGGAATAAATCTTTTTATGACTGCACTGTATTTTTAAGCAAATAAAATCTATTCCATTTCCATAGACTAGTGATTTAAACGTTATTTTGTATCCAATACGTTGCACTTCTTTATAAATGGTAAAGACGTGGTATTTTACAATTTTCAGATGTAATGGTATTGAACGAAATCATCGAACAAGCAGGCAGACAAAGTCGGGCGAGCGATCAAAACGGTATGCACACAAAATACACTATCAATGTTGTTGTTGCCTCCTGTTACTAACAACAGAGATAGAACTAGGATACTTTTACAATGGTGAATGTTCTTGCTTACCAAGCAGTGTCTCGTCGCATTCTTTTTTTTAATGTCGATGTTTTCAATATTATATTTGCTTTTCTCAAACTAACATAAGTTGGTACTTATTCTTAGATTAATCTTAAACTGTCTCTTTTGAACCAATATTTATTAATTAACACTGTACCTACACCTACATAACTTCACTACACACGGGTCAGACGAATAGATTTCCTCTTGATGTTTTCCTTCAATCGCTGTTGTTATAAATCTAGTCATTGGTACATACCGTTCGAACCCGTATGTCCGCACATTCAAGGCGTTTAATAAACACACAGTCATTTTACACTGACACGCTAGCAGTATTTGCTCATTATGCAACAAAAAGCATAATTGGCAATAAGATAAACCATACGCGGATGTCATTTATTGTTGCTATATTTATTTTGATTTGATTGATTGCACTCGAGTTAACATACTATTGAATATATTTACCAATTAAGTTTCTTTATAACGGTTTTAATAACAGACAAGAAAAACCTACAAATAATCTCACGACCACGCCACAACCTTCGGACATACTAGACGTTGTTATTAATGAACCTGTTAAGCCTGAGTAGAAATAAAAAATCTTCCTCAGGATTCCCATTGTACCGACACATTAAAGCACTCGTAGATATGCAAACACATTTTACAGCTAAAATTGGTAAATATATATGTGCTTTTGTAGAACAACCACCACACGTGTGTTGAACGCTCACAAATTCAACTCCTACAATGTTTATTTTCGTCACTCCCTTAGTTTTACTATTGCTTTAGAATTAAAAAAAATATTTAAATTGCGATTTCGACTTTCGCAATCCGCATAGATTTAATTTGTGTAGGCAGCCTTTGAATGTCCTACAATTTGCAATTTGTTTCAGCATTTCAGCTGTGAAAGGCTAATTGACGAACAAATTAATGGACACATTCGCATTTACAATATTATTATATGAACAAGCCCTCAATTACAAAATTTTCATAGTAGTTATATCACAAAAATACATTGCGTGCAATAACTCCCTTCCACTATTTTGATGTGCTTCTTGCATGAATATCATGTAGCAGTTGTATTGTTGTGATTAATTTTTAATTGTTTTTAACCATTTTGGCCCAATACTGTTACATCACTCATTAAGGAATACGTAACTAAAAAGTCGTCGAACTATAATTTCGTATACTTAAGGTGGACTTAGTTTTGAGTGACGTTTCAATATCAGGCCGTTACTTAGATTAGAAATAAGCTCATTGATTTCATCATAATTGTTGTAAGTAGTTAAGCAAGCAATGAAATACTGCGTTTGAGAATATTGCAGTTAGTGCTTGACGACGATATTCATATTTTTTGGCATTCAAGTCAAATTTCTAACGTAACGAGTTGGATATCATTAATGATTGTAAACGTAGATGCAGATGATGCTTTTGATGCAAAGTTGATGAATGGAGAGCCACAGTAATGATTTCATTTGATTTGCACGAGTTACCCTGCACTTGATATTCCTATGTATGGTGTGGTATGACCCTCACGAGAGTGCCCTACTTCTGCTTCTTCTTCTCGAAGATAAATGACAACCAGCAACATTGCAAAAAAATATGGATATTGGAGTCTAGAAATTAAGATTTATTAAGTCTGTTTGAGTTCAACTCAAATTCCAATAAAAGAATCAAATGAAATGGTTTTATGTTTATAAAGCCCCCTGATTATAAAACATGGATAAACGCAACCAAGAATCGGTTAAAAACTATGTACAACCTATTTGAAAACTGCTTTTAAACCAAGGATTATATTGGGCGATCTTTTGTAATAAGGGGGATCAAGTCTTTTATTGGAAATACCCAAATCCGACTGACTATCAAATAATGAGCGAATACTAACAAAATTGTTTCTCTCTGTACACACACACACGCACTCTGACGGTAACGGGGACGCAACAGTGTCAGTGTACTACTTCCCAACAGCTGAAGATGATGAGGACGGGCCCACGTTTAAGGAGAGACTTCTAGAATGCGTGATGAAGGGCATTGACCTGTTCTGTGTATGGGATTGCTGTTGGTTGTGGCTTGAGTTTCAAAAGTACGTGGCTCTGCTCGTGTTCGACCCGTTCGTGGAGTTGTTCATCACGCTGTGTATTGTGGTCAATACCCTCTTCATGGCGCTGGACCACCATGACATGGACAGAGATATGGAAAAGGCGCTCAAGAGTGGCAATTATGTAAGATGCTTTTCTAAGTTACTACCTGCAGAGCTGTATAAGTATGAAACGAAAATTCCGTCAAACTATAAACTAGAGCCTTTCTAGAAGTATACAAGAATAGCTTAAATATTTCATCTCAACCTTATTTATATAGTTTGAATTTTCATTTAATATACGTAATACCTTCATCTTAAAATTTGTTTTTTTATTTTATTACTATTTATTGAAACTGAATGAAATTGACCGAAATCACATTTCTCACATAAAATATGATCTTCATCATAATAAGTTCTCATCAAGTAATTTCTTTTACAGTTTTTTACAGCAACATTCGGGATAGAAGCTATGTTGAAATTGATAGCGATGAGCCCAAAGTATTACTTCCAGGAGGGCTGGAACATATTCGACTTTATTATTGTGGCCTTATCACTATTGGAGTTGGGGCTGGAGGGTGTTCAGGGTTTGTCTGTGTTGCGTTCCTTTCGTTTGGTGAGTATCTCTTATTAATTCCTTTTTATACTAATTATTATTCTCAATTAACTAACCGATAACAGTAATCCAGGTAATTATACTATATTATCTGATCAGAGATAGTTCCTACATTATTTTGATTGTTAAACGTCTCCTTAACTTTTGAACTTGTAAGTATCTAAAACATATCTTCTATGTGTTGTAATATTTACTATATTGAGTTAAATATATTGTGTCCAACAACATAACATCTACTTAATGATTGTAATGAATGTGTAAATGTGGTGAAATATTTTCAGCTACGTGTATTTAAACTGGCCAAGTCTTGGCCGGCGCTAAACCTTATAATATCCATTATGGGTAGGACGGTGGGAGCTTTAGGGAACTTGACCTTTGTACTTTGCATCATTATATTCATATTCGCGGTGATGGGGATGCAGTTGTTTGGCAAGAATTACACAGGTTCTATTTGAAAGAAAATTTAGCATCTCTAATTAAAGAACTCAGCTTCATTATATTGATTATTCAGCTTCACACTCCCGAAATTATCACACTGGGCTTTGATTGAACATTATTTTCATAAAGGCCGCTGTGGCTTTATAACACGGAATGTGGCCCCGACACGACGAGCCGAGTCGAGACACGTTATAAAGCTATGCCACGCAGCTTCCAATCATAATTTAAGCTTTGCATCGAGTAACATAGATGACTTGCAGCTTCGCTTTCAAAGATAATTTGATGCATCAGGTCAACACTGATGGGATCTATGTCGTTAACAAATTAGGCAAAATATATGTATAATCAGAATCAATTAAATGCAAAAAGACAAAGAAAACATATTGGTCCAAAAGCTCTCCCGAAACTAACATATATCCCACTCATATACAGAAATAAATCTGTGCACATTGTTAGGTAACTCAAGCACACATTTGCTAATAGAGAACATAACCGAGCCCGAATCACTCACAGCCACGGCTCAGCGGCCCGCGGGCCCTGGGTGAGTGTGAGTGATTGGGGTCCACACAAGGATTCGCAGTAGCATAGGTGAAGCGCCGGTAAGCGAGCTTGTGTGACGCCTTGTTTCACAATTTGTACTTGCAGCTTCGAGTATTCAAATTGGCAAAGTCTTGGCCGACACTTAACTTGCTCATCTCTATAATGGGTAGGACAATGGGTGCCTTGGGCAACCTGACCTTCGTATTGTGCATCATTATTTTCATATTTGCGGTGATGGGTATGCAACTATTCGGGAAAAATTACCTGGGTAAGTGTAATTGGTGGGAGTGTTGCATGTTCATTGGTGTTTGGTTGATTGAAGACGTTGAATGTTGGCGCGCCGGTCTCTGTTGACAGTAAATGTACTTCAGCAACGCCGTTATTCATACCACTAAACCATTGATCTGCTGTCAAAATTATTTTTTCTATAAACTAAACAATATACTTCAAACTGGTATCAGAAGGTATATTTTAATTTTTTGCACTGATGCAGTATTACGGGCAATATAATTTAAAATCAAACATTGCTAACGTATTACTCTTCAGTCACAGAAAATGTATAAGGTCGTACGCGTGCCAATTACGCGCGTTTGCTCGGTTCAATATTGTAAGATCTAGGCAGATACGAACGAGTATCGTAAACGGGTAATTTTGTAAAACTTAGCTGTTGGTCATTAAATCAATATTGTGATATAAACGGTAAATGCAATGAGTAGTTACGGAGCCCTCAGGGTATAAATTCCTACTTGTATAAGTTGCATACCAAACAAATTGACAGATTCAGATAAACCTAACTGTTGAAATACATTCACTGCCACACGACGATTTTAAAGTGCGGATGACAAATTTTAAAGTACTTGCGTGTCGATTATTTTCTAATCATCCACAAAATATCAAAATTTCCACACTTTAAATTGGACTGGCCGTTTGTTCAAATAGTGAATTATTGTGTTTATGTGCGTCACACTATTTTGCTCATATTAGACGATTGGTGAGAGTCAATGTGCCCCTTGCAAGTGAGCCTGACACCCTAAATTTTGTGTTACTAGCCCCGTAACTAAACCCCTAGAAAGGCGCCTCACTTGTGAAACATTCAAAGCTTGTGTCCTCATCTCTTCTTTAGATGCCATTATTTTCCTTTCGACGTACCAGCCTTTATGATTTCACAGTTCTACTATGTTCTAAGCATTCAACGCCAAATGTTTCTGTCGTATCTTTATGTCTAATATGATATTTTTTAGTGTCTATCTATGCATGTATCGGACTATCTGGTAACTAAGTGCTTTACTATCTCTTCTCTGAAATAACTCATAGCCATAGTAAGTAACTTAAATGCATGCTCCTAACTAGATCTATGAGATATTTGATTGCTTTAGTTACAATAGACTATAGATAGATTAAGCTTTAGGTATTGATGTGTAGTAAATCTAGGTAATTGCTTTATATTTGAGACACTATTATGTCTGCATAAAATGTCCTTTTATATTCACTTTGAATCGAGAGTTATAGTTTTTTTACTTAATCACAACGTGGAATCCGTCTACCAAACTTAAAAGATGGCCTTTGCAAGATGATTAAGTAGCAGACTAATGTGAATTGTTTTCTCTAACTCCGATCGCTTAAGATATCTTTAGATGTAGCCTATTGTCCATTGTAAGTGTCTCATTCCCAAATAACATTGTACTGTGTGTCTAGATTATGTGGATCGGTTCCCTGACGGAGACTTGCCTCGCTGGAACTTCACAGACTTCATGCACAGTTTCATGATAGTGTTCCGAGTGTTGTGCGGGGAATGGATAGAGAGCATGTGGGACTGTATGTTGGTCGGTGATGTCTCTTGTATACCCTTCTTCTTGGCTACTGTCGTCATTGGTAATCTTGTGGTTAGTATTATATTTTCAAGGGAATATTCTTAAAATAATGACCTACATAACTACTTATTCGTACATTTTAAATGACTATTTGTGTTATGTTAAATCTGGAATGTTTCAATTGATTACAAATGGTACATATCTACCCCCATGGGATACAGGCGTGAGCATATGTATGTATGTATGTATGTATGTATGTACATATCTGTGTTTGAACTCTCATATTTTGTGACCCTAAATATCGATGAAAGACCGAAAAACTGAATAACAAACATATTTATGTTTCATGTGATTTTAGTCACAAAAATGCCCTATAATTCCAGGTACTCAACCTTTTCTTGGCCCTGTTACTGTCAAATTTCGGTTCATCAAGTTTGTCCACGCCTACTGCTGATCAGGACACGAACAAAATAGCTGAAGCCTTCAACAGGATATCGAGATTCACTGACTGGATCAAGAGGAATGTCGCCGACTTCCTTAAGTTGCTGAAAAACAAGCTGACCAATCAAATAGCCATACATGCCCCCGGTAAGCCGTGTTGTGTGTCAGATTGCCAGTCTCTGTGTGGCATGTACGTGTTCATGTTTGTGATTCGATGTTATGGGTTTATATCTGCTATTTTGAAGTTGTTACATAATTAAGTTATCTTAAAAAGTCTCAGATTATAAATATTATAAATCAGATTACAAATAAGTATTCAGTCAGGTTAACGACCGATAATAAACCGATGTACGGCTTACCTAACTACAAAGATTAGATATTAAAACTACTTAATTATTATCACAAATAGTTTTATGTACCTTCGATTTCCTTTCTGTATTTCGATTTTTCATATATTAAATCCGAATTTACATACGGCAGCAAGTATTTAGCTACTCTTACATTTTATATTTAGATTTTATTCGTTATACACAGGTGTGTATTACGAATTTGAGAGGCAATATAGGATAACAACCGCAATTTATCAGTTAATATTCTACGTAACCGAGTTAGTAAAACGCTATGGTAACCCCCAATTTATCCTACCTTAAAGTATACTTCGTTATTTTAAGTTGTATACCCAGTAATACACGTATGCAATCATGGCATGATCCTTGTAATATAAATTGAGTTATGTACCTAATATGAAAATGTAGCATGTTGATTGTGAAACTGTGAGTATACTGTGAACACTGTACGTTGCCTGCGCCCTAGTATCCAAGTGTAGAAGTGAAGACCTTTTCTATCGTTTATTGATGTTCTATTATTTGTTCCTGGTTTCATTCAACCCTTTCCGTTTAATTTTACTTCAGTTTGTTTCAATGTTTCATTGCTTGGTGTTACTATATGTTATATAGCTTTGAGTGTGTTTGTGCATGTAACTTTATATGTTGTATTATATTGATGTGAATTGTATTGTATATATTGCATTGTAATAACTTGAATATGTATCGTTCATAACTTACTGTATATAAGAATTTTGTATCAATTACTTATAAAATGATTCAAAATACAATTTAAAATTTCTTACTCATTGTGCATAAAATTATTACGATATGTTCTGTAATGAAAACGGAATCTACATAAGTCGTGTTCGATATGGTTAAAAACATAAGGTTACTATTTGTTTGCAAATATTTGGACGAGATCACTAAGTTCATCCTCTGGTCTGATTTCTATGCTTGGATGGTGTCGCCTGTCGACGTACGGTGTTCGCGGCGAACGACACGTAGGCTTAAAGGCGGCATTGTGTGGCCGCTGTGTCTCCTCAGAGCGAGTCGACAACGAACTGGAACTGGGCACGGACCTCGACGACACTGTCCTCTACAAAGACAAGAAACTCAAAGACCAAGTAGAGGTGGCCATTGGTGACGGTATGGAATTCACGATACCAGGTAATGGCAATGATCTTCAAATCGATTCCGCTCGTCTTTTAGATGTTATGTTCATTCAGTTTCTGATTTTAGGTGACAATAAATACAAAAAAGGTAAAATATTAATGAACAATATTAACGCAATAACGGACAATCATAGAGACAACCGGTTAGACTGCGAACTCAATCATCATGGGTATCCTGTTCAGGTAAAATTGAAAAATATTTATGACAAATCAATTTACTTGAAGAACTTAATGCTCATATCATGAATATGTTTTAGGACGATGACACCATTAGCCAAAAGTCGTACGGTAGTCACAAGATTAGGTCTTTCAAAGATGAGAGTCATAAAGGTTCCGCTGATACGATAGATGGAGAAGAAAAGAAAGACGCTAGCAAAGAAGAATTAGGATTAGAAGAAGGTCAGTACGAGCAAGATGTTTTTCTTAAAATGTATAGTAAAGTTAAGTAAAACATATATTATGCTAATATTGATTTGTCCTTAGAAATGATTGAAGAAGAGGAAGAAGGCAAAATAGACGGTCTAGGCAAACAAGATATCATAGTAGCCACGGATGAGGAAGTAGTAGACGACACGCCAGCAGACTGCTGCCCTGAGCCATGTTATCAAAAGTTCCCATTCCTGGCCGGAGACGACGAATCTCCCTTCTGGCAAGGCTGGGGCATGCTTCGACTCAAAACGTTCAAACTCATTGAGAACACCTATTTTGAAACGGCTGTGATTACTATGATTTTGCTCAGTAGTTTGGCTTTGGTGAGTTTTATGAAATGTCAAATTTGTAACTTGCGATGTTAGCAATTGAATTGTTTTAAAAATAACGAATGTATCTTCACTATTTCAGGCCTTAGAAGACGTTCATTTACCACATCGGCCAATCCTTCAAGATATTCTGTACTACATGGACCGTATCTTCACCGTCATTTTCTTCATTGAGATGTTAATCAAGTGGCTCGCTCTCGGATTTCAGAAATATTTCACCAATGCGTGGTGCTGGCTCGACTTTATCATTGTCATGGTAAATATTTTATGGAGTCATTTGATATTTTTTGTTTTTGCAAGAGTCATACCACTAATGGATTTCTTACAGGCTGCATATTCTTATAGGAATGCATAGGTATATCGTATTATAATTTTCAATTCGCTTCTTCCTGACTACCATGTATGTTAGGTATAGTATATCATAAGTTATTCACTAACGGATGAGAGTAAATCTTGATGTATACGTTAGTTGTCGCTCGTAAACCACGGCGCGGTGATGGCGGGTGCGGACGACATCCCGGCGTTCCGCTCGATGCGCACATTGCGCGCGCTGCGCCCGCTCCGAGCGGTCTCAAGATGGGAGGGCATGCGCGTGAGTACGCGTCACGACCCTTTGCCCACCGAGTGACGCTATCCGTGGCTCTACTGTTGCGTTGCTCATTGATTTAAAATGTCTACCTTATAGCCAAAGCTCTGACACTTTATTAAAATTAACATTAATGAGTACCTGTAGGTACTTCAAGTTTTTCTACGTCCTTAGCAATGGGCAGCGCAGCTCAAAGCGTGCAGCTTTGACTGTTTCGATGTCTGGCAGAAGATACTCCGACCGGCCTCACCTTGCTGTCTCAAGCTCTTGATGTCGTGCTGTTTGTATGTGGATATTGCTTCATGTATCTCTCTTTACCCAAGACTCCTGAACTTCTATACTGCTGCTGATATTTAGAAAAACATAGAATATGTATGGGTTACTTGAAATCCAATTATTTCGAGTGCATGAAACGACACCAAATCGCCTTTGAAGTGCCCTTTTCAAGCATCGTGCATACACTTAAACAATTAGAACGAATTGAGCTACTATGATTGAAAATGGCACAAAATATATGCTGTCAAATTGGTCGAACATTTGTGTAAATGTAGCTTTGAATCTACGGGACATCAGAGTAAATTTTATAGATTCTTTGATGTCCTTAAAATATTCTTTGTACAAAAATATGTGCCACCAAAATGCTTTTACTCCATTATTCCGTCCTTTTCAAAATTGTAGGTGGATTAAAGTTAGAAATCGAAGATGTCTTCAGCAAACAGCACTTACATTCGTTCGATTAGTTAGTATGGTCGTTTATCGTCTTCATCCATCATGGATTCAACTGGGTAAAGCGGCTATTGTCGTTAATAATATTAATTTTACTTTCTAAAAAAATGTTTTTAGCATTTTAGGTGCAGCAAGGCGTCAACAATTTAAAAACAATATATTGTTTCTCAAAATGCTATCGTTGATTTCATCAGGTCTCGCTTATAAACTTCGTAGCGGCGCTTTGTGGTGCCGGTGGCATTCAGGCGTTCAAAACGATGCGAACGCTCCGCGCTCTGCGGCCACTGAGAGCCATGAGCCGCATGCAGGGCATGAGGGTACGTACCACCCTGCCGCGCCCACACACACTCTTCCCACACCTCACACTCACACCTATCTCTACATGTGTACAAGGATCTCATTACATATATCAGACATTTCAATACTCTTCCTTCTCAGTAACTCTGCATCAATCACTCGGTCTCACTTCACTCAATAAATTGTTACTTTTCTAACACTGTAACAATTTATGTTCAGTAGTCCATTGACATTCTTAGTAAATCATTTTTAACTCGGCGGTGGCACCCTTGAATGGCTTAGTATCATCACTCTTCGATATGTTCCTCTTTAGACATTGATTCAATCGGACTTATTTGGGAGATCATCCATGTTTCATTGGTCTACTATATCTATTGGTCTTTGTTTTACTAGTTAGAATTAGATACCATTAATATCTGTAGTAATTTGGAATGTTTTTTAGATTCTGCACTTTAGATTTATTCTTCCTCTTGTACCTGTACATCATTATCGTTCGGAATTTCGCATGCGTTAGTGCTCGTATTATTGGATGACAAAACATTCGGGGAGGTAAGTTTAAAATTGGTAGCGCTGACTGCATGTATGTTGCTTTAATTCAATGTTGTGTTTATGTTATGTACCTAAGTTGTATTATTATGTATATTTGAATCACTTGAAAATCAATTTTAATCATGAAAATTCCTTAATTCGGTAACAAATTTAATGCTTTCGTAGATAACCCAAATTCATGCACATCGTCATTTTATGATTATGGTTAATCCATACGCTTAAACTCAAATCAATAGTTATGCGACGTTTTAACCTTTTTGAATGTAAGAAATTTTCATAAGTACTTACCTCGGTGCGCAGGTTGTAGTAAATGCTCTGGTACAAGCGATCCCGTCCATCTTCAACGTACTGCTCGTATGCCTCATCTTCTGGCTAATCTTCGCCATCATGGGAGTCCAACTATTTGCTGGGAAATACTTCAAGGTATGACATCAAAATCCTTTCAATTTCAAATCTACTTAAATACATAATATTATACTCATTAACGCAAAGAGTTTGCAGGAAGATAATGTTCATACATATTTTCGACTGCATACCATTTCATCCCTATGGAGATCGTACTTAAGTACCTCTTCGTTAAATAGTTTGCGAGAGATGAGACTTAAATATTAAATTCATTAATTTCTTGCAGTGTGTCGATCTGAACCATACAACGTTGAGTCACGAAATCATTCCTGATCGAAATGCGTGTATTTTGGAAAACTACACATGGGAGAACTCACCGATGAACTTCGATCACGTCGGCAAGGCGTACCTCTGCTTGTTCCAAGTGGCTACCTTCAAAGGCTGGATTCAAATCATGAATGATGCTATCGATTCAAGAGAGGTAACCATAGCTAAATGGCAAAAAAAGACTTGCATGGTTTCAAATTGAGGTTCTCATACGTCCTTAAACTTCGCAGGTTGGGCGTCAACCAATTCGAGAGACAAATATCTACATGTACTTATATTTCGTATTTTTCATCATATTTGGTTCATTCTTTACTCTCAATCTGTTCATCGGAGTGATCATCGACAACTTCAACGAGCAGAAAAAGAAAGCAGGCGGCAGTCTCGAGATGTTCATGACTGAGGACCAGAAGAAATACTATAATGCCATGAAAAAGATGGGATCCAAGAAGCCATTGAAAGCTATCCCAAGACCAAAGGTAATCTACCATTTTTAAGTTTTACACCAGACCAACCCTTTAATTCTTAAATGTTTTCCTTCCGTATTTGAGAGAAAAGAAGAGTCCACAAAAAATATTGTTATCACTAGAATACAAAATAATCTGTCAATGTTGCACATCTAGCAGTTGTTTAACATCAAAGACAAATTTAATTCTATGGATAGTATAATTTTCATGATCATTATGTATGATTATTTTATTTGGTTGTTTCAGTGGCGTCCCCAAGCCATCGTATTCGAGATAGTGACGGACAAAAAGTTCGACATGATCATCATGTTGTTCATTGGGTTCAACATGCTCACCATGACCCTGGATCACTACCAGCAGACGGAAACGTTCAGCACCGTCCTTGACTATCTCAATATGATATTCATCGTGATATTCAGCTCAGAGTGCCTACTAAAAATATTCGCCTTGCGATATCATTACTTTGTCGAGCCGTGGAATCTGTTCGATTTCGTCGTAGTCATGTTCTCAATTCTTAGTAAGTTGTTTTCTGCTTTTACATTAATACACTTATAAAGTTAAATAAAAAGTGCACATATAAATTATTTAATTTGTCCACAGGCTTGGTACTGAGTGATATTATAGAGAAATATTTCGTATCACCAACTTTGTTGAGAGTGGTGAGAGTGGCCAAGGTGGGTCGAGTGCTTCGACTGGTGAAAGGCGCCAAGGGCATCCGGACGCTCTTGTTCGCGCTCGCCATGTCTCTGCCGGCCCTCTTCAACATCTGCCTCCTACTGTTTCTGGTCATGTTCATCTTCGCTATATTCGGCATGTCCTTCTTCATGCACGTCAAGGACAAGGGTGGTCTTGATGACGTCTACAACTTTAAGACATTCGTGCAAAGCATGATCCTGTTATTTCAGGTTTGATTCACTCATTTCACTTTGGAACTGAATTGCGTGCTTCTATATATAAGTTGCTGTTGCCATGATTGTTCGAGTGACCGTAAATTGAACAATAATAGTATGGCCGCTGATTGGTTACCTTGCAGATGTCGACGTCAGCCGGGTGGGACGGCGTGCTGGATGGCATCATCAACGAGGAGGAGTGCGACCTGCCCGACAACGAGCGCGGTTACCCGGGCAACTGTGGCTCCGCCACCATTGGCATTACCTATCTGCTCTCCTATCTCGTCATCTCCTTCCTCATTGTTATCAACATGTATATTGCCGTTATTCTCGAAAACTATTCACAGGTATATGCGAACTCAATTTATTTGGTTTTTTTTAAGGTCCAGCAGCAGCATGATATGGGGAGGTTAATAGGATTATTTCACGCAAATTAAATGTGAATGTAAAGAAGAGAATAATTATAAATTTACTCTAAATCTGGGTGAATTGTTGATACAAGAATCCTGGTCAAGTATATGCATTTAAAGTTTATGTTCGCAGAGTTATATATTAACAGAGTTGTATATTAACGTTTGTTTGTATGTACCTATGATTTCAATTCTTATGCAGGCGACAGAGGACGTGCAGGAAGGCCTCACCGACGACGATTACGATATGTATTACGAGATCTGGCAGCGGTTCGACCCCGACGGCACTCAGTATATACGCTACGACCAGCTATCCGACTTCCTCGACGTGCTCGAACCGCCGTTACAAATACACAAGCCGAACAAGTACAAAATCATATCGATGGACATACCGATATGTCGTGGCGACATGATGTTCTGCGTGGACATCCTCGACGCGCTAACGAAGGACTTCTTCGCCCGGAAAGGGAACCCCATCGAGGACCCAGGCGACCTGGAGGTGGGCCGGCCGGACGAGGCGGGCTACGAGCCGGTGTCGTCGACGCTGTGGCGGCAGCGCGAGGAGTACTGCGCGCGGCTGATACAGCACGCGTGGCGGCGGCACCGGCGCGCGCACGACGGCGACGGCGGCAGCGGGCGCGGCGCAGCCACGGCCGTGCTGCTGGACGCGGCGGCGGGCAGCGGCCACCGCGTGGTGCTGGCGGCCGGCGCCGCGCCGCGCCCGCCCGAGCCCGCGCCGCCGCCCGCGCCCGTCTGACCCGCGCTCGCGCTCGCGCTGCTGCCCGCGCTCGTCGACGACGCGCCGCTGCCGCTGCCCGCACCGCTGCCCGAGCTCTTGACCCCACCCAAGCGCACTTAATTATTTTTTACGCTATTGTTAGACTACTAATTAGCTGCAGTAAAATGACAAATTGTGGGTCATCCATTTTCGATGAAAACGTGTTAAAGTGTTCGTTTTATCGCAGAAGCATTTTCGTTCGATCGTATCGAGTGCAGACAGAGTGAAGAGTGATGGTGATTACTGCGAAGACAGCGATGCGACTGCAGCTAAATAAGAGTCGACCGTAGACGTTGGCATGTACATAGGTAGTGTGTCGGCGGGCCGCGAGCGAGCGGCGCGGCGCGGCCGGCTGAGCCTGCCGCAGCGCCCGCGCCTCTTCCTACGTGGACGTTATTCATTCGCGTTTAGAGACGTTCGAAATGTTAACTGGAGTGTTTTATATTCGCGTGGCCGAAGCTTTAGTGACCGTTTGTTTTGCGACTGATGTTCGCGCGCATTCACCGTGTTTTATCGTTCCGGTTTATAAGTATTTGTTCGTTTGCATCGTCGCGTAGACTGTCCCCGTGAGGAGCCTGTCGATCGGAGAAAGTTGAATTTACGAGCGGGTTCTTTGTATTCGTCACTAGTGATGTAAAGTAAGATATTGGATAGAAATCGAGGAAACTCTAAAAGCTTATTTTTGTATTCGATGAACATCATGGTCTACCTGTAAATTCTAAAACCAAACTCTATAAATATTGTGAACATAGATGATTTGTTGCTATTGTGAGATATCATTTTACTTCCCCA
This sequence comes from Watsonalla binaria, assembly GCA_929442735.1. Lineage (NCBI taxonomy): Eukaryota > Metazoa > Arthropoda > Insecta > Lepidoptera > Drepanidae > Watsonalla > Watsonalla binaria. The sequence goes on from OV838932.1 coordinate 6,847,538, forward strand.
AAATGGTGTCGAGCAATGTGTGCACCGTTGTACGTGAGTACGCGGTGGTTGGTGTCGGTGCACGCTGGGTGCACGGTGGCTACCCGCGAGCGGTGGGGATGGGTCGCAGGGCGACGCGGCGTGACAACGCTTCGTTACGTTTGCTTCACCGCACCAGCTCGATGCAGCACTCATCCACTCACTTTATACTAACATTACATACGTCTTCGAGTTAGTATAATTGTATCTAATAGACGCTTAGGAGAAGCAAGGGCTACGCCAATTCATATCAATTTTGTCCGTATAGTTTTTAATAGTTCCAATTTATAAGCTTCTCACTGGACCGAGCGACACTATGTCGCGTTTATACGAGGCCGACTCGCAGCCGCCCCGCCGGTTACCTCGGAATTAAGGAAGTTTAGAGAAATTTTTGCAAAGTTATCTATGTAAGCTTAACAAATCAGCTGTGAAATCGGTACCAGAATTCACTTCCGTCCTAATTCAGTACGCATTATAGGAATCGAGCCATTTTATGTAACGCGCACTTTCCATGTACTGTACCCGTCGGTGCAATCCCCTTCCCCTGGATTGCACGCCGGCGCCGAGGACGGGCGCGCGCGGCGCTCCCCGGCAGCGCGCGCCCGTCGCGCCTCGCCTAGTCCGCCTGACTACCCACTAATACCTTTTAAACGCTAATTACGCACATTTAAAACATATTATAACGCTGAAAATTAATATCTAGTTACGGTCGTCACAACATTAGTGTTTAGTCAGGCGATCCTGGTTGAATTGTGAACCGGTATGCCTAGATACCTGTATCTGATAATTGCGAGCGGGCTGGTACTGCTTCGATAATATTGCTCTTGCAGTCAACATTTGACATGTTGACGATGTTGTCACCTTCATCCACATTGTGTGAGCGATTCGGCTACTTGAAAGAGATCACTGTAACTAGCAATAAGATATTATTGATATACCTAAGAGATCGAACGTCCCTTACCGAGTAAGGTAGATAATTATTGAAGTATTTTTATTTTTCGATTGACATCTCTCTAGATAGACGGAAGTAGCGGATTGGAACGTTGCATCCAGCCCTCCAGACAGTATTGTACCTCCAAGCACATCAGACTAAAGAATCATTAAATTTTTGTAATCTAACTTTGGAAGTGGTCAATTTTCTACTATGTAAATATTGAGAGCTTATTGCCGGGTAGAATTCGAAGCGCACGTCGCAATACATGATTGATCGCAAGTGTCTCGATATCGGCGAGTGCCGCGGCGACATATCGCTGTAAGCTTGAAGCAATCACGTCAACGTGTGCTCGGCGGATGTTTCGCTTCTCGCACCTTACCGATACCGATATGGAGCATGTCGCCGGATAGTTGTGTGTCGGTTCATTTAAATTCATTTGTATTACATTAACATGTGAAATAAAAAAAATACCAGTGCAAGACAATTTCTAAGTGTTGCAAACTTTAAAGAGTCAGTGTATCGTAAACTAAATGAGACGCTTACAGTTTTGCACATATTTTGCAATAATAATGGTTACTGATAATGATTATGTAGATAATTTTATAAATAATAGCGCGGGGAGCGGGTGGGGCGTTTCCCCGGCGCCGCCCGCGCCCCGCGCCGTCGCCTTCTCGATCTCGTCGCGTGACGTCACACTCTCTTGAGTTATTACATATTACGTCACCGTTACCTGTTCTGTTGTCATTATGACCCCATTGTGGAGCTCGCGGGGCGGTCCACTCCCCTGCCTTCGCGATATATGCCTGCCTTTACGTATACGTACGTAGGTGACAAAGACTGATCGAATAAGGAATATCTTGATGGTTTATTTCAGAAAACCTACGTGTACTTATTGTAGGGCTATTATCTATATTTCATCATTTCAAACCTTAATAGTGGTACAGAATTAACACCTATCAATTGAGTCAACTATTACTTACCAGACACATCTATCAAGTACATTATTTTGTAGGCCACTACATATGTGCATATGGAGGACAATAAATAAATATTATCTGTATTGAAATTCCCATTTAAAACAGTTTGTAAAGATTAGTACCAACCTTAAGAAAAGTCAGAGAAAAAAAATAATGTTATAGTAACAATAATGCAGTAGCAGCAATATACAGTTACAGTGAACCTTATTGTAAAGTAATAAAGTAAATTTCCCTATTACATTCTTGAATATTAACATTTTTGAAGGATTGTAGTGCCTTCAAAATATAGGTACGTAGCATGGGCCTGAATTCATTCCTTCTTATAAAAACCCTTTATCACCAGATAACTTAGAATTTAGACACTATCAATATAAAGGTAGGCGTATGCATAGATAATTAGACCCAATGCCCATTTATTCGTGACTTTGATTGATTTAATTGCATACTTTTAAATATTGTATGTATATTTCCTTCCGTGAAGTTTATAAACGTTGAAAGTGGACCGCCCCGCCCGACATGTCGATGTTATAAATTATATTAATTTGGTCTAACCAATCGTTGAAACTATATTAGGCATATTTGCACAAAGACGTTGTGTTTAATTAAGTTTAGACAATAAGTTATGATATCATTGTATTGTTTATTTTAACTATACTTGTGACAAAAAGTGAGTTCAGTTTGCTGAATGATAGAGGTTTAATTGAGTATTTATTATATATATTGTTGAAGTTTGTACAAAATAAATTAAGTAAACGATAAAATATAGAACTTGACTGCTTTATTCTGTAGTTTCATTATCCTTATTGTATTATTTCAAGTAAAAACACCTGACTACGCTACTAAGTGACGCGGGTTCGATTCCTGTGTCTGGACAAACATTTTATGTGATGCTTATTATGTTTCTCTAAAGTATGCAATGTATTATCTATATCATAAATAAATAAATATAGGCAGTATATAGGCAGTCATTAATAAAATTGAAGTTACTGTTTGTAATTCCACATTAACAGCTTTCCACTAAATACATATGAAAGCTGATACGGTTGGTAATTACTTTTATTTATTTATGTATGTCTGCAAAAAGTATATCACGCATTTATGTATGTACAAGTTTCACTAACATTTAATTTATTCACAAGCTATATTGAAACGGCACTGTCTATTTTTATTTATGTTTTTATTCATAATTAATTATACAAAACATTTCCTATACATTTTTTGTTGTAATTGTTGTATATATTTATGTATGTACCTATGAAACTAACTAAGTCCGTAATTCTATTAGAATTACTCTTTATCCACTTGTTTGATTTTATGTTTAAAAAAGTCCCAAACAAATTGGTTTCATGGAGCCCTGCAACATGGAATGATTTATCAATTACTAATGACGCCTCTAGGAGCCACTACTTACATCTCAACTCGTTAAAAAAACTATCAACTGCAAAAACTATATAGAACACCTAAAGGTGCGGCCTCGTGCAGCCGCTCGACGCTCGTTTCCAGCAACTAATGTGGTCACGTGACTCAAAAAGGAACTACGTCATGCAGCCTGTATGCATATTTATTATTGTCACTAAACGACGTTGTCCCAAATATACCTTTATCTTGTTATACGAATAAGTAGCGTAGCCTTGCGAGAGCCAAACAGTGAAGCCCTGTGCACTACCGCCGTACTTCATCTCTATTTCAAATTTATATTCAATTACGTTTCATACCTTGTTTAATTTTTTCGATACACGACTAGTTTAAGGCTATTTATTCGTCAGACAAGCGTGCAAAATACGATTCATAGACAATATTTTTAGTACGTTCTTTAAAGAGTCATGAATATCAACCTCTTGGACAATAGTTCTAAATAGGATACTGATCTACTAATGAATGAAGCTATATTGTCAGAAAGATCTCACCAGAATACTATCGCTAGGCTTTACTAGGTCTCGTCGGTGATGGTGCCATCGCGTCCCTGTCGTAACAAACGTCTTATACAAAACTTACACAATGTAATCTATTTTCAAAAAAATACTGAGATTGTACTTTAAATACATTTCATCAAATTTCATAGTAATTCTGTGTTCAATAGAACATTTAATTTATATTATTTATACAGATTATAAATATATAATCTTTTAATTTAATTTAATAGTTACAGATAATATGTTAGTTGTTCACATTTGAAACTGAGATAAGTTTTATGTCTCGCAGAAATGTCATATTTTCCCTTTGTTGTTTTTCACGCAAAACGCTTTAATTAAAACAATTCCATATATTAATAAAATATTATAATATTTGCCTTTATCAATACATTCATTTATCAAATAACTCTTTAGTATATACTAATTATATTTTTGGTGTAAAATTAGCACGTGAATAATTGGATTTCCCGGGACCAGGATAGGGGACTAGTGTGTGTGAATGAGATAAATAACAAACGGCATCTCGATGTTACTATTTTTTATTTCCGTCTTATTCTTAAGACATCTGTGTCCTTACAGTTAGACACACATACAAGATGCTCGCCAATACATAAGTATTGAGAATTACACGTAAACCATATAAATATCTATACAGCATCTATATGTACAATAGTATGTGTGTACCTCGGAGCCCTGCGCACAATTTATAATTAAGTAGAAATTCATCAAAGTGAGCCAAGTGCACCGTCGCAGGGCTCCACTAATCTAGAGAGAGTCCACTATGTGAACCCAGCAAGCTTCATATTAATTTAATTACGTTACGACATATATACTGGCAGTGCAACCGACTTACATGCACGGATCGAACACGTCTCTAACACGACAACACAGAGATATGTAGCGCGACAATTTACACAAACAAGCTCAAATTTTGCTATTTCAAAGATTTTAATAAAATATTTATGTGTCTATTTGCAACAACAGTACACCTATTAAGAGTTTTGTACCGTTTTCGTAATCTATAATCACTAGCGTCACCCATCATATTTGTATGAGATACCAGCGGACGTCACGCGGTTACATCCGCGTAGTTCCCGTTCCCGTGGGAATACGGGAATAAAATGTATCCTACATTGCTCGCTGATAATGTAGCTATCCATTGCTGAAATTATTTTTCAAATCAGTCCAGTACTTTTTGAGCGAATTCGTTACAAACATACCTACAAACAAATCTTTCCTCTTTATAATATTAGTATAAGTTTTATTTTTTACGTCACCGCTACGAGGCCCTGCACAATTTCAGTTAAAGGTCCAATCACATGCAGCCGCCCGATGCTCGTTTCCAGCGACAAATGTGGTCACGTGACCCCATTTTAAATTTCCTGCGACTCAAATAGGAACTACGTCATGCAGCCGCTCCAATCACGTATCTCACGTAACCACATTGTCGCTGGAAACGAGCGTCGAGCGGCTTACATCAGGTTGCACCTTAAGGAAAACGGTGGCAAACTCGTGATAGATGTACTGTTTTCGGTGCTTCAAACTCGTGTTAGCCGCGAGTTCAATACCCAGCCACATATCACTATCCAATACTTTTAAATGTTAGGGACTAAAACTGCGCGAATCTAACTCTTACCTTTAAATATTACAATACCAGTCGTTATTATCGAGGAGTTGTCAAGTACTATTGAAATATATTAAAGAGTGACCGAAGTAGAGGCAGCGCGAATCCCGTACGATGCGTGTTTGTTCCTACCAACACCGAGAGCATTCTAAGCCTTCGAGGCGCTAAATTATTAGTCGATCACAGAATAAAAACATACTATGTCCTGAACGAACAGCTTAACCTTTAGTCATAAACAGTACTCTATTAACAAAAATAGGATTTTTGGTAAAAAATATTTTCTCGTTTATTCTTAACCGATAATTAATTATATTGTGCCACTATTTTTGATTAAATTTTTTTACGAATAAATATTGATAAACAATTATTTCGAATTGAATAAACACCACAATATTTTACAATTACAGTGAAGAATGAGGTCATAATACATAATACAAATATTGAATATGGTACAAGAGGGCCCCCTTCCTTGGCGAGGTATTTGTACCACGACCAGACGACTATGTACCTATTGTTTACATAATTAATTTATATGTTTTTTGTATTTATGTAAGACATATAGCAGTGGTAGAATTTAACGTATACATTTTCGTCAATCGATGAAGCCTATAGTTTCATATTTACCGTCAAAAACAAGTCTAGGATTATCATTCTTAGGCAATTAAACTATGGGTTTGAATTCCAGAGGGCCCCTGTATCTCAAGTACAGAAAATATTAACTACGCTAAGCGATTTACACGAGGCTACAGTACTGTATCAAACCATTGAATAATCAAATTATAAAGACTAAGTTACAGTCAAAATTAAAATCAACTCTATTATAATGGAGATCTCACCGTATAATATACTAAGTGTAAATCGCATGTGTTATTAAGACGTAACCACACTAGCCACACATGGCACTTCGTCACCGTTTTCGTTTGCGCAAAAAGTTCGCACACTCGAACGTGTAGTTCCGTCTTAACTAGGTGTAAGTGTATTAGATATTAGTAATGTACGTAAGGTATCCACGACACAATATAGATTTGCCATACTTTTTTAAAATATGAACTAAAATTAATTACCTATGTATAGAAAACTAAAAATCATTTAAAAAATGACGAATGAGAAGAGATAAAGTGACGTATGAAAAAGTTTCTTTTAAGTTCTGTCGCTATTATTATATATATTTTTATTAACCGAATATTACTATGAAACCTTAAAAAAAAGACTAAAAGAGTCCGAAAACAATAGAAATAAGCTATAGAAAAGGCAAATGATTAAAGTAATTTACTAATTATTAAGTAAGATATAATCGAATGGCGAGATTATTCATAACAGAACGAAATTTAATATCTTGAAGACCTTTTATTATTTAAAAGTAATGAGATCTTAATGAACTGTTTGAGAATTATGTTTATTTGCAATTATATGTAATAAACAATTAATTTGAATAGATTAACGCGAAAATGTGAATGAGAAAATCCAACTAATAATTTTGTCATGGCAACAAATGTAGATACCCACACTACAAGACATGTACATATCTGAAAAGAGCGTGTTATTCAGATATTAAGATGAAATCTAGTTATTATAATCTTGCGGCGTGGTTGTATGTTATCCGATACAAATATATGGTTTTGTAACAAATAGTGATAATATTGATGGAAAAAAATACGTTTACTTACTTTCAAATCTATTTGCATTGAGAACTTTTAGTAAGAATGGTTAATAATCTTCTCCAAATACTGTCACTAAAAGACACAAATTTGATACAAAAAACCTCATGTACTCATGCATACACTTTAATGTTCGCGCCTGACCGAACCTAGGTAATACGTCGCCAAGAATTTTGAAGCGTATCGTGTGTGAGGTCACGGAAATCTTAAGGTCTGTTAGTCGACATTCACGTCAGACCATCAACAGGCAATATTGAACCTTGCATCACACTAAGTTCAAAATTGAGTAATCACATCGAAGTATACTTGAGTGATATGTAGCTTTACTTCTCTAACCAGCGAGAGGGACAAGATCAATAGTATACTTACGTGTATTTTCAACACTCAATGGTGGACTTTATGATGTTGTATTTAAGATTCAAAGTCGCAAAATTGACGTAACGTTAACGACGCTTAAATCATAGACCTTGTACAAGGCAATAGAAATGCCTTCGCCGTAAATCGACGGCTCACGTTGAGGGTGCGTTAAGGAGGTCGCAATGTCTATTGCCTTATATTTGAGATTTGTGTGGTGAGGCCTGTGTGTGTGTGTGGTGCGAGTATGACGTCATAAGGAGGGGTTTACTCTGTGTAGTCCCAGCAGTCCTTCTCGTAGCCTTCATGGACATGCTCCAATAGAACCTTGCGTCGGCTGTCGCAATATCTGGAACAATATCATGTTATTGTTATAAGTAAAAACATTCATCATTTTAAGAATTCAGAAAAATAGTGTGGATAAACATATAAAGCATAGGGTTACGTTATCTATGAGTTGGAATAACTAACTAAAAGACGGCATTAGACGGTGTTTTTCTTATATTTATACTGTAGGAAACAAGATACAGTCCGCCACTGCGTGCTGGTAAAAGGTCAATGCAGCCTATGAACATGATCAACACCAGTGTCACACACGCATTACCCACCTTACAAATAAGGGCATCGCTGTGTCAACATAATAAAAGATAAGAGCAGATATACGCGAGCAGATATAAGAAAAGATATACGCAAGCACAGCGACTCCACTCCTGTAGCACTGGCGACTAAATTATAAGTAGGAAAATTCGACACCATTTGTTAAGCTGCACGAGTAGCTTTAAGAGCAACTGTATAATTGCCAAGGTTTGAATCCCACGTTATGTTCGTTAAGAGGAGCTCGTGGTACAGTTGCTATTGCGCATATCATTCGATCAGCGAGGTTAAGCAACCCTAAGCCTAGCAAGTAATTGGGTGGGTGACCACCCGAGTTCCCTCCGTGCCTCAAAGAGCACGTTAAGCCGTCGGTCCCGGCTGCCAATTGATCACCTTTGGCAATCGTTACAGGCCTAAAATAGTCTGAGAACTGGTTTAACCCAGATCACAGATTTTCCTCGTAAAAGGGGTGGCGAAGGTCAGATGGCAGGCGCTTCGCATAAACATCTGGTGATCAGCCACATCGGGTTTAATCAAGTGCCGACCCTAACAATGTATGGGATAAGGCCCGGGAGATGATGAATCCCACGTTATGTTCGTACATTCCCTAAACCATTTTAAAAAGTAAAAAAGACGAACACACCTATATTTGTCCTGGACTTTTTGCTTGATATCGGCGAGGTTCTCGCTGGTGATGTCCCTCTCGAGGTACTCGGAGAGCGTCTCGGTGGCCGACTCGAGGTCGCGCTGGTTGTCCTCGAAGATCACCGACTGGTTGTTCTTGCGCAGGTAGTACGCAAACACGTACGTGTACATCAGAGTCTGCCGGCACTGACATAAGATATCCACCGCCTTCTTCAGGAATTGCACCTAAAATAACAAATTTATTCTTCATCTGGTCGCTTCATAAATAATGCTTATTATTTAGCTTTGCAATGAGCTTCAATAATACGGCATTGATGAAGATGTATCGGAAGTGTATGAAGAATTGCACGAATGTAGACGAAGCGAAAGAAGTATGTAAGGATCATAGCATGTGGCAAACGGTGGTCTCTGCCTACCCCCATAGGATACAGGCGTGAGCATATGTATGTATGTATATTATATTTAATTATGCAATTATTGTGATGAAAGAAGATTAGATATATAGTATTTTAAAAATACAAACGTATCAACTTTCACGAAACTTCTAAAAGAAACTAAAGTATACGTACTACAGAGGCCGTTACGAGTTTTGATGGCTGAGAGAACATAGTGGGTATAACCATGCATGTATTTATTCGCGCTCGCTCTGTATAACACTTAAAAAATGACTACTGCGCATCTGAAGTCGGCGTTATAGCTCGTGATGACACCTGTACATACTTCAGTTTCCTTCAGAAGTTTTGTGAAGACTATCAATTCTTATCTGCTTCAATTTGATTGTTCAGATGTTGACATTGTATATGTTAGGATAGTAACATAAACGAAAAAAATTTAATAAAATTACCGGGTTCTTCTCAATGCAACTTCAAATTCAAAAAGCAAGCTTTCGAACCGAGAGGTAATATTATAACATGTGGTACAATTATAACACTATGACGATTTGAAAGTGATTTATTAAAGTCTATTGAAATAAATATATAATAATATAAATGTGTGAATGTCGTGTTCTGACCTCGATCCAGCTCATATTGTGCTGCTGCATCTCCTCCATCTTCTCCTTGACGGAGGCGTAGAGCTTGGACTCGAAGCGCAGCGACTGCATGTGGTTCATGTACCGGTTGCAGTAGAACAGGTATCGCTGCAGCGCCGCGCGCGACCGCTCCTGGGCGTCGCGCGCCGCCTTCGCCTCGTCCTCGTCGTATCTACATACATACATATGCTCACGCCTGTAACCCCCGAAGGATGATTAAGTGCCAACGAGACAGGTGGTGAGTCTATCGGCGTCTCAGGCGATACATACGTCTTTGAATCCCTTCTCAGACATATATATACACAGGTTTCCTCACGATGTTTTCCTTCAACGTAAAGCGTAAAGGTAAACGTAAAGGTGTGAAATCACTCTAGGATTCGAACTTGCCACATCGGCTCTTCATCGTATCTAATAACGATTAATGTTATTCTCAATAAAAGCAACCTTCCGAACCTGGCGGTAGCATGTCTTGGTAGCATGTCATATCTTGTATAATCATGTCATTCTAATGATAAGAAAGTACTTTGTTAAAAGTCTAATCAAGTAAAGATATTTTTCAATTGAATTGAATTTGATTGGGATTTCGTATACATACCATAGGCGTGAGAATTCATTAGTCATCGCAAGCTAATTGATATATAAAATTACGACAATTCGCAACACCGCGTAATTAATAAGGCGCAAATAAGCGCGTACCTGTTGCAATTATACCAACTGCTGCCGTGTGGCTCCCAGGGGCCGAGGCAGACCCAGCAGAAGTCGGCTTTGCAGTTCTGGTTCTTGCACACCATGTGGTTGCAGCCGCCGTCCTTCTCGATCGTCACGTTGCACTTCGGACACTCCTTCGTATTCGCCGCTATCCAGTTCGACGTCTCGGAGTCGTCGTCGCACTTCTAGTTACAACATCGATACTTAGTTATTTTGTTATCTGTTAGGTTAGGGGAGATATAAATCCGCGCCACCAACATAAACTTTAAAAGTAACTACTTGACAGTGTGAGCTCTGCAATGTCTTTTTTTATTCCATTGAATCCCTGAAACGACTAGACTAATTTTACCGGGACTCTCGCCATTAGATAGCTGATGTAACAAGGAGGAAACCTAGGCTACTTTTATTTAAAACAAAATTGGGCTTCGCAAAATAACCTATGAAAATAAATCTATACAAATATGAACAGTAGGATTGCTTGTGACAGCGCATAATATTTTTATATGATCACGCCATTCTGAAGATTTGAATGTACCATATTAAAGGTTTGTGTCGTTCGTACCTTGATCCACTTGCGGAGCAGACAGCACCGCACAGGGTCGTGCCAGTTCTCCCCGCAGGCGAAGCAGAAGGTGTGTCCGCAGCGACACGTCACGGGCGCTGCCTCCACGTAGGCCACCTTGATCGCGTTGCTGCAGTCCGGCGACGGACACCAGCGGAGCAGCCGGTTACACTGCACAATACATCATTATACTCGTTTTAAACCAAGACTAGGCCGAATTCGGGACTAAAAGTATGTCCATTCCTTTTGAATTTCATATCACGAAAAGACATGGTCATGGACATGGACAACTACTTCTAACCAAGGATAATCTTAGGTTATCATGTGTAGTAAAGAAGATACAGTTTTGAGGCTATGCTCAGCCCTAGCAAAGGGAAGATCTTTCAACCAAGAGGGTGTTATTCTTGGGAATTGCGGCCCCTACATTTTTTAGGCTGTAGGGGGTAATCTCTGGATCCACTGAACAGATTTAGGAAGGTAATTTTATAAATAGATAGCCACGTTATTTGTCAATGTATTCCGCCGAAAATTAAAATACTATTTCGTGGTGAATATGTAGTTAAATTATACCGCGGGGCTCAGGAAATGTGATATAATAATGGTCTCCTACCGAGTTTCGGTTACGGCGGCTAATCTCAACGAGGATCAGCCAACTGCGCTGGAGATATTATAGTGCACGCGTGTGTGCGCAAACACAGGTGCACTCTTTATTGCCTCGCTCTCATCGTCCGATGCGATGGCAATCCGACACGACCGGAGAGATCAGGCCTAGGACCAACGGCTTAACGTGCTTTCCGAGGCACGGGGGTGGAAACACCGCCAACTTCCAAACTTTACAGAAAAACCCAATATCTATTTTTTGCCCCGACCTGGGAATCGAACCTGGGACCTCGTGATTGGCAGGCAAACTTGATAACCACTAGACCAACGAGGCAGTTTGGCAATAATGAATATATAAATGTAAGTGTACCTCTACAAAGCTGTTGGTGATGATGTGCTGGTACTTGAGCTTGACGCGCGCGTCCCTCAAGAGCCGCATCACGGTGGCGTCGTCCACGAGGATGTCGCACGCGTGCGCCGCACACGCTATCGTCTGACCCTAGTGTTATTTTATTATTATTATTTTAGGCTTACAATTCACCTTTCTTCCTTATGATAAAAATGTAGTAGTCGTTTATACACAATGCATTTATCTATGTAGGTATTTTTTTTATAGTTCTTTTTTAAACTGCTGTTTTAATTAGTTAAAAAAATATCAGAAAACATGTTGATCTGTGTATCATCTGTGCCGTGACGTCACCCACGCCCTGGTTTCAAGGAAAGACCAGCGCTGGCTTGTAGCCAGCATTATGCTGATTTGAAGCCTTTTTGTGGCATTTGTCATTTTTACCTTTTTTGTTAAATTCAACATGCATTTTTAACTTTATAACTGTACGCCTTAAGTAACAAATAAACAAATATTATATTGTATTCTATCTAAGTGCAACACACAAATCAACAATTTATAAAGCGAAGGTAAGCAACCCTAAGTCATGCCAGTAGTTGGATGGGTAACCTAGCTTTCGTTTTCATACCTTATAATATGGAATATGGTCCTTTCAATATACAACAGAGTCCATGATACCTACATTCTTAAATATCGATGTATAGAAGCTTATCACACGTGATCTCATTAACAATTTCCTTCCTATACTTCGCAATCAAGTAGTTGATAGTAATGTAACCTTGTAACGAATGTAGTACAATTATACATTTTGTATATTACGTGTCATGAGCACTTCTTTTTTATCTATTCATATAAATATATATAGAGCAAATGCTTTCTGCCTTCCTCTAAGACAGGTATCTATGACCTTAATAATCTGTGTTATTACTTTATCCAATGTTTTTGTTTAATGCATACAGATAAATAAAATTGAAGAGTCTGTTTGTAATAACAAAATAACAGCTTTTCACTAAAAGCATATGAAAGAATAAAAAAAAAAAAAAAAATTTCACAGCATGTCGGTCTGTTTGTACCGGGTAATCTCTGTTTTAACGAGACTTTCACTGGCAGATAGCTAATGTTACAATGAGTGAATTAGGCTACTTTTAAAAACATTTAGGGTTCCGCGGGAATGAAGTTAAATCTACGCGGGTGAAACCGCAGGGCAAAGCTAGTATATACAATAAAGAGTATTCAAGTTTGAGACTGTGCGTGAGATATCATTATTGTTGTAACTGGTTTACTTGCATAGGATTAACAATAAAAACTATGTTACTTGATGATCATTTTTCAATTCCAACCATTAGTTCCTAAGATTAGTGTGTTCAACCAAACCAAGTCTTCAGCTTTCTAATATTAATATAGTTAAGTAAAGAGCTTTAGTATATAAAATGTATTTGACTTACGAGCCCCTCCTCCATTATTTTAGTAGTTAAGTATTCGCACCAACACTGTGTGCAAAACCTGTGTCCACATTCCAAGCCTGTCATCATCTGTAATAATGCATTACATTTCATTACAATAGTGCTAGGTACCTGGGGATTAACTATGATTTTTTTTTCGCATTCTGGTATCATGAAATGAACAAGGATAATGAAAGTTCTTAATTCGCGCCGCTTACATGATTATATTAGACTCCTTAGTTAAACATCTTCAACATTCATTATTAGGTCATGCATGTTATTATTTTTGGTGACTCAGAAGGGAAAAACTAGCAACATGCAAATTGGACTCGCCCATTGTGTGTCATCTTTCAATGTTAAATTATTTATAGTTTACAGGGGTAAATATTCCCCTATATACAATAACTTACAAATTAATACTTTGGACATATTGCTTTAAATTTTTTTGATCAAGAAAGGTATAGAAAGTAATTAAGGACAAAATATTATACTAAACAAGTTGTTAGTGTGGTTTAAAAAAATATTTACCAAAGTAGGATACACTGAAAAACATATTTCACATTCCTCTGTCCCTGATGTTGATATCCGCCTGGGCAACTGAAAATACACATTATTATACATACAATACATATGACATATAGAAGACTTAAGTAACCATTTTTAAGTTTTAAGGCAAGCATCAAACAGAAACTTTGTGAAAAAGCATATTATAGTGTAACTGAGTATATTGATGATAGCCAAACAGGGCAATGAGTTGCTCACTCTTCCATTGAAATGTACTTAAGCAACCCTATGTATATAGAAGGGACACATGTAAAAAAAAAAAAAAAACCGGGGAGTTTGTTTCGCCGTTTCTTCTCCTGACAGGCTTACTTTTGGAAACGGTAGTAAATTTACTTAAGTTAACGTAAGAAAAATGACGTTCAATAAGTGTTCCAAGTGTCCCTTATATTGAATAAAACTTTTTGATTTGATTTGATTTGATTTGATTGACTAATAAAGGCTTAGAAAGTAAAGATAAAATATATTATAGCCTTAACCACTAAGCCTTTATACTAATCAACTACATAGTCCCTTATTACAAAACATTGTTTAAGCAAAGATTATCTAAACAGATAAATAAAATTGTAGAGTCTGTTTGTAATTCCAAAATTACACCTTTTCACTAAATGCATATGAAATGTATACACGGTACTGACATAGAAAAACATTCTTGTTTAATTTTTCTGTCTGTCTGTTTGATCTCCGAAACCGCTGGATCGATTTTAACGGGAATTTCAATGACTAATAGCTAATGTTACAAGGAGTAACTTAGGTTTCTATAAATTTAAAAACAAATATCTAGTGTTCCGCGGGCCACCCATAAAATTAAGTCTTCGCGGGTGAAACCGCAGGGCACAATTAATAAGATAATAAACTATTTTCATTGCTTTTAAAGTCCGTATTAAAAAAAGAGATGGAGCTACTTTTAAACCAAGGACTATCTTAGTATATGTTTAGTAATAAGGGTGATAGAGTTTATACAGATATTTTTATTTTCTATGATTATGAATGTATCTGATCGATATATAGAGCTAGAGACAACCATTTGTGACATCATAAAAAACTTCATTAGCTTAATATATTTTTAAATTAATAGCATAATAAATTGGGGTCTTAATATTTCACTACACTGAAATGCTTTTTTATTTTTCATAATATAACTGGACTTATGAAGTACCAAGAAGACTTATAAGCTGACCTCTCACTATACAAAAAGCCCTTTCATTGCAATGTCAGTGTATAGTGGTAATATATAGGATTAGTTTTTGTCCGTAAATACATACCTTCTGTCTCTGTATAACTGGTTTCCTGAATGGATTAATGACCCTAGCTTCAGAGAACAGCTGATCTTGATCCCCATCATAGAATCTTTCCATCAACTTTTCCTTGTCCCATTTGAAATGATTTAACAGTATGCGCGTTGTTGTTGCTGGAATCTGAAAGTTTGTTTTATTAGTAGAACTGATTTAAAAAAAATTGGTTACAAAATGTTTAGAACTGTCTGCCAATTGAATTGCTGACCTCTGGCCTACAGGCATAAGGAAGATATTTCAATACGTAAAAAAGTACAATAGTATTTTATATGTTTTCTGGTACATACCCAGGGGCGTGCATTCCATATAAGCAGATAAGCAGTGCTTACCATTTGTGACGACTGAATACACTTGTGTCGTGTTTGTGTATGTTTATACCAAAACATATGTACCTACGCTTAAAATCCAATGCACGCCCCTGCATACACCACCACCTTTGCTTAGGCTTTTTTCTCTAGCTAGATGGTGATAACTGGTAATATACAGAAATTATTAATTTATTATTTCACTCATTTAGATTTTCATCTTTCTTTACCAAAGGCTGTGATGAATCACTGCCAGTACTTAACAATTGAAAATCAATCTCATTGTTACAATAATTTAATTGAAAGGCCATAAAGCATGGATCAGTTTTTTTTCAAGGCAAATGAGTCATACTTATTTTGATATCAAACTTCCAATGTATTAGCAAACACAACATTTGTGACCAAAGTATTATCTTTATGATATATCTGAGAGACCTTTTAAACAAAATTCATAATTAAATTACAAAGTACATCTGAATATGACCTTTGAACTTGACTGTACATAAATATGCTATTAAAACATGCTATCTATATAGATAAATAAAATTGAAGTGTCTGTTTGTAATTCAAATTTAACAGCTTTTCACTAAATGCATATGAAAGAATATATGGTATTCACATATAAAACCGATTTTAATGGGACTAATATTTAATAACCCTTTATTTTAAAAAAACATTAAGGTTCTTTGGGCCATCTATGAAATTAAGTCCACTTGAGTAAAACTGTGGGGCACAGCTAGTCTATATGCATTAACAATATTTAAACTGTATATTGCATGTAACATAACATTGAAATCAAATAGCAACTAAGCTTCACTAGTTCTCATAATATAACCTTGACTTTTGCTAAATGTAGCTTGTATAGTGTACCATTTTGGTTGTAATGTCATCATGTAATCATATATTCTACATTCATTTTGATTGTCGAATATTTTTTTTGGAAGATGTATGCTTATATCTACTTGCCTCCAATTTGGTGTACCTATTTGTGCTATACATACATAAAATATGTTTATTATTTTGATATGTAGGTGCGAGATGCCTGTCTGAGTTTCTTGCCAGGACTTCTCAGTAGGCTAGTTTCTGACCAGTAGTAATTTATAAATGTTATTGTAGACACTTATATGTCTTAACAGGGCATTAACTGAATAAATTGATTTCAGTCATATTTTAATCTACTTAACCTGCCTACCTAACTCTGAAAACCCAATGCACACCCCTGGTGAGGGGCCTTATGTGTTTTCACATACGAGAATAATATGCTTCTAACAGGAATAAATTAAATAGTACTTGCACAAATGAATTATCTTTATCGGTAACTTTAATGAACTGACCCATTTCAAATTGCTAAAACCATAATTTAGGACAACAATTGAATAGAATGGAATACATTTCAGAGCACAATTTAAAAACACTTTGTGTCATTAGTATTAATACAAAAATAGGCGACCATGCCAAAAAGATACTCACAAAGCAACCAATATTAAGTGAGTAAAATATATGGTCATTCTTCTCTGATACAATTTGTAGGCAAACTAGATGATTTATCATTCAAATTGATGCAAGTTTTGGTGTTATATTAAGTCAAACATAGGTGTAGCAACTGCACCAAGCTTTTTTGGCACAACATAGGCAAATGATGAACAACAGAGTAGACACCAATATTTAAGTAGGCATATATATATGCTAATTCTCATTATTTCAGCTACATCTACAAAAAATGTGACCACAGTATTTTTTTTATTCATTGGTTTTTTTTATCTCTTTCCAGCTTCTCTGACTATATGAACATATATACATACAGATAAATAAGATTGAAGTGTCTGTTTGTAATTCCAAAATAACAGCTTTTCACTGAATGCATATACAAGTATACACGATACTGACAAAGGAAAACCAGTTTAATTTTTTTTTTCTCTCCGCCTAACCTCCAAAACGGCTGGACCAATTTTAACAGGACTTTCACTGAGGGAGAGCTGTTGTTACAAGGAGTAAGTTTTAATTTTAAAAAATAGTTAGGGATCCCTGGACCCCCACGAAATTAAGTATATGCAGGTGAAACCGCAGAGCACATGTAGTAAATAAATAAAGAAAGCTACCAATCCCAAAATAAAATACAATCATTTTATAACTGACAGGACAAAGAACTATTAGATTATATTATAAACTAATCATTACAAAAATACATTTTAATATAACAATTGAAAACAAAAAATAAATAGTTATTTCTTAAACGGTCATTAAAAAGGATGTATGTGAATAACAAAAACCAGTTAGTAGACCACTATGACTCATTTAACTTAGTGTCATTTTTATTGTTAAGGCTTTAAAGCCTTAATAATCAAGCTGCTTGTGCAATTATATTATAGATATATGCCATTTCAACACAAACACTTCAAACTACCATGTTTATTATTGACGACATATCAGAATCTGGGTTTATAGGGCAACAGCTCTCTATTGTGTACAGCTAAGCATTTTACAATTTTTGAAATTGACCTATCTGCTGGATATATATAACGACTGATTAGTACCGATTGAGGCTAAATCAGAGGCCGACACAAAGGCTCCTATTGAGGAATACCAATAGTGAAGTAACCTAATTGAATCACTCCATTGTTTACTACTAGCATACTGACCTCGACAACAGTGTTCACTTCTTTAATGCAATCGACCATGTGTTGAACGATTTCCTCCGTAGATAACACCTCGTACGGATATTCCTCGAGCTCCGTTTGTCGTTCCCTTGTACTGTGTGTCTCAACGTCCATTACAAAGTCGACATCGTCTCCGCTAGACTCATTCCCAGAATCCACATCGTCCTTTGTGTCATCTTCGGAGTCCATCGTCGAGACTTTGACGAAATATGTATAGTATATAATAAGGGTGCAGCCAGAGTACGTCTAATGATGAAATAATTACACCTAAGATTTAGGAAAGGTCAACAATGAAGAAAATAGTTCACCCACGGGCTGCCAAAACCTCTGACGTATGGATGGATGGTAAAGCGTTCCATACGTGAGTAACAGTTTGTTGAGACTCACATCATTATATTTTGGAAAAATATTGGTTTTATTTTTAACACATTTTAAGTATTTTTTGGGCGTACGGCATACGGCTTGTAACATTACGATTTACACAGAATTAAAATTTTTCTGAAAAGCCTTAACGCAGGATTGTCCGATAAATAGGTGTTTTTATCGGGAAATTAAATTAGGGCAAAACATTAAAAAAAAAATCTAACGGCCAATACCGAATTCTATCTAAGTGGAATATTCAACGCATAACTAATGTAAATTCCGATCTCAAATTATCTAAATAAGAGTGCTTAACTTCGCATTCATTTTAGACGCTGAAATGAAACGTCTAAGACCAAGATGCCAGATAAAATGCTACCATCACGTAAACTATTTGTGGATATTAGACCTCTATGATACAAGCTCTTAATTAGGCCATAGAGTAGGTAAGTATTTCCTTAACTTGGGGTTCCGTAATAAAATGGTGAAATTGAACTTTTACCCTTTACAAAAAGTAAACAAAGATATTATTGGTTTAAAAGTTGCTCCATCTCTTTCTGTGCATTCGGATTTAAAAAGGGATGGAGTGACTTTAGTCTAGTCTTCGTTTAAACCATATTTTGCAATAAAGGGATTATAGTATAGCGTTCTGTATGTCTGTAAAACCACTTGTACTTAAACTATTTAAGCTCTATTTACTTGAAAACTCACTTTATTGTTTTAGGTACTCAAAAATGTTGTTATGCCACATACATTTTTGGCGGGGGCCCACATTACCAACTAATTAGCTGCTTAGTTACTAGTCATATTTTTACCATCTCAATAAAAAGGGAATAAGTAAATAAATGAGGATACAGCAATTGAATGCTTATTAAGATTTATTTTCTAATGCATACCATACATATTTTTCTCATCTAGGTACTCAGAGCATTTTTTATTTATCCATATTTACAGCACATATTTTCATAAGCAACTTACAATCCTATATTATTATGGAATAGATATACAGATGATTACTTATAATCTCTATGATTTTACTAATAGAATTTTAAAATCATCTTTTATGATACAGTATTTGTATTTTTTTAGTAAACAGACAAAATTTTATCCTGAACAACATATAATTATTGAACATCTCCTACAAATAAACATAAAACTCATAAAAATCAAGCAATTAAGGTATCTAATTCATTTTGTATAGACTCAAATTGAAGGAACAATGAGTATAATTCTGGATGTGTCATCTCAATTTCTGCATCTTCTTTTTCTCCAGTTATCGTCAAGTAGGCTTTTGGTACCTTGCATTTCTTGCGATAGTCAGAACTTAGTTCAGCATTCAACTTCCATGAAAAACCGAGAGTATCTCCGTCTGAATCGCTTGTTTTAGATCCCATTTCATTCAAAATTGTGCGTGTTTCATTTGACCACACTTTGACAAAGAAATCAGTCTTATCACTGTTTAGTCCAATATACTTCAAATCATTTTTCAAATCTTCCGGCATGAATATATATTTCAGCATTCTTTTAAATATATAAATGATAGTTTTGATTGACAACATTAAACTTTCTTGATTGATTTTAAAAATCATTTGTAGTTTTTGACTCTCATTTTCTGTAAATATTTCCGTAGAGTTCTGTTTTAACTTTGCAACAATTCTTCGAAGAAATTGTTCAAATCTAGTTTCATCTAGGTCATTAATTATTGCAATGCCTTTGCTTAAGCTGTAAAATAAATAATTGTGTTAGGATAAGAAACATTTGCTTACAAAATAGATACTACAAACACAAGGATAAGGGATTCGATGGAAGAACCTTGGAGATGTTTTAATCCAGTGACAATCCATTTATTACGCGGTATATACGAGCAAACAGCTAGAAACATTCAGAAATGATGCAATATTAGAAAAATAAAGGCACTTTCCCTGAAATTATCAATTTTTATTGTTCCTTTCCTTTCCTTTATTTATTTATTGAATGGCGATGATTTTTATTGTTTGTTGATTAATTGCTTTACTTTGACGACAATGACATTGACTGACAGATTACATCTTAACGTCAAGTGCCAACATGAACAAGTGCGACGTGCCAATGCACAGAATAAACTATAGCTTACGATTTCTTTTTATATGGCTGTGGCGCCGCGCCGTAATGAATACTACTAACTAACCAAAGACTATAAATTTACCTTAAACTGCAAAACTGCAATATCTAATCTTTGGAATGTGTGTCGTCGAACGAAAACATGTTGAAAACGTGGAATTAAAATAAATTATATAAAATTTGAATATAAAACTTAAGAAGTATGGCACGGAAGGTTGATCGTGTTCCTGAGAACATTGATTTTCCGAAGGAAGAGGATCAAATTTTGCAGTATTGGAAGGACATTGACGCATTTCAAAGCTGTCTGAAACAATCAAGAAATAAACCCAGGTAGGTTGGATAAGGTTACACTTTGCAATATGGTTAGCGGTACTATTACCGTTTGCAGTCAGTTGTATCTAGGAATTTTCCTATTTAATCCCACATACTAGATATCATAGCCAGTTACAAAATATCACAGGTGCTGGTGGAAAATCAATGATGAAATTATCATAAAAAGTTGCAAATACATTGTTAAGAGTAGCTTAGGCTCGCTTGGTACATACTATACAGCCTATTTGTTTCCACCCCTAAAAGAACATTCAATATAAGGGGTGTCGTGCCAAGCCGACATCAAAACGAAACACACAAGTCATAATAGGTCTCAGAAACTGCTTTGTAAATGATTTTATTATGACCTGGGCTCTTGGAACCCCTGTATTCAGATACTGTATATTAAGTAGTCTCAGATACCTTTAATATGGACAAAATGATAAACTTTAGCTTTCATAAGTAATATTAGTGTAAATCATAGTTAAAACTAATAAATGTATTACCAGTAAATTAATAATTTCAGCCTTTATTATTTTATATCTTTATATTTAAGAATTTATGTTAATTTTAACAGAATATTATACATATCAGTAATGCAATATTATTAATAAATTTTATGTGATTCCTAGATTAGGAATTTAATAAAAAAAAAATTTCAGATATTCATTTTATGATGGACCACCATTTGCTACTGGGCTGCCACATTATGGCCACATTCTTGCCGGCACAATCAAAGATGTGGTCACCAGATATGCACATCAACAGGTATATCATTAACTTAATCATATGCCTCCTTACTACAGAACATAGTTTAGACCAAGACTAGACCTATCTAAAACTATGTCCTCCCTTTTGAAAAACATATGGTCATCTCAAGCTACACAATCATATGTAGGTAGGTACTACATAGTGTAAATTCCTCTACATTCATAAGTGCCTTACCAGGGCCTAAACTGAAAAAAAAAAATCATTATCATTTTCATTTTCATAGTTAGTTTTTTACATATTATACTATACAAAAAAATACACTAGTATTGGTACTGTGTCCATGGCCATATATATTTTTTTGTGATTTATTATCGAGAGGAATATTTACTGAGTTTCTTTCCGGGTTCTTCTCAGTAAAAGCAACCTTCCAGACCAGGCAGTATCGTGTATAATCATGTCATTCTGATAATTTGAAAGTACTTTGCTAAAAGTCTAATCAAATAAATATATTTTTGAGTTTGAATTTGAATTTGAAAGTCTGACAATAAAGATGGAATTACTTTTAACCATGGATTAGGCTATATTTTGTAATAAGGGCGATTATATTCTGCTATGTATAAAAAATTATCTACATAATTTTATTTCAGCTGTTTTAGTATTTTCTAGAAACAATCAAGCATTACTAGATATGGAATATATTATAAAATTTAATATTACTTACAAAATTATAATCTTACCTTCAGGGTTACCATGTTGAAAGAAGATTCGGCTGGGATTGTCATGGACTGCCTGTAGAGTTTGAAATTGATAAAACACTGGGCATCAAAGGTCCTGAGGATGTGGAGAAAATGGGGATCGACAAATACAATGCTGAATGTCGTAAGATTGTGATGAAGTATGCCACAGAATGGGAGACTATTATCACTCGGATGGGTCGCTGGATTGGTAAGATATGCCTTTGCTAGTTTCCCCTTTTAAGTTGGCCATTGTCGTTAGTGATGGTGTGACATCTTATACAAAGCAATTTTTTCTTGAAAAGTCACAAAATGTTGACTACTTTAGTTGTTGATCATTGCGCCTCAGTCCAGGACCATCCTACTAATATTACATTTATATGTGCAAGTTTGTTAGAAAGTATGTGTGGATGTCTGTTACTCTCTAAAACTACTGAATGGATGTTTTGGATGTTTGATGAAACATTACAATATCATATAGTTAATACATCTGAAGAACACATAGCATAAAAATTGTAAAGATATTTCCAAAATATTAAGATAAGTCAAATCCTGCACAGACAAAGTTGTGGACACCAGGTAGTCTATACTAATATTATAAAGAGGAAAAGTTTATATGTATAGTAGTACTACTAGTAACGAATCGGCTACTAAATTACCGAGCCGATTTTAAAAATTCTTTCACCTTTACAATGCTAAATATCGCTTATTAATGTAGGCTATATTTTATTACCATGCTCCCACAGGAATGGGAATTTTGAATTATAATTGAATATATTGTTTAATTGTTTCAGACTTCAAGAATGACTACAAGACACTATATCCATGGTTTATGGAGTCCATTTGGTGGGTTTTCAAAGAACTTTATAATAAGGGCTTGGTTTACCAAGGTGTTAAAGTAATGCCTTACTCCACTGCCTGCTCAACCCCACTGTCCAACTTCGAGTCCGGGCAAAACTATAAGGATGTGGTTGATCCTGCTGTTGTTGTGTCATTCCCAACTGCTGAGGGCTTCTCTCTGTTGGCATGGACAACTACCCCGTGGACATTGCCAAGCAATTTGGCACTTTGTGTCAATCCTAAATTGGTTTATTTGAAAGTACAAGAAAAATCAACTGGAACTTGCTATGTCCTTCAAGAATCACGGTTCCCTGTGATTTTTAAGAATGTGGATGAATTCAAAATCCTTGAAAAGTTTCCTGGAGAGAAACTGAAAGGAATAAAATACACACCGATTTTTGATTACTTTGTCCAGCAATGCCCCAATGCCTACAGAGTGCTTACAGATGGATATGTCACTGACGATTCTGGTACAGGTATTGTACATCAGGCACCATACTTTGGTGAAGACGATTTCAGAGTGTGCCTTGCAGCCGGAGTGGTGACTAGAGATCAGGAAATAATATGTCCTCTAGATTCTAGTGGTCGGTTCACGGAGCCCGTCAAAGACTTTGTTGGACAGTATGTGAAAGATGCTGATAAGAATATAATAGCAAATATTAAGGCCCGTAATAGGATGGTCCAAGTTGGTCAAGTGAAACATAGCTACCCCTTCTGTTGGCGCTCTGAAACGCCCCTGATCTACAAAGCTGTGCCTTCATGGTTTGTTAGGGTTGAGCAAATGAGCAAAGATCTTTTGAAATCAAGTGAAGCTACATATTGGGTCCCCGAATATGTTAAAGAAAAGAGATTCGGTAATTGGTTAAAGGACGCCCGCGACTGGGCTATAAGTCGCAATAGATATTGGGGCACCCCTATACCCTTATGGATTTCTAGTGACAAGCAAGAGGTTGTATGTGTGGGCAGCATTGCTGAACTGAACCAATTGACTGGTCAAGAAATCACTGATTTGCATAGAGAAAGCATTGATCATTTAGAGATCCCCTCGGCTCGACCAGGACACCCACCACTGAAGAGGGTTTCCGAGGTTTTCGATTGTTGGTTTGAATCTGGATCTATGCCTTATGCTCAAAGTCATTATCCATTTGAAAACAAAAAAGAGTTTGAGGAAGTGTTCCCAGCTCACTTCATTGCCGAGGGTATCGATCAGACCAGGGGATGGTTCTACACTCTCATTGTTTTATCAACAGCATTGTTTAACAAGCCACCATTCAAAAATTTGATTGCCAATGGCTTGATTTTGGCATCAGATGGTCAAAAAATGTCGAAAAGGAAGAAGAATTATCCTGACCCTCTGGAAGTTGTGAAGAAGTATGGTGCAGACGCACTTCGATTGTATCTCATAAATTCGCCAGTGGTCAAAGCAGAAAACCTTCGGTTCAAAGAAGAAGGTGTTAGGGATGTTATTAAGGATGTGTTCTTACCATGGTACAATGCTTTTAGATTCCTAATGCAAAATATTGAGAGAACTGTGCAGGAAGACCAACTGGATTATCAGTTCAATGAAAATGCTGTGCGTGAAAATGTAATGGACAAATGGATAACATCCTTCACCCAGTCATTGATTCAGTTTGTCAAGAAGGAAATGGCGGCATACAGATTATACACAGTCGTGCCCAGACTGACCAAGTTTATTGATCATCTAACTAACTGGTATGTAAGGATGAACAGGAAGCGGTTGAAGGGTGAGAATGGTGTAAACGATTGTAAAGTGGCCTTGGACACACTGTTCGGCGTCCTGTTTGATATGGTAAGAGTGATGGCACCATTCACTCCATTCCTTACTGAGTTGATGTACAAAACTCTGCGACAACTGTTGTCGGGCGAGTCTTTGGCGAGTGTCCACTTCAACATGATACCCGAGCCAAAGTTAAACTTCGTTAACAACGACATTGAAAGAGCCGTGCAGCGAATGCAAGCCGTCATCGAACTAGGAAGAGTGTTGCGAGACAGAAAAACTATCCCTATAAAGTATCCTCTTCCAGAAATGGTCGTCATTCATCGGGATGAAACATATTTGAATGACGTTAAGTCACTAGAAAATTACGTTTTAGAAGAAATGAATGTTAGGAGGGTTCTTCTAACGAGTGACAAAGAAAAATATGGTATCACATTGAAAGCTGAACCAGACCACAAGCTTCTTGGGGCAAGATTGAAGGGAGATTTCAAGGCTGTAACTCAGGGCTTAAAACAATTGAATAATGAACAATGCGAAAAGCTGATCGCTGATGGGTTTGTGGAGTTGGTCGGACAACGCATCGACGTATCAGAAGTGAGAATTATATTCCAGTCCACAGGCAATGAGCAGTACGAGGCGCACAGCGACAACGACGTTTTGATCCTCCTCAATGTAACGCCCGACCAGGATATGCTCGACGAAGGGTTTGCTAGAGAAATAATCAACCGAGTACAGAAACTCAGGAAGAAAGCCCATTTGGTGCCAACTGACGAAGTCAATATATATTTTTCGGTTAGCAACCAAAGTGACATTTTGCGTATCATAAATCTGCACCGTGATTTTATTGAAAGTACTGTGAAAGCTCCTTTGATACCGATTGAGAAAAAATCTGCGTCTAAAGCGTTGGTGATTGAAGAGACGCAAGAGCTGAAAGGTTCTCAATTAAAATTGGTTATAACCTGGCGGCAAGAAGTGGAGCTACCGGCCAATCCATGGGCTAATGTTATCTTACAAGATATTGTGCCAAGGTTTGGAGTTTCTAGTACGCAGGGGTCTATACTTCTAAAAGACAAGAATAGTATGTTTATCAGCGTGGAGAAACTTCGTCAAGAAATATCAGTTCTGTTTGGCGTTTACGGAATGCAATTTGGTCTATGGTGTAATGGAGCCGAGGTTAAAGATACTAACTCTTTAAACGCTAAGACCATTGTAGTTGCCCCATCGAAACCCAAAGATTACGAGGCCAAAACTAGCCCTTATTGCAAATTCTTGAATATAGCAAATGGGACTAAAACTGCTACGTTGTTTTTGGAAAATCCAGTTGGAAAAACTACATTGAGTAAAAAGAATGCAATGAAGTTCGTCTCAGATTATTGGGAAATTAAAGTGAATGACCTAGGTAAGAACTTAACGCAAAAAACTTAATTCTGGCGAAGGGAACTCGTGGAGGATATTTCGGTAGGTATTTATTTTACATTATGCCCTATAAGCTCAAACATGCATGGAAACGTGAAAACCACAAAGTCGAGAGTTTTGTACAATTGAAGATTTTATGCTGTGTTTAGGTTAATACTTTGTTTAGTTCAGTCTAATTTAGTTTTAATAAAAGGCATCTCAATAAGCGTAACACGATCCCACCAGCGCCTACGAACGAAACGAAGTGGTTATAAAACCCAGATGGTTGGTTTTATATGGTCAACTATATAAATTAATTTATTTTATCAATGTAACATACCAAGTGCAAATATTGTGTTTATAATTGATTAGGGCTTAAAAACTAGTTGTGCTGAACATTTAATAAATTATTGATAATTAATATAAAGTTTGTTTACATTACACATGCCCCATGTGAATTAGGTTAAATGCATTATTATTTTTTATCACCTTTGCGTTATTATTCACTCCTCCGCAACGCTTCACTACGATGTGCAGAGTGCCTTTGAGGTGCAACCACATGCAGCCGCCCGACGCTCGTTTCCAGCGACAAATGTGGTCACGTGACCCCATTTTAAATTTCTCGCGACTCATAACTACGTCATGCAACGTCGTGATTGGAGCGGCTGCATGACGTAGTTCCTTTTTGTTCGCCGGAAATTTAAAATGGGGTCACGTGACCACATTTGTCACTGGAAACGAGCGTCGGGCGACTGCAAGTGGTTGCACCTTATCACGTGACCACATTTGTCGCTGGAAACGAGCGTCGAGCGGCTTACGTCAGGTTGCACCTTTATAATCATACTGGTGAGTGATAAACTCACGCGTAATTCTTGTTGGGTCTAATTTATAGCCCTACAAGGTTGAATACTTTTAGCACTAACAATTGTTATTCCTCTGCTTAAAAATTTTATTCTTATTTGCTAATTTCGGTCACAGGTCGATGAATTTCTGAATTTCTATGATGATCTTGTGTTTCGATACTTTCAAGGCATACAACAGCTCCAATAATTGCAGGCAGTGGTTAAACAGGGCCTACACTCCACCTCAATCAGTAGTATAATAATCACCTCAATCACTAATATCAACTTTAAGTATTTATTGTGAAGCTCATGAGGCACTACCATAGTATGCTCAGCCTATGACTAAAAATATAAATACGTATGTTATACCCATTCTTATAATATAAATAGGAATTTTAACACAGTTATATTCAAAGAGAACAAAGTATATTCGAAAAAGCATTATAGGAAGTGTACAAGGAAAATAATAGGCAGGCAATAGTTGGAGACGAAAAATAAAACATCAATTAGGTATGTATGAGTAAATCTTTATTTTGAATATTTTTCAAAAATAAAACAAAACAAGCATTTACGGGTGATATGTGGTTTATCAGAAATAACAATCTTCGTTAAATATCTTTATCACGGCTTCGGGTGTATAAAATGTGCTTATTGTTTTTATTGCTTTGTGAAATATCATTATTATTAACTACTTGATAGGATCAAGAAGTCTCATGAATATTACAAGTATTGTTTAGGTATCATACAAGTATAGATCACAGTATCTGCATAACATAATATTATTGGCCATATCGAGATGTCATTGCCTTCATTTTAAGGGACTTAAGGGAAAGATCAATATGTCTGTCTCTGTCATTCACTGTAATTATGGTAATAATATGTAAGTACGGCCTTTGATAACAGTGTTCAAAAAAGCCATACAATTTCAAGCAATCAAATAATACATTTAACTAAATGTGAAGAAAATATTTATTTAAATATAAAGAACTTTTAACTTGTAAAAGTAAATATTTACATAGTTCAAGATAACACATTTTTAAAGATTCCTAAAGCCGGCACTTAACATTTTACTGTGTTTAACAGATTAATGCAGGAATTTAGGTCCACGTGCGAATTGTGCGATTTGTTTAATTTCATAAAGCCTAAACTGGTAACTAACGTAGAATTGACACATCCGACACATGTGGCCATACATTTCAAATGATGCAACATAACATATAACTTTGGTGAATATAATTATCAATCTAAATGATAATATTACAAATAGTTAACCAAACAAACAACGAAACCAATGTCTTTTAACACCACTCAATTACGTTTCCTGTGAATATGCCTTCTACATAACTCTAACACCGTAACAATATATTAATAAAATAGTAATTAGTTTATTGCTTATTATATTCTCTACAATTGTTATAAGTGCTCGTTAAACATACTTAATGGATGTTACATGATTGTTTTATTTAATTGCCATAAAGATATTAATAAAAAGGAAATATATGTTAAAAAAACTAACATAAAATAAATTTCGTAAGTTTATTGGAATAAAATGCCAGATTACATCTGTATATACGTGTATCACAAGCATATAGTGTACTTACTGATATATTTTTACTAAACGATTGGTTAAATAGTTTCGCAGCTTCAGACTATAAATATTGTAATACTGTCAAAGAAAAGCATACGAAAATATACAATAAATAGTTAATAATTAAATAGTTAATAATCTTTATTGCTTCATTTCAAACAAATGCTTCTACGGAACATATTGCTTTAAAAATAATATTATTTTGTAATCTCCCGTACATGACATACGAATATATAGAGAATGAAGCACTTACAGTTAGTATAGAGGTGCCGTAATAGTGGATGCGTTAGTACATTATAGGACGTCACTACGATGCCTATAGCAGGCCAATAGTGAAGCGTCAAATACGAGCCCACCACATTATTAGATAATATTATATTCAAACATTATTACAGTAAGCCAACTAATATGAACACACGTTCAATTTTTGTGTGTATATATACTTATGTATTAAATAAATGATTTATTTTATCATGCGTTAACAAGTTACATATATAGTTATATGCACTCACATCATAAGCTAAGACGTTTCAATGGACTAATAAATTATCTAAGTAAAGGCTTCGACGCTCGGCAGTCGGATTCATAAGTCAGCGGTCGTGTTAGAGTTACAATATTGCACTTTATATAACCTAAATACACAGTAACGTTAACTTAGGCCAGCCTCCCGGACCGCCCGTTACATCGACTAATAGCAAGTGCCAATAAATAAATTATATATTCATCTAGGACATGTTTTATTAAGATAAAAATAGCGAATATTTCACACTAGAAATATCTAAAGATTCTTTAACGTTTTAAATACATTATAAGATACAACATTGCCTACACAGTGACTAGTCTAACGGCGTATAATTATAATCATACTCGTAACATTTGAATAGCAACAACGATTAATACATCACAATCACAAGGGCGCAGGATCCGACGCGGCCCGACCTCGGCTCGACGGCCGCGTCTGCCTACCTGCAGACACATCCAACCATTACTATAACCAGGTATGAGTTGGCCAATATACCCATCATGTAATGCTCACTTTACCCACACCCGCCTATGCCCAACAACAATGTACACACACACTCGCTCATAATCATATTATAAAGTAAAAACCAGTAAATTTCATAAATATATTTACCTGCTTTTTATGCGTTTACTATAATTGTTTAAAATAATTAAATCTAATTTGTGAAGAGTAGGGCCTCCTAGTACTATGAATAATAAGGTATTACGGAATCACCACCTCATAGTTAATCGCAAGTAAATAACGCAACTCTAATCATTGGACTTGATGAGGTTTCCAGAACTACTCGAGTCATCAACCGACTTTTCAGGTGGTATATTTAACTAGTTTTTACCTGCGTAATGATTTTTTAAGTGCTCTTTATTCGTTCTTGGATGTCCTATTTCTGATTTAAATTAGTGAAATGGTAACAGACAGAACAGATAGACAGAATATTCCCGTTTATAATATCCGTGACCTTATAAATGGGAGCAAAACATTGCATCGCGTAAATAATACGTTACCTATTATGTATGTGTCCGGGCAGGTTTAATACTGCGGCTGGTGCGGCGGCGTGTCCCTCTCGGGCAGTTTGCGAACCTTCATCGTACCGTCCGCGCCGCACGAGAACAGCCGACCGGCGTTATCTAATACATAATAAACATTTTATTTATATCTCGCTATGTTTCGTGAGTTCAACCGTGGGGTTTGAATATCGTAGTTTCATTTCATTTCACCTCACTTTCTTTTAAATGTAGATATATTAAAATTTTCTGTAAGATTTCCATATCTTATTCTTTCATAAAGACCTTATCATAACAAAAAACAAGAACTAGTATAATCGATAACCGGTCTTACCAATGTGAATTTGCGTAACACCCTGTCCGATGTGCTTGAAGAATGAGCTCCTGGCATGTTCCCCGGCAAACGTATGCAGCAGCTGGTGGGTGGTCAGCGAGAACACCTGGACACATCAGTCATACAATGTATATGCCAATTATAACACTGGGTACATTATTAATAACAAAATGTTTTTATTTATATATGAACTTTCACTGGTTCGAAGGACCAAATGTATTGTAATTTGCTTGGTACAGCGGTAAAAAGGTTTGCATGTTACAATGTTGTGTTGAGCTTATACCTTGATATCTCCGTCAGCGGCGCCGATAGCGTAGTAGTCCTCCCTGGGCGAGAGCGCGAGGCACTTGATGGGCGCGTGGTGCGCGTGCAGCTTGTGGCGAGGGGCGCGCGCGCGCAGGTCCCACACCAGCACGTCGCCGCGCCGCCCGCCCGACACCAGCGCGCCGCTGCCGCCCGCCCACTGCACGCACGCCGCGCCGCCCTCGTGGCACGTCCACGCTACGGACGACACACACCGCCTCTTATACCATTCACTACGAGGCACCAGCGCGCCGCGTCCCAATTCATCATCCTTAGTTCTTCTAAATATTTTTTTGAAATGACAAAGTCAAAGGCCAAACCATTTAGTCAGTTTTCTTTAGTAAATTTAATTTCCACACGTTTTCCCGCAAATTTGCATATCATACCAATGAGGAATGTGGCAAGCGAAAGATCAATATCACTCTACCACCACCTAGAACCTTCTAATCACACAATGTAATCTAATACATTTTTGGGGTGATGAAAAATATTAATAGATAGATATTTAGATAGAATTAATAAATAGTAAAATTTAAACGATATACAAAACGCATTATAATAAACGTAATACTCACAAACCACTAACGCCTTCTTGGTCGGCATCAACGTATCCCAAATAGCGACGTTTTTACTTTCGGAACTGTGCCCAGCTGCAAAAGTTGTATAACAGTCAGAAAAAATACTTCACAGGTACACAGTATAATATGTATGTACTCAATACAACCCACCTGTGGCTACCAAACTACAGGAACCAAGGAAAACGAAATCACTTATTCCTTTACTATGGCATTGATGCGTCTGAAACATAACAAAACATTCATCATTTGACATTTAACAAACATTATCATTATTATAAAACATAGTGACAGTTGCAGACAGGTTGATAAAGACTTATTTAGGGTATTTTAGGTATTCAGCCCACTTACACGACTCTGTTACAACACCACCTTAAGTGAGGCGTTCAACTAGCGAGCAGTTCGACGGCATTAAACTTTAAGACATCGAGATGTCTGCTAAATTAGCAGACGATGGTAAGTTATTTTAATAAAATACAAGTGCAGCTAAGCCCCAATATTTTTGCTGAGCGCTCATAACTCGTGACGGTACCTGTCCATAAGGACAATATTTAAATTGTATTATTGCGAGCGGAGACGCGTCACGGGTTTAGAACTTTTCGTGAATGGTTTTCAAATAAAGAAAGTAGTGAGTTACAAAGAAGGGTCTCGAGGACGCCTGCGCCTGGCCGGTCTGCTGCGGCGAGGGGTGTAGCTGCCACATGGCGAGGTTGCCGTCGGCGTCGGAGGCGGCGAACTTGTTGCCGTAGTCGGAGAAGCGCACGCGGGTCACCTTGGCGAACGCGCCCGGCGCCCGCGGCGACCACACGCACGACGGGTGGCCCCACTCCCACAGCTGGACGGACCCGTCCGCGCCGCCCGTTAGATCTATTCACAATGTCCATATTTTTGGTGGTTATTCACAACGCAAATTAGGTAACAAATTAATGCCTCTATAATCCTGGTTGTCTGGAAAAGATCACTTTAGCAATAATACCTTTGCCTTTCGTACCTAAGATCTGCAGAAGATAGTAGTATTGTATGGTATGGTATGTAATTCAGACTAACGTACTATGTTAACATTAATTTAATATATAAATACTATTTTGACAACAATTGTCATTAATGGCCATATCGCTATTCTAACTAAATGAATATCATCTTAACAAAGTGCTATACGAGGAGCTATAGATAAAATAAGTGGAGGAACGCGCATTTTTAGTTTGGGCAATATCTACCTTTTACTACTACTAGCTTCTGTCAGATTCCGTCTCTATTTATTTTCGATTTAAAATAAATAGTTTATTACTCAGCGTTAATATAGCATTCTGAAAAAATATTTAAAAATCAGTCTATAAGTTCGTAGCCTATTCGTTCCAAATAAACTAACAAACAAATCTTTATGATATTAGTATAGATATCTCACTCACATAGAGGTTGGGACGGATGTGCAGCCATACGTTTGATGTTGTCGATTTTGTGTTTCAGCACCTACACACGAAACAGTTACATTTGTTAAGAATTTGTACAATAAATAGTTGAGTTGTCTGAAGTATTTCCAATTTTCCATAATAGTATTAGGTATGGTAGTTAAGTTACACGGATCATGCTTCACAAAACACATATCGTGCAGCACCAACATCAATAGCGGATATATTATAATATATTGAACATACCTACACTCATGAACACTGTCACCGAAAGTAAATCGGAAGCCGCTACAAGGATACATCTACAATGACAATGTGTATAAAATAAAAATAAACCCTTCGATAGGGGAGGAACCAAATCGAACGACGACGGACGGCTGGAGAAAAACAAATCGCTAAAAAACATAAAAAAATTAGAAGACAAAAATTCGAAACAAAAAGTGTACATCGATTTGAGTAAATAAACAAAGTAGGTGCGAATGGATTGCGCCACTGGCTTGGGAAGTGTACATTGAGAAGTCGGGAGACGGGACTAGGGGTGTCACTGACCGGTTTCATGAGAAGTTTCGAGCGGTGCAGCACCAGCCGACAGTATTTCGGGTCGTGGCAACCCGGGAACTGCAGACCTTTCACCTGCGACCAACACTCTATTAACCACGAATACGCCCCGAGGTCTCTCGTAAAATACTCCTAAATGTAAGCCTGTCTTTGTAAGTCCTTGTAGTTTAGCCCTAGCAATGCAAGATAGTATATTTTAGAGTAAATAGGGAAGCGCAAACGAAGCGCAGCAGCAGGCAACACTCAACACGGGGACAGGTACGCACACAATACCCAAACCGTTTGACGACAATCATTGGATTAATAATTACTATCGACTCTACAAATTTAAATGCCCATAAATAATAGGTAACATAGTAAGCTGCAAGAATAACTACTCACTTATTGAAGCAAAAAAGCGTTCAATGTGAGTCTCAAATTTGTATTCATGAATTTACATATACTAAAAATCTATTTCCATCTCGTTTGCTCGCTTTATAAATTATATCTACAAACATCGTTGTTATGTATGTATATGTTCAGAGAATTATTATTAATCCAATGGTCGTTCAAGTTAATGCATTAGTTACAATTATCGTCCACGTACTGTGAGTACAAATGTCTCGAAGCCAGTTGGCATTGAGTGACTTGCCCGACGATCGTGCTGTAAATGTTATTTGTTTACAATATATTGGTTAGCTCCTGGCATAAACATTCAGAGTTAACCAAGTCTATTCTTTCACAAAGCGACGTAAATATAACCAATGCCTCTTTTTAATACATGTATATTTATCATATCATAGATGCTACTGCATCGGGAATTAAACTGGTTTTATTTAGGTTACTTTGTGTGAGAATGGGCTGATTGTTATTTCATTACTGGGTGCTAGTCACAAAACACAGGACATATCATGTTAAATAATGCTATATCACAAGTGAATGTCAGCAAACCAATGTGAACCTTATTACTACGTATTTAAATTTAAATACCTACCCTTATTTGAAACCGGTTTTAGTGCTGAGATTTCTAAGTAAGTAAGGACTGACTTAAGTGAGTATTGGACCTCGGTCCCCGAAGGAAGGGGCAAGTGTTACACCCACTTTTCCCGAAGACGGTCAACGTGATGGCGAGTGCATCGCCGTATAAGGCACTAAATTCTTTCAATTTCTCTCACACAAATGTAGGTTTCCTCAACATGGTTTCTTTCATCGTAAAGCTCGTGGTGGTCCATGACAGCACTCACAGTTACTCGTTGCTAATGGTGAGATTGCAATTTGTACTGTTTTTATATGAGTTCAAGTCCACAAACAAAATCAAGGCAAAGGAACACCTGTAAAAAACTGGGGAGTATGCTTTGCTGTTTCCTAAGCTAGTCTCAAAAAATATTCATTCAATTTGTCTCAATGATAAGGGTATAAGATTTGATTAATTCATGTATATAAAATGTAGGCTAACTAATGAGTACTTACGACACTGGCACCCCGCCCGGTCTGACTGGCCATGCCGACGGGCATTTGAGGCGCGTTGGGGTTCAGTGGGGAACTGTTGCCGGTGCCCGGCACGGAACCATTGTTAGGCCTGCGTCACAGAATTAGCCACATGAAGAACACCGATCAATAAATATATTTTTTATACTAATACGGTCGCCGTAGTACATAAACAAGTGTACAAGCTGCCTGATGGGAAAGGGCTACTGCAGCCTATGAATGCGTGTAATACCAAGTGTGGCGTGTTGCCTACCTTACAAAGAATGAAATCCTTATGAATGATAACTATTGTTAGCACAGCGAATCCCCTCTCATCTTTACCGTTCTCAAACCTTACTCACCGCACTACTCAGAGCTAGTATTATAGTCTGTGATCTTCTGTAAGATGGAACTGGTGGAAGAACCATCCCTAATCGGACAGATCTAATCGATCGAATGGGAGATCCCTATGTCCTACATCTCTTAAAAGGTCCGCATTCGATGGGCAGCTCCGCTCCCGCATTATAGTGTAATGGGGTACCTGTCTTGGTGCTGTATGAGAAGGAATCCAGTGTCGGGCAGCGCGGCGGGATCGGCGGCCAGCCCCAGCAAGTCCACCTCGCACTCGTCCTCAGCCCACGCCGCGTCGCCGCGCAGCAGCAACGATACATCCATCTCCTGCACTTCGCGCGCCGTCGCCACCGCCAGCAAATAACCGCCCACCTACAAACCGATACAGGTGCCATCAAGAGCTATGAACGTCAATCGGGAATATTGGGGATAACTCTGCGCATATATTTGTTCGTGTTCGATATATTCAAGACAATTACTACTGCGCATTCTAGGTCAGCGCTCATAGCTCGTGAATCTCGTGATGAAACCTATAATAATGCACCAGTACAACGAAAATTTGGAGATTTTACCGTTTCTCGCCAACTATTACACCAATTTGGTATAAAGCACACACACAAAAAAATATATTATCTTCTCCATAAAGGTTAAATTCGGAGTA
Source organism: Watsonalla binaria (assembly GCA_929442735.1). NCBI lineage: Eukaryota > Metazoa > Arthropoda > Insecta > Lepidoptera > Drepanidae > Watsonalla > Watsonalla binaria. Next base: position 6,883,539 of record OV838932.1, read on the forward strand.
TTCATAACCAAATGAAGTGTATCAAGAGATGCATGAATGTAAGAGAAGGCAGAAAAAGTATGCAAGGATCGTAGTATATGTCGCAAAGGTCTTCCTCCATGGGGTTCAGACCTGAGCATGGGTTTTTACAAAAATATATGGGATTATAGTGGAAATTACATCGTATAAAAATTCCCTCAGTAGTTTAGAACAAGCAAAGAAACAATATTAACCTTATTGAGACAGAAGGCAGCGATAGAGTCCTGCTCTTTGTGAATGATGCGCACTGGGCTGTGTAGCTCGAGGTCGCGGGTTCGATGCTGAGTGAGGATGGCTCGGGGATCGCCCGCACAGTCTACTGTGGTCACTGACTGCGTGCGACGACGAGTGAACACTGCTCGGATGAAAAGTTCCTGAGGAGGACACGAGCAGATTCGTTAGTGAATCTCTCAATCTCTACTATACCTTATCCAGCTAATAAGTTGCCCTAAGAGAGATTCCAAATGTTAAATGTTCCGATTTGATTATCCGGTTAGTATCAATTCAGCTCTAGTACAATTTGAACAAATGACAAATATTATAACTACAACATTGTATTGTGCCTGAAATACGCATACCCTAAAGATGTTTTACAATAAAATTTTGAGATATTTGGATTTGTCACTCTAATTTAAGGATATAGTCCAGAATGAACTCATTTGCAAACTCACGGATCAAAAGACACGGAATGAGAAATTGTGGGTTAAACATTCTGTGTTTTTTTTAGTTTTGACTACCTGTACTGGCTCCTGCCGAACGAGGTAGCTCCATAACCGCCGCGCGGGCGCAGAGCTGAATAGCGCAGAGTTGAAAGGCGTGTTATGTTTCTCTAATAAACATCTGGAAGTAAACATTACATTTACATAAGTTCTTTTCTGTATACGGACTTCAATTCCCAGCAAAAGAGGAAGCATAAATTTCTTAAAAAAATCGTATTGTCATTTTTATTTTCCAATCCTTATATATAAACAGTTAATGTGTCTATCAATCAGGGTACTATAACTAACCTGTATTTATTAATGGGTGGTCCAGAGGTTTGTTGTTCGGGGAAGCAGCCAGGTATGTAGTCGATGGGCGGCGATCGTGATTCCAAAGTCTCAGTCAGTTGCTGTTGCCATTGATCCACGCGTCTCAATGCTGCGTGTACTGTTGGGCTTGTCGTGGCCAATTCTAAACACACAGACACTCATTTAGAGAACTATCTACACGCCAAATTGCCTCACGTTGTGTATGATTAAATATATATTTAAATCAGAATGAAAAGCTTTGATACACTTCGTTTTTATTAATCTAGTTCAAATTAAAAAATAATCTGAATATTATTTCCACGGCGAACCGTAAATCTTGTCAGATATTCAGGTCCCGTCACGAGTAAAGAGCACGCAGCGAAAAATTTAATTTAGTAATAGTTACTCACCAGACATCTCAATACCGCACAGTTGTAGGAAGTGTTGCAGTTTAAGCTGGGCCAAGCGCAGTACTGCGATGCGCATCACGTACCAAGAGTATGAGTCGGGATCTGAATGCTCCATATTCGGCCCTTTCCGCCTCTTCTCCGGTCTGTGCAACATACGACATTTTATTAACTTAGTTAATTCTCTAGCACAAGGTAGTTTTATTTGCAGTTATACTGCAGGCATCTAAATAAATTATAGTTGAGAGGGGCTCAGAATTTTTTTCCGAATAAGCATATTTCGTATTTTTTTTAGTAAAAATTAATTGTAAAATCTTACTTATTGGTGGTATCGAATATATCGTCATCATCAGGCTCGCTGCCGCTGTCCTCCGCGTCTTCGGCGCCCGACTCCGCTGAATCGTAGTCGTAGTTATCTGGGTCTTGGTCAGCAGTTGGCTACAAACAAACAACACAACATAATTGAAACTTATTTATCTACATATACAAGAGGCAATCTATAACAATTTAGGTGCTCTTGTTGATCACTGATGTATAAAGTACTTGGGGCGGATATTGCAAACATAATTATGAAATTACAAAAACCTTTCCATTACACGTTTTTTGTAGGTTGATATACTCACTGAATAGATGATTTTTCATCCCAAAAATATAAGTAGTTTTCTGTATTGTACAGTAATTATAATATTACCTTCAACAACAAATAGGTCAATATGCTGCAGTGCGGTGGGACGAATTGTTCCCGATAGGTAGGCCTGCCCTCTTGTATGTTCTTGTGAGGGGCGGAAGGTCCCAGTCCAAGCAGCCGCATATTGAGGAGCGCTCGTTTCTCACGGAGGGACGACCACACTGATGTACCTTCTGGACGCTCCACCAGTTTAGGCTATGGAAGAAACCAACAGTTTGACATATGATCATGAATCTTCGAGATTATTTATGATATAACTCGCCCTTAGGCGAAAAAATTTAATTAAAATTCTTACTTTATTTGGACATTATACAATTTATATGAAAAAGAAAAATCAATAATATGTGTTATTCAATTTTTAATGTTCGATATCACTATGATTATTATATGGATTTAAACCAGTCGTGATTTGGATTTGTAAGTACAAGTATGTAATAAAGGGTTCATGGAATGAGTCGGATATAATATCTCTGGCTTTAATTTAGGATCAAAATACTAAAACAAATGATTTCTTTCCAACGTACCTGTTGTTGCGGCGCAGGTGCTGTGGTAAGTAGCCGTCGTACGCCGCCACCGAACAAGCTCGCGTGAGCTTTACCGTCAGCTGGTCTAGCTGCCAATCTATACAATAGATGAGCATCTCTTGCAGCCAATGCCCACCCTAACAGTGCTAGATATACGGCACAGAATGCCTCGGCAAGCAGCACGGCTAGTCTCGGAGCTTCCTCTTCTTCAGCTGCACGGACAGCTAGCCCGCGTAGGGCTGACACACCTAATAAACGACATTTGCTTGAAATTCAATAATCTTTAAATTACTACTGCTTATAAAACGTTAAGTGTAACAAAATTTTATATGAGGAAAAAATCTCAACATGTTTTATCATTGTCACGTTTCGTGTTAGCACTGTAGTATCTACATCAACCATAATCAATAAATCGATAAAACTTGGAAGCAAAATATTATTATACTTCAGTAGTTGACTTCTATAACATCTGACAAACATACCTGGCCATTTATTGGGTTGCGTTGTAACTACAAGCTCGTCGACGGACTGGCGCCGCGGTCTTATAATTATATTGGTAGTGCCGGGGGTTTCAGCTATTATACTGCAAAATAATACCATATACATAGTTTAATATATAAAATGCTCGTAGAGCGGTGGCTCTTACCTAACTCTTCCAAAACGGATGGGCCAATTTCTATGAAATGTTTGATCATATCCCTAGATGATAAGAGTGTAATGTGTGAAAATCGTCTGGCTAAGCTAGAAAACTCCATATAAATCTCCAGGTGAAACGGAAAATTTACATTAAAGTTGAGTATTACGTAAGGAAACTAGAAAGCATATATATAGACAAAACCCTTACTTGTCGTGATGATGCGTATGTTTCATGCTAAACGTGTCGGAATCGCACAAACTCTGGTAGATGCACGCCGAGAGCGCAACAGCCAATTCGCGTAGAGTGTGCAAGATTCTTGTGGCCGATCCGCCCGGGATACCCAACTCTCCTGTCGTCCCCAACATGTCGTGCGCCACAGACTGTTAAAGATAACATTATCAAAAACAGTCTACATAACTCGAAAATTTGAATTATAATGCTCCTACTAAACACTCTTCCTGTGATGTCCATGTAATGACCACCTCTTTATTTGAAGTCGGTTACCGAAGGTTGCAAACCCAAGGAAGGGGTCACACCCGACCTGCTAATTTGCTACTCGTGACCCTACCTCATGTATATATTTTTGAAAGAAGACTGTTCGAATGTACGCGTCTGTGCCACTGTTGTTGGTCAATTTCATTGGCTTAAGTAGCCGCTCGTTATCAGGCGGATTGTACGATTGTTTGCCACCTTCGTTATATGATAATTTTTTTTTAAGCTAATACTATACTAAACTATATAATACTATACAATACGATATACTATATATAATACTATACTAAGTTATACTAAACTAACTTGCGCCCGCAGTACCGCCTAGGTGGCAGTAAGATTCGCATTCAAATTTTCAACTCTCAGTTAATCCCCTTAGAGGTTGAATTTCCTTGGTTCTCACCAAATCCTCTCTTAGTGAATACATACAGCTCACCAAGAACACACACTCCAAATATCATATCTCTAACATCAGCGGCCGTGCGTTGTATGTATATTTAATTCAGTTAGTCAGACAAACGGGACTATTATCCGCTTTTTAAACATTATATTATATCATAGAAGGATATTACAGATATATTAAATTGTATACATTACTTGTAAATGCCTGACGGGATCAGCGACAACAGTGTTATTGGTAGCGACGGCAGCGGCCAGTAATGGCAGCGTAGTGGGGAATGGTAACGGCGAGAGCAGCTGTTGATGCTGCTTGTCTTGCCCCAGCTCTTGCAGGAGCAGAACTAGTTCCATCCTCACTGATGCCAGCCCGCCGCCGCCCGCGCCGTGCAGCGAGCAGTACGAGAGAAGTGTGCGCAGGAGGGTTTCGTTTGCTGGAATATCAAGCAATTTAATACACCACAGTTGACATACAAACTTATTTAAAGTATAAACTAGCCTAAAAAATTTCAAGACTTAACTTCAAGAATTAGAGGCTGAAATTGCAACCTTGTAGAATTCACTTTTCTATTTTTGCGTTACTGAGAATAGTAGAGATTAGCGGAGCAAATTTTTTGAGTTCTAGCAATCTTCGCTACGTGGTGAATGATGAAGGTGAAGGTCGTTTTATTTACACCCATGATGATCATCGAATATAATATAATAATGAAAGGAGCAACTTATAGGCAAGTCTTCATAATTTTTGTTAGGTTTATAATATTGAAACATAAAAATAGATTTTTTTAGAGGAAGAAACCTCTTCTTGTAGGTCAATTTTTGACTGGAGGTTGGCCATCATTGCTGCAATTTTTTTTTGTTTATTTATGTTGAGTTCCTCCTAATTGTCATATATTTTGTGATAGCATTCATCTTAATTCACTTTGCTGAATGGATGTATATCTTCCAGTCAAATGAGTGTTTAGGTATAGGGTGTGTGCGCGTACCTTTGAGCCACTTCTTCCTGGCTAGCGCGCGCTGTACTTTGGCCTCGAAGTCGGCCTTCTCCCTGAGCAGCAGCTGGTGCAGCGTGGGCCGCTCGGGCAGCGGCGGCGGAGCGGGCTCGGCGCACACCAGCTGGCCGGCCGCGCCGCCGCACGCGTACCCGCACAGGCGCCGCAGCGCCTCCACCTCGCGCTCCAGCCAGATGTACAGCTGGTAGCGTAGGTGACCGCCTGCACTCCAACAAAGGTACGTCATATAGAGATCTAAACTTTCAAATTTGAAGGCCGATTGAATAGATTGTAGAATATACAAACTTATTTATTATTTGTATGTTTAATTTCAAAAGTTTGTTTGGAATACTTTTATATTTGACTTTAGTCCAATGTGCATTTATCGTTTATACCGCGGAATTGTACATAAAACCGAGCTTTTTCTCCATAAAAATCTTCTTTATCTCCTCTCTTCTTCCATAACCCTCCTTCAGAGTTCGCTTAAAATATTACTCTAAGGGTGGGTTTCACGATATTAGTCTTTAAAGCTAAAGCTCACAGAAGTGAAGACACTGTGATACATAATGAGACTCTTTCGTCTCGAATTGGCACAATATTTGTATTCTTTATAAAGTTGGTCATGAATGAGTGATAATCTGATGGTAATCAGATCACGTTCAGTATTAGGCTGTAGGCTTAGAAGTACCATCATTTTGTGCCTTGTACGTAATCAAATTAATATATAATATACAAAGGACACTGAAAGCATTATATAACCTATATAAAAATTTAAAGTGGAAGGTAATAAGATCGTAAACACATACCGTCAACTTCAAACCCAGTAGCTAGCGTGCTCAGCTCCTCCATGAGTATTTTGAGACAAGCGACGAACTTCAACTGCTGCGCCATGATGTCGACAGATGGCGTTTCATCGACATCATTTTCCACAACTCCGTTAACTACGGGCTCCTCTGGATCTGCAGTATTGTTGATCTTCATTTCTAGCGGTGGTGTAGAAGCACCTGAACCTTCAGATCTGAAGAAAATACATCGGTTAAAGTAATAGAATAGTTGACCAATTACCCTTTGTACACATCTATGTAAAATCGGAACTAAGCTTGACATTTTATGAGTTCTAAATCACACTCTGTTACTGAACAACGATGAAAGGTTAAGGGGCATTTTTGAGTTAGGTAGTGCTATTATACACCTAGCAGCCAAACTCATTTCTTTCCACATTTTGACATACTGCTTAATTACTATTCGGGTTACAAAGTTAGGTCACTAGCTACATTGTTTCAATATACCACAGATTTTTTTATCAGTTCACGAAGTCAACAGTGAACGAAGTTGCGGACACCAAGAAAACCTTTCATCATCTTTCTTGGTTTTAGATGTTTACTTCTCAAAACAATACAATTAATTTGGCTGGGAAATACAATTTTCACTTACATGTCAATTGTCGGAGCATTATTGGAAATAGCAAACGGTGTGTGAAGGTATTTACGGTCAAAATATTTGGTGTTGGGAGGGTACTATTAAGTTTAACAAGACCAACAGTAGAAACACAAATTCAAACTATTTGATAACAACAGATCTTAGGCACTTAAAAGCCATATACCTACTTATCTAGTCTTTAACTATAACATGTTTAAGTCTTATTATATTATTTACGTACCCTTTATCAGCGTCGTCATCGTCCCAACTGAGGACCAGTTCATCGTTCTTTGTGACGGCGACGGGCGCGCCCCAGTCCACTTCGGGTGTTGCGCCCCAATCCACACTGGTCTCTTCTTCCTCTGTGCAATACGTATATATGGAATTTTATACGTGGTGTTATGAAATATATCCATATTTATAATATTTTCGCAGTTGCTCGGGGTTGAATAGAAGACGATAATGTCAGTATGTCTGGAGTATTGTGAGGGGAGGGAACTAATGTGTTTTTGTTTAAATTCATAATGATACACACGTATGCTTACGCCTGTATTCGCCGAAGGGGTAGGCAGAGGTTTGGTAATACTAACACTTTTAAGTGCAAACGTGACGGATGATGAGTCTAATGCCTTAAAATTCATAATTATATTACTCTTTATTGGTGTTCATTTGTACTAATTGGCTTTCAGTTGTACTGATTATTTAAGTCAATAAAAGTAATAACAATAAACAAATGAGAAGTGTCTTTGTCCGTCTGTTACCTTTCCTCCGAATAAACCACAGAATCGATTTGGCTTAAATCTCTTGGGCGGACAATCTCGCGGGTAAAATCTAGTTATATAACAACTCGAGAGCAATTTCAAAGTGAGAAAACACAAAATAAACTATACAATACAATACACTGACAAATCATTCTGGTATTTTAAGTCTAGATTCTAGATGTTCCGCGGTCGTTAGCATTTAGATGCAAACGACCGCTAAGTGTTGAGTGTAAATAAGAACAGGCTATTTCATAAAAAAAATTAACCTCAACATGACAAGTGGAGATACCAAAACAACAAGAACCCGAATTACTTTATAAGCTGATCATTAAGGTAGGTCCATTACAAACTATTACCATGACATGACAGATATTACCAAAAACAATATTCTTAAACAACCTACGAACTGTTTCTCGAACGGTGGTAGCCAAGTAATAAATAAATATGATTGGACATCATCATTGAACAATGTTCATGTTTTACAATAAAACTTTGTAAGTTGTTTGCGAGTACAGATGTTGTCAGAAGTTATGAGTGCTGACCTAGAACGCTCAGTTTTATGAGTCTTTATATATCTGTCTGTATGCCGCGACGCAAATATAATACATGCGCAGTACAATAAACCCTCACTAATATAGCTGAGCGCTCATATATCGTGAAGGCACCCGTAGTCATGGTAACTTGATTGGTTACTCGTTTGAATTACAAGACAGGTACCTGTCGAGAAACATTATCGAGGCTTATTCCCAGATATCTATAATGTTATTACCACGACCTTCACGGCTTTTGTTTTGGTGTACAAATGAATTCTCACGCAATCCAAGAAATTTAATTGCTGTGGAGGTTTCGAGAGTTAATGTATGAGGGTTTATTTTTCTAAATCTATGGGCTGTGGATGTCTGAGATTTAAACTTTTCAATGTATAAAGCAACTAGTGCAAACTACCCACAATTAATCTAAAAAAAAACAAAACACAAAACAAATAAAGCACAGTGACGTACAAACTGAGTTGAATGGGTCGTACTTTTGGCAGTTTCCTCGACAATGTGTCCCGAGTGTATGACAGCCTCGTCGAGAGAAGGTGCGGTGACTACGTGACGTGGTTTCTCATCCCGCACTCTCGCCGGCAGTTTCGAGAGCACCTCTAGGGCCAGCGCTGGACATCCAGCTTTGAAGTGCCCGTGGGCAGTTTGGAAGTACAGTCGGCGTTCCAGCCGCGTTATACCCTCTTCGGGATCTTGTTGGAATAGTGCCAGTGTACCTCCCTACGCGACAGAAAAAACCATTTGTTACGTTTTCTTACTTCTAATACGAACTTACTTGAGTCCCTTATACACACAATACTAAGATAGTCCTGGGTTTAAGAGCAACTCCATCTCTTTCTGTAATACGGATTTAAAAAGGGATGGACATAGTTTCAGAGTTTAGTCTATTCTTCGCTTAAACCACGTTTTGTAATAAGTGTTTCACAATACAAGTTTTAAACTCACAGAAGACAAGCTCTAGATTAAATGAACGAAAATAAACAGACATCAAGAGCACTGTCAGGGTCGCTATATCGATCTCGCTGCGGACAGAGTATTCTTATTACAAGTTTTGCACCTATTTTATAATCTATACTCTATGCGTCAAAAGCACGTATTTTATTACATACTATTTTAAAAAAAATATTTTATAACATAGATTAGGAAATCTATGGAAAACTCGTAGTAAGGTCAGGAAACATATCATCACTATATCAATTCGAGCCGTCCAGTATTATTTGCATGTAAATCTAGCATCACTTTGCGGTTCGTTTCTGAGATGATGTGTGGTTCAACTTTCAGGGGTACAGCTTTATATACAAAGTGAACTAACCTGACTAGGCAAGTTATGCCTCTTGAGCCTGGGATGTGTACGTAGGTACACGTAGAAGTTGAACACGCTGGGCACTGGTTCATTATCCCTTGCGGCGTGGAGTCTGCCCGCCGGACTCAGTAGCGTGCCTAACGCGTCGCCGTAACGTTTCAGCTCCCATAGAGCCATCGAACGGACGAACGGGTCGGGGTGAGCATGTTCTAAATCTACTTCACCGTCACCGTTTTCACCTCTGTTGAAAAAATGCTGGCGTAAAAAATCGTCATCAACTTATTTTGTTAGTAACTTTCATACGCAGAATTGACGCCCGTGTGTAATCTATACACTATAGGGAACGCTATTAGTCAGTAATTACGACGCATTATATTAGTGAAGAATCGTTCCAGTATCTTTGAGTTTATTCATTACCAACATTAATAAATCTTTTTAACTATTCAAGTAACGTTACGGATCTTTCATAGTAAGCATGACGTTAATTCTCACCTCAGTAATTATTTCTTAAAAAGGATTCATATTAAATGATATGGGGAATAAATATGTGGTCCTAATAAAAAAGCGATAAATGTGCGTATTCATACATTTTGACTCACCCCAAAATCTCATCCATAAGCAATTTCTTCAAGCTCGGCGGCAATGTGGTGTCGGACTCATACAAACGCGCTACTACCATCGCAAGTTGCAAATCTCCTAGACGCGTGATAAGCACCTGCAGGTATAAATACGAGGATACGTCATTAAGACAGTTGCATTACATAAATTCAATCAAGTAGTTTAACGAAATAACATTCTGGGATATCTAAAGGGGTCATCAAATGAAAGTTGTTAGCTTAGCGTAAACCTTTACTGTAAAAAAGACACACCAAGTCCTCGCATTAATATGATCTGCCCAGTAAACCCGACTTGTCAAATGTTCCAGACAAACTATTAAAAAGAAAAGAAATAGAGAAAAATGTACCTCCAATGCGTCTTTAAGAGCTCCGCCAAGCAAGAAGAATGCCGCAGCATGCTCGAAGCGTTGTTTCCCGAGCAGAACGAAGGCGTTCTTCAACGCGGCCTTACGCCAACGGTCTTCCGTAAAGTCGTTTGAGAAGAACTATAATTATATATGTATGTTAAAAAATTAAAATATATGTATGTAGTGGATTAATAACCTAGGCCATATATTTGACTTGCGTATATATCTGATTGTAGAATAAGTTTTTTTTAATCTTTAATAAATTTACTATTGTTCAATCAATACATTTGTATAATGTTAAACATCAATCCCAACATACTCTTACATTTTCAGATTTGAGTAATTTGTCAAACATTGATAAACAAAACCAGAAAAGTATCATTACTGCCTATTTTGTCTTTGTCATGAAATGTAGTAATGATCAAACTCACCCCAGTCATCTTTTCATCTCTATTGGATCGGAACAATCCCCAGAGCAGCATTCTCTTCTTCATAGCGAGGTAGTACAGGGCGGCGTCCATCGGGTCTTGTTTCTGCATATAAGCCGCCCGGGCGAGCCGTTCTACGCATGTGCGGAGTAATTCTCCACGAATCCACCACCCGACACCTATGAGACATTTGCAATTTTGTATTATATCTCAAACCAAGCAAAACTAAGTTCTATGGGAACAGTAGCAGACAGTAACGGTACTCGCGGAAATCACAGAAATATCTGCTCTCAGCAGAGATCTTAGTATCGAAGCCTGCACCAGCTTACCGGTTAATCAGTTATCATTCTGTCAATCATCAATGTCAATATCAGTACTTCTTAGTATTCATTATTATTTAGATAGGCACTTTTTTTAAATCAACGTTACCGATTACAAAGACTTAGGAATCTATATATCGCAAAAATCCAATGATGCAGTTTTAATATCCGTGAAAATCAGACCCAAGAATCCATTGAATATTTTTGCTTTCCATTTGCATAATGACCCCTGCTATTACGACAGTATTTAGTTTCATTAAATGTTTGAATGTATTTACACTACAACTATTTCGCTCACCCAGCTCCCTCATAGTACTCCATTTGGGTTGTCCCTTCGCGTATCCAGGCACCAGAGCTAGCAGTTGCTCGTGTGTTTCAGAATGGAAGGCCCACACAAGGTTGCAAGTGCCCACGCCATTCCTCTGTAACGTCGCACGCTGGGCGAGCGGTAAACAACGCAGTAGGTAGCCGTAGTGTTTCATCGCGAGTAAAAAGCGAAGACCGCAGTCGTCAAGGGAATCTGCAAAATATTTAGGTTAATTTCTATCGAGTTTAATCCGTGCATCAATATGGGATTGCTCGTGCAGCCGACCTGCCGTACTGTAGTCCGGTGTGCCACACCCCGACCATGCTCAATGCCCTCCTAGATGCCAACCCTGAATGTGGTTTGTTTGCGGATGCTTGGAACTATATTTTGTCTGAATGTTTGAGATTCTGTGAGGTTAAGTATGCGAGAGTATCAACAATTTTATAAGTGTGTATTTTATAAGGCATAAGATCACCGTTTTAAAATGTCAATGTTAATTATTGTAATTGGTATGTCCGTAATAATTAATTATAAATAAATAAAATGGATTATAGGACTATAGAACTAACAACTAAAGAGTAATAGTAACCATAGACAAATCGTATATTCGGGCGGGTACGTACAGGTTTAAATTTTAGCTTCTGTTAATACGCCATAACATTACCTGGTAAAACCTCCTGTCCAGTTCCTTGTGAAACGTCAACGCGTGCGTTAGCTGCAAATCTCTCAGCGAAGTCTGCATCGCATGTCGATACCGTATCGGCTAACGCCAGGAGATGCATTTGATCCAGTGAGCTTAGCCCGGGCAGGTGAGTGTGAGTCAGTAGGCGAGAGAGAATGCGGCCTGATGAGATACGAAAACAATGTGATTACATTTAATTTAAAAAAAACGAAGCCCAAATTAGGACTACTTTTACCCTTTTAACCGAGGATTATCTTAGGCGCTGTTTTTTTATAAGAGCATTACGGTTTAAAATCCCGCAGTGTTTGCTAAGCCACCGCAATCCTAATCCTAACATGCTTTGGACTGCAGATGACACCGACAGCTGTCCAGAAAATTTAAAAAAATATATAAATTTGAAGTGAGACAGTTTTGACTACGAAATAACATAATTTTCTAACTTAGGCATTCATTCGTTACAATATTGCTATAAGACATTAGGTTACACTTATTATTTTCCCGTTTCGTTGGGAGGGGTTACATGTAGTCAAATAAAATGTTGCTGGTCCTGTTGCTGTTGAATTGATCTGAAAGATTTTCATAGAAGAGAAACGAAAGACAGAGGGTTACTCGGCTTACCTTGTCTAAGGCCAAAGTGAGATAGTGCTTGTCTCTCCGGCATGGACGGACGTCGATCGACTTCCTCATCATCACCTAATAACAAGGCATCCAGATCTTCATCGGTGTCCATTGTGCCTTCAAACAATTCATTGTAATCCTGAAAACAAGCTTATGTTTCATATACACTGCATGGTTACTCGCTAGTGTCAAAAGAACCATAGAGAAGTTGGACCCCTTTGTTCAAATTAAATATACCCAAAGAGCAATTTAAAAATTGATACTATTCTTGCGTTATCAATAAAAAAAAACTAATTGGGGAGATTAGAACATGATTTACTAATGAAAATTTAATAATTGATCCTAAATACCTTAGCTTCCTGAATAGTGGACGGATTGTGGGGCGACTCCTTATCCGCCACCAATAACGTCCAGAGCGGCAGCGGCGGGACCGATGTCAACTCGGCGTAGTCTAACTGGACGTCTTCTGTTATCTATATGGTAGTTATAACACTTTACATATAGGTCCATTTTATTTATGGTATTAAAACACTGAATTCATTTAAAATCCATATGCAAAAACCTATACCGCCTTCTGATAACAATCACAATAAATTTGAACTTAAAGTAAGCAAAGCTACTTAAGATTAAAATATATGTGAATACAGATGTGGATATGTTTACAAAAGAAGAACTAAAATTTATTTTGCATTCTAAATAACATAAAGGCGTGTTATTGAAGATAATCGTAAACAAAAGAGAACAAGGCATAGTTTAGCTGGATATATTGTGAAATCCCTTATAAGAAAATGAAGATAAAGTAATATAAAACAATTACTTAAAATCAACAATATTTAACAAACACAAAAATAACATCGATACACTTACAGACTCACACATGAAAGCTCATGGAGCGAAAGCAAGCAACTCTTTGACTTGATTGATATAATGAATTAAACGGAATGATTCTATGTGCGATGGACACTTTGAACGTAGGTTTATTTTCCAGATGCTTCATTTTCATGTTTGTAATTATTTTATAATCTCATAAATGCTGAGATTTTTGTCTCTTTCGAATCTTTTATTTGTATGACGATAGCCATATTCAAACAATCTGTCACGATAGAGAAATGGCAAGAACAAACCATTTATTATAGATCACTCAGATACTACTTGTTTGAAAAATATCTCCCTCTTTTTGTGATATAGATTCGAAAGGGATGCACATAACTTAGTCACGAGTTTGATCTGATCTTCGCTTGAACCATGTTTTGTAATAAGGGGGTATAATATCTAGAATGTTACAGGCGAGCTGAAACTGTCCCTGAATCTGAGGAGAATGTTTGCAGCGTTCATAGTGTATACTTATTCCTGATGACAAAAATAAAACATCTGGTTTAAATAAGGTATAGATAAAGCAGCACTTACCTGCGCAACGCCATCTAGCGGCGAAGCAGCGCCGGCGGCGAAGGACACCGACAGGGTGCGCGACCGCGACCATCCGCGCTGCAACACACGTGCGACATGCAGTGGCGAATGCGATTTATTATCGCACGTGCGTCTCCTTACCGTGACTTGTTTATTTTGATACATGCACTATTGTTTAACGTGTATACTTCACTGTCCCAATTATTGGTTTTGACAAGATCAATGCAACGAAACTTCGACGTACATGATATATGACCTTGTGTTTTAACGTTGCTCAGAATATGGTGATATTTTTTTTGAGGCGGGTTGTAGTTGAACTCGTTTCACAACAACACCGATTCCGCCAAATGCACATTAAAATTTCAACAATATTCAAACATGTACAAACCTATACTTGGGATACAGATACATATTACGTGTATTTTTATTCAACAAGACATAATTTTAATCATCTTATTTATTACGCTTAAGTTTAATTTGTAAATAACATCGAAACTCAATTCATACAACGAATAAGTTCAAATTAAAGAAAGCCAGTAAACCAAATATTTTTTTGGTTTAACAGCATATTTTTAGTTCAACAGTATTGCACATCGCATGCCTAAATAAATAATTGTGTTTTTTTTAAATTGTTCCTGCGACACACACAATGCGTACAATACAACAACATTTAATATAATAATAATATGTACATGTCGAACACGTAAACACTAAACAAGTTATAATTTTGTCTTGTAAAAATATGCCAGTAAGCAATGTGCTAAGTGTACTCAATTAGACACAAGATGGATAAATGTAAAGCCTGGAACTCAATTTCTTAAATCTGAAATCTAAAGATAGAAAATGAGTGAATTTTATTGTAAGCCGCGAGTGCACAATACATGTGGCATCGATGCAAACGCGGCCTTATAGATTCCCATGCACACTGTATCTATCGAATTGTAGGTAAATTGTGTGCTAGGGATGCTGAGTTTTTGAAAACAGGCGTGAATTAACAGTAAAATATCTATGTTACCTGTCTGGATAAACTGTCTTCATCGCCTTGTGAACTACGGCCGGTGTAGCTACCTCCGATACATCTGTTTAGGGATTTACATCTTAATTAAAATTATTCGGTGACAAATACGAGAACATTATGCGGCAGACTTACACATCTGCATATATACGTTAATAATACCTTACATTAGCCTAAAGGTGCTTTTCCATCAGTCATGTAAGAAGATGCATAGAGAAGTATGTGTTTGTTAAGATACAAGAGATATACTACGATCAGCATGGCTAGGTAAATAAAGCGGTCTTATTGGTTTTAAGCACAGCATTTTCTCTCATCTTTGGTGAAAAGGCACCCTAATATTGGACATGCATTATCGCAAATGTTAAATGTTACCTGACGAGATGTGCCAGGATTGCCTTCACCCATCTAATCTTCCCGCTGTTGAGGAGCTCCATTAGTTGTTTGGGATGGTACTGAGGTAGGACAGGGCACGCCATTTGCGATGCTTCAAACAATCCATAGTCGGGCATATAGTCGAGGAGAGGCTACAACGAACAAACATATGTGTAAGAGGAACAATTATAAGGGGAAGAGTGAAGTAGCGCTCCACAGCATATATCCAGAGATATCGACATTTCATGTAATTTTATATCAGTTTGTAATAGTTTTAGAATAGGGAAAGAGTCCCTGCCTGCCTGTTTGTTATCTTTTCTAAGCCACTGGACCTATTTGGCTGAAATTTGCTATAGATATGAGAGCTGTGACCCTAAAGACGGACGTAGGGTATATGGTAATAAAAGGTAAATTCATATTCCTTTACTTTCACAGAAACAAATTTTATGGATACAATACCTGCGGCTGATCCGGTTGCGCCTTATTACGCCTCCTCGCGTCACGTTCAAGCAATTGCAGGTTGATCGACGACACTCGCTGTAAGTGTGGAGCCGACACACGCAGATCCGAATCACGAAGAGCTCGGGATTCACCGCCTTCTTCTATCTCCTGTGCCATACAGATCACGTATGAATAGATGTTTTATTTCACGAATAAGTGTCGTGTCTTATGACACTGAGATAAGGATCAGATTGTTATAGTTTATTGATATGAATTGCCGTAATGACTTTAAAGTAAATTCACGTTTACAAACAATCAGCGAGACCGATTGTAATACTACCGTCAAAATTGTTCCTCCCATTTACTTGTAATAGGGAGAAATAATTATGTGATTGAATTTGGAATTTACGACAAAAAGGATTGAACACTTTGGTGTTCAGTTACGCGTGATGCTAATAAATTGTTACTAGTGTGAAGCAATGATTAGATAATGAAAAAGTTGAAGTAAACGTACCCAACATCAATCTTACCTGAATACCAGCACTTCCAGAAGCCGACGCCTGGTTCTCGGGCTTCCACTGGGAATACACGTGCATTTCGGAGTCCATTCCAACTACTAATATGCCATCGCGAACCCATGATATCTGCATGGGTAGCGGTGGTAGGCCATCTGCAGTCTTCAACTCAATGCGACGGAGCTGCATCCATCTGATCTCTTCGACGAATATAGGCGCCGCGAGGGAAGACGCCTTGCGCAGGATTGGACGGTTGTTGTTTATAGATTCTTTCATTGCCTGTCAATGGGATAAATCGTTTAATGCTTAAGGCTAGCTAGGCTAGGTCAGCTCTGAGATGTTTACAAGTGTCTTATTAGGGCTTAAACTGAATAAATCGACTTTATTTACTTTGAAATTAGAATCCATAAGGAGTAATTATTCAAAGTAGAATTAGTCATGAGAACAATAGTAATAAGCAAAAACCCGCTATAGCTCAAAAGTGGGTAGGACTTATCAGACAATATTTAATTATATAAATCACACACAATATCTCGTATTAAAAAAAAATGTTATTGAAAGTCAAAAACATTTACCTTCAAGTTAGCCTGCGCCAAATCACTGGAAACAGGTGTGAAGAGTAGCACTCTGGAGCCTACAGCCACAGTCAGTATATGCGAGCCATCTTCCTTGGACACCCAGTCTAGTTGCACAAGATGTTTCTGCGTCAATGGGCACGTATTCCCATTTTCCATAATGCTTTTGCGTAAAGACTGTAATGTACTGAAGGAGGGCACTGCTAGAAGACCCGCTGATTTACCCGTGTCGCCCTCGCCGTTGCGATTGTTACGGCCTTCGTCCGACGACAAGGTTTGCAGAACCTATAACGTTGAACGAATTCATTCCACCGCATATTTGGCGACTCTTCTCAAACACGATTAAAGAGTGAAAGGTGAGATTAGCTAACTAATAGGGACAGTAAGGTTTCCCGTGCACTGAACTGGATTGAAAAGATTGATAGATGTAGATAAAACGCAAGGCAAAAAGTTTTGTTTACGTATGTAGATGTTTACAGATAGGTGAGAAAAACCTAGGAAGCGTTAGTGTGCAAGATGACATGGCTAGAATGAGAGTGATACTGATACGGGTGCTGATAGAGAGAAATAACAGGAGGATAATGATGATGGATAGATCGAAGCGTAAGCATGAAAAATTGCACTTTATGTTTCCCATGCGTATGTATCTTTTAATACTTTTTGTGTAATTCGGATATAAGAAAACATGCATCACATTATAAATCTTTACCTGGTTCAACCTCTGCTTCTTTTGCATGAACGACGTGTCATGCAAGTAGGAGAGGTCTATCTGCGTGTCAGCACAGACCCCGACCCGGGGCAAGCTGACATTCCTCAACGGTATAGTATCTTCGAGCAGCCACTCCGCTCCTCCGGTACTCTCACACTCGTAAACGCAAACGCACAAGTTCACGAACCGAGCGTCCGGGTTTGCGTTTGTGGTTGCACTTCCCACCTTGGGTCGGGTGAATGACCGGCCACATTTGTAGGCACACGCTATGCGGCCTGAGTAAGCCGCGCTGATGTGGAGTGGTTGACCTAGAAATTTAATAAAATGACCAAATTCTTATGGTGCTCACACACTGCTGTCAGAAAATGATTTCTCAAAAACACAAATTAATAATTTGTCATCATAGTTATTTATCAAAAAAAAAATTAACTAATTCCAAGATTGCATCCTAAACTAGCATTATATAAATAATATAAATTACCTGGAATGTCTATCGTAGATTCTTGATCTTTGTTCATCATTTCCCATTCTTTCCAAGCGTATTCAAATTCATTGTCGTCTTTCTTCGTTACGTTACACTTCCAAAATCTGAAATACATAATGTTCAGCTATGGCGTATAAAAATTGTATTGCAATACTATTATGTTAAGAGCTTGCCTAGCATATCGCGATCGAGCTAAATAATGCTTCCTTAGAGTAGTATTGTGTTCATGTCGTGAGTAAAATAGCCAGTGCTCTAAAGTCTATGGAGGCGCTGTCCTAGTATAGTGCATTCGTCTCCTACCATATTGGCACAGTGATTCTACTCTTTATTAGGAAGTAGAGTGCACAAGTGACATCTGTCGTGTTGGTCGTGTTTATAGGACTACAGTAGCCGTTTATCGTCTGTCGGAGTACACGATTGTTTGCCAACTATGAACCACACAAAAAAAATTGCAATTTTTGTAGAATTTTGTTTCATAATTTACCTCAAAGTGCTGTCAGAGCAAGCCGTGGCCAGTATGTAAGGAGCTAAGCACGCTGGGTAAATTGAGGCTGAACTGAGGTGTCCCGCGGCTGGAGTTGCGTGGATCACATCTACCCCGTCTGGTAGCGACAGAGGGCATTCACACACCTAGAATGATGGATCAGAATTAAAAACATTATTCATACAAAAAAAATTGTCTTTTCCTCTAAAAGATTTTCCTTGTTCTTGTTACTCTGTGACAGATCCAAAAAGTAATGCCCTATGCGGTACCGATTCGATTATACAATGTGTATCGATTCCACGCTGGAACGAATTTATATTCGATTTCGTTTCCTATATTGTTTAGATTTTTAGCCTCTTCACTTGTAATTCAATGGACAAAGTATAAAATGCGTAAATATTAACTTTAAGACATGGACGGAGGCAATGATTTGTTTCACATTACAAAAAATATATCGTCTTTGAATTACTTCTCAGAAATATGCAGGTTTCCTCACGATGTTTTCCTTCACCGTATAGCACGTGGTGTGAAATCACTGTACATAAGTTATTTAGAAAAACCCATTGGTACAGACCCCGCTGGGATTCGAACTTGCGTCGCTTGCGTAGCAGGCGACTTCTCAAACCTCAAGGCCACCACGGCTCTAAGTAAATGCAGTCAAAACTATTAGCTACACAGGGGTAGACATATGAAACTTCTTGGTTTGAATACCATTGATATTTGAAAGGAAGCCCATACCTTCTTGGTAGTAATGGAGAGATGTGAATGGCCAGTGCCAGGAGGCGGCCCGCGGTCGTTGTCCATCGACACGGAGTTCTTGCGAGACTCGCCCTCCTCCTCTTGAACCAATGCACTATCTGGCACGTACATCATACTGTTTGTCAGGTCATCTGCAAATACATTACAATATTTTTATTAGAACGGATATATGTACGGATTTTGATAAATACTGACAAACATTGTACTTCTCACGGATCGGCACAATGGTTTGTTAACGCACACAACTTTGAGATTTTATAAACCCTTTCTCGACTTTAAAAAAGGAGGATGTTGAAGAGAAACTGACACCGGTTTAACCCAGATTACCCATTTTCTTCGTAAAATGGTTTACGAATGTCAGATGGCAGTCGCTTCATATAAAACTCAAGTGGTCACATCGGGTTCAATCAAGTGCCGACGTACGGGATAAGACTAGGGAGATAGATGTGAGGAATTCCAAACAAACATGAAATTAACCAAAGCGGTGGAGATAATAACATTGAAGATGGCAATTACCTGCGGGATCCGCCTGCGAGGATACAGTAAGCCTCCACATGTGTACAGTGGAGCCTCCGTCAGTCCTCTCCAGTACGACGATGTAGAAAGGCTCGCTGAACACTGCAGCCTTTCGCAAGTCTACGATCGCTTCAAGGCCCGCCTCCGTGATAGTGTTCGCCTCCGACCCTTCCACTCCGGAGTCACCATTGTCGCAGTCCGTTGTGCGTTCACCTGGAGTTGTAAGCATAGTTAGCAGCAATATAATACGTTTACTTTAAAGAATTTATATAAGTAGTGTACTTTAATTGGATGTTATTAGTATAGTTTTGTATTGCATGAGTTCATAGATGTGTAAATGGCGAAAAATGGCGAGGAAACCTGACGCCACACACGTCAGAATAAAAAACTACGTCTTTTAAATGTTTTCGCGCCGGGCATCAGTATTATTATGATTTAAAGTTCCTAATATGGTTGTTTTGCCTTCCTTAAACATTTTTATATAAATACTACAATTAATGTGGCAGTCTATCGTTACTTGCGCATTAGATACCTTATAAAGAATAGAATCCCCTTGCCATACAATTGTTTAATCAGGAATTATACACAGTAAGAGACGACAGGGTCCCAATATAGCTAGCAGCGCGTCTCCACTCCTTTCCCAAATGGACCCAATACTAAGTAATAACTCTAAGGTAGCATTATTTGTACAACAGCTCGCTGATACGCTACAGATACGCACCAGTAATGAGTTGTTCTTGGAAGACGTGCAGTAACTGTGTGTTATGCCAGTCGTGAGTGGCGTCAGCGATCGCGTGTAATTGTATGATGGCGCCGGGTCGCGCCGTGGACTGCTGCGACACTATCTTGATGCGGTCGTGGAGAGGCACCCCGCCTGCCTCCTCTACCGTAGACTCCGATGACATTGACATCGTGTCGTGCTGCACAATACAAATTAACATTTTGTTTATTTAATTATTTTTCATTTAAAAATAATAAATAGGTAACTAAAAACTAATTACAAGTAGAAAACTTGGCCCAAATCGGTGTCTCTCGGGATCGTGCCAAGAAGCCTGGCAGCATTGCCACGTTGAATAGCAATGCTGATTCTCTGAGCGAGAAAAGCCCCAGCCCGCTTGTCACGAGAAGCTTCTACCAGACGACGTGCAACCTCTTTTGCCAGCCATTTTGTTAATAAAATGAAATATTTCTAACAAATTTACTTGATATCGAACAATAGATTATAGGGAACAACAACGCCCTATTACGAGTTTTGCACCGTATCCGTAATCTATAAATAAGCTAGAGTCCACTGCACATGATAATTTTTTTTGTAAACGTTGGGAGGCGCTATATGATTTCTCATACAAATATTATAAGGGTCACCTTTCAATATTTGTAGCTAACGTCAGCTTGCGAATATAGATATCAAAAAACGATGCTAATCTCGTAATACTGAAATTGTTACTGCATGTGTAGACATCGACATATACTCACTCTTACCATAACAGGTAAGTAAGTTATGAATATTTGCACCCAGCAATGATTGAAACAGCGACTGTTTATACCAAATGCAAATGTTAATATTTACATCTTAATTAATAATGTCTATACCAACATACCAAAACATCATTATGACGGCGTTCCGAGGTGGCAATTTCAGCGAGCAAAGTACGGGCATCTATGACCGCTTGGAATACTCTTAAGCTTTCACCGTCGCTAGCCACAAAGCACGCGGACGGCGAATTTGATAGATTACCGAGCGTGGAGCTGCAACAAATTAACATGAAAATGATGCGTCAAGTGTGATAATAATGTAATTCTCCTGTGAAATAAAGATGCTCACGGGATAGATGATGAAGGTTCCATCGTGTTTGAAACAATATGCTAGCTCGTGCACATACAAATTATGTAAATTGTATACTTAGTATATTTAACTCAATAGTGCTACCTTTCCCGGACACTTTGATTATTGAAAAAGATATCCGACGTGGTTTTTTAAGCGCGCACATGAAGTACTTCAAGAATGGTGTGGAAATATCTTTATAGGGCAAGTTATGCCAGTGTCGCACCGTCAGTGGACGACGGTTACCCTTAACATTTAGGCGGGCCATATGCTTTGAAGTCATCTTTGCGAAATGCAATTGGATCCGGTAGTCTTTGAGATAAAGCTTAAGATTATTTGCAGAAGAAATCAGATTTGCATAAGAAGTAATATTAACCTGGGTAGTAAGGTAGGTAGCCAAGCGACGTTGCTGAATGCAGAGAGGTGCGGCGAGTTGACCCTGGCCAGTTCGGAGACGCCCCCGGACTTGCCCAGAGGACCGACGCACTCCACGCGCCACATTATCAACTCCGAACACAATCCTCCCGCCGCCGCTGAGTCTTCTGACTTACGCGTGTCACGGTCGCTGTCTGAAATTACTATTTATTAATTGCTAATACTAACTATAGGTGCCATGACGAGTTTGGAGCGTAAGAAAATAATAGGGAGTACTCCGCATCATTCTGTTCGCGCTCGCTCCAGACAAAGCCAAAAATGTATACAATTATGATATAACATGATATTTCATTGAGAACTTGCATATTTGTTCAGTATCATTGGTTGATTGATCTCAGCCGAGAGAATTTAATGATAAATAATAGTCTTATAGGATAAGTCCTCACATATCAATGTTGTTTTTCGATGTTCTTCTTCAAAAACGATATATACTATGATTAAATTCTAGTAATATATGTATTTGGCGTATTTAGATAGAACACTTATTAAATACCGTACTTACAATACCCTACATGGTACAATTAAATACCGTAATATTTTAAACTTGAATTTTTCATTCTAATTTATTACGATACGGAACAACTTGACTTACCAGATATATTGTGATGGCTCGTGGTAAGCAGCAGTGGTAATACTGGGTGGCATGTGATGTCGTTGACTCTAAACCTATGACCGGACGCTCTGGACGCGTGACCTATTGATAGCACCTGTCAATTCAATACATGTATCATATCGATCAATTAAGTAAGTAAGCTTCTGAAATACATATTTGAATACTGGTAGGAATCTCGCGGCAAGTCGTATTAAATATACTTAGGTTTAATCTGGATTCCATAACCAATTTTCGATAAAATCGATTCAGTAGCTTAGCCCCGATAAGGTGATATATACAGATAAATTCGGATATTATATACTAGCTTAGATGCACGACTTCACCTACGTAATGATTAAAAATTCCCTATGTCCACAACCGTATTCCTATAGTAAATTACATCAAAATCGATTCTGATGTAATTTACTATAGTGAAATTGATATTAACAACGTTAAGTAAAAAAATTGCGAACGATAGCAACCACATCGAAAAAGAGAACTGACAAACCTGTGAAAACTTGGACTTGTCATCGAATGTCAGCTGCCAGAGGTTAAGCGTGCCGTTTGTGTGGTTGGTGACCATCGATATGACCGGCGCGGAGTCTAACACGTCGCCTTCCTGGTTCTCACCGAGGTCCTCCGTCGCTATACTCGTCTTGCGCTGCATATCATTGTTGTTCTCTTCACGGTGACCTGGGACAAGTTTTTTTTATACCAAGCTAACCAATATACAACCCAACTGATGGCAAGCTTTTACTGTAACCCCATGAACGCTTAACCTAAACATTGGCTGCTGAAGTACAATAGTCACCGAAGGCGTTTGTGTGTAAAACGTATGTGAGCACGTCGCACTCCCGTTGATTTTTATTGATTTATTTGTGTTTACAACCGGTAGGTCCACATTACGTCGAATACGAACAAGTTAAAATGAGGAGCTCGTGGCACAGTTGCTATTGCGCATATCATTTGATCAGTGAAGTTAAACAACCCTAACACTAACTTTAAAATTGGATGAGTGACCTCCGTGCCTCGAAGAGCAAGTTAAGCCGTCGGCCCTGGTTGCCAATTTATCATCTTTGGCAATCGTTACAGGTCAGTTGGAGGTCTAAAATAGTCTGACAACTGGTTAAACCCAAATCACCGATTTTCCTCGTCAAAGGAGTTGCGAATGTCAGATGGCAGCGCTTCGTATAAAAATCAGGTGATGAGCCACATTGGAATTAAGTGCCGACACCAACAATGTGTGGGATAAGGCCAGGGAGATGATGATGAACAAGTTATAAAAGTTTACCTGTTGAATGTACAAACTAGTCAGGTAAATAGCATGCTAGTAATTATTACGACCCTTAGACTTTAATTTATCCAAAGTATATAACACGTAGATCCAGCAAATCATGCTTGATTTGTGCTGTCTTAGATGTGACGATGTTGTGGAAATTACAGACAGATTTGGACTTTATTTCGTGCACATAGGTTCCAAAGTAGCGTGCTCATAGGACTAGCGTTGATGACAATGAGCTATAAACACTGGCCTTACCATTTTCCTGTGGATCAGTCTGTTCACCAGCATCGCCCTGAGGCCACTCAGTTTCTTCTTTCTCTTCCTGAACACTTGCTAACGGAGTTGTTACCGTTTCCGGCGGCTGTTGTTGACCTACAACAATTAAATAGTGTGAAAATCTAAAATCTGAAGGGACTTAAATTATTTCTTATAATGAAATTGTAATTATTCGATGACGACCCCACGTAGAAATGAAAGTGGGACCATTATGTAAGAATGAAATTCTATTGAAATAACCATGGTAACGGCTACGGCGATATATTTGTTCACCGCCTATGTAGTACAAAATAAATAAAGTGATCAAATTCCTGATATAAGTTGCCAAACCATAATCTATGAAGTTGCTATAAGATTATAGGAAAACCCAAGAAATTATAGACGGATGATTTATGTGAAAGATGACATGGCTAGAAAGGAAATGAATACAACATACATACACATAGGCCCCCGCCTGTATTCCCCGAAGGGGTAGTACCCAAGACGGCAATGAACTCACCCTCTGTCACGTTAATCATCTTTATTGAAAAGTGGGTGTTGTTGCTACCACACCTCTGCTCATACCTTTTGGGTTCCTTCTTGGACGGTGTGAGCATATTTATTTATATGTATATATTTTTGTATACCTGGTATAACGGGCTTAGTCCTATGTCGCACGTACAAGGGCTGCGCGGCGGCATGATACAAAGCGGCCGGAGTGCACATGGTAGTGGCGTCTCCTAGAGGGAAGGCCGATGGGATCCTCGCTGAGAACGACACTTGCGCTTGACGGATCGCTCCCGCTTGGAGTTCGTCTAACCATTCACACACCCTGGAACACAAAGAAATGTTTATTATCTAATGTTATTGTAACACTAGATATATATGCTAATATTGCAAAGAGGAAAGACTTGTTTGTTTGTAACGCATAGACACTGAAACTATTGGACGAATTAAAAAAAATATTTCACTAATAGTTTGCTAAAATATCACGAAGTAACATATATGATATCAGTTCTTTTCATGTGTTGACTTTTCGCGCGCTATTAATACATCTGCTGCTTTAGTTGTATAAAATATCATTGATATTATCCATTTTGAAAAAACTAGGATCTACACATCAAATAATTCTTCAAGTTTCAGGATAGTAATCTTTTATAGGGTACAGTTGTGCTATGTGGTTAAAAAAGGAGGTTTATACCACTTGGATGAGCTGGTGTGGTTAAATGGAAGAGGAGATCATTTTTGAGAGCTTTGCAAGGTTGCATGGTCGACTATGAGTCTATAGTTTCAAATCAAATCAAATCAAAAATATCTTTATTCGATTAGACTTTTTACAAAGTACTTTCAAATCGTCAGAAAGACACGAATACATAGGATTATACATGCTACCGCCAGGTTCGGAAGGTTGCTTTTACTGAGAAGTTTACGGTAAGAGTCATTTGTACTCCAAATACTCAGCCAAACTAATACGTAACGAAATTCATCGAAGTTGACTCGAAACATGTCAATTTTTTGGGGCATAGAAAGAGCTACATGCTTGCTATACAATAAACATAATTAATGAAGTATAGTAAACAAACCATATAAGAAAGCTGCCATCGACAGGGTGTATAGAGAACAGTAGGTCGGGGCTCTGGTGCCAATCTCGAAGCAATGCCTCTATCTTAGCGTCCAAAGAGTCTGGCAAGTGGGTGCATGTGACGTCAGTCGCTATGGAGTTTATTGACGTCGTATTTGACAGGCTTGGGTGGCTGTGGTTACCGTTGGCTAGAAGAAATTTATTTTTATTGATATTTGCTTTTTTTTTACTGTGAAATTTGCTTGATACCGACACGAGCTATAAGCACTCAGCGAAAATATTGGGAGTCACAGACAGACTCATAAAATGCTTAATGAGCATTCAAGGTCAGCTCTCATAACTTGAGACGGCATCTATATATACCCTCGAAGAGTCTATAAATAATACTTACTATTATTTTATTATTTACTCTAAGATATTAAATCCTTAATAAAATCTTTAAAACGTTACAGTATCGACACTACTATTACTGCATTTATCAGTAAAATACATGAAATACAATACCAGACATTTTCTTAAAAGCGCAATATTCTGTACTTAAAACTAACAAATTTTATCATACTACTTACTTTTATAAGTTACTAAATACGAATAAATAGATATATCAGATACATCTTCTAATTTATCTTCATACGAATATATTAACTAATTCGACTTTAGTAATGATTTATGATTGAATAATGAATATATTATAATTTACTTACATAATACTATGCACATTGCTCAAATTATGAATGCCTTAATTACAAAACAAAAGATTTTAGACTTTATTATTAATACTATAAAGCCTAAAACAGAACTGACGAAGCTATAGTTACCTGGTTGTTCATCGCTATTGCTATTGTCCTCCGACTGTACTTTAGTCAAATGGTGACTTGGCCGCCTATGTCCTAATTAGCGGCATGAAAGCATTAAGCTGCTATAAGCTTGTACAAAAAATTATATACCTTTGGCATGATATTTGTCCCGTTTGATTATAAGCACTTCATAAACATAAAGTTTATAACGAAAGGGGCTTAAGGAATTAATGAAGATAATAAGCTCTTAAATATATAAACTTGAAATGCCAACTCTGTAATAGGCTAAAAACGTTTTATTGTAAACCTCGTGCTTTGGTATTCCTGTCTTTCCCTCTGTGAAGGAACTCTGTATATCTTGATAGCGGTATCGCTGTTAATTCTGCGTGTAATATTGTTAAACAAATCATGAATATTAACAAACAGAGCATCTGATTTTGAACTGTAAAAAGTATAACGTAAGGTACATACTTGTGTCATTCTCTCCGTCCGCGTGTGCAGTGTGATCTGAACCTGAACCTCCTTCGTCTGTCTCCTCTTTATCTAATATCTGCAAACGATATTCAACTTTGACACATACGAAAATAATGTGAATTATATTTGACAATTATTAATATAGCGTCACATATTTTCTTACATACATACTAATATTATGAATGTGAAAGTGTCTCTGTTACATCTGAAACCGTTAGGCCGATTTTGCTGAAATGGTATCATTAGCTTTGACCCCAAAGACAGACATAGTAGCAAGTATTTAAAGTTATAATGAAAGCATAAATGAGTAACCTTTTTGGTTAGATCGTGTAATATAGCTTCAGCCTGGCTCGTGAAGTGCATCTCCTTATTGTGAAGCCAGTGTAAGATGAATCGACCGCCGCCGGACAAGGACGGCACTAGAGGTATATCTGTCTCCGCGTTTATTGAAGCTGCTAGGTGGAAATGAAGGCCTGGAATCGAAAATGTTTTTTTTTCCATTATCAATAAGTTCTTTCTTATAACATTATAGGCGGGTTTATTTTTTCAAAGAATGTTTAATTAAATAATTCTTGAATAAAATGGAACCACGACTGTCTAAGAGAAAAATTCAAATACGTAGTTCCTGAGATGGCGATGGCCTCACCATCTGTTATTTTCGCATATAATCATCTTGGGTTAAAGTGGATGCTGTAACACCCCACCCTTCTGGGGAGGAGTGAACATATTTGAGTGAGTTACCTCCAGTGTAGGAACTAGCGTGGTAAGGGTTGTGAAAGTCGTGAGCACTGTATGTGGATGGCAGAGTTGGTATCGGCGCGCCGGGCTGCTTGGACGATTGCGCGTTCCGTCTTATATGGAAACATGTCCTGTGAACAAAGTCAAACGATTAGCACACAATGATAATTCAATACATATTTCATAGGGTTTTACATAATTGTGTGTCATTAGATTGGGAGACGGATTAATAATATCTAAATAATATAATGAAGCTGTGACTTCTGATAACATAAATAGGGAAAGTGTTCTGTTAGGTGTCAGAAGAGGAGAGCATTATTGCGTGATCAACTGACTGTCTTATGTGGGCTCATGTTGTCTGCCTGCCTGCTATCTTTTCACTGCTGAGCTGATTTTGCAGATCTTTCGAATAAGATAGCTAAGATAGCTTGGGGTTAAAAGCTTAACCCCAAGAACGGACATAGAGTACAAACCCATTAAGCTGACGAAGTCCACTACGTCAGCAAGTACGAATCATAGAAAAGTAGGTTAAAATATGTGATGTTACTTCATGTGCTTGAGTCGCTGCATGAAGCGATGTTTGTGTCGGTGCGTAGCTCGCTGCCTGCGCGGCGGGGAGCGTGCGTGGGAAGCACAGCCTCCACCCCACTCGTCGTCGGGGACCAGGGTCTCCGCCCACACGCGGCAGATATTGTCCACGCATGACGTCACCACCACGTTGCCCACGCTGCCCCTGGGACGACGATCACACGTTACAACACACGCACATCATGGCTTTAGAGTAATATAATATGGGTAACAATTTTATTTAGAACACAGTGAATATGCTCACGTCTATTTTATGCAAAGGGGTGGGCATATGATTAGGTACTTATTTGAGGGCGAGCCTATTATCATGACCCGGGTACTAATCCAGAATCCAGGCTGTTAATGGGATGTTACAGAACACGGACATACATACATATATATACATCGATACGGAAACACTAGGGATCAAATCTAGGACCTCATTTTCCGATGTAGCATTTGCAAACACTAGCACACAGGGTTATGCAAATACGACAAAATTTCAATTTGTAGGGTAAAAAGGTTTGTTTGACTCATAGATAAGGATGTGTTACAAAGCCAGTCAATCAAAACAAACAGAAAAGGAAACCTTCAAGATCTGGTGATAACATTTATAATACAGTATAATCATGTCATTTTGAAATTACTTTGTTAAAATTCATGACATGCCACAATAGCATGCAGCATTCAATTAGACAGATTTAATAACAATGAAATCTCCACAACACACAGTGGCTGGTAAACACTTTAGTGTAATGAAACACGTACTTACTTGGGCATATATTTGCTAGTTTTGCGCCACGACAGGTGTGTCACGGCGCGAGGGTGCGCTACATAGATGAACGTGTAGTTTAGATCCTGAGGGCTGTGCTCGCCTTGCGTCTGTACCAGCACTGACAAAAAAATCATAGAGTTAGGTATACATACTTTAATTTGACCTGTATTCCCCGAAGGGGTAGGCAGAGGTGCTGTAATTATAAAACCCACTTATCACCGAAGTTGATTAATTACCTTTATTCTGGTACCAAATCTTGACAAGTCTATCGTTGATACCGGAAGTCGCGAACAGGACGCCATCGGGAGAAAACGCTAGGTGGTGTGCAGGAGTCGCGGTGTGACACTTCCATACGCATATCCAGCCCTAAAACAATACAATTATATAGTAGTAAAACTAGCTGTGCCCCGCAGTTACACCCGCATAGACTTGGTTTCGTGGGTGGCCAGCGGAACACTATTCATGTCTTTTTTAAATTAAAGTAGTCTAAGTAATTCCTTGATACATTAACAATCTGCCAAGTCCTGTTAAAATCGGTCCAGACGGTTCGGAGATTCGCCTGAACAAACAGACAGACATACGGACAGACAGACAGGTTTTTTTATGAGAGTACCTTAAATACTTTACATGTATTTAGTGATAAACAGCCAATTATGAACAGAAACTGCAATTGACGTCACGAATGTCATTCCCATACATTTTGAATCTTCAAGCAAAGCGCGACACTACGATGATGTTCCTTGTCTACAGACCCTGTACTGACCAGATTTTAATTTCAACCATGTACTTCACTGAATTAGTTTTACAATATAATTGTTAGAGTTTAAAGCTATCATAGTTGGCCCCCCGTTGTCGCTAACCATATTAAAGCGAGCAAGCGCGTAATTCAGGCACATTGCCAATTCCCGTACATTTGATAGCGTAATTTTCGACGTACATCAATGCGTACATACATTAATATACGTACATAGGAATACTAATGTGTATTGCTCGACCTTCGTCGACTCGTCTAGCAGTCGTCTAGTTAATGGCTATTTATTACTACATAATATTAGTGTTTTCATAAACAATCCACATGCCATACGATTGGGTAAATTATACTATGCTAATCTGATGCTTAGATACTTCTTAACAATATTTGTCAAACGGGCCTTTAATATATATAATTAATTAGCTATAACTATCATAGTTGGTTTCGAAATAACAGGCAAAAGTGATTGACTGATGTATCAAAAAATTTAAACCCTAAGAAGGTGAAATGGGGGTTGAAATTTCTATATGAAATCTATCTGCCAGGCAGGCAAATCTTAGTCTTAAACAAATAAAAATGATATGAATATCCATCACACTTTTTTTTATTAATGCTGATGAGATAT
Organism: Watsonalla binaria; assembly: GCA_929442735.1. NCBI lineage: Eukaryota > Metazoa > Arthropoda > Insecta > Lepidoptera > Drepanidae > Watsonalla > Watsonalla binaria. The sequence continues at coordinate 6,914,019 of OV838932.1, forward strand.
ATGTAGCCTGAGCCATTAACATTAGTAAACAAAACATAGGTATCATAATTGCAGCTCGCTATCTTATCTAAGGCAATCCTAATAATGTATGTACACACGACGTGCCTCACGGGGCCGGTAGAGAGTAGAGATCGCCAATCCACTCTAGATTTGCGTATGTAATTGAGGCGAAATACGTATGTATTTCGCCTCAATTACTTCTACAATATAATTGATCTTTAATACATGACCATAGCTTCAGAGTATTTTTTTTACTTTCTTGTCCTTGCTACTTAATGGTATTCGTTTATACTAAATAATATTTTAAGAAAAAATATTTTCTTGTTTATTTGTAACAAATGGGCTCCGAAATTACTGCGCCGATTTTATAAATTGTTTCACCCATAGAATGCTACATTATCGCTGAGTAACATAGGCTATATTCTTAATTATTTATTACTAAGTACCTAATTTTATTGTGTTGTTTCATAATACCACGCGGACCAAGCCGCGGACGGAAGCTAGTGTTAAATAAATACAAACTTACAGGTTCCTCTTCTTCAGCTTGTTTAGGTTTATCATCTCGATCGCCCCCGATTTGGAATGTCACGCCTGAACTCGCTGGAATTAAAACGAAGCAATATTAGTTTACGAAGCAATTAGTGGTACGAAGCGAAGCTATTCATCCTTAGCTTCGCTTCGTACCACAAAGTATTGCGAGAAATATAGCTTGTCAGTAAGAGGAACTTCAGTACACTTCTTGGTGCTTCAGTCTCGTCCTTAAACAAGGCTAAAACGCGTTTACTGTGAACCTGCCCTGGAAACTCTAACTCATCATTGTATCATTCATCATAACTCACAAAATACCACAAAAATTGCGAAGTGTCAGTCATTTACGATCTTCAAGAAAGTAGATTACAATAATGTGTAATTAAATACAATACAAATGTAGAAATAAAAACCTGTACTTAACTCTGCCAGATTAAGAGGATCAAGTAAAGATCCGGAATAATGATAATTTTGTAGCAGGTAAAAGAGATAGAAGTCACTTAATTCAACTAGATAACATATTTAGTTGAATTGAATTTGTTATGTCTCCAATTTTTAACGATAAACTATCAAGTGTTTTGGCAAATACGTTTAATATCTGACATAGAGGGTCATCCTGCTTGCAGCATTACACAAAAACTGATTTTGTGGAGATAAGGGCGTACCTACACGTATGATAACGCTTAACGCCACCTTGAAATAGCTACATAACACAATGTGAAATTGATAAGTCTCACGTTGGCTGTCCTCTTGATAGAGAGATGCTTGGTGCCATAACTGGAGTATCTTGCCGCCGGTGAGCAGACGGGTTCCCTCGAGGTTCCAAGAAAGAGCCGTGATGGGCCCTTCCGCGACCAACTTGCCTGTCTGCACCCATCTGTACTCCAGACCCTATCACACAAGAGGATAATCAAATTGCAGATCAAAGACCCAGCACAGTTTAGCATTTAGATTGGTCAATTGAAATCACATGGCCTAATTCGTATGTAATGTAATCGTTTGCGGTTTGAGGACCGTTACTTACATAACGTTCATTATTTGATCAATCATTCGAATGTTCCATGTTTTTATTAGCCGCGAACATGTGTCATCATAACATACCACATACTTTTCGACAATACTCATAAACAATACGACGCACCTATACTTACCTAACTACTACCTACCTAAAAACTTATCTAGAGTTTGACCTAATCTCCCATGTCATGTTTGAAGCGATATGTATAAATAAGCTTAGAGAAAATAATGTTTTCGCTTATTAAATCACGGCAAATATGCCCGAATTTGTAGACAGGATAAGCAACGCGCTGACCCCAAAATAACTTGGGACGGAACAAGGGAGGAAAATGATAATGTATATGGGTGCTTTTGGGATATCCGTATGGTAAATCAGTCGCCACCTCTCAGACAGCTTTCTAGTGTCAAATTTATACATATATATGCCCACGCCTCACGCCTTTATTTTATATATAGATTATAAGTACCTCTAGGTACTTATAGTAAACTCTTATTTTGCCATTAAGTCCCATCTAATAGGGGGAGAGCAATAAATCGGACCGCTACTAGGAAACTCGGAAAACCCGACCAGGGGATTGAACACAAAAACAATGAGGCAGTCTTTTAACTTTCTAGTCTGCGTTTAAATGAAGTAAAGGGTTAATATAGATTTTGGAACCAAACTACGAAATCTCACAGAGAGCGCGTTAAAGTTGAACATATGGTTATAATATAATAACACTGTGACGTAGGGACGAGCATCGTTAAATGCAAGCACAATAGATCGTTAGTACAAAGAGTAATATAATATAATATAGGTTGGTACTCTTTCGTATGTATTTGCATCTCATGTGACTATGAAATGTAGAACATAGCGCGCTCTTAGATATCTGCAAATAATATTAGTCGAATCGTGGACGCGTACAACAACTCGTGTAGGCATATATACATATACATATATATATTAATTCAACATTAGTGATAAATAAAAAAAATATAATTTAATGCGAAAAAATACCCAAGTGGCGGCGTTAACATGGCGCGTGTTATCTCCAGAAATTAAATAGCAATTAGTATAATTGAGCCCTCAAACAATGTCAGACGTGCATGCGTACATAATACTCATACTCCCATAATTATTTATATTTATCACTGACATTTATACTCTAAGTAGTTTATGTAAAAAACTGTAGACATCTTATTTTTCAAATCTGATAAAGCAAGAAATCATCTGATAATACAATAAAATCTGTTCTTCTTAGTTCTATAGAGATAATCAGACGGAAAAACCTATGTATTGTTTTATTTTATAACTGCGTAGCATCAGTTATGAATGACAGAAAATAATCGAACACTTTAAAAAATCTATCAGTAATAGTTAGATAGATTGTCACTATTCGCTATATTGTTAAAACTATTACCGAATTATATCATATTTCTCATATAAGAAATCCAAACCAACATCAATTTGGTACAACTTAACTCAAACCTATTCATACTTTATTAGTTGGAAACAAACTTCGAGAAAACTATGTTAGGCATGTTAGGTTACGTATTTTAGGTAAAACTGTGAAGACCAACAAGTTTTTTTTAATAGCTTACTGTCTATTAACACATTCACTGCTAACATTTCAACTTCTTCGTAAATTCTCGAACAGTTGGACGCACATACGCGTCGTTAGCAGTGAACGCGTTAAGGAATTTAAAAAAACTTGTAACAACACTGTTTCTCCCATAGTGATAATGCTAACCCACGATTAGAGTTATATAGCCTTCCTCGAAAAATGGGGTATCCAACAAAGAAATATTTTTTTAAATCAGACCATAGGTTAGCATATTCAAGCAAACAAACACATAAACTCTTCAGCTTTACAAACTAGTATAGATTATAATTCAGTCAAAAATACTTACATGTGTAGTGGCAGAGGTGTGTATTAGTGGTGTGGGTTCAAATATGCACACTTCAGCACCATATGCAGCTGCTATCTTGCCAGTGTCCGTGCTGCAGTCCAGTGAGCCAATGCGTACATAGCCATGGATTGCACCCGGAATTATCTGAACCCTTTCGAAGTTTGATGCAAGTATCACTATGTTGCATCCTGCAGCATAAGCCTGGAATCAATCAAAGAGTTTTGATAATACACTTATATGACAAGACATGTCAAGAAACACTTTCTTATCTAAATTCTTTTGATAGGTATATAATATTTTTTTTTAATTTTTTTACTACATATTTCTTGTAAACCAGAATTACAAAGCTCTGATTTCCAGTGTTATTTCGGGCAAAGTGTATCCAATATGATAAATATGTCTGTACATGTGATTTGTGATAGGTAATAGGAAAAGTGAATACACATGAGGTAATCTATGGAACTACTCACTCAATTTAAACAAAATCTTTCACAAATATTAACAATGGGCGAGTGAAGATGCGGGTGGAATCTAGTAACACACAGTTATATTAAAAACACTGTAGGAGGTGAAATCTATACATAAATAAACAATTATAAGGTTAATAGCTTGCTCCCAGGCAATACATACATTAACCATTAAATAAACAGATTCAATCAGTACCTGCAAACTTTTTATGACTTTGCAATAGACATTTGAAAGGGTAAACAAATTCTATTTGTAGTTGGTTTGAACATTTTTATTTTTGTGAATTTGAACTACACTAACAGTTACAGATTAAAACAAAACTAATTTATCTACAGATCGCCTATTTTGTGATATTTGCATTCTTCACAGATAAGTAAAATTGAAGTATCTGTTTCATTACAAATTAACAACTTTTCACTAAATGCATATAATGAAAGTATCATCATCATCCTCCTGCCCTTTTCCCATGTTATTTGGGGTTGGCGCAATGTGTTCTTCTCTTCCATTTCTCTCTATCAGCCGTCATATCTTGAACTTTACCATATCATGAAAGTATATAATATGGTAAAGTTAAAAAAATCCTTATTCAGTCTGTTTTATTTATTTTATTTTTAGTCTGTACTGGCTAATCTCTTGCTGGCTAAACAGCTGGACCAATTGTAATTTCGGGACTTTCTCTGACAGATAGCTGATTTTACAAGGAATATGTTATACTACTTATATTTGAGACTTTTTTATCACTTATTTTAATCTTATACAGGTAAATCCAGAAAAGATAAATTCAATATTTTTTTATCATAACTATAAGTACAATGTTTAACTATTTATACCCATATTTCTATAACCTTTTCCTTGCATTCAAATATGTATGAATGAATCTGTATAAAATGCATATATATTATTGGACATTATATAATAAAAATGAAGTAAAGTTCTTTACATACAATTACTTTCTATCTGTAAACAGTATGTACTTTTATTGACTGACATAGTCAATGAATATATAATTAGGTTGAAAATATTCCTTAAACACCTACTCTATAAATATAGCATTTTATTAAGGATATTTTTCAACTAACTACACCCTAACTCCTCACTTGGCTTGTTCAACGCCTTAAGAACCATACCTACATCTATTAAGAAAAACAAGTTAATCTTGATCCAGTTATGCATCATCAAAGAACAATCCAAAAATTTGCATTTTATGTTTCTTTATTGATTTTATGACTTCTTGTATTACATAAATTACCTGTTTTTAGCAAAAACTTCCTGTTTTATGGTGACCTTGTAAACAATTAAGTGGATTTTTGGGTACTTAGATAAATTACAAATTCTCTTTGGAATAAAAGTAAATGTCTGTTTATTTGATCTTGAAATATATGATGTGCTAAACAGGAGTTCAAATACAGAGTCGATAATAACATTACGTGTTAAAGATAATAAGAAATATTCTCAAACAATTGTGATTTAAATAACTATAAATGACCATGCAAATCACTCTTCAAGGAAACACATTTCTATGGGAGATAATCACTGTAGCTAATGAAATGGATTGAGGCTTCACCTATACAAGGACAGGTGCGGATGAAAGGTTTTAGTGTTCTATCGACAATGATGTTATGCTTATCAATCTGAGGTACCTACATTACATTTTCCTGTTATGATCTTTACATTTCAATTACCACCTTGGACATCACAATCGCCCGTCCATGGTCACGAGACCCGGACTCACTATAATTACGAAGTCCTTGATTGAATACTCACTGTGAAAGGGATTCCTTCGACTGAACCTACAGCAAAACATTGATCTCCTGAATTACAGGCACCACTTAGCACTTGATGACAGTTCATAATGAACTATTGAAACAAAAAATTCTTCGCTATATTAATCTCACGCAACCTAACGTCACTGGTACACTTTTAGAGTAAGGCATTATTAACAATTGAAATAAATCTATTAAACATTTCAAGATCTGATTATTTTTTATAAATTATCACGAATAAATTCTCTGACACCACACATCGAACGTAAGAGAATGACGTAGGAAGTAGGAACTAGAAAGAAAGAAAGAGATATCACAATATAGATCACGTTCAAAATCTTGGATATAAAAATCAATAATCAAGTCGATATAAGAATATTAATACTACATTATTTTTTTCTTGAACTAAGTAATTTTAATATAAAGATAATATTATTACGAATAAGACATATTTTGTTTCGTTTCTTTATTTTGTTTGTTAGAGAAGTTAATTTCTGAACAAACATACCATACTATATTATTTTAAGGTGCTGCCATACCTTTGTCAAATTATACCAAACCAACATTTATAAGGCAAAGGCCTAATCCCAAAGACCAAAGTCTGAGTTTCTTGCCGGTTCTTCTCTGAAGGCTAGTTTTAACGAAGACTGAATAAATAATTTTCATTTTCCCTTTTTCTTCCTCATTAGATTATCGCGGACCACTTTCAATAAGCTAGGTAGGTAGAAACAAGTTTTCTGCGCTAGCCGATTTCCATAATTATCTCCGAACTGAAAGTAGCTTAGTCTACAGGTTTTTAACCAGAAAAACTACTCATATATTTAATAAAGAATATGAACAGAAATTATATTGCCTGTGTACACATTGTAGATCGTATGAAAAATAGTGTGATAAGAGACAGTTGCAAGTTGAAGAATGATGTGGTGACCAGAATTGAAAAAAGTATGTTGAGATGGTTTGGACATATCGAAAGGATGAGTGAAAGGCGATTAACGAAAGAAATTTATAGAGCGAATGTGAGCGGAAGTGTCGGTAGAGGGCGTCCAAGGAAGAACTACTATGACCAAATTAATAGTATTTTTCAGAAAGGTCAAATTCGGAGCACTCGTAACCGAAGAAAGTGTATGAAGAGATGCATGAATGTGGATGAAGCGAAAGAAGTATGTAAGGATCGTAGCATGTGGCAAACAGTGGTCTCTGCCTACCCCCATGGGATACAGGCGTGAGCATATGTATGTATGTATGTGTACACATTTTTGTGCTAACGCCTGTATTCCTCAAAGTGGTAGGCAGATATGTTGTAATAACACTTTTCACCGAAGATGATTAAGTGCTAAAAGTCTTTTAATTATGATTTACAAAATCTACTTTCGGATATCAGGACAAAATTTGTTTCAAGTGGTACTCGTAAAATTAGAATTAGATTGCTTCTGCAACTTGGCATACATCATTAACAAACATTTTGAGCATTTTTGCTTTAATTTGGGGAGATCTAAATTAGCACTGTTTGTATTGATTTCTGACAGCCGTGAGTGACATAACGCTGTCATTCCATGTACTTTTAATGTCCATAGAACGTAACATGGTGTATGCAGCATGTTTGTAGGTATTATAAAATCGACATAATATTTGGGTATTCGAAAATGAAATTTTAATGTTATTTGGGATAATTGTTCTTTTAGGTATTCAATAAAATAGGAATAGCTTCCTTATTTACGAAATTAATAGATTTTAAAGCTTCCAGAATAATTTTCCATTAAGTCACTCCCTTACGGTAAGCGAATTACCGAACGAAACACGATGTGTACGTACGTTACGTACGTTCTATTCTGTGTGTATGTATGTATGTACATGCCAACATTTGATCGTTGAATGAGTTGTTTTGTGTATTGATCTGAGAATTGAATACGAAGAATTCAAAGAATTCCACTATAAGAACATTAACTGTAATTTAATTTACGTGAGGATTACATATTGATCCCATCCATCATCGGTTACAGAAAACATCATTCAATAAAGGTAGGTTTAGTTATATTGAACAGCTAGTGATAGAACGACAACGTATTTAATGATTTTCAGTGCAAATTTTCTTTACTATCATACAATTAATCACTATACAATACGAACACTGGTCATACAAAAAAAAATAAACTACAATCACATATTTTTGGTACAAGTAATATTATCCGATCTGTTGAGTTGAAATAACCAATCCATTTTATTATTTAATATTTAGATTTGTCTTTCCTTTGAGCACTCGATTTTATGCTGGCCATTGAAAAACTACTCGCTTTTAAAGACAATAACACAGAAAACAATCCAAGCCAGCACTTTAATATATAAATTTTTATGTATCTTACTTTTTTTGGATATCTAAGTGTGAAATATCATATAGCATTTAAAGTAAATATATAATAAAATACTCTTGTTACTAAGCTTTCACCAATGTCAATACACTTGTGATAATATGAAGCCGGTAATTTCTAAAATTGCTCTTCATCATCGTCATGAATTTAAGATTCACTCTTGTCGATGTAATCAATGCAATTCCATTTATTTTTGTCCAGTGCCATCTCTTTGACCTCCTTATGCAACATCATAGACACCTATTCTTTAACCTGTCTCTTGTTAACCTAGTGCTTCCTTTTCTTCACTTCCCTTCTACCTTCTACCTTTCCTTCCATTATGTTTTTAAAGAAGCTGTCATGTCACAGAAGATGGCCAATCATCTTGCCCCTTCAATTTTGGATTGTTTTTCATAGTACTCTTTTTTGCTTAACAATTAGGTAATGTTATGTATCCTTCTCCAACACCACATAACACTTCTAGTATCTCTCTAACCTTTTTTGTCATTGTCCATGTCTCACACATTTAATGCTATGTTTCTATAAAAAATATATACTCATCCTGACATATTATTAAACATTTCAAACTACTCTTATGATAGCAAAAATTCTGGCAGCAATATTTAGATTTAACCTTTCCTTTATTTTAAATAAATAGTAGCCTTACTTACTCCTTGTAAAATTAGGTATCTGTCAGTGAAAGTCCCGTTAAAATCGGTCCAGCCATTTCGCTGATAAGCCGGAACAAACGGAAGTGAAAAGCTGTTATTTTTATTACAAACAGACACTTCTAATTTTATTTATCTGTATAGATAATTGACTTTTTTACTTTCATTGGCATGGAGCCCTTATTAAGCATAATAGGCATTTGTATTGTCATACATAAAATATCGTACTGGGTAGTACAAAAAGGCAATGAACGCATTATCTCTATTATTCACAATGTAAACAATATCAATTCACATTGATATGATAAAGTTAGAATCACTGGCCTTTATTTCCCGCTGTTGCTATATTTTTATCATTATGGGTTTTATATTTGTACAGACACTTGTGTTCCTAATTGAGACTAATAACTCGCCATACAGATGTTCAATCGGAATATTCAGCTGTCGAATTGTGATTTACGATTTTCAACCTTATCATGATGAACTAAAATACAAAATGGATCATGTTAATACACACTTGTCTGTGCTCTTAGTGTGCTATGATGTCATTGATTTTTTGGCTATCAGTGGACGTTGTTGAGATAAAACCAAATCATTTTTATTTTCAGTTATCTTTGAAGGTTAGGTCTGTACTTAAACTGCCTAATTAATGGCATGTTAAATTACAATTTAAAAAATTGTTTTTTATCCATTTTTTTAATAAAAAAAGATACAGTACGCAATGTGTATTTTTTACAGATATTTCTTTTGTATGATGCCTATATACTTTTTGACAGGTAAAATCTAGGGTTCACAATGTGGAAACAAGATTTTTTATGTATCATTGTCATTAGTTACAGCTTAACAATGTACTTCAAATGCGATTGTCTTCATGGGGAACTCTAGATAACTTGTGTAAAAAAGTATGTTACAAGATTAGATTAGAAGTAAAGTTACCTTACCGTCCAATTACGAAAATCATTGACCTTGGAATACCTCGCTACAGCCGGGTCAGTGAGTGTTAATTATCCAATAGTTGCCTTGATAGTTGCATAGAGTGCACTTGGGCGCGAGTGCAGCGACGTGGGGGTCCATCTATTTATAGCACCGCTCCCCCGGGCTCTCTCGATTAGCGCCTTGACTTTGACGATGCCGTAATATAACTTATACCTTACACGGTATCTTAAGTTGAATTATAAATTATGCTACTATCCATATTAATTAACCATGCGAAACTTAAGTACTTTCTCCTACTATCTGTAGGTAAATTTACTAATTTTTTTCTTGTATTAATTGTGTTGAAGCTGCTATGACTATTACTAAAAATACAGATACCATTTGTGATGGAATGGCAGGAGTGGTATGAAATGCTTAAATCCAGAAGAAATACTATCCTAATCTTTGAATCCAAGAATAAGGGACTGAAAAAGTAGATGAATAAAACCTTATACATAATGTAGAATAACACAAAATAATAACAGTAGAAGCCCTGAATTAATTTTCGAACCATGGCCTGTTAACTTATCAAGTCCTGTTTAAATAATGCAAAATACCAAAGGGATGACATGGTTCTTAGAATTGAAACCCGTTCACCGATAACGGAGCAATTAACCGGTAATTAATTTATTTTCAGCTTCGTTACCGCTACTCGCTATAAAGAGCGCCGGTAATGCTAATAAAGAGGGCTTTGATTATTTCCCTAATAATCAAAGAAAGAGGACTAGAACACTGCTGTAGTATAGTATTCATCATAGTTTATTTACCGGCTTTAGTGGCCTTCGCGCTGTAAATTGCTGGAATTTACGAATTTACTCTGACGAGATAATAGACTAGGTCTAGTGTTCGCACCAGTACTTGATATGGAACGATTGTCTTTATTTTTATCCTAGAAATAATTTTACTGCTCTAGAAAGTTGGCTTCGCGTAGTGGACTAATATTTTACAGTCTCATTCACACAACTGCTTTTGTGTTTCGAACTCGTATTATATCGTGATATATATCTATACATCCATACCTACAAATAAATAAAATTGAAGTGTCTTGTTAGTAATTCCAAATATATACGGTACTGAGAAAAATAATCTATTTATAAACTTTTTCTCCGCCTGTTTTTGCGCCTGTCTCTGAAATGGCTGGTCCAATTTCAGTGGGCTTATTTTATTTAGAAATTACTAGGGTCCGGGAATTAGAGCAATAAACTAAGTCTACGCGGGAGAATCCGCGGGGCACATATAGTGAAAGTAATAAATTGCTTCAACCCTCTTTGGTATTTAATTATGAGAAGTTGAAAGGTCAATGAAGAGCATTTAGTGTGACTGGCTATCATAATGTTGAATATTGACTATTCGTTATCTCTTTAGGTATAATCCTATCACGTACTCCTTATCAAGTACACCAATACCGATACATCTACTTCATTAGATACAATTCTTTATATTCCATCAATAATACACGTAATAAATATACATTTTTGTCATTTTTAGTCAGGTAATACGATACAGATATCAAAATTATAGTGTTCCATGGACTCTTTGTCCCAAGAATTTCAATATTGGTCACAGAAATATCTATATATTTTATATGGATATTCGTATTTATTTCAGACTGCATCCTTGATTTGAAAGTACTTTGTAAGAAGTCTAATCAAATAAAGATATTATGAATCCTTTTTTATATATGCTTATTTCAATGCTAAGACTAAAACCCGTAAGTTATATAAACACCTTAAAGTGTACAATTCCTGTCAAGAAGTCGTTTTAGTAGCCAAGTACCGCAATGCGGGCAATCGAAATCTTAGAACTATCGCGCTTTACATAGTGAGACTAAATACAGTTCTAAAAACAGCAGGTCGCTGTTAAAATTATTAAACCTAAATAGATACTGCCCCAGTGCCCCAAGTGCTTTTGAAACGTTCAAACGTTTTCGCTAGTTTTGAGAGAGTTGCGAGTTGTCGTTGTATACCTACCAAAGATGGTAATATGGATGGATATCAACACATTTCGATCGACACCAATTTCACCGAGTACGCAATCATGTTGTCATGGTGGTTAGCTATAAGATACAAACAGACATCTAAGTACCACATAGGCACATATAAGACTAGTAAAAATCTGCCACAAAATATGAGTCAAAGAATCATGATAATAAGAGGTCATGGTAAGGTCTGGTCTCTATTTTAAAGTGTCCTATTATTTTGATTTAATTGTAAGACTACCGCGGATATACAGTGCGTTTGTAAGAACTTCTTTTTTCGGGATAGTCATTCTGTCAGCTTTCGTAAGAGGTCCCATGGCGCGCCCTTTCTATTACGAGACAGCCATTTCTAGGGTCTTGACTGCCCCAAGGGTTGTCGGTTGCAAGACAAATTGGCTCGGGCCGACGCCACGCGTTCTGATTACCCTTAAATCTCTTTTGGATAGCTTGACAATGGAGCCATTTATTTCCCGCATTCCCTCATTTCAATTTACATTGTGATAGAATTTGTGAGCAAGGTCAATTGGTGCGGCAAAAATCCAGCTGAATCATTATTTGGAAAACCGCCAATATGTTCACCTGCAATTCTTAAAAAACGAACATTTCTTAAATTTAATTCATTTCAAGTAATTCAAATGGTAATTTGACATTTGAATAAAAATCTTTATTATAACATAACGTTATGTCCTTCATCCATGTGAAGTAGAGCCTATAACAATGTAGAAACCTGTGATAGAAATAACAGAATCAGACCACTGCTGATTTTAATGATCTGTATATATTTCTAAAGGAATCATGTATCATAGAAGATACATTCACTCTATATTTCAATCTCTACGTTCTCCTCAAAACAGTAAGTAAAGTAAACTTTTCAACAACTTGTTTTATTTTATTATTGCGAATTGAATTGTTTGGAAATAAAACTTACTGTTGTTATAACTTGTACGTAAGTTATAAACAATATGTTTTCATTAACCACGTTCCTATATGTAAGGCGTGATGTAAGTAAATGGCATAATAGTACCGCCTGTGGAATTTGACTTTGGCGTCGTCCGGTCACATGTTATAATTTAAACTGTTTATAAAGATGATCTTTAAAACGCCTATTGTCGATTGCGAACAGGAAGTATTTTAGTCATGTATAGTATATCATACGTCGCACAACGCACTGGCTGGTAACATGATGATCAACAGTTGACACTAATGGATTTCTAGAATCTCGCACAGATTTTCAGGTATGAACCTGTGGCTTGATGTTTTTTTTATCTGTAATGTAAGATTCGACCTCGACGTCTATATACATGTTTTCTCACCGTGTTATCTACGTCTTTGTTTCAGCTGCGTAGACTAGGTACGTGCTGCATGAAACTTGTCTGTAAATACCTATTAAGAAAGCAGTTTTGGTCTAAAATGCAGATATATGTTCTGATATATGTGCAGATAGATAAGGGTTCTGTGGACTCGCATTATATTTTATTTACTAATTATAGTTTTACTAAATAAATAATCATTGCTCCCGAGATAGGACAGACACCGAAGGAATAAGAGTTCAGTTTTTACCATTTCGATACGGAAACCTACTTAAGTTTATTCCAAGGAGGCTTATATACAAAAACCCGTGACAGTAAGTTCAGTCATGGGGCTCAAATATTCCTCGACTAACCTATTTGGCGGCGGAATGTAGGGTATATGTATATGACGGCAGACAGACGGGAGCCTCGTCGTCCAGCTAATGGCTCAAAGCCTACTAGCCTCTTTATAGAACATCCTTACGCTCCTTCCATGAACTTTTACAGCGATTTTGTTTCATTAGTCATCAATCACTTAAGGTTCCATTAATTAGGCAACTCATGAAAGCAAAAAAATGTTCGGATTTGCGTCGACTATCGAGAATTTGGACCAGATTGATAGTTTTAATTTTGTTAATTGAATGTTTAGGTTATCATTGAGGTTTAATATTACTTCTTATCTATCTTTATAATGTTACCGAAATATCTAATTTATTGTAATCAAAACCAGAATGCTGTAGTTATATTAATAACTTGTACAGGTTCAACTATAAACTTGCTGATGTACATTACGCTACAACTGCTTGTATAAGAATAAGTTAAGTAACTACATGTTTGTTATAACCCAAATACTGAAATTACTTTTTAATGAACTGACAAGGATTGCTCGACCGACATATCGGATTCAATATTTTAATCAGATATTAATAGCTTTAAGAGTCCCCGCCGGTCCCCCAAACCCCTCGTGACCCACATTTGCCTACTCTTCCGCATTTGTAAGAACGATCGCGCCCATGACACATTGACTCATATTTTCGCCCTAAAGCAGGTTATCTAAATTTGAAAAGTTTTACGTTTAATCTTAATGTCGTTTATTTTATTGTAGAGTAGTCCTTGTATTGTCTAATTTAATCTCAGATTTTCCCTTAGGTGCTAGAGAAGAGTAGCAAAATTGTGTTTGAATTCATTTCTTGGTACCTATGAGAAGTGACCTTTTTCATCTCGCGATAATTTAAGCTTTATTTTGTACTTAAAGATTTATTGGAACGTTCCGGATAAGTATTTTGAGATACAAATAACTATAAGTGTAGTTCTCAATAATTCGTCTCGTCTCGCCTGGGATGCGCGCGCATCTGCTTCGATCCGCCCGCTCCGTTTGTTGAATGAACCTATCGGTCACTTAGCTACTCGTACTTATTACTAAGCATCGTCACGTGTGTGCTCATCCTTATTACATTTTCACGTACGTTAAAAATATCATATGAAGTATATTATGTTTATCTTATTAAAGTCTTTATGTTAGTGTCAGACATCATCCTCCCCTGCCTTCATAGCATTTTTGTCGGGTCGGCTAACGCACCTAAAATTATTACTTAGGATCTTATACATTGGAAATGCCTTCGAACCCTTTAATTAAATGTTTACTAGTCATCGTACCAAACTAGGTTGGTATTTATCAGTTATAGCAGCGACTTATTTTTTTAATACAAAAAAAAATGTTGTTGGTAGGAGTTGAGTGAGTTGCCATATCTATTCCAAAACATTCAATCAAATCGATACAAACTCAGTCGTCAAATTAAGACAGACGGAAAGCTAATTTACCCACAAGGTGGCGCCAATCGTCAGTTCGATCCTGAGGATAGAAAGATAACATTTAGTTTAACGTTTAAATTTTTTTACCTTATATTTTAATTTGTATGTGGGCTCTTAAAGTAACAGGACACTTTTTCCATTTACAATATTTATTTGAATGGTACCAGTATTAATGATAGTGGTACACAACAAGTACTACCCAGTGCCCTGTAAGTAATGAATTGGATCCCAATTTGAATTTCTTTACATTTATTTCATGTTCTAAAAAGCGGTACCTACTTACTTACCATAAGGGGTGAAGTGCGTGCACTCGTTGGTATTGAAGATACGGTTCGGAGCAACATATAATATGGCATGTTCAATAATGTTCATGCTTGTCAAGGCCGCAATTTATTGAGAGAGGAAAACCTGTCCACCATTTGAGCTCAAGTATAAGAACGCCTCTTCAAGTCTAAATATAGAATAATAATCCTGCTTTGAATGTGAGCAATAAGTCCTACGTCGCGTTCTTTCATGGAAATTGTCGCGATTTTCACTTTATTACCGAGTTAAATTTTTTTCAGATGTCTATGTAATATATAAGTAAGTATATGTCCTTATTTATATATAACTTATAAGTATAGCCCTCATCCCTTATTCTCAATCGTCACTCACACATTCAGCCTCTGACGCTGTTTATTATATAAGTCGTTATTATATAGGTCTGAAAAAGAGAGTGAATCCAATTTCAAAAGAGATGTAGGGTACATCTCTTGAAATTGAATTCACTCTGTTCATACAGGAGGAAACCAGGTATAAAATTGTCATTGTGGTGTGTATTATATACATATGTGCCTTTTTCGGCTATTTATAAGATTATATGAATCAATATGTTGATTGAAAAACCATATGTACCTACTTAGTGATGACGGCCAGATGTCCTGATTTGTTTCCAAAGTTATCAACCTTGCTTTTGTTGCCACAACACGACCGGTTCTTTTATATTGTGATCAAATTATGATTTATCTCGAGAAAAGCGCGAATAAATTTCATTTTGCAGTGCCATTATTTGTAGCGTCAACTTTGAGAACAAAAGGTAACAATGGCCATTTTCAGCCTTGACACTAATTATTCTTAGAAAGGTATAATATAATTAGCTCGACATCAATTATTATCGGCGGCGTTCAATTATTATAGCATAGTATTATCTTAGCCATTTTGGTACGAAATAGTCGATATATTAGTATATTTTGATATTGCGCGTATCCAGACATGAAGTCTGTTACTCTACATACTCCTCGTTTAATCATGAATTTAACTAGGTACAATAATGAAATAGCTATTAACTTATCTAGACTCTGAATATAATAGCAGCCAGAAATTTATTGAGTAAATTTACTGATTCAGTTTTAACCCTACATACCTTCACAACATTTATTTATTTATTTATTTACTATAAAAAGCTTGCATTTACCATTACAGGATGTACCTAATGCGATAATGCTGCTTACTATAATACTTACTTACTATAATACTTACTACTTATTATAATTACTTATATTATAATTAAATTAGTAAAATAGATAAACAAAAAAAATAACAAACTATTAAAATCTAGATAAAGTAAATGAAGAACATTAAGCATAACTGACAATATTCAGTAGGACTTTTATGAATTCACACAAATTGTATGAAAAAATATCAGTTCTGGAATGAAGCTCGTTTACAGTGCGTATGGCTCGGACTAGTGGTGTGTTGTCTAGGAGGTTAGTCCTGGCGGTTGGCACGACAACATGTGACCACCGCTTCTGAAAACATTCTCCAGAGATACCATGTAACAAACGCAAGTAGGCTGTTTCTTACTAAAAATATATATATTAATATACCTTCTTTAATTTGATAGCTACTCTAGGTACTCGAGCCGTCACGAGGTATGAGCGCTCAACGAAAATATGGGGGTTACCTGCGCATGTATTTTATTCGCGTCGCGCCATACAGACAAGTAGAAGCACATAAAATGACTACTGTGCATTTCAAGGGCAGCGCTCATAATTTGAGACGGCAATCATAATATTCGGTACGTCGTTTCAAATTAACTGTTTTGCTGAGTTGTAAATTTTATAAACTGTTTATGTGTTTGAGTTTCCGAATCCTAACTAATGTTAGGGATTGCTAGAGTTAGATTGTGTGTTTTTTTGTTAAGGTCTAACTTTCGTACCCATAATCATGAAGATTTCAACACACGTCAAGGGTACCTTTGACCATCACGCGTGCGAAATCGCGGGCGGAATCTAGTGTAGAACATATATCCTTCAAATACAATTATTTGATTAATCATCGAATTAAGTAACTCAGAGACTGTGTTACGATTTCTATTCTACGCGTGTGTGTTTGTATGGCGTGACTATAATTTTGTGACGCCCACTCACGACTTTATTCATACTATATTGAATTCTCTGTATACATGAGTACGTTACGTATCTATATAATATATACCTACATTCCTACGGTATATAAGTGACTAGTGGGCGATATATCTGTGGGTGGGTTGGATCTTGGAAATAATATTGTATGTTAAAATGTCAGATTCTTTACTTTTGTAGGCTCTTGTTGGGTATTCCTTGATATATTTCGTTTTGTGGAACTGGATAATTCGCCATCGGTACCTGAATTATTATATTATCATAGACAGCAAAAAGCTCAACTGCCAAGATCTTCAAAAAACGTATAATCTAAATCGGTATTTTATATTGTACCGCCAAATTGTTATATGTATCCATGAAGCTCGCACAAAGGGCTTGATATACGTCGTAAGTGGATTGGATTTCAACTGCGACAGGTAAATCCTGTTCAATTTGATTTGGTGTCTTTGCTTACCAAGTTGACTTTCGATCGCTTTCTATTTATAAGTGTTAAAGTTCTTTTGAATGACTGTCGCAAGCATCATATTTAACGCATGGTTGATTCCTGCTGCAGTTGCAGGATGAATAATACGATTATTTTATAGTTTGAAATATAATGTATACCTAAGCAAACCCAAGTCAAGTAATGTGTAGCCCTCACATGAATCGCTTATCTCTCCTTCCTTTATTTTTCATCCCTCCCGCATCTACCGAATTATTAATGCGCTGTGGAATGTCCGTTTTGAAACATCACATATAATTAATGTGAAATATTGTTTAGGCTACAATGGTGTAAATGTTATTTATGTAGTTAATATTTATTTGAAACAGTCAACTTAGCAGGTATATTTTATTCAAATTATTTGCACGGCTTGCGGCAGTAGATTATATTGTCCCCATTCCATCTCATTATCTTGGTTGTTGTGGTAACTAATATACTTTTATCAATTTAAATAATGTGAAGGTATTTGTGCCTAATTAAGGCATTTCATTACCGAACTTTGCAGTCTCGTTTTAAAGTTCAAACGTGACGTAGTCTTCTCAGACGGGGGATAACAACTACACAAACAGATTAGGCTTAGTTGATTAGAGTAATCCATATTATTGTTCAATAATTCAGGAAAATATATACAATATTAAGGTAGGGTATAATGGGCTCTACTGTTCGAAATTCTGAGCTGCCTGACTGGGGCTGGTAGTTTATAAAACATCGTAGTCAAATAATGTTAGCCTGTTGTAGTGTTCTGTTCTTGCAGTGAGGACTCTGGTAGTTCCACGGGGGAGGAAGTAATCCCAATCTTAGTGGAGTTAAAAGTGTAGGCGTTGTGCTTACTTTTGTAGGACCTTTTCGTCTATCACTATGTTACTATCTTGGGTCTTCTCAAAATCAAATATTTTTTATTCCTTGAGATAATCCTTTGTTTTGTTAAACCTTTCCGAATCTATATTCTGTTCGACATACTTGTCTCACATCCGCTGGCTTAAATGGTGGATAAAACATCATGTTCGAATACAAACGAAAATTCCCATGTCGAGCAGGAAATGGGGAAGGAACGAAGCTGGAATGCGGCTCGCCACATTATTCTACGGAACAAGTTCTCGACATTCCCGTTAGATAAAACCTATCCAAGAGACCCTGACATTTTTTTACCTGCCTTATATCACTAGAACCCATGCCAAAGTCACCCAAAGCGGTCCTACTTAACTTCATAAATAATTCTATACACAAATCCCTCGCGGACGTGCTACATAACATTCTCAGAAATTGCGTATTTTTAATCAAGGTTTCATCTCGCGGATTACTGACAATGCTTTTGAATTATGTATTAGCCGGTATTTCGGAGATTTGAGATAATGCTTAATGGAAAGGGACTTTAGACGCTAAAATTTATTTACCGTGATGTTCGTAAATAGCCTCGACAATATTACGTAATACTCTAAATCCAATGACACATTTCGTTGTAAAAAATCTTTATTTTAATCAAATTAGTCTTTGCATGTTTGTAGGTAATTGTTAGAGGGTTTTCAGTTTATTACGTTAAGATGCGGGATTTAGGTAGCATTCGCCGATACATTGAGTTAAATCGAATATTCTTAAATGGTTTCCAAATTGTTTGGAAGTGGATTGGTATCGGGTTCTCGTGTAAGGGGGCGAGGCTGCGCGCGCACCTTCACGGCGTCGTAGCGCTACGAGCGCTTCAGTCGCGTCCGAGCTACGAGTACTATCGACGGTTACGCCGTAGCACCACTACTAACTGTCATTATTAGTTTTATTTCATACTGTCAAAGTGCAACAGTGACGTGCTCTCGGAGGAGTCGGGGCCTATTGAAGGTCAAAGGGCAAAAGGTAACGGATGATACTTAGTTCAAATGTAATTCAATTGATGTGTCTGCAATACTGATGTCGTAACAACTGACTAGAGAGAATCTTCTGAGCATATGTGGGGCAGGTAGTGAAATGAGCAAAATATTCACTAGGAACGGAATAAATAACAGTTTTTCGATGGATTTAGTTTATAGGTATTCAGTTACTGGCAATAGCTGATGCATGCTGTTGCATGATCAGTAAAAGTGCAGACGAGAATCAATTGTTTTTAATTTCAACTGTTTTTAGTTTTAACTCTCAACTGGCAATAATTTCAAACTCGTAAGAGCTAATTCCCGAATGACATAGGTTCGTTCGTAAGAAGATTGTTCTGAAATACAAAAAATACTCCTGGGAGACGTACATACATACTCATCATGAGTTATGTTGTCGTTTGATATTATCTTTGGTGAAACGCGGATGTTGTTACTTTGAAATACCTCTGTATACCCCTTAGGGACACTTGCAGGAAGACATGAAGATAATTGAATCACAATAATGTGGTTCACACATTTGTGTTCCTGTTTCCAATGCAAAATATGATGTTTGTTAGAATAACTGCCTAATCGTTTGTATGAGGCATTGAATTAATTTAATTTCGGCTCCAGTCCGCTCAAACCCCAAAATACTTATAGGAATGTCGGAAACCTTAGAGAGTGCGGTGACCTGATCTTGTTTGGGTATAATTAGTCATTTTAATAAGGTGTTTGAAGGTCAAAAGGCATAGGAATCACTTCGTGCAGGTAAGAGAATTGGATGCCGACCACTATTTTATGTATTGTTACTATATCGTTTTACTATTCACACGGTACTTAAACATACATATGCTCACGTCTGTGTTCTTAGGCAAAGTTTCGTTGGTTAGGTAGGCAACATTTCGCCAATTAAATGTAATTCCCATGTTATAGGAGGTGAAACTATTGCCATTGACCAGGCACTAATTCAGACTCGGGGCTGCTTTTGGGAAATTACAGATGGAAAACCAAATAACGTTTTACCTGACCCAGAGATCGATCCTAGAACTTCGTGTTCCGCAATAGCGCTCTGCGACCACTAGACCAATGACGCAGTGGGTACTTATATTATTAGAACATAAATAAATAAATAAATATGCTCACGCCATCCCAGAAGGGGTAAGCAGAGGTGTTGTAACAACAACACCCACATTTCACCGAATTTAATCAAGTGCCAACGTGACAGAGGGTGAGTCCATCGCCGTCTCAGGCACTATACAAACGTCTTCGAATTACTTCTCAGACATATGCAGGTTTCCTCACGATGTTTTCCTTCACCGTAAAGCACGTGGTGTGAAATAACTGCACATAAGTTTTTAGAAAAACTCATTGGTACAAGCACCGCTGGGATTCGAACTTGAGTCGCTTGCGTAGCAGGCGACTGCTCTAACCCCAAGGCCACCACGGCTAAAACATTTGATGTATAATAAATGGTACACGTAATACTATCTAAACGATGAAACATGCTGTTTTTAAAACTCACGCGAGTAATACACGGGTAAATAAAACAGATCCTATGTACTTTGACGTTTCATTAAACAAAGCAATGATAGAGCTATCTAGAACAAAGGATTGCTTGATTGTAGTGTACAAATAAGCGTATATAACCCCTATATCCCAATGACCCAACAGGTATTCTTGATAAGTACCGTGTTGAATTATTAATGGACTTAAAGCAGCGGTATTTCTAGAATATCGTTCTAAAGGCTGGGCAGAATGTCGGCACAAAATCGGGCGCTTGTTACCGTCAAAACTTAATGCCTTAGCCAATTTTGTGAAAAGCTTTTTAAAAGGTTCCTTTTCAGATGCTTTTGACAAAATTGGTAGAAGAATTGGAAAATTTTTGGTTATAAAAAGGGTTATTATTAGATTTTTTAAAGAAATTGGTATATTCAGTGAAACAAAGTATTATTTTCTCAACATCTATTCCCAGAATCTATGCTTTTTCTAAAAAACACGGAGATCTCTTCAATTAAATAAAGTAACAATTTTCAAGACGATATGATTTATTCCAGGCAATTTTTGTGCTTAAATTAATATTTGATATAATATTTTTGATGAGCATTTGAATAATTGTTTATTCAGAAAGGTACGCATGGGTGGATTATTGAATTAATTAAGGTTATACTAACGTTGCTTTTCGACATTTCACTCTAGACACCCACTCATAGAGGCTATCGCTTTTAGATTTCCATTCCAAAATAATGTCCAAGGGAATATTATATATATGTCCAAGCGAATATTTATTAGTCAGTTCGTCTCGGTTGGCTGTACTAGAATTCAGTTGACATTTGACCGGTCGTTGTAGTAATAATTGAAGTGGTCTAGGCATATGGTAATTTACATTCACAAGCGATTTATGAATGAAAAAAATATAGATTTACCTTCTGTAAGTACCGACTGCCTCGTTGGTCTGTCTGTATATATACTACGTACACCTCGAGAATATGCTCTAGTGCCTTTTTGAATTGTGAAGTACAACTCTTTAATTCATTGAAACACACAGAGTCGCAGAAGCTTTTATAGAAAAAAATGTTTAAATATATGGAATTCGCGTATTATAATTACAATATAAGCTATTACACACACATTTGTGATGACAATATTTTTTTTTATAATCGAAAGATCAGTTAGCTTTTTTAAAAATTAAATAGCGTTTTAGCAATTTAGCATTCCCTTAACATGTATAATTTATAGTATGTTTATACTATGAAAATGCTAAGGGCATACCTAAAGATGATTTACAGATACCTGGGGGCCTACCATAAGCGGAGCGTATTAAGAACTTCAGAGTTTTTATATTCCATTTGTACAGTAAATTCAACTTTCGAAGCTGAGCAGTTCTTAATACGTGCTGCTTAAATGATGATAGTAGGCTCCCTGTTCGTTCAATTATATCCCACTTAAAATAGTACGTCATGTTAATTCTATAAAGTTTACGGTTCTAGTGTAGAGTTCTTCGTGCTACGCCTTCCGTAGCAGTTATGCTACGGCGTAGGCAATGTAGCTTGAGCTTATAAACTGCAATTTTTTACATACGTCATCAAAATGTTGCTAGCTTTTATGGTCTTATTTTAATGAAGACAACAAGAACACTTTATCAATATTATGAGAAAAGGAAACGGCAAAAGTTGTTGATGGTGGATAAAGTAAATAAATTAATCGGCCGTAAGTCATCAAGAAGTTAATCGCGGTCAGCCGCCGGTCACTGCGCACCATTACGGTATTCTGGGGTAATAGGTTTATTGCCGTACGCAACGGGTTACATAATGCTACTTACGTTTCTCGTAAGTATCGATCTGCGAGTGTGGCACCGTGCCAATAACAAACTCTGCTTCCCTGCTCTTCTGGACGACAACTTGCGGGAGCCGTTGATAAAAGTTTTCGTGCGAAACTATTTTATTACATTCAGAGTGCGGCCGCCGCGGAACACTAAGTTGCTCTCTATCGCTATACAATCTATAATTAATTTTGCTCTTAATCTTTAATTAAATACTCTTCTGCAGGCTTCTGTGTCACTCACGTTTTTATATCAAATTATACATACGAAGACACTACTTAGAATGATACGGCTTAACTATACTTGGTGATTGGTCGTTGGAAATTGTTCAGTTCTATGAGGGCACCGCATACAACCGTTAAGCGGTTATGTATTTTCGTGATTCATTATGATGATAAGACAGTGATTGACATTTCAGTTAGCTAAGACCTTATTGTAGTGGTGAAATATACGGGCTGGCCTTGCCACCGTTATTACAAAGTGAATTAACCACTCCATACCTGTCTTTGTAGCTGTAGGTAATACAGATGTACCACGACTCACATAAATATTATAGGTATTATTATTTGAATGACTTGAATCTAATTATGTGCCAGGAATTTTATATAAGGCATACTGACCCCACAATTGAACAACCTGTGCATATTTTGGGTACTCCTATGAATAATTTACATTAGACTCTGTGGAGTCGACCAGCGAAAACCTTTTAGAATAAACTTTTATTTTTACATATTACCCACACACACATCCTCAGTAACATACATTATAAAATGAACGTATGTTTTTCTCACCTCTTTCAGTTTTAAATAACCTCGTACTTTGAGTCCAGTGTGCGTGTAAAATAAAAATGGACTAGAATACGAGATGATGCTTGTTTTCGGGTTAATAATGACGTGTCCTTACTCGCGAACATTCTTTGGTACGTAGGTCCTTAATTCTTTATGGCTCGCACAACGGTTTAAAAACACAAATCTGTTTTTAAATAACTATAGCAAAATAGTGTAAACACTAGATTTGTCTAAATATTGTAATATGACTCATTTAATACATATGTTGTGGCAATATGGCAATTAAGATCAATATTAATATGTATGTATTTTTTACATACATATGTTAACAGTCGTATTCCACAGCAAGTGTAGACGGCGGCATATTACACCTATTTCGCCAATAATCCCATATCCCATGTAATTGGAGGCGACCCTATTGCTATTAACCAGGCAGTAATGTGGACTCCGGACTCCATTACTGGGAAATTACAGACGAAACTCTTTGCCCGACCCTGAGATCAAAGCCAGGACCTCGTGTTCCGCAGTAGCTCTTGCAAGCTCTTAACCAGGCAGAGGCAGAGTATTTTTGCTAATTTCAGTATTCTTATTCCCGTTTTTATTATTTTCAGATAAAAACCAAGGGATAAACTGAAGAACTAAAACATGGCTTTTGCTGGACTCAAAAAACAGATCAACAAAGCTAATCAGGTGAGTGGAGGTTCATTTTTGATCTCCGACGTCGTTATTGCTCTAAAAATAGACGCTGCTATATTTTGTAAAAAAAAATAAGGCATCGAGATTAAAAACTTTTATAAGAAACTTGCCAGATTACAGCGTCCCGTCGAAGCTTTAATACCGTCGAAACTTTGGAAGATTGAGACACAAGTGATGTTATCGACATTTAGCGTCGCGACCATATTTTCCTGTCTTTGTTTAGATTCTATTTCAATATTCGGAGAAAATACTGGAACGATATTTCTTTCATATTATATTTCCTGCCTATAAATAGCAAACAAGAATAAAAACAGACAAAGGTTTCGATATATTATATTTTGTTTTCCACATATCAAACAAGTAATTATTTTATGAAAATCATTTCCTACAAGGTCAACTGAACATGTAATGTCTTTTAAAATTAACCGTATGTAAGTCGATTTGGTCCATATTTATTAATTGAAATAAACAGACATAAACACTGAACATTGTTCTTTTAGATACAGCACTTTATTGCTAGAAACCTTTTCCTACGTTTCGCAGACTTGCTTCCTTCTCGTAACGATTCACTTCCTATTCACGAAATAGATGTTTACATTTTACAAATAATATTATGAGAGCAACCAGATTTATTCGAAATGATTTTGGGCCGCTTTTTTATTTGTCATTAGTTATAAAAAGGTATTGTTGCATCTATAAATACTTAATTGCGTTTTTATTCAATAAATGTATTTTTCATCTTGTTTAGTAAAGTGTAGATTCGCTACTTGTAACATAAACTGCCGACATTAAGAATATCTTATGAAATTCATCTTCGTCGATAATATTAAGATCCGTGCAACCTCACTATGTATGGCAGAAGCAGATCTGCTCGTAGCGATGATTGATGGCTCAGTAATGGCACGTAGGTACATAATGCCCCACGCCACGCCTCTAGTCTCACTATCCGTCTTGTACTATGAACTAGGCAATATTCACAATTTAAAATAGTATGAGAAATTTCTCAGAAAGAATGATGTGGTGACCAGAATTGAAAAAAGTATGTTGAGATGGTTTGGACATATCGAAAGGATGAGTGAAAGGCGATTAACGAAAGAAATTTATAGAGCGAATGTGACCGGAAGTGTCGGTAGAGGGCGTCCAAGACAGAACTACTATGACCAAATTAATAGTATTTTTCAGAAAGGTCAAATTCGGAGCACTCGTAACCGAAGAAAGTGTATGAAGAGATGCATGAATGTGGATGAAGCGAAAGAAGTATGTAAGGTTCGTAGCATGTGGCAAACGGTGTTCTGCCTGCCCCCATGGGACACAGGCGTAGAGCATATGTATGTATGTATGAGGAATTTCTATCCAGAATTGCGTAAATGCCACATTAAGCGATCTTTTTGTAATCCACTTACGAACTCTACTCGAAGCTTACCTAGCTAATTCGAAAACCTTTTATAACGATGTGCGCAACATACATTCACGGATTATCGAAATATTTAAAACGACATGAAGGCTCCGCTTTGTAATTGGGCGAATTTTCATAATGGCAAACAAGAATGCCCAAGATCTTTTGGAGATAAATTCCATCGTGAAGGTCGGAGAAACGCCGGCGGCTTATCTCTGATCGTCGTTTGGCCAGCGGAGCTCCAGATTCGACCTCTGTTCGTCGGGTTTCGCCTTTTTATCTCCTCTTGTGTTGTCTCCACAGATGAAAGAATAAATTCTCGAATAACTTATCGTTTGTCTCGTAGCCTTCATTTTATATCGTTAAATGTTTATTGCTTCTGTGCCACAAAACATTTTGTTTGCAGAAACATTGTATTTTACTGTTCATATTATATTGTCACTCTTTATCACTTTCTTTCTTGACGAGTGGGAGGAATTCAATTTCACCGTTAAGAGATGTGCCGTTGTTTGTACCGGGGCTTATAGGGGATTGGTTTATTAAGCTTTTGAAGGTATGTAC
Source organism: Watsonalla binaria (assembly GCA_929442735.1). NCBI lineage: Eukaryota > Metazoa > Arthropoda > Insecta > Lepidoptera > Drepanidae > Watsonalla > Watsonalla binaria. The sequence continues at coordinate 6,940,233 of OV838932.1, forward strand.
ACCGTCTGCGTCAGAACACGGGAAAGGATAATAATATAGGAAAGTAACTTTTCATCCAAAATCTTTAGTAATTGTCTGAGGCAACATTTAAGGACGGTGCCTGTTAAAGAGCCTGAGACAGTGATGAACTCAACATCTGTCACGCACTTAATTATTTTCGGCAGAAAGTGGATGTTGTAACACAATTCTGGGGGGACCTAGGAAAGCAAATTTATTTCATTTACTTCATTCGTTGTATTCCTATGAAAATACTAAATATTCAGTTATTTCATGTAGGAGTTTTCACCAGAAACAGGAAAATGTTCGTGAAATGAGCGAGTAAGTAGTAAAACGTTGCGGTGGATCAATAACATTCTCAATCGTGCCGATATGAAAACAGCTTGTCCGTAGTATATTCAAACCCTGGATTAGACCGCTATGATCAAGCTAATCCCTGCGCGTTGCAAACGTTGAAATGACTTGAATTCTCATACAGAGGGGGTGCGGCCGTGACCTGACCGATGGCCTATATCACGTTGTGCCCCAATTATTGCGTCCTTCGCAATCCGAGTCCTGCGACATTGGGCCGTCCGAGTGCACTGCGGCCTTAATGCACTTTCAGATAACCTTCGTAGTTGGAGATTAATTTGCTCTCGGGTCACTACCTAATTTCATTTTGCGGCGGAAACTTTGAGGTGGATTTTTTTCTGCAGACATTTGCATCTAGATTAGCGCTGTTTATTATATATTGGTTGTTTGTTATTTATATTGGTTTAGTAGAGGCAAACGCAGCTGCGGACCACGAAGTCCTGGTTTCAATCCCTGGGTCGGGCAAAGTGCAAAAAGATGCACGGAGTCTGGATTAATAATGGCAATAGGGCTTAAATGTGAATTAAAATATAACTGCCAAAATGTATATAATACAGGCGCATGCATGTATGTACACTCATACTAATGTGCTCTTTTACCAGTTTTCGTTTGGCCTTAACAACCAGTTTGTCTTTGTCAATCAGGAAACCGTGTTCAATTTATTCAACATTTTTATTACACTAGAAACGACTATGAATGGTAATGTTATCTGAATAATTGTTTTTGCCGCGAGACTCGATCCAACGTAGGCTTTACGGCGGTCCCATTCCATTTACAATGACTACAAACGTTCTATGACCGCTTTTTGCCGAGCTAAGCTTGCGAGTAAAAACTCTACTTAATCCCAAATGGCTTTTACGACGATGCCCCGTTTTTTTGCAGAAGCCAGTGTGTGATAAAGATCTTACGAGTTTCTCAGTTACAACAAACATTTTACGCAATTAGTAACAGGCGACCAAAATTAAATTACCAAATTGCGTTAGTCGTTTGTGGAGTAATGAAATTAAAAGTATCCCTTATTTGTAATGGTTCAGAGTCTATCATTTATTTGTTAATTTGGTAAAACGGCACTGTAAAGATTATTTTTCATTATTAACCTAGTTTTATATTGTATTCTACTTACTTGAAGCACATCGCGGGTTTACCATCGCGGTCGTTATATTTTCCATTACCTTATTTTTCAGCACATAAGGCGTATAATTAAAAAAACATCAGTATTCAATCCCAATGAATATTTTGTCTTCAGAATTAAAAATAATTTAAAGTGTTTAGTATTTAAAGTGTTTCTTCACTAGATTAGACTCACCATCTGTCATGTTCGCACTTAATCATCTCCGGTGAAAAGTGGGTGTTGTTATTACAACACCTCTGCCTACCTTCGGGGTAGATTAGGTAAGTATCGGCTTTGTGGTCTATACTGGGTACTACACTAGGTACCTACATATTTACTAGCTTTACCCCAATGGGAGCCTATCTGGTTAAGAGTATATTTAAATAATATTCATACACATAACATTGAATACTTTACTATCATGCGTAATTATCGGTTAAATTTGAAGCTTCCCCGTACAATTTCAATTTGTTGGGAGCGTACAACCCGGCCAAGGTTAGACCTCGACCCGCGCTTTTGTTCCCTCCCGATACTTCCGAGCTTATCCTTTGTATGAGCCAACTTTTAAATATAGCCGTATTAAAAGCGTTGCATTAACTTTTAATGGAAATACTTCACATCATTTTCATTCAATATATCTCTGGACCTTTTAGTGGTGCTTTATTTTAAAAGCACACGTCGCTGAATATTATTACACATTGTAGGAAGCTGATGGCATAGCTGTGTTACATACACTACGGCATTAATAGGTTAACACGTTTTCCACTCTAGTTCATCCGGAGTTACGAGATACTTTATGATAGTTAATGATAGTAGTAGCAGTCAGAGTGAATTTGCAGTTTGGATAGGTCAGAATTGATGAGAAATTACACGAAGCATATATTGCCGTAAGATATCAGTGACGACGTCGATCGATGTCGCTAATCACTTTTATAGCTAGTAAATCGACACATTCGGTAATATTGCGACTGATAACTTTGAAGTGGTTTTAAATGAAGTTCTTTTGTTCCAGTATGTCACAGAAAAGATGGGTGGTGCTGAGGGCACCAAATTGGACCTGGACTTTGTCGAGATGGAGAGAGTGAGTAGCTGTCTGGACACTTTAAACATAATTCAACACTTATAATTTATTACCACTGCAGCCGTGCCAAAGGTTTAAATTGTATGAATTCTCCACTCTTGTTAAAAGTTTGTTATTAAACTACTTCTTAGCTTTAAAAATTACAACATTCGCAACTCTATTCTTTAGGTTGGACCTACAATTTACATTTTATGTAATTTACGTTCAGAAACCCAGCCTCGCTTAGAGCAACACTTCCCTCGTTACGCATCCTTGCACATCTCTGGTGGAAATACACCCGATTGGATGATGAGCAAATGCTAACATTTCTTTTTTATTTACAGAAAACAGATGTGACATGCGAACTGGTAGAAGAGTTACAGACTAAGACGAAGGAGTTCCTGCAGCCGAACCCAACGGCGCGAGCCAAGATGGCGGCAGTGAAGGGCATCAGCAAGCTGAGCGGCCAGGCCAAGAGCAACACGTACCCCCAGCCAGAGGGTGTGCTTGGAGACTGCATGCTGCTCTATGGCAAGAAGTTGGGCGAAGACACTGTGTTCTGTAAGTTCTGTAAGTCGTGTTATCAACAACGGTGGATGCGTTCTGTGTCCCAAAGAATTTTCACAACACCAAAGTGGTAAACAAGCATAAAGCCAGCCCGCATATATTAGCTTCCTCGCCTCTTGAAGAAGGGTTTGATGAGATATTTACGGGGTCAGCGACGCGCTCGTGAAGCCCCTAAAATTGCAAGCATAAATGGGCTGTATACTTGTTTGCCACCTTAGTGCCGAAAACTAATTGCCGTCTTAAAATTGACTGATAGTAATTCAGTACTTTTACCAATATTTCAGCAAATTGCTTGATTGAAATGGGCGAGGCCCTGAAACAGATGGCTGATGTGAAGTACTCCCTGGACGACAACATCAAGCAGAGCTTTTTGGAGCCCCTTCACCATCTGCAGACCAAGGATCTTAAGGAAGTCATGGTAGGTTCATTGGGGAGGTTATTTGCATTTGATTTAACCTTTATCTGTCAACTCTTACCCTCTTATTACAAAACCTTGGTTCATATCCTTTCATGATCCTTGGTTCAAAACTAGTTCCATCTCTTTTTGTGATACGGATTTCAAACGGGACGCACATCATTTTTGTCCGAGTTTGATCTATTCTTGTTTTTAGGCCTTAACGTAATGCTATTATAATATTCCTAAGAAATCAATCTACAAATTGGGCTCTACCAGTCAGTCTATCCGTTTAATATTATAAATGTGATGGTATGCATGTTTGGAAGTTTGGTACTAAATCACGCAAACGAACGAGTACTTTTCCACTTAACTGGATTAATAGAGATATTAATCCGGAAAATTGTTAGGGTCCCTGGAGATTATCATTAAACAAACAAAGCTAAACAAGTAATTTATAATTTAATTGAGTTCAGGACATTCAAATGTTCTTTCTAGTTTATAACTGGTACATATACTTCGATGTGTTAGTAAATATTTGATGCTTCTTTTTGTAGCACCACCGGAAGAAACTACAGGGCCGTAGGCTCGATTTTGACTGCAAACGACGACGACAAGCGAAAGGTGATCCTTTGTTCTATTATAACATTACAATTAGTTTCTTAAAATTTATTTTTTATCATTGAGTTAAATCTAATTTACATTTTCTTTTTAATTGTGTGAACAGGCCCTGGTAGGGCCAGCCCTTATATGAGTCCAAGTCATAGCACCACTCCAAGACAGGGTACGTCGTGATGATACAAACTAACAAAGCTAGACCACAGATAGACCCATTAGACGCTAATACATCCCACATGTAAATACAAATCATATAATATACGCTCATTTCTTACATGGTTTGGTTCCTGTCCTGCGCTGCGTCGGTACCTATCACCCTTCATTAAACGCCTGACTTTTGTTTACTTCGTTTGGTCTGTATGCACCTTTTATGTTTTTATTTTCTTTTTTAATTTTCCTATACTGTGTGCGTGCTTGTGTGCGTGTTACACATTGGTGTTGCGTACGTAAAACCAGGTGCCCACATTCCAGACGATGAGATTCGCCAGGCGGAGGAGAAATTCGCCGAGTCGCTTCAACTTGCCCAGATTGGGATGTTCAACCTTCTTGACAACGATGTAAGTGTAAAAATGTAATAACAGCGAAATGTATGTTTCCAGTAATTTGTAGTTATGTTATGTATGTTGTGCGTAGGTGGAGCAAGTGGCACAGCTGTCGTTCTTCGCAGAAGGCCTACTTGAATATCACCAGCAATGCACAGAGATCCTTCAGGGACTGGTCGCCACACTTATGGAAAAGTAAGTCACTTTAGTTTTTTGCGATTTCCTATAAAGTTCCTATGTTCCTGCTGCCCGTGAACTGTTCAGTCAAAAAGATAGGTCGATACTTATCTAGAAACAAATAAAAAGTTGCCACAGCACAGATTTAAATATCCATGTTAGGCATATACACTGTTAGTGTATTGTTCGTCTGCGGGAGTAGAGGGCCTACTGCGAGTTTTTACCGCCGCCGACACAACTCTCAGGCCGACAGATGGCGCTATTTCGATCCCATACATTTCTGTGTTTACGTCAACGTCATGACATGTGGCGACAATTTTAAGAAAACTCGCACTAGGCACCCTGACTCTGTGTTACGAGGCTTGAGTTCGTTCTAATCTAAAGTACTTGGTGTTAAATAAGCGTGGGTATAGAAGACAGGCCTCTCATATGTTTATTTACGCATTAAAGAACTTGATTTAAACATTGATTGGTTTATTGATAGAAAAAATATTTTCATGATATAGGTACCTGATATTATATATATATATGATATGATAGCAATCAGATCTGTGCCCTAAAAATAGGTTTTGTCATGTCTCTACGCCGACGAATTACGTGGCACGAAATGTCTTGATACCTTTTCGGAGCCCAGTTGTGGCTGAATATGGCGAACTTACTCAACCAAACGTTGAATCATAATAAACTCTATGTTTGGGGTCCTACTAGTCCAAACCAAATGCGTGAAATTGTACTAAGAAACCGTACTTGAACGTCGAACGATACGTTCCAGGAAAGAGGAAGCGGTGAACCGTCCCAAGATGGAGTTCGTGCCGAAGACGTTGGCGGACCTTCACATCGAGGGCGTGCACGACTTGTTGAATGGTAGGCGGTATGGTTCCTCCCAGAGTCTGTCCCGTCCCCGCGCCCTCCCCCCCTCCTCCTCGGTCGGAGACCTGGCCGACCCGCTCCGCGCCTGGGAGAAGCCCGCCCCGCCCTCGTTCAAACCACACCCGGCCCCCAGAACACAGGTCAATGGAAGGGACCCCTGGACAGGTGATTTTTTTCTTTGCTGTTTACTTTTTTGTTCGGGATTTTGGCTGTGGATTGCATTCTATTGGGAGTCTGGGTATGGAGGTGTGCCAAGTTGGACTTATTACAACTTTTTATACCAGTTTTGTATTGATATGAAAAATACATCCTAATGTTATTGACTTAAGTAGCTTTTCGTTTGTGAGTCTCATACATAAGAGTTTTGAGAATCATGATAAACTATAAATATAAAATTCAAAGTCCTGAGTTACTGATTGACAGACTTATATCTCAACGCATAGCCTAAACTGCTAAACTGCCTAAACTGCCTAAACGGCTTGGAGACATGCAATTTTGAGAGCGCGTTCTTTGTACGGTATAGTCCATTAAGAAAGAGTTTTCTGAAAATCAACTCCTCACTAGTTATAATGAGTATAACTGATTATTACCGCCTTCAGAAGAAAGAGAATCTCAACTTGTAGATACATGTAATAAATCCAACTGAAGTGTATTCAAAAAACCTTGATGTGTTTGGTATTGGGACGGTGTTGGTATATATAAAGTTATATCGTATAGCAGTCCATATTCAAAGTCTATCATTACATGTTTAGTATCACTGGTCACGTGGGCACGCTTTAAACGGGTTTCATGGCACTTGGTGAATAATTAATACAAACTCATCACTAATAGTACATGTTTCATTATAAAACGCTTAACTAAGTGGGATTAAGAATTCATTAAAGAAAATTTACAATTTGGTAAGAAGGTAAATTTGTATTTAGTTACTCTAGATTTCTAATCATCTTACAATTACATTCCGTTTCATCTGTACGTATGAATACAGAAGTTTTAGGTAATGATTAAAACAAAACTTTAAAAAGTAGGTAAGTACATGTACGTTCATAATTCCTTAATGCACAAGACATATTTAAAACGCATAGAAATAGGTGTGTAAATTATCGAGTTGGCGTGATTGAATGTTGTATTATACTACCCACCCTACACTTTTCTCAATCCAATTAAATGTTACATGTAAAAAGTTCTAATATATATATTTTTTTCACTTATATAACTGTAGTATTTTTTGTATAATTGTGAATTAAAAATTAACTCATATTATTTTAGTTCGAGCTTCTTACAATGTGTTTATTTTATTAACACTCAACGGAGCGGGATTGTACAGTGATCCGATTTTATTTCAGATTTCGAGGTTCCTTCCCCTTATTCCTTAATCCCCTTTTAAGCTAAGATGGTATACCGAGTATTATATGCAAAGAGTTTGATATTTATATTTGTATGTATTTATAAAGTATATTTATATACACTTGAGAACAATGAATAGTCATATTTATTTGTTTAAATTATAAAATTGATAAATGTTTGACGGTAATCAACACTCTCAGACTTTGTAATATGTATATAGAAAATACATACCTATCAAATTCTCGACCTTGTTAATTTGTTTGCGATCTTTTTCATTATTACTTCCTAGATGTAAACAGTTTACGTTTGTGACACATTATTTGTTCCCAAGTGTAATAACGAGCATAATATGTAATGTTATACGTGCCTATTGAAGTAAACTATCCGTTAGGCATCTGTGTTACACTTCTTCTTTATGTCTATGTATGTACCCTTCTGCCTTTTCTGATTCTGAAAGTGGTCAGCGTTCAGACATTCACAGATCGGACATATTGACATGCACATAGCAAAAAACATTCTAATTGACACGTAATCGTATCGAACGTCTTGATGACTATTATAAAATTTACATCACAATATTATACAATTACCTATATTTGTGGAGAATAACTTTGGATGAAGTAATCATCCTGTGGTTTATAAATGCGAAACAAATAAAATGTATTAACAGACCTATGATACAATTTTGTGGTGTCACTGACTGACTGACTCAAAATTCAGTTTTAGCCAGTAATTGTAAAGATTTGGAATTTGAAGGTAATATTCCTTAAATACCCTTAGTAAGTGGGGCCTAAATAGCACGCATCATTTATTGCCCTTATGGCATTTACTGGGTTACCATACCTGTAGGTATTATGGGGTATTTGCCAATCGATGATGACTTCAATATGGGATATTTGTTCGTTGCGTCGAGGAGAAGGCGGCTCCCACGCCGGCTCGCCTGATCACAAGCCGCCTTCCAACCTCGAGCTCTTCCCGGGCGGTGCCAGCGTACAACGCTCCAACAATGGTAACGCCCCTGGTACCATTTGAGTTGCAACCTTAACCGGACTAGATAACGTCCATTGTATAAAAGCTTCCGGCTATGACAAACTATTAGTTTACTTGGTCACATGTTGAGTTATACCAACGACTGTCATTTACAATTATAACGTTTGTACCTAATCGTGTATAATCATATCACTCTGACGATTTGAAAGCACTTTGTTAAAGTCTAATCGAATAAATATATTTATAATAGAGACGCGTTCTATTATAACGATATAATATAAATTTTTGATCTATATAAGTATATTTGATATACTATTGTAATGGTATTTTAAACTGACATGTGACTTTTTTATAGCACATTTACAAATATGTACACACTATCACTTTTTAGAAATTCAACACTGATTTTTGATGGTAATTTACACACAATTTCATTTATGTTTTTTTAATAATGTTCATATTTCACACGGATTTTTGTAAGAATTAATATTTATGTTTTTTTGTGTTTTTATTTAATATTGTTAGTACGTTCTTTTTCATAAGATTTCTATAATGCAGTGCATGGCAACATTGTGAAAACTCATTTTGTATTCGTTGTTAATTTTGTTTTTGTGTGTGATCGTCCTATGTGATGGCATGGCAAGATTCTTTCGCTTCCAACACCATTATGTTTCATGTCATCGTGATAATTACCGAGCGTTGAAATCGTTAAAACTTTTCACGTAACTGTCAAACATTCTATGTCGTCTTGGGAAGGATTCGCGAAAGTTTTTTAACTGACATTAATGTTAATTAAGGAAGAAACCAGTAACATTTATAATTGAGAATTATCGCCTCATTCGATAAAATGATCTTTCCCAAGACGTCGATTTAATTTTAGACTCATATTTTCGAAAATAACTTACATTAAAATGCTATTAGTTTTACAAAGAAGATAATATGTGTGAACAAAGATGTTAAATCATAATATCTTTAAGGTTGTTTAAGCTAAAAATAAAACTTACTGAATTCCTTTTTTTTGTTCCATCATGTTTGTAGTAGTATTGTACGAGTGAGCAATTAAGTATGATATCTTCTTTATATGCGTTGCGTAATTTAAACTTAAGCAGCCTTTGTATGGCTACGTACGCTACGAGATAATTTTAGATTTGCACATCGCTCGCGATATCGTCTTTCCGGGATCTTGGTCACGTGATTGCGTCAAACTGACATAATCAATTCAATGCAATATATTAATTTACCTGAGGCTTGATACAATTTTCTCGTGGCGTTCCTGTCAGCTTTATATCATCTGTATCCAAAATGTTTTGTCGTCGACGAATTTAATTACACATTAACGTGGCTTGAAGAATATATATTCGTCGACGTTGAAACAAATTTGGGGTACTGTGATGTATTTCGTGAAATGAATGTGAAGGTTTTGCAGCGTCTCCGTTGCCGTCGCCGGTTAAGTCCCCAGCGCGGACACCGGTGGCCAAGGGTCCGTGCTGCACCGCACTCTACGACTTCGACCCCGAGAACCAGGGAGAACTGGGATTCAAGGTGAGACACCTGCTCATTTAAAAGGTAGTGGTATCAAGTTTATAAGGGTGTTCTGAATGATTCCTTCTAAACTGAACGGTATGTATAGTATAGGTACCTAATACTGGACATGTGTGAAAAGTATTAGATGTCACGATGCTCTTTGCACTCTGATGCACCTTCCAGTGTGCAGTCCGCCTGATGGTAAGCGGCTACTGTAGCTCATGAACGTGTTCAACACCAAAGCGTCACTCTTTGTCTACCTTACAAAGAATGTGATCAGTGTACCAAATTTGGCGCAGGTCATGATAAGCCGTTATTGTACATAGGCTTATCACAATAAGCTAGAACACAAGCTACGGGTAGCCATCGACCTCATAAGTATGTAAATAATCTGGTATATCTGATTAATATTTTTTTTTTAGGAAAACGATGTGATCACCCTGATCAACAAAGTGGACGAGAACTGGTTCGAGGGCTCATTGAACGGCAAGTCTGGCTACTTCCCGATCAGCTATGTTCAGGTCACCGTGCCCTTACCTAATATGTAAACCCCGCCATTACACTACACCCATACTCCTTGTAACACAACTTTACAACTCGTCAATCACTTATCTATCTAGCTTTAACACAGGTTATATCGCAATAACGCTCTCTCTCCTTATCCACTGCTATGGGCTTAAGGACCTACTGTTTGTAAGTCGACTGATTATGTCGAAGGCTTGAGGGTTCCTGGAATATCAGCTTGCATTTTACACGTTCGATGCTGTGACACGAAATCGGTGATTGAAAAATTCTTACTCAGATGTCAGGGACAACGGAATTCGTACTCCCATGTCAGTGACACTCATCCATAGCATTTCGGTCAGCATGGCGTAAGGGCTTAGTCGAGCGTTGTCGGAGCCGAACATGTTAATAATTATTGGCTTCTCGTGGGTTGCCTTCGATCCAAGAATATAGTTTCAGAGAAAGCCAAGGGATTATAATATATAGATACGCGGAATCCGATCATTAACCTAAGCAATTATTATATGAGATTATATTAATCCTACTATTCTAGCGATGTAACCTTACGATAGGTAGGTTATTGACAACGTCAGTTAGTTATCCCATTTACTGCGTCATCCCGCTTCTAATGTCCCAAAAAGTTGTGTTACAAACCCCAGTTGTTTCTATACATTCGTGTTACGCAGTATTACGTAGATCATTACAATTATTTGAATCTATGTGTCAAAAGCTCAACGTCACAGTTATGAACTGTTACAACCATTATACATTAGCATAATTATTTTAATTATGAACTGAAAACATTCTTGCGTTAAATCCGTTAATGAAATTGTCTTCCTGTTTATTTCAACCGAAGAGAAACGGGTCATGATTTTAATGTTAAATGTATCTATGAAATCTCAAATTTCACCCAAGAATAGAAATAAAGCGACAGATATCTATGGTTACTCGGGATTAGCACAGAAATCATGACAGTCTTCAGAAATGGCAGTGTTTTGCATTTATTATCCTGAATGATGCAAGGCGTTGAATAATGCTGGTTAGGGATGTGTCGATTGCAGTGATCGCAATCGTGTTGCCTTTCACTCCATGACTGCATGTTATGTTGGGAGCAAGCAAACAGCTGCTATAATTAGTTTGTTAAGCGTTTATTTAGTTTTAATGACTCGTGCAGATAATACGTTTACCAGCTGGCCTTCGATCCCGTAGGGTGAGTAAGACGAGTAGCGTAAGGCGATGGGGGTGGGTCGCACTATGGACACTGTGTCGAGGCAATATGCGCAGAAGGCACGGCTGCCTGGGCAGCGTCAATTCTGAATCGTGATATTTTGAAGTAAATTTATAAATTAGTTAAATTAATTATGATCAATCTATTTTTGTAGGTATGCTACTGTCTTTGTGTAGTATTTCCTCTTGACTTGCGTTTACTTAGTTTAGTTCCTTCTACCCGTCATCTAAAGGCACAGAGCATAATACTTATTTATTAGGATTATAATGTACCTAAAACTAGTTAACATATGAGATTAGATTTTATAGTTATATCTTTGCGGGTAATTATTTATCTAAATGGAGAAATGTATACAATGTAACGTATATTATTATACACGTAATAATTATGAGGAGCGTAGTACGGAAATGGGAGTTGTTAAAATCTTGCCAAGAATCCATGGCGTTTCAATGTTTGATGTATTATCGGCAAGCTATTATAATGTAATGAACATAATATTATAATGTCATTGTGATAACTATAGATATCGCGCTATTGGTGCAGTGTTCTACCGCATGTATCTTATTAGTTTACATTGTTTTAACTAATACATTTAAGTTCGCATTGTAATCTTTTATCTTACTTTAATATTTTATTTAGATAATGTATGATTGATACCAAAATGATAATTTAGTCATTTTACAAGGCCTCTATTCTAGTGTCATAATTTAATGTATTTGAATAAATGCACTTAATATAATACCTTATATCTTCATTATACTTATCATCACTGTGTCCAATGTTGATGTTGCAGTAATTATTGAACATTATATCATTATTGTCGTGAAGTAATTGGACTCCATATAAACACGTTTCTGGCATACAAAAGACAATACCTAGATCTAATGTTAGTTGTATGTAAGTTCATAAATAATTGTTCTTTCTTCAAGTGTCTCCTAATATAAGTAAGTATTCTGGGTGAAGTACTACACTCGTCGATGTAACCAGAATGGTATAGTAGTTTATGAGGGAAGCGGGCGTCGCGTGCGCTGCATCTATGAAGGCGCACGCAACTGACACGTCACTACATTATCCCTCGCTATACTCTATACATACCAATTTTATTCGAATACAGAATGATCTTACTCTAATCCAATAATTGGACTTAGACTGTTGTTGTTTTGATATTATAAATTCTAAACGTGTGTGTAAACATTATAATTATATTAAAAGTAAGGGAATTATCTATTTTATAGTTGTCCTTTACTGTGTTAGTTCAGTGTTGCTTCACGTTATACTCGTGTGGAGACAGCGGTATTGGAAATATGATGTTGCTTGCTGTAGGTTTTTAATGTAGTTGAAAAGGGGAAGTCTGCGAATGTTTGTCTCGATTGCTTCAGTAAGAACGCTAGTAACCGTTCGCCATTGGATTAGTTCAGGACAGCAAACAGCATTATCTTCGTTATACGGTTGCCCATCACATTTTACATCATCTCGGAATGTATTGCCAGTTAAATCGTTGCTATCGACGCGAGGACCCTTTGTCTGTTATGGTGTATCTTGTTCACGTTACTGTAATCTTAAATACTCTAATTTCATAGATTAACTTGACGATTTACGAGATGTAATGCAAATATATTGATTTGTAATAAAATTTATCCCAAAACTTATTGCTCGTTTTCGCCTCCTAATAAAATGTTAACAAATAAACATTAAAACAACATTGTTTTATTTCACATATTCAGCCCCAAATACAGAAGGTACTCCGGTACCCACTTTCTTTCTTCTATTCTTTTATTTATTTAATGGCGACGAGCTTCTGTACCCCTATCACAAGTTTGCCACCTTTTTCGTAATCTATACTCGCTAGCGTCACTCGCAATATTTGTAAGAGATATTTTAGTTCTCCTGGTCACCGCTAGGAGTCGCTGTACAATTTCTCATACAAATATTCGACGGAGACGCTAGCGAGTATAGAATACGGAGCTCGTGATAGGGTTACTGGAGAGCTATTCCGCTAATGTCATGTGGTAGTTGAGAAAAAAATCTTGTATTTTGTTAAAAATTTGTGGAGGAACCATTGGATTCCTGTACCTACTGTATTACTATGAGCTCTTAATGCCATCATAGTTCGACACATATTATGTGACAGGTGTAGGTATATGACAAGTGTGAATCTGTCACTGGCGTACAGCTGAATTATCATTGCAATTTGCAAGCAGTTTGTTTAAAAATAACTTGAATTTTAATTTTAAAAGGGGTTTCGTATTTTCATACTTTTTTTAACTTCTACCTTGAGAAAAAATTGCTCAGACCCTGTAAACTACCTCCTTTATGTTTTGATGCCATAGTAAGCGCTGAAAACGACTCAACTGGTGGGTGCACGGGTCACCCAGAATCAATCAGATCAGAACTCATTGGTGGGATAAGAGCTAATTATGAGTAAAATTATTGCATAAACGAAGGTCTGTACAAAATGGGTTTTGTTTCAATAAAAAACGAATACAGGTAAATTAAGTGTTTATTGAATCAGATGAAATATAATAGATACTGTAACTGGAATGATTAGAATGTTCATAGAAGCTGAAATGGATATTTAGACTACACTTGGTAAGACAGCAAATAAGTCACAGAAATTTATTATTTTAGTTTCCTCCCCGGAGACGAAGCACAAGGTGCAATGTGGACTCCTTCTGGATGTTGTAGTCTGAGAGTGTGCGACCATCTTCCAGCTGCTTGCCGGCGAAGATCAAACGCTGCTGATCTGGGGGGATGCCCTCCTTATCTTGGATCTTAGCCTTAACATTCTCAATGGTGTCAGAAGCTTCAACCTCCAAAGTAATGGTCTTGCCAGTGAGGGTCTTGACAAAGATCTGCATTCCACCACGGAGACGCAGCACCAGGTGAAGGGTGGACTCCTTCTGGATGTTGTAGTCTGAGAGTGTGCGACCATCTTCCAGCTGCTTGCCGGCGAAGATCAAACGCTGCTGATCTGGGGGGATGCCCTCCTTATCTTGGATCTTAGCCTTGACATTCTCAATGGTGTCAGAAGCTTCAACCTCCAGAGTAATGGTCTTGCCAGTGAGGGTCTTGACAAAGATCTGCATTCCACCACGCAGACGCAGCACCAGGTGAAGGGTGGACTCTTTCTGGATGTTGTAGTCTGAGAGTGTGCGACCATCTTCCAGCTGCTTGCCGGCGAAGATCAAACGCTGCTGGTCTGGGGGGATGCCCTCCTTATCTTGGATCTTAGCCTTGACATTCTCAATGGTGTCAGAAGCTTCAACCTCCAGAGTAATGGTCTTGCCAGTAAGGGTCTTGACAAAGATCTGCATTCCACCACGGAGACGCAGCACCAGGTGAAGGGTGGACTCCTTCTGGATGTTGTAGTCTGAGAGAGTGCGGCCATCTTCTAGCTGCTTGCCGGCGAAGATCAAACGCTGCTGGTCTGGGGGGATGCCCTCCTTGTCCTGGATCTTAGCCTTAACATTCTCAATGGTGTCAGAAGCTTCAACCTCCAAAGTAATGGTCTTGCCAGTGAGGGTCTTGACAAAGATCTGCATTCCACCACGGAGACGCAGCACCAGGTGAAGGGTGGACTCCTTCTGGATGTTGTAGTCTGAGAGTGTGCGACCATCTTCCAGCTGCTTGCCGGCGAAGATCAAACGCTGCTGATCTGGGGGGATGCCCTCCTTATCTTGGATCTTAGCCTTGACATTCTCAATGGTGTCAGAAGCTTCAACCTCCAGAGTAATGGTCTTGCCAGTGAGGGTCTTGACAAAGATCTGCATTCCACCACGCAGACGCAGCACCAGGTGAAGGGTGGACTCTTTCTGGATGTTGTAGTCTGAGAGTGTGCGACCATCTTCCAGCTGCTTGCCGGCGAAGATCAAACGCTGCTGGTCTGGGGGGATGCCCTCCTTATCTTGGATCTTAGCCTTGACATTCTCAATGGTGTCAGAAGCTTCAACCTCCAGAGTAATGGTCTTGCCAGTAAGGGTCTTGACAAAGATCTGCATTCCACCACGGAGACGCAGCACCAGGTGAAGGGTGGACTCCTTCTGGATGTTGTAGTCTGAGAGAGTGCGGCCATCTTCTAGCTGCTTGCCGGCGAAGATCAAACGCTGCTGGTCTGGGGGGATGCCCTCCTTGTCCTGGATCTTAGCCTTAACATTCTCAATGGTGTCAGAAGCTTCAACCTCCAAAGTAATGGTCTTGCCAGTGAGGGTCTTGACAAAGATCTGCATTCCACCACGGAGACGCAGCACCAGGTGAAGGGTGGACTCCTTCTGGATGTTGTAGTCTGAGAGTGTGCGACCATCTTCCAGCTGCTTGCCGGCGAAGATCAAACGCTGCTGATCTGGGGGGATGCCCTCCTTATCTTGGATCTTAGCCTTGACATTCTCAATGGTGTCAGAAGCTTCAACCTCCAGAGTAATGGTCTTGCCAGTGAGGGTCTTGACAAAGATCTGCATTCCACCACGGAGACGCAGCACCAGGTGAAGGGTGGACTCCTTCTGGATGTTGTAGTCTGAGAGTGTGCGGCCATCTTCTAGCTGCTTGCCGGCGAAGATCAAACGCTGCTGGTCTGGAGGGATGCCCTCCTTGTCCTGGATCTTAGCCTTAACATTCTCAATGGTGTCAGAAGCTTCAACCTCCAATGTGATGGTCTTGCCAGTGAGGGTCTTGACAAAGATCTGCATTCCACCACGCAGACGCAGCACCAGGTGAAGGGTGGACTCCTTCTGGATGTTGTAGTCTGAGAGTGTGCGACCATCTTCCAGCTGCTTGCCGGCGAAAATCAAACGCTGCTGATCTGGGGGGATGCCCTCCTTGTCCTGGATCTTAGCTTTAACATTCTCAATGGTGTCAGAAGCTTCAACCTCCAGAGTAATGGTCTTGCCAGTGAGGGTCTTGACAAAGATCTGCATTCCACCACGGAGACGCAGCACCAGGTGAAGGGTGGACTCCTTCTGGATGTTGTAGTCTGAGAGTGTGCGGCCATCTTCTAGCTGCTTGCCGGCGAAGATCAAACGCTGCTGGTCTGGAGGGATGCCCTCCTTGTCCTGGATCTTAGCCTTAACATTCTCAATGGTGTCAGAAGCTTCAACCTCCAATGTGATGGTCTTGCCAGTGAGGGTCTTGACAAAGATCTGCATTCCACCACGCAGACGCAGCACCAGGTGAAGGGTGGACTCCTTCTGGATGTTGTAGTCTGAGAGTGTGCGACCATCTTCCAGCTGCTTGCCGGCGAAAATCAAACGCTGCTGATCTGGGGGGATGCCCTCCTTGTCCTGGATCTTAGCTTTAACATTCTCAATAGTATCAGATGCTTCAACTTCCAATGTGATTGTTTTGCCTGTGAGAGTCTTGACAAAGATCTGCATGCCACCACGGAGACGCAGTACCAAGTGCAATGTGGACTCCTTCTGGATGTTGTAGTCTGAGAGAGTGCGGCCATCTTCTAGCTGCTTGCCGGCGAAGATCAAACGCTGCTGGTCTGGGGGGATGCCCTCCTTGTCCTGGATCTTAGCTTTAACATTCTCAATAGTATCAGATGCTTCAACTTCCAATGTGATTGTTTTGCCTGTGAGAGTCTTGACAAAGATCTGCATGCCACCACGGAGACGCAGTACCAAGTGCAATGTGGACTCTTTTTGGATGTTGTAGTCTGAGAGTGTGCGGCCATCTTCTAATTGCTTGCCAGCAAAGATCAATCTTTGCTGGTCTGGGGGAATTCCCTCTTTGTCTTGGATCTTAGCCTTTACATTCTCGATTGTGTCTGATGCCTCAACTTCCAATGTAATAGTCTTGCCAGTGAGGGTCTTTACAAAAATCTGCATACCTCCACGGAGTCGAAGAACCAAGTGCAATGTAGATTCCTTTTGAATATTGTAGTCAGAAAGCGTACGCCCATCTTCCAATTGCTTTCCAGCGAAAATCAGACGTTGCTGATCTGGAGGAATGCCCTCTTTGTCTTGAATCTTAGCTTTTACATTCTCAATAGTATCAGAAGCCTCGACTTCCAAAGTGATAGTTTTACCAGTCAGCGTTTTCACGAAAATCTGCATTATGATACCTAGAACAATGAAAAACTGTTTTGGAATCGGAAAACTTGTGAATTTGGTTTACAGGACAGTATGCAGCGAAATAATAGGACTGAATTAGGACAAAGAACAAAGAAAGTTCGCGATCACAAAATGGCGTCCCGTGGTAATTTTTACACTGACAACGTCATTGTGCAATTTGCGTGTAGAGTAGAAAACATTGTCTTATTACTACTAAATTATAGTGTGATAAGCATTAAATTAATCAACTTACCGGATTAATACTTATGAGGAGTAAATTATTAAGGGAGAACTTATTTTAAACACAAAACAACAAAATGTACGCTTTCAACGAAGAGCTAACGAATGAAAAATATGCAAGTTTTCGTTCATTTTCCATCTTTTATAGGCCGTCCGTCTCATTCACTCAGTACTCATAATAACCAATAAGCTATAGAAAAATTCTATATAAAATACCATAGATATCTTTTAAACACCTAATAGTCTTAGTTAATTCAAGATGATGATTTAAACAATATAAACTTACCACTACAATCAAACTTGTCGTCATTAAAATAAAAATATGAACTATGAACATAAAACGATACGCTTGCTCTCAAAGCGTGCATGCCGTCCATATTATAGCGATTAACGAAAGAAATTTATAGAGCGAATGTGATCGGAAGTGTTGGTAGAGGTTAAAAGAAGAACTACCAAATTTATACTATTGTTCAGAAAGTTCAAATTCAGAGCACTCATAATCGAAGAAAGTGTATGAAGAGATGCATGAACGTGGATGAAGCGAAAGAAGTGTATGTACGGATCGTAGCACGTGGCAAACGGTGGTCTCTGCCTACCCCCATTGGATACAGGCGTGAGCATATGTATGTATTAAAGCAGTAATTCTTTGTCTATGACAGTACCCATATTGTCCGTGACGAATTTCTTTTTATCTATGTATATCATTCATTCGATCATTGTCTCAATATGTATTATTTTGTATTCTGTGGAGCGGGCGTATCGAAGGAAAACTGCTGTTGGTTTTGTGTGTGTGTGTAGTTGTTAAAATTTATTTCGATATAAAATATTATTTCCGTAAGCTAAAAAATATAATTCCAAATAATTATTATTGCAAAATGTTAAGGAATGTACACATTATTTAATGTACATGGCGTGCGTGTTTTTTTAAATTGATTGTAAACACGGTCAAGATTAAGTATTTGCTAAATTTCTATGATTGATGAATAAACTATGAATCACCGGTGTTCCTTTATCTTTTATTACTGAGCTTAGTGTTAAGAATTCGGGCTATCACCATAAGAAAATGGCTGATTTGATACGTGCTATGGGGGCACCCATGGGACCCCCTGTGAAGGATAAACTGGGTTCACCCTCAACGGAATCTGAGGACGGGGGCGGGGATATTGCGGAACTGGCGGCTGATCTTGAATTGGACGAAGCAGATGGACCCAGTACCAATGGTAACATATTCATTGTAAACTGTCTTTGGATAGTGTGGAATATACTTTACTGGATATCAAAAATATATTTATATATAGGTGAACGCCAAGCAGTGCTAGCACCACCTGAAACTGAGTGGTACCATGGCCGCTTGGATAGGTATACATCAGAAGAAAGGCTGTGGACTGCAGGGAAGCTAGGTAGCTACCTTGGTAAGAACAGAAATTTATATTAACATTCCTAAGATTTATGCACATCCATTTATTTGCAGTTTTTCATAATACTATTCCTGTTATTTGTTTTTAATTTTATATTGGTATATAGATTATATAGATATCTTGTTGATTGATTATGATATACTTAATCTAATAGCCTGATTAGGAATTTGAACACAAACATATATAAAAATAGATATTTTGATAGTGGGGCCTGTACCACAAGTTTTTCTATAAATTTATGTAAAATTAATGCACACCGCATGCTTTATTGTGAAGAAAAACATTGGGAGGAAATCTGCAAATGTCTGAGAAGTATAGTGCCTGTGATGGCGATAGATTAACCATCTGCAACATTGGCACTTAATCATTCATTTGGTGAAAAGTTGGTGTTGATATTGTCTAATATTGGATAGGTGTCTACCTATGCCTACCCCTTCGGGAAACACAGTTGTGAGCATATGTATGTATGTAGATTTTGATTGCTTATTGAATGTACTGCCTTAGATCTGGGACTCTACACTATGCATTCAATATTTTTAGTAAAAAATGTTTATGTTGCAATTACAATACTCAATGAGTGTTCATACATTTCTCATACTGTTTTTACTGTCTAGTAGCAAAACACAACCTTTTCTAATGTATTGTAAGTCATGTAAACCATTTACACATGTGTGCACTTCATGTATTCATTCAATAGCTAATTATATTGAACATCATCAAAGTTCTATAGAAAATTGTATGTAGATTTCATAACATGTTGTCAGAGAGTCATTTGTTTTCTTTTAATTGCATCTTGGACTTTCCATTGATAAGAAGAAACAGTTTATTGTATTGTGCAGTTTCTTTGTGTTAGATATTACTACAAGTCATTTACCCAGATATCCTCAAACAAAGAAAAAAAAATTCTTACATAATTGTACCATTATTCATACATTTTTAGATTTTCTTATTACTTGAACTTCTTATTATTTACAATGTATTTTAAGTTTATTTTTGGTTATATTAATTATATTATTATTCTTAAAAGTGAGGTGATCAAGGTGTTCACAGCAGCCTTTATCAATCTATATCTATACTAATATTATAAAGAGGAAAGATTTTTATGTTTGTAACTAATTAAACCACAAGATGGACCCCTCCGAATGCGACGCGCAGACGTGGCAGGCCTAGAAAAAGATGGCAGGATGAACTCGCCGCTTACCACAAAAACTGGCCGGAGATAGCCCTGGATCGGAAGTGTTGGAAAGAGGGAAGGGAGGCCTTTACTCAGCAGTGGGACACATCGGGCTCTAAATAAAATAAAAAAAAAACTAATTGGCTCAAACAGTACTGGACTGATCTTGAAAATTCTTTCAGCAATGGATAGCTACATCATCAGATAGGCTATATTTTATCCCCATACTCCCACGGGAATGGGAACTATGTGGGTGAAAACGCATGACATATGCTAGTGAATTATACTTTTAATTCATCCACTCCTTAACTTCAATTAATAATATGCACAAGAATACCTCAGTTCACGTGCATCCATTGCATTTAATCAAAAGTCTGTGTTCACAGATCCTTTCTCTATTCTACCATTTTTTTATTTTGCTAGTATAATTTGCTATAGCACTAAAGAAATTTGTTAGATTATAAAGTTACTAAGTATATAAAATTGCATATTGCAATATAAACTTGCATTCATGATTTTTTACAGTCAGAGAAAGTGACAGAAAACCAGGCTCCTATGTATTGAGCTACTTGGGTCGTACTGGGATTAACCATTTCAGGTAATAAATCATACTTATGATAATAAATATAAGTTTTTGGTATACTGGATTGTAATATGACTGTGTAAAGTTGGCATGAATGTTCTTTACTAATTTCTTCGTAATAACGTTCTTTACAAATTATGATTATGCAAACGAAAATACACTTAGTAAAGTGTATTTTCGTTTGCATAATCATAATTTTATTGATTTAATATTTCTTTTATATAAAGTTATTGTTGTTATGATGTAAAGCTTAAAGATTTAATTATGTTGTAAATTTGTTCTGCTGCAAACAAAATAGTAAAAGTACTAATAACACATTCACTGCTAACAATTGGACTTCTTCTTTGTTCACTGCTGGATACACAAATGCGTCGTTAGTAAACACGTTGCTGGCCTTACATAAATATACTTTAATAATTTCCATGTTATTTTCTTTATTGTATGTAGGATAACAGCTGTGTGCGGTGACTACTACATCGGCGGTCGTCAATTTGATTCCTTGACAGAATTGGTAGGCTTCTACAGCCACTGTTCTGACCTCTTGAAACGGGAACGACTGGTCGAGCCTGTGCCGCCTCCAGAGCCAGTGAACGATAAAAAGGTACATTTATAGTTATCCAGAAAAGCTTGTTTATAAAAAAAATATTATGACCAACTCTGGTATGTATTTGTTATGATAGATTATATCCAGCATTTCATATACATAGATCATAAATATGGTTAATCCATTGTGATCTGAATCAACATATTGTTGGTGCCATAGTTGAAGTTAAGTGTTAGAATAAAAAAATTGATTCATAAGAAATTTCAACATATAACCAAAATGGTAGTTTGTCAGTGATGGCAAAATAAACATTTTCATGTCAAAGAAATAAATGTTTTACTTATACCGAAGACTTGTCGTGAATACACGTCTGTTTAAATTAATTTGATGTCCTGCCCTTATTCAGGATCTCAAGTTCAAGAGATTTGTATGCATATGTAAGACATAAGACCCATGGTGGCTTTGGGGTTTGAGCAGTCACCTACTACGCAAGGGACGCAAGTTCGAATCCCAACAGGCCTTGTACCAATTAGTTTTTTCTATAAACTTATGTACAGTGATTTTACACCACGTGCTTTACGGGAAAACATCGTGAGGAATACATATGTATGAGAAGTATTTCAAAGACATATGTAAAGTGCCTGAGACGGCGATGGATTCACCCTGTCTGTCACATTGACACTTAATGTGGGTGTTGTTATTACAACAGCTCTGCTCACCCCTTTGGTAACCCTTCTGGGATGGCGTGAGCATATTTATTTATTTATTTATTGTAAGAAATTAGTTTTTAAGTCGTAAGCCTTTTATATAATGAAGACAGGTGCAGATCTGACCTGACAGGACTACTAGATCTGTTTGTGATTAAATTGATTGTGTATATTGTTTGACAGAGAGTGGTTGCAATTCTACCATATACAAAGATGCCAGACACTGATGAGCTGACATTCCAGAAAGGAGACATTTTCTTTGTACATAATGATATGGGAGACGGCTGGCTCTGGGTTACAGCACATAGGTTAGCATTATCATTTTTATGTGTTATAATGTGATGTAACATGATATAATGTGTTACCATTAAGAGTTAATTCTAATAATTAAAATGTTCAATAATTATATTTATAACAGGTTTCAGAATAATTTTCCTCTCAGCATCAATTTATTAATATGTCAGAAAAACAAGGTATTTGATTAACATTATCCTGATTTGTATTTGTGTTAACTAGTATCTGTTGAGTTGATGATGACACTAAGGTAGTTTTAAAGGTATTTTTACATTACTGTATATTATCATGCCACAGAATTTATGAACATATAATAGAGAAGACTGGAATAAAAGGCTCTTACTTACTGCCTGCCAGAAATATTCCCATTTACAATATTAAGTATGGATATTGAGTAACATGTCTTAACTTTTGTTTCTCAGAACGGGAGAGCAAGGAATGATCTTCATAGAGTTAGTGGAGGACTTGGACCCGGCCATTGACCCTAACACGGTGTTCTCATGGTTCCACCCCAACTGCACCAAGAGTGAGGCGGTAGACATGCTAGTGAAGGCCGGCCCTGGCAGCTTCCTCGTCAGGCCATCGGATAACTCTCCTGGGGACTACTCCTTGTTTTTCCACATCAACAACCAGATCCAAAGGTTCAGGATAGAGAAGAAAGGCGTCAGGTACCTGATGGGGGGCAGGACTTTCGAGTGTCTGGATGCCGTTATCAATCGGTACAGGAAGGAGCAGATTGTCGAAGGACATACGCTTGGACAGCCGGTAAGTGAATGACAATGATTTATTGGGGCTTGGGGGGTGGAACATTTGTGAACTTCGAAAATCTTACCACGAGTTCTTAAACTAGCCTTCAGAGAAGAATCCGGCATCTAGTCTTCTTTCGATCTTTGGGTTAGTTAAAGGACAAATCCAGTTGTATGTTTTATTCGTCAATAAACCAGATGCACGTTATGAGATAAGTGGCTGACCCATTCAAAAGAGACTTTAATATCATATCTATGAAAAAGAACTCTGGATCCGGTTATGCTTAGGAGGCCGTCATAGCAAAGTATGTATCAAATGTACATAGATATAGTTACTTACCTACTTGTGTAACAAGGAAAACAGTTACGAACTTTGTTTTATGTTTATTCAAAAACCAAATATTATTTATTATGTTTATAACTTGCTACACAAGTTGGCTCTCTTAATTAAATCTCTTAATCTAAATCATAATCAAGAATCTATTTGGCGCCTTTATGAAAAAATATACCTGTTAGTAGTTAAGGAGTAAATATTGCCCCTTAAACAAACATACAAACAAACAAACATTATCTTTTTAACCCCAGACAAAAGAAAAACTGTTAATGTGTTTCTTTGTCTGTATGAGGCAACCACTCCCAAACTAATAGAACGATGTTTTTTTTAATACAACATAGATTAGATAAGTATGTTAACCTCAAATGATTGGATACCAAACAGGAAGACAAAACTGTATGATGCTTCTTGATAAGATAAACCAATTGATATTTACAGTGTTATTGTTGTTATACTAGATTGAAGATTATTTTATATAGCTAATATAATAAACTATTGTTCAATATTGAAACCAGACTACTGCATAAGTTTAACATTACACTCATATTGGAAATTTCGACTTGTTACTATTTTAAAGGGACAGTACTGATGGGATTGGTAAAATATTTATATTTATTTATATTATAGGAAGTTTTCCTAATTTCCAAAAAGCTAATTGGAAAATGGGGAGAGGTATTTGTCCAGCAGTGGGATAAACAGAATGGGCTAAATTTGATTAGATACCAAGATATAATAGGCTGGTAACCAAGATCTACTAGCTTGACATAAATAATGCATTTATTAAGCCAATTACAGGTTCTCATTGACTATATTATACTTCTTATTTACAGTTAATAGCTGACGGTCACCAAATCGAACCTCAACAAAACGCCACTGGCGCCGCCGCTGAGAAAATATACGCAACTTTACGCGAATGTCGAGATCAGATCGGCTTGAAAAAGATGAAGGGCATTAAACACCAAGGATACTTGAATAAGAAGTCGGACAAAGCTGCTAAGAAGTGGAAGGCGCTATACTTTGTCCTTTTACAAGAAGGGACCGACACGCATCTGTGTTTCTACGACTCCCCAAAACGAACTAAGCCGAAAGGCTTGATTGATCTATCTTGCGCATACCTTTACCAGGTGAGTTATATTTAGTATCTAACTAAGTAACACATAATTATGCACTACTAGCGGACGTCACGCGGTTTTACCCGTGTAGTTCACGTTCCCGTGGGAGTCCGGGGATAAAATATAGCTTATATTAATCAGTGATAATGTTGTTTGTTGAGCATTCTAATGATGAAAGATTTTTTTTAAATCAGTCTTGTACTTTTTGAGCCAATTAACATAATTACTTACAAATCTTTCCTCTTTATATTATTAGTATAGGTTATAGCTCTATATTTTTGAGCAATATAGCTCCATATTCCTTCTGGATGAAAGCAAAAGATGTTGGAAATAGCTGATTCTAGCAGTGACAGATCATTATGATCTGTAGATATTTTTCATTTGCACTCTCGTTTATGTACTGCGACTGGATCTTGCCAGTTAAGAGCTCGAAATCCTTTAGACTCCGAAAGCTTATCGAATGCAGTTGCTTAACGGGCTAAAGCGTTAGCAGTGTAAGGTTTATGTGGCAGAAACGTTCACATTTTAATAACAGCCACGACACAACAGCGTAACGCTACAGAGATTTTGGCGTACTTATTGTAATCGTTGCTTCTTGAGTCCCACAAAGCAGGACGCATTTGCTAGTATGCATTATGGCTCATCGCAGACTGAATGCACGCCACGTCTGCGCTGTTAATGTTAAAAACTGGTTGTATATCGAGTTGGGGGAGTTTTAGGCGTATATCAATAGAGTTGTAAGGCTAAGTGTGAAAGGGGTGATTATGTTTAGGTGCACGAGTCGCTATGGGAGCGCGAGTTCTGTTTCCAACTGGTGGAGCGTGCGTTGCCGTGTCTATCGACGCACACGTTCCTGGCGGCCAACAGCGCGGCCGAGGAGCGCGCCTGGCTCGACGCCTTGCGGCCGCTGTGTGTGCCGCAGCAGGCCAGGCATCAGTGCAAGGTACACTCACTAACGCTACTATTATGTATGCTTCATGGTATCTTTAACACTCTTTAAATATGTTCACTCTTTTAGGGTTAAAAAAAATTCTCCAGGGTACGCTAGGAATGTATATTTTGTCGTTTCCTTATTGATTGTGGGGCAGAGGATACTTAGCGATGGAAATCAGTAATATTTATGAATACATATTCTTACTCTTACCGAGCGGCAAGGTAAACTTTTTGTAGGTAAAATGGCGCGCATCTAAGAGAGTGTTCATACATTCATCCACCATTTCTTTTCTTCTTCGTATTAAATCGTATTCGTCTAGATTCTAGTTCCCAACCCAATCTGGGACGATGAATTTTCGCCCACCTAATGTAGAGGCACATCGCGTATACGGTCAGTACACGTTGTATTTAGCGTGCCAACGCGACACTAATGTAGCTTATATGGAATGCACGCCGAATTCCATAAAAGCAGTTAAGCAGCGCTTACCATTTGTGATGACTGAATACACTAGTGTCGTATCTGTATGTGTCTTTACCAAAACGCCGCGCCACATCGGTATGTGCCTGTAATGTAAGAGTGTCGCGGTGCAGGTGAGCCGCGTGGTGTGGCTGCGCGCGCTGCGCGTGCGGTGCCTGACGGCGCACCGGCTGCCGGCGCGCCTGGCGCCGCGGCCGCACCTGCGCCTGGCGCTCGGCGCCGCGCCCGTGGCCCGCACCCGGCCGCGGCCCTCGCCCGACCCCCACTGGGACGACGAGTTCGTCTTCGAGTCAGTACACCACTACACTATTACAACATCCACCGCTTTAATATAACCTTTACAAGCAGTCAGGAAACTAGGAATCGTTATAGCTGTAGCTTCAACAAAGGTGTCAGTCGTGTCGCGTGTGACGGATACGCGTTCAAGTGTTTTATAAACTCTTTTCAAAACCTATTTACTTTATTTACAATGACAAATAAATTACATTAATTCGGCAGTAAGTAAAATTGATTTATTTAAATCATTAAGATTGACCTTCACGCACAAGGGAGCAAACGCTCTTATTTGAAAGAATTGCCTAGTTTCTTAACTGCTTGTAAAGTTTATACTCGTATTTAAACTGTGGTAAAGGTGCTGTCAGAAAATACACTATAAGTACTGTTGGATACCTATGATCAGTAAACAGTGCTCGACGGAGACAAGGGGGATGCTGTACTAGATACAAAAGTTCAGCACTTTCGATTAACTCTGTGTAACACAGTAATTTCATTATTTCTAAGGTATTGTGCGAGTGACAATCGTGGTGTTTGTTACGTTCATAGCCTTCAATTAGCCGCTAGTCATCAGATGGACTGCGCACTTGTTTGCCAACTCATAAAAGAGTGTATTACTTTTTATGATAATAATTTTGATATTGTTTTCCAGTGATGTACCTCCAGATGTAACATCGTTTACTATCACTGTCCACAACACTGGCAAGAGGGGAAAGGAATCTGAAGTAAGTATCAAAATAATTCCTTATAATTTTACCAACATTGAGAAAATTTATGGTAATTATTGTGATCTCAGGTCGCCGAGTTGACAATAGAATTGGCAAATCTCGCCAACGGGGAAGAGATCGAAGAGTGGTACCCTCTGGCTGGAATGACTCCTATTGGAGAGTGGGGATCCTTAAGACTGCGCATTAGGTGAGTGAGTAGTCTTCATACATAAGGGATAGAATTACCTGATGCAATTGGTTTCCGGACGTTTTGATTGACGTGTGTTGACGTCCCATCTATTATTTATACATGAAGCTTGACTTCTATGTTGTAAAATCGATGAAATATTACACCTTGAGAATCTTAGCCTCATATATGGTTTACAGTAATAACGAAGAAACAGAAAGAATTAAGTCGAAATCGTTAAATAGCAAAAATATATCATTATTTATACCAAGTACTACTAAAATAAAGTACCTAAATTGTATAATTCATTTACAAAATTTTAAGTTTATGCTAGTTTGCGAATCGGGTAATGTTAGTTTCTACGGCACTATGTTCTAATTTTTTTTCGAATGCTTATTGGTTCAATAAATAAATATTCTTTTCTATATGATGATGATGTTTAATAAGAGATGAGTTTTCAAAAGCTTTATCATTGTGTAAAGGTACATGCAAGAGTTAGTAATGCCTCGTGAGGAGTACAACCCACTGCGGCAGTTGCTACTGGAGCCCGGCTTACCTGCTGTCAAAGCGTTGGCCGAACTGTGTCGCACTGACAGACAACCATTGGCTACTTGTAAGTACACACTATTTATATTTAAAATGTGTACAATAATTATATACAGAACAAATCTATTGTTGGAAGTTGGGTATCAACAGTACTTCGAAAATGTTAATTTGGTACAGGATTGCGCTGTGTGATAATGTCTGAATATAAGATCATTTATATATATTATACAAGGTTTAATCCAATAAAGATATTTCGATTTGATAGTATGTATGTGTTGCCTACCCTAACCTTAGCCAGTAGTTGGATAGGTGACCGCCCGACTTCCCTCCGTGCCTCGAAGAGCATGTTACGCAATCTTAAATCTTTGGCTATCGTTACGTCAGTCGGGAAGCCCAAGAAAGTCTGACAAACTAACTGTCAGTTTTACTCAGACTAACAAATTTACTCGCAAAAGCTCGGTTTTGAAGGTCACATGGCACTTGATTTGTGTTAAAAATTCCTACAACAATGTAATGGATTAGTTCAGGGACATCACCCTGATTGTGTTCAAAGAAATCTCCATGGTACTTGCTTGTTCACGTAGAACATTTGGCGCAGACACGGCGTTTGTATTTGATTGCGGCGACAAGTTCAACCAGTTAGAAAACCTGCCGCTGCAAACGATGTTAACACGAGCCCGTTACTGCCGTGTCGTTGCGATGAACGTGAACCATCAGTATGTGTGCGCGTGTGTGTAGCGGTGTTGCACGCGTTCTCGGAGTGCGGGCGCGGCGCGGAGCTGTGCCGCGAGCTGTCGGCGGGCGAGCTGGCGCGCGAGCCGGACCACCGCGCCATGTTCCGCGCCGCCTCGCTCGCCACCGCCGTGCTCGACCAGTTCATGAGAGCGCACTGCAAGCCCTTCCTGCAGGTACGTACATACACATGAGGACCTTGTGCGACCATATTTGTATGGGATCAATATAGTGCCATATGCGGGCCGACAGAAGGCGCTGTTTTGAATGGATTTTAACAAAACTCGCCCTAAGTCTTCTGAGCGCTTTCACGTCACCTCGCCGTCCCTCGCTAGAGCCGGCACGTACCGAGCCATTAGGCGGTTTTCACACTGCATGTACCGTGTCGCCGTACTATGGCGAACGCCCGTGAATGCATTTCCTGTGTGTTCTGGCCTGGGCGTGTTTGACTGAAATACTCGCAATATACAGGCAACGTTAAGACACGCATTCCTGGGCTACGCTGCGGATTCCTGCAGTTACACACTAATATGAAAGGCACACACGGCCTTAATATCAGTACGCGATAATGCTCCCTCAACCGTAGTGACTTCCGACTTAACTTCGGACCTATAGAATAATAACAATGATACCCATTTACCTACGATATTTAGTACGAATCGAAAAATAGAGTTCGAAATTCGTAGCTAAGCCGTGTCCCTTAACACTCTTCACCATATACAAACAAACATATATATACACTTATACATTATTCACTAGACCGATTATATATTAATACTCAAATAATATGACATATTTTATATCATAATAATATAATATTGTGTAAGCCGTCCCAGCTGCGAGAATAATTTACCTTTATGGTGCTGACAAAAAGGTATTTTTACAACAGGCAGCTATAGCAGAAACGGTGCAGAAGCTGATCGACGCGAAGCAATCAGCGGAACTGAACCCTACCAAGATGGACTCGCCCGATGACGCTTGCAACAATGCTGAGTTTTTACTTATGATTCTTGATCAGGTAATTAAGTTATCCCTGACCAGTATTTGTGTTTGAGGTCATGAATTAAAACTTTGCATTGGGACCATTTAAAAAAAAACAACTGACTCATGCTCTTACAAAGGTTACCCTTCAATGGCTGAGATTATTCTTTGTATTTTTATTTTTGTACCCTAAGTGAGTCTTGATCCCCAATATTTAGATAAATCATTACTTATATTGTCTCGCTGGTCTAGTGGCCGCAAGAATTACTGCAGAACTCGAGATCCTAGTTTCGATTCCTAGGATTGACATAGTGTTGTTGGGTTCTCCCCGGTAGCAGCTCGGAGTTTGGATTAGTGCCCGGTTTAATGGCAACAGGCTTGCTCCCTATTACGTGATGGGACTTACATAACTGGCGAAATGTGGGTGTATTGTATGTGAGCATTATAACTTTAGTTATTTGTGTAAATTGTTGTGTCGTTTCAGATAACGTTGTCAATTTTCACGTCACCCGAGGCGTGTCCCCGGCCGGTGCGGTACCTGTGCGGCTGCCTGCAGCGCGCGGCCGTCGCCAAGTGGCCCAATGAGAGATTTGTACGCACTAGGGTTGTCTCCGGTACGCATTAAATACCATGAATCAAATATTTTTAGCTCAAATACCTAACCTATTAATCTTGTAATTCATACCTAAAAATACATAGGAGTACTGATATAGCATATGGCAGTATACATATACAAAAAAACTTATATTTTTTTGTCTCTGCCTGTGTGTCCGTCGGTCTGTTTATTCCGGCTAATCTCTGAAATAGCAGGACCGATTTTAACGGGACTTTCACTGGCAGAGCTGATGCTACAAGGAGTAACATAGGTATACATTATTTTTATCATAAAAAATCAGGTTCCCGCGAAATAAAGCCACCAATGGAATTAAGTCTATGCGACTGAAACCGCGGGCATAGCTAGTTTAGAACATATTTGAACTATATTCACAGATTTAAAAAAAATATTTTTGATTGTGATCTATTGTAACATGGGGTATTGTCCTCAGATAGGTAAAATTTTGTTATAGGTATTTGATAAAACATAAGAATGCGAACAGTTTTGGTCCCATTTGTTACCGCCCAAAGGTATTTAAGCTTTATTTCCCACGGTGTAGGGTTTATATTCCTGCGCCTGATCTGCCCGGCGCTGGTGGAGCCCCGCGGCTGGCAGCTGGTGGGGTCGGCGCCGCCGCCGCACGCGCAGCGATCGCTGGTCATGGTCGCCAAATGCCTCCAGAACCTCGCCAACCTCATCGAGTTCGGTGCCAAGGTAAACGCTTATCTATATGTAATTATAAATTAAATGAAAGACCATACTTATTTTGTCTGTATTTTCCTGGCAAATCTCTGAAATTGCTTTACCGATTATAACTGGACTTTCACTGTTGATGTTATAAGGATCGTTACTAAGGCTTCTTCTTCTTGCGGTGCCTCTCCACTAATGGAGGTTGGCCGTCAGCTCCGCAAATTTCTCCTTATTTTTTGCAAGCTTAAACAAATCTTCGACGCTGTTTATCCCAGTCCATTGCCTTAGGTTTCGGAGCCATGATAACTTCCTCCTTCCGACTCGCCTCTTCCCCTCAATTTTTCCCATCATTATATTCTGGAGAAGGTTGTAGCGCTCATGTCGTAGTACATGTCCGAGATATGCTACTTTCCTTCTCTTAATGACTGTCATGAGTTCTCTGGATTTTTTGACGCGTCGGAGAACTTCCTCATTAGTTACCCTCTGGGTCCAACTAATCCGAATCATACGGCGGTAGAACCACATTTCAAGAGCTTCTAGTTTTTGGCGAATGTTCTCTTTGATAGTCCAAGTTTCACAGGCATAAAGGACTACTGGCCATATGTAGCACTGAAGCATTCTAGTTCTAAGCTCAATATTCAGTTATTTATTACAAAGCACTTTTTTCATTTTGTTGAACGACGCACGAGTTACTTCTATTCGGGCCTTAATTTCCCTGTCTGGATCCCAGGCTTCGTTGACCCATGCGCCAAGATATTTATAGCGTTGAACTCTTTCCAGTGATTCTCCGGCAATGGTCATATTCGGGTTAAGAGTTTCGTCTCGTGTTATCACCATTAATTTAGTCTTCGACAGATTCATGGTGAGCCCTGCCTTAGCACTGCACCTATAAACGGCGTCTACAATTTTTTGCAAGTCGTCTGGTTTAGAGGCTATGAGGGCGCTATCGTCGGCATATCTTAAGTTGTTGATGACTTTACCATTAATAACGACACCCCATTTGATGTTCTAGAGCTTCCGACATAATTGCCTCTGAATACACATTAAATAGAAGTGGTGATAGTATACATCCTTGTCTTACTCCTCGGCGTATTGCCACTTCATCCGTTTCGTCATCCCCAAATCTCACAACGCCTGTTTGGTTCCAGTAAAGATTTTGAATTATGCCCACATCCTTGCCATCCAGGCCAATATCCAACAAACGCTGCATAAGTATCTCGTGTTGCACACGGTCGAAGGCCTTTTCATAATCTATGAAGCATATGAAGACGTCTGTTTGCATATCCCTACATTTCTGAACAAGGACATTCATCGCAAATAGTGCTTCCCTGGTACCAACACCTGATCTAAATCCAAACTGGTTCTCACTAAGCTGTTCATCACATTTTACCCTGATTCTTTCATGTACAATGGAAATAAATAACTTCAAAACGTGACTCATGAGACTTATAGTTCGGTATTCAGTGCATTTTTTCGCAGTGGGTTTCTTGGGGAGAGCAATGAAAGTACTCTTTAACCATTCCTTGGGCAGAGTCCCTGTATCATAGATGTTGTTAAAAAGTTTTGTCAACGAATCAATTAGATGTTCTTCTATTAATTTAAGAATTTCCACATTAATGTTGTCAGGTCCAGTGGCTTTCCCAGTTTTCGCTCTTTTGAGAGCTTGAAGCACCTCCGATCTTAATATGGAAGGACCATGATATTCATTTATAGAAGTCGCTATTCCTCTTCTCTCTTCATCTTGAAATATTTTTTCAATATACGTTTTCCATATTGCCTTTTTTGGTTCTGGATCTCTGACTAGCTTTTCATTGTCATCTACTAGCAAGTTTTGTCTAGATCGTTTACACATACCGTTCATCTCTTTGATTTCTTTATGCAGATTAAAACTATCGAATTTACGTTGTAATTCTTCCATTTGTTGACATTTTGTTTCATAGAACTTTGCTCGTGTTATCCTTATTTGTTTCCGTATTGCCTTGTTAACCGTTTTGTAATTATCTGGGTCTGTTTGTTTGAGTATGCGGCGTTTTTCCATGAGTTCTATGATATCGTTTGTCATCCAGTGGTCTTTCTTGGCAGTTTTTTCCGCACCCAAATATTTCTTGCCAATTTCGTTGACAGTTCTGTTGAGACTGTTTACGGTTTCCTCGATACATGTTGAGTCTAGATTATCAAATGCCCAAGAATTTATGGCGTTTGATACCTTAGCTCTAGTTGTCAGGTTGTGAAGTTTGCCTAAGTCCGGCTTAGTTCTTGTTTTACGAATGATACGTTTCAATTGACACGCTAATTTTATTACTACGGGGTTGTGGTCAGAGTTGATATCTGCTCCAGGGTATGTCTGAGTAGATTTCACACAGTTTTTAAATCTTTGGTTGATGATGACAAAATCAATTTGATTGCGGACTATGTGATTGGATGAATTTTGTGGAGATGTCCATGTGTACAAACGCCTCGGATGGTGTTTAAAATGAGTGTTACATATAGAAAGCTCTTTTTCTTGACAAAAGTCTATAAGCATTTGCCCTCGGTCATTTCTGATACCGAGCCCGTATTACTAAGGCTACTTTTTCAAAACTATTCGAACTTTCATCATGATGAGTACATTCCTTTAAAAATGTAAGCATTATATTTTCAGGACCCAATATTTGTGTGTGTTACAGGAGCCTTACATGGAAGTGGTGAACCCGTTCATCCTGAAGAATAAGGAACGCATGGTGGTGTTCCTGGACCAGCTCAGCAACGTGCCTGATCCGGGGAATACACCCCCTCACACCAACAACAATGTTGACATTGGTAATAGATATTCAACAATTTAATTACACTTATACTACATATGGAATATGTGGTACAAGGCTTGGTCTCTATCAAGCTACATACATTATACGGCGCTCTGTAGTACACTCATACATAGGCTCTCATCGACGCGACGGCCTCACACACGCTCCGGTAGAGTACAAACTGAGAGTAGTCGGAGGGGCGGTGCAGCGTATGAGTGAATGCATTTAAAGCGCGAATCTTGTATGAAGCTTGCTATTTGGGAAAATATATACTGATCGTGTAGAATACTGTCTGAATCAGTGATATTCTGTAACATTTCTTTAATTTAGGCTCTGTTAAAACACATCCTTATAAGTTAGGTAACACGTTCATAATTACTTACCATCTGGCAGACTGTTGGTAAGCTGTAATATTGATAATCCTGTATAATCGTATCACTGTGACAATTTGAAAGTACTTTATTAATGTCTTTAGAAACAGATATTTTGAATTTTATACTTGTTTGGTAATTTGTGGTAAAAAATAAGGTAAAGTACGTTTGAATTATTCCAGCGAAAGAACTGGCGACCCTGCACCACATATGCGTGTCGCATCTGACTGAGCTACAGACGCTAGCGAAGACCCAACCGTCTATCAGGAAGCTGGTCACCGTCACAGAGATGCTCACCAAACACAAGCAGAAGTACCTTGAGATGATCAGATAGGACTCGCCTAAACATAACACAGGTATACAATTAGTGAAGTAATGCATCGTTGGTCTAGTGGTTAGTGAGTTCGCCTGCCAATTCATATACCCATAGATATTAGGCTTTTCTGTCAAGAAATTCAAAGTAAATTTCCGGAGTTTGGAAGTTGGCGGTATTTACACCCGTGCCTCAGAAAGCACGTTAAACCGTTGGTCCTTCGCCTATTCTCTATCCGGTCGTGTCGGATTGCCGTCCCATCGGACTACGAGAGTGAGGTAATAAAGAAAGGACCTATGTACACTTGGGCACACTAATATTTTCTACGTAGACAGTTCCATTCATATAATCATCCCTTCCAGTTCATATAATCCCTGTTTAGATTAGCCGCCGTGACCGGAATTCGGTTAGGACATCGTCATTTTAATTGGCGACCATGTACCCTTCTTGCAGGATATCATCTTAACACACTACATACTCAGTACCACAGAATTCAGACTATGTCCCCATCACGAGGGCAACTGCGCAGAGAGCGCCTATCGGTCGATTTTTCCTTAATTCCATGTCAATTATCATAAATCCCCGGAGTTACTGACTAATATGTTGTTTCAGGGTAACAAGCCGAAGCTGAACTGGCGAAGCGAAACAGTAGCAGTTATAGTTAAGTCTAGCGGAGTAGCAATAAGGTCCCAATAGACGCGCGATATAAAGTAAGCTTAAGTATATTTGGTCGTTTAAAAACACGAATATGTATCTAAACAATTTCGTTTCTAAGCTTATTTCGTGCCAAAAGTCATAACGTTTAAGTGCGTATCTCACCTATTATATACCTTTATTATATTGAAATTTATTTTAGACTGCCTAACTACATTATAATTTATTATAAGAAAATTAATCAAAAAAAGCTCTCTAATATTCGTATTTATGATAAGACACTTTAGCGTATACACGAGCATTTATTTTAGTTTTAAGATTATTTAACCCTTCTAGTAATCAGCGGTATAGGTATATAATCAATTTGTTATTTCATATAAATATAAAGTGCTGCAATACAAACACGAGAAAGCATCTATTCAGGTATGGTGTGAATCCTAAAGTGCGCCACTTGTGTTAGTGTGAGACGAATATTAAAATAATGTATCACACTGATATTTAGGGGCTTGCTTCCCATACAAATTTATACTAGAATAATTTGTAATTCGAGCATATTACTAACATTTTGCGTTAAATGTAGAATAATCAGGTGCCTAAAGCATGTAGATTAGTAGATTTTCATAAATTTACGATTTACACAATATATTTTAATCCAGAAACAATTAGGTAATGATTATTATTGAATATGCTTTAAAACCCCTTTCTAATAATAGTTAGTGCCTATGTATATGTAATTAACATTTTTTTTATCCAAAGGTGCCGCAATGTGTAAACTGTTTTATTTTGTTCCAGGATATTAAATACATGCAATATTTAATGATTACTCCACTTATATTAAGTATTTTATATATAAGTAAACGTGAGTTAATATTTAATTAGAATAGTCGTTTTGTATGTATTATAGACATAGAGAAGTTAGTTATAGTATTAACTTGAACATTAAGCATAAGATACCAAAAATACAATTGAAGTTACATGTACAATGGTTCTATGCAATTAAAACAATGCACTTAAAATTAATGCAGTGCACCTCGACTATAAATTTATATTATTCTGTGATAAATCTTAAATTATTATTTTTTCGCCTTCATAGCTCAGCGGTAGTGCGTTTAAATTGAGATGTCGAAGTTTTGGGTGCGACGCTGAAGCAAATATTAATAGTAGGGCGCAAATGTCTGAAGTCAACAAAAAAAACTCATTCAAATTTGTACTGATTGCGCGCCTGCCTCCTCTCGGTTGTCAGTTTAGTGTACACGCGCCCTGTTGGTTTCTTGACATTATCAAACTCAAGTATTTCCATTTGAATCTATTTTGAAGGTAAGCATTTTTTTTTATTATAAAAAGTAGTGTTACAGATTTTTTGTGGTCAGACACAAATATTCTTCCCTTCATCTTGCTCAAATTACCTGTATTTCTAGTGCCATATAATACTATGTACTTATTATACTTGCAAAAGCTTCGTATCATCACAATTTTACTGTTACATTATTGTTGTATTTGTCGAAATTAATTACTTACTTTAGCATTTAAATGAATTGTGGTTTAAAAATCCCTCCTTCACTTTTTTCATTTATACTATACAAGTGTACAAGTCACGTGACCTTCTGTAACGCCACAATAGGTTTTAAAGTTATTTGACCTTCAATACATTTGGCACAAAACAAATATTTTTGACACCATTATTATGGTAAACACTGTATTGTATGACGACGCAGTACATACTATTTAATAAATTAAAATGTTATATTGCTAAATAGATTATAGTGCGAAAACGACTGGAATAGGAATTAATATAGCGCATCATTGCATCGAAGTTCATTTAAAGCTTGTAGAAGTAGTGAATGTGACGTAGGCAGTATATAAGTGTGTTAGCTTACTATAGGACAATGTCTAGACTGATTAACAATCCATTTAGTGGGTGTTAGTGTAACATTATGCACTAGATTTTCCACCAAAATTGTGACAAAAACGTGATAAATTTGCAATATTTCGGCCCATTTGATAAAATACTGTACTGAAATTCGGAGTTATATCCATATACCTATACATCATTTGATACTTTTAACATTTTGGAACATTTTACATGTTTTTTGTTTACATATAATTAAAGGACAGAAATTATTAGGCTGATTGGAATTGTACATTATGATGACTTGTTGATTAACATCACATTAACATCTTTTTGATGTATTTTTAGCATTCATATTTATGTTTTTATAACAAAATAAAATGCAATGTAATTGTTACTAACCTCATATTGCACATTTAAACTAAATTTTTTAATTTTTAAAGCCACATAAACCGTTTACAGAATTACATACATAATATTTTGTTGCTACACACAACTAAGAACATTGTTTAAAATAGGAACCAATATGTTTATCTACCCACTGTTATTTTTAAGAAGCTACTATGGTTTACTGAAACCTTAAATTACAAGGTATTGATTAGAGTTAGATTTTGTGACTGTTTATAAACCCTTCTTTATATTCTATACCTTAGTGTGTGTACTGTTTTCTATTAAATTTTTATCTGTGCTAGAAATCCAGTCTCATAAAAATAAAAATATTTAAAAAACTTAAGTTTTATTTTTGGAATTGATACAATTTATTTTATTTACATTTTTATATTGAATGAAGCTTTTCTTTTAACATTAAAATTTAGATGCATCATGTCAGAAATAGTATACTAAAAGCCATTACAACACAAGATACAGCAACATAGGGCGACTTCCTTTCACCAATTCGTGCACATTTCCAAAAAGTGCCAAGTAATCTGAAAAATTAATTAAATAACTATTAATGTGGATATTCTTTTTGAAGGCCCAAACAGCCAGAAAATGAGTCAGTATTCAGAGCGTTGTTCATTAAAACATACATAATTATAATACTATACAATTCAAATTGATGTTGGATCTAACATTTTTTGAGTCGTACATTGTACCACTAATTATAAGGAAGCCTTAGAAATGTTGGCAGACTAGTTGAATACAATCCAATGGAAGTAGCTCAAGGGTACTTGATTATATTAGATAGACAGAACACTGTGATAGCAGCAAGCTTTTTCTTGAAAAACCTTAGTGGAGTAGTACATGCTAGAGATGGGTAGGTATGCAGATAATGTGGAGCTACATCCAGAAGTACATCTAACTCTAAAGATTTGAATCCAGGTCCCATGCCTGTTGCACCCACTTTCCTACATTCCGTGCCATAAATGGATGTACTTCGAACAACAATTTGGATACAGATCCACTGGTATGATCAATAAAGTGATCTAGTATGCATGCGGAGACCTGGGTCCTGGCTAGATAGAGAACAATGCTATGATAGGAACTGATTCAAAATAGATATTGAAATTCAATCAGTGTGCTGTTTTTGCACTATCAAACATATATATATTAGAAATGTTTTAAAATAGATTATGGGACATCAATGCCTAGAAATGAATGGAACATAAATATAGCAAGATTTGATTGAACCAGAATTCAAATACAGATCCAAGAGTACCGGACCGGCGGTGGGATGAATAAAGGGGTTACACACAGCCAAATATCTGTAGACAATCAGGACAATCAGAAGACTCTAAGTCGTGGATTCATTTGACCCGAGTTGAGAAGTATTGAAGTAATAAAACCCATTTTTTACACATGTGACAATCAAGGAAAGTGGAAGTATTGGGGAATAATAATAATAATGAAACAGATTTTTTACACATGACAATTAAGGAAGTGATCTATTGTGCTCTCCAATACATTCTCATACTGCCTTTGATTGATATCAGGGCTGTGTCCATCCATCAATATCGCGAGTGATGCAGATCCGGGGATTCGTGTCCATCCTACCCATACCTAGTACATACTTCCAAATAGGATTCAATTAGATTCAGGGATAGCAAAGTTAATAATCTAACTGAGGATTCATCTAAGTAACGAAGTTTAAATACATACCCGGTTTTATTACGATCCATAATACTAGGGAAAAACGATCTCACGTACGCACAGGTGCATATTAGGAGCAGTATGACAGATAGCAGGCTTTGGAAATTAAATATTGCGCTCTGAAATAAGAAAAGTATGCTCAATTTAGAAGTTTCTTTTCGTCGTTCCTTGTAGGTTAGGATCTTTATTATTTTAGTTGTCTCTCTCACCATTGTAATGTTTTTTCTAATCCTAAATAACAAACAATATCTGTTTTACTGCCGCTATTGTGATTTTGAGCGAGCAATGACCATCAAATTATGGTAAGTAATGTTGATTGAGCCTAGTCAACCAACAACAAATAAAAATTAACACAACGTCACGTCACAACATATTTTTAATGACATTGCAAATTGACATAAATATATTTTTGACAGTACGACGTACAGATTTATTATTGACACAAACTTGCTTATGTGACATCTGATTATTTACGTTTTGGATTTGGTGTATAGAACTACTATACCAAAGTGAATTTTTCTTTATCTATGACTATTCCTATGCCATTGCAAAACGGCAAAAAAAACCCACCGAAGCCATAAATAAGAAGTGAAGTGAAGTTGACCCACCTTTAACCCAACCCAAACAAACAAAACAAAACAAACAGACACGAGGACACGACAAGAATGAACAATAATAAATAAATAATTTTGATAAAATAACCTAGTTACTTACTTTTACGGGTACACGTATATATGTATCGAAGAAATAAAATTTGGTGCCTGCCGACTGCCATGCCACTGATGCATACATACATACATATGCTCACGCCAGTATCCCATGAGGGTAGGCAGAGACAACCCTTCGCCACATGCTGCGATCCTTACATACTTCTTTCGCTTCATTCACATTCATGTATCTCTTCATAAACTTCCTTCGGTTACGAATACTCCGAGTTTGACCTTTCGGAAAAATATTATTGATTTGATTATACTAGTTCTTCATTGCACGCCCGCTACCGACACTTCCGCTCACATTCGCTCTATAAATTTGTTTAGTTTATCGCCTTTCAATCATCCTTTCGATATGTCCAAATCATTTCAACATATTTCTTTCAATTCTGGTTACCACGTCGTTCTTCCACGTGCTACTGTCTCTTATCACATTACTTTTCATTCGATCTACTAGGCACTGATTCAGTGAATGCTTTATTTAGGGACTCAAATTTTTGTATCCAGCCTCTGGAACCCTTCATAATTGTTTATATGATGTGAGAGAGAGGAACACGAGCAAAATGTAAATCCAAATGCATCATATTTATTGACACCGTTTATTCACATAATTAGGTACTTGTTTCCATCCTGTAAAACGATCTTGTTTCATAAACATCTTGTGTATAGCTAACATAACATTTAATTTGATTTCAGAACATTTTGAACAAAGAAATGTTGGGAAACAGTAGGTATACTAAAATGAATTCTTTGATAAGTGTAGCATGGGTGACGGGTCACCCAGAGTCCCGTTAATTCGGTCCAGCCATTTCAGGTCCAGAGATTAGCCGGAACAAACAGACGGAGAATGAAATTAAAATCTGTTATTTTGGAATTACAAACTGACACTTAAATTTTATTAATCTGTTTAGATATATAGATATAGATTAACTGAGTGGTCTTAAATATTTGCACTCATACACAGCTAGGAATATGGCTGGTCAACTGCAAGATCCTAAGGGGAAGACATTCCTGATCACGGGAGGTGCATCGGGATTAGGTGCTCAGTATGCTGAAGCATTCCTTAAGGAGGGAGCTCGGGTGGGTTTATGGC
The DNA here is from genome assembly GCA_929442735.1 of Watsonalla binaria. Lineage (NCBI taxonomy): Eukaryota > Metazoa > Arthropoda > Insecta > Lepidoptera > Drepanidae > Watsonalla > Watsonalla binaria. Next base: position 6,980,692 of record OV838932.1, read on the forward strand.
GACTTTTCTTTATTTTTAACCGACTTCAAAAAATGAGGAGGTGATCAATTCGATTGTATGATTTTTTTATTTATTTCACAAATTTAGGTACACTGTGAAGTGTTTTTAAATATTCACACATTTTATACACTTTGCATAAGGTGTCATAATTCAATCTCTGGGCTGCAACTACTTGCCTTAAATTAAACGGCCTTTATGTTTGAAATAAGTAGATATTGAAAGCTGAGTAAGATTAGTATAAATTTTACTTAGAGAGTTGCAATAGTGGACATCGCTGAAAAAGCGGGAGTAGCGAAGGCTGCAGAGCTGGACCAAATATATCCTGGCAGAGTGATATTCATCAAGTGTGACGTCAGCAAGGAGGTCGAGATCGAGCGGACCTTCACCGAAGTGGTGGCCCAGTTCAAACAGGTCGACGTGATCATCAACAATGCGGGAATCATGGATGACTCTCCCAGCATGTGGCGGACGGCTTGTGATGTCAACTGGGTACATTTGTTTTCTTTATTTGTTACAATAAGTTTTATAAAGTTTCCAATTATTTGTTAATTATCACCCTTACTAAGTATAAGTAAAGGTGCCGTCACGAGCTAAGAGCGTTCAGCAAAAATAGTAGGTATGTAACTGCTTCATTCATGCCGTCGTACAGATAGACAGAAACAGACTACTAAAATTAAAACTTTTTTATTATTATTCATGATCAGCAGTCATAAATCGTGACGACACCGTATAACCAGTAGAATTAGGTGGGTATAAATTGCAGGGTTTATTTAAGGGGTCGATTAGGAGGGTACGCCGTTTGGGTTTCAGGCTCACTTGCGGTTAGTAGACTGCCTCAGCTGATCACGGGGTATGGCGGCTATTGATTGATGATTTGTTTATGGTTACATCATTATTTCAGCAAGGCTTGGTTTCCTTCACCATGAGAGGAGTGAAGCACATGCGCCAGGATGAGGGCGGCGCGGGTGGAACCATCGTCAATATATCATTCACAGCCGCACTCATCAGAAATGGATTCACACCGATTTATTATGGGTCCAAGATGGCTGTGCTGCACTTTACTCAATGTATCTCGGTAAGCTCTTAGAACATACATATCAACATACTTATTTATGAGTCTTACTTATAAATACCTACCATAGGTTAGATAGCGGGAATATATTATTACCAGATGGTACCCGCTACTCTGACTGCGCAGAATTTGACTTACCTTTATATTTTGTACACTTAACGAAATATCATTATAAATTATAATTAGATTATATTTTTAAGGTTTTTAAATCATTACTTTTATTTCTTAATTTTTAATATATAATTATAGAATAAAATTCCAGTCAGCATTTATTTATCTGATTGTGTTATGTTCAAATATATCGAAGATTTCTATAGTTCTAATATATGCAATTATATTCTATTTTGTTCCTGTTGCTGTACATAAATTATATTTTAATGCATGATGTGGTCTCCCGTAATTGAAGGGACACGCTTACGCAGTACCTTAAGATTTTGTCTGTATATTTACGTGTATCCTTAGTTGGAGATAAATAAATGAATGTTGAATGGTCTTATTTCAGGTGGAACCATTTTACGCTGAAACTGGAGTACGTTTCCTTACAATATGTTTCGGTGCGACCGATACTCCTTTGCTTCACGGACTAGAGAACCGCTCTTGGAACCCGAAACTTGGAAAAGAATTAATGGAAGGGGTTGCAGAAAGAAACACTGTTTTCCAAAAGTACTTAACCATTTTTATAATTCTTCATCGTGTTTTAAAAGCACGTGATAAGTAAATGTTGTTTTTGGTTCTAGAGTTGAATCTGCCGTGACAGCTAGTGACAGCTTTTGTGTATATGTTCAAGAATGGTACTCCAGGGTCTATCTGGATGTCTCTCAACAACAAGCCCGTTCAAGACATCACACCAATCATTGACAACTTTTTCAATGAGATGGAAAAGATAGCTAACTGAAATGATTATTAAAATATCAATTCAGACATTGTTGTTCAATATTTTTGCTAGCCAAGGTGGGCTTATTACTGAATCCCCTGTCCTTTTTCCCTGTTCTTCGTCACGACTATATTCGCGGGAGGGGTAGGTAGGCAGAGGTGTGCTTCGAGTACACCCACATTTCGTGAAATAAATAAAAAATATGCTCACGCTATCCCAGAAGGGTCCCCGAAGGGGTAAGTAGAGGTGTTGTAACAACACCCACATTTCACCGAATATGATCAAGTGTCAACGTGACAGAGGGTGAGTCCATCGCCGTCTCAGGCACTATACATACGTCTTTGAATTACTTCTCAGACATATGCAGGTTTCCTCACGATGTTTTCCTTCACCGTAAAGCACGTGATGTGAAATAAATGCACATAAGTTTTCTAGAAAAACTCATTGGTTCAGGCCCCGCTGGGATTCGAACTTGCGTCGCTTGCGTAGCAGGCGACTGCTCTAACCCCAAGGCTACCACGGCTTTCTTTTTTACATGACATTTCGTTAATTATGTTTAAAGTCCCATGTAATTAGTAGGGCGAGCCTATTGCCCTTGACCGACGACGAGTGCGTCGCTGAGAAACCTTAGTGAATAGCGCGGCAGACTCCGCGCTGCTACTGAGAATTTACAGATGGAGAATCCGATAACACTTATTTTAAATAATTTTGATAAATTTTCCAATTATTTGTTAATTTGTCGCCGTAATATTATATAACTACTTAGTAGAATTTGGTTTGTATTGAGGGGATCGTAATCAGGGGCCTTACCATAACCTCTTATTGCCATGATAGTTTTACTCTTATTATGAGACAGATCTATATGACGTGTATAAGTCTGTCTCTGTCACACAATGGAACTATGATAGCGATAAGAGTTTATGTTAGGGCCCCAGGACCTCGTGTTCTTCATTATATCTTGAAATCAGTAGACCTTCGAGGCAGTCTGTAAATGAAACCAAAAACCAAAAGGTTGTGATGAGAATGTTTACAATTATTAAGTAAACATAATTATAGTGTTATCTAGCTGACTGAGTGCAGTCATTTTGGGGGTGAAGTTCTTTATCTTGAGAGTCAAATCTCAGGATCAATCAATCAAATTTCTGGAGTTTGTGATAAAGATAACTATAACCCCTAGACTTGGCTTAAAGTGTTACCAAGACATGTAGGTATTTATTATCTAAAGACTAGCTGTGCCCCGTGGTTTTACCCGCGTAGAGTTAATTTCATGGATGACCCGCGAAACCCTAATGTTTATTTTTAAATAAAAGTAGCCTAAGTTCCTCCTTGTAACATTAGCTATCTGCCAGTGGAAGTCTCGTTAAAATCAGTCCAACTGTTTCGGAAATTAGCCGAAACAAACATACAGAGAGAGAAAGAATTTTAAATTTACTTTTTATGCCAGTGTATATCACTACGCACAAATAAAGTTCGTGAAGATATGTTATTTTGGAATTACGTACGGACACTTCAATTTTATTTATCGTTATAGATTGGATAACATCAATGTTGTAGATATAAAATGTTTTGCCAGTAGAGTTATCTGTATCTTAATCTTACCTATACTGGAGATTACTTAATATCAAAAACTTCTTTATATGTAACTGAGTGGTCATCAATATTTGCACTCACACACAACTAGGAATATGGTCGATCAACTGCAAGATCCGAAGGGAAAGACATTCCTGATCACGGGAGGTGCATCGGGATTAGGTGCACAGTATGTTGAAACATTCCTTAAGGAGGGAGCTCGGGTGGGTGTCTTTTGTTTATTTAATTTCAGATGTTTAAGTAGAATGTTAAGTGTTTTTAAATAGCTTGATTATTTCAAATGTATAGCAAAAACATTTGTTACATAATGCTGCGACAATACCACAAATAGTAGGTATAGACCGACTCTGGCAAGTACTTATAAAAAATGTTGAAAACTGAATTCAAAATTCAAAATATCTTTATTCGATTAGACTTTTTACAAAGTACTTTAAAACCGTCAGAAAGACACGATCACATAGGATTATACATGCTACCGCCAGGTTCAGAAGGTTGCTTTTACTGAGAAGAACCTGGCAAGAAACTCTGTAATTACTCTTTTAAAAAAAAAATTACAACTTTGAGTAATACTACATAAGTATGTAAGAATAAGATGATAACTACTTACTTAATCAAACATTTTTTTATTAATTGTATGTTTTGCGTATTATTTAGAAAGTAGCAATAGTGGACATCGCTGAAAAAGCGGGAGTAGCGAAGGCTGCAGAGCTGAACCAAGTATATCCTGGCAGAGTGATATTCATCAAGTGTGACGTCAGCAAGGAGGACGAGATCGAGCGGACCTTCACCAAAGTGGTGGCCCAGTTCAAACAGGTCGACGTGATCATCAACAATGCAGGCATCATGGTTGACGCTCCCAACATGTGGCGGACGGCTTGTGATGTCAACTGGGTATGATATGTTCTTTATGCAACAAATTTGTTTCCATAATTTATCCAAATATACGTAAGTTAATTATTACACTTACAATAAGTAAAGGCGCCATCACGAGCTATGCGCGTTCAGCGAAAATCGTGGGGATACTGCGCATGTATTTTATTTGCGTTACGCCTTACAAATGGAGACTCTACACTTCTTTTTACACATGCTCCCACCTGCATATCTCCCATCACCACCTCCTCGGGGCAGGCAAGGGTATCGTAATAACAATACACACTTTTCACCGCACATGATTAAGTGCCAACATGACAAATCTATCGCCGTGAGTGAAAGGTGAGTCTTTCGCCGTCTCAGGCACTATAAATACGTCTTTGAATTACTTCTCAGACATATGCAGGTTTCCTCACGATGTTTTCTTTCATCGTAAAGCAAGTTGTATGGAATCACTGTACTTAAGATTTGAGAAAAACTCATTGGTACAGGCCTCACTGGGCTTCGAACTTGCGTCGCTTGCGTAGCAGGTGACTGCCCCAAGGCCACCACGTCTCCTACCACTTTTTTTATTATTATTCTAGATCAGCGCTAATCCCTCGTGATGACATAATGCATAATTGACACGCGATTAATAATTAGGAGAATTAGGTGTGTATATATTGCGGGGTTTGTTTAAGGGTTCGATTAGGAGGGTACCCCGTTTGGGTTGCAGGCTCACTTGCGGTTAGTACACTACCTCCGCTGAACACGGTGTGTGGCGGCTATTGATTGATGGTTTGTTTATGATCAGATCATTATTTCAGCAAGGCTTGGTTTCCTTCACCATGAGAGGAGTGAAGCATATGCGCAAGGATGAGGGCGGCGCGGGTGGAACCATAGTTAATATCGCATCCACAGCCGCACTCACCAGAAATGCATTCATACCCATTTATTGTGGGTCCAAGATGGCTGTACTGCACTTCACTCAGTGTATTTCGGTAAGGTTGTGATATAGACCGATAAATAAAATTGTGTCTGTTTGTTTGTAGTTCGAAACTAACAGCTTTTCACTAAAAACATATGAAAGAATATATGGCACATACAAAATATACAAATTTTCTCTGTCTGTCTGTCTGTTTCGGCTAATCTTTGAAACTCATCTGGACCAATTTAACGGGACTTTCATCGGAAGAGTTGATTTTATAGTACCTACTAACAATGACTACTTTTACATAAAAAATATTGTCACCAATGAAATTAAGTCTACGCGAGAGAAGCACCGGTCACTAGTTATAGGTGATTAAATAGGTTAATAGAATACTTACCTACTTATTTATAAATAAGTTCTTGTTCCCTCCTTCCACTTGTTGTTAGAAGTTGGGAATTTAATGTCCCAACTTCTAACCTATCGTGGGTTGGTTAGTGGAAATATAATTATTAAGAGTGTGGGCTCACGACTTCGACCGCATAGAATAGTCACTTTGGGCTAACGCTTACTTAACCCGCAATTGGTCTTAGCGTGATGACATAAAGCCTTACTCGATAAATGAACTATCTAACACTGAAAGAGTTTTTCAAATCGGACCAGTAGATCATGAGATAGCGAGTTCAAGCAAATAAACAAGCAAACTCCTTCAGCTTTATATATTAAGTATTTTTGCAATTCTATCCCTGAAGGGGTGAAATGGGGGTTGAAATTTTGTTTCCACCTAGGTGGAACTGCAGAATAAAAATCTAGTAAGTATTTCTTAATCTGATTGTAATGATATAGTATGGTCTTATTTCAGGTGGAACCATTTTACGCCGAAACTGGAGTACGTTTCCTTACAATGTGTTTCGGTGCGACCGATACACCGTTGCTTCACGGACTAGAGAACCGCTCTTGGAACCCGAAACTTGGAAAAGAATTTAAGGAAGGGGTTGCAGAAAGAAACACTATTTTCCAAAAGTACATACTTTTTTTTAAAGTTATTCAGCATATTTTGAAAGCATATATAACACGTCATACATAAATGTTTGTTTTGGTTCTAGAGTTGAATCTGCCGTGGCAGCTTTTGTCCATATGTTCAAGAATGGTACTCCGGGGTCTATCTGGATGTCTCTTAACAATAAACCAGTTCAAGACATCACACCAATAATCGATAACTTTTTCAATGAGTTGGATAAGATCGCGAACTGAAATGATTATTAAAATATTTTTTTAGACATTGTTGTTCAATATTTTTGCTACCGAGGGTCGGCATAATACCGAATCCACTATCCTTTTTCTTTTACATTAAAGTAGTACGGAATGATCAAGTCTATATTTTGGGACCATAATATTTTACCAATTCAAATTTTTTTTTTCTTTATTGAAACAATGTAAAGGATTCAGGTTTGCAAATAGCAACATGCTAGTTTTTGGTCTCAGTGAGTACTAAGGGGGTGCAGTTCGAAAAAGCATGGAGAGATGTTGTCTGGCCCAATAGAGCCAGTAGGTATTCGACTCTGGATGGCAGACGGTATTACATCGCTTTGTGACAACTGATTGGATAATGGCAATATAATTTGGTATTCGATTTCGTAACATTATTTCGTACTCCCAGACCAATATCTCAATATTTTGAGTTTATCGAATAGCATAAGAATTATATAGATATAAGGATATTATTGATTGGCACGAGTGGCACTTTAAGATAGTGTTTAGAGTAAGTAGAACATTTGCTTTCTGTACGTAAAACATAACGCAGTGACTGCACAATATGGCTGATCAAACGTGGGATCCTAATGGGAAGATATTCCTGATCACGGGGGGCGCATCTGGTTTAGGTGCTCAGTATGCTGAAGCATTCTCAAAGGAAGGAGCTCGGGTGGGTGTCTTTGTTTGGGTACCATTATTTGAAGTTAATTAATCTTGTTCAAACAATTTGGCCAATACCTAGATTTCACGACCTCCTAATCAAATTCACGATGTGTTTCATGTGTTCTAGTAGGCAGTAGTAATAGTGGACATCGCTGAAAAAGCGGGAGTAGCGAAGGCTGCAGAGCTGAACCAAGTATATCCTGGCAGAGTGATATTCATGAAATGTGACGTCAGCAAGGAGGACGAGATCGAGCGGACCTTCGCCGAAGTGGTGGCCCAGTTCCAACGGGTCGACGTGATCATCAACAATGCGGGTATCATGGATGACTCTCCCAGCATGTGGCGGACGGCTTGTGATGTCAATTGGGTAATTATACATCAGCATTTCCATCATCTACCATCAATTATGTTCGAACTCCAGGTAACATTTTTCCCCGGCCTTTTTGTACTTTTTTTAAGCATAAAATAATATAATTTCCAGTCAGTAATTTATTTTGTTTGACGATGCACATGTATTGCTCTATAGGCGTTCGACTCCCTACTGCCTCTACCTACCCTATGTACTTAGATGTCCTCACGCTTGGCTACACCTCTAGCTATTTCTTCAGGAGTTGGTGAATGAACTTAAAATAAAAAATATTTCAGCAAGGTGTGGTGTCCTTCACGATGAGAGCAGTTAAACACATGCGTAAGGATGAAGGCGGTGTAGGTGGGACCATCGTCAATGTATCGTCCACGGCTGCACTTCTTAAATATCCATTTTTTTCAATTTACCGTGGAGCCAAGATGGGCGTGCTGCACTTCAGCCAGTGTCTTGCGGTGAGTTGTGTCACTGACGTCACCATCGTCTGCCCATGACATAGCTCTCACTAAATCTATCACTTTTTATGTATTTTTCTCACGAACTATAGTGCCGTTTCGTCGAAGCAAATCATTTTCTAGGAAAAGTAAATACGTTAGCTCTATGGATTTTTGTCAAATTTTAAGACTAGCCCTATTTCTATTCTAACCTATTGATCTAACGATTTCCTCGACGAAGAAGCTCCCGGCGAAATAGACAACGGCTTTTGTTATTTGCGCCGCGGACGGAACTGTAAATGGTAGGTAACTATTGGTAACCTTGCTTAAAAATATACAACCATTAATAAATACTTGCACCTAATCTGCCAGTAGCTAGCTAGTGCGCTTTTCTTACCTAGAAGGTAGGTAACCTATTTTCTACAGACAAAACTCTTTCAGTTAGGTAGGTACCTGCTTAGGTATTAAACTTTACTTTTATTTTAGGTGGAACCATTTTTCGTTGATACTGGGATACGGATTCTTACAATGTGTTTCGGACCTACCGATACTGCTTTGCTTCAAGGACTAGAACATCGCACATATCACGAGAAACAAGGAAAAGAAGTTAAAGCTGCCTTCTCGGACACGAATACTACCCTCCAAAGGTACGTTTTTACTTAGTAAGCTAATAATAATTATGTACCTACATACATATGCTCACGTCTTTATTAAGCCAGCAGAGGTGTAATGTTGTAATAACAACATTAACTTTCTCCGAAGATGATTACGTGCGTTAGTGGGTGATAGTGAGTCTATCGACGTCTCAGGCACTTCTCAGACACATGCAGGTTTCCTCACGATGTTTTCCTTCCGTGTAAAGCACGTAGCGTGTAATCACTCCACATAAGCTTTTTTTGGAAAAACTTACTGTTACACGCCCAGTTGGGATTCGAACTTGCGTCGCTTGTGTAGCAGGCGACTCCTCAAACCTATTATTGAAATTCTAAATACATGTTTGTTTGGTTACAGAGTTGAAAGTGCTGTGGCTGCGATGGTGCATATCGTCAAGAATGGTCCTCCAGCGTCTATCTGGTTGTCTCTTAACAATAAACCAGTTCAAGACATTACACCAATAATCGACAACTTTTTCAATGACTTGGATAAGATAGCGAACTGAAAAAGTTATTAAAATATACATTTCAAAATTGCTGTTCCACATATTCCCACGTTGCCCCCCCCCAAAATATCCTACGTATACGTATACGCATATTTTATAACTCCCATTATTTTGTAAAAAATGGTGCCCAAAATAGTTTTGACTACGAACTCCTTAAAATAAATTTTAAGACTTCTGCAGTCTTCGACAAAATTGATTAAAATGTATATTTACTTTATAGGCTGATAAAAATCAGATGATGAACTATTATAGAAATAGTGTAAATTATTATCGATGTTTGGTTTTGACTAGCTTTGTTCGCACATCACATATGAAAATTCCGGAGTTCCACAAGGATCACATTTGGAGCCATTGTGGTTAAAATTTTTGTTGATTGCATTTTTATTTATATATTTACTAATGATGTATAGCTGCATTTTATTGTATTGTAAACGGTGAATATTTTATTGCCTTCTTCATTTCATAAACTCGAGTACTCAGGAACTTAATCTGCAACTCATGCCTCTGCGCATACCCATATCCGTAAAATGATGATCCAGGAAAACCAAGCCGTATGTTTCCAGGGAACATCTTAGGGACACCTTTTTAAAATAGTCAAGCAGGCACTTGGGTATTGACAAACCTGTTTTTTTAATTGTGTACCTATTTACTGTTAGCTAGCTATTGTATTCAAGACAAAGTCTGAATTATGATTAATGCGACTTAATGAGCTCACAGACCTATGAGTTGAATTGAGCATAATTTACTTATACTGCAAAAGGGGTACCTACGTATTGTAAGATGATGGTAGGTTATATATTAAATTATATATAAATTAAAATAAAGGGTATAAATTAAATTATAAAATATGTGTTTTGTCTTCTTTATTCAGTTGTTCGTAGTTACTTAGATGTAACGTGACATTATGTGACAACAATTTACAGTGTGAATTAACCATAAGCTAACCTACAGTCTAGAAGATTCCTTCCAAACTTACATTGCGGTATCTTCGTCACCATCGTGGAATCAAGTGGGTCAATAAATTAAGGCACTAAATATTTAATAAAACAGCTACGCAAGCATGTAGATTTATATTCGCCTTCGTCTACATACAGAGAAGGTGCTGGTTCAAACCGTTGATGTTGTAATACTTACGGAACAGAAAATTTTCCATGGTAGCACCACTAGGTTTTCTGTCTGATATCTGATATTTAATCGTTACCTAATTCGCTACCAAAACATATCGACGGCTATTTAAGCATTACAGTAGATCCATATCTACCGCTATCACTATTATATAACGGAACGAGTATAAATATCCACACTATAGAATTTGGCACCTATAGACGACGTAACAACGTGTGCGTATATCTTAACCCCCTGAATTTATCAGCCGTGTAATTAAATAAAAATTGATAGTAAGTAATCTTGCATGAGTAGTGGCACATAAATATACTATCCAGCACGTATACTTGCTGTAGGTAAAACGCAGCGGCTGCATGATATGGCTGATCAAGCGTGGGATCCGAAGGGGAAGACTTTCCTGATTACGGGGGGTGCATCTGGATTGGGTGCACAGTATGCTGAAACATTCTTAAAGGAGGGAGCTCGGGTGGGTGTCGTTGTCTTATTAGAAATTTATATTCAAGTAAAACCGGACCTAACTAGCAGATTTTTGCAACCACCTATTCTCATTGTATTTTAACTTTCACGCAGAATGTAGCAATAGTAGACATTGCTGAAGTAGTGGGTGAAGCGAAGGCTGCAGAGCTGAACGAAGTTTATCCTGGCAGAGTGATATTCATCAAGTGTGACGTCAGCAAGGAGGACGAAATCGAGCGGACCTTCACCGAAGTGGTGGCCCAGTTCAAACAGCTCGACGTGATCATCAACAATGCAGGCATCATGGTTGATGCTCCCAATAAGTGGTGGTCAGCTTGTACTGTCAACTGGGTAGGTTCCTTTCCTACTCATATTTGTAGTCCCTATATTAAAATTAGCAGATAGTTTTTTTGGGAATAATTATTGTAGGCGCTCGTTGTCCATCATGACTCGTCGCTCAATTGTTGTTTAGTTGATACAATACATGATGATATAAACAGATTATTCGAGGAGGCTGTTGAGTTGTCACAAAAGTGAAGTGGTTCTGAGTGTCCTATCTTAACAACTGACGCAATATTTGGCCTCGTTTTGATGGTTAACATAGTGCATTTTATCCATCTACTGTACCTAAAGAAAGAACTGAAGGGAAGCTTTATGTGCCCACTTACCTAACTAATTCTTTCAGCAAGGCTTGGTATGCTTTACCATGAAGGCTGTAAAGCACATGCGCAAGGATGAGGGCGGCGCGGGTGGAACTATCGTCAATATATCATCTATGGGAGCACTTATCAAACATCGATACTTACCTATATACTGTGGATCCAAGATGGCCGTGATGCACTTCAGTCAATGCCTTGCAGTAAGTTAATGAATGGCGTAACATAAACTTAATTATTTAATGTTCGGTCTCTGGCCGAACTTCTGTAGTATTGGAGGACTACTGCTATAGGACGACTACTAAGTTAACTATGTACTTCTAAAATTTACCTGACTTGATGCATCATTGTCATACTACTCTACTCACGTGTCTATCGAATACCAATATGAAGACGTTTCGGTGGCCTTGTGGTGACATTTTTTCAAACTAAACGTTGCCTAAATTATTTCTTGTAACGTCACCATCTGCCAGTGAGTCCCGTTAAATTCGGTCAAGCCGTTTTAGAGACTAGCAGACAGCCGGAAAAACAGTTTTTTTACGTATGCACTTTCATATGCATTTAGTGAAAAGTCGTTAATTTGGAATTACAAATAGACACTTCAATTTTATTTATCTGTATAGATGAACCTCTGAACCCATCGCTGGTCCAACAGTGTAGGCGTCTGGAACTGCGATTATGCTGGTAATGAAGACCTACTCTTCTTTCAGGTGGAACCATTTTACCCCGATACTGGAATACGTATCCTTACAATGTGTTTTGGAGCAACCGATACTCCTTTGCTACACGGACTAGAAAGTCGCATTTGGGACCCAAATAGGGGATCAGTGTATGTAGAAGATAACAAGAGAGTTAAGAAAACCTACCAAAAGTGCGTTTATAGTCTTTAAAATTATATTGATTGTAGTTTCAACGCTAATAAATTCTTGTACTTACATATAATATTATCAAGTGTGCCATATTATAATTACAAAAAATTAATAGGTATTATGTTATAAGTAGTTAACATATTAGTAAATAAAAATATGTACATAAGCGTATACTTAATATGAATAAGTGATTAAAATGTACTGCCTAAGTAGGCAAATAAGTTAATATTAACATGCACCAAAAATTGGTTGAAATTATTATGTGATACTTGTGCCCTTAAAAAAATCTATTTTGTATTATATTGCATGTGAATAAATATTATTTCTATTTTTATTTTCGTGTAAATAGATTCTTATATTGGTTTCAGAGTTGAAAGCGCAGTGGCTGCGTTGGTACACGCGTTCAAGAATGGTACTCCAGGGTCCATCTGGTTGTCTGTCAACAATAAGCCAGTACAAGACGTCACGCATATTATCGATAACTTTTTCAATGAGTTGGCTAAGATAACTAACTAAATTTATCATTAAATAATTTGCATCCGACTTTGTGGTTTGAACATGATATTACCGAAATATAATTACTAGGTTTAATGATGCTCGGAAGCCCCTTTCTTGTATAACTCATATAAAAAATGTATTCAACATCATGAAATTATTATTCCATCAATATTTTATTCGTTCGTTCGTTGGTTAGGTTAGCATACAAAAGAAGAAACCACTCTAGCTTACCTAATTCCTAAAACCTTTTATCCAGTGTTGATCAAAGGAATTTACAAAATTATACATACCTACGCCTGTATTACCCGATTCGGCAGGCAGAGATGTATGAACTTATAAGACAAATCGCCAGTAATATTAACATCTCATGTAATAGAGGGCGAGCATCTAGACTCCGGGCCGCTACTCGGAAATTTGAAATTGTAAACCCCAATAACACTTAGCCCGATCCGGGGGTCCGAATCCAGGACCTCTTGTTCTCTAGTAGCGCTTGCGACCACTAAACGAACAGAGCAGTCATCATGCTTAACATCTATAAAATATTATGTAAGATGTTTGTGAATTTATCTGGTTATCTTTCACTCCATGATATATCATCTATCTTAATCTTATGACTTTAACGCGCGATGATAATAAAATACAATAGTCATTCTAAAGCACAAATATATTTGCCGACTAGTAGTAATATTTGCTATTGGTTAAACGCGCCAGACCGAAAATATAACAAAGAAAATGGCTGATCAAACGTGGGATCCGAAGGGGAAGACATTCCTGATCACGGGAGGTGCATCGGGATTGGGTGCTCAGTATGCTGAAGCATTCTTAAAGGAGGGAGCTCGGGTGGGTGTCTTTGTTTATTTTCCTTCAAATATTGCAGTTAGTGGATTTCTTGGTTTCAAGGGATAATTAAGTTTCTTATGACAGACGATATTTCATCAAGGCTACTTCTAGATGGCTATTTAAAGGCCCATTTATTAAATTTTTTTAATGATTACGTACATAGATGTCCTCTGTGTATTGCGTATATTTAAAATAAAGTTATCTGCCTACTTAGAGTGTAGCAATAGTGGACATCGCTGAAAAAGCGGGAGTAGCGAAGGCTGCAGAGCTGAACCAAGTATATCCTGGCAGAGTGATATTCATCAAGTGTGACGTCAGCAAGGAGGACGAGATCGAGCGGACCTTCACCGAAGTGGTGGCCCAGTTCCAACAGGTCGACGTGATCATCAACAATGCGGGCATCATGGTTGACGTTCCCAACATGTGGCGGACGGCTTGTGATGTCAACTGGGTATGATTTATACATAACATAGTTTAGCTTTTCTCTCTTGCCGTGAGCCCCTGTAGATTCGAACCCCAGATTATGTTATTCCTCTGGCTTTTCTTTAGTTATTTTCTGAACATCGAATCAATATTTTATTTTATTTAATTCTAAATTAATATCCACAGCATTGACACAGTGTATTTATAAATTTACTGAATGGTATGGAATCTAAATTAAAAAAAAGAAGAATGTTAGTTCCATTAGAGCTAAAGGGATGTCAGTTTTAAAGATTTTAGAATATACTTCTCCATAATTTAAGACCCGTCATTTGAAGTTTTGAAAGAATCTTGTAGATGCGCTGTGTCTGTGTGAGTGTGCAATTTCGAACGATTTGTTTCAAGTTTCCAGTATAAAGCTAATACGTATACCTACTGTAGGCGACGGACTACCAACTGCCAATTTGACATCTAGGTAACTACCCTAGCTACTTAGAAGTCCTCTAGATTCTTCTGCTTTGTTACACCTTCACCTATTTATAAGGAACTGGTGAATGAAGATAAAGTAAATATTATTTCAGCAAGGTTTAGTGTCCTTCACCATGAGAGGAGTCAAACACATGCGTAAGGATGAAGGCGGCGCGGGTGGGACCATCGTCAATATATCGTCCACGGCTGCACTTCTCAAATTTCCATTCTTATCAATTTACGCTGGTGCCAAGATGGCCGTGCTGCACTTCAGTCAGTGTCTTGCGGTAAGTTCTGCTCATATACACATATTTTTATGTCACCCACGTCATTGACGTATCGACAAGTCATTAAATCAACAAGTTGATAGGTCAAAACTGCATTTCTATTTCTGCAGGACTTCGGGTACCATTAACATACATACATACATATGCTCACGCCTGTATTCCCCGAAGGAGTAGGCAGAGGTATTATTATCACAACACCCACTTTTCACCGAATTTGATTAAGTGCCAACGTGACAGATGGTGAGTCTATCGCCGTCTCAGGCACTATACATACGTCTTTGAATTACTTTCCAGACATATGCAGGTTTGCTCACGATGTTTTCCTTCACCGTAAAGCACGTGGTGTGAAATCACTGTGTGTATAAGTTTTTTAGAAAAACTCAATGGTACAGACCCCGCTGGGATTCGAACTAGCGTCGCTTGCGTAGCAGGCGACTGCACAAACCACGAGGCCTCCACGGCTCCATTAACATTTCATCAACCTAAGACACTTAACTTAAACTGTCCGTCCGTGTTCGCAACAAAACATTTAACTCTACCACCTACTTTGTTGTTATGTGTAATGACCACCTTATAAAACATAGATTTAATTAATCCTTGCTTTAAGAGTAGTTCTATCTCTTTTTGTGGTACGGATTTCAAAAAGGACGGACATATATTAAACCATGTTAAACTATATCTTAGGTTAGATAACCATGTTATGTAATAATGGGGTGCTTTTGGACTTTTTGCTTCACCTATCTACTTACTAAAGTTAACTCTTATTTTAGTTGGAACCATTTTTCGCTGAGTCTGGAGTACGTATCCTTACAATGTGTTTCGGGCCGACCGATACTCCTTTGCTTCAAGGACTAGAAAACCGCACATACAACGAGAAACTAGGAAAAATATTTGTTGCATCCACCGAGGAAATGAATATTACATTCCAAAAGTACGTAGCAATTGTTTGCCACCTTAGTACAAAACAAAGACGAAAATAGTCCTAGGTTTAAAAGTCGCCCCATCTCTTTTTGCGATATGGATTTCGAAAGGGATGGACATAGTTTTAATCCGAGTTGGGTCGAGTCTTCGAGTAAACCATGTTTTACAATAAGGGGGTAAAACTAGAAAATTATTGGATCCTAATATTTTGATATGTATGTTTGTTCGCTTACAGAGTTGAAAGCGCCGTTGCTGCGATGGTGCATATCGTCAAGAATGGTCCTCCAGCGTCTATCTGGTTGTCTATTAGAAATCAGCCAGCTCAGAACATCACGCCAATCATCGACAACTTTTTCAATGAGTTGGAAACGATTGCGAACTAAAATAATTGATTCAACTTTGTTTTTTCAAGTGCATTAAATGTAATTATTGCATTGTTGTGCTTGAGTGTTCTTTATTTACCTACTTTGATATAGTTTCTGTACATTCCTACCTTATATATAATGATGTCGCTGTTTTAATTTTATAATAAGCGACGATTGGCCTCACTTAAGTTATCACAGGTTCTCCAAACCTTCTCTTTATGGAGCACTGGGGGATCCTTAAGGCTAGAAAGCAGGAACCAAACTACTTGGTGCGGAGTTATTCAAAACCCAAGGAGTGACTAGTATCTAGCTTAACACTGAGATGGAAATAAAATCCAGCCATGTGGAATGGCCTTAAATGAATGTTCGCATCACAAGACTACTAACTATCAAAGCTTCTGACCCTCGATTGCCATAGTTGTCTGTGGTCTTCGCAATTTAACTGTACTATAAAAGAAACTGGCCAAATGCGAGTTGGACTCGCGCACGAAGTACTTCGTTCTCTATAAAACTCGATGTTTTTCCCGTTTTATTGAAGCCCCCATGAATATTTCTGTTTTTTAGTAGTTGTTAAATTATCTGTGTAAATGTGAACCGTGTAACTATCAGGGTTCGTGACATATAGCCTTAGTAATAGGGTCCCGTTTTATCCTTCGGGTTCCCCCATAGAATTATTATTTCTGAAAAGGACTTCATTGCCATGTTGAAAAACTGTATGCGATGTCGTCTCAATTACCTGGCAGCACAGTTTTGTCAAATTTGGCAGGTTTGTTGGCATTTGACATTGATTTATTTTGATTTTGAGTGTTGTGGGCATGTTTTAATTTTACTATTGATTGCTTGGAAATAATTTCGTCAGCAATCACTTTCGAGATTCAGTTTTGTATTTGCAAGTATAACTCCATTTCCATGTGATAATTTCTCTCTCTTTTCAGTTCTTGATAATTTTTAACTAAATAGTTCTTAGAAATGGATGAAGACAAGTTCGCTTTAGTGGAAAAAATAATGAAAGATGTTGACAACATAATGCTGAAAAACGCTGAGTTGTAAATATTACTTATTTGGCATGTTTTCAATTCAATATCTTTGTTGTGTCCTATAGAATAACCTGTATAATGTATACCTATTTCAGATGCTCATTCGATATAGTGCCAGTGGATTATAATTTCCAAAACAAATCACCTGTCCTACTTTTGGAGAACTGCCTTGGTTTGGAGTCGTGGTGTGTGAAACACGTGTATTTGTATTGTTACAATGAACTGGCAGGCCAATACTTTTCTAAATCTAAGCAGAAAACATTGAAATTATCATCAGTTAACTCTGAACGCCTTGCCAGGTTACTGAACATAACTCTCTTGTTAAATCCTGAGTTGAGTTCACTGTGGAACAAACGCAGGGAGCTGGTTCTTATGTCTTCATTAGAAAAGACATCAGAGTTGCAGTTTTCAAAACTAGTTTTATCAAGAAAACCTAAATGTAATGATGCTTTTTCCTACAGAAGATGGCTCTTAGATGCAATAGTTCAAGGTATTAATAATTTATTATAATACTAACCATGCCCCATGGTTTCACTTGCATAGACTTTATTACATGGATGGCATTATTTTGCATAACCCTTTTTAAGTACTACCCTAAGATTCTCATTGTAACATCAGACATCTTCTAGTGAAAGTTTTATTAAAATTGGTCCCGCAGTTACACAGAACCAGAGGCAAAAAAATTAATGGACAGCAAAAAAAAATAGGTTTTTGTATGCTAGCATCATACTAGTTAATTGAATTACAAATTGACACTTCAATTTTAAAGCTAGAGTTTTTTAACATTTCCAGATGAGGCTGTCCAAAGTAATTACATAGAAAC
This sequence comes from Watsonalla binaria, assembly GCA_929442735.1. Classification (NCBI taxonomy): domain Eukaryota; kingdom Metazoa; phylum Arthropoda; class Insecta; order Lepidoptera; family Drepanidae; genus Watsonalla; species Watsonalla binaria. The sequence goes on from OV838932.1 coordinate 6,998,644, forward strand.
TCTTACAAATGAAGAGTTGTGCATTTGCCAGCAAACTGCCGACAAGAGCCCAAACAACTACCACAGCTGGAACCATCGCATGTGGCTGATAAACAAACTAAAATCCCTCGTGAAGCAGTTTGATATAAATCTACTCTATGTTAAAGAGTATCTCTTTTCGGAGAGTTGGACGTCAAAACATGTTTCCGATTACAGCTGCTTTCATTATAGACAGTTTTGTATTAGGAATATATTAACTATCGACACAGAAAGTTGGAAAGTCTTTGATAATTCAATTAATGTCAATTTAAATAAAACTTTTGTGAGACTAGTAGCTGTAAACCTTCCGAAAGACAAGGACATTACTGTTAAAATATCGGAAGAAAGTTTATTAACATATTCAGAAGAGAATCTCATTAAGTTCCTTCTTTGTTGTACATTCAAACACTGTAACTGTATCATAAATAACATTTTACTTTGTAAGAAATTACAAGTCTTATTCCATGAGTTAGTGTTAAATAATGAGCTGCTAAGGTTTTACAAGTTCCATGAAACTCTATGGTATCATAGAAGGTTTGTTGTCCATGAGATATTAGGTTTAATTTATGATTACTTTGGTCTGGTGAGGAGGAATGGGATGCTAGTCAAGAATATTTGTAAGATTTGTAAGTCTGATGATTTGAGACAGAAGCAGGCAAAGATCCTACGCTATGACAGTAGCAGAGTTTACACAAGTATCTTATTCAAAGTACTTTTGAGTCACGAGAAGAATTTTATTAATGAGAGAGTTGGTGATTGTGATAACTATGCAGACAGGCATGAGAAGTATTTGATGTTTGTCGAGGGACTTAATAATGTTATGAAACAATAAATACCTGTTCAAGTGCTGTCAGCAGTTTTCAGAGCTGGTCTAAGGCGGAGTCCAGCTTTTTGGGTGTTAGCTGGCGCGAGCGTGAACAAATACATATGCAATTTTTTGTAGTGAGCGCTCATAGCTCGTGACGGCATTTGTATTACGGCTTTATAACTTTAAGCTTGTTATTCAGGTCTAGATTTTATTGTTGTTTTGAAATCCTTCTGTTGAATATTTATAAAAGATCTAGCATGTCTGTGTATATTGTGGATTAAGATTTCTTTAATATCTTTTTTAGTATTCCAAATTTTACTGACACAGACAGACATTTTATGATGTATCTTAATATTCCTTTTGACAATGTTTATAATGAAATGTTCCAAAGACTGTAATCCTTCCTAACTGTAATTAATGTTTCGAAGGTGACATTAAAGGTAGATAAATAGTTTATTATAATGAAACAGATTTCTCCCGCAAATTAACTACTGTAACGCAAATTAATTAAGTAACATTCTTTCGCGCTTGCGCTAATAGAAACAATACAAAATGTATAGAAAGTACATAAATCAGTGCCACGTGATATACGTATGTAATATGTATCTGGCCATTGTGCGGCGCTGTCATTTGGTGTGTCAAGTGAGGTTTTTTGTCATGAAATAAAGGAAGAGTTACGGAAATATTCGTATTTTATTAAATATATAGCAGTATGTCATTCCCATACATTTTGTATCGTTTCTATTAGCGCAAGCGCGAGAGAATATTACTTTTTCTACACGCCCTGGCTAGTTTGAGCTAGTATGCTTGTCTTGAAGTAGGTGCATTAGATAAATGTTTATTCTGTAATTATTAAGAATTGTCTATACATATATAATTACTTTCGAGATTGTTTTTTATTAGTGTAGCAAGCGTTTATGGGCTAAGGTAAGCCATTACCACCAAGCGAAAATAGAATTTGGTACATTGTATAACAAAGATCGTTGTCATAAAAATATTTTTTTGAAATAGTTGAGCTAAGTATTATGCAATGGACTTGTTAGGTAATATTAGTTTAATCAATATTTTACTGTATTAAGGACAACTTTCTTAGTATTTCAATAAATAATATGGAGTAATAGAATATTTTCTTGTTATTTTACTCACGTTTTTTTGTTACATTTAGTATTGCAATCTACCTATCAAAACCTACGAGATAAACCTTGGTTATAAAACATACATAATTCAAAGTTCCTACTTACTGACTGACTTTATACATCAACGCCAATCAAAACGCTGGTCCTAGAGACATGAATTTTGAATGCGTTCTTATAGAATTAATTTTTTTTTTATATTTAATGTCACCGCTCGAGGTTGAATTATAATGTATAATAATTTGCGTATGAAATATTTCTAGCAAGTTAGTTTTCTATATAACTTAAAATGTCATTCTTAATATTTTCATGTAGTATCCGTTATTACTTAAAAAAAATAGCAAAAAAGTAAAATCGCCTTCAAAAAGAGAAATAAAATTATGTGAAATAAATTACTTACTTTTGAAGTTGGTTTTTTTTGACTTTTTGCAAAGTGCACCTACACCAGTGATAGCCCATCTAGGTGTACCTAAAGTTCTCATCAATACGAATTATTCAAACTAGGTACTTTCTGTAAATCAATGAGGAGTTCCATCGACTGTCTTTCGGCTCCATCATCAGACTGACTTAGCACCTTCATTAAAAAGTAGTGCTTCAAATACATAATGAAAATAATCCATCATAAATAGAGCGATTGCTCTATTCGCTAGGAAGGTTTCCCCCGATTTCTTATGGATGCCACCATTAGAACTGAACCAAATTTAAATGTGAAGAATCAACTTTCAAATCAAAAAAAGAATCCTCGAAATCGGTTCACCCAGTCAAAAGATCTGAGGTAACAAAAAAATAAAAAAAGTCTGTTGAAAAGTACCTAGTGAGTATTGTTGTAGGTAGTAGATAAGTAAGTTACCTAATATCACATTATTTTCCGTCATAGAAAGTCTTACGGCGTAGGCGAAGGTTTGTCCTTAGCCGCATCTTTCTCTACAGGCTGCTTGTAATGAATCGATGCTAAATCGATTATCGGATGCACCAATTAGCGGAATAGCGGATTCAGAAATGAAGACGGGCTAGACTGACGTATTCTTAGCATTATATTATGGTATAAGACGAGACGATTTAAACTATTGTCCCGGCATATCCTCACATGGTACGTAGTGCATTCGTAGTATACCGGTGCATACGCATTACGCATCAAAGGGGGCGATGTGGGTCAAAAGGCTCGAATGACCACCTCCTTACGCAACATTTCAATAAGACCTAAGCGCAACAACCCTCTCATATCAATTTGGTCTTATGCGTCGCAATGTTACAGTGGCTTTTACGTTGGATTCTGTAAACCGATAGTATAAAGTTGGTGTGTAGTAGGGCAGTGACGTCACTCGCCCGCCCCGGTCGATATCGGGCTCGGGTCGGGAGTCGGATGTTCCCGCGGAAGGTCGGAGAGGCAGACGCCGCGCCACGTGCGAGTTACGTAACGATGGCACAACTCATTGACGAACATTATTTGTGTAACCAAACGAATCTCTGCCTCGCAACTTGAAGTACAACCATGCTGGAATTAGGTAACAATCGATAACAATATTGCGTGTCGATTTTTGCTTCCCGACAACATCTCTACATTATTTATTTGATTTTTCATTTATAAATTTAGTTTGGCAACCTTTGTTCTTTTTACCGTGGTAACGTAATTTTCAAGTACAATTTTATTATAGTAAAAAACCTTGAATTTTAGGCATTACATTTGTAGACTGTCTCAAAACTTAAGTAAGTACTTACCTAATCTTACAATGAACTCAAATATATTTAAAAATAGTATCTAATAAATAAATGTTGTTAATTAACTTTCAGCCATGTACGAGTAGGTAACATCTAATCTACACCAACGAGTTTTTCAAATTGCCATGTAATAGAATTCTCAGGAAATAGAGGTGAGAACTAGTGGCCTCTTTGTGAACACGACACGCTATGCATTCGTAAATAGCACATTACATGCACTCCGGCTCAGCCTGATTAGATGTATGTTTTAGGATGAATGGAATTTCTGGTCTTATGCCTAACATATTAGAGCTTATAAACGAGCTTATAGTAGGGCTCATGTAACTTGGAGTGATTATTCTAAATTTTTAAAGGGGTATAGGAAAAGGCGGCCTCTAAACCACAAAAACAAGGGATGGAAAAATTCGACGCATGAGGTAGGATCACGAGTAGCTCAGTTGGAAGAGCAACTGGACGGTTTGCAGAGGTCGTGGGTTCGAGTCCCGCATCGTGTTCGTATTTATCTTTACCCCTTTTTAAGAATTTAAATAGATTTTTCTCCATGAGGTGTTTCGTTTAATGCATGATTACTTCTGTCTAGTGAGAAGAAATAGTTTATTTTTAAACATTCATTGAAAAGGCTCTAAGAAGGGAGAAGGGAGGGAGGGGGATTATGATAATAAACCATGATGCACAATCATTTGGGACTTGTTCATAGCACGCCATGGGACTTGAACAGTCGCCAGCTACGCAAGCGATGGAAGTTCAAATCCCAACGGGGCCTGTACCATGTCATTATCTAAAAAAAATATGTGCAGTAATTTCTCACCACGTGCTTTATGGTGAAGGAAAACATCGTGAGGAAATCTGCATATGTCTGAGACAGGGATGGACTCGCCACCTGTCCCGTTGGCACTTAATCATTTTCAGTGAAAAGTGGGTGTTGTTATTACAATCTATCCCTTCGTGGAATATAGGCGTGAACATATGTAAATGTTCATAGCACATTAAATTTTACCCGTGACTTCGTCTTCTCATCAGAACGATAATGGATCAACATGGCACAGCACCAAATATTTTATAGTAACTTTTAAACCACTTGCTTAATTATCCTCTCAATATTAGTAACTCACTAGTATCAATTTGATATTATACAAAATAGTCATAAAATCTATACTAGTCATAATATTATAAAGAGGAAAGGTTTGTATGTATTTTGTTTGTAACGAATTGGCTCAAAAAAAATCTTTTACCATTTGATATCTACATTATCACTGAATAATATAGGCTATATGTTATCCCGGTAATCTCACGAGAACGAGAACTACGCGGGTGAAACCACGTGACGTCCGTTAGTGTGTCCGTCCGTAGGTCTCTGCGGTAAAGTTATTTCCAAACAGCAATTGTCAAAGTAGAAATCGCATTGTTCCTACAGAATTACAAGACCGCTGTTAGAAATTAACTAGTGGTTTATCCTTCCAAGCATTATAGCTACGAGTTTACTTGGACTAGAAGTGGATTTAACTAGAAATTTATTTATCTTCCTACGTTATACGAAGATTGTTCAATTCCATTGGTCGTTCAAAAAAAATATTGATATGATTATAGATAGAGGTAAGTACTTTTTATTATATAAAAAAGTACCTGCCCTACTTGCCTACCATAATATCGTAACTTCAAAAAGTCATCATGCCTTGTCTTGTCGGGGTAGTTTTCTTTCACATCATCTACATATGGTGATACAAGTGGCGTCACGAGTTATTTACACAAAATTCTCTCATAAAATGACTACTGTGCATTCAAGAACAGCTCTCATAGCTCATGACGGCACATGTACTTACTTCTCTATTCAAGTAGGTGATTCTCAATCTCCTCTTGTTCATTCAATGGTCAGTCCAAGCGCCTACCATACTGTTTGATGTTAAGGTATCTACATACTGTGAAGTTGCTACTCCTAGCAAATGTACTTGTTGTTTACTAAACTTCTAATTCAATTAAACTTCTTGATGTCTGTGCCCGGAGATGAAGATGAAGTGAACGGAAGTAAATGTTGTTTTTGCGTGGCTGGCTATCTTTTATCGCGCTCATTTATTTTACTTGGGGTTGTTTTGAGCTCGCCTTGCGTAATAGTTAAGGGATTTGCAGCGAGAGTGAAATGGCTATTTGTGGGGTTTTAAACATTGTTGGAAATTACCTTTAAAGTTTTATTAAGCACTGTATTTCCAATGAACGCAGGGTAATCATTTATTATTATCTCTAAACTGTACACCGTTCAAACGACTAATAAATTAAGGAGTCTAAACAAGGTTCAAAGTATAAGTGGGTCGTTACCGACATCAGTTCATAAGGGCCATTAAAACTGCAACGGAAAGGACTAGGGCAGTGCAATAATTGCATCAAGTTTAACCGGGCCCGATCGATGTGAGGGTATTTACCTCGCCGGGCAAAAATAATCCGGGTGCCGGTGATGTCAGATGGCGCGCGGTGCGCATGCCCGGCGGCGCGCTAGTGGGTACTCGCATGTACTAGTAGGCTCTGTGGGTAGCCGGGCGTCAGTCGGTCGCCGGCCGCGCGAGGAGCCGGGCGCGCGTGTGCGAGTAATGGCGCCCCGTGGCGGCCGGTGAGGCGCCGGCCCCGCCGACCGCCTCGGGTCGACGGGCCGGGCGGGCGCACGTCCCATCATGTCCTTGCTCAGCGTCACAGGTACAGTGGCGTGCATTCAGTGCTAGATTTGTGAAACATACGCAGTAAATTGTGGTCGTTAGGGAAGCCTATTCAATGTGTACCAGCTCCTTATTGTGACTAGGGCCTAAGATTTGACTGCATTGTAGAGCAGCTACAGCTTACTATCTATAATGCATGGGATTCCGTTTCGACACATTTACTTTGTGTGTCCTCATGCCTTATATATCTAGAGATGTGTTTATGAGAATACGATATAAGATGAATGAAGTTTGATTACAGAATCACGCATGTGTGTGTATGTTTCGGATGGTTGTTAAAGCGTGGGAATCAATATCTTATCTATAACCTGGCTAATGGTATTACAAGTACCTGCAAACCAACATAAATATTAATGGCGGTAAAAATATTAAACAACGATTTAAATTAAATTAAGATCTAAGTTTCATTTTTATTAAAATATCCCCGATTTCTAATCCGGATTTCCCTTAAGGGTATGGCTATTTTATGCATTTAAAAGATAAGGCTACCGGCTAAAAACAACCATTGACTACTTACGTGAATTGTGTTACCGCATTGATATAATGAGGGTAGTTTGTAAACACATCCATTACTCGTGTAGTAAACTCAATGCGTTGGCACCGGCGCATTGAGCACGCAATGTATTAGGCTATACCTAACTATAGTGTTTCATTCAGCGTTCGCCCTATTTAATGCGGATGTAGGTCGGAACCAAACACGGCTTTATACCTTACAAGAAAGGGTTACAGAGTCAGTGGGATGCTTTAAAAAAATTATAAATTCTTTACAGGAGAAACATAATCCGTCTCAGACGTAGCTGTAATACATTCAAGCGATCATGAGTTTGCTTAGCAAAAAGTGTCTCATTTCGTACTGACGTGTTCTTAAATTAAAGTGTTTTAAAAATATTTAAAATACTTACTTATTATTGAAACTGTACTAAATTATAGCTTAAGCTGAGAACTATCAATACTAAATTAAAATTCGATATTTGCAAAATATTTTTTTTTATTGTTTTAAATTACTAAGCAGACTTTTATTTATATAGAGCCGTGGTGGCGTTGGGGTTTGAGCAGCCGGCTATGCTAGCGACGCCGGTTCGAATCCCAGCAGGGCCTATACCAATGGTTTCTGTCGAAAACTAATGTACAGTGATTTCACACCACGATGCTTTAACGATGAAGTAAAACATCGTGAAGAAGCCTGCATATGTCTGAGAAGTAATTCAAAGACGTATGTATTGTGCCTGAGTCAGCGGTAGACCTGCCATCTCTCTCGGTGGGTGTTGTTATTATAATACCTCTACATACACCTACGGGTAATACAGGCGTAGACTTATGTTTGAATTTGTATTGATATGAAATTTTACTACCCCCATTTAACGCGGGAAAAGCTCAAGGCATAATTTTAACATACTTGAAGTCAACCCATATAAAGTAGGAATGTACCTACACAGATTATTACCAGATAACGTTTGTACTACAGTAGTTTATAGTATGTTAAATAGCATACGATTACCGACGGCCGTTCGTTCATTTAAATAAAACTGAGTTGAATGCCCTGTAGGCGAATGTAATATCAATTTGTTTATTTTCTTGTTTCTTGGGGCGGTAAGGAAATCTGCAATACAGTGCATAATCTAAAAGCATCTTTGTATAAAGGTGTTAAGGAAGAATTTGGCTTGTAGTTCTTGAGTAGCAGTACCAGGCACCACGTTTTCAATGCAACGTCGATTTCGTTGTAATTCCCTCAGTTCGATGTGGATTTCAACCGGCGCCTTTGTTACAGCTATGTGCCGAGAATTTCTGTTGTATTGGCACCCGTTTGTGTAATAACATTTCCTGTGTTACTTCACGGCTGTAATACTTATGTTTTCACAATATGTGTATCTTTATTGCATAAGCTAGCGTCGCGCGACAATTATCTTTAAGTCAACATTCAAATACTGAACCCTAATTTATTTGGAATTTAATTAAATGGTTCTAAATCATTTCAAATAATTCCGAATAACTCTACTAAGTACCTCTATATTGTATGTACCTATTGGTTTTATGTTTGATTCTAGTTTCATATCACTCAGATAACTTATATTTGAGTGGAAAGATAAATCACATACAAGCGTTCCATTTTTGCATTATTGGTATTCGATTTATGCTGAACTCTGATGTATTTATTACGGTTCTTGAATACAAGAGTTACGAAGAACTTTACTAAGATGCTGAAGTTTATAAACATTTTCGAAGATTTCCTTTTGACGAAACTGTTACTGAGGCCTTTCGGCCACGTAAGTCGGAATATTTATATTTCAATATCGCCTTTGTTTTCACCCTTACTCAAAAAGGTTCCACACCTCTGCTTACCCCATTGGTAAGAGTAAACCGAAGAAAATGACCGATAGTGATTCTGTCGGAGGTAGTTTCTCAAACGTGTTTTGATGTTTATCAGGTTTCCTTAGTAGGTTTTCCTCCACAGTAAAGCTCGTCACAAATAACTGACGGGAACTGACCAGTGAGATTTGGACTGGAGTCACATGAGACCATTCGATTTTACGGGTCTGCCCGACGGCTTTTACCCCTTTTAGTTACTTTTTTGTATAAATTAGGAAAGTATTTTTACAGAAGACCCAGCTCTTCGTAAATAAAGGTATACGCACAAGTCAAATAGTTTGAGAGTTCCATCTCGAAGTTAATGCTAAAATTCCTACAAATCAGAGTACAGTTCAAGTCACAAACGGTTTGCTAAGCATGCTCAAGAGTCTTTGAGCTCTCCTTGTTCGCTGAGATACTTATATTATTTAGCTTCATGACATGCCATGCGGTTATTTCACCGTATATTCTTCAAATATATTGACACGTATATCAGCATTTTTAAAACCGTTTAGTTGGTGTAAAATATATAATCTAGCCTTTTTAGTCACAATTTTGGTACAGAGAATCGGCTAGTGGTATGTAAACGCGTGATATAGCGCTAGCCTGTTTTTTTTTTCACACTCACTGCGGGGGCAAGGAATGGTTATGCCGGGCTCTCACCGGGTAAACCTCAAGGTGTTTCTCCAACTCGCTTTTTGGGGGGATACGTGATACGTTTTCACATGCTTTGCCGTAAACCCCCCCTGCGACCAACCGCTCTAGGGCAGCCCCTCCCGAAGGGGAGAGATTGGTTCCACCCTTGGCCTAAAAGCCATCTCCGTGCAAGGCGCACCGAAACACATAAGGCGAGCCTTGACACACGACCTCCATGAGTGCAATGGCATACAACTCCCCCGAACCAGCTGCCTTGAGGCCCCCTTACGGTAGTCTGGTGACCACCTTTGGCCGCAGGATAGGGAAGAGACAAACGCCCCCGCTCGCCCAGCCCGCAGCCCCTCCTTTACCGCACTATCTGTGCGGCCCGGCACGCGGAGGATCGGGAGAGTGGTAAAATACCACCACGCCACTTCCGCCGCGTCATAAACATAGACACCATCTAATACGTGCATATTTTTTGACGTAGGTATCAGATATATCTAACTACTTACAGAGTAATGAAATTAAATTCATGTTAATTCCTTGAGCAAAGTTTCAAACAGGAACGGGAATGGAGGATCGAAATATGAATTGATATTCATGAATATATCAAAGACTAGATAGCGTATACATTTTATCAAAGTATTTACTGAGAAATACAATAAGATGCCAGATTTAGATGGAATTAGGAGGCTTCTCTTGCTGACCTTACTTATGAAAGCTTATTTCGCGTGCTCCGCCTACATTTTGTTCTATCTAAGATTTATAGATATTACCGTTGGTATTATGTAATATTGCTATTTTCATTTATTATTATAATCTGCCTTGTTTCTTTCTATAATATCATATCTACTTAGATCATTTCTTTAATACGAGGAGAAAATATTTCGTGGAATCCATTTCTTTCAAAGAAATAATTATATAGCTTCATCAGTGTCCAGGCTAAAATTGTTTATTTCTTCGAAGATCCTTTCAAGAGGGCTTAAAGACGTTTTAATTTATTAGAATATATCTTATTAAAAGTACCTACTTACTAAAATTAGTAGCCTCTAAATTAAACTCTACCCTTTTAACCATATTTTGAACAACTCGAATATCCGAAAGAAAGTAATAAATATAGGAGCCGTTGTACGTCACACTGATCCGAGCGAGGAAGCGTGTAGATCCGGTACAGCCTGTGTAGTTTACTGAGAAGGAACGTCTATATCAAGCCTTTAATATAGGGAAATGCTCGCTGGAAAGATGAATAAAAATATACAGAAGAACGTCTTCCTTCAGTGGCAAATTCAGAGTATAAACACTTGCACAAACACATGCAGATATCTACAATTTATGTGTGTTCGTAATCATTTTTACTAAGTATATGTCAGCACATAAAAAAATATTTTTTTTTATCTGTCTCTGTGAATGTTTGATCCGGCTAATCTCTGAACGGCTAGACCGATTTTACAGGATTTTCACTGGCAGATACCTGATGATACAAAGATTAACTTAAAAGTTAGTTCCGTGAAATAAAGCCACTCACGAAATCATGTCTACGCGGGTGAAACCCGTATTACTAAACTGTGCCCCGCGGTTTACTTTAATGGGTGTCCCGCGGTACCTTAATGTTTTTTTAAATAAAAGTGGCCTAAGTTATTTCTAATTTGCTATTGGCCAGTGATCGTCCCGTTATAATCGGTCCAGCCGTTTCGAAGATCAGCCGGAACAAGCAGACAAATTTTCTTAAGTATTTTCGCTCAACATAGGACAGGTATTTTTTACTACGCAGGTTATTCATGTATTTATTTGGGCCCCGACACCAGTGGAGTGTGGACGAGTATTGATCTCCATTTTGATACGCTATGTTTGCGGCATCTATTTAGATACATATATGTAGCCTATGTGCACGTTCGCCTGCATCTGCTAATATAATATTACACTAGAAGTCCACAAGTTAAAGAAATGGCCGTAATATAAGTACTTAATAATTCCGCGCCAAACTCTGAAAGCTGATCTTCTGTTAGCTTTTTGTACTTAAAGCATAGAGCTAGGGGCGTTGCGATTCTGAAATAGACATCTAGATAAAGCTGGGTAAACTTCTTTCTTTATACGTACAAAGACATTTTAAACGATGCACTTTCTTTGAGCATAAACCACAATGAAGCGTTGTTTGAATAAATTCGTCGTTTTGGCGCCGTTAGTCTAGTTCAAAGGATGTCAGTGTACCAGATTGATACGATATATGACGCAGGATCAAGGTACCCCTTGATTCTAGATAAACATTTATATGCGTAACTATTTGTTTGCCTTGTCTGTGCAATGTTTCACACCCGTTGATACACTAAGTTTGCTTATTTTAACATACATGCTTGCGTCTATTGAGTTAGGTAGAGACAATTGCACGTAATTTATTTAATTTCATAAACATGCAATATTTAAAACAGAACAAATAGGGCTCCATACAACAATTCCACTTGGTGAGCAAATCTTCAATTTCAAAACAGCCTACATGCAGAGATCTCAAAGCGTGTACTGGAGATCTACCGTCATCGGTTTGAGCACAGCGTATTAAGAACTTCTTAGCTTTTAAGTTTCGTTTTGTGATACCTATCAAAATTAAACGTCAATGCTAAGAAGTACGTCTGATGGAACTGCTATAAGGATGATAGTCACTAACATCACATAAATAGACATTACTGAGTTAAGGTTCACTATCCCGTTTCTGTTGATGCAAAAGTATTATATCCACACTGCCTGACTGACTTAGGTGATTGGTGATTCTAAAGATACATACATGCGAATGCTTGCGCCTGTATTCCACGAAGGGGTAGGCAGAAGTGTACTTCTAGTGCACATTTATTTCGAGCCCATATGTATGTATATTTTCTCACGTTGGGTCCCATAATGTGGTGGGGTCTTTTCTCGTCTTATCTTTCCTTCGCCCTGTTCTTTTTACTCTATTCAAAAAATAATCAGTGGTTAATCCTTGAAAAATATACTTCTCGAGCCTAACTGCCTTTATCACATGTCAAGGCCCACATGATTTAATGTAACCTATTACCACTAACTCACGACACATTCGTTCTTATTATTGAAGGTCAGATAAATGTGAGTGGTTAACCCACAATTAATAATGGCGCTGTTGCTTCACGTGTAGAGATGGTTGACATTTATCATGGGTTCACGGTGGTGACTTGCTCCTAGGGCATGGCCACAGTTAACAATGAATATCGAGCAATCTATGTGATCGAAATTCTTGTCATCAGGAGACTACGATTGTTTTAAGCAGCACGTATGGGACTAGCTTTATTTGAAAAATATTTGGTCAAGGATTGGTTTTACTCAGGTTACGTTTGGAGCTCGGTCTTGTAGACGAAGTAACATTATCCTCACGCTTCGCTAAAAGCAACGATACAAATTGTATGGGAATGTCTTAAATATATGTCACGAGATTGATTTATGTCATTTCCATACATTTCATATCGTTTCTATTAGCGTAAGCGCGAGAGAATGTTACTTTGTCTAAGCCTACAGTAGAGTAATGTCGCCAGTTTCTTCTAGTCGCAAGTAATCACACTTTATATTGCAAGCGTTGTTGTCTGGAACTACCTTGTTATTCACTAAGGTTTCTCAGCGTCGCACTCGTCGTCGCGTGTCAGTTTTAAAGAAACTAAATTGATTCTTTTCCTCTATGTATTATGTATAAATTTCCTATGATTGAAACCAGTGCTGTGAAACTTTATTGAATAACGCAGTTCTGGTACATTTACATCATTTGAAATACTAAATTCTTCAAGAGTCAAAACCATGAAACGCTCCGTCGAACGCTTAAAACCAGTTGAATTATGGATAATTTCCATCAAACACATTCTTAGGTCTTCTTCGTAATACAAAAGAAACAAATCTATAAAAAAATTACCATTTATCATTGTAAGCCTTAGTACTTTTGTAAGCCTTTCGTCTTATATTCTAGTCACAACCATATTTCATCTGACATAAGACAAAAATCTAATCTTTCCGTCAGACTAGGCTGGAGATGCCTTTAGTCAATTACGCACATACTCTAGGCGTGAGACGATCCTAGGCTAGCATTAATCAAGCGAGATTGGAAGCCCACTGCTTTATGTGTCGTGTACCATTTCACAAACGAGACTGGTGGTCCAAGATAAACAAACAAGCGATTTTTATTTTCTATCATCTATCTATCTATACAGGAGCCATGGTGGCCTTGAGGTTTGAGCAGTCGCCTGCTACGCAAGCGACGCAAGTTCGAATCCCAGCGGGGCCTGTACCAATGAGTTTTTCTAAAAAACTTATGTACAGTGATTTCACACTACTTGCTTTACGGTGAAGAAAAACATCGTGAGGAAACCTGCATATTTCTGAGAAGTAATTCAATGAAGTATGTAAAGTGTCTGAGACCGCGATGGACCCACCATCTGTCACGTAGGCACTTAATCATCTTCGGTGAAAAGTGGTTGTTGTGATTACAACACCTCTGCCTACCCCTTCGGGGAATACAGGCGTGAGCATATGTATGTATCTATCTATACATAAAAAATACAAAGTTCTGACATACTCATATATCAAAGCAGAGCCTAAACGGTTGATCCTACAGATAAGATATTTGGATGGTATTTTCTTCGGGAGGTGAAGGTACAAAAAAATATTTACAAAAAATACAAAATTATTTATTCATTAACCAGGTTGTTTACAGTATCTTTAAAGTGGATGGGGTTACCTTTTAAGTTAAAAAACCTGTGTTAGGGAATTTATTAAGAAGGTATTTATTAAGAAAGGATTTTCCGGAATTCCTCCCCTAAAATGTTACTGTGACTCTGACAAAGTCAGCTAGTTTAATCTAGACTATTATTAGTAAAAGGAATTAATTGTTTGTATCTTTGTATGTCACGAATATGCTCCGTCACAACAGAACCGATTTAAAAGTTCTTTCAGTTATAGAATGCTACATTCTTGCTGAGTAATATAATTATAGGTTATGTTGTTACTCGAGGTTAATTAGAGATCCGTAATAATACGCGGGCAAAGGCGCGGACGGAAGCCACGTTTAAGCATTATTATTTTGATCAATTAATCTGGTAATTAAATATATGTGCTTGAGTATTACAAGGTAACCTAACATATTAAGTTCGTATAAATTACTATATAATTAAAGTTTCATTATTTAATCAAATAATAATATAACTAATCATTTTCTATAAAGTCGCATCAAAGTTTACCTACAATTTAAACATTGTATTTTATACTTTTCTTTACTCAAATTATGTTTAAAACATGGTTTAATTCCAGTGATTTAAGTACAGGAGAAAGCAAAGGAGCGTTAATCGAGGCAGTTTACATTTACGTGAAATACGCTTATTATATTACGTTTATCTTTCATCTTCGTTCTTTGTTGTCTTCCTTTTCAATGAAGGTAGAAGGTAGAATGAAGAGTAACAGCAATCTGGATATTTTAGATTTAACAAACAGATGTCTTTTGCATGATTATAAACCTATTTCTTATGATAAATGGGGAAATCAATTCATTTGAACACGTAAGTTTGTCTTAAAAGAGTGATCTGACGGAAACAGGACGTAACTCGTAGTATATTTTATTATTTACTAAGAACAAGTGTTTTTCGTCTACAAATAAATATCAAGTAATTTAAGAAAAATTGTTTCGGTAGGTACATGGAAATGCAGTGATTTTGCGCGAAAGAGCCACGGAAATTCACCCAAAAGATCTTTATACCTCGTTAATTGTTCACTGTGGCAAATATGTGTGAAGCACTAAAACAAAATTGTTTTGTAGACCTACAAAAGACGGAAACATTACATCTTAATGTTTAAAATCTCATCAATCCAGATCACTGTACGGTTAAAATTAGTAGCGGGTACTTCGTCTGCGTGGAAAAGTTACTTTGAGCTAACGCTAATTTTAACCGTACAGTGATCTTAGCGAGACAATTATATAGCCATCCATGATAAATGGGCTACAAGCATTGAAATATTAATTTAAATCGAATCATCCGCGTTTATCTGTAAGGTATCTGAGCATCGAACTTGACATCGAGCGTCAGTTTCAATCATGATAAATTGATACGTAACACATACACGATAAAGTTCAATTTCGTATCTTTGAAACCGACACTCACCGACACGTTCCTGAAATTTCAAGCAAACGAACAAAAAACAAACTCTTCAGCTTTATAATATATATTAGTTTATATACATTTGAGATGCTGAACAAGACGAATAATTAAATCATTTGAGTAGGGGGCCTTATTTATCGCTGGTCATTTGATTATAAATCGACTTAAAGAAGCACTTCTTTTGATGAAATCCAACTTGGCGCTAAATTTCCCGTGGGGTTCGAACGTCTTCACACCAATATAAGATCTGACTCTTGACTGCATGGAACGTAACTAACATTACTCATATTGTTACTATTAAAAACAAAGAGCCGTGGTCGGGTTTAGAGCAGTCGCCTGCTACGCAAGCGACGCAAGTTCGAATCCCAGCGGGGCCTGTACCAATGAGTTTTTCTAAAAAACTGATGTACAGTGATTTCACACCACGTGCTTTTCGGTGAAGGAAAACATCGTGAGGAAACCTGCATATTTTCTAAGAAGTAATTCAAAGACGTATGTATAGTGCCTGAGACGGCGATAGACTCACCATCTGTCACGTTGGCACTTAATCAAATTCGGTGAAAAGTGGGTGTTGTGATAACAACACCTCTGCCTACCCCTTCGGGGAATACAGGCGTGAGCATATGTATGTAAAAACAATATCATAGTCACAGTTCTGGAGAATTGTTAGTGTCATGTTATATATTAATTATTATTATAATTTGATGACAAAATAAATGTTTTTATTCGATAAGATTCGAAAAATTATTAAATATGATAATAACTAGCTGTGCCTAGCGGTTTCACTCGCTTAGACTTAATTTTATGGGTGGCCCGCGGTACCATGTTTTTTTTTAAAGTTACTCCTTTTAACTTTAGCCATCCGCCAGTGTAAGTCCCGTTAAAATCGATCCAGCCGTTTCGGAGATTAGCCGGAACAAACAGACATATAGAGTTTTTTTTTAAAAAGAGGACTTTTATGCCATTGCCATATATACTTTCATATTGTATAAATTATTTACGTGAAATATGGTATTAATAGAATAGGTGTTATTTAAAATTATACGTACACCACATATTTTGGCAATATTAATGTTTAACATTATGTTTGAGTATTTTATACAGCCAAGCATCTTATACTATTATTATGTGCATAAAATAATCTACTTATTATTACATAAAAGGTACAAACTCTACAAATAAAGGAAATTTAAGTATTTATAAGCAGTACATGTAATATGTTGCCTCTGTCATATTTTTAGAGAAATATTCAAGGAAAGAAAATCGTCAAACTCTTTTGGGTATACACTCTTTGTGATAACATTCACATTAGTAGCACAAAATATTTGCTGTATTCACAAAGTCCTTCCCTTCCCCATCAAATATAAATGTAGGTACCTAAATTGACACGTAACACATTGCTGTGTTGAGTTTAGTATTCTGAATGAAGCTAGATCTTTCACGTCATTTTAGCATCAATAACCAAGGATAAAAGTGTCATA
This sequence comes from Watsonalla binaria, assembly GCA_929442735.1. Taxonomy (NCBI): domain Eukaryota; kingdom Metazoa; phylum Arthropoda; class Insecta; order Lepidoptera; family Drepanidae; genus Watsonalla; species Watsonalla binaria. Next base: position 7,015,624 of record OV838932.1, read on the forward strand.
ATAGCTCGAAACTACCTCATTCACGTAGTCAGGTGTGAGAAGTATGTCAAGATGTACAATTTTTAATAGCGCCGTAGCAGCACTTGGCAGGATTCTCGCTAAAAGGCTCGCTAATGACCAGCCACGTTCGCCTTTCAAGACGCATTACACATACCATCAACCATTCTACTATTATATAATGATTACTTCCTTGTTGGGAATCTTCAGTACCATAAATAACTTTGCTCACTTTTTGTGTGTTTAATTGCCGCCCGCGTGATAATACTATATTATAGAGCTACCCTAAATTTAAGTTAATTAAAATATCGTGACAAGCGGTCTAGAATTTCTCACTTAGAGAATTAGCATTGCTATTCAACGTTGCAATTCTGCCAGCCTTCTTGGCACAATCCTGAGACACCGGTGTAGGCCACGTTTAATACATGTAATTAGTTGTGTGTGTGTAAGTAATGTTTCTAGTGCATAAGAGTATATAATTAAATGTATGTCCAATTAAAGCAAAACAATTTATATATAGCCTAGTTTACTCCATGATTAATTATGTAGAATTACAATCGAGAATTCAAATATTTTCTCTTTATAATGTTTTATAGGTACTTGCTCTAAGTGGTTACCTGACCTTTATAGCATGTTTTGATGATCTACCCACACAATATTAACGTGTAGGCGCATGATACCATTGATCTTTTAAAATGTCTTCTAAATACTCCGCGAATCGTACCTTCTATTCCGTTTCTAAAAATGAACACAAAGCAAATGTCAACACATCACATAAATTATTCCAGGTAAGTAAATGATATACGTGCCTTTTGAACACGTCCATTTTAAAAGCAAATTCAATATGTCGGAGAGTCGGGATGTAATGAAAGGCTTACTTAACCGTCATTTCTATATTCCAAGGTGTATAAGGGTGGTATAATGGTGTATAATATACCGTTCAATTGTACGGCGAGGAAAGCTTTTATAAAAAATCCACTGTTTGCTCGTAAATCTACAAAATCGCAGGTCGATATAAATGTTGGTACCCACAATATGATACTTCGCCGGTCGTATAATAGGGGAGGCGTTGACTCAGCATTCTGTATTCACGGCCTTCTTTTGCTATTCTTTGTGTTTCCCGTACGTTTCATTTCGAAGCCAAATGGGTCAGTGGTTTCGCACTTGTATCTGTGTGATTATTGTATGTTAAATAGGACGGTACTCAGCATAATGTGATAATCGCACATTTATGCATATGTCTGTATTCCCTTGGACTTATCTACTCTACTATTATAAAGAGGAAAACTTTGTTTGTTTGGTTGTAATGAATAGGCTCAAAAACGACTGGACCGATTTCAAAAATTCTTTCACCATTGGATAGCTACATCATCAGCGAGTAACATAGGCTTAGGAACGGGAACTACGCGGGTGAAACCGCGTGTGGTCCGCTAGTGTCCTTATAATCCTAGGACGAGTCTATTCTATCCAATTACAGTCTGTGCTCGAAGTCTAAGGTTCGACCCAGGGATCGAACCTTAGACTTCGAGCCTGGGACCTCGAACGAGGCCGTCTGCCTCGTATTTCTTCTTTTATTGGTGGCGACGAGCTATTCCTCCAATGTCGCGTAGTTGACGCACTCGTATATACTCGGGAGTAACTGCGATTATTGAATTTCGCTTATATTAATAATACTTAACCCGTAGACTGATTTTAATTGGAAAATATTATATTATAATCGCTTGGAGACTTTTTATTTAAGCTAAAGTAACCTTAGCTTAAGCTATTTTTTACGTCGGCTATTGTCAATGGTCTCGACAAAATCGGTTTAGTCAATTTGGATTAAAAATGTCTGTGTTTCTTAGGGTTGTATTTTATCGGTCTAATATAATTCTCTCCAAATTTCCTATTGTAACGTAATTATAGATTTCCAATGGCAAAAAAATTAAGAACGTGGATTCATGAATTAACGTCATAGGGCACGGCGATGATTCACTATTCTGGCATATTTATTTTCATAAACTACGTAATATTAATGGTACATGAAGTGCTACGGGCTTAAGACACACTTTAGATACGATAACAATGTTCTTCGTACATAAGTACATTCATTTCAGAGCACACGATGAAGTATGTGTTCATGGTCGGGAGGGACGTGGAAATGAGGATATACTTCAAACTCCGGAAAGCATAGAGAGCATTTATTGGTACTAACTTAAACATACATCGAAAAGGGCACAATGATACCTAGTAGGAAAAGAGTACAACTCCATCTAGGGTCGGAAACACAAACTAAAACCGAACTAAAACAGTATATGCACATGGAAAACAATTTCTTTGTACACAAAATTCTCTCAAAACTCAAAAGTGACTTGAAATTTGATTTGAGATTATTTTTAATTCTAATTAAAAAAATAGAGCAAAACAAAACGGTAAAATAATAAATGGGTATGCCATACTCATTTAAGCAACTCCATATCCGTGTCAACGCAGCTTTTTCCTTGTTTATTTTGCTTTCTTGTTTCAGTAAGAGACAGAGACAATTTCTCATATTTATGATGTTATTTAATATATAAAATTCTCGTGTCGCGGTGTTTGTCACCAAACTCTTCCGAAATGGCTGGACCGATTCGTATGAAATAGTGTGTGCATATCGGGTAGGTCTTTCACACTCTTAATTGCAAAAGAATATATGGCAATAGAACTTTTGCCGGACACAGTATAATTTGGTCAAAAATGCAAATCGAAAGTATTTCTTTTGAAACCACCGTTTTCTGTTGAAAGGTTTTTACAAAGATAAAGGCCAAGGTCGTGTAATTTTATTTAAGGTAGCTTTGTGTTACCCATTGTCCAAAGGGTAAAACAATTTGTTTGTTTATACAAGCAAGGTGGGCGCGATTAAGATAATTTAACGAAAGGTAAGAGACTACGGCTCAGTATAAATATAAGCTTGCTACGAGCAGTATGGAATCTAGGAACAATTTGTTTGAAATTACAAACTCACACAGACTCACGCATATGTGAGATAGTAAGCGGTCCTGGGTCTGTAGACAAAGTTACATTATCCTCATGCTTGGCCTATAGAACGATACTAAATATATGGGAACGACATAATAAATAGTCACGTGTCATTCCCGTACAGCGAAACGTGAAGATAATGTTACTATGTCTGCCCACTGGCAAGTCAGTAAGGGGTATCTCAAGGCCGGTCGCTTATAAGTCATTTACGTCACAGTATTTTTTTTGAAATTTAAACCTTCCGCTACTAGGGGCGTCTTTATGTTACCATACAAAATGAAGAAAATACGCAATACATATAGTTAACATTAAAACTCATATTTGGGGTACAGTTTGTATACCAGTTTTGCCACCTTATTGTAAAGTTATTGTACTTCACGTGGAATCAGGTTTGAAAGAAGAGCCGCGGGGTTATCCTGGTTCATAACACTAAGTAAAGATCAATCAAACATTTTCTCACACTCAACTCAAATTATTATTATATATTTTTTCGAGCTCAAATCTCTGCTGGATTTGGGTGTAGGCGCAAATGGGCGGTAATTTATGTCATCGTTAATAACTGCCTACGTTAAATAATGAGTTGAGTAAAAAAACGAGGTCTCTTCAGTAGCGGTCCTTTGGCGAGTCACGTCCTGCCTATTAAGTGTTCAACGGGGGCTGATATGGCGGGTTATCAATATTAGCCGTGCCTCTGCGTACCCGCCATGGCGGAATTTTAACTTTAATTTTTTTTCAAGGGTTCGACTCGCCCACTCTTTATTCAAGTAGCTAATATACAGCTATGTCCATTTTAAAATTATATCTATACATACATAGGTACAGTAAAAATTAAATAAAATTAAAGTGTCTGTTTGTAATTCCAAAATAACAGCTTTACACGAAATTTTTTTTTAAAATTTTCTCTATCTGTCTATCTTTCTGTCTGTTTGTTTGTCCAGGCTAATATCCGAAATGGCTGGAACGATTTTCTTACAAGGAGTAACTTAAGCTACTTTTATTTAAAAAAAAAACATTAAAGGTTCCGGGCACAGCTAATATATAATAAAAATGTTTAATAATATATAAAAAAACTATTACTCGCAACAATGATGTCAATTCCGGAATACGTAAATTGGTTCCGCATAAGTATTTGATTAAAAATAAATCTACAAGGACTCTATAATTGGGTCCATATTATATTCGCAGAGGCATTGTGATCGCTGCAGAGCCACTCGAGATCCAATATCAAGCCTATACTCGTACTGCTTGTGATTTAAAAATAATGGAATCGAGTTGTCGTAATGTTTATGGATTGATATACCTTAATTTACAATTATGACCAAAATAAAATTAATATTGTAAATTTACCTCATAAACTAAAAATTGTGACATATTTACTTTGTACATTAACAATAAACCCTTAGGCAGAATATACGGTATATTCAAAGAGTTTATCTATATATATAAAAGAACGTGTTAGCTACACTATCTATAACTCAAGAACGGCTGAACCGATTTGGCTGAAAGATGGTGTGGAGGTAGCTGAACCAGGAGAATGACATAGGATTGGATTTTGACCTTGTACCCTGATAAAAATTCTGGTAAAACAAAATAAAGTCTACGCGGGTGAAACCCCGAGGCATAGCTAATATTTATATAAAACGCGGAATAAAAAAAATATTGTATTTAAGTTATAGTTTACTGCAGAATTTGCGAGGCTAGTTGAAGAGTTTATTGGAATAAAATATAGAGGACAATTTCGACTGTCAATCAAGACATCCGAAAATAACTTATATAAGGAAAATATTCCTGAATGAGACGTATTTTATATCAGAAAAATAGTCCTGAATGAGACTCAGTGTATATCTCGCAAATTGTGTCTCTTACAGATGTGTTTGGTTATAAAAGTCTTTCTAAAAAGTAAAAAATCATCAGATTAATCATACTTTTGCACAAGGCAAGCAACGACATTATGATTATGATCGATCGAAATCATGATCGATCGGTTCTAATTATTACATATCCATACAATTTAATTGAAATATCTATTCCATTGTATGTAAGACCATTAACCTCTTAACATTTAAGTAGACACAATAATTTAGCTCAATATAATTATTTTCAGTACCCTCTTGAAGTTCGTTCAACGATTTCAACTTTTGCTTTAGACGGTAATAATTCTACTGAGACTTCACTCGAACACTGATTGTAGACATTATTGTTGAAAAGAGTTTTAAGTATATTTTCGTTTGTCATTCAAATATATAAGTAATTATATTTGAATGGCAAAACTTTCGACTTACATCGTCATTTTGTACAGAAACTTTTACTTAAGGTTTATAACTTTAAAGTTGCTTGAAAAAATACTGGAAACTTCTGTATATCAACGTCGTCATGATAGAGTATTTAACTGAAATGATAGTAGTTATTCGAATCAAATCAGACACTTCATAAAATATGAGTAAATAATGTGGCATATGTTAGGATCATTTTTAAAATTGCTTCAATTTTAAATCGGGAGTAAAATATCCCATGGGATAAATTATTTTAAGTTGAAGCGTGTTTATTATCTAGCTTGGCATATACTCCATTTGCTCGTAAACCTGTATCGTACACATTTTTGTATGTCATTTACAATATTTTTTTAGCAAATAAATTAATGATATACTTATTACGTTAAACATGTTACGTTAAAAGTTCCTTGCACGTGACGCTTATAACGCAGACAGCCGCTAAAATGTAAGGAGACGATTGGGTCTTGACCCGGCGATTAGGTGTTCCATACCTACCGCAGGTATCTATACATATAAATAAAATTGAAGAGTCTGTTTGTAATTCCATATTCATAGCTTTAAAAAAAAACAAAATTGGTATTTTTTTCCGTCTGTATGTCTGTCTGTTTGTTCCAGTTAATCTCTGACTTTCACTGGTAGCTGTTATAAGAAGTAATTTAGGCTACTTTTACTAAAAAAACATTTGTGTTCCGCGGACCACCCATGAAATTAAGCAAAACCGCGGGGCATAGCTAGTATAGAATATAAATAGGAGCATCTATATTGAACCTGTTATTTCTATTTGGTATAGTGTCTGTAGTTAGGTTAGGTTCTATATCAAATATGCAAGCGCTGTGGTTGATGGGCAAGGGTCGAGAACGACCTTGTTCATAGTATAGGGACCCTTCGCTCTTACTATTAACTGATTGGTTCAAGACAGGAACTTTTGACTATTTAAAACGACTTTAATGCATTACATATTTTGAATAATGGAACGAATTTTCTTTCTCGAAGCGAAACAAGATCTTAATAATATTAAAGTTACACATGGTAGACAAAAAAGAACCGCGGTGGCCGATGGGTTTTAGCAGTCGCCTGATACGCAAGTGTCGCAAGCTCGAATCCCAACGGGTCCTATACCAATGAGTTTTTCTAAAAACTTATGTGCAGTGATTCATACCACGTGTTTTACGGTGAAGGAAATCTGTCTGAGAAATAACTCAAAGACAGTATATATAGTGCCTTAGACAGCGATGGACTCACCTGACACGTTGGCACTTAATAATGTTCGGTGAAAAGTGGGTGTTTTTGTTATAACACTTCTGCCTACCCCTTCGGGGAATACAGGCGGGAGCAAATGTATGTATGTATTAAGTAGACAAACTCAAACAAGTTTTAACTACTAAGCACGACTAATATACATTTGGAATGTGTTAGGATGTGAATCTATTTATTGTAATTTAACGATTATACTGGCACGCGAGAAGCCTACATACAGAAATGCTTTACATTAGGAAGAGAACTGATATTCTTATATTAACAATAATGATCTACCGAATTTCGGTTACGGCGGCTAATCACAACGGGCCATCTGCGCAGGATATATTGTAGTGTACAAATGTGTGCGGTACAAACATAGGTGCACTCTTTATTACCTCACTCTCATAGTCCGATGGGAGGCAATCCGACACGACCGGAGAGAGAACAGGCGTAGCAATGTTTCAAGTGCTTGCCGAGGCACGGGGTTGTAACAACGCCAATATCCAAACTCTGGATATTTATTGTGAATCTCTTGACAGGAGAAAAACACAATATACATTTTTGACCCGTCCCGGGTTCCATCCCCGGGACGGGTCTAAAATGGTCTCGTGATCGACAGACTAATGAGGCAGTTACTCTCTGATACTCTTATTCTGCTGGACCGATAGAACAACCGCACTGGCTTTTTGCAGGAGGTAAAAAATAGATCGGTTGCATTGTATTACATGCATAATTATATTCTCAAATATTTAGGATTATCCGACTCAGATTACACTTGCAATTTAAAAGACCGTACTATCCAGCACACATTCGGATTTAATCACTTTGAATAAATTATAGTCTATATGAAAAAAATTTGTTTTTTTTTATTTCTTATCAACTATTAAATTTCCGATACATCCATTTCCGATCACCCCGTAGCCGAGTACTACCCAGAAGGCATCACTGGCAAAGTCGGGTAAATGAGACGACTTGTTAAGTGCAGTGTTAGTTGAATACTGATTCTTACTTACTAATGCATACAAGCTCGGGAGGAGGTTCGTCACACACAACACTCTCATCTCATCACTTGTACCAAAGAACATACCCTATAGAGGTACATCAGTCAGCAGCTGCATCATATCAATTCACGGCCGTCGTTACGTGAACACTGTCTACAGTTAAATTAATGTCGCTTTCTAAACTCATATTTGCAGAGGGATCTTTAGTTGGAATATTATAACTCTCTCTTTTTATTCTACTTCTTGGCAATAAATATTTGGTTAATGTTTTATACGCGATCTAGAGATATAGACAAGCAAAATTGTCTGTTTGTTAGCTTTTCGAAATAAATATATAAATGCATTTGAAAGTATATACATAATGTTTTTATTCCGACTAACCTCTTCAGAAACAGTTGAACCAATTGTATCGGCAGATTTTATTATTATGATTATTACGAGCCTGATGTGTCCCATTGCTGGGCGAAAGCCTCCCTTCCCTCTTTCCATCCCTTGCGATCCAGAGCTTTCTCAGGTAGGCGTTGAGTTCATCCTGCCACTGACACTCTGGCATCTGTCAGTGGCAGTAAGAAAAATATGCTTACGCCAAATAAAGCTACCTATAAAATTAAGCATTTGCGGGTAAAATCGCGGGGCACAGCTAGTTAGTAATATGTATTACATTAACCACGCACATTATCCACCTACATGCAAATGTAATGCAGTACTTGTTTGAATATTACAGTACGGAATAAAATTTTCCGTGGAATTCTGGTCTTATTTGTTAGTTTTTCATCTTATTTTTTATTATCTTATGATATTTCTACCTCTTGGCATAAGTAATTCAAAGCTGAGTTACTGTTCTTATCTACATCATATCATGTTACATCATGACTTCTTTAAATAGTACAAAATTTAAGTCGTTATTTAAATCTATACTTGCTAGCGTCTCTGCCGAATATATATATGAAATTATATAACTAAAAATATCTCACATAAATATTGTTGTGCGGTGACGTTAGCGAGTATACATTATGAAAATAGTTCAAGACTCATAATAAGAGTACCCAGATCAGTGAAATTGGAACTTGTGTCACTTGCGAGTTGCGTAGTGGGCGACCACTGAAACTTAAAAGCCAGGGAGTGTTTTCTAAACTTTTACTCATAAAACGAAAAAATATATTTCTTCAAGTGGCATTCAGCTTTCGGGACAAAAATAGACGTGACATGAATAGATGCCTTTTCTCGGGACTTATGCTATCGCTGTACCTTTTGGGGGACTCGGTTATCGGGGACTGACAATGTGTCTGAGGATCGGCGGTACACTCACCATTTGTCACGCTGGGATCTTGAATATTCTGTTATATGTGAATACTGTTAAACCTTTTCAAACCCTTCCTGGAGGTAAAGGGCTACTAACTTTGTCTATGTTAAGAGCCTGTATTCCCGGAAGTGTGAGGTGTCAATAATAATCTCAATATAATAATATTATTTATTTGCCACATTATGTAAGTATCCAGTTAGCACACAAGTCATATGGGTAAATGTTAAATTGGCAAATTTTTACAATCACATTTAATAACAGTCTGTGCCCGGGGTTCACCCGCGTAGCTTTAGTTTTATATAATATATCGGTTTAAAATTGACAAAGTTTCATACAAACTCTCATCCCTATTTTTATCCTCTTTGGGGTAGAATGAATGAAAATCCTTTCTTGGCGGATGCTTATGTCATAACATCTACCTGCATGCCAAATTTCAGCCCGATCCGTCCAGTGGTTCGGGATGTGCGTTGATAGATTACTATGTTAGTCACCTCTGAGTTATATTTATTAAGATTTTTGGTAAAACAAACATGGAAGAATTGAAACAATTATAGGCTTAAAATAAATATATGTATTGAATTAACGTATTAACTCAAGTATAAATAAATGCTCGTTTACAAACGGTATAAATGTATAAAGGGCTCAACCGGGCACTAATCCAGATCCGGACTGCTAATTTTAAATTAGGGATGGGAAACCCAATAATACTTAGCCAGCCCAGGGAATGGAACACAGGACCTTGTTTTCCGCAGTAGCGCTTGCAACCACAAGACCAGCGAGCGTGATAATGTACTTGTACAAATCCTACGATCTCTAAGGAGAGTACTTCACAAGCACCCGGATATAATATCCATCGAAGAAAACCAATTCTTTCCTAAATACAGGAGAGTAGATATAAAATTGTCCGAAGCACGTTTCCTCCTATCGAATATCGCTGGATTTTCGCCTCGTGTGCCGTTTAAAAATTCAGTGAATATACGTTTCCTTCGGACTGTGAACGTGGGGGGAGTGTTTAATACGATTGTAATACAGCTTATATTACGTATAATGTACCATGTACCTACTCGTAGCTAGAAATTGGGTGTTTTATCCGAATATTTATACTGTAGTCAATTATATTTTTTTACTGTACATTTATGATGTCACCTTGGGAGTACTGAGCGTACTAATTTTCTTAAAAAAATAATAAAAAAAATCTCTCGAAAACAGGATTCCATATTTATGTCTACGTATAGAAAATTTCCGCCGGTTTGGTGTGACATTAAAAAGGAAATTTTCATCCATAAATTATTAGAGATCTTAAGTTTATGTGAAGGTAAATAGCATTCCCTCGCATTTAAAATCAAGGCCAATGTGACTAATAAAATGACGATATAATGTTAGCAAGCATGCATACATTTGAGTATTAGGTCAGTAACAATGAGAATTCCATTGAGTTATTTCTATGACGTCAAACATCACACCGTTTTTATCATATTTTATATGGTTTTTATCACGTGATGCACGCTTCTAACTTTGAATATTTGTCCCGTTTTGTATTGAACTCGATATTCGTTTCAATTAACTAAATTTGGTACCAACTAAACGTAACGGAATTCAAAATACACGCTGCTAAAAACGATCATAGTCAACCCGGGGGAAACATTCAAGAATCTCCTTGAATTCAAAACTGGAATAATTCGTTGACTGTCGGTAATCTATATCTATACATCTATACATATAAATAAAATTGAGGTGTCTGTTTATAATTCCAAAATAACAGCTTTTCACTGAATGCATATGAAAGTATATAATGGTGCTGACATACAATTTCCAAATGTTTTTCCTGTCTTCCTGCCTATCCGTCTGTATGTCTGTCTGTTCAGTTCAGGGTAATCTCTGACACGGCTGGACCGATTTAAACGGGACTTTCATTTGCAGATAGCTAATGTTACAAGGCGTAACATAGGCCACGTTTATTAAAAAATACATTTAGGGTTCCGCTGGAATGCAATTAAATCTCATTCGTCTCTATCCAGTGCTATGTCCTTGACCTCCCTATACGTCATGACAGACACCTTTTCCTTAACTTGTCTCATGTATGTTATCCTGGGTCTTCCTCTTCCTCTGTTCCCTTCTACTTTTCCTTCTAATATGTTTTTAAAGAACCCGTCATGTCGTACAAGTCGTACAAGTCAAGTCGTAATTAAATCTACGTGAGTGAAACTGTAGGGCACAGCTAGTAGAACATTATAATTATTAAGAACAATATAAGAGGAGCAATGGCAGCATTTTGGGCAGTTCCGTTTATATCCGCGTAATTCGTAGGCAAGTTAATTAACTGGCGCAAACAAAAACTACAAACGACCAGCCTCATGAGGTCGTTGCACCTCATTTACCAGGACCTCTAATGATTGTTAAGAAACTTGCTAATGATTGTTAAGCTAGGTGTAATCTTGATCTTACATACAAATCCTTTCCTTGTCCAGGCCACGCAAGGGTTTTATTAGTTGTTCGACATCAGCACTGAATTAAAACCTTATAGAAGGTCAGCTCCTTTATAGATTAACGGTAACATGCAATGTAGGCCTTAAGGGAACTTTATATTATAGGAAGACCTAAGAAAGGATGAATAGATTTGTCGAAGTTAGAGAGAGAGAAAGTTAATGTTCGTACAGAAAGGGTAGAGTAAAAAAATATATTGCGCCGACCTCAATTTATCTCAGGATAAGAGTAAGAGTATTAGGTTGTTATGCGTGAATCACGTGTTAATAAACTAAATTCTTAAACATTTTGAGCCGTGGTGGCCTTGAGGTTTGAGCAGTCTCCTGCTGCGCAAACGATGCAAGTTGAAATCACAATGGGGCCTGTACCAATGAGTTTTTATAAAAACTTATGTACAGTGATTTCGCACCACGTGCTTTACGGTGAAGGAAAACACCATGAGAAAACCTACATATGTCTGAGAAGTAATTTAAAGACGTATGTATAGTGCCTGAGACGGTGGTGGACTCACCCTCTCTCACGTGGGTGTTGTTGTTACAACGTACTGCTTACTCCTTCGGAGACCCTTCTGGAAACATTTTTATTTTAGTGTTAGATAGCCCATTTATGGATGAAAGCTATAAGCTATCATTCCGCTTGCCAACCAATCACGGGTCAAAAAAGTTTTAGCCTATATTAACTATTGCTGGCCGAGGCTTACACTATATACACATAATAATAACAATCGCTTTGAAATAACTACTGGAATTATCTCAAGATCTTTGTACACGCTGCGTGTGTGTGTGCAGCGATTCTCGACGAATATCGGAAGCCGTCTTTCTGTTCCCTTTATCTTTTGCGACGTCAGTGAAGGATCGATAGGGTTGTTATCATGTTTATTAGTTACGACAATGGTGCTCAAGATCTGAAGCCGACAAGGGGTTAGCTGAGTCTATTAGCTTGCTTCGTAAACATTGAACATGCGTCAATGATATTGTAACTCTAGATATGTTACGCATATAGACGCTTAAATTTGGATGAGTGAATAATACAAAAGATAAGATAAGTGGGTAATATTATTTTCTTTTCGGTTCATTAAATAGTGGTGCTTTAAAAGACTCAAAAAATGTCCACTCACTAGTCGCCACCTGAATTTTCGAAGGTTGCCCTCGATTCCTCTAAGATGCCGTCATGAGGTTTTCTTATCATGATACCACCCGAGGAATGTCTCTTGTCAAACAAAAAAATAATTCAGTATTATATATATATATAAACGGAAGAGGAGGCTGAGTGGGATCCGTCATCATGGAAGGCGTGAATCAAAAACACATTTATCGCCAACTTTACTTCTGCCTTTTACAATAACAAAATCAAGATGGCTCTCTTATAATAGGAAAATGTGGAAAGATGATACGACGTATGCTTCGACCGCTGCTCCGCTGACCGCTGCAATACACACACATATATTTATATGCGTGTGTGTGTGTAGGGGAAGTTGTACTCTTTAGAACGGAAGCTATCGTGGTGTTTGAAGAAAAAAAAATTTTAATATGCGGTTAGGTTGAAAAACTTCATCCTGTTAATTACATCGGTTACAAGGTATAGTATAATTAAAATTTCCCAGTTGCGATACTTTCGTGTCTTGACTTTAAGCACGAAATTACATAATATTTGTCTCTTTACTGTCTCTGCCTACTCCTATGGGGTACAGGCGTGAGCATATGTACGTTGTCTCCTTACTCTTTACGTGCTGTCTCCCGCGGTTTCGCTCACGTAGACTTATTTTCACGTGTCGCTATATTCACAGAACCTTTTTTTAAATGTAAGCTGTGGTTTATACAATTCAATATTCGAACCACCCTACGAGGCACTTCTCCCTATTTCTAGCCAATAAAGTCGCAGTGTAGCCAACACAGAAAATATATTAAATTTAATATGAGCTAATTTGGTTTGAAGGAATCCTCTCACGCACCTTAATCATAAGGAAAAATATCTGCCAAGAGGGAAAAACTAGTTATTTCATATCATATATGAGTAATTTTTTATGACGAAATCGTCTTATAATAGCAGGCGAGAATTTATGAAATTTCATACCAGTTAATATTTTATGAAGAAATAAAGCCAGCTGAGGAATTCTTATTTATTACATTTATATTTGTAAACTAGCTGTGCCCCGTGGTTTTACCCGCGTAGAGTACATTTCATGGGTGACCCGCAGAACCCTAATGCCTAACCTGAAAAAAATCCTGGCCTAATTTACTCCTTGTATTATTAGCTATCTGCTAGTGAAAGTCCCGCTAAAATCGGTCCAGCTGTTTCGGAGATTAGCCGGAACTGTTTGTTCAGAACAGACGGATAGACAGAAAGAGAAAAAAAATCGGAAATTTCAATATCGGCACTGTGTGTGTATCATTGAGCATTTAGTGAAAAGCTGTTATTTTGGATTTACAAACAGACACTTCAATTTTATTTATCTGTATATGTGTATAGATATATTAACTGGTCTCATTTGGTAGTGCTTTGCACCCAACAATACCAAAGATCATGTTTTTATATTCCCTATAAAAAAACCTTCAAACCATTTCCAAGCTTAAATCTGGAATATTTCTATTAAAAGTCATGATTTTTTTACATTTAAAGCACATTTAAAAAAATAATGTTTTGACACTAAAATTAAAAACAAAATTGTAAAGTAAATCGATCCAGTCGGACTTAGCTTGAAAGAGGTGAAATGAAAGAACTTTTCTTATTTATGTTATCGCAAGTACTTTGAAAGCTATTAGGCAACGAAATGCTACGTGCTACAACGTAGTATATGCTACGCCGTAGTACGTGCTACGCCAGAGCTACGATCTTACATCTCTGACTTTGTGTGTGTCAATTAAATTTTGCTGGTTGCTTATTGTTTTCGTTATTCGTAAACTGCATCCATTTAAATTATATATATATACTAGCTGTGCCCGGCAAACGTTGTATTGCCATATATTTTTTTGGGGTGGACTACCCCTAACATTTATGGGGATGAAAAATAGATGTTGGCCGATTCTCATAGATACCGGATAAGCACAAAAAAAATCATCAAAATCGATCAAGCCGTTTCGGAGGAGTATGGCAACGAAAACTGTGACACGAGAATTTTATATATATATATATATATATATATATATATAAATTAATACCTATTTCCCTTGGTCACACCATCACGCGCGAACGGCTAGACCGATTTTAACGGGACTACCCTGGCAGATAGCTGATGTTTTAAGGAGTAGTAACGTAGGCAAATTTTATTTCGAAAAAATATGGCTTTACCTTAAAAGCGCATCGTTAATTTGTGAACAAGTAAAATTATTCTGCGCGGCTTTTCTTTTCGTCCGAATTTAATTTTTTTTCCTCGTATATTGTTATAAAACGTCGTATAACATACGTGCGCTTTGATAATTACAGCTCCAGCTTTCTTGTAGCCCTCGCGTACAGCTCGAGCTAGCAATATCGCCTTGGCTGTAATTTTCAACTTACCGCTCTTATATTATAATGTTTGATGTTATGTTGACTATTTTTTAAGGGAGGCTGAAGGATGTTATTGCAAATGTAAGTAAAGATAATAAATGTAGCTGGTGCGATTCCCGTGATAGGGCTAATATTTCATGTACTTAATGAGCATTTGGTTCGACATATCTAGCTAGGTGTTGGAAATAAGTTGTAAGTTAGTACTTCAAACTGAAATATAATAAAAAATACATAACCAGGTAACATCATTCTTGCATAAGTAATTCACATAATATACGGTCGAATTAAGTAACCTCCTCTTTTTTTGAAGCCGGTTAAAAAATATGTAATTAGGTATAATTATTTATGCAATAAATTATACTTATGTGTCGTATATAAATCAGATTAATTATTTAACTATATTATCAATGAAAATGAAAATCAAAATGATTTATTCAGTTTAGCCCCTGGTAAGGCTCTTATAAATGTCGAAGAATTGACCACCGGTTCTTATTACTTTACATTACAATAGGGAGAATACTGATAACTCATCCAAAATCGGGCCCCAATATACCAGACTTTCACAGACAAATCGATATGCGCAGACGTAAACTCACATATTATGTCCATAATACGCCATATCAATAACTATGCAAATACGACGTAAAAACACGTTACGACACTGACTTTGGGGTTTGCACGTGTTTCTGTCTGTGTGTACGACCACAAAGTAACCACATACACATGTCCGGCTTCTTATATAAATATTAATATTATAAACAAGCAGTGCTCAGCGGTTTTACCCTGCGTCGACTCTATTTCGCGGAATGCTATTTTCAATGTTTAAACGTAATAGAAGGAAAGATAGAAGGGAAGAGAGGAAGACCAAGGCTAACATACATGATACAAGTTAAAGAAGATGTGTCTGTCATTACGTATAAAGAGGTATGGAAAGGGTTGCATTGGTTACACCGATAAGAGTTAATACTCTTAAATTCATGGTGATGAGCTCGTGGCACAGTTGCTATTGCGCATATTATTCGATCAGCGAAGTTAAACAATATTAGCCCTAGCCAGTATTGGATGGGTGACCGCCCGAATCCCCTCCGTGCCTCGGAGAGCACGATAAGCTCTCGGCCCCGGTCGCCAATTTATCATCTTTACCTCTAAACCGATCTTGATTCGTGTAATTTCGAATAAAGTAGCATAATATAACAGTAATACGTTTCAAAATCGCTAAAAGTTAATTGGTTACTAATCGTTGCACGTACACATACGTGTTCGAGACCTAGAATCTCATTAAGTTAGTTTCTTCTAGTGGTGACTTTACTGCTAAACGTTATTAAATATACGTGTTTGTGTTTGTGTCTTTACCGCATATCTATGAGAGCTGGTTATACGTATATTTATATTTTGTGGTGTGGCCCTTTTGCCGGCTTATGACGCAAGTACGCAGTGTGCCCTTGGCCTTGGAGCGAAGGCCGGGCTCGCACCGCCTGGCATTCTACTGTTGGCCCTTTGAGCGGAGCTTTTTGTTTCATCCCTTTGAAAATTAATTGGTATACTGTCACTAGCGACTAGTCTACTAAGAATTGATAAAAAATCATTAAAACTAAATTGTTACCCAACCAAACAAATTCAAACTTTTCTTCTTTAAAAAGGGTATGAAAATGGCCTCGCATTTTGAAAGAAAGAAAAAAAAGTTAAGTATATAATTTATTATTGTTAGTGTGGTGATAAACATTCGCATCGAACATAGAACCTCCTCCGCTTTTGAAAAATGAAAATGATAAAGAATTTGGTAACAGTGAATTACACAAACATACGTAACAGGGAACTGAAAAATATCTGTCTTGTTTTTCGATTATACCATATCCTTTCAAATGGTCAGTTTTTATTAAACTTGTAGAAAACCAAGCTATTGAAGTGAAGCGTACTAACGTTTTTTATCACCATCCGAATGTTGATGTTACGATCTCTGGTGAAAGTAATAAAACCCGTGTTTGCCATTCACCGTGACACTGTAGTAAAATATTAAGATATGTCTCCGCAAAGTTGTCTAAAAAGTATTTGTTTGTTGACAAAAGTCTCCGCGTTCGCTAAGTAGGTACGCCCGCCCCCACGTTTATATAACGATCAGAATCCGGGTTGTACGTATACATTTTGATATTCCGCCATGTTTCCGAAATTATACCCGAATACAAACATTGCTAAGGCTAGACTCACACACAATAATATCTATACATCTTTACTGATAAATAAAATTGACATGAAAAAAAAAACAATTGTTTATTCCGGCTAATTTCCGTAACGACTGGACCGATTTTAACGGGCCTTTCACTGACTGATAGCTATTTTTTCCAGGAGTAACACAGGTTACTCTTATTTAAAAAGAGATTAGGGTTCCGCGGGTCACTCATGATATTAACTCTACGTGGGGCACAGCTAGCTAGTACTGTATATTTGGCAAATACGACTTTGATAAAATATATAGTTGTAGTTTTTTTAGTAAGGATATCCTAAAACTATATATTATGTAAATACGATATATCTTTTAAGGTTCCCCGTATCCATCGTATTATGTACCGTAAGGTACAAAGAATATGACCAGTTTCCAATCGTACAGGTCCCGTGACATAATCTGTGAGTCCTATTAAGAAATTGCAAAATGCTAATAAAATTCTCCCTTCTTCAAAACAATGTTAACGAATAAAATATAAAAATATTTTCACAATTTGAATAATTGGACCTTTATATTTTGACTACTTATCCTCCTATATATCCTTATAATTCTCAGCAGGTACTTCTGTACTTGATCAAAGGCATAAAATACATATTTCAAGAGATCACAAGATTGACATTGTCAGAATAAGGAGCCCTAAGGGAGCTTTTACACTGCCTTTGATTGACGTCGATATATTCGGGGAATTTGTAAACTTGGCAGGTTTATTCTGTGCGTGTAAAAAATAAAAATATAGTCATTGTTTCGAATTCTTGACGAAGGAATAAAATGTATTGCTTAATTCTTTCTCAGAATTTTACGGAATGGAGGTAGTGATCAATTTCTTGTTGCTGGTCACTGGTTTGGTTAATACATCAACTAGAATCAGACAAATTATTTGTCCATCTTTCTTAGTTTGTAAGTTTTTTTAAATAATATTATTTATCAATCGACTTTTATCATCGTTAGATACAGCAATGCTTGAACTAAGTACTATCTTATTAAAAGGAATAAGTTTTATAACAATCATAATTAGTCGATGTTTCGGATGGACGTCGATAGTCAAATGTCAACGTTCCTTTATTTCAAAGGTTCCGTTGTTTCATAATAGAATGTTGTCAGCCGTGCTTACCAAATGAAGGTATGGAAATAATACGAGAGAATTATGAATGAAGCGTGTTATTTCAGGATGTAAACCCATGTCTCGGTTGAATTTAGTATGCCAGTATTTGTTACGTGACTTAGAGTTGACGTCTATGTGACAATTATTATGTTGGATGATTGACAATATTTTGGTATTTGTGCAATATATATTCGCCGCCGATCTCTCGCCGCGTTCTACGGTTTCACACTTGTTCATGAATTTTTATATTCTGAACTAGCTGTGCCGCGCGGTTTCACCCGCGTAGATTTAGTTTTATATTACAAAGTAAAATTGACAATGTTTCAAACAAGCTTTCATCCCCTATTTTATCCCCTTGGGGGTATAATTAATCAAAATCCTTTCTTAGCGGATGCCTACGACAAAACATCTACCTGCATGCCAAATTTCAGCCGGATCTATCCAGTGCTTTGGGCTGTGCGTTGATAGATCACTATGTCAGTCAGTCAGTCAGACCTTAACCTTTAAATATTTGACGTATTGAATTTTATATATCTTGACGTCGCTTAGGTCAATCTAATTTACTCTGTATAATTAAAATATGTGTTTGAAGTGATATTTTGTTCATTTTTTTGGAAGTTTTGTAAAACAATGACAATGTTGTTTTTATATGTGTTGCGCTTACGCTTAATGTGATATATCACTTCATAATTCAGATAATTTATGAGTGAATGTGTAATTATTTAGATTATAATTCAAATAAAGTCAATTCAATTCAAACAATCAATGTATATAAGCATTGTGTTTTTTGGGTGTATGTGTAAGTTCAAAGTATCTTTTGAGGTCAAATACGCCTGTTCGTTTTTACGTGAAACGAAGTAGAAAGCTTTTTACACGATTTAATGTACGACCATGACTACTAAAGATAGAACCTCGGTTTCACTAGCTCTCTTTTTTCCTCTACGAATATATAATATTTTCCATTTATCTTCCCATACATCGTCTTGAGAATTCTATCATCAACACCTTGAGATTTAATACGGTTATCTTGAGATCAATGTACGATCAGTTTTCTACGTATCCATTTATTTATGAAGTGGGCTTTTGGTTCTCCTCGCAGAATGTTTTATTTAGTAGCGTTACTAGAAACAAGACCTTTTGAAGATAGACTAGAGGCTATTAAGTATTACGATTACACTTTGCCTACCTACTATTTGTGTAAATGTGTTGTAAAAGAGCATGAAAGTAGAGGGAATACTGTAGAAATGCGTTCGTCATGAAGTATGTGCCATAGAAGATCTGTATAAAAAAGAGATATTTGCAAATAGAATAATTATGTGTTGATTAAAATTGAATAAAAGTATGTTGAGATAGTTTGAACATATCGAAAGCATGAGTTAAAGGCCTTGCTAATCGCCTTGTTAATCAACAAGGAGCATGAATTTAGACGAAACGAAGAAGACATATTAGGTTCGCAGCATGTAGCAAATGTTTCTACCTATCCCTAGGCGTGCATATTCATGTCGCACCCTCAGAACAATAGAGTTTATATAAAACTTCGAGTAGAAGATACATTTTTAGGGCTGTTTATGATCATAACTCATTTTAGCAAAATTTGGAGTTGAGCCCCTATCGTCCTGAGCGTGCGATGTATTAAGCTTTGTGTAAATACTAACAATAGTGATTTTTTACAATTCGGGGATGACTTCTGACAGTTCACGTTAAATAAAAAATATAAAAGGTACTATGTCATGGGTATAAGGTAAAGTACAATCACTTTTTTCTCATACTAGCTTTGCTTAGCGGTTTCACTTGCGTAGTCTGTATTCCATGGGTGTTTTCTCTTCATTTTATTTCGTATTAACCTCGTCCTAGTGATAATTACAATTAGCACAATTAAATAATAATAAGGCCAAATGTATGTAGTTGTAGGTAGGTATATACATTATACCAAAGATAAATATTCGTCCTCGCATTATACAAATAATATCGACATCCGAGGACCTACTCGTAAATATTTGATAAACTAAATTGTCTGATTAATATTGATGGAATAATTTACTTCTGTAACAATGCGAATAATGAAATCTCAACAAGTTACTTTTATAATACTTCGAAAGCTGTCACGGATGTAATATAGCTTAGTACTTGGGTCAACATATCAAAAGGATTAAAGCTCCCAGCCTCTCCGCACACCTATTACCGCGAGTATTGTGAGGACATTGTACGTATTTACTGTCACATTTATCACTCACCGTGCTATGTAACTCGCGGTGAAATACCACAAGGATGGCTTAACATGGTTTGTAAAAACAGAATTGTTTATTACGATACTAGAGTCCGCCAGCGGCTTCGCCCGGCTTTTTATTCGATCCAGAGAATAAAGGTTCTTAGAAAATTCAATCCCCTATTTCACCCGTGAGGGGTTGGAACTTAAAACCCTATCTTAGTTGATTTTCTGACGGTACTCGAACAATAATAACAATTTAAATATTTTTCTCTGTCTGTCCGTCTGTCTGTCTGTTTGTTCCGGCTACTCCGATTCGGCTAAACCTAATTTGACAAGGAGTAACATAGGCTACTATATATAAAAAAAAAATAGGTTTCCGCGGGTCACCCATGAAATTAACTCTACGCGGGTAAAACCGCGGGGCGCGGCTAGTTTATACTATTGAAAGATATCATGCGGGGGGAACTTAGATATTTACTCAGAAAATATATACATTTAAGTTCCATAGGTACTATCTGTTGCAGAGTAACGGAGGCATAATTCCGGCCAGGCTTGCTCGTCTGTTATTGTTGGCAGAGCGCCATTAAATTCTATCCATATTACAAAAACTTCCGTGAAACCAACTGTTGCAATTTTAAGCCTTAAGTGCTCACAATATGGCGTAGTTTTTCGTGCAGGCACGATAATATTCCGGCAACGGGTGTTACACATAGATTTTTTTTTTCAGTTTCAGACTCGAATACTTTAAGAATACCTAGATTTCATTTCATTTTCAAAATAAACTGTTCAATACACTCAGCTTGTCGTAAAATATATTTTAAAGTCAATATTTGGGAGCTGGTTTTTTTAAGGCAAATTATTAATATTCTGAAATATTTTGCTGAAATTAAAAAAATACTGGTAATTATCCAAATGTTAATAAAACAAGTTATTATTTTATGTCAATTTACCAGTAGTATACTAAAGGAGGCAATGCGATTTGGAGACCCTACTAATCGCAGAAATAACAGCACTACCCTGATAAAGTAATATTGTTTGGTTGTACGTCCATATGCTCACACTTGTATTCACTTGTATTGTATTGAATTCAGAGGTGTTGTAATATCAACACATGATTAAGTGCCAGTCTATTGCCGTCGCAGGCATCTTTGAATTATTTCTCAGTCATATGCAAGTTTTCTCACGATGTTTTCCTTCATTGTAAAATTGTAAAGCACGTGGTGTAAAATCTCTGCCCATAAGTTTTTAGAAAAACGTATTGGTACGGGCCCCACTGGGAATTCGAACTTGCGTCGCTTGCGAGCAGGCGAGTGCTCAAACCCCACGGCTACCACGGCTATCTCTACTTGGTAGATATATTTTATAAAGTGCAGGCATATTCCCAGTCGACAAGTTGCGTATTACAAACATATTGTATTGTTATCTGTAAGTTAAAATATTATTTGGTAATTTTTGCTCAAGAATATTTTACTTAACTTTGTTGCCGTTTGGAAGCTTCATAACTCTGACCGTGAATTGACAAACATTAACGAATGGCTTGGAGTTTGAAACTCGATGGTTTTGTAATATTTGTTTGATTATACTTCGTGGGTAGCACGTGACTCACGCAGAAAGAAATCATTTATTCGATTTTTGCCTCATCTTTACTTCCAAGGATTTAAATTCTGTCAACTCGTCGGTCTTCATCTGTTTGAAAGTGCAAACTCATGAAGCTTAAATCAAGAAAACTCATGAAGTTTGGAACTTAAGGCTCTTTAAGATAAGAATAAATAAATCGAACTCCATGTCAACGACACTTGCCATCAGATGTGATTGAGGTCAAAAGAAGTAAATTAATTCTTCTTACAAAAAGTCTATGACGGTCGGGTCGGGAGATATTGCGACCAGGACCACTATCAAGGTTTCCCACCGATTTCGTAATCTATACTCGCTAGCGTCACTTGCAATATTTATTTGAGATATTTTAGTTCTTCACGTCACCGCTAGTAGTCGCTGTACAATTTCTCATACAAATATTTGGCGGAGACGTTAGCGAGTATAGATTACGAAAACGGTGGCAAACTCGTGATAGGGGTCTCTGCCCCTATGGTCATCTCAAGCTACGCATTTAGTTATAAGTAAAACTACTAGATGTGTAATTATGTTAATTTTATCGACATTTGTGCATTGGAACTGTGTCCATGAGCTTATGTTTCTTAATCGATTTATTTTGTACTCTTAAATTTGTATAATATTTTTTGAAAAGAGTAATTACTGAGTTTCTTGCCAGGTTCTTCTCAGTAAAAGCAACCTTCCGAACCTGGTGGTAGCATGTTTAATCCTGTATAATTATGTCATTCTGACGATTTAAAATTGCTTTGAAAGAAGTCTAATCGACTAAAGATATTTTTGACATTGACTATCACGAACGTAGCGATGCTAAGACACCTTGATGGTTAGTCACATTGATGGTCTCTTCAATGTAGTGTACCCGGATGAAAATGTGGGTCATGGGGGCATACGATCCACCTCATGAAGTTGTTACCGTTGCTTTAAGGACACATTGCAAGAGGTGCTCGTGCGCGTTGCCAACCCCATGTATACATGTCCACATCCATCTTGAAACCAACGCTGAAGTCGCTCGGGGAAACCACGTCAAGATAGATTATTATGATCTATGTTTGTTTCCCGCAATACGTAATATTATTTTGTGTAGAGCACCTATTTGTGGCGATGTGGAGCGTGACACTGCAAAGCCCCGGTAAGCTTGCCTCGGCACTTAACAACTAGTACTCACGCTAATATTGCGCTATTTTTGTACCGTTTTTTTATAGAAAAAATATTGTATTACTTTCTTAATAATAACGTGGTTGAATATTTAGATATTAATGTTATAAAACTTTATTTGTAATTCATATTTTTTACAAAGTTCTCACAGAACTAGAAAGTAAAAGTCAGCTGAGGAAAGAGGAAAAAAAAGAGATCGAAACTTTATGTTAACTTTTATCGTCATTGGAACTGTGTCCGGGTACATGGTAAAATTGTATAATATTTTTGAATAGAGTATATACTGAGTTTCTTGCCGTGTTCTTCTAAAGCAAGTTTCCAAACCTGACGTTACTATGTATAATATATTTTTAAGTATAAAGATATAGTATAGTATAAAACAGGCAAACTAATTGAGTCATTACCACCAGAGCTGCAACAGCTTCTTCATACCAGACACAGTAATAAAACATTTAATAAGGACACTAGAAAATAGGAGACTCGGTACGTATACTACGTCAATTGACTTATATGTTAAGTCAACGTTGAAACTTAGTTAGATTCAAATCCCTTTCATTTCTTTATGAAACTAATATTGTTGCAGCAGTGAATTTATCCACGTATATATACACAACTAGATTTTGCCCGACTGAAATGAACGCGTAGCCTAAGCTGTTGGTCCAAGAGCCTTGAAATTTGAAGGGTGTGTTCTTGATGAGGTGTCAGTGAGTGCTAGAAAGGATTTTTCAAAAAAACTTCACTGTTTGAGTGGTGAAATGTGGATGGAAAGTTTGTACATATCTGAAATCTTACGACTACGCACGCGAAGCTGCGGGTGGAGGTTAGTATACTATATAGCCTTATACATACTGAACATTTGAATATTGGTGGATAAAAAATATTTGTAAACCCGTCCTATTTAAAAATTTTAAATGAGCTCGAAAGATCTAAGTGGTTTTTACGTTTTACACATATATTGCTTCTTTGTTTTAATAAGTAATGTATTCGTTTATGTTCTTTGATATTTTTTCCATGGATTAAAGTACCTACACTGTATTTGAATCAAATTACCTTAAGCTTTATATTGCTTTGAGTAATCTGACATCGTAATAACATAGAAACCTAATTACAGATTTCCACGAATTACCTTTAGGAGCAAACAGGGCGGTGGATTATAATTTGAAGTTTCGATTAGAGTTTAAAGTTAGAGCTTAACATCTCGCTATCGGACATTGTGATTTACGGCTTGTATGTTGTGTTGAATATGCACGTGTGTGTGCATATGTACCTGTGTAAGGGGATCTAGAGTATCAGGAATGAGAGTGTGTGCACGTAAGACAGTGTGGGTGGATAGGTACGTGTTGAATTTTTGTAGGTAAGTTGTGTGAGTGAGATTATGGTAGTATGCGGGTATGCTCAGTAGTTTTCTAGTTTGAGATTGTTCTAATATGTTCACAATTTTAATAATATTATAGACTAGCTTTGCCCTGCGGTTTCACCCACCTAGACTTGATTGCATGGATGACTTTTTATATATTTTTTATTATCGTAACCAAGAAGGCTAAAGAAGCGGGTGAAAGTTAGCGTTAGCCCAAAGTAACTATTCCACGCGGACGTAGACGGGTAGTTAGTTAGCTCAATATAGCAAGACTCTAGTATATTTATATTTATGCTGTTTGGTTAACAACTCAACAATAAACAACTAATTTAACGAATGTGGTTATAAATAACAAAGTTGACAGACCAATTTCGTAAAATATAAATATAACTTGTGTTGATTTACAATTCAGTTTTATAGCGGTTCAAATGAGTTAGTAAACTATTGTGCAGCAAGTACAGTTATATACAAAAAAGTGCTACCGTTTCTGTATTTATTTTATTTTTATTTATAACTGTATTACAAAATATCCACAGGCGGACTTAATGCCATAGACATTACCAGTCAAACTTTGGGTGATGCAGAGTCAGACATGGCAGTTGTTACATTTTGAAAAAAAAAATCTATGTTTACATGAAAAAATAAAAAAGCATTCCTATACAAATAAACAATGGACGAAATATTATATACCTACATACGGGTGTGAATCTACACTCTGAATCCCTAAAATATGTCTAGAACTCTTGGTGTAACGTTGTGTCCTACTTATGTATAGTGCACATACAATCCTTATATAACATTCATATATATAGTACCTGAGACAGCGATACCATCTGTCACGTTGGCAGTTAATTATCTTCCATGAAAAGTGGATGTTATTATTAAAACACCTCTACCTATCTCTTTGGGGAATTCAGGCGTGAGCATATGTAATGAAAATTAACATACGTATTTAGATAAATAAATAATTATATACTTTATAAAACTATTTCAAAAATAATCTTCCTGTTCTTTATTTCAATGTGGAACTTTAATCTTTTTGCTTTGCAGTACTTGTTTCCAAGCATTGTCCTTCAGTAAAAATGGCACCGTTCTAGCTCTTTGTACAATTTTTAATTCTTTATTTTTTTTAATTTGTGTCTCGTTGGTTGCCATGACAGTGCTGAGTGATTTACGACGGAGGTTTCATTATTATTTGTATAAACATTAACAATGTTAAGAAATACCTTCGCGGCTATGCTACCAAATACTCAAGCAAATTTGTTGGACTGAATGTTTGTATGCATCGCATACATTTATGTCAATAATTTTATTCCTTAAGTGAACCAAAATGTCAATAAAATATAATCTTAAATTGCCTTATAATAACCCTAGAATGGGTATAATACTTGTAAAATATAACAAAGCTTCTAAATCCTCATTAAATATTATCTGCATTTTTCCTTCAACTTTTTAATAAAAATAAAATATTGTTCGTTAATGTCGCTAAAATTCAAAACGGCTTGCAGTACGCATCATCATATTATGAAGTAATAGTCAGATAAGATTTTTCATGTACCTACAGGTTAAAATTTCACCTGCCCTCATTGGATACCTTTAAATAAAGCTAGAACTGAAACAATGGGTCTGCGGCTGAAACTAGACAAAGGCTGTTTATAAATGCAATAGTTCAGAATTAACTGAGTTGAGTTCAAACTATATTCGTGAAAATGCTACACTAGTTTATTAATAACGACAAAAATATCACGACAAGTTCGTTGTGTGGGATCTCTCTCCCTTTAAATAATTTTACATTCTGTTTATAGCTTTTATTATTATAGCGGCAACCGAAATACATCATCTGTGAAAATTTCAATTGCCTAACTATCGCGGTTCATGACCCTGGTGACAGAAGTGAACAAACTCAGTACTATGGCCTTCGAGTGGGTAATTGGGATCGTAGTGAAAGAACGGTATACTAAAGGAACAAAAGTTTCTTATTCAATAACTGACGTTTTATATATAAGCTCCGTTGAGACTCTCGATAGCGAGATTTAAATAATAATGTCAACAGTGACAGCTCCATCTATCGACATAACATAGAACTAAAATATCATGCATTTTTCTTAGTATATTTGGCTTATACAGGAGGTCACCTTTTTCTATGTATAAGAAACAAAATTAACCGATAAAAGATACAGACAGAGAGGACACTCCCATTTTTAATATGGTAATAGTAAAGGATTAAACGTATAAAATCTACATCATGGGATTTTCCCACAGCTTACACGCGAACTTTACTCACATCCCAGGGGTTCAGCGTCCCTAGGTTGTAGTAGCCGCTTATAATCAGGCGAGCAAAAATCTAAATTAAAACTGAAGAAGTTTTATTGAAATTTTAGAAAAGGTGGTATTTTTGTTTGTATGATGGTATTTTTATTTACCCAGAAAATGCGTAATGGGAATAATTCCATAACATTTTCTTTATTCTGTAAGTGCTTCCTCATCCGTCGACAGACACTTGCCATTCATGGAATTCATATGGAGGAATCATAGAGATCGTTCAGAGTAGAGTTATATTTAGCCCTTTGTATCTCAGACTGAAAAAAGTGTACGAAACTTAAATACGCGGAAGTGAAGCCCGTGGGGTAACCATTCGCAGTTTAGTGTTATCGTTTACATTTGCATATTCATCGGATAACTACCACACATTTTACGGGTTATGTACTTTTATGCGGATAAAATTGTGAATATACATTTTCTCTGGGAATAATTACCACAAATTTATCGCCATTTAGCAATATTAATCCTTACAGCAATTGTATTGAGTTGACAATTGAATGCAGGTAAATGGAACACAAATTTCGCTTTGTCTTGGGACATATCAATTAGATTACTCCACTATAAACCAAAGGTTTATAATTATATTCATCATCAAAGTGCCTTGTACCTTGCCAATGTCTGTACCTTAATTAATTAATAGTTAAGAGAAAACAATTCGTAGAAACATGCTGCACTAGGTGTCATGGATTCGATTCCCGTGTCAAAGCAAACATTTTATGTGATGCACATTTGTGTTTGAATTATGTAAGGGTACTATATCTAGTCTAGCATGGGTCCCGCCATGAGCTTAGAACGCGTTTTTTGAATTTCATTCGGATATTTTATAACATACATACAAACGCTCACGCCTGTATCCCATGGGGGTAGGCAGAGACCACTGTTTGCCACATCGTTCATTCGATCATTCCATACTTCTTTCGCTTCATCCACATTCATAAGACTTATAAAATACCACATTCATGTGGATGAATGTGGTATTTTATAAGTCTTATGAAACTCTTAACGGGACCACAGCACCCATACTAGAATCTTTGCTTAGTTTGGGACTAAATGGCGCTGTGTGATTTAGTACTCACGCAGCTTTATTTATTTACTATCTGTGCCCGGCGGTTTCACCTGCGTAGACTTGATTTAATGCATGGCTCGCGTAATTCAAATGGTTTTGTAAATAATAGTCTAAATTACTCCTTGTAAAATTTGATATCTGCGTGTGAAAGTCCCGTAAAATCGGTCCAGCCATTTCGCAGATTAGTCGATACAAAAAACGAACAGACAGACAGAGCAAAAATTTAAAAGTCGGTTTTTCTTTGTCATTACCGTGTATACTTTTATGTGTATTTAGTCAAACGGTGTAATTTTGGAATTACAACAGACACTTCAATTTTATTTATCTATATATATAGATATATAGATGGGGCAGTGGCAACCTTACTCACAACAGGAACACAGCACTACGCTAAACTCAAACTCAAACTCAAACTCAAAATATCTTTATTTGATTAGACTTCTTACAAAGTACTTTCAAATCGTCAGAAGGACACAAAATACATTATACATGATTATAAATGTTACCACCGGGTTCGGAAGGTAGCTTTTGTTGAGAAGAACCCGGCAAGAAACTCAACAATTACTCTTTTAAAAAAATATATATTATACAATGTTTTTGGTTACAGTATTTATATCTCATGAATATAAGCCCATGGGACACAGCACAAATGCTCAATTGTCAAATATAATAACTAAAATATTACAAATATTTGTGAGCATGGCAAATTCCAGCCAGTCAAAGCAAAGATCAAACTAAGATTAATTAATTGTAGCAAAAGTACAGTGCCAATGGGATTATTTACAATAATTTTTCGACAAAGATACATCCCAGGGTTCCTTATCACAAATATAATCACTTACAGTATAATATCCTTTTTTGAGCAAAACTCCTTTGATGGTCTCTTTAAATTTATTGAAGGGCAAGTTTACAATTTCTGTTGGTAATTTATTATAGAAGCGTGTGCACTGTCCTAAAAATGAGCCATGTACTTTCTGTAAGCGATGCGCAGGCACTACAATTTTGTTTTTGTGCCTTGTGTTTATGTTATGCACATCACATTTTTTTTGAAACGATCCAATGTTTTGATGCACAAATAATAAGTTAGCTAAAATATACTGTGAGGCCACTGTCAAAATTCCAATTGATTTAAATTTTTCCCTTAACGAATCTCGGGGTCCCAAATTATAAATTGATCGTATAGCCCTTTTCTGTAATGTGAATATATTCTCTATATCAGCAGCTTTGCCCCAAATTAAAATAGCATAGGACATAACACTATGAAAATAACAAAAATATACGAGTCGAGCTGTTTCTATGTCTGTATACTGTCTAACTTTACGAATTGCATAAGCCGCGGAGCTGAGTTTTCCTGATAACTTGGATATATGTGGGCTCCACTGAAGTTTGTTATCAAGGGTTATACCTAGAAATACTACTGACTCTACGATATCCAAAGTTTCACCATTTACCATGACCTTTGTATCAACAGGTTTGACGTTTGGTAAAGTGAATTTAATACATTTAGTTTTTTGTGCATTTAAGACTAAGTTATTTACATTAAACCATTTCAATACCTGATCAAGTGCACTGTTTACATCTGCATAATTCGTTTTGGCTCTGTCGACTTCAAACAAAAGAGATGTGTCATCAGCGAACAGTACAATGTCACACGTATTCTTGACTAAATTTGGTAAATCATTAATATACACTAAGAACAAAAATGGTCCTAGCATTGAACCCTGTGGGACGCCCATTAGTACTGGAGAACCGGAAGATTTGACGCCATTTACTTCGACCGTTTGAATCCGCTGACAAAGATACGATTTGATTAGGTCGAGTGCCCTACCTTTGACACCGTAATAATTTAATTTAACTAAGGTATTATTAGCTGCGATCTTCTGTAAGGTTGAGGTACAATCCCCAAACGGGAGTTCCCGTGCCCTCTCTAATTACATTAGATTAATGGTAGGTACCATTCTATTTTTACGCACATGTGTATCTAAGCAGATAAATGTAGCGTGATTCAACCCTTTCAGTGTTCGCAATTTGTTAGTTCCCCTTACTATTTCACTCACACTCGCCCTATAAATACTTTTGGGATCCTTTTGGTATTTTTCAAAGGAACACGGTCGTATCATTCGATTTATTGAAATAAATCTTCAGAGTAATCGATTGTTTTGGCAGTTTTTACGAGCTGTCTAGGGACAAATATTTTTTTTTGTTCATTGTTTAATATCAAAATTATCTAAAGGGAAACGCCTACTTTCCAAAATTAATTAAACTTTGTGCGCCGCGGTTTTAACCGCGTCGAATAAATTCACAGAACCCCATTTTTTTTTAAAAAAAGGAGCTTAGTTACTCCTTGAAAATCAGCTATCCGCCTGTGGTAGTCCAGTTATAATGGGGCCATCCATTTCAGAGATTAGCCGGAACAAGCAGGCAGACAGATAGACGGACAGAGATAAATTAAAAACATTGGTTTCTTAAAGTTAGGGTCGTATACTTTCATATGCAATTTTCTGTATTGATTTGTAGCTTCTTAAATAATATTTTCAATTTCAGCATTTGCATTAAAATATTCAGCTTGCATTAGAATAAAATTTCATTTCGGTATATAGTGTGTAGTTCGTATTGAGGTCTAAGTGTGAAATTTTATCTTTTAATATACGCTATTTATTATGCCTTTAGGGAAACAATTGTCCCAAGTAAGGAGAATATAAAACGAGTATATTATTGGAGTCAGTAAAAAGGGAACACGTATTCCCAAACCTTTCCGGGACATGGCCTGAGATCTCGTATTGATCGCCGTAAAGAAGTTTATGCACACGTACTCGACATTTATATTCCCGTATGAAATCCAGTTTCCACACGAGGATAACTGCACTTTTTAGTAAATGAAGCAAGTTTTCGCCTGTGGGTATAACAAATAAGACTTAATATAAGGCTATACGAATATACACAACCTTTACAGAATATTTTTATTTATGAGAAAAATGTGAAGGTGATCGGTGAAGAAAAACATCGTGAGGAAACCTGCATATGTCTGAGAAGTAATTCAAAGACGTATGTAAAGTACTCAACCTCTTGGCACTTAATTATATTCAGTGAAATGTGGGTTACAACACCTCTGCTTACCCCTTCGGAGACCCTTCCAGGATGGCGTGAGCATATTTTTTATTTTTTATGACAAAAATGAGTTTCACGCGTAGGAGGCTCGACTCATAGAAAGTGATGAATGTGTGGTACTTAGTTATATCGCCATAAGGAGCTGTTAAAATAGAAACATATTTTCATTTAATACTAGACTCAGGTCACCCATACAAGGCACAATAATTTTAAAATAAATTTCATCGTGAATTGAATCCAATGTACGAGGTCCTTATAAATGATATCGATTTATAAACTTCTTTCGGTTAAGAGCTCCCATTTGGCCTTTCTGCAAAATATTATTTCTTGAAATCAACGAGCTCTCTACAATTTAATTAATTACATCATTCTTTAACTTGAAACTGATGTTCTGGCAACTGTGACTTTAAATGTGAGTGGAGCAAATAATTCTGTAAGTCTAGAGAGTTCTCCCTCTCTCCGCCTGCCTTGTATGTGGGTGTTATTTCATATTCAACGAAAGGATTAATATCTCAAGTAAGTGGTGATACTATAGGAGGTTATGAAGTGATTTTTACAGGCCAGTGGTTGGGTTAAGCCAACAGTAGGTACTTCTAGGGTTACCATTTTATTGCCAAAACAATATTAACAGAATTACTGTTTATTAAACATATCAGATATAACGATATGGCAAAATTTCGACCAAATTGCATTAGTCTTGGATAACCTGGTGGAAATGCGAAGGTATTTTTTTATCTCAACTGCGCATTTGACCTTTATGGTTATTAAACCAACATTGCTGAGCACCATGAGAATTTCAATCGAAGCATGTACAGATTTTTTTATACTGTGTTAGGGTAAATAGCCCTCAAAAGTATGCAGATACAAAACGCGCGCTCTGAGCGAATGAGTTCTCGGAAATTACTAGACCCGTATAACGAGCCCGCTCATTTATTAGCCTTTTCTTTGTAAATGTAAACCCATCTCTTGCCGCATGGTATAGAAAAGGTAGATTTGTTTGCGCGGCCTGGCGACAAAACAGGACATTGCTCTAATTGCTAATCTAAAGTTGCTACACAGAACAAAGAAAGACGTATCGTACAGTATTTTGAATGTCACTGTGTCTTTTTGAGACATCTATGCAGATAAATACGATTGAAGTGTCTGTTTGTAATTCCACATGAACAGCATTTTATTAATGCATGTGAAAATATATACGGCACTTAATACTATTTTTTTGAATTTTTTGTTAATTTGTCTGTTTGATCCGGCTACTTTCTGAAATAGTGGGACCGATTTTAGCGGTCTTTCACTGGCAGACAGCTGATTTAGAGTATTGAAGGAACAACATAGGCTATAAGGAAATAAAGCCATTTATGAAATTAAGTATAGCCAAATGATATCGCAGGGAAAAGCTAGTCCTTATGGCGATGACATCTTTGGCCTTTTGACCATTCGCTTTTCTGATAATTCCAGTCTGGATATTGTAGGAAAAAATACTGGTCATGCCGCAATACAATACATCGCACCCTCAGAACGAAAGGGGCTCAACTCGAAAATATTAGTTTTTTAGGAAATCACAATCGGCAAGTTTGAAATACAATGTATTTTACATTTTAAAAGTACCTTTAGTTTAAGTTTTTAATTGTCGATAAGATTTGTTTTAACTAAGTGTAGAAATGAATTTTATGGTCTGTCTATCTTAATATCATTATTTTCGCAATTTTTGAGTTAAGTCCTTTTTGTTCTGAGTGTGCGACATGTCCCGGGTGTACCTTTACGTTATTTAATGGTCAAAGTACATTTCAGTTTCTTCATTTGGTGCCAGTATGTAATTATGATAGCACGACATTAACGCCATGGGTGCTATGGGGTTTGAGCAAGTACAAGTTCAAGTTTTGATACAAGCGGTGTCTGTACCAATGAGTATTCCTAAAAACTTATGTGCAGTGATTTCACACCACGTGCTTTATGGTGAAGGAAATCATCGTAAGGTAGCCTGCATATGTCTGAGATGTAATTCAAAGGCGTATCTGAGACGGCGATAGACTCACATCTGTCACGTTGGCACTTAACCATCTTCGGTGAAAAAACTACCCATACATACGTACATATGCTCACGCCTGTATCCCATGAGGGTAGGCAGAGACCACCGTTTGCCACATGCTACGATCCTTACATACTTCTTTCGCTTCATCCACATTCATGCATCTCTGCATACACTTTCTTCGGTTACGAGTGCTCCGAATTTGACCTTTCTAAAAAATACTATTAATTTGGTCATAGTAGTTCTTCCTTGGACGCCCTCTACCGACACTTCCGGTGACATTCGCTCTTTAAATTTATTTCGTTAATCGCCTTTCACTCATCCTTTCGATATGTCCAAACCATCACAACATACTTTTTTCAATTCTGGTCACCACATCATTCTTCAACTTGCAACTGTCTCTTATCATACTATTTTTCATACGATCTACAATGGTGACCCCACACATACTTCGTAACGAACGCATTTCCACTGCATTCACTCTACTTTCATGTTTCTTCTGTTAACTAAAACTACCCCTTCGGAGAATACAGGTGTGAGCATATTATGTATATGACATAAAGTTTTGCGGAAGCCTTTGTCAAATATAAGGGTCAGGCAGACAGTATAGAGCACCAGTTAACAATTTAGATCACGTGTTTCGTGCTAAAAAGTCCAATCTAATGTTAAAGAAAACAGGTATCGAATATTTCTATTATAGAAATCATGGGTTAGCTGGTAGGTACGCACGTTTAATTTAACACGCAATTTATTCATTAGATTGAAGGGCCTGGCCCAGAAATTCTATGCCTTGTACTATAATACACAATAACTTTGTATTGTATTGTAAAATTGGTTCGAGAAAGGCTTTCTTCATTGTAAATGTGTACAAACTTGGAAAATGTATTGGTAAGTCACGAGTTAAATGGCTCTAATCGAATCTACTATAACATGTCTGTATCTAATTATCTGACTCCCCTTGTATGTAAATCAATATGTTATAGTTGTCATTTCTCGGAATTAATCACGCTGATATTGTGACTATTTTATATACATCTAGATTTGATGGTTTGCACTAATAGTTGTCGCGATCTGACTGTTATTCGGCGAAATCATGGTAGCGCCTACCTCGAAACAAATGCTGATTATTCATTCACCGTTCTTTCGTCTAAGTTAATCGGACCTTCAATCACTTTAGGAAGTTTCCATTCCACACCAAATCATCTTTCATAGATGTATAAAAGGCAGAATAATCAAATGCTTATAGCCTCATGATTCTGAAGATCTGGCAAATACATAAATTTGCGCATAAACACACAAAAACCCTTCAGCTTTATTATATTAGTATAACTATTTATAATGGTCGATTGTAAGTTTCTACTTTATACAACCTGGGCCTAAAATAGTACCAATTACCAACGGTGATAATAACTTCCCATGGTCATGGAGTGCAAACAAAAGTTCACTGACACTGTTTTTAGAGAAATTGAAAGAAATTGTGCGTGTCAGCACGCTATAAACATACTAATTGCCTTACCAAAAATGAGATTTTCGGATTTCAGTACATCCATTGTGTAGAACATCGACATCCTAATTTTATTCGTCTTTGAAGGGGCATTAGCCTTATTTAATCGTAGGTCAATTGTTTTGTTCTGTGGTAATATTTTGTGATATATTTTTTGATATTTTTTTGAAAAGAGTATTTACCGAGTTTTTTTTAAATTAATTATGGTGCCGTCATAGGTGCCGTTACCTTAATTACTTAAGGTAACGGCACTTATGTTGGACGCGGACTAGTGATGGACATTTTTTGTTTTTTCTTCCAAAATTAAGCAAATGCGCGGTAATTTTTTTCAAATATCAATACCGATCAGTTGTGCCAGTATTTAAGCTGTCATAACAATTGTTTTTGACTACAGACACACATTTTGATTGCGGCCATAACGGTTGTAAGTTTCGCGGTGTCATTTGGTGTTCTTACTATAATCGCGTTGTAGGTACACTTATCATCTTATTTTGTGTCTAGTGTATCGTCGTTGTTGTAATTATTATTATTTAATGATTTGCATCAATTTTATAATATAACCCATACTATAAATTATAATTTTAGCCCTAAAACACAACACTGGATTTTTACTGTCCATTACTGGTGTCTAAGTAGGAGTGTTGTTTATTTATATAATTTTATTGCACTAAATACTAAACTGAAATTAAACATTAAATTCTGAATGAGAAAAGAGCTTTTAATTTACCTCCAAGTCCCTAAGAATGTATGTCAAAAAATAAAGAAATTACAGAGCAAATATGAAAAAAAAATCGCTTATACTGTCCATGACTGGTGACTTTACCTTACTACGTTTCTTGCCGGTTTCTTCTCAGTAAAAGCAAGGCTGCAGCATTTATGATCCTGTGGCTCTGGCAAGTTAAGAGTGTAATCAAATTAAGATTTATTTTATTTTTTTTAGTTTTCCTTATTAATATAAATGTGTTAACCTAGTAAAGTTTATATGACACTGTCCATCTCTCTTTAATTAGATACAATAAAAACGTTCGAACAAGTCGTTCTTTTTTTCTCCTAATGCACAATATTATTAATGGAAGAGTGTGCACGTGTAACAAGTCGTGATTTTGATCAATTGTTGTAATCATTTAAAGTATTCTAAAGTAAAAGAAGCCACGTCCATGAGAAATCACGTCAATTTAATTACCCCCAAGAGGCTCGATCGAAAAGTAATTACTAGAAACCCGATCGGTTGAAAGGTGACCCTTCCTACACCAACAGCCGGAGTCTCTGTGCTTTATTTTGTTTTAGAATAATTGGAATAACGGCGGAAAGAACAATCTCGCAATTAAGCATTGTTGAGATTATTTGGTCGGCATTCGCGTGGGCTTCAAAGGGCTCCCTGAATAATTCACCTGAGAGTTAACTAGCCAAGCAATTACGAACCTTGTTATACTAACACGTAGGGGTGATATTTATGTGGATTGCGAGGATCCGGCTCAAAACCGAGGAAGTGTCCATGCGCGGTGAGCGAGTGGTTTGAGTTTTAACTCAACGGATTTAAAAATAATTTAAATGCAAAGCAAGATTTTGTGAGGCAACCTAATATCTGCGAAGACATGCAAATATCTACGTATGTAATATCTTAGGGAATTCGCATCTGAAGTTTTGAACAAAACTTCCTACAAACAAACATAATATATGCGCTTGTATTCCCCGAAGGGGAATTTTGCACATTTCGCCATTTTATATAAACAAACTTACAAGTACTACCTTCATCATAATATTAGTACTTATTTACCTATAGAACCGTGGTAGCCTTCGGGTTTGAGCAGTCGCATGCTACGCAAACGGAAGTTCGAATCCCAGCGGGGCCTGTACAAAAGAGTTTTTTTAAAAAACTTATGTACAGGTATTTCACACCGCGTGCTTGACCACGGTGAAGGATAATATCGGGATACCTGCACATGTCTGGGAACTAATTCAAAGACGTATATATAATGCTCAAGACGGCGATAGACTCGCCGTCTGTCACGTTGGTACTTAATCATATTCGGTGAAAAGTGGTTGTTGTTATTACAGTTTAATAAAAGCGAAAAAGTTTTAATATCTTATCCCGAAGTGAAGTTAGGGCGGGTCGCTAGTACTGTATATGTATACAGTATGCATATCGCTATAACGATTGTTATCATTGTACGTGCTTTAAACGGCATTCGTTTTGCAAATCTCAATCCATAGCAATCCCCTTTCGAGCATTAGCATACCTGATTTCATTGGCTTATGTTAAGTGCTATCCTGGTATATTCAAAGACTAATAAACTCAAAATTACTCCAAATCTCGTTACGTCTACAAATAAACCCCTTGGTAGCACAAACGCGTCGGGAATACCATTAATAGAAATGTTTCTTATTTAAATTTGTAGCAACATTTACTTTTCGTCAGCGTAAATCTTAAGACTGGGTGCTATTTTGGGCGACGTTTCTGTATCATATTATAGCTTTGGTTAATTGGATATACTAGGCTTAATGCCAAACAGGTAAAACAATTAAGTTTTGCATGAGTTTCTAAGATACAAATCCTTGAATTCATTCCATCTATTTTTTTGTTTAACATGATAATAATATGAATTATTACATACATACATACATCTGCTCACGGCTGTATTCCCCGAAGGGGTAGGCAGAGGTTTTGTAATCACAACACCCACTTTTCACCGAATTTGATTAAGTGCCAACGTGACAGATGGTGAGTCTATCGCCGTCTCAGGCACTATACATACGTCTTTGAATTACTTCTCAGAAATATGCAGGTTTCCTCACGATGCCGTGAGTGCCGTGGTGGCCTCGGGGTTTGAGCAGTCGCCTGTTACGCAAGCGACGCAAGTTCGAAACCCAGCGGGGCCTGTACCAATGAGTTTTTCTAAAAAAACTTATTTACAGTGATTTCACACCACGTGCTTTACGGTGAAGGAAAAATGAATTATTATCATGTTAATATCAAGATATTATTTTATAGTATATATAATATAGATATAATTATATTTTATATTATTTTATAGATAGAGAGCCGTGGTGACCTTGAGGTTTGAGCAGTCGCCTGCTACGCAAACGACGCAAGTTCGAATCCCAGCGGGGTCTGTACCAATGCGTTAAATCGGAAACAAAATGAGTAAATACACTGCTCTTATCACATTTCCAGATATGTTAAGCATACAAAATGAGATTTCCGTAACGCGGTCGAATCGACCGACCTTTTGGAATGTATTGGGAGAATAAACGGGGTTTTACAAGTGTGTACATGCCTCTACATTTGATCGTAGGGCGAAGACGTTTGCTTTTCCTAAAGGTATTTGCATTGGCCTTGAGTATCTGTTTCAATTCAGGGTTGTCATCTAGCATTTGTATACGTTACTAGCTGTGACCGGCAAACGTTGCACTGCCATTTTTTTTGGGGTGGATCACCCTTAGCAGTTGGGGGTATGAAAAATAGATGTTGGCCGATTCTCAGATATTACAGATATGCATACTAAATTTCATACAAATCGGTCCAGCCGTTCCGGAGGAGTTTGGTAACAAACACCGCGCAACAAAAATTTTATATTTTAGTTTGTTCTGGTTAAATAATGAAAAATCTATTTCTAATCGCTTTCATTAGATGTAAGACGTTACAGCTGTTTATTCATTGAGAGATATACTATATTTTGAAGAGTGTGAGCTATCTTTATTACTAAACGTATACTAAACTTTAA
The DNA here is from genome assembly GCA_929442735.1 of Watsonalla binaria. Classification (NCBI taxonomy): domain Eukaryota; kingdom Metazoa; phylum Arthropoda; class Insecta; order Lepidoptera; family Drepanidae; genus Watsonalla; species Watsonalla binaria. The sequence continues at coordinate 7,053,810 of OV838932.1, forward strand.
TAACTTGCGAGACACGTTGAATAAAGGTACTATTTGTATTTCTTTTGTTCAGCGCCCACATTAATCTATATCTATAAAGTGTAAACATTTATATCACTGTCAGTATTTTCCTCTCTCCTCTAATATGCGTTTAGGGACCCTTGTCAGTAATATATTGAATCTTACTCTAATCAGATTGCCTTATTGATTGAGGTTGGTCGCAAACGTCTCGGATGAGGATAATGTTTTAAAAAAAGTTTTGTTTATGAATATGGATGGTTACAAGGAGAAAGGAAAATTATGTTAAAGATGTTATGACTTGAATGAAAGTGAATACAGAAATGACGGCTGATAAAGAGAAATGGAAGAGAAGCACACATTGCGCCGACCCCAAATAACATGGGGTAAGGGCAGGAGGATGATGCTCGCAAACGTCACCGTGGAACGCATACGAGGTCCAGAGTTCGATCCGCAGGTCGGGCAAAGTATTTTCAGGTTTTTAAACCTGTTATTTCCCAGTAGCGGCCCGGAGTCTGGATCACTGCCCGTTTAATGGCAATCGGCTCGCTCCCTATTACATTGGACATACACATAATTGGTTAAATATAGGTGTACTTTAAGTAAACGTCTGCTAACACCTTCGGGGAACACAGCCGTGAGCATATACGTATGTTAGTTTAATCTAAGAATTTCCAAAATTGCAAACGGCATACATTCATTTTAGCCACGACATTGTGGAACAGTGCTAAAATATTTGACACATTCCACTTTTGTTTTTTATTTGTGCTCACTTTGTTGAAGGGATAAATTTGCATACCGTACACTCGACTCGTCTGCTTTGTGCGGCCCTTTGCGGCAGCTTTTATTTACATCACGCAAACACTAACTACGTGTGTACATATTACCTAAACATTTTACCGTGAAATTTCGAACGGTCACGACACCTAACGATATGCAAAATTATGTTCTCTAAGCGATAATAAATGCCAAACTTTGAACTATGCGTTAAAGGTCAATGAAACATGGCTTGCTACACCCTGACTTCCCAAAATATATCGTATTCCAATGGCTTATGTCTATCCGTTTAGATAATATGTGCTCTATTTGTATAGGTAATATGTGCTTTTTTTCCAGATGTTTGACATACACGAGACTTTTGTGTGCTACAATGTTAGACCTGCTGTAGTGCTGAATATCTTTTTAAATTGTTCACAATATTGAGTTGACAAATGAAATATTACTCTGAAATAGAACTTCACATTGTATTAAAATCTTTCACCGATTTTTCTAGATACTAAAGTAAGAACACAAAATCTTCAATTATGCTCACGTCATCCCACAAGGGTCGCCGAAGGGGTTAGCAGAGGTTTTGTAACAACAACATACACATTTCACCGAATATGAATAAGTGCCAACGTGACATCGCCGTCTCAGGCACTTTACATACGTTTTTGAATTACTTCTCAGACATATCCTTACGATATTTTCCTTTACCGTAAAGCACGTGGTCTGAAAGCAATACACATAAGTTTTTAGAAAAACTCATAGGTACAGGCCCCACTGGGATTCGAACTTGTGTCGCTTGCGTAGCAGTTGACTGATCAAACCCCGAGGCCACCACGGGTCTACTTCTTTCAAAATCTTCAAATAACCGGGATTCTATCTATAATATTCTTTAGCAAAAACGTTTTCACAAAACTCCGTGCATGAAGTTATCCGTAACAGCAACATAAAGAACAAAATTTCACGTGCTTTGTAAACGCTGTAAATAATGTACAACCTTAAATTGGCAGCATCCGGCTTATGCGGCGGTATTGAAGTTTTTGTTCTCCGCTTAGGGAGGTATTTTCAATGAACCAACTTCCCAAGTCGCGTTGATAGGAAGGGAAGCCCGCGGGGAATTTGATAAATTGATAGAGATTGTAGATAGTTAAACTTTTTGTGTTAGATACCTGTTATTTAGTCTCCTCGTTGGATTATCCAGTTCTCTAACTTCGGAACTGCAATTCATAGAGATTGTATCAAACAGAATAATCTGTTCGCGTTCAAATTCTAAATAGGTATATATTGCTCGTATAGCTATTCTAACTTTTGGCATCTACATATAAGTAATCATTATTTATATTCTTATTGATATTAAAAAAGGAAGTAAAGGAGACCCTTGTTCCGTGGGGTCCTAACGCTATTAGGCTTTTTAAAGAAATATCAAAAAGGTTAGTCGATATCACAGGAGACCTCGGACAAAGAAGTCTTGTCATTCAAGGGGGAATGCTGCCAGTATCTTGGGAACCTTGCCTACAGGGACTCCTTTTAATAATATATTTTAGGTATTAAATAATATTTTGTAAGGTTTTTACTAAATAAGACAGAAAATATATTTTTTTACATTTATAATATTATCTCAAAAAGCAGTAGGTACTTAAAGGTAAAATTAAAAATTATATTTACAGCCATTGTGCACGACGCAATAAAATTAAAGAATTATTTGAGTCTTTATTAATTAATTAGTTGTTTCAGTGGTCGCAAACGCTTCTGCGGAACATCGCAAACGCAAACGGTTCGATCCCCGGGTGTGCAAAGTGCTAAGTACTACATTTTCACGTAAGAAACTCAAAAACGTCGCCATGGGTTCGTTTTTAGATATATATCTTCATAAGATAGTACAATATATAACCAAATAATATTAATATTACTAGCAATGTTTTAAATGTCGATTACTAAAAACGTCAAAATCCAGTGTTACAATAACATTGGGTTCGCGAAAGATCTGGAGTGAAGTTCAAGTAGTTTATTTTTTACGGATAACTTATTCGGGAAAGTTATGACTGCCAGTTTCTTATGAAGTAAAAGTAACTTTTATGATCTGTGGTAGAGTGTCAGTATAAATTGTTTCTTAGTTATGGCAGTTTCATATACTTACCATAAATATTCAATTTGTCGACCTGGTTCTAAGGTCAGACACATTTTAGAATATTTTACGAAGCTTGTCTACCAAAGGTCCGGAGAAAACAGTAAGTTTTCTATAAATTCATATGTGGATAGATTAACATACAGAAACTAAAATTATATTCTGACTGAATGACAAGAGATAAACATTAATTAATTTATATTAATATACTAAAGAGGAATGATTTGTTTGTTTATGGCTAATATGCTCTAAATTTAATGGCTCCATCAAAAAATCCTTCTCTAACTATCGCTGAGTAACAAGGCTATATTGTAAATCGAAATTAATTAGGGAACCTTAAAAATACGCGGGTATTGCATGGCAGTAACACTATTATGTCAAAGAATGTAGAAAGAGTGAGTGTCCAAATATCGCCTTCCATAATTTATTTATTGACTGTGGCATCATTCATAAATGTCACTTTGTAATGTCAGTCTAAATAATAATTGTAATGAGGGTAGCTACCTATTCAAACGCTCGACAAATGTACCAATAATGATTTATAACGCCGTGGTTGTTTTACTGTCGTAATTTAATATTATAAGTGTCAGATTTCGGATATTCCTGTGTTTGTGATCAACGAATAAACCGATAGATGGTTGGTAGCTGTCAGACCGATCAATGTTCCTATAGGAAGAACTGCTACCCAAATTTCTTGCCCTTTGTTACAAAACGTGGTTGAAGGTAGTCCTAGGTTTGGAAGTAGTTACATCTCTTTTTGTGATATGGATTTAAAAAGGGATGGACGTAATTTTAGTAAGAGTTTGGCTTAGCATTGGTTCAAACCATGTTTTGAAATAGGGGGATGGTGAGTAATTTTGTGTACCTACCTACCAAATTGAAGTCCACGCAAACCATTGAATTGAACCACATAATATTGTGTACATTTCAGTAGTCATAGTCCAATGCTTCAGTTGAACTAAAAACCAGAATAAAGAAAAATATTCCACTTGCAGGGTACGCGCAATATACAATTTTTATTAATAAGTGCATTCACCACAGCGCAGTGAGAACAGACAGAGTGAACGTTCCAATCGTCTAATCTTGCAGTAAGGGACATCGTTGTAAGGGAAAACTGAGGAGGCCTGGGGCGGAATCCTAGTCAAAATGGTCTCTGAAGGATTTTAGCATTTTCATATGCAACTTTCCTCTAGGACAGTATGTATAAGTACAGGTGCCGTCACGAGTAATGAGCGCTTGAGTACCCAGTAGTCATCTTGTGAATTTGTCTCTTTATGACGCGATACGGATAAAATATATGCTCATTTACCACCACCATTTTCACTGCGCTCTCATAATTCGTGAAGGCACCTCGGGGCCAACTATGTCCCAAAATAAAACTTCAAAGCTCAGATGTTCTCAATACGCTCAGCTTAAACCGATGATGATAGGCCCCCTGTAAGCTTATATAAAACAGAGACACAAAGTAGTACCTAGGGGTTGCCATAGTGACTGTTTCAAATAAAACCTACGATAACATTTTTATAGGGCAGGTCATACGATGTTTCTTGACGATCGCAATTTATTTTCGTTCTAGCTATGACCTAAGCTGTGATCGATTTTTCTATTCTAGTGCATATTACGTGTGACACGCAAATGGCCGTAATGGTTGAACAAGTGTTTTATGACAAAGGATTTCTCATGGTTATATTGCAAATTAATAAAATATTTTTTTTCTTTATACTTAATTATAGATACATGGGTCACGAGCTATGAGCACTCAACGAAAATATTGGGGTCTATCAATGCCCTGCGATTTCATACGCGTAAATTTCATTTGATCCCCGCGGAACCCTAAATGATTTTTGAAATTAAAGTACCCTAAATTACTCCTTGTAAAATTTGCTATCTGCCAGTCTCGTTAAAATCGGTCCAGCCGTTTCAAAGATTACCCGGAACAAACAGACAGACAGACAGACAGAGTTTTTTTTTTATAAATTGCAATTTTTTGTCAATGCCGTATATACTTTTATATGCATTTAGTGAATAGCTGTTATTTTGAAATTACAAACAGACACTTAAATTTTATTTGTCTGTATAGATATAGATTATCCGTATAGATAAAAAAAAATGTTTTCTTGAGACTTAATTATTCATACATGAGTCGTCACGAGTGAGATACGATTTTACAGAGCGAGGGCAAACAAATACATGGAAAGTGTATTTGTTTGCCCTCGCTCCGTAAAACACAATAAAATGACTACTGCGCGTACAAGGTGAGCGCTCTTACCTCGTGACGGCACCTGTAGCATAGTAAAGTTGGGTCCATGTTGCCCTGATAGTTTGGCTGTGTGCCGATGACAGACTTATATACGTCATATACTTCTGTCTCATAATCATTCTATGATGAATGGAAATAAGGGGCTCGTGGCACACTTGTTATTGCGTATATAATTCGTTCAGCGAAGTTAAGCAACCCTAACCCCAGCCAGTAATTGGATGGGTGACCGCCCGAGTTCCCTCCGTGCCTCGGAGAGCACGTTAAGCCATCGGGGTTGCCAGATTGGTGCCAGATGGTTGGTCAGATGGCAGTCGCTTCGTATAAACTCAGGTGATCAGCCGCATCGGGTTGAATCAAGTGCCGATCCCAATAATGTATGGGATAAGGCCATCCCTGGCCTTCAACCCCAGGAATCTTATCCTTTATGTATTATGTATCAATATTCTATGATTGAAATCAACGCTCGTCGTCAGAATAACGCAGCAAGTTCCACTATATTGTTTAAGAACTTAATATTAGACCATACATCCTCAACTGAATAAAATTTTCCTAATGTTAATTTTTTTGTTACAGTAAAAAAGGCGCGCTATGTGGGAATACAAGGTAAGGTCTATTTTTGTATGCTGAGGCATATAAATATTTACTTTTCAAAGATAATAAACAAGAATCCATCTCATTAGATGGTAAGCTACTGTAGCCTATGAACGCATCAAAATATGTACACAGCTACAATACAGATATATACTATTCTAACCCAAAAAGACGGCGATAGACTCCCCATCCGTCACATTTGCACTTAATCTTCTTCGAGAAAGGTGAGTGTTGATATTACTACACCTCTGTCTACCCCTTCGAGGAACACAGGCGTGAGCATATCTTACCCAAAAAGAATGTCACTCACCCCTAATCGCCTTTTTGGAATACTAGCGACCATGCTCACCGCAGGGATACAACTAATGAAATGTAGCGTTTTGGATGTCAGAAATCTTCACAGCATATGCCTTTATGGCGACACCTTAGCGTAGTGGCTAATATACCTGACTGCTACACCGTGGGTTCGATTCCCGCGTCAGTGCAGTCGCTTTATGTGATGAATGTTTGTGTAAGCCTAGTGTCCGGTTGTTTGGTATGTGTTATAATTATGTATAAAGGAAAACTAATAAGTATTATATTTGTTGTACACCCATTATACAAGCGTTGCGTAATTTGGGACTAGATTGCGTTGAGTGATAATGTCCGAACATTATTTATTTGTTATTTTTCTCCGACCTATCTTAAATACATCATTTCAATAAATTATTCTCTTCTTACCCTGAGAAGGACTATGATATGTATCTTCTTATGTAAAAGATGTTTTATGACCTAAAGTAAATCATAATACTTCCTTAATCCCATACAAAACATTAAACCCACGTATGAACAAAGCTTTGTTAAACCACACAGTACGTTCGAGGCAGGTGCGAAGTTTTGAACAAAGTTTATATTCATTTTAGCGGTGATTGCTCTCACCTGTTTTTTAACAAATGTAGTGCAGTACAGCCTCTCACTCGACAACCATAAGGCTGAAATTCCTTTGTACTAAATATTTCGCGTTATTACTAACGGAAAAATAAAGCTTCGAACGTTTTAAAGGTTTTTTCTTTGTAAATTGAAGCCAGCTAACGGTGACCGCAAATTGGTTATTTTTGTATGAGAATGGTTTTATAGGACTGTTATTTTTATATTCATATTGACATAGAACTATGGAGGAGCAAGTGGCACAGTTTCTATTGCTCATATAATTTGTTCGGCGAAGCTTAGCAATCCTAACCTGAGCCAGTAGCTGGATGGGTGACCGCCCGAGTACCCTCCGTGGCTTAGAAAAGGCTTGGTGAGTCTGACAACTGGCTTCACCCAGATTACCAATTTTCCTCGTAAAAGGGGTAGCGAAGGTCAGATGGCAGTCGCTTCGCATGAAAGTCAGGTGATCAGCCACATCAGGTTGCATCAAGTGCCGACCCCAACCATGTCCAATGCATTGTAAGGCCAGGAAGATGATGATAATTGATATAGAACTATATTTTTTTTTTCAAAAACTATTCTTAATGTCCATTTAAAATTTAACGTAGATGACGTCACGAGCAATAGCTTCATACGTAATAATGTATGCCGAGTTTCAATAAGCGAGGTGTATGTACCCGTCCGCAAACAAAATTTTTCATATCATTAGGAAGAAATCCAGCCCTCTCTGGGTCTAATTTTAGTGTAACTTCTTCTATGGGTTGAAACTGCGGGGCGAAACAATTTATTATATTGTACGGTTTATTTAGTGAGCTACGGTTTCTTGAGCAGGATGCCCCAAGCCGCAGAAGGGCTACCTTTAAGCAATTAAGCCCCAAATTAAGGCAGGATTACTCCATCAACATTGTTACCTATTAGTAAGTTAACTTAATTGTTTAGTTATGGCGTGAGACCTAGTAGTCCCTAATGGTTGGTCCCGTTTCAAAATCAATGTATAATGTAATTTTTTTTAAATGGATGTGTTTATTACCAGTGATATTTGGAGTAAGAAGTTTGAATACAGAGTAGACCCCTAGAATATTTAGTTAAAGTGGGGTTGAGTGATATGTATGTTGGGAGTCAAATGGTTATTAAATTGAAAGGATAAATTGAATTAGTTCTCACGAAGACTTTTCCAATTATTTTACGATAATATATTTTTTATTTTTATATATAATAGATTTTTATGCTGTACATATTTAAAATAAGAGTGATACTAATTAAGTTTTCCTACTGCATAATTATAAGTTCAATGACTGAACCTACAACACTAGATTTAAAAATATACAATGAAATTTTCAAGTGAGGAATATTCATCATTAACTTTGCACTTTATGGTGTATTATATAAAGTTGTTTTTTGTGTGCAGCACCTCAATTCAACACGTACGTGACTCTCAAGCTGCAGAATGTCAAGTCGACTACGGTGACAGTGAAGGGTCCGACTCCATGTTGGGAGCAAGACTTCCTATTGTGAGTATTTTTAGCTATTTGTTACTTAAAAAGTATGCTCAAACTTTTTTTAAATAGGACGCGTTTTTTATTATTTGAATTAAGAATGAGTAACTCGAAAATTATAAAGTATAAACTGAATTTAGCTACTAAATGTTAAAATTCTAGTTATCAAAAAAATATTTGCACCATATTAAAATTGTCAGATGACGTCATGCCTTTGACCATTAGCTTCAACCACCCATGTTATTCTGGTCAAAATTATTGCTAAAGTTGCAACATTTGCGTACAAATAATGACACTAACAGCAAAATATGCCAATAGATCGCGTCATCTAGCGCCTTTAGAAAACTATTATCGTCCAATCGTGCGTAAGAATCCTGGCTAATGCCAGTATTAGTAATACACATACATAAAGACGAAATGTTAACAAGTCTTGCCATGAGTGTGTTAAAGTATTGTATAGACTTAACTTAAGTATAGTTATGGTGCCGAGTGAGGTGAGTTATATAAAAAAAAAATGTGATGGCGTCTATTTCACTACGAGCTTTATTGTAAGAAAACCTGCATACGTTAAAAATACGTAGTTATTATGTAATTATAATGTCTGAGACAGCGAGGCAATGGGCTCACCAACTATCTGGTCATCTTTTGTGCAATTATAGGTGTTAACTTTGCCTACCCTCTAAGAGAAAAGTATGAAGGTATATAATTTTTGATATATATAATAACTTGTTGATTGATCGCTATGTTGATGTATTTAGGTTATATATTTCTAAAAAAACCCCCAATACTGTCCCAAAGCTTCTAACTGTCAAATAGAAGAATATAAATTAAAAAGTTTAATTCAAATCGTTCGAATTGTGGCGCGAAGTGATTACAACTTTTTAATTAATGCTCGAAATGATCGCTTTTCGGTTCTCTAGCACCACCCTCAATGATCTCTTATCATCAAATGCTTCTCGTAAAATGCAATGTTTAATTTACAATAACAGTTAGTAATCGTCAGTCCGTTATCTTTACTGAACATTTTGCCGGTTTCAAATGTGGGTTCCAAATAAATTAGGAACGTTACATTTAACAGCATCAGAAAATTTCAATACAACTTTTTTTTATATCTATTCTTCTGGTTTTTGTTTGGCTTCCACTTCTCAATTGGATATCGTGTATAGGATATCTCCGTTGTACGTCTGTCTGTCTCGCTGATTAATACTATACAAAATTGAAATTATACGTTTTTTTGAAGTTGACATACTTAAACCTGTAATGTTTTTTGTCGCTTACTTGGACTCGAAACGGCACATTGGCCTTAAATCATTAAATTTTGACTAGTAAAAAATATCGTTATTTTTTTACGAGCCACAGAAAAATCATATAAATAAGAAAATAATTTAATTATACTCCATTCAAATTCCGCAGTTCAAAGTTCAAAATTGCTCTTTATACCGACAAGTGGGCACTACTTGTGTACATGTTTTTTTAAATAAATGTAGCCTATATTACTCCTTGTAACATTCGATATCTACCAGTGAAAATCCCGTTAAAATCGGTTCAGCCGTTTCGGCGATTAGTCGGAGCAAACAGACAGAAAGAGAATTTTTTTTTCTGTACCTTGTATATTTTCATATGCATTTAGTGAAAAGCAGTTTTTTTGGTATTACAAACAGACACTTATTTACTACTTTATTTATCTGTATAGAAGAAGTTTAGATTTATTTCGTGAAAACGTGGTTGTTTGGCCTCCAATGCCAACAGGGTCGGCGAAAAATGCGAACAAGTCTCAGATTAGTATGATGAATGAAGTGCTGTCGTCAGAAAAACGCGGCGTTGTCAGATTCACGCGTTTAAGGCTGAAGATGTGGAAAGGATTTGACCCTACGAGATTAAAGGTGCAAAAAAAATGCGTATCTAGGGAAATTTGAATCAGAATATAATATGAGAAAAAAGTTTAAGTGTCTTGACAAACTTTTTTATTTTGTGTTGTTAACTAACTCTGAAGTTAATAAAATAATGTAATTTATGAGAACAAATAGATATTAAACTTAACAATGGTCTGCCTGATGCTACCAGTGAAACTAATGACGCATTGGCGGAATATATGTATGTATGTCATTGTATATAGCTTTGCATCGTGCTTTTACTTACGTGGAATAACAGTGAAAAATATGTTTCTCACTGATATTTTCTTTTCTAGTATAAAATAAGTCTATATTACCCCTTGTGATGTCGGCTATTTGCCAGTAAAAGTCCCGTTATGATCGTTCAAGTCGTTTCAGAGAGAAGCTGATACAAAATTATTAGAATTTTTTTAACTAAGTACAGTGTATAACTTCTTAAACATTCAGAGAAAATCTGTTAATTTAGAAATACAAACAGACACTTCAATTTTATTCATGTGTTTGGATGTATATATGTTTGGGACAAAAATATGTTATCTTATCGAATATTGCACCAACGGATATGACGTGTAATTAAAGATGACGATATGAAATCGGAATAATATCGATCGTAGTTGTATTATTATCATTTGTGATAGTTATGGTCTCGATAAGACACATGCATTGCGCTGATTCAATTTCATAAATGTATTTTTTGTTGGCGCGAGATATGGAATATCGATTGTCGATTATGAATTCATGACGACATTGTAACTGATTTGAGCTGGTACCTTGACTTTTGTTAGTATCAATCAGGTATTATACACTAATATTATAACGAGGAAAGATTTGATTGTTTTTTATTTGTTTGTTTGCATTGGCTCCAAAACTACTCAACCGATTTGAAAAATTATTTCAGCAATGGATAACAACATCATCAGCGACTAACATAGGCATTACTTTATCCCCGTACTCCCACGGGAACGGGAACTATGCGGGTAAAACCGCATGACGTCCGCTAGTTTATTGTATAGCTATTTGGCTTAAACTAGCTGTGATCCGGTTTTATCCGCGTACACTTAATTTCATGGGCGACGAAACTCCAAAATCAAAATTTCTGGATGACGGGTTGCTCACTTCTCTCTATAATAGTTGAGGCGATGGCTGGCATTCTCGTCATACTTGTGAAAGAATACTGCTTCTGGGGGCTGGTCATCTCAAGGTACACAATATAAGTACCTGCTTTTAGTCTTCATATTTATATAATCCGTGTAAAGAGCCGTGGTGGCCTTGGGGTTTGAGCAGTCGCCTGCTACGCAAGCGACGCAAGTTCGAATCCCAGCGGGGCCTGTACCAATGAGTATTTCTAAAAAAAAAAAACTTATGTACAGTGATTTCACACCACGTGCTTTACGGTGAAGGAAAACATCGTGAGGAAACCTGCATATTTCTGAGAAGTCATTCAAAGACGTATGTATAATGCCTGAGACGGCGATAGACTCACCATCTGTCACGTTGGTACTTAATCAAATTCGGTGAAAAAGTGGGTGTTGTGATAACAACACCTCTGCCTACCCGTTCGGGGAGTACAGGCGTGAGCATATGTATGTATTTATATAATCGAATCTAATCAAATAAGATACTTGCTGAATTTGTATTTATTTTTAAAACACAAGGTTTCAAGCACACTATTGTGCATGTTCTGTGTATTGGTCAAGTCCACTCTTAGAAGGTTTATTTATTGGTATTTTAGTTTGAAATAAAGGTATACATTAATCATGTTTATCGAAGCTAATAAGACTCAGGTACACAGGAATTCTGTCGTAATTTATTTGTGTCATCGCTGCTGGGAACATTATGATTGATTGAGATTGATAAACGTGTTAAAAGCCCCAAATGTGACAGCTTATATTTATTTATTTTTAAAGGTGAGATTGTTACGGTTTCTTAAATAACATATGTTTTGTACCTATGTTTGTTTATGGAATCTTATTTTTGGGACTTTCCATTCTATGTGCATATTTACAACATTACCTGCCATATTTATCTCTGCATCACCCAATAATTGACTGGTAAAAAAATAATATAGTTGAGCGTAGTGTGTGTGTGTGTGTCCCTGAAGGGGTAGGCTATAATATATAATTTTCACCGAAGATGACTAGGTGGCAATATTTCATATGGTAAATATCTGTGTTGTTTGTAGAAGTACAGAATATATATATGCTTATCAAACAGTATGGAATGTAGACCAAATTTTTTAAACAAGAGATATACTTCTTTGTATACTGTCGATTTGTGTACCTATACGCGATCCGCCACGACGTCACACTTCTTAACCTGGGCGTATCTTATATATGTAAAACTAGCGGACGTCTCGCGGTAGGAGTACGGGTATAAAATATGGCCTATATTAATCAAGCATAATTTAGCATACAAATGGTGAAAGAATTTTTAAAATCAGTCCTGTACTTTTTGAGCTAATTCGTTACAAACATACTTACATATAAATATTTCAACTTTAAAATATTTGTATAGATATATATTATGAGTGTATGGATTATGAATAAATCAATAAACTGCATGATCTATTATCATCATCAGATGAGTCGCAAAACAACATTTTATTAAAGTAAAAATATTATTCTACTAAATTTGCTCTTATGCTTACGCAACAGGTTGAAGAAATGAATTTGAACGAGTTTATAGTATGTTCTATAGTATACCAAGGCAGTGTGGCACAGCACGATAAAACTACAACACACGAAGAGTCAATCCTATACGTACGATACTTGCACAAGCATAAACAAACAAAGGATGTCCGTATTGGATGCGTAAATATAACCCAGATCACTGGGTTTCCCCTCAAAACACCTTTCGTTTTCCATTGTTGTCTATCGTATACCGATTTAGCGAGACAGGAGGCTGCGACTGTAAATAATACAATACAAAAAAAAAAAAAAAAAATATTAAGCATTATTTAAAAACAAACAAAATAGCACTACACTCTATTAGCACTGAAATAAAATTGAAATTAAGATTCTGATTATGTCAGAAAACAAAGAGAAAGGCCAAATTAAGGCCGATAGAAAAAAAAAAAAAAAAAAAAAATACAAACGTCTGAACGTTCGTACGTGCTACTCGCTCGCACATCGATAAGACATAGATTTACGTGTATATTAAGTAAGCATAAAAAATGATGAACATAGGAACATAAGATCTTGGTTGCGTAAAATCAATGCAGATAAATAAAATGTAATTGTCTGTTTGTAATTCCAAATTAAGAGGATTTCGATGAATCAATATGAATGTGAACGGAACTTACATATAAAAAAAATTTTATTTCCATACATTGAATTTCATCGGGGTAGGCAAGGACTACCGTTAGCCACATGCTACGATCAATACATACATTTTTCGCTTCATCGATATTTAGATAAAAATGATGATATCCTACTGGGGATATTATAGTGCACAAGTGTGTGCGCAAACACAGGTGCACGCTTTATTCCCTCACTCTCATAGTCCGATGGGAGGCAATCCGACACGACCGGAGAGAGATCAGGCGTAGGACCAACGGCTTAACATGCTTTCCGAGGCACGAGGGTGTAAACACCGCCAAGATCCAAACTCTGATTTATTGTGAATTTCTTGACAGAAAAACCAAATAACTATAGGTTCGACCCGACCGGGGAATCGAATCCGGGACCTCGTGATCGGCGAGCGAGCTTACTAACCACTAGACCAACGAGGCCGTTGTATTCAAATTGTAGTATAAGTACGACATGAATATTCATTTGTTCGTTTGCCTTATTTACAATCAGAACTCCTCCGACGCAAAATATGCGTCTAAAATGGCAGAGTTATTTTTGGCAATCTAAGTATGTACGTAAAAGTATCTAAGTTTAGAAGATTTAGGTGCGATGGTTCACAAGCTTTCAATAGCCCCAATATAACTCTCAGTACTTAATACTACTATTTTATTCAGAGCTTCCCCTATTCCATTAGTCTACGTCCATAAGTTAAGTAAACGCTTACTGAAAGATCGTGAATGGAGTTGAAGTGTAAACTTGATTCAATTACATTAAACCTCATTCAGTTTTAGAAGCGATCATAATGGAAGAGTGAACATATAGCGAGCCCTTACAAATTCAACACCCGTTTACGGCCGAGTGGCGCGAAAGTGCGATGTTATAACAGGCTGAGTTACATTTATCACACTAGGCCTTGAATAGGCTTAGGTATCACCCAGATAAATAACAAGAATTCCCCGTCTTTGTTTCGGTGTATAAGTAATGTTTGTGTAGTGTTCTCGAGTAATTTCTTTGAATTATAACTACCCATTTCGATGTCTTAGTGGGATTAGTTTCACGTCGCATTGCCTAAAGTAAAGACTTACATTAGGTTTTATTATTGGTCAATGAAATATTCGATTTCACCTACTCTGTCTCTGGTCAAAGAGTGATGACTAGACATATATTCAAATGCATTCTTTAGACTTACGTAGTTTCGTATCTTTCGTATTTGTCACGCCTACGTAGACCCCTGGGAGTCCACCTTGACTACTTTAGGAACCAATGCTTTCGTTAGACTATCTGGAGACGCATTAGGAGGATCCCGAGGGACGAAATAAAGGAAAGCGAAGCACGTTAAGCCGTTGGTCCTTCGCCTGATTTCTCTCCGATCGTGTCGGATTGCCGTTCCATCGGACCATGGGTGCGATGGAATAAAGAGTGTACTAGTGTTTGCACATACACTTGGGCACTATAATATATCTCCTCTGGAGTTTAAGTATCCCCGTTGAAATTAGCCAGAAGATTCACCAGTATATGACTAAAATAAATACAAGCTCACAACTGTAAAGGTCCCCAATTTAGCAAGTCGAAACCAATCGGGGACTTTTACTGGTTAATTACAACACCCACTGTAAACTGAAGATGATTGGGTGCTAACGTGATAAATGACGAGTCCATCGCCGTCTCAAGCCCCATAAATCTTTGAATTTCGGCTCTGACATAATATTGTAGGTGTCCTTACGATGTTTTCCTTTACCGTGAAACAAGTGATATAACATCACCGCACTCAAGTTTTTAAAACTCAATGGTAAATTTGAACTTGCCTCGCTTAAGTAGTGTTCGACTGTTCAAACTACGGGGCCATCACGGCTCGTTTTATTTATATCATTGAAATTGTTCCGAAAAGGTTTTGAATCTAGATCCAGTGAATTAATCGCTTCGAATATAAATTTATCTTGATTTAGTTATATTGTGTGCAATGTCCTAAGTTAGACGTCAACACATCAGGCTTGAGTTAGATAAATGGAGTTTTAAAGTGAACGTATCTAGTAAAGGAGTTTAGTGTCTAGACTTGCAATGAAACTATTTACACGTCCACAGTCCATGCAAAGAGCTTTGGCAATCTTACGTTCAACTTTGTTAGTGTAGCTTTGTGACTGTATATTTTGGTAGCGGGGATTTGGATACTATAACCACCGCCATCTCAACACTAAAATAGCACTGTCATTTGTCTAAGGTGTTCTATAGTTGGTAGTTCTATAACTTCCCAATGTAATACCGCTTTTAGAAACCATAATATATCTTCCTACTTCACACGTAGAGCGCGAACGGCTAAATCTGAAATTAACAACACCAACCATAATATTTCAACATTGACTGTAATTAATCCTACTCATTACT
This sequence comes from Watsonalla binaria, assembly GCA_929442735.1. Taxonomy (NCBI): domain Eukaryota; kingdom Metazoa; phylum Arthropoda; class Insecta; order Lepidoptera; family Drepanidae; genus Watsonalla; species Watsonalla binaria. Next base: position 7,069,517 of record OV838932.1, read on the forward strand.
TATTTTTTTGAGCCGTGGTGGCCTTGACGTTTGTGCAGTCGCCTGCTTCGCAAGCGACGCAAGTTCAAATCCCAGCGGGGCCTGTACCAATGAATTTTTCTAAAAAACTTATGTACAGTGATTTCACACCACGTGCTTTACGGTGAAGGCAAACATCGTGAGGAAACCTGCATATTTCTGAGAAGTAATTCAATGACGTTTGCAAAGTGTCTGAGACGGCGATGGACTCACTGGCAATAATCATCTTCGGTGAAAAGTGGGTGTTGTGATTACAACACCTCTGCCTACCCCTTCGGGGAATACAGGCGTGAGCATATGTAAGTATGTCATTACTTATTATAAATGTGAAAGTTTAGACGTTTCTTCCTTATTCAGATGAAAACATGGTACTTTTTGCTATCCCTGAAAATTTTATACATCTTGACAAATCCGCCAACAAAACAAAATATAACAGGTAGTAGGTAGTTTTAATTTAATTTGACACATGCAGGGTTACGTCAAATCCCTTTTGTGCGTGCGTTTCAGGCCATCCGGGGTAAAAGCAAACAAAATTAAAAAGAAAAACATGATCCGCTTACGGTGGCCTCGACAAACATTTATTTATTTTGTTTAGGGTCTTGGTCATTGCTAACAAATATAGTCTTATGCTTTTGAGGAGTTGAAAGCATTTTACGTACGGCCAGTAGATAGGTCACTTTTCTGCACAAGTAGGTAGGTATATGAAAAAGGAAGAGGCTAAATTTAGATAATACGGCCTTAAGCTAGAGCACAGTTTAAATATAAGCTTCAAAAATTGATCGAAATGACACACTCACACAGACACGCGTATAAATTTTACCTTTCTGAAAAATATTATTAATTTGGTCATAGCAGTACTTCCTTGGATCCCCTCTACCGATACATCCGCTCACAGTCGCTCTATGATCGTATCTCAACATATTTCTTTCAATTATCAGATGAAAAATATGTATTTCGACTCCATTCACTTTGCTTTCACATTTCTTCTGCCGAACGCAACATTAACTTCCGTACATCTGAGTCTATACTTATATAATAAAGACATCGAGGAAGGCAAAAGCCGTATACTACGCGGATGGAGGTAATTCCAAATAACACATTTTATTATAATTATAAATATTTCATACGCAGGTTGGGCCGCGCAAGAAACTTTATTTCTAGGAGTGCCTTAAATCAAGACCTATTCGCGTGTCGCTTGTAATAATTAAGAATGGAACTGGTGTGTTACGAACCTGATAGGTTGTAACCTTCTCAAAACTATGTTAGCACGCAACCTAAGGACCTTACACGGGACAGCTTCATAAATAACATTACGGTTTATTAAAAATACGTAGGCACAAATATCGATGAACACAATACTGTATTATGATATACATAATTAATATGAAGTAAATTATACACTTCTTGAAAAGGCTTTGATAGTATTTATTTAATCGATTCCTGTAGACATAAACAGGTAAAGGCATAATAATTAAAAAATAATTATAGGACTCAACGATGCCAGCCTGTATCGGTACTTTTTTTTAACCTGCAATGGGCGGAATTGACGCTTTCGGTATAATTATGCGCTTATGAGTGCGAGTTAGTCTGTGTGTATGTGTGTATGTCTGTTACCACTTTCCTTGGTTCAGTATCAGGTTTTCAATGCCCGGGTTAGTTGGTGCTTGAGTGCTTCTCAAAAACTATCAAGATGTGGTATGTTGCTTTATGTACTTAGATGTATTTAGGTCCGCAAGTATGGCAGGTCCACAGAATTCTTATATCACATTAATCAGAGAACATAAAAATATTTTTCTTTATAATATTCGTCTTTGTTATTATTTTCATATCAAAATTAATAATCGAGACACATCACGTCCCAATGAAAAAACAATTACGTACATTCAAAGCTTTGTTTAATTTAGCAGCGCAAATAAATACTTTTCTATCCACCCCTTCGGGAATCCTCCTGCAATGTGAACTAGCTTTAAAATAAAGACATATCCAGTGTATTGCCCTTTCATTCTATTTAACCCATAGATATATTGTTACGGTAATTGTTAGTCTACCACCGTGTGACATTGTCGATTACGTGGACGTTACGATTTGTGATTTGTTTACACCCCGCTGGGAGGGGTGGGTGGTTCACATAGGACACCTTTTGTAGACAGGTGTTCGTTGGATATAATACGGTGTAATTTAAAAGCACAATGTTCACGCCGAATGAGTACCACACTCTTTGACGACTCCAATTGATACAGGTATGAAAACCCTCTCTTACGTTGGCGTTTAATCATATTCGGTGAATTGGGGGTGCTTACTAATAACACTTCCACTGACGAGAAGGGTCTCCGAAGGGGTAAGCAGAGGTATTGTAACAACAACACCCACATTTCACCGAATATGATTATGTGCTAAGCTGATAGAGGGTAGGTACGTTGCCGTCTCAGGCACTATATATACGTCTTTGAATTACTTCTCAGACATATTGATGTTTCCTCACGATGTTTTCTTTCACCTTAAAGCACGTAGTATGAAATCACCGCACATAAGTTTATAGAAAAACTCATTGGTACCGGCCCCGTTTTTCAACTAGCGATGTGAGGTCGATGTGAGGTCCCCAGTATATTTCCCGGATGTTGTATTTTATTCGCCTCGGTAAAGCTCGGTAGGGTATTGACGTTGATTTAAGGGATTGATTTTAACAGCCTCGGCTTTACTAGATGACTTTGTTTTGGGAAAGTTTTTTCGTTAGACTGTTATTTGAAATTTGTTTGAAGCAGAACTTTGAGTGAGACGTTTTTTTTTCCACAATCGAAATATATATAACTCAAAGGTGACTGACTGACTGACATAGTGATCTATCAACGCACAGCCACTGGACGGAACGGGCTAAAATTTGGCATGCAAGTAGATGTTATGACTTAGGCATCTGCTAAGATAGGAGTTTGATTAATTTTACCCCCAAGGGGATAAAATAAGGAATGGAAGTTTGTATGAAACTATGTAAATTTTAAACATATCGGGCTGAGTCTACGCGGGTAAAACCGCGGGACACAGCTAGTATCCCGAAATGGAACTTCTAAGCTTAGAAGTTTTTGATAATATGCTCTGCTTAAACCGATGTCTGTATTCTCTCTGATTGTGTACCTTTTAACATAATTATTAATACGCCTGTATTATTGTTCGCAGTGAAACAAACGACATCAACTTGGGTTTGTTAGTAGAAGTGTGGAACAAGGGAGTCATCTGGGACCGAGCACTCGGCTATCACTATCTGCCTCTCACTTCCCTTGCGTATACCGAGGTAAGTTAGAAAAGGATAACGTTTTTCTAATACACGTACAATCGTAACTAAAGACGTCGTTTGATAACCCCACAATAACCCATTTTATTTCCAAAATATCTAAATGATCCTTGTAATAATATGTCACTATTGTGTATATTTATACCTTACATCGATTGAGATTTTTGTAAGATGATGTCATAGGATTTAGATTGTATCGATGAAATGTACACGATGCCTGGCTGAGTTTCTTGCCGGTTCTTCTAAGAAGGCTAGTTTCCGAACCGTTGGTAAATTTTCTACATTCATAAGTGCCTTACAGGGCCTAAACTGAATATATATTTTTCATTTCCATTTATCTGGTTGCAATCTACATTCAAATCTCCTAAGAGTAATTAATTAACAAGAATACGAATAAACAAAAATAAATTCACAATTATATATGTTTTTGGATAATTATAGTTGAAACCTGCACAAAACGCTTCCATTTAAATCAGACGCCTAAATTGTATCACGAGATATTTTCAGCTCTACATTTAAAAGCTTGGTGGAGAGTCGATCTAAATGTAAAGTATATATCAGAGTGGGAATCAATAGGTATTTTAGGTTCATAGTTAGGCAAAGTTGGGTTGTCGTTTATACACAGCGATAATACGTGACTCACACATTTGTATGGTAATCGAATCTATATAGAGACTGGGTAAATACACGTTGGCTTAGAATACGCGTAGGTGGATAATACTTGCTATTATCGAAATTAATATTTTTTTAGATGGGATGTTTTCGCTACTGGAAGTATAATGATAAAATGTTATGTCAACATCTAGACTTCTAGATAATACCTAATTGGCAATCATAAGAAGATAATCTTAAGTCGAATATCAGGGGCCTTACCATACGCTTTTATGGCCATCATTCTTCCACTGTGTGACCGTGACAGACTTATTCTCGTCATATACATCTGTCTCATAATACGAGTTAAACTATCGTGGTAATAGGAGATCATGGTAAGGCCTCAGATTTCAGAAGATTCTATAAATGAGATTTCTTGAACACTGATTGGCTTTGCCATCTTTTCGAAATGACTTGTCTATGTTAATGTTATACGGAGAAAAAGTTGTATGTAGGAGGTAAATCTCGCACCAATATTTTAAATTCTATTTCTCGTTGTGGGATTGAGTCGATCTAAAATCTAGTGCAGTGATTTCACACCATGTGCTTTACGGGGAAAGAAAACATCGTGAAGAAACCTGCATATGTCTAAGAAGTAATTCAAAGACGTTGTATAGTGTCTGAGACGGCGATGGATTCAACATCTGTCTCGTTGGTACTTAATCATCTTCGGTGAAAAGTTCGTGTTGTGATCACAACACCTCTGCCCACCCCTTCGGGGAATACAGGCGTGAGCATAGTATGTATGTATAGAGCCGATCTGTAAATTCCGTTTTTCAAATAAAAACCTGACAAGAACAGATAAATCGTTGGTGTTTTTTCTTTCAGTATAAAAAGCAAAATAAAAAGTCTGAAAAAAAACATGTACGACGAACTTTTTAGCTTTTTTTGGAGCGAAGTCGTTTTTGTGAAAAAAAGTATTGTCATTCGAGATCATTGTTAAAATGAAAACGTTTTCAACCTGAGCATTTTGGAAAGTAAGTAGATTTGGTAAATGAGGTTTTCACAGTACGACGGGTTTGAATGTCTGGCTCTGAAGCCTTGCCCTTAAACCTATCTATCATTCTGTTTGTAAAAGCATTTTCCCATTTTAAAATTATTCAGAGCGGAATGAGTCTTTGGTGTGTTAAAATAGAGTTGAAAGAAAATTAGTCAAAATATTTCTATTTTGTGAAATGAGTCTGTTTAACTTTACTGGAAAGCTTATTGTGAACACTCACAAGACGAGAGCACATTAAACTTCGTTTTGAAGCCGTATGCGTAATTTTCATATTCTTTCGTACATATGCTCATGCTGTATTCCCCGAGGACGTGGACAGAGTATAATAATAACACCCACTTTTCACCGAAGATGATTAAATGCGAATGTGACGGATGGTAAATCTACCGCCGTCTCAGGTACTACACATACGTCCTTGAATTACTTCTCAGACATATGCAGGTTTCCTCACGATGTTTCCATCACATGGTGTGAAATCACTGCACATAAGTTTTTATAAAAAAAACTCGTTGGAACAGGCTACGCTAGGATTTCAACTTAGCAGGCGACTGCTCAAGCCCCACGGATTTGTTTAATTTTTTCAAGAGCAATCAAGAATCAAAAATATGGTCTTTCGATACCTTAAAAACTATGATCCTGAAAACGCAAATTTACGCATTTGCTAGCATTGTTCTAGAAGATTTTCAATCTTAATTTTCAGTTTAATATAATTCTGAAGCAAGCGTACACGTTTTTTGCTATCGGTCATCTCCAACACTAATAACAGCCCAATATGATCGCTAAAAATATATTCCCATTTCAATCTGGTCTAGGTAGCTCTAGTCTGCCAATAATTGTAGTTGGCTCACATTTATAGCAATTGAGTGCATATTTCATGGTTATGCCCGACATCATGCATTGGTAATTGGTCGGATTACGGATTTAACTTTAATGGCCAAATTGAGCCAATTATGATGACAGTAATGGTGTATTATTACTATCTAACTAGTTTAGTGAAATGCCTTTTTACACAATACGTTACAAATTACTTTGTCCTTGGAATCATACTGCAGTGCTTTATTATACTCGTACTTAGACACTGAAAAGAAGAGTACATGAAACTATTAAAAACGAAACTATTAAAAAAACAATAAAAATATTGAAAAAAAAAATATTCGGTCGAATTGAGTAATCTCTTCCTTCATTAGAAATTAGTAAAAAATTGCTTTTTAGGAAATGCTTTTTATGAAAAAGCTGGTTTAATCCAGATTACCTATTTTCATCGTAATAGGGGTTAAGAAAGTCAGGTGGCAGTCGCTTCGTATAAAAATCTGGTGATCAGTCGTATCGAGTTGACTTAATTTAACCCAATACGTCGACCTTAACATGGTTTAAGACCAAGAAGATGATGATGATGAAAAATGTAATAACCTGATATTCAATAATAGCCTTTAAGCTAAAAAAAAGTACCTAAAAAGTCTATGTGAATTAAAGTTCAAATAAATTTAAAGTAGAATAAATAGAGGACCACGGTTTATGTTTGGTATGAGAAGGTCGCAAGCCTAATTATAAATTGCTTTTACAGCAGGAGTGTGGCGGACGGTGGGTGGAACTTGAAGCGCAGTTGATGATGCGCGGTGGGGCCGTGGTCGGCACCACTGGTCCCACTGGACATGCATTGCTGCTCGACTGCAGGTTCGAGCTTCCTTTTGGTAAGTTATCTATCAGTTAACAATAATAATTAACAATCGTATTGAATTAAGGTAATTTATAAATAATAAAACTTATTGTATATACTTACTTTAAAAGCACGTTTGTGGGTGCTTCCGTTTAAATTTGGCGAACCTGTATCATAAGACGGCATATTTTTTTAGTATCCAACAATATCGGCTGTTAATTACCTACGCCTTATTTAAGGTTCATTTCAATTTATAAATCGACTCTCCATGATATCTTGCGTCAATCTTCTTTATCAGAATAAATCCGTATTTCTTTAATAGCACATAATAATTATTTTTGTTTGTCCTTGCCTCCTTCTCGTCTCGATAAAGGAAATCCCATAGTATTCAGTATATTTATTTTGGCCAGAGTCTCAAGTGTGTCACCCTGATATGGGCCAGGATGGCGCCTGTCTGGTCGCGGCCTTGCCAACTTAAGCAATATAACAGTCTTATTTTGGGTCGAAGTACTCTTAAACTGCGGTTATATGTACCATTCGTCAATCTTTGTGAACTAGGGCACAACGGGACCTCTCATTCGATATAAGAGCCTCCCGTTACGGGCATTATGTTGGATTATTGATTTGATAATGGAGGGCCCATTTCTTCTTTATTTTATACCACCAAAGTGCTAACAAAACATATCCGATGGGAGGGTTACGGAGGCAGTTAGTTGCGATCCGCCTCGACTATTCCAAAAAAAATAAGTGCAGTGATGTCTCTCCACGAGCTTTACGGTGAAGGAATAAATCGTGAGTAATCCTGCATACCTTAAATATATTGGAGATAATACATTAAAAGTTGAAAAAATTCAGCGCACCAGTAAGATAGCAAATAAGTATATCGATGAACACAGTTTAGATATTTTCAATACAAAGAAACAACAAATTCGTCGCCTTACAGCAAATACTTTCTTCGACTCTCAATCCAGATCAAATATTTGTTAAATTCTAATTTTAGTTCTGATCCTGTAATTTTGATATAGTTTATATTAGTTAGATGCTACTTTTAAATTTCAAATAACTATCTTATTGATTGTATTGTATCTTTATTTTCTTTCTGCGAAAACTGAAGTCTTGTAAATTTTAAATCTTGTAACGTTTACTTTTTGTATAAAAGCTATTTACATACATACATATGCTCACGCCTGTATCCCATGGGGGTAGGCAGAGACCACTGTTTGCTATTTGTTTTCCAAATAAATAAATAAAATAAATAAATACCCTGATCACCTTGCACGGCTTTTACGGAATTACTTTTTGTATTTTAACGTTTTCTAACTGACAAACTTCAAACATAAAATCGTTATTGAAATAAGACTTTTATTGAGATACGACCGCGTAAAAACCTTTTCACACCCTTCTTGAAAAACAGCATGATGGACCGGGAAGGCTAAAATATGAACTCTTGTAGTTCATTTTTTAGCCTGTACTTAGGTATGCAATTAAATGAGATATCCATAGAATAGTAACAAGTTCACATGGCCACTGATGATTTATTTACATACATACATACATGTGCTCACGCCTGTATTCCCCGAAGTGTGAAAAAGTGAAGGGGTAGGCAGAGGTGTTGTTATCACAACACCTCTGCCTACCCCTTCACTTTTCACCGAATTTGATTAAGTGCCAACGTGACAGATGGTGAGTCTATCGCCGTCTCAGGCACTTTACATACGACTTTGAATTACTTCTCAGAAATATGCAGGTTTCCTCACGATGTTTTCCTTCACCGTTTATTTAGAAAAACTCATTGGTACAGGCCCCGCTGGGATTCGAACTTGCGTCGCTTGCGTAGCAGGAGACTGCTCAAACCCCGAGGCCACCACGGGTTTTTTCTTTGATGATTTATTTATACTTTGAATAATATGTAAACGGTCACAATATGATTGGTCTTATTTTTTTATTCCAAATCAAATATTGTTATGCTGAAAACATATCTACATTTCACTCGCAGAAATGGTCGGCGGAATATTTTTGCCAGGACATGGTCTAGAAATAACAACTCGATAAAATAACTAGAGCGAGTATAATGTACGTTATATCCAAACAACGGTGATTTATCCTAAAATTTACGCAGTATTGGGGTTCCTTGCAATATAATTAACAATTAATAAATGTAGGTTTAGAAATATAATATAGTATGATTATATATATATATCTATACATACATATAAATAAAATACAGATAAATAAAATTTAAGTTTCTGTTCGTAATTCCAAAATAACAGATTTCACTAAATGCATATGAAAGTATACGGTAGTGACTTAAAAAAATAACATTTAAATTTTTTCTCTCTGTTTGTTCCCGGCAATCTTTGAAACGACTTGACCGATTTTAATGGGACTTTAACTGGCAGATAGCTAATGTTACAAGGAGTAACTTAGGGTACTTTTATTTCAAAAATATTTGGGGTTCCGCGGGAATGAAATTAAATATACGCGGGTGAATCCGCAGCGCACAGTTAGTATGAAATATAACGTGTTTTTTGAAGAAAAAAAAAACAATATATTTCGTAATAATAGTCACTGTTTTTATTCCGTTGTTAAGGCTCGGCACGCAATCGATACAATATTTTTACACAAAACAGTAGCGTACCCATTAAGAGCTTATAGCCTAATTTCTTAAACATCAAAACTAAGTCCACCATAAAGAGCGTCCTCCTATTTAGAATGCGAATTTGTAGTTTGTTCACGTCTTTAACAGTTAAGAAGGCCTTTCATCCTTAATCACGTTTCAGTTTCAGGCCTAAAACGAATAACAACGTATATAGATAAAATAAAATGTTTGTATGTTTTTTAATAATTAATAAAGACACATACACAAAGGCCACACCTTATTTAGCCTTTAATAAATTTACACAAAGAAAATTCGAAATTTTAATATCGCTCATCTTCACACATATGCACATATTATATCGTCATTTGTTTTTATAATTTTGTTCACTTTACTTTTCAATGACCAATGCATATTACATGATTCCGGTGTCCTGGGAGCAAACAGGACCGATATATACGTAATTTATAACTGTCACTGTCAGTCACAGGATCAATCATGGCAGTAACATGAATATGACCAAGTTTGAAGGCAAAAATAACTCTCAACAGCAAAATAACTTTCTAAAGCGATATGAATAATAATCGAAACGTATTTGTTCAGAACCATTTGTTTGTATAGTTCGACTCACACTCTCACATTTGGGCGGTTTTTGTTTTTCGTCTGCATTGGGCGGGCGGGCGCCGTCTGGACGGGCGGTTAAGGTCACAACGTCACAGCTAATGAATGGTTACGCAGGTTGTAGACGAATTGGCGCGAATTGGGCCTGAGTGGCGGGCTCGAGAATTTTAGGCTGTTTTATCTGTCAATACCAACTTCGTAAGCCACAGAGGTGTAACGATTAAAACGTAATTCAATTTTAGATTTACACATCTATTAAAAATGCTTCATTCTAAGACATGTCAATTGCTTTTTAACTGGCTTTCTTTATGTTTAGTAACTCGGAACTTTTGACAAGGTGAACCGATTTCGTTGATTCTGTTTTGTTTGGCACCAAATACAGCATCACACTCGGTGTCAAACACCAACTTCAAAAGTAAGTAATTTATTTTACATAATTTTATATCTCTCTTTTTGAAGGCAGTTTTTCGTTTTAAAAGGTGGTCGTATTGATATCGGAATTACGACAGTTTTTTTGTCATAAGTCTAATTAATACTAGATATTTAAATATGCAGTAACGTAAAAACACAATGATAACTTTTTGAAAAAAGCGCCATCTAGCGACATGCCACTAATACCTCCTAAATGGATGCAGATAAGCAATAATGTGTCAACCCGCATAAACTTGGTTTTGAGAAAATGGCGTCTTAAGATGATTGTATACGTGATTTAAGATTTGTTTTATGACATAAATCCATTTTTTTACGTACTTTTATGTTTCAGATGACTTGAAACACTTTTTTAGAATGTTAAATACGTGATGCATTATCAAAATATATCAAAACCTTTGAATTTGACTTTTTGTGGGTTGACACATTATTGCTTATCAGCATCCAAATATAATGCTTTTCGTAAGTAAACACCTAATTACGTCAAAAATCTAAATATTACAAAATACATACATACATATGCTCACGCCTGTATTCCCCGAAGGGGTAGGCAGAGGTGTTGTAATCACAACACCCACTTTTCACCGAAGATGATTAAGTGCCAACGTGACCGATGGTGAGTCCATCGACGTCTCAGACACTTTACATACGTCATTGAATTACTTCTCAGAAATATGTAGGTACACTCAAACTCATTGGTACAGGCCCCGCTGGGATTCGAACTTGCGTCGCTTGTGTAGCAGGCGACTGCTCAAACCTCAAGGCCACCACGGCTCTTTTAATTAGAAAATATTCAGTTCTTAATAACCTATTAAATATTCTTGGTAAGCCTTTCTCTTTTCCGTATATCACACATAAGTTGAGACTCCTTGCATGAATGTCGCTTAATATTCTTAGAATTTTCTTTCGTTCAGGTATCCTTTATTACTGAGCACAATTTAATTTAGTCTAAAAAGACATGGTCCTTCGAGCAGCAATATGAATATTTTCAATTACGTTTAAGAATTGATGCTTTGTTATTTGCGTATTCAGTCTTCCTAACTAACTATCTTTATATATATTTATTACTGTACTGTACGTGTGTATGTCACTGATCTGTTCCTAAACGGCTAGACCAATTTGAATTTTTTTTTGTATGCGTTTGCAGTATGCAGGACAGCGTCTGTCGGGTCCTCTAGTAGTGTATATAATACTACTTTAATATCAATATAATAGAAACAAGGTGTCATGTTAATTCTTCTGTTCGTCTGTCTGTATGAATATACTCTTTATATGCGACGGGAGCGGATAGTTTCGATTAATACCATGGATTTGTGCCAGTGCGAGTTCGACATAGCCCGTCCACTGTTCTCGCGGCGGTGTATTCATAAAGCATTCTGCAGAAAAAAAGGGTTGAGCAATTGATATTCACGACAGCTAAGCGGCATTTAAACAACTTAACTTACAGCTGTCTGTACACGTGAATAAAATATATTATGAGGAGTAAAAACATTTTATTTGAACGAAAAATCAACCTACTTTGCTGTGTGTCACTCTTCTGTCAAAGCTTTCATGTTTTACATTGTCTTATTATTCGTGATTTTTTTTTGACCGTCAAGTAGCAATTCGTTTTTAAACAAGCTCTGGCTTAATTAACATGCTCAGTCAATGTACTACTTATTGCTTTGTGCATAAAGTTTAAAATGAATGCGACACCCGCCGTCGTCTCAGTTTCCTTTCGATACCAGTATAAAGGAAGCCCCGGGAAGCACACCCACTTGTACTCTTTGAATGTGAAAAGGGTGCAAGAGCTTCCAATCAAGCTTGCAATATATTCTAGTGTCGTAGGTAGATATAACCTTATCACATTGCAGCTTTCAACGCTGTTCTTTGACGGATATGAGAATCGATATTTTCTTTGAAACTGATCTAAGTATGTACTTTGAATATCAATGTTGTGTGTTTAAAGTCAATTTGTTTTTAAACCAGTTTTGAATAGAGCAGGTGGTAGGTATTATAAAACTTATTTTTAAATATATATAAGCGTGTTTGTTTGTGAATAATGTACGTCCATATTTACAGATTAAAGTGCCTGTATTCGAATTGGGAATATCACTATTTGATTTCACTTTTAATGTTCCTTACATGAAAATGGTCATACAATAATATAATCCTGAAGGCACTATACAGGATTGTATCCAAGACCAATCAATCAATGATATAATTTCATAAGTTGACCCAAACTTAAAAATATGCTCACGCCTGTATTCACATTTCACCGAATATGATTAAGTGCCAACGTGACAGATGGTGAGTCTATCGCCGTCAGGTACTATACATAGGTATTTGAATTATTTATTTCTATATATAATTTTTTACACTAATTCAATGTACTTCCTACACACAAACGTATATATTTTATGTACCTCTTTATAATTTTATTAGTAAATATATATGTGATCGTAGCCTTCTGAAGGCAAACTTTTAAGTGACACGCGTCTATCCATATTTTGTGCTATTTTACAAAGTTGCAGCTTGTCCGTTAGTAATGTTCATTGGAGCGTGTGATGTAGGTCGCCCTTTGATGTCGAGCTACGTTGCTAATGTTGTTTAACGTTTGAATCCACATTTGTACAATAAATAAATAATTTGCATTTATTGCTAGCTTTTTTACATTTCTTCCATGTAATATTTTTAAATATCCTATATCTGTTTGTCTGTTAAGGCTCTATTCCAATTAAACAAAAATCTGTTCAACAGTTCAGCCATGAAAGAGTAATAAACACAATTGCTCACAATAGGGCGTCACACGTTAGGGAGATCGCGCTAATATTAAGTATTCAATAAAAATAAATAAATAAATATGCTTACGCCATCACAGAAGGGTCACTGAAGGGGTAAGCAGAGTGCTGTGACCACAACACCCTCATTTCACCGAATATGATTAAGTGCCGACGTGACAGAGGGTTAATCCATCGCCGTCTCAGGCACTATACATACGTCTTAGAATTACTTCTCAGACATATGCAGGTTTCCTCTCGATGTTTTCCTTCACCGTAAAGCACGTGGTGTGAAATAACAGCTCATAAGTTTTTTAGCAAAACTCATTGGTACAGGCCTGCTACGCAAGCGACTGCTCCAAACACAAGGCTACCACGGCTCTTTCTCAATTAAGATTTTATAAATCTGTAAAAGCTTTCCTTATCTGACAACTAACATGACACGTTTTCCATTCATAGTAGTATATATGGATGATGATGTTGATGATGATCTGACCGATTTCGGCTATGGCAACCACTTCAACTCCGATTAACTTGTCGGTAGTGCACTCGCATGTGACTTATGTATCCAATCTTCTTTTGGAAGGTTCTCGCGCTATATATGGACATTGCATGCACTAAAAAATACTTATTAGATTTACTTACAGATATCCAGACGTTACTTCTTCGCGCTGACTGCTTGGTAGGTACCAGGGCAGTGTCTTTTTAGGTTTTTCTATCTGTAATTTCATAGTAATACCTACTAATGGTAATTATTATCGCCCTCTATAACGTGGGACATACATATAAAAATGATGAAGTCCATATTCCTTAGGAGTAAGAATCTTTTTATGTAACAACTCAAGTTGGCTATAGAAAAAGTTTTGACCTTCCAATTCAGCGTAGTTCAATCGCAATTCAACTCGTGATCGCTGTTAAAACGCTGGTTCCCATCCTAATTCCCTTTTACTGCATAATTTATTACTGCCGCCTATTTATAACGAAGTTATATTGCTGGAGCAACCATATTAAATGAATGTTACTTGGCATTTAATAGGTGCCTACATAATAATAACGATTCATTTTGTTATTTTATCTTGTTTTGGGGCTTCGTACAAAAATGGCGAAATTACCCTTATGCCTTTTTACTGATTGGCTCGCTTTTGGTGTCTATTGGTAATTTCTAAGATGTATCTCAGGATGTATCTCAGAAATTACATTCGTTTGTGATGAAATTTTGCATAGTTTATAGTTTGAGTAGATAAAATTTCAACGTTTTGAAAATGAATAGGAAAATATTTTTAACTTTTTTTTTAATTACAGCCTAAATCAGGCGGACAATTTAAAAATAGTATATAATTAAGGCGTATTTACGCGTACGTTGGAAAACTATTGTTTCTTCTTCAATCTATATCTATTCAGATAAATAAAATTGAAGTGTCTGTTTGTAATTCCAAAATGACAGATTTTCACTAAATATTCGCGAAATAAATAAAAATATGAGAGTATGTAGGGTACTCACTTAAAAAAACATATTTAATTTTTATTCGAAGTAAAAGTTCGACCAATTTTAACGTGGCGTTCACTGGCAGATAGCTAATATTGCAAGGATCTACTTTTATTTAAAAAACATTTTAAGGTTTCGCGGGCCACCCATTAAATTAAGTTGCAGAAACCGCACATATGGGTGATATGTGCGGTTTATAAAAGAAACCACAGCTAGTTATGTAACAATAATTATTAAATAATCAGGTAATACCGGAACATTATTTGTTTTTATTATAAATAATCTTAATAATATATCTTATTTAGACTGTATATAATATTTACTCTCTCAGCTTCCCTGAAGTTATAATAACGAATTCTAATAGCAATTTTAAAGTACTACATTATTAATGAACGCAACATTATAGGTTATTCCATTTCTAAAGCTGTTATTAGTATTAAAGATAAGTAGGGCATAGCGGGATGTTGCGTTCTAAAATTGAGATGTTAAACTGAGCATGTAACTTCACGTAAAATATCTTCGTTAATTAAAGCTTCTAATAAACCCTTTATTGTAGAGTTTAATCTCTATAATTCATATTAGAGGAGACGCTATTCCGCAGATGTAGGTCTAGAAAAGCCACTTAGGGAGAATCATAATGTTATTCGAACATGATTCATCATCGAAATGACGTGATTAATATTTCACACTTCACCTGATTTCACACTTTCCTATTAAGATTCCTAAAATGATTCACAAAATATGAATTGCTTTTGAGACAAATAGCATCATGAAAAACGTTAGTTAGGATCTACTACTATTGTCATCATTCGTGAATCAAAATATGATTTGCACCAATGTGATCATTTTGTCATTTCGATGATGAATTATATTCGGATCACATTATGATTCTCCCAAAGTGGCCTTTTAGACCTAGTGATACCGACAGCTAATCTTTTTTTATACTACATATGTGACAAACAAGCATAGTCAGCCTGATCGTACAAATGCGAATACCAGATGTTTCTTGCGTGTTGAATACCTGCCATGATCATCTCTGTATCACCCAAAGGGTTACTGGTAGAGAAGCACTGGCAACTGTTTTTAGGCAGAATTATATGTCTGTGACCTTCTGTATAGTGGAGCTGGAGGTACAGTCCCCAGTCGGGCAGTTCATAATTACGAACGGGAAACCCCTTTATATCCTGCCTCTTTTAACACAGCACGGCGTGCAAGTTTAGATACATAAGTCGTCGAAATAATAATCTCAAGTTTGACCGAGCGTTGCTATAAGTAATATGTGTAGGTAGCCCCGGTATATGCTGAGATGTTGCATAAGTAATCGAGTATACTCATTGATACATTAATAAAAGCCGATACAAATTCAATTGTACCCGATTCAATTTACAATTTGAATTTGAAATATTGGAGTCACTGCCAATAATTTAGTTGTTTACTCGACACAATTCTATTTTCAAAGTTGTGCGAGCTCTACAGTACAGGAAATAATTGGATAGGTAGTCTTTTCAGTATATTTTTTAATTAGTTCTAGCAAATTTTTAGCATTGACGTTTCAATGATTGGTACCAAACTTAAACGTCAAAGCTTAATAGTTCTTAACGTAATGTAATCGTAGTTTGGTGGTTTTCTAAACTTAATTGCATTTACTTACTTATTTGGATTCGTTATTTATTTGGCTATATAGTGGATAGTTTGCGCCGACCCCAAATAATATGGGATAAGGGCAAGAGTAGGTAGCAGAGTCCCGCAATTAATTAAACTTGAAACTTTGCTCACATGATTAACTCTATCACACGCCATACCAATAGCGACTAAGGAAATTGTTTTTTAGTATCGATTTTTTTATGAATATTTGGATGTTATACGAATATAATAATTTGACGTACGTTCTTTAATTTTGAAATTATTTATTTGGAAAGGTATTATTTCTCGATCTAGATATTTTTCTGGAAAGTATCAAGCCCTTTAGTAATAACTCAATTCCATTAATAACAAAGTATTTACAGACCCGTTATATAAAGGAAATATATTTTTTGGATACATTGGCCTTTTAGGCAGCTTATTTACTTCCTGCGGGCTGTAATGAAGAATCCATTTAGTTTTTCCCTGTGGTATTAGGAATTCGGGAGAGAAATAATGTATTTGTAACAGAAATCCATTATCGTGCTAAAGTCAGCATTGCGTACCTAACGATATTTAGATGAGTGTTTTTGCTCTTAATGTAGCAAAAAATCCCAGGCATCTCAAGTCCTCTTATTACCTCTTACTAGCTAAGTTCCTAGTGTTAAATTATTATCAACCTGGTTGACCGTACTATCAACCAGGTTGTTAATAATCGAAAATAACGCTGAAAAAAAGGAAAAAAACATTTTTACCGGTAAAAGTAAGTCTCGAACCGGGGTCCTCTAGTTTCATTGTCTCCCCGTAAGCTGGCGAATACGAATATGACGTAGAATTGCTTAAAGGTATAAGGTATGAATACATCTAATTGTGTGGTTTTTCGTATGAGCAATGTACGACACGGTCGACCGTGCCGTGAGATTGCACATACATTAATACTTTACACAGTATTGTCACCATGCCGTGACCGTGAGAAAGAAAAAAGGTCTTTTACATCGCTGCTCGCTTTTTTACACCAGTGTAAATTGAAAGAATAGCAATTCAAGTTGATAAATATCTTGGAGTCAGTACCACCCCATATCTCTAGCTAATAAACCCGACCTAATTCCTACCGCGTAACCTCGAGCGTAACGGGATAAAGCCTTCATCACACCCATAACTAGAGGCGTAACAAGCAATATTGCACTCAATTTGGGTCGCAGATAATCTACTTTCAAGTGGCAATTTTGTTCTATACAGTGTAATATTAATTTGTATTAACCAGAAAAAAAAAATAAAGTTCTGCTTGGTTACAGCGGTTTGAGCAAAAATTAAATCAATTGGCATACGGGTTGGGTATACTGCAATGAGCATATCAGTATATTTGTTAGAAAAATTACTTTAATCATGTAAGCTATACATGTATGTTAAATGTATAAGATGTACCTAGCTCGATAAGTCAAACACAAAAACTCGTATTCACAATAACACTATTCGCCTCCATATGTCTGATAAGTAATTCAAAGACTTATGTATAGTTCCTGAGACGGCGATGGACTCACCATCTGTCACGTTGGCACTTAATCAAATTCGGTGAAAAGTGGGTGTTGTGATTACAACACCTCTGCCTACCCCTTCGGGGAATACAGGCGTGAGCACATGTATGTTGGGATAAGTCAACAATTTGTATTAGGAAGTACGAAATTAACAACAATTTTTTTATTTTTAGTACTGTTTATCTTGATATGAACAATCTAACGGGTATTAAAGTGTTATGAGACGGCCCATTTGTTTCAGTCAGTTATCGTATTTATATGATACTAGTTTCTACCCGCCACTTCTTCCGCGTGGAATAGTTACTTTGGGCTAACGCTAACTTTAACCCGTAATTGGTCATAGCCTATAACCTTCCTCGATAAATAGACTATCTTACACTGACACAAATGTTCAAGTCGGACTAGTAGTACCTGAGATTAGTGCATTCAAGCAAACAAACAAATAAACTTTTCAGCTTTATGTATTAAAGTATATATTCAAAATTTACAGCTAACCGTAACTACTGCTGTGGCGAGAATACAATTTGCACTCTAGTTATTTCTCGTTAAAGTTTTAAAATTTGTCGTCTGTTGGCACAGTAATAAAGATCTAGGTTTGGAGGTCCCTAGCGTTTGCAGTGGGACATAACGCGTGTTGTTCTGCAAATTGCTGCATTCCACTACATGCCTCTAAATTCCTCATTACTTACTTGCGACGATTCTAGCATTTTAATTCTTGCATTCTTACTTGGTATCCGAACGTCACGTTATTTTATTCATGTAACTATAAGTGGTAACTATCAGTTGAGGAGCTCGTGGCACTAAGTTACTTCTTGTAACATTAGTTATCTGTCAATGAAAGTCCCGTTAAAATCGGTCCAGCCGTTTCGGAGATTAGCCGGTACAAGCAGACAAACAGACAGACGGACAGACAGACAGACAGACAAGAGACCAATTTAAATAAAAGATACTTTCATATATCTTTAGCGAGCAGACATTTCAATTTTATTTATCTGTATGGATATAAAGATATACATTAGCTTTATGATTGTAGATGAGAATGAATGAATGAAAATTGTATTTTAAAATTACTTTAGCAGTAGAAAATAAAGTATCGAACTTATTATGACTTTCCTATGTATAATTGGATGCAGATAAGCAATAATGTGTCAACCCGCATAAACTTGGTTTTGAGAAAATGGCGTCTTAAGATGATTGTATACGTGATTTAAGATTTGTTTTATGACATAAATCCATTTTTTACGTACTTTTATGTTTCAGATGACTTGAAACACTTTTTTAGAATGTTAAATACGTGATGCATTATCAAAATATATCAAAACCTTTGAATTTGACTTTTTGTGGGTTGACATTATTGCTTATCAGCATCCAATTTTATGATGAAACTAGGGCATGTTACCTCGAAGCTAGCTCGGTAATAAAGGCGTGTTGACACTGAGCAAGTGACATTATTTATATTTTCTTTTATTGCTTGTGGTTTTGAATAGTCGCTTGCAAATTCTACGGAGAGGAAAAAAATATAAATAAAACTGTACCTACACTACTGGAAGAGACAGCGAACCCACATTTTCACTGGCATTCATTTTTCGGTGAAAACTGGGTGTTGAAACAGTTTTGCCTCCATAGCTCTTGGTGGATATATAATATGATGAAATTGTTTATTGCATAATCTACTTGATATACTATTTAGAACGAGTATTTATATTCATGATATATACGGAATAGGTATAAAGCAAAAGTTCTAGGAGTCGTTGAAAGCTTTGTGCTTATAAAAGAATGCTAAAATTTAAGTGCTATTGGAATAGAAGTAATTGGTACTTAACATGTAAAGATTGTCAACTTAAGTGTCCTTAAGTTGAAGAAAAGTGCTTATTGTTTACGATCGAAGATTATATTGGAAGTAACATTAGCAAATTCTAGACGCGCGCCAAAGGCTACAAAATTTGCCAAAATGTATACAGTGGTCGTAATATAAAATAATACATACATAATATGTTCACCATTTTGCCAGATATGTTTTTAAGTCCTATTTAATAGGGGGACATCATAGTGCAATGGCAGTCTGGTATTGTGCCTGGTAATGAACAGGCATAATTCCAGACTCCAACCGGCTACTGGGAAATTACAGGTGGAAAAAACACTTTGCCCAATCCGGGGATCGAACCCTCGTTTTCCGAAGTACCATTTGCGATTTACCAACGAGCCATCTCAGAATAAAATCATATACATTCGATTAGATATTGATAAATCAAAAGTAACACTTTTTGCGTCACTACCTCCGTGACACTAATCTTTAGTGTACACCCACCTTAAAATATTTTTCTCATCTCTGCAATATATACCATGTGTCGTGTCTACGGCGTAGCTGAGTGCTACGCTGCTACGTCGCTACGTGACTACGTTCGTAGCTATAATGTATTATTGTAATGGTCGTCGCTACTATGTATATCAAAGTTTTTAATTGTATAAGTTTATATAAATATACTCACGCCATTCGAGAAGGGTCTCCGATGGGGTAAACAGAGTTGTTGTAACAGCAACACGCACATTTTACCGAATATGATTAATGCCAACGTGACAGAGGATGAGTCCATCGCCGTCTCAGGCACTATACATACGTCTTTGAATTACTTCTCAGACATATGCAGATTTCCTCACGATGTTTTCCTTCGCCGTAAAGCACGTGATGTAAAATTACTGCACATAAGTTTTTAGAAAAACCCATTGGTACAGGCTGGGATTCGAACTTGCGTCGCTAGCGTAGCAGGTGACTGCTCAAACTCCGAAGCCACCACGAGTCTTTTGTATAGATATTATGAATTTGATACGTTTATGTATGGTCGTTAAGATACAATGTTGTATAGAAGCACTTATGACTTTAAAACTAATAATATACTTTCATATCCCTCGGATTATACTGGTTTGATGTTGCAAAATTGTTGCGTGATTTAGAAAGGAAAACGAGCTTAACTTTTATTACCATAACTAGCTTCTACTCGCGACTTTATCCGCGTGGAATAAACTTCGGACTAATGCTATCTTTAACCTGCGAAGCGTAATATAGCGTTTAGAGTCGATAAATGAGCTATCTAACACTGAAATATTTGTTCATTTCAAACCAGAAGTTTCTGAGAGCAGCGCGTTCAAGTAAACAAACTTTATTATATTATTATAGATATCCCTATATATTATTATGGTTGATGTTTTAGGAGCTGAGAAATTTATTCTAACTTTCGAAATATTTTCATGGAAAATTCTCCGAACGACCTACTTCGTACTATGAATCTCTTCATCACTTATGACAAGCAAAGTTTAACAATTTGCATTTTGTTAACATGTTTATGTGGAATTTCTCGTTAATTTGTTTTTATCTTTCCCCTTCTTTACTTTCTATTCGCCATTTCGTCCACGTGGAATAATTACTTTGGAATAATATATATTATAGCTAAGCGTTTCTCGATAAATAAGCTATCTAACACTGAGAAAAGAGCCATGCAAGCGACGCAAGCTCGAATCCCAGCGGGGCCTGTACCAATGAGTTTTTCTAGAAAACTTATGTACAGTGATTTCACACCACGTGCTTTACGGTGAAGGAAAACATCGTGAGGAAACCTGTATATTTCTGAGAAGTTATTCAATGACGTATGTTAAGTGTCTGAGACGGCGATGGACTCACCATCTGTCACGTTGGCAATAATCATCTTCGGTGAAAAGTGGGTGTTGTGATTACAACACCTCTGCCTACCCCTTCGGAGAATACAGGCGTGAGCATATGCATGTATGTAACGCTGAAAGAATTTTTATATAATCTTCTGAGATTAGCGCGTTCAATCATACAAACTCTTCAGTAAAAGATTGATAACTATTAAATAATAGATTGATTTAGTATCGAAGTAAATGTCTATGCCTAAAATAGCTGAATGAAAAATGAGTTTTATCCACGCGCAAACTAAGTCTAAAATCGATGGTGATCGAGATAAAAGTACATAATTATAGGCACCATTAATCATTGCAGTAATTCGTTTCACGTTAATGTTCACGTCATGCGCAGAGCCGCGATTATGTTCTGATTCATGGCACTTCAAATATGTAAATTTCGACCCACCAACGAAAATGTAAGTGGAAAAAAATCCTTTTAAATTTAACGACCGCAGTTGCATGATTTCGGACTTAACTTCTGGTGGACTTTAACTTTTCTTTTATTTATGTTAGCGCACTTGAACTTACGAGTGTCATATAACTTTGGAATTAAAGTGTAAGTAATTTTCTACATTTGTAACTGTAAGAAATAGGTTTCAGAATTACTTCTGAAACTCGAAACTAAATTCCTGTATGTTGCAGGTTTTATAATGCAGGTAAAACATACGCTGACTTTCCTTATATTTACAGAGTAGAAAAGTCTAACTTAGTGGATATTGTGAGAAATTATTATAGTACGGTGACAGTCTTTAAAAGTTAAAAAGGGATACCGTACATACAAACATACGGTGGTTCCCGAAAGGAGGCAGAGGTGTAGTTACAGTGCATCTATATTTTGGCGTTAACTTCGCTAGCAGTTATTGCCTGCTATTGCAATTAATAATTCAATAACACTTTGCCCGACCTGGGGATCCAACCCAGACCATCATGTTCTTCAGCAGGGATTTACAACTACCAGATGTACGAGGCTGTCAACTATGCCAAGGATATCCCTCCTTGGCATAGTTGACAGCCTCGTACAGATGAAAAAAATGAACGAACATTTTAGGCCCAAAGACCCGTATTACAGAACAAATTAAATACTGAGTCATAAATCTAGTTTTAAGACGATAATTGCTCACACCTTCGTAGAAATGTTAGTAATGGTAGACAGAGGTGTTACAACACCCACTTTTGACCGAAGGTGATAAGGTGTCAGCGAGACAGATGGTGAGTCCATCGACTGAATTCATTGCCCCTATGTTTTTAGGTGCGGAGTCTAATTAAGTTTCCAAAGTTTTGTACTTGCAAAGCTCTTCGGAATATTCAAGCATCTTAGTATTATTATTTTAATTACACGAATTATTTTGTGGACTTGATGCGGACAGGAATTAAGCAGAATACTAATTAGGACAGGCATTTTGAAGCCAGAGGCAATGTAAAATCACAAGCAATGTTTAAACCACAGGCTTTGAGAGGTTAGGAAGTAGTAGAATAAATATATATTAATTATGAATTTACGATGCCACTGATGTGGCGGATATTAATGGGTGGTGCTGAGCACTTCGCATCAGATGCCTCGTATGCTGGGATGCCTCCCTAATTCATAAAAATGCACGTATTAATCGACTGCTAATTGCAGGTTTTCATCAGGTTGAAATACGGTGAAATGTTTATCGAAACTTTGTGCATAATAATTGCGTGTGACGTAATTTCACGCCTTCCCAGAAACGGCTCCAAGGGGTAGGCAGAGGTGTTACTATAGCTACCTTTTACTAAAGATACCAAGGTTCCTTTGTGTTTCTTCTAGGACATAAGTATGCAAGTTTTCTTGAGATGGTTACCTTCATCGTAAAGCTCATGGTGTGAAATCATTACACTTAAGTTTAGCCACAGATATCATAGCGATATTATATCTGTAACTCTTAAAAGGTTTATTATTTATTACTCTATGTTTAGCTTAATTAATCTTCTATTAAAAAAATACACTCAAATATCTTTATTCTATTAGACATTTAATAAAGTACTCTTAAATCGGGGCCTGTACCAATGAGTTTTTCAAAAAAAAAAAAAACTTATGTACAGTGATTTCACACCACGTGCTTTACGGTGAAGGAAAACATCGTGAGGAAACCTGCATATTTCTGAGAAGTAATTCAAAGACGTATGCATAGTATCTGAGACGGCGATAGACTCACCATCTGTCACGTTGGCACTTAATCAAATTCGGTGAAAAGTGGGTGTTGTGATTACAACACCTCTGCCTACCCCTTCGGGGAATACAGGCGTGAGCGTATGTATGTCTTAAATCGTTAGATTAACATACACGGTGAACCAGCATATGTCTGAGAAGTAATTCAAAGACGTATGTATAGTGTCTGAGACGGCGATAGACTCACCATCTGTCACGTTGGCACTTAATCATATTCGGTGAAAAGTGGGTGTTGTTGTCATAACACCTCTGCTTATCCCTTCGAGAACCCTTCTGGGATGGCGTGAGCATTTTTTTTTATAATATAATTTACCTAAGATATGAACACAGTTTCAATGCATAAATATCGATAAAAGTTAAAATAAAGTATAAGTCTATAAATAAAGTAAATGTGTTGCCTGAGATGACCAAGACTACTTGACTTAACGACGTTTAGCTATGAGTATTGAGTTTATCACCCAAAGTTCATTATTGCGGGATTAGATATTAGTGTCATAAGTGTATAGTTAATTACGCGCAAGTAACTGTGCCTTCACTACGAATGGCCCATAATTTTAAGGATCTCATTACAATCTACATAACATTGTTAACGATGCTACTCAAAGTTTCGTTTCCAAGCTTATACTCGTTTACAGCTGTCGTCACGAGTTATAACTGCTCAGCGAAAATAGTATTTAATTGCGTATGTATTTTATTTGCGTCGCCCCACATAAACAAAGAAAATTATAAATTGGCTACTACACATTCAAGGTCAGCGATCGTATCTCGCGACGGCAGCTATATCTCATCACATACATTCATCCTAATTATGAAATAACGATCGTAGGAGAGTAAGGAATACATTAATGGAAGGTAGGAGTAAATATAGGAAAATCGTTGTTCTAAAATTACCTAATGGTACTTACTACGTTTTTCTTCACAACACATTTGTTTCAAATATCTTTTCTCCTTGGAATATTAAAAACTGCAGACATTTTATTTCAAGTTGTCGTGTCTGACCTGAATTTATCAATGGAAATAAATTCAGAGGACTTTTTCTTCAGAATGTTTTTACTTTACCAAAAACCAACTTAAAGGTCTTCTTAAGTCTTTAAAAATCGTGGATTTCTATTCCATTTAAATTAAAACTTTAATAACGAATATCATCTTTCTTTCTATACAGGTGATATTGTGAAATTCTAATTCAAATCTTATTCTGGTCACTTTACGTTGCATTTTCAATTACAGATGCCGAAGGGACAGGTGGGGCGGACCTACAGCGCAAGTTAGACCTCCTCAATGGCACATTGGACGCCGAGCGAGCGGAACAAGCACGGAGGCAGATGCAATACATAGCGCATTGTTAGTATATACAATTACAGTATATATAAGATTATTTTTAAATATTTCAAATATTTTGCGTAAAGAAATGTATGTGAGTGTGATGTGTGTTCCACCTTCCAGCGGGCTACTCCGAGGACTCCGACTACACATCGGACCTCAACTTCCCCTTAGGCCAGCACGCCAACTGCAGTGCTTCTCAGTTCCGGAACGCTGCGCATCAGATGCACACACCACAGGTACAATATTTAAAACTTTGGGGTGTTCTTGTCGAAACTACAATCTTATTTTATATCTTGTATAAGTAAATTAAAATCTGCGTTATGAATGTTTTATATGTATATTAAACTGAGCCTTTTCTCCAATTAAAATCTGTTACTTACTTACTTTCATCAAATATGATTAGGGCATGACAGATTGTAACTCCTTCGTCTCAGACACTGTAAACATGAATGTTCTGATGAGACATATGCAGGCTCTCCACTATTTTTCCTTCATCATAAAGCTCGTGCACGTCACGGTATATAAGTTTTTAGAAAAACTTATTGGTAGAGGTGATATTGGAACTTCCATCGCTTATGTAGCTGGCGACTAGTCAAACCATTTGGTCACTACGGCTTTCTGCACGAGAGATATTTCAAAGAAGTAATTCAATGACGTATGTAGTGTCTAAGACGGCGATGGACTCAGCATCTGTCACGTTGGCACTTAATCATCTTCGGTGAAAAGTGGGTGTTGTGATTACAACACCTCTGCCTACCCCTTCGGGGAATACAGGCGTGAGCATATGTATGTATGTCTTGCCAGGTTCTTCTCAGTAAAAGCAACCTTCCGAATCTGGCGGTAGTATGTATAATCCTGTGTAATCTTGTCGTTCTGACGATTTGAAAGTACTTTGTTAAAAGTCTAATCAAATAAAGATATTTAGAATTTTGAAATTGTGTAACAGTCGATTGCCCAAACCCCGCGGCCACCACGACTCTTTGTGTTTTGTGTGTATTTATGTATAAATTATGGTTACAGAGGTCGCTGGAGGTATCGCGAGAGAATTCGTATGAGAGGGAGGAGTACCATATCCATGGTGACACCGACCCTCTCTACTACAACAGTCAGCCGAGGACCAATAGGTATTTATTAGAACTGTGACTCAAATTAACCTTATTTTATTAGTAACCTTCCCTCTATACTCCATAACAATAAAGCGATCTCTTCTAGAACTTAGGCTACAGAAATAATGATTGCATTCGCTCTTCGTCTTTACACCGAAAAAGTTATAATGAAATAGGTGAAGTTCATAAAATTATATTAGCTTTATAATAATAACCACATGAATCTACTTGGCATAAGCCTGTACCTGGTTCTCTACTACCGACTTCAGTCGAGACCAAAGTATATCTTTGAACATAATTATAGCATGATAGCACTCCACAAAACAAGAAGTACAATGGGAATAGATAAACAATGAGGCGATCTCCTTCAGACAACCTTAGGGTACAGAAGATAAAGAAAGGGAATCTTCATTTTCGAGACTCTGAAAACAATATAGCCTAGCATTTCACTATGCTATCTACCATTGAAAAAATCATTTCTGTAGAAGATAGCCCATTTATCGGGGAAGGCTATATCATCACACTAAGAACAATTGTAGGTTAAAGTTAGCGCTAAGCCAAAGTAACTATATAAAGTAACATAATCTAGTACCTTATATAAAACAACCTTCTGCCACGCTAAATACTTATGTATAGTAATTATTGCCGAGTCATATGTAACCAAGGCCTCTATGGCACTTCTGATAAGACAGAGTAAAGCTATTCAATATTCTCGTTAAATATTATCTGCCGACACTGACTGCTAGAAAATTACTCCTGGATCAAATGGTACTACACAACATCTGTCATAACAATTATGATTGTTACCAACTTACTAATCAAATATACCTACGTATCCCAAGCCGCTCTCAACGAATACGTGAAATACACGCTCATAATCCATTGGCGCCTAGAATATGTCGCACCATTGCGGGGGAACAATCGACCCTGCATCGAATTATGAAAGCCCACAATGATAATTTTGCAGGTATTGACATATTTACCTGTTCTGCAGGCGTTTTTAAGAAAAATAATGCCTTTAAAATAGTATCTGGGTAATATTAATTCATTTACATTCATTTATATTAGAAAGCAAGGGCACAATAGATGCACAAAGCAAATTACACCTTACACAAACTTTAAAGACACACGCTCACACAACAAATAGCGGTAATATCTTCGAGTTATTGGTGTTGGGTACTCAATAAGTAAATATAAGATATTATGTATTAAGCTAGTTATAATCAACATTGTGTATCTGTTTTTTCCCCTAATAAAAAAAATATATTAGCCCCTTCATGATTATAACATGTATGTTTATTTGGTGTTCCAGAATAGATACGTGGTCACAACTACACGCGCAAGCGAGTGTTGAATCGGCAATATCGTGGCGGACGGCAGCCGATTGGCAGTCTGGAGGTAAAGTTACCATTCCTTCTATTTTTGTAAATTTTATTTCGCTATCCTGATTGTATGCGATGGAAAGTCATGTGTGGTAAATCGGTGCTAACGCCATCCTCGTCCGTAGTGCAGGTGCGAGATTACGAGCTATAAGCGCTGATCTTGAATACGTAGTAATCATTTAATGAGTAGGTACGTCTGTCTGCATGGCTCAAAACGAATACAATACATGCACAGTTACCCCCACTAGTTTCGCTTTACGCTCATAACTCGTCAAAGTACCTGTTTTTACTTATAACCTATGATTCTCATGCTGATGATAACCGAATTATAATTATTATATTGCCTTCGTGTTTTTGCTTTATTTATCAGTACGAGCCATGTTGGACGAAGATTTTTTTCGTTGATTGAACTGCATGTCAATAACATTTAATTTACAACGCATTATGATACGTTCATTACCAGCTATCATGCATCCGCGAACACGTCACAATCAGTGTAGGACTTCTGTAAAGAAGAGATTGATAGAAGAGTGGGCGAGGGTCATAGGACCCTGTCCCTAAGACTATTAACGCATGCTGAACAAAATGAGTGTGTGAGCTAATAGCACTAATGCGCTGAACGAGTCTATATTGGTTCTTAAAAAAAGTATCCTCTTCTTGCATCTCTGGTGGAAATCCACCCATAAAATGCATTTTTATATCAATTTAACATTAATGTTTACATACATTTTAAATGTATTATAATGCGTTGTTGTTTATTCCAGAGGAGCAGCGGCGACCGAGTCTTGAGCGTCAGAGCACGTTGTACGATGACAATATCGTGGGCTATGGGTACGATTCATACTCCACTGGGGCACATATTGGGTAAATTTACTATACAAATTACTCATTGTGAGCTACTTCACATATTAGCATGAAAGTCGTCTGACGTGACTTTATATTTATACCATATCCAGGGACCACGCGCATCTATCTCAGCAGGCGAGTTACGAGGAGTACTATGACTCAAGTAGTTTTCCATACCAGACGTCGTATGTGGGTGAGGCGACGAATTGGGACACTGCTCAGTACATGTTCGACGATGGCTATGGCCTCACACCCACCGAGTATGAGAACATCGTTAACAAACGACGCTCGTCCGTCGTCCAATTGCCGCAGGTGCCGCCTAAGCAGGTAACATTCACTGTTGATTAATTGGTTGATCAATCCACCCGTTTGGCGGTTGATTCTGAATGTTTAATACATTATTTTTTAGCTCATTAGTAAAGCCTAGTATAATGGTTTTATTTTAAATAATTGTTTATTTATTCATCAATTCTAAGGCAGACAATTTAAATACACGTCTGAATTTACGTAAGTGTGTAAATATATATATGAGACGGAAAATTTGCCCAGCACATATTAATTTCAAAGTTTTAAACCTCTTCTGTCCAAGTTTTTTTTACCGTTTCATATAATATGTGTCAAATATATGCCCTTTTCTATGTTTTTTAGTTACCTCCATCGTCGCGTTATTCGGATAATAATGAAATGGCACCATACCGACCTCGGCAACGAAGGACAGCGGCGAGCTTACCGGGTATGAATAGTCCTGGAGAATTAATCTCCATATTATAAAATGAGCCTGAGATCATGAAGCGCATAGGACACGCCTTTGAACGGCCTATTGCAAAATACTACTTACTTACATACTAATTGTTTATACTTTAGCTAAAAAGCACAACAGACATTAACTGGAAAAACAGTCGGATAAACTTGAATGGCTATCGTGTTGTGTTGTCTGTCTGTCAGCATTGAACTCGCTTGAAATACCTCTTCCGTGGATTTATGAGTATTACTTCACGTAATTATTAATGAAGCGCACATATATCAACTCGAAAACGGACCGTACACCATTAAACACCTCAATTTCCGAGCTTGTCCATAGGTCTTGAGTCCGATAAGATGCTGATTGGTGTGTGTTGCAAAAACAGTATATGATAACATTTATATAAATGAACAAGTCGAGTGCGATGCTGATAAGTGTGTCGCTACGCTGGCCTGGAACCCTCAATAAGCTTTCATACGTACTGGGGGCCGCTTGCTCTGCCGAGCTTAATGCAGCCTTGTATAGCTTGATGTTGTCTCCCCAGCAACCCCATCGTCAACTCCGAAGCGGGGGCGAGCGTTGCCGGTGCCTCCAGCGGCGCGAAGTCAGTCTGGCTCCATACGCGCCGGTCGGGGTCGCCGCTTGCCTCGTCCACCGCAACCTATCGACTACGCACCTATTCTCTCCGCTCTCCCCACACTCCCTATACATTCCACACACTCCACTCAACCCACACACCCAACGCACCCCACGCACCATAAGCTTCCTAAGCCCCCTATTCAATTACATCACAAACGGGCGGTGATGCCAGGTATTTTATCCATAATTTGTCTTAGAACTTATAATCATGATAAATCCTTGTCCTTTGCTTAAGTGGTTATACAGCAGACCCTTAAGACTAAGACTAACTCAAATAAGAATTTAAAGCCTTTGTAGAGTAATCTTTATAATGAAGTTACATCAAACATGTACCTATATTGAATTTATAACGAGATTTACAATGTCAAAAAACAGATTTTTCGAATAGGATTTATTTGCGTATATCTGTTTGAAGCCATATTCTGCTAGCTTGTTTTGCGAGCTTTAATAACTTGACTTCTTCTTAAACTTAATCTGTATTGTTCGTGATTAGAGGACTCACTACTAAAATATTTATAATGTCTTTCTTCCAGCTCCCGAAAAGAAAATACCCAACGCGAGTTACGGGTATGACAGCTACCTATATGGCTACCAATCGGAGTTCTCAGAGGATACTGTCATTGATAATAATTATTCTAGGTAAATAGTATATTTTTTTTATTGCACTGTTTAACTGTGGTAGAATTAGCAGGTAAAAATTTGCAGCGCCATCTGTTGATTTAACCTGGAACTACTTAATGCTGAGTTGACTAAGTTGTAACCACGACGGTTTGAAAATTTAAGTCAAACCAAATACTCTCTCGAGTAATCTGATTTCTCGACTTTAGATTTTGGTCATGACTTTTATAATAATATTGAATAATTACTAAAATGTCTGTACGCGTTCAAAACAAATCATACATGGATTGGTATATAATAAAAATGAAGTACGATTATTTACTTATTTTATATTATCGCTATATTAAACATAGGTTACAAATTGTTTCATGATCAAACAGCGATACATTTTGCGCTTTTTTTTTTAATAGTCAAGATGAGGATGGAATGCAGCCTTTCTTCGATGAAACACCACACGCTACTCCGCCTGCAGCTGGTAAGAATACCTTATTAAGTATACCTATACGTAACACAAGAAAGTCTGTGAATGATGGTATTTGTGAAAAAGATGATGGAAACGGAGTGAATAAAAATAAATGTGACGGTTGATAGAGAAATTGAAGAGCCAAAACCATTTCACCAACAACTTTCTTATACATCGCACAATGTTGTAGAATGAATTATAAAGCTGATTATTTAAAAGATAAACAATTGAACATTGAAAAATAAAATCAACGCTTACATAAGTGATAATGGCATCCGGTACATGCAAACTGCTACATATTAGTCATTCAAATCAGTTTAGTTTTAAACTCGCAAATGCCGTGCCGTGTACTAAATATAGTCTGCGAGCAATTCACGTTTGGTGTATTCAGTGTATTTTTTAAACTTCCAGCTCAAAAATCATCATGGACAGACCAAGAACCTACCACTCAGTTTACATATCCGGCGACAACTGAAAATGATATGTTATTACTCAAATCCGTGCCATCAACTATAACTTCTTACTTACCACAACCGCCTGTAACTAGCCAACCCGCAAACTACCAGGACCAAAGTTATCAGCAGTATGATTTGCAATATGATGACCAACAGTATCAGTTTGGGCAACAAGATACAGTATACCAAGAACAGTCGTATCCAGAGAAGCAGGATTATCAGTATCAACAGCAATATGATCAATTGCAGTACCAGGAGGAGCAAAAACCACAAGTCCTTCCCAGTCACTTTCAAGATCAGAAATATCAACAACAACAGTTGCAGCAGCAACAGCAGTATAACCAACAGCAACAGAAACAACCAACACAACAACTGCAGTCAAGTGTTATGACAGGCGCAGCAACACTAGGTTCGTTAATGGCGGGTGGAGCGAAAAAACTTGGAAGTTTCTTCGGCGCCGCCGCCGCTGCAGTAGCTGCTCCTACAGTAACACAGCCACCCCACACCACACCAGCAACATGTGTTCCAGTCAATCAGTTCTCATCAGTAGCCCCAGTAACCCCATTCTCAAGTACAATAACATCAATCACAGCGTCCGTCCCAGAAACTTCACCGATGGTGCCAGTGTCCATTGTGACCACATCTGCTCCCATAACTCTACCACGGACTCCGTCGTTGAGAAGACAAGAGTCAATACAAAGGCCTCCTGTGCGTCGAACGCGAACATTACCCGACGCACCGGAGGATTTAGCCCAGTCGAGTTTTGACGAAAGTGCCTACGAAGACGAGTATCATAAGACTGAATACGATCAATCTGTAGACCACGATCGAACCTCTTTGGACAGGTATCGTAATGAGGAATACCCTCTAGAGGAGGTTGAAACAAGACACTTAGCTGAAGAATCGACTCCCAGCCTGCAGAAGACGGCATCTCCTACTAGAAGTGGGTCACAGATACGAAAGCCGTCGGTAGACAGCTATCACAGTCAAACGCCGTCGATCATTGATCGGAGAACATCGCAAAGTTCTTTTCACCATGAAGAGAAACTTGCTGTTCCTACTATTACCTCACAAGAAGGTGAGTTGTATTTACATTATTGGGTATCATTGGCTAGATTATATTAAGCGCCTGTTAAACGTGAAATATAGGGCTGCAATTTTGTAATTCATTGAAAAGATATGGGCAATTTTTTTTTTTTGATATGGTCTAAATTTTCTTACACAGAATCGATCGCAGATAAAACGAAAGTGACATTCAAAGACGATCGGACGATGTATCACGAAGTGCCAGAAGTTGCTAACACATTTCGGCAAGAGTCATTCGACGAGCAAGGTGACGAATACCGTGATGAAGAGGCTTATCAGGACCAGGATGAGTTCAGAGAAGAGCAAGATGATCAGGAACAGTTTCATGAGTCTGATGAGCAGTACCAGGAAGAAGTATTCCAGGAGCCCGAGAGACAGGAGGAACAGTTGGAGTTCCAGCCAGAACAGCCCAAGCTAACGCCGAAACAAAGGTGGCATCGAGCGTACAACAAGATTGTGATGCAGCTGAACGTGAGTACACTTTTCGTTACAGCGATAAATGCAGAATTATTTTTTACTTCAACAATAATATATTTTTATTCCATCTCTTAATGACTGTATACATGACAATTGAGTTTAATAATTACTTATTTAAAATGAGAAACGTTTATTTTATTTAGATTTTTTATAGTTTTTGAAAGAGTTTTATTTCTTTTATAACACCTAGTTATATGGGCGATTGGGCTATTTAACATTCTTGTTGATAACTGTTAGTATGTTAATTTTGGCATTAACGTTAACTTGTTTTATGGATAACGTATCATTGACTGAAATAGGACGGTTACCTTCACGTTTAATTTACACAGTTTACAATTCTGCATTTATTGTGCCGTTTTTAATTTTTATCTGGAACATTTTGTGTGTGTGTGTGTGTGTATTATTGTTTTCGTATGTGGAGAATTTATATAGCATTCATTATGGAGCAGGTAAGTGGTAAATGTAATTTGAATTTCACTGAAAATATTTACTGATGCGGGCAAACGATTACCATAATTATCTTGCACATGTATTGCAAATAAGCGGCGTATTTTTGTATTATGTATACTTTGTACGTGACGAACGACCTATATTACGTTATCATACTGCTGTATGCACTTATCGTATCGTTATTTTTAAGTTTACATACGTATAGGTTTATTGATGAAATTAACCTATGACTAATTAAGAAATAATTAGCATAAAGTACCAGTTATTTCATAGCCCACCCAGGTATATATTGCATCAAAAAACATTAGCTATTAGAACTTTTTACTTATAAACCATTAATAACTATTACACGTGGCCATTGTTCGCACCGTGATCATGGCAGCTAAAATGCTGCCGAGCAATCTATTTTGGTTTCTTATAAAATAAACGATATAACAGCGGTAAGAACTCAGCTCTATAAGTCTTCGTTTAACTATTTTTCAAAAGTCAGCGTAATGTAACATTTAATAGCATGCAGTTCTAAAACTATATTATTAATTTAGATAATTTCAGAACTGCATTTAAATAAGACTTATTTACATTTACTTATTTAGTTTGTACAATTGACAGGCATTCACACTGATAAGTCTAGCTCAGCATGGGCTTTGGCTCCCTACGGTGGCAACCCCTACTGGGCATAGCTTTTCTAATGGATAGATAATAACGACTGCTCAGTCAATTAAGAACGGATGACAATTACGGTCATTTCCAATTCATTTATTTC
This sequence comes from Watsonalla binaria, assembly GCA_929442735.1. Classification (NCBI taxonomy): domain Eukaryota; kingdom Metazoa; phylum Arthropoda; class Insecta; order Lepidoptera; family Drepanidae; genus Watsonalla; species Watsonalla binaria. Next base: position 7,103,415 of record OV838932.1, read on the forward strand.
ACAGAAATGTGTCTGTTACTGAGCCAAGTGCAGTATAGCCAAAAGAAGAGAAATCTGACTGTACACGTTTCTACGTACTTGAATTATAAGAGAGATTAGTAATAGGACTTTGTCACGAAGTCATGTCTCATTACAACAATGATTACTCGCTATTTATAAAAATCTTATTTTAATTTTAATATAAATGGTGTACGTTCGTGCTAATAGTGCTAAAAGTTACCTTATAAAATTACTTCTTAGTATTAGATTGTCATGATCGGCAATCAAAGTTGTATGCTTTGTATTAAGTATATGCGTTTGAAGGTACGTCTATTATACGAGTATACATATTTGATTATTTTACCAACAATAACGTATTTTGAATTTAGAGTATAAATATTTATTGTTACATTTATACATTTATCATCTCAATATATTGCTTTTCCTCAGTAAACTACTCTACTCAAAAATGTAACTAACGGTAAAACAAATCTCTCGGCAATGATTATAAAGAACTCGAGCTTAAGCCACACAGCAAAACACAAATACATACAGTAGCCGTCTGTATCCCACTGTGCACTACTACACTACAATGTTAGCGAAATGCGAAAACGGTGTTACCCCCCGTGGGTCAGCCTTGGACCACAAATATAGCTTGTTTGACCGATGTGAAAATAACAAACGGACCTTATGACGTGCTTTTTGAGGATTGAATCGAATTTCAATATATTATTGTTTTCTATACATTTACTTTACATAAACATGTTTCAAGCGACATAACGCTAGGCTATCACTAAGGGATGGTTGCACCAACTAACTAACTAACTAACTTTAGCTTTAACAAATTAAAGTACTTACTTGCTAGGCATAAAAAATGTCAATTAACGTCATGGCTCTAACTGATAAAAGTTACAACTTTTATCATACTACAAATTTCACTGAGAGCAGAATTACACAAAACTATAAGATACATGCAGATATACAATAAGGTGGTTTAACACTAAAGCGATCTCTTGCAGGCAACCTTAGGGTAGGTAGAAAAGAGACAGAAGTAATAAGGGCAGGTGCTATTGAGGAAGATAGTAAGAATAAATATATTATATAAAAAGTAAATTATTTAAAATACATATCATTTGTACTATTTTTATTCTACATATTATAAATACTTTTTAAATATAATATTAAATTACCAAAGTAAAAAGTGTCACAAGAAATGTATAAGTTTTACTTTAACTATTACAAAGAATAGCACGCGGTGGAAAGTACATTACGTTAATGAGCTTTTAGTAACATATATACATATACAAAGACCGTTCACGCCTCAGTTAGCAAGTTTCCAATAATCCAATCCTACGCGATGCAATTTCAGTTTGGAACAGTGATTACATGTTGCACACATTAGACAAGTTTCAAGTAATTGCCCTAGTTAGAGCTCGTCTGGGAAAATCCGTTAATGAGGGTAAAAGTGGACCAATGATAGCCAATGCAGGTTAGTTTTGAAACATTCATACCATACGGTGTCATTTGAACTTTGAATAACGGATTTGAATATTTTTGTGATTATGTGTGAAATAATTTAGTTGCTTCAAACCTAAACTTGTCTACTGAGAATACACATAATTTATATTGGTGTCTCGTATTATCATAACTACCTACTACTATGAGCTGTACGTACACATTTATTTTTTCAATTAGGTATAGGTATGAAATAATTCGCCTGTCACTAAAAAAATATTCTGTTAAATGTTTAAATCCTTCTGAAAGCAGTGAAGCCTGACATTTTGGTTGCATTTAGGAAAAGACATAAAGGCCCTGTCCCCCTGCAGCTGTTCGGTCATGCTGCGAACGTGAATTTAACGAAGTGAAAAGGCTACGTAGTCGGTGACGTCATTGCTTACTTGGATATATCACCCACGCGGCTTAAATTTCATATACCAAATACATGGCTGTGTTCGCATCATCTACGCATGAAGTTAAATCATCCGTGTAAGTTATCCACGTCCATGAAAATTCGTGTGCCCGCCCACGCAGCTAAGGCGGCATGATATATTTCGTGTAGAACGCACGCCCAGTGGAAACATTAACACAACCTGCACTGTGGTGGGACGGCGCCTTTACGGTACACTTAGTCGAACAGAACAATACATTATAATAGTGTAGTGGTATATGACCCTGTGTATTCTCTAAAAATATATTTTGAAGAGTTATCGGGTTTTAGTTTTTTAACTTACTTAACAGTTTTCTCATTACTTCGAATAAAATATTTCTTTCTTTTATTTATTAAATGGCGACGAGCTTGAGTACAGCTATTCCGCCAGTGTCAAGTGATTGTTGAGAAAAAATCTTGTATTACCGTGTTCATGTTCTATTTAATAATCATTATTGGCAGATTTCATATTGACAGATGATTCTTGAGTGATGTCTTGAAGAGCTTTTTACGGATTAGCGTTCAATGTTCCCTTTAATTCAGATTTAATCGACCTTTTTAAAGTATGAATAATTTAATCAAATATCACCCCGCGTTCATATTTAAAGGAGGTAGGTAATATTGTATAAATTCAAGTGTTATAAGCCAGAATTGGAGTCACCTTAAGCTGTGCGCTAATTGAATCACACGGCAACTGCAAATTAAATTTCTAAGGTTCATTTCACCTTTTAAAGCACCTGGCTCCAGACTGAATTTTAAATGTAGTTTCAAAGTAATAAATATATATTCAAAAATAGACAGTTGTATTAATTAAACGAATATTTTGAATTTAATCGAATCTCATAGGATCTGCGGTGAATATAGGTAGATTTTCATCAGTGACGACCAATCGTTTGATCCTGGATGTATACTCTATTCAATGACCAATCAAAAACTATTAATGATCGTGTATAAGTGCCTTATTATTATTTGGTTATACTGTAATCTAACAAGAGAAATATAAAATGTGAAAGTCTATAGAAATACGGAAAGATAGTGTGCTGGGGATCTTCACCCTAAAACTAAACTTTGGCAAATAATAATACTTACCTGAAAAACTAATTGACACTTCGAAAATACGATTGCTTTATATGATTTGAATAATCAAAACATTGTGGGTACTACTTGTTACCTCAAAGTATTTATTTAATGAGTGCATTTGTTTCAGTCGTAAAATAATGGTTTAAGGGGGTTAATGCACCTTCGCTATTAATTGATCAATGCCTTATTGTTGTTATATGTATACTAGGTAGATATCATTATAATTTACGGCTACTATTAAAAAACCAGCATCATTTTATTTTGGGAAAATCAATATACCATGAAAGATTCAGAGATTCATATTTTTGCATTGGTTCTACAGTCATTTTAAATAACAAAATATTAGCTTATCAAATACAGACAATTTTGTATACCTACATATTATCTTAACAGTTTTCCTTTGCGAAAATCTGAAATGAGTTTCCAAACAGGTGGTTTATGTTACCCAAGAACTTCTAAGAGTATTTGAATAATAATATATTAAACGATACAAATTACGTATTGTCGCATATATTAGCTAAGTGCCGACCCCCTGCGAGGGCACAGAGAGCCTTTGAACTCAATCACCTCATTAGTTCAGCTGAGTTGCTCCGTCCACGCACATAAGAAACTCCGCGCTCACTCAGTCCGCTACCAGACTCCCATCTAAACGCACCCGTAACATTAACTTAGGAAAAAAGTACAACTTTCTAGGGTTCGATATTATTGCGCAAGCGATGGCGGCGGAAGCGCGCGAGGACGCGATAGCGATTTCCTGCGGGCGACCGTGGCCCTATTGATATCGACACATCATTTATATGCAAATTTACAACGACTCAGGTGAAAACTCAGTGTTTTGTGATACGTGCTTGTGTGGTGTCGCATTCTCATAATGATGCGAGCCAGGAAAGGTCAGACGGCCAGCGAGGCTGATGTGCGGCGAGATCAAGCGTTTCAACTCCAAAACCGCGCGAGCGCGTCCGGCTCTCGTCTGCGCGTGCGGCGTGGCTCGAGCTTGACGGATTTGGACAAGTTGAGAAGTGGCGGTTCGAGCGGCGGTGGTTCTATAGGCGATCTTATGAACATGTTTAGTGGCAGTGCTAACTCGGTAGGCAGTGACTCGTTGGTAGCGAGGACTGTTCCTCTAGAGACGGTCAAGCGGACCATGCCACCGATGTCTAACCCGCCGTCACGCCCGCCGTCCTCGCCGCTCATCCACGTGTCCCGGCCCGTTGGCCCGCTGACGATGGCCCAGCGAACGTTAAGGTTCAGCCGACTGCTGAAATATCAACCCTGCTCAGCTGATGTCCTTATTACTTTGGTAAGTGTCCCTCAATTATAGGTTTCCAGTTGCGCTATATCGTTTATCACGGCCAAGTGTTAATTGCATTACTATCGCGAAAATATAGCTAGAGGATTTGCGATGATGGGGATATCAAAGTTAGTTATCGCTAATGAGTGTACTTAAGTACTAGTATTACGATATGATTGATATTATTGTGTATCGTTAGTTTTGGATGAATGTACTACGGTCACTCTCGTTGGAAATATTCGAAATAAAACTGATTAATAATAATTGATAAGAAAGTACACATTCAGATTAGTTACCACAAACTTTTACGTAGCCACTGCCAAAATTAAATAATATTACGAATTGTTCAATATTTTACTTTAGGTTGGTTCCAAATTAAATTTTCTGTTAACCTTCATAACTTTACGAAAAGCTTTTATACAGGAAAATGTAACAAAGATATCGAATTATGTCAAAGTCGAGCGAGAAATGATTTCATATTTCTTGGAATGGTTGCTCGGTCATTACATTATTCTTCTGTATAAAAAATGTTCATACATTCCTCATGTAGAATTATTTAACAATCACACGTGCCACTTGGAATTCAGAATTATTATGCACCCGAAGTGAAGAATTAAAAAGTGTGATCTTGAACTGATCAAGAATCAGATATGCAAGAGTCAGACTAATATTGACTTTGATTACTTTTGTTTAGTGTTTAATATTGCTTCAACATCAGATGCAACAGACTAAGATATATTATCATTAGCTATCGTTATTGCCTCATCGGTCTGTTTTAAGTATCTGTCATTATTAATGTAACTTGACTTTCATCACGGCTTTCTGGTAAGTAATGTCGTAAACCGGTTACTGCTATAAAATTTATGCCAATTATAAGTTTTTAGTATGATTTTAATATCCCCTGGAATGGACTGACAATTATATTCTTCGATAAAATTGCATTCAATGGCATGAGTGGAAAGCTATGCATAGGGAAGGGAGCTGTCAAATTCAAGAGGTTTTCATGAATGCATAATCCGTTTGCATTTGAGATGCAGTTCAACCGACCTCAATTGTATTGAGACTGCTTAAAAAAGTTTTAAATTTAGCAGCCAATTTTAGACGAATTCATTTTCGTTTACAATTTCACGTTAATATCTCTTTATGTCGGTGTCTTTGTGCGTATATACGCTCACTCCCTCGGGATGTACGTATCCTGTTTGTTATTCCGGGCATAATATTACTCGCCTTCAAATATTTACCAATTTTGACAGTGAATGAGGGATAAAAATCTAATAATATGATCAACTTATTCCGCAAGCGATTGGGTTCCATATTACCCTGCGAAAGTAGTGGGTTATCATAACAAATGAATATAGAGGCTCGTTTTTCGTACTCTTTCGTACAAGGCATCATCAGAACTACTATTCAGAACGGGTAGATTTTTGTTTTAATTCATTAGTTCTATTGAATTTATTAAATTAAAGCATTATTTACGTTTATTACGTTTATTACGATACGCCTTTTGTCTTTGCCCGAGTGTTAAGGTTAAATAAATAGCATTTGTTTACAAAATATTTATTCAAAAACGCAATTCACGTAATATTTAGTGTAAGAACTATATCCATTTAATGACGCTCAAACGTTATCTTAATGTGGGTTTATTTATCTATTTCAGTACAAAAAGTATATTTTTAGAAAAGATACACATAAAATATGCTGCATGAAGAAAAATATATAAAACTCTTTATTATATAAAAAACTAACACCTCACAAAATGTAAGGGTTTAGTAGGTACGTAGGAATTTATGTATTTTTTACATTCGTTATTTACAAATAGTAATTTGAAATTATCATCAAGCACTAGGCATATTTCTTCATGAACTTAAGTAGATACTTAAGTTTAGGCATTTCAATGTTGTGGATGCATCTGTTAAAGTCTCCGATCACCTTCACTGAGTGCGTCATCATCCTCGAGATGATGTCTTTGAGGCAGACACTCAAGTCTGATACCTCCTTGAACCCGTGGATAGCTATTTCTGCCATCACCACAGGGAATGGTGATGTTTCGTACAGGAACTGTGAAGAAATAATTTAATTTTATTGAGAGAAAATAACTTTATCAAACCGATTAGTAATATATAATATTTCCTTCCTTTCCTTTCCGAATTAAATAAAAGTCCATAACAAGCACTTGAGCTTACGACTTCGTCGTATGTTGGAGATTTTTTTTTGTCGAACATAAACTTTGTAATTTAAATTTAATAAGTTGTCTATTCAACTAATCCATCCAGTAGTTAGTACATGATGCATGACAGACATACAGAAACGGCCTATAATTGCCTTCCCAACTCGGTCTCAGCCGAAGTTTCATACGGAGGTTTCGTAGGTAGAGTAAAAAAAGAGATTTTTATGAATGTCCTGGTAACTAATACTATATGCTCAATCTTCTTGCAACTTCATTCCACGGTGTCCAAGAAGGAGTAGAAACAGCTAGGTTAAAATACCGCCTTGTCACATATGAAATAATCTGGACACGTCATTTATACTTTTCTCCGCAGATCCATCATCTCCCTGGCCTTATTCCATACATTGTTAGGGTCGGCAATCAACTAATCTTATCACAAAGCGACTGCCATCTGACCTTCGAAACGAGTATTTTGATGAGGCAAATCCGTGGTCTGAGTTAAGCTAGTTGCCAGGCTTTCTTAAGTCCCGATATAATTTTCTTTTCAGATGACCACAGGTTTGCACTAGACACATTGAACTGTAACTGTGATACTTACAACAGTCCTTTCGAGATCTTGACTCTCGTGGGAGCAGTTCCCACCGACTTGCTGTTGTTTCTGACACTCGAACAATTTGGATGCTGAATACTTCTTCAGGTTTTCCAGTGTTTCGAAGTGGACTTGGAGTTTCTCTGTTAATAAAAAAATATTTAAACATGATAGCGTGGATGAAACAAAAAGAGTTTTTCATTGCCCATTGGATAATGTCGATCCACTCCCTAAGCATGTTGCGCGAAGCACTTGATGAGATAATTCGTTATACGAATCGTACATGAGTATGTTTTAGTTTCATTCTTTGTAAGTAGATGGCGTGAGTAGTAAAATACATCGCGCTATTAAAGTTTGTATCGCGTTACATAAATACGTCTACCACTATATTGTTTTCTTCTTCTTTGACGCAACATTATAAGAAACCTTTGGGTATAGACCCTAGTTTTATTTAGTTCCTGCAATCTTCTACAGGCCAGTTTGATCCCCCCAAACATTAGTTATCAGTATAAGTATATATCTTAAGTCTGCAGTTTACCGGACCTGATAGGAAATACACTAAGACAATATTTTCATGAGATAGTTTGAGAGCGGGAAGTGTAAATAGAACGACAACAGTTTTTCATAGTATACTAATATGTTCCGTTGACATCTCTGCTTACCCTTTCGGCATAGCATATTAATTAATTTTGTTTTTTTACATTATTTTTAAGGCTTAGAATACAATGCTAATAGCGACAGAAAATTACCATTAGGTAAGTGGGTTATGTTGATCAGGTGTTCCAGCATTGTTATTGTTATTTCCCGGTTGTCTACTAGACTTGTTTTTACTTGGTCGACCCAGTGTCGTGTTTAGACTGGTATCCTGTACCGATCGGACATACTTACGTAGATAAACAAGGAAGCCCGCGCCACAATAATATGACACAATATCAACAGTGCCGTACGATCGGCGAATGTTCCGCAAACACTTCCAATTTAAAGACAACAGGAACTGGTTTTAGAGTCGACATATTTGGATTTTGCGACAATCTACTCAAGAAAATACTTGTTTGAGGATCTGTCATACAAAAACTTATTAGAATATTGAAATTAAGCGATATATTTTAGTTCTTAACGTCACCGCTAGGAGGTGTCGTACCATTTGTAATACAAATATTCTGCGGAGACGCTAGAGAGTATAGAATAGGAAAACGGTGACATAGTGGTAGATTGGGATACCAGTGTAAGTTACGCAATTAAATCCGTTACAGAGTGCCTAGTACGAGTTTTCTTAAAAACGCCTTCACATGTCATCACGTCGACGTAAACGCAGATTTATGTGGGCTCATAATAGTGTAATCTTTGGGGCGACAGAAGGCGCACTAGGCCCTCAGTTTTTAAAAATACAAGTAATATAAATCCATACAATATAGCACATATACCTGGCAATCTCTGCACCCTCTGGTACCCCAGCGCGAGGCAAAGGGTAACATTTTCATCTGCCAGTTGTAAATTCTCTCCAAGAAGCTTTACAATGCTTTCTTTGCAATATGTGCCGTTGCGAGGCTTGCGATCGTGTATTATCACCTGCCGGATTCAATACATAAATAATATCAAAGAAAAAGTTTTGTAAAGAAAAAACTAAATTTCAGGTATACTTCATCATCCTCCTGCTCTCATCCCATGCTATTTGTGGTCGGCCCAATGTGTTCTTCTCTTCCATTTCTCTCTATCAGCCGTCACACTCATTCACTCCCATTCTAGCCATGTCTTTATCTTTCACACAATCCATCCATAATTTCTTAGGTCTTCTTTTCCCCTTGTAACCATCCACATTCATAAACAAAACTCTTTTGGCAACATTATCCTCATCCCTGTGCATAACATGTCCATACCGCAACAAATGTTTATTCTTCAACTTGTCAGTCACTGGTGCTATTTTCAGATTTCCCCTTACAAACTCATTACTTTTATAAACTCATTCATTTTAGTTATTCATATTTATAAAGCAACATACAAGCAAGTTGTATACTATTTACTACAAAATCAATCATTTTCTTGCCATATTTTCAAACATAATACAATTTTAAAGTTGTTTTCAATACAGCTATTACGTTCTTTAAAGTACATGGTAGCTTTTTATACATTTTTCAACCATTCATAACTTTTTATTCCGTAGCTGGTTCTTATAAAAGGCAAACATATACATAGGTATAACGAGAACTCAACTCTGATCAATACATTCATATGATACAGATAGGACCGAATGCGCATTGAAACTCGCTCGGGTATTTATGAGATCTATAAATTCAAGTTTGTTCTATAGATGTATTAATTATCTTAGAAACCACATTTTATGACTTGCATTCAACATAGATAAAACTGATTTGCGAGAAAGGTTTTTAAGTACAAGTATGCATATCTGTGATGATAAATAACTAATATCTGTTGCATAACAGCTTCTCACTAATTGGGCGGAAAATATAAACTAATCTTTCAAGACTTATACAACTATTTACTACGATGTTTATTTATGACAACATGCTTTGTCAGGGCTCTTCAGTAGTGATTCAACGTTACCTACCAGTGAATATCCCGTTAAAATTGGCCTAGCCGTTTCGGAGATTAGCCCGAACAAACAGACAGACAGACGGATAGAAAGACAGAGTTTTTTTTTATTTCAATACCGTATATACTTTTATAAGTATTTAGTGAAAAGCTGTATTCTGGAAAATTTTGCAATTACAAACAGACACTTAAATTTTATTTATGTATAGATTATAGTACAAAGTATCTGTATATATTTCGCTACCATTTATAAACAAAGTCAACTACTTATAATAAACATTCATCGTGTGTTCCGCTTAAAATAATGTAACATAATTTAACAATACATTATATATGTCATAATAATAACCTCCTAGATCAGGAAGAATTCTGAACTTTTCATTTTTGTACCTTAAAATTAAACATCAAAGCTAAGAAGTTCTTAATAAGCGCTGCTTAAACGATTATAGTCGGCCCCAAGTGACGTAACTTTGACCTTAAAAATCACAATCTTTCATGTTCACCATCTATTGTGAAGTATCAAAAATTTGGTTTCAACGATCTCGTCTCATAACTATTTCTACACAAAAAAAAATCGAAATTCGTACCTGGAAATACAGGGAGATCTGCTCGAGGTAGACGGTCATGTAGTTAATGGCTTTGTCAGCCTCGTTCTTCATCAGCAGTTTTATTTGCGACACCAGTGTGTCCATGTCCTCTCTAGACTTCTGTGTCCGGACTTGGATGTCCGCGATCAGGGATCGGTACCCATTTATAAGGTTGTCCTGGAAATCTGTAGCCTGGAAAATAAAACAAAAGAACGTTATCGAAGTAATATAAAATATCTTTGTATTAAGAGGAAAGATTTGTTTATTTGTAACGAAAGACTCCAAAACTACTGGACCGATTAAAGCAGTATTTCGTCAATAGAAGACTATATTATCGTAACAAGCTATATTGTTTATCGTTATACGAGAAATTCTTTATACATAATCTGAATCTCGTAAACAGCTTAAAAGAAATTTAGTATGCAGGGGTTTCAGGGCGATAAATCGATCTAGTTTCGTTTAATTTTAAGAAAACCCAGAAATTAAATGAGCGTTTACTCGAGCAGTCCAGTTAATTATGGATTCTTAATTACATGCTGGCAATACCGCGCACGGAATCAAGCATTTTATACATCATTGAAAGAGTATTCGAGCAGCGTCATTGATTTGGAAAGTTTTGACGATATTTCCGCTAGTGGCAGAGAAGACGCTAATTATGTACTTTTAGTGCTGAGCGTCATTGGTTGGTAATTACAAACATAGGCTTGTGTAAAGAGAGCGATAACCGAGAATAGGGTAAATTGAGCATGTGAAATAATTTTTTTTTATATATAAATTGAAGAGATGTTGCGAATTTTTTCACTAATTCTTAGTTAATTTATACCTATGAACGTAAATGTCCTCTGTTCAATTTCACGTAGTACTCTGACCTTGACACTCAACTACATATTTACATAAATACATACATATGCTCACGCCTGAATTCTATGAGGGTAGGCAGAGAGCACCGTTTGCCACATGCTACGACCCTTACATACTTCTTTCTTCCAATCATGCATCTCTTCATACACATCCTTTGGTTAAAAGTGCTCCGAATATGACCTTTCTGAAAAGTACTATTAATTTGATCATAGTAGTTCTTTCTTGGACGCCCTCTTCCGACACTTCCGCTCACATTCGCTCTATAAATTTCTTCGGCTAATCGCCTTTTGCTCATTCTTTCGATATGTCCGAACCATCTCAACATACTTCATACTTTTTTTCAATTCTGGTCACCACACTATTTTTTAAATTGATGGTGACCCAACTACATATTTTAAAATAATACAAAAATCAAGTTGAACATATCAATAAGTGTTACAGATTAGAAGTCTCCGTCTTCAATCTGACGGCTAAACCACAGATCTAATTGAAATTGAACGTCAGAATATAGTTTTATATCCTATGAATTAAATGAGGAAGAAGTCGCGGGCAATAACTTGTGTGTTAGTAATAGAAATGTTAAAACAAACCTGCAACGTGACAGCAGCTAATAGAGCGAACACCACAAAATATATTCTCGGAATCATTGCCGTATTTCTATATCGCATCCCATGCTCAACTATTTACACTGGGCATTGTAATTTGTACTTTAAGAAACTAAACGTAAAGTCTTATATAAGTTGTATATAATTAACAGTTAACAATGTTCACTGATTGGTGTTCGACGTCCAAATGATTGTTGAATCGAGTTTGTTTGCCTTTCCACGGCCGATTGCTTGTCGATTGTTATGATTTGGGCCCAAGTGGTGACCACTCCATTGCTATAGTTTATTATACACAATAAATTGTTTTAGTGTTAACTCATCTGCTTTATGATACCGCGACATACAGTTTAAAAAAAAAACGAATTTTTTTTTAATGTATTCTGATCGTTTCTAGCCACGTTTAAGCTACGAAAGCAATAATTAATATATACTAAAATTTACACTAAATATAAAATTCTGAGCTAAAACAAATATGACATATGTTTTTTTATTCATAATAATTTTATTATAACTAACTAATAAGTAGCTAAAAACTAATTACAAGTAGAAAATTTGACCCAAATCGCTGTCTTTCGGGATCGTGCCAAGAAGGCTGGCAGCATTGCCACTTTGAATGGCAATGCTGATTCTCTGAGCGAGAAAAGCCCCAGCCCGCTTGTCACCAGACGACGTGCAACCTCTTTGAAAAGTAGATGAGCATAATTTTTTTATTTATTAATATTTAGATCAATATTTAACAGCGACTTAGATTGGAAGATAAAAGGATAATAACGGATCATTGCAATATAAAATTGTCATCTCAATAAATAACCTAACTAGATAATAGTGACACTACAACAAAAAAGGTTGAGTAGTACCTGATATAACCTCCAGTTGGAAAACTAATTGGTAGCGATGCAAGGGTATGTCACTAATTTGAGAAGTCTGACTTCACTCAAAAATAATAATAGTATATGTGGGTATATATGTAAACTATTACCTTTTTTTTTTTTAAACGTGGAGAATCCGTTATGGATACACCAACCGCCGCGGGGACAGCGGAAGGGTTATGTCGGACTCACACCGACTAAACTCCACGGTGTTCCTCCAAGTCGCTAAGTGGGGGGGTGCACGTGATACGTATATAAACTATTACCTACGGAATACTTAGTTTATAAGGAGATATCATCTTGACGTTTGTTTTGTTAAGATCGTGCAAACATTTAAACGATCGTCACAATGACTACATGTATGAATGATGCATTCAAACCTCAATCTCATTGAATAAAACTACAATATGTAAACTTTACGTTCATTGTTTAAACATGAATCACGGTATTTAACTGTTTATTAAAAAACATGGTTTCAGTGAAAACTAGACCAAACTTAATTTGAAACTATGTACACCCTTTTGATATCCACATCACAAAAAGAGATGGAGCTGCTTTTAAACTAAGGACTATCTTAGTCTAGTCGTGGTGGCGTACGCAAGCGCCGCAAGTTCGAATCCAAGCGGGGCCTGTACCAATGAGTTTTTCTGAAAAGTTATGTGCAGTGATTTTACACCACGTGCTTTACGGCGAAGGAAAACATTGTGAGCAAACCTGCATATGTCTGAGAAGTAATTCAAAGACGTATGTATAGCGTCTCAGACGGCGATGGACTCACTCTCTGCCCCGTTGTCAGTTAATAATATTCGGTGAAATGTGGGTGTTGTTATCACAACACCTCTGCTTACTCCTTCGGGGATGGCGTGAGCATAATGTATATATCTTAGTCTATGTTTTGTAATACAGTTTATCGGGGGCCCTCCCATGGTCTCTTGTCGCCATGATAGTTTGACTCATAGTATGAGATAGATTTTTGCCGTGAATATTGTCGCACAGCAGAACTACCATTGCAATAGGAACTCATGCTTGGGCCCCAGAAGTCGTCTTTCGTTTACTTATAATTTTCGGTAAAAAGTAGTAGCTTCTATCCCCTTCGGAAACTCTAGTCGTGAAAGCGAGAATATAATTTATTTTCTGACTTTTTTATGTTGTAAAATCTTACTAAAAACTTCAACATTCTTGGATCTCTGTTCCGCTGATGTAATTGTCGAATTTCTTCCGAAAAATATATGCAGAAGTGTCTACCAGAATACACCCCGCCATTAATTAATATCATTTTATTGATGTCAAAATTTCTTCATAAAAATATTTTCAATGAGAGCCGTGGTGGCCTCGGGGTTTGAGCAGTCGCCTGCTACGCAAGCGACGCAAGTTCGAATCCCAGCGGGGCCTGTTACCAATGAGTTTTTCTAAAAAACTTATGTACAGTGATTTCACACCACGTGCTTTACGGTGAAGGAAAACATCGTGAGGAAACCTGCATATTTCTGAGAAGTAATTCAATGATGTATGTAAAGTGTCTGAGACGGCGATGGACTCACCATCTGTCACGTTGGCACTTAATCATCTTCGGTGAAAAGTGGATGTTGTGATTACAACACCTCTGCCTACCCGTTCGGGGAATACAGGCGTGAGCATACCTATGAGCATACCTATTTTCAATGTTTATACACCCAATCAATATCATTTTCTCTTGGCAAATTTACTTTCTACAGCTGACACGCTTAGAACGTGATGATTTTGGTGTTTGCGAAACTTTGAAAAGAAATTTAAATGAATATAAAATCTAATTAAAATTAGATAATATTTTGAACTATTATAATCTTTCATATGAGGAGGGCGATTTGTATTATATTCTACACAACGCCATCTTTAGTATTTTTTCCGAAGCGTTTCTTTTGTACAGACTTGTCCATGAAAACTGACTTCTCGTTGTGTCGTTAATCGGTGCGAAAGTCAGATGGCGCCACTATGGACCATTTATTATTGAGTTTTATATAATTAATACGGAATGGTAAAGTACTCTACTTCATTCTTATTACTTGAAATGCCAAGCCAATCCTATCTAAAATAACTTAAAACGGAGGCGTCTTTATTTCAACGCAGGCAATATAATTAGTATAGTGTATTGCACATTGCTTTGCAATGTTCAATATTTGCTGTTCGAATTTCATACTATAACAACATTTTTATCACTCGTGGCATTAAAATATATTAATATACTACTTACCAAGTCTTTATATTTTAATACAAGCGACGAATTTACTTCGTGACGAATATACAGACACCTTTCTGAGTACACTGTAGGACTAATGAATAATGGTCAATCTTATTTAATACAAATAAACTTATTAATAATACTAGCTGTGCCCCGCGGCATCACCCGCGTAGACTTAATTTCAAGGATGGCTTTATTTCGTGCAACATTTTTTTATATGGCCTAAGTTACTCCATGTAACATCTGCCAACCAGTGATGGTCCTGCTTAAATCGGTTCAGCCGTTTCCAGAGAGCAGATATTATCCGGAACAAACAGATATAGATAGACAGACAGAAAAAAAAATGCATTTGATTAAAAGCTATCTGAATTACAAACAACAACAAAATTGGAATTATAAACAGACACTTAAATTTTATTTAAGTATCTGTTTTATATATATTTCCTTGATATAAATTACTTAATAATATTATAGCATTAGCCATGTCTTAAGGTATTGAAAATGTATATAGATTCATCTTTTACCCAACGATATGCAAAGCGAGTAATTAACTTGGAAGTAAAACGGCAAATTGCCAACCGAAAGGAAAATGGCTTATAGAAGCGTGAAGCGAACAGTATACATTTGATTTAATTGATTACATTAAGGCGCACCTCAAACGTCAAAATTTTAATTAAACTTCTTGGCATTTTGCGACCGGTAATTAACATTTTACTATGGAAATGGGGTGTAGGTGTTATAACAAAGGAGTAACAACGATATATTTAATGTCAATAATCTTAAAAATTATCGCAGAATCTTTTAATTTACATTTAAATTAGTCAAAATTATTAGTAAAGGTTTAAAAAGTTTTATTTCAATAAAATGAAATTGTTTGTTATTAGTTCCAAATTAACAGCTTTCCCCTTATGCATATTATAGTATAAACATATGCATACATATGCCCACGCCTGTGTTCCCCAAAGGGGTAGGCAGAGGTGTTGTAATCACAACACCCAATTTTCACCGAAGATGATTAAGTGCCAACGTGACAGATGGTGGGTCCATCGCCGTCTTAGACACTTTACATACGTCATTGAATTACTTCTCAGAAATATGCAGGTTTCCTCACGATGTTTTCCTACACCGTAAAGCACGTGGTGTGAAATCACTGTACATAAGTTTTTTAGAAAAACTCATGGGGCCCTGTACCCATGAGTTTTTCTAAAAAACGCTTTGATTCGAACTTGCGTCGCTTGCGTAGCAGGCGACTGCTCAAACCTCAAGGCCACCACGGCTCTTTATAGTATAAACTAATGTAAAAAAAAAAATTTAAATAAAAGTCCTCTCTGTTAGAATGTTTTGACTAATCTTTGAAACGATCGGACAAGCAGTAACAAATGTAACTTTTATTAAATAAAATAGCGCGCCGTGTAATAAAGTCACACATGAAATTAAGTATACGCGAGTAAAAACGCAAGGTACAGCTAGTTAAAAAATATAAATATATACTATTCGATAATAATACAGTAAAAAAGAAATGTAAAACCTTTATCTAAATATTATAGTAAAGAAAAGTCCTTCGATTACGCAATAATGCAATAATATTTTTGACATCCATTATATAATAGTATGATAACACCGATCAGACGGCCAAGTGCGAGTTTTTCATTGCCGCCGTCACAAGTCACCGTGTTGACGTAAATGCAAATTCTAAGGATTGAAACAGCGCCGTCTGTCGGCCCAAAAATGGAACTATTGTGATCGCAAACCTGCGTTTACGACAACGCGATGACATGTGTCGGCGATTTTAAGAAAACTCGCAATATATAGGCACTCAAGTTACATAATCATCCCTAAAGTGAGTCACAAAGATTGTTCGTGAATAAAACAATAATGAAACTTTTCACTGTTTGTTTTCCCCAGAATAGAGTTGTGCAATCCTCATTTGCAGTGACATCGCAAATTGGAATTCCTACACAGATACCCAGCAAACAATGCGTCACAAATGTTTCAAATGTTCATGTAATCTGCACAAATGGCCGGAATATACGTGCGTTTGGAATTGCCCCGAATTCGTAGCGTAGTCGGATCAATTTTTTTTTGTAACTAGTCGAGTCCAATACGCATTTGTAACTAATTCCCAAATCGTTGTTTAAGTGA
Organism: Watsonalla binaria; assembly: GCA_929442735.1. NCBI lineage: Eukaryota > Metazoa > Arthropoda > Insecta > Lepidoptera > Drepanidae > Watsonalla > Watsonalla binaria. The sequence continues at coordinate 7,120,280 of OV838932.1, forward strand.
TATTTATGTCTCGTATTGCTTTATGGTTCTGTACCCAAAGGGTATTACCGGTCCTTATTACCCGATGTCCGTCCGTGTGTCTAAAAATATTGATTAGAATACATGACTTAGAATTTAAGTATATAGGCAGATTATAGCGAAATATGAAAGCTTGAAGAGAAGAAGAAATCAAAAATCGAAACTTAGCTCTGGTTTACACAGTACATTCCCATCACGAGCGAAGTTACTTCGCAAATGGCCATTTTTACATAAAACTACGGATCGCCTGAAATCGAATGAATAAATATAGGGGTACCCTGAGAATGAGAGGATAGTACCAATAGTATATAAATTAAAATTGCTTCATTTGCATCTCAGATGTAAAATATGTAGCCTTCGGGGAAGTTACATGACCAATATTATAAAATGCACAGATCTAACATTTTCTATTCTAAAGTATAAGTAAAGGTAAAAACATACTAAGAAGTTTTAAAATAAAATAAATATGCTCTCACCATTCCAGAAGGGTCCAAATTTCACCGAATATGATTAAGTGCCAATATGACAGAGGCTGAGTCCATCGCCGTCTCAGGCACTATGCATACGTCATTGAATTGAATTACTTTTCAGATATAAAGGCTTCTTCACGATGTTTTCCTTCACTATAAGCGCGTGGTGTGAAATCACTGTTCAAACCCCAAAGCCACCACGGCTCTTAAGTGTCTAAGAAGTTGTATTACATACAAACGTATGTATTTCCCGAAGGGGTAAGCAGAGGCGTGCATTCACATTTCGCCAGTTATGATAAAGTGCAATGTATAGCGGGCGAATCTATTGGCCATTAATCGGGCACTCAGCTAGACTAACTAGGTATTATATCAGTTGTCTAGTACCCATAGTACAAATATTTATTTAGTTTGGGACTACGTGGCGCTGTGTGATAATGTCGAAACTTGACTTAGGTATTGACAAATGATGGTAAGGCCTCAGGATATAACTTCATGTTTTGGAGGATCATGTAGTACATCAATATTTTGTTAGAATGTTCAGTGTAATCTTTGCTATTCAGAGGATCCTGTATATAATTCCCTATTGTTTCTATAACGCTCTCCCGAGGATTACGTTTATTATACCTTACATCATGAAAATAAACACAAAACAAACCGAGAAAGCTTGTCCTTTACACACAAAGAACTTTTTATTTACCCACCTCGTGTTTTCTTCCAAAATAACATGTATTTTATTTCAATATAAATTCGTTTAATAAATGTGGAAAACTCAAGCAAATTTTGTGGGGAATTGGTCAAATCATGGTTTATATAATACAGTCATTAGTGTGATAGAGTTATTTTATCGTAATGGTACTAGGTCACGACTTAGAATGAATGGGTATTAGGTTGTATTAGGCTTACCTACAAAGTTTGCGAACAAGGTGCCAACGTATCAGACGATATATCGGCTGACAGATTGACGTCTCCATCATCATCTCCCTGGTCTTATCCCGATGCGGCTGATCACCTGATTTTTATACGAAGCGACTGCCGTTAAACCAGTTGTCAGACTATTTTAGGCCTCAGACCGACCTGTAACGATTGCCAAAGATAATAAATTGACAACCGGGACCGACGGCTTAACGTGCTCTCCGAGGCACGGAGAGAACTCGGGCGGTGACAGTTACTGGCTAGGCTTAGGGTTGCTTAATTTCGCTAATCGAATGATATGCGCAATAGCAACTGTGTCACGAGCTCCTCAGACAGATTGACGTCCGTCAGACGGTAAATCGGTTGACAGATTGACATCTGTCAGACTTTAAGTACGTTGTTGAATTTGAAATTTATGATCGCACACGCAAATCCCCTCTTGTAATTTTGCTATTTAGTTGATGTGGATAAATTGCATTTAGTCAACCATTTTCGTGTTCGTGTTTATTTTCAAATCACAGTAGGTAACGAGTAAACAACGTAGAAACGCAATTGTTTTCAATTGTTAAAGCATGGCTGCATTTCATCTTCATTCACGTCCAGCTTGTTAGTTTCAGTTCAAAAATAGAGTTCCAAATAGGTTTAAATGTATTGGACGCGGGTTGACGCTGTGCAGTTCGTTACGGTTCACAGTAATGTTCTTTTTGAATATGCACTCTGGGACACTAACTCATAGTCCATTTTGCTTTACTTAGAATTCTTGAATATATATAATCTGAATCTCGGAAACGGCTCCAATGATTTTCATGAAATTTAGTATGCATAGGGTTTCGGGGGCGATAAATCGATATAGCTGTGTTTCATTTTATGAAAACGTCAAAGAAAAACGAGCAAAGTTCGGTCATCCAGGTACTAATATTAAATATATTAATAAATTTTAAGTAAATACCATTGTTACCGGCTATCGACAATGCCTGCGGTACATTTCCAGTAGTATCACTGGCAACAAAGGAAAAATAAGGCGAAACAGATATTAATGGCATGGCAATCTTGTTCGGAGATTTCTCGTGATTTGTGACACTCCTACTGACAGACTTACGTTTATTAATAGCTGTACATCGTAAATCAACATCGCAGACAAGCGGTCGACGTGCGGATTCAGTGTTCGCTTGCAACGTTATATGCGGGTTCATTATCAGTTTGATACAAGAGCTTTGGGTCAAAGAAATACTGTGGAGCCTAAGAGATGGGGATATATATTCCATATGTTATTGTAAGGTTAATCTACAGCAAAATTAGTTAGATACAAAATGAGTAAGAATGAGTTGAATCGTTTAAATGAAAACTGGTAATCTGAAAATATTTTTTTTTTATCAAGATTATTTATGGACATGTAATGCGGAGGGATGAGGATAATGTTTCCAAAAAAGTTTTGTTTATCAATGTGGATGGTTACAAGGAAAGGAAGACCTAAGAAACGATGGATGGATTGTGTGAAAGATGATATGGCTAAAATAGGAGTGAATACAGATATGACGGCTGATAGAGAGAAATGGAAGAGAAGAACACATTGGGCCGACCCCGAATAACATGGGAAAAGGGCAGGATAATGATGATGATGATGTGCGTGTTATCAAGACAAAAACTGGAGTTTTACATTTACTTGATACAAATACAGCACATTTATGATACATATTGTATATTATTTAATACTAGCTGTGCCCTGCGGTTTCATTCGCGTAGACTTAATTTGATTCTCGCGGAAGCCTAAATGATTTTTTTAAATAAAACTAGCCAAACTCCTTGTAACATTAGGTATCTACCAGTGAAAGTCCCTTTAAAATCGGTCCAGCCGTTTCAGAGATTACCAGAAACAAACAGACAGATATTTTTTTTAAGTTGTTTTTTTTGTCAGTATCGTATATACTTTCATATGCATTTAGTGGAAAGCTGTTATTTTGGAATTACAAACAGACACATCAACTTATGTTTCTGTATAGTTGTCCTGTGTGAGAGTGTGTAAAAAATTAGTATGCAACGGGTTTCGGGGGCGATGAATTAATCTAATTAGGTGCCGTAAAAATACTTTAATTAATCTTACGGTACTTTGTTTTAGAACGAAAAAACTAATAAACTTACAAATTAAATTTCTGAATTATAGCAACAAGCTACTTTCTTTAACACTAATATTGCTTCATCTCTCTACCTCTTGAAAGCGAAGCTTAATTTTTCAATTCAATTTCAAGTAAGCTTCTACTTTATAAACCTTTAAAGGGTTATGCTAAAGGGTTTAAACGGATCCAATACTGCGATGAATATTAAACTAATAGCAATCAGTCGTGGTGGGGTGACGTCGCAAATTAAATAATAACACTTCTTGTTATCCGTTTGAAGTTTTGTTTATGAATGTGGATAGGTACAAGGGGAAAGAAAGACCTAAGAAACGATGGATGGATGGAGTGAATAAAGATGACGGTTGATAGAGAGAAATGGAAGAGACGAACGCATTGCGCCGACCACAAATAACATGGGATAAGGGCAGGAGGAAAATCATCGTCATGACTTCTTGTTATCCGTTAAATATATTTAAATTAACTTTCTGTATACCCGTGGTTTTACTCGCGTAAACTTATTTTTATTTAATTAACAAAAGAAATATAGTTAGTCTACATTACTCGTTGTAACACCAGGTAAAAGCCCGGTTATAATCGGTCCAGCTGTTAATTTTTCCAGCTGAAAATTTTTTCGTTATAAATAAAATTAAATATGCACACGCCATGCCAGAAGAGATAAGCAGAGGATTTTTAGCAATAACAACACCCACATTTCACCGAATTTAAATTAATAACCTGAATAACGTATATTCTTCCATAAGCATTTATTATAAAGATGTAAATTTGAAATTCCAAAGAAGCACTTCTATTTTATCGATCTGTATATTATAAACACAATGGATAATGTATGTGAATATATTATTAGTGCCATCTTATGCTTAAATCTGATTAATCTTATTTATCTAATTACCTACCTACAAAAAGGTGAGCTTAAACCGTCTGTAAGGATAAACTGCGATAGAGCGCCGAGTTAATCTAACGCCTTATCTGCACTCGGCTTAGCCGGCACCGTATTGACAGTTCCTCTGCGGACCCCTGTTTATTGGGGAAAGACTTTGCACTGGATTAATTGCAATACGATCAGTGACTTAGTATCTTGATGTCGGGCAGTGTTGTTTTTGCCAGTTAAGTAAAAGCGATCCTGATTAATACATTTTTTTCTTTGGCTATCTGACGATTTGAAAGTACTTTGCTAGAAGTCTAATCAAATAAATAAAAAGTTTATATTTTTACGTAAAACGTTTTTTTAATGACTTATAGATTAACTACATTTCGAAAATAATAATGTAATTATAATCGTCGTTGCATTGGCCGTGGTCACGAGCTGACTGGAGTGTCACGGCCAGTACCCCTATCATGAGTTTGCCCCCATTAGCTAATCTCTCTCTATAACTTGCTAGCGTCTCCGCCGAATATTTGTATGAGAAATTGTAAAGCGCCTCCTAGCGGTGACATGAACAACTAAAATGTCTTTAAAATGTCTGTCGTACAAATATTGTTGGTGACGCTAACGAGGTTAGATTCGTCTATAATACTTCGTAATAGGGGTACTGAAAACATGTGTAATAGTCGCGTAAGTTTAAAATATGGTAGAAGGCTTCGAACTTCATTGTATCAACGATTATTTTTTTTATTTCAATTCAATAAAACACACGGTTAACGATGAAAAAACATTATAACGAGGTCTATATACATCTTAGAAGAAATAATGGGTACAGGTTCAAAAGAAATTGAAAAAAAAGCATTAGGTGCAGAATGTGATCATAACCAGGATGTCAGTAGTGCATTGTGTAGGTACGTATCATATAAAATTTTAAATCGCTGTGTTCCTCTCCTCCATCGTTTCAAGTAAGTAAATTGTTATAAAATTGTAGTCGACTTATTCCATGAATTGTAATTACACCAATCTCAGAATAAGTACCCGAAGATTTCGTTATTAATTAGTAATATTATTTACACTACATTATTATACTAATAAAATTGTCAGTAGGAAATAAAACCGGGTTTAGGGATTCCTTTGAAGCGGAGCAAGTTAAACATTGTTAGTTTAAACAAAGCTCGCGGCTTGTAGACTGTTTACTTGTTTACAAGGAATGTTAAGGCGCTTGTGGCGGCTTTCAACAAACATTATACCGAAATAATTTGTGATTCAAGCATGCTTTTAACATAATGTTGTAATAATAATAATAAATGTTGTGTTTGGCACCTTTTGTCCTTTTTTGGAGTCAAGGATATTTCTAATTAAGGCAAAACCTCTTCATCGATTAGTCATGAAAAGGTGACAGACAGACACAAATTCCTTATCATCTTTTAGATTTTAGTTTAAGAATCTCAACCCGATTTTGAAAAACCATATCTTAGTGGATACTCAAGATCACAACCCTTCATGTCTCCAGGACCAGCGGTTCAGGCTTTGAATTATATATATATTGTTTTCACCAATTGTTTTGGTAACAAACTGGTATGTTTGTAACAAATTGGCACATAAAGTACTGGACCGATTTTAAAACTTCTTTCATCATTTGATTGCTAAATTATCTCTGATTAATATAAGCTATATTTTATATCCGTACTCCCACGGGAACGGGAACTACGCGGGTGAAACCGCGGGGCGTCCGCTGGTAATCTATATAGATCTCAGTCTGAACAGAAATGGTACACGTGCCCGACCTGATACGTACATGACCTTCAGGAAAGATAATTGAATCTTACTTTAAGTAGCGTTAATTATGCAAGTGAAATCCAGTAACGTCTCATAATGGGCCGTAAAGCGGAAAGCAAAAATTATGATATATTATTTACAAATTGTTAGCCAGTAACATCTATACATATTCTCACACCTATACTCCCCAAAGGGTAGGCAGAGGTGTTGTAATAACAACATCCACTTTTCACCAAATATTATTAAGTGCCAACGTGACGATGACGTCTTTGTATTACTTCTCAGACATTTGCACGTTTCCTCACAATGTTTTGCTTCACCGTAAAGCACATAAGTTTTTAGAAAAATCATTGGAACAGGGGCCCAACCATGAGCTCTTATTGCAATGATAGTTCAGCTGTGTGACAGTGACAGATGTATACACGTCCATCTGTCAACGTACATCTGTCTCATAATGAGAGTATCATGGCAATAACAGGTCATCTACTACTAAGAGGAGTTCTACTTATATATATAAAACCAACATATTATAATTGTAAATGAATTGTATTGTAATAAATAGTTATTTACTATATAATTAAATATTCATGATGCCAGCACTTCTCAGAAGGCTAGTTTCCGAACTGGTGGTCAATTCTACGACGTCCTTAAGTGCCTTACCAGGGCCTTAATAAATAATTTTAATTTTCAAAGTGTTCACCCGCGTAACAGCAAAGTGGCAAGGATAGAAAGGAATATAATTATAATGTAACATTACGGAACACTCGCATCCGAGTCACGTCTCTAAATCATAACCTTAACGTGCGCTGTAAAATGTTTGCACCTTCCTTTTTACTTCCCGCGGATTATTATTTAAGAAATTTTAGATACTATTGTTCGCAAACTCGCAGTTATAACCCGTGTCTGTATACATATATGGGGTCAGTTGGCAAGACATTATGTAAATTTTGGATTTTAATTATTTAACTGCTTAACGCTTTTATACACAAATTGAGTATAATGTACAGGAAAATGTATACAAATAAACCAATTATGAACCGCGGCTTCACCCGCGTAGATTTAATTTCATGGGAATCCTAATGTATTTTAAAGTTAAAATTCAAAGTTACTCCTTGTTACAACAGCTATCTGCCAGCGAAAACCTCGTTAAAATCGGTCCAGTCGTTTTTGAGACTATCCGGATCAAACAGACACACAAAGAAAAACATTTTTTGTAATTGAGGTACTGAATAAACTTTACATACATACATACATATGCTCACGCCTGAATCCCATGGGGGTAGGGACCACTGTTTGCCACTTGAATAAACTTTAATAATATGTATTTAGTGAAAAGCTGTATTTTAGGCATTCTGCGTAAAAAGAGATTGGCTTAGAATCCCAAAGTTTATCGGACTACAAAAGCTGAATATCTTTCTAATATGGCACTATAAAGCATATAAGGACCGGCATTGTTTATTATCTAATGTCTATTGATAGATGCCATATGGCGTTGTTCACATACGCCTTAGAATCTGATTACGTGCCTGCCCGCAGTTTTCCATCACAGAACATGTTGTGTGATAAATCGCACCCACATAGCTTTCACTGAATTATTCATAGACAGGGTGAAAATAAAGTGAGTTCAAAGCTCATAGTAGGGCAGCATTCGGGATTAAACCCCGATCGGGAAGTTGTGTCGAGTATTCAAACTAATATATAGGTATCGTCCTTGTAACCTCTGGTGCAAGTCGATCAGAGCTGACGCTTAAAAGTCAAATAAGTTTTTTGGGCAATATCGACCCTACTTATATATCAATTATAACACACCTATATTTATATCAATTAACCACGCAGATAAAAGTGTTTATTTGTAATCTTGTAAAAATAATTAACAGCTTTTCACTGCATGTAAATGCGTAACTAAAGTACATACGGTACTTACATAAAAAAACTGTTTGTTTGTTTCAGCTTATCTCTGAAATAATACCAATTTTACGGGATTTTCATTGTTACAAGAGATAACATAGGCAACATTAAAAAAAATTGTAATTAAATTCACCCATGATATTAAGTTTACGCGGATGAAACCACGGGGAAAGTTAAGTTAATATAATATGTAATGAAACGTCAAAAAGTTGGTTTACCTGTCCTAAGTAAATAGAAAAGCTGATTCCGCCTTTCTTGTAATACATTGTAAGTTCTGTTCAAAGTTGTCGCAATCTCATTCAATAACACAAACTATGTATGTCAGTTAACAGCTCCTAACTTTTTCATTTTAAGTTAGCACACAGGAAAGATTTACGACCCTATAAACCAAGTTTAGTTACTCACATACTTGCCTTTCTTCGCTTCAAGTGAATTTAGTTGAAGGACTGTCAACTTAGTTTTATTTCCGTTACACACTGTGAGTCGTAAATACGTAAGATTTAATTTGAAATTACGGCTTCTATATTTTTCTGCACTGTGTGTAGATGACGTAAGCAATCGTAAGTTTGTGGAAACCTAAATCGCGCTATCAAAGTTTTCTCCGTATTTGAATAAATTATAAACAAGTATATGATATTCAAATGAGTTTGCATGTGAGAATGATAGGTAATGTGTGAACGGTTATGTATGGAAGACGAAAAATAAAGAAATTACGGATGATAGAAAAAGAAGAAAGATGATGGGCGACGTGAATGACGAAGAATGGAAGTAGTATTTATAATTATTATTGTGAAGAATTCAAAACCTTTATACAAAGTATTTATTTATTATATTCCAAACAACAAGTATGTATCGAAATTTAAATTTTAATTCTTATTTGTAAAACTGCGTAAATTTAAATTGCACTGACGGACAACGAGATGTTTAATTCGGAACTTCCAAATCAGTTGGACGGCTTTGGGGGCTTTGTCTGACATGCATGACGTGTATATGTCTGTAACTCATACACAGCCGACTGATCTTGGCAATAAGAGCTCATGGTTTGGCCACATATGAAATGTAAAAATACAGTTTATTATCATCACGACAATTCTGGGTAGTCTGAGAAAAAAGAACGCAATTCTTCAAAACCTTCAAAACCTTGCGATTCCGTTGGTAGTAGTAACTTTTTTAATATCACGCTATATTTCATTTGTAAAATGCGAACATATACACTCGTAAATATCCCTTACATGATTGGAAAGAAAATAGTAACACAATTTAACTGGTATCGTGTAGCAAAAACCGGTTGGAACCAATTCAAAGCAGTCGGAGTTGATGAGATTTTAGCTCAGCTTTGAATTACAGAGAGCTGCACTACAGTATTAACTTTGAGCTTCAAGCGGCGAGATGAAATTCAAGTACAGACGATAAAAACTCGCTTATACTTTAAGATGATTAAAGTGTGAGTTACCGTCGAGATGGTGTGGTATTAAAGTTATCTAGTATTAAACAATTGTTTAAAAGCAACTTTCTTAATTTCATATATTCCTACAATTCGTTTAAAAAATAATTGAGCTTTCACTTTGCTACCTATAATGGGATATTTTGTCTTTTACATGTTGACACAATGATCCCATCTCTTATAAGGTAATGCTTGAGTGATTCTCTCGGTATTTGATATCGGTCAGAGGCTACAGCAGCCGGTTACCCTCAGGCGGACGTTTCACTTTTTACTACCTTCGTAAATTAAAAATAGCAATATATATATGCACACGTATACAGCCGTGGACTTAAACTTGAGTGTATTATTTCAACGTGCTTTACGGTTAAGGAAACATCGTTATTTATGGACGTATAGTGCCTGAGACGGTGAGAGACTCGCCGTCTATCAGGCTGGCACTTAATCATTTAATCATCTTCGGTGAAAAGTGGGTGTTGTTTTTATGGGGTGCCGCAAACGAATTTATTTATTTACTTTTCTATACCCTAAAATTAGTTAAATAATGAGAAGTGTCGACAGGTCACACCTAAGTCGTTAAATATTAGTTTTTATTACTTATTACCTTATTACTTTCCCTTGGAAAAACCAATTTCAAGTCTCCTCTCATAGTAGTAAGTTAAGCTACGGGCTTTACGGTGACCCAACACATAAAACTGTGATTTATTTTACGATTCAACGTTATAAAACCTATAAAATTTTCAATTTTTATATTTCTCTAAACAAACTTATGATTTCTAGCGTTGTTTTATAGGCTTTCGCATTGCTAAGAGTTCATTCAGGAAACTACCCAAATGTCTGAAGATTGTGACGAAGGCTGAAATAAGATAGTTAGGAAAGAAAGAAATTTGCATAGGTATGCATTTCATCCTGACTTTGCTTGCTCGCTGCATCCTACCTCCAACACAATGAGCTAGAGACTGGAACACGAAGCTGCTATAGAACTGCAATGAGCTTTCCTCTCCGTTTGGATGAACAATTCCCGGAACATTTATAGTCCTTCCCACCTCCTTTCCTATGACAAGTTTGATTTCGTTTTCCTAATATATACTCGCTAGCATCTCTACTAAATATTTCTTTGAGAAATTGCACAGCTCCTCCTAGCAGTGACGTCAAGAACTCAAATTTCTGATACCTACAAATATTGTCGCTGACACTTGCGAGAATAGTTTTCGAGAACGATGCAAAACCTGCGATAAGGGATGGGGCCAACTATGATAAACGGTCATAGCAGCGCGTATTAAGAACTCCTTACTCTTACTTACTCCTGCTATGACGTTTGTTTTATTTTACGGTATCAAAATGAAACGCCAAAGCTCAGAAGCTCTTAATATGCCTGTATGTATATGATGGGATTCAAAACATAATAAACAAGCGTACGTCACGCAAACGGAACTACTCGGGTGCGGGGATAAAATATAACCTATATTAGTCTGTGATAATCTAGCATTCACTAGGTGAAAGAATTTCTTACCTTTCGGAGAATACAGGCGTGTACAAATGTATATATGTAGTTCGATGTTCAATTTGATATGAAAGTGCCATCGAAATATATAAAATGCAGATAGCGAAATAACTCCTCGACACGTATTTCGCTCGCTCGTATCGTTCTTTGTAATGCGTTTTAAAGTTATATTGACTGTCTGAAACTTTGCATCAAATACGACAGACATTAGTATATGCGAAGAATTCTTCATAGCAGTAAATTACGTAGAATAAGTACGTGAAAAGGTGTGTTTGTTTGAAGTAGTAATGACGCCGTGATAGAAATGACAATGATGGTAGATATTGTTCCCGTGTTTTTTTTTACGAAATACATTGTTCCATCATCAGCCATAACTAAAAATTTTGTTTGTAAAGAATTTTTTAGTAGTCAAATAAAATCCTGAATCAAATCGTTAAGAGATTCGGTTACACCAAATCACTGATCTATACAAAATATTAAGAAGAACTAAAATTTGTATGCACTAGAAACTACTCATTATGAAATTATTTTGATCTCTATCCCTACTATCCCTACTAATATTATAAATGCAAAAGTATCTCTGTCTGTCTGTCTGTCTGTTACGCTTTCCCGCTTATACCTCTCAACCGATTTTGGTGAAATTTGGCACAGACAATCTTTAGACCCTGAGAAATTACAAAGCCTACCTTTTATTGTGAAAAAAAGTATTATATAAAACTAAATCTACGCGGGTGAAACCGCGGGGCACAGCTAGTTTTGAATAAACTTTAAAGGTGAACTGAGGTTATAATATTTATATAAAACGTGATCACAACTGTATAATGCACACAAACATAGAAAATCTTGTACTCTGGGTACCAGACAACAGATATATTATTTATATACTTTTTTGTGAATACATACTTATAATATATACATACATACCAAAAAAAAAACCAGCCACACAAATATGCTCACCACATAAGATTCTTGCCAAGACGGAATCGAACCAGTGACTATATTGTAGCAGTGTACTAACCACTAGACCAACGGTGTCATCATTATCCTCATATTCTGTTTAGTTCATGTCACATTCAATACACGGATGAATCTCGCCCAAAATACACAATGTATGAGATGAGATACTGAATTATTAAACGTATTCCAAGCACATACAGAAATATAACATTTGCTTATAACTTGAGGCCGCAGTATGCGTAACAATTACGAGGGAAAAATGGAAACATCATTGCACAGATACACAAGGAATTAATTTAATTTATGTATATTATATTCTCTCTAACGAACAATGATACCCTAGATATGTTAATTGATATATACATCCATATGGTTAGTGGTAATGTTTCAATGTTTATAAACTAAAGCCCTCTGCGTCACATGGATGAATTGTTGGGGACACGATCGATAGAGGAGGTCGTGATTAAGCAATCAAAAAATATATACGGTCTAATTGAATAATCTCCTCCTTTTCTAAGTCAGTTAAAAAAGATTTTTTGAATTTTAAGGAAAAGTAAAAATACTAGAAATATTATTACAAAACGTAGTTTAAACGAGAGTCTTCTAAACTCGGTATAAAACTATGTCCATCCTTTTAAACTAACATCACAGAAAGAGATGGAGTTACTAACTGTGTCATATATTTTATTGATGAGCTAGCTGTGGCCCCCAATTTCACCCGCGAAGACTTAATTTCGTGGATAACCCGCAGATCTCTTGTGTTTTTTTTAATAAAACTAGCCAAAGTTACTGCTTGTAATATAAGCTGTCTGTCAGTGAAAGTCCCGTTAGAATCAGCCCAGCCGTTTCGGAATAAACAGACAGATAGAAAAAAAAAAAAAAATCTGTTTCAGTACCGTGTATACTTTCATATATATAGTCAAAAGGTGTAATTTTCGAATTACAAACAGACCTTCAATTTTATTTATCTTTATAGATATAGACTTATGATCTCTTTTTGCTCGTAGTCCGTCTTCTCGTCCCTACAATACAGTATAAAATATAAAATAAAATCCAGTGTTGTATAACTTAGATTTTTCTGGTGGATCCAGTCGACCGATTCTATTAATTCTTAGTCTTTGTTTTATAATATGGGGATAAAGGTACAAAATATGACGTTTTATGCGTATTTATACGTATATCACTACGCCACACCATCCAGTTAAAACCTAGCATTTACCCTTAATGTATGTACCTGTAAATGTGATACAGTGTTCCGCAGCACTAATACAACTGCATCTCAGATTAACATGTTGTAATTATCACTTTGAACCGTATGCTAAGGAGTTAAGATGCAAGCTGGCTTGTGGATCTCCTCTTAATTATAACAAACATCTCTGGCTTACGAAGTTCTTAGTACAAATTTATGTGACGTTTGTTTAATTTAGTAAACGTGTGATGTTTCATGTGAATTGTTCATTTATGGGTTCATGTCCTATGTATTCATGATGAGATGTTCAGAATAAACATTATTACATATCTATACATCTATATAGATAAACAAAAATTGAAGTGTCTGTTTGTAATGACAAAATAACAGCTTTTCACTAAATGTAAAAATGAAAGCATATACGGCAATGACGTTAAAGAACTAATTTTCAAAATATTTATCTTCCTGTCTGTCTGTTTGTTCCGGGTAACCTCTGAAACAGCTGGACTGATTTTAATGGGATTTTCACTAGTAGATAGTTAAAGTTACAAGGAATAACTTAGACTACTTTTATTTAAGAAAATGTATTAAAAAAACTAGTTTTTAATATTAGCTTTGTCCCGCGGTTTCACTCGCGAAGACTTGATTTTATGAGTGGCCCGCGGAACCCTAATATTTTTTTAAATGAATAATAACCTTAATTACTCCTTGTTGCTTTAGCTATCATCCAGTGAAAGTCCAGTTAAAATCAGTCCAGCTGTTTCGGAGATTAGCCGGAACAAACAGACAGACAGACAGAGAAAAAAAATATTATATTGTCCTATGTCAGTACCATGTATATTCAAAAGGTGTAATTTTGTGACGTTTATTCAAAAGGTGTAATTTTAGAATTACGAACCGACCCTTTTATTTATTTATTTGTATGTACTGTACTGTATACATATCGCACCTTTAGAACGATAGGGGCTCAACTCTATAAATAAATAAACTCCAAATTTTGCGAAAACTAATTAAGATAATTTATTAATTCGTTTTTGTTTTCTATAGGAATTAAAAAAAATCCAAAAACAAAAATTATTTATCGACAAAACACAACCTAGAGTTTACAATGAAAATATAAAAATAGTCTCATCGTACTCAAATCTAATAAAATAATTGCTGTTAATCCAAACTAGCCGGCCGATTTATAGATTTTTGAATTGAGCCTCTATCGTTCTGTAGGTGCGATATATAAATACAGTATTCTAGGCAATATATTACAGAGGCTTTGTCTGGTAAGATAGGCTTTAGCAGGCAAGCGATCGTGACTAGTCATAGTAACTGGAGCATATACCGTCTAACAACGAAAATGTGGAAACTTTTCAAATAAAGGCGCTCGGTACACCGAAGATTTGAGAGGAGGTGATTGAAAATGCTTCGCGGGGGACTTGTTTGTACCCTTGGAGTTTGGGATTCATTGCGTTTGTGTGTTTAAGATGCATTTATCGATTGGCACACACACACAGACTCGGTTCTAAATACATACATGTTGGTTTGAGCAGTCCTCTGCTACGAAAACGACGCACCTCTAAATCACAGCGGCAGAGTATAATTATAATTATGCTATACAAGCAAAACGGAGTTTAGGCCTACTATCTATACAGATAAATAAAATTGAAGTGTCTGTTTGTAATTAAAAAATAACAGTATAACTAAATGTATATGAAAGTATACACTGTACTGACAAAAAAGACAGTTTTTCATCAAAGTTTCTAAAAACGGTTGGACCGATTTAACGTGACTTTCACTGGCAGATAGTTTGGCTACTTTTATTTAAAAAAACCATTAGGTTTCCTAGGGTCTTGCATGAAATTTGAAATATAAACGTTGGCTCCATTCAGCGTGAGGGTTGTCAATTATAATAATATTAAACAAATAATTTTTTTTGTTCACCGTAAAAATAATGTAGATTTGTCGTTTTGAAAAAAGTGGTGAAACACATAAATGTCGTATACGCGATGACCGTTCACATACACGTTACTTATTTTTGCGGTAATGGGTAGTAGTTAATAGACCATATGATATTATGATATTTGGAACACAATACACTACAAATTTAAATAAGTAATGACCCTATATATATTGTAACTTCATCATTAATGGCGTCGGGATGTGACGACCTCATCGCCCGCCAGTGGAAATCAAAACACTCCATCCTTACATACCTGTTGTTCATCCTAAAACTCTTTATGTTCTGATTCCCACTGGTGCAGACAGTCAAAAGAACGTGAGGTAGGCGACCGGCTATAAATCCTGGTCAACTGAACAGCATTCCAAGGTGTTGAAATCTTTTGTTATTTGGATATATTCAGGTTAGAGCGACAGTAATATGGACTAGGGTTGTTTTAATAATGTGGTTATCGAGTGCTACGTACGGCGTAGCAGCGTAGAGCTACGGGCTACGACAACGCTACGAACCCTGTACCACTCAATCCGGTCTTGTTCGGCGTTTGCTCATTTTGAGGTATTAACGCACCGAAGTAAAGGAGCAAAGATTATTGATTCGTGAATATTTCTGATTTAATTATTTGGAAATTTAAAGCTCCTCAAATATTTCAATTTGCTGACTTAATGCTCATTTTGTAATGTGAGATGGCTAGATAAAACTGTTAGATGGTAATACTTTGTAAACAGTAACATCGTTATACTAACTTGGTAAATGGTATTATGGTAATCCTGGGTAAATGATACATTGGTAAAATGGTGTACTTAGTATATGATAATATGGTAACACTGAATAAATGTTAAAATGGCAAAACTAGGTAAGTGATAAAGTCCAAAAAATTGGTAAATGGTCACATTTGGTATGGTCAAACTTGGTAATTGGTCAAACTTGGTAAATGGGCAAACTTGGTAATTAGTCAAACTTGGTAAATGGGCAAACTTGGTAATTGGTCAAACATGGTAAATGGGCAAACTTGGTAATTAGTCGAACTTGGTAAATGGGCAAACTTGGTAATTGGTCAAACTTGGTAAATGGGCAAACTTGGTAATTAGTCGAACTTGGTAAATGGGCAAACTTGGTAATTAGTCAAACTTGGTAAATGGGCAAACTTGGTAATTGGTCAAACTTGGTAAATGGGCAAACTTGGTAATTAGTCAAACTTGGTAAATGGGCAAACTTGGTAATTGGTCAAACTTGGTAAATGGGCAAACTTGGTAATTAGTCGAACTTGGTAAATGGGCAAACTTGGTAATTGGTCAAACTTGGTAAATGGTTAAACTTGGTAAGCAGTCAAACTTGGTAAATGGTCAAACTTGGTAAATGGTCAAACTGGTAAATGGTCAAACTTGGTAAATGGTTAAACTTGGTAAATGGTCAAACTTGGTAAATGGTCAAACTTGGTAAATGGTCAAACTGGTAAATGGTCAAACTTGGTAAGTGGTCAAACTTGGTAAGTGGTCAAACTTGGTAAATGGTTAAACATGGTAAACGGTCAAACTTGGTAAGTGGTCAAACTTGGTAAATGGTCAAACTTGGTAAATGGTAAAACTTGGTAAATGCTCAAACTTGGTAAATGGTCAAACTTGGTAAATGGTATAACTTGGTAAATAGTCAAACTTGGTAAATGGTAATACTTGGTATCTAATAAAATGGATGTAAATGGTAAGTAATAATATTTTAATACTGGGTATGTGTGTAAATAAATTGGCAATACTAATTAAGTAATTAAACTGTAACACTGGATAGGTGATAAAATAGTAATACTTGGTACATGAATAATAGGAATACTGGGTATGTGATAAAATGGTAATACCGGTAAGTAATAAAAAATGTATACTGGGTAACTAATCAAATTTTTATTCTTCGTAGGTGATAAATGATAATACTGGGTAAGTAATAAAATGGTAAAACTACTTAAGTAATAAATTTAAATACTGGTTTAATGATAAAACGGTAACACTTGGTGAACAATTACCATCTAACAGTTTTAGAGAAAATGCTCGATTTTTAAAAAGTTGCCCGAATTTTCGGTGATTATTATTCTGCCACAGACGCACTAAATTGACGGGTAAATTATGAAACTTGTTTATTAAATCGTTGACTCCTATATTGTCTGTCTGTCTTGATACAAATCCATCAGCTGCTTAATGGCTTGCGTCAAGTTATATAATATTTTTTACTAATAAAGATAAAAATATGTTATATATGTGAGAGTATAATAAAATGTTATATTCTCACTGTATAACTATAATATACTTTCAGGCACAATAATACAATTTATTAGACATAAGCTAAACAGTATTGCACGTCAAAATTATTCAGCGTTGTTTTGCATATAACGTAATTGCACTACATGTAGAAAGTGCCAACCGAACGTGTGAAAATGACAGCCCTTGTGTTATTAGTATACTGGGTGTGTTATTCTACGGAATCGTGAATTTAACAATCGAAAGAGCGTTTATATTTCACCATTCAATTTATACGAATGAATAACTCAGCACCGAGATATGCAAGAATAACACATCTAAAATAACATCATTTAATTTAAACAGCACCTGGTGTTATTTTATTCATTGGCATGAATATTAATTTAGATAATTATACTCTTACACTAAAACTTTGTTTTATTAACCTAATGAGGATGCTCTACACTATCCTGATGATCGTTTATCATGTAAATGTCTATTATCGACACGTTTCAAGTTTTTTGAACAACGATCGTAGGGGCACCTCACGAGCGATTTCTTTTGATGCGTGCCCGAAAAACCGACAAATCATGAGTCTTAGTCGATTACAGAGAATGATCGGCGAGTACATCCGAGTATGCTACAAGATAGTACTCGCGCGTAATCATCGGTAATCGATAATGCAGTGGAGCCATAAAAACCTTCGACGGCAGGGTTCGTCTAGCGTTCCTAGCAAGTAGCATATGAGTATACTGACTCCTTTGCGACATCATGCGAACATCATCACCGCCTTCGCGATTTCTCAACTGATTTTACATTTTGTTCCTAAAATGCTAAAGTTTATCGATAAGGTCAAAATAAATTTGTCATACTGACGAAACAACTAACGAAAGCTCGCTAAAGACTACGCTAGCCACGTATCACTCGGCAACCTTGGATAGACGGAGAGGATAGGAAAGGGACATTTTGAGAGGTTCACAGAAAAAGGTTTAGGACGGCTAGGTAAAGCTATTATATAATTATTACTAGAAAGATCCTCGGATCGAAAAAGATTGTGTATTTGTATATCTTTTTTGAAATGTCTTCTCACACCTCCTTCCAACGCTATTAATCTAACACTATTTGATGAATAGTGTTAGATTAATTGGTCCGTCTTCAAAACCATCACTAAGACTGTTCTAGAATATTTCATAACAGTCAAGTGTGTCACTTACCTTATGGGGTAAAATGAGAGAAAAGAGCTCTCTTTCTATCCAGTAGGCCTAGACTAAGTAACATTCTCGCGCGCTTGCGCTAATAGAAACGATAAAATTGTATTGAAATTACATAAATATCGCGTGACGTATGTCGTTCCCGTACATTTTGTATCGTTCTACTAGTGAAGCGTCGCGATAATGTCACTTTGTCTACAGGCCCTGGGGCCTTACCATGTCCTCTTATTGCCATGATAGTTTTACTCTTATTATGAGACAGATGTATTCGACGAGTATACATCTATCACTGTCACACAGCTGAACTATCATTGCAATAAGAGCTCATGGTCGGGCCCCAGATCGGAACTCAAGCCCCCTTATTATCAAACATAATCGAGGTTTAACCAAAACGTATGTAGGTACTACATAGCCAATGTCCACCATGAAAGCTACTCTAAATAACTGTTTCGCAGTTTAGAAAATTACCCTCTGCATACAAACTTTCAAACTTATTTTTGTATAGACAGAAACCCACAGTTTAACTGGATAGTGAGTGTCTAAGCGTTATTTAAATTACCATAGTAAATTTAAGTATAACAATAAAATGTATGATATGACCATAAGGTCATGCGACTATAAAGCCGCTCGTAATTACCATAACGAGCCACGTGTTGCTTTAATTAAATATTAATCGAAGCCTTTTATGCAAATGACCGCCACGGGGTTTTAGTTAATTAGTATAATTTGTTGAGACCAACATTTACTAATTTATCGATTTTTTTAATATGCGCATTATCAGTTAACTAGCTCTAATAAGTATGTTCCGCTTTCATCCGCGTATAATTTAAACAAAGATAAGATTGTTTTACTATTACCTAAAAAATATTCCTCGAAAATTTGTTCATTATACTCTCCAAAAGATTCAACTCAAACTGATAGTATCGAGATTAGGTGCTTTAGAACACATCCAAGCAAATAAATTCTTCTACTTTATTTACTTACTAGCGGACGTCCCGCAGTTTCACCCGCGTAGTTCCCATTCCCGTAAAAGTACGGGGGTAAAATATAGCCTATGTTACTCGCTGATGATGTAGCTATCCATTTTTGAAAGAATTTTTAAGATCGGTCCAGTGCTTTATGAGACAATTTGTTACAAACATACTTAGTTACAAATCTTTCCTCTTTATAACATTAGTATAAATAAGTAGGTATCTATTATAAAAAATTGTCAAGGCACAGTGTTTGTAACGGAACTCCGAAACGACTAGGCTGATTTTTAAGGTTTCTTTTTGTGTATATTTGCTCCTTTTCATGCGCTTAAGTGATAAAAGTCGTCCACGATAGAAAGATACCATACATTTTTGTCTTACTTACCAATTTTTGTACATAACTGTTACTTCACTCACAAGTCTTTTTGAATGGTTTAAAGGTGTAATTACACCTATTTCAAGAATGATAGTGCGATAGTCGATGGCAATATTACAGATGGCTGAATTTATATTTCTCCAAGTGTTAAAAGTGTCAAGTACATTACACTGAAGTAACTACCTACTATAAAAGACGCAGATAAGTGCTTTTTATCTATTGGCTAGATGTGTCCTGCAGTATTACCTGCGTTGATTTAACTTCATTCCCGCGGAACCCTAAATGTTTCTTAAATAAAAGAAGCCTAAGTTACTCCTTGTAATATTAGTTATCTGCCAGTGAAAGTATCGTTAAAATCGGTCCAGCCGTTTTAGAGATTACCAGGAACAAACAGACAGACAGAAAGGCAGAGATTTTTTTTTATTGCGTGTTTTTTTAAGTATATACTTTCATATGAATTTAGTGATCACTGTCATTTTGGAATTACAAACAAACAATTTAATTTTATTTATCTGTATGGATTATTTTACCGGCTTAAAGTTCGAGAACAATGTGCACGATTTTCATAAAGATATAATTATTTTTAGTATCGCAATAGCACTACTGAATACAACATACAACATATAAATATAAAAAGTATTACCTAACTCACGTATTTCGTTTGAGTCTGATACAAATTGTACCGCCTTTTAAGGATGCGCCGGGAAACGAATGAAATATTTCCGTATTTCTCCCCGACACTCTATAAGGCTTCCAATATTATTAGAACCTTTTATCGGAGTTTATTTAAAATGTTATTTTATTTATACATACAGTGTGATGTTTCTTTTTAGATTGCATGTGACATGCAATCTAAAGGAAAAGTACCTACCAGTCAGTTCCGTGCCACAACGTACTTTTTGCTTGATTTGATACTGGGAAGGCACTCTCGGGCCTTTGATTTTATCACAGTACTCCCCTTGTGTTTCCCCTAGGAACAGGGTAAATTTTTCAACCAAGTTTAAATATTCAAATTACGAGTTCACAATTTCAAATTAAAAGTTCGAGCAAGAGAGAATTGTTACTAAAACTAATTTATATCCAACCTGGATTTTTTAATTTTATTCCTGGGCCCCGCGGTTTCACCCACGTAGTAACCCTAATGTTTTTTTTTTCATAAATA
Source organism: Watsonalla binaria (assembly GCA_929442735.1). Taxonomy (NCBI): domain Eukaryota; kingdom Metazoa; phylum Arthropoda; class Insecta; order Lepidoptera; family Drepanidae; genus Watsonalla; species Watsonalla binaria. The sequence continues at coordinate 7,141,345 of OV838932.1, forward strand.
AAAGTAGTCTAAGTTACTCCTTGTAACATTAGCTATCTACCAGTTTAAGTCCAGTTAAAATCAGTCCAGCTGTTTCGGTGATTAGATAAACAGAAAGACAGAAATTTTGACAAAATTTTGGGAAAAAAAGAATTGAATTGGTTTTTCATGTCAGTAGGTACTGTATATACTTTAATATGCATTTAGTGAAAAGCTGTTAGTTTGAAATTACAAACAGACACTTCAATTTTATTTATCTGTATATATATGTATATATAAAATCATTAATCCAAATGCACACAAACCAAACGTGAAAATGCACAAGGCCTATCTTGTTTACTTTTATGATATAGCGCCATGAATATTCATCCAGCTTGGAAACCTAGCGAACATTTTGCCTAAAAGTGTACTTTTCAACAATATTTTAAATTTTTCTGTGACTGCGCTACCAGTCTTTTTTGATACATGGCTAATTTCTCTCCTCGGCGCGAGCGTGACGTTTTGTTATGCTAAAAATAAAAAGTATTTTGCATTTTTTCAGCGGCTACAAATTTGCGGCTTAAAATATGTACACCAGTTAATATTTTTTGTCTCATGTAATTTGATCACGTTTTGTTTTTCTTAACTGCATAAATACGTATGCTCGCTCGCGCATGTTAAGACTACTGTATGATCAACGATCCTTACATACTTCATTATTGTCTCCTTCATTCATGATTTCATCCATTCTCAGTATTCCTGCGAGAGGAAAAACGGGAGGTGTACTATAAGAACACCTCTGCTTTTACGTTCACCCACATTTGCTAAATAAATAGGTGGCGACACTATTGATTGCTATTAACCGGACATTGATTCAGACCCCAGTTTGCGATTTAAAAACCGGCATATTAAATTCTAAAAACGGCTTTCTTCACTAAAGCAACGAGATAGTCTAGTCTATAGATGAGTAATTTTAAAATATTATAAATATTTAGTACTAGCTGTGCTCCGCGAAACCCTTAATTTTTTTTTTAAAATAAATGTAACGTAAGTTACTCCTTGTAATCTATCCTGCCAGTAAAAGTGCCATTAAAATCGGTCCAGTCCTTTCGGAGATTAGCCGGAACAAACAGACATACTGACAGAGAGAGAATAATTTTTTTTATTGTTTTTTTTTTATGTCGGTACCGTATATACTTCCATATGCATTTAGTGAAAAGCTGTTAATTTGAAGTTACCAACAGATACTTAAATTGTATTTATCTGTATAGATATAAATGCATACTTTACAATTTATAGAACTGAGTCTACCCTCAGTTCAACAAAAACATACAATTTGGTACCTTGGGTTTGGTTACGAAGTTTCAAAGTACCCATTGTTTTACAGTTCTACATAAATGTGATTTATGTTCTACATTTCAAAGCCACATAAATGTTCGTATTTGCGAATGTGACTCGCAATATAAGGTTGCATTAGAGTTGAGAGCAACAAACGAGCTAGTATTTTTCTCAATAAATATGGCTACGGCTTCCCATCGTATACAGTCACAACAAGCAAGAGCAAACAGAGAATAAATGTTACAATTTTATACTCAAGTCGTAGGAATACACAATTTGTATGTCAGCTCATACAATCTTAAATCGTTACCCAAGGTGTGTGTAGACAGTAACACCCAGTTTTCACCGAAGATGATCACGAATGATAGATGCTGAGTTCATTGCCGTTTCAGGCACCGTACGTCTTTTCAGACTTAAGCAGGTTTCCTTACAATCTTTTGTTCATTGCAAACACGTGGTATATACAATTAGTACATTAATTAAATTCTTAATGGTTTGTCATAAATAATTTTGAGTTTTGTATTGTGTAGACACTGTTTAAGGTAGGAATTTTCACCTCCTCAGGGATTAATCAGGACTGTGAAATTTCGTATCTGGCACGCGGATGCAGCTGCAACGTGCATAGTAGGGGTATATTTAACTTGGTACTTAAGCCTCTTGAAAAAAATCATACTATATTGTTACCAGCCTGTCATATACTATATTTTCGGGGTTATAATAAGGTTTCTTATCTACACATCGCTGCTTAAATTCAAAAGAGCCTTAAAAAACAAAACTGTCTTTTTAATATAGCTTTAAACCCTTATGTATAGATATTTCAAAAGACACCCATTGATTTCGAATTATTGGGGACAAAACGACGCAAATATAAAATTCAAATACCTGACTGATACCTACCTAAACCGCTTGTCCTAGGTCCTAGGTAAAGGTGTGGTATTCATTTCATTCATTTATTAAAAATTTCTACGTTGATGAAAGGGTCGTTGAAAGTTTGCATTACAAATCTTACTGCCATGCAGCTGATGCTGGCGGTGGAAACAAACATAGATGATAGAAAAGCATAGTATAAATAAACGATCCAACTCCACGACACATACAGTTATGATAAATATACATATTACTATTAGTATTGAGCAGTGGGTCACAGGTATGAATATTGAACGAAGGCATATTATCAAACTTTGGAAAGTTAGTTTGAGCGCTAAAGTTAACGTTCCAATGCAATCCAACGCTAGTTAAGTTTGCCAACTTGATAACTTAACGATACTGGCATTAACGTAGTTACACTTATAAGGTTGAACTTAAATAATGCACGAATATCAGAAAAACTTAAGAACCAATGACTTTTTTAAAAAAAAAATCTTGAAGTACCGTAAATATATCTACTCTAATAATACAATTAAATAACCTAGTTTATAATAAGGAACACAAAAAGACTGGGTAGTTTATTTCGCCACTTCTTCTTAAGACAGACTTTAAATTTGGAAACAGTGTACATACACATAAGACCTTATATATTACATAAATGATGTACATACACATAAAACATTCAATCAGTGTCTCAAGTGTCCCTTTTATCGAATAATTTTTTTTTAACTGTAAATGAATAGTATATTGCTCAAGAAGGATGTTAAGAGTTATTTACAGGGTTGGGCGTTATGCCTCACGCTTGTATAATGAATGAATGAATAAGAAAAACGCTAATAGAAGTGATATTAAATGTATAGAAATGATTATATAATATTATTATTTTTTTATTATAATATTATTTTTTGTAGTACTTAAGCTAAGGAAGAGCAGGGCCTCCTAGCACAGGCATTATTATGCTTAAATGGAGACTCTTCTAATATATAGTTTACAAGAAAAAAAATTTGTTACTGAATAAATATATTATTATATATTATTATTATTAATCAAGCAAGCGACATATGTCATTCCCATGCATTTCTACTAGCGAAGTGAGGATAATGTTCCTTTGTCTACAGGCCCTAGAGCCCTACAGGTATTGCAAGCGACAATAGACTGCGGTAACCACTTACCATCAGATGAGCTTGCATGCTCGGTGGGCAAGCTCGTTTTCCACCTTAGGTGTAGAATAAAAACATGTCAAATTCTCGCTAAGCAAATTTAACACAAGTTAACAGGCAGGTGTTACATAAATCAGTTCATCTCCTCATTTTCTTCTGAGCTAAGATAAATTCATCTTCTAGTGTAGATTAATTGCTTCGCGTTCTGATTTTTGCTCACTTATTTGGCAAGTTCGCAAGGTCGTATTTGTTTTATATTTGTATTGTATTCTTTGAACTATGCCCCGTCACAAGTTATGAGCGTATCTTGAATGCGCAGTAGTCATTTTAAGAGTATGGCGACATGCGCAGTATCCCTACTTTCTCGTTACGGTACTTGTACTTATATTCAGAATAAATTGGTGTCATTGGAATTTATAGGTTTCCTTAATATTCTTATAGTTAGGTATTCAACGATTAAAATATTGTAAAATATACAGCGTACCAAAAATAAAACAACACTTAAAAAAACATTTTATATTTAGTTGTGTAAGTAGGAATAAACAGTATGCTAGAGTCATAAATAAATAAATAAATAAATAAATACTGAAAGTCCAGCCAAACCAACATTATTATGATAGTAGATATAAGCTAATCCTCGTTTATTATTAACGTTTTCCCCGGCATGTATGTAATTTCGAGATATTTGCGTATATAACATAACTAGTTATTCGTGAATGTTTCCAGCTGTGATTTCATTGAAGGTCGTATTAAGGTCACTTCTTATTTAGATACCTACCAAATCTGCACGCTGCCGCTATTTTGAAATAAAATATTATTTAATAAAATGATAATATTTTGTTGGCATTGGCTCATTAATATATAACCTTGTTTATGGGAGAAAAAAAGTCATACAAATGAAAAATAAAAACTCAAATGTTATTGCTTCAGATAAAGTATACAAATAACAGGGTAAGTAGGAAAAGCTAAACAAAGAATATAATACGGATACTATGCTTTTATTTCAATATAAAAGACACGAAATTATACAGATTCCATGAAAAATATTACGGAATGAATATCTTTACTTACATTGAAGTTAATGAAATTATTTGATGCCTTGTGAAATATGGTAATATCTAACACGTATTCGTTCTGTATTCTTATTTCGTTTATTTTTTTTTACTGTCTTATGGCCCTTAGTGTTTTATAATTTAAATAAATTGGAATGGTTTTGTTGGAAACTATTTTGTAATTATTCATGGTTTTTATTAGTTTTTATATACGTCAAAAGTTACAGTCTGTTGCCAATAAAATATTCTTCATGTCAGCTGCTTTTTTCTCTGCTCTCGCACTTATTTAATTCGACAACTAGCTATCGTCTATAAGTTTTTTATTCAACATGCAGAAGTTTTTCCTAAGTATAACATGATTAGTAATTCTCAAATCGAGAAATTAAGAAGTATTAGTACGTTGGGGTAAGTTCGACGCTGGAATGACCATAAATGATTGATGTTTTCGGCTAAATAAAGTATATTTATGCAGCATTGTACACGAGAACATTTAATTCAGCCCCAATCAACATGTTTCTCGCATCTCCTGGTCACCACGTGGGGTGCACGTGTTATGTCTTCACATGTTTTACTGGGAGAATTTCGACAAAATCGTATTAGCGGTTCAGCTTCGTAAAGGTAACAGATAGACGGACATAATATAGACATTACCATTTATAATCATCGACATCAGCGCCATATGGTCGGCTCAATCAATTCAACTAAACAGAATAATCGTGTTGGCGAAGTGACTTGATCAATTGACTTCGCTAGATGGTTAAACCAATGAGATCTTCAAAAACCTCCAGAGATGTCACAACGTTAACTTTGATCTTTATCTTACATAACAGTAAAGTAAATGAGGTAATCGCGTCTATTTCCACTGCTATTAACTTAAATGTTCGCTCCCATTTCCAACATTAACTGAAATGCAAAACTCGACCGTTTTGCAATAAATATAAATATTAATTCCCTTTGTTCTGTCAGCACAGATTCCTGAGAAGTCCTTGGTAACTTTATCTAAGTAGACAATAGTGACGTTGCGCTTTGAAATACCGACCAAATCGCTTAAGTTTGCTGGCTTGAGATATTGGACCGTTCACTACGACGCTTTAATGTATACAATTTGAACAAGTGTTCTAAGAAAACCAATTATTTTAAGTGGAATAAATTATATTACAAGACTTGATCATGAAGGAAAAAGTAATATCGGTACCGTCTTTTATATTATTCGAAAGCTATATATTTTTGTATTATTTTATATTTTCGCCTCTGAACTCCGTAAGAAAACTGTGGGGCCTTCTTTTATTCGACGAAATACGAAGTTTCCGTCGAATAGTAAAGTTCTTATTCATCTCATCTAAAATCATGTCCGAACAGTAATCCGTAAGAAAATTATTTGAGGCTTATATATTACCTACTTATTTAAATTTAATAAATTATCGACGAAAATATGAGTTTGATAAAAAGAAACGATACTGAAACTTCGTAAACGAACGAAAATCTAATAAGTTTCATTTTCAGAGAATAAGACTCCCTGAATTTCATACTTCGTTGATTTTTACATGAATTCGTGTTTGCTAAATGTTAATTTTTGAGAGCGGGTCCGCGATTTTGTCCACGATAAAATCATTGTTAAAAACATATTAAAAATATTTTGAGGAAGGTCATTCACATCATTTAATAATCTAGATCAAGTTCCTGCATAAACAAACCCTTTATTGTATAAGCATTAAGCTGTTAACAAACTCGGCCATCCATACAGGAACAACATTATAAGTAAGGCACGCATTTTTTGTTTCTTAATATATTTTCTTCACGGATTTTGATCCTAAGTGTTTCCCACTTACAAGCACTTTTTACGAACCATTTTTACAACAATAACCTAAATAATCCGACGGGCGAGTAAAATTGGGAGTCACGTCACGTGACCAAAGCTCATTGAAGCGTACAAACCACTGCGTACCCACATGCATGTTAACGGTGTTTGAGGTTGGATGAAAATATCGACTACGTGTTACCAGAAACCTTAAGAAGCCTACAGACATATATTACAAGAAACTACAGGCTTGAGTTAGGGCTGCATAGCTTAAGCTTAATAATAGCTATTTTTAAAAAATATCTCTGTCTCTCTGTCTGTATATTTCAAACGCTTATGTTACAAGGAGTTACTTAGGGTACTTTTATTTAAAAAAATATTTTACCGGCCCCCCATGAAATTAATTCTACGGTGAAAGCGCAGGGTAATGCTAGTATTATTTACTTTTATGAATAGACTAAATTTACATATAAACTATTTGATTGAAAATGAAAATGAAAATGAATTATTCAGTTTAGGCCCTAGCTCGGAAACTAGCCTTCTGAGAAGAACCGGCAAGAAACTCAGCTGACATCATGTACATTTCATTACTTAGTAAACAATGATGATTACAAAAAAAACATCAAAAATTATTCACAATAATGAGAATTGTATCAGCATGCATGTGTAAAAATAATGATTAAAAAATAAAAACAATTCACATATCATGTTTGCATACCATTCATGTATATTATCCATGATGCGTTAATGTATTGCATCCTTGAGCTACTTTGTGTCGCTAGTATTTGTACGCACGTTTAAACTGGGATCCTTTAATTGCGGAACTTTGATTGTGTTCCCTCTGTGTTTGCTATTAACTATTCAGGGAGAAGTGTTAGTCGCTTTTCCCTTAATAAATGACTTCTATTGTCTATTCTGTCCATGGGACCAAACAAATCCTGTACATTAACAGTTTGAAGTATAGGTAATGTTTATTGTGAACTTAACTAACTTAATTAATCAAATATTGGTGTTTGACACCGAGTTCAATGCTATCAAAAGTAGGTTTTGCATTTTTTTAATTCGCGATTTTCAGTGTTTTTTGCAAAATACACCTACGCCTGTCATAACACATCTAGGTGTAAAGTTGATGAAGCCCAGACACTAGGTACTTGCTGTTAATCGTTGAATTGCTCCTTCAACTGTTTTTCGGCTTCAAAGAAAACTCTAAAACAAATAAATTTAACTAGCGTAAACTGTGCTCCATCGTTTCCAAACTGAAACTTGTATATAAAAATAAATTGACGCTTACTTTCATGCTATGCCCCAAGTATAGGTTCTAACATAAAATTACGTTGACGATATCGCTTGCGTATTTTCCTCATTTTGTATGGGAACGTTAAAAAGCGCCCCAAGTGGCGCGTGTACGAATTTTTGCGTCTCCATACAAAAAAACGCGAAATGCAACGTTCATAATCTTCGGTTTTGGATTTGGTTTATAAAAAAAAATTAGAAGATGATTCAAATTATCGAACATAAAATCAGATTCAAATACCAAAGGAGCACACAAATTTTGCGTTTGAACTCCAAATTGCAAGCCGAGTGAGGCTGGTGATAGAAATAGCAATTTAGTACCTAAGTTTCCGTCTGAATGTTAGGTTCTGTTCATAGTGCTCGTTTCGAAGCTTGCAACCACAAATATTCCTATTAACGCTTTAATAGGAATATTTGTGGCTTACTGCTTTGGCAACCAGAAATATTTAATGTTTTATCTAAAACTAGCGGTCGTCACGCCGTTTCACCGTAGTTCCCGCTCCCGTAGGAGTACGGTGCTAAAATATAGCATATATTAATCAGTGATAATGTAGCATTCAAATGATGAAAGAATTTTTAAAATTGGTCCAGTACTTTTTGAGCCAATTTGTTACGAACACGCATACAAACCTTTCCGCTTCATAATATTAGTACAGATTTCTATAATAAAATGTATTTGAAGTTCAACAAAAAACATACACTGGAATTTGAGAACGCTACCTTTAAATAATCAGTGACTTATAAAGTCACTATCTAGCAAAAGCTAACGAAACATAGACCGGGAAGGCCTAAGATTACATTGACTTTGACTATTCAATTGAAATTACAAATACAGCTATGGGACAGTCAGCTGTGGGCTTCCACAATTTTATTGTCCATAGTACTTTATTTTACTAAATAATACGATATTATACAAAATTATCTTATATATATTTCATACCATTAGGTTCATACCATTCCAAAACTGAAAGAAATTACGGTAAGCTTTATTTATATCTAGATGGCCAACTATGATCAATACGATCATAGTCATAACAGCGCGTTTTGAGAACTTCATAACTTGGACATTTCATTTCAAGCTAACAAGTTCTTAACAATCTCATGGTTGGTCTGCTTTACACGATCATAGTTGGCCCCCAGGTCCGTCCGTTGATCTTAAACTATAGTGTTTATAATATTATTGTCAAGAGATACATATAATTCCAAATTTGATTTAGAGTAAGAAGAAATATTGTAGAAATGCGCTCTGAATTTAAGCTCGTCTAAGACGAAAATCGTTTGGGAATTTGCATGCAACACGAGACTGCAATGTCTAGATCTTGCTGCGAGCGGTCTTACTGCGTAGACTGGAATGCTTATTTCATTAACCCAATACTAGGGATGTGAGTCTCTCAGTTTTGTGCACGTGCACGTTGCCTCTGTATGCGTAAGCCCAGAAGCGCTCTACGCACACAGAAGTAATTTGCACGTGCAGCTACATATGAATTAGTCCATGCCATCTTCGTGAGATTAGAAAACTGTGTTTAAATGCTTTAGTTTGTGTAAAAATAGCCGTAATCGATAGGTGGAAAAGGCAGAGTAATTAGGCTTCATTAACCAAGCATTTATGGTCATTAAGGTATATCGTTAAAATAAAAAAGATGATGTCTGGAGTTGAATGCAAAAATGCATTGAAAATCAAAATGATTAGTTTAATTTCCACGCTCAAAATGATTTATTTGGTAAGGAACTTACTAATGTCAAATAACTGACCATCGGTTCGGAATCTAGCCATTTGAGAAGAACCGGCGAGAAAATCTGCTGGTCCGAAATTTTTGAAGTATGGTCTTGCAAAAGACCATACTTTAAAAATTTCGAAACTTTTAAACTTTACTCTATTTTAGGGAAAGAGAACACGTGCTCAATATAAAACCAATATTTGCAAGCGTTTTTGATGAACAGTAGCGAAAACTTAGCGAACAGTGTTCCGTATGTTTCCATTATATTCCCAGTATATTGTAGGGATTAGCTGGGAGCGTGCCGTTGCGTTGTTAGAAACTACCAGTATTTCAGCCCGTATTTAAGGCTTCGTCACAAAAAAGATGGCAACGGAAGAGCGGCTCCAACGTGTGTAATAGGATCTCAGAATAAGTCAGGCTAGTTCTAATGCTCATATACTTTATGACGGCTTATCACGTGCTTCTTACTGACACTGAATATATGATCTCGTATATGTGAGAAATATGCTATGAAATCGAATTTCAGTAAGCGTTTAAGAATTACACGGTAATTGCCGGCAATCTAGTGGTCAAAGAGAAAGTATACATATTAGGTGATTGCTTTTATGTCACTGCTAAGGTGTGAGTTGGTATTCTGTATATTTTTATTTTGTTGCTTCGTTGATGCAGCGTCATGGGTTATATTGTGTGTTGTTTACAAAGGTATTATGGCGTTGACAAAAAATATAAACCGCTATGTGTCGCGTCGTTGGATGATGCGTAGGTGCTAAATTCGACGTTCAACAAAGGATTACGACCTTTATTGCAAAATGAATGATATCTTACCGGAGGGTGAGGTAAAAGTCGAAAAAGATGATACCGTGAAAGTTTCCTGTATATGTAGGGATAGCTGATGTCACGCGGTTTCACCCGCGTAGTTCCCATTCCCGTGGGAGTACGGAGATAAAATATAGCCTATGTTCCTCGCTGATCTAGGTATTCATTGCTGAAAGAATTTTCAAGATCGTTTGAGTGCTTTTTGAGCCAATTCGTTACAAAAATACTTCCATACAAATAATTCCTGTTTATAGTATAGATGGTGAAATCACCTACGGTTTTTTGATACCATGAAGGATTCCGCCTGATGGGTATAGGATATTCCGTAATGCTCTACCTCTCGTCTCTATTTCTCTACGTTAAAAGTTAAATTTGAACGAAATCCTTGGATTTATTTATCCGGTGCCAGCATACATGCAAATAAAATACGATACCACTTTACGCGAGCTGGAATATGAATTCTTTTTATTTAACTGGAACGTTCTCTTTACGTGTGAATTGTACAAACAAAGTAAATAAAGAACTTATTCGCAACCAATATTTTTACTTGTGTTAATTTTCTGTAAAACTAAATGTAGGTCATCATAATTCAAAGGCACTAGAGGGTATCAGAATGAATATGTTATTCGAATATAAAATGCTTTCGGCAATGTGACGTATATTTACTTTGATGACTGTTTAAATCTAATATATAAAATTTCCATGTCATAATGTTAGTTACCGTACTCCTCCGAAACGGCTGGACCGATTTCTATGAAATTTTTTGTGCAGATCATTTAAGTTTGAGAATCGGCCAACATCTATTTTTCATACCCCTAAATGATAAGGGTGACCACCCCAAAAAATATATGGCAATACAACGTTTGCCGGGCACAGCTAGTAATCATATAAACTATGTACATATTCCTCAAATTCCTTAAAATGATTATAAAGTTTGACTAAGAAGTTATTATACTGTTTGAACAGCATAATAATTTCTTAAAAAAAAAGTTTTTGCTTGAGTCTACATAAATAAAAATACTCTGTATTCAAATACACTGCGTAGTTTTTATCTACATATGGAATACGGTTATGTAGTCAACAATCAATACAATATAAATGACACAGTAACTAAATTGAATATCTCCCTTGAAAGTAGGTTTGTAGATAACCCATTGACCTACTTTTCAAAATAGCTGTTGGTACACATATCGCGTGAAATGTAATTGAGAATAATAAAATAAGCAATTCAACTCAATAGAGCCGAGGTAACTAATTTACGTATAGTTGCAACTAGGGCTGCTTCTATATAACACGTAAGGTGTAAGTAATTTAAAAATAAATATTTATTCATAGTTGTTTGGGGGTGTTAAACATAGAATACCCTTCACCAAGTTAGTGTAACTATTTATCACAAGATGGCGTTATATCTTTTTAGATCGCGCTGTCGAAAGTCTCTTTTCATATCGAATATAGCACACACATTTCCTTTCATTGTGGTCGAACCAATAAATTCCAGGACTGCCCATGTTACGGTGTTTTATTCAACCAACCAAGGTCTGTTTCGACTGATCCTGGCTCCCAGGTCTAATTTGTCATATAAATTTGGTCCTTCGAGCCGGATCTTCCGGTAAACCTTTGTCTAACTATTGGCCTACCGAAGGGTAAAAATTGAATTGAATAAAACCAAAAAAATATTATTATGGTAAAGGGGGGATACGAAACAATGCTACCAAAAATATTTAGGTAACGCAATACAACATTCAATAGCGCGATCCATTTCACTTACGACATCTACTTACAATTAGTGAAACTATAACATACTCATAACAGGTACGATTCGTACAATAATAATGCTCCATTATTTAAAACAAAACTATTTGAATTAGATCTTTATACGTTTCATACCATAAAGAAATTATAAAAGTATTGACACCCATAATATATATGTAAACAATAATGTTGTTAATATATATAATAGATTTATTTTATAATCGCAACTAGTCGGTTTAAAGAATCTTTAAAAGCATTACGTTATTTGTATTATAACACAAGCAGACGTCACGTGGTTTCACCCACGTAGTTCTCGTTCCCGTGGGCGTACGGGCATAAAATATAACCTATGTTACTCGCTGATAATATAGCTATCGTATGCTGAAATATTGTTTTAAATCAGTCTAGTACTTTTTGAGCCAATTCGTTACAAACTTACTTACATACAAATCTTTCCTCTCTATAATAATAGTATAGATTTACTTAAAAGTGTTTAAAGTACCTAATAGAAAAGTTCCAAAAATGTGGGTACGTTCGACAGCCCTATTCCTACTTTTACTGGGAGCGTCCTCGATGCACAGGTGCCGAGATAACCGGGACACGAGGCACTCTCAGTTTAAAATACAAACGGGACCCGATGCAAATTTAATCAGGAACTTGGGATGCTTTACTCGAACCGTGTTGCGGGTATAGTTCCGTTTAGTGAATAGATTGGCGTGACATGGCTACAGCCCTGCGATTTGTTTTCTTAAATGCTTGGTACGTACACAGCGTGATGGTGTGTATAACAGCTTACTGTACATGACTCACCGATGGGACATTATAATATGAAAGAAACAGGTTGTATGTGAGAATGATAGGTAACGTGTGAGTGGATGACAGAAAGCCGGATGGTGTAAGATGTCTTTCTGTAACGTTCTGGTCTTTCGGTGTAAGATGCGTCCGTCTTTCTGTCTATTTATTTATATAAGTTTAAAAAGACGAAGTAAAGCTGATTCATTTAAACATGTATTTGTAGTTATGGCTCTTAATCATCTTCGATGAAAAACACCTCTGCTTGGGTAAAGAGAGGTTGCCCGAAAGGGTTTCGGGGATCCTGAGATGGTGTGAGCATATTTTTTTGTTTTGAGATTTTTACTTCAATCCAATAGTACTACTAATACTAGTACATGTCTTATACATATAAGCGACATGAGTCCTACACACACGAGTAGCACAGATATTCGAAACATTTTAAGGGTTGTCTTGTTGGTGAATTTGTTAAACATGTAATTCTAAACAAATTAATAAATGTCTACTGCTGGGCATTAATCTCTTTCATGGCTCCGCAACACCTTGGAGAGATTATAATATTATAATAATTCTGCAGCTATTGCAACTTAAGCTTACCACTCAATGAAACTAGCTTTCCAACAATGTTTTTACCGTAAAGTTGATTGAAAAATCGAATGATCTTAGTTGGGCGAGGTCTGAGCCCATTTATCAATGCATTACAGATTGTATAATTTACTACTCATATGGTCAATAAAGCTCTCAATAAAACTATATTAATATATATATATATATTAATTCTTATTTTGTTAAATTTTATCTGAGTTTACACTTTAAATAGACAATAAAAAACTTCTTACCGTAATTTTGCGTCATCATGTGTAAAGAACTCGTAAGTTCATTAGTCTTTTGTATGCTCATCCCCAATTTTGTCTTACCTACATCCTATGTTAAACTCACCTTAATGTCGTCAGTTAATAAAATTAGACCGTATTTATGTGGACGTATAGTCGACATTTGATTGCCAATATCCGTTCGTTACCGGCAGCGTATTAATCAATGCTTCCTGCGTCACAGACCAGGGCAATACAGACACATGCATAATAAAAAGTAAGGAAAGGTAAAGCATTTATAGGAGGGATTGATTTTATTTTTTATTTATTCATTTATTTCAGTCAACTGACTATAATTTGTTTGGAAAATAATTACTTATATCACATGATAGAAGTTCATGATAGTACCTCTTGTTTTTATCCGCGTGGGATTAACAATGAAAACTAGGTATGTTAATCAGAGATTTTCCCGTTTTTTACTTACTTACGTACTTCGCCCCTATTTGTCGCAGCGTGATGTTATGCCTTCCTCGATTAATGAACTTGTCAATACAAAATATATTTCAATTCAAATCAATAGTTCCTGATATAAGCTAGCGCAACGAAATATAGAGATTTGCAACGATTTTAAGGAAGATGTATATGACGCGAATAAGTTTGTCACAGTCAAATTATTACGGCAATAAGACCTCATCATTCCAGGGGCCTACCATCATCGGCTTAAGCAGAGCGTATTGAGGAATTCTTAGCTTTGAAGATTCACTTTGTGATACAAATATTAAAATGTCAATGGTAAGAAGTTAGTAAGCCGTCATTGCTTTATCGATGAAAGTAACCTACTTTCATCGATAAAGCATGACGGTCCTCAGGTCGGCAAAAATAAGGCTATTTGAAAAGTTTGGTGTATCAACCGATCATTATGCTGAAGCAAACGCTGTCTAAATGCCATATTTTGTTATTTATGTATGTTCGCTACGTAGGATATGTCTAATATTTACTTACACTTTAAAATAAATACGTCACACATTGTATTAAGAGATGCATGAATGTGGATGAAGCGAAAGAAGTATGTAAGGATCGTAGCATGTGGCAAACGGTAGTCTCTGCCTACCCCCATGGGATACAGGCGTGAACATATGTATGTATGTATATTATGCATGCTACAATACTCTAAGCGAAATTCACTTTGCACTACAAATAACTCGCTAAGAAGCACTGTACTGTATTGACAGATTGCTTCGATTCGAAGCGTAGTTTCTCAGTTGCTTTACTGCCGTACCACCTTAGCTATATACTGGGACAGAGGGTCAACTACGAACCATTTCCCGGTTTCAATACGTTGCATTTCCACATAAATAAACGGTATTCAACCATCGACCTTTAGATCGAGGCGCCAGAAACAATTCAATTGAATGGACCTATTTACTTTGCTTGAATACAAACTTTGGTCCTATTTTTGCGGGCTTAACCTTTGGCTTGGGGTGGGTTGGCATTTAGAACTTAAACAATGCACATGAACTAGTACAACATCTATATATACAGATAAATAAAACTGAACTGTCTGTTTTTGTAATTCCAAAATAACAGCTTTTCAATAAATGCATAGGAAAAACGAATTTTAATTATTTTTCTTTGTCTGTTTGTTCAGGCTAATCTCCGAAACGGCTGGAACACCGATTTTAACGGGACTTTCACTGGCGGATAACTATTTTTACAAGGAGTTACTTAGGCTATTTTTAATTTAATAAAAACATTCCGGTTGCGCGGGACACCCGTACAATTAAGTATACGCGGGTGATACCGCGGAGCACAGCTAGTTTTCACATAAAAATACACGTTGTTGGCTTGTTGTTAGAGAATATTTGTTACAATAAATTTTTGAATTTGAAATTGAGCAAGAATTTTCTGATGGTGTATTTAACTTGTACTTAGTTTTCGAGTCAGTGGCAATTTTACCACTGTCCTGCCTTTCGAGGGCCTAAACTGAATATGTAATATATTTTGATTACGTGGGGGCGATTTTGTATTTACAGTTAATTAAGAGTTTCAGTCGGTAACCTTAAAAAAGACGTTTCTCTGCCAAACTTCTATCGTTCTATATATAATCCTTTATAGGAATGAAAAATAACGAGACAGACATACTTAGAACTTATATATACTTAGAGCTGTGCGTTGTCTTAATTTCGCGGAAACCTAATAAAAAAAGTAGCCTTAGTTACTCTTAGAAACATCAGCTATCTGCCATTAAAACTCGTGTTAAAATCGGTCCGGCCTTTTCAGAGATTAGTCGGAACAAACTGACAGACAGATAAAAAAACTATTTTTTTTTATTTGAGTACAGTAAAACTGTTAGGAATTACAAAGATACACTTAAATTTTATTTATCCTTATAGATTTAACTTCCATCTTTCAGTAACTCTTAGATACTACATAGCCTTGGTTGACAAGTTACATAATAGTACTTGCCCACCCAATGGTTATGACATACACATTTTTAGCGAAAGTCACGTTCTGGCCATTATATGGTAACTTTAGCCATTTAATTAACTCAATGATGGCCCGAATTGGCTGTGGGCCTTTGTTCCTTTGTTATCAGTAGTTTGGTGTTACTTTGTACAAGACGTTTTGCCCAAGGTGTTTTAATCAATTTGTCTGTTAAATCAACAAATATAAGTGGTGTAATTTGAATGTACTATGAGTATATCTCTGCTATGGTGGGTAGTATTAGTACACGTTCGGGGAATGCAGGTGTGAGCATATGTATATAGATATATTAAAAGCCTTGACCACTTTCTTATTTTGTTCTCGTTCAACTTACGTTAATTAAAAAACTGCTTAAATGTGCCATTATTTGTACTTCTTCTACAAATACGCATAATATTGTAAAGGACGAACACGCCTCTTACCTCAACAACTGGCCGGAGATAGCCCTGGATCGGAAGTGTTGGAAAGAGGGAAGGGAGGCCTTTGCTCAGCAGTGGGACACATCGGGCTCTAAATAAAATAAATAAATAAATTGTAAAGAAGTAGATCAAGCACTGCACAGCTATACTACATTTTGTCCTAGTAAAGCCTTCTAGGCTTACGAGGTGTAATATTTATCCTACGCTACGAAATAATATCTCTCATTAAGAAATACAAATATCACTGAAATAATAAAGGCCGCTATCTAATTAATTAATGAATTAATTATTCTTTTGTGTATCGTTATGCTCAATTTAACAAATACTAAACACGAGACAGTTTTATTTCGCAATAAAATTATAAAGTAACGAAATTTTATCGTAGCAAAACAATAAACTTTGATGCGCATTTATATAAGTCTGTAAATTTGAACCTTATCATACTAGATAATATAATTTTATGCTAGAATTATTAAATTATATGGAATAATAAACAAAATTTACGCTTTGGTAACTTTTTATAACGCCTATCATCCCTCAAGGCATTTAATGAAGTTATTGAAATACATCTTTCTTAACATGAAAGTAGAGTGAATGCAGTGGAAATGCGATCGTCACGAAGTATTTATGGGGTCACCACAGTAGATCGAATGAAAAATAGTGTGTTAAGAGACAGTTGCAGCTGAAGAATGGTGTGGTGACCAGAATAGAAAGAAATATGTTGAGACGGTTTGGACATATCGAAAGGATGAGCGAAAAGCGATCAATGAAACAAATTTATATGGCGATTTATATGCCCGGAAGTGTCGGCAGAGGGCATCCAAGGAAGAAGTTCTAAGTTCAAATTAATAATATTACTATTAACCGAATGAAATGTATGATAAGAGATGCATGAATGTGGGTGAAACGAAAAAGTATGTAAGGATCGTAGAATGTGGCGAACGGTGGTCTCTGCCTAACCCCAAGGGATACAGGCGTGAGCATATGTATGTTTCTCTTAAGATCTTCGCAATCTCTTTTACAGGGAAAAGCGATAATCTGGATTAAACCAATTGTTCACATCATTAGCCTTCTGACTGACTTGTAACGATTACATACCTCTGCTGCAATTAAATGCATTCAATTCATACATCCTTAAGTTTTGTGTTCTCACCACTTGCAGATCCTTGATTCAACAATATAATCAAGGTAGTAAGCATTTGTGATATTCTTTTTTTTATTGCAATCTACAAAATCGGCCAAGTGCGAGTCAGATTAGCCCAGGGTCCATCTATAAATACGATATATATATATATATATATATATATATATATATATATATATATATATGAAATATTCATTTGATTCTGTTTTTAAGTATTTGTTGCTATATCGGTAACAGGAAAACCATTTGTGAAAATTTAAATTGTCTATCACCGTTCATGAGATACAGCCTGGTGACCAACCGACAGACGGACAATGGGGTCTTAGTTATAGAGTCCCGTTTTACACTAAAAACTAATGCTCCATAATGAATTTGTATACCGCTCATAGTATACCCGTGAGCGTGGTGCCAACAAATTAGCGGTGTTACAATTGAATCGATACATATCTATGATCTCAACATAAATCAACACAGTGTACCTTGTATCTCCTTGTTTGATCTGTGCTTGTGTAACGTTGGGCTTTCTACGCTATGTTACAAGATATACGGTGATAAATTATTACTGTTGGTTCGTGGTACAGTTGCTTTTGTGCATATCGATTGGTCACAGAACACGAGCAACCTTACTCGAAGACCAGTTAACCGTCACTGGGTCCATGTTCTACTTATTGAGTTACTGTTTACCTTTTATTTACATATAATCCTGACAACTACTCGTATATATATATATATTGAAATCTGGATGAGGCCCAAAGGATCGTGGATTTTCGCTTGACTTACAGAGTACGTGACCGCTAAGCAATGCTTCAGAATAACTGGAATTGTCCTCTAGTGTCAAGATACCTGTATCGGCGTATCTACATCAGAAAACAGTGTATTTCACGATGGATCATATCAGATAGGTGCCCAACTATAGAAAAAGGCCAACGCAGTAAAACGATACTAAAATAAATTTGGATGGTATCGCAATTTTTGCGTCAAAAGTAATTATAAAATCAATTAATTACAAGTTAGGTGGTGTCGAACACGTTGGCGTAGGATAATGGCCCGAGCCCTTTGTCTTGCCATATTATTAAAGCCGGGAAATTGATGGCTCCGTCGTCATTTACAAACTAAAGGACATGGTACACTACAGCGCCCCTAGTTTCAACAATAGCGTTTTTATACGTAAGTGTATGTCACCAGCAGGACTACGTGCTTTCACTGAAGAGTTATACTCTTGTCGGTGCAGCTGATGAAGCTCCCTTCACTTGTTCCTGTCCAGAGCTGCTTCTTTGTCCTCCTTATACTACGTGACGTTTATTGTATCCTTCAATTGTTTGGTATAGCTTCTTCGATTTTTTTCTCTTCTGTTTTTTATACTCAGCACTAATGTTTACTTTTCGTTTACTCTTCTTAGCACCTTCTCTTTCAGGCCACCGTTTTCGTAAACTACACTCGCTAGCGTCACTTGCAATATTTGTATAAGATGATTTTAGTTCTTCACGTCACCGCTAGGTGTCGCTGCACAATTTCTCATACAAATGTTCGGCTTAGACGCTAGTATAGATAACAAAAACGGTGTCAAACTCGTGATAGGGGTTCAGCCCAACTTATTCTTTCCATCCTCCTCCAGCACCACATCTCGAAAGCTTCTAATACTTCTCTGTGCCTTTGCGTTAGTGACCAAGTCTCACACCCATACAATGCTATTCTCTATATGAATAATTTGATGAATTATCACTCGAGAATAATGTTGACAAAATACTATTAAGCTTAATTACTCAAGAGTAGATGAAAACTTCCAGTATGAAGGATTCCCCATACAAAATTCATCGCCTATTAACCTCTTGTAGAGGTTTTTTTTGAGCAATTATAAATTGAATTTTTTTCTCTACTATCATCAGATATTTTTTTAACTTAGTTTAGAATAATGTTGACAAAATACTATTAAGCTTAATTACACAGCAGTAGATAAAAACTTCCAAAATGAAGGATTCCCCATACAAAATTCATCCCCTATGAACCTCCATTAGAGGTTTTTTTTGATCAATTATAACAAATTTCTTTGAGCTATTATAAATCGTAATTTTTTCTCTACTATCATCAGATATTTTAGGGATTTTTTTAGTTTTCCACCATACGGATGTAAACTCCTACATGTTATTAAAAACCGTATCAAGATCAAGCCGTCATAGAACAAGGCAAATAAAATCATATTTTATCGAAATGGCGGCTTCAACGTATACTATTTAAAGGTTCATATAATAAACATACAAGATGGGAAACGGATCCTCTCGCATGACAAGGCGTACGGATAAACTTAATTAAATTAGTTTGGTGGGGTGTGTGATTTCAACTATTCCCGTGGGTGTTAATTATCGTTTACATGAGAACTCTGTACTCGACCACCGGTAGATGTTTAATCAAGTTTAACTGTACATAGTCTTGAATTTCTACGATGTATTTATGGGTATTTGAGCAGGTATAACAATTACTATGAGTTGAGTTAGTTCATATTATTAATTTATTTCGTCATCTAGTCACGCCAAGAGTTCTACACGTAAAATTGATTCAATTAGGTTAATAATCATCTCATTTATTGATCTCTTGATTTCATGAACAACTTGCTTAACTTATCTATTATAAAGAGGAAGGGTTTATAAGTATGTTTGTAACGAATTGGCTCAATAAGTCCTGTGCGGATTTAAAAAATTCTTTCACCATTAGAATGCTACATTATCATTGATACTCCCACGGGAGCGGACACTACGTGGGTGAAACCGCGTGACGTAAGCTAGTTTGCGTATAAAATCCGCGTTTGCAAATATACATGTCCGCGGCTACCAATATTATAATCAAGTAAGTTGGTGCTTATCGTGAGAATTGGGTGTTATGACACCTTTGTGTATTTTTAAGGAGAGAGTTTATTGGGGTAGGAGTATGTTACGTCAAATTATGTAACTCAATTATTGCAATGGAAATTGTTGATGTCCTACTAAAGCCATTTAAGGTGCAAGCAACTATATATTTAAAAACACTATATTACTTTTATGATGGATGAGAGGTACGTGTTTTATCGTTGTGCATACATGTATAATGTTAACCGTAATATTGACTGTTTTATAAACACAACAATGACTCGCCATTTAGGGTTTTAAATTCTGATTTTTTATAACATACCAATTTGAATTAGTATTTACCTGCGATCTCTATGACGTGCTGTTTTGTTTTTATAACCCCACAGAAATCTAAAAAGTTTCGACATAGGAATTGACGTTAATTCAAACATGTAAGTGCCAAAGTTTATTCAAAATAAAATTAAAAAAGTAAGCTTCAAAAATAATATAATAAGTGCAATTATGAATTAATATAATTGCAGTTAGGTATTTTGAATAAACATAATAATAATTAATATAATTATTTAAAAAAGAAACAAATATCTTCACGGTTATTTTCTCATGAGGCGCAATAATCCTAGCGTCGTAGCTCAAAGTAATAACTCTAGCGTCTTCCAACAAACTATAGACAGAATACTCTAAGCCCGAAGTCGTTACAAAGTAGGTCTCGTTAAAAATATTATTTTCTCTAATTGGTATACCGACCTAATTTTCCGCGGGACCATAATATTTGAAATATTGAGCCCAAGTTTGGAATAATGTCCCTAATTTCTGTACTTAAGTCGCAACAGTGAAGTTTATCTCGGTAAGATATAAATGAAATTAAGTATTTGTTGTAAATTATCAAGTTTATAATGTTTTGGTGAGTATCTAGGAAATATGGGCCTATATAACTATAGTCCTGACTGTACCTCACCTCATTTCTAATATGCAAAGTACTTCGGGACATTGTGTATGAAGATTTTTTGAGAAGGCCACAACGTGACAGCAAGAATTCAGGACATTTTTTAGCGCGTTTGAGTACGGGGTGTATTACACTCAAGCCCGCTAAAGCCCGCTTTTACCTATTACAGTAAAATATAGCTTAAGATAGTACTTCGTTTAATATCTAGAATGGTATATATAACTCGTTAATATATGTATGGTATATATACCTTAAATATTTGAATAGAGATGAGTATATAGTTACCGTGATGGGTATATCACCGGTTCTCTCAGACAGTTTATTTGTTAATAATAGCATAAAGATAGATAGTTATTCACTATCTAAATATGAAGCCCAAGATTACATTCTCAGGTTAACGTAAACTTATCTCAGCGTCTCGTCAGGATTAGCATAGCATCTCGTAGCATTCGGTTGTATTCGTATACTAGCTGTGCCCTGCGGTTTCACCCGCGTAGATTTAATTTCATGCCCGTGGAACCCTAAATTTTTTTTAATCAAGTTACTCCTTGTAACATTAGCTACCTGCCAGTGAAAGTCCCGTTAAAATCGGTCCAGCCGTTTCAGAGATTACCCGGAACAAACAGACAGAGAGACAAAAAAAATTAAAATTTGTTTGTTTTATGTTAGTGCCGTATATACTTTCATATGCATTTAGTGAAAAGCTGTTATTTTGGAATTATAAAGAGACACTACAATTTTAGTTATCTGTATAGATTACTTCATATAGCTTGCTAGGCAGCATCATAGCGGCATCACCTCGGCTCAAAACATGCTCTGAGAATAAAGCAAACGGTGACGAACCTTTGTCGAGTTCATATGTTTATTGATGAGAAAAAAACCGGGAAGAAATTCAACAAATTGATGACAACCACCACTTATCAACTCATATCCTTATCTCGTGTTATTTTGGGGCAGTGTAAAAAAAAACATCTACAAGCAACACCCCACAAGTATGACGTTAATGCTAGCTATTGCTCAACCATATCAAAGTGTGTGTGTGGGTCTGTGAGTAATAATCGTTATTAATATAGTCGTAATCACAAGCCATGACTAATTGATAGAGATTGATCGCTAGCCATTAGCTAATAAACGACGCTCCATCTTCCCGCAAGTCTGTCTGATTGACAACATAACTTTGCTTAAGCATTTAACATTTATAATAGACAAGCTTGCCGTCACTTGATATTTCGGATATTTAAAACAATTGCTAAACAATATTCCATTTACATCAGTTACTCGATACAGACGAATGGAAGAAATTGTATCGGTTACACCGACAAGAGTCAACTCTTAAATTTATGATGATGGTGAAATCATCTATTCTATACATTCTATGCAGATACATAAAAATGAAGTGTCTGTAATTCCTAAACAGCTTTTCACTAAATGTATATGACAGTATATAAGGTACTGAAATAATAAAACCATTTTTTTTTCTGCCTGTCTGTGTTTTTTCGGCTAATCTCCGAGACTTTAGACTAAGCCGGCTAATAGCTTATGTCACGAGTACGGAGAGTAACATAGGCTACTTTTATTTAGCAAAAAAAAACATAATGTTCCGCGTGTCACCCATGAAATTAAGTCTACGCGGATAAAACCGCGGGGCACTTCGAGTATTCAATAAAAATTAAAAGATTTGGATGAATGCCTTTTTAATCGCAATAAGCTCGCCCTCTATTATAATGGCATTTCAATACAACTTGCGAAATGTTGGTGTGCTAAAAGTAGTCCTCTGTCCCTACCACTTCGTGAATACGTTTAATTTGTCACTTTGATCGAAAGGACTCAAAATTGTCTTAAGAACCAAAGCATTTTTACGATACCTTTTCATAAAAGTCACTCTTTAAATCAATAAGATTAATTTGATCGGTAAATAAATATAGCGTATACTAAATTTTCCTATACAATATTGTTCCTTTTCTATAATGGGAATATAGAAAAGGAACAATATTGTATTCTTAAATAATTGTGTTGTATATATTGTGATGTATTCTTAAATTGTGATGAAAAGATGTATGTAAATTGTGATGTATTCTTAAATATGCAAACAACACCTTGCCACACTGGATCAAATTAAGGCTTTGCACCGCTTTGGTGTAATATCGCGCGAAGAATAAGTAAGCATTCAACGTTACTCCCGAAAAAGAAACCGGTGACATTCAGCTTTTGTAATCTCATAAAAGAATATTTGGGAAGTCGTTTAGTGTTGCAATTTTATGAAAGGATCCTCGGATTATTTTGGGGTTTTCTCTTCCCAAAATAAGATTAAAACAACCAAAGAACGGTAAGATAAAGAATATTACACCCAGCATTTTAGAATAAGTGGCACAACTTTCTGAATCACATTTAATTTAGTCGTGTTTGGTTTAATCTGGTCTCGGAACTTCACGGTCCGACCTCCGTAATTATTTTTTGACATGGAAATAACCATCTGCAAAATAAGTTGAGCTAAGCACCCTTATAAGACGATTCACCTTATCCCGAAATATATTTTGTGGTAAATACAAAGTCGGGCTACAAATTGAATTTATCACATTTCTTTTGAGTTTTATTTCACACAGGTTTATTTTTATCAGCTTGCCGATTATTTATGTAAGATGAGAATGAAAGAAGATTGTTGAATTCAAAAAGAAAAGAAGATAGGCTTAACTTAAAATAATTCAGTATCATTAGCATTAGCAGTATAGCTAATGGAACTAATGTTTAAGCCTTGAATACATAATACTAATCGACGGTAAAATTTAAAAGTGATAAAAACATATTTATCACCCAAAAATAAAATGTAATGGGATGTAAAATCACAGAGTCAACTTGCTAACGAGATTATCCAACATGCACAAAGGCTTATTATTACATGGACCGTGTCACTTCCAACAAAATATCATTCATACGAGCAATATCGTCGGACAAAATGCTTTATGCAAAAAATGGCTTTTTGATTAAAAATCAATTCAATAACGGACCTTTTACATAGTTTGAAAAAAGAATTTGAATACCATAAAAATGAAATAGACGAGGCTGGGCTATAAATATTTCTACGTGAGTTTGGCATTTTTTTCGAATGAATTTTTGGTGTCGCTTTGTACAAAAGAGCAACATTTAGCGAAAAAATTCAAAAATATATATTGCTATCTGGTTTAGCTTATTTCCTAAGTACTAAATAAGCTGTTTAATTTTTGATATCCATAGCAAATGCTGCGGTTTCACACGTGTACAATTTTTGCGTATTAAGCTTTTTTACGTTAGAAGTTCTATGAAGAAGAAATCTTTGTTTCAGAATAAAAAAAAAATTTTGGTTTTAATTTTTTTATAAAATCAGTGATAAATTAGCCGTCGTTATTTGTTCAAAATGTGTTGGTTCTCAAATGATATTCAACTGAAGGAAAAAGTACTAATAAATATAATTTTCTCGTCACCGAAGGTTGTGCGAAAATCTATGAAACATTCGACTTATTGCCTCCCGAGGGTCGTGCAAGTCGGAGTGACTTTCGTGATCAAATTCACTGGATATCATCTCTTTATTTGACTACGAGAAACAAGGTTTTCAAATGATAGATCTGAGGTTTATTCCACGCGTGAAAGTCTTCGAAATATTGCTTCGCTACGTTTTATTCTAGTGTCTAAGGAAAAGATTCATGAATTAATTTGAATTAAAATTTGAATATTGTGAACAAAGAATTCAGCGAAATTAGAAAAGCGGCAATATTGCGGCAAATCTGTATCATTTGTAATCCGAATACTTTGCGTTCCACAAGAGGATAACATATATTATCTACAGCCACAATGCATGTTAAGCGCTTCAAAAGCAATTATGTGAAAATTGCAAACATAAGGACAAAATGCTAATGTCCTCATAAAAAATGTGACACAATTCTGCAGTAGCTCTGTGAAATACATTGGAGCTGGCACGTAGAGGCTAACTGCGAATACAAATATACTGGGCTTAAACATGTGTAGCACTGCATTGAAGGGTTAATTGTAATAATTGCAGGCTGTAGCACGTGAACGAGGACTGGTTGGTTATGTATTAAAAGAACTGCAGTGTAGTTGTTTAATTATTTCACAAGATGGCGCAACTTGTCAATTAGATCGCACTAACGTTACGTTTGCTTGGAATTATAAATACTTTCTTTTATAGCCGACATTGGTTAAACATAGTCGTTCGCTGCTCCCTAATTATTTTATACGTGTATGGCTTAGTTGTTCCTTGTAACATCAGCTATATGACAGTGAAAGTCCTATTCAGTTGTTTCAGAGCGTAGCCGAAACAAACAGACAGACAAAAAAAATGTACCGTATATTTTCATGTGTATTTAGTGAGAGCTGTTAATTTGAAAATACCAACAAACATACAATTACACTTATTACAGATATAGATTACTAGATTAGGTCCGCGTGGAATAGTTTTGAGCAAACACTAACCCGCGATTGGTGTTAGCGTGGCTGTCTAATACTGAAAATTCTTCAATTTGGACTAGAAGTTCTTGAGATTACCGCGTTCAAGCATATAAATAAACTCTTCAGCTTTATATATGAAGTACATACGTATAGTAGATAAAGTACGTAATTCCCATGAGAGCTAATTAGTCGTAGTTTTCTAGTGGTTAATACTTAAAGGAGTATTAAAGAACTTGAAGAGAAAACCATTAAGGATTTACTTTATTGCTCAGAGTTATTCCGGTCTGATCCCCTCGTTTGATCCACTTTTTGTTATTCTTTTGTTTTGATCCACCTTACTCGTTTATTATACATATTACTTATTTTTAACATATTTTTGTTTTTGTTACTGATAGTCAAAACACGGTTAATAGATGACAGGGCTATCCCAGCTTGACAGGGTGGATCAGAGTGGCATAGAAAATAATTATTGATTAAAATGTATCCCCCGGTGGATCATAAATGTCGATAAGAACGGCATAACTCATTACTTATGGTCATTCTTAATAAATATTGTTTATTTCAAAACTTGTGGTTCTTTATGCAGATAGTTCCCAACTTTAATCCCTTTCGCTGCACAAAGACGCCGTGCCATTTCACAAACTATTGTTTTTATCCTTTTCTGCTTACTTTATTAAGAAAATGCAATTTTGCGTGACAAATTGCAAATGTTTGAGAAATACAAAGGAAGCAGGACAAACCAATTATTGAAATAAGTTGAAAAGTAATCACAGCACGGTTGAGTTGTGGAGGCATGAGCAAATGGTATGTTTATGCATCGCCTTATTTTCATTAACTGAAAATTTCAGGCATGAAAATGATACAAAGCATATTTTATTTCGACCGATGCGTATAACTTATGTACAATCTTCTCAAAATATTAAGTGACAAATATATGTGTGTATATACAGAACAATTACAAAAGATTACAGAATAATTAAGAAAAAATATACGATGCATATAACTAAAAAAAATGTCTGTTTGTTTGTGGCTCTCTATACTTAACTCTGATTCTTAATACTATGCGGTTACATCTAGTAAAAGGGCACAATTTGTCTCTCCCGTTCGATATTCGGAAATATCCGTCTGCGGCTTTCTGAAATATACACTTAACTGGGCAATTTGCAGTTTCATGAATACCTATCTGAGTAAAACAGGTGCCGGTATACATCCTGCCAGCTTTAATCGGATAGCCTGTAATTGTGGTGCGACCACACACGCATACGACCTCGTTTTTGAACATAAAACAATGCATTATATAATAGTCATGTCAGTGAGGAGAGGATTCATTCCTTTAGCAATTATTAAACGGTATTAAGTGTATGTCTTAAGAGGTTCTTATCGTTTATTTTATGACACAAAAAAATCAAAATCGTTCGCGTTAAAATATTTTCTAGTTTACAAAAAAAAAAACGTTATACAAATACAATTATTATATGTGTCCCGCGGTTTTACACGCATAAAGTTAATTTCATGGGTGATCTGTGGAATTCTAACATTTTTATAGACATATAGATGTAAAGGTTATTATTTTTATAGATGTATAGATTATTATTTCAGACATACACTTAAATTTTATTGATCTGTATAGAATTTAATCCGATTTGAGATATAGTTGATTGAAAATTACTTGCCACAATTAAGATACCACGCCATCATACCACATGAAATTCCGTACAAAAAATCTGTCCATCCGTGATAGTACGCAGTAGGCTACATAAATGTATGTATGTATTGGAGAGATATTTTTGAAAACGACGTTATAATTAAATTCAGGGGCCCAACCATAATCTCTTATTGCAACGTTATTAGTTAAGAGTAAAACTATCATGGCAATAAGAGGTCTTGGTAATGCCAACTTCTCCAGTAAATTATAATATGACTTCACTAATGAACCTTGCCATTTCAGAAATATAACTTTGAAAATAACTTGCAGAAAATACTTCAAATATAAAAGAAAGTACAACAAAGTAAAGCACTCGTCACTCCACAAAAGGAATCATTAATATCGAAAAATCCGTTCTTCAGAGCGAATAATATTCTGCCACGTTGGCGTTTCATCCAATAACTAATAGAGAATTGTATAAATTGGAACAACCTGTTGTTATATTGGCAAAGCTTTCCTTTATTTCCCTTTTTAAGAGCAGGCTTGTTTTAATATTGAAGTCGTTAACCATCAATCCTTTTTTGTCAATTTTTGTAGAGTCCGAGCTATTTCTGTGAAAATACAGAACTATGTTTTTACGAAACTGAGTTTATCTCAGGACTCGCTGTGCCACCCGCGTAGATTATATTCATTCCCGCGGAACTCTAAATGTTTTTTTTAATGAAAGTAGCCTAAATTACTCCTTGTAACTTTAGCTATCTGCCAGTGAAAGTCTCGTTAAAATCGGTGCTGCCGTTTCAGAGATTAGCTGGAATAAACAGACAGACGGAGAACAAAATTTTAAATTTGTAAAGTCTGTATCATGTATACTTTCTTATGTATTTAGTAAAAAGCTGAAATTTTGAAAATTTTGTTTTTTTTTCTTCATAATATTAGTATGCACAAGAAAAAACACCTTTCCGCACCTGTATCCTCTCTGAAATGAGTACCACTTCAGACCCTCGCTTCCTTCCAGCTCTTGAATCTTGCCCAAGTATAACTTTTTATAATTTATCGATTATGTAAGAAATATAATATAATATATTTGTATGTAATACTAGCTGTGCCCCGCGGCTATACCCGCGTAGACTTAATATCATGCGTTTATTTAAAAAACATTAGGAATACGCGGGTATTCCTAATGTTTTTTTAAATAAAAGTAGCCTATGTTACTCTTTGTGATATAAGCTATCTGTTAGTGAAAGTCTTGTTAAAATCGGCCTAGCCGTTTTAGAGATTAGCCGGAACAAACGTACAGTAGGACAAACAGAAAAACATTTAAAAAATCGATGTTAGTACTGTATATATAATATTACCATATGCATTTAGTGTAAAGCTATTAATTTGGAATTACAAACAGACACTTAAGTTTTATTTAACAGTATGTATAGATATAAAAAGACAGTCCATAAACGTGGCACCAATGCAAAACCACACTCTGTATTATTTGTCTCAGCACGTGCCAACCAAGAATAGCGTGAAACTTATCACAACTTTAAGGTATGCTCAAGAGAGCTCCTGGCTTTGTTACTATGGTTACGCTTTCTATTCGAATGGTAGTAAGGAAATTACATTTCCCGTCCTCGTTTGAAGCTATTTCTGACTCTCCTATATTTTGTAAATAGGCCTCGCGCCAACTTTGTTGCTAACATTATCATTGGGAAAAAACACGAATAATAGATTTTTCCGTCTCAATGCGCCTTAGATTGTCTAAGATGCTTTGGAAGTTTGAACATCGATAACTTTTTTATCAAATGACAAGGAAAATGATTGCGCGACACCTTCCCCACCGACAATAAGGTCGTATTTTTCCAAAACACCAGCTTCTGCCTGCGATTTCGTCCGCACTCTATAGTTCCTTTGGGCCTCTTCTTCTTCAAGAGCCTCTCCAATTAATGAAGGTTGGCAACCAGCTCTGAATATTTTCTGCCATCCCTTGCGAGGTGGAATAACTATGCAGTGCTCTTTATGCCGGTCCATTCGCAAACTTTTTCTGCGGCGAACTCCTCGTATTCCGGCTATTTTGACCATCATGATGAGTTGGAGCAGCTCATATCTTTTGTGACGAAAGACGTCCGAGATAAGCAACTTTCTCTGATTGATGACCTGCATAAGTTTCGATTCTCTTTGGGCTAACGCTGATATTTACCTGCAATTGTTTTGGCTGCGATTTTAAGTTGGTAATAAATTTCTACGTTAAAAAATCTGAAAAATAGTAATTCGATCAGCCCCTGAAAGTCAAATCAAAAATCTATTTTGATAGTAATTAATCACTCACCAAGTCAAAAGTCTATAACCGCCCTCTAGTTCAAGAAGAGATTAACCAAAGTTCCTCAACAATTACTTACAAGTTTTCGGTTAGGTATTTATGAAATTATGAAATAGTTCGTATTTAAGGGCGTTATTCGGTTTCCTGAGGAAGAAAACTATTTAATTATAAATTTGACTATGTAGGTTTTGCGATTCGAAAATATATTCGGAACTGCTAACCCTTTTATGAAATAAATTGGCGTTGGTTATACTGGACAATGAGAAGGCATGGCAAGGTGCATGTACTATGAGACAAGCTGTGCCATGCGGCACTCACCCGCGTAGATTTACTTTCGTTCCCACGGAATACTAAATTTCTTTTTTTTTAAATAAAAGTAGCCTTAGTTACATTAGCTATCTGCCACTCCAGCCGTTTCTAGATTACCCGGAACAAATAGACGGACAGATAATTTTGTTGAATATTACTTTTTTAAGTTAGTACCGTATATACTTTCATAATAATATGCATTTAGTGAAATTTTTTTGTTTTGGAATTACAAACAGACACTTCCATATATGCAGCTGTAAGTATAGATTACGTGTACGTACGATTGAAGCCGCGGGCGGAAGATAGTATTTAATAAGAAATATATTTAAACATAAATAGTAAATTAAACGATAATTACCTACATAAAACAAAATATTATGTAAATATAATGTTTTGTACCTTATGTTGATCAAACATTTTTATTTTATAAAAAAATTCTTTATAAAGTCTTTTTATAAAGAAATCTTTATTAAACAGACATACAAACAAAGTATCTAAAACGGCGATGGACTCACCATCTGTCACGTTGGCACTTAATCATCTTCGGTGAAAAGTGGGTGTTGTGATTACAACACCTCTGCCTACCCCTTCGGGAATAAGGCGTGAGCATATGTATGTACAAACAAAGCACATGTACATAATTCCTTATGCGGCACGATTCCAACGAAT
The DNA here is from genome assembly GCA_929442735.1 of Watsonalla binaria. NCBI lineage: Eukaryota > Metazoa > Arthropoda > Insecta > Lepidoptera > Drepanidae > Watsonalla > Watsonalla binaria. Next base: position 7,171,902 of record OV838932.1, read on the forward strand.
AATTGTATTATGTGCCAAGAAACTACTACTTTCACATTACTCTTTAAAAACCAGAGTTGTTATTTTCCCGACCACGTTTCGGCTGAGGCTCGTTTTAACCTTAAATTAAGATCTCGTGAGATTGTAATTTATTACTCAGAGGAACGATTTATATCATTAACATTCGCTGACCTTGGCTACTTGAAAGTAATATCAGACATTTTTACTTTAAAAACTGACGTAATTGTTTTTCTCTCCGATTTAAACAATGGATCTCTGGTTAAAATTACGAGTGGTCCCACTTGCCTGATAATAAAAATAAATAAAAATTAATCAGGCTTCTGGGCACGCGGGTCCAGTTAGCTAGCGGTCCCAGTCGCCTGTATCCTCCTTTTTTCGGCTACATATGACTAACAACCTAACATAAAGAAAAAAACATTTAACACCATGTATCAATATTTATTCCAAAAAAACAACAAACCATTTGGAATAACTTGCGCATATAAAAAATATATGAATAGTAAGTAATCGTATTCGTTTCTCCTATGGAACCATTGCGATTCAAAATATATACATTAGCAATTCTATTTTTGACCTTTTTGCATTTTATCCAGTACTTGTATGTTACTGGAATGTATTTTAGTATGTTGCATTATTTGCTTGCTAATTTATTCTCCAAACATTATTGGCCCACCAACATACTTAATTATCAGAATACTCTCTTGTTCAGGGGCCTGACCATGAGCTCTTATTGCAATTACAGTTGTGTAAGAGTGACATATGTATACACGTCAAATACATCTGTCTCATAATAAGAGTAAAACTATCATGCCAATAAGAGGTCATGGTAGGGCCCCTGATAATTGTACGCGCCAAGGGCATTTATATGGAAATTAAAAATGTACTACTGTTATGTTAGCGCTGTGCTATTGGGCTGTTGGGAACAAAGTCGTGGAGTGGGTAGGAATGAGCCCCATTCGACTCTTATGCTTCATACATATTTATATTTCATACATATTATCTCTCTTTCCATGCACGTAACGGTTGCTCTTCAGTTTTCATGCCTATGATAGTTCAAATTAAATAATCTAACATGATCTTAATTCTAGTTCATCTATACAGATAAATACAATTGAAGCGTCTGTTTTTAATTCCAAAACAGCTTTTTACTGTACCTACGGTTGTTTTTTTTTTGGTTCATCTCGGGAACGGCGGGACCTTAACGGGACTTTCACTATCACATAATTTGAAAAAAACAAATTATGATACTGGGAATTAAAGCACGAAACTACGTCTACGTGGGTGAAACGGCGGGGCGCAGCTAGCTGGTACATATTTTTTTTATCTTTTTAATAGCGATACAGCATAATGGGGCCTCCCGTGCTGAGTCAAATAATGCAACTGTGCTCTTCCGATTTTCGCTGTTTTATTCCTGAGATGATTAATGTTGCAAGTGCTCTATATGGTGGGAGAAATAATGAAACAAGACTAAACCAAATTTGGAATTGAAAAATATGTCCATCCCTTTTATAATCTACTTTTAAATCAAGGATTATACATATATACATATGCTCACGCCTGTATTCCCCGAAGGGGTAGGCAGAGGTGTTGTAATCACAACACCCACTTTTCACCGAAGATGATTAAGTGCCGACGTCACAGATGGTGGGTCCATCGCCGTTTCAGACACTTTACATACGTCATTGAATTACTTCTCAGAAATATGCAGGTTTCCTTACGATGTTTTCCTTGCACGTGGTGTACACGCACTGTACATAAGTTTTTTAGAACAATTCATTGGTACAGGCCACGCTGGGATTCAAACTTGCGTCCGTAGCGTAGCAGGCGACTGCTCAAACCTCAAGGCCACCACGGCTCTCATTATTAGGATTATTTTTCCGGTATGAATAACCTAGACCATCTGTTATGCCTGATATATACAAAATAAATGCTTTATGTATATTTTATACAGCAGTCTGTTGATGAACGATAATAATTGTATTATTCAGCTCTATGCATTGCAGTTGTCACGTCCCTAGTGGTGTTAAAAATTACGTGTATTCATATTTATGTATGAGGTAACACGATTAATTGGCGCAATATTTTCAGTGATGACTGCTGTATTCATAATCGTTCTGGCTTATTTCACAAATTAATTATTGTACCTAATAGGTAATTTATTATGTGCAGTTGACATGTCATGAGCACAGTTTGAATATCAACTTTAAACGCAGTTACTAGGAACATACCGTCCTGCCGTCCTGTAGCCAGGGCCCAGTATCCGGTGTGCCACACCCTAACCATGCTCAATGCCCTCCTAGATGCCAACCCTGAATGTGGTTTGTTTGCGGATGCATGGAACTATATTGTGTCTGAATGTTTGAGATTCTGTGAGGTTAAGTATGCGAGAGTATCCACAATTTTATAAGTGTGTATTTTATAAGGCATAAAATTACCGTTTTAAAATGTCAATTGTAATTGTAATTGGTATGTCCGTAATAATATAATATATAAAATGTCCATGTCACAATGTTAGTTACCATAATCCTCCGAAACGGCTTGTATTAAATTTTGTGTGCAGATCGGGTAGGTCTGAGAATCGGCCAACATCTATTTTTCATATCCCTAAATGATAAGGGTGACCACCCAAAAAAATATATGGCAATACAACGTTTGCCGGGCACAGCTAGTTAACTATAAATAAAATAAATAAATAAATATAAAATCGTGGGTGGCCTCGGAAGCCTAGTTATTTTATTAATTACATGAAGCCTAATTTACTCCTTGTAATATTAGCTATCTGCCCAGGCCAGGCCTTTCGGAGATTAGCCAGAACAAACACACAGACAGACGGACAAACAGATAGAGAAAAAAAATTTACATTGCTTTTTCTATAAATTTAGTGAAATTATGTTATTTTGGAATTACAAACAGACACTTAATTTTTTTATGTGTTTAGATATATATTATGCTTAAGTAAGCTTGTAAAGCTAGCAAATGCTTGTGTATTTATGTTATAGTGCAGTCGCTATATTATGTACTTAAAAAGAGTCAAGTAAAATTTTATCCTTGAGTCTGAATAATACACGGTAATGCTTTAAGGACGTAAATACTGTCATTACGAGCACGACACACCAGTACGAGTTACTGCACACGTACAAAAGTGCATCTAATTGCAACTTTTTAAACATAACCTCCTTTCTTGAGACTTATCTTTTAATAACAGGGTTTTGTGCAAAATCTTTCGTCTGGAATAATCACCGAGCCTTTTTGTTCTCAAGTAAGAAAGGTGTTAATGGATGATGACGTCCTTCGCCTGTTTCAAAGGAATTATGTTAACACCTTTTTATTACGGTGCTAATGAATGTCAAACTCAGTTCCTTTTAAGCATTTAATGTACTATAAAGTTGATTTAATAATACTACCATTAGTACCTACAAATGCCTAAAAATAGGGGAAGGATTTTTTTTATAATTTCACTCTTAATATATTTATATATTTATGACACCACGAGCTTTATACTGAAGGAAAACATCGTGAAGATAACTGTTAAAAAAAAAACTAATTTTGTACAATTCTTTTTCAAACTTTTCATATGAATGTATGCTGTGTTCGTCACTTAGAAACGAAAAGGGAGAAATAAAAATATTTTATAAAGCTAAGGATCTGGTAAAAAGAACTTATCCTGATTGGATATAATAATTTCTTCATAAGTATTTATCACGATCACTTTCAACACATACAAACGTTTTGTGCTTTCACCAACATTGACATAGTTACGGCATATCAAAAAAAACTCAATACAAAATCGAAATATGTGAAAAAATTGTCAGTCTCTGTAGTCACGGCATTATTGACGTTATCCCATTAGCGGCCGTGACGTCCGACGGACAAACTCGACCTCGTTCGGGAAACGTCAATTCACATTTTTATCTGCTGCTTTTAGATTGTGGAGTTTTAAGTTGCGCGTCCACTGCATCGGGGTCGGAACGTACTCCGTCTACGTATACGGCAGACCAAGTTTTGTTATGTATCTATAATAATATTACAAGAGTTAGTTTTTTGAAAGTTTAATTTGTATTGAAAAAAATATATCTTTAGTGAGACAAATCCATTGAGGTTAGGACATACATATGCTCACTTCAGGGTAGGCAGAGGTGTTGTAATAATAACACACACTTTACTCCCAAGATGATTAAGTGCCAACTTGATAGATGGTGAGTCTATCTTCGTCTCATACACACGTCTTTGAATTACTTCCCAGACATAATATGATATAGGTTTAATCACGATATTTTCCATGGTGGCCTTGGGGTTTGAGCTGTCGCCTGCTACGCAAGCCACGCAAGATCGAATCCTAAGCGGGGCCTGTACCAATGAGTTTTTGCTAAAAACTTAAGTACAGTGATTTCACACCACGTGCTTTACGTTGAAGGAAAACATCTTGAGGTTAGGATTCTTAACATTATGCTGCAACCAATAGAAGAGAAGCATCAATGGAAAATGTTAGAGAAATGGGAAAAATATCACGTTTTTATTGTTAATCCTAAGCGGGTAATACCGCGGGGCACAGCTGGTTTATGATAATAGCCTTAATTAGTTAACTCAAGGTAAATTTCGTCCAATATTCTCTTTTTTTGACACTACCTTTGTGACGACTCATTAATTAATTTAAATTGTTAAGTTAGGCTTAAAATTTTCGTTTAACAGTCATGTCTTAGTTTTAAGATCGAACAGAAAAATAGTAAGATCTTTCACAAAAAAAATATTTAAAATATAATAATAGCCATCAATTTCCTTTATGATATTTCCATTCCATTTTTCAAATTCATGATTTCTTTATGGTTTCGAAAGACTACGAAAATATCAATATATTGATCATTTACCGCAGTACCTACCTATTTCATTGTTTCATTACCCTTTAAGGCTACGAAGAGAGATAGAGCGGCAATCCTTGCCTTTATAATGATAAGTATCTAACCTTGTATAGGATTATCTATGTAGTAAAAGGAACAATGTTCCCTATACCGCGGGGTAATCCCTGTTTAAGGGACGCCCATGTTACGTAAGTACATTTCCGGAACACGACAGCGTATTCCACTAGCTTATATATTATGTGCTCTATTTGAATGAATTATAACTGCCTCATTAGTGTCGCAAGCGCTACTTACAAAAGGTAGTCAAGTACTACGTGCAAAGTCTTATTGAGTTTTGCCATCTGCAATTTCCCAGTAGAAGCCCGCAGTCTAGAATAGTGCCCGGTTAATGGCAATAGGCTCTCACCCTATTACATGGGACTTTATCATAGTTGGCAAAATGTATCTCTTTGAGGTATACAAGTGTGCATTGCGTTGAACATAAAAAAAACTTAAAAAAGGCATTATCAAAAGGGGTTTAGAACTTGCTTCACTAAAGATTATCAGGAAAAGAACTCGCCAATTATGCATTTAAATTCAATATAATAAAACAAACGTGGAGAACATGGAACTCCTCCTTTTTGAAGTCCATACAATCCGCACCTGTTCACAAGTATGACGCAAATGACGCACGCAAAGCACAACTACGCCGCTTTATATAATACTTGTTAGCAAACACGGGATTCAGCTGGGCTTTTCACCGCTAAACCGCCCAACTTTCCAGGAAAAAACTTTTTGAGCTCAATATTAATTTGTTTCAAAATTTTACGAAAAATAAAAGTTAGCTGTGTTTGCATCGGACTTCGGAGCGCTGGTTTTGTTTACACATGTGCAGCTTCAAGTGTTTTTAGAAGTTTCGTATATATTAGCTTCTGCGCGGCTGCATCCGCATGATAGTTACTTTGGGCGAACGCTAACTTTAACCTGCATCTTGGTTTTATCAGCGTGATGATATAGGCTATCTAACATATCGGACCAGCAGATCCTATTCTCCTAAACTCTTCAGTTTTATACATATTTAGCAGACGTCACACGGTTTTACCCGCGTAGTTCCCGTTTCCGTGGGAGTACGGGGATAAAATATAGTATATGTTAATCAGTGATGTAGAAATCAATTGGTGAAAGAATTTCTAAACTCAGCTCAATAGTTTTTGAGCCAATTCGTTACAAACATACTAACGTACAAATCTTTCCTTTTTATAATTTTAGTATCGATTATATATAACAACTATTTATCTGTTAGGGTTATTATTTGTTTGGCTCATACGAAGCAGTGATTTAATTTTAGAATCGTACATTTTCCATTCCGTATTTCTCTCAAAATCTGAGATTATAATAATGACTTCTTTAAACCTGTTTTTTGTGATATCTCAAATACTTATACACTTTTATATAGGTATTTAAAGAAAAATATGGAATTGTATTGACATCTGTGATTCAACTGCTCATGAAATCAACCTTCTGTTCAACCTTATAGCGGTGAATCATTTCCCCGTATTCTATGCTATTGTTGGGTACAAAATAATCGTTTATACACATGTGCGTTCTAAGAAATTCATTGTAAGTGGAATAGTTAGGAAATAAGTTTTCTGGAAAATGGTGAAATGCGGGTCACTGGTACAAAAGCTACTATTTTATGTGATTGTCAAGAGTCCAGACATCTCATTGTCTGGGTGTCCGTAAGAGTCGTGAAGCTAAAATATTTAAACCAGACTCGCTGAAATATTCATTGTTGTAAAATAATAGAAGTTTTGCATAACAAGGTTTGGTCTAGGGGTCGCATGCTACTGTGCAACACGAGGCCCTCGGAGGTTAGGCACAGTATCATTGGGTTTTTTATCCATAATTTATCAATAGCAGTCCGGTTTTCGGCAAATGGGTCCCCTATTACATGAGTCTTAAACATAACTGGCGTATTGTGGACATATTACCTATATATATCCGCGATCAATTTATAGAATGGACGCAATCATAGTTTTTATTTTCGATGAGGCCTAAACGGGCCACAGTGTAAATGATCACAGCGCGTATTAAGAACTTCTTAACTTTGACGTTTCATTTTACCAAAATGAAGCGTCAAAGCTCAGAAGTTCCTAATTCGCTATGCTTAAACCGAAGATGGTATTAAGGCCCCCAGAAGGGACACCATTGAGTTTAGTCGGTGCTAGTCCGACATAAACTTTCAGCTGCCCCCGCGGCGGTGTAAAAATATGGGTATTCTCCACGTAAAAAAAGGGTGAACATAAGCATTATAGTGAGGACCACGCAACCGAAAGCTAGTTTTTATATACAACCTTTTCAAACAAGGTTATACTTCGGTAGTTTCAATCAAGGCCCTATCTCGTTCAATTCAGATAAGATTAGAATTGTGAGGTTCCCCACATAACCTTTGATACGGAGTCAGGGACCCGGAAGAAAACTCAATATTACACTGAATCACATTATTATAATGGTTACTATCTTGCATACATTAACAAGTGGAAATAATCTAAAATGTTGGTAGTTTGTTGTATATACTAATATTATACAGAGGAAAGATTTGGGACTACACGGGTGAAAGCGCGTGACGTCCACTAGTTTATTATATATTTATCACAGATTCGAAAAACCATACCACTTCTGTAAAGCCGTAAAGAGCCGTGGTGGCCTCGGGGTTTGAGTAGTCGCCTGCTACGCAAGCGACGCATTTTCGAATCTCAGCGGGGCCTGTACCAATGAGTTTTTCTAATAAACTTATGTACAGTTATTTACGGTGAAGGAAAACACGTGCTTTACGGTAAAGGAAAACATCGTGAGGAAATCTGCATATTTCAGAGAAGTAATTCAAAGGCGTATGTATAGTGCCTGAGACGGCGATAGACTCACCATCTGTCACGTTGGCACTTAATCAAAAATTCGGTGAAAAGTGAGTGTTGTGATAACAACACCTCTGCCTACCCCTTCGAGGAATACAGGCGTGAGCATATGTATGTATGTACTTCTGTAAATTAGATTTTCATGTAACTACCACGAGAAAGTCTTTTAATTTTTCGGTTTAATATGTACCTACCCTGTAACACTAACAATTATCTAACGTGACTTTCTATTGGTAAAATTAATAGATTCAGTACATCCAGAGGTCCTTTTTTATAATTATTATACATAAACTAATGCAATAAATCTAACCCTCTTCAAACCGACTACTTCCTACATTATAACGATGAAACAAAAAAATGTTACCTTCATATAGTATAGATAGATAAATAGAATTACTAACCTAGTTCTTACGCAAAACACGATGTTCCTAAATTCTTTCCGTTAGTTTTATTATACTGGCAATACCCGTAGGATTGTGATAGATTGGAGAATCCTCGGGGAGTTTCAAGGCCGAGTTGGCTCAGTAACTACAGAGTAAATATAACGGCGTCAGATGTCAATGTCACTCGAAATTTGACGTATCAAATGTCAATGACAAATTGGGAGTGTTGTTATTCAATTCTCTTACGGGTGGAATTTCGGAAAACCTTTTTAGTGCATACTTACCTTACAATAAACGCACTCTCCAAATGTCGTGACTATAATAATTAAGTTATTCTTCAATAAATTAGTTCATGTAAAAAAATCCAGGATCAAACTTCTTTATTTGATTAGACTTTGAATAGAGAACTTTCATTTCAAATCGTCAGAATGACATAATTATATTGGATTATTTCTAATTATTCTTCATATTTTTTTTATTGTTTGAAAAAAAGATAACAAAAAATTATCCAAAAATTTTTTTTTTTTATGTTATTATGCATAATATCATAGTCGAAATCTAAGACAAGCTAAAGAAACTGGAACATGTACTCTTGATCATCATATAAAATAATCCCAACAGCATGAGGTCGAACACGCGACCTCTATCTTCCCAGTCGGGGCTACTTTACACTTAGCTATCAGGCCGTCATATAATCCGGCACATTTATCACATACGCCAATCTCCACGCAATCCAATAAAACGTGCATTGATACTGAATCATCTACTCTGTGGCATCGAGCAACAGTTGTGAGATGCGTGCGGGGCGCGCGGGGGGAGGTAAAATCAATAGAGGCACTGGCCACCCCGCCCCTTCTGCCAAAACCATCCTGACACTAAATAGAAAGATTACAGAAGACCAGCTTCGATACATCCGTGGGTGCACATACGCGTGCTCCAGGATCAAGTTCCAGCTATACTGATAAATCAAATTTGAGTTTGTTATTATTATTTTGTTTCTATATATTTATAATTTAAAATTAACAGTTTTCACTAATAATGCTTAAGAAATGCTAATAGTATTATTATAAAAAAATCTCTTTATCCGTTTGTTACGCTTTGCTAATTTTAAAAAGTTTGCAAATCTTTAAAACGGTGGGACCGAATTTAACGGGACTTTCACAGGCAGATAGCTGATGACACAAGGAGTAATTTTAGGCTCCTTTTATTAAGAATAAATAGGACTCTGCTAAATAAAGCCACCTATGACATAACACTTAGTCTATTTACGTGTATCTGCGGGGCACAGATAGTTAACAACTAAGAGCGAGACGCTCATAAGCGCCTTTGTGTGAATGTACTTGTCTTGATACCGCCAATTTGCGAGAGGTGGTCTTCCGAGTATTTTTATTTTGTGGGTTTTAATGTGTGCTTGCTTTTTTATACAAAAGGGTTATTATTTGATACGCGAATAATGGCATCTGATAGGATAAATTGAAGTGGTTAATACTGGGTGTTTATTAATTTTTATTACATCATCTGGTCTCGATATCAGCCGGGTGTTAAGTTGTAGTTCTTCATTTAGTATTAGGTAGGATCTTAGCTATGTGTTGTTCATCCACAGCCTATAAACTCTTCGAAGCAGACCTTCACTCATAAACTCAATTCAGCCTTGAGAATTTGTTAGATAAAGTGACGAAAAATAATTTCTGTTGTACCTTATTTTTATAAGTCTGCTTATGATGCTTTATAGTCTTATATTTCTAAATAAATGATGATATATATCGAATTTCTCTTCCATTAACATAAGCTATAAGCTTTATGCACATCTCTCCAAATCCGAATAACGTGTGCGTTATTTTAATGTTGAAAGTCGAACAGATTTGCATTAAGAGAGTGCTCTATGGCTTAGAAATAGCTTGCAACTAACTTTGTACTCGAAATATAATCAATTAATAGCGATGCTTACGTCATGCAGCGAATCTCACCAAGTCAAGATAGAAATAGGTACCTCGTAGAATTTTTAACCTACTTACATAAATTTAATTTAACAAAAGAGAGTTGCACTTTGTATAAAGTTACCATTTACGGGTACTATTACCATTACCGTTTCTGAAAATCGGAATAATTATAAAAAAAAAATATCTGTAACTCTGCCAGCCAATTTACAGACCGACGTAAACGTATTATAGTAGCGAGTAATTAGTACCTGATTCTAATCCTAAATATGTAAAAAAATACTCGTATTTTTTGATTTAATCGTCCAATGAAATACTTGAGTCATAAACCCCGCCAGCTACAGGCCGCTGAGATTCGAAATTACGTCAGGTGCGTACTCAACCCCTATGGTCAACCCGAACCACTAACACAATGATTTCAAAACAAACTTAGCGTCACTTGAAGACATATTCTCAAGTTCTACTATGCTGTACTATCTATATGTAGAGTAGTGATCAGTTGAACTTTCCAGCCGCATTATTCACTAAGGCTTCTCAGCGTCGAGCTCGACGACGAGTGTTGCCTTCAATCGCAGCAAATTTCTGTCAAATCGCGACAAGTGCGATTCTGAGAAACCTTATTCAATAACGCGGCAGAACATTTAGTCCTTCTGGTGACCACTTGTAATCTGTTTAACTAAATCCGGGGGTTTGACCGATAAGAGCCCTTGTAGATTCACTAAGAGATGTTAGTTACGAATTTAACAATTGTTTGATTGCTTGGAAGATTATGGGGAATTGTTTGCTTCAGTAACTAGTATAAAATTGTTGGAACTTTGGATTTATGTATTAGACTTGGAGAACAGTAGCAAAGTAGAAGTTGGCCTAAATGTAATGTCGGCGAATTATTAACATACATACATACATATGCTCACCGTGTTGTAATCACAACACCCACTTTTCACCGATGATGATTAAGTGCCAACGTGACAGGTGGTGAGTCCATCGCCGTCTCGGACACTTTACATACGTCATTGAATTACTTCTCAGAAATATGCAGGTTTCCTCAAGATGTTTTCCTTCACCGTAAATCACGTGGTGTGAAATCACTGTACATAAGTTTTTTAGAAAAACTCATTGGTACAGGCCCCGCTGGGATTCGAACTTGCTTAGCTTGCGTAGCAGGCGACTGCTCCAACCTCAAGGCCACCACTGCTCTTTATTATTATTAACATCCCTGTTTTAATGTAATTGAATGCAATTAATGCAACTGCAACCTTTGATTGAAATATTAAAGTGAAGAGAATCATATAAATATTTAAATAACGTCGCACAAAGTGTGCACTCTACACTGGAAATATGTTTTGACAAAGTTGTTTCCGAAAAATAAATGATATATACAAGAAACAGTACTTATCAGAATCAGAAGAAGAAAACTTGGCCCAAATCAGTGTTTGTCGAGCTCGTGCCAAGGTGGCTAGCAGCATTGCTACGTTGAATAGCAATGCTGTAGTTGCTTATATTGAACACAGCTGAACTCATCGCTTGATTACCAAACCGAGATAATAATATAAAAAGGTATTTTCAGAAACAACAGTAATAAATCCTTCCACGTGCCAATTGTCAGGCATCAATGCCGACTCGGATGAGTATTACCCTCGCAACATATTTATAATTAAATTTTTCTGAACAAACAAACCTTATCATATTGCACACAATGGCTCTTCGAATATCTGAGTTTAATTTCGTTTGTTATTTGTGTTACTGATGAGTGGCGTGTGGAATAATTGCGCACATCAATCGATTGGGAAGTCAATTATCGTGGCTCGCTCTCAATATTTACTCACCCTCGATACTTCAAATAAGCGAACTGGTTTAAATACCTTTAGTACATCTAGAGTTTTAACCTGAGAACCTACCATCATTGGTTCTAGTAGAGCGTATTAAGAACTTCTGAGCTTTGACGTTTTATTTAGGTATCGTAAAATTAGTTGGCCCCTGTTTGCATTTTTTATTGGTAGGTACTAAGGTAGCAAACGAGCATGCGTACAACCTGATGGTAAATGGTTTTGGTTGCTTGCAATACCAGGGGCATTCCGCATGTTGCCGACCCTGTGAATATCTCTTCAAACCCTTCTTGAAACATCCCATGCGTACGCGTTTGGGTAAACTATGATGGGGAGTTCGACAACTTGAGCGTACGGGGAAGGAAGCTCCTTTGGAAACCACAAAAAGTGGGAGATCATTTGGGTTCCAGGGTGGCGCTGAACTCCCCATCGGTGGAGAGAAGTGCTATGGTAGAAGGGGGCCGTCAAACGCACAGAAATGCGATGTCTCTAAACCAGCTAATCGTGTTAGGAAGAACTTTCTCATAGTAGGTACTAACGTTTAATTCACGCTGCGTATGACAAGAGTTCGCTGTTTAAGTAGTAATCATTGATATTCTTTGCCAATTAGTATGACTTATAACATATTATTATTAAATTATTCTTCAAACGATAATTTTAACGAATTGTTATTAATGACTAAATAATGATGAACTTGCGTCGCTTGCGCAACAGGCGTCTACTCAAACCCGTGTACAAGAGTGGACAATAATACATTAATTATAGTATCCATTCGCAGTTTAAACGGAGGATCGATCGCGGTTTAAAGTTAGTGGTGCTGGAATAAGGCGAGCAAGTGAATAATTTATCTACATCCCGGCCCTCCGGAAGCCAGCGTAATCCTATTTTAGGATATATCTTCAAACAAAACGAGCCTATGGTCTTCATATAAATATTATACGCGGGGAGCTTTGGTTGTGAAATTGCGAATGGGGATTTTATATTTGGTGCTTTATTTTTTTCAGCATTAATAAGGCTAATCTTAAAAAACTTGAACGCTCTCTATGTCTTATAGATTATTGTTTGACTACCTACCTTCCACTTAAATGAAAAAAATCCCATGTAATTACTAAGCAGGTGAACCAGCGAAAGACTAATATAATAAGTATTTTAAGTAGTTTCTTCTTAAATGTTCAAAGTTAAGGAGGAAAATTAAGAATAGTTTATAAGAACAAATTGCTTATATATTTAAATTGGGGAAAACCATTTATGTATAACAAAGAATCCGACGCATGGAGGATCTCTTCATTTTGTAAGTCTTCTAAAAGCATAAGGCAATCGCACACTGCACCACAACGTAGCGTGTGAATGCGCATTCTAAAGTTATTTCTTAAATATCTCCGTTTATATAGAAAACCCGAAATTGCACCCACGCGCGTTAGTCGTAGTGCCACGACACGCAACATGCAGCTTGGCACGTTGCAATATGAAAATCGCCTAAATAACGAATGGATTTTCCTGGCGCAAGTATGTTGAATTGGTAACTTGAGCGGTCTACTTGTCAACACATACTTTGCTAAAACTATGAAACATGATATTGCTTACCCTTGATAGCCTGTTAAATATATGTTCAAAAGAGATGAGGATGTTTATCTGCGAGATAACCTCCCTGATTGGTAAACAAATCAGAAGCCCTTGTGCTATCAAAAATTTTGCAAAGAAATATTTCTGATCACTGATATTGGAGAACTATAAATTATTATAAAATCCATTTATTTTTATTTAAATTTTATCTCATTAAAAGGGAAACGATGTTATCAAAAAGCTGAAGGTCCAAAAATTCCCACGATTGTTTTGTTGTAAAGCGCGAGACCTCGTAAATTATAATATTCCCTTATTTCCCTATCTTCCTTTTATATTCTATCCGCCTTTCGCAATCATTTTCCCGTTTCCCAGAATTTAATTTCGTCAAAACCTCTGTGACATTGGCCCCCAATAAATGTGTTCATGCGAACATACCTACATACCATACGTCTGTGTTCGTAGACATCTACAAATATAACGTTGTGTAACACAAGTACTTCCCATTTTACTTTGTATATATACATAGGATACTTTTTATCCCGTTCCTGTGGAACGTGATAAAACGTACTATAACAGAATACAGTCGATGCGGGCGAAACTGCGGGCACAGTTAGTAATACATAGATTTCAAGACAATCTAGATAAATCTTTCTATAATCGATCACGTGACACTAAACTTCTTCTCAATATCCTAGTGTAGGTCGTCTACTTGGCAAGAAATAGTAAAATGTATTGTCATATTCACATGATTGATAGCATTAGTTATCTTCCAAAGTAATCTAGTACTCTTATTTATCTATCTAGTGATAGATTGCACGGTATTCAAAGTGTTTCTTCTACTCAAGTGACAAACGAGCCTACAGACCGCTTAGCATAAGCGGCTACTCAGCTGCAGTTTGCAAACGCCCGAATTACCTACCTTATAAAGAATGAAGATGAAAAGGTCCCATAAATCAGTGCCACTCCATCTTCAGCGTACCTACATCCAAATTTAAGCAGTTGTAATCTTCTGTAAGGTATTGGTGCCGTAGTAAAACCTTAGCTTAAAATTTATGTTTATTTTATAATATTATATTGTTGTATTTTTAATGATTCCAAGTAGCTAAAACACTTTTGGAAATCTATACTAATATTGTAGGAAAGGATTGTATAAATGCGTGTAACGGATTAGCTCAAAAAGTCTATATCTTATTAGGCTATATTTCATCACCGTACTCCCACGTGAACGGGAACTACGCGGGTGAAATCGAGTGACGTCCGCTAGTCTAGAATACTTAATACCTTGATATTTCTTCGGGTCCTCTGAAGTTCCTCGAGTGAGGGCCGAGAAGTATTACAATTATATCAACGTCATGATACATGCTCATGATATAGGTAGTTTTCACGTGAAACGTATTGCGTCGCTTTCGTTCGATTATTTTAAAATTCGATACATGGAATTCCCGTTACGATGCCTACCACATATGGATACTTTAAAATTTAATATTCATTTTTGAAATTCAATTCGTTAGCTGTATTCATGGAATGCATTGTTGTTGATTAAAAGTGCCTGTGGAAGCTCTGAGATGAAACAGTAACGAGGTGCGATGCTCATGTTTAAATCATTATATTTATATTATTTATAACTTTTAGTACTCGATACTACCATCAATGGATTTAAATTCAGCTACCTATGTTTGGTTTACTATTTGTAATGTCCCAGAAGCAGCCTGGAGTCTAGATTAGTGCCCGGATAGTGGAAATGGCGAACCTTATTGGCACTTTAAACCTAACTGCCTATAAAAATTAAGGTGCATTATAATTACACATTTGCTTATCCCTTTAGGCGTGAACATATGTTATCATTATAAATTGAAGAATAATGACCAATATAACCAATGCAACTCTTTCCACTTGTCTCTGTCCAGTGCCGTCTCCTTGATCTCCTTATACGTCATGACAACATATGAGTATATGAAGAGTCAAATTCAGAGCACTCGCAATTCGCCGTGTGAAGGAATTTCGCGAAGAAAAACATGGGTGTAGAAGATAGATGTATGTTAGGAGTTTAGCATGTAACAAGTAAAATTGTCTGCCAACCCTTTTTTTTTGTTTTAAACGTTTATTTATATAAGAATTATAATATTCATTTACATTAGAACTTATGATAGCCACATAATTAAAATATGTACATTTCGATGTATACAAGAACGCACCAAGCTAATTGTAACCATATCGAAGTGTCTAATCGAAAAGATGGAAAACAAAATGTATAATTGTTAATTAGTCAGTTGATTACTTATTTATTTATTTAGAAACAAACGGTCATACATATTATTATGAGATTAACAGTAAGTATACAAGTAATAGACCTATAGTTTCCTTGAGGAAAACGTTAAAACAAAGATAATACTTATAAACTAAGATATAAACATTTAACACAAAAGATTAAATACTTATGAGAGTGCTTACTATTATGCATAGATAAGTAAGAAAAATGTTTTTTTGGAAAAAAAAATGTACTGTAATAAAAATATATAACAAAAGAAAAATAATAATTATTATTATTATTTATTATAACTAGTTCAATTAGATATAAAATTACAGTTGATTGAAAGCCGTGATGGCCTTGCGGTTAGGGCAGTCGCCTGCTACACAAGCGACGCAAGTTCGAATTCCGGCGGGACCTGTACCAATGAGTTTTTCTAAAAACTTATGTGCATTTCACACCACGTGCTTCACGGTGAAGAAAACATCGTGAGGAAACCTGCATATGTCTGAGAAGTAATTCAAAGACGTATATATAGTGCCTGAGACGGCGATGAACTCACCCTCTGTCACGATGGCACTTGATCATATTCGGTGAAATGTGGGTGTTGTTACAACACCTCTGCTCACCCCTTCGGGGACCCTTCTTATTTTTTTAGTCAATTGATCCGATATTGAATGCATTATAACGAGGTGAGTATACCAAACCGATACCGATAAAATATAACAATTACTTTATTGTTGCTACCTTAGTAGTGAAAGTAGAAAAAGGATATTATCTGTCCCCAATTTTATTTGGATCGGATTTATTAATAATAGAAACTACGTCCTTTTCTCAGGATTCAAGGTTCCTCATTTCCTCATTATCTCGGTTCATTGGTTTACACGTGATAAATCAGATTTACGTATATTCATTATTTTAGTATAGCATAAATGTTATACAATAGTCAATTTGATCTTGTATTAATACTAGCTTCTGCCTGCGACTTCGTCCGCTATTCCACACTTTGGGTTAGCTAAATTTTATCCGCGATAGGTCTTAGCGTGGTGATATATTATATCAAACATTGAAATCATTATTCAAATCGGACGAGTAGTTCCTAAGATTAGCGTATTCAAGCCCACAAACAAACTCTTCAACTTAATATAGTATAGTATAAAAGTAGGTATAGACAAGGTTTAATGCCATAATGCCCAAAAGTAGGAAAATAACTATTCTCAAACTCTTTTTAGGTAAACAAGCTTAGTCGATTCCTCTACGAAGAGATTAACCTAAGTACTTAAGTATCGTTGACCTAATTCCATGTCTAACTCGCGGAGATAGCTAGGTGTATACATCGAATCAACTTGGGTTCCCTCACGACGGGGTACTCACAGAAAATGTCCTCGAAATCCAATCTTTATGGTCGACCTATTTGCGCGGCTTTCTTCCACTTATCTTAACAAGCACCGTGATCGTTGTATTGTGTGTTAATTAATATAATATTTTCTTCCCATAATGTATGAATAGCGTTAGTATTTGTACTCATACATACATATGCTCACGCCTGAATTCCCCGAAGGGGTAGGCAGAGGTGTTGATATCACAACACCCACTTTTCACCGAATTTGATTATTCTATTTATGAGAGATAGGTTATTTTAACTACCGCCAGGGTAGCGTGCTGGAGCTGTGTGAACTATAGTGGAATCTTCTTGCCTTTTGGTAGGTTTTAACTGCTCTATTTTAGGCAAAGCGAGAGTGACACTCTTGTATCGGTCACATAGATTACAGCAGCCGCTTACCATCAGGTCGATTGCACGATTAATTAAATATAGGATTAAAATTATTGTCTATCCGCAATAAAACATAACACCGCTATAAATCTGCATCCTACCACAACATTTTACGGACATTGTATTTGTTTTTCTCGTTTAAATTCATAGCCACATAAAATTGCTCTTACGCCAATAGAAATAAGATCTTTATTGCATCTCCGCGCATTGTGGACATCAAGTCATCAACCGAAAGATTTATCGGTGCCGTATCGGTTTTCTATAAACGCTGTTTATCTTAGTTTTATAACTTAGCCGTCCTCATTTATTGACCTTTACTAATCCAGACAGTTCTAGTTGGTGAAGTTTTTTCTTATAGGTTAATTGGCTGAACACGCAACAGTACAAATGAACTAATCAAACTCCGTTTGTTATGTAAAAATATAATGATTTCTATTCAATACAAATCGATGTTTTTCCTTTCCCTATAGCAAGACTCTATCTATAAAATAGTGCCCGTATGTTTTTTTTATTTAAGGGTAGTAATTAAATTATATTTTTAGTTATTTGATTATATTTCTGAAGGTTTTCAAATAATTTTACATTTATTTCTACATGGCGTGTGTATATACCTATTAATTAACGAAAAACATTAAGGGTCAGTAATGGCTGTTCTGATATACATGTTTATACAGGCTTGCCCGTATTCATAATCTTTTTTTGATAATAAATGTTTAATTTTTCCAAAAATGTTTTAGTTTCTAATCTAAAATCAAAACTTTTAAAATTACAAATCCTCGGCTATTCCAACAAAATGACCTCGTGTTGTTCCGCAAAATAATTCCGAGTCATCCGTGTGTAAACAGAGCATACACAGTTTATCCCTGTTGTGCAGGAAGTAACACTGGCATCTGTGAAAGCGTAGGTAGGTTTAATAACAATATCTATACGTTATGGTACAGACGTGATACGACTCTACTATACTTGTTTTACGAAATTTTACGTCTTTTACGTTGAACATGTAGATTATGGGTAGGAGGAAAGTGTTAGGCCCGTTCACATGTAGATCATAATATTATCAACACATAAAATTGAAGTGTCTGTTTGTAATTCCAAATTAACAGTTTTTCACAAAATGTGCAATGAATATAAGGTACCTACATATATAAAAATATTTGTTTTCTTAATCTGCCCGTCTGTCTGAAACGGCTGGATGATTTAACGGGACTTTCACTGAGAGATAGCTGATGTAACAATTTTATTACAATATAAACGGTCCCGTGAAATAAAGCCACACATGAAATTATGCTTACGCGGATGAAACCGCGGGGCACGGCTAGTTCTAAAATCAATTCGACTTACATATAAATGATATACACACACGGTTCTTAATATGTTAGATGAAAATTACGTAATATAATTTATTTCATCAGGTTCATCAAGCTCCCTGGTGTTAACTCATTGCTAAAGTGTTCCTCTCACCGAACCAGAATCAGATCAGGGTGCCAACTATAGTCGTTTAAGCAGCAGACATTAAGAACTTCTTAGCTTCGAAGTTTGAATTTACGGTCCAAAAAATGAAAGTCATAGCTCTGAAGTTCTTAATACGCTCTGCTTAAGCCGATGATGGTAAGCCCCCAGGTTTCGATTAAACTATCACTCATATTTCAAAGCAAGTGCGCATACACGGTTAATACCTAATCGTTGTGTTTAAGTGGGTAGCCAGTTTCAAGTGTGCGTGTCACATATACATGAGGAAATATATAGTAGGTGTTGAGTAGACCGAGATATTATACGCTCTACTTTACCTGCTCGCCTCGTTAGGAATTTGGCATACATACAGCCCGATTCACGTAATGAAAAGCGTAACGATGTCATATTCCGTTCACAGTGTTTTCGTATTCATTACATCAAAGAAAAAACGGAATAGCTCAGTCGGCGTAGCGAAAATGTTCTATTGAGTTGAAGGTCTATCAAACTACTACGATATTTCGGAACACGTGAATACCGCAATGAGAGAGGATATTGATCGAATGACTAATAGTTCGATGATATTTCGATTGTTTGTTTAACGTGATATTCCCGGCGATAAATAATTGAACATCGACCTCAGAAGGCCTAGACACAGTAACATTATATTGGGATTAATCTTATGTAGATATTTATCACAGGATATTGTTACTTTGAGAAGGCCTACAGAAAAGATATAATCGGCCAATTTCGGCTACGTAGAGCGCTAGTCGCACACTAACTACCTCTTATTCGCAAATCACTAAAAGACAATCGTAGAGACGAAGCCAAATTTAGCCGATTGTCTGTTTTCTACGGATGATGTACAATATTTATTACCAGGACCCGTTCATAAGCTCACGCCAGTATCCCATCGGAGTAGGCAGAGACAACCGTTTGCCACATGCTACGATCCTAACATACTTCTTCCGCTTTGTCCACATTCATGCATCTCTCATGAATTCGACATACATTTAATCCGAAGTATGTACTTTGTTGCTAACGAGGAATCAAAAAGATGGCGCATGAAAATATGACAGATCTATGACCAAATAAATGTGCAACGTTCGTGATGTGACGTATCTCGCTGACAGGTAACACACATTTCACAGATTTGAGTAGCTTCATGTGTAAATTTTGGTTGTTAACCCACTCTCGGTGGGCCGTGAATTGTCGCGCGCCGACCGTAAATGACGGCAAATTTTCACGCGAAAAGCTTTTCGGCGAATACTCATTTATACACAGGTATTTTTAGTTATATAATATGTATGCAAAACGAATGGAAATAATTGCTATTTGATATATTGTGTTTGTTCCCTAGAACATACCTATCTAGTTCGTTCCTAGCATTCGTAAACGAACCAATTGTATGAAAAGATGCAAGTGGCAAACGGTTGTCTCTGTCTATCCCCATGGGATACAGGCGTGGACTTATGTATATTCGTTTCCTAGACCATAGAGTTGTTAGACCTAAATGTAAGATTCAATTAGATATTCGAACTGCCATTGTTAATCGCGTTAGATATTATATGCCCAAGTCACATATATTATATTCTGCTATATGTATATGGTATATGAGAAACTTTACTGACGTCAGTCATAATATTATAAAACATTTCTAGACGTGAATTACAAAGCAAAAGGGTTAAATTGCCCAGCATCCACCGAAAATGCTTTTTACGTAACTCGCAATGTCGACAAATCTCGCATTTACACTCAACTGAGTAAAGAAAAGGTTTTGCATTTAGCCTGTGATTTCTGTACACGAAAGGCACTGCAGTCCCAACCCTAAATTTACGATTTATTTACAATTTCAAGCTCGGTATCTCTACTCTCTCATTGGAAGGTTTTATACTAATTGCACGTTGGTTTTAACAGTTAATTAGGCAAATGTTTAAGTTTTCCAGTGTTAATGGGTTTATATGTAAATTTTAGTTATATAACGTAATCTCAGGTGAAACGAGTCAAATAGGAGGTTAGGAGTCAAATAATGTCAAAGTCAAAAATATATTTATTCGATTACACGTTTTACAAAGTCAGAATGACATAATTATACAGGATTATACATGCTACCGCCAGGTTCGGAAGGTTGCTTTTACTGAGAAGAACCTGGCAAGAATATTATACAATTTTAACGATACAAAATAAATAATTCAAGAGTTTCAATACACAAAAGTCTATAAAAAATAACTTAACTAAAAATCTATTACATCTGCTTATAACTAAATGCGTAGCTTGAGATGACCAGCCCCCACAAGCAGCACCTGTTCACAAGTATGACGTGAACGCCAGCTAATGAATTGTAAGACCGTTATCTCAGACATTATACATACTTAGTGCTTGAATTTCCTCAAACTTATGTTATCATGTACCGTAAAAACAAAGTGCCCAACCTTACAAACCAACCTACATTAATAATCCAGTATAATGTCATTTTCTCTTATTCCATCTGATGATTTGAAAGTGGGGATACGAGACTTGCGTCGCTTACGTAACTAGTGACTACTCACTCAAACCACTCGATCACTATGGCTGTTGCTACAATTTTTTTAATATTCTTTCCTAAATGCGTTGATGAGATGTTAAGTCATCATCGTATATAATGGGTTGCGCCGCTTACCACACCAGGGTATCATGTGAATTTTGCCGACCCTAAACTTTTATGCTGTTAGATCGTGACATTACAATTTAGTATCGTTAAAATGTAAACACATAAGCCGTTTTGTGAATGCAGTTGATGTCATCGTTAAGCTATTAGTGCAGCTCGTAAAGTTGTTACAGCGCCACTGAAACGCTTTCACGACTAATAAATAGTGAAAAATGTTAAACGCTTCAAGCTTCAAGCTTTCAAATAATTAGTTATCATTATAATAATTATGTAGATCAAGGTTACACAATTGGGACTACTCAATTTATTTTTAAAATAATATGTGCAGATATAAAGCTGAGCATTCTCGCTCAGAGAATCAGAATTGCTATGATATTATGATGGAAAAGTAATTGATAATGCAGGCCGCTGGTATTCGAAATGTTCTTTCTATTAAAGATTTCTCAGTTACTTTTTTACCTAAAATTTTGCTTGGGTTTCATAACCACCCAACTATACAGCTGAAATATTATCAACAGTAAGTTTTTACGGCTGTGTTGTATCGGTTCTTGTAGATTTATTTCCAATTGAACAATAAAATCAAAATGCTGACCGTCGATAAATTGTCAGCTTACCTGCGACCTCATCACGTAGATATAGCGTCATAAAGCCATCTTCTGGCTCCCAAATGGCTCGCTTTTACGCACAGATGCACTTCGCGAGGGAAAATATACCTTTCTGAGATAGAAATGCACCAGATGCTACGGACAAGTACCGAAGAGAATGTAACGAGTTGAAAATTCTGCGAAGGTTATATAAATACAGACATTAACTTAATACACTTACTTTTCTGCAGGTAACTTTCTTTCCTGAATAAGATTTTACGATCAAAATCTTCCTTCTAATGTAAATCTAATTAGGATTTCGATGTTAACAGCAAAATCAAAAACAGTGTTTGGTTTCGAGACAGAAACATACAGAACGAGAAAAAAAATATTTTAGTACAAATGTAAGAAATATCGAGTTAATATAATTATGTCAGAATATTGGAGCTTTTCAAGAATCCAAATTAAAAGTTTTTTATTTATTACTAAGTGTATGTATGTAAGTTTATACGGCAATGAAATAAAATCCATTTTTTTAACGTTTCTCAGTCTCTCTGCCTGCTCCGGTTAATCTTTGAAATTACTAGAGCGATTTTAGCAGGACATACTGCTAGATAGCTTCAAGGAGTAACTTAGAAAGAATAGGGTTCCGCAAAATAGTCTGATAAAATTAAGCCAACCACGGGGCACACCTAACAATCTTATATCTTTAAACGAGCAATTCTTGTATATATATCTCGGAAACGGCTCCAACGCTTTTCATAAAATTTTGCATGTAGGTTGTTTCAAGGGCAAAAATAGATCTAGCTAGGTTTTTATTTCAGGCACTAAAGAACTTATAAAATATAATTACAATACGACAAAAAATTTCGCCAACATCTGTCAAGTTATGGTAGCTCAAAGGCCAGCTGACGGGCGATAACGAAACTAGGGTGCGGTTCGAGACTGACGTTCACCGGATTTTTTTTTCCTTTTTTTTGTTTGAACAATAAACCTATCACAGCTCGGTCAACGAGGTACTTATAATAAAAAACAAAGATTATCTAAGAAAATACACGATCAATCGAGTTATGTAACTGAAAGGCATGATACTAAGAAACAAGACAAAGCCTCCATGGTAGTTCTAATGCCACTAAGACTAAAAGTCAGTGTCCCTAAGAGACTATTCCATTGTTTGGAAAGGCAACATTTGCTAAGCCTAGGAGTTACGCTTGGAATGGTCTGGATCTCGGATTATTCTAGCAAACTTAATTACATTTGAAAGACAAACTCTAGCTAGTAATACCTTAAGTAGTGGCCGTATATAATTGTGGTGCAAATTTGTTTTAGTTTTGAATATAATCAGGCGTGAAAATTCATGTTATGTTACAGTAATATGTTTATTCATGATAAAAAATTGTGCTCTCATGAAGATCTTAGGAAACATTTTTTTTCATGAAATGCAATCAAACATAAGTGTTTATTGTTTCGATAAAGATATTAATGTTTCGATAAAGGGTTCGATAAGGGGTATTATACGTCGTATCGTTCGATAAATACCGACTTAATTTCAATCCGAATGTAGCAGGTATTTGAATATAAAACACTAGCTGTGTCCCTCAACTTTACCCGCGTAGACTTGATTTCATGGGTGGCCTGTGGAATCCATACGTAGTCTATGTTACTTCTTTTAACATTAGCTATCTGCCAGTGAGAGTCCCGTAAAAATCGGTTCAGCCGTTTTGCGAGATTAGCCGGAACAAACAGACACAGAGATGTTGTTTTCTTTCATATGCATTTAGTGAAGAACTGTTACTTTAGAATTACAAACAGACAAGAAGAGCCGCGGTGGCCTTGGGTTTTGAACAATCGTACTGCTACGCAAGCAACGCAAGTTCGAATCCCAGACCTGCACCAATGAGTTTTTCTAAAATATCGTGAGAAAGCCTGCATATCTCTGAGAAGTACTTCAAAAACGTATGAATAGTGCCTGAGACGGCGATGGACTCACCCTCTGTCCAATGGCCATCATGACATATTCGGTGAAATGTGGGTGTTGTTGTTACAACACCTCTGGTTACCTCTTTGGAGACCCTTCTGGGATGGCGTGAGCATTTACAAACAGACACGATTTTATTATATATATATAAATATATAGACTATGCGGTTAATTTCAGGAGCTAGTGGGCGGAAGTATATTCGACATTTGGACGACGATTTATTAATGGTAGTCGATAATCACAACCCACAATTAAGCCTCGCCGAAGGTTGTGTAGTTTTAGTATGTATTGTGTTTTATATTTTTATAATTACCTACGATCAAATATTTGAGCTTACTCACATAAAAAAAATTAACATACAATTTTACAACGCCTTTGATCTAGTGATGACGTACATATTTTACATCGTATTAATAACTGACTGACTAGCTGTGCTGCGCGGTTTTACCTGCGTAGACATGATCTTATGGGTGGCCCGCGGAACCCTAATATTTTTTTAATGAATATTAAGTTACTCCTTTATTAAGTTACTCCTTGTAACATTACGTATCCGCCAGTGAAAATCCCGTTAGAATCGGTCCAGCTATTTCGTAGATTAGCCGGACAAATTGACAGACAGACATACATAAAAATTTAAAAAAAGGGTTTTTCTATATCTGCACTATACATTCATATGCATTTAGTCAAAAGGTGTAATTTTGGAATTACAAACCGACAGTTAAATTTTATTTATCTGTATAGATGTATAGATAGTAACTATATATTCCTAGGCATATTGATACGTCATGAGTTATAGAGCGCTGACCTTCAATGTCTCTATGTGTCTGTATATCATTCACGCCGCGAAAAAAATACATACGCCCCATTATTTTCGCTGAGCGCTCATATCTTGTGACGGCACCTGTATATGTAAGTACATATATTACATAATACATTTCGTATGTTTACTTATACTAAGCTTATTTAATAATGCATTGAGATTTTTAAAATAATTATAATGTACACACATAATGTTCGGGAGAAAAAAGTTCTATACCACAGACAAAGTTGTGAAATTAATAAGTATGTCATAAAAACATCCTTTAATATAAAGGGCGAAACAAGCCCCAGGCGTGGAATTATATTCCCTTCTATATTTTTGTAATCCCGTTCCAGAAATTAATTTCCAATATAAAGGTCACGAGAGAGAAAATAAGAATATCGTGTTATAAAATGGTTCTGAATATTCTGATTAATTTAAAAAGATGAATAATCCCTGAGGTTACATTCTTTGTTCTAATATCCATTTTAGGATAATTTAATAATCGTGTTTCTTTTCAAAGAAGGTGAATTATGTCGGACCTTCTTCTGTTCTTATGACGTCATCTCACAATTTCTAAATTGCGCCACATTATTTCGGTTACTTTAACAATTTGTTTCAGATATTGTATTGATGCAACTTAGCAAAATATGCTAGCATATATATACATATAATAGCTGTACCTGGAAAACATCGTTATGCCATAAGTGTAATAGTGTAATAATGTTTTATTTTGGGGTGGATCACCTTTTTACCATTTAGGGGTATGAAAAAACGATGTTGGCCGATTCTCAGACCTACCCGACATGGACACAACAATTCATACAAATTGACTGAGCCGTTTCGGAGGAGTTTGGTAACAAACACAACGACACGAGGATTCTATATATCTACACTACTATTATAAAGAGGAAAGATTTGTATTTTCTTGTGTATGTTTGTAATTAATAAACTCAAAAACTACTGTGCCGTTTTCAAAAATTCTTTCACAATTTTTAAGCTACATACATCATCAGCGAGTAATATAGGCTTTATTTTATCCCCGTACTCCCGTGGGAACGGGAACTGAAACTACACGGGTGAAACCGCGCGACGTCCGCTAGCTAGATTATAAAGAGGTAACGCTTGTGAGGTTATCGAGTGTCTACTAAACCGATTAAAGAAAGCCACATTATTTGTAATCACAATAAGCTATTAACCTGAAAAATTTAAATAATTTTCCCAGCTAGTTGTGTCATAAACTTTCCACAATCAACTTACGAGTACAGTAAAATCATTCTTCAATGTAATACGACATAGTATTTGAATGAACCGGAGAGTACTCCGCATTGATCCCTAATGGCCCCACTTAATCGTATCGCCAACAACCCCCGTTGCAAGTGACAAATAGCCTATTTACATTCTCATTCCGATAATAGAGTTCTACGAGTATTGATCTCGGTTCTCGACCGGTATTGCTATCACGCCATTGTTAGTACGTGATTCTGTTGTAAAAAATGTTTGCAGTAGACAAAACTTGACTCACATTATACTTAATTTGTTCCAATACTTGCTTTGTGACATGGAAATAATAGGCACATGAGCTTTGTACCTTTGCGATTTTCTGCCTAGTAAGATTTCACTGGTCAGATCCGCACGCTCCGACTAGGTCTCAATATTTAGTCAAACGTTCGTACTTATAATAATAATAATATTATAATTAGCGTTTTTTAAACCTTGACTTGTAAATGAACAAACATTTTAATATTTCTACCATTTATAGTATTTATGGACTCACCATCTGTCACGTTGGCACTTAATCATCTTTGGTGAAAAGTGAGTGTTGTGATTACAACACCTCTGCCTACCCCTTCGGGGAATACAGGCGTGAGCATATGTATGTATTTATAGTTTTATGTCTAGGTCCCTTTCTCGGGTATAGGCCTTCTCTATTAGCCTCCATTTCATTCTGTCTTGTGCTTGATCCTTCTCCTGCAATTTTTTTAATGTCATCAGTCCATTTCTTTTCTTTTCAGTTCTTTGGGTCCAGTTCTTTGGATCTACTATTATACTCTATTTATTTTTCCTGTGGGGCCTTTCCACGTTGTGACTAATTCTGATCACCTCATTTTTTACATCACATTAGATTCAGGTCTTTTGCAAACGATTCTAGCTTTATTTGTTACTAGCTAGGGCTATGTCTGCGCAGGATTTGACTTATCTTTATATTGTGGACAATTCACACAAGATCTTTTTAATTAGTGAAAAGCTGTTATTTTTGAATTACAAACAGACACTTAAATTTTATGTGTCTGTATAGATTACTAGCAAAACTAAGTAAAATCTATTAATATAATAAGCTTTTCGTGAAGAAAAACAAATAACACCGAAGCTAAAAATTATTGCGTCACAGCCTGTATTCAAAAGCGATTCTAATATAAATCATTCTTATTAAAAAGGTGTCCGAATAAAAATTATTGCAAAGGTTAATTTATTAAGGTCAAACATTTATCTTAGACGTAAAGCTAATTTGCGCATTTATTGTCCTCCTAATTAAGGAGAACAAATTAAAACCTGCATTGTGCTGTTAAATTGCCTCCCGATGCAAATTAAATGACACATAAATTAATTTGCCAGTCTCTCTTTCGTGTCTGGGGTACACTTAACAATGAAAAGTAACACTTATACTTTAAATTTATACTATTGAAGTGGCCACTGCCATACGAAATTATTTTGCATGTTTAAACGCATTGTTATTCTAAACTACGTAACGGATATTCATACGATTAATAATACTACGTTGCAGCTGAACTGTAAAAAAATCATATCTAATTGAAATATAGTAGAGAAATGTCAACTTTTTCTAACAGTCTTAAAATCGTAACCCGAAGAGAGGTGGACCGTTTGTACAAAAGAACGTGTATTATAAAAACAATATAATAAAAAGTAAAGGGCCCTTGCGATGATCTCTTGCCATGATAGTATGACTGCTTTTATGAGACAGATGTTATATGACGTGTATAAATCTGTCACACCGCTGAACTATCGCATAAGAACTCATGATTGGGCCTCAGTAGTCAACTTCAATTCACACGGCTTTACAGTGAAGGTAAATATCGTGAGGGAAACTGAGTGTACTCTGAGAAGAAATTGAAACAGTGAAGAAGGCGAAGTGTTTATATTGTAACTGTGACGACGATAGACACACCGTCTGCCAGGCTGGTACCTAATTATTATCTCCGAAAAATAACATGTTTGTGTATACTAAAATACCGGCTGATGCGGTAGGCATACCACAACAGCCCGTAGGCATGAAAATATATATAAATTACTTATTTCTTCTTCCTAATTGGTAATATTAAGTTGAGAATTCCTAATGATTAAGAAAGTTCATTGTTATTCAACTTGAATATTTTGTTAGGGTCGATACCACAAACACTTAAAACAAAGTTAGCTAAAGGAATATACGAAACCAGAATTCAATTATTGTATTTCCAAACCCCGTCTAAAGTTTGTTTTGGGTGAAAACCTTCGACCTCGCGAGTCCGTCAATTTCTTCATTAACTCTTCGCCCGAATCGCTCGTAGGTATTAAACCGAAATATAATAACACAAATTTTGCCCATTCACTGTGATCAATCGTGCGTTCTGAATTTCTGTGCAAACATCTCTGAACAAAACATTGCACCAAAGAATTAATACTGTTCCTGACAGAATATAATATCAAGGCGACTGTACTTGCTTTAATAATTATTCCCCATTATCTTGACCCTGTTTTGAGTTAACAATGAGGTTATTATTTTTGAATTTTAAGATGCGAGCTACATTTAAGGCTGATGTTGTTATTGAAAAAAATAGTATTGTAGAGACTTTACGTAGAAAGTACAACGGATTTAATTTATATTCCTACCGTTTTAGTAGACATAGAAACCTTTAAATATATGTAATATTATTTTCAAAAAATCACTAGGACACAATACAACATTTTCCATTGTTCAAGATAGCGCAAGTGCTACCTCAGTGCACACGGGTGAAAGAGATCCTTCCGTACTTGTCCATTTTCCTGTGTCGTCCACTTCCTTAGACGTCCATTTCCTATCTTGTCCAATTTTCAAATCGCAAACTTCTCTTTGTTCCTTCCAATAAAACAATCTTGTACTTGGTTAATTAATTTTCATTATAAATTTGAAAATAAAAACTTTTTAAGTAATTAATGCTGTTCTGGATTTCCTCGTCGAAGTTCTTTTCAAAGTACTAATAATTTATTGGCAGTGTATGACGTTATATGCTGACGGAATTTGAAGAAGTGGAAAGAGGACTACTTGGGAAATAAAAGTATCATAATAATTATTCTTTAGCCAAATTCTTAGCAATGGCAAAAAAATATCATCCTTAAAAAAATATGATCATTTTAATTGAAATATTAATAATAATAATAATAAATGTAACAGAAAAAAATACACTGAGAAATAGCCTTAATTGTACCGATAAAACTGATTCATGTTTCAAAATAATTTAAAAACGAAATGGATTTATTCATATCATATCAATCAGGTCATCGGAGTATCATTGAACAATTTCTATCGGTATTTATCCTTGAATAACTTCTAGAAATTATAGTTTTTGTTAGAAATCATTGGTAGATAGCGTATGCTGATCTTGCTCTAGTTAATAACTATGCTGACCCAGTTGAACACAAAGCAATAAAAGTGCAATCCACAACTGTAGTTTGCACTCGTTGAAGCTAAGGTTTCTATTTTCAACAGTATACACTGTCAGCCTGACTTTGGAAGGTTTGTTTGAAATATTTAAAAGCTAGGACTAACATTAGCTTTGTGTCTGTAAGGAAAAGCAGGCAGCGAACAATAGTTTCGTTTTTAATACATATTTTTTTGTCACATTATTTTGTTAGAGCGCCTGCTCAGAAGGGCTCTCGTAGATATGCGTGGTATAACACCTACTTATTTTTTTACCGAAATGACTGCCATCGTGATAGATGGTAGGTCCGATGCCGTTTAAGGCACTACACGTTTTTACTTTAAGACATGATTTAGGGTAACCTTTTCATTGCATCAAGCTTGTGGATTTGATAAACTGTAGTTTATAAAAATTACTTGGTGAGATTGGAGCTTGGGCCGCTTGCTCTACAGCAACTAGAACCACTAGGGCTCTTTAAACATCGTGCAGTAATTTTCCAGTACTCATCCACATTCTCATCATAGTTTCGTATAACAAAACTAATCTCAACCCTTGAGAGAGAACTTAAAGGTAAAGTTGAAACAAATTATAAATCTCTGGGAAAGTTTGAACAAGAAAACGAACTCTTACGCTTAAGAAATTCAAAATGAGATTTTTATTCTCATTATAAGTATGTATCCGCTTTTAAAATGTACGCGGTAATATTAAAACATAACGTTTGGGACATGCTACTGGGAATTCTGTCATGGCCTCAACCAAAGTAGAATGTTAGAACTAGTTTTCAACTAGAACAAATTTTAGCTCATAGTGTAATGGTAGTCTCCAGAGAGGATCCACACTAGTTTCACAGTCGTGATTTCAAATGTGTCTTACCGTTTTTAGGGGATACAAGTTTAGAGAGCTTGGTTACTTCATATTCAAATTAAACTAACTAGGTCTCAAAGATTTAACTGAGTAGGATTAAGAATAAAATCTATAAGACTAAGTTGTACTTATTGCCGTTTTTTGTAAAAAAAAATCAGGAACACTCTTTTTGATCGCAGCATCATTTTCAAAAACCTTACTGAATACTTTTATCTTTACTTTAAACTTTATAGTTTTAGAAAAAATATTTTTCAATTCACACCAGTACCTCTAGACAAAGTAACTATATCCTCCGGCTTCACTATACATACAAACGATACAAATGTATGGGAATGACACAAGTCACGTGTATCCTTTCTAGCGAGAGAACGTTTCTTTGTCTAAGCCCGCAGTAGTTCCTGAGACTAGTGCGTTCATACAAACAAATAAACCCTTCAGCTTTATTTTATTATTATAGATTTATAGGTATTAGCAATATACATTGACGTCTTTGAGGCAAAGCGGTTTCCCTATCCAACGATAGATTTGTAAGCTACTTATCGTCTCCGTTTGCTTAACGACCCAGAACGTAACTTTGCCTTCGAAATGAGATAGTAAGTCATAATGAAAATTTATCAAGTTAGTCAACACAGGCGATAACTATGGTCGTTTAAGCACCGCGTACCACTTAGTTTTTTAATTTAGTCCGACGTTTCATGTTGGTACCATAATAACCTACCAAGGCCTATAATCGCATTCGTAGAACAAAATACTGTAAAGGGGTTATAAGTAAATAAATAAATTAAATGAAACATCAAAGCTCACTTCTTAAAACGCGCTGCTGCAAACATACATTCACCAGTTTTCATTAAATTTTGGGGACATTTGTACCTGATGTATACTTTGTTATTTATTTGCGTAGTACCGTACCCGTGCCCTGCGGCCCTCCCTGGGTGACGCACCCGCGTCACTCACCGGTCCTTTATCTATCTGTATTCACAGAACCACGCCGATCTGTTGTTCCATGGGTGGAAGGGCATGCTCCTAAATCGACTTATTCCTTTTATATTCACCCGTATTGTTTTTTTTAAATACATTTTTGAAAAAATTCCACCAGCCGACATACATAGAGGTATTGTAATAATAGGAGATACTAACGAGGTAACGGGTAGGCAGAGGTATTGTAATAAGAGCACCCACGTTTCACCGAAGATGATTAAGTGCCAACGTGACAGATGGTGAGTCTATCGCCGTCTCAGGCAATACACATACGTCATTAAATAACTTCTCTAACATATGCAGGTTTCCTCACGATGGTAGTTAAGTTCTTAGAAAATTTAATGGTGCAGATCCATGGAGATTGGAACTTGCATCGCTTGCATAGCAGACGACTGTTCAAATCCCCTGCCACCACGGCTTTTATTATCTTGCTTTAATTAACTTACTTGGTATGAGCTAAGAGCTATTATACAAAGAGTGTTCTTAAATCTCTAAGTACTCTACTATAATCATACTTACTTTGCGCTTAAAATAAAATAGATAATGCAGACGAAATAAAAATAACCATCGTTCCTTATAACAAACTCGCACGCTTTACTTTTATGTACAATCCTTTTCTAAATAATTGCAAATGTAAAGCTCCTAAAGGCAGCCTCCGCTGAAACCAATCCACTCTTCCCATTTTACGATCGCCGAATTCTTAAACGAAGCCTTTTTACACTTTTTCAATTGCTCACGAACGCACTTCATTTACCCAGATTTTATTCTGTGGGTATTATAAAAATAACGACTCACTTATCTTTTGTTTCCGCACTTTGAAGATTAAGAATTTCGCATTTTGCAATATTGGCGTGAGGTAATTAATTGTTAATTAAGTAAATAGGAACCAACACTTTTTAGAAATATATTTAATCAAATATCAGTAAAAAGATCAAAATTACAAATACTAGTGGATGGTTTCATTTACTATTTAGGATTCCATACCTCAAAAGAAAAAACGGATCTCGTTGTTGTCAGCCTGTCTGTCTGTCAAGACAAATTTGCGCAGATATGCGTGGAGACATCAAGCTGAAATTCATATCAAATACCTACTCAGATCTACTGTCCCTTGAAGCTGTGAAAAAATCAAACTTCGAAGTTAACGCAATCAAAATATACAGTCGCTAATGCTGTAAATTCTCGACACTCACAAGTGATTCAAAACCTTGAAACTTGGTACGAAGCAACGTCTAGCATAGATAAAGGAAAAGTTGCAAACAGCAAACATTTTTAGTAACATCAGGTAACTCGGTGAGCGAATCCGACTCGTACTTGGTCTTGTTTCACTTTATTTAAATAAGTATTTTAAATTAATTTAGTATCCGAGGAATTACAATCGTAGCTACCTTTTAAGGAATTAACTCGGCCTCTATACATTTTCAAGATTTTGCTGCTTAAGTTACCACGAATATGAACAGATGACCGTAATGGCCTTTATCCCTGTAAGCTGGCACCATTGGGTGACCACCCTAAGTTGCAGATTACAACTGTTTGTTTTGATATATCTATACAAATATATATATATAAAATAAAGTCGTGTTAGTTACACTATTTATAACTGAAAAACGGCTGTACTGATTTGGCTGAAAATTGGTGGGGATGTAGCTTAGAACCAGGAGAAGGATATATGGTACTCTATCTGTTTCCTGTGCAACGTGACATACAATGTGGTAAGTATACAATAAAGTGTGGGTAAAACTGCTGGGAACAGATAGTATTATATAAAACTGAAGAGTTTTCTTCAGTGTTAGGTAGCCCATTTATCGAGGCTATAGGCTATTGGATAGTATATTATCACGCTACGATTAATCGCGGGTTTATTTAAGCATTTGCCCAAAGTAACTATTCAACGCGGAGGAAGTCGCGTGCAGAAGCTAATGTTTATTTCCCAATGCTACCTTGCTAATGTAGATAAATCTACAGAAAATTTATATTTGCATTTTATGATATTTTTTGCAAAGACAATGGTAGTACGTATATAAATATTTCAGTCTGCCTCGTTGGTTTGCTAGTCACAAGCACTACCGCGGAGTACGAGGTGCAGGGTTCGATATACGGGCAAAGTGCTAGTGGGTTTTATTTTTCTCTGTCTGAAGGCGGTTCCGTCGATTTCTCTATGATGCCATCATCAGATCCTGGTTTCCTTATCATGGTACCACACTTGGGATATCTTCTGTCCAACAAAAAAATAATCATCATAATCGGTTCATAAATCACGAAGTTATCCTAATTTTTTAAGTCAGTTAAAAGGTGGCAACTATTTAACGTTCGTTGACCTTTTCAAAGCAAGTCAAATTTTAGAATGTAGCTAAATATTCCATCAATAAATTGCCATTTAACAAACGCCCGAGAAACAAACTGTCAAACATCAGACTTTGATATTCGTTTCTAGATCGTATCGGGAAAATTTCACTGGGTTTGTCGAGTTACCTAAACTTAGAACAAAATTCATTCGTACAAAGAGAGCGACATTTGATAAATGTATTTTCGGCTTTAAAATACTCGAAGTTAAATGGTTCCTATATTTGGCCTTTTTATGCAATAGAATTTAGTTTTGAAAAATATAAAAACATTGATTGAACTGTGTTTTGTTGTGGTTCTAGATATTCGCATAAGACTTAATTACGAATTATGAAGGTGTTATTTTTATCATAAACAGCATACCAATTCTTATTTTAAACTAACTATGCCCCGTGGTTTCACCCTCGTAGACTTAATTTAATGTGTGGTTCTATTACAAACAGTATTTTATTTGTCCGTACTCAAACTCAAAGTCAAAAATATTTTATCTTTGATTAGAATTTTAACAAATTACTTTCAAACCGTTACAACATTATTATTCAGGATTATATATGCTACCGCCATGACATATTATCAAACTCAGATACAGGGGATAGTAGACGGTGTAGAGAGAACGTGGGCGCCATTTCACTCTAGACCAGACATTCGTCGGCTCTTCCACGTTCATCAATCTCTTCATACACGGCTGCTTGCCACTATAAATTGATCAATTTGGCTTTGGTTAGTGGCATATGTTCCTTCTCTCGGCTTCCTTTTCTATAATGCTCTGTCAATACTTTCATTCTCATGAATAAACATAAGCACACATAAATTATGTCTATACAGATAAATAAAATTGAAGTGTCTGTTTGTAATTCCAAAATAACATCATTTTACTAAATACATGTAAAAGTATTCTACTGTATTTGCATCAAAAAAATCTATTGTGTAATATTTTGTCTCCAGTCTATCCGTTTGTTCCGGTTATTGTCTCAAATTTCCAAGGGTATACAGTGTTGGGATTTATAGTAAATGAAGTCGAGGATTTATTGTATAGGATTATACGAACGAATAGTCACAGTGACAGACACAACAGAGAGCAAGTACAGAAGGAAGCATATTAAAAATAAATTCCTCTGACAAGTTAAAACCTCCTTACAGACTAACATCTAGCTGATGTTACAATGTGTAACTGAGGCTACCTTTGCTTTACTTACCATTAAAATTCTACGCAGGTGAAAAAGCTAGTTATAAATAAATGTATTCTACAAGCCATTTACTCAATCCAAACGCTGATTTTAATTGCTTTTACGCAGCACAAAATGTGCGCACCAACAAACTAGATCTTGAAACAGCGTAATTAAAATTTTCATCATAACAACAAGCAAAGTTCAGATTCTGAATATCTTCGGACGGCGCGCCGTTTACAAAGGAATTGTATTTATGTATTGTTTGCAAGTTGAGATTCCATTGTAGTTTGAACTTTTAAATTATTCATTCGGCCGTAAGTTTTCAGAGGGGTCAAAGGAAAGGCTCACCCACGAAAAGCAAATTACACAGCAGTGTTTGTAATTACGCCTCAACCTTATTCATTGTCAAAC
Source organism: Watsonalla binaria (assembly GCA_929442735.1). Lineage (NCBI taxonomy): Eukaryota > Metazoa > Arthropoda > Insecta > Lepidoptera > Drepanidae > Watsonalla > Watsonalla binaria. The sequence continues at coordinate 7,207,279 of OV838932.1, forward strand.
GAAATCACAATTTAATTTGTTAGGCCGCAAATGTAAGCAATGAGATGAATTGTAAGTACCTACCGGACCTTATTTACGTATTTCATATGTAAGGACTGAGAGATACAATCTGTCACGTTTCACATCATATACAGGGGGCAAATATGGTCGTTTAAGCAGCGCGTAATAAGAACTTCTTAGCTTTGACGTTTTTTTTACGTTACCAAAATGAAACTGCAAAGCTCAAATTTCATAATACGCTCTGCTTGAATCAATAATGCGCAATAGCAACTGTGCCACAAGCTCCTCAATATATAATCCAAATCTATACTTATATATAAAGCTGAAGAATTGGCTTGTTTTTAAATATTTCATTCTTAGAAAGTACCTTTATCGAGGAAGGCTTCATAAATCATTAATCCAAGACCAATCGCGGGCTAAAGTTAGCGTTAGCCCAAAGTAACAATTCCACGCAAACAAAGGTATTCCTCCTATGTTTATTCCTCATCTAATGTCGATACTCCATGAATTCCCATTTTCTGACTTGAATCTGTTAACGTCGCAAATCTATTTCAACGTACACTATACAGCCTAATAAACCAAATTCAACAATACAAATCCAATATAAGATTTACGAGCCAACATAAAATGCAACGTGCATTCACACCACACGTCACAGAACTAAATTTACACGGATATATATAAACGAAACGACACTCTCCGTTGGAATATTGAACACGGGGTTCTAAAGTGTAGGTCAACGAAATAGGTCGTATCCAGTAATTCACTTGACTTATTATCACTATGGGAGCTCTGTACATGCCAACATAAACCTTATCAGAATACAAATCGAGCTCTTAACACAGCCTCAGCCGTTTCACGTACAAATATCCGCCACATCACGGCGTTATAGGTATAATTTCAAAGAGCTCCCCCAAACCCTAATATACCGAGATGTTGAATAAATTCAGATATTTGCAGATGTGTTTTTATAAGAAATTCCATTTATCTTCATAATAGTTAGAATTGTTTCCAGTTTAATATTAATTAGACATAGTGTAAAAGGTATGGACAGTCAAAACAGGTTAAATACGACTTTATTAGAAAAATAATACAGTTACAATTTAATTGGTACTAATAAATTTCTTGCGAATTTACAATAATTTCGTAGTAGCCTTCTACTAACGCCTACTGAACCAACTGCTCCATGATAATCCACAATGTGCTATTTTTGCTGATAGATGGAATCATTTTATGTCTGTATGTTTGGGGTTTTGTGACTATTTACGGCTGAATCTTATTGTAATTTTGTATAAAATATTCTGTATTTTTGTGAAATTTTTGTATTGATTGTATATCCTTCAATTGTTTTTTCTTCCTATAATTGTAATTAACTATTTGTTGCCATCCTAATTATTATCAATAAATAAATAAATAAAAATACGAGCGTACCTATACGTATAGTGCTTTTTGCCTTATAAAACTAAAGTCAGTCAGTCAGATTGCAATGAAATAAGAGATAAGTCTTTTTGGTTAATGTACTTTCGATGTTAACCGTTCGTACTTCGTATGTGGGGAAAAAGAGTAATTTAGAAAGTAAGGATCTAATCCTCTCTTGGTGTTAGTGAAGTCACCTCATCCTTATTCCGGTCGTGATCGGAATGAGATCATTATAAATCGCACTTTATTACTCTATCTGGTACTTCATGAGTTTCACTACGTTTGTTCCATATAACAGTTATATCTTTGTTCAAGATCGTAGAAAGTATAATACGTAGGGATGCATTTTTAATATAAAATTAAAAATTATCCAAAATGTGTATTTATTGATAAACTAGCTGTGTCTCGCGGTTTCACTCGCGTAGACGTTATATTTATTAAATTGGTGATTTTGTAATGTTACAATTTGTTTGAAAATAAATGAAGCTTTACTTACTCTTTGACAGTACCGTTAAAATTGTTACAGTAATTCCAGAGATTAGCAACAAAGAGACAGATAAAGAGACTAACCGGGAAGATATTTTTTTTTATATTTATGTTCCGTTCCTTAGGTTATGTAATCTAAACGCTTTAAGGCAAAGTGGCATATGATCACGACTATCAGCTAAACATCACTATGAAAAAACTATACAGATAAATAAAATTTAAGTGTCTATTTGTAATTACAAAATTTGTTTTTCACTAGGTATGTGAAAGTATATATAGTAAAAATTCATATATTTTGTGTCCGTCTGTCTGTTTGTTTTTCCGGGTGACGGCTGGACCGATTTTACATTTTTTCGGCTGGACTGATTTTCATTTTCATTATCACTGTCAGATAGCTAATATTACAAGGAGTAGCTTAAGCTACATTTATATTCAAAAAAAATATGAATTCGCGAATTACAGTCACATATGATATAAAGTCTACGCTGGTGAAATAGGGGGGCTCAGCTAGTATACACTATGAATAAAACTTTTTATGTTATTGCAAATTATTCGCTACACTAGATAATGTTTTTTTTGTGCACTCGTAAAACAAAGAGCGCCCATTTCCATACCAGTATTTGTGGATGCTGAAGTTCAGGCTATTTTTCCATCTGGTCGTGAATGCGATTTCCAATTTTTCACTCTAAATTCAACATTCAAATCCAGACTGACTCATCTGTTGAATATTAATATGAGAAAGTTAACTGTAACATTTACTTTACCAGCTTTATTGAAAACTGATGTAAAACTTGCGGTTAAAAAGTTTCTTTATCATTTCCCACTTAAGTATTCGAAGTGCTTGTATTAAGAATTAAAGTAAGTATAATAACACCTACATCACTAAGATACAAGGACGTCAAGATATTTGAGCGCTCAGTGAAAGCATTGGGGATGATTTTTGGGCGTTCATAAGCTAACCACCTTATTTTTTTCGCATACCTGTGTACGAGTTTACTCACACTCGTGCCAAAAAAACCCAATAATTTACAACATCAAAGCAAGTGCTCAAAAACTCTTTGAAATTCTTATAATATCATTTTAAGTGTCATGATTTTCTTCCCTGTAAATATTATGTTATGTCACGAATTGGAAAACAAGCAAAACCTTAGCGGGTTAAATATACATTAGCCTATACTATCCATCTCCCTGGCCTTATTCCATACATTGTCGGGGTCGACACTTGATTCAACCCAATGTGGCTGAACAACAGTTTTTTTTTTCACTTTTTTCGAAAATGATGAGCGCTCTTAGCAAAAACAATTTTCGAATAAGACCTTTCCTCGAATGTGTTTTGTTTCTAATGCACAATAAGGTTTCCCATAAATACGCTATCTCTGGGAAAGGTTCTTATCTTTTGCCATTCCCTCAACCTATTAGGAATGGTTATACAAGGCAAGGACGACTGTCCTGTGAAGAATATTCATCATGCAACTTAATCTGTATTTCATGAAACTGAGTTTTAGTTTACGACCAAAGTTGTGTCAAATGAATTCTGTTTTATTGCTGCATTCTTGAGGAGTTCTTCAATTTCATCAAGTAGCCGACGAGTCTGAGAGATTGAAGATTTATAATCTTCATTAATGTTTGAAAGGCGACAGAAAAATTCATCAAATATTTTAAATATTAATACTTTGATTGTGTACATTATTAATTATTGTTATCAATCTATTTGGTCGCGTTTTCAAATCAAGTTTGTTTTTTATTGATTATATTCCGTTTCGTCATCAAAGCCTTATTGTTGAAGTCTCGTCTCACTTTACAACAAATATAAGCATACCATGCAACATTTTACACATCCACGCTAAATGCCACGCGTTAAAAATAACTATTTCTATCTAGCAATATCTCTGGCAATATTGTCGTACAATTGGCTGCTCGCCGCGCAATTACGACCTTTGTTTCCTGCTTGCATCCACTTTATATCTGCATGTTTCGTACTTGTAGTCACTTTGACGTCTGCAATTGAGCCGTTTTTTTCAATTCTGCGTCCATTTTAGAGTGACGGCCACTCTATTTGAAACGCTTTCCAATTTCAAATCATTTTATTCTTTATACGATTTACGATTATTTTTCGATTTTGATATTCCTTTTTTGAGTGAAGAATTTGTCGTGATGAATTTTTTAATATTAATCAAAGGAGTTTTTAACTACATTTATCTATACATATATTTCAATTGCTTCCCTATTTTTTTTAATAAATCCGATGCTCAAAGGTAGTAAGAAACAAAAAATATCTCTTTGCTCTACTTTATCCCCTAAATCAACTTATATCACAGCAATAAAACGTTCAAGGATTGCAATATAAAATTGGAATTCTCAAAGTGAACTCAGTAGAATTATTGCATATCCAGAGATAAATTATGTACCAATATTTCTGTGTTTTATTTTTCAATAATACTTTTAATAATCTATGCTTGTTTTTGTTTCCTACAAGATTTTAAATTAAAGGTATTAGTTGTCGGTTTCAAACATTCTAAATTGAACTTTATCATGTACTAGTTATGTATCAGTTTCGTATAATTGACACCAGCACTCGACCTGAATTAGTTACGCAACTGTACCCCAAGTTCACGTTTTGACACGTCAACGAAAAAAAAAACCATCGTGAGGAAACCTTCATATGTCGTTATAAATATTCATATGTCTGAGAAGTATTTCGAAGACGTATGTATAATATTGCGGTGAAAAGTGGGTGTTGTAATTACAACACCTCTGCCTATCCCATCGGGAATACAGGCGTGAGTGTGTGTACGAAAAATCGTATAAACATCCACAGACTACCCTAGAAAATTTACTACCATTGTCTATGACACGCCAAGTGATTTCCAAGCAGATAATTATAAGTACAAAAACTGAAACAGCACAAATTACCCGCACAAGGCCATGTAATGAAGAACCGGATTAATTAAACAAACGAATGCAGTAACGCAGTTAATAAACCTGTCAATGGTGACAAACGTGACTCGGTTGCGAGAGCGAACGGTAACTATCTGTAGGTACCCCTATCACGGGTTTGCCACCGTTTTCGTAATCTATACTCGCTAGCGTCTCCGCCGAACATTAGTATGAGAAATTGTGCGACTCCCAGCGGTGACGTGAAGAGCTAAAATATGTCATACAAATATTGCGAGTGACGCTAGCGAGTATAGTTTACGAAAACGGTGGCAAACCCGTGATAGGGGTACAGGACGTTATTTGAATAGTTCTACGAAGGTTCTGTTTGCTGTATAGCTCAGATATTCAATCCTTGGAATTTATACCCCCCCACTTTGTACATGTCTCGTTGGAGCTGAATAAAATTCTGAGCGGATCTAGTGCTTTAAAGCTTACGCTCGCATATTCAATACTAACACTTAACTGTAACTGCGTTTATATGTATCATAATGTCTGTCCTTGAGAATAAAGCTATCTAATTGTTGCTAAATTACGTTATAGGGTCTGGATTTCTGAGGCACATATTTTGCCACATAGCATCGGCTGGTAGTATCAGATCAGATCATCAATACAGATAAATAACGTTGAAGTGTCTGTGTGTAGTAAAATGACATATGAAAGTATATACGGCACTGACATAGAAAAACCAATTTTTAAATAGGCTATGTACTATTAATTTAAAAAATATAAAAGTGCTCCGTGGGCCACCCGTAAAATTAACGCGTGTGAAACCGCGATGCACAGCTAGTGTAAAAATAAAATAAAATGTCCCTAATCTTTATTTTTATTTTTAGTACTGCTTACTTTTTGTTTTTGTGGTAAAGTGCAGTAGTTTGAGGTTACTGAAGATTTAGTGTTCATGGGATGATAAGTGGCACATTAGAAAATAATAATTTTTGTTATAAAATATTTTTTTTTCTTTAAGGGCGATAATTAATGATTCAAATTTTAATAAAATATACGACGAAAATATAAAAAAATTATACATACATACATATGCTCACGCCTGTATTCCCCGAAGGGGTAGGCAGAGGTGTTATTATCACAACACCCACTTTTCACCGAATTTGATTCAGTGCCAACGTGACAGATGGTGAGTCTATCGCCGTCTCAGGCACTATACATACATACGTCTTTGAATTACTTCACAGAAATATGCAGGTTTCCTCACGATGTTTTCCTTCACCATAAAGCACGTGGTGTGAAATCACTGTGCATAAGTTTTTTAGAAAAACTCATTGGTACAGGCTCCGCTGGGATTCGAACTTGCGTCAAATAAAAAAAATTAAAAATATATTAAGGGTTTTTTCATATTATTTTCACACCACCAGTCGAAGCTCTGTGCGAAAGATATCCGTCGAAAGTCTCGACTATGTATGTTTATGTATATAAAGTATCTATATTGTTTCTTTAGCAAACATTTCATCGATAATTTGATTTACTTCCTTCGCTGTCATTTTCAAGCAAACTCATTACTCACTTCGTATCTTAACATCATTACTTTCTGTTAGATATTACATCATTAATCTTTGAAAATAGGCTTAAAGATCAGACGCTGCTAATTAAATACGTCTCTTAATGTCAGATACAAATTGTACTTTATGGAACCCAACATTCTTCATTACCGCAAACATCATTATTAGTGATACCTGCTGTCTGAGTCGTCTCACAGCCCTTGTAGGGGAGCTGGGGATACCATTTCGGGGCTTTTGGCCCCCTGACGGTGGTTTCCATCGCCGCGCGGTCGAGATCCTCTTCACGCCGCCCTCAGCGCGGTACAAGCCAGCCGGGTGAGACCCCTTGGGGGGAGTCCCAGCTAACGACCAGCGAGCAGGCGGCGACTAGGTGTTCTCACGGTGTCGCGTGGAAGTCGTCGTCCTAGGTGTCGAGCGCGCGAATGAGCTCGCGCGCGTAGGGCCGGTCAGAGGCACAAGGTCCCGCAGATGCGGGTGCTGCGACCGGTCTGCCCGCGCGAACATGTTAGTGATACCGCGAATTTATTTTGACAATATATACTGGGGCTTCACATTTTAATGTCGTGATAGCTTTACTCTTATTACGAAACAGATGTATTTGACGTACATATATGACGACATAATAACGTATATATCCGTCACTGTCACACAACTGAACTAACACTAAGAGCTCGGGCCCCTGCTCCTGTCATACGCATACAAACTCGTACGTTTTATTATCATCTATACACAGATAAATAAAATTGAAGTGTCTGTTTGTAATCCCAAAATTACAGGTTTTAATTACATGCATATGAAAGTACGGCACTGACTTAAAAAAAGCAATATTTTTCTCTGTCTGTCTGTTTTTAAATAAAAGCCTAAGTTATTCATTGTACCATTAGATATTTGCCAGTGAATGTCGCGTTAAAATCAGTCCAGCAGTTTCAGAGATTAGCCGGAACAAACAAACAGACGTACTGTTAAATAAGAATTACAAATAGACTCTTATATTTTATTTATCTGTACTGTATAGATATGTATTATTAACGTTGTACCGAGAAATGTCCAACATTTTTTCCGTACGTCTGTGCAATGTATCGTGTCTCATGAACGGCTCGGGCGACTGATAAGACGGATTTGCCGTATACCGTCGTCTGCCTTCGGCCATTTGTTATTTTTACAATACGGGTGCAACTCGACTTTGTTGTCGGATAGAGATAAATGAGAACGCCTGCTAGTGGAATCTTAGAGTAGTTTTAACTGGCGTTTGATCTATGTTTTGTTTTTATTTTATTATGTATGATATAAATGAAGCGAGGGCGGGTCGCTAACCTCGCGTCATTTTGGGGTACCATTTCAAGTGTGGGGTACTATTACAATACTTAGACATACATTTTATCACGGAGTTTCTAAGTTATTAGCACATCGAAGGTCATGTCCTACATGTTAGTAAGAACCGTATCAAGATCTGTAACGTAGTAATAAAAACTAATTACAATGAAAAAAAAAATAATCATACTTTGATATAAATATTAAATTTCAATAATTTCATTCACATGTATGTTGTGTGAAAGATAAATTAGAGGGAAATCTAATAAAGGCAGATACAATTTGGGAATTCTTTATCGACTCATATGGTCTATATAATCGTTTAGTCTGTTTCATATACGAGGCATTTGGACCAACTGCTTCATAAGACCAACTAAAATAAATACAATTTTAATGAAACGGCAATATTAAATTCCTCAGATGAATGTTGCATAGAAAAGCAGTCTTCGTTCGTATTGGTAGCTAGCTGGCTTTATATTAAATGCAAGCTTTAATTTATTCCCTCAAATAAATAGCAAATATTCCGAAACACAGGACATTTTATTGGAAATTTATGGACTTCGTTGCAGTATTTCGTAGTTGTACTTATCTTTAAACCATTAAGCCCTCGGTCGATGTTTCTTCGACCATAATAAATTATACAGGGTGATACCTGTTAGAAGTTTCAGACATATCGGCAACCTTACCTAGGCCGTATTACCTACATTTACCGAAACACAGATAGCAAGGCAATGTTATACAGAAGTTAGACAACAGCTGATTAGAGTTAGATATATGTGTGGACTTAGCCTAGCTTGTAACAACTGACTTTTACGAAACATTTTTAAAGCACGTTTCGGCAAATAAGTAGTTGTCAGATGACGTCATGGTGGTTAACGCCATTGATTTAATGGTTAAAGCTAAGGTACCACTCTTACGAATCAAAAAATTACACTGACAGCTAAATTTCCCAATTGACAGCGTCATTGTCAAATTTGCTCCTCTCGACGCCGTCCGAGGTGCGTTCTCTTTGACCCTGACGACGATATCACATTGCTTCAGCAAGCAATGTCCCAAAAAGCACACACACCAAACCGACCATTGTTCCGTCCTCGCCGAGGCTCGTCGTCGTCGTCCCCGTCCTCTGCTAGGGCTGCACTAGCCTTAAACACGTCCCTAAATAATACCACTCAGATCCAGCTCCCTAGCTCAGCCCCCAGCAACGCCCTAACGAAAACATGAAACCTGCATATGTATGCAGGTTACTCCCGTGGTGGGAAATCACTGCACACAAGTTTTTATAAAAACTTATTGGTATAGACCCCGCTGGGATTTGAATTTGCGTAACAGGCGACTGCTCAAACCCCAAGGCCACCACGGCTCCGTCCTAAAATAAAGATTGATAAACCTAACTTTTTAAACGGTTTCCCGTCAATTTGTCTTTACTTAAGATTTAAAGGTGATAGAAAGTCGTTTAGGTCGATTTTACTACCAAATGCGCTGGTGTTCCAGGATATTAGACTTCCGGCACGTAAACAATCAGGCTTTGTTGGAACCGAGTTAGTACTTAACAAAGTTTACAGATCGAAGAGCAATCCGGTTTATAGAGGAGTTACGGACGGGGGTTATACAGATAGTTTTGTCGTTTGCATAATAATTTATCATTACCTTCGGGCAGTGATTTATTGCGTCATTGCCTTTGCAGGCTTTTTATATTCCTACTATACTATATATGAGATAGTTGGAAAAGTGGAAGGGAGGCCTTTGCCCAGCAGTAGGACACGGCAGGCTAATAATAATTTGCCAAAGCTTGGAATATCCAAAAAAAAAACGGTTAATAAAACCGAAATGATCATAATAATTATAATACCTGTAACTTTTCTAGTTAAATATTTTTTTTTGTTAATAGACTTTAATATAAATTGTAAGTGCCTACAATTTTTTATTTTACTGTCATGCTAACATTATCAGACTAGAATATGCAAAAGAATGGCGTCCGAAATAAATTATTAGGACTATAAAAGGACAAATGATTTTTTAAATATTGATCACAAATACGCCTCATTAAACAATTTTAACTAAGAAATAAATACATTAATATAGACATAAAAGCTTGACGTCATGATGATGGTGGAATGGAGGATTAAAAGGATAAGTAATAATAAAATGGAGGACGTTGATATAATTCTTTTATTAAATGTAAACAGTCCAGAAAAGTCGACCCCAAGGGAAGAGAGCGCAGTTCTCTAGTAGTTTTATAAAGCATACACACATACATATGCTCACGCTTACTATGTAACTAGTACGAAGAGACTACCGATTGCCACATCTTACGATCCTTACATACTCCTTTAGCTTCATCCACTTGAATGCATCTCTTCATAATCGAAATTTCAAGCGTAGTATAAATATAACACAATCGTCTACAATTCCTGAAGTAGGCTAGGAACAATAATCATCCGGTCGAGCTGTTTCTTTGCCTTGATTGCTTGCCAATTACAGGAGTTACTGGTTTGATTCAATTAATAACAAAGGGTTTTCGTTTTGTTCAATTGTAAGCGTTTCATTAGAACACAGAGATGTTTGAGAATGGAAACGAATAAAGAATATAGATCGGGTGCAGCGTTGAGGGAAATTTCATTCCATTCTTAAATTGAATTCAATAATATAGAAGGGTATTCTTGTCATAATTTCTGGTCTGTCATTGACAAGTGCGCATGAAGTGGAATGAATAAAATGAATTTTATCGTTTACTTACTGTGTGCCGCACTGTACCTTTTACTAACAATTTGTTCTCAGAATTTGAAATTAGGTATTGGGATAGTTTTGAACCCAGGGACAGAGTACTTCAAAAAGGTATACGCGGAGGAGGTTTCGAGTGAAGCTAGTATCTTACAAAATTTATAATAATAATTAGTAAATTAGAATACTGCGAATGGGGGCCTTGGAGTTTTGAGCAGTTCGTTTTGGATAGTTCGAATCCCAGCAGGGTCTATACGAATGAGTTCTACTAAAAAACTTATCTGCAGTGATATCACACCACATGCTTTACGGTGAAGGATCATGAGGAAAAATGCATATGCTTATAACACAAAACAATAATTATTATTATTACACTGTGTTACAATTGAAAAATAGCAAAATACTTGGGACTTAATCAGTTATCATCTGAACATAATAACAGTAAATAATAAAACATGGAGATAAAAATGCATTCTTCAAAATTTAAATATGGTCGTAACAAAAGAGTACGCATTTTTATTGCTGCTACGCCGTAGCATCGTAGCTTCCGTAGCATTTATTGGCTACGGATACGCTACGAACTACGTGCGAATTTGTTCGTACGTTGAGAGAATAATGTTTTATAATGCTGGATTTTCAAGTACTACTAATGTACTAGATATTTTAGCTTTGTCCAAGATTTCCCAGAAAGAGTTTACATAGAGAACAAGACTATAAAGTGTTATTTGTATTCAATAAAGTTAGGTTGTAGCTAAAATAACTGGGGGCCTACCATCATCCTTTGATGTTTCATTTTGTTGCCGTAAAATTAAACTTCAGATGTAAGAAGTTCTTAATATGCGCTGCTTAAACTATCATAATTGTGATCCTGTATTTGTGATTTGAAAAAACAGCAACCAGTTTCATTCAAAGTACCATTTTTAATTTATTAAAACATGAATATTCCAAGGTGTCATAAGTACGACTTATGACACCTCAATTCAAACAAAGATGAGCAATAAATCATGATATCATTTGTGATCTCATGACACCACGTACGTGACGTAGAAATAATGGTATTCGAGGGTAACGTTCATTTGATTTCGAGAATATTAACGAACTTTCTTCTTCATTCTTTCTTTCTTCATATTATCATATCATTAAAAGTCGCAATAATAATTCAAAATTAAATGTTGAAACAAAATTCCATTGTTCCAACACAAGGCGCTAACAACTTAGACACAAAAACTTTACCCGGAATGTTTGTTTTGACCATAAATCATCACTCACCTCGGGACTTAAATATTCATGTACTCATTCCAATGTGTTTTAGTATCCAAATGTGTTAGGGTAAAAACATCTTTAAAATCCAAGCAATACAGTTTATTTTCACACGAAACATTCTACGAGATGTCGTCAGTAGCACTGTTACATTGCTTGAGTTCAAACTTTGATCTTATGTAAGTAGCTTCTAGGTGGAGTTCAGTAATTTTAATCCTAGATTTCAAAGATATGAGGTTGGAAACTTTCAAAGATTTAATTTAAGAAGCTTTTAGCTATATGAAGCTGTGGAGATCCTGTGTGTTCATCACCTATGCAGGTTCAGTTCCAATTATACCCTAGCGATATGCGACTGGGAGATGTTTCAACAATCGATACAATCGGAGTCGGTCAAATTTCATCGAGTCAAACATCAACCGACACAATCGAGAGGTTCTTCGATTGTTTCGATGACAGCAATTGGTCCGAGTCGCTCCGAATAGAACCGATCGTCCACCGACGCGATGCGCTACAAGCGAGTCGCAATCACGATGCATCGAAATGTTTGAACACTCGAATAATTCTCAATTAACCTCTCACCATCGCGCATCGCTTAATACTGATGAGTTATTCTTGTTAGAAAGAAGTAGTTATTCTGTCCAAGAGCCTACTCGCCTGTCTTGCGCACTCTATCCTAATTCAACGCTTTTCTGAATAATCATTCTGATTGTGATTTGTTTAAGGATGAATAGAAGAGCAATTGGTGGATGTTTGGAGTTTTGTGTGGATATTGCATAATAATGTTATCTTTTGTCTGTACGTAAGTATAAGTGACTACAAGACGAGGAGACATAAATATCATAGACAAAAATAATCGAATGGAAGACGTCGATAGACACACCATCTACTACGTCGATACTTAAGTTTTATTCTGCGGGTGCGTCATGTGTCCGTCATGGGATCCCATATTTGAAAATCTGATCACAAAATAAACTTTTTAAAGAATTAAAGAATTTATAAAAATGCGTTCAATAATTTTGTTGAAGATAAAGACAGTGAAAATAAAATTGTGTTACCAAATAATTCTTGTTGAATTTCCCAGCGGTTGTAGTTTATTATTCCACATTCAGCTCTGTGTAGTCACACAGCGTTAATACAACGGAGCGTGTGACAAGCCGGTTCGACGCGTGACAAGTACCAGAAATAATGCCATTTAATATCAACAAATTACCCACCTGCTTCTTCTCCAATTCTTGTTAAATTTATATTTCTTGTATTCTGTTGAGGATTCTTTACTTAGACTTTGTTACACGATAATACTCGATACAGGTAGAACATATGTAAAGTTTGACGATGGTAGCTTTGACGGCGAAATGCGTTGCACCAAATTACGCTTTGAAATTTTGCTATTTTTGACTTTATGTAAAATGTTTAACTTTCCCAATAAATTTCACCAGAAAAACGTTTGTAAAGATTTTTTTTAACTATAACTGGGGGCAAATATGATTGTATTAAGCGCGTATTAAGAACTTCTTAGCTTTGACGTTTCAAAATCTAACATGAAAGCTTATAAGTTGCTAGTGCATGGTGCTTTAAACGATGAAAGTCGGTCCCCAAGGTACCATTCCATACAAAACATGTAAAATATATTATCCCAGTATGCCATATCCGTAAAGTTATCGAACTTGTTACAAATTAAATTGGTTAGGTAAGAGATACTTTGACATAAGACATACACGTGTGACATCTGTTAATCTGTTTATATCTGACAGATTTAAAAAAAATTAAATGAAAATGAACGTGAATGAGAGCAAAGCGCCCTAATTTTCTTGTTCAGCTATGTTACAAAATAACATATACCTACTTACTTAATAAATAAAAATCAATTACAAATATAATTTCACTAAGCTAATGGGCATTTAGCTGGATCCCAAGAGGTCTGTTCCAAATTGGTACATTTCTGAACGTTAATTTCACGCGAGGTGGCACTCGTGAAATTGTGCCTCTACGCGTATTACGTTCAATATTCACAAAAGTCCTTATCGGATACAGATTCAAATAGCAATTATTTGCCAAATAACACACTTATTATGTTTGATCAAAGCCACGGATTTATTATACTTCGGTAGAAAAAATAAAAGCGCCCAAACATTATTTAATAATAACGAATGATTATGTAATTATGATCTTAATTGGGAAAACAATATTCTGTTACATAATATGACTGTCGATTAAAATAGCATTAAGTAGTATATTATAGTTTTCATATACAAAAAATAACTCACCCCATATTCCGTAAGACTTAGGTCTACTTAAAGACCTGATGAAATGCTGTTTTACAATAAGTAAGTCTGATAACCTGTTCGCAGAAAATTAAATAACCCATAAAAGTTAGCGTACAATTGAAATGTCGTCGAACAATTAAAGTCATTCGATAGAAATTCTCTTCCACGGTGGTATTCACGTGATGCGAAATCGTAATTCAATATAACGTTTTTGCTGCGATTATAATTAATACGAAAACACTGTCAACGACCAAGTCGCAACGACATCGTTACGTTATTTTCACCTGTAAAATATTGTGTAATTGTTTTATTTACTGACTGTGTCGCGCATAGACTTATTTTCATGATTGGCCCGCGGAACTCTAATGATTTTTTTAAATTAATTATTTATCCCTTGTAACATCAGCTACGTGTCAGTGAAAGTCCCGACAAAATCGGTCAAGCCATTTCAGAGATTTCCTGGAGCAAACAAACAGACAGAGTTTTTTTTATGTATGTACCTTATAGGCATTTGGTGATAAGCTGTTTATTTGAAATTCTCTAACAGACACTTAAATTTTATTTATCTGTTTGTATATTTATGTATGTATGTATACATGTAGAGACCAGATACAAAGACAAAGGCCTTGCACGATTTTTTTAATTAAAAAACGCTGTCAGTATACCAGTAGCTTGTCAGAACTAAAAGGGAGGAAGAAAAAGATAAATTGTTAACATTTCCGCGCATTCATTGTAATTCTTAACACACGCAACACATGTCTCCGACATGTATTAATAAACGTTGATCAACAAAGGCGCTGTCGGGCTTTAGAGAACTTGATATACAACAATACGAGTTGCGATCATATCCAGTCCCATTGTATGTTACTTACTATACATATTATTATATCTTATCATTGAATGGAAATTAATTTTTAAACAATAAAAAAGTAAAGTGAAATTTTCTTTTGCCTTTAACCTTTTACTAGGTATATTATATTATTAGATTTTACCAAAATAAAGAACCCGAGTAATCTATGCCTTCCTGAATGATATCACTATTTCAATATGATATAAAATATAAACTTATATATTATTGATACAAGTATAATTAGGCCGCTGGGCTTCAACTTGCTCCTCTTACATAGCTGATGACTGCTCAAACCCCACGGCTATCACAGTTCTCTAATATAATGAAATAACTCAACGTTCAACTGAAAATTTACGTTATTCAAAACTAAATCATTTGTAGATAAATCCTAGTACGTACCTTACTCTAACACAAAGTCATGAGTGCGACTAATACCTGGTATCCACAGCAGGGAGATAGATAGTCTGGTATTAATATTGGGCCCAGGAGAGTGCGACGTGTCTATGTACACGCCGACTGTGAATTAGTCAACGACCACTCAAGTTACAAGCTTTGTTGACCACAGACTACTGGATATGTGTGGCCTCTAGTGAATAGCTTCTGTTAAATCATTCTGCTCTGTGCAAAGATTAAATACTACGGAAGCTTCCCATTTAAGCAACAACTAGATTTGCTGTTTCTTCGGGTAGATATAATTTATATTATAAGTGTTTTTTTTTAAGTATATAAATCCGATCTACCTCTTGTAACATCAGCTACCGTGAAAGTTCAGTCACAATCGGTCCATCGGTTTTACATATTAGTTGGGACAACAGACAGGCAGAGAACATTATTCAAGTTTTTTTTAATGTAAATACCGTATTGTACCGTACTTTCATATGTATTTAGTGGAAAGCTGTTAATTGGAAATTACAAATTGACAATTAAATTTTATTCATCTGTATATTTATAAATGATATAAGGTAAACCTAGAATTCAATGAAACATTGCCCCTTATTGTGGATATAGAATTTAAAAGAGGCGGCCACAATTTTGTTCCGGATATATTTAAATCTCAGTACATCATAAAGTGAGTCCTTGAGTGATATCATAAAAATTGGGAGCCATAGCTCATACTCGAGCCATGCACTTTGCCGAAGGGTTGATTTATCCTTTCTTTACCAAATGATTTGGGATGATTGCAATACGATTTTCCTCTTCTACTTCGCGTTCGTAATAATGTTTTCTTACAAGATTGCCCTATTGTTCCCATGTAATGACAATGTGTTTATCAGCTTAAAACTATAACTGCCGAAACTCTGTGTGGTACATTTTGAACTGCCAAACTTTAGCTATTGAAAGATTTTCAAAGCTCGGACAAATTGAGTGAATACAAAGAGCGTTGGAAACCGAGACATTTCCTTATTCGAAACGATCTTAAATTTTAATTTGAATATTCTTCTGACATAAAATTCCGACGGTCCCTTTAAATGTCTGCTGAAAGACATTTATTGGGTAAAAACTTAATTATGTCCACAATCAGTAAGTACTTTAAACTAATTACAAGTCCAAGGAAACTTTGCCGAAGTCAATGTTTCCTTAACTTCAGGCTAACCTTAGTAATAATACTACTATCTACAGAAGTATACTTATTCGGATGCCTTATAAAAAGCCTAGACAGCAATCTAACACAGGAAACGAGTCCGAACTGCCTATTGTGCGGGATAATTAATCAAATACAATACAAAGCTGTAGTAAACCCTATGTATTCGGTACTGAGTAACGGGTGCTCTAGTAACTAGTAAAGAAACGTTACACGCGAATGCATTTTGTTACTCGCATTTTTTTTATTATGGGTCACGACACGACTCGATTCGTTGCTCCAACATTACTAGCGAAAGTCATGCGGTATCACCCGCGTAGTTCTCGTTCCTGTGGGAGTACGTGGATAAAAGAAAGCCTATATTAATCAGTGATAATGTAGAATTCAAATGATTTTTTTAAATCGGTCCAGTACTGTTTGAGCAAATTCGTTACAAACATACTTACATACAAATCTTTCCTCTTGATAATATTAGTTTGGAAGTACAGATAGGTATCAGAAGTAACTAGTAACGTAACAATACGAAAGTAACAAGTACTAATTGCCATAGTAACGAATACATACGGCTACGCGTATTTTCGATACTTTAACAGCTCTAATCAAATATAACGAGTTTCGAGTGGTATCGAGTTGTTGAAGGCTTAATTTGTTTTTATACTGGCGGAGATACAATTACATTTGGATACTGTCCCGTTAAAGGACGGAGTTTTGATAAGATCTCCTTGGTTGTGAGAGTATTGTGCCCTGGAAACCTTACATCCAAGACTGTTTGTAATCAATCAATCACATCAGCGGTGTCGATAACACTGTCCTTGTCCTAAGAGCCTTTTCCTATACACGTAACACTCTCCCGGGGAAAGAAAAACACTGCCAAGGAGAATATATCTTGTAGGTACAACAAGATGAAATGAAAAATAATAATATTTATAAATTGAGGAAAAATCTCATTCGTCAAAAATGTTCTGTTATGTAGAGTGTTTTTTACTGTCTGAAAAATTGTATCATTTAAATTACTCATCTCTGTGAAATAATGTCATGTTCTTACCTACTCTAATATTATAAAGAGGAAAACTTTGTTTGTTTGGTTGAAATGAATAGGCTCAAAAACTACTGGACCGATTTCAAAAATTATTTCACCATTGGATAGCTACATCATCAGCGAGTAACATAGGCTTTATTTTATCCCCGCACTCCCACGGAAACGGGAACTACGCGGGTGAAACCGCGTGAGGTCCACTAGTTTATCTTAATTATAAGCTATGTAAATTGTATAGTTTCATTAAATCAATTCAGTAGTTTGTGCGTGAACGAGGAACAATTATCCATAAATCAATTCTCACAAACTTCACGTTTATGATATTAGTAGGATGAATAGCAATGAATTTAACAATGAAACATATCGAGCCATAGATTTCGTTTAAATTAGACCCTTTTAAGCTTATTAACAAAACTTGGTATGAGTTCCAAGGAGAGTATTTGAAATATCGTCATAAGTATATAAAAATCGCAGGGAACCCATTCCATTCCCAGGCGAGGAATGATAAAACCAATATTAATCCTCGTGCGGGCATGACCTCCTACAATTTATTGCTTTCACGCGTTGTCGGGTGGAATAAATAAATACACGGATTCCCCACATATTGCGTTATAACACACGCATACGCGGTTATATTATCGTTATATGAACATGTAATTAAGGCATCCAAGTCAAAGAGCTTTCAAATAGGGAATTTATGCTCGTGACGTAAATTGAGATGGTTATTAAATTTTCTGCATGTTGGAATGTGATGGAAACTGACATTAATTATATCATATAATTTAATTCGACATTATTTTGTAAATAGCCATCTCTCCAAGATCCAATGGTGACGATATTTTTTCAGAATCAAAGTAATATTAATGACATTTTACTTAGATTACTCGTGCTATATCACGCGTATGGGGTACTTAATAAGGTGTTAAATATACATGTTATCTCTTATTGATTTTATCTAATATCTTCGAAGATAATTTGGTACCAACTTGAAAGGTGGGTTTCAGCCACTAATATATACGATTTTACTTATTCGCAGACATCTTTCCTGAACCAGAAAATCGTGGTATGACATCACTGCACTTTGGTTTAAAAACTCATTGATTCAGTACTGTGGGGCTTGAAATTGTTTCATCATGAAAACTAGCGATAATTTACTCGTAATGAGATACAACGCACATGCTTTCAATCTAAATTTCTTCAACTCTAACCCCAAATGGCTTTCACACTTGGAAAAACTACGTCGAGACCTCATTCCACAATCTGGATGTAAGAGTAAAAAACCCATAGAACACACAGCAAGACCATTCATAATAGCACACATACAAAAACCACTACTGTAAATAGGTACAATACAAATAGATACTATTAATTCAGGAGGTATTCCATTGTTTTCCTCAACATCAACATGAAGAGACAAATGAAGTGAAATTGCCTCATTTGCAGGGATCACAGTATTGTGGCTGGCCATTCGGCACGCGATTCGGATTTCCGCGATCATTTCTTTGTACTGATTAACAGTTGATTACTTAATTCATTTGACATTCAATTCTATGTCGCTGGAATTAAGTGTTTCTGTTATTTTGTACCGAGGAATTTGTAGCCGTAGTAGCCTTGAGGTTTAAGCAATCGCCTGCTACTCAAGCGGTTCGAATCCCAGCGGGGCCTGTACCAATGAGTTTTTCTAAAAAACTTATGTACAGTGATTTCACACCACATGCTTTACGGTAAAGGAAAACATCGTGAGGAAAGCTGCATATTTCTGAGAAGTAATTCAATGACGTATGTAAAGTGTCTGAGACGGCGATAGACTCACCATCTGTCACGTTGGCACTTAATCAAATTCGGTAAAAAGTAGGTGTTGTGATAACAAGACCTCTGCCTACCCCTTCGGGGAATACAGGCGTGAGCATATATATGCATATGCCCTATGGAATTTGTAGCTTTTAAACTTACAATAATAGTGGTGTAATGGAGATGAATAAAATCACTTATACAATAATACTGAAACAACTATTTGCCGGCAACTATTGAAGACATCGTGAATTTACACACATATATATATGCAATTTATACATATGTTCATGCTTAAATTTCCCGAGGAGTTAGACAGAGGCGTATATATAACCACATTTTGCCAGTTATGTATAAGTCCCATGTAATAGAGAGCGAGCCTATTGCCATTAACCAGACACTAATCCAAACTCTGGACTGGGTCTGGGTTAGATAGAAAAACCCAATAATACTTTGACGGCCCGGGACCTCGTGCTCTACAGTAGGCGCTACTCGTTATCACATGCGAAGTTTGAGTTAAACAAGAACCTAAATCGCGAAATAAGAGTTTTCAAGCGCATTAAGCTGCGGTTCCCCAGGCATGACATTTTCCTTTGCTGAGGATGAGCATGATCACTCGCTCTCCTCACAAGCGTTTGCTGTTTGAATTTTTACATATGCTCACGCATGTATTCCCCGAAGGGGTAGGCAGAGGTGTTGTTATCACAACACCCACTTTTCACCGAATTTGATTAAGTGCCAACGTGACAGATGGTGAGTCTATCGCCGTCTCAGGCACTATACATACGTCTTTGAATTACTTCTCAGAAATATGCAGGTTTCCTCACGATGTTTTCCTTCACAAGTGCATTTTTATTCTTAGTACATCATCTCTCCCACTTATTAGCTTTCTTGTCACTATGTTATCTTGTAATATGTTGGCACAGTGATTCCGTTCTTTATAATGTGGGTGACACTGGTGTTGGTCATCAGGCAGCCACACACCATCAGGCGGACTGAATGCATATTTGTCACCTTTGTTGAATAAAAAAAGAATGTGTCTGACTGTTTAAGGTTGACATTAATCTTGCAGCACATTCAGTGTTAACATTGCGCAAATGGCACCCCTGCGCGCCCCTGACGTACGCCTTGTCAACACTAAAACAACATCACGGAAATCTTGGAATATATTGTCTTACCTTGGATAGAAGGAACAACAAAGGAGATAATTCATCAACCGGATCGCTGCGGAGAGTAATATGTAAAATTGTATTCCATCTCAGAAATATGGAGTCTCAAACGATTTTACGTTTATGCTTAATCAAATGAATTTGTAATTTATGATCAAAATTTCTTTCAACCTTCACCAGCATGGAAGTAAGGTTTCACAAAATTTTCATCCTTCATTTCAGCCCGTTAGGGTTGGAATTTACGAAAACCTTTACGTTATGTACCTCCGTTACGTTAAGTACCGTTATGCACCTCACCAAAAATACACTCTCCAAATTTCATGTCTCTAGTATCAGGCTGTCTTGATATAAAAGACATGCTCAGTCAGTCTGGACTTTGAATTGAATGCGAATACATTGAATATATAAAATGACATAAAACACATCGTCTAAAAGAGATTCTTTAAGGAAAATGATCGGTAAAATATAAAGATATAATAAATCATTTTCCCATTACAGCATAGGTACGTCTGACCGAAGACAATATTTTCTGACGACACTGCATCGTAAAAGTCACGCGTGTTTACAATGCAGTTAACAAGCTCTATAAAACCGTCTAGGAAGGTATGCCGTCGTGTCATGGGTTGGTTTAGTTGGCACCGAAGGCACGTCAACACGGCACTTGTTGCGTTGCTGTCTGTTAGCAAATACAATTGGTCTCTGCTCTATGCAAATATCAAATTCGAATAAACAAAAGAATCAAAGGCGTTCCGAATTCAATTCTGGTGTTCGAACTCCGTGAAATCGAACTTTTTCGTCTTTCTACTGGCCAGTGTTTTTGTTGAATCGAAAATGAGATAAACGTTTGCTTTAAAAAAAAAAGGATTCTGTCAAAGTAGTCTGTCAAAATAACGAAGTGGAAAAAAGTTGTGTGCTTATTTCATGGCCATAAATATTGTCTGTGCTAAAATAATAAACCTAACTAAGTTGATGCGAGCTACGCGTGATGTTCCTAAGTGCTTTTAAATTAACTACCAAGGCTTGTTAATTTAATAATTGCCTTTATCGTGGTGGGTTTTTATTATTATGGCCGTTAATCTATCTAATAGATGCCTGGCAGATTATATTCACCGTGCACCATGAGGTTTAATAGCCAGTAATATTTAAAAGAACTCTTTTTGGATTTTTGCTCGAGGTTTGAGTAATTGGTTGTTCAATAAATTTGTAATAGCCTTACGTTCACCTATGGGCGTCAGTGGAAATCGATTACTAATTTATTCGGTTGCTGATCGATTCCCTTCATTGTTACTCGTTGTAAGTTAGATATTGAGAAAGTCCTATGTGAAGGGTTTATACAAATCGTACTTACGGTCATATACTTTGAAAATGATTTATTCTTATCTTACTTCTGAGAAGAACCGACAAGAAAAGATAAGTCTTGCTGTAAGATATTGCAGCGTTCTAAGTTCTAAATTCGGTTATTGGTACATCCATACAGATACATACAATTTTAATGTCTGTTTGTAATACCAAAATAACAACTTTTCACTAAATGTTTATGAAAGTAGATACAGAACTGACAAAAAAAATTGTCTGTCTATCTGTTTGTACCGGGCAATCTCAGAAACGGCTAGACCGATTTTAACGAGGCTTTCACTGGTAGATAGCTAATTTTACAATGAGTAACTAAGGCTACTTTTATTTAAGAAAAATATTAAGGGGTTCCGCGGAAATTTAATTAAATTTACGCGGGTGAAACCGCAGCAGCTAGTTGTTCAATTATATTGTGCATATTTTATTCCATGGTTAAAAAAAAAGGGTTGCTATATATGAAGGCTATATGAGATCTATAGAATAAATTATCTTTAATTCGTGGTCATTCATGAAGCGTTGGTGTGTAACACTAGATAACGCTACCCAGCTTAGGTATACGACTAATTGCTATGAATATGTAGTCTGAAATTCAAATTTTAGCTTTCAAATAATAAAGTTGCTTTTAAGTAGGCAGTTTGATAGGCACTTTGTACCTCATTTTACGTGTACAACTAACTGCGCCTCGTGCCGTTGGCCACTTGTCATGTTTCGGTAATCGTACAGTACCCCTATCACGGGTTTGCCACCGTTTTCGTAATCTATACTCGCTAGCGTCTCCGCCGAATATTAGTATGAGAAATTGTGCAGCGACTCCCAACAGTGACGTGAACAACTAAAATATCTCTTACAAATATAGCGAATGACGCTAGCGAGTATAGTGTACGAAAACGGTGGCAAACCCGTGGTAGGGGTACAGGAACATACTCTTTTTCGGGTTAATTGTTTTGACGTCATCTTGAAACAGTTAAGGCCTTAAGTGGCTCTCCAGTTTTCGATCATAAACGATATGAAAAAAGTAAATATTTCACATTAAAGAAAAAAATTAGGAATTTTATAGCTTACGTAGTTGGTTGACTGTTATCAGAAGCCTTGACATAAATAAAAAATATATAAGACAGATTTTTTGGAATTTAACGGATAAATATAATGTATAATTTACAGTCTCATGGAAACACGCTTCTATTATATAGAATATATATATATATATATTTTCTGTTTAATAACAGCTTAATATAATAATTATGCCGATGGTAAGCAAGTGATTGAATATACGTCTCAAGCGTCGCACCAAAAATTGGCTTAAATCTTCAGTTCCAATCTCATCTGTGATTGATCTGATCCAACGAGTTTCATCTTAAAGTGCATTGATGTCACGCAGCAAGCACATAAGCTTACAAGCCGTACTGCTAGTGAGCTTATATGTAATCTACAGACGCGTGCATCTAAGAGATTAAAATTGACCGATCACGTATATACTATTTACATTTTTCGATACGTTAAATAAAATGAGACAAAGAGAAGAGACGAGAAATAAATAGAATTAACTTTATCAATGTGAGTGAGACAGCGAATCTACAAGTTTAAATATGATGAAAACTATTTATAAATCAATCCATCCAACCCTTACAAGACCCTTTTGTGGTAACGATTGAAGGGTCATTTGTCTGTTTGTTTATAACCTTAAAGAAAGACTTACTAAACGTAACATATTATTAGTCGCTAGTTAGGTACTAGTATGATTTCAAAATTAATTTTACTCACTCCAGTAAAAAAACGTGGACGAAAAAGCCGGTTATTAATTAATACCCAAAATATATCATGCCGATAACAAATCATGTAAAAATCACGAAGTTACCCTTTATGATTTTTTATCATGCAATGCTATGTTTATGTACTCTTTGTACACGATTCAAATGTTGTGTTAGGGTTTTATTATAACACATCTTTATTACAATGATAATTTAAGAGAGGTCGGGTATAACGGGATACCATTCGATATTTGGAGGTACCCGACTGGGGACTGTTTCCACCTTACAGAAGACCGCAGTCAATTAATGCTACCTTTGTGTGGTTTTTCCGTCTGTAACATTCCAGTGACAGCTTCGAGACTGTAGTAGTGGCCGATTCAAGGCAATAATAGATACACAGATAATAAATACAATATTTTGAAACCATTATTAGGTGAAATATTTGAGACTATATATAGTATGACTTCAGATAGCGGTTTGTTACACGTTTTACAACAAAATATATACCTGGTTTTATATCAACCTTTTCACGGCGTGGCTAAACGAACGTTCGCCAAAATTCTTTATTAAAACCTTCGCAGGGTAAATTTCCAACTTTCTGATAAAATATTGGATAAATGTGTAAAGACACATGTGATGGAGGAGTATCTTCGAACCTGTCGAGTCATCAAATATTGAGAGCAAAATTGGATGAAAGAACTTTATGAATAGTAGGAAGAATCTAGCATATACACGTGGGTGTGGGAGTTTTATAAACGAGGTTTTTACCCATGCGTGATGTTTCACTTCATTTCACATCTGTAGGAGAGTATATAATTATATATAAAGATCTACTAGCAGTACGAAATCTAGGAAAAAACAATTGAAATGACACACACAGATCAATGAGATAAGCGGCTTGACATTACATGTCTGTAAGGGGTGTCACATCGTGGCCGTGCTCTACCAGGGCCTAAGCTAAATGAATCATTTTCATTTTCATTTACATTGGAAATTTTGAGTTTGGTTAAAAAGGTCTATAAAACATTTAAATTAAATATACCCGATCAACCACAACGTGACATCTGTCATTGAAATTACGCCGATGTCGCTTATACTCCCGTAGATGGGCGCGTATGTGTGGGTGTGTGATTTCGAAAAAAATATTCTTAGATTTCGTAAAGCCTTTAGTATGCTCATATGTAGACTGTGTCTATACTTTGCGAACAATATCGACTTATATTGTCATTGTAGATACATATACGTGATATATTTTTAAGTACGTCACTTGGGTCACATCTGCCGATTTCCATCAATATAGTTTTTGCGACTAAGGAGTAAAATAGTAGCAGTTACATTGTCATATGTCAAGGCATTTATTTGAATGGCATAGACTGGTGGCTTACAATAATCATTATAGTATCAGTGACGTCTTACAAACGTTGACGTTCAATTTTTGTATCACAAAATGAATCGACAAAACTAAGAAGTTCTTAATACGCTCTGGTGAAATAGATGATGGTAGCTGTTTATAATTATAAAGTAGAGCGTAAGAATTGTATCCTTACCTTATTTGTTATTCCTATGAGAACTATTAATTTCTGCATTTCATTCCACGTTCCAGGATGTATCAGCTGAAGTGTGAAAAATTAGTTATTACTTGGAAAAAGATAAAAAGTTTTTAGAATAATGTTAATTTTGTACATAGAATTAAAATTCAACAGATTTAACAATTCATAAGGTTCTTAGATCTTTTCTCGGATTATTTTTCGAGTTTTCCTTAACAAAGTAATCACTGACAAGTTATTTAATTATTCTCTAAGGTAACATTTATAATACATTTTACAAAAAATATTTGTCTTATGTTCCTCCCTTTCCTTAATGAAAAACATCTGAATATTCACCTTATTGTTAACGAATTTTCAATATAAGAAAATGCGATACAATTAATCACATTGTCGGATGTTCGTACAATCATTAATCATACGCACTGATAAATAGATTTTGTTATAATAAACAGACTCAACGTGTCATCTCCTTTGATTGTAGTGACTTGCTCTTATCATAAATAATAAGTCTTAGCACTCGTCATTGAATAAACAGCTTTATAAATCTAAAGTTTAGATTCCGTTGTCTCGCCCCCTATTACAAAATTTGGCAGTACTATCAATAAACCTCTGCCTACCTATATATATAGTGTATGAAGAGATACATGAATGTGGATGAAGCGAAAGAAGTATGTAAGGATCGTAGCATGTGGCAAACGGTGGTCTCTACCTACCCCCATGGGATACAGGCGTGAGCATATGTATGTCACACTTATATAACACAAACTGGGTACTAGTCCGGTCTCCTACTTGATACTGGGAAATTTAAGATGGAACCCAATAACCCTTTGCCAGGTCCAGGGATCGAACCCATGACCTCGTGTTCCGCAGTATCGCATGCAAAAACTAAACCAACGCTGTTCCGACACCTTACGCAAAAAGTATTTTTAATTTTTTAGAACTTTGAAATAAAACTTATTTCAAATGAGCAATAAGCTATATTTAGACTATTTTAAAAGGTATTTGGAAATAATCTTATGTTCTGGTCATAAAAGATATTAAAGTTTCCTATTCATTCCCTTAATTACTTTTATAACTACGGGTGTTTTAAGGTAAGCCTTTCTCATTCTTTGTTTAATTGTTTTCTATTCGTTTAAGTCACTTTCGTAAGAAATATTAACTTTTTACTTTATAAGGATTTACGTTTACTTAAGTGTTCATAATGTAATAAAGACGCCTACGAAGTTCAGCTGTAATACAGCTTAAGAAAATGAGGTCTTAGGTTGTTAGCTGGGCATGTATAATTTTACTACTTTGTTCACAATGGTAACAATATTACTGAGCCTAAATTGCGCAGATATAGCTCTCTTAAAACACAATTATTTTCGCAAAATAAAATAAATTTGTAATTAGTGAAGTTTTTAAACAACGATGGAAATAAGGTTAAGAGAGTTGGCCAAAACATCAACAAGAAATTATATTGGATCCTTTAAACGCGCAATTTGAGTGTATGTAATTGTAAAATGAATCTCGGAAATGGCTCCAACGATTTTATGAACTTGTATGCACGTGGGTTTCGGGGGCGATACTTCAATCTAGGCTGCATTTGTAGGAAACGTCAAAAAAATCATTCCTATTTATTCTGTGCACGTACTATATATACTAGTGATGGGAAAGACGCGTACCACGTGCCATTAATACGAATGATCACGATTCATATCGCAATGACGTCATTATAAGACAATAACGAGCACCCATTTAAACGGATCTTAAATTGAATCAGGTTCGTTATGCCCGGTTTCAAACATATTACCTTTTGTAAACCAAACTGTGTGACAGGTGAAGTTGGACAAGCGATTAAGCCGATTAAACCCGTCATGAACGCCAGCACCCTGCGGGCTAGTGGCGTAAATGTTATTTCTATTTAAATCATGATGTGGTACTTTTTGTATTTGTAGCTTTATTATAATTTAAATGCTTGTTATTTGAATGAATTGACGTTCTAGCTTTTTGAATTTAAATAGTTTTTTGAAAAAAATTTTTTATAAATTATAAAACGTAAGCTCGCCTCAAGATAATTAGTGTGCCAATGTGATAAATCGTGAGTTCATCGCGGCCTTAAGCACTATACATACAACATATCATTTTAATTTCTTTGACTAATGCTCAAAGAAATTTTTTTTTCCTCAAGTTGATTTCTGTCTTCAACTAACCACTAAGCCACCGCGACTCTCTATAACTTCATTAAATTCTGTTGGTATAGAAAAATCATCATTGCATGTCTTAAATGAACAAATCTCACAAGCAGTAGCAACTCCAAAAGTCCGTATATCCGTACTCTACATTCCAAGAGGTTGGTATGCGAAATATTTTTATAGGCATGCCCGATTGATTTGGCAAGGGACCAGATCACATAAAATAAACAGATAACTCCTAATTATTGTTAACGTCTTATTTGATTAAAGCAAGAAAATAGTTGGTAAAATTATTATTTATTATAGGAATATTTGGATCGCTACACTTCGGATATATATAGCGTAAGTCGGTTTATGGGATCATTCCAAGAAGTATTAATAGGATGCAAAAATCGTAGTTAGATTCGTATATACATGACAACTGTGAAAGTCAATTACACGAAAAGGAAAGAACTCATTTACTTAATTTTATTTTGTATTGCTTCTAATGTCGTTTCCTATCACATTGTAGTTAAGTTTAGTATTCTTATAGTCTAACAGTTTTATGTCTCAAGCTGGCGACTCGATGCTTACATTATCTGCGTGTGAATCAGCTACAAGATGTTTTTCTGCTGTATAAATCCAACTTTTATTAGTTTTAGCATACCAAAATTCTAGCATATAAAGTAACATTTTACGAGCGATGTTATCCGCCCATCTATATCTATACATCTATATAGATAATAATATAATAATACAGGTAAATAAAATAAATGTTACTGTTTGCTATTATAAAATAACAGCTTTTCACTAAATGCATATGAAAGTATACACGATACATTAAAAAAAAATGTTTAACTGTTCTCTGTCTAGGCCTATGTTACTCCTTGTAACATTAGCTATCTGCCAGTGAAAGTCTCGTTAAAATCGGTGCAGCCGTCTCGGAGATTAGCCGGAACAAATATACAGATGGACAGGCAGACTAAGAAAAAAAAATATTGTTTTTTTTGTGAGTACCGCATATACTTTCATATACATTTAATAAAAACTGTTAATTTGGAGTAACACACAGACACTTCAGTTATAAATATCTGTATAGATACAGGTTAACCTTATCTTATCTTATATCTTTAAACGGGCAATTCTTGTAGATATATAATCGGAATCTCGGTAACGGCTCCAACAATTTTCATGAAATTTTACATGTAGGGGCTTTCAGGGGAAAAATAGATTTAGCTAGGTTTCATTTATGGAAAACATCGTTTTGACCATGTTTTCAGGCACCGAAAAACTCATAAAATATAATTACATTACGATAGCAAATTTCGCCGACATCTGTCAAGATATGATAGCTCAAAAGAGAGGCTTCCAGCTTATGGGGCGATAACGAAACTAGAGTACCACGGTTCGAGACTGACGTTCACCGGAATTTTTTTTTTGTGTGAAAAAGAAACCGAGCACAGCTCGGTCACCCACATATTGATATTTAAACAATCTTAATCCTTTACCATAACTTCGAGATTAGATTACACCCTACAAAATAGAGATATGCATACATACATAACAAACTCACAAGACTTACTGTGGACCGTACTGATAACGCAAGGGTTACAAAAATTATCCCTCCGGTTGATCCCAGGTTTTATTATACCGAACCCGCGTTTGTGCCACTTTCGGATATATCGTTCAAATGTTTACGTAGCATTAACATTATAAAAGGTCGCATATTTACTCCTAGTCCTATAATGATTTTAAACATTATAAAAGTCAGGTTTATTTTGGAATCATAATCTACAAAATTTTCACTCATAAACTATTCAATATAACATTTTATAAAAAAATTAAATAAAAAAATCTATTATAATCTTAACTTAGTACAGAGGGCCTGCGTTGTAAGTGAGTCACAAGTCACCGTGTCGACGTAAACGTAGATTTGTATAGGATCGAAACAGCGCCGTCTGTCGGCCTAACGATGACACTATTGTTAGCCCATACAAATCTGCGTTTACATCGACGCGATGACTTGTTACGGCGATTTTTATAAACACAGGTCGTTTAGTAAATCAAATATTTTATCTAAAATAAAGAAGATCAGTAAACAAAAGTGTATTGTTTAATTTGTAAAAGATACTCTCAAGACAGAATAAAATAACACTGTTGGCTTTGATATCAGCGAGGAAAACATCCAATTATCAAGTAATTTGCTTACACTCGTGATTAAGGATACAAAATATTCCCGATAGAAACTCGTTACAGCTTAATTAAAGTACAAAAGCATCTTAGTGGTATTATATTTATGTTATTTTCTCTTATTTAACCTAAGGCACCTAAGTCCCTTCTAACAAGATACGATTGCGGTCTAATGATTTATAAACAGGGATCACGTATAAGCGTGGTATCCGATGCGGCGTACGCCAGATGCTCCGATGACCTGAAAGATGGGTGAACGCTGAAAGGAGTGGCTTAGTTTAAGAAGCTCGTATTACTTTGTGCTTACGTGAACGTGTTACTAAGCAATATTTTTTAATATAAGTTATGATGCTAGAGTTAGGCGTGTTGAATTCTGGGAATTGAAATCCAGAGTTATAAAGGAATATTTTAAGAATTCATTATTTTGTGCTTCTTGAGGGGATTAACGAATGTTTTTTTACCCACAAAGGATGAATTGAAAACATCATGTATATTTTTTTTTACATTTACATATACATTGTAATATTATCTGTATATATATTTTATACTAGCGATGCCTCGCAGTATTACCTGCATATAATGCTGCAATATTAATCCTGCATTAATAAAAAAAATATAATATTTTTCCCGTTTTTGTAACATTTTCCATTTATGCTTCGCTCGTATTGGTCGCAGCGTGATGTTCAACACAACCCAACACAAACATAAATCTATGCATGTACATATATATATACAGATAAATAAAATTGAAGTGCCTGTTTGTAATTCCGAAATAACAGCTTTTCACTGATATTAAAAAAACAAGTTATAAATTTTTTCTCTGTCTGTCTTGTTTGTTCTGGCTAATCTCCGAATCGGCTGGGCCGATTTTAACGGGACTTTCACTAGCACATAGCTAATATTACAATGAGTAACGCAGGTCATGAAATAAACTGTACGCGGACAAAACCGCGGGGAACAGCTAATTTGTATTTAAAATCAGTAGTTCTTGAGATTACCGCGTTCAACCAAACAAGCATATATTTATATATATAAAGATAAAAAACACACATCTACATTTTTTGTATCTTTCAAACCAAAATCTTTTTGAAAGAGGAAATTATTTCAAAGCCCAGGGCTGTTTCATCTGTTTCCGACGTAAGCCTACATACATCGTACAATGGTATGGTAAAATGACTGTTTACTTTATTTATGCAAAGCGAGTAAATGTGTGGGCAAAAAATTCGGGCCCTTTTCGTCGTCCTGTTGACCTGAAGATGGGAAGTCATTTCCACGAGCCATCTTTTAGAGAGACGTTTTTTACCAAAATAGAGCCAAACAATTTAGAAGATGATATTTTTCTTATCTATCTTATATGAATTGCCGTTCGTTAGTCTCACTAAAACTGAAAAATGTCTGGACCGATTTGGATAATTTTGATATTGATATATTTATGAAAGTTAAGAAAGTTAAACGGTGAAAAACATAAATAATAAGTATAGGAAAAGGTGATACGAAGATCACCGAGTCAACTAGTTATATATAATACTTTAGCTATTATATAACAAACACTCCATATTATTTTATCATTTTAGAAA
Source organism: Watsonalla binaria (assembly GCA_929442735.1). NCBI lineage: Eukaryota > Metazoa > Arthropoda > Insecta > Lepidoptera > Drepanidae > Watsonalla > Watsonalla binaria. Next base: position 7,238,187 of record OV838932.1, read on the forward strand.
TATTTTATTGACATCTATCATAACGTCAAAATCTGTTTTGCTCTGAGTACATTAAGGAGTATAATAATATACTCCTTACATACATAATATAATATAATAATGTCATTTCGATAAATAATTTGAACCAAAGACAAATATCGCGCACCAAACACATTAAGAATAAGCCATGAAGGCGGTAAAGATTCAGTGATCTTACAAATGGCTTTTAAAAAGATTTCGAGGTCGATCGAGAACTGCGGCAGTAAGAACTTTCTTCAACTTGTCCATACCGATCTTGGTATATTTATAGTTTCCTGCAGAGCTTTACTGTGAAATGTACAGAATAATTTATTTTCCGTCATATGAAATTGAATCTTATTGTGCAGGTATAGGCGCCATTTTCGGTATTATATCTATATAGATAATCTCTGAAACGGGTGGACCTATTTTATTGGGACTTTCACTGGTAGATAGCGAAGGTTACAAAGAAGCTACTTTTATTTTAGAGAAAGGTTTTTATTATTAATCCTATGCGGGCAAAACCGCGGGCACAGTTATAATCATAAATATATATAACTCAAACGTGACTGAGATAATGATCTGTCAACGCACAGCATAAGCCATTGGACGGATCGGGCTGAAATCCGCTTGCATCGGCTAAGAAAGGATTTTGGTTAATTCTACCCCCAAGGGGTTGAAATAGGGGATGAAAGTTTAGGCTACTATTATTAAAAACTTAGGGTATGCTAACGCGGGTGAAACCGCGGGGCATAGTTAGTTCAATATAATTATATGAAACATCAAATCAAACATCACTTGATAGTTAATTATTTATGTTGTCAAGTCTGGATGACGGGTTGTCAACTTCCCTCTATGATGGTTGAGGAGGTCAATGGCTGGCATTCACGTCATACTTGTGAACAGGTGCTGATTGTGGGGGCTGGTCATCTCAAGCTACGCATTTAATTATAAGTAGAACTACTTGATTTTTAATTATGTTAATTTTATCGACATTTGTGCATTGGAACTGTGTCCATGAGCTTATGTTTCTTAAGCGATCTATTTTGTACTCTTAAAATTGTATAGTATATTTTTTTGTTAAGAGTAATTACTGAGTTTCTTGCCAGGTTCTTCTCAGTAAAAGCAACCTTCCGAACCTGGCGGTAGCATGTATAATCTTGTAAGTTGTGTCTTTCTGACGATTTGAAAGTGCTTTGTAAAAAGTCTAATCGAATAAAGATATTTTTGACTTTGACATGGGTAACCCACTGAACCCAAATGTCTTTTTTTTGAATAAAAGTACCCTTAGTTACTCCTTGTAAATAGCTATATGCCTGTGAAAAGTAAGAAAAAGGAAGAAGCAGACAGGCAGACAGGAAAAAAAGAATTGTTTTTATATACTTTAAGTAAGTGTATACTTCCATATGCATTGAGTGAATAGTTGTTATTTTGGAATTAAAAACACACTTAAATTTAATTTATGTCCATAGATGTATAGATAGACATCGTGCTATTTTCATAGGTATATTTAAATTGTCTAAAGATAATGTCAGATTACTTTCCCTCTTGCAAAAATATCGTGGATAATAAATTACATAAGCTTTTTACTGACTCTTAATCGTACACAGTCCATTAAAAGCGCTTACATAAACCTTTGAAATTAACTTCTTCTGGTATAAGAACATTATCACGTGCCACAAAAAAGTAGCTAAGGACTCTGAAGGTAATTTTAAGCACGTGAGTGCAATCAAAAACACTACTCGTTTCCGAGAACTAAGAGTGTTTGCCAAAAAAATGTACGCCTCTAGCATTAATACATACTACAGCAGAAGTACTACGGTGCTACGGGCTTAGCTCGCTGCGGGCCACACTATTTTCGTAGCATACATTCATTTATCTATACAGATAAATAAATTTGAAGTGTCTGTTTGTAATTCCAAAATTACAGCTTTTCACTAAATGCATATGAAAGTATATACGGTTCTGAACTAAAAAACATTTTAAAAAAAATTCTCTGTCTGTCTGTTGGTCCGGCTAAACTGACAGATAGCTGATGTTTCAAGGAGTTATATAGACTATTTTTTAAAAAAAAAACATTAGTGTTCCGCGAGTTAAAGCATGAAACCGAAACGTGAGTGAGACCGCGAAGCACAGCTAGTTATTAATATAAACTTCACTTGTAATCTAACAAACTATATATATACATAGCTATACTCGAATATATCTAATCGATTTGTCGTATCGATTAAAGCCTTTTTGAAGATAACATACAATAAACTCTGTATATTTTCCTTAGGTCGGTATGATAATGGCTCACAATTTCTTCGAATTTTATCGCTTGTACTTTTTAATGGCGAGTAGTAATCTAATCGAGTTCAGGATCATTCGATTAACAACGAAGATTCCAAAGCAATTACAAATTGATGACGGACTAAGCTTTTTTAAAAATCATTTCCATTTGCCTCAAAAAGTGCATTCATACGTTTAATTTATTGCAAGCTCAAATGTTAGTATTTCTAGCCCCACATATGTTAATTTAGACCTAATAACTATCACTATCATTGACATGCGATGTATGTTTCTCAGGAATTTTCATTTCGAATAGGTGAGAATATAACTGCTACACATACATTACGTAACTCGTTCATTGCCCGTTTGTGTTTACTGTAAGGTTAACAGCAATCTAAACGGTAATGGTTAACGTGTCGTTTCCTTCTTGAGTAACGGTTTTATGTTTGTGCTACAATATTGAACTCATAGAATAAAAATTCGTTGGAGCGTAGTGCCTTCTAAATCTGGCGTTGAACTATTATTTATGTCTGAGAACTGTAATTTTCTAAGTACGGTAAAATAAATATAGCAAGCACTAGCTGTCCCGGACAAACGTTGTATAGCCATATATTTCCTTGGGATGAATAACTCGAGATTTAAGTGTATGAAAAATAGATGTCCCATTCTCAAACCTACCTGATATGCATTTGATTTGTCCGTTTATACCCACTTTGCAAGCAAACCTCACGTCCACAGCTCTGCTGGTTTGCTAGATCTACTGTAGAATTTGCTAGCCTTTTGTCGTCTTCTGAGAAGTTCTTAAATAAGGTTTTAGTCCCTTATTTGCCATTGTACAGTAACTACCACATACGAAATTTCATCATCATCCTAGTGTTAAAATTAAAAGCCATTTAAACTGCTCACAATTCATTGTTACAATTTTATTTTATGTTTAGATAAAGGCTATTTTCATTTTCATTTTGCTATAAGCGTAATACAGCGTTCTGTTACTGAAAGCTACCTTAATATAGAAAAGTCAAAAACAATTTTCATTGGAGCCGGGAAAAGGTTGATTTTAAAAGCAATTTCGTGGAACGTAAACGCAGAAATTGCATTTCTAGATATTTCGCTATATTTCTATGAATCCGAAATAGAAACTTATGTTTTACAATGTCTTTTGAGTTATTTAATCTACCTTTTATATTTATTAAAAGAAAGTTTTATAATTGGTGCAGTCAAAGTCCTGACTAAGTGACTTTAAGACGTACAACCTAAGCCGCTGCTCTGAGAGATATCACATTTGGAGGATGTGTTCTTTGTGTGTATGAGTTTTTTTTTAAATTCGACCACCAAGAGGGAGAAATGGAGAGTGAATTTCCTAACAAACTTTTTATTCCATCAAATACCACACGGAAGAAGCCGCTGGCGGGTGCTAGTTTTTCATATGTGCTCAAGTGAGCCGTTGATAACGCTATTAGTCTTATGATGTTGACGTTCAATTATTCTCAATGAAATCGCATTTCCCCTAAGGAACACGTGCAATTCTTTCATCGCGAAAATTGCCTATTTTATTTTTACTCAGGCGCTTATATAATATAACTTATCTCATGTATAGCCGTGGTGGCCTAGCGATGCATGTTCGAATCCCAGTGGAGCTTGTACCAAAGAGTTTCTCTAAAAAACATATGTGCAGTGGTTTCACACCATGTGCTTTGCCGTGGGGGAAAACATCGTGAGGACACCTGCATATGTCTGAGAAGTCATTCAAAAATACATGTGTATAGTGCCTGAGCCGGCAACAGAATCACCATCTGTCACGTTGGCACTTAATCATCTTCGAAGAAAGTGGGAGTTGTTACTACAACACCTCTGCCTATTCCTTCGGGGAATACAGACGTGAGCATATTATGTATGTTATCTGATGGAAACTTTGCGTTTTAGTATGCCTTTTACAACTACGGAATACATTTACTAATAGTTTTGTAAGATTTGAGACTAATTATTCTACATATGCGACCGTGGGCTAACGACAAATTAATTGAACTTGATTAGTGAGTGTCTGTCCCTATGGATGGAGGTATTAATGTAGGCGGTGATTAGAACTCATTCACAATATAATATTTATAGAGGGTGTGAAAACTTTCAAACTTTTAAATGGGGTGAAAGTTTAAGCATACTTTGACACCTCCAACTGGCACACATTCAAAGGGGATATGATCCGTTTCACATGTCATGTTTACGAGGGCGCGAAGTCCGTCAAAAGCATGGTGTTGTGTCGGAGCTCACAGGTGGTGTCGAAGTGGGTTGTGGGGCGCGGCTGCCGGCTAGTATCGAGCGAAGGCCGCGGCGCGCGCACTCCGCCGCCCGCCGGGACCCGGGGGCCTGCTTCTCAGCGTGCCAGTACTCAACGCCACCCCGCGCGCGCCGGCTCGCCTAACATATCACTCACCGGTTCGCGGTAAACATGCCATGTGATAGTGTTGTGAAGTGAACACCTCAACTCAGGCATTTATCATGTCTCTGGATTATTTTCTTTGGATGACAACTCACACTCCCTTTCTCCTCTCAATCCCAATCCCACTTTTACGGCCGGGTAGCGAATGGTTTTGCGAAACTCTGGTCTTATGATAATTTATATTATGTTAAATGTATTCCAGTTTGTAGCCGAATCTAATGTTATACTAAAATAATTCTGCGGTACGTAATTTATGTTAATGCAATGACGGCAACTTGAAGTCTGGGTTTCAAAATATTATCTTTGACTTGAATGTTAGCAACTTGGGCTGTATGAACATATATATATAAGTTCTTATGTCTACATTTAATATGGCAGCAAAGTTTCATCGAAACTAGTGGGAGCGTGCCGTATTCGTTTCATACAACCGGTTTAGGTATATGCTACATAAGACCATCGCTTATGAAGGAATCCTTACTTTTTGAACTCATAACTTAACAAAGCGGTATTAAGAATAAAGTTTAGAATTAGAAAAAAGTACGCAATAGAAGCAAAACCATTCCGAAGTATAATACTATGTTGAACAGTGTAGAAACCATTAATTAAAGAATATGCCATTAATTACTAATAATATGAAGTCACGGTTTAAACTTTGAACTTTTTACATAATACACACTTATTTTCCGTCCGATTTTCCTCATAATTCGCAAAGATAATGTATTTTTTTTGACAGTTGACAAGTTCCAGGATTTGACCTTGGCCCGGTTTCTGAAAGCCTTAAGCTCGTAATCTCCTTGACGGAAACACGTCAGCCTCCCAACGAGGGTGATTAATTCCTTATCATAATGTAATTAGTTGTGTTCCAAGCACGGTATTTAATTAATATATCGTAATAATAATTACGTTTCAACGCAGATGTATCGTTAAGACATGGTTTGATATTTCCCGCGACGGTTCATTGAATTATTTAGTGAACTTTTGTAAGGATAAAACAATTTCAGGGTTCTCATTACTTTTCAGAACACTAACTATTCGTTAAATTTACTAACATTTCGTTAAATTTACATTTTTAATTAATATTTTACATATGTTTTATTACAAGGTTTTATTCGAGCCATTCTACGTAATGTTTTTAAAGTATGATCACCATTCGGCGAAATTTGTCTCCATTTTAAATTTCACCAATATCACCAGTTCAGTAGTTGCGGCATGAAATTGTTTCAGCTCGCACACTAGCTTGCACCTGCAGCTTCGCCTGCGTAGCAGTAAGATTTGACATACAACTTTTGGAGTGGAATTTCGGAAAACATTTTTTTAGTGTATACCTACAGCTCACCAAGAATACATCTCCCTTCTTTTCTCTAGAAATTGCGGCTTAGGTAGTGTGATGTCACTCAGTCAGTCAGTCAGGGCTTTGAATTTTATATGTATAGATAAGTTGAAGCCACACTTCAGATCGCACAATAAAACTGGCAGGACATTATTATTCTGAGTGTCTCATGAAGTAGGCAGAGATTAGCTCGAGTGTCATTTAACTCTATAGTTACCATCCTCTTTCACATAACATTGAAGTCACCCGCAAATGTCACAAGTCTGTTTTAGATTATGAAGTGGATAATCGAGTTTGCAACTAGAACCCTTAGGTAATTCAAATTTTTCATGGTTAATTAGTTAATTATAATTCTAAACAGACATGGTTTCCAACCTTACGGCACAAATTTTTAGCTTTTCATTAAATAACATTTATCTTGTTTTGTTTGGTATTTCAAATTTCTTCCGATCTCCCCATAGAACACAAAAAGCCTCTCTTTTATTCTAAGCATTCCCTTTACAGGGAAATCCCTATTTGTTTAAGAAATAATTATAATCCCAGTTTTCCCTGTAACCTAGTGAGGCAGATAAAATAAACTCGTAAAAGGAAAGGCGATAATAGTCCCTAAAAATAAGCCACTCTTAATAGTTAGGAGCGCTGCTTCGCCGTCGAGAAAAATCTAATATACTTACTATCAACGACTGAGGGTTGCGCAAGATTTAGTTCTAAAGATTAGTGGAATAAGGTTTAATTTGGCCCAGCTAGGTATCATTATTAGCGGATCTCGTTACATACATAACAGACCTTATCTTTTCTTTGCGATACTTAAATGTGACATTGATCTGTAAAAACATTTTTATATATTATATACTTCCGTCTGCGGTTTCGCCCATGTTTATGATTCCATACTAAATATTAATTATACTTGTCAGATAAATATTGTATGAATTCTGATGAGTAGGTTATTTCGAAATTACTCCTTATATACCAAACGTAGGACTTTGTAATTATAAAATACTAGCGGACGTCACGCGGTTTCACCCACGTAGTTCTCATTCCCGTGGGATTTCTGGGATGCCTATGTTACTTGCTGACAATGTAGCTATCTATTTCTGAAAGAGTTTTCCTAATCGGTTCAGTAGTTTTAAAGCCTCTTCAAAACACACATACTCTCATACAAATATTTCCTCTTTATAATACCTATAACTATAGATATGCTTACGACATACGCATCAAACATAAAACCTCATTTTTATGAAGTCGGGAAAAAAGTAAATCCAATCTCTTCTCTTTCTCCTTTTTGGGATAACATCACCTTTTTTTATTTGGTAATACCATTGAAATGTCAATAGTTAATGTTAATTTTTGTCAAACTGTGTAACGAGATCTTCTACATAACAGTCAACGTAACTTTATGGACTTCATCAAAGACACCAGGGGCCCAACTATGAGCTCTTATTGCAATGTGTGACAGTGACAGTTGTATACACGTAAAATACATCTGTCATCTGGCAAAATAAGAGTAAAACTATCATGGTAATAAGAGCTCATGGTAAGGCCCCTGGCTCCATTCAATATAACAAAATACAATAAGATATGTGTAATATTGATTTATGTATTTGATTTTCACATAACAAAATTATTCTGACGTAAAGCGAAAGCGAGCGAGAGATATCGCCCAAATCATTAATTTAGCTGTCCAAAGAATTGCGGAAATCCTCTTTCATACCCATTCGAGTAGGAATTCATGCGACCGAAAAAACAGAACTCAAGTACTTCCCTCATATTTAAACCCAGCTTAACCCTTAACAGCCCGAAGGTCACTGAGAGCCATCAATATATTTTGTCGATTAATCTTGCATTTGAAGGGACTCAAAGTAACATTATTCCTTCATACAAACGAGTTAAGTAATTACATTCCGTGGAATAAATAATAAACGTTTGATTGAAAATTCTAACCGTTCCACGAACCGGGCATGTAATTCATGAAATGTAATATTATATATACTTAGCTTATTGTTACTTATTCCGTGTTTCAGCAACAATTGAGTTTTATGTTCATTTATAGGAATTGGAATTACTTATTTAAGTACCAAATATTTTATAAAAAAAAAATACTCGTTCAATTAGTTTTATGTAATTGTCTTTATGACAGTCCTCGGGATCGGAGCTACCTTAAATTACAGCATAATCTATTTAGCCGTGAAAATCAAATCTAACAGACAAAGAAACATTCCGATTTATAATATTATATTATTAGTACTTATAGAAGTAAAGTCACTCTCTCGCACCTTCCGGATCCAATTTGTTTGAAATATTGTGTGACTTGAAATATATATAATTCAAAGAACGTATATTAATACGTTATACTTGTTATTATAGGTTGGGCTAATGCCCTAACCACAGACCGAGAATAAATAGTCCGATGTACATTATCAAGACCCAAACTAAAAGTATTCCTGGACTATTTTACCCTTATTCATCAGTTGACCCGTAATGAAAGGGTGAATGAATAGAGGTGGACCCATTCAAGTTTTTTAACCTACCTACACTTTGTGTATGGCTGACTTTTCGACGTTGTTTATATTATTTTTCACGGATTTGCTTACATAAAGCGTTACCTCAAACCCCGTTGTAAATATGATTTTAACATAAATTATACAGAACTACTAGGTAGCTGTGCCTGAAACTTCATATTGCCATATCTTTTTTTTGGGTTGAAGATTGGACCCTTATCATTCAAGGGTTTGAAAAATACATGTTGGCCGATTCTCACACCTACCCGATATGTACACAAAATTTCATACAAATCGGTCCAGCCGTTCCGGAAGCGTTTTGTAACAGCGCGACACGATAATTTATATTAGATAATTTATATCTTACATTTGATTAAAAAATCCAAACGTGTATTAAAAAAAAAAAAATTAATCGCCTCATGCTGTCGTTTTATAAGTTCCAATCAATGCTGTATCATAAGTTTTAATGTATATGTTTAATTAAGGTAAAGATATTCTTAAGTGTCTAAATAAAAGTTGAAATGAAAACGAATGAAATGAACTCTTACAGAACTTCAGACATCGAATGTTATTCCTATCTAAACTAAATCATTAGTATACCTCTCACAGCTCACCAAAAATCCTTGTGATACACAACCATGGTCCATGTTAGACATAGAGGACAATAGGCATTTTCTTACAAGCAATGATCGCATTGCTTGTATTTGAATCGTCAAATATCAGTAAGGTAAAGCAAATATTTTGTTCCGTATTAGAATTGAGCCCGTGAAAAGACCCAAGAGCTTAACTATGAAAGCGATTCGTTGAATATAAATTTCTTGGTTGCCCTCTGATTAGCCAAATATTGTATATTTTCACCTTAAACGTTTCATCTCTAAGGTTTATTACATGAATATGTTAACTGATAGAATACTTAGACACACGATCAGTATATAGAAATAGAACGGAGCAAAAAACTGGCAATCTATACTAATATGCTAGCTGTGCCCCGCGGAACCCTACTTATTTTTTATTAAAAGTAACCTTAGTTACTCCTTGTAATATTAGCTATCTGCCAGAGAAAGTCCCAATAAAATTAGTTCAGCCATTTCGGAGATTAGTCGCAACAGACAGACAGAAAATAAATTTAATTTGTTTTTTCTATGTCTGTAGTCTGTACCATGTATACTTTAATATGCATTTTATGAAAAGCTGTTATTTTGGAATCACAAACACTTCCATTTTATATATCTGCATATTTTATATTTGATTGCAATTAAGTATTTATAAACGCGCTAACTTAGCAGTAGGTTAAAAGTATTAGTATTGATTAGATAAGGGTTCTATAATGTACTTAGATCAATATATATAGTTGCTTCTTCTTGTTCAGATCTCAAATAAGACAACTCACAAAAAAACTGCCAGCTTAACATAATAGTGCGAATTACAGTGAGCCAACTTGATTAATGATATCTAGCTACGATCATTAATGCTCCCCGAATAAGCGTCTGCAATCAAACTGATTATTGAGTTACTGACTTGAATAAACTGTGGAATTGAAGGTCACTCCAATAATAAGATGACGCCAGCACAAATGTATGCATACATTTTGTCACAGTTAAAATGTAAGCCTTAAATGCAGTAAGGAATCAAGGAACAAATCGTTCGAAATGACACACTCACATGCTCACATAGAAGCAGCTACGAGAAAATAAGTGGAATAGGCTTAATGACAGTGCGAGATGTCACGGCGTGGTCGTCATTCATATATTCTAACGACATTTTTTAAATTTCAAAACGATAAATCTATCTTATTTTGACAGTTATCGAAAGAGAATATTAAAATCTTAAGATTGACAAACCTCGCGCACAAATGAGCAAAAGTTCTTATTTTGAAAAATAGGCCTATTCCTTTCTGTACGTAACGCTCATATTTATACTGTGGTTTTGTCTAGACTCGTAGTCTCTCTCTCTCTCTCTCTCTCGTAGCTCAGATTATAGTCAGAGAATACAGCAAAATACAGATGGCTTCTTTCTTTATATATTCTATTTCACGTTGACTTTTCGCAATCTAAGGGATGATGTAATATGACCTATTCTGTGGAATAAATAGTTTTCGTTACTGAGTTAAATACATGATCAAATAGAAACGTTTACTTAGTAACTAGGATCCACAGTATTTATATAGGATACATTGTTGTGAATGTCATTTATAGCTATTTAAAAGGTTACGCGTAGTGGCCGAGTGGTTTGAATAGTCGCTTAGAAAGGTTACTCATCATCAAATTACTTTAGTGATAAAAAAGTTACAGTAGATTATGGTCAAGAAAAAAAAATATTGTAAGTAATTAATTTGTGCGTCATAATTAGTGCGACATGACACCTTCTTTAAAAACATAATAGAAGGAAAGGTAGAAGGGAAGAGAGGGAGAGGAAGACCACGGCGACGGACGATATAAGAGACAAGTTAAGGAAAAGGTGTCTGTCATGACGTATAAGGAGGTCAAAGAGATGGCACTGGACAGAGACAAGTGGAAAGAAATGCATCGGTTACACCGAAAAGAGTTATTACTCTTAAATTCATGATGATGAATAAATTTTACATAACTGACAAAGAATACACTGACAGCAACATTTGCCAATTGACAGCGAAATAACGTAAAAAAAAGTATAAAAAGATTGTATTCCACGATTATTGGAACCGGGCCTCGACATTGGCCCCGTTTGATCCAATATCGCGAAGATCTCGCATTTTTCTCCACCCAGCGAATCTTAAGATACACGAATGAACGAAATTAAAAAGAATCTGTTCTTCATTTTTCTGTGCTGGGAAAGTATTTTACAGAATACTAGAGGATAGGCGATTAACGAAAGAATTTTTAGCATATACATAGACGGCTCAAAAAAAGTACGTCATCGTATGATGATACTCTAAATAAAAAAAATCTTTCTTTTTTTCATTTAAACCGGTTTTCTACAGATCGCACCCAGACTATATTCGTGACTCTGCCTCATTAGTAGAGAAAACCGGATCTAACCGGTTACCGAACAATACCTCGTGCCGATTCCGCTTTCTACAGCAAACTCGGCTTGGGGCCGCAGCTAACGAGAATTCAGATGAATGACAGCTGAATGAAATCGCTGACCATATCAGAACCCTAATTCCAAAGCCTTAGAATTCAGAATCCAATGAACTTTTCGAATTACGAAAGACGTATCGTATACAACGTTCAAATTTTGAATGAAGAATAAGTGTACTAAGCCTGCGTTATTAACCAACGTGGTTTAAACGATCCATCCTTTCTTAAATCCGTATCACAGAGAGAGATGAAGTTTTAAAGCCAAGGACTATCTTAGACTATCTAACAAATGTGTGGCGACATCTTGTGGGTTTATAGTATGGAGGTACGTCTGCCTATCCATCCATAATTAGCTTTAAATTCAACGACGCAAAAGGCCATTTAAAATAATATTACGCGGGCAGAGTCACGAGGCAAACTTTCAGAATAAAATGTTTATTTATTCATATGTCTGTAATACAATTTGTAGGAGGGTGACCCGATTTTATTCAATGTACGTACACACACGCCTGTTTTCCCCAAAGGGTGTTTTAATAACAACACCCACTTTTCACAGACCATTAAGTGCCAACGAGACGGATGGTGAGACAATCGCCCTCTCAAGCACTAAACATACGTCTTTGAATTACTTCTCAGACATATGCAGGTTTCCTCAAGATTTTTTTCCTGCACGTGGTGTGAAATCACTGCGTGTAAGTTTTTTAAAAACTCATTGGTACAGGCCCCGCTGGGATTTGAACTTGCATCGCTTGTATAGCAGGCGACTGTTCAAACCCCGAGGCTACTAAGACTCTTTTCTTTATTTATACAATGTTGACATTGAATATAGCTATAACATGTGATTGAACGCCCTGGCCTAATATATCGTGACCCAGGTAAATTACTGAACGTCATTGTGATAAATTACATTTAATGATGAATAAATGAACAGCATTTTCACACGAAGCTATTTTAATGTGAACTTGCATGCAGTACAATGATAATGTTATGAAATGTAGGATTTATACGTCATATAACAATGTTGCAAAAAAATATTACGTTTTAAAACCTCTTTTAACGGATACTTTACTCAGTAAGTGAGTACTTGTACTTACACATTGAAGAAAGTTGTCTCACACTAAAATGACGTTTTGGGGTTCCTTGTCTCAAAATGAATCATGTCCTTATTGATATGTCGTTCAATGCCTTTTCATTTTCACATCTATACAGTATAAAATTAAAGTCTGGGCTGAATGACGTATATTTATCAAGAAACCACTGGTACTAGAGACATGAAATTTGGAGGATTTTCCCAAATTCCACCCCTAAGGGAGGTAAATAGGAGTTGAGAAATTGTATGTGAAATCAACTCTAGTTTTACAAGTACATGATACCAACTGAGTTTATTGTCCGTTAGTTAGCTAGTTTCCGAACCGGTGGTCAATTCTTCGAGGTTCATAAGTGCCTTACCAGGGCCTAATCTGAATATTTTTCTTTTTATTTTCAAGTAACACGCAGGCGAATCTGAAGGCGCATGCTAGTAAAACCACAGTAAAAACAATTAGAATTGCGCGTTAGCATGATATTAATTGTTACTTTGTATGCAAAATGTTTACGCAGGATATAATAGATCGTTTGGGCATGTAAGATGAGTTTCTGAATACGTGCTTGAGTATCAGTTATGTGTTAGGGGAACTCCTGCAACATGTTACATTTTGGTTGGTGACGGGATAATTGAGTTTGAATTTCGTTACAAACAACTTATATCGAGAATACTAATTATTATATGCTGTTGATGAATGCTCCGACGGATTTTGGCCATGGCGACCGCTTTGACCCCTTGTCGGAGAAATGGCGGCAGTGTCCTCGGAGCACCAGCGTCATATAATAACTATAGTAAATGTCTGTTTGTTATAACGAAATGTGAAATACAAATAATCAATAAAAAAAATATTGGACTATAATGGTAGCAAAATTTGCGCAACGATACTTTTGTCGTAGGGAAATAAAAATAACCCATAATTAAAAATTTGTTTAGTACTTTAGGTACTAATATTATGAGAAGCAAAAAATAGTTTTGTCCATTTGTTTTCTTTCCGGATATCCGGATCATAGCCGGATGGACCGGTTGTCACGGATTTATAGAGGAAGATGTAACATAAAATTACTTTTATTTTGACGAAACATGGGGAGTCGCGATACAAAAAAAAAATATGATATTGAGTCTAATAACATCAAGATGAACTCATAATCTCCCTAGCCTTATCCCATACACTGTTGGGGTCGGCACTTGATTCAAATTTTTTTACGATACGACTGCCATCTGACCTTCGCAATACCTTTTAACGAGGAAAATCTGTGATCTGGGTTAAACCAGTTGTCAGACTATTTTAGGCCTCCGACTGACCTGTAACCATTACCAATGATGATAAATTGGCAACCGGGACCGACGGCTTAAGATGAACTATCATGCCATTATTAGCACATGGCCTTTTGATGCGTTTTGAATTCATAAATTCTAAAGAGTGTAGCCTGGAATTTTAAGAATTGACTATTGCATGATTTGTTGACTAAAATAGTAGTATAATAAATAAAATATTTATTGACTTACAGACCACTAACATAGTAAAACATTAATACATTATTTTATTACAACGAGTAGCGACTGCACTGACTAAACAAACATAGCCAATGTGTTTGTTTACAACAATGCTTTATAACTATTACACGTTACTTTGCAATAATTAAAAGCTAATATTTCCACATAAGACTTATTAACAACATAAGTAATTAGTTTTTATAACGACTAAACTATCGAGTCCACATATCATTGTGGTAGGCATCATTTTAAAAAGATATATAAGCTGAGGTTATGGCCAGGTTCTTTTTATTGAAGAAATAGTTTAACCCCGCGGTTTTACCCGCGTAGACTTGTCTCAGCCCGATTGGTTTAAAATTGACAAAGTTTCATACAAACTTTGATCCCCTATTTTATCCCTTTGGGGGTACAATTAATCAAAATTCCTTCTTACCGGATGCCTATGTCATAACATCACTATGTCAGTCAGTTAGTCAGTCACCTTTGAGTTATATATATATTTACATATGTCATAAATTCATTGAAATATAACGTATATTTTTTTTTTAATTATGAATCTTTCTTCTGTTACCAAAAAGGAAGGTAACCTAAAAATGATTTTTAGTAGGTCCGATACGAACAACCCTTCAAACGCTGCAGTTAGTACAAAAAAATATTGTAGCGTACTAAACGTACACAGTACTAAAGTAGGCATCATGATGTTGCACAAATGAGTTATCATTAAAAATTGCAAAGAGCGATACAATATGCAACAAAAATAAAAAGAAGACATATTGCGATTAAGTGGTTGGAGGAATTATAAAATATTATATGCGGGCGTTATGCTACCAATTGTATCAAAACGTAAAATACTCAACTAAGTGCGATAATAGGCATCTCGCTACTAAATCGCGTAATTTCCGTCAAATAAATAACACATGTTTTATACATCCCCAACAAGTAGATGTTAATCTTCGTACAAAATGACATTGCAGAGTAGCGTTAAGTAGAGATACAAACTTAGTTCCAGCAAATTCAGTACACTTAGAGCGCAGTTATTGCAACAGTCATTATACAGGGAAACCGGGAATGCACTCGGGTAACACGGAAATGTTCAACTGTGACCTATATTACTCGGAAAACGATTTTTAACACATTTGCGCCTTTTTAAACTTAGGAAAGTGAAGTCGTAGCTTTCCTAAAAAAATATAAATATAATCTTAATTATTTAAGTATGACCGTTAATTGTTCTTGTGCTGGTTGCTTTTAGACAGACCTTAATAAATATGTACACATAATACATAATGCCGTGGTGGCCTTGAGTTTTGAGCAGTTGCCTGCTACGCAAGCGACGCAAGTTCGAATCCCAGCGGGGCCTGTACCAATGAGTTTTTCTAAAAAACTTATGTCGTGATAGATAAACTAGCTGAACCCGGTAAACGTTTTATTGGGGTGGATCACCCCTATCAATAGTATGAAAAATAGATGTTATATGCACATACAATTTCATACCAAGAGGTCCAGCCGTTTCGGAGGATAATGGTAACTAATATTGGTTTTTTTGATTAAGATGATAAATCGTAAAAGTATTTTATATATCTGATCTAGAAGGTATTTTATTTTAGTAGGCCACTTCTTCAATGCGTTGACAGTTGCGCATTAGAAAAACCTGATTTGGTTTGCCCAAAAAGTATAATGCTAATATTTCTTCGCTTGCGTGCTTATCACAACTTGCAGTCATTGATCCTTAACATAGCACGTGAAAAGCACTCCCTCATGAATTTTATAACTTTTAAAGGTTTGCGTGATCCTTCAAACATGTAATATAAGCTAGTGGCCACAATAAGCGATAAAAACTTGTCCCTCTTGTGGACTTACATAGAACTTACTAAAGGAAATTGTCCTCTGTATTAACACAATAGAGATATTGTGTGTATAAACTTCTACCATGCACTACTCCAATTATATTGAGTGCTTTACGAACTGGCGAACCGTAGGAATAATCGTTAAGGAACTTTTGTAACGTCACATAATATTCAACATACATAAACAAGTACCTTACCAGTAAATATCTAAAAGATTCCCATTTTCTTTAATTGTAACGAAACGTGAAATGAACATGTTGTTTATTTCCTGCTAAGACACTTCTGAATGTTGAGTTAACGCAGCCAAACCAGAACATAGTGCTCATGATGCAGTTACTACCACAGATCATTGGATCAAGTTGAGCAATTTCAACCCAAGCCAGGATCCTAGGTTAATGTGCCGCTCGAGTTCCCTCATTGCCTCGGAGAGCGGGTTACACTATCGGTCCCGGTCGCCAGTTGAAAAATCATTTACAATCGTTATTGGACAGTTGAAAGCCTAAATACTCCAGATTTTTCCCGTAAAAAGAGATGCAAAAGTCAGATTACAGTCGCTTAGTGTTAAAAATAGAAAAAAAAATAAAGTAAATTAAATCCCAGCTAAGTAATATACTACAGATTGTAAACTTACTTTACCCATTGACATACAATAATCAAGTGTGAATTTGACTGACAGGGCCAAAGGATTGGCTTGTAAGTAATATAAAATTCTATCGATTTTGTAAATTATTTAGTAGCTTAACTTACCAACTACGATAGCATACCTAGTTTATTTATTGATCTCATCAATCATGCGTCTCTTTCCAAGGTTTCGAATCCCATCTACGAGATATTCGGATAATTCTCTCTGATTCGTTCTTAGTGTTGAGCACCAAGGAGATCGATTGATGCTCTTCATCATTGAACTGAACTGAGGGCCTACCATCATTGGTTTAAGCAGACCGTATCATGAACTTCTGAGCTTTGTCGTAAATTTTTTTTGTACCGTAAAATTAAATATCTAAGCTAAAAAGTTCTTAATACGCGCTGCTTAAACGAACATAGTTGGCCCCAGGTTCGTTCTTGTCGGATTAGATACTAAATAAAATACTATCTCATTAATCGTGAACTCTTTATACTATTTATAAAATGTGTAGAGAATCTTTATAGCGCGATTTAATATTGACAATGCCATCTAGTGAACTCGATTGAACTAATAATATTGTAATCTAATACTACTATTAATATCAATTTGGTTTGTACCCCAAGTATTACAAGGTTTAAACATATTTTACGTTGACGATATCGCCTGTGTATTTTCCTCATTTTCTATGGGAATGTTAAAAAACGCTCTAGGCGTAAGAGTATACGAATTTTACGTCTCCATACAAAAAAAATGCGCAAAACTCAAGGTCGAGCGTCAACACACGATCGAATGAGTAAAAACCTTGGGGCACTGTAACACAAAGCAAATCCCAAACGCTTTTTCCGTGATAAGAATGAGGTGTTTCGGAAAATGTTGATATAAATTCTGCTCAGATTAGCTCTAAGCCTGCGGACTCAGGAGGGTAATCTTCCTATCGTTAAAGTCGCTCACTTAATATTGCATGCTGTGTTAACCAACGGACGGCTGGATACCAAAAAGGAAAACGCATGCGCTATTTTAGTAAATGGTATGTATGGCGCTAAGTGCTATGTCCACGTTTGAAGCTTATCACTAACTAGTGGACGTCACGTGGTTTCACCCGCGTAGTTCCCGTTCCCGTAGGAGTACGGTGATAAAATATAGCCTTTATTAATCAGTGATAATTTAGCATACAAATGGTGAAAGAATTTTTAAAATCGGTCCAGTACTTTTTGAGCCAATTTTTTACAAACATTCAAATCTTTCCTGTTTACAATATTAGTATATAAATTGGAAGCACGCCCGAAATTATACTTCTTCAAAATCTTTAGCTATATGCCCGTGAAAGTCCAGTTAATTTTTTTCCGGTCGTTTCAAAAATTTGCCGGAACAAACCGACAGACAGGGAATTTTCAAATCGACAGAAAGAGAAGTGTCAAAATTTGTGATGTAATGTACCCTATATTATACTTTCATAATGAAAAGCTGTTAATTTGGAATTACAAACAGACACTTTCATTTTATTTATCTGTATATATGTATAATTATTGTAATTAGTGATAATACCATTGAGTAACTTAGGCTGGCAGCCATTAATAATAAGTAGCCTAGAAGGTTAGTGTTAGCGTTTCTACGCGAATACTAATCAGATAATATGTGTCCCAAGACATTACAGTTCACGCCGAAGTTCACGCCTAGGCGTTGGTGTAGAATATATTTATAACACACTAACCGCTTACCACAATTTCATACGCATAGACTAAATTACATATGTATTACTAAAAGTAACTATTGTCTTTAGCCGTTTTGGAGATAAAGCAGAACAAAGCCAGACAAAATTTTCAAATGTATTATTTTGTACGTATGTCATAGGTAGGTATGTATTTTTATAATTTTATAAAAAGTTGCTATTTTAACATTACAATCAGACACTTCATTCTTAATTATTTATATAACTATCTATGCCCTGCGGTTTCACCCACGTAAACTTAATTTCATAGGGGGTTTTATTTCGCGGAACCTTATTTAAAATTAAGGTAAGGTTTACACTCCTTGTAGCATCAGTTATTTGCCAGTGAAAGTAAAATCGGTTTAGTGGTTTTATAGATTAGCAGGAATAAACAGACAACAGACAGACGCACCAATTTTATTTATCTTCAATAGATATACAGAAAACCCGTGTGCGTATCATACGTTCGTTTGTAGGTCAAGAAATAATGTATAGTGAACCAGCGTATGTCGAGCTACGCACGATATTGCGAACAACATATTCACAGCAGAGGCCGTTTTACTTATGAAATTGCTACACGGGTACAACTAGGTAACAACGTCCGCAAGGGAAACAAAGGATGTGTATTTGGGACTACCTACTTACCAATTGAAAATAAACCCTTTAACATTATTCATTACGTGCAAATTGCTTTGGCAATCTCATTAGGAGATGAGTCTGCAGTGTCAACGGTTAAGGTTATGCTCCCGTTTTAAAATGTCCCGTGTTTCTCTTCACTGGTGGATATTGAAAGATGTTCTAAATTTAGTTGCTTGTAAGCTGGGGATAAATATAGAGATAAAGTGCTAATGGAGGTTTAATGATCGCTTTAACTCAATGCTGTAAGTAAACTATAATTTATTTACTTCGGAGTAAATATTAAAAAAGTTGCTATTCGTACTGGTGAGTTCATGTCAATACTTCACCTTTTTGATAACTTATAATACAATCTACAGGTATCATGAATGGGGAGGCAGAGGTGTACTAAGAATACAAGCATATTTTGCCAAATTATGTATTTGCGAGAAATCAGAAATATATGAAAATATAAAGAAGTATAAAATAGAACTAAATTCAAAGGCTTAAACATAGAACATTACTTGTTTAATCATAGGAAGAAAGTAAATGAAAGAAATAACGAGGTAAATGAAAACTTTGAAAGAGGTCAAAGAGACGCGAAAGAAAACCTAAAAGGCGTTGAAAAAATATTATGGAAAGTTACCATAACTCCAACGTGCAGGGGACATCTATTCATAACTCAATTATATTCTAGATTACACCTACTCCTAGATTTATGTTTATACTAGCTGTGCCCTGTGACTTAATATCATGGGTGGCCCGCGGAACCCTTCAATGTGTTTATAAATAAATATAGCCTATGTTACTCCTTGTAACATTAGCTATCTGCCAGTGAATGTCCCGCTAAAGTCAGTTCATTTGTTTCGGAGATTAGCCGGAACAATCAGACAGACAGATAGACAGACCGAGAAAAAATATTTAAATTAGTTTTTTCCATGTCTGTACCGTGGATACTTTCATATGCATTTAGAGAAAAGCTGTTATTTTGGAATTAAAAAAAGATGCTTAATTTTTTTTATCTGTATAAGACAGGTATAGGTATGTCTTGATTTGAAGATAGTTAATTCAAGTGAAAAAATCTTAAACTGTAGCTTTATCGAAGTGCGGCCTAACGATGTCTTGCAGAGGATTGCCGATCTAAATAAATTCAAAGTCCTCATGACTTACTGATGGAAGCTAGTAGTTTCTTAAATATATCTTTAGGCTCTCGCCAACATATACATACTGAGGAATATCGAAGTAGATTTGAAGTGGCATTTTTTGTTTTTCTACAGTTCCTTTGAAAGCCAGAATACACAAAAAGTCTTATTTACAAGAAATAACTTTGCGACCATATAGAAAAATGTTTAGCTCATTTGTCTCCGGCAGGGCGGCGGCGTGTGTTGACACTTGAAAAAATACGTCAGCAAAGGTTGAATGGGGTGAAGGGCAATTTGGCATCGGGTAGTAGGACTAACGAGTCTTGAGGCTTTGAATTCAAAAATTTCTTTGAAGTTTTCATTATAAGGCTGTTTTCGTTTGAAAATCTATACTAATATATAGAGAGCCGTGGTGGCCTTGAGGTTTGAGCAGTGGCCTGCTAGGCAAGCGACGCAAGTTCGAATCCCAGCGGGGCCTGTACCAATGAGTTTTTCTAAAAAACTTATGTACAGTGATTTCACACCACGTGCTTTACGGTGAAGAAAAACATCATTAGGATACCTGCATATTTCTGAGAAGTAATTCAATGACGTATATAAAGTATCTGAGACGGCGATGGACTCACCATCTGTCACGTTGTCACTTAATCATCTTCGGTGAAAAGTGGGTGTTGTGATTATAACACCTCTGCCTACCCCTTCGGGGAATACAGGTGTGAGCATATGTATGTATATACTATTATATAAAGCTGAATATGTTGCTTGTTTGAACGCGCTAATCTCACGAACTAGTTAGATTTGAAAGATTCTTACAGTATTAGATATTCGAGAAAGGCTACATACATCATCACGCTAAGACTATTCGCGGGTAAATGTTAGGGTTAGTCCAGAGTAACTAGTCGAAGTAAAGTCGACGGCAGAAGTTAGTCATAACTAAATATATGCCAGCGTTTACCTGCCACTTTGTTGGGTTACGTGTTACATTTGATCTTAAGTCGGCTTAAGTTAGAGTACATAAAAATAGGAATCGGTAGAGAGATAAAAATGTTTATAATCCATTACAGACATACATTTGTTTACGCCTGTATTACATCAGGCTAGGCAGATACCACCGTTTGTTGGCTACGATCCTTACATACTTCCTTATACCACCCTTTTTCAAGAATATAAAATTATGTTGGCAAAATCACCGATTCAAGCACACTTCATATCTCAAGCAGTTTATTATTAGTAGAGTATTTTACATGATGTTAAAGGAAAATACAAATATTTTCTTTAATTGGATATCCGAACAAAAGTTCTAGTAGTACTACCGAAATAATATATAATATATCCCTGTAACAAATTACCTATGAAGAGTTTTAGTGCTAAAAGATATATTTATTTATTGTAGATCTAGAAGAATATAGTAATATAAGATCTTATGAAAACTGGCTCACGTAAGGCACATTTCTCCCCCCATAATATCCTATACGCTCCTTCGTTGAACACTTGAGTATTAGATGTTGAAATAAATTTCAATGTTACGTGATTCCATCAGAATGATAGCGAAAAGTGTAATATTTTTAGCAAGAAACCTTTAAAAGGGGTGTGATACGGATGAAATGGACATGACGAGGCGTGATCGTACAAGGGGCCTACTCGCTTTCTCCGAAAAAAAAACGAAGCTTCGGCTGAAAGTTCCTACCTCGGTTCTTATTTGTTCTATAATAAACTCCAAAACGGAACTGCTGGAAAATCCTTGACTATATTCTAAACTTATTTTAGTTAAATTATTATAAAATATAGAGTTTGATAAAAGCAGAGCGAAGCTGAAAGTACGTTTGAATTTCGTTCGTTTTCAAAGATTCGGTTTCAGGGCAAGAGAGTAGACCCCCAGACGCGCTCCAAATCGTCGGTGACAATGGCCGATTGTACCTACCGAACGGTGTTTGTTTTCAAAATTCATTCTTCATTGCTTTAGTTCAATTTTCATTTAATCGTATGGAGTATGGCGACTATTTGGCAACATATTGTCTATAGCAACAGTATATATAATTTTTTTACCGGCGATTTGGTCTGTGTGATGATTTTCATAACTACCGCATATTCGTCTTTGGAGTTAATGCTATCTCTATTCCAAAACATTACAAACAAAAAAACGTAAAAATGTAACAGACTGAGACACTTTCAAATGCATTCTTTTTAATATATATAGATAACTATGTGATAAAAAAACTGGATGTGCCCTGCGGTTTCATCCACGCCGATTATATTTCATGTCCGCAGAAAACGATTTTTTTTTTTAAATAAAGCTATGTGTCAGTGAAATGAAATTAAAATCGGTCGGCACAAATATAAAGACAGACAGAGAACATTTTTAAAACTTGGTTTTTTAATATCAGTATCGTATATACTTTCATATGCATTTAGTAAAAACCTATAATTTTGGAATTACAAGCAGACACTTCAATTTTATTTATCTGTATAGATGTATATAATACGAATGCTTTCATCCCTTAAAATCCCGTAACATTGAGATGGGATACAAATATAAAGTAAAAAATGTTGTCTCGACAAACACCCACGTCATTAACCATGGATTCATCCCGTAACAATCCCCCGTTACCATCTGTGAAGCAACATCTGTGCCAAGTTTTGAATGACTGCCAGCTTCTGCATTCGCTTTCCCCTGTCTTGGTAAGGCTGTGGACTTCTTACAAGCGGGCTTAGGCGATAGCGGAAACTGTTAAAAATTTGTAACCAACAAAAATGACACTAATATAAATAAAAGAACAAGCCATTTCAGGGTACCACGACCTCTAATTGAAATCATAAGTTGACAATGATTATGAGACAGATGAATATGACGTGTATAAGTCTGTCACTTTCGTACAGCTAAAGTATCAGGGCAATAAGAGCTTATGTTACGACTTCTAAGGGCATTAACCACTTACCAACTCTACAAAACCTATGAGCTCATTGCCTTTTCAGGCACTACACGTCATAAAATTTCTTCTCAAACAGTGTAGTTCTCTCTTCTCCTATATATTGTGGTAATTAATTACTTTTAAGGTCAGAGTGGTATCGAATACAATATGTAGAGACTTAAACTCTCATAAGGTTTTTTGACAACAGCGCTGTAAAGTACTCAAAAGGCCTGTTTTTATGGATGGCTTAAAACAGTGACGTGAATGTATACCAAAAAAGGTTCCATTTTTCCACCAAAAACACCAGATTTGTTTTCACCGCCAAATGTATTCGGGTGTACAAAAAGGAAGCCATAAACCTATACAACATCAATATTTTCGTACATAAATTCGACCGTACATACGTTACGGAGCCGTGGACCCTTTTCAAATAGTACTTTTCGGTCGCCCGCTCCCAATGGACCGGCAGCCTAATAATAATCTCCGGACCATTTAGGCCGCCACAATCCAATGTGGCCAACTTTGGCACACGTCGACTCTGCAGATTTATCACGCTTTTGATTCAATAAAGTGGCTTATTGAAAATTTGCTTTCGAATAAACACAATTTTATTTAAATTGAAACACTTGAATGGTGTTACAAGCATTCATAAGACTGCAGTAGCCGCTTACCATCACGGCGGACTGCACGCTCGTTGGTCAAGTGGTTAGTAAGTTCGATTCCCAGGACGGGTTGAAAATATGTATTGAGTTTTTCTATCAAGAAATTCACAATAAACGTCCGGAGTTTGAAAGTTGGCGGTGTTTACACCCCCGGCCTCGGAAATGTCTCTCCGGTCGTATTGGATTGCCGTCCCATCGGATTATTAGAGTGAGGCAATAAAGAGTGCACCTGTGTTGCGCACACACTTGTCCACTATAATATCTCCTGCGCAGTTGGCTAATCCTCGTTGAAATTAGCTGCCGTAACCGAAATTCGGTAGGAGACCATTATTATTATAATTATTCTTCTCTATGTCGGTAACCTTTGGACGAGAATCAAAATATTTCGATTAGTTTGATTTTGACGCGTCCATTGACAAGATAACAAATCCTAAATGAATGCCGCTAACTCGATTCATAGTCATTTTCCCCCTTATAACACAATCTAAGATAGTCCTTACCTTAGATAGTACGAGTTTGGTCTGTATAAACCATGTTTTGCAAGAATGGGTCTGATTCTAAAATTTAAAGTACTCAGACACCCATTTTTATTACACAACTAGCTGTGCCCTGTGGTTTCATCCGCGTAGATTTAATTTCATTCCCGCGATACCCTCAATTTTTTTTTTTAAATAAAAGTAACCTATGTTACTCGTTGTTACATTAGCTATCTGCCATCCGTTTCATAGATTACCCAAAAATAACAGACAGACGGAGAAAAGAATAGAAAATTTGTTTTTTGAAGTCAGTACCGTACAAATTTTTATATGCATTTAGTAAATAGCTGTCATTTTGGAATTAAAAACAGACACTTCAATTTTCAATATTATTTATAGGTATATAAATATAGATGTAAATATAATGCATATTTTCCAATTACCTGTCGATAGTAAAATAGCGATGTACTGTATAATGAAGCCCTCTAGTATGATGTACGGTTGAATATACAACTTTTGCCATTTCGAGATGGCCCTATTGAGTGAATGCGGTCCGGGAAAACGATTATTATCGAATGTTGAATGGAATAAATGAAATATCGACCTTTTTGTAAAGAATCTCTTTGATCACAGTGACAGCTATGTACAATTTATATGATGTAAAGTAGACCTTAAAACTCTTTTGTAACCACCTGAATATGATATAATTTGCACGTCGAAATATAAGGTCTGTTTTCGGTTACATATGCATTGCGATAGTTGTATCTTTTAAAATGAAAATTCAGGCGGATTCCAAACTTTAGCTATATTTAGGTTAATTAAGTTAACATACTTACTTAATATTGTGTTAGTCTTATTATTCAGTCACGTACCCAATAATTGTGAAGTTAAGAGCTTATATCAACTTAGATACAATCACAGAAATTAAAGAGCTTTTCAAAGAACACGAGATACTTATCTAATTGGATAAAAAAATCTTACACTATTCCTTGATGAAGTGTGGGCTACAAATGCAATTAGTGTAGAGCAAAAGTTCTGGTAGGTTTTGGCCCTTATCCAACCGTTTCAATTGGGATTGCCGTTCCTGGAAACTTTATGTTCTCTGGTCGCCAACTTGCTTCTAATTTACTTGGTGTCGTGAGTTGGGAGACAATCGACCACTTTGCATCGACGCGTTGCTAATGTCGTTTGCAGAATTCAAATGGTTACCTTAATGCCTTACTTACTTTATATTTGTTCTGGAACAGAGGCCCGACCATGACCTCTTATTGCAATGATATTTCAGCTGTGTGACAGTGACAGATGTATACACGTCAAATACATAAGTCTCATAATAAGAGTAAAACTATCATGGCAATAAGAGGTCATGGTAAGGCCCCTAGACTTCTAGTCAGTTGTGTCTTTGTGATTAATAATTTAGCACCCGGGGGCCTACTATGATCGCTTCTAGCAGAGCGTATGATGAAAAAGCTTTGACATCTCATTTTGACACGAAAATTGAACGTCAAACCTAAGAAGTACTAAATGTGCGTTGCTTAAAACGATCATAGCTCAAAATGTGGCAAAATAGTAACGACAATTAATTGGACAGAAGTAGAAATAGAAATAATATTTATTCACATAAAATATGGAACAAAATAGGTTTTATTAAGGTCACATGAATTACATATTTCACCCAATTTGAGGGCATGTAAATATGAACTTAGTTATCTACTTAGGTACTGTAGTAACATTTTAACCCCGTATAATGTATTAATGTATGAATAATTTTCTGAAGGTTTAGGAAACAAACTTATTTGAACTAGCACTTATCTACGTAAAAATAAATAAGGAAAAGAAATAAACGATTTAGAAATACTTTCGGACAAAAAGACAAGACCTATTTTCCTAAACAAGATCAATACGATTAGTGAAACCGCCGCTAATACTGACAGACTAATGAATCCTGATAGACAAATTAGAAAATCAGGAGTTGAATCTTTTGAGATTTTTGGTGACTTAGTGCCATTTAGAGTGGACGTTAATCCTTTTAAATAGAGGAGCTCGTGTTACAGTTGCTATTGCGCATATCATTCGTTCAGCGAAGTTAAGCAACCCTACCCCTAACCAGTAATTGGATGGGTGACCACCCGAGTTCCCTCCGTGCCTCGGAGAGCACGTTAAGCCGTCGATCCCGGTTACCAATATATAATCTTTGGCAGTCGTTACAGGTCAGTCGGAGGCCTAAGATAGTCTGACAACTTATTTAACCCAGATCACAGATTTCCTTGTTAGAGGAGTTGCGAAGGTCAGATCTCAGTCGCTTCGTATAAAAATCAAGTGATCAGCCACATCGGGTTTAATCAAGTGCCGACCCCAACAGTGTATGGGATAAGGCCAGGGAGATGATGATAATCCCTTTAAGTTGGAGTAGGTACATAATATTTTATATTTACTTCAAATGGTCTTAATAAAGCATCCCCGGTATTAAGTAGTGTGTACAAACAGTACATCAAGGCCAGGACCAAAATCGTTTATCTTTTTAAGTGGTAAAAGATTTTTTACACTTTTATAAACATCGTGTAGCCTTTACGGTATATTTGAAGATCCAGTGTCAAATGCAGCATATAAAAAAGATAAATAATTGCCCTTTCTATTCTACTCTCTTTTTCTGCTTTAAACTAAGTTAAAATGTACCGCAATATAGCGTTCACTGCTAGAGTAACTTTCATGATATGGACAAAGGCTTTCACAATAAACAAAGACATGTAGTATCTTGAAATTGCATTTGGAAATCTCATCTCTCCCACTGGATAGGACAGGTGTTAAAAAGATACCAGAAGGTGTCAGTTTAGGATACTTTTTATTATGTTACCCCTATAAAGCAAACCGTGAGTTTGCACTATTATAGCACAACCCACCACTATCCCTCGACACAATGTATCGAAAACCGATTTATATCGAGAAAACCTTGATACCTCGAATAGAGAAATCATAATACTTACATATTTTCGATAACACATTATTGCTTATTGGGTATTAACATATCTTAACATCGGATCACACGACGTGAATGAACGTAAGCTTGAGAAAAACATACAAAATTGTTTTGACCCTTAGCTGAAGTGGTTGATATTTCATAATCAATGCACTTTTTAATGTTCTGGTGATGTGGAACAGCCATAAATTATGCTCGGTTTTAAGTGAAGGCGGTATTTTTTTCCAACCCGAATAAAATATTTGGGACTGCAATACAATTTTTGTGAGAATTTCGATGCAAGTAATATTCATACATCATCGCCGCAAATATTTTCATCACTGAAAGCAGGTAATATCCATAACGTAGGTAGTTCATAGTTTCCGAGTGGTGAAAATTATTGCCATATTTTACCCTCATGCTCAAGCAGTATAGTACGTAACTTATATGTACACAGTATACATATAAATTACATGTATATTGTATATGCTATCCTTCAAATATTCCGGCGTATGGTGTCAAAGGCATTCCATTTGAGCGAGCTAGTCACGTACCGTCGTAAGGACATTCTTCATTAACTGCCAAAGAAAATACTACGAAATGAATGCCTATTTTTCCGCTTACTTTTCTATTTATTACAGAAACAATGATTTTTTAACACTTATCCACATCATTCCAAGGTTAATTAAAGCGAAGCGGTGGTGAAGTTCGGCTCAATTTCCTACCAGTTTTTCCAATTTCCTTCCCGAGCCGGGTGACGCCTTTCACCTCTGAGGTACATTTGCTCACGTGGAATCGAACATGAACCGCTTAGCTGCCTCCCAAAGGAAAACGTTGGCTTGCTTTGAGAAATACCTTGTAAAAGATATTTTAAATGAGACATTTTTTCATGGAAAATCAGATTTGTGCAGGCAGCAAGTTACGTGTTCCACTGAGGTATACTCTCCCCTATCCCTCGACACTGGTGTGCGCATAAACTACTTTATGTACAAACCAGTGAATCCGAACAACAAAGTCTGACCAACAAATTTCTATTACAGGAATGTGAAAGTGTAAATAGCATAGTAGTTTTAATGTAAAAATATATCAATTTCATTCCGTCGAAGTACAAAGTATACATAATACAAGTGGTAAAAATAAATGTAAATACTATTAAAGAAAGTGTTATGAACTAAACAATGACGTGTTAAACCAAACCAGTGAAAAAATGACTATAGTGAAAATCGACAAAGCCGAACTACTTTGTGTGGAAAGTGTAAACAATAAAACGATATGGGATGACTCATAGTGGAAAATGTTATATGCAACCCAAGATCCGATCCCAAGATGATGCGCGATTTTCACGACAATGCTGCGACAGGGTCAAACGGCGCGATGGAGGAAAGCGAGGGCGGCGGGAGTGGGGTTGTCGAGGTCGATATGGACGACTGCGGCTCCCTCGCACTGCCCCCCGACCTGCCGCCCTACTCCGGTGACTACATCATCAGCGACTACATGGAACGCCTCGGAACACGACTCAACATCCTCGAAACAGAACTCAAATACGCCTGGCGAGCACTAGACTTACTCAGTCAAGAATACGTCAGAATGTGGGAACGTTTGGAAAGATTAGAGGCTCTACTCGCAGATCAACAGGGTGTTATATCAACTTTACTCGACTTTTACACTTGTCGAACTGTGTCCTCCAGGGACCCCATGACTCGACTAGAAGTGATAAGAGAAATATTAGGTAATGGCACGATCGAGGATGGCATTGAAGAGGGTTTAGATATAGGAAGGAGTTCGATTTTGATGGAGCCTCAAGATGAAATTATGGAATCTAATGAAGCTTTCTATAAGAGTCTTAACCAAGCATACCGAGACGACTTAGTGTGTGATGAAACATCGAGACCATCTTCACAATTAGATATGATTTGGGAGGCACCTGAAGAACCTGAAATAGAAATGATTCCCGCAAGCTCCAGACAAATTTATAGTTCTACGGATTATAAAGACTACCGTGGATTACAGGGCGGATCCGGAATTAGTGAAAGAGATTTGGTGCATTTGTCTACATTAAGTACAATAGATCAAATAACAGTAGATAAATTACACGAATTAGATAGGTTGACAACCCAATTACACAAAGATTCAAGAGAGTTAAAAGACTTGAAAACAAGACTTCTCAGTCCTGAAACCAATATGACATCAAAACGAGACAGGGACATTGAAGCAAAAGCACTCGTAGAGGATGGAAATATTATAAACGAGCAATTAAAAAGTGTGTATTCGGGTGGTGAAAATTGGGGTATCAACGATATGATGAAAAGTTTTGATGACTTCATGTTAACAATGCCAAAAGAATCAATCGCAAGAGAAAAATCTCCATCACGGTTGTCACTTACTGAGAATACTATTACAGATAGAACAATAGATTATTTACCTGCAACTCTCTCACCAAGACGAAAGTATGTGCCCGAGAGAACTACAACGGAACCATACACCACGGTCACTGGTCGATTAGCGTACAGTTCAGCAGTTGCTAATGCAGAAATAAACGCCGCTAAGGCATCAAAATCTCCCAGCGCTCTATCTCGAGAGAGATTTGAGTACAGTGGTACGTATCAAGTATCTGATGCGAGACCTAATTATTATCACAGTAAAAGTATGTCTCAACCATCCAGTGATATTTATAAATCGAGCTCAGAACAACATTCTCCTATGTCAATTCATGAAATGTACAATAGCTCAGACAATAGACTGGATTTAAGTTATGAAGATGATAGACTATGTAAATCTCCTAGCCCTCCACCACCTGCACCTCCTAATGGAGCGGACTTATTCCCCTCGATTGAAAATAATAACGAGTTACAAGTGCAACAATCAATGTTGTCTACTGGCGCAGCAGAGAATATGCGTTTAAGTCCGAGGTCTCCTAAATCACCAAAAACCTCACCGAAACACCAAAAAAGAGATTCCACAAATATTGTCGCTGCTAAATCTGACTCTGGATTGTCATCTATGAGTGGTTGGTCAAGTCTAGAAAAGAGTCCTGGCTCTCCCAAAACGGGAAGAATTACCCATAGTAGTCATGATTCACATAAAATCAGAGTTCCTTCACCACAAACAATTCAAAGATTGGCCTATGACGCCGATGCAAGACCTTATTTAGAAACTTTAGTAGACTCATACATGTATGAAGGTAAAAACCAGAGAAGTGAATATAACATGAGAAAAATTGATCATATTCCTAAAGATATATGCAGTTCTAGAGATATGAGTAAGCTACAAGCTAAAACAGAAAGTGATTTTTTAAAAAACGAAATGTCTTACTCAATTGAGAGCCAGATAACGCAAATAAGTAGCATGAGTGAATATTATTACAGCAACGAAGCTCCTTCCATATATTCAGTAGCAGGTAATAGACAACCAATATTTACAACCGTTTATAGTTCTCCTAGAGGAACATTATCTGGGGACAGAATTTTTTCCGAATTATTAGATAGAAACGAAATTGATGAACCGACTGGAAGACCACCTGTAGACTCGTATCCACCAGAGCCCAGTTACCATGCACAAACTGTTGTTATGTCCGCTGCAAGCGCCAATAAAAGAACGATTACAAGGGCTAGTACATTAGGTGCGAACGATCCCAGTTTTTTCCAAAATGGATATAAAGGAGCAGGGCATAGATCAGGTTACCCAGCAGGAAATTTAACAGATGCTCTATCATACTACCCAACATCTAGCAGGTATGATTCACCAAAACGCACGAGTTTAGAAGATCAAATATCATGGCAGGGGGGAAGTAGATCTCCCACAAGTTCTCTGGAGACTTCAAGCCTTAAATCACATTCTTTGAGTATAACAGAAAGAAAGCAATTTCAAAATCAATTGCAACAAGAGTATTTTAAACAGCAGCAATACGATCAACGTAACGGGAACGTGATGTCCGAAGATCAAGAGTATGAAAAGAAAATAGCCGCAGAACATACTAAGATAAGGAAAGAACAATATGTAGATTCAAGTGGAGTCTTAGTGTCAGAATCCGGATACTTATCTATATCATCAAATAATTATAAAGGAAAGCCACAGGATAAACAGGTTAAAAAACCAAAAAGAACTTCCTCGTTGAAATCAGCAATGTCTTCCGTAAGTCACTGGCTACCGGACCTACATTTACCTAAAAAACATAGATCTCACTCTTTACCATCCGGTGTTGATACAGTTGAAACGCCCCAACAGGAAAAAACTCTAAAAGAAAGAATACTCTCAGCTCAAAGAAGAAAAAAGAAATACCATTTGGTTGCATCTATGTCGGGCTTATTGCAAAAAGCAAGGCGAAAACAACAAGCCAGTCACCAATCCTTATCGGACCCAGAAACCTCAGAAACTGAATGGTCCGGAGGTCGATCCAGTGCACAATCAGAAGACAGTGACAGCGTATTTTCTGATTCTACTCATGAAAACAATATGTTTGGAAAGATTGCTCCTAAATCTAAACAAAGAAAACTTAATAATCAGGATATTGTGGAACAACAACAAAAAATCCAAGAACTGCAAGAAAAAGGAATCACATACCATGATGATGACCCTGAATGCATTATTGAAGAAAATGAAAAGTTTTCCGCCAATACGACGATACCTCGAGATAAAAGTGACGACATAGACTTTCATTTTGCTAGGGTTAGCCAAATGAAAAAAGATAACATTTCTGAATTAGAAAAATTGGATATAGATACAGATATTTCTAATATAGACCTGTACGAAGAGGAAGAAAAAGAAGATAATCAATCACCTGCCTCATTATTCGCTACAATTGGTGACGTGAAGAAACAAACTAATGTTTCTGATGATGGATTAAGTGAAGGGAACAAGTCTTATAGTGGAAGTTCTCAAGAATTTGCAGTCTCTCGAGCGCTAGGCAAGTATCGATTACGTAAATCAACATCAGTATCTGATGAACAGATGGATGACATATCTCCAACTAAAACTGAATCTGAACCCCAAGAAGAGGTAAATGAGGAATTTGCAATACAAAAAGAAAAACGCGTTCAAAAACATAATACGCCAGAAATATTAAGTACTACTGTGCCTGATGACGTAAATATTTATAATGAAAGAAGTCCATCTATTCAAAGCACTCGAGGAATACCAAATAAGTTTCAACCTCGTCATCAACAGAGCTTAGAAATACCTAACAAACATGATGATGACGACAGTAGAAGTACTCACTCTTGGAGAAGTGGCTCTCGTGTCTCGTCCAGAAGGCAAAGCACAGAAGACAGCATTGACTCTGAAGATGAATGGTATTGTTATGAATTGAGAAAATTGGAAGAAATGGAACATCAAACTCAAATGGAAGCTGAAAGACAACATACAGTACCAGAAGAACCTGAAATGGAAGACATAGAAGAAGAATCAAATGAAAACCTTAAAGAAAAAATGTCTTTCGTGCTGCGAGAGTTAAAACTGAAAACTGCTACTGTTAAAACTAAATACGACGAGTCTCCCCTAAAGGAGACATGGAAAGATATAACTACATTCCCAGCGATCGAGGAATCCGACGATAGTAGAAACATAGACTACGACGATGATGATAAATCATTCGCTGACTCTGGGTCAGGTGAAACATCAGGACCCGACAGTCCTGTGCAGAGTGGCGATGAGTTAGACGACGACTACGATATGCCAACAATACATCAGGAGCCTGTTCCTGAGGAACGACCTCCTCCTCAACAAGACGCACCAGTTGGAAGCAAGTGGAAGCTACTGAAGGCCCTTAAAGATAGAAAAGCTGAAGAGAAGACATCGGAGACACCAGCAGCGACTACGCCTTCCACAGAAAAGGACAAAGTCAGCGCAGGAGTAAGTTATCTCATGCAGAAATTTCATGAAATTAGAGTTAAGAGCTAAGCGTAATTGAAATATATTGTAGTCAAAATATTCTGATTGAAATCTCAAAACACGGAATAAAACTATAAGCTAGACTGATAACATACTCAATGCTATTGCAAAAGTTATATAACCTGCTTTATAACTTATCAAAATACAGATTTAACCGTATTATAATACTACTAGATTAGGAGTAGGGTCTATAACTATTAGTAATAATAGGTTGTTAATTGCAACAAATTTTCATTTAACAGTATTTACATAACATGCAGGTAATTTATTCTGTTTTTACTTGAAAGGCCAAAGTCAAAAGGTTGCATATTCAGCATTTCCCTGCCTTTTATCTCAAACATTGTTAGAATGGCTATTACCCGGTTATTTCGAAGATTGAGTCGACAACCGCAATAAAACACAACTATTACGACTTCCTTCTACCATATACTTTCATAGTTGTTTTGTGAGCGGACCTTTTTAAGTTTCAGTGTTAAGCCTCGTTATGAAAGAGCCACTTTACACTACATTTATTAGCTTCCGAAATCTTTTTGATAGAAGACCCGTTTATGAGACATTCCACTAAATTATATTTACCATTATTTTAGGTTTTGAGTAAGGTTGTGAAATATTTCAACCATCGAGCGATTACGCCATCTGAACATAATATAATCCAAAGTATATAATAGGGTGCTCTTTCAAACAATACTATACGAGTAACAGTTTTGTATTTACTCAATATTACCTTTTAATAGAGGCAATAATTAGATGTAACAACACAATAGATAAGGACTTTCTATAACTATGTATCTATATTGGATTTTTGTATAATATATAATGCTTTTAACGTCACTCAAATTCTAAGGATGTCTTTACTATTTAAAAAGTCGTACAATTTAAAGTGAAATTTTAAGGCCGACATAACTATTAAAAAATCGTCAAATATAAATTGCACATACAAAAAAGGGGACGCTTAAATTTGAGATGCTTAATTTTGAGTGATGTTTGAGTGTCAGACAGTAATACTCAACAAAACACTATACACTCTTAAACTATATACTATTTACTTGCTTGATGATATTTATACGTGAATAATCTTTACAAAGAGAAAATTGAATTAATGTTAGACTTATATTACTTAGTCAGTATTATAAATGTTTGTTGCTTCGGTGTATTATTTGTTGTTAGCATTCACGTTGAATAAATTATTATGATATAGGGTGCTTCTTCCAAAGTTGTGAATCTCTCAAACATGGCATCCGTAGGTTAGGTACTCACAACTTTCACAAAATATAATATAAATAATTATATCTTATTAAATAAACAACATATTTGATTATTTTCTCACTTTGGGACAGTATTGTCCCAAAGAGCCGTGGTGGCCTCGGGGTTAGAGCAGTCGCCTGCTACGCAAGCGACGCAAGTTCAAATCCCAGCGGGGCCTGTACCAATGAGTTTTTCTAAAAAACTTATGTACAGTGATTTCACACTACGTGCTTTACGGTGAAGGAAAACATCGTGAGGAAACCTGCATGTTTCTGAGAAGTAATTCAAAGATGTATGTATAGTGCCTGAGACGGCGATAGTCTCACCATCTGTCACGTTGGCATTTAATCAAATTCGGTGAAAAGTTGGTGTTGTAATAACAACACCTCTGCCTACCCCTTCGGGGAATACAGGCGTGAGCGTATGTATGTATGGGACCGTATTGTCTAAAGATGTTGTATGCGAGAGATTTACAGTCAAACAAGAAGCATGCTATGAATATATTGGACTCATATTTAATCACAAGCTTGGGAACATTAAAAAGTACAACACATTTTCATCGTCATATCACTTCATATCATTGAAAATATATAATGTTCCTTGTCTCTCAGAGATACATAAATCAATGATTTTAAATTTAACATAACATTATTTAACATATTTAATACGAATATCGTACTATGAACATAGAACTCTAAATTTATAAAATATATACATTTTTTTCTCGATATCTTCAAAAACGTTCGATATTTACGGTCATTACGATAAGTCACACACTTAAACCGTTTCATAAATTCTATATACATTCATGAACATGCATACATATAAATTATACTACACATTACCTAGATGACACACAGCTTAGAATATAGCTATTTACAAATATAATATAGCTGGCACTTTATGTACTTACATACTAGTGGGTTTAGATGTTGATATGCGTAGAGTAAAGTTATTGTACGAACGGGTGTAGTACCTATGTTGAAGATTTTAAGAGTTATTTTCGCTTGGTAAGGTAAATTTGAAGAATATTTAATTTTTTACGGTGTAATTTTGTAATAATTGGTACATTAAGATACTGAATTTAGGTGGCTATTATCAAGTTTGTCGATTTATGTATTATATATAGCAATAACATAGAAAAATCATCCGTGATCAAGTGTGCCCGCATCATAAATGTCTTGATCATAATACTAATGATGTAAATGATTTTTTTCAACAATTGATCTGTATAAATTCTCCATGTAGAGTTTTATTGATGAAATTTTTATGAGTATTCTAATGTGGTAATTGTGTTACATGAAAGAAATCAATCATGAAAATTCCATCAAAATAATTTGTTACTGTTGTTATTTTTAAATAAAATGTTAGATTTTTATTTTTATTTTTTTATCGTTTGTTAATTGTTTTTTTTTTTTTTTTTTAGAATGGCTCCGGAGGATTTAACGAGCAAGGCGGTCGAGGAAATGGGTAAGTTGTGAAATAGCTTTATGCTTCGACGAATCAATCAATGTATGTCTGTCGATTTTGCCACAATTCGTTTAATAGGAAAATATTTGCTGTTTTCCCTTCCGCTTCCCGGAAAGTAACTGTAAATATGCATTTGACTTTAAACAACATTTCAACATTTATGTAAGGGTTAGTGGGAAACCGTTAGAGTGTTCCCTAAAACGATTATAATAATATTTTCTGTCGCAAATAACTAATGTAAGTTATCTAAAGGATAGCCAGAAACATAATAAAAGAAGTCCGCAAAATTTGACATAAGCGGTCTACACGAGTAGCTCAATTGTAGTATGCTTGCTCTGGAAGGTCGTGGGTTCCCATATATTTTAGGAATTTACTCGTCACTCATCGTGTATTTTATAGTGCCATACTTAGAACACGTCCAAAGTTTTGTAACTTCAATGTAACATTGACCCGAAGGACATACGTCAAACTTACGGCTATTGTCGGTGGAACCAAAAGGTCAGTCAAATATAATAAAATTTTCTCTGTTCTTCATAAGCCCCCTTACTTATTAGCATTTCTAATTGACACGTGATTTTTTATGTATGTGAAAACAACGCAATACCCTTAATCTGTGCTACTTTTATAGAGAAGGAGAGGATTTCGAAGTGACTGTCCAAAAGCATATATTTAATAAGAAATCAATGTTTTCTATAACAACTATATTTGCAGGCACCCTGGAGATAATCCCTTCTACAGTAACATCGACAGTATGCCTGATATCAGACCAAGAAGAAAATCTATTCCTCTCGTCTCGGAACTCGTAAGTAACATTTTAATTTGACTTATGATAATGCCAATTACTATTACAATTCCGATGGAAGTAAGCCTAATCTTTTTCTCTGGCCGGTTTCAATTCGCTATCTTAATATTAATAAGCAATTTCGGGCTCGTTTCATCGGGGATTTCTCTGTATATACTAAGTGTTCAGGTACCTACACAGAAGGTAGATTTTTGAAACTGGTCGTAAATGTTTATCGCATCGACGTACGCTTCCTGAGGCTTAGTAATTTTAGGCAGGTAATAAATGTTTTCTTCTACACGGAAATTTCCATCATGTGTTTTGGCACAATTCATGGGGAGATCAACTAAGTGAATTTAATTTTTATCTTATATATATCAGCGTCATCGATCGCGATTGATATATTTATAATGAAATTTACATTACTATTCATAACTAGGGAAATATTATTTCAGTAATTCTAGTTACAAAATACTTTGTAAGCAATGTCTCCCCATTTGTTGTCCAATAAAAAATAAATAAACAGGCCTACGTAAATCCCTTTTCTCTCTTTATCGATGTGTTAATGTTTACCTCTGTGTGTTTTCCTTCTAAACTTTACTTAGATGGCCTTACCTATTCTTAGATAGTAACCAAATCCAATACCCACACCGTGTGCGAGATAAACTAGGGGTCACCAAGACAAAAGCCTTAGCTGAACCATTGAACGAATAAATACCTGATAAAAATTAATGATGTCATTGCATTTTACCCCCTTACCACGGACCCGCAGGTTCTCAAGGTATTTCTATCCCAATAACACTTCTTCTTCTATGCATGCGTTTCTTAGTGACGGTGGAAAAAGAACTTTATGTCAAGGAATATCAGTTCTTTTCTCACTAATGGTACTTAGATTGCTTGCATCAAATTATGGATAAATGTTATCAAATTAAATAATGGCTTTGCATGTCCTGCTTATCATTGCAATATGTTCTTTAGTAATTATTCAAGGTAATGTTATAACTAAAAATTCTGCAAATTCCAGCCTTTTATTGACACCATCACGTACATTGACATGAATGACAGTGGAAATTAACTCCCAGTGAGAATTTGCACGTGCTTATAATTTTATTATCATTGCAAAGCTTCGTAATCACAGATAACACAACTTACAAGTGCATTGTTTGCATTATCAAGTCCAAGTCTTTTGGCAGGATCTGTCAAATAATTTCAATATTGTTTCACGTCTACACACACACACGAATTTTGTTACTCTATGAAATTTTACGCACTTTCAAGCAATATTTTATAACCTACTATTCTTATTTTGTACTTCAACATTATACTAACTTACAGTTTAGTCGCGTTAGTAAGTAACAATTAAACATCACTTATAATCAAATTGTGGTAGTATCCATAACTTTGTAATTAAATATAATCAGCTTAAGGATCAGCTTCTAAAGGCATGTGTAGATTTGAAGATAAAACAAAACTCAATTCTTAGAAGCATTTATCTGTAGGTAGGTTTAAAACAATTAGTATTCAGATAGGAATTTCAGTTTAGTTTCTCTTAGAGTATAACTTGAGAGGTTTCAGTATACATTTTTCATTGTTACTAAAACAATATATAATAATGTTGTATGTTGATGACTGTTTAGACTATGGCAGCAACAAAGAGGAACGCAGGTTTGACATCGGCTGTTCATCGAGCTACCTTGAATGATGAGGAATTGGTAAGCAATTGTAATATTTTCAATTCTACCTATAAATACATCATGTAAATTTAAATTTCCATTATGACGAGATTAAAAAAAGAAATAGTAAAAATTTAAGATTCATAAAAATATGTTGTACTATCAACAACAATAGCAAAAAGTGTGTTCCAGAAAATGCACGTTTACAAGAAGACCCTGCAAGCGCTCATCTACCCCATATCATCAACGACACCCCACAACTTCGTGTTATGGACCGCCACCTCTCCAACGTATTGCTACGAGTGTGAAGGTTTACTATGGGGTATTGCTCGCCAGGGAGTCAGGTGCACAGAGTGTGGAGTCAAGTGCCACGAAAAGTGCAAAGACTTGCTCAACGCTGATTGTCTACAGAGTAAGTACCTTGTAAAACTGAATGCCAATTTGAGTTTAGTGGGAACTTGTAAGAAAGCGAAAAGCGATCTTTCACTCCAAATAATTCTAGTGAAAGCTCCAATTGATCGGTTCGTGGTAAGAAAACATTTGTAACGAGATTCAAAATTATTAACTCAATATTGCACCAAACTAATCAAAATTCCCACTAAACGTTGATGTGATTTTATAACTATTTAAAATGTTCCAGAAATTTTAGCTTTGAATTTAAATGAATATATTTTTAAATAAGTAAGGCATCCATAAGATGCACATTTTCATTTTCGGAAATAAGAAGCAATTCTTATCGGAATATTTAAGTACTTGTAAAAAAAATGTAAAAAAACTAATGACCTAATTTCATGATTAATATAATAATAAAAACTATACTTCCTCTGAAGGATTAAAATGTAACGTAGCTGCCGTATTGAAATATATTCATTTACTGTTAAAGTAACCCAACCATGTGTGTATCTGTGTCTTTAACCCTTAATCCTATCGTTATCGTGTAAATATAAAAAAAAAACATTCTTAGTCCCAAAAATATGTCCGGATAAAATGGTTCAAAGTTTACAAACATTTCAAAATAGTAATTTAAGCTTTGTTTTGGGTCCAAGAATTCAAATTGATAGAAGATTGTCATTTCATAGAAATTTTTATTAATACTATGGTAATGTTTGGATTTTGCGTTGGCGGCGAAGCGCAGTGCCTTGTTAGACTCAAGCACAGTCAAGATCCACTTCACAGGTCACTTGTTGTAGACAAGATCTTTGGATACGCAACGCCACTAGAGGAATAAAGCAGGAGGCCACTAGATTTGAAACAGCAATTTGATGAATATTTTAACCTTTTATATATATGTATTCGTCAAGCAAATGACTTCCCTCTGGTCAATCATTGTTTCTGTGATCTTAGAAAAAATAATAATTTTGTTATTGCCGTATATGATAAAGTTATATTGATATTTGTTCCGTTAGAAACAAAGTTACATAAATGGGACGCAGTAAGTATCAAACTTCCCTAAACACGAGTGTTAATGGTACTTAACCGAACTCTTGAGTTGTCGAGGGTTGTAGAGCTATGGCCTTTGATAAAGTCTCTTTTGCAGGTATCTTCCAAACAAGGTTCATATTCCTTCAAATTTCTCATCTGTTATTAAACTATTTACCGTCTGCTGTTTCACATTCTTTTAGTTTCTCTGAGAGAAAGAAAAACATTACTTGAATTACGTTTCACTACTTTGGAAATAATCAAATGACCTTTGAAATATTCAAAGATGAAGTGACAATTTTCGGCAATATGTGTACGTACATGTTTGTATTTAAATTAGCTGTGGTCCCAACGTGATAGATTCCTGCATCTAGGTGATGTCTATGGTGAAAGGTAACATGATTGGTAGAAAAAATGTCGTCGTAGTAAAATTTACAAACCAAATTAGCTCAGTTTTCGTGCATGTATTAATTATTTGCATGCAACAACGACAGTTCAACATCAATACGATAATTCACGTTTGACAACACTGGTTCATCGATAATCAAATTAAGAACACATCTAGCGACATCACCAGGATTCACGCAAATTTCGATAACAAATAATCCATCGATTTTTTATTTTCTCTTTTACTCAATATCGTTATTATTTTTGTACTGTGTTTATTTCCTGTTATTTTCACATTTATTCTGACCTCATATAATGAAAAGCATGATTTCCCTTTTCCAATTGATTATTAACATTGCTTTTTCGGTGTGCATGGCTACCGGTTAATATACACAATTTATATTATATTCCAAAATTTATTACTCCCATAATTCGGTTCTACAACATTTGCACGATCTTATCTGGGTGCAGTCATCAGACAATATTATAATATAGTTTTATCGACTGCACGCCATGTTCAGTAGCCTAGTCTACACTTTGAAACCGACAAATTTAAAGCAATTACTATTGTTTATAATGCTTCTTCCATTTTGTTACCTCTCTTATTATTTTAGATATCGCCACTTACTTCTAATGGGTACGTATATGCTTTTGTGTGATGCTTGCTTATATTTCAGTTAGCAATTATATTTTGTTTGTTATTATTTACGCTTATCATTATTAACAGTGTCTTTATAGAAACGATATTTCGTTTTCGAAGTGTGGACTTTAGCTCACGTAGTTAGGGATTACGATCCTATTCACCCGTCCGTTCCTTTCGGGTTACCCCGCCCAGCGCCGAACTTGTCAGACCCATAACTAAATATTTGTGTTTATACGTTTATATACCCTTCTAACAATCTACACACTCTTACACTGCTCTACAAACAAATTGGTGTGAAAGCTTTGGAGCATCTAAAACAAAATCTGACAATATTTCACATGTTGTTAAGATGTGCCTGTTAGCGATGTGTGCACGCAATCCAGTGTCTATCCACTTCGATATTATATGTGGTCCTTTAGTTATTTTGTGTTCTATTCTTTTCATGAATGTAGATTTCCACCGTCTTGTATTTATTTCACTATCTTTATGTTCTCTCTTGTGCTCTAAAGGATGTATCTTTAGGAGCAATAATATTAAATAGTTGATTTGTGAATAATGAGTTGAGGAATATGATAAAAAAATTAAATGGAAAGGTTAACAAACATTATGACATATAAATACAGAGGGTACTATTTTTTACAATACATTTCTAACACTATTTACATTACATCTCGGCAGCTTGTTGGTATTATTGATTATCAACAATCTGCCAGTAGCAATGTACCTAAATGAGCAACATTTTGCACGTTAGAATGTATTGACATTTTTGAAGAGGCGTCGTGCCCAGATTCGCTGCGACTTGCGCCGCTCGAAGTCGATGACCTGATCAGATCTGACATCAAGGAATTATAATTATTATGATGGAGAAAGTTGGAGTCTCGTCAGGTTGTGTCTAAGAGTGGTCGTGGCGGACCTGAGCGCGGGGCGGGGGGCCGTCCCGGCGCATCCCACAAGCGCAAGAACACTTTGGCACCGCCTGAGCAGTGTGTTTCGCAGGAGCTGCGGAGAAGTCCTCCAAACACGGCGCCGAGGACAAAGCCAACTCTATCATCACGGCCATGAAAGAACGAATGAAGCAACGAGAAAGGGATAAGCCTGAAATCTTTGAACTGATCAGGTAATTCAGTCTTGGTTCTGCACTACAATCTCTAAAAATGTTTTTTAAATGTTTTGACTTGTCTTTTGACTGTTTGGACTTTCAGGTACCTTTATCATGTACTTCTTTTATTTGTTCACAATCGCTTTTACTATTACTTTCATACTAGGTCATTTCACTATTGAAGACTAACAATCACCATTAGCGTTCCGTAGTCTCACTTTTCACATTTGACATTATTTTTATGTTGTTTTAAAAACATCAAGAATATTTAGTATTAGCATACCGCAATAGGTGACGTAAGAATGTATGTAACAGACGCGTGTTCAGCATGGAAGGGGAAAGTCACACAGCGCACATGAGCACCGTGAAGCAATCAGTCCTCGATGGCACGTCAAAATGGAGCGCGAAGATCGCCATCACAGGTTCGATGATGTACCACACTAACCAAATCTTCCCCAGGAATCACCAACGGCAGCCACGACGGACCCAGAAGAGACGGAATCACACAAACACTCACACACTCGACACTAAATTGTATTCCATCTTTCGTTTCATGTGGCGGCCAGGCGGACTTTTAACGTCGACCCAGACACTCACATTGACAGTGTAGAACAGGCCAAGCAAGTCACTATAGAAGGAACGTCAAAGTGGTCTTGCAAGATCGCCATTACAGGTTTGGCGTGGTCTTTTGCGGCTACGAACCGCACGCTCGCAGTTTTGATCTATTAGACGACTCTTCGCCTGAATTCTCTATTGACATGTTTTTTGGTATCTGTTCACTAACAACACATACTTTTCTTAAATAATTTTTAGTATCTGTGAAATAAAATAGTCTGAAACTAACGAACGGTGCAGATATCAAAAAATACTCTAATGCATACCTTACTTCAAATACAAATCCAAAATCACGGTCGTTAATGCACCGCCTCTTTTCACTTCCATTGATAAAACGTAGCTTGGGTTACCCATCTACACACAGGAAATTCCACGAATCAAATACTTCACCTACAAGAGGTTTCACAACATTCTAATATAATGATACAAATCGCACACACACATTTTTTTCCACAATGATACAACTATTTTCACTCAAATAATAATTGCAAGCTCACAAATCAGCATTGTGTGCTGGATTGCCACAGATTTTGCATGGATTTCACAAATTAATAACATTATTAATTTACCAACGTATTACGGTCTGATTAATGTGATGGAGATTATTCAAAATAGTGTCATTGACAATAATCTATTAAACCCTCAGTGTAACAGCATAACTAAATGATCATTAGAGTTTATTGAATGAATATCACAACTTTAGAGGAAAGACGCATGCAGAATGAAGAACCCTAATCATCCCAGAATTTCTACATTTCCACTCTTTCTGCGAATAACTTTCCGATTCGTGAAAATTCCAATACCATTAGACTTGATTCCCGCGCATATCTTTACACTTCTTCTTTGAAACTTTCTTCTTGGTCAAAGTTTGCATTAGAAGTTTCGATAATGTAGGCGCTATGCTCAAGTTGTTTTAGAAATCGAATTCGGGCATAGATAACAAGTTTAGTAGTTTTGAAGCTAGCGTCTTCCTGACCCCAGCCCAATCTAATAACACAAAACCCTATTCATAGCTATCCAAAAGGTTATAGTAGCACAGAATGCTTTTTCGGTAAGTAGAAGGTATTAAGGTAAGATTACGCTTAAGGTTGTAATTCGCAGAGTGACTATTTATATATCCTTCAAACAACTTCAGAAGATCCTATAAAAAAGCAAGCCTTATGGAACCATTTCAGCTTTTCCAAATATAAATAAGTAAAGTAATAAAGTAACACATAAATATAAATGTATATCGCTTTCAAGAGATTTGCCAGCAATACGTTCAAGAGAATTCACTCAGGCGTAACGCAGAGTCGTCTTTGAAATAGCCTGCTGTATTGCTATTATTCGTAGGCAATATTTAGAATCGTATATTTGAAGTAAAACGTAACGTAGAATCCTTAAGGAAATAAGTATATTAGATAAGGCAGCTTCATTTTTTTGAAGTGCAAAATACATGCTGTTGATGGTAAGCTTAAGTACCTAGTATAAGGTGGTTTGTTAACTTTTCAATTCTAAATTGGCCCTTTGTGGGCAGTTATTTGTGCTCAAGGGTTGATTGCAAAGGACAAAAGTGGGACGTCAGATCCTTACGTCACGGTGCAAGTCAGCAAAGTGAAGAAGAGGACGCGAACTATGCCACAAGAATTGAATCCGGTCTGGAACGAGAAGTTTTACTTGTAAGTTTAGTAGTAGTTCGTTCATTGTTTATTTATGTTCAACTTACTAACATATTATGTCATATTGATGGCAACACAGACAAACTCGTTTACGATTTACTCGCAGAAACATTACAACAATCACTTTTATTTTAAGAAGTAATTAGCAAAGTGATAGATGGTGAGTTAATCGCTGACCTACGTCTTTGAATGTCTTCTCAGACAAATCACGATTTTTTCCTAAGGCTTACTAAGTAGTTAATGGAATCTAGACTACTACTTTCTTGAAAAAAGGGCGTTTGCAGCGATATTTTTAGTTAAGAAAAATATCTGTAAAACACGTAAATGGCATCTGTAAGTAAGATGACATTGCTGTGTAACAAAAAAACATTGGTGAGACGAAACTTGCGTCCATACCCATCCACAATTGGCTTTCATATACGGTAATAACCCGTAAACAAAATGGATTTTCCTAATTATCCATAACTTTCCGCAGTTCCACAAGACGGTTTAGTGGAATACGTGTAGTTATTACAAGTTTATTAAATATTTTCGCCATTTCCAGCGAATGCCACAATTCATCGGACCGTATCAAAGTCAGAGTATGGGATGAAGATAACGACCTCAAATCAAAACTACGGCAGAAGTTGACGAGAGAATCGGATGACTTCTTGGGTCAAACTATTATCGAGGTAAATTAATTTATTAGGCTGTAAGTAATTAACATATTAGCCTCGAGCTATGAAACAAATAATAAATTAAATTATTGCCCATATATGTTTTTGACGTTACATTTTCAACTCTTCGACTCTCCTGTACCTTCAAGAACCTCCCTTAATGTGTTTGAGCCTTCCATTATTATTTATTTGAATGCATACAAGGTCGCAACAAATGTAGTACCGCTTGCTAAAAGACCGTAAAGTGATTGTAACGAATTTTAGGTGAGAGGAAAACTTATGGGAATTGATGTATCTGCAAGTGTGTAGATAGCT
The DNA here is from genome assembly GCA_929442735.1 of Watsonalla binaria. Lineage (NCBI taxonomy): Eukaryota > Metazoa > Arthropoda > Insecta > Lepidoptera > Drepanidae > Watsonalla > Watsonalla binaria. Next base: position 7,283,141 of record OV838932.1, read on the forward strand.
ATGAACAAAGTTTACAGATCTCGAAATTGATAAATGATTGAAATGTAACCCCGGTTGGCAGGTAGAGAAAAAGCCGTATTTTTGTTGGTATAAAAAAGTTTATTTCAACAAAATGTTGCTTAACTACCTTTTAGAGTAGTAACATTAGTTAGTGCTTCTAAAACAGTATAATATTTCCTTTATTAGGTCCGAACATTGTCGGGTGAAATGGACGTCTGGTACAATCTGGAGAAGAGAACAGATAAATCAGCCGTGTCTGGCGCTATTCGTCTACACATCAACGTCGAGATCAAAGGCGAAGAAAAGGTCGCACCTTATCACGTTCAGGTAAGTGATCATTTGGCTTAACTTGAACTTTATTGTGATGGCTGAAAAGGAATCAGCCTCTATTTCATGTAACCGTTAAGGAAAAAATTGCTATTGACAAACTGTAAGCGTTTCTCGAAGAAATATTATGTTCAAAACAAAATTGTAGGTATTAGAATATTGTAAGTAGGAATTGGGACTTACAGGTAATTTTATTTTTCATTTGTTTGTTTAATTTAAGCATCGAAGCACATTTTACAAATACCTTACGGACATAAACGATTATAAACGAAATAAAGGTAAATAAAAAATATTTATTTATTAGAGCTCGATGCACAAATTAATTAAAAGATTTTGATCTTGCGCATCCCTATTAGATCAAGACATAATTCCTGTAGTCCTGAAATAACAGTCAAAGAAAATTCCGCTACACTTTTTAGGTATCTTAAAGATGTACGAAGTTCATAACCTGTTCAACAAGTAACAGCAAATCTTGCCAATAAAAACCTGTAAGTCACCATAACACTTGTTTCCACAGATACAAATAAACTGCCCAAAGATATAATCCGATTGTAGTATGGTGATTCAACAGGTTTTCTAGGAAATTGGCACCATGCCCCTTGGCCTGAGGCCAGCTGCAATGATAATTATGTGTTCCGCACAATTGCTGAACTTGACAAATGTAATTGGAGTAGAATAGTTTGCAACTATTTGTTATGTCCTCGGCTACGGATAGCATATGTGGAAAGTTTATAGCAAATCATAGACGTCTGCCAAGTACAAACAATAATTAACAATATCTATGAAATTCAATAAATAATTATTCAGCCCATATTTTAACTATGGGTCTATAAAGTTCTTAATTGATTTCATGAAGAGATTCATTCCTGCGACTGTTCTAATTACCAACAAGATTTTATTACGCCGAAATTGTTTAGGAGTAACCTGAAGTTAGGTTACTTTAATAATTGAGGGGTATTACCGAGTTTTACCAGAAGTCTTCGAAAGTCGTGGTGGCTGATTGCTTTTATTAGTCACCTGGTCTCATTGGTCTGTGATACTACTTCGGGTATCCTTCTAAGCAGAACCCTTCGGTAGAATGCAGTCCTTGCGGCCGCTTTTTTCTTAATTTTTTTTAACTTTGTTCTGGGGCTCCTAGATAGTTACCTAAACGGGCTCTACTTCTAAACAGGCGTGGGCTTACATCCAATCTGAGACATTAATCTGTAAGAAGGGATTTATTTATATTTACCATCGGGAGGTCGAGATGCGTTTGTTATCGTATTTTGCATTAAATTCTCAGGTAAATGCGTATGATTTATTTACGTTCAAAAGTTTCGCGGAATTTTTTGAGTCAATCTGTTTTTTGTACCATAAATTCAAATTACTTTGATCGTTTAATACTCGACTTTGATTTTGTCGAGCAAACAATCGAACCAAAAGTTGATCGTTTGATGGGCGGTCTCGTCCGAGTCTAATCACCCAAAAAGAGACTTGAGAGGACAAACTTTTAGGAATAAATGTGGAAAGTTAGCGCGGGACCAACTAAGCGAAACTGCTAGCTAATGCAAAAGTATAATTTCTTCGTCACATTGAAACTCGAAGGACGGCGGCCAGTGGTTAGTTTTGTGATGCAAATTATGTAAACTTGCTTTATGGCTGTTGTGGGGCGACGGGCAACTTGCGTACTGACATCATTACGGTTTCTGTATTTTCATTCTGTTGTGAACTGAAGTTTTAAATTGTTATGTACTGAATTTAGTGGTGCTTGCACATAATGTATGAAGCTGTGGCGGTCTACAAAATTCAAAATATTATAAGCTTTTTAAGCCAAATTTGGTAAGTTAAAATCTTAAAATTTTCCCTGAATATATAGGGCCTTAAATATAAGGTCCTTTATTGGGAAACAAATTTACCTCGGTTGCAAAACTATTATATGATAATATACTAGCTGTAGGTGTATCACACACTTCTTATATATAGGAAATAAAAGATAACCCTTACAATATATTTGTTTGTTTGATATGACCACACAGTTTATTAGCTGTAGACGAGATTTGATAAGAGAGCATGATTAATTAAGTGACTTAATCTTTATCGTGTCAGGTTAAATGCTGATTTTCAAAAATAAACAGTAACAATATTTATCAGAAAATTTTCTACGACGTTACCTCAAATTTGACTCATTATGGCCTTAATATTTAGTACCCTTGTAAACGTGTTGAAAAAATTAATGATCATCGGTTTTTGAAAGCCTAAGACAATTCGCCATTTATAATATCAGATAGGATTATTATCGTATAATGAAGTACAAAAGAGTTACCTTTAAAGTTGTTCTGAAGTTCGCAAATAAAACAACCGAAGAACAACGTAGATCTTATAAAAAGTATCTCATAGCATGTAACTTCCTGGAACAAGTATTATTCCACAATATTCCTTAGCGGCGTTTCCATCAAAGTAAAACCAACGTTATTAAAAGTTATTAGGTAAGATTTCTTGAAGTTTCTCATCCGTTATATTCCTGGTACATCATCAACGCTTTAATAGACGGGTTCCCGAGGGTAGGCTATTCATGGAATTGAATTTCTTCTCAGACATGAAACAAAAATTAACTCATTTATTTATTACACTGTGCGTCATGGCGATCAACAATCAGTAAATTAATCCATACAGATAAAAAAAATTGCAGAGTCTGTTAGAAAAAGCCTCTGGTGGCCTCGGGGTTAGAGCAGTCGCCTGCTACGCAAGCGACGCAAGTTCGAATCCCAGCGGGGCCTGTACCAATGAGTTTTTCTAAAAAACTTATGTACAGTGATTTCACACCACGTGCTTTACGGTGAAGGAAAACATCGTGAGGAAACCTGCATATTTCTGAGAAGTAATTCAAAGACGTATGTATAGTGCCTGAGACGGCGATAGACTCACCATCTGTCACGTTGGCACTTAATCAAATTCGGTGAAAAGTGGGTGTTGTGATAACAACACCTCTGCCTACCCCTTCGGGGAATACAGGCGTGAGCATATGTATGTATCTGTTAGAAATTACAAATTAATCATAAATCACAAAACACATAGAAATCAAGTATAATTCTTTTTCCTGTCTGTCCGTCTGTCTTGACCGATTTTAACGGGACTTTTACTTGCAGATAGCTGATGTTACAAGGAGTAACTTAGGATAATTTAATTTCAGAGAAAGTATTATGAATTCTACGCGGGTAAAACCACAGGGCACAGCTAGTATAAAAAAATCCAACAAACAAACAATTAAACTATTCCTCTTTATAATAGAGATTTAGATCAACTCAACAAAAAAAAATTATTAGTACCGTCTGAGTGATATTGGAACTCGCTTCATTGCGGACTATTACTGTAACCACACGGCCACCCCGCTTTTCTATATAATAATAATAATAAAACGTTTATTGATTTCAATAAGCAGCAACAAAACAAATAAAACTCATACAAAAAATATATACAAAAAAGAATACACAAAAGAAATAAGAAGTGTTTTTATGGTGCAAAGTGGTTCGCACCAGTACATCGGGTGTTGCCGCACATTGTCATCATCAAATACCACAACTCAACTATACCCGCAGACCTAACTGGAGTCCAGTTCAATCTAGCGGAGCTGATTTTCAGTGTGACCCACTGAGTGGCGCACGACGTCGGCCAAAAAATAAAAATAAAAAGATACTTATATAATAAAAGTATATATACTTGTACGTGTGATGGTTACTATATGTGAAAAAAAAATATATATATATTAATGTAAAAGAATAATTTGCAATGTATTATGTTATAATTATAAGTACCTACACTGATATAAAAGTAAAGTAAACTAAAATGATATAAAAGCAAAATACATATTTATGTGTATGGAAGAACGAGCGAGCAAACACCACTCGACTTAATTCGCTGCGGCTCGAGGCCAATAGCGGTCGTGTGCGAATGCTGACTTTGGCGAAGCAGTGATCTTGATGAACATTTTACTGACATTCCTTATTGAAAATACATCGAAGACACGATTTTCTATATATCTGTATGCTGGATAATTTTATCTGGGGCTTGCATCTAGGGTTTAATGGAAAAATCCCGGGGTTAAATGCAGGTCAGATCCCTTGTGGGGTGTTTTGGCTAGTCTGCAAGTAGTTAAATATGTTTCGGGGTCGGTTTTATAAATTTTGAATTTTGATTGCTAGTGGATACATGTTTGAGAAGAAAGTGGTGAAGTTTCTTATACAATTTTATCAATTACAAATTCGAAAAAAAGTTGTTATTTTTTTAACTAAATCTATATAGACAAATAAGATGTGTCGGGATGTTATTATTAAAATTAACAGATTTAAACGAAAGGGAAAAAGGAAATATACACAGTACAAACTTTAAAAAAACTTTTAATGGAACTTTTACCGACAAATAGCTGAGGTTACAAGCAGTTATTTAGACTACATTACTACTTAAGAAAAAAATGTTTTTTACGAAATAAAGAGCCACCTATAAAATTAAGTCTACGCGGGTGAAACCGAGGATTCAATTAGTATATAAATAATAATGTTCGCTCATTATAGCAAAGCGCCATCTAATTCCAAAAAGCGTATACTAGACTTCTCAGTATAGTGCCTGAGAGAGTGATGGATTCACCATCATGTTGACATGTAATAAGCTACTTATAGGGCCTAGTGCGAGTTTTTCACTGCCGTCGTCACAAGTCACCGCGTCGACGTAAACGCAGATTTGTATAGGATCAATACAGCGCCACCTGTCGGCCTAAAGATAGCACTATTGTGATACAAATCTGCGATTACGTCAAGGCGATGACTTGTGACGGCCATTTTAAGAATACTCGCATCAGGTGTAAGCAGGTACCAGACATCCGAGTAGCTATAGTGCCTGAGAGAGCGATGGACTCACAATCTGTGGGTTTGGAGACCGTTCCGGGAAGGTGTGAGCTTACGCTTCAAAATTAAACTTTAAAATACCTTTTAAACTAAACAGCGAGTGGACGTAAAGCATGAAGTATCGTAGACTGTGAGTGGAAAAGTTTGTAATACCCCAGTGTAGTGGTCGAGTTAAGTCTTCGTCTAATGAGGAATATTCTAAACTACTTCAGCGACCCTATTACTCTTTAGTTGTAACGTGTTTTATTATTCTCTACACATTTTACTGGTACTACTGTTGCAGCGTTTCTTCGCTCGCTACACAGATGGCGTTACTTGCTAACAATTGCAAAGTTTGAGTACAAATATACGAGAACCTAAATCGCGCCATGAGAGTTTTTGACGTTGCAGTATATATACAAGTTTCCCACATGAACAGTTGGAGCCGTGGTTCCCCATACATGACACCGCCTGGCTGGAAGATCTTCCCTTTGCTAGGGATGAGCATGATCAGTCACTCTCCCCACACTACAATTGCCCACATTTCTCTCAAAATACGTTAGTTTATTTTGTAGTTATGTTTCGTTCTTTGTGCACGATTTCGCACTTGCGATGAGTTTTCGTGATAAAAACTTAACATCTTTGTTTTCAAGCTAACTTTTTAGCAGTATTATTAACGTTTTTTTAATAAGCGTATTATTTGTAGCTGTTTCTATGTTGATTCCATATATTCTGCGGCATGGCATATTATGTGCATGCATCTTCGATCTTAATATACTTTCTTCGTTCTCGAATATATTTTTCCGAAAGAAAATTCTAAAATCTATACAGATAAATAAAATTCAAATGTCTGTTTGTAATTCCTATATAACAGCTTTTCACTAAATGCATATGAAAGTATACACGATACTGTTTGTTCCGGCTGATTTCCAAAACGGCATGACCGATTGTAATGGGACTTTCACTGGTGGATAGATAATATTAAAAGGAGCCTACTTTTATCTAAAAAACGTTAGGGTTCCGCGGGTCACCCATGAAATTCACTTTACGCGGGTAAAACTGCGGGGCGCAGATTGTATTATAATATATTTATCTTACCTGTGGTCTAAGTTTCATTCAAGAATGGTCAGTATTTTATTCAGATAATAAGCATTTTATGTCTAGAATAAATTTAGTATTATCGCTCCCTACTCGCCATGATGTTGGTTAACATTGAAGTTTCATGTTATAGAAAAGTTGCATTTGTCGAGAAAATAACATTTCTTGAAGAAATATTACTGCTATTTTCTTAACTCTCCAGTGCATACAGGACAAATAAATTAAAGAACTTTAAAAAAGATATTTACGAGAACGGTTAGGTGTTCTAAACTTTTAAAAGTTGAGAGTTGAAAGCTTCAGGCATAAGCTGAGATCCGAAGAGACGGCGTCTGGAGGCGGATAAAGGAAGTTTAAAAGGAAAAATATGCGATCCACTTCAAACGAATAGACATTGATATTATTGCTGATATCCAGTGCCAGCTTATCTTATATTCAATTGGTTTGCTCACGAGGTGTTATTTTTTACGGCCACAGATGTTATTATATTTATACGAAAGTGATAACAATATTGGCTTTGTAAAGAAACGTCTATCTTGCGTTACGCAGCTTGGTAATTCTATAAGGGAAATAAAATTCATTGACATACAATATACGAACTAAATTAGCCGCCACATTCCTACAGAACAACTTGAAATTTTTTGCGTTTAATTTTTAAAACCATAAAATATCAAGAGGTTCAAGGGGATATACGCACTGCTTAAATTATCATAGTCTCTAACGACACATCGTGTACTCAAGGAACACCGTGGAGTGTAGTTGTTGCGAGTCAACCATTTTAAAAGAATTATCCACTTTATAAAAAAAGCACGAGGAAAGTATATACGTTTCTTGCCGGTTCATCTCAGAAGGCTAGTTTCCGAACCGGTGGTCAATTCTTCGATATTCATAAGTGCCTTACCATATCCTAAACTGGATAAATCATTTTCATTTTCATACCGACGGCATCGAAAAATCCTACCTATCAAGACTTAACCTCCTTATTATGGTGGTAATAAAATCAAAAAATAAAATATCTTTATTGAATTTATTCATTAAAAAATATTTTCCTAATTAAGGTTAAGTTAAAGAATGCTCATCACTTTATAGTTCCATATGATTAAGAAATCTAGAACTATATTACGATTTTGATAACCTGGTGTGCCTTCTTTAACACATTCACTGCTAACATTTCAACTTGTTCGTAAATTCTCTAACAGTTGGACGCACATACGTGTCGTTAGCAGTGAACGCGTTAAAAGGTTTAAATGGCAAGAAAGGTATATATTGAACGATCCAATTAAAGTCCAACAAGTATCGGAACGTTTTTTGACCTTTAGTCAATTCCAGTAACTTCCAGTAATTAAGTTAACTTTATTGAATTATTGAAATTGGCAATTTGTCTTAATTTCTCGTTTTACGACGTATAAAGGTTTTCTAGGGGCCGAGTAATTGGGTACTCACCTGATACGCAAGCAATGCAAGCTGAAAACCCAGCGTTCTGTACCAATGAGTTTTCTAAGCCATAAGTGCCTGAGAGGTACTTCAAAAAACTGGGTATTGTAAGACCAATGCTTACCCTTTTGAGGATCCTTCCAGGCAGAGATGAGCATATATTTATTTCTAGCTGTGCCTCGCAGTAAGATTAACAATAAAACTATGTTACTTAGTGATGATTTTTCCGGTTTTTATAACGTTTTCCATTGATGCTTTGCTCCTATTGGTCGCAACGTGATATTATAAAGCCTTCATAAATCAATAAATGTTCTTGAGCAGCTTTATAATATAAGATTTTAATAATAGTCCCACATATTTTTTCCCCTTTTAAATTTAACGCAATCTTTTTAACATTGCAACGTTAACATAAACAGCCGGTGGACGTATTAATTATAGCTCGTAATAAAGTGGCGTGAGACCTCATACTTGCGTAATTTATATGCAAAATAGGCATTTAAGTTAAGTAAGAATCTATGTTTCACAAGCGGATTCCTGCAACGCACAAGTACACTTCGTTTGAGAATAGAAAGAGAGTCATATAACTAGGTCACAGTATAAATATAACCATGGTGCAAGCAGTACGGAATCTAGGGACAAATCGTTACAAATGAGACACATACAGGCGCGATATCTACGAGATATTAAGCGAACAACGCGAACTGAAAGTAAACGGTGTCACGAAGCAGCCGATACGTCATTTATGTATTTTACAGATAAGTTTCCTATTTTCAATCGTTAAGTTTACGTTTCTTTGATATTATTAAGGACTTTTTTCAACCCTCCTTCTTGATAGAGCAAACGTTCATATATCAAAAAAATATTCGATGTAGATTCCATACTGTTTAGCAAGCATGTAGTTATACTGTGTCTAGGTTTTAAAATAGTTCTAATCTCTCATTCGAGGATCGGAATTTGGAGTTTGAATTTAAAAGCTGGTGGAGGGACTGTACCTCCACCTTACAAAAGATCGTAGCCAAGTTATGCTGTGTAGAGTAGTATATACGTGTGGCAAGGTCGCGAGTGCTTCAAGGCGACGAGTGGTGATGTGCTAACTGTAGTAGAGTATTTGATTATGTTAGCTAATAGGCTCGTCCCTTGTTACATGGGACGTTAACATAACTGGCGAAATGTGGGTCAACTATAAGTACTAAGGTCTCTGCCTACTCCTTCGGTTATGTAAGTTATCTCGAATGACACTCTTAGCGTTAGTGTAAAAAGCGATTCAGACATTCAACGAAGTATACATAATCAGCAATATAAGTAGATACGAACGAAGTACATTATGAGCATATTTTACTCGGGGAAATTTTGCGGAACAGTAGAACAGACTGTAAATCGTCGAAAAAGGAAAGCAAAAACGCAATGGAAGCCAAATGAACATTAGAGTTAATGTCCCGGTGTAATGGTGAGTAAAATCACACTAATTTGCTTAGATAACCATTCGTAACCCGTACCGCAATTACACGTGCTTCGCTGGCTGTTTTTGACATATTTACTTCAACTTGAAGATATCTATTTACTATTTACGCATTCTGCTGAGGAAACGGTGTAATAACGCCCATTTTACACCAAGGATCAGTACGATTACTTCACAAATTCATAATATTAAGTATTTTCAAAATACGTAGGTTAAGTAGGCACTTAAAATCACGTATCACGAGTGATAATGGGTTGGAGTTGAAAATATGAGGTAATAACTACGATTGGGAATATCGTGTGCGTATGAAAATATAATAATATTAATAAGTAGATTGTTTTTTGCTATAGAACTAGATGGCTTCGCGTCGACCAAATCAAAAATGATAGTTGTCTACGGGCAAAATTCGCAACTTTTATTTCACAATGATCCTTGCAAAAGGATGTGACTCCTGTTCAGAAATTTCAATGATTTAAATAACCCTTAAGTACGTTAAATATATCCAGCCATATTCCAATTAATTTTTGAAAAACTTTGATCTAGTAACACTACATACTAGAATAACGTTTAGCTTCTAAGCGCCCCAATTCCTTATCATAATGGCATGTCATTGCTATTGTCATTAAATTTAGGGCCTTGGTAACTTAGCGGAATGTCATGGAGGCTTGGGGCACGCCGTCAATCATCGTTACTATATCCTATAATATTAAAGGATCACCGCTATGAAAGTTTTTATTGGGTCATTTGAGATTGGGTCACAATAGAAAAAATGAGCGTTATTTTTTCTGTTAAAACGATAAAGTTATGTACTTAATAGGTATTTTATATGTCGTTTTTTTAAGAGATGTGATCATTCGACTGACGTATTTTAATAATATGTATAGACGAATTTCAATATAATATTTAATCAATCAGCACCAAAACTGTGGTGGTCGTATTTCTGTACAATAAAATGCTTAAAACCTACTTCGTGGGAATTAAGAAGTGAAATAGAACTAATTATTTTCTCTGTGTGTCTGTCTGTTTGTACAGGCTACTCTCCTAAACGACTAGACCGATTTCTATGAAATTGTGTATGGTGGTAGCAGTGACCAGGGTTAAAGTAAAGAGTTTCCGAGGAATATTTTGATAATCCACGTTATTATGAAAGGATACAAAATAAGCACATATTTTTATTTGACATTACTACATAATAGTAATAGTTGTTCTGATACTTTACTATAGTGTAACAAAATATATTTAACAGTTCCAAAATGTCGCCCACGGCATGAACAGAAAGTTTCGACAAAAGCATGATACGGGCGCCGTTTTTAATACGGATCCCTGAATATAGGAATTCCCCTTCTGTACCTACGTAGGAAAGTAATGCAATTAAAAGTTATTCGCGTGCGAGACTCGTGACCTGTCGACCGACGTAGCAAAATAGGAAAGTATATAAGTCTTCATGAGCATTATAGCAACAAATAAAAAATGTAACTTAAGGACGATTCCCCGCATTTTATATAAAGTATATAAGTAGTACTTCATGAGCATTATAGCAACAAATAAAAAATGTAACTTAAGGAAGATTCCCCGCATTTTATATAAAGTATATAAGTAGTACTTCATGAGCATTATAGCAACAAATAAAAAATGTAACTTAAGGACGATTCCCCGCATTTTATATAAAGTATATAAGTAGTACTTCATGAGCATTATAGCAACAAATAAAAAATGTAACTTAAGGACGATTCCCCGCATTTAGTAAAGGATTATCTCACTCATGCATAAATGCGCTCGTAAGAGGATTTCGTATCAAGGTACACTAAATAAGATTACTTTATATCGAAGTGCTTACATATAGAATCATCTTCATTGAAGATTTTATAAAAAAATATATGTTATATTTGCCCGAGTTCCTTATAACTGTCAATCTCTCTCCAATGTTACAATGTCCCACAGGCTTCATCCATACAGCCAGATGCCACATGCCAGTAGGTATTTAAGTCCTCCTGTTCCCTTTACTAGTATACATTTAACAGTGGCGTTGAAAAATAAATTGGAATTCAATAAATATACAGGCGAAGGTAGAAACTTGACACAAAATGTTCTATGAGTTCGTGATTTTACTTATTAAATTTATGTAAAGTTCAAGCTTCTTACACTTTTATTTAATGAACTAGCGGACGTCACGCGGTTTCACCCACGTAGTTCCCATTCCCGTGGGAGTACGGGGATAAAATATAGCCTATGTTACTCGCTGATGATGTAGCTATTCATTGCTGAAAGATTTTCAAGATCGGTCCTGTAATTTTGAGCCAATTCTTTACGCACAAATCTTTCCTTATAATAACGGTATAGATTACACACAGTAATAATTTAGCTGAATATTTTTTTTCAACTTTATATACGTGCTTTAGTGTGCGTGCGGTAAATGTAAACTGTCTTCCGGTAAATATTTATTTTGAGATTAAACTAGCATAATGACTTGCCCTACAAAATGTATTTAAAGTCTCAAAGTACAATTTACTTCGGAAAGTTCACATTTTTGACAAATTTACAACTACAAGTTGAACAAACTGAATTTTGTTTTGGGTAGTTTAATTAGGAGTAAGTTTTGTTGTTGAGAACTTATTTAACACATTTAATAATGCAATGGTTTTATAAACAGTTTTCTATACTAATATTATAAATAGGAAAGATTTATATGTATGTATGTTTGTAACGAATTGACTCAAAAAGTACTAAACCGATTTTAAAAATTATTTCACAATTCAAATTATCACTGATTAATATAGGCTATAGTTTATCTCTGAACTCTCACGGGAATATAAACTAAATCTTTCCTATTTATAATATAGATTCAACTCTAACTCGCCACTAAGCTATCTACCAAATAACTGAATTGAAACTACTTTATAATGCTTACTCTAATTTTACTTAAAATAGAAAATTTTATAAAATGATGAAAAGGATAATGAAATTAACGTTCGCCCCGCCGTTCAAATTATAGGGTCTGAAAGACTTTTTCATTAATAATAGGGTACGAGAGAAATTGGACTGCGTTTGACAATAGTGAGCGTAATTAACGATCACCTTACATCACGCCTATTGCAGGGGCGATATCTAATAAAAGAAGCATTCCCTTAATTGGAAGGGATTACTCAGGTATATTTTAAGGACATTGCAGCTCAATTCAAACGTCTTTAAAAAAGAAGTAGAAAAATAATTTTACTAGAGATAGTTGGCAAAGTCAAGTCAAAGTCAAAAGTATCTTTATTCGATTAGACTTTTACAAAGCACTTTCAAATCGTCAGAATGACACAATTATACAGGATTATACATGCTACCGCCAGGTTCGGAAGGTTGCTTTTACTGAGAAGAACCTGGCAAGAAACTCAGTAATTACTCTTTTCAAAAATATTATACAATTTAAAGAATACAAAATAAATAATTTAAAAAACGTAAGCTCATGTACAATGTTCCAATGCACAAATGTCGATAAAAATTAACATAACTAAAAATCTAGTACATCTACTTATAACTAAATGCGTAGCTTGAGATGACCAGCCCCCACAAGCAGCACCTGTTCACAAGTATGACGTGAATGCCAGCCATTGACCTCCTCAACCATCATAGAGGGAAGTGGACAACCCGTCATCCAGACGCCGCCGCAAGCAAAGGCATTTTAGTGAGCCTGACAACTCAAGCCAGTCAAACAAAGATCAAAACTAATAAATATTAAGAATTGTAACATAAGTACAGTGTCCATGAGACTACTTACAATATTTATCTGGTAATACATTATTCCAAGTTTCTTTATCACATATATAATCACTAACTGTATAATAACCCTTTTTAAGTAATACAGATTTTACAGTCTCTTTAAATTTATCAAAGGGTAAATTTACAATACATGTAGGTAACTTATTATAAAAGCGTATACATTGCCCTAAAAATGATCCCTGGACTTTCTGTAAGCGGTGTGTAGGTACTACTATTTTATTTTTGTGCCTTGTGTTGACATTATGTACATCACACTTCTTTTGAAAAGAATTAATATTTTTATGTACAAGTAATAAATTTGCTAAAATATACTGCGAAGCCACTGTTAAAATTCCTATTTCTTTAAATTTTTCCTTCAAAGATGCTCTAGATCCTAAGTTATAGATTGATCTTACAGCCCTTTTCTGTATTCGGCATTCACGTCATACTTGTTAACTGGTGCTGTTTGTTGGGGCTCTTCATCTCAACCCTTTATTTGTATTTATACGGAGTCGAATTCGTTTTTGGTGCTCAATTTTGTCACAGGGCATTGGCTGGTACTTCAATTAAAAAAATATTATAAATAAATGCTTATTTTTTTTTTCGTATTTAGTAAAGTGTATACAACACATGAAGTGTGGATAAACGTTACTAAAAGTTCGGTCCTTATTAGATGATCAAATGTGGATTCTTGTGTGGATAATTCTAACAACTAAACTGCCTCAAAATTTATAAAATACTAGACAAAATATAAACGATGATAAAAATGTTAAGTGACTTTTTATAAATAAAATTGAAGTGTCTGTAATATTACGTTTGTAAAGTTTGTGTAAAGTTTGTAATTCCGAAATAACAGCTTATCACTAAATGCAAATGAAAGGATATACGGTACTGACTTAAAAAATACTATTTTATAATTTTTCTCTGTCTGTCTTTCTGTTTGTTCCAGCTAATCTCCGAAACGGCTTCACCGATTTTAACGGGATTTTCAATGGCAGATAATGTTACAAAGAGTGCGTTTTAATTAAAAAAACATTAGGATGTCGGTGGCAGATGGGTAAAACCATCAACCGATGCTATATAGCTAGTTAGGTATATAATTTGTGACCAACCTGGGAGGCAACTATGATCGCTTAAGACTGCGTAAGCGATCATAGTAGCGTATTAAGAACTTAGCTATGACGGTTAATTTTACGGTACGAAAATGAGAGGCCGATGATGGTAGATGCCCTTGTTTGATTTTGATTAACCATCAAAAATATGTTTCTAACCATGAGAACATTGTCAACATCAGTATTACTGTCAAACATTTTCATTGTATCTGTGAAACAATCAAGTGAATCATTTAAACGGCTATGTTCGCATGTTTCGAAAGCCTGAAACACTTCAAATTGCCGTCCATAAAAGCTAAAAGCTTTCATCTCAATTTAAGGCTCTGCTAATTGTGTATGCTGTCGGAATAACGTTCTATATTTAGAACGTGCTAAAGGGTCGTTAATGAAGGTATTTTTACGGCTGCGCTTCGAAAACGAATTCATAATTATAGTTATTTCGTACATACATGTGCCTGTTTTCCCCGAAGGGGTAGGCAGAGGTGTTGTAATAACAAGGCCCAATTTTTAATGACGATGACCTGACAGGTGGTACTTCTCAGACATATGCAAGTTTCCTCACGATGTTTTCCTTCACCGCTAAGCACGTGGTGTGAAATTTGGTACAAGCCCCGCTGGGATTCGAACTTGTGCCACTTACGCAGCAGGCAGCTACTCAAACCCTACGGCCACAACGGCTTTAGTTATATTGTGTCGTCTGCAATATCATGTTCAGACTATAATTATCTTTCTGCGCCACCTACTTCATTAAAAACATTCCAACAATAGGCGATGATAATCTTTAAGGCAAAGTGGCATATGACGCTATCTTCTAAACATCAGCCATGGGTACGTTGGTATTCAGATGAGATATAATCTTGTTTCATACTAGTCAGAGCGCGATTTTTCTGTAGTTGGGTTTTAGTTTTTACCCGACTATGCAAAAGGAGGGTTTAGTTTTGGACTAGTCTGTATGTTCAGTGTTCACCTGCTTCGTCAGAACTACTTAATAATTTGAAAAGTCGTTGATTGCGTCTCCTTTGCCGCTGGTTATAGCCACATAAATATAAGTATAATATTCGATGTGGCTCCCTTAAGAGGTGAAAAAGTGATGTACTATAAACCCACAAAACAAACAAACACACTTTTGAGAGCGTGAATTTTCACCTATCAGGTTTTATTTATTAAACTTGCTTCTCTAGCTAGGTTTCATTTATGGAAAACATCGTTTTGATCATGTTTTCAGGCACTGAAAAACTCATAAAATATCATTACAATACGACAGCAAATTTCGCCGACATCTGTCAAGTTATGGTAGCTAAAAAGGTGAGGCTTCCAGTTTACGGGGCGATAACGAAACAAGAGTACCCCCCGGTTCGAGACTGACGTTCACCGGAATTTTTTTTCCTTTTTTTTGTGTGAAGAAGAAACCGAGCACAGCTCGGTCAACCAGATATTATTTCATTAAGTGGTAATTACATTAGGTCTTAATGTCATAATATGCCCTGAACATCACGTTTGAGCTCGAGACAAATATATTAATTGCTACTAGGTCAACACAAATTCTCATAAAAGGGCCGTTCCTAATTTTTTTTATGTGACCCGTCGTGATGTGGTGCGTACAAGGAAAGAGGAAAACAGCTCGGGTGAAGTGTGTAATCATACTGAATCCAACCTGTATAATGCGGTGGATCCGACGCATATAATACGATGTGAAACTCATTAAATGACATGTTTTGTTTGGGAAACAAAAATACTTGCAAGTTTCGCTTACTTTTACGGGAAAACCAAATATATTGTTCTTTAATCCGACGTTTATGGGTTGGGATAACATACAATTTCTTTTGAATACATACTAGTGGAAAGCACGCGGTTTTACCCGCGCAGTTACCGTTCCCGTGGGAGTACGGGGATAAAATATAGCCTTTATTAATCAGTGATAATGAAATTCAAACGATGACAGATTTTTTTAAATCGGTTCAATACTTTTCGAGCCAAATCGTTACAAACATACTTACATACACATCTTTGATCTTAATAATATAAGTATAGAAGAACAGCTTGACGGCTTGTCTGGAAAAAAACCCTCGTTTTATCCAAACGTAATTTCTTAATTTCGCGTTAAATACTCTCATGCCCATAGAGAGGGGGACAAAATAATACGACACCTTAGTGTTTAGTATACCCGACTGTTACACTAGATGTCCCGGCTTCGATTTCGGGAAAATAGTTTTATGAGATAAGCATTTTGTATCGGCCTTATGTTTGGGTATTTGGTATAAATATGTTTGTATGAAAAATAAATAAAAAAAACTAGAAAACACGCTTAATATAGAAAACTAAACTAAAAAACTAAAAATAAATTTTAATTTAATATTAATTAAGAATAATGTAATTTTTATAAATATAGGTTATTAATAGCTTGAATATTTCAAGATATTATAGAAATGATAATCCTTCTCATATCTGTCAATTAAATATTCATAACTATTGACACCATGCAACCCCCGGTGCTATTTTTATATGGGTGTTCTTGTTATAACACCTCTGCATACCCCTTCGGGGATGGCATTACCATATTTTTTTTTATTATCATAATCTTACGAAGTTTACTTATACGTAATACCCAAAGACAGGATACTGACTACAATCGTTTTTAGAACATGGTATACCTACCTACCATCGATTAGAAAATTGGAATCTAGTTGCATCCGTTGTGGAATTTGCATCAGCAATGATATCCGCCCTCTAATGACCTGCATGAATTACTGAACGTCGGTCATTAAAATCCGTTGAACTATTCATTTCAACCCTCCATTGAAGTAAGCTTCCAAATCATTGTTTTAAGCACTTTGAAATCAATTTCTGATGTCCGCGTTAGCAAAGGATTAGTCTAATTGTTGGTTGAGGTACGTTTTACGGTACTTGTACAAACTCTTGGAATGTAAATGTTGTTTTAAGATCACGAGACTTGACTGAGCTTTTAGCTGTAATTGTTTTAGCAAATGATGAGTTACGTTATTAAATATATCTGCAAGAATATTGTGGTCTTTATGGTGATATCGAAATATAGTTTTTGTCGTGTTTTCAACCATTTGTTTACGCATGATTAAAAGTTGAAGACTTTATTTTGATGTTTTAATGCAAAACTAGTAAATAATAATCACAGTATAAATATAAACTAAACAACCAGTAAGGAATCTAGACCGTTTTTTTTTAAATAAAAACGTTTGCTTCATCGAGCCTAAGGGTATTCAATCTCAAAGATTTTAAAATTCACTCGTTTATTTACTGTTAAAATAATGTAGTCTTGTCGTTTTGTAGATTAGAACAATATCGGTAAAACACGTGAATGGCGTATACGTGATCGGCCACGACATGTCACGTTGTTTATAATATAAGTAGTTAGCCATCTTCTCACAAGATGGCGCTGTATTATTTTACATCTCGATGTAGAGATTGTCTCTTAGTTACGTATATAATGCTCAAATCAATACTAGTGGCCGAACCAATAAATACCAGGATTGCCCGAGTTAAGGTGTTTCATTCAACTAACCAAGGTCTGCTCCGAATTGATCCTGGCTCCCAGGTCTAATTTGTCATACAACACCTATAAGCCTAGTTAAAGTAACATTCTCTCGCGCTTAAGCTAGTAGAGGTGTAAAAGTAACGACTATCGTATCGTTACTCGTTACTCGTAATACCTCATAACATGCTATGTTATGCTAAAAAATAAAAAAAAACGACGTCTACAGTATACAAACCCGGCGCGGCTTACAGAAAAATAATTTAGGAATTTCATGAGAGACTAAAACTTTTTCGTTTATTTCATACTATTACATAAAAAATTATGACATTTTAGTGGCAAAATTTTATGAAAACACTTCTTCACAAGTATATACTTTTATACACGCATCAACGCAGCGTTACATTACGTCATATAAACAGCGTATGTAACCATGATACGAAACATGCGAGTAACGAATAGTATTCGTGAGTAACGTTTCGTTACTCGGTACTAGATGGCGTACCCGTTACTCAGTAACGAATACATACAGTTTGCTATAGCTCTATAAGCTAGTAAAAACGAACTTGTATCTTGCATCGTTTCTATTAACGAAGGGCGGGGATAATGTTACTTTGCCTACAGACCTTATTCCGATTACTTTTTCGTAGATGCGCACATCTGTGTGAGTGTGTCGTTTCGATTTCCTAAATTCCTTACTGCTTGTAAAGCTCATAATTTAAACTGTGCTACTGTCATAATATATAAAACATTCTCAAGTTTAGCCAAGATTATGTCAAGGGAATAAGTTTAATATTTATTAGTTACCGTTTTCTTATTGTTAATTACCAAATTAGGTCACCGTGGGGCTACGTATAACTTCGTCGACAACAAACTTAATTTAGGACTCTCAAAGTTAGCCCACATCGTGAAGTGGGGAGGGTGTTGTTAAATTCATGTCCTCATAGATATGATTCAGGATTCATAACCTCGAATCAGGCAGATTAACCCTATTAGGGCCTTTAGGCAATGCAAAAAGGCATTTTAACCCTTTTCTTACTTTATAAAATATTTTCTCCTTTATTCTCGTGTGCGGGCCAAGGACCTTATGGATTGAGGGATTAATATAATTGCGTCGTTTACTGTTTCGAATGTTAATAAAATAAATGGACTTAGTTATTACGTGATGACATTTGAGTTGCTTGCCTATTTTTCTCAGAAGGCTAGTTTCCGAACCGGTGCTCAATTCATCCACATTCATAAGTGGAAGGGAAAAAACTAATTTGATTCCAGTTTTTCTAGCTTATAGAATAGTAGCTTTTATTCATTTTATGCTTATGCTAGGGGTCTATTCTATAAAAAAATTTACAAATCGATTCTGTGGTTTGACTGCAAAAGTAACAGATGGACGGAGACAGTTTACCGTTTATAAAATTTGTCTAGACTGCATTTCAAAATCAGTGAAAAAAAGTAAAAAGACCCAACCGGTGTCATAGTCAAATTACGTTATCACCCGATAGGCTGGTAGCCTCCCATCTGAGCTAAAGTAACTTGACAGATGTCTGCGAAATTTACCTTCGTATTGTAATGATATTGAAGCAATTTTTCATTGCCTGACAACATGGTTAAAACGATGCTTTCTGGAGATGAAACCTAGCTAGATCAAGATAGTATAGTGTTTACTCGATGCTACAATCAATTAAGTAAAGTCAAACGGTCTAGTAGCTTTCCTCTCAAACTGTTAACATATGATGCACTTGACAAGCGCAATGCATCACGTTGACACGAATATATTGCTTCGCTCACTCAGATCGAAATGATAAACTATCATCATCACCCTGGCCTTATTGGCATTGTTGGGGTCGGCACTTGATTCAACCCGATGTGGCTGATCATACGAGATTTTTATACGAAGCGACTGCCATCTGACCTTCGCAACCCCTTTTACGGGAAAAATCTGTCATCTGGGTTAAACCAGTTGTCAGACTTTTTTAGGCCTCGGACTGACCTGTAACGATTGCCAAAGATGATAAATTGACAACCAGGACCGACGGCTTAACGTGCTCTCCGAGGCACGGAGGGAACACTCCTGATGTAGTTTTTAATGTCATATTTTCTTTTGGCCAGTATTTTCATATCATTTTAACAATGTCGGTGTAGTGTTTGAGAATTAAAAGGTATTTATTTTTTCATTTAAACAAAAATATGTTTCTTCACATATTTCCCGTAACGGAGGGATAATTACAAAATCATAATGAGAATTTGAATGAGATAAAAGTCCAGCAAGAAAAAGTTAACAGACATAAAATATTTCAATTAGTAGATAACGAAGTGCTTCCTCATTTATAATTAACGTTTCAATGTGAAATGTCAGATATTTCATGAATCATACTTTGCTTTAAAAATTCTGTTTTAATGCTCTTATGTTCATCAAGACACACCTTGCTTTTGCTCATTAAATATTTCTAAGTATTACTCACTAACCCCTCGTCTAAGTCGCGATTTCTTAGGATAATCCGCGTTCATCAGCGTAAAATGCTGTGCCAAAGCAAATGATGAACGCTAAGTAGGATTTAAAAAACTTGTTTCTACAAGATAAGTTATGTAATTACCTAAGGTTGATTGAGACAGTTTAATTAGCTTAAATTATAGTATGATTTATTATTAACTAGCTGTGCCGTTGTACATGAGTTAGTACATTAAAATTCAACAATTAAGTAACTTTCCTAAATTTTTTGAACTAGAAGATAATTATTTAAATTATAGAAAATGGAACAGCAACTTCTTACGAATAATAAGTAAAAGTGCATCTTACAGTTTAATTAGCTTAAATTATAGTATGATTTATTATTAACTAGCTGTGCCGTTGTACATGAGTTAGTACATTAAAATTCAACAATTAAGTAACTTTCCTAAATTTTTTGAACTAGAAGATAATTATTTAAATTATAGAAAATGGAACAGCAACTTTTTACGAATAATAAGTAAAAGTGCATCTTACAGTTTAATTAGCTTAAATTATAGTATGATTTATTATTAACTAGCTGTGCCCCGCGGTTTCACCCGCGTAGACTTGCCTCAGCCAACTTTCATCCTCTATTTTATCCCTTTGGGGGCAGAATTAATCAAAATCCTTTCTTAGCGGATGCCTACGTCATAACATCTACCTGCATACCAAATTTCAGCCCGATCCGTCCAGTGGTTTGGGCTGTGCGTTGATAGATCACTATTTCAGTCAGTCAGTCACCTTTGAGTTATATATATTAAGATTTACTTTACTACCTCTTTGGGCAATGTCCTGGGGAATCCCGATAAAGGTAAAAAGTATATATTTAAAAAAATATTTTTATTTTGTTTTAGTACCTAAGTATAATTAACAGAGTCGAATAATCGTGCTAAGCTCCAAATTGGGTCAAACGGGTCTTTACTTAGTGTTTGTGTCACGCACAGAAAGGGTTAATACAGCTGTGCGTAATGGTGAACTAAATATTGAACTAGAATTGACGGTGGCGAGAGGTTAATCGCGATTGTTACGATTTTTCATACATCTTGATTCATCGCGATTGTTTTTAATCGCAGTCTATGATATGGTGTGTATATGAAATCGAAACTCGACGTCCAGTTTATGTCTGAGATACCTTACAGAATAAAATAGTTTATTTGAAATAATAATTTTAATTGAATGTGTTATCAACAACGGTACCTACTGCGTTTAGGAACAATATGGTTCAAATATAGTGGAAAAACCAAACGTCACTCCGAATGCCATCTGTCAATCAAATGTCAGTATCAAGTTCGACTTCGGTGATCGAATGGAGGCGAGTGATTAATTATATAGTGCCTAGTAAACACAGATAGTATACTTTATTAGACTGTTTTATGACTAATTTAGAATTAAAAATAATTGTGTCTGTCTAAAATGAATGAAAAGAACCTTATGAAAGCAGTAAAAGCCCGCAAAAATGGGTCCAGCCGTTTCAAAGATTACCTTAAACAAAAATAGACAGACCGAGTCGCATTTTAATTTTTTTTATATTATTAACGTATATTCTTTCATATGCTTTGAGTTAAAATCTGTAAATTTGGAATGACAAATAGCCACATCGATTTTATTTATCTGTATCGCTATAAAAATCATAATTTCTTTATCAATTATACAGAGTTTCGGAGAAAAAGGAACAGTTGCCTTCTAGAAGTCGTTAGGTTTTATGAATATATCACTCTGTTGAAGTCGTAAAATATCTAGCCCCAACGATAACGTAGTTATAGGCTATGGTGCTAAGGGCCGAAAAGCGCGCGGCCTTATACGATTGAATGAACGCGCGTCCGCGTTTGCCTACATTACGTACGATGTAATTCAACTTGTTAAATTAAGGAGAAGGTTAATGGTTTCGAAAAATGGTTTTATGGGATTATTTCAGGAACTATTAGTCTGCGAAAAAAAAGAAAAACTGTATATAGAATATATTTTGAACCCTGACTACCAAAATCATGTATTACGACGATGGTTATCACTGCAGTAGACTTTTTACAAAGTACTCTCAAATAGTGTATATAATAGTAGTAGAAGCACACAAAAATACACTGTACAGGATTATAAATGTTACCACTGGGTTCAGAAGGTTTCTTTTGCCGAGAAGAACCCGGCAAGAAAATCATCTCGGCAAGAAATTACTCTTTTCAAAATGTTCAATATACCTTCAATTAACTAACTATTTAAGTTCTTAACAGAATGTATGGGGTACCTTTATTAAATATGTACTTATTTTACTTTGACCCTCACATATCAAAACATATATGCTGAACGTTAGAGGAAATTATTTCTTCATTAACTTGGCCTGATAAAGCCTCCTTTGCTACTTCGGAAACTTTCATTAGGACCGAATCGTTTTTGTGCAAACTTTTAGCCTGAATAAATTTGCTCTTACTATTCACTTAGCTGTAGAATAACAAAGGTATTTTTCAGCGATATCATTAAATGTACCTTTAGTTGTTCTATTTTTAAATATTAATTACTAGTGGTCCCACCCCGGCTACGCTTGGGTAAGTTTTAAGGTAGTCAAGAAATTTAAAATCCAGCTCTCATTTTACCTCTCTCTAATAATGCTTCTGCTTTGAAACCCTATTCATCGCAAGAGAACAACTCTGCGTATCACCATCATCCAGGCCTTCCCATATATTGTTGAGGTCGGGACTTGATTCAACCCGATGCGACTGATCACCTGATTTTTGCATACGATGAGACTACCTAACTTTCTTTTTACGAGAAAAATGGATAATCTGGGTTAAATCAGTTAACTGGCCTGTGACGATTGCCAAAGATGTTAAATTGGCAACCGGGACCGACGACTTATCATGACCTCCGAGGCACACAGGGAACCCGAGTGGTCACCCATCCAACTACTGGCTTGGGTTAGCGTTGCTTAATTTCGCTGATCGAATGATGTGCGCAATACTGTATCACGAGCTCCTTATGTATATTTACTCAAAATGTGAAATCGGCCCCTGGAGGAGAATTCTGATTCTGAAATACGTTTATAGCCAGATTTAAGCATTGTAACTGTTATTATAAACATCCATTAAACAAAACAACACCTAAGCGCGTAACAAATACTCCGGATAAGCAGTTTCGAGGAGCTAATACCTCCCAAGTCAGCGTTTATACTAAGTACACAATCCAATTATATTATAGTAGGTATCTTAAGCATTCTTTTTTTCCCTGTAGTAACAATGAGCTATTATTGCCATGATAGTTACGTGAAATGAGGAGACTGCTGTTAACTTGTAGAACGTTGCAGTACAGTATCGTATACAAGTACTTTGAACGTGTAAGTTGGAATTGCAGAAAGGTATTGCACGCACAGTCTTAACGGTCTCAACTTGACACGTTCGAAAAATCACTCGTGATGATTCTATATAAAGGTAGACACAGCCTTCCTATGGCATATTCCCAGATAAACACAAACACGACTATTCCTTCAGTATTATGTACTCTATATTATGTAGTGCACGTGTATTAATCTGTCAATGTCAACATATCCGAACTATCGCGGTACTAAGTTATCGGTTCGCAGGTGCCTTGTATGCAAGCGTGATTGGAATTTTTCATTACAACCTTCGCGGAACAGAAATTGCTTTTCGTAGGAAATTAGCCAATGAAGACAGATTAAAAACGGATTGAAAAATTACTAAGTGGTTTATTGTGGACTGACGGCCATCTAATATAGATTCTTCCCTATCCAAACTATATAAAAGCGTTACATATAAGAAGAAATCAGTACACATGTAGTTTGATTAATGTTTGTTTTTATTAAAATCTCACTCGGTGTCTATTTTTTTTTCTGTATGTACCTCCATTAAAAGTGCAAAGCTTCTTTCTTATTAAAGTCATCTGCCGGTCAATTAGTATACATTTTCGAAATAGATACAAATAGGCTTCCTTATGCTGAGTTCATAAAAAATTGTTGAAATGTTCTATATTTACTAAGCATTTTCTCGCAGCAAAATAATCGGAAAATCTCTGCAAATAATTTCGTTTTCATTTAATTTTAAAAGTGTGTAAATAATTGCTTACTTATGTGATAAATAAACAAGTTTAAATATCACATAAGTAAGCAATTATAAGTCATATTACATGTGTATAAAGCCTAAAAATGTTCGTGAATTTTTCCCCCGAAATCCCTTAAGCAGTATGTCAACAGTAAATAATGTAGCGTGTGGAACTGAAAAGAACGTGTTTACATTTACCGTTACTGCAATATTTTTCTTGTAAATTCAACCTTAATGGACGTTGTTAGAATTTATGTCGCAACAGTTAAAGCGAGAGAGCCAATTTTCCTGTATTTAAGGTGGATTTTTCTTGGCTGCTCCACTAATGGCGTTCTTTTAATGGGTACAATTTAACTTGGTTGGATTTTGCCCGTAATTAATTAGTATTTTGGTAAGAATTGAGGAAAATTATGCTAATACGGAACTTAAAACGATTTGTTGATTTGGTTACCCTAATCGTTTTCGTCTAATGTGCTATGTTAATTTTTGAGAAAGTAGTGGCTTTTCTGGTTAACATATATTATATAACTAGCTTTGCCCCGCGGTTTCACCTGCGTAGGATTATTTTTTTGGGTGGATTTTTTCACGGAGCCCTAACTTAATGAACTATCCTAAGCTACTCCTTGTAACATCAACTACCTGTCAGCGAAAGTCCCGTAGAAATCGTTCCAGATGTTTCAGAGTTTACCTGGAACAAATAGACAGACAAACAGACGGACAGAGAAAATGTTAAGAATTTGTTTATTTATGTACTTACATTATATATTTTAATATGCATGAAGTGAAAAGCTGTCAATTTGAAATTACAGACACTTCATTTTTATTTATCTGTATTTATAGTTCGGGATATAGTATCTTATGTCCTTCTCCTGGTTCTAAGCTACCTTCCCACCAATTTTGAGCCAAATCGGTTCAGCCGTTGTTGAGTTATAAATAGTGTAACTCACACGACTTTCTTTATATATATCGATTTTCGAAAATAGGTACATTTCCGAAAATGATATAAAATATATCGTTATTTATTAACATAAACCCTCTTTAGAATGTTTTCCTCTTAAAAGTTACCTTATTGTTTCATCTAAAAATATATTCAGTGCATTAAAAAAACCCCTTTTTTTTTGTTGACGAGGGGGAAACCTTCAAAAGGTCCCCGACCGCCCTGGGAGAGGCAGATCGAGGTATGTGGGATTTTTACCGCACTAAAACCCCCCCGGTGGCCATCCTCAGTGCTCAGGGGGGACTCCGGGTACTCTGATAGAACGCACCGGTGTCCCCCCACACTTTACCGGGGCACATCCCCGGGGCAGCTGTAAGGCCGCCCCTAGAGACCTCGCTGTGCAAGGCAGCGCGAGCCACATCGCGCTGCCACCTTCCCGGGCCCGCGTCGGTGGTCAAAGCTCCCACCCCGTCCACCGCCAGCAGGCCCTCCGGCCCCCTTTTAGTCGCCTCTTACGACAGGCAGGGGATGCCATAGCCATATTCTTAGACCCTGGCTATTAGGTGGACATTTAAAAAACTTTTTTTTTTTTTTTTTGTTGACGAGGGGGAAACCTTCAAAAGGTCCCCGACCGCCCTGGGAGAGGCAGATCGGGGTATGTGGGATTTTTACCTCACTAAACCCCCCCCGGTGGCCATCCTCAGTGCTCAGGGGGGACTCCGGGTACTCTGATAGAACGCACCGGTGTCCCCCCACACTTTGCCGGGGCACATCCCCGGGGCAGCTGTGACGCCGCCCCTGGAGACCTCGCTGTGCAAGGCAGCGCGAGCCACATCGCGCTGCCACCTTCCCGGGCCCGCGCCGGTGGTCAAAGCTCCCACCCCGACCACCGCCAGCAGGCCCTCCGGCCCCCTTTTAGTCGCCTCTTACGACAGACAGGGGATACCATAGCCATATTCTTAGACCCTGGCTATTGGGTGGGGAAGGTAACAGACTGTATGTTTGACACAAACTTTAAGTTCATTAGTGCCTTAATTTCTATGACACATAGAACCCAGGTGGGTTCAATTAAAACCTATACCCGTTTCATTAATTTAGTGTGGGTCCCCTAATTAAACGAAGTCCGAAATATTAACAGGGCCGGCCCTCAATTTCAGAGGACCTTTATGGAATACAGGACTGACTCACTAAAGTTAACTTAATGATACTCCGATATTGTTAGCTCGATTTTTTTATTCCGCTTGGATATCCTAGAATATTGATTAATGAGCTATTTATTTAAAATACAGTAAAACTCAGTCTTACTAGTTTCAGCACGCATCTCTGCCCGCATCAGTGTTATTCCAGCTGTCATACAAAATGAGCAAAACATATAAATATCACATTTAGCAGCCTTAATGCTTGGCTGATTGTAGGCCCTGGAAATTATGAAAAGAATTGCTTTTGCAATTTATTGCTCTATAAATTTTATTGTCAATTTTGCAGTAAAAACGGTCGTGTGATGATCCCATGAAGCAAACAAGATGTATTCGGTCTTTGATCCGATGGTAAGCTGAGCAATCAATGGGTTCAACCAGCGGCTTGTTTCGTTGGGCGTTACGTACGATATTTAAACGATTCTCGCGTGATACAAGCTTAAGAATATTTTTTGTTGATACCTAAATAAATATGTTTGAACTTTAAAGTAACTAGTACCAGAACGAATTAAAATTACACGTAATTTGGTAGCAAAACACGTACGTTGTCAGCTATAATTAAAATATTTTCACTCCTTATATCATCCGACCCGCTTAAGACCGTAGCGGAAAATTCCTCTGCGTAACAATTTTACCTAAATGTTATATATACTTGCGCCCCCAATTCAGGCAACCATCCAAGCCTAAAGCCTAACTAATAAATCCATCAATAGCCAACAAGGGGCACTAAATCTTGCTCGCGCCGTGACAGCTTCGTTGTCGTGGGTTTATTGCCAAATAGCTATTAAATAAATATTGGTCAACACCTGTTACCTGTTAGCTATACAGAAATATTCTCAAAATTATATTTTTATTTTCATCTTGGGCCGTGGTGGCCTAGAAGGTGGTATATATTCGTCTGCTACACAAGCGACGCCGGTTCGAATCCCAATGGTCTGTATGATAGAGTAATTTTTTTTTAGTTCATCAATTGCTTTTTTAATTTGGAATCACTACTCGTAGCTCCACAGCAAAAAAAAATTGTTGCGAAGAACACCATCCTTATTATTACATGGTTTAAGCGGTGACTAAACTCGCACAATAACTATGTCCATCTCTTTTTAAATCTGTATCACAGAGAGAGATGGAACTACTTTTCACCGGACTTGATTAAGTGCCAACGTGACAGATGGTGAGTCTATCTTCATACATCTTTGCATTACTTCCCAGACATATGCAGGATTCCTTCACCGTAAAGCTCTGTAATCGCTGCACATAAGTTTTTAGAAAAACTGATTGGTACAGGCTCCGCTGGGATTCGAACTTACATCGCTTGCGTAGCAGGCGACTGCTCAAATCCAAAGACCACCACGGCTCTTAACTTATTACAGTTTTCATTTTTATAATACATACTATGAATGTTAGCATCCCAAAATACTAAAAGTAACATACAAAATATGAATAATATTTCTAAATCAATTATTACTGTAAATTAGCTTTATTCATTTTATTATCACAGGACTAAAAATAATCTTGCTTTTAGTCTTCAAAGGAAATCTACTTACTTTCAACACTTAAGATGAAGGACATCAAATTATTTATCAAAAAGGAAGATTGAGGAAAAATCTTGATGGAAACAGAAATCAAGAATTTTTTCATCTTATTTTTCTGTGATTATCTTTATTCTATGTTTCATTTGTGTTGGAGTAAATAGTGCACAGATCCACGCGTTGGGGTAGTCTGATAACTATTATAATATTGATGACAATATTATAAAAGTTTAAGTCGGAGCACTGGCTTGGGACTGTTTTACTTTACCTTATTAATAATAATAATATAAAAAGGTAAATATTGTGAGGCTGTAGGGATTATTTAGTAAATTAGTAAGTGCTAATATTAGTAAATTCATTAACCTATAGAAAGTATTTTTGGTGGTGATTAAATTATACGCGGGTGAAACCGAGGGGTTCACCTAGCATATCTCTAAATTATTGCTCAGTACAAGCAAACCTACATCCAGGGACCCATAAGCTCTTATTGTAATGATATTTCAGCTGTGTGACAGTGTCATATGTATACATGCTAAATACATCTGTCTCATGATAAGAGTAAAACGATCATGGGTAACGCCCCAGATTGTTTGGGGCGTAAGAAACGTGAAAATATCTCGCGACGGTTCTGAAAAAATATATTATATTTTAATACTACAATTTAGACTACTTTGTAGAAATCTCTTTGATGTAACACCTAACGTACAGAAAGTAACACAGTACAAATATTAGCTCACCAAACAGTATAGAATCTAGACCAATTTTTTTAAATACGAATGTTTGATTATACAAGCGTGAAGATTCTCAGTCTTTAAGTATCTAAAATTGACTCCCTTATTTACTGTTACAGTAACGTCATATTGTCGGTTTGACGTTTAGAAAAATGTCTATAAAACGCGTATACGCGATCGGCCACGACATGATAAGAAACTCAATAAATCCTCTTTTCAGAAATTAATATTTATATAATTTTGAGTAATACAATATAAATCATATAAGCTCATGAACACAGTTCCAGTGCACAAAAGTTGTTTAAAAAATATAATAGCTATAAGTTGGTACTACGTATAATTGTGTAGCTTGAGATGACCAGCCTCCACAAACAGCACCTGTTCACAAGTATGACGAGAATGCCAGCCATCGTCGTCTACAACCACTATGTACTCTTAAGTGTGCGTGTCTGTTTTAATGTGTTATTTCGGACGATTTGTTTCTAGATTACATACTATTTGTAAGCTTATACTGTGGTTCTACGTCTGAAATAAATTAATACTTAATCCGTGTTAGAATTGCGCTCGTTATTATCAACCGTACGAAGACGTAATAAAAAGTGAAGTTGCTTGTAACAAATGGCTTAAAGTATTTTATTGTGCGTGTAAACGTGCCGTCTAGAGGAATTTTAGCAAGAAAAATGTCTAGTTTTTACTTCTAGCGGTTACACCTTTTTGGTTGTTTAGTTCTTTTGACAGGGAAGGTTTATTTTGCCGACTTTCCTTTTCTTTACATACGCTGGCTTACAATTAGCTAATTAGTTTTAATCAGTTCCTGTCAATATCACACTTAACTTAATAAGCGACTAACGGAAGTCATGCAGTTCCACCCGCGTAGTTCCCGTTCCCGTGGGAGTACGGGGATGAAATATAGCATTTTCCATTGATGTTGCCTATTGGTCGCAGCGTGATGTGGTTAAGCCTTCCTAATGTTTTTTTTAAATAAAAAATAATGTAAAATTTGCTATCTGCCAGTGAAAGTCCCGTTAAAAACAGTCCAGCCGTTTCGTAAATCAGCTGGAACAAACAGAGAAAATTTAAAAAAAATCTTTTAGTTCCGCATATACATTCATAATGCATTTAATCAGAAGCTGTTATGGAATTACAAACAGACATTACAATTTTATTTATCTGTGTAGGTGTATATAATTATAGATATGGTAACTGCACTTCCAATGGAAATTCACAACATACTGCCATATATTTATCAATGTCAGTCCTGTTCAAACACAAGTTGAAATTCAATTTGCGTATGTACATACCGTTTGCAATCTGATTTCCCGAGCGAGTTGAACTTTAGAAAAAAAACGAAACGAAAAATAAAACCATGCAATTCTAAATTGAAAGTTTTTTAATCAATACTTTTGACCCTTATCGGCTGCAGTAATTAAATTTATCGAACTGACAGACGTTTTATCTCCGGGGAATTTTAACACGAACAAAATATTTTCATCGGAAATGCTTCTGCGAATTTGAGTTCTATTTTATTGAACACGAATCTATACAGATAAATAAAATTGAAGTGTCTGTTCCTAATTCCATAAAAACTGATTTTCTCTAGATAAAAGTATCTGCCATAACATAGGCAAAACACAAAATTTTAAAAAAAAGTCTTTGTTGCCGTTTGTTCCGGCTAATCTCAGAAATGGATGGACCAATTTAAACGAAACTTTCAATGGCAGATAGTTGATATTTCTGTCCTTCTCATTTATTTAAAAAACAGATAACGGATCCACGAGTTAAAGCATGAAACTAATTCTACACTACTCAATTAATTAGGTTTGACGTCAGACTTGACCGTATTTTTTGATCACATTTAGATACGAACGTCATAATATCGAGCTGAAAATATTCTACATATTGAGTGTGAACAATTATTTACGCATTTCATTGCTGTAGATAACAATTCGTACGATTTTAATTTGAGTTCTAACATCAGTAATCTGTTACTGAGTGGATTGTTAATGAATGTTTAATTTAGCACTATTTATACAACGGCTCTTAATTATTTTTTTAAATCTGTATGTTACTACATGGTGGGTTCGCTTCAGTTTAGTATCGACATAAGCGATGAGGATATTCTTGTTAAAAACCTTTGAGGAGAAATGCTCTGTTATACCTAAATTTTTTAGCTAATTAATTAAAATAAAAATTCAGTTAAAAGTGAACTCAGCGTCTCAATAGTTCTGCTAAAACCTTATTGAAGAAAGAAGGCTAAGATAGTCGTTGGTTTAAAAGTAGCTTCATCTCTTTCTGTGATGGATTTAGAAAGAAATTGACATATTTTTAGTTCGAGTTTCGTCTTGTCCTCGCTTTAACCATGTTTTGTTCTATGGGTATATATATATAAAGATCGTTATATATTTTTCAGTACACGTGTCTCCACGAAAACCTGTTCCATTACCTGTGTGAGGAAAATGGAGGTGCGGTTACACTGCCGGCTGCGAGGGGAGACGACGCCTGGAAGGTTTACTTCAATGAAAACCCGGAGGAGATAGTCGACGAGTTTGCGATGCGATACGGCATTGAAGCTATTTACCAGGCTATGACGTAAGATTTTTACATAGTTTTGTTATAGACACAGGTAGCTGGAACTACTAAGAACTAGAACCGCGGTTCCAGTCGCCTGATATCGTTTTTGAATCGGTCGTCACTTACAGTGACATTGTCTACGTGGAATTTATTTACGTGACTATGACCTTTCTGTCTGAGAGTTCAAACTATCTTTAAATAACACAGCGCTTCAGAGGCCTAGCGCATAGAAAATATTAGCAGATAACGATGATTCAACTAAGATTTAGTTTTTGTGTGATTTTTTCGTACGTATATTGCAATATACTTTTATTTTAAGCCATTACTTTGTATGGAGCCTTTAAAAAAGCTGTAATTACCTGTCTATTTTAATGACATGGAGGTCGACAAAATCGACAAAATTACTACTATAACAACCAAGTGATTCTTCCAACCACGCATTGCATAGACGCGCAAACTTTTTGTTTGCTAATAGCAGTTTTGAAATTGTCTTCTATCGTGTCAGGCCTACATCAATAATGTTCCAAAACACATCATGGCACTTTGCCATCGATGTCGGTTTATCGAATGAAGCACTGCGAATTTTACGGTACCCTATAAATTTAAAATGTACCACGTTTCATCTTTGCGGCAGCCGTAAAATTATGCAGCTCAATGCCTACATATTGCCGATTTTTTGTGGTATGGTTTTTGTTGATATGGTGGTTGAGGCATTGTTTATGATGTAAATGAAATAAGATCAGTATACCCCTATCACGGGTTTGTGACCGTTTTCGTAATCTATACTCGCTAGCGTCTCCGCCGAATATTAGCATGAGAAATTGTGCAGTGACACCTAGTGGTAACGTGAGGAACTAAAATATCTCATACAAATATTGCGAGTAACGCTAGCTAGTTTACGAAAACGGGGCAAACCCGTGATAGGGGTACTGAAATGTGGCGCATATACAAAATAGGAACTTTGGCGTGCATATAATTTCCAACCTATTGTAAAACAAATTGGAGTTCTCTTTACGATATTCCAAAGTCGGTCCACTTATAACTCTCCATACCATCGTTATAACTTCTTACCCATCTATTCTGCTTCCAGTCACTTCCACTGCCTCTCGACGAAGTACCTATGTGCCGGAGTGCCAGCTGTAATGTCCACTCTACTCGCCAACATCAACGCGTACTACGCACACACAACCGCTTCCTCGGCCGTCTCTGCTTCTGATCGATTTGCTGCTTCTAACTTTGGGGTAAAATAATGTTTTATTGCCATACTTAAAAAATAAGACAGAAATTTGTTTTGATAAAAACGATTGATGCATCCAATGTTTACGTTAGAGCACACATCTTGCCATAACGCGCCAAGAATTGTTGATCAATGTACTATGTAGAGAGACTCTAGTTAGCTCCTTGATGGAACATTTTGTATCCACAAACTAAAACATAAAATATTGCACTTGGCATTTTCTTTACGTAGTATAGAATCTTCGTAAATAAAATTTCACTACTGTCTAGTATTTGCTAGATCTTTTGAACGACTCAACGGCAATAGATAGAACGATTCAAAGAAAGGTTTATGTACATATTAATAAAATGAATATGATTGCACCCTTGCGAAGCCGAGTCGGGTCACTAATACTGGTGGACCGCAAGCTTTTTTGCCATCTTAGTGGTATAAAAGTAAAGTATATAAGCAATTATAAAAGAGAATGTCTCTTTAATAAACAGAAGGAGAAGTTCGTAAAACTGTTGGACCAGCTGCACAACTCGCTGCGAATCGACCTGTCGATGTACCGGAACAACTTCCCTGCCTCCAGCGCTGAGAAGCTCATGGACCTTAAATCTACGGTCGATCTCTTAACCAGCATCACGTTCTTCAGGATGAAGGTACGAAAACCAATACTTAATGCAATCTAGTCATATCTTAGTTCATCGTTATTAAGCACGATGGTACTGGATGATTTCTGTCAGGACCATCCATCTGTACCTGTCGGTCCTAAATGATAAAATTCATAGTTAATGGCAAAAATATTTCCGGCACTGCGGAAAACAAGGTGCTGGTTTTGACCCCCGGGTCGTACTAAGTGTTAATGGGTTTTTCATCTGTTTGTTTGCTTGAAGTAGTGCCCTCATTACATGGAATTTAACATAGTTGGCGATATGTGGGTGTACCCTAATTACACCTCAGCCCATTCGGGGAATACGGGCGTGAGCATAATATATAATACTTGTATGTACAAGCTGGAAGCCGAGACTCAGCCTGCGCAGGATTTTACTTGTCTTTATATTTTGGACAATTCACACGATATCGTTATAAATGTTTGTAAATGTGTCAGTCGGATGGATAAGCTATATTATTATAAAGTTTCATCAAAATTCATTTATTACTTTTTGAGTGAAAGAGTAGCAAACATACATCCATACATACCTTCTTACTAACTTACGCGTTAATAATATTAGTAGGATTAGTAGCCCACAATACTATTAGTTAGAATATTTCAGTATGAAGGAATTACTCAAATTGTCGCTCTGAAAATAATAATCTGTAACTTAACAAATATTCAGCTGAACCTTCACTGTAGTTATTAGATAATCCTTGACCGTAATGGGCTCTTACAAAGTGTTTGGCTATTACTAATCGGCTTACATTACTGCGTACGAACCAACTTACGACACCAACGAAAATACTTAGGTACTTTTTCAAATCCTATTTTGGTAAGACGTCTTTTTAGTTAGCACGACTTACTGACTTTTGTAGGTCAACTACCAAGTGAACTTTTATATATATATATATATATATATATATATATTTATTTTTTTAGTTGCCAACCTCTTAGAAACATGTACGTTTTCGCACGAAGTTTTTCTTCACCGTAAAGCACGTGGTGTGAAATCAAGGCACACAAGTTTTTAAAATAAGTGATTGGTACAGGCCCCGCTGGGATTCGAACTGCTCAAACCCCAAGACGGCACGATTGTTGTGCAACATTATTACAAATAACGGCTTAAACCCAGATTAGATTAAACTTGGTCTCAACTATGTCCATCCCTTTCGTCCATATCACAAAAAGAGACCGAATTACTTTTAGACCAAAGAGCATGTATAAGCTGAAAATCTGTCACCTTCGTGGCCTAACCACATATTTAAAAGGAATTTGGTACAGACTAATTTCCATTTGAATCCACTAAAAATTATGGACACATTAAATAAAATAGTTTGTATAATTACGTAATCAATGTATTTATGTAATTTGTTATACTTCCTTTCCAGGTCCAAGAGTTAAGCAGTCCACCCCGCGCGAGCACGGTAGTCAAAGACTGCGTGAAGGCATGCCTTAGATCTACATATCAGTTTCTATTCGAAAATTGCTATGAACTTTACAACAGAGAGTTTCAGGTAAATCACTCACAAATTTCCTTTATGAATTCTGTGCGATATTATCAAATTTCACATTATCTGGATATATTACAAATGTCCCTTATTTATCAATAATTTTACCTTGTACCTTTTAAAATCTGTCTGATAATCCTCTAATTACAACAGAAATATATTTATTTATTCAGTCAATTCAAATCAAACTGGGGACCTACCATCATCGACTCATGCAGAGCGTATTAAGAACTTCTGAGCTTTGACGTTTCTTTTTTGTACTGTAAATTCAAACTTCGAAGCTGAGAAGTTCTTAATACGTGCTGCTTAAGCGATGATGATTGGTCCCCTGTACATTCGTTACTTATAACTATGAAGTAAATTTACGGAGTCATTAGTAGTTGTTGGTAAGGTATTGTGATATAACCGTAAATATGTTAAATAGTTTGTAACTTTAGAGCTATAAGAGTGTCAAAAAAATTGTTGCCGTTTAATATAATGTATCTAGTAGGTTATTCTTTGGAGTTCCAATAATACAAACTAAGTGCTATGACAGAATGTTATTTTTTAATATTAACTCAATTGTCTATAAAAACTCTATAGCGCGATGCATTTTCACACTCACATTCAACAGCGCCATCTTGTGGCCAAAAATTATTGTGTGACAAATATCTTATTCCAAGGTATATTAAAAATGTGATTTATATAATTCCAGGTGGATCCAAATGAGGCCAAGCGGGACCCCTCGGATCACGGGCCTCAGTTGGATTCCGTAGACTTCTGGCATAAGCTCATCGCACTCATTGTATCTGTGATAGAAGAGGACAGGAATAGCTACGCCCCTGTGCTCAACCAATTCCCTCAGGAATTGAATATTGGACAGGTAATACTCTCTTTATCATTATCCCCTGCCCTTATTCCATGATATTCAATTTCGGCGCCACGTGTTTTCTCTTCATTTCTGTCTATCAGCTGCCTTATCTGTTTACTTTTTATTCACTCCCGTTATAGCCACATATATAATCTTTCACATAACTGTGTGGTCATCAATGTCATCGTGTCTGAGGTCTTCTTCTCCCCGTATAAAGTTTTTTTTTCTGTAACGTGTCTTGATCCCTCTAAAATCATCATGTTCACACCGTGATAACTTAACCACCTCTTATATAATCGCTTTATAATCGCAGGTATTCTTGTCGACCGACAGTCACTAAGTTTTTAGGTAAAAAATATATTAAACTAAGATCGTTTTTTTGCATCTACAGCTTTCTGCGGCGACCATGTGGTCATTGTTCGCGGTGGATATGAAATACGCACTGGAGGAGCACGAACAGCATCGTCTATGCAAGTCGTCAGCATACATGAATCTGCACTTCAAGGTAAACATTGCATTAAAAAATATAGTAATGTCGAACTAAAAACGCATTAATGACGCCAAGATTCTAAAATAAACGACAAATAACTTAGAACTAGTTCTGTATACCTACTTTACTATTATGACATATACCCACTTATTACGAAATACGATATAAAGCGAGACTTTATTAAGGTTGTTAAGATTTCTTCGCAACGCTTTCCTTCACAGAAAAGAGCGTTATATATCTCTTACGTTTTTAAAAAAATCTCTGGTTTGAACTTGCGTAGCTAAGAATGATACCACCGTGGCTCTACACTTATACAAATTCTGGTTACTTGTTCAGTGTTTTAAATATTCCCTTAAACATTACTTAGCGATCCAGCGTGGTATGGCCAGCTTACTGGGCACCATTCCCTCAGACACAAATTAAAATTATGAGGTTTTTTTTTAATTTCTCTTTAATTCTTTTTTACTAGATTGAAGTTGATGGAATATAATATGTATAATAACCGGTAAGATATTGTTTTAATTGCAAATATTATAATTGATTGTCATATTCAGGTCAAATGGCTGCACACAAACTACGTGAAGGATGTGCCGCCATACTGCGGCGCTGTTCCGGAGTATCCTGCGTGGTTTGAGCCCTTCGTGATGCAGTGGTTGAATGAAAACGATGACGTGTCCCTTGAATACCTCAACGGTGCATTCAACAGGGACAAGAGGGATGGGGTATGCTGTATATACTTTATAACATGAATAATTATCTGGCTAGAGACTAAAAAATCACGTTCTTTCAAACTGGTTAATGTCTATTACAGAATTTTTATCCTTGAATTAATGAAATTTTGTATCTTAAAAAGCTTAAGAGACGGTCAAATTCTTAAAAAAAATCTCAATCCGACCTCATTTTTGTAATACTAATGTCCAGGACAATCAATAAAGTTTGAAACCATTTCTCCATAGGTATTGATAAAGTTCATTTTCATTTGACAGTTCCAAAAGTCGAGCGAGCATGCGCTCTTCAGCAACTCAGTGGTCGACGTGTTCACTCAATTGACGCAGTGTTTCGATGTGGTGTCCAAGTTAGAATGCCCTGATCCTGAGATTTGGAAGCGTTATATGAAGAGATTCGCCAAAACCATCGTCAAAGTCCTCGTGGCTTACGCTGATATTGTCAAGAAGGAGTTCCCTGAGCACTTGAAGGAAGAAAGAGTGGTTTGTCTTCTTACTAATACTGGGCCTAACCATGAACTCTTATGGACATGATGTGAGGCAGTGACAGATTTATACACGCCATACACATCTGCTTCAATCAACATCAGTAAGAGTTAATGGTATTTGCTTTCATGTTTTTTAGAAAAACATGATGATGAACTCATTTAAATATTTTCTTATTGGTAAGTAGTAATTTCAGAACCTTTCCGAAATAGACTGAAAATTTTAAAAATATTCGCGCCTTCGCTATGTATAATCCGCGGAAGAAAGTGCGGTTTTCATTTATACAATCCTAAAACAATATTAACGAACCAAGGTCAGATTTCTTCAGAAGGTCATAGGCAATTGTAATATTCGAAAAAAATCAAATAGCTTTATTTGATTAAACTGCTTACAAAGTTCTTTAAAAAGCGTCAGAAGGACACAAATAATATGTTATGATATACAGGATTACAATTGTTACCACCGCGTTCAAGGTTCCTTTTGCCGAGAAGAACCCGGCAAGAAACTCAACAATTACCTACTCCTTCCAAAAATATATTACAACGTTTAAATTACAGTATATCCGAAACCCATGGACACAGTTACAATGCTCAATCGTCAAAAATAATAACTAAAATCTTACAAATATTTATGAGCATGGAAAATTCCAGCCAGTTAAAGCAAATATCTTCAGCTATACAATTACTCCACAGGCTTGTATCCTGATGAACAACATCCAGCAGTTGAGAGTCCAACTAGAGAAGATGTTCGAAGCGATGGGAGGTACTAAGCTGGAACGAGATGCGGCTGATATTCTGCATGATTTGCAGCAGAGTCTTAACAGCACCCTGGATGAGCTCGCTTCTATGTTTGCTATCAGGTACAACCTATAATTTTTTTAACTACTCATAGCGTGGAAGACATGTCTGAGAGACGGCGATGGACTAACCATCTGTCAGATTTACAGTATTCCCCAGTTTCATTGAAGAGTGGATATCGTAGCCCTGTCTTTTATCTTAAAAGAGGTAGGGCATTAGGTTACATAAGCTCAAAGTAATAGTCGGCAGCCAAATAATATTACCTCATAATAGAAGGTATTGGATATCTGTGGTGTCGATAAGGTCGCCAGTACTCCATGGCGAGTTGTAATTTCATTATTTGTAAGGCACTATACCAATGACACTTAGTGTAGGTCGGATTCATAGGCTGCAGAAGCTACTTACCATCAGGTGGTAAATTAATTGAGTCTTAAAAATTGGGTGCAATGAGTGCTCCAATTATCCCTTATATTGAAAAAACTGCCCGGTTGTTCGCCACTTTTGCAGTATAAATCAATAACGCAGATGAAAGGTCTTGTGAGTGAAACTGTGTTTCAATGAGTGCCTCTGTTAGCCTCGAGAGCCGCATGACAGCGAGTGTGAAGGAGCTAGGAGAGTTGCTCCAACGCGTTGGGGGCGGAGGTGCACCCGGCGCACCACAGCCGCCCGCTCACCACGAGGCTGATGAAGTACTGCGACCGCTAATGGATATACTGGTAACTAAATTATATATAAATTTTGTTGCAAAATACCTGGAACAAATCAATTATACAATGAAAAATATGCGAATGCGTATGTAGGTGCCGTCACGAGTTATGAGCGCTTACCTTGATTGCGCAGTAATATTTTTTTGTGTAAGGCGCAATGCAATACATCCCCAATATTTTCACTGATCGATCATAGCTTGTGACGGCATGTGTATGAATATAAGTCAATGAATACGAGAGTCACATACTTCTTATACGTAACAGAAATTAAGGAAAACAATAGTCTTTTAGACTCAAAATGCTTTTTCTGCTGAAATGTTTAGTTTGTTTTCATTATCCATAATTTCCCTGCTACCCCAAGTAATTTGGGATCGATGCAACGTTATCTCTACACCCCATTTCTTACCTTGTAGTTTTTCATCGTTTCTAAGTTCTTCCCTTACAACGAAAAAAACTCTTCCAGCTACTTTCCTCCTGCTCATCCCTGTGCATAACATCCATATGCGTGTGAATTTTAAATAGAAATTAACCATCTTATAGGATGGATCTCTAACGATGTACGCTGAGTCCTGCGAGAAGACTGTGCTCAAGCGCCTGCTGAAGGAATTGTGGAAGATCGTCATGAAGATACTGGAGAAGACCGTTGTGCTGCCGCCGATGACTGACAAAACGGTAAGTAAATATTTAACATACGATTTGATCTTAAGATTATAATACAATCAAACTGGACGATCACGCTCTCAGCAACCCACTTTCCCATAGAAATGTAATTTTATTGATTATTTTTGATTTTTGAATACATAATATAAATAAATAAATAAATATTACTTTCCATTTTCTCCAGATGATGCTGAAGAACTTGACGAACAATGCCAAGAACCTGGCTGCAAACGCGAAGATCGAGGACATGACGCAGCTGTTCAAGAGTACGGTGGGCAAACAAGACGTGAAACATGCTTTATCTGGGGTCATGGACATTTCTAAAGAGGTAAGAGATACCCGAACTCTTGAGGCAATTGAAGTTGAATTAAAAGAAGAATTGTTTTTCCTTAATAAACCTTATTTTTGGAATAATTACGCTTGGCTTGAGGCCTCAGTATCAGGCTTAAAATCTTAACGCTTTCTCCGAAAAACGAAGATTCGGCCGAAAGTTCGATAAGTTCCTACCGCGGTTCTCATTCGTTCCAAATATACGACAAAACGTGGTCTAAGTTTCGTTTTCGAAGAAAGAGATTGGAGAACGATGCTTGATTTTTCCGTACAATAATTTGTTCCTATGACTTTTAAGTATATCATTAATGAAATATTGGAAATACGACTATTGGAAAGTGTCTAAGTCTAGTTAACTTAATTCCACAGCATCTCTCAGCGGAGAAGAGTCTAACACCGAAACAGTGCGCAGTCCTCGACGCAGCTTTGGACACCATCAAGCTGTACTTCCACGCAGGGGGCAATGGCCTCAAGAAAACCTTCCTCGAGAAGAGCCCAGAACTGCAGTCCTTGAGATATGCCCTGAGTCTCTACACCCAAACTACTGACACCCTCATAAGGACCTTTGTTACCAGTCAGCAGAATCAAGGTAAGCTTTTATTTCTCCAAATCTCAAAACTCAAAAATATCTCTATTTGATTTGAATTAAACAAAGTAGTTTCAAATCCTCCGAATGACAATTATACAGGATTACTCATGTTGCGGCCAGACTACAGGCTACAAGGTCTTTCGATGTAGACGCTATTATTTGTCGTGCGGTTTGCATACAGGGGATCTATCGTATTAATACAAAATATGAGACAGATGTCTGTGACATGTGTAAGTCATAAAAAGACAGACGTCACCGTCATACTCGACCTGTTTTAGCAATTACAGATTATGTACTTTATTGATTTGGAACGAATGACTGTAGTCCAAATTTAACCCCGAATTCCGCATGACAGGTGAATCCTTAAATGCCCATAAATCATCCATTCTTGAAATATTTGATACTAAAATAAATATTAAATAAATTACTCAACATCAGCACATTTCAATATATATGTTCAATCATTACCGCGAACAATTTGCCAAGATAAAGATTATTAATGGAGTGTTAGAAATCATAACATTATTGCGACCTTGTCGGGCTCCAAAATTATAAGCGTCATCATAATATTTATAAACGATTAATATCGTCTGCGCAGTGCAGTGGCTGGATGTAAATATTTACCGAAAGTGACTTTGAAGGGAAACACCGTGTTTTCTTCCACTAAAACTCTCGTTGGAAAGTCGTTGATATTTCGATGAAGTATAGTAATAACAAATAACATTCCTTAAGGATTAATTCCGTTTGAAAAATTCAAAATCTTACGTTTATTTTTATACTGAAGTGAATCTTCAGTGTTATCAATATCAAGCTCAGGCCCGCAGATTTACCCTCATAGACTCAATATCATGGAAGTCTTCTGACTCATTAACGTTTTGTATGAAGCTTTTGAAGTAAAATCTTTAAAATACTTTTTGCGAGATTTTAAATAATTCACAAGTTCCTTCTCTAGATGATGGACGACTAAACAAAAAGTTTAACCATCCTGAAGGTATTTTTGAACATACCTATTACGTTAGACAACACATTTTTGGTTATTTATATATTTATTATTTTCATATTGTTAAATAAGTACTTATAACTTATAATAAACTATTTACAAGTAGAAAACTTGGCCCAAATCGGTGTCTCTCGGGATCGTGCCAAGAAGGCTGGCAGCACTGCCACGTTGAATAGCAATGCTGATTCTTTGAGAGAGAAAAGCCCCAGCCCGCTTGTCACGAGAAGCTTTTACCAGACGACGTGCAACCTCTTTGATTGATGTTGTAGTTAGTTGTAGAAAGTTGATGAGCATCTGGACCGAAAAGCCCCAGAGTTTGAACTGCATAGTTCAACAGATTCATAGTTGTATGGCGATCAATTAACTTATCATTATCTCTGAAATAAAAGGCCTTTCTCATCGCGTGGTACGAAACTGACTCTTAAAGGCTCGTTCAATCATTTTATTCTAGTCAGCGTTTGGCGATACATAGTCTTCAGTGCAGAAACCCCGAGTCGTAACTCATCATAGATAAATGTTAAGAGTAATGCAAATTACTACTTGAATTTCCAGACGCTGCAGTTGCTGAAGAAGGCAGCGTGGGAGAGGTGTCTCTCCAGGTGGATCTGTTCACACATCCTGGCACTGGCGAGCACAAGATTACTGTGAAAGGTATAGATATTCTAAACA
Source organism: Watsonalla binaria (assembly GCA_929442735.1). Classification (NCBI taxonomy): domain Eukaryota; kingdom Metazoa; phylum Arthropoda; class Insecta; order Lepidoptera; family Drepanidae; genus Watsonalla; species Watsonalla binaria. Next base: position 7,324,850 of record OV838932.1, read on the forward strand.
GATAAATACAATTGTAGTGTCTGTTTGTAATTCCAAATTAACAGCTTTTCACTACATGCATATCATCAAAGTACGTTTCCGTCTGTTTGTTCTGTCTAATCTCTGAAATTTCTGGACTGGCTGACTGGATTTAAATCACAGCTAGTATAATTATAAAGAGATAAAGATTTGGGGGTTTGTTAGGTTGTCGGGGGAAATCTCTGGATCTATTGGGTTATTAACTCAAACGCGGTAGATACCACGGGGTCAGCTAGTCGTCGCATAAGAAAAAAAATGTGCTTAATAGGCGTTCTTTTTATTTTTCAGTGGTAGCAGCGAACGACCTTAAATGGGTGATAGCCAGCGGTATGTTCCGTCCGTTCATCGAGGTGAACCTAATAGGACCCCACCTCGCGGATAAGAAGAGGAAATTTGCCACCAAGTCCAAGAGCAATAATTGGAGCCCCAAGTTTAATGAGACTTTCCATTTGTAAGTATACTCTTGTACTTACTTTCTTGGTTTACTAATTCTTTTAGTAGTTTTTATGGGATTTTTTCAAAGAATCACATTATTTTTTGTTAAAAAATGTCGAATTTTTATTTCGCCATGTCTTCTGCTTGCAGGCTTAAACTTTGAAACGATAGAAAATTTAAAGCAAAATTTTGCAATCTAAGCTTTATAAATGAGTGTCACAAGTGTTCCTTATTCCGATTTTATTATATTTGTTTGATTATCGTTATGATTTCCATCAATTTTATTTAATCTGAGAAGTTAGTAAAAAAATATAGCTACTGGCTTTGTACCATTTACTCACACTTCTATAACACTGTCTTATCAATTACTTTTAGGTAAATATCAAAATTAAACGAAGACCACGAATAACATAAAACATCTGCTTGATAACCTATCAAATTCTAATTATGTGTATTGTGTCGTATATAGAAATAAACGTAGCTCGTTTCTGAACAGTATGGTAAGTGCAACAGAACAACTGGAGCTATTCGAGCTGCACGTGTGTGTGCGTGACTACTGCTTCGCTCGGGAGGACCGGCTCGTGGGTGTTGCTGTCATGCGACTCGCTGATATCGCTGAACAGGTAAATGTCTCTCGCGAAAGAATTATTAAAGTATTTTAAAAAATCCAAAAAACAAATCAACAACTCAGTTTCAATAGGCACTTAAACCTTCTCATCGAAAACATACTTAACAGAAATATTAGGTAAGAGATGGCACTGAGCACAGAAGTATGGACAAAATTTTATTCAAAACACTAAAAAGTGATTCAATCCATGAATAAGGTAGGTTTTAAAGTAAAGAAAGTATTTTTTACAACTCTTCCATCATTCACAGGGCTCGTGTGCGTGCTGGCTACCTCTCGGCACGCGCGTCAAGATGGACGAAACTGGATGGACCATCCTCAGGATATTGTCCCAAAGGCACAGCGACGAAGTAGCCAGGGAGTTTGTAAAGCTCAAATCGGAGATGAGGGCAGAAGCCCCCACTGGAAGTCAGGGACCGCCGTGAAGCAAGTAAGACCAGACCTCGTGCCACTAACGCTCCGACTATCTCCGAGGACTACCGAACAAACCGGTCAAGTCCCTTCGTATTTCGAGTGTACAAAAAAAAAGGCCAGAGTCGTACACAATATGCTAAAAGAGATAACGCTACTGATTACGGAGTCAGCTTGTATCAGACACGACACTTGGCGCTCCGGCGGTTCCCGGTCAGTGCTCGTTCGTTTCATTTCATATAACATCTCCGGTACGAGATGCGTTTTGTAAATAAAATTAACTCTCCTTAGTTATGTACGCGATTAGTAGAAATATTTTGCACAAATTCGTAAACGTTAGCAGAAAAGACTGACCGTTAGCGGCTGCGAGCGCCGCGATGTCCACTCTTATTTAGGTGTTCAGCAAAATGTCTATCCAGTAGGTACTCACATTTATCCCTTATTTCGATGTAAGTTTGCAGCGTTTTATCATACTCTCCTGCTATAATTATTTTATTGTTCTCGCCTTTTAACTTTGTTTTTGTTACCATGATCATAACAATCGTGAACAATTAAAAAAAATTGTTTTAATCTAAAATCTGCGCCGTGTTTGCTGGGCACCTTAAGCGGTGGACGAATCGAAACACGATTAATGTAATAATATTTATATGGACCAAACTGTCGTAAATACGGATGCATTATTCCTTAGCCGTTAATATTAATGCAACATTATTTATCTAATTAATCATCTACTCGTTATACGTGTACAGTAAATAATATATGGCCTTATATGTAAATGTTTTCCTTTGTTGTTACCTCGACGTCACACGGAAACGTGTGGGGAGTAAGTGAGTGTTATGTGAGATGTATAAGCGTTTATGATTTGTGCTCGAAGTACGAGAACAGTCGACGAATTACGATCATGACCCATCGTAAAATCTTCTTTAACATGTAATATTCAAGGTTGAATTTATCTTACAGAATATACCGTCGTCATAAAATAATTAAAAATATATATATTAGAAGCTGTTATTTGTGAACTGTTGTAAAGAAGGGTCGTGATTCAAATAGTTCGATCGATAATGTTCGTTAGGAGATGAGTGTTCTTAAATGGAATTAATATAGTTCTAGCTATTGTTTGTTCTAAAATATACGATCTTTTCATCTTTATAAAAACTGTTTTCGTTCAGAGTGATCTACTATTGTAATGTGGTCCATTTTTGTTAAAACAGAATTGTAAATAATAATAATGTTACCTATAATACATGTATATCACAAATTTTGCTCTTACTTTTAAGCTTGGCCTGTTACCGTGTACTCTAAAATCTCCAATGTCTTTTGTATATTATTGAAACATTGTGATATTGTTATGGAATATGTCAAAATAACAATGTCATAACAATTGTGAACTTTCGTAAAAATATCTGTTTCATTAATCATAAATCAGATGAGTTGACGTTGCCTTCAGTTATGTAGTTCAAAATGTTGATCTTTACAAGAACTCGATTTAAAATATATCTCCAATACACTGTGTAAAAAAGGTGGAATACATGATTACCGTTGATGGCCATTTATACTTAATATCCCAATATAATTTCTTACATATAATGTATCAATATTCAATTGGAATCAATAACTAACCTAACCTAACGCAGATGCAATATTGAGAGATATTTTACATTATTTTGATAAACAGCATTGTAGGTGCTCTGTTCTCAAATATTGGCAGGGATTTATTGTGACAAATATTGTAACATGCCTTACATAATTATGTATTCAACCTTTCTAAGGGAAAACTCCAAATAAGTAATCCGTACCTATACCATTTATAATGAACCGTCTTAAAACAATACATTTACCATCGTAGGGCCAAACTGCTCAAAGATAATTTATTAAGGCTATATCACGTAACAATAACGATCGTTGATTTAAAATGATATTTAAAAATAAAATTTATAACTCACAGTTTAAATATCAAAACACAGTGTTTGAAAAATCGTCACATGAATATTTAAGCATACATAGGCATACATTTTTAGTATCATAACATTTATTTAAGTACCTACCTAATTTTTTATTATTCTGATAAAGCAAAAGTTCGAACTTTGAAAACATAATTAAATAAAATCATTCAGTCATCTTATTTTGTTTTCCAAGTGGTTTGATCTCAATGGCAAAGTATAAATAATTTTATTGTGGTTCTTGAAATGTATGCAATGTATAGTCAAGGCACACCACAGACCGACACTGATCTTAGATTTTCTAATATTAGCATTTATCATGATAACATATCTGTAGATAGAAAAATGTGTCTGTCTAGTCCAAATCTCAATATTATATTAATTAATATAAATTATATATTTACTCGTCTTAAATAAAATACCAATTTATTTCGCGTTTTGTATTTCCAGGTTGACTGAATCTGTGTTGTATAAATAGACAATTAAATGAAGTGTAATTTTACAATTCTTTTGTTAAATCCTGTATAATAATGTTATAAATCGTGTAATATACACAAAATTTCATAATATTCAATTAACTAACATTAAAATGTGTTTGAGAATTTAAATATATTGGGATTATACTGCTTAACTAGGAATAAAATATGTAATCATAGAGCATGATCAATACATTTATTGAAGTTTTGTGTACATTGCGTGAAAAGTTCAAAAAATCCATGCAAGAATTATGGCCACACCCATAATTGTGTTGTTCAAAGTTCATCTTGAAATCATTCTGTACATAAAATCGTACTTCCATCGTATTGTAATTGGTTTGCAAATTGGATGAAATTGTGTGAATAACAAAGTCAGTATTACGTTAATTATGAAATGAATATGAATTAATATGAAATTCACACGTTGTTTTGAAACCCTTTAAATATTTGAGCTAGTTTAATTAAATGCGCACAGTGTTCATAATACCATCAAAACAATACATTTAATAACAAAATCGTATCGACACATAACCTTTGCCATTTGACAATACTTGGTAAATATATATTATTTTATAAGTGAAATTGTGATCGTCTCACACATTTCGTCACCGTGTAAGTTTGTAACGCTCCAACTCTAGTATTAAAATCCACTAACATTGCATGTATCTTTGTATAAATGCATATATGTAAATGTTACATGTTTAAACACATTATTGAATTTAGAATTTTTATGAAAAAAATAAATATCCGTATTTCAAATATAAATCTTTTGGTTTCATTATTTACGGTTTGTTTTTGAACGCGCCGCGGCAGTTTCCTGTTATTGAACGAATATAGGTATTATGAATCAAATGTGAAAATAGATTTCTTTGAATTTGTGGTTATTTAAATGATGCCAAATAAAATTGGAGTAACGATCAAGTATCCGACCGCTTGTGCGTGGTTGGTACATCTTCAAAGAAAGCTTTGATATTACTATTTCAAACATAGGTCACTTTTTAAATTTTTATGTATGTTATATTAAAAGTGTTTACAGAATTTCGATGGGTTCAATGAAAATGTAATGCAGTAAATACATTTTCCATTTATTGACCGGTTTTCAGCTCTATACATAGCAGAAACACCATCGCGATATCTGTATTAAAATGAAATATATATTTGTTTAGTTTCAGCCCTAGTGAAAAAGAATGTGGAAAATTTACCAGATTCAATTATATTTTAATTACCTATAACTTTATTTCAAATTAATAATTTCATCGAACAAACGTCACAATAATAAGAAGTGATAAAAATATGACCAATTAATGTACGACTATTAGACTTCTTAACTCGTCCACTGAATCACTGGTTCCCAAAATTCCCGTAGCTGATCATACAGTCTATTTTCGGGTAACAATTCGATTGGAACGTAGACACTCCTACGATCATGACGTTGCTTGACGTCACTTACGATCCCTGGGTAGAGGGGAGACTGTTTAAAAACGTCACTCATTCATAAAGTGCATACATATCCCATTCTACGACTCACAGCCGTCGCGCGCGCATGTGTCTTGACCGCGAAATCTCACGCTATTTTTAATCACGTTTTCAATACAAAGGGCGTTTGTGTGAACTTGTGAAGTGAAGATGAGCGGAAATTTCCTGACAATACCTGGAGATGATCCCATTCAGCGGAGGTCACGGGTAAGGCTTCTGTTGTTTGTATACAAGTGCTATATTTAATCTGATTATTCAATTAAATACTGTGACCTTGCACTTGCCAAGAACTTGGCTGCGATCTCATTGTCATCTTAATTTGTTATAGGTGCAATAATTTTAATCACTCTGTTGTAGAAATTGTAAATAATGATCAGCTGTCTGTCAGTAATAAAATGTTGACTAATTTATACACGAACAAACGCCGTGATGAATATAATTCCCTAATGTTCATTACCAAGCAAATACGACGGATATTTCATTTCGCTACCAAGGTTGATTATAAAATTAAAATAAATAATACTTAGATACGCATCTAGGTTACCAACTTACATAGCGAATAAATTAGGCCTCTGACAATAATAAAATATTGAACATGAAAATTCGTAATTGAAATTGGGACTAGGGATAATATTACCAACTGAATACATAAGGCAGAAATTATTACGCACCCGCGGGAATTTTTCCTCAATTCGTGGAACGTTTCGAATGATGACAAAAATAATAGTATTTTTCTATCTAAACTGTTTGGCTAATCCAATGAGACACGCTTTATAAACTCATCCCCTTATACCAAAGCATTGTCTGAGATAATCCTTACTTCCAAACAGATATTACAGCGCTCTGAAGCGGTTGGACAAATCTAAATAAATTAAGCACTTGTAAGGGCCATCGTTCACCACATGCTACGATCCTTACACACTTCTTTCACTTCATCCACATTCATGCACCCCTCATACACTTCCTGCGGTTGTATCTATGAGTTTATACCTACAACACGTAACATAATGCATTGGACAAATTGTAAAGCTACATGCCTCATGTCACCACAAGCATTGTACGAGGTTTGCTTCCAAAAGAGTCCTTTTAATCATTCATTCATCTTAAATTCAAATCGACTTATTACAAATATATTACAAAACCAAGGCCAGACCAAAAACGGACTAAAACTATACCCATCTCTTTTGAAATCCTAATAATAGAAAGAGATGGAACTACTTTTAGACCAAGGACTATCTTAGTCTATGTTTTGTATAAATCTCTCTGAAGCTCCCAAGTTGCCTTGTATCTATTTCATAGCGAGGATTGGGGTTTGAACAGTCGCGACGTGAGTTCAAATCTCAGCGGGTTTGTAAAATTAAGATTTTCATAAAAACTTATGCGCAGTGATTTCAAGCCACGTGCTTGAGGAAAACATCGTGAGGAAACCTTCATATATCTGAGAAGTACTTCAAAGACGTATAGTGCCTGAAACGGCGATATACCATCTGTCACGTTGGCACTTAGTCATCTTCGATGGAATGTGGGTGTTGTTATTACAACACCTCTGCCAGCCCCTCTGTCCCTTGGGGGAGTACAGACGTGAGCATAAACATACATATGCTCACGCCTGTAATCTTTCAGTTCACTTTTTTCGCTTCATCCACACTCATGCATCATTCATACATTTTCTTCGGTTACGAGCTCCGAATTTGACCTTTCTGAAAATTACTATTAATTTGGTCATAGTAGTTCTTCCTTGGACGCACTTATAAGTTAGTTGGATTTCTAAAATTACCATCAGATGCATGGTAATTTTACCACATTAAGTAGGTATAAAAAAAATCCCATCGACCGCCGTAAAATTAATAATAGCATTCCAGAGAAAACCACTTGCATACCTAATGTTTACGATGTATACAATCGACAGATGTTTCAAGTGTTATTGCGAATAAATTTTACAAGTACGTCTGTTACAAAGTAGCTTTGTGTGGATTTATGTTATTATAAAAGCCACTTTAGCTTCCGTTCAGTTGTTGGGTCGTCTATTAGTCCGACGCCGTTATAGCCTATGTCCTTCAACATTCATTAACAAATGTACTTAACGACAAACGAATAGAGATTCATATTAATCTATATCTATTCGATACAAACTATACAGATAATTTAAATTGAATTTTGTAATTCCAAAATTACAGCTTTTCACTAAAAACATATGAAAGTATACACGGTACTGATATAGAAAAACGTATTTTTTTTTAAATGAGAATATACGTAAATATATGCTCAGGCCATCCCAGAACGGTCCACGAAGGGGTAAGTAGAGGTGTTGTAATAACGACACCCACTTTTCATCGAAGACGATTAAGTGCCAACGTGACTCCATCGCCGTTTCAGGCACTATACGTAAGTCATTACTTCTCAGACACATGCAGGTTTCTTCATGATGTTTTGCTGGTTGTGTGAAATCACTGCACTCGAGTTCTTAAAATAAATTATTGGTACAGGCCCTGCTGGGATTCAAACCTGCGTCGCTTGCTTAGCAGGCGACTGCTAAAAACCTCTGCTCTCTCCGCCCATTTATTCAAGCCTTTTACAGGGGTAAGCGGAATGCAGTGGTGTAATTACATCCACGTTTCACCTAAGTTATATTTAGATGCAAATGGTGATAGATGGATGAGTCTGTCTCCGGCAATTTGCCAGTTCAGAGTATTTTATTGATGTATTTTACAATGTAGAGAAAACCAATATTGTCTGCGGCTTGGACATCGCAAATATCCAGGTGTTAGATTTATTTATGTCACTAACTAGTTTCTGTGTGCGGTTTTACTCGCGCGTAATTACGGATCCCTTATTAACCTACATATATCTGTGTTACTCAGCGTTAATGTAGCTTTTTATTAGTGAAGCACTTTCATAAATATTCTAATAGTTTCGGAGGCTTTTACTTACAAACAAACAATCACACAACTCTTTACTCTTTATTATATTAGAATAGATGAAACAACCGTTATGTATGATGGGAATGTAGCCATGCCAATACCTATTTCTTTAATAATAATAATCTATAATAATATATATTTATTTATTATATTATATATATTATAATAATCTCCAAAATCATATTCTACATTACGAAAGTAGATAAAATTTTCACTGTTGTTATTTCAAATTTAAGTTTACTTTTACAGCTTTGAAATTGCAGAGGCATAGACTATAGGCACTAGGCACCAGAAGTTATCAATCTAAACCAATCAATTAAGTTCTCGGACATTTTTTGAGTAAAACGTCTTAAAGATACACATAATAGTTTTACCAAACATTTAACAAAGCACAAAATAATTAAAATTCCTTGTACTAAATCGGTGTAGCACAGAATCACGTCCGGGTCACCAGTGAAGTGGTAGGCATTCCGTTCTCTGTATTTACTTAGCATTATAGTATTTAAACATTGATCCGCGCTTTTATTTACGTCACAATTTGGTCAAATTTTGTTAATGGTACATAAAGATTACAAGCTTCATACCTACTTATATCGTTTGCATACCTACTTATTAACCCTTTTGATCTGATGAATGAACGCAATGTGGACTATATATGTCCAATGTAGCTGATCTCTCAACGTACAGAAAGCCTAAGCAATGATATATCAGCTCAAACTAGGTAGTTTAGCTTGATATATGTAGCCGTGTGTACAAGAAAATCGCTGTAATGTTTTCTCAAATGCACGCAGGTGTTTCTACGTTGGACGGAATAAATTACGAGCACAAAATGTCCCTGATTTATGTGTTACGTAGTGTCACCTGAATTAAATGTCGGATATGGGATTATAGGATTAGATACACTGTAATGAATTTGATATGAATTAATGACTTTGAACCTTATGAGTTTTTCTTACAGGCTATTTGGTAAATGGTCTGCTAGGCAATGTTCATTCCCTTTTGTTTTTTCGTAGTTTCATGTTACTAAGGTATTATTTGGGAATTTTTTATTGTAATGTCTCGTAGGTCTAGTGGCCGCAATTGGTTGGGTAAGGTGTCATTGGGTCGTTTCATCTGTAATTTTCCAGAAATATCCCAGTGTCTGGATTAGTGCATTGGCACTAATTGGAATGTAATGACAGGCGAGCCTATAGAAGCTAGCCCCCCATTACATGGGACTAAAATATAAGTGAAATGTGTATGCACTATAAGTAGACCTCTGACTACGTTTTCGTTTGTATTGTATATGTATTTTTGTGTTTATTTCCATTTACATACGTGTAAAAAACTTATGTACAGTGATTTCATACCACGTGCTTTACAGTGAAGGAAAACATCGTGAGGAAACCTGCATATTTCTGAGAAATAATTCAATGACGTATGTATAGTGTCTGAGACGGCGATGGACTCACCATCTGTCACGTTGGCACTTAATTATCTTCGGTGAAAAGTGGGTGTTGTGATAACAACACCTCTGCCAACCCCTTCGGGGAATACAGGCGTGAGCATATGTATGTTCCATGTAAGTTATGAATTATTTTTTTTTCTCAGAATTTGTAGCGTTTTATTTCGGATATAAAACGTATATTTGCGTCCTTTTTTGACTTCATTTAAAAATAATTAAAAACGATCGAGTAGAGCTTCAAAAATGTTTGCACTACTAAAAATTTCATTTTTATTCATGTGTAATTACGTAAGAATGAATGTAAAAGAAATATAAGAGAAGGGGTTCAAATATTGAGACAGCAGTCAGCACGTAAACATTTCAAGCCAAAACGCAATAAAACTAAACCAAACAGACCGACAACAACATAATACACATATGATAATTTTGTTTTATAGAGACTCAACGGTCTACATTTTAATTTCACTGGTGACAATCTAAATGATTGCTTCGTGGTCCGGGTGAAATGTTGGCGTTCGGCCATTTTGTTCCTAGACGTTGTTTTTATGGGTTTTTTATAAACTGTTACACAGGTTATATTCATTGTTTTATCGTGTGCTAAACAGCGAACATCTCAACTTGTTGGTATTATTATACCTTTATAAGCAACACAAAGAGCCGTGGTATCCTTGGGATTGGAGCAGTCACCTGCTATTCAAGCGACGCAAGATCGAATCCCAATGTCGCCTGTACCAATGAGTTATTCTAAAAATTATGTGCAGTGATTTCCCACGACGTGATTTACGATGAAGAAAAACATCATGAGGAAACCTGCATATGTCTGAGAAGTAATTCAAAGACGTATGTATAATGCCTGAGACGGCGATTCACCCTCTGTCACGTTGGCACTTAACCATATTTAGTAAAATGTTGGTATTGTTTTTACAACACATGTGCGAGGTCGACGACTAGTTGTAAATAGTAAAACAATCCGTCATCTTTGCCATTCAACCACAACCAGCCTCCGAAAGAGTATCAAAACATTTTGAGCCCCGCTAAAACACAAAGACACTGTGTTAGAACGTGTCAATACTTATAGGTACTTGGAGTGTAGACAAAGTAACATTATCCTCATGCTTCGCTTGTATTACATATGTCACATGTGTGATTTGTTATTTCCATACATTTTGTATCGCTTCTGTTAGCGCAAACGTGAAAGAATGTTACTTTGTCTAGGCCAACAGTATGCCTTGATATGTTTTTGTGAAGTGGATTAATGTCTTCTGTGGTATTTTATGCATTTTGTGTAGTTACCTATTTGATATTATTAGGAACCATACATTTTTGAGCTTCGATCATAATTATTCTAAGCGTTGCACCAACCTATAATGTTAATCTGTGTGGAATATTTATTGATATTCATATATTTATTTCATCTACTTTAGTTACATTATACAAAATAAACATAATTATCATGGTATCCTATGTTAAACTAACAAAGAAAGATGTATATATTGTTCATATAAAAAAAAATATATGTGTAATATTAATATTTGGTTAAAATACATACTACAGTAGGTACCTAAGTAGGTAACTAAGTTAATATTTACATGCCCTAAAATTGGATGAAATATGTGATTCTTGTTTCTTAATAAGACCTATTATTAAGGAACAAGAATCAAATTTCATGTGAATAAATATTATTTCTGTTTCTGAGTACGAGAGACACTACTTGATGGAATAAATATTTTTTTAACTTCTTATATGTATTTCTTATGATCTTTTATAATTTAAAAGTCAAAGTCAAAAGTATCTTTATTCGATTAGACTTTTTACAAAGTACTTTCAAATCGTCAGAATGACATAATTATACGAGATAATACATGTTACCGCCAGGTTCGGAAGGTTGCTTTTACTGAGAAGAGCCTGGCAAGAAACTCGGTAATTACTCTTTTCAAAAATATTATACAATATAAGGAATACAAAATTTATTTAATATCATGCCTGTCTCGCATGATATTTTAAATGTATTCCAATCATAATATTGATGGTATTGAAGATAAATAGTATTGAAGAAGAAGGTATAACCTAGCATTATCTATACATAATAGAGCATTTATAATGCTAGTGAATTATGAAATATGAATTGAATGATGTCATCATTGCAATATTGCTATTCAATGAATTTATACAACGAAAGTGGTTCTTTCATCCCAAATGTAACTTTACGCAGGCTTCTGAAGACCTACGTAATAATGTATTTTTTATGACAAAGGAAAATAAGTATTAAGAATGCTGAAATGTGTGTTTGTGCCTTTAACATACTGAGTTTCGATCGATCGTCTCCCCATTGGATTCATACATATTAAATAACCTTTTAATAAAAATTCTTTCAACAGAAAAATATGAGGTCAATGTGCCTTTGACAATAATATATATAATATATAATAACGTGTGACAAGAGATTTCTATAAAGAACAAACACTAAGTACTTCTTTTTCAAACATGTAAGCCGAAGCCCAAAAACAAATACGTCGTGGATTTATTCCTTTGACAGGTTTTCAAAGGAAGACTTTGTTTCAACTAATATTAAGCGAATACATCTAGTATTTTCAGATTATCATGTGCACCAATCATTGCGATATCATCTCTAAATCGGTATGCGCTGCCAAGGAAGTCGTAATTTCGGGGAATCCTAACCAACGCCAACGTTACAACGTTACAAAATGGCTTATCTTGTAATTTAAAGTCGCATGCCAGCAGAGATTCTTGTCGGTTCTTCTCAGAAGGCTTCTTTCCGAACAGGGGGTACCTACCAACGTTTTTCATGTTACCGTAAAATTAAACATCAAAGCTAAGAAGTCCTTAATACATTCTGTTTAAACGATCATACTTGGCCCCCTGGGCAGTTCTTCAGCGTTCAGTGCCTCAGGGCATGCATTAAATAAATCATCTTCATTTGTTGTCATTTCAATTATAATCAGATATTTTTAATTGAAAAAGTTAAATTGTAATAACAAACATTGGAAAACCCAGATGAAGGCATAACAATTGCGTAAACAAAATATAAAATAACGCTCATATTTATAACGGAGAGTCAAAGAGGAAATTTGTGCCTCACGTTTTATTGGCATGCTTTTATTTTGTTCAATAAATGAGGAAGAAGGAAAATTATGTTTGTGTTTGAGCAGATTTTAACATTATTATGATCAGAAATGAAATTCTGACTGGTATGTCAGTAGAACGTTTATTGTAGTACAATATTATAGTATAGAAGTACTTTGAACATGTAAGTTGGAGTTGCAGAATGGTATTGCACGCACAGTCGTTACGGTAAAGGCCTTTGAGACGTCTGAAAATCCCTACGAATGATTATAGTTATCAAGAGGTAGACAATACTTGATAATAGTAGAGTGTTTCCACAGACACTACTAGTATATCAATAAATTTACATTGATCCACAGAGTTCCAATAGAATCATCATCTCCCTGGCTTTATCCCATACATTGCTGGGATCGGCACTTTTTTTTTTATTGACGAGGGGCCAACCTTCAAAAGGTCCCCGACCGCCCTAGGAGAGACAGGTCGGAGTATATGGGATTCTTACCGCACTAAAACCCCCCCAGTGGCCATCCTCAGTGCTCAGGGGGGACTCCGGGTACTCTGATAGATCGCACCGGTGTCTCCCCACACTTTGCCGGGGCAGCTGTATCGCTGGCCCTGGAGATCTCGCTGTGCAAGGGCCACCTTTACGGGCCCGCGGCTCGGTGGTCAAAGCTCCCACCCCGACTACCGCCAGCAGGCCCTCCGGCCCCCTTTTAGTCGCCTCTTACGACAGGCAGGGGATACCATGGCCAAATTCTTAGACCCTGGCTATTGGGTGATGGGATCGGCACTTGGTTCAACCCGATGCGGCTGATCACCTGATTTGTATACGAACCGATGAACGAGAGAAAACTGTTTAAAATAGTTTCCGTTTCCCGACCCTCAACTAACCCCCTAAGTATTTTTTACGATGAGGTGAAATTATAATTTGAATTTAGTGTAACCGTTACCGTCAAAATTTAATCAGACATTCTGCTACGTAAGGAGTCGTTACAGAATACTTTATTAAACATAATTTTCTTCGGAGGAAAGTCTACATTATTTTTTATCTTTTCCGAGTTCCGTACCTCGTGAAGAAAAAATAAATCTTTACACTTCGCTTACTGTCTGTCTGTCGTCTTTCAATACAGCGATCTCAGAGTCTTATTAAATAAAAATCATTTAACAAGATTTTGCGAATAAAAGAAGTCACTTAGTTGAGTAACTCATTTTATACAGCCGGCGATCAAGTCCTGTTTATTCCTCTTGAATGCTCTAACAGCCGCTCACTGACCCCTACTAGCGATTTACTGTAGTGAAAACTATGTCAAGCTTGAGACACGCTGGAACGCTTTTTCGTATCAACTTGTTTGAAATCAGAGAACGAAAAGTGGAACGCAGTCTTCGTATTTATTTAATCTTTGTAAACAGTATAGAAACTAGACCAAAAGGCTTATTCCCAGACATCGACAGCCCATAGTTGTTGAAAAATAAACTTTCATACATTAATTCCCGCGACCGCCATGACAATTCAATTTCTTGGATGTCGTGAGGATTCACTTGTTCACCAAAACAAAAGAACGGGATTTTAATAAGAGCGGGAGGGAGGATTGTCACTAGTAAAGTTTTTAAAATTTACTGTCAAAGAAATATCATTTTCTTGATTTAAAATTAGAATTATGTCTGTTAAACAAGTAAATAATGTAAAAGCAGGTCAGAGGAATCCAATGGGTTCCTCCACGTATTTTTAACAATTTTACAAGATATTTTTCTGAACAATCACTTGACATTGGCGGGATAGTTTTACTGAAGCTCATCGCCATTAAATAAATAAAGGATTGGAAAGGAATATAAAGGCACGCGATCGGCTACGACGTGACACACCTCACAGACACACAGTCATTGCGCGTCTGTGTGAGTGAATCATTTCAAACGATTAGTTCCTAGACTTGAAAGCCGTGGTGGCCTCGGAGTTTGAGCAGTCGCCTGCTACGCAAGCGACGCAAGTTCGAATCCCAGCGGGGCTTGTACCAATGAGTTTTTCTAAAAAACTTATGTACAGTGATTTCACACCACGCGCTTTACGGTGAAGGAAAACATCGTGAGGAAACCTACATATTTCTGAGAAGTAATTCAAAGACGTATGTATAGTGCCTGAGACGGCGATAGACTCACAATCTGTCATGTTGGCACTTAATCAAATTCGGTGGAAAGTGGGTGTTGTGATAACAACACCTTTGCCTACCCCTTCGGGGAATACAGGCGTGAGCATATGTATGTAGTTTCTAGACTCTGTAGTGCCTCTTACAAGGCAAGTTTCCGAACTGTATGCATTTTCTCACATCTTTGGTGTAGCACCTTTATAATAGATACATAAGATGAATTACATGGCAAAATAATTAAATATGAGTGGTGGAAACTCACCCTTATGTTCACATGCGTTCGCCTTAATTTATCTGTCCTTTATGACCTATACCTGGCCGTGATCTCGGCCTTGTCTCATATCGTTAGTTGTGAATGATTGCTGTTTGGACGTGCTCCTGTGATTCACACTTCCGCCTACAATTCACAGGAATGTCGAGGTGATAATGTATGAAAGCGTGAAATAATGGTACAGTAATATAATTGCTTTATAAACATTTCTCATCAACACGTGTTTGTAATAACGTATTATTTTCAGACAACCTCTTCTCTTTGTTTGGATATTTTAAGCTTTAATTACGTTTTTAAGTATTAGGTAGTGTTTGGCCTAGTTTTGGATGAATTGCATTATAGGCCATTGTTTGTTTCAATTTCTCGTTTTATTATTGTCTAAAATACCACAGGATTTGTTTTATAAGGTTAAAATATTTCTTTACTTTTCATATGGTATAATAAATCTCTACACTAAAAAATTATACTAATCAGTTACTTTGTTATATTGGAAACAAATCGATTTAATAATACAAATATTTAACAGAATTTTCAGTATCAAATCGTAGCACTCAGAATTAAAATTGTTCTGTAAATGTATAATAAATGGTTTTAAATTTAATCTAAAAAACCGAAAATGACGGAAATGGATTCAGACGCATTTATTGCGAATGTTACAATTGAATCAAAGGTATTATATGAAATCAGTGATCCGAAAATACTGACTGAAAACCGAACAAAGGGAACGATGCTTGGGAATGAGACCATTGATGACGTAATGAATGATTCTTTGAAACTGGGGGCAAAGATTTGTATTGACATTGAACGTTCACTGGTGAGTCGACAGAGGAACGAATCTAAAGATTTGAGCAATTTAAGATTTACCATTCTATTGACCTGACGGTATTTACTTTGCTAATAAATAATTTCAGCTCTTTGGGCTTAAAAAGTATTGGAGACTTTTAGTATAGTATAAACAATGATATTATGCACACTATGAGTCGTCGTGGCCGTGAGGATTTGAGAAGTCGCCTGCTACGCAAGCGACGCAAGTTCGATACCCAGCGGGGCCTGTACCAATAAGTTTTTAAAAGAGCTTATGTGTTGTGATTTCACACCACGTGCATTACGGTGACGGAAACCATCTTGAAGAAGCCTGCATATGTCTAAGAAATTATTCACAGACGTATATGTTTAGTATCTGAGACGGCGAGACACTCGCCATCTTAGAAAAAGCTTCGGTGAAAAATGGATGTTGTTATTATAACACCTCTACCTCGCCTGTATTCCGCCAAGGGGTAGGCAGAGGTGTTGTAATTACAACACCCACTTTTCACCGAAGATGATTAAGTGCCAACGTGACAGATGGTGAGTCTATCGCCGTCTCAGGCACTATACATACGTCTTTGAATTACTTCTCAGAAATATGCAGGTTTCTTCACGATGTTTTCCTTCACCGTAAAGCACGTGGTGTGAAATCACTGTACATAAGCTTTTTTTTTAGAAAAACTCATTTGTACAGGCCCCGCTGAGAATCGAACTTGCGTCGTTTGCGTAGCAGGCGACTGGTCAAACCTCAAGGCCACACAGAAATAATCTTGATCCAAATCTTATTAGTTAAACAAAAGTGACCGTCCACTTTGTAGTTTTATAATTATATACACACGATGGAAAACCCACGAAATAGTTATCAAAGCAAACTGAGCACGCGAATAGTGAATGAGCCTTGATGTTTTGAATAAATTCATAGATCCAGCGCATTCCTAGACATCCAAAATGTGAGGCCACAAACAGAACGTCGGAATAATGTAATAAAATTCATGTTTTCCAAAGGATTGTGGACAGGAAACAGCTGGCATAAAGTTTCTAGCCATTGTAAAACTAACATCGAACACGTTTCCGTATATATTTTGGCATCGGCAAACATTTTTGTGAGGTATTTTAAGAAATTTGTAATTAGTAGGTTTTGTCTCATAATCTTATTTGAACACTTGCTTCTCAACGCGGTTTCGCCTCTGTATATTTATTCTTTGTTCACCCTAAAATCCCATTTAAATACTGATCCAACAAGTTTTCAATGCGGTCTATTAGTTTATGAGTATATCCATTATTCACACAATATGGGAGGATAATCGTGTTTGATTATGGAACTAAACATCTGGGACCTTGGGGTCCAGATGCTCATCAACTTTTCAAAGAGGTTGCACGTCGTCTGGTGACAAGCGGGCTGGGGCTTTTCTCGCTCAGAGAATCAGCATTGCTATTCAACGTGGCAATGCTGCCAGCCTTCTTGGCACGATCCCGAGAGACACCGATTTGGGCCAAGTTTTCTACTTGTAATTAGTTTTTAGTTACCTATTTATTATTAATATAATAAATAATAAAAATTATATTTTAAAAAACTCCAAAATATATTAACAATAATTTTGTCTACGTTTCTCTCGTACAGTGTAGCATTATATAGAAAAATATTTTTTCTCATAGAATTAATTAACTGCAATGAAAATTAAAGAAATAAATATTTTATTTTCCACACAAACGAGAAAAGATAAAAAATAACATAAAAGACTACACAATCATAATAATATGGATAAGATAACAAAATTCTTAATTCTTATTCAAATCCACAGATTATATGCAATGAAAACGAGTCTATGGAAGTGAAAATACCTAAGAAGTTTTTTGTATGGGATCTTTATCTATGGGAAATATAATCTTTTTATCTTTATAATAAATCACAGATATAAATAATTGTCCGCATTGGCGACTGGCGGCTGTCGATCTTGCCATGCATCCTATCCAGTCTGCTGTACAGGAACTGGAGGCCAGCTCTATAGAGTTCAGATAAATATATTATTTACAATGTTTTTCAAAGAATTGTACAAATTCAACTCACGATCTGCCTTTCTGAGTTAGACACATTAAAGTTGCCGCATCTCCTTAATACTAAAATGAAATGATCTAAACCAACTGTGGCAACTAATCCTAACCATAGATTAATTTATTTTCTACTCTCGTCACTTCTCGATGCGTCATCTAATCACGAGATAATCTGAAAATTATAACGATCATAATAACTGACAGGCCTGGCTCACTTTACCGGATGCAAGCGTGCATCGCACTAAATATACGTACAATATAAGCAGGATTAGTTAGGTCAATGGAATACATTATTGCCCGCTGCTGTTTTACCCGCGTACGATAGTATGCATTTTTTTCTAAAATAAAGATGTTTACCTTAGTTACTTCTTGAAAAATCTACTCTAATCACTCCAGCCGTTTCAGAGATTAGCCGGAATAAATAGACAGACAAACAAAAAGAGAAAAAATTAAAACATAATTTATGTGCCGTATAAACTTTTATACACACAGTTGAATTTTATTTATCTGTAAAGATATAGATGTAAAGACAATGAAATACAAATATTACGCTGGCTATATATTACTATACAAGACTGTTCAAACCCCATGGCCACCACGGCTCTTATCATGTACTGGGGCCTTACTATAACCTTTTATTGCCATGATAGCTTTACTCTTTTTATGAAACAGATGTATTTGACGTGAATACATCTGTCACTGTCACACAACTGAACTATAATTGCAATAAGAGCTCATGGTCGGGCTCCTGATTTCATAATAAGAGTTACATTTTGATGGTAGGGTCCCTGAATTTCAGCGCGATAACCAAAAAGCTTCAATTGGCAAAAAGTGTTTCTCTAACGAGAGGTTACTAGATGGTACTCATAATTTAATTCATATGTTTTGGGTTGTAGTTGAAGTACCTTTCTAGTCTTCTGGAGTTGAAGTTGAAAAAGAGTTGCTTTAAGATACTTGAATGTGATTATTTCGAAGCTTAAGATTTAAAGATTTATCTCACCGAAAACAGCACTTGAGTCAAGTAGCTACGACTCGATTAAGTTCTTATTTGATAGGAATGCAATTTCACAATGAATACGATCTCTTAATGAAAATCTCAGTTCTAATTTCAGCACTTTAGGAAAATGCATCTTCTCGATAGATTCAGATCTCGTTTGAGATGAGATGAGAGAGAGGGTGTAGAGTGTCAGTTGTTTACCCTTATTAAGCCTTCAATATCTCTATCTGCTGTATAACTTATGTCAGTGTTATAAACTAGGGCCCTATATGGACCTGTATGAAATTTTATGAGCATATCGGATATGAAAATTTTAATTATTTATTCAGTTTAGGTTCTGGTAAGGCACTTGCGAAAAATTAACCGCCTATTCGGCCTTCTGAGAAGAACCGGCAAGAAACTCGGGCGGCATTTTGTACATTTCATTACATCGTAAATAATGATTAATTACAATAAGATTCATATAAAATTATTCACAATAGTGAAAATTGTATCGGCATGTATGTGTCTAAAATAATATGAAAAAAAAATAAAAACTATACCAAATGATTCCCAAAACATGTTTGCATGTCATTGCCAGGAGCTACTTGTATGTACTCTGAAATTGTATAACAAGCTTTATTCATCAGTACAGTTTGTACACGTATCTGAAATTTATTAAAGTTTAACGTTAGGGATTTTATCGTAGACACAATCCCCGTGAGTCATTTATTTACATTTACTAATCTGAATTTACGAGTTGAGATAGGTCAGAGAATCGACGACCATCTATTTTAAATATCCCTAAATGATAATGATCCACCCCAAAAAAGATATGGTGATAGAACTTTTGTATATATAATTGTATGAAAATCACGCTTAAGAGGTGTATGTATAAAAGATTTGTTAAATGGGTGCCTCGAACGCATTCTGTACCCCTATCACGGGTTTGCCTCCGTTTTCGAAATCTATACTCGTTAGCGTCACTCTCAATATTGGTACGAGATATTTTAGTTCTTCACGTCACCGCTTGCTGCTTGCCTGCCGCTGCACAATTTCTCATACTAATATTCGGCCGAGACGCTAGCGAGTGAAGATCACGGTACTGAACCGACCACGAGCACAAAGCAGTGTCTTTTTCTGGATCTTATAAATAATCCATACAAACCTTACAAGCATTAAAATGTATGTATACAGATAAATAAAATTTAAATGTCTGTTTGTAATTACAAATTAACCGTTTTTCACTACATGTATATAAAATTATATACGGAACTTACATAAAAAAACCATGTTTAATTTTCTCTTCCTCCGAAATGGCTGGCCTGATTTAGCTTTACTTTCACTGCCAGATAGCTGATGTTACAAGTTTATAGGCGACTAATGTTCAACAAGAACATTGGGATTCCGCGGGCCGTTTGAAATTAAATCTACGTCGGTAAAACCACGGCCCACAGCTATACAATTAGTAAAGTGCATGTGAGTTTGCGTAACCTCTAGTTAGTTACGTGAAATTAGTTCATTTGAATGTTTATTTGTTAAGTTAATGTAAATGTAACCTAAAAGTATGTTGAGATGGTTTGGACATATCGAAAGGATGAGTGAAAGGCGATTAACGAAACAAATTTATAGAGCGAATGTGACCGGAAGTGTCGGTAGAGGGCGTCCAAGGAAGAACTTCTATGACCAAATTAATAGTATTTTTCAGAAAGGCTCAAATACGGAGCACTCGTAACCGAAGAAAGTGTATGAAGAGATGCATGAATGTGGATGAAACGAAAGAAGTATGTTTGGATCATAGCATGTGGCAAACAGTGGTCTCTGTCTACCCCCATGGGATACAGGCATGAGCATATGTATGTAACAGGACTATTTTTCATTTGCAGAGTTCATCATTGACCGACCTCATATCAGCCTTCGACACAAAAGCACAAACACACACGGAACTGCAGAAAGTGACGGCATTTAGTGGATCATTCGATAAAAACTACAAACCCACTTTCTCAAAGGACGAATACGGAAAGTAAGTATGAATAAAATCAGAGGGCCTACCATCAAAGCCTTTTAAGAACTTCTGAGCTTTGACGTTTCCTTTTGGTACCGTAAATTCAAAGCGAAGAAGTTCTAAGTACGCGCTGCTTAAACGATCATAGTTGTTGCTTTATGTGAGTACCGTAAACACTCTGATATGAACAGGTGCTGCTTGTAGGAGCTGATCATCTCAAGCTACGCATTTAGTTATAAATAGACTTATATTTATATTAATTTTTATCAATATTTGTGCATTGGAAATGTGTCCATGGGCTTATGTTTCTTAAGCGATTTATTTTGGATACTCATTATATTTTTGAAAAGAGTAATTACTGAGCTTCTTGCCAAGCTCTTCTCAGTAAAAGCAACCTTCCGAACCTGGCAGTAGCACGTATATTCCTGTATAACTATGTCATGATGACGATTTGAAAGTAATTGTAAAATGTGTTTGATGTCTAATCGAATAAAGATATTTTTGACTTTGACTTTGACTTATGCTTTAAGTGTAAAGCTCTTTAATTGAAACCACAAACAGATTTACATTTTAATTATCTCCATAGATATAGATGTATAGCTTTATTTATGTATATAACATGTATAATTCTGTCACTGCCTCACAGTTGAACTATGCTGAAATTAAGAGCTTATGGTAAGATGATAAAGAAATGATAAAATCTGGGTGTTGTTTACGCTTACGCTTACTTCCCAAATTTTTCATTCCGTATTTTTCATAATATAAATGAAATAAAACGTTTGGAAATATATTCCAGTCAATGACATGAACATCATAAAATTCAATTTCAATCCGATGTTTTACCAACAAATACATAAATTTAAAGGAAGAACGAATATTACTTATTATACATTTTATTGTCCGTAAATCATAGCCGTAGTATGTTGGCCGGATAAAATATTCTTAATGATATAAACAAGACTGGCTTTACACGAACATTTTGGAATTCGATTCTTTTAAACTAAGCCGAGTTTTGTGAGAAAATTCAATGAATTATTTGAAGATTAGATTAGATTGAAGAGCCGTGGTAGCTGTGGGGTTTTGTGCAGTTCTAAGAAGAAGAAAAAGTTCGAATCCCAGCGGTGCCTGTACCAATGAGTGTTTCTAAAAACGTATGTACAGTGATTCACACCACGTGCTTTACGGTGAAGGAAAACATCGTGAGGAAACCTGCATATGTCTGAGAAGCAATTCAAAAGACGTAGGAATAGACTCACCATCTGTCACGTTGCATAAGTACTCTGCATATTCAAGTCCACTTTTTTACTTGTAAAAAAAACGTAAGAAGATTTATCTAACGTGTTCCATTAATTTCAGACCAATACCCGGGTCAATGACCGAACACAGAGGAGCGGAGGCACAAGCGAGAGTATGCACAGAAATGAAGGAACTTTGCGAAATCATCAATGAATACGGAAAACCCCCTTGCAAGAGCTTGCTGCCTCCTGAACTGAAGGATGCTACCAAAGTCATACCCTTTGGAGAACTGTTTACGGTAAAATTGATTTTAATTCTTAAGGGTCTTGTGATAAGGCTGAAATTCAAGTGTTTATATCGCTAGTTGCCAGTCACTCTACACGCGTATCCCAACTATTGTTGCTGTAGCAAAAAGGGCTTACTCCCCTCAACCCAAAAGATATTGTGTTCCAAACATGACCCAGCATTTTTCCACTCGATACGTCTCAATACTTGTGAATGATTTACCCATCCAGTTTAGGCGCTGTTAAGGCGCTTGTGAACGTCTATAAAATTATTACCCGTTCTAGCCTAGGAAACTAGCCTTCTGAGAACAATCGGCAAGAAATTAGGCCAGGCGTCTTGTTCATGACATCAAAACAACATTTTTAGTTTAATTATTATAATGAGGTAAAGTTCGACGGGCGATTATCGAGACTGCGTATCCTATTCCAAAAATTAGTTCACCAGTATGAAAAAAGTGAAAAGACAAAAGATAGAGCGTCTTTTGGACCTGGGGCCCGACCATGAGCTCTAATTGCAATGATAGTTCAGCTGTGTGACAGTGATAGATGTATACCCGTCGAATACATCTGTCTCATAATAATATTAAAACTATCATGGCAATAAGAAGTTATGGCTGGTGTTTGTAATTTTGTTTAATCATGTTATTCTAACGATTTAAAAGTACTTTGTCAATGTAACATAAATATATACATATATCACGATAGATTTAGCGGTAGCTGTAATGTAAAATTAGAAGTGATATCATGAACAATGACCCTATTAAGGTTAGTATGCGAAACAGAATAGAAATAAGAGTAGGTGACGTATAATTATTCCATCACGGGAAAATGCATACTTTTTCTACGATATAAAGCCCATTTTCGCTTGATACCAAGATTCATTTAATTTGTTTAATTTACAAAGAAATAAGTTGTGAATAAAATAGCAACCGTTGATACTAATGGACTCAACCCAAAAGAATTACAATATTTGGATTTCACATTCCACAAATTTCAGTACAATAAAATATATCGTCTGTTGACTTGGCATGGCTGCCATCAACGAGTAGGTATTGAGACAGACTATTATTAGTTCACAATAAACAAACACGCAAAAATGTACGTGCGTTGTTATAGCTAGTGTTAACATATTTTATGATGAAAATATATACATTTTTTTATTCATCACTCCTGGTTTTTGGTTTACTAAAGGAAAAACTATTGAAATCATTAGAAATTTTGATATTACGATCTGACCATACATAAGCAGTGTAGTGTTAGTGAAAAGAAAATACTTCTTGGAATTAAATCAAATCCCTTTTTTGGATGCTTTGAAGGCATTAAAAACGATGTAAGGCTAAAATTCCCAGAGCATGAGGTTTTTCAAGGGGACAAAGATTCATACACGCCACCAAATATATTTAAGCATAAAATGTAAGCGACTGATTTTTTCCCATACAACTAAGTTTTGTAAATAGGTGATCATTATTATTTTAATAACTTTCCACTTTCTAGGTAAGTTGGATTCTTATTTAAATAACTAGCTGTGACCCGCGGTTTCACCCGTGTATACCTATTCTCATGGGTGGCCCGCAGAACCATAATCATTATTTTTTCTAAATTATAGTAGTCGAAATTACTCCTTGTTTAACGTAGTTTATTCGTAGTAGTTAGCCATCTTATCACAAGATGGCGTTGTACTGTTTTACATCTCGATGATAAGATTCTCTTTTAGTTGTGTATATAGTTCGGTGTCAAACGTCAATAGTGGTCGTCAAGGGAACAAATTACGGTCCAAGTTACGGTTTTTCATTCAACCAACCAAGGTCTGCTCCGACTGATCCTGGCTCCCAGGCCTAATTTGTCATATACCATATGACATTAGCTATAGAGTCAGTGAAAGACTTGTTAAATCGGTACAACCACTAACGAGATTAGCCGGAACAAACAGAAAGTATGACAGACAGAACACTTATGTTGGATTTACAATCAGACAATTCAATTTTATTTATCTGTATAGACAAACCATAAGCTGATATGCTCGAATTATAAATAATTTAAACTTTTCCTTTGTGTGAGAAAGTAAAGCCCAAAGGAATTTCTCGCATAACTGTTAAGGTTAACAACAAAATTCCAGTAATACTCAAAGTATGTAATAAAATCAAAATCAAAATCAAAATATCTTTATTTGATTAGACTTCTTACAAAGTACTTTTAAATCGTCAGAAGGACACAAAATACATTATACATGATTATAAATGTTACCTGCTTACTATCAGATGTGAAAGAAAATTTTATGTTATAAGCAGTCTTCAGAACACTGGTCAGTTGTGAATGATTCAGAGTATTATTTTAGTGCTGAAAACACCTGCAAATTGGCGATCTCTTACGCAAATCTCATTGTTTTCTAAAACGATGTACTCCCAGTGTTACGTGACAAGGTCGGGGTTGGGTACAAAACAGAGTGTTGATGATCGCGACAAAATAATATTGACGTTTGGTATATGTTGTGTTGTTGGTGTTGAGCCGTGGTGGCCTCGGGGTTTGAGCAGTCGCATGCTACGGAATCCCAGCGGGGCCTGTATCAATGAGATTTTCTAAAACCTTATGTCCCGTGATTTCACACCACGTGAAGGAAAACATCGTGAGGAAACCTGCATATGTCTGAGAAGTAATTCAAAGACGTATGTTTAGTGCCTGAGACGGCGATGGACTCACACTCATATTGGCACTTAATAATATTCGGTGAAATGTGGGTGTTGTTGTGGCGTGAGCATATATTATATTATTAAATAAATAATACATTTTATGGTAAAAATCGTGTCTCTCTATATCTCAGTCGTGAATCAAATCCAACAAAACTCGGTAAACTCTTGGTCAAATGTTGTACCTTCTTTCGTGGGTTCAATTTATGGTATAGTGGTATAGTTAGATATTAGAAGTTTCTGTAAATTAATCAATGGAGTGGGTAGTACGATTCTCCATTCTTCAATTACCTAGTTCGTTTTCAAGCAATTTTGAGTTTTGAGTTGAAGATTATGTATGTATAAAAGAATGACATAAAAGTATTAAATTCGCTCCCGCTTAAGACAAGTACTCAGCCAACATTACCGTAGAGACAATATCAAACTTGGCACGGCGACACAGTGTGTGATACACATCGAAAATATTCACCGCCATTCCCCGAATACATTAGCCCTGTTCATTCAAACTTTTGTAAGGCAACAGGTGCCATTTGAAACTTATTTTTAATTTATTATCAATCTAGTAAGTAGCACACTCTAGTTCTTCGAATTGTTAACAATTTGGGGCAACTCTCGAAATTAAATTGTTAGAGAATGTATTATTCAAGTCTTATTGACACGCGGGGCTTGATTTATAAGCTGGTTGAATTCCTCATGGAACATTCTATAGTTTATGGGTGTCACAAGCATTGATGTATTTTTTAACTCTCGATGCAAAAAGAGCAGTGTGTATCTGTGTGTGGCATCATAGCCCTGAAACAGACGGACTTATTTCTATGTTTTTTTTTTAAATTTCAAAAACAATTTCCTTGCGGTAGTTCTTAGCTGTGCTTAATATCGGTACAATAGTGTTAGATTGCCAGCTATTTTCCAAAATGATGCAATACATTTTTGGCGAATGATAACTACTTATTATCGTTTAATTAACGCGTTTTAAGAACTTCCTAGCATTGACGTTTAATTGTATGGTACCGAAATAAAACGTCAAAGTTCTTAATACGCTCTGCTTAAACCGATGATGATAGGCACCCTGATGCGAGTTTTTTTTCTAACTTTTTGAGGAATGTCCATTAAATTATAAGTATTTTGTGCGTAGGGTTATTTATTTAATGCATTTATTGTATATTACTATATTGTTATTCATCCATACCTTAGATATTGAAAGGTGGCAGGTAATGAAACATTGCGCCCACATAATGGAATCGCACAAACACAAAAATATGTGTCGCTTTAGCTGTCGTTACTGCTAAAATTCTTATTTATAGACATACTAGTTTCCGTCCGCGGCATCACACGCGTTTCATTAGGAATCCTTAATTTAACTCAAATAACGATACATCCTATGTTAATGACATTTTCGCATCCCATTAGTTATCCATGGCCCCTAGGCAAAGCAACATGATCCTCAGTCTTCGCTTGTAGAACCGACACAAAATGTATGGGAATGACATATGTCACGTGACTGATTTATGTAATTTCCATACATTATGTATCACTTCTATTAGTTCAAGCGCGAGAGAATGTTACTTTGTCTAAGCCTACAGTTTCAGAGCCAAACAATGCAAACAAACAAACAAAGAATTAAATATTTTTGTATAATATTAGTATAAACAAAGGAAAAAATAAGATGTAACAAAACTTCAAAGACAAACTTATCCTCGTTAAAAATTCCACTTATTTAGAAGTCACCCAAAACGAAACAGCTTCTTTATTACTTTGTTCAATTGGACGAGTGCTCCTCTTGCAAATTAAAACGAACATTATTTACTCAGTTTAAGTTCTGGTAAAAGATTTATGTGAATTGCCACTGTCTCGGATACGCGCCCACAGAGAACACTGGGCAAGAAACTCAGGTCATCTTGTACTAATTATTAAAATAGTTATAAAATCATTGGAAAAAAAAAACCTACATACTTATCAAAGCAATATTTTCATAGCTACTGCCATATATATATATATATATATTTTGACTAAAAATTTACACATTAATAATCCTTATAAAATATATTTTAAAAAATCTACTCTACATTATTAACATTTTCAATAGTACTAATGAAAACCCTTTTTTAAATATAAGTTTCAGAACCATTTGCTAAACCAACATGGTCTGAATCCAATTATACGTTATACGCATAAGTACGTACGAGTATATCGAAGTGATATTTACGATATTTACATACTATTGAGAGTATCCGCGTGCGATGAGTCACAAGGTCAATCCAATCGTATATTTTACAGATTGCAAACTTAATGTCGAGCTACTGGTGTAACGAGGTCATTTTGGTACGCTAACTCACTCTTAGTCACTACGTTTAAATTCTATATATTTAAGTATATACTAAATGATATAAAGTATATAAGAAAACACGGCTCTTAAGTGAGCCGCGGTGGAAGTGGGGTTTGAGCAGTCACCTGATACGAAAGCGATCCCTGTTTGAATCCCAGCGGGCCCTGTACCAATGAGTTTTCATAAAAAGTTATGTACAGTGACTTCACATCACGTGCTTTACGGTGAAAGTAAAAACGAAGCCTGCATATGTCTGAGAAGAAATTCAAAGACATACGGTCTAGTGTCTGAGACGGCGATGGACTGCAGAGATCTGTCACGTTAGCACTTAATCATCTTCGGTGAAAAGTTTTGTTATATATCCACAGCTATGCACATACATACAAATACATGCCGACGCCTGTATTACTCGAAAGGGGAGAGATTTACTTATAGTACACTCATTGCTATTATCCGAGCACTAATCCAGACTGAGGCATGGTACTTGAAAATCCCAATATCTAATTGTCCGACCCGAGGATGGAACCTGGGACCTCGCGGTCCGCAGTAGTACTTAAAACAGTCCAAACGCCTGACCTCTCATTGATCTCACAAACCAAGTCACAGACAAAAGGCTAGTCCTAAAAGACACATCTAGCTAACGGGAACGATACATTTATATCATTCGTTCACGCCGCAGTGACGTCACGACATTCCCCGTCGCGAGTCACTCATGGCCAAGATTTAATTTTGGAATCGGTTTACAAAACGCGGTTCGTCCGTTCACTCGCGCGCAATTAGCCACATAAACAAACGGCTCAATATGGGAAGAGAACAAGTATTCAAAAATAAACTGCCGTTATATATAAATATACTTATTATACATGAGTTGTTTACGGGTATAGGTACTAAATTTATCGACGAATTGACGTGACCGGATGGCGTTAAGCTATTTATGTCATATTTGACGGAATTCCAAAATTTCCATTTATTTGTGACGTACATTGTATTTTGTATGACGCAAAAGCTATCAGTTAGTGCAGATCTTGAGCCTTTATGTAGTTTATGAGTGGTGTCCCACCCAACTTTCTAGCTATGAGTGAGGATGCTTAACTTCACAAACAAATCTACATTTCGATTGATGATTTTTACCCTTTCCTACCCTTTGTTTGATTTCCCAAATATTATCTTTCATACAAACTTGTCCTGACACGACAGAAGAAAATACGAAATAGTGCAGCCTTTGTTGTAAATTATTTTAAGTTCCCGTGGGAGTACGGGGATAAAATACGCCTATGTTACTCGACGACGATGTAGCTTTCCAATGGTGAAAGAATTTTTGAAATCGGCTCAGTAGTTTTTGAACTTCTTCATTACAAACATACACACAAAAGTACAACTCTTTCCGCTTTATAATAGTAGTGTAGATGATTACTGTTTCTTTGTTACAGATATACACAGTGATATCTGACAAGCTGGTCGGGATCCTATTACGTACGAGGAAGTACCAATTGACTTACTTCGAAGGAGAGGTTCTATTCCAGGTAATTTAATAACTATTACTAATCCTACACTATTTAGCTGCGGTCTAATGCAAGGCAATGAGATGGACGGACCAGATTAAGGCAGTGATGGGTGTTCCTACTATCAACGAATGCTCCCGTAAAGCAGCAGTCCGAAATGAATGGCGCCGTTTTGTTCAGCAAGCCACCAATTCTGACATTACGACCACGACCGCTCTGACAAGAGTTTAACGATTGAGAAGAAATGCAAGGTAGGATGGACAAACAATCCCCTATCGGACAGCTCTGACTCTGAACGAGAGATCGCGTTATGACCTACTTCTCTCAAAAGTAATGCAGGTCGCACCCTAAGGGTACATTTAGGTGCAACTTTTTGCTATCCCATTCGTGTAAATAGTTGAAAAGAGGTGTGTTACATTTTATATGAGGACCTTGGTGTCCAACCAGTCACATTAATAAAATATCAAGTTATAAACTACTTGTAGGTCATATTCTGTACCGCGGTTTCGTTAATGGGTGATTTTATTTCGTACTCCTTGTAGCATCAGATATCTGCCGGGTATCAGATAAGTACCGTTTAAATAGATCCCACAACAGTCGAACCCGTTAAAAATAAAAAGATCTATTTGCTTATACTTAGTTAGTATTTAATTACAAACCGTTAATTTTGGAATTATAAACAGAAACTTCTCTTTCAAAAATCTGTGTGTAGATATTAATATTGTTTCAATTATAACGAATGCATGGTTATTATTACTTTGTATGATTACTCAAGAGGCTAGACTAAACAGTCAATGACGTCTCTTCATTCACAAATTACGTGATACTACAAACATTGGCTGTTTTATAACAGCTATTTTGGCCGAGTAATGACCGTACACTACCTTGGTGTGTATACGCTCATTGTCCAAAGACCACATGAAAAACAGTGAACCTATAACGGGATATCCTGTTCGAAATTGAGAGCTGCCTACCATACAGAAGATCGCAGCCAAATAATGCTACCTTAAATCATTGTTGTGTTGTTACTGTGAGAAAGGTCGCCATCAATAGGGGGTAGACTGACTTAAGTTACTGTTCGTAATTCCAAATTAACAGCTCTCCACTAAGTAAATGTATACAGGGGGTCTACCACTATGGGTTTAAGCAGAGGATATCACGGACCTCTGAGCTTTGACGGTCCATTTTTGTACCGTAAATTCAAACTTTGATGCTGAGAAGTTCTTAATACGTGCTGCTTAAACGATGATGGTTGAACTCGAATAAAAGAAAAAACATTTTTTTTCTCTCTGTCCGTATGTTTGTGTGTCTGTTATTTTCCGGCTGAACCAACTTTAACGGGACTTTCAGTGGTGGATATTTGATAAATGTTACAAGAGGTGACTAAGGCTACTTTTTAAAATAGTGTAAGCGCGGTACACGGATGGTCATAAATAAATAATGATTGTAAATGCTTACAGAAACGTGACGATGACGTCCCAGTGTTCCTGATGCAGCCAATCCAGGACATCCGAACATACTGTGATAATAAGGCTATGCAGGCAAGGAGATCTGTCTCGCCGATGCCTCAATAATTTAATTATAGTTAATATAATGCAACATGACTGAAAAGTGCCTTGGTAATATTATGACGACTTTACCATCAACTTCAAAACATCTATATTTGATTATACAAGTCTTCAGAATGTTAACACATTATACAGAATTATAAAAGGGATTGTCGAGTTCATAATGTAGCTCTTTCTAGAAACTTATATTAGAAATTCTGTAAGTAATTATATTTTCCAAAATAATTTTTGACATTTTTTTTAATACTTGTAATAATATCTCGAATAATATAAGCAACACGTTCTCATTGTGATATATTTTGACTGTATTGCTGTTGAGACCCTAAGATCTCGCTCCTCCATCACCGTGTTCTTGTATTAAACGCTCGCATAACGATAAAAAAATGTCTATGAAATCAAAACTACCAAATATCTGAATCTTTAAAAGTCAGTTTAATTAAAACGTTACATGTACTTTGAAATCATACTTAAACTTTTTTCACATTTTTTTTTCAATTTTTCAAATTACAAACACGCTAAGCACCGTGGTGGCTTTGGTGTTTGAACAATGCTACACAAGTGACGCAAGTTCGAATACCAGCGCGGCCTTGTAGCAACGACATTTTCTAAAAACTTATGTGCAATGAATTTACACCTACCTTAAGGTGAAGAAAAACATCGTGTGGAAACCTGCATATGTCTGAGTATTCAAAGATTTATCAACCACTTACCATCTGTCACGTTGGCACTTAATCATCATCGGCGAAATGTGGGTGTTGTTATTACACTCCTCTGTCTACCTAATACAGGCGTGAGCATAATATGTACAGTAAGTACGTTAACATCCAGAATAAAAAAACTTCTACTCTGCCTAAAATTAGTGCTGAAATTTTTAAGTATAAAGTTGTTATTAATGAAATTAAGGCGTTATTAATGAGTTGTATGATTCGCTTAAAAAATGTCAAACCCGGGCACTTTCAGTTACGACTTTATGTGTAAGTAGTTAAGGTTTATTCTGGTTTATTATCAAAATGCGCTGGTTCGCGTTACATAAAGATTTATGTACAAAATTAGGTATACTCATTGCCATATTATTTAATGTGTGTTTTTTTTTGTCAATTAAATTATTAGGTATAAAATTAATTTGATAAATTATTCAAGGAAGACATTTGGAATATTTTTATAATATATCGTGATTAGTCCCAACAAACTAATAATTAGAATAGACCATACATATTATATTACTAACAAAATAATGCCTGTTTATATGTTAAACATGTACTTGTATTAAAATTGTGTGTTGTTTTGTAAAAGTACTTATTGAAAAATTGCATAATCATATTTTTTTTTGCTTCAAATAGGGTTGCCAGGTGTTTATTTTAACCTGCATATGTCTGAGAAGTAATCCAAAGACGTATGGTGTACGAATGGTGCCTGAGACGGCGGTAGGCTCACAATCTGTCACGTTGGTCACGTTGGCACCCCTTCGGGGATTACAGGCGTGATCATATTTATGTATGTATGTACCGCTGAGTCCGAAGATATCTTCGCTGAGTGCCCATAAC
This sequence comes from Watsonalla binaria, assembly GCA_929442735.1. Lineage (NCBI taxonomy): Eukaryota > Metazoa > Arthropoda > Insecta > Lepidoptera > Drepanidae > Watsonalla > Watsonalla binaria. Next base: position 7,357,076 of record OV838932.1, read on the forward strand.
GACGCACCTGGTGTCATATTTTATAAAGGTGCAGTTTATTGTAAAATGGTACAAATTAATTGTGACTAACAAGTACCTACCACTACAACCCCCTTTAATATAAGCAATAAGAACCTGATTTATAATATAATTAAGTTCACAATGTATTACCATTATTTTAGTGTGCCACGTTTTAAGTAATTCAGTGAACAAAATATATTTATATTTTATCTTATTATATATACAATCGATGAATAATGCGCGAAACTATTATATTTATTTTATTACTGTAAGAAAATTATAATGTTCTAGTCTTTATATTTAATATTAATATAAGAATTATGTTTGTTAACAAATAAAATATTTGAGTGATTATTAAATTATTAAATAATTTGTAAATAAAATGTTTTATCTATATACATAAATGTTGCATTCCTTTCCTTATGTACCCTTTAAAAAAAATCTTCTTTTTATGTATAAAAGTAAACTTAAATACGAAAATGAAAGAGATCTATAGACAAAGAATAATCTTACATGAATTTTATTTCATTTAATCAATATTTACTATGTATGTACATGATGCCAACCGAGTTTCTTGCCGGTTCTTCTCAGAAGGCTAGTTGCCGACCCATTGGTCAATTCTTCTACAGTCATAAGTACCTTACCAGGACCTAAACTGAATAAGTCATTTTCATAAAACTATGGCCACACTGTTACATTGACTCATAAATGATGCATACTTAAGTAACTACCAACTGGCATTATAACTTAATTTGTCAACTTGAACTATGAATATTAACAATGAACTAAGTAATCATAACTTCAGAGCGTACTTCAAACATAAATAATACGGTAAAAGCTTTAGAATATTAGGCTGAAATAGCAATACACAAAGACAGACAATTACTAAGTTAACCACTCTATATCAATATTCTATACCAAAATTGAGATACGTAAGTTCCAGACACAATAAGCTACCGTATAATTTGACAACACTGACCTATATAGTACTAGTACGCTGGCCGGGCTAGACATAGCTCCATAATATCTGGGTAGGTATTATGTAACGGTATACTAGCTGTGCCGAAAAGGTGCTGTGCATATCATTCGATCACTGAAGTTAAGCAACCCTAGCCCTAGCCAGTAATTGGAGCGGTGACCGCCGGAGTTTCCTCCGTGCCTCGGAGAGCACGTTAAGCCGTCGGTCCCGGTTGCCAATTTATCATCTTTGGCAATCGTTACAGGTCAGTCGGAGGCCTAAAATTGCCTGACAACTCAGATCACAGATTTTCCTCGTAAAAAGGGGTTGCGAAGGTCAGATGGCAGTCGCTTCGTATAAAAATCAGGTGATCAGCTGCATCGGGTTGAATCAAGTGCTGATCCCAACAATGTATGGGATAGGGCCAGGGAGATGATGATACTAGCTGTGCCTGATTAATGCTGTAATGAATAGTTTCGGGCTTATTCTCAGACCTACCGAATACTTATACACAAAAAAAGCATGTGCACACTGTGTCATGTGTATATTAGATTATAAACTGTCTCCGTCTATTTCAAGGCTATTTCTGAACATTCTTTACTTTAAAAAATCACTACGTGATCAAAGTTTCGCGTAAAAACTAGTCTTTATAATATTATAAAGAGGAAAGATTTGTATGTAACATGTTTGTAACGAATTGGCTCAAAATTTACTGGACGGATTAAAAATTTTTTTCAGCATTTGAAGGCTAAATTTTCACTGATTAATATAGACTATATTTTTTCCCCGTACTCCCACGAGAACGGGGAAACCGCATGACGCCCGCTAGTTCAATATAAAATTACTCAATTATAAAATATAAAGTGCCCGTAGCGAGGATTCGGAACTAAATTTTAAGTTTATCGATAACATTGTTTAGGGTTTATCTCAGTCTCTCACTACCATATTAGTTCCAAGAACTGTTACTACATGCACGTTATAGAAAACAGAATCTGACAGGCTAAGTTAGATGGAATAGTCTGTCTGTTTGGCTACTAATCTATGAGGCTGGACCATTATGACAGATATCTGATGTTACAAAGAATACAAAAAAGAGATCCGCGAAATAAAGTCATAACATGTTGTCTACGCAGGCGAAGCCGCGGGGCACAGCAAGTTTTTTAATATTAGTCAAATGGTAAATATTAGTAAATATGTTTAAAAAATAATTGTCTCTCCCTATACTCATATTCATCATTAAGTAATCGTTTAGTATCAGTTCAGCAGTACTGAGTGACAGGTGTGCTTACATAGAAATATCTTAAATATTTTGATCTTTAAATTATTATTAAATATGAAGAAATTTCGCCTAAATAAAAACAAAGTCCATCCAATACCAAAAATAAAAAAACCTAGATCGTTATCTCAAAAAACACTCGGTTTAATAGTGACAGTTCTAGCTCTCGGCGGTTATAATAGAACGGTATTTTTCAACGGAAAATCTAAAGTTATCCGAGTCTTATTCTTCCTGTACAGCGCCTTATTCCCAACCTTTTACACCTATGGGTTCTTCAAATACTTATTTTATCTACCATTTCACTTACATTATTCTGTAAACAGAATAGTTATAACGATTGAAATACTAGCAGATTGGTTAGTCTCGTATCTAAAAGGGACAAAACGCTTAGCCATTGTTTACAGCAATTTAAGTTTACTGGAAAACAAATTATCTTGTGAAGTCAAAGTTCAGAAATTCAAACATTTACTTATGACACTTTTCGTAATAGCAACTCAGGTTCATGTTGCGATCATATTGTCGGATTTCATATTAAAAGTCAATCACGGAAAAATAACGGCAGAAATTATTTTGGATGCATCTTCATTGTGCGAAATGGTATTATGGTTCAATTTTGATAAAGTTTGGTCTTATTACGTGTTCTATATGATAAGGGCCACCTTAGAGTCTATTTACAAGGACATTAAAAACTATAAACTGAACACTGAGAAGGATATTGTGCTTGAAAACATCCATGATACAAGGTTGAATAAACTGTTAGAATATTATAAAAAAAATGTACAGTGTCAAGAGGTCATGATTGATATTATAAACCCAATGGTGAGTAGATCTAATACCGTATTTTAGTCCTACTTTAGTACCCATTCGATCGATGGTCGATCGTTTCATTTCAACAAATTTGTAAAAAAAAAAATTTTCCTTATTAATCTTAAATGCGTTTAAATTGTCTACCTATACAATAATCTGTCGAAGACTAAATTAATGGTGATAACGCGAGACGAAACTCTTAACCCGAATATAACCATTGCCGGAGAATCACTGGAAAGAGTTCAACGCTATAAATATCTTGGCGCATGGGTCAACGAAGCCTGGGATCCAGACAGGGAAATTAAGGCCCGAATAGAAGTAGCTCGTGAGTCGTTCAACAAAATGAAAAAAGTGCTTTGTAATAAACAACTGAATATTGAGCTTAGAACTAGAATGCTTCAGTGCTACATATGGCCAGTAGTCCTTTATGCCTGTGAAACTTGGACTATCAAAGAGAACATTCGCCAAAAACTAGAAGCTCTTGAAATGTGGTTCTACCGCCGTATGCTTCGGATTAGTTGGACCCAGAGGGTAACTAATGAGGAAGTTCTCCGACGCGTCAAAAAATCCAGAGAACTCATGACAGTCATTAAGAGAAGGAAAGTAGCATATCTCGGACATGTACTACGACATGAGCGCTACAACCTTCTCCAGAATATAATGATGGGAAAAATTGAGGGGAAGAGGCGAGTCGGAAGGAGGAAGTTATCATGGCTCCGAAACCTAAGGCAATGGACTGGGATAAACAGCGTCGAAGATTTGTTTAAGCTTGCAAAAAATAAGGAGAAATTTGCGGAGCTGACGGCCAACCTCCATTAGTGGAGAGGCACCGCAAGAAGAAGATACAATAATACTAGCTGTGCCCCGCGGTTTCACCCGCGTAGACTTAATTTTTGGGGTGGCCCGCGGAACCATTATATATTTATTAATTAATAGTAGCCTTTGTTACGTCTCGTAACATTGGCTATCCGCCAGTGAATCCCGTTAAAATTGGTCCAGCCATTTCGGAGATTACCCGGAACAAACAGACAGACAGACGGACATGCTGACAAAATAAATGTTTTTATTATACCATATACTTTCATATGCATTTTGTGAAAAGATGTTTTTTGTACTTTGGAATTACAAACAAATATTTTGCTTAAGTACGTATGAACGATATAATCATTGCAAACTGAGAACAATTATATGCAATCCCATATACTTAGTTTTTATAACTCGGACTGAAATAAATTTTCAGTACGTCATCACAATACTTATAACTCACATCAGACTGGGAACACACTTGTACCTGACAGCCAGCGATATAGTATCTAAGGTATGGAACATATATTTTATACTCTTTGTTCAAGTTCAGATCCCAGCGGCCTGTTCTAATGTGTTTGTAAAACTAAAGTACCGTAATTTTACCCAAGTGCTTTACGGTAATTTAATGGCGTATGTACTCGTATAGTACTTATGAACGTGATGGACTCATCCTCCATCACGTTAGCGCTTAATCATCTTCGGTCAAGTGTGAGTTTTTATTACAACATCTCTGCTTACCCCTTTGGGAACCCTTCTAGGATGACGTAAACATATATATTTTGTTTTATTTTACACTCGGGAGCAATGAATTTGGGTCACAAGACACAAACATTTTGAATAGTAAGTAAGTACTCTTTATTCGAATAAGCTATCATTTTCACTATCCATGATATTGTGGTTTATTTTGGTGACCTCATTTCAGGGCAAGGTAATGTAATATAACTATATAAAGATTGGCTTCGGTTCCCGAAGCTCTTAGATGCGTCCCACACACTACACCACATTGAGTACCTTGGGTATTATAATGCTATCTAAGAAGAAAATCAAAGACTATATATTTTATTGAGATTTGAGCAGTCGCCTGCTGCAAACGACGCATGTTCGAATCCCAGCGGGGCCTGAACCAATGAGTTATTTCTAAAAAAAATATGTACAGTGATTTTAAACCACGTGCTTTACGGTGAAGGAAAACATCGTGAGGAAACCTGCTTATGTCTGAGAAGTAATTCAAAAGACGTATGTATAGTGTCTGAGACGGCGAAGGACTCACCATCTATCACGTTGGCACCTGATCATCTTCGGTGAAAAGTAGGTGTTGTGATTACAACACCTCTGCCTACTATTGAATATAGGCGTGAGCATATATAATAATACTCATTAACGGTAAAATATGGGTGATGTATCACTTACTTTCATGCTACTGACGGTACTTAGATCAATCACCGATTCAGGCAAAGTATTGTTGGGTTTATAGTTGTCCGGAGTCTGGATTACTAAAATAATAAAAAAAAATTAAAAATATGCTTACGCCATCCCAGAAGGGTTCCTGAAGGGGTAAGCAGAGGTGTTGTAACAACACCCACATTTCACCGAATATGATCAAGTGCCAACGTAACAGAGGGTGAGTCCATCGCCGTCTCAGGCACTATACATACGTCTTTGAATTACTTCTCAGATATATGCAGGTTTCCTCACGATGTTTTCCTTCACCGTAAAGCACGTGGTGTGAAATAATTGCACATAAGTTTTTTAGAAAAACTCATTGGTACAGGCCCCGCTGGGATTTGAACTTGCGTCGCTTGCGTAGCAGGCGACTGCTCTAACCCCAAGGCCACCACGGCTTAGTGTATAGTTAATTTCAATAAGCTCGCATCCTTTTACATAGTGTGGTACAATAAGTGCATCTCTGCTTACCCAACGGCAGACAGTATAGACTTGAGCGTATCTTGTTGTTCCAGAGTTCCAAGGGTACCCAAATTTGGACTATAATTGCCAATTTTGTAGGCAGCCCTCAAACCGATATATGGCTGCTTTTATTACTCTGCTTTGAAGGAGACAAGATAGCCACAATAGATAGGAAGATTGAAATCATACTGACGGATTTGCTTGTTGATAGTAAAGGTATGTTCACCATTATTGCGGAATCTGGGTTAATTTTGCTGAATGTGAATGAAACAAGGGTACCGAAGAGAAAGCAGAAAAAATATTATTTTCACTACCCACAAATTTTGTCACCAATCACCACCATATTAACTATTTATTAAAAATAGCACCAACTTTTACGTGTTTCGTTCTAGATTAACTTTTTTAGAACATGATTTTATTTCAAAGAACCCTTTTTCCATCGTAGTATTATTTGTTTTGCAAAATCGGTTTAGCTTTTAGAAGTAAGCACAGATGTATGTATGTTCCAAAAAGATCACATCATACGTTGACCACGTGCCCTGAATATTTAATTTGATGACCATCTTGTTTTCAGATGCACTTGAAGTAACAAAAACAATACAGAATTTCCTTCGATACATAGAAAGAAAGCGGGACAAACTAACTATTTGGAGGATCATAAAACTAACACTTGAATTGCCTGTAAGCTGCTTCCTGAATTTGACGAAATATTTCGTACTAGTTGTTCAGTTTCTTAATATATCGTATATAAAGTCGGAAGTAACCTAACAAGGATGTAACCGAAGATCGTCTTAGATTTATATGCATGACATGTTTCCATTATAAATTCTTAAAAAATGGTCAAAAACAACGAACACGAGGCGGGACTCAAACCCACGACCTCTGCAAACCGTGCAGTTGCTCTGCCAACTAAGCTACGCGTGATGCTGCTCCCTTATGCGTCGAATTTTTCCTTCCCTTGTTTAGCTACATATCAGATCTAAATATTAGATTTACATTCTAAATTCTTAAGGATGGTCAGAAAAAATATGAACACGAGACGGGACTCAAACCCACGACCACGATAGCGATAGGTATAGGTAGGAACACGAGTAGTTCAGTTGGCAGAGCAGCTGCCCGGATTGCAGTGGTAAATATATGAAATAAATATAATAGATTAGGTCCGCGTGTATCTAAGTCTGCTTGCAATACAATGTATTAATTAGTCATTTTAAAATGAAGGAACGCACCTTACGTATACTGATTAGCTAAAATCGTTCTCTCTGTCTGATGATATCAGACAGGTAGAAGAACGACAGTCAACGATCAACATACAAGTTTGGGTGACCAAATTACAAACTATTGAAAATGTATGTTCTATTGTAAGCACTATGGTACAGTTTACAATATCGGGTGATAGATTATAAAACAGCAGTGTTTATAATATTAATGAGTACATGTAAAGGTTTCGTAGATACGAGGTATAGGACGAGTTGCTCAGTTGGCAAAGCAACTGCCATTCAATTCAATTCAAAAATATCTTTATTCGATTAGACTTTTTACAAAGTACTTTCAGACCGTCAGAAAGACGCTGTTACATGCTACCGCCAGGTTCGGAAGGTTGCTTTTACTGAGAAGAACCTGGCAAGAAACTCAGTATTTCTCTTTTAAAAAAAATTTACAGCTTTGAGTAATACAATATAAATCATAAAAAAGATATATAAGCCCATGGACGCAGTTCCAGTGCACAAAAGTCGCTATAATATTTTTTTTTAAACTAATACTAAAAATAATAACTACGAATAATTGTGTAGCTTGAGATTACCAGCCCCCACTAGCAGCACCTGTTCACAAGTGCAAAGGGGGCGAATTAGAAGTTTGTTTCGTTCACACTCTCCAAAGAAGTAATGTTAATAAATATTGATTTATTTAACTACACTAGTTTCATAAATTAGCAAATTACATTACCCCTATGCAAAATTGTTTGACTTTAGCGCGTTGACTTTAGAAATACATCAAACAAAATATAAGACCTCAGACCAAAGAAAAACATTTATTATTTAATCGAATGAAAGTGTATTGGGGTCAATAACATTCAGAGCAATTTTATACATGGTTTATTTAAAGAATAAAAACAAATGCTACCTATTTATAACGAAAGGAAATAAAATTAACGTCTAGACTGCGGGAAGCACAGCTTGCTTTAAAAAAATTACCTCTGATATTGCGAAATCAAATGAAAGATATTAATTGCTTGCTTCTACAACGGGAGCTATCAAGGTTAATTAATATAACCTAAGTTACAAACGTTACTCAAATATTTATCACTTTAATTGAACTGATTGCTAAAACGAGCCGAAAGATGTTTTAAATGTAAGCTTTCAAACAAGAGTTAAGCAATGCTTTGTAAACTTAACCCGTTTATATATACTTCGTTATCATAAGTGGATCATTTTGTAACTTTAAATAATTTGGCCCGGTGGTGGATTTTGCTTTACCATTTAAAAGAAATAAAGCTCTGCCTATTTTATAATTATAGTTTCACTAACCATTATTATATTATGTATGTATAATGGAGCCGTGGTGACCTTGGGGTTTTTTGACCCTGTTACACAAGCGACGCAAGTTCGAATCCCAGCGGAGCCTGTACCAATGAGATTTTCTAAATAAAAAAACGCATGTGCAGTGATTTTACACCACGTGCTTTACGGGAATTAAAACATCGTGAAACCTGCATATGTCTGAGAAGTAATTCAAAGTATGTGTGGACGGCGATAAACTCACCCTCTGTCATGTTGGCACTTAATTATATTCGGTGAAAAGTGGGTGTTGTTATTACAACACCTCTGCTCACCCACTACTTCGGGGAAAACAGGCGTGTATGCATGTATTATAATGTTACCTTTCAAGATGGTTCGGGATCGTATCTGCGTCCTTGGGTTGTAGATATTCCAAATTTCAGGAAAATCGAATCAGGACAGCTGAAGCAGAACCTCACAGAAAGAAAATAACACAATCTGGGCCCTACCATCATTGGTTTATGTACAACGTATTAAGAACTTCTGAGCATTGATTTTCCATTTTTGTACGGTAAATTCAATCATCGAAGCTGAGAAGTTCTTAATCGTGATGATGGTTGGCCCCCTGGTAGCATTATTTGATTTCAATCTTGTGTAAGGCGGGGGTACAGTCTCAAGTCGGGCAGCTCCGAATTTCGAAAAATAAAAAGTTCTTGGTTTTTTATTTTCTGTATTTTTATTTTAACACTTAAGTTACTTATTCTATCTTAAAATACGTTATTTAAGGTTCAGTTTTCAGTGTGCTGAGAATAAAAATTTCGCAACTTCTTGATGCTTTCATGGTTGGTTCATCAGAGTGACTCGAGGATGGTACAGGATCTGAGTTTACGCTTAGGTGATTTACTGAGGGCTCCACTGGTAGTCTGTGGCTATTTGGGCGTTTCTGAAACAAAGGAATGTAGTTTTATTATATTTAAAAAAAGGTACGTAACGTATAATAGTATAACAATAATAACGAATATCCCGTTAATTTTCGAAGCTACTAATAAAATCCCCAAAACATGGTTTAAACCAATACTAGACCAAACTTGGACTAAAACTCATAATCTCCCTGGCCTTATCCCATACATTGTTGGGGTCAGCACTTGATTCAACCCGATGTGCCTGATCACCTGATTTTTATACGAAGCGACTGCCATCAGACCTTCGCAACCCATTTACGAGGAAAATCTGTGATCTGGGTTAAACCAGTTGTCAGACTATTTTAGGCCTCCGACTGTCCTATAACAATTGCCAAAGATGATAAATTGGCAACCGGGACCGACGGCTTAACGTGCTCTCCGAGGCACGGAGGGAACTCGGGCGGTCACCCATCCAATTACTGGCTAGGGTTAGGGTTGCTTAACTTCGCTGATCGAATGATATGCGCAACTGTGCCACGAGCTCCTCATAGCAACTGTGCCACGAGCTCCTCAAGTCAAACTTGGACTAAAACTATGTCCACAAAAAGAGATGGAACTACTTTCAAACCAAGAATAATCTTAGGCGCTATTTTTAATAAGGACGTCAGAGTTCTGAATTACTGAAATCAACGCACAGCTTAAACTGCTGGTTATAGACACATTGTCCCAACACTACTACGGTGGTATAGTTTAGTCCCACCCTACCCCCAAGGGTATGATGGGTCCGGATGGTGAAATTTGGAGAGTGTTCTTGCCGAGGTATAGATACACTAAGTAATATGGGGGTTTTAATTTTTATGAAATCTTACAGCGGAATCTAATATGATAAAGAAAAAGAAAAAAAGGTTTGTATTTCTTAATTTTTAAATTTAATTTTGTTTGTAATACATAAAGTAAATAATGGGCTGAATTTATTATTATTTCACTAATGGAATGGAAGTAATATTTGTCAAATGTAAACGTAATTTTGACTTAATTCCATCTTCCAACCTACTCTTCCAGTCTAGGTTGAAAGTTGGGGAAAATAGCAATATATTATTTGAATCATTTTGCTCTCATCTTCCATCATTTGCCAATAAATACACGATACGACATACATCGTGATTGAATACCTGGTACATGAAAGGAAAATGATAATTTTTCCGATTTATACATTATAATATTGATGGCACATTTTGATACAGAACGATTCGTAACCTACGCAACAAGATTATAATAATGGTATGAATAAATTTAAGACCACTGAAGCTTATTTTACCAGACGGAATATACGATTATTTTATTAGTTTAAAATTGAACATCCTGTATTTAAATGACAGTTTAGTTTCCATTTAGTAATATAATAACGATGCTCACGCTATCCCAGAAAGGTAGATCCCAGAAGGTTCCCCGAAGGGGTAAGCAGAGGTGTTGTAAGAACAAAATCCGCATTTCACCGAAAATGTTAGAGTGCCAACATGACAGAGGGTGAGTCCATCGCCGTCTCAGGCTTCACACTCAAAAGTCACATACGTCTTTGAATACTTCTTAGACATACGTAGGTTTCTTCACGATGTTTTCCTTCACCGCAAATCACGTGAGGTGATTCAGTAATATTTAAATAAAAAACGATGCCAGTTTGATATGACAGTGAACAGTTGTTTGACATATCTCGCTAATGTTTGGCGAGTTTATCCCCATATAATTGAACCAAAATTGGTGCCACGCTGTTTAATTACGAAGGAGTCTCCCTCTGGATCATCCAGCTGAGAAGTTACTCCTCCCAAGGAAGTACAGCATGACGTCATTGAAGAAGAGTTTGAAAATACTTGTATAAAGTCGGCAATGCATGCTGTGGTTCCTTTTTGCCGACTGGAAGCAGCTTTGACTACGTACCACCAGGTGAGGTGGACTGTATGCTAGTTTTCCCCATCAATGGTCCAAAAAAAATATATTCCGCTATTTTCCATACTAACACAAAAAGAGCCGTGGTGGCCTTGAGGTTTGAGCAGTCGCCTGCTACGCTAGCGACGCAAGTTCGAATCCCAGCGGGGCCTGTACCAATGAGTATTTCTAAAAAACTTATGTACAGTGATTTCACACCACGTGCTTTACGGTGAACGAAAATATCGTGAGGAAACCCGCATATTTCTGAGAAGTAATTCAAAGACGTATGTATAGTGCCTGAGACGGCTATGGACTCACCCTTTGTCACGTTGGCACTTGATCATATTCGGTGAAATGTGGGTGTTGTTATTACAACACATCTGCCTACCCCTTCGGGGAATACAGGCGTGAGCATATGTAACACGAAAACGGACACGGAATAATATTCACTCTCTAGTCTTAAGCTTCGTTTTCAAAATAACTTGACCTAGTTATGATTAAATCTCAAATAAGATAATAACCACACATAAATCATGTCATGTTGTGACAAAGGCTAATTACCTGCTGACGAAGACAAATCAACGCAGCCTACTTTACAGACCAACCATAATTTACTAAATTGAACATTTGAAGATTTGCAAGCAACGCGTGGTTTAATCTTACAGTTGATCTATAGTAAATTCACATAATGAAAACAAAAAATCGAATTAGTCGCTACGACATCGTTACGGTTCGTTACGTTGTCAGTGTGAATAAGTATAAGTATACGATATTTTTCTTTGATTTATCAAAGAAACAATAGCTCAGTCGTCGTCGCAAAAATGTTTAGTATCGATTCTATTGAGTTGAATTTCTCTCTCAGTTTTATTTATACGCTGATGATGAACCTTCAGGATAACCATGCTGGAGTAGATTTTTTGCAAGAATACCTCTATCGCTTAGCTGATTGATGCGTTTCAAACCCAAGGATATGGTGGGAACAGTATGAGCCGGAATAAACCCAAATGTCACTCAATTCGATTCTAGAAAAAGCCAAGCAAATTACACATATAAAATAAAAACTGAATCTCTATAAAGTTGATCGTGGCATGGATTTAGGTGTGCTAGACAGTAAACATACATACATACATATGCTCACGCCTGTATTCCCCGAAGGGGTAGGCAGAGGTGTTGTTATCACAACACCCACTGTTCACCGAATTTGATTAAGTGCCAACGTGACAGATGGTGAGTCTATCGCCGTCTCAGGCACTATACATACGTCTTTGAATTACTTCTCAGAAATATGTAGGTTTCCTCACAATGTTTTCCTTCACCGTAAAGCTAGACAGTAAAATAAAATATATATCCAAAGGTTTTCAAGAATCTTGGCTTCGATCTTCGTAATTGCAAGGATTTCAAATTGCCCCATAGCTATTTACATAAAAAGACTCGAGAGTGTACAGAATACATTTTAATGGCGTCTTGCATAGTCATACAATTTGGGGCAGAATCACTATGACTACAATGACTTGCTTGCCATCACGCTTCCAAGACCTTCAAATTCTAACCTAACAGATAGCCCGTGTAAAATTAAACTTGGCCAGAACCGACCTCTGAATAGAATAGTTAAGGTTGGGAACGTGGATCTGTTCACAGACAGTATTAACAAAACTTAGCAGTTCTTAATACGCTCTGCTTAAACTGATGATGGTAGGTTGTCTAATTATTCTGTGCATGAGATTTCAATCACAAAAAGCCTTTGCAACTTCCACTTCTATTCTAAAAAGATATCCATCAGTATTGGATTCCAGATTGATAGCCAATCTCTTTAACAACCACCTACTTTATTTCAACATCAAATTTGAGTACGTTCGAATCTGAACCTTAAACTGTAAGCTATATGAGTTAAATCCTTCTCTACATATTTCCTTCAAAGGTCTAGCTAAATTCTATCGCGCAGTTTTTCATGCGGAATTCCTTTGTGAAATGCAGTTCAAAAGTTAGCACTTAATAAAAAAAACTCCTTTGGAATTGCAAGTATATTTTTTATTGCTAGTTCTTGGGACGTGCGCATTGAAAACATTAGAAACAACTTCATCTATATGGCAGTAAAATTCAACAAAAAAAATTTCAACCCACATTTAACCTCTAGAATTTAAGCAAACCCCTTTCTTAGCTACATATCACAAAATTTCTTTAGTGTTCACACCTTATAAAAAACCATACCCCCCCATATTTAGTGTCTAGGAACAGCGATATTGGCAACGCGCAGATTTAACCGAGTCAGGACTTTAAATTGTATATGTATAGACAATAAATATTAGCACGTCATCCCAGACAGGTCCCCGAAGAGATAAACAGAGGTATTGCAGCAACAACAGCCACTTTTCACGACATATGATTTATTGCCAACGAACCAGAGGGTGACCCGTCACCGTCTCAAGCACTATACATACATCTTAGTTATATGCAGGTTTCCTCACGATGTTTTCCTTCACTGTAATGCACGTGGGGTAAAATTACTTCACTTAAGTTTTTAGAAAAACTGGGATTCAAACTTTCGTAGCAGGTAACCTCACAGCAACCACGGCTCTCGGTATATGTATAGATCTTGCTTTGAGTAAATAGTACCAATGTATAGTAGTAGTTAAACACTACAGCAAAAAAGTAAGGCACAAACGCGCCCAAACAAAGAAAGTTTTATTTCTTACTCTCTTAACTTGTGTAGTGAGAGCATATTTGTGAAGCTTTGACAAATGTAGCCTCACTCTACTCGGATCTAAGCAAACACTGACGTATGAAGCACATTAACTTAAGAGAGTAAAAAATGGCATGTAATAACAATGTTCTGGAAAGAACTCCCCGTTATTGCTCTTAAGAAGTTGAGATGTGAGATATAGAATTTTTTTATAAAAAAATTGTTAGTATAATGTACAGTGATTTCACACCACGTGCTTTACGGTGAAGGAAAACACCGTGAGGAAACCTGCATATTTCGGTGTTGTGATTACAACACCTCTGTATCCAGAATATGTATGTATGTTAGTATAATTGTTATCACTTATGTTACATATATACAAGATAAATTAAATATACCATCATTACATATATTTAAACCTAATGCGATGGAATACACACAATAATATTTTAGTTTTGCTTAATTGTAATATAATCTTAACCTACAACTAAATATATTATTTTGGCCCATGTGAAGTTGTTCAATGAGCCCGAAAACAAGTACACCCGCGATACTTGATGTTTTACAAAACTCTGACAAAAAAATATTATGAAAAAACAAATTAATTTATAAACACGGTTACATATAAACGCGTGTCGTTCGCTTGTGTTCTAATAATTTCGGTTAAAGAATACCAACTTACCGTCACTTAAATAAAATTAAGTTTCCATAAGGTCAGTCGTAAAGCTATTTAAAATTCAACAATATTTCCAGCTTTTTATGCTCTATTTTCCTGAATGCTGTATTAAAATTTACTCCCGCGACATTAATCTCAGTTATTCCGACGTCTCGGCTGAATATATGTTTAATTTAAGGCTATAAGCGGACTTAATTTTTTTCGGTTTAAAATCTAAAGTTAGTAAACCGTGCCGACGCCTGTCTGCATTTTTATTGTAAAGGTTTTTTTTTCTTTGACTAGCTTGTGAGACAATAAGCTTGCACATACAACCCCCGTTGAACCCCGTAAGGGGTGAAGTTGCGGTAAACTTACACCTCACATACTATAACTCTCCAAATTTCATGTCTTTATGACCAGCGGTTGTGCGTTGATATAAACCTCAATTAATCAGTAAGGACATACATATGATCACGCTTGTATTCCCCAAAAGGGTAGGCAGAGGTGTTGTTATCACAACACCCACTTTTCCCCGAAGATGATTAAGGGCCAACGTGATAGATGGTGCTTCCATCGCCGTCTCAGACACTTTACATACGTCATTGAATGACTTCTCAGAAATATGCAGGTTTCCTCACGATGTTTTCCTTCACCGTAAAGCACGTGGTGTGAAATCACTGTACATAAGGTTTTTAGAAAAACTTATTGGTACAGGCGCCACTGGGATTCGAACTTGCGTCGCTTGCGTAGCAGGCGACTGCTCAAACCACAAGGCCACCACGGCTATTTAAGTAAGGACTTAGATGAAAATGCTTTATCCAGTTTAGGCCCTGGTAAGGCACTTATGAAGAATTGTCGAAGAATTCACCACAGGTTCGGAAACTAGCCTTCTGAGATGAACCAGCAAGAAGCTCAGCGGGCCTCATGTACATTTATTTACATAGTAAATAATGATTAATTACTATAATATTCATATAAAATTATATCAATCCATTTTTATACTTTGGGAAACAATAAACCTAAAGCATTGGCATTTAAACAAATTAATCACTTATTTACATAAACATTAAGTAAATATTTCCTAGTCATATCTACATGACATCACTTATCGCTCTATTGTACTTACATTTTCATTCTGTATAACTTCAACGTCGGGAAGTTTACTCTTGAGAGTTTCCGGGCCTGTATTACCTGAAACAAAACAAATCATCATCTCCCTGGCCTTATCCCATACATTATTAGGGTCGGCACTTGGCTATCTGACCTTTGCAACCCTTTTAACGAGGAAAATCTGTGAGCTGTCAGACTTTTTAGGCCTCCGACTGACCAGTCAATCGTTACTGGTGGTTACAAAGATGATAAATTGGCAACCGGACCGACGGCTTAACGTGCTCTCCGAGGCACGGAGGGAACTCGGGCGGTCACCCATCCAATTACTGGCTAGGGTTAGGGTTGCTTAACTTCGCTGATCGAATGATATGCGCAATAGCAACTGTGCCAAGAGCTCCTCAAACAAACCAAAATATAGTGGCGTAAATGTTTAAGGAAATTTCGTAAAAAAATAAAGCATGAACTCGGGTTCGGTAAAACCGAGGGGAACAGCTTGAATCTATACAAATAAATAAAAACCAGTGTCTGTTTGTGATTCCAAATTAACAGCTTTTCACTAAATGCGAAAGTATATACGGTGCTCACATAAAATAAAAACAATTTTCAGAATATTTCTCTATCTGCCTGTCTGGGCTGATTTTAATGGAACTTTGTAAGAAGGAGTAAGTTAGGATACTTTTATTTGTAAAACATTACGATTTCGCGTTCCAATCACGAAAATAATTCTTCGTACAGCTCGTTTAACATAAATATCATACAAATTCAGATTATTATGTGTAGGTACGCTTGCGAGCTCAAAGACACGAGATTTAATAACTGTTTTCTTTTAATTTTATTATAAGTTTCCATATGACCTTAATAACGTGATTTAAAACTATGTGGACACGGATTTAACATTTGCGCTGCCTTTCTATCTTCGTTAAATAAACATTTTGTATCAAAGGAAAGATACATCTCAAATTAAGATGAACTTTTCTCTATAATATAAACTCGTGGGGACGAGATTAAATAGAAAAAACCTTAAATAAATAAATATGCTCACGCAATCCCAGAAGGGTAAGGGTTAAGCAGAGGTGTTGTAGCAACAACCACACAACACCCACATTTGACCGTATATGATTAAGTGCCAACGTGACATATGGTGAGTCCATCGCCGTCTCACGCACTATATATACGTCTTTGAATCACTTCTCAGACATATACAGGTTTCCTCACGATGTTTTCCTTCACCGTAAAGCACGTGGTGTGAAATCACATAAGTTTTTAGAAAAACTCATTGGTACAGGCCCTTGCTGGGATTCCAAGTTGCGTTGCTTGCGTAGCAGGCGACTGCTCTAACCCCCAGGGCACCACGGCTTAAATAAATAAATGAAATAAGAAAGCAGATATCATTTTTTTATTATCTTCTTAGTAAATAAGCTATTTTGTCGTTTATAAGAACTCTGCAAAGTAGATAATATTCAATTTAAATATTATTAAAAATCTCAGTCTAGCAAGGTGACAATAGCTTGACTACCGACAATTGTTAGGGAATTTCAGTAAATATACAGTATTATTTGATAACTAGTTGTGTCCCGCGGTTTCGCTTGCGTGGACTTAATATTATTGGTCATTTTCCAAAAAAGTAGCAGTACCTGCCAGTGAAAGTCTCGCTGAAAATCGATCCAGCCATTTCAGATTTTAACCGGAACTAACAGACGGACAGACACGGAGAGAAAAATAAAAAAGTTAGTTTTTAAAGTAAGTATCGTATTCATATGCATTTAGTGTAATACTGTTAATTTAAAATTACAAAAAGACACTTCAGTTTTATTTGCTAGTATACATTTCAAATTGCTATACCTAATCTTTAATAAAAACTCTACTATAAACAACTCCTGTCTAAGGGAGGTACTCCAGGAATAATGATAGGACATAAAAGGATCTCCAGTTCGATTTTTTGGAGCTGGCCAACTTGGGACTGTACTTCCTCGGAGCTCTTCTTAAGCTATATGTTTCCAGATAATGCTCCGTTGTCCTAGTGGTAGCAAGCGCTACTGCGAAACACAATCTTAGGTTCGAAACCCGAGTCGGGCAGTGGTTTTAGGTTCCTCCATCTGTAATTGTCTCGCATATTACATAAAACTCAACTGTAGGTGTACTGTAAGTACACCTCTGTCTACGCCTTCGGCTAATAAATAGGTGCGAGTATGTAGGTATCTATGTAGCTTATATAAAATTGTTCTGTTATTTCTCTTACCCGGAATATCATACTTCGGCAATCGCATGCAGAATATCTTCTTAAACATTCGCGTTAAAGTCCTCGGGTCTATCGTGTATGAGCCATACACAAGGGGATCCATGCAGGAGTTGGACACAGCCATGATGAAGAATAGGTCCTGAATCCGCTGTGTCACGTGTTCTGCTGACTTTCGATCAAGCATATACCTGAGAGCAAAAAAATATAAATTTTTGTCATTATGATCATTATGTCAAAGTCTTCTCCATTTCTCTCTATCAGCCATATCGGTAGTGACTCCCTTCTCAATTTAAACACTAGCTCGCATCATACGTCGGTGTTGCAACAACCTAAGTGTCTCGAAGAAGTTTGTGTCAAACAGACAGACGGACAGACATAGTAAAATTTGGAAAAAAATTTTTGTTTCTGTACCATATACACTTTTATATGCATTTAGTGAAAAGCATTTTGGAATTACAAACAGAAATTCAATTTTATTTATCTATATAAGATGAGATGGTGGAGCCACGGTTCCCGCGGGATTTGAGCAGTCGCCTGGATCCCAGCGGGACCTGTGACCAATGCGTTTTTATAAAAACTAATATGCAGTGATTTCTAATGAATAGGCGTTCAAAATACTTTGCCCACTTATCTATTTCTCTGGAGCTTAAAAGTTACACGTACCAAGCAATGTCGGCTTTTGTAACATCTACGCGTTTGCAGTTCATGAAGAAACAATTTGTTTCACACTTTCCAACAATACTGTACTGTATTACTAACTGTGCCATATATGTATGGCCATATATTTTTTTGGAGTAGTCACCCCTATTATTTAGGGGTATGAAAAATGGCCGATTGGCCGATTCTCAGACCAACCCGATCTGCACGTAAAATTTCACACAAATCTGTCCAGCCGTTTCGGAGGAGTACGCTAACTAACATTGTGACATGGAATTTTTATATATTAGATAAGGTTCAAGGGAGTACACTTGTGAAAAAAAGAAAGATTTATTTTGGTAATAAATTTATAGAAAGTTTTGCACGAAATAACGTAGGGAAGTTATAACAAAGGCAATCAGAAAGTTTGAATACGTATATTTTCTTTATAATATTTAGTTCTACGGGTAAGTGCCGCTGGCGTACGCTGAGATCTGAAAACCTCATTCAATACGTACATACATATGCTCACGCCTGTATTCCCCAAAGGGGTAGGCAGAGGTGTTGTAATAACAACACCCACTTTTACCGAAGATGATTAAGTGCCAACGTGACAGATGTTGAGTCCATCGCCGTCTCAGGCACTATAAAAACGTTATTGAATTACTTCTCAGACATATGAAGGTTTCCTCACGATGTTTTCCTTCACCGTAAAGCACGTGGTGTGAAATCACTGCACATAAGTGTTTTAGAAAAACTCATTGGTACAGGACCCGCTGGGATTCGAACTTGCGCCGCTTGCGTAGCAGGCGACTGCTCAAACTGGGATATTAACTGGAAGAAAGCTGATGATAAAAGGAGTAAATAAGGCTATACTATACTATAATATAAAATAACTAATAAGGGCCTCGTGAAATTATATGTATAGGGATGAAACCGCGGCGAGCAGCTAGTATGTAAGTATAATTAAAACGTTGCCTCATCAGAAAACATATGCATTAGTCGTAAATAATTGTTTTTAAGCAATGCCGTTCTTTTCCCTGTAAATATTATATTAAAAAGTTATTTATTTTCGGAAAATATATAAACATACTCGTGAAGTGGTGACATTATTAACGCTTGGTAAGCGCTTATTGGAACGTTAGTATGGAAATAAATCATGATTAAAATTACTTTTTGCGTGGGTAGGTTATACGGAGGAAAATATTATGAAAAAAGGCAATAAGCTACATAATATGTTTCAGTCGAGCAGTTCGCAGATTAAAAATATTGTCATTTGGGTATTAAATTTACTAACTTCAACTCAAAAAAGTAAGTACTAATAAAAATCTATATACAGATAAACACAATTTAAGTGTCTGTTTGTATTTCCAAAATAAATCCGCTTTTCACTAAATGCATATGAATTTTTATCTCTCTGAAATCTGATTCCTGATTTGATTACTGATTTCAGAAAACAAATTTAAGAAAAAAATTATCTGACTGTCTGTCAGTTTGTTTCGGGTATTCTCTGAAACGGCTGGACCGATTTTAACGGGACTTTCACTGGCGGGGAGCAAATTTTAAAAGGAGTAACTTTATATAAAAAAAAACATTTAGGGTTAGGAATGTAATTAAATCTACACAGGTGTACCCGCAGGACACGGCTAGTAAATTAATAAATATGCTTATGCTTGGTGTTTACTGGGTGTTTAGGTACCGAGTTTGTTGCTATATTTGGCACCAACTTCAAAAGTAACTAATTTATTTCACGATTTTTTTAATTTTTGAAGGCATTACTTTTTCATAAATTTTGTTTTTGACATACTCGGTGATATTTTGCAAAGTGCACCTACACCAGTCAGAACCCATCCAGGTGTAAAGTTCTCATCAATACAAATTAATCAAGCCCAAACACTGGGTACTTGCTGTTAATTGTTGAGGAGTTCCTTCGACTGTCTTTCGTCGCCATCATCAGATCGACTCCACACCTTCATTTAAAAGTAGTGCTTCAAATACGTAACGAAAATAATTAACAAACGCGCTAATCGCCAGTAGGATTTTCGAAGGTTCTACTCGATTTCTCATGGATGACATCTTCAAGTTCACATTCAAATTCAAAAATATCTTTATTCGATTAGACTTTTGAAAAAGTAATATTATTAATAATAATAATAATAAATAGATAGGATTATACATGCTACCGCCAGGTTCGGAAGGTTGCTTTTACCACGAAGAACCTGGCAAGAAACTCAGTAATTACTCTTTTAAAAAAAATATTTTACAGCTTTGAGTAATACAATATAAATCATAAAAAATGTATATAAGCCCATGGACACAGTTCCAGTGCACAAAAGTCGATATAAAAAATTTGAAAACTAAAAATAAGTACTACAAATAATTGTGTAGCTTGAGAAGTTCAAAACTGACTTTACTACAGGGGGATACAAACCAATGGTACCAAACACATTTATTTAACGCAATACAACTCTCAATAGCGCGATCTATTTCGCAACTTACGCCATCTATCATCACTTAGTGAAACTAAAACATACTCATAACAAGTACGATTCGTACACTAACCAGGGACTTTACCATAACATCTTATTGCCATGATAGTTTTACTCTTATTATGAGACAGATGTATATGACGTGTATAAGTCGGTCACTGTCGCACAGCTGCACTAACATTGCAATAAGAGCTCATGGTTGGGCCCCTGTACACTAACGGTGTCATCAAAAAAAGACTTACCATAGTGTCATGGTGGCGTAGGGTAGCCAGCAGCAAGCGAATACAGTGACTATAGTGACTGTCATCCGGAGCGTACGCCGGCGCGCACGCGCAAGCGGACGCTGGTCAGACCGCCTCAACATCACCCTGCTGTGGTTTGATTGATGGTATTTCTCTGTGAAATATACTCCACTTGTAGCGAAGCATACTACTAATATTATAAATGTGTATGTTAGTTTTTGTTATGCTTTCACGCGAAAACAACTTTACCGATCATCATGAAACACACACATATTCTTGGAGGTGTTAGGAGTAACATAGGATAGGTATCTAATATATAAAATTCTCGTGTCACAGTTTTCGTTGCCATACTCCTCCGAAACGGCTGGACCGATTTGTATGAAATTTTGTGTGCAGATCGGGTAGGTCTGAGAATCGGCCAACATCTATTTTTCATCCCCCTAAATGTTAGGGGTAGTCCACCTCAAAAAAAATGGCAATACAATGTTTGCCGGGCATAGCTAGTTATAAAATAAAATTCAATGCGAGCGAAAACTTATTCAACAATAAAGTCAGTGACCTTATCGCGGTCTTACCCGCGTAACATGTTCCATTAATACTTCGTTCATAACAAACATACACACAAAAATACAAATCTTTCCTTTTTACAATAGTAGTGTAGAAAACAGAGTTCCGCAAAATAAAGTCATGAAATTTATATCTATTCGAGTGAAACCGTGGGCTTAGTTACAATATAACTTTTTCAATACCTTTACTAAAAATTCAAGTCTTACTTCACGGACAGGTAATTGTGTTCATAACGTCAAAGTTATTTGATGAATGGGCACAATCCTGGTTATTATAATCTAATTTGCGAACACGAAATTTGATAAAGTTTGATAAATTAAATTAATATCAAAAAGGGATAGTTATGATTGTTGGTATTCATGATTAATGGCGAATGAATTTAGAGAATTTAATAAAGAATAAAATATTATCACTGTAATTTTTAGGTATAGTGTATTTTTTTATAAGATTTTTATATTTTAACTGATTAAATTTTTCCTGATCGATGAAGGAAATGAAGATATGTTATCTATACATACAGATAAGTATATATGTTTTATAAATTTGAATTTGTTTGTTTGTAATACAAAAATAAACCTTGTGACTAAATACATATGAAAGAATACACAGTACTAACATAGAAAAACAAAGTTTTAAAATTTTTCTCTGTCTGTCTGTCTGTTTGTTCTGGGTAATCTCTGAAACGGCTGGACCGATTTTAACGGAACTTTCACTGGCAGATAGCTGATGTTACTAAGCTACTATTAATAATATTAGAGTTATTACACAGCTAGTCTAAATATATATAACTCAAAGGTGACTGACTGACTACTGGACGGATCGGGCTGAAATTTGGCATGTAGGTAGATGTTATGACGTAGGCATAAGAAAGGATTTCGATTAATTCTACTCACAAGGGGATAAAATAGGGGATGAAAGTTTGAATGAAACTTTGTCAATTTTAAACCTAATTTATAAAAAAACTAATATATAAAATTCACGTGTCAAAGTGTGTGCAACAAAACTCTGAAAAGGCTTGAACGATGCTTATTCTTTTTTTTTATATCTTCGCCAGAATAAGGAGTAAACTAATCTTCATACCCCTGAGTGAAAAGCGTGTCCCACCCCAACAATGTATCATCCTCGGTCATAACTAGTTTTGGTAGAAAATTATATAATTTAAAGGGAAGCAAAACATCGTGAGGAAACCAGCATAAGTCTGAAAAGTAATTCAAAGGCGTATGTATAGTACCTGAGTCGGCGACAGACTCGCCCTCTGTTACGATGGCACATTACCTTCGGTGAAATGTGGGCGTTGTTGGTATATTTTGTTTTTTTATGTAAATAGTCCAAGTTATATCTGTCAATATTGGGTTCGCGGTTAAGGACCTCTGTCTCTATTTATTCATGGAAAGAAGGCTTGCTTATAAAGGTACTTCGCTGGTTCATTGACCTGTGTTGTCTTATGATAGGAAAGCGCCCTATTCCATGAAATCCGTCACTCGACAGAAAGACTTAGATAATAATGATTGATTAATAATCTGTGCCCCGCGGTTTCACCCGCACTATTCTTTTAAATAAAAGCAGCCTGTGTAACTTCAACTATCTGCCAGTGAAAATCCCGTTTAAAATGGTCCAGCCGTTTTAGAGATTAGTCGGAACAAATAGACAGTCAAATATTTTTTTAAATTGTTTTTTTTTCATCTAAGTACCTACCGTATACCTATACTTCCATGTACACATTATATTTATCATCGGTTTAAGCAGAGCGTATTAAGAAGTTCTGAGTTTTGACGCTTAATTTGGCATCGTTAAATTAAACGTCAATATTAAGAAATTCGTAATACGCGCTGCCTAAACGATCATATTCGGCCCCAGTATAGATAACAATTAATAACAACATATATAGCAGTGGTGGCCGTGGGGTGTGAGCAGTCGCCTACTACGCAAGCGACGTAAGTTCGAATCCCAGCGGGGCCTGTATCAATGACATTTTCTAAAAAAATATTTGCAGTGATTTCACACCACGTGCTTTACGGTGAAGGTAAACATCGTGGGGAAACCTGTATATGTCTGAGAATTAATTCAAATACGCATGTATAGTGCCTGAGACGGCTATAGACTCACTATTTGTCACGTTGGCACTTAATCATCTTCGGTTAAAGCGCGTGTTGTTATAACAACATCTCTGCCTAACCCTTCAGGGAATATAGGCGTGAGCATATGTATGTATTTGTTACCTGAATTTTCTTTGGAGTTCTTCGATATCTCATAGAATATGCAGGTGTAGCAGATAGATATGATCGCCAAGGGGATGAAGTACATTGCGCACAGACACACCACGTTGTATGCCAATTCCTGGTGTTGATTCGCAAAGGCTCCGAACGACACGCATTGTTCAAAATCGGGAACGTCTGGATGCTTCATTACACGGAATACTAGACTCTGAAACAAACATTTTAGAATTGTTTTTTACTTATCAAAACTGCTAGCAATGATGTCTGTACTAATAACTAGTTCACACAGAGAACTTCATATAATCCTTTTTTTACTTATTATTTATGTTTCTCACCGCTAAAACCTTCCCTGAACTTTCACAAATATATCAACAACAAAATTCCAGTCCAGCCATTCACAAGTTTTTGCGAGACTAACGAATAACCATACATTGTTATATTATATTAGATTAGATAGATTATATAAAAGCGTCTCTCTACAGCTATGAATGCTGACCTTGAATGCGCAGTTGTCATTTTATGAGTCCGTCTTCGTCTGTTTGTATAGCACGACGCGATAAAAATACATGTACTCCCACACTATTGTTGCTGAGCGCTCATAACTCGCGACGGCACGTGTTAAGGTGACCAGCCAAATCCAGTTGTATCAGATGCCGACTTTGGCAATGAATTCTGGGTGAGATTTAAAATTTCCTCCAGTGAACTTGATTTAAAATTTTAATTACTAACCTAATGTAATACGAGATACTCCGTCTCACTCTCGAATTGCAAAGTCGGGTCACCTTTGTATTGAATACACTCAATAATATCAACTTTACCTGATACATTATACTTTTCTTTCAAAGCTCTACCACATAATATGTTATCGATACATCCGAAAATTCCATATAGAATTTCTCTCGGCCATGAAAGAGTATCTTGTCACAAATACGGAATTATTTATCTGTGAGCGTATATCTTTTGCCGTCTTATTCATACAATACTAGCTTCAGCATAGACAGCCTCGTTGGTCTTATGGTCGGAAACGCTACTACGAAACACCAAGCCCTAGGTTCGTTCCCAGAGTCGACAATGTGTAATTAGATTTTTACATGAGATTTTTTTAAATTTGTTTGTGTATATGCTTTCATATCCTTTAAGTGAAAAGCTGTTAATTTGGTATTACAAACAGACACTTCAATTTCTTTTATGCGTATAGATTCAATGAATAAGACACGAATACAAAACCACACCCTGTGTGGCCTATATACACCCTGAAAGCCAATTATAAAATACTGGTGCTTTTAAAATCGGATGAGTAGTTTCAAAGATAACTTTCTACATACAAATAATTAAGCCTTTAGTCTTATAATAAATAAAAATATATCTAAAATATCTACGCCTTCTATTTAAATGTAAATTCACAAACATAAAATAATATACATACATATGCTCACGCCTGTATCCCATGGGGGTAGGCAGAGACCACTGTTTGCCACATGCTACGATCCTTACATACTTCTTTCGCTTCATCCACATTCATGCATCTCTTCATACACTTTCTTCGGTTACGAGTGCTCCGAATTTGACCTTTCTGAAAAATACTACTAATTTGGTCATAGTAGTTCTTCCTTGGACGCCCTCTAACGACACTTCCGGTCACATTCGCTCTATAAATTTCTTTCGTTAATCGCCTTTCACTCATCCTTTCGATATGTCCAAACCATCTCAACATACTTTTTTCAATTCTGGTCACCACATCATTCTTCAACTTGCAACTGTCTCTTATCACACTATTTTTCATACGATCTACAATGGTGACCCCACACATACTTCGTAACGACCGCATTTCCACTGCATTCACTCTACTTTCATGTTTCTTCTGCCAGACCCAACATTCACTTCCATACATCAGAGTAGGTACTAGCACCCCGTTATGAATGGCCAGGCGCGCATTTTTTGTTATTGACTGGCCACTCATCACGGCGTGCAGGGCACCATTTACCTTGTTTCCCGCAGACACTCTCCTTTCTATATCACTATCGCATTTACCATCTCTTGCAAACACACTTCCCAAATACACAAATTCATTCACTTGTTCTACTTTCGTACCTTCTATCATAATATTACAATCCGTAATCATTTCCTCTCTTTCTATCACCATAACTTTCGTCTTACTTACATTTATTTTCATTCCTTTCTTCTTAAAAGCCTCATTCATCACATTCAACATGTTCTGCAGCTCTGCCGCCGACGGCGCAAGTAAAACTTGATCGTCGGCGTACAGAAGACACTTAACACGTAGTTCATTAATTCTAAGTCCACACTCCATATCTTTCAGATTTGTCAAACAGCTGTCCATATAGAGATTAAAAAGCCATGGCGACGCTACACATCCCTGTCTGACTCCCTTCGAGATGTGGAACCATTCTGAGAGCGCCCCATTCACCCTGATGCAGGCTTTAGAGTTTACATAGAGGGACTCTAAAGCCCGCACCAAGCGGCCGTGAACCCCAAATGCAGACAGCGTAGACCACAGTTCATCCCTTGGCACTCGATCATATGCCTTCTCCAGGTCAACGAAGGCGCAGTACACTTTTTCGGCTTTCGCCAAGTGCTTCTCTGATATGCACCTTAAGGAGAAGATCTGATCTATGCACCCCATTCCTCTTCTGAATCCTGCTTGCGCATCCCACAATCGTTCATCTGTTTCATTTGTTACTCTTTCAATTAAGACCTTTGCATATAATTTACCGACGACGCTCAGAAGACTTATGCCACGGTAGTTTTTGCATTCCTGGTGTGACCCTTTACCCTTATAGAGTGGCACGATCACGGCTTTGCACCAGTCATCTGGCACTTGGCCATCCCGCCAGCATCTATTAAAAAGCAGCCACAGCAGTTTTGCCACAATACCTTCGCCGCTCCTCAGCATTTCGACGGTAATCCTATCATACCCTGCAGCCTTACCCAATTTCATACTTTTCATCGCTTTCATTATTTCATCTTCCGTAATCTCATCGCCTGCATCTTGTGAGTGGGTGGTCTGTAACGGCTCTCGGTTGTTGTCAGTACCATCCTCACCACACTCAAACAGATCTTCAAAGTAGTTTTTCCAGCGATGCAGAACTTCCCTTTCATTGCTCAACATTTCTCCATCTTCTCCTTTTATAATGTTTAACTTTGATGCCCCCGTCGTTCCCCGGGCCAATCTAACCTGTTTCCAGAACAGTTTTAGGTTGGCCCGAAAGTCGTCAGACAGCTTCTTGTCAAACTTCTCTTTCATACCTTTCTTCTTATGCTCAACTACTTTCTTAACCCTCTTTTTTGCTTCCGCATACAAGGCCTTTGCATTCACTATCCGTCTTGCACCCTCAACACCATCCATACTTCTATCTGCTTTCATAGCCAAGAGATCCATCCACGCCTTTTTTTTTACCTCCACAACTTTTTTAACATCATCATCCCACCAATTGCCATCCATCGTTCTTCCTTTCCTCCTTGTCACTTCCCCACATACCTTAGTCGCTGCTGCAACTATGCCGGTCTTAATCGCCTTCCATACATCATCCATACTTCCCTCAAATGACTTCTCCCATAGGTGAGATGTTCTTTCATCCAGCTCTTTCATATATTCTCCTTTCAAATCTGCGTCTTGTAGCCTCTCGACCCGGATGCGCCTAAGACTAGTAGTCGACTTCTTACTTCTATGTCGCCAGGTCCGGAACAGACCACTAATCCTGCTAGTGACCAGATAGTGATCTGTTCCGGTACTGACTCCACGAAAACTTCTTGTGTCGACCACTTTGCTCCGGAGTCTTTGGTGAAAATAATATCTTTAAAATATTTGAGAAGCATATTTAATAAGTAGGCGGTATTTTTGCAAAAACTGAGATATCAAAATCAGTTACAATTTTATTAAACGGAACTGAGTACTGATTTCTACTTACCGCTAATAAAAAACGAAGCTAAATTTTTTACTTCGAGACAAAGTTGGAAAATCAATTAGTGCTAACTCACAAACAGATTTGCCGGATTCTGAAAAGGTAATGAAATTTACTTAATATTTTAATGGAATCGGAAACCAGTTTTTGACTTTATAAAGTTAAATATTTAGTATTTAAATCAAGTTTTATATACAACTGAATTAACATGACATGTAATGTAAATTTCTAGGCCGTAATTTAAAGATTTTTCTTTCAATAATATGTTTTCATTAAAACAACATTTTTATTTACATAAATAATGCAAGTAGGTATAGTTGTCAAAATCGGAGTCAGACAGACAGAGATACACTTTCCCACATATAATAATACTAGCTGTGCCCCGCGGTTTTACCCACGAAAAGTTAATTTCATTGGTGACCCGCGTAACTATGTTATTTTTAAATAAAAGTAGCGGAGGTAAGCCGGAACAAACAGACATACAGACACAGAAATTATTTAAAATTCGTTTTTCTATGTCAGTATATATACATTTAGTGAAATGCTATTTTTTTGGAGTGACAAACTGACACTTACTGATTAGGACATATTAGTATATAATAATGCTTTTACATACGGATGCTGATAAGCAATAATGTGTCAACCCACAAAAAGTCAAATTCAAAGGTTTTGATATATTTTGATAATGCATCACGTATTTAACATTCTAAAAAAGTGTTTCAAGTCATCTGAAACATAAAAGTACGTAAAAAATGGATTTATGTCATAAAACAAATCTTAAATCACGTATACAATCATCTTAAGACGCCATTTTCTCAAAACCAAGTTTATGCGGGTTGACACATTATTGCTTATCTGCATCCATACATCATCTACGAGGTACCTATTATAGCATGCTAATTTCGTAAAGAGGTTTTTTTTCCAGAAACTTGATTTATAGCCAGTGCTTTCTTCTTCGTGGAATGTAGAAATCTGAAACATTTCCTTTGAAGAGCCTGTATTATCAAAATACAAATTCCCAGTATTCCAGAACCATAGGCTTTGGAGCTTTTGACTTTTCTTTGATATATACCAGAACATAACATACCTAAGTATCTATACGAAAATAGTACAGAGAGAGTTGGTTTTGAAACCGATATAAATATAGGTGAGAGCCGTGGTGGCCTTGAGGTTTGAGCAGTCGCCTGCTACGCAAGCGACGCAAGTTCGAATCCCAGCGGGGATTAGGAAACCTGCAAATTTCCGAGAAGTAATTCAATGACGTATGTACTTTACATACGTGTCTGAGACGGCGATGGACTCACCATCTGACACGTTGTCACTTAATCATCTTCGGTGAAAAGTGGGTGTTGTGGTTACAACTCCTCTGCTCCTTCGGAGAATACAGGCGTGAGCATATGTGTGTATAAATATAGGTTCAAACTGCGGTGGGTATACGATAGTTAAGCTAGCTAATATGAGGTGCATTGATCTTAACCCTTTGAGGGATCTTATAGATTGAGGGATCTTAGTTCTTGTTAACGATAACTCGCGGTCGCGGTTGTGAAATGTTAAATATACACCCAAACCCATACAGTGTTGTGATCCAAGAGGGAGATGTACTTGAAACATTTGACATTAGGTACATACATATCGCACCCTCAGAACGAAAGGTCCTTTCAAAAATCTATTTTTTTTGGAAGTAATCAAAGATCGAATTGAATCTATAACTTACTTATACAAGGTTATACCCAGCTGGCTTTGAATGATGTTGAAAACTACTTATATTGATTTATTTAATGTAATTATTTATGGTTTGAATTATTATTTTTATATGTGAAAAGTTACAGTTACTTTCACTGCTCTCGCACTAATTTAAATCAGTTACTAGCTATCGTCTCAGAAGTAATTTTTACATACATACATATGCTCACGCCTGTATTCCCCGAAGGGGTAGGCAGAAGTGTTGTAATCACAACACCTTCTTTTCACAGAAGATGATTAAGTGGCCAACGTGACAGATGGTGAGTCCATCGCCGTCTCAGACACTTTACGTACGTCATTGAATTACTTCTCAGAAATATGAAGGTTTCCTCACGATGTTTTCCTTCACCGTAAAGCACGTGGTGTGAAATCACTGTCCATAAGTTTTTTTAGAAAAACTCATTGGTATTGGCCCCGCTGGGATTCGAACTTGCGTCGCTTGCGTAGCAGGCTACTTCTCAAACCTCAAGGCCACCACAGCTCTTACGTAATTTTTTGGTTGTTTTATGGCGCTTGCGTAAAAAATACATACGCAGGGGGCTTACTATCATCGGTTCAGGCAAAGCGTATTATGCAATTCTGAGCTTTGATGTTTCCTTTTCTTACCGTAAAATTAAACGTCAAAGCTGAGAAGTTCTTAATACCTAATATCACAGTTGGCCCCCAGTTACCCGCACTATTTTCGCTGAGCGCTCAAAACACGTAATGGCTCCTTTGCCGCATATAATGACGTAACGTGATCTAAGTAATATATTGTACGTATAATACTGTATCGTAAGTGATCCTTGTACAAATAAATAAACAACCACACGACCCACACCATTAAAAACATATTTACCCGAGTTTAATTAACTGATAAGCGCCAACCCTAGCGATTCATAATCATGATCTATTGTATTAGCCGAAGCGAGCAATAAATATTTATTACCTGTGGTAAACTACACAAAAGAGCAATTATCCAGGCCACAGTCAGCATCATCTTGCTTCTCTTTCGCGCAATCGCCAGTCTCAAGGGATAGATTATTGCGAAGAATCTGAAACAAAGGATTTTTGTTATAATATTTACCTGGATAATAGGCTTTACTTTCATTCTATTACAGATTTACACTGATAAAATACGTCTTAAAAGTTCAAACTGTTAATTTTGATGGACAGACTAGAAGTAATTAATGTCAGAAGTAATCACACCGGGTTATTTAGTTCCAAAACAAAAGAACAGCTTTAAATAAATATCTATTAACTAAAGATGCTAGTAAATCATACTTAGATATGGTTACTATGTTACTTGTGTGTTATCATACGAATCTATACAGATAAATTAAATTGAAATGTCTGTTTGTAATTCCAAAATGTATATGAAAGGATATACGGTACTGAAATGAAAAAAACACTTTGAACACACTCCGAAACGTCTTTCAATGCTAATAACTCGATTTTTACGCTAATATAAAAATTAGCTAATGTTACAAAGAGTATGACAGGCTACTTGTATTTAAAAAAAGGTTACGCGGATAAAACCGCGGGGCACAGCTAGCATAAATTCTAACCTAATGCTTACTTCACTAATCTTCCTATCACTTACTGTTTATATGAAAATGTACATTATAACAATATGCTTTCCGGGAGCAGCGGAAATTATTTTTACAAAGACATTATTTAACCCTCTTGAAGATTTACTTCCCCTGCCAATGTACCTTGTTATGATATGTATATCGCATGTATTTCAAGGCTTAACTGAATCAAAACAAAGATACGGCCACAGTTTAAATATACTCGTAGCTTACACTAGCTATGGTCTTTGCCATGCAGGTTCATCCGCGTTTTGATTTCATTCCAGCGGAACCTACTGTTTTTAAATAAAAGCAGTTACTCCCTGTAACATTACCTATCGGCCAGTGAAAGTTCTATTAAAATCGGTAAAGCCGTTTTAGAGATGACTTGGAATAAACAGAGAGACAGGGAAAAAAAATTATTTTAGTTTTTTTTAGTCAGTACCGTATATACTTTGATATGCATTTAGTGAAAAGCTGTTATTTTGGAATTACAAACAGACACGTCAAATTTATTCATAAAGAAACAAAGTTTGAAGTTTTTGGAGTGTAATAAGGTTTTGAGTATTGTTAAGTTTCATTCTAATCTCTAGTACTAAAAAAGTATACGTAACATTTCGACCGATCCTAGCAGTCATAAGTCTTACGTCCAACTAATAAATTTAACTATAACGAGTACGAGTCTATATATAAAATTCAAAGTCCTGACCTATACAGCGACGCACAGCCTAAACCGCTAATCCTGGACACATGAAATTTGGAGGGTGTGTCTTTCGTAAAGCATGGATATACCAAAATAAAAGAGTTTTTCGGAGTTCCACCCCTTAAGGGGCTAAATGGGGTTTGAAAGTTTGTGTGCGAAATTAAAGAACTGTGGTGGCCTTGAGATTTGAGCAGTCGCCTGCTATGCAAACTTCTAAAAAACTTATGTACAGTGAGTGACAGAAACATCGTGAGGAAACCTGCATATTTCTGAGAAGTAATTCAATGAAGTATGTAAAGTGTCTGAGACGGCGAAGGACTCACCATCTGTCACGTTGGCACTTAATCATCTTCGGTGAAAAGTGGATGTTGTGATTACAACACCTCTGCCTACCCCTTCGGGGAATACAGGCGTGAGCATATGTATGTGCGAAATTATACTACCTCGTAACCACAAGCGCAAGCTAGTTTTTACATTGGTTTAAAAGTCGTTCCATCTCTTTTTGTGATACGAATTTCAAATGGGATGGACATAGTTTTATGTCTAGTCTTGGTTTGAACCATGTTTTGTTATAAGGAGGATAATAACTTACCTATCAAGTGATATGCAGACCAATACATTTGAGGACAGGTATAATCCAAACGCTCTCAGAACTAGACACAGCTTGCATGCCAAGTTGCCCGCTAGCCATGCGTTTGTAGTACGCCAACTGATCTGTGAACATACAACATTATTTATATATGCAGATATAAAGATAAATAAAATTTAAATGACTGTGCCGGACCCTTTTTTTTTCAAATTAAAGTACGTTATTCTTTGTAACATTAGCTGTCAGTGACATTCTGGTTAAAGTCGGTCGAAATCCCTCCTGCTCACGACTGTATTCCCCGAAGGGGTAGGCTGGAGGTGTTGTAATAACAACACACACTTTTCACCGAAGTTTTTTGAGTGCCAACGTGACAGTTGGTGAGTAAATTGTCGCCTCAGGCACTATACATACGTCTTCGAATTACTTCTTAGACATGCAGGTTTCCTCAAAATGTTTTTTTCATCGTAAAGCACGTTGTGTGAAATCAATGCACATAAGTTTTTTTTTTAAACTTATTGGTGCAGGTAGGATTTGAACTTGCGTCGATTGTGTAGCGGGCGACTGCTTAAACCTCACGGCTCTCATCATAAGGGTTTAATTTCTGAAAACTCCTCAGTTGATATCTCACAAAGAGAATACTCCAAATAAATTGCTTCTAGAACCAGCGGCTCAGGCTGCACTTTGATATATCAGTCAGTCCGTCAGGACTTTGCATTGTAGACAAATAGATCCATATCACAGTATATATATGAGCTTACTAAAAGCAGTACTGTATCCAGGAACAAAGCGTTCGAAATGACACTCACACAGACGCCTAGGCGTAATGTTAGTATGTCATTTACGGTTTTACGGACATTTTTCTGAATTTCAAATGGACAATTCGACATTACTTTGACAGTAAATTAAGGAGTAAACTTTAAGAGACAACCCTCACGTTCGATGGGGCTCATTTCTTCTTATTTAAAAAAAATATCTGGATTCCATACTGCTTAGAAAGGTAATATTATATGCTGTGTCTATATTACGTTGTGCTACGTCACGGCTTCGACCATCTTACTGCGACATATAGATATTGAAACCGCTTTTTCGTTCACACTACTACGAGGAGAAAATCCAATCCATCTCCCTCACACGAAAGAGCTGTAATTGATCATTCATATACGCCTCAACCACTTGTCGTTAAATGTATATATAACGCGACATTTAAAAAAATCAACCCTTACTTAGTCGAATGTTATTACCGTATTAAAAAAAAACAAAAAATTTAAGCGGGTCTTTCGGTGTTTACCAAATTAAATGATTTTTCAAAACTATTTCAGGTTGTTTATACAAAAATAATAAAGAAAAATAATTCTTAGTTTTATCCAATATTCATACATACAAACATATGCGCACGCGTGAATTCCCCAAAGGGGTAAGTAGAGGTGGTGGTGTGATGTGAGTCTATCGCCGTCTCAGACACATCTTTGAAATACTTCTCAGACATATGCAGGTTTCCTCACGATGTTTTCCTTCATGTAAAGCAAGCACGTGTCTGAAATCACTGACCATAAGTACAGGCCCAGGCAGATGGTAAGCGGTATAGCTATCACTTGCTGCTGACCATAGACTAGGCCGTAGACTTGATTGGTTAAAATCAATATTCAAAATATCGTTATTTGATTAGACTTAAACAAAACACTTTCGAATCGCCAGAATGACATGATTATAAATATTACCACCTCGGCATAAATGTTATTAAATAAATATAAATGCATCCATATTGATTCATTTATCCAGCAATGAGAGAGTAAACAAACATTTAAGCATTCACATTATTAGAACTAGGGTTTATTAAACTAATAAACCGGTTTGAAGATACAGAGAATTTAAGCCTTCTTTTAATTTTTTTATTTAAAACACGAAATAACAGCTTATTGATGTTAAATCAGAAGATTTAGGATAAATATCCTCTTTCAATGCACCTTTTATTAAAAAATATAGTGGATTAATTCAACAAACGCATTCTGAAAACTAAGACGGTAAGCGATATCCATTCTTAATTTAATTTGGCATTAAGAATTTCACAAAACAATGATAATATTTTTTTTTTCATTACTATAAAAAGTTATTTTTGCACAAAGTATTCGCCACTCTTCACTCGCCATCAATGTACATACATACATATGCTCACGCCTGTATTCCCCGAAGGGGTAGGCAGAGGTGTTATAATAATAACATAAAAACAGCCCCATTTCACCGAAGATGATTAAGTGCCAATGTGACAGATGGTGAGTCTATCGCCGTCTCGGGCACTACACATACGTCTTTGAATTACTTCTCAGGCATATGCAGGTTTCTTCACGATGTTCTCCTTCACCGTAAAGCTTGCGTAGCAGACGACTGAATGACGGACTATGATTATTCAAATCATACCAATTGTTCTTGATATTAACGCGTTCAAGCAAAGAAACTAACACTTCACCTTAATATATTAGTATAGATATAGTAATTTTGGATATTCAACTATATAACAACTACACATACATACGTATACAGATAAAGAAAATTGAAGTGTCTGTTTTTAATTAACTCCACTATTCGTAGATAAATCCATTATTATTGTTATAGAAAGTGGAGGAAAGTCGTTTAGCAAAGATATATATGTAGTATAAAATAGACGTGTTTGTATCTCTGAGGTATTAAACGTTTAATACAATTAATCTGAGAAATTTAAGTTGGGAAAGGCCTTATGTTTCGTATGATTGACATATTCCCTAAAGGCAAATAGTATAGTCCTTAGATTGATGAAATGAAATTTACTTACAATTGATTAGCAACGAAATGATTTATCTTGAATTAGATGTAAGTCGCGGTTTTACACGCGTGTTACATATTGATATATTTCCCGTTTTTTTAACATCTTCCATTGATGTTTATCCCTTGTTAGTCGTAGCGTTACAATGCCTAAAGCCTTCTTCTGTAAGGTGCAGGGTACAGACTCCTATCGGGTACCTCTCTAGAACCGAGATTTCACATTCACTATAGTGAAGGCAAACTTCGTGAGGCAACTTATTATTATATTAATGTGTCTTATTTCAAAGATGTCGATGAACTCACCACCAGTCAAGTTTATGCTTAATTCTCTTTGATGAAAATTTGGTGATATAACACCTCTACCTACCCCTAGAAAACCCACATGGGAAGGTGTGAGTATATTTAATTGGTAACAAGTATCAGTAATATGTAATTAGAACCCTCATTTGTATTCACTCCCATTCTAGCCATATCATTTTTCACAATCCATCCATAGTTTCTTTACCGTCATCATTATAACTA
This sequence comes from Watsonalla binaria, assembly GCA_929442735.1. NCBI lineage: Eukaryota > Metazoa > Arthropoda > Insecta > Lepidoptera > Drepanidae > Watsonalla > Watsonalla binaria. Next base: position 7,392,815 of record OV838932.1, read on the forward strand.
GCACTTCCAATACAAATGTAAGTAAACACACTTATTACGAAAATACTGTGTAGAGCAAAATTCCATTTCTGTGGAAAGTTTAACGTAAACTTTCCAATTTAAGGGTAATTATGGAAACAATACATCTCACTCTGTTGGTTGTAAGACATAAAATTACCTTTGAAGGATATGCGGCGGTGGAAATGATCAATATCGAATATACATACATACACATACTTATGCTCAGGCCTGTATTCCATGGCTGAGACTATCGTTTGCCACATGCTACGATCCTTACATACTTCTTTCGATTCATCGATGCACATCTTCATACACTTCCTTCGGTTATGAGTGCTCTTTTCTGGAAAACATTACCATTTGCTCATAGTGGTTCTTCCTTGGACGCCCTCTACCGACACTTCCGCTCACTTTCGCTCTATAAACGTGTTTCGTTAATCATCTCGTTTCGATATATCCAAACCATCTCAACATAGTTCTTTCAATTTTGGTCACCACATCATTCTTCAACTTGCAACTGTCTTTTATAACACTAATTTTCATTTGATCTACTAGGGTGATTGGATATACCTTATAACATAACATCGCTGAAGAAGATCTTTGGTCTAATAGTAGTTCCATGTCTTTTGTATGGGTGGCATCTTGCAACTGAATTTTAAACCTTTAACCATTTAAGCTGAAATTTGCTGAAGAATAAAAGGGCTTGCAGACGCTTACAAGAAAGCTTGTTTGAAAAAAAATACCACAAATGTATAGTGACACAGATTTCAAAAGGGACGAATATATGTAGTTCTAGTCCCAGTTTAGTCTAGTCTCGGTTAAAACCATGTTTTGTAATAAAGGGGTTTAGGTCAAAATTAGAGTACCTTTCAGTCAGAGATATATTGACCTTTGCATAGTGACTGGTGACCGTACGAATATTCGAATAACAACCCCAAATTCCGCAATTCATATCGAACCAAACTCTCTCCAATGGTCATGTTCGTAGTACCTCTCTATAGATATATTCTGTTCATTCAGATACCCCAGATATTGGAATATCGAGAGATAGACGAGTTATTCACTAGTTTGACCCTAACGGTTTTTTTTAAGTAGTCTTAATTACACCCTGTAACATTTACTCAGGTCGGTGAAAGTCGTTTCGGAGATTGGCTGGAATAAACAGACAGACAGACATCCTGAAATGACCTGAAATCGGGTTTGGTCGGTAACATAGTCAAACTATACACTAACATAGGTTTCCTAGCAATGTTTTCCTTCACCGTAAATATTATGATTCATTAAAAAAAACATGAGTTCCTGCTACGTATTAGCGACTGCTCCAACTCCTCAAACAGTGGTATAATGAATAAATTGCCACATTTTTTAACCTTAACGTAACCACGAATGCCCTATATATCCTACTCCACGGAAAAAGCTAATCAGGAAAATTTTATTCTCATGTTATAATTATGAATGTGGATGGTTACAAGAGATGGTGAAGACCTAAGAAACTATAGATGGATTGTGTGAAAGATGATATGGCTAGAATGGGAGTGAATAAAGCGTAAAATGATAGCTGATAAAGCTTAATGGAAGCCGACCCAACTAAAATGGGATGCGAGCAGGAGGATGATAAAAATTCTCACCTCAAGTGGTATGACAAAGAAGCTGACAATCATATCCGCAACAACTAGATGCGTCATGAGTAGGTTGACTCGAGACTTCCTTCGGCGCGAGCGCATCAGAGAGGCAAATACGCCCACATTACCAATCGCTCCGACAACAAGAAGAACACTATACACTCCTATCACAAAACCCTGCTCCGGCGCAGTTATCGTGACCGCGCGTTTGGTAGCATTAACTAATTCTTCTGGCATATCCATATTGAAGTAATCTTTGAAACTTAATTCTATTGAAGATGTAGATGATTCAGAGTGCAACATTTTTATAAATTTATAACTTTTTTTTTGGTTAATAATTTTGTAATCTTATATTTAATTTGCAATTCACATAAATTTTATAATTTTATTATTATAATTTTAAATTAACACTTATTTTTTTTCGTATATTATTTAATCACAACTATTAATTTTCCACTTTTCACAACACCGATTACTTTAGCATCCTAAAAAATAATTAAATCACTTGAGGAGTATAGACTTCAAGTCTTCGTATAAACTAAAATGTGAACGAAACTTCTACCACTTAAACTCACATTACTTAAAAACTTTGTCCGTCTCGCGTAGCGGCCTACGGCGTAGCGCTACGAGGCGTGTGCTCGCTATAAATCTGTAGCACTTAATGTCGTAGCTCGTAGCGGGGTTGGGAGGCTGCGTCGCTTGAATCAGAGAATCTTTCTCAATGGCGTAAGTATAGTGGAAATATGAAAGAGTGGTTTCTATTTTCTTTCGTTTCATTGGTTGGAAGAATATTTACATAAGACGGAAATAAATGTATGCTTTTATTGATAGAAGAATAAGTAAATAAGTACCGATATGGATGGAAAACAATACATAATAATAAAGGCCGACCGAAATAAATTGATATGCGTTTGAATAATATGCGACGCAATTAGAGCTGTTGAGCTGAGTGGAAGTTCAAAGCACGAAACACATTGAATATATATTTATTATCTACTAAAACAATTATCTTTACCAAAGAGCGATTTTTTACGAAGGAAAATTCGAGGAAGGTCGTCGCTTTAATGATTCGTTAAGAACTTTTTTAACCGATATAATAATGCCAAAATAAGCCCAAGCACGTCGTCTGGTAGAAGCTGCGTGACAAGCGGGCTGGGGCTTTTCTCGCTCAGAGAATCAGCATTGCTATTCAACGTGGCAATGGTGCCAGCCTTCTTGGCACGATCCCGAGAGACACCGATTTGGGCTAAGTTTTCTACTTGTAAATAGTTTTAAGTACTTAATACAAAAAATAATAAACAGTGTTATAAAAAAAAATAACAAATAACCCAAATGATAATACAAATGTTCATGCATGTATTCCCCGAAGGAGTAGGAAATCACTGCACATAAGTTTTAACTCATTGGTACAGGCCGCTGGGATTCGAACCTGCGTCGCTTGCGTAACAGGCGACTAATTAAACCCCAAGGTCACGTCTCTTTATGTAATACAATAATGGGGAAAGAACAAATTCTGAGGGATACGTCTTAGAAATAATGTGTATAAATAGTGCCTGAGACGTCGACTCGCCATCTGTCACGTCAACATCTAATAATGTTATGTAATAAGATATTTGCTGTAGAATATATAATTCTATTATAATACAATGGTGAGAAAAACACCTCTCGTATTGAGACAAAAGATTGATTGAAATTCTATGAAATGTAACCCTTATTATATTTGTACGTATAATTACGTACATCGTTGTTATACAACATAACAAATATTACTGGAGGAACAAATGAGGTTTCATTGTGCTCCGGTTACGGCGCCCTCGCACCCAAATCATTAAAAGACAGATTTGGAAATACGCTCTGCTTACTAATTGAGTAAACGCGGTACTCAGTTCTATATACATCAAATAAGGTCTACAATGGATTGCGTTGTATAATCTTGGAGAACTATGGGGTCAGCGTTGCCAACTCTACGTCTTTTTACGTAGTTTTACGTATTTAAGGCCTTTCCTGCAACTTGACCCCCAGAGTACGTACGTATGCTCACGCCTGTATTCCCCGAAGGGGTAGGCAGAGGTTTTGTAATAACAACACCCACTTTTCACCGAAGATGATTAAGTGCCAACTTGACAGACGGTGAGTCCATCGCCGTCTCAGACACTTTACATACGTCATTGAATTACTTCTCAGAAATATGCAGGTTTCCTTCCTCACGATGTTTTCCTTCACCGTAAAGCACGTGGTGTGAAATCCCAGTCCCAGAGTATTATTTAACTAATTTGTAAAATAGCTCTATAACCTATAACTTCATGAAAAAAATTAAGTAACGATACGTTTCATGACTAACGCACACTCAATTCGCCTTGTCACACAACAAGAAAGTAAATACTTACTGCGACTTAGATTTTTTAGATATTTCCTATAGGTACCCAACAAGAGGTATTGCGACCAAACTAAAACTAGCAGCTTGATGAAAGTACGTAGATCAACTACCTTTTTTTTTAAATGTTTTTAGAAATACTACGTATTTGCCAAACACCGTCTACGCATTTTTCAAATCTGAGTTGGCAACACTGTATGGGTATTTTTGAGGGACACGTGTGTGAATTTGTGTAGGTGTGGGTAAAGAGTCAGTAACCTTTCTAAATAGCAAGTGTCCGATATTATGTTCAGTTACTCTAACTAACCGTTGTAACTAATGTTTCGACATTAAATTAATGTATTCGTTATTTAATTTATGCCGCGTAGGCACTTATGAAAGTCTAAACAAATTACGACCAGTTCATTTAACTTATCACAATGATAGTTCAGCTGTGCGACAGTGACAAACCTATACACGTCATACATATCTGTCTCATATATATTAAGTTAATCTAAGACCTAAGAAACGATGGATGGATTATGTGAAAGATGATATGGCTAAAATAGGAGTGAATACAGATATGACGGCTGATAGAGAGATTTGGAAGAGAAGAACACATTGCGCCGACCCCAAATAACATGGGAAAAGGGCAGGAGGATGATGATGATGATGATATATTAAGTTAATCTATCATGGCAATAAGAGCTCGTGGTAAGGGTCCTATTCGTAGGAAATTAGTTGGATGGGTGACCCGAGTTTCCGTGACTCCAGAGAGCACTTTAAGTCGTCAGTCTCTATTGCCAATTGTTACAGGTCAGTCTGAGGCCCAAGAAAGTCTGTAAACTGGTTTAGTCCAGATTGCCGATTTTCTCGTAGTAGAGGTTGCAAAATTCAGATGACGGTCGCATTGTTTCAAAATTTCGTGACATCGAGTTGAATCCAGTGCCGACCTCAACTATATATGGGATAAGGCTAGAGAGATGAGTTAGTAATCTAACCTTATTTGGATGCAGATAAGCAATAATGTGTCAACCCGCATAAACTTGGTTTTGAGAAAATGGCGTCTTAAGATGATTGTATACGTCATTTAAGATTTGTTTTATGACATAAATCCATTTTTTACGTACTTTTATGTTTTAGATGACTTGAAACACTTTTTTAGAATGTTAAATACGTGATGCATTATCAAAATATATCAAAACCTTTGAATTTGACTTTTTGTGGGTTGACACATTATTGCTTATCAGTATCCATATATGGGATAAGGCTAGAGAGATGAGTTAGTAATGTAACCTTATTTATCCTAGACGTGTTCACTATCACGTCTTCGTTGTTTCATGCATCATATTTTATGCAAAACAAACACGAAATTACACCTTGTTTTATTATATTAAATTACAAAACAATGTATCGCAACCAACAAGTTCTAACAAGGGCTCTCTCCGATTTTGTAAGTTCTCATCAAAGTATGCGAGTTCAGTTAAGAACGGGTTGTCAATACCTCCTAATTAATAAAATATTCACCACGACACAAAATTGGAATAAGGTTGAAAATTAAAACAGATTATTCAGGCTTTTTTATGTTTTAGGCCTTGGTAATCCGCTTTTGTAAAATCATAGCTACAGTTGTGGCATTAACGACATTAAAAAAAGTCTTGGTAGTCGTGGAGTTTGAGCAGGCGCATGCTAAGCAAGCGATGCAAGTTCGAATCCCAGCGAAGCATGTACCAGTGAGTTTTTCTAAAAACTTATGTGCAGTGCAACACCACGTGCTTTACGGTGAAGGAGAACACCGTGAAGAAACCTGCATATGTCTGAGAAGTAATTCAAAAGTCATATGGTAGGTGCCTGAGACAGCGGTAGACTCACCATCTATCACGTTGGCATGTGCTGGCAAAATTAGACCTTATTATCCTATAAAGCCTACTACATATAAGTATTTTGACTAGACTTACGATAGGCCTAGTCGAAGCAACAGACTCTCGCGCTTGCACTAATAGTAGCGATACAAAATGTAAATGTGCCGTGGTCGCCTCGGGGTTTTCAGCAGTCGCCTGCTACGCAAGCGACGCAAGTTCGAATCCCAGCGGGGCCTGTACCAATGAGCTTTTCTAAAAAACTTATTTACAGTGATTTCACACCACGTGCTTTACGTTGAAGGAAAACATCGTGAGGAGACCTGCATATTTCTGAGAAGTAATTCAAAGACGTATGTATAGTGCCTGAGACGGCGATAGACTCACCATCTGTCACGTTGGCACTTAATCATCTTCGGTGAAAAGTGTGTGTGATTACAACACCTCTGCCTACCCCTTCGGGGAATACAGGCGTGAGCATATGTATGTATGGAAATTACATAAATCACTCTGACATACTTATCATTACCATACATTTCGTATCGTATTTACAAGCATAACATTATCGTCACGTTTCATGACGATAGCGTTACTTTGTCTGAAGGACCAGGTGCATGGCCTATCTTGGTCAGGTCAAAATTCCAACATTATTCTTAAATTCATACAAATAATATTATAATTGAGGCCGCGAACATGTCAAGGGAATCTTTTCAGCACCAGACGCTGACACGTGTCAAAACCTATCGATGTCTGAACCGAGTTCTATCCATTTGTCAATTTAATAGCTAAACACGAAACAAGGCCAGTCTACTTGACACATTTTCGAAGGATACAGATTTCATTGGATTTAGGTTAAGTTTTTTATCTGTAAATATTGTGTCGTATATATATATATATATATATATATACGACTATCTATAAGTATATACAAGATATATAAGTACACATACTAATGAATTCATATTTACAACTAGCTCTGCCCCGCAGTTTCACCCGCGTAGACTTAATTTCATGGGTGACCCGCAGAACCATAATGTTTTTTTCAAATAAAAGTAGGCTAAGTTACTCCTTGTGCCTGCCAGTGTAAGTCCCTACTGATGTATACATTTACATATCTGTACATTGAACACTAAAATCACAAATACATATACAGAGGTGTATGTTATACTACATCCACAATTCGCCACTGACTTATATAAAGTCACTTTAATAGAGAGCGAGCATTATTGCCACTAATCATTTACTGTAAAATAAATATTTTACATCTGTGGCTTAATTAACAATAACTTACTATAATGTAATCGCCGCATTGTTTCTTTATCTTCTTTTGTTTTGATTTTTTTACCATTTCCTGTTGTTTATGAGCTCGCTCACTCTCTATTCTCTTCTTGCCATGCCATATTTATATTATTTAAAATATTTCCCAAATACATTTTGCTCGACCCAGCGATCAAGCCCAGGACCTCGCGTTCCACAGTAGCATTTTGCGGCCTAGACTAGAGAGACTAGATCAACAAGGCATTAAAATCATAGCTAGACTATAAATAAAATAATCGGGCCCTTCTTTGAAATACTAAAACAATCTAATCAACACGTATCTCTCAATCAAATCGTCACTAATCAGTGCAATTTATCACAAACTGATAATGAGTCAAACTATACGCCACAACACAATAACATTATTTTAAACGTGCTAAGTTTAATATTACCAAGGAATCTATTGTCATTTTAGTCCATAGTGAATTTGATAAAGAAGTAAATAAGGTTGTGAAATATAACCCGTTTTGATTTCAATTGGATACAGAATTGGAATAGGAACCGAACATTCGAATTGTACATTTCAGAATGTGTTGATTGTCGGTGAGTCGTGATTGATTTTTTTGAGATATTTGTGATCTTTTCATTCCTAAGGTATTAAGTAAAGAAGATCCTAGTAAATTATTTTAACAATTTATTTATTTATCAGATGATATTATTATTTTGTCTCTCATTTAACTTAATAAGTACTCAAAAAGAAATGCGATTGAACACTATATCAATGAAGGGCCCGTTCCTATTGTTGGAATTGGTGTTAATATATACTGACTGAAAAAACTAATTTAAAAAAAAAACTCTGTATGTTTGTTTGTTCCGGCTACTCTCCTGATATATAATTATTATGTCCGATAATAATCGGCTGGACGGATTTTAACGGGAATTTGATAGCTAATGTTACAAGGAGTAGTTACTCCTTAGGCTTCTATTTATTAAAAACATATTAGGGTTCCGCGGGCCACATATAACATTATGTCTACCCGGGTGAAACCACAGGGCGCAGGTAGTATTCTAATAATTTAACTGATAAGTTTTAGTTCGAGTACTTATTTTAATGTTAAAGTTACTAGTCATTCCCAGTACATCTGTCTTTGTCATCAGCGAACTGATGACGGAGATGGATGTCTAGTAATTTCTCTATCCCATTTACAAAGATATATTTTCTCATTTCTTAAGATATTATATTGTTGAAAACATTTTGAAAGTCACACAATCGGTTATGATGCAAACTAGTTATGAATACACCGGGGATAAGGCAAAGCATTATAAACGGTATGTGAATGCATCTTTATCTATACAGATAAATAAAATTGAAGTATCTTACTAGTTCCAAATTAACAGCGTTTCACTAAATGCTCATGTAAATATATATATGGTATAAAATCTATGAGCCAGGGATTATACCATGACCTTTTATTGCAATGATAGTTGAACTCTTATTATGAGACAGGTGTATTTGACGTGTATACATCCGTCACTGTCACACAGCTTAAATATCAATGAGTATTCCTAAAAACTTATGTGCAGTGATTTCACACCACATGATTTACGATGAAGGAACACAACGTGAAGAATAAGTCTGAGAAGTAATTCAAAGACATATTTATAGTGCCTGTGACGGCGATAGACTTACCATCTGTCACGCTAGTACTTAATCACATTCGGAGAACAGTGGGTATTGTTATTACAACACCTCTGCCTAATCCTTCGGGGAATACAGGCATATGTTTGTATGTATGCTCAAAGTCAAACAATCGGTTATGTTAAACTTAATTTAATATATATATATACACACCTAAGAGTTGAAGCCAAAGCGTCATACACTTTACGTGAATGTATCTAATACTCTATTCAGATAAATAACCTATATGTGTCTTTCACTAATTCCAAATTCACAGCGTTTCACTAAATGCAATAAATGCAATATCAGTCTGTTCGTTACAGCTCTCAGAAACGGCTAGACCTACTGAGATTGTATGGTAAATAGCTATTATGAAGAGTAACTTACTTTTAATTAAGAAATAAAGTATATAAGCGCTTAACATAGTTTTTATCATAAATTTTAAAGGTTGATCCGCCACCGTTGTCACCGCGTGGTGACACCACAGCTAGTCATGTAATACTTCCACTTCCCTCTATGATGGTTGAGGAGGTCAATGGCTGGCATTCATGTCATACTTGTGAACAGGTGCTGCTTGTGGGGGCTGGTCATCTCAAGCTACGCATTTAGTTATAAGTAGATGTACTAGATTTTTAGTTATGTTAATTTTTATCGACATTTGTGCATTGGAACATTGTCCATGAGCTCACGGTTTTTTCAAATTATTTATTTTGTATTCTTTAAATTGTATAATATTTTTGAAAAGAGTAATTACTGAGTTTCTTGCCAGGTTCTTCTCAGTAAAAGGAACCTTCCGAACCTGGCGGTAGCATGTATAATCCTGTATAATTATGTCATTCTGACGATTTGAAAGTACTTTGTAAAAAGTCTAATCGAATAAAGATACTTTTGACTTTGACTTTGACTTTGAATATACCAGCTTTTACCTGTGGCCCGCTTTATGATTATAAAAGTATCCTTCGGGTTAAATATGTATTAATATTGTATATATTAAATACCTACAAGATGGTGCCTAGATCAGTTATCATCTGTCATAATGAATAAGTTTTCTAAAATCTGTAAATGAGGAGACCCTTCATGTTACATGTGACAGGACATTTTACCCATTAGTAATAGTAATATGGATAATTAGTTAGTGTCACTAAGGGTTAAGCCTACGTTTATACACTAATTCCCCAGTGGTTCAAATGGTAAATTGCCAATTCATAATCTAAATTCTAGAGTCATAAAGTTTGAAGCAAGGCTAAGGGCAAGGGTCGGGAATTTGTGGCTAGCGAGAAATGCCAAAATAATAACCTGACTGATGACTATTAAAGTTACATATGTCCGTCCTAGGGTCAAAGTTATCCTATAGCAAATAGTTCAGTGGTTTGGTCATACAAAAGTAACAGATTTCCTATTTAAAATATTGCAATGCGCTAAATACCATTTTTGCACTACTTTTTTACATTTGTGAAACCACGAGACTTTCACTGCCAGATGACTAATGATACAAGGAGTTAGACTTTAAAAAAATATTGAGAATAGAAACAAGGTTTCTGCGGTTAGTTTTATATAAAAGTAAAAAGTCTGTCCTCCAATTGTTTGAGTTAGTTCCAACGAAGTTAACATTTTGCTGAACAGAGGCCCTACTGTACTTCTTTATTACCAAGACTGTTTAACTTGCATTATGAGACAGATGTATATGACGTGTATATTATTATGAGTTAGTTAGTGTCTGTCTATCTGTTTGGCGCGAGGCGAATAAAAACATGACCAGTATCCCCACTATTTTTCGCTGCGCGTTCTATACTCGTGACGCGACGTGTATAAGTCTATCGCTGTCACACAGTGGAACTATGATGATGCAATAAGAATGTATGGTTAGGCCCCAGGTACCCTAACCTATCACGAGTTTACAGTTTTCTTCTCCTAGCAGTGACGTAAATAACTACAATACCTCGTATAGATATTATGGGTCTAGATAGAGTTAGAGACCCGAAAACGGTGCATGCAAAACTCATTATAAGGATTCTGTACACTTTTGTTCTTTTGTGGCTACCAGGACTTTTTATACATCAAGATATAATTGTTTCTAGATAATCTATAACAATGATACCGCATGTCGATAAAGAACCTATCGATAAACAAGAGGATGTTCTGCAGCTTGATGGTGAATATATCAATGGTAAGGTATATACAATAATTCTTTCTCGAATTCTTGCGGTTGCAGAACAAGGTCTTAGGTTTGATTTCCGGGTCGGGTAAAGTGTCATTAGGTTTTCCCATCGGTCTGGATTAGTGTCCGTTAATGGTTATAGGCTCGCCCCCTATTACATGGGATTAAACATAGCTGGCGATTTGTGGGTGTAGTATAAATATACTTTTGCCAGGCCTTCCGTGAATACAGGCGCGAATTACATACATTCATAATGTTATGTATGATTGTAATATCTTTAATGTTCCTACAAACCGTGCAGTTGCTCAGCCAATTGAGTTCAAATTCTATCTATGCTAAATCTAGACCCAGAAAGAGGGTGAATTGTTTTGGTATTAATACGAGTTTCATCTTTCAAGATTTATTTATATATTTTCTTCAAAAGCAAGTTACGGTAGAAACAAAAGAATTTAATATAAACAAGGAATTCGTTTAACATTCAGACATTTATAAGTGTTATATAGGCATTTGTAACTATTGAAGTGCCTAAATACACTCGGCTTCTTAATAAAATTGGATTGTAGATAATCTTGGAAATTTGTCTTTCTTTTGATCTTACCGTCTTTTTAATTAAAATATTATATATTTCCATATGAAACTTGATTTATTTTTCAGCCACAAAATGGTATGATCAGATACTATTAAATAGACCATTAAAGGTCATAATATTACTTCTTCTGGCGTCAGTACTGGCTCCACTATTGATTTATCGTTTCTTATTCTTCGAAAGCCTTGACATGCCTCCTTCAGATGGCTTTTCAATAGGATCATGTCTTGTACCAAGGCTTTCAAGATTAACCTGTGGCAAAGGAAACGTCTCTGCGGAAGAATGCCACCAACAATGCTGCTACGATTTGGACAATCACATCTGCTTTCATAGATACCCATCAAGATTTTCCTATGTCATGGATTTCCCATGGACAGAAGACATCAGCCTACAGCCAAGAGTCGCAACCGTCCCGTACAATTTCCAAAACAGTATTAGAAGCATTCGTTTATCTGTAGACGAAATTTCTTCCACACATCTAAGTATTACATTCTATAATGCTGCAGACAACACGCTAACCGGACAAAGACTAGCTGATAAAAATTATACGTATGATATATCTTCTCCGGAGCTTAACATTATTGTGTCAGCTGAGCATGGGAACGTATTCAATTCAATAAGAGGTCCTTTGATAGCTTCTAATGACATTTGGGAGATAGCTTTCACAATGACTGAGGGAGCTATGTATGGCTTCGGTCAGATACCAATCAGGGAAGACACGCATCACGTGATATACAATCACGCAGGAATGAACTCAATCCCATTAATTTTTGCCAAATCCAATGGATCTTACCACGGATTGCTGATAGATGTGACGGAGCCAACTGAAGTGTACTTTGGAAGGGATCATCAAATTGTGGTTCGAAGTATAACGAATGCTGGACTCAAGTTCCACGTGTTTGTTGGGCCTAAACCGATTGACGTGATGAAGGATGTAAGGAAATTGTTAGGAGGCAGTAAGCAATTGGAGTATTGGATGCTAGGTGTTCATGTTTGCAGGTGAGGCCAAATTCAATATACAAATACGCAAAAACAAATACCTACATGCTTCCATACAGATAAATAAAATTAAAGTGTCTGTTTGAAATTACAAAATAACAGCTTTCCACTAAATGTATAGGTACAAAAAAATAACTGACTAAAAAAACTAAATTTAAAATATTTTCTCTGTCTATTTGTTCCGAGTAATCTCTGAAACGGTTGGACCGATTTTAACGGGACTTTCACTGGCAGATAGCTTAGGTTACAAAGAGTAACGTAGCTTATATTTTACTTTTAAGTCTACGCTAGTGAAACCGCAGAGCACAGCTAGTAACTTATGAGAAAATCTGTTGTTATCAAGTTTACTCCATGACAAGGTTTATTTTAACTTGCTTCACCTTGATGTTTTGTACATACCTATAGCATTTACTATCCTCTGTTTCACTCACAAAAAATGTTAATTGGAGATTTTCACCCATTTCCCTCTATTTATATTTTTTCCTAAAACATACATTTGAACATTTGCATACATTTGGCAATTGATATTTACTAACAAGGATTATGTGGGGCAAACTGTAGGATCGAATTAGAATTTAAAACTGGCCCTTATCACATTTTCCAGTGAAACATCAGAAGCAGGAGAGGCTCTTACGAACCTTGACACCTTTATAACCGAAGCTGCAGTAGATAACATGCCATTTGAAAGCCACTGTGGAACTACACCAGTGGTATTGGATAGTTCCTGTGATTCATCCTTGTTTGATAATGTAAACGCAGGAGCGAGTGTCTTAAGAAATTCTGGAAAAAGATTTGTACCACATGTATCACCATATGTAAGTAATCTTTGCGATTGTGGAATATCGATTGAGGTGGTCGTCATTGCTTCCATAACCGAAAACAAAATCGAATAATGTTATCTAACAACACGGGCCGTCCCAAGTCCAACTACTAGTCTCAAGAAAAAATCTTATCCCTGTAAAAGTTACCAACGCTATGTTATATTAATGACAGCTATAAGAATAATTTTATATTTAATAATCGACTAAGTTCCGACCGCGAATTCACATGCGTGGTGCAATAAGATTTCACATACACACTTTCAAACCCCGTTTCACCCCTTTAGGTGTGGAATTTTACACTTTTTATACCAACAAAAAGCATGTTTATAATACCGGCAATTTAGACTGCGCGTTGGTTTCAGAGCGTTAGGACTTTGCAGTGAATTTAAGTACCTATATAAAACATTTATTTAATATTTTTTCCATTTTTATACCTACCTTGCTTATTCATTTTTCTTTTGTTGCCAAACGTTTGACCTACAAAAGAACAATTTATTCTGAATGTATGTGTAAGACTGTTAGGTATAAATTCTTATCGCTCGCTACTTAGCCTAATTGGGAAAAGCGCCATTAATTTGATTCATTGCGCACTTTGCTTCATTTGTCTGCGTTGTACTTGTGTAAAGTTTTATCATTACATGACATTAAACATCTTTATTGGTCTTTACTTTGGTGCTAACAAGCATACAGCTCGACATAAGAATGGATACGACACCAACACTGTGTTGTAAGGGATTAATCGCATTAACACCTAAAGACCAGATTGTTTAAAAGAGATGGGGCATAACGGGTCATCACGTCCGATATTCGAAACTGCCCTACCGGGGACTATACCCACACTTTACATAATATCGCTGAATATGCTCACGTCATCCCAGAAGAGTCCTCGAAGGAGTAAGCAGAGGTGTTGCAATAACAATTATTGCGTTGATAGTTTAGATGGAAATTAAAGTGGAGTAAACTGTATAATAATTAATAACTGTGAAACAAAATAGTTGACATAAATAACGGACATTATGGGACAGTGCTTATCTGATGGCTTCGTTCCGAAGACAGTACTTTTTTGAATGAAGCCTCTCCGTCCCTTCATCTTTGGCGTCAAGACCGATGGATAACGGAACAACATTTCACAACAAGATAATTAAGTGCTAACGTTACAGATGGTGAATCCATCGCCGTCTCAGACATATAGGTTTCTTCACATGTTTTCCTTCACCGTTAAACTCGTGTTAAACACTGCACTTAAGTTTTAAGAAAAACTCACTGGTACAGACCGCTGGGATTTGAACTTGCGTTGCTTGCGTAATAGGCGACTGCTCAAACCCCACGGCCACCATTACTTTTTTAAGACCGTAGACAAATAATGCTACCTTTGACTAGTAGGTACTGCGTTCTTGCGGGGGGTTTGGTCGTCAGTGCTCAATGGGGGAACGAGTAGGAGTTTGTTCCGGGCAACCTCTGAAACGGTTTAATTGATTTTTACTGGCAGATAGCTGATGTTACAAGTTAATCTCTTATTTCCAGATCCTATACAACATACCTTTGGAATTACCAGAAAAAAGTAACGAAACAGAATCGAGATCTATAATTGATATAGTTGTTAATACAACATGCTCCAATCTGATACACAATTATGAGGACTACATATTACGAGATCCTAACAATGACATTTATATTGGTTTAGTAAACAACAGTCATGTTATTTATCCAGATTATGAGAATATAACTGAAGAATTTATGAAGATCTTATGGAAATCGACCAGCTCCCTAGATGGAGTGGTTTTGGAAAATAATTGGCCGTTAGATGAGTCGTGGACTCATGTCAACGAAACTGGTGATTTTCTGCCTTATTGGAACGAGGTAAGGCTTAGAATCTTTTGAATTTGTATATACATACCCATAAATACCTAAATGACAAAGTATTATTTTATTGTGTAGCCAGAAGCTAGTGTAGTTATTACTTTGGGGTGACGCTAACTTGAACCCGCTATTGGTCTTAGCACGATAATATATTGCCTAATGATATAAGCTATGATAATATAAGCTTTCCTCCATAAATGGGCTATCTATACACTGAAATTTCGTTCAAACAAACAACTCTCTCTTCAGCTTAATTAGATTAGCAATATTTTAGATATAGATATTTTAAAAGAGTAATTGTTGAGTTTCTTGCCAGGTTCTTCTCAACTCTAGCAAACTCCCGAACCCGATGGTAATATTTATAATCATGTATAATGTATTTTTGTGTCCTTCTGACGATTTGAAGTCCCTTATAGGAAGTCTAATCAAAATAACAAAATCGTTTCAATTTTGATAATTTGTTTGGTTAGATGAAGCGAGGATTTATAAAATGTTTTCACGAAGTAAAGACATCCACGAAATTAGGTCTACGCGGGCACAGCTATGTATTATGCAAATAAAATTGAAGTATCTGTTTGCAATTTCAAATCAACAGTTTTTTACTAAATACTTATGAAAATATACTAATAGGTTTTGCACAGGTCTGTGCACAACTTTGCCGAAAGCTTCCGACGATCCCCGATGATACGCTCGGATTAAGTCATTGTGCATGACTCTTGGAATTTTAGATTTCATTCAATAATAATTATATTATGTGAATGTTAAGATTTGATTTTTAAGTAGTTTTATAAGTTATTATGTAGATATTATGGGTAATTAGTATTTGTATAGTTAGTATTAATATTAGCCTTATATTAAGAAATACACTAATTAATTATTTAATTCTATAATAGTAACGGCGCGTACTAGACGCAACGTTACAAGGTACCTATTATAATAGATTTTTATGTTAGTATGTTTGTATTGAATAGGCTCCGAAACTATTAGAAATAATCGTTCAGCAATCTACATTATCAGCGAATAAGATAAGCTATATATTATACTCCCACGGGAACGAGAACTATGCGAGTGAAACCACGTGATGTCTGTAATATAAAAAAAGAGGTTTAATTTTTTGCTCTGACACTGTCTATTTGTTCCGGGTAATCCCCGAAGCGACTGGACCGATTTCAACGAGACTTTCATTGGCAGATAGTTGATGTTACGTAGATTAACTTTGGCGATACTTATTTTCCAACATAAATAAGGTGTTCACGAGTTCGGCACCCAATACATAAAAGTGAAGTCTACGCCACAGGGCACTGCTAGTTACAAATAAACCTAGACTCATATCAATATCCCTCGTGATCAATGAAAAAATAACTTTTCACAACTCTACATTGCTTTTCGAGACTCATTACCATAGGTTCAAAGCTAGCTACAAAGTTAGCTACAAAGTAAGTTCGCGCAAAAAGTATGAATAATATATTAAATGACAAAACTTATTGAAATTCAGAGCATACTTAACATAGATCTCCAAAATTGATATAGACCGTTCAGTTGACGCTATATTTATTCTTTGACGGATTTTCAAATTAGTAACGAAATTAGATTATAAAAAAGATAGATACCTACATGTTGAAACGTTTATATGATACTGTAAAAGATTTTCAAATCTCGGCAAGCAAATTAGATTTTGAAGATTATTACAAACGCTATTGCCACGTACCTACATTATCTACCTTGATATGTAGGTACGTGTCAAATCCCATATTATTATTAAGTTTACATACATACATATGTTCACGCTTGTATTCCCCGAAGGTGTAGGCAGGGGTATTGTATAGTTAAGTGCCAACGTGACAGATGGTGAGTCTATCGCCGTCTCAGTCACTAAACATACACATACGTCATTGAATTACCTCTCAGACATATGCAGGTTTCCTCACGATGTTTTCCTTCACCGTAAAGCACGTGGCATAAGTTTTTTACTGATTTGTATTAGGCCCTAGTAGCAGACGACTGCTCAAACCACAAGGCCACCACGGCTTCATTATTAAGTTTATTTTTTTGTTCAAGACTAGGTGTGCTCGATGGTTTACCCGCATAGACTTAATTACCTACACGGATGGCTTTATTTTGCGGAAACCTGTGTTTTAAGCCAGTGAAAGTCCCGTTAAAACCGGTTCAGTCGTATCAGAGTATAGAACAAGCAGACAGCGAGATTTTTTTTTAATGTTTATACCGTACCATTATACTTTGCACGCATTAAGTTGTGAAAAGTTGTTAATTTGAAATTACAAACAAACACTTAAATTGTATATGTCTGAATGGTGTAGGTATAGATAGAAAATTATCATTATTCAATCAGCCCTGTTAAGTCACATTTGGTCGTCGAGAAAGTTAGAGAGAAGTTTAAAGAAATAGGGATAATGACTGTGGCATGTCAATACATATTTGAAAATTTGATATATGTAAGAAAGAATATAGATAGTTTTAAGAAAAATAGTGATATGCACAATATAAATACACGCAAGAGGGATAAACTCCGTGTCCCTGTGACTAGACTGCACAAAACTAGTAACTCTTTTGTGGGGCAAAGTATACGCCTTTTCAATAAACTACCATTAAAAATGTGTGAACTACCATTTTTAAGTTTTAAGGCAAGCATCAAACAGAAACTTTGTGAAAAAGCATATTATAGTGTAACTGAGTATATTGATGATAGCCAAACAGGGCAATGAGTTGCTCACTCTTCCATTGAAATGTACTTAAGCAACCCTATGTATATAGAAGGGACACATGTAAAAAAAAAAAAAAACCGGGGAGTTTGTTTCGCCGTTTCTTCTCCTGACAGGCTTACTTTTGGAAACGGTAGTAAATTTACTTAAGTTAACGTAAGAAAAATGACGTTCAATAAGTGTTCCAAGTGTCCCTTATATTGAATAAAACTTTTTGATTTGATTTGATTTGATTTAGAAAACTTAAGCCTTCTGACACAATAATTAGGTAGATTACTTGCACGGGTATGAAAATCGGTATTGTTTCAATTGATAAGAATGTCTCATACGGGTTTCTGTGTGAATACTATCTTCTGTGTGATGTGTGTGACGGACGGAATCTCGAATAGCAATATAGCCTATGCTACTCGCTGAAGATATAGCTTTCGAAGCATTAGCTTTCGCCGTTCGAAACCGTCCTAGAAGTTTTTAAGTTAAATTGTAACAAACAAACAAAACATTCTTCTTTATAATGTTAGTAGGTACTAAGCAGAATTATTTGTTTCTAGATAGATATAGATAGAAATAGATAAACACGGCCGACGCTCTTTATCATCGTTTACATATACTGCTTTATTTTTCTTTCCAGCATTTCGCAACAGCCTTCAACAAAACACCACCATGGAACGCAACCAGACCGAATGGAGAACTTTACCTTTACAGCCACAATACATACGGGAATCATTTCTCTGAGGCCTTTGAAGAAGTTTCTGGGCCACTTCCAACGTGGAGTTCAAGCCAATGGATGAGGAAGGATGTAGTCAACAGACAGGCTATCCCGACATCCTGGAGTAGTTTGCACAAAGAACTCATTGAAGCAGCTTTAAGTGGTGTGTCCGGCCAATGGCTCTGGTCTTCACCAATCTGTGGTGATACACAGAACTTCCACAGCGAAACACACGCCAGTGTCTGTATAAAATGGTACATGGCAGCTACGTACATGCCTATGATTAAAATCCATTCCAAAAACACAACAAGAGATCCATTAGCATTTGCTGGAACCAATAGAATGCTGATGATTACTGCTCTTAACAGACGGATGAGTCTTCTACCGTACTTCTATACGGTCCTTCAAGAAGGTCCATTGCTCAGGCCTATGTTCTTCCAATATCCAGAATCAGATTCATTAATGGATCTGACTAGCCAGTTCAATGTTGGTGATAGTATACTGATGATCCCCAATCTCCAGCCGATGCAAAGTCATGTTCACATCTCGATGCCTCCAGGTACTTGGTTCGAATTCTGGAGTGGATTATGGATAGAAGGCGAAGAAGGTGAAGTAATCACCATGACAACCACTGAAGCAGACTTCCTTACTTTGCTGAAAGGAGGATCTATTATTGCAATGCAAAAGGTAACGTTTATTTTTACTTACATAACTAAGTACGCATTGACTGCCTCGTTTGTCTAGTGGTCGCAAATGCTACTGCGAAGCACGAGGTCCCGGGTTCGATCCCCTGGTCAAGCAAAGTGCTATTGGGTTTTCCCGTCCGATATTTCCGAAGAACATTTTTAACTTTCCATAAAGGTTTATTTTTCAGTTTTGATGGCACTTGTTTTAATACATGATATTAGAAGTGCATATCTATGCATCTTGGAAACGCCTTTGTTAATATAATAAGTATAGTTTCGGACAATGATATCATTCGAATTATTAAAGAAGAGTCTACATTATACATAATATAAGTATGTCACTAGTAAAGTGCAGAAACTGAGATGTCACTTTCTTCAATCGCTTTCAAGCCTGTAAAAAAAATTTGACTATACTATTTCAGGATATCAAGTCAACAGCAGACCAAACACGTCTTCTATCAGATTTATCTCTAACAGTTGCACTTGATTGCGTCACCACCAATATCACTGAAGAAGGAGAAACTAAGAATGCAACGGACTGTCATGCAAGTGGATATGTGTATATGAATGACAATATGACAGTAGTATTCGAAGCTGATGATGAAAAACTAAGGATCAGAGCCAAGGGAGAAGATTTTGATGTTCTATGTAGTGATAAAGCCATATGGGCACATAGAGTAGCAGAATTTAATATTTATGGCCTTAATGATACAATGAACAATTATGATCATCAGAAACATGTTAACACTGATATAGATTTATGCGAATTAGAAGATAGTGAAATTGTTTTCCCATTTCATCTAAAGGTATGAAGTATAAGAAGAAAGTAAATAGATGTAAGAATCTAAGAGCCGCATTCCCGCAATATTTAAAAATGAACAAAATAACTCTGTCTGTTTGATCGCATCGTTCTTCTAAACCACGTTACGGATCTTGATACGGTTTTTACTCACATGTAGGTGATTCAAACATCGGTAGGTTTAAAGCTAAACAATGCATATTATATTCATATATAGCACAGAAAAAACCAGTCTTCAAAAATCGTAGTCCGTAGTGAAGCGAGGGCGGTCGCTAAGAAATGAAAATCCACTGGGTACTACCATAACCTCTTAATAGTTTAACCCTATAATAGTTTAACTCTTACTAAGAGACAGATGTATATGACGTGTATAAGTCTATCACTGTCACTATGATGGCAATTAGAGCTTATGGTAAGGCCCCATTATGTACACGAACCCTTTTAATGGATGATGATCATAAATATATTAAGAGCATACTTAGTAATATTACGAAGTTCGAATCGTATCGTATAATGACTTTTTCGTTGATGAAATGAAACCTGCATATGTCTGAGAAGTTGTTCAAAGACGTATATATAGTGCATGAGACGGCGATGGACTCACCCTCTTTCACGTTGGCACTTAATCATATTCGGTGAAATTAGGGTGCTGTTGTTGCGACAACTCTTCTTAGCCTTTCGGGGACCCTTCTAGGATGGCGTGAGCATATTTATCAATATTACGGCTTGGGGTACAATTACGAATATAAATATATGTGTTAGGTGAACAGTTCTCTATGGAGGGGAAGAGATGCAGTGGAGTCGCTGTGCAAAAGTTTGTAAATTATTGGTTCTACAAATATTAAAAGGCTGCAGTAGTAACTCACTATTCGCTTGTCAGTCACTTTGTTATATACCTTAAAAATTAGAATCCCTAACTGCCCTAATAACAAACCGACCATATATATTCTGCTTCTGAATGTACACATCGGAATCGACTCAGTAAATATACCTCGTGTTTCATGTTGATGTTTTATTTCAATAACTTATGAACAACAAACATCACTAATCCAGAGACACTCTCTCTAGATTAGTGATGTTTGTATAATAATTGATTAATGTTTATTTAGGTACATAGACACTAGAAATCTAAGCCGCGTGTTTCAGACAATATTTACGAACCTATAGGGTGCCAAAGTAAATAATTATTACAGACTAGCTGTTTCTCGAGGTTTTGCCCGCGTAAAATTAATTTCATGGATGGCTCGCGGAACTTTATGTTTTGTATTTAAAAGTAGCCTTAGTTAAACCTTGTAATTTTAGCTATCTGCCAGTGAAAGTCCCGTTAAAATCGGTCTAGCCGTTTCGAAGGTTAGTCGGAACAAACTGACAGACAGACAGAGAAAAATAAAAAATAAATGGATTTCCTATTTCATTTCCGTGTATTCCTTTCATATGCATTTAGTAAAAAGCTGTTATATTAGAATTACAAACAAACACTTAAATTTTATATATCTTTAGAAATAGAGATATAAGTAACACCTTATTACCCAAATGTACGTACGTCCGAGAAAATGAAATATTTTACATGGGGATTGCCCAAAACTAGTGAGCTCGGACCACTAGTGTTGTTTATAAATATTTTAACCGATGTTTTATTCGGTCCCACTAACTGTCTAAGTATTTGCATCTGTACCCCTATCGCGGGTTTGCCACCGTTTTCGTAATCTATCGCTAGCGCCACTCGCAATATTTGTACGAGATATTTTAGTTCTTCACGTCACCGCTGGGAGTCGCTGCACAATTTCTCATACTAATATTCAGCGAAGACGCTAGCGAGTGTAGATTACAAAACGGTTGCAAACCCGTGATAGGGGTACTGGTCGCATGATAAATCCACATTATTTCTAACAAAGACCAACCTTATAAACAGTTATGCGCTCATTTTCTTATTTATAGAGGGAAATAAAAATTCAAGGGTTAACTGCTGCTAATCTAGCTTGTAATTTGGAGCTTTTAAATAGCTTATCTAAAGGGCTTTTCGAATTTCCTTAAGGTTTTCATAGGATGATTTTTGTTGTTTAGCCGACAAAAAAAGGAGGAGGTTCTCTACGGACCCGCGAGTTTGTTATTCTATAGATTTTTTGGTAGTAGGTACTAAGCTTCTTCTAAAGTATTTATATCAAATTGATATAACATCGTCGTCTGTTACATTTTTTTTTTGCGTTTACCATAGCCTATGATCGCTTGCAATGCCAGTAGGCCTAGACAAAGTAAAATTATCTCGCGCTTACGCTAATAGAAGCGATACAAAATGTATGGGAGTGACTCAGATCAGTCTCGTGACATAGGTATATCATTCCCTCTCCAGGGGCGGCGTCACAGCTGCCCCGGGGATGTGCCCCGGCAAAGTGTGGGGGGACACCGGTGTGTTCTATCAGAGTACCCTGAGCACTGACGATGGCCACCGGAGGGGATTTAGTGAGGTAAAATCCAACATACCCCGATCTGCCTCTCCCAGGGCGGTCGGGGACCTTTTGAAGGTTTCCCCCTCATCAACAACAAAAAAAAAAAAAGGTATATCATTCCCGTTTTGTATCGTTTCTATCGTATCGTGTTACTTTGTCCACAGGACTTCAAGCATCCGGCGGGCGTTGCTTCATTCCCTTCTTGAATAAACCCACGCAGACCTCGTTTGGAAAGAAGTAAAGTTTTAAGGTCTGGATCTAACGTATCTCGCCTGTACATAATCCAAGAGCTCAAAGAGAAGAAGGAGAAATACAAAAAGACACACACACACATGTCTGTCTTGTCTATCTGTGTGTCTGTTCAGTACCTAATCATCGTCTGTGTGAACCTTCTAGGAAGACAAGAAAATATGAATGAAAAAGGTTCTTTACGCTTTCAAGAAAGATATTGTTTGCCATGCGCTAAATACTTATGATACCATAGCAACCGTACTACGCTGATTATTAACCAAAATACTATTCTGTTTTGTAATCAGTTTAATTAATCAATCATAATGCGACAATATTCAAAAGGTTGTTAAGAATTCGGAAAGGTAAGTACGTAAAGAAAATTCTTAGTAATAAAACATATTTGGGCCTTCTGAGAGGAATGTAGTGGTCCCAAATTTTGCCCGAATACTTGTCAACGACTGTTTCAATATTTTATTTAACATTACCAAAGACTAAAGTACATAGCACCCTGATCTGGTTAGTAATGTCTATAAAATGTCCATCAATAATTTTAAACAGTGATTCTTAGATTCACTTATTTAGGTACTTTAATATTCAACCAAAATTGTACCTTATTGCTTGTTAGCTTTGTAGCACCTATTGCAAGTCTCAATTGATAGACAGTGGCACTAATATACACATGAAAAAATTAAGATAGATTGCCATATTTATAGATAAGAAATTTGCTTGAGCATATAGATTATTATTATCACAATTAATTTAAATAAAAGTAAATACATGAACTTGTTCGAGGCTACAATTGCAGATAAAAACGCTTGTTATTTTTGGTAAGAAAAATCTCACAAACGTTATTTTTAACATCATGCTACAAAGGAAAAAAATATCTCCATATCTACCATAGATTGATTAAAATGTAACGTACTTATATTAAATCTGTGACCTCTAAACACCAATGTCTTATCAATATGACGGGCGATATCGCACGAGAAGCCTGTTCAAATATTTGTCAATATTTCCACATGATATATTCTAATAATGATATCGAAAGTGTTCGTAATTACAATATAAATATTTATCTCGTAATTGTCATGACTTCTAAAGATTGTGAGCAATATTCACGTTCCATTGCAGAGTACACAAACAGGTCTCATGTTGAATTGACCTCATCTTGAACCGAGATAAATTTGTTTGTTAGTTATTATAAACAACAGCTTATTACTTCACCGATAGTCAGTCAGTAACAAGCGTCTTCGCTTTCAACAGATCGCTAATGAAACCGGACGAAAGTAAGGAGAATTTAACGGATAAAAAACCAGAGAAGAATTTTCTGAGTCCAAGTCCAAGAATGCCGAATATCAAAGTTTTTACTGGGAGCTCCCATCCAGAGATAGCGAAGAAAATAGTCGCGCGACTTGGACTTGACTTGGGAAGAGCCACAACGAAGAATTTCAGCAACAAGGAGACCAATGTGGAGATAGGGGAGTCGGTAAGAGGTGAGGATGTGTACATCATCCAAAGTGGTTGCGGAGATATTAACGACAACTTGATGGAACTCTTCATCATGATCAACGCTTGCAAAATTGCTTCAGCTTCGCGCGTCACTGCAGTAATTCCTTGTTTCCCTTACTCCAGACAAGACAAAAAGGAAAAAAGCCGCGCACCAATTACGGCGAAGCTACTTGCAAACCTCATTTCAGTAGCCGGAGCTGATCATGTCATTACAATTGACTTACACGCCTTCCAAATCCAAGGATTCTTCAACATTCCCGTTGACAATTTATACGCAGAGCCAGCAATAACGAAGTGGATTAAGGAAAACATTCCTGAATGGAAGACTAGTGTCATGGTATCTCCTGATGCAGGAGGGGTTAAGAGGATGACGGCCATCGCAGACAGGCTTGATATAGACTTTGCGATAATACATAAGGAAAGGCAGAGGGCAAACGAAAAAGACACAACAGTCCTGGTTGGTGACGTGAAGAATAGAACAGCTATCATGGTGGATGACCTCGCAGACACTTGCGATACTATTGTGAAGGGAGCAGAAGCACTACGCGAGGCTGGCGCTAGCAAAATCTACGCTATATTAACACATGGAGTCTTCGCAGGGAATGCTATTGAGAAAATAAATAACTCCTGTTTAGAGGCTATTGTGGTGACAAATACAATTCCTCAAGATAAAACGCTGAAGCTGTGTCCCAAACTGCAAACGATTGACATTTCAGTGATGCTCGCTGAAGCAATACGACGCACTCATTACGCTGAATCTGTCTCGTATTTATTTACCAATGTACCCTATTGAGATATGACAACTGTTTTTATTTTATATTTGTAAGAAGTGTTACCAAAAACTAATAAATAGTTGCTAGCTTACTTACTTGTTAAATCTCTTTTTTTGTAATAACTTCAAGCAATTGTAGCTACCAAGTAATATCTAATAGTGTTATAAATTGTAGTGCATTCCGCAGCTAACTATTTCGTCACAATTTACAGATAAAAAATTATAAATAGCTTGTAAAAAAATATGTCGCTGGGGATTTTTTTTTAATATACGTGAGAAAAAGACCATAGAGCTATGTAGTAGATAATATGCAATACACACCAATGTAGTGTAAGTACAAAAACGAGCTAGACTCTTTAACTTTGTTAAAAAAAACGAGTTGTTTATCTACCAACCTACACAGAAAAGATAATAAAAATATAATATTTCAGAAATAATTATGTAATTGCTTAATTACAACAATTCCCTTTAAAATATCGTACGCCCACCCTAGTAATAATACTTAATGGTTCCATCTATTCCTATCTTACCGCCATCTATTGAAATCCTCAGTAAACAGTTTGAATTTTAGTGCTGCCATTGCGTTCATAGCATGACGACAAAGTTATAGGTTATGTTGTTTTTGTTTAATGTTGATTTGACCCATAGGAACAAATTTGTTTATTGCGACATGTACTTTGTTCAGAGTTTGTGATATTTTTTTATTTATAATAAGGGAAATACGTGTTCGCATTAAAGTTGAATACCGAGTGGTTTATGTGGTTTGGCAGCGTTTAAAAGCAGGTACCAACCTAAGTAACAAAGTATTTTGTTTTCATTAATGTTTGTTGAATGTCACATTCGTTTGGAAGAAATATCTCGCGCACTTTGGAGTTTTTCCATAGAATAACAATATTTAAATAAATATTGTGTTCTTTTACTTCTTAGCTTTGAATTATCGAGTTGCCTACAGTTGGCGTCACGAGTTATGAGCGCTCAGCTTAAATAGTGGCGGTAATTGCGAATCTATTTAATTCGCGTCGCGTCAAAGACAGAAAGAGACGAATTCATAAGATTTCTACTGAGCATTCGAGGTCAACGCTCTTAATTCGTGACGGCACCTAGTTGTTATATAGGTAGGTCCTACAATGATTAATAATTACCATACCTACCTAACCTATTAGGTAGGTAGGTAGGTATATGATTTTGTTATTTAGGTAATGTAGGCAGGTCCCTCAGGTTGTTATCTCATAATTTATCTTGTTTTCGTTACTTATCATACTTTGTAAATCAATTATAAAGTGTATCGAATTCGTCATATCAATAGGGTTTTATTTAAAAGATCGATCTAACTATACTTAACGAACTATATCCACCAAATTTCATAGTAATCACGTAATTTTTTATAAGGGCTGTAAATTTAATTAAAATGCCGACCATACTCTACAAGATGAATCCTAGCCCTCCGGCTAGAGCTGTCATGATGGTTATCGATATTCTCGGCGCTGACATAGAGAAACGGGATCTGAATCCCTTATCCCGGGAACAGGACGCACCCGAGTATCAAAAGGTAAATAACACTATTTGCTTACACTCTTTTCACAATTTACATGCCTTACACTTACCTAAGTATTAAAATTTTATAAGTACTTGTTGATTGAAAATTATAATCTAGTACAAATCTCACTGTCTGTACTAGAAATATGATTTTGGTATAGCAATTAATTGAATTGAATATTTTTTTGTAATTAGATAATATTTATTTATATTATTTCTTTTTAGTTAACTACATTTATGTTAATGCTTTATTAGTTTACCTAGATGAAATCAACCTGTAAATTTGAAGACTAGAATGAATATTAATTATAATAACATTTGTGCATAATATCTTGTGCTGGTTACAAGTACTCAAAAAGCCCTTTAGAGCTTGAAGTGAGGAATACTGACGAAGTATGAAACTCCATTGATAACTATCAAATATAGTAATTAAAGTAGGTAATATATAAAAAAAGTATGTTTCAGAAAAACCCAATGAGGACTATACCATTTATTGATGAAGGAGATTTTTCGTTAGCAGATAGGTAAGTTCCACCCAGAGTTAAAAGTAGTATTATTATAAACTAGATAAGTCTGGCACTATGTTAGTTAAATAACTGATAACCCTAAAAACAACGTATAAATTTGTTTAAAGCATGTACCTAAAACAAGTTACTGATTTAATTAACTAATAAATATATATAAATGTATGTATGTAATAAATATATATACACATACCTAACCTAAAGCTCAAAATAGCACTTGATACTGTCGGTACTTACCTACGTACCTAGATTTTTATTATAGGACTTCGTCGTTGAATGTCTTCCCCGTAACGTTTTATTTCACTGTAAAATCACCCATAACTTACATACATATGCTCACGCATGTATTCCCCGAAGGGGTAGGCAGAGGTGTTGTAATAACAACGCCTACTTTTCACCGAAGATGATTAAGTGCCAACGTGACAGATGGTGAGTCCATCGCCGTCTCAGACTCTTTACATACGTCATTGAATTACTTCTCAGAAATATGCAGGTTTCCTCACGATGTTTTCCTTCACCGTAAAGCACGTGGTGTGAAATCACTGTACATAAGTTTTTTTAGAAAAACTCATTGGTACAGGCCCCGCTGGGCTTTGAACTTATGTCGCTTGCGTAGCAGGCGACTGGTCAAACCTCAAGGCCACCCATTACTTAAGTGCAAAACTATGGAATAATGAGGTTGACCCCAAAAATACACGTATTGCAGATACTATTCCGCAGTTATACAAATAATGCAAAATTTTATAACAAGCCCAGCGTCTATAATGTACTTTTTTTTTTATTTGTAGCCACGCCATAATGTTGTACCTTATCGATAAGTACGGAAAACCGGAACATTCCCAGCTCTATCCAAGTGACAGAAGAAAGCGCGCGACAATAAATCAACGACTATTCTTTGATTGCGGCGTTTTATTTCCACGACTGAGGGCTGTTATGGTAATTATTTATTGGTTTATCAACAAGTTGATTATTTTGAGTTATTTTGATAAATATCCATATCCATTTCTGCATTCGTTAAAAAATTACGCTTAATAAATCAACACCTAAGTGGGACCACGAGGCATAATCAAAAAAGCATCTCACTTTCATAGTCGACCTTGCCTACTAATAAAATAGGTTGAATACAGTTTAATATCAATCAAAATAACATTAAACCAGCGTTTAAATACATTACCAGGCATAAATTGTATCAAACCTTCATCAGTCCTGAATGGCCCACTTTATACGAAGCCTAGATTTCAGAACGAAATCCCCACGAATAATGTGGTCAAATTTTATTAGGACCCTTACATAAATCAAATTCCGTCAGCCGTGGAAAAGTTCTCAATAGTGCCTGCCACTACAACCGTTGTGATGAATGGGCGATATTTCGTAACAAATTGCTTTGGTAACATCAAGTCTTGTAATGGTTAGGTACGTCGAAACCATTTTTTACTCCAAATTAGGTAGGGTTGGGGTTCGCGGTTAACGTGAATACAGGCTTCCTTTTAAAGATAATCTGGGTATTGTTGTGCTATTGTATGAGAAAAGGAAGAGTTAATTCCTTTTCTCCCAACAAAAGTTTGTATTCAATTAAACCGGTAATATTTGTATTGGTAAAACACTATCTAAAAACCGACAAAATACTAGTTATACATAGGAAGAATTATAATTATCAACGCGTTTAAATTGTTCTGTTGATGTTATATAATTTTTATTCCGTATTTTTTGTTTGAGATTAATTACTCTACAATCTCTATGAATTGTTCGAGCCTTGTGTGTATAGCCTAAAAATAATTTATATATTATTTTTTTATAAAAATCCCGCTGTATCTTAATTTCTCAGGCACCAACATACGCGGGGAAACTAACAGAAATGTCCAGGGGTATGATAAGATCGATTGAAGATGCATTTTCAATAATGGAGGTGTATTTATCAGAGTATACGTACTTAGCCGATGACGTCATAACTCTAGCGGACATTAGCGCTATTGCAACTATGGCTTCGCTGTATGGACTGCACCCTGTTGATGCAAAAAGGTTAGTTTTACTCAGTCTCAGCTGTCCATCTGTCACCAGTACCCCTCTCTCAGGTTTTCACCGTTATTCTAATCTATACTCGCTAGCGTCTCCGCCGAATATTTGTATCAGAAATTATACAGCGCCTCCTAGCGGTGAAGAACTAACAACATCTCAAATATTGTGGGCGACGCTAGCGATTATAGATTTCGCTAACGATTCAAAACTCGTGATAGGTGGGCACAGGCTGTATCTCATGGACCATAATAGTTGAAATTTTCACGGATGATGTATTTCTGTTGCCACTATACCAACAAATACTTAAAAACAGATTAAAATCAATATTTATGGATCCCATACAAGAAACGTGATTTATGACATGACCGGTTTTTTAAATTGTTTTTTATAATAGTACAAGTAGCGCCACGAGCTTTGAGCGCTCAGCGAAACTAGTCGTGAGACTAGTGTGTTTCACGAAATTCCACCATCTTTAAAATCATTTAAAACAACCGCAACAAGCCTCCGATAAAGTAGCAACACATTTCGTGCCTACGAAATCTATACTTAGGGCACAGCCATGAAGAACATTTAGATATTTTACATTTTTCGTTTTAAAACGCAGATTCCCAAAATTAACACGATGGATAAAAAATATGAACGAAAAGGACTACGTGATAAAAATCAACCAGCAAGGCGGAGAAGACCACGCGAATGGATTGAAAGCACTTATGGAGCATAATAAACAAAACCAGAAGTCAAAACTGTAGTTAGAATTAATTTTAACAGGGGGCTAACCATCATCGTTTAAGCAGCACTTCTCAGCTTCGAATTTGAATTTACGGTACGAAAATGGAATGTCAAAGCTCAAAAGTTCTTAAACCGATTATTGTAGGCAACATTTTCCTCGCGCTTGAACTAAATCAGAACCCCTATCACGGGATTGCCACCGTTTCGTAATCTATATTCGCTAGCGTCTCCACCGAATATTAGAATGTGAAATTGTGCAGCGACTCCCAGCGGTGACGTGAACAACTAAATTATCTCATACAAATATTGCGAGTGACGCTAGCGAGTATAGGTTAACCAAACGGTGGCAAACCAGTGATAGGGGTACAGATAAATCAGGCACGTGACATGTCATTATGTATAGTTTCTATAAGAGAAGCGTGGGGATAATGTTACTTTGTCTAGGTTTACAGGCACTCTTATTGCCATCATAAATTGACAATGAGTATGAGACAGATGCATATGACATGTATACGTCTGTCACTGTCACACAAACTCATGGCAATAAAAGCATGGTGAGGCCCCAGTATATTATGCTATTTAAAATGTTTTTAAGGTTTAAGAATTAAATGTATGGGTGTGGGTATGGTTCGCAAACCAACTTGAAGCGTAAGTATATAAAATAGTATCCAAAAATGATTTCTGTATTATTTATCATCAAGCGAATGAATAAACTTTCTATATAAAAATACCTCTATTCCAAACTTCAATAAAATTGGGTAATCCGATGAGCTGCGAAAAGATTATTACAAACAACTTATTATGACGCCACACGTTAGTTAGATTGCACAATAAATTTTATCCATACATATAAATAAAATTTACGAAGTATTAGAAAGAGTAGAAGAAGAAATAATAATAATCCGGACAATAGAAAACAGGAGGGGCAAGATGATTGGACACCTATTACGACATGACGCTTTCATCAAAAACATCATAGAAGGGAAGATAGAAGGAAAGCGTAGAAGAGGGAGACCAAGGATTAGTTATATACAACAGATGAAGGAAAATGTGAACGTCATGTCGTACAAGGAAGTTAAAGTTTTGGCGGACAATAGAGAGGGTTGGCGATTGCTTCCCGACAAGAGCCTAGCTCTTAAATTAATGATGATGATGATAAATACAATTGAAGTGTCTGTAATTCCAAATGAACAGCTTTTCACTAAGTTTTAAAAGTATGCAAATTATATTTAAAAATAACGGTTGTTAATAAAAAAGAAAAAAACCTTTTTTTTTTTCTTTTTATCTGTTCGTTCTGGCCAATCTCTGAAACGGTTGAACCGATTTTCACGGCAATTACTGGCACAATGAAAAAATTAGGCTACCATTGATTTAAAAAAAATAAGGGTTCCACGACACCACTCATGAAATTAAGTCTATGCGGGTGAAACCTTAGGGCGCAGCGTAAAATTTTTTGATCGATTATCACCTTAGTAAACCTGGAATAAGGTTTATAACCGCAAGAACTGTATCAAATAAGCCAATCAATGAAAGTAAGCATATTACAATATTGGTAAATTATTGTGGGATCCACAGGGCGAAAAGCGGGCTGCGGAATTTCGCATAGCTACGCTGAGTGATCAGGAATATATATATGAATCGTAAACTATGAAGACATCTCTACACATTGGGTTCGGACATACAAAAAATACACAAACGAAATAAGAATCACAGGTTTTCTTTTATTTCGATAACTAAAAAGAAATGCAAAGAATTTTCCAACTTTACACTCCAGTAACGTCTAGGGCTACCATATGGATAACTTTAATGAGAAATTAATGATTACAAAAAACGTTACACATTAAACATTTCCTATAAGTCTTATAATGTCTCTCGTGAACGCCCCGCACTTATTTCAGAACATTAATAGCACTTAACGATAAGAGTACACGATCAACCACAATAATGTCCGCTCATTCACATACATAATTGTATACAGAGTGTGTTGAATCAAACAAACTCGTACCGTAACTAAAAATCGACGCAAACTCAACGGAGTCACTTGTCAAATTTGGGAGCAGTGTGTGTTGTTTGGGCGTTACTGTCAATGTTGCACGTTAGTCTTAATGTTACGAGCCGTGGGGCCGCCTTAGCCGTCCTCCTTGGGGGGTGTGAACCAGCCTGGAACATTACATACATTGGGTTTATATTGGGTTATTATACACATTAACATTGTACAAATCCTCGCGCATGTATTCTTAAGGGGTTGTCAGAGGTGCACTTATGGTACCTACATCTCGCCAGTTTATGTCCCATGTAAGAGAACCAATATCACTTAACTGACCCGGGGATCGAACCCAAGTTCTCAAGAGAACAAGTTCCACAGTAGCGTTTGCAAGCACAACCACGGGGCATTCATGATACATATTTTAAATTCAAATGACGACTTATGTACTCGCGAAGAGTAGCACGTGGCAGTTGCTATTGCGCATATCATTTGATCAGTGAAGTTAAGTAACTCTCACTCAAGCCAATAATTAGATTGATGACCGCCCGAATTAGAAAATCTAACAACTGGCTTAACCCAGATTACCAATTTCCCTCGTAAAAGGGGCTACGAAGGTCAAATGGCAGTCGCTTCGTATAAAAATCATGTGATCAGCCACATCGGGTTGAATCAAGTGCCGAGCCCAACAATGTATGGGATAAGGTCATGGAGATGATATCTGTTACTCAGGTCGCGCCATACTGACAGAAACAGACTTATGAAATTACTACTGCGCATTCAAAGTCAAACCTCATGACGTAATCTTACCATTCTTCTCGTGTATCTGTACGAGACACTTGAAGCTCTGCTGCGCGCGCGCTAGACTGTACTGTGTCTGTGTCATGACCTTGGTGGACCCGAACTGGATGCGTGCTTTGCCCTTCACGAGGGTCGCCGCGATCTGCATTATCACCGCCTCCACCGTGTACGCCGAGGACCAACCCTGCTTGGTGAGCAATTCCATGCATATTGCACCGCCCACTAATACATACCCACCTGGAACACACCATTTTATATTAATTATATTTCTTATTATTAATAGAGAAAGGTGAAGGAGCTCGTGGTACAGTTACTATTGCGCATATCATTCGATCAGCGAAGTTAAGCAGCCCTAACCCTAGCCAATAATTGGATGGGTGACCGCCCGAGTTCCCTCCGTGCCTCGGAGAGCACGTTAAGCCGTCGGTGCCAAATAGAATAAATTGGCAACTTGGCCATTTATCATCTTTGGCAGTCGTTATAGGTCGGACAACTGGTTTAACGCAGATCACAAAGATTCCTCGTTAAAGGGGTTGCGAATGTCAGACGGCAGTCACTTCATATACAAATCAGGTGATTAGCCACTTCGGGTTTAATCAGGTGCCGATCCCAACAGGGTATGGGATAAGGCCTGGGAGATGGTGAGAAAGGTATAGATATTTCACACCACACATGCTTCTAGAAATTGAAAGATTTCATGAAGAACATGCTTACCCCTTCAAAGGGTTTATGTTGTCTTTCTGTAATGGCGTGATATATTTTTGTGTTACTGGCACTGAATGAGTTCATGAATAAAAAAACATGAAAAAAATCCTCACCAGATATAATCGGATAAACAACTCGTACAAACGGCGGCTCAAACGGATATGTCTCCTTGAACATAATGTTGAGAAGTATTGAATCCTTGCCCTCCTTCTCTTTGAGCAGCAGCAGATCATTGTGTAAAGGACTGTCTGGGTCCACTGTGCGCAGTCTGATGTTCCATTCGTATAGGGAATCGTTTACTAACTCTGCAATTTAAATAATCATACTTAAAGACTGGAAACCTCAATGCTAGAGTTGAAGTCCTATCGAACTACGATTTCTAATACCACATTAGGAGAGGATTTCGATCGAATAACGTTAATCATTCAACGATATTTCGTTTTTGTTTTACGTTAATCGGGACACAGTCCATTGATAGGCGGTGGCAGTACATATGCTATAAAGTACATATTGCTCCGGAGCTGCATGAAGAGTTGTCTAGGATATTTGTTCCTAACAACTACATACGCGGCCGGAGACACACTTTATTTGCAGTGGGTACAAGTCGCACAGTGGCGCGCGCTCACTGTGCGACTGTGCTCTCTTGGTCGCCAACCCTGATTGTGATGTGTTCGCAGACGAATGGCAGACGATAATGTCAGTATGCCTGGAGTATTGTGAGGGGAACAAATGAATGAATATTGCTCTTAATTAGTGTAATTGGCTTTTAGCCGTTCTAATGAATACATGTATATATAAAAATTTTGCATGCCTTATATTACGCTTATATTATTTACAATAAGCTTTTAAATTTCTACGAGGTCACATTAATTAAATTTCTAACCGGCCTAACTAACTGCTTATGGAATGCCAACCGTAATTAGCTCAAAAAATAATACTAACAATATTAGACTCTCCTTCATTGAAATAAGAATTCATAACATTTCTGATTTGGATATTTTTTTTAATTGGCAGAATTTGGTATTGGAACAGTTCTTTACATATTTTTTGAACAAGGAATTCACTTTTCATATACATAGAATTTAACTAACTTATGCCTTTACCAGGTCATTTAATGATCTTGGACGTACTACTTAAAATTATTAGAAGAAAATCTCCTCACAACTACTCTTAAAAAAATTGATATTGTAAAAATTATATCTGCCTCTCTCAAAACTCACCAATTGAGTACATATTGTTTTTGAAAGAGCAGGAGCGGTATATGTCTCGAAGTTCCTTCATGAGTCTGTCTGTGGCCTGTAGACTGCCGGATACACTGCCGGATAGGTAGTCTTGTCTCTGGTTTTGTCTAAGCCGTTCTAACGTCGCTAAGTGCTCTATTTCCATGTCGTCCTGGAATTTTAATTTTAAGATTTTAAGAATAAGTCTTAAATAAATTTTCGAGAAGAATATATTTTTTAAGATATTAGTCTGACGGGTAGTTAGATTATCACTCTCAGTGCCCCAAGTAAAGGTTTTCACATTTGAGTGTGATTTGAGTGCCGTTACCGTATATTGATACACCATCTTTGGAATTTAACCTCAACCCTCTGAAAATGTATCAAGTATCAATTCGTGAAAACATTTTCGTATCACGTTAGAACGCAACAAAATTCGCCTACGTTCTCAATGTGTCCGATACATGAGGTACAAGGCCGGATAGCTGGAACCAGGGCCGGAATATCCTTACGACAGATAAGGCAACTGCCTAGGGGCCCAGTAGAAACAAGTATATTTTCAAGAATTACTGATTTTTGAGAATTGCATTGCCTACAAGCCCCGATATTGTTAATTCGGTCCTGACCAAAGCACTTACATTTCCGAATTTAAGCCTTAGTGCTTTATTGTTTGAGTACTATATTTTGTGCCCCGTCTGAGGGAGTAACACTTAGTACTTAGAATTACCTTATTACTGCGAGCAGCGTCATCAACCATTTCTAGTGGCAAGTCATCTTCGCCTTCAGAGTCATCCTCGTCTGCGGCCATCTCCTCGTCTTCCTCTGTGCCCGATTCCGCGCCATTCGATGTCACACTTTGCACTCTAAACAATTATACGTAAGGTTCAGTTTTGACTGCTGGCTAAGGACGAGATTCAATACATACGTCGTAAATACATACGTCGAATTTTATACCTCCTTTTTTTAAGTCGGTTAAAAAGCAACCAAAATGCCAAAGCGAAAAGAGCTCAGTCAAGATCGGAAATTTTTAGCATATTCAATTCTTTTATAATAAATAAGAAAGTGTATGTCTGTGTGCCTCTTCACACCCGTTTTGACGGAGACGAATTTCAAAAGGAAAATAAATTTAATGTTGAAGGTAAACCTGATAAAAACGCTTACCTTCTAAAAATACAACATTATTGTAAATTATCAATTACATCCCAGACGACAGTAAATCGATTCAAAAACTGAATAAGATCATACTGGAGTCAATGAAACAAAATAAACAAGCGTGTCTCAAAGTATTTGCGATTTGAATGTATAAGATATTTATGGATGAATATAAAACACGTAAGTCTAAAATTTATTGGCACTTTTCTGACGTGCCATCAATAACTCGTCTATCCTTTTCCCTCCTCCAAGCTTTGGAGCTGTCTCATTCACTCTTTGTTTACATTATTATGCGGATCATTGTCCTGGTCTAAGATTACTTTATCACGATTCAACGGTTTCTTTAAGATAGATTTCTGGCATTTCTGCTTACACGGCGCATTGTCGGTCTGTTATTTACGTGCTTACTTCCAACAAAGACTTTCTTATCAATGATAATAATTTATGTCAACAATTACAGAGAGCAGCGACCTCACCATGATGTGTTTCATGGTGAACTTCATTTTTGACTGACCAAAACCAATTGTACCTATTATTTATGGCTTCTGCGGCCACCACATTTTCTCAATGTCGCGTGAATGAGTACAAAAACCAAAATATAGCTACATGACATTTTCAATCCGTCACTCTCAAAGCAATAACAGCTTATAGTACAAGACTATACTAATGACTGTCCCATTGGTCTATTTGCAAGGACTATTGTGGAACACGAGGTCTTTCGATCTCTGGGTTGGGCAAAGAGTTATTTGCTTTTTTTATCAGTAATTTCCCAGTAGCACCCCGGAGTCTGGATTAGTGCCCTATTATTAATAAAAAGCTCGCCCCCCATTTATGTAATGGGGGGCGAGCTTCATATAACTGGCAAAATGTGTTCACTTAGTGTGAAATAAGTAGGGGGAGGTCTCCTGTACCTTCCCCTTCGGTTAGGTACAGGCGATTTAAGGCATGTGTATGTATGTATGTATTTCTGTGTCTATATTTGCTCTTGAAATTTATTGTTCCACTTGAACAATAAGTTGTAAAATACACAGTAGATATATTAGAATGTTGTTGAATGGTACTAGCAACTACAATCAAACGGGTAGGCAGCTTTGCCAACCACCATGCGATACAGGGGTGAGCATATTTGTGTGTGGTACCTTTGATGAGGCGCCGGATGCACTGGTAGCGACAAAGAGTCCAAGTCTGGCGGTTCCGGTACTCCATGAAGCTTGCATAGCTCTCTCAGCAATATGCCGACCTGGAAGATGACAAACATTAAACTATGATCATCAAGGTCATTATGTAGATCAATTGCACAATCTATCTTGTTTCTATATCGTTAAATTAGCCATAGTATGTAATTAAATACACATAATAAGGCTGCCTGTATACTGGAGCGGAGCGAGGTGGCGTAGCAGTGAGCGACGTAAAATTCCATCAACATTTGCAATAAATCTCTAGTGGTGGACCGTAGACAGGCGACCTTATGCAGTGATAAGCCTTAAGCGGTGTAATTCAAATGGCAGCAGTCTGCACCAAGGAGTTTTTTAAAAGTTTAGTGCAGTGTTTTCACATCACAAGCTTCAGTGTGAAGGAAAACATTCTGAGATAACTTGCATGTCTGAGAAAAAAATCAAAGATGTGTAGGTGTTGGAGTCACCATCTACCATGTTGGCACTTAAACATGGAATTCAATCAATCACTCACACATTCAGACCCGTGTAATGGCGTCAGGACACCACATAATCTATGTACAAAGTATTACCTGATTTATAACATGATTGTCTCTGCCTTGCGTATAGCTGAGTATTTGGACAGCATTTGTCACAATGGGGTCTTCGCTGTCAGCGAACCACACCGGTGGTGTTGTTGGGTATGTCTCCTAGTACAACATAAAAATAACATTAAGTCTAGCTACAATTATTTCTCCTGTTATTGCTAAAAACTAATGGTATGTATATTATATATATATTTTTCCTTACAAAATGCATGCTCCCATAAACGACAGTAAGAGGCGTACTGAGACATGCGCATACCTTCGTACGCCTAATTGCGTGGTATTTTTTCAAAGTGTCGAACCAAGTTTAAATAATATTCATTTTCTCTCTTTACAGTTAGTTACTAAGCCCTTTGAGACCCCAACATTCACAAGACTAAAAAGGATTCTCCTAGAAAATATTAAAAGCACATGTGCCACAGAACACTCCTGAACAATGACTGATCAAAGGAAAAAAAATACAAAGAGGTCAAATTCTTTGAAAAAACACATTTTTTTTTACCCAACTCCAAAAAAAAGGTGGAAGTCCTCAATATGACTGTATGTTTTTTTTTTCAGTTATGTTTTTAAATTCAAAGATCTTTTCATATTATTGTCTATCAAAAATGTAAGAAACCTTTCAGCTCTTCAGTAGCCATTCTATTTTGTGCCTGTAAATAAATGTAATGTAGTTTTTGTAACAATTGGCCTTTGTTCATGGTCGAGTTTTATACGACTTGTCAGAGTTCCCTTTTATAGACCACTACTCTATCAAAACACAATCTGTATAATGCTAGTCATTAATATGTTTAACTAAGATGGCGCCGCGGCGATTCTGATGTTTGATAGCCTACATAGGGTCGATAAGCCCTTACATCACTCATAGGGCTACATCTCAAATGATATTTATGTGAAAATTTAAAGAAGATACTACATAAAGTGAGATTTCATGGTATTTATAGTTTTCAGCTAGTATGAAATCTTGTATGCTGCCAACCCCAACAATGGATAGGATAAAGTGATGTCTATGATAGCTTGTATATGTATATGCTGTAGCTGTATGCTGCCATGCAAAAATCCTACGTCAGCATATATCACAAGATAAAAAAAATACCATTAAAAGTAATAACAACTTGGGTTCTGAACAGACAAAGCAAACATTTTCATTATTTAAATACCACTGATGCAACACAACCTGTTTATCAGCACAAAATTTTAACAATTTAAATTTATATTTGAATGTTTTGCACATACATTAACAGGCATCAGACATTAAATTAACTGCATAATCATCTAAGAAATTATGTAAATATTACTTTATTGCTTCCTGAACTGTTCATTGTATATACAACTATACTGTAGGTTATTCAGTGATGGAAAATGACAGCTGCATTGTATGTACACTGTATGCTAAAATTGTTTGATAGCTAGATAAATACTGCTACAATTACCAAAACACGAAACCTCCTTACTAATCTTGAGACACAATTCCTGAGTCAGGCAATGTTCTACTCGGTTTTTCTCTCTGAAATTTAGTAGCAGCCCAGAGTGGGTAATGGCAATAAGAGCCTGGTCAATGGCAATAGGCTCCACCCTATTACATGGGACTTTAACATAGTTGAAAGTACACCTCTGTCTACACTTTCGGGAATACAGGCATGAGCATATGTACATATATATGTGCTTGCTAACATGTTTTAAACATTCTCAATTTGAACTCCTTGCTGCTGTTCCATTGGCATCTGTCAGTAGCTGAACATGAAGTTGGCTCTCATACACAATAGATTTAGCCCAATTGAAACATCAGGGTATAATGCTGTACTCAACTAATGTTGTACAGCATAACTGTGTATCCTTGCAGAGGAATAAAAAGCTGTGTTCATATTTTTCCTGACCATTTTTAAAAAAGATCATGTCTGCTTTATTATTAAATTGAAAAAATCTCATAGATTTGCTAGAAATTGGCTCAGCTTGAATGCTGAAGCTTTTGCCTCCTACCCACACCGTTTCCTACCTAATACAGGCCAAATATAAATTTAAAAAAAATTATACAAGAAAAGTCTTTGGTTGAAACTTTTATGTAATTTACTAACTAAATTACAGTCTTTATTCTTATTACTTAAAAATGTCATATACTCACTCAGGACCCTATTCTGGGATGACCCAGAATAGGGTCCTGAGTGAGTATTAAATTGAAAATACTATAATCTATACATATCTATATAGATAAATAAAATTGAAGTGTCTGTTTGTAATTCCAAATAAACAACTAAAAAATATAAATAAAATGAATATGAAAGTAAATAAATAAAAATAGATCATGAAAGTATGCACACTACTGACAATATTAATTTATTTTTCACTAATATAGCTAATGTAACAAGGAGAAACAGGCTACTTTTTTTTATTTAAAAAATAATAGCTCCGCAGGCCTCTAATAAAATTAAGTCTACATGGTTGAAACTACGGGGCACTGCTAATGTCTAGTATCTTATAAGTTGCAAAAAGTCTATGGTAAAAAAAATACTTGAAAGTCGAGTTAGTTGGCATTGACCTAACAGAATTTGGCGTAATATTAAGGTAATTTTAATACATTTGTTGTTAATTACTATGTAACCAACAAGCCATCATTCTACTCAATGTTAAGTGTCAGATGGAATCATAAAAATGCTTTAATCATCAATTTTGGTTCGACCTAGTAATGAAAATTGTTACAATTACCTACATTATCAATATGCACATGGTGCAAAACCTTTATAAAGAATATCAACAAAAAGATGATACAGTAATCAATTCAAAGGTGTTCTGTATTAAGACACTTGAATAGAAAATGTAAATTAAAATAAATACTCTTTTCATAATCATGTGGTATTTTTTAAAGATTAGATTTGTAGATGCTAGTTTATGTTTACATATAAAAAATAATAGGGAAACAATAAAAGTCAAATAAATACATACATTCCTATGATTTATGTTTATATTACTAAACTGTGAACTGTAATTAGGAGTGCTTAATGACATAAACATATTGGACTGACTAGCAATCAACAATACATACACAACAATTTGATTACAATTTTATAGGGCAAATTACCAAATTGTTTGCAATATTACATTATAGAGCTTTACAATATCTATATAACAACAATAGTTTTCACACCCAAAGTGCTTGGTTCCATGCCTGTATTGTCACTTGAGTAAACAAAAAAAACATTATTTGCTGCAACAAAACGTCTACATGACAAAAAGCAGGTAGTGGATGACTAACGC
The DNA here is from genome assembly GCA_929442735.1 of Watsonalla binaria. Lineage (NCBI taxonomy): Eukaryota > Metazoa > Arthropoda > Insecta > Lepidoptera > Drepanidae > Watsonalla > Watsonalla binaria. The sequence continues at coordinate 7,433,547 of OV838932.1, forward strand.
CTTGTCCCAAAAACGCGCCCGTTTACCGTTATCCAAACAAAACACTTACTCTCTCTATAAAATACTAAAGCTGTAATGAATCGCTACAGTTTTCAACGTTCTGAAACCGAAATCGATAGCACAATCGCCACGAATTCCGAACCTGTAAAAACATATGATTTGCAAACGAACCAGTTTGAGTATATTTTAGAGCAAGGATAGAAACATGAGAACTGTTGTTTTGTAAATAATCTACGGAAAAACGTGATAAACACTCTCTCTCAACAGGGAAATCTAAAATCACTTCCGTAAGCCTTTTGTTGACAGCCCTGCCCTCATAAACAACGACCCTTTGTCCCAACTCGGAAAATCAATATACACACCCCAATTCCAGAAAAATGGATTTTGTACCTCAAATAAGTATGAATTTGGTGTACTTACGGTAATATTTGCATGTATTTCGTATTTCTTTCCACTTCTGCCAACGAATCTGCAGGTCAGTTCGTCGACACTTGCTGACATTATCTGAAACCGTTCATGGCTTTTTGGAAACACTTGTTCTAAAGTCTTGATTTCTAACTTAAGTGTATTAAAGCAAGCCATTAGTGGGTTGAAACACTAATTCTAAATTAAATAACTAGGGTCCACGATAAAATACATGAGAAATAATTTTACGTTCACTCCGCAGCCAAGCAAAATGGCGGAGCGCAATGGCGGAAATTATTATAAAAATATCAAGATTGGACGACAGAGGGCGTCAGAAAAAAAAAGTGGTATAGACAAATTTTCTGAAGTTATTTTTTGTACTAGAAATAATGGTGCACACAGACAACAAAATAGAAGCTAGGGAGCAAAGATAAATCACGCCAATGTTGAGTACGCGAATTTATTTCTTCATCTATGCTAGGGAGTATAAGATCATCAGTTTAACTTCGCACAAGAAAAATGTAACCGGTTATACATTTCGATATTTGAGTTACTGATAAATCTCGAAACTAGTTATTCCGGATTCCGATTTGACCTTTATCGTAATGTGAATAGAAAACCAAAATAAACGTTGTTTGGATTTTCGACATAATAACATCACCACTACTCACATCTAAAATATTTCTAGTTGTATCGTATATCAAATGGCGGCGCAAGGTGGGTTAAACGTGATTTGAACATATAAAACAATACACCTACGCATTGTCTATGACTTTTATTGTTACGCACAGAAGTTATATTATGTATTTTTTTAGACTTTGATAGGTATATACCATTAGGCTGTGGTTTTGGCTTTTGGCAAATCTCTGACTGTCATACATGTCCTGTCACTGTCAGTTTAAAAATATAAATAAATATTGTTGTGTATTTTCATTATCGTTTTGTTTGTGATACTAATATTATTATTTGTTATTTTGGTAATTTTATGTATATAGTTTCAAGTATTAATTAAATATGGGTCGTAGTCCTAATCCAAACAGATATAAACGAAGGCGGTCGCGTTCGCGGGATACAGTGAAATATAAAGTTCGAAAGACAAGTCCCATTCCATCATCTTCGAAAAATATTGTCACTGAATTCAGTTTTTTTAATTATAAACGGGATTTAAATAAGATTATATTATATAGTAGTGAGAGCAACACAGTAGCCAATAGTTTAGATGACTTTTGGGTGTTTATGAAGAAATATGAAGCCACTTTGAAAAAAGCTGGCAAACCTCTAATTGAAGTCCAGAACGAATCCAATAAATTCTCAAAGTTTGACTGCGTAAATTTTACAACATCTATAAAGTATGTAGATATTGTGAGTGACGACAGACATGGCAGGAAACTGGATAAACCATTATTTGAAGCTTTTTTGAATATTGTGTCTATTTATATTGATTTTAAGAATAAGGAAAAGTTTGAGAAGCTTAGAAAACTCAGACAAGCTCAAAAAGACCTACCAGTTGCTAAATATAGGTAGGTATTTGTATGAAAAGATTACAAAAAAACATTAATTAATTTTTATTATTATCTATATCTTGCATGTTTATAAAAATCTTTCTTTGCATCTTATCTCTTATTGTTGTGTTGTATCTTTTCAGAAATGAAATAGTAACAGCAGTACAGAATGAACGAGTTGTTGTGGTCGCTGGGGACACAGGCTGTGGGAAGTCCACACAAGTGCCGCAATACCTGAATGAAGCTGGCTTTCAGAATATTGGTAATTTTATTACATTATATTTGATTAATATTCCATGGTCCCAGGAATTTTCATACTAAACATAGTCTATCAACAAAACTGACCATGTTCGAGTTGGATTTGGGCACGGAAGGTTTCCTAACATTATCCATAAAAACAAGCAACAAAAGTATGTTAATTGTATGGTAGCCCCCTGAAATAATTATTTTATTTTATTCTATTTTAGTATTCCTTCAGAAATACATCATCGGTGAATATTTCAACTGTCTAACTGTCATACAGCCTAGTGACAGAAAGGCACCATAGTTTTAGTAGTAATAGGGCCTCACTTTGTGTCCTTTGGGTATGGAGCCCTAAAAATTATGAAAAATCATAGATTTATCAATTTTATGGTTATATAACCAGTGCATACTGGACTGCACTTCACTTAGGATCACTATGTCATTTGTATATTTATAATAGTGGAAAAAAGCATTGTAACTTTTTTTTCCTACTCTTTTTAACCATATACATATATGGACTTCGGCAAAGTAACATATTCAATTTATATTTTTTTAATTATTATTACAGCCTGCACCCAACCACGGAGAATAGCATGCATATCACTGTCCAAACGAGTGGCATATGAAACACTGACGCAGTTCGACACCAAAGTTGGATACCAGATAAGATTTGAAAAGAGCAAGACTTCTAACACTAAAATATGCTTTATTACTGAAGGATTGTTGTTGAGGCAGGTCGGCATCTTCTTTACATTAAATAATAGAAAAATAAATAGTGACAGAAACCCTAGAGTGTACAATAATCAGATTTTAATATTCAATTCAATTCAATTCAAATTATCTTTATTTGATTAGACTTCTTACAAAGTACTTTCAAATCGTCAGAAGGACACAAAATACATTATACATGATTATAAATGTTACCACCGGGTTCGGAAGGTAGTTTTTGTTGAGAAGAACCAGGCAAGAAACTCAACAATTACTCTTTTAAAAAAAAAATATATTATATAATGTTATTGGTTGCAGTATTTATATCTCTTGAATATAAGCCAATGGACACAGTTCAAATGCTCAATTGTCAAATATAATAACTGAAATATTACAAATATTTGTGAGCATGGCAATTATTTATTGTTTATTGTGTCCTTATTAATCACTCACTTAATTCACAAAATATGTTCCATTATTTGAGAACATAGCTCAGATATATTTAAAAATAAAAATTATTATTAAAAAAAAAATAACTACATAAGCAATCATAACATACAGCATTTGCCATCAAATATGGTAATTTTTTTTTCTGAATTCATCCTTCTGAGAAGAAACAACAAAAAGCTCAGCCAGGACAAAACAATTATTAACTTGTATTTATAAATATTATAATACCATAATAATTATGAAATTAAGAGACTGGCATATTATACCTATCTATACTAATATATGTATAAAGCTGAAGAGTTTGCTTGTATGTTTGTTTGCTTGAACGCACTTATGTCAGGAGCTACTGGTCAGATTTCAAAAATTCTTTCAGTATTAGATAGCCTATTCATGCTAATACCAACAGCCACCCATTACATTTATCCAACGCGGGTGAAATCGCGGGGCATAGTTAGTTTTTCATATTGTGATTTATAATTACAGATGTCATCAGATAACTTACCAAACTATGATGTGATAATATTGGATGAGATACACGAGAGGCATCTCATGGGAGACTTCTTGTTAGGAGTACTGAAATGCCTTATCCACAGTCGTAATGATATTAAATTGGTTCTTATGTCTGCTACAATTAATATCAAACTATTTGCTGATTACTTCTCGGCAGAATCCGCTGTTGTTATACAGGTAAAATTATAATTCTAATTTCATAATTATTTGATTATCTCATGAGCGAACTACAAAAGGTTTTTAACAAATACTTAACAAAAATTTTCTTTGAAAGAATATTGAATCGAAAAACATAACTATCTATAGTATGCAACACAAACCTTGATCCATATTTACGGATCAGAAATGAAATCAATTCAAATCAGAAAATTTCTAGGAAGAAGAAATTATTGTATAGTTTTATCAAAGTTTTTGTATGTAACTAAAAACATTTGTTTCGTTTTCACCAATATATAGGCCACGAGGAAGTCCTGTTTATAAATTGCTTCACTACCTTTTGGTCCATGATGTCATTAATGGCACGCAATAATAAATCACAAAGATAATTTCGGATTATAAATCACAATTGAAATATTATAAACATGGACAACAGCAAAGTAACACAGTTATTTAATCCTCTGAAGGAATTATTAATTAGTAATGTAGTCACACAAGTGTCACCACTCTTTCAGACCCTATATAATTCCAGGTACCAGGTAGATTGTACTCTATAGACCTGAATTACAAGCCAATATTAATCGAGGACAAACCAACACGCAACGACAGATTAGACCCTCAGCCCTTTGTGCAAATTATGCAGCTGATCGACAGCAAATATCCAAGTTAGTACCTACCTGTCTATCACCATCATCTCCCTGGCCTTATTGTTGGGGTCGGCACTTGATTCAACCGAATTCGGCTGGTCACCTGATTATTATACGAAGCGATTGACATTCTGATCTCCGAAACCCCTTTTACAAGCAAATCGGTGAAATCTTGCTTAAACAAGCTGTCAGCCTCTCTTAGGCCTCCAACCGACCTGTAACGATTGCTAGAGATGCTAAATTTACAACTGGGAGGGAATTGAAACAGCGCCATCTGTCGGCCCACAGATGGCACTATTGTGTTCCCATACAAATCTGCGCTTACGTCAACGCGATGACTAGTGACGGCGATTTTAAGAAAACTCGCGCTAGGCACACTAGTATGTTCACAAGGTAACATTAAGAAAAAAAAATCAATCCGAATTGACAACTTCTTTTTTTTTTCTCCGGTTTCAAATGGCAAAAAGCCAACGGCACGCAGTGTTCCCAGGCGGTCACCCATCCAAGTACTGACTACGCCCGACGTTGCTTAACTTCGGTGATCGGACGAGAACCGGTGTTTTCAACGTGGTATGGACGTTGGCAATTGCTGTGACCAATGTTGTATTGTGATTTGGAATTGTGACGTCATGTCATTTTAAATATTTAAAATATTGTAAAAAAAGAAACAATGTAAATCCTATTCTATCTCTCGCTATTGGAACAAATAATGGCAAAAGGCCAACGGCACGCAGTGTTCCCAGGCGGTCACCCATCCAAGTACTGACTACGCCCGACGTTGCTTAACTTCGGTGATCGGACGAGAACCGGTGTTTTCAACGTGGTATGGACGTTGGCGAACGCTCTACCGGATTTTGTGCTCAGATTCATATTTGTTACGTAACGTCATATTAAAATATTTAAAGAATTGTTAAGTAGCTATCAAAACTCGGAGTTAAGCCCCACATTCTATCTTTCGTTATTTGAACAAAAATAAATGGCAAAAAGCCAATGGCACGCAGTGTTCCCAGGCGGTCACCCATCCAAGTACTGACTACGCCCGACGTTGCTTAACTTCGGTGATCGGACGAGAACCGGTGTTTTCAACGTGGTATGGACGTTGGCAATTGCTGTGACCAATGTTGTATTGTGATTTGGAATTGTGACGTCACCTTGTTATGTTAACCTATCTCAAAATATCATACCATAAAAAAAACTGTTCTTATGCAATTTCTAGGGTTCGTATCCAAAGGGTAAAAGTGACCGTATTACCCCATTGTCCGTGTGTCGGTTGGTCAACAGACTGTATCTCATGATCAGTGATAGTTAGACAGTTCAAATTTACGCAGATTATTTATTTCTATTGGCTCTTCTTAACAAGTTATAAAGGACAGAATAAAATAAATATTGAAGGGGGCGCCTCCTATACCATAAACGTGATTTTTTTAAGTTTTTATAAATCATGATAGCAGTACCTTCGTGTGCAAGTCTCACTCGCACTTAACCGGCTTTTTCTTTATCATGCCGTTGGCCTTTTTTGATATTGTATTCTAATGAGTGGATTACGTGCATTTAAGTATGTACTTAATACAATGATGTGATTTCAAATGTTATTTTATCACAAGTTGTGCCCCGCGGTTTCACTCGCGTAGTCTTGATTCTATGGGTGGCTCGCGGAAGTTTAATATTTTTTATTTAGTCCTTGTAACATTAGCTATCCGCCAGTGCAAGTCCCGTTCTAATCGGTCCAGCCATTTCGTAGATTAGCCGGAGCAAACAGACAGCGAAAATTGATCCTTTTTTTTATCAGTACCGTATATACTTTCATAATATGTATTTAATGAAAAGCTGTTATTTTGGAATTGCAAACAGACACTTCAATTTTATTTATCTGTATAGATAAAGTTACAGCGGCATCTATCGGCGTTAGAGTTGTTTACGTGTGGCCGATGGTTGTATCTCAGTATTTGTGTGTATGTAGTTAACCACGCTTGCAACAGATGGCGCTGAAGATCACTTTGCTATCGTCTTTTATTCAAGTGCAATATATAATTGAGTAAATTCAATAAAGTAACAGGTTTATTTGCACGAAAGAAAACCTAATTTCACTCATATGACGCCAATGATTCGAAAATCAACACAAAATTGGGCATTGCGTTCGCCAACGTCCATACCACGTTGAAAACACCGGTTCTCGTCCGATCACCGAAGTTAAGCAACGTCGGGCGTAGTCAGTACTTGGATGGGTGACCGCCTGGGAACACTGCGTGCCGTTGGCTTTTTGCCGCGTATTTCGGTTCACTTTGAATACAATAATTGGGTTGATATCAATTTTATTTTAAACAAAAATTTTAATTATAAAAAATATGGTATCCTAACGTTTTATCTCTCTTAATTAAATAAATATGTTGGTATTGCGTGTCAAAATGTACGTTATTTAACTAAATAATCTGGATTAAACATACAAATAATTTCGAAAAACTAGCTCTAAGGAAATATCGTGCGTCTGTTTACTGCGGGGGCACTGAGGGTTTGGAGAAACGATATTAGCTGTGTTTTCACATCACTAAATTGTGATCGTGATGTCATTTTAGGTACTAAAAAAGGGTCACGCTGATCAAGGCTATATTTTATCCCCGTACTCCCACGGGAACGGGAACTACGCAGATGAAACAGTCACAGTCAATTTCTGTGTATAATATCATCAGGTTCCGACCCCAACTATGTATGGGATAAGACCAGGGACATGATGATGATGATGATCATCTTTGTCACTATCCATCGTTTAATAACCAACCAATGATAGAGATATTGAAATGGTAACGTTCCGTCAGGTGACGAGAGAGGTGACATGTTAATCTTCATGTCAGGAGTGCAGGAGATCACAGCTATATGTGATGCAGCCCAGCAGTACGCGGAGAAGGCTAAATCCTGGATCGTTCTGCCTCTACATAGTGGCCTATCTCTCGCTGAACAAGATAAAGTATGCCTTCTTCCCTTTCTCACGCCTGTATTTCCGGAAAGGGTAGTTAGTTACGTTCCCCGAAAATTTATATTAGTGCCAACGTGACGGATGGTGAGTCTATCACCGTCTCCGACACTAGGTATAGGTACGTTTATGAATTACTTCTCAGACATGTGCAGGTTTCCTCACGATGTTTTCCATCACCGTAAAGCACGTGGTGTGGAATCACGGCACATAGGTTTTTAAAAAAACCTCATTGGCATAGAGGGCCTAGTGCGAGTTTTTCACAAGTCACCGCGTCGACGTAAACGCAGATTTGTATAGGATTGAAACAGCGCCATCTGTCGGTCTAAAGATGCCATCATTATGAGCCCATACAAATCTGCGTTCATACTCGCACTAGGCACTCTGGCCCCGCTCGGATTCGAAGTCACTGCTCTTCTTTCCTACTTAAAATAAACGCGAAAGTTTGTCAGTATGGATAGATGGTAGCACAGTGCAACGAGTTTCTGACACGTTCTAAAACCGTCTCTTCGAGATGTAAAACTTCCTTCACTCGCCGCTGGGGGCGCTTTTTAACTCTCCCATACAAAATGAAGATAATGTTTTTACGAATATATCGTCAACTTACCCACTTAGAGCACTTTACCCCTATAGATGATAGAGGTACTGGTGTTGGTCACCATGTTTATAGGATGTAGTAACCGCTTACCATCAGGCGGACAGCACGCTTGTCTGCCACCTTATTGTAGTATAGTGAAAACCTTTTTGGCTTGGAAAGCAAAATAATGAGTTTACTATCTTAAATCGGACAAATTTACTATCTTAATTTTTTTGGATTTCAGGTGTTTGACTACCCTCCTGAAGGCGTTAGAAAATGTATTGTTTCGACAAATATAGCTGAAACATCCGTAACTATAGATGGAATAAGATTTGTGGTCGACTCAGGAAAGGTTAGTTTCAAGCACATATACCGTTCCAAAATAATAACCTAATATAGGTTATCATTTTGGAACGGTATAGCTTGCCTTCCTTACAGCTTACAGCTTCATGTGGTAAATTTTATTTCAGATTTTCTTTTTATTATTTACTAGAGTTAATTTCATGCATGACTATTTTAAATAAAAGTAGCCTTACTCCTTGTAACATCAGCCATCAGCCGGTGAAAGTTCCGTTAAAATCGGTCCAGCCGTTGTGTAGATTATCCGGAACAAACAAACAGACTAAAAGACAGTCAGACAGACAATAAGAGAAAAAAAGTGAATGCCTATTTAAATACCATAATATAAATGCCGATCATACTTTCATATGAATTTAGTGAAAAGCTGTTAATTTGGAATTGCAAACAGGCACTTCAATTTTATTTATCTGTATAGATAGATATATAGATGTAGATAATATTTACAGGTAAAAGAAATGAGCTACGATTCCACGACTAAAATGCAGAGATTGAAAGAGTTTTGGATATCGAAAGCTAGTGCGGACCAAAGGAAGGGGCGCGCGGGGAGGACAGGTGAGATAAAATATTCGTCACACGTTCGAATATAAATGCAAAATTGTTCATAGCATTCGCCAACGTCCATACCACGTTGAAAACACCGGTTCTCGTCCGATCACCGAAGTTAAGCAACGTCGGGCGTAGTCAGTACTTGGATGGGTGACCGCCTGGGAACACTGCGTGCCGTTGGCTTTTTGCCATTTATTTTTGTTCAAATAACGAAAGATAGAATGTGTGGTATATTTTCGAATTTTACTAACTACTTAACAATCATTTTATTATTTTAATATAACGTGACGTCACAAACCTGAATGTGAACACAAAATTGGGCCGAGCATTCGCCAACGTCCATACCACGTTGAAAACACCGGTTCTCGTCCGATCACCGAAGTTAAGCAACGTCGGGCGTAGTCAGTACTTGGATGGGTGACCGCCTGGGAACACTGCGTGCCGTTGGCATTTTTGCCATCCTTCCAATTTTAATTGTTACCCTTTTACCAGCACAAAAGGGTATTATTGTTTTTATTGATTTCTAATAATAAAATAATTATATTAGAAATATTGTTCATCATCAAATGTTATCTATTTTAATGAAACGCGACACCTATCGGCTACGCGTTGAATCTTGAAGTCTTCTAGTCTTAAACTCAGTATGCACGCAGTAAACCACGTTTGCAATAGATGGCGCTAGGAATCACATTACATAGTTCTTTATGTGCTCGTTGGAGGCGCTCTACATTTCCTCAGAGTCCAACCGCACGCATATACACAATATTTTTGTGAATATTCACATGATTAGGGGAATATATCGCAATACAGGCCGCACACAGTCAACTAGCGGACGTCACGCATCTTCACCCGCTTAGTTTCCGTTCCCGTAGGAGTACGGGGATAAAATAAAGCCTATGTTACTCGCTGATGATGTAGCTTTCTAATTGTGAAAGAATTTTAGAAATCGGCACAGTAGTTTTTGAGTTTATTCATTACAAACATACACACAAAAATACAAATCTTTCCTCTTTATAATAGTAGTGTAGATATTATTGCTTGTGTGCGGCCAGCCATACAAAAGTTGTTATCGCCATGATTGTTCAACTAAACAGAAGAGACGTATGTATGTATGTCGTTTATATATTGGTCCCTGTCACTCACTTTCCAAATGGAAATATTGTGTGTTTAAAGGTCCCGGCGTCTGCTACCGAATATACTCTGACAAGCAATACGAGGACATGGAAGAGTTCAGCACTCCAGAAGTGTCCAGAGTGCCTTTGGCTTCCCTCCTGTTGTTGATGAGCTCGCTCGGAGTCAGCGATGTGAGGAATTTCCCTTTTGTGGACAAACCGCCTGAAGATTCGGTGGAGAACGCCCTTCTTGAGTTGAAGCAACACGTGAGTTTTGTTTTGCAAGCAATGCATCTCTGCCACCAGCTGTGATTTTATTGAAAACTAGCTTTGCCCCGAGGTTTCATCCGCGTAGATGTTAATTTCATGGCTCGAGTTAGGTAGTGAGCGAAGATAAAAGGGTTTTTAAAAAAAGCAAATTGTAGATGTGTTCGTGGAAGAGCGAAGACTAACGTTTATTTTACATCAAAGGTTTTTATAAAGGCTTCTAATAACAAAAGGTAAATAAACTTAATGATAATGTCTTCCTGTTATCTGGTACCAGGAGAATATGAAACGATCTTATTACCTAATTATTCTAAGTAACAAGGGTGGTCCTTGTATAAGGACATAGTTACGATGTCATAACTCCCGCGGAACCTTTTTTTAAATTTAAGGTTAACCTAAGTTTCTCCTAGTAAAATTAGCAATCTGCTAGTGAAAATCGGCTGTCTCTTTCGGAGATTTGCCAGAAAAAAGACAGACAAACCGACGGAGATTTTAATATCGAATTACAAACAGACACTTTAATTTTATTTATTTGTACCTATTGATGAATCTTCTAACTTCTGACAAATATTGAAATCTTGTTCTGTCAACCTCTTTTGTTTCTCTATTAGGGCGCGTTGAGTTCAAACGAGAAGCTGACAGCCCTGGGGCGGGCTCTGGCCAACCTGCCGGTGGAGGTGTCCCTGGCCAAGGCGCTGGTGGTGGGCGGCGCCAGCCTGCCGCCCCATAAACGGGACTCCGCCCTCGCACTCGCCGCCGCCCTCGGCATCAGGTCCATCTATACCACCAGGGCACATAGGGATTTTGAATGTGAGGTAAGTTTCAACAGAATTTACTTTACATATAGAGTTTTTATTCATGACATACATGTTTAAATTCTTAAAAAGGGCAAAGAAAAATACGAACACCAGGCGGGACTCGAACCCACGACCTCTGCAAACCGTGCAGTTGCTCTTCCAACTGAGCTACCCGTGATCCTACCTCATGCGTCGAATTTTTCCTTCCCTTGTCTTTGCGGTATAGGGCGCCATATGTTGCTCGGTGTATCCAAAGTTGTGGGTTCGAGTCTAGCCTCGTGTTCTTATTTATCTTTAACCTTTTTAAGAATTTAGATTGCACTTTGTCCAACAAATATGAAACACTTTTAATCAGGTATATTCGTACTACTAGTATTCCTATAAAGTCTTTGCAACGGTTTTTCCTAATTAGTTTTTTAATTTTAGTTCGTCGAAAATCTCGACCACCAGAGCTCTAAATAACTTTGTAAACTGTTATTAAACGAAAACTCGATTTCATATTATTTAATATAGTTGAGTTGGCAGAGCAACTGCACGATTTGCAGAAGTCGTAGGTTCGGCCTCGTATTCGTATTTATCCTAACTATTGTAAGAATATTGGATCAAAACAGACATGTGAACACTTGCAGAATGCTCGTAAGCCAGACGAATCGGACCACGGCGACCCGATAACCCTTCTGTCTCTATACTGCGCCTGGCTGCGGGAGAAAGCGGACACCCGCGGAGCCCGGGCATGGTGTCGACGCCGCGGGATCGAGGAACAGAGATTGTATGAACTCACCAAGCTGGCTGCACAGCTTAGGAGTTTGTTACAAGTAAGAATAATCTTCAGACATTATATTGAGTGGTCACCCGAATGTGTTTGGTCAGAAACATAGCACTATTGGACCTAGTTATGCAAAAAGAAGTCATGTTATCTTTTTGTATAGTCATTCTTGAGTTATTTTTCCAGGACAATAACTTGACGGACGCGCCTGAGCCAGAAACGATGTCCTCATCCGAGCGGGCAATGAGACACGGACAACTAAAACAGCTCAAGGATATGAGACGGTAAATAAAAACGACAAAGATATGATTGTAAAGAAAGGACTTTTTATTTTGTATACGATACTAATAGCAAAATAAAAGCAATTTAGAATTTTAACGTCCTGATAAAAAGGTTCAATTTCAATTTCAATTTATTTATTTAAACATATTCCTGATTTAGCACTTACATGTACTGAACTGTAAGACTATATAAATTATCAATATGTACCCTGTTGGGCACAGTAATTTTTTGAGAGAGGGCTTAAACTAGGTATATTATATTTACATTTTATATTATTGCCAATTGCCCGGTTGCCAATTTATCATCTTTGGCAATCGTTACAGGTCAGTCGGAGGCCTAAAATAGCCTGGCAACTGGTTTAACCCAGATCACAGATTTTCCTCTTTAATGGGGTTGCGAAGGTCAGATGGCAGTCGCTTCGTATAACAATCAGGTGATCAGCCACATCGGATTGAATCAAGTGCCGACCCCAACAATGTATGGGATAAGGCCAGGGAGATGAGATGATATTATTATATTGTATGGTTACTATAACGTCGCCGCTTGTTTCCGAGCGAAATATTTTATCTGTGCCCGTTCGGAGACGGAAGGAACGGTCCCTCCCCGCTCCCGCGCCCCGCGCAGTCGCGGATGAACCAATAGGGACGTCGGTATCGCGCGATGCGCAAGAACGGCAACCGCGCCGTACGATAAGACTGCCTGTGCGCTACATGTAATTCTGTGAACTTTATATTGTATTGTGTGTTTCCCTTTTGTGTTTATTTCTATTACTTTATTATACCTTCTTTGATTTTAACTTTACACGTACTTTTTATTGCGTAAAGTCACCACAGCCACCCACCACGAACTCATACGACCCACAACGATAAAGAGAATCTCATGCTCGCTACATTACTTATTTTAGATACCTATAATTTTATTAATTTAATTATATAATTTGCTGTTTTGTTTAAAGTTTTTAATGGATTCCTACAATGCCAATAAATTTAATTACCTAGGTAGAGGTTCTATGTTACGTTTGTCGCGTACCTGCTTTTTTACTTTGAACACAAATTACTCGAAATCGGCTCACCCGAATTCGATGGTTTAAAGTGTAGCGTGACAAGGACGGATCAAATGTGGGCCATGTTCTTTGTCTGTCCCCAAAAAAAGCCCAGTAGCTTTTTATATTTATTCAGTACATTCAAATATTCAAATATTTTATCCTTGAAATATTAGCGCCCATATTTTTCTCCTCCATCGGTGACCGCTTACCATAATTCATATTGTTTTGCAGCCAATACAGGCAGAAAGCAGCTGAAGACACAAAACGAAAGAAACGCTTGAAAGTGGACTCGTGGGAGATTGTGGACGAGAATGCGAATGACGATGATGGTCTGGACATCAGAGACATCGAGTTCAGAATGACGAATGACGCTCAGAGGATACAGGCTCTGATCTCTGGGTCTAGTGCATCTAGTGGACGGGATCTAGTTATGTTGAAGGTAAGGTTATCAGAGACATCGAGTTCAGGATGACAAAAGACGTTCAAAAGATACTAGCGCTGAGATCTCTGGGTCTATTGCAACTAGTAGACGAGATCTAGTTATATTGAAGGTTCAGTCCAGCACGCTGGTCGGCCCTTTGGCTGCAATGCGGCTTTTCGCAAAGGAAAACATCGTATAGAAATCAGCATGTATCTGAGAAGGGATTCCAAGATGTGTGTTTAGTGCCTAAAACGGTGATGGACTTACCCTCTGGCACACAAGCATCTTCGGTGAAAAGTGGATGTTTATGTAACACCTTTGCTTACCTCTTCGGGGACCCTTCTGGCATAATTCTAATTCAGAATAATGTTGCCCTAATAATAATGTAATCAGGGGCGAGCATTCCATATAAGCAGATAAGCAGTGCTTACCATTTGTGATGACTGAATGCACACGTGTCGTGTGTGTGTGTGTGTGTGTGTGTGTGTGTGTGTGTGTGTGTGTGTGTGTGTGTGTGTGTGTGTTTGTTTATACCTAATGTAATAGAGCAGTGGTGATGGGGGCTGCCGCGGTGGCCGTGAGATTTGAGTAGCCGCCCGCTACGCATGTGACTCCAGTTCGAAATCTCAGCAGGTTATACCAATTAGATTTCTACAAAATAAAGTCCAGTGATCCACGAGTTTTACGTTGAAGGAAAATATCGTGAGGGAACTGCATATGTCTGAGAAGAAATTCAAAGCCATTTATGTATAGTGCCCGAGGCCGCGATGGACTCACCCTCTGTCATGTTGGCACTAAATCATATTCGGTGAAATGTGGGTGTTGTTGTTACAACACCTCTTCTTACTCCTTCGGGGACCCTTCTGGGATGGTGTGAGCATATATATATATTTTTACCATAATGTAATGTTTCAGATAGTTCTATGCAGAGCGTTGTATCCGCAACTCGCTGTTGCAGATGAATTTAACCATTGTAAGGTAAGTCTTTTTTCCCTTTACTAAGTATATATATACATATATATTAATATTATAAATAGCTCTTGTTTGTCCATTTGTGAAGATGGATGTAATTGAAACGTCCCGTTTTTAAATCGAATTGAATAAGATTGCCGCTGAGTTTGGGTGAAGGCAATCTCAGATAAAAGACAATTTACTAACTAATAGCTGCGACTGGCGGAACCTTATTTATTTTTTCTCAATAAAAGTAGCCTGAGTTACTCCTTGTAACATCAACTATCTGCCAGTGAAAATCCTGTTAAAAATCGGTCCACCCGTTTCAGATTAACCCGTAAAAGACAGACAGATATTTTTTTTTATATATTAGTAGGTATAGATATACACTTTGAGACGCTTCAATTTTATGTCTCTGTCTAGATATTTATCTTTATCTCTTACATTATAACAATTATTTTTAAAAGTTTAAATCTTCACGTTGGCACTTAATCATCTTCGGTGAAAAGTGGGTGTTGTGATTACAACACCTCTGCCTACCCCTTCGGGGAATACAGGCGTGAGCATATCTATATGTATGTATCTTTAAAAGTTGTTCACCCGACATACATAGCTAAAATAAAATCATAATGCTTCTTTCCAGTCGATATCAGAGCAGCTATACCACACGTTCAGCAAGCCGTTTGTCTTCCTCCACCCTACCTCGTACTTCGGCAAGCAACCCCGCGTGCTACAACTAACTGAAGCGGACATACAAACAGACATCCCACCCGGCTTCAAGAGCAAACTGCCACTGTCTAGCAAACATCAGTTGCTGTGTTATTTGTGAGTTTACAACTTATGCGGCAGTGACCCAAGTATACTTAGGGTTGGAACCCTTAGAACATGAAAACATTAGAACGTGGACGTTCTAATGTTTTCCTTGAACTTGCTTGTACGATATTCAGATACGCCAAGGGTCCCAAGGGCCAGGCTTCAGTCCGGTGGGTGGTCGGTACATAACACTACACTGAAAGTATTTCAGCTGACCGCATATTACTCCATAGGTCACTGGTTCAGCGTTTCTACAGGGAGATGGAGATCTCGGGGTAGGTAGATAGACGTTCACGGAATAAGGTGTTCATTTGTTGATCACTTGTTTTCGGGCTCATTGAACGACTTCACATGGGCCACAATTATTTAGGTGTCGATTAAGATTATATTAGAATTAAGCAAAACTAAAATATACATACATACATACATACATACATATATATGCTTACGCCTGTATTCCCCGAACTAACGAAAGCAAAACTAAAGTATGATTGTGTATTCCATCGCATTGGGTTTAAATATCTGTAATGATGGTGTATATGTGGTAAATAAATAATTAATAAAAAAAAAGAGCCGTGGTGGCCTTGAGGTTTGAGCAGTCGTCTGCTACGCAAGCGACGCAAGTTCGGATCCCAGCGGAGCCTGTACCAATGAGTTTATCTAAAAATCTTTTGTACAGTGATTTCACACCACGTGCTTTACGGGGAAGGAAAACATCGTGAGGAAACCTGCATATTTCTGAGAAGTAATTCAATGACGTATGTAAAGTGTCTGAGACGGCGATGGACTCAACATCTGTCACGTTGGCACTTAATCATCTTCGGTGAAAAGTGGGTGTTGTGATTACAACACCTCTGCCTACCCCTTCGGGGAATACAGGCGTGACCATATGTATGTAAAAAAAATATTTAATGTTTTGATCGACAGGTCATTGTTGGAGACAACGAAGCCGTATATAGTGAACTCTATGCGCATGCCAGCTGCGCAGACATTGCTGCTCTTAGCACATTCGATTGACACCAATATTGGGTTCACTAGGTACGTTAAATATTGCAGCTATGATTATACTTAGCTAGCTTTTACTTGCGAGTTATGTTTATACTAGGTATATATGTTGGCCCTTGGGGATGAAACGATTTCTATATAACATTTAAAATAATATTGTTTGCCTTCACCGTGGTGTGAAATCACTGCACATAAGTTTAAGGAAAACTCATTGGTATAGGCCTCTGCTAGGATTCAAACTTGGTGCCGGAGAAAAAGGAACAGTTGTCTTCTAGAAGATGTAGGGTTTTATGAATATATCACTATGTTGAAGTCGTAAAATGTCTAGCTCCAACGATAACGTAGTTATAGGCTATGGTTGCTAAGGGCCGAAGAGCGCGCGGCCTTAAGCGATTGAATGAACGCGCGGCCGCGTTTACATACATTACGTACGCGGTCATTAATCTTGTTAAATTAAGGAGAAGGTTAATGATTTTGAAAAATGGTTGTATGGTAATCCCATATATAATTTCAGGAACTATTAGTAGGAGAAAAAAAATTAAAAAGTAGTTAGATTTCATGTGAATAACTATACGTTACCGCTTATTTTTATGCCAAAATAATCTAATAAGGAAGAAGCTATTTTTGTCATATTAATTTTATTTGCTTCCCAAACTTATACCCATCACATATTTTAACAGCTGTCCAATTTTCCCCGATATTCTGTATATGGCGTATAAAATAGGTAGGTTTGAAAGTAACTCCATCTCTTTCTGTGATACTGATTTAAAAAGGGATGGAAATAGTTTTGGTCCGAGTGAAGTTAAGTCTTCGTTTAACCCATGTTTTGTAAAAAAAATAATACAGGGGTGTATAAAAATTTTTTATGAGCATATTTTTTGCAGAATCGTATGTGATTCTTGGCTATTACTCGAGTTCCCGTACCCTGAGACCGGGCTGAGTTTGTTACTGCGAGCCGTCAAACTGCGACAAACATGGGACGCGCTCATAAACAGGAGACTTGCAGGTTTTTTCATTATATTTGTTTTCTTTTTAATTCAAATATTCTTTCACCATTGGATAGCTACATCATCAGCGAGTAACATAGGGTTTATTTTATCCCCGTACTCCTACTGGAACGGGAACTACGCGGGTAAAACCGCGTGAGGTCCGTTAGTATTATATATAATACTAATGATAATGGAGATCACAATCATATAAAGATATCTTGACAAATCGAGCAAAATAAAAAGACATACATACAAATGCTCACGCCCGTATCCAATGAGGGTAGACAGAGACCACCCTTCGCCACATGCTACGATCCTTACATACTGCTTTCTCTTCATCCACATTCATGCATCTCGTCATACACTTTCTTCGGTTACGAGTGCTCCAAAATTGACCTGTCTGAAAAATAATAATGTATTTATTTACAAGAGCCGTGGTGGCCTTGGGGTTTGAGTAGTCGCCTGCTACCCAAGTGATGCAAGTTCGAATCCCAGCGGGGCCTGTACCAATGAGTTTTTCTAAAACTTATGTACAGTAATTTTCACACCATGTGCTTTTCGGTGAAGGAAATGATCGTGAGGAAACCTGCATATCTCTGAGAAGTAATTCAAAGATGTATGTATAGTGCCTGAGACGGCGATGGACTCACCATCTGTCATGTTGGCACTCACCATCTTCGGTGAAAAGTGGGTGTTGTGATTACAACACCTCTGCCTACTCCTTCGGGGAATACAGGCGTGAGTATATGTTTATTTACAACATCACATTCTAAAAATATGAGTGTTTCTCTACTAGGTATATCTTGTATGCAAACACATTAGCTTTCCATTTGAATCACTCTATCTATTAAAAATATATCTAAGCATACATATGGACAGATACACAGCTTTGTATTATCATCATCATCATATCAGCCATAGGACGTCCACTGCTGAACATAGGCCTCTCCCAATGATTTCCACCTCACCCGGTTGGAAGCGGCCTGCATCCAGCGGGTCCCCGCGGCCTTGACCAGATCGTCCGTCCATCTCGCGGGGGGGCGCCCTTGCCGGTACGTGGTCTCCACTCGAGAACTCTACTGCCCCAGCGGCCATCAGTCCTTCGACCAATGTGGCCTGCCCATTGCCATTTAAGCCTGCTAACCCGATTGGCTATGTCGGTCACCTTAGTTCGTCTACGGATCTCCTCATTTCTGATTCGATCTCGTAGCGAGACACCAAGCATAGCTCTTTCCATGGCACGCTGAGTGACTTTGAGCCTATTCAATAGGCCTACAGTTAGAGACCACGTCTCGGCACCGTAGGTCATCACTGGTAACACGCACTGTTCGAAGACTTTGGTCTTCAGACACTGAGGTATTTTGGATGAGAAGACGCTGCGTAACTTCCCGAAAGCTGCCCAGCCGAGTTGAATTCGCCGAGTGACCTCCTTCTCGAAGTTGGATCTTCCTAGCTGGACTGTTTGTCCTAAATAGACATAATCGTCTACCACTTCGAGAACCGAGTTTCCCACTGATATTGAGATAGGCGCTACATGGGCGTTCGACATAACTTTCGTCTTGTCCATGTTCATTTTGAGGCCTACCTGTTGGGAAACTCGATTGAGGTCCTTGAGCATTATACTGAGGTCGTCCAGCGATCCAGCTATGACCACAATATCGTCGGCAAACCGAAGGTGCGTGATGTATTCGCCGTTGATATTGATGCCAAGTCCTTTCCATTCCAGGAGTTTGAAGGCATCTTCCATTGCGTTGGTAAAGAGCTTCGGAGAAATTACGTCTCCTTGTCTCACACCTCTCTGCAACGGAATTGCCTCCGTAGTCTGATCCTGTACTCGGACTGACATGGTGGCGTTTTTATACAAACACTTCAGCACTTCGATATATCGATAGTCAATGCGGCACCGCTGGAGAGCCTGCAGCACAGCCCACGTCTCGATCGAATCAAAGGCCTTCTCATAGTCCACGAACGCCAAGCAGAGTGGCAGATTATACTCTTCGGTCTTCTGTATAATCTGCCGCAGCGTGTGGATGTGGTCTATGGTACTGTACCCTTTTCGGAAACCGGCTTGTTCGGGAGGCTGGAAGTCATCGAGCCTGCTAGCGAGACGATTCGTGATGACTCTCGAAAACAGTTTGTAAACATGGCTCAGAAGCGAGATGGGCCTATAGTTCTTCAAAAGAGCTTTATCGCCCTTCTTGAAGAAAAGTACCACCACGCTTCGGTTCCATGCTTCCGGCGTAATACCATCGTGCAGAACGGAATTAAAGAGCTTCTGAAGGACTTTAAGTACCGGTGTACCACCCGCTTTCAGAAGCTCTGAAGTGATTCCGTCCTCGCCCGGCGCCTTGTTGTTTTTTAACTGTTTGAGAGCCATCCTAATCTTGTACAGACTGATGTCCGGGATATCTTCGGTATAGTGTCGGGTGAGCTTAGCTCTCGGGTCTTTAGCTAAGTCATTAACAGGTTTGGCGATCGAGGTATACAACTGTCCATAGAACCGTTAGGTATACAACTGTCCATAGAACCGTTAGGTATACAACTGTCCATAGAACCGTTGTATTATACTATGTAGTGATTTTACTAGCGTATACTTGCAAATTGTTTTGTGAATTTTTTCTTATCGTTTTCAGAAGCGAACCCGAATAAATCAGTGGAGAGTGAACTTCAAAAACAGAAACATAGTGCTAAATGTTACGAAGAACTCCAACACGAACTGTCTAACGACATCGGCTCATATATGACCAGTGATGTATATTACACTATCAAAAGGTAAAATCAAAATGACTTTAATAAGTTTTTCTAAAGTACAGTAATTTCACGCTATTTAGGTTTTTGTGTATGTACGATATTCAGCTAAATCTGCCGACTCACCGCAAATAATCAAACACCAAGGGCTACGCGTCGGTACGATGTGCGGTCGGCACACAACACTACACGGATGGTATTTCAGCTGATGTACCTCACATTAGTATGGACTAATGTGAGGTACTACAGCTGACCTATGGAGGTCAGCGATTCTCCAGGGAGATAGAGATCTCGGGATAGCTAGATTAACGGACACGTAATTAGATGCTCACGCGACGACGGCGGGTGGCAGAGAGAGATTACAAAGTTCGAGTCGCCGGTAGACAACGGCTCAACTCACTAGATGGCGCTAGTTGTTGCCATCCAGCCCAGTGATGCCATCACCCAAAGGATAATGCAGCAATTGAAAATCTTAGCAAGTCGCCAGTACATACAAAAAAAGACGAAAATATAAAAACCAAGAATATGCCGTCTTGAATGTGTTGTTAGTAAATTTTTAATACATTTAATAAATATGGACGATGGACTCACCATCTGTCACGTTGGCACTTAATCATCTTCGGTGAAAAGTGGGTGTTGTTATTGCAACACCTCTGCCTACCCCTTCGGGGAATACAGGCGTGAGCATATGTATGTATAAATAAATATATTGTGGAACAGTGTATTTGTATTCAAACTTTGCAATTGTTAGCGAGTAGCGCCATCTATGTAGCAAGTGGAGAAACGCTTCATCATCTTCGATGAAATGTAGGTATTGTTTTATAACACATCTGCTTACCTGTATGGGATGGCTTGAGCATATTTATTTTATTTCATATACGTAATGCTTACGCCTGTATTACCCAAAGGGGCAGATAGAGGTGTACTTATAGTACCACAATGCGCAATTTGTAACAGGAGGCGAGCGTATGCCCATTAACCGGGCACTAATTCAGACTCCGGGCTGCAACCGGGAAATTACTGATGGAAAAGCCCGACCCGGGTATCGAACATCGTGACCCGCATTAGCGTTTACGATCACTTGACTACCAAGGCATTCTAGAATATTTATTTACATTTATATATTTATCTGTTATAGGTTATTACCAGGAGATTTGAAAGTTCTCTACTATGGATCAGATGAGACTCACCCGATAATCGACCCTAATCCGTTTGAACAAGGTTTCCAATGCCGCGCCCACGAGAGGAAAGGAGGGGTGTATGTTACTGATAATGTTGTTTATAATTGGTGAGTAGACGCTTTATAAAGATGGTGAGATGTTGTCTCTCAGGCACTTTAGCAGGTCCGAGTATTTTGAAAGGTGCTGTGACAAATTTATTAAAATGGGATCATTATACTTTTACTATACTATATCTATATCGCATTTACGTTTATCGACTCTGCAACCCTAGCCCTAGCCAGTAATGGGATGGGTGACCGTCCGAGTTCCCTCCGTGCCTCGGAGAGCACGTTAAGCCGTCGGTCCCGGTTGCCAATTTATCATCTTTGGCAGTCGTTACAGGTCAGTTGGAGGCCTAAAATAGTCTGACAACTGGTTTAACCCAGATCACAGGTTTTCCTCATTAAAGGGGATGCGAAGGTCAAATGGCAGCCGCTTCGTGTAAAAATCAAGTGATCAGGGGTCATATCGGGTTGTCAAGTGCCGACCCCAACAATGTACGGGATAAGGCCAGGGAGATGATGATGATCTGGCTTTCCAAAAATAGTACCAACGTCCTATTTTTTTCAGTGTGGTAGACACAGAATGGAGCTACAATGCCTACCAGGAGACATACAATATCCCCTGGACCTGCCCTACTTGCAGTCTGTCGATCTGTCTGTCACCTCTAGAGAGACTTCAACACAAACACTTCACCTGCTCTTCTAGAACGGAAGAGAAGGAACCCGAACCGATCAAGCCTGTAAGGGATAATAGACCTAATGCTAAGGAGTATAAGTGTGATATTTGTAACACAAGTTTTTATATGACTCCGGTTGAAATATTGAAGCATAAGAAGAGTTGTAAGATTAAATAAATGTTGAATTGTTTGTTAAAACATTGTATTTTTTTTAAATTGTAGTTTCATATTTCAACTCCTGAAATACAAGCTGGTTCCTTTAATAATCCATTTATCTTAACATATTTTGATTGATGTGCCGTGGTGGCCTTGGGGCTTGAGCAGTCGCCTGCTACACAAGTTCGAATCCCAGCGAGGCCTATGCCAATGAATTTTGCAAAAACCTTATGTGCAGTGATTTCACACCACGTGCTTTACGATGAAGGAAAATATCGTGAGGAAACCTGCATATGTCTGAGAAGTAATTCAAAGACGATTGTATACGGCAATGGCCTCACCCTCTGTCACGTTGGCACTTAATCATATTCGGTGAAATGTAGGTGTTGTTGTTACAGCACTTGGGCTCACCCCTTCGGGGACCCTTCTGGGATGGCGTGAGCATATTTATTGTTATCTTGATAATTGTAAATGGGAAGCCGTTAATATTGTCGTTGCAAAGGCCGCTGCAGAACACTAGCTCCTGCTTTCGATTCCCTGGTCGGGCAATGTGATATTGGGGCTATCTGTATTTTCCCACCATGAAACAAATAAATCTGGCGAAATTCGGGCAATAAGGCTTCGTTTTGTTTTTAAATGGGACATGTTTTCTGTCAGTTCTCAGATGAGGACAATATTTTTATAAGCGACTAGCTGTGCCCGGCAAACTTATTGCCATTTTTTTTTTGGGGTGGACTACCCCTAACATTTAGGGGGATGAAAAATAGATGTTAGCCGATTCTCAGACCTACCCGATCTGCACACAAAATTTCACACAAATCGGTCCAGCCGTTTCGGAGGAGTATGGCAACGAAAACTGTGACACGAGAATTTTATATATTAGATATAAAAGTGACTGAATAGCTTCTGTTCGCGACTGTGTCTGTGTGGAATAGTTACTTTGGGCTAACGCTATGTAACCTGCGATTGGTCTTAGCGTGATGATCACTAGCCCCATTATAGCCCTCCTCGATAAATCTTTCTCGGTGGTCTCTGCCTACCACCATGGTATAAAGGCGTAAGCATATAGCACTTTAAAGACGATAGAGGCTCAATTCATATTCATATAAACAGTAATTATTTATTACATTTGAGTACAATGAGACTATTTTTATAGTTTTATAGTAAAGTTTAGGT
Source organism: Watsonalla binaria (assembly GCA_929442735.1). Lineage (NCBI taxonomy): Eukaryota > Metazoa > Arthropoda > Insecta > Lepidoptera > Drepanidae > Watsonalla > Watsonalla binaria. The sequence goes on from OV838932.1 coordinate 7,457,046, forward strand.
TGTGTTTCGTCGATAAATCATTTTTTTTATTGGATTTTTGAAAAATTACCAGTTGAAAAAAACGAATGAGAAGAAATGATCTACATTCATTTTGGCAAAATTTGGAGCCCTTATCGTTCTGAGGGTGCGATATGTATACATACACATATATGTCATCGATAAAAGGGCATTTTTTTTAATCGGACCAGTTGTTCCAATGTAACTATTCGACGCGAACGAAGTCGCGGGCAGAAGCTAGATATTATCCAGCATGGTTTCAGGTGATTAGTCATATCATAAGGTGTGTACACTCGTGACCCGCCCTGTGGCTCAGCGCGTCGATGCCTCTGATTACAATTTTAATTCGCACAATAACGCACCTCTTAACGTCTCGCTGCGATATTGACTTCGGTGCACACGGATTGATTAATTAATGGAATATTTATATATATCAATCCAAAATATATTAAAAAAAATTGTTGCGTCTCGCGGTTTCGCCTGCATTACATATTTTTTAGCGTAAGTTACTCCTTGTAACATTAGCTATCAGCCAGTGAAAGTCCCGTTAAAATCGGTTTATTTAAAAAATCATTAGGGTTCCGCGGGTCACTCATGAAATGAACTCTACGCGGGTTATACCGCGGGACACAGCTAATATATAAAAAGCTTACAATAGGCACTAGGTACCACGTTCACCTGTTATGCTATATTATTATGTAGCTGTAGGTATGAAAGCTGGAATTTAGGACATAAGCCATTGACCAAAGGAATGACGCCCTGTGATCGGATCCCCATCAGTCGTGAGAGCTCCCCGCCCCGCTCTCGGCGCGAACGCATTCTATAACCAGCCTTTGACTACCTGCGTACTTACTACCTATGTTCCACTATAATTACTACCCGTTAGATATTGCTGGAAAGGTTAATGTTTTTCTGACCCTTTGACAGTTAATGCTGATGAGGTGCCAACTGAAAGATGGTGACACCATCGAGGCCTCAGGCAGTTACTTATACACATATTTATTAGTTTATTCTCATACTATATTCCAAGTACCTAATTTGCTTACTAAACTCAAATAATTTTTACACATGCATGCTGATAAAATTTTCACTGTTGTGAATAATTTTTGGTGATTTTTTTGTAATTATCATTGTTTTCTAAGTAATAAAATGTACATGATGCCAGCTGAGTTTCTTGATGGTTCTTCTCAGAAAGCTAGTTTCCGAACCGGTGGTAAATTCCTCAACATTCGTGCCTTAGTGCCTTACCAGGCCCTAAACTGAATAAATCATTTTCATTTTTCAAAGCATCATAATAACCTAATTAATTAACTTGTATTTGTTATAGTGTTTCTAAAAATATTTATGTCTTTACGAATGTTGTATGTTTTTTTGAATATTTCCTATCCATCATCATCATCATCATCACCTTTATCTCAGCTATCCCGTTTATATAAATTATAAATCCTCAAAATTAAAATTCTCTACCACCGCTGACAGTATATACTTATAGGCTGCTTTAGTGAATAGTAGAAAAACCACATGAGGCCTTTAATAATAGTCGTATATATAGGTAAAGCCGGCAGCCTTATAAAGGTGCCTACTCAGTATATCAAAGATTTGGTTGCGTGTCTAAGCCCTATCAGGTACAAGGGACGCACACAAGCCCTATCTCACGACCGCAAAGCGCGGCTTTGCTGATAACTATCTTAGAGACAAGCCTGGCTAATGTAGGACAGTAAAATATAGCATCAAAGGGGTTGTATCAAAGCGTACGCGAATACCTAGATTTTATAATCTAGTTTTTAATCGATATAGACTATCGCTTACCAAAGCTCAGTAATGTTAGGTAAGTAGAATTGGCGGAATAGATATTAAGAACCTGGTTGACCGTATTTTAATGATATCGTATGAGTTTTTCAATGCCTGAAAACATGGAAAATGAAACCTAGCTAGATTTATTTTTGTTCCTGAAACCCTACACACAAAATTTCATGAAAATCATTGGAGTCGTTTCCGAGATTCAGATTATATATAACATATACAAGAATTGGTCGTTTAAAGGTATAAGAAATATTTAGCCGTGTTGACCGATACAGATACAAAATACAACACCTACGGAGACCCTTCTGGAATGGCGTGAGGTGTCAAGCTATCAGTTTAGATTTAGCCGGAGTTTTTTTATTATTCGGCTAGATTCTCCTATTGCGATACCGATTTAAACTAAGATGTTAAAAATTGGAAATTTCAGTATCTAGTAATTATTATCTAACTACGTGACTCCTTCGTATTGGAGATGGTGGGAACCTAAGTAATGGTTGACACTAAAATAAAAAAAGTTTGTTATTTCCCACGAGGAATCAGCAACACCTGCGCGGGCGCGCGGTTGTCGTGCGATTTGTCGCTGCGATGGTATCGTCGCTCGTAATTCGGCCGCGACTGCCGTGCGTGTCCGTGCCGGCGCGATTGCCGCTTCACTAGGCTGTGGCACACTTAGTGACATTAAAATCAATAAAAAGTAAAAAATTTATAAAGCAATAAGTGTTTATACATATATAATGTGGTCCTGGCGGCGGTTGTTAAGCACCAACGTATCGATTCTGGGAGAACTCAAAATAAAGGAAAGAATGCAGACACCTTACCCGCAAAGAGGACTCAATGGATCGTCTGATAGTGCAGGGTAGCAGTCATCTAACACACCACTTTTCTTGTCGGCAAGTCTCATAAAAACTCTATGCCATCATCACTTCCCTTCCCTTGCTAGAGCAGGCCCGTGGCGAGCCACTAGCATTAAACATGTCCAATATACAATAACAACACTCAGATCCAGCTTCCTAGCTTATCCCCCAGCAACGCCCTAAGTCGAGGTCTGAGCCCCGCATCGGGGTGCCCTTAGCTATGTTGCTTAGTTTATAGGTATACCTAAGCTCGGTTGGATGCTCGCTCTTTTGTAAGGTTAAGCAGTAGAAGTAACTGCCCCCTACCAAAAAGGGGCAGGTGAAGTACATGTCACAAGTGTAAATCATCATAAATGGTAAGCACAGCTTGCACGACCCTGGTGAACATATCAAAAAAAGGTCGTATGGATGAGTACCTAACACACTGGGTGTACCCCAAGCTCGTGTTCAGATCCGAGCTGCCGCTAGATACAGCGCTCGTGAGCGATGCCTCGTTAGATAACAATTGCTTTGTTTCGCTGTAAAACTCGAAAATTAACATCATTTGCCAACGCCCGATCGCTCCGGTGATACCGACACTCGTAAACTTTGCCGCAAGTTATTTACAGCAGCGATTATTAGGTAAAGAGATTATTCTCATATTGGAAGAACGGTCCATCCACAGATGAGTTGGCAGAAGTATTCGAATACCTAGATTTAATTGCGAACATGTCATGACAGTGAGATCAGTACCTAACCAAAGTATATTTTTTAACATGTTTTAACGTTGACGATATCGATTGTGTATTTTCTTATTTTTTTATGGAACCGTAAAAGCGTAGGAGTTTTACGGTTCAATACATACATACATATACTCACGCCTGTATATATTCCCCAGAAGGGGTAGGCAGAGGTTTTGTAATAACAGCACCCACTTTTGGCCGAAGATGATTAAGTGCCAACGTGACAGATGGTGAATCTATCGCCGTCTCAGACACTATACATACGTCTTTGAATTACTTCTCAGACATATGCAGGTTTCCTCACGATGTTTTCCTTCATCGTAAAGCACGTGGTGTGAAATCACTGTACATAAGTTTTTTTGAAAAACTCATTGGTACAGGCCCCGCTGGGATTCGAACTTGCGTCACTTGCGTAGCAGGTGACTGCGTACAAAATATACTAAAGTATGTTTGTTTTAAATAAGCTCCGAAACTACTAGACTGATTAGAAAAATTCTATCAGCAATGGATAGCTACAATATCCATGCATAACACAGACCACAGTTCAATCTCGCATTCTCAACTCCTTTGGACATGTGTCGCGACGTGGAGACGCATCCATAGAGCTTCTGGCGGTGCAGGGTCAATACGAGGGTACTAGGGCACGTGGCAGATCACCAATGAGATGGACGGACCAGATTAAGGCTGTGATGGGTGTTCCTACTATCAACGAATGCTCCCGTAAAGCAGCAGTCCGAAATGAATGGCGCCGTTTTTTCAGCAAGCCCCCAATTCTGACATTACGACCACGACCGCTCTGCTAAGAGTGTAACGATTGAGAAGAAGAACACAGACTATATTTTATCCCCACACTCCCGCGGGTGAAAGCGCGTGATGTTCACTAGTTTGGGATAAGTACAGTATCGTCCTAGGTCCAGTCAATCGGCTTAATTAAACTGTGTCCATGTCATCGTTTCTTACACCTTGGACCACAGCTGGACAATAATGTGGTGTTTAGTTTTAATAGTCGTTGAGATGTTGGAATTCGATGTTAAGGGAACCATTTCTGAGCAGCGTAATAAATTTTAAATTAAAAATATACTATCGATAATAATATCCTCCACGCTTTACTAGAATTGTGTGAGCCCACACCTTAACGGGTTCCTGAAGGGGTAGGCACAGGTGGCTTTACTTTAGTTTACTTACCTATTGGTTTTAATACGTTCAAACTTCAAACGCTTTTTAGCGTGGCTTAATATATCGTACCCTCAGAACTATAAGGACTCAATACGCGCTGCTGAAACTGTCGTACTTAGTTGACTTCCAGTAGGCTGTTAGTATGCATATTTAAGATTTTTGAATTAAAAAAGAAATACTAAATATACCCACAGATAAATAAAATTGAAGTGTCTGTTTGTAATTTCAAAATAACAGCAGCTAAATGCATATGAAAGTATGTAAGGTAAGTACCTACTGACATAGAAAAACAATTTTTAAAAAAACTCTGTCTATCTGTGTGTCTGTTTGTTCAGGGTAATCTTTGAAAATGCTGGACCGATTTTGACGGGACTTTCACTGGCAAGTAGCTTATGTTACTTTTATTAAAAAAATACGTTTGGACTTCGCGGGAATCCAATTAAATCTACGCGGGTGAAACTGCAAGGCACAGTTAGTTAACACTAAACTTACCTACTTAACGTGATAATTGAAACTTCAATAAATTTGTAACCAAATAACAATCCAGTCTACAAGAAATATTAAGATATTCATATTCATATATTAATTGCAAGTTAGTATCATATTACACACAATATTAACATAGTTACTTATAGTGGTCATAACATATATCTAACAACCCTGTTAGGTCACAGCAATTTGAGAGGCATTACTTAATTAATATATACAATTTATCTTATATTTATTACTCCTCAATAGGAAACATTTATATACTTATTTATTAAATTATGCAATTAGGTTTATTTATAATAGATAATACAATTTTTTGATACAAAGATACAAAATGTCCATCCACTTTTCGCCAATCAAACACAATTGTTGAATGCGATTATATTTATTTTAGTCAATGCACTTCAATGTACTTATAATTATACAATAGAAGATTTTACAACCGGAGACCTCCCAGAAAGCATTACCACGAAACACAAATAACCTTCAAAATATAAATCACAGGCTATAAACCTTAGCGCATTGGAATAAGAGCTGTTAAAAAGGTTGAACTGAAAAACTATAGTGGTAATACCAACAAAGCGGTGGCGCTAACGTAAACGGAGGCTTTGAAAAATTAAACCGAATTTCACGCTTTTTCGGACATATTTCATGGTTATTTGAAGATGGATAGTAGCAGTACCTTTGTAGGGACTTATGCATATTGTAATTGGATTTACCTACATCTCATAAGTAATTACTTTAAATAACATTTTTGAGTAAGTAAGTAGGTACCATTTTAACCAATTGGCTCAAAAAGTCGTAGACCGACCTTGAAAATTCTTTCAGCAATGGATAGCTACATTATCAGCGAGTAACATTTGTTATATTTTATCCCCGTACTCCCACGGAAACGGGAACTACGCGGGTGAAACCGCGTGACCTCCGCTAGTAGTAGTAGTAATAAAAAGTAATGGAAAATGATTATGCTGGAATTTGAGTGTGGATAGGTACGTGAATGATTCGTAATATGAAGACGTGACGTAAGTAATGCTTTACGGTACCACAATTGCGTATTTCTCTCATTTTGTAAGGGGAACATAAAGCGCCCCTAGCGGCGAGTGTAGGAAGTTTTACGTACCCATACAAAATGAGGAAAATGCGCAATTGATATCATCAACACCAAACATGTTAAAGTCAAAGTCAAAGTCAAAAGCATCATTATTCGATTAGACTTTTTACAAAGTACTTTCAAATCGTCAGAATGCCATAATTATACAGGATTATGCTACCGCCAGGTTCGGAAGGTTGCTTTTACTTAGAAGAACCTGGCAAGAAACTCAGTAATTACTCTTTTCAAAAATATTACAATTTAAAGAATACAAAATAAATATTTTAAGAAACGTAAGCTCATGGACAATGTTCCAATGCACAAATGTCAATAAAATGAACATAACTAAAAATCTAGTACATCTACTTATAACTAAATGCGTAGCTTGAGATGACCAGCTCCCACAAGTCTTGTACTCGGGGTACAGAACAATTTTCATTAACACAATAATATTATCATGGTGTGATCTTCCTGCGGTGAGGGAAACTAAAATGATTTACTCAGTTTAGACCCTTGTAAGGCACTTATGAAAGTCGAAAAACTGACCACCGGTTCGGAAACTAGCCTTATGAGAAGAACCGTCAAGAAACTCAGCTGGCATCATGTATATTTACTTATTTCATCATATAATAAATGTATGTAAAATTATTGTAAATAATCCCATTGGCACTGTACTTTTGCTACAATTAATTAATCTTAGTTTGATCTTTGCTTTGACTGGCTGGAATTTGCCATGCTCACAAATATTTGTTATATTTTAGTTATTATATTTGACAATTGAGCATTTGTGCTGTGTCCATGGGCTTATATTCATGAGATATAAATACTGTAACCAAAAACATTGTATAATATATATTTTTTAAAAGAGTAATTGTTGAGTTTCTTGCCGGGTTCTTCTCAACAAAAGCTACCTTGCGAACCCGGTGGTAACATTTATAATCATGTATAATGTATTTTGTGTCCTTCTGACGATTTGAAAGTACTTTGTAAGAAGTCTAATCAAATAAAGATATTTTGATTTTGATTATGTTGTAATGTATCATGTAGAATACATGTTAACAATAACAATATACTTAATCAAAAAAAATCTGCCTAGTACTTAGGTACTTCACTACTAATCTCGCTCGTGGCTAGTATTTGGATGGGTGACCGTTGATATCATAATATGTAGGTACTTCAACTGATTGTGAGTAAAGTCACGTTCGTTAATTACCTAAGTACTTAAGTAAGTAGGCTTTAATATAAGCGTAAATAATCGCTTCTATGATAAATGTACTTAGGAGTCGGAAATCTGTGTTAAGTTTATTCAAGTACTTATGTTATCAATATCATGACGTCATTTAAAACAATATATAAATCACGTGTCTAAGTAGTTAATTACATTAAAAAAAACAATGTTTTCTTTATATAAACTAGTAGTGAAAAGCTGTTCATCGAGCAATTAGCAGTGAATCATTCCTTTGGAATTACAAACAGACACTTCTTGTAGTTCCGCCCTTTTCAAATAAACAAACAATCAAATCTTTCCTCTTTATTATATTAGTAGGTATGTATAGATTACAATTATAACGATGTTCTTAATATACAAATCACATATCCATGGTTTTGTGGGTACAACGCAAGTACATCTCCCCGGCACTGCTGTGGCGGCCGGTGCTGCTGCTGCTCAGCAGGAGTGCCTCAAGCGCCGGAAATATGCTTGCGGTTGAAACTCTGGGGCCTTGGGGTCCAGATGCTCATCAACATTTCAAAGAGGTTGCACGTCGTCTGGTAAAAGCTTCTCGTGACAAGCGGGCTGGGGCTTTTCTCGCTCAGAGAATCAGCATTGCTATTCAACGTGGCAATGCTGCCAGCCTTCTTGGCACCATCCCGAGAGACACCGATTTAGGCCAAGTTTTCTACTTGTAAATAGTTTTAAGTATCATAATTATATAAGTAAATAAAATGTACTTTATATTGACAAATATTATTTATACATAGTAATATTATAGAGAGGAAATAATTAAAATAGATATTTCTTCTCATTTTATTATTACGTGATACGACACTAGTATTAATAATCTGTGGTGGGAGAGGTAATTCAATGACGTATGTAAAGTGTCTGAGACGGCGATGGACTCACCATCTGTCACGTTGGCACTAAATCATGTTCGGTGAAAAGTGGGTGTAGTTATTACAACACCTCTGCCTACCCCTTCGGGGAATACAGGCCTGAGCATATGTATGTATGTAAGTTTTTGACATAATTTTCTTAAAAGATTTTTTTTTGACATTAAATGCATTTGTATATCCAGCATAATTAGCAGCTAAGTACCCGTCAATCGGAGCGGCACTCAATACGCAAATTACCGGCGGCTGTTTGCAAAGACTGCCTTACCCGAGGACAATTAGTATGCACGGAACTTGAAAATCTTTGTCCGTGGGCTATGTTGAAGTACATTGACGGTTCAACTCGTATTATTATGACTTTTGAGGGTATTACCCTTTACACCCTCGGTGGTGAAAGCGGCCTAAGGCTACTTTATCGCTTACCCTGATGCGTGGAAGATGTGTTATTTTTACATAAGAATATTTATGTGTCGTATACCCTATATAAATAAAAATATATACATTTTTTTCGCATTGCATATCATCCACTTTGTATCTACAAACAGTAAATTATATAACTATGGTAAAGATAGATCTTAATCGAAAATATTACAAAAATATTTCTCCAAATTCATCTCCCGTTCATTTTTCAAAATTTAATGGGACAGTTAAATGATAGGAAGCTGGTAGAACCGCGTAGCTACCTGTTTTGAATTAAAATCGACGTCATTGAATAAATACCTATATATTATACATTCAAAATTTTTGATATAACTTTGATAATCACTCTATAGGTATAGGTGGGTAATAAAGGGCGGTAATGTATCCTCTGCTTGGAGTTTCAACTGCTGCTAAACGTGTCTTGTAACGTTTTTTACTGATCTCATTACCAGTTTTCCTTTCGTAGACAAGTATCAGGACACGCAGGCCCTTAAGTCCGTCTGCTGAGTTAATACGTGTTTTCATAGAGATTAATTCGAGAAAATCTTTATTGCCATCTCACGTCTTTTCATAGTTGAAACGGTTTTTCATTTAAGATATTCTTAATAACTGACTAGGACCTTTAATAAGTTTCATTCAATATTGTATTAAAATAAATAATATTTTGAAAGTTTTTAGTTTGAAAAAATACATAGTTGTTAGCAAGTGATTCCTGTAATTATATAATTATTGTAGGAAAAAAAATATATTTGTTATACTTATATTATTATAGTTGTCATTTATAAATATATATTAGTAACATATAGTTTACCCATTATGGGCATGTAAATATTTTAAAATTACACTTGACTGTTTACTGCATAGCAGAAGCTTATTTTTTATTCTTTAGAATACGTTAATATTCAATTACCAACCTATTACCAAATAATAAAAATTAATACTTTTATTGTTAAAAAATAAACACATACCTATACTTTTTTATAACAGTATCATATGTTATTTACACACAGTACATTAGTACATTTGCTACAATTTTATTGCTATTTAAGTAAATACTATAAATTTGCTATAACACGTAACTGGTCTGTAATTTAGCGTGAAGGCTTAAGCGGTGGCTTTTTTCGGTGCATGTGTTGTCTTCTGGTGTAATTGGCGAGGGTTGACTCTTTTCAGCGAATTTACGATCACGTGTGCATCGCATGGGTTAAAGGATATTTTTTTTACTAAAAATGAAGCCGTAGTTATTGGTAATATTACAAAACATTCACTAAGATAGTATAAGTTTTATAAGTAGTTCCAACTCATTCTGTGATACGGATTTAAAAAAGGATGGAGATAGTTTTTGTCAGAGTTTGAACCATGTATTAAAATAAGGGGGAATGTGTCGGAAGAAATTAACTTTATTCAATATGCTCACATCCGTCTGTATACCTCGAAGGGGTTGTTCAGAGATGAGACCACATTGGGCCAGTTATGTTTAAGTCTTAAGTAATAAGTGTCGAGCCTATTGCCATTGAAAATGGTAAAGTGTTTGAATTTTTATTTTGTTGTAAATTTTCAACATTCTAAAGTGCCTTAATTAAATGAGGCTCTCTTTAAAACAATAAATACTTGATTTTCTTTCTCAATTGAAACTTTGTTTACCAGAACAGGTCATTAAGTTTTAAATCAGCGCAAGCGCATATTACGCCGCCAGTGGCCGCCGTTCCCACGCTATCGGCCACGGAGACATAATACGTACAATTACAATCAGAGGATCGATGGAACACGTGAGTTTTGCATAGTAAATAGCTAACTGCGTCTCGCTACTTTATACGCTTCGAATACTTCCAACAGAAATTTTGCTTTTGAAAAAAAAAAAAAACAGTTATTCAGGGTCATCATAGCAGATGGGTTCCCTAGGGATGGATTTAGTCGGTATGTAGACTTGCTTGCTTGCGTTTGTGTGTGTGCGACAGGTCACTTGGTTGATAATACATCTATGTGGGTTCTTTATTTGGTTTTGTATTTACTTACACGAGATTATTATTACAAGCGCCGTGGTGGCCTTGAGGTTTGAGCAGTTGCCTGCTACGCAAGCGACGCAAGTTCGAATCACAGCGGGGCCTGTACCAATGAGTTTATCTAAAAAACTTATGAACAGTGATTTCACACCACGTGCTTTACGGTGAAGGAAAACGTCGTGGCGAAACCTGCATATTTCTGAGAAGTAATTCAATGACGTATGTAAAGTGTCTGAAACGGCGATGGACTCACCATCTGTCACGTTGGCACTTAATCATCTTCGGTGAAAAGTGGGTGTTGTGATTACAACACCTCTGCCTACCCCTTCGGGGAATACAGGCGTGAGCATATGTATGTATGTATGGTTATTATATAAAACATACACGTACTTAACTAGATTATAGTACAAAGAAGTCAATTTCCTTGTTGTAATAGTTTCAGTTCGGTCATTATGTACCGAAAGGAAATAATGTAAGGTACCTATTTAATAATAATAATACTTAAAAACTTCAACGCTTTTACATAATTTTGTAAGTACTTCATGCATTTTATATTCATAGTTACTTATTTAAGAGCGATCAGACAAGAAACATAAAACATCGGTTCTCTCGTAGGGAGATTACGAACAGTAATTTATTCTCTACGTAAAAAGCGACTGTCTTCACGCCCATCGGCGTTTCATATCGCACTGGTCACATTCTCGACTACCCGCAGAAAAAAAGAAAAAATAATGGTACAAAAAGTCATTTGCCCTGCGGCGGCCGGCGTGCACGGACGTCCCTCCCTTGTCGCTTGCTTGTGGGAACTTGTAAGTGGTCATTTGTTACACTGTACTGTAATGCATGTAATTTTACTTAATGAAGTTGTTTATCTTGCGGTTATTGTCGGTTTGGTATAAAATGGCAATTAGGGATGAGATGTGAGAATTTGCATATCGCCGTTGATTAAAATGAGAGTTGATGTCACTGAGCTTGTTAAAATACGGTTTTCGCCATAATGTTTGTAGTAAGTAAGGAAAAGAAGATATACAAAGTGCAATTTGTAATTGCTTAGGTAAATGAAACTGTAATTGTATCGGTGCTACTAACGGAATAATTAAGTAAAACGTTACGTAAGAAGATTTTTACAATAATTTTGTGTGTGTATATCCAGAACACGCATTCTTATCAATTGTCTTGACATCTTCCTCTGAACTAAATTAACATTGATACCACTTTTAGGAAACATGATAATTATAAAAGGGTCGTAGTGCCTGAAAGCCAGACTTATGAACACCACTATGAGTAGTAAAGATACGGAAACAATTTTCACAACTTATTTATATATGGATTAACAATTATTGCAATTTTTATTATCGTAAATTTTAGACATATACAAAGAAATTGTATTTGTGACTATTATCTATGGGATATATTGAAGTGATAATTCAGGATTTCGAAATATGTGTTGGACAACAATAACACTTCATCATCATCTAACACTAAATAATTACTGTTTAATTCGCATTAGGCACTTTAATTGACTTAGATTAATATTTTTGAAATAAGAACCTGTGCTCCAATGAGCGGGAGAATTGTCTAACTTAATAATTTTTTAATTTAATCTTTAAGTAACTGTCAAAATAATATTGATTTGTAAATTGGAAGTTCTCAAAATGAAGAAAGAAGAATTGTCGGTGAAACACGCAAATTATTGACGCTACGATGATGATCCTGCTTATAATCTCGTAGATGCCAACGTTTAGTATTTTTTTTAAACATTAGTGAACCAAAATGATTTTACCCAAACACATGCCAGTGACCGCCTTTTCCTTGAGGAGCACGCTAAGCCACCAGTCCCGGCTGCCAATTTAACAACTTTGGCAATTGCAGGTCTGTCTGAACAAGACAGACAACTGATTAAACCCAGATTACCGATTTTTCTTGTAAAAGGCGTTGCGATGGTCATATGGTATTCGCTTTATGTCGTCACAAAGATCTGTGAATCAAGTGCCGACCGAAACAGTGTATGGGATAAGAAAATAGATGAGAATGAGAAGAGATGAGATGATGACCTTACAGCACGGTGTGAGTGCAGTACGCAGTTGAATGTCGCGCGCATATACGTAACAATGGCATGAAACTCGAGCTGGGTATTGTTACGAGCAACATTATTTTTATAGGCGCACTTGACTTTCCACCCAATGAAAAGAGTTGCTCTCGTCGAATTTTCGAAATCGTCACAAGATTTCCTTTATTCTGGATTCTTAAAACTTGTGTCTGATATTTCTTATAAATTTGGAATTGCAATGATAAAATATATAAAAAAATTGTTTCAATGTTGACAGTATAAAAGACTATGTAATATGTAATTCAAACTTTTCCAGAAGGGTTTTCGAAAGGGGACGCTGAGGTGCTTGAATGAAATTGAATGGCATTTTGATTGAAATTACAGCTGTGAACTGTGTGTTGAATGTTAAATAAAAATGATTTAGAAATCGACACAGTATAATAAAAAAAATATTGAAGTCTAAATGAATGGTTCGTGTATCGCACAGCAAATTATCTTTATAGTTTTTAGCACGAGCGGTTTTTTCTAGTTATTATTTAGGGTAAAAGACAGTTATTTGGTCCTTAATGACGGGTTGGGCGAGGGTTGAGGAATGTTGGCCGTAAACTGGCCATACGCCACGCTCGGGGAAGATTACTCTACGGAACTGTTGTGAATGTAGAGTGACTGCACTTGCATAACTCACTCGAGATATACAGATAAATAAAATTTAAGTGTCTGTTTGTAATTCCAAATGACCAGGTTTCACTGAATGCATACAGATTAATTTTTTGTTTTTCTCTGTCTGTTTGTTCTGGTCCCCGTTCCTGTTAAAACCCGAGGAGACTCCGGTTTTGACAGGAATATCATTGGCAGAGAATAAAAGTAGTATATGTTACAAAAAGTAACATAAACTACTTTTATTTAAAAAAAATTAAAGCCTAATAATTGAAGTCTACGTGGGTGAATCTGCGTGGTAAAGCTAAGAATTTTAATAAAATGTGAGATTCCTTCTACTCTACCTTATAGTATATCTGAAGATTACAAAATAAAAATAAAGTATATATTATATTTTACAAGATAATGCTGTAGTGGAACTAAGAATTCGGACTAGATTACCTACTCTATTTCCTATCCTTCCGAGATAGCGATAATGATTATAATAGATTTATGACATATCGCTTGTAATTCTCTGACTATTGTATTATTCTTCAATTGGCTTATAGAGATTATGTTAACGTAAATGCGATACATGAATACCTTTGTAATAACTAGATGAATCCCACGATTTTATCCCTGTGATATTAATTATTATTATAAAGAGGAAATATTCGTTTTTGGTTTGTTTGTTTGCATTGAATAAGCTCCGAAACTACTGGACCGATTTAAAAAAATATTTCAGCAGTGGGTAGCTACATCATCAGCAAGTAACATAGGCTATATTTCATCCCCGCACTCTTACTGGAACGGGAACTACGCGGGTGAAACCGCGTGTCGTCAGCTATTACTCAAATGAAGACAGGCAATTTTACTTGTAATCTTACTAGCTTCTCTCCCCGGTTTCGCTCGCGTATTATTCGACCCATGAAATAATATGTTAGGCAGAAAATTAATGTGGATGAAGCGAAAGAAGTATGTAAGGATCGTAGCATGTGGCAAACGGTGGTCTCTGCCTACCCCCATGGGATACAGGCGTGAGCATATGTATGTATGTACAGAAAATTCAACCCTATATTTTATCCCCTTCAGGGTGGAATATTTGGAAACTCTTCATAAGTGGATACCTTATACCTCAGAAAGTACACATTTCACCATCACAATCAAAAATTTCATGTCTCTGGTACCGGTAAAAGGAAACATCGGCGAAAGTTCGTAATATTCACACCACGGTTCTTACTCGTGCGATAAATTCGTCAGAACGACGCCTGTTTGACGAATATCTTGAACTTGAAAGAAGCACACTCGGTCACGCCTTATTAGCCGAAGGGATAGGCAGAGGTGCTAATATAATTATTAACCTGGCACTAATCCGAAAACCGGGCTGCTACTGGAAAATCACAGATAGAAAACCCCAATAACACACGGGGATCGAACGGAGCACCTCGTCTTGCTTGCGACCCCTTTTTTTTATTGATGAGGTAAACCTTCAAAAGGTCCCCTGACCGCCCTGGGAGAGGCAGGTCGGGGTATGCGGGTTTTTTACCTCCCTAAAACATCCCGGTGGCCATCTTCCGTGCTTAGGGGGGGGCACACTTTGTGGCAGGCAATAATAGAATAAGCTTACCATCCACACATATCCAACAACAGTCTTGAAATATGGCCTTCCTTCATTGGTGCCTTAACGACGGTCAGCGTTCTTAATCGCACAACAATAATTGCTACCACTTTGCCCGTTATAAATCATAGCCCCAATTAGGTACATTGGGCCTCCCTCATATAGGCCTTCGTAATTATCTGCAGCGGTATTCTTACTTTGGACAATTTGAACTATGGTATTTTATAATAGTTTTATCATCTACGATAGCTATGCTTAATATATATATATATATATATATATATATATATATATATATATATATATATATATATATAGCTGAAGAGTGCTTGAACGGGCTAACTTCAGGAAAGGTTTGATTGCAATTTTTTTTTAATGTTTTAAGCTTATTTAACGAGGAAGCTATTAGGTATATATTATTCACATATAGTCATATACTGTAAGAATGTAGGTATTGTTCTGTTATTTCTTGCAAAAATAAGGTTTGTAAACACAACTTTAAGTAAAATAATGTAATTTGAATCATAATGTTGATTTATATATGGATTAAGAGTGTTATTGTATCATTTATATCAGCTTGATAATTCGTTAAAAATTCAATCTACGATGAAATTTTATTATTTAGATTATCTCGGGGATTTCAATTGCAGCGTGAAATCTGGTTTCCGAAATTCCATACGTGTTTGATAACGATACCAATTGGACTAGGTAAGTATTTACGATATTATTTTAATCATCGTTCACTTGCTCTTAACCCTTAATATTGACACCTTAACTTTGCGGATTGCTATAATAGTATCGTGCTATATTATTGCTGAGTTGCATGAACTAACTTAATATTTTCAACAACAAATGTTAAACTATCGGTTAGAGAAAATCATTTTTCGCCATTTGAAAATTTGTATATGACGCCATAACTTATATCTTTTCAAAGTAAGAAATCGTTATATGAATTTATCTAGTATTGTACCTACATATACATATGCTCACGCCTGTATTCCGTATATTATACATTATATATTGGCAGAAGTGTTTTAAGATTAAGTGCAAACGTAACAGAGGGTGAGCCTATCGCCGTCTCTGGCACTATACATACGTCTATGAATTACTTCTCACGATGTTTTCCGCCATCGTAATGCACGTGGTGTCAAAAGAAAAAATCATTGGTACAGGCCCCGCTGGGATCCGCATTTGCGTCGCTTGCGACTGCTCAAAGCCCAAGGCCACCACGGCTGTCTCAGGTATTGTTATATTTAAAAATGTTCTTAGCCACAGATCTGGGATATTACGATGTCATTGGGCTTGCACCCTTTATTACTTGAGCTATTCCCATTATGGTACAAGACATTCTGCAGTTAATGATAATAACCTTAACTATAACTGCAACTCGGGTGCAACCAAGCCTTAGTTTCACTGAGTACTAATAGACACATATTTTGACTAGTTTAATTGGTATCGTTATCAAAAACGCATAGAATTTCGAAAACCAGATTTAACGCTACAAATAAAATCCCCGAGATAATCTTACAAATATAATTTCACCGTCGATTGAATTTTTAACGAATTATCAAGCCGATAACATGGATATAAATGATACAATAATACTCTTAATCCATATATAAATCAACATTATGATTCAAATGACATTATTTTACTTAAAGTGACAACTTGTGAAAATGGTGTCCGTATTTCTACAACTTATAGTGGTGTTAATCAGTCTGGTTTATTATTACTGTGTCAGACACAAACATTATTGGAAGGATCGAAACATCCCCAGTCCTAACTCAACATTTTTCTTTGGGAATTTAAAAGAATCTGCTTTGAGAACAAAACACGTAGGAATAGTCTATTACGATGTATACAACGCCTATCCTAAAGAAAAAATAGTTGGTATTAACAGACTGGGATCCGTAGCTCTGATCCTTAGAGATCTGGATATTATCAAACATGTACTGATTAAGGATTTTGATACATTCCCGGATCGCAGCATCGAGTTCAGCAAAAAACATTTGGGTGATAATCTTTTTCATTGTGATGCAAAAGTTTGGAAAGAACTGAAAGATAAACTGACTACAATGTTTACTGCAAAGAAGCTCATGAACATCACCGCCATGTTGGAAGACTGTGGTGATAGGTTTCTTGGTTATATGGAAGGAATTTGCGACAAACCCACAGAATTGGAAATGTACTATCATTTTAAAAAGTACACCATTGCTACTATAGCTGGCTTTTCCTTTGGTCTTGATATAAATGTGTTTAATGAGGGTGAGGTTTTTGATCGGATGGATAAAGACTTGTTCACAACGACTTATAAAAATGAACTGGATATGTTTTTTCCTGGAATTTTGAAGAACTTTAATATACCTTTGTTCCCGGAGTCAGTGGATAAATTCTGCCATAAAATTGTTGAAGCTGTGGCTAAAGAAAGGAATGGAATGTCCAGCGAAGAGAACAATTTGATAGAAATTTTATTGGCAATTAAGGAGAAAACTGCGCAGAAAAATGGAAAAACAAATGTAACTCTGGATATTTCGGAAAAGCTTATGGCTGCTCAGGTCTTCATATTCTTCATAGCTGGGTATGGAAGTAATACATCCACGTTATCTTTTATGATGTTCAGACTAGCACAAAATCCTGACGTGCAAGAAACGCTTATTAAAGAAATTGATGAAGTGCTTGAGAAATATAATGGGAAGATCACGTATGATGCATTGAAAGATCTAGTATATCTAGACAAAGTGTTCCATGAAACTCTGAGGATGAACCCTTTAACAAATTCTATCACAAGACAAGCTGCATCGGATTATAAGCTACCCGGGACAGATGTAACGATCTCTAAAGGAACTACAGTTATAATTTCACCGTACGCAATACAGCGTGATGAAAAGTATTACCCAAATCCTATGAAATTCGACCCAGAGAGGTTTACACCAGAGAATTCGGGGGTCAGGCATTCTTGCGCTTATTTGCCGTTTGGTAATGGACCAAGGGCATGTCTTGGTAAGTGGTAAAATATTTATTTAGTTACCCTCATTCATTTTCTTTTCCTCTCCATCAAAATTTGTATGATGTCAATTGTTATTGGGCTAAGATCTTATCGATAAGAGATTATCGTTGAGAACGAAATTTGAGTCGCAAAAGAGTCTTTTTCCCACCATTATCCTATTTCCTTCGCATTTCTTAAAAAGCTCGGGATCCCACACTTAAATACGTATATAAACTCAGGCCTGTATTCCCCAAAGGGCCTACCCCTATAGGTGTTGTAATGACCACACCTACTATTATTAAAGATGATTAAGTGTCAATGTGACAGATGGTTAGTCTATCTCCGCCTCAGGTACTATACAAACATCTTTATTTCTCAGGCATATGGATGTTTTCCTTCACCGTGAAGCACGAGGTGTGAAATCACTACACATAAGTGACACAGGCGACTAATTAAACCCCACGTCCCCCACATATATCAATTATTATTTTCAGACACATTGAGCTATGAGCGTGTTCTTTCATGTGTCATATTGGTTTCAGGAAGAAGATTTGCCAAAATGCAAGCGGCAATGTGTGTAGTTAAACTACTGTCCAGGTATAAAGTGGAACCTTCGACAAAGACTCAGGATTTCGGGCACTACGACCCTTATAGAATGTTCATCTTCCCTAAACATGGTATTTATGTTAAATTGGTCCCGAGGACGTAGACACCCTAGCATATAAAACAATCTCTTTGAGTAATACCACAAAATATGAAATCATAAAAAAATTGGAACTTTTTTAATAGTTGGTAGGTACTTAGTTACTGTTAAGTTAATTCAAAGTAGTTTTTTTTTCGATAACAGGCGAGGTTTTATTTAACTTAACGTACCGCCTATTCTTCTGACTGTACATATTTTGTGGTAACACGGTCACTTCTCAGACTAAAAAGGGATTCACCTAAGATAAAGCGTGCCTATATTTCTTAATCGTAATTCGAACCTATTTATTACGTGTAGTCTGTCAATCAGTCAGTGAAGCTAGGAATAATCTTAATATATATAAATCTCGTGTCACAATGTTTGTCCTCAATGGACTTCTAAACCACTTAACCGATTATAATAAAATTCGCATACCATGTGCAGTTCGATCCAACTTGAGAGATAGGATAGTTTATATCTCAAATTATAGTCGCAAAGACTATATTTTATCCCATTACTCCCACGGGAACGGGAACTACGCGGGTGAAACCGCGGGACGTCTGCTAGTTAGGTTATAATATTTGCGAGTGTAATAATAATACATAATAAATAATGTTTGGACATTATCACACAGCGTTATCTAGTCCCAAACTAAATTTATAATATATACTAAGTACTAATTTTTTTGTTATAAATTCTTAAAAATGGTTAGGAAAAATAACACGAGGCGGAACTCGAACCCACGATGAGCCACGAACGCCAACCAACAGATGGCGCAAGACACCCCTAAAACAAGGGAAGAAAAATTCGACGCATAGGGTGTGATCTCAAGTAGCTCATTTGGCAGAACAACAGAGCACGGTTTGCAGAGATGGTGGGTTCCAGGCTCGCCTCGTATTCATATTTTTCCTAATCATTTTTAAGAATTTTGATTATAATATTTGTTGTTATTTATACAAGATTTCCTATAGTTATAAAGTATTAATTAGTTGAATGTAAATATGTCTTAAGAGAAATGGAAAAAAATAATAATAAAATTTTTTTTTTCAAATACAAAATATTAAGTAAGCAAATAAGTCGTTGATTCATACCCTGGTATAAATACAAAACCCTCTTGGTATGCTTCGCGTTTCTTTATACGAGTATCTAAGATAACGTATCTCTTTATCAGTCACAGATAATGTAATTTGTTGTGACAAATATTTTTTCTTAAAAATATCGCACACTCAGAACGATAGGGGCCCAATTCCAAATTTATGTTCTAACCATTTTTTTTCAATAAAAGTCAATAAAATTTGTTTTTTATTTTTCAATAAATTTGTATTGTATTCGAAACTAGTAAAAGAATTACTATAAAAGGTATTAATTGAAACTGGAAGATCTATGAATGCTATTTGTAACAAAAATGGATTTTTGTGGCTCAAAATAGTGTCATCTTTAGTCCAACAGATGTCGCTGTTTCGATCCTATACAAATCTGCGTTTACGACGACGTGGTGAGTTGTGACGGTGGCATTGAAAACTCGCTCTAGGCTGTGTGGTCTAAGGGGGGGGGGGGGGTGCACGTGATATAATTATAAAAATAATATTTATTCAAAAATACTTTAAAGCTAATACATTAGGGTACTTTTTATGTACCTAATAAGTGTATACATAAAGTTTACTTATGGACTACATAAATTAGGTGTCTGAACTAGGGTAAACTGTGTTTCAGGCGAACAGTGCAGGTTTTATTATTAAAACAAATCACAATTAAGCAAATAAATATCTAATAATTATAATATATTAAATAAGTTGAATACATTGACAAACAATTTAATCTATTTTAGTTGTAACTATATGTTAACCATATGTTTTCCCATACTTCTCCGTGACCCCCCCTTCGAATGGCCTGTCAAGCCCCTCCTTATGATACCAGGCTAAGCAAGTGTTTTCTATGTAAATACTTAAGTATAAGATGTTGTCGACTTTGTTGCGCCGGATTAGAACCATATCTATCGTGATAATTTTTTTTAAATATATATTTTATAATCCTAAGTCCATAAATTATGATAACACGTTTAATTGAGCGGAAAATGTGTTTAATCTTTAATTAATCCTGTCCACAGACGTATTTTTTTAATCCAATTTTAAATCTTTTACACGTTTACTTGCATTATTTTTAGAGGCGAACTAGTTGTTGGTTATGTATGAAGTTGTACGAACTTTTACCGGCGACTTCGTCTGCGAACCTACTATCTTTTAAAGTACTTTAATCTCTCTCTATGGCAAACATTAGTCATAATCGCTTCAGCACAAGTATTAACCGTCAAAATCTAATAATAGACGGAGCGACTCACAAGATGGCGCCACATGTCAGTGATATCGTGCAAGATTAAGTATGTTTTCTTAAATAAATAAAAAATAGTCTTACAAGTTGTGGTTTTGCATTGTTGCCATATGTAAAGAGGTCGATTTATTAATTGCGCAGAACATAAATCAATCATAATTTATAGCCCTTATTATATATCCCAAGGGGATGAATGTTTAGGCTACTTTTATGGATTGGTATGGTATGCTAACGCGGGTGAAACCGCGGGACACTGCTAGTAGTGAATAAGTACGTGTTTTTGAAATATTAATTTTGTATTTTACGACAAGTATTTACAAAAGCATTTTAGCGCCGCATGCGCAACATAATATTTCAAAACATGGCGATATCTGTTCGCGCATCTCACGTACGGTATCTGCCAATCAGACACGAGG
Source organism: Watsonalla binaria (assembly GCA_929442735.1). Lineage (NCBI taxonomy): Eukaryota > Metazoa > Arthropoda > Insecta > Lepidoptera > Drepanidae > Watsonalla > Watsonalla binaria. The sequence continues at coordinate 7,478,425 of OV838932.1, forward strand.
GCGGGCACCGTCGTCGTTTGAAAATAACGTTTTCAAACCGCTTAATCTAAATCTGTGACTGTGGGTATTAATCAAGCGTGTCAACGCCCCGGTATGATGCTAATATTAAGTATGAACTAGTCAAAATTAACTTTAGAACTCCTCAAAGGGGTAGACCAAGATAGGTAGGCCAGCACAGTACTTTGTATGATGAAAACTATATATTATTATTTTCTATCTATACAGCTATAGCGCCGTGGTGGGCTTGTTTTTTTTGGATTTTTGTTTCCACAGACTACTAATGATCCGCTATAAAATCGCATGTAAATTCGCCTACATTGGATCTATACTGGATCGTACAAAATATACATAATTACATACTGTCATATAGCTAAGTATATGTAATAGCCGCCTTAATGATAAGTACATGTCATTAGGTGAACGTCTGCCGGATGATTAATGCGGTAGTTAGAACGATTCCATGTGTAATCGCCTATTGATATTCTAGGAAGTGGCTTAATGTCAAGGGCGAACTGTCAAACTGAAGAAAAATGATACACTAACGGTCGGCGGACATTATTGTTGTTGCTTACACCCCATATATTTCTTGAGACTCTACTAGTTTTCTTTAAGGATGCTTCCCTATACGTTGGTAATTTTCTTGGTATGAAATTCGTAAAATGGTATCTTTATTATATTTGGAAAATCAGTTTTCTTCCAGCTAAAATAAACAGACGGCAGAATAATTTAGGAAAGTGTGTTTTTTCATTTAGATAGGTAAATACCTGCCGTATGTAGTACTTATATAATATGCATTTCTTGAAAAGAGCAGACACTTCAACTTTATTAATCTGAATAATCCGAGTATAGCTGTACATACATACATATGCTCACGCCTGTATTCCCCGAAGGGGTAGGCAGAGATGTTGTAATCGCAACACCCACTTTTCTTGATGATTAAGTGCCAACGTGACAGATGGTGAGTCCATCGCCGTCTTAGACACTTTACATACGTCATTGAATGACTTCTCAGAAATATGCAGGTTTCCTCACGATGTTTTCCTTCACTGTAAAGCACGTGGTGTGAAATCACTATACATAAGTTTTTTAGAAAAACTCATTGGTCCAGGCCCCGCTGGGATTCGAACTTGCTTTTTTTAAGCTTGGTTTTTTAAGTCTGTTAAAATTACTCTTTAAATCTGTTTGCAGATGACTATAGTTCAGGCTTATTAGAGTCTGAAACATTTGCAGGATAGTTGCTTGCTAACCTTTAGGGAATGACTGAAATAATACACTCATTCAATATACGGTACAAGAAGTACCTACTGGGTCCTATCCGTGTGTTGTTGATCCAAAGTGTTTTAGGTTTCCATATGTAATTTCTCAGTAGCCCAGTGCCTCGTTAGTGGCAATAGGCTTGCCCCCTTATACATTGAACTAGAACATAACTGGCGAAATTTGGGTATAATATAAGAACACCTTTGCCTACCCCTTTGGGTAATACAGGCATATTGTTATGTTTATTTCACTCAAATTGGTGTTACCAAATCTTTAGATGCTCGTGCGAAATACAGACTAACTACCAATAAAAAAACGTATCCACCAGTCGGCTGATGGTAATTATAAAGATATCATTACCATATTAAATTATATTTACCGCATTGCGAACGACATAAATACTTCGTAACATAATCATAATCGGCTCAACAAAAACTGTATTGAAATCTTTGAACTGTCGCTCCATGCCGGATACCAGATGAGTAATGGTTTTCGTGCGTGCTCCCTGCATAGGGAAATGCTCGTATTTCGGCAAGATAAGTGTCTAATGATTGTGTCACGAAAAGTATCATTACCGTGTCGTAAGTTTTTTCGAGTTCTTCCGCGTGTCATTTGAAGGTCGATGCTATACAAATTTGTAAGAGCAACTGGCTTATAGGGTATCTAACAATCAGCCTTTTACGTTATCAATTGAATATGACCTTATATGTACGCACGCACTACAAAACGCACTGAAAAGCGAGTGTTGTAACCTCTGCAAATCCTCACGTGATCTGAGGTTTCTGGAAAGGCGTCATAAAAGCGGCCATAAAAAAACGGTCTATACATGATTTCTTTATTTTACAACTTGAACATCACGGTTTTCAGACTTTAGTTATGAAACAAATGAATCCCCGTGAGAATGAGAGCCGTGGTGGCCTTGGTGTTAGAGCAGTCGCCTGCTACGCAAGCGACGCAAGTTCGAATCCCAGCGGGGCCTGTACCAATGAGTTTTCTAAAAACTTGTGTGCAGTTATTTCACACCACCTGCTTTAGGGTGAAGGAAAACATCGTGAGGAAACCTGCATATGTCTGAGAAGTTATTCAAAGACGTATGTATAGTGACTGAGACGGCGATGGACTCACCCTCTGTCACGTTGGCACTTGATCATATTCGGTGAAATGTGGGTGTTGTTACAACACCTCTGCTTACTCCTTCGGGGACCCTTCTAGGACGGCGTGAGCGTATATATATATATATATATATGAATCTCCCTCTTTGCTCATGGGCTTCACGAAATAAGTGATGAACTAACACCAAGCTTTCTGTCTAAACAAAGCTGTCTGGCCACTAATCAAATTTGAAACACTGAATTAGACGCGTGCCAAGATGGCGGACGCTCCCCGGTCAGAGCGCTCAAAGCATAATGTATTCGGCAAATGCCAGACGCTAAACTGATTGGCGGCCAATGAGTGCCATTAGCATGGCAATGCCAAATTTGGGCCACACTGACTCAATACGTGACACAACTACTGACCAATTAACTATGACCCGTGACGAAACAGGAAACTGGTTCAATCTTTTGATGTTATACAGTTCTTAACGTTTGGACGAGTTCACGTTGCAAAAGCGCAATTAAGATTAATTAGCTGCGTTTTTTTAACAGCTATGTAGAGCGCATTAGGTGAATGAGTTTTGTTCGAAGTTCCTTTTGTGAGGTCGCGTTGAGGAGGCGTAACTGTACATATTATGGTCATTATTGTACGGAATATGAAAGGTAAATGTTAACCCGAACAACGGCATTAGAGGTGTGTCTCTAAAGAGGTTATTTGTACCCTGTAATCTTTCAAATATAGTTAAGCAGCTTTTAACCACTCCTGGCAATATTTTAATGACAAAACTCTTACGATGCTCGACTTTGTACCGGATAGGATATTGTTACACAATATTGCTATTCAAATACATCATAAAATTTTCACCACACCTTCTTGAATAGACTTTTTAAAATAGCCTACATTAAGCCTAAGCCTAAAGGACATGTTTACTTAGCTGCTAACGGTTTCTTCAATCAGAATGGCAAGATTCAAAGAAAGGCTTTAATTCTGTTATTAGTATTTTGGTTGTTCCAATAGTCATTGAAAATCCCCATCAATGGGGAATAATGGAAAAAAATTTCTAAAATCCATTCCATCCATTCTAAAATTCATTTACTTCATCGCTTCCTCATTCCTGAGGGTCGTGACGTTCTGCAAATACTCTCTTAATAGTTTTTCTCTACCGCCCTCTATGTTGTGCGATATCATTCGATATTGTCAAACCTGATCTAACAATGGCTTTGACGACCTCGTGGTCCTTTAAATTCCTGAATCCTGAACAAGACTTAAACACTCACTCTATACATATATATATCTACATACATACAGATATATACATTAAAGTGTCTGTTTGTAATTCCACAATTGCAGCTTTTCACTAAATGCACATGAAAGTATAACGGTACTGAAATAGAAAAATAATTTTATAGAAATGTTCTGTCTGTCTGTATATTCTGGCTAATCTCGAATGTTACAAGGCAAGGCTTTTAATTTTTAAAAATAATTATGGTTCCGCTGGCCACCCATGAAAGTGTACGCGAATGAAACCGCGGGGTAAGTATAGCTAGTTAACATACATACATACATATGCTCACGCCTGTATTCCCCGAAGGGGTAGGCAGAGGTGTTGTAATCACAACACCCACTTTTCACCGAAGATGTTTAAGTGCCAACGTGACAGACGGTGAGTCCATCGCCGTCTCAGACACTTTACATACGTCATTGCATTACTTCAGAAATATGCAGGTTTCCTCACGATGTTTTCCTTCACCGTAAAGCACGTGGTGTGAAATCACTGTACATAAGTTTTCTTTTCAGATAATATCATTGGTACAGGCCCCGCTAGGATTCGCACTTGCGTCGCTTGCGTAGCAGGCGACTGCTCAAACTTCAAGGCCACCACGGCTCTCTCTCTCTATAGCTAGTTAAATTATAAAAAAAAAGTTTCTGTTTTTAAAATCCATGTAGTATTAAAATTATTGTAATACACATAGGAATCCAGGGCTACAAATGTGGACATTACTTTCTCGTCAAAACTATGTATTTTCACGCGGCCTCGGTCAATATTTTCCAATGAGCTACCTTGTACTCCCTCTCACAGTACTGTGTACAACACTGTTTCCTGTGGTCGAAGTGTTAATAGGCAATAATTGATTTCCATCTGACGCCCACCCGCGTCGCCTATGTTTATTTTTAACCTGCGACTCGTACGCATCTGACGCGACCGCAGCGTCTGGTGTTGAGAGTTTAGTGCCAGCTTCTGGATGGTTTGAGGATGTGGGTACGTTGGTAATGTTTAGACTATGCTTGCTACATTGGTCTGCTCCAGTACCTTTGTCTTTCTGTTTTAATTTTACATTCATACAATTGCCTTTATTCCATTCAATGGTTGCCAGAAAGGGATTGCCAAGTGTGGAGTATATCGCCGTTTTAGGCACTATACACACGTCTTTGAATTATTTCTCACACATATGCAGGTGTCCTTACGATGTATTCCTTTACCGTAAAGAAAAACTCGTTGGTACAGGCCCGCTGGGATTAGAACTTGAGTCGCTTGAGTAGCAGGAGACTATGGCCACCACGACTCTATATATAGTTATTTATTAATATTATATATGACATATAGATACTTTTTTAATTGCAAACTGAACAAAACTACCTACCATAAGCAATGTAAGATATCTGAGTGTTAAATTGAAACTAACGGTAACGGCCTTTTTGAAATTTTCCCAAACTTTAAAAGCAAAACTACCCTCGCTCAGTGACATTCATTCATTATTCAATAATCCGCAACATTACCGCCTCCCTCGTTAGCGAGTTCGAATTTTAAATTCATTTCGAGTCATTTCCCGCCTGCGATCACTGCCGCGCTGTACAGGACACATGACGTCATTTGTCAGGGGTGGAGTGCGCTCGATAGTACTTAATACTTTTCGGTACATTTTATTATAAAGCTATTTATTTTACTCTTTCTTGTTCTTAACAGTTATACATAAAATAATAATTAGGCATGTCTTAGACTGTCAACTGTTATGAAAACGCTTTTATCCATCAAAGTTGAATGACAGGCGGTGACAATGCGTTTTTTTTTAAATTTTGCGAAAGGATCAAATTCTTTTATCCTTCTGTGACTTGCGGCGGGTGAGTGTCGCTGGCGCGGCGACATGACGAATGGCGCGGGCGTTCCAAATTTAAATTCTGCAGCGTAACGCCCGCGCTAATGGCATTGTTTATGGAACGAAAACCTGCCAGTGACTTACGGATTTGCACGCGCCACCACTAGCGTTCTCTTTGGTTGGAACTGGTGTAAATGGCGCTTGAAATTTGTTTTAAGTGCAGTTCTGTTTGGGGAAAGATTGAAAGTTTATTTTGAGTAAGTAGTATAAACTAAGTCTTCAAGATGCTAAGGATACCCTCTGGGTGAATCTTACCCCTGTATAATTGTACCTACATTTGCCTATTTGATGATATACTAATAAGACTGGGTTGCACAAACTAACTTTAGCGACAATTTGTTAAAGTACCGATTGCGAGTTTTCAGCAATCAAAGTTATAATTATATTCATTTTAATTATTTAAAATGCTTAGCAGAAGGAAGTGTATGAAAAGATGCATGAATGTGGATGAAGCGAAAGAAATATGTATGGATCGTAGCATCTGGCAGACGGTGGTCTCTGCCTACCCCCATGAGATACAGGCGAGAGCATATGTATGTATGTAAAATGCTTAACCCCACAGATCGAAATGTTTCACCAACGTAAATAATCTAGAAAGCTAGAACACAAATCTAATTACACTCCCGGTAATTGAGCGAAATGATTCCGCAGCGGGATACAGAGCGCATTTCATTAACTCCTGTTGGTGCAGTCGCGTAAACAGACGGACAGACAGATTAAGTTAGAAATGACCATTGGATCGTAGGATTAGATGCCGCTCTTTACATGAAGCATTGAGGAAGTATTTAATTTCTTAATGATGGCTAGTGTATAACAAATTAAGTCTGGGAGCCAGGATCAGTCAGATCAGATCTTGGTTGGTTGAAATGAAACAACGTAACTTGGGCAGTCCTGGGACTGTAGACAAAGTAACATTACCCTCACGATTCGCTAGTAGAAACGATACAATGTACGTGAATGACATATGTCACGTGACTGATCTGTGTAATTTCCATATATTTTGTATCGTTTCTTAGCGCAAGCGCGAGAGAATGTTGCTTTGTCTAGGCCTACTGGTATTTAGGGTAGACGAAGTAAAATGCATTTGCTATATACAATACGGAAAGAGACTTTCAACAGCGCGATTTAAAAATATATCACGCCATCTTGTGTCAAATAACTGAACTTGGTGCTCAGGTAGGTGCTCTACGTTTAACAGCTAGGTACTGTAGCGGCTACCTTTCTTAGTGTAAGAACCTTTTTATTAAGAAACTGACTGATACAGTCCAGAGACGATAGAAGTATTGTATGGTTATAGTATAAATATTAACTTTACAAGCAGTGTGGAACTAGTAACAAATAGTTTGAAATGACACACTGGACAGACGCGCACATCTTTGACAATATAAGTGGATTAGGTGTAATGACACCTTCTAGTTTCAAGTCGTTTATCAACAAATTAAAAAAATGCTAACTAAAGTAAGTAAGGAATGTGTTTTCCATTTTTGCCAATATTTGGTTCGCTGCTCTTACGAGGGGACAAGAAAGCAATTACTTATAGATTTGTCGTAATGGTACAAATCTGGCTCGTCATTGTTGCAATATTTGTCAATGACGCTGACAGATTTGTTTCTACGCGAACTTTGTACTAACTTACAGATTATAGCTGCGTTGACTGAGTGGTTGAAGTATTCTGCAAGTTCTAATCTTTCAAAAATATATTTAGCTTTACGAATAAGGGGCATTAATCGTGAAGAAATCATTATGAACTTGCTTTGACCTGAGACGGCGATGGACTATATACTATATTTAAGGAACTAATAAAGGTGCATGCGTACTTACATACATAGGTACGAATTCCTGCATCCCGTAGGGGTAGGCAGTCCATTACGACATGCTACGATCCTTACATATATCTTTCGCTTTGTCCATATTCATGTACGAATTCACAAGACACGTAATTGCGTGAGACTTTTGAATGCCTCATAATAACGCTTAGATTCAATGGATAACTGCAACTTAGGGGTAATACTTAAAATAAAGAGCAAATAAAAACAAAACACTTACTTTATTAACCCTAAACAGCTAGCAGTAAGCACAGACGCACTTTGTATTCAGTCGTAAACGGAACGAACTACTCAACCCCTGGCCGTCTACCCTCAAATAAAATAAAAATAAAAGGGTATATAAAGTGTCCGGCGAGATGAGATGGAATGCAAATGTGGAGAATTGAATGGTCGAACGTACTCGCAAGTGGGTAGTTATTGATGCTTGCGTCCGAGTGGATACATGGGAATGTGTGATTTCCTGGAACTGTTATTTTATTCTTGGATCCGATTGGAGGTGAAAAGCTTCTTTATTTTTTAAATTAACTGTGCCATGCGGCTAACTGTGCCATGCGGCTTCACCCGAGTAGATTAATTTCATTCCCGTGGTACCCAAAATGTCATTTTTTAAGTAAAAGTAGCTTTAGTTACTCCTATGTGCTAGTGAAAGTCCCGTTAAAATCGGTCCAGCTGTTTCAGAGATTACCCGGAACAAACAGACAGACAGACAAAAAATATAGGTTCTTTATATCTGTACCGTATATACTTTCATATGCATTTAGTGAAAAGCTATTATTTTTTAATTAAAAACAGACACTTAAATTTTATTTATCTCTGTATATATGTATAGATTAAGTTCATTAAGATTCTTAAGTTCTAAGATCAAATCGTATTGTTGTATTTAAGACTGTGCTTAAACCATACTTATTTTAAATAAACGTAAATATGTAAAAGTTAGCCTAAGTTATTCCTTGTTACATCAGCTATCTGCCAGTGAAAACCCGTTTGGGTCCAGACGTTTCAGAGCACCAATAAAAAGAAAATTTAAGTCCTTTTTATTTGATTGAATTTTATTTATCTGGAGAAATATACCTTTCACGAATAGTTGTGACATAGATATCATAAATACTTATTCCAGCTCTATTCCTTTCTAAGGATCTCCGAAGGGAGAACTTGGGAGTTAAGTCATACATTTTCACCGAAATCTCATGTGTCAAAATGACAGGTGATGAGTTAGAATACTCAATTGCAGGTATATTATGCCGTTTGATACTTATCTAGAATGTTCGTAATAGCCAAAGCTTTTAACATCAACAATGTGGTAAAAATCAACAATAACCCTAAAACACTTTACCTGTTGATATCACGAGTGCTCTTTACGGCCCTACATAAACTTTTATGCCCCAGTCCTATTTGTATAACGGCAATAGTTGCTATTTTATTTTCATTCCCTTTTTATTTTTTATTGCGGATTTGGGAGATCTTAAGGTCACAGGGTTACAGTGATTCCAATCCTTCCTTATTACATACCTGTAGACCTTGACAAAGTAACTTATTTCTCTTCTCTAGCGCTTGCGTTAATAGAAAGGACAAAAAATGTATGGAGATGTCATAAATCAGGTGGCATATGTCATTCGTATACATTTTGTGTCGCTTCAACTAGCTAAGCGTGAGAATACTGTCACTTTTTACAGGCCCTGACGTTGGTGTTGGTTATATTCAGAAGCTGCATGTATTGTAGTCGCTTACCACAAGTGCAGCAATTTTTATTAAAAAAAAGTATTCCTCGAAATTTCCTTCCCTTTATTACAGCATGGCTGGGTCAAGTCATCTCTATTTCTATCAAAAGCACGTTGCATCGTTGGTCCTACGCCTGATCTCTCTCCGGTCGTGTCGGATTGCCTCCCATCGGACTATGAGAGTGAGGGAATTAAGAGTGCACCTGTGTTTGCTCACACTCTTGTGCACTATAATATCTCCTGCGCAGTTGGTTGATCCTCGTTGAGATTAGCTGCCGTAACCGAAATACGGTAGGAGGAAACCATTCTCTATCATGTACAGAAATTGTAAACTTGCCCTTCAATAAATTTAAAGAGACCATCAAAGCAGTTTTGCTCAAAAAAAGATATTATACTGTAAGTGATTATATTTGTGATAAGGGAGCCTGGGATGTATCTTTGTCGGAAAATTATTGTAAATATCCATGTCCATGGGCTTATATTCATGAGATATAAATACTGTAACCAATAACATTGTATAATAATTTTTAAAAGAGTAATTGTTGAGTTTCTTGCCGGGTTCTTCTCAACAAAAGCAACCTTCCAAACCCGGTGGTAACATTTATAATCATGTATAATGTATTTTGTGTCCTTCTGACGATTTGAAAGTACTTTGTGAGAAGTCTAATCAAATAAAGATATTTTGAATAATTTTTGGTGTACTATCCATTGCTCGTTCCTCTCCACAGCTTGCTTCCAATCAAAGTTTTAATTGAGCAATCCCATCGAATTTTTAACTGCTCGACAAAGTTTCGCGATCATCGGTACAAGTTGAGAGAGAACTTCAGACCAAAACTCGGGAATGTGCTATTAATAAACAGAATTTTTGGCGTTGCTCGTTTCGTGGAGTTGCTAATTGGAGGCAGTTACCACAGTTGAAATATAAGCTTTACATGCAGTAAGAAATCTCGGCCTATTTTTGTTAAATAATGACGTTCGCTATATTAAGCGTGAGGGTTGTCAATCTTGAAGATTTTAAAATTAGCTCTTTTATTTGTCGTTTTGTAAGATGTCTGTAACACACCTGAATGATGTATAAGTACGCAATCGGATGCTTCGTGACATCTCTTACTGTTATTACGCCTATTCGGCTTTATTTTTTACACATGCACGTGTCTGTGTGAGTTCGTTTGTTTCTAGATTCCTAACTGCTTGTAAAGCTTATTTTGTATTGTGTACGTAAGTCTCTGGAGTTAGTCGTAGACTGGAGGCTCGTTTATTTTGTGACGCGCACCACCCTTATAACGAACCTATAGGGGTTCAAACGGTGCAATGGAATTAATTTTATTTCAGAGCTATTTTCAAAGTTTTTTATTTTAATCTAACTATACAGATAAATAAAATTGAAGTGTCTATTTGTAATTCCAAAATATCAGCTTTTCACTAAATGCATATGGAAGTATACACGTCTGGCCGTCTGTCGGTCTGTCTGTTTGTTGCGGCAAATCTGATTTTAATTTTTACAAAAATTATACCAATTTTTTTTTTTAACTTGAACATGTATTTCGGTATCTATTACATACACAAAGTACTTAGGTGCCTAAGTGGAGTTACCTATCTTCGTAGGTACTCACTAAAGTTTTCTATTTGGACTGGATTGACCTTCTTAATTAGCATTGTTTACATTTAAGGAAATCTTAAATGTATCTGCGCAGATTACATTATACACGTTCTGATTGATCTTCAGTATGTGGAAAAACATTCACTCAAACCACGAATATAATCTTTGCTAAATTATCTGGATTATCAAGTGCGCCTTATAAGAAGCTAATTATATTGCTCTTATTATCTACAATATTAAGTTATCTATGTACTTAAGTGTAGGTACGCGTGGAAATTATTTATAATAGGGTAGCGTGATTTGTCACCTCGTAGGACAAGTGCGGGCGTCGGCCGCGCGTCTCAATCAATAGTTCCGCGCAACTCCACTGCCACGCATTAACTAAAAACCGTCTGCCATCTGTTCCACAAAACAACGACGTCGTTCCTAATTCAAATTGAAATTCTCTCACCTGTCACCGCATTCTACTTTCAAATTTAAATTCGGACCGCGGCATTGGGCGTGGTCCAGCCAATCGGAATTGTCACGCTCTGCGACACGGTGACACTTTAGACCAATGGCGTGCGCTTTACGTGGGTGGTGGTGACATTTTTAACCAACCGCTTGAAGCCCGCCCATGTAGTTACGTTTCATTTTGAATTCGTATATGGAAACATATATGAGTAGATGGTATCTGCTGGTATTATTTTGTATATGAACAATTTTGCACCAAAAAAAAAAGTTTACAAGATTTTGACATTAAAATTTTTACTCGTCATTATTACTAAATTAGCTTGTGTAATATTATAAGCTGGATTCGTTAAGTAAAACTTTAATCAAGTGCTTACGAATCAACATCAATACATTCATAAAAGAAAGTGGAAGACAGAGGTGTCATAACACCCACTTTTCACCGAATTGCTGCCAACGTTAAAGATGTTTTCATTACTTTTAAAGTGGTTTGACTTCAATACAATTAGGTTTTTAGGGAAACTAAATAGAGCCTCCTTTTATTGAAGTCTATTAAAAAGTTTACTATAAGTGGGTGGAAAAGCTTATCCCATTTTAATTTTTTTAAGATAAATAATACTTAATGTATAAAAAAATTAAATATATTATAAAGAGGAAAGGTTTGTATGTTTATTTATAATGCATTGGCTCAAAAAACACTGGACCGATTTCAAAAATTCTTTCACCATATGAATGCTACATTATCACTGATTAATAAAAGCTATATTTTATTGCCGCATTCCCACGGGAACAGGAACTACGCGGGTGCAACCTCGTGACGTCCGCTAGTTAAGAATAAGATACTAGCGGACGTCACGCGGTTTCACCCGCGTAGTTCCCGTTCCCGTGGGAGTACGAGGATAAAGTAAAGCCTATGCTACTCGTTGATGATGTAGCTGTCCAATGGTGAAACAATTTTTGAAATCGGCTCAGTAGTTTTTGAGTATTTTCATTACAAACAAACGCACAAAAATACAAATCGTTCCTCTTTATAACAGTAGATTAGTTCAAGTAACGTGATATTTTCAGCCAATGTAAGCACGCCGTTATGTCATTGGCTGCCGTGAAAGTGTCACTGTTTGTCGCATGTCGCATAAGAAAGGGATAGTCTGATGGGAGTAGAGAGTAGTGGGAGCAAGACGACGTGTATTTGCGTAGGACACTTTTTTCAGGCGCGGTAATCTCGTAGACTTTTCGTAAAGGTCACGTAGAGGTGAGATTATAAAGATTGTTTGGTATATTCATTTATATTTCTAGATCTATATATCAATACAGATAAACAAAATCGAAGTGTCTGTTCGTAATTCTAAAAGCTTTCACTGAATGCATATGAAAGTATACACGCTAATGATATCAAAAACGAATTTTCAAAATTTTTCTCTGTCTGTCTGTCGGTCCGGCTTATGTCGAAATGGCTGAACCGATTTAAAAGGGACTTGCATTGGCAGATAGCTAATGTTTCAATGAGTCACATAAGGTACTTACTTATATTAAAAAACATATCAAGTTCCACGAAATAAAGCATGAAATTAAATCCACGCGGGCATAGCTAGCCATTTTATAAATTCCCATTAAGGTTGTCTGGTAGAAATTGCTCTAGCAATAAGACCGCCTTTTGTAACCGTACCCTTATCATTTATTTTTTAAATATTTTACTCTCAAAATGATTAAATTTTCAGTATTTTTTTGGACTAGCTTCTGCCCGCGACTGCTACCGTGTGGAATAGTAATTTTGAGCTAATGTTAACTTTAACCCACGATTGGTCTTATATGCTTTCGTATGCATTTGGTGAAAAGCTGTTATTTTGGAATTACAAACAGACTGTTCAATTTTATTTATATATGTATAGATATTTTAAAAGCTACCTATAAAATTGCATTGCGTGAGTTTGGTTCGAAGCGTGCCTCTACAAATTATCTTGGTACAATCGATCGAATCTCGAACGATTATGTAGCACGAGCTTCTGTCCAAATTTGAATTGGATCAAATTGTCGCTTTCGTGTGGGAATTTAAATTTGGAATCGATAAGATTCCAAATTACTGCTACCTACCAGACCGACCGTAGATTATTCAATCATTTTTGCATGGGTTTATCTATACATTTATATATATTTATACAGATAAGTAAAATTTAAGTGTCTGTTTGTTTATAATTCCAAAATTAGTAGTAGGAGACTTAATTTCAATGGTGACCCGCGGAACACTCATATTTTACTTACAATGGTAGTTCATGTAACATTAGCAATCTGCCAGTGAAAGTCCCATCAAAATTGGTCTAGGCGTTGGGAAGATTAGCCGGAACAAACAGACCGACAGACAGAGAAAATTTTCAATAATTGTTTTTTTTATGTCAGTACCGTGTATACTTTCAAAAGGTATAATTTTGGAATTACAAAAAGACACTTCAATTTTATTTATCTATATAGATATACAAAGAATATAGATCGTGGTACTGGGATTAATCATTGCAGGAGCATAGATTGTTTAACAATTTGAATGTTTTAAATATGTGCAGTAGTTTGTTGGTAGCACGTCGATTAGGTATGGTGCTCACGGCGCAATTTAAAACATTTAGAAATTGGAATGCGAAAATCGGTAAGCATTCGAAATTCAAATCCATCGATCACACACGAGGAATGCCGAAATTTGAATTTGGTATCACGAGAGAAAGTTCTCACAGTTTGTCAAACCCAGGGGCGACATGATTCAAACGACCGAATTAAAATGATTTGAATATTTCCATTTCAGAATGTGGAGTTTTTAAATATTTCAAGAGCATTATTCCCTGAGGTTTAAATAATTCAAATTCAAAATATCTTTATTTTATTAGACTTTTAACAAAGTACTTTCAAATCGTCAGAACAATAAAATTACACAGGATTATACATACTACCGCCAGGTTCGGAAGGTTGCTTTTACTGAGAAGAACCTGGCAAGAAACTCGGTAATTATCTTTTAAAAAAAAAGTAATTTTACAATTTTGAGTAATACAATATAAATCATATAAATATTTCTATCAATCTTATTATGTAGTACTTTACGTTTAATACCATTTTCACAAAAATTTACTTGTAAAACCTTTACTTTGGATGCATAACTATTAGGTACCACTTATAGCTAACTAGTTCAGTTGATATCGTGCAATATGACTGCCAGATCCAAGTTAGGTAGGGCTTGGGGCGATGCTTCCAAATTCAAAATTTGAATTGCGAAGTGTCCATTCGAAATTTGAATTGTTTGGGACGCCTCGGGCAGAGTGTTGCGTGATCGACTAAAACCATTTATCGTGTATCTGAGGTTGCGAAAAAAAAACAATTTGTGCTCTATGGCATTTTGGGACCTTGATCTTAAATGAGATTGTAACAAAAAAGTCTAGGGTAAGTATCTAAATCCCTGATATCCTGAAACTTAGGATAAATTTTAGTATACTAACTTAGTCTTTATCAGTTACTGAAAGCATTGTTACGTAAACTAGGTACAAACAGCCGTGGTGGCCTTGAGGTTTGAGCAGTCGCCTGCTACACAAGCGACGCAAGCTCGAATCCCAGCGGGGCCTGTACCAATGAGTTTTTCTAAAAAACTTATGTACAGTGATTTCACACCACGTGCTTTTTTATGTATAGAAGTAAATCAAAGACGTATGTATAGTGCCTGAGACGGCGATAGACTCACCATCTGTCACGTTGGCACTTAATCAAATTCGGTGAAAAGTTAGTGTTGTGATAACAACACCTCTGCCTACCCCTTCGGGGAATACAGTCGTGAGCATATGTATGTATGTATGGCAAGTATAAAACTTTTTAACAAATCAAATTCAACGAGAAATAATGTATCCAATATGTTTATATTCACGAACACCGCACGACTCCCTAAGAAGCTTGCCAATTGCCATACACTATGTATCTATACACTCTCATTAACGGCCAGCAAAAAAAAACGTTCTAGAAAGCCCCACTTCCAACTTTTGAAATTCAAATTTCGTTCTTGTAAAGGTGCGACTTTAGTGTTATTTTTTCACCAATTTATAGAAGTACATATCATGGAGTTCCCATACAATGAATACATCAAATAACATTTGACGCTTTACGGTGAAGGAAAACATCGTGAGGAAACCTGCATATGTCTGAGAAGTAATTCAAAGATGTATGTATAGTGCCTTAGGCGGCGATAGACTCACCATCATCATCATGAAAAGTGGGTGTTGTTATTACAACACTCCTGCCTACCCCTTCGGGGAATAGATGCGTGAGCATATGTATGCACGTATGTCAAATAAAAGAATGTTATCATTTAGTAAGTTTTTTAAGAAGTACTAAATACTGCCTCTCAAAAATATCGTCAAATCTGCATTATCAATGAAAATAGCTCTAATGACTTACATTTTAATACCTAAACGAACATTTATTTACCAAAATAACATAATTTTATCAATTTATATTATGGCCACTATGAACACAGGTTTATATAGCTTGCGTGACGATACTTTTTAAACATAGAAGGCTCGTTCTTTTTGCGAATTAGAAGTGTTCTCTCTTCAAAACAAATTGCTGACAAGCGGGACGTTCGAATTCTTATTTTGAATACGGCAACCGCAGCACATTTCTTTACAATAATTATTGCGCAACTGCTCAGCTAAAAGTAATCTTTATTAAGGTGGTATAAGGTTTATTTAGAGTGCAGGCTTATATTTTGTGTTGTAGTATTTTGAATTTAATTCGTAGTGCGTTTGAATGCAAATGTGCCTGATGAGAGTTGATTATGTAAATGAGAACGGACTATTGCTTTGTGTGCGACTCTTTGTGATCGTTCCGTGTGTGCGTAATTTGTAGTAAGAGTAGCTGTTTTTGATGATTATTAGCTTATATTTGCATATACATAACTCAATTTGAACCAGGTAACTAACCCGTTCACCTTATATTCCATTTCACTGGAAGTAATCAGAAGTAACTACCCTCATAAACATAATTATAGGGGGTAGTTGGCGTGTCTCTAATTATTTGATTTAACAAGTTGACAGAGCTTACTTGTCTATGGACAAATTCAATTATGTTTTGTTTACGTCCCTTAATTCGTTCCTGTCGAGTGTCAGTAGAATAACGTAACGTTCGATAATTGAAAGTTTAAAAATTTACGCGCTCTACACGCGACGTCACGACGGTGACGGGCACTTGTCGCGTGATGTGACAACGAAATGTCACGGCAACTACGGTGACAATCAAATGTCAGCGATACTGAAGGGTGGAATTGGAAAAACATTTTGAATTTCCTTGAAGTACAATCAAGCACACAATTTAACCACATAAGTTTTACGAGCAGCAAGGAATTTAGGCCTATTTTTGGAAATAAGAACGGTTGCTTCGTTGAGCATAAGGGTTGTCACAGCTGGGAGGCGCTGCACAGTTTCTCATACAATTATTCGGCGGTGACGCTAGCAACTATATAGATTAGGGAAATGGTGTAAAAACCCGAAATAGTGGAATTTGTACATTTTAAGGGAATTTTACTTACATATTGTTGTACTTAAACTCGCCATGGCACTACGATCCAGACATTTTAATTTGAATCATTTGTATAATCACTCTTTTTTTAACCGACTTAATACTTAAATTATTTACTTTTGAAATTGGTGCCAAATATAGCACCAAAATCGGTGTCAAACATCAACTTCAAAATTAAGTAATTTATTTCACATAAATTTATTTTTCTCTTCTTGAAGGCGGTTTTAAAATGTAAAAAATTGATTTCATCCCACGAATGAACAAGTCTACGTCACGATCGGTGCCGTCAAATGTTGTAATAAATTTATTAACATATTTTATGCAACCTACGTCATACATTGATGTGCCTAGTTTCAATCACGTGATTTAGCTCCCTCGTTAGATAACATGGTTTATTGCAGTATGGTAAATGACTGCTTGTAACAAAATACGAGTCAGCCAGCACATTCGTAGTCTACCCTCGCGTTACCGAAAACGTTTGGTTCTTAACTCTACCGCTAGGAGGCGTTGTGACTTTCTCATACAAATTATAATTAAAGAGTAATTACTGAGTTTCTTGCCAGGTTCTTCTCAGTAAAAGCAACCTTCCGAACCTGGCGACAGCATAATCCTGTGTAATATTGTCGTTCTATGATTTCAAAGTACTTTGTTAAAAGTCTAATCAAATAAAGATATTTTTGAATTTAAATATAGTAGGTACGTGCGCGTGTGGTAACGTTAGCGAGTATTGATTACTAAAACTCGTAATATACGTATTGTATATATATGTGGCCTAATTACAGATCACGGGTCCTATCATGACCTCTTATTGCCATCACAGATTGACAATGATTATGAGACCGATGTATATGACATGTATGAGTCTGTCACTGTCACACAAGCTATCATAGCGATAAGGGCTTATGGTAACGCCCCGTACATCATCCTGTGCCCTGCGGTTTCTTCACTCGCATAGACTCAATTTCCTGGGTGGCCCGCGGAACCCTAAGGTTTTTTTTTAATAATAATAGTCACTTCTTGTAACATTAGCTATCTGCCAGTAAAAGTCCCGCTGAAATTGGTCTAGCCGTTTCAGAGCTTAGCTGCAACAAACTGACATACAGACAGAGAGAAAGAAAAAAAATTAAAAAGAGGTTTTTTATGTCTGTGATCTGCGTTTTTATTAGGTGTAGGAAAAGCTGTTATTTTGGAATTACAAACAGACACTTCAATTTTAGTTATCTGCATAGATGGAAATTCAAAAGCTATAAAATTGTAAAAAGCCCTTATTTTGAATTCATAAATCACTCGAATGAGCCCCTGGAAGCTCCTGAATTTGTTTATTTTTCGTCCTAAGGCTGTTTGTATCGCGGTGTTTGCAACAAAAGCACAATAAAATTACTGGTCGGTAAAATTGACAGGTGTGGGTAGATTTTTGGCAGTAATTAAATTGAGCGTTAAACAGCTGTATGTGATGAAATCTCTAAAGATTTCAGGTAATCAAGTATACTTTATATTTACCGATTTTCCTCGTGAAAGAGGGTACGATGGTCAGATGGCAGTCGCTTCGTATAAAAATCAGATGAATCAAGTGCCGACCCCGACAATGTATGGGGTAAGGCCAGAGAGATGATGATGATGATAAGTATATCCTACTTAAGTTAGTTAGTGGAACACATCGAAATGAAGTATTATGAAACTTAACATGGGTCTAGTAACTTGAATACATCGACCATGATAAAGTTATGTTTGTATTCAATAATTCATAAATTACTTGTTTTATAGTAGATAATGTAGATATCTCTCAAGTTTAAGCAGCTAGGTAAGTGCGTCAGGAAAAATAATGGTAGCAGATGGTCGGCTGCCTACACTCGTCGATACTCGTCACCCCAACTAATGCACAGATAGATAAAGCCTCGCTCGACTGAGGAGGCTGTCCTTTCTATTATAACATACATACATACGCTCACGCCTGTATCCCATGGGGGTAGGCAGAGGACATCGTTTTCCAGATGCTTCTTTCGCTTCATCCACATTCATGCATTTCTTTATACACCTCTTTCAGTTACAAGTGGTCCGACTTTGACCTTTCTGAATGTTATTAATTACGTTTTTGTGCAAGATTAGACAAACAGAGACACTGCGGTCTTAAATTATCAGTATGGTTAAATATGTGCAAACTTTTCATCTTCTTCGTAAATTCCCTCACTGTTTGAGGCGCAGATGCGTCGTTAGCAGTGAACGCGTTAACTGTCAATGTATGGGAGCGGATATTCAGCTATTTTTTATTTTCTGCTTTTGGGAATGGAGGGGGAAATAAAAAAGTATATCACGATTTTCAAAACATGTTTATTATGTTCGTTATCGTTTGGCAAAAGGAAGTACATATAGTAATGCTTTAGATATTAAAATCTTACTGGATACAATTTTAATACTTTTTGGTACTTATACAAATTATTTATATCGACTAAACTCACACGATTAGTTTATTTTACAATAATATTTTTCGTCAGAATCATATTTATCAGAAAATTAAGGACAATGCATAACAATAATGTAATATCGTAATAGCACCGAACGTGTGACCAAATATTTGAATTATAGAACGCAGAATTTGAAAAAAATCAATGTATTTTTAAATTAAATCATTTAAAAACTTTTAGAAATTGAATTAAGAACTCTAGAATTCGGTTTTCAAATTAACAGTAAAGAAAAGCGAGTTCAAGCTTATACGGAATGCCTTACTAATTATGCCACATTTATACACATAATTTTAACCACAATTATTTGTACATCGAATATAATATTATTACAATACCTTATTTTATTAATATTTACAACGCTTTATTGCACAGTTTATTTCTATGGAATGTTGAGAGTATTATACATTTTATAAACACTATTTAAAATTATCAAGCACATACATTAGTCTATTCGTTCACATTACGAATTTCTTTCAATATTTACGCATCATATACACAGCAAATACAATTACTATAATTATAAGAAAAATCGAAACGGCTGGGCCATTTCTATATACAATTTGACAATACATCTCTATGTTGAGAATTAAAGGTACTGGCAATTAACAAAGTTTACCTAACTAAATTATTTGGTAATACTAAATGACATCACAAATGCACTGGGGATAAGTCAATGAGCAATATAGACCTACACTGGTCACGTGGGGTTGACGTGGATGCCTCTCCCATTCTGCCTCCTGATATGAGACTCGTAGTGCATGTTCCTCTTAGTTCTAGAGAAGAAGGCAGCATTACACCCATTCACACTACACCTATGCAATGCATTGACGTGAACACTCTCACAATGAAGCTTTAGACTGGACAAGTCCTTGAAGTTCTCCCTACAACCCCGACAAGGATACGTTCCATCCTTGTTCTGTCGCGGCGCCTCATCTTCGACGTAATAATTCAACTTTCTCGTCAAAGGTGGGGAGTAGTTTTGGCTCTGGCAGTTGAACGCGTTGAGACTAGGAGGCAGGAAACTTAAAGGTATTGGAGGGAAGTTTGGGAGCATTCCAAAGGGGGTGAACAAGAAAGGGTGTTGGGCAAACATGTCTCTGTTGTTCAGGTACGCTTCGGGCAATTGGAGAGGAGGATAAGGGGTGTTGAAGGGGTGACTAAGGCGTTTTAGTTTGTCGGCTTCTTTAGCTCTATAGTAAACATGAGATTCCACATAAGGTACGGCTCTCTCTTCTTCACTATATCGGGAAATCAACTCGACTTGTTCACGTATTTTATCTAAATTGCGCGAAGATTCTTCTGTTATTCTAAAATCTTCAGTCATTACTTTCCTATGAAGACTCGAGTTTACGTTATGTCTATCTCTGCTTCGTCTAGATGAAAATGCTGCTCTGCAACCCTCAACGCTACATTTATACATGAGCTTCAAATGTGCGTTCTGATAATGCGTTTTCAGTACATACACATTCTGGAACATTTTTCCACAGACCGTACATTTACGGGGATTCTCGTGGTCCATAGGAACATCAGTAGTAGTGACGAAGAAGCCGTTATCAAAGTGACCAAATATTTGACCCTGATTATCTTCGGAATTGTAGTCGAAGCTTGACACTGAAGAAGACGGAGACCTATCAGAATAGTCTATTGAATCATTCAGAGACAAATTATATGGGCCTAATGATTGTGAATCAGTTTTCTTGGTTATATTAGGAAAGTCCCCTTTCGACAGACTTTCTAATCTTTTCAGAGCATTTTCAGATGAAAACTGTTCTGCTGTGACTTGAGTATTATTCTTTATACTATCAGGCTTTTCAACAGGCTCTTCCTTAACTCTCAGATCTTGAATATTATTGTAAGTCATGTCTGTTGGTTCTTCTTTGATAGGGACTTCTTCTTTAACTTTTAAAACGTTCACGTTTTCATTACAAATGGGATAGTTATCTTCATTTTTACTTTCTTCCGTTTTAATTCTTTTAAGATCTAATACATTATCATCTTCCTGGAGATCACGTTTTTGAGTCGGTGAGCCATTACTATCTACATCGTAGCTATTTTGAAGTCGCGTAGGATTGAGATTTTTACGTTTTCTTTTCATAACTTCAGGACTCGTAGATTCATCCTTTCTATTATCAGTACTTTCGTTGTTATCGCTAACACTTCTTTGATCACAATCAGTTTCAGAATCATCTATAGATCCGGCTGACTTATTGAGATTGGAATAATAATCACTAGTGTCTATGTGATCATTATCGTCGTCATCATCATCTCCTGCTACCACTACGATTCCATCGTCTTCATCTGAATCACCCTGACCATCTAGGTCTTTATTTTCTACAGAACTAGACTCTCTGCGCATTGAATTCTGGTCATATGATGATGAAAAGCCCATATTCATGTTATTTTTATAATCTAACGGGACATTAGAAGAAAATTGTCTCATGTTATGCGATGGGTTCATTAGGGGATACGACCCAAATGGGTGCATGGGATTCATCACAGGTGGAATGTTTAGTCCAGCTCCATGTGGTGAAATTAGAACGGGATGAAGCTGAGCACTTCTGCCATCGTGGGGAGATATTTTTCTTCTTAGGTGCGGCGAGTGTAACTTTGGATTAGGGTTTGCACTGTGCCTATTTCTAGATCTCCTTGAGCTAAACATCATACTACATCCTTCTACTGTGCATTTGTGCATTTCTCTCAAGTGAACAGCTGAGAAATGAATCTTCAACGCTCCTTTATCACAAAATGTCTTTAAGCACACATTACATTGTACACGTTTCTTGCCAGTGGCGGGATTAATAAAGTGTGTACCTAAGTTCAAAGGCATTTGTGCTGCACCCCATTGTCTTTTCGGTGGGCTTATACATTTACCTAACATCATATTCCTAGAGTTTTGTGCAGCGTCTCCATAAGAATCTTTGCTCAAATTTAAGACATTTTCATCTTCTGATTTTGAATCATCTGATCTTCCTTTGTTAACATTGTTACTTGGCTTATCAGACCCGTCAACTGGTTTGCCTGATATTTGTGGTAATAGAGCCTGCAGCGATGCTAGACCCATAGGATTCTGACTTAACGCGGCCACCATAGCAGCAGAATGGCTGAATGGAGTAGGCATCGTCATCGGTGGAACGGGCATGTTCGGAGGGATAGAAAAGTTGAAAAACTGACTCCTCATTAAATCCATGGCTGCTTTATCAGCAGCACCTAAGTCGTACGCTTTTCTGCTTTCTTCTTTCTCGTTTTCTGTAATTTTGTGTTTTCTGAAATCGAAGGGCTGCATATTTTGCAGATGACTTAAAGGTGATGAGTTCACTGGACTGGTGGTAGAGAGAGGACTGGATGAGGTAGATAGTCTGACACTATGGTTAGGTGACGCTTCTGCGGACGAGGCTCTATTATTAGGAGAGTGGTTTCTTATCGGTGAAGACCTGTTCTCACTGGGTGACATTTCTTCTTTCTTCACATCAAACTTGTCTTTTTCGATGCTGTTCCTCATTTCTTTCTCTTGTAAAGATTTCAAATACTCGTAGTGTTGCTTTGCTTCCATCATGTGTTGGAAGTACTTCAGGGATTCGTCATTCCGGATATCTTTACCAGATTGTTCCATGAGTTTCCGGAATTCCGCTTCCAGTTTTGATTGCTCGAAAGCCCGAGCATCGTATTCTGATTTCTTATGAGATCTGATGTCGTAGTCGTTGCTGCCTTCGGGGGGTGATGGAAGGCCGTTTTTCTTGTATATTGGTAAGAGAGATGTCTTGTGAAGAGCCCTCGCTTCTTGCAGCTTCAGTATTTGTTGTAAAGCCATGTTGTGCTCTGCGCCGCGCCCACTCCATCTTTCCGCGCTACTTGTCTGAGATTCCTGTAACAAAGAGAAAATACATTGAGCATACTTTTAATTAAGATCACATCTTTGTCTGTGTACATCCTTATCTCAACATTTTCAGATAATTTATCATAGCATCGAAAATCTTATATTTAACTTGATCATATATTTCACCGCTCATTGAAGAAGTATGCAAATTTATTGAATTTCGATTGAATATTAATGAGATGAAAAATGAAATGGGAAGGAATGTTGGCAAATGTTAATCTAAATATACTAATAGGGTATAAACAGGTCTAAAAAATTATGTAAAAAAGCGACTAAGTTGGAACGCTGACTAAAGCACTATACTTTGAGCTCTATTACAATACGTTACATTTAATCAAATTATGAATGAACACGGCTAATACTAAATGATTATCGAGTCTAGAACATGCCCTAAACACTGGTTGTTGAAATGGCTCTTCAAAATAACTATCGGGGCAACACAAAACCACACCTTGCGTTTTCAAAGGCTAATATCAAATTAATTCCGAGAACGGAGAGCAATTGGGTAAAATTGTGTAAAATGACGGTTTCAACTCGAATAGAAAAGTGGTCGGTGTCGCGTGTTTGAAACGATTTAATCCGAAAACTAAATTACTATTCATTTGGTAAGCATTCGGGCCGGTGCACCATTGTCAAAGTAAAACTACGTTTACTTTTAACTACTTCGTCGAGTCGCAGTTAATATTTATTTGTTACTACTATAGATACATTTGAGCGCAATATTATTATAATTAAGTAATTTCCATAACAAAACTGTCATGAGTTATTTAATGTTGGTTAAGAACTTGTAAAATGTTGAGAAATATGTGGTAAATTATGAATGCATGAAATATTTACATACTGTTGTAAGAGACTAATGTAGACTTTAACAGTATAACCTAAATATATTTAATTCTGTTATCAATTACTTTCGATCGTTACATCTTTTTTATCGTTAATTAAATCATCCAAACATTATAAACAAACAATTACACCAACTCAATCAACGTTGAATAAAAGCTGTGTTATCAAAAGTGTTTTCACTCGACCCTTCGCACGATTGTCGCTCTTCAAAACAGTTTGTCACTCGATTATAGCGTGTAACGAACGGGGTTGCCATATCATTATCCCTTTCTGGGGAAAATTAAATTGTCGTTTGGCCACACTGGCGCGTCGGGGGCAATTTTAGGAAAGTGTTCCAATTATAAAAGATTTCGTTTTCTAATGGCATTAAGAATGGATAAACCTGATGTAATAAAGTGTCGTTTAAGAAAAATATACGTCTGTGGTCGAATAATAGTAGGGCGATTTTAAATTGTAATTTTGTTTAAGTACAACATTTGTCTTTGTGTTTTAGTTTTTTGTATAATGACAGTTGGTCGGTCGTATTTTTTTAATTTGTATTTGTATTTAACCAGTTTGTAAGATTGCGGCTTTCATATTTTGGAGAACTTATTTAAATTGTTAAAGGGAACGGTTCTCGAAAATGTCATTATGTTCTTATACTCTAAATTCAGCTATCATTAGATCATTACTTTTATAGGACATTTAGGCTATGTTGGTATTCAATTATCAACGTAACTATCTCGAAGGTTTTATTACCTAAATACTTTCAATATAATATTAAATAAGTTATGTTTTATTTTACTGAATTACACAATTATAATTTAACATACGCGTCATTACCAAGTAAAATTCATTATTATTACCGCAATTAATGTTTTTGTTGATGCCGCAGTCAGAACAAGGTTGTTATATAATTAAAATATGCGGTTGTTTTATATTAACAATAACTTTATGGATATCCGGATAAATTACATCAATGCGCATTCGTAAATAACTAGATCAATGAACATGTTGAATGTAGAATTAATTAAACTAATGTAAACCTGGCCTTAACCATGGTTCTTATTCGTTTAAAAATGAAGTCCGAATAGTGCCGCAAAAAAAGCCTACGTGAATAAAATTATTTAATTTATAAATAAAAAGCGTATTACATACATATGCTCACGCCTGTATTCCCCGAAGGGGTAGGGGAGGTAGAGGTGTTGTTATCAGAACACCCACTTTTCACCGAATTTGATTAAGTGGCAACGTGATAGATGGTGAGTCCATCGCCGTCTCAGACACTATACATACGTCTTTGAATTACTTCTCAGAAATATGCAGGTTTCCTCACGATGTTTTTCTTCACCGTCAAGCACGTGGCGTGAAATCACTGTACATAAGTTTTTTAGAAAAACTCATTGGTACAGGCCCCGCTCGGATTCGAACTTGCGTCGCTCAAACCTCGAGGCCACTACGGCTCTTTTACTTACGTTAATTTGTTGAAGTTTTTAAGCAGTTTCGTGTTAAGATACGTAATGAGATGCGTGGGAAAGTATTGATTGTCAACAATCCACAAAAGTAATTGAAGTCGCGAAGTTAAGTAGAGGTAATCGACCTGCAACTTTATACGGACAGGGATAATTACTCTTATTACACCCGAAAACGGTCCATTTTCGACCGCATCGAGCGAAAATGATTACATGCTCATCTGACCCATGCCTACCGGCGGAGCAATGGACAAGCGGACATATTTCATGGCATTTTTTTTATGAAAAATGCTGTTTTTAAATCCGTACCTTAGTGCTTAAGAAATACGGTTGCGTGTAAAACATTTTTTTTTGAAAAATAAGATCTTAGTGGTCGTTTTTGTGACCGCTGTCGTGACAAGCCATATTGTTCATGCGATGATACATGGTGTAAGTAAACAGGTTTGGTACAGTGAACTGCAAAATGCATTGCAGTTTCGCTTAATGACCACTTTGAACACGCAACGGGAGAACTTTTTCTGTGGGAAATCTTTAGAGATGTTTTGCTGAAGTAGTAAATCGGTTATGACTTTCGCGCTTCATTGTACATTTTGAATTGGAGGACGCTATTTAGACTGGGTTTAGTAATTTTAATTTGGTTTAATAAAAAAATAAATAGTGTTATTTAGTCGACGCATATGCAAGGCAAACTGGAGATATATGAAAAGTAAGTATTTTTTTTAAGTGACTTTCTGATCTTATGAAAAGATAATTCAAATCAAGTGACCTACTCCAAACGACTAAGTTGAAAATGTTACCGGTCTACTTACAGCAAAAACACTCTTTTCCTGACCAGAATTCTAGACAAAGTTAATTCCGAAACACTTGTGCTCGCGATGATCTTGGATCGTGAGTAACCTGACTGTAAGATGTCCTACCTAATAATTAGGTTCTAGGAGTAAATAGATAAATCATAGGTTATTATGGCCGTATAGAACAAAATGTATGTAAGTGTGTACTCTAGATAGCTATAATGTTAATTCTGACTGCGGTGGTTAATGCTTTTACAAAGTGCCTGAGTGTTTTTCAATAATATCTAAGCTTGTACGGAATTTTTTTCTTGATCATATTTCAACGTAACAAAGCAAAAATAAATACTTCAATGAAATAAGGCTAGCCGCACACACAATATTATTGTCAAAAAGTATTGACAATATAATTGAAAAATACCGCAATACATACTTTATGTATGTGTCAAGTGCCAACCCCAACAACGTATAGGATAAGGCCAGGGAGATGATGATACTTTATTGACAATATTATTGCGTATGAGCGGCTAGCCTAATAATAAATATATTGTGAAATTGTTGTTAGAAAACACCTACCACAGACAAACTGTTGCCATGTAAACACACCCACACAGGTCACACACTATGTCACCGAAAAAAATTACTGGCATAATAATAAAACACGATTCGCATTATCACATCCATTACTGGTAAAGTTATTAAGTGGGATACACATTTTACCCTATTCTTTAAAAAACGTTTAAATATTTTTATAATCGTTTAAATAGCATATGGCAAACAGTGGTCTCTGCCTACCCCTATGGGATACAGGCGTGAGCGTATGTATGTATGTTTAAATATTTTTAATTAATGAACACTTAAGTATGGCGAATACGCCTTCGCGATTTCTTTGGGCACTAGGCATGGGAATATCAATATATTGTATTATTAATTGTACGACAGACTCACCATCTGTCACGATAGCAAACATCATCGTTAATACTTAATTTTTTAAACTAATTGTACCTCACGGTTTTACTCTCGTAGAGTTAATTTCATGGGTGACCCGCGGAACCCTAATGTTTTTTTTAAATAAAAGTAGCCTTAGTTACTCCTTGTCACATCACCTACCTGTCAGAGAATGTCAGGCAGTCAAACAGACAGACAGAGAAAATTATTACAAATGTATTTTTTTATATCGGTATCGTATATACTTTCATATGCATTTAGTGAAAAGCTATTAATTTGGAATTACAAACGGACACTTCAAATTTAATTTATCTGTATAGATATACGTACGCAGAGCCACTGATAAAATATGACAGCCCCTTTAGTATGTCGACATCAAACAAAGCGATTGTATCAATATTTGTCGTTGGCTCAACAATGGCGGATCATCGCTGGTGGGTGGCCGGTCGTGTGTGTATTAATTTAATTAACATTACACCATGCCTGTGACTCATTTTGTTCTACTAGAGAAAGTCGTCAATATAAAACAACCTCCCATCCCATATTCCCATCTTACAGCAATCTAATATTTAGATCTGGGTTGCTCGTCGATTTGATATGTAGCTAAATGTAACTTTAGACCTATCAGTTGAGCTTGGATACACCAGCCAACAGATGGCGCAAGGCGGTCCCTAAACCGCAAACAAGGGACGGAAAAATCCGACGCATGAGGTAGGTTCATCAATAGCTCAAAATTGGCAGAGCAACTGCACGGCTTGTAGAGGTCTTGGGTTGGAGTCCCGCCTAGTTTTCGTATTTATCTTCACCATTTTTAAGAATTAAGATTCCCATTTCAGTAGAACTACCTCAAATCTGGGGTTCTACCATGACCTCTTATTGACGTGATAGTTTAACTGTCATTATGTGACAGATGTATATGTCATGTATAAGTATGTCTCTGTCTAAGCTTATGGTAAGGCCCCTGGCTATGCATCTCATATCATTCTATCTGTTTCTAAATTGCCCAATAAGATTGTCTGTGGAAATCTTATTTTCGGTGGTAGTTTTTGCTGAATAATGTAACTAGCTAAGAAACATATGGTAATATAGCTTCTCCGTCCTAAACATAGATGCCGCCACTCGCTAACAATCTCATGTTGGTGAACGATGAGACGGCGACCTAAATCGCCCTATGAGAGTTTTCGAGCGTTTTGAACTATACTAGTTTCCAATAAGAACAACTGGAGCCGCCTGGCTGGCAGACATTCCCTTTGCTGGGGATGAGCATGATCACTCGTTTCCCCCAATAGAAGAAAAAATTGTCTCGCATTTAAAGCTTTAGAAATGAGGCGTGGTGGCCTTGAGGTTTGAGCAGTCGCCTGCTACGCAAGCGACGCAAGTTCGAATCCCAGCCTGTACAGGCCTGTACCAATGAGTTTTTCTAAAAAACTTATGTACAGTGATTTCACACCACGTGCTTTACGGTGAAGGAAAACATCGTGAGGAAACCTGCATATTTCTGAGAAGTAATTCAATGACGTATGTAAAGAGTCTGAGACGGCGATGGACTCACTATCTGTCACGTTGGCACTTAATCATCTTCTGTGAAAAGTGGGTGTTGTAATTACAACACCTCTGCCTACCCCTTCGGGGAATACAGGCGTGAGCATATGTATGTATGTATGTATGTTAAAGCTTTAGAAAGAAAGCCTTAGGGGAGAACGGCAGATTCGAAGCAATTCAGTTCATCTAAGTATTCTTTCTACACACAAACTTATTCCAACATTCAAAGTTCAAATTCAAAATCTCTACACACAGGCAATTATCTTTCAATAGACCTCGCTTAGATTAAATACTAGATATTACAGGACGTAGACTAGAACGAATTTGTCATTAGTGATGCATTGATGTGCAAAAAAAATGTATTTCAGAAAAATCTTTGTATCGCGGCTGAAATAAATTGGGTGCAGAAGTTTTTGCTCTGAAACCAATACTGACTTAAATATGCAATCCAAAAAAGATTGTAACTAAGTACAGTGCCACGACAAATCCACAAAAAATCCCACGTTTATACTTGTCTATACTTCTATACTAAAAACTAGCGGACGTCACGCAGTTTCACCCGCGTAGTTTCCGTTCCCGTAGGAGTACGGGAATAAAATAAAGCCTGTGTTACTCGCTGATAATGTAGCTTTCCAATGGTGAAAGAATTTTTGAAATCAGCACAGCAGTTTTTGAGTTTATTCATTACAAACATACACACAAAAATATAAATCTCTCCTCTTTATAATATTCGTGTAGATATAAAGCTAAAGAGATTGTTTGTTTGAACGCGCTATTCTCAGGAACTACTGTACGTCTAAAAAGGCCACTTTGGGAGAATCATAATGTGATCCGAATATGATTCATTAACGAAATGACAAAATGGTCAATTAGGTGCAATTCATGTCATAATTCACGAATGATTACACATTTTGATAATGAATCATATTCGGATCACATTATGAGTCTCCTAAAGTGGCCTTTTTAGACTTACTGGTCTGATTTGTTAAGAATTCAGTGTTAGATAGACCATTTTTTGGAGAAAGGTTATATTGTGTATACCATAACGCTAAGACCGATCAAGGGTTAAAGTTTGTGTTAGCCCAAATTACGTAACTATGCTACGCGGCCAAGTCGTGGGCAGAAGCTAGTTTATAAATAAATTGGTCATCGGACGCGCATAAGCGTCGGCACTAAATTGGTCAAATAAGCTATACATGCCTTTAAATGAATATTTCAAAGCCATTTACTTATTAAGGGGACACTGTAATTTTGTCCTCAAAGCTGATTACATTTTTGATACAATTTAGATGGTACATGTTATTATGGGCAGGGTTAATAAAGGTAATGATACGTCGCGGCTATAAGACGTCCACGGCTTATCTTAATCTCCGCTTAAGGCACCTCGCTGCGTTATGGGTATTAAATAATAAATTGGATAAGGCACAGGTCAAATATCGATCGGAGATTTAAAAAAATATGCTAAGGAATATGGCAACATTGTGACTTGTGTGAATGTTTGTTTCGCAGAAATATATTGTATGATTTAGATAGTATTATGTAATCTCAAAGGTTTGATGAAAAGAGTTCGTGAGTTTCACGAGTTTGCCACCGTTTTCGTAAACTATACTCGCTAGCGTCACTCGCAATATTTGTATGACATATTTTAGTTGTTCACGTCACCGCTGGGAGTCGCTGCACAATTTCTCATACTAATGTTCGGTGGAGACGCTAGCGAGTGTAGATTACGAAGACGGTGGCAAACCCGTGATAGGGGTACAGACGGTTTTGAGTCAACGCTTTTACCTACAGCATAATTATGGTCACGTCTGTGTTCCCTGCCTACCTCAGGCAGTAATTTCGTCCACAGCCACATTTCGTTACGTATGCTTAATCCGCACTCCGGGATGCTACTAAGAATTGCAGATGGAAAATCCAACACCATTTTCCTGAGCCGGGGATCGAACCTAAGACCTTGTGTTCTGTAGTAGCTTGGGACCAGTACTCCAACGAAGCATTATTCAAAATAAATGCTAATTTAGTTTTTTTTATAAAGATGGTAGGTACTTTTTTAACCGACTGCAAAAAAGGAGGAGGTTAGCTCCAGTATCATATATGGTATCTATAGAGCAGTTAGATACCATATTTCACTAAATGATAATGATCTTAACAATCTTTTGCCAAACTTATTTATTACCCGGTTTGTGGATACAATTGGCTTGCCACGCCTCGGGTCGCATATTCGATTCCTGCACACAACTGTCCGTGTGCCTTTAGGCATTTGTTCAGCCTGCTTATGGTTTGTCAGATCGATTAATGTATGTATGGATGGAATGAGAGTATTATATTTGAAAATTAATGTTTATCATAAAGAATGTGGCTACATTCTTATTCTCATCTATTAGTTTGCGTCGCTTATTACACAGCTATGTAAGTACATTTCCAAGTTACCCCTTCGGGGACCCTTCCAGTATAAGCGTTTCGATATAAAATAAGTACTACATGTATAAAACAAGCTTAACATTAGTTAATGTTTCGGCAAAGTTGCATCGCCACGGCAGCGAGGAAATTGACAGACGACAGACGTTCTGCAGAACTTCACGTTACTTTACTTTACATTTTAACAATATAAAGAAAAATCGCTGCCATGAATTACAGACAGACAGGCGAATTTGAGATGGCACCACACGTCAGGTTGATAATGAGAATGTGGTAGTAATGTAGTAGTACGGTGTCTAGTAAAATCTGTAGAATCCTATCGGTCAGATTAATGAAATCTGACAGCCGACATGACACTTTTAAAATTTACAATATTAATAAGGCCTATCTACATGTATGCTAAGAAATATGTTTAAAACCAAAACAAACCTTATCACACTCATAACCATCCTCCCACCACCGTTTCACAAACTGCGTCAAGTTCCTCAAATGGTTATCACTATACATTTTCACAAACCACAAAACCACATAGCACTAACTTTAACCTTATGTCGCAAGTGTCGTCGGTCACTAGTGATGTCTGAAACGCGACTAATCCAGATAATCCTGTGTCATAAGCCCTTAAAGAAGCCGTCGTAGTGGGGATAGGAGGCGTAACTATCCCTAATCTACCTGCTAGAACAATAGGGTAAATTGCACTAGTATTGACAGTTGCGGTGAGGTAATAATAAATATGAGTTTGGTTGAGATTGATGTAAACATCGAAGATTGTAAACGAAATTTATTATTAATATATGTTAAGTATTTTTAACATAGCTGAGCAATATAATGGAAAAGAAAGGTGATATTTATAAGATGTCGTTATGTCTAGAAAGGTAGTTGCCAAAGTTATATTTTCACGCGTTCAAGTGTTACTAAGACCTAATTTGAATAAATCATTTTCATTTTTTCTTGATGACGAAATTAAATAGAAAAAATGCTTAAGATTAATCAGTTGGTGAATATGAGATTGATATAACAAATATCAATCTTATTTCTAAGCGACAGGTTTGACGGCAGTTTTTTTTTTAATAAGGAAATGCTTATGATTACTATACTGGTATTAAACAGAAAAATACATTATTTCTCGTCATGCATATCTACTGAAAATAGATTGAATAAATCGTTTATATTGGCTCCCGCCATCGATATCGAGGCAGATTTTTTTTTATTGACAGGAAAACTGATCTATGTATTTGCAGACGGTAGTTAGAGTTAAAAATAATTGGAATTTGACAGTTACAAGCTTCAGCGATACATACATACAGCGTGCTCATGCTAATATTCCCCGAAGGGGTGGGTTTAGGTGTTGTAATAAAAACACCCACTATTCACCGAAGATGATTAAGTGCCAACGTGACAGATGATGAGTCTAACGTACTATACATACGTCTTTGTATTACTTCTCAGACATATGCAGGTTTCTTCACGATGTTTACCTCAACAGTAAAGCACGTGGTGTGAAATCACTGCACATAAGTTTCAGAAAAACTCATTGGTACAGGCCTCGCTGGGATTCGAACTTGCGCTGCTTGTGTAGCAGGCGACTCAAACCCCACCATGGCTACCATGGCACTTACTTTAGCGATATTAATACATTTAAAGTTTAATATCATAAAGCATGTTTTAATAACTGCCTTACTACTTCAAAAGGGTGTAATATTTCGATGAAACTTCTAAGAACGCTCATGTTTCTGGTAAAGCTATAGGTACCTATCACCTATTAACTTACTATTGGCTGCTTTAACACTTTTTGAACGTTAAAAGACATTTGGAGCTCACAAAAAGGAGCTAAAAACAATGCCTTGCAAATAAAAATAGTTCCAAGAAAGTTGGCGGCTCCTTTGTAGTTGACCGTGTGTGGGACACGTTATTGATAATGCGAAAAAATGGCGGACGGGACAACAATGGGCACGTATACCCTACAGATAAGGAGCTAAACAGTGTCTGGATTGTGGAAGTATTCAGACAGTTTTGGGAAGTGGTACATTATGTGTATGTAAAATATTTAATAAGGAAAAACTATTACTTATATCTGAAAGTTTCTAAATGTGGATGGATGTTTGTTAATCTTTCACGTAAAAGTTACTGAATGGATTTTAATGAAACTTTATAATAATATATCTTATACATCCGAATAACATATAGGCTACAATTTATAAGGATATGGTGTGACGTCCAAAATGTGACGATAAGTGAGTTACACATATGATGAAAATGTTAATCTTAAATAGTCCTACAAAAATTTCCGGCACAGTATATATATATCTTATGTGTAAGCCAAAATATGTAAACCATTATAGCCAAAATAATGAACGATAACTAACATGGGATAGAAAAATTAAAGGACTTCTGAAAATATTAACAAATACGCTTTATATTAACTTAATTAATGAAATTAAATAAATACTCATTGTTTTATTGATTCAGTACAGACTATTAACATCTTATGATTCGTTATTCGTTATGGCTGGCATTCTCGTCATACTTGTGAACAGGTGTTGCTCGTGGAGGCTGGTTATCGCAAGCTACACAATTATACGTAATACCTACTTTTAGTTTATATATATTTTTTAAATAACATACTTTGAAAATATCACGGGTATGTATATGATAATGGAGGTAGATAAAATAATTTAAAAAACCTCTATTTACAATCTGAATAAGGTTCTATGTGACTGTGACATAATGCACGCTGCCATTTTGGTATTTTCTATACCTGAATAAGTTGAAAGGGTTATTTAGTGCTAGCAAAAATATTATAGTTTGCGAAAAATAAAAATAAAATGCGATGGTACATACATGAGCATTTGAGTTTAAAATAATAATCGGAATACATATACACTAGGAATTCTAATAAGTGCAACACCTGCATCTTTTTTTAACACCCAATTAGTACGATCCCTACTAATCCCATTGTTACATTGTTAACAACCAAAAGCTTACTGACACAAAATACTTCAAACGACCTAAAACCGATCAATTGTTGTACATTCACCACCATAATTCAATAGCCGTCAAAGGTCTCACTCTCATCATTTCCCTGTCGTATTGCACGTACAACGTACGCATCTGATATTTGTGCGCGAGTGTCCGCCTAAGGCTACGAAATATAACTTGGAGCCTAAGAATTTTGTAATGCAATACATTTATATTATTATTTTGTTCGATTAGCTCGTGTTTAAATTTTGTAATTTACACTTACGACGTTTGGTCGGTGGGCGGGTAGCCGTGTCATTGGAAACTTGAATTGTGTGATTGATTATACCATTGATTGATTGGCTTTACTGTTTTGATGGATTTTTTGTGTGACTGTACCCGTCTAATAGGTTTTTAAATCGGATATTATTTATATTGTTCTTGGTTGTACCTTATTATTCTTATATAAATCTATTTATTTATAAGTTTAACGGGCATTGTGGGATTCAATAAATTTAATTTTGATTTTGGAACGTAGACTAATTGGTTCAAATTTGAAAAATTCAGCGTTAGCGTTGAATAACAATGAACACTTTAAAAATGATTTAATTGGATCCAATTCACTTACGACATAATGACGGAAGGGAGAAATATTGTTCATATCAATGCTGTTCTTACCAAACAAACTACCTACATTCGAATACTTGTTGAATTGTCCAAAAGATAAACATCTATACATATAATTAAAATTTAAGTGTCTGTTTGTAATTCCAAAATAACAGCTTTACACTAAATGCGTATGAAAGTATATACGGTAATGAAAAAAAAACTCTGTTTCTCTGTCTGTTTGTCCGTTCGTTCCGGGTAATCTCTGAAACGGCTGACCCAATTTTAGCGAGACTTTAACTGACAGTAACTTAGGCTACTTATATTTAAAATTAGGGTTCCGTGGACCACCCATGAAATTAAGTCTACGCGAGTGACACCGCGGGGCAGAGCTAGTATACAAATATTTCGCCAACCTGGGTATCGAACCGGAATACTTCTAGCGAAGCACACGCAAGCGTTACCGCTTAGCCATGGAGGTGACAAGCATATGATCACACAATAATCCGTCTGTCACGATGTACAATTATAAATATTGACAGGGCTCCATTATCATACGCAGGCGCACATAACTAAACTTTGACACACGCGCTGTCAGTTAGTACGTTGTGATTGTCGCATTACACCATTTTGGTGTTATTATTACAATTAACACGTGAGGTATAAAGGCTGAATAGATGTCCATTGATGCGTTAGGTGAAGGAAAACATCGTGAGGAACTCTGCATATGTCTGAGAAGTAATCCAAAGACGTATTTGTAGTGTGTATAGTGCCTGAGACGGCGATGGGCTCACCCTCTGTCACGTTGGCACTTAATCATATTCGGTTAAATGTGTTATGTAAGGAATATATATTTTTTTTATTATTCAAATACTTTGAGATTTACAGGTATTGTGAAATTGTGTTACATGTAAGTTGTGGCATATCTATTTATAAACGCTGACTTTTATACAAAATTATTTTTATAAGTTCTATTTAGATTTTTTTAATTTGAATGTATTGGGTAAATAAAAAAAAATTAATAAAAAAGATGTTGCTTATCATAAATTATTCACGAAACATTAATTCAATAATCTGATTAAATTAATCTCTCTTATTTTGACCAATAAAATTTTACCAAAATAATGTAAATATATTTCCGCGTCGCGTCTCGACTCTATTGAATATCTATTATTAAATGAATGCCGCGGGCGTTTCACAGTATTTTATTACTCGGAATAATTTATACCCAATATTATATTTGTGAGCGAAACACTGGGTGTTACCTCGCCGCTTACTCATTTATAAACAAGATTGACATTTGGAATTTCTCGATAAAATGTTTGTTTGTTGTTCATTTAATTATAGTTAGCGGTTTGTTGAAGACATGTTTATTAAGCTGTGTTGAAATACGTGAGACGTAACGGTGCGTATAATATCTATATTAAAATCTATTTTAAAAAATACCTGTAGGTTGTCTGGCCTTCTTATTAATCTATGTATCACTAGCTGCGCCCTGAGGTTTCACCCGCGTAGATTTAATTTGATTCCCGCGGAGCCCTTAATGAGTTTTTTATACGTAACCTAAGATCTTCCTTGTAATATCAACTATCTGCCAGTGAAAGTCCCGTTAAAATCAGTCAGCTGTTTCCGAGATTAGCCAGATAGAGAAAAACTTTGATTTTTTTTTAAGTCAGTACCGTATATCGTTTCATATGTATTTAGTGAAAAGCTGTTACTTTGGAATCACAAATAGGCACTTAAATTGTATATATCTGTTGATATAATGTATATGTATAAAATATGCGTAAGTAATATGTATAAAATAATATTACTTAGGTACGCAATACTTAAAATGCATTGGAATCGGAAGCTCTGACTTTCGCAACCCCTTTAACGAGGAAAATCTGTGATCTGAGTTAAACCAGTTGTCAGACTATTTTAGGTTTCCCACTGAAAGATGATAAATTGGCAACCGGGACCGACGGCATAACGTGCTCTCCGAGGCACGGAGGGAACTCGGGCGGTCATCCATCCAATTACTGGCTAGGGGTAGGGTTGCATAACTTCGCTGATCGAATGATATGCGCAATAACAACTGTGTCACGAGCTTCTCTTTATTTTATTGACGTTACTGGCTTTTACTTTATGTTTTATGTACTTTTCGTTCTCATTTAAAATATATCATGTACCTTAAATGAAAACTCAAACTCACATCGGTCCAGTACTTTTTGAGCCAATTCGTTACTTAGGTAGGAACATACAATCTTTCCTCATTATATTATTAGTATGGATTATGATTATAGTCGCCACATCACTAAACGTCCAATTTAATCATTTTTAATATCGTCGCTACTATTATAAAAGCGTAAATGAAGCCAAAATCCAACCAATACAAAAGTTGATTTCCATTATTCGCGAGAGATGGCGCTAGTGGTTCTAAATTTACGATGAAATGTTTGAAAGAACGTATTGTTATTTTTTTATGAATTCTTAAATAACATTTTATTTGTTTGTTGAGAGAAGACGGTATCATGATGTTCTGTTTATATTATTTTTATACGACCTTGAACCTACTGACGTTGAGTTAAGAACTTTCATTGATTTGAACAGAGGGCCTACCAGCATCAGTTAAAAGAACTGAGCTATGACATTTAATTTTTGTACCGTAAAATGAAACTTCAAAGCTTACAAGTTCTTAAAACGCGCTGCTTAAACGATCATAGTTGACCCCTCTTTTCAGAATAACGATTTCTAACTTGAAATTTGAACAAGGTTCTACATTATCTGCAAATACACATTTACATACTATTTGATTGGACTGTCTTCTAAAGTGCAGTTAGATTTTATAGGTATACGAAGTAAATACCGAAACATAGAGCAGTGGTGGCCTTGGGGTTTGAGCAGTCACCTGCTACGTAAGCGACGCAAGTTCGAATCCCAGCGGGGCTTGTACCAATGAGCTTTTCTAAAAACTTATGTGCAGCTATTTCACACCACGCGCTTTACGGTGAAGGAAAACATCGTGAGGAAACCTGCATATTTCTGAGAAGTAATTCAATGACGTTTGTATAGTGTCTGAAACGGCGATGGACTCACCATCTGTCACGTTGGTACTTGGTCATATTCGGTGAAATATTTATTTTTTTATACCGTAACTTTGATAAACACTAGGTAGCACCAGATTGCTAGATTTATCAATAAGGATTTTTTTCATTTAGAACTTGGCTTAACTCCCAAATAAAAGCGGAGGCAGGGGTTACCATTCCTAATATTAACTTTAGATTTACTGAATCGTATTATCAGCTTCACATTCACTATTAATGAGTAATCTTCACTAAGACATTGTCTTTTTAGCAACTAAAGCATTTAATTTAACTTTTCAAGCCTTGCTTTACGCAATTTTAAGCATATTTCATCTTATAATCTCCCAGCTCGAGCGAATATTAAGTATAACAAACAAAATGGCAGGGTTCTTGTGGAAATTCAATCTATGTAATGGTGCGCAAACTATGCATTTTGCTGATGACCGGCCATTTGTTTCAATAATCCTGTCCGCGGTGTTTGGATGGGACGTACTTACCTACATTATGTTGCATACACTCAAAGCTAGACTTATATACAAAATAAGCAGGTTCACCCGCGTATAATCTTTTTTTTTCAGGTTAATATACAAAGCCTTTGTTAAACACTCAAAAATAACGTGATAGGAAAACATCCTGCATATGTCATCTCCCTGGCCCATACATTATTGGGGTCGGCACTTGATTCAACCCGATGTGGCTGATCACCTGATTTTTATACGAAGCGACTGCCATCTGACCTTCGGAACCCCTTTAACGAGGAAAAACTGTGATCTGGGCTTAACCAGTGGTTAGACAATTTTTAGGCCTCCGACCGACCTGTAACGATTGCCAAAAATGATAAATTGGCAACCGGGACCGACGGCTTAACGTGCTCTCCGAGGCACGGAGGGATCTCGGGCGGTCACCCATCCAATTACTAGCTAGGGTTAGGATTGCTTAACTTCGCTGATCGAATGATATGCGCAATAGCAACTGTGCCGCGAGCTCCTCCCTGAGACCTGCATATGTCTGAGCAGTAATCAAAGACGTATGCATAGTGCCTGAGACGGCGATGGACTCGCCATCTGTTACGTTTTACTAATTCTTCGGTGATCATTTAAAAATTGGTTTAAGGCGATCCAGCGATACTTAAAACAGCTTTTCATTAAATGCATATGCAAAGTTAGTTAAGTATCACAAAAATATATATGTTTTAAATCTCTTGTATTCACGTCATGTACGTCTGTTTGTTTATTTATTTATGGATCTCCAACAAAGGATACACGTTAATATACAGACACAGTTCTTAAGGTTCTAAGTAAGAGTGTTTCTTCAATTACAGGAGACCACAGCATGCATTAAAATATAATTTATCGCAACAATAACGAAACAGAATGCAATTATATATCAGAAAAATAAATTTGTTTTGGCTATTCTCTTAAATAACGTAGTTTTAATTTAAATAAAATTCGAGTAAAACCACGGGGCGCAGCTAGTTACTGATAATTCATCTTAAAGGAAGTCGTTCTCAAGGAAAGCGTAACTTATCTCCACGCGTATGGCGATACATCAACACAGATTTAGGATTTCCCAATGCTCTGGTTCATATCTTTCGGCTGATCGATTTGTTTTGCCAAGAGGCGATAATAGCCACTGGCCGTGCTTCATAATTATTATTACTCACATCATATACAAGGTGTTACCAGCTTCAACCATACATATAGATGGTGAAGGATAAATCCGACCGTGTCAGGGATTTTTCAGGAGCTCGTAGGTAATATTAAATTATGACTCATGATTGCGTTAGTAAAATACTCTTTAGTATATTATGTAATTTGTTAATTAATGTTTATTTGACATACATATGTGCATATGCTCACACATGTAATCTCCGAAAGGGTAGGCAGAGGTATACATTTCGCCAATAAGTCCTAAGGGATTTTTATAGATGCGATCTGCAGTTGCACGACGCCAACGAGACAGTATTTTTATGTATTTTAAAAACCAACATTTAAATGTTTTCTCTGTCTGTCTGTCTGTTTGTTCCGGCTTATCTCCGAAATGGCTCGACCCTCGAGCTACTGTTACAGGGAGTAACATAGAATACATTTTTATAAAAAAAACAACTTTCGAGTTCTGCTGTTTCTATGGGTGGACCCACCCATGAAACATTAACTCTTCGCGGGTAAAACCGCGGGGCACAGCAAGTAGTTAATAAAAAATATGTTGAAGAACAACTCAACGTACAACGTACGCTATCACTAAGAAGCAAGTAAGTATAAAAGCTGTAAGGGCAAGCGCAACGCCCGCGGCGCGACAGTCGGCGGCACTTCGCGGAACTAATAGTGTCGCGCTGGAGGCTGCCATCGGCGCAGGATTGCCGGAACATTACAATACAGCCTTAGTACATAATATGATGTGAATTTTGTAAATATATACTGCTTATCATCGATTCTATCAAGTATTCATCCGTTTTACACTCTTCCTATTATTATAATTCTTTCATTCTAATACAATATTTTGTTGGAGACAATATCTGAAGTAATGTCAAAATAAATGTTGTCATATGAGACCTAAGAGCTGCCGGTATCTTTGGAACCTTGCCTACAGGGACTCCTTTTAATAATATATTTTAGTTATTAGATTATATGTTTTAATAATTGTTGTATTTCTATAATATCTCCAATGTATTTAAATATGAGTAAAATAAGTTCACAGTTGCATAGTCATCATCCCAAAACTACCGTGTAAATTATGGGTATACACTTACGCATTTAAACACGAAAGTAATAGATGCATGGTGAAGTGATGGCACATATACGTACCTATCTAACAAAACGATGTGACCATAAAATAATGCACGCCATAGTGCTGAAGTCACATGCAAATACATCATAATCCTCCTGCCCTTAACCCATGTGACATGCCCATTATAGAATAGTTAATTGGGATATAGTCTTAAAAGAAGCCGTAAGCACGAATCTTCCTACAAAATTCGATAGTTTTTTTCTGTATAATAAAGAATACAGCAGCAATTCCATAATTGCTAAGTATATTTCCAGACACCATTGACGACATTACCAAAGATACTTACGCTTAATTATATGACAGCGGACATTAGAAGCGAAAAACTAATTTTATTAGCAATCATCTACAAAGATGATGATTCCAAAATCTAGGCTAAGAAGATTCCAAAACCGCAACGCTAGATCTTGAGGTCTAAAGATTAATACAACTCATTCTTTCAGCATATTGAATTATGTTTTTACAATGAGAAACAAGGATGTAATAAGAATTGATGAGCTAACTGTTCTACAAGAAAAGCTTTCCCACCGTTTTTCTTCGTACCTTTATACAATATTTATCAGACTCAACTCTAACTCAAAATGTAGTTACTGACACCTCAAAATAAGGTGTCAAATATACACAAACAGATGTATAAGTAGGTACCGTCGCAAAATATCTATCTATAACGCTCCATTTGACATTTTCTTTGACAGAAAATAAGCTATATTTTAGGATACTGTTAGTATTGTTAATATTTGATATAACGAAACTATCATTTTGAATAAGCAGGTTATTCTATTATTTAGTCAGTTCGTCAAGTGCATAAAATCTTGTTATTAGTAAAAGCCTGAAATCTCTGCATATTCAATTGTATAGGCTCTATAACTGCGAAGGATTCATGTACCCTTGTTTTTGGTTGTCCTGCCAAACTCATACTGATTCATTCTCTATCTCTCACTTGCCAGACAAAATTTCAAATTGCGTTCGAATCCGATTCAAATTCAACTCTTAATCTAAATGTTGATCTCTTAATAGTTACTACACATCTACTATTCAGTTATTTAACTGACATTATTTATGCGAAATCAAATCTGCACTTACAACCAAATTTACGAAAAAGAATAGAGCAGATACGTCACAAGCACATATTGGAAGGTTACACACTCGTAACTCACTTAATTAGTCTACACTTTGAGCTTAAGCAACAATAGCTTTCGCTATTGTAGGAAGCCTTTTTATATTCTGTTTTGATATTAGATAGTCTGGAATTTTAATGAGTAGATATTAAGCCTACCTGCTACAATTACTATGTCTGTAGCTGCCTACACGGGTTTTTATTGTCAATATTAATTACTGCTTAGATAACAATAATCATAGACCAATTCATAGATATTTTTTCTGCGATTAGATTTAATTCACTTAGGTTCTAATTGTTTCTCTGGGTCTTTATTGAGCATTAGGTGTACAATTATTAACTTTAAATGTTGTGTGATAAAGTCGTAAGTCCAAATTCAAGACCTACATTCAAACTATGACAGTGTTGTCGTAATAAGTGTTTAATAATTATTGTAGTCTCAATTATTTAATTACTCTTGCCCACTTAAACACCTACGCTTCTATGTCTAATGATGTATTGCGCGACTGATTGAATTTGACAATTATTTATAGTTAATGTACCTATTTGTTTTCCAAACGGAAATTATAAAAGCTTTCGAAACAATATTGTTTGTGTTTTGAAAAAAAGATCACATTTCAAAAATATTCAATAATTACATTGGAATATCTAATTGGTTTGTTGCAAAATTAAGTTTTACTTTTTAAACAAATAGAAAGATTGTGCTTGTTATAAAATTGTATACAATGTTTTCATTAAATTCGATACGCCGTTTTATTTAGCCTTGCGCTAAGCTCAGTATAAAAATTGCTTAAACTAACCTGAATCATGAATGCTTCTTGTGTCTTCCTCACAAACAACCATCAAACTACACAGAGGCCCACTTCACAGTACATTTCACATCTAATCCTTGCATACATGTAAGTACGTACGACACAAATATATTCGTGATTATATCGGGTATATACAGAGCAGCGACAACACGACCGCCTAACAGTCTGTGGGACCGGACACTGGGCTTCAGGCGCCGTAGAGCGGGATGAAAGATACGCGGGGGGACACTGCACGCTGAAGGATGCCAAAGGAGCTGGGCAGATGCGACAGGACTCCGGAGAAAAGAGACGACTACACTGCGTGACATTTGAAAACTGTGTCTTTACACCACCTTTTGCACCAACAAACAATTCTAACATCTATTCTTTTCTGTATTAAGTCCATTTTCAACAATGCAACAGCGCACATACGCCTTTTTTCATCTAATACTCAAATGTCCTCTAATGTGTCGCACGATTCAGAGCGCTAGCTTTAATTCTAAGTGGAATAGGGTCGAGTATCGTGCGGCGATGCTTAGTCGCTTCAGTCGTCTCGCGGTAAAAGAGTGTATGTCGCATTTTGTCGCTGATGCGGGCGTGCGAGTGAGACGGAACACGAGTGGGGGGAGACCAGGGAGGTGTCACCACGAGCTTTTTAGGGACTTAAAGTCGGATGAGCACAAACAGACAGAGGCAACGGCGGATTTTATATCGTGACGCTATATTGCGCAGATGTCGGGGTTTCAGTAGCGCACTTATGCGTTAGTAATGAAGTAGGAGCGCTGAATGGAATGCTTGTATTCTCATACCGGGATACGTAGAGCAGTATTATGTTCGCTTTGTCGAGTTTCAGTGCAATAATTAAACGTAGTGATGAGCCAACTCTCTACACTGCTCAAATATTTAAATGAGTTCTGATCATTCTTGAAGTGATTTTAGATCACTTATTAATAACGTTGCTACAATAGTATTTACACATTATACATTTCAATATATCTAGTAATAGAAAGGCTGAAGACATTTCCACCATATACTTACTACTAGT
Source organism: Watsonalla binaria (assembly GCA_929442735.1). Classification (NCBI taxonomy): domain Eukaryota; kingdom Metazoa; phylum Arthropoda; class Insecta; order Lepidoptera; family Drepanidae; genus Watsonalla; species Watsonalla binaria. The sequence goes on from OV838932.1 coordinate 7,521,756, forward strand.
CTACACAGGTTTTGTTGCCCTATATAAAAATTCATGCTTTTCTAAAATTTGCTCGGAATGTTTTTTCAACATGACTGGAAAATGAAATTTTATTTTTACAAGTCTGTAATTGTTGACAATATAAGATTGCAAAAATCACGAAAATACGAGCAAATTGAGAATTTTCATGAATATGTTCGAGATCCGGGCACTTGTAAACGTAAAAATTTGCGATGATATAAGTACAGGACAAAAAAAATTGTTTTTGGTTATGCTGTGATAATTTATTTGAACCTTCTTATAGCTTTTGGGTAGGCTAAGGCATTCCTATATATAAGGTATTCCTGACAGGAATTTTTAGTATCTCGTACCTACCAAAGGTCTTCTCACAGCCCCTGTAAGGGAACTGGGGTTTCCGTTTCGGGGCTTTTGGCCCCCTGACGGAGGTCTCGAGCACCGCACGGTGATCCGCGCGGAGCGTTGGGTGTGCCTGCACCCGGAGGAGTGCTGGCTGGTGACGTCGCCTTGTCACTGGGCAACCAGTGAGTGGATCCTCTTCACGCCACCCTCAGCGCGGTACAAGCCAGCCAGGTGAGACCCCGTGGGAGGAGTCCCAGGTAACGACCACCGAACAGGCGGCGACTAGGTGTTCTCACGGTGTAAACCCTTACCTAACCGTTTTTGGCACCAGTTTTTAGAATTTTGGTATACTGCTACCTTGTTGATTACGCTTCTTGACTGACACTATCGGTTGTATAGTTTATATGGTATTTCTTTTCATATTCCTATCGTATTCTCCGTCAAAGTAACTGAATTGTAATTACTTACAATGAAATGAAATGTACATGATATCAGGTTTGTTTCTTGCCAGTGCTTATCAGAAGGCTATGTTCTGAACCGGTGACCAGCTCTTCGACGTTCATAAGTGCCTTACCAGGCCTAAACTGGATAAATCATTTTTATTTTCATATTGATAGAAATAGAATTTTAAAATATTCCAAAAAATTTGCACATACCAAAAATACATTACAAATAGCCAAACCTATTAAAAATCATTTCGCGTCAGTAATCATCACAAATTGCAAAAAGTGACTTTTTACCGACAAAGGTTCATCCCATTCCTTCAACAATGCAGTAGCGCCACCGCATTGTATGACACAATGGGATTGTGACAGTTTTGGCTTTGTCAATCGCTAGCCCACAGGGATTGAGGGATTGGACGTTTGACAATCGTGTAATGTCAACGACCACCCAAGTATGGGCAGTAGCGTAAAATTGGCTTGGGATCAGCGCTGGCATCCGATTAGGATTGGACTATTGGATATTGTGAAGTCAACAATATAGGTCTTTTGTTCCACTATAATGTTAAATGGATGCTGATAAGCAATAATGTGTCAACCCACAAAAAGTCAAATTCAAAGGTTTTGATATATTTTGATAATGCATCACGTATTTAACATTCTAAAAAGTGTTTCAAGTCATCTGAAACATAAAAGTACGTAAAAAATGGATTTATGTCATAAAACAAATCTTAAATCACGTATACAATCATCTTAAGACGCCATTTTCTCAAAACCAAGTTTATGCGGGTTGACACATTATTGCTTATCTGCATCCAAATGTTCTATATATTTTTTTTATATATTCTAGAACTATATGTGCCACGCGGTTTCATCCGCGTAGATTTAATTTCATCAACACAGACCTTCAATGTTTTATTTCAAGTAAAGGGAGCCTTTTTTCTCTCCTTCTTCTTATTACTCCTTGTAACATTAGTTTTATGCCAGTGAAAGTTCCGTGAAAATCGGTCAAGCCGTTTCAGAGAATATGAGAGATTTAGGTATAGTTTGGCAATTAAAACAATATTTTTGTCACCCCTGGAATCGAAAATTTAAACTTTGTACTATTTTGACCAATGAAGATTTTTTGGCAAAAAAATTGTCATGAAGTTCATGAGCTGACTCTAATCTATGAACATTGTAACACATATGTTTCCAAGGTAACCACGTAATTTTTAATAGGTACATGTTTTCTAGCCACCTAAGAAGTATTAAAACATTACATTTACTTGCTTAGAAAGTTCAAAATATGCTTATTTGCTTGACCTAGGGATCGAACCGATCGATCAACGTCCCAAAACTGCGCGTTAAGTACTGAGCCACGGATGTGAATGCTAAAGTTAACATCAATAAAATAGAAACATTACTTAAATAAGCCTTGTAAGTGTTGCAAGGCTACTATTTCATTTTTGTATTACTTAAAATTACCTATCAGTGTACGTCAAGCACTTGTGTTTCCGGTTACAAAACGATACAATCGGGGAATTAAGTTATTCATGGTGTTTTTTTTAAAAAAATGTGTAATCAAAATTTATATAATTTTAATTTTTTTTGTAAATGATTCTCTTATTTTATTATCTATAGCTGGGCCCTGCGGTTTCACCCGCGTAGATTAAATTTGATTCGCGCGCAACCCTAAATGTTTTTTTAAATAATTGTTGCCTATGTAACATCAGCTATCTGCCAATCAAAGTCCCGTTAAAATCGGTCCAGCCGTTTCAGAGATTACCCGGAACAAACAGACAGAGAAAAAATAATAAAATGGTATTTTTATGTCGGTACTGTATATACTTTCATATGCATTTAGTGATAAGCTGTTATTCTCTCCAATTTTATTTATCTATATATATATATATTTTTTTTGCACAAACATACTGTTTTCAGGCCATTTTACTTACAAAGATTTTTTGCTACAAAATTGCCTTTGGCATCTCAAACAGTATTCCATGATATATTTTCTCACGTAGTAGTATATGTAGCATCTCTGTAGTATTTTCATTTAAATTTTTCATATCAGAGCCATAAAAAAATTACCGACTTATATTCTCGTCGAGTGTACACAGGTATTCCTAATGTGACTTTAATAGCTGTAGCTCGACAAGTGTTTTTTAAACATTATTTATAGGGAATTATGTTTGTTACTGACATTACCAACTATTGTTTCGGCCATTTTGACTGATGCTCGTTAATGGCGTTGCGTTATCGACTGTCGTTTGTATAAATTAAATCAACCTCTTTGCAACTGTTACCGTAAAACCGTTTTTTATAAAACAAAAGAAAAATATTTTTACAAAAAATTATAATTTCTAAAAAACTTATGTACAGTGGTTTCACACCACGTGCTTTACGGTGAAGGAAAACATCGTGAGGAAACCTGCATATTTCTGAGAAGTAATGCAATGACGTATGTAAAGTGTCTGAGACGGCGATGGACTCACCATCTGTCACGTTGGCACTTAATCATCTTCGGTGAAAAGTGGGTGTTGTGATTACAACACCTCTGCCTACCCCTTCGGGGAATACAGGCGTGAGCATATGTATGTACAAAAAAATTGCGGTAGTACATATTCGAGATGTCTTTATATTCCGTAACTCCTATAATCAATTTAAATATAATAATAAACAGATAATTACCATTATCACAAAAACAATACAAAATAGACATCATAGTATTCACCATCTGTGCCCAGAATGTCGGCAAATTAGTAGTACCAATTTCATAGATCGGGCGATATAAGTCCAACACGCAATAAACTGTATAACAATTCTCTCGTGGCTCAACCGTTGGACAAAAAGAAACGAAAAAACTCGTCACCTGTCGTGTCATTTGGTCCCAATAAACGCACCGCCAAAGAAAACACGAAATTTAAAAAAATCAACTGCCCTAAAAGTGACCGAACTCGACTTATGACAGTTTCTCGCCACGGATCCTGTAAAAACTAACTTAACCTCAGACATATCATCTTTGCAACTTTGTTTTGTTTACAATAAAGTCTATTTTCGAATGCTGATGTTTTATGTTTTTTGTCAGGGCATTTTTTCTGCTAATCGTTTTGACTGACGGAAATTTACGATGAGAATCGCTTTACTATGGGCGAAATAAAATTCGGACAGACTTCATTAGGCAGTCCCTTTCTAACAATAGGACTATTATTGTAACGTAATAATGGTAATTTTTGTCTCTTTTGAAGAAGCCTTCCGAATTTATAACGATAACTCTACGTTCGACGTTTATTAATGACACGTAATTAGCGCTTTATTGCTTGTTATAAGCGTAGCAACAAGATTTTTAATGAAGCAAAAGTGTTATTAATGCTGTTAGGAATATTAAAATTCTAGTGAAGTAAGTCAAACATTTATTTAAGATTTTAATTTCGTATTTCTATGCATGAAATATACCAATTTGCTGGTGGCCATAATGTATCTACCGAATCTTGGTTGGATGACCTTTGGGTTCCGAATGTAGCGGTAAAAATAATGTTTTTTCTAAACCGGTGAGAAATCAAGACCGTTTTGGAATATTATATTATAACTTGACCGAGTATACAATACAATACAAAACTCACGCGATTTAGCCACAGTGTAAATATAAGCTTTACAAGCACAGATATCTGTGAAAGGGGGACACCTTCAAAAGGTCCTCGATCGCCCTGGGAGAGACAGGTCGGGGTATGTGGGATTTCTACCGCACTAAAACCCCCCGGGAGCTCTCCTCCGTGCCTAGGGGGCACCTGGACCTTCACAAGCGGGACCTTCCGGGGCCCACGGCTCGTCGATCAAGGCTCCCACCCCGACCAGCGCTGACAGACCCTCCGGCCCCTTTTTAGTCGCCTCTTACGACAGGCAGGGGATACCATAGCCAAATTCTTTGACCCTGGCTGTTGGGTGAGATATCTGTGACTGGTTTAGGTAACCCAAACAATCTAGTCTTCCATTTTAAGGAGTTATGTTTAAAATACTTATTTTTAGGCATTTCGCATAAATATTTATCCAAGACTTGACCTAACTCAGACTGAACCCGTGGCCGTGGGGTTCGAGCATATGCCTGCTACGCAAGCTTCACAAGTTCGAATCCCAGCGGCCTGTACCAATGAGTTATCCCTAGAACTTAAGTACAGTAATTTCACCCCATGTGTTTTAATGTGAAGGAAATCATCGTGAGGAATCCTGCGTATCTCTGAGTAATTCAAAGACGTATGTGAGTGAGACTGCAATTGACTTGCCCTCTGTCGCGATGAACTTCGGTGAAAAACCTCTGCTTACCTTCTAGGACCCTTCTGGGATGGCGTGTGTATATTTATTTATGTTTTTTAATAAGTTTGTGACGAGCCTTTGGATATATTGGGTTGTGACCTTAACACGGTATGAGGTATGGCCTCATCCAGAACGATTCCACCAAACAATAGTTAAAAGTAGTTGCAATATATCCCAATCGCCGACACCTTCTTTATCTTTCCATTTTACTTTAAAAGCTTTTAAGGCAATCAACCATTATTAAGAGAATCTATATTTAATTGACATCTCAATTCAATTGTCCGCTCTTATCTCGGGCCAATTGTTGGGTATTTGTTGGTATCGTAAGATAGCTTAAATACATCCTTTGTTTGATACGTGCGTGAAATAAAAATATGAATTTTGAAATTGCTACTGTTAATTGTTGCGGAATGATTAATTACTTAACTTTTTTTTTCATATCGAAACACTTTTCTATAGTTTCCAAATCGGTGATAATATCACGGAGTCTTACCAGAGTGCGAGTTTTTCACTGCGGCCGTCACCAGTCACCGCGTCGACGGAAATGCAGATTTGTATGGGCTCAGAATAGTGTCATCTTTAAGCCGACAGACGGCGCTGTTTCGATCCTATACAAATGTGCGTTTACGTCAACGATTTTAAGAAAACTCGCACTAAGAACTCAGTAGGCACAAAGTAACATTCTCTCGCACTTGTGGTATTAGGAAACGGTACAAATGTACGTATGGGAATGATATGAAGCAGGCACGTGACAAACGGTATTCCCATATTGTTTGTATCATTTCTATAAGCAAAGCATGTGGATAGTGTTACTTGAAGGTTCAGAACCTAAACAGAATAATACATTCAATATTTTTTTTAATTAGGACATCAGAAACAAATTTGTAAAAGAAGAACTGGATGCAGATAAGCAATAATGTGTCAACCCGCATAAACTTGGTTTTGAGAAAATGGCGTCTTAAGATGATTGTATACGTGATTTAAGATTTGTTTTATGACATAAATCCATTTTTTACGTACTTTTATGTTTCAGATGACTTGAAACACTTTTTTAGAATGTTAAATACGTGATGCATTATCGAAATATATCAAAACCTTTGAATTTGACTTTTTGTGGGTTGACACATTATTGCTTATCAGCATCCAACTAAAGTTGTCAGAACTCTATCCTCTTTCGTCAGATATTGCCAAGTTTGTATACTACACGAGTATTTGACTAGTAAAAAACTGTGTGCGGAACATTTATTTTATTAAATAATAGCGGACGTCACGCGGTTTCACCAGCGTAGTCCCCGTTCCCGTGGGAGTACGGGGTTAAAATAAAGCTTATGTTACTCGCTGATAATGTAGCTTTTCAATGGTGAAAGAAGTTTTTAAATCGGCACAGTAGTTTTTGAGTTTACTCATTACAAACATACACACAAAAATACAAATCTTTCCTCTTAATAGTATCTTAGCGTAGACAAGTGTAGAAGTGTAGATAAAGTGAGTATTATACTTTGAATATCATTGTATGAATGTAAAATGACTTCAAGTATGAAAATGATCATCTGACCGATGGTTCGTTATTACGGTAGCAATGGGCTAGGATGGATTGCGGTTGTATAATGAAGACGTATTTTTATTACATTACATGGCCACAGCGTATTGTAGATTCTATATTATCTATTGTCATCGTCAGATTGGTCTGGTTTATAGGGATGGCGAAAATCTATACAGATAAATAAAATTTAATGTCTGTAGTTTCATATTGATAGCTTTTCATTAAATTCATATTGAAGTATAACTACTCACGTAAAAAAATTTTTTTTTGCTGCACCGGGACGGGATTTCCACTGGCCGATAGCTAATGTTACAAGAAGTAATTTAGAGTACTTTTATTTAAAAAAACGTAATGGTCGCAGTACGCGGGTAAAACCGCGGGCGCAGTCAGTAAGATGTATTATTGCAAACTCTTTCTGGAAAATGCAGTGACGTGATCATTTAAGATACAATTATGTCAACATGTTTAAATACATGACACCATTTTTAAATACAATGCGCAATTATAAAAATTGTATGGAATAAATATCACTCGAAACAAAATCTCCTTTAAGTATTATTTTAAATACATGCTCAAAATATGTTTTTTTATTGGGGTTTGTATACATAAATTTTAAATACGTAAAAAAAATATTTTGGTTATAACTAATATACTTAAAAACAAATGAATCTATTTGACAAAATCTTTAAGCAATAGATAGCTACATTATCAGCGAGTAGCATAGGCTATGTAATATCCCAGTACCTCAACGGGAACGGGAACTATGCGGGTGAAACCGTGTGATGTCCACTAGATTTATAATAATAACAAAATTCGATCTTTAGAACCACTTAAGCGCGTATAGACTTTTATCATCTTAACACCTAATCTTCACAATGCAACTGATCCTAATAACGCTTTGGAACTACAGATTTAGCGGTCCGGCCTCCCCTGCTATAATATCTGCATTGCGATTGTATGATTTTAAATGCTAGTGTTCGGGATTATCCGATTTTGTAAAAATAGGTTTTTACGTATCCCTTAATTTCACTATGAGCTCAACCCTTACATTGAATCACGGTGGCAATCTCAAGTGATTGAATTTTGCATCTTCCTTTGTTGCGGTTGCCTGCGCCTGCGCAATGATTATTCAATTTTCTGATACACAGAATTCATTGTATCATCATGTCTGCAAGTTTTTATGTTTGTTGTTAAATTTTTATTATGTTTCATATATATTTGTATTGGATGGAATTTCAGTTCAAATAACTTTATTGAAACGTTATCAATTAAATATAATTATGATACTCAAAACTAATTACAAGTAGAAAACTTGGCCCAAATCGGTGTCTCTCGGGATCTTGCCAAGAAGGCTGGCACCATTACCACGTTGAATATCAATGCTGATCAATTGTCAAGTTATGTTCATACCTAAGTACTTATTTTTTTTATTGAATTTAATTAATATAAGTAAAAATTACAGCTTCCTTAAAAACTTTCATCCCCTATTTTATCCCCTTGGAGGTAGAATTAATCAAAATCCTTCCTAGCCTACGTCATAACATCTACCTGCATGCTAAATTTCAGCCCGATCCGCCCAGTTGTTTGGGCTGTGCGTTGATAGATCACTGTCAGTCAGTCAGTCACCTTTGTGATATATACTCAGATAATACCGCATAGTACATCATTTCACTACCATACATAACAGTATTAAATTAAAAATACAAGTATACAAAATCCGATAAAATATTCCAACATAACAAACATCCATATTCAATTAAACCCATAAACAACAATAACGACGTTACTAAAAGGTTCAAAGAAATTGTCTCAGCACGAAGCTTTATTAAAACCTCTTAGATGTACCGGTCGATATTAATGTCGTCACGTTACAGTAAATTATTGGGACATCCAAATTGGCCGGTGTCGTGACAAAAGTACATAAATATCGTTCGTAGATAATGTAAGGAAGAGTGTAGGGCCAAGGAGCGCGCCTTGTAGGACACCGCGAATGTTTCTGTGTGATTTACACCGTCACTTGAATTGGTGCTTTATTATGAAGGAATAGAAATATTTTTTCGAAGAAATGAAGAGGAACGTGATGGTAAGCGTCTTGTTACCCTCAAGTTAAAATTTATCTATTACTTAAACTTTCAAATATTTACTCACCAGACGAGTCACATATTTACTCACCAGAGTCCCTAGACTCTGGTGAGTAAATATGTGACTCGTCTAACTTCGAGTAGATTATTTAAAAGAAATATTTGTTCTGGAAATTATGTTATCACTTATTATTACATCGGGAAAATGTATCAACAAGCAGAACGGAACATAGAGATACGTTTCGTGGATAAGGACGTAAGTACTTCAGAAGAAATAACTTAAAATCGCGATAGCGTTAATCTATGTATATATCTATATACAGATAAATATAAATTATTATATGCATTAGCATATGAAAGTATAAACGGTACAGACATAGAAAAAACAAATTTTATAAATTTCTCTATAATATGTCTGTCTGGCTTTCTATCAGTCTATTTCTTCCGATTAATCTCTGAAACGGTTGGACCGATTCTAACGGTATTTTCACTGGCGGATAGCTAATGTTACAATGAGTAACTTAGACCACTTTGAAATAAAATAAGAAGGGTTCCCCATGATACTAAGACTATGCGGGCGAAACCGCGGGGCACAGCTATTATTGGTTAGATTTTCTCTCTGAGGCCCCTAAAATATTTTTATTAGTGCACGTCTTGAGTATTTCATTCTTCCAATTCACACACCGTCGCGTACATGTTGACCATCGCATGACTACAACATACCACGCTGTCACCACTGCGGGACCAGCGGGTGGTAGCATTGAAACGGCCACGTCGGCCACTTTGATGTGGCGCCGGGAATTAGGATCACTTTTGTATTCTTACACTAGCTGATCACCGCGGTTTCACTTGCGTAGACTTTATTTCGCGGAACCCCATATTTTTATAAATAAATTTTGCCTTAATTCCTCCTTGTTACATTAGTTATCTACCAACAAACAGACTGAGGCTTTTAAAATACTATTTGTTTCTCAGTAAGGACCGTTAAAATTGGTAAAATACTTTCATATGAATTTAGTGAAAAGCTGTTTATTTGGAATTAAAAACGGACACTCCAATTTGATTCATCTGTATACATATATAATTTAGAATCACCCTTGTTTGTGTCATTGTATCGATTTCAGCTCTATGCCATGTTTTATGCAAATGGACCAAATTGTTATTTATTCTTGTTGTTTTGTGGACACGATTCAAATAAGGTGATTTCTTCACCATATTAAGTATTAAATGTTTATCATCATAAATTGTTTTAAAAGCTTCGTTATGTTATAAGTGAGCAAGTATTGTTTATGTGTTGTCATCGGTCTGAAAGACAATTACGTCCATTAATCCAGCTCATTATGAATTCTCTCAACATACAAGTACGGAGACCCTGCGTCGACACATATCGTGTTGGTTTAGCGTACACTGCCCGCCGCGTCTCCGCCCTGCGGGGCACTATCCCTTTTTGCTCCCTTTGCCTCTTCCGACACGGACAAAGGACGGCGACTTTTGTTCCTTAATGATTTTTACGAATTATTAATTGTGCCCCGATAAAAAGCGATTGAAAAATGTTGATCGTTATACGATTTGTTCATACGGCTTATGAGATATTGACTGTCGTTTTGCTTGGTTTGGGGTGGCCATGTGTTCTATTTGATTGATCATTAGCACTGACGTTTGGAACTGTACATTTACTAGTACTATACATATGGTATTCTTCATACTCGCGTTGTTACCGAGTAATGGCCACAGTTACAAGCATTAGAGCAGTAAGGAATCTAGGAGCAAATAGTTCGAAATGACACTCACACCGACGATCTACCAGAAAATAAGCGGAGTAGGCGTAATGACAGTACCTGCTTAAGAGGTGTCACGTCGTGGCCGATCACATATTCGCCATTCACGTGTTTCACCGACATTCTTCCAAACGTTAACCGCCATTATTTTGATTGTAAATAAAAGAGTAAATTTTAAAATCATTAAGATTCTCGCTCAATGGAGAAAATGCTTATATTTATACTGTGTAATGAGTGTTGTGATTACGTTTCCCTGGGTTTGTATCACGTGTAGTCGATCCCTTTGAATGCCTGACGAAGGTTTAAGCAACGTCGGACGGACGATAAAGCAAACATTTAGAACTCCAGTCACACTCGTATTTATCAACATAATTACAGTGTCAGGACCACGCGGCTCCGAGACATGCAGAAATGATGAAGTACTATCTTGTGACTTGATCTTGCTCCGTATCTTTTGTTCGATCTCACGATGTACCAAAATACTTCGCTCGTTCGACCTTTGATTTTGTTTGAACGCGTAATAAGCGGTAATATTATCGGGATGATATATTATATTACTGGCGACCCGTCCGCCGCTGTAATAGCAGGGCGGGGCAGGACCATCCGATATATTTTGGGACGTCCCATAACGCGGCGGACAGCGAAATAAATTAAATAAACTCGTGTCTAATAATTAAGTTGGGGGACGTGGAATTTTGATTAATCGCTGGCCGCGCCGGTCTTGTGATTAGCTTTTCTGAGAAGCTTGACAGTGTTGTTTGTAACAGCAAGTCTGTGCTCGTTTTAGAATCTTCGCCATCGTGTCACAAAACAATAATATTTTACTTATTTGAAGCGTTTATTGAACCTCTTGGTATTCGTGAATTTGCAAAACCAAGCAAAACTCTAAATCTCTATAATTGATAAATTTCTCAACTGCATCTACTCTCTAAGACCCAAACTATAATTATGAAATTTTGTTTAGACCCAAGTTCAAGGCTGGTTCTGTTTTCTTGATGTTGGATGGCAGACACTTACCGAAGGTCTATAAATCTTACAGGAGTATAAGTACCTATCCACGGGATTGACAATTGAAAAGATGCTAATGACGTTACTAATCTAATCCATTATTCCATTGCAGTTTGTCAGCAAAATATTTAGCAAACAATATAGACTTCATCAATGTTAAGTATCTGTTAGATAGTCCCAGTATTCAATGCCATTTTTCAGTTCCAATCCAATACTATAAATAACATCATTACCATTCATCACCTTGTCTTAATATAGGGTTTGACAATCCATCCAGAAGCGACTACCTTCTTGGCAACGCCATTAAAAATTCTAGGCTTCAAAGAATTACATTAGAGTTTGAAATAAAATTGTTGCATTAATCTCACGTAGCTTCGGATACAAACCTCATTACCAGTAACAAAGAGTTGTATCATCTAAGCGCCGTGTCTTCGGGGGCAGGTGAACAATAGTTCGAATACAAAAGGTAGATGGCGCCACATATTGCACCGATCGCCTATCGTCCGCTATCAATCTTAAAGGTGCAACCTGATGTAAGCCGCTCGACGCTCGTTTCCAGCGACAAATTCGGTCACGTGATATGTAGCGAAAAAGCTGAAAATGTTGAGCTTTATCGCTGGGAAGTATCGAGAGTGTAAGTCTGTTAATTGGAATGCCCAGCTTTTCTGGATCGGGTACACTCACTTCTCTCTACTTGAACTTTTGGCCTATCTTTAAATCATGAAAAATGCCACCATCACCAAGCGAGCGACGAGCGACGAGCGACTGATTGTCGCTGAAAACGAGCGTCGACCGGTTGCATGAGGCCGCAGCTTAATACTTTTTATAGCACAGAGTAGGTACTGCAGACTGGTAATGATATTAGAAGTAGTAAACTTTTGTGAGCGATAATGGATAAGACTTATGATACTTTCGTTACTGTATCCACTACAAGATGACAACTCGTAGATTTTTAATTATTTTAGGGTAGGTATTCGGATATCGGTAAAACGATTACATACTAAATTTCATGAAAATCGTTGGAGCAGTTTCCGAGATTCAGATTATTATATTGTATTTAATATTTTTTCTCGATACTTAATGTAATAAAATATTAAGAATTAACTTCAGTCTCTATCTTGTTCAATATGTTATCATAAATGTATTGGTAAATATATCCGTATAACGCAAATAATATTTAGAGATATCCGAATTCACTATACAAATGTATGTAGATATAACTGGTAAAATCCATTTAATATTTAACTCGTCAGTTTCTTTACAATATTGACAAAACAAACCTGAGTAATGCTTAAATATATTTAATAAAATCATGTCATAAAATCAGACTTGTTTGCAACAAAATGAATATAATATAGCAACAAGACGTAAATTAATCTATGCGTCGAACGAAGGACGCCGGCCGCAGCGGCCGGGCGAAACATCAACCATTTTAATTATGTTCGGGACACCATTAACAATAAATCTGTTGTCTTGCACACACGCACACCCCTTTCTGATGGCCCACACCTTGGCCCAACATTGGCCAATGATTAGGGAACACAGATTTGGAAAATCACAATGGTTCTTAATTATTTGAACTCAGCCTGAATGAGGAATTTGTTATTTTTAACCTTGTTGTTCTGTTTAACCTTGTGAAAGTTGAGCAAGTATTTACCAGATCGATTGGAATACAAATAAATAGGTAAAATATTGTTGCATTAAAAAATATCAGCTGCTTACGTAAAGCGAATAATTATACAATTTCTAAATTTCCAGTATATATTTTATGCAGATCCTAGAGCAATTTGTAAGAATATCGAGGAGGGTTGGCTTCTGTTGGGCCAACAAATAGATTCCTCACACACACATCGAGTGTAATCGATAGTATCGATGCTCGTAATCGTGCTGGAGAGCCGAGAATCGACCGATGGTCGCCACGGTCCGATTTATGACTAATTATAATTTTGTTTTAGCGATTCCAACTCGTAAACTACTCTGTGACCAATTCACTAATTATTGCATTACGTGGGGTTGTGCTTATGGGATGATCTTTAAAAGTAAAGTACTTGATTTAATGATGAACCTATGTTGAACTTAAATTTGAAAATTTTAACATCTACATGCAATGATGGCTAATTTTAAGGCAAAAATTGCTGAAAGCCATAGTGTCCTCGGAGTTTGAGCAGTTGCCTGTTACACAAGCGACGTAAGTTCGAATCCCAGCAAGACATGTACCTATGCGTATATCTGAAAACTTATGTGCAGTGATTTCACTTCACGTGCTTTACAGTGAAGGAAAACAAAGTGAGGAACCTGCATGTCTGAGAATTAGAAAAGACGTATGTATAGTTCCTGAGACGGCGATAGACTAACCCTCTGACACATTGGCACTTCGGTGAAACGTGGGTGTTGTTAATTCAACACCTCTGCCTACCCTTTCGGGGAATATAGGTGTGAGCGAAAATTATCTTTACGCAAACGCTAAAAAATTGTTAAGTCGTTTATGTTCACGAATAATACATTACCATATCTTTGTAAGTGTGTTGAGTTGTGAAGAGATTTGTGAATTCTTAATCAGCACGCATGATTACTTAAAAACTTCGTAAAAACAAGTAACTTCCCAATGTGACTGTACATTAGCTCTCATAACTTTGTATCACCGGCGAACATCATAAGGCTAGGAGATAGCTGGTTGTCATATGTTATCAAGTGTCTGTAATGACATTTAGGTTAATGACCTATGACCCCATCCTGGTACCCTAGAGACACAATAGATTGCGCATTCCGGTCCCTATCTCATACTAATGTCATTATTGTGCCGGTTCCTTCAAGTTGTTATCTTAGCAGAATACTAGCTGAGCCCCGCTGGTTTCACCTGACTGAATTCCATGTATCAAACCCAAATGTTTCAAAAAAAATAAAAGTTGCCTAATTTATTCCTTGTAACATTAGCTATATGTCGGTAGCCGGAACAGAAAGACCGACAGACACATAGAGAGGAAGTTTTTGATTTGTTTTTTTTTTTATTATGGGTACCGCATATACTTTCTGCCTTTAGTGAAAAACTGTTAATTTGAAACTACAAAACGAAACTTTAATTTTATTTATCTATATAAATTAGTCTTTAGTACTTATATATATGTTGTGTTGGGACGTTATCCTTGAAATAGTGGACCTTTGCAATGTGTTATAGCTCTTAACCGCGACTTCTACTGTGACGGTTTTTTTGGAATTAATATCCTGACATCTATTATTAATCCAATATAATGTTTGGTACATCGTTTTTTTTTGAAAGTCACATAATCATCCAGATACTTTTACTTATGTGCATAGGTGTATAGATATAGATAGCCAGAAAATTTGTGTAATACTTACATTTGTACAATGGTCGGGCGGTCCCTTTTACCATGTCATTTGGATACACAACTACATAAGGGCAGACAAAGGGACAAAACTTCAATAGATATCCCTTTATACATAAACACACAGATTCGAGGGAAAACATGATGGTTGTATAGAAACATAATCCACATCCTAACTTTGACAAAGGACTTGTAATTGGATTACCCATCATTCTAATGGGCCTTGCCAAAATACGGACCCTGAAAGTAAAAAATATCTGCGTAAAATTGTGTCGTATGCAGTGGTTCATAGAGTTTATAATCGATAGGAGATAAAGTGGTGGTTACGACATTTTGAGGCCTTTTTTCAAAGTTCCCGGTAAAGACGGGCGACAAAAAAATATCACCGCTCGAAAAGATGTCATATTAAAGAATGTGTCAATCATATTTTTATGATGCATTCAATATGCCTCTTGTTCACTTGCGTAAGTTTTTCTCCATATTTCACGCACGGTTTGAGTAGCTTGGGCTTTTTTGTCCAACTTTTTTTCGAGGGCTGTTTGAAAAATTTGCCTTAATTTCGTGTGTATTCGATTATTCTCTTACAATCGTTATCGGCACTCGAATCGAGTGGTTGTACAAATATTCGCTTCCTGCTTTGCTCACGGCAGATTAAATTTTGTGATTTAAATTGGTTTGTTATTGCAATAAGTATAGCATTTAAAAAAATATAGTAATTGTCGGTTATACTAAAATGGTATGTTCTACAAAAAACGTATAGCCATAATCGTTCATTGTTCATCGCAACAGAGAAATTGTATGATTTTGGTCAATGAAAACGTACTAATTGACGAACACACATTCTAACTACGAAGGTATTTCACCACATAAGGCGTTGAAAAGTTTCTTCTATAAATAGGCGGTTGTTAAACGAAACTGTGACCTCATTGTACCCTTTAACACTATCACGTTAAGCGTTCATGACTCGTATCACATTGTCTTACAATTACCGCTGGTTTCACAAAATTTGGCACTACCCTACAACCATCATAACTAGATCCGTCTAAGCCTCACCGAGCTCCTTTATTTTACTCCTGAAGCTTTTCTTTCAAGCATAGGTCAAGACATACTGGTGGTACATTAGAGTAATTAGCAACCGTAGTTGGAATTGCATCGTGAAGTGTTTAACAATTTTTGTTTTTGTTCTGAGTAATGCGGGAACAAAGGGTCGTTGTGGCGGCTTGGAAATTCGATCGCATGCGACATTGCCGCTGTCTTCGAGGAGGT
Source organism: Watsonalla binaria (assembly GCA_929442735.1). Lineage (NCBI taxonomy): Eukaryota > Metazoa > Arthropoda > Insecta > Lepidoptera > Drepanidae > Watsonalla > Watsonalla binaria. The sequence goes on from OV838932.1 coordinate 7,537,848, forward strand.
TGGGGCGAATAAGTGATATTAATTGATGCGGTGACTCGCCTAGTTTATGGGCTATATATGTAAAAACAAAACTCCTTTAAATAATAAACAGATACATAGTAGGTACGTATAATAATGATCTATGGTAGCTATGTGGTTTTTAGTGACCTAAATCCATTTTTTTTTACTGGAGAGTAGTACTTTTCGAATGAGTTTTGTTTAAACTAATGAGCAGTGTTCGCTACTGTGGCGGAAAAATCTGTAACGTTAAATAATAATCAAACAACATATAGTTACATATTAGTCACGAGTATAGTAAAGTCATTTTAACTTGAGAGGCGTAAATCTCCAAAAAGTTAACTTGACACCTTAATTCTGTTAAAGGACGAGTGAATAATTATCTATATAGTCAGAACTCTAAGATATTTTATTTTCATATTTTCTGTTCTTGAAATATTTAGGAAAAAATGCGAACAAGAAGTTGCTTTACCAATAGAGCTATTAATCTGAAGTGTCGATTTTTTTTCTTTCCTGCTTGTTTCTGGTTAACAGTGTTGCACCTATAGTACACCCACATTTCGCCAGTTATGTACAATGTCCATTTCAGATTGGGATTTTATAGATAGCGAAACCAATATCACTTCGAAAATATCGAACCCAGGAGGTACTAATTAAAAAAAATTAAATATTTTTCCTTATAGGCACAATAACCCCCCGTCTCCCCAAGGCACACAAGGCGTGGTTGTGCACAAGGCGGGTCTGTGCATTTGCTAATCGTTTTCACGTGCCGCTGTCATCGCTGCACTTCCTCGGTGATGCAACCGCGTGTCAGGACTGCGTTTAATAAACCGTATAACTTCTTATTAGACAAAATAATGTCTGGCAAATGTTGCAAGGCGGAGTGACAAAAAGTTCCTAATGCGTCAAGTTGAAGCGTGTGTGTGACTTATGAAAGCAAAGATGTAAGCAGTCAAGATACAAAGTATTCATAGTTATATGATTACTGTAGTGTGTATAGGTCATCATCATCTCTTATCAGGTCTTATCCCATACATTGTTGGGGTTGGCACTTGATTCAACTCGATGTGGAAAATCTGTGATCTGGGTCAAACCAGTTGTCAGACTATTTTAGGCCTCCCGACTAACCTGTAACGATTGCCAAAGATGATAAATTGGCAACCGGGACCGACGGCTAAACGTGCTCTCCGAGGCACGGAGGGAACTCGGGCGGTCACCCATCCGATAACTGGGTAGGTTTAAGGTTGCTTCGCTAATCGAATGATATGCGCAATAGCAATGAATGATATTTTTGAATCCTATTAAAACATCGCCGACGATGGTTTTGCAATTCTTCATCTCAGCATGGTATTTACACCACTAAGCAGCCTTTCTTTTTTAAATAAATATGCATCGTGCTTGAGAGACTGTAGGAAACTCACATCTGTCACGTGGTGTAATTTAAAAAAAGTAGCTCAGTCAAAATTGAATTGAACGAGTATTCTCAGTTTGAATGAAACCTGCGCAGGCGCCTACTATCCAAAGAACCTATGTATATGATTAAAACTAATTTTCCCTGTTTGATTATAAATTGCGTACCTCTAGAACAGAGGACCAATCAGTAACAGCCATCAAGGTTCTTTTAAAACTGTATAAATGCGTGCAAGAAATACCAAAGGAAAATAAGCCCTTTTCAGCGACATTAAGCAACGTAGGTACATTAAGTGGGCCTAAACACAGACATAGAGTATAATGGGGTAATAGTGACCGGCTCAATAATTTCGTGTCATGTAAGAGTAAGTGCGCGAGTCGGCTCTGCGCTACTCGTTCCCATCGCATTCCGCTCAAAGGACCAGCGACAGCGCAGATATCGGCGAAGATTAATGACGCAGAGTGAACTTGACATAAGTATATTGCCTATTTCTCACAAACTCACATAGGATAGGGCGCTTTCACATTGGACGATAACGGCAGCGACACGATACCTGTGTCGTTGTAGTCAAGTATCGTCGGACGATATCGTGGCAGTGGGAAAGCGCCCATACCCTGTATCTTTATAGGTGACAAAAATATGATCAGAGTTTGAACAATAAGGTGCTCGCAGATTCCAAACCCTATTTACGATTTATTCTATGCTGATATTAAAATTTTAAAGTAATCGAGTCATGAAATCATGGTTTGTTTAGGACTTATATTAATTGTTTTCAGGCGTCAACTTCTTTAGCTGGCCACTTTGAATAGGGATGTTGTTAAACAAAAAAAATGTGAATATTCCATCGAATATCCTTATTTAAAGTTGAAATTAAAAACTACCAAATCTTTAATTTTTATAAGACATTCATATCATGTTTTTATAATATTTAACAAAGTTTTAAGAGAATTAAAAATATACATATAATATACCCGTCAGTTTGGCAAAAAAATATAAGACCAATGATACTGTAAAGCAAACTACGCTTACAGTCATTTGACAAGACTTTGAATTAACATTAAAGACAAATGAACGAGCAGGTCCTTCTGCAGCTCATCTCATACCATCATTGCGAATATGTCTGCGTGAAGCACGTAAATAAGGGTAACAAAGAGAGCAATCTACGCAAAAGGATAAAAACTAGCTGTCAGGACGGTCACGAGCTCCATGGAGGGAGAGCATGGGAAACACTGAGTACTTGGCACCGTAATTAGATCGGAGCTCATATTTTGTGGAGCAAATAGGCGTAGTGTTCTAGGATCATAAAAAATACAGGCTATGAGGGAAGTCGTAACTTAGTCATGTAGTAACTTAGTTAACTGCATTTGTGTGTTATATAACACTGTCTTTACAGGGTATAGACATTTTAAGCTTAAATTTCGGTTGGTGCTACATAATTTATAATTTTAAAATATACAAAAACCCACTTATTGCTTTAAAAAAAAACATTGTCGAAAATATTTTTTAGGTACTTTCGTTTTTAGATTGTCATTTTACAACCAAAATGGGCATTGTCTTATGTTCCAGATATCATTCAATTAATATCAAACCTTAAACAAGCCCTTACAACATAACTTAGGTAACAAAAAGATGTAATAAGTATAAGTATAAAAAAAAAGTAAAGGGATTTTTTTTATATTTTTAGATCTTAAAAATATACGCCTAGAAAGCCTACAGCCTGTATATCTGTGAACGGTTAAAACGTTAAGATTACTGTACCCTAAGAATAGGTTTGTGACATGTTTTTACGTTGTTGAATTTAATAGCGTATTAGAAGCTGGAAATGCGTGGCATCAACGTTAATTCGATGCCATGCATTTTACTTACCTTACCTATATATATCTGTATTTGGGGGCAAAATTAAACTATATCGTGAACTAGCAGACGTCAAGAAATTTCACGTCCGCTAGTCCACGATAAAGTTTAATTTCGTATGTTTGAAAACGACTCCCGACCCCCCCCAATCTAGATTTTACTTACCTTATAGGTAGATTAGTTTTGGACCAAATAGTCTTAATTTTTTTTTCTAGAACATCATGCGTTAAACCAACACCCGTACTTTAGAATTGTCTGTTTGAAATTGTGTTTTTGTAACTCGGTGAGGTTACATTAAGTGCGGTCGCACATCAGGTGCGGGGTTGGGCCAGTCACGATTCTCTGACCGATGTCTAGCTGAAACATCCAACTCTTTCAACCCAAAACCTACCTTAACGAACCGGCAATAAGACTCAAATTTAATTTTCAATCAAAAGGTCTGCCATCAAGTCTTGTCAAGGAAATTTGAGACGTGTTCAAGTTAAGTTAGAGAAGGTTTTAGGACGATGGTTATGTACGATTGAAAACACTTCGTTAGTTAATGCTTTACCTATGATTGTAATAAGTAGATGGTGTGTTGAAAAATTATCGGTACCATCGGAGGCGCAATGGACGCGTGACTTTTTTGCCTGTTTATATTTAGTTCGAGAGGTGAGATGTAAAATTACTGGATGTGTTTATAATTAAAATAAAATTCAGTACATAATATGAAGGATGTTAAGTGTCCGAAGTCAAAAGAATTCCTTCAGATAAAAACGAAGATATGAGATCATCTCTAAAAATATATCATATCAGCATACCGAGTTCTTTATGAGGAGAAGATAAAAATAATACCATTTGCCGAAAATACAAAATGTTTTAGTAAAATATTTTTACTTCGTATGTAAGTGTTTCTTATAGCATTTAAACACATGACTCCAAATTCGTTATTTACAATTTTAATTGTTTACAAGCTGTGCCCTGCGTAGATTTAATTTTTGCCTCGAGACCCTGGTTGTAACATCAACTATCTGCCAGTGAAAGTCCCGTTAAAATCGGTCCAGCCGTTTTAGAGATTACCCAGAACAGACAGGCAGACAGAGAAAATAAAAAAAATGTTTTTTTATGAAAAGCTGTTATTTTGGAATTACCAATAACACTTAATTTTATTTGTCTGTATAGATTATTTAACGTTGAGCGTATCCAGTGTCGAAGCGCTTCCAGCAGCTGTACACGCGTGTATAAAACAAGTCGGTAATACCCGCTGCGAAGTAATAAATGTAAAGCAAATGCATGGTCCCCATCAAAATGTCATCAATGTTTCGGTAAATAAGTGACGGCTTACATAAATGTAATTTTACTGTTGACGATGCAACGGTTTATTAACTCTCTGCGACTTTCTAATATCATAATTCGGTTTGCAAATGTCCGAAGCCTACCATCATCGGTTTAAGCAGAGCGTATTAAGAACTTCTTAGCTTTGACGTTCCATTTTTGTACTGTAAATTCAAATTTCCAAGCTGAGAAGTTCTTCATACGTGCTGCTTAAACGATTATAGTCTGCAAGCAGTACCTGTCTATATTCTCCATAGGTCTAGACAAAGTAAGATTATCTAGCTCTTGTGCTAGTCTAAACGATACGAAATGTATGGAAGTGATGTCGGCCACGTGACATATGTCATTCCCGTATGTTTTATATAGTTTCTTGTAACGAAACGTGAAGATCATGTTACTTTTTCTACAGGACCAGGTACAATACTGTATCGTCTGTCTGTCTCTTAACTTTTGAAGCAATGTTACTATAATTAGTAATATCTAATCACTGATATATTATATCTACCTACTTTAAAAATCATGTAGACGAAGCCACGGGTAAAATATGCTCTTAAAAATGTCACCTTAATTCAGACGATTGCAAAATATATTGTGAGTAAGGTTCAGACTTACAAAAACATAGTTCAGAGTCATTTTGCGTAAAACATATCTCAAATGAATTCCTCATAATAGTATATATGCCCACGCCATCCCAGAAGGGTCTCCAAAGGGGTAAGCAGAGATGTTGTAACAACAACAGCCACATTTCACCGAATATGATTAAGTTCCAACGTGACAGAGGGTGAGTCCATCGCAGTCTAAGGCATCATACATACTTCTTTGAATTACTTCTCGGACATATGCAGGTTTCCTCACGATGTTTCCTTCACCGTGGTGTGAAAGCACATACGTTTTTAGAAAAACTCATTGGTAGACAGGCCCCGCTGGTATTCTTGCTTGCGTAGCAGGCGACTGCTCAAACCCCAAGGCCACCACGGCTCTTTCATAATATTACCCCGTTAAATAAATATGTAATTTTTATCTGTGCCTATCTTTCCAACACAGGCACTACAAATACTAAACATGACCTAACAATTTCCATATTACGTCACTTGTACTCAAAACTCATTCAATTTCATAATAATGAGCAATCAAGTTAAACAAACAGTAACATTTACTTGACAAGCTAATTAAATGAAACAAACGGACACACACTACTCGTGTTGTGATTTATATTATAGAAGCTCAGAGTTCAAATTAATATTTGGCTTTTTATTAATTCAACTTATTCAATACCGAATTACTTATGATGTTATGAAATCTTGTTATAGAATTTTTATTACAAATGCAACCTCATTTTTGTAGTGCTAACTAGCTTTCTGCCTCCGACTTCGTTTGAGGGCAATAAGTATTCTTGAAAGAACATACATACATATGCTCACGCCTGTATCCCATGGGGGTAAGCAGAGACCAACGTTTGCCACATGCTACGATCCTTACATACTTCTTTCGCTTCATCCACATTCATGCATCTCTTCATACACTTTCTTCGGTTACGAGTTCTTGAAAGAAGTTAACCTATATTAAGATTATAGACCTAAAAAATACGAAGCATTTTGGTCGAAATTCCACGGGTCAACAATATCGACTACAAGTACTTTTTAACTATATTAGCTTCAATCTATGACTTCGCCTGGTTAGTCTTACGTATTATATTTATATTTATTTTTTTATTGACGAGGAGGAAACATTGCAAAGGTCTCCGACCACCCTGGCAAGGCAGCATCACCAGCACCACATCGCGCTGCCGCCTTCCCGGGCCCGCGGCTCGGTGGTCAAAGCTCCCACCCCGACCACCGCCAGCAGGCCCACCGGCCCCCTTTTAGTCGCCTCTTACGACAGGCAGGGGATACCATAGCCATATTCTTAGACCCTGGCTATTGTGTAGACTATATTTATAGCCTATGTTAACACAGAAAGCCTATCTATATATACTTTTTTAATTTAGTTTATATAACCTATATTATAATAGCAGAGCTAAAAACTAATTACAAGTAGAAAACTTGGTCCAAATCGGTGTCTCTCGGGATCGTGCCAAGAAGGCTGGCAGCATTGCCACGTTGAATAGCAATGCTTAATATACTATGAGAGAACATTTTTAAAATCTTTATTTAGAATTGAAATTTTCGTAATGATCACTAATTTTGTCCCTTTTTTAACAATATACTTATTATTCATTCATAATTCGGCACATTACTCCGTGATAAAGTACCATTATAATATCGCAATATTTTTTTAAATTTCATAAAAAATTTGGACAAATTAAATGAAATCAATAGTCCCAATAATACTATCTATTCTTTAAAATATTAGTTTAATAAATGGTGTATATACAAACAAAATATCTAAAGGAAGAATATGAGTTTAACCCTTCTTTTGCCGGGTCTCCAATTGTCTTTCCTTTCTTTCTTTTATTTATTTAATGGCGATGAGCTTAAGTAAAACTATTCCGCCAATGTCAAGTGATTGTTGAGAAAAATATCTTGTGAATTGTTAAAAATATGTGGAGGAACCCATTGGATTCCTCGCTGTTAAATTCTATCTATCCTCCGATTGTCTATAATTGACACTACTTTTGACGTTTGTGACGTATTTCAGCTTCTTGAGATATAACATTATTATAGAATAGAACATTTGTGACTTTACTGTACCTCCTCAAGCTTATAAAACTGATATACCTAATCATACTTACCATAATGACTCTGTAAGTACAGTGATACACAATATTGTAAAAATATCACGTGTACCAAAGTTCAATATTGGGTACAAATTACAGGTTGTGAGTCTTGTAACCAATGACAATTTCACATCGCATCACGATCGCATCATGATCATTACAGGGTATTTTGCCCCGTGTCCGTCTGTATCACATAAATTATGTTTACTATGTTTATGAATTATGTATGTCCATAGGTCTGTGGACAAATTGGATTTGTAATAACGCTTTTGTATTTTTTATCCACTATATTATTTTGAATGTAAAGTTGGACATTTTCTATGATTTATTGCAGTTGTTTTTTTATTTGATACTTTGCGTCTAGGAAACTTTCATAATAGGTTTAGAAAGGCTGGACTTATTTGACTAATTGATCATACATTATATGGCAATTAGGTCTGTATTTAAATAAGAAGTGATCCTGTATATTTACTATGTTTATTTTACTTATCAACTTTATTAAAGCAAAACTTTTTCATAAATTTTGAATTCGTAAATCGCTCTAAGATAGAAACCATAACATATATACACGTAAAATATCAAATGTAAGGGCCGTGAATATTACATATTAAATAAAAAAACATTGCCGAGTTTCTTATTGTTGGGACAAGGTTTATGATATGAAATAAAATATTTGAAAAGTAGATACTTCAGAAAAATAACCTACTTCTATATTATAAAAATAAACTACATAAAAATCGAGCCGTGGTGGCCTCGGGGTTTGAGCAGTCACCTGCTACGCAAGCGACGCAAGTTCGAATACCAGCGGGGCCTGTACCAATGAGTTTTTCTAAAAATACTTATGTACAGTGATTTCACACCACGTGCTTTACGGTGAAGGAAAACATCGTGAGGAAACCTGGATATTTCTGAGAAGTAATTCAAAGACGTATGTATAGTGCCTGTGACGGCGATAGACTCACCATCTGTCACGTTGGCACTTAATCAAATTCGGTGAAAAGTGGGTGTTGTGATAACAACACCTCTGCCTACCCCTTCGGGGAATACATGCGTGAGAATATGTATGTACCTACTACATAAAAATATGCAACTGCTAGATGCCCAAGAACTACCAAATTTCGAGATTGGATAGATCTTAATCAAGCATATAAATTTCAGATACACTTTCTACAAACACAGACACTAGGAGAGATTATTTCTAATATGATATTATTATTTATAAGGAATATAATCTGAAAGAGCCATCCATCAAAAAGCTGAACAGTATGTTCAACAAACTCGGCATATTCTGACTTGACGCTAGTCAGATGTATACTTCACGTCAAAAGTGTCAAAAATGTCAAGAATTCTGAGATTTCGTCTCAGCTAAGGTCTCAGCACGATATCACGATATGTTCCATGTGTCATTCGATACGAGACTTCTGACGTCTTCATGACCTCTGTATTCAACTGTACAACGCCGTAACTCACTATCTCAGACGCATTCGAATATTTAATTTATCGCCATAGAAATAAAACTCAAAATTAGTATCTCGAGCACAGCTGTGATAGCATAAAGGAATTCGTCAAATGACTATCAGTCACGGCCTTTGTGAAAGACCACTCACCTATCCAAATTGATTGTGAACTCAAATGCAAGCTAATCACAAGCGTGTAGAGTTTATTTCGGCTTGACAGGTGACGTTAACCCTTGCAATGCAGGGAGGTGGTCCGAACGGCGCTTCTCCCGAACTGACGGCGTCAAAATGTTTCAAAGCGGTCAAGTGTAATGACTTCTTACTCGTAATCATATGAGTTTGTACCAGAGACAAGATGCGAGTTCGATCCTCTATTTGTTAAACTTTTACTGTGTATATTGAGACACGTGAGAGCTTCTTATCTTACACTAACTGTGCGCCGCGGGTTCCCCCCGTGAGTTTTTTTGATATCACCTTTTACATTACATTATTCGAAAAGTCTTAGTAACTAACTGAAGCCCTACCATGACCTCTTATTGCCATAATAGTTTAACTGTTATTATGTGACAGATATATATGACGTCTATAAGTCTGTCACTGTTACACAGTCGAACTATGGTGGCAATAAGAGCTTATGGCAAGGCCCTTGATCCCTGTTACAAAAAACTGCACCAACTTCAATAGAAACATTTTTTTTAATTTTTCATAATTTTATTTTTCTCTTTTTGCTTACTTTTTAGTAACAAAAATATTTAAGATATGTATCATGCACGCGCTTGGTTCGTGAAGTATCTCTGCTTGTCTATCACCCTTTCACCAGTAAGCAACTGAACCGAATTCGCTCATGTTAGTTACAAAATATAGCGTTAACCCTTGGGGTTACTGAAACATGCAAAAAGCTAATCTTCTTTAAACAATAGTACCTATAAATTAACGGTTACAGACTTCTCTCGTATAAGGATAAAAATATCCAATACCCACATGATTATCATAGATCAGAGGTCAATAAGCGGCCATAGTGTTCACTGTTCGTAAACACGATCATACAAACTATCATAAGTACAGTCACGTGCAACGTTGCAACATTTGACATACAAGATCAAATTGTAGGTTATGTGTCTTCGAGGGATTTTTCTCACACGATGTGAGAGCAAATAACCGGTGCTGATAATGCAATGTAGGCTTGAGGTGAGCTGTGGATGTGTTACACGGTTCAAGCGGATTGTGGACCGATTTGTTCGGTTGATGATCATTATTCAAAAGTGTCTGTGCACTCTTTCGTGGATGACTCTTGTCACTCAGTGAACTATATACATTTCACTTTTCTCAGACAAGTTTTCTAACATTTTCTTTATATAACAAAAGAATAAGCCGAACAATTCCAGTCTTTCTAAAGTGATGTGTAAAGATTGCATAAAATAGCTCTTTTCTGCGTGCAATGTAAATGATTCTAAAAATTTAAGCATCGTTATTATTTCCAACCCAATTAATCCATAGGTACCTAGTTGGTCCCAAAGAAAGTTTGAATTCTGATTTGAGGCTAATAATTAACTTTGAGACGATGAAATAAAAAAAAACAACCAAAAATAATGCATGAAAAGGAGAATGAATGAGATGGAAAATATAAATTTCAGTACCCTTATCACGAGTTTGTATATTTAGTACTTCACGTCACCGCTGGGAGGCGTTGAACAATATCTCATACTAATATTCGACGGAGACGCTAGCTAGTATAGATAACGAAAACGGTGGCAAACCCGTGATAGGGCTACAGGTTAATATTGCAATATTTGAAATGATCACTCTCTTGTTAGCTACAAAACGTTCGCTGTTCTAGGCGACAGTAAACCACATTTAAGTATAGATCTGCGCATACGATCACGGACGAGTCAATTTTCGCCTCTCATATTGGTAGCGTGTAAGTACCCGATTGTATCATGATTTCAAAATTGAATTGAATACTGTCCTATTACTAACACACACTAGCGTATTTCAAAACTGCACCTCGCTCTTTCGTACTTCATTTTAGCAGAAAGGGATGGCAGTATTCGATTCGCGAAATCTCACGACGTTTGCTCGGAATAGACGGGAGTGTGTCAATTTGGCCCCGTCGTGAGTCGAGTTGTGTCAATTTTACTTGGTGAGTGGTTATTGTGGAAAATGCTTTGTTAAGCGCGTTCCCACTTTGCGCCACATTCCTAAAGTGATTGCGTATCAGCTATTTTCACGATTCTTTCGGAATTGGTCTAGTGTTTTGTGATTGAGATGTTGTTCAAAATTATTTTCCTGAATAGCGTTGGCCGTTTTGAAAATAGAATTGGACAATTCCAATGTAACATTTTAGTTTTTTTTATTGTATGTGTCTGGATTTCGAAACATCATTAACAGCACGAAAAGAGTTATGTCTATGAATAAGCAAAATAAATTAGCGTGGATTGTTTCACAATTATTAAAAAAAAATGCATTAACTAGTAGTTTTTCCTCGGTTTGACACAATCTTGATTTTTTACTTCTGCGTAATTTTTTTTGCGATTTCTTTCACACAAACATTATCCTGACAGACAGAGGAGCTCGTGGCACAGTTGCTATTGCGCATATCATTCGATCAGCGAAGTTAAGCAACCCTAAGCCTAGCCAGTAATTGGATGGGTGACCGCCCGAGTTCCTTCCGTGCATCGGAGAGCACGTTAAGCCGTCGGGCCCGGTTGCCAATTTATCATCCTTGGCAATCGTTACAGGTCAGTCGGAGGCCTAAAATAGGCTGACAACTAGTTTAACCCAGATCACAGATTTTCCTCGTTAAAGGGGTTGCGAAGGTCAGATGGCAGTCGCTTCGTATAAAAATCAGGTGATCAACCACATCGGGTTGAATCAAGTGCCGACCCCAACAATGTATGGGATAAGGGTGATGATGAAACATTATCCTGATAATAATTACTAACACAGAGATGTCAAACACTATTGAATTAAGTGCCAATGCAATTGATTTTAATCTATATATATACTATATTGGTCTGTGCTTATGAAAGTTCCTTTTTTCAACCATATTAAAAAAACCAGAAGGTATCTTTTACTGGTTTCTTTTTGTTTTTTATTGCATGTGTATGTTCGAAGACAGTGGCTATTATTGTCTCATTTCGTCCACTGTTCATAAAACACAGGCTCTACACGAGGGTCGATGGAAAACGTGAGTACAATCGTGTGGTTAATGATACAGAAATTATTTGTTATTCTTATTCTATGACTAGCGATCTCTGGGGTAAAAGCATCATATTATTATACACTCGCTGCGCCCCGCGGTTTCACCCACGTAGACTTAATTTCATGGGTGGCTGTAGTTTCTGCTTACTCCTTGTAACATCAGCTATCTGCCAGTAAAAACCCCGGTAAAATCAGTCCATCCGTTTGATAGATCAATGCAATAGACGGACATCGACATCGAACTTATGACGACATCAAAATGATGTAGCGTGAAAGACATATTTTATCTACTTTAAATATCAGAAGAGCCGTAGTGGCCTTGAGGTTTGAGCAGTCGTCTGCTACGCAAGCGACGCAAGTTCAAGTCCCAGCGGGCCCTTTTTTTTTTTTTTTGTTGACGAGGGGGAAACCTTCAAAAGGTCTCCGACCGCCCTGGGAGAGGCAGATCGGGGTATGTGGGATTCTTACCGCACTAAAACCCCCCCGGTGGCCATCCTCAGTGCTCAGGGGGGACTCCGGGTACTCTGATAGAACGCACCGGTGTCCCCCCACACTTTGCCGGGGCACATCCCCGGGGCAGCTGTGACGCCGCCCCTGGAGACCTCGCTGTGCAAGGCAGCGCGAGCCACATCGCGCTGCCACCTTCCCGGGCCCGCGCCGGTGGTCAAAGCTCCCACCCCGACCACCGCCAGCAGGCCCTCCGGCCCCCTTTTAGTCGCCTCTTACGACAGGCAGGGGATACCATAGCCATATTCTTAGACCCTGGCTATTGGGTGGACGGACTGGGGCGTGCGTTGCCTCCGCCCCGCCGTCGCCGTCGTCTCCGAGAGGGATCGGCTCTCTCCCGATCCCGCTCGGAGGTCTCCTTCTGGGACATTACCGTCTCGCAGAAGGAGACTACGGCCCTCCATGCCTCTCTGTCTGCCAGCATAGCCGTCACTACGTGTGGCAGCGAGAGGTCCTGCCCGATCCTGGTGACCAGGACTCGACGCTCCGAGCTCCACGCTGGGCACTGCTCCAGCGTGTGCTGTGCGGAATCCCGGTCACTGCCGCAATGGTGGCATTGCGCCGTCGGTTCGCGACCGATCCGATTCAGGTACTCACCGAAACACCCGTGTCCGGTGAGTACCTGCGTCAGCCGGAAGGTGACGTGGTCCTTCCTCTTTAGCCAGGGCCCGAGGCTCGGCAAAATTGCACCGACAGCGCGTTGGCGGGCGTTCTGCGGCTCACAAAGCCGCTCACGCCACGCCAAGAGCGCACGTCGGTGCTCCTGCCTGCGCACTTCAGCCGCATTAGGAGGCGCGGTTCCGTCCGCCCGGCGGAGACGGTCGTAAACACGAGCATCCATCTCCGCCAGGATGTCCAGGGGCGGAAACCGCGCCAGGACAGTGGCCGCCTCGAAGGATAGGGTACGGTACCCCCGTGCGACCCGGATGGCCATAGGACGCTGCATACTATTATACATAGTTCTGCAGCGCCTAACACCCAGTCTGGAAGACCAGACGGGTGCTCCGTAGAGAGCCACGGATCGCACGACCCCCGCATAGAGGCGGCGGACTCCTTCACTCGGCCCCCCGAGATTGGGCAGCAGTCTGTGCAATGCACCCGCTACCCTCTTGATCCGGGGGACCATGCGGCTGAAGTGCTCCTCGAAGCCCCAGCGTCCGTCCAGGGTGAGACCTAGGTACTTCAAGTACCGTCCCACCCGGACCTCCACGTCACCTACGCGAACCGACGAGCTGGGTGGTTCCCTTCCCCTCGGGAGTTTGTGGAACCACAGCGCCTCGGTCTTCTCGGGCGCTACCCGAAGGCCCAGCTCATGGATTTTCTCCACGACGCATGCCACGCCAAGCTCGGCGAGCCGGTTGGTCTCCTCGAATGTCGCCCCGACGGCTAGCACCAGCGTGTCGTCCGCATAGCAGACGATGCTAACGCCGTCGGGGCGGTCGACCCGCAGGACCGCATCGTACGCGAGGTTCCACAGGAGTGGCCCTAGGACCGATCCCTGTGGGACCCCGCAGTACACCTTCCTCCGGTGAAGTCGCCCATCTCCGCCCACATATTGCACGCACCTGTCGTGCAAGTAGGCACGGACCACGCGCTGCAGGTAGGGGGGCACGCGGTGGTACACCAGGGCCCCCCATATTGCATCCCAGGGCAGGCTGTTGAAGGCGTTGACTATGTCAAGACTGACAGCCAACGCCACTCCGCCCCGGGATACAGCCTGCGTCGACAGTGTTCGGACGCGTATGATCGCGTCCACTGTCGACCGCGCGCGTCGGAAGCCAAATTGGTCTTCCGACAGGTCCGGCCCGACGCTCGTCAGGTGCGTACTGAGGCGGTCAGCCAACACTCTTTCGAGCAGCTTACCCGCCTCATCTAGTAGGCAGAGAGGACGATACGCGGAGGAAGAGTCCGCGGGTCTTCCATCCTTATGGAGGAGAAACAACCCAGCCACTTTCCAGCCTCTGGGGAACACGCCGCAGCGTAGGCAGTCGTTAAACAGCCGCCGCAGCCTGTCCCCCAGCCCGTTGGGTAGAGCCAACACCCAGGCCCGACCAGGAATTCCGTCGGGGCCTGGTGCCGTGTTTCGGGCTCCGAGGCGCCTCACGGCTCGGTCTAGCTCATCGGTCGTCACCCCCATCTCTTCGGACCAGATGGTCGGTTCCGAAGGAGGGGGCGCGGGACTGCTCTGGACCCTGGGGAAGAGGGTATCGACTACCCTCTCCACGAATGCCGGGTCCAGAGTTTCCGTCAACGGAGGGACCCACGGGCGCAGCTTGCCCAGTACCATCTTGTACGGGCGGCCCCATGGATCCCTCTCCAGTCCCCCGATGAGCTCATCCCACGACCGAGCCTTGGCGCTGGCAATTGCTGCCTGCAGCGCCTTCGTGGCGCCTCGGTATGCCACGTAGGCTCCACCCAACTCTTCGGCTGTGGCTCGCCTTCTTCTCCGGGCACGTGTGTACCGGCGTCGGGCGCGGAGGCACGTCTCACGCAACTCCGCGATACCCTCCGACCACCAGTACACGGCCCGGGGCTTGGCAGGTCTGGTCCGGGGCATCGACGCGTCACATATGGACGTCATCGTGTCCCGGAACCAGGCGGCTTCTCTCTCAGGATCGGGCAGGATCCCTTCCTCTTGGCCCTCAGGCCAGGCCGCGACGATGGCTGCGGCGCAGAGACGATCTCTGTCCAGCCGCTTGAGAGACCATCGTCGCGGCGGGCTGCTACGGCGGCGGCTGTCGGGGCGGGGAGGGCGGATGGCCACATCCATCGCTATGTAGCGATGGTCGGATAATGTGACCATCTCCTCCGCCACTCTCCACCCCGTCACCATGCGCGCTGCCTGGGGAGTCGCCCACGAAAGGTCCACAATCGACTCCCCCTGCCAGCGCACGCAGGTGCTGACGGACCCCCGGTTAAGCAACCGGAGGTCCAGCGCCGCCGCCCATTCCAGCACTGTCTCCCCCTTTGGGTCATCCCGGGCGCTCCCCCACTCACGAGAGTGAGCGTTGAAGTCGCCCAGGACGAGCACGGGACGAGGCAGACATCTGCGAATGCAGTTGGCCACCCCGTCCAGGTACGCCTCGTAGACGGCGAGGGTACAGTTGGGGGAGACATAGCAGCCCACAACGACTATGCGGCCCCAGCTCACGGCGACGTATCCCAGCCCCCTCTCAATGAGGGAGCAGGGAGGGTCGCCGCTACCGCCACCCCAGTATATGGCGACGGAGTCCATGTCGTCACCAAACCAGCGATCCCAGCGGGCCCTGTACCAATGAGTTTTTCTAATAAACGTATGAACAGTGATTTCACACTACATGGTGAAGGAAAACATAGTGAGGAAACCTGCATATGTCTGAGAAGTAATTCAAAGACGTATGTATTGTGGCTGAGACGGCGATGGACTCACTAACTGTCACGCTGTCACTTAATCATCTTCGGTGAAAAGTGGGTGTTATTATTACAACACCTATGCCGATCCCTTTGGGGAATATAGACGTGAGCATATGTATGTATGTATGTATGTACATACCAATAGCGATAAAAGTAGGTGTCAAATTCAAATTCAAATTCAAAATTCAAATTCGAAATATCTTTATTTCATTAGACTTCTTACAAAGTAGTTTCAAATCGTCAGACACAAAATACATTATACATGATTATAAATGTTACCACCGGGTTCGGAAGGTCTATTTTCATTTCGGAAATGAAGGTCACGCGAAAGAATTGTGCGCGCGCCAGTACCGTCACAGTGCGTGTCACAGTAATGAGTGCGTGTACGTGCGCCAATCGCACGCACTCGCTCGGTACGACACAGCGACGTGCGCAAATATGCGCCTGGCCACCGCTGATGACGATACTGCACACACAGTAACTATATAAACAGTACGCTAATAACGTGGAGTGCATAAAAAAATCATCAACTTAATATGAATCTCCATCTGTAGTGGATGAGGATCACCTTCATGTACAATTATATTCCTTGACTACTCCCCGAATAAGGTATTTTTTTAGATCATTATAATGGTGCGAGCACGTGGTGACTTTGGGGTTTGAGCAGTCGCCAGCTACGTAAGTTTGAATCCCAGCGTAGCCTGTACCAATAAGTTTTTCTAAAAACTTACATGCAGTGATTTCACACCACGTGCTTTACGGTGAAGCAAACATAGTGAGGAAACCTGCATATGTCTGAGAAGTAATTGAAAGACGTTTGTATAGTGCCTGAGACGGCGATGGACACAATATCTGTCACGTTGGCACTTTGTCATATTCGGTGAAATGTGGGTATTGTTGTTACAACACCTCTGCTTACCGCTTCGGGGACCGTCCTGAGAACTAACTCTTCGCGAGTAAAACCGCTGGGCACCACTGGTATAAATAACATTAAATGGCAAGTAACCGAACAAATATCTGCAAGTGAAATAAAACTTAGCCTACTGTATAATACTGGACTATGTCCGTTTATTTATACTGCGTTTCCACACAATTGCTTTTCGCAGTAATGACAAAACGTACGTCGATATGACTCCGGACGACGCTCGGACGCGCCGCGGACGTGAGCAAATTTACTCACAAATTGAGGTCATGTACACACCCTATACGCTACCGTCTTGACTTGCCTACCGTATCTAGCATCTAAATATATATAACTCAAAACTGACTAATATTGTCATCTATCAACGCACAGCCCAAACCACTGGACGGATCGGGCTGAAATTTGGCATGCAGGTAGATGTTATGATTAATTCTATCTCCATGGGGATAAAATAGGGGTTGAAAGTTTGTATGAAACTGTAAATTTTAAACCTATATATTATATAATACTAAATCTACGCGGGTGAATCCGCGGGTCACAGCTAGTTCCTTATAAATGTATGCAAGCAAATCTTTAATGAAAGGATTCCATCGAAAATAGTGTCTGTCCACAAAGCTCT
This sequence comes from Watsonalla binaria, assembly GCA_929442735.1. Taxonomy (NCBI): domain Eukaryota; kingdom Metazoa; phylum Arthropoda; class Insecta; order Lepidoptera; family Drepanidae; genus Watsonalla; species Watsonalla binaria. Next base: position 7,555,239 of record OV838932.1, read on the forward strand.
CCACATACCAAAAGATATGTTAGGAACAGGTGGCGACAGATTGTCAAGAAGAAGGTGATTTCCACGACCCTCAGCAGTGAGGATAACGACGTGAGGAGCAGGAGGAGGTTGTGGTTGATTGCCAAAGATGGTGGATCAATACAATTTGAGTCACGCTAAATCGTGATATCTTACTGTAATTTGTCTTGTACAAAAAATATGATAAATTTCAAATTTAGAACTATTTAAGATTGAAATTTTTTCCTTTCCTATTTTTTACTATGGTATAATATTGACACAAATAAATAAATATGCTCACGCCATCCTAGAAGGGTCCCCGAAGGGGTTAGCAGAGGCGTTGAACAACACCCACATTTCCCCGAATATAATTGAGAGCCAACGTGACAGAGGGTGTGTCCATCGCCGTCACAGGCTCTATAAATAAGTACGTCTTTGAATTACTTCTCAAACATTCCACGGCTGCCACAGAAATGACCCAGCAAGAAATATTCACAATATTGAAACACAGGTACACTGCATCAGATGAACATTAAAAACATGAGCACTTTACCGAAAATCATCGCAAAAACGTAACGAAACAATTTTTAATTTCAAAGAAACAATACAATTAAGGCTATGTTTACATTAGCGATCAAAGCGTGCTTACATTTCTGGTATGTGACATACCAGGCCCATTGAACTGTGGCCAATCCGGGACGCAGTGGTGCGTGTATTAACCCCCTAATGCAATTGCACATCTTCTCAATATGCAGCGACCGGGTTATATTTGTTAACTGATTAAAAGTCAAAGCTGTCGTGCCTGGGGCCACCGCGAACAATTGCCTCTGATCTAAATAATATTAGCGGAGGATCACACGCGTCGGTGATCACAGGGATCGTTTGGGCCCCTCGAAGCAGTCGAGGGTTGGTGAAAGACAGAGCGGAGAGGTTTAACTTGGTGATACTGCTAAATATTTATTCTTACCGGTTTAATAAAAATTAGCTGTGCCCCGCGGTTTTACTAATGTTTTTCTTAAATAAAAGTAATCTAAGTTACTCCTTGCAACATTAGCTATCTGCCCATGATTGTTCCGTTTAAATCGGTCCAACTTTTTCGGAGATTAGCTGAAACAAACGTACAGTATTTATCTGTATCGATAACTGAATGTTTTTTTACATTCTTGGATTAGACATTAGTCTAATATACGTAACTTGTGAGATGCAGTGCCTAGATACGTTGGATACGTACATAAATATTTTGCTAATAGATACAGTTATTAAGCTCAACCATAAATATCCTAAAGTAGATAGGTAGTACGTGAAAAGTACTTCCAAAGCAGTAAGGAATAACCAAGATAAGTTAACATTTATAAAATGTTCTCTATTATATTATAACTATGTATGTGCATTTGCTTTGATAGTCAAAGCTTCACGCTCCGCTTATGAACCAATCGCGACCCTAATGTTTTTTTCACACAATATTGATGACTGTGTGTTTGTAACGCTCAGAAAATTAAAAAATGACAAACTTTTCTTTAAACTGATATAAAATAAAAATATAATTAAATTAAATTCCATTGACATTTAAATAAACCAGCACTACTCAGAATAAAACGTGTGATTGAACTAAACAAATTATTTTTTAAAGTAACCTTAAGTTTAATTCCTTGTAAAATTAGCAATCAGTCAGTGAAAGTCCTTTTGATATCGGTCCAGCCGTTTCTTAAATTAGCCGGAACAAACAGACAGACAGACGGACATTTTTTTTTATGTGTGTGTCGTATATACTTTCGCGTGCATGTAGTGACGAGCAGTTAATTTGGAATTAAATACACTTCAATTTTATTTATTCATTGAAACTGGAACTTATCTCCGGAACTAAGTACCAGTCGGGCTCCAAAAAGTAACCTTAAGTTTAATTCCTTGTAAAATTAGCAATCAGTCAGTGAAAGTCCTTTTGATATCGGTCCAGCCGTTTCTTAAATTAGCCGGAACAAACAGACAGACAGACGGACATTTTTTTTTATGTGTGTGTCGTATATACTTTCGCGTGCATGTAGTGACGAGCAGTTAATTTGGAATTAAATACACTTCAATTTTATTTATTCATTGAAACTGGAACTTATCTCCGGAACTAAGTACCAGTCGGGCTCCAAAATCTTTATTAGGGTTACCCTAATAAAGCTTTTAGCTAGCCTTAAAAGTTGATTATTTTGAGTATTAATAATGTTAACATGTTATACAGATTTTTACTCGTGTTGTGATCATTGTTGGGTTCGCGAGGGTGTGTGCAGGGGTGACCGGCAGATGTATTGTTGGACACGCAATACAATCGATTTTAATCATCCGCAACAGGCAGTTTGGCAGATATACATACATGTTGAGTTATATGTAGGTTATATGATCAGTTTTATAACATTGTCCGTGATTACGTCAGTAATGCGCGTATGCTGTATGTATAGATTTAGACATGTATTAAGTTCCACGAATTTCGTTACGTGTTAACGTGGTACAAAATTAGTGGATATGTCATCTTTGGAATTAAACCTCAAGCCGCATCCCAAAAGTATTTTATTTTCAATCTTTCATGCCACGCTGATAAGGAACCTACATATTTAGTTCCATATCGCCAATTCAACACTTAAGGGAAATCTGGGGACTTACCATAACCTCTTATTGCCATGATAGTTTCAATCTTATTATGAGACAGATGTATATGTCGTGTATACATCTGTCACTGTCACACAACTGTAATAACATTGCAATAAGAGCTCTGAAATAAATATCCAAGTGGCTATAACGGTAATCAAACGAGCGTTTGAATTTCGGAGCAGCTCGATTTAGGACCGTACCTTCAGTGTTGCCAACTCAGAATTTGAAAAATGCGTAGATGGGGTTTGACATATACGTAGAAATAATAAAAATAGCTTATGAAAAGTTAGTAAGTATATCTACTTAATTTTATCAAGCTGCTATTTTTAGTTTAGGTTTTATCAGATTGGTCGCAAAAATCCCTCTTGTTGGCTAAAATAAGGAGAGTTGGCAGCGTACTGCGTACCTTACAGAATTGCAGTAACATTTCTGTGTAAAATTGGAGTATTTTTTTTATAGCATCGCCTAATCAAATCTGGATGAATTAAAAAAGAAGGTTTAATAGAAAAAGAGCAATAACAGAACGCGTTGTAAAACAATGAAGCAGTTTAGTGTCGCCTATTGTCCTGCAATCCCGGGGTAAAAAGCAGTCTCGCGGGACTCGCGATAAAAGATTTTAGCGCGAGGGCCGGGGGTTGGGATTAACCGGGTGATACTTTGTCTTTTTAAATGCTCCCTTTTTCCGAGTAAGATGTAAGGGGATATTATTTTTTGTGAAATGCGCTTTTATTTTGCTCTTTTCTTGTTTATGGGGGAAACAAATGGTTTGATGTACTTTTTTGTTGTGTTATGATTAAAATAAAAATGTTTTAGGGCGCAATTAACGAGACATAATATGGTGTGAAATGTGGATCTACAGGCGTATGTTGGCTATTAGCTGGACACATAGAGTGACCAATGAAGAAATTCTTCGTCGAGCTGGTCAGAAACGCCAAATCATACAGTCCCTCAAACAGAGAAAGGTTGGTTTTCTGGGCCATATTATGAGACATGCCAGATACGAACTGCTGCAACTTTTAATGATGGGCAAAGTGTCTGGGAAGAGGCCAGTAGGCCGAAGGCATCAGCAGTGCTGCTGCACTCTTCCGTCTCGCGAAGGATACACAGAAGTTTACCGGAGACTGGAGAGGCACTACAAGAAGAAGAAGAATATTGTGTGATATGAGACGATGTTATGGTAGGAGCCACTGTGACTACACGACTTGTAGTAAGTTTAATTATTATTTATGCAGATAAATTTAGTAAGAGCTTAAATAATAATTTCATAATGAGTCCCAATTAGTGTGAGAATATCCCGATATATTCTTCAATAGTATAAAAATACTTTTTCCATATTATAGCTATATCGGGTCTTATTTCGGATTTGAAGCATCTGTGGTTCTTATATCGACAGATTTAAAAGAAAACAGACAGCAAGCAATAAGCATCAAAGGTTAATACAACAGAAAAAGCCAAACATACCAATTTTAAGGAAAAAAATCAAATTCAAATCCCTGTGGTCCGACTCCGACAAAACCGCTTAACTCGCAACTAAAACAATTTGTTAAATTAACAAGATAGTCAACATCTTTGTGCCCCTAAACAAGCAATTGAAATAAAGAGCGGGATTTTTTCCCGGGATGAAAAAATAAAATAGGGGAGCGACTCGCCCGGGGCGCAATGTGACAGATTAGCCGGTAATTTCCATCAAATTGATATCTCAAGAGGTTTTTTCTCGAAGTTTCCCGGGACCCCCATTTGATAGATCGTCAGCCATCACCAGTTAGGGATCCGATTTTAAGATTCTTTGACGTAAATTGGGCGAAGTTTGACAGGATTTTTTGATCCTGAATTGTTTGGAAATAATTTAATCACCTCAAGGGATCTATGTCATTGATGTATCTAGACTAAAAGATAATAATATATAGAACTATGCATAATATAATGAGCTCGATGTGTTCCTCAGCTGGGTAAAGGCCTTCTCTCTTTCCATCCTTTGCGAACTAGGGCTTGCTCAGGTCAGTTTTCCAACTTGGCGTTAAATTCGTCATGCCATCTTTTAGAAGATTTTATTGAACTAAAATAAAATAAGTAAATATTTACTTTTAGAAAGCTACAAGCGAAAAAAAAACTAAAACGTATGGGTTAAACATAGGACCTCCTTCTTTTTTAATATTTTTCTATAGATCTTTTCTGTCTACCTTCTATAAGAACTTCAAGAGGAACTTCCGTATTTGTAGGAAAATGAAAAACAAAATATTCCTGCCCTGGTAAGGCACTTATGAATGTTGAAGAGTTTTTCACTGCCGCCGTCGCACGTCATCACGTTGACGTAATCACAGATTTTTATAGGATGAAAGCAGCGCTAATGGAACAATTTTGATCCCATACAAATTGCATATACGTCACCCCGATTACTTGGGACGGCGATTTTAAGAAACCGTAGTAGACAGGGACAAATTCGTAAAAGTACCAAACGAAAAAATCATAATTCGTGACGGGACATGTACCTACGTGTGAACTAAAAGCACAATCAAATTAATTTACAACATCAAGCATTGATAAAGTAATTATAGTAAAAGGGCATAAAACAAAAGACTTCAAAGCCATCTACCGTCGGCGTAATTTCCTGTGGATTACATATCAAACGTAATTGATCGTAATAGGTTTGCATAAGAACAAATTACATATTAGCAGAAAGTCGGCTTCCTACTACTTGTAATAACTTGAACCAAGGTCTACGTATGATTTCGTAGCGTCCCAGCATGAGCTGACAGCATAAAGCAGCTTCGTAGTCGCATAAAAAATTAAAAATAAGTAAATTAACTGAGAGAAAACAGGCAAAATCTCAGGACTCAATTAAATACCTAAAAAATTTTAATAATGTTTAAAAAATAATGAGTAGGTATTAACGGAATTCCATAGTGGGGATCAGACCTCTGCTTAGGGCGTTGCTGGCGCGCAACTTAGAAGCTGGATATGTTTTAAGCTGTGCATGCGTAAGCGTATTTGTTATACTCCATGTATGGAAGCGGACCTTCTGTTTGTATTTGTTTTGTGGAATAAAGCAGCGCTGCAGTGAAGGTAGCCTTATTTCCAAATGATAATTGCCACTTAGAACATATTTGACAAAAATACACCTCTGTTGCGCAAGAGTGACATCAGTCATGTGTTTTAGCAATTTGTACAACATTCACTTGAAGTTTTACGCAACCAGCTACCGGCGTGGCTTGACCCCTCGGAATCTTAGCTTCGTTAACATTGGGAGGTCTTTCTACATCTGTCCGCATTACACTCGCGCTCTGATTGTCAGAGAGGCCGCTGTATCCTTAAGCATTGGCGCAAATTAACATTTTTATTATATTTTTTTTTGTGTTATCTTGGTGTCTTTAGATTATGCTTGTAATTAAATTGTCTGTCTGTTCCGGAATGATGGTCATTATTTTTTTTTTTTGTTGACGAGCGGCAAACCTTCAAAAGGTCCCCGACCACCCTGGGAGAGGCAGATCGGGGTATGTGGGATTTTTACCGCACTAAAACCCCCCTGGTGGCCATCCTCAGTGCTCAGGGGGGACTCCGGGTACTCTGATAGAACGCACCGGTGTCCCCCCACACTTTGCCGGGGCACATCTCCGGGGCAGCTGTAAGGCCGCCCCTAGAGACCTCGCTGTGCAAGGCAGCGCGAGCCACATCGCGCTGCCACCTTCCCGGGCCCGCGTCGGTGGTCAAAGCTCCAACCCCGACCACCGCCAGCAGGCCCTCCGGCCCCCTTTTAGTCGCCTCTTACGACAGGCAGGGGATACCATAGCCATATTCTTAGACCCTGGCTATTAAGTGGATGATGGTCATTCTGTACCAAGGTGGCACAGTAGTGTTAAGACTGCTTGGTGGTAAGCAGGTGTGTCTTACGTGGCTCCTCATTCTTATCAAAAGGCTAGGTTTCGGAGTAGTTCTCGATGCTATAGTTTTGCCCTGGAATATTTTAGGTCCTGGTAAGGTGTCAATAAATCATTTTATTTTCATTAACTAACCAAATAAATCCTCTCACAGCTGCCAATAAGTCAACTATAATCGTTATAAGCAAGTATTAAAAACTTATTATATCAAAGCTCTGAAGGTCTTCATACGCACTATTTAGAAAGATTATGATCGTTTCAAATTCAATCTGTGGGCTAACTATACTTGGGAGCAGATTGATTTTGCCAATAGGTAAAACAATATACAGCATTGTCCTAATAGGATTGGTGTCTCTCGATCTAATCTGCATGTCCAGTTGGAAGCAATCCTCAGCAAACCTCCAATCAAGCTTATCGCAAGCTGTCGTTGTCTAGACCATCCGCTAAATCGGACGGCGAGGTGAGTGAGGTTGCATCAGCTTTGTTAGCGGATAGCGGGTTGATATGTTTAGTATAATTATTGAATATGCTCACGCTATCCCAGGGTCCCCGAAGGTGTAAGCAGGGGCTGCACATCTCACCGAATATGATAAAATAGCAACGTATCAGAGGGTGAGTCCATCGCCGTCTCGGGCACTATACGTTTTTAGATATTACTTCTCAGACATATGCAGGTGTTCTCACGATGTTTTCCTTCACCGAAAAGCACGTGGTGTGAAGTCACTACACATAAATTATTAGAAAAACGTAATTAAAAATACCACTGGTGTCTACCAATGAGCAAAAACTCAAGAGCTTTACGGTGAATGAAGCCTGCAAATGCTTGAGTTGAAATTCAAAAAGTTATATTTTAGTCGGTCAGTGCCTGTTGCGTGGACACGTTGATCTTCGCTGACTGGTGGGTTCACATCTAAGCGCAACCTGTCGGGATCCCTCTGCTATGTGAGGTTACCCAAATTAATAGGAACTTTTAATTAACAGGATAGCTATCAATGGCACCCGACTCTCCGAATTAGCCGTACTATATGCCTCTGATTGCACCCCAACCTACGCGCATGAATAACTCAATAGCTCAGCGTTTTATTGTGGTTGCAATTAGGTTGGTCTTGTCATTTGTTGGCAGAATTGGATTAGAAGGCATACATGGTCAGAGGTCGAAGTCAGGAATACTTAGTTATTGTGAAATAAAGGTTTTGCTGTGTACATTAACACAGGTATGGCATAACGGCATTTTCTGATCGTAATTAGGAGCTGCCCGACTGGGGACTGTTACATATATTTTGCGCACAGCTATGCTCTGTGGTTTCATCCGCGTATACTTAATTTAATGGGCAGCCCGCGGAACCCTAATGATTTTTTAATAAAAGTAGTCTACGTAAGTACTCCTTGTAAAATTTGCTGTCTGCCAGTGACAGCCCCGTTAAAATCGGTCCAGCCGTTTCTGAGATTAGCCGGAACAAACAGACAGACAGATAGAGAAAAAATGTAATTGTTTTCTTTATCTGAGTAGGTAGGTACTTAAGTACCGTTTATACTTTCCTATGCCCTTAGTGAAATTACAAACAGACATTTCAATTTTATTTATCTGTGTAGATACATAGATTATAAACAACGTAAATGTAAAACATGTGGTGTCACCTCCTTAGTAAAACCTATAGGTACCTACAGGCAGCTGGGATTCGAACTTGCGTTGCTTTGCGACTATTCAAATCACTAGGCCACCTCTCTTCAATGTAATTGGACTTATTTTTTATGTTCAAGAAGTGTAGATAAGCATCTGTTAGAATATTAATGAAATAATTTAAAGAGCAGTGAACAATCGTGACTCCCATGACATTCCTTACAGGTTGATTGATAGGCTGTCGGGGTGGGAACGTTTGACTTCCGCCCCAGTCGTCACATCCGGTGATAGTTTTTTTTTCACTTTTCACGTTTCCGGTGACAGCTTGTCGTGTCTCGGGACATTCTGACAGCTTTTATCGAGGAAAATGGGTATTCGGAATAAAAAAGTAAATTTATAATTTAGGATACAACTAACCAAATCCCTAGTTTATATCATCATCTCCCTGGCCTTATCCGATACATTGTTGGGGTCGGCACTTGATTCAAATCATCAAATTCATTATACGAAGCGACTGCCATCTAAATCTGATAAAATCTGTGATCTGGATTAAACCAGTTGTCAGACTATTTTAGGCCTCCGACCAACATGTCAAACTATTGCCAAAGATGATAATTTGGTAACCGGGACCGACGGCTTTACGTGCTAACGGGCGGTCACCCATCCAATTGCTTAACTTCGCTGATCGAATAATATGCGCAATAGCAACTGTGCCACGAGCTCCTCTCTCTCTCAAATCCTTAGTTTATAATCATTTTTAAATAGTACCTATATACTTAAATAATAGTAAAAAAAATATTTTCTCTGTGTTCAACGCATCGTTGTTCTAAACTAAGTACGTTACGGATTTAAATACGGTATGTAAGAACATATAGGAGTTAAACTAATAACTATCTAGGCAATAAGCGCATACATATACTGACACCTATATTCACTTATAATTTTCACTGAAGATGATTCAGTGCAAACGTGACAGATGGTGAATCTATCACCGTCTCAAGCAATATATATACATACGTTTTTACCTTCACCGTCAAGCAGTTTTTCAGAAAAACTCATTGGTACAGGCTCCATTGGGATTCGAACTTGCAGCGCTAGCGTAACAGGCGACTGCTCAAACCCCACGACCACCCCGGCTCTTAATAAAATAGCGGTATAATTTCCCTTGTCATCCGTAATGGGAATAGTATCGCGAGATGCGAATGTTCAGCCTATCACAGGTAGATTATCGTGTCTGTCTACCTGTTTGGTAGCTCGTCTGTCGGGAGGTCACATTATTTGTGTGGTCCAAGTTACAATCATAATAACATTTAAGTTAAACTCTTAATGCGAAATATATCCTATGCTCTATCCTGTATTTCTGACAATAATTTTTTTGTGCAATTCACGTAAGGCGTATGTAATACTTAAGTATTTTAAGACAATATATACTCTAACGTGATTGACCTGAATTATTAATTGTACTTGACGTAGTACCTACTTCAATAACTATAATTGTCAATGATATTTAAGGCTCAAAATCTGTCATAAAGTTTATTTAACATTCAAGGTTCAAAAAACACGATAAGACGTTTTACAGGATTTCAGACTACCGTTTTCAATGTTACAGCAATTTTACTTCATATCTCAGATCAATAGAATAAATGTTAACTCTTTATTGGGCAATGACGCGTCAAACTAACATCTTTTCTGTAATATTGAACGCGCTAATCTCAAGAACTACTGGCCCGATTTAAGAAAAATCTTTCACTGTTGGATAGTTCATTTATCGAGGAAGGCAGTCAAGGTAGACTATATTTTATTTAAAAAAATAGGTATCCGTAAGAAAATTGCGATTTTGTAATCCAATGTGTAAAATCGAAAACCTATTTATGCGTTTGCTGCAAAAACTATTGACAATGGAACACAATGATGCTACTACGGGTTTATAGGTCTTATTAAAATACACATAATCTTGAATAAGCTGTTCTATATGTTAGAATATAAAATAATTTATGTATCTCTAGGTAGGTCGCTACATTCTCCTATCACACACCAACACTCCTGCGCACTTCTAAGTCACGAGTATGCCCGAAGCTGGCCGCCGCTAAACAACTTTTACTGACCTCACCGCGTGTCAACGGATGCGGGGAGCATCCAACTTTTCGCTATTAACATCTTCCAATCTTCTTGTAATTATCTGCCGTCACTGTCAACTTGACAGCCGCTTCGTGTCAAATCAGTCTTATCTGTATCTATAGATACTTACTAATATTACAAAGCTGGAGAGGTTGCTTTTTTGATTGAATTGAAAATATTTCTAGTGCTGGATTGATAGAAATAAAAATGGGATAGAAATGGGTTTAATCCAGATCGCTGATTTTCCTCGTTAATGGAGTTACGAAGGTCAGATGGCAGTATAAAAATCAGGTGATCAACCGCATCGGGCTGAACCAAGTGCCGACCTCAACAATGTATGGGATAAGGAGATGGATAGAATTCATTCTTCGAGGATGGCGAGGATTCGTTTACCAATAGAAACGACAATGGAAAATATTACAAACACGGGATTTTTTTTATTTCGTTAGGTTTTATTGTTAATATTTCGCGGGGTTAATAATACCGTGAGATATGGATAGTGGTAGCATAAAGTGGTAATGGCCGAGTATATAACTACTGCGTAAGCGACACATGTTCAAATCTTAGCAGTTTATTCAAATGAGTTAAAAAATTAAAACTTCCGTGATGTTCCGACAACCGGAAAGACCGAAAGAAGAAAAAGTAGATGTATCGTGCCTCAGTTGGCACCTATTTCATCATTTTAGGTATAAAGTGGGTGTTGTTACACCCCTCTGGGACTTTCAGGGCCGACATTGAGAAGTATTAATATTTGTAGAGTTTTTCTGAATTCTGTTCAAAAACAAAAGAACTTTGAAAGCGGACGGTAATTTGTTTTTCTTTCAGATAAAAAAATAAAGAACGTAAGACATATTTTTATCTTCCACAACTAATTATGTCGACCGATTTCCAAGACCTAGGAAACAGCTTAATTATTCAGCATACTCCACGCCGCCATAAATGAGCTCATTATTTCTTATTACGACATGTCATCGTGGTATACAGTTTACGGTCCCTAATGACAACCATCCACCGTTCTGAGAAGTTGACAGCGACCATTGGACAATAAAATAATAAAAACTTGCTTAATTGTGCCCATAAACTTTGGGCGAAGAATTTATTGCAAGATGCAACGCGGCGCGGACAACCCTATGTTTCTGGCGATAGGGTTGCCAGTTGTCTTTTGAGATGCTGCGCTAAGTTGGTTGATGAGTTGCCTTGCTCGTTAGTGCGACAGGATACGATATAAAGTGCGAATTAGGATCAGAGGTTAAGATTATAAAATTATTTAATAATTGTCGTAGATTTGTTATTGATTGCACGCTACTGCGATTGGCCAATGGGCAATGTGCGTCAGAGTGTAAGGGACAATTTATTTCTATTGTATTCAAGTGTCTTTGGGTTTCTCTTCATTAGTGGGTGTTGTGAAATTTTAATTACAATCAAATTTGGTTGAGCAACACTCAGTGCAGTGTTGGATGTTTGTCTTGAGAGCTCATTAGGGTTGTCATGATTGCCAGTCGCGTTCAAATGGGTCGTTAGTAATTATTAAGAGACCTTGACTAAATACCTGCTTATCAGATCTACATGGTGCATCTATAACTGACTGTCCATTATTTTACCAACGATTTGAAACATGATCTATACATATACAATTCAAAGTCGTGAGGGACCCTGCATAAGCCTGAAAAGTAGTACAAAGACGTTGGCACATAATCGTCTTCGGTGCAAAGTGAGTGTTACTATCACAACACCTCTGCCGACAGTGCCTACCCCTTCGGAGGATACAGGCTTATACATCAACGCACAGTCATCCAATTTAGAGGGCGTGTTTTTTTGTGATCTTAAAATAGTTAAATAGAAATTGTTTCCACTCTTAAATACTCGCTTGATACGATATGCATACTTTTGAAAGTTGCTGTAGTCGTAGCAAGTGTGTCTGTGTTATATCAACGGTGTTCCAAAGCAAGATACAAAATGGCGTAGATTCTTGATAGATGACTTAATGAAAGTGACAGCTGTCAACCTCCTGTCAGCACACGAACAGAAATAAGGCATTCAGTAAAAGATTTGTATCAACCCTAATGTAAATTTAGGGCGTGCTCTATTTACAAAGTAATAACCTTAACCTTACTATAACACATATAAGATAAATACTTGGTTTAAAAGTAGTTTATCTCTTTTTGTAATACGGAATTAGAAAGGACAGGTGTAGCTTTAATCCGAGTTTGGTCTAGTCTTAGTTTAAACTGTGTTTAGATGAATACTCTCTCTATGTTTTATGAACTCTAATGTTTCTTTTTTAAATAGAAGTGTAGCCAAAGTTACTCCTTGAAAAATTTGCAATCTGCCAGAGAAAGTCCTGTCCAAATCAGACAGACGGAGAAAAAAAAGAATATGTTTTTTATGCGAGTGCTGTATATACTTTAATATGTATTTAGAGAAAAGCTGTTAATTTTGATTTACAAACAGATACTTAATTTTTTTTATCTGTATAGAAATTTATAGTAATTGTATCTGTACAGACGTGTAGATAAAGCAATGAAACAAATTTAAGAAACGTGATTTATAAATCAACACTACATAACCCCGGAAAAATGCCACAAAACCCACACTGTTTTAATTCTATGGAATGTATACTTCAAAGTTCAATACACGATTGGTAATACATAATCCAAACACTCATACTATTACTGTCATATGCGCGCTGTTCATAAGTAAGGGACCACCCAGACTGCACCAATAAACGCAGCGTTTTATGATCGTGATAATAAACGCGTGTTTACACTGGGGCCGGCGTACGAATCGTTGTCAACCGAAAGCAGCGGAGTGACCGCAAGGGTTTGGCTATTTTCGGTGTGTTTACTTCAGAAGTTATGGTTATGGCATCGGCTATTGGTGTTCGGATTTAAGATTAAAGTAAAGTTAAACAATTACTTTACTTCAATCTTATCCTTACACCTATTAGTGTAAGGATAGTAAATTGTTTAACTTTCGATTTCATTTATGATTACCAATGAGTTTTTCTAAAAACTTATGAGAAGTGATTTCACACCACATGCTTTACGGTGAAGAAAAATATCGTGAGGAAACCTGTATATTTCTGAGAATTCATTATGTCTATACATATATTATGTCTACTATTATGTCTTTCGTCTCGAGCACTATTGCTCGAGACGGCGATAGACTCACCATCTGTCACGTTGGGACTTAAACATCATCGGTGAAATTTGGGTGTTATTATTACAACACCTATGCTTACCACTTCAGGGAATACAGGCATATGTAATTTGCTACAGGCACAAAGCTAAATTTAAAAAAAAGAAGAAAAAAATCACGCTAAGGGGTCTAAATCAATTTTGATTAAATTTGGTATCGTCAAAGATTGCTATTCAACGTGGCAATGCTACCAGCCTTCTTGACCGGAATCTACACTGATTTGGACCAAGTATTCCCAGAAATATCGGCGTAACAAATATTTTTTTTGGTTGTTTAATACACATTTGCGTCAATTTCTAACAAAGTAAGGAGGGAATCTGATGGCTATTTTAATGAAGATATGACCTCAAGTTCATATTGCAAAAGTGTTCCACCTTGATGCGTAATTACACACCAATTAATGTCTAAATAAGTAGCAGAAGACAAATGAATAACGTACCATTAATCAAAGCAGCCGGATTGAAGTGACCTCGGCGTTTTGCGCTCTTTTTATTGCGTTGTTGTGTAGGGTGCCTTTATTATTCAGATTTTTGTGTTGAGCTAAATTTAGTCTAAAGGTTACTTTTTTAAGATTCCTAATCACTTGCTTCAAAGCTGAACAATTTGACCCCGATCTTATTATTATGTAATTTTAGTGTTATGCGACAAGTAATCGGATGCTTTTTTGGGTTTGAATAATTAAAAATCCATATGACATCCGATGTTGTAGCAAAGCTAAAACTGACTGACTGGTGGTAACATTTATAATCATGTATAATGTATTTTGTGTCCTTCTGACGATTTGAAAGTACTTTGTAAGAAGTCTAATCAAATAAAGATATTTTGAGTTTTAGTTTGAGTTTGACAACTGCGCATTCAAGGCCAGCGTCCATAAATTGCGACGACACCTATGTCTAGTCTATAATCTATACAGATAAATAAAATTTATTAATTAAATAAAATTTAAAAAATTTCCGCGTCTGTTTGTTCCAGCAAATCTTCAAAAGGACTTTGACTGGCAGATAATTAATGTTTCCTTTTAACATTAATTATCTGCCAGTCTAGATATTTAATTTTTTTTTTAAAAATATATTATATTGCCCTCCCATGCTATTGTCTACGCAGGTGATACCACGGGGCAAAGCTAATTTACGATTTAAGCCTTTCAATTCGCAATGTTCAAAACATAGACAAAACAATATGCCACTTCTAACGTACATTCTTCAACTTTATATTTTAACAATCCAATAGATCTTACGAACAAACAAGTAAGTTCTGCCAACCATAGTCATCAAGGAGTATTATCTAAGGCTCTTGTCACACCCACGACCACGTGCAGACGAAAGTGCGACTGACTCACTGGTGTCGCAACTCGCGGCGTGTCGCTGCGTCGGCGCGATGTGGGTGGTCACATCTGATAAGCATCTAATTAAACCTACTTTTGTCAACTGTAGGCCTGAGACAGACTTGCGATTTTTTGTCGCATTTTATTTTGCACTCGATGTTTACATATAATTTTTTTGCTATGTCTAGATACTGATTCTTGGTGTTGAAATATCTTTCTTTTATTTGTTTTCTTATGACAAATTAATTTCAAATCATCAGGTTTATATGATTAGCTATAGGTACATGCAACAATATAGGGTTCAGAATGTTGGTTTTACAATAAACTGAGCAAAATAACATTTCACAATTGAAATACATCATCGGTAGGACCTTAAAATTTGCCTTTTAAATTCATACTATACACGAATTATATTCTCACAGCTCAACACTACCATGACTTACAAAGTTTCCACATTTATCATGACTTAAACAATTTACTAAGTTTAAGATAAGAAATTTGGGATGCTTGTATATTTGTTACTTGGTTTGAACATTTAACTTAAAACATTTCAAGAAGCTCGACAACAGTAAAATCGCAAGTCAAGATCGGCCCTAATATCCCAAGTGTGACAGTCGCTCGTTTGACCAGCCCTGCAAGTGACAACGACAATATCTATTTTCGACCACTTGTTTACATTAAAATCCCCTCTGTCATAACACAACCACGCACTTTGCGGCTCACACATTACACAACACTCCTAATATGTTGGAGTAAGATCTAAATTAGATAAGCATTGTTGCGTTGAGTGACAAACGTTGATTTGCATATCAGTTTGAGGACATCAGTTTAAGGAGGTCGGAGAGTATTGTGAGAAAATTTATAATCTGTGTAGGAGTGCTTTGATGACATCAAGACATGCTTATGTGTATGGCAACACTTTGAGTGAGTGTTGTTCTCTCTACAATCGTTCCAATATTTCCCCAATACATAGGCTCAACTCATGTATTTTGTTCGAAGGAACTGCAATTCGCAGATTGTGTCGAAAGAATAGGATTGTTTTGAAAAACCGAGTTTTTTTTTTGTCTGTTCATTCCGACTTATCTCCGAAACGAAATCGAACCATTGACAACCGGTTTGAAAACTAGGTTTCTGAGAAGAACCAACATCGTATAAATTTCATTAGACAGTAAATAAATATTATTTACACTAAAGCTCATATAAAATTGTTATCAATATTTTAATTCATAATCGTCTTGCCAGTTTTTAATCAAAGATCTCAAACTATTCACAAAAATCTATATGGTCTACATACATAAGCTCAATCCAGTATTCCTCGAAGGGGTAGGCAGAGGTGTTGTAATCAGATGGTGAGTCTGTCGCCATCTCAGGCACTATACATACGTCATTGAATTACTTCTCAGACATATGCAGGTTACTCACGATGTTTTCCTTCACCGTAAAGCACGTGGTGTGAAATCACTACACATAAGTTTTTAGAACTTATAGGTACGGGCCCCGCTTGGATTCGAACCTCAAGGCCACCACGGCTCTATGGTCTATATGGTCTCAACCCTAATCTTTACCTAATCGCGTGATCACAACAATTTTAAATCCATACTCTCCTCGACTATAAAGACGTAATTACCCCACTATCATACTCCCATAAATCCATGGTAATCACAACACGTACTTAAGGTGACATAGAGCAGGAACGGCCGACTTCCGCCCGTTGACCGGAAGTGGCGCCCGCCGGAAGTTGTATACAAAGTGCGAGTCTTCGTCGTTCGCGTGCCTGGGGCTAGGAGGTAGTTGCGGGTAGTTGTGGGTCACGTGACTCGCCAGAACGATCGGGTTCTAGGTAGTTGATATGAAGCTATTGCTGTTAGATAGCTATGGAAGATAAAACCTTAGGTAAAATAGACGGACAACAAAACAAAGGGTGTTATTAGCTTACATAATTACTGATGAGACCCGTGGTGGCTTAGGGGTTGGAGTAGTCTGCTACGCAAGTGACGCAAGTTCGAATCCCAGCGGGGCCTGTACCAATGATTTTTTCTAAAAACTTATGTACAGTGATTTTCACACCATACCTATGCTTAAGGTGAAGGAAAACATCGTGAGGAAACCTGCATATTTCTGAGAAGTAATGTATAGTGCCTGAGACGGCGATCGACTCGCCATCTGTCACGTTGGCACAATAATTTTCGGTGAAAAGTGGGTGTTGTGATCACAACACCTCTGCCTACCCTTCGGGGAATACAGGCGTGAGTATATGTATTTAATAGCTGTGCCCCGCGGTTTTACCTGCGTTAGACTACCATATCAAAACCAATCCATAAAAGTAGCCTAAACTTTCATCCCCTATTTTATCCCCTTGGGGGGTAGAATTAATCAAAATGCTTCCTAGCGGATGCCTACGTCATAACATCTACCTGCATGCCAAATTTCAGCCTGATCCGTCCAGTGGTTTGGGCTGTGCGTTGATAGATCACTATGTCAGTCAGTCAGTCACCTTTGATTTATATACCTATAGATGTATAATCACTAATTTAAATAATTTGAATCGAGGTCACACATTTGGCTTGTGAAGATAAGGATGACAATCGCATTATTCTGTTATAAAAAGCAGCCAGTTGTGAGTGTTCATTCATTTTAGGGTACTGTAGGGGGGGCTTTTGGCACCGGGACCGTGGTCCCAAACGCCACTTTGGATATAACAATTACTTTTGAAGTGGAAAATGGGACCAATTTGCAACTTTAAATAAAAATAATTATGAATGCCAGAGTTTTTGGATCTCAAAAGCCGTGCCCCAAGAATACGCTTTATATTATATTAGTGTGGCTGGAAATGTCCACAAACTATATATACAGATAAATAAAATAGAAGTGTCTGTTTGTAACGTCGCATATCAGCTTTTCACTAAATTAATATGAAAGTATATACAGTACAGATTAAAAAAACTAATTGAAACAAAAAATCTCTGTTTGTCTGTCTGTCTGTATGTATGTTCCGGGTAATATCTGAAACGGCTGGACCGATTTTCACGGGACTTTCGTTGGCATATAGCTAATGTTACAAGGAGTAACATAGGCTATTTTTATTTGAAAAAAATGAAGCGTTCCGCGGGATATGCGGGTAAAACCGCGGGGCACAGCTAGTAGATAACCAATAATTTAAATTATTTAACAACATAAGTAATTCTTGTAATTGACAAAAATCGACGTCGTCTTTCAGGGCGTTAATAACACGTGAGACGTGTTTACACCCGTGGCGTGTGGCTTATTTGAAAAGAGAAATGTGCCGTGAACCAAGCACTCGTGTCACGGACAAGTTACAAATAGGGAGGTTTCACCAGTATGCCCCACGAGCGTTTAGGTGGGCGTTTTGATCGCTATCGCAGCCGTGAAATCGGTGCGATTGTCGCTGCGATTTTAATATATATCCACGGATTGCGTGTTGTATGAAACTACGGAGTGGGTGACGTATTTGCGCATTCAAATATGTATGTTTTTAAGAGGAGCTCATGGCACAGTTGCTATTGCGCATATTATTCGATCAGCGAAGTTAAGCAACCCTAGCCCTAGCCGGTAATTGGATGGGTGACCGCCCGAGCTCCCTCCGTGCCTCAGAGAGCACGTTAAGCCGTCGGTCCCGTTTGCCAATTTATCATCTTTGGCAATCGTTACAGGTCAGTCGGAGGCCTAAAATAGTCTGACAACTGGTTTAACTCAGATCACAGATTTTCCTCGTAAAAGGGGTTGCGAAGATCAGATGGCAGTCGCTTCGTATAAAAATAAGGTGATCAGCCACATAAGGCCAGGGAGATGATGAAATATGTATGTATTAGTATCTAATCAACTAGTGATTGTAGTTCAAATCAGCATACATTAGGATAAAGTAATCCTCTGTATAGTTGTGGGTACAATTTCCAGTCGTGTTCGGATGTCTGCCTCCCATAACTTATATTTTAATGTCACATAAGTCCACATAGGCACAAAATCGTCACCAATCACGAGTCACCAGTATAAAGTCAATGTTATTTGCTCAAAGCAGCAATTTGTGTGTCTTTCACGCGAGACTTTATTATCTAAAGCCGAACATATGGCTGACGTTGTGAAAAGGAATGGGTACCACATGCCACGACAGGCAGTGACAAGGCCTTACTAAACCATCTCACTAAGACCCTTAAAGTACGAACGATTCCCCCTTTAAACGGCGTTACTGGTTGGTCGCAAGCGGAAGGGAAGGTCAAGTTATTTTGGGTGTGGAATAAACGTGTGACACAATAAACAATGCTATATTTATTTATTTACAATAATTATACATAGCAGATGTGTCGGCGATGCGTGAGGTTGCTAGTTGCTACTGAGGGCTGGGTAGTATTTAGGTTATTGTGGTTATTATGAGCTATTATTGGTATATATGGCCAGTAGTCCTTTATGCCTGTAAAACTTGGACTATCAAAGACAATATACGCCAAAAACTAGAAGCTCCTGAAATGTAGTTCTACCGCCGTATGCTTCGGATTAGTTGGACCCAGAGGGTAATGAAGAAGTTCTCCGACGCGTCAAAAAAACCACAGATCTCATGACGGTCATTAAGATAAGGATAGTAGCATATCTCGGACATGTGCTACGACATGAACAACCTTCTCCAGAGCATTATGATGGGAAAAAATGAGGGGAAAAGGCGAGTCGGAAGGAGGAAGTTGTCATGGCTCCGATACCTAAGGCAATGGACTGGGATAAACAGCGTCGAAGAATTGTTTAAGCTTGCAAAAAATACGTGAACGGAACGTGAACTTTTGCAGACCGTTGTCATGTATTGAGACATGATATGTACGAGTTACTACAACTAATTATGATGGGAAAAATCACGGGCAAAAGACGCGTTGGTCGGAGGATAGAAATCTTGGTTGCGTAACATCCGGGAGTGGACGGGGATAGCGAGTGCAGCCGAACTCTTTCGGCTCGCTAGAAATAGAGAGGAATACTCCAAATTGACTGCCAGCCTTCGTTAATCGGAGAGGCACCGAAGCAAAAAATAAGTACAAATTTGCGGAGCTGACGGCCAACCTCCATTAGTGGAGAGGCACCACAAGAATTGGTATATAGGCTTCAATATTGTTGGTTCCTTACCAATATTTTAATGGTTAAATTTATTTGGCAACGTGAAAATCTTGAAGGAATAATCAGTATACTACCTACCTATTCTTCTAACTTACTGTGACACTGGTTCAAGGACACTTCTTGGAAAGTCTGAAAATAAAAAAAAATTTAAAACTCTTACAGTTTTATTCAACACTAGCTGTGCCCTACGGTTTCACTCACGTAGATTTAATTTAATTCCCGCGAAACACTAAAAGATTTTTTTAAATGAAAGTTCCGTTAAAATCGGTCCAACCGTTCCAGAAATTACCCGGAACTAACAGACAGACAGACAGAAAAAAATTTGAATTTTTTTTTTTTCAAATCATTATTGTCGCAAGCTTTTAGGTTAGGTTATGCATTTATTGAAAAGCTGGTATTTTGGAATTACAAACCGACACTTCAATTGTATTTATCTGTTTATATATACATAGATGTATAGATTTGAAACCGAACCATGTAGATATAAAACCAACTTTCATTCACAAATGTAAAACCAGATCGGAACTCGCTAACATGACCATACTCGTACATTCCGTGGGACACCCATCCCACGGACGTAATGTTTGTACACCCATTACTGGCACTTAGTGTGACCATGATGCTCCTCATTAGCGGGACTTGGTCCGTTTAATTATACGCTCGTGATGGACTAGTTTGGAGGTTGGACTGATTTGTTTAGCACATGCTCAGAGTCAATCATCAGGACACACGGTGTTTTTAGACCGGATGGAGTGTGGAATGAGTAACTGTCTTTGGAATTAGATTTGTTTTGATACCCTGGTTTTGGTGGAGCGAGGGAGCGATGGACTGACATTATTATTATCTACATGCTACTAGCTGTGCCCCCCGGTTTCACCCGCATACACTTCATTTATTATTTTTCAGGTCTGTTTGTTATTACAAAATAACGACTTTTCACTAAATACATATGAAAGTACTTAACAGACAAATAATTAGCAATAAATTAAAATTGCGACTATAATTTGAGCTTTAAACTATCCTATCTCTCAAGTTGGATCGAACTGCACATGGTGTGCGAATTTTATAAGGAGTCCATTGAGGACAAACATTGTGACACGATATTTATATATATTAAGAAGATATACAGTACTAAAATAAAAAAAAATATTTTTTTAAATTTTCTCTGTCTGTCTGTCTGTCTGTATGTTTGTCCCGGTTAATCTCCGAAACGGATAGCTGATGTTTCAAGGAGTAACTTAGGCTATTTTTATTTACACAGCTAGTCTAATATATAAAATTATCGTGTCGCGGTGTTTGAAACTCTTAAACGGCTGGTCCAATCTTTATAGAATTTTGTGTCATATCAAGAAGATTTGAGGATCGGCCTACATCTATTTTTCATACCCCTAAATGATACTTATGCCGGGCACAGCTAGCATCACTCATAACACGAAAAAAACTCCAAAAAAAGAGGGAAAAATTTATTATGTGAAATAAATTACTTACTTTTGAAGTTGGTGTTTGACACCGAGTGTGATGCTATATCTGGTACCAACTTCAATAGTAAGTAATTTCACATAATTTTATATCTCTCTTTATGAAGGCGGATTAACTTTTATGTAAATAACTCGATTTTTCGCGCTTTTTAGTGACTTTTACAAAGTGTACCTGCACCAGTCATACCCAATCTAGGTGTTCTCATGGTAGGTGTAAGTTCTCATCAAAAGGGACCACTTGGGAAGCATTACCTTCTAAAATAATCATTGAAATTGGTTCACCCAGTTAAAAGTTCTGAGTTTACAAAAAAAAAACATACTGTCGAATTGACAACCTCCTTTTTTTGAAGTCTGTTAAAAATAGATCGTTATCAACTTTCTCCTTCTGTACAGCTATTAATATACTGAAAACAACAAAACCCACTTATCAGACACGATCACTGTAATAGCTGCAATCAACACATTTTCGTGTCGACTCAGCGCAGGGAATAAGGTAACAAATGACATCGACTTATCGGACTTAGATCTTTATGGCTTAAGGCAGTTATAGGTTAGTTTTTACAAAAGTTACACTGTTATTGGTAGGTCATTTAAATAATGTTCTTATTATAGAAACTGTGGCCCGCGGCTTCACCCGCGTACACTTAATATTTTTTTATAAATACTTAAATAAGTAGCCTAAGTTACTTCTTGAAAAACCAAATACCTCACAGTGAAAGTCCCGTTAAAATGGGCCCAGTCGTTTCGGAGATTAGCCGGAACAGACAGACAGACAGAAAATGAAAAAAAAAAGTTTTTTTTTGAGTGAATCGTTGTTAATTTCGTATTACAAACCGACACTTCAATTTTATTTAATTTAAGTATTTATTATTGTTTATTACAACACTGTGCATACACTTTGGCGGAATACAGGCGTGAGCATATGTATGTGACATTCCGTATATATATGTACATATAACCTACTTAAGTTTTAACCTAAAGAACACGGAGCTAATGACCTCAACGTAACTCTTGACCAAAATAGAGTGTGACGTGTTATCTAAACTACAATCGCCACGACAGGGGTTGTTACAACCGTGTAATAGCTCATAATGAGGGGTGATACACTCTCTGTTATCACGGAGTCCATTCCAATTGATCTAATTTATCCTTTAACATAACTATTAAAAAACTGTAACGAAATATTTGAATAAATAAATGAAAAAAATAATAAGTAAAATTATTTTTTTGATTAGCATCTGTTGAATTGAAAATAAAAACATATTTTAAGTGTTATAAGGATATCATTTCAAAGACAACAATTTGATTAACATTTGCAGGAAATTTTAAGAATTTCAATTTATTTAACAAATTATTTTAAAGTTAAATCATTATCGAAAATTGTAAATCAAGTAAATATTTTTTTACAGGAATGACCCTACATTATAATAATACATATAATATAATAGAATATAAATATATGTACAGTGTCGAGTACAGATGTGCACATAATAATTTATTAGTTTTATGACTTAATCTGCAATAATAATCGTCAGAGCTAGTTCAAAAATAAATTCATTGATCTCCATCACTCTTACACACACAACAGTAAATGTACACACATCTACACGCGTAAAACTGTCACCAATGCAATTAACATCCTTATTATTCACGGCATATTCAGCGACTGAAACGTGATTGGCTCCCACGTCACTTTGTCCCCATTTGTCACCAAGCGCTGGCCAATCAGAGCGCGCGGCTTAAAAATGGAACACAATTGAAAATGTCACTCGTATGTCGCTTTTATGTAATCTTTATTGCAGTCATTGTGGAAATTGTTTGTGGAAGGGGGTTCAAAATGGCGAACTTATTGACTGAAGATATTGATTTTTTTTCCAGGATTAAGTGTCACAGAATATGTGAGAGGCTACAGATACAAGGTTTTCAATATTTGGGTGTTTGAAAAATTGTAAAATTCAAATAATGTCTTTTAGTAGATATTTTGAGTATATCAAATAATATGTTCATTGTTGGTAATAATGACAAACTACACAGGATGCACACTAAAGATTTTTTCACAACAATAAAATAGCCACATTTTGTTCGATCAAGCGTTGTATAATCCTACCCAATTAGATACACACTTTGATGTTTGCAATATGTACGGCGTGAGGGAATTTTTATATTGGTCGGTGTACAGTCCTGGTATCATTGTTGTTCAAAAGAGCAGCTGTCACTTCCCTGGGGGTGAAAAAAGATGGGTTGTGTACCTTTTTTTGGTACGGTGAGCCGTTTTGGCGTTCACCGGGACTATTAAATTGTAAGTTTTATGTATCAATATATAGTTATACAAACGCATTTATTTTACGTAACAAGTATGGATGACATTTGTCAGATAAGCACGTCTACGACTAGAAAAAATCTCTTCATGTTTGGTCTAAATAAAGAGGTCCACTTTTGTGTTTATTCAAAAAGTGTTGTAACAGGCAATGGTATTGAAAGTATAGATACGTTATGATACATTAAGAGCCGTGGTGACCTGCTACGCAAGCGACGCAAGTTCGAATCACAACGGGGCCTGCACCAATGAGTTTTTCTAAAGAAAACTTATGTACAGTGATTTCACACCACGTGCTTTACGGTGAAGGAAAGCATCGTGAGGAAACCTGCATATTTGTGAGAAGTAATTCAAATACGTATGTATAGTGCCTGAGACGGCAATAGACTCACCATCTGTCACGTTGGCACTCAATAATCTTCGGTGAAAAGTGGGTGTTGTTATTACAACACCTCTGCCTACCCCTTCGGGGAATACAGGCGTGAGCATATGTATGTATGTAGATACGTTATGCATTCACAAAACGAACGAAGTAAATCATTCGTATGCAGCGTCACTTGTCAAAGAAGTAAGTACTTAGTATAAAAACTTGAGAGCAACTAGGGAGGTTAGAGCTCTCACAAATTCAACTCTTAAATTTCGGTTCTATAGTGACATATCTGCCTCGTTTAATATCATTGCTAAGAAATCGGAGGATATTCATTTCGCTCTCCCTTCACCCTATGAATAATAAACAAAAGTCCGCGCACCCAAGACGCCATTTTGTTGTATTATTATTCTCATAAAGGTGCTGGGAATGAAGGGCAGATGTGTACGTAGCCTAAGGACTCAGTGCATTAATCGCTTCAATCGAGACCACTTGTGTATACATCCTTATAATTATCTGTGACATTATATTCTGTATTTAAATAGCTTTGAAGAAGTTTGTGGTAAGTAATTTGAATATTACTTAAAGATTCTAAAGTAGGTATCTCGTCTGTAAATATCTCCTCGCCTCTGTGGTTTAAGGTTATTTTGAGTTTATTCTTCTGATCTAGAAATTATTTGATTCAATTCCATCTTCTTTATTTAAACTTCCACAAGTGTACACTGAAAATCCTGAAATTTTTCCGGAGGATTTACTTATCTATATCTAAACAGATAAATAAAAGTTAAAGTGTCTGTTTGTACTCCCAAATGTTTATTTCCTGACTGTTTAGCCTTTCACTAAATGCATATGATAGAGGTATACGATTCATAGATGAAAACAATTTTTTTTCTGTCTGTCTGTCTGTTAGTTCCGGATAATCTCGGAAACTGCTGGACCGATTTAAGCGGGACTTTCACTGGCTGATGTTTCAAGGAGAAACTTAGGCTACTTTTATTAAAAAACCGTACCGGTTCCCCGGACCACCCATAAAATAATTCTACGCGGGTGAAACCACGGGGCACAGCTAGTAATCAATATTATGACTGCGTATGCGGAGTCCCAATAGAGATATATAAAATTTTCGCAATAAATACGTCCCACTTATGCTATAGATACGTAGATACGTCGTTTTAGGAGCAACCTTTTATATGGGTCAGTCCAATTCGGCCACTAGAACACACATGTATAATGTACAATGGCGCACACAAGCGCTCGCCGGGAAACGGGCAAATGTCCCTCGAGTACCGTTATGAACATAAATCTTTACTTTTCTACAGCTGGGGAAAATTTATAGTACTATTTATAAGTTTTAAAATCATGTAAAAGCTGATGGTTGATCGTACATTAATGAAAAATTCTTGATGTGCCACAAACTCTCCTCATAATATAATTTAATTATGTTTACAAAATTATACGTAGGTACCAATATAGATGGTTAATAGAGGGCCATTCTACTTGAGACTTGATCATTCCTTTCATTTCGTCATCACGTCATACATAAATACATACATACATATGCTCACGCCTGTATTCCCCGGAGGGTAGGCAGAGGTGTTGTGATCACAACACCCACTTTTCACCGAAAATTATTGTGCCAACGTGACAGATGGCGAGTCGATCGCCGTCTCAGGCACTATACATTACTTCTCAGACATATGCAGGTTTCCTCACGATGTTTCCTTCACCGTAAAGCACGTGGTATAAAATCACTGTACATAAGTTTTTTAAAAACCTCATTGGTACAGAACCCGCTGGGATTCGAACTTGTGTCGCTTGCGTAGCAGGCGACTGCTCATACCTCAAGGCCGCCACGGCACTCATCACGTCATACATGCCTAAAAAGAAATTCCTTTTGGTTTCCAAGGAACAAACACCAACAAAATTTGCTATAGTCCCAAGTCACTAACACTTTAGCACCCATCTGTACCCTCCCTGATTTACGAGCGCGCAGCTGAAACTTTGATGTGGGTGACGGCAACCCTTTGCACTTCTGTGCCCCTCTGTACTCCCACACGGCGCGTCGTGTATGTAATGTACAAGCGAGTACAATGGCACATCTGCTATGTAAAGTTACTTTATTTAAATTGTTCTGTGTACGTTACAGTGTTACTACCTACACTAATATACACACGCGGCTTTGGTTGCATAGGTTTCAGCAAGTTATATTTTTGCAATTTGCTTATATATTAATATTATGGTTAAAAACATGCTGTCTAGTAGGTATAGTGGAATTGATAGGCTGAAGAAGAAAATGAAAAAAAAAAGTTCTTTTTCTCTGCCACGAGCGTAAACTTCATTTTATATCCGTCTATACATCTATACATATAAATAAAATTTAAGTGTCTGTGTGCAATTTTAAATTAACTTTCATATCTCACACTTATGCATATGACAGTATATACATACTTACGCAAAAAACTGATTAAAAAAAATGAAATAATCTCTGAAACTGGACCGATTAGATTTGGACTTTCATTGTCAGATAACTGACGATAGAAGGAGTAGCATATGCTTCTATTATTAATAAAAATAAATTATAGTGCCGCGAAATGAAGTCACCGATGAAATTATGTTTATGCGGATGAAACTGCGGGGCATAGCTAGTCAGAAATATATATCGCGTTCATCGCAAATTAGCCAAAAAGGTTATCTATCGTTCTTTTCTAACAACAAAGCAGGCTAAACTGGGTCAAATCGGCACATCACTACTCAACAGGCGATTCTGGCAATCAGTCATCCCGATCGCTCGGTTGGCTCACATCTAATTACCGAATTAAGAAATCGTGGTCGATATCTCTCGTTAAAGACAATAAACCCATCATTAATCATTGGGCATTAGCCCGCAATCATTAATGATGATATTAGGTGTTTTGTGCGTGCACAGTTTTGGTGTTCGCAAGTTGTGGGCGTCTAGAGGTTTCGGGTTTACTGATTTCAAATACTTTCATCCATCGTCCCTGGCCTTATCCCATACGTTGTTGGGGTCGGCACTTGATTCAACCCGATGTGGCTGATCACATGATTTTTATACGAAGCGACTGCCATCTGACCTTCGCAACCCCTTTTACGAGGGAAATCTGTGATCTGGGTTAAACCAGTTGTCAGACTCTCTTTGGTCTCCGACTGACCTGTAACGATTGCCAAAGATGATAAATTGGCAACCGGGACCGACGGCTTAACGTGCTCTCTGAGGCACGGAGGGAACTCGGGCGGTCACCGATCCAATTACTGGCTATGGGGGTAGGGTTGCTTAACTTCGCTGATCGAATGATATGCGCAATAGCAACTGTGGCACGAGCTCAAGAGTTCGAGTTTGAGAAAATATTTTCATATATTACTCAAACTCTATATCTTCATTTGATTAGACTTTTTACAAAGTACCTACTTTCAAATCTTCGTGATATAATAATATATAATCCTGATATTATACATACTACCGCCAGGTTCGGAAGCTAACTGAAAAGAACCTGGCAAAAAACTCAGTAATTATTTATTCGTTTCAAAGTCTAGGTATAGCCGCGTTATTCTGTAAGGTTTCTCAGCGTCGCACTTGATGTTCAGTGTCAGATTCAAAGATGCTAAATTGAGCTTTATTTTATCTGCATTACGTATCAATGTCCTACGATTGAAACCGACAATCGTCGCTGAGCAACCTTACATAACACGGCTGGTCTCGTCACGATTTAAGAACGTGTACCTTGTAAAGAGTAATAAAAATGATAAATTGTTAAGTTTCTTGTCGGTTCTTCTCAGCAAAAGTGTTAAAAATGATAAATTGTTGAGTTTCTTGTCGGTTCTTCTCAGCAAAAGTGTTAAAAATGATAAATTTTTAAGTTTCTTGCCGGTTCTGCTCAGCGAAAGTGTTCCGACCCCGGGGGTTACATATATAAACCTGTATAAGAATATATTTATTGTATTACTTGTAGAAAACTTGGCTTGATAAATCGGTGTCTCAAATCTTGGCCCAAATCTTAGCTAGTATTTTTGTGTCTTTCTGGAGATTTGAAGAAGTCTAATGAATTAAGATATTTTGAATTAAAAATTTTGAATTTTATTCGATAAGTTTATGAGTTTGCCTCTGTCTGGCGCTATACGCTCAGACAAAGATATAACCAGTTAGTTATTGCTATAAATTATCGCTTCAGCCTGTCATTTAGCCCTTCAGCTAAAATCTCGAGAAGCGTAGAAGGAAGGGCGGAGTGGTCGTGATTGTGTGAATAACGTGTATAAGATACTGTGTTATTGTTGGTCGTTTGATTGTTACTGTGATCCAATTTACTGATGGAGTCCCACTTGGTTCAAGCAAGCTACAAAAATTTCACGATATTGATTGTAAGAACCCATTTGTCTTTTCTTTGAGTGGGGCTTTTGGGAATGGGTGTCACCTCGCGGTCCCATTTTCCCCTCAAAATAAATTTTTAAATCATAGGTGGCGTTGGGTCAGCAAAGTATCGTAAGGGCCTGACAGGCTAGTCGCTGGGGGGGTCACGGTGAAGCATGTGAAGACATATCACGTGCACCCCCCCACTTAGCGAACAGGAGGTACACCTTGGAGTTTAGTCGGAGTCCGACATAAACCTCCCGCTGTGGTTGCTGTAAGCATAACGGAAAAAAAAAATTACGTGGCGTTAGGTTACCTACTTCAAACTGGAATATCTTTAGTCATTGATATCCTACAATATTGAACTAGAATCAATTTGTTCAAATATTTTTTGCTCTGTACTATTTATAATTTAGTTACATACATATGCTCACGCCTGTATTCCCCGAAGGGGTAGGCAGAGGTGTTGATATCACAACACCCACTTTTCACCGAATTTTGATTAAGTGCCAACGTGACAGAAGGTGAGTCTATCGCCATCTCAGGCACTATACATACGTCTTTGAATTACTTCTCAGAAATATGCAGGTTTCCTCACGATGTTTTCCTTCACCGTAAAGCATGTGGTGTGAAATAACTGTACATAAGTTTTTTAGAAAAACTCATTGGTACAGGCCCCGCTGGGATTCGAACTTGCGTCGCTTGCATAGCAGGCGACTGCTCAAACCCCGAGGCCACCACGGCCCTTTATAATTTAGTTCTGTACCATCTATAAGTATACCTTGTAAAGAAGAGACAAAAAATGTACCAATATTTTATATTGTCGTTCGCTAGTATTGTCCTTTATTTTTTTAAGAACGAACAGAAAATCTTCAGTATGTCGTATAAATTGCTCTCGAGCGCAGATACAATTACAACACAACACTTACTTACCATAAAGGTGGCACATAGACATTATGTTAATGTTTTCAAATTGCAGTAGATGAAGTGAAAGACGTAAGGAGACAATTTTACAAACAAGTATACAAACAATCCTACTTGCCAGTATGCAAATAAACATTCCATATTTGTTTTCCCTCACAGCTCTATAATTTCCAGTCCAAGCTTCGGTTCTCAAAACAAATATTAAAGAAACTACAAGAAAAAGGTACCAAACTTCACGCGGCCTCGGGCGGAATAATCATTTGCAATAATTATCTGCTTTACAGTCGTCACAAAATTGACTTTACACCAAACACCGCAATTAGGATGTCATGGGACGTCTTTGAGCTCGCGATGACAGCATTGACGTCTCCTCGGAGACACGATATAACTAAAACGACGTAAATACACGTTTACTGGGCTCAAATGACACGTTACGACCTTCACACGAGGGAGCGGAAAATTATACATTTTGTCGTAACTACTCGAAATTTTATAAACTATCGTGGGTTTTGATACGGTTTCTTTACTTTGGATACTTCAAGGAAGCTACTAGATCGTGATTTGTAAAAATTTCAAGTTCTCGTTAATTAATTGTAGCCCATATAGTAGGTATCTAATATTTATTATATTATTGTTTTAGTAGGTACCTGGTTGGCCGAGCTGTCTCTTTTTCCCACAAATAACAAAACTTTTTTCCACAATAGAAAAACAATTGACGATTTCACATAAACAAGAAAGTTTAAAAAAAACCGAAAAAAATCCGCACCGGTGTCATTGGGACTCGAACCGGCGTATAGTCTCTTGTTATTACCCGATAGGCTGGATGCCTCCCGTCTGAGCTAACATAACTTGGCAGATGTTGGCGAAATTTACCTTCGTATTGTAATGATCGTGTAGCAATTTTTCATTGCCTGAAAACATAATTAAAACGATGTTTTCTGAAGATGAAACCTAGCTAGATAATTTTTTTGCCTCTGAAACACAAAAAAAAAATGATGAAAGTCGTTGCAGCCGCTTGTGAGATTCAGATTCTATACATATTTATACAAGAATTGCTCGTTTAAAGGTATAAGGTTAAGAAAGAAAAAAAAATCACATAAAAAAAGTTTGAGGTACCAATGCATAGTATTTTGAATATGTAACCAATTTCTATCAATTTGGAGTACACAAAAGTGAGCTTGTAATATATCTCGCCATTATGCGTCTTAAGCTACATTGCGACTTAGGTTTTCAGTAAACCTATCTCTCCACTCGAATCCAAAAGCTTTCAGAAATGACAGGCAGGTAAATGTCCTCTCAACATCATCTCAGTGAACAAGCCCAACATTACGCCATAACGTCAAACTATCGACAGGTTTTGAAGCTAATCATAAATTACTCAATTAACTCGAGCGTATAATTAACTACGAACAAAATTTAATAATCAATCTACAAAACGAAAGTACAGTTAATCATAGAAAAGTATAGCTAAGTAAAAATTATGTATAAAAAATAATGAGCACATTAAAACAAGTGAGGCGTGTTTGGTGCGACGCCGGGCGGGGTGGGCCATTAAATAAACGGTCATACGACTATACATTCCGTCTGTTCGACGAGGTATTAGCGCGCACAATACCAAGTGCGACACTCACGCAATACCATCCTTATGAAAAAATGAAGGTCCTTCTGAAGTTAAGTTGAGCAAGTTGGCTGTAGTCAGAGCCCAAACCTTTAAGGTAGTATTTTTTTGCTACGGTTCTCAATAACATGGTGAGAATAGAGAGAGAGAGAGAGGAGTACTATGTTTCTTGACTGACTCTCCTCTGCTACCTACCACTTTTCTACCACAGGCTTATATTTACAGGACAATCTCTTTACAGGGTGAATAACCGCACGAAGGCATAGGCCTTTTCGGGTACTCTAAACATTCTGAATTTTATACAATTTACATGTCAAAGGTTAATGTGGTACATTTAAATAAGTAGTATCTACAAATGCAAAACCCTTAGTCTGTTTTCGTACTGTAATATTGTCTTTCTTAAGGCGTGGTGCCCTCTCGCTAGTTCCAGGGCCACAGATGAACAAGTTGCATAGATTGAAGATCGTGACAGATGTTCGTGTGAATTTGATAGTGAAATATTATGGTTGGAACTTGTCGTAACTACTGGTACGGTCTGTAAGGCAGCCTTGCGAAATGTAATTATAATATTTGGTGATTATTTGCCAACTTGTTAATTAGCTGTAACTACCAATCTAGGTCTCATTTTAGTGTCTTCTACGTGTTACGGTTGTGAAGCAATTGCATGGGTTTGCAGAAAAGTATTTTTGTTTTAATCAACATTGTTTCGTTGTTGGTGTTATGACGTTAGAGAAAACGTAGGTACTGTCTATACATTTCACCGACTCATTTTCAAGAAGCATTGACATTCATTAAGGGTGCCGAATCTGAAGAACATAGACAATTAAATGTTTCATGCCCTTAAAATTGATGCAGAACTTATTTAATGCCTAATTTTAGAAAACTATGTGGAATATTAACTTGACTTTTATAATAAAACTAGTGGACGTCACGCGGTTTCACCCGTGTAGTTCCCGTTCCCGTGGGATATAAAATATAGACTATATTAATCAGTGATTATGTAGCATTGAAATGGTGAAAGATTTTTTTTATTCGGTCCTGGACTTTTTGAGCCTATTCGTTACAAACATACATACAAATCTTTCCTCTTTATAATATTAGTATAGATAAACTTACATCACATATTTTTGATGTCATTATTTTCTTTTATATAATAGTGCTGTCATAATACCAATACCAGCAATGTGCATAGCGATGCAGCCTGCACGTTGCGCGTTGCATGCAATGTTTGAAACATGATATAACGCGCGTCCTTTCTCGACGCTGTAAAAATGCCTTTTGCATTCTCCTTTATACATCTTCATAGTATAAACATTAACCCGTAATGTCATAGGAGATTTTAAAAAAAAAAAAAATAATTAAGTATTAATTTGATTGGAAAATAGAAAAGATCTTTTTTGCTAACTATACTTTTAAGCTGCCGAAAATTTTGAAGACGTGTCAGTAGACGAAATAATCATATCGCTGGGCGATAGGGGGCAGAGTCGTGTGGCAAATGTGTCTAATATGTAATAATATAATATGTAGGTAGGCAGTGCGCTTTCTAATCACGAGCCACCGACTACGTGTGAGATGTTAGTTTTTTAACGTTGTAAATTATGTAATTTTACTTCAAGATCATTAGTCCTGTTGCACAGTGTTAAAAGCCGTATCCCTTGGCTAAATCATTCATAAAATAGACTATGTTTTAAAATAATTTTTAATCTACACTAATATTATAAAGAGGAAAACTTTGTATGTTTGGTTGTAATGGCTCAAAAACTACTAAACCGATATCAAACCATTGGATAGCTACATCATCAGCGAGTAGCATAGGCTTTACTTTATCCCCGTACTCCCACGGGAACGGGAACTACGCGGGTGAAACCACGTGAGGTCCGCTAGTATATGTATAATTTCGTAAACATTTAAATATTTCATTCTAACTTCGTACGTAGCCTCTACTGGCCGCGGGGTTTGAGCAGTCGCCTGCTACGCAAGCGATGCAAGTTCGAATCCCAGCGGAGCCTGTACCAATGAGTTTTTCTACAAACTTATGTGCAGTGATTTCTCATCACGTGCTTTATAGTGAAGGAAAACAGCGAGTCTAATCCTGCATATGTCTGAGAAGTTATTCAAAGACGTATGTACTTATAGTGACTGAGACGGCGATGGACTCACACTTTGTCACGTTACACTTCATATTCGGTGAAAAGTGGGTGTTGTTGTTACAACACTTCTGCTCACCCCTACGAAGACCCTTCCGGGATGGCGTGAGCATATTTATTTTATTTTTTTAAATATGCTTATAATTCTGTAAACTTTCGTAGCATTTCGCACAGTGGCATACAACGAAATATAAAATCAACCCTTACGCTGCGACTCGGGTCCCGTTAATTACTCGGATGATAGGTAAATATTAATGAGGCACTGATACCGACATGTTGTAGTCGACTTTTGGGATTTTGTGCCGCTTGTGCCTTTGTTAATTTAATAATGAATGCCGGTACGTGGGGATTAGACGCGATCACGTATAAAGTGCTAAGGTATGAGACTGTTTTGAGGGATAATTATCTTTTGTATACCTATGTGTATGGAACTTACGTATGAAAATAATAATTTTAAAGCCGCCATCCAAATAGAACCTAGCTAACTAAATTAGCTTGCCTGAGGTATAAATATAAAATTTGCCAGTTTTATAAGGTGTAAAAATATGATCACACTGTATCGTTTTGGGCAGCAAGTATAGAGCGCCAATTAACTTCTGCCAGTCTTCTTGGCACGATCCCGAGAGACACCGTTTTGGGCCATTTTTTTCTACTTGTAAATAGTTTTAAGTACTTTATTGTAAGCCGTGGTGGCCTCGGGGTTTGAGCAGTTGCCTGCTACGCAAGCGACGCAAATTTGATTCCCAGCTGGGCCTGTACCAATGAGTTTTTCTAAAAAACTTATGTACAGTGCCTTGCCTATTAGATATCTAAGATATTGATATTAAAATATAATTTGATCTATTTCAGAGAAAATCCAAGCTAATAAAAAATCCAATGAAATCATTAACTTTTTTAATGTAGAAGGATCGAAACATAAAGTAAAATCGATGCTTGCGTCCACCGACACAGGCACAAGCGCAATTTTGTCAAAATTCACGAGCATTAATATCAATATGTAGAGCAAAAAAGGGCCAGTAATATCCTCCGGGTCCCGGCTTTATTTATCAAAGCCGACCCCATAACCCTTTCATCGTTACGCGAATTAAATTTCTTTTGCCGTCATTTCCCATACATTATCTCGGTTAAAATCATAATGGCCGACGGGGGCCTACAAAGCCGCCGGTTGTTTAGGACCCGCCTTCATTAATGTTTGCCCAAGAATTTTATTAAAATGTAACGTTGCAGTTAAGGGTTAGGGGGTTTGGATTTTAAACTTTGCAGTTTTATATAAACGACACTAGACGTTAATGAGTGACTGATTTTTTTAATTAAAAAAAATTTCATTTAATAAAAACACCTACCTACTACATAAACATTATTACGTAAAATTTTTGTATCATTGTAGTGAATTTTTGATTTGAGATTGTGTTGTGATAATGTGCCGGTTATGTATATCTATACATCTATGTATAATCTATACAGATAAATAAAATTGAAGTGTCTGTTTGTAATTCTAAAATAACAGCTTTTCACTAAATGCATAATATAAAAGTACTATATATGTTACTGAAATAAAGAAAAAAATAATACCCCTTCTAATTTCGCGTAACGCTCATAACTCATGATGGCATCTGCACTAACTTATAACTTATTGTGATTTTCCTCGCTTCCCTCTATCCTATTGGGTTTGTAATTTTTTAATAACAACAAAAAAAATTTGAGAATTTCGAAACACTGTATAATGAGCATCATTTAGTCAGGACCAACTGGCGACTAGCATTATGATAACGAGTTTCCTTAACAAGGCTTTTTCTTCAGAAGTCTCGTTAGCGTGCGGACCAACTTGGAAAACACGAAA
This sequence comes from Watsonalla binaria, assembly GCA_929442735.1. Taxonomy (NCBI): domain Eukaryota; kingdom Metazoa; phylum Arthropoda; class Insecta; order Lepidoptera; family Drepanidae; genus Watsonalla; species Watsonalla binaria. Next base: position 7,590,172 of record OV838932.1, read on the forward strand.
AATATACACTTAGACTTAAGTTTAAGTCGTTTGAAACACACCGTATTAAGTTTGATATCAATACATCTACGTCATCCATATCTATACATGTAGAGCCGTACCTGAATAATTTATTGAATAAAATAACATCGAATCATAGATTATTCTAACATAACATAACTAAAAACCTTTAAAATATAATATTTCTGAGAAGTAATTCAATGACGTATGTAAAGTGTCTGAGACGGCGATGGACTCACCATCTGTCACGTTGGCACTTAATCATCTTCGGTGATAAGTGGGTTTTGTGATTACAACACCTCTGCCTACCCCTTCGGGGAATATAGGCGTGAGCATATGTATGTATGTATATTTTTAATAATCTGAACATATAACTTGAAAAAAATAAACATAATGCGACAAAAAATCTAGATTGCTTTCAAATTCTAAACGTTATATTTATAACATTGTCGCGGCTTTACGTTGTTACTTAGTGATCAATATATTTATCCTAAAATAAATCATCGCCGTCTCAGACATTTTACATAAGTCATTGAATTACTTCTCAGAAATATGCAGGTTTCCTCACGATGTTTTCCTTCACCGTAAAGCACGTGGTGTGAAATCACTGTACATAAGTTTTTTATAAAAACTCATTGGGTACAGGCCCCTCTGTGATTCGAACTTACGTCGCTTGCGTAGCAGGCGACTTCTCAAACCTCAAGGCCGCCACGGCTCTATCTAAAAATATCTTGATAAATTTTAATGGCACGCAAAAATATACTCTAAATTAAAAGTAATAAGAGCCATAAAACCAACACTTCCTGCCCAAAACATGCAACAAATCAAACAAGACGAGTCTCCAAAGAATTTGTGCCCGAAATGAGCGAGAGTCCAAATATTTGAGATTATTTCTCCGCGGTACCGCGGGCACCTAGGTTCCCCCCAAGTCGTTAGCTACCGTCTACAATATTTGCATAACTCATTACGTTGCATCCATATTTAATTAGGATATTTCCTTCTTTGCTCCTTCGGGGATTCTCGGTGATGTTGCTGGTTTAAATACTGATATTGAAATATTAAATAAATTTAATACAAATAATAATTAAGTAAATACTGATGGAAATAATTCCTGATAGTCTATATATTTTTAAATCAAGCTTTTATGAAAATGTTGATAAAACAAAAGCATGCCTTTCTAGTTTATACCCATTCTGTGGTACATAATGGGGAGAACATAATCAGTCCAGCATCTTGGATGATCGGGACTGATGAGGACAGGATCTGTTGGAAAAGTGGAAGGCTTTTATCCAGCATTGGGAGACAATAGGCTACTCTCTAAACTCAATCTAAAAGATATCTCTATTCGATTAGACTTAACAAAGTACAAGTTGAATTTTACAAAAAGCTTTGATATCTATACTACTTGCGGAATCATTCGAAAGTTTCTTCAAATTGACCTCTCACTACATCCAATCCTGTAAAATGATACTCACTAGGCCCGTGAATATCTTACAAAAACTGATTACTAATAAAATGATTACTATAAATTATAATAAAACCTTTATCTTTTTAGTGACGTTTGTGTAATATAACTTTTATAATGGTCCAACAGCTCCCTGGCCTTATCCCATACATTGTTGGGGTCGGCACTTGATTCAACCCAATGTGGCTAATCACCTGCGACTGCCATCTGACCTTTGGAAACTCTACGAGGATTTTTATAATGGTGTTGAATGAAAAAGACATTACACCGAGTACGCCCATTGTTCCCCGATCGCGGGTGCTACTTGAAATCGATTGCCATTTAATTCGGTCCCCACTCGCCCCCAGTCTAAGGAGCCAAACATTGCTAATGGCTGTGCAAATTTAAATCGGCTGCTTTCGTTCAAGTTTTAATTGAAGCCTATTCAAAGTTGGCGAACAACAATTAAAAATTCTAATAGATTTTTCAAGTTCGTTTTAAGATGGAATTAATTTTGTAATAGGAGAGCCGAAATTATTGAAATTCTTCAACTAAGTAGTTGAAAGCGTATTATACAAATTATTGAAAACTAGCATGCCCTGCGGTTATAATTTAATTCCCGCGGAACCCTAAATAATTTTTTTAAAGCCTACTTTTTAGCTATCCAGTGAAAGTCCTGTTAAAATCGTTCCAGCCAGTTTATAGATTACCCGGAACAAACAGACAGACAGAGAAAAAATTGCTGAATTTATTTTTTATGTCATATATTGATAGTTTCATATTATGCATTTAGTGAAATGCTGTTATTTTGGAATTACAGACACTTCAATTTTATTTATCTGTATAGATGTATAGATGTGTTTAAGCGACGCATGTTCGAATCTCAGCGGCTTGCACCAATGAGTTTTTCTATAAACATAGTGCAGTAATTTCGTCCCACGTGTTTAACGGTGAAGGAAAACATCGTGAGTAAACCTGCATATGTCTGAGAAGTATTTCGAAGACATGTATAGTGTCTCAGACGGCGATGGATTCACCCTCTGTCACGTGGGCACTCAATCATATTCGGCGAAATGTGCTTACCTCTTTGGGGGGCCGTTCTGGGATGGCGTGAGCATTATTTAAAAAAATCTGCACGTGGTCGTCATCTAGTATTTAAATGTTGAGAAGTAAAATCCCCTCGATTGACAAAGTGCACTTTGGCTCTAGGATTACATACAAAATGGCAGTTAGCCCATTCCAGTCCACCCATAGCCAACGAACTATTCAACACCAACTTATTACTACCAAAATGTTAAACCACACCAAACTAAATTATACTCTAAATCGAAGTCATAAGGGTTATGTTTCTATTATTGGTATGTAAATGTAGTTGTGCGTTCTGTTCGATATTTGAATTGAAAGTGGATGGATATAGAGCGGCATGTACCCCCGTGGACGGTATGACGGTATTGACAAGTGCACTTAGCGCGCGGATTATGAAATGGTTTATGTGTGTGAGTGGATGTGTGCGTGTGCATTTCGGTGTAAATCTGATGGGCTTATGTAGTATGAGGCAAGATATTAGAAGAATTATAGGAATCATTTTTTGAAGTGTTATTATATATTATAGAGTGTAGTACAGCGGAACGAACTAATGCCTCGAATCATACAATTTTGAAAATCATGTTATATTTTGTGTTCAAAATTTACGGATTATTTTATTGGTTATCCTTACAGCTGTGTCCTGTGGTTTCACCTGCGTAGATTTCATTTGATTCCCACGGACACTAAATGTTTTTTTTTAAATAGTAGCTTAAGTTGTTCCTTGTAACATTAGCTATCTGAAACCGATGAAAGTCCCGTCAAAATCGGTCCAGCCGTTTCAGAGTTTACCCGAAACAAACAGACAATTTTATTAATCTGTATGTAGTATGTATGTATGTATAGATGTATGTGTAGAAGATTCAAAGACAAATTTTTTACAACTCTCTTTATGAACAGTGTAACTTAAGTGAATTATTTTATTTACGTAACATAAATGTGCGTTATATTTGATGAGTTTTAATAGAAATGTTTTGTTTCCTCTTTCTTGACGGATATATAAATATTTTGAAGCCTTCCTGTCTAACGTTGATTGACCAAATATATAATTTTTATTAATATAAAATGTATCACTCTCACATAATACCGTCCATGATGACACGCGGCCATGGATTGAATAGTCGACGGGTTTTGTCATGGAAATGATGGAATTACATCCCCGCACTATTTGTATGTCCCCTGTGTACCAATGGTATGGTACATAGGGGTGCTATGTGAACTTTATTTTTGAGTGGGGTTAATATGGCTGTTTTAAAAAGAGAAGCATGCACGTGCGGTCGATGTTGGACCTAAAAGTAGATTTGCTTGACTTTGTAAAAGTTTTTCCTCTGGGATTTCGTCCGGGAATAAGTGATCACAATATGTAAGTACTGCGGCGTTATTCTGTAGTTTCTCAGCGTTGAACTCGACGTCAAGCGTCTCTTTCCAAGATAGAAAATGTATACATGATACATCTATACTAACATAGGTACTAATAATATTTTAAAGAGGTAAGGTTTGTATGTATGTTTATAACAAATTGGCTCGAAAAGTACTAGACCGATTTTAAAAATTATTTCTCCATTTGAATGCTAAATGATCACTGTTTAATATATGCTACGTTTTATCCCACGGGAACGAGAACTACGCGAGTGAAACCGCGTAACGTCCGCTAGTAGACGATATTTCAATTTCATATCTTTGAAACCGAGTGCGACGCTGAGAATCCTTACAGAATAACGGGGCAGTAACTTTTTTGTTTTTTTTTGTTGACGAGGTGGAAACCTTCAAAAGGTCCCCGACCGCTCTGGCAGAGGCAGATCAGGGTATTTGGGATTCTTATCGCACAAAAACCTCCCGGTGGCCATCCTCAGTGCTCAGGGGGGACTCCGGGTACTCTGATAGAACGCACCGGTGTCCCCCACACTTTGCTGGGGCACATCCCTGGGGACCTCGCTGTACAAGGCAGCTACCTAACTCAAGAATAAAAGTATGATTGTACATGTAAACGATTTCATTTGCGAGTTAGAGTGGTGTCGCGAAATATGTTGATTTTTTTCGAAAGCGGGTCTTGTAGGATTCTAAAGATAGCGGATAAAATATGAACAAATGCTTACATGGGGTGCTGAAGTTGAAATGGATATCAGTACCCCTATCACGGGTTTGCCACCGTTTTCGTAATCTATACTGACTAGCGTCTCCGCCGAATATTAGTATGAGAAATAGTGCAGCGACTCCCAGCGGTGACGTGAACAACTAAAATATCTCATATAAATATTGCGAGTGACGCTAGCTAGTATAGATTACGAAAACGGTGGTAAACCCGTGATAGGGGTACTGCATAGGTAAGCGCTTTACAAACACACTACACGATGTTACGAAACAAGCAAAAGGCACCGTGCTAAAGATAACCAGTGGATAAACTATTATTACTAATATAAAATCGCCAGTGTCAATAGAGATGAATTCCTTTGAGTAATAAATCTAAATTGCCGTTCAAGCGATTTGAATCCTTAGGACAGTAAACTTAAGGTTTAATTTAGATGTTATATAGAAGTATGTGGATCAGTAATCCATGATCACTCGAGATAGCATATAAGATTCCTTGCAATAAATCAATAGATAGAGTTTATATCTAGTTCTAAGAGCCGAGATGGCCGTAGTGTTTGAGCAGTCGCCTGCTACACAAGCGACGTAAGTTTGAATCGCAGCAGCCTGTACCAATGACTTTTTCTAAATATTGTGTATTGTGATTTCACACCACGTGCTTTACGGTGAAGGAAAACATCGTGAGAAAACTTATGTCTGAGAAGTAATTCTAAATACGTAGGTATATAAAGTGCCTGAGATGGCGATAGACCTACCATCTGTCACATTGACAGTTAATCATCTTCTAAAACAGCTCTATATATTTCCTCGCTTCTGAGTGACGCACTTGTAGCAATAAGATTACCGTGACGTTTGGAACATTCAGTGAGCTACGGGTTAAATTTAACCCACCGGGGGCGCCACCGTCATGACGTTATGACGTCGGACACAAGGATTGCTTTGTAGCTCGGGGGCTTACGGTCTGGTGGATGTGATATGACACGACACTAAATGTAAAGATGGACCCCCATATTACAAGCCATTGCTTACGTTAATCTTTGGTTCAAAATTATTTCATCTCTTTTTGTAATACGGATTTCAAAAGGGGACTAAGTTTTGGACTAGGTTTAAACCATATCTGTAATTTTTATTATACATAATACTAGCGGACGTCACGCGGTTTCACCCGCGTAGTTCCCGTTCACGTGGGAGTACGGGGATGAAATATAGTCTATGTTACTGGCTGATGATGTAGGTATCCATTGCTGAAATAATTTTTCAAATCAGTCAAGTAGTTTCGGAGCCTATTCAATGCAAACAAACAAACATATAATAAAACAACCAAATCTTCCTTCTTTATAATATTAGTATAAAAGTAAGGGGGTTAAGGCTTTTGTTTATGATTTCATCAATCGGTACTTTGAATTCGATCCGACAGTTTGGTTCATGGAGCTCCATACAATTCACTCTATCAATTAGTCTATCCACTGTATGTCCTAGTGGCCTACCAACTTCTCAGCTTTGAGGTTCATTTTGGTATCGTTGAATTAAACGTTCAAGCTCAAGGAGTTCTTAATACGCGCTGTGTAAACGATCATATTTGGCCCTCTGTCCTTACACCTTACTCACTATTCTCTATTTCGAGGTATTTGCAGGTTTTCACTGTATTTAAAGTGGTATTTAAATATGTGAATACGCCTGGAAGGAAACCGGCCTTACGTAAGTGCTTATATTCTGCCTCCATTCCCAATCAAGGCAAATCACGGTAAACAGGAGACCATGAAATCGAACCCATACCACCCCCTTATTTACCAATTACGTATTTTTTGTTTGCGCCTTATGGGGTCAGCGTTTTAATTCAAACAGGGGGACGATTTTCGATGACGTATTAATGTTATATAGGATGAAGAATTTTTATTTAGTGTTTTAATTTTTTTTTCATTATACCTACTTGCCGTTTAATGGTCAACGGTTGCGTCTTCAACAAACCTACCTGAATAGTTTGTTTCAGGGAATCAATTTAAGTCAGCTCAATTTCCCTGACCTTGACTTTGAAGCTCGTGTTGTGACATCACTGCTCATAAGATTCTTTAAACGATTTTGTCCCACACTACTAGGATTTGTACTTTCGTCGTTAGCGTGGCAGGCATTAGGGCAAACAACTTCTTAACTAAACCTAGCTAGATACATCAATCAATACTATTATAGGTGTCGTTGATCGCGTCGCGCAATACTCATAGAAATACTACAGCATTGAGGTCAACGCTCAAAACTCTTGACGTCACCTGGAGGCCTATCAACATCGGCTTAAGTAGAACGTATTTAGTAACATAAATCAATCACGTGACATGTGATCATGTGACGAAGCGTGAGGATAATGTTACTTTGTCTACAGGCCTTGAGCTTTGTAGTTTAGTATATTGTACCGTAAAATTAAATGTCAAAGCTATGAAGATCTTAATACACGCTGCTCAAATAATAATAATTGACCTCCTTTAATAGTAAATTTACGTATGGAAAAATATCACCATATTTCAAAGCATCAGTTGCATCAGTCACATAACTCAACTCTCTAACTGGCGATAGCTCATTAAGGGCCAAAACACGGTCCCCTGGTCCTTCCGACCAACACACCAATAACGTCCCTTGCGAGGGTAGTTATTATTTTTAATCCCTTAATGGCTGCCCAGATTTCATTACGGGGGTTGAACTGATTAAAAGGGTGGGACGGTTTTTTATTTTTCGATATTTGAGGGTTAATGGAGGCGGTTTGGATGTATGTGAAGGGACCGTGATGGGAATGTGTGAGGGAGGTTTCGTAATATATTATGACATGAATTGTTCTTTTAATGAAACAATGTGCTCAAGTTAGGATGATCCTTAATACTTCAATATAGTGACAAATAACTAATATAAAAAAAACTAAGGCAGACATTAAAAAGGAGAAAAAGAGGTTTTTATCATAATATGAAAGAGATTCAGACGGTAGAGAAACTGCAAATTGAAAAGGCTCAGGTGAAATTAAGCTGGGATTAATTTTAATTCATATTTTAATCTAGCCCTTATAAAGATTAACTAGTCCACATCGTATTGTTTTCAATCAAATAAGTATCCTATCACCAGCGTTGCCATCTCTCCTTATTTTTAAGTAGGTCTACGTATTTTAGGCCTCTCCTGCAAAGCTACTAACTCCAGTCCAGAATCTATTTATTTTGTAACATATCTATAAAACAGATCACATTAAGCTAAATGTTCGTAATTACTAGTAAGTACCTACACCTTTCCACAAAAAAGTAGTTTAGCGTCCCGTTTCATAACAAGATAATAAATACTAACTGCGACTTTTTTTTTTAGTTATTATATATAGGTACCCAACCAATCTGATGAAATAAGTAGATCTACGAACTTTTCATAAGCAATTTTTAAGCATGTCTACGCATTTTTCAAAATTATAGTTGGCAACACTGAATGTCACACAAAAATTGCAAATGTCTCCATTAGCATTCATAGCACACAAAATATTCCGAGTAACTAACTTTGCTAAATCATACAACTTAATACATTTTTAAAAAGTAACTCCACCTTTACCGCGGCGCCGACACATTACAAGCGTATTGTTATTTTAAAACCTAGTATACTAACAACGATAACCCGTAAAAGCTCCCCAAGTAGGGGGTAAACATCTGAAGGTGGTCTTTGCGACCGTCATCTAAACAACATTAGCTATGATACATTGGCAGGGTTAAAAGGACGTAAGACATTTGAAATTGAAACTCAGTTATGACATTTTGAACTGAGACGTTGGGAAAGTTTTAAAGGAGTGCACACACTGTCGGCGAGGCAAAGGTAAAGTGTGTGTCGATGTGATTAGTGGTTAGCGAGGACCTCCGGGCTGTGGCGCTTCGTCACTTCGCTTCATTAGTTTAGTTTTAAAACGGACAAACTTACATTGTTGCAATCCAGACTCAACTTAATTTTTTTAACACTTGTACTTTTATGCTCCTAAGTAATTTTTGATAAATAGGTAAATATACCAATGATTTCGCTATGTTTACACTATTTTGTAAATACGCTGATGCATGAATCGTCACGCTTAAATTAAGGATTAATTAATCCACGAAGAGCTAAGCACAGTTGCTATTGCACATATCATTCGATCAGCGAAGCTAAGCAATCTTAACCCTAGCCAGTAATTGGGTGGTGAACGCCCGAGATCCCTCCGTGCCTCGGAGAGCACGTTGAGCCGTCGGTCCTGGTTGCCAATTTATCATCTTTGACAGTCGTTACAGGTCAGTCGGAGGCCAAAAATTGTCTGAAAACTGGTTTAGCCCAGATCACAGATGTACGAAGCGACTGACATGCTGATCACCTGATCAGCTGCATCGGGTTGAATCAAGAGCCGACCCCAACGATGTATGAGATAGAATAGATAGGCCAGGGAGATGATGACACGGCTACCTGCGTAACCCTTATTTACATCTCATGACAAAATCATAAACCCGTTTATTTGCAAAACTAATATACAGAATAACACTAAAACACCGGTTCCCATCGTTCGGTATCCTGTGTCCACAACACAAGATAAACATTGACTGAGAGAACTCCGGTAGCTTTTAAACAGTTTGCTCGCTCCTCGCTAATAGATGTCCCGGTACATCACTAAAACGTCAAGAGATTTTTTTTTAATTTTTTCAAATATGGAATGCGAAAAAGATCTTGTGAGGTTAGTGTGTAATGAACTTAGTTTTATTTTAATAATTTTCAACTATGCTCGTTTTAAGCTACGCGTATTAACTACTTCTTAGCTTAGACGTTTACATTTGGCATCATAAAATTAAATATTCAACACCTTGCTAAATGTGCCCCTTATCTTATATCTTTAAACGAGCAATTCTTGTGAATCTGAAACGGCTTCAACGATTTTCATGAAACTTTGCTGTAGAAAACAGGCTGCTAAAAATCTATATCGTAGGTAAATAGTTAAAATTTTCACTCAAAAATTAGACAAAAGAACGTCTATAACTATATCAATTTGCAAGTTGCATAATCTGTTATAAGTGATACACAGATGTACTTCTGTCATAGCGAATACCAACATTGGACTTAATCGAACACGTATTACAAAAACACCAATAATATTTCCAGAGACAATGGTGAGAAAAGGGAGTACTTTGTGGGTATTTTAAAATTAACTGCTGAATAAACAATGGCCGAAATATCATAGATCTTAAGACGGAAATGGCCGAAAAGAGGTATTTTGTTATATTTATGGCGTATTCTGTTGGCACCCCATTAAAGATTTTGATTTTTCTCATGTGATATTGTTCGATAATATAAAACTTGTGCTATTAAAAATATGGTTGAAACGAAGACTAGACTAAATTATGCCCATCCCTTTTTGAATCCATATCACAGAAAGAGATGGTGCTAATTTTAAACCAAAGACTATCTTAGTCTAAGTTTTGTAATAAAAGATTTAAACTTCAAGTTAGAAAAGCCATTGGTCGATAAATTGATCTTACGCAAGCGACTCAAGTTCGAATCCCAGCGGGGCCTGTACCAATGAGTTTTTCTAAAAAACTTATGTACAGTGATTTCACACCACGTGCTTTACGGTGAAGGAAAACATCGTATACATAATTCTGAGAAGTAATTCAAAGATGTATGTATAGTATCTGACACGGCGATGGACTCACCATCTGTCACGTTGGCACTTAATCATCTTCGGTGAAAAGTGGGTGTTGTGATTACAACACCTCTGCCTACCCCTTCGGGGAATACAGGCATGAGTATATGTAGAAAACCTCAATTTTACCACGAGTACGAAAGAGTCGTTAGCTTAACAGAAGTATAACACCAATATCAAACTGCCGAGTAAGGTGTTGCCTAAACAGTAAGTCCAACACAATTTAATGGTATTATTATATTATGACGGCAAGATCAGTGGCCAAACGCCGTGCTGGTCGCAAAGACCCACGGATAAAAACTGTTTTAACCCTTTAAGACGTGCCTTAAGTGTCCAATTAGCGATGCAGTGTTAAAACGACCGCGGGGACATTGGCGGCCCAAATACACTGACCGTACAAAGAGGTATTGATGCATTTTTGTAGAGTTATAACTGGTAGAATTGGAATGAGATACGAACTGCAGTTCAAACGGTGGAACAGGTACCAGTAGGTCTAAAAAGGCCATTTTGGGAGAATCATAATGTGATCCGAATATTATTCATCATCCAAATGACAAAATGATCACTTAGCTCCAATTCATATTGTGATTCAAGAATTATTACAATAATTGTGGATGTTAGTCCCTAACTAACTTTTTATGATGCTATTTGTCACAAAAGCAATTCATATTTTGTGGTCCATTTTAGGAATTTTCATAGTAAAGTGTGAAATTCACCTGGGAATTCCGAAATATTATACATTCGTGAATCATAATATGAATTGCACATAAGTGATCATTTTGTCATCAAGATGCCGTTATGATTCTCCAAAAGTGGCATTTTTAGACCTACATAATCATGAATAATAGACAATAGTACATTGGATATAGTATTTGATGACGATAATGATGAGAAACATCTAACTGAAGTACAAATGTCAATCGGAAATAGTCTAGACTACTAATCTAGATTATAAAGAGGAATGTTTTGTATTTTTGTGTGCATGTTTGCAATGAATAAACTCAAAAACTACTGTGCCGATTTAAAAAAATCTTTCACCATTTTAAAGCTACATCATCAGCGAGTAACATGGGCTATATTTTATCCTCGTGCTCGTTCGGGTAAAACCGCTAGTATATGATAAAGATAATGATCGTAAATAATATGAAGTCTTTATTAATGTAGATGTTACGACGGAAGAATTAATTAGCATGAGTTATATTATGAGAATTCAACAAATTGTTAATATATCAAATCATTTTCTGAACGTTTTAAAACCACAGAATCACGTTCCCAAGTTCTTATATTCAGCCGTCCGTAAAAGTTGAGTCCTTAGATAGTTTTTTAGAAAAACTGTGACCACTTTTTCCGACTAATATTGATCTTGAACGTGCTTTACCCATCAACTATTATGGGCAATTAAGTGTGTTGAGTAAATTTTTGAACATATCAGGAACTTCTGTCATATCATGAACTCTTCAAGGCGGCATCACAAGGAAGTCTGTCACAGTACAATGCAAAATGGCCTCTTTGTCCGTTGTTGTCCTTTTTAATTCGTGACTTTTATGCGGCAAAGTGATTCACTTGGCTTTTCTACCATTCTTTGTGCCGTCTTATTAATCCTTATTACAACGTCATCAAGGGCGATTTCTTAAATAATTTACGCTTTAAGTACGCCTGTTGGATGCCCACTGAAGTCACCGAATTCGTTTTATTGGGAGCGTCCCGGATGACAAAAAGTGCAGTAAAAAACCCTGAAGATTTATAAGTGTGTGAGTTTTGGAAACTGTTTTCAAAGCAATGCAAGTACTCAGAATTCGTCAACTCCTGTTAATTAATACTGAAAGCAGTGGTTTTGCAAGTATTATTTTATTCATTCAATCAATTCGATTTTTGATTCTACATCCTACAGTATTTTGAGGTTATCATCCGAGGAGCTGATAAGAAAAGGGCTTCTATAGTGGGAAGTGTTTAAAAACAAGTATTTAGATAAATATATCTTCACAATTATGGAAATTGTCGTCACTAAGCTATCAAAGATACTCAAAAATATTCTATAACGCAATATATTATGCAAATGAAATGCTTTTCGTCAAACTTTAAATTTACTTAAATCACAACATTGTGATGCCTGTACAAAATTTCAGAAAACAAAACAAATATAAAGTTATTAGTGAGAGATAGCCTAAGGATTAATGAAAATGTTAAGACTTATGCACCAAATAAATTACCACCTGTTCAGAACTGCCTTCTTGGAATAACTGGCAAGAAACTACCTACTTATATTAATTGTGGAGGAATTTAAATGCTGTAAGAAGATTAGTAACTTCTGAAGATCCTTGAGGTATTGACATTAAATTCTTATAAATTACGCATGTAAATATGCCTCTAGTTTTTAAATCTAATAAAGCATTATAACAAACCATTCAATGATAATAAAAGACATCTAACAATCCATAATAATCTATTTCACAATAACTTGTGTATTATTACATCAATTCACACCAATTAGCAGATAGCTTCAGTGCCAAGTGCTAACTGACATATCACAATGTTTGTGACAATTGACGACAATAGAACAGCGCCTTTTACTAAATCATCGATTACAATTGAGCTTCTATCTTCTAGGGAATAAAGTTTATGTTTCTTTGGATACTCTGGTTGAATGACATGAAAATTAGCACACAGATTTCGTGTAGTGCTAACTATAGTGTAATGTATGTATGGTATCTGTATGGAATTTTGTCCTGTGTCGCTTGTTTGATGTTGACCTTACGATTGTTGGTCACGATTGTCAGTTTTTCAATGGCATTGTCGATTATGATGTACTTAGTTTACTCTTGATGCTTGTATGTAGATGATGTTATCATATTATGTAGGTAGTAACGGAAAGTAAAACTCGCTTACTAACACGTTCTTTAATGTGTAATAACGCATAGCTGTTGTTTGATTTTCGCTTATAAATATTCTTCTTTGATTCCTACATCAGTACAAATCTTTTTCCTTTTCTCTTTTTGAGTTAAGTATCTTGTTCCATACTCAGGTATTTTGCATTTTATTTGTTAATTGCCATCAAAGAACTATTGCCATATATTGCAATAAAATTTTGCAGTAATTTTAGTTTTTTTTAAATATGTATTTACCCATTTCAATCTCGCATTCTCAACTTCTTTGGACATGTGTCGCGACGTGGAGACGCATTCATAGAGCGTCTGGTGGTGCAGGGTAAATTCGAGGGTACTAGGGCACTGAGATGGATGGACCAGATTAAGGCTGTGATGGGTGTTCCTACTATCAACGAATGCTCCCGTAAAGCAGCAGGTCGAAATAAATGGCGCCGTTTTGTTCAGCAAGCCACCAATTCTGACATTACGACCACGACCGCTCTGCCAAGAGGTTAACGATTGAGAAGAGAAGATGTACCCATTGATTCCCTAGTTGATACGAAGTCTCTAAGACACTTAGTCTATTTCAAAATGTTGACTCTCTATTAAGTCCAATTATTTACCAGTTCCTTTTATGCTCAAGGCCGTGCCTACCATGAGCTCTCATGAGTAATGTAAACTCAAAAAACTGATGTATATGACGTGTATAAATCTGTCACTATCACACAGACGCCGAGCTATAATACCAATAGAAGCTCTTGATAAAATTACACACTTTCTTAATATTTCCAAATTTCTACCAAATCTACGAAACAAAACACTGGGTAAGAATCGACACCATCAAGATACACCTATCACTCTATTACACCATTAACAGTCGCAAATTTAGTAAAGTCTCTCAAATACGCCCCTACTATTGAAATAGTTCAGCAAAGAGTTATGTTGGGGGATCAAGTTAGACTGGTGATGATAATGTTCTGTATTATCGGTCGTTGACACGCAATGCGAGAATTATGGGGTCTTGAGTCCAAGACATTTATGATATTAGACATTTTGGATATTAAATTGAAATTATGAATTTGGAAGGTTAAGTGATTCCATTGTTATTATTGTTATGCCACGCGGTTTCACCCGCGTAGACTTCATTTCACGGAAACCTATTTTTTTACTGCAAGTCCTATTGAAATCGATCCAGTCGTTTCAAAGATTTGCCGGAACAAACAGACCGATAGACTGACGGAGAGAAAAGTGTTTTTCTACTCTGTTCAGAACTTTGTTAATCCCTTTTTCGCGAATAAATTTTCGCAGAACTTCCCGGGTTTCTCCCAAAAATACTCTAGCTAAGTACATAGGTATACGTTAAGATAGCTATGTAATAGGATAGATCGTAACTCGATAGCGGAGTCCCCAACCAACCCTTTGGCAACGTCACCCTCAATTTGCAAAACAAATTAGTGAGCCTTGACTACAGACGCCGTGATTTCATTGTGTATAGATATACAATGAATGTATATCAGAGGTTTACTTAGTGATATGTACATTTTTGGTAAAATGGATTTAGATGCATTGTTAGAAAGTAATTGGTTCTTTTTTAAATTTCAAATGTCACAATTATGGATGCCTGCTACGCAAGCGACGCAAGTTCGAATCCAAGCGGGGCCTGAACCAATGAGTTTTTCTAAAAAACTTATGTACAGTGACTTCACACCACGTGTTTTACGGTGAAGGAAAACATCGTGAGGAAACCTGCATATTTCTGAGAAGTAATTCAATGACGTATGTAAAGTGTCTGAGACGGCGATGGACTCACCATCTGTCACGTTGGCACTTAATCATCTTCGGTGAAAAGTTGGTGTTGTGATTACAACACCTCTGCCTACCCCTTCGGGGAATACAGGCATGAGCATATGTATGTACAATAATGGATTTTGCTCTTTGAACCGTCGAATAGAGTGAACAAACTATAATACAGGGATGATTGAATAAAATGAACATTGCACTAAACGACCTAAGTGACGACGTTTGAACGTGCCAATACTAAGAGCGCATGTGAAAATAAAAAAAAAATTACATTGGGTGCATGTGCCTTGGAGTTTAACATGCCTACTTAGTAATAAGTATGTGTCTTGTATGGAGCGACCGTATACGAATACATACGTAGTCCACACTTCGCGCTCAAAATTCGTGACTGCACTAAGGAAGGTAAACTGCATGAAACAGTAAGAGCTGGTTACTACGAATAGCGCAACTAGTCCGGCTTAAAAACTTGATGAATCTTTACTTCTATGCTACAATTATGAAGAGGATAGATTTGTATGTAAGTATGTATGTTTGTAACGAATTGGCTCTAAAAGTAATGGACCGATTTGAAAAATTCTTTCAGCAATGGTTAGCTGCGTCATCAGCGAGTAACGTAGGCTATATTTTATCCCCGTACTCTCACGGGAACGGTAACTACGTGACGTCCGATAGTGTACTTATAAAGTAATCATATTTCACTTAGCTTAGAGGTTTAATAATTAATATCTGACACAACCCTATCATGATATTGTAGGGCTGCGCTCGTACCATCTAAACACTAATTAGGTAATCTGATAATCCGTCTAAATTGTAATGGCACATGACTAATTAATACCTCGTTATGAATAGTATTGTATTAATGACCTAGGGAGGGGAGGAATATATACTTAATTAATACCTGGTAGGTAAGTGTACTAGTAGTGTAGGTACTTATACGAAATCTGATACTAATATAATAATGCTTATGTTTGTATGTTTATTTGTGATATTCGTCGAAGAAGGCTAGGCATATCGCACCCTCAGAGCGATAAAGGCTCAATTC
The DNA here is from genome assembly GCA_929442735.1 of Watsonalla binaria. Taxonomy (NCBI): domain Eukaryota; kingdom Metazoa; phylum Arthropoda; class Insecta; order Lepidoptera; family Drepanidae; genus Watsonalla; species Watsonalla binaria. The sequence continues at coordinate 7,606,158 of OV838932.1, forward strand.
ATAAATCAAATGTTTTTGAAAATAGCAATCATATATCGGCCGGCAAGTTTGTATTTTTATTGACGGTAATTATTTTACTAGTTTTAAGTACAATGAGACTTTTTTTATATTTTTATAGTAAAGTTTAGGTTGCGATATGTCACGCTGCCACACATTGAAGCGACACTAAAATAAAATCTTACAAAAGCTTGTAACATCTTACTTAATTATCCATATATAAAGTAGATAGATATAGAGCCTTGGAGTAGATACATATAGGGTTTGAGCAGTCGCCTGCTCCGTTCGAATCCCAGTGGGGCCAGTAATTCAAAGACCGTCTTGTGCCTGAGACGGCGATAGAATCACCACGTCACACTGGCACTTAATCATCTTCGATGTAAATGCGTTTTTTTATTACAACACCTCTGCCTACCCCTTCGGGGAATACAGACGTAAGTATGTATGTAGTTTAAAGTGATAGTTAATTCATCAAGTAAGGCTAAGCACTGAGGCCAATACTTAGGTACAAAGTTTCAATGTAAAATCTTACGGGAAAAATATCTTATCACAGTTAGAGGTTTTATGTCTGTGTAACTTATTTATCATAGGTGAAAAATTATTATTTATAATGTTTATTTTTTGAGAAGGGAATCACAGTGTATCATAATGAAACACGATTAATAACAAAAATCCTTCTAAATCTAAGCTTGCAGTCGCTATCAAACTCACCAGCTGTTAATTCCCATGAGACGAGACATCATCGTCAGACTAACACAGCCTTTACATTATCTAGGTGATTCGTGATTTCGGCAACTTACCTTCTTCCTCCTGCCCTTATTCTATGTTATCTGTGATCAGCGTAACGTGTTCTCTTCCATTCCTGTCTATCAGCCGTCATATCTGTATTCACTCCCTTAGCCATATCATCTTTCACACAATGCATCTATCATTCTTTAGGTCTTCCTCCCCCCTTTTAAATTTTTTTTTGTAGGTAATAAAATATAATTACAATGATCTATAATAATTATTAAGTAATCAGTTTCCCGCTGCGTACTTTCTTAGAAATATGTGGGTACTTATAAATTTTCGAGCGGTTTTTAAATTTGATATTGTAGAAAGATTTACAAGGGAAAGTTGCATAAATAATTTATAAATATTTTATGGATGGTGCCTGCATAATAAATTATACGAGAATTTATGCATATATAAGAGTGTATGTAGGTTTACCTGAAGGAAGTAATCGAAAATCATTATCCTAATTAAAGAAACATACCAGCTGTGCCCTGCGGTTTTACCCGCGTAGACTTAATTTTATGGATGGCACGCGGATCCCTGATTTTTTTTTTTTGAATAAACGTAGCCTATTTTATTCCTTGTAATATTAGCTATCTACCGGAAAAAAACCCGCTAAAGTCAGGCCAGCCGCTTTGGAGATTAGCCGGAACAAACAGACAGACCGAGACAGAAAATGAAATTAATATTAGTTTTTCTATATCAGTACCGTGTATACCTTCATATGCATTAAGTCCAAATGTGTAATTTTGAAATTACAAACAGACATTTCAATTTTATTTATCGGTATAGATTTTAAAAATTTGTTACCAATAAAAGGTTTCATAAGGGTTTTGTATCGGATAGGTAAATAGGTACTACTCAATCAATACTAATATAATTATAAGAGGAAGAGTTTCTTTGTATGCTTGAAAAGGCTAATGTCAAGAAATACTGGTCCGATTTAAAAGACATCAAAATTGGATAGTCTATATATTCTTAACCTATAGCAGGTTAAAACTATAACTGGAAAATTAATAAGTATAAGTACCAAACCAAAAAATTATAATATAGAAAGTCCTCTTATAAACAAAATTGTAATGCTATGTAAAATAAGCTCAATTACAATGTTCAAACAACCAAGCCACGCAAAATTTGATAAAGCATTTATCTAAAAGGCATATAAAGAAACAATCACTCAAAACTCAATCATAACGCATCGCAATAAAGTTCAAAATCGAACGTCTTCGCAAATAAGGCCGTCTGTCAACGCACGACTTTCGTCATCTTATGTTTACCGAGACAGGGCCGATTAATAATAATCAACCCTCTGAATTAATAAGGGCGGTAATTGAGATGTTTGCATAACCGGGGTCCTTGCTACCCCTGTTTGAGCAAGGATTCGTATTTAGTCATCCGGAATTGTGCTGAGATGTTGTGTATTGGGTAGGGGTAGGATGGGGTTGGAAGGTTTTGCATAACATCTATACTTATAATACTTTATTTTGGGTCTAAAGTTAGTTTGATTAAAATAATAATGTAAAAGACTGCATTTTTTTATGAGTCTGTCTTTCCATGGTGTACCCCGACTATAACCGCTCAGGGATCATAATTATTAAAATAGGTGAAGATCTGGGCATAATATTATAAACTAGATTGTTCGCTTAATACATTTAAAATATTTCCTTTCGTACATAAGTTTGCTACTTAACAGTAGATAGCAGGATAAGTATATAACATGAGCCTATTACATAAGACCACATGTTATTAGCAAGTGCTCATCAACATGAGCAATAAGCACGAGCGTCTGTCATACAAAGGTGAATGAATCGCATCTATACAGCGCAGAAGTTAACAATAAATTGTAAATAATATTTTCAATTATGTACTGTCAAAGCAAGTTGAGATAGCTTCGCTAGATTTTGTTGTAGCGACAGTATACAAATAGGGATGTTTTTGGTGAGATCTGTTTCAGTAGCTTGAAATAATAATAAAGAGTGAAGCGCCAGCGGTCTGTCTATTAGGATAAAACGAAATTCAATAATATATCAAATGTTATTTTTAGTGATTACTATTACATGTTTATAGAATAATAACAGCATTTGTTAAAAAACCGCTTTTAGGGCGCTTTTCTGTAAAATTTTTTTCATCTCCTCTGCCATTTTACTCCCAGATTTATTTGCCAAACTATACAAGACTCGCGATTCTCCCTTCCAATAAACGGGACGGGTAATGAAATGGAATAGACATATTGTTTTATTTGGAATAAGTTAATGAATACAAACGAAAAACATTAAAATCAGTAAAGTTTTCTGTGAACGTTACCAAATAAGGCGTGTTCACACACAACACTCGACGCGGCACGACCGTTGCGTGATCGCGAGCAGCTGCCATTACTCGCGTCACGACTCACGACGATCGCTCGCTGAGGATTGTTTGCGCCGCTAATGGTCGCGCGCTTCGAGGATTCCGTGTCAGTATGAACGGTACTTTATTGTCCAAATGCGTTTTATACTCTTAATTATAAAGAAAATTGTGTTTAACCTATTTAAATCATTTTTCTCACAGTTGAAGCCTCTGAGGGTAACGTGATTTTGGAATAAATATGAATGGAATCGTCCATATTATCAAGACTAAAAGAAGAAATTTACTTTTTTGTATGAAGGTAAAAAATACCTTAGTTACTTAACACGAGACGAGAGAAATCATTATTGACCAGTACTTATTTGCTTATATACTAAGCTACCACAAGTACAAGCTAAAATGAGCACAAACTATTCATAAATTCAGCAAACAACCATCGTCCCTCATACTAAAGTCAAATTAATAACCATTCTACAATACATAGTATACTCAAAACGGTACAAAGATACTTAAATGGCTGTCATTTTACAGAGAAGCTCGTTATTAACCACTCACGACCCCTTTTCTATTTCATGACGTCGAGTGTAGTGAAAAAAGTAATCCACCCACTTTCAATTCAGTCGCAGCGAGTGACAGTTGACACAATGGGTTGATATTAAAGGGTTAACAAAGGGCTGGGAACGGCTTTCGAAAGTTTAATTGCTATGGGTGCAAGCAGGGTGAATAGGTACGTGTGTGTACATGGACCGATAAAAGAAAAGTTTTTGTGCCGTTTTCAAATATGGCCGCGTGTTTAGTTACATATAAGGATAATCTGATGTATGTCGTTATTATTTAGTGGTTAGCTCACTTAAATAATATATTTTTTATATTATTACACTTTGTAGTTAAGAAACGATGGTGCCACCCACAACTTCGTCTGTGCAGTATTTTTGAAAATTCATTCAATACTTATTTATATATTTTTTTGCGCATGTAATATTCCGATGTGAACTCTATAAGCATATGAAAGTATACAAATGATGAATACATACAAACTTTCGCGTTAATATTTGATTTTGGGGCAAGGGTCAATAATAATTACTTTGACACAAATTACCGAAGAATCTTGGGCTCGTTGTTTTGTATTAATATACATTATGCAAGCAATAATTTTAACAATAATTTTGGCATACAGTTCAGTTTTCTTTGACTGGTTCAAAGAATATTGCAAGATTGTTGTACTTTTACTCCCGAAGGCTTCATTTAACAATAAAAACTCGTGTTCGTAAAGAATTCATAACAATTTCTCCGCAATGTAACCATATGCGTAATGTGCAACGCATAAAGCCATAAATTGTTGCGTGATCTTAATTCGTGAAGCTCGTCGACAATGTTGGGAATTATCGTGAGTAATTTATGTAAATGTCGAAAATTTGAGTCAATTCAATGTGCGTTGCGGTGAGTTTCGCAATTAGCGGTCGATCGATTCCGCGACGTCATTTGGCGGTTATTGTGATCTGCGGTCGTCGCATATGGGATTGTCGCATGCGCGCGCTTGTAGATACCCTAATTTAATGTGAATACATTTTGAATTTGTGGCTTCTTTTATTACGCGGATGTTTTTTTTTAAGCTGAACTAACTAATTCAGAGAAAGTAGGCTTAACAGAACTATAGTTAGATTCTAAAATACACTTGAAATATTATTGTTTAACTAGGTGATTAGTTGTTAGGTACTAAAGAAAAAATGATATTTTTTCTCGTTTTTGTAACCATTTCCATTGATGCTTCACTCCTATTGGACGCACCGTTTCGTTATAAAGTCCTCCAAAGTTACACAGAAATATTTTTTAAATACAAGCCAGTAGTTCTTGAGCTGTGTTCAACCAAAAAAACTATTCAGCTTTATAATATTAAGAATAGATTAGTAGGAAATTATCAGTTGAAGAGCAGCCGGGATAAAACATTGCATATGTTTTATCCAGGCAGCTCTCATTTTCAACGGAATATTAATTCTTCTACAAAAATCGATATTCAATTTTCCCGTGTAATTCTTAAAACAATAATAATTTGAGTAAAAGCATGTCATGTGTTATTTCATCACCTGCATTAATTATGAAAGGTACTAAGTATTTCGCCGGCTTGCCATTATGCCTTGCACACACGTAAGTGATGGTTGAAAATTAAAATTGAGGGAACGCGAAGACGTGTCGCAGCAAGGCGTGTGTAGGATTACCATAATATTATTATCTTTATTTCTTTCTTCTTTATTATATTTTCTGTGACTTGGTGTGTGATTTTCTTGCCAGAGGAAAACATTGTGAGTCAAAGAACAAATCCTTGGTAGCAAAATCATAAAAAATGCTTATTATCTTTGTAGCTCAGACATTCACATTTCAGAGTGAATAGAAATGATTATATCCAACTTCATGGGATAAGCAGAAGAATAGAACTCCAATCAATTATAATTCAATTACCTACGTATCAATGGGAGTTCTATATGTTTATAAGTCTTTAATATAAAGTTGACATGTACACCCTACAGACGAAACAATTACACGGTGTGCGTGCGGTAATTTGCGTTAAATTTGCATAATTAAGGTGATAACAGCGCGCCGCCGGCGACAACCGGCGACAATTGCACGCTGTTTACATATTAATACTGTTATTAATCGCTGCGACAGACTGGGGAATAACTATTTATTTAACACCTCGTAAATGCTGCGTAGCTCATGTTCCGCTCTTCGTATATGGAAGTTGCTGGAAGTCATTAATGCCCAAAAAACCGTGTCGGTCATGAGGTTTTAGCAGTGGCCTGTTACGTAAGCGACGCAAGTTCGAATCCCAGCGTGGCATCCAATGAGTTTTTCCAAAAAAAAATTGTACAGTGATTTCTTACCAGGAGCTTTACGGTGAAGGATAACATCGTGACAAAATCTACATATATGTCTGAGAAATATGACGAATGTATAGTGAGTGAGACGGCGATAGACTCACCGCTGTCACGTTGACACTTGACGATCTTCGGTGAAAAGTGGGTGTTGTTATTACAACCCCCGAAGGGTTAGGCAGAGGTCTTCGGGGAATACAGGCGTTAGCATATGTACCTATGTATGTATTAATGTCCAAGATTTTGTTGCGGATGCATTTTTGGTTAGATTTAAAGTAAAACCTACATAAATACTTGTAAAATCGGGCAGAAACATAATTTCGCTGTTCACAAATCGTCATATTTAGCAAGCTGTTTATAAAAAGTTAAGGTAAAAATGGGTAGGTAAGTGTATTTTTATAAACAAATAATGGAACTACAAAAGATAGAATTAAAGCCGTACCATGACCTCGTTCAACTCTTATTATGAGACCAATGTATAGGTCGTGTATAAGTCTGTCACTGTTACACATTGGAACTATGACGGCAATAATAGCTTATAAGGTCTCAATTACATTTTTCTTTGTTTGACATCGCGCACAAAACAGTGTGATTCCGTACGCATACACTGTACAATGCGTGGGTACATACATTAGACGCCATAAGGGCAGTTTCACACGATACGGCGCGGGCGGCGACATCGCGACATTGGCGCCACAATTAATCAGTGTCGCGCGACTCGCTCGTCACCGTCGCGCGTTATTGTCGCGCAAATTGCTTTATTGTGACTCAAATTGGTTGAACCAGGCGATTTACCGCTACTTTATCACCTGTTTACTGACGGGAAAAGTTTCAATGGACTTTCGGTTGACGTTCAATGACATTGTGATGATACGACCAAGTTAAAATGTATCCCTTTTCGTTGTGTTTTTATTATGTTGAGCTTTATTTTTATTTTTAGTTATTTCAAATATTTGATAACCCTTCCATTGTACAGAATAAAATGGGTGTGCCGTGCATGCCAAATCATGGTACATTATTAAAAGGGTTGAATATTGAAGGGTTAATTAAAATTGAAGATCCCTTCTCTTAGAATGTCAATAATGCAGCCTTTTACAAAGGTTTAAGTGTTTCGTTATGAGATATAAGGGTGAAATAAAATGTAAATATAGGACGTAGGTATACCTATTTAAGTATCATGATTTGCACAAACACATTTATGGAATTATTAGCTGTGCCCCACGGTTTTACCTGCGTAGATAATTTAATGATTAATGTTTTTTTTCAAATAAAAGTAGCTATTAGTCTGTCAATGAAAGTCTCATTAAAATCGGTGCAGGCGTTTCGAAGATTAGCCGCAACAAACAGACATACAGACGGACAGGCAGAGAACCATTTTAAAAATTGGTTTTTCAATATCAGTAGAATTCCAAATTAACAGCTTTTCACTAAATGTATATGAAAGAATATACATATATGAAAAGCTGTTAGCCGCAACTTATATGTATACATATACAATTAAATTATATTATCTCCGTTTGTCTATCTGTCTGTCTGTTCGTTCTGGGTAATCTCCGAAACGGCTGGATCGATTCCAACGGGACTTTCACCGGCAGATAGGTGATGGAGAATTTTATTATAAAAAAGTAGGATCCCTCAACACAAAAGCCAACGTGGGTGAAATCACGGGACACTAGCTTTACACGGAGCTAGCATTAATATAAAATAACAGTTAAGTTTAATTACGCAACAGATTTAGTAATATAGAAGCGACAAAACAAAACGCATTTATCATCCATACATCTTCTGAAGGTCGCAACCTCTGCCCGGTGCCATTGTTGGCCTGTCCATTGTTAAGACATTTGACTACAATTAAAATTAAACTCTTTTCTTTATCGGTCAAGGTTGAAAATTAATTTAAGCGAAACGAGCCGTCGAGTGCAAGCAATCAATCCATTTGAAGAAAGAGATACCATTTTCGAATTGAATTAAAAAAATAACTAATTGAAACAGCGTTGGAGTTGTTATTTGAATTGAACCTTTTTATTTTGCTATAAAGTTGAATTTTGATTGTGTGGGATTTGTAAAAGAAAATTACTCAAGGTTTGAGATGGTATCAGCACAAAATAAAAACATACAGTAAGTCGGCTACCATCTACACTAAAATTATAAAAAGGATTTTTTTTATTGTTTGCATAGAATAGGCCCCGAAACTGGGGGGACACCGGTGCGTTCTATCAGAGTACCCGGAGTCCCCCCTGAGCACTGAGGATGGCCACCGGGGGGGTTTTAGTGCGGTAAGAATCCCACATACCCCGATCTGCCTCTCCCAGGGCGGTCGGGGACCTTTTGAAGGTTTCCCCCTCGTCAACAAAAAAAAAAAAAAAAAAAAAAAAGGCCCCGAAACTACTTGACCGATTTGAAAAATTCTTTCAGCAATGGATAGCTACATTATCAGCGAGTAGCATAGGCTATATTTTATATCCGTACTCCCACGGGAACGGGAACTACGCGGGTGAAACGGCGTGTCATTCACCTATGCATCAAGTATTACACACCCGATAAACCGCTGGTTCTAGAGATATGAATATTGATTGAAGGGGGGAAATGGGGGTTGAAAGTTTGTGAAATCTTATCGCCATGTAGGAGAAGCTGCTGTAAGCTATTACATTATAACATTACATACACGTATATTTACGACTAGCTGGTGCTGGCAACTCCGTCTGCAAAGGTTTTATATTTTCACTTCTCACAATTTCATTATAAATTATTACCTGCGTGTTATTCTGATGGGAGAACTATATTATTTTACGGTTTCATCGAAATCCATTCAGTAGTTTTGGCGTGAAAGAGTAGCGAACATACATTCTTACAAACGTTCTCGGTTATAATATTATAGTAGGATCTTCTAACCACAACTATGAGTGTCAATTTAAAAGTGACAACTTTCCGAATATGGTTTGAGATTACACACGCATCCGATTTCATGGCAGGCTTTGACCAAAATAGGAAGCTGCCCTTCTGTTACTTTCTTATTCTGTGGTATCTCAGGCACAGTTTGAGGACGATATAAATTAGTCAGGTATTGAATTCGATTATTGCGTGGGCTCGTTCCGATTATCTGATCGTGTTCAGTTTTGCATCGATTCGGATGCGACGACAATGTGATTTTGTATGAGTTATTAAGCTAATGTATGTATAGTGTAGACTAGCTGTGCCCCGCGGTTTCCCATAAGCAAAAGTTCCCAAAGTTACTCCTGACAAACAGACAGACGGAGGAAATTTCCAAATATTGTTTTTTTTTAAATGTATGTAGCGTATATACTTTTATAATATACATTTAGTGAAAAACTGTTAATTGGGAATTACACAGACACATCAATTTCATCTGTATAGCTTAAATCTACACATAATTAAAAAAAATAAAAAAAACATCGTATTGTCGTTTTGTTTAAATATTTCGGTACAATTTTTTCTTGTGCTAGCTATAATTGTCACAAACATTTGCCCAAATACGGCGCTTGTTGATTCTGATTACAATATTCATCCAATGTAATCGCGATATGTAATCGTTTGGCAAACCATTTGTGATGTCAGTTGACATACATACAAAAGAGCCAATATCCAATTGATATTATTTAATCCTCTGTAAAATTTAGGTAAGAGCCGTGGTGGCCTTGAGGTTTGAACAGTCGCCTGCTACGCAAGCGCCGCAAGTTCGAATCCCAGCGGGGCCTTTTTTTTTTTTTTTTTTTTTTTTTGTTGACGAGGGGGAAACCTTCAAAAGGTCCCCGACCGCCCTGGGAGAGGCAGATCGGGGTATGTGGGATTTTTACCGCACTAAAACCCCCCCGGTGGCCATCCTCAGTGCTCAGGGGGGACTCCGGGTACTCTGATAGAACGCACCGGTGTCCCCCCACACTTTGCCGGGGCACATCCCCGGGGCAGCTGTGCGCCGCCCCTGAAGACCTCGCTGTGCAAGGCAGCGCGAGCCACATCGCGCTGCCACCTTCCCGGGCCCGCGCCGGTGGTCAAAGCTCCCACCCCGACCACCGCCAGCAGGCCCTCCGGCCCCCTTTTAGTCGCCTCTTACGACAGGCAGGGGATACCATAGCCATATTCTTAGACCCTGGCTATTGGGTGGACGGACCGGGGCGTGCGTTGCCTCCGCCCCGCCGTCGCCGTCGTCTCCGAGAGGGATCGGCTCTCTCCCGATCCCGCTCGGAGGTCTCCTTCTGGGACATTACCGTCTCGCAGAAGGAGACTACGGCCCTCCATGCCTCTCTGTCTGCCAGCATAGCCGTCACTACGCGTGGCAGAGAGAGGTCCTGCCCGATCCTGGTGACCAGGACTCGACGCTCCGAGCTCCACGCTGGGCACTGCTCCAGCGTGTGCTGTGCGGAATCCCGGTCACAGCCGCAATGGTGGCATTGCGCCGTCGGTTCGCGACCGATCCGATTCAGGTACTCACCGAAACACCCGTGTCCGGTGAGTACCTGCGTCAGCCGGAAGGTGACGTGGTCCTTCCTCTTTAGCCAGGGCCCGAGGCTCGGCAAAATTGCACCGACAGCGCGTTGGCGGGCGTTCTGCGGCTCACACAGCCGCTCCCGCCACGCCAAAAGCGCACGTCGGTGCTCCTGCCTGCGCACTTCAGCCGCATAAGGAGGCGCGGTTCCGTCCGCCCGGCGGAGACGGTCGTATACACGAGCATCCATCTCCGCCAGGATGTCCAGGGGCGGAAACCGCGCCAGGACAGTGGCCGCCTCAAAAGACAGGGTACGGTAGCGGGGCCTGTACCAATGAGTTTTTCTGAAAAACTTATGTACAGTGATTTCACACCACGTGCTTTACGGTGAAGGAAAACATCGTGAGGAAACCTGCATATTTCTGAGAAGTAATTCTATGACGTATGTAAAGTGTCTGAGACGGCGATGGACTCACCATCTGTCACGTTGGCACTTAATCATCTTCGGTGAAAAGTGGGTGTTTTGATTACAACACCTCTCCCTACCCCTTTGGGGAATACAGGCGTGAGCATATGTATGTATGTATGTTACATGACGTACTTAGGTATATACAGCAGCCCATCTATTTAATCTATACTAATATTATAAAGCTCTTCTTTGTTCTCAGAAAATACTAGTTCGATTTATAAAATCTTTCAGTGTTGGATAGACCATTTATCGAAGAAGGTTATAGGTTATATTTTACTATTAAAAAAATAGGGATCCGTAAGGAAATTTCGATTTTATAACCCAAGTTGTAAAATTAAAAACCTATTTATGCGTGCTCTGCAAAAACTATTGATAATAGAACAAAAGTATGTATTATGGGTTTGTAGGTCTTATTAAGATCTACAAAAAAGTCTGCGAGAGCACATATCTAACTATCGTTGTTTAGTCACAATAACCGATTTACGTACAAAAAAAATATTTAATCGTCTGAAGAAAGAAACTACGTTAAACGTTTATAGTATTGAATAATCAAATCTTACATGGAATATTAAACAGATACATGTACTGCGACATCGAACAAGGTAAAATAATTATGCAATTACCGTGCCGCTTAATTTTGACAGCAGTGACTATTGAAAAATGATTGACAATAATCTTTAAAAAGTCCGACTAAACGCTAAGATACATTATAAATCCGTTTTAAACAGCACATGGCAACATTGCGTACATCTGTCAGGCGCGCCCGCCGCGATTTAAAAAAGGAACGCACCGGTTACAATGCGTTCCGTTGATACACATTTGAAAGACTAACCGAAATACGTTGGCCTATCACGCAGTACTTTTCAAGGGAAGTGTGTGATAAACGCAGGGGTCTGAATAAGATGGTTGAGCGTTAGGCTGTGTCGGCAGCGCCGCGGGCGGGAGATGACCGCAACATGATTTATGACGAGATACAGTCGAGCGCATTTACATTCGTAAATGTGATCTCTGTAATTATGAGCTTGTTTCGGCCACGGGCAGTTGGGCCCAAAGGTACCAGGAATGTGTTAGTCAAATCAACTTCTGTATTACGAAATTCTAACAATTTTAATTTGAAAATTTATAACCTCCTTACTAGCAACTGTCAGACCCTTAATGTTAAACATTTGGATCTGTTGTCTACGTCTGTACCTACACTAAGTAATTTATATCAAAATAACTCGAATACTAAGTTCTAAGTGTGGGTAGAACAATGCACTTTGTAAGTATTTTAAACTAGGGGACGTCACGCGGTTTCACCCGCGTAGTTGCCGGTCCCGTGGGAGTACGGGGATAAAAATATAGCCTATATTAATCAGTGATAATGTAGCTTTAAAACGGTGAAAGAATTTTTAAAATCGGTCCAGTACTTTTTGCGGAAAATCGGTACAAACATACATACAAATTTTTCCTCCTTATAATATTAGTGCAAGTAGAATTCTGTTGCATCTTTAAGCCACAATTTAGCTATAGTTGATTGTACTCAGTTAAAAATAAACAGTATAGTTTTTGTACTAAGCATGCAAAACCATTGTCTTTCTGACAGCCATAATCGAAAATCGAAACACTATGGGCTGAAGCATTAATTTACCTGACGCCATAAAAGGCACGTCTATAAAGGAACCAATTTCATCCATATTGTTTGTCAAAATTCGATTATGTCCGGTGTTTGGACGACAAAACGTAACAAAAAATAAATTCGTCGATAAAGAACACAATATGCCGATAGGAACGCATCCTTAGTTAAATGAGGATATAACGGCATGGTTCCAGGCGTGTTCCAAGTTTAAATAAACTTTTTTCTGGCGCTTCGGCCCGCTCTCGTTTATTTTCCCGCGATGAACGAGGCGTGACATTTGAAATTTTCGGTGTTGTCAGCATTGAAAAAAGGTTATAATAAAAGGGAATAGTGTTGTTGGTGTAATATTAATGCGTCTAACGGATCCCTTTGTGTCGATAGGGGATGTATCATTCACGTCATCGTCGCATGTTATTGAACTGAATAGGTTAATATCGAAGAAAAAAGGATTGTTAACTGTTAATCGTAACTTCCTTTTGTAGTTAGGACATCCTTTTCAATATAGATAATGAATTAACCCCTTTTTGCAGATAATAGAAAAACCAAGCATTGGGACACAATCCTAATTAAGATTTTAATAGTCCCAGTCGACAGTCCCAGTTCATTATGGTCCTAGTCGTCCGAATCACAGAATACGTAAGAGCTTACCTACTATAAGCAGTACGGAATCTATTAACAAATCGGTCGCAATGACACACTCACACAGACGCGAGCATCTGCGAGATTATAAGCAACGTATTATCAGTAAGGGGTACTTACATATACGTCATTTACGTGCTTTAAAGATATTTTAAGTAGATTAAGGAGATGTTTTAAGAGTGACAACCCTCTGCCTCAATGGAGCAATCGTTCTTATTTCAAAAAAATGGTTTAGATTCCATACTGCTTGGTAAGATATATTGTACCTGAATCCTCCTAAGTACAAAATATAAAAACGTTTTTAATTAGAACTTTTGAATTACTTCTAAAATTTGTACCCAGACAACATTTTGTAAGATTGCAATGCCCTTAAAAAAGTTAGAATCAAAATGATTCCAGCCAGTACGCGCCCCATTTGGGTGTTTTATCGAGCACATACAATTGGAGGATGATTTAGTGCGATCGATGTTCCGTTCAGGTGGCGAACGCATCTGCTTATTTTTAATAAGGTATTGTTGGCGGCTGTCATAACTGCATACTGGGTGGAATGGGCGAGCTATGGGTGGTAAAAAAAATATCGATGAAAATTGTTACGAGCTATTTGGGTACTTACTTAAAAACACCTTCTAGGCAAATAACCTTATCGCAAATTTAATTTTTATCGATGAACAACACGCCTATTAAATAAATATTGAAAAATCAATAGAGTACTTAGTTTTCGTTTATTATCCTGTTTTGTTCTATACTTATATCCTATCTACATATACACTACTATTATAAACAGAAAAGATTTGTATTTTTGTGTGTATGTTTGTAATGAGTAAACTCGAAAACTACTGCGCCGATTTCAAAAATTCTTTCACCATTAGAAAGCTACATTATCAGTGAGTAACATAGTAGTATTTTATCTCCGTACTCCCACGGGAACGGGAACTACGCGGATGAAACCGTGTGACGTCCGATAGTATTATAATAAGCTAACTGATTAATATTTATAATGTCATAAGTAGGTCGTTAATACATACATACATATGCTCACGCCTGTATTCCCCGAAGGGGTAGGCAGAGGTGTTGTTAACACAACACCCACTTTTCACCGAAGATGATTAAGTGCCAACGTGACAGATGGTGAGTCTATCGCCGTCTCAGGCACTATACATACGTCATTGAATTACTTCCCAGAAATATGCAGGTTTCCTCACGATGTTTTCCTTCACCGTAAAGCACGTGGTGTGTAATCACTGTACATAAGTTTTTTTAGATAAGCTCATTGGTACAGGCCCCGCTGGGATTCGAACTTGCGTAGCAGGTGACTGCTCAAACCTCAAGGCCACCACGGCTCATATAAATTAAAGCGGCAGTAAATACATATAGACCAAAAAAATATTGTATACAAAGAAAAAAAAATACAAAAAATCCATTAAGGTTCACGATGAGTAGATAAAGGCTTCTCATCAAATCCAATCACAATTTTTAATCGGTCGCATTAACTTCGCGCAATAAACACAGGGTTCATTAATATGGTGCGGTGTCGAGTCTAATCATGTTAGTTCCGCGAGAAACCGCTGTGTCGCCACCGTCGCTGGTAATCGCTTTTATTGGGCATCTTTACGTCGGCTTCGTTTACACCGTTGCGTAAGCTTAGCCATTCGAGGTAAATGTATTATTTAAAATAAAGCAAAGATAGGTATTTTGGGGACAATTATGGACAGATTTCTATCTATATATTTATACTGGTAAATAAAGTTGAAATGTCTTTCCATCATCATCTCCCTGGCCTTATCCCATACACTGTTGGGGTCGGCACTTGATTTAACCCGATGTGGCTGATCATTTGATTTTTATACGAAGCGGCTGCCATCTGACCTTCGCAACCTCTTTAGGAAAATCTGTGATCTGGGTTTAACCAGTTGACAGATTATTTTAGGCCTCAGACTGACCTGTAACGGCTGCCAAAGATGATAAATTGGCAACCGAGACCAACGGCTTAACGTGATCTCCGAGGCACGGAGAGAACTCGGGCGGTCACCCATCCAATTACTGGCTGGGGTAGGGTTGCTTAACTTCGTTGATCGAATGATATTTGCAACAGCAACTTTAACAATTTTAACAGTCCACTGGTCGTCACACTTTGGTCCAGGGCCACTTAGGATAATGTGAGGTATTACTGCAGGTCGCACTTTCTTGAATCATTTAATTGACCATCAGTTAATTGATTACCGATTACTTTCTATGCTTTTAATTACTGGTATAATGAGACAGACGACTTAAAATTTGTGATTAAACTTTTTAGAAAGTTTAAAAAAATATAGTTTTTAACTGATTTCAAAAAAGGAGGAGGTTATAGGTTACGCTTACCAATTGGTCCCATTTGTTTCAGTTCTGATGGTGGAATCCATGAGAAATCGAGGGGAACCTTCGAAAATCCTACTGGCCACTAGGGCGTTTGTTAATTATTTTCATTATGTATTTGAAACACTGCTTTTTAATGAAGGTGTTGAGTCGATCTGATGATGGAGACGAAATACAGTCGATGGAACTCCTCAACGATTTGGAGCAAGTAGGTACCTAGTGTTTTGTAAAGTAAGTAATTTATTGGATTAATTTAATTTGGTCTCTTTTTGAAGGCGGTTTAATAAAGATATGATTGCTTTTTTGTTAGTTTGCATTAAATAGTCTCCGAAAATACTTGACCGTTTTAAAAAAAAATCAGCCATTGATAGCTACATCATCAGCGAGTAACATAGGCAACGGGAACTACGCGGGTAAAACCACGTGACATCCGCTAATACTTAAATAACACAGATGTGGATAAACATTGTGTCAATTTTCACATCAAACATTACACTACGGTGTAACTGACAATATGACATCGACATAAAAACACCGTCCGCCCTTCATATAACCTAAATAGCACCCTTCCAGCATACAATAAGGGTCAAATTCCTTCATCGGCCATCTAGACAAATGAAATGAGCCTATCATGGGTGACATAAAACCTTGATCGTGTTATTTTATGTGCCTCCGTGATGCGGGAACAGTAGTGTCGTTAAATAAGACAATTAGCACTGAGCTCTT
Organism: Watsonalla binaria; assembly: GCA_929442735.1. Taxonomy (NCBI): domain Eukaryota; kingdom Metazoa; phylum Arthropoda; class Insecta; order Lepidoptera; family Drepanidae; genus Watsonalla; species Watsonalla binaria. The sequence goes on from OV838932.1 coordinate 7,622,390, forward strand.
ATTGCTATGATATTTCAGCTGTGTGACAGTGACAGATGTAAATACACATACATATGCTCACGCCTGTATTCCCCGAAGGGGTAGTCGTTTCTAAGATTAGACAGACAGACAGAGAATTAAAAAAAAATCTTATTCTTTGCCAGCACTGAGTATACTTTCATAATGTATTTAGTCAAAAGGTGTAATTATGGAATAACGAACTAATTATAGATGACACTGTCTTATTACGTAGCCCGGTTGCTATTAGTTTCAATCAGTTTATTTTTTTCATTTTATTTACAGTGACAATTTGAACAGCTTACATTGAGTTCGGTTGAAGGAATCGATTAGATACTGAAAAACAGGACCTACCGATTATTTCTCCTCTAAGTAGGTAATTGTGAAAACTATGTAGTAATTTATTAGTCCTACTTTATTTACAACCAACTAACATGAAAATATTTTTTCCTAAGTCCTTCTCACAGCTTGTGTCAGAGCCTTTTGACGATATTTATAAAATAAAAAGCATTTTAGTAAAAATAAGTGCATTACCGCTACACCTACATTGTTTTGATAGGTTAACGTACCTAGCTTACTTACACTTAGACTCTTGAAGGAGAGTAAGTACTTAAGTGATCTATTTTGGTAGAAGAGTTTGATATCCAACCTACTGTCATAATCCTAACGCTTTGGTAGTTTTCAGCTGTTCTTTCAGTGGATGAAACCGTGCTATATTTTTATAGCTAATCTACAAACATTTGGTCACAAAGCGACGAGAGGGAGGTGGCGAGGACTGCGATCAATACGCTCCCCTCCCCGGCCCCCGCCGCCCAACGACCCCCCCGCGCTCGCCTGCACCATTTACAAGAAAAATTGCACCCAAATACATTCAGAGTTTTTTGCTCTTATACAGGTATTTTAAATACTATGATTAATAAGTAAGTAATTAACCAACGTGTCTGTTAACTAAGTACCTGTCTAACCTTACTTACCTAAACTGTGAAGGTAAGACCTATCTGCAGCATAGTCTAAGTACGATTCCAGGGTTACATAATAGGTAAGTATTGTGTTTTGTAAACTATCGCCCTACTGTTACCATCACTATTCTATGGGAATCGAATTAAAAAAGAAAAATAACTCGGTTATGTATTTGAATTTAAAATTGGAACAGTCAAGCCGCGCCCACCGTTGACAAATCAGACCAATAGGCGATGTCGCACTACCGCCCGCGACATCGTGAACCAATGGCAGCTGAGAGCGAGCAATGACATCGGGTGACATCGGGACGGGTCAACGCCCGCTGTCGTCTGGTTGGCTGTCACGTCTGTCAACGCGTGCTTAGTTGCGTAAGGTTTCTTTCAACGAGGTTTTTCTTTGAAAATATAAATATATCAATAATATTGTAGGTCTCTTATCTATGGAGAATTTGGTTATCAAGACAAACGAGGTATAGTTATTTACCTAAATCGTCTGTCCTGTTGTGGTAAGTACTATAAAGATTTGGCAGGTAGGTACTTATACTAACGTTCGCTAGATATATGATTACGTGGAGAATTAGGCTTCCAAAGACTATTAATTGGCACTAAAATTCAATGACCATTCCAAGTGTTACTTTTATCTGCTATCGCACATTTTTGTTGCTGGCACAGTGATTCTATTAAACGCGTTGTCAGCGGTTACCGGCAACTATCGCTGAGTATTTTCAGGCGAGAGCCCTGGAGGCCTCGGGGTTAGAGCAGTCGCCTGCTACGCAAGCGACGCAAGTTCGAATCCCAGCGGGGCCTTTACCAATGAGTTTTTCTAAAAAAAACTTACGTACAGTGATTTCACACCACGTGCTTTACGGTGAAGGAAAACATCGTGAGGAAACCTGCATATGTCTGAGAAGTAATTCAAAGACGTATGTATAGTGGCTGAGACGGCGATAGACTCACCATCTGTCACGTTGGCACTTAATCAAATTCGGTGAAAAGTGGGTGTTGTGATTTTAACACCTCTGCCTACCCCTTCGGGGAATACAGGCGTGAGCACATGTATGTATGTATGTATGTATTTTCAGGCTAAGACAACAAATAAATATTAATAGGTACTAAATAAGTAGATACCTTTGAATACACGTACTAGTACCGCCATCTATCGGAATTAGGTCGAATTTAAATGATTTATATTTTTTCTAAACTGGCATTTAAACTTCGAATAACTAGAGTTTTAACAGACTTGTCCCTTTCGTGGACCGATGATATACTTACCTAATGCGGTTGGGCTGAGATATCTTGGCATTGGATTCGATTCTCCTAGTAGGTACCTAGATAATGTAGCATTCATATAGTGAAAGAATTTTTAAAATCGGTCCAGTACTTTTGGAGCCAATTCGTTACAAACATACATACAAACCTTTCCCATTTCTAATATTAGCATAGATTGTATTGTTTTGTTAGAGAACGTGGTATTTCACCACGACTGTCTTCTGGGGCCTGACCATGAGCTCTTATAGCAACGATAGTTCAATTGTGTGACAGTGACAGATGTATACACGTCAAATACGTCTGTCTCATAATAAGAGCAAAACTATGATAGCAATAAGTGCTCATGGTAAGTCACCTGAATATAGCTTGTGTCATCCTTTAGAGATTTTTCAGTTTCGAATCTTATCTTTTTTGTACCTAACACTATACCTACTTGATAACAAACGAACCCTAAGCGATAGTCTTTCCACAAAACTGTAAGAAGCAGTAGGTACCCGCCATCCGGTATTGAAATACACAACTGCAAACGTGCACCGGACGTGGTTGCCGATCGGAACCGGAAGTAGAGCCTCCGGGGCGGCGATAGCGAGGCTATTCGTCATGAAACTGTTGTGGATATTATGACCACATGTTAACTAACTTCAAAAAGGATTTTTATACTACCGTTTTAAGGGTGGTAGGGATGTGTTCTGATGAGGTAGGACCATTAAAAATATAAAATCGTGACTTGGTGGTCTAGTGGTTGCACTGAAAAACCCGAGGGTTCGATTCCCTCGGCGGAAAAAACATTTTATGTTATGAAAATCAAATATTCCACGCAGTTTCTCCCGCGTAGAATTAATTTCATGGAAACCTTAATAAATAAAAAAAAATCTGTAACGTTTGCCAAAGATGTTAAATTAGCAACCGGGACCGACGGCTTAACGTGCTCTCCGAGGCAGTAGGGACTCGGGCGGTCACCTATCCAACTACTGACTAGGGTTATGGTTGCTTAACTTCGCTGATGGCAACAGTGCCACGAGCTTCTCAGGGCCACCTCATAATTCTAACTAATTGATTCACACCACTAATAAAACCTTCATTAAATGAGACGCTGCGACATCTATATTTCAATGTCGTAAAACAACGACCAATTTTCATAGAGCTATGGTATATACTGACAGTTGTTTTAAATCAATTCATTGTGATAGGTCTTCGTATTGGACGTTAAGGTGTAAACTGTAGGGTATTCGTGGAATTGACTAAGATTATTTTTGATTGTTGCCGCCGTGTTCTAACGTTCTTATTTTAAATTGTAAATAAATCGACTTAACTCTATGGCTGCTTAGTTTATTGTTAGTTCAAGATTTCACACCACGTGCTTTACGGTGAAGGAAAACATCGTGAGGAAACCTGCTTTTTTCTGAGAAGTAATTCAATGACGTATGTAAAGTGTCTGAGACGGCGATGGACTCACCATCTGTCACGTTGGCACTTAATCATCTTCGGTGAAAAGTGTGTGTTGTGATTACAACACCTCTGCCTACCCCTTCGGGGAATACAGGCGTGAGTATATGTATGTATGTATGTAGTAGGTAAAATCTTGACAAAACCACAGAGAAATAGACCCAAACCAATAAAGTATAGTATCCACTCCACTTTCACCTCGTTGGCCAGGTGTTCACAAAGCTCTGCTGCGCAATATGAGGTCTTGAGTTCGATTCTCGAACTCAAGTGTGAGGTTATATAGTAAATGTGAGCATCTATAACAAGAAACCTAAATGAGTTTCTTGCCGGTTCATATAATAAGGCCAGTTTCCGACCCTCATTAGTGCCTTACCAGGGTCTTAGCCGAACAAATCATAAATTTTGTTTTATCAATTCTATTATTCCCGTAGTTGCCGTTCCCGTGGGAGTACGCTGAAAAAAATAGCTCGTTGTTACTCGTTGATACATACATACATACATACATATGCTCACGCCTGTATTCCCCGAAGGGGTAGGCAGAGGTGTTGTTATCACAACACACACTTTTCACCGAATTTTGTTAAGTACCAACGTCACAGATGGTGAGTCTATCGCCGTCTCAAGCACTATACATACGTCTTTGAATTACTTCCCAGAAATATGCAGGTTTCCTCACGATGTTTTCCTTCACCGTAAAGCACGTGGTGTGAAATCACTGTGCATAAGTTTTTAGAAAAACTCATTGGTACAAGCCCCGCTGGGATTCGAAGTTGCGTCGCTTGCGTAGCAGGCGACTGCTCAAACCCCGAAGCCACCACGGCTCGGTTACTCGTTGATGATGTAGTTATTCATTGCTGAAAATTCAAATTCAAATCGGTCCAGTAGTTTCAGAGCCTATTCAATACAAACAAACAAAACGATCGAACCTTTTTAAAATATTAGAGTGTAGAAATTCATTTTGAAGTAATAAATCTCGTTAATTAAAAAAAACACTTAAACTCAAAAGGTGAAATCCTCATGTCATGTTGTACGAAAAGTCATTTCATGCAAAATTAACATGCCATCGTTTTTTGTCACCCGACGTGTGAGGACAGGGTTTTTGTACATTTTTTTTTCCTCATAACGGTCCTCGTATCAAATCTTGGAAAAGGTGTAAACCAACCTCTTTTTGCATCTATATCACGACCTGCCATTTGACTTTGAATCTTATAACTATTGGTTTAAGAGTTTAGAGCGGTTTTGTACAAGTTTGTCGATGCGTAAAAAAATTTGCAATGTCATCGATCTCAACCAAAGGTAGATACTGGAGGAAATTGGGGCGGAGCACAAAAGCTTTTTTTCTGATAAATGTTTTTTTAAACAGCATATGTCACGCAGTGTTAATTGTTTTCTAAAGTGATGTGCCCTATTTCGACATATGTTTTAAATAGGTGCCTATGTTCAGTTCAGTACCTGATAGACAAACGAACAACGCAAGCAGAAGTACTTAAGTATATACATTTCACAGTATAAAAGTGAGCCGTGGTGGCCTCGAGGTTGGAGCAGTCGCCTGCTACACAAGCGACGCAAGTTCGAATCTAAGCGGGGCCTGTACCAATGAGTTTCTCATGAACAAATCACTGCACATAAGTTTTAGTAAAAGTCATTGGAATAGGCCCCGCTGGTATTCGAACTTGCATCGCTTGCGTAGCAGGCGACTGCTCAAGCCCCAAGCCCACCACGGCTCACGTTAAAACTTTTAATCATTATAGGACTCAAATATCTCCTTCGTTGAAATATGAGTGTTTCTACACCAATAGTCATCGGCAAATATTTGACTGCAGAAACACAAAAGGTCTGCTCACATAGCGCAACATGCTCTCAAATTAGTACTGAATTAGTTCTAGTTTCGAACCTTACTATACAAAGACACTGGATTGGTAATAGCCTTAGACTTATTGTGACTTTCGTCCTTTAGAGCGACTGAGTATGTAGCTAGAGTCCTCGGGAGTAATAAGGAGAGATTAATACTAAAAAAAAATCGCAATAAACCTCAAACTTAGTTCTAATCCCTCTGGTTAGGGGCGCTTCAAATTGACACAATGTACTATGTCATTACATACAGGTTTTGACGGGCTATGAGCGCATACCCTGAAAGCGTAATTTTATGAGTCTGTCTCTGTCTATATGTATGGCGCGAGGCGAATAAAAACATGTGACATGACGACACCTGTACCTATGTAATAGCCAGTCCAGGATAGGTACTTGTATTGAAGAGGTCAGTGGATTCGATTCGAGATCCTTGTATACGCATGTAATTAGCAACTGAATATTGAGCTTCGAACTAGAATGCTTCAGTGCTACATATGGCCAGTAGTCCTTTATGCCTGTGAAACTTGGACTATCAAAGAGAACATTCGCCAAAAACTAGAAGCTCTTGAAATGTGGTTCTACCGCCGTATGCTTCGGATTAGTTGGACCCAGAGGGTAACTAATGAGGAAGTTCTCCGACGCGTCAAAAAATCCAGAGAACTCATGACAGTCATTAAGAGAAGGAAAGTAGCATATCTCGGACATGTTCTACGGGACGAGCGTTACAACCTTCTCCAGAATATAATGATGGGAAAAATGGAGGGGAAGAGGCGAGTCGGAAGGAGGAAGTTATCATGGCTCTGAAACTTTAGGCAATGGACTGGGATAAACAGCGTCGACGATTTGTTTAAGCTTGCAAAAAATAAGGGCAAGTTTGCGGAGCTGACGGCCAACCTCCATTAGTGGAGAGGCACCGCAAGAAGAACAAGAAGTATATATAATAAGCATGTGCACTTCTAGACCAAGCTCTAGCTCTGGAAGCCGCCTTTCTGCTACCTTTCAAAGTACTTAGTAATATTCAGGCAATGTCGGCGTATCACATGTGCATGATACGGCAATACGGCACAAAGGTGCACCGCAAACAAACCCTGTCCACTCATCAACTAGCATGATACGACACAAATGCACTTTTTGTGACATTAGATGACATTCCGAGTAGGGTGACAATCATTACGTGGGAAGTGGGACTGTTTATCAGTTACATTTTAGCTGTTTTAAATTTCTAAAGCAATGTCACTGCAGTATACTTATTAACATATGTTTTTACAGATTTAAAATAATTGATGTAACGTACCATAACTTAAGCTATGGAAAGGCGACAAACCAGCCCTAAAGCTCGGTCGAGTGTTAGACATTTTTAAGACCTTCACCATCTGTCACATTTGTAGACCTCATCATCTTCAGTGAAAAGTCGATGTAATCTTTGCGTATCCTCTCAAGGACGCCCATGGGTTGCCTGAGCCACGAGCATTTTAAAATAAGTCATGATTTTCCAAATTAAGCATTCTATCTATCAAATGTTCTTAACCATGGTCACCCAACAAACCTCGGCCTGAAGACACATTTTGAAGCAATTATCATAGAATTAATGACGTTCATTAAGGGCCGAATTCTGAGTTGGGCTCAAAGGGACTGAGATGACACGATGATTGCTTTTTCATATATTTTCGATGACGTTTGATATTTCCTGTGAGAGGGTGTGATTTTTGTATGAAAAAAATGTTGTAATCATGTTTGTGACGCAGCCTTAACACTATAATAACGATTGGTTTGAAGTTACGCATTCACCAACGAAAATTACTTTACATTGGGTCCCTCGCGGTGTAGATAAAAGATAATAGTTACACCTTCTATCTACGTCACTTTAGCTTAGTTTGCCATTTATCTTCAATGTCTTACCAATCGTAAAGTAAAGGTGCTTAACACCCTTCGCAATCGTTATAGGTCAGTCAGAGGCCTAAGAAAATCTGACAACTGGTTTAACCCAGGTTGCCGATTTTCCTTGAAAATAGGGTTTAAGAAGGTCAGATGGCAGTCGCTTCGGATAAAAATCACGTGATCAGCCATGTCGGGTTAAATCAAATGCCGATGAATACATGGGATAAGGCCAGGGAGATGATGATGAATCATCTGTTGATACGCAGAGGTCGATGATTATATAAAATACAAAGTCTCGAATGACTGATTTATATAGCAAGGAAATTACAAAGGTTGAATTTTAGCTAAGGTGTAGGTTTACGCTAAGAAAGGGTTTGCCGAACATTCACCCTTAAGGGGATAAGGGTAGTGTGTTAAATGCTTGTATGTGAAATCTTGGTACGCAGGAGAAATTGCGGGCGCAAGCTAATTACTATACTAACTAATTAGCGTTTACTGTTTTGGCAAAATGTTTCCAAAGCACCCTTGGTGTTGCATCATAGGCTACAGTAGTATGAAACCGGTTCAACCGGTGAAAAATATTGCACCTATACAGACACAGAATTAATCCGACAAATACCAAGGTTCATTGACATCGGAATAAATAAAAGCATCGGCTTCCACCGCGTCACAAATCGCCGTTTAACTAACCACCCACCGTCATCTAAATTAACCGTCTCGGACGCGCGGACGTCGGTGTCAACTTGTCACTCTGTCCCGGTTTAAAAGCTTTAGCCTGCCACTTTCACTCGGTGTTAGGTGACCGGCTTCAAATGTTTATTTTTTTAATAAATGTCGTTTCGCAATGTCACGGAAATATTAATCTGCCTTTAAAAATTCGTTTACAGTCATAATATTTAAATTTGGAATGTAACGAAGCAAGAAATATTTTTTATTAACAATCAATGTTAGATTAGACGTTACAAGACTTTAGAATGCTTGCAATTGAACACTAGTGCTATTCAAAATGTTATTTAATGCTGACACTGACAGATATGGATCTAAAAAGCTAAAAAAATCCAATCTCACAATCCGTCACCTGGCACCGCTAGCTACGAAAAAGATAAAAAAGGCTAAAAGAGCAGATCTCATAAAGAGCACGCATAAGCATAAAGTATAAGGCACAAAGGCTGCGCCGGCGCCCGCTCCCCGCTGGCGATCAGCTCTTTAAACGCCCTCCCTGCTGACACGACGCATGGACAGACCAGAATACAGGATGATACAGTTACATGGTGATAGATTAAAACCTGTTATTACATTTCAAACGTGAATTAATAAAAACATCTATACATATATCTATTCAGATAAATAAAGTTGAAGTCCCTGGTTGCAATTCCAAAATAACAGACTTCACGAAATGCATATAAAAGTACATAAAAAAAACATTTATTTAAATTTTTTATCTGTGTGTCTGTCTGTTCCGGCTAATCTCCGAAGCAGCTGGACCGATTTAACCGGGAAATTCGCTGATAGGTAGCAAATTTTACAAGGAGTAACTAATGCTACTTTTTTTTTTAAATAGGGTCTGCTAGTACTCCATGAAATTCGTTTTACGCGGGTAATACCGCGGGGCACAGCTAGTATAATAATATAATTCTACTGTACATGTGTATGCCACTGAGCCCCTAAACGACTGGATCGATTTGAATGAATTTTATTGTATGCGTTTGGGTGGGGCCCTGCATTCAGAAAGCAGGCCAACAGATGGCACTGCAGTCGATATGCAGATCAACGTCTACAGGTGCGGCCTCATGCAACGGCTCGACGCTCGTTTCCAGCGACAAATGTGGTCACGTGACCCCATTTTAAGTTTCCCGTGACTTAAAAAGGAACTACGTCATGCAGCCGCTCCTATCGCGCGACCACATTTGTCGCTGGAAACGAGCGTCGAGCGGCTTACATAAGGTTGCACCTTACTGAGTTCGTTAGCAACGGCTTAACATGCTCCCCTGGCTCGAAGGTAACTCAAGCGAACTGCCTTTCAACTATTGATCTTGAACGTAGCTGGCCGAACTACGTTGAACTACGAGCCTCTGGATACAAGTTGGACACGTTGCCGAAACAAATGGCGCCATTGCGTTGCTTTCCACAATACAATGCAGTTTTACGGGAATTTAATAACCAATTGAAGCATACAGATGGATTGCTATCTCCTGTTTTCTTTTGATTACTTATTGCAATGAAAGTAAGGACAAAATAATATATATGTTTATCTTTAGTAACATACATGACAGATGGATAGAATATTGAAAATGGTCATATGTAATTTCAATTGGCACAACTTTCCGAGTAGATGCCTAATCCGAGACGATATTGTTCAAAAGCAACATACCCTATTTTTTGAAGGCGGTTACAAAAACAGCTTAATCACGTGAAATCAGAAGTATCAAATAAGAAGGATTTAAAATAGCCTCCTAGATATTTAACAAACTAAAACACTCCGTATAACTGATTACATAGGTGTATCCATAATTTCATATTTCGCGGCACTCGCTGTTTTTGTGGTTGATGAAGAAATACTATTGTTTGGGGTCCATATCGATTAGTTATGGGTGACACCGAGCCGAGAGTTATTCGATAATCGTTTCGCATAATAATCGAGACGTAATCGATTAAGGTTTTCGAGTCCGAGACGGTGCCTTTGTGTTTTTTTTCCAATTTATTATTTGAAATAATTTAGAGTTTTTACTAGACTATTCGAGTTGTTGACATATTTATTTTTGATTTTTTGGTTAAGATTTAGTTTTTGTTCAATAACATGCATGTCATATATTAGTGTTAAAATAAGTAATTGTTTGTCATTGGTCTTGGTTTTTAAAGGAATAGTTGGAGTTTAAGAATGGATAACCATTGGCTTAAACTATATACTAGCTAGCTGTGCCCCGCGGTTTCACGTAGATTTAAAGTCCCGTTAAAATTAAATCGGTCAACAGACAGAGAATTTAAAAAAAAATTTTGTCTATGTCAGTACCGTATATCTTTTGTGGCATTATTGGGTCGGTTGCCCGGAAGCACCCTTGTGATCTTTTGCCAATACCGTATATACTTTCATATTAGTCAAAAGGTGTAATTTTAGAATTAAAAACAGACACTTCAATTTTATTTATCTGTATAGATGATGATAATTTTTAAACCACAAGTTCTTAAAACAGAAGTTTAGTACAAATTAAATATCTAAAACAATCAAGTAACCATTACTTAAACGTGTCTCGCTCGTGATTTATGTAACCCAAACAAAAGCTTAATATGTTTTTAAATTAAAAAGGGATGGTCGCACAAATGAGCCTGTGGTGAAAAATCGTCGTTTGTAGCGGAAATGACGTGAAAACAAAGCGCTCGGCCAGCCCCGCCCGCCTCGGCTAAGCTGCGCGTACGCATACTGTTCCCACGTTTGGGTAGAGACACCATACAGCCATATTCAAAATCTAATTCAAAAATATCTTTATTCGATTAGACTTTTGCATACATACATATGCTCACGCCTGTATTCCCCGAAGGGGTAGGCAGAGGTGTTGTAATCACAACACCCACTTTTCACCGAAGGTGATTAAGTGCCAACGTGACAGATGGTGAGTCCATCGCCGTCTCAGACACTTTACATACGTCATTGAATTACTTCTCAGAAATATGCAGGTTTCCTCCGATGTTTTCGTTCACCGTAAAGCACGTGGTGTAAAATCACTGTACATAAGTTTTTTAGAAAAACTCATTGGTACAGGCCCCGCTGGGATTCGAACTTGGGTCGCTTGCGTAGTCTGCGACTGCTCAAACCTCAAGGCCACCACGGCTCTCTTGACCTAATTAGACTTTTTACAAATATTTTTCAAACCGTCAGATTGACATAATTATACAGGATTACACATGCTACCCCAGTTCCGAAAGGTTGCTTTTACTGAGAAAAACCTGGCAAGAAACTCTGTAATTACTCTTTTCAAAAATAGTATACAGTTTTAAAAATACAAAATAATTCACTTAAGATATATAAGCCCATGGACACAGTTCCAATGCACAAAATTATAATAATATAAAAATTATGGATTTTAAACGTATACTATTCTCACGAAGAGGTAAAGTTTTGAGGTTTAGGGGAGTAATCTCTGGATCTACAACGAAATTCATCTTATTTGTGATTGTCATTAGCTATACATATAAAAAAATCGACGTTATTCAATTATATATTTATTTCCTTGAATAGTTCGATTTGTATATAACGATATTTATATCAGCAGATGCTTTTAAATTATACAACTATAACGCTAACTAAAGGTAAGGTAGGGTAATTACGAGTATAACAATGTTTCAAGTTTTCTGAAAACTTAAAATTAAAAAATAATTTATTAAATATCTTATATAAAGCAAATACAATATTTACAATACATTTTTATCGAATTGAATATGTGGTGTTGACCAACACTTTATGCTAAGATATGGAATGGATGCTAGGAAGAGGATTACTTTATCAGTACTTTTCCATATGATAGTAATAATGATACAGAACATTTTGTTTGTATGCTATCCCACATACAGTCAACAGCACAGTCACCCTACAAGGAGCCGGTATAACGCGATGGGCGTCGCGACTCCGCGTCGATTACCGACTCGCGCGCTTATTATAATTTAACGGGCTTTTGACATTACAGGGACCGTCCGCTTATTACCAGAGTGGTCACCACATGCTCGATTTAGATTACATTTAAATGAATAATTTGTAAAAGGTAAAAAGGAAATAGAGAAAGAGAGCCTTAAAAAAGAAGAAATATAAATAAGATACTGTCTAGGTGAAGGAAAACATCGTGAGGAAACCTGCATACGTCTAAGAAGTAATGTATGTAGAGACGGCGATAGACTCACCTTCTATCACGTTGGCACTTGCACACCTCTGCTTACCCCTTCGGGGAATACAAGCGTGAGTATATGTATATTGTCTAGATTCAAAATAAATAGTTATTAATTTTTAAGTAATTGGGTCTCGCGTACACTTAATATCGGTGAACTTATTTCTTGGAAAACAAATTTTTAATTTAAAAAAAGTAGTCTAGCTATCTGAGATTAGCCGAAACAAACGGACAGACAAGGGTTTTTCCTAGATTTTGGTATTATAGAGAGAAACTTCAATTTTATTCATCTGTACTTATATAGATCAGTATGATGGAGCCGCGATTGGATATGTATTACGACTGGTCGATATCATAGTTTATGCTTTTTATAAATGATTATAAGACAAAATCATCACAATCAAAACACTTTGATAGGTGAACAGTGAAGGGCTACAAGCTAAAAGTGAAGAAATCTTCTTAACCCTCGTATGCTACCTTTGAGAAGACACCGGAAGCCGACCGATCGTGGGTTCGATCGGTGTTCCATCGTCGTTCAGATTTGAATTTTAAATATGGAACACTTACCGGCGGACGTAAAACATTTATTCCTCTAATACGTCGTTATCAAGTGCCGCTATATTTAGACGACTTGTCGTACTTTACACGAAGATTTATCGACGCTAGATGTGGCTGAACTTAATATGATTGATTTACATCAAACATTTTTTTTTTTATAATACAAGCCTTTTCCATATTGAGGTATAAATATGCAAATAAAGCGGTAGCCTTTTTGAATTTTGAAACTATAAGTTGATCTTATATTTATTACTAGCTGTGCTCTGCGGTTTCACCCGCGTAGATTTAATTTTAAAGTTCCGTTAAAGTCGGTCCAGCCGTTTCAGAGATTATCCCGAACAAGCAGACAGACAGAGAAAAAACAATTTAAATTGGATTTTTTGTGCCAGTACCGTTAATATTTTCATATATTCATATATGCATTTATTGAAAAGCTATTATTTTGGAATTAAACACAGACACTTCTGATAGAAGATTGATATAGATTATTAGTTTACCGTCAAGAAAAAATATCTTTTTATGGTTTAGCAATAACTTAATGTCGCATGCCTTAAGTCTGGTATTTTACTTACAGCGATTTTTAGTGCACATGCTCGTTGCTAAAAAAGTTTGGATCAATTATCTTGCCAAAAACGAGTGCTAGGTTACTGAATATTGTTTGATAAATTACGTAACATACAAATAACATGGTCAATAATTGCATAGGAAAGTATCACTAGTTTCTCTTCCAGTAATTTTTTGATTGCATGTAATCGGTACGAGTGCGGGCGCGCGCACATATTTATTTATTTTTACCGAAATAGACCGAACGGTCGTCGAGTGCGTCCGATTTTATAGAACGCCGTGAGCAATTTCAGTGGAATCCGGCGACTGTTGGTTTATGTCTTAATGTAGTCGAAACTGTTACACTGTTAAATCTCACCTCGTGTTTACTTAAAACACACACTTTTTTATTTGCTGCGGAGAGGGTAAGGACAAAGACTAATACGATTCGAACGGTGTTGAAGCAAATTTATTCTTCTTTATTACCCATCTGCGGTGGGGGTGTTAAAGTTATGTTATGAGTGTTCGCAGAACGAAAATTTGTGAAAATATAACGGTTGAGATAACCTTTATGATGTCGGGAGCGTTCTGGAATTGTGTTTATTGTTTGTTAGTCATTCCAGAATGCAGAAATTGGTTTCGAATAATGTTCTTTCGAAAATTTAATTTCGGTAACTGTTCTAAATATTTTGGTTAAGGGTGCCGTTATGAGCGCTCTCTTACGAATTTATGCTCGAGCTATCCCAGAGGGCTCCCTGAAGGGGTAAGCAGAGGTGCTGTAACAACACCCACATTTCACCGAATATGAATAAGTGCTAACGTGACCGATGGTGAGACCATCGCCGTCTCAGGCACTATACATACGTCTTTGAATTACTTCTCAGACAAATGCCGGTTTCCTCACGAGGTTTTCCTTCACCGTAAAGCACGTCGTGTGAAATCACTGAACATACATTTTTTTGAAATTGGTACAGGCCCTGCTGGAATTCGAACTTGCGTCACTTGCGAAGTTGGCGACTGTTCAAACCCCGAGGCCTTCACGGCTCTATATCAAACTCTTGCGTTACTCCCTTTCACGTGCAGACTATAAGCAAGAAAAGGACAGTATGTGCTAAATTCGCGTGAAAACACGCTAAATCATCATCACCCTGTCCTTATCCCATACATTGTTGGGGTCGGCACTTGATTCAACCCAATGTGGCTGATCACCTGATTTTTATACGAAGCAACTGCCATCTGACCTTCGCAACCCCTTTAACGAGGAAAATCTGTGAGCTGGGTTCAACCAGTTGTCAGACAATTTTTTTGCCACCGACTGACCTGTAACGATTGCCAAATATGATACATTGGCAACCGGGATCGACGGCTTAACGTGCTCTCCAAGGCACGGACGGAACGGCGGTCACCCATCCAATTACTGGCTAGGGTTAGAGTTGGTTAGTGCTGCGTGTTGATCCCTTGGAATCTGAGCCATCGAGGGCGAGGTGCAACCTCTGGAATGTCTCCCTATTCCTTTCGTCCCACCTGAGGAGAAACTCCCGCCTGGACATAAATTACCATGGCCAATCTGGAAATCACTAAATAGACTTCAAACTCAGATCGGTCGGAGCCAGGACAACATGGTCAGGTGGGGTTTCACGGATGACGCCAACATAAGATCTGTGCGCTGCACCCCAAACTATGGCCCACCTTATGTCGTGCCCTGCGTGCCCCACCAGCTGCACGCGAGGATCTGATGGCTGCCACCAATAATGCTGTTGAAGTAGCAAAGTTCTGGGCTACAAGAATTTTAAATGTACATATGCTCACGCCTGTATTCCCTGAAAGGTGGGTGTTGTTATCACAACACCCACTTTTCACCGTATTTGATTAAGTGCCAACGTGACAGATGGTGAGTCTATCGCCGTCTCAGGCACTATACATACGTCTTTGAATTACTTCTCAGAAATATGCAGGTTTCCTCACGATGTTTTCCTTCACCGTAAAGCACGTGGTGTGAAATCACTGTACATAATTTTTTTTAGAAAAACTCGTTGGTACAGGCCGCGCTGGGATTCGAACTTGCGAATTCAAAATTTAAAATGTCTGTCATCAACACGATAAGAAGAAGAAGTGCTGAGTGATATGCTCAATAGCAACTGTGCCACGAGCTCCTCTCCTCTGAAATACACGCTAAATAGTTAGTCGTAAGTAAAACAAGGAAGCGATAAATCGAACATACGTCTTTCTTACGTCTATCAGAATTAAACGGGTGTAAATCTATCACAACAGCTTTTAGTCTCGCGGGGAGAGCCGCGGAAGTGAAACGACCTATTTCGATGAGGTTTAATAGAAAAGCCACGTAGGATTTGCTCTGTGAAATATCTAAAGTAACATGGAATTAGTTTTTAGATTGGAATAGGTAGTGGCCGTGATGGCCGTGGGGTTTCAGCAGTGGCCAGCAACACAAGCGACACAAGTTCTAATCCCAGCGAACCAGTACTAATGAGTAAAACTTATGTAAAGTGATTTCACACAACTTAAAAATCTACGTGGGTAAAACCGGGGGTAAAGCTAGTTTTTAATATGCAAACATTACAAATTCAATGGCATTTTTATAATAATGCCCATGAGTTTATTGAAAGTGTATTAAATAATTCGAGTTGTCTTGTCACACGCCACTATTGTCTCGTAGTACTAATTCTCGTAGTAATTCTCTTAGTACTTAACACATACAATTGACAAATTATATTTCCAACTTTATTTCTATGCAGTTAAGATCTAATTGGAAAATCTGTTTTTTTCTTTGTTGATCATAATGACACCTTTACTTGTCATGGGATGGAGGTCATTAAAAGTTGTCTCTAAGTAGGCACAAATATTAAAAAAAATCATAATAACACATTATTATTTTATTAATAGAGCCGTGTGTTGAGCTATTAATTTAGTCAGTTTATTTTTAAAAAAACATTGGGGTCCCATTAAATTAACTTTATTGTATTAAAACCACGGGCACTGCTTAATATTATAAAACTAGCTGGGCCCCGCGGTTTCTCCAGCGTAGATTTAGTTTAGTAATAATATATCGGTTTAAAATTGACAAAGTTTCATACAAACTTTCATCCCCTATTTTATCCCCTCGGGGGTAGAATTAATCTAAATCCTTCTAACTGCATGCCAAATTACAGCCCGATCAGTCCAGTGGTTTGGGCTGTGCGTTGATAGATCACTATGTCAGTCAGTCAGTCAACTTTGAAATAGAAAAAGATACCTTTAGATTTAATCGAATGGTTTATAATTCCAATTTCGAAACACTCAAATTATTATCCAAATTTATAACCTCCAGGAAGTAATCCTTCAATTAATAAATAAAGAATATTTTTTAATAACTGTAAGCGTTGGCGCTGTCCCAAGGCCAAAGTCAATTTAGCTTCCAGACGAAAAAAGAGAATCAGCTCATAAGTCCTGTCCCCGCCTACGGTTCGGTTCCTGGGATCCACCAAATGCGTCCTTGCTTTATTAATGTCCCTTTTTCGTACTTTTTTTAAGATTTTTTAGTTTAGTCTTGTCATTGGCTTTGAGGAATAAAAAAATGTATTTATTCCTCCGCCTCACTCGCGCATTATACATATATGTATATACAGATAAATAAAAAGTGTCTGTTTGTAATTTCAAATTAACAGCTTTTCACTAAATGCTAACTAAAAAACTATATACGGTAATGTCATAAAAAAAACATCTCTCTGTCTGTCTGTTTGCTCCGGCTAATCTCCGAAACGGGTGGACCGATTTTAATGGGACTTTCACTGGCAGATAGCGAATGTTACAAGGAGTAACCTAAGCTATTATTTCAAACAAAACGTTAGGGTTCCGCGGGCTATAAGTTAAGTAGGTAAGTTAGTGGCTTAAAATCATCAACCTTTTACATATAAAGTATTTCCACCTTTTTATTTATTTCATTCACCATTTTGCTTTGTTTAAATATCTTATACCTTTAAACGAGCAATTTTCATGAAATTTTGTGTTTTTTTTTAAGTTTGGGGTTTTCAGGGTCAAAAAAAGATCTAGCTATGTTTAATTTTTGGAATACGACTGTAAATTTCGCCCACATCTGTCAAGTTGTGATAGCTCAGACGTGAAGTTTCCAGCTTACGGGGCGATAACGAAACTCCCGGTTCGAGACTGACGTTCACCGGATATTTTTTTTTTTTATATTCCCTTTTTTTCCAGCATACATATATTAGAAAACGTCATTGACAAAGAAACCGAGCACGGCTTCTTCAAGCTTCTATTAATTAAACGAATACTTATTTGAATGTTTCTTGCCGGTTCTTCTCAGAAGGCTAGTTTCCGAACTGGTGGTAAATTCTCGACATTCATAAGTGCCTTACCAGGGCCTAAACTGAATAAATATTTTTCATGTTCATTTTCATTTTCAATGGTTTAAAAATGACAGTTTACATTCTTTCAAAAAGGCAACAATGAAATCGTTGAATTACATTGTTCCAAATTCGTAATTTAATATTCAAATTAAATGCGACTAAAAACGGAACGTCACCGGATATAACGTCACGTCGGTTCGCTGTGTTTTTGAAATTCGAACGTCCTAACATTAGTGTTTACAGTGGGGGCACGCGCGTTGGCGCCAAAACCCTGTCGCCATCGCGGTGGCACATGACAATGTTGCTACCACTCAAAATAGATATTCTGCAAGCATTATGGGTCAACGGATGCGATTGTTGCCAGTTTGAAAATATTTCGCATGTTTTTGTTTAGCGTTGCGGTTCTCAGAATGTTAAATCGATTATTCGTTGTGCGGGCTGAGGAATTACATTGATAAAATAATTATATGATTCCTATAGTGTGTGAATCCTTTCACTTAAAAAAAAACTAGGTAAAAACTAACTCACTGCAGTAACTAAGTTATACAAGATTGTAGCAGTCTATTGAGCTACTCGATTTAAAAACAAGAGGGCCTAGAGCGAGTTTTCTTAAAATCGCCGTAAACGCAGTTTTGTATGGGCTCCAATAGTGTCCGCTTTAGGCCGACAGATGGCGCTGTTTCGATCCTATACAAATCTGCGTTTACGTCGACGCGGTGACTTGTGACGCTGGCAGTGAAAAACTCGCGTTTTTATTTAAAATTACAAGTTACTTTGGCACCGACATAATAAAAAAATAAAACGGCATTTTGAGATGTCCTTGATAGAATACTATTATTGTTTATGGGTTTCACGGTTATTGCCAAGAAAATATTTTTTTCCTTGCATACTATAACGTTTCTGAATTTTGTACTTTATTATCCAGAGCGTATGGTATATTCTCCAATGGGTTGAACGAAGGTAAGGATATTATGCAAATACATTGCCAATAAGCCGTAATTATTATAATGAGGCCGCTTTCATTGTTTTTAACGTGTTAATTGATCAATTATTAAATAGGGGCATTATTAATTGTTTTGCACTTAACTGTTAACATACAAATGGAAAATGATCTATACATATAATTTTTTTACATCCTGACTGACAGACTTATTTAGCGACACACAACCTAAACCATTGCTCCTGGTGACAACAATTTTGGAGGTTGTGTTTTTGGTAGGCAATACTTACCATTGAGAAAGGCTCTTCCAAAATGCCACCCTTAAGAGGGTGAAACGGGGGAATGGATTTTCCTCAGTTTGTCTCAGGCACTATATATACGTCTTTGAATTACTGAATGTGTACCTATGCAGTCTGTTACTTCTTTGAGCCTACCGTAATGGGTTTAAGCAGAGGGTATTAAGGATTTCTGAGCTTTGAAAGCTGAGAAGTTCTTAATACGCGCTGCTATATATAGCTGGCCTTCTTGTCTAAAAAGAAGTAGGCATCTATAAACACCTGAAAGTAATAGAGGAAAGAGGCTAGAGTATTGACAACTTTAAATAGTAGCGTTCTAGTTCATTCAATTCAAAAATATCATTATTTGTTAAGACGAGTCAGAACGACACGATTACACAAGGTTATACATGCT
Source organism: Watsonalla binaria (assembly GCA_929442735.1). Classification (NCBI taxonomy): domain Eukaryota; kingdom Metazoa; phylum Arthropoda; class Insecta; order Lepidoptera; family Drepanidae; genus Watsonalla; species Watsonalla binaria. Next base: position 7,641,756 of record OV838932.1, read on the forward strand.
ACCGCCAGGTTCGGAAGGTTGCTTTCTCTGAGAACAACCTGGCAGGAAAATCAGTAATTACTGTTTTCAAAAAAAAAAAATTATACAATATTAAGTAAAATTGTATTGGGGATTTGAACCCCCTTGCAATAAATGTAAGTTCTCACAGCTTTTCACGTTTATTTATTTTACACATGAGCGTAGCACACGACATCACATGACACCATTCCAGAATCAAACAAAAGAGAACTATAAAAATACATTTGAATTTACGTCTATACTATCTATTGCGTTACATACAATATACATCATAAAACAATATAAGCCCATGGAGCCACAGTTCCAGTGCACAAAAGTCGATTAAAAAAAATATTAAAACTAAAAATACGTGTGATTATATACCTTGAAATGAACAGCCTCCACATGCAGCACCTGTTCACAAGTATGACGAGAATGTTGTGACATATACACCTATTTTTACAAAGTATTTTAACTTAGTCTGTATACCGAGTTATGTGCTACATAAAGTGTTCAGTTTGCGACAGAGTATGTGAAATTCTGAATAGAAGAGGTCGACAATAGAGGCGACATGTCCCGCTCTGGGGACATCTCCCACCATTGTTGCTTTATAGCTTACCACCACCTACTAAACGGTGGAGGTGATTATTTAATTTAAATACTTAACTAAATGTATCATGTTCTCAAACGACATTGGATCTTCAATGTTTTCAGTATACGTAGTTTGTTTAAATAAAGATATTGATCAATGAAGTGGCTAGGATAACCCATATCATGTGGGACGAAAACGCTGTGCCTACACGGAATGAATCCAAAGACAGGCCTTCGTAATTGGTCATGAAAGACAAACTGCTTGATGCCACCGGGTAGAACGAAAGCCAAGGACACAAATGCAACATATTTTTTCACAATAAGCGAACAAAAACGGTACACATCCCCGGGGGCTGTATGGAGACCTCGCTGTGCAAAGCAGCCCGAGCCATATCGCGCTGCCACCTGATCAAGGCTCCTACCCCGACCACCGCCAGCAGGCCCTCCGGCCCCCTTTTAGTCGCCTTTTACGACTAGCAGGGGATATCATAGCCAAATTCTTAGACCCTAGCTATTGGGTGAACTATAGAAGAAACTTTAATCCTACTGAATATCCGCGGTGGCCGAGTGGTTTATCGGTAGGTTCCTCACATCGGTCTGCACCAGAAGAATGTTAACGAACTTAACAGTCAAGGATAACATTGCAATTTCAAAGGTTTGGGTCCTAAAATGACAACCGACTCTTCGGTGAAAAGTCTCCATTGTTATACCCATTCGAACAGCTTCTGAGAACACTGTGTCTATGATTAAGTGATTTTTCTTTGAAATTCAAACAATCGTATCGCATCCAAAGCTGTGGAGATGACCACATTAGTAGCTCCACGATCAAACGTCGAATCACAGAGACAGCTACAAATTGAGTTCCAAGTTCCCGCGGCATACAAATTGTTATATGAGACCCGCCATTGTTCTACGTTATCATCTGCTTTATCAGCTCTTTGAGTTCCGTATTCTCGCCGCTAGGTACGAATCTACGTGCTCATGTCTCGTAATTTTGCTTAATTATTATAATTTGAGAGCCTGAATGCGAAGATAAAAATAATTACTCACGGTCCGGTTTGTCACGTGGAAAGAATTTTGACGAAGACAAGGACAGTTTTGTAGTTACAAAACTTTTGCTAGTGATAATATTTATTGTTGTTCTAGCTATAATAGTCGTGCGGCTTTACTTGCGTTGACTGTACCACACAGACCTTACTTTGCAGTGCCATTTGTAAGCAAGGTATCAAACTAAACAAGTTAATGAGATCCAATTTAGAACGAATTATTCTGATGGTCGTAGCCGTTTAATAACTATCTATACTCATCTCCTTGGCCTTATCCCATACATTGTTGGGATCAACACTTGATTCAACCCGATCTGACCTTCGCAACCCCTTTGACGAGGAAAATCTATGGGCTGGGTTAAGCCAGTTGTCAGACTATTTTATGGCCTCTCACTGAGCTGTAACAATTTTCAAAGATGATAAATTGGCAACCGGGACCGACGGCTTAACGTGCTCTCCCAGGCACGGAATAATCTATCTAAACCAATAAATTAAAAACAAAATACAGGTGCGCCACGAACTACGAACACTCCGTAAAAACAGTGGGGGTAACTGCGCATATATTTTATTCACGTCATGACTTACAGATAGACGGTGACAGACTAATAAAATAACTACCTATTCGAGACCAAATTGATATGTATTACATTATATTAGTTCACTCAAGTTCACTAGATGGCGCTAGTCATAATTAGATCGCGCTATGAAGTTTCTCTACGCAATATATATAAAGGACAAAGAGTTCATAATACATGAGATCAAACACAGATCAATCACGAGATCCAATGTAATGAGTTTGTATTCAGTTCAATTCGCATTGGTGTTTTATTCAATGACTGAACTGAACTGGTTCGCATCGGGTTAGGTACCCGACGCGAACCAGTTCAGTTCAGTTCAACAAAACTGATCAATTGATCTCCTTGGAGCTCAACACTACCAAGGTCACAGTTTCCATTAAATGCAATAAAAATACTGCTCTAGTAAGTTGCTGCATTAAATGATTTTCCTATTTCTGAAATAAAAACCTGAATGAGTCATTACTCGGGGCCACGCACAATTTTACGTCGCAAGTGATCTTAAATATCAGACAAATTACCACGTCCAGCCATTAAGAATAAAAGACGAAGTACAAATTTAACTTCCATTGGGCCAAGACCCGAATCTAATTAACTCGGGGGCTCTTAATTAGTCCCCATTGTAAGATGACAGGAGAACCGGCAATTTTGGTACAGCCTGCAACATTTGAGACACACAGACTTAGCGATTGGCAAACACCTACAGCCCATATAGGTGATATACTTAATAGATTCTTTTTTATGCAACTAAAATTATGGATTAATAAAAATACTTTATTTAGAAAGTTTTTTTTTCATTCGTCTTATGCAGTATATAGACTGAAATCTGTGTCTGTCTGTTCGTCACTTGAAAAAAAGGAATTCGCAGTTTACCCCAATATTCACGCTGAGCACTCATAGCTCGTGACGGCACCCTATAGACTGTAAGACTTATCAAATCAAAGTTCATGGTTAAAGTCCGTGAAAATCTAGCTAAATGGTAATCGGTATGTCACTCTACTGGTATCATGAAAAAAGTCATGTCAGAATCAGCCAAATTGATTAAATTATTGAACTTATTACATTTACGCTTTTATTATAACATTGGCACTAACAAAATAAAATAGCTTAGACAGTTTTTCAAATCCAAGGTTTATTTTTAAATGAAGTTGAACGAACATTCTAACTGTATGTCCCAACTAATGTTTGGGCAACAAATCAAAACAAGATGTTAAAAAACGGTTAACTAAATTTTCGTTTCTCTCCGAAAACGGTTTCGCTTTAGATAATTATAGGCTTCTGAGTGTACAAGCGTTGTGGTACGGGGAACTAATCAACCGAGGGCGGTTTGTCTGTCTGTCTCTTACTAAAACAATGCATTTATGATAATGAAAAAGTTAGTGCGACTTTTGGATGGGTCAGTTGAATTTAATTAAGGCTTCGGTTGGTGAAAAGACGCTTTAAGAGGCTACAGTGTTGAACTTTGAATTAAATTTTAATTAAGTTACAAAATGGCTAGGCAAACCGTATAAGGTAGGTTGTACTATGATCATTATTACTTACCTAAAAAAACAGCAAATTTTTAGACAAAAGAAGATACATACATACATATGCTCACGCCTGTATTCCCCGAAGGGGCAGGCAGAGGTGTTTATATTACAACACCCACTTTTCACAGAATTTGATTAAGCGCCAACGTGACAGATGGTGAGTCTATCGCCGTCTCAGGCACTATACATACGTCTTTGAATTAATTCTCAGAAATATGCAGGTTTCCTCACGATGTTTTCCTTCACCGTAAAGCACGTGGTGTGAAATCACTTTTCATAAGTTTTTTAGAAAAACTCATTGGTACAGGCCCCGCTTGGATTCGAACTTGCGTCGCTTTCGTAGCAGGCGACTGCTCTAACCCCGAGGCCACCACGACTCTGAAGATATTTTTTTTAAACAATGTTAGGTGTAATTTTCAAGTAAATCCATACGTCGAGGGCCTTGGAATTTGGGCCCCCACAGCTTAAGGCATCGATATTCTGACATGAAATTCTCTTATCACCTTTCCCCTAAGGAAGGCATTTCCGAAATTCCACCCCTAACCATGTTCAATGGGGTTTGAAAGTTTGCGTGTAAAATCTTATGTGGATGCGGGCGGAAGCTAAACTATATAAATACAGATTAATAAAATAGAAGTGTCGGTTTGTAATTCCAAATAAACGGCTTTCCACTAAGTAAAGTACTACATAAAACAACTAATAAAAAAAACCTTTGTCACAGGCGCCTGCTACGCAAGCGACGCAAGTTCGAATCCCAGTGGGGCCTGTACGAGTGAGTTTTTCTAAAAACGTATGTGCAGTAATTTCACACCACGTGCTTTGCGGTGAAGGAACATATCGTGAGGAAACCTGCATATGTCTGAGAAGTAATTCAAAGACGTATGTATAGTGCCTGAGACGGCGACGGAGTCACCTCTGTCACGTTGGCACTGCTCAAACCCCGAGGCCACCACGGCTTATTTCTTATTTACCTCAATGTCGATTTTAACTTGACAATCACAGATCATAAACTACGACTTGTTAACATATTTTATCTGTGACCAGTTAATTTACATGCAACCCGGCATCCGGACCACTTAGTACGGAGATACTGTACTGACACATATCAATCTTGTCACGTGACTCGATAATGTCACAACACTACCATCGACGTGAGTGAATTCCAATAGCTCTTAACTCCATGGAGTAAGGTCTCAAGTTGCTTGGTAAAGATGTCGGGAGCCGTAAATGACGTAGTGGCTTTAAGGTGACACAAATACTTTACTGTATTTGATAAAGTTATCGAATGCCGAGTTGAAATGTAGGGATTTATATCAAGTAGCTCGCAGTCTAGTCACGTCCTTTTGTAACTCGGGAAGATTTCACTACCTATGTTATAGTACCTATCACGTTTCGAAGAACGCAATCCTGTATATACCTATGTTATCTTAATATTTGTTTATTGACTTAAAACTTGTCGTTTTAATTGACCCCCAAGAACCATCAACACAATTTGAAAAATGATGAACCCTACAAAGGCAAAAAATATGTAATTATACGATTTTGAAAGGTAAAAGATTCTATCGATATCCTCAAAGACCATCACTACTACGTTACAAATGTCACGACATCAATTAGTCTGAGCACAGGAGTCCGACATTGACTTACTCTCTAGATAACCACCATTTGACGAAGAGAACATAAATTCGATAACACTGACACAACCAACACGCAAACTGTCGACAGTCGATAAAACTTGAAAGATCTGCCCGAGTTTCATCCCTATTTGCATTTAATTAGTATTTCTGTATATTAAGAGTGTGACTAAAATGTTAATGGTTTAAATAAAAATGTCAACTTTTATCAAACACTAGCTAGTGTTGTGCCTGAGCATCATTAAATAAATAATCGATGATTTAAAATTATGTAAATTTTTATTTCATAAAACACATTATAGTAGGTTATGCTGAATGTATTGAAGTTAAAAAATCCTTTATGACAAAATTAGGTTTTGAACTTTTTACCTATATACTCTTGCTACCTTACCCTACCCTAGCCCTTATACCGGGACCCTACTCGCTTTCTCTGGAAAACAAAGCGTTGGCCTAAAATTTACAGAGTTCCTACCACGGTTCATATTCGTTCTAAAATTACATAAGAACGTGATCTGCTGGAAAATTCTTTGACTTTGATATATTCTAAAATTTACCTCAATTAAATTTTGAAACGAACGAAAACTTGAGTCAGATAAAAACAAAGCGATACTGACACTCTGTTTGATTTTCGTTCAATTTAGAAGATTAGTTTTCGGGGAAAAAGAGTAGATTCCCAGTTTGTATGTTTGTATTAAGTAAGAAGCTATCTTGGAAAGTGATTCGCCATAATAATTTTCCCATCGCATCAAAAACTCTGATGGCCAACCCCACAATCTCACAGCAGATGGCTCTACTAATTAGCTTAACAATCCACGAAATTTAACAGCAGTTCGTATGAACAAGCATAAAATGGACCTCATAAAAATATTAATACTGATCCCTGATTAACGAGGATTCCTTCATTCCGAGGGATCATAAAACACCTGCTTTTTACATCTGCGGTCACTTTATTGTCCAGAATGATTCTGGAAAGGGTAAAAAATGAAGGGCCACACTTAAACAAACGCTGGAAAAAATGCCCCGTGGGCACGGTGTTGCGAGTGTTAAGAGAGATGTCTAGTATCGATGTAATTAATCGATAAAATCACGGTCACGATACATCAGTCATGTGCTACATAACAATATAGGAATAATTAATAGTTAACTGATTTAAATTAAATATAGGCTTTATGTATACTTTTATTAACAAAACTCGGAATATTATTTTAGTAGTCAATTTTAGCATTTCGTGCCGTACTGTCACGAGATATGAGCGGTCACGAAAAAAAAAAAGACTGAATCAGACTTGTAAAATGACTATAGCGCATTCCAAGTCAGCTTGTGATAGAAATTATAATTATTATATATTCTTCCGTTTGTCTGCAGTCTCTGACAATAAGAATGATAACTGATAAACTTCAATAAAATGTATATTTTAAACGATTTAGTACCTTACATATTCAGTGAATTGTTAAACGTATCTATCGATATCGATGATTATTTCCCACCCCTAAAGGCAGATGTGTCGGCCAGTCAGACACCAACCTGGGATAATCCATTTCCACGGCACTCTAGTGGTTTGCTGGGGTATTGTTGGGGTAATTGTTGTAATAATGAGCAAAGGTGTTCAGCCACTGAGCTTTAGTTTTTGTATCAAAAACCGTTAGTATGATCTTCTATAATGTAGGTAGGTATCATTTATCGGTTTAATCGATCGAATGATGGTCGAAAATTAGATCAAAAGATTCCACGTTTCTGGAAAAAAAAATGTGTAGAATCATCATCATATTTTTTTCTCGCACAAAAAAGCATTTGAATTTGCATTGCAAATCTGGGGGGCAACTATGGTCGTTTAAGCAGTACTTTTTAGCTTTGACCTTTAATAAAACTCTTAAATTCTTAATACGCTCTGGTTAAACCGAGTGTCGGTAGAGGGCTTCCAAGGAAGGACTACAATGACCAAATTAATAGTATTTTTCAGAAAGGTCTAATTCGGAGCACTCGTAACCGAAGAAACTGTATGAAGAGATGCATGAATGTGGATGAAGCGAAAGAAGTATGTAATGATCGTAGCATGTGGCAAACGGTAGTCTCTGCCTACCCCCATGGGATACAGGCGTGAGCGTATATATTTATGTTAAACCGATTTGGTAATACCCTGGTTCCATTTTCCAAAATCTGATGACAAATAATTGCACACGCAAGACATCTGAATCTCACCAAAAAAATCCAAAATTCCACATTTATGTTCTCGGTACAGTCGTCATAAGAAAATTTATGTAAAATTGGTTTGAAGCCCTCATTTTACTGAACCCGTAGTTTATTACTTCTGGCTACTTTTAATGAATTCTCTGAAATTTATCTATGCATTTAACCTAATGAGTTAACGATCATTTTTACCCCGGTGTGGCGTAATTTGTTTGACTGCAGTAATGTTTTAATGCATTTCTGTAGATTACAAGGCTTCGCTGCTAATGTAATGGGAGGCTGTTGGGGCAGTTCGCTTAGCTCCTGAAGGTAGTAATCACCAGACTATATCTTTTTACACACCTCTTAATCGCTATGCCACCTGATTTTATTCATTTCACATCCAGAAGTTTACTACCCACAGGGGCGTGCATCCCATATAAGCAGATAAGCAGTGCTTACCATTTGTGATGACTGAATACACTCGTGTTGTGCATGTGTGTGTGTGTGTGATTTAATGTTTGTGTGGGTGTCTATACCAAAACGTATGTACCTAAGTTGCGCCACTTGGTATGTACTTAACCTACCTACATAAATACCTATTATTGATGGTTACCCCTCTGAAAATCCAATGCACGCCTCTGACTACCCATGGATGAACACAAAATGACCAGAGTCTCCACTAAAGATTGGATTCTTATTGACAGACAAAAAACTTTTTTTGTAGTTTTAGTAATATTACAATATTTTTTACTCAAGTGAAGAATTCAATAAGTTCTTATTCATTTATATTTATAAAAAAAAACTAAATTACGTTCCAATATATTAAAAAGTACTCAATGAGACGAGTAACAATGTTCATAACTTAGTCCGTAATTAAGTACAGTTCACAATAATTATAGCGCGATCAATCTAACAAAGGCAACGAAGACAAAGGTACAGTCGGCCCGAATAAATGCCAGCCCATTTACAAGAGTGTAAGATATGACGTGATATAGATCACTCACAACGTAATAAATAAATAAATAACATAAGAAAAATTACACCGTAAAGCGAATGTTACCGGAGGCGCTACGCGTCGCGAGGCAAATATGGATGCGCCTATGAGGTGATTTCTATTTCTGATTTCAACATAGAACTTAATCTTCCTACTATACAAAGTATCTCTAGTACGCAAATCTCGTCTTACTGCCAGCTAAATAAAATTAGTTCTTGACAGACTGATTTTTTTTTAATAACGAATATATGTAGGTACGTAAAATTCTTATAATTTGCATTGATACAAGGTTTACCGTGAAAGTACTTTATCAGATAAAGACACCACGGTTTTGATTAAACACTTTCATCTTCATGTAAATCTCATAGCAACTATTGTTACATTGAATCTGCAGACGAAAATGGACCTTGTTCCCTTTTGACGTTCAAATTTTATTCTACCTTATAAGTAACGGACCTTAATGGCACACTATGTAAAAACGTTTTGGGACGTTAATTAAACATTTTATTTAGTATTTTTTATGTCAAAAGTTACAACCAGTCGTCAATATAATATTCTTCACGTCAGCTGCTTTTTCACTGCTCTCGCACTAATTTAATTCAATAACTAGCTATCGTCTATAATTTGGTCACTTTAAACTTAGCCGATTTTTATACATAAACAAATAAAGGGTCTCCGAAGGGATAAGCAGAGGTGTTGTAACAACAACACCCACATTTCACCGAATACGAATAAGTGCCAACGTGACAGAGGACGAGTCCATTGCCGTCTCGGCCACTATATACAAGTCTTTGAATTGCTTCTCAAATATATGTGAGTTTCTTGACTACATTTTCCTTCACCGTAATGCAAAGCTCTTTGATAAATATAAATCATTATCAGAGATTTCTCATCAGGAACTCGATGCAACCATGTGTACCTGATTATTACAAGCGACTGCTAACTGACGTTCAGAACCCTGTATTTCTTAAAAGGAATTGCAAAAAAACCGGTAATCTAGGTTAAACCAGTTGTCAGACTTTCTTAGGATTCCAACCGACTCGTATCGATTTCCATTAAATTTACAGCAAATATAAAAGTCGTATCCACAGTATGCAAGTGGCACAAGCGCCGGGCGCAAGGGAGCGACAGGGACGGATGATTTAGAAACCCCTCGGGAGAAGCGCGACGCGACCCGGTATTAATATTGTGACTCTACGTAGTATACTGTACACTTACAGATCAATTATTTCTCATAAGGCAAAACCTTACATGAGATATTTCACAAACTAGGTAAGGCCAAATAATTTATAACTATGACAGTAGGTAACTATAAATCATTATCATTTGATCTGACAATTAAGAGGAATCTTGAATTACTTGCTATACCTAAAAAAAACAATTTTTAGATACTATCAATACAAACTAAGTATTTGAAAAATATTTCTGACTGTCTATCTGATACGGCTAAGCCACTGGACCGATTTTGATGAATTTTGGTAAAGATATAGCTTAGACCTCAACGCAGGACATTGGGTTTTCAGAAACGCAGCTCAGGTCGCAAATGAAATTTGGTTTATGTTGATGATTCGAAAAAATTGCATGTTGCATCTCAAATGTCTTCGTATACTACACAATTTTCGATCACTCCTTTCCTAGCGTTCGTTGTCGCAGCACCTCCAGCTAAATTGGTACCGAAATTCCAAATTCAAATTTCAGTTCCCATGTGTATCCTGGGGCGGTGCTTTTAACATTGTAATTGGTACTGTGTGATTATTGCAGCTCTTTGATCTCGCTTGATTGGTCGCGGTATTGGCCTATTAGTTGGTACATCTCGTTGGCGATGTTGGCTGTGTTGGCCGTGTTCCCGTAGGTCAGGATTTTTGAAATATTTTTATACCACAGTTTGCACCTCGGTAGAGTATAATGATGGCTCGTATTAATTTGAATATTTTTGATTACTTTGGTATCTCTGATGTATGTGTGTACCATAAAATAAACCAAATTTAATTTAATTAAGAGATTAAAAAAACGTGTGGTGAATTCCGCCTCTATCACGTTCTAAATGCGAACTGTCAAAGTTCTTCCTATGAGTATTTACTCAAAATAAACCAACAAATATTAGACATGTGAATTCAATAATATTATAGTACCTGTGACAACCGCTGAGGTAAACGTAGTGTAGGACGCCCTCCAGCCAGGTGGGATGACGCAAATACTGGATGCGGCAAGCTGAAGACGCTATGGCGCTCATTAGAGGAGACCTATGTCCTGCAGTGGACCAATATGGGTTGATGATGATGATGTACTGTGGTCTCTGCCTACCCCCATGGGATACAGACGTGAGCATATGTATGTATGTATAGTACTTTTCAACAGAAGAAACGTTTAATTCTAAGAAATTTGGAGTAATAACCTATTAAGAAACGAAATCAAAAAATATTCCCCAGGCTATGACATATTCCTTAAGGTTGTAATTTAATGGCTTCCGAGCATGAATGTTAAACTCCCAGTTTATGTAGACCTTGTATTTAAAAGAAACAGTTAGAAAATGCAGGTCAAATAACCTGGTATTTTTAAGAATTTTAATATTACCTCACAAATTGCAGCATTTAAGCTATTAGAAAAGAATTTCTAAATATTGTAATAAGAAGCTAATATCAGGAGCGTTTCGAAGTTTCGGTGAAAAGATAACCAAATTATTCACTTACATGTGCTTATGCCTGTACGAAGGGGTAGGCAGAGGTGTGTAATAACAACACCCACTTTTTATCGAAGATTATTAAGTGCCAACGTGATAGATGGTGAGTCTATCGCCGTCTCCGGCACTATACATACGTCTTTGAATTACTTCTCAGACATATGCAGGTTTCCTCACGATTTTTTCCTTCACCATAAAGCATGTGATGTGAAATCACTGTATATCAGTTGTTTAGAAAAACTTATAGGTAATATATTATATATAGATCTGGATCAAACAGACTGAGAGCCGTGGTGGCCTCGGGGTTTGGGCAGTCGCCTGCTACGCAAGCGACGCAAGTTCGAATCCCAGCGGGGCCTGTACCAATGAGTTTTTCTAAAAAACATATGTACAGTTATTTCACACCACGTGCTTTACGGTGAAGGAAAACATCGTGACGAAACCTGCATATATTTCTGAGAAGTAATTCAAAGACGTATATGTATAGTGCCTGAGACGGCGATAGACTCACCATCTGTCACGTTGGCACTTAATCAAATTCGGTGAAAAGTGGGTGTTGTGATAACAACACCTCTGCCTACACCTTCGGGGAACACAGGCGTGAGCATATGTATGTATCAAACTGACAACCACATCACCGTCGATCGCTGTGCTATCGGGCCATCAATAAATATCGAGTAAATCCTTCGTTACCACATCTTAAAACGCAACGGACGTAAATTCCGAGATCAGCTTAATTGAGCATTGTAAAGGGGAAGAGCCTGCCCTTATGTTGTTTAAAAACAAGTTATTTCCCTCGGGAAGAAAGTAAGTCGCAAAATTGATAATTTAATATTTACCCGGACGCCGAATATCGGGTAATTACATAGAAACCTGATTCAGAACTCCAAATTAATATCAATGTTCTTTGTTTTAGCGCATAGGGTTGCTCCACGCGAGACACGATGTTATTATTTTACACTCTGGATAAATCTTTCGGTATTAACATACATACATATGCTCACGCCTGTATTCCCCGAAGGGGTAGGCAGAGGTGTTGTTATCACAACACCCACTTTTCACCGAATTTGATTAAGTGCCAACGTGACAGATGGTGAGTCTATCGCCGTCTCAGGCACTATACATACGTCATTGAATTACTTCTCAGAAATATGCAGGTTTCCTCACGATGTTTTCCTTCACCGTAAAGCACGTGGTGTGAAATCATTGTACATAAGTTTTTTAGAAAAACTCATTGGTACAGGCCCCGCTGGGATTCGAACTTGCGTCGCTTTCGTAGCAGGCGACTGCTCAAACCCCGAGGCCACCACGGCTCTTAATTAATTATTTTACAAGTTGACTGTAAAATTTATCCATAATTTTAAATTCGAAGCGTTTGTTTAGGACAAATTTTTAGGATGATAAAATGGAATATATTTTTTAACAAAATTAATGTAACCTATTTTTTTATTAGTTTTCTCGCATCTCATAACAATTGCAATAATAACAGTGAAATAGTATGCGTGTGATGTGTAAACAAAATAAGATTAATATTTTCCATTTGAAAAAAATAATGAAGTATTTATCGATATGATTTTGACACACTGAGATCGAGAGAAGGCGTCTAGAAATGTATCGATGTTTACGTCTTAGCGTCCCACCCCTAAGGTTGAGAAAATGAAGACAAATGCTCATGAAGCCAGCTTGGGGTCCGGGCTTCGATCTCAGACATGACAAACAATCTATGACATACATAATTTCCTACACCTTCGTTACTTAGTCATGAGAAGGGGAGCCAAATTGGTTATTTTCATATTGGTGCTTATTTTTGCTAATAACATGAATTGACATTGGAAAAGACAAAGTGAACTGCATCCAAAAATGCTAACTTGAATATTAGTGTCACAATATATATAAGCGTGAGGATTCATCTCCCGGGCCTTATCCCATACATTGTTAGGGTCGGCACTTGATTCAACCCAATGTGGCTGATCACCTGATTTTTATACGAAGCGACTGCCATCTCACCTTCACAACCCCTGTTACGAGGAAAATCCGTGATCTGGGTTAAACCAGTTGTCAGACTATTTTAGACCTCCGAGTGACCTGTAACGATTGCCAAAGTATATAATTTGGCAACCGGGACCGACAGCTTAACGTGCTCTCCGAGGCACGGAGGGAACTCGGACGGTCACCAATCCAATTATTGGCTAGGGCTAGGGTTGCTTAACTTCGCTGATCGAATGATATGCGCAACAGCAACTGTGCCACGAGCTCCTCCTGTGCCACAACCTGGAGCAATTGTTCTTCTTAAAAGATTTTTTTCTGTATTCCATATTGCTTACTACGCATATATTGATACTGTGCTATAGGTACGGTTCTTTACTATCTGTGATATTAAACAATTAGAAACTGACGTGTAAGTATCCTGGAAAGTTTTGCCTAAAATAATATGTATTTTGTACCACAATCTCCTGACCATAATGTTTTTTAATATTAGTACTCTTGAAACTTCGATGAAACCCTACAAATTGTCTATGCCATAAAGGTGTTCTGAATAGAATTAGAAAGACCCAAGTGGTAATTAGCTCGCGCAAGGCACGGGGCGACACCGAGCCCTTAACTACTTTGTCCTACAGTGCGAATTGGTAGAGCTGGGTAAGTAGCAGAAGGGATCTTCGTAATTCTTTTTTGTTATTAGTGTCTGTTTGTAATACTAAAATAACAACTTTTCACAAAATAGCATATGAAAGTATATACGATTCGGACACAAAAAAAAACATTTTCTCTGTCTGTCTCTACCTCTGAAACGGCTGGACTGATTTTAACGGGACTTTTTCTACCGGGTAGCTACATTAACAAGGAGTAACTTAGGCTACTCTTAGTTAAAAAAAACATTTATGATTCCGCGGGAATACAATTTAAAAAAAAACATATGAAAGTATCACTTGCCGTCTGACTATAACGGCTACTGACTGAACTGATTTACTGAAATTTGAAACATAAATACTTTGTCTCAAAGGTTACATTTGTCATCTTTTGTCCTCTTAGTGGGTTTTACCCGTCTGTAATTTCCCAGCAACAGCCCGGAGTCTAAATTAGTGCCCCATCAATGATAATAGGCTCGCCCCCTATACCCCTATAGGACTTAAACATAACTGGAAAAAGTATATCTCTGCCTGCCCTTTCGGGGAATATTGACGTATATTGTATGTATCTTACAGCCGTGGTGGCCTTGGGGACTGAGCAGTCGCCTGCTACCCTAGTGACGCAAGTTAGAATCCCAGCGAGGACTGTATCTATGAGGTTTTCTATCAAACTTGTATACGGTGCTTCACATCACGTGCTTTACAGTGAAGGAAAATATATTCAGGAAACCTGCATAGGTATGTTTGAGAAGTAATTCAAAGACTATTATGTACTAGCGGACGTCACAAAGTTTCACCCGCGTAATTCTCGTTCCCGTGGGATTTCCGGAATAAAATGTAGCCTATATTAATCAGTGATAATATAGCAATCAAATGGTGAAAGAATTTTTAAAATCAGTTCAGTACTCTTTGAGCCAATTCGTTACAAACATATCTCTTTACTATCTTAGTATAGATAGTGCCTGAGACGGCAATAGAATCACCATCTGTCATGTTGGCACTTAATCATCTTCATTGAAAATGGGTGTTGTTATTATAAAACATCTTCCTACAACTTCGCAGAATACAAGCGTGAGCATATGTACATATGTAAGTATGTATGTATGTATGTATGTAGATTCTGTCCATTTCTAAGCAATCCTAAGTCTACGATCATTACGAGTAGTGGGCTTGTCCCTGTAAGTTCCCGCGATTCAATTACAAAAGTTTGACTAGTTCGTATCGACATAGATCTTGATGGAAACCGTTGGACTTAGCTTAATGGCTGGCCGCTAATGAACTTCAACAAACTTGTTACCTTATTTGCTAAAGATTACGGCTTGTTTTGCGGGAAACACGATGGATATATCAAATAAAATTACAGTCGCATTGATAGCGTCCTCCTTTTTTTTCTTTATAATAAAACGGTAGGGTATACCGTTTTATTATAAAACACAGACTCGTAAAAAACCTCTGGTTTGGTGACTGTTACAAGCGTTCAGGCGGACTGTACACTACAATAAATCCTGATGGTAAGTTGTACATGTACACCCACATCTCACCAATACACCCCATGTACATGGGAGTATAAACATAAATTCCATGTACAGGAGCCGAGTCTATTGCCATTAACGGAGCTGTAATCCAGATCATTGTAAATCGTATCAAAAATAGTGTGATAAGAGACAGTTGCAAGTTAAAGAATGATGTTTTGACCAGATTCGAAAAAAATATGTTGAGATGGTTTGGACATATTGAAGGGATGAGTGAAAAGCGATTAACGAAACAAATTTATAGAGCGAATGTGACCGGAAGTGTCGGTAGAGGGCGTCCAAGGAAGAACTTCTAAGACCAAATTAATAGTATTTTTCAGAAATGTCAAGTTCGGAGCACTCGTAACCGAAGAAACTGTATGAAGAGATGCATGAATGTGGATGAAGCGAAAGAAGTATGTAAGGATTGTAACATGTGGCAAACGGTGGTCTCTGCCTACCCCCATGGGATACAGGCGTGAGCATATGTATGTATGTAATCCAGACTCCAGGCTCGTACTGAGAAATTACAAATGAAAAAACCCAATAACACTTTGCCTGACTCGGGGATCGAACACCTCGTGTGCCGTAACGCTTGCGACCACAAGACCAACGAGACAGCCAGTAGCAGTTTTGATTTTATCTTTGTAACTGCAGGTATGATTAAGAAAACAATGGTTATGAGCGACAGACTGATGACTACGGAATATATATATATTGTTGACGACCATAAAACGTGTCGCAAAAAATATTTTTATAGATTAAAAATCTTTATCTATGAAAATTAAATAAAGTCAATTAAAAATAACTAATTTACCACCGTAGATAATAATTAATTATTTATTATTTAGTTATACTCCTGCACCTGCTACATAGGTAAAATACGATACGAATTAAATGTCAAAGTTATTAAGAATTACGAGTTCATTTAAGGTGTAATGGATACGAGAGCAAAAGTTCACCACAATATCGCCAATTTAAAACAATTAATACAATCAAATTAATTACCTACCAATAACATTCTTATTATTCGATATTGAACTCACGATAAGCACAGAGAAACACAGATTAAACCTTAAAAGACATACATACATATGCTCACGCCTGTATTCCCCGAAGGGGTTGGCAGAGGTGTTGTTGTCACAACACCCACTTTTCACCGAATTTGATTAAGTGCCAACGTGACAGATGGTGAGTCTATCGCCGTCTCAGGCACTATACATACGTCTTTGAATTACTTCTCAGAAATATGCAGGTTTCCTCACGATGGTTTCCTTCACCGTAAAGCACGTGGTGTGAAATCACTGTACATAAGTTTTTTAGAAAAACTCATTGGTACAGACCCCACTGGGATTCGACCTTGCTTCGCTTGCGTAGCAGGCGACTGCTCTAACCCCGAGGCCACAACGGCTCTTACCTTAAAAGAGGATAATTTTAAGGGCTATAAATATATTATAACTATATGTTGCGACTGTAGCCTATGAAAGCTTGATCATGAAGAGTTTCTCTCGCACATTTCTTGGCTTACAAAGAACCCTAGAGCATTAAAGCTAGCATTAGGCAGAGACCACCGTTTGCCACATTCTACGATCCTTACATACTTCTTTCGCTTCATCCACATTTATGCATTTTGTCATACACTTTCTTCGGTTACGAGTGCTCCGTATTTGACCTTTCTTTCATTAATTGCCTTTCGCCTATTTATTATTTCTACAAAATCCACAGCTTAAAATATAATATTAATAGGTCTTATATAATTTTCATAAGCCAATGACAGATCTACATTTTCCTTAAATACACGAAATAAACAGTCACTTAGTATTCTTGAGAAAGATAAAAAACATAAACGAATGGACTGAAGTCACGGATGATTAATAGAGAATAACTGCGTTATTCTGTACGATATCTTCGCGAGGAACTCGACGCCAAGCGTCTGTTGCAATCATAGGGAATTCATGCATAATACATGCACGATAAAGTTTAATTTCGCATGTTTGAAACAGACATTCTCGGTCGAGGTCGTCGCTGATACCTTGCAGAATAACGCAGAAGGTTCCAACGTAATAGCAAATTGCAGGCAACATACCGTATCAAGTAACTTGGTAACTTTTTAGCCTTGACCATCCGATAGTAAATAGATAAAAATACATTTAAAAAGAGTTTTAATGCAGTCGCCTACTATGCAAGCGACGCAAGTTCGAATCCCAACGGGGCTTGTACCAATGAGTTTTTCTCAAAACTTATGTACAGTGATTTTACACCACTTGCTTTACGGTGAAGGAAAACACCGTAACGAAACCTGCATATGTCTGAGAAGTAATTCAAAGACGTATGTATAGTGCCTGAGACGGCGATGGACTCACCATTAGTCACTTTAAATTATATTCGGTGAAAAGTGTGTGTTGTTATTGCAACACCTCTGCCTACCTCTTAGGGGAATACTGCCGTGAACATATGTATGTATTTAAAAAAATATAGCTTGAAGACATTCCAATGAGACAAATAAGAGCAAAAAGTTTCACCCTCCATTCCGACGCGTCGATGTCCAATACCGAATGACATTAATTATTTTTTTAAGAACCTCATAAAACAACATAACAACTCCAAAGCTATACTTACCCAGTGTTCGTTACCAATTATTGACCATAACTGGCGGTTCGATTCCCAGCGATAATTATAAGTGAACAAAATATACGTCAAACATAAATTACGTTGACGGTTTCCCTTGCATCTTTTCATTATTTAATTGCAACTGTCTTAGACCAGAGTTTCAATCCCACGGTTTTGTGTGAAAGGCATACCTATTAAAAGTCTGTTTATATAATTCTTGAAAGCCTTGGGGTCCAGATGCTCATCAACTTTTCAAAGAGGTTGCACGTCGTCTGGTAGAAGCTTCTCGTGACAAGCGGGCTGGGGCTTTTCTCGCTCAGAGAATCAGCATTGCTATTCAACGTGGCAATGCTGCCAGCCTTCTTAGCACAATCCCGAGAGATACCGATTTGGGCCAAGTTTTCTACTTGTAATTAGTTTTTAGCTACTTATTAGTTACTTTTACTATAATTCTTAGGTACAAACTTACTAAGTATCAAATGTCTTCGTGTCACTCTATGGAACGAGATTAGGTACTTGAACCGGAGAATATTTATTTTTTAACTAAATCGTGCCCCTTTTTTTACTGTCGAGGGTGAAACCTTCAAAAGGTCCCCGACCGCCCTGGGAGAGGCAGACCGGGGTATGTGGGATTTTTACCTCACTAAAACCCCCCCGGTGGCCATCCTCAGTGCTCAGGGGGGACTCCGAGTACTCTGATAGATTGCACCGGTGTCCCCCCACAATTTGCCGGGGCACATCCCCGGGGCAGCTGTATCGCCGCCCCTGGAGAGCTCGCTGTGAAAGGCAGCGCGCGCCACATCGTGCTGCCACCTTCCCGGGCCCGCGGCTCGGTGGTCAAAGCTCCCATCCCGACCACCGCCAGCAGGCCCTCCGGCCCCCTTTTAGTCGCCTCTTACCACAGGCAGGGGATACCATAGCCATATTCTTAGACCCTGGCTATTGGGTCCCATACATTGTTGAGGTCGGCACCTGATTTTTGTACGAAGCGACTGCCACCAGACATTTGCAACCCTTTTAACGAGGAAAATCTGTGATCTGGGTTAAACCAGTTTTCAGACTATTTTAGGCCTCTGATTGACCTGTAGCGATTGCCAAAGATGATAAATTGGCAACCGGGACCGACGGCTTAACGTAAATTTTATCTATAAAAAAACAATTCCTTTGGATTAAACAATCTATCAATGCTCAAATTTGTTTTTTATATAATTGCAGCATATTATGGTGAAACTACAAAGCAAGTGCTGAAAAACGTAACTGCACCCTGAGAGAGATAGACTAATAAAATCCACGCAGAAGCTAATCTAAAAATACAATCACCAGCCATCTTTCTTACGTACATACCTCTTAGAAACCCAGTAAAGGGGCACATAAGGAAACTATTTACATAATTATGTAGGTACGACCAGATGTGACGGCGAGAGATAACGACACACTGTAATGAACGTGACGGAGCGACACTACGTGAGCATTAGATGGCTAGGGAGGGGCTGGTGTCGATGTTATATTGTATCGAGTTATCGATACTTGCAAGTGTTTCACAACACGAGCTTAGCGGTCAAATTGCGGGCAATCAAATAAAGTCTAGAAGGATTGTAGGAAAATCACTATCTGTTTTTGTGAAATTCGTAAACTTAATGGCACCAAGTTATACCTACTTATTACGGTCATTTGAAAATGGGTAAGTAGGTACTTACTTTTGTTTATATTTTCGTGTTATAAAACATGCATTTTATTAAATCTATTCCAAGTCTAACTGAAGAATTTAGTATTGAGCTGAATTTCTGAAGAAAATACCTCCATCTATTTGAAGTAGATCTTAAAGTGTACGTCATGTAACATACATACATACATATGTTCACGCCTGTATACCCCGAAGGGGTAGGCAGAGGTGTTGTTATCACAACACCCACTTTTCACCGAATTTTATTTAGTGTCAACGTGACAGATGGTGAGTCTACGCCGTCTCAGGCACTATACATACGTCTTTGAATTATTTCTCGGAAATAAGCAGGTTTCCTCACGATGTTTTCCTTCACCGTAAAGCACGTGGTGTAAAATCACTGTACATAAGTTTTTTAGAAAAACTCATTGGTACAGGCCCCGCTGGGATTCGAACTTGCGTCGCTTGCGTAGCAGGCGACTGCTCTAGCCCCGAGGCCACCACGGCTCTAAATTTTATAATTATTATTAGTTATAAGAAGCATTTTATAACACAGAAAATACTTTGCTGGATACACTTTTGATAATAATATTGTATAGTGTGATGTAGACTTTTCCTTTTTGGGATTAACATGTATCGATAGATGTAAATCCCACCACTAGAGGGCACCTGTGCTGGTCGCGCGCGCACCCGATCATTACGTCGCGCGTGATTGTCATTTGGCCCCGCCCCGCGCGCCTCTCACACAATTATTATAATTCCTATTATTACACTACCGACCGACCGACCGACCAGATTTTGGTTCTTTTTACCATGTATCTATAATTTGTTAGGTAACTTTAGAAACGACGTCATGCCAATCAAACGTTAACTCAGAAGTGATATGGGCTCTATATCATTGCTTAGGTATTCTATCCTCGGCGAAAATCACACGTTAATTTGCTCACGCTTATATTCCCCGAAAGGGTAGGCAGGCAACAACGTGGCGGATGGTGAGTGTAAGGCCGTCTCAGGTAGGTACTATACATGTATTTGAATTACTTCTCAGCCATTTGCAAGCAATATAAAACATGTGGTGTGAAATCACTGGACATACGTTTTTAGAGAATCTCATTGGTACAGGCTCCGATAGGATTCGTGCTTGCGTTGCAGGCGACTGCACAAGCCCCACGGCCACTACGGCCAGTTCTTTGCTGAGAATCCATGCAGAATAACGCATCTGGTTCCATAGAGTGAGGATAGATACAGTGTTATAGATAGTGAACTACTGAAAATAAGGAGCCACCTCCATTTTCCTATTTAGTATAACGCCAAACGATAAACATCTCTATCGTTATTCCTTCACAGTTGAATTTCAATCTACATTCTAAAGTGAAATGAAAACTGTCCCCGGATGTCACAGCGGTAGGCGTGGTGTTCCAAATTAGAATGTCATACATTCACAATTTCGACTCAATCCTGCTTTAAATAAGTATCATTATCGAAAAGCAGAGTTATACATTTAAATAATGCTCTGATTTCAACAACCGAATCACTGTTACTTTGTTGAACCTTATTCCTGAAAGGTTAAGATAGATTTTCGTGTGATCGAACGGTAAACAATATTGGTACACATAGTGGTCATTAGACGGGTACATGTCATTATGTAGTGTACAGTGCGTGGAATAAAAAGGTTGCAACATAATAGTAATCTTTGTTCTTTTGTCTGTTTTTCGTGATGCCATTGAATGGTGGGTCACGGTGAAATATACAATTACACTGTCGTGGTATGAATGATGATGTTACAAGTGCCGTCACGAGCTATGAGCGCTCTGTGAAAATAGTGCTAGTAATTGTATTGTATACAGACAGACTGAGACTCGTAAAATAACTACTGCACATTCAAGGTCAGCGCTCAACAGTCGTGACGGTTCAAGAATTTTCAATGCAATTTTCCTTCAGATATATAAGTGACGTCTATATCACGTAGTCGGACTCCTTTTGTCCACATTCATGCATCTCTCTATACTTAGGTAAGTCATCATCATCTCCTTGGGCCTTAACCCATACCTTGTTGGGGCTGGCACTTGATTCAACCTGATGTGACTGAACACCTGATTTTTATACGAAAGAACTGCCATCTGACCTTTGCAACCACTTTAACGAGCAAAATGTATGATCTGGGTTAAGCAAGTTGTCAGATTATTATAGGCCTCCGATTGACCTGTAGAGATTGCCAAAGATGATAAATTGGCAACCGGGACCGAAGGCTTATCGTTCCCTCCGAGGCACGGAAGGAACTCGGGCGGTCACCAATCCAATTATTGGCTAGGGTTAGGGTTATTTAACTTAGCAATAGCAATTGTGCAACGAGCTCCTTATTCTACTCCTCCTCGCATACTTAGAAAAATCTAAGAAATATTTTTAAAACTATCTACCATCAAAACATACATAGTGGGTAAGTACTCAATTCTTTTCAATTTTCACAAAAGGATAAGTCTGTTTGACTGAATTATTATTTCAGTCTATCTTCAGCCTGAACCCACAAGATCAATATACCACAAAAAGTTCAATGCAAACGAAGACGAGGGTATTATGTAGTGTATGTAAAGTATACATTTACGAGTAACCTTAACATAGAAGCGTGCATAGGTAGGTTATCTTACAACCAAATCGATATGAAATTACTCTGACATTCTCGTAATGCACCCATTGCCATCGACATTATGTTTTGTCCTTTACAACTGGGTGTCTGGTGACTATGAGATTACTATCTAATACACCCACTTACCATTTAATAAAAAGGCTACAATATACACATGTTAAAACTAATACTAGTAATAATAAATAGAGATCTATGGTGCCGTGGGGTTGTGTGTTTCACACCACATGCTTTACGGTGAAGGAAAACATCGTGATAAACCCTGCATGTCTGAGAAGTAATTCAAAGACGTATGTATAGTGCCTGAGACGGCGATCGACTCACCAGCTGCCACGTTGGCACTTAATCATCTTCGGTGAAAAATCCCTTCTATATATATTCTTCCTTCAATCCCATAAATCCGTTAATAGTTTTTACTAATCTTTACCTTAGGTATTTTAATACCAGATTTGTATACCTACTGATGTTTTGATTAAAGGCAAATTTTTTGAAAATTATCATACTTGAATGGCATTTGTTACACGCTAATTAAACTTTTTGTTGCATCCTATATAATATCACACTTTCTACTTTAACTGTATCAAAATTTGTTTCACTATTTCTTCTACAAGCAAATCGAATCGCGTAATAAGCCTGCTCCAATTATAAGAAATACATTCGTCAAAATTAATGTAGACAACTTTATTATCGGATCAAAGCGCCTTCGGAGTACTAACATTTGGACTCGTATCTTCGAATTTAACTCTAAGCTATCTTATTTAGGGTGGTAATTTGCATTGAATATACCTTAGTAATGTAAAGGTATTTCTAAAGTAATATTTACATTGACAAAGAGGAACTGATACACATATTCATATATACATATATATACGACTAAAACTTCCGTATATTAGAATTTGAACTTAATTCTTCAGGTATTTCAGTACACGTTTCAGCTACTTTTGTAAATGCAATCCAAATAAAAACGATTAAGGCAAATATAGAAAGCCTTGTTGAGGCTTTTTATTTTTTTTTAACGATATACGTATTTAGAGAAAATTCACGAAAATACGCGATCGGATTTAAGGAAACTAGGATTCATGCACTAATAGTTACTTTAGAAAAATTAACCTTTTGAAACTCAGTAACAAACACCAACGTTCAATGCCACCGTCATTGCGCACCGCGTTGACGTAAACGCAGATTTAGTTCGAAACAGCGCCATCTGTTGGCCCAAAGATGGTCCTATCGTGATCCTATACAAATCTGCGTTCTCAGTCAGGTTAGATACGTCTTTCCCTTACGGAGTCCAGTTGTAGATATTTTATTTTATTTAACAAAACTAACAGCTCTTAATATTTAACATATACATATATTATGGTGTGTATCTTCGAGCCAATGTCGGATTTACATTTTGTAGAAATTATTTGCTAAATTGACAGTGAGGTACAGAGGGAGTTCAGAACAGGATCGCTAGTTACATCTACAAAATTGCCATTATGTGTGTGTAAATATATAATATGATCCTGTGTGTATACATTTATGATTATGTGTGCAGTAGCCGTGGTGGCCTCGGGGTTTTTGCAGTCGCCTGCTACGCATGCGATGCAAGTTCGAATCCCAGCGGGGCCTGTACCAATGAGTTTTTCTAAAAACTTATGTACAGTGATTTCACACCACGTGCTTTACGGTGAAGGAAAACATCGTGAGGAAACCTGCATATTTCTGAGAAGTAATTCAAAGACGTATGTGTAGTGCCTGAAACGGCGATAGACTCACCATCTGTCACGTTGGCACTTAATCAAATTCGGTGAAAAGTGGGTGTTGTGATAACAACACCTCTGCTTACCCCTTTGGGGAATACAGGCGTGAGCATATGTATGTATAATGTGTGCATGAATGTATGTATGCGTGTGTATGTGTAATACTCAGCTGCATGCGTTGATGCCGCTAAAAGTGCCAATAGGTATTTGTTTCTTGAAAATAGACATAAATCCTGTTGCTAGTATAGCTTCTACTAATATTATCCTCTAAAAGATCGAGAGACTTTCACGTGTTATCAGACGTTAAATCGCAAAGTTATAAACACACATGTTACGCAAGTAAAACGACAAAGTAATATTCTTACGAGTAATGACCGTTTACTCTGCGCCTTAGGCTCGCTTCTGATGGATGCGTTTATAATTATGGAGGAAAATATCATTCCTCAGTCGCGAGTCGCCTACATGTCTTGAGAGTAAGCAACGCCCATTTATGGGCAGTACAAAATTGAGCTACAGAGATTTTTTCCATTACAATTGTTTTTCAGCCGTGGTGGCCTCGAGGTTTGAGCAGTCGCCTGCTACGCAAGCCACGCAAGTTCGAATCCCAGCGGGGCCTGTACCAGTGAGTTTTTCTAAAAAATACTTATGTAGAGTGATTTCACACCACGTGCTTTACGGTGAAGGAAAACATCGTGAGGAAACCTGCATATTTCTGAGTAGTAATTCAAAGACGTATGTATAGTGCCTGAGACGGCGATAGACTTACCATCTGTCACGTTGGCACTTAATCAAATTCGGGTGAAAAGTGGCCTACCTCTGCCTACCCGTACGGGGAATACAGGCGTGAGCATATGTATGTATTTTATTTTTCAAATTGCATTTCCTAGTGTCTTACCGGTGTGTCTTCTGCCTTTTCAATTAGTGTTGATGATATTATTAACAAATTCTACCCTTTTATTACAGAACATGGCTTAAGCCAAACTAGACCAAAGCCGGACTACATATAATGTTCATCTCAGTTCAAATCTGTATCACAGAAAGAAACAAGGGCCCAACGATAAGCTCTTATTGTAATTTTAGTCCAGCTGTGCGACAGTGACAGACTTATACACGTCATATACATCTGTCTCGTAATAAGAGTAAAATTATCATTGCAATAAGAGCTCATGGTAAGGAGCCAGACCTGTTTGTGAACATAGAATTTCTTGAGCCACTTTTTATAATAAAGCCACTTGTGTCTTGATTCTCAACACTCCGGTAGTTTCTGAAGACGTAAACAAAATTATACTAATTACATAGATAGAGCCGTAGTAGCCTCGGGGCTTGAGCAGTCGCCTGCTACGCAAGCGACGCAAGTACGAATCCCAGCGGGGCCTGTACCAATGAGTTTTTCTAAAAACTTACATGGAGTGATTTCACACCACGAGCGGTGAAAGAAAACATCGTGAGGAAACCTGCATATGTCTGAGAAGTAATTTAAAGACGTATGTATAGTGCCGGAGACAGCGATGGACTCAAATCCTGTTACATTGGCACTTAATCATATTCGGTGAAATATGGGTGTTGTTGTACAACACCTATGCTTACCATTTCGGGGACCCTTCTGGGATGGCGTGAGCATATTTATTTATTTTTATTGAATGGAACTGCTGATACTGTTTCAAGAGAAAACCCGTGTCTAGTGACTGTATGAATACTATTAAATAAACTTTAGTTCCCGAACCCCATAAAGCTGCATGCACACTATCGATAGGCTATGTACACGGCCGCGGGCGCGGTTGATTATTCATAACCTAGAGGTGTCGACGCGTCCGTAGCGTTTGCACTATGGAAGTGTGAACTAGCCATTATATTTTTATACGATATTCCATTTTCGAATCAGTTTTAGACATTTTGATCGGACAGTTAGATTTCTTTTCAATATTCAGTATTTGACTGGGGTTTTTTTAATTATAAAGTGGCTTTGTTTTGCGGAGCCTATACTTTTTTTCTAAAATAAGAGTAGCTTAAGTTACCCACTATAATAACATCAGCTGTACCCCGCGGTTTTATCCGCATAGACTTGATTCCATAGGCGTCTTTGATTCGCAGAACCTATATCTTTTTGCTAAAATAAAATCGCTTTCTGTAAGTGAACATCCTGTTAAAATCGACAGAGAAAAAAATATTGGGTTTTTTATGTAAGTAGGTACCATATATGCTTTCACATGTATTTTTTACTAACAGACATTTTAATTTTATTTATCTGTAAAGATGTACAGATTAGGTTGTTATTCCTATTTATCTTTTATTACATAGTATTTTCAGCATATAAGAGTTAATTTTCTTTGAGAAGGGGTAAACAAATATTCAGAAAATACGACAGCGCCCGAAAAACAGCGACATAAAATATTAGAAGATATCAATGCAATCATCTTTGTTGGACAAGTTGTTTACAGTTTGTTACAAAAGTGAGGAGATCGAAGTTAAATTATATACACATGCCAACGCCAATCATAATAATATAATCAACTAATGACGTAATATCATTGACAAGATCTCAGTACAATCACAGCATAAATATAGGTAAGCTTACGAGCAGTATGGAATCTAGGAACAAATTCGAAAAAACACACTCACACTCGTCGTATGTCGTGGCTGATACGTTATTTACGTATTCTACATATGCTCACTTCCATATTCCCCGAAAATATCAAGTGCCAAAGTGACAGATGGTGAGTCCATCTCCGTCCAAGGCACTATTCATTCGTCTCTGAATTACTTCTCATACATATCCAGGTTTTTTAACGATGTCTTCCTTCACCGTAAAGCACGTGATGTGAAATCACTGCACATAAGTTTTTTTTAGATAAACTCATTGGTACAGGCCCCGCTGGGATTTGAATTTGCGTTGCTTGCGCAGCAGGCGACTGCACAAGCCCCAGAGCCTCCACGGCTCTTTCGACAGATTATTTTTAAATAATATAATTTTAAAATAAGAGTAATTTTAGGAACTTGAAGAGGACATACTTCACGCTCAATGGAGCAAACGTTATTATTTCAAAAACTTGGTCTAGATTTCATACTGCATCGCATATATTTATACTGTGGTATAATCTGGCCAGGCAGTACCTGTTTCTAGAAAAATTTGCATGTCATAGTGTCAATGAAACTTTGACACCGTTCCGCTTGTTGATTCTAATGACATTACTTGTGACCGTTAAAGTGTAAACTTGAACTTTTTAAAATGTTGCAGGTTTTTTTTAATTTTGAAGTGGTTTGAATGGCAAAACGAATTCCTTAATTTTGTGACTCCGTAAGACATTGCGTACAAAAATTACACAAAATATAATTTTCGTGTTTCTCATCATTGTGTTTAACTGTAAGGTTTCTCAGCGTCGCATTCGTCGAGTGTCGGTTTTGAGCTTTATTGTCTATGTATTATGTATCAATTTCCTATAACCCTTACAGAAAAACGCAGCAGATCTGAATTATTAATTATTAACGACTTAAAAAGGAGGAGGTTCTGAATTCGACTCTATGTTTTTCGGAATTTCTTGTCTTCTCAAATTAGCTTCTACTCCTATTATCATTACATTATTCTAGTTCTGGACAGAGTCTCCCAATTTAGCAATAATTTACTAGTTACAAATATTAAGGACTTTGAAGGAAGAAAAACCTCTCGAAATGTTACTGTATCTAACTACAACACAAGCAACCCAACATATTCTCACTCTTCAAATTTCAATACACGGTGTATTGACAGGACATTGATTTTTTACCGTCAGTTTTTTGGACGCCGCGTTTGATCACCATGAATTGACATACGCTGCGTATCAGAGAAATCTCCATTAACGACAGCCGTGGAAAAAATTGACCACAAAAGACTTGAATCGTCAATCGCGAGGGTGCTTGCTACTAATGGGCGAACCGTGATTGATTTGGGAAAACTTTAGAGTCGACATTGTTGCTTCATTAGTGGTATAACCATTTTATACTATGGCATGCTTAAAATTATAGATTTTCAAGGACCGCAGTAATAGAGATAGATTTTGAGAGGTTCTAGTGAATGGAGATTTAGTTTGAAATAATTAGTAAATAATATTTTCTTGGACGAAAAGCGTTAAACCAATGAGATTCAAGAATTTAGACTGATTTATCAGTGATGTGATAATTAGCTTTCAGTGATGGATTAACTTTAAATTTGGGAGCATTGTCACTGCTTAAATAATCAAAAAGTTTTTAGGCTGATCTATTCTACTCATCCTGTCTCCCATCTGGCGTTAGACCCTAATGAACTTCGAAATGGAAGCTGTTGGTATCAATGCCAATCAGATTTACATTTATCGTGCGTCCAGCTAATGGTAGCCGACTGGCTGACACAACGCGCCGCTAAAAGGTGTGGAAGTCGGCGCATTGTTGCGGTGTTCCCATGGGACTCCATCTCGGACCACAACACTTTAATGCTCGTGTCAATGATGATGACGTTGGAGATTGCATGAAACATGTAAGCGGCAGTTATAATTTTGTAGGAGATAGGCATACCAAAATTTAGGTAGTCCGTTAACCGAAATTATTTCAAAGTAATCTAATGTGCACTAGTATAAATATAGATGCAGAGATGAATAGAGACTTTTATTAGAGGGTTAGTTATTTAATATAAGCGTAGAATAATGCGTTTTAGAATTTTTATCTACCTACTTCATCAATAATTTAGTTAATAAAGGCATACATATTAGTTCTTGACACTGCTTGTTGGATTGTATAATCGAACGTGAATTGAAACAAAGAACGAACAATTTTTTATACATTATGCGGTTTTGCAAGAAAAATATTTTTCCTTTGTACATTACTAGTACAGTACGAAGAACAAAGATAATAAACATTTCCTCATACTAGGTTTTACTAGGTTTTATGCTTCTCCTTCATCGCCATCAATATCATCCCTTGGATGAATCTATTGTGAGACACTGTTTAAATTACAAATAGTTCGCGATGGTCGCTCTCGGTAGTTATGGTAATTTCTATAAAAGCTACCGCTTTGATTACTTTGTCGTTTGACGGTTCGACCAAGTGGAGATGGATATTATTCAGTTGTTATATGTTATTTATGAGTTTGGGATACTAGAACACTACGCAGGCTAAGTCTTCTACTGGTTGTTTTTCATTCACAGTCTAAAGCCGTAGAGTTTTTAAGAACTAACTATTTAAGACTATTTAAGAACGAATTTTTATCGAATCTAGGAACAAAAAATTACATATGCATAGCAAATTGAATTTAATCGATTTGAGTTCTAGAATGCAATCACATTCAAGTTGGACTTGGCGTCTCATTAAAAAGAAGTTACCATAAATTCAAGGATTTATAAAACTGCCTCCACACTACACCAGCAATGCTACCATCAACAGTTCTACACAGAAAGCCGGCACCCGCACGATGACTCGCAGTTCTGTGACGATGATGTATGTTTGGGCCCCGTAATGAGCGGGGATCTGTCGGGATGTCTACCAGGGATGTGTGCGTAGAAGGGCACATTATGAAGTAGCTCAAAGGTCAAAGTTACTCGACGGTAAATTGAAATGTTTTTGGGCTGATTTCAATTATTATTTCTCGAAATAGGTCGACGAAGGCAAAGCACTGGAATGGAAATTAGTTCAGACAATGCAGTCTAAGGACATATAAGTCCGTCCAAAAATACTGATGGTCATGCATCAGTATTTTTGGACGGACTATCCAAAAAGGTTTTAATGATAAAGTTAGGCCCTAAAGACAATGAAGTAAATAAGTCTTAATTAATGGATCAGCCATCCAATTAGTATCACTGATTTGACCACTAACCACTAATCTAAAAGCTTGCTTAAATTGTCAACATTATTTTGAACAACTATTTATTTAATGAAATGAAAATGAAAAGTCTGTAGACAAAGTAACATTCTCTCGTGCTTGCGCTAATAGAAACGATACAACATGTATGGAAATTACATAAGTTATTCACGTGACGTATGTGATTGCCGTACATTTTGAGGATAATGTTGCTCTATGTAAAGGCTCCGGTTTTAAGGTCCTTTAAGATTGCAACATTATGTTGAATGGATTGTTTCATCTTCCAAATCACAACGACATTTGAAAAGGTACTGTGGTCATCGCTCTGGCAAATAATTTGGAAAACTGTCGGTTGGGAATCCAGCAATATATGTCTTTATTTAAAGATATCCTCAAGGGCTCAAAAAGTGGTAGTAAATGGTATAAAAACACCCAATTTTCAACAATGAGTTACTACTAATTGACTCTGATGGTGCAATGTCAATTTTTCAAGTACTTGGTGTATAAAGTGATCAGGGCGTTTCTATATTCCATACATACACCTGCATAGAGGTAAGTAGAGGTGAACCTTATTGCCAGTAACCGGACACAAATCCAGACGCCGGACTACTGAGAAGTAACGGATGGAATGATCAAATAAGCAATACTATGCCCGATCCGGGTATTGAAACCAGGACGTCGTGTCCGTTCAAGAGATATTTATATATATACATCCTTTTATACCGAAACGTATGGATATCGTATATGATACTGAATATTGAAGGTTCTAACTTCATATATAAAAAAATATATTATATTACCTATGTGAGCTTCTCGGTTTAAACGATGTCATTCAGTATACCAAGTGTAGCCACAGCCCACCCAACCAGAACTGTCATTTCATAAGTAATTTCAGTTTGATGATAGCTTCGTTTCACATCATTAGCCGCGTCATTTGTCAAGGATGTCATTAGTACGCTAAGCTCTCCTAATATTATATTAACTTTTGTTAAGATATTTCCATAAAATATATCTAAGTCAGCTTTTAATGTATTTTTAGTGCGGTCAAAATGTTTTTTGATGGTTTTATCGATAAATTGATTTATTTCAAATTTTGATTTGAATTGGGCTGCCGGTTTAGAAGTTTAAAAATAAATAAAGGATCTGCATATTTATCGATTTCACGCGTATAATTACTCATGAAAAAGTGAATTGCATTTGGACTATTAAATAGGCAAGTTCACAAGTGGGCGTAAAAGTAGTCGATATTTAGACCTTAATAAATCCACTATCACTCTAACTCTCAGCCCCTTATCCCAGCCTTCAACCTTACCATAATGCACAGTCACAACTGGCCTATAGATCTCACACACACACTAACTCAAGACCCACGTCATCGTTTCTGTTACGTCATCACTCCACTGAAAAAGACATTATTCCAAATTTGAACTGCAATTTATCAAAGCTGATCCTCTCTGACCCACGATGTTATGACACGGTGATATAATATATCTCTTGCATTTGGAATATCATTCCAAATGCAAGATACAATTGTTCGGTTTTTAAATGTATCTTTTTTAGCGGAGGGTGCGACAAAGGACACCGGGATAAGGATAGTGATGTGACATCCGGTTACAATGTATCGATGAGTGATGGAATGACGATTTGACTCTGTCGAGTTGGGGTCGTATAAATTGTGTTTTTTTAGGATACGCATTTGTTGGCTACTGCATGTCATCGGACATTGTAATAATATTCATAAATTTACTTTGTGACAGTTGGAAATGTTTATTTATTCGGCTACCCTATATTTGATTAAATTATTTAATTTAGACAAGTAGACTGACATTTTTCGGGAATAAAACGATTAATCTTTGAAAATATCATTATGAGCATATAATTTTATGAATTAATGCAAAAGTAGCCAAGTGAGCTATACTTGAAATAGGAATAACGATTCTGCGACATACTTTTTTTAAATTGGTCTGTGAAAAAAATGGTAATTTTGAATTGCGAATTCGTCACCGCTCACTCCCGTCACTTGCACAGAAGTATCGGCGCAACACAAAGGGAACCGCGACCGTTTGCGGCGCGGCCTTCATTGCCCGCGATGACATTCACAAAAACAATACATTCTATGCAGGGTACACGCAAAATTGTTGCATACCACGAATAAAATGTGTCGTTGTGTTTCAAATCGTTTACTAGAATATTATTAACGTTTAAAATAAAATACTGACTACGTAGGTATAGACCACTTCATTTTATTTTATTACTATTGTAGTGTTTTTTGAACGGAATATATTTAAATATGTCACGATTTATTTGTTCTGTTAATCTAACACATTTGCACTATGACTTATAAAGGTACAACGAAAGAAGTTTATTAAAAATCAGTTAAAAATCATAATGAACATACAAATATCTGCAAGTCCAGACTCTAATTAAATAGCACTCTATTTTTTCTGCAATGCGTTGGCAATTATTTACGTATTACGTATAAATAAATATATTTCAATCCTCTTACAGTGTTTATCCAAAAAATAACAGCATACTATACAAGCACGTGAAATAAAAATCGAAATTGTAATTTCCTGGCAACGTCTGATCGAGGGACAACAATTTGCGGTCACCGGCTGATTACTAACACGATACCCCTGACAAATACAACATACCACTAAAATCAATCTTGGCAGTCTAAAAACAGAGTCTAAAATCGATCGGGAACATTCGATTACTTATAACTATATGAACAATGCATTCGTTTAGTCAAAATTCGTCACGTTCGCAGACATCTGTCGCGGTAATCGAATCGATGCTCGTTGGAATCGATCGTCATCGAGACGGTTGCATAATTCGTTACGATGACAATACGGTTCGGCGACGTGTTGTTTGAAACGTGATTATACATAATAATAGCTCCCCAATCGACTAAATTGGTTCCGACGCAGTTTGCCGATGACATTTCGATTATAAAGATCGATAGATTTTTTTTCAATTGCACGTCCTTATTGCTTACAAAAAACGCCATTATTTGTTGATTTTGTCCCATTAACTTTGTATTATATAATATACATAAGCTATTAGGTTTCACATTAGAATATTATCTACTTATACGAATATTACGATGTACGTACTAAATATAAACCTTTAAAGCTAAAATTACACAAATTAAATATACCATGGCGAGAAATATTTTTTTTTACGATTTTCAGTTCATATCACACGACATAAATCTAACAAAGTCGGTACGAATGAAAAACTGGACCTGCAGTTTGTTATCTACAATTATTGTTAAAGATGTCAATTTTCGAAGCTCACCGCACAACCTGCCTGATGGAAAAATAAATTACTTTTATAAACGTAGGTATCCAAAATTGCAAGCTCCACGGTCCATTAAGCAAATACTACCCAAGTACTCGCTTACATATTCAAGTAATTGACGCCCTTCAATTTATAACCTTGATTAATAAGGTGCAGATTCAATAAGCCTCCTTTGACAGCGTCAATTTTCTCGGCGGTTACGCGACCCCAAAAATCCACTTTGGGCCCATTTGAAATTTTGATCGAGCCCACAACATGACACCTCGCATCTATTTGCGATGTAAATTGTCAAAGTGATACAGGGTCGGTTTATATGGCAGTGAAGTTTTCTTTTTTCGTTTTCGTTACAATCAAAATTCATTTTTGATCAGGTGTCACTCATGTGTTTCAAGGGCCAACCTTGTTAACAATTATAGTATTGTCACCTAAGCAGTTTGTTTGAAAGATTTATAAGACTCGACTCTTGTTACTTAAGTTATGACCAGCCCCCCTATTCACTATCCTCGTTGTGCACTGACAATCGTTGTTCACCCATAATCGTCGGACAGGCAGGTAAGTTGACATGCACTGTAGAGATACGCGGTCGCAATAGTACGGACTTCGCGATGTAACGATTATGAGTATACAACGATTCTCATTGAGTAACGAAGACAGCGAATAAGGGACTATCACCTTAAACCTTAAATGGTTACAATCGGCTTCATTTAACCCAACCCCCTGAAGATCTTTCTAAATATTGGTGTCTTTCTTTTCCAATTTTAAATACATTCTTTATCATATTTAACCTTTTAGGTTCAAATTGGAATACTTATTTTTTTGTTTAATATTTTTTTTATAAACGGCCAGCATGTAACCCGTCCTTGAACAGTTTAAGCGTCCCCCTCGTTTTGCATCGTCTGACCGGATTGTCTCATACGTCAAATTGTCACGTTGAGACGTTGATCGATGGCGGCACCTGCGTATCAACCCTTCAACTAACTCCATTGCAGCTTCATCTTCTCCAAACTTGATTTATTATTCTTATTGCTTGTTTATTTACTTTTGGGTCTGCTTATGCGGAACAGCTGTGAATAGCGTCATTAGCTTGCCCACGATCATCTTCTACGAGTGCCGTATGGCATACATACATACATGCATTAGCTCACGCCGGTATTCCCTGAAAAAGTAGGCAGCGATGTTGTAATTACAACGCCTAGTTTTCACCAAAGATGGTTAAGTGCCAACGTGACAGATGGTGAGTCTATCGCCGTCTCAGGCATTATACATACGTCTTTGAAATATTCTCAGACAAAATTGGTTTCCTCGTGATGTTTTCCTTCACCTTGGTGTAATGTCACTGCACATACGTTTTTAGACTAACTCATTGGTACAGGCCCCATTGGAATTTGTACTTGAATCGCATGCGTAGCAGGTGACTGTTTAAACCCCACGGCCACCATGTCCCATGGTTATTGGTGACTATGTAGTTTGCTTGCCTAATACAATAATTTTATTAGAACATACTGCCCACTCGTTAGTAAATGATTTTCGTAATCTTTTGTTTTATACAATTATTATATAAATTTTCAAAAAATACTGTTCTCCAAAAATGGGGACGTTTTAAAAAGTTAACTAGCTATGTTATTTATCTGTCATCTTGTGATTCAATTCAAGTGAGTGTAAATCCTTATATTTTAAGTAATCATTATAACACTGGAATAACGATCTCTGACCACCATACATTTCCCGAAACTGCCCCTAATATTTCACGAGGCAAGAAATCGCATGACCCCTTCCGTTATAAATAGTACACGATTTATAAAAGGCCGAATGACCATAAAATGTAAGGAATTACCACCCTTAGCAGCGTCGCCATTTTGTTATTCATAAAGGAAGGATATTTATGGGTTATCGTCAAAATATTTATTATTTTTGTACGACGGTAGCCCTTTGTGCGACGTTACGATGAAAAAATTTGGGTGTGAACAGAACATGTTATGCTAGGCATGTGGCGATGTCGATGATTCAAAAAGTTGAAATATTATCTCTCCGTTTTATAGAGTACTTCATTCTAACTTGACTGCTATATCATAGTTTAGTTATAACCTCTAAATATCAGTGCATATTAACAATATCAACACATCCTGTTATGTTAACCTGTTTTTTGCTTAGGGAATAAATGAATAAATGGAGTACTTGTGGAATCTTTTAACTTGTGTTATTTTATGAATTGAGCTTGTTTTTACACGAGTACAATAAATCCATAAGATGATACCAAATGATACCTAAACCATAATTTTAAAGATCAACAACAAAAATTAAAGCAAATACCTAGTTAAGTCATAACAAAACTCTAAATTGATTCAATACTATTGTATACAACAGCACACATGTATACATAACTGCCTCGTTGGTCTAGTGGTTAGTA
This sequence comes from Watsonalla binaria, assembly GCA_929442735.1. Taxonomy (NCBI): domain Eukaryota; kingdom Metazoa; phylum Arthropoda; class Insecta; order Lepidoptera; family Drepanidae; genus Watsonalla; species Watsonalla binaria. The sequence goes on from OV838932.1 coordinate 7,677,278, forward strand.
CGTTCCTCTGCCGATCATGAGGTCCCGGGGTCGATTCCCGGGTCGGGACAAAAAATGTATATTGGGTTTTTCTGTCAAGAAATTCACAATAAAATGCCCGGAGTTTGGAAGTTGGCGGTGTTTCCATCCCCGTGCCTCGGAAAGCACATTAAGCCGTTGGTCCTACGCCTGATCTCTCTCCGGTCGTGTCGGATTGCCTCCCATCGGACTATGAGAGTGAGGGAATAAAGAGTGCACCTGTGTTTGCGCACACACTTGTGCACTATAATTTCTCCTGCGCAGTTGGCTAATCCTCGTTGAGATTAGCCGCCGTAACCGAAATTCGGTAGGAGATTAAAAAATACAATAGCAAAAGTCCAAACACGCGTTCTAAAATACTCGTATATAGTCGCGAATCAGAAAATTTAAATCAAGATAGGTATCAGGAAAAAAGTTAAAATCATGAAAAAAAAAATGCATGCGCCTTGCTTATTCAACGAGTATTTTTACTTTTTATCGACACATTGCAATCCCTACTCATCCCTAAAGAGAAAAGAGCGTTATGAAATATGTGATTCCTTATACAGACGAAGTCCTTTATGCATCCCTTGAGAGGCTTGGTCAAGTGGTTATCACGCGGCCTCGGGCAAAATGAAAAATTTATGTCTCAATATAGTCTCGGTGTTAGAATTTTGGATCGTGTGTTGCATTATGGGATCGTCTCGCGGGAGTGGATTGTATTGGCGGATTAAAGTTTAACGATTCATGTATTACATTAGTTACTAGCTTAAGTAATAATAGGAGGCCGTGGTGGCCTTGGGGTTTGAGCAGTCACCTGCTATTCAAGCGACACAAGTTCGAATCTCAGCGAGGCCTGGACCAATAAGTATGTCTGAAAAGTAATTCAAAGACGTATAGTGCCTAAGAGGGCGATAGACTCATCATAAGTTTCTTGCACTAAAAAAACATAATATATATATACAAAATAACTGAAAGAATAAACGCTTGCATTGAAGTATTCTATTCTCTTCAACAGCATCCGTCTTCAAAAAACTTATTCTCAGACTAAGACATAATTTGCAACTCAGAAGCTTTTAAGAGATATTTGCAAGTGATTGCTTTCTGCGATAACATTAATATTATCATTGCCAGTGAAGTGCGGAGACGACATAAGAACCGCTTGTCATCTTTCAGCCAGTTTAAAAGAGCCCTTATAATACTTTTCTTAGACCCAAAGTAACATTGTCACCAACATCATGACCTTATCGTACTTTACTGGCACCATGGTGCTCAATCAAATGCTTAATGTTCTAATTTGAATTGTAATTTCTTAAAAATTTCAATTTAAGATAAGTTACTCAACAATTATTTTCTCAAATCAACAAATATTTTAGATAAGTTCATAGAAACTAAGTAATTTTATAAAAGCAGTGTGCCAGGGAGATCCGCAATTTTATATTATCTTTTTGGTTACTGGTCCTTAAAATCGGAAATTTTCAGATTCTGGTTTAACCAGTTGTCAGACTATTTTAGGCCTCCGACTGACCTGTAACGATTGTCAAAGGTAATCAATTGGCAACCAAGACCAATGACTTAATGTGCTCTCCGAGGCACGGAGGGAACTAACGGTTATCCATCCAATTACTAGCTAGGATAAGGGTTGCTTAACTTCGCTGATCGAATGATATGTGCAATAGCAACTGTGCCACGATCTCCTCTGCTTTGAAATACAAATGTTGTTGTAAAAATAAATGATTTGGATTTTGATTGATTTCAATGCAAAATGTACGACATTGAAAATTCCTCGAAATTACCGAAAGAGTATAATTTATCTAGTACTAGGAACAATATATATTATTACGATGATATTTCTAATATGAGCTGTGGTGGCCTCGAGGTTAGAGCAGTCGCCTGCTACGTAAGCGATGCAAGTTCAAATCCCAGCGGGGCCTGTACCAATGAGTTTTTCTAAAAAACTTATGTACAGTGATTTCACACCACGTGCTTTACGGTGAAGGAAAACATCGTGAGGAAACCTGCATATTTCTGAGAAGTAATTTAATGACGTATGTAAAGTGTCTGAGACGGCGATGGACTCACCATCTGTCACGTTGGCACTTAATCATCTTCGGTGAAAAGTGGGTGTTGTGATTACAACACCTCTGCCTACGCCTTTGGGGAATACAGGCGTGAGCGTATGTATGTATGTATATGATATTTCTTAAAATTTGATTTTGTTATGTTTTAATTAACCAGTCTTATTTCAACAAAAGTTATCAACTTCAAGGCTCAAGTTACATTAGTCGGTTCGCTCAAGGGGCAAGTTGACATTTGACGTTGATTTACTATTGTGCCTCTACATTTTGCTGACGTCACTGTCGGTATCTTTGAATGATAATTCATTGGTGATATTTATGATGTCTCTATATTTTGGAGATTGAATTGGGAGTGAAGAATAAATATTAAGCTCCATTACACTTAAAGCACGCAGTTAGGAGAAGAGTCAATAAAAATATAAGATTTTTTTGTTTCTTTGTGCCTTTGGCATAGCCAAATTGTTTTTGCATGTCATACTAGGATGAGCCCGCAGCTTCGCTTGCCTGGTAGTAAGATTTCACAAACAAACCACTAAGAAACACCTCACCAAGAATAGACACTCCAAATGTCATGGCTTTATGACCTCCACAGCCCATAGATTTTGAAAAATAAACATGCATTAGTTCCAAATCATGGATTTCTAGGAATCTAGGAATAAGCCAATGTCATGTCTCTGGACTAGCAGTTAAGGATGCGCGTTCTTCTATAGGTATTTCCATACAGATAAAGATAATCATCATCTCCCTGGCCTTATCCCATACACTGTTGTGGTCGGCACTTGATTCAACCCAATGTGGCTGGTCACTTGATTTTTATACGAAGCGACTGCAATCTGACCTTCTCAACCCCTTTAACGAGGAAAATCTGTGATCTGGGTTAAACCAGTTGTCAGACTATTTTAGGCCTCCGACTGACTTGTAACGACTGCCAAAGGTGATAAATTGGCAACCGGGACCGACGGCTTAACGTGCTCTCCGAGGCGCGGAGGGAACTCGGGCGGTCACCCATCTAATTACTGGCTAGAGGTAAGGTTGCTTAGCTTCGTTGATCGAATGATATGCGGAATAGCAACTGTGCCACGACCTCCATACAGATAAAGAGAATGTCTGAAAAAAATGGGTTCTGCGAATTAAGTCACCCATGAACATAAGTCTGAGCGGGTGAAATTGCGAGGTTATTTCAGTCAGTAAGATAAGCAATTGAGGAGATACATTTTCCAACTAATATATCACATATAGTATACAGGTAAAGTAATAATAGTAATGGTTACCCAATTTCGGTTACGGCGGATATTCTCAACTAGGATCAGCTATGTGCGCAGGAGATATTATAGTGGACAAGTGTGTGCGCAAACACAGGTGCACTCTTTATTGACTCACTCTCATAGTCCGATGGGAGGCAATCCGACACGACTGGAGAGAGATCAGGCGTAGGACCAACGGCTTAACGTGCTTTCCGAGGCACAGGGGTGGAAACACTGCCACCTTCCAAACTCCGGGCATTTATTGTGAATTCCTTGACAGAAAAACCCAATATAATTTTTTTACCTGATCCGGGAGTCGAACCTGGGACCTCGTGATCGGCAGGCGAACGTATTAACCACTAGACCAAAGAGATAGTCACAGGTATTAAAGTGTTATATGAATATCGGTTGATATTAAAAGTTTTTATAAATTTAATATTGGTATTTTTTAATCCATAAAGTCCGGTGTCATCTGTCACCAGGTGCCAAGTATGATAACGACTCAATGTTGATTTAATGAGATATTCAAGTCAAATGTTGGGTGGTCTACATCTCTGTAAGAATTCAATATTGAAATCACAACCACTCACAGCAAACTTACAATTACGGCCCACGTCATCTTTAAATTCACGTAACATAAGGTCCAAAGTCGTACACATGCTTGAAAGGTAACTTTTGTAATGAAATATATCACAGTACTTGGTATTTAAACCTTATAAGGTTTAACATAAGGTCGATGGTTGAAGAGATATAGTTATTAAAATATGATATGACACAAGTTGACAATAGATTTGCCAAGTCATTGCATGAGACTGTGAATATGTTCCAATGACGACAAGATTGTGTGTCGGTCCTCTTATGAGGCTCGGAGGTGCAAAAGTTAATACTTTGTTATATGTTATACTCTACAGTTAAAAATCTTTAAGAAAAATACAAACACGAGATAATCCCACGACTTCTGCAAACAGTGCAGTTGCTCTGAGTTACACGTGAAAACCAGAAAATATAACGCATGAGGTATGAACCTCATGCGTTATATTTTCTGGTTTTTATTTACGCCTGTATTCTTCGAAGGCGTAGGCAGAAGTGTTGTCGGAACAATACCCACATTTCACCTCATCATCTCCCTGGCCTTACCCCATACATTGTTGGGGTCGGCACTTGATTCAACTCGATGTGGCTGATCACCTGAATGGTACACGAAGCGATTAACATCTGACCTTCGCAACCCCTTTTTCCGAGGAAAATCTGTGATCTGGGTTAAAATAGTTGTCAGACTATTTTAGGCCTCCGACTGACCTGTAACGATTGCTAAAGATGATAAATTGGCAACCGGGACCGACGGCTTAACGGTCACCCATTCAATTACTGGCTAGGGCTAGGGTTGCTTAACTTCGCTGATCGAGTGATATGCGCAATAGCATGTGCCACGAGCTCCTCCCCATATTTCACCAAATTTGAATAAATGCCAACGTGACAGATGGTGATTCTATCGATGTCTCAGGCACTAAACATAAGTGTTTGAATTACTTCTCAGACATATGCAGGTTTCATCACGATGTTTTCCTTCACCGTAAAGCACGTAGTATGTAATATAAAACTCATTGGTAGAGACCCCGTTGGGATTCGAACTAGCGTCGCTTGCGTAGCAGGTGACTACTCCAACCCCACGGCCTACGCGGCTTTTGTAGAAGCTAGTATACGATAATTTTCAAGCATAATCCAAGTTGCGCATGTCCTGACATTGCCGACATTCCGGAAATTAGCGCGCTTGCTGTCTACGGTGTCAGGAGCGGTGTCAGATGCATGCAACACGCGACACCACAACTTACGGGAAATTAGATTTTCATGATAAAACTGTCTTTTTATTATACTACCAAGCTGACAAACGAGCACACCCCTAACGGCCTATAAACACTTGGAACACCGGGGGGTATATATGATTTCTTCTATATGACCTCTGATATTGGTAACAAACAATAAACTTTCAAAGTCTTTAAGAAGTATTTAATATGCGCCGCTTAAGCGACCATAGTTGGGCCCAAGGCTCTCACTAGCTATCGACCTTATGAGAGACAAGTAATTATTACCTATAAGAATAATCAATACCTGTAAGAGATTTTGAGTGTTAGATGAAGAGACCATGAGCTTTTATTGCCACAATTGTTTCACTCATATTATGAGATAGTCACAGGAGGTTAGGCCCCTCAAGCTATTTTTAACATTGGCAACCGTCTCAAATGATGTTGATGAACCCTGACTGCTCCATATACTAACCACCATCAGGTGGCAGTTAAAGAAAGGATGACGATCTCACCTCCAAAAATATCTAACATATAGAAAGATACAATGTCACATTCAGGTTGTCTGGTAGAGATCGCTCTAGTAATACTACTCTTTTGCTAACATGCTGTAATAATTTTATTAAAATATGCATTACATGAGCGCGTAGATCCCGTTCCCGTAGGAGTACGGGTATAAAATATAGCTTATGTTACTCGCTGATAATGCAGCTATCCATTGCTGAAAGAATTTTTCAAATCGGTCAAGTAGTTTCGGAGCCTATTCAATACAAAAAAACAAAAAAGCAATGAAACCTTTCCTTTTAATAAGTGTAGATTATTATGATGTGCAATAGAGGATACATTATTATTATTATTATTAAAAAGTTACTTGATATTTAATAATACCACGCTCGTAATGTAAAAAAATGCAAAATATTAATTTATTCTCATTTCTTTACAAAAACTTCATAAGAGTACTTACAAAAAAGAATCTCTTAGTAAAAATGCTTAGTAATTCGAATGAGGAGATCAAAGATGATAAATTGATTGAAAACCTACTGATCCCTCCGGCCGATTGACCCTTTGGACGGCCCTTAAAAGGGCTACTTAGCAGATTGGTCCTTTCATGTCATTCATTATGATGATGGTTAAAAACGTACGAAATGTGGGATTTCAAACTCAAACGATATTGGGAATATTGTTGGGAAAATGTTTATTTTTAGAAGGGGAGATGGGGACAAAACAAAATTTCAAGTTACAAACTTCATCCCCGTTATTACAAACCTTGGATTAAGAAAATCCTTGGTTTAGGAGTAGTTCTGTTACTGGTCGTGATACGGATTAAATAAGTTAATCAAATCACAATTAAAAAAAATGTTTCGTGCTCTCCTCAGAAACCCTTTTCATTTGATACCCATATCGTACTAGTCTAGATGAAACACTATTATACAGATTCCCTCCCGATTTTTTCTTTCACCGTAAAGCACGTGGTGTGGAATCACTGCACATAAGTTTTTAGAAAACTCACCGGTATAGGGCCCGCTAGGATTCAAACTTGCTTCTCTTGCGTAGGTGGCAGGCAACTGCTCAAACCCCAAGGCCACTATGGCCCTTTATAGTACAAGTTGTCCTTAGTTTGGAGCTACACGAGCTTTTAAGATTTGCCCTAAAATTTGAATATACTAAGTTTTTCCATAGGTAGGTTTCAATCCAACAAATGAAAATAAACAAAAAGCTAATTAATAATCAAGAAAAATTGTAACAACCATTGGCTAACGAAGCAGGCTTTTCATAAAATTCCCATAAAGGATCCCAGCCTGCAACGCTGATTAATTTTTTTAACAATACCATCCAAGTGGCTTTACCAGCCTAATTTGACCGTTGAGCGTTCACATTAACTGCATTTCTGGATGTCAAGATATAATGGTCATTAATTGGAGAGTCGTCAAGTCCGAACTTGGGCGGGGTAAGACACAAAAACACCTAAGTGTTCTTGTATTTACTGCCATCAAGGTTTACGCTGTGTTTTAAGGAATTTCAATGTTGATAATATTTTTGAGCTCAACTGAAACGAGTTCGCTGGAAGAAATATCAGTATCATACATACAGACACACTCATAAAATTAATAATGCTTACTCAAGGGACGTGCTCATAGTATGTGGCAGACCCTTATTTCTATGCAATATGTATAAGATATAAAATATGAATGCACGCACTCAAAATCAATGCAGAATTATAATTCTGCATTGATTTTGAGTGCGTGCATTATAATTATACTATATATATTTATATATTTATTATACTTTATAATTATTGTATTCTATAGATAAATAAAATGAATGTTTGTAATTTCAGAATAACAGCTTTCCACTAAATGAATATAAAAGTATATAGGAGTATGAATATAAAAGTATATATAAAAACCAATTTTCAAATAATTATTAGTCTATCTGTCTGATATCTGTATTTATTTTCTTTCTCCTTTCTTTGTAATAAAATTTAATATAAAATAAGAATATTCTAAGTTCGTCAAAGTCAGATGTTACAATTTTTAAATATTCACTTGTCCTTAAACCTTCAAGTGTAATATCGTCGTCGCAGGTGAATAATGAGTGATTACCACGGCTTGTGTGAGGGTGTGCGCTGGCGCGTGCTCCACCGGATTTGTCACGCTTCACGACAAGAGACGAGAAAAATATCACATAATTCATTAGGGTTGGCACAAATACCTAAATAGACCAATGTTGCATATATCTACACATACATACAGATAAATAAAAAGGTATGTATCTGTTTGTAATTCAAAAGTAACAGGTTTTTATTAAATGCATATGAAAATACGGAATTGAGGAGCTCAGATACTATTGCGCATATCATTTGATCAGCGAAGTTAAGGAACCCTAACCCTAGCCAGTAATTGTATAGGTGACCGCACGAGTTCCCTCCGTGCCTTGGAGAGCACGTTAAGCCGTCGGTCCCGGTTGCCAATTTATCATCTTTGGCAATCGTTACAGGTTAGTCGGAAGCCTAAAATAGTCTGACTACTAGTTTAACCTAGATCACAGATTTTCCTCGTTACGAAGGGGTTACGAAGGTCAAATGGCAGTCGCTTCGTATAAAAATCAAGTGATCAGCCACATCGGGTTGAATCAAGTGCCGACCCCAACAATATATGGGATTGAGGCCCAGGTGATATGAAAATCCGGAATTACAGAAAAAAGTCTATTTTCTAAAATTATAATTATATTATAAATTACAGATCATTCTAAAATTCTAGTTTAGTATATTTCTCTGTCCGGCTGTTTTTGGGCTACTAGGTACTTTGTTTTAGAAAAAAAATCCGTATCGGTTTTATTAAATTTTTAATCTTTGACGGTTGAGTAATTTCTTAAAATTATTTGAATAAATGATACGGTAGAAATATCCCGTATTATTTACTTAATATATAAACTTTGAGTAACCTTATTTTACAGGTCAACTTGTTGAGCAGAGCATTACAAAATTATAGGTATATGAAGACATCAAACTCCGAATCGAAAATCATGTAGGTAGTAAATTTTTATATAAATGAAGCGAAAGCGAGTAATTCCAAGTGAATTATGCACGTAGCATGTATGGGCAATGAAGAAATTAAGTTTAGAGTCTCCGGTTATCAAGATATATGAACGTCGTGGGTGGTGTAAAAGAAATTATACACCCACGTATATAATTGACAAATATCATAATTAATACCATTAGATAATTACATAAACGCGGAATAAGCAACAGTTTTCTAAGATGTAGGTTAAATGTAAATATGGAAACTGGTTTGGGCGTGTTTTTTTGACGTATGATAATATTTACATCGATGTATGTATGGGTTAATGATCTTTACTAATACTTAATTATAATAGACTAGCGGACGTCACGCGGTTTTACCTGCGTAGTTCTCGTTCTCGTGTGAATACAGGCATAAAATATAGCCTATACTTTTCACTGATAATGTAGTTATCAATTGCTGAAAGAATTTTTCACATCGGTATAGTACTTTTTGATCGAATTCGATACAAACATACTGACTTATATGCAAATCTTTCTTCTTTATAATATTGTAGTAATCTAGAGGATAGCTTTGTCCCCCAAATATGTATATATAAAAAAACATTTCACTGTCGAAGTCGGGTAAAGCTTGTAAGTTATCAAAAAGAAAAACCTATTTCCTTCTCGGTTCCTGTTATCTTTGCAAATAATCCTTGCGTGATAACCCTATGGGAATTAACCTGTTACGTACACAGTTCGGTGGATGGATTCACTCGGCGTATAAGTAACCGCGATCTGTTAATAAATACCATACAACGCTTGTTGCTGCAAGTGATAGCTATCTACGACGAATATTAGGCAAATATTGAATAATTAGCTATTATTTTATAAGTAAAATTTGGAAAATTGTATTACTTTATAGGTACAAACACATATCTAGGAAGATTACTTTTTTCTATATGTAAGTTTGAAGCATTTACAATCAAACATTCTAAGGTAAAATACAACATAGAGCTAACGAATATTTAAAATACTTTGTGATTTAATTAGGACAATGATCACAACTTATTTTAACGTCTACATGTTATGTTTGTTTAAAAATGACCCATCCATCTGGGTCGATGTTCGTCGTAGCAAGCCGGAGCATTACAACGGTACAAGTCCATACATATGCATGAGTCCCTAGAGCGAGTCGGTCACACCCTGGACAAGATATTAAAAACCGACGCAGTCTTCCACGAAAGCGTTGCATTATCATGCGACAGTCTTACTTTGAACTCAATAATTTAATCGCATGCCTACATATAATTGAAGAGAAGGGTCTGAAAGAAAGTTAATAAGTCCACACTGTTTTACAGTGGAAATAATGCATATCTTAAAATGTAAGAATGCCTAAGAAATCGACGACCATGCAAGTAATTTCTTGCATTATGCCACAGCCTTTTGAAGCGAGGAATTTTAATTCGAGTTATCACATAACTGACTCTCAATTTCTTTAATATTATCGTAATAATAATAAAGAAAATTTAAAATGGTATTATAATAAACGCGCGACTCCACTTCAAGCAGTGTTTGTAAAACAGGAGTATGATTCGCCGTAGAGAGCCCGCACGCTACACCGTCAGTGCATGCATTATTCATGACTCGTTCTACCACGACGGTCACACAGCGGACTGGCGCTTGAAAAACGATGCATCCAGTAGATTGGACCTTACCATGCAATTTCTTGGTTTTTTTTTCTTCAATATGTGCGTTATGGTCGTAGAGTTATGTAATGAGCAAGACCGTGGAATTATTATAGTAAATGAAAATCTAATATGCACTGGAAGACTTTTTTTTAATGACTAGAACTTGGTTGTCTTTTCCTCAGAAAAAACTAGACGTTTTCTCATGAAAAAATCTCGTTTAAAAAAATTTCGTTTTCACCCGATAGGCTGGAAGCCTCCCGTCTGAGCTATCTTAACTTGACAGATAGCGGCGAAATTTACCTTAAAACAATCAATGATCAATTTTTTGCCCCTGAAACACACAAAATTTCACGATATATATACAAGAATTGCTCGTTTAAAGGTTTAAGATTATTATTATGTAAGTTCTAAATAAATATGAATTACGTGACCCCAAACATTTATGCTACAAAACCAGCGTTGAAAAAAATTCAATAAACGAAATAAGTTTGCGGGTGAAACCGCGGGGTAAAGCTAGTATTGATAATAAAACTGGTAAGCCCAGTCCAGAAATATCCATCCTTATTTTGGTCACAAACAGACAGACAAGAATGTGTGACCTTACAAACGATACACGAAAACAAAGATATATATTACAAAGTTTGTTTGCATAATGGATGGCTCGTTCCGTTTAAGATTTATATATTTATAAAAAAATGTCGTAAATAACTTGGGACATATATCATTCGTCATGTGTGACATTAAATGTTCAAAATTACAGGTTGCCTCGTTACAGCGGGAATGCATTGTCACAGAAACTGTTAAAATGCATTGAGCAGCTTTCTTAGAAGTGTATGACTAAAAAGGCCACTTTGGAGAAACATAATTTGATCCGAATATGATTCATCATCGAAATGACAAAATGATCACTTAGGTGCAATTCATATTATGATTTACGAATGATTTGGCACTAAAATTGTAGATGTTAGTCCCTAACTAACATTTTATGATGCTATTTGTCACAAAACTTATGTACAGTGATTTCACACCACGTGCTTTACGGTGAAGGAAAACATCGTGAGGAAACCTGCATATTTCTGAGAAGTAATTCAATGACGTATGTAAAGTGTCTGAGTCCTGTACATATGCATGCAGGCGTGAGCATATGTATGTATGTATTACATACATATGCTCACGCCTGTATTCCCCAAAGGGGTAGGCAGAGGTGTTGTAATCACAACACCCACTTTTCACCGAAGATGATTAAGTGCCAACGTGACAGATGGTGAGTCCATCGCCGCCTCACGCCTGTACGCAAAAGCAATTCATATTTTGTGGACAATTTTAGGAATCTTCATAGGAAAGTGTGAAACAGGTGAATTGCGAAATATTAATCATTCGTGAATCATAATATGAATTGCACCTAAGTGACCATTTTGTCATTTCGATGATGAATCATATTCGGATCACATTATGATTTTCCCAAAGTGGCCTTTTTAGACCTACGGGGCGCTGTAAAAGAGATTTTTCGATTGGTATTACGAATCAGTTAGGTATTCAAGCTTTATAAGTGGCTTTCCGTTCCTTATGTTTTGCACAAATAGGTTTACATTTATTAACTAGCTATGCCCCGCGGTTTCAACCGCATTGACTTCATTTTAATGGGTGACCCACGTATTATTAATTTTTTTTAAATAAAAGTAGCTTAAGTTACTCGTTGTTAAATTAGTTATCTGCCAGTGAACACCCCATTTAAATCGGTCCAGCTATTGCGGAGAATGCGAAGGTAAGAGAACGACGTTGCGAAAAGGTTTGGCTTAAGAATATGTATTACTTGGGGCCTAAGAAACAATGGACTGTGTGATATAGATTTGACGATTGATAGACCGAAATTATAAAGAAAACCACTTGACATAAATAACATGTGAAACACCTCAATGACAGTACTGCCAAGGGTGCTTTGAATCTTATAGAACGGGTGCGTCTGTGTGCTTGTAAAGATTTGTTCTTCGTTAGCATACTGTTTGTAATGCTACTGTTAGCACAGCACATCGTCAGGGCACACAATACATTTATGAAACTGATTAATATAATTTACAAGGCGTCATAAAATATTACAATATCAAACAAAATGTTATTTATAACATGTCTTTTAACAAATTTAAATATTAAATTTTAACGAGTTCTTAAATTGCTGCCTTCAAAACCTATAACATGAAATCTTTTCACGAAGCTACAAAGACGAATATTCAAAAAACAAAACTAAAAATATACTTTTTTATAACTCAGTAAATTTTGCGCTTGGTGATATTTAATTTAGCAAACATATTAGTGCGTTTTGTTTAGTCCTTATTGTTGAGACAGTAAGGGTGATAATTATGTTTGACAGTTGTAGACATTACTGGGTGTTTTGATAAAGGCTTTGACAGTTCTCAGGAAGGTCGTAGAACGGTAGGTTAGGCAATTTCGATGTCGGTGAGATACGGTGAATCGTTTTTGTCAAATGTCAACGGCTGTGGTCGCCTCCGTTCTGGTTTTGTCCGTCCTGTTGCTTTTATATATATATCAGAGAGGGCAGTTTATTCTTGAATGCGTTTTATCGCCGTTTGTTAATTAAATTTGCATATATGCACAGCTTTTTATCACATTTCATATCATAATCATCAAATTAAATCCATAGCCGTAGTGGCCTTGAGGTTTGAGCAGTCGCAAGTTCGAATCCCAGCGGGGCCTGTACCAATGAGTTTTTCTAAAAAACTTATGTAGTGATTTCACACCACGTGCTTTACGGTGAAGGAAAACATCGTGAGGAAACCTGCATATTTCTGAGAAGTAATTCAATGATGTATGTAAAGTGTCTGAGACGGCGATGGACTCACCATCTATCACGTTGGCACTTAATCATCTTAAGTGAAAAGTGGGTGTTGTAATTACAACACCTCTGCCTACCCCTTCGAGGATTACATGCGTGAGCATATGAATATATGTATGTATTAAATCGATAATATTGATCGGCCAGATAATGCATATACCTAAAGACCGCCTAAACATACAATACAATTCTGACTGAAATCTATGCATGCCCGCTGGTCCTAGACACATGAATTTTGGAAGAAATGATTTTTTTGGATTCCTCCTCTAATAGGTTAAATGGGGGCTTAAAGTTAGTTAATGCTAAATATTTTCACGCAGGCGAAGCTGCGGTCACAATCTAGTAATTACTGTAAATCTCTTCCATTATCATTTATAATGAAATAAGTAAGTAACCAGTAATATAGTATTTTCAGAAAGTTCGAATTCGGAGCACTCGTAACCGAAGAAAGTGTATGAAGAGATGCATGAATGTGGATGAAGCGAAAGAAGTATGTAAGGATCGTAGCGTGTGGCACACGGTGGTCTCTGCCTACCGCCATGGGATACAGGCGTAAGCATGTGTATGTAGTAACCAGTCAGATAACAAATATGATTGAGCATTTAGGAAAAACTGATTTACAGGATGACGACAGTTTCGTAATACAGAAATGCTTATTTTAAGGCAGAAATTATTCAAGCGAGTTGGATCTCATATATTTTTATAACTACAGTTAAAATACCTAACTTAAAACATACAGACTACATAACTTAAACACTAATCAAGTTGAATAGAACAAACACTTTGAACTTTAAAAAGCCGTTTCGTTGAACGTCTGCACTTCAAAGAGTCGTGTTTATGACAGTTGGACCACAGTAAAATAGGAAGGTAGTACACCAAATGCCATGTAACTTTGCTCTTTTTGCTTTTACTGATAAGCACCTGGCAAGAAACTCAGTAATTCTTTTCAAAAAGGTTATACAATTTGAAATAATACAAAATAAATCACTTTAGAAATATAAGTCCATGGACACAGTTCCAATGCACAAATGTAGTTAAAATTTACCTGCATAAATAAAAATGTAGTAGCTCTACTTCTATCTAAATGCGTAGCTTGAGATGACCCCCACTAGCAACACCTGTTTACAAGTATTTAGCGCGAATTCAAGCCATTGACCTCCTCAACCATCATAGAGGGAAGTGGACAACCCGTCATCCAGACGCCGCCGCAAGCATATAGGAAAGTGTGCTCCCCTAGCGGCGATTGTAGGAAGCTTTACGTTCTCATACAAAATGAGGAAAATTCGCAATCGATATAGCCAAAGTTACAGCATGTTTAAACTTGGGGTACTGCTTACACGATGTACTGTGGTCAAAGTATGACAAGAGAGGGACAAAGAATGTTAATTGCGATGCACCTCGCTTTGATACAATACGTAAACAAGGGGGGTGAATTTTAATTTGATTCGTGTACATGTAGAGCTTTAAGCAAAGTATTATCAAGTTATTTAATCTTAGATCGTTCGTATATTTTTTCAAATGAAATTCCTCAGTAGACAATGGTAAATTACAAAATGCAAATACCCATGTAACGATTCCATTTCTATACGGTAGGAAATACGCGAGAATCTGGTGTTGGTCACGTTCTTAAGCTGTAGTCGCTGTTTGCCACCTTGGGTGAGCTTTAAGCTTATTTGGTAAAATGAGGGGATACATCATCATCTCCCTGGCCTCATCCCATATATTGTTAGGGTCGGCACTTGATTCCACTCAATGTGGCTGAAGTGTGCCATCTGACCAATTTTACCCTTTAACGAGGGAAATTGATAATCTACCTGCCTTCGACTGACCTACAACGGTTGCTTAAGATATTGCATTGGCAACGGGGACCGACAGCTTAACGTACTCTCCGAGGCACAGAGAGCAATGGGACGATCACCCATCCAACTACTGGGTTGGGTTAGGATTGCTTTACTTCGCTGATTGAATGATATACGTTTAATACGTTCATGTTCTATATTATCGTGTAGCATTCGAGTGAGGTCAGTGTCACGAGTCCGATGGTAAGTGACTACTGCAGTATATGGACACATTAAAATCCCAAGAACCGTTGTGTTTGAGCAGTCGCCAGATACGCAAGCGACGCAAGTTCGAATCCCAGAGGGGTCTGTACGTGAGCCTGTGAGATGTATGTATTAAAATCCCACTATGAAAAACCTTTCTTGTAAGTAATGCAATCTAAAAAGCATATTCAAAATTTTCAAAAAGTATAGCAAGACCAGCAAGACAAGTCCCCAAATTGAGTAGAATTTTACAAATATATTTTTCAAGACGACTATGTAAGCAGTTAGTGGTAATAAAGACAAGTTCCAACATATTTATAATCCGCTCCCAAATTTAATGCATCATCTTAAACCATTGTTAAAGTCATAGCCCTTAACATAACAATGTAATTTTAGTACACCATAATAAATTAAAATGTTGCTTTTAAAAAAACGTAAGGGGACAACGAATGAAATTGTATACACGTGTCTTTAAGTACTGAGTTCGACGCCCGAGCTAATTTTACTTTGTTAATGTAATGCTAAGGTATTTGGATCTATTTTGGATTACGATTACACTGTACTTGTGTGATTTGATGATTGAAGAGCTCGGGTTGGGGTGATTGCCCTTTTAACTTTTTTAAATTGTAACTTTATGTCGTCAGCTCGTCATATCCAGTTCTATAACATCACACCATTATAGTCAGGATTCAAGAATTTGACTATGGTACCCCTGCGTGTACATAAGGCGACTTTGAGAGGCTAATGTATTTCTAAGTGGTTTAAGTGAGGACTCTGACTCACCATGTGGAGTGGGGCTGGTGGTAGCATGATTTATCTAATGCTTTCGAGAGCACTGGATTCCAGAGGCGAAGGCATTGCTGCCCCCGGGACCTCTGCAGACAAAGGGAGAGTTATAAATTGCACATAGCATTATTTATCCATCCAGGATGGTAGAGAACATGTAGAAGACTTCCCAAAGGAAAAACTTTTAAAATATCAAAGAAGAGACCAAAAATGCACTACTTTAACTAGAACACCACTAAGAAAGATGATTAGAGGTATATGATGAACACAAATTTGTTGGAGTCGTTACTTAAGATTAGCAAATGTATTTATTCTTTACAGAAATTATATTTTATTTTTCATTTCCCTATCAGCTGATATTACTACTTTAATAAACATTATCACCATTAACATCATTCATCCATCGTTTCTAATGTATTCCTCCATTATAACTATTCTTAATTTATAAACAAAAGTATTGCGAAATCTTGCAATATACTCCAGGTCTAAATCAGTTAATTGGCGTTGCATTGTATTAACATGACTGCCAAAATAGATACACCGTCTATCTTTAGTCATACTATCCCACCCAGTAGGCAGATTCATAGAGCATAGTTATAACCGTCCAAAAACAGTTTACATTCAAAGTGTTAGTTATAACCCGACGCAACAGATGGATAGTTATAATTTTAACGATCGAACCAATTGACGTTTGGGTGGTCTTACGGGTCAAGGTTGGATTGAACAGTCGTGGAAGACAGAGCTCTGGTTGATTAACCCAAGGTTAAGTAAACTGTGATTGTCTATATGGTGATGTCAGTAGCTGTAGTGTGCTAAAATTAATAGTACAGTATCTGGTTGACCGAGCTGTGCTCGGTTTATTTTTCACACAAAAGAAAGAACTTGACATTGTGGCAAATGTTGATCTCTGCCTACCCCCATGGGATACAGGCGTGAACATATGTACGTATGTTGAAAAAAAAAAATTTCGTGCCGGTAGGTAACCAGGTCTCGAACCAGAATACTCTAGTTTTGTTATCGCCACGTAGACTTGAAGTTTCACGACTGTAATGACCTTTTAGAAGTTTTTCATTGCATGAAAACATGGACTAGACGTTGTTTTCTGAAAATGAAACCTAGCTAGATCAATTTATTGCCCTCGAAACCCCCTACGTACAACATTACATGAAAATCATTGGTGCCGTTTCCGAGATTCATTACACACATTACACAAATTCACATATTGTGCTCACAATTCTCGGAGCGTCGGACCGGAGAGCCGTGGTGGATTCGGGGTTTGAGCAGTCGCCTGCTACGCAAGCGACGCAAGTTCGAATCCCAGCGGGGCCTGTACCAATGAGTTTTTCTAAAAAAAAAAAACTTATGTACAGTGATTCACACCACGTGCTTTACGGTGAAGGCAAACATCGTGAGGAAACCTACATATTTCTGAGAAGTAATTAAAAGACATATGTATAGTGCCTGAGACGGCGATAGACTCGCCATCTGTGACGATCGGCATTTAATCAAAAAAATCGGTGAAAAGTGGGTGTTGTGATTACAACACCTCTGCCTACCCCTTCGGGGAATACAGGCGTGAGCATATGTATGTATGTAATTCTCGGACCTTGATGCTGACTCGAACACTAACATCACTAACACGAACATCCCGTAAACTCATTTATTAACAGCCAATGCAGAAACCAAACTAACATCATAAAAATATGCGCCTACCCACCAAATACGGCCTGGAAAGTCTATCCTAAACATTTCTAAATGTATCCACGTAAAGTTCATTTAATACTCAAATAGTTATAAAACTTTATCGCACACAAACACGGGCGATGTGTGTGGTCCTGAGTTCTGGTACTTTGATGAGGCTTCTATGGTTTTTAAATGTTTTACCATGGGTTTTATATGTGATAACAATAGATGGTTATTTTAAGAGTAACCAACTCTAACAGACGCGGAAGGGTTAAGATAATAGATAGGTATTTGGAATCCTTGTTCCTTGGAGGAGCTTGTGGCACAGTTGCTACATATCATTCGATCAGCGAAGTTAAGCAACCCTACCCCTAGCCAGTAATTGGATGGGTGACCGCCCGAGTTACCTCCGTGCCTCGGAGAGCGAGTTAAGCCGTCGGTCCCGGTTACCAATTTACTTTGGCAGTCGTTACAGGTCAGTCGGAGGCCTGAAATAGTCTGACAACTGGCTTAACCCAGATCACAGATTTTCCTCGTCAAAGGGGCTGCGAAGGTTAGATGGCAGCCGCTTCGTATAAAAATCAAGTGATCAGCTACATCGGGTTGAATCAAGTGCCGTCCCCAACAGTGTATGGGATAAGGCCAGGTAGATGATGAATCCATCCGTATTTCCAAAGTAACATAGTTTAAGTTTCCTTACTTCTTACTTAACTGTAACACTTACATAAATAATTACAAAATGATTAAAAAAAGTAGAAAATGATTTAGCGTATGACACCCAATATGGAAAACGACGTATTTAGAAACTGGCAATATCAGAATATGCACAAATTGTGCTTAAAGCTTATTATAACATTTGTAATACATAATATTTTACGGTTACATACAATTTTCAACTTCACCCAAAAATAGCTTTTTTGAATAAAAATTAAGGGCTGCTTACATTATATGTTTGTGGGCTTTATCTATACAGCTTTATCTATACATAAATAAAATTGAAGTGTCTGTTTGTAATTCCAAAATAACAGCTTTCAACTAAATACATATGAAAGAATACACGATACTGATTTGAAAAAACCTTTTTTTTTCTGTTTGGTTGTCGGTCTGTCTGACTGTCTGCCTGTCTGTCTGTCGATCTGTTTGTCTGTGTGTCTGTCTGTTTGTTCCGGCTAATCTCCGAAACGGCTGGACCAATTTTAACGGGACTTTCACTAATAATAATAATACAAGGCTACTTTTAGTTTAAAAAAACATTACGGTACCGCGGGCCACCCATGAAATTAAGTATATGCGGGTGAAACCGGGGGGCAGAGCTAGTATAGTAATAAAGTCACCGCGGCCAGAACTGCAGCTAGTTACCACGAGAATATATTTAACGCACAATCCCTAAAAAACTTGTTTACAACATCATAAACACAGCATGTGCGTAACTACAAAAGAGATCTTTTGTCACTACGATAATATCTTGGTCACAGTGGCTGTATAAACAAACAGTGGCCCTAATATGACCTCTTATTGCCATGACAGTTTAACTATTACTATGAGACGGATGTATACGACTTGTAGAAGTCTGTCACTGTCACAAGGTGAAACTATGGTGGCATTAAGAGATAGTGAGGCCTCAGTCTTGTTTGTGCCTTGTGAGATATTTCAGTTGTGCTTCCGACATTTTGTATACGTTACAGCAGTGACGACAAGCCAGTGAATAAAGAAATATTGTTTCTTTTGAACTGTGCTATCTATTACCTATTATATCTACATTCTAAGGTTTACGCTAAGAAAGTATGGAGCTTATATTTAAATACAAACTTCGGCCCGCGATATTGAATGTGTGGAATTCGTAATAGATTGTTTTTTTATAAAAGTACATTTTCAGAAATTCTGAAACAGCTCAGGGGTCCACCATCATCGGTTTAAGCGGAGTGTATTAAGAACTTCTGAGCTATGACGTTTCATTTTGTACCGTAAATTCAAACTTAATACGTGCTGCTTAAACAATCATAGTTGCCCCCCAGGCACTAATTATGACAAGTCCAGCATCTTCAGTTTCTGACCTTTGTTTGAAATACTGCATTGCCCCTTTTTCGCCACCGCTTAAAATCCTGAAAAAAACAAATAAAAATGATTTTCTGGAGTGATAACGATACCATGAAGATTTTGAGGGCCCTTACCATATGCTCTTATTGCCACCATAGTTCTATTGTGTGACAATGACAGACTTATACATGACATATTCATCTGCCTGACTATACATACATACATATGCTCACGCCTGTATTCCCCGAAGGGGTAGGCAGAGGTGTTGTAACAACTACACCCACTTTTGACCGAAGATGATTAAGTGCCAAGTGAGTCCATCGCCGTCTCAGACACTTTACATACGTCATTTAATTACTTCTCAGAAATATGCAGGTTTCCTCACGATGTTTTCCTTCACCGTAAAGCAAGTGGTGTGAAATCACTGCACATAAGTTTTTTAAAAAACTCATTGGTGCAGGCCCCGCTGGGATTCAATTTGCGTCGCTCAAACCTCACCACGGCCTGACTATAATGCCTTAAAAATAAGACATCATGGTAAGACAGTCCTATTGTACAGACACAGACATGGTCTCCTTCCAGTTTTATTATAAGTAAATAAAAACACAGCGCCTGTCTCTTTTATTTGAAGACAAATTGCCTTAACGATCTGTTTAATATCTTTTTCACACGTTTTCAAATCACAAACATGTGCTAGAAACTTATGAAATGTAGCATTTTTTAATGATGGCGGTTCAAAAATAATATATGACGTTATATACAACAAGACGCTTTGACAAAAACTTTAATTACATAATAAAATAATACAAAACTGGCACCGTGTCACACCGTAACAACAATGACGCCTTCATTTATGTGTTGTAATTCTACTGTGTTTTTGCAACCGGAAATTTATAAAAAAATACCTGCCAAGAGCGAGTTGGACTCGCGCATGAAGGGTTCCATATCATAGTTTAAAATTATTAAAACCTAGCTGTGCCCGGTGGTTTCACCTGCGTAATTTCATGGGAAACAATTTTTTTTAAGTAAAAGAAGCCTTTTATTTAAGTAAGTAAAGTAAAGTTACTCGTTGTAAAATCAGATGCCTGTGAAAGTCGGCGAAAATTAAAATTGGTCTGGACGTTTCAGACCATACAGACGGACAGAGAAATATTTTGAAAATTGACTTTTTATGTGAGTACCTTATATACATAAATGTATTTGGGATTACAAATAGACACTTCAATTTTATTTATCTGTATTTTTATATTACTAATGTATATATTACTTATATGATGTAAGCAAAAATGTGTGTTGTTCGCAACTTTTCCTGTATCTGTGCTATAAGTCGTAGCTTGGTAGGTACGAAGTTTTATTTTCTCACAGCTCCAAGGGTACGTAGGCTTGAGTATTTGATATACATTTTAGTTTAATACCCCCACGCGTCCCTGACAAAAAGGGTCTTGACAGACTGATGGACAACAAAGTGATCCTATACGGATACCGTTTTAACCTTTTGAGCTACTGAACCCTAAAAAAAATAATGTAAAATGTAATATTTTATGACACCTTTGAAGTAATACTTGGAATGTCAAAAAGAAAGTCACGCGGATATCTTGGCACGCACGCTTTGACATAAACATTTATTTGATAGAAGCAAATGTGCGTATAATGTTTTAGTTAGTATAAACATGGTTGAAAAACTGGGACTTTTAGCTCTTGATTTTTTAAAAGGTTTTTAAATTTTTAATACAATCAATAAAACTATAAATAAAAATATTAAAGTATCTCTTTGTTGTTAAATCCAGCGATGTATTTAAGGTCCACTTATTTAGAGGTCGGTTGAAAAGTCTGTAATATACAGAGTCCACAATACTTTTGCTTCATAAAAGGTTTCTTCACAAAGGCGACCCCTAGGGGACTACTATCATCGGTTGAAGCAGAACGTATTAAGAACTTCTAAGCTTTGACATTTCATTTTCGTAACGTAAAATTAAACGTCAAAGCTAAGAAGTGCTTGATACACGCTCCTTAATCGATCATAGTTAGCGTCTTGTGCTCCCATGCTTGCACGATGACACGAATTTAGATACCTCTCATCATGCAATAAGAACCGCGTCCGCAGACTAATGGGTACTTAAAACAGGTCCCTTCACGACCACCCAATAGCCAGGGTCTAAGAATTTGGCTATGGTATCCTTGCCTGTCGTAAGAAGTGACTAAAAGGGGGGCCGGAGGGCCTGCTGGCAGTGGTCGGGGTGGGAGCTTTGACCACCGAGTCACAGAGCCGGGAAGGCGGCAGCTGTCTTGCACAGCGAGGTCTCCAGGGGTGACGACACAGCTGCCTCGAGGAGGTGCGCGTCAAAGTGCGAGAGGACACCGGTGTGATCTATCAGAGTACCCGTAGTCTCCTGTAAGCACGGAGGATGGCCACCGGATGGTTTATAGTGCAGTAAAATTCCCACATACCCCGACCTGACTCTCCCAGGGCGGTTTTGAAGGTTTCCCCTCGTCAATAAAAAAAGGTCACGTCACAAGTTAAGAACGAGTACCTTGAATGCATAGTAGTCAATTTATGAGTATGTCTCTGTCTATATGTATTGCGCGAGGTGGATAAATAAATGACCAGTATCCCCACTATTTTTCGCTGCGCGTTCTTTACACTTGACGGGTCAGTTATGTATCGCCAGTTAATGGAGAAGTCTCTGTTCATAAGTAATTATGATTTGAAAAGTGAGCTTAATCCCACGCTTAATCATACATAACATTTATTTTATTACACCTTTCAGTAACAAAACTCGTTTATTATGAATGTCACAGAATGTCTGGTGAGCAGTTTATGAGCTAGCTATAAACAGGACATTAAAAAATCTAGGGCGAGATGTCATTTGGACAGTTTCATAATTTTACTATCAGATTCATAACGCACACAGTTTATTGCGGTATTTTAATTTGTAACAACATGTTCTAAGCAACATTGTTTTTCTATGCTAGATTTCCTATGTACAATCTGTATTCTTTACAAAAATAACCATGAATGTAGAGTGAATTCACAAAGTATGTGTGGGGTCACCATAGTACATCGAATGAAGAATAGTGTGATAAGAGAAAGTTGCAAGTTGAAGTATGATGTGGTGATCAGAATTTAAAGAACTATGTTGAGATGCTTTGGTATGTCCAAAGCATCTCAACATAGTTCTTTAAAAGGATGAGTGAAAGGCCTAAAAAACTACTATGACCAAATTAATTATATTTTTCAGAAAGGACAAATTCGGAGCCCTCGCAATCGAAGAAAGTTTATGAGGAGGAAGCATGAATGTGGATGAAGCGGAAGAAGTATGTAAGGATCGTAGCATGTGGCGAACGGTGGTCTCTGCTTACCCTCGTGACACTAGCTATCTGCCAGTAAAATTCTCGTCAAAATAGGTTCAGTCGTTTTGGACTGGCAGATTCTTAGCTAATATTACAAGGACTAACATAGGCTACTTTAATTCCAAAAAAACTTTAGAGTTCCGCGGGCCATCCTTGAAATTAAGTCTACGCGGGTGAAACCTCGGGGCAGAGCAAGTCTTATTTAAAACGATAGCAGCTCACAATGGCGGACTCGTAAACCGTGCCGCGTGTGACATCTCTCACTTAACGGCCCCGTGGCCCGGAATCAACGCAAAACCAATAGCCGAGTGCTATTCCTAGCCGGTTATATAGCCACTAATTTATAGCACTATAAAGTTTTACTTGTCACTCACGCTGGATTTATGTCTGGCGTTCTGAATGCGGTTTCTTCCGCTGACTGATTTCCTCGTGTCAACTTCTCCTATAAACATGACGACACTACCGTACCTTCGTCCCATTTGCAACCGTTCGCCCGTGACGTGTACCAACAAAGGACTTTGTTTTCTGACGTTATGTAAACACAGTCTAATTTCCTGAACGTCGCTTTGAAACAATCTTAAAACTACAGTGATGCATATGCATCAATATTGCGGTTTAATTTCAACTCTGTGTTGTTCGGTTCAGAATTCAAATTGGTTTGGTGGCTGTGAAATTGTTGGAACTTTGTTAAAAGCGGTCAGTTCAAATTGCGCGGGCGGCGCCGGCGATGTCGTCGGGACGCCACTGCATACACAAACAGGCATCGAAGCGTATCGGGGAAGGATGGTTAACACTTGTACCTATAATTATATCCGAGCCACGCGTTGAGGAAACAAACATTCGTCAGAAACCGGTCAAACAATAAGCACTAGTGAAGACTATCTTTAATTTAATAGCAATCAAACTACAATTAAAAGCAGTACCTATCTGGGAAAGTAATTAAAACTAAAAACCTAAGAAGAAAAATAATAAAATATGTGTAAAGATTGCCAATACAGATATTTTTTCATCATCATCTCCCGGAACTTAATTCAACCCGATGTGGCTGACATATACCAATCACAGATAACAATCCCTTCTTCGGTGGATTGGTACACTGTGTTAAATCTGGGTAGCTATTATCTACAGGATATAGGTGTAAAATTGACCAGCAACATTTTTGGGATCAGTAAAGGCCAAGGACCTCTCAATATGCCCATATTTCTACTCTTATAATAATCCCACCATCTTGGAATCCCTGAAAGTAGCACATGTACTGAATAATTAAATACAGTGTATCTAATTACCTTGATTCTTCAACATCCACGTAACAACCTAATCTCAAAGCACCAGAAATAGCTACACCAAAGATCAGACAGAAGTGTCTCCAGGAAAAAAGTTTACAGTTTAAAAAAGTCGTTGTAAAAGATTCCCAGAACACGATTGGGGACAGGTCTGTTTACACTGCGCGTACGCAGATGTCATTCGCTTCCTTCAACGACAGACAAAAATAAGTCTTGTATGACGACACGTATAAACCAAACAGTACCTGGTTGAACGTCAGTCTCGAACCGGGGTACTCTTGTTTCGTTATCGCCCCGTAATCTGGAAGCCTCACCTTTGAGTTACCATAACTTGACAGATGTCGGCGAAATTTGCTGTCGTATTGTAATGATATTTTATGAGTTTTTCATTGCCTGAAAACTTGGTCAAAACGATGTTTTCCATAAATAAAACCTAGCTAGGTCTATTTTTGCCCCTACGTGCAAAATTTCATGAAAATCGTTGGTGCCGTTTCCGAGTTTCAGATTCTATAATATCTACAAGAATTGCTCGTTTAAAGATATAAGATAGAAACTGTGGTGGCATACACTCTATTGGATTAGTGGTAATTGCTTGCCATCGATCGCTTATTGGTAAGGCACAGGTTAAAGGTGCAGCAGACCTGATTGACAACCGCATGGTTTGAATATTCCCAATTTTGTCCCAAATTTGATCTACGGATTTCATCACAATATATATCAATGAGTCTACACCAATAAATTTTAGCAAAGCATTAGATAAGCTACAAAATGGACCCCAAATGGTAGGAAACGACAACGCGGCAGACCTCGTAGGAGATGGCGGGATTAGGTTGATGCTTTCGGGAGCGATTGGGAGGACTGCTGAGGACAGAGAAAGTTGGAAAAGTAGAAGGGAGGCCTTTGCCCAGCAGTGGGACACGACATGCTAATAATTATAATAATAATAATTAGATAAGCCTGAAACTAGCATAGAGTGTAAGTCGCTTGGACGCTGACTTCTAATTTTGTAAGAAGTGGGTGTTGAAACATCGTCCCTGGCCTCATCAAATACATTGTTGCTGTCGGCACTTGATTCAACCCGATATGGCTAATCACCTGATTCTATACGAAAAGACTGCCATCTGACCTTCGTAACCTCTTTTACGAGGAAATCGTAAATCTCTTAGGCCTCCAACTGACCTATAACGATGGCCGACGGTGTTAAATTGTCAACTAGAACAGACGGCTTAATGTGCTCTCCGAGGCCCGAAGGGAACTGGGGCGGTTACCCATCCAACTTCGCTGATCGAATGATATGGACTATGGCAGCTGTGACATCAGCATCTCTTTTAACTCAGCTTAAAAATAACTCTATTAAAAACAAATATTCTAACCGGATAAACATTCAAACCTTCTCCAATCAAATGAAATTCGGAAGAACAGTCAGTAATAATCGATTACCAACGTCAATTCACTTCACAGTGAGTATTTTCAGACCATTAACATCCGATTAGTGACATCAGCAACTCTAATTTGTCTTGCGCTAAGTAAACATCACGTATACCACATCAAAGCTTACAAATTGCTGGTGATGCCATTGACAAAATCCATTAATGCCCGCCTTATATCTCGCACGATTAGTAAACAAATGAGCCGAGTGACAGAGTAGCTGGCACGGTGACAACTACACGTGGTAGGGGACATTAAGCTCGATGCACAAGGACAAACGTATTTTTTTACTATCTGTGCCCTACGGTTTCACTCACGTGGATTTAATTTAATTCCCGCGGAACCCTAAATGTTTTTTATAAATAAAAGTATCTTTTCTATCTGCCAGTGAAATTTCCGTTAAAATAGGTGTAGCCGTTTCAGAGATTACCCGGAACAAACAGACAGACAGACAGAGTTTTATTTTTATATTAGTACCGTATATACTTTCATATGCATTTAGTGAAATGCTGTTATTTAGGAATTACAAACAGACACTTCAATTTTATTTTTCTGTATAGATCAAGGCCGTTGTCTCGTCAATGGCCCTTAATAGTTACTGTTCACTCTATAATCTTACTTTTTTTTTCTATTCGTGAAACAATTTTAGATTCCTGCGAGCTATGAACCGCGCTTTACCCGCGTATACTCAATATTATGGAGGGCCCGTATAACCCTCATGTGTTTTTCCTTTTGAATAAAAGTAGGATAAGTTAATTATCGCAACATAATCTGCCAGTGAAAGTCCGACTAGAGATTAGCCTAAACAAACAGACAGAAAAAGCAAAAAATTGTTTTTTCTTTACGTATACTTCCGTATGCATATAACGAAAAGCTGTTAATTTGCAATTACAGCTTAAATTTTACACTTAAATTTTATTCACCTGTATAAATGTGTAATAGATTTAATACTCGACCCGTTTTTCACAGTGTGTCCTCTCCCTTACAGTAAAAGAGTAACGGCCTATTCGTCCCTTGGTGACAGGCCAGCGTTAAACATATGTCCCATACTAAAAACATCACTATAAATCTACCGTTTAATGCCTTCTATTTCGGAATAACGATTGTCTCTGCCCGTGCATTGTTAGATTTCAGCGATCAAATTAAATGTGATTTATTTATCAGTCCCTCGTTTAACACCAATGAATTTAATCTATGTGTTTATGGCTTGTGTTAAATGATTATTTAAAAACGCTTTTTGTAATGAGATGAAAAACATTGTATGAAAGCGATATTCTTGTTTTATTTGATGTTTAGTCGCTTATGCAGTTATAAAGGTTTACTAAGTCAATGTAAATCTTTTTTTTAACAGACTTCGAAATATCAGGACGTGCCATGTTTGACGCGAATGCTTTTTTATGTATGTAAACCTACTGGTGAATGGCTCGTCGGATTTGGAAGGTTCAAAAAGATTTTTTGTATAAAATTTGAATTTTTATACAGAACTTAAAATTGATATTGATAATGAAACCTAGCAGTAAAGATATTTTTGGATGGTGTATAGAGAAGGGGATTTCAAAAAGTAAAGACCTCCAAAATCAAGATACTGAAAGAATTTGTATTTGGGGTTTTTGTTGATATAAAACACGTATTTTTTTGTAAATCATAAATTTATAATAATCATTACGAATTCCATTCAAACGAGTCACGGACAGAAGCTTGTTATCTAACATTTAATTTAAATAAACATTTAATTAACATATTTATAAAAAAACGTACCTACGTAATCAATATTTTTTAACATTTCTACACCTGCCATGCTGAAAACTAAGTCTAATTGACTTATAAAAATATAGTTCTAATAAAAAAAATCACCTTATCTTAGTCAGTATTATATTATGTTTTATGTCACAAGTTGTCACTGCGATGTTTGCCGTCAATTAGTGAGCCGAATGTTTTATTTCAATAGCATCTTAATTAATGTCTCGAGAGAAATATGAGTATCATAAATGACACTGTTACATTTTATGTGATATTTACATTAAATAAGTTGCTCTAATGATTTATAATATGCTTTTAGAAATTGATGGCTCACAGAAAATCTGCGTGTGTGTGTTTTTATGCAAAATTCTAGTTTTAATAACTACGATGACGATAAAATATTTAAATTAATTGTTAATGCAATAATAAAATCCAGTGTCAGGAATTCACACACACACAGTGCCTAACAATATAAAACACGGCTTATTACAGATACATTATAAAGAGCCGTGGTGGCCTCGGGGTTTGAGCAGTCACCTGCTACGCAAGCGACGCAAGTTCGAATCCCAGCGGAGCCTGTACCAATGAGTTTTTCTAAAAAAGTTATGTACAGTGATTTCAAACCACGTGCTTTACGGCGAAGGAAAACATCGTGAGGAAACCTGCATATTTCTGAGAAGTAATTCAAAGACGTATGTATAGTGCCTGAGACGGCGATAGACTCACCATCTGTCACGTTGGCACTTAATCAAATTCGGTGAAAAGTGGGTGTTGTGATAACAACTCCTCTGCCTACCCCTGACTGAGCATATGTATAAAATAAAGTGTCAGGAATTCGAGTTGCTTACACAAGTGCCTAAAAATATAAAACACGGATTATACCAAATAATAATATGATATGAAAAAAAATTTTTTTTTATTATATTTCTGAATCTACTCATCATCATCCCATACTTGGTTGTGGTCGGCACTTGATTCGACCCGATGTGGCTGATCACCTAATTTTTATACGAAGCGACTGCCATCTGGTAATTTGTACTAAACTAGTTGTTAGTCTCTTAGGCCTCCGTAACGATTGGCACTGGCTTGTAACGATTGCCAGAGATGTTGAATTGGCAACCGGGAACGACGATATTATGTCGAAGGGATTAATGGATAAGGATACTATGTATAATGTAAATATATATTATGTACTTTATTTTTATAACAACGACGCGAACAGAAAGCCTATTAACCATAATACAGTATACACTAGGTGGTAAAAAAACACGCACAGGTGTCGTAACAGTTCACTTTCCTCGGCCGGCGCCGGCGCGTGAACGATAGTCGTTCATAGAAATCACATCATAATAGAAACTCACAGAAGGTCGACTCCCGTACATTGGTGAAAATAGGTCACGTATACATCGTTGACATTGATTTATCCACTTTTGGTTCAGTGTGGTCAAGTAATAAACATGGATTATGTCCAAGATTAGAGTACGAGTTTTTGAAAAAATATAAAAAAAGTCTTAAGCAGGAAAGCAATAAGGCTGTTTCTACTCTTACAATTCATTAAGTTCTTTTAAATTGATTAATACCAGAAACACCGCTGTTTAAATATATTATTGTTTAACATTATTAATGCTTATATCCTAATAATTTTACTGCGATTAATTAGTGTTTACATTAATTTCTGTGTAAAAAATATCTTGCTTCCATTGAAAGCCGCCCTTCTATTCTTTTATATTTTATGTCCACAGTACACTTCAGTGCATTAATTGTTTCTGCTATTGCGCAAAAACTCTTCCGTTCTGTCACTTCACCAAACTGGGGTACGATCATTTGTCATGTATTTTTAACGAGACACGTTAATTGCTCGAAAGTGTACCAACAAGTATGAGTAGGTAGTGATTATGATGGAAAAATAAGAACAAAATTAGCTAACCATTTCAAATTCTCTATGAAGCAACGTACATACCTATACCTAATTTTAAATAAATAAATCATATCATGAGCCGTGGTGGCCGAGCATTCATCTCCTACGCAAGCGACGCAAATTCGAATCCCAGCGGGGCCTGTACCAATGAGATTTTACTAAAAAACGTACCTACAGTGATTTCACACCGTGCTTAACGGTGAAGGAAAACATCGTGAGGAATATTTTGACTATAACTTACCTCGACGTTGCGATTGGTTGGTAAACATTAATTTAAAACGCAAAATTTTAAGAAACATTACATCGTGAGGAAACCTGCATTGGATGGAGAAGTTATTCAATTACGTATGTATAGTACCTGAGATGGCGATAGACTCCCCACCTGTCAAGTTGGCACCCTTTGGGGAATACAGGCGTGAGCATACATATGTATATTTTTTTATCATAATAGTAGGTAGCTAGGTAGATAGTAAATATAAAACATGGTGAAACTCATAATAAATTCCAAGAGCTTACTTCAGTAAAGAAATAAATAAGCTCAATGACATTGTCCAGACTTCCAGAGAATGTGATACACTTCCGCAAAATAGTGGTGATTCAATAAAATTATCAGAAGTATTCCAGGAACATAAGAAGGATCTAACAAGAGGGTTTGAGAAGTGTTATGATGATAAATTACGGCGTACCGTTTCATTCAAAATTCAAAATTTACTTACATTTGTGAGCATTTACACATAAAAGAAAATAATATGAACCGTGGTAGCCTTGAGGTTTGACCAGTCTCCTGCTACGCAAGCCACGCAAATTCAAATCTCAGCGGGGCCTGTACCAATGAGTTTTTCTTAAAACTGACGTGTAGTGATTTCACACCAAGTGCTTTACGGTAAAGGAAAACCTCGTGAAAAAACCAGCATACGTCTAAGAAGTAATTCAAAGACTGGTATGGTGCCTGAGACGGCAATGGGCTTACCCTCTGTCACATTGGCACTGAATCATATTCGGTGAAATGTGGGTGTTGTCGATACAACACCTCTGTTTACCCCTTCGGTGACCCTACTGGGGTGGCGCATATTTTTATGCTTAAAAAAACGTTGTTGCATTATTTTGTGTAGACACACAAACGCACTAAGCACATTTAAGAAGCTGAAAGACAAATATTAAATTATTCTATGAAATATACATTTCAGAATAGATTCTCATGACAGTTGATACGATTGCTCGAGTCCAAAACAAACAGAAGAAAATCGACATCACTGTAAGCAATACCAAAAGAAAATAATGCCTGAAAGTCATTCACAGACAACCCTGCCAAGTGCAATATCCCCGTCACTCCTGAAAACAGTACAATAGAATGACCATCCCAATTTGTTGGATTGTCAGCCCACCCGCGCGTGAGAGCTGATATTTGTTTACTTTAATTTTTACAGCGACCACGACAAAAACCAGAACAAGAGTAGCCCGGCTAATTATAGATGTGTTTAACCTTACCACGTGGGGTCATTGACGTGGGACGCCCCTCTTTGAGAAAAGATGATAATAGCATGAGATTTCATTTGATTATTTGAAGCGATCACTATCGATTCGATCCTGCCGAAACAGCTAATGGCTAATTTTTCTTCCATATTTTATTATTTCAGGTACATTTTACCAGGATTCAGTTCGGAACATCGTATGCTGCTATTTACTACTCACTTTAAAATTAGTCTCAATCTAAAAATCTGCTGATTGCGAAATGCTTTCATTTCGATCCCGCACGACCATTCATGGGGTTATCTAACGCGTTGTTACACATACAAAGTATATCGGAATCCATATTTGGCGTAAAACCGATAACCGCTGGGGTAGACGAGTTCTAGACTGGAGACCGTGAACTGGCAAGCTTAGCTTAGGACACCCTGAGACTCGATGGAGCAACGATATAAATAGGCAGCTGACTGTGACTGGAAGCAAAAAGCTCAGGATCAGGCTAAGTGCCTTGGGAGAGACCTATATCCAGCAGTGGACTAGCGTACATATCGGAATTCCAAACGATTGTAGGATGAACTTGTTTTCCTCAGAACAGCTTCAATATCCAAAACTTATTTCTTCAGCACAAGCATAACACTACTCTTCTGATGAAGTTGGTGTCCTTTGACTTGAAATTACATTATCTGGGGAACAATAATTTAATAATAAGATTTGAACTCTACACTTGTAGAAACAAATTCCATTATTCTGTGCAAATAACACGACTGAAGTAGTTAAACGCATAACCGTTTGAAATTCATCTCAAATGAAGTTGTCAAGTCTTTGCTTTCACTCACATGATTTACGACAGAATCGGCGTAGCGGATGTGGAAATATATGACTAGTGATTCTAAGGGCAGTCTTGGAATGGTGCAGGTTTGGACACTAGTATCCACAGATGGTGACTGACTTGATCTTGTGGTCGCAAAAGCTACTACAGAACACATAGGGTTCGATCTACGGATCTGGTAAAGTGCTATTAAGTGTTTGTTCAAATTCTTAGCTACGGAGTATGGATGTGAGTCTGGTTAAAGGCAATACGCTCGCCACCTACTACATGGCGACTGGCGACACTCAAACATAACTGGCGAAGAGTGGGTGAAGCACTACTCCTTAGGGTCAAGTATCGAGTACTTATAGAATCAAGGTTTAGAACTGCAAAAAAGTGCAAAGCTAACCTCAAGCCTTACTGCTACTTTTCATCGAAGATGATAGCCACCATAGCAAACATCTTTGATTTTTTTCTCTGAGACAAAGGCTTGATGACTGCAGAGATGTACACATTGCACTGACCCCAAATAAAATGGGATAAGGGCAGGAAAATTATGATGATCTGAAGGTGAAAGTTGGAAAGTACTGGACGTAAGCATGGTTGAATCGTATTGACCCGGACAGAATAGGAATGAAATACCTGACGAAATTGAAGTTAAAGAGTTAATAATTAATAATATACTCCACAAATGACAGTTACAATGACCATAATTCTTGGTAAAATGCAAATATTTCCAGGACGCTCCAGTAAAGGCGAAGTGTTACGGTGAATTTCGCGAATTCTACATAAAATGTGACAAGTGTCGTAAGTGTCCGCCTGTTAGTGGCCGCGTGTGGCCACCGGACGCTCTTATGAATGGGACATTGTCACTTTATAATATGGATATGAATTGCTTAAAGGGAACTAAGATTTATTTTTGTTTTTAGAATACATTCATACTGATGTTTCCACCGCTTGCTTTGAGTCCTGAACTCAATTTGTTTGGTATGTATTATTTATTATATTTTATTTGTTGTGTGGTTGCCATTGTAGGTACAAGCTTTCATAAGTTTTGTACTTGATAGCGATGTGTAATAAAGCCAGAATTATTATTATATTTTTCATAATCATACATACATATACATATGCTCACGCCTGTATTCCCCGAAGGGGTAGGCAGAGGTGTTGTAATCACAACACCCACTTTTCGCCGAAGATGATTAACTGCCAACGTGACAGATGGTGAGTCCATCGCCGTCTCAGACACTTTACATACGTCATTGAATTACTTCTCAGAAATATGCAGGTTTCCTCACGATGTTTTGCTTCACCGTAAAGCACGTGGTGTGAAATCACTGTATATAAGTTTTTTAGAAAAACTCATTGGTACAGGCCCCGCTGGGATTTGAACTTGCGTCGTTTGCGTAGCAGGCGCCTGCTCAAACCTCTAGGCCACCACGGCTTCCACCACGGTTTCATAATCATTTTCATGTTTTGTCAATGAAATTAACCATTGGAAACGTAAAATCAGCTGATATTTTTTGCACCCAAGAGCTCTGTAAGTAAAATATCATACAATTCTATTATAATGAAATAAACACACTACAAACATACACACATATGAATCACGATTCAAGACTCAAAGACTCCGACTCATAAGAAAAAAGACTCGTAAAAAAATAAATAGATGTTCGTCACTCGTCACACGCATTCACCTGCTGCTATAATTATCTTAATTGAGTTTTTTTTCATTATTATTCGGTCACGGTGGTACAAAACAGAAAGGTAACATTAGGGCAGCTCTCATACCCTCGCCAACTTAAAAGTCTCGACCACCGTCACAAACGCGGCCGTAAGCCCGAATTGATGTGGTATCGAAACGGCGTCATATATAGGCCCACAGTTGGTGAAATTTCGGTGGTAACGGATCATCTTAGTTTAATTAATTGCACATAGGCTAAAGTTTGTGAGTCAATTGGAAATAATGGTGAAATCCAAGTCCAAGTCAAAATCGTCAGCAATAGTTGAAGAAAATCTAGCGGCAAACAGAGAAAACATTGGAAGGATAAGTCGAGGAATTCAGGACAATGGTTCTCTTACATTCTGGAAAAGAGCGAAAGCAAAATGGTTTAAACTTGTTGAGGACGCGAAGACCCACAATGAATTGTAGGGCTGAATTAATGGACTTCTTTTTATTGAAATCGGTCAAAAGGTAACCTAAGAGCAAAACGCTGTTTGCAACTTTTTGCAATCAGCTATGAAAGTAAAATAAAAGAAAAGAAAGAAGAAAATAAAAAAAATCTCAATGAAACTTAAGGTAATTTACATTTTATTTAATAAATGCCGGTTCGTTTGATCGAACGGTCTCAAAGACTGTCAGTCTGCTCGCGACCACGATTGGTATAATCGAAACGTCGAGGTACGTTATTTTCAAAATATTATCGCAATAAAGTCCCGAGTAACTTTAAATATGAATTTAAATTGCGAAAATTAAAGAAATATTATTTTGTATCGTCTATTAATGCTCTTATTGTGAGACAGATGTATTTGACGTGCAAACATCTATCACTTTCGCACAGCTGAACTATCATTGCTATAAGAGCTCATGGGTAGCCCCTTGAACTTTGCATGAATGTAAGCATGGTCACTGGTTTGAATATTATAGACCTTATGTCAAAGTATGGGAGCTGGCCTTCTGTTTGTTCTCACTGTGTGACGGTGAGGATGTCGCTGTTTCACTGCGTCTGCGCAGGCGACTCGCGATCTGTATCTTTATAATTAGCCGGGTTTCCTTCAAGTGCATTAATTGAATGACCGCTTTATAACCACTCATGTTATTTGGACGGAACGACCTGTGTGTGAAATGTTTGTAACGAGCCTTATTTCGTTTTGAATTTAGGAAATTGTTTTATGGTGCAATGCTATCTTTACTTATTTTTTTTACAGCAGTATAAAAATAATACATTGTACTTTATGAACTCAACCTAAGGTATGAATTAGAATCTTAGGAAATCAAGAATTGCAAGATTAGTAATTTTATAAAAAAAAAATCTTGTATTTTTATATGTGTTTCCTTCATTTCGGATATGAGTACCGTACTAATTAATGAAACAAAAGTTTGGTAATGCATGAGCGACTCAAATGCTGCTTGCCAATCATCGTCGTTTAAGCAGCACGTATTAAAAACTTCTCAGCTTTGAAGTTTTAATTAATGGTACAAAAATGGAACGTCAAAGCTCAGAAGTTCTTAATACGCTTTGCTTAAACCGATGATGTTCCCTGTTACGATTGTAGCCCACGTGTTTATCTTTATGACGTTATTAATCAGCTAAAACACAAAATAAACATAATTCAGATGATCGACTTCTTACATAGGAGAATTGGACATCTCAAGTTACACAATTATTCGTAGTACTTATTTTTAGTTTAAAATTTTTTTACATCGACTTTTGTGCACTGGAACTGTGTCCATGGGCTTATATATATTTTTTATGATTTACATATTTTTTTTTTTAAAAGTGTAATTACTGATTTTCTTGCCAGGTTCTTCTCAGTAAAAGCAACCTTCCGAACCTGGCGGTAGCATGTAAACTCATATGTAATCGTGTCTTTCTGACGATTTGAAAGTACTTTGTAAAAAGTCTAATAGAATAAAGATATTTTGAATTGAATTGAATTGGAATCGCATATACACAGAACCACAGACATGAATCTGAATCAGATCAGAGAACTCGGTCAAATAACGGGAGACTTGAGATCCTTGTCAATATTTTTAAGATATTAGTACTTTGTTCAAACTTAGGCGTAGTGAGGTTATAGTACTATCTTTACAAGAATGAACCTATCATCCGACACGATAGCAACAATCAATTTCAGTCAAATATGGCTGTTGTAAAATCTCTGCCTATTTCTGCAGGGACTCTAGGAATGCATGCGCGCATTCATTTTATTTCAATTTTACTTAAATCAATTTAATCTTACATATGCTTATTATGCATATTAAGTAATAAAGTGGCAGTTGGTGAGTCTATCGCCGTCTCAGGCACTATACATTCGTCTTTGAATTACTTCTCAGACATATGAAGGTTTCCTCACGATGTTTTCCTTCACCGCCTTTCCTACAGGCCCTTAATTTTAAACTCAGATTAATTTTATTATATTTAAATTATGTCATAATTAACCAGAAGGTGAAATCAAGATACAGTATTTTTCAACGTCTAGAATTATCTTGCTTAATCGTTGTTATGTAAAACAATGAGTCGTTTCAGAATGACCTTCTACATGTATTTATTTTCGTTGCTAGGTCCTGTCCAATCACCCCTTCACCAAGGAATCTCCACCGATCCGTAATACAAACGACAGTCTAATTTAAATTGGTATAAAAAAATTGTAAGATGTTAATCGATTCGTGATTTTGAAGTCCGTTCTATAATTGCGCAAGAGACAGATATTACTCGGATCGTGATCTGCGTGATCCTGTTCTACTGAATGGATCGTTCAACTATTGATCCTATATCAATTACTGTTTTTATTCATGGGTGTTCTATTTTGAAATACTTATGTCCAAATTTTTGTGGGTAGATTTTAAGGCTTTGAAGTTTTCTACTTAGTTGATTATACATTTGAACCGACTAAAAATAAAAAGAGGGTTATAATTTTCTTTAGTTTAAAATCGCTTACTGCTTTTCTCGACTCTGTTCGTCTAGAATTAGTAAAAGAACAATCTGCTTCATATTACTAATAATACATACGGTCGAGTTGAAAAACCTCCTCATTTTTTTGAAGTCGGATAATAAATCGTGTCAGAAAATCGGGAAAAGTGAATGTTTAAATATATACAACATTGTTCCCTATTCTTCTATAATGAGAAGCAATTCTATATGTTCAGATAATTAGCTATAAATAATACGACTGTGGGCGAACACAAAGCGCAATACAATAAATATTGTCACACTATTTTTTTGCGATAAAATTCCCATGTGATTAATGTTCTAATTAAGGCTTAAATGGCTATTAAAACGTGCCGATTCATACAAAAACGTTAGTCGCCAACGATTATCGAGTAGTTAAAAACTAGACAACTGTCGCATAGTTAGGCGTACGAATATAATCGCGGCGGCTTCCTTTGTGCACGCGTGGCGGCAAGATGTGGCGTGGATCAAAGACGCCGCTCGTGAAATGTCACCACGGTCGATCAATTAACGGTTATAGGTGCAGTGTTTAATTCGTTATTGATATCGGAATAACGCAGCGATCGGACAACTCGGAATGACCCGTAGCTTATTAGAGTTGACGGGGTTAAGCGATGACAATATAGCGAGTGGTGGTCCAGCGGTTTGAATAGCCACCTGGGGCCCAACCATGAGCCCTTATTGCAATTATATTTCAACTGTGTGACAGTGACAGATGTATACCCGTCAAATACATCTGTCGCATAATAAGAGTAAAACTATCATGGCAATAAGAGGTCATGGTAAGGCCCCTGGGGGCGAACTATGGTTGTTTAGAAATACAAAAATTAAAGGTCAAAGCTAAGAAGTCAGTAAGACGTCTCTGCGATAACCATGATACACGCCCCCTGGCCTTGACTCACGTAAAATAAACAAAAAGGCTTTAATTCAATAGGATATTTTCGCGACGACCAGGTATTCTCTTTTCTCTATGACATGATGAATATGAAAACACTG
Organism: Watsonalla binaria; assembly: GCA_929442735.1. Classification (NCBI taxonomy): domain Eukaryota; kingdom Metazoa; phylum Arthropoda; class Insecta; order Lepidoptera; family Drepanidae; genus Watsonalla; species Watsonalla binaria. The sequence continues at coordinate 7,714,652 of OV838932.1, forward strand.
TCAACGATCAAGTCGCTACGACGTCGTAACGGTTTTTATTACTGCTTACTGCTATGCCAGTTTAAATCTCACCGGTCTTTAGCGATGGGTTTTTCTAAAAACAACCAGTTACGCTACTAAGCCACACAATTGTTATTAATTATGATCTCTAATACAAAATATTAAATAGGTAATATAATTTATTAGTATTGTAAGAATAAATAAAACAGAAATTATATAATTAAATATATAATAATATAGGTACATATACGAAGTAGCCATATAATAGAATAATATAAAATGTAAATATAATATACCTAGTTTAACCCCTCTCTCAAAAAATTGCTGTGCCCAACAGGGTACATATTGTTAATTTATAGTGTTACCGCTCACTACCTGTAAGTGCTAAATTTAGAATATGCTTTAAAGCAATAAATTGAAATTGAAATTGAAATAGAGTTTTACATTGGAAGAAAACATTGTGAAAGCACCTCTATGGTTCGCTCTCACTCACGCTTGTATTCTCCGCAGGTGTTGTAAGAACAACATTTATTTTCACCGAACATGGTGCCAAGTGTGAGTCAATCGCCGTCTCATCACATACATCTTTGAATTACTTTTCAGACAAAATATGCAGCTTTTCTCACGATGTTTTCCTTCACCCTAAAACGCTTGTTGTGAAATCACTGCACATTAGTTCTTAAATAACCCGTTGGTATCGGCCCCGGTGGGATTTGAACTTGCGTCGTTTGCGTAGCAGACTGCTCAGACCCCAAGGCTACCACGGCTTTATATCAAAAGTCACACCTCTCGTAACCGGGAGTCCCTTAAGAAAACGTAAACCTTAAGAAGTCGTTTAAACGCTGTCGCTCACGTCTTGTTTCCCATCAATCCACCTGTGCTAGAAACTGGGTCCATACCACCAGCCCACAAAATGTCCGTAACAAATCGCACGACATGTGATGTGAACGTTGAGAGACTAACTCTGGACACCACCGTTGCGAAATGTATGACATTCATACTCGGATGAGTTTATTTAGAATGGAAAACTAAGCTTTGGTGAATACATTTCATGATGTATGTAAGTAAGTTCTAGATTTTCTAACCTCAAGACCACATCCCTACGCTATATTGTAGGTGTCAAAATATTGTAATTTATTTTTACTTGCGGCGGAGACAAATAATTTCAAATGACGTTTAGAATTATTTACTTGTATATAATTTTAATATTTTAAATACAATAAAAAAAATTGGTAAAATAGATGGCAACATCTGCATATTTAAAGGGAATCAAATATTCGATTAAGCTACAAAAAAAACAAAATTAGGCAAAGTACCTTGCAGAATACAAAGCTACCACATAACCCTAACATTCTAAAGAACTTTGTCACAAAGCAAGACAATTGAAAGAATAAATATGATGATCATCCTGCACAGGTATCCTATGTTACAGGTATACTAATTATGCTAAGAATGTATTTGTATTCCGCTCGTGTTCAATGTACAACAAACATTTCCAAAATATTAATGTCCTCAATGTTTCAATAAGTAACTTTAAAAAGGGAGTTAGACTCTTTGTTGGCTTTAGATATAGATATTATATAAACCTAGTTTACCTTACATGTATTTAAAAACATCACATTGTCAACAGATGTGATCGCAGTCACAGAAATGTACATTTATTGCAAGCGTCCTCTGAATATGTTTAATTTATCAGTAGAAACTTTACTGGTTTATGTATAATTTTTATTTACTAATATGTAAGGTCTTATAACACTGTTTGTTTCTCTAAAAAATAAATAAATGTTATTCGTTGGTCGGCGCAATGTGTTCTGCTCTTCCATTCCTATCAACTGTCATACCTACACTCCCATTCTAGCCATATCATCTTTCACACATTCCATCCATCGTATCTTAGGTCTTCTTTCCCCATATGATATTGACATTCATAAACAAACTTTTTGAATTAATGTAACGACTTTTTTAACCAACTTCAAAAAAAGTTTCTCAATACGAACGATTATATTTTATGTCGTCAAATTCTTCTTATAATAAACAATGTGATTTGTAAATTAAAAATAGCCATTGGAACTCGCATCGAGAAAGTTTATCACGCAATAACAAATGCGTATATTAAACACTAGTGGACCTCACGCGGTTTCACCCACGTAGTTCCCGTTCCCGTGGGAGTACGGGGATAAAATAAATCCTGTGTTCCTCGCTGATGATGTAGCTTTCCAATGGTGAAGGAATTTTTGAAATCAGCACAATAGTTTTGAGTTCAATCATTACAAACATACACACGAAAATACAAATCTTTCCTTTATAATAGTAGTGTAGATTATTATAGCAAAATAAAGGCTTACATACCACAGTTTCAAAGGCCAATTTCTCTTAATGACACCTAGATAGAAAATAAAAGAGAGTTATAAATAAAAAAGTGTTATTTGTATCGGCAGGGCATTGTGTAGTGTGTATAATACAGGTAACGTCTGGTAATGTATAGCAATGGTAACAAAACTAATTCGTTATTGATGGCGTTAGAGATTGCGGGTGCCATGCGCGGGAGTGCGGGAGACGAACATATTTGAACCACTTTAATTACATAAATAGCTTTTATACGATACGATATTTCAACTGACTCGTTTGTCTTTAGTAGCTGCCAACGCCACAGTGGACTACTTTTCCATCCGTAATTTCCTTGTGACTCTTGTGACAATCACTCACTCATTGCATGTAAATAAATAAATAAATGTATCCATTCTTGTTTAAAATTCCAGTTCGAATTGGGTAGTTAGTGAAATGTGGTGTCGTATAAGTATTTGTAACTGGCGCACGACAGACTTCAATCACATAAGGCAAACACTTCGTCCCAGAGTCTAGAATTGTGCCCAGTTAATGACACAATTGCAGCACAATTACATGGGATAAAACATAACTGGCGAAATGTAGGTGTACTATAAATGCAGGAACACAGGCGTGAGAAAATAAGTGTATGTATGATACTAGCGGTGAAAATATCGTATCAAATTCTACTTTTAATGCCCATATCAAGAACCGATTTTACGCGGTCAGGAGATGCGACTGTTTCATTTCTGCAATCAGAAAATCTACGATATGACCACGACATCAAGGGTCCCTGAGGGGGTAGGGTATCAACACCCACTTTTCACTGAAGATGATTCAATGCCAACGTAAAAAATTGTGAGTCCATAGCTGTTTCAGGGTATGTACATAACGTCTTTGAGTTTCTTCTCGGATGAATGATTGTGATAAATTAAATAGAAATGTACTAATACTTAGCAACAACTTTTAAACTGCTGTGTCAACACTGTCAACAATCAGGCCCTGGACACTGTTATTAAAAATAGTGTCATGGTGACAGAATTTTGAAATGAGAATTGAGTGTTTGAAAATACCAGCCTCGTAGCCCGGATGGTAACATAAAGATCGTGTCGTGACGTGTAAACGTCGCACCCGAAGACAGATACGAATGTACAGGCATTCACAGTCCAGTTATAGATGCCGCTACACAATACACTACCGATGGACACAGGGTAACAGAGCGGCAAGATTTAATGACCGCGACTGTCCAGCGTTACACATGAGGAATGATACGTTTCGTCATTGCCTGTACATAGCGGCAAGACGTGTGCACGTAATTGTACACTTGTAACACTATGTGCGTTGTACATAGGGTCGGTCTTCGCCACTTAGATAGGGTATGTGCACGCGAATGTACACAATGCTGCAATTTTTTACATAACTGTACCATATTATGGTTATATAAACTGATGCTATGGTGCTGGATTTGGCTTGTGTATAAATTTGGACAATCCACACATTATCATAATAAATATGTCTTATTATTATACATATACATAATTAGCGAGCCGTGGTGGCCTCGGGGTTTGAGCAGTCGCCTGCTACGCAAGCGACGCAAGTTCGAATCCCAGCGGGGCCTGTACCAATGAGTTTACCTAAAAAAAACTTATGTACAGTGATTTCACACCACGTGCTTTACGGTGAAGGAAAACATCGTGAGGAAACTTGCATATTTCTGAGAAGTAATTCAATGACGTACGTATAGTGCCGGAGACGGCGATAGACTCACCATCTGTCACGTTGGCACTTAATCAAATTCGGTGAAAAGTGGGTATTGTGATAACAACACCTCTGCCTACCCCTTCGGGGATTACAGGCGCGAGCATATGTATGTATGTATGTATATACATAATTATGTAGGTATAATGTATATACATAATTATGTAGGTATAATTTATATGCCAATGTGTGTATTATGAATAAGCATTATTACTGGTAAGTTCCATTAAAATATACACAGTTGTTTTTGCGTGAAGATACTTCTAAGTTATTTCAAAAAACATCCATACTCACAAATTTCAAGTTTATAATATTAGTACGTTTATGTGCAATTGTATTTGAGTATAACGGAACTGGATTTACAATTTTAGACACGACAGGGTAACATAACCATATTTTTATTTTAGCAGTCACAATCATAAAAGCTTAGCCATTCTCTAACAGAATAGGAAGAATCACAACACGTAATACTGACAAGGCCTGTAGACAAAGTAACACTATCCTCGTGCTCCGCAAGTATAAAAGATACAAAATGTATGGGAATGACATGTGTCACGTGACTGATTTATGTCACTTCCCTACAATTTGGTATCGTTTCTCTTAGCGTAAGCGCCAGAGAATGTAACTTTTTCTAGACCTGCAGACCTGTTCCGCTTAACCGTCACTACCCTGCCCTGACACATGCGCTCCAGTATCGAGTACCCTTAACGTCAATCTTCGAATCCCTCAATTTCAAATCTTCCTCGGCTTCATTCAAAACATCATACATAAATATACTCACGCTTGTATACCCCGAAAGAGTAGACAGTGTTGTTGTAATAACAACACCCAATTTTCACCGAAGATGATTAAGTGCCAACGATACATACGTATTTGAATTTCTTCAGGAAACCTGCATATTTCTGCAGATTTCCTCACGATATTTTCCTTCACCGTAAAGCACGTGGTGTGAAATCACTGTACATAAGTTTTTTGAAAAACTCATTGGTACAGGCCCCGCTGGGATTCAAACTTGAATCGCTTGCGTTGGCTTTTAAAACATCGTACATTAATATTGTCAATATTCCATTAATCCTATTAAAAAGTTTGTACATAAATACTTGAGACCTTCATATAACCTTGATTAAAATGAACAAAAGTCGAATCACAATACCCAATCAAACAATACCAACATTAAGCCACGTAACATAATGATAGGGAAACAACACTTGACCTCATATCTTCCATCTATCTACGTAGAACATTTCGGCGGAACATTTTGTAGGGAAACAACGCGGTCCAAATTAGTATTTAGAAGCTCAAGGTAGTGTGGTGCAAAATACTCGTATATTTTTTTTGTTTCTAACTAGTGGTGCCCCGTGACTTGACCCGTGTAGACTTAGCTTAATGGGTGACTTAATTTCGCCGAATCATTTTTTTTAATAAAACTAGCTTATGTTACTTCTCTACTTACTGAGCTATCTGCTTTGAAATGATAGTCTCGCTAAATCGGTCCAGACTTCAGAGATAAGACTGCAATTGGAATTGCAAACAGACACTTCAAATGTATAATATATATACTAGGTGTGCCCCGCGGTTTCACCTGCGTAGACTTAATTTTATGGGTGAATTTTTTCACGGAGCCCTATCAACTACCTGTCAGTGACAGTCCCGTAAAAATCGTTCCAGATGTTTCAGAGTTTACCCGAAACAAACAGACAGACGGGCAGAGAAAATGTAAAAAAAATGTTTTTTTATGTACATATGTAGGTACCTTAAATACTTTCATATGCATTAAGTGAAAAGCTGTTAATTTGAAATTACAAACAGGCAAATAATTTTTATTTATCTGCATGTATAATTCGGAATATACTATCCTATGTCCTTCTCCTGGTTCTAAGCTACCTCCCCACCAATTTTCAGCCAAATCGATTCAGCCGTTGTTGAGTTATAAATAGTGTAACGAACACGACTTTCTTTTATATATATAACTGGAACTCTCTAGGTCCTATGACTTCCACCATCAAATATACACACACAAGGTGTTATTATGTAAATGATGAGCGCCGAGTTTCGGCTGAGTCAATACGTACGATGGTAATTGACGACACGTTCAAGTGCCGGTAGTACCGCCCTCTAGAGACGCTCGATCGATCGATGACCTTTATCGATATCACTTGAATCGATACAATCGCGAAATATTACCTACAGATTCATATCGAGCAGTTAACATCCTATGTTAATTCATTGAAGGTTTAGAATTAGTCAGATCCGTGACAATGTAATAGTGTTGTTTTATTCTTTGCAACGTAATCAATTTATAAACACTTATCCAGCAGTTTATTTTTTATAGTTGTGTCTCGCGGTTTTACCCGACTAAGTAGAAAAAATTAAAACTATGATACATTTTCCCCTTTTGTAATATTTTCCATTGAAAAAAGAATAAGTTATTTTGAAAAAAATATTTGTAATTTCCATTATTGATCGCAGCGTGATGTTATAAAGTCTAAAGCTTTGTCAATTAAAGACCAATACAACACAATATTATTTTTCAATTGAAACCAGTTCTTGCGATTAGCGCGTTCAACCAAACAAACAAACTAACATTTCAGCAATATTATATTAGTATAGGTTTGTACTTCAAGTCATGGCGAACTGATCAATTAAAAAGGTATAATATTCTTATATTACGAATTGTAAAGCTGACCCATTAACACCTATGACGAATCTGATAACAATCGACCCATAAAAACAATACGACAGCAAAATTACACACCTGTTGTCACGTCATCGTCATGAACTCCTGAGAGAATGACTAAATATAACTATTATCGATAAAAGCTTCCGCGTCCCTAGCCGGTGACGTCAGGTCACGACTCCAGCCAGCAATTTAATCAGAGCGGAGCGCAGTGACAGTTGCACTGAATTATAGCCGGCGATAAGATCGTGTGGCCGATAGTGATGTGCCCACGGCTCTATGTTATCGATGCTCTGAATACCTTGGAAGCTCACGATTTGTCAATATTAGATATAAAATACCGTAACATTAAACTCCTCATAGGTAAGTACATACTTGTTTCCGAAATAAATTGTACCATAATAATTTATCTATGCTCATTGTATTTTCAGTACATATGTAGAAAAGTGCGCAAAAACTCATTTACTATATAATATACTTGAAGATATTAAGACTCAGAGGCTGATAATGCACTAAATGCACTAAAAACTTCACTTTCTTCCTTGATCTTCTCATCTTAAAAAAGTTACATTGCCTAATCAAACATTGACGTCGTATCCTCATTATTTATACATACATACATATGCTCACGCCTGAATTCCCCCAAGGAGTAGGCAGAGGTATTGTAATCACAACACCCACTTTTAACCGAAGTTGGTTAAGTGCCAACGTGACAGATGGTGAGTCCATCGCCGTCTCAGACACTTTACATACGTCATTGAATTACTTCTCAGAAATATGCAGGTTTCCTCACGATGTTTTCCTTTACTGTAAAGCACGTGGTGTGAAATCACTGTACATAAGTTTTTTAGAAAAACTCATTGGTACAGGCCCCGCTGGGATTCGAACCTTTATATATCAACGCACAATCTAAGTCCTATATACAAGAAATTTGGACGATATCTTCTTTGTATGTTGTGGGTTTCGATTAAGAAAGGGTTTTTTGATATTCCATCCCCCTCCTGGTCGCTATGTGGGGGGGTGAACGTGATATGTTTTCACATGCTTCGCTGTGACCCCTCTGTGATCGATATTTCATCCCTAAGGTTCTATAGAGTTTGAAATTTTGTATGTAAAATCTAACTGCCATTCAGCCTAAAATACGGACACAAACTAAAAAGAGCTCTTAAAAAGTTTGTCAGCATCTGCCTCAAGAATAGCTTTTGACATGCTTCTACGTATATACGAAATCCCGCGGGATGTAGACGTCAGTGTAGATCGATTGTATGACAGTTTCCTGACTATGACATCACCTGACCCACAAGTCAAGGCCCACAATCATTCGTACCAATGCATCCTCATTTTATCGTGTTTGTTTTTACACGATGTTTTTAACAACGATCATTTATTTTGATGATTGATAAGAAATTCATTAAGTTTTTTGTCTTCATATTTTTAGTATTTTTTTTTCTATTTTGTCTTTGTGATCACGGTCGAAGTACATAAGTACATCAATGTACAAAAGTCAAACGAATGACCTACGTTTATATTTATTGCTAGTACGTAAGTAATTAATAACATATACATACTTACGCCTTTATAAATGAATGGTCAGGCAACGTATATTTTTTTAAAGGCTTTTAGGCGCTGTTTCTCATAGAATTTCCAGTTAAATATGATTCAAGTTTTAAATTGTTACTTGTTTTTATTCAAATCTTTAGTAATATAATAAATAAATACATAGTCCGTTGTTTTACTTACATCTCTGGCTAAATACGTCACAGCGAGGCAAATATAGGTAAACTAGATATTAAGTAACATTAAGTTTTTGTAAAGCGTTCCATTAATCTCTTAGTAACGCTTTGTCAATTATTTTATTTTGCGAATTCATATTGCGAAGTTTTCGTTTATACAAAATATTAATTGGAGGAATTTATACAATCTTCGGTGAAAAGTGGGTGCTGTTAATTCAACGCCTCCGCCTACCCCTTCGGAGAATACAGTCGTGAACATAATATGTGAATGTATTCTAATCCACAACACAATTTAATAATATTTATTTATTTAATTTTTTTTTTAATGTTCTCATATTATTATCACAAAGTATCATCGATTCCTAAATTAAGTAATTTTTATACTGTGGGTAGATAACTATTGTAAGGGATACATTTTTTTATGTAAATACATACTTATATACCAAACACCCAGATACAAGGCAAACAGAAATGGGCATCACATACAATGTCTGCCCTGGCACGAGAATCGAACCCGCTACACCTTGTTTAGCATGTATAATCCTGTATGATTATGTCATTCTGACGATTAGAAAGTGCTTTCTGCACTGAGTTTGAATTTGAGACATTACCAAGCACTTCACCCACGGGGTTGTTAATATTTATTTTTTAGGCTTAATAACTATTATGCCCTTAATTACAACGCTCATATTTGGGATGAGCCTAATTTTGAGTGACGAGTTGACGACTCTATTGTCGAATGAAGTCGTGTCGTTGTGCCACTTTCTGACCCATTCACCACCTCTAAAAGATTGGATTAACAGGCTTTTCTTTGACTGTCTTTTTTTACGTTAATTACTGCTTAAATGACGATAGAAAGATAAAGCAAAGGCAACTCCGAACAGACGGACAACGCTTAATAATCATTGCCAATCTTAGGTGACCATCTTCGCTTCATCATCGCGTACGCATTTGATAGCTTGACATCGATTGACTATAGTATACGGAAAATTGAGATAAAACTAGCTCATTTATTAATAGGAGGCTATTAATAGAAAATCAATTTATGCTCAGTTGATGTATATTATTTTATTTGTGACACTTTTTTTGGTCTTGTTTCTAAAAACTGGTTTAAGCAATGGATTTCTAGTAAAAATTAGGGGTGGTCCCACTCGTCTGATGATAAAAATAAATAAAAACTAATCAGGCATCTGGGAACGCGGTTCCAGTTAGATAGAGGTGCCAGTCGCCTGCATCCTCGCAAGTAATTGATTCTACTTAAACATGATTAAAACTCGGACTATTATTAAACACACATAACACTCCCATTTCTTAACATCTTCACGCAAGTGCCTCATTGACAAGAATGCACACATTGTGCCTTCGAAATATTCTTCCATGGAAGTATTTTCAGGCTGGCAAATGTTTCAAAAGTCAATGACGTGTTCTTTTCTCGTTATCTTGAATGGCTTCTGAAGTTCCTATCAATACCTATTCAAACGTTTTGAGAAAGAAGTCACAATAAGATTTGCAATCCAATAGTTGTAGGAGCCTTTAAATTTAAACATTGGTATCTACTAGACTCGCACTTTACGAACTTTGAACTTTATGGCGAACAAAACGTCGAGCAAAAACTTGCATACCTTTTAAGATGTATTTAATGTATTAGTGCTCTTAAAATTGTCCTAAAAATAGACCCACAACACAGAATATAGAAAGGCGCTGTACAAAGCATCTGCGTGTAGCGTATCCTACAGAGCAGCGAGTGCAAGGCGGCACATATTTTTTGTCACAGCGAGATAACATCTCCCGGGGCACCGTCTATCACGGCACAATGGTGCCGTAATTGACAAACCATGACTCGATAAAGTCAAGGCCTACGAGCCACTTGTCTCCCGTCGGCTTTATTATGCCGCGGGAGTCGTGAATTTTATACCGACTCAAGAGATAGGATGCAAAGCTATTGTTGCAGTTTCTGAGCTATTTCAAAGTATTAAATTTGAGTATTTAAAGGTGTAGTGTCAACAGCTCGTGTTATTAGGCTCAGATGCTGCATATACCTGAAAACTTACTTAAAATGTATTTTCAGATATTTGTGCAGGTGCCTGAAACGTCGATAAACCCACAATCTCTCACGTTGGCACTTTGTCATATTTGGTGTAACGTGGGTGTTGTTATTACAACACCTATGCTTACCCCTTCTGGGATAGCTTGAGATTTTTTTCTCGAAGGAGAAGATAGTGCATATGACCAATATGACTTTGACGAATGTAGATAATCCGATTTTGAAACATTTACTTCAACAACTACAGATAATAACTAAAATTATGCATAATATGCAGTTCAACTATTAGTGCTTCGAAATTAGTTCACATTAGAGAGAAAATTATTCTGATCAATAGCAGGAAGGTAGAATGAGATAATAAATAATAAATAATGGTTTATAAACATATCATTAATAATTATAAACATCAAAATGTTGATATACATGACCTGAGACCATGCGAATCAAAAACAGAAGTCGTGAGTTCAATAAATTCACCTTCTAATCAAAGCACCGACAATTTCACTCATAAACATTTACAATATGCTAGCTATACAGAATAAAAATTTTATGCAAGATTTACAAAGAAAATAGCATCCATAATGTTACAGCACCCACTTTTCACCAAACATGATTAAGTCCCAATGTGAAAGATGATGAGTCCAAAGCCACCGTTCTCCCCGTCACTAAACATTGGTTTTTTAATTTAGTCAAAGACTCGTGCAAATTTCCTCACGCATACAATGAAATAAATGGAAATCTCTTTTCTTTTGTTTTAATGTTCTGTTCTTCTGAGATTTTACATCGACAACATCCAAAATACTTGGTATTGTTTTAATTAGCTAAACAGATGGCGTAACGTTGTTCCTCAAATCGCAAAAATAAAGCGAAGGCTAAATTCAATGATGCAAGGACACGACTAGCTAAATTAGCAGAAGGTTGGAATCCCACCATGTGTAACACACATAAGAATATAAAAATATCCATAGCACTGCCACTGCTATTTACACCTCGTTAGGTTCGTGTGAAACGAATACAGCTTTTGGTCCGCGAATGGAGGCTCCTTTGAAGTCGTGCTGGGTGTGTTGTCGAAAACATTTAATTGCAAATGTTCCGTCATATCGACGCCAGCCACTTCCGTCATTGATTGCGGCCTCAGCATCGGTTATTTAGATGTCACGATCCACAGCTTGAATCACGATCAGAAAGGTCACGGCTAAAATTTAATAACATTCAATACTTTTCAACTCTGACCACGTTACTTTGTTTAATTTCGGTATTTGATAGGCGCGTGAACCCGACTTGTGACTGAATGACATTCGACTTGTACCAGGATCTGTTTCTGATTGACATATTTTTTTTGCAAAAAAAATTTGTTTATTTATCTGGATGGACAAATGGAAAAGAAGACCTCAGAAACGATGGATGTATTGTGTCATAGATTATATGGCTAGAAAGGGAGTGAATACAGATATGACGGCTGAAAGAGAGAAATGGACCACAAATGGGATGAGGGCAAGAGGATAATGATAATGATGAAAACTCATGGTAAGCAGCTACTGCAGCCGGTTTAGCAACCATAATATGGAAAAAATGGAGTCGTTATGCCAACATTTTGGAAGAAATGGAACACAGCCGATCGTACTAAACGCAAGAACAGAACAGTACACCAAGGCAGCGTTATTTGGCCGTGATCTTCCGTTATGTAGAGATATAGTCCGCAATCAGGCATCTCCGAATTTCAAACGGGAGATCCCATTGCTTTTGAATTTTGAGAAATATGTTTTAAAAATGTTATTTCTTCATCTGGCTGTATCGCCTTGAGGGTTTCCGTTTTCACCAACATATCGATACTGATTCACAAATCAGTATGATTTTTTAATACTTTTAAATAATCATGTTACATTACATGCATCGGTGAAGCAAGCAGGATAGGAAGAGCTGCTAATTAGTTTTCTCTGCTATATTAAACGTCACGAATCTCTTATAATGTCCTTGACATAATTTTATTTGTTTTGAATAAACCCCTTATTTTCCATATTTAAGAGCACCTTAAAATAGCATCAATTTCTGAGCCCTTTCATATTCCCTATACACTTGTAGAAAGACACTATGATCATTCATAAGCTCAAGCGAACCGTTATGATTGCCATCGCCGTAATATAAATAAATACGTGTTATTATAACACACAATATTTTAAATTAATCCAATTATATCTCCGAATACTTCTTAGGAGTAGGTCTGTGGTCAGTCGGATTAAAAGTAACTAAAAGATAACTGACAGTTCTTTTGTGATGACCACACGTTACAGTCATTAATCAACTTTTTTGTCACCTTTGCTAACATGACGAAATTGTGTTCTTTATGGACGGCATTGTAGGGTGTTTCTTGATCATGGGGACTAGTCATCCTCGCGACCCATAATTACTTTTTAAATTGGATGTTCGGCAAAAAATTGTACACATTCGAAGCCCCTTTTATTATGTTCTAACGAAATTCTTATTCCGTCTCCTCTATGATTGGATTTGACAAATTACAGCGATCTGACGGTCAGAATATTAAGTGGTCAGTCAATTACGGCTTAGTCTCTAAGTTTTGGCTGAGTTTATTATAAACGTTTGTCTATGACTGAGCGTATATCCCTGGCCTTATCGCATACATTGTTGGGGTCGGCACTTGATTCAACCCGATGTGGCTGATCACCTGATTTCATACGAAGTGACTGCCATCTGACCTTCGCAACCCCTTTTACGAGGAAAATCTATGATCTGGATTAAATCAGTTGTCATACTATGTTATTCCTCCGACTGACCTGTAACGATTGCCAAAGATGATAATTTGGCAACCGGGACCGACGGCTTAACGTGCTCTCCGAGGCACGGAGGGAACTCGGGCGGTCACCCATCCAATTACTGGCTAGGGCTAGGGTTGCTTAACTTCGCTGATCGAATAATATGCGCAATAGCAACTGTGCCACGAGCTCCTCACTACGACTGAGCGTATAATCTGTGGTAAAGTTATCTATTATGAGTCTCATGGACACGTATAAAGAATAAGAGAATCACCTGCTCTATTATAATATTAGCTGTGAACATACTTCTGCAGAAGATATACATTAGTTACTGACCTCGTATTGAGACTCTCAGGGACTTCAAATATATTTTATCACACCATAAAATTTCTATAAGCCAGTGGATATCTTGAAATAGAATTATGATTGATATTTGAAAAATATTGACCTCGTAAAATGCGGCAATAAAAGGTGACGAAATTCGGGGGCAAAACTTTAGACATGGCTAATAGCCTCTAATTTTATCATAACAAACTATCTGGTAGTTTTAGATCATATATTCATCAGCATTAAGTATGCATTAATCACAATTACCTCAGTTACTTATACCATAGTATGTTCGAAGATACTGAAATCAAGTCTAGTTGGAAAAACATATGTTATCTGTACTATGATAAAAATCTTATTTTATCAATAAATGGTACTAAAAACTAATTACAAGTAGAAAACTTGGCCCAAATCGGTGTCTCTTGGGATCGTGCCAAGAAGGCTCTAAATCAAGAAGAATCAGCATTGCCACGTTGAATAGCAATGCTGATTCTCTGAGCGAGAAAAGCCCCAGCGCGCTTGTCACGAGAAGCTTTATAAAATTTAATAAATAAATAAAATTCTGTAGAATGTATACAAATAATATTCTAAAGAGAAAAGGTTTGTAACGAATAGGCGTAAAAAGTACTTGACTGATTTAAAAAAAAAATATTCACTAAAAAATAGCTGTATTTTATCCTAGTAATCCCACGGGAACGAGAACTACGCGGGTGATATCGCGTGTCGTCCGCTAGTATTCGTATAAGTGCATCTGACTGCAGAAACGATATTGTTAACATTTTCTACCGGGATATATTTTAATCCGGATCAGATGTAGGTAAATATAAGTAGTACTTAAAGAACATCAAAGCCTCATATATATATGTACACTTGTTTAAAGTTAGGAAGAAGGAACGCCGTTTTGCGCTACGTTGCGCACTACAAATTCAAAATTTTTTTCATTCTACACTCATAAAGCTTTGTATGTAGTTATGTTTGTATTGAATAGGCTCCGAAACTACTGCACCGATTAGAAAAATTCTTTCAGAAATGGATAGCTACATTATCAACGAGCGGCACAGGCTATATTTTATCCCCGTACTCCCACGGGAACGAAAACTACGCGCGTGAAACCGCGTGACGTTCGCTAGTAATGTATAGGTGTCGTAATTACTAGTTTTCAAAAGACATCTCAACTATTCCTAGACTTTTCTAGACCTGTCAGACCCCTAGAATGAGATATACTCATTCTAGGGGTCTGACAGGCCAGTCGCTGGGGGGGTCACGGCGGAGCATGTGAAGACGTATCACGTGCACCCCCCCACTTAGCGACTTGGAGGAACACCGTGGAGTTTAGTCGGTGTGAGTCCGACATAACCCTTCCGCTGCCCCCGTGGAGGTTGGTGTATATAAGGAACTCTCCACGTTGAAAAAAAAAAAAAAGGTATATCTCATTCTAAGCTATACGCAATATGAAATGTATTCCTTATACTATATACTCTAAACTATAATATTCCGTACTTATATCAAAAGAGCCTGTGGAAACCCAACAAAGGTGCTATCAATAAACCATTCAATCACAAGACCGAAGCCTTATAAAAATAAAATAAGCCTTAATATGCCAAAGACACCCTTCAGAAAGACGCCATTATATTCAAAGTACCCTGAACAAGATGTCAAAGAAATTTAAATACTCCTTTCTTCTGAGGTCAGTTTATTGTGGCCATCAAATTAGCGATTTTTATATTTTAATATTATATTAATGTTCATATTGAGTAACTAAATCAAGTAGAATTTCTTTATCACTCTGCTAATATAATTACAGATATTACTAGAAAGGCGATTTCTTCATTCCTCTATACGCCCCTTTAATCTTTTAAAAAAATATGCTCACGCCATCCCAGAAGGTATACTTCCTACATGTGTAACCGCGCTGGGATTCGAACACGGCTCTCACAACAATATTCTAGCATTCTGAAACATTCCTAATTCAAAAACTTCTTCCGCTCAGTAACCAAATCACGTCATCAAAAGATTATAATTTCCCCGCTAACTTAAAGCCGCACTCAAGTTCAGAAACAATCGGGTAGTTGACGGGCGGTGTCCACAGTGACGTCAATCGCATCATTAAGCCGCGGTCACACACCAAGCACTTCATTAGACTCGAGCTAAGCACGTGATACACATACAGATTTAAATTGACGATTGATGCATAATGGACCATTGTCTGGATTGAAGGCGATTGCTTCCGAAGGGTGATTGATCTGGGAAGAGTTGGAAGATCGAGGAGAGCTAGGGGACAAGCTAGATTTAACAAATAGATAGAAACCGAGAACTTAAACGTAAAACGTAACTTCAGTAGAACTTAGGTTCTAATGAAATATCATACAAAACATATCTCTCACAAATTTAAGGGACATAAAATGCACACCCATACATATGTTGACTCAAATCAATTCAATTCAATTCAAAAATATCTTTATTCGATTAGACTTTTTACAAAGTACTTTCAAATCATCAGAAAGACACGATTACATAGGAGTATACATGCTACCGCCAGGTTCGGAAGGTTGCTTTTACTGCGAAGAACCTGGCAAGAAACTCAGTAATTACTCTTTAAGTAATTTTTTTTTTACTCCAAAGATTTTTACTCAATATAAATCATAATTAATATAAATAAGCCCATGGATACAGTTCCAGTGCACAAAAGTCGATATAAAAAAAATTCAAACTAAAAACGTAGTACTTCTACGAATAATTGTGTAGCTTGAGATGACCAGCCCCCACTAGCCTGTTCACAAGTATGACGAGAATGCCAGCCATCGCCCTTCTCGACCATTGACACCTGTATTCCCCGAAGGAGTTACGAAACCTGCTAAGTTCAATGAAGATGCCATAATCGATACATATATACAGATAAGTAAATTTGAAGTGTCTGTTTGTAATTCCAAAATAAACTGCTTTTCACTAAATGCATATGAAGGCATATACGGTATTAACATAAAAAAACTAATATTAAAAAAAAATCTTTGTCTGTCTATCAATTTGTTCCGGGTAATCTCTGAAACGTCTAGACCGATTTAAACTGGACTTTAATTGGCAGATAACTAAGAAAAACATTTAGCGGCAATGAAATTAAATCTACGCGCGTGAAACCGCAGGGCACAGCTAGTATTTAATTAATCCGTAACTCTAACTGCACGTGATACAAATACGGTATTGACCCTATTTTTTTTATATTAACTTATCTCTTTTTGGAACAACGCATGAAGCCACATTTCCCATCTACTTATATTGAGAAATCGACAGAAATACATGATCTATTTATACCAAATGATACTGGCAACATTCGCAGATTGTGTTACATACATATAAAAACGTTGGTTTGTCATCTCGAGGCGTCTGCTACAGTCTCGCCGTAGGAAGTTTACGAATAGACAGTTTAAAATGTTTTACGATTTTTTTCATTGCTCTATAAAACCAATTCTAGTCTTGATGTCACTCATAGCGCAAACAAATATTATTGTGATTTCAGAATATATTCTTACGCATTCGAATATTTTGGTATTTTACTTACCATGACCTCTTATGCCATGATAGTTTAACTCTTATTATGAGACAGATGTATATGTCGTGTATAACTCTGTCACTGTCACACAGTGGAACAATGATGGCAATAAGTGCTTATGGTAAGGCCGCAGCAGAAAATTATGTTACCATACTAAAGCTAATAGTGTTGGGGAACGATTTTGCGTAAAGATCGAATGTTAAGAATGATTAATTTTGTATATAACATTACAAAACTGAATTTAAGACGCGGAATATAAGTTTTAGTAATAATTGTGAATAATGTTATTTTTCTTGTCTCCTGATAGAAAATAATGCAATGAAACATTTCATAATTTTTTGTCACTTTCACAAATATAAAACCAATTCTAATTCTCTTAAACAAGTATACAGTGTTTTATGACCAGGAAATTAATTAAAAAATAAAAAGTTTCCTCGTACTTAAATTATTTTAGTACATTCAACTTAGTCCGTACCTACTTAACACCTCACTATCTTTTTTTTTGTATTCCTCTAACTGTCAAGTTACTGATTACGATTAAAAGTCAGTATACCTAAAATTTTTGTGTTCTCGAATTCTATATATTCACGACTTAGCTTATCCCCACATTAATTAACGAATAAAATTATAATGTCTATTCGTTGAATGTACATTTTATTCAATGGATTATATTTATGAAATACACAAATCACAAACACATAAATGACAAGTCAATTCCATCCACGAGGTCATTCACACTTGTCATTTCCATCATACGTTACTTTATACCACTCAACTTGAGTGACCCGACCAGACGTCAAATACTCAAAAATACCAACGAAAATTATGAGTAATAATCATTCAATATCTTCATATTGCATACTAAATTGAAGTGAAAAAAAAAACTTGTGCTCTCACACGGACCTGCTCGGCCGTCTATCAACATATGACGTACTGAGAACCTCTTTTTGTATACGGTAACGTTATCGACTGTTTCAAAATGAGCCTTAGCACCAACGTAATAAGGTGTAAGAATGTGTTTTATTTAATGTAGGTGTAACTTTGCAGTGGAAGTCGGGATGTCAAAGCGTCGCGAACGAGCGCCGACGCAGGACAGTCTCGTGCTGAGAGTAATCTCAGTCGACCTCGCGGTTAGAGATGGGACAGTGGGGTGAAAGTATCGATCTTTACATGTCATCGATTATTTAGATATTTTATCATATGTCAAAAAAATGCTCAATTATTACAAAGGGGTAGACTCTACTTAAGTAGCTAAGCTAGAAGCTCAAGAGTTT
This sequence comes from Watsonalla binaria, assembly GCA_929442735.1. NCBI lineage: Eukaryota > Metazoa > Arthropoda > Insecta > Lepidoptera > Drepanidae > Watsonalla > Watsonalla binaria. The sequence goes on from OV838932.1 coordinate 7,733,108, forward strand.
CACTTTATAAATCATAAATGAAAGTTACAGTTTGGTATTCACTTGGCAGAAGCAAGTTCTGAGTTCATTTCACACCTTGTTATGGTATTGAGTGTAGTTAGTGTTCATTAGAATCTATCGACATCGATAAACGCCCACGCCGCCGTCATTAGCATCGCCACGGGGCGCTTGAGTCAGAGAGCCGAGACAATCTGTCAAATGGAAAGAATCACACACGTCCCGCGTCCGACCCGCCGCCCTATTAATCATATTTCGACCTTTTTTACCATTTCCGAACGTGTGTTCTCTCCGATAATAGCTACTATTCTAACGCTGATTTCACAAAGGTACCTCCAAACTAAAATAAAGGAAATTAAGCCTTATTTTGCTTATCGTAAGACTTGATATACAATGGTTGAATGTAGGGTGTGGTAGGTATCTCTCGCGGTAAGGTCTCTTAAACAATACTTGTCGTTTGATTCGAGATGTCATGTTTCTAAGATAGAATCTTGAAGAAAATTCTTATTAGTTTGACGGGGTCAGATGCGTTGCGTGTACCGCAATTACATTTGACACAGTTTATATTTAAGATGCTACATGCAGCAGTTCAATTTGTTTGTTTATTTAGATCATCTATCTCTTTGATTAGTCCACGACTTTTGAAATGTTATGACGTATCATGATTGCGAGAGATAATAGTAAACATAGATAGATAGATAGTTAGATTTAGTCTATGGTTATGTAACTAGATAAATTGTATCTTCTTACAAATGTTGCTGTAAGGAGCTGTCTAGCATTAACTATCCGAGATAAGATTGCATCTAAGGATATCCATCTTAAGCGATTACGAGATGGTACGGAGAGAATTTTAATTAGTATTCACGTATTTATTTTGGCTAGCCGTAAATGCTAATCGCCTTATTAAAATCGGATCGTAATTGCGGAACGAGTAAGTCTTATGCTTTAAAGTTCCTGTTCTAGAAAAATGGACGCTTAAATTGCACTTAAGCATAGATTCAATTTCTCATTCAGTGTTAATCAGTTGGGGTAAAATATAATCCTAATTATAGTTGAATATTAGTTTAAATGTATGTGATGTTTATTGATTGATACATCAGCTAATTGGGCGGTTTAGTCAATCAGGTTCCATATGCAACAGATCTCGAGAGTCTTACAGAACGCCATTATATAAAATGGGTACTTTGCTCGAAGTTTGTCAATACGTATTACCGAAGATGGTTCAAATAAAACTGCCTCGTTATCGCACACGCATACTGCAGAATACGAGATACGGGATTCAATTTCAAGTTTGAGGCAATTGTTATAGGATTTTTCCATCTGTAATTTTCTCAGTAGCAGTCTGGAGTCTGGATTAGTGGCCGGACTTTGGAAATAGGCTCGCTCGATCGTTGGCGATATGTGTGTGTACAGCTCGCTGCCTACCCTTTCGGGGAGCACAGGGTAGGTCTGTTTGGTAATTATGGAAACGATGAGGGGTAAATATTGGCTTGTAGTTTTCTACCTATCGATCAATCAAAAGCCACTCTGTTGTATTTTCGGATCAAGGAACATGCGCAGTAGCAACTGTACAATCACTTCAACCTCAAATTCTATGCGTATTGAATAAACTCATAGCCTTATCTAAAACCCAAGGTCGTAATCTCTTCATAACACCCGACCATAAAAGGCTTGGTGTAGTGACATTGGCTTCTTTGATCACGCCAAGAAATATCAAAAATTGTTCGTGACAATTCCTTATTAGACAACCATTCAAAGTTTGCCAAGATTCAAGTCATCCACAACATTTTTAACCAACTCCTGAGCTTAAATCCAATATCTTAACTTGCTTGTAATAGAGTTGGTTTTCTAATGGCAAATGTTGGTAAAGGTGCTGTTACTAAATTTGTTTATAATCTGATCTTGACACACATTTACTCTGATGCTCAATCAAGCCTCGGGCTATCTGTGGGCGAATCCGTTGACATTTCGTTCTAAGTCGACTTAATTACTTTAAATACAGGTGATCAGAGTAAGTACATTTATTTATTAACAGCCCATGGTCGGTGTCAAAGTTAATCGTTGAATGCTAGCTTTTTTGTTAGTCACTTTAGGTGTTATCGAATCGTAACGACGTATAGACAAGTTCAAAAGAATTTCTAAACACAAGCCGTAAAACCAAGGACTACCATAGTCGATGTTTTGTAATGAGGGAGTAGATGATGGGGCGAACTTAATATCGAGAGACAGATTTCATTTCGATATGTGGGGATGACTGCCTTGTTGGTATAGTGGGTACAAAACGCTATTGCAAAACAAGAGGCCTAGAATTGATCCTCAGGTCAGGCAAAGTTGTAGGTTTTACATCAGTAAATAAGTCCCATGTAATAACCTTATTCCGACTCCGGAGAATCGCCCAAATACAGATTTTTACTGCTGAATTTTTGCTCGGTATTTACTTCACAAATCAAAGTGGTATTTACAATTGTAGGAATTTTGCATGTCCAGACATAGAGGATTAGATGCATCCAGCTTTTCGATCATTTGTTCGGACAAGTACACATGACCCCTGGTTCAAATCGCCGGTTCCCATCCGTCTATGCGATACCATCTGACGGGTCTGTCACTGTACGCTGTCCGTTAATATGAGAACGTTTGATTGTGACGTCATTGTTTCAGTCCTCGTCAGTCAAGATGCGGCCTTGCTGTCACGTAATTTTGGGTAGACTTCTGAAAGATTAGAGAGGATATTATTTACAATTTTTACGAACAAAGACCTGCATAGAGTATAAACTAAAACTTTGGAAATTGAGGCTGAGACTTATGAACTAACCTCATGCATTATAAATGTCATGTTAAGCTCAATATGAACTGCCTGATAGCACTCACCCATACGTGCACTGGGGTGCCGACAGAAATCATCTCTCATATTTCATCATCATTTATCTAAGAGCTAGGGATCCGTCATTCTTGTCCGTGAAGCAATCCCAACCCACTTTCATTGATTTTTTTTGTACGACATGACGCTTATTTTTCCGTCGGCAGTTGTATGCCACTAATCATTGGTCTCCTTCTTCTTGGCTTTCTTTCTATCTTCCTTCCTATGATATTTTAATGAAAGCGTCATGTCGTATTAGGTATCAAATCATTTTGAACCTTCTGTTCTTCTGTCCAGATTATCATTATTTCTTCTGCAACTCTTTCCAATAGATCCTCGTCCTTCTCCAGCACTGTCTTTAAAATGCCTGCACCATTCTCCTATCTCATTGCCCGAGTGTACAGGACTCACATCCATAAAGTGAGATGCTCCATAAATATGTTTTTATGGAGCTCTCATATTTACTTTTCTACGCTAATTAAACTTTATTAAAATTGTATCTGTCTATTCTTTCATAGATCTATGTCATCTTGTCACAGCCACTACACGCCATATCGTGAGAAGGCTCGATTGATTTCTTATTAAATATCACCCATTGTCTATTAAGGTTTTTGTTCTATTAACAAGTACTTCTGTGTCATACATATCTCTTAAAATCATCTTTAGGCATCTCGATGATCATTTTCCTTATGCGGATATTAATCAGATATTTTCCTAGAAAATATGCTTAGCTAATTGGGACTTTCAATAACATATTTTTACATACCTACTTCATCGGTCGATTCTTAGAGCTCTTGACAGTTCGAATTTGACAGTGACGGATTAATACACGTCATATAGTCTTGTCACATGGCACAGTTGCTATATCATTCGATCGGTGAATTTACGCAATCTCAACCTAGTAGTTGGATGGGTGACCACCCGAATACCCTCCGTGCCAGAGCTGCGGTTGCAGGTTAAAATTGTCACAGGTCAGTCGGAATCATAAAGAAGAAAGTCCAACGGCTGGTTTAATCCACCTTACCGATTTTCGTTGTAAATGGGCTTGCGAAGGTCTGATGGTAGTTAATTTGTGTAAAAACATGTGACAGCCACATCGGGTTGAATCAAGTGCCAACTCCACCAAAATGGGATAAGGCCAGAGAGACATACCTACATCTGTCTCATACGTTGAAAGGAACATTCATACATATGCTCACGTCTGTATTCCCCGAAGGGGTAGGCAGAGGTGTTGTAATCACAACACCCATTTTTCACTGAAGATGATTAAGTGCCAACGTGATAGGTGGTGAGTCCATCGCTGTCTCAGACACTTTACATACGTCATTGAATTACTTCACAGAAATATGCAGGTTTCCTCACCATGTTTTCCTTCACCGTAAAGCACGTGGTGTGAAATCACTATACACAAGTTTTTTAGAAAAACTCATTGGTACAGGCCCCGCTGGGATTCGAACTTGCGTCGCTTGCGTAGAAGGTAACTCTCAAACCCCAAGGCCACCACGGCTCTCATCAAAGGAACATTCATCACTATATAGTTCATAGTAAGGCCCCTATTTACTTATTTAGGCTTCATATTACACTTCCTTTCTCCTATTAAAGATTACATCAATATTAAGACAACAATTTCGTTGAGACAATAATGAAAACAGTTAATAAAGTATTTAATAAAATAAGTAATTCCAGTTTGAACGTTGACGATTTGTCAAATCATAAATTGGCCTAATGCATAGGTCACAGTCTAAATCCGTGCTATTTTTTCATGCCATTAACCGCGCCACTAAGATTAATTACATCAAATTGCAACAAGACATTATGCAAATGGCACGACAAATGGCCCGCTTACCAAACCTCCATAACATATTAATTGCCAGCTTAAAAAAACAATGCAACATTTAGAACTGGTACAAAACCCTTCTTATCTGTACAGAGGTTCCATCTACGAAATCTGAAATGTCGCAACAAAAGCCGTGTGAATCCGGCTCGTTGCTTAAGAAAAAAAAGAACCGATAATTCACTTTGCTCCTATTAAGCGACTGGAGGATTGGTCATTTGTAAAATTGTCTGCTTTGGGCAACAGTTATGACATTGAGTTGCATAAGTTGGTCACATCACTATTTTTACTCTATGTACTCTACTCACGCGACCTTTCTAATCGACAACTTTTATTTTACGTTTTCAACTTGAAACTTGATCTTTAAAGCTTGTGGCACAAAGCCGATATTGGTTTGGTAAGAAAATGAAATAATTGTCTAGTTGAAAAGGTTCTATGAAACGTATGACATGTGTGTGCATCACGAAGTTGATCTAATCCAGATTCAAATAGCGCGTGATCAAAATTTGATGCCTTACGTTAGAGACGCTTCGTAAGATCTTGATCACTAAATACCTATTGATCACGTTTGATCTGTTCTTGATTGGGATGAATTTTGAAGTCGAGATTGTGGTCGCTAGCTAAACTGCGAAATAGGATGCGGATCCTGGATTGGATCCCCTATCCCGGTAGCAGCCTGGAGTCTGGATTAGACTTAAACATAACTGGCGATATGTGGGAGTACCATAATTATACTCTTCTATCTACCTCTTCTGTGAATGCAGGAGTGAGCATTTGCAGATTTTGGAACGAATATTATTGTTGGATTCACTATTGTTTTTTCCTGTCAGGATAATTTGCCAGATACTAAAAGGCAGGTATAATTTTGATAGCTTCGCGCGGAGATATCGTTCTGGTGAGCTCTTAAGTATGAGTATTCAATATGTATCGCGTAAGACATTGTCTCAAGCTCATCTTGCGGTGGCGGTAGACACAAGGGCCCAATGTTTATTTGTTGGCCATACCTCACTTGCGGTCTATGGAAATTGCTTCGGCATGTAAGTAATTTTCTAACTTGGTCCGACGACTATTTTCTAAAGCATTTCTGCTTTGATTTAAATGATACTGGAATGGATATCGCGTGAGAAATAGACGACAATGTTATAGAAGATGTAACGACATATATTGCTATTTATTTTGTAGCAAGGTGATAGATGGTTTAATTCATGGCCGTAAAGAGCATTGTATTCATTAGTCATACTGTGTTTAAGGTCAGATGGCAGTGGCTTTGTGTAAACAGCAAGTGCCAATCCTAAAAATGTACACAATATGCCATTAGAATTGGACGAGGATGATGTTTTCACATACATTTTCTTGAAATGATATCAAATTATGAGATTGTTTTCTCGACCTGTGACCCAAATTCCAGATCTAGACGTAGCAAGTCAAGATAAAAACAGTACATTCGATTAGAGAAAAAAGAACCATGTTCTATTAAATTTAAGATCGCAAGTCACTTCCGAAAATTCTACATCTCTGAAGCTTTGTCGATAATCCGACGATATTAAAACCACATCACCACGACGGAAGATCCAACAAAAACTTGCCTACTCAACTCCGTCGAGTCTCTTTCAGGGTTCTCTGATTATTTCTAGTTGTACCTGAATCGAGGTTAGATTAGGACGATTACGGGTTCTGTAATTCCATTACTGGATACTTTTGTTATAAAATAATTATTTGCAGAAGGACAACCCCCATATATGAACTGTTACATCCACAAACACATAGGCATCTTCACGAGCGTCACGCTCAAGGTAACTTTTTTATTTATAAGTTATTTATGAGCCGTGGTGGCCTTGAGGTTTGAGCAGTCACCTGCTACACAAGCGACGCAAGTTTGAATCCTAGTGGGGCCTGTACCAATGAGTTTCTGTAAAACAAAAACTTATGTACAGTGACTTCACACCACGCGCTTTACGGTGCAAGAGAACATTGTGAAGAAACGTGCATATGTCTGAGAAGTAATTTATAGTGCCTGAGACGGCGATAGACTCACCATCTGTCACGTTGGCACTTAATCATCTACGGTGAAAAATGGGTGTTATTATTACAACACCTCTACCTTCCCCCTCGGGGAATACAGGCGTGAGCATATGTATGTACTTATGTAGATTCCTACTAAAACAACAAGCAAGCAAACAAGTGAGTAGTCATCGCAGGTAATGGACACTCCGCACCAGAGGTATATTTTTTTTACAACGTTCTTGATGAACCTCACTAAACCATTCCGGGAAGCTTATTCTACAACTTGACGGTCCCGGCAAGGGCGCTCCTTTGCAATCGCATTTAGTTCTTGCATTTGTCCTAACTTGACCTGAGATCTGAGAATACTGTCACCTGTGATGATTCTGTACCAATGTACGAGGTAGATCTTATGTTACTTTTTATTTTGCATAGTGCCGTCATGCATTATTGTGGTCATGTCGTAATGAAATCTGAAGCATGTAATTTTGAAACGTACACACGCTAACATCCAGAGGAATGTGTAAGCATCTATATTTAGATCGATGACTCCTGACAGCTGAACCAAAAACAAATAGGGTCAAAATGTTAGCCTTTTTAAAAAAAAAACAAGTGACTTGATTATATATACCCCCAAAGTCTTTTATATAAACTTACTAGCTACGCCTCGCGGTTATACACACGGTTTTACCCACTGCATTTTATGAGTGGATATTCACAGGGAACCCTAACTTAAAAAAATATCCATAATTACTCCTTGTAACATCAACTACCTGTCAGTAACAATTCCATAGAAATCGGTCCAGACGATTCAGAGTTTAACAGACAGACAGAAACAGAAAAACATTTTTTTTCATGTATATACTTTCATATGCATTAAGTGAAAAGCTGTTAATTTGAAATTTCAAACAGACACTGCATTTTTATTTGTATGTATGTATAGATTTTTCGGGATATAAGCAGGATTCTATGTCCTTCTCCTGATTCTAAGCTACCTCCCGACCAATTTTAAGCCAAATCGTTTTTGAGATATAAATAGTGTAACTAACACGACATTCCTTTATATATAGATATTTTAGCAATAATTTTACTCCATCAGTCAGTTGACAGACAACAGAATAATTTTACTGCCATACATCACAAGTATCATCACCACAAAAGTGTATTTAATAAGATTTTGATAAGGATATGAAACTAGAACAAAGAGTGCGAAAAAATACCCTTAAAAAATATCGTTCGGGATCTATGAATATATTTATAATCTGTGTTACATAATATGTTACAAAATCTGTGGGAAAGTCCACAGGCACAGATAACAGTCAAGTGATAGGAGCTATATTAAAATGACAATTTCGTATCAACCACTTCATATCGATAATGATAAGCTTTTAATGAGCCACTTCTAGTTATCAATGTCAAAGGATTGCGTGTGATTGTACTGACTTTTATTGAAAACTAGCTCCCGTCCGCGGTTTCGCCCGCGTTTTGTTACGGACACCAAATTAACCTCGATTAACAAAATAGCCTATGCTAGGTACTCAACGATAATGTAGCATTATATAATATGTGACATTTTTTTTATATCGGTTCAGTGGTTTTTAGCCTATTCGCTCCAAACAATAATAACATACATACATACATTTGCTCACGCCTGTATTCCCCGAAGGGGTAGGCAGAGGTGCTGTTATCACAACACCCACTTCACCGAACTTGATTAAGTGCCAACGTGACCGATGGTGAGTCTATCTAGCTGTCTCTAGCCGTCTCGGGCACTTTACATACGTCATTGAATTACTTCTCAGAAATATGCAGGTTTTCTCACGATGTTTTCTATCACCGTAAATCACGTAGTGTGAAATCACTGTACATAAGTTTTATAGACAAACTAATTGGTACAGGCCCCGCGTAGCAGGCGACTGCTCAAACCCAGAGGCCACCACGGCTCTTTCAACAATAATAATTATTAGTATATATAAATGGAGCCAAAAAAATTATCTATTTTTATTTTTAGCTCTTTCTATTTCTACCCCTTCGGGGAATACAGGCGTGAGCATATGTATGTAAATTTAAAAAAAAACCTAACGTACTAGTTTTTATATACGTACTACAAAAGAAGTGAAAATGATACAGTATTAAAATTACAGGGGCCTGACCATGAAGCTCTTATTGATAGTTCAGCTGTATGACAGTGACAGTGACAGATGTATGCACGTCAAATACATCTGTCTCATAATAAGAGTAAAACTATCATAGTAATAAGAGCTCATGGTAAAAAATTTAAGATCTTCACTTATCGTTAGCATTTCCGTACTGGGTAGTCAGACATGTGAGATGGACAAGTTTTCTTGAAGGATTATTAGGCGCCACTATGAATTTGTCATCATAAGTTTGAATTTCAAATTCAAAAATATCTTTATTTGCTTAGACTTTTAACAAATTACTTTCAAATCGTCAGGACGAATGATTATGCAGGATTATACATGCTTTCGGGTTTAGAAGGCTGCTTTTACTGAGAAGAACCCGGCAAGAATGTCAGTAGATACACTTTAAAAAAAAAATACAATTTTTATTAGTACATAATAAATCACAAAAATAAGCCCATTTTCAGTTTTTTTTTTGCACCTTGCAGCTCACAGTATCAACGATGGAAAAATATTTTTATTATAATTATTTTACTTTCCCATACATAACTTCTGCACCACAGTTCATTCAGAGCGAACTGCCATAAGTCTAAAAAGTTACTTTCTCAGTAAGTAAGTAAAATGGTAAATTTTGCACCCTTATGATTGATCAGCTGTTCGCAGTGCTAGACGACAGTTAATAATGGCACCCCTGTGCAACTTTCATATGCTGTGGTCCAGATAAAAAGCTCAGGCGGAAATATTATTTTGTACAATGCTAATGAAATTCAAGAAACAGTTATTTAAAAAAAAACATTCTTATAAAAAAAACTAGCTGTACTGTAAACTAATATTAAAAAAAAAATTAAGTACCCTAGTTACTCCGTGTAACATTAGCTATTCGCCAGTAAAAGTCTCGTTAAAATCGGTCCAGCCATTTAAAATTGGTTTTTCTATGTCAGTACCATGTATACTTTTATATGTATTTAATGAAAAGCAGTTATTTTGGAATTACAAACAGACACTTCAATGTTATTTATCTGTATATAGATACTCATGGTGGTACTAATATAGTAACTTTGTCGAAGACTAAGGTTAGCATACAAGATGAAGAAAATAAGTTCCACATGACGTTTATGGAGGTCAAATTTATGGGATGGAACGGAGATAAATTTGCATCAAAACTTTATGCAATATGGACTCATCTTGCACAGGAGACCGATATTATTGCAACTGTATACTATGGATTGGATTTTAGTTTTAAGTTCTAGAAATATAATGAGGCAGAGTAATGCTATTATTAGTTTTTGTATTTACCAAGTTTTAAAAAACCGCATAAGTCCTGATCATTGACATTATAATATTTGATGAATCGCTAATAGCTTAAGTCAACCGCAAATAAGTATTTGAAAAGTGATATTGTTGACATTTGAAATTAATATTGTAAATCTAGAGAAACAAGAAGTTACTTATAATAAGTTGAGTTTCTTGCCGGTTCTTCTCAGAAGGTTAGTTTCTTGGTGGTAAATTCCTCGATATTCATAAGTGCCTTACCAGGGCCTAAACTGAATAAATTATTTTCATTTTCATAATATTATATTGAGAATAATACAATTTTATTTAAAAAAATGTTAATGTCCTTTCATGCACGGTAATTTTAATGTTTTTTAGTGCTATTTAGTAATCTCACTATATTCTATTGAAAAACTTACTTCAATTGACAAAAATTTGGTATTAAAATAATCATAGTTTTTCTGAGAATAGCCACACGCCGTTTTACGTGTACGAGAAAATGAATAATTATAGACAAAATAATAATAAAAATAAAATGATTATTATTTATAATTCATATTTTCAACATACAAATTACACCCTTAATTAACCTTTTTTTGACGAAAAAATTGGATTGCTCGCTTGATAATAATACCTACATAAATACATTCAGCTGTCGGTCTGTCTGCGCTATAGTAGAGTGTGTGTGTGTAATTAGTTTGATGTAAGGGCTCTGTCACGTGCCATTCAATGTGGACATTGATTGCGGTCCAAAGGACTGAGGTGGTCGCCCTGGGCGCAAGTGGCTAACTAGAATTTTGTATTTTGAGAAAATATTCTTATCTTGAGTTTTCTTAAGTATAAACGAAATTATACCATAATTTTAAATACTCATTGAATTTTAATTTTAATCCATACTGAACAATTAAACTAAATACCTTACAACAACAATTATACTCATTAATTTATTAATAACACAAACATTTAAATTATTTGTCGTTATTACAATTTTTTACATTGTAATTGTTTTCATATTTTCCGGAATTTTTGTTTTTGTATTTATACCATTGTTGACCTTGGCTACTGTTCTAAGAATTGCACGACCTTAGGCATTTGTCCGCTCTTGCCCTCGCAGATAAGGAGGGAAGTATCCACGTTCTTCCCCTATTAACTACTTCCTAAGTGACATACGCTTTGATCAATAAACTTGCGACGAAATTCAGAACTTTGTTGTTTTTCAGAGATTTCTTTAGTTACATTTTTCATTTGTTTATTTCTTATTTCGTGCTTCAATCTAATATGTTCTTTTATAACAGTCTTCTGGGGGCAAACGATCAGTATGCATCGAATTGCATAATGATCCAGAGTCCGATATAGACTGAAAATTTTAACAATTCCTAAAAATCCAAATATTCTATATCACCAAAACAATTCCAATTTTCGTCTAAAAATAACATTTCATCATTACGCACTTATATGTCACTTTGCTTTCATCCCCAACCAACAATGGCAGCTAAATCGAAAAACAAAAGAACGTTATCGCTACGACCAGTGATTGGCACAATTATCGCAGTTACAAGTATAAGCTCTCTGTCCGGATCTCTGATCCGGGATTACGGACACCGCCGTTGACCCGGACAGGATCGATTCGGGTTAATTACAATGTGGGATTTGGATTGCAGCTTGTATTGAGTGAGGGGGGATATTAAGTGTTATTTCTTATACTGACCACGTCGCACTTGAGGACTTTTTCATTAGGAGCCTTTGATGTATGGGTACTGTTTTTCTTTTTGGATGAAATTATTGAATTGAATAACAACTCTGGCTAGACGTCTCTTTATTATTGTTTGTCTGTTGGGTTTTGGAAATCGCCAAATCATCTGATTAGATTTAATTGCGGCTATTGCATATAATAAAGATTCCAAGAAGGGTCATCGAAGTGTTAAATGAGTGGCGTGGATAATACATTCAGGAACTCCGCTTAACTTTATTGAAAATCTAATGATTTCAGATTAAGATTTGCGCCACTTGCGTAAATGCGATTACTCGGCATAACAAAAGAAATTTTTTTTAGTGATGAGAATATATCCAACAATACGAGCATGTTATTTCAATTGATAATACTGCGCTTACATCTACAAAAGTGAACTCTGAACTTTCCTACTGACCCAAAAACATAAATATTTTTCTACCTTACTAAGTACTCAACTACCCGGTAAATTAATCGATAGTATCCAACATCACATTTTTTTGCTGTACGCCTAGTTTGTATTAATCATTTGAGTGAAGTCCCAAATTAGCTTGAGCGGTTTCACTTGACTGTACTTACGTTAAAGTAGCAAGAATGATCAAAGTACCTTGGTATTTCCTAAGATAACCCCTAACACGTGCTTCCCTTGACGTTTCGGCTACAGACCATCCAGAATCTTATCTTGCAATGACCATTTCATTTATTTTCGGAGACACAGGAGTCATACCACCTGCACTTGAGATTGTGCCTGAAGCTTTTAGAGAAGCATCAATAGATTCTGATTGCGCCACTTCACAAGTTTCTTGTCAAACTATAATCATCTGTAACTGTAAAAGGATAGAGTTTGATATTGAACGCGGACACAATGTTGCTGACAAATCTTCCTCAGCTAATGAAACTGATGCCTGATTTTCCGAAATGGAACCTATACAAGTTACAATTGTGGTTGATTCTCGAGTAACAGGTAATGTTGCTGGTAAAATGGAACATGTTTAGAAATGAAATGATACTTAAATGCCACGAGATAGAGATCTGTTTTGATTGAATGATGAGTGAACTTTCTTGGCGCCACGCTTTGTCATGCCGATACGATCTATATCCGGTGCAGTTTCGGGATGAAAATATTTTTAGTTATCTTAAGTGATTGTATCTGCTTATTAATTAGCTTTAGTGGGCACATCGAGCTGTCAAACGGAACACTTTGGCGGCATTGAGTGGTCTCAATAAACGATGATTCTTTGAAATACTAAATGCGCATCACTACGTCGGCTGTGAGTATTGCCAGCATTAATTATGACCACTTATGTATGTGAATCGTCATCCATAATTTTATTCAGTCTTATTTTTAAATATGACATTTTAAGAAGCTTGTTTTTGTGTCGGTGTAATTTGTAATGATGGAGCGTAAAATTAATTCACCCGGATACTAGATAACAGTCATTATTTTGTTTAAGTACATCTTTACTAGTTGATAATTCTAGACGCTAGATTATTTCTTCATGAATTGCAAAATTACCTGCAGTAATTCCATTTATGGTCATTATTATATATTTTTTATTACTGCCTTCAAATAGTGACCGCAAGTCTTTTCTGCTGAAAACGCGCTAGCCTTAAAAAAATATTATAAGACAGATAGCCAATGAAGAAAAATGTGATGAATATTCTTTGATCTTCAAGACTACAGAAATAAGAAGTGAATCTGACATTTCGAAATTCGGAATCCACGCGTACGAAATGGCAAAATCAACTTGTATAACAATTCAAAATAACATAAAGTAGATAGAAAAATAAGATTAGCTACCAATTACCTGGTATCACCAAATCAACGCTCGGCCTCGGTGACCGTTAAGACAATCATCAGCTCCCCACTTCCTGTATTACATGAGGAGATAATACATAGAAATTGTATATTAAAGTCACCTCATAAATATGTATATGTCTCGGTCTGTGGTCACAGTACGCTTGCACAATCTTCGCTGGATGGCCCCTGTCGACGGACAAAGGCAAAGAGTCGTGGTAAGAATATTTTTGTTTTTAACGAAATGTATGACCATTATTACCTCTATGATATTCTATGACCTCTAATTGCCATGATAGTCTCAAAACAAGATTACTCTTGTTGAGACGATGATGGCAAGGCAACAGAAACCCTTAATTTGCCTGCGTGGAATTCGAAAAGTACTTATACTTAAATAAGTATTCAAAGTATTGATTTGGGTGCAAAATATGGTAAAATCCATGTAATAGAAATCGTGTACTGCGGGTTCAGGAAACAAAATGATGCAGACCAAGAAAATATAAAAGATATGCTTCGTCGCCGCCGTTAAAAATATTAATTATAGGGAACTTATAATGCTTTGTAGCAGTTTAATATAAGTTAATCAATTTTTGCGATAACTGATACGCTGGTTTCTTAACCAATATTTTAAATCATCTTAAAAACTGTTTTTTCACCCCTCAACTCTTTTAGACAGTTCTCACTTTTCATGTTTTGTCTATGAAATACATCTAAGTGATATAAAAAAAATGTTCGCAACGCAAGTTACTCTTTCAAATTAATCTGTGACATTGATTTATTTACGCGCTTCGCACGCAGAGGACCTTTAATTAACATTTAAAACGATGTAAATAAGCAATTTAATTATATTTTTTCTTGTCTGTGAAGTTGATAATTTGCATAACACATCAATTTTTTTTTATTTTTATTTACAGTAGCTAAAGGTTTTTATTTAAAATACATTTTGTATTTTTTTAATGTGGCTATTATTTTTCGTGACTATTTTCCACGACTCTACACCTTTCTCCGTCCCATATCACACAAACGTGCCCGACACTAGCGGGCTATGGCGTGTAATAGAAAAAGTGATACGTGGCTCACCACACTAAAGGTAGACCCATCATGTTAACATACATATTAGTTGGGAAAAAACATCGTCGAACAAAATAAGTAAGCATAATGAGTAGTATGGAACACATGGAGTTCATTTGCGCGTGTGTCCGCATAAGTACTTGATTTTACATGATTCTTTAATGATTGTTGATATGACTTAATGCAAAATAAAATAGGCAATTCTCCAAGATGGTGCAGAAAGTACGGGACTTCAAAGAAAGGGGGTTACTCAATTCCACCGTATATATATTTTTGGAAATTGCTGATCTGGGGGCCAACTATAATCGTTTTAGAAGCCCGTATTAAGAATTTCATAGCATTAGCGTTTAATTTTACGGTACAAATATCCCAGCAGGGACGTTCCCAAAAAAAAAACTTATGCACGGTGATTTCACACCACGTGCTTTACGGTGAAGGAAACATTGTAAGGAAGCCTTCATATGTCTGAGAAGTTATTCAAAGACTAATGTATAGTGCCTGAGACGGCGATGGACTCACCCTCTAACACGTTGGCACTTAATCATATTCGGTGAAATGAGGGTGTTGTTACAACACCTTTTTATTTACAAAAATGAAACGTCAAAGCTCAGAAGTTCTTAATACGCTCTGCTTAAGCCAATGATGGTAGGCCAGGCTGCCGTGGCATAACTAAACTGCCGTTATGTGACTTCTGATAGATTTTAATGCTATCACAACGAGAAAACTATCGGTCTGTGTTTCCGAATTTTCAATACCTTGAATAGTTTTGGAAATAATCCAAGTAATTAAGTCGGTAAAAAGTCTCATCGGTTTAAATTTTTACCGCAGTTTTGCATGTTTAATGCAACGGTTTTGGTAGATAACGGCATTATAGATATACTACGGCAGCAGGGGGGCCTACCATCATCGGCTTCATGGTCGTGGGCTTTCCTTGGACACCCCCTTATAACATTTCCACTCGCGTTTGCTCTATAAAATTCATCCAAACTATCTCAACCATACTTTTTCTTAAACTTGCATCTGTCTCCGAGTATACGTTTGTAAATATTCAAACGTCATCGCAGGACTTTGTGTATTAGCGTGACTCAAAATGTGTTGATCCAACATCTTTAGCATTTAACCACAACTCGCCTACGAAAAAGTGTCAACAGAACAGAAGATGACATTCAAACGTGTCAAACAATTGGGGCACTGATCTGTTATGGTGAACCTAAATCTATATCTAGGTAATTAAAATTGAGGTGTCTGTAATTCCAGAATAATAGCTTTTTACTGAATGCATATGGAAGTATATACGGTACCTACTGACATTATAAAACATTTTTTTTAAATTTTCTCTGTCTGTTTAATCCTGCTAATCTCCGAAACGGTTGGACCGATTTTAACGGGACTTTCACTGGTAGATAGAAAATTTTACAAGGAGTAACTTAGGACTCTTATGTATCAAAAAAATAAGGCTTCTCGGGTCATCCATGACATTAAGTCTACGCGAGTGAAACCGCTATACAGCTAGTCTTACCTAAGCGCCGTTACTTAACCTTAGCTTACACCCATTGCATGTTATCACCGTAGCTGAAACTTAATATTTTTATAATAATATAAGTTTTTGCGTAAAGAGAGCCGCCGGAGATAAAGCAATGACCACATTAGTAAATATATAACCGCTGTGTGTGGTAGCTTTACTGTTTAGGATCGATTTGCTCCTTCGAGCATTGTGTAGGTTAGATCCTCAGTACGAGGTGAGACTATTATTGCAACAATGTTTATTTATTGTTCTACTCTTAGGTAAAGCATTTACTTACTTCATAAATTTGCATACGTAATTACATAACTACATGAGTAGTTAGGTAATATAAAAATATTAATTATTCACGAAAAAAACCATGTTTAAAATTCTTAAAAATAACTAGGTAAAGCAACAAACATGATTCGGAACTCGAATCTACGACCTCTGCAAACTGTGCTATTGCCCTGCCAACTGAGCTACTCGTGATAACACCACATATTTTATAATAAATTATTTTCTAATAACTCATACATAAATAAAAACCTTTTTTATTTAACAACATTTTAATATACAGATATATCAACATTATGACGGCAAGAACAACTAATAAACGAATGTAATATGAAAAAAAATTTATAGATATGGAATTAAATGTAACATTCTAGAACCGCGGTTTTACATATTCGAACATCGCATAGTGTAAAAATACGTGCATATAAGGTTATACATATTGCACTGCGATGAGGAAGGACGTACCGATGGGTGCGCGGAAATGGCCGTGTAGGAAGTTACTTAACCGGTCACGCCACGCGAGCGGGTTATGTACCAATTTCAAGCGATACCACTGCAATTAAACTATCATTTAGTTATTTATGCTAATGTCTTCTTTAGTTACGAATATAATAAATGCAAACGTCTGTTTTGTTTCTGACTCGCCATCCGTCCGTCACGTTGAAATATTTGGTGACATAATATATAGGACTAAAGGACGTCACGCGGTTTCACCCGCGTAGTTCCCGTTCGCGTGGGAGTACGGGAATAAAATAAAGCCTATGTTGCTCGCTAATGATGTATCTTTCCAATG
This sequence comes from Watsonalla binaria, assembly GCA_929442735.1. Taxonomy (NCBI): domain Eukaryota; kingdom Metazoa; phylum Arthropoda; class Insecta; order Lepidoptera; family Drepanidae; genus Watsonalla; species Watsonalla binaria. Next base: position 7,750,399 of record OV838932.1, read on the forward strand.
GTGAAAGAATTTTTCAAATCTGCGCTGTAGTTTTTGAGTTTATTCATTACAAACATACACACAAAAATACTAATCTCTTTAAATTATAAAATCTTTATAATAGTAGAGTAGATGTAGATAAAGTGAATCTAAATAATAGTGAACTAGCTACCATAAGACGAAAGGAATTCAATTTTACGAAACCTGAAACTTAAGATTCAGCTGTTTTTAACCATCGCTTGTTTTACTATTATAGATTTGCGAAAATACTTATATCATAGACGACGCTTAAACTGGACATAAAACACATAGTTACGAGTTAAGGCTTGTTTATAAGAGGCGAATAAAATAAAAAAAATAAAATTCTGACATACTTATATATTAAAATAAGCACAACCTGAACCGCTGGTCCTAAAGTATACATATAGTTGTCAAAAATCCTTTCTGACTGACTTATATATCAAAGCATAGCTTGAGCCGCTTAGTGGGCCCCCAGTAGGGTAAAGAAACAGCAGTAGCCTATTCCCTTATAATATAAGGAACCCAAAATTAGTTCAAAGGCTTATGGCAACTGGTGACGGCTCCGCATATAAAAATACCTTTAAACTCCCAAGTACACTGAAACACCCAGAGCCAGTAATTTTCTAAGGTTGGATCATACGTGCGGGATATAAAAATAATTATTTTAATGGCTCGCTGATAATTACTTCGCATGTTCGTTACCTGGCCCAGTATCGAGCGGTGAGAGCAAAGAACTAACATTGTATCGACTGAGTTTATTATGGCCTTCTTATAATGCTTGGTCCACACTGTAGGCAAACTGATTTATCTACAAAATACATACACAGTCTAACCGGCTAATCTTAGATACTTTTTTCTTGGTGAAATGTATACACTAAGAAGTTTTTTATAAAACTCCAAACGTGAAAATTATGTGCAAGTGATTCATTGTATAATGCTTAATTGATTAAACTTTAACAAGTTACTTTAAAATTGTCAGAATTACATAAATATTTATAAGATTATAATGTTATTATTATGTTACCACCGGGTTCGAAGAAGGCTACAGAGAAGAATTCGGCAAGCAATACGTCAATACTCCCTTAAAAATATCGTTTACAATTGTGATGTTACATTAACGAATATAAATATAAGCCCACAAACATCGTTCAAGCGGTCAAATGAGAATGAAGGCTTGATTTCACCAGCCCCCGTAATAATTTCATCTTTGGAACCACACAAAACACGTTATACTTACAAATAACTCTCAGTCATATAAATCCATAGTGATCGTGCCAAGAACGCTGGCAGCATTGCCAGGCTGAATAGAAGTGCTGATTCCCATAGCGTGAGAAATATCTCAAATGACATGCAATTTCTTGGAAGATATCACGAGAGGCTAAGATGGGCCCCAGGGCCTTAGTTTCAACAGCCGTCAGCCTTAGTTTTTTGCCGGTTCTCCTGAGATGGCTAGTTTCCGATACAGTGGACAATTCATCGAGGTTCATCAGTGCCAGGGCCTAAAATGATTTTAATTTTCATTTACGTTTTTATATTCTCGACTAATACCTATATTTCCTGCGTTTACGGCATTCCCTCAGTCAAAATTTATTCCAGATGTTTGTTCAGATCTAGATGCCCTGATAGCCTGCCCTTAGCCTAACCCTATCGTAACGTTCCAAGGAAACTTTTTCATCGCCATCTCATTTGCTGGCTATCGTTAGCGATTGTCATCAATTTAACGATACGAGCTTTCCGAGTTTTTAACTGTGCGAAACGTCGGCTGCCTTGTTTTACGGCGCGGGCGTAATAAGCACATACTTTCCTATTGTGCTTGTATATATTGTATTCATAAGGATTTGAAAATACAAATAATCTGAAGTTGTTTGACAAATAAAAACTATTTTTGTCTAGTATTGTATCATAAGACACTTATGATCGTGGATAATGACCATCGAGGACCATTGGAGGCCTTCTGAGATCTACCTACTGGGAAAAAAATTGAATTTTTTTACTTAATAATAAATTAAGTACTTACAAATAGAACACACATATACATTCGGATAGTACCTATACATATTCGGGTAGTATTATATTTAACTTTAAAACATGGTTCCACTTATTTGATTAGCTACTTGTGACCACATTTCTCGTAATTGAAAACCAAAATACTTACAAAAACTTTATTATGATATAATAATGTATTACATTAAATTATCAACTTAATCATTATTATTTATAGAAGAAGTAATATTGTAAAAAGTAAAGTAAGTTGAGGAAAGAAGAAATAAAAATAATTATTTATTTATTTTATTTAGAGCCCGATGTGTCCCACTGCTGGGCAAAGGTCTTCCTTCCCTCTTTCCAACCCTTCCGATCCAGGGCTATCTTCGGCCAGTTTTTGAGGTAAGCGGCGAGTTCGTCCTGCCATCTTTTTCTCGGCCTGCCACGTCTGCGCGCTGCATTCGGAGGAGTCCATCGTGTGGTTTGTTTAGCCCTCAGTTCGTCTGACATGCGACACACGTGCCCAGCCCATTCCCATTTCAGTTTAGCAGCTTGATGACCAACATCGGAGATTTGTGTTATGGAACGTAGTGTACTATTTCGAATGCGGTCTGTTAATCTGACTCCCATTATACTATGTTCCATGGCTCGCTGGCAGACCCCTAGTCTGGATTTTTGATAGCCTGTTTAAGACCAAGTCTGAGCACCGTAGGTGAGGATTGGGAGAATGCATATGTGCATCAGTCTCTTTTTTAATGTCAAAGGGAGTTTTCCTTTCAAGAGGAGAAAATAAAAATAAAAGGGATGGAAATAGCAAGAGAGAAATAAACATAATATAACATAACATAACATAGTGACAAGACAACACATTTATTTCAGAAGTAATCTAAGTAATAAACTCTAAGAAACCTTCAAGTTTGCACAAAAACAAATGCTTCTATCATCACTTTTAGGCAGATAAAGAAGGGTTCCATTCTTCATCTCACACAGCACACAATAAAATGTTATCAGCGTCTATCCCTCATATCAAGGTCAGCAGTAGTGATGTCTTTGAACTCTACACTGTAAGGTGAATAATTTTTTTCTGCGTTAGGGCTGACACCTACAAAAACCCGTAATGGCATTAAACAGCCAATATAAGGTACATTAACATAAGTCAACGGCAGGGTTCCCACCGCGACGCTCCGGTGACCAGGAGGAGACATTTCACTATACTTACGTTTTTATACTCTGGTTTCCTTGTTGAAGGCCGGGTTGCACCGAGTTATCTGAGGAAAGTCGTTTTAAATGTTAGTTTAGTTTTGTAAGGTCTCACAAACAAAAATTTACACACTCACGTAGATACTTATCAAATATATAAAATTCTCGTGTCACAGTTTTCGTTGCCATACTCCTCCGAAACGGCTGGACCGATTTGTATGAAATTTTGTATGCAGATCGGGTAAATGTTAGGGGTAGTCCACCCCAAAAAAAAAATGGCAAGATAACGTTTGTCGGGCACAGCTAGTCTTATATATTAATTAAAAAATGTAAACTTCACTGATACTCTTGGTATTGCAAACATCCGCAATTTATGCATCTCAAATGAGGCTAGGAATTAATGTCATAAAATTTAAGAAGACATTGCATAATTTGCATTGAAGAAATGTTTAGAAGTAACTGCTATTGCTGGCAATGTGAGGTTTTTTAGCAAAATAATGATGAAGCTACTTACCCCAAAAAAAATACAGTTACGCCTGACTTTAAAAAAATCATCATTTGTAGCAAAATGCCAGTCCTTGTAACCGACCGTTAAGCAAACATTTGTTAACCTGCGATCAACGCGTTGTTCCACCGACCCGTCGCGTACATTTTAATTAAATAAAATCACATGAGCTGAACTAATGAATTCAGTTGTCTGCGACACACTAATCACGATGTAATTGTGTGACCGTTTTAATGCTAATGTGATCGTCCTGTCCCCTAACTGCTATAAACGACAATTTTACACTTAAGAATGCTTATTACAATATTACAAAGAAGTTTTTATTTGATGCTTTAAACACGGCATGTGTTTAAACTCGATAGTTAATATCAATAAGTTAATTCAGGGGCATGAACTTGTCGCCAGTTATGTTTCAAGACTCATGTAATGGAGACCCTATTACCATTTACCGAGGACTAAACCGGGCTATCTACAGGGAAAATTACAGAAGCGTTATTCTGTAAGGTTTGCCAGCGTCTATCTCGACATCAACAAGCGGCGGCCTGGCCCATTGCGAAGCTCCGGGTGGCAGGTCTTTGCGAGGCCCTTTGTCCTACGGAAAAGCACTTATGTGATGCGAAAGTAGGTCTGGTTGTTTATATTAAATAAAATATACTTAAAAATCTGTAGTTATTTTTAATTTGCCTGACGTGAGGCCCCTGTAACAGGGGGGCCCCGGGCATTGTCCTGTTCGCCACCCCCTAAGGCCGCCGCTGACCTCAAGCGTCAGCTGCAATCAATTTTGTATATTTGAAACCACCCATCCAGTGTATCGACACTCGTCCATAGACCAAAAACACTTTGGTCCTCGTAGTGTTTGTTAGATGACGAGTGTATGAGAATAATTCTAATTATCATCAAGCCAGTAAGTTTGGCCAATCATCCAATAAGCACGCCAACACTCCAACATACCAACATCAATCACTCACTGCCAATGACTACAACCTACAATCCAATAGCAATACCGACTAAAGCGACGATGATTTTTCTGCATATTATTTGACATTGACAAACATCCGTACATACCAAAATCATTTCTCAAGTAACCTTAATGATGTGTACGTGTCATTAGAACAAATCAGTTGATGTCGCATTGGTGTGCCTTAGGCCACAAACTATTAAAAAAATATCTAAAGGACGACTTCCTAAATATATAGCTGGTACGCGCGAATCCATCTGCGCAGGGTTTGTATTATCTTTGTATTTTGGATAATTTCGTAGTAATTATTTTCTTCCTCGTACCTACAGCCTATGTATTATTCTGATATATAAGCTATTTTGATATAATGTTTTATACACATCCATTTTCACAAACTTAAAGTATTAGTAGGATTTGTTTTCGTATTTTGTTTCGTAACACACCAGTATTTCGAATTATCATTGTCCACCCATACGTTATTGGCGTCAGCACTCGATTCAACCCCATGACTAGTCTTCAGATTTTTGCACAAAACGACTGCCGTGATAGCCTTCGCAACCCTATTTGCGGGGAAAATCGGTAACCTAGAGTAACCAGTTGTCAGACTTTCCTAGACTTTTGTCTGACCTGCAAAGATGTTCAACCAAGACCGATGACTTAACGAGCTCTCAAAAGCACGGAGAGAACTCTGGTCGTCTATTAAGCTACTGGCATAGGTTGGAGTTGGGGCTGCTTGATAAAGTCACAAGCTTCGCGCATTTTACAAGACCTTTACAACTCGGATCATATCGGGTGCATTCCAGTATCACATTAAGAACAAGACGGTTGGTTAGTATTTTGTATGTCATTGTATGCGAGTCGACCTTCTATAACTTTCTATTTTGTGTTTAGGCGCAGTGGTTGTGGCAGTCGCTTAATCATAAGACCGTGGGTTCGACGCCTGGCAGGTCAAGGGTCAGCTCCCGTGTGAACGTCGTGATGATATGCCGTCGGATGATGCAAGGTGAAATTGACAAATGATTATAGTTCATTTCGTTCTGTGCGGGTAAAAATATTCATGAGAATTGGACCTTGACTGCATAGATTTGTTGAATCCAGCTGTGACCATTAAACAAGTATCGATGGAGGATGATTATAAACGTTATCTGCTTCTGACTAGGGCTTGGGTTAGAAGGCTGCCCAATAACGTAAATAAAATCTAATTTTAAGTCCTTAAACATAAATTCGTAGACTTCTTTTTGGAATTAAGTATTTGCCCAAAATAGTATAAGGAAATCGCTTTCGGGTTTTCGACTAATTCCATACTCTAGAACAGCTTTGATGTGGTTTACGTTACACCTTATAGGGTCTGCGGGTACTTTTAAGTTCTACAAGTATTTTGATAGACCAATTTTGGGTTTATAAACCAATTTAAATATATTTAAGAGTTAACTAAATCGGCGGTCATCTAGTAGGATTTAGAAATTATTTCATAGAGATATTTATTTACACTTTATGCACAAAAGTACAAAGGTGGACTTAATGTTATAGCATTTTCTACCAGTCAACCAATTATAATAGAATACAAAATTGTGCTTACTTCAATTGTGCAATATTATTATAGAAAAGTGTTATTAATAAGAGTTTTGCCTAGAAATGTTTAACAAAACAAATTTGCTTCTACTAAAACAGGGTAAGTAGAGTTTCTTACAAATGAACTGTGACACACTTTTGGTAAAACTCCACCATAAATTGTAGCCTTACGTAAAACTAGAGGGTCCTATCTCAAACTCTCTCATAAATCTGGCCATTACTTATATTTCCCGTGCGTTGATAAATACAGGGAGAGTATTATTTACGACATGTTTGATCAGATAGGCCTCTGTCCACTGTTGGTCGTGGGGCCAAATTGGGCCCCGTAAATCATAGATATGAGTTGATGAGAGGCTTAAGAAAGTGGGCTAGCTACATTTGTTGTTTTCAAAAATAGAAATAGAATTGCTTTTCTGAAAATCGTAATAATTTATCAAAGGAGTTCTGTTAATAATAAATCTGATGAGAGATATAACTACCGTCTGCAATGCCCAGGTTCCTTAAAAACTAATTTGTTAAATCACTAGTTGCAGCAGTAGCAGGATTTGATTGACTCATCTTTAAAATTTGTGTTATTCTGATGTATACGATATAACATTGTTTTTAGATAAAAGAGTAACGAACATCCATATAACCATACTCACAGCATTTCACGTTTATAATATTAGAAGGATTCAAAAAAAGCTTATATTTTTTGTACACAAATGCATATCATTAAATAGCAAAACTTAATACGTATGAAAGAAGTATCACTCCGTCTATATCTACTTTTTGACACCTTTTTGGTATAGCATGTCATACATATCATACTCTAGCATCCCCAGGGCTAGGCCTCACCAAAACGACTGCGCGTTTTCGTTTCGGATAAATGTGAATACGTTCTACGAATTTTTCAGGATTGTCTGACATCATACATGGGGGCAGAGACCACCGCTTGGCACATCCTGCGATCCTTACATACTTCTTACGCTTCATCCACATTAATGCATCTCTTCATACATTTCCTTCGGTTACGAATGTCTTACGAATTTGACTTTGCTGAAAATTTGGCCATAGTAGTTCTTCCTTGGACGCCATACGAACGCCATGCCTTCCTAATCTATGCCAAGCATATCTAATCCTTGGTCGAAAGTCCATTACCTATAAACGTAAAATTGGAATTTGTCTTTCACAAAAAAAATACTCACATTCCTTAAGAGTACAATACTGTAATTTGACCAAAAGGCGCGTTCGTCCCCTCTCCCTAAAGACAAAGGGGATAATGAGGACGTCAATATTACTTAGCCAGCGACACCAATCTAATACCAAACGACATGTCATGTACTACCGATCGATTCCGGTTCAATGCCTCGGGTTCATTACATTTTCTTCTGTTATATCTTCAAAAATTAACACGTCTATTTTTGATAGGTACTATTCACTACATAATAAGTTAAATCTCTATGATTGGTTCGGTTTGATTAACCTTATTAGGTAAAGTCTTTGATTATTAAAAAGCTATTTATCAATTCATAATTTTTTTCATCTCAATTATATTAAATAAAATTGTGATTCAACTTGAATAAGATATCGGAGTTCCATACGATTCACATATTCTTTAGTAAATATAGAAGATTAGTAATTTATATAAGAAATTGAAGATTGACAAGCTTTACACTTTTAAATTAAAAAAATAAGTTATGATATCCAAAAACGACGTCAACGCTAGAAAAAAAAGATTAGGACAGCATTGATGAGTCAAAGGGAGAGGTCATTTGTAAGGAGCGCCCATCACACACAACAATACAAGTAATTTTTGTACAATACATTGATTGATAGCCAATCCCATTTCTCCGGTTGACTGTACAGACACTGACGTTATGACACCCAAGATTGGTACATTTATAAATGTACCAGATAACAATACAACACAAGATATTAATCTAAATATAGGAGCAGTTACAGAACATAAGGAATTCAAAGGTGTAAATATGACGATATTTAGATATATTACGTATAAATTTAAAATAGTTGAGATTGATGATGATGAATTAGTAGAAAAACTGAACTACAATATTTTGTAAACAAAGATGTAAGTTTGTTATATAAGGTGATCAATCATGGGATCCTTACATTATGAGCTGTTTTGTGTAATTACAGATATAGAAGAAATATATCCGTATTAAATGACTCACAAAATGTAAAACCATGATTTACCAAAATCACGGTTTTGTTTTTCTTGTGGGATTTTGTGAGGTGTGTAGAGTTGTGAGGCTTAATAAGTCTTTATGACAGTATTTCTTCAGAAGTATTTCTAAAGCCTCACAGATCTACATAAGGATTAAATTTTATATGATTCGCTATTCAAGATTCAATTTTATATAAACGAATTTCAAGTCCTACGTTCTCAAGGTGCAACGTAACGCGACATGTTCTTCCAGTCGGATTTCTGGCCGACAGGAATAGTTTATCAGCGCTATAGGGATTCGCGCAGGATCGCCAAACCCTTATCATATTATATTAGTATTGTTATTATGCTATTATAAATATTGTATGTATGTTAGTCTTTAAGGTATGTATTGTATTATTTTATACCGTTATCTGGTACCCATAGTACCAGCTTTGCTTAGTTTGGGATTAGATGGCGATATGACATGTAATGTACTTATATTATTTATAAATTGATTTGATTTGATTTAATATTCTGGTAGAGAAGAATACTAGGAATACATGGCATGTTAGAAAAGTGGTCACTGGTGACAAAGTGGTTAAATAGTTAAGTTCCAGGCTCACCGTGGTTAAACTTGAATATTTTACGCAAACTTCTCCTGGATGTATTTTGTTCCAATCTTATTTGGAACATAATTTTTGCTTAATAAAAGAACTCGTCTCAGACGAAGCAACCCTCAGGTCGCAAATAACAGTACAGCTCGTAAACTAGTTGGCGCATTAACCATAACGAATAAAGGCACTAAAAGCACGTCTTGACCGTCCCTTGGGGCCGTTTCGGCTGTCAATGCGAAAATTTAAGTTCGACACACCCACACACTCTGAAGGGTCGACCTTAATGCCCTTTGTCTCAACTGTTGTTACTTTTACATTCCACAACTCCTCCTAGTCTGAATTACAGCACAGAGTAAACATAATACGTTTAAAGCCTACATGGATTTTAGCGTGGGCTAAATTTACGCTTCATCTAAAAAATATTGAGTACTGTTCTATTAGGACTCTGAAATGATGTACTATTTCCATCATCGATTGAATTAGAATTTCAATAGATCGGCTAAATATTCCAAAATTACGTAATAAAGGCGCAAATTGTGTGAATTGTCTCTTTGCCAAAGTATCATTGTAAACGTTATTTTATTTGCCCTTGAGCAATCATATAACTATGTTAGCTTCATTCCTTCTTTATTCGGTGTCCCATAGAAATCAACAACAACAGACCTTAATTTCGTTTAATATTGACGAATCAAAACATTCATCTGTTCTAATCTCGTTGCCTAAAGGAATGTGTTACAGACATCGAACCATCTATCTTGCTGTAACGACAATGTCTTGATGTATTTTATCACATTTAGCCCTGGTAGAAATATTTACTATCACTAACCAGTTTGAGTTGACCTGCTCCATTTCTTTAAGTTCCCTTTTCGTGTTTGATTTGGGAAAGAGCATGAATGCGTTTAGAGGCCTTAATAATTTGGTCGTTTTGTTGCCGTGACCGCGTAGTGTTAACGTTCGTATTTGTCATCTGTCAATTTGCCTTCTATTTTGGCCGGGGATATGAAAGCTTTCGTTTGAACTACGCGTGTTGTCACTGGTGTTTTGTCATCATTATTTCTGGATGTTTTATAATGATTATTGACAGGAGTGATGTTATATGATTAGTTATGTCTCGGTAACATTGGTGTTTTGCTTTGGTTTTCTATTTTGGAATTGACTAGTTAAGTGACAAAGGCACTTAATTAATGCCTGTTAAATAAATTCTCCTAATTCATATACATATTATAAACTCCCATAGATTCGGAAACAAGCCTGCTCCAAAGAACGAACTCAGCTTTTCATCAGACTTCTCACCTATATTCAGTATTTGCTGTTTATTCGGAGTATCTTTGGAAAACATAGCGCTGTCTCTTTGTTTAGTTATAATTTTCTCTTCATTTCATCCATTTATTAAATTATTGATCAAGTCGCACATCACTCCTGACACGGTAGTAAACAAGGGCACAGCATCGCAAGCAATCAACGAAGCACCCGACCCCAATCTTCTTGTATACGCCCTATTAATAACGCTGTAATGGCACGTTATTTTGAAGATTTAGAAGGATTCCACGTTTAATTATGAATTTATACACAAACAAAAAATTTGAACCCCCTTCAAAGGTGCGGTAAATATCCTGACCGCAAAATTACACCTTTCTTTTGCCACCGATTACAGCTTTGTAACAAAAAAAGTTGTGGTTTTAATGGTTTGTAGGGAAATTAAAAATGTGTTATACGCTTAATGCTAGTAATGGTTACAAATTGAGTAGGCCTTTGTCTTTACGTTATCAACAGTTTGGGTATCAGGGGGCCTACCATCATCGGTTTACGAAGAACGTATTAAGAACTTCTGAGCTTTGACATTCCATTTTTGTACCGTAAATTCAAACTTTAAAGCTGAGAAGTTCTTAACACGTGCTGCTTAAACGATGATGGTTGGCCCCTTGGTCTTAATGTATCCTTTACCATTATTACCATCAACAGCATAATTCCCAGTTTCTTTTATTATTTCGAATTTGACTTCATTGGTAGATTCTTTACTAGAGTCACTCAAAAATTATAATTACACCCTAGCAACAAGTTTGATTAAAGTCATCGTCTCATGGGATTGGGTCCAAAAGACGCCGCAGCTATACCTGGGTCACGAAATAGAAAATATGTAAAAGGACGGCTCTCTAAATTGGTTGTCAATTGTCGCATAGGGGTTACTCGCTCTTGGTTCTTAATTTGAGTGTTAGTTACACTCTTAATGGTACGGCTAATGAAGTATTCTCTGTTGTCCGTTGTTCGTGGTTCAAGCTAATGGTAACTAAAAGAAACCCGATGACCCAGTGGTATGCGTAGTTGGCTATGTAAGTGACGCATGTTTGAATCAGGCTTCTTAACATAAATGTAGTAACAAAAGTGTAGATTTCACAAAAGGAGCTAAACAGTGAAGAAACGCGTTGTTAGATACGAATCTGAGACTATAGTCATTTAATAATGTATGTATTAGTGCCTGAGACGGCAATACACTTGTCACGTTGGCACCTTCATCTTTGGTGAAAAGTGGAAGTCTTCTGGGAAGGCGTGAACATATTTTTAAATTTAGCGTGTCGCTCGTTAATATGTATATACGTAAGCGAGCTGCAGGCTTAGATGAAGCATCGTTCTCTCACGCATGCGCTACAAAATGAAACAAAATGTATGGAAATGACATAAATCAATCACGTGACATATGTCACTCCCGTACATTTTGTATCGTTTCTAGAAGCGAAGCGCGAGGATAATGTTATTTTGGCTAAAGGACCTGCTACGTTCTATGCGAGTGCGCTTGTTTCCGCTATGTATGGAACCCGACCTTCTGTATGTTAATATTTTGTGCCTGAGTCCTTAATCCCTATAATTACAGACATCTCACATAGGGTGATTGATAGTTTGACCGGCCACAGCGCAGTCAAATGGGTATCTAATCACTTTTTATAGAGGACTAGGTATAGGGTGGTTCAGATTTTAATGGTTTTTTGGACTACTACTGAATTAAGAACTCTGTTATTACTTATACGGCATATATTTTGTGCTAAAACTATTTCTATATCATCATCTCCCTGGCGTTAGCCCATACACTGTTGGGGTCGGCACTTGATTCAACCCGATGTGGCTGATCACCTGATTTTTATACGAAGCGACTGCCATCTGACCTTCGCAACCTCTTTGACGAGGAAAATCTGTGATCTGGGTTAAACCAGTTGTCAGACTATTTTAGGCCTCCGAATGACCTGTAACGATTGCCAAAGATGATAAATTGGCAACCAGGACCGACGGCTTAACGTGCTCTCCGAGGCACGGAGGGTACTCGGGCGGTCACCCATCCAATTACTGGCTAGGCTTAGTGTTGCTTAACTTCGCTGATCGAATGATATGCGCAATAGTAACTGTGCCACGAGCTCCTCTCATATCAGGTCAGAAAAATATAAACAGTTAAATAAAATTGAAATATCTGTTTGTAATATAAAATTAACAGCTTTTCACTAAATACGTATGAAAGTAAAAATAACGTTACTAACATAAAAGAACCGATTTAAAAAAATAACTCAGTCTATCTGTTCAGGGTTCGACCCAATTGTTATTAAAACCCTCTTCTGTGTTCCTACTCCTAGCGACGCCCCCAATATGAAAACTGTTTAATAATTGCTTAACCTTATAACCTTACCAAAAATATATTATAAATCTTGTACCATATAATAACAGCTTCCTACTTATTTTATCTACGGGATAACATTTAGGAAGCAATTTACAGAAAACTAGCTGTGCCCCGCGGTTTCACCCGCGTAGATTTAGTTTTATATAATACTTTTTTTCACATTTAGCCCTGGTAGAAATATTTACTATCACTAACCAGTTTGAGTTGACCTGCTCCATTTCTTTAAGTTCCCTTTTCGTGTTTGATTTGGGAAAGAGCATGAATGCGTTTAGAGGCCTTAATAATTTGGTCGTTTTGTTGCCGTGACCGCGTAGTGTTAACGTTCGTATTTGTCATCTGTCAATTTGCCTTCTATTTTGGCCGGGGATATGAAAGCTTTCGTTTGAACTACGCGTGTTGTCACTGGTGTTTTGTCATCATTATTTCTGGATGTTTTATAATGATTATTGACAGGAGTGATGTTATATGATTAGTTATGTCTCGGTAACATTGGTGTTTTGCTTTGGTTTTCTATTTTGGAATTGACTAGTTAAGTGACAAAGGCACTTAATTAATGCCTGTTAAATAAATTCTCCTAATTCATATACATATTATAAACTCCCATAGATTCGGAAACAAGCCTGCTCCAAAGAACGAACTCAGCTTTTCATCAGACTTCTCACCTATATTCAGTATTTGCTGTTTATTCGGAGTATCTTTGGAAAACATAGCGCTGTCTCTTTGTTTAGTTATAATTTTCTCTTCATTTCATCCATTTATTAAATTATTGATCAAGTCGCACATCACTCCTGACACGGTAGTAAACAAGGGCACAGCATCGCAAGCAATCAACGAAGCACCCGACCCCAATCTTCTTGTATACGCCCTATTAATAACGCTGTAATGGCACGTTATTTTGAAGATTTAGAAGGATTCCACGTTTAATTATGAATTTATACACAAACAAAAAATTTGAACCCCCTTCAAAGGTGCGGTAAATATCCTGACCGCAAAATTACACCTTTCTTTTGCCACCGATTACAGCTTTGTAACAAAAAAAGTTGTGGTTTTAATGGTTTGTAGGGAAATTAAAAATGTGTTATACGCTTAATGCTAGTAATGGTTACAAATTGAGTAGGCCTTTGTCTTTACGTTATCAACAGTTTGGGTATCAGGGGGCCTACCATCATCGGTTTACGAAGAACGTATTAAGAACTTCTGAGCTTTGACATTCCATTTTTGTACCGTAAATTCAAACTTTAAAGCTGAGAAGTTCTTAACACGTGCTGCTTAAACGATGATGGTTGGCCCCTTGGTCTTAATGTATCCTTTACCATTATTACCATCAACAGCATAATTCCCAGTTTCTTTTATTATTTCGAATTTGACTTCATTGGTAGATTCTTTACTAGAGTCACTCAAAAATTATAATTACACCCTAGCAACAAGTTTGATTAAAGTCATCGTCTCATGGGATTGGGTCCAAAAGACGCCGCAGCTATACCTGGGTCACGAAAGAGAAAATATGTAAAAGGACGGCTCTCTAAATTGGTTGTCAATTGTCGCATAGGGGTTACTCGCTCTTGGTTCTTAATTTGAGTGTTAGTTACACTCTTAATGGTACGGCTAATGAAGTATTCTCTGTTGTCCGTTGTTCGTGGTTCAAGCTAATGGTAACTAAAAGAAACCCGATGACCCAGTGGTATGCGTAGTTGGCTATGTAAGTGACGCATGTTTGAATCAGGCTTCTTAACATAAATGTAGTAACAAAAGTGTAGATTTCACAAAAGGAGCTAAACAGTGAAGAAACGCGTTGTTAGATACGAATCTGAGACTATAGTCATTTAATAATGTATGTATTAGTGCCTGAGACGGCAATACACTTGTCACGTTGGCACCTTCATCTTCGGTGAAAAGTGAAAGTCTTCTGGGAAGGCGTGAACATATTTTTAAATTTAGCGTGTCGCTCGTTAATATGTATATACGTAAGCGAGCTGCAGGCTTAGATGAAGCATCGTTCTCTCACGCATGCGCTACAAAACGAAACAAAATGTATGGAAATTACATAAATCAATCACGTGACATATGTCATTCCCGTACATTTTGTATCGTTTCTAGAAGCGAAGCGCGAGGATAATGTTATTTTGGCTAAAGGACCTGCTACGTTCTATGCGAGTGCGCTTGTTTCCGCTATGTATGGAACCCGACCTTCTGTATGTTAATATTTTGTGCCTGAGTCCTTAATCCCTATAATTACAGACATCTCACATAGGGTGATTGATAGTTTGACCGGCCACAGCGCAGTCAAATGGGTATCTAATCACTTTTTATAGAGGACTAGGTATAGGGTGGTTCAGATTTTAATGGTTTTTTGGACTACTACTGAATTAAGAACTCTGTTATTACTTATACGGCATATATTTTGTGCTAAAACTATTTCTATATCATCATCTCCCTGGCGTTAGCCCATACACTGTTGGGGTCGGCACTTGATTCAACCCGATGTGGCTGATCACCTGATTTTTATACGAAGCGACTGCCATCTGACCTTCGCAACCTCTTTGACGAGGAAAATCTGTGATCTGGGTTAAACCAGTTGTCAGACTATTTTAGGCCTCCGAATGACCTGTAACGATTGCCAAAGATGATAAATTGGCAACCAGGACCGACGGCTTAACGTGCTCTCCGAGGCACGGAGGGTACTCGGGCGGTCACCCATCCAATTACTGGCTAGGCTTAGTGTTGCTTAACTTCGCTGATCGAATGATATGCGCAATAGTAACTGTGCCACGAGCTCCTCTCATATCAGGTCAGAAAAATATAAACAGTTAAATAAAATTGAAATATCTGTTTGTAATATAAAATTAACAGCTTTTCACTAAATACGTATGAAAGTAAAAATAACGTTACTAACATAAAAGAACCGATTTAAAAAAATAACTCAGTCTATCTGTTCAGGGTTCGACCCAATTGTTATTAAAACCCTCTTCTGTGTTCCTACTCCTAGCGACGCCCCCAATATGAAAACTGTTTAATAATTGCTTAACCTTATAACCTTACCAAAAATATATTATAAATCTTGTACCATATAATAACAGCTTCCTACTTATTTTATCTACGGGATAACATTTAGGAAGCAATTTACAGAAAACTAGCTGTGCCCCGCGGTTTCACCCGCGTAGATTTAGTTTTATATAATACTTTTTTTCGCAATAAAAGGTAGCCTATGTCCTTTCTCAGGATCTAAAGATTGTCTGTGCTAAATTTCATAAAAATCGGTTGAGAGGCTTAAGCGGGAAAGCGTAACAGACAGACAGAGTTACTTTCGCATTTATAATATTAGTAGGGATCTAGAAAATAACTTCTAAATAAGCAAAATATGTGCACAATCGATTAGGTTCACGATTATTACTATCGGCGATGTTCTGTTGATGTACTAAGTATCAGAATGTTAAGCAATTTCT
This sequence comes from Watsonalla binaria, assembly GCA_929442735.1. NCBI lineage: Eukaryota > Metazoa > Arthropoda > Insecta > Lepidoptera > Drepanidae > Watsonalla > Watsonalla binaria. Next base: position 7,766,484 of record OV838932.1, read on the forward strand.
ACTAACCGATATACTTACCTATTCAAGAAAATATTTAATAGTGGGGTCCAGATGCTCATCAACTATTCAAAGAGGTTGCACGTCGTCTGGTAGAAGCTTCTCGTGACAAGCGGGCTGGGGCTTTTCTCGCTCAGAGAATCAGCATTGATATTTAACGTGGCAATGCTGCCAGCCTTCTTGGCACGATCCCGAGAGACACCGATTTGGGCCAAGTTTTCTACTTGTTTTAAGGCACTCGATATTAATAAATTAAACATATTTCTTTAATAGTATTATCTATACTAATATTATAAAGAAGAAAGATTTGTATGTAAGTATTTTTGTATCGAATTGGCTCAAAAAGCACTGGACCGATTTTAAAAATTCTTTCACCATTTGAATGCTACATTATCACTGATTAATATATGGTATATTTTATTCCCGTACGCCAATGGGAACGGGAATTAAGTGGGAACGGAGTTCGAACGTTCGCTAGTTTAGTATATAGTAAATTTTATATAACAATTTTTTTTTAACCGCCTCTATAGTTTGCAAGTGTCAAGCATAATTTGACGTTCCATTTTTGTACCATAAATACTCTTCTAAATCTTCTAAATACCATCTCCAGGTCGGTTTCAGTGTTATTATGTTTCTCCATCTGTAAATTTTTCATTATTAGCCCAAAATCTGGATTAGTGCCTGGTTTATGGCAATAGTTGTAGTTAATGGAAATGTGGGTGCACTATAAAACTCCTCTGCGTACCCCTTCGGGAATACAGCCGTGACCATATTGCATGCATGTTTTTTTTTTGTTTTGTACATTCGTTCCGATTTTTAAAATATTTCGTTTGATAGCATTTTTATCACAGCATAAGTATTTAGACTTATCGCAGGTTACAGTTAGCGTTAGCCCAACTATTCTAATATATAAATATTCAATGGATGAAGTTTCGTACTATATCTTGTCTAGTGGTGTCACCCACCGTCATTACCGTCATCACCATTATTGTAAGGTATCTTTTCAATGACCTTTTAATATTTTGTGTTGATTATATATCAGACATCACTACGACATGTGTCATACTTGAAACAATTAATTTGGGTCAAGAATTTCCAGAATTTAGCAACAAAACTCCAATTTTAAAACTCAAAAAATAGTCGAAACGCAAAAACTAACAGATTACGCCTATTAAAATAATAGATTCATCCGCGCACCCAAGAGATCGGAGTAAAATATGTGATGTCCAACAAGTCGAGTCTTTGACGGAGCAAAAAATATTATAAGTCGATTTAGTTCTTTGTGGAAAAAATAAGGGAATAATTATGGTCACAATGCGGTGGTTAGCGAGGCGGGACAATTAGATTCTGACAGGGCGTGATAAATGGTCGTTTTCGTTTCAACATTCGGGCGCAGTGGAGTCGACAGCAGTACAGTTGCTGGCATGGCTCAGCATCCAATCCATAGAACAGGTGAGAGAGTTAGCAACCAGTATTTATTCACGAGCATTCGAAATGTTGAAATTTTTTAAATATATTTTTGAAAACATCAAAAGAACATATTTATTCGATTTGAATTTTTATATTAAGTCCCTAGAATTTTATGTATTTAGAGGTGCTTTTGCATATATAGGTGCATTTTTGATCCTACTAATATGTCAATGCATATGCAACTAATCGCTTGTATTCCAAGCATGTACTCACATGAACATTACATTTTAATAAATCTTACCCAACTTTTAATGACGCACTGAATAAACATTTTAAGGCCTCTCCACCCCATCTTTATTCCCAAGGTACTTCACTAACAACGCGACCCAAGCTAATTACCAAAACGATCTCTAACCGCGAATTATCAAATTTCTTCCTCGCCCTAGTATTATCACATAAGTCCAAATGTCTCGAGGTGCCGTTTATCAACCAGCCCTTTGAGACCCCCATAAACCACAACACAGCCTTTGACTCACGCCACTTACTTGGTTTGATTGTACGGTCAGAGGTCTTGTTATAATGGTTACTTTAAACCCGACCGATTAAGAGAAAATTGCAAAAGATTATGGCCTCGTCTGGTAATCCTCAAATGTAATTACAAGTTTCCAACTTCAAATGTAGGTATTAATTAGAACAAGCATGATTTAAGACTGGCTATTTTGTGCACTTTTTGTGACCTGTGCGTCTAAAATGGCCACTTTGGGAGAATCATAATGTGATCCGAATATGATTCATCAACGAAATGACAAAATGGTCACATAGGTGCAATTCATGTATGTATGTTTCACGAATGATGAATATTTCGCAATTCGCCAGTTTCACACTTTCCTATGAAGATTCCTAAAATGGTTCACAAAATATGAATTGCTTATACAAATAGCATCTCTTAAGCTTACATCTACAATTAATGTAATCATTCGTGAATCATAATTTGAATTTCACCTAAGTGACCATTTTGTAATTTTGATGATGAATCCTATTCGGATCACATTATGATTATCCCAAAGTGGCCTTTTTAGATTTACTGAGGTGTACAATTAAAGTAATTTGCTTATTATGTCAAATATTTCTGGATTTGGGTTAGCTAATTCTTTAATTGATTCTTTTGTAGAGACTTATTACCAAAGGGGTATTATTGGGTGAGTTTTATAATCTAAATTGATAAATTTATGGATAATAATTATGTAGGAATACATAAGAAATACAAAGCTTTCTTAATACTGTAAAACGTAACGATCATCAAAAAAATATAACAAATCATTACCAAAAATATGAGAATGAATTCTTTGTTAAGCAACCTTCTAAAGTTTTCTTTAGTTAGAATTTTGCACACATTCTTAGCAATGCTATATATAATAAAAAAAAACGTTTCCTCACGATGTTTTCTGTATGTAAAATCACCGCATATAAGTTTTTTTTTAATCTATTTGTCACAGGCCCCGCTTGGAATCGAGCTTGCGTCGCTTTCGTAGCGGGCGACTGCTCAAACCCCGAGGCTATTTATCATGAAGTACGTATTTTTAATTAATTCAAATATACACGGTAAAAACCTTAAGTTATTAACAGGAGAAGTGACCAGGAAATAAACAAATAATGAAACAAGACAAGGCACTTGACATTTAGAGATTTATAAAGCATAGCTTTTTATGTAATTATAATGTAGTGTGTAGGAGCTTTATCCAATTTTAAAAGTAAATGTAATAATACATATTACATACGTATACAAATAGACAAGGATAAGTTTTGAGTGGGTTGGTACTATATCTTATTTTGCATCATCCACATTCACACACTTCTCACATGCACTTTTCTAAAAAAAATATAAAAAAAACAGGGGCCCTACCATGAGCTCTTATTGCCATGATAGTATAACTCCTATTATGAGACAGATGTGTATAAGTATGCCACTGTCACACAGTGGAGCTATGATGGCAATAAGAGCTTATGGTAAGGCCCCAAGTATGATAGATTCTCCCTGGCGTTAAAGTATTCAGTGCCCTAAGTAAGGTTTTGACACGTTCCAACGTCGTCACTTGACCTTGCGTTTTGAACTTTTCTGTATGTTGACGTAAAACTTCCTACACTCGCCGCTTGGGGCTCTTTTGGTCCCTATACAAAATGAGGAACACAAATCTCCCTGGCCTTATCCCATACATTGTTGGGGTCGGCAATTGATTCAACCCGATGCGGCTGTTCACCAGATTTTTGACTTTCTGACCATCTGACCTTCGCAACCCTTTTAACGAGGAAAATCTGTGATCTGGGTAAAACAGTTGTCAGACTATTTTAGGCCTCCGACTGACCTGTAACGATTGCCAAAGATGATAAATTGGCAACCGAGACCAACGGCTTAACGTGCTCTCCGAGGCACAGAGAGAACTCGGGCGGTCACCCATCCAATTACTGGCTAGGCTTAGGGTTGCTTAACTTCGCTGATCGAATGACATGCGCAATAGCAACTGTGCCACGAGCTCCTGTTTTTGTGCGCGCATAACGTATCTATACTTTTAATATCTGCTTAGTTGCACCATAGCCGCCACCACAAGAGCCGTGGTGGCTTTGAGGTTTGAGCAGTCGCCTGCTACGCAAGCGGCGCAAGTTCGAATCCCAGCGGGGCCTGTACTAATGAGTTTTTCTAAAAAACTTATGTACAGTGATTTCATACTACGTGCTTTACGGTGAAGGAAAACATCGTGAGGAAACCTGCATATTTCTGAGAAGTAATACAATGACGTATGTAAAGTGTCTGAGGCGGCGATGGACTCACCATCTGTCACGTTGGCACTTAATCATCTTGTGTGAAAAGTGGGTGTTGTGATTACAACACCTCAGCCTACCCCTTCGGGGAATACAGGCGCGAGCATATGTATGTATGTTGCACCATAAGCGTACTTATTACGCCGAACTAGCTCCACCAAAGCCAATAGGCAATTTCAAACTTTTTCCGTCGCCTTCTATCAAGTAACTATAGTCCCTCGTCCCCTAAGACAGTGTATAAGACATTTAATTACTAGCAGATGAATAATTCATCGCCTGCGCACCGTGACGCGAGCGGTCAAACCGTCGCGATTCTATATCACTTCTGCTGTTTGTGTGAGTGTGGTTTGAGATCGGGAGCGATAAGTGACGCGAGTGAATGTCTTTTGGTGAATCTTATACTTTTGAACGAGCAATTCTATATATAGAATCTGTAACGCCATAGATAGTATAGTCGTCAATTCAAATGTATTTTTATAGTTCTCTTTTGTTTGATTCTGGAATGGTGTCATGTGATGTCGTGTGCTACGCTCATGTGTAAAATAAAATAAACGTGAAAAGCTGTGAGAACTTAAATTTATTGCAAGGGGTTGAAATCCCCAATACAAATCTGAATATATATAGATTCTGAATCTAGACAACGGCGCCATTGATTTTCATGAATTTTTGTATGTAAGGGATTTAGGAGGCGATAAATTGATCTAGCTAGCAGAAAACATCGCTTTGACCATATTTTTAGGCAATGAAAAATCTCCTATAATATCATTACAATACGAAAGTAAATTTCAACAACATCTGTCTAGTTATGTTTGCATATCATATCATTGCCAGGAGCTACTTGTGTAGATTTTTAATTCCATATGTCTTTATCTTTTATTTAATCCGAAATTGTATAAGCTTTCTTCATCAGTACATTTATCTTAAATGTATCATAATTTAACTCATTTATTGGCATAAGCTATGTATTCTGTAGGGTTGGCAATGGTCAAGTGCTCTCTGTAGTTTAGCGCAATATCTAGGAAGCATTCAGAACAAAATGCTTATATATAATAAATTATTTCAAATAACCACTGATTTGAACGACCACATTTCAGTATCAAATGGAAGCAATAGTGATGTAACTTTCTCGCAATTATTCCAAATTTAAAAATGAGTCAGCCCAAAAATGAAAATGGAATTCTTGGAACAATATTCAAATCTAACTAAAAAAATAATAATGCGAGCTTGTCCCCGGGCAGGAATCACTCGAGTCAAACATCGAGTCGACTGTTAGACATACTCGTATTCGAGCGAAATTTTTGACATTCCGTCAACGCCCTCAAAGGTGATCTGTAAAGATTGGTTTACTTGGAGCGATTTTAACAAGAAATATATACTTATTATTTTTGTTTATCTAACAAAATATTAATATAATACACGGAATAGTAATGAAATTATAGTTTATGAATTGTCAGTTACTCCGATGAAAACTCAAAACAATAATGTAATAAATGCATATTTCCAAAAGGAAGGATAGGCGACATGATAAGCTAAGTAACTTATGATGAGTCCATCGCCACCTCAGGCACTAATACGTCTTTGAAGTTTTTCTCAGACCTATGCAAGTTTGCTGACAGTATAACAATAATATTAGTATTTACCCGCGCAGACTTCATTGTATGGGTGCCCGCGAACCCTAATATATTTTTTAAATTAATTGTAGCCTATGTTACTCCTTATAACATTAGCTATCTACCAGTGAAAGTCCCGTTAAATCGGTTAAGCCTTTTCGGAGAGTAGCCAAAACAGACAAACGGACTTTAAAAAACGAAAAAATTAAAAATTGGTTTTTCTATCTGGGTATTGTGTATACTTTCATAAATATAGATATAGATTTAGATATAGATTTTACTTGCGATTATTAAACCTTTACCGCCATGTAAGCCGGACATTAGTAAGTCTCCGAGTCCCCTCGGCGATGGCTTCAGATTTGCATAATAACACCGCACCGACTTTTTACGGCCCGGGGGCGCGGAGAGCCACGTTTTTTGACAAATTCCTACCTTTGTTGCGTGGGATTACATGAATTGTTACTGGATGCTTTATTGAGTTCGGAATTGGGAAGGACATTGAGGATTTGCGTATTGTTTTATTGGTGAAATTCACAAAATATTTGCTTATTATTAATAAAATTTAAGTGTCTGTTTGTAATTCCCAATTTACACCTTTTGAGTAAATGTAAATGTATCGGTGCCGAGACGTGGTCTCTAACTGTAGGCCTCTTGAATAGGCTCAAAGTCACTCAGCGTGCCATGGAAAGAGCTATGCTTGGTGTCTCGCTACGAGATCGAATCAGAAATGAGGAGATCCGTAGACGAACTAAGGTGACCGACATAGCCAACCGGGTTAGCAGGCTTAAATGGCAATGGGCAGGCCACATTGCTCGAAGGACTGATGGCCGCTGGGGAAGTAGAGTTCTCGAGTGGAGACCACGTACCGGCAAGCGCAGTGTAGGGCGCCCCCCCGCGAGATGGACGGACGATCTGGTCAAGGCCGCGGGGACCCGCTGGATGCAGGCCGCTTCCAACCGGGTGAGGTGGAAATCATTGGGAGAGGCCTATGTTCAGCAGTGGACGTCCTATGGCTGATATGATGATGATGATGATGAGTAAATGTATATGAAAGTATACACAGTACCGAGATAGAAAAATATATATATTTTTTAATTTACTCTGTCTGTCTGTCTGTTTGTTCTAAACTTTTAGATAGTTTATGTAACTGAGAGAAACTTAGGCTACATTTATTTGAAAAAAAACAAGGGTTCCGCTCTCTACGCACGCAAAACCGAGGGGCACAGTTAGTATTACTAGCCCGCAACTTCGTCCTTGTGGACGAAGGATGATGGTTATTTTGAACTAACGCTAACTTTATTACACGCGAATTTAACAATAAACAAAGAAACGACGAAAGATATATTCAAATTTATAATACATTATTAAAATATAACAACCATGTTGTTATAATGTATTACATAAACACGCACAAGCAAAAGCTTGCGTGCATTGTCAATTAACACACCAACACACAAGTAATTAACACAGACCACTGAATGTGTATAATGCTCAATCTAAAATAATCTAGCGGTAATTGCCGAGAAGTACCAAGCTAGGTAGACATAGAAAAAACATTGGACCACAGAGTCACGTCACGTATGGAGACTCCGTTACACATTTCAGTGCAATCAACACATATCTACGACAGCTTTTGCAACCACTACCACACAACCACCACAGTACAAATTGCTTTACAAGCAGTAAGGAATTTAGGCCTATTTATACACCTATAGACATACATATGCTCACAAATATTTGTAATATTTTAGTTATTATAATTGACAATTGAGCATTTGTGCTGTGTCCATGGGCTTATATTCATGAGATATAAATACTGTAACCAAAAACATTGTATAATATATATTTTTTTAAAAGAGTAATTGTTGAGTTTCTTGCCGGGTTCTTCTCAACAAAAGCAACCTTCCGAACCCGGTGGTAACATTTATAATCATGTATAATGTATTTTGTGTCCTTCTGACGATTTGAAAGTACTTCGTAAGAAGTCTAATCAAATAAAGATATTTTGATTTTGATTTTGATTTTATGCTCACGCCTGTATTCCCCGAAGGGGTAGACAGAGGTGTTGTAATCACAACACCACCGAAGATGATTAAGTGCCGACGTGACAGATGGTGAGTCCATCGCCGTCTCAGACACTTTACATACGTCATTGAATTACTTCTCAGACATATGCAGGTTTCCTCACGATGTTTTCCTTCACCGTAAAGCAACCCGCTGGGATTCGAACTTGCGTCGCTTGCGTGTATACCTGTAGAGATATATAAAATGTATCAGTCTATTTGTAATTCCAAAATAACATATTTTCACTAAATGCATATGGAAGTATATACGGTACTGATATAAAAAAAGTTTTTTTTTTTTTTTCTTTGTCCTTCTATCTGCTAATCTCCGATGTGGCTGACTGATTTTAACGGGACTTTCACTGACAGATAGCTATTATTACAAGTTCCTTAGGCTACATTTATTCAAAAAAAAGCATTAGGGTTCCTCGGGTCACCCATGAAATTAACTCTACGCGGATAAAACCGCGGGGCGGGGCATATCTATTTTTTTTAAATAATAACTTTCGCTCCATTGCGAAAGATGCTCCAAGCGTGAGGGTTGACAACCTTAAAAATTTTGCGGTTCACTCTTTTATTCACTGTCAAAATTTTGAACATTGTCGTTTTGAAGTTTGGACGTGACACCCCGTTTTACGCTTCAGCTATTCTATTTATAATCTGTACCCCTATCGCGAGTTTGCTATCGTTTTCCTTATCTATACTTGCTAGAGTCTTCGTCGAATATTTGTATAAGAAATTGTGCAGCGACTCCCAGCGTGACGTTAACTATAATATGTCATACAAATATTGTCGGTGACGATAGCTATATAGATTACGAAAACAATACAAAACTCGTGATAGGGGTACTGATCAATGTGCGCGCCTGTGTAAGTATGTCAATTTGAAAGATTAGTTCCTAGATTCCTTACTACTTGTAAAGCTTATATTTATACTGTGCACCCATTGTGGCAATACGGAATCAACAACCGTGACCACTCACCACTGACACTCACTCGTTGCTAACCAATGTACATTACACGTCCAACAACTCTACAAGCAACGTTTTTTTCAAATACCTAAGAATTAAAATCCAACGAATTCAAATATAGAAACAGAAAAAGTTAAGGTTGTACAACTGGCCAATGCTAAACTCAAAGTACCGCAGATTAACAATATAAAGAACAATGAAATTGAAGAGACTGCAGCAAGCGATAATTTGTCTTCGAAAGGAAATTGCGCTGTGGCATGTACAAAGAAGTTTATGCTACGCTGATTTTGTCGCTGCGATGTAATTGTTGGTAGCTGGTCGTCCAATGACGGGCTATAGAGGCACAATGAAGAGGTACATAGTCGGGTATATAGAGGTAACGCAACATAGTGATTTGCTGTGTAATTTTCCGGTAGGTGACTCCAACAATAGGTGTCTTCGCGTAAACAAAAGATCTGAGCACGCATTGTTCTCGATTTAGATAAATTTGAAAGACAAGAGTCACTATAATAATGATATATCGCATAGAACATAAAGGGAATTTATAACGACATCTGCTACAATATGCACCTTCAGAGATGAGTTTGATACAATATACGATACTAAAATTATATAGGTATAACGTAACGGGATCTCGATATTGGGAACTACCTGACTAGCGTCTGTACCTGCATTTAACAAAAGATTGCAGCCAAATAATGTTATCCTTGAGTAGTATTGTGTTCTTGCGGTGAGTTAGGTCGCCAGTGCTCTATGGGTGGAGGAGTAGGAGGCACTATGTGTCATTATATAAGCACTGAATGACACTTGGTGTTTCAAGCCTTCATAGTTTATGACTGCAGTAGACGCTTATCACCAGGCGAACAGGTGACAGGAGATCTGTCAGAAGCCCACGTCTTATAATGATATTTTTAGTCTAGATTATAAGACATCAATAACATACATAAGTACATACAAATGCTCACGCTTGTATTCCCCGAAGGGGTAGGCAGAGGAGTTTCAATCACAACACCCACTTTTCACCGAAGATGATTAAGTGCCAACGTGACAGATGGTGAGTCCATCGCCATCTCAGACACTTTACATACGTCATTGAATTACTTCTCAGACATATGTAGGTTTCCTCACGATGTTTTCTTTCACCGTAAAGCATGTGGTGTGAAATCACTGTACATAAGTTTTTTTTTTTAGAAAAACTCATTGGTACAGGCCCCGCTGGGGTTCGAACTTGCGTCGCTTGCGTAGCAGGCGACTGCTCAAACCTCAAGGCCACCACGGCTCTTTTTCAAGATTAATAACATCAGATGTAAAGTGTTTTAGTAGATTTGAAGTCCGATTATCTCTACATATGGTATACATACGATGTTTTTCGTATAGAAATAGCCTTTAAACTAATGGTGGATAGGCATGTGTGTTGGGTATGAAAGTTGCGGGTAAAATACCATATTTTATATACTTCAGCCAACTATTTCATGTCAAATAACGCAATGACTTTTTCAATCGAAAGTTGCAATCAACTGAATATTTTCCGCCCCGTAAACTTATAGGCCCCTGTCGACTACAAAGCATAGTTATCTTCACCAATACGCCACACTATCCGATTAATTCCAATAAAGCATATTGGTAACGCAATTAATTAATCAGTGTGATGTTTTTAATGAAATAAATAGCTATTTAATTGCTAGTACTATTAAAATTCACCCTCACACTCATAGTGACGGCTATAATATGCAAAAGTGTCAAAAACAAACACTTACCAAACAATTTTCTATCATTAACAGCCAATTAGTATTAAGCCTCATTTAGGCTTGAACTTGCAATCAGCAAACACGGAGAAGGCTTTCATTAGCAAAAGATGTTCGCAATCACGGAATCAAAACTAACAAGCATTGACTTTCTACAAATTGCCGTTAAAACGATCTTCACTAATTGACGGGCGACAAAACGCTTGCGCAACCAACAAATTCATATGATTTCTATTGATTTCCTTCTTTCAAAACAAGTGACATGTGCGAGTATTGGTCATACTTAGTATTGGAAAAAGTATTGATGAGTTAATACTTTTTCAAATACATTTTTTTTGACATTTGCTTGTGAGACAGGCGTTGTAAATGAGTGTGTTGATTAATAACATGTAAGTTGGGAAATAAGTTGTAGAGCTCGTGGCACAGTTGCTATTGCGCATATCATTCGATCAGCGAAGTTAAATAACCCTAACCCTAGTAGTTGGATGGGTGACCGCCCGAGTTCCCTCCGTGCCTCTGAGAGCACGTTAAGCCGCCAGTCCCGTTTGCAAATTTATCATCTTTGGCAATCGTAAAAGTGTTGGGATAAGGCCAGTGTAATGATGGGAAATAAGGTGGCATTATTTTTTACCCCTTTAGAAAACGAATACCTATCTCATTCATAGATATTCAGGACACTGCTTGTCATACTATTTTCGTTTCCATTTTTGCGATATAAAAAAAAATATTTGAGCCGTGGTGAACTCGGGGTTAGAGCAGTCGCCTGCTACGCAAGCGACGCAAGTTCGAATCCCAGCGGGGCCTGTACCAAAGAGTTTTCCTAAAAAACTTAAGTGCAGTGATTTCACACCACGTACTTTACGGCGAAGAAAAACATCGTGGGGAAACCTGCATATGTCTGAGAAGTAATTCAAGGACGTCATTCGGTGAAATGTGGGTGTTGTTCGGGAACCCTTATGGGATGGCTTGAGCATATTTATATTATTTTTCTACGATGTTTTAGTGTATGGTTCGTGGCTATAGGCTTGCCCTTTATTCAGGGATCCTAAATATAGCTGGCGTAATGTGGATGTATTATAAGTACCTACTTCGCTTTCCCTTTGGGGAGTAAAGGCGTTAGCATATGTATATATGTTTATAGTTGACGCAAGTGAAACCATGGTTATTATATACACACAATCAGAGTAATCTTTTAAAGTAATAAAAATCGGTATTTAATAACAAGCAACATCCTCATTTAAGACACAGCACAGATGTTATGATGCCTACCAATAAAACCTTTATTCACGCACAATTCTATCGACAGTTAACATCGATAGGTACCTATCGAATGCTACTTAATTGCACACGTTACTATTGAATCGAATATTTTTATCGATTTTCGGAACAGCGATCGAAATTGATAACTTTTAGGAATATTTTAATTATTGTCTCTAAATATATTGTTACCAATTCCCAAAGAAGAATGCCGTATTTTTATAGGGTCATAATCTATAAGTTTAAAAAATATTCATAACTGTTTTGAACATATTTAGTAATTATTATTAGCCTGTCGTGTCCCACTGCTGAGCAAAGGCCTCCCTTCCATTTTTTCCAACTTTCCCCGTCAGGCAGTCCTCTCCCTATCGCTCCTGAAAGCATCAAACACATCCCGACATCTCCTCCGAGGGTTTGGCAACATACTTATTCAAATACAGTAATCTTAGTATCCAATACAAGACTATCTATTATAAGGGTCCGCAAAAAAAATATCTATATCTATACATACATCTATACAGATGAATAAAATTGAAGTGTCTGTTTGTAATTCCAAAATTACACCTCAAAAGGTGAGGTGTTAGTCAAAACTAATCAAATATGAAAGTATATACGGTACTGATATCCAATAGAAAAACCAATTTTTAAAATTTTGCTCTGTCTGTCTGTTTGTTCCGCCTAATCTCCGAAACAGTTGGACTGATTTTAACGGGACTTTCATTGACCGATAGCTAAGTTACTCCTTGTAAACTTAGGCTTTTATTTAAAAAAAACATTTAAGGTTCCGAGGGAATTAAATTAAATCGACGCGGGTGAAACCGCAGGGCACAGCTATTTATACAATAAATATAATACATAGATAACATTTATAACATTATAAGCCTAGTTTCTTTGCCAGAGAAAGTATATAAATATATAAACCGAGCCTAACTTCACAAAACTCCATAACAAAACATCTCAATGCTAAAGTCCGATATGAAAACGCTAACTTAAACCTGTTGTACGCAATTTGAATTAATGGATTTGTCATCGCAATTAATTTTATAGGAATTAATATACGAGCGGCGAAGCCAAAGAGGTATTTTATTTTATTTTTTTATAAATTGACATATAATGGACAGCGGACGATCCACGGTGACTGAGAATTGATTGACAAATTGCGTGACGAATCCAAAATAGGTGGATTTCTTTAGAGTGTGGCTGTTGTAAAAGTCGCCAGTAAAAATTTGGGGCCATTAGTAAAGCGTGAGCGGGAGCGCAAGCGACGGCGAGCAGTCTTGCAATGTACAAGTAAGGTTAATATTGCTCATATGTTATTACTTTGACGTTTATCTCTGCGTCTGCCTGAGGCAACGTACGTCCCGAAAGGACCGGTATTGATCTAGATTATTAAGTTTTATTAGAAATCTACCGGAAATCACGCGGATTCACCTGCATAGTTCCCGTTTAAAGTGGGAGTACGGAGATAAAATATAGCCTATATTAATTAGTAATCATTTAACATTCAAGAATTTTTAATTCGGTCTCGTACTTTTTGAGCCAATGCCTTAAAAACATACATACAAACCTTTCTTCTTTATAATATTTTTAGTATATTAGTATAGATTACACAGAGCACTCATTTGTATGACCTCAAACTCTTATTTTATTACTAGCAAATTTAGTTTTCGGTTCGTGAGTCGAAGAAACTAATCAAAGAGTTTGTAAGTTGAGTTGCTTGAACGCGCTAATCTCAGAAACAACTATTCCGATTTGAAAAAAATATTTCAGTGTTAGATAGCCCATTTATCGAGGATGGTTATATAGGCCGTATATCGCTACGCTAAGATCAATCGCTGGTTAAAGTAAGCTTTAGCCCACAGTTATTATTCCACCCGGAGGCAGAAGCTAATATTATAATACACATGGAACTAATCATCTCTGCCGAAATTAAAATAATTTGTTGATAGGGATTAAGTTGCAATGGTTTTCTGTCCTCCAAAGTCGCTGGTTCCGTGGCCACGGTCAATAGTTATAAACCTCTGTAGTTAACGGTTTAAAGTTCTCACGACAGTCGTGTTCATTATTATTCAATCTGTTTTATTGAAAGTCGAATGCCGACTTTGATCGTCAAAGCCTTATGTCAATTTCACTATAACGACATTAAACGAATGTCTTTTACTGATTCCAATAGTAATTGTTATTTTTGGTTGGTGGTTATTAGCGGCATTTCAATACATCTCGTATTTTTAATTACTGGCATAAGATTTGTATCCGTTGTAATTTTTAATTATGAATATTAAAATATGTAGTTTTATAGACACCAATGTCTTAATCGATGTAAATAAAATCTCGTTTGCGGCTTAGATGTGCCGCTCATTTACCCGAAGGAGAGTCATAGGACATGATATATAAATATGCAATATAAAGAAAAACATAGGATAACAGAAAACGAAGCAATTTTTTCCTTTATATAAATATATAAATAAAATAATATGCTTAGTTAGAGCCATGTTGTTTGCAGACAAAATGTTTAACATTTTATTAATATTTACATACCCAAAATGGGTGAAATATGCTATGTACATTTTATTTTAAACAACATTTTTAGTGACCATATTTCATGTAAATAAATTATTCTTATTTAATTCTAAAAACCTCATATAAAATTTAACTATAATCCTTGAAGATACTTCAAGTTTTTTTATACGTGTTTCCCGAATAGGTAGTCAGAAGTGTACTTGATGCCAACTATGATCGTTTGCAGCGCGTATTAAGATTTTAGCTTTCACGTTTAATTTTATGGTATTAAAATGTAACGGCAAAGCTCAGAAGTTCTTAATATGGTCTGCTTCAACCGATGATGGTAGGCCCCCCTTATAGAACACCCAAAATTTTCCCGGTGGTGTTTCAGACTCATGTAATATGGTGCGAGCCTATTGCCATTAGCCTGGTACTAAGCTACTGGGAAATCACAGATTCTATAAAAATAAAAATAATATGCTCAAGGCATATCAGAAGGGTCCTGAAGGGGTAAGCAGAGGCGTTGTAACAACAACACCCACATTTCACCGAATATTATAGAGTACCAACGTGACAGAGGGTGAGTCCATCGCCGTCTCAGCACTTGACATCAGCCTTTGAATTACTTGTCAGATATATTCAAGTTTCCTGACGTTGTTTTCGCGTGGTATGAAATCATGCAGTGAGAAAGTTTTTAGAAAACCTCATTGGTACAGGCCCCGCTGGGATTCGAATTTGCGTCGCTTGAGTAGTAGGCGCGTGCTCTAACCCCAAGGCTACCACGGCTGCTACCACAACTTAATATACATTCTGTCCAGCAATATGGTCGTGGCAATGGAACGGATAACCAAACAGATGCTTCCGCATTTATAATTTAAGTCCATAGACAAGAGTAAAACTTATCCATACAGTTTTCAGACTAACAAAAAAACATTAAAGTGACGCGGCTATGTGACTAGTATATAATTTAGTAATATTGTGAAGGTTCATTATAGTGATTATAATGTACCAGGAAAACATCGTAGCCGGATCCTTCATACATCCTTCACGAACAATAATCACACATGTAATTTGATGTCAATCGAACGAGCGACGATCTTTGACATTGAATCAGAAATCCATTGATGGCGAGAAAAAAAGATAATTTGACAAAAAGCTCACCGGTCACGAGTTGTGATTACGATTGATTATTGAGGTACTATAATGATTACCGGTGACCAGTTTTTAGGGCTACCCCTAAGGCGTACCGAACGTCTATGTGCTCACATGCTTATTATTAGAATTCCGTACATCGATAGAACGTAGCTCATGTCAAACGGTGGTCTCTGCTTAACCCCATAGGATATAGGCGTTAGTATACTATTTATTTATGTATACAATATTTTTATTGCACTCCGTAATTGATATGCAACAAAGAATTTATTTTAAAAAAAAAAATCAATAATACTTTGCAACGCCTTAGAGTTTTTAGGATACAGGTAACAGTAGGGAGATAGATGGACTTTATGACAATTTTACAGTAGGTATAAAATAAGAAGAATATAAAGCATTTAACATAAATAAAAAACAGTCAATTAATCGTTTTTCACACAAGTTCCAAGTGTTCCTTAAGTGTTTAATGATTAAACGAACTTACCTGTAAGTGAAGTTCTATCATAATTATGCGAGCGCCTCGTCCAAAAAGATTTAATCTTGAAAAAATAATGAATACATAAGTTATTTGATTTGATACACTTTTATTCATCCAAATCAGACAGGCTGTTATCGAGTAATCAGTGTTAAGTACATAACTAGAAACAAAATGCACCTAAATCGCAACGGTACTTCAAAAAAAATAATATTATGTTGATCAAGCCTTTGAGGGTACATAACTAAAAACTAGCAAATACATGATTTTTTTCAATCAGGAATCAAACCTATGACCTCGACATCTTAAGCCGAACTACCGATGATAAAATAAACTTTGATATTATCTCCTATATATGATATTGTATAGATAACCTTACACGTAGACGACCATACAAAAGATTGCCTTCGCGTCAAACCTATTACTGTATGTAATTAGAGGCACAAATGATAAATATATTAAAAGTTTATTTTGGTAGGCAATGCCAATTTATCTATTTATTGATCCACTAACTGTGCTCCGCGGTTACATCTCCGTAATGGGTGTCTTTATTGCGCGTAGCCCGAGATTAGTCTAGTCTTAATTTAAGCCATGTTTTGGAATAATCTATACATCTAAACAGCTTTTATACAAAGATAAATAAAATTTATTTGTCTATTTGTAATTCCAAAATTACAGCTTTTCACTAAATGTATATGAAAGTATATAAGGTACTGAAAAGAATAAAACCTGTCTGTCTGTCTGTTTGTTTATTCCGGGTAATTTCCGCAACGGCTGGGCCGATTTTAACGGGACATTCACTGGTAGGTAGCTAGTTTTAGAAGGAGTAACTTAACTTTTATTTAAAAAAAACAAAAAGGTTCCGCGGGTCACACATGAAATTAAGTCTATGCGGGTGAAACCGGGGCACAACTAGTTTTTAAATAAAAGTAGACTAAGTCTGCTTTATATGCAAGTGAAAGTTTAGTTAAAATCGGCCCAGCCTTTTAAGACATTAGCCGAAACAAACAAACAGGTAGACAGATGGACGGACAGATAAGCAGATATTCTTTTAAATTTATTTTAGTTCCGTATTTAGGTATATATTGTCGTATTCATTTAGTAAAAAGGTGTTAATTGGTAATTAAAACAGACAATAACTTTATTTTTTCTGTATGTATGTATAACAGCTGTATTACAAAATATGGCTTAAAGCAATACTAGACTAATCTCGGACGAAAATGAAGTTCATCCCTTTTAAGATTAGCACTCATGTATGAAACTATTTGAAAATTTCAAGCTGTCATAACAGGTCCTTACCGAAGTATATATTATTAGTGAATCCATACAAACAAAGTGTCCGTTTGAATGCGATCTTCATAATAGAAGCACTGAGTTTGAACCTGTACCCACCCAGTGACAGCCGCCGGCAGCGCGGCACAATGGCGATTGTTCCTCGATCTGATACCGAGCGCTCCTCCTCACAGAATTATGCCTTATTATTTATTGTAAGACATATTATTCATTACAAGTTCACGTGAAGGGTTAAACCCTTCCATACCGTAGGGACTTATGTAGCTTTGTATCATATTGTTCTTAAAATATTGCTAATCTAGCTGTGGATCGCTGTTACATGCGCGTACACTTAATTTCATGGGCTGTATATTTATATCGCGGAACCCTATTTTTTTAATTAAGTTAAAATAAACCTTGTAACATCAACGTATCTGCCAGAAAAATCTGCCTAGCCGTTTCAATGACTGGCCGTAACAAACAAATACACAGACAGACAATCATTAAATGTATGTAAAAGTATATCATATTTTTACATGCATTTAGTGAGCAGCCGTTAATTTGGAATTACAAAGACATGTGAGACAAATAAAGATTCGATTTGAACTTGATAAACTGACATCAGAAATGCTTGAAATGCAATATGCTATATTCCCCCAAGGGGTAGGCAGAGGTGTACTTATAGTACACCCACATTTCGCTAAGTTTAAGTCCCATATAATAGAGCGCGAGGATATTGCCATTAACGGCACTTATCCAGACTCTGGGCTGCTATAGGAAAACTACAGATGGGAAACCCAATTATACTGTCTAAGCGGTTCGATGTGATAAGCAATAATCGATATATAGATAATAAGAGTTGGACTGATATCTAAATTCTTAATAAGTAAAAAACATACAAACAGAGACATACTCATAAAATTTCAACTGCGCTTTCAAAGTACTCGTTCTTATCTCGTGAAGGGAATGTTCCTCTGAAAAGAGGTACATGGATATCGTTGGTAGGATAGTACAGGTTTAGAGGCCGAAAGACAATCACTCACACATACATACATACATAAGCTCACGCCTGTATTCCCCGAAGGGGTAGGCAGAGGTGTTGTAATCACACCCACTTTTCACCGAAGATGATTAAGTGCCGACGTGACAGATGGTGAGTCCGTCTCAGACACTTTACATACGTCACTGAATTACTTCTCAGAAATATGCAGGTTTCCTCACGATGTTTTCCTTCACCGTAAAGCACGTGGTGTGAAATCACTGTACATAAGTTTTTTAGAAAAACTCATAGGTACAGGCCCGCTGGGATTCGAACTTGGGTCGCTTGCGTAGCAGGCGACTGCTCAAACCTCAAGGCCACCACGGCTCTCTCAATCACTCAAAAACTTATAATACCTACCCTCTAAAAAATCCAAGTTCATCGTGAAAATATCGTCACTAAATACACGAAACCCGCTTACTCTAAAGCCCACAGATGGAATAGCTTAAGATAAGACCTGTCGACAAGTTTAGAGAACACCTTCGCAGGGTTTAGAATAAATCTGAACTATCTACTGCCGCGGACACGTGGTGAAAGTTCACTTGCATATCGAGCCTGCAGGCTGCGCTCTGTGCGGACTCACGATCGTACAACGATACGGATTTTTTTTAAACTTAAAACCTTAATACGTGTGACTTTATGCTGTAGCTTGAATGAAGATTTATGAAATTTCAGCCGCGTTATTTTGTAAGGTTTCTCAGTGTCACACTCGACATCGAGTGTCAGTTTCAAAGATACGAAATTGAACTTTATCTAAGTATGTATTATGTACCTTACAATGTCCTATGATTCGAACCGACGCTCGACGTGGAGTTCGACGCTGAATAATGCGGCAGTCCAGTTTTTCACCAAGCTCACATTGAAGGAGGCGCGAAGAAATCCGAGGTTTGAAAAAAAATTAAACGACATCAAGAAGGAGTTAACCAATTCCAACCGCTTCGAAGACCATTAATTGAGATTCTATTTTTTGCAAATAGTTTGGAAATTTTATAACTGTCGTGGAATACCACACTAAAATAAAATAATTTTAAAATCTGCCTTAAAATATTTCGCTTTAACACCTCATATCGTTTAAGTATCGTCTCTCATTATACGCCCGTCGGCTCAGCATTTCTACAAGTGCGCAGGACAAGCGATAGGCCATTAAGGATTTATTGCCAACAGATTGCTATCATTACGCCTACCCGGCCGGATTATGTTGTTTCAATACGTTATTACTAACTTACATGCAGCTATCGGCAGGTAATGTATTATATTATGTTGCATTATAATGAGCTGTACGTATACGTAATTAGGACGACAATGATATGAGAGTATTTACGCGTGACAGTTAACATTTATATGCAGATCACCGGATACTCAGGTTGTTGAATGAACTCTCTAGGTTTCCACAAGCACATACATATGGAGCGCATTTGGAGCTCTTAAAAAAATATTTAAATCCTTACAGGTTTAGTAAGGCACTGTTTAAGCTTACAGAGGTTTGTAAGTATTGCAAGGGTCTATAGTCGGCGGTGACCACTTACTGTGTCGGCGGTGGGCTGCATGCTTGTTGGCTTCATTGAACACACAAACGAACAGACGGACAGGCAGAGAAAATTGGGCTTTTTATGTAAGTACAGTAACTATATACTTTCATAATATGCATATTATGCATCTAGTAGTTATTTTGGAATTTCACACAGACCCTTCAATTGTAATTTATCTGTATATATGCAATTGTTAGGTAGAAGTAAAAAAATATGTAAGCAGTAGAACCGACTTGTAGAACCTAAAATGTTCGTGACTCTAGTACTGCTAAGGTTTATACACTACAGTAACCGCTTACTTGTATCTGTGTGTGACACCGCAGGGCACAATTTTTTTGTATATACATATTTTATTAAGACGTTAAAGAACTTTGTTTTTTACTAGTAATATAATACGTTGTTTTTATAATCGAATTTGGAAAAACCATGTTTTGATGTCAATTATAATAAGACAAAAAGTGTACTTTGAACGTTGTTAATTAAAAGCAACAAAATTATAATGTCAGTTATTTTGTCAAATTAATTTCATGATTTTAGAAGATTCTTAAAATATATCTTTTTAGTGAATAGCATTAGGAGTAACTTTGCGGAAGTTCATGTTTATGGTTACAAAAGAGTAGAAAATAATACAATGCTTTATTCCGTCATTATTATACAAATGACAGACATCCTAGTGAATTACAGTCCAGTATGCGCTGGGGGTCCACCAGCCTGCGGACGCCCGTCTAATATGCCTGCAGCACGCTTTTGCTGTATGGGCCCAGGGACCATGCTTGCGAATACACATGAACTGGCCCAGTCTCATGGAACCATTCTGGCCAGTCGCTTGCAAGAAAATTTTTAATGTGTAAACTCGCCTCATCATTATCTCACTGGCCTTATCCCATACATTGTTGGGGTTGGCACTTGGTTCAACCCTACATCAGATTTTTGTATGAAGCGACTGCCATCTGACATTTAACGACACTAGTTGTCAGACTATTTTAGGCCTCCGACTGGCCTGTAACGGCTTAACGTGCTCTCCGAGGCATGGAGGGAACTCGGCCACCCATCCAATTACTGGCGAGGGTTAGGGTGGCTTAACTTCACTGATCGAATGATATGCACAATAGTAACTGTACCACGGTCTCCTCTCGTGTGCACTCGCATACTGATCAGATATTGTATGGACCAGTTGCCTCTTAAGAAAAAAATGCTCGATATTAAAATCATTTAACATAACGTTTTAATGGGCCGTACAAGGCTTCACCGGTCCCTTAAGAAAGTTCTTTTAATTGCGGCCCAATGAAGCGAGTGTAATGCCCCCGGTCCCCGCGATAACACACTTAGCCCCCAATCAATAAAGGACAACAACTGCCAGAGGGCAAGTCAAGTTGCCCTTTACGTGATGGTTTTCTATATTTGCTTCTATTTATCTATTGCTTTTGGTGGAAAAATAAAGGAAAGATACTACATAAGTAATATTCCCTTTCTCAGGTCTTATGTCTCAACCTAGGTGTATGACAAAATTGATTCGTTTAGTCATGTACGGCGTTATTAAGTCCCAAACTAAAGCAACATTTGAAAATGAAAATAATTGATGTAAATGTTCTTCACTTGCAAAGGACCTTCCTTTGAAAATGTTTTTCAAAACAGAGGGCCTTGGAACTAGTCTGTCTGATGATAAGCGGTTCCAGTTACCAAATAACACTTGATTTTGGACCTTATGTTGAGGGGGTTCATAATGCTAGCAGCATAAGAAGAAAATCTCCGTATTGCTAAATATTGTAAGGACTGTGATGGACTTTATTATTTTTACCATTTCCTAGCTTCTACCCGCGATATCGTCCACGCGGAATATTTCATTGGAGCTCCGCTGTTTTTGGTCGAAGCGTGATGATATACAAACTCTGGAATAATGTACCAGATAAATATTGTAAGTAGTCTCATGGACACTGTACTTTTGCTACAATTCTTAATATCTATTACTTTTGATCTTTGTTTGACTGGCTCGAGTCGTCGTGCTCACTAAAATGCCTTTGCTTGCAGTGGCATCTAAGTAGAACTACTAGATTTTTAATTATGTAAATTTTATCGCCATTTGTGCATTGGAACTGTGTCCATGAGCTTATGTTTCTTAAGCGATTTATTTTGTACTCTTAAAATTGTATATTATTATTTTGAAAAGAGTAATTACTGAGTTTCTTGCCAGGTTCTTCTCAGTAAAAGCAACCTTCCGAACCTGGCGGTAGCATGTATAATCTAGTAAATTATGCCATTCTGACGATTTGAAAGTGCTTTGTAAAAAGTCTAATCGAATATAATATTTTTGACTTTGACTTTGACTATAGTCTTCTTCAGTAAATGGGCTATCTAATAAAAAAATTGTGAATCGAACCAGTAGGTAAAGAAGCGTTATTCAATGTATGGAAATTACACAAATCAGGCACGAGACATTTTGTACCACAACCCATTAAGGAACTAAATCTTGCATTATTTAAGAAGCGCCTCAAACTATTTCTATCTAAAAATGTTTCTACAATATCAACGATTTCTTAAATGTCAGTTGGTGATTTCAATCTTGTTGTATAAAAATCTAAGTTTAAGTCAAATTTGTTTGTTACATAGTTAATTACTAACCACAGATCCCTTAATTTGTACGCCCCCGGGGTAAAACATGAAGAAACGAATGTTATCTGCCTAACACCTATATTGTCACTAATGTTTTTGCAAATAAATTATTCTATTCTATTCTATTCTATTCTAACATTTGCATACATGTTACATCGTTTCTATACGGGAAGCGTGAGGATAATTCTACATTGTCTACATTCCCTGTAGTTCCTGAGATTAACGTGTTCAAACAAACTCTTTAGCTTCATATTATTAGTATACTTAGATTACTTTCAAGTTACAAAACAAAGTGTTATAAGTATCAAACAAAACGAGCGAAACAGAGCAATACCAACAAGATTACAGCAAGATTGTCGGCATAAATCCGGAGGTGAACGTTTGTGGAATGTTTGGAATGGATTCCTGTCACTCCGAGTCCCTCCAGGCGTCGGGAGGTATGTGCTTGTTGGTCTAAGATTTAGGGAATGACAGACCAGGCAATTATGTCACTTACGCCTTATTTTTGGGCATATCTAGCTGATGATATTCACAGAGTTTGTTTCCAAATAGTTTATTGAAAATAAAACGATTTTAAGCCATGATAAGGCTGACCCAGAATACAGTTTTTCCCCTGTTTATGGAGTTGCGAAGATAGCTGGCTCTTTTTGTAAAAATCTGGTGAAATCTGTCCTTGGAATAAACCCAAGGGGGTGGCTGCAGTAAACTTATTACAATCATGAACGTACAAATACCTAATGGATAAGTACATTCACACAAATAAAAAAAATACTATCACAATTTTGCAAAAAAAATGTGTTTAGTTGAAAACCACTGCAACGCAAACGAAATTACTACCAAGCGTTTGAAAAAAGTCGTAATTAACGAACCACTAATTTGAGAAATACTCAGTAACTACCCCATATATCATATACCTACCGTCTAGCAAATCAACCTCCACGCTAGGGTTGCTTCCACACAATTTGACGCGACACGATACGAAGGGTAGGAAAAACCGGGCCATTTGCTGTCAACGTGTTACAGGCTGGAGTGGGCATAGGGTTGGGTACATTGGCTTTTTAATTGAAACTTATTTTTTATAAATACTACCTTGGTACCAGTGCCCCGATTCACGTAAAATAAACGATTGAAATGTCGTTGCATGATTAAAGTAATTCGATCAAAATTCTCTCTCAAGGATCTATTCATGACCGAAATCATAGTTTAGTTCGATAGGTCTTTTCAACGGGATGTTTTCTTGACGGTCACTGAGCAATACCGAGTTTTCTTTCATATAATAATTACGAACATTTCATTCTCACAAATATTTGTAATATTTTAGTTATAATATTTGACAATTGAGCATTTGAACTGTGTCCATGGGCTTATATTCATGAGAACCAATAACATTGTATAATATATATTTTTTTAAATGAGTAATTGTTGAGTTTCTTGCCGGGTTTTTCTCAACAAAAGCTACCTCCAGAACCCGTTGGTAACATTTATAATCATGTATAATGTATTTTGTGTCCTTCTGACGATTTGAAAGTACTTTGTAAGAAGTCTAATCAAATAAAGATATTTAGAATTTAGAATTTTGAACACTGTCAACGACTAAGGTTTTCATAAAGTGAATCGGGCTGCAGAACACAACTCTCAAACTGGTACCGAGCAAGAAATATAATGGATATTTTGTTGTAATTCTACGATATTTCAAAGAATTGTATTATTGTTCTTAGGGTTCAATGTGGAATGGAAAAATTTCGCAATCAAATTCGTAAATCCGCCGTTTGCGTGAAAAAATTTTACGAGTATACAAATATATTCCCTGCTTTTACGGTATTTTTGAACTTAAAATATAGACATTTTCATTAATCCAATTCTAAACAAACACACTATTGTCATTTCAGCTCCATTTTACTTATTTTTCCGCCATACCTTGGAGAAACACGAAACCTGTGTCGTTGAGACATTAGTGATGGGGCGGCGACACAGGGCCGGATTGCGAAGACAAATTACTATTATGAATTGCTGCCATTTTGCCCTACGTGACTACCTAAACGAGAGTGTTCTTTCGTCCTCAGGTGGCGGCAGACAACCATTTGTCAAGGCTATTAGGTCATTTTAGCGTAATTTGACAGATGGTTTGTTGTGTTGAATATCTGCTACATATTCTGTTCACAGACATTACTTTTGCGATCTATGAATATGTATTAGACTGAAACTTTGATGTTTAAACAATGTGACTTTAAACTCATGTAAATTCTTTATACATATGCTCACGCCTGTATTCCCCGAAGGGGTAGGCAGAGGTGTTGTAATCACAACACCCACTTTTCACCGAAGATGATTAAGTGCCAACCTGACAGATGGTGATCCATCGCCGTCTCAGACACATTATATACGTCATTGAATTACTTCTCAGAAATATGCAGGTTTCCTTCACCGTAAAGCACGTGGTGTGAAATCACTGTACATAAGTTTGTTGGAAAAACTCATTGGTACAGACCCCGCTGGGATTCGAACTTGCGTAGCAGGCGACTGCTCAAACTTCAAGGCCACCACGGCAATGAAGCCTAAGCTTAATGATATTTAAAGAATGTATCGTAGATGCGTTTTTTAAGGTATTACGTCTGAGAGGCTATTATTTAATATTGCTTAAATAATGAATGGTTGAATTCAAACCCAGCAGTGTATCAAGTATTTTTTAAACTAAACTTAATTCCTAGTGCTAATAGTTATATTAATGGAATAGTCAGTCCCAAGTCCGTCCCCACTCAGGGACATATGGCGTGACATTGGGAATTCGCAGCCTGCTCCAACGGTAATTACAACTCGCTTGTGATAGACAGAAGGACCCTTTTCTTATTATACACGTATATGTATGTACGCCTATAGCGTTGATGTGTATTTGGGAGGATCATTCTGAACTATTTTTTAGAAATAGTGTAATCTAAGTACCCTGTTCCGTTAGGAGTAAAGAAATTATGCCATGAGTTCTTGTATATAAACAATATAACTTCAAGTTTACTTCTCGAATATTCATTAGCATTAGTCTTACGAAATCGTACTTTTCGTTACTTTCCATTATATAAGGGACGCGTGCCTATCTGTAATGAAAGCCATGTTTTGTTTCCGTACCACAAACCATTATTCCATACATAGCACTCAACAAAACATTAATATAGAAACAATTATCAAACAAAAACTTCAATCAATCAGACGGGCATTTCGCAACTGCATTCACAATGAATATATTAAAAGCTCTTTACTGAAACAATAGTTAAATGTGGCAACATTTGGAATCACGATGTTCGTGACGATGAGTATAAGCAGTTAATAGCAGCAGCTTTTAAATAATAACGCCTACTTGGTTTAAATGAACGTCTCATATCTATGAGATCTTTCTCAGGATGGTGAGGTATTGTGAATACCTTGGAGTCTTCGTTTTATTAATGGGGCGTTGCAAAACGGCACATTAAAACATTATACTTATTTTGCATCTATTCTGAGCTGTAAGCAAAAGGAACGGACAGAAAGACAGTGTTATCTATTTTATATCATATCATATCACCATCAAAGAAGAGGTGCCAATAGTGTCATCGACGAATCCATCCATCATCAACACCTCAGGCCATTATTCCTTCTCAGAAATATAATAATGATAATAAGCAAAATCTTAACTGTCTTGACTCTGGTACTGGTTGGTTTGCAACAGTGCATCGGCTGCAGTGTAAAATATACAGTTTCCTTGTAATGCTTTCTTTATCTTTGCACTTAAGTGTTTAGTTGTCATTCGCCTATATACCGTTACACGAACTGCTAATATATTTATACTTGCCAAAGTCATGCGCTACAGTAGTCTTCTTCTATCATGAGGTCGTGCGTGTCATAAATCGTTGCCAGTGAATGCTACAATTTGCTAATATCCCAAACTAGGTATTGACATTTTCACAATCCAGCCCTTATCGAATTGAAAAAGTCACTAGAAGGGGTCTTCTATCTTATTATATTCAAACAAACAACATGAGGACTCTTTATGAGCGTCTGGATCCTATGGTTCCAAACCTCATCCACAAAGGCCTTATTTTCAATCAAAATCTTCGTTATAACTTTGACATTCACTTCCCGTACAAATACCTACATACATAAATATAGTTTAATATTTACCAAAGATTTGATTTAATTTGAACCCACTTCCTCCTTAAAACCTTCTATAGTTCTCTCATATCTGTAACAGTTTACGTACATCAAAATGCTAATTACCCGCGGCGATCCGCTAAAAAGCCGCTTGTGGAGTGGCACGTGAGATGTGCGAAGGATCCCCTTAGGATATTACGCCTACGTACCGATGTGCGCATACGTCTCTTGTCTTACCGAACTGTATGGGCTAAGGGCGTCTACAGTCGGAGCGTTTGATGTTGAAAAGCGGCATTTTATGTTCTACGCGAAATCAGAAATAAGTACGGTATAAGGATATTCTTTGAAGGATATGATTTGACCAACAGATGACATACATACATCCTGTATTCCCCGAGAGGGTAAGCAAAACTCAATATCAGTCAATCGCAGTAGCTTATGCAACCACTACACACACTCAACCAGTAACATTTATATTTACGCCTCCGTCATAGGTCACTTCATCTTGACATATGACTGTCGCAGAGTTGTCTCGAGCAGCTTTAAACTTATCTGAAAGCCAATGCTTTGGTCTATTTGGGCTAGACGGTTTTTCATTCACGGTAAAACGTAATATAATAGTCGTGCCTAGTCAACATTTTTAATATTACTAATAAAATATCATAATATAACGTTCTTAACAAAATCAACTTGCAAATAATCATAAATCAGTGTAATTAGTAAAATGACAAATATTAATAGGCAGTAGGATAATATAATAATCTTTAACTTTTGTTGATGTCATGTCAATGTCAAATTCTCAAATAGTCTGTCGTCATTTGTGAAATATCGGAGAATGTCCTGCTGAAAATTTAACACATTTGTCATATTACTAAATACTAGATTACTAGATACTAGATTTATGATTACGTTCTAAATAAATATATTTATAAAGACATTAATTTTTCCTATGATCGTAATTGAAAGCTGTTCTGCGCTCGCGCAGCCTTAAGCCCGCAAGCGGCGGCCCTTACGCGGATACATACCAACCTAATAATTTCTTAATGTCATGCGCACCGAAGGGAATTATTGTTTTGTTCTACTATAATAGTGTACAATCTTAAGTTTAGATTAGGGCTGTTACTGGCATATTGCACAGATGCCATTGTGGACACAAAATTGGGTCATTTCTTGGTATAATGTCAAATGGTAGGCAACCATCACGATTTGTAATTATTTATCCGACCGAGCATCGGTAGCAAATGGACGCTGTTACTATTGTGAAGTGAACATTATTTCGCGAAGCTACGTGATAGTGCAGGCAGGATTCGTTTGTCACGTATACGATTGTACTGTTGGTCATAAAACTGCTTCACCAGTTTTGGTAACACCCATTTCTATATTATTCAGACAAATTAAGTCTACGTGGGTGAAACCGCGGGGCTCAGCTAGTACTAACTAGCAAATATGCGCCGTCACTCTTATTTCTGAATTTTCGTATTAATAGACATAGCTATAATTGTCATTTGTTGAATTTGAAAACAAAAAGTTAAAATACTCCGACATCTAAAATCAAAAAGAAAAATATTTTCAATAAATATTAATGAAACTACTCGAATCCGCTCAGCCATACACGCGAAATCACGTAAAATACACGCACAATTCAAATTGATAACCGTTTTTTTTGGAGTCAGTTAATAAAGATCATAATATTCTCCTTTAGTTGCAAATAAGGCTGTTGAGCACTTTGGTGGCCGAATATACTGCGGTACTAAGTGCTTGAGAGTAATTTTAAACTAGAAATAAGTGGTTAGCATAAAAGCTTACTTTACGAAGAACACTTTAAAACTGAGTGTTCAGTTAGCTCTTTGATTAAGTAGAGTTTCAGCTCCTCATGTTGACAAAGTAACCACGACCCATAGGATATAGGAATGGTTAGGTGCCAGCGAAGGACCTTCTGTAAGTACGCTTAGACGTGTTTCAACGTTGACAACATATAAGTGTGGATAAACGTTATTACTCGCTAATATAAGCCCCTAATGCTTTTAGCATTTCCTTGGGTAAACCATGTCTGGCTCTGAAGCTCTTTCTCGAACCTAAGCGTCAAGGAATTTGGATTCAACAGTAGTAAGGGAAAATACAATTTTTAATCGACTTCAAATAAAAAAGTAGGTTCTCAATTCGACTGTTTGTTTATAACCGATGGAATGATAAGTTGATAATTTGTTATAGATTATTGATTGATATGATATGAGTGCCAAATTCGGAACAACAATCACCATCAGGGCGTTCGTAACCGAAGGATGTTGAAGAAAAAATGCATAGATGTAGAGGAAGCGAAATAAATATGCAAGGATGGTAGCATATGCCTACCTATTCCCATGGGAGACGTGAGTATATCTACGCACTACGCATTTATGAATGAATGTTCAATGAGAGAGAAATTTGAATTATAACAATTAACGAATTAATTATAAAAAATATTAAGAATCGAGCCTTCATTAAAATGTATCAAAGCAAAATCTTCCCAATATCTCATGAAATATTTTATCGTTGGATCTAGAATTCCCAGCTCTCCTATATTTAGTCCCTTCTTAAGTACCTAATAACAAGAGCAGTAAAGGTCCAATTAAGGCCCATACAATCTCACACGCGAGAGTAACCGTGGCACATTATTATATTTAACAATATCAAAATACTGGCATTGTCTTCACCATTAGATACGGTGGAGTTAAGCCCTGAGCTTTGCGTGGGAGTGGGCAAAGATTATAGAGTTCTAACAGAAAGACACTTCCATCATATTCCATACCTGTTATTTCATATAGGGGAAAAACTTAGCTGAATGTAAGCAAAACCAATATAGTGTCTCGTTCTAAAAGATTTTTCAATACAGCACAGTCTGCCTGATGGTAAGAGTCTACTATACCCAATGAATGTATGCAACACCAAGTGTGTCACTCGTGCAATGCTTTTAAATAATAGTCTCTTTCGTCTTTCTTACATACATATGCTCACGCCTGTGTTCCCTGAAGGGGTAGGCAGAGGTGTTGTTATCACAATACCCACTTTTCACCGAATTTGATTAAGTGCCAACGTGACAGATGGTGAGTCTATCGCCGTCTCACGCACTATACATACGTCATTGAATTAGTCAGTATAGTCTCAGAAATATGCAGGTTTCCTCACGATGTTTTCCATCGCCGTAAAGCACGTGGTGTGAAATCACTGTACATAAGTTTTTTTTAGAAATACTCATTGGTACAGGGCCCGCTGGGATTCGAACTTGCGTCGCTTGCGTAGCAGGCGACTGTTCAAACCCCGGGGCCACCACGGCTCTTCTTTCGTCTTTCTTTTTTATAAGAATATACCAACATAGTGGAAGACTTACTATATCCAGAACAGCGCTAGCTACCTTACTTAATAGCTTTATTGAACTATCAGGCACTTCCATATTTCATTAACTCTCTTAAATCTGACACACAGATGGATAAAATACTTAGCCATGAAGTATTTAGATGTTAAGAATTATTATACATATTTTTTTAATTTAGCAAGACGAAAGCGGAGCCAAGATAATTAGCATTGCAAACAGCAAACGTTCTAAATCATAATCGTAATAGAGATGAACTTTCTGCTGTATTATTCTATGTTGTTAACCTCAGTGATAGGTTTAGAGAAGATGCCTTGGGCAGGCGGGAACCGTCTCCAAGACGTGGCTTTGCAGGCAACGTCAGATTAATTAGCATAAACAACGGAAACGAGGCTATAAGTAAATTGTTGAAGAAAATAGCTTATTTCAGCAAAGTTTGCGTTGAATTCATAATAAATACTCACTGAGTCCAAATCAGAATCAGAGAAAGAGAGCCTACATAGGTAGGCTGTTGTTAACAATGTATATAATCTTCTAAAACAGTTTTTTCACTTCAATCAATTAAACGGATCAACATTATTTTTCAAATCAAGTATTTATTTGCTCAATTTGGAAATGTTAACATTTTTTTTTAGCAAATAATCAATCATCAATAACTTCATATTAGAACTATTATATTCCCATACTAACTCATCACCAAACAGTTACAGCAAACTGACCAAACAAATAAAACTTAGGAACAATACCAATAGTTCAATACATCGGCGAACCCTTTGACACGTCACAAACATCCAACACAATTAAGGGTCACGTAGGACAACTAATAAAATAGCAAAAGAATCGGCCAGTCGACACTTAAGGCTGTTAAGGGCCCGCTCTGTATTCTCCACACCATCCCTTAGCCCTTACAAAGGAAAAAGGGCAAACACTCCAACATAAGGATGAAAATAGAGAAAGCATTGAGTCGCGAAATAAAATAAGGGTACGAAAGAATGTGTAGAATACTTGTGGTAATGATCTGTGGAGAGTTGTTGATACCTCCCTTGAATATGCTGATACTTAGAACATACATATGCTCACGCCTGTATTCCCCGAAGGGGTAGGCAGAGGTGTTCTAATTACAACACCCACTTTTCACCGAAGATGATTAGGTGCCAACGCGACAGATGGTGAGTCCATCGCCGACTAATATTCTTAATACGCGCTACTTAAATAGTCATAGTTGGCTCCATTAACTATATTGTATGTGTTATTTTCGCTTTAATCTGTTTCATATTATATTGTATCATAATAAGCAAAAAACATGAACGTTTCACCATAGTTGACTATCAGGTTAATTTTAATCAAAATGCAAATCCCAACCCGCCTTTACCTAAAAGGGTTCTTGAAGAGATAGAATTCAAATGTTATGATTTCATTAAGGATGGTGGATGGTGGTAGAGATGGTAATTATAGTCAGGCTTTTCGTGGCGGGCAGGTAAGCGTCTACTGGTAACTAGGTGAGGTGTTAGTTCTTTTTTATCGATATTTAACTAAGAAATGTAAAGTAGTATTATCATCTCTTTACAATTCTACAATCCAGTGGACAATAGGTAGGGTGACCACAGGTGCTGAGCTCTTTGGCGAACTTTTCAAATATTTGCTTTAGTGGCTTTCCTCATAGATTTGTACGCTTTCCCCACAACGGCAATACAATTTATTTAACCGACCAGATCAAGTATGCTTTGACACACCAAGGGAGTCTTTTGCAAATATTTTCTCTAAAATATGCAACTTTTGTTGAAATACTTGCATCTAACGTTAGTTGTATGGGTTTATATTTTTATCATTATTTATTTATTTCACCACTAGTAACCAAAATCATTTAGTGTTGAATGACGAATGAATGTATTGAAATACTAGCGGGATTACAATGAACGCATACATACATATGCTCACGCCTGTATTCCCCGAAGGGGTAGGCAGAGGTGTTGTTACAACAACACCCACATTTCACCGAATATGATGAAGTGCCTATGTGACAGATGGTGTGTCTATCGGCGTTTCAGATACTATACATACGTCTTTGAAATACTTCTCAGACATATGCAGATTTTCTTACGACGTTTTCCTTCACCATAAAGCACGTGGTGTGAAATCACTGCACATAAGTTTTTGGAAAACTTATTGGTACAGGCCCCAGTGGGAGTCGCACTTGCGCTCAAGGTCACCTTTGGTTTAGAGCCGTTAAAATGTAAATCTGAATAATATTTATTTTGATTATTAATTACGTAGTTCAACCGTGTCCCCAAGTTCCCGGCCTCAATGGGACTCAATTTTTGGGCCACGACGTAAATCACCTGTATCTATGAGTATTTTTATCTCCATCTACCACGATGCCTCAAGGGAATAAACGACAAACTAACTAACTTATGGGCAATTTACAAACACTAAGTACACTTTGAGAAACAATATCTATAAGTGCCCCACACTTCCTTGAACAAACATAACGTCTCCTTTTTTGTGACCTACAGAATAAATGTTTATACATCAAATCTGTTATGTTATTTTTTAACACGAAATAATTGCGTTAAAGGCACAATTAGCGGTAATCGCTCACATAAAACTTTTGACATTTTACAAACACTTTAAATTTTTAGCGGCCACTTCATGATGCTCGCGACCTTAGCTATGTTTCCTAGACTCAATTTGTATTTTTTCCCTACGCCAATGGCACAGTAATTCGGACCCATTAAAACAAATCGATTTCCTAGTGTGCAAGTAACGTCGCAAATTGCATAAAAACCTAAGCTGGGCAATTAGCTGAGATAAAGCACTTTCCGTAATAGCCGTGGGAGATCACTTTTTGCGCAGTGGTGCAAGTTATAGGATACTCAATAATCAATACTTTTACACGTTCATAACCGATACAATGTTTCCTCACAATGTTTTCCATCACCGTCAAGCACATGTGTGAAATCTGTACATAAGTTTTTTGAAAAAACTCATTTGTACAGACTCCGCTGAGTTCGAACTTGGATCGCATGCATATTCAATTCAATTCTAAATATCTTTATTTGATAAGACTTACAAAGTACTTTCAAATCGTCAGAAGGACACAAAATACATTATACATGATTATAAATGTTACCACCGGGTTCGGAAGGTAGCTTTTGTTGAGAAGAACCCAGCAAGAAACTCAACAATTACTCTTTTAAAAAATATAAATTATACAATGTTTTTGGTTACAGTATTTATATCTCATGAATATAAGCCCATGGACACAGTTCAAATGCTCAATTCAGTCCTAGCAGGTGACTGCTCAAACCTAAAGGCCACCACGGGTCTAAAATCACAAAACGACATTATAAAATTTAAGATTAAAGACCCCTCGTTCCTATGTTATTTCAAAAAAACATATAAAATTTCATAATATAAAAATATAAAAGTCATATAATTTTCTTTATACACTGCATAGTAAGCTTATACTGTAGTAAAATGTTATAACTTGAACCACCATCCTCCATTCATAAGCCAATCTATAATAACAAGCGATAATCGCGGCAGTCGCCACGTTCGTGTCAAATCCGTCTGTTTACGTGCATCGCACACGGCACACTATTCTCACGGCCGGCCAAATTCTTGAGCATTATGAATTTGTCACATCATCTCGATTGCCAAATGTGGACGCGTCGCAATCACTAGTGATGCTCAATTACCGTTAAATTTCGATAGTTTCCACGAAGTTTTATGTTACATGATTACTTACGGCAAGGGGCTCGTGGCACAGATATTGCGTAAATTATGATTTTATGTACATCTGTGTTCGGTGCTTAGTAGGACGAGTGACCACAAAATAGAATAACTTATCTATATCTATACAAATAGATAAAATAGAAGTGTCTGTTTGTAATTCTAAAATAACAACTTTTCATGAAATGCATAATGAAAGATTATACGATACCGAATTTTTTTTTTTTATAAAATCTAATTCTGTCTGTGTATTTCTTCCAGCTTATCTCAGAAACGGCTCGACTGATTTTAACGGAACTATCAATGGCACCACGAGGAGCAACTGAGGCCACTTTGATTAAAAAAAATTAAATGTAAACGAAATTGACTCTACGCGTGTAAAACCGCGGGGCACAGTTAGTTTTACTGTATTTTTTTAATAGGCATGATATACTTACTTGACAAAAGTAAAAATTGCACAATGCACTTTTTATTTGGATCTATCGTAAAAATAGTTAAGGCACCTGATTTTCAGAAAGCGACTGCCATCTGCCCTTCACGATCCTTTGAAGGGGTTCCAGATGGAAACTCGGTAACCTGGTTTAAACCAGCTATCAAACCATATTGGCCATTAGTTAGATATGATAGACAAATAAAGGTGATTAGTCACAAATGCGTAAAAATTAAAAATAAATATTGCGTAAGTAGCACATACAGTTATGACATTCATGTTTTTTTCAAACTTAATTACTAAAGAACTTAGCTTGTTACGTCTTAATAGGCATTTTAACATAATTACTGTTGCCACTATGAATAAAAAATAATATTACTCCATAATATGAATTTAAAATGACGCTGTTGATGTAAATCATAAACAATAAACAATCACTGCTAATAAAACAATTACCGCGCGATAAATAATAAAATATTATGATCATTCACGATAAATTTCAACCGCCATAAATCGATAAGTTTATTAAGTCACTACTTTGTCAAGAACCGGTATCTTCGCGACAAAGATAAACTATAATGCTGTCTAAGAAATATTGTTCTAAGGGCATTGGCATTCTGAGTATTAGAACCTTTTCTTTTGTAGATTATGTCAGCTGTGGCTATAATTAGATGCAACCAATGTGAGTTGAAAACTAAACTTTGATTTAATCTATACTTAATATGCGATGGCATTCTCGTCGTACTTGTGAACAGTACGCCTATCACGGGTTTGCAACCGCTTTCGTGATTTTTGATAGAGTCATTACTGAGTCTCTTGCCAGGTTCTTAGTAAAAGCAACCTTCCGAACCTGGCGGTAGCATGTATAATCTTGTGTTATCGTGTCGTTCTGAGGATTTGAAAGTACTTTTAAAGTCTAATCAAATAAAGATATTTTGAATTTAATTTAAAACATAAGGCCAAAGAGCTTGAACGCGCTAATCTCAGGAACTTTTGGTCCGATTTGAAAAAATATTTCAATGATAGATAGCCCAATTATGGAAGGTTATAAGGCTATATATCATCTCGCTAAGACCAATGAAAATGAAAAGCTGTTTGGTATAAGCGTAATGTAATCAATTAATTGTGTCGTGTTTGTTGATGAATATTCAAATTCTAACACCAATTTGTGTTTCCATAGAGAATGTGACACTTAGTTTAATTGCAAAATTTTGTACGTTGGCAGACGTGAAAACATGTTTAATGACGTCATATCCACCCGGAGTTATTTTAAAACCGAAAATACATTGTGGATTGTCCAGCATACATTCAACTCGAACTTTGGAAGCTGTACCCGCAATAAAGTTACTTCTTTTCAACCCTTTCATAATTTTTTACTTTAACGATTTTACGTACATTTATGTTTTTTTTATAAAGACAAGATTGTAAAGATTTTTTTTATGGTGGACTAGGTTATCCGTAACAGGAGCTCGTGGCACAGTTGCTATTGCGCATATCATTCGATCAGCGAAGCTAAGAAACCCTAACCCCAGCCCCTAATTGGATTGGTGACCGCCCGAGTTTCCTCCGTGCTTCGGAGAGCACGATAAGCCGTCGGTCCCGGTTGCCAATTTATCATGGCAATAGTTACAGGTCAGTCGGAGGCCTAAAAAAACCCAGATCACAGATTTTCCTCGTAAAGGGGGTTGCGAAGGCCAGATGGTAAAAATCAGGCGATCAGCCACATCGGGTTGAATCAAGTGCTGACCCCAGCAATGTATGGGATAAGGCCAGGGTGGTGATGATAGCTTCTATCCGCAGTTTCACTTGCGTGGCGTAAAGATTTCACATACAATCTTTCAACCCAAATTTCTAGGGGATCCACCTTTAGGGTAGACTTTCTTAGGACAAGAATACACCCTACAAATCGCATGTTTTTAATACTAGAAGTTTTTGTTGTGCGTTGATTCCAGATAGTCCGGAACTTTTAATAACAAAAGATTAAAATTTTGAATATTAAAATAAATAAATAACGATTGATAGTTGGTTGTTCAATTGAGGATACAAACGACTGGGACCACTAGCTAACTAGTACCGCGTTCCCAGTTTTCTTTTTTTGTTCCAATTACATAAAAGAACACGCCGTCGTGAGTTATAAGCGCTCATAAAGAAAAGTAGGGGTTACTGTGCATATATTTTATTCGCACACAGACAGAGACAGACATAAAATTACTACTACACATTGAAGGTTAGCTGTCATAACTCCTGGCACCTACCCCGTATTGAACTTTGCTACGTCACCATAAAGCAAACTCTATGATATATATCATTACCCACACATTACCAAACGTTCCAACTCCGACACTAAAATTGCCAATTCGGTCGAAAATGTCAGGAATATTAGTCAGTATCGCAGTTTCTAAGTAAATTGCAAGTTCATTAAAACAATCGTAGGCGCAGTGGTTAAATTTTACGAGTGACGTAACGTCCTGAGACAGTCGTGGGTCTACTGCCATCCATTATCGTTTGAAATAATGGTCGGTTTTAGTTTAATGATATTTAGTGAGGCAGCATCGTAAAATAATTGTATTTAATTTTGTTATAATAATTCCATATACTATATAATTAAATTACCTAGGTATCAAATACTGAGTCACAAAAAGATAGAAGTGCTTTTTTGATTTTCTTTTACCAAAAGAGACCAAATAGCTGATACGATATCTTTTTAACCTACTTAAAAAATTGAGAAGGTTTTCATTTACGTTTTTTTAGGTGAATCGATTTGAATCATTTATTTTTCAAAAGTGTAATTGCCGCTAATTTTAAAGTGGCCTAACTAGCATGAGGAGCTCGTGGCACAGTTACTATTGCGCATATCATTCGATAAGCGAAGTTAAGCAACCCTAACCCTAGCCAGTAATTGGATGGGTGACCGCCCGAGTTCCCTCCGTGCGTCGGAGAGCATGTTAAGCCGTCGGTCCCGGTTGCCAATTTATCATTTTTGGCAATCGTTACAGGTCAGTCGGAGGCCTAAAATAGTCCGACAACTGGTTCAACCCAGATCACAGATTTTCCTCGTAAAAGGGGTTGCGAAAGTCAGATGGCAGTCGCTTTGTATAAAAATCAGGTGATCAGCCACATCGGGTAGAACAAAGTGCCGACCCCAACAGTGTATGGGATAAGGCCAGAGAGATGTTGATGGCCTAACTAGCACAGTAATTTTTTTCAGCGCAGACCGATAAGGCGGGCTATGAAATTTATTCAATCTTTAGTTCTTCCGAACTGCGTTAGAAAGTGTCATTTTCTTCTGTGCTAGGGCAGCAATAAACATAAGCATAGATAAGAAAAAATGTATTTGAAGTAACGGCAGTTAAAATGATTATATAGATAGAAAAAAAATTGTTTAATTGCCTATAGTTTGATAAATATATATTACTTAAGTATTAGATACTGCAATGTCGCATTAGGTTAAGAAACTGTAGCTATGTGTGTGTATGTGTAAGAATTTCAGTAAATAAAGAAATATACAAATTATCTTTTAATCAAGGCATATATCAAGATCAGGTCTCATAATTCGAGATCTTGCCAAAACAAATTGAGCTTTATTTGAATAGAGCACTAGCTACGATTTCTGGTGTTTATTTGGACACCTATAGAGTTCATGTTAGGTCCTCATTAGCATATAATTGCGTCACCGAAGTATGCCTATTTGGCGGTTTTGTTATAGTTCAAGGTTTTGTTTTAGGTCTAGGCACTGTGTCACATGCCAGGTGTAGGTTTACTAAGATATAATAACAAAATACATTAAATGGGTGTTAACGACATGGGTGTCTATATATCACGGAGCCCTGTTTTTTTTCAGAGTTTAAGTAAAGTCGGTCCAGCCGTTCCGAAGACTATTCGGAACGAACAGATTATTCGGAACGAACAGACAGACAAAGATATTTTTTCTACTTAACTTACCGTACATACTTTCATATGCATTTAGTTGATAGATATATATATACCTAGATTTTACGTTAGTTTAAATTTACGTAGATATTTAAATTGTATTTACCTTTATAGATATATAAACAGATGTATCTTATATTCTATGGATGCTCAGCTCAAAATTTACTTATTGGGGGCCAACTATAATCATTTAAGCCGCGCGTTAGAACTTCTTAGTTTTGATGTTAATTTTACTGTACAAAAATAAAACGTCAACGATCATAAGTTGTTAATGCGCTCTGCTTAAACTGATGATGGTAGGCCCCCTGTTCATAAATATGAAAATACTAGCTGTGCCCCGCGGTTTCACCCACGTTGGCATACATAAAAGTAGCCTAAACTTTCATCCCCTATTTTATCCCCTTGGGGGTAGAATTAATCAAAATCCTTTCTTAGCGGATGCCTACGTCATAACATCTACCTGCATGCCAAATTTCAGTCCGATCCGTCCAGTGGTTTGGGCTGTGCGTTGATAGATCACTATGTCAGTCAGTCACCTTTGAGTTATATATCACATTGCATCATCCTCCTGCGAATTGGATTTTTTTATAAGAAATCCAAAGCAGAATAAACCGAATCCTGGTACACGACCTTTCTAATCAACCTTACGTAAAAGTAATTGCCATAATTTAAAAAGAGCACATTATTATTATCTGTGACAATACGACATTATCTACGCGTGTGCAATGTGCTTTATTCTTTAAAGCAATGTTAATGGTGTCCGCGGGCGTCTTGACTGAGACAATTACAACTGATTATGCCCCTCGGTCACCGCTTGCCATTCTTTGTGATATATGCCCAAATTGCCCGCTCTCAGTACTTCGTGACATACTGTAATGTATCTCGGTGTTGTGAAACGTCAAAGTTCAAACTCTGACGGACATTATCTGGAGTGCTCTTTTTTCTCAGATTGTTACGAAATTCCGGCTAATTTGACGGTCAATTTTAAGTTTCATACTCGGAACATCGTTTGTATTGTGAAATGTATCTTATTTATTCACAAATCTGCACGACATAGCATCAATTACCTACGCTAATTAAATAAAACAATAGTTATAAACATACAATAAATACTTATTAACAGATATGATTTAATATCAAAAGAGATAAAGAGAAAAACAAACAGTACTTAGGTACTGGTAATAAAATATAATTAACAATATTTGTATCCAGGAACTATGTATGTATATATATGTCTCGACACTTTTATTTAAATGTAGCGTAAAATCTAATCAAGGCTAGTGACTATGAAGTCACTAGCCATTTTTCCAAACAAGTCAAAAAGACCAAATTAACCACCTTAGGGGCGTATTGTCTGTCTATGAAGATCCCTGTAGAAAATGCTGTCTATTTTTGCATTCTTTTAAAAGGACAAGGATACGAGTATATCTAATGCGAGCCCGGTTTTAGAGTAGTACTAGATTAAAAAAATATTAATTAGGCTGAGTCGAACGCATTAAAATAAAAATAGAAAATAGAACTAGCTTTAGATGCAACGATTAGAAATCAATGTCTTCTCTAGCAAAATCAGAACTTAGACATTAAACTATACGACGGGTATCGCGCCGATTGCAAACCTCGTTAACTAAATTTATAAAGGTACAAGGTAGATTTCACACAGTGAATTATCATTACCATCGATGCTACGATAAGACTTGCACAATCACTGAGTCACCATCTGTGGGCACTACGCCCTCCTAGCACAGACGTATAACTTAACAATAGTCTGACTAACTGCCTTTTTGGTCAGGAAATCTAGAGGCTTAGTAATTATTTTTGACGGGGACATCTTATTTATGTGGAAAATCTGTCATGGATACGCAAACCACCGCGTTGGCAGCGGAAAGGTTATGCGGGACTTATACTGGCTAAGACCCACGGGTTTTCCCCCTCGTCGCGCGTACCGTTAGTACCGTTCGTAGTAGTACGTTCGTGCCGTTAGTAAAGAAAATAAGAAATCACAAGACTTAGGATCGATACATACAGATACAATTCCAGATGCACAGCATTCACTAAATGCATACCTATGGAAGTATATATGGTATTCATATAAAAAACTATTTGGTTGAAATATTTTTCATTGTCTGTCAGTCTCTTTGTTACGGCTAATCTCCGAAACGGCGGGGCCGATTTTAACGGGATTCACTAGCAGAAAATTAATGTAATACTGGAGTAAACTAGGCTAGGTTTAAAAAAAAAAGGGTTCCGCATGTCACCCATGAAATTAACCTCTACGCGGATAAAACCGCGGGGCGCAGCTAGTTGTTACAATGGATGATGCCAATACTTCTTATTTAATCCCTCACATATCTCAATAACAGGTTAGCTGATAAATAAATCACATTCAAGCACAATAACGACAGATGCAGTTGTACTACAATTGATTCATCTCAAGCTTCCTAAGAATTGAAATCAAGACGTGTGACGTCAAAGAAATAATCGTGTGAACAATGGCTTATTAATTTTTCCTTGTTTATTGGTCTAGTGGGTTGAACCCCAGATCGGCCAGTCTAATTGAGTCTAGCCCGAAGTCTGGATAAGTGCCCGGTTGAAGGCACTACGCTCGCTATCTATTACATTGAATAGATGTGGGTTTAATGTAAGTACACCTCTGCCTACCCCTTCGGGGAACATAGACTGGAGCATATGTATGTAGTTTGAACCATTCGTCGATGATTTAAATAAGTTGTCTTGTCGATACTGCAAGATAACAATGGGACAAATATTATCCATTCTCTTGTCTAATACATGCATGCTAGATTGCCTGGCGAGCACTTGACTCGCCTCTGCGCTCGACATCCAAGCACTTAAGCTAAGCGGATATTAGCATAATTTAATCACAAGTTTAATTTTTGAATCGTTAATTAAGTTACTTTTAAAATCAGTAGGTGTTTATTTTCGTTGAGACAATCAAAATAATGATTGTTTGAATCTTACATATGTGTTTGAATCTTTATAAGAAACATTAATACGGTTCCCATTATACAGATGTAGGTATTAATGGTTTAGTGAAATTATATTATTAAAAAGTTAGTCCTGATGTAGCTTTTCAATTTTGTATGCATTTTGGGTACGAGTGAGTACACATTTGAGGATCAGTCCATACATATATATGCTCACGCCTGTATTCCCCAAAGGGGTAGGCAGAGGTGTTGTAGTCACAACACCCACTTTTCACCGAAGAAGATTAAGTGCCAACGTGACATATGGTGAGTCCATCGCCGTCTCAGACACTTTACATACGTCATTGAATTACTTCTCTGAAATATGCAGGTTTCCTCACGATGTTTTCCTTCACCGTAAAGCACGTGGTGTGAAATCACTGTTCATAAGTTTTTAAGAAGAACTCATTGGTATAGGCCCGCTGGGATTCGAACTTGCGTCGCTTGCGTAGCAGGCGACTGCTCTAACCCCAAGGCCACCACGGCTTCTACACCACTTCACCACGGATCAGTCATAATACTTATTATTTTAATACAGACCAGTAAGCCTAGAAAAAGTAACATCCTCTCGCGCTTGCACTAATATAAACGATACAAAATGCGTGGGAATAACATAAATGTGTCATGTGGCATATCTTTTCTACTACCGAAGCGTGAGGATTGTCTAAAGGCCCAGTTAGAGTTCTCTATAATGTTATCTCGAAACTAATTCAATTTCCATTGGAGGCTCGCCTTAAGCAAGTGACGAAACCATCCAAATCCTAAATACCCAGATAGTTCATTACTGAGATAAAACCAGTCGCCATCGCCTTCTAAGGCAGAATTAACATCGAAACTGATTTACAATTTTATTAAGTAATATTAAAAAGCTTACTTCGGATGAGTCACACGCAAGTAATGTTATAGCCATATTTTTATTTGATAGAGACATTCGCTTTAATTAGAATACTATACTGTTTAGAATACCAGTTTTGTGGGATTAAAATAAATTGATATTAGTTTAAGTAACCGTTCGTTTATGGCGGAATACTTTTATGGCTTTATGGGCTTGTAGCTTCTGTTCAGTAATTTTCTAGTTTCCTGCGGCTTCGCAAGCGCAGTACTATTTATGACAATATAATTTATTTATATAATATATCTACCTGATAGTCCTTTACTAAGAGTAGCTAAATATTTAAGAAATCATTTTGGTTTGGTCGTATTGAAAAGATGAGTGAATGGCGATTAATGAAACAAATTTATAGAACGAATGTGTCGGTAGAGGGCGTCCAAGGAAGATCTTCTCATCATTATCTCCATTAGGCCAGCTTATCCCATACATTGTTGGGGTCGGCATTTAATTCAACCCCATGTGACTGATCACCTGATTTTTATACGAAGCGACTGCCATCTGACCTTCGCAACCCCTTTAACGAGGAAAATCGATGATCTGGGTTAAACCAGTTGTCAGACTATTTTAGGCCTCCGACTTACCTATAACGATTGCCAAGGATGATAAATTGGCAACCGGATCCGAAGACTTAACGTGCTCTCCGGAGCACGGAGGGAACTCGCGCGGTCACCCATCCAGCTACTGTTTAGGGTTAGGGTTACTTAACTTCGCTGATCGAATGAAATGCGCAATAGCAACTATGCCACGAGCTCCTCTCCATAGAAGAACTACTACAAATTAAAAAATAAGATCGGAGCATTCGTAACCGAAGGAAGAGTATGAAGAGATGCACGAATGTAGATGAAGCGAAATAAGTATGTGAGGATCGTAGCATGTGGCGAACGGTGGTCTCTGCCTACCCCAATGGAATACAGGCGTGAGCATATGTATGTGAGTAAATAATTTTGGAAATCGATTGAGTATTATCGATATTTACCCGTAATAACAATCGTAATATTATTGTAGCGACTGAGTCGTTGACACTGTTATATTCATATGCACTATATCTAAGCAAAAATATAATGAATAAATATAGTGAATCAGGGTAAACTACACATCCGTAATTTTAATCAACTAATCGACACTGGCAACACGCAATGTTCAATACTAATTTGTCATTTAGAACTGCATCGAAATAAAAATTTATATTCACAAACATAAATAACAATGTCAATAGTGAAATGTTATTATAAGGAAACAATAAAAGAGCAATTATTTAATTAAACGAATGCTTAATTGTGATTGTTGCTTTGACCTGCATTGGAGCCACGGATAGATGTGATTTTCGCATCATTCCACATTCACATTCACCGCGAATAATTTAGTGCAAACGCGACAAATTATATTCACCCCCGTCTCAGACTTTCACCTCTTATTACAAAACAGAACCTGGTTTGTCTTCCTCACAAAAAACTAAACTTTCCCACATAAAAAAAACTTTCGAAAAAAAGACGTTTCTCCATCTCTTTCTATGATACGAATTAAAAAACAGATGGACATAGTTTTAGTCCGAATGTAGTCTAGCCATTTAAGACCGAGTTTAAACTACCAATGTTTTGTAATACGGACGTCAAAGTTTTTGACCTTGGGAGGCAACTGCTCAAATCACACGGTCACCACAGCTCCTACGTATTTTAAATTTATACAGACATACATACATTATGGAGGAGCTCGTGGCACAGTTGCTATTGCGCATATCATTCGGTCAGCGAAGTTAAGCAACCCTAAGCCTAGCCAGTAATTGGATGGGTGACCGCCCGAGTTCCCTCCGTGCCGCGAAGGGCACGTTAAGCCGTCGGTCCCGGTTGCCAATTTAGCATCTTTGGCAATCATTGCAGGTCGGTCGGAGGCCTAAAATAGTCTGATAACTGGTTTAACCCAGATCACAGATTTTCCTCATTAAAGGGGTTGCGAAGGTCAGATGGCAGTCGCTTCGTATAAAAATCAGCCACATCGAGTTGAATCAAGTGCTGACCCCAAGAATGTATGGGATGAGGCCAGGGAGATGATGACATACATATGCTCAAGCTTAGATTCCTCAAAGAGGTATACAGTGTCATATACTATACCCAAATTTCGCCAGTTATGTTGAAGTGCCATGTAACAGGGAGCGAGCCTGTTGCCATTAACCGGGCACTAATCCAGGCTCCGGGCTGCTACTGAGAAATTACAGACGGGAAAACCTAACAACACTTTGCCCGACCCAAGGATCGAATTAGTTTGCGACCACTAGACCAACGAGGCATTATATATATGTAGATTTATAAACAAGGAAAACTCATTAAGCCATTGATCGCACGATTATTCCTTTGATATGACGTCACACGTCGTGATTTCAATTCTTGGGAAGCTTGAGATGAATCAATTGTAGTAAAACTGCATCTGTCGTTA
Source organism: Watsonalla binaria (assembly GCA_929442735.1). Classification (NCBI taxonomy): domain Eukaryota; kingdom Metazoa; phylum Arthropoda; class Insecta; order Lepidoptera; family Drepanidae; genus Watsonalla; species Watsonalla binaria. The sequence goes on from OV838932.1 coordinate 7,810,795, forward strand.
TTGTGCTTGAATGTGATTTATTTATCACCTAACCTGTTATTGAGATATCTGAGGGATTAACTAATGAATAATTTTTACTATATTGGTGGCAAACAAGCATGCAGTCCACCTTATGGTAAGCAGCTACTGCAGCCTATGACCTTAATAAGAATGGAATCACACCCTCAAAATGTCTCTTGAAGAATCTTGGAACAATTCGCAATGACTTTACATGACGTTCACATCGTGGCCAATTCCTTATACGTCATTCAAGTGTTTTACCGAAATATTTCAAAACTAGCGGACGTCACGCGTTTTCATCCGCGTAGTTTCCGTTCCCGTGGGATTACGGGGATAAAATAAAGCCTATGTTACTTGCTGATGATGTAGCTTTCCAATGGTGAAAGAATTTTTGAAATCGGCACAGTAGTTTTTAGTTTATTCCTTACAAACATACACAGAGAAATACAAATTTCCTCTTTATAATAGTAGTTTAGATTTCAAATAGACTAATCTGTTTTGAAAGTATATAAACGAGTAATTTTTAAAAAATATGAACAATCCTCACGATCAATGGAGTAAATGTTCTTATTTCAAAAATTATGAAGGTAATTTAAAAAAAATCTCGAACGAACCAAATTAAAAAAAATCAAAAGATAGGCCTAGTCTCACTAGTGCCTAGTGCGAATTTTTCTTAAAATCGCCGTCACGGAACAATATAGTGCCATCTGACGGCCGACAGATGGCGCTGTTTCGATCCTATACAAATCTGCGTTTACGTCGACGCGGTGACTTGTGACGGCGGCAGTGAAAAACTCGCACTAGGCACACAATAATGTATGCGATGTAAACACATAAATGTGTGTTCATAAAAAAAATGCTACCTGTTTCCTAGTACCAAGAACCCATGTTTTACATATACAACTAGTACATACAAGGCTTTGTAATAATTAAATAATAATTGGATGTCAGTTCAAACAAATTTATAGCTTATTATCACACGATTAAGTGGTTTTCACACGTATCACACAGAAGCGATGACATAATGCGCCGCCGCAGAGTCTGGCATTATTTTGAATAAAAATTGAGTCACCGAATCAAACTCACGAACTCTCAGTTTCTCAGGAACCCCTTATATTTTTTTTTAATGTTTTTATTTAAATCCTAAGTTCCTCCTTGTAACATTAGCTATATACCAGTGAAAGTCCCGCTAAAATTGGTCAAGCCGTTTCAAAGGTTAGCCGGAACAAACAGAGAAAAAAAAATTAATTTTGATTTTATATGTCAGTATCGTGCATACTTTCAAATGCATTTAGTAAAAGCTGTTTATTAGGGAAACAGACACTTCAATTTATAGTATATATAGAGTAAAACTTCGTAGACTCGCCGCTGAGGGAGCTTTTCCATACAAAATGAGGAAAATACGCTGGCATCACCAACGTAAAGACATGTTTATCTACATATATACATACATATGCTCACGCCTGAATTCGCCGAAGAGGTAGGCAGAGGTGTTGTTATCACAACACCCACTTTTCACCGAAGATGATTAAGTGCCAACGTGACAGATGGTGAGTCTATCGCCGTCTCAGGCACTATACATACGTCTTTGAATTACTTCTCAGAAATATGCAGGTTTCCTGACGATGTTTTCCTTCACCGTAAAGCACGTGGTGTGAAATGACTGTACATAAGTTTGTTAGAAAAACTCATTGGTACAGGCCCCGCTGGGATTCGAACTTGCGTCGCTTGCGTAGCAGGCGGCTGCTCTAACCCCGTGGCCACCACGGCTCTTTATCTATACTCACTCATCACTCTCACCAATGGAGTTAGAAAATACCCTCTTAACAAGATCTCTGTATACGCCTACGCATTAGAATTAGAATATGGGCATTTTTATAAAGTAAGCGCAGCATTAAGAGCATTAGCTGGAGTGGTACCAAATATCAATTACCTCGGCGTTCCCATTGAGTGGTAACTAGCAAATAGACGAAATGACCTTTCCGAGTGAGAGACCGAAGGCCGTTGGATTCACGGTGATTTATACGATTAATACTAATATCGTTACTCGTGTTTTTATTGCGTAAGTATTGTCTTTATGCAGATCTGGATTAAGACTACCTACTTGTATATAAATTGACTTGCTTGTATTCTCGGCGTTAAGTACATGGCATTCCATTCACGCACATACATACATACGCTCACTCCTGTAATCCCCGAAGGGGTAGGCAGAGGTGTTGTAATAACAAAACTCATTTTTTACTGAAGATGATTTATTGTCAACGTACGGCATTATGAAAACGTCTTTTGAATTACTTATCAGAAATGTGCAGGTTTTCTCACGAATTTTTCCTCCACCGTAAAGTACGTGGTGAGAACAACTCACTGGTACAGGCCCCGCTGGGATTCAGACTTGCGTCTCTTGCGTAGCAGCCGGCTGCTCGCACTACAAAGCCACCACGGCTCTCTTCTTCTATATTCTATGTAATGAACCTATCCAGACCTAAGATTTCTGGGTTTTTTTTTAATTTATTTATTTAACAAGTTCCACGTGTCTTAATATTTAACATTTACATATATTATAGGTATGTATCTTCAAGCCAATGTCGGATTTACATTTTGTAAAAATGATTTGCTTAAATTGAGATTGAGGTACAGAGTGTTGTTCGTCTGTAAAGATACGTAGCTTAGACTGAACCTGAAAATTAATTCTTTTTTGAAAACTATGTTCATATCCATCCACGACGATACGCAGAAAAAATTACGACATTGAAATAAGTTAAGGACTCCGCGCACAGGGGGCCTACCATCATCAGCTTAAGCAGTACGTATTAAGAACTTCTGAGCTCTGACGTTCCATTTTTGTAACCTTAATTCAAACTTCAAAGCTGATAAGTACTTAATACGCGCTGCTTAAACGATGATGGTTAGCCCCCAGGGCCCTTATCATGACCTTTTATTGCCATCATAGTTTTACTCTTATTATGAGATAGACGTATATGACGTGTATAAGTCTGTCACTGTCGCACAGCTGAACTAACATTACAATAAGACCTCATGGTTGGGCCCAAGGTCTAAATATGCCATTTTACTGTCTTCATACAAATCCAATGATCGATATTATTTTGATAGAGTTGTTAATTCCTTAAACAGCATCATTTCTATCAAAGATAACTTTTTTGAATGGAATCTATTGTTGACTTGATATCTTTAGATTAACATACTTATATGGAATTTCAAATCTAATCTAATGGTTTCCATGAATATCACTGATATTAAAGGTCGTATCAAAAAATAACTTGATTCCACTTTAAATAATATATATATTCCTTAACTAGCGGACGTCACGAGGTTTTACCCGCGTTATTTTCGGGATCGGGCCAGTACTTTTTGAGCCAATTCCTTACAAACATACTTACATACAAATATTTCCTCAATATAATATTTGTATAGATAAACAAATTAACATACACATATATGCTTACGCCAGTATTCTCTGTGACTGTTAGCGGTGGCGAGCCTATGTTACTTCTGGTAAATAACAGATAAATAATACCTTGCTCGACCAAAGCATCGACCTCGTGTTCCGCAGAAGCGCTCCCACCAGACCAACGAGGGAGGCTGTACATAAGTATTTTAGAACCTGCTTGACCGAGCTGTGCCCGGTTTCTTTTTTGGAAAAAAAGGAAAAAAAAAAGAAAATATTGAACCGGTGAACGTCAGTCTCGAACCGGGGTACTCTTGTTTCGTTATCGACCCGTTTGAGCTACCATAACTTAACAGATGTCGTCCAAAAAACAAAAACCTAGCTAGATCTTTTTTTTGCCCCTACACACAACATTACCAAGCGGTACATATGTATATTATTATTTTCTTTTTACGTAAGTACTTTTGACTCAAAAGGATCAACGTGGAAGATATTATACGACGCGTTGTATATTATATTACAAGAATTGCTCACTTAAAGGTATAAGATTATTGTTAGTAATTTGATTCGACTGAGTGTATTTTCGAAACATTATTGTCATTTTCTTCATTGCGATCGAAATTACTGCCTGCAAGTGCCACTTTAAAGTTACGAAACTTACAAAGGTTTTGGACGAACACAAGATTTCTTTGCTAAACGTGCATTTCGTCCAACATAAGTGATGACATTGCCCGCTTGCTTCAGGCGGATTATTTGTTAAATCTGTAAATTGAGTACTCACACGCCATGTACACATAATAGAAATTAACGAAAGGACCGCTTCTTACATTGGCCGAACATTTTCCCACACCCAACGCAATTACTCTTTGATATAATCACTTTATGATAATAATGGTCTCCTACCGAAATTCGGTTACGGCGGCTAATCTCATCGAGGATCAGCCAACGCGCAGGTGATATTATAGTGCACAAGTGTGTGCGCAAACACAGGTGCACTCTTTATTCCCTCACTCTCATAGTCCGATGGGAGGCAATCCGACACGACCGGAGAGAGATCAGGCGTAGGACCAAAGGCATTGCGTGCTTTCCGAAGCACTTTATAATATAGCCTTCATTAGCCGGTCATTATTGGGCACAATTAAGGAAAGAAAGAGCAATAGTTCGATTAAGTGATATCTTGTAATAAAAAATATTTATTCAGATAAGGCCCTGGTAAGACACATATGAACGGACATCACGATCCTCAGAGGCCGATTTTGGAGTAATTAAAACTAGATAGATACATAGATGATCATGTATTTATTGCCATAATATATTCGGCATGTTATCAGTTATATTAATTAGGATTCAAATTTAAATGATTAATAACCCGCGTAGTTCCCGTTCTCCCATTCTTGCTGATAATTTAGCTACTTCCAGTACTTTTCGAGCCAATTCGTTACAAACATACTTACATACAAATATTTCCTCTTTGTGAAGTTAAGTTTAGATTCAATAATTTTTACGTATATAAAAAAATTGTGAGAATCCAAAATGTAATTATCATATCTCACTGTCAAGCATCATCACACTCGCGGAACTACATCTAAATCAGGAGTCTGGTTCAAAAGAGCGTTTATCATATTTGTGTGCGTTTGCTAGTTTACTAACAAAAAAATTAAGCCGGTCTTCTGTATGTTTTCAATGTCATAATTTAATGTACCCATTCATAAAAAATAATGCAGTCTCTGTTGTGAAGAATCCATGATATTTCGTCAAAAATTTAAGTATTGACAAATTGCAATTCCGATATGAATGTACAATGCAGTAATTTATATAATTGATTCCTGAATGGTGTACGTTCTCGAGCCATCCCTTTAGCTTCTTAACTTTTTGCCCAAGAGCACCAATTTAATTTCGCATAACGATATACAGAAAAAATGGGTTACAAGTTGGTTGGTTTTGTGAGTTGACGAAATCGTATACAAAGCGGTTTGCATTCGATTCTAGTGTATATAAAATAATATTGATGCGAACTGGACAAAACAGATGAAAAAAATTGCATCAGATACACGTCCAAGAATTTAACTCATAAGTTCATGATGATGATGACTTCTTAGGGATTATTTTAAAGTCAGCAAATTGACCGTAAAGGATGACTCGACCATGCCGTACCAGAACGGATGTTCATGTATACTAACTTAAGCCATTGGCGTTGGTCGGCCGTCACTCGGCTGCCGGTAGGTATAGCGTGAGTGTGTCCATAAAAAATATAATAATTATTTAAATAAATCAATATCACGCTCACGTCATCCCAGAAGGGTCCCCGAAGGGGTAAGCAAGCAGAGGTGTTGTAACAACACCCACATTTCACCGAATATGATCAAGTGCTAACATGACAGAGGGTGAGTCCGTCGCCGTCTCAGGCACTATACATACGTCTTTGAATTACTTCTCAGACATACCTATGCAGGTTTCCTCACGATGTTTTCCTTCACCGTAAAGCACGTGGTGTGAAATAACTGCATATAATCACATATAGTCACAGAAATGTACATTTATTGCAAGCGTCCTCTGAATATGTTTAATTTATCAGTAGAAACTTCACTGGTTTATGTATAATTTTTATTTACTAATATGTAAGAACTATAATACTGTTTGTTTCTCTAAAAAATAAATAAATAAATATAAGTTTTTAGAAAAACTCATTGGTACAGGCCCCACTGGGATTCGAACTTGCGTCGCTTGCGTAGCAGGCGACTGCTGTAACCCCAAGGCCACCACGGCAATCATTATTTAATACTAGCTATTCCCCGCCGTTTCACCCGCGTAGAATAATTTCATTTGAGGCACATATTTTGAGACACCTTTGAAGTAACATCAGCTATCTGTCCGTGAAAATCGGTTCAGCGGTTCACAGATTACCCAGAACTAAGACAGAAAAAAGAATTGAATACTGTTTTTTGTCTATATCTTATACTTATATATATATACTTTAATTATGTATTTAGTGAAAAGAGCTCTTAATTAGTAATTACACACAGAAACTTCAATTTTATTTATCTGTATAGATTAGTTGACCGTGTTGAAGGCGACACTCGGCTCATATCCGACTCGGTCTAGCGTGAGTCACCTTTTAATAATAGTATTTTTTTTTATATTTCGCATTGTTTTGATAATGCAATAAACGCGGTATCCATCAAGATACATTTGGTTTGTATAAAGCGACCTTACATCGCCTAAAGAGAAACAATGGCATGAAAGACAGACGTTTACGAAATACGTAACATGATCGATGGACTTGATCTACGATATCTTGTGCAGTATTCAAAAGTACTCCATTAGTGAATTTTGAAAGAATTCTTTGTACATTACCTACAACTCTTTTGAAAGAATACATTATTTGAGTAAGTATACACTTAGTTATTATTTGCTTCGTGCTAAGTTGGTATCTCTGCTCCAAATAAAATGTTAGCTAAGATGATAAAAATTTACCAACTGCTCAGATGATCATTAGGGCAAAATACTAAGATGACATACAAAAAAAATTTTTTTTCGCTTACGTAGGTAAGAGATATTGGCGTTCAAAGTTATCGAAATCAGGAACATGTGAAAATGTCAATTAAAATTTAGTTAGCGTAATTCTTTTAATTTGTTATTTAAAATTTTCCTTGTGTTGCGCCGCATATCTTTTGAAGCCGGAATTCTGTGGTAAACCTTAAATATCGTCAAAATGTCATACTATAATAATATGTAAATTTTCTGTCAACCGCATGAGTCGCCCGTTTTGTCACGATACTATTTCGCAGTGTCTTCTCTTTATGAAATAATAATAGCTCAATGGTATATTAGATCTCTTTTCGTAACCTTTTGCTTCAACCAGGTATGTTTACATTATTTTTTAATGCGTGAGTGTTGATTAGTGTTATGTAGTGCAAGCAGATACACACGGTTCACGTGTGTTCGCTAATGATAGCACACTCTTTAGTGATGTTTGCTTAATAACAATGCTATGCTGTACCTAGGGACCTACCATAACCTCTTATTGCCATTAACTCTTAATATGAGACGGATGTATATGTCGTGTATAAGTCTGTCACACAATGGAACTATGATGGCAATAAGAGCTTATGATCACATAATGTTCGCTTCATATGATATATCTAAAAACTAATTAGATTCTTGCCTCAAGTCCCAACTTTATTTTGTATGCGTATTTGAAGATGTCTAATGTTATATAAAAAGGTTAAATTACTTGTGACGTTTCAGTATAAGGCTGTATTGAGTATAAGCTTTCTTTTTATTTTAGTATTATTTATGGATCTTAGCCGAAAGGTAAAATCGAATCGAATAGCACTTTTGCAACACGGATTAACGGATTTATTCTCAAAATGCCCAATAGATTTATAGATATGCAAAAACAAAATAAAAAAACACTTTAGCATAGACAAAATTGCGCATACATCAAAGGCCTTTGGCAAAAAAATATTTGATTAGGTAATTGTTGAGCATTAATTTGACAAGACTAATGTGACCAGTGGCAATGTCACCGCAATTTGGGCAAATCCAATCTCTCGCAACAGTTGACTGGCGTGAAGGCTGCATCGGTGCACGACGCATGACGTCACTGCCCCTGATTACCCATCATTGTCATCAGAAGGTAGGGTTGGTAGACAAACGATTTGTTTAGATTGGATTTTTCTTCTTCGCGGCTCTTTTTTTAAGTACCTACGTCTAATTTCAAATACATAATAACTGTCATTTTTAATTCACTCGTTTCATTTTTATTACGTGCTGTCCCGTGGTTTTACCGGCGTAGGATTAACGTTAGTGATACGAATTTTTTTTTTTCAAATAGATTAGACTAAATTGGTCCAGGCGCTTCAGAGATCATCTGGAACGAACGCATAAAATATAGACGAATAGATTTCCATCTGTAATTTTCCAATAACAACCCGTCTGGATTAGTGCCAATAGCAATGGCAATAGACTCGCCGCCATGGGACATAACTGGCGAATATGCGTGAATTATAAGAACACCTCTGCCTAGACGCGAGCAATATGTATGTATTCAGTAGGTTTCAGTTTACTATTGATTTTTTTGCGTACAGCCCTATAACTGATGAGAATGGCGACCTTGACAACAGTCACGAGCGTTGACAAAACAACCACGTTGTGGATTTGTTTAATTTTAGTGGAAAACCGTCGCGCCGTGAGCCGTGCATTAATCAGAAGATTACTGCCGTGGCGTAAGCGGTAAGATACGGCCTTTATGGGGTAAGAGACAAGCCTTTACGGGGGAAGATACAAGCTTAATGGGGTAAGATACAGCTTATATGGGGAAGGATATAGCATACATTGCGACAAATATATTAATGAAATGTAAACTGAAGATCTTGTTTGTTTGTTTGCTTGAACGCGCTAATCTCAGGAACTTCTGGTCCGATTTGAAAAATTCTTACATTGTTAGATAGCCTATTTATTGAAGTAAGCTATAAGCTATATATCATAAAGCTATGTTAACAAAATCGTGAGTTAATGTTAGTGCTAAATAACTATTCCAGTCGCGGGCAGAAGCTAGTATTTAGATAAATTGTTACCATTTTTTGTTTAGTATTTGTTCTTATTTGATATTTGTATAGAGTAGGTCAGAGCATATACGTAGAATCTAAGGAAATTTGCCGACCTATGCATATTACCTGCAAGAGACATGTAGAGAAGTCTTTACTACCTCTAATATGTAAGCATTTTTAATATCAACTGTATCCATAGCATTATCGGTTCTATCTCAGTAAAAAAAACGGGAATTTAGGCCAACCAGTCCAGGCAAGTATAATTTATTCCATTGTTGGTATTAGGATTGTTAACATCAAAACAATAATTTAAATCTTTAAATAAGGTTGTATTTAACCGAGTCGTTCGGCTAGTGGTCTCAAATACTATTGCAGAAGAGGTCTTGGGATCGATTCCAGGGTCAAGTAATGTGTTAATGTGTTATTCCATCCAGTATTTCCATGCAGCCAGGAGTCTGAATTAGCGCCCGGTTAAAGGCAATAAATAGCCTTGCCTCCTTCTACATACATAGGACTTAAACATACTTGCGAAATATGGATATACTTGAAGTACCTACACCTCTCTCTACCTCTTTCAGAAACATGTTGTATTTATATATATTTATCTGTATTAATATTATAAAGAGGAAAGATTTGTATGTGAGTATGTTTGTAACGAATGGATTCAAAAAGTACTGGACCGATTTTAAAATTTCTTTCACCATTTGAATCCTACATTATCACTGATTAATATGGGCTATATTTTATCTCCGTACTCCCACAGGAACGGGAACTACGTGGTGACGTCCGCTACTAAAAAAATAAAGCTAAGCTCATTACTTGTCCCACGCAATCACAATCTTGATACCTAACTTGCAATTGACACGCCGTGTTTTCTATGCAAATGTGCGATTATATTAATTGACATGGCCTTTGGCTATATGTAGGCAATCTTCTATACTTGCTTTTATTATACGTTATAACCCAACCAATTTGAGATGACAGTCACTAGTTTTTTTCTCATGACATTAGTAAGGCCGAATGTTAACTAAAAATTCGACACGCAATTATGTTTTTTTTCAATTGTCGTCTGTCTTCACTTGGCTAGGTCATGTCTGGGTTTTGTCTGGGAACTGAATCTGGGTTTCGTTTACACAAGCAAACATTAGCTTGTACCGTGTTCCGGAATACTAATATTAACATGTAGATATCGACTAATACAAGTATTTACAATTCAATACTTTTCATCCAGTTTAAAGGATTTTAGTAAAACGGGTGGGCAGTAATGGATCATAATGGTTTCTTTTAGTAATATTGTGATTCAGCATTCAATTAAACTTGGAAAATATATTGATACAGTAAAATAAAAATACCTAGGTAGTCATAATATTTTACGCAAAAACTGAATTAGCCCTGTTTTACAATAGATTTTTTTAGTTTCATATATGATCAACATAAAAAAATACTTATTACAACAATATTAAACCAGCCATCGTTTAATGATAATAATATTTAACTTAAATTGTAGTAGTATTTAATGAAATTGAACTCGTACAATTACCTACGTGTAAAAGTTCCACTATCAAAGTTAATTTGGAGGAGATTGAATAAAAAACACAGACGAGTTTACAATGTAAGATGTATCGACTTCTGTGGGAACTGGGTCGGAGGCTTGATTTGTTGTGACACGGCGCCCGCGCCGCCAATACAGGTGTGGCCTGAGCGAAGAGCGCGAGCGAACCGAGCTTAGACCTAGCGTAACAAGCGTAGAGTGAACGAAGCAAGCCTAGAGTGGACAAACCAAGCGGGGAGCTAACGACGCAAGCGTAGACCTAGCGAAGCAAGTAGAGCTAGCGAAGCAAGCGTAGAGCTAGCGAAGCAAGCGTAGAGCTAGCGAAGCAAGCGTAGAGCTAGCAAAGTGGAGATATCACGTGGCTGAATTGGGGGATTGTTAAAAGTAGAAAATATTGCTTAGATTTTATTTGAACATCTTATCATCCACAGTAATATCCTATGCTGATATGGCAGTTTGTGCTTACATGTATACTTTTATCTCTTTCACATACTCCTCATGTTCCACGTCTCCTGGCATCTTGCACCACCAACAAACACACCAGTGCCGCTACATTGCATCCTTCAACATCGTTTGACATTAAGTAGTTAATTAGAAAGATACCTCCGATCCGAATTCGTTACGTGACTCGATCTATATTCCAAATGATCCGGTGACTCGATTGTAGACAACCGAAAATAGGGTTGACACTTCAAATTTGTTACTAACAAGATGAGAAGACAGATTTACTGAGTTTTAGCGTTTGAGCTTTGGATACTCGAACGATAAATGTAGTAATGGTAAAAAAATAGTAACGCATTTTCAAGAAAAAATAAGTAATATCACGAAAACTCGAAAAACATGGCAAATAATTTTCCTAAAATGCTATTAGCATCCTAAAAATCAATGCAATTTTGTCTGTGATTAAATATAGAATAATGATATAATATGTACATCATGATAAACTTTTTATAGAATGTATGTATTCTTACCATTTCTCTCAATAACACCTGCCCACATTACCTCTCTTCAATTACAGAGAAAGATAGTAACTGAAGTACCCTAAGGTTGCCTGGAGGAAATTTTGTGATAAGTGCGCCCCTTTTGTATAACTATTCGCATTGTTTTGTGTATAATAAAGTGTCATATTATTATTGTCGAAATATTGTTTGAGCTCTGTACAAAAATGTAAAAGTTGTCAACCCTACAGTTGGGTCAATTTAACACTATCGACTAGGCGGCGCCAACTGTTAGGTTATACCTATAGATTTATTGTAACCATCTATAAATGCCATTTGGTGTTCATTTGATCTATTTGTCAAAGCAATGTATCTAGTAAAGCGATTGAATTGAAGCAATTAATATCGAAATTATAAAAGCCATATTAGATATTGTGCATATTCACGTATTGTGTACAAGTTATTGCTGAGATATAGAGGTATTTAATAAATATATGAGGTATCCAAGGCATAAATGAATTACAGTCTGTCATGATATCTCCAAAAAGAGAGGATCTTCCTTTCGATATTTGGAGCTGCCCGACTGGGGACTGTACCTCCACCTTACAGAAGATCGCAGCCAAATAATGCTACCTTTGAGTAGTATTGCGTTCCTGCAGTAAGCAAGGTCGCCAGTGCTTGATGGGGGGGAAGAGTGTAGTCGCTGTGCTAGCAATAACCGTCAGTATAGCACAGGAATGTATTGCCTTGCTACCCCGGGGATGTGCCCCGGCAAAGTGTGGGGGGACACCGGTTTGATCTATCAGAGTACCCCCGAGCACTGAGGATGTCCACTGGGGGGGTTTTAGTGTGGTAAAAATCCCACATACCCCGATATGCCTCTCCCAGGGTGGTCGGGGACCTTTTGAAGGTTTCCCCCTCGTCAAAAACCACGTTTTACGTCACTTTCCACTGGAACGGGAAAAATATCCCATGTCCTTCCCCTGGTTCTAAGCTACCTCCCCACCAATTTTCAGCCAAATCTGTTCAGCCGTTATTGAGTTATAAATAGTGTAACTAACACGACTTTATTTTATATATATAGATAATAGTAACGGTCTATTAACAAAGTGCCTGTACAAAAGTTAGAAGTTACAATTAATAATTAATCGCCCTCATTTTCTCCACACATTCTTAGCTCTTACCACCAGATTTTTCCCAACCTATTTTTACGCAATTTTCCGTATGATGATGTTACAAGGAAAACAGGTAGTCTGATTTAAACCAGTTATCGTTGTATCGTATATATACAGGCGGGCAGCTACGATTGCTTACTGGGTAGTAAGCAATCATAGCTGCTCGCCTGTATTGCCAAATATATTCAAATGTAAATCCAAGTCCTCTTTCCTATATTAATTGATTAGATATCTTACCCTACTTAAGTCCTTATTCTTTCACCCACACGCTCAGCAAAATGACAAATGATTTCCCACAGTACAGTACATGCAGCAATATAGAATGAAATTAATACTGTCATTCAATGTCGAAACACAAGAAAGACAGTGCCCAAAAAACACCGTGAGATGTCGTGCTTGTAATTGTTTTTTGTGTTTAAGTTGTCGTGGGTGTCTCTTTTTATTTGTTCATGCTCGGTTTTCCAGCTGAGTTGTGGCGCGTTCTGTGTCTTCGGCTTTCATCTAACATTGTCATTTATGATAAATTTTGATGAAATTGTACTAATAAAACATGACATTAAAAATATACTAAAATTGCACTGCATGCAAATGACATCGTTTTCTATAAGTTTCAACATAGCTTTACTAGATCTTCTAAGGCACATAAAAATTCCACGACGTTGATTCACAAGAAAATTTTTGGGTGTCTTAATAAATACTCAGATAAGTATAGACGGCACACTAGAACACTGTGTCGACACAGCGGCCAGTTGGAAACGCAATGAATTTAATAGCAGCCACCCGCTGGCTCGAGCACGTTAGATCTATCATGATATTATCACAGACTATCACAGTGTCACGTCGTGATGACGAGACACTATACCACTATGATGTTGTGAGAATTGTCTTCAAATTTTTAATAATTGGATTTTTATCACACTCAGAAGATTCATTGTAGTTTTTGTATACAAATTGATTACATGGATTGATCCTGTATCTGATCGTATGTAAAAATAGTTAAAACAAACAAAATTAAGCGTCAATATGTATCGTTTAATCTTGAATATACTATGAGTTTTCTTTGTATTGGAGTTCATATGCTCACGCCTGTATTCCCCGAAGGGGTAGGCAGAGGTGTTGTAATCACAACACCCACTTTTCACCGAAGATGATTAAGTGCCAACGTGACAATTGGTGAGTCCATCGCCGTCTCAGACACTTTACATACGTCATTGAATTACTTCTCAGAAATATGCAGGTTTCCTCACGATGTTTTCCTTCACTGTAAAACACGTGGTGTGAAATCACTTTCACTTAGGTATCACGTTTTTTTTGTAACCTCAAGCCACCATGGCTATAAAAAACGTTGTAAACAATATAGAAGGAATAAGAATAAAATAAAAGAAGATTGAATTAACGCCCAAAAAATAGTTAATTTTTAATAAATTGGGACATCAGCAGGAGCTACGCCACCAAATATTGTTATGCAGTTTGTTTCCCTAAAGAAACAACCCGAAGGAATTCGCAGGAAAAGTTAGTCGTAAACAAATTCATCTATTAATTGTAACCTCTCAAAGCACTGACTCTACTCATCTCTTCATAGATTGAAAAATAAAAGAACCTTAAATTACAAAAGCCTTACTTCCTCACCAAAATCAACCTTACAGCTTTGTTTTAAAGTCGTTATCACCCTGTGAGTAAAAACTCTATGGTGCGGTATCCTATAAGTCATTTGTCAAGCGTGAGGTCAAAGGGTGTGATTCGTTTCATGTTAATCAGCGGACAGACGGGACGATCAATAATAATATTATTATATACTGTGCCCTGCTGTTTTATCCATGTAGGTATAACAATGAAACCTATCTAAATAAATTCGTTTTTTTTTTCTTAAATAAAGTTCACAAAAGCATTAAATAAGTTCTGTACTCTATGAATAGGCTTAAGATTGTTTAGCTATATTTATACATCTATACCTATGCAGATAAATAAAATTAAAGTGTCTATTTATAATTCCAAAATAACAGCTTTTCACTAGTTCTATATGAAAGTTTACACCATACTGACATAGCAAAATCTATTACTAATTTCTTCTCTGTATTGTCTGTCTGTTTGTTCCGCCTAATCTCCGAAACGGCAGAACCGATTATAACGGGACTTTCACTGTCGGATAGGTAATATTACAAGGAGTCACTTAGACTAATAATACAAGCAAATTCATTGCTTTAAAGGCGAATCCTATCCCTGTAATGTACACATGTAAGTTACCGAATAAACTTTATTACTTATTTATTACTACTTTTATTTAAAGGAAATATTAGGTTTCCGTGGGTCACGTATGAAGTTAATTTTACGCAGGCCAAACCGCGGGGTACACCTAGTCAATTGTAAATTTAAGCGAAGTCTAAAGTGTTAGAAGTATAACGTCCCCCTATACATACAAAAAGTTCAAAAGTTCAAGGTCGTTCGTTCGGGTCAAAAATTATGTTTGGAGCACTGATAACATTATCAAGACCCCGCACTACACCTTACGTACCTTGCTTAAATGAGACTAGGTTCATTCGCGTGTAATTGTCCCAAGGCGATAATGAATATTGATAGTCAAATTATTCAACTACCTCAATATTCTCACTATAAATCACCGCCTTTAGACCGAGCCTACGACCTAATCAATGTAAACACTAATAAATATAAATCCTTAGACATTTACACGGCAAGTTAATTCACTATCGATGTACCACGTGGTTGGTACATGACTTATTATAATTGACACGATATGGTAATGCGCGGTTTGCTCAGTGGCTACGGCGGCGTGCGAATGCAATATTTTGTACCAAAGGACATTGATTGAGATCATTTCCATTATCTTCATTCGATACGACACTGACTTCATCGCAGATGGAGCTACATCGGAGAAAATTAACATAAGAACTTCTTAGTTAACTGTCAATAGGAAGTGCTACCTTATAAGGATAATTAATAAAAATGGGTTTCGAGAACAGGTAGGTCTTTCAACAAGTGTACAAATTATTTCATCCAATACATCTTGAATACTTAGTACATACATACATATGCTAACGCCTGTATTCCCTGAAGGGGTAGGCAGAGGTATTGTAATAACAACACCCACTTTTCACCGAAGATGATTAAGTGCCAACGTGACAGATGGTGAGTCCTACGCTGTCTCAGACACTTTACACACGTCATTGAATTACTTCTCAGAAATATGCAGGTTTCCTCACGATGTTTTCCTTCACCGTAAAGCACGTGGTGTGGAATCACTGTACATAGGTTTTTTTAGAAAAACTCATTGGTACAGGCCCCGCTGGGATTCGAACTTGCGTCGCTTGCTTAGCAGGCGACAGCTCAAACCTCAAGGCGTGGTGGCCTTGAGGTTATACTTAGTGAGTTTCCAAATACATGCTTATAGGTACATAGAAAATACTGATAAACTGACTGCCGTCGTCTAGTGGTCACACCTCTGTCCGCCCAAGAATACAGGTGTAAAGACACTTATAATACATGTAAAACTATTTACAGGAAAGAAAAACAATCTAAGCTAATCACCCAACAGTTAAGAATTTTTTTCTTCCAAAAATGTCTAAGAACACAGCCAGTCCAGATATTTCCCTAGAATAAACAGTCAACTGATCTCATGTAATAAAAGAGGTCAGTCAATAAAGCAGAAAAAAAACGATATGGATCCAAATGACGTAGAGAATGGAAACAAGCAAGCGATTAGTCACATTACAATCGGAGATTTACGCAAACGCCACCAGGAGTTCACGACTGCTGCAATTACCGCGGATTGGCCCGTCACGTCATTGGGACAAGGGTTATCACGAATGTTGTGACTTGTGACTAACGCACTAACCATCTGATCCCATACTAACCATTATGATTACGTATACGTCTAAAATAATTACTAACATTGAAAAATAACCGTGATAACCGTTTTCGATTTGGTTTAAGTCACCTGCATCGCAAGCAAAAATAAGTGAGCAGATCTCCAAATATTTGGAAAAGAATTGAAAAACGCATGCATAGCACTTGAGACGGTCCACCGTTTGTCGGGTGGACACCTTCTCCACCAATCTTCGGAAAAAAGTCGCAATTGTAAAACCTCTCTAACCCTTCGGAGATCCTTTTAGGAAGGCGTGAAGATACATGCAAGAAATTTGTTTGAGGGTTTTCAAGGGATGAAAAGTTGTCATGTAAGTACAGACATGACCCCTAAAACAGGCAGGCAATATGCAAGCAGAAATGTTGAAGTCTAGTAGTATATTTTACCTACGAATATAAAGGAATGTTTAAGTTATGTAAATTACAGATTTTCCAAACCTAGTCAACTTCGTAAGAAAACCTGCATACGTTTTAGAATGAATGTCTAAATTTTAATTTGTATTAAGTATCTTAGAAAGAGCCGTCGGTCCCGGTTGCCAAATTATGTTTGGCAATCGTTATAGGTCGGTTGGAGGCCTAAAATAGTCTGATATAGGTTTAACACAGATCACTGCTCGTTAAAGGGGTTGCGATGGCCAGATGGTTGCTTCGTATAAAAATCACACATCGGGTTGACTGAATCAAGTGCCGACCCCAACAATGTATGGGACAAGGCCAGGGAGAAGATGATGTTTTAGAAACTAATCTTCGATGTTAATCTATTTGGCTTTTGGTATCGTAAAAGGAGAAGAGTGTGGAGTGACGCTTTTTTCAAAGGGTCAAGTTCAAAGCATACTTGTCAACTGACCTTGAACTAAACAATATGGTTGAGCTTGTGTGAGTTGTGTTAGGCCCACTAATAGCAGATAATTATGCAGCCAAGACAGCCAAGATCCATGACTAGTTGTAATTGTCAGTCTCTCGTGAGAGCCGTCACGTTCCTATTAAGCCGGCCGATTATTTAATTTTTATTGCATCACAATTACTGGTAACCCAAGATTGCTTCCTGTTACCGGTGTTTTTGATTCGGCCGTTTATTGGGAACCTTCGAATTTTATTTTGTGGTAAACGTTTTTTTTTATCGACTGAGTATGTACCTATTTAGAAATGTTTATTGCCTTTTCTGTATTTTTTAAATGAAACAATAATTATTATATGAAGAGTCTCTTTGAAAAATATCCAGATCGGATCAGTATAGGTACCGAACTAGAAAATTAGGGTTTAGAAAATTGGCAAAGATGATAACTTACAAAATAACACAAAATATATGTTTTTTGATAAAATGTAAGGTAAGAAAAAAAGAAAATTATGAGAAAAGTGTATACAAAAAGCGGTCTTACCTCTTCCAGACAACCTTTGGGAACAGAAGAGTGAAGAAAAATTGTGGAAAAATTAAGAAGAAAGGGTAAGTGAATTGTTGTGAAGAGTTAAGTAAAATAAATAATATTGAATTATATAGAATAGTATAGAAAATACTTACCCAATAAATTTAAAATTCAAAATATCTTTATTTGATTAGACTTCTTACAAAGTACTTTCAAATCGTCAGAAGGACACAACATACATTAGACATGATTATAAATGTTACCACCGGGTTCGGAAGGTAGCTTTTGTTGAGAAGAACCCAGCAAGAAACTCAATAATTACTCTTTAAAAAAATATATATATTATACGATGTCATTGGTTACAGTATTTATATCTCATGAATATAAGCCCACACAGTTCAAATGCAATGTCAAATATAATAACTAAAATATTACAAATATTTGTGAGCATGCCAAATTCCAGCTAGTCAAAGCAAAGATCAAACTAAGATTAATTATTTAAATACCTAATAGAACCACTAAGATTAACTTTCCCGTCACTCCACTACTTAGGGAATTGACAATCCATCCCCTACTTGTAAAAAAGAGGTGTAATGTTACAAGGGGTAGACAAAATAGCAATAAATATATCAACGTCGAAGCACGTCGAAGGTATCGGCGCGAATAAAGTAGGTGTCTTTGAAATATGTCCATATTATCGTGTAGTGACTCCCCTTTAACGTTCACAGGGTGCTATAGTCGTGACTGACAATTGGCAGGTTTGCAGAGCAGGGGAAGGCTTTGAAGCTCTTGTATTTGATACATTATTGAGACTTTAAACTTTTATGTACTTATACAGAATTTTAATACAGTGATATAACACTTACTTTTACGAGTGCCTGAAGCATAGAGAATTGAGATTTATAAATATATAGTCTATAGTTTTTTATCTACCAACTCTTATTCCAAAAACTGCTTCTATGTTTGAAGTAAGAGTTATAGATTTCCTACCACTTAAAACCTTTTACTTTTATTTACTTCAGATATTCTCTATGAAATTTTTCTTGCATAATTTTTTTCATGCTAAGAAAATCTCGGAATAGCATACCGATTTCATGAGACGGAAAATAGAATACCACTAGCTCTGCCCTCGACTTCGTCTTCGTGGAATTTACTTTGGGCTAACATTAATATCAACCAGCGATTGGTTTTAGTGTGAATATAATGCTTTTAACCATCCTCGACAAATCATCATACATTGTTGGGGTCGGCACTTGATTCAACCCGATGTGGCTCATCACTTGATTTTTATACGAAGCGACTGCCATATGACCTACGCAACCCCTTTAACGAGGAAAATCTGTGATCTGGGTTAAACCAGTTGTTAGACTATTTTAGACCTCCGACTGACCTGTAACGACTGCCAAAGATGATAAATTGGCAACCGGGACCGACGGCTTAACGTGCTCTCCGAGGCACGGAGGGAGCTCGGGCGGTCACACATCCAATTACTGGCTAGAGGTAAAGTTGCTTAACTTCGCTGATCGAATGATATGCGCAATAGCAACTGTGCCACGAGTGCCTCGATAAATGTACTATCCAATTCTGAAAGAGCTTTTAACCCGAACCAGTAATTCCTGAGGTAAGCTCGTTCAAACAAACTCGTGTTAATTCAAAGCTTTATATATTAACTAGCGGACGTCACGTAGATTCATCCACGTAGTTCCCGTTCCCGTGGGAGTACGGGGATAATATATAGCTTATGTTACTCGCTGATGATGTAGCTATCCTTTGCTGAAAGAATTTTCAAGATAGGTCCAGTCCTTTTACTTACATACAAATCTTTCCTCTTTATTTTATTAGTATAGATAATAGATATAATTTTATTCACGTCCTGTATAAGCTGGACACAGGGCAACAAAAAGTGTTAAATCTTCCCCGATTACCATCCGGCCATCACTTATGCATGGTGACCGTCGTCCCCACATTGGATTATTTATCGCACTCAAGTATGCAGCATCTTTTGGGAATATTGCGGATTTTACTTATTAGGATAGTTTTGCTTCTTTTATTAACCGACTTCAAACAAAGGAGGAGGTTCTCAATTGTACTGAGTGTTTTTTCTTAGTTAAATAATTCCTTTTTTTTTTCGTGTCCATGTTTAATTAAATAAAAATTGCCTAAGTTACTCCCTGTAAGTTGGCAAACAGCTAATATTAAGCTATTTGCCAATTTTGCATGTTAAAATGGTCTAGTCGACAGACAGACAGATGGACAAAAAGACGGACAGACAAATTGCCTTTTAAGTCAGTATATTCTCGTATGCATTTAGTGAAAAGCTATTAATTTGGAATTACAAACAAACTTAAATTTTATGTATCTGTCTATGTATGGATATACTTAAAGCTGTAGCAGGCATAATATCTGTATCCATCCCCGTTCTAGCAATTATCATCTTTCACACAATCCATCCATCATTCATTCTCTCCCGATATATACAAGTGTCGTCACGACCTATGAGCACTGACCTTAAAAACGCAATAGTCATTTAATTAGTCATGCGCAATCACCCCCACTATTTTCGCGGAACGCTCGTAACTCGCGATATACGTAGTTGTGCAAAAATTGGATCACTCATTGCTTATCCCTCCTTAACGATAATATTGACAAAAAACGCCATTGAAACCTGTTATTTCAAGGAATCATAAAAAACTGTTTGGAACAAACAAGATATCTGCCACAAAAACACTTCGCAATTTATTTTCACCGCTAGATGACGTATTGAAACGACCAATATTGGGGTAAATCGTAAAATCTACACATTTCTGATGAGTCACCGGCGTCGCGAATGAAATTTTGTAGTGCTATAAATTCTAGGAACAATAGCCACTAAGACAAATATTACAAGAACAGATGTACCCGCGGAAATTTCGTGGTTCCAGATACTTTGAGATTCTCATACTTATCAAATTGCACCACACTTGATCAATTGATAAACATTCAAACTGCTCCCAACCACAGAATACATAAGCTTACTAAACAGTACGGAACAATACTGCCTTGTGTCTTGTGGTTAGCAAGTTTGCCTGCCGATCAAGAGGTCCCGGGTTCGATATTGTGTTTTTCTGTCTAGAAATTCAAATACCCGGAGTTTGGAAGTTGGCGGTGTTTCCACCCCCGTGCCTCGGGGCGCACGTTGCACCGTTGGTCCTACGCCTGATCTCTCTCGGGTCGTGTCGGATTGCCTCCCATCGGACTATGAGAGTGAGGGAATAAAGAGTGCACCTGTGTTTGCTCACACACTTGTGCTCACATAATATCTCCTGCGCACATGGCTGATCCTCGTTGAGATTAGCCGCCGTAACCGAAATTTGGTAGGAGACCATTATAAACAGTACGGAATGTAGGAACGAATGGTCGAATGACAACTCACACAGACGCGCTAATCGTGTGACCACCCTCACGCTCGATGAAGCAACCGTTTATTTCAAGAATTTGGACTAGTAGATTTTATTTTGCTGTGTCTGTATGTATGGTTGTTTGTTCCGGATAATATTTAAAACGGTTGGACATACGTCAATCAAAAAAGATATAGGTTCCGCGAAATAAAGCCCACACGGTTGAAACCGCGAAACACAGCTAGTGCACTATAATTTTAGGAGATAATCTCTACAAGAGCTGGAAGGCAAAAATATTTTCAACCTCTTTCAAGGTAGGAACTCGCATTTATTTGAATACAAAGACATTTATCTCCTATTTCTTCGGCAAAATTGATTGGCTTTCAGCACAAAAGGATTTAGTTTTATACCGTGTCCAATTACAATAAAATTACCTTATCATTTCAATCCTGGCCTAAAGTTTTTATTGAAATTACTATCTTGTTGAGCCACAACATTTTACAAAATGCAGTGTATCAAGTTTCCACTCTTGAACATTTTGAGGTCTGAATGGAATCCCTGGCGTGAGTAATTAGGCTCTCAATGCTGTATTATCAAAAAAAAAATTTTTTCTTTGTCATTACCGTAAATATTTTCATATGCATTTAGTAAAAAAGTATTATTGGAATTACAAACAGACACTTCAATTTTATTTATATACTACATTCTCAAAATGGTTCAAAATTGCACGGTCTGCAGAGCTCGTGGGTTCGAGTCCCGCTTCGTGTTGGTATCATTCCTAACCATATTAAGAATGTCCATACGCTCTTCAACACACAGTCAGATTTTCGAGCGTGACTATTCTTGTTTTGTTTTTCTGAAAGTTTTGAGTTATATAAGAATTAAAATAAAAGCATATCATTAGCGTAATTTTCAATATTATCACAACATTATTCGTGTTTATTTGCGATAATTTAAACACTACGTTAAGCCGCTGCGTCAAAGGCGTACCGATTGAGATACACGTACTTACAATCGGGAACACATCGACATAATTCAACCTCAGATCGAACACAGAATCCACGTATAAATAGCTCCTCGGATAAACGGCGCGCGCGCAATTATCGTTCATCATAAGACCAGCACGCCCGGACATATTTCTCAATCATGTCCATACATATTTGTTTTGGATACATTTAAAATTGAAATAGTTTGTTGGCTCGGTGTTTACGGTGACGTTTTGGTAACGTTGAATCATTGACACATGGCCTTAAGAAAACAGGGGTCTTTCCACAAGCTATTATTGCCATCTTAGTTCAACTGTGTGACAGTGACAGACTTATACACGACATATACATCTGTCTCATAACAAGATTAAACTATCATGGCAATAAGATGTCATGATAGGGTTGCAGTACTTATTTTGTCATATCAAAGTTTCAGGCAACATTCGACGAATTTTGATGCGTTGTTAATTTGTAATTACAAACAGACACTTCAATTTTATTTATCTGTAGATATAGATATAGCTGTATAGATTAAAATACCCAGAACTTGTAACAATTCAAAATAAAAATACCTAAAATCCAGAACGAAAGTACACTCTAAGATCTAGAGCAGTAAACTCTAAATGCAATAAATTATAGTGTTCGGTTAAAAAGCTATCTGACGATAGAGAAACGACAGTTTGCGTTATATCTGGATGTCGAGTGGTGTACCAGCGTCACGTATCGGCACCGATGCGATACAACACTTGGCTGAAGCTCAAATTGATATTGAATTTATTTTCAATTTTAACGCGCCCTCCTTTACAACACAGAGTAGCGGGCAGACAGACTTCGCGTTTGATTTTTTTATTTGTTTTAACAATTATAGGGATAGGTGCTTAATACATAAGATATAATACAGTTAACTTCTTTAAACTGTTTCTTACTATTATGTAAATTTGTAAAATATTTATACAATAATTTGAGATAATAAATATTATAAAAAGGAAAGATTTGTATGAAAGTTTGTAACGAATTGGCTCAAAAAGTTCTAAACCGATCTTTAAAATTCTTTCAGCAATGGATAGCTACATCATCAGCGAGTTACACAGGCTATGTTTTATCCCCATATTCCTACAGGAACAGGAAATACGGGTGTGAAACGGCGTGACGTCCGCTAGTTTGAGACAAATATAATTCTCCTGCTTTCATTGGCAATTAGAGGAATCATCCAAGACTAATCAATTATCTAAGTAGCTGAGTAGACTTATTTTTTTCAGCATAATATTAAAAACATAACTATACCTATACTTATTGACGCGGAAGAAGCGGCGAAACACAGTTTGAGAACATAAAAAAATTACATGTACTCTATCATTTAAGCTGTTTTAGGTATAGCTTCTTTCCAAGCCTATTACAAATTTAATCATTAAAATAATGCGTGAATTCAAAGTAAATTTTAAGTGCCTCGTCATATTATCAACGCAACAAAAGTAGTGTAAACAACATTCCCAAACTAATCACAACAAATTACCAACTTCCATTGAACCATTTAGTTAGGTACAGTATAAATATAAGCGTACTTCAAGCAGTATGGAATCTAGGAAAAAATCTTTCGAAATGGCTGGCATTCTTGTCATACTTGCCAGGTTCTTCTCAGTAAAAGCAACCTACCGAACCTGGCGGTAGCATGTATAATCCTATGTAATCGTGTCTTTCTGACGATTTGAAAGTACTTTGTAAAACGTCTAATCGAATAAAGATATTTTGAATTGAATTGAATTGAAACGACACACTCACACAGCCGCGCGCAATTCGCACACCTCGTGGCAGATCGTGTACCTAAACGTCATTTATATTTTTCTAAACTTCAAATCGACATTACTTTGACATTAACTAAACGAGTAAATTATAAAAACTTTAAAACCTCAATAATGGAGCATACGTTCATATTTAAAAATGGTCTAGTTTCCATACTGCTTGGTAAATTTATAATGTGTACTATGATTTAGTGAGTAAACTTTCGGCTTTATCCCTCTACTGCAAACTACTCTGTAAAGTTGACAGTGAACAGGCGCCACCGCGGATACAAACGTCAAACGCTATTTCTGTTGCGTTGCGACTGATGCCCCCTCCCCCCTACCCTACCCCTTTACAGTAAGCCCCTTACGCCCCTAGTGTCGTAAACAAGTGCACGTTGTTTCCTTATGGATTTAAAAATTGGGTTATTTTAGATTTAGGTTACGTAGTCTATGGTTAGATTAGCGTTTGTAATTGTAATATTATAAGTGTGGTGTTAATTATTATTATAATGATTGTATATGGGCTTATCTTACTGGCTGAATATTCTTATTATCTATATAAGATTTGAAATGTTTGTAAGTGTATAATGGTGGTCGATTTATGGTAAACTTTAAGCCCTTGGTTAAATCATATTGTACAAACTTCTGCTGTAAGAAACTCCCCTTACATGTAACTCATTGTCATCACAAAAATGGAACACTATGGAACTGCTGCTGTAGTAGACCATCATTTTATGGGTGACCGTGAAATATTCCGGTAACTTTTTTTGTTAATATTACAGTAGCCTAAGTTACTTCTTATAACATGAGCTATCTGCTAGTGTAAGTCCCGTTAATATCGGTGCAGTCATTTCAGAGAATAGCCAGAATAACTAGACTAGACACACAGCCAGGCAGAAAGAGATTTTTCTTTTAATTGCGTTATTTTATGTAATAACCTCCCATGTATATACATTTAGGGAAAATCTGTATAGATTTAAAGAAGTTCTTACCGCAGAGATGTTTTTTTACCGCAAAATCATTTATACCATTAAGTATCTATATAAGAATAATAGAGAGAACGTAGGTAATTGAATAGAGACATTATCGTGCATCACGAGCCCTGGTCTGTCCTGGCGTGACAGATTGAAGATAGCTACTCGGAGCTACGTTGACAAAGAATGGTCAATCCAAACAGCTAAATCACCGTATAGATTGATTTCTTCACCAAATAGACCACATTGTTACGGATAATTTGACATACATTGAATGTGTGACAAATTTCGGTAAATAACACTTAAAATTGAGACGAATTCTTCAATTCATAACGATGAAGAATGAAAATACTTTATTTGGGGTCCAGATGCTCATCAACTTCTCCAAGAGGTTGCTCGTGGTCTGGTAGAAGCTTCTCGTGACAAGCGTGCTGGGGCTTTCCTCGCTCAGAGAATCACCATTGCTATTCAACGTGGCAATGCTGCCAGCCTTCTTGGCACGATCCCGAGAGACACCGATTTGGGCCAAGTTTTCTACTTGTAATTAGTTTTTAGTATTATTATTAATTTTTTTATGTCGGTACCGTATTATACTTTATTTTGTGTCGCCCAATTCATACGAATAGTTACCGTGTTAAAAATTACAACACGAATAGAAAGAAATAACAAAAAAAACTAAAAAAATATATGTTTAAATGTTATATTATATGTTTTATTTATGGTAACTAATCTATTTGAAAAATGTTGTCGAAAATATGACCAATCCGGCTCGTGATAATGCCATATTCAAATGACATTTGAAGTGTTGACGTCACTGCGGTACAAAATGTCAAAAATATGACACGTCCCGCCATAGATACAATGTTAGTGTCAAAAATATCACTTCCGCGTGTCAGAGCTGTGTCTAACGGTGTTCGTTGAATTTTGCATGCGAATGGTTCACGCGGGGACGGTAATGTGACATGTGACAACTCTGTCTGTGCAAAATGTGGGTTTGTCTGGTTTGTATGTCATAAATTGAACACATTTTTATAATTGTATGAATCTTGTTTATTTGTCACACACGTAATATCAAGATAAAAACGAACTCATCCCAATTATAAGACGGTATAAAATACCATACTACTATAATCTATACTGAGTCATTAAAAGGTGCATTCAGGTGGTAAGCGGTTACCATAGTTTACAAACCTTAGAATGGGTACCAATCCCTCTTAATCAACGCATGCAAAAATAGTCGTCATTAGAGGCTATTTTATATGATAAAAATCATCCTAAGTTACCTATGTACTAAGAAAACATTATTTTATTTAATATTTGTGAATGTTCTGCGTATAATATGTAAGTAAATTACCATAAGTTACACCTCCATAACTTGCTAAGTGTTAATATCACCAAACTCCACTTATCTGGTGAGCCAAAGTGTCAAGAGTTATAAAGCCTTGCAAATGTGGCCAATAAAAAATAGATAACCATAAAACCAAATAGTAACGGAGGGATGCGGGCAATAAAACCATGGCGGGCCATGCATGCGTTAGTAATACGCATAGGGTTGCGTTTGTGACGTACGGCGGCATTTGGAGGGTTGATATTCACTTTTTAAATGTATTCTAGATATTCTATATCTAATAAAATTTAAGTGTTTGTTTGTAATTCCAAAATAACAGCTTTTCATTTAATGCATATGAAAGTATACGGTACTGACATAAAAAAAAAACAATTTTTAAAATGTATCTCTGTCTTTCTGTTTGTTCCGGGTAATCTCCGAAACGGCTGAACCGATTTTAACGGGAATTTCACTGGCAGATAGATTATTTTACAAGGAGAAACTTAAACTTTTACTTTTAATTAAACAAACAGAAAAATCAGTAACGTGGGTTAAGCCGGATGTAAGACTTCTAACTTTATAAACTTCTAATTTCTAATGGTACATGTGTAAATGGTAATTATATTTAATGATGATAAAATGGGCCCAATGTATTATGACAAAAATCTTAGAGCTTGATATATTGATGTTCTTTTATTTGGAACTAGATGGCGCTGTGTAATGACGTCCGAACATTATTTAATTAATTTACTTGTTTCCTGTAAAATCCTCTAAATCATTGACACAACTAAAAATAATAATGACGTAAGTGAAAAATCATACATAAGCTTACCCTTCGGTAGTACCTCATTGCCTATTACCTAAATAATAACTGTACATTTAATTTAACAAGCATCACGCACTCACCTCGACATTTATGTACGTACCTGTAATTAATTGAGAAACAGGTACTACTTCGTGATGATGGATCACTGCACCCATGGGGGTCAAATGTCACTATTGGTATTTTCGTCTTACGCATGTTTGTATCACGTGTGTAGCATTGGCTATGGCTTCTGTCTGCGACTTCATCCGAGAAGTGTGAATTTTCGTGAGAAAGTGATAACGTACAACCTTCGAACAGAGTTTAAAAATAAACTATTCAACATAACAGACAATACAGGGACTCCTTTTAATAATATACATACATACATACATATGCTCACGCCTGTATTCCCCGAATTTGATTAAGTGCTAACGTGGCAGATGGTGAGTCTATCGCCGTCTCAGGCACTATACAAACGTCCTTGAATTACTTCTCAGACATATGCAGGTTTCCTCAAAATGTTTTCCTTCACCGTAAAGCACGTGGTGTGAAAACACTGTATATAAGTTTTTTAGAAAAACTCATTGGTACAGGCCCCGCTGGGATTCGAACTTGCGTCGTTTGCGTAGCAGGCGACTGTTCAAACCTCAAGGCCACCGTGGCTGTTATTAGTTATTAGATTATATTTTTTAAGGTTTTTAGTTATGTTAATTTTTCTATGAGTATCCCAATTCCTTAGATAATATGTTGAATAAAATTATTATTTCTAGTACGGACACTTTGAACACACACTTGCAATTTAAACGTCGTTTCCAAATGTAAGCCTTTCATTAGAAGAAACGGCGAAACAATCTCCCCGGCCTTTTTTCCATGTGTCCCTTTTTTATACATAGGGTTGGTTTAGTATAACTTAATAGAAGAGTGAGCAACTCATTTCCATACTTGGCTACCGTCAATATAATTTGTACCCCTATCACGGGTTTGCCACCGTTTTCGTAATCTATACTCGCTAGCGTCTCCGCCGAATATTAGTATGAGAAATTGTGCAGCGACTCCCAGCGGTGACGTGAACAACTGAAATATCTCATACAAATATTGCGAGTGACGCTAGCGAGTATAGTTTACGAAAACGGTGGCATACCCGTGATAGGGGTACAGTTACACTATAATATGCTTTTTCACAATGTTTCTGTTAGATACTGTTTAAATATAATATTTTACAAGCAGTTAGGAAACAAGGAAAATATCGCTGAAAATGTGACACTCACACATCGCCGCGTATCTACGAGAA
The DNA here is from genome assembly GCA_929442735.1 of Watsonalla binaria. Lineage (NCBI taxonomy): Eukaryota > Metazoa > Arthropoda > Insecta > Lepidoptera > Drepanidae > Watsonalla > Watsonalla binaria. Next base: position 7,839,202 of record OV838932.1, read on the forward strand.
AAAATTTGGTATAGGCGTAATAAAGTATGAGGTGTGACGTCGTGGCTGATAGAGTATACGTCATTCACGTGTTTTACCGACATTTTTAAAACGACATTCTACAATTGAATTATATTAGTGCGAGAGCAGTGAAAAAGCAGCTGACAAAACGAATATTTTATTGACAACAAAACTGTAATTTTTACATAACTATAGAAAAAATAATAATGAAAAAAATAAATAATTTACAAAATTATTTGTAACAATTTTGACAATAGGATTTATCATTGAAACTTTTTCTTGGTATATACTTTAACCTGCTAAGAATACGCCTTCCAAATTTCATATTTCTAGGACCAGCGGTTTGGGTTGGGGGTTCATTTCAGTCAGCCCTTTAATTTTATATGTCTCTTACGTATACACGGACCATATAGATGTTTTCAGAAAAGGGTCCCCGAAGGGGTAAGTAGAGGCGTGGAGGTGATATAATAGAAAATGGTTAGATGCCTACTGTAACTGACGGTGATTCGGTTTATACATCAAAAAACTTAGTTTTTTTTACTATTTCTATGAATCAAAATTATCTTCATTCCGGTTCTCCTCAGAAGGCTAGATACAGTAGTATATTTCTCTAAATGCCTAATTTGAATTAATCGTTTTCATTTTCACTAGAAGTTGAATTTTTGAGAGCAAATTCCAAACTTCAAAACCCTGAATGTAAATCCCTTGAGACGTTACAAGGGCGTCGTCACAAAAACTTTGTCTACATCACGCCCGAACCTAACACGTGACGACTCTATTGTCTTTGATCTCAAACACGTGAATAATTCAACGATCTCCCTCTTTGCTGTCAAATAGACAGTATTTTGAATTTACTAGACGTGTTATTATACTTACTTAAGTACTTTTCGCTTTAGAATATTATTGAATCCTACTAATATTATAAATACGAGACGATTATATATAGAAGACATGTTTCGAAACTGTATTGATGAAGAAAGCCTATGATAAAATTTCGGATGGACCTTGTTTGGTGTGGCTCAAAATATGTTGCTACTTTTTCTGGTGCAGCTGTGGTGGCCTTGAGGTTTGAGCAGTCGCCAGCTACGCAAACGACGCAAGTTCGAATCCCAACGGGGCCTGTACCAATGAGTTTTTCTAAGAAGCTTATGTACAGTTATTTCACACCACGTGCTTACGGTGAAAGAAAACATCGTGAGGAAACCTGCATATTTCTGAGAAGTAATTCAATGACGTATGTATACCGTCTGAGACGGCGATGGACTCACCATCTGTCACGTTGGCACTTAATCATCTTCGGTGAAAAGTGGGTGGGATTACAACACCTCTGCCTACCCCTTACTAATACAGGCGTGAGCATATATTTATGTTTTTCTGGTTTTTTTTTAGTCTAAAGATGGCGGATCAACACATTTCGAGTCACAACTAATTATGTTTAAACCTATACATGGGGTATTTGGTCCCCCCCCCCCCCCCCATACTTATGACTCAAATAATTTAATCTTCAAATAAGTCCTTATTGTATCGATATTTCTTTTACTTACTTCAATTGACGCGAACCAACCTGTATATTGGGCATAAGTTCCAACTTTTTAATTTCCCCGTCGCGTCTTTTGGTCGACAGTAACAAATATTTAACAACGCTGTAGCTACGAACATAAAAGGGAATAATTTGCTCCGTTTGAACTCCTTTAAGAATCGCTAAAGAGATTAAAAGAATCATTAGCCATTCCCACTTGTATGAGACAGGCAGATTAAAGTGAGCCCGCGGGCGCGTTTCCTGACTTGGGAACGTTTTCTTGGGATTTTGCCCGGATTAATTAATTACTATGCTGACTCGCTTTTGGTACAATTATAATGGTATTCACTTTAACATGTTACTGTTACCAATCTACTTGTATAAGCCCTTAGCTTATTCATAACAATAATTATTCTTTGTATTGATTGTGTAGGCAGATGATAATAAAAAAACATGAAAATGGCTAACACGTAATAAAACTCATATAACGATAATATTCAGATTAATACAATACCAATAAAGTTTCAAGATCAATATATGAATTCAATACAATAACAAGAGCAATAATCAAAAGTGAAGTTAAAACGAAAAAACATCGGAACTATTCGAAATGGAATCCAGCCAGCAGCAAAATAGGTCCTGGCCTTTTTGAATGCTACAATAAATTTAAACATAACTTATTTATACTAATATATAAAGCTGAACAGTTCGTTTGTTTGTATGCTTGAACGCGCTAATTAGAAACTAAGTACTGGTCCCATTTGAAAAATATTTCAGTGTTAGATAGCCCATTTATCGAGGAAGGTTATATATCATCACTCTAAGATCAATCGTGGGATAAAGTAAATATTCCACGCATACGAACTCGCCAGCAAAATCTAGTTAGGTTTAAATATAAATGTGATTTAATTAAAATTTCCCTATGTGGACACACTTATAAAAGTCTTGGCGTGTTCAGATGCCGAAATAGTGAGTGATAAAGCAACCTTCCGAACCTGGTGTTGTTAAAGTTCCAATCCCCCAATACACCTATTTTTTTTCTATAAGCTCAAGTGCACTGATGTCACACTACAAGTTTTACGGTGAAGTAAAATATCGTGAGAAAACCTACTGGGATCTGGTATAAAAATATTGACAGTAGTAATTACTATATAATAATAATTAACAGCTTATTTTCCAGTAACAGTGATTATAACCTTTAAAAAAATAGGTACTTTGTTTATCTCAAAGTTGAAAATATCCCTTTCAATAGGACAACTAACGCCATCTCTCGGAGTTTTCCCGTAAGCGCTTAAGGCGCATTTTCCTACATTGGCGTTCTTATTGCTTACTGAGAGGCAAGCCTGAAGATTTGCCAGGAGGCACGTAATATCTCTTTGAACATTTTGTCAAACAGTAATTAAAGATACCTCATTGAGTTTGAACTTAAAGCATAAGTAATCTGTTTGAGAAATGAAGTGGCTTTGAGCATATTTGTGTTTCGAAATTTGCTCTTTTCCGCAAGCATTTTGGTTTATCGATTAATGCTTTGTATATACATACATACATACCTACGGGGTAGGCAGAGGTGTTGATCGAAGATGATTAAGTGCCAACGTGACAGTTGGTGAGTCCATGGCCGCCTCAGGCACAATACATACATTTTTGAATTACTTCTCAGACATGTGCTGGTTTCCTCACGATGTTTTCCTTTGTTTGGGAATCGAACGCGGGACCTCATGATCGGCAGGCAAACTAACCTTTAGACGTTATGAAGTTACTATGTGGATTAGCAAGATCAATCATTATCTGCGTAGGTTCTTACAATCTCTCGTACGATCTACTACAACTATCAATTGAGCTACTTGTAGCCTGTTATTTTAAAAATCCTGCCATTATTTTTTGGTCTTGATGAGCTGTTCGATATAATTATTCCAAAATAATTAAGGAATTTATAAATAAAGTATGACATTTATACATAACAATTATCATTATTATAACACAATTAGTAACCTACTCGAAAATGTAGGTCTCGGAATTGGTTCCTCGCCGTGGTTGCTATATATCGAGTATATCTTAGTCGATTCTGACTAATGTTTTCATCAATCAATATACCTAAGCATTTGCATGACATGACACCTACATTATCTTTGAAGACGAAATAGTTCCGAGAATCGAATACTATTCGATATTTGTACGAATGTCTTGCACGATTCGTTTGATGTTCTAAACAGTGGAACGTTATAAATAAATAATGTCTCAACTCTTACTAATAAGAGTAGCTAAAGCATTGATTAAATAAATGTGTGTAGAAAATGTGTTTAAGTATATCTTGTTTTGTCGCATGATATTAACTGATAGACTATATCTAAGCTTAGAGGAGCACGAGGTTATAGGCTCGATCCCCAAGTCGGGAGAAATGTTATTGGGTTTCTTCATCTGTAATATTTTAGTACCCGGTCGCAGTTTGGGTCAATAGGTTCTATTATATGGGACTTAAATACCTATAGCTAACAAAATGTGAGTGCACATAAGTACATGATGCCAGCTGAGTTTCTTGCCGGCTCATCTCAGAAGGCTAGTTCCAAACCGGTGGTCAATTCTTCGGCATTCATAAGTGCCTTACCAGGGCCTAAACTGGATTAATTATTTTCATTTTCATACACATCTGCCTACAAGCGTGAACTCTGAATCTTGTATTCAAAGCTCACGCTTGTATATTCTTAAAGTAAATTGACCGTTTTTGATCCCTAAATTACAAAGAGATGGACGGACAGACAAATACCCGGTTAAGATTTGCAAAGTAAATCTTAACCCTCAAGAAATGTCCCATCCGGCGTCAGAGCTAACCCTCGCATTGCGAAGGGTACACACCGCATAGTTGTTAGTTAATTAATAAACTACTGACATGGGACTTGAGACTGAAACTAACTTATCTTAAGCCTCGAGGCTGTAACTTGCTTTATGTCATTTAGTCGGTTAATTTAGATTGTAAGGGAAATCATTATTTTGCTTATTATGCTGTGTTAAGACTAGTTAAATTATGTCTCGTAATTATCTTTGAATCTACTAAGATACATTGGTTTAAATTGCAATTTGTGAACATTGTGCTGCTTTATTGTACTGCTGAGTATTATTGAGTGAAACTTTGAAAACCTTTATTTTAAGATCTCCTTTTAAAATTCAAAAAGAGATCTATTTCTTTTTGTAATGCGGATTCGAGTTCATATGTAAGAACAGGAATATGCTCACGCCATCCCAGAACGGTCCCCGAAGGGGTAAGTAGTAAGTGTCGACGTGACAGAGGGTGAGTCCATCGCCGTCTCAGGTACTATACATACGTCTTTGAATTACTTCCCAGACATATGCAGGTTTCATCACGATGTTTTCTTTCACCGTAAAGCACGTGGTGTGAAAGCACTGCACATAAGTTTTTTAGAAGACCTCATTGGTACAGGCCCCGCTGGGATTCGAACAAACCCTGAGGCCACAAAAATAGAAAGAACAGTACTGTATAGCAAAAATGTAGTTACTTCTGACTGAAAAATTGCACATTATGTATATTTAAATTACAGACGATATTTAGAGGTTTAAAACGATCAATTATTTTACCATAACTTAACCATAAAACATACCTATAAATAAAATATACAAATAGTCGAAGTGGAATTTATAAGGAGTCATCTAAACCTATTAAGCCGATAAATTGAAGCGTATTTTCGACGACCAAACATGTCTACAAGTTGCTAGTCGAAACAAAGCTAAACCGCAAATTTATAAATACAAACGACTTCTTAAATCCTCACAGCATTTTGTCAAGTTATCCAGCGTGTGGGTAATTAAATATGGCATATGAAAAAGCGTATAACTAAAAACCTTGATGGACAATAATGGTGGTCATTTTTTACCCGAAATATGTCCAAATTAGCATTTCGAACGTCGCCCTATTATTAAATCATAACAGGTTACAACAATTAATGTTGTTTTCTCACGGCAATGGACAGCTTTGATAATTACAGCTTTTTAGCTTGTAGGAAGAAATCTCCGGTCCCGGAGGTCAACTGTGGTCATTTAAACTATGGCAAGGCATTGGGACCTGTTCTTTTGTTGTGTTAATTACTCTGTCTACTTCTTTATCTAGTTAAATATTTGGTTCGTTAAACTTGACTAATATCAGGGGACCTACTATGATCGTTTTGTCAGCGCGAATTACGAACATCTTAGGTTTTACGTTTCATTCTATGCTACGCAAATTAGGCATAAGAATTTAGGCGTTCTTAATATGCGCTACTTAAGCGATCATAGTTGGCCCCTTGTGCCTTTAAATTTCCTTCTATTGATGACCAAAATGAATTTGTTTTATGAACTTTAACATTTCCCATGTTTTTTATGTTAATGATAAAAGCTGTTCGTCATATGAAGCTACTAATTAGTCGGCTTAATCTTCAAGTACCTCTTGTATATTTATGGTATTCTCAATAAGTCTAAGAGCATTGTCTTAAGACTGTAGTATGTTAGGCTATAAAATATACGTATCAAAGGGCCTACCATAATTAGTTTAAGAACTTGTGAGCTCTGACGTTTCATTTTTGACCTGTAAAATTAAACGTCAAAGCTAAGAAACTCTTAATCCTCGTTTCTTAAACGATCATCGTTGGCCCCGAGGATTAGGAACATGCCCCGAGTGGAATTTTCACCTTCCTCAGCGTCGAACTGTGTAGGAATTAAATTCAATCAAGTTTCAATTCTATTTCCAGTATTTAAATTTTTTTTATTTGAAGTATAGTTCGAGTCTATACGAAATAGTCCCCTAGTACCCTCCATTACGAAATACGAAGATTTTATCACGCTTCAATTAGATTCCATGCGTACTGTTTACCTGTTTGAAATGGTTCAATGCTATTTCCATCGGTGACCAAAGTATTTTGGATTAGTAATCCGGTTCAAATCCACGTGATAAACTTTCCCCAATCAACATTTACATCCAAATTACAAATTCATTAACTGATCCAATTGGCTACTGTATAATATTATACCATAATAAAAACAAGTTTATAGATTATTCATAGTTTGAAATTGAATACTAAAATTTACATAGTTTTATTGTGTGGGTATTATACCTAATGATTCTCGGATAATAAAATATATTTTCTTAAATCTTGTCACCACCATTAAAGTGAAATGTGGACCTTAATCCTTATTCATTAACGTTGAAATTTGAGATGTTTATACCCGGATTAGGGTAAGTTATATATGACTATTGCATGCAGATGTGTGAGAGTTAGTTATTTAAAGCCAAAGGATTGAAGAACCCACTTACCAAACTGATGTCAGAAATAAAAACAATGAAACATTTTTCCTCAATGAGTTTATTGCGCCAGAACAATAAATGAAGCTGATCATTATAACGTTTACTTTCAACATCGATTACGAATAGTCTACACGATATGATATCGTACGCCAAGTCCATTAATATTTATAATATTCCTGTCCGTATTGCACTTCGCTTCACAGACGCCCCACAAGCGATACTATCCCTAATAACTTACAGTTCGTGGGATCGATCATTACGATATATTTGTCTAAATATCACAAGAAAATACAAAACGAAATACGAAATAGAATTAACACAAACTAATATTATTAACAATTTAATGTACAGTTCATCGCGCGTGAGCTTTAAGATGCGAGGTATTGTCACCAGGGTTCGCGCGGGGCCCGCGGGCGTCACGACACGGGCACGTGGTGCTTGTACAGCTGCTCTTGGCGCTCGCACAGTGACGTCATCTTCTTCAGCGACTCGGAGCTCTCGCGAAAAAGCAGCTTGGCATCATCGCGAGGGCGTGCGTGAGCTGCGTCCAGTCGCCCTGGGGACAGCACTGGCGGTGACGACGCTGACAGCGGGGACATCGACTCACGCGCCAACTGTGCTCCCGCCGCTGCCCCGTAAGGACCGCCCTGCGTCACCCCATTGCCCATCAGAAAAGGACTAGGGAAAAACCCCCGCTCACCAAACTGCGGGAAGAGTCCTGCTTGTAACGAAGTCAAGTTTCGGCTATAAAATTTCATCGTTTCTGTTACATAGGTCGGTAGCTGAGATGCCTCTTCGTTGCCCCCGTATCTCAAACTCTCGAGTGTAGATGCGAGGCCTTTTATATCTGCATATAGTTTATTTAACAATTCAGCGTTAACTTCTAATGAGGGTCTCTGCTCCCGATTGTCAGGGGAGCCGGTAGAGAGTAGTCGTCGATGGAGGTCAACATTTGAGCTGTGTCGATCGCGACTGCGTCGAGAAGGGAACGCGGCATCGCACCCGCTCACGTCACAGGGGTGAAGCAACTTCAAGTGATCGTTTCTGTAGTGCATGCGCAAGGTGAAGTGGTTTTGAAATATTTTACCGCAAGCGGTGCACCTGTCTGGGTTCTCGTCGTCTATGGGGATTTCGAGGTCATTGAGGTCAGTTCGGTCGTCGCTGCTAGCGGAGGGTGATCGAGGACGTGCGAGGCGCTCCTCTAACGTGTGCAAGTCACTGCCGCTGTCACTCGGCGTGTATAAATCCGACCGCAGCCGCAAACCCTCTCGCACCACGCTCGGTGCACTCGACTCATCGTCTGATTCACTTTCAGCCTTCACTCGCGACGCAGATTCCGAGTCCACAGTAGCTTCTTCACCGTTCTGAAATGGCTCCCACTTCTCAGGTTTTGGTTTTTTTAGAGATAACCGCTCATCCCCCGCGCGACTTGAGCCAGGGGTTGAGAGGTTTCTGAATAAGTCCCCCTGGTACTCTTCATCTGATGCGTTATATTCATTGCTCTGTGAACATCTGGTGGGATTACCGCTCTTCCGTTTACGTTTGTTAGGTACGAGGGGTGACGATTTCTCATCTGAGGCGGTGGGATCTGTGCGGCTACTTACAGTTTCTGGCTGTACAGGACTTGGTTTGCTTTCCTCCTTGTGTTTATTTACACTCAAATCTTCCGGTTCATCGTCGTAGTTCAGCCTCTCAATTGGGGGAGATTCAGTCCTGTCCTCACTCTTATCTTTATATTCGTCGTCTGAAACATCGTTGTTATTTTCACTATAATTACTGGATTCTTCTTCGTGAACTTCAGGCTTAGTTAGATTTAGTACACTTCGAGACTGTTCGTCAGTTGATGGGATATTTCTGTACATTTTTTCTATCTCACTAAAGTTGCGTAGATCATCAAGGGGCACTCTCGGAGGTAGCGGTGTGGTTCCGGTCATCGGGGGTGGCAGGCGGGCAGCCAGCTCGGGGGGCAGCAACGCTGGTGGAGGCAGCGGCAGCCGCGCCAACGCTGGCAGCAGCGGGAACGGCTGGGACGACCGCCCGTCGTGGGCTGAGATCTTACGCCTCACATGCGGCGAATGTAACTTAGGATTTGGATTGGCACTGTGTCTATTTCTCGATCGTCGCGAACTGAACATCATGGTGCACCCCTCTACAGTACACTTGTGCATCTCACGCAGGTGCACGGCGGAGAAGTGAATTTTTAACGCGCCCTTATCGCAAAAAGTTTTTAGACAAACATTGCACTGCACTCTCTTCTTGCCGGTGGCGGGGTTGACGAACTGGATGCCGAGGCCGAGCGGCCAGGGCGCCGGCGGCGGGTCGCGTCTCTCGGGGTATTCGGGTGAGCGGTGCTCATCACTTCTCTCCTCCTCACGATTGCTGAAGCTGGCACCCAGCTTCCTGAAGTCGAATTGCGGCGTCGGTTGACTGATGCGCGGCATCATGAAGTAGTCCAGGCCAGCGGGCAGACCGGGAACGGCACCGAACTCCTTGCTCTCCATCACGTCACTGTCATAATAGAGCGCGCGATGCGAGGCGGGTGGCGCGCGACGCGGTCGCTGTGCGACTGAGGACGTGCGACACAGGTGACCGCGCGGGCGGCGCGCGACAAAGGCCGCGCGGGGCGGGGGCGGGCGGGGGACGGTGGGAGGAGCGAACGCTGGGCGGAGCGGATCGATGCTCGGTGGGGACACGCGACACTCGCGCTGCCCGCGACCACTGTAAACACTCACTACTCAGCCACTGAACCATCCTTACCTAACTACATATATCTACTATACCAAAGCACCTATACGTGCCTGTAATGTACCATACGGTATGACTTGTGGTTTAGTACTTCACTTTAGACATAGACCGACATGACCCGCATATTCCTATCTACACACTATATTTACACTCACACATTATGTACTCATCTCAAACATCATAATTAAAGGTTGGCCTAGAAGTTAATATAAGAATTATCTCGAAGACCGTCGTTTTGTAAAATAGGTGAAATAATTCACCATGACTAGAGTAGCAAAGCGTTAAGGTGTACATTGAGCACGGATGAAAGGCCAAACATATTGATACGATAATGTTGTAAACAGAATTCCATCCCCGGAGACCTCGCTGTGCAAGGCAGCGCGAGCCACATCGCGCTGCCACCTTCCTGGATCCGCGGCTCGGTGGTCAAAGCTCCCACCACGACCACCGCCAGCAGACCCTCCGGCCCCCTTTTAGTCGCCTCTTACGACAGACAGGGGATACCACAGCCAAATTCTTAGACCCTGGCTATTGGGTGAATGGTTTAAGGTACCTACCACAGGGCCTCAATCTTACAATCGGTTGCACCTTTATGAGGCTGAGCCTCATAAAGGTGCAACCGATTGTAAGCCGCTCGACGCTCGTTTCCAGCGACAAACGAGCGTCGGGCGGCTGTATGTGGTTACACCTTAAGACTTTGGCCTATGACGAACTGACAGATTAATATTTGGCCATGCGCTGAATAATAGTGCCTAAAATGGAATGACAGTAATAAAATTAATAAAAAAAATATTTATTTAATTAAGTAAGTAGTTAGGTATTATAACATGCGTGCTATTGTTTTCACAATAGTAACATTATCTCTTTTTCATGCTAATAGCGGAATATGAGAGAACCATGTTCACGTATAATGATATCAGCTTGATAATGAAAATCATCATGATGATGATGAAAATGATGGCAAGAAGCTACTTTAAAACTATTCAACAGGTGTTATTTATGCAATTCAATCATTTAAAAATAAATTCACCTAACTAACTGAGAGATCGTTGCCGTTTTCAGACTACTAGCGCCATCTATGGTTTCATTTAGTTAACTTAACAGTTTTAAGTATAGAGAGGGAAATTATAAAATTGTTCTTTTTTCTGTCACATATGTTATTTTTATCTATAATTTTCATAGAGTACAAAAAAGACGATTTTAGAATTTTTTTAAAGGCGTATGTCGAGTTGTTTTCTAGTTGCAATATATTATATATGTAGTTATGTTTTTTAAATTATTTTTAGCAAATTTTACGTAAAGTATATTTATAAATGAGTTTATAGTTTCCCGGAACTGGGGGCCTACCATCATCGGTTTAAGCAGAGCGTATTAAGAACTTCTTAGAAGCTTTGACGTTTCATTTTTGAACCATAAATTCAAAATTCGTTGCCGGTCGGGCTCTTAATACGTGCTGCTTAAACGATCATAGTTGGGGCCCCTGTTCAACTTTAATTGCACTTAAATTTTAAAGTATAAAGAGAAACACATAATTAAACAAGCAAAAGGAAAATATTAAGAACAACTTCCTAGACACTTCGATACTAAAACTTCAAAAGGAATTACAAGCAGGAACTTTCTATTCAACAACTTATTTACCACGAACTCATGATATAAAAATGGTTGCGTCCATTTCTTAGAACATTGAGCTAGACTTGTTAAAAGTATTATTTCATAGAATGCGTTAATTATTCATTCAAATACTTAGTTAGAGCCGTGGTGGCCTCGGGGTTAGAGCAGTCGCCTGCTACGCAAGCGACGCAAGTTCGAATCCCAGCGGGGCCTGTACCAATGAGTTTTTCTAAAAAACTTATGTGCAGTGATTTCACACCACGTGCTTTACGGTGATGGAAAACGTGAGGAAGCCTACATATGTCTGAGAAGTAATTCATGACGTGTCTGAGACAGCGATGGACTCAGCCTCTGGCACGTTGGCACTTAATCATATTCGGTGAAATGTGGGTGTTGTTGTTACAACACCTCTGATTACCCCTTCGGGAACCCTTCTGGGATGGCGTGAACATATATACTTAGTTAAGTAGATAAATACATAATCGCTTTTAAACTAATTCAATGTTTCAAATTCAAACGAGCCGTGGTGGTCTCGGAGTTTGAGCAGTCGCCTGCTACGCAAGTTCAAATCCCAGCAGGTCCTGTACCAATGAGTTTTTAAAAAAAAAAAAACTTATGTACACGTGCTTTACGGTGAAGGAAAACATCGTGAGGAGACCTGCATATTTCTGAGAAGTAATTCAAAACGTATGTATAGTGCCTGAGATGGCGATAGACACGTTGGCAGTTAATCAAATTCGGTGAAAAGTGGGTGTTGTGATAACAACACCTCTGCCTACCCCTTCGGGGAATACAGACGTGAGCATATGTATGAAATTCAAATGTTTAACAAGTATCTTTACTGACCTTAACTTAGTATAACTATATGAAATACGTCCTATCTCCGTCCCCGTCTTTGACTAGATTACAAAACTATATTATGAAATAAGTACTATTGATAACTTCATATCGTTCACATACATTTAGTAAGCTTAGGTAAAATAGAGACGAAGATAAAGTGTAAATAAAATCTCCAGCGGTCATTTTATAATCGAGATTGTTGATGTTAAAATATTTCTACAGGACTTATGTACAAGGAACAAAGTACCTTGGGTGTTAAGTACCTACTTGTAGGAACACGAATAACGTACCAATCCACTAGGGGCTATACCAACACCTGAGTGTAACCTCACCACTAAATTGCTTTCGAGAAATATCAAAATATTCCACCAAAAACTACAAAGAATTGAACGGTAAGTTCGACGTCTTTACTATATTTTATAGTTTGATATAAAATCGTTCGATAGATCCGGCTTCAAAGCGAGGCTTACACTAATGTTAGTATTCCCCTGATTCATAGCTGTGTGATGTCGTGTAACACATAATGAATGTTGCGATTATTTTCGATTCCCGAAACAGTTACAATTTACTTGGCTATCGGTTCGCGTCGCGTAAACATTGGTATCTATTGTAGAGTGCAAGTTACGAGCGGGTAGGTGAATCTCTTCAATAGGTTTGCCATAAAAAAATTAAGGAACAGTGAGGGATAGTAATAACTTATTTATCAGCAAATTATAGTAACAAAAATTGTTTTTAAAAAGAGGCCTTGAGGTTTGAGAAGCCGCCTGCTACGCAAGCGACGCAAATTCGAATCCCAGCGGGGCCTGTACCCATGAGTTTCTAACTTTTGAAATCTGTATATGACTGAGAAGTAATTCAAAGAGTGTATATAGTGCCTGAGACGGCGATGGATTCACCCTATGTCACGTTGGCACTTACTCATATTCGGTGTAATGTGGGTGTTACAACACATGCTTACCCGTTCGGGGACCCGTCTCGGATGAGCATATTTATTTTGTTATTAAAAATACATAGTTATTCGGAAAAGCTTGGTGCTTTCTTGGTCAAACATCCACGTCATTCAACTGTTAATAAAGGCTTTATCTTTGACTTTTCGTGACTATTTTCTATGGAGTCACATACAGTAGTTTGCAAACCCGAAATAAAATAACCTTAAAATGGCAGTCACATGCCAGTAGCTACCACTTTACTTCTGTTAATAAGACCCTCTTACAAAATCCTCTGAAAGCTGACAAAAGGCTGCTCATAATTAGACTTCAACACCTTGCTACCTTAGGTATATTGCATGTTACGTACCTTTGACATATTAGTTGCCTGACACGTTTGTTCCCCAGAATCAAAATCATACATACATTTGATATTTATTTTCATGGAATATACAAAAAGCCAGTTGAGTACTTGCTGGTTCTCCTTAAAAGGCTAGTTTTCGAACCCGTGGTAATTTTTCTCTTTCCCAATAAGCGAATATCTTTATAAATAGGTATACATTCTTGCCAGGGCTTAAACTGGGTGAATCATTTTAATTTTCCCTCTCAAGCCTTCATTAAGATATCCAAATCATTTTCACTTTCAAGCCTCCAGCCCCGCTGCCTCTCGCCACTCGAGCAGCACCGCAGTCACCCATATTATACTCTCCGTTTCGCGGCACGTAACATAAACACGTTCTCTTTTTGTCCTAAGTGATCGGGCTCTGGTCAACGTTGCTTTTTATAACGGTTTAAGGATACTTCACACTTTACTTTTACACATAATTATTATTCAAAATACAGGGCTTGTGTTCAATCCTCCTTAATAATCCCATAAATCTACGTCAGTATTGGGATACATGCGTGCCTGAAATAATATAACATTGCCTTACTTTTAAACGTAAATTCCAAGCAAGTACAGGACGATGTTTTTCGAAAAGGATGTTAAGAGTAATTTATAGGATCGCTAGTAACGCGTTATTTTCTCTATACCTAGCAGGTACCTGCGTATTGTTATCGTACTCATTACACAAGTGTCAATAGTCTGAGGTGATCACGTACCATGTAGTGAATACTTGTTTACAACCTCGGTGGTATGACATAATCTACCTCCTTACTCAGATAGATATAGTTTGATACTTGTAGCGCCATCTAGTGATATCATAACGAACTATAACTAGGAATCGATTATCAAATTTAATAGTCAATTCACCTTTGACCCTTATGAGAAGACACAAAGATGTTTTATTGCAGACTTTACTTATAGAACATCTTAGAAGTAGTAATCTCTGTAAAGAATAACGTGCAGTCTCCCTAATACAATCCGGCCGACATATTTATATTGAAGAGCGGCCACATTTTGTTTGGATTAAAAATATTTCTGGCTACACTTGCACACGACACGTTAAAAGTACCATCACACGTGCCCAATCCATGCTGGAGGCTGTGACGTCATTAGTATTTTTACCCCTACATCTATTGGAGAAATGATATACATAAGCTCACACACCTGTATCCTAGGAAGATAGGCAGAGACTAGTTGTTAGACTTACATAGCTCACATCCAAGAATCTCTCTTGTAGAAATTACCTACTTTGATCCTATTTAGATAGCACCATGATAACTTAAATTATTACACAACAATTTCAATTAACAAAAAACTTGCCTTTAGTTGGAACCTTCTAATATTTTGAAAGTTAGTTATCCCATAGCTTATATTATGAAGAACCCTGTCATAGAGTCGGTATAGAACTGCGTAACCGCGAACTAAATGTGTGGACGAAGCCGAGTAAGGAAGATTACAGCAGAACGGAATCTGCTGTTCGCATTTTGGAGAATAAGAACTGTACCTTCACCTCCCAGATCATCGCAGCTAGGATTTCTCGATTTGAAATCTGTAAATCACGACCAAATTCTTGAATCGATAAATCGATACTACTGACTGGTTTATTTTTTTTAAAAACAATTAACCGTGAATGAATTAGGTATATGTGAAAATTAAAAGACACAAATTCAAAAATACTTGGTCACTGCAAACTGTGGTAAGATTCGACGAATGAGGTACGATGGGGTTAGTTCAACGGTACCACCGTTGAACTAACGCCATCGTATCGCCATATAGATTTGGAACTGGGTTGAATAGGGCTGTGTTCAATGTTGCCTGCTTCACAGAATATTACCTATTCCACTGGAATTTTTACCATACGGACTTATACCATGGTCGAACTTACCCCAACGTAGGAACTATGTGTAACCTCACAAAATGACAATAAAATCGTTTCTTGATACACGTTCGTTGTTATTTCATAATTATTCAGTAATTAGTCAAATCTAGGATGACCCTCAACGCCTGCTAAATAGTTCTTTGTGTTACCACACTCAAGGATGCGAAGGGCTTAAAAATCTTGCATGATACACTACTTATTTACACAAAGCTGTTGTGTTCACGCTCCGTCGATCATAATTTACTATTTACTAATGCGAACTGATAACTAGGTCAATAAAAAATATTTAAAAGAAATACTTAGACAACATTTTGTTATGTTATGATAGATAAAACAAAACTTATTTTAATTTTGTTACTCAATCAATCATACATTAAGTAATAACCTGCAGAAACCTCCCTAGTGAATGATGAAAACAATATTTCTAAAGCGTAATGGTGCAGGTGACACAACATTTTGATTGACACTACATTTCTTATGAAAATTGTATGTAGTGCTGGTGATATTGGCAATGTTTGCGAAAACTTAGATGTCCCTAGGTAAAAAGGCAGCATGTCATTATAAGCTATAACGATCGAGAACCAAATGTTAATTCTGGTCGACGCAATATGTTCTTCTATCAGCCGTCATGTCTGTATTCACTCCCTTATTAACCATCTTCCACGTCTATGGTCTCTTAGGGCTTTCTCCCCTTTTAAAACCTTCCACACTTAGGTATAAAAAATTACATTCTATACCCAATTCACGTAAACGTGTCTTTGAACGAAACCCTCTGCAAATGTGGTATTCACATGATCAGAAATCGTAGTTCGATACGACTTTAAGTCAATAGGACATCTTCATGACACTGCGATATTCTGTATTTTCTACTGAATATATTTTATTTATTATTTATATTATAGTATTTTCTACTAATGAATAGGAAAACACTACCAACAACTAATTCGCTACGACATCGTTAAACTTTAATTAAGTGATTCAGGCTACAGGGGGCGTACCATCATACGGTTTAAGCAGGGCGTATTAATAACTTCCGAGCTATCATTGTTAGCCCCCGGTATATAAGTATCATTGTAAAAGACCCAGAAACATCAATTGTTATTACGATATGTCAGAAGTATTGCGGACATTAAGTATACACATACTAATAGCACAAATAGCGGTCTTGTCACTGAAACTTTCAGAGCGTGACGTGCAATCGCACAGTTTTCCTTCATTATAATTGCCGTTTGAATAATAATTATATTGTCATTGTGTTGGTACTTTACTGCGAAGTTTATTTTGTGACAAGATACACAAATTAGGCTTATTTCATTTAGTTTATTAATATTATTTTCTGGCCGCGACTTTGGGCTAACGCTAACTTTAACCCGCGATTGGCCTTAGCGTGATGATATATAGACTATAGCCTTTCTCGATAAATGGGCTATCTATCCCTGAAATAATGTTTCAAACCAGTCCAGTAGCTCCTGATATTAGCGCTTTTAAGCAACTTTGTATATTAGTATAGATTCAGACCTTTCCTGCCTCAAAAGGGGTAGGTACAGGTACTTCTCAACGAAGATATATTCTGTTCAGAAAGAGAGCCGTCGCGACGAAATAGTGAACTAACATTTCGATTTCCACCTTGTAACCCATCCCTCCCATCTGGGTTTTTACTCATTGTAAGTATATAGTCTATGTAACATATTTATTGGATTTCCAAATAAGGTGAAATAGACCATATTGGTACAAGCGAGCTGTTGCGTTGCTAGCTAAACAAAAATTTTAATTTAGCTCAGCAGCGCCTTCTCATTCCACGACACCACGACCTCATGTATTAATTGAAATTTGGCATCCAAATAGTTAATGATTCGTATGATACGTTGTGACCTAGAAAATCATTCACGAATTATAAAAAAACCCTCATAAGTAAAATAAACATGCTCACGCCATCCTAGAAGGGGTAAGCAGATGTAACAACAACACCAAAATTTCACCGAATATCCTTCCTATACATTAATATTTGAATAACTTCTCAGACATATGCGGGTTTGCTCACGATGTTTTCCTTCACCATAAAACGTTTAGTGCAAATTACTACACTTAATTTTTTAGAAAACCTCATTGGTTCAGGCTTGGCAAACCAAGGCCACCAGGGCATTTTTCAGAGATCCTCATAATTTAAATAGTACAAATGAAAACGAGCAGTATATCGCGTCGGCTGTATTCATAGTGTTCGACTAACACTATGAATACATCCGACACGATATACGGTGAAAGAGTTGTTTTTCCACATGTTTTCACAGCTTCCGGCCGGATGTGAACACGCACTGTGGGCAGGCGCGATCGAAAGTGTTACGTATCGATTGTAACTAATAATCAGTCATTGATTGCTATATTTATGTATTCGATACTCGTTATAGAGCTTGTCGATTAGATGTTACTTCGTGTTTTCACTTTACTTGGTTTTTAGTTTCACTTCATTGTTATTAATAGCTGTGGCACGTGTGATAGGTCGCAAGAGCAGACCCCAGTCTATACCAATGAGTTTATCAAACGAGTGAGTTTTTCTAGTATGACCTAAATGACCTCTGCTTAGACAAAACAAAACAAACCTTTACAAATACTACTATCCTACTAATATTAGAAACACCTACTCACTGGATTTTAATGAAACTTACCAATAATTTTGTTCATGCATCAGAATATATATAGGCTATAATTTATAAAGGTGGTGTGTGAATTACCCAACATATAATTATCAATAGTCAAATCCTGCGTAGACGATGTCGCGGGCACCAGCCAAAATTATATAATGTTGAATTCTTTGTTGCGAAAATCGTAGGTCTTCTAATTAGACCGACTAGAAAAGGGCTAGTCAAAATCAAGGTCTATGTTTACCCAAATAGACGAAGCTCCGAATGATTGTCAGTAGTTCTTGAGCATAACCCACTTTGGAATCAATTAGGTGAACATTCAAGCCAAATAAGCGTGTATTGTGCGAGATCGCGTGCGCCACGTTATGTTGCGCAAGCGGCGCGCTCCGGCGCACAAGCAGGCCGGCTGAATCACTTCCTCTGTGCACACACGTCCTCGCCTTGCAGGTTGGCTCTTACGCACTGTTCTTCCTATATCTGTTCCTATAGAAATCTTAAAGGATTTTTGTAACTGTGTTTATATAATTTATGCGTGTATATAGTATATTATGTATAATTATTATATCGTATGTAAGTGTATTATACATTATTGATAATTATATAATATTTATTTGTACAATACCTTCATACTCTCATGTTCCATAACATTACTCCATCTCAGGTTGTCTGGAAGAGATCGCCATGCGCGATAAGACCCCCCAATTGTACGTAAATGTATATTGTCTCCTACTTGTGTACACATACCTATGTTTATTATTTTGACTACAAAAAAGATTATTCAAAAATGCCACCTTAAAATGGTCCAATCCAATGATTTTTCGGTAATTGCTCAACTGAGACTCTAACCGTTTCCCCCTTGTAGGCTTTGTATTTCAAAAAATTTGAAAATATGTCTTTAAAAAACTTGTCCTCATGAAGCTTATTCTAATAAAGTATATTTAAGTATAAGTTAATTTTATGGTCCGAATCAAAAAATCCAAATAGAACACACCAACATCGCGACGAAATCCACTATGTATCATTGCTTTTACTTGTAGCATCCGCAGAGGCGTTCCACGGTTCGACTCCTGCACAGCACCGCCACGCAAATTACCTAATAAAAAGTATTCGTAGACTGGATTTACCTTCGGCCTTATCGTCATAGCATTTAGAGTGAAAATCACGCACATTAAATGCTGTATAAATCTGATTAATTTTAAACTTTAGTCCGTTGTGTTAGGGTGTAGAATTATTTGGCATATGATACTGGATTTGGTTTCACTGTCCTGCCATTATGTTTGGAGGCCCGATGGCCGAGGATGCGATTTCATTTGGCACCGTTTTGATGCGTCCGACATAGTCATAATATTGCTTAATTACATGCATTAGAAACACTTACTTATTTAGCTATTCAGTGCATGTAATATTTAGAAATAACATCATCCACATCGAATAACACCTCTTAATATTTTCGCAGAAATGGAAATTCTAAATAAAAATAAAATTTATGTTCAGCTCTCCAAAACCTAACTATAGGTTTGGAGTCAAGGCAGGAGAAGAATTGTATGCAGTTAACGTTAAGTTTTCTGACACTTTAAAGCTTGTAACTGACAAATTAGTTTCCAAACGTTTCTCAACGTATCTACTATTAAAAACTAATAAATTTGGTAACGACCAGTGAAGTGTAACTAATCACACTTTGCAAGACTCAGGGTGCGTTGCATCACGTAACTTAAGCTAAAATAATGTTAAAGTACTTGTCAAACAAAAATAAGTTGTTTCTATAATTGCAACTTTTACATTCAAAAATGACAGTGACAGCTAAATTTTCCAATTCACAGCTTAATTTGGTGGTTAAAACTATTCAAATTTCCCATTAGCTTCAGTTTCAACAACTATTATCGAGCAACAAAGCCTAAAAAACTTATAGCAGCGTTTCTCCACTCGCTACATAGATGGCGCTACTCGCTAACATGCGCGAAGTTTGAATACAAATACACGGGAACCTAAATCGCGCAATAAGAGTTTTCAAGAACATTGTAGTATAAATTATACAAGTTTCCAACTAGAACAATTGAAGCCGTGGTTTCCAAGGCATGACGTATGATGGGAATGAGTATGATCACTCGCTCTCCCACAGACATTATATATTATATTCAAACAACATTTTTACAAGGCTTGTAAGCTAAAAAGTCACGATGATAATTCATTCCCAAACACTCCCATTATTTAATTATCCCTCACATCATTAGTTAATGACGTGACTAAATGTTTGTCACTAAACAAAACGGGTGTCTGTCGCGAGTCAACACACAACAAATGAATGTCAGTGACTCGCGAATCCCTTAATTACTGTTTTGCAAGAGCCGTGATGGTCGAGCGGTTTGAGTAGTCGTCTGCTACGCTAGGGACGCAATGCATAGTCTGTACCAATGAGCTTTCTAAAAGTGTTTGATGCTACATGATTTGTGTTGAAGGTAAACATCATGAGGCACCCTGCTTACTTGAAAAATTCATCAACTTTATATTACTTAGTGCCTGTGACGGAAATATAATTAACAGGTAAATAACTTTCAACTAACTGCTTATGAAATGCGTATAATCGGTACAGAAATAAAATAAACTATTTACAAAAATATCAGTCTGTCTGTTTGTTCCGGCTAATTTCTGAAACGAGACTTTTACTGGATAGCTGATTTTACTAGGAGTAACTAAAGCTTTTTTTTGATTTCTCAAATTAACCAACTCGTGAAATTACGACTACTCGCGTGAAACCGCGGGGCACATATAGTACTAAAATCAGTAACTTAGTATACAGTTTGTGACATGTGAATTTATGCAAAACACAGTTTTAAAGCTGAATAGCCTTAAATTTAAACTTAACTTTAATCTAAAAAATATATTTCAAGAATATAATAATTATTTACCATCTCTATAACAGCTGCATTGAGAAAATGTCTTCGTTTAAGGCCAGTATCCACCGGGCCGTTATAATTTTTTTAATGACTAACATTATGCAAACACATTAAGGGGACCACCCTCTTTGTCTATTGGCTTTAGCTTGTGGTACAAGTTGTTGACTTAAGGCTAAGTTCTTAACTAAACCAGTACCCTTCGAGTTTTGCACTAGCGCCACTAACGATAGAAATATATTTTAGTTCGTTACCTCACCGTTACAGTGAAGGAAAACATCGTGAGGAACCTGCATATGTCTGGGAAATAATTTAAAGCCGCGGGCCCGGGAAGGTTCTGCCCCGGGGATGTGCCCCGGCAAAGTGTAGGGGGACACCGGTGCGATCTGTCAGAATATCTATATTGAATAAATAAATAAATAAATTAGAGTACCCGGAGTCCCCCCTGAGCACTGAGGATGACCACCGGGGGGTTTCAGTGCGGTAAAAATTCCACATACCCCGACCTGCCTCTCCCAGGACGGTAGTGGACTTTTTGAAGGCTTCCTCCTCGTCAAAAAAAAAGTCATAAAATAGGGATGAAAGGTTGTATGAAACTTTGTCAATTTTAAACCGATCGGGCTGCTACCACTCTACGCGGGCGAAACCGCGGGGCACAGCTAGTTAAAATATATTTATGTAACCCTCTCACCACTCATGCCTTATCCAGCGCTTTTAAGCATATTCTGGGTACTACACTACCCCTAGGAAGTCTTCCGTAAACACTCGCAGTTATGACGTATAATGTCTTCGAGAACGCGGTGCTAGCGTCACTAATGCGGATCAACGGATCTAGGGACGTTTTAATTTTACACGGATTATTGATTAAAGACAAATGGCGAGTTTTTACCTTAGGGTCGACATACTTTGACATTAGTGTAACTTTTATGAAGCAAAATAATCATTTGGATAAATGCCGTTATGTATTATCCGAAAGGGGTTTAGATACTATAGTTGTGCACTAGTTGTAAAAGCGGGCCAACCGCGGAACAAACAGACAGACTGACAGACGGACAGACAGGCAAGGAAATATTTTTGTTTATTTAAGTGAGTAGGTACCGTATATAATTCCATATGCAGTAATTGAAAAGCTGTTAATATGGAATTACAAACAGATGCTTCAGTTTTATTTACCTATAGATTTGACTGAAGTATTATCGTAGCGGACGTCACGCGGTTACGCCCACAGTTCTCGTTCCTGTGGGAGTACAGGGATAGAATATAGCCTATTATACTCGCTGATAATGTAGCTATCCAATTGCTGAAAGATTTTTCTAATTGGTCTAGTAGTTTCGGATCCTATTCAATTTGACATACAAATCTTGCCACTTTATATATTAGTATAGATTTGTATGTAATAGCACGCATACATATCATCCTTTGCAAACAACACATATTTATCCAAACCAATGTATATTGCTTGCTCTGTGACATTAAAAAGGGGAACAAAATTCCATATTTTTTCTTATGCACAGTCACCATTCACCCTAACATTTCCATCCATCCTCGACAAACTATTATGACTGAACGCAGCCATTACACCATTGTAAGGTGACACGGTCACGGACCGGACATATTATGTTAACAAAACGGTTCAACAAGTTGCTAAAAAACCATCCGCAAAACTTGTCACCAACACTTCTAGGAAAAAATCACCTATTTCTTCAGACATAAGACTCAAATCTACAAAATCAACATTTAATCACAGAGTAGAAAGCATTCTATGCAAAAA
Source organism: Watsonalla binaria (assembly GCA_929442735.1). NCBI lineage: Eukaryota > Metazoa > Arthropoda > Insecta > Lepidoptera > Drepanidae > Watsonalla > Watsonalla binaria. Next base: position 7,861,698 of record OV838932.1, read on the forward strand.
GGCAAAACGTTGCAGTATGGAAATGAAAATGTCGGTAACGTTTTTACTCTGTGACCATTTTAACCCTCGGTGTGCCTTCACTAAACCATTTTCCGAGGGGACCATGTTTTCCGAAGCTTCGAAAAAAATACTATTATAACGCGGACTTATCGCCTTTTTTCTGTGGATCCTTACATAAATAATGATAAAGGGAAATTAAATCAAAGTCTTATTACAGTATTAAAAGTTCGGAAGGCGTTTTTTTAATGTCTCTCGCGGTGTTTAGGGACGCATAATTCACTCAATTTGGTAAATGGAAAGACGCGGTGAGTTGGACCGTAACGGTTTTAGAGGGTTGTTTAGTTGTTTTAATAACTTTTTTTCGAATATTAAATGCATTTATTAATTAATGCGTATGACAGTTATAGCTTCCTTCTATTATTTATAACATTGCTGTTGGGTGTGTGGCTAATAATCATACATCTACGAGTATACATACATATAAATAAAATTGGAGTGTCTCTTTGTAATTCCAAATAACAGCTTTTCAATAATGCATATGAAAATATACGGTACTGACCTAAAAAAACAAATTTACAAAAAAATATCACTCTGTCTATCTGTCTGTTTGTTCCAGCTAATCTCTGAAACGGCTGGACCGATTTTAACGAGACTTTCACTGGCTGGTAGCTGATGTTTAGTTTATGAGTAACTTAGACATTATTTAAAAAAAAACATTTAGCCAGTGGAACCCTAATGTTTATTTTTAAATAAAAGCCTACTTACTCCTTGTAACATTAGCTATCTGTCAGTAAAAGTCCCGTTTAAATCGGTCCGGCCGTTTCAGAGATTAGTCTGAACAAACGTACAGACAGGGGCGATTTTAACTGTTTTTTTTTGTATGTACCATATGCATATACGGTGCCACACATCTCCCGGGCCTTATCCCACACATTGTTGGGGTCGGCACTTGATTCAACCCGATGTGGCTGATCACCTGATTTTTGATACGGAGCGACTACCATCTGACCTTCGCAACCCCTTTTACGAGGAAAATCTGTAATTTGGGTTATACCAATTGTCAGACTATTTTAGGCCTCCCACTGACCTGTAAAGATTGCCAAAGATGATAAATTGGCAACCGGGACCGACGGGTTAACGTGCTCTCCGAGGCACGGAGGGAACTTGGGCGGTCACCCACCCAATTACTGGCTAGGGTTAGGGTTTTTTAACTTCGCTGATCGAATGATATGCGCAATAGCAACTGTGCTACGAGCTCCTCTATGCATGCTCTATGCATATACGGTGCTATAAATCCATAAACAAAACCGTAGTACATATAGCAGTCAGTACCACAACCGTAGGTAAACCATCAACAGAGCAGACAAGAACAGTAGTTCCACATCCCAAGAGCGCGCCCGCTGTCGAGAGGCGGCCATGCGTCTTGTCTTACCGGACCCACCATAGGATGTGTTCCGGCGGTCATACTACACTCAACTGGCTTTGAGGAAAAATTCAAGTTATCGGATATTTATTTTATTTTTTTATGAAGCCAACTTACTAGTATTTTGTTTAAGTGTGTTTGTAATGTCATACCGATATGTTGAGTCCAATTCTTAAAAATGGTTAGGTTAAATACGAACACGAGGCGGGATTTGACAGTGCAGTTCCTCTGCCAATTTTTGCGGGAGCGTTGTTGTTGCCACGTTAAGTATTAGTAGTAAGTTATGCCGCGATGTCTTCAACAACAGCTAGCCCACGAGCACCCGTTGGCAAAGACATTTTTGCTTTTGCCAGCTTTGTGTCTAAAAAGCCAGGCGAACTGGAAAATGGGGAGAGAGGCAATTGTCCAGCAGTGTGACAATACACGCTGTATTAGATTAGATTCGATTGTAAGTAGAGGAAAATTAACAGTGATATAATTTTCTGCTGCGGTTTCGGAAGCAAAAGTAGTCAGTAATTATTAGTACATAGTTTATTTATATGAAAGTCACATGAAAGCTTGACTTAAGTAACCTGGTACATATCTCTAAAAAAAATTACCTACCTTCTGCACGCGACTAGTTACGTTAGACTAACACTAACTTTAACCCGCGATTGGTCTTAGCGTGATGATATATAGCCTCTAAATGGCCTTCCTTGATAAATGGGCTATATAATCGGAGCAGTTCCTGAGATAAGAGCGTTCTAGTAAACAAACAATCAAACATACTCTTCAGCTTCAAATATATATCTAATAATAATAATAATAATTATTAGCCTTTATTAAACCTTGAGTTATGTGTAAATACAGATTTTTCATATTTCTAACATTTATAGTTTTAAGTCTAGGCCCCTTTCTCGGGTATAGGCTTCCTCCATTTGCCTCCATTGTATTCTGTCTTGTGCTAGCTCCGTTCAGTTTTCTTCTGCAACTTTTTTTTATATACAAATAAATATACATATGGATTATGCTAGAGCAACGATCAAAACACCTACATCCACGTATAGCACCGGTCAACCATTAGGGAAATCTGCGCGGCGGCGTATGTTGGTTAATTTATTCGCGTGAATATTCTTAAACTATCGGTTTTGTGGTCATTGTACCGATACGGCCGTATTTATGTGGGCCCCGGTCCGGCCCGAATTAGTGGCCGGCCTCCAGGGAGCGAGACTACTGTTTATCTTAACTATACACTTATCCTTTATAGCAACGGAGTCCTTAGTGAATTATCAACCTAATTTACCTACAAAAGAAGAAGCTACAAATAATGTTTACAAGCACGTATGTATCACTAAGCTTAAGATAAAAAATATGTAAATACATTGATAAAATAACCAATTTATATTACAGTCAACTAACTAATGACTCTTACGAGAATGCATGTTTGCGGCTGCTCATAGGATTTACAATGATTATGATTTATTTCTGTATGTTATTCCAAATTAACAGCTTTGCACTGAATGCATATTAAAGTATACCCGTGTATACTTACCGTGTTTTTTAAACAATTATTTTTTTCTGTCTATCTTATCGTTTCTCTGAAAAAGCTGGGCCGATTTTAAGGAGCAGATACTGGCATTTCACCGGCAGATAGCTAATGTTACAAGAAGAAACATAGCCTACTTTATTTTTATTCGGGTACCTGAAATAAACCCAAGTGAAATCATGGGGCCCAGCTAGTATGTGATAAAAAATACTTCCTATGTAGAAGAATTACAAATCAAACACTTACATCACAATATGAACTAGCCTAACGTAAATTTATTTATTTATTTATGCCACACAAACAGATTGAGATCAGTAGAAATTACATAAATTTGTATACGAACTTAGATATTAGAACTAGATAGCAATCCAGAATATGTGTAAACAGCTTGTCTAAGTATATAAAGAAGTATATTAAGAACAATTTTAAAGGGTATTTAAAAAATTGGCTAGGTTTAGGATAATCACTTACTTACACTATAATTTATCAATACTCAATACTTGTGGAGGGTATCAAATGATGTAAATACTAATGCATTTTTCTAACAACCTAAGTAAACTGAGTGAGCTTTGTCTTCTTTAATTTAGAACTTTGCTCTTATCGGTACAGCAATCGCCACTCTTGCCTCTGTTGTGCACAATATTTGACCTCTTGATACGAGACTACACCCGCTTTATCTTTAAGTTGATCCATGTAACTTCTCCTCGGTCTTCCGATTCCTCTTCGCCCTTCGATTTTTCCCAATAATTTTTCCTCTTCTATTTTCAATTGTTTTTCCACCATATCTCGAATACTTCCAGCCTCTCTCTGTCTTTTGGTGTCCACGTCTCGCTGCCATTTAATGCTATGCTCCATATGTACACTTTTATTAGTCGTTTAGTGCCTCAAGCGCCGGAAATATGCTTGCATTGGTCAAGGATACATATTTTCTGCGTTTGCGGTTGAAATTCTGGGGCCTTGGGGTCATCTGGACCCCAAGGCCCCAGAGTTTCAACCGCTCATCAACTTTTCAAAGAGGTTGCACGTCGTCTGGTAGAAGCTTTCCGTGACAAGCGGGCTGGGGCTTTTCTCGCTCAGAGAATCAGCATTACTATTCAACGTGGCAATGCTGCCAGCCTTCTTGGCACGATCCCGAGAGACACCGATTTGGGCCAAGTTTTCTACTTGTAATTAGTTTTTAGTACTGTTCCTTGTTATTAGTCATTTCCGAGTCTTTCTGGTGAGCTTCCGAGTGAGCTTTACGGTGAAGGAAAACATCGTAAACATCTGAGGATAGATTCAATGTCACAAGGTTTAGTGACTAAGACAGAATATAACTAGATATAGAATGAAACAAACACAAAGCCAAGAAAAATAGCAAGGAATATTTCGAGAACCGTAAAATATTCACTGGTTCAAAGACGCATAAGTAAGTGCCCCCAGGAGTGGCATATAGCTCGCATGCATAATAACCCACCCGTCCGAATACTAGCCGTGAATACAATCCTTAACCCAGCCCATTGTATCCGAGATATAAATTATATGACCTGACACGCTATGAATATATGCATGAGTGGCAAATTGATATTGCCCTCATATCTTACACTTTTGCGAAGAAAATTGGGTTTTTATACGGCACGTAAGTAAATTGTGACCGAAATGTGAAAATTGTGCCGTAATGAATATTTGAGAATAACGTTCCTTTATAAGTTAAGGTATTAGACAGTTAAGCTGACCTTAAGGGACCGGCAAGGACTTGCTTCCCCTTTGAAATAATATCATGGGTAATCGAAATTTGTGATATATATATATATAATATTTGTGCTGTATAAAATAAGAGCCGTGGTACCCTCAGGGTTTGAGCAGTCGCCTGCTACGCAAGGGACGGCAAGTTCGAATCCTAGCGGGGCCTGTACTAATGAGTTTTTCTAAAAAACTTATGTACAGTGATTTCACACCACGTGCATTACGGTGAAGGAAAACATCGTGAGGAAACCCGCATATTCCTGAGAAGTAATTCAAAAACGTATGTATAGTGCCTGAGACGGTTATAGAATCACCATTTGTCACGTTGGCACTTTATCAAATTCGGTGAAAAAGTCGGTGTTGTGATAACAACACCTCTGCCTACCCCTTCGGGGAATACAGGCGTGAGCATATGTATGTATATAATATTTGTTTATTTCATTAGTATATCTTCTTCCCTTATTAACAGGGCTTAGATTTTTCAAGCGAATATTTTTGTCACAATTCAACGGTAGGTACATATCAATTAAAATATGTAAAAAATCAGCTCTATCTCACAGACAATAGCTGAGACTATATACTACTGCGCATTCAAGGTTAGCGCTCATAACTTGTGACGGCCCCTGTACCTAGGGTACAGTTACTAAATTTAATTTTAATTGCAACTCATTTTCATGCAATGAGGTAATCGAATCCAACCTGTCAAAGCCCCATGTTAAATCTAAATGGGAATGATTCAAACAGTTCGAATGACAGCTGTTAATGAAAAGTCAAGCTGCCCGCGGCAACCCATCACAAACCGGAACCTTTGACATAAAATATGTATCGGTTATTTATCGAACAACCCTTTTCAATGCACGGTATTAATTTTTGATTGCGAAATGATTTAATGATTAATGATTTCGGTGCACAATTTAATGGATTATTTTTTCACGTTCAATTTGAGATCTTTTCAGCACTGCTTTAATTTATAATATCTTTTTATACAGGCCGAGGTGTTGTAAAAACAACATCCACTTTTTCCCCAACATGATTAAGTGACAACGTAACAGATGGTGAGTCTATTGCCGTCTGAAGCACTATACATCTTTGAATTACTTCTCAGATGTCTGAGAAGTAATTCAAAGATGCAGGTTTCACGGTTTATAAGTTTTTAGTTTTTTTCATTGGTACAGTGGCGATTCAAACTTGCGTCGCTTGCGTAGCAGGCAACGGCCACTATGGCTCTTATAGGTATATTGACGAGTATTTTGGATTATAGTAGAGTTTAAAGGTTTCAGAATACACCTAGAAATGAAAAGGTAAGGATACTGTTAGTCAGCTCATTACCGTCTGAAGTAAACACGTTGCAACAAGTTAACAATTCGCGTTAATTAATAATCGCCGCTATTTACTATGACCATCTGGAAATATTCAGGATCACACGTACGTTCAAACGTAGTGCGATTTGTAATGCGATTTATAGATTATCTAAAACTTACAAGAATACTTCGGTATTTAAGAAGGAGTAACAGACGGAGATTTTTTAAAAATAGTTTTTTTTATATCACAGCGTATATACTTTCAAATGCATTTAATGAAAAGATGTTATTTTGGAATTACACACAAACATTTAAATTTTATTAACCCGAATAGATATAGATGTATAGATAAAAGCTTATTTCAATTTAACAACTTTTACGTGTGATTTGAATCAGCGCATTTTTTCTCTGATATAACATTATGTTACATACGTTTGCTCACGCCTATATTCCCCGATGGGTTAGGGAGAAGTGTTGTAATAACTTTTCACCGAAGATGACCAAGTGCCAACGTGACAGATCTATCGCCGTCTCAGGCACTATTCGTCTTTGAATTACTTCTCAGACATATGCAGATTTCCTCGCGATCTTGTTACTTGGTTTATTTTTGTTTTTGATTTTAAATCTTTGAACTCCATTGGTCACGTTGCTCAAAGTGACCAATTGAGATTGAGGCTAATTGTAAGAGATCTTACAACATGCAATACAGTATAAATTACATGTAGTCATAGTTTTTTAACGTGGCACCGTAATCCACCGTATGTATGTACTCCACAAAGTTCCAGCGCTAGGGCTAGACGGGGTCTGAATAAAACATGTGATTCATTCCCGCGAGGCCCAGTAATGGCTACGAGGACTTTTCTTATTTGTGCTAAACTAACTACTCGTTACGGTACGTTAGCGTTACATTACGTTACAATTAAGGCTCGCTTTCTTCTGGCCACTGAAAGGTACCACTGATAACACCACAAAGGCGACCCATGATGGTTTTCAGTCATGAACATGATGAACAACTTCTCATGGTTACCCATCGCCAGTAATGTTGGCAAAAGAAAATTATATATTAGAATTTATCCTCGCACTAAGAGTTATCACAAAATTAAGTTTTAAGCCTTCTATAAATGTCTTCAGTTTTATAAAGATACTGCCAGTGAAATTCGTGTTAGAATCGGTCGGAGATTAGCCAGAATGTTTATTCCGATTCTCTCTCTTTATGTCGGTCTGTCTGTGTGTCTGTTTAGAAGATTTAGAAGAAAGAGAAGAAGAGAAAATAAAAAAATCTTAATTCTTATAATGCGGCGGACGGGATAAAATTTATCAATATTTTAAAGTATATCGTAGTAAAAGCGCCAATACTGTAGAAAGTTTGACCCAAAACCAAACTGCTATAGCTGCTAAGTTGTTAGTGATTACTTCCATTGAATGAACACAGTGCCCGCTGCCATCAACTACCATTACTGACGGCCTACCGTGGGCATCTAATATTTTATACTACTAACCTTTAATGTTGGTACATTTTGAAACATGGAACATAGAATACACTACTTCTCAAAACTTCGTCAGAAGGGAAATAGAATTCAAGATCGATACATTTTCTGATATTTTTCATTTGTTAGTTCTTATATGTGCACAAACAAATGTAAATATTAGTATATGTAAATAATGGTATATTCTAATAGTGAAACATATTCTTGCATGAATAAAATTAATTCTTTATTATATCAGGAGCGGTGACCGCCCGAGATACCTCCGTGCCTCGGAGAGCACGTTACGCCGTCGGTCCCGATTGCCAATTCATCATCATCTTTGGCCATCTTTACAGGACATTCGGAGGCCTAAGAAAGTCTGAAAACTGGTTTAATCCAAATTACCCATTTTCGATAACATCGGGTTTAATGTGTTGAGCCCATGTATGGGATAAAGCCAGGGAGACGATTTTATTTCATAAAATGTCGTTATTTTAGGCCAGTCTAACTAGGCGCAATGATTCGCGGGCAGTGACATACATACCAAATAGATAAGTGCTACGCCGTAGCCATACTACGATCTCCGTAGTGAAGTGCTACGACCTTCGTAGACAAGCTACGAAATATGTCAATCACGGAATAGCAATCACCACGTTTACGTTTACTTAGAAAACATGGTTTGAAGGAAGAGTAGACTAAAACAATCCTTCCCTTTTTAAATCCGTATCACAGAGCAAGATAAAGCTACTTTTAAACCAAGGATCATTATAGTTAATGTTTTGTAACAAGCGAGGCTCGTAATAGGTATGTTTTTTAATGAAATATTTATTAATTCTTCATTAATACCTCAATCATATTTTATAAATAATGTTATAACTTAACCTTAGTAACAGTTTTGAATGGCTAAACACAATTTAAGCATTAACGAATCAATCGCTATAATAATCGAGTGTTCACAAGTGAATCGATTGAAACCATTCATCTCCTTGCGTTCAATGAATCCATTCGATTGCAAGCTGCGATTGTGCGTCACAGTGCAATTATTAGTCGTGAATGTAAAATGAACTCTATTTGTTATGAGATTAGGCTCATTACAGGTTACAAATAAGTTTCGATGGCAAATTCACGTTTCACCTTAGTAAAAATTTCTATTAATAAACCTCGTTGCTTGGTTTTTGAAATAATTTTACGATCAAATTCGAAGAAATAAAATCGCTAAGAAAAAAATCAATATATTTAATTAATTAAAAATTCATACAGAATTTTTGCCTTTGAATACATATTGTTTTAAATATAGAAATGACTTTTATTGATATTACTTGACGAACAGAACTGTTAAAAATATAAAGTTATCTTACTTTCTTTGAAGTATTCGAAGAAAAATTCAAACTTTCTAAACACAACATTGTTATTAATATTTAACATCACTCGCAAACTCAACCCTTTCAAAACAGCCCGGGTTTTTTCCAACCCCCGTCCATAATTACCCTTAACCCTTCGAGATAGAGTTGTAAAATCTCGAAAAACTCCCCGAAGACATCTCGAAGACACGATAAAGGACATAATTCATGATGAAAAAGTTAATTTTCAGACACAAAAGCTAATTTGCATATTTTGTACACGACTTTCAATTATTCGAGAATGTTCTCTTTCCTCCTGTACCTGGTAATGGTCCTTAGGGCGTCGTTCTAAATACGGAACCCTTTGGAATTAATTTTTCTTGGCCAATTAGCGAACGATGTTAAGACGATGTTTCTGTATCGATTTGCATCTTTAATAGTTGTTACTTTCTTGGATTATTATTTGTTTAATAATTATTCAAGAGCAATTATTATTATTTATCTAAATACCTACATTTAGAGTCATAATAATGATTGGCTTCTTACATCTATGATTTAAGACATATGACGCTCATTTGGGAAATTCTGGCGGCACTTTCGCCAATAGCTAAGAATGCCGATTCAGGACTGAGAGGTTTATTAAGGCTTTTGTCCAACAATCGTCTGATGTTTTTGTTATTTTTTACTTCATAGGGACACATAGTCAGTGGCAAAAACAATTACAATAGATGATATATTTTAAATGACAAAAATCATCCACAGATGAGAGGCTATAGCAGTGTCTTTTTTTAAATATCGATTTTTTACGATATTTCTTTACAATCTATCTCATTCTCGTAGTCTCAGTATAGGCTGCGGTAGTCGCTTACCATCAGGGTTACATGCTTGTTTGCCACCTTATTAGTATAAAAAAATCTTACGAGAGTGATTAAACACTCCGTTAAGTAATATGAATTTACTATGGATATGGATACTATTTTTTAGGAAATAAAATAAATATACAAGACTTTTCGACAAAAATATAACGTAATAAAAAAAGTGTACATCAAAAAAAACGCAACAAGACAACCCATTCAATGTTCACGAAGACTTCATTCGGAAAACCCTGTGAAAGGGCCCTTTTGACCCCCTAATTGAGACCTGTCTACATCGTCCCACTCAGACGGTATTCAACATGTATACATTTTAATAAATGTATCGTCAGTGAATGGGTGCTTTTATCAAAGAACTTGCTTACATTATGTAAGTAAAAAATTGCTAAGTGCCTGCTTATTTATGGCTGTGCTGTTAGGGTTCTGTTAGGTAAGAAATGCAATGTTTATTTGAGACTAGTAAGGTCTTGCAGTAGTCAGGCATGTTTTCACCATGTTTTATGGCAATTAAAAATTGCTACAATATTATTACAATACGAAGGTAAATTTCGCCGACATCTGTCAAGTTACGATATCTCAGACGGGAGACTACCAACCTATCGGGTGATAACGAAATTAGGCTATACCCCGGTTCGAGTCCAAACGATACCGTTTTTTTTACTTCCTTTTTTTAATGACAAATCGCCATTTTTTTTTAAACCGAGCACAGTTCGGTCATCCAGGTTTTTAATATTAAAGGTAAAAATGATTGACTAATATATCCACGCACAGCCTAAGCCGGTGGTGTACACCTCGCAAACAACACTCAGGCACTTAGAAAAGGCTTTAGAAATGCAACTCGTAAGGGATTTACATAGGGGTTCAAAGTTTGTGAATAGTTTTATTATAAATACACAGTCGAAATGGGTATAGATTATGGTTAGGCGAAAGCCAATCAAATGTTAATTTATATTAAAAATAGCTTATGGTGCTAGAAATATATGTTTCGTTAGTGAACCCTAAATAATACACAAATGAAGTGTAGGTGGCTGAATGGGCCCCGAGCGCGGATAAATGAATGGGTGCCAGTACTTTAGGGTTCACGTGTACAATATCACGGCATTCAATTGAGTTATTATTAAATAAATAATGAGGTGAGAGGGAACACTGTTGCTATTGAATATTTGAGATTGTGATCTTAATACTATGACGATTTTTCAAAATTATTTCATTATAATAAAAACAAGAGTTAAGAAATGCACATCTCTTACAGGACAATTTTTTATCTATATATACACTAATATTATAAACAGGCAAGATTAGTATCTTAGTATGTTTGTAACGAAAAAACGATTTTAATGATTATTTCACCATTTTAATGCTACATTATCAGCGAGTAGCATAGGTTATATTTTATCCCCGTAATCCCACGGGAACGAGAATTACGTGGGTGAAACCGCGTGACGTCTACTAATTCTTTAAAAAATAATAAGAATTAGTACGTTGGTGGCAAAACAATTACATGAAAACACAGGTAATGACCATGTAACTTAGGTCTATAAGATTAGCGATTTGAGATTTGAGAAAACCTAACTGACGTTTAGCGCCATCTTGTGAGTAAATAACACATCTGACATATGAATAGAATACAGAAAACGCTCGTAGAGAAAGAAATAAATATTGATTCGTAACAGCATACATAAATGAGCGTAAAAGTTGATCATAACCGTAGATTATAGTTGTTACGTATTGGTCCCAACTTTTTTTTTTTCTTTTTGTTGACGAGGGGGAAACCTTCAAAAGGTCCCCGACCGCCCTGGGAGAGGCAGATCGGGATATGTGATTTCTTACCGCACTAAATCAAACCCCCCCGGTGGCCATCCTCAGTGCTCAGGGGGGACTCCGGGTACTCTGATAGAACGCACCGGTGTCCCCCCACACTTTGCCGGGGCACATCCCCGGGGCAGCTGTGACGCCGCCCCTGGAGACCTCGCTGTGCAAGGCAGCGTGAGCCACATCGCGCTGCCACCTTCCCGGGCCCGCGTCGGTGGTCAAAGCTCCCACCCCGACCACCGCTAGCAGGCCCTCTGGCCCCCTTTTAGTCGCCTCTTACGACAGGCAGGGGATACCATAGCCATATTCTTAGACCCTGGCTATTGGGTGATTGGTCCCAACTTGGCTTAACCTGGCTGTCACGTTGAAGATAGCAATCACTGATCTTCCGCTAGGACCTGGTCGTGACGTCACAGCACATTCACCCTGGTAGTGGCCAGAATACAATGTGATCGGAATCGAATATAAAAATAACAAAAACTAATATAACTAAATTAAGAACAAGTACTTCGTACACTAAACATATTTTAGGAATACATAGTCATTCCACACATAGACTTCATAATTTTTCTGATTTTGTATTGTATGAAGTGGTGGCCTTGGGGTTAGAGCAGTCGCCTGCTACGCAAGCTTCGAATCCCAGTGGGGCCTGTACCAATGGGCATTTCTAAAAAACTTATGTGCAGTTATTTCACACCACGTGCTTTACGGCAAGAAAAATCATCGTGAGGAAACCTGCATATGTCTGAGAAGTAATTCAAAGAGAAATAAAATGTGGGAGACTCTTTTGGGATGGCGTGAGCATATTTTATTTATTTGTATGGTAACGTAAACCTTCCTACGTTTACGCCTGTTTACGTTCCCATACAAAATGAAGAAATTTCGCTATCGATATAATCAACGCTAAACTATGTTAAAGTCTACACTCGGGGTACTAAACAGACTCTATCACATTACCAAGATATCTAATTAAAAATATTCTTCTTCAACATTAAAAATACTAAAAACATTATAAAGGAAGCAACTGTTAGCGGAAAAACGTTTTTTATCGAAGTCAGAAAAGGGAACAAGGAATTACGAAATAAAAGAGCTTCGTACCCCTACCACCCCGAGCCCCGAAGATGTACAGGGGTGGGGGATGGGGGCTGAAAGCACTGAAAGCATTTATATTGGCTAGTAGTAAAACGTATTTTTTTTTATTCGAATAAATGCCTTTTACGTTTGATTAATTTGAGTAATCAAATGGCATGTATTTTCATAAGGGTATGAAAGGGTCCTTTTAAGGGTTGAAATCGTAGGTTAGTGACTTCATAAGCCAGCTTGCTGATGACCATTCTAGTAAAAAAACGTTAATGTCTTGTGTTGCTTGTCTCCATCGAGCGTAAGGGCTGTCACGTTAAAAGTTTTTAAAATTTACTCATTCGTTTCAATTTCGATTTTTTGTTTAGAAAAATGTCTGTAAAACGCTTAAACGACACGTGATCGACCCCAACGTGACACCCCTTACTGACATAATGCCGGGGTCCCTTATAATCACGTGGATGCGTGGGCCTGTGTGAGTGTGTCGAACAATTTGTTTCACAATACTGCAGTCAAATACTGCCCCCATAGAATAGTGGAATCATATCACCTTACACCCACACTTCTGTCTATAAACCTTTTCATCAACCCAACATCACCCGCAGTAAACCTTCCCGCTGCACCCTCATAACATATCTAATAAAAAAAACCTCCCCTGTAATGCGACTATAAAAAAGTAGAAGCCTTCAAGCCTCGCTGTGATTGGTGGAAAGTGTCGCGATGGGCGTGGCCTAAAGTGTCGCAATAGGCGTGCCTGGGACACAGAGGTTGTCATTGCATTAAAAAGCCTTCGAGACTGTGGGGCGGCCCGTAGAACGTAGTGTTGCGACATTTATGTCACTTGAATCTATGTGTGGGTAACTTACATACATATATGTAAGTCACATACACACTGTGACACCTCTTTGTATATCAAATTATTTATACTATGACTCTCAGATCATAATAATATAAGTTTTATAGGCTTATAGTATTACAAAACTAGCGGACGCCTCACGGTTTCACACACGTAGTTCCCGCTCCCGTTAAACTACGGGGATAAATTATAGCCTATGCTACTCCCTGATAATGTAGCTATCCATCGCTAAAATAATTTATCAAATCGGTTCTGTAGTTTTGAATTTACTTATTCGTTAGATGAAAAAATACAAATCTTTCCTCTTCATAATATTAGTATACATAGTATAGATTATGTTACAATGCAAAATTCCTCACTAAATCATATTTATCCCGTGGTATTTAGTTCACATAACTTGTTTGACTGAAGTTACTATTAAACTGAGAGCAATGACCTTCAATAAACAAAGACTCGAGATTTTACCAAACATTGATCTATTGGATTGAGTTATTTTCACCATAGGGAATTTATAATTTGTAATATTATACTATAATTAAGATTATCTAGACTAAATAAATACTATAGATATAAGGCAAAGTTCTATGCAATTAAAAAAATATCAGTGTTTCAATTTGACACCAAAACGAGAATTCAGGAACTCCTTTTTTAAAAGCATGTGGGCACACAACCAAGGGTGTAGACAAATGTATCACATATATATATGTATATATATATATATATATAGAAAAATAATACTTTTTCTAAAACATATTAGGTACATAAACATCCTCGCGGGACCGTTTCGGGGAAAAACTTGCGTAATTTCCAAACCATTCCACACAATCACATACAAACTGACCCACCCATATTATCCCTCTAATTCACTTACACCAATAATCTACCTAACCTTAATAAAAGTATGGACATAAAAATGGCAACATAAGCCGAGGAGTGGAGTGGGGGGGTGGTAGGGGGGGAGCAAAAAGCTCAAGTGCAGGAGGCTGTATCGATCCGAGGGACCGGCGACATGGCCGGGTCACATGGGAGGGCACTTAGTGATGAGCGGAGCGGGGAAATAAAAAAAGTTTGTGCTCTATCTACCTCGTTGTTCTGGCGGTTGCAAATGCTCCTACGGAACGAGAGGTGCTAGGCTCGATCCCGGGGCATGCAATTACTTCCCAGTATTACCTGGGAGTCTAGATTAATGCCCGGTTATTGGCAAAAAGCTCGCCCCATGTTACATAGGACTTAAACATATGTGGGAAATTTTGGAGACGGTAGCTATACGTAAGGAATTACAGGCGTTGCTCACGCCTATATTATTTATTTATTTATTTATTTAACCTCATAGAACGGCTTGAAGCCACTTAAACTAAAGGGAAAAAAAAGGAGCACTTTCATGCAGTCTCCTCACAAAACTCCAAACCTACACACAAAATATTCTTCCATTCATCCGCAAACAAATCACATTCAGGCTGATTATCCAGGAAAGCGTTGAATACGGAGAGAGTGCGCGGGACAGGCGAACGGGCCCGAGCGACTGTGCGACTCGTGGGCACACAGAATAACTTGTGCTTCCTGTAGTGTGTAGTTTAAATAATTCTAGCAATGAGTTCTATAAACTCAATGTTTTGTGATAACCGTGAAATCGGCTTATATTCCCTGCGGTGAGTTTAACGATCTCACCATCAAACACATTATTATTGATTGAATTACAGTGATAGATGTGTCGTGCAGTGTTACATACCAAAGGAACAGCTCTGATGGTATATTCCCTGTGATCAAATAATTGTGGAAACACATAGCAAAACTTCGTGTAGGCTATAATTTCTTGCAGATTTAAAATAGAGAGACGTGGTGGCCTTGAGGTTCGAATCCCAGCGGTTTTTCTAAAAAAAAACTTATGTACAGTGATTTCACACCACGTGCTTTTCGGTGAAGGAAAACAACGTGAGGAAACCTGCATATTTCTGAGAAGCAATTTAATGACGTATGTAAAGTGTCTGAGACGGCGATGGACTCACCATCTGTCACGTTGGCACTTAATCATCTTCGGTGAAAAGTGGGTGTTGTTATTACAACACCTCTGCCTACCCCTTCGGGGAATACAGGCGTGAGCATATGTATGTATGTATGTAGATTTAAAATATTTAGCCGTGTTAAGCAGTTTTACAATAAAATTTGTATCACATGTATGGTAGGTAGCTTGAAGGCAGGGATCGTAACGAACCACTAAGCTAGTCTTTCGATATTATGAGATCACTGTAGTAAGCGGAGCGATGAAGGAGATTATAAATGAGTATACATTAATCAGTACTTTATTACTGCTTAGCTTCTACCCGCGGTTTCATCTGCGTGGTAGTGTTATGTATCCCGAGATCTTTTTCCGTAATCCTGACAGGGCGTGTACGAAATATCATGATGATCGGATGACTGGTTAAGACGCGAGAGCGTATATAACACACTCGAATCAGAATTTATAAACAATAAATAGGAGTTCAGTAAGTGTTTGATGAAACACCCAACAAACTAACTTAAAAATATATATACATAGTAAACACTCAAACAGGACGATAATGGTAGTGCCTAGTTTAGTATCACTCCACATAACTTAAATTGCTGTTTAATAGTCTCGATAAAACTTGAGAATGGCTGGAACGATTTGGGTAATTTTATCTTGATAATGTTTATGAAAGTACAGGAAAGGTTTAAACGCTTAAAAACATTAATAAGTTTAAAGGTGCTATGAAGTTCACCTGGTTAACTTGTCTTACATAATTATAGTAACATCAATCCTTAGAATATTTCCTTTTGTCCCCAACGTGAACAGGGTATAACCAATAAACTGGCAATAAAGCCTTTAATTCACCTTATTACTTTTTCATGGCAGACAATTGTCTCTCCCTAAAGCAACAATGTAAAACTGGAGTTGTCGGGACACAACGATGTCTTGTAAATCATTCACTCGGCGAGGAGGCGCGAACGAAATTAATATCAGTTTTCTTCGTCGCCTCTACAATTACAGTGTTCGTATCACTGCCGACACGATTAAGGCATAGATTAATTTATAAATATCCTGTAGATGTGCCTGGCTTTTGATGTAAGACAAAATGTCAGTGCCTTCTTATAATCTGATTCTTATTTCTTCTTATGAAAAACAATTATTTTTTTTTAAGCCTCGTGCAATACATATTTGCGTAGGCGGACTTAATGTTAAAGGCACACCTATATTTTTTTAAGTTTGATATTATCTAAGAGATCAACTTGTAAAATAATAAGTTAATACATGCTCACATCAATAAAAAAGAGTAGCTATATTTCTGTACTATAATGAAATCAGTAGCTAAGTGTTGAAAGGTTAAATGAACTCAAGTTAATAATATTGTTAATTAACTAGCTGTGCCACGGGGCTTTACCCGCGTAGGAGTGATAAAACAATATAGAAATAACAATTAACAATGACAACTATGCTACTTAGTGATGTTTTTACCGTTTTTGTAACATTTTCCATGTATGTTTATTTTATTTGTAAGTGCGTTCAACCAAACAAACAATCTCGTGATATATAGATTTAAAAGTTACTAAGTGAAATTGATTTAATGCCATCAGATATTGATAGTCGAAGTCTAAATGACAAAGTATCCCTACTGACTTATCTCCGATTTTTCTACTCTGTGGCCTTGTCTCAAGAGAGGCTAATTTGACTCGCGACAACCGGGCGATTAAATTTTAATATTTGAAAGGCAGTTCGCTCGAGACGATACGATTGCATAGGGCGATGTCTCTTTGTTTTTCTCTCGTGTTTTGTTAATGTTTTCTGTTTTTGTACGATCACCTTGAATATTGATAGCTTGGGACCTATTTGGAAACGCAATTGGAATCAGAGGTAAAAAGGTTTGCATTATAAAATGATAAATGCTGTCAGTATTAACTCTTTAGAATAGACGTGAAGGGAGAAAGATCCAATGTTTCAAATTATTCGATAATTATTCTCTCATTATCAAATTATTTGAAAATATACTTTTTTTTTTTAATAATTTGACTGTAAAAATAAAACATTTGCACATTTGCTCATTTAGGTAATATTTTTGTTGAAGAGCGAATTAATGATTATTTGGAAATTGTAAAATCCAGAATTAAAATAAGTGCTTATAAATTAAGAATTTTAGAAGAAGAAAGTTATCTATGATATAATATACCTATTAAGTAGAATAATATTAGTAGAATTAATTGCCATCTCACCAAAACAAACATTGACCCACAAACTCCCACAAAACGAGAAACATCTCGAAATTCCAACGAACCCGATACTGCTGGCTATATTTCGCCAATTACAAGGGGCATCGGCTAAGAGTTGTTTACTACGCCCGGGGTTCGATCCCGTAATAAAGAATACCAATCCCGGACTCCGGGAGCCGAATCCCGGGGTCCCGAGGGACGCTTGACCTACGAAAGGGGTGATTGGAAGTGCACGCTCAAAAGAAGTATTTTTAATTAACTAAATAACTGACTTTGGTAAGGTGGTTTTGTTGAATAACTGTGCTTGTTGGTTGTTAAACATGCATTATATGCTGGTAACATTGATTACATTGAATGAATGAAACAGGCGTTTTGTCTTACTGGCCATTTTAATCTCAAATATCTCCTCTCTGGTTACGAATTCCAATTAAAAAAAAATTAAAAAATTTAAAAAAATATTAAAAAATTCTCAATTTTCTTCAAGGAACCGCATTTCAGTGCGTTGTTTTAAAGATATCTTTTTTCACTTGACAATTTCATGAGACAACTATTGAGTCTCTCTCTTCTGTCTCTAATCTGTCTGTCTGTCTCTTGAAATTTAAGTGCAATTATTTGGGTAAGTTATTGAACTTACACAAATAATTGCGCCACACTCAATTAAATTACAGAATAATACCGTTTACTTAAATTTTAAAAATGCTCTCACCTTCTAACAACTTTACTGACTGGATATTTCCAATACACTTGCAATACACTCATTATTTTTTATTCGATATCAGGTACCTCTCTTTACTGTAAAACTCGACCCCCAACTCGAATCGTGTGCTACCCGGGATCTTCATTAGTACTTCGCTATAATAATTCCAATTCGAAGAATTTTGGAAGCACGTCAAGATTTCATCACTGACTTTATATATTTTCTTCAATACTCTTCTAAATTAAAATAGAATCTAGCCTTCTGAGAAGAACCGGCAGAGCATCATGTGCATTTCATTACTACAATATAAATCATATCAAATCATCTTACAAAAATCCAATTTGAAATTTATTGAATTTATTGATTCTTGATTTCTTATTGAATTCCAATAAGAAATCAAGTTTGAATTTTTAAAAGTTTTATCAAACCTCATTGACCCAAGCGCCCACATTTCGCCTACGTCGTTTCCAAATACGCTAACTTCCTCTCGCATGTAAACTATACAGCTGATACTTGCTCATAATTTTCCTCTTATTTTAAAGCTTAGTGAAATTTAGCATGCGATGCAGGCAGACAAAATAAAACATATCCCCCGGGCGTAAAACAGGTAGCAGCGTCGAACATTTCATTGTTAAGAACTGCGACCGAAGACACTTGATACTTTTCTTTCAAGTTTTAAAGAGTGCTAATGCTTAGCACAATTTTTGTAAACTAGTTTTAAGCCACGACTTCGCCTGTGATCTTGAGTACCCTTTGTCCGTCCTAGAGGTCAACGCTATCCCAAATTTCAGCTGGTACAAGGTTTTACAGTGGCTTTTCCATGTGTGATATAACCTACTTATATTTACCTACTTTACATCGATTTGCTTGTTCTATGGTATAGCAATCAAGAGTACTTACCGCCTGATGGTTAGCAGTTACTCCAGTCTATGATAAAATTTAGCTACTAATGTGTCTGATGAGAGTGTCATCAAGGTACCTCAAAAATAGGACTTCCCAGACATTCCCTTCTTCTCAGAAGTATTACCTTTCGAGATTGTAAGTTTACTCCTATAGAGAATGAGATCAGATCTTTATTACTTAATAAAAGCTGAAAAAAATATATAATTACATAATGTGCTTACTTGGTCAGATATAGGTCTTGTCACGAGCTAAGAACGATTACCTTTAAATGCGCAGTAGTCATTTTATGAGTCTGTCTCTGTCTATATGTATGGCGTGAGGCGAATAAAAACATGCGCAATATCCCACAATTTTCGCTGTGCGTTCTTTACTCGCGACGGGACCTGTATCAAGAAACGAAGAGGGAGAAATTAAAAAAAAACTTTATGACAAGTTCATAGTTTTTGTAATTGGCAATTGTGTTAGAAATCACGTCTTCCATTGAAAGACACAAGTCCCGTTCCTACACACTGTCATACCCCCTTCAGTATACATTTTAGGTTCATCAAGTATCAAATCACACCAGTCGATCTAATTCCCGAAAAATAATTCCCGCAACCGATATAATGGTTGTTTATTGAAATACTGCTATTATTTTAATAGGACATCCGGTCAAAATGGCGATGTGCAGATCATGCCGTATACCACTCAAACAAAACGCAACATTGAAGAAAGTATTAGTTACAATAATAATACGATACGGATTTCGGTAGGATACCCGTAATGTACGGTCCAAACGACTTTGGTGTTTAATTAAAAGTGTGTAGCATCTAATTTGGTATGCTAATTCTAGCTCCTTTGTTCGTTGAGTGCGATATCCACTTTCATTCAGTGATTGCCGGATTCTGAGGGTATTGTTTAGTAATTGCGGCTCGTCATGCAAATTGGGTTGTGACTAAGATAAAGGCTTCAATATTGGTGGTAATTTTTCGACATTCATAAAAAACTTTGCTTGAAAATTGCACTTATTGCACAATATATTTAGATCACAGATTATTTGAAAATTGTCATAAATACCAGATTTTTTGCAACAATAGGTAATCTTTCCTATGAATAGATGGTACTGATGATATGAATGAAGTGTGATGATGAGGAGTTATTGTAGCTAGAGATGATTAATAACAAATACTAGCTCGCGCCCGTAGTTTCAGGTGAAACTCCATTTCAACGTTCATTTCGCCATTTTATGGGAAGAATTTCTAAAAATCCATTCTTAGTGTACATTTACATACCTTTAAATGTCATGGCTCTAAACATAATAAAGGACTTCAAAGGAAAACGACTTTGAATTTTATATATACTTTTTACTTAAGGATTAATGTTTGTGTGTGTGACTAGTTTACAAACCGGTATATTTTTTTATATTCCAAAGCCCAGGCCTAAACTGAATACTGAATTGAATAATTTTCATTAAACAGAAAAGGGTGAAAATCCCAAGGGCTTAGCTTACACGTCGTATACGCTCCTATATCATTGCAATATTTAACTAGCCTCCCATATGTTATGTCCCCACAGTAGCAATTTTCTCGAAGGCTAAACTAGCTCACCTTGAGTAGTAGTGTAGTGTCCCCAGGTCCCCAAACGTGGCTCAAACCCAGGGGTTCCGGTGACCCTTCCTTACTGTTGTGACACACTGATAGTACAGATGGAAAACAATAATTCAGATATAATAATACAGGTGCTAGAATGTTGCCTCAGGGTCCTTACCTATCTTGGTAGAACGCCTGCCAAAAGAATTTTGTTAACCTTACACACCACAGAGAATAGAACAATAGGCCAGAAGCCAGCCATGATATAACAGAGCATATAAGGATCTTAAAGATTTGTCGTTTCATTATTATTATGGTACCAAAATTAAATGTCAAAAGTTTTGATGTCCTCGTACGCCCTGCTTAAGACGATCACAGTTACCCCCGGTGGTTATTCTCTTTGGTATGTATTCCCTGAAGAAGTAGGCACTGCTGTACTTTACACCCACCGTACTTTTAGTCCTATGTAATAGAGAGCGATCCTATTGCTAATCCAGACTCCAGGCTGCTACAAGGAAATTAGAGATCAAAAACTCAATCACACATTTCCCGACCCGAGAATCACACGCAGCACGAGTACCGCAGTACCATTTGCGACCATCAGGCACCCAGGCACTTATTTACTTATCATTTATTTATTACAATTATGTTAGAATGCTATTCAATCGTAACGTCAGTGTGTCACTGGTCGGAGGGTCACGTTTGTGTCACACGTCATTTGGATTGTCGCATTTCATCACGACCCCTCCATCCCCATAATTCCTATTGACCCCTTTGTGGCATTTTGTTCCTAGTGCCCATTATTTTTTCCTTCCCATAAAGGTTATGGTAATGCCCATAGGATGGGGTTACGTGGGGTCGGGAAGTCGTGTTCGACAGATGTTATCACTGTAAGCCGTTTCACAGTTAGTTCGCCTTTAAGATTACGGTTTGACGTTTGTGAGCTGAATTGTAATGGGTTGCTTGTAATGTTTTTGGGGTGATATGGAACGATAGCGAGGTGACAATTGAAGATTGTCGGAAGAAGGAAACTCCTTATACTTAACGTGATACATACTGATGCAGTTCTTTCGCAATCATGGGGTATACGTTTCGTTAGATGTAAACTACTTAGTGGGTAACAGCAAATCCGGACACATATATATCATATTTTTAAACAGAAAAACACACATACACGTACGACAATGCACTACCTAAACTATACTTTAATATAAAATACACTGTATTCAAAACAGGTCAAACAATTACCGCCTATGTTATAAATTGATACTTACTGATTGCGATAACCCAATTTTTTTTTTGATGTAAGCCTCTATCTTTTCTGACGGTGCGATATATGTATTTTGCTCTACCTATTTAATTAATAGTTCAATTAAAATTGCCATAAACTTCCTGGAAGATCGTGGTTAGGAATGTTAGACAAACTTTCCGTAAAAATAAAACGGTGTTATTAAGCTTGGGCCTTGATAAGATGCATCCTTAGAGATCTCGCATGTACTTTGAAAGAAAGGGACATTGTTTTGATTTACTTGAATTATTCACGGATTATGATATATAGAGAAGAAATCTTTACTTCCCTCTGATATAAGTTGTTAAACTCTCTGGTCATCGCTAGGGTCCCAAGTTGGGAGCATTGTAGCAACTTATCTCTTGCATAATGGATATGCCCTGATAGGTTTCTAAGTGATTGATAGAGTCCGCTACTTGCCGCACTCTTGATAATGATACCAGATTCGATGCATTTGAACGCAGCTGCCATCGAGGTGTTAATAGTTGCTATTTACCATTGTGAATCATTTTATATGTTTTTTTTTTGTTATATATATTTATGTACATAATGCCAGCTGGGTTTCTTGCTGGTTCATCTCAGAAGGCTAGTTTACGAACCAGTGGTTAATTCAACATTCATAAGTGCCTTACCTTACATTTTGTAACATACATATATACACCTATGTCCTTCCTCAATGCCTAAGGTATCTCTCAACACAATTCAAGCAAAATCAGTCAAGTGGACAAGTCGTGAAGTTGTAACAAAGCTTCAGATGAGATACATGCAGCCAACGGTATCTACATAGAACCATACCTTATAACTATCTAAATATCCTTATAACTAAAAAGTGATCAAAATAAAAGCTAAACCATGAGTAATATTTCTTTAAGTAAGTTGGTTCTACATATAGCTAAAAACCTTATAAATATAATCTAATAACTAAAAACCTTAAAAATATATAATCTTATAACTAAAATATGTTATTAAAGGAAGTCCCTGTAGGCAAGGTACCGAAGATACTGGCAGCATTCCCCCTTTGGATGGCAAGACTAATTCTTTGACCGAAGTAGCTGCCAGCTCTCCGGTCTACTAAAAAGTTACATATCCAAATGTATCGAATGTCCTATCCCAAGCGCGAGTGTTCACTTCAAAAGTACGTATCTCCATTAAAATATATCAGTAGTCATGCGATGACGGATCGCCGCGAGCTTTGTTGTGCTAATGTTGCAAACTTCACCGGTGTTGCCAGCCGTAGACAAATATGTAATGTTATGTGATTTCACACCGCTTGCTTTACGGTGAAGGAAAACATCGTGAGGAAACTCTGCATATGTCTGAGAAGTAATTCAAAGACGTACGTACAGTGCCTGAGACGGCGATGGACTCACCCTCAGTCACGTTGGCACTTGATCATATTCGGTGAAATGTGGGTGTTGTTGTTACAACACCTCTGCTTACCCCTTCGGGGACCCTTCTGGGATGGCGTAAGTATATATTTTTTTTTATTATTATAATGGCACTAGCTTCAGTCAGCGATGTCGTGCGCGTGGAATAGTTACTTTGGGCTAACGTTGACTTTAACCAGCGATTGGTCTTAGCGCTATGATGGAGCCCATAGTCTTCCTCTATAAATAGGCTATCAATCACTGAAAGAGTTTTTCAAATTGGACCAGTAGTTCGTGGGATTAACGCGTTCAGGGAAACAAACTCTTCTGCTTAGTATAGATTTCTATTTAGGTTGATGGTGCCAGCCTTTTTGAATCGATCCCGAGAGATAAAGATTTGGATTAAGTTAATTATTTTTCATAACTTACTTAGTTTCGTTAAGTAGATTTTTTTTCTGTTATATATATTGTAATTATAAGAATATTTCATTATATAACGCTGAAACAGATTTATATTTTCTACTAGTTTTATTAATGGCCATGAAAAACTATAATCGACTTCAATGGAAGAAGTACCGTATGAAAAAGTTTAAGATTACCGCTAATTTGGTTTTAAAAACCGTGTGCAAGGAACGCTAATTTATTGCAAATAAAATCGTATAAACAAGAACATAGTTCGGTATATTCCCTATTTCTTATACGGTAGGTAACAAAATGACAAATTCCACAATATTTGACAGATTATGTACATGACAGTTGAAAGTTGACAACTGCGTTCGGAAAACGTAAGGAGTACCTACCATAGATAAGGATTTTCTTACTTTTTTTTTACTTACCTATTCTGTATAGATAAAAACGTATGGAATACAATAAACAGGTAGTTTTTGACTTTTCTTGAATATTTCTACTAATAATCTTACTTCCGAAAACAAAAGTTATCCGAATCATTCTCAGCTCAAACATTCTATTCTTAATCAACAACTTACCAAAACAAGGGTAAAGTATGACAGACAGATATACGTACAAATATGTCACTAGATACACTATAACTTTACAACTCCAAATGAAACGCACACGAATTCATACAAACAGATGTTAAGTTCGTCATTACAGATGGTATTGATTCAAATATCTTGTTAAAACATACATTTTGGGGAAGAAGCAAAAAGGGAATCCAGATTCCTGAAGATCTTCAATATTAAACAATAAATGATATCAATATTTTTTACTAATGAGGTCGCCTGATAGAATTCTTATATCACACATCACTATCAGCGCTTGCATCCCCAAATAGAAAAATATTTAATACTAGAATAAGTATCTATGATATCTGGATGCTGATAAGCAATAATGTGTCAACCCACAAAAAGTCAAATTCAAAGGTTTTGATATATTTTGATAATGCATCACGTATTTAACATTCTACAAAAGTGTTCCAAGTCATCTGAAACATAAAAGTACGTAAAAAAATTGATTTATGTCATAAAACAAATCTTAAATCACGTATACAATCATCTTAAGACGCCATTTTCTCAAAACCAAGTTTATGCGGGTTGACACATTATTGCTTATCTGCATCCATCTGATAAGTAGCAACGCTCCCAATAAAAGCGTCGAGTAACACCACGACCCCAAAGAAAACAGAAAGGTCCACGATTCGCAATGATGAATGATCCGTCAAAGGGAGAGGCGATAGTAAAACGATTTGGTGCAAGAAATTAATGTTCGCGCCCTCGCTTCGTTAACTAACGAACTGACGGTAAACGATGGGTGAGCGGCACGACAGACGACAATAAACCACATATTTTACGTATCTTTATTCCAAATAAATTACAAATAAGACTGATTAAAAAGAAATATGTTACTGGCTGGTCAATATATAATATCAAAAATAAAAAAATATTCTCGTTCGTTGCCATGTAGCAATAAAAATGATGTGATGTTACAATATTAAATAAATTCCATTGACAAATAAAAAAATACTAAAGAAATAAACACAATAATACTGGCCCGTAGAATATCAATAGAAAAATGCTCTCGTCCGTTGCATACACTTTCAAATAAAATAAATTCCACATTCAAATCTACGAACATTTTATACACGCGTTGCTCGATTCTAATCCGCGAAGTGGCAGCCATTCCATATTCAAAATCAATAAAGCAAAAAGAATTGACACCCTTTGCTACAAACAAAACGTAACCGCAACACGCGTAAACAGATTCCCGAAGTCAATTTCCAAATTGCACCATAAAGTCAACCCTCCTTAATCCAATCACACCCTGTCCTTGTCAACGTTTTGTTTCCTCTTTTGCTAAACTCACCAACTAAACAAGACCTCCATTTAACAAAAAGGTCAATAGTTCTAAGAGTTCAAATACTTCTGGATACAGTACAAAGGAACGCCCTAGCACTGTGACCAAAAAGGTTCCGAATTGTTTTTCAAAAAAAGAACACACGAAGAAAATAATCCATTTAGTCGCGTGGCGCGCAAATGCCTCGGCCGTTAAGGGGATGCAGCACGCGAAAGAGATCAAAAAACATTCCGTATTTCGTTCACGGGGATCCTATTATTTCGGCCAGTCAAAGCCAGGGGTTCGAAATTTAAAATGTACTTAAATTTCAATTCGTACATCCTCTATGCGAAATGTTTTCTTTTTAATTTTCATTCGGGTCCAAGCGGGCTTGTTTCCAGCCATTCATAGTTAGCGGGAGTGATCTTTTGTAGGGGCTCTCTGTGAAATTCGAGAGGGCAATATTTGCCTTTTTGCTAAATCAAAATTGGCCTGTCGCTTTTTGCGTCTGTCATTTTTTAATACCAGAGTGGTATTGACTTTTCTTTGACTAAAACGATTCAAGCGTACTTTGTAATAGTTTTGACGGCATTATATAACGTTAGATTCAAAGTTAGACTAGAATATTGTGTATTTTTGTCCTAAAGATATTACGGTGATCAGTTAAAAGTTGGTTTGTAATGGTATCAGTAACAGATTAAATCCACTCGGGATATTTGACCCCCGCAGTGAAATGTGTCCGAGGGAACTCGTGACATACATTCTAATAGTTTTATTGGGGTACTTCTAGTAGGGGTCGGAGGCAAGTGGCTTTAAAGTGGTTTAAATTGGATTATTTTCCAAAGAAATAAATAACGCTTAAGTGTAAATATAGTAAGGAAGTCTTTACCGATGTGTATAGACAATTTTGTGATATTTTTTTCTTGTTAACATTTACATATTATATCACGAATTTGGGTATCAAATCACCACGATTATGTGCCTGTCGATGGTAAAATACATCAGTCCGTTGTGCTAGCAGCATAACACACTAAAATCTATCTTATCCTACGCTGATATACATATAAAAATCACACACTCACATAAACTCCTTTTTCTGGGCAGTTGCCCGACTTTGAATCCCAAATGCTCTCGTTTCCAAATGAGCTTTCTTCCCCAAAATCTCAAGTTGTTGAACCCCAAAATAATACAGCGTGGGGTTCTTCAAGAAGAGCGTGAAGAGATATTTTCAGAGTCGACAACACGTGATGCCTCTGGTATTGCAAGCCACTATATGCTGCGGTAACCACTTACCACATGCTTGTTTCAATGTTCAAAGTTCAAACTTCAAAAATTCTTTATTTGATAAGACTTCTTGCAAAGTAGTTTCAAATCGTCAGAAGGACACAAAATACATTATACATGATTATAAATGTTACCACCGGGTTCGGAAGGTTGCTTTTGTTGAGAAGAACCCGGCAAGAAACCCAACAATTATTCTTTTAAGCATTTGGCACCTTATAGTATAAAAATGGTCTTGCGAATACATTTAAATGATATTATGTTTGGTATTAAACTCCAAATACACCAAATTGTTGTGAAGTACCCTCAAACACGACGAGTGCACACGTGAGTGACACCGCTACCTAATCTCACGGAAAACATTCTCAAACCATCACTTGAGGCGTTCCCTACGAACTGGAAAAATCCGGAAATTTTCAATTGAATTTCATGTCCAAGGGACGTCTCGCACGGTAGATTAACCTACGATGGTCAAGATCGTAAATCATGTGTAATTCTGTACGAGAGTCCACTTATAAAAATAAATGTGGTGGGTTCCTCAGCAAATTTGGACTGGGTTTTAGGCAACATGAACGTTATTAGATTTAACTGTAAAATAAAAATCGTGATGAAACCGAATATGATTAAGTGCCAACGTGACAGAGAGTGAGTCCATCGCCGTCTCAGGCACTGTACATTCGTCTTTGAATTACTTCTCAGACATACCTATGCAGGTTTCCTCACGATGTTTACCTTCACCGTAAAGCACGTGGTTTGAAATAACTGCACATACATTTTTAGAAAAACTCATAGGCCCGGCTGGGATTCGAACTTGCAACAAAATTTCATTATGATCGCTTAAGTAGTTTTCACGAAGAATCGTAACAAACAAACATAAATTAAGGTTTTTTTTTTTTATGGATCTGCTGTAGTCAGGTAGTCATATATTACATTAATAAGAGAATTGGTCCCAGAGCTCAATAAAATAAAACCCATTTTAACCTTCGCTATTTAAACATAATTTTCCTCCTGAATATAATCAAAATATAAATAATAAACTCAGAGACAAAGCTAATTTAATAAAAATCCGAAAATTTGTCCATAAATTTATTAAGGCTATGACAACACCACGTAAAACCGAAACAAATTGCGATAAATTCGACTTTCTGTCCGCGATATTAAAATACTGAAATACAATTCTGCTACGATAACTTTGCCTTTATAGAAGCCCTCCGAAATAAACAGCACTCTTATTTCTTAAGGGTTAAAGTTGAGTTTTGAATGGCGTTTTGTGTGTAAAGTGTAAAATTACCGTGGGTAGGGTGTATCACACCGTTTGCGAGGATTCATCATCGCGACAGGAGGCCTTGCTTCCCGTGGCTTCCCACAGGAACATAGACCTAATATCCAATATTCGCTCACCTTGCCTGTGAGGCGCACTCCCGATATTGTGGGAACATTTGTTACCGTATTTTTATATGTCTTCTAGCTTTTAATACATACCAAAACCTTAAGTGAGGCAGGGCATAATGACTGTATCTGCACCTTACAGAAGATCGCAGCCAAATAATACTACCTTTGAGTAGTATTGTGTTCCTGCGGTGAGTTAGGTTGCCAGTGCTCCATGGGCGAGGGGAGGAGTGGAGTATAGCGGGACTCTTTTATCTTGTAATATGTAATGTAACGTAGGAAATGCGTGACTAACATTCTGGTGTTGGTCATGTACATAGTACGATAAAGTTTGTTGCATAAAAAATACCTTATGCATACTCTAAGCTACCCTGGAGGGCCCCTTTAGGGTTAAGGTTAAAGGCTCACTTTCATCATCATCTCAGGCAATATTTTTTCGTCTATGAATTTCTTCTCAAACTACGCAGGGTTCCTTTCGATTTTGCACACCTCAAGGCGCTCGGATTTGGAATTAAAATAATCAAAACATACGTATCTAACCTATATACTTTTTCAATTTCCCTTTAAATAAAATGTTGGGTGACAACCGTAAGGATAAATTATAAAAAATTACCAAACCAAGTGTAAAAAAAAAGTTATTTAATTAACCCTTATTTTGTTTCTGCAAGTATCAAATCAAGCAGCCTTACCCGCAAATGTTTGAAAGTAAACATTAAAGGACTTCTTTGCCCCTAAAGTCGGTATGCCGCAAACGTCTCGCCCCGAGTTCAGAACTGTACTAATATTTCACCGCGTTAATACAACTTTGTCTTTGTAAAAACATTCTTTTACGTCATGGAATAATTTTAATTCTGTCCTAAAATGGCATCTGACGAACGTTTCATCTCTCTCCACTTTCATTGTGGTTGCATTGTTTTAGTTTGAGGACTTTTCATCTACATAGTGCTCTATCGGAAGGGGACTGTGCCACAGTATACATATGAACATAGTACAAGCAGTACGGGATCTAACAAATGGTTTGAAATAACAAACACACAGAACGGGTCGCTTATAATCTTAGATGCACTATAAAATTATAAGGGACGGCTTAATAGCAGTATAGGGTGTCACGGCGTGGCCGATCGCGTAGATTCCCAGACATCCATGATTTTATTACCACCATCTCCACGGCTTTTGTTTTGGGATACAAATACATCCAAGAAATTGAATTGTTGTGGAGGTCTGGCTGGTATTCTCGTCATACTTGTGAACAGGTGCTGCTAGTGGGGGCTGGTCATCTCAAGCTTCACAATTATTCGTAATATTTAGTTTTTAAATTTCTTTTTATATCGACTTTTGTGCACTGGAACTGTGTCCATGGGCTTATATAATTTTTTTATGATTTATATTGTATTACTCAAAGCTATAAATATATTTTTTTAAAAGAGTAATTACTGAGTTTCTTGCCAGATTCTTTTCAGTAAAATCAACCTTCCAAACCTGGCGGTAGCATGTATAATCCTATGTAATCGTGTCTTTCTGATGATTTGAAAGTACTTTGTAAAAAGTCTAATCGAATAAAGATATTTTGAATTGAATTGAATTGAATGGTCGCGGGAATTAATGTATGAAAGTTTATTTTTCAAAATCTATGGGTTATGGATGTCTGGGAATAAGCTGCATAGACGTCACTTAACTAGGTCTGACCTAATGACAAAATGTAAGGTGGATCACAAAACAAAAGAGTAACCAAGAGTGGATCAAAAGTGGGGAGCAGGACAGACATTTTACAAAACTTCAAATCGACATTACTTTGACAGTAAAAAAGTTTAAGTGTGGCCGTGGTGGCCTTGGGGTTAGAGCAGTCGCTACACAAGCGATGGAAGTTCGAATCCCAGCGGGGCCTGTACCAATGAGTTTTCTAAAAATTTATCTGCAGTTAATTTACAC
Source organism: Watsonalla binaria (assembly GCA_929442735.1). Lineage (NCBI taxonomy): Eukaryota > Metazoa > Arthropoda > Insecta > Lepidoptera > Drepanidae > Watsonalla > Watsonalla binaria. The sequence goes on from OV838932.1 coordinate 7,892,033, forward strand.
CACTTCCTTTACGGTGAAGGAAAACATCGTGAGTACCTATCTGTCACGTTGGCACTTAATCAGCATCGGTGAAATATGGGTGTCGTAACACTTCTTGAATTTTGAATTAATTATATTTCCCAGCTAGTTTTTATAAGCTACCTGTCAGACAAACAAAGAATATTAAATAGATCGATTAATATTCTTCTGTAAATACTTTCATATGCATTTAGTGAAGAGTTGCTCATTTGTAATTACAAACAGGCACTTCAATTTTATTTATCTGTATAGAAGTATAGATGGGAAAATTGTCTTGTCAGGTAATTACCAGATCGTAGAACAATGTAATCTTTGAGATCTAACCAGATCTTACTGACGTATGTCGAATTTTGTCGTATTTTGTGCGTAAATAAATTGTCACACAGTCACGACTTTGAATTTTATACAAAAGCCGTAATAAACCTCAATTCTTAAGGTTTCTTTTCTTTCAGCAAAGTATTTACTGATTCGTAAATAAAGCGGGCCGCGTCGCGACATCCGGCGGCGATGGTGGCGTCATTTCCGCTTCCGCGCACCGGAAGTGCAGATCGAGCGTGCATCACACATTGCGTGGGATTAATCGCCTGACTAATTCCCTATTTATTTGTCTGGTTTGCCTCAAGTTGTTTTCTATAGTTATTCCTTTTCTTAAGAACTTGGTAAAGTTATAAAGGAAATTCCTTTGTATGGGAATCGTTACTAATTTTATATTATGCTGCTATAATGTAGCACTAGCTATGCCCCGCGGTTTCACCGCTTTTTCTCCGAAACTTGTATCATTATTTGGCAAATTAGCCGGAACAAACAGAAAGACAGAAAAAGAAACAATTTTAGAAGAGGTTTTGTTATGTCTGTGTCGTATATATTTTCATATGCATTCAGTGAAAAGCTGTGGAGTTACAAACAGATATTAAAATTTTATTTATCTATATAGATGTATAGACAGATGTTTTGTTGAAACATTTTTTAAAGGGTAAACCCTAAACTAGGTACTTTTAAACCTATAATGTTTTGTGGCGGTTGTGATCATTTATGCCATTTGGGTTGCCAAATTTAATCTCAAAAAAAGAATATTATAGTCAAAGTCAAAAGTATCTTTATTCGATTAGACTTTTACAAAGCACTTTCAAATCGTCAGAATGACACAATTATACAGGATTATACATGCTACCGCCAGGTTCGGAAGGTTGCTTTTACTGAGAAGAACCTGGCAAGAAACTCAGTAATTACTCTTTTCAAAAATATTATACAATTTAAAGAATACAAAATAATAATTTAAAAAACGTAAGCTCATGTACAATGTTCCAATGCACAAATGTCGATAAAAATTAACATAACTAAAAATCTAGTACATCTACTTATAACTAAATGCGTAGCTTGAGATGACCAGCCCCCACAAGCAGCACCTGTTCACAAGTATGACGTGAATGCCAGCCATTGACCTCCTCAACCATCATAGAGGGAAGTGGACAACCCGTCATCCAGACGCCGCCGCAAGCAAAGGCATTTTAGTGAGCCTGACAACTCAAGCCAGTCAAACAAAGATCAAAACTAATAAATATTAAGAATTGTAACATAAGTACAGTGTCCATGAGACTACTTACAATATTTATCTGGTAATACATTATTCCAAGTTTCTTTATCACATATATAATCACTAACTGTATAATAACCCTTATTAAGTAATACAGATTTTACAGTCTCTTTAAATTTATCAAAGGGTAAATTTACAATACATGTAGGTAACTTATTATAAAAGCGTATACATTGCCCTAAAAATGATCCCTGGACTTTCTGTAAGCGGTGTGTAGGTACTACTATTTTATTTTTGTGTCGAACTGAGAACCTCGTTTTTTGCAGTCGGTTAGTACTTACGTTGCTAAGTACTATGCTTCTTCTTATAGTGTCGATGACAGACATTTTAAATTGTTATAGCACACTCCGTTGTAACACATTTCTAGAGAACGTGTCCAAACCTATAGTACTTAAGGCCTCATATTTTTACATTGACCACATCGCTTACCATTACCACTCCATACACCCTATATTTCGGGCACTAATATGTAGTTTATTTTCATTCAGTTTACACTCATTCACATCATACATTTCATAAAAAATAATGACAATTGCAGATTAATTAAAATGAATAATAATCCAATAAATATTCTAGCTCAATTAATAAGCATGTTTTATAAGATTGTTTAAGGATGAAAATTACTTATCATATACAATATATATTCTCACGCCATCCCAGAAGGGTCCAGGCGGCAGCAGAGATGTTGTAACAACAACACCCACTTTTCACCGAAGATGATTCAGTGCCAACGTGACAGAGTGAATCTATCGCCGTCTCAGGCACTATACTTTACTTTTCTACGGATACGCAAAGGTCATTGTTTACAAAAAACAAAATACGGTAATTCTTCGTTGGAGATAGTGAAGAGTTTATTTGTCCATTAGGTGTTGCACAAAATAGTGGATCATTCCATCGGGCGGCAGTAAGACACAGTCCCCTCTCTGGCGGGGCTAATGAAGCCGCATATTGACAGGGCGGCTACCAAGATATCGGAACCTGGATGAGGTAACAACGAAAATAATACAAGATTATAGGCTCTTTGGAAGAAGATTTTCGTCAAAAGAGCATTGAACACCTTTAGCCCTACATATTTCATGTCTCTAGATATTTAGCCGATGGAAACAAATAGTTCACTCCAAGTGTGGACCTCTCGTTGATGACCACGATCCTCAGTCATGAGGGAACGACTAGAGAGAGAGAGAGCATGTGTGTTGATGTCAGACTTAGAAATGTTATATGTACATAGACGGATGTTGTTGTCACACCTCACCCTATTTACTACTAGCTGTGTTTATTAACATAAATGTAGCCTAAGGTACTCCATGCAACATCAGCTATATGACAGTGAAAGTTCCGCTCAAATCAGTCTAGCCGTTTCGGATATTACCCGGAACAGACAGACAGAGAATTTTTTGAAAATTGGTTTAGTCAAAGATGTAATTTTTGAATAACAAAGAGACACTCCAATTTTATTTATCTGTATAGATATACATTATTATTATTATTATATATAGAAATTGAATAGAATCAGGAGCTACTTTGCGGAAGTCCATGTTTATGGTAGCTGTAGACCATTCTGAAACCAAGCCTCAGAGCATAGTCTACACTCTGAGTCTGGCTCTCAGTCAGCTCTAACTGATGATGCCCTGTACATTATGATTGCGAAACACGTATCGTGACGACGCTGTCTACATGGTTTACGCTTGTTGAAGGCAGCAAGGGCGTGCTGCTGGTGGTGTGAAATCACTGTGCATAAGTTTTTTAGAAAAACTCATTGGTACAATCCCCGCTGGCATTCGAACTTGCGTCGCTTGCGTAGCAGGCGACTGCTCTAACCCCGAGGCCACCACGGCTTGTATATTTATAATAGTGGAATAAAGCATTTTAACATTGTATACTCTTCGATAGCAAACATAGATGTGTCCCATCCAGTATCTGTATGGGTGTGCGCGGGCGACGGTCGGACACTAGTTAATTACGTACGATAGTTGGTGGCTGCTCACGAGAGAATGATTGCTGCCCGTAACGACGCTCTTCTACTCGACCCATCGGGCCATGTAAATACCGGACAACACAACTAACTATTGCTTTTTTGAGTGAGTAACGTGACATTTGGAGAGTCGCTATTGCTCAGTGGAGGGGAGCCCTAGGGAATGGATTCACTGTGCTAGCAATAGTTGTCATTATATTGACCTCAGGAATTCCATAAAAAAAATCATCTGTGAGAAGTAAACAAAATTTTTCTTCTGAGCTGGGCAGGTTGTAGCTTCTGAGGTTGTGGGAAAACATCACTTAGCAATTTGCTTTTTTTTACTGTAAATATTAAAGAAAGCTTTCAAAACTTTGTAGTTCATTATTGCTTTTGACATATATTCCAACTTGTTTACATGATAGCCCTTTAACACATAAGAGTAAACTTTATAAATTTGCGGGTATATTGACCCGCTCGTCTCGTGGCCCTACACAAGGAAAGCACGTACTCAGTAATGTCATTGGGCACTCGGACAACAACTAGTTTATGGTCCCATTTTGTTGTTCGCACACAAACTACACCCAACACATACACCTATGTATATACGTAATAATTACTGAGATACTTTCCTTACGTATACAGTATACCATGTGTAGCTAAACACTGTTAGCAACACCTAAAGCTATATTTTACAACTAGCAGTGCCTCAGAAGGCCGTGGTGGCCTCGGGGTTTGAGCAATCGCCTGCTACACAAGCGACGCAAGTTCGAATCCCAGCGGGGCCTGTACCAAAGAGTATTTAAAAAAAAAAATTATGTACAGTGATTTCACACCACGTGCTTTACGGTGAAGGAAAACATCGTGAGGAAACCTGCATATTTCTGAGAAGTAATTCAAAGACGTATGTATAGTGCCTGAGACGGCGATAGGCTCACCATCTGTCACGTTGGCACTTAATCAAATTCGGCGAAAAGTGGGTGTTGTGATAACAACACCTCTGCCTACCCCTTCGGGGAATACAGGCGTGAGCATATGCCTGTATGTATGTAGCAGTGCCCCACGGTTTTACCCGCGTAGAGCTAGTTCCGTGGGTGACTCTGGAAACCTATTTTTTTTTTTAAAATAAATATGGTCTAGTGATATTCCTGTTAAAAATCCAGTCCAGAAACAGAAAAAAATTAAAAGTTTTTTAATATAAATTTTTCCTCGTCTGTCCGTCTGTTTGTTTCGGCTAATCTCCAAAATGGCTGGACCGATTTTAACGGGACTTTCACTGGTAGATACTTAGCTAATTTTACAAGGAGTAACTTAGGCTACTTTTTTTTAATTAGATTCCCGTGGGTCAACCATGAAATTTAGTCTACAGGCACAGCTAGTGAAATAAAAAATATTAATTATACAAAAGATAAAAATCATTTTACGAATGCTTAATTGATTTCCAAATAATAAGCAAACAAATAAGTTCATCAAAACAATGAAGCTACCCTCTTAAATGGCAACACCATCGATCGCGGGCGAATCATTAAACTTAATTCAAGGGAACTCATCTCAGCCCACCCCCGGGCCAGTCCCAATGGACTAGTGACAAACTCATAAACATTTGTCTCACAGACTGACCAAGTAATTGCGATACACCATTATAACACCACCAGTTTTAGAAGACCTTCCCAACTTCTCTAAATTGCAGTCAAACGTATGGCGACTTCTGTGCTTTAGGGTCTATGTAAATTGGTGGCGTATTACTTATTGTGCCCCGAAACGTTTAACCGATCCCGTTCTAAACTTGAACAAATAATTTACGAACGGTCACTTCTGACACCGCTTTGCATACAGGGCTGCCCACTGACCGATTCATAATATTTATATATATATATATATATATTTATATATATTAAGAAAATTTAAGTGTCTGTTTGTAAGCTTTTCACCAAGTGCATATATAAAATATAAACGGTACTAACATAATAAACAATTACTTTTTTTCTCTTTATGTCTGATTATTCCGGCTAATCTCCTAAACGGCTGGACCGATTTTAACGCGACTTTCACTGGCAGATAGATAATTTTACAAGGAGTAACATAGCCTTTAATTTAAAAGAAACATAAGGGTTCCACGGGCCACCCATTTAATTAAGACTACGCGGGTTAAACCGCAGAGCACAGCTAGTATAGATACTTCAGTGTAAGTCGTGGACATACGTATTATTTTAGGCTTTTAGTTTCATACACTACATTCGTTCCAGAGAAAAGACCTTGACAGACAGACAGAAAAACATCTATATTATTTACAGCAATAATAAAATCCCAAACACCAAACGGCAAAGAGTAGAGATAAATCCAAAATATTTTTACCATTAGGTTATAGGTATTATATAAACATTAATATAGAAATAGAATTACAAACAGACACATTTATTTTATTTATCTGTATATATTGTGTATAAATGTTGTCCAGCCCTACAATCCCAATGAATAATAAAGCGACGTTCCCGCGACCGCTGTTCAATATTGATGGGCGACCGTCGGCGTCGCAGACGTATCGCCGACTATTACAAGTATGCACCCAGCCTAATGTTCTCCCGAATTTCTAAACGACATAATGCGACCACCATAATCTGATAATTCATATAATTTCCGCCGTTTTACAGTCGTTACGGCCATTTTAGCATTAACCCTAAGAGGATGCGACATGGTATTTTGTTGTGGAATTATTATAATGAATCAGAATGCCTTTTTGAAACAAAATACTTTTTTGATGTAATTTTTTTTAGATTAGAAATAACATCTATAGTCTACAAGATATCGAGTGAGTTATCATAATTTTATTTGATTGGATGTGTATCTAATATTTAAAGTTCAAAGGAGAGCTGTGGTGGCCTCAGGGTTTGAGCAGTCGGCAGTGACGCAATTTCGAATCCCAGCGGGGTTTGTACCAATGAGATTTTCTAAAAAACTTATGTACAGTTATTTCACACCACGTGCTTTACGGTGAAGGAAAACATCGTGAGGAAACCTGCATATGTCTGAGAAGTAATTCAATGACGTATGTAAAGTGCCTGAGACCGCGATAGACTCACCATCTGTCACGTTGGCACTTTATCAAATTCGGTGCCCACCCCTTCATACATATACATATATGCTCACGCCTGTATTCCCCAGGCGTGAGCATATATGTATATGTATGTAAAGTTCAAAGTCCTGTTTGACTGACTTATATATTAACGCACGACCTAAACCGCTGGTCCTAGAGACATGAGATTTGCAGGATGTGTTCTTGGTGAGGTAACGCGTTGAAAGCTAGTGCTATTAATTATTATGATTTTACAAATACGCAAAAGTCGCACAATGAAAAACATAATGGAATAATCCTGGAAAGTGTAGTGTATTCCCCGAGGTAGGCTGAACTGTTGTAATAACAAAACCTACTTTTCACCCAAGATGATTAAGTGCCAACGTGACAGAGTGAGTCTATCACCGTCTCAGGCATTATATATACGTCTTCGAATTACTTCTCAGACAAATGCAGATTTCCTCACGATGTTTTCCTTCTCCGTAAAGCACGTGGTGTGAAATAACTGAACATAAGTTTTTTTTTTAGAAAAACTCATTGGTACAGGCCCCGCTGGGATTCGAACTTGCGTCGCTTGTCGCATAAGCCCTTTTTACCATCATAGTTCCACTGTGTGACGGTGACAGACTTACACACGTCACATACATAGCTATCCCATAATATAAGTGATAAACTATCATGCAATAAGAAATGGTGCTAGGACCCCTATTAGATGAGCGGTTTTACTTCTCAATCAGGCATAAGGCAACACAACAAACAAGTAAATAAGATTGGGTTAAATCTGTGGTTGCGGTAAGTAATTTATGTGACGGTGCATGACTCTCCCTCCGCATTGATATGAACAATATATACTTACTAGCTGTGCCCGGCAAACGTTGTATTGCCATATTCTTTTTGGGGTGGACTACCCGTAACATTTAGGGGGATGAAAAATAGATGTTGGCCGATTCTCAGACCTACCCGATCTGCACACAAAATTTCATACAAATCGGTCCAGCCGTTTCGGAGGAGTATGGCAACGAAAACTGTGACACGAGAATTTTATATATTAGATGTATTGTCAGGTCAAGACCAAAGTGCTACTGTGGAACACAAGGTCCCTAATATAATTATAATATGATTGTTTCCCATTCGAAATTTCCCTAAAACTTATTTTTTATTAAATTATTTATAGGTAATTTTATAATTCATAAGAAATATAACCTCATACATAAATATAATTTATATTTCAATAAATGAAAAAAAAACGATAATTGACAAAGATATCTTGCACCAACCTAACTGAAATTGTATCGCCCAACAGGATCCATGTGCAACTATTATGTGCTTATTGTCAATACCTTTTGAGGAGCTCGTGGCACAGTTGCTATTGCGCATATCATTCGATCAGCGAAGTTAAGCAATCCTCACCCTAGCCAGTAATTGGATGGGTGACCGCCTGAGTTCCCTCCGTGCCTCGGAGAGCACGTTAAGCCGTCGGTCCCGGTTGCCAATTTATTCGTGGCAATCGTTACAGGTCAGTCGGAGGCCTAAAATAGTCTGACAACTGGTTTAACCCAGATCACACATCTTCCTCGTTAAAGGGGTTGCGAAGGTCAGATGGCAGTCGCTTCGTATAAAAATCAGGTGATCAGCCACATCGGGTTGAATCAAGTGCTGACCCCAACAATGTATGGGATAAGGCCAGGACGATGATGATGTCAATACCTTTTGTACACATGCCTTAGAAAATAATATCCCCAGCATATATTGGGTATCGACAAAATACCTAAGCGCGATCGCGTGTTCTTGTCCCATAACCTAAGCTCCGCAGGCATCCCTTGTCCTTCCAAGTAATTACACGCTTTGTCTTGTCCCCGCGATAAATAACGAGATATTTATTTGGCGACGATGACAGAATTAACGCCGTAGTGACCGTTTTGGTCTCGGCATGCGTCTCGCGAGTTATGGTAATGTGATGACGAATTTCATATTGAGAGTCCGAGGTGCTTGAGTTATTTCGAGAGTCAAAAAAATGTGAGCAAAATTAAATATCGATCGAAGAAATATTCGCTAGTGGCTCCACCCAGCGGCGACTACTTATCCAAAGTGACTGTTTTTTTGTTGTCGAGGGGGAAACTTTTAAAAGGTCCCCGACAGAGGCGGGTCGGGGTATGTGTGATTCTTACCGCACTAAAACCCCCCCGGTCGCCGTCCTCAGTGCTCAGGGGGGACTCCGGGTACTCTGAGAGAACGCACCGGTGTCCTCCTACACTTTGCCGGGTCTCCCGGGGCAGCTATGACGCTGCCCCTGGAGACCCAGCTGTGCAAGGCAGCGCGAGCCACATCGCTCTGCTACCTTCCCGGGCCCGCGGCTCGGTGGTCAAAGCTCCCACCCCGACCACCGCCAGCAGGCCCCCTTTTAGTCGCCTGTTACGACTGGCACGGGATACCATAGCCATATTCTTGAACCCTGGCTATTCCGGGACCTAACGTAACCGGTGAATGTAGGTATGTAGGTGTACAATAAATACACCTCTGCCTACCCCTTCACAGAATACAGACGTGAACATATGTATGTAAGGCTTCATCGTTCATCTTTGTACGTCCAACAAAATAGTAGTCCAGCAGAATACAGATGTTTTTGTAAGTAGGTACTCGGTAGTATTCCTACCCAGAAACTACCTCTTTTAACTCAGTCACTCTCAAGACCTTTTCTAACGGTTAATGAAAGTCCTTGTCTCTGGCTCAATGAAAAAAAATACGTTGATATGTTGCTCAGTTCTACGTCGGGCTTCTCTACAAACCCCTCCCAGATTGCTGTTGCATTGCCAATAATATATATACATTTGTACTTGCTCTGCAATACTCTGAGACATTATATTCCTGCATATATTACAGGCCTAAAAAGGAAACTTTTTTCATTAAAAAAAAATATGATTATCTCCTACCGAATTTCGGCTACGGCGGCTAATCTCAACGAGGATCAGCCATGTGTGCAGGAGATATTATAGTGCCCAAGTGTGTGCGCAAACACAGATGCACTCTTTATTGCCTCACTCTCATAGTCCGATGGGAGGCAATCCGACACGACCGGAGAGAGATCAGGCGTAGGACCAACGGCTTAACGTGCTTTCCGAGGTACGGGGGTGGAAACACCGCCAACTTCCAAACTCCGGGCATTTTTATTGTGAATTTCTTGACAGAGAAACCCAATATACATTTTTGACCCGACCCGGGAATCGAACACGGGACCTCGTGATCGGCAGGCGAGCGTACTAACCATTAGACCAACGAGGCAGTTTACCAAAAAAAATATTAATTAAAAAAATTATAAATATGCACTGGTGAAAAGTGGGTGTTGTGATAACAACACCTCTGCCTACCCACATTTCACCGAATATGATTAAGTGCCAACGTGACAGAGGGTGAGTCCATCGCCGTCTCAGGCACTATACATACGTCTTTGAATTACTTCTTAGACATATGCAGGTTTCCTCACGATGTTTTCTTTCACCGTAAAGCACGTAGAGTGAAATCACTGTACATAAGTTTTTTAGAAAAACTCATTAGTACAGGCCCCGCTGGGATTCGAACTTGCGTCGCTTGCGTAGCAGGAGACTGCTCAAACACCAAGGCCACCATGGCTATTATTTCACGATATTCTCCTCTACCACGCATAAACAGCGTAGGTATACACCATGAAAGGGAAAATATGACGGTAGTGTTCTGTAACGAGCTGCAAGTAGCCTTAATGTTAAATTAGGTGATCCATCCAGGGGCAAAGGGCGTTAAGGGCACAATAAATTAGTTGAGGACAGCGGGGATAATAAACACCCGGAATGGCAGTGCCAAATAACTTGTTAGGAGTGCCCTGTCCTCCCCTATTGACTAATTACGATACTTTGTATCGTGAGCGAGGAACGAGGGTAATTGTAACCAAATGCATTTGAAACAACACTCATTTTAGTGCATACACCAATTAAATTGTGACTAAGGCTGAATTTAATGTTAGAGGCCGAGAACTGGCGACTATCCCCATAACATACAAATGCTCAGTGCTATACATACTTGTATGTATATATATTTTACTGAACGGACACGCAGTGTATGATTGACGTGATTTTTCGGTTTGTAGTTATTTGTATATTGTACTAGATGTGCCCCGCGGTTTCACCCGCTTAGACAAAATTTTATGGGTGGATTTTTCCCGGAACCCTAACTTAAGCAAAGTATCCTAAGTTACTCCTTGTAACATCAACTACCTGTCAGTGAAAGTCTCGTAGAAATCGGTCCAGACGTTTCAGAGTTTACCCGGAACAAACAGACAGGTAAAATGATAAAAAATTGTTTTTTATATATGTACCTTATATACTTACTTCCATATATACATTTAGTGAAAAACTGTTATTTTGGAATAACAAACAGACACATATTTTTTTTTATTTGTATGTATAGATTTTTTAGGATATAGTATCCTATGTCCTTCTCTTGGTTTTATACTACCTCCCCACCAATTTTCAGCGAAATCGGTTCAGCCGTTCTTGAGTTATAAACAGTGTAACTAACACAACTTTCTTTTATATATATAAGATTTTAGTTATTGAGTTTGGTAAGCAATGCTTATTTGCTTGCGTGAGCCAGGGGTGTGCGTTCCATATAGGAATACGCCCCTGGCTCGGGCCTGTATCCCGTGAAGTGGTAAGCAGAGCTATAGTTTTTCGAAGGCGGGCTGTACTTGGTGGATCAACGCATTTCGAGCCACAGGAATATTACAATATGCAAACAAGGCTCATGAAAGCCTTATACTTGGGGAACAGAACTAACCTGGCTAACAGGAAAGTTGTGCACGGTAATCTGGTGGGCATAAATCGACGGCGGCGGGTGTAAAGCGGCCGCGACAAGAATGCCCACTCAACGCGAGATAGCTTATCGCATGTGACAATACACGATGGAGGGCGCTACGACGGGAGTTGCCTACTTTGTACCACAGAATCATCTCTCTGGCATTATTGGGGTCGGCACTTGGTTCAACCAGATGCGGCTGATCACCTGATTTTTATACAAAGCGACTGCCATCTGACCTTCCCCGATCTATGATCTGTGACCTGTAACGATTGCCAAAGATGATAAATTGGCAACCGGGGCCGACGGCTTAGCGTGCTCTCCGAGGCACGGAAGAGACTCGGCCGGTCACCCATCCAATTACTGGCTAGAGTTAGGGTTGCTTTACTTCGCTGATCGAATTATTTGCGCAATAGCAACTGTGCCACGAGTTCCTCCTACTTTGTACCACAGAGCAGTCCCCTAAGGGGCTAGCAGAGATGCTGCAACAATAACTCTCAATTTTCACCGAAGATGATTAAGTGCCAACGTGATAGAGGGTGTGAGTCCATGGCCATCTTTGGCACTATACATATTTATACTGAATTACTTGTCAGACATATATTTATATATCCCGATGTTTTCCTTCACAAAGGGTGAAATTGCTGTAGGTACTTAAGTTTACTTAAGGCCACTTCTAGAACACCGGTTTAAACGGTTCCATACACACATTTTTTTACGTTATTTAGAAACGTTATTTACGTTATTATTTTACAACAAAGAAACACTTATAAAGCAATATTTAAGGTCAAGCCAAAATACCCTGATATAACATTGTTCGTATGTAGAAGAAAAAATACAAGGTAAAAATTCCTAAACAGTAAACCTGTAGTAGGGTGACAATAATTCGCATAATTCTCGGACGCCGCGTTATCGAATTACGATTTACGACGCCTCGCTATCGAGTGAAGCTCGTGTCGCGGTAACGTGGTTATCTTTTTGCTTTTGTGTAGTGTCTCCACGACAAATGTACTTTTGTTGTTCTTAGTGACAACAGGTAGAAATTTAATATTTAATCTGCTTCGCAAGTGTTTCCAAAGTAAAATAATGTGAATTATATTTAGCTTGTTTTAGAAACATTATTGTTATACTTTTGAATTTGTATCCGTCATATTCCTACTAATCCTGCTAATATTATAAACGTGAAAGTTTGTATGTATGTGTGTTTGTGTTACTCTTTCCCGCAAAACATACCGAATGGATTATGATTACACTTTACAATAAAATAGCTTATACATCAGAATAACACATAGACTATAATTTATAAAGATATTGTGTGAATTTTAAAAATATAAAGATCAGATCAATCACGGAACCTCGTACACCAGATAGTACGCGGTTTCGTGAGTTTGTTTGCTTGAACGCGTTAATTTCAGGAAATATTGATCCAATTAAAAAATATATTTAAGTGCTACATTCATTGAGGAAGGCTATAATATCATCGCGCTAAGACCAATCGGGGGTTAAAGTGAACGTTAGCCCAAAGTAACTATTCCACGCGGACGATGTCGCGAGCAGAAGCTAGTTTATAAAAAATAATATTCAAGTAACCGCGTAGAATAAGCGAATCCTATATATTTACATACATGTGCTCACGCCTGTATTCCCCGAAGGGGTAGGCAGAGGTGTTGTAATCACAACACCCACTTTTCACCGAAGATGATTAAGTGCCAACGTGACAGATGGTGAGTCCATCGCCGTCTCAGATACTTAACATACGTCATTGAATTACTTCTCAGAAATATGCAGGTTTCCTCACGATGTATTCCTTCACCGTAAAGCACGTGGTGTGAAATCACTCTACATAAGTTTTTTAGAAAAACTCATTGGTACAGACATTTCAATTTTATTTGTATTTGTATAGATAGATATTTATCAATTTCTTCATCCATACACGTTACATCCAGTGTTGTATAATACTCAAAAGATAAATTAACTTACCTCATTCCAATACAGTATATCAAATCACTCTCAAGCAATCAATAAAACGTAAGAAAATCGTCATAAAAGCACCCTAAATCTACGATAAAAGAAAAAGGCCGGGGCAATCATAACTGTGCTTTAGTGAAGCCACTTGGCTCTTCAGTGAACCCACTTGCGTCGTTGCTTGAATGTTTCAGGTGCCTGATATAGGACATGATTCCCTAATATCGCCCACCTCTATCACTGAAATGTGTCTTATTTGATACAGGGCTGAACTTGAGACGTAGTCGAGTCAAGTGGAGAATATACTACGCGAAATAACCGTGACCGCAAGTAACATTTAATTGTTACAGCTGAGATAGCGTTGGTTCGAACAGAAGCTTATATTTTTTTATAATTTTTTTTTTACTTAATATGTTTCTACTCATACTTGCATTATAATTATTTTCATTATGTAAGTAGTTGTTACGCTTTTCTTAAGATTTTTTTTACATTTAATATTTTTCCGAAATTGTATGTTTAAAAATTTTCTTAAAATTCCGAGTCCGTCTCCGCTACCGGCCATCAATACTAACGGTCGCGCCCCGGGAGAGTCGTACACCCGCTACGGAAATCATTCCAACGCTAAAATATCAATAAAACACAAACGCCATACCCCCTTGCACTTGGGACTCGTTGCGATCGCAACGGAATTACAAATGTACACCAAATACGACCCTGCCCTTTTGATGGGACACTTTATTTTTTTCCTGTAATGGCCGACACCGCAAACTGGTGGTTTTATATGAGATTTACATTGAGTCGTGTCGTTTTATTGTCCGTGTAATGGCTCGGTGGTTGAGGACACTCCGACCGTGTGAAAAATTCAGAACCAGACTTTATGTTGCTGTTGGCTCTGTATCGTCTTTTGTATGCGTCTTTTTACAGAGGGTATGGATTATTAAATATAGCAATACCCCGCGGCTTTACCGGTGTAGAGTTAATTTCATGGGTGTCAAACTGAACCCTTATGTTTTATATATAAAAGTAGCCTAAGTTACCTATTGTAAAATTAGCTACCTGCCAAAGAAAGCTCACTGAATTACAACCGGATACTTCAATTTTATTCATCTGTATTTACTTTGGTGTACTTCTGTTTTTATCAATATTATGTTCCTTAGTAAACCTTTTACATAAATTCGCCAGTAATATTATAGGATCTAGACTTTTGAGGCACATATTGTTGGCACAGAGCAACGGCTGGTGGTAAAATAAGAAATCGCTTAACCTTTAAAAAAAAATATTCCGTCCTTATTATTATTATTTTTGTTAAGTGTAGGTGTAATGGCTTATTAAAGGTTGGGTGATTATTGACTCAAATGGGGAACATAAGACGATGCATATTTTTGTCATATAAGTAAATTTTTTTTTAGATATTAATGGTGTTTTATATATTTTTTAAATCGATCTTAAAATTAATGTGTAGCACCAAACGAAGCCATGTCAAAAATTTACGACAAATATTTATTTTCACTTTTATACCAACCTTGGTATATTTGCTCGCATATTGTTTCGTTATAATGTTGATTTTTCTATATTAATAAACTGTGAAATATTTCATGCAATTTTTTCTCAATTGTTCTTTTATTGGCACAACTCATTGACAGCTCATGTTTTTCATAGTAATGTATAGTGGACTGTTTACTAACTTTAAAAAGGTTGTTTATAAGCATGAACTCATTAGACACATATATTTCACACGAACGAATTCGCAGGAAAAAGTGTGTAAACGTATATAAATACTGACGTAGAACATATGTACGCCAAACTATATACGCAACCTAAAGTAACATTCTTAAATGTAGAAACCATCTTCCTATAATGTCTCTAAAAACATAATATCAATACACTTTAACCTCCTTGTAAAGGGCTGGGCTGTCTAAGCAATAAAGTGAACTGGTGGCAAGTAAATCGGTCAGTGCGCAAAGACACAGCCCTATCTCAGTCGCACCACGAACAACTATTTATTGGCGGTAATTAAAAAGAAAACAAACGCCAGCTGACCGGAACGTGCCCTGAACAATAAGGATGTAGGGATGTGACAGGGTATCGATAAAACAGAGTTTAGAGTTTGATTTTCAAATTCCAATAATATTTATAAACTAGCTATGCCCCGCGGTTTACCCACGTAGACTTAAATTCACGGGTAGCCCGCGGATCCCAATTATATTTGGTTATTTTATACTCCTTTTAACATGAGCTATCTGCCAGAGAAAGTCTCGTCAAAACCGGTACAGCTTTTCGGAAATTAGCCAATAGAAAGAGACAGACATGCAAAGATTTATTTTTATTTTTGAGTATATTATTACTGTATATACTTTTATAAGCATTTAATGAAAAGCTATTAGCTAAGCTAAGCTATTCAACTATTTATTTAGAATTGCAAACAGACACTTCAATTTTATATATCTGTATAGATGTATAGATAGAAGTTTGTGTAAGAGTTTGTTTTCAAGATAATCTAACAAATTTTAACTTAAATTTTTCACTATAGCGGATTTCTAAGTTTCAACACAGAGTCTAAAGCAAAAGAAACAGTTATTTCCAGTCATTAATCTCATCGATATCTTTATCTAACTATCTACAACACTTAGAAAGATCACAAGTCGGTCGTGCGAAAGAGGACTTTTATCATTCGCGACCGATACGAAAACTCCTAGATTCCGACAAGTTATTTATTGCCACCCTACTCCTTACGAATCTTGGCTAGCACACCTTATGAACCATATTCCTAAGCAATAAGGTTTCATTTCAATTGACTTTTTTTAGATGTCACTTTTATTCTAGTTCTACGGAATAAATGGTGTGGGTACTTAATTTTTTTTTATAATTAGTTAGTTTTCATTGGCATAGAAAAAAATTAAATAAATATGTTCACGCCATCGTAGATGGGTCCCCGAAGAGGTAAGCAGAATATAAAATTATGATCCAAGTAAAGAAACTTTAAAAAAATATGTTAAGGATTTTTTTTTAATTGCTACTTATGTTGCACTATCCCATACTGTATGCCAAAAATGTCAGCCTAAAAAGTCTCGACTCTGTATCATCATCTCCCTGGCCTTATCCCATACATTGTTGGGTTCGGCACTTGATTCAACCCGATGTGGCTGGTCACCTGATTTTTTTTAATCGAAGCGACTGCCCTTCGCCACCCCTTTTACGAGGAAAATCTGTGATCTGGGTTAAACCAGTTGTCAGACAATTTTAGGCCTCCGACTGACCTGTAACGATTGCCAACGATGATAAATTGGCAATCGGGACCGACAGCTTAACGTGCCTAGCGTGCATCCAATTACTGGCTAGGGTTAAGGTTGCTTAACTTTGCTGATCGAATGATATGCGCAATAGCAACTGTGCCACGAGCTCCTCTCGACTCTGTATATGAATATGAAAATTTTGACAGAGTGCGAGTTTTCTTAAAATCACCGACATAAGTCATCGCGTTGACTTAAACACAGATTTGTATGGGCTCACAATAGTGTCATCTTTAGGCCGACAGACGGCGCTGTTTCGATCCTATACAAATGTGCGCTTACGTCGAGCGCGGCTGCAAAAAACTAGCTCGTATACTTAGATATATTTATACTTTAGTAGTCAACTAGCTGCAATCCAGGTGGACAGTGCCCCTTAAGGCGGTGTGTTTAGAAGCGCTCCGGATGAATATTGAGCAGCGGACATGATGCATCGCTCGTGGGGGAACCGCGCTCCTACAACTTACACACAACACAGTGTACACTGCACGTAGGGCTGGGTGACGGGGAAAATAAAAAATATTTCAAGCAAGGAATCAAAACAAGAGAGCCGGGGTGGCCTTGAGGTTTGAGCAGTCGCCTGCTACCCAAGCGACGCAAGTTCGAATCCCAGAGGGGTCTGTACCAATGAGTTTTTCTAAAAAACTTATGTACAGTGATTTCACACCACGTGCTTTACGGTGAAGGAAAACATCGTGAGGAAACCTGCATATTTCTGAGAAGTAGTTCAACGACGTATGTAAAGTGTCTGAGACGGCGATGGACTCACCATCTGTCACGTTGGCACTTAATCATCTTCGGTGAAAAGTGGGTGTTGTGATTACAACACCTCTGCTTACCCATTCGGGGAACTCAGGCGTGAGCATATGTAGAATCAAAACAATACAAATCTAACATTTTGATCCTAACAATATATTGATCTCGAATATCGTATAGGAACCGGATTCCGATTCAATATGATAAGTAACTGCGTTTTTTAAATGCGTAATTAATTTTTCGTGTGTTACGAAACAAGTAAGTACTGCAATTGAAAAAGGGCTACTTGACCAAAATGGGCATCTTAGTATTATACATTTTATATATTACTTAATTTCATAAGTGGCCCGCGGAAACTTAATATTTTTAAATAAAAATTATTACCGAAGTTGCTTTTTGTAATACCAGCTGTCTGCCTGAGAGTTCCGTCAAAATCGGTCCCGCCGTGTCAGAGAATACCCGGAACAGCACACAGTCAGAAAAAAAATCAATCTAATCGTCGGGGCCAGCCCTAGGTGTGACCCACCTGCAAACTCCGCGAGCATCGCCAACACATTGCCAACTTTGCCACGTACTTTGCTAGGTAAAGTGCGGTCGCTAAACTCCGATACCTATGGCACAACTTTTCATGATTTATACTATTAGCCGTCATAGCTTTTGAAATGCGTTTGTAGAATTTAACGCTCTTTGTTGATGATTTTTTTGTTACGTTTTCTGAAATTGGTAAAATAACACTTCTATTTTTTGTATACTAACGAGGTGGCCATTTTTTTTAACGGATCTCTCTTTTTATCTTGTCATTTAGGGGTATGAAAAATAGATGTTGGCCAATTCTCATACCTACCCGATATGCTCACAAAATTTCATGAAACTCGGTCCAGTCGTTTCGGTAACCTAACATTGTGACACGAGAATGTTGTACATAAGATAATACATACAAAGAGGAACGATTTGTTTGTTTATAGCGGATAGATTGCGATAAAATTGGAAGAATTTTAAAAATTCTTTCACTAATGTATTGACGAGTAACACAGGCTACATCGTTAACCGAGCTTGATCAGCGATTCCTAATATATTGCGGACGACGCCGCGGGTGGATGCTTGTATGGATATAGATGTAGGCACGACAGCATAATATGAAAGATGGATATAAATACACAATGAACTTGCATTAGGCAACCAATGATATTGTACCTCTAGATAAATATGTTTTGTAATGTGGTCGCGGGAATGGATAATACATATTATAGGATGAGCATGTGACTGAAGCCAAGCATCATGAAAACGTGCCAATTGAGACGTTTTTGAGTCTTCACTTCTTCGCGTACAATGACTTATCTGCCTCTTTAATATCTTTGGCATTGACACACGGTATCCGATCAAAAGTAGTTCGGATTGAGATAAGATCGCTGAGAGCGTAATGTCGCTCATAAATAATAAAAATAACCACCATAAAGACAATTGATACGTTACGAGGCCCGTATTTATGGGTAGTGGCCTCATCGACACGGTCGCAAGTTCGATACCCGTTCCGTAAAAACGCGACCGACACATCCAATGTAATATAATGTGAAATGATCGCACGTAATATTGGTACTGTTCGACGTATGATGGATGTTGCTCTACTTGGAAAAATGGTCAATTAAACGGCTCTATGAAATTATAATTGCATCTATATTTGCTCACGTGTGTTTTCCCCGAAGGGGTAGGCAGAGGTGTACTAATAGTAAACCCACATTTCACCAGTTATCGAGACTACATCCATTAACCAGACACATCGAGCCCTCCGAGCTACTTCTGAGATGCAGATCTGATGTAAAACCCCAATTATTAACAAATACTTCTTTAAGTGTTTATTTGTTTTATTTATTTAATGTCGATGAGCTTGAGTACAGGTATTCCGCCTATAAATTGTTAAAAATATGTGGAAACGGACGGTGAAGGAAAACATCGTGAGGAAACCTGCATATTTCTGAGAAGTAATTCAATGACGTATGTAAAGTGTCTGAGACGGCGATGGACTCACTATCTGTCACGTTGGCACTTAATCATCTTCGGTGAAAAGTGGGTGTTGTGATTACAACACCTCTGCCTACCCCTTCGGGGAATACAGGCGTGAGCATATTGTATGTATGAAAATATGTGGAGGACCCCATTGGATTCCTCTGACGTTCTTCTTTAAGCCTTCCCTGTATATATATGTGATAGACATCACAAGGCAATAAGAATACATAAAGTACAATAAATCACGTGAAAATGTAGTTGAACTAACGAATTAAAGTGAACCTATCTTTCTGAACAATTGGACGTCCGACCATCATCATCTCTGTCTGGCCTTAACCCGTACATTCTTGGGGTCGGCACTTGAGTCAAGTCGATGTGCCTGATCGTCAGATTTTTATAAGAAGCGACTGCCATCTGACCTTCGTAACCTCTTCTACGAGGAATATCGGTAGTCTGAGTTAAACCAGTTTTCAGACTTTCTTAGGCCTCCAACTGACCTGTAACGATAGCCATTACTTAAAAATTTACAACCGGGACTTCCACGGAATCGTGGAAGGTGGCCATCCATCTAACTTATGGCTTGGGTAAGGGTTGCTTAACTTCGCTGATCAAATGATATGCGCAATAGCAACTGTGCCAGATATCATAATAGGAGACGTCACGCGGTTTTCCGCGCGAGTACGGGTATAAAATATAGCCTATGTTACTGGCTGATGATGTAGCTATCCATTTCTGAAATATTTTTTCAAATCGGTTAAGTAGTACAAACAAAAAAACAATCAAGTCTTTCCTCTTTATAATATTAGTGTAGATAACAATAAAGTAGATAAGTAGAGCATCTTTCTCATCAGGTGGCTGGGCCCAGTGTGAGGTTACTTTATAGTGTTGTCGTGTCGGTTAATGGCCGGTCTTTGTGCTGCCGCGGCGAGCGTGCGCCTGCGCCGACTGGCGCGACATCTTACACTCAAACCAACGGACAACGTACACAATTCTTACTCTGCATATAGGGTCTAGACTTTTGAGGAGCACATTTTTAGCACAGACTGACAACAAGAAAGCTGGAGACACATATGAATTTAAAAAAAAATGAAAAATCCCTGAAGTCACTTTTTTCTTAGGTACCTCCGAATTACTTCTCAGACATATGCCGGGTTCCTCACGATGTTTTCCTTCACCGTAAAGCACGTGGTGTGAAATCACTGGATATAACTTTTATTAGAAAAACTCAATGGTTCAGGCCGCGCTTGGATTCGAACTTGATACTCTAACTGCACCACAACTCTCTAACTTTAACCACTTATTAATGCTAAATATAATACATATGCATGAGTATTTCACGTTTTAAACTTTCGACAATCTTCTACTTATAAAAAATACTCAGTTAACATAATAGGATGCTTGCTTAAGCGATGTGTCACCACTCAAACTCGCTATAAACTTCACATAAATAAAAGGATATATGCAAATTATTTTTCTTAATAATGAGTCAGACGACAGGGCGTCTTCTAAGAAGTGAAATAACTCCTTTGTCGCGTGTTGGACTTGTAATAAAGTGTCGCATAAAGTATTAAACCGACCCGATATGAGATATTGAATCGATACAGGTTCTCAGAAACCATATTTGGCGACAAAGTATCTTCAATGTCCAGCATATTTGATGGTGACGCATCATGTAGATATTTATTGTTGAGCCTTTAAAATAAATATGCCCACGCTATCCTGGAAGGGTCCCCGAAGGGGTAAGCAGAGGTGTTTTAATAACATAGAACCATTTCTTGCTTTGAGAACTCCTTTAGAGCCTTCTTGGCACGATCCCGAGGGATATCATAAATTCAAGTGTTTCCTTTGTAATGACAGAGTTATATTAAATGCAAGGACTACGTGTATATATGATCGTAGCTCTGAAACGAATGACAAAACATCATTATCATCATCTCCCTGGCCTTATCCCATACATTGTTGGGTTCAGCACTTGATTTAACCCGATGTGGCTGACCACCTGATTTTTATACGAAGCGACTGCCATCTGACCTTCGCAACCCTTTAACGTGGAAAATCGTTAATCTGGGTTAAGCCAGTTGTCAGATTCCTTTAGGCCTTCGACTGATCTGTAACGACAGCGGCACAGAGGGAACTCGGGCGGTCACCCGTCCAACTACTCGCTTGAATTACACGTGCTTATTTGCGCTGATTGAATGATATGCGGAATATCAACTATGCCACAAGCTCCTCTATGAAAGCACAAAATAGAGGAAAAAACATCACACATTTGTTATAATTATATAACTAAACAAAACAAACTTGTAATCGGATTGTAGTTGAATAGAATTATTAATTACCCAAAACTAGCACCGGATGGGGTAAGCGGGTTCATCCCTCCCACTAAACAATCATGACTATTTAACACGGAACCGCAATATATACATTTACAGAACGTCAGCTCCCGTACCTATATTTGCGGAATCACAAACTCAAAGTCAAAAACTATCTTTATTTGATTAGACTTTTAACAAAGTACTTTCGAATCGAATATACATGCATCTTAAGGTTGCTTTTACTGAGAAAAACCTTATAATCCATGAACATTTTGACACGTACGTTTGATAATCTTGCTGTTTAATTGCAAATTACCCCGAATAGCCCTGAGATCAACTTTATTTCGCTGGACTAAATTTTCATAAATAAAGTTACGTAATTCTTTATCTATCTGCCGAAGTCTCAAGAAAATCAATCCAGTTGTTTCAGAGATTACCCGGAAAATGGGTGGTATTTGCGTATTGGGATTTATTATTTTACTAGCTATGCCCCACGGTTTCACCCGCGTAGATTTAGTTTTATATAATATATCGGTTTCAAATTGATAAAGTTTCATACAAACTTTCATCCCTATTTTAACACCTTGGGGGTAAAATTAATCAAAATCCTTTCTTAGCGAATCCCTACGTCATAACATCTACCTGCATGCCAAATTTCAGCCCGATCCATCCAGTGGTTTGAGCTGTGCGTTGATAGATCACTATGTCAGTCAGTCACCTTTGAGTTATATATATTTAGATTTGGTATGTTTCAAATGGCTAAACGAATTATGTGGCTGAAAATGTGATGCTTTTCCAAAAATGGTGGATCAATACTCCAGCTATATTTCTACGTACATACGCATCGATTCTCGACGAATTAAGAAAGCCGACCTTCCATTAACTATTAATCTAACACGGAACAGACACAGGAACAATTCCCAAATTAATTTAGCCATGGGACAGCGAGGGACAGTGGCGTTAATATTAATAACAGACCGGGATCATATCTGGAGTTTAATGAATAAGTAATGCAACGGTTACCTTGTGAAAATTATCAATTTGGTGTCGGCCATAGGTCGAGACGGGCTTGACTTTGTGAATTTGACTTAGGGGTGTCGCAAGCTAATAGATGTACTCCCTGACTCTTATTAGGTTCTTTAGGAGTCAGCAACAAAAGTTGATGATAAATAACATTACACTTTTTGTGATGTCCACACCACGTGCTTTACGGTGAAGGAAAACATCGTGGGGAAACCTGCATATGTCTGAGAAGTAATTCAAAGACGAGAGTAAAGGGCCTGAGTCGGCGATAGACTCACCATCTGTCACGTTGGCACTTAATCATATTCGGTGAAAATTGGGTAATGTTATTATAACATCTTTGCTTTTCTCTTCGGGGAAGATGTAACTCTACCCCTCGAGGACCCTTAGAAGGCCAGATATCACGTAAGTCACCAACACACGATAGTCGCGTTCCTCCTCAGTGCCAACCCTGATTCCACCCCTTTCCCGACGGGTCCCATATCAAGTACAGCATAAAAGCAATTTAGCAAATTGTTATTGACATGTTAATTGCTGGCTTGTCTCTTGATATGACCTTCCAATGGTTTTAACGATCGCCCTGGAGCTGTGGAGGGTTAGTTTAGCGACTTACGAGCTAATTACTCATTTAAATTAATGGACGCTAATGTTTGATAGTTACATGTTATAAGAGCCGTATGGTCCCGTTTTAGGAGTCGCCTGCTACGCAAGCGACGCAAGTTCGAATCTCAGCCGTCTATGAGTTTTTCTAAAAGCTTATGTGCAGTGATTTCACACCTCGTGATTCACGGTGAAAGAAAACATCGCGAGGAAACCTGCTTATGTCTGGGAAGTTCAAAGACGTATGTATAGTACCTGAGACGGCGATAGTCTCTCCATCTGTCACGTTGACAGTTATTCATGTCCGGTGAAAAGTGGGTGCTGTTATTACAAACCTCTGCCTACCCCTTCGGTGAATACAAGCGTAAGTATATGTATGTATGTAACTCTTCAAATATTTTCGAGTTTTATTTCATTTTATAATTGAACACTATTACATTCGTTTCTATCTTAGACTCCAGTCCGACATATTTTCATTTCGTATTCTTCTAAGAATATAATTTTATATTAATAACTAAATTTGAAATCTCGTTAACCTAATTAGCCAATGATTTGTAAGGATAAGGCAGATTGTAAGGCTGAGGCCTTACAGCACTTAATGGACGTTTATCTAAATCTACACTACTATTATAAAGAGGAAGGATTTGTATTTTTGTGTGTATGTTTGTAATGAATAAACTCGAAAACTACTGTGCTGATTTCAAAAATTCTTTCATCATTGGAAAGCTACATCATCAGCGAGTAACATAGGCTTTATTTTATCCCCATACTCTCACGAGAACGGGAACTACGCGGGTGAAACCACGTGACGTCCACTAGTTAATCATCGCGTAATATCTTCAAACAAACGGTCCAATCAACTCTAAGCAGTCTAGTCCAAATAAACCTTGGAGAAGTGGCGCAATTTGTGTAAAGGTAACGAGTAGCCCCCGGACACTAGGGGTGCATCTGTCAACCCTTTGAGTTGGGGTGACCATAGACATTACACTCTCGGGACATTATTTATATCAATATTATGTTACTAAGTTTCTAGAGAAGGGGAAGAAAAGTTATTGTTTTAATAACCTGAAAACGTGGGCTTCTACCAAATTCTGACATTAGAATGACAAGTTAAAATTTATAAATTACACATGGTTTCAGGCGCGTAGCCTTTGTTTTTGTTTCATGGGTGGCTAGATTTTGCGGAACCCTTATGTAAAATAAAAATAGCCTTAATTACTCCTTGTAACATCAACCATCTGCCAGTGAAAGTCCCGCTAAAATCGGCCCAGCTGTTTCAGAGTTTAGCCGGAACAAACAGACAGACAAAGAAAAACTATAAGATTTAGTTTTTTTATGTAAGTACAGTTTTATTTATCTGTATGTAGTGATATTACATTAAAAAAATAGATAGATTTTAATTATTCCTACTCGGCGAATGAATTCTTTCGAAACCAGCGGTGGCAAAATAATGATTGTCTGATTTGAGAGAATTTTGTTAAAATGATAAACTCATTCATACAAAGGACATCTCCCATTTTTTTATTATTAAAGGTCACCGCAGCGATGCGACTGTATAAATAATCCACCTCATCCGATTGCGGTGGCCTGCCTCTAAGCCATCTGTTTACACCCAATAATAAATATTTACTCATATCATGATACTTTGTATTAAGGTTGATCGAAATTGCAATAGATTTACCACGCAGAAAAGTTGCTTGGCGTTGTTTGAATTTGAAGCAAATACCTACTATGCTTTAATCAAGTTTCTGCCCGCAACTTCGTTTACATAGCGTGATAATATATAGCCTTCCTCGATAAATAGGCTATCTAACAATAGAATAATTGTTCAAATCGGACCAGTTATTCATGAGATTAGGTTCGAGAAAATAAACAAACTTTTCAACTTGATATATATGGAATGTTTACCGAAAAAATTATAAAAACAAGAGACCGTATTGGCCGTGTGGTTTGAGCAATCGCCTGCTACGCAAGCGCCGCAAGTTTGAAATCCAGCGGCCTGCACCAATGAGTTTTTATAAAAACTTGTCGGTGTCATTTCCCACCACGTACTTTACGGTGAAGGAAAACATCGTGAGGAACCCTGCATATGTCACTCTGCTTACCCCTTCGGAATACCCTTCTGGGATGGCGTGAGCATATTTATTTATATGATTTTTTTGAAAAAACAATTATCCAAGCGAGTATAGACTAATCGATGAAGGGAGCTTCACATGATTATAAAACCTTGCATTTCTTTTGCATATTTTAATATAACGAAGGACGTTTTACTATGGAAATCTCGGCGAAATGATTAATGGCCGCAGAGCCCTCAGCTAAACCACGACAAGACATTTAATTACCGACTAATTTATCGCCCCCCATTACACGGGCCCGTTTAAAAACTTACAAAAACCAAATCTATCCCCTTCATTTCAAGCTGTCACGTTGGAGGATTTTTTTAAGCCCTCAATGCTAATTAGTCACGTTGGTTTAACTTACAAGAGAACATCCATTTTCTTAAATGCGCAATGTAATTGGGCCCCACCTCGAGATGTTGCCAGCCAAGAAATTTATTGCTTAATTACCTCAAGTCTACGTCGCATCTCCCGACAGATGTTTTTTATTCGACTGGAAAAACAAAAACGGTCCAAGAATGACATTAATTAATTCTTAATGAAATTCATCTTCACCCTCCAACGTTTTAAATTAAATGCTCGATTTATTGCTAGTACAATTTGTCGCGACTCGCCACCCCTTCAAATAATTAATGCAACTTTGTCATTACGTTTATTAGCTTTAACTTACACAAGTGGTTTGGGACAAAACGCTACAAATAAATACTACGCCTGTTTTCATGTTTGTTAATACGTGGCTACTTTTCTATAGAAATAAAGCCAAACTTGTTAATCAATATTTCCTGGTGTAAGGATCTTCAACAGTACCTTGGAACAGAGGCTCTTCGTACCTTAGGAACGAGTCATCAGGTCTTATCACGTCTTGGTAAGGTTTGTGCGCCAAAGGATCATTGTAGCTGTCTGCACTGTCATGGTACTGATGGCTGTTAATAAAATTCTTATTCACATTTCTATTATTATTTGTATTACCTTTATACTTATCCTCTTTTTCAGGCTGGATAGGTGTCGGGGTCACTTTCTCTTCGACCTTCTTGTCTTTATTAACAGTACCAGCCCCAGCCAGGTCTCTGTAGTTCCTGTCTTCCTTCCTCAAAGGAGCGTAGGGATACCTATTCCTGAACCTATAGTCGTATCTGCTATTCCTTGCCCATAAATCGTCTTCGTGTCGCCTGTAAGGATCGACCGTGTATCTATATCTCAAATCGACGCTGGGAGGAGTTCGGACAACTTCGGGCAAATGAGCGTAATAAATAATCCTCTTCGGTTTTCTGGAGACGTAGTTGTCATAGGTTTCGTCGTACCGATCAACCCTTGAAGAATACGCAGGGTAGTAACGCCTTCTGTCATACATTTCAAGGTAGGGATCTCGTCTGTATGGATCCTCAGGGAAGTAGTATCGATCGTCATACACGCGTTTCGACTCATCAGGGTAGTAAACAGCTTGACGGGGATACACAGGTTTATACTTCACTCGCTCTTCTTCGTCAGGCCTGACGAATTCCGTCCGTATGTTATCAGTTCTAGTAGACCTTTGGATAGCCTCTTTATCGTTTCTGGATTCCGATGCTTCAAGGACTTTGTTCTGAGTTACAAAGTTGACTCGCGGCATTCTGGAGTTAATGAGATCTCCTGAAGGTTGCGGAGGGGTGAGGATATCGTCTCTTTGTTGATCTTCGTGTCCAGGATAAGGTAGTTTTATCCAATTGTCGTTAGATGCTCTGGCTCCGCGACCAGTTGGTTTGTCAGTCACTCTCTCAGTGGTTTGGAAAAGTGGTAACACTTCTTTAGCGTCATTTGTGATGGATATTTTGGTGGTAGGGTCCTCCTCTGGGGGCAAAGGGCCGGGAATCCAGGGTGCATCGTTTTCGGCTCTATTGTCAGAGTGGATGTTGAAGAATTTCTCCTCTTCTATCACGCCACGTCGTCCTCTCGTTTCTGATTCCAAGCTCAACTGAAATATGGTAAATGAATTTAAAACTTTGGTTAATATTACATACACGTTCATGATAGCTTTGATATTAATGATGATGAATTTAAAATTTTGATTTTTCAAACCACCGTTAAGATTAAGCCCTCTGCAAGTCCGGTACTCGCAGAGTACGTATGTATGTATGTACGTATGTATGTATGTCATAACACAGGTATTTGTTAACCTCTCTATTATTTTAGGCTTGCAGTTACCCAAATTTGGTTGAAAGTATCTCTTCAATTCAGTACATGCGAAGGAAAACCAACTATTACGAGGCAATGGCACTAGTAAATATATAGGTTACAATTTTACAATAGATCACTCAAAATGATTGCGGCCAAAATTGTTCGGTAAAGTACATTATTTTTGTGACCTCGAACAAATAATGTAGTTGTTGAGGATAATGATATAATAATTGGTATTCGTACGAATTACTGAACGATATTACAAGGACCTTGATCTAAATTGATTGAAATTTAAATATTTTTCAACCATATACATACACATATTTAATAACACATTTGCTCGTAAAAGGTCTCTTATTTCATCAATTTCAATATCGTATTGTATCCCATTACGGACTTGTGCGTTATTGTAATGTAAAAAGCATGGTTTATCAAGATGCTCCGTGTAAAACGAACGGTAATTTTTTTTATTGAATATTCGTTTAAGAAAGTTCGAGTTTTACTTATTTAAATAAATAAACTTATGAAATGTTATAAGACGTCGCTTTGATAATTTCAATCTCTGCTTTCTTGTAGCAAAGCCGCCTCGGCTTTGATTTTCATCTTACCACTCTTATATAATAATGTACTATTATATCACATGTTTTTTTTGATAGGATACCTTAAGTTCTTAATTAATTATGTATCTACATTAAATAATTTAAAGAATATTAAAAAAAACTAACTTAGCTGTTAAAACGCCAGATTCCTGAATCCAAATCACGTACGGATAGATTAATTTTATTTACACGTATTAGATATATAGATTAAACAAACGCGTGGTCGCGAGTGATGGAAACAAGAGTCGATCACACCGCGTTCGTTGAAAAGCCTAGTGTGCGAGAAATTAGAGCAAGAATAACATAATTTCACTCTTGTGAAGTAAAACTAGCTTCCGCTGTGGTTTCGCTCACGTGAAGAAAGAAACATGATGCTCGGATTCCAAATTCTTGTTTTCATAATTAAAATAAGAGCCGTGGTGGCTTTGAGGTTTGAGCAGTCGCCTGCTACGCAAGCGACGCAAGTTCGAATCCCAGCGGGGCCTGTAGTTTTTCTAAAAAAACTTATGTACAGTGATTTCACACCACGCGCTTTACGGTGAAGGAAAACATCGTGAGGAAACCTGCATATTTCTGACAATTAATTCAATGACGTATCTAAAGTGCCTGAGACGGCGATGGACTCACCATCTGTCACGTTGGCACTTAATCATGTTCGGTGAAAAGTGGGTGTTGTAACACTTCTGCCTACCCCTTCGGGGAATACAGGCGTGATCATGTGTAAATACGGGCACAAGGTGTGATTTAGATCCACGACCTTCTCCATATAAGAGATGGTGTGGAGTCAAGCTTACTCGAGTACCAACTCACTTAGCAAGTACTCTGATACTAGTACCAAACAAAAACAGCTGACTCGACACATCATTACTCAAATTGATGCAAGAGGAGCACGGTTTTCAGCAGCATCATTAGCTTTTATATTTTTTATCGACATTGCACTGGAACTGTGTCCATGGGCTTATATATTTTATGTGATTACTTTTTTTTGAAAAGAGTAATTACTGAGTTTAAGCCGGATTCTTCTCAGTAAAAGCAACCTTCCGAACCTGGCGGTAGCATGTATAATTATGTACTTTGTTAAAAGTCTAATCAAATAAAGATATTTTGAATTTGAATCATGTGTCAAATCCCGCCTTGTTTTCGTATGTTTCCATCCATTTTCAAGAATTTTGACTGATTGACTGAAATTGTACACCTATATTCGTTGGTAATCGAACCCCCTCACCTCGCTATGTTGTTCCAGAGCATGCTGTATCTCGAGTGGGAACGCAGCTTGGACAAATAGGAACACCAGGATCGTAGTAGGAAACATCGTATGTGCACGGTGATGCTCACACCTGGAATCAAAGGTCAAATACGTATAAAATACATATCAGCTCAACACCGGATCAGTGCCCTAAGTATAAGTTTTTCCACGATCAAACTTCGTCCCTTGACTTTAAGTTTCAGCGTGGTTCAATATAAGTTGGTACTATCGGGGACTAATTGTGGTTCAATGATGGCGGATCACCGTATCTCACGCCACACTAAAACGCAACGAATTTCCTTTCGTAACTTTTAAATAAATGTAATATTCAAGATATATCTACCCTCAAGAGAATTAGAATCGGTGACCTAGCTTCGCAAGAGTGTCCACTGAGCTATCGGGCCGCTACGTTTTTAATTTATTTTGTGAGCAATAATAATTAGTTATTTGCTAAGTACACATCTGTACAAGTCTGTCTGCTTGTAAAACATTTAGGGTACCGCGGGAATTAAATTAAATCTACGCGGGTGAAACCGCAAGGCAGAGCTACCTTAGTTATGAAAAAAATATAACACTGATGCCTATATAACTAATAAAACAAAGCTTGAAATTGTGTCTAAATTGTTTTAATGTATAATACCTATGGATACGAAGAGAATAATGAGTTGGGAAAAGATGCAAAATGGAAAAGGAAAAAAATATATAAGTACTAGCTGTGCCCGGCAAACGTTGTATTGCCATATGTTTTTTGGGGTCACCCTTATCATTTGTGGGTATGAAAAATAGATTTTGGCCGATTCTCAGACCTACCCCGATCTGTACACAAAATTTCATACAAATCGGTCCAGCCGTTTCGGAGGAGTACGGTAACTAACATTGAGACATGAAAATTTTATATATTAGATTACCAGTCTATAAGTAATATTGTATTACAAAAGTGTACCATAGGTGTGAGGTGAGAGGTGCATTAAACATCGCTTGTGAGCCCTCTTAGCAAGCATTTCAGTTGTTTAACTATAGTGTGCATAATTTCCCAGTTTTCCGCAAGTCCAGTGACCGAGGCCTACGGCGGATGTGATGAAATCGGACGGAAGCGGCGCGTGCGTCGGACCGTGGACATTATCGCGCCTTGTTACATCTACATGCCCGGTTCATTATTATATTTGTGTGTTTTTATTGTAATATACCTAATTATTTACATACATACATTTGTATAATTTCGATAGACAAGATCTGAGAGATTAAAGAAATGCGAAAAATAATAAAAATAAAGTCACTATCCAGTAGGCTTTGCATTCATTTTAAATCTCGAATCTATAAAATTTCTAGTAGGCAAATAGGTCGCGACCTACGAAAAAAGATATTTTTAAGTAAATACCTAGGTAGTACCTGTTTCCTCTCTAAATAATTACCTACGTATTTTATTACTAAAAATACATAATTTTTCGTCAAACGTATCCACTAAAAACTATATATAAGGTGCAAAAATTTTGTTTGAGTTGTCAAAATGCGCATGCGCCTTTGATCAATGTGGTAGTAAGCGTCAGGTAACTGCTTAGATAAATGTATACTTGGATTTCCTTTGTACATTTTGCACATATGTCACTCGGCATCATTCAGAGCAATACCAACGAGCTGTACACTTGTCTCATATATTGTTACAGGTGCCGTCACGAGCTATGAGCGATCAGCGATATTTGCGCATGTCTTTATTTACGCTCGCTCCATATAAGACCCAAAAAGCCGACTTACTGCGCATTAAAGGCCAGCGCTCAAAACTTGAGACGGCATCTGTAGTTCCGAACTGAAATACACGCGATGGTTAACTCTTCGACATTTATAAGTGCCTTGCTGGGGCCTCGCGTCCCCAAATTAAAAAAAAATACAGATATGAACTAATTTTTTTTTAATACTTATACATATAAAACAACCAGACCTACTTTCGCATCACATAAGTACTTTTCCGTACAACAAAGGGCTGTCGCCGGAGCCTCGCCATGGGTAAGGCCGCCGCAGACTACCAGGGCCTAAACTGAATAAATTATTTTCATATTCATGCACTTACTTATTAGTCACACAACTTAGGTAATATCGCGAATTCTTCTGAACTAAGATCATCGTTGCTGAAACTCCATAATCCCATACCTTTTTTTTGTTACCTACTTATTCATAATATAAAAATTTCTACAACTTTATTTGAACTCTATCAAAATTACCCTGATCAGAAGGTGGCTTATACTGAGAATAAAACGATTCGACGAATAGGCAGGTGCCTCTCATTACCCCTATCACGGGTTTACCACCATTTTCGTAATATATACTCGCTAGCGTCTCCACCGGACATTAGTATGAGAAATTGTGCAGCGACTCCCAGCGGTGACGTGAAGAACGCTAGCGAGTGTAGATTACGAAAACGGTGGCAAACTCGTGATAGGGGTACTATTAGTAAGTAAGTAGATACCTATGCCTGGCAGTACCGAACAAAAGTAGGCTTTATTCCCAACACTGAAACGTAACTGCCCATAGATTTAACAAAGGCAGTAAACCCACATCCCACGGTTAACGGTGCCGTCGATGAAGTAGCGTTCCGCTCCACTTACACGGCTATTGACGATTGTCTATGGTGACCGCTACTCCTGGTGACGTCATAAAGAGGACCTGATTGACCTAGTTGCAGGTCACACAAAGTACCTATACTGGATTTTGGCAGTTTTGGTGTCCGATATATAAAAATAAAAATGAAAATTATTTATTTAGTTTATGCCCTGGTATGGCACTTTTGAATGTCGAGGAATTTACCACCGGTTCGGAAACTAACCTTCCGAGAAGAACCGGCAAGAAACTCAGCTGGCATCATGTACATTACGTAGTAAGCAATGATAATTACAAGAAAATCACGTAAAATTATTCACAATAGTGTAAATTGTATTAATAATAAGTAAAAAAGTAATATATGCTTGATTTACCAGTGCAGTTCAAGGTATTCACGTGAATACAATACTCTCCACTTTGTGATTTTTATATCAAAACGGCAAGTGTTGATTGAGAAGTCCGTCAACAACTTCGCCCGCGAGGTAATCGATCCAGAGAATAGAAAGTTACACAGAAAAACCCTTCATTGGTCTTCTGCATCTCACAAAGAAAACATGCAGTCATAATGCATAGTGTTAGATGGCCTATCTAATATGATTATGCAAATGCTTGAAGATCTACTCTCTTTTTCCGAAAACTATACAGATTGAAATTGAAGTGTCTGTTTGTAATTCTAAAATAACAGCTTTTCACTAAATGCAATATAAATGTAAGTACCTACTTATATACACGGTACTGACATAAAAAAAACTATTTTAATTATTTTTTCTCTGTGTGTCTGTCTGTTTGTTCCGGGTAATCTCTGAAACGGATGGACCGATTTTAACGGGACTTTCACTAGCAGGTAGCTTATGTTACAAGGAGCAGCTTAGGCTTAGTCTACTTTATTTAGAAAAAACATTTAGGGTTCCGCGGGAATCAAATTAAACCTACGCGGGTGAAACTGCAGGGCACAGCTAGTAATGGAATAAAGGTAGCCTTAGAGTATATAAACGTCACCGAATTTTCTAGCATATCACGTTCGGATGTAATTTTAGAACGAATAAGATTCGTGATAGGAACTTCGCGAACTTTTGGTAGAATCTTAGTTTTTCGGCTTTCTCCGAGTTGACCCCCTGTCGAATGAAAACCTTACCTAAATACTTATATTAGAATGATTTTGATTCATAAATTTAATAATGGGCTGCAGTAGCCACTTCTAACTCAGCCTGTATGCTTACATGCTACTTTCATCATGAAAAAAAAAATAAAAAATTATGCCTAGCGGTGCCCTTTTTAAAACAGATATTTTTAACCAACAATTTTCACTCTCCGCACTAGATTCACATATTTTGTTATATACAAACACAATAGAAAATATGAAGTGATACGCGAATATAGCGAACATAATCTACATACAGCCGTTTTTTTTCACGATGAACTTGCAATGTGTATGAATCAAATCCAGAATTCAATTCATATTAGCGACACTATCGAATGCTGTAATAAAAAGCGTTTTATCTTTTTCAAAGTTAAACTATTTGAATATTTTTCAAAAATCGAATGATGCCGTTTTGTTTACGTCATTATCGGCCGCGAGACTCCATTCGGAAGGTATGACTCCCTATTGCTCATAGGTTCTGATTAGGCTCACTCATACTTGAAAAACACCTCTATAGAATAGAAGATTATTTAAATGGTGCTTACCTGATCTCATCCCCGGCGCGTGAAGCCCAGCTCGGCGTCCAGTCGGCAATGGCAGCGAGCCACCGGCGGTCACCCGTCACGCGGCGCGCGCGCATTGTCAACACAACACATTTCCACGGACCATTTGTATGGGACATTTAACTGTCTGGTAGCTTAGTGGGAACCGTGATTGACAACTTATAATTCAGTCAAAAAAAGATAGAATTAAGGTGGTTTAGTCTTCTGATTTTGAAAGCGTTTAACGCTAACAGAAAATCAAGTAACTCTAATCATACTATACTAGCACACACGTGTCCGGGAAGGAAAAAATCCCCGATAGTCTCTCTCTCTCTCTCTCTCTCATATCAAAGATGACATATTATCAATCTAATAAGTAAGAACACAACTTCCAAATGCCACCTTTCCTTGTTTTCGCTCATACCCCTTATTAAGCCAAGATAAAATATTTCCATCTCTTATAATAATACGGATTTCAATAAAGATGGACATAGTCTTAGTTTACACCATGTTTTGTTATAAGAAAAATAATGTCTTATCCAGGGATGTTCAGACATCTGCATCCGCATTCACATTCGCATCACATCCGCGGAATTTAACTTCTAATAATCCTAATCAGCATCAGCATCCGCAGATGTCAAAATTTTTGCATCCGTAACAACTCTGGTCTTATCTGCGAATATTTGTAATCTTGCTTTCTTTATGTAGCCAAAAGTAGCTGTGGACATAATTTCAAACAACTTTTAGAACATTATCCCAACCAATAGTCTACATAAAACATTGTTCATGATTAGACTAAAATGCAATGGAAACGTGCCCAAATAACAGTAACGATTTTGAATAAGTCCTTTGAATAAAACGCGTCGAGCAAGCGTGACGCCTGTCGCCAAAGCCTAGCCACGGTGTTTGGACATGCTGTATAGCATCGCGGACTCGCATCAATAACATGTTCTTATTTGCAGCCAATTTACGAAAAATATCTCCCTGGCGGAAAACTGGCGGAAATGAGCTTATGCGAATTTCACAAACTACCTTCATTTATGTAACTTTTACCCAATACATTTTCACTGAACTTTAAGTGTAATTTTTTTATTATATACTAGCATGAGTGTGAGCAATAGTTTTTTTTAAATAAAAGTCCGGTTAAAATCGGTCCAGCGGTTTCGAAGTTCAGACGGACTAAAAGTTGAAGAATATTTTTTTTTTGTATGTGATTACATCACCTATATACTTTCATGTGCATTTAGCGAAAAGCTGTCAATTTGAAATTACAGACAGACACTGCAAGTTTGTTTATCTGTACAGATGTATAGACTTTATACCTAACCATATTTTCTATGTGCTACATACTATATAAGAATAAAAAGCTACATATACAGGATGGCGGGGAAAATAGGGCAGCTGTTAAAATATGTGATAGGGTATAACTTTAACTAACTTTTTCTCCGACAGCCTGTATATGAATAAAAAGTAACGCAGACACAGAAGTTCTAAACCAAAATAAAGAATGAAGGAATGTGTAAGTTATTAAATAAAATAAACGAAATGTATTAGTATTTATTTATTTTATAAAAGTTTAATACTATTAATTTACTTTAAAATAGCGAAATTGAAATTAAATGCAGCTTGTTGTGAATACAGCTGTTGCAAACTAGACGTTGTTGCAGAGAAATAAGAGTTCATTCTGAACGTTAAGATACATAATAAATAAGGCATCATTACTATCACCAAATTGTGAGAGCGTTAACTTATTTAGAAAAATATTTGGCTTAATTTTTTTCTAACAATAGGTATTTCAAAATACGTTTTTGTCCTAACTAATTTCGTTAAATTAAGCAAAATATTTTTTAAACAGTAATTATCTAAAAACTGGGCCTTCGCGATCAAAACTAACACGTTGTTTCAGCTTAAGATGCATCCATCTAATTTTGTTCATAATTCAAGCTTGTGTTCATTATAATAGTTAGGGATAATATCAATTCTATATTTTATGTTTGACCAATTGAGGTGGTAAACAGTACTAGGAGAAAAATATCAAAATTAATCTTAATTTAGCCCACTGAACATGACAAGATTATAACACAGAATCACAAAAAACGTCTGTTTATGAAAATGGTGGAGATAACAGCGCATTACTGCTGTGCATTCCAGGTCAATGTTCATAGCTCGTGACGTCGCAACTAATTGACCGATATTTTCAAAATGTTGAAAAGGGCTTAATATTTCTATAAAATTTTGAAGCTTACGAGCATTACGCGGTCTTGTGACATTTTCTGACAAATTTTGATGTCTGTAGTATTTAACATGTTGATCAAACCATTGATATATCCCCGAGTTATATATGTAATGTTAAGCGTATGTTAAGTAGTTACTCCTGCATGGCCATCTGTCCGGGCGTCGCAGGTTCGTTCCCGCCTCGTTTCTTGGAGCCGGATACGATGTCATCGATCCTCAGTAACAGGATTGCTGTCTCCACTGCTGTTTTGTATACCTGCAATACAACGTTATTAAAACATGCATACATACATATATTTATGCTTGTGTTCCCCGAACTGTCAGACAGAGAGATAGAGGGTTTATTCAGTGCCGCCGTCACAAGTCATCGCGTTGACGTAAACGCAGATGTATATGGGATCAAAATCAACTTTTTATACAAGATATTTAATAACAAAATTGACTGCCCTCAACTACTTCAAAAATTTAATATTAAAGCTCCCGCGAGACATCCACGAACTAAGATTAAGCTGCTGCATCCACCATTTCGGAGGACAAAGCTGGGTGCTAACTCACCAATAGCACGACTAAGCAGATTATTGAACGACACCAGCGGCCTAGACATTGGCTTGCAGTCTTTGGCTTCTTTCCGGAAGTGTATTTTAGAGTATATACTATAATTGTTTTGGGATGCTTAGGTACTTGGAAATAATAATTAAAATAGCCATAATCCAATATTTCCTCAATGTAGATTTATGTATAAACTGTAATGTTATTGTATAGAATTATATACATGATGTGTTTACTTATAATTAGTTGTGCATTAAAATAATTATAAACAAAATGTATCTTATAATCATGTAAAGATGTAACAACTGTTAGTAAACCTATTAAATAAATAAATTAAAAATAGTGCCATCCGTGGACCGACAGATGGCGCTGTTTCGGTACTATACAAATACACGTCAACGCGGTGACTTGTGACGACGATTTAAAAAAAAATAGGCGCTCACGTATACTTATAGAACACCATATTTCGCG
Source organism: Watsonalla binaria (assembly GCA_929442735.1). Classification (NCBI taxonomy): domain Eukaryota; kingdom Metazoa; phylum Arthropoda; class Insecta; order Lepidoptera; family Drepanidae; genus Watsonalla; species Watsonalla binaria. The sequence goes on from OV838932.1 coordinate 7,929,089, forward strand.
AGTTACGTTTAAGTTCCATATAATAATAGGGAGGAGCCTATTACCAGTTACTAAAACACGTTACGAATATAAAGGGTTCTACAAATCGCACCTTAAGAAAAATTATCAAAGAGCGTGTTATGCAACAACACCCACCTTTTACTGATGATGAGTGTGTCAACGTGACAGAGTGTGAGTCCATCGCCGTCTCAGGCACTAAACATACGTCTTCAAATTACTTCTCACTCTCACTCACTATGTTTTTCTAAATGTGTGAAATCTCTGCATTTTATTTTCTAGAAAAATCCTCTAAATATATAATATTTAAACATTTGTTGTGTTACGCACTTGTAACTTGACAGCGAGCGGTTCCCAGATGCCGCGGACGGCCATGTCGACGATCTCGCCGGTGTCCCCGTCGATGCCGGCCGAGTGCCCCGCGCCGGCGGCGTGGCGCGCTCGGAGAGCGGTCAGAGTGCGAATCGTATTCGCACCGCAGTTCTGCGCCAGTGTTCGCGGGATTATTTCTGTAATTTTATTATAGGCAATAAACGTTAGTTGGTCCCAGAGCGGATTCTAACCTCCTCGGAGTTGCGTATGCTGCAGGCATGTGTTTGAAATTACGTTTTTTGGTGTCTTTTTAAAATAAAAGTCATAGTGTCACACTGAGTTTATTCAAGTCACAAAATGCACATTCAATTTGGACTTGCAGATTTTCCGGTGAGCGGATTGTTAAACGGAACTAAACCGCTCTTCGCGGGGCCAGACAGCTATATAATTGAATAAAATATTATAAAGTTATGGAACAATGCAATTCAGCTAATTTGAACTTTGAGCATTCCATAGAATAATAGATATGCTGATGTTGCTTTTAATTCTTATAATGAAGGGTTGTAACAGTACATTTAATGAAGTACAAAATCTGTGAATTTTAAGAGTATGTAACAGGGCCTGTCACAAATTATCATTATCCTCACAACCACGAGACTGATTTCTGTAATTCTCATACATGCGTGAGGTTTATGTCACTTTGTCTAAGAGATGATTGAAATCGAATAAAGACGCTTTTCAATAGAAGACAACTCAACAATTTTAACAGGAGCTTTTCTATATTTGTATGTCGGGTTGACTGTGTTCTAAAGGATGAAACATCGTGTACAGTACATACCTAATTATTAGATTGTTTATTCATAATAGAATATAAAAGTGTCCATAATATTAACAGGATTAAGAAAAATACGAATACTCACAAGGCGGCTCCTAAACCGCAAATAACCGAAGGAAAAATTCGGCACATGAGGTGTGATCACGAAATGACAGAGGTCGAATTCCACCTGATTTTTTTGTGAAGCATTTTTGATGAATATATGTACCTAGCGCCTGTGCCACGGCGCGGTACGGCGTGTTGTGCGCGGCGCGCGAGCCCAGTGCGGCCGCCACGGCCATCTCCACCGCGCCGCCGCCCGACACCAGCCGCGGCGACAACACCTACACATACCATACACACTCGTATCCACGTCCAAAACTAGCCTTGTTACTCCTCGAAACATCACCTATCTGCCAGTCAAAGTCCCGTTCAAATCTGTCTAGCCGTTCACGCGTAGTGGCGTAGATTACACAACATTTCCAATTTGTCATCTTTGGCAATCGTCAAGTCAGTCGGAGGCCTAAAATAGTCTGACAACTGGTTTAACCCAGATCACAGATTTTCCTCGTTAAACGGGTTGCGAAGGTCAGATGGCAGTCGCTTCGCATAAAAATCAGATGATCAGCCGCATCGGGTTTAATCAAGTGCCGACCCCAACAATGTTTGGTATAAGGCCAGGGAGATGATGATATATTACAACACTAACACTTCAGTGCCCCTAATAAAGGTATTAACATGTCTCCAGCGTTAAGTTACGCCGAAATAATTGAGTCTAATTTATTTCGAATATTGGGTTAACTATTTTACAATTGACATCTTTGGCAATCATTACAGAGCAGCCTAAGATAGTCTGACAAAGGGTTAACCTAGATTACCGATTTTCCTCGTATAAGAGGTTGCGAAGATCAGATGTCAAATTAGCCACATTGGGTTGTGCCAACCCCAAAAATGTATGGGAAAAGGTCAGGGAGACGATAACCAAGTATATTACCTTGTAGTACTTGAGGTATATTGTTACTTACCAAGTTTTTAGCGACGTGAAGAGCATCTTGTAGATTCCTCTCGATCTCATTGAGTACGTCCTTAGATGCGCCACGAAGGAGAATAGTACAAGCCTGAAAACGACATAGTAATAATTCACAAAATTGCAGCTAAGAATGCACAGACTACATCCCATTTATAATATGGATAAAGTTGGAACATCAACGTTCTACATTCTTGGTCTGTTTCAAATTAATTTAATAACCTAAAAAAATTGCTTACTACTTAGTTCCTTCTAATAGCAATGCTGAATCAAAATAGAACAAAATCAGAATCATAAGATCTATAATTTCTGATAATGTTGAAGTACTTCCTGATTAAATATTACCTATATAGAGTACTAGCCGGTGCCCGCGACTCCATCTTCGCAGTATTTGACTAATCAATATATTTTATACAATTGACACAATATCTTTATAGCTTACGTGTTATTTTGATGTATAAGCTATATTATTGTAGTTTCATTGAAATCCATTCATTACTTTTTGCGTAACTACTAAATAGTAACAAACATGCATATTCTTTCGCGTTTATAATATTAGTAGGATAGTTTTGAATTTAAACCTTATATCAACATACAGGTTCTCCTCAGTACAAGCAACCTTCCGAACCTGGCGGTAGCATTTAAAGTTTGAAAAAGTCTAATCGAATAAAGATATTTTTGAGTTTCGAGTTTACCTTAGGGTTCTTGCACTCAGTAACAAAGGTGAAGTACTCGTCCCCAATCTTCTTGATCTCAAACCTGCCAGCTTGTGTGCCAACGTCGCTTTCCTTCAACTCTTCGGTACGATTGACGATAGTGGCGCCGCACGCTCGCGCGAGACGGTTGTTGTCTGTCTTACGTAATCTAAATAGGAGAGAATCAGGTTACTAGTCGACTCCGTAGTTCGAGGTTTTGACGATAGATGGCGCCACAGGTAATTTTTGAGATGTTCATGAACTTTTGATCACAATGCCTAAGCCGCAAAGGCGTGCTATATAGTATATACCATACCTATATTTTGTTAAAATTTTTGAGACGTTATGCTTTCTAGACAAAAAAAAAATAATAAAGCCATATTGCTAATTCAGCAAACCGTTCTAGTGAAATGAATTAGAGGCATTTTGCTTTGTAGGTTGTTCCATCTTCTTATACGCCTCTGAAACATGGACACTGAAAGCTAGGCTAAGGGACAGGATTGATGCGTTCGAGATGTGGTGCTGGCGTAAAATGCTGGGAGTGTCGTGGACTGAACGCCGCACCAATGCGTCAATCCGAAGCCAATTAAAAGTCATCACTCCTCTCTCTGTAGTCTGCTTGCGGAGGGCACTTTCCTTCTTTGGACACGTGGCGAGAAGAGAAACACACAGCCTAGAGAAAATTCTCACTCCCTCGACACGGCCATAATGGTTGGCCGTGTCGAGGGAATGAGAAGTAGAGGCAGAGCTCCAACTCGCTGGACGGATCCTCTCCTAGAGGCAATTAATAGTAGGACACAGTCCGCACTTCATCAGGCTCAGAACAGAGCAGCCTGGACAGCTCTTACAGATAGAGCTACTTATGGTGGTCACGACCCTCAGCTGTGAGGAAAACGATGAAGAAGGAAGCTTTGTAGGTGTTTTAGATGGTAGTTATTTAGCCACGTAGTCCTATAGGCATTGCGATCAAAAAGGGTTCGTAGCCCACCGATTTTGCATGGATGGATGCATGGCAATGTGTGAAATATACATGGACCAACCACATGGGTCCCCAAAGGATAGACAGAGGACTGAAACTAATTCTATAGCCATTCGAAAATAACCTTACATTAGTTCATAATCAAACCACAGATAAACCCAAATTCTAACAGTCATTATTTTATGTTGTATTGCTATTGATAAATGCCCTCAATAATTGTTTTTCTCAGATATCTTCCACTTACAGACAGTAATAATTTACATTTTTTACTAGATGCTGATGATAAGTACACCCCAAAAACTATTTCTTCACTGATATCAAAACTTTTGGTAACTAGACCGACCCTGAGTCAAACTGTCCTCACCTGCGGATAGCAGTGATGCCTGCTTTGATGAGATAGTGCTGAGCCAAGTCTGAGATGCCCTTCTCAGTGAACACCACATCTGGCTTCAATGCGATGATGTCTTCACACTGACGCTGGACCAGCTCCTCTTCCAGTTGTAACAGTTTTGTGAAGTCCTGTCACAACACGCATTACTATTAATCTATCTATATAAATAAAAATTAATTGCTATTTGTTTGTCTCACTAAAACTAAAGCTCGCTAAACTTGGCTGGACCACATAGTGCAGAATAAGAAATAAGTAACGAGAAAAAGACGATGGACGACAATCGACGAAGGAAGACGTTTTAAGAAGCTTTTCATTTACAACGTTATTTGATTATAACAGTGTTTATTAAATTAACAACAGCACCCACATTTCACCTTATCACTTCACATATGTTCAGTTAAGTTTTTAGAGAAACTCATTGGTGAAGGCCGCTTGGACTCGAACTTTCGTCGTTTGCGTAGCAGGCGACTGCTAAACCTCACGGTCACCACGGCATCTCAAAATTCATTTAGATATCAGGTATTCCATTATAATTGTTAGAATACTGACCTGTTCCCCAACAATTTCAATATTGGTCTGACTCTCGCCCTTCTTGTACTCCAGCGGGCAGTCGAGCAGCACAATGCGAGGGTTCTCGATGAATCGACGCATCTTGGGGTGGGTCACGTCCTTGTTGAACATCACACCACTCAGTACACGAGACTCTTCTACTGTACCTCCAGGTATTTTCTCCACTTTTGCGTAACTAAATTAATAAAATTATTATATATAGTTATAAATTATACATAGATTATTTCTGTGACCACAACACTAGACAGGCAGGTTATAAAGTGACTAAATAGTTGCAAGTTTAATATCTGATTAGTACCACACATAAATCACACCAATATCAAAGTATTCAAAAATATACCAGAAACTACTATTAGTCAGATATCATCCTAATCTGACTATAATGTTAACAAATGCATATAGACTCACTTCTTGATGTCAACTTCAATTCTGCCATTCTCATTGATGGTGACGGTCTTGACAGCATCCAGGGCGATGTCTACAGCCAAGTCGGCCCAGCGGCCCACATACTTGGTGCCTACGCATGACCGGATCTAGAAACAGGGTGATATCACACTAAAAAACAAAGTGTTATTTACAGATCCTTAATTAACCCTAACAACATAGCTAGTAATTTGTATTGTAACAATAAACAAACAAATCCATCCCTTTATATTAGTACAGATGCCTAATTTGATGGTGAATAATAGTTACAGCTTAGCTTCATCTGCATTTAAAATTTCCAATAATATTTGCAGTGTTAATATTTTCTATAACAATAAACTATAGAATAGAAAATAAACTACAACAAGACAGTTAACAAAAAAAATCTCATTTTTTTTTAGATTTTTTGAAGTATCTGATATGGCACCCAAATATCGACAGTTTGTTTATCAAGTGCTCCCAACAGAATCATATTGATTATTATTATAGAATGAGAAATGGTGTGTAAGTTGAGAGCTAGCTAAGTAATTAAATTATGTTCTCTAGTGTATAGTGTACGTTTTGATTTATTAACCCAATTATTGTTATTATTTTTCCTAGCTTGTTTTGGTGTATGATCCCTAAGTATAAAAGCCTCCTCCATTTTCTCCCAGCTTCTTGCTTATTTGTAACAATACACTTTAACTATATACAAGGAACATACCACTTCCTTAACTTTGTCCCTGTCATTCAAGTCAATTGGGATGGAAATTTTCTCCTCAAGCAGTTGCACGGCATCTTCAAGAGCTTGGCGGTAGTCTCGGATGATGACTGTAGGGTGGATGTTCTGCACGAGGAACTGTTCTGCAACTGCTAACATCTCTCCAGCCAGGACTATTACTGATGTTGTGCCATCTCCAACCTAAAAAAACAATACATTGATACAATGATAGTAGAGTAGCATTTGTCAATGTGATGGACAACATATGGGAACAAGTACAGGGAGCATAGTTTAATAGTCACCTTGATTGATACAAAGATATTGATTAAAAGCTTAAAAAATATTTTTCATAGTATTCTTAGTCAAAGTCAAAGTCAAAAGTATCTTTATTAGACTTTTTACAAAGTACTTTCAAATCGTCAGAATGACATAATTATACAGGATTATACATGCTACTGCCAGGTTCTGAAGGTTGCTTTTACTGAGAAGAACCTGGCAAGAAACTCAGTAATTACTCTTCAAAAATATTATACAATTTAAAGAACATGGACAATGTTCCAATGCACAAATGTCGATAAAAATTAACATAACTAAAAATCTAGTACATCTACTTATAACTAAATGCATAGCTTGAGATGACCACCAGTCTTTGTTATACTTTCTGCTTCTTGTAATGCTTTGTGCTTGGGATAACTTTCGACAAACATACATGTCTAACATACTTATACCAGGTATGCCTAGTTCCAAATTTCAACATTAAACCAAAACCAAAGTTAAGGCTAACTTACAACTGGTGCGAAAGGAAAAATTAAGAAACTAACATTTTTCTTTTCAGATGCTATGTCATTTTTTTTTTTGATTTACTAGTACTTCAAACCTAACAGGTACGTTTATACGATATATGGTTACATTTTGTAAATATACACAAAGGTGTCTTGAAGCCATCACGAAGTGAAAAGTACTAGAAAATAATTCTAACCTCTTCATCTTGTGTCCTGGCGATTTCAATCATGGATTTAGCAGCAGGGTGCTGGACGGTGATCTCCCTGAGGATGGCATTGCCATCATTAGTCATCACAATCCCGCCCATCGGGTCCATCAACATTTTCAACATCGCCTGTGGTCCGAGGCATGTTCGAATTACATCAGCTATCGTCTAAAATAAACACAACAGGCCAAGTTTTAACACATGATATAACTAAACATCGAGGAAATTTCAGTTTAAGAATAGTTTCACGTAGTTATAACCTTCCCAGCATTTATATTCTCGATCTGAACCTTCCGGCCGGAGTCACGTTTTGTGTTTTGGCCTGCAAAAGTAATTTTACACATGAATATTAAAACCCATATTTAACTCGTTTATCACTTGTAATATACAGCCTAACTTACTGAGAACTAATATTGGCTGTTGTCCATACATTTTCTTGGCGGAATAGAATTAATTATATCGTTAAAATCTATTTATTTCAAGAAAATCAACGAAGTTCTAGCAAATGAATGAAACAGGAACGAAATCAAATCGCGTGGTGAAAGACATTGCCAGTTATAAAATATATTTGATGATGTTAAAAAAGTTTCGAGTTTAAAAATTAAGAAACGATATTCATTTTATGTATCTTTAATACCTTATTTTATGCAATTTTAATTTCCTGTTAAATGAGCTGGATAACAGTTATCGTTGTCGAATTTCATAACCAACATCATATAATTTTATATGGCAATTTTAACAAAATGTCAGAATTCATAAATAGCAACAGATAAAGACAATATTTCAGTTGAAACCATGGACTAGTCAACATTTTTTTTAAGAAAATAGGCAAGACATGCTGCACTCATACAGCCTGATATTTAATTACCTAATATCAATTAAAATAATCTATAACTGTTATCAAATCGTATCATACACTAGGTGGGCAGTTCAATTAAAATGTTACTAACACTGGTACTGACAGGCATAGTTGAAAATGTTATTGATTAAAACATATCACCGCTGGGTGTTACGTATTTAAACAAGAACACTGGGCCAGCTCTAGCTGCCGTATTAGATGAGCATTACACCTATATTTATGTTGACACTGTATTCGTATTACATACGAAATTAATGGATGGAGATAAATGAAACACGAAACATTTGGTTTCGGAGACACCACACACTACCTATTTTTTTTTAGTTACCTATTTACTCTATCGGGAAGTTTGTTTGTAGGTCGGTAAGTACAGTGGCCAAAAACGATTTTTTTTTTGTGGGAAATCCGTCATGTATACGCCAACCGCCGCGGGGGCAGCGGAAGGGTTATGCCGGACTCATACCGGCCAAAACCCACGGGTGTTCCTCCTCGTCGCTTTTACAGGGAGGTCGTGCGATCGCGTTTGCTTGGGCTTGCGTTGCCCTCCCTAACGATTGGCCGTTGGGCCTCTCCTATGGCCCGGGCTCTCTAACTACCCTAATTCAACCTTTACTCGTTAAAGGAACAATGGCGATTTCCCTGGTAGACACTTTCTGAGCATACTGTATTCACTTCTCGTATGCATTCGTGTAATTATTGAACTTTATATGTAGGTATCCAATTATGTTGCGGGATATCCACATGTCAAAGTCAAAGTCAAAAGTATCTTTATAAGATTAGACTTTTTACAAAGTACTTTCATGGTACCTACATGCACACTTACCTGCCTATTTATTTTCGGGGATAATAAAAAAATCCGTAGGTAGTATATTTAATTGTTTATTCAAGTAGAGTTCAATACCGGACAACGACTAGAAGATTTATTCAAAAACTAGGGATAATAATAATTTGGTTTTACATACCTACAATAATTTCACTTTTATACAAGCCTATAACATATTTACAAAAATTTTATAAATAAATGAAGCATAACTAAACTCATTATTGGCCATTATATTATGAAACAAAATATGGAAAATATTTCAAAATATATACTTAAGGTTGCAATGAATAGATAATATGTAGCATCGCTTCTCCGTTCCTTACGATAGATGGCTACGCTATTCCTGATAATCGTGAGTTGTGAGTGATCATGCTCAGACCCAGCAAAGGGAAGATCTTTCAGCTATGCGTATTTAATACGTGAGGGAGCCGCGATTCAAGCTACTCTAAGATTATGTAGATCACTTTAAGATTCTGAAGCCTTCAATGCGATGTAGGTTGTGATCTTGCGACTGTCAGGAATAGCGCCATCTATACAGCTAATGGTGAAGCATTTCAATAGGTAGATACCTAAGTCATAACAATATTTTATATGTCAATGACCGTATTACTTATTTAAAATAATTATAAATACTTATTTATTTATTTATTTACCAGTAAAATAATAAATTAATGGCTTATGTTTCATGTCTATGGTTTAATCTATGATATCATCATCATCTACGTCTGATGATTCAGTTTTCGGGTCATCGTTGTTTTTGGAATCTTCTTTTTTATCTTGAGAAGGGTGAAGATGTTCGTAAACCGTTTTTAAATTCCTCATAATGTATGATGTTCCATTGACTTTCCCTGCTAATCTATCGTTGGTTTTTTCGAAATATTTGGTCGTAGCATCAACCGTTTGTCCGTTACGAACTGGTACCGAAAAAGCCGACACGTGCCTAGGTCTTTGCCCAAAATCTCTCCCCAAACGTTTGTCCAAACTTGGTTCATCAGTCCGCAAAGCTTGACTGGCATTCGTATCGATACTTTCAGCTAATGCTCGCTTCCTATCGTAGATGTGGCCAGAAACACGCAGGTCTATGAAAAAGTTGAGAGGATCTACTCCGAACTGAGGATTGTATAGCGGAGGGTACCACATCGGTGGGGGTGGAGGTAATATCAGATTAGACTGCGGTACCGTCGCTTCTGGTGGGCTGCGACCGACGCAAGGCGAAGGTTTCGGTAGCTCTTCCGTGCCAACATCAACAAAAGACGACTGCCTGCTTTGAGGTCCAGGGCTACTAGACTTCGCTGGCTCTACTTTGGGTGACAGCCTTCGTGGAGACGGTTCACGGACTCTCGGATGCTTCTCAACCGTAAGCTCTAGAGGGACCTCTGGCCGTATTTCTGGCTCCTTCTTTTCCTCTTCTTGCTTAGGCCACTCTCGTCTAAATTCGTTGTCATTCTCGGCAAAGTATTTATGAGCTCGACGCTTGAAGCGGCGATGGTAATGAGGTGGTCTACAGCCATGACGCGCGTTTACAAATGAACGCAACATTTCGCTGAAGAAAAACGCATGTGGCTGGAGCGGTAACGCGCTGTACAGGTAAGGTGGTGTAGCAGCCAAGAGACGGGAGACTAATTCAGCATTCCTTATGTCTCTTACGCCTTTTGGCCCCTCCGAAGGCGGTTTTTCCTCTTGAACGGAGCTCATAGCCTGCAACAAATATTCATATCGTTACAATCGGAATCAGTCAGTAAATGAGCGAGCATGAACCCTCGGGAAATTGAAATCTCAATATGAATACCGTAGGATGCGAGAGTGAATGGGGTGTTTTAGTACATTTATAGATTGAGATGCGATTGTCACATAAAATGGAATTGTCTAAGTAATATACCTAGAAATTAATCAAATTGAAGTGTCTATCTGAAGAACTTAAACAAGTAATTGTTTCTGTTTGTTCCGAATGTTTGCCGAGACATGGAGTCACTATAAGCTTAGACTCAGCATTTATTATCGGAATAAATATCATGTATTCGACCACAAAATATACCAACCAAAAAAACTACACAATTTTACGATATATCAACTTGACTATTATTATAAATTTGCTGTGCATTTAATTGCCCACATCGAGAAACGATTTTTATCACTGATGTGGCCGATAGATAGACAGTGGAACATGAAATGGTCACTATTCATGATATGAATCCTCGATAGGAATCGTAGGGTGTAAAGAGCTGTAAAAGAGTTCCGAGACACTCGGTGGGTGATTATCGCTAGCTCTCGACGCGAACAATGCGTCCGACGCCATTACGACTAAGTACTGCACTCGGGAGGAGATGGCATTTTATTATGGAGCACAAGATACTTGCAACTTACATGGAAATAATACTTTTATTTGAGTGATAATGTAGCCAAACCTGAGCTATTTCTCCCAATTGTCTCGCAGACAATCAGAAACGGAAAGTTATCACTAATCGGTACTTAATCGGTAACTCTCACTAAGGGAGTCTTAATAAAGTACCTAAGAGGACATACCTAAGCATAATAATAGTAGGGTAGACTTTATTCTTTCCGCATAATAACGTTTTTTATATTAGGTAATTTAATATAAGTGTTTACATGGTCGCACAGGTGCCCACCCATCCTTTGCCGGGGCACTTCCTCGGGGCACTTCCCCGGGGTAGACTTGCACAGCGAGATCTCCAGGTATGCAAGGCAGCGCGAGCCATATCGTGCTGCCACTTTTCCGAGTCCGCAGCTCGGTGGTCAAGGCTCCCACCCTGACCACAACATTTCGGAACACGACATTATTCTAAGGTAGCATTATTTAGTTGCGATCTTCTGTAACATACAGTCTTGCAGCTCTGCACGAAGATCCTGTTAAACCCTCCTTTTACTTAACCACCTACTAGATAACTAACTGTAGGATGGATGTTGTTGACAACGTTAAAAAAATACCTAGCACCATGATCGAATCAAATACCATCATTGTTTTTTTATTTATTAATCACCGAACTCATAAAGCTAGTTTGTCTTAGTATTGTACTCTTAAACCTTAAAATACCTACATAGACAACATACCCACTGGTTGTAATATTTTAAGCAGCACATAAACAAAACATCTTGAATTTTTAAAAATATGAAATTACGGCAAAGTGTGAAAAGCTGTCTAATTTTCTTCGCTAACACAAATATAGTGATGTGATCGATAGGCATATAACTCGGTTCGTCTGTCGATATCGATTTTTCAGTTCATCGCTGTTTTATTGGCAATATTCGAATGACGCCGATACATCCGCATTCCATTAGCCTGCTTCGGATTGGGTTTTCTATTTCCTCTTTGCTCTGCCATAGCGGGTATTAGGTACTTGGAACTTGGTCGTTGCTTTATTTTGAAATTGGAATTTTAAGTTTCTCTACAGTGTATTTCGAATTTTATGCCACAAAATTACTGTTCGATATTTTAATCTGGTGTTTCGCATTCGACTGAGCATAGAGTAACTACAATAGGCACGTTAGTAGATTAATAATGGATCCCTCGATATTAATTAAACGTCACATTACCATACAGAGTTTGAAGTGAGAGCGATACATTGGATTTGTGACAATAAAGTGACGGAGGGAGGCTTGTTCACAATAAATTCAGAGCGGCGCGGCGTATCTCTATTCAAACAGTAGAATTGTGGATACGGAGCGGGATGAAATCTTACGTACGCGACGGTGGGCAAACATGCCACCCTCGTGTTGCTACATGATACGGTGTTTGTACGTGTACTAGTTGTGCTGTGCATCGTTTTTAGACGGATTTAAAAAAATATATACATATTCATAGACTTTTTTGCTCTTTGAATATGAATGTTAAATCCTTAAAAAGCACATAACTTTGTCGTTATGTGGTTTAGACTCAGTGCTGTATTCTAATGAGTTTGTTTCACTCATACTTATACATACAGGTGAAATGAAGATAATAAATTTACTGATGTTCAACAATGAACCGGTTTCAGATGATGATTATGAAAATTACATAGAGTGATGAATTGGATTCAATCACCTAGGAATCAATTATCGATATCGATAGTTTATATTTCGAGTTAAAAGTACAACATTAGGCACACATTTTTTTATGCTAATATCATATTGTTGGATACTACCACCCGGCACCGGAGAGTGGGGGGCGCGGCCACTATATAAACCACTGCCGACAGTGGACCGGTCTCACTTTTCGTTTGTATCGTCGCGTGCGCAAGCGCTGTTCGTCTGCCGATCGGTGTTATCTGCTAAATCTGGTACCTCTGTATCTTATTATTCCTTTGTTGATTTGTTTGGTAAAGACTCTGTTCCTCTGATTACTAATTGTTACTAAGTTTGTAATTACGTTTATAAAATTCGTGTGATTGGTTTTTAGGTTAAATAAATAACGTATTTTTTTATTGTCTTTTCTCTTCTGATCTAACATCAGAAGTGGGATCACAATCCAAACCCAACATAGGGCCCATTGGCCAGTCTGAATTTCGTAAACAGAGGAACTTTGTCTACCCACGTGTGTAAATATTTTTTTTTTGCTTTCTTTTATTATTAGTTGTTGTTTTGTGCATCTAAAACTCGTTTTGACGGATAAAACATGCCTAACACGCATGATTCTCGGAGCCGATCACGTAGCAGATCGCACCGACGGCATCGTAGGCACGATCGGTCGCGAGATAATTCACGAAAAACTCGAAATAAATCGCCCAACCGTCATGAACGGACTTCCTCTCGGGTACGGTCGCACGGGACGCCACCGCTTGCGTCATACGCTAGGCAGACACCGCGGTCTACTACCACGGAAGGACGAACGCTGGATACAATCTTATCCCGTCTCGAAGTAATTGAGAATAAATTTACGTCTACCCCCATTTCACAACCAGACTCAACGGCGCCGTCCATGGCTCAAACTATAGTAGATGCAATCCACTCCATAATTCCAGGACGTTCCCATTATTTTGTGTCAAATTTTGACCCGTCCATTCACGACATAGACTCCTGGTGTGATGAGGTGGATCGCGCACAAATAGCTAATCACTGGGGCGACAGAGAATGCCTTTCACGCGTAGCCGGTTGTTTAAAAGGCGACGCAAGAACTTGGCTTAACGAATGTGTAACCTCTGATAGATCTTGGGCCAGTTTTAAACGCGAGTTCAAACCGCTTTGTCCGCGAAAATTAGATTACGCCACAATTCTTTTCGAAACGATGAATACAACGTCAACCAAGTTCACATCGTATGCCGAGTACGCGAGACGCACCCTGCTTCGCTTGCGCATTGTCAAAGGCCTTAGCGAGGAATTAATGACGCAAATAGTAATTCGTGGCATAGACGATGCACAAGTGAGGGCAGCGGCGGCAAATGCCGAACTCTCTCCAGAAAATCTGGTATCCTTTTTATCTATATATGCGAAGCCAGATCAAGTGAAAGGTGGCCCAGCGAAATCTTTAGCCTACCACCCATCTCGAAAACGCGGTACAGAACATGCAGATTGGAAGAAACGAAAGAACTGTTTTAACTGTAACAGCCAGGGTCACTTGTCCCACAACTGTCCCAAAAAGACTAAGCCATTCGAATCAGGGTCCAAAGTACGCCCCGAGGTTCCAACCTGCACATTCTGTAAAAAGATAGGTCATAGGGAGGACGTTTGCTTCGCCAAAGAAAGATCCTCTGGACCACAGGGTCAGCAGAACAAACGTAACGTAAATTTTTGTCAGGAACCCGCGGAAGAAATAGTGACATAACCACTGCGGTAGTACACGGCATACCTGTCGATGTATTAATAGACAGCGGGGCGCTTAACGTCTCCCTCATATCTTCAGACGTAGTAAAACATTTGGCTTGCGCGGTAAAACCTACAAAGTGCGTGTTAAAGGGTATTAGTAACCATGAAATTGTGTCTACATCTTACGCGACCCTTACGGTAGAATTTGCCAATATCACCATAGAGGCTGATTTCATAGTAGTACCAGCCCCGTTCATGAGCACACCTCTCATAATAGGAACTGATATCCTGAATAGGGAGGGCATCACGTACATTAGGACAAAAGACCGACAGTATCTTACACGAGCGTCCGATCGTCGGGACACACCTCATGTGTTCACAGTCTCTCAAGAAAATGACACGCCCATAGTTACGCCACTACAGGGTGCAGAGCGAGAATCTCTTAAGAAAGTGATTGATGATTTTGCGAAGTTTTTTATAACTGGCACGGCAACCACTACTGTCACTACGGGCGAAATGCATATCAATGTAACCAGTGACGTACCTATTACCTACCGCCCGTATAAACTTTCAATCGCAGAGAAAATTAGAGTTCGCGAAATCATCAATGACCTACTACAGAAACGCATTATCAGAGAGTCCGAATCCGAGTATTCCAGCCCGATCATTTTAGTAAAAAAGAAGGACGGATCGGACCGGCTTTGTGTTGATTTCCGAGCTTTGAATAGGGTTACTGTTAAAGAGCGATATCCGCTCCCGTTAATAGATGACCATATCGATCGTTTAGGTGACAGGAACATAACGCGATACACGTCTCTAGACATGGCTTCGGGCTTCCACCAAATAAAAATTAGTGACGAATCAGTCCACCGCACCGCATTTGTTACGCCCGAGGGGCATTATGAATATTTGAAAATGCCATACGGCCTGACAAACTCGCCCATTGTGTATCTACGCATCATCAACAAGACGCTGCGCAAATTCATTGACGCGGGACAAGTCCTGGTATACATAGACGATGTCTTGTTAATGAGTGCCACAGTGGACGAGGGAATCAGTCTGTTACGGCAAGTACTTACAACTTTGACCACGGCAGGGTTTTCAATAAACGTACGCAAGTGCGTTTTCCTTACCACCGAGGTTGAATATCTTGGCCGAACAATAAGTCAAGGTCAGGTTAGGCCGAGCCCTCGCAAGATCCAGGCATTAGCAGACTCGCCCGCCCCAGAAAATGTCAAGCAAGTCAGACAGTTTCTGGGACTGGCTGGCTACTTTCGGAAGTACATTCAGGGCTATGCAACGAAAACGTTCCCCATCTCACAGTTGACCAAAAAAGGTGTTCAGTTTCAATGGGGTCCCGAACAAGAAAAAGCCCGACAGGAAATTATTTCAGTCTTGACCAATGAGCCGGTACTAGTAATTTTTAACCCGAGTTTACCCACAGAGGTTCATACCGATGCGAGCAGCATCGGTTATGGCGCGATCCTTTTGCAAACCCAGCCGGATGGTAGTAAAAGAGTCGTAGCCTACTTCAGCCGGACAACTCAAGGCGCTGAAAGTAGATATCACTCCTATGAACTGGAGACTTTGGCGGTTGTGAAAGCATTGCAGAACTTCCGACACTATTTGATCGGACTTCAGTTCAAGTTAGTCACTGACTGCAATGCTCTCAAATCCACCGAACGGAAAAAGGACTTATTGCCGAGAGTTGCTCGCTGGTGGATGTACCTCCAAGATTTTACCTTTGAGTTGAGCTACCGAAAAGGGGCGATGATGTCACACGCCGATTACCTGAGTAGAAACCCCCCTCGTAACGTGTTTCAAGTCACTCAACATCGCAATTGGGCTCAAATAGCTCAAGCTGCAGACGGAGAGACTCAAGAACTTCTTCAAAGACTTAGAGAAGGCAGCTTAGATCCCAATCGCTATGTTGAGAAAAATGACCTCTTGTATTATAAGTACAATCCGATCGGCGAACAACCCCGATTACTTTGCTTTATTCCCCGAGGTCACAGGCTTAGCCTGCTTCGAGTGTTCCATGATGAGCACAGTCACATCGGCTATGAAAAGACCCTAGATTTGATTCTTAAGCACTTTTGGTTCCCAGGTCTTAGGCAATTCGTTAAAAAGTATCTGGAACATTGTTTGATTTGCATCTCCAAAAAACGTGTACCCAGGGCCCCGCAACAAAACATAACCTCTTGGGAAAAACCTGATCAACCCTTTTCAGTGGTACACTCAGATGTGCTAGGCCCACTTCCTGAGTCAAACGGCTTCAAGTTTGTTCTCCTTATCGTAGATGCTTTTACTAAGTACACGCTCCTTTATCCCATTTATAGGCAGGACGTAGAAGAACTGTTAAGAGTGTTTACAAACGCAGTCTCACTTTTTGGTGTACCAAAAATGATCGTAACCGACAGAGGCAGAATGTATCAGTCCACCAGGTTCTTAGATTTTGTTAAAGGTTTGGGGTCGGAGATACATTGCGTCACTGCAGAGATGCACCAATCAAACGGCCAGGTCGAGAGATACGCGCGTACCGTTCTCAACCTTCTTCGCATCGAGACCAACCACAAAGGGTCAGCCTGGTCCGAGACGTTATGGAGACTCCAACTAACCCTCAATGTGACCAAGCAGAAGACGACTCAGGCGTCGCCATTAAATCTGCTAGTGGGCATCGATGCTGCGACCCCCGTGATCGGGTCACTGGTCCGCGACATCACTCTGGAAGGACTGCAGCCGAATCGCGAAGCACAAAGGGAGTTACGCCGGGCTCGCGCAACTGACTTGTTAAAACAAAACCAGTCCCGACAGAACGAATATGTGAATCGAAACCGACGCGCACCGAAAGTTTTTAATGTGAATGATTTGGTTTTCGTCATTAAGTTCTCACAGGTAACTGGAAAGATGGACCATGGGATGAGAGGACCGTATAAGGTCACACGCGCGCTGCCGAGCGGACGGTATGAGCTGCGCTTGTTGACCGGCTCCTACGGCAAGACCACGCAAGCTGCTGCTCAGTACATGGTGCTCTGGAGAGGAGAGTGGTGTCCTGAGACGTGCGCGGCATTCTTTGAGCGTGAGTGTGCTGGTGCTCTACGAAAGATCTGCATAACCATAGAGGTTTGTACAGGTCTTGAGGTGAGGCCGTAGACGGACTGCGAGACGTCTATGTCAGGCAAACTGCGAGGTGCCTGACCGGCCTCACAGACGTGTAGAGGACGGACTGCGAGACGTTCCTTTTGGTGATTTGATAATCACCCTACACGATGGGTCATGTAGAGGACGGACTGCGAGACGATCCTTTTGACAATAAATGTCCTACATGACCGCGAATGAGCATGAATACATGGGTATTGCGTGACGTATGAAATGTGATGATACGAGTCATAATGTTTTTGTGTGATGAATGGAACTCTATGGAGTAGCAAGATAACGTCTTGGTACCCTATAGATTACTTAACTAGGCAAGCACGTATCTGATGAATGAAGGAAAAGGCCACGCTAGACGAACTGAGTGCAAGCAAGAGAATAGGTGAACGTGTATTCTCCCCTAATAATGTTAAGCATCTCTTTTGGTTTCACAGAAGACGATCTAACTGAAGACACCACCTACGCTCATCATGACACGGAGCCAGTTGCTGGGCCTTCCCGCCCAACTGACGAAACCCATGAAGCAGTCATACACAGCCTGCCGGACCTTTCTGATGCTGTCGGGGACGACGCATGATCAGGATGGCCGTGTTGGATACTACCACCCGGCACCGGAGAGTGGGGGGCGCGGCCACTGTATAAACCACTGCCGACAGTGGACCGGTCTCACTTTTCGTTTGTATCGTCGCGTGCGCAAGCGCTGTTCGTCTGCCGATCGGTGTTATCTGCTAAATCTGGTACCTCTGTATCTTATTATTCCTTTGTTGATTTGTTTGGTAAAGACTCTGTTCCTCTGATTACTAATTGTTACTAAGTTTGTAATTACGTTTATAAAATTCGTGTGATTGGTTTTTAGGTTAAATAAATAACGTATTTTTTTATTGTCTTTTCTCTTCTGATCTAACAATATAATATTTCTTAATGATTAAAATTAATTAAGCTGATATTTAAAGCATGAATCATATGCAACGTATTTGTTATATTTTTAATACACTTTACACTTTAAAAAAGCTAGGTATGGTGGGAGATTCCATCACAATGGTTCAACGCTGCATGTAGGTAACTAGGTACCATAGTAACTCGGTTCGGTACCTACAACATATCCTATTTTCCGGGCATCAAAGCCCATCGCAACATTCAACGGAAAAAAGCAAATCGTTGAAAAGCGGGCGCGCAAATCAATTAGACTCACATCACATCCAGCAGACTAGGGATTTTTACAAAAATGCATCCACACCTTGCACCCTATACATTGAGCATGCCATTTTGAGCCTTATGACTACGATATATAAGAGTAAGTGATGGAAAGATGGAATTATATAGAATGTAAATAATATTAAAGGTACGGCTCGTCACACGGCGAACGTTAATTTCCATATTAAAACCGTCACAAAGGAAGCAGATTCAAAAACCGCGTCGGAGCGGAGGTAGGGAGGCGAGACAAAGATGTTGGAAAATTCCAATGGCGTGGATGCGGCATGCTATAATATTTACGAACTATAGTTAAGAATTTGAGGCACGTCTTTCTTACTTGTGTTCTGTGCTACATAATATAGTTATTCTGGCTGCCCAGCTTTGTATCTAATAAAAATTGTAAAGAATTAATTACATACCATGTTATGATTATTGTAACATAGCCTATTTTATTTGTTTGATTAACTTACAGAATTATCGACATATTCATTTAAATAATATCAATAAAACTACGGATATTTTTGGACAAATGTATATAATTCAGTCGTGTAAATAACTTTCTATTAGATTGAAAGTAAATTAATAAAAACAAATAAGGATCACTTTTGGACTTAGATCACTATATCAAATTTAAATCTAAATACAGTCACATCCAGTTTCGTCATACATCCACCGCGAACAATATTGCGCTCAGATACGGCGCGGGTATGATAATCGCTTCAAAACGCACGTGAAGTGGTACGGGGAGAGGGGGTGCTAAGCCGATGACGGCTTTAAAACGTGGCTACCCGATTATCCAGCCGAGTGTACTTTACACGAAGGAGCTATGATTTATCGCGGTCTACTGATTGCGGATTAATTCTTTATTTGAAATCTGCTATAATGGCGGGATAAAATATCGTTCGCATTAAATTAAAATACTTAAATAATTGGAAATTACCTTTTATTTATCAAACTAAAATTAAATTGATTAGTTGTCTTAGAATTTAAAAATAATGTTATGGTTACCAAAACACTATAGTAAGGTAAAGTCACCAGTCATGGACAGTAAAAGCGATTTTTTTTCATATTTGCTCTCAAATTTCCTTATTTTTCAACATACATTCTTAAGGATTTGGAGGTAAATTAAAAGCTATTTTCTTAATCAGAATTTAATGTTTAATTTCAGTTTAGTACTTAGAACAATGAAATAATATAAATAAACAACACTCCTACTTAGACTATCCAGTGTTGTGTTTTAGGACTAAAATTATAATTTATAGTATGGGTTATATAATTTAAAAAAATTGATTCATTTCCATTGATAAATCATTCATAATTTCAACAACGAAGATACACCAGACGCAAAATAAGATGATAAGTCGACACCGCGAAACTAACAATCGTTATGGCCGCAATTAAAACGGGTGTTAGTTGTCAAAAACAGTTGTTATGACAGCTATAATACTGGCACAACTGATCGGTATTGACATTTGAAAAACAAATACTACGCGTTTTCTTACTTTTGGAAGAAAAAACCAAAAATGTCCATGATTGGTCCGCGTCCAACATAGGTGCCTTTACCTTATAGTATCTTTAGACAATCAACAAAATAAAATAAGTCGTCGAATCATTGTTCGCACCGGAACCAAGGACCACTAATCAACCAGCTCGCTCGACCAGAAAGCTGAATGTAGCCAATTTCCCAACGAGATCCAGCTCGTGATAACGACGATATTACCACGAAAGAACGAATGACTGAATCTAATGACGCTTGAATGAAACATTGTGATTTTCTGCATGGTTTTAGCTGAGTCAGACATTTTTTTACATCAGACTTCTTACCAATTGTGCGTAGTTTGATTTGGTTAATATTTGCCATCTTGTCTCTTAAACAGTGACTCTGTCTGTCAGGCTGGTTAACTTTTCAAAAGCATTTGAACTTTTTATTTAGATATAGATTATTTTAATTGTTATTTATAATACATATGAGGATTCAAATACTTGTGTGTTTATAAGGTAAGATGTTATAATTAAATTAATAATAAAGCCAGCGGCACCGCACAGTTTATTGAAGTTTAATTAATTGTGTCATTATAGCTCACGACGCCCTTCGCGTACGTGGGAGAGTACAGCAATCACACGTTAATTTGTATGTACTTTGTTCATGAAAGCCTGCTTAATTGAACACAATGTAACGAGCCGCGGTTTAAGACTATAATAATAAGACAGGATATAGGAGATAAGTCATTATTATTAAGGAGAATTACGAACATCTTGAGTGCACCATAATCTACATATTTACATATTATGCTGACGCCGGTATTCCCCGAAGGGTAGGCAGACGTGCACTTAGTTTATATCTCTATCTAGCCGTTCCCTCATGAGTGAGGATCGTGGTCATCTACGAGAGAGAGATCTAGTGAGCGAGCTATTAACCGGACACGAATCCAGTCTCCAGGCTGGTACTGATAAATTAAAAACGAAAAAACCCAATATCACTTAATCCGGGGATCGAACCTAGGTACTCGTGTTCCACAGAACCGTTTATGACCAGAAGCCTCCAGTAGAATGGAGCAGACATTATATACCATTTAGACATATACATAAGAAATGATACAACATTTTACGATCAAATATACTATACGTACGTCCTTGTCGGTAATATTGTCAAGTATTCTATGAGTCTATTCCGTCCCTCTACGAGTAATAATAATAAAACCGTTATCGTATCGCAGCACAATAGCACACTGTCGTTTACATTCCGTCAAAGCACTGTCTCAGAGGTGGTAGAAGAGGCATATCCATTATTTTATTTCTTACTTAGCTAACAGCAATTGAAATTTACCTACAGTTTCAGAAGATGTTACAATTTTCCAAAACAAAATATCGTAGTGTCCCTTTCACTCTCGCAAATATAGCTGACTCTATGTCCATCTGAAGTTAAATCACCCAATAACTTCGTACAATTAACCAAAAAAACTTTGCCAGAATATACTTCACTTACATGACTCAAATATAAAAATAGTGCTTACTTAATTTGTAATTACGATTTAAACATGTTGGGGATACAGGTGAAAATGTTTGGCTAGCAAATTTTTTTTTGGTAATATACCGTATCTGATTCTACCTGTAATTCTATAATCCGTGTCCTCGTTTCAGCCGGCGTATCCGAGCGCTTCTTTGTATCATAGTAGCTGGCTATAAAGGTACGCGGAGCTACAGCGCTACGTCGCTACGATGCGGTGCTACATTGCTACGGAATAGACTATGTAACTTGATTTTGAAGAAAGAGGATTTTTTTGTATTCGGATACTTGAGATAGGTATTTGTAATCATCATCATCTCCCTGGCCTTATCCCATACATTGTTGGGGTCGGCACTAGATTCAACCCGATGTGGCTGATCACCTGATTGTTATACGAAGCGACTGCCATCTGACTTTTGCAACCCCTTTTACGAGGAAAATCTGTGATGTGGGTTAAACCAATTGTCAGACTATTTTAGGCCTCCGACTGACCTGTAACGATTGCCAAAGATGATAAATTGGCAACCGGGACCGACGGCTTAACGTGCTCTCAGAGGCACGGAGGGAACTCGGGCGGTCACCCATCCAATTACTGGCTAACGGTAGGGTTGCTAACTTCGCTGATCGAATGATGTGCGCAATAGCAACTGTGCTACGAGCTGAGATAGATATTTGTAATGTTGCGAAATAATTATATGTTTTTCAACAATTTCATTTACATTAGCTTTCCTTTGCCGTGCTTCCTATTTGTTGAGCTAACGTTTTATTTCTTAGCAGCTAAAGTCAAATTTAAAAAGCTTATTACTCCGATATAATGCTAGATCGATAGATAGTTTCACACAGAGTTAATTGAATATATACCGCCTTGCTACAAACAACACTTGTTGTTATGTACGGAAGGTTATAAATATTCCGTAAATAATTTTCAGTGTACTTAAATCTGATTTGTGTTATTACTTTCTATCTAAGGTAAAATAATTCATATAAAATAAATTTAAATTAATATGCTCACATCTTCCTGGAAGGCTGCTAAACAGCGGTGTTGTAATAACAACATCCACTATTAATCGAACATAATTAAGTTCCAACGTGATGTATCATACGTCTATGAATTACTTCTCAGACATTATGCAGGTTTCCTCACGATGTTTTCCTTCACTGTAAGGCACGTGGGGTAAAATTACTGTAACAATTCCTATTTGAATGGAAACGCAAGTTGACAATTTTTTTTAATATATTTCACTGATAACCATTATACATTACATTATTTTATTCCCCTTTCCATTCACAAACATATTTTATTTCAACTTAAATCGAATTACAAATGGAAAACTCGATACATATCACATTATCATTCGATCACGGCACGTATCGAGTGGAAGCTATTTAAATTTGCCGAGAGTGGGTTTGCGTGTCTGTCGAAACGCGATACTCCCAGAGAGTACGCTGAAAAAATATTCAGGAACATGTTACAGAGGGAGAAACGAAGAGAGACATCTAGCTATACATACAAATAAATGAATTGTATGTGTTTGTTTTGTTTGGATAACATATTTTTACTGCATACATTATGGAAGTAATTACACGATAAATAGCAGTACGAAAGGCGACATACACTTAAATAAGATATCTACATAGTCATAGCTCACGCCTGAGCCCCAACGGGGTAGACAGAGGTGTAATTATTGTACACATTTCGCCAGTATGTAATAGAGGGCGAGTGTATTGCCACTAACCGGGCAGTGAAAATTACTACAATATGGAAAAAACTCAATAACACTTTGCTCAGAAGTCCCGACCCGGGATCTTATGTTGCGCAGTCGGGTGACCACTAAGCCAACGGGGCAACCGAAATAAGATAAAGAGTTATGTATATTATACATACTAGCTGTGCCCCGTGGTTTTACCCGCGTAGACTTAATTTCCTAATCTAAGGAATCTTAATATTTTTCTGAACGAAAGTAGTCTTAGAAATAAATGTTTTTTTATGTGACCTACCGTTTATATTTTCATATGCATTTAGTGAAATTTCAATATTATTTATCTGTATGTATTAATGGAGCCTACATCAAGGTATTTCGATTATTCCAATGTTGACTTATAATATGTAGATTAGGAACAATTATTTAAATGTAAATCTTCACCACACTCACCGTCTGGAAGCAGTCTGCTAAATCTAATGAGCAAACACGCGAACGAAATTGAGTCTTGGTTTGTTTAACGGTTGAATAAGGGTTCTATGTAGATTGCACACTTCATAGAGGTGAATATTCAAACGAAGCACGATTTACGTAAGTTTGGCAAAACGATCATCTAAGGGACATACATATATATAATATAATATACTCTTATTTTCATGATTGTTCCCCTACAGCGAATATTTGCATAAATCCATCTATAAATCTAAACAAATTTTGAAAATTCTTTCACTATTTGAATGCTTCATTATCAGAGCCGTGGTGGCCTTGAGGTTTGAGCAGTCGCCTGCTACCGAAGCGACGCAAGTTCGAATCCCAGCGGGGCCTGTACCAATGAGTATTTCTAAAAAACTTATGTACCGTGATTTCACACCACGTGCAGGAAAACATCGCGAGGAAACCTGCATAATTCTGTGAAGTAATTCAATGAAGTATGTAAAGTGTCTGAGACGGCGACGGACTCACCATCTGTCACGTTGGCACTTAATCATCTTCGGTGGAAAGTGGGTGTTGTGATTACAAAACCCTGCCTACCCCTTCGGGGAATGCAGGCGTGAGCATATGTATGTCATTATCACTGATTAATATAGGCTATAATTTATCCTCGTCCTGCCACGGAAAAAGGTACTACGCGGGTGAAACCGCGTGAAGTCCGCTAGTTGAAAAGAACTCATATGAATTACGAAATTTCAAAAAATATTAATAGTATCTCACAATATACATGCAGGTACCAAACCTCTGTATTAGTGAGCTAGATCCGACGACAATAGCGTCGGCGCGGGAAGCCGTTGAAAGCTTTATTGTTTGCTGGCAACACCAGACAGCGGGCGGTGTGGACATGCCTTTATACTAGGTACCATAGTCCGAGCCAGTTAAAATACGAAGTTTTTTTTTTTTAAATTAATCTTAAAACCAGTTGGAACAAAGGTTTTTGGATATCTGTAAGTCACATATAGTTAAAGTAAGTACATTATAATAAAAGCCTTTTGCTTGAACTATACCTTACCTAGGTATTTAGTCTTGATAATTTATCTTATTTCATCTTACAATATAGTATTGGTGGTCCAACTTTTGGGATTTTTCGTACCAAGGGTGTTACAAAAAATCCCAAAAGTTGGACCATTTTGCATGTTTTTCGAACCTGAGTATACTGACTTCCAAATACTCCTTGAAAAGCCGAATCTTTAGCGTGGGAAAACTAGTTGTCCTCTCGATTGTGATACTTATATCTACTTAGTTGTTCTTTTTACCACGTCACATACTTGATATGATCCAACCGAGACCCGTAGGCAGAGAAAATTCAGCGCCAATATACCAGATTCTCAATACCCCATCCCCTTCGAGTGCATTCATCCTTATTCAAACAAAGGTTTTGCAAAAATTTTGAATAAAATCTTTTCATCATCATCATCTATTCAACTATGCGACGTCATAATGAGTGTCAGTGGGAAGTCTCCTTTATGCGCCGCGGGCTGACGAGAGATGAACGCGTAAATGATGTTATCGCGAGTACTGTCTGTACGGGCTTTAATAATGGGAGGAAAATAAAAAAATAGTAGGAATGTACTTTTACATATAAATTATTGCGTAAATAATCAGTAATATAAATTAAATAATCCAAGCGTTAAAACGCGAGAGAAGTGTGTTAAGAAATGCACAGTAATACATGCAATAGTAACGCAAAAGTATCTCTATTGGTCTATCTAATAACATTTAATAGTATAGCTGACTTGCAAAATTTTGATCACAAAAAACTGTTTCGCATACAGACGATCCCTTACTACTTACTTACTTAGATAGTGAGTTTGTGCAATTTTTTACGAATATTAACTAACGCTATTTAATCCCAAACAAAACATAAAACTTACTTATGTATGTTTGCACTACTTACAAATCAGGTAAATTTCCTTTAGTCGCCAAAGACGCAGCCCTAATGTCCTAATTTCGTGTTAAGTGTGATTTGTAAATAAGTATGATTTGTCTTTTTCGCAGTAGGTCTTCTCGTACAACCTAGAACATAAATTCCATGGTCTACTCCCAATTCTAAATATTTACCCATAAACAGGGACATATTTTAGCCGTGCTTAAATAATTAATGTTGAAAATTGTGACTAAACTATGATAGTTAGATATGTGCTATCGCGGACTTTTTTGTAGATCTTAATAAGACCTACAAACCCGTATATAATTTTGTTCTATTGTCAATAGTTTTGCAGCGCACGCATTAATAGCTTTTCGTTGGGTTACAAAATCGCAATTTTCTTGCGGATCCCAATTTTTTTTGAAAATAAATTATAGCCTTTTTCGATAAATGAACTATTCAACACCGAAAGATTTATTGAAATCGGACCCAGAGATTAGCCCGTTCAAACAAACAAACTCTGCAGCTTTATAATATTAGTATAGAAGTAAAGATATAAGATAGAGAAGCGAAAACATCACAAAACGTCAAATAATCCTAAAGACGTCCAAAATCCACAGAACAATGACCGTCTTTTATCAAAATTAGCCGCGTTCAAACAAGGGTACGTTCAAATCTCATCTGCAAATATCTGAGTGGATCTTAATCCCTTCCTTTGTCTAACAACGTGAATGTAAGTCACAACCAGACGCCGTGATATTAATGTAATGGTTTCTGAGATAATTTGAATTTTGAAGTGCCCAAGGCGATGGGTGACAAACCGACACATGATTTATAGTGTTGGATAGTTGTGTGAGTTCGGAGTCTATTGTGAATGGGTTATTGTGTGACCTAGTTGTTGTGGCCCAGTATACGTAATGATAATGTCTATGAAGTTCAATTTCAAATTAATATCCATATATATGCTGATATTGAGGAACTCGTGGCACAGATGCTATTGCGCATATCAGTCAGTCAGTAAGTTAAGCAACCCTATCCCTAGCCAGTAATTGGATGGGTGACCGCCCGAGTTGGTCAGATGGCAGTCGCTTCGTATAAAAATCGGCCACATCGGGTTGAATCAAGTGCTGACCCCAACATTGTATGGGATAAGGCCAGAGACGATGATATTTGCCGATATGCTCACGTCTGTAAACAATGAAGGGGTAGACAGAGGTGTATCGCAATTTTCACCAGTAATGTTTCAGTACCATGTAATAAAAAGCGAGCCTTTTGCGTCAAGGGGTCACCAATCTGCTACTGGGAACTTACCATTGGAAAATTCTCTAAATTCTTAAAAAGGGTAAGGAACAATACGAGCACGAGGCGGGACTCGAACCCGACGACCTCTTCAAACCGTGCAGTTGAGTTTGGATACACCGACCAACAGTAGGCGCAAGGCGGCCCCTACGCATTTAGTTATAAGTAGATAGTTATGTTAATTTTTATCGACATTTGTGCATTGGAACTTTGTCCAAGAGCTTACATTTCTTGAATGATTTATTGTGTAGGTATTCTTTAAAATATAATATATTTTTGAAAAGAGATTCTTGCCAGGTTCTTCCAGTAAAAGCAACCTTCCGAACCTGGCGGTAGCATGTCTAATCCTGTATAATTATGTCATTCTGACGATTTGAAAGTACTTTGTAAAAAGTCTAATCGAATAAAGATATTTTTGACTTTGACTTTGACTTTGACTTTGACTATACCGCAAAGACAAGGGAAGGAAAAAATCGACGCATGAGGTAGGATCACGGGTAGCTCAGTTGGAAGAGCAACTGCACGGTTTGCAGAAGTCGTGGGTCTCCGCCCGCCTCGTGTTCGTATTTTACTTTACCTTTTATGAATTTATTAAAACATGTATGTCATGAGTAAAAACTCTAATAAATAGATGCAAAAACTAACAACACTGCCAGATCAGGGGACCAACGAGCTATAACATAATATAAGACATCTATGAAATTAAGTATTAAACCGCGGGGCGCCGATAGTATAGTTATAAATCCGACGAGACAGGCATTTCCTTATGGAATAAGTTTCCAAATACCCTTAACAAACAAAACGATAGCAGTCTAAGTACGTAGAGTATATGCAAAACAATAAAAACAAGCAATAATCCCACTTGTTGAACCTCCAGCCACCCCAAGGAGGAAATAATCAACCCTATCCGAAACTCGGCGTCGTCGCCAAGAATTTATTACTTGCCATAAATATTAAAAACTTACTCGCATAAATCTCCGGCTTTTATTAATAAAAGCTTCTTCCAAAGACGCGTGCGGAGACATTCTGGTTTATGCCATAATAATATGGTATATGTACTTATAATCCCTACGCATCTATATGTGGCAATTATATATTTGAGAATAAGCTAGCTGTGCCCCGCAGTTTCACCCGTGTAGACATTCATGAGTGGTTTTTTTTTTAAATAATCGTTAGCTATGTTACTCCTTGAAAAATTTGCTACATGTCAGTGAAAGTCCGGACAAAATTGGTCCAGTCGCTAGTCGTCTCAGAGAGAGAGATATTGAGAAAGGTATGAAAGTTTGTATGTGAAATCTTTTTATTATGCTGACGAAGTTGCGGCCGCAAGCTAGTCGTATAATCTAAATCTGTACTCTGTAATTCCAAAACAACTTTTCACTAAATGCATATGAAAGTAAGTATATATACAGTATTCATTTAAAATCCAATTTTCAAAATTTTTCTCTGTCTGTCGGTCTGTTTGTTCTAGTTATCTCTAAAACGGCTGGAACGATTTTAACGGGGCTTTCACTGGCAGATAGCTAATGTTACAAGAATAACTAAAGTTAGTTTTATTTGAAAAAAACATTTAGAGTTAATTAAATTACTACGCGGGTGAAGCCGCAGGGCACAGCTAGTTGTGAATATAAAAAACAATTCCTTCTAAGTAGGTACTTGTATCACAACAATTAGCAACAGCGGAGGGATATTAAAAAGGAATTCTGGTTAAAGCCTTTCTTCAAAACTCTTCAATAACCGGGCAAATATTAATAGCGAGGGACTTCCAACCAACGGGGAGATCCGCAATAAATACGTAATATGAGACGGCAAACAAAAATTAATTCCAGGATTGTCGTGGCACAAAAGGAGCCATTAGCTAACTCGACGGGAAGTCCGAAAGCGGAGATCTCCATGGAAATCACCAAGCAACTTTTGATTAATTAGCGGGATTCTTTTCCCGCGGATACGCCGCCATTAATCCCGAAAACAATATGGCGGTTTGACTGTCATTTTCAATTTGGTGCATAATATCTGATAGCTGAAGGGGTAGAGGTACTGGGTCCGTAGACAAAGTAACATTATCCTCAGGCTTCGCTTATAGAAGCGATACAAAATATATGGGAATGACTTATGTAATGTCCATAGATTTTGTGTCGCTAGACAGCCCCTATACCGCAAAGACAAGGGAAGGAAAAATTAGACGCATGATCACGAGTAGCTTCGTAGTTAGCTTAGGTCGCGGGTTCGAGTCCCGCCTCGTGTTCGTATTTTTCTTTACCCTTGTTAAGAATTTAGATAAACTACTGTTAGGGTGGTTTTGAGCGCTCAGTGAAAATAGTGTGAAAAATACGCATATTTATTGGTTCACGTTCGCGTCATGGATACTCAAAAAAATACTATTGAGTACTGGGATATTAAAGACCAGGTAATTAGATCATGACTGTTATTTTGGAGCTGCCGTACTTGGAACTGTTGCTTCAAAATGACATAGTATGCATACGATATCAGAAATAAAGTGTAACGTAAGACAAGACATCCTAAACTAGATTTACATTTTAGCTAATTAAGGAATATCACGAGAACTCCCCGCGTAGCATATTGATCAAAGCACCTGCAATTAAAGTTTTATTTGTTTCAAAAGATGTCGCCATGCCACTTGGGGAGGGGCGGGTATCAGAGAGTTGCAATGCTAATTAATGCTATGCCAATCTTCCCGAATACACCCCAATGTCAGTTTTATTGTCTAATTGTTTTTATAGCAGATACTTGTTAATTATTTGTCTATTGTTCTGTTGCCCTCATGGAATTAATAAAAAAGTACTAACCAGTACTTTATTCCACGGTTGCCGTATGTTTTTAACTATGGAAAATCTTTCAAGAATACATTTAGTTTTTAGTGGGAATCGAGAAAACAGAATACTTTTTTTTTTATTTGGCAATGTATGTACCATACCATAAATAGAGCGCTTATTTTTCTTTTAGTGAAATTTGAAGTAACATTGAAAATTATATTGTATAATTTATTGTAGTTTCGATAATTCATTTTCTTATAATATTAAAGCAATTAAATGTAAATTCAAACAATTCTCTATACAAGAAAAAATACTTACGTGCGTTCGTAATTAAAACACAATGCCTACCTAATTATTTGGTGTTTTTTTATATACATGCAGTACATTGTATACACACACAGTCGATACATGCGGGCAGGTAACTGAAATTTTTGTTATTAAAATATATAGAAATATATATATATATATATATATATATATATATATGTGTGTATATAAAATACACCAGAAAATGCACGCATTATCTCAACCACATTATTAAATTGTCAAAAGAATTGAGACACGTCTCGTTTATTAAATAAAATTATTGGTTATAAAACAAAATCTGGAATAAAAAGAGGGCGCAAAAATCTGTCGCCACAATGCACACTGCAAACAGTAGCACATGCATTATTTCAATCTATTGATAGGCACTCCTGTACCCCTATCACGGGGTTGCCACCGTTTTCGTAATCCATACTCGCTAGCGTCTCCGCCGAATACTAGTATTAGAAATTGTGCAGCGACTCCCAGCGGTGACGTGAAGACCTAAAATATGTCATACAAATATTGCGAGTGACGCTAGCGAGTGTAGATAACGAAAACGGTGGCAAACGGAGTAACTTAGACTTAGACATTTATAAAAATCATTTGGCTTCCGAGAAATAAAGCCACCCACATAAATAAATATGTCTACGCGGGTCAAACAGTGGGGCACAGCTAGTCGATAATAAATGCAAAACATAATTATCGATATCTTTACTCTATACAGATAAATAAAATTGAAGTGTCTGATGGTAATTCCAAAATAACAGCTTTTCACTAAATGCATATGAAAATATACACGGTACTGATTAAAACATAAAATGTTCAAACTTTTTCTCTGTTTGTCTGTCTGTTTGTTCCGGGTAATCTCTGAAACGGCAGGACCAATTTTGACGGGACTTTCACTGGCAGATAGCTAATATTACTAAGGCTACATTTATTTAATTAAAAAAAACGTTTAGGGTACCGCGGGAACGAAAGCTAGTGAGTGTATAAAATCAGGCAGGATACTCTGTAATTTATAAGCATTCAATTCTACATTCGTGAATCAAATTGAGTACTGACGCGTGCTCTGTACTACGTTGATCGTCACCCCTAGGCGTTCAATAATGATATTAGTTTGGTAACCTCACAATGCAAGCATGCGGCCCACCCTGTACTCTCCACCCCACGAAATTGGGAAATTATAGAGGCGCGAGTGTCAGCGTCATTATCGAAAGATTTATAAAAAAATTCACCGACGGCGTCGTGCATCAGATACAGTCATTGATACATTTGTAAAGAGTTTTTATTTTAATATTTTTTAATTATTGTTATTTTTCATTACTTTGCTTTTTCAACTGACATTTCAATTGACCATCCCTTTCGTAATGTCACATTCCATTCAGAAGGTCATAGAAAGATAGTTATGTAGGTACATAACTGATATTTACCTGTGTAAGTTGGGACCTTGTTTCATAATTTAGTGCAAGATGTGTCTCATAATTCATTTTCAGATTAAAACTTGCAATATGCCAAATTGTAAGCCTGAAGCCGACGGCGGCATCGCGGTTGAGATCTGGGGCCTTACCATAAGTTCTTATTGCCATCATAGTACCACTGTGTGACAGTGATAGACTTATACACGCCATATACATCCGTTTCATAATAAGAGTAAAACTATCAATGCAATAAGAGGTCATAGTAAGGCCCCTGGCTCTATTTTTGCGTGTCCTTTTCATTGCTTCCAACCCTAGTTTTTGTCGCCGTAGTCGAAAAAGTAACCCTAAGCTGTGCCTAAGTGTATGATATTAAGTCATCATACAATCGAAGGGGAGAAGTGACCGATAAATGTCGCACAAGTGGTAATGTGCGTAACGAGCGCGATTCGTCGCGGCATTATTGCGACAGAAATGCCGAACTTACTATAAGCCAACTGACAAACACGGTGTGTATAGACAAACACATTATAATTTGTGTAGGTAATATAACTAAATATTAATCCAATCCATTTTCTTTCATCAGAATTAAATTCAGTATTATGGAGTATTTTTGGAAAATTCAGGCATTTGTAGCTTTGAAATTTTATTAAAATTAGTAGTAAAATTATTATTTTAATAAAAACCTACCTACTGCAGCTACCCAGTAATATACACTTTAATATTATATCCATCATAATAATAAGTCACATAAGTCTTATTAGCAACAATATGCAAATCAGTAACTAAATACGCTACGTGTCTTCAGGCAAAATGTTAATGATGAAATAATAATCAGATTGAAAAATCTGATTGTGTCATCCCCATAGACAACAATGCAACTCTGCGAACAAAGCGCGTCAGAAGCATCTGTATCCGATATAAGGTTACATAGGACTCCAACAATCGCAGTGATGCAGTTTGAATACACCTTATTACATACTTGATAAAGGTCAATTTATGTCGTTTTAATTGTATAATAGTTGCTCAATGATTGACACATCAACAGCGACGGGGTCGGAACGGGGGAAGGGGGTGATGCCAAAACCGGGGTGCATTCATTGCGCTCCACTGAAAGAGCTAATAGGATTACGCGGTTTTTATGACGTCGCCGCTAACAGGTATGCGAGATTCCATTTTGTTTTTCGTGATATAAAATGCGAATCGATTTTGACATTTTTAGCGTTGACTATACGAATTGAAAATATTCAGTACAATATGCCAGTTTTTAAAAAGAAAAAAATACCATGCAATCGTTAGCCAGGATATTACCTATTTGCTTATGAACAACCCAAAGAAAGTACCGTGAAGTATTATTTTTCTGAGCACTCGAGAAAATGAGAAAATTAAAAAGTAATAAAAACACAAATGAGGAGTTTTCAATCATCCCTCTGCCAACATTGTCGCGAGGGAGGCGGGGTGTGACGTCACATAAGATTAAAAAGTTTGACGGCTCTCCCACGGAAATTAGCATTTTGCTCGTGGGCACGATTTGCATACTGGCCGCTCTAATTTTTCTCTTTTGTTATTAATACCGCGGAGAGAAAGGGACGTTCTTCATGTTCATGATTTACCTATAATACCTATTATTATATTCAAAGTGAAATTCAGTCATAACATTTCATTGATCCAGAGCCCTGTTTAGTGACTGAGACATTGGACAATGTATGTTTATTGCGGATTAATTTATAGAGCGAATGTGACCGGAAGTGTCGGTAGAGGGCGTCCAAGGTAGAACTACCATGACCAAATTAATAGTATTTTTCAGAAAGGTCAAATTCGGAGCACTCGTAACCGAAGAAAGTGTATGAAGAGATGCATGAATGTGGATGAAGCGAAAGAAGTATGTAAGGATCGTAGCATGTGGCAAACGGTGGTCTCTGCCTACCCCCATGGGATACAGGCTTGAGCATATGTATGTATGTATGTTTATTGCGGAATGTTTCTTATTGAACACACGTCATATATAATAACGTCGTGCTAGTTATACTTTATAACTCAAGAACGGCTCGGAATCGAATTGGCTGAAAATTGGTGGGGAGCTACTAAGCTAAGCTGCTTAAAACCAGAAGAAAGACATAGGATATATCCCGAAAAATCTTTACATACAGATAAATAAAAATTAAGTGTTTGTTTGTAATTTCTAATTAACAGCTTTTCACTTAATGGATATGAAAGTATATATGGTACATAAAAAAATATTATATGTATGTACACATTTATAACACTAGCATATTAATAATATTACAAGGAACAGTACTAAAATGTATGTAGGCATATTTTTTTTTTATAAAATTATTTTTTATTTAAAAATATATTTTCTCCGTCTGTTTATACCAATGTTTAAAGAGGTTTTAAAAATAATATTATTAAAAATAGTATCAGTATCTTCTCATTACAATGGAGCAGGAAAACATTTCACGTCATATTGAAATCTGAAAAGCCTAATTGTAAAGCGACCGTAGTAGACGGCGACAAAAAGTGTCCACGAAGACTGGAAAATAAAGGCAAAAGAATTTTTATTCTCTTTGGAAGTAGCTTCACTATTATATTTTACCAAAATTTATTTTAAAAGAAGGACGTCATCTTTTTTTTTTTTTTGTTTTGCATTGGTAACATTTGTGTATCTTTTCACACGTATAAATAGACGCCTTTACTGTAAATCTATACAGCTTCTATATATATGCAGATAAATAAAATTGAAGTGTCAGTTTCTAGCTCCAAAATAATATCTTTTCACTGAATGCGTATCAAAGTATATACGGTACTGACATAAAAAACAAATTATCGGATTTGTCTCTGTCTGTTCGTTTGTCTGTCTGTCTATCTGTCTGTTTGTTCCGGGTAATCTCTGAAAGGACTGGACCGATTTTAACGGGACTTTCACTGGCAGGTAGCTAATGTTGCAAAGAGTAACTAAGGCTACTCTTAATTAAGAAAAATAATTTGCGTTCCGCGGGCATGAAATAAAGTGTACGCGGGTAAAACCGCGGGGCACAGCAAGTCTAATAAGAACTCTCCTGCTTAAGTGTTTTCCTTATATACAAGTCTTTGAAAACATGCTAAAAAAAACTCCATAAAACTCCGGATCAAACAGACAGACAGAGAAACATTTAGAAAATTCCTTTTCTTATATCATTACCGTATATACTTTCATATGCATTTAGTGAAAATCTTTTATTTTGGAATTACAAACAGACACTTCAATTTTATTTATCTGTATTGATAGATAAAAGAGAACATTTCCCTGAACACTCACGCTCAATTAAAAAATTTGGTATATTCCTTACAGCTTGTATTATACGCACATAGTTAGATTGAAAATGTCGCTATAGAACAATATCCAGCTATTCCAATTTCGAACCCACATCGCATGCGGCGAGCTAACCACAAAACCAGTGCGGTCCGCCGTCACAGCTGTCGCTTAATAATTTAATTGTGCATTTCCCTCCCTTTTCACCGCGAGCGTACGAACTCGGGCATTGATGTACTTGCGCCATGAAAAACGCTTTATAAAAGCATTCAGAGAGTAATTTTTTTATATAATGTATTAGGGGTATCATTTTCCTTCTCTTTTGCATCATCTATACATACATACATATGCTCACGCCTGTATCCCATGGGAGTAGGCAGAGACCACCGTTTGCCACATGCTACGATCCTTACATACTTCCTTCGCTTCATCCACATTCATGCATCTCTTCATACAGTTTCTTCGGTTACGAGTGCTCCGAATTTGACCTTTCTGAAAAATACTATTAATTTGGTCATAGTAGTTGTTCCTTGGACGCCCTCTACCGACACTTCCGGTCACATTCGCTCTATAAATTTGTTTCGTTAATCGCCTTTCACTCATCCTTTCGATATATCCAAACCATCTCAACATACTTTTTCAATTCTGGTCACCACATCATTCTTCAACTTGCAACTGTCTCTTATCACACTATTTTTCATTCGATCTACAATGGTGACCCCACACATACTTCGTAACAAACGCATTTTCACTGCATTCACTCTACTTTCATGTTTCTTCTGCCAAACCCAACATTCACTTCCATACATCAGAGTAGGTGTACTAGCACCCCGTTATGAATGGCCAGGCGCGCTTTTTTTGTTACCGATATGCATATGAAAGTATACACGATACTGACTTTTTCTCTGTCTGTCTGTTTGCTCAGGGTGATCTCCGAAACGGCTGGTCCGATTTTCACGGGACTTTCACTGACAAGTAGCTGATGTTTCAAGGAGTAACTTAGGCTACTTTGATTTATAAAAAATATGAGGCTTGCGCGAAATTAAACATGAAACTAAAACTACACGGGTGAGACCGCGGAGCACAGCTATCACTCGATTGTCTCAACTATTTTACTAATCGCTTATTGTAAACAAATTCTAATTGATTTTATTCTGTGGTACCTTTTTTTTTTTTTTTTTTGACGAGGTAAACTTTCAAAAGGTCCCCGACCGCCCTGAGAGATGCAGATCAGGGTTTTTACCGCACTAAAACCCCCCCGGTGGCCATCCTCAGCGCTCAGGGGGGACTCCGGGTACTCTGATAGAACGCACCGGTGTCCCCCCACACTTTGCCGGGGCGCATCCCCGGGGCAGCTGTAAGGCCGCCCCTGGAGACCTTGCTGTGCAAGTGCGAAGCGCGAAGTGGCTCGCGCTGCCACCTTCCCGGGCCTGCGGCTCGGTGGTCAAAGCTCCCACCCCGACCACCGCCAGCAGGCCCTCCGGCCCCCCTTTTAGTCACCTCTTATGACAGGCAGGGGATACCATAGCCAAATTCTTAGACACTGGGTTGGGTGGCTATAGGGTGTATCATGTATGCTCCTGCGCCAACATTAATAGTCATTAGGGCACATGAAGAGTTCTGGCTATTGGATGGATTCTGAGGTACCTAATGTAAATAGGTAAGTACTTACCTTCTATCGAGTATTAAATTTCTTTCGAAAACCAAGAGTTGTCAAACTCTTCATGTGCCATAATGACTAGTAATGTTGGCGCAGGAGCATACATGATACACCCAATAGCCAGTGTCTAAGAATTTGGCTATGGTATCCCCTGCCTGTCGTAAGAGGTGACTAAAAGGGGGCCGGAGGGCCTGCTGGCGGTGGTCGGGGTGGGAGCTTTGACCACCGACCCGCGGGCCCGGGAAGGTGGCAGCGCGATGTGGCTCGCGCTGCCTTGCACAGCAAGGTCTCCAGGGGCGGCGATACAGCTGCCCCGGGGATGTGCCCCGGCAAATTATGGGCGGAACCGGTGCGATCTAACAGAGTACCCGGAGTCCCCCTGAGCACTGAGGATGGCCACAGAGGAGGTTTTAGTGAGGTAAAAATCCCACATACCCCGATCTGTCTCTCTCAGGGCGGTTGGGGACCTTATGAAAGTTTCCCCCTCGTAAATAAAAAAAAAAAGAGGAGCATACAAGATGTTCGATAATAATAATCCTAAGTGGTGGCCTTAGGTTTAAGCAGTCGTCTGCTACGCAATTGACGCAAGTTCCTACAACGAATCCTATCGGGGCCTGTACCAATGAATTTTCTAAAAAATGAGCAGTGATTTGAAACCACGTGCTTTACGGTGAAGGAAAACTGCATATGTCTGAAAAGAAATTCAAAGACGTGTGTATAGTGCCTAAGACAGCAATGGACTCAACCTCTGTCACGTTGACAGCTAATCATTTTCGGTGAGAAGCGGGTGGTTATTACAACACCTTCGTTACCATTTTGGGATGCTTTGAGCACAATTTTTTTTGATGATATTCTAATTATTGCAGTCGGTCTATTCCGTCTTCCATTGATGGAACTAGATGGACCTTTCTTTCCAAGTAGTTACATTAATAATGCAATGCGTATTGGGGATTTGAACCCCCTGCAATAAATTGAGTTCTCACAGTTTTTTCAAGTTTTCTTTTATTAGACACGTGAGCACAGCACACGACATCACATGACAGACTTTCAGAAAGAAACAAAAAAGAACTATGAAAATACATTTGAATTGACGTCTACACATAGATGGCGCCAGACAGCGTTACATAGGCGCTAATTGTATTGGGGATTTGAACCCCCTTGCAATAAATTAAGTTCTCACAGCCTTTTCACGTTTTCTTTTATTACAAATGTTAATTAAATAACTGTATTAATACTTTCATAGCCAGAAAATGTAAATGATATATCAAACATAAGTATCTGTTTCCATATTTGTCCGTGCCAAAAGTCTTCACACTGTCTATT
Source organism: Watsonalla binaria (assembly GCA_929442735.1). NCBI lineage: Eukaryota > Metazoa > Arthropoda > Insecta > Lepidoptera > Drepanidae > Watsonalla > Watsonalla binaria. The sequence continues at coordinate 7,966,885 of OV838932.1, forward strand.
AATCAGATCTTGTACTTTATACCAGGCAGGTACTTATATACCAGCCAAAGGGTATTATAAATAATGGGATAGATGTACGTTTATTGAATAAATATATTTTACTTTTATATTAAGTAAGTAGTAATAACGAACACCCATATTCAAGGTAAATTATAAATCATTTGACGCAGGAATCAAATCAACACCTAGCAGTCAGTTATACCCACCACAAGATAATCAACTATATTATATATTATAATAAACAAATAAAACATATTTAATACTAGCTGTGCCCTGTGGTTTCACCCGCGTGGATTTAATTTCATTCCCGCGGAACCCTAAATGGTTTTATTAATAAAATTAGCCTAAGTCAATCCTTGTAACATAAGCTACCATAAAGTCCCGTTAAAATCTGTCCAGCCGTTTCAGAGATTACCCGAAACAAACAGACAGACAGAGAAATTTTAAAAATAGTTTTTATTATATCGGTACCTTAAATACTTTCATATGCATTTAGTGAGAAGCTGTTATTTTGGAATTACAAACAGACACTTCAATTTTATTTACCTGTATAGACGTACAGATAACAACCAAATAAAACATATTTAATATGAACTTGAAAAGAACTTTAAAGTGAACTTACCCCAAATATTGACGAGAGCTGTCAAACACCTTTTGGCGGCAACAACAGTAACAAAAGTTGACAACTGCCTGGCGACGTCAGCCCTATCCGACGGTCTCAGGCACACTAACATCTCTTACAACTGACAGATTGCCGCCCAGCTGCGGTGGGCGGGGCATCAGCTGGGCGGGACGCAGGGCGGCAAATCAGCTTCTCGTTAGAACTTCTTTTCTTGAATTATCAACGATGGTCACTCTCAAATGGCTAAATCCCTCAGAGGAGTGACAAATGTAACTATCTTAAAGCTGCTTTCAATTTCGGGAGCTTATCTACTTCTAAGAAGAGATTGACGTGAGTTTATAGCAATATCAATAAAAGAGCCGTGGTGGCCTTGAGGTTTGAGCAGTCGCCTGCTACGCAAGCGACGCAAGTTCGAATCCCTCGAATCGGGGCCTGTACCAATGAGTTTTTCAAAAAAACTTATGTATAGTGATTTCACACCACGTGCTTTACTGTGAAGGAAAACATTGTGAGGAAACCTGCATATTTCTGAGAAGTAATTCAATGACGTACGCAAAGTGTCTGAGACGGCGATGGACTCACCATCTGTCACGTTTACACTTAATCATCTTCGGTGAAAAGTGGGTGTTGTGATTACAACACCTCTGCCTACCCCTTCGGGGAATAAAGGCGTGAGCATATGTATTTATGTATCTATAAAAGTATGTTTCGATATTCTAAGGGAGGTAAGACATTACCTATAAGATCTCCCTTTCGTAAATCATAGCTGCCCGAGTGGGTGTTCTAGTTTTAGTTTCCTTATAGTGGACTTTTCGAAATTTCTTCATTTTCCCATTGCCTCAGAGAAGTACTTAGTAAGAAGACTATTTTTTTTAAATCAGAGATATTTTTTTATATGCAGCAATCAATTGATGACTGTAGAAGCACATACCTATATTAAAATTTAAGAATACTGACGATCGCAACCAAATAATGATTAGAAAAGTGATGTGTTCCTGCGGAGACACCTTCTCGTCCCCATGGCTATCCCGCCAGGGGGAGGAGAAGTGGCTCTGTGCTATCTATGGTAGCCTAGACGTAGCTTTTCGTCGTTCAATATGCTAAAACCATAGATAAAATATATATATACTAGGTCTATGGTTAAAAGGGTTTGTCAGTGTACATACGACCGCGGCTATCTTCTGAACACCACTTGTTTCCAGCTTTTGAGGCGTAATTTTTCAGTAGTCGGGTTTTAGTTTTTCAACTTACTTTTTATTCCCATTACTTAGCGGTTTATCTTTATATGTATATTATATTATTTAGTATCGATTAGATCGAATAAATATGTGATTTTAGAAATTGTTCCCGATTATTGGATACATCCAACAATAGCCGCTAGTCTAGGCGTTAGTACTTAATCATCTTCGCAGAAAAATGGGTGTTGTTATTATATAACACCTCTGCCTACCCTCTGTGAATACAGGCATCAGCATAATTAAATATATCTATAATTAAAAAAGTATATAATTATATTATAGCCAATGGACAACCAAGACGCCTCCATTTGCCAAATTATGAAACGTATATACTTAAGTCGGTAGTTTTGAAGTTCTGAGGGAAAAGATGAATATGCATAACTACATATGGGTCAAATCATAACCCTCCTTTTGGGTAAAAAAAACGAAAATGGCTCATTTTAGCCAGTAATTACAACGCCTCCACTTATCGTAGTAATGTAGGTATTCACGGGTACCAAAAGCGTAAAGTATCGACATTAAGATTTCATTACGTTAGTCTTTGATATTTTTAATAGGTCCCTATAGTTAGTTAGAAAATTAAACTTGCTGCGCGCCTAGATTGACTGGGGCTGTGTATAATGTTGCCCACTTCACAAAATTTAGTCTATTTGGTGGTGGCCTTGAGGTTTGAGCAGTCGCCTGCTACGCAAGCGACGCAAGTTCAAATTCCAGCGGGGCCTGTACCAATGAGTTTATCTAAAAAACTTATGTACAGTGATTTCACACCACGTGCTTTAAGGTGAAGGAAAGCATCGTGAGGAAACCTGCATATTTCTGAGAAGTAATTCAATGATGTATGTAAAGTGTTTGAGACGGCGATGGACTCACCATCTGTCACGTTGGCACTTAATCATCTTCGGTGAAAAGTGGGTGTTGTGATAACAACATGTCTGCCTACCCCTTCGGAGAATATAGGCGCGAGCATATGTATGTATGTATGATCTATTCGGGTATAAATATCCATCATACGGTCTTATATCATAGTCGTTATCTATCGTATCTTACCCCACGTATTTGTGCTGTAATACACTTTAATTCCCGCAGGGATGTCTGAGATTTAAAGATGCTCGACTTCATTTGTCAATAACTATTTGGAAAGTGATTTACTTAGAACGAAAATAAAAAAGTTACGGTAACATTCTCCACTCAACATTTTTTTTGTATGGATAAAATAACTTTTTTGACTTCATGGTATAGTATGTTTTAAGTAGATATTTCCGTTCTTCAAAATCGGTTCAGCGGTTTAGTCATAAAAAGGTTATAAACAAATAAACAAACGTTCTTATATATAATACTAATATGTATTTCCTATCGCCATTTTTTCTATCCAGAAATAGTAATGAAGAGATCTATTAATTTCACTTCCATTGTTTCATTAGGTTCATTTTATATTTATCATATAATATCATTCATAAGTGCATTACCAGGGCCTAAACTGGGTAAATATTTTTCATACATTTTTGATGAGCCGTGGTAGCCTTGACGTTTGAGAAGTCGCCTGCTACGCAAGCGAATAAAGTTCTAACCCCAGCGAAGCCTGTACCAATGAATTTTTCTGAACACATATGTGTAGAAAACATCGTGAGAGAAACCTGCATATTCCTGAGAAGTAATTCAAAGACGTATGTATAGTGCCTGAGAAGGCGATGAACTCATCCTCTATAACGTTGGCACTTGATCATATTCGGTGAAATGTGTGCGTTGTTGTTACAATATCTCTGCTTACGCCTACGAGGAATCTTCTGGGATGGCGTGAGCATATTGATTTTTATTTTTTTTCATTCATACATATCTCTAAATAATCTCCATAAAGCCTGATTGGTAAATTTATAATTCTATTATTTTATCGATTTCTCAATACTACTTATGTTATGATACAGGGGCTTGCATTCCATATAAGCAGATAAGCAGTGCTTACCATATGTGATGACTGAATACACTTGTGTGGTGTGTTTATGTCTATACCAAAACGTACGTACCTACGCCGTGCCACAATGTACCTAACCTACCTACCTAACTATTTATTGTGTATGCACCTCTGATAATCTCATAAATCCTGTTATGACATGATACTAAACTATTAGATAAACAGATACTGATACTTATTACATTCGTATTGTTGTGTAATATTTGGCTAAGGTTACACCAGAAGAAATTTATTTCGCTTTGTAAATAGCTATTATAATTTTTTTTTTTATGTACTTACTCACCTAAGTATACTAGAGCAAAGTCTTATAAAATGATACGATAAGTTGGTCAAGTTTAAAGTTTGACTAATTATAAGACTCAACTACACTCAGCAACTAGAACTATGAGAAACTACTTATAATATCAAATTTCAAGTCAATAGCTCAAATATTTACTTCCTAGGATTCAACCCACGACAGCATGACAATCTACCTACTTGGGTTCAGTTTACTCGTCAGCTTAATTATGCCTAGGAACCCGAATTTTTTTGAAAATATAGATTTTATTTAGAATTATTTTACCATACATTATACAACCCATTTTAACAGTAAATCTCTTGTATAGTATTACAACTTCAAAAATATAAAATTTTCTGCCATCAGAGCCATCTATATTATTACGTTGTTTATAAGTTTGCACATTATTATAGTACCAAACGTTATGAGAATACTTCCCACCTTCAGTTGCCTACACTGAAGAAAAGTAGAACGCGCCAATCGATAGTTGTTAGCCGCATAAACGCAGAGGGCGACACTAGTACTAGAGAATTTGTGCGCAGTCATAACACTCACAATAAATGTTTTAAAATTGAAAAACACGCCAAATTAAATATTACAACTAGAAAACTATACGTAAACCTTTCAATATATTTCAACAAGTACTTTGATTTAAAATTAACACGTCGCTTTATATTAATTATGCACTCATTTGACTAATCCGCGCCCATTACTCATTGCGGTTCAAGAAAATTGGGCCACCAACCGGTGAACATCGAACGAACACCGCCATCTTGCGTTCACGGTGTCAACCCGAGTCGTTTTTGGTGGAGTAATTTGGAGTGATTGTGAATTTTGTGACGAACGCAGAGTTTGTAACTAACTAAAAACCTAAAAACTGCATAGACTGTTTGCTATTTGTTCAATGGTAAGTTTCATCTAAATAAACGTTAGTTCTGTGTATAAAATTTGTCAGAAAGCTCAGTGAAAACTATTTTCGTACATTCATAGTGACGCTATCACGCTTTGGTAATTTGAACAATGCCAAAGCAAGCCATCGTACGTCAAAATCGATAGAAATCTCCACAGTTTCCAATTTGTTTACAGGTGTGTTTACATGCTTAATGTTGTCAAACCGTTTCAGGTGGAGAAATGCCGCTACGATAACCTAAATTATGATTTGCTAAAATACATACACTATGTCGGACTTCAAGCAAGTGAAAGTCGACAACTGGGGGATTTATTTCCTCCAGCGACTAAAACACTTCTTTAATCGCACTGATTATTGCGACTTAACTCTTCAATTTCAAGATAATGCACAGTTGAAAGTACACAGGCTAGTGCTAAATGCTTGCACGGAATACTTCGAGCTGCTCGAGCGAACATGTGAAATGTACGAAGACTGTTTGATAATGCCGGACGACTTGCAAGCGGACGTCGTGGTCCCCATAGTGAACTTCATGTACACGGGACAACTTGAATTCAAAATGGATATATTGGAAAAACTATATCAAACATCTCAAATTATGAACATGCCTGTTCTGACGAAATTACTTGACTCTCACCGTGTTGCCAGAGTGACGCCAAGTCCAAAGGTTAATACTGTTAGACGGTACACAAAATCCTCAGAAGCAGTGAAAAGTGTAAAACATACACCGCCCATAGCATCCACAAGCAATAAGAGGTCTTACTCAAAGGCATTTTCGTCAAATAACTCAAAATATAAAGATCAAACTGTAAACATAAGTAAACCTGAGATGAAACCTTATATATACCAATCCCCGCATGTATTGGATTTACCACCTACACCCAAAAGGTCTGTGCCTGTTGATCCTAGACCTACGAGATATGAACTACCTGAAGAATTAGACACAGATAATGTATTTGACAGCTCATTTACCAACATCTCATATGCGTCACAACCATTAATGGTTCACCCTGACTCTGTTAAACAATATTCATCAAAACGACCTGGAATGTTTAACAATTCAAGGGGTTCTAAAAATGATAGAATATCAACTTTAGATATTGTGGAGTGTAAGAAAGTCTCAAACAATTCAAGTAATATTTTTGATGATCATGTAGCCGATGAAACAGACATATTTCAGAACACCTCAGTAAACAATGAATCTAGTAAAGTATCTAATCAACTATTTGATCAGATATTAGACAATAATGATGGTCCCAAAGTAACAATTGAAGCAAAAGATAGCAAAACTGCTAATAATATTGATCATGCCAAGATTATCAGTGAAGTTCTTAAGAAATATCCACATTTAGTAAAAAGTAATAAGGTCATCAAGTTGAAAGTTCTCAATTCTAATAATAAACTCCAGTCTAAGAAACAAATGATAACGCAAGTCAAGGAACCAATAAAGCCTAAAGATGAACCAGGCTTCACCTATGAAGTTGATGTTCTTGACTCTAAAGAGGCTGCAAAACTTATTGCATTGGGTGCCGAAAATGTCAAAGGTCCTTGGATTTGTCTTATTTGTGGTACACCTGGGAAAGCTTTACACTTCACTTCATACTTAAAGTTCCGAAGACATTTAGTTGATGTTCATAATGAAAAACCTGTGATGAATATTTGTGAGTACTGTGGTATGAAGTCTGCAAAGAGGAATTGTTTGTTGCACCATCTTTATTCCAAACATGGTGTTGAACCACCTCCCTCGCACCACTTCCCTAAATGTAATCAGTGCAGCTACATTGGATTAACTGAAGCACTATTAGTAAGGCATAAGTTATCACATGTAGAAGGAAGACATTTCAGATGCAATGTTTGTGATGAAGTATTCACCACATCAAATCTATTGCTACAGCATATACAGCATACGGGACATAAATACAGTGCTGAAAGAAAAACTAACCTGCAGTGTATTTATTGCCTAAAAGTATTCCTACGTCAAACAAATCTTTATGCTCACTTAAAGACAAATCATAGAAAAGAAGCTATGAAGGATGGTATCATTGATGATTCTGAAGATGAGGCAGAGAGACCAAAAGCAATTGATGTTAAATATGAACCAAATACAAGTATATCTAATGATTATGATGAAGTTGATGTGCAGTATAATATCCAGCAAAGGCCTGATGGTAACATACAAGTGGTGGCTAAGAAACAGACAGATACACCTTCAAAACAAAAGATTTTGAATTCTGATTTTAGTTTGCCAAAACCGACTCAAAAAGCCAAGGCTACTACTATAAGTGCACAAAATATGAATAATGAATTACTTCAAAATGCAACTGTTGGTTCGCACAATACAGACGACGAAATTGTGACAATTGATAATAATGAGTACATTGTACGGAACAATCTACTTTATCCCAAGTCAAATACACAAGAAAGTGAGGAATCTATTATACCTGAAATACTGGAGCCAGCTGAGAGTACCATACCAACTGTTACACCAACCACATCCATGGAGTTTGCAAGCATTCATACTACAACAGTCGATGGGACTATTCCACAATCTAATATGATTTTCAAGAATTCATCAAACTTAAATCAACCTATACAGATAGTTGTTTCTAATGAGGAAGAATATAAAGCATTGATGTCCTCTAACCATCCCATCATCTTCGATAATGGTGATGCAAGTAAGACGCTGACGGTACTTACAGCACCTCATGCCACTAGCTTAGGGACAATTGACATCAATACAGCTCAAACAAACAATATGATGATAATACAGGAAGACTATCCCTTGAATGTATCTGAAGCTGTTGCTACAGACAATTCCAACATTGTAGTGGTTTACAGTCACCACATTAATCAAGATAATAAACAGTACCAACTGTTGGCTCCAGATGGTGTCAGTGAACAATTTGTGCAGTCTTCTGCAATTATAACACAGAATTATGAAACCATCACCACATCAACTCCCGTTGTGAGTGCACATGTCTTGGACACACCTGTAGAAACATGGCAACAAAATGATCAGCCTGTAGAAAATCAACAAATACAATTGAACCCTGAATCATCACTGGAATCAGTATCAAAATTGCCTCAAACAGATAATGAAAGCATAGATATCTCTGACAAACCTGAGGTGAACTTAAAATTGAGTTCACATAAATGTACAGATGAAGAAGCAAATACAGCTGATAATATTTCGGATTCCAATAATGTCAAGGTTATTCAACAGGTGCAGAATGTACAACAAGATCATATGGAAAATATTGTAACTTCTGTCCCTATGGAAATTGACCACCCTACAGATGATACAGTTGAAAAAGAAATAGATTCTATTGAGTCAACAGCAAAAAGTGGAGAAAATAACCCTCAAGACGCGGTTTCAAATGTTCTTCCAGAAATGGTAGTAATACAGAGTTGTGATGTAATGCAGCCACAAATTGATTCTGAATGTAATACAGAACAAATATCTGATGAACCAGCCGAGAACCAACAGCACATTGTAGTCACTAATACAGATTTTCAAATATCAATAATTGAGAACTCTATGGATATACAAACCACTTTCGAAAGTGTTGATGAAACCAATACTGAACATTTTGATAGTGAAACCACTCAAATCATTTCTAATGCTGATGCAGAACCTGCTCAAGAAGCAAAGTCAAAAATACAAGCCTTCAGTGCACAATGGTCAGAAAATGAATATGAGACTACTGCACCAGTACAACCAATGGAGAGTGTTACTTCACAGGAAGAAAGCCTGCAACAAAGTTCACCACAAACTGTTATTGCCGTTGATATCCAACCCGATGTTGAAGAATCAATCGAGAATATTCAGCAAGAAATAGAAAAGCAAATGGCTATTACAAATGTAGCTACTCCAAATGTAAGCGAAAGCACAACTGTAGACACCGCAGATGAAGATGCAAGCGTAAGTGTAGCTACGCCAGATGTAGATGCAAGCACAACAACGGTCACCCCAGATATAGATACTACAAGCAAAACTCCCGACACCCCTGATGCAGTTGAGAGCACAACCCCAGTTACCCCAGATGTAGATGAGAACACAACCCCAGCTACCCCAGACGTAGATGAGAGCACAACCCCAGCTACCCCAGATGTAGATGAAACCACAACTACAGACACCTTAGAAGTAGATGCAACCACAACCGCTGACACCCCAGAAATAGATGAAAGCATTAACACTCCCAAAGAAGGTAATTCAATAACTTCTAATCAAAAGGAGGCAACTGTGGTCCCACTAGGTACAAATGGTACTGTTCACGTCGTACAAGAAAACATTTCATCTATTTTAAATGACTGGGATGATAATGATTCACAAGAAGAAAAGGACAGTACAACTGATAATGTAGAAGCGAATGAAGCATCTGACACTCCTGACACTCAGCCTCCAGAGACCAATAATACAGTGTTAGAAACATCTGTTGCTGAAAAATCTGTACCTAAACCTGATGTCAAGAGTTTAGTCAGTGATTGGGATGATGATGATGAAGAAGAAACCAAGACCTGAAAAAAAATTGAATGGTTCAATATTTGCCAGCTTTTATTTTGTCGTAAATATTTTGTATTATGACAAAGAATTGGGTTAATATTTAATTATGTGCTAATTAATAATTGGTTTTGAATAGCAATGTTAAGGATAGCTTTTCATGTGTACTTTATTGGAACCACAGCCACTGTGTGGTTTATAAGTATCTGGAACTGTTGTTTGTTGTGAGATTGAATCAAATGAACTGATTTTGTAGCTAAATATGCATTATAGAATACTCTGCTTGTTTCATTTACACAAGTCTTAGTTTATATCTAATATTATGTACTTGTTTACATATAATTATACATTATATAGTAGTCGATAATAATTAGAATACAGTATATGTATAGAGTTATCACTTAAATGAATAATAAAGCATCTCATTATGTATTAGAATTTTTATTTATCAAATTGGCCTTGGCCAAATAAACATGTGGGATAGATAAAAATAAAACCACACTAATTTATAAAGAGATTTTTACTGATTTTTATAACAACTCATCTTTGCTGTCGGCGTATTTGCATGGTGATCAATCACTTGCAGGATAGTTAAGCCCCACATATTCCAGTGGATAGTGAAATCGTGTAATGAACTCAAACCAGATGAGCTTTTAAATTAATATTTATCATTCACTATTCTCAATAGGCCTGGTGATAAAGAAAATGTTAGGTAACAATGTTATAATACTTTCGACTACATTAGTACAGAATAATAAAATATACCTAAGTAAAATGGAAGTAGTCGAGCACATTTTCTGACAAAGTATCTCCAATGCATTTAATTTATATATTGTTTAAAACTAATTGAAACTTCATAAACTATGTGATAGTAATTTGAAACTTGCATTAAATGCAACTAAAATGTAAGTGAAGAAGTTGAAGAATTATACATTATCACAAAGTTCTAAGTACTATATATATGAAGTAGATAGAAAAAGAATAGGCCCCCAATTATATTTTTAAGAAAAAATGCCAGATGAGGATTTCAATTTAAAGATGGTCTGAATTATATTTCAATGTCATTTATGTATGTTATCTTGAGAATAAGCCACTATAAAATCAAGCACTAATGTTTTCTGTCACTGACTATATCCAACTTATTCTGTGCAATATGTGCTAAATAGTTTAAAAACATATTCTAGTTCTAGACGAACACAAAAATAGAAAAAAAAAGTTTCTAATCATTGTAACTCAAGTATCACTTTTTTTACAATTCAACTATCACAAAAACAATGAATGTAAAAATAATAATTTATGTGATGTATGTCATCCTGATATTATTATGTTTTAAAATAAATGAGTGGTGAATTATACTAAAAATATATTTTCTATTATTTCCAGCTATGCAAGTATCTATGAATGCTGCTGCCTATTTATTGTTTATGCCGTACAAATTATTCGTAGGTATATTAACATTATTTATATTATTTGGAATATTTTATTTCAATGCGAGATGCATTTCCTCACACATATTTCTTGGAATTTGCCTCCAATGGAATAATATATTTACAAAATAAATTACATTATTTACATTAAGTATACAATTCTGTTTGCCTAGTCATTGGATATAGAGACTAGGACATATTTGACCATGTATGCGAGGAAAACAAAGCCAACAAGCACAAACATGTTGGTGAGAATGTAGTACATGTTGGACTGCTGGTCGGTGATGACGTCATTATCGCTCGGCGCCGTCGCGTCCGCGTGCAACATCGCCTCTTGTCTGAGCTTCAGTTGCTGGTCTATCTCCTCCACATACTCTGGGAACAACTCACAGAACATCTTATTCTTTATGTTTATCTCTAGAGATTCAGCAGCTAGACACCGCTTCTGGTAATCTGAAGTTTCAATCGAGCCTAACGTCGGCGTTTTCTCCAACATAAAACTTAGCAGGCCAGTGAGGATGGTCGATATGGACCACGCCGGGTTCCACGTGTCTGGGTGGAAGTCCGTAATGCTAAGGCACAGTCGTGTGTTCGTCTTGAACCTCCCATTGGGCGTGATCATGTAAATTGAAGGCGGCTTGAACGGAAACTCTCTAGGAAATATAATTTTGCCATGGTAATATCCGCCTTCGTAAGGACTCTTCTCGGGCCCTTTCACCACATAGTGCCACTCTAGAATGTTGGACGGTACCGGCTCCGCTGTAACATATGGAACAGGGTCGTTTTTCAACCTCAAGTAGTCTTGTTTCAGTCTGCTAGTGGCTCCCGTCACCTTAGTTTTCGCCATGGTTTATCAACTATGTAACTAGCCTAAAATATTTTCACATTTAGACTTTCCCATGGGTTAAAATGGGTTGCTTTCTCGTAATTTACAGGCAGTTCAAGCTAATAGTAATAATCTAATCGATCACCACAAAATTACAATAAATTAGAGTTTAGTTCGCTAAATAACACGGAGAAATATCAAATACGTCAATCAAATTGTTTTTCTTTCATTATTCTCGATGATAATGACAAGCTTCGGAAGCGTTACTCATGCAGCCAAATCAATTTAGTTGATTTACTTGTAAACATTGCAAACATGAAAAAAAAACACTGCGAGTGGTTTTTACTGTATGGCTGCCAATAAAATTAGTATTTTTTATATAATTTTCGAAGAATAGAAAATTGGTAGACAATGTCCCTTGATAGTTAATTCATTAAATTATTTATTTGATTTGACTCTTGATTGAATGGAAATAGAGATTCGTTACAAATGTGTTGCTTTGTCTAGGCCCTACTACTGACTTTAACAAACTAGCTATTAACAATTTGGAGAATAAGATAAGCGACTACGATCAAATTTTGCCTAAGCTCTTTTTTCTTCCATATTCATCAATCCCATCATGCCCACTTGTATCGATTACAATCGGTCACGAGTGTTGAAGTCAGTAAATAAAATAAATATTAATATTATTTAACATTTTTATTCATCTTCAATTCAGGTATTTTGAATTCAATCGAATAGGAACCTTCGCTATTCGACTGACTACAAATACCTGGTTACAAACATCCTCCTACTAAAGCAACATATGCATTGCTATATTAATAATTAATTACATAGATATGGTTCCTCACAAGCTCAGTTGTATGCTCAAAAATAATTTATGATGTAACTGAAATAATAATAAATATATTTCATACAAAGTTTAAGAAAATTTCATAACACCACAAAATAGTCGTGTAGGTACAGCACAAATTCATAATATAAAGTATACATACATCTGTGAGTCAAATTATTATTCGCTACTCATAAAGAGTATTAAGTTCCACAATTGAGCAACATGCTTCTAATTTCGTGATTCAATTGTTTCAGCAACTCTTCGTCGGGGTTTTCTTGTTGGACCAGTACGTCGCGTTGTGAAATTAATTCCGTGAGCCTTTCATTCGTCGGATTTTGAGGGACGCTCCTGAAATTAAGAAAATGAATACCATCGGATGGAAAGTACATTGAGTTCTTAAGTGAAGCTGTTTTTAGAACTGAGCGCCTAGTGAGATTTCTTAAAATCGCCGTCACAAGTCATCGCGTCGACGTAAACGCTGATTTGTATCGGCTCACAGTAGTATCATCTTTAGGCCGACAGATGTCGCTGTTTCGATCCTATACAAATCTGCGTTTACGTCGACGCGATGACTTGAGACAGCGGCAGTGAAAAACTCGTACTAGCCTATGTTACGTCTTCTATGGTAAGTAATATGACAGTGAATCGATTGAAAATTATTGCACTGATTTTTGGTCTACTACACAAGGCCTTAAAATACAGTAAGTTATTAAAAGAACTTACTTCAAATCCTCATACATATCCATACAATTAGTCCCCGAATTACCTGAAACAAGCATATTTGTTACGGAATGTTATAAAATAATACATCTAAGTTACCATCGTTCATATTCAGTAGGACATAAAGGTGCGGGTTTGTACAGGAAACCTAAAAAGCGCCTCAAGCGGCGAATATAGTTTAATGACGACGTCTAATGTATGAAAACCTATCCTTGGGGCACAGGATTTAACAAAAAAAATATTCGTAATTAAACCTACTGATTAAAGAGTGCGAGTCTATGGCCGGGGTGTTGGCTAGTATGTCCACGTAGAAATCGTCTTTCAACTTCTGTATGTCAAGAGGATTTTGTTTTGTTTCTTCCTGGTCAGCTATTGTATCCAATCTAAAAAAAACAATATATAATCTATACTAATATTAAAAAGAGGAAAGATTTGTATGTAAGTATATTTGGCTCAAAAATCACTGGACCGATTTTAAAAATTCATTCACCATTTGAATGCTACATTATCAAGATTCAAAATAACTTTATTTGATTAGACTTCTTACAAAGCACTTTCAAATCGTCAGAAGGGCACAAAATACATTATACAGGATCATAAATGTTATCACTGATTAATATAGGCTATATTCTATCCCCGTACTGCCACGGGAACGAGAACTACGCGGGTGAAACCGCATGACGTCCGCTTTTATTCTAAAATTTATAATTTGCTCAAGAAAGGTTGAATTCAGAACACATATCATAATATTAAGAACTTCTTAGCTTTGACGTATAATCTTTAGATACAAACATTAAACGTCAAAACTCAGATGGTCTTAATATGCTCTGTTTAATCCGATGATGGTAGCACCCCAGTTTGTATTCAAGAAAGGTGTAGAGATTTCTACAGGGCGATACGAGGGCAGTACTATTTTTTTTTTATTTTTTTTTAGGCTACTTTTGTAGTCTTAAGTGAAATACGGTAGTGACCCCATAGTGGCGAGAAGCTGTCGGTCTGTGCGCAGCTGGTGTAACATATGTCGGCGCGTGGTGATCTTGCTGAGGTGAAGCTCGCGGACAGCTCGTCCCCACTGCTCCTTGAAGAACGCCTTCGACTGCACAGCTCCATCCAACTTCTCCTCCAAACACCGCTTACAAAAGAAAATTTAATATTTTTCTATATTAGAAGTCTATATTGTACACCATTATCAATATAATACCTTAGCTAAACTTATACTATAGAGCCGTGGTGGCCTCGGGGTTTGAGCAGTCGCCTGCCACACAAGCGACGCTAGTTCGAATCCCAGCGGGGTCTGTACCATAGTTTTTCTAAAAAACTTGTGTACAGTGATTTCACACCACGTGCTTTACGGTGAAGGAAAACATCGTGAGGAAACCTGCATATTTCTGAGAAGTACTTCAAAGACGTATGTATAGTGCCTGAGACGGCGATAGACTCACCATCAGTCACGTTGGCACTTAATCATCTTCGGTGAAAAGTGGGTGTTGTGATAACAACACCTCTTCCTACCCCTTCGGGGAATACAGGCGTGAGTATATGTATGTAGTTAAACTTATACTTTATTATTACAAAACGTCATATCTCTGGCTTTATCCCATACATTGTTGGGGTCGATGTGACGGATCACCTGATTTTTATATGTAGCGACTGACTTTCGTAACCCATTTCGCGAGGAAAATTGGTAATCTGGGTTAAACCAGTTGTCGTACTATAAGCCTCCTACTGGCCTGTAACGATTTCCAAAGATGTTAAATTAGCAACCGGGACCGACGGCTTAACGTATAGTGTATAGTGGCTGAGACGGCGATAGACTATCTGTCACGTTGACACTTGACTATCTTCGGTGAAAAGTGTGTGTTGTTATTACAATACCTCTGACTACCCCTTCGGGGAATAGAAGAGTGTGCATATAATAAATGTATGGAACTTACCAGCTCCTGTATGAGGCTTGCTGTTTGGTCCTTGGTCAGTCCAGAGTATCTGCTCTCTGCATCTTTTTCTACATTTTTTAAGTTGCTCTGTAAATATAAGACGAATTTTAAATACGAAGTAAAGATCTTTTGCATAAAGTCACCATCATGCTCCTGCCCGTATCCTACAATATTTGTGTTTTTCACTTCCATCTAAATATATATAACTCAAAGGCTGACTGACTGACATAGTGATCTATCAAAGCCCAAACCACTGGAAGGATTGGGGTGAAATTTGGCATGCAGGTAGATGTCATGACGTAGGCATCCGCTATGAAAGGATTTTTATTAATTCTACCCCCAAGGGGATAAAATAGGGGATGAAAGTTTAGGCTACTTTTATGGATTGGTATTGTAATGGTCACAGCTAGGTTCACATATATACGCAAGCCATCACAGAAGGGGTAAACAGGTGTGTTGCAACAACAAAATTCACTTTTCACCGAAGATGGACGAAGTGCAAACATGACAGATGGTGAGTCCATTGCCGTTTCAGGCACCAAAAGCAGCCTAATTACTTCTTGTGAACTATCTTTCAGTGAAAATTGGCCCAGAAGTATTATTAGCCGAAACCAACAGACAGAATTTAAAAAAAAAAGTTTTTTGCCGTGGTGGCCCTGAGGTTTGAGCAGTCACCTGCCACGCAAGCGACGCAAGTTGGACTCACAGCGGGGCCTGCACCAATGAGTTTTTCTAAAAAACTTATGTACAGTGATTTCACACCACGTGCTTTACAGTGAAGGAAAACATCGTGAGGAAACCTGCATATTTCTGAGAAGTAATTCAATGACATATGTAAAGTGTCTGAGACGGCGATGGACCCACGCTCTGTCACGTTGGCACTTAATCATCTTCGGTGAAAAGTGGGTGTTGTGATTACAACACCTCTGCCTACCCCTTCGGGGAATACAGGCGTGAGCACTTAAATTGTATTTATCTGTATAGATAGTTAGTAGTAGTAACTAACATTGAGAGTATTAATCTGTTTCTCGAGCTGTGTGACCTTGAGCTCCAACTCCTCGATGGCCATGTCCTTGATCTTCAGCCGGTGGTTCATGTCGGCCTCCATCTGTTGTGAAGCCTCGCGCAGTTCTTGGTACTTGGCTGTGTAATGCGCTTCCAACGCTTTCTTTGCTTCTAGCAGCTGCAACAATTGGGGATGCTTTTCAAATAGATTTATTTTTTGGCAGTATCAAACAATTATTAGAGGAGCTCGTGACACAGTTGCTATTGCGCATAACAATGCCAGTAATTGGATGGGTGACCGCCCGAGTTCCCTCCGTGCCTCGGAGAGCACGTTAAGCCGTCGATCCCGGTTGCCAATTTATAATTTTTGGCAATCGTTACAGGTCGGTCGGAGGCCTAATATAGTCTGACAACTGGTTTAACCCAGATCACAAATTTTCCTCGTTAAAGGGGTTGCAAAGGTCAGATGGCAGTCGCGTCGCATAAAAATCAGGTGATCAGCCACATCGGGTTGAATCAAGTGCCTACCGCAACAATGTATGGGCCAGGGAGATGATGATCAAACAATTATTTCAACAAACGTGTGATAACTCGCGATTAAAAAGACCTTCAAAAAAGGGCAATGGCATAAACAGGGTGTCGGGGAAAATATGACAGCTGTTAAAATGTGATAGGGTATAATTTGAAGAAGCAAATAAAATTCTTATCACAAAAATATCTCCTTCCATTTTCGAGTAATTGACGTTCAAAGTTGACCATATCAAGACCTTATTTTAGCATAAAAATCAGCGGTGACGTAGAGTTATTCACGTGAAATCTAACTACGTTTTTATTTTTTTCTCGCGATTTTCACGAGGGACACTGTATACACAAAGATTAGTATCCTAGTAACCTTTCTCTCCCGTTCAGTGTTCCTGTACCCTCGCAGTCTAAAGTCGTCAGTGGCTCGACTAAGGTCGCCAGCCAAGTTCCTGCATTGTTCAATGCCTTTACTCAGCTTACACTCCAGCTCCTCTCGCTTCGTGGACCACTCTTTCGCTAGCAGTTCTAGGTGATACTCTTCCTTGCGTTTCAACTGGAATAAACAAATATTAATACTTCTATAATACCATGTTGGCCTTGGGATTTGGGCAGTCGCCTGCTACGCAAGTTCGACTCCCAGCGGGGCCTGTACCAATGAGTTTTTCTGAAAACTTATGTGCAATGATTTCAAGCCACGTGCTTTACGGTGAAGGAAAATATTGTGAGGAAACCTGCATATGTCTGAGATGTAATTGATAGACGTATGTATAGAGTTTCACAATATAATAGTCTTTGTTACATATCGAAGCACCCCATGTTCTTCGAGAAGATGTGTGAATCCGAAGGGTGAAGCTAGCGATATAAAACGTAAGTAGGTAGCTAAACTCCTAACCTGACATTTAAACAATTCCTGTTGTTTCTCCTTCCAATCTTCCAGTTCCTCAACAAACCTCTGCATTATGGCATCGCGGTCCATAGACGATAGAGCAAGTTTTACCTTCTCTGGAACACAATGCATTTTCATAAAAACTATGGGAACAATCGGATACAGATAAAACAAAAACATTTCATTTAATTACTAGCTATTACCCGCGACTTTGTCCACATAGTTTAACACTTTGTATGACTTATTTTGCGCCATATGTTAAAATATGTGATAGGTTATACTTTTAGGTAGCTAATAAAATTATAATGACGAAAATATCTTCTTTCGTTTTCGAGTAATTGACGTTTCAATTTGGCCATATCAAGAAGTTATTCACGTGTAACCGGCAGACAGAGACACTTTTTCATTTATTATACTTATATGGACTTTAAGATTTACTCAAAATTGTTCGAAGGTCGTAAATTTCAATACGGTTTCAACAGCAATAGACAGCTTTCATAAGTAGTTATTAAGGTGAATGAAAATTAGAATGATCTATATATATTCAGTTTAGGTATTGGCAAGGCAGATTCAGGAAATTTTCCACTTAGGCAGCATTCCAAAAGTAAATAAAACATTGTAAGCGTACCTTTATCACTGGCGCCAATACAGGTATCACTTTTACTGGTCTCCGGTTTTATCGTGTCACTGGAACAAATTACACTTTTATTGAATGATATTTCCAGTACCCCTATCGCGAGTTTGCCACCGTTTTCGTAATCTATACTCGCTAGCGTCTCCGCCGAATATTAGTATGAGAAATTGTGCAGCGACTCCCAGCGGTGACGTGAAAAACTAAAATATCTCATATAAATATTGCGAGTGACGCTAACGAGTACAGATTACGCAAACTCGTGATAGGGGTAATGAAATGATTTAAGCTGCAAGTTGTGGTTGAATACTAAAGTTGGCGGATCAACACATTTTGAGCCAAAAGGTCAAACGACGTTTGAACTTGTCAAAACTTATACTTGGGTCGTTGCGGGCAAAGTGCGAGATTTATTTTGAGATCGAAACAGCGCCCACAGATGGCTCTGTTTAAATAATTAAGATTCCGCGTTTGACGGTGGCAGTGAGAAAATTCGCACGTGACACTTAAATTAATATATAGTTTTAATAAAGTTTCAGGGGACCGCTATTTCCAAGCTTTTTATTGGCTTCCAATATCTTGTTTTTTGTCTTGCAATCTTAAATCAGTTTATGTAAGCGATTGAACTAAAATTTGGAATGCATGCTAAGCTATGTGACGTCATTCCAATATCCAATATGGCGGATTATCTAAAATGGCGGAGTACTTATTTTTTCTGCACTACCACAGATTGGGCATCGAATGAAAGGGCTTACATACACATACAGAGAATATATACATTTTTAATTAATACAAATCGAAAAACCTTTTTTAAGAAAAATAAGATGTATGTATAGTGCGACGGGCTCACCCTCTGTCACGCTGGCACTTAATCATATTCGCTGAAATGTGGGTATTTTTGGTATAACACCTCTGCATATCCCTTCGGGGACCTTTCTGGGATGGCTTGATTTTTTATAAATAAGGAACTTAGTGTTACCTGTCATTGTGCGTGTGTTGTGTGTCAGGCACGTCCTGTACTTGCACTTGCATATCGCTGGTGGCAGGCTTGGCGGCGGAGGCGAGCAGTCTCTCCTGGCTTAGTGTGAACGACTCACACATCTTCTTAATTAAATCCGCTATCTCATTGGTCGGGAGCACGCTGTCGCCTGCTGCGTTTTTGTATCTGACAATTATTTTAAAAAATCTCAAAATCATCAAACAAGATACCTACAAAAATCTAAATGATAAATTATAAGATAGAAAAAAAGATTCAATATCTTGCAATTCTTAAACCGAACATAAATTGCTGTGCCCAACAGGGTCCATATTGCCAAGCTAATATAAGTCTTAATGGTCAGTACCTACATGCTAGATTAAGAGTATGGCTAAAGCAATAAAATGAAATTTAAATTGAAAATTGAAGCGAGTTTGTGTCGCTATTATTACGATAAACTACATTTAACTTAAAAAAAATATCTTGAATATTTTCAGACTATTTTATATTATTTATCGCGACTTATTTATTCAATATTCAATGTATAAAAAGTCACCTGGCAGTGTTGCTAGCATTCATATTTGTATAAGCGATTCCTCCGAGGTCTTGGTCGAGGTGAGTGCAGCTGCCGCTGCGGAACTGTAGGGTGGCCTCCTGCGGGCCGCGGTCGGCGACGCTTGCCTTCAGCTGGCTCGCACTCCGAGCTGATAACGGGGGACCGGGAACCTGGGTACATATATTTATTATACTTGCAACCGCGAAGGAGGAGACGCTCGTGGCATAACTTAACCCAAGCTTGGATGGGTGACCACTCGACTTCCCTCCGTGCCTTGGAGAGCACGTTAAGCCGTCGGTCCTGTTTGCTAATTTAACATCTTTGGTAACCGTTACAGGTCAGTCGGAGGCCTAAGAGAGTCTGACAACTGTTTTAACCCAGAATACCGTAAAATGTGCTTATGAAGGTCCAGATGGCAGTCGCTTCATATATAAATCAGGTGATCAGCCGCATCGGGTTGAACCAAGTGCCGACCCCAACGAATGGCATAAGGCCAGGAAGATGATGACTTGAAACCGCGGCAGACAAGTGCCTGCTTTGTCTGAGGATAAGTTCAAAGACGTATGTGAAGCGAAAGTTTCTCTACTCGCTACATAGATGGCGCTACTTGCTAACAAATGCAAGTTTGAGTACAAAATACTGAAGTGCATGTCTTCATCAAAGTCGTCTTCATTTCAATAAAAATGTTTTGTTGTTTGAAATTTAATTATTATAATAACTCACCTGCGGCCGAACCCCGAGGTATTTGAGCGACATCTCTACATCCACGTACGGTCTGCGTGCGTCGTGCTTCCCCTTCTCGTCACAGCGCAGTATATAGCATCGCTCGTGTATTGTGAGCGTGTGGTCCGAGTTGCAGAATTTATTTAGAAAGTTACTTAAATCGTTCGTCGGAATCAATTTGCGTAGATCCATGCTACAGATACCTAGGGAAATTTAAATTAATAATTAACATTATTCATGCAGTTTAGGAACCTACTCGCTTTCTCCGCAAAACGAAACTTCCGCCGAAAGTTCGCAAAGTTCCTACCACAGTCCTCATTCGTAATAAAATTACGTTCAAACGATCACGCTAGAAATTTATTTAACGTTTATTTCTAAACCTACCTTAATTAAATTATTAAACGAACGAAAATGTGAGTTTGATACAAACAACAACGATACTGAAACTGCGTATGTTTTCGTTCGATTGCGAAGTTTCGTTTTCGGCACATAATCATTTTGGCTTGCCCCTTAGAGGACCCTTCTAAACTTACCAATGTCAGTATCAGCGGCACACACTCTGGTGACGAGCAGCGGGCATTGTGCGAAGTACGCGCCCAAAGCATCCAGAGTGCAGGCCAGCCGCAGCGACGTGCGCTGGTTGAACTGGGCACTCGCCCCTGCTTCGCCCGTACTCACACCCACTCTAACACACATACAATATCTACGTTTAGAGGAATACTAACTAAATGCAGAAATATGGAGCAGAGTTTCTCCGCTCGCTACATAGATGGCGCCACTCGCTAACAATTGCATAGTTTGAGTGCAAATACTCGAGCATCTAAATCGCGCAGTCTAAGTTCTCGAGCGCGTTGCTGTATACATATATATACAACATTCCACCTAGAACAGTATGACACCCGCTACCCTATGCTGAGGATGAGCATGATCACTCGCTGTCCCTACAAATTCTATTATTATTCTAAAGTAAATGCCATCTAGGTTACCCTTTATAACATTAGCGATCTGCCACTGAAAGTCCTTTTAAAATCGGTCCAGCCGTTTCATACATTAGCCGGTTATATTATTTTTTTATGTAGATACCGTATATGCTTTCATATGCAAACAGACACTTCAATTATATTTATCGGACAGACAGACTTAATTTTACCTATCAGTCATAATTTCATGTGTGAAGACAGTGTATGTGACACAGCAATCCACCTCCTTGATGGAACTGTTCTCCGGCAGCAACTGGTAAGTAACAAGTATATTAATTGCATAAATGTTTCAAACAAATTATAAAGAATATGTATGTAAAATGTTCTAATGTAACTTTTTGACGTTCCAATATTTGAAAGTATTTTGTAAAATCAAATAATTAAGTAATGAATTCATTATGTGTATATAGTAATGATATCTGTGCCCTGATGTTTTACCCGCGTAGTGTTAATTTAATGGGTAACCCGCGAATCCCTAAAGATCATCATTTTTTTTTTCAAATAAAATTAGTCTAATTTACACCTTGTAACATTAGCAATCTGGCAGTGAAATTCCCGTTAAATCGGAACAAACAGATAGACATAGAGAAAAGTTATTAATAGCCTTTTTCTAATCAGTACCGTATATAGTACAGTATATAGTACCGTATATAGTACAGTACAGTATATAGTATATACATTCATATGTATTCTGGAATTACAAACTGACACTTAAATTTTTTAATTATATGTATAGATGTATGGATATCTATTATATATCTAGTCGTGAGTCTAGGGTAGATTATCCAAGATGTTACCAAGTCAATATTGTCGACAGCTCCAATAACAAAGCTGAGTACGAACAGTTGCTTCCCGGTACCAATCTGTATGAGGCCCTCGTCACACATCAACTTCGGCTGTAACTCCGGGGCCGATGCGGTCTTCTTGCTCTCTGCTATGTATTCATCTGACAAGCAACGAGGAAATAATATTAATTATATTTTAAAAAATATGCTGACGCCATCCCAGAATTGTCCTCCCAAAGAGGTAAGTAGAGGTGTTTGAACAACAACACCCACTTTTCACTGAAGATCATTAAGTGCCAACGTGACAGAGAGTGAGTCCATCGCCGTCTCAGGCACTATACGTCATTGAATTACTTTTACATACATACATACATATGCTCACGCCTGTATTCCCCGAAGGGGTAGGCAGAGGTGTTGTTATCACAACACCCACTTTTCACCGAATTTGATTAAGTGCCAACTTGACAGATGGTGAGTCTATCGCCGTCTCAGGCACTATACATACGTCTTTGAATTACTTCTCAGAAATATGCAAGTTTTCTCACGATGTTTTCCTTCACGTAAAGCACGTGGTGTGAAATCACTGTACATAAGTTTTATAGAAAAACTCATTGGTACAGGCCCCGCTGGGATCCGAACTTGCGTCGCTTACATAGTCTTACTATATAGCTGCTATATAAATATTAATAAATACTTACTTAATGTCAGGAGCATGGACTTGACAGGCGGTTGATTGGGTGTCACAGGTGTGGGGTAAGCAATCTCATTGCTGTGGAACATGCGCAGCTCATTCCGCTGTCAATTAATTATACACTTCAGTTGCAATTTGTACTTCATTATACCATCAAAGTATCATTAGATGGCAGTGTGTTACTGGTAATGTTGTGGGCTTGCCTTAACCCTAAAAAAGAGTTTCTATGTGCAAGATGGTGGGGTCCATGGAGCTTACAGGTATATTTTTAGTGATTTATTTTGTATTAAACAAAATTGTTAAAATATTTTGGAAAAGAGTAATTACTCATTCTCTTGTCAGGTTCTTCGGAGTAAAACCAAGAAAAAGAAGATGTATTATCCCGTAATATTATGTAGTTCTGACGATTTGATAGCACTTTGTCAAAAACATTGTGAGGAAACCTGCATATGTCTTAGAAGTAATTCAAAGACATATGTATAGTGCCTGAGCTTGCAATGGACTCACCCTCTGTCACATCATCTTCAGTGAAGTGTGACTTGTTACAACACCTCTGCCTACCCCTGCATATATCTTTGAATTTCTTCTCAGACATGTTGTACATACAAAAACATTAATTCCACTTACCGGTGTCAGGGTATGAACCCTGTCTTCGATGGAGAGGCTCATCATCAGCTGCGGATGGCAGCACTTGCCTTCAGACTTCACTCCCAGGAGCTTATGCCATGTGTACCTGACCTGCAATAGGAAAACTGGAATTTATCACAAAGTCGTTGGATATATTATTATGCAGTATGGTTTGGGAGAAAAAAATTGTATTTATCTGTGTTTGTTTGTAATGCATAAACTCCAAAACTACTGTGCCAATTTCAAAAATTCTTTCACCATTGGAAAGCTACATCATGAGCAAGTAAGATAGGCTTTATTTTATCCCCGTACTCCCACGGGAACGGGAACAACGCAGGTGAAACCACTTGACGTCTGCTAGTGGAAAATAAAGAACATAAATAAATAAAATATGTTGTGAAAACTTATCTTACATCAACAATCTTATTAGTTGGACAAGGTTGTGCTCCAAGCAGGCTGAGTAGGAGATATCCTACTTTATCCTTGCGCCCCTGAGTGCCCACCGTATACACCTCCACTTTAACAGGCACATTCTGCACTCGTAAACTGAAATTAAAATGTGAATGGATATTAATGATGATATCATATCCACTTTTAAAGTTTAAGAACATATATAATAAGTGCAGTATTATGATCAACAAAGACCTTATTATTAGATTTAGCTGCTGTCTGCGACTTCATCCGTGGTTATTTTGGGTGAACGGTAACTTTAACCTGTGATTTGTCTTAACATGCAGCCTTCACCGATAAATGGGCTTTCAATTTCTAACACTGAGATTTTGTCATTTCGTAGTTCCTGATATTAGCAAGCGAGTAAACAAATTCTTCAGCCTTAATTATTAGTATTGATTTCAAAACTTACTTTAAAGTAAGAAATTTGTTACCTGCGAAATCTTCTCTTATCAGCCTCCCAGACTAGTTCAGCATCAAAAACTGGAGTGTGCGAGGGAACAACGGGATCTGTCTCCAAAATGTAGCCATTCAAAGAACCACTCACTACAAATGGGCTCCTCAGAAAACCGAATCCAAGACCTGAAACAAATGATTAGAATTTACACTTCTAGCTGTTGAAAATTATTACTACTTATATCAAATGTAAACCTTCTTTAATATGAAGAACTATTTGAATATTCGGTCCTCGCAATTCGTCCATGTATATTTTTAATTATTAAAGAAAATTATATTCATACAAATTCAAACACAACTGTTTTATTGTAAATAAACATTGGCTTCTAAAATCAAACAGTTTTTGACAATTGACATTTACCTAATGACATAGTACATAGTGTTATTTTTTTAACTACAGATACATGTACTTCAGTCTGGAAAATAAACGCTATGATAATGTAATCTAAAATACGCCTACAATTTTTCTTATACTCTATTATGTATGGACATAAAAAAATCTTACGATGAACTCCCAAGCGACACGCAACAATTTACATCTTTTGGTTTTGGCTTGGTCTCGTATTCTAAAATGTACTCAAACTACACTATAAACTAAACTAAACTATACTTAAATTACTTACAACAACAGCTTATCGTACGTTTCCATATAACTTGTTTCATAATAATTATATGATGACCCATGCAGAAATAATTAATTAGTACTTTAGCAAGGTACCGCATCCATATTTTCTACATGCTGGATGTAGGGAACCGGAAAGAGTAATTATCATACCGGAAATGTAATAGGAATAAATGAACTTCTGACATTTAGTTAGAACTAATTATCAATTGAAAATTGGATAAACTTTGAAGAGCTTTTCAGAAAGTCAGCTATAATTTTATTTCTATTAGATTTTCACTCTCTATCTGATGTTGCACAATAATAATTTTAATAGTTACTTATTTTATTACCAACCAAGTATCATTCATTCTTCTTGGTGTTTATCAAAAAACATTTCACGATAACAATGTCAACCAACCAACAGAACAACAACAAATATATCAGAAACTTACACCTGTGCATAGAAAAACTATATTTTTTTCACAATATTGGTTATTATTAAACTGAGGCTATGAAGAAGTTTTTATATGAATACAAGGCTTTGCGATGCCTTTCCGATACAGATACAAGGTAGGCAGAAACTAAAAAAAATATGTAAATAAACAACCGGAAGGTAGCATATTTATTTCGTAAAATTTAAGGTCTTTTTGTTGAAATCGTTTATCGACTACCCTAAAGAGAACTTATAAATTGCAGTTGAAATAAGTTAGGTCGTATTGAATACAATATAGGGAAACAAGTAAGAGTGAGCGCGGTAGACAGACAAGCGAGGCCCTGGCTGCGCTGACGCCGCCGGACGGATAAAGTGGATCACCGGAGCGCAACGAAAAGTAATTTGTACAAAAAACCAAATTCAGCTCATTGCGAATGGCCGCGTTGTTCGTGATGTTTAGTCTGACCGCACAATATATCGGCGGTCATTGTTGCTAGTCGTTTTTGTTACGATCGGACTTCTAATGCGCCGGTAATGTACCGCGTGCTCCGCGCATCGTCGGACTTTCCGTTTTGCTTGAAAAAAGTTTGTAGAATACTTGCGAATAAGTAATAGTCGTCGTAACTCGTAACTGTAGTCGGCTGGTTATAAGTGCTGTTAGAATATTGGCTGCAAAAAGTGGATTCTCGTGAGGATATGGGAGTTTTCAAGTGGTTGCGTCGGTAAGTCACAATCGCCGCAGTAAGTACCTAAATGTGTATTTTTTGTGTATTTCCATGTAAACTATAGCAATTTAGTTAGATCCTTAATGTGTATGCTTTAAAGCTCTTGTTTGATTGTTGTGTAAATAGTATTTACCTCCCGTTAGCGAGTGATGGTTTTCCAAAAATAAAAATAAACTATCTTCCTTTTTCCAGAGTTGGTTTAGTTTTTATTTTAAAAATATCAATCAAAATTGTAATTTATAATGGGTAAAGTAAATTTTTTTATTAGTTTTAATTTGTAGGTAGGTAGATATCTTAAAATGTCCACAGAGTAATTGACTACCTACCTCTAAACTCCTAATAGGAAAAAATAGCCAACAGGAATTCCTATTAGTTTATTTAATGACAAAGGTCATGCCTATTTCTCAATGGGGATATTATCAACTGTAGCATATTATGTAGGTAGGTAGTTGCACCTAGAATGCTGATTCATCAGAATTGTTCAGAATCCTTTTTATTTGATTTGAATGGAGGCCACCACACAATTGGGCAGCAATGGCCAATGCTCCAATATTGGCCATTGTTGGTGATGCAGTAGGTATTATTGTATGATTATATTATATTGGTTGATGTATGCATTTTGACTAGGTCTCTAATACTGTCAGTTTATTTTACCATTGATACCTGCCTACCAGACCATCTACAGGTAAGAAAGAACTTACCTGTATGAATGTTGATAGTTTTTCAATTAGAGCTTAATAAGATAACAGGGGACTTAGTTCAAATCTGTTGTTGATTTGTAATTTGTGTTTTGGTATTTTAAAATATTATTGACTTTTCAGCTATAAATAGCAAATGAATCCTACATGGGTTGGTAGGTAACTAATTTAGTATTATTACAATTTTAAAATTATATCTCCTGAGTAAGTAGCTAGGTTTCAAGAAATTCCAAAAGGAAGGCTATTTGAATTTATTGAAATTCAATTATGATATAAGAATTTCCTAGATTTCAAATTCAATATGCACCTCTGGTATTAATAAATTCGATTTCTGATAATTTTTATTAGTATGTATAAAAATGTTGTTATTTTTCAAAAGTGGTCTGAATCTTAATATAGTCATAGTAGTAAAATTTATTTCAAGGTGCATATTTATAATGTATGAGAAAATCCTTTAAAATCTTATCCAGTTTACACTTCTCCATGTAAGCACCTCATGATAATTTAATGTTATTTCCCTATAAATATTTCAACTCACACCCCACCCAAGTCCACATAGGTATGTATTATGTATATAAATGGTTGTAGGTATTCTTCTTAGCTTTCAAATACCTATTCTAATGGACAAAGAGCAGGCAGAGAAAGTCAGGCCATAGTCTGCAGAACTGCTCTCATTTCACAGTCCATTTTGAGTAGTCCTTTGTTGAGCCATGTCCAACAACCATGTTGAATCAAACCACAGAATAGGTACCTACCGAATACTTAAAGAGATGCTCTGAGCTTATAGTATGAGCCAACATTACACCAGTATTTTACCTTGTGTCCTGTGTTGTGTAGAAAATGGTTTAAGCGTGTCGTAGTTTTAGTTCTTTCCGAGCAAGATAGGTAGAAAGGTACCGTCCCATCGTCAGTTATGAGCGCTCAGCGAAAATAGAGAGTACAGAAATATAGCGATAGACTCACAAAACTCACGTGCCGTCAGGAGTTATGAACGCAGACCATGAACGCGCAGTCATTTTACGAGTTATATTTTAGGGTTTATTTAGCGCACGTGCGTAAGTCTCTCCACTTCTTTTGATGAGCGCTCAAAACTCGTGATTGCACCTACCTTACCCGGAGGTTAACGAAAGCTGTGATGTGAGAGTTATGGCAGTGGTTTAAGTACGATTCTCAATGAAACTATAAATTATATTAAAGTATAGGTATGGTGTACCAGTGTAGACCAGTTTTCCTTGAGAGCGTGTCTCGAGTGTTGCCCTTTTGTTATGATATGCCTCGTTTCTAAGCCTCTCAGAACATTGAAGATATAACAATGTCTATTTTAAGTTCATAGGTTACTGTAACTTTGACGAACAAGACCTAGTTTGGATCGCAATAGCAGCCTTCAAAAGCAACAATCGTGCTAATATCTACCTTCTCGTATAATATATATCTTCGTACAATGTTTACAATTACTTGAACTTCTCTTTCTTTCTTGATTTCCAAATCTTCCAGTCAAGAATTTTTTCAAGATACCTACCGAAAAACTTGTGGCTCGTGTACCTTACCTTCCTATGATTTAATTCTTTTTCAAAAACAGTTCTCAAATATACGTAAGGTCTAGGTGTTATCGGCTAGCAGAATATTGGCACAATCATAAAATAATTTTTGAATCTTAGGTCTTAAATTATTGCCAATAGGTTTATAGCTAGGTTTTCTAGGTAACACCCTACATTGAAGTACTGCCGTGTTATTGACTAAGGTTTTTCAGCGTCGCACTCGTCATCGATTGTAGGTTTTGAAGATACGAAATTGAACCTTATCTATGTATCAAATTCCTATGATTGAAACCAAAGCTCGTCGTCGAGTTCGACGCTGAGAAACCTTAGTGAATAACGCGGCGGGTGTAAGTTGTAAGAATACATTGCATTACCGAGAAATGGGCTCATCAATTTTACAGTACAACACTTAGCTCGATGTGAAGTTAGCTTTAACAATTCATGGAGGAAGTGAAAGAACATAGGTAATACATCAACACTTGAAGAACCGTGCGCAAAAACTAACGTTTATCTAGCTTCAAATCACGCCGTAAATTTTTATGCGTCATGGTAACATTAAAAGTTCACTCAGAAATA
This sequence comes from Watsonalla binaria, assembly GCA_929442735.1. Lineage (NCBI taxonomy): Eukaryota > Metazoa > Arthropoda > Insecta > Lepidoptera > Drepanidae > Watsonalla > Watsonalla binaria. The sequence continues at coordinate 7,996,000 of OV838932.1, forward strand.
ACTGTAATTAATTTTGTTAATCTCCTCGGAAGCATGCGTGAGAAACGCGGCAGGTAGTTTTCTTTCAAATTTAATTGTGATGAGGGAAACTATGCTAAAAGCTTCTCAATTAATATAATAAGTTTCGAACTAGAACAGTGGGAGCCGCAGTTCCCCAGGCATATCACCGCCTGGTCGGAAGATTTTCCTTTTGCTGGGGAAGAGCATGATCACGCTCTCTCTACACTAGTTAAAAATCCAGTATGATACCTAGGTCCCTTATTCCATATTTATGTGTTTAATATATCTTACCTAAAGTAAATCTTCAAATTAACTTTATACCAAAAAACTGAACCAACGTCTTGTCTGTCAATGGTGAAAAGAACAGAATTCGTCAGTATTTTGTTAGTGTACAAAAAATACCTACATTTTATCGAGCTTTGCTATTCCAAAATACAGTGTTATTTTGAAATGTCTACTTTGTATTTACCTTGTCTCAATCTATGATTAGGAAAACTGTTAAAACTACTTTCAAAATAAACCGTAATAACAATAAATTCTTCTGAGATTTGGGCATCAATAAAATGCATCATTGCTTTTTATTTTACGGTGCAATTCAATGGTTTTAACATTTACCGAAATTGGTAATCTTACACTTCACAATATTGACAAAACAGTTTTGTCTATAAATGTGGATGTCTATAGAAAAACTAAGCAATTTTGGAGGGATTGTGTGAAAGATATGGTCTATGGTCTAGTCTATACCGAAGTAAAAGATAAGAAAAGATTGCACGAGTGGTAAATTTAACATAAGCTGGTCTCAAACAGTAACGTTCAAATTAATTTTTCAACCAAGTGTCACTTTTTAACTGACTTCAAAAAGGAGAAGGTTATCAATTCAATGGTATGTTTTTTGTTGTTTTGACGTCGTCATAAGTAAAAATTAAAACACGAAATTGGGCTGAGCAATCGCCAACGTCCATACCACGTTGAAAACACCGGTTCTCGTCCGATCACCGAAGTTAAGCAACGTCGGGCGTAGTCAGTACTTGGATGGGTGACCGCCTGGGAACACTGCGTGCCGTTGGCTTTTTTTGCAAGTTTTGTTCAAATAACTAGAGATAGAATAAGATTTTCATTGTTCCTCTTTTTACACCCTTAAATTTATTTAAACTGACATGATGTCACAAGTCCAAAATGGAAACAAAATTGGTCAGAGCATTCGCCAACGTCCATACCACGTTGAAAACACCGGTTCTCGTCCGATCACCGAAGTTAAGCAACGTCGGGCGTAGTCAGTACTTGGATGGGTGACCGCCTGGGAACACTGCGTGCCGTTGGCTTTTTTTGCAAGTTTTGTTCAAATAACTAGAGATAGAATAAGATTTTCATTGTTCCTCTTTTTACACCCTTAAATTTATTTAAACTGACATGATGTCACAAGTCCAAAATGGAAACAAAATTGGTCAGAGCATTCGCCAACGTCCATACCACGTTGAAAACACCGGTTCTCGTCCGATCACCGAAGTTAAGCAACGTCGGGCGTAGTCAGTACTTGGATGGGTGACCGCCTGGGAACACTGCGTGCCGTTGACTTTTTTGTCATTTTCAACCGACATCAAAAAGATAAGGAAGTTCTCAATTTGGCTGTATTTTTAAATCAGGCTGCATCTCATGAACCGTGATAGTGAGACAGTTGAAAATTTCACAGATGATTCATTTTGTTGTCGCTATAAAAACAAAATAATATAAACATTTAAGTGGTAGGAACAAACGTAATTTTTTAAGCTCGGTTTTATAATGGTATAGAACCCTTCGTACGCGACTCCGACTCTCACTGAGCCGGTTTTTATTTGATTTCGATGTATTTTTTTAACATCAAGTTCTATTAGATATTCAAAATTAATGCACGTAGTCGCCAAAGTAATACAATAAAATAAAATATCAATTCAAATGTAAAATACAAAAGAGGAATCCCGCATAAATAAGTAATTTATGAGCTCACGACCAACCGATTTGTGCATTAACCGCGACAAAAGAAACACCAATAAAGAATGGCTCTCGTGATTGATACTTCCATTAATTACTTGATCAGTCCAAACTGAAACCTTCCGATGCATTCTATAAAACAGTATTATTGAAATTTCACTTTCACTTCACCAATGGCCAGATACCTATTTGTTGATCGAGGTCGCTCTATTATTTTCTTATTGCCTACCAAATAATCAAAATTGATGGGCAGGCTACTTATTTATGTAAGCATTATCATCGTGTCACTCCGAAATGCTTTCTACTTTAATTATAATATTACGTAACTTATTGTTTGGCCAAATTATATTACCTGTAAGTTCACAGTTGTAAATTGCTACCTTTAATCGCATAATTACATCTCACGTCCGGCGATTAACACCTAGGATATTAAATGCCAGTCTAGATTTTGAAATGAATGCTTTGTCTATACTCTTTATATTAGTTAAAGTAACCAACCGAGCTTATGCTATACTAGACATGGACATGTCTAGAGACTTTTGGGCAATTTTTTATTTTCCATTCTAATTATTTTCCTAATAAAAGGATTTATCCGAAGTATTTATTGTAGAGGCCCCTCTTTTGTAGACTCCCCTAAGCACGGGCCTGGACAAAGATATGAATATACACGTATGTATATATCTATGTATGTATGTATCTCGTGAAATCCTTGGTATGCCGTAAGAATTTTTTTTGGTCCCTGAATCCTAATCATGTATGATTAATTTTATCATTTGTAAAATGTCCCAGGAGTCGCATATTCCTCCATAATTCCGTATTATACTCTACAGTTTTGTTATTATGTTTACTATGCCGTCTAGAGTTGTGAGCGCTGACCTTGAATGCGCAGTTGTTATTTTATGAGCTTGTCAGTATGGCCCTATGCGAATAAAATACATACGCAATTACCCCCACTATTTTAGCTGAGTGCTTATGCCTCTTGAGGGCAGGTGCCTTGCGAACTCAACAGGTGTACAGGTGTGCACCAGTAGAGTGACAAGATTTGTAAAATGTTTCTGAATAAATCAAAATTAACAATCAATCAAAGTAAATGATTCAGATCCATTTCGAAACTTTACAAAGTGCATCACGTATTTGGAGAGATTGAATCTACTCTCGCAGATGAATGTTTCGGTGGAAATATCAAATGTCCGTGCGGCCGGGATAGTTTTTGTTCGACGATCAAATTGCCAAATTGGTAAAAGTGTATCGGCCGTTGATCCCTCTCCGGTTGTCATGATTATAATCGCCTTTTACCTGTTACTTTAGTCGAACATTTGCTCTAGGTATCTAATCTATTGTTGCTCTTTGCATTGACAGTAAAACCTGTTACTATGCGGCACAAGTACTACTATGCGGCAGCCATACTTTCCTAAAGATCGTGCCACTAAGCAATTTTGATACCGAGTAATAACCATTAGCTATTGCGTAGCATTGTAAAACATTTCTCAATTCATTGAATTGAAACTAAACTTAATTGTATACTGTGTACATATAAACAGAAAAACCGTTCCATTGAATATAATATAATAGTAGCAAACGAGCGTTTAGTGGTTGGACAGCGTTGCGTCGGTCGCCGTTGGCCCGCGACACTCCCACGCTTCTGCCTCCGAACAAGCATTACAACTGGCAATCGTGTTTTTTTCTCAAGCCATTGTTAAACATTACCTTAAAATGAGACAGCCGTGCTTGAACTTGTTATGTAACGTCCCATTAAATTTCAATGTCAAAGTGGATAGTGGAAATTGCTTGTTTTGTTCCCAGGGAGCGCGTGACGGTGACCACCAGTCACAGCGTTACTCCCGCGCCCACTGATCCTGCCCAGCACGCGGGAGGGTGTGCTCACAGCCTCACACAAATAGGTACCATACGCACTGAGGAGTACAAACGGGACCTCGCAGAGTTCCAAGCAAGAAGATCCTCCGGTGCTCGAGAGCTCCCTAACACCCCGCTAAAGAAAAAATGTGGGCGGCACTCTCTCCCCGTCTCCTGCACGGATTGCGCCGTACTAGCGTCAGACCACGATACCACTTTCACTTATGAAAAGAAGTCCGCCATGAAGTACAAAAAGAAGCCTAAACGATCTCGCAGCGCGACTCCGGATATGCACCAAGAAAGCTTGCCAAATATTCAATTCCTGTTCCAAAACCAGGTGTTTATGCCCGGTAACCCGTTCCCAGTGACGTCATTTTCGGAGCCACAAAGATGTAGACGTCAATCCAGACAAAGAGTGGTCAGATCACCGGACATGGACTTATTAGTTCAGAAGCATATTGATTTCACGGAGGAAGATCAGACTGACTCGCCGCCTATGTTCTTCAAGAATAACTCGTTGAATTTTGACGTGAAGAACTTTATGGATGGTACAAAGAGTGATGAGGAGGATGAGTTGAAGGCAGCGGGGGACGTGAAGATGTCTAGTCAGGGTGGGAATAAGAATGACAGTGGTGACGTGAAGCTTTGGGAGGTGATGAGCGAACTGAAGCACTTAGACCAGTGGGCAGATGAGCAACTACAGACTCCGGACACTAGTAGATCTGAGGACAGCAGAGTACGTATTTGTACACCTATATATTTATTACACACCATCAAAAATAAAATAAAAATTAAACTTTTTTGGCAACGAACTTAGGTTGGTGGTAGGTACACATCAATTTAAAAATATTTAACAAAATCCTTTTTTTGGTCGTTTATTTTATTTATTTATAGCAGCTGTGTTTTTAGAATTTTATATTACAAAAAAAATAACTATAAATAACTAATGCATCGTCTTATATTCCACATTCATATTCAAAAAATATCGAACCTTTAACAAACCCTTAAAACACTATACCACAGCAATAAATTATAAGTACAATGTTGGGGAAAAAAAGTGTTCTGGGATTTTTAATATTTTTTAATTCGTGCACGTGCAGTGATTTCCTAATTGGCAAACAGCTCATAGTCTCTACCAATGAGCTAAGTAGAAATATTATCGTTTTACAGATATCTGTATACAGAACATATGTGCCCAAGTATAAGGTTTTAACTTGTTTTAACGTTGACGATATCTCCTACGCATTTATATGGGACCGTTAAAAAGCGCCCCAAGCGGCGAGTGTTGGGAGTTTCAACCCCTATGTGGCTGATCACCTGATTTTTATACGAAGCTACTACCATCTGACCTTCGCAACCCCCTTAACGAGGAAAATCTGTGATCTGGTTTAAACCAGTTGTCAGACTATTTTAGGCCTCCGACTGACCTGTAACGATTGCCAAAGATAATAAATTGGCAACCGGGACCGACGGCTCCGAGGTACGGAGGTAGTGAGTGAGAATCTAGGGAATTTGAAGTCTCCGTACAAAAAAAAATTGTCAATAAAGGTTTGAATGTGTCGAAACTTATACTTAGCACTAATCTGAGTAGTATAGAGACTATATACATATTAACGCAAGTGTGGGCGGCACACATGCCTGTATTTAATCGCTCATAGCTCGTAACGAATTTCCCACTATATTTCACATCGCAAAATCAACGAAGTTTTATGTTTTATGGCTACGAACCATTTGCCAATTAAAAATTTATTCAATTAGTACCGCACCGCTGTAAAAGAACGGCTACTAACATGAATATTATTCTCAATTTGTTAATCTATGAGTTGGCCATGCTAAATACAGTTCTGAACATTTATAGGTAGTAGTTACAGGTGTCGTCAAGAGTTTGGGGCGCTCAGCTAAATTAATGGGGATAATTACGCTCATATAACACAAACCCAATAAATGACTACTGCGCAAAGCCAGCGCTCTAAACTCGTGACGTAAGGCATAGGAGCAATGCCGATTGGGTATACTATAAGGTATAAGGTTTTCGGCTGCCTATAATTGTTTTTGGTACTTTTCAAAATCTGATCAAATATGACAGGTACATATTTGATCAGATTTTGAAAAGTACAAAAGTATTAAAGAAAATTACTGCGATCTTTTACAAGGGGAGCTCCGACTTGGAACCCGAGATCCCGTTGTGGCTGTTATGAATTAAAAGTGAACGTTTTTAGAGCGAGACGAGTGCTTACGGTCTGCCGGTGGCGAGCGCGTGCAACCTGAACGTGACTATAGCCCGGGACACCATGTGGAGTAAAGGCAAGTGGGGCGTGGTCCCGGTGCAGATCAAGAAGTTGACCGGGATCACCGTACACCATGTTAGGAAGAAACGGAGCACTGAGATCAACATATTAAGGTAAGGGTTTGCTTGCGAATATGTCTCGCTCTAATACTTATAACCTTTCATAAAAATGTTCACGCCTGTATTCCCCGAAGGTTTAGGCAGAGGTAATATAATAACAACACTTTTCACCTATAATGATTAAGTGCTGACGTGACAGATGGAGAGTCCATCGTTGTCTCAGGCACTATACATATCTTTGAATTACTTCCCAGACATATGCAGGTCACGGTGTTTTCCTTCACCGTAAAGCCTGCGGTGTAAAATCATGAATATAATATGTGATTCCAGGAAGTGCCGGCACCCCAACATAATCCTGCTGATGGGCTTGTACCCGGACGTTCAGAGCAACGTGCACATTATCTGCGAACGATGCGTCGACTCCCTCTTCAATATACTACACGAACAGGTAACTATGTTTATTATGATTATTTATTTTATTTATTTATTCAATAATTAGAACGGCATACAATGCCTATTACACTAATCAGGCACAGGTAATGCAATATACACATAAAATATAATGGAAAAATAAAAACTAAACTTCTTCTCGCAGAACAACATGCACTCTAACAATATCTTGTTCAATCCGCCATCAAACACATCCACAGTAGGGTTAGACTCCAGGAGAGCATTGAGTACAGTCAACGAGCGAGGTATGGGGGACTTAGCACGAGCTACTGTTCGATTATTAACAGGGAAAGTCCCGAAAAACTTAGGAAAAATACTAACACAAGGCGGGATTCGAAACCACGATCGCTTTTTGTGAGAATTAAAGCAAATCGCATCATGCATAAAAATACATAATGACTTTTGTATACTAACTAGATATATTATATAGTCTATAGAGATAAATAAAATTGTAGTGTTTGTTCCTAATTCAAAATTAGCAGCTTTTTACCAAATGCATTTTGAAGTATTCACTGGCAAATAGCTGATGTTGCAAGGAGGAATTTTGGCAATATTTACTTTTTTTAAATAGGGGCAAGTAAAGACACCAATGGAATAATAATTAAGTCTACGCGGGTGAAGCCGCGGGGTGCAGCCAGTTTCAAAATAAAATTGATTAGTCTATTTACTATATCCTCGTAAAAAATATGTAGGTATTGTAGGAACGGCAAAATTTTGAAGACTTCTGGCGATGAATGTGTTAATTCGCCTCTTCTGTGTCTATGCAAAAACTCTGCTCAAATCTTCTTCACTTGTACACAGTTATTGCTAGTGCAAAATTAATTCAGTAACATCATACCGCACTTCTAACATGTGTAATTTTCTATACCACAGTTAGCTAAGGATTCCAGATAACTAATATTTAAACTTGTTTTTTATTTAGTATATTATTGATCACGTTATGAATACAAGTTTATTGCGATGTGATAAATAACTGTCTTCACAATCAAATATCAATCAATCACTACATTATATTCAGAGACAAGTGCTAATCAATTATTATGAATTAATTATAGCCATTGAGTTTTTTTCTGGGAATCAATTCAGTCTAGCAATATTACAATTATCTACCTGATGGTCTAGCGAGCAGTTAGTGTCCGCGGGTTCGATCCCCGTCGAATATGTGCTGTGATATAATATAATATCTAGTTATGTCTCGCGGCTTTACACATGAGATTCATAAAAACTGTGGTACTCGGTGATATTCGTTCCCGTATTTGTAACATTTTCCATTGCTTCGCTCATATTTAGTTTATCATGTTCAACTTCCATTTTTCGATGTTCATTGTATAGATTACGGTCACATACAAAATAATGTCGGTGAGTAGTTGGTCATTTAACGAATAATTTGAGGGTAACTGCGGGAGGAAATAGGCCAGAGTAACAACCTTAACGACTCAATTTCGACACGATAGAGACATATAAACCTATTTAAAAATAAGTCTTATATCATTTCAATTTATGATTCGATGAATTACTTTGTATTTCAGGGGCGTATTCTAAGCGCACAGACGTCAGTCCAATACGCACTGGATATAGCCAATGCGCTCGTGTTCCTGCGAATGCAAGGCTACATCCACACCGGGCTGACCAGTATGAGTATCATGGTGACTAGCCACGACGCTGCCAAACTGGCCGATCTTGGACCCTGTGTTCAGCTGCATAAGGTTCATCAGAAGAAGAAGCGCGCCTACGACATCTATACTCCCGAGCCACAGTATGTTAATATTGATGGTAAGTAATTCTTAGCCTATAACGTAACGTCATACATTCTAATTAGAATATAAAATTGGGCGTTGTAGTTGCCAACGTCCATACCACGTTGAAAACACCGGTTCTCGTCCGATCACCGAAGTTAAGCAACGTCGGGCGTAGTCAGTACTTGGATGGGTGACCGCCTGGGAACACTGCGTGCCGTTGGCTTTTTGCCATTTTTGTTCAAATGAGAGATAGAATAGGATTTTCTTTCTTTTTTTACACTCATTTGAATATTTAAAATGACGTGACGTCACAAATCCAAACCGCAACACAAAATTGGGCATAGCATTCGCCAACGTCCATACCACGTTGAAAACACCGGTTCTCGTCCGATCACCGAAGTTAAGCAACGTCGGGCGTAGTCAGTACTTGGATGGGTGACCGCCTGGGAACACTGCGTGCCGTTGGCTTTTTGTTTTATTTTAAGATATTGATTCAATGAATTTATTTTCTGGTCGGCTATTTTATTCTTACATTTTTCATTAATTCACATAATACAGACTTCTTTATAGTATATAATTCGAACAAACTACGCCACCTATCGGCGAGGAACGTTGGATGTTTCAATAAACCTAACTAAACTCTTGAGTTAATACTACAATTCGTAAGTAGATGGCGCTGAAATGAGATACATTTTGGTTAGACTGTTAACATTTATCAATTTTAAAAATCATAAGTGATAACAATTTCTTGGATCGTCAAAAAATTCTGGCAAAGCTAAAAATCCAGGTAAAGTCCAGTATTGAGTCATAAACGCGCACCTTGAATGCGCTGTCGTCATTTGATAAGTATTTTTCTGGTATGTTCTATATATGGCGCGAGGCGAATAGAAACCCCACTATTTTCCCTAGGCGCTCATAACTCATGGTACCAGTACATGATCATAAAGGTTTCTAGCCTATTTCATTCCTTATACTAACATATGATCAAACCTTTTTATATTAAGTACTATGTATGCGTCTTATACTGTAATAAGGATTCTAATTGTTATTCTACTAAACCTTTCTTATTGCCATATCACAAATTTAAATTGAAAAGCAATATCTGATATAGGCAAATATTGAATGTTTTTGTTGTGCTCATTTGTCTATCTGCCTATAGTATGACGGCACAATCTGAATAGGACCACAACATTGGGTCGAACAATCGCCAACGTCCATACCACGTTGAAAACACCGGTTCTCGTCCGATCACCGAAGTTAAGCAACGTCGGGCGTAGTCAGTACTTGGATGGGTGACCGCCTGGGAACACTGCGTGCCGTTGGCTTTTTGCCATTTTTGTTCGAATAACTAGAGATAGAATTAGATTTTAATTGTTCCTCTTTTTACACTCTTAAATTTATTTAAAATTACATGACGTTACAAGGCTAAAATGGAAACAAAATTGGGCTCAGCAGTCGCCAACGTCCATACCACGTTGAAAACACCGGTTCTCGTCCGATCACCGAAGTTAAGCAACGTCGGGCGTAGTCAGTACTTGGATGGGTGACCGCCTGGGAACACTGCGTGCCGTTGGCTTTTTGCCATTTATTGTTCAAATAACGAAAGATAGAATGTGGGGCTTAACTCCGAATTATGATACCTACTTAACAATTCCTTTAATATTTTAATATGACGTGACGTCACAAATCTGAATTGAAGCACATAATTGGGCAGAGCATTCGCCAACGTCCATACCACGTTGAAAACACCGGTTCTCGTCCGATCACCGAAGTTAAGCAACGTCGGGCGTAGTCAGTACTTGGACGGGTGACCGCCTGGGAACACTGCGTGCCGTTGGCTTTTTGCCATTTATTGTTCAAATAACGAAAGTAGAATATGGGGTTTTACTTAAAATATTAATAGCTATTTAACAATCCGTTTAATATTTTAATATGACGTGACGTCACAAACCTGAATGTGAGCACAAAATTAGTCGGAGCATGCGCCAACGTCCATACCACGTTGAAAACACCGGTTCTCGTCCGATCACCGAAGTTAAGCAACGTCGGGCGTAGTCAGTACTTGGATGGGTGACCGCCTGGGAACACTGCGTGCCGTTGGCTTTTTGTTATATTATAATTTAACAAACAGTGACTAGCGCCACCTATCGGCGAGGAACGTAATACAGTGGATGTTTCGCTAAACCTTGCAAAACTCTGAGTTATTTCTACTATTCGTATGTAGATGGCGTTGAAATGGAATACAGTTTGGTAGACAGTTTTCATTTATCTATTTTAATAAACTTAAGTCATAATACATTCTTGGATAGTCAAAGATCTCCGCAAAGCTAAAAATACAGGTAAAGTCCCGTATCGGGTTATGAACGTGTACCTTAAATGCGCCGTGGTAATTTTATGACATGACGAGTTTCTTGCCGGTTCTTCTCAAGAGGCTCGTTTCTGAACTGGTGGTCAAGTCTTCGACGTCCATAAGTGCCTTACCAGGGCCTAAACTGAATAAATCAAATACAAACTGAATTAATAAGGTATGTGTAGCCGCGAGGTGAATACAAACATGCGCAGTAACGCTGCGGGCTTATAACTCGTGATGGCACCTGCTGCACATGTTCATGTTGATTTCTAGCCAGTTAAATTACTTATACAAACAGTTAATTAAACTTTTATGTATTTAGAATGCTTCAAATACATTCACTATGTATGCAACTTATACTGTAATAAGGATTGCAACTACTATTCTTATAAAGATTTCGTATGAGCATCAAGGTACAACCACATGCAGGCGCCCGACGCTCGTTTCCAGCTAAAAATGTGGTCACGTGACCCCATTTTAAATTTCACGCGACTCAAAAAGGAACTACGTCATGCAGCCGCTCCAATCACGTATCGCTACATATCACATGTCACCACATTTGTCGCTTGAAACGAGCGTCGAGCGGCTTACATCACGTTGCATCATTACATCACAAATTTAAATTGAAAAGCAATATCGAATACAGATTGTTTTTGGTTACACTCTTTTGTCTTTCTGCCTGTAGTGTGACGTCACAGCTCTGATTGTGACCACAAAATTTGACATGTAATGTGCCAACGTCCATACCACGTTGAAAACACCGGTTCTCGTCCGATCACCGAAGTTAAGCAACGTCGGGCGTAGTCAGTACTTGGATGGGTGACCGCCTGGGAACACTGCGTGCCGTTGGCTTTTTGCCATTTATTTTTGTTCAAATAATGAAAGATAGAATGTGTGGTATATTTTCGAATTTTACTAGCTACTTAACAATCATTTTATTATTTTAATATAACGTGACGTCACAAACCTGAATGTGAACACAAAATTGGGTAGAGCATTCGCCAACGTCCATACCACGTTGAAAACACCGGTTCTCGTCCGATCACCGAAGTTAAGCAACGTCGGGCGTAGTCAGTACTTGGATGGGTGACCGCCTGGGAACACTGCGTGCCGTTGGCTTTTTGCCATTTTTTACGTGTAATTTTTTTTATCTAATTTTTAATTTTATGGTCTGTAATAATCGTTACGTTTTTATATTGCAGCTCATAATAGATCTCTAAAGTAGATAAAATTATACAGAAGAATCTGAAGAACGCCATGCACCAGTGTTCGGAACCTGAAGTGGACTGATTATCGTACCAGGGGCTGGCAGGGGCGTAAAATTATCGTACACGGATCGAAATTATCGTACTTTTTAGGATAATGTCTATTATAGATAAATAAATCGTATAAAATGTAATATTAATGTGCATGCAAGTATTAATCAAAATTTTGCTGCTCTAGAAAATGACCATCTTTTTTTTTTAGAAATAGACATAATATTTATTCACATGAAATATGGTACAATCTGCGTACGATAACGTACGATGTACGATAGCAATATGCTGTCGTACATCGTACGTAGGCACAAAATTATCGTATGTGTACGATAATTATCGTACGGTTCCGAACACTGCCATGCACTTGAAAAATATTTTCTTTGCTATTTCATAATAAATTTAGGTACATTCTGAAGACGTCATAAATCCGAATGAAAACTCAAAATTGTGTACAGCATTCGCCAACGTCCATACCACGTTGAAAACACCGGTTCTCGTCCGATCACCGAAGTTAAACAACGTCGGGCGTAGTCAGTACTTGGATGGGTGACCGCCTGGGAACACTGCGTGTCGTTGGCTTTTTGTTATATATTATTACATTTGAATTGAATTGATACTAAAGAAATAATATTTTTAACATCCACGATTTAAAAAAAATTTAAAATTCTCAACGGATTTACGAAATGCAATTTTGGACGCAGTCCGAATTTGGATCGGTGACCCGACTCGGCATACGTGCGGTTCCAGCTCATTTTCAACATTAAATTTCTCCCGCAGGCACACGAAGCTTGAACACGGCTGAAAGCGAACCTCTAATATCCGAACACCCTTCAGAAGTATACATGAGCGAGCAAGCTGTATGTAAAAACTACAAGATATACAAGGAGTGTGAGTCCTACCATTGGCAAGCGCCGGAATTATTCACTCCTGATGATGATGGATTGGTGTACCCTTGTTCCAAGAGCGATGTGTACTCACTCTGTCTGATACTAATGGAGAGTTGCAATGGTAAGGGTCGTGACTGTAAGACCTACTAAATTATACTGATCAAGATAGTTTTTGATTCAAATTAGATATGAATATTTAAATATAGGCTCTAGACTTTTGAGGCGCACTTTTTTGTTACAGAACATCAGCAGGTGGTACATGCCTATCAATCTATACAAATAAATAAAATTGAAGTATCTGTTTGTACATACATTACATACATAATGCTCACGCCTGTATCCCATGGGGGTAGGTGGAGACCACCATTTGCCCCATGCTATGCATATACTTACATACTTCTTTCGCTTCATCCATATTCATGCATTTCTTCATACACTTTCTTTGGTTACCAGTGCTCTGAATTTGACCTTTCTGAAAAATGTCTGTATGTAATTCCAAAATAACGGCTTTTACTAAATGCATATGATAGTAAATATATAGTACTTGCATAAAAAAACAATTATTAAATTTTATCTCTTGTCTGTCTGTTTGTTCCGGCTAATCTCGGAAACGGCTGGACCAATATTACCGAGACTTTTACTGGTATTCGTAGGCTATTATTAAAAAAAAAATAGGGTTCCACAGGTCACCCATGAAATTAAGTTGACGCGGGTGAAGTCGCAGGGCACAGCTAGTCATAAATAAAGATCTAATAATGTACTTCCAGCTACCATACCGTCGAAGGACCTATCATATGATCAGCTGAAGGAGCAATACACCTTGTGGAAGTCAGGGGTGGTGTTACCACTGGATGGAACGTATCCTGGGTGCTTGCTGGCGTTGCTGCAGTCAGGGCTGAAGATGCTGAGGATCGACCGCATGGACTTGGAAACATTACAGACCACGCTGCAATCTGTTAAGGTAAATATTTATAAGACTCCACCATTGGTCTAGTGGTTAGTATATCTGACTACTACTTTGTGTCGCGGTTTCGATTCTCGCGTCAGGGCAAATATTTGATGTGACGAGTAATTTGTGTTTGCCTCGGGTCTAGGTGTTTCCTATAAATCTATACATCGATGCAAATGAGTAAAATTGAAGTATCTGTTTGTAATTCCAAATGCAAAACTTTTCATAAATGCATATGAAAGTATATAAGTATGATACTCGTACAAAAAAAAACAATAAATTTTTTTTCTCTGTCTGTGTGTTTGATCCGTCTAAACTAACGGAGCTTACACTGGCAGAAAGCTAATGTTACAAGGCGTAATTAAGACTTTTATTAAAAAAAACAGCCTTCCTCGCGCCACCCATGAAATGAAGTTGAAACCGCGGGGAACAGCTAATTATAAGTATATATTTACTTGTATGTAATATATCCGTTGTCTAGTATGTCCGGCATTTGAATTTTGTGTGGTTTTGAGGGTTTGAGTTTTGAGTGGTTTTATCGAAATTACCTCAACCTTACCTGTAGCCAGTAATTGGATGGGTGACCGCCCGAGTGCTCTCCGTGCCTCGGAGAGCACGTTAAGCCGTCGGTCATTTTTGCCAATTTATCATCTTTCAGTCAGGCAGCCATTACATGTGCGTCGGAGGCCTAAAATAGTCTGACAACTGATTTAACCCAGATCATAGATTTCACTCGTTAAACGGGTTGCGAAAGTCAGATGGCAGTCGCTTCGTATAAAAATCAAGTGATAAGCCACATCGGGTTAAATCAAGTGCCGACCCCAACAGTGTATGGGATAAGGCCAGGGAGATGATGGGTTTATCGAAATTCTACTCCTAAAGGGTTGAAAGTTTGCCTGGAAAAACTTCCACGCAGGCGAACAGCTGTGTTATTGACAACAATCGCTAGGTACCTGTCTTTATTTGGTATCGGATCATTACAACATAATTGATGGTGTCTCATAATGGTCTTTTCAAACATGATCACAAAATGTTGGATCACCGTCGCCAACGTCCATACCACGTTGAAAACACCGGTTCTCGTCCGATCACCGAAGTTAAGCAACGTCGGGCGTAGTCAGTACTTGGATGGGTGACCGCCTGGGAACACTGCGTGCCGTTGGCTTTTTGCCATTTATTTTTGTTCAAATAACGAAAGATAGAATATGTGGTATATTTTCGAATTTTAATAGCTACTTAACAATTCTTCTAATATTTTAATATGACGTGACGTCACAAATCTGAATTGAAGCACAAGATTGGTCAGAGCATTCGCCAACGTCCATACCACGTTGAAAACACCGGTTCTCGTCCGATCACCGAAGTTAAGCAACGTCGGGCGTAGTCAGTACTTGGATGGGTGACCGCCTGGGAACACTGCGTGCCGTTGGCTTTTTGCCATTTATTGTTCAAATAACGAAAGTAGAATATGGGGTTTTACTTAAAATATTAATAGCTATTTAACAATCCGTTTAATATTTTAATATGACGTGACGTCACAAACCTGAATGTGAGCACAAAATTAGTCGGAGCATGCGCCAACGTCCATACCACGTTGAAAACACCGGTTCTCGTCCGATCACCGAAGTTAAGCAACGTCGGGCGTAGTCAGTACTTGGATGGGTGACCGCCTGGGAACACTGCGTGCCGTTGGCTTTTTGCTTCTATTGCATCGATTCTCACTCAAGATAGGTTTTTATTATGGATCTGATATTTTAGTCGTAGTCAGTTCTTGTTATTTAAGTTGACACTTAAATCTAAATTTATATGGAAGTAAATATCATACCAGTAGCGCCACCTGTCGGTTTAGGCGGTATACAGCACGGTCAGTAGTTGTTAAAAAAACTCTGTTGCGCTCATCATAGATGGCGCTACACGTTCCTCTAGATTTTTTCCAGTTTTATACTAGTTTCAATGTTAAAACTTTGAAAGACTCATTTTTGTCGTATCTTGGAACTTAATTTTGATATATTTCCAGTGAGAATGCAAAATATGGCACCAGTGAGCTGGTATGACCTTGATGGTGGGTTTGGTAGCATTTAGCAGACACTTTTAATGACTAATAATTAACCCAAGTTGGAGAGTTGAATTTCTTTACTGTTAAAAGGTTTCTTTAGGTATCAACCAAAAGGATACTAACATATTTACGATATTAATTATAGGAACAATAGGGTGATATTCATTTACCTTAATTATTATCTTAATTGACATCATGCTGAAATAAATCCTACAAAAAATAATGATGTATTATTTTCACAGAGCAGTCTGGATGATCTTGGCTATATAATAATACCAGCTCGGCTGCCGACGAAGAAGTCTGACTTCAGTTCCACCGCGTGGGACACCACCTCGCCGACAGACTCTGACTGCCTCAGCCCCCAGAACTTCCAACACAAAGCCGTTATCCACGACGCTAGAGACAGCACCGAGAGCGAAAAGGAATGCAGCACAAGTAACAACAGCCCTCTCTACGAAACCATAAGGAAAACACACTCCAAAATAGTATGCTCCGTCCCAGAACAATGCTATATATCCGACGAAGACCATGATGAGCCAAAACCTATTCTCCAATACGAATTACTCCCAGAAAAAGACTATTCCAGCGCCTGCTCCACGCCTATAGCAAAGATACGCGCTCGTATCAAAGACATAGCCACACCAGGCGTTCTACACAAAAGCGATTCCACCGAATACTGTAGCATTCTAAGCCCTAATCGTACAAACAATTTTACACTCAATGACAATACCTCTAAGGAATACAATTGCGGAGACCGATCAACGGCGAAACTCAGCAGAAGCTTCACGCCGAAATCATACAAGCCTCTTCACATTAAAGTGCCTGAATATAATTTGGACTCTATTAAGCCTTTACTGAAGGATCAAAATAGCATGGAGCGGTCGTCGTACAATTTTGATATAAAAAATTACAGTTTGCCGACGACTCCAATAGCTCGAAGTAACAAACTGAGGAGGAACGCTTGGCTGTCGGGGGACCTTGATGTGGTTGAGAGATGTGCGGCGAAACTGATAGAAAACGTTTCGAAATTACAAAATAACCAAGGTATGCCAATTCTCCGTATGTATACCAATGGGCTTCTGAAAACTTATTTCTAACGTTGGTACGTAATTATCTTTCTGAAATCTACGAATGTATAGAATGTTTTCGTTTGTTATTCTTCAAATCTTTGTCATGATATGACGTCATGACTCCGATTTGGAACACAAAATTAAGCTTGGCTATCGCCAACGTCCATACCACGTTGAAAACACCGGTTCTCGTCCGATCACCGAAGTTAAGCAACGTCGGGCGTAGTCAGTACTTGGATGGGTGACCGCCTGGGAACACTGCGTGCCGTTGGCTTTTTGCCATTTATTGTTCAAATAACGAAAGTAGAATATGGGGCTTTACTTAAAATATTAATAGCTATTTAACAATCCGTTTAATATTTTAATATGACGTGACGTCACAAACCTGAATGTGAGCACAAAATTAGTCGGAGCATGCGCCAACGTCCATACCACGTTGAAAACACCGGTTCTCGTCCGATCACCGAAGTTAAGCAACGTCGGGCGTAGTCAGTACTTGGATGGGTGACCGCCTGGGAACACTGCGTGCCGTTGGCTTTTTGCTATTTTTGTTCAAATAACGAAAGATAGAATGTGGGGCTTAACTCCGAATTTTAATAGCTACTTAACAATCCCTTTAATATTTTAATATGACGTGACGTCACAAATCTGAATTGAAGCACCAAATTGGTCTGAGCAGTCGCCAAAGTCCATACCACGTTGAAAACACCGGTTCTCGTCCGATCACCGAAGTTAAGCAACGTCGGGCGTAGTCAGTACTTGGATGGGTGACCGCCTGGGAACACTGCGTGCCGTTGGCTTTTTGCTATTTTTGTTGAAATAACCAAAGATAGAATGTGGGGCTTAACTCCGAATTTTAATAGCTACTTAACAATCCCTTTAATATTTTAATATGACGTGACGTCACAAATCTGAATTGAAGCACCAAATTGGTCAGAGCAGTCGCCAACGTCCATACGTTAAGCTAAGCTAAGCGAAGTTAAGCAACGTCGGGCGTAGTCAGTACTTGGATGGGTGACCGCCTGGGAACACTGCGTGCCGTTGGCTTTTGCTTAATTTTTCGGTTGGGGAACAAGAAATTTCGCATACTCCAATCTAATTTAATTGTAATAGATTCAACCAAAGCTTCGTCAGATCCGGATGTGCCAATGAATTCTCCAACAAGCCATGCAAACACTTCGGGGATCCCATCACCTTCTCACGACATCGTGGAGCCGCGCAGCCTTGATACCTTGAGGGATAGTTTTACTGGACTACGAAGGTGAGACATTATTTATAAAATTAGAATAATCTTATAGTAGTATAGCAATTTGTGTCTCCTAATTAATTTGAATAATTTAAAGTAATATAATTGAATCCCATAGTCGCTAAGCAGTAAGCATAGCTGATCAGCGGTGCTATTCCCTAACTTTTGAGTGATAATCACTTTGCAAAGTGTACAACGATCAAGTGTCAAACAGGCGTTTTTGACAGATTTGGTATTCCCTAACATCAGTGTCTAACTAAAATGACGTCACGAGTGGCTAACCGATTTGATAGCCACCGTAACCATTTTTGACAGGAGTTTATGTATCGATAAATCAAAAGTTGCGATTTTGTAAGCAAAGTGTACAACGAATTGGTACTTATTTGATGCGCACTTGAATTGTTCATAGCCACTATCGAAGAGTAGTGTTTTATAGATCGCAACCGATGAGCACTATTATCCGACCGAAGATGGGAGTTAGTTAATGTTTCTATATGTGAAGCAATTTCCGACCACTTCGATTTGGAAACTTTTACTAAGCGGTTCACACACTACAAATTTATTGTTTTGTGTTACGAGACTTCAGTGTTTATAAAATGTATCACGTAAAGTGTAAATAAAATTGTAATACTTTCTAGTTTACCGTTTTGAATTTTTGTAATCTAGAAAAGTATAGAATGATCTAGATTTGGATTTAAGAAGGAATCAAAGAAGAAACTGATTTAAGTAAGAAGATAAAGTGATACATCAAATCAAATTGCTAAGAATGCTAGAGGCCAGAGGGATTTATAGTGATGTTGGCCAATTTTCGCTCTAAGGCCAACAAGATCTATGAGAACTGTCTAATCGAAAAACTGCCGACCCAATGAACACTACATAATACTTTCTATGTAAGAATTTAAAGTAAGTATATCTTTCTACAGTAGGAATGATATGATGCAGCCCGTGTTGGTTGGACTAAATAAAGTAAATAGACTAGGTGTTGTTAACTATATGATTTATATTACATCCAAAACCTTAGTACTTAAAATTTAAAATTCAAAGTATCTTTATTTGATTAGACTTCTTACAAAGTACTTTCAAATCGTCAGAAGGACACAAAATACATTATACATGATTATAAATGTTACCACCGGGTTCGGAAGGTTGCTTTTGTTGAGAAGAACCCGGCAAGAAACTCAACAATTAATCCTTTAAAAATATATATATATTATACAATGTTTTTGGTTACAGTATTTATATCTCATGAATATAAGCCCATGGACACAGTTCAAATGCTCAATTGTCAAATATAATGCAGGCATATAAAAACAAACAAGATAATTTAGAGTGTATTATATTTCTGTCTATAATGATAATACTTTTACAGGAGATTCCCATTATTTTCTGTGGCTGTGGATTTGATGAGAGATGACATTAACATGTTGTGCTGCTGGCCAGCAGTGACTTCCCCAGCCGATAATGGTGTGCAGAGCGCTGCTGAGAGCTGCAATGTTCTGAAATTATAATACATATATATTATGCTATTTATTGTTTTAATCCACCTACTCTGTCCTTGAAGGGAAAATATGGTTAGATATAGTAAATAATAAATGATTATGCCCTACAAGAATAAACATTCTGTTTTTTCTAAATTTTTTAAACTCAACAGAAACAGATAATCACGGTTTCTGTGTATAGTTAATATCTTTAATTTTTGCGGGCTGTTCAATAAAATTTTCTGAATGATTATAATGAAAATGTACTTTGTAGTGATCAATACTGAGTTACAAGGGCTTACATTATTGGCTCTGCAATCCTGTGTTAATACTTCTTAATATCTTAATGTAGATTGGTCACTAAGTAATTTTTTCTTTCTCAGCATTCTTTAGCATTCTCATTGGTTTCGGTATAAGTATATTGGCATAGGTTATCTAGAAGTAAAAGCTAACATTAAACCTAATCACTCCAATGTAAAGAATGTAAAGATCATGTTATAATCATACTATTGACTGTTCAATCAAGACTTATGTATAAAAAGTAAAAACAACATAAAAACCTACCTGCATCATTCCACACAATGTCCCAGTCTCTTACTTTACTTACTTTTCACGCTTTATCTTAAATCCTTTGAAATAGGAATAAACGTACATTCTTAAAACCAATACGTTTATAATGAGAACATAAGCTGTAAATTCGTATTTACAGATTATGTTCTCATTATAAACGTAAAAAATATTTTCGTAAATATGAATTCCATGTTAATTTGTTTACATAAACCGTTCAAATTAAATTTCCTTCAAAAAGTACTATTTACAGCTTATATTGTGATATTAATATTAGTCGCATAATATCGATAAGATTCTAGAGGTGTCAAGAGGTGCTTTGATAGGCACCGTAGAAAGGCTGATAGGCACCGTAAGTTGATAGGCACTGAAGGGTTACGCGATCGCTATAGTGCGGACTTCACGGTGGACAACGATTATCAGTGTACAACAAATGTCAGTGAACAACAAAGTTAGCGAATAGGGGGGCAGGTCTACTTGACCTCTAGATAAATTAAACAGTATAAGGTGTTACATTTACCATACTAACTTCTACCCGCGAATTCGTCCGCGTGGAATACTTACTTGCTAACGCTAACTTTAACCCGTGACTTGTCTTAGCTCGTATCATACGTATATTCTAATACTGAAAGAATATAAAAATTTGGACCCGTCCCTGATAGCGCGTTCAAACAAACAAACTCTACAGCTCTACATATTAGTATAGATATAAATCGATCTTTGCATGTTTGTGTTTATAAAGTTTTTTTTTTGTAGATTGTGTTACTTTGGAAATACACTTGTTTCATTATTGATACTCACTGACTTGAATATTAGAGTTTGACAACAAATTATTATAATTATTTTGTATGCTGTGTCCATAAAGGTAGCAGCATAGCAGTGTGGAGTAGTTTGGTGGTACAAGGTCTTGGGTTCTATCCTTGGGTCAGGCAAAGTGTTATTAGGTTTTTCCATCTGTAATTTTCCAGTAGCATACTTGAGTCTAGATTAGTACCCGGTTGATGGTAATAGGCTTGACCACTATTATAATATCTGGCAAAATGTAGGTGTACTATTTTTGAAATTCAAGTTCAAACTCAAAAATGTCTTTATTTGATGAGACTTTCAGAAATAAAAAAATATGCTCACGCCATCCCAGAAGGGTGTCCGAAGGGGTAAGCTGAGGTGTAACAACAACACCCACATTTCACCGAATATGATTAAGTGCCAACGTAACGGAGCCTATCGCCGTCTAAGGCACTCAGTAATTACTCTTTTCAAAAAATATTATACCATTTTTTTACTTAAATACTAAGACAATCACATGAGAAATATACGCCCATGAACATAGTTCCAATGCACTTATAAGTATACGGGCGTGATCATAGGTCATGTTGTCCTACGTTTCAGTTAATTTTTCAAACAATACTTTCGAATTTCCTACAGAACGGAGCCTCCGCTAGATTTCTCATCACCGGAAACAGACGAACACAGTCGAGAACGCACGAACTCTTGGTCGCCGAAGACTTCGCAAGACACCGCTAGCTCTAAGTACAAAGTGGAGGATGAGATATTAGCCAAGTTGAACGTGAAGCCACTGGTCGCGATCCACGAGAGGTGGATATACGAGGCTAATAGGAAAACTGGCCGGTCTATGTCATTGCCTGATGATAACAGGTGAGGAATAAGGATATATGCCAGCTGAGTTTCAGAAGGCTAGATTCCGAACCGGTGATAAATTCTTCGACATTCATAAATGCCTTACCAGGGTCTAAACTGAATAAATCATTTTCATTTTAATTTGTTATTAAATTTATATATATTTTTTATGTTATGAAGCATCTACAAATAGTTCTCGATTCTTGGGGTGACGTCAGTGTCAGGTATGCGTTTTCTGTACATGTGAAATGTTTCCCATAATTTTAATTTCTCTTATTATTGAAATCTTGGCATGACGTAACGAATTAATATCAAAACACAAAATTGGACAGAGCATTCGCCAACGTCCATACCACGTTGAAAACACCGGTTCTCGTCCGATCACCGAAGTTAAGCAACGTCGGGCGTAGTCAGTACTTGGATGGGTGACCGCCTGGGAACACTGCGTGCCGTTGGCTTTTTGCCATTTATTGTTCAAATAACGAAAGATAGAATGTGTGGTTAAACTCCGAATTTTAATAGCTATTCCATAATTATTTTAATATGACGTGACGTCACAAATCTGAATTGAAGCACACAATTGGTCCGAGCATTCGCCAACGTCCATACCACGTTGAAAACACCGGTTCTCGTCCGATCACCGAAGTTAAGCAACGTCGGGCGTAGTCAGTACTTGGATGGGTGACCGCCTGGGAACACTGCGTGCCGTTGGCTTTTTGCTGCCTTAGTTGTAATCTTTTTGCACATATACAAATCATGTTTGTTCAATGAGTTTTGGTTTGACCTTTTTTTATATTTCAGATCCCAAGTACCGGCCGTGAAGCCAGCTTCCCACTGTGTAGATACACTTCAAAACTCTCTCCCGCAATTGAACATGAAACGTGGCTCGGCGAAATGTTTCCGTGCTCGCCCGCCTTCACCCAGCAATAGCAAAAACGGTCAGTTCATACAAATATAATGTGTTCCACTTACATATATTGGTGGTGGCTTGACTTATATGACCAATGAGTACCTTTACTTTGTCCAGCAAAATATAAGAAACCCTGTGGCTTCGTAATCTGTACTCAAATAATAAAGAGAAAATATTTGTATAATATCTAATATAAAAAAATTCCATGTCACAATGTCAGTTACCGTACTCCTCTGAAACGGCTTTACCTATTTTTACCAAATTTTATATGCGTATTCAGTAGTTCTGAGAATCGGCTACTATTTTCCATACCCCTAAGAGATTAGGGTGACCACCCCAAAAAAAAATATGGCAATACAACGTTTGCCGGGCACAGCTAGTGTATTATAAACTTTAACTGGCCCGATTTGAATATTTGTTGAATCATAGGTTACTACATTATCAGCGAGTAATATAAGCAAAATTTTATCCCTATACTCCCACGGGCACGAGAACGACGTATCTAGTTTGGATGCATAAGGTGCAACCACATGCAGCCGCCCGACCCTCGTTTCTAGCGACAAATTTGGTCACGTGACCCCATTTAAAATTTCCCGCGACTAAAAAAGGAACTACGTCATGCAGCCGATCCAATCACGTATCGCTACATATCACGTGACCCCATTCAAAATTTCCCGCCTCTAAAAAAGGAACTACTCCATGCAGCCGCTCCAATCACGTATCGCTATATATCACGTGACCACATTTGTCGCTGGAAACGAGCGTCGAGTGGCTGCATAAGGCCGCGCCTTTAACGTTAGTTATCGTTTGTTGGACAAAGTATTAAGGTTACGGTTACAGTAATTTTGTTATAGCATTGAATTATCTAATTTGTTTTCAAACTCATGATGCTATAGTTTTATCATACTAAAAATGGTATTTTGGTTTTTCTTCTGCACTAATGCTACGTCAGGAAATATTAATTTGACTTTAAGACAATAGTTGCAATTTAATTTTAGTACTGCATACATATTAATAACTGTTATGTATTTATGGTGTTGGGCTGTTTAAACTAAATAAAATTTACTTAATTAAAAATGGCTTTTATTTGTACACATTAAAGTTGAATTTTGTATACACTCTATCCTGACAAGAGTTGCGGAAGGTCTTGGCTACATATCCAGCTTAAGCATTCCCAGTATAAATAGACCTCGCACTGTTTACGGCATCCTTACGATAATAGGTCAGCGCGGTAAAGGCGGTGAAGGCGACGTCGGTTGTAAAGATACAATATTGAACTTTATCCTGTATGTATTATGTTTCAATTTCGCAATCGATAAATATTACAGAAAACATAGCTGTTGTTTTTTGGGAATTGATGTGTACATACCCAAATACGTCATTAGTACTGTGACGTCTAACAAAATGTTTGGTAATGATTAGCGATATTTAATAACTTTCCTCCTACAAAATATTGCTTGAACGATGACTCTGGCTAAAATTATGTCCACCCATTTCTAAATCTATAACACGGAAAGAGATGGTGCGACTTTTAAACAAAGGACTATCTTTAGTCTATGCTTTGTAATAGGTTTCTTATTTCGTTAAATAAATTATTTTAATGTAAATACGGGATGTATTTACATTTTAGGCATTATATAATAAGTGAATGAAGAAGCATGGTTTACCCACGACTTGGAATATTTATACTCTCAAACAATATCCACTTGCATGATCAGACTCATAAGTAATGGAACAAATTGACATTACAATACTTTGGACCTTTGACCTCTCTTCAAACTGTAGTCCAATTCAAATTTGAGCAAATACCTTGAATATTTTGAAGCCTTATCTATAGACACATCACTAACCTTAAAATGTAAGTGATGTCTATAGATCTGGCTTCAAAATTTTCCGTAACTCACCCTAACTTTTATTTTAATAGACTTCTTTGTAAGAATTACTCATTAAACTAACTTACCTACTAAAGGTGTCGTCACGACTTACGAGTGCTGACTTTAAAGTAGTGATATTTGAGTGTTGTATGGAGCTGCGCGAATAAATACATGTGCAGTTATGCTCACTGTTTTGGCTAAGCGCTCATAACTGGTGGCGGAAGTTGAACCTATATATTTTGTTTCTAGGGAGTCAATGGGAGCATTTCTGCCAGGCAAGGGAGACTATAGCCAAAGCAGTTAATTTCCACGCAAGAGACTCGGAGAAACATCCTACATGGAAGAAAGACATTGAAAAAGGGTAAGTGAGAAGTGTATTTTGTTATTTCGACTTGTCCTTCGTATGCTGATTTGAAAGACGTTTTGACGTCACAAATATGAATCCGATCGCAAAATTAGGCAGTGTAGTTACCAACGTCCATACCACGTTGAAAACACCGGTTCTCGTCCGATCACCGAAGTTAAGCAACGTCGGGCGTAGTCAGTACTTGGATGGGTGACCGCCTGGGAACACTGCGTGCCGTTGGCTTTTTGTCATTTTTGTTCAAATGAGAGATAGAATAGGATTTTCTTTCTTTTTTTACACTCATTTGAATATTTAAAATGACGTGACGTCACAAATCCAAACCGCAACACAAAATTGGGCATAGCATTCGCCAACGTCCATACCACGTTGAAAACACCGGTTCTCGTCCGATCACCGAAGTTAAGCAACGTCGGGCGTAGTCAGTACTTGGATGGGTGACCGCCTGGGAACACTGCGTGCCGTTGGCTTTTTGCTATTTGAACACATAATATTCATTGATTTTATTTTCTGTTCTTCAAATATTCTTGATTACATATTTTACTTATTCACATGATGTAGACTTTTTTAATGGAAGTAAATGGAGCGATTAGCGCCACCAATCGCCGAAGAACGTAATTAATTCGATTGTTTTGATAAACCTAACCGAACTCTTGAGTTAATACAATAATTTGTTTGTAGATGGCGCTAAGATGTAATGTATATTTATTATTATTCTGGATTGTTACCACCTTATCGATTTTAATGAATTGAGGTCGTAATCAGTACTTGGACGAGTAAATGTCTGTGGAAACACTTAAAATCTAAGTACGTGTTAATTTCGATTACTAGACAATGTTTAACTACTTATACTACCAGTAACATAATTACGCCGTTTTACTATGCAATAAGAATTCTCATTGCATCTTATACTGTTATCAGGATTCTCACTGCTTCCCTAATAATGCTTTCCTATTGGCATTTGACATTAATTACATCACAATTTTCCATTGTAAAGAAATATCGTAAAAAGGCAAATATTTATTGTTTTTGCCCATACTCTTTTGTCTTTCTGCCTGTAGTATGACGTCACAAATCTGAACTGGATCACTAAATTGAGCCTTGCGTTCGCCAACGTCCATACCACGTTGAAAACACCGGTTCTCGTCCGATCACCGAAGTTAAGCAACGTCGGGCGTAGTCAGTACTTGGATGGGTGACCGCCTGGGAACACTGCGTGCCGTTGGCTTTTTGCCATTTATTGTTCAAATAACGAAAGATAGAATGTGGGGCTTAGCTCCGAATTTTAATAGCTACTAAACAATTCTTTTAATATGATGTGACGTCAAAAATCTGAATTGAAGCACTAAATTGGGCAGAGCATCCGCCAACGTCCATACCACGTTGAAAACACCGGTTCTCGTCCGATCACCGAAGTTAAGCAACGTCGGGCGTAGTCAGTACTTGGATGGGTGACCGCCTGGGAACACTGCGTGCCGTTGGCTTTTGCCATTTTGTTAGAGTTTTATATTTGAATTTCTCAATGCATATACATTTATTAATGAACTTTGAAACCATATAGATATATTTATATTTTTACACTTCAGAATCGCAGACTTGAAACCAGAATCAATGGTTGACCAGGCGACTGACACTAGGAGCATTGAAGAATTCATCAGAGAGTTAATACGGAAAGAGTTCCAGCACTACCTCCACGAGATAGCTGACGATGCCTCTACCACGTCTAAGAACGAAGATCTTCTCACCAAGGGAGTCGCGCACATCGTCGACAGCTTAAAAGACGATAAGAAAAAGGATTTCAAATCATTCTCCAGAATAAAAATCAACGGGAACAATAAGCCGTTGGTTCAGATAACGTTCAGCCGCAGTGGGGAGAACAGTCTGCAAGTGTTGGACAACTGCGTGAATGTGACCATCTGTGACTCGAGCGGGAAGCCCAGTACTCCCGAGGAGAGTATCGACGACGGACATGTCCACGCCTTAAAGCGGTGCCAAGCTTTCAATGCTTTACAGGTAACATAATTTTTAACCGACTTCCAAAAAAGGAGTTTATCAATTCGACTGTATGTTTTTTGATACTACTTCTTTGATTATCTTTTTCCTTACAATAATGTTTATTCTTTATATAAAGAATGGAAAAGTTAAGAGTATTCAAAACAATCTGAAGGAATTGATTAAAAAAGTTTCAAATGAAATGGCGGTCCATTCCCGTGACCTACAAATATATAGTCTAGACTTTTTAGGACATTTTTGAAACAGAGCATCGGTTGGTGGTACATATCGATTTAAAAATATATTCTTCTTTACTAACATAATAACTAACATAATAAAGAAGAAAGATTTGTATGTAAGTATGTTTGTATCGAATAGGCTTCGAAACTACTGGATCGATAACATTTTTTTCAGCAATTGATAACTACATTATCAGCGAATATCATAGGCTATATTTTATCCCCGTACTCGCACGGGAACGAGAACTACGCGAGTAGTGCGAGAAACCGCGTGACGTCGGCTAGTATATATTAATGACTTAATTTTTTTTATGAAATTTTCATAACTACGTAACGTAACTAAATAACTAAAATAAATAGTATTACAACGAAATGTTTTTATTACAGGATCTAGGGGGGCAAAAAATCATGAAATTCGTGTGACATAATTTATAGATAACCCCTATTTACGTTTAGAATATATTTCTTGTTACTATTCAAAACACAAATATTATGTAATTTTAACATTCCCTGGCGAGTACAAGGGTTTCAAAGATATGTGTCATCACCTTGATTGTATGATATCATCACCTTGAATGGTATAAACACATTGGTTCCAGGAAGCAAGAAGCACAGAAGACCTGTACATAGACGACGAGCTATCCACCCACATGCAAGAAAACTTCGGCGGGCGAGTGCAGCTGATACCTCTGCAAGGGAGTCTGCACGAAGCGCTGTGCGAGCGAGCCAACGACTGCTGCCTGCGACGCTTGCAACAAGAACACAGGGGAGAAACATTATTCCTACCAGATAACAGTGACACCGTCGACGGAGATACCCTGGTGTTCAAACGCAGCATATCCATAGAGGAACGAATCCATCGCATTCATCCAACACCGAAAAAGATCGCTCCCAAAATCCGACCCAAATCAGAAGTGTTCCCGCCCAATATAACTCAGGAGTCTCGCATCATGAGCGTAAGTAGCCCCTCCCTAGTGATGAAGGATGAAAACGAGGTAGAAGTTAATATTGAAAACGTGCTCTCGTACCAGGACTCCTCCTCTGAGGAGTGCCTCAAATGTGACGGTGATGATTTCGAACTGCTCGAGAGGAAAATCGAGGAGGATCTAGCCAATAGTAACCTCTCTGCGATGACTTGCGGCTGTCTCGAGAAAATATCAGAGGAGAACCTCTCCACTCTCAACGATGACATCGATCGAGACTAATGTATTCTGTTGATTCGGAATATTTTTCAGACTTATTTACTGATTTATAGGTCTTGAGTCAGTATTAATATTTATTTGTGTGGAATTCAGTGCGTACTGATAAGTTAAGATAAGATATTAGCTCGGGGAAAATAGGTTTTTCGTATTTTGTACGCGACTACTCTTTAACGATTGCACCAAGCTACCGTAATAAATTAAAGCGCTTTACCTGAAAATGCTTGGTGCTAATAGTTTTTTGCAAATTAATTAATGATTCAATAAAAGTTGTGTCTATTCAACGTGAACATTTTTTGTTTTCATTTTACTCTGAAAGTAGGAGCATTCTGTTAACTTTAATAATGAAGTTATTTGATTCGGACTTCATGCACACAAAATACGAAAATACTCCCCCTACCTAATATTAACTGCTATTTCACAGGATTACTTGAACTGATTAGCATATAATGCAAATTCTATGCGAAAACGAATCATGATTATTGACGAGTACAAAGTGATTGTAGTTACCTATAATAACCGAGGCCATTAACTCTTACTCTCACTAAAGGACGGGGGCCCATGACTTGTTACTGCCATCATAAATTGACAATTGATGTGAGACAGATGTATATGACGTGTATAAGTCTGTCACTGTCGCACAGACAAACTATCATGGCAATAAGAGCATATGTTTTATTGAATATAACGCCTATGCTGATTGTTCTGAATACCTATAGCTTTCACTATTTCATTATTATACCAAACATGCCTGAAATATTAGAGGTCTGCATGAAGTCTTAATAAGCCGTAATTTCATCTGGTGAAGGCAACTTCTTGTCGGAGAATTCTGATGCTTTATAAATTTTCCCAACCTGCTGCAATCAATTCTGGTGGAGTTGTGGTTTATCATTGACACGTCATTACTTTATGAGGGTAGGTTATAAAGACCTCTGCTATTTGGAGACCAGAAAACTTTCCCAATACTATCCTAGCTTTCGGTATAAATGGTGACATGACAATGCACACCTATCACGACATCCTTAACCCCAGGTACCTATAGGTGCGGCTCAAAAAAAAACAATCAACATTTAGAATTCAAACAACCCTGTTCCGAATAATAACCATCGCGTCAATCGTCATCAAGTCAATGGGGCCCTGGTCCGTCCAATCTCTCGCATATCACCCAAAGATCTGTATTTTCCGATTGTTTTATTATAGTCTAATATTGTTTTTAATTAAGTTTTTAGCTTTATAGTGCAAGACTATGTGATTTTTAGTATAAGTGGCACATACATTCCACTGTTGTGATTTTTAGATATTTAGCACCTGCCAAGGTTTCGTGTTGTTATAATACTCGCACTATTTACAGTTTCTATATATTTTAATATAGTATATTGAATAAACCAAAGGTTAGAAAAATAATCTTGGTACACATTTTAATTGTTTTTTCTTGATTATCTAAAGTACAGATGCGTTTTTTAAATTGTGTTAGTTTATTATGAAAGTTTCCGTTTTTAAGATATTGCCGATCGTTCCCGAGGTCGATTTTAGATGTAACTGTTATAAATAAAACTTTGTACTTAACAATTTAGGGTTTTATTTAGAAAAATATAGATTTAATACAATATATTGTGCAAAATGGCACTGGCAATGGCGTAAGGAAGTAACACTTTATAAATGCATGGTTTAAAAGCACACATTTTAAAAATGGAAGTACTAAGTACATTTTTTCTTATTTTATAAGATAATGATATATACAAATATAAAGTTGAATTTTTGGAATCAGTAAAACAATAGATACACACTGTCCATTACTTTCTATAAATATATAGATATATAAGCACATCACGTCATACGTTATATAATATTAGGGAAAATCACTCAGGAACAATATTCCTGAGTGATATTGCACTGTGTTGCGATTCTTTATGATTAGCATCCAAACTGCCGCTATTTATGTACGGTGGGTTTCAATCACATTCCAATGCCTGGAAAGATAGAGCGGTAATTTTTGTTGTATCGATTCGATAGTACTTTGTAATCATGTATATTTTATACAAAATTACGTTTTCCGCTATAACTGTCCTCTAGAAATGGGATTGAAACATTATTGAAACTCGTACATAATAGCTGTGCTTATAGAAGTATACTATTGCAGCTAGACATTTAAGTAATAAACGTTACCGCTAGGGGCGCTTTAGTTTCTTATAAAAATATTATGCGGCGACTTTAGCGAATATCTTAATATAGATGTCTGTTTGTGACATGAATTGCAGAAAGTAGTATATTTTGTGCATTCCATAGTTTGTTATAGTCATAATAACCGTCAAATGGAATTCATATTAAAATGCGAAATTTTCACATGAATTCGGTTTTAAGACTTAGCTGTACATGTTTAGTTTATTGTCTCCGGAACCTTAACGCGTTCACTGCTAACGACGCGTATGTGCGTCCAACTGTTCGTGAATTTACGAAGAAGTTGAAATGTTAGCAGTGAATGTGTTAATAGCTAACGTTATCACCCTTGCGAAGTCATTAAGGTTCATTGTTGAGTTTAACGACGACCGCCTTGACTTCAGTGTAGTTGTTGATGCCATAGGGTCCGTTCTCGCGGCCGAGGCCGGACTGCTTGAACCCGCCGAACGGTACTTGGTTACCGAACACATTGTAGTCGTTCACCCATACTGTACCCGCACGGATGCGCTGGAAATTCAACGTAATTGATTTTAAATAGAGGTTTAGAAATGACTAACATAAGCCTTCCTTGATAAGTGGGCTATCTATCACTGAAATACCGGACCAGTACTTCGAATAGACTGTTCAAGCAAACAAACAAAATTAACTTTTTATATTGGTAGTATAGATTTCAATTAAATCAATTCAGCAGTTTGTGAAAATGTAACAGACAGACATCTCATTCACTCACAAGATGGCGACACACGTCAAAACAACGAACGAAATGACACACTCGCACAGACGCTCGTATCTATGAGAATATAAGCGGAATAGGAGTAATGACAGTAAGGGGTGTCACTTCGCGGCCGGTCGAGATCCAATTCTTTTCAGAATTTCAACATACAATAAAAGAGTAAATTTTAAAATCTTTAAGATTGACTACCCTCGCGCTTAATGGAGAAAACTTTCTTATTTTAAAACGTGGACTTAAATTCCTTCTTGCTTGTAAAGCGTATATTTATACTGTTTCAAATGGGTACCTCAATGAGATAATTGGCCTTGTCGAGGTCCTTGGTGAAGACGGCGGCGGCGAGGCCGTAGTCGCTGTTGTTGGCGCGCGACACCACCTCCTCCAGGGACGAGAACTTTATTATCTGCTGCACTGGACCGAAGATCTGGAACATACATCGAGAATATGACGAACTTTTCAAACCCCTAAGTGATAAGGGTGGTCCACCCCTAAAATGTATATGGCAACACAACATTTGCCGAGCACAGATAGTGTTAAAGTTCCAGTAATAATCTACTTTTTAAAATCCATTTAAGTAAAACATCATTTCACATCTTTGGCAATTGTTACAGGTCAGTCGGAGACCTAAGAGCTAAAAGTACTGGTTTAACCCAAATTACCGATTTTTCTCGTATAAAAATCACGTGATCGGCCACATCGGGTTGAATCAGGTGCCGACCCCAACAATATATGGGATAAGGTCAAGGAGATGATGATGGGTAAAAAATCGCAATGGACTTTTTAATGAAGAGACGTAGCCGTTGTGCAGTGGTTACCTCATTCTTAGCGATGTCCATGTCATCCTTAACGTCACTGAACACTGTGGGCTGCACGAAGTATCCCTGGTCTCCAGCGCGGCTCCCTCCGGTCACCAGCGTGGCTCCCTGCTGCTTGCCGCTCTCGATCATACTCAGGATCTTGGCGTGCTGCTCTGCGTCGATCTACACAGCAAATTACAACTTTTGGTAACACAAAAAAGAAATAATTCCTCCCAAACTAATTTCAGTCACGGCAGCTAATCTAAACGGGGATTATTAAAGTATATTAAAAAAGTGGTTGCGACATGGACGGACAGACATATATACATGACGAATCCATAAGGTTTCCGTTTTCTGCCAATTGGCTACGGAACTCTTTGCCTACCCCGTGAGCGACTAAATATGTATTCGTCAAGTCAAAAGTATCTTTATTAGATTAGACTTTTTACAAAGTACTTTCAAATCGTCAGAATGATGTCATTCTGACGATTTGATTACATAATTATACAGGATTATACATGCTACCGCCAGGTTCGGAAGGTTGCTTTTACTGAGAAGAACCTGGCAAGAAACTCAGTAATTTCTCTTTTCAAAAATATTATACAATTTAAAGAATACAAAATAAATAATTTGAAAAAACCGTGAGCTCACTCGTGATATTGCAACTATAATTAAAATAATTATTTGAATATGTGAGGGGAGGAAGTGATGATTCTCATCCCCAGCAAAGGGACGATCTTCCAACCAGACGGGTCATGTCATGTCTGGGAAACAGAGAGGCGCCATCTATGTAGCGTGTGGAAAAACGCTGCTACAAATAAGTGGTCGACACGAATAAATCGTAATTTTACAGCATATTTTGAAGAAGCCTGTATTACCTGTGGTCCTTGTTCCACGTCAGCTTTGAAGGGATCTCCTACGATACGTTTCTTGGCGCGCGCCGCCGACATCTCCACGAACTGGTCGTAGATCTTATCCTCCACGAAGGTACGTGAGCCTGGATAACGAAATCTTTAAAATCCTACTTTTTCTTTACTAAGAAAAAAAGAAAAAAATTGTTTTTTTATTTTGTAACGAAAAGACTCCGAACCTACAGGTAGAACTTTTGTAGGCCTCGACAAAGTAACAAAATGTATGGGAATGACATATGTCACGTGACTGATTTATGTCATTTGCATACAGTTTCTATTAAGGAAGAGTGAAGTTAATGTTACTTTGTCTACATGTCCAGGGAAGGTTTAAACGGCGAGAAACTTAAATAATAAATAAAGGAAAAGGTGATTCGAAGTCATGTGATTGTTTGTGAGTCGATACAATATTACATACCGGCGCAGCAGCACTGGCCCATGTTGTAGAAGAGTGCGAAATGAGCAGCTTCGACTGCCTTCGGGAGGTCCACGTCCCTCAGGATGATGTTGGGCGACTTGCCCCCCAGCTCCAACGTCAGCCGCTTGATGGTGCCCGCCGCACCTCGCTGGATCAGCTTGCCTACCTCCGTCGACCCTGAGCACCACACATACTATACAAATACACTATATATAAATAAATACAATTGAATATTAAGTATATTCCGATATAAATACATAAATAAGGAAGAGCTGCGATGGCCTTGGGGTTTAAGCAGTCACCTGCAACGCAAGCGACGCAACTTCAAATCCCAGTTCGGTGAAAAGTGCTTGTTGTTATTACAACATCTCCGCCTACACCGCTTCGGGGAACACAAGCGTGAGCATAATATGTATGTAAATAAATATGGTGTGTACCAGTGAAGGCGATCTTGTCGACGTCGGGATGGTCGACGAGCGCGGCGCCGGCGTCGCCGAAGCCGGGGAGCATGTTCACCACACCCGCTGGGAACCCTGCTTCCTGCACACACACACACACACACACACACATTATATAATTTGGCACATCGACAGTCGGTAAAGCAAATTCTCACAATAGCCGTTTACCATAACGGGATCTATATTATATTATATAGTTTGTCAGTTTCGTACAATCTATGTGATTTATTTTGTAATTATTTAAAATTTGCAAGAAGAGTTTTTTGCTGGATTATTCTCAGTAAAAGTTATTTTCTGAATCTGGGGGCAGTTTTTATAATCCTGTCATTCTAACCACGCGAAAGTACTTTATTAATACATTGACAGCCGCTCGGTCCGGTACCTTGGGACTGCGGCACCAAACGGTTTATTTGAAAAAGCCCATAAATATATTGTGAGACTTGTTCCCTTGTATTGGTGTAAGTAT
Source organism: Watsonalla binaria (assembly GCA_929442735.1). Lineage (NCBI taxonomy): Eukaryota > Metazoa > Arthropoda > Insecta > Lepidoptera > Drepanidae > Watsonalla > Watsonalla binaria. Next base: position 8,030,391 of record OV838932.1, read on the forward strand.
TTTTGTTACTTTTGCTTTATACAGTACCTTGACAAGTTGTGCCAAGTAGAGTGCAGTGAGCGGCGTCTGTTCGGCTGGCTTCATGACGACGGTGCAGCCGGTGGCCAGTGCCGGACCCAGCTTCCACGCCGCCATCAGCAGGGGGAAGTTCCACGGGATTATCTGACCGCACACGCCTGCACAACAATCGTTAATATTATTGAAAAAATACGATCACAAGAATGTGAGATTCTTTTTGGTGCGTTCGTATTTTTACCGATTATGCTGATAAACATTTGGTAGGTTTATATGCATTTCCAAACTCATCTTCGCTCTAACTCTTACTCCATACATTTTTGGAGCCGGCACTCGTTCTGATACACAACTAAAATACTTGAATGGGTTTTTTCTGACGAATCTTACAATAAGGCTATTGTCCGAACCGTTGGTAACTTTTAAACTCCAGGGTGGCATACAGTAGGTATGTAACAAGCGGGCAAAGTCGCGGACGGAAGGTTATATCATAGTATAGTATATGATATTGTAATTTTACATCTAAAGCCAGAGCGGATATCAAAACAATAAACAATTGATAAATGAATGGTAAATAAAGAGATAGCGTTTAATATTGCATAATAGTCGTTTGCAACATCAGATAAAACACAATACCTACTCGACTATATAAACATGCGCAATATCCTCGCTATTTTCGCTTATCGCTCATCGCTCACAACTCAAGACACGTCGAACGAGAAAAGTCAACGTTCTGTAATCATCTTAAAAACCCCAAGAGGACGTTAGTCCTCGATAATTAAAAGTAGGTGTAGTAATATCTCTGATCAACCATTGGCCCCTTCTGGGGCCGTGAGGTTATAATTGTCTAGGATAAAGGTGCTTATGTTTGGACCTTTGGCTTAAATGATGGGTTTGATGAAAGCCTCATACTCCACATAAGGTACTCTGCGAGGGCAGCGGCATATATTACATCAAATAAAATTAAGTGTCCCTAACATCTGTGTCAATAGTAGGCAAAATGCCCAAACTCAAGTGTCAAGGTCATATCAACAAGAAATTGGAGTTGTCAAATTAAGTAAAACTATAATACATAATATGTATAATATATTACGCGTATCTAACAACCGGTTCACGCTAACAGACGTTGTTTTGACGCGATAATTACAATACCTACATGTAGAGTTATGTAACATTTGTAACATACTTACATATTTATGAATCGTCTCATTGTATCTATATATGAATATTCATTAGGAAATGTCTGCATAAGACAATATTGGCTGGACTTATTGTGTCGAAAAGCTGTCTTTTCTGATATCATAGAGGCAGAAGGGAACAGGAGACTTTATATATCATACATACATATGCTAACCCCTGTATTCCCCGAAGGGGTAGGCAGATGTATTGTAATAACCAGACCTACTTTTCACCGAAGCCTGACAGATGGTGAGTCTATCGCGCCTCAGGCACTATACGTCTTTGAATTACTTCTCAGACATATGCAGATTCCCTCACGATGTTATCCTTCACCGTAAAGCACGTAGCGTGAAATCACTTTACATAAGTTTTTTTAGAAAATCTCATTGGTACAGGCCCCGTTTGGATTCAAATTTGCGTCGCATGCGTAGCAGGGTACTGCTCTAACCCCAAGGCTATCACGGCTCCTATCATCGTCATCATATCATGCTGAGAAATGTAAATATACTTATATCATTTACGAGAGGTTAAATGTCTTTGATGTCAATCATGATAACTTCATTTATAGAATGAATTAATAATTAGTATATAATATATAGTTAAAAAAATAGAAAATTGGTTTTGGACGAGCACTGCACAGCTCCAATATGGACGGCGCAAAACAACTAGGGAGGCATATTCCCAGCATAATCCATAAAATCTGGTAAAAACTTTTTTTGTATCCAAATTCCTTGAAGGCTTACCATCAAGCTAGCCAAAAACAGACGCTTTGAACATAAAATCAACCAATTTTTTTGAAGAATAATAGCTGATACGAATTATCAGCGCTCAACGAAAAGCGCGGGGCCAATTGCGCGTGTATTTTATTCGCGTCGCACAATACAGACAGAATTCATAAAATGACTATTGCGCATTTAAGGTCAGGGCTCATAGCTCGTGACGGAACCTTAAGTTTTTGACATTTTGGTCCATAGACTACCGTAACGACTTACCATCAAGCCGGTCGAATACATAGAATATAGAATCTAATAAAAAAGCAACTAAGGACTCACCGACAGGTTCATGTCTAGTGTAGGCGAAGTAGTTGCCATCAATAGGCAGCACCTTGCCGTGGCTCTTGTCGGCCCAGCCCGCGTAGTACCTCAGGTTCTTCACGACAGCTTGCACGTCGCCGAAGTAAGCCGCCGTGTACGGCTTACCATTGTCCAGGGTCTCTAGACTCTGTACATAAAAATATTCCTCACTAACGATTTTACCTGGGTAGACTTAATTTCATGGGTGGCCGCAGAGCACTTATGTATTTTTAAATATAATTAGCTTGAGATACTCCTTGTAACATTAGCTATCTGCCAGTGAAAGTCCTGTTAAAATCTGTTGAGCCGTTTCAGAGATTCCCATGGACAAACAGACAGTACAGACATGACAGACAGAAAAAATTTAAAATTGGTTTATCCATGTCAGTACCGCAAATACTTTCAAATGCACTTAGTCAAAAGGTTTAATGTTGTAATTACAAACAGACACTCCATATATATATATCAGAATAACAAATAGGATAATTAATACATACATATGCTCACGCCTGTATTCCCCGAAGGGGTCGGCAGAGGTGTTGTTATCACAACACCCACTTTTCACCGAATTTGATTAAGTGCCAACGTGACAGATGGTGAGTCTATCGCCGATTATAAAGAGGATAATTAATAAAGATAGAATCTTGAAGTAGAAGCATTCAGGATCAAGGGGATTGCTAAAAATGCAGCAAGAGACAGTAGTTATAGAATGCATGTGCCCTGGATAATAGCTAATGTACCCACTCTGCCCTAAATTTCCTTGTGGATTATGACAGATCAGTGTACTCAAGTTGTAATGGACCAAGAAGTTGATACATACCGCCAAGTAAGTCCTGTCCCTCTCAATAAGGTCAGCCAGTTTGTTGAGCAAATATCCCCTCTCAGAGGCACTCAACTTCCTCCATGGGGAACCATGTCTGCAGCAACATATTAGATTAAGAGACATTGTACAGCAGAGATGTTGTAACAACAACACCCACATTTCACCAAATATGATTAAGTGCCAATGTGACAGAGGGTGAGTCCATCGGCATCTTAAGCACTAAACATATGTTTTTGAATTACTTCTCAGACATATGCAGGTTTCCTCACAATGCTTTCATTCACCATAAAGCATGTGGTGTGAAATCACTGCACATTAGTTTTTAGAAGACTCATTGGTACAGGCCCTGCTGGGATTCGAACTTGGGTTGCTTGAGGCGACTGCTCAAATCCCGAGGCCACCATGGTTTAATTTTTTTTTTTATTTAATTGCCAAACTTGCAAATTTTAGCTGGATGCTATTTTTCATCCACTTTATTATGGACTTCAGATTTGCTTGAATTTAAAACAAAATAGTAGAGAAATTAATAGATAAAATTTAAATGTTAATTATTTTGTACCCATTTTTTTATTGATAATGATAAAATTACCATTGGGCATTAGTTACTTACATTACTAGTTTTTTGGTCATGCTAATTGTAATAGGAGGCGCTTCGGCGTTGACGCTCACAACAATTAAGATAGCTATATAGATATCAAAAAATAAGAAGCTACAAATAAGCTTTACCTAATTTTTACACATTCACTGCTAACATTTCATCTTCTTCGTAAATTCTCTAACAGTTGAACGCACAAACGCGTCGTTAGCAGTGAACGCGTTATTATAAGAATAGCTCACTTGAAAGCCTCCTTAGCAGCATTAACAGCTTTGTCCACATCAGCCTTGCCTGCTTGCTGGACTTCTGTGATCACCTTGCCAGTGGAGGGATTCTCTGTTGCAAAGGTCTTGCCATCAGACGACTTCACCCATTCATTGTTTATGAACAGCTAAAAGACAAATATTTTTTCAATGAAGAGATTACAGTGATATTGATTAAAAAGTTAATCCAAATATGAAAGTGAGAAATCACAAAAAAAATTGCCAAATTCTCATGCAAATTTGAATTTGTGTGAGATTTTTTTTAAATGATTACCCTCTATTGACGAAACTAAAAAAATACCTCCACCTAATACCTACTTATATACTTAGTCATGTGGGTAGGTATAGATATATCCATTTATTCTATTTATTATAAGCAAATATGTACGTAATATTTTTTATTATAGAACTGGGAATCTTTGATATTTTTTGCAATAAATTACATATAGATACATAAAGGTATAAATAATTTTATTTTCAAAATACATACGCCGGTGTACAATATTTCCGGGTTAGTTTGAGGGGCCGGCACAGCACTCGAAAACTTAGCTTTTTGCACAAAAACTTTGCTGAAATTACGCAACATGGTGCTTTTATTTACAGCCAAAATAGCAAAATATATTTTCTACTTCGGAAACCGTTCTGTCGCTCGCTCACCAAAACAACAGAGTGAAGTGCCCTAAAAATAAAATATTCCCAATCAGCCATAGACGACTATCATAAACTAGGCGACTGACTTGAAGGTTGATTGAAACCATAGATATAGAAAAAAAATCGAAACAAATCAAATTGGAAAACCATAGAATTCTCGGAATGGCAAAAGACGTTCAATATAGATAAATAATATTTTTTATTACTTTCTGACAGGGAGTGTGCACGCTCGCGATAACAAGCGAGTAAATTGCCCTAATTAAGTAGGAACAATAAGTCAGCCACTATTCACAATAGGCAGTATAGCCATTGAAATAGCAATTTATTTCAAATCGGTCCGTAGTGCTTGTTGTACTTGCATAGTAGAGGTCCTTTCCTTTCCTTTATTTATTTAATAGCGATGAGCTTAAGTAAAACTATTCCGCCAATGTCAAGTGATTGTTGAGAAAAATATCTTGTAAATTGTTAAAAATATGTTGAGGAACCCATTGGATTCCTCGCTGTCCTTGGTCAATCGAATTCAATTCAATGACCTTTTAGTCGGTTAACTTACTAGTCTGTATAAATCTGCCAGCCAGTGACATATATGTAAAAAAAAATTACATTCTTTATCTGAGGCCAGTGAGTAATACTTTTTTGTTGACCACAGCCTTGACCATTCAACATTTTGATTATCTGTTTATCGCCTGTCAGTTAGTGAAATCTACTCATGTCAGAACGTAAGCACGTCAATGTCAAAGTAAAACTTGTAAACTTTGAAACGGACTTGATTTTTATCTAATCACAATCACAAACTCGGTACGTGGCTGGGCTGTTAGCGGTGAAATTTAAAATTATTTTATATTTATATTTGTATTCCTAAGCAACCCGAGCTATAAACCAATCTAACTAAAAAATGGATACAATAGATTCCATTCAACATATTTTTCTCAAAATCCAGGCAAAGTGTACTAGAATTCATAATATGTTTGATATTTACATTACAAGAAGTTTAAAAGATGCTAATATCGAGACACGGTAAGTTTGACCTTTCTATACAGAGATAAATTAGTTGGAAAACGTTTAGGTGATAATTTTGTACCTTACTTTTCCAGGCCTGTAAAGAGTAATGGACTTTGGTGCTGCGTTCTTGTGCCTTCAATTCTAGTAATATATAATATTTTGCATGACGTAGCACCTATATACACGCTGGTGACGTACATATCCATCGGTCTGCTGTGTTACTGCATCCTCTTCATAGTGTTCATATCTGTGTCATGTCTGGTGTTGAGAGAGACCATCTACGGCGGGTGTATCGCCTCCAGTCTCATATCAACCTTACTTTTGTACATGTTATTACGACTTGGTGAGTCATACTGCAAGCAAATTTGCCATAATACAAAGTTACTAGTTGTGACCCATAGTTTCAGCTGCCTAGAGTCAATATTGCATTACCCTGAAGTTTTTGAAAGTATGTTACTCCTAGTAACTATTTGCTAGTGAAAGTCCTATACATCTATACAGATAAAATTGAAGTGTCTGTTAATAGTAACTCCAAAATTACAAATTTTCTATAATTTTCCCTGTCTGTCTGTGTTCCGGGTTATTTCTGAAATGGCTGGACCGATTTAACTGGACTCACTTACAGATAGCTGATGTTACAAGGAATAAGTTACACTACTTTTATGGTTCCGCAGGAATTGAATTAAATCTATCCAGGTAAACTGCAGGGCACAGCTAGTTACTAATATGATTGATAAACTGTTGGAAATAGCTATAAATATAATGCTTATTGTATAAAAATATTTAATATATATATAGCTATATAATGGTCAAGCTTGTAATTCATGAGGGTAGGCAGAGATAATTTTCTGCCTCCTACTAAGAATCATATATTTTTCATGCCTTACTACTTATTTGGAATATATGGCATTCTATCTTCTATTTGCAGATTTATTGGAATCACTTATCTTCTCAGTGCTGCCAGTGTTCCTATTCAGTATATTATTGAGGATAGCCCTGACACAGTTCCCCAAAACATTCACAGTGGGCGAAGCCATGATAGTGGTGCAGGGTATAGTTTTGTTCACTGTTGCCGTTGCAGTTCGCCAGCTGGGCAATTTGCATGTGGAGGATGAGGAAATGACGCTCATTTGCAACATTTGCTTTGTATGTATATTTGAATCTTATAGTTATGAATCGTACCTTGCTATTATTTGAAGCAAATATTGAATATAAATCTTAAGACAATGCCTGCCAGCCTCGGTGCCTGTCACTATTAAAGTTTCTACTAATATTTTTCCTTAATACTGGCATATTGAATAGATTGATTTAACGTTGTACTCTTTGTTATCTATTGTGTGGTGTATTGGAAATTACTCTGTAAATTGTATGTTTCATCATCATACATTTAAGAGTCTGACTCTTGTCAGTGTAACATGCAATTTCTTCTATTCGTCTCTAACCAGTGCCATCTCTTTCCCCTAACTGGTATGTTTAATGGATAATAAATAAATAAAGTCAGGCACATAGCAAGCACAGTGTTACTGTGTCTAAAAAATACTGTTTTCTAGTTGACCTCACCTATGTTTTTTAATTTTAATGTATGGCACCCCAAAACTTGCATTTGGCTATTTTCAGACAGTGTTCTCAACAGTGGGATTGATTGTTACAGCATTGTGCTTCATGAGTGATGATCAGAGGACATTGAACCACCTCGGCTTCTTGTTTGTTATTGCTCTCATGTTCGCACTCACTATGCTGAAGATATGCATTGGAGATGGATTCCTAGGCATTGCATTTAGTTATATACTAAGAGACTCTACCAGAGTAAGTAAGATTGATGTTTATATATATTTTACTTATTTTGTTGTTATTGCAAATTCTACATGTAATTGATTAAATTTCCCAGTTCCATGTATCTTTACATGTCTAATATAAGGGTGCCCCAGCAGGGGTCATTCTGCTTATAATTTAAGTGAAACTTTAAGCCCTTGAAAATTACCAACTAATTAACTAATGGCTCAGTCCACTAAGTTCACTCAACTTCTAAACTGACTGATTATTTAAATCAATGTCTAAGATGACTGACTGCATCAAAGACATTTTTACTGTGTTTATTATAAAAAAAACTTTTTTCTTTTTAATATATACTAAAATAAACTTTTTTTAGAGTTTGTAAATTTAGGGAATTTTTTTTTTTCAGCTACAACTGATAGCATTCTGGCTATGTCTTGTGATAATAGCGACATGCGTGATCTTAATGCGCACCAGGATGGCTGTGAAGGCGAGCACAGTCACTCGCAAGTCGTTCCACATACTGGCATCGTTGGTGTTCATGACGGGCATTATCTATGACCCATACTTTATGATTCTCGCTGCTGGGATCGGACTTGGCGTTGTCATTTTGGTGGAGGTAATTTGTTTTTCAATACATACTTTATGGTGAGTAACACATATTTCAAGCATACAGTTCAATAGAGCTATCCCTAATCCCTACAGAAGTGTTATGTACATATATTCTATACACTTAATATTACGAGTTAAGGTGCAACCAACATGCAGCCGCTCGACGCTCGTTCCCAGCGACAAATGTGGTCACGTGACCCCAAATTTCCGGTGACTCAAACAGGAACTACGTAATGCGGTCGCTCCAATCACGTATCGCTACATATTACGTGACCACATTTGTCGCTGGAGCGGCGAGCGACGAGCGTCGAGCGGCTTGCATCAGGTTGCACCTTTACGCATTATTTTCGTACTTGCTAGCGTCACCGACAATACATTTCGTTCTTCACATCACCGCTAGGAGGCGGTGCACAATTTCCCATAGAAATAATCAGAGGAGAGGCTAGCAAGAATAGATTTATTTATTTAAAGATCGTATAATTGTATCCTATGTTGGTGCATAAGATACAATTATACGATGCTTATGAAACCAGTTTGATTTGGACAATATATAAACCATTCTTACAATTATAAGTAACCACAGCATGCGTTGTGTTATAAATGTTAAATATTTCAAAATAATATTTTGGACTTACATTTAACACAACCTAATATAACATAATTAAGAAACTACATATCAGATGTTTATGTATGATGAAAATTCAGGAGTTCTTTGTTATATTAGGAAAACGATGGCAAACTCTTGATAGGGGTAATTGTCACGCCATCGTTTCTAAACAAAATAGGAAAATACACAGGCGATATCGTCAACGTAAAAACTTGTAAAATCTATATACTTGGGACACTGTATCCACTAAATGCCGATATTATCATATAAAAAAAATGCTAAAATATTTTCAGGCCTTAAGGAAATCTGGCATTGAGCCCATTTCTTCAGCACTGCAAGCTGCATTCCAGGTCTACAGTGATGAAAAGGTAAACACCAATACAAATCTGATTTGGTTGTATATATTTTATTAGAAATTAAATAACAAAACTCTTATTTTGTGCTTTTTGCGAGTCATGGCGATAGCCGATCATCAAACTGACTTTAGTAAAAAATATTGCGCGTGTCATCCCTACCTCTTCTTTACCCTTGTGAGAAAGTGCATAGGTTCGTATATAGGTTTGTTTATTTTACACCTGTACAGTTGTGTATAGATGAATTCGCAGTATTATTTTATTGGGTTTGTTTGACGCGGATAAATACATGCGCTGTGGTCGCCACTATTTGCGCTGAGCGCTCAAATCTCTTGCACCTTTACCAAGTTATTTTGTTATTGTTGTAATAAAGGGTGATGTAGAGTGTTGACAGGGGCGTGCATATCATATAAAGCACACATATAGACATCACATATAGTACTATATGTGATGTCTGAATACACTCTTGTCGTGTGTGTGTGTGTCTATACCAAATATGTACTACATTGGTAGGTACCTAACCTAACTACCTACTTATTGGTTACCTATACCTCTGAAAATGCACGCCCTTGTAGGTCTAATAACGCCACTTTGGGAGAATCCGAATATGATTCATCATCGAAATGACAAAATGGTCATGTAGGTGCAATTCATATTATGATTCACGAATGATTACAATAATTGTAGATGTTAGTCCCTATCTAACTTTTTATGATGCTATTTGTTACAAAAGCAAATCATATTTTGTGGACCATTTTAGGAATGTTCATAGGAGTGTGAAACAGGTGAATTGCGAAATATTAATCATTCGTGAATCATATCATCATAATATGAATTGCACCTAAGTGATGAATCATATTCGGATCACATTATGATTCTCCCAAAGTGGCCTTTTTAGACCTACTGAGAGTTGGTGTGTCAGGACGCGGGTAGTTTCGCGATGACGCCGCTGTACCTGTACATGTCGCTGGCGGCGCCGCTGGTGGCGGTGCCGGGCCACGCGGGCGCGGCGCTGGAGCGGCTCGGCGGGCTGCTGGCCGTGGGCGTGGGGGACACGGCCGCCAGTTGGTTCGGCTCGCGGTACGGGTTCAATAAGTGGCCAGGTACTTCTATAAAAAAAATTCTAGATTACTCCGCTCATTTTTTTAGATCTCATTCTGTAGTTTTAGGGACAGGTTAAATGGAAAAGTCAAAAACTAAGAGGCAAAATTATTAATATACAAAAATATTCGAACACTTTATCAAACTGTGAGGAAGGGACGCGCGGGAACGTGACTATATATTATTTTTTTAAAAATGAATTCCCCATTTTCTCAACATTTGCGCTCTCGCGCGCCAATATTCAAATAACTCAGTACGTCAATGTCAGATGTCACGCTGACCGCGTATCCGTCCCAAAGACAAATAATATTAATTAATAAAATAATCCGCAGATTAAAAATGGCCGTGGACAAGTGCAGCTGTGCTACCATTTATCGTTCACACATTCACTCTTTTATTAATCTAGACAGCTTTGCATAGTGTAGCTTAGATTTGGTTTACGTTGAAAGTTTCAAAGCAAACTTCGACTTGTGCAACTTGAAATCAAATCCTATTATAAAGAGGTATTGGATAATAATTTGTATTACTCTCCGGGTTTGGGTTGTAAGGGAAACGAGTGATGATACTCTTCCCCAGGAAAGGGAAGATCTTCCAGGCAGGCGAGTCATGCCTGAGGAACCGTGGCTCTAGCTATTCTACACGGAAACTTAAGAAAACTCTTATTGCGCGATTTAGGTTGTCGTGTATTTGTACGCAAACTCCATTTGTTAGCGAGTAGCGCCATCTATGTAGCGGATGGAGAAACGCAACTGCAGGTTGTATAATGTGCCTATATTAATGTATATGTTACAGATTGTGAAAAAACACTGGAGGGCACAGCCTTTAACGTGATGTCACAAGTGGCGACCGTGTATGCACTGCAGTTGTTTGGTAAGGTTCTAAACTTAAAAATGTTGTTCGATCTAGTATGTGTATCTAGACTATCTATCTATCTAGACTATCGATCTAGTATCTAGACTAGTATGTGTTATGCCTTTCGCTACATGCATAACGATAAATAAAAGTAGTCTATGTAGTACATAAGGATTGTTACGTGTGGCAGAGTTCTGTGGGATACAGGTGTAATCTTATTATATACTAACTGTGCCCTACGGTGTCACCCGCGTAGATACAAAATGTTTTTTTTTAAATAAAAGTAGCCTAAGTTACTCCTTGTAAAATTTGCTAAATGTCAGTGAAAGTCCCGTTAAAATCGGTCCAGCCGTTTCGGAGATTAGCCAGAACAAACAGACAGACAGAGAAAAAATTGGTTTTTTCAATATCAGTACCGTGTAGGCATACTTTCATATGCATAGTGAAAAGCTGTTATTATGGAATTACAAACAGACACTTCGTTTTATTTATCTGTATAGATAGGGCCACCAGCCGATGCTCTGTGCAAAAAATGTCTTGATTCTGCATACTAACTAAAGGAATTCAACACATGGCTGACGTAAGCGTTATGATGTGATTTTTGTTGCAGAATTACTTGATTCAAAGAACGCCCTAATCCGTTCTGTGATAGCAGCGAGTGCGGCCGCGTTCGTCGAAGCTAAGATTGAACAAGTGGACAATCTAATACTTCCTCTAGTCATGATATTAGCCTTTCAAGCCACTACATTCTTGTGCTGACTTAAAATGACTAAAAACTTGAAATCTATGCAAAATTTTACGACCGCGTTTTAATCTGTGACACGTTAATCTGAATTATTTTATATCTATGGTCTTTCTAATTTGACCGTAAGATGGCGGGATTTTATATTTATTTCTAGTCTATTGCCTCCCAGTTTTCATTCACACTGCGAAATACTGGCCGGAAAATCTTTACACCACATTGAAAGTAAGCTGTATTCCATTTAAAAAAATATTGACACGCACTTTATCATTTTTACAAGACGGGAGTAAAGATTAAACAGGATTATAAATGTTAATACCTTGGGTAATAATACTTTTGAGAGGGTGATTAACTATCGAAGTACGATTAGATAATATTATAACAAGGTTAGTTGTTCGTGGCGAACTGAAAAACTACGCATAGTACTTTTAAAACCGGCCGGGTATTTCGCAAGTTAATGAGAACTGTCATGGTTTTTTTTCTATTTATTTTTAATACATTCCATTTTTGTGCCAAAGAAAATTGTGAATAATATTTTTTTACGAATTTTAAAATAAAAGGGTTTATAAATTGGAAGTTGTAATTATTACGATCTTATACCATAGACACACTAATGAATCACAAATCACATTGTTCAAAACTTAAATCATAAATAAACCCAAAAGAGGCGGAATAACTTATTCTTAATTTTTTTATCTGAGGAATAAAAAAGTTCACACTACAACACTATCACTTATCTCTAAAGCTTCAGTCTTTACAGAGGCTATGCCATTCAAATCTGTATCTTCTAGTTTGATCACTTTTGCCTTATCATCATGCTCATTCGAGTTCCTTTTGTTTTTGATCAGTAATCGTTTTTTCTTTACCCCCTTACACTTGGCTTTATAAACTTTCTCCAAGGCCAAGACCAATCGCCTGTCAATACTCCAGTCAATGATTGACATCTCTGCCATTTTCGTCAAGTCCTGTGTTTGGTCGTAGGGGGTATCTTCAATATTTAAAATGCTCATTACCTTCTCTAGTATATCATCTACATAGTAGTTTATGATCAAGTCTGCTTTGTTATCCTGAAAGGGTTTATTGTTTTAGAGAACCAACTCGTTGGTATACAGTATCCCTATCACAGGTTTGCCACTGTTTTCGCAATCTATACTCGCTAGAGTCACTCGCAATATTTGTATGAGATATTTTAGTTCTTCACACTAAAAACTAACCCTACTTAGTTAAAATATCTAATAGAATAGACTTTTAACAAAGTACTTTCAAATTATAATGATGGTTGAATTTTACAGGGTCACAAATGTAACCTGTGGGTTCGGAAGGTAGCTTTTACAGGGAAGATTTTACCGGCAATAACATTTATAAAATGCTCTACAATCACATAAATTAAAAAACAATCGCAACGAAGAAATATAAGCTCATGGATATAGATAGTTCTAATGAAAAAAAAAATATATTGACATATGAAGGGAAGAACAACTTTGAAAAGAAAATATGCCTTTTTTAAGGGAATTCAAATACGTACATAGCTATTTTTCGTAAATTGTTTCAATATGTTCAATAAAAGCTTACATGTTTAGTTGGTTGCAGATTGCATATGACCAGTTTCCCGCCATACTTCACTGTCTCCAGAGGTAGATTGCCACTCGGAATGATTTGTAGTGTCGTTCCTAGGCATATACTTAGGTCTGCTATGCTGAAATTAAAATACTTAAAAAGTAAATATTTATTTTTCTTTTAAGAGTTTTTGATACACAGTTAGATAGTTGAAATATTCACAGATTATGTTTTTCTGTTAACTATAACAAAAATACTATAAAAACAGAATAACACAAATATTGTCATATGGGATAACCTATATAAAAAGTGTTTTTTGCTCGTTGTTGTAATAATGGTACGGAACCCTATGTGCACGAGTCCGACTCGCACATGTCCAGTTTTAAGTCTTTAGTTTACCCATTAACAAATCTTGAATATACATAAAATAATACTGATGGACAGATAAACATAGATAGTTAGTAATAGGGTACCCTCTGGGTATGCAACCCTAAAAACGAATCTCAATGACACAGTGAAATAATATGTTACCTAGAATGCCACTCGGACATGAGCAAATCATTCTCAGGCAGACTGTGCTCCCAGTCCAGCACTCCATCATACAGTCGTCCTCGACACGGCCGGCCGTTCACGTGCTCGGCCGCACACGGCACGCCGCTGCACTTCTTGCCTACTGTCTCTACTGGCCGAGGGCGGACAAATTGCCTGAAAACATTGGGAATTTGTTTATTGCAGGAAAAAAATCAGGTGAGGTAATGAACATGAGGCAGAGCTGGGCCAGTTGAATGAGGAAAGGATTTGCCCAATAGTGTACAAAATATTGAGTGAGTTTAACCGATTATGTTCTCATACATACACTCACCTGTAATCCCCAAAGTGGTAGGCAGAGGCGTACTTATATAGTCTACTAGCTGTGCCCTGCGGTTTCATCCACCCGCATAGAGTTGAAAGCCTCCAATTTGAAACTCCATTTTTTAAAAAAAGGTAACTCTTTGTACCCTCGTCAGCTATCTGCCAGTGAAAGTTCCGCTAAAATCGGTCTAACCATTTCGGAGATTAGCTTGAACAAACAGACACACTACAGACAGATAATTTAATAAATATTTTTACTATGTTAGTACCCTATGCTTAAATATGCATTTAGTGAAAAGCTGTTATTTTGGAATTACAAACAGACACTTCAATTTTATTTATCTGTATAGATATAGATTTGTTGTACTTATAGATGCCTGTAACTGTGCACTAGCCGAGGTTCAAGGCTACTTCTGGGAAATTACAATAACCAACCCATTACTACACAGGGGTGTTCCACAGTAAACTAGACCAAAATCACATTCTATTATTTTCTAACTAATTCTAGCTATGTACCTTTTACAAACATTACACTCATCCACAAACATGTTGCCATGTAATTCAGCAAGGTATTTCCTCTGCAGACCAGACTTCAAGTGGAGTGCATCAATGTTCTGGCTGACAATGTACTGCACCTTGCCACAGTCAACTAGTTTCTTCAAGATCATATGTGTCTTAGTAGGCTTTGCATCAGTAAATGACACATTTGTTGTGGGCTTCTTGCCTTCTTTCTCTAGTGTCCACACTCCATTTGGACCCCTGGAATTATCATAACATTTTTTTTGAATATCTCTAACTCCGCTCCAATGTATAGATGCAATGGAGATACAGTTTATTTTATTTTTTTATGTAACAACTTAATTGGTCTGAGATACAAAGCCTTTCTGTTCAACTGAGTCATTATTTTTTATTTCATATAGGTAGTTACCATACTATTTTTGTTATTTTATTTACTTCATACTAGTTAATGATTAAAAGGAAATTATTGTAAATATATAATATATTCAATTATAGAGTGATTCTATAAGATTATGTCAGATAATGATGAAATATTTTTAGAATATTATAATAAATAATGTTAAACTAAAGCAAAGCTTGTATGGATACCAAACAACAGATAATATTCTTCAATACCATTTTAAATTTTGTATGAAATTCTCAGTGTTTGGTATACACATAAAACACCCCAGATATAAGGCAAACATTGCTTCTTCTGACACGGAAATTGAACCCGCAACACCTAGTACAGCAGGTATACTATCCACTAGACCAATGGTGTTGTCATACCATCCATAAGGGAAGAGATGAACAGAACTCATATCTCACCTAAAATCAGGAATGCCGGCTGATGTGCTGATCCCAGCTCCAGTGTGGACTACTATGTGCTTACTCTGACTTATTAACTGAGCCAACAAATCACATTTTTTGTTTAACTTTTCTAATGACTCAAATTTCTGAAATCATAGATTTATAAATTAAAAAGTTAACTTACGGAGGTTATTATGACACTAATAGAATTGAAACCTAACAAAAGACTTTTCAGTTATGTTTTCAGATAAAATATTACCTCTGGGATGCCCAAAACACCTTTATGTTCGTACGGAGACAAGCCCTCAGCATAATTACACGACATATTTAGGTACTGATTTTGCCTTGCCTATTCACAATAAATGACAAAACTTAACTTCATATCATAACTATCGTAGTTCGTATAGAAAATTTCAAACTTTTGGATAATAAAAAATTTCCAAACACTATTTTGTAGTAATGGTAAACTACTGTCGGTACATACATCGTCTATATATATGGTAAATTATTTCTGAGATGACATTGACAGGACAGAAATAATAAAGATTTTCTGTGGTATTGCTTATTAAATATATATTATATCTGTGAAAATATTATACTGTCGGTGAGCCGAGCAGTGTTCGGAACCGTACGATAATTATCGTACACATACGATAATTTTGTGCCTACGTACGCAGATTGTACCATATTTCATGTGAATAATTATTATGTCTATTTCTAAAAAAAAAAAGATGGTCATTTTCTAGAGCAGCAAAATTTTGATTAGTACTTGCATGCATATCAATATTACATTTTATATGATTTATTTATCTATAATAGACATTATTCTAAAAAGTACGATAATTTCGATCCGTGTACGATAATTTTACGCCCCTGCCAGCCCCTGGTACGATAATCAGTCCACTTCAGGTTCCGAAAACTGGAGCCGAGCCACAATTAATAAAACCCCAAGCCGCTATTAATAGGGTAACTGATAACCAATGTAACATACAAATATCCAAATTTCGCAAAGAAAATGTTAGGATTTTTAACTAAATCAAATTCACAACTTTACCTTATACGACATTTTTGTCTATTGTTTACATTAATTATCTATATCTATCTAGTCCACAGAATAAAACTAGTTGTAGTTTGTTTGGTTGTGTTAGTTTGGTTGGCACTTATTTGGCACTTGGCATTTATTTATTTGGTTTGATTCACTCACTAATTCCATAGTTTTCAAGTCATCCGAATATTATCAAGTGCATAATAGGCGGTAAATATATTTGTTTGTTGCAGCAATGAACCGCAGAAGAGGACACGATGAAGAAGATGGATATGGTTAGTTTCTGTTAATTGAACTTTGTAGGTTATTTTTCCCCAAAATCATTTCTTGTTGGCGTAAAATAAAAGTACCAATTTGTCGTTTTTCAGATCGATTGCACAGAAAAAGACGTCGTGTATCAGAAAACCAAGAGATAGAGGATAGATTAGAGTCTTTGATCTTACGAGTTGGAGAGAAAAGCAGTTCAAGTCTCGAGAGTAATTTAGAAGGTTTAGCAAGTGTTCTAGAGGCAGACTTGAGCACGTTTCGTGTGAAAATATTGCGTATCCTCACAGAATGTGCGATCCGCATGCCAGAGAAATGCACTATCTATGCAACCCTAGTGGGTTTATTGAATGCAAAGAACTACAACTTTGGTGGTGAGTTTGTGGACTATATTGTGAAGACATTCAAAGAAAACTTGAAGGTGGGTAAGTGGAACGCAGCGAGATACTGCCTCAGATTCATAGCTGACTTGGTGAACTGCCATGTGCTGGCTGCATCGTCTCTGTTGACTTTGTTAGAAACTCTTGTGGACTGCGCTAATGAGGATGGTGTGCCCCAAGTCAGGAGGGACTGGTTTGTGTTTGCGGTTCTTTCAGCCTTGCCCTGGGTAGGCAGAGAGCTGTATGAGAAGAAGGAATCCCAACTAGACCACTTGCTGGTGACTATTGAGGTGTTTCTGAATAAGAGAAGTAAGAAACACTGGCAGGCGTTGAAAGTGTGGTCAGCTGATACCCCACACTTGCAGGAGGAGTATCTGGATTGTCTATGGGCTCAGATAAGGAAGCTAAAGCAGGATAACTGGTCAGAGAAACATATTCCCAGACCATACTTGGCATTTGACTCCATATTGTGCGAGGCCCTACAGCACACACTACCTGCTATACAGGTGAACATATTCAACAACCCTATTCTTATTGCATA
Source organism: Watsonalla binaria (assembly GCA_929442735.1). Taxonomy (NCBI): domain Eukaryota; kingdom Metazoa; phylum Arthropoda; class Insecta; order Lepidoptera; family Drepanidae; genus Watsonalla; species Watsonalla binaria. Next base: position 8,047,976 of record OV838932.1, read on the forward strand.
CTAGCTTCTGTCAACAGCTTCAGCCACTTAGGTATCCCTAATTTAGCTTTGTTATATAAAGCCTGTTATTCTGTGATAATTTTGCATTCTATGCATTTGATAGATATTTTTTTAATTCATCCAGTAGATTTTGACATTTATACAGACTAATTAAATAGACTAAAAGAATTCCAAATATAATTCTTTCAATTAGAATAGGCTGAGATAGCTTTTATTGTGTAACTCTCAATACCAATTTTTTTTACCCTTTATAGCTTTCATTTACTTACATATAATACGACCTGGTTGTACTTCATGACAACTATTATGGACTCATTTGGAATTTATACCTATGAGATTAGCCAGAGCATACACACAAAATGCAAGCCCTCTTTAAATTTAACGCATTCGCAATGCGTCTGTGTGTCCAACTGTTTGAGAATTTACGAAGAAGATGAAATGTTAGCAGATAATGTGTTAAACATAACATTGTTAAGAAAGTTTAATAAACAAACTTAATTGTTTTCACATCTTCCAGGCACCACCTCACAATGACACAGATACCTATCCAATGCCGAGGGTGATATTCCGTATGTTTGACTACACAGACTGCCCGGATGGGCCTGTCCTCCCTGGAGCCCACTCTATAGAGAGGTTCCTCATCGAAGAACACCTGCACAACATAATAGAGGCTTACCACTTGGAGCGAAAGGAATGTGCTGCACAACTTCTTTCGTTCCCTTACAAAGCCAAAATACCTCTTGAATACTGCATTGTAGAGGTGGTTTTTGCAGAGCTCTTTAATCTGCCACGTCCAAGATATTTGGAGATCTGCTACGGGTCTATATTGATTGAGTTGTGTAAGCTTCAGCCTTCAACTATGCCACAAGTCTTGGCGCAGGCCACTGAGATTCTTTTCCTGAGGATTGACACAATGAATGTTGCATGCTTTGATAGGTATGGGTTTATATCAAATGCTTATCATCATTTCCTTATTTTGTATGTTTTTTTTTGGAGGTTTTGTTGAAAGTCATACAATTTCGCCCTGATATTTCTAAAATTTATTTGTAATTATAAAAAACAGCAAAGCTTACCAATTGTCCTACACGCAATGCATCTAACCTTTGAAGAATAATTATAAATCCACAACTAATACTTTATTAGTTGCTCTGCAATTCTGAAATTTCTCATTTAAAGCTATCATATTAATTCCTATTTGATGGTTACCTAATGAACTCCATATTTTCAGATTTGTAAACTGGTTCTCATACCACTTGAGCAACTTCCAGTACCGTTGGTCATGGGAGGACTGGGAGACGTGCACTCAGCTAGATGCTGACCATCCCAAGCCGAGGTTCATCAGAGAAGTACTGGGCAAGTGTCTCCGGTGAGATCAATATTTTAATCAATGATGTCATAGCATATATAAATATTCTGATGTGTCTCATCTGTAGGCCTAGATTATTTTCCATTATCATTATCCTCGCGCTTCGCTCATAAAAGCGATACAAAATTTATGGGAATGACAAACCTAAAATATATTATTTATTTTAATTTCCAATAGCAACTGACAGCAATATCAGAAGTTTACATTATGGACTGATAGAGTGGAAAGTCTGTCACACATCTTCTATACAGATAAATAAAACTAAGTTGTCTGTTTGTAATTCCAAAATAACAGCTTTTACTAAATGCATATGATAGTATATACAATATGGACTTAAAAAAAACAAATTTTTCCCTAACTGTCTGTCTGCTTCCGCGAGAATAAAATTTAATCTACGCGCGTGAAACCGCAAGGCACAGCTAGTCTTTTAATAAAACATAAAGTGATTTAGTTTTACATAGTTATATCCATTTTCCTTCTATAAACTGCTAGAATTATTCAGCATTTTAATATCTATTTCCCTTCTAGGTTGTCATACCATCAAAGAATCAAGGATATAACACCAGAAACATTTGCAAGCTTCGTCCCTCTGAAGCCAGAGCCAATGTACAAGTATTCAATGGAAGGAGCAGGTATGCAATTCAATTATTAATATTTTTTTTATGTAAAATATTTTATTTATTACAAAATTCCTTAGCCTATACTTAACTAGAATATAGATATTTACATTTTGGTAATGTGGCAACTGATTGTGAAACTTGAAATGTGCACAAATTCTGCTTCTAAATAAATGCCTAAATTGTTTGTATATACTATTAAATATTAGGACTCCATAGTCATTGTCAGGGCGTTTGAGATCAATGACAGATAAAGCTTGAGTATTAAGTTAAGGGGAGGGTGAAATCAGTCTATTCCATGGCCATTAATTCTAGTAAGCTGTATGGGCGGTTGTGGTATTCGTCTTCGAGTTCGTCGTCAGTGTGTCTAGATCTAATGTCGTCGTCATAGTTGAATGGCGTGTCTTCCTCTTCGCTTGAGAACTCTCTATCGTCTTCATATTCTTCACTTTCATTATTATCTTCGCTGTGGTTCTTCTTTTCGAGGGAATCAAGAAAGTCTTCTAACTCTTTGTCAATCTCCGCGTACTGTTCGTTTTTTGCGCTCTCGCCTTCAACAGGTTCAGGTTTTGTTGGTTGGTGTTCCTCTGGTGTCTCCTCGGCTTCGTTCTCGGAGAATCCGCCGAAAAGCTCTTCGAATATGTCGGATTCAGCTGTAGTGGTACTCTCAGTGGTAGAACTAGTACTTGTTGGCGGATTTGTCAATTCAATATCTATCTGTTTTGATTCTTTCACGGCTTGTTCGCTCGCCGTGAAATTCTGGAGTTTCTTCTTCTTGCATTTTGTTTTGTTTTTAGCAACTGAAACCGTTGAAATAACAACAGGCATTTGTGTTGTTTGTGGGTTCTCTATTTCATTGATGTCATTTTCCATTTTTTCATTTGTGGTTGCTGTTGTGCCGGCATGGAATATGTACTCGGCGTGATCTTTGACGTCTTGTTCGTCATTTTCGTAAGTATCGTCGGAGTCTTTATGTTTCTCTTTGTTTTCGTCATCATCTTCATCTTCATAATCCTCAGGATTGTTGGTGTAGTAAGATCCCTGTTCATTTAAATTATCACCAATAGATTTATTATTGTGATTTCCAGTTCCTTCAACAGTCGACATAGTCAGAGGCAACGTGTTTTCAGCTTCACTTACTTCAACGTAGTTATTAGTTTCGTCATTGCTTGTTGTTGCCTCGGTTGATGAAGCCTTATCTCCGTGGTCTCTCTTCCGCTCTTTATCTATGCTTCTGGGAGTTGACGACGGTAAATATCCTTGGAAGTTTGAACCTTTCCTTCTACTTGGATTTTTATTTGAAGACGAAACGTATTTGCTTCTGTCAAAGTTAGAAGCGCCCCATTTGTCATGATTTACAGATGTTCCTTTATGCATTAGCGTTGATTGTCTAAATCGGTTTATAGTTTTTGGTGGCGTAGTGGTAACTTTTTCCTCTTCACTGCTGTCTTTTCTTCTGCTGTTTGTTTCTACAACTACTGTGGAAGGTTTAGCAGTTGTTGTAGTAACTGTGGTAGTGGTAACCATGGGAGTGGTGCTTGTTATTTTGTTTTTATTGCCGCTTATAGATGAACTGGCCTGTGGAGTCAAGTCTTGGGTCGTTCTTTTTGTAGTAATTTCTTCCGACGCCTTCGTTGTAGTAGACGACACTCGTTTATGTTTCTTTTTCTCTGTTTTAAATTTAGGCGGTGGACGTGTGCGCTTCTTGGGTTTTAGTGTCGTGGTAGTCGTGCTGATCGTACTACTGGCCTCTACTACTCTAGTAGTGCTTTCTGTAGTAGAACTTACTGTTGTAGAACTCTCTGTGGTAGTTACGAGAGCGATGCTTTCCGTTACATTAACCTTTTCTCTCTGAGACACCATTGGAGTAGTTTTTGCAAAAGCGCCTACTACGTTCGCCCATTGTAACGTATCTTCATCTAAGGGGTTGCTACCTGCAGTTATAATGTCAGGCGATACAGTGCTATGGTGAGACTTTATATTTCCATGTTTCTTTGGCGGCTTTCGTCTTGTATTTTTTCCTTTACTGGTATTTTCAGCTGGTGTTTCATTAGTATTATCGTCGTCATAATTAACTGTGATTGGTCTAAATGCGTTATCATTTACTGGGTCTGGATCAGAGAATTGGATATCTAGTACTTGTGGGCTGGGTCGGAAGTCACTCGGCTTATGTCTTATAGGTTTGGACTGTATCAACTTCATGGGAGGCATAGGCTTAAACGGTTTCTTGTCCATTGTGACGAAAACGCCAGGAGGTGCATTGAAGACGGGAGGTCGGACGTGGTCATTGAAGTAACTTATTTTCATCGGGGTAGGTTTAGCTTTATTATAGGTCTTCGGTGGCGTGATAACTCCTGGAGTTGTCGTGGGCTCCGTTACGTTTAATTTCGTCGCTACTTCCATCGTATAGTTTCTTTGCGCTGGTAAAGAAACCGGTGGTGTCGGCAAAACTGCCGGTCTAGTGGTTTTCATTGGACTCGATTGTACATATCTCTGATCCCCTGTGCCCTGGGTGTATGGATTAAATGAATCATAATCTCCATAGTGTGGGAGCGGCGGCGCCGGCAACGGTCTAGGGTACTTGTACGATTGTGGTTTGTAACTATTGTAGGGCATCAGCCTTTTCTGCTGGTGTTGCTCGCTCGATGACCCCACGTGCGCCGCCTTGGAGTATTGCGGAATTGGATGAGGTACGAAGGAACTCGGCTTATGTCTGTACGAGGTATCGTCGTCATCAAATAATGTAGAGAATAACCTATCTAAACCTTGGTTGTATTGGCGAGCTTGGTACCGCGGCACGGGGGCTATATTCTTGTGGAACCAAATAGCTCTCGGAGGTCTTGGTGTCCAATGCTTAGGTTCATCGTATTGATATTCAGGCTGGATGTTTCGGTTAGGCGGCGTACTCTCTCGCACGGTGAAGGTCCTGATTGGGTTCTCATACGGTTTTTTCTGTTGCTTCGATGCCTGCGTCACGGAGAATGTTAATTCGTAGTGATATTTGCCAGGAGTTGCCTCCATGTCTCTTTGTCTGACTCGTTTAACGGACCAGAAAGCTTTGACGCCTTCATTGCACTTATCGTCTTGACACTTGTCTTTAGATGTATCATCTTCAATAAAACGGAACCCCCCAACATCTTCCAATAGGCGACCTTTGGCCACAATAGTAACATCACCGAATGACGGAGACTCCTCATCTTTTTTTCTATCGAACGGTGCTGTTTTAATTTTCTGCCAGAGATCGTGATCGTCGACTTGCTTTGACAAGGAAACGTCGGCTTGATTGTTGGGAGATACGACTATATTTTTGGAGATGAGTTGGTCTATTTTATCACGGACGAGTGTTAGATACACGCTGTGCCTGAGGGCGTCCTCCCAGTAATGCGCAGGGACAGCGGCCACCACAGCCGGTGGGTTTGCGTTGATAGTCTCGTGTAGGGTGCCGGCTATGTCAGGCTTATGCCGCCAGTCATTAAGAGGGATCGGCGTCGGCTTGAAGTCATCTTTCGCGGTCTGGCTTCTTCCGTGTACCTGCAATAATAAATTCACCAATTGAATGTGCATTGTATTGAATAATTAAACGTAAAAAATGTTGGAGTATGCGTTTGAAAGTAAAATGGAGGTGGACGGGAAAGTGCCGGGACGGTGGCGTGTGGAAAATGGTCGCGTGCCTTGCGCGTGCGATGCGATCCAACCCCGTGTCCAAGAATTTCCAATCGACTCGTTTTGATTTAAATTACTAACATCGGTCTTCTTTAAACACTATAGGTATATTCGACAGTTCTTAGCTGTGAAATTATTACTTAGGTTCGCTGACATAAAATATTTAGGTTTTTCATTAGTCTGTTAAGTTGATGAATTAGCATACAGGCCTGATGATAAGCGGTTTCTGCAGTCAATGCTCGCTGACCTTGTATTGTATTTAGTGGAATCACAGTGCACGCATCTAAAAATATATCGTTTATCATTTGTAACAACTTTATCTCAATCAAATCACATATGATCTAGACCTGAATGACCACCCACCGTAGCGTTTTGATATATGATGTAAATTAATTGTATAAGATACTTGATCAAAATAATTTGGCCCAAGGTTATTTAATCCTTCTATATACTATCTCTGCCCAAGCCTAGGCATTTAGGCAAAAGATTTGGAGAAAATATAACCTTCTTTATGTCACATTATTTTATTTCTTCCGTGCCGATACATTATGTGATCAAGAACGTTACGCTTCTAGAAATTGACACGAGAATAATATTTATTATTCTCTTGTCAAGAGAAATATTTATAATTCTCTTGTGAATTTATATTATTCAATGTTCATTGTTAGAAAATACAATTTTACTAAAAAAATGTTATAATTGTATTAATTTCATTGAAAATACATTTCATTTTAATATAAGAAATTTTAGATTAGGCATTACACTAAATTAAATTTGGTAAAATTATCTTCGTAAACAAAAAAAAACCACGTTAACTTCATCCCCGGTCCATTTCACTGCATTCGTCACAGTTCGATTATATTTTGTCATAGATTAAAGTGTAAAGCGTCAAATCAATTTGTAGCTGTGGGAATTTTAGCCGATTAAACTGAAATCTGAGTATGTTTGAATAACATTACAGCATTATGTACCTAGTACCTACTGTATGTGCGCTAAATTATTTAACATTGGATCTATTCCGCAAATACGCGTATGCTAACTTGAATATTAAGGGTAACAGTACGGGAGATAGTAGCTTAGTATAGGTAGCTGCCCCGGGGATGTGCCCCGGCAAAGTGTGGGGGGACACCGGTGCGTTCTATCAGAGTACCCGGAGTCCCCCCTGAGCACTGAGGATGACACCGGGGGGGGTTTTAGTGCGGTAAGAATCCCACATACCCCGATCTGCCTCTCCCAGGGCGGTTGGGGACTTTTTGAAGGCTTCCCCCTCGTCAGCAAAAAAAAAGGTGCACCAGCATCTGCCTACGCCTCCGCTCGCATAGTGTTCTGCTTTTATAATCCCACAGGTATGTGTTAATCTATGTGCCAAACATCAACTAAATTATAGAGAACCAAGTCGCGTTGCCGACTTTGTGATAATGTCTACACCCTTCTTGAAGTACCGTTAGGGTCTGTGTTTGAGGGAACTACGAAATAAATTGTCTGTAACAACTCACGCGGTGACCTGTCACATTCCATCTAGTTAATTCTGTGCGGAAACAATCTATTTTAATATAGTTATTGCTTATCACTCCTCAGGACTTAACTCTTGAAGTAAGCCATAGAATCTTCTAGAACATTACACCACTTAATGCCGGTCTTTGGCGACAACTAGCTCGCTTAACGGGTTTGACTGTTCCTAGACAAATTTTAGGTAAATTCTTGTTGCCATACATTTCGCGCGGGCATAATTCTACTGTGAATAACATTTCCCTCTTACCTCAATTTGACCGTTCATCAATGGAATAATTAATATGATTTTTCACGCGAGCATGTCAGCCCCATCGGCCCACTTACTTGGGAAAATCTCACTCAACAATTGCCGCGGTTGTAAGGTCATTGTCGTATCATAATTATCATCTGCTACTGTTGCGTTTTGTGATTGTTACTTCATGGGATTATGTTTTCATTTGTTTAGTTTTGGGGCTAGTTGTAAAAGCATTTTGTTGCTTTAATTGCACTCTTCATAGAGCTTTATCAACGTTTATTGCATCTTTTTCTGGGCTTGTAACAAAAGCTATGATCAGTTTAGTATCTTCAGTGCCTGATCGTTGCGGATGATTTTTAGATAGCGAGTTCATAAAGATTTAATTTCATACTACATTACGATTTGTTTAGAAAATATGTTTATTAGCATGGATAAGTCTTGTGAGTTTTTTTTGTCGAACGTCACAGTTTTATATGAATTCTAATTTTAATCAGTAAAACTTTCGAGAATTAATGGACTATGTCTATATATTGGAAATGTGGCTAAATTCTACATTGATCAGAGCAAATCAGACAGTAAATCACATTTTCTCCCGAAATATTTATCAGCTTGAGCGGCTAGGAATGCGAAGACATAATGAAACTAGCGTGACGAATGTGTGTACACTAAAATTACTAGTCAAGTGTGTATAAGATTGTTGTAATAAAAACCAATTATACATAACTTTTCACTGTCTGTCTGTTTGTACCGGATAATCTCTGTAACGGCTGGACCGATTTTAACGGAACTTTCACTGGCGAATGTTACAAGGAGTAGGTAACTTAAGCCACTTTTATAAAAAAAACTTAGGATTCCGCGGAAATCAAATTAAATCTACGCGGGTGAAACTGCAGGGCACAGTTAGTATGTTATAAATATGAGTACTATGTTTGATTAGGATTAAAATTAAAGAACTTTAATATTAACTATTAAAAATAGTGGCTCCCTCTTTTATATTTTGAACATCTTTAGCGTTCAGTATTTATCTGTATAAAATAAGATAATCAAAAAAATACTATCCAGTAACAACTTTTCTGTTAGTACATAATTACTCACAATTATAGTAAAGAAGACACATATTAGTGCGGATCTCATGTTCGGCCACTGTCACAGAACGGTGCAAACTTTTTTAAAATATCGAATCTAATGACGCGTGCGGCGCGCGCGCACCTTCGATCGCGGACTGGCGCGCGTTCGGGGCGATCGCCACCCCTCTATGTGGTTCGCGGAAATGGAAAACTAATGCTTTTCTTTATACGCCGATCGATAAATTAAGTAGTAAGGGGTACCCGAAGGGGTAAGCAGAGGTGTTGTAACAAACCCACATTTCACCGAATATGATCAAGTACCAACGTGACAGAGGGCGAGCCCATCGCCGTCTCAGGCACTATACATACGTCTTTGAATTACTTCTCAGAAATATGCAGGTTTCCTCACGATGTTTTCCTTCACCGTAATGCACGTTGTGTGAAATAACTGCACATAAGTAGCAGCACAAAGGTTGTTATACTATTTTGCGATTATAACATATGGGGGCCAACTATGATCGTTTAAGGAGCGAGTATAGAAAATTTGGCTTTGACGTTTAATTTTTCGGTATGTCAAAGCTCAGAAGTCCTTAATACGCTCTGCTTAAACCGATGGTCATTAATATAAACCGTGTTATTTGTGGCAGGACATAGGTAATGAAATGTTATGATAGTAATAACGGTAGGTAGTGCAAGTGTATTACGTGTTTATGACGCGATTACTATAATAAATGCACTGCATTGCGACGTTTATTTGTTCGCTTTGGAAAGTTAAATTTATGAGTGTCTTGTCCATTTATGTGTTTGCACGACATACTGTGTCCTAACGAATGTCGCATTTTTTTAAGAGAAGCTTAACGCCAATGCTGTAACGGTGATGGGACTTTGGTCTAATCTTTATCTTTACATAGTATAAAATGAAGTCGCTTTCGCTGTCGTCTGATTAGATCTTTTTGACTACTCAACGGAGTTTAATGCAGATTTCAGCAATAGATAGAGTGATTCAAGAGGATGCTTTATCTATATATATAAAAATCAATTGCTGTTCGTTAGTCTTACTAAAACTCGAGAATGGCTGGACCGATTTGATTAATTTCGATGTTAATATATTTGTAGAAGTTCAGGGGAGGTTTAAAAGATGATTAACTTAAATAATCAGTAAAGGGAACGGGGATACGAAGTTCACCGGGTCAACTAGTAATAAAATAAAATAATGCATGCATATTTCAGAGAGGCGGGTCGCTATTATAGTCAATTTGGTGTAATGTTTGTGTTGAAAATGTTGTGTCTACCATGGCGGTGGACGTATGTTCAAATTGTCCAAACCAACGAACAACCCGATGGTCTAGCTAGAGGTCCCAAGCGCTGTGGAACACGAGGTCCTGCGTTTAATCCTGCCCTGGTTGGGCATAGTGTTGTTGGGTTTTGTCCATCTGTAATTTCCCAGTAGCAGCTTGGAGTCTGGAATTGTGCCCGCTTAATGGCAATAGGCTCGTCCACTACTAAATGGGGCTCAAACATCACTTAGGAAATGTAAGTGTGCTATAAGTTGACGTCTGCCTACCCCTTTGGCGAATACAGACGTGGGCATATGTATGTCTGCTGTCGGAAAGTCATAAATTTGAATCAACTGCTAATGTCGGCACATTATATGATGTACTTCCTTCGAATCGATACATTTATAATTATTCCAGAAGTCTGTAATACATCAAGCCAAATCTAATTGTTTATCGATGCTAAATAAAATCGATTTATCTTTTCTTTTTAATGCAAACGCAGTGTTGGAAACGAACGAAATATTTCCTTCCAACATAACTCCAAATTCAGAAGTCAATGAATTCGATCGATGAATGTGTTATTCATTCATAACATAAATTTAGCTTGTAATTGCTAGTTGCTAGGTCGCCCATTGTGGGCGAGGAAATTGCTGCAACCAGCATCCTCGAGTCTTGTTAACGAGCGTTTTATCTTAAGGAAAATCTTAGTTTTTATATTGTTATCTCCATTTTGCACAATTTGAACTATCAATGGTCTACTGAATAACGATTAACACCACTATACTCCTTTGCGTTAACTGTAGATAAGCTATATTTGGTAACGATAATGAAGTTGGTTTGGTGGCCAAGTGGTTGGACTATCAGGATACAAAAAAAGGATAGGATAGCAAATAGAACGTTACTTTGTATAACATATTAAAATAAGCGTGTTAAAGATCGAACTGTTCAAAGTAATGAGATAGTTAATGATGTTTATGGCCTACTAAGTATAAGTATACCTCACGTTAACGAATTTGGTTGTGTATTCGCATGACTGGAAATGTGTTGAAACTTTTTCGCAGGTGGGTTGTGGTTGAATACCAACACATTTCGTGCTACAGTATACACTACGTAATCCGTCATAACTTACATTTGGAGCACTGTTTAAGGCCACAATTAACGTTAAAACAATCATATTGTAAACAACACTCAAATCTTTACTATGATCAGTTAGTGAAAGCTTATTATACAAAGATGTATGAAGACATGCGTCGAATATCCGCTGAAAATGGCGTCGAGAGGGAGGAGTGAAATCCACCGGCTGGCGTGCACTTTCCATCTCGTGGCAGATGTTTTTCATCGCTACACGCGGAACGAACGCTGTAACTTAGGACCAATACATACCCCTTAATACGAAACATTATTAAAATGAAGACTAACCAAAATCCTACTGAAAGTATGTCCATCCCTTTCGGAATCCGTATGCCAAAAAGAGATGGAACTACTTTGAATCAAAGGACTATGTTGGACGATGTTTTGTAACTCCCCCTTATTAAATCAAGTTAAATTTTTTACACACACATCTACGCTTTTCAGTAAGGATACCCGAATGAAGAGCAGTACCTAACACTTTGTATTGCTTCTTTGCTTTCCCCCAAGTATATTTATCATGGTTGATTTTTTCACCGATTAGGACCTAATGTGACAGACGGTGAGTCCATTGCGGCACTTTACATCTTTGATTGTTCCCCATACATGCAGGTTCATTTACATGGTTATTTTCACCTAATATTTTTTTTATAAAAAATGGATGTTCCTCCTCCATTTGAATACCTCTCAGGGATGATTATTGTAACAACTACAGCGTGAACAAACCTTTCTCCGTCGTGTTTTCAGTTAAACTAGTTATTCAATGCATTTTCAAAAGTAATTTATAATTCATAAGATTTATTATCGTGTGCATCTCCACTCTTGGACAATTTACAATTATGAATATTCAATATTCACTAACATTGTTATAAGTCGTGTTGAGATTTTTCCTGCGATGTCGTTTATATTGTAATTGCTTATTACTGTAAATGTAGTGTGTTCAATAAATACCTATTCGGTTGAGTTAGACTACATCCCCATCAGAGTATAACGAATATCAACGCACAACATAAGCATCTGATCCTAGAAACATGAAATATGGAGGGTGTGCTATTTTTGAGATGTTCACTAAGAAATGGCTTACCAAAATTTCACCCCTAAGAGGGTGAAATAGAGGGGTGATTTTCAGTGAATTTTACTACCTCATGCCCGAAAACCTCGCGAGCCACTTTTCTATTTTTTTTAAATAGTGGGGGATACTTCGCATGTTTTTATTCGCGTCGCGCCATACAATCAGACAGAGACAGACTCACAGAATGGCAACTGCACTCATAATTCGTGACGGGACCTGTAGTAATAGAAATATGGTTTAGTCATCTGCCCTCAAATTCTCAATGTTGTATGTAAAGTGTTAGTTCCCATGATCGCAGGCGGTATGGTTATCGCTAGTGTGGCAACGTAACGCCACGCAACGCCTCTAGTATTGTTCCCGCTATCTCAGTTACCATCTGCTCACAATTTAATGCACTGATGCCAACGCATTGCGCCGGCTCTATGCTAAATAATACATGCTTTGGATGTTTTGTAATATTGCTTAGATATTCTTAAAACTGGTTAAGAAAATTAAAACCATAATGTGGGATTCGAATCCAGAAACTGCCAACCGTGCATATGCTCCGCCAAATTTAGCTGCGTGTGATCCTACCTAGTAATTCGAATTTTAAGTGGTTTTGTAGGAATTTATGAAATATCTCCTTAACTTACGAAATGTAGATGTACTATAAGCACACCTCTGCCTACCCCTTCGGGGAAAACAATATATGCGCGAGTGTATGTATTTCATCATACAAACACTTTTTATATATGTGCACTGTTCAGTGGTCTATCTATTCGAATAGAATTTCATCAGTAATTATTCAAAGAAAAAACTGGAAGTAAAACCCCAATTAAAAGCGCTCCTAGTGACGAGTTTAGGAAGTTTTACGTTTCCATACAAAATGAGGCAAATACGCGATCGATAAAGTCAACGTTAAAGCATTTAATATGCTTTAACGTTGACTGTATCGATCGCCTTGGGTACAGAACATAGATGCAAGTTCATCATAAAAATACTAAAATAAACCGTATCATTGTTTACAGCATCCCTCCCGGGCACAGAGGCAGCGCACCAGTTGGTAGTGTGTGTACGTAATAAGTGCACTCCGGAAGAAGCGTTGAACGTCCTCCGAGACCTCCCCAACCCTCTCCGCGAGGGTGACCAGCCCGCTGCCGCCAACCAAGGACCTCACAACCCTTTGAAGATAGATGTCTTCGTACAGACCCTACTCAACCTCGGCAGCAAGAGCATATCGCACGCTTTTGCAGCTATATCCAAGTTTCATTATGTTTTTAAGGTGAGACAAGTCTATTGATTATATTGTGTTTCGATAATTTATTAGTTAAAAGTAAGGATTACGAAGTAATTCCAATCCATATTATTTAATTTATTATTATTATTTTGTAATTAAAGTCTTTGATTATTATGAGCTTTGGAACTGTGTACATGTGTATTGTAAACTTAAAAAAATTCAAACATTTTTAAATTGAATACTTTTACTGAGTTTGTTGCGGGGTTCTTCTCAAAAAAAGCGACTGTTCGCACCTGGCCGTAACATTTATAATTCTGCGAAAGTTTTTTTTTCGATGACGATTTGATCTTACTTTTTTACTTTGAAAGAAAAACTCGTACGTCTAATCAAATCAAGATGTTTTTTTGCATAGATCCTGGCAGAATCTGAGGAGGCCCAAATCTGTATCTTACGCAACGTGTGGGAGCTGTGGCAGCGTCAGCCGCAGATGGTGTGCGTGTTGGTCGACAAGATGCTCAAGACACAAGTCGTTGAGTGCAGCGCCGTCGCCACCTGGCTCTTCTCCAAGGAAATGGCTCCTTACTTCACACACGGATACCTCTGGGAGATCCTGCATCTTACCATAGACAAGATGAACAAACACGTCTCGAAACTCAGTAAGTGTCTTTTATACTGAGTCGAGACTTTTGAGGCGCCTATTATAATTGCGAGAGACCATATCGTAAAAAAAATTGCCCACGCCTAGGACCAACTTTCTTAAATACGCTCCTTTATCGAGAGCCATTCGTTTGATAAACACCATGCCTAACGATATTGATATTTTTCACCAGAGCCTGCCGAAACAGTAACAAAATATTTAGAAACGCAATAATTAATTAATTAAAATTAGTAATAAGTTGTAATGTATTTATGTTTTATTGCGTAGTATATAGTACATAGTTAGTTAGTTATATGTATATAGATATTACGATAAATTATTTTCCTAGTTTTTTATTATTTTAAGCAGATTCAGCTCCTTTACGTTACCTTTAACGTCGACTTAGTTATAATACTGTAATGATGTTAAATGGTTTTTCAATAAATAAATAAAATAAATAATAAGTAATAATACATATCAATTTAAAAAAGAAAAGTGCTTCATTATTTTATATTTTTTGTTGATAGATTTACTATTTATTTTTGTGGCAAAGTGTAGTTGTTAGAAGTTGATGATGGCTGAAGACGGAAGCAAAATTTGTTACATGTCTTATGTTTTGTAACAAAGGGATAATGTTTGGTAGAATTTATAAAATTATAGCTAAAATGTATTCTTAAATCAGGCGGTGAATTGAAAGAGGCGAGGGAAGCATTAGCTAGAGCTGATTCCAGCAGCTCCGACTCTGAAGACGAGAGTGGCAGCAAGAAGAAGAAGGACCAGGACAAGCCCACTGAGGAGGTATTTAGATTGAACAAATATTTTAAATTAAAATTTTGTACCCTTGAATTCTAAGATACAATGTTCTTAAATAGTTTGTGATTACGAACTTATATAAAATAATTAAATATGTATATAGGTATTAAAAAGGGCACTGATAAATTTTACGACTACTTCCTATTTTAATTAAAAGTAGATATTCTTATTTGATTCTATTGTCGCCTGGTGCAGAGGCTCAGCAATTACTCTTTATCAAAAATGTATTCAGAAAATTGAGCGAATATTCAATTCGAGTCCCGCCTCGCTTTTCTGATCATTGATTGTACCTCAAAACGCATGATCGAAGTAATCAGAAGTTGTAATGTGTAATGATGGTAAATAAATGGTGATAAAATAGTTCGAGACAAAAAATCCGAGAAGTTAGAAGATCGAACTTCTTGGATTAATTCTTTTGTTTGTGTACAGGCCGTGGAGCGTATGGAAGAGCGTTTAGAAGCAGCTCACATGGACCAGAAACGTCTGTTCCTGATCGTGTTCCAGCGGTTCATAATGATCCTCTCAGAACACCTCGTGCGGGCCGATACTGACGCTCGCGACCCCAACACTCACTGGTACCGATCCACCGTTGGACGACTGAGACAAGTCTTTCTCGTGGTAAATACACATTTAAATATACTAACGGCATCCCAGAAGGGTCCTCGAAGGGGTAAGCGTAGTTGTAATAACACCTATTTTGACGCTTTAGTTAGAGGCTTTAGATGTAGACACGTTTCCTCACAATGTTTTCTTTCATTGTGGTGTGAAATCGCTGCAATTAAGTTTTTAGAAAAATTCATTTTTATAAGCCGCTGGGATTCGAACTTGTCGATTACGAGCAGGCGATTGCCCCCCACGACCATCATGGTTCTTCACTACATATTTGTGTATTGCCTACTTCCAATGGAGTTAGCCGCAATATATAGCCGTCATATGTCAATATCACCTCCATCTTACTTAGGAAATCGGAGTGAAATAACTGTTTTATGATTAGAAAAATCCTCTTATTTTATTGATGTCGGTAGCATGTTCCTAAACGTTTCTTACCAAATGTTTAATTTCGTTTTCTCTTACAGCACCATGAACAAGTCCAAAAATACAGCAGCACCTTGGAAACCCTTCTGTTCACTCAAGATCTGGACCCTCATATCTTAGATGTGTTCCACCAGTTCGTGGCTCTCACCGCTTAGAATTCACCCCTACCTATTATATTGGACTCATCTATGGTGGTAAGGTTGACCATTAAACTTTACCAGGACAAAAGTCTCAAATTATTACAGCTCAAATTTGCATAACGTTTGAATCTTCTCGTTAGACACCATAGTGACTACTTGTCATTATGTGCAAACTAAAATGGACCTTATCTTATGGGATGCAATTGAAAAAAGATCTTAAAGTGGCAAAGGACTTTCGTGGTCGACTATATATCTCTATATATCTATGGTACAAAAGAAAGAAGCTCACGTCACGATCACTGCTGTTTGCTATGATTTATTATCATTTCCAATATATTCTAAAACCGTAGTTGGTGACGTCACCTTGTATCGATCGCGTGACTGGCTTACCAGAGTTTTGTACCATAGGTACAAATCATATACAGTCTATGGTAACGTCATAGAGTAAAGACTGCTGGCAGATGGTGGAGTTGATGAAGTTTTTAAGACTATTTTTTATTATTAAGAGCAATATTTCTTTTTGAGTTTGATGTGATTATGTAATCAAAAGACACGATAAAGCTGGTTTACACGTATGTAGTTAATTTCATATTTGAATGTATATGTTTTATGTCCAAAATGGCTCACTCACTTTGCTATTTATTATTCGGAAATATCTAAATTGTCACTGGTAATTTTATTTTTTAAGAATGTAATGGTACTACGTGTAGTGATTATTCTTTTATGTAAATAAAGAAAATTAAAATAAAAACTGATTTTTGCATCCCTAAAAATATTTTTTTTGTTCACGGTAATATTCACATATAAGTTGTAACATATTCTTAGCATTTAAAAAGAACATTCTTAATATGAATATGGTAATCCTTCACAAAACTTACTCATTAAATAAAGTTGAAAAAAAAAACTAACTACAAAGTCCAGTCTTTATTTCCCATTTATAACAAGTATTTACAATCAGGGGAGTGTCAAAATATTCCCACAATTTATATTATTTAAAAAACATTTCAACAACTTTTCAAGATTCAAAAAATTTAAAACAAAACCACTTTTGTTGCAAAACCGTCCCGTGGCTGAGAATCATTGACAACTGAAGTTATAAGAAAAATATATACGGTCGAATTGAGAAACCTCCTCCTTTTTCGAAGTCGGTTAAATCATTTACATTTTTATAACAATAACTAGCTGTGCCCGGCAAACGTTGTATTGCCATTTTTTTTTGGGGTGGACTACCCCTAACATTTAGGGGGATGAAAAATAGATGTTGGCCGATTCTCAGACCTACCCGATCTGCACACAAAATTTCATACAAATCGGTCCAGCCGTTTCGGAGGAGTATGGCAACGAAAACTGTGACACGAGAATTTTATATATTAGATTTTGTTTTGTATAAGATGCGAATACTGTCGCTAGCGGAAATGACTAAAATAACATCATTAGATTTGAATAAACTTAAAAAGGTTTTGAGTATTGTCTGTCAGTGTAAGTATGTGAGCAGTTCATTGACGTCGTCTTTGGAGCCGAGGAAGATGGGTTGTCTTTGGTGGAGCGCGGTAGGCACTACGTCGAGGATCGCCTGCCTACCGTTGGTCGCCACGCCGCCCGCCTCGGTCACTAGGAATGCCATCGGGTTGCATTCGTACAGCAGACGTAACTGTAAAGGATATTTATGTTTAAAAATAAGCATACATTGAATTAAATCAGATTTTGGCAAAATTTTTTAGTACCAAATATTTTTTTTAATTTAGATTTTGGTATTCCAATCGGTCTTTTTCGCGTTACATTTTAGTTGCTTCTGAGTGCGCGTACATCGTATAGAACTTAATTAAGGACGAAAAATTAGAACTTACTTGTTTTGGAACCACTAGAACCACCAGAATACAGTAGTATTCTGTGGTGAGTAAGGTCGCCACTTTGGGGGGGGAGGTGGCTGTGCATATATCTCCTTTCAATTCATTAAAAGATGGACAATGCGTAACTGACACTCTGTTGCATTAGGCTGTAGTGGCCGCATACAATCATCAGGCGGACAGTAAGCTAGCTACATTTGTTCCATAAAAAGTAGGTGTAATATTACCTTCCCGTTAGGTGCGGATTTAGTGGCGGGGTAGAGGAAGATACCGCCATACTTGATGGTGCGATGGACGTCTGCTACCATGGAGCCCACGTAGCGTGCTGAGTAAGGCTTGCCAACCTTCGGACGCTTCTTGGCCTCTATGTACGCGTTCACACCCTCGTTCAGATACTCAGCTGTGTTACCTACAATTAAAATTTATTTAGTATAAATATATATAATAAGATGGCTGGCATTCTCGTCATACTTGTGAACAGGTGCTGCTCGTGGAGGCTGGTCATCTCAAGCTACACAATTATAAGTAGTTTACTTTTAGTTTTTATATTTTTTTTTATGATTTATATTGTATTACATAACATTTTTTTTAGAAGAGTAATTACTGATTTTCTTGCCAAGTTCTTCTCAGTAAAAGCAATCTTCCGAGCCTGGCGGTAGTATGTATAATCCTGTGTAATCTTGTCGTTCTCACGATTTGAAAGTACTTTGTTAAAAGTCTAATCAAATAAAGATATTTTTGAATTAATTGAATTGATAAGGTTTTATATGAATTCACTAGCTCTGCCCTGCGGTTTCACCCGCGTTGACCTAAAAGTTTCTCCTTGTAATATTAGTTATCTGCCATTGAAAAATCGGTTAAGCTGTTTCAGAAATGAACCGGAACAGACAGACAGAGAAAAAAATTGTTACGTTCACGCGCGTCCCGTCCTCAAAGTTTTTATAATATTAATAAAGTGTTCGAATAGTTTTTTTTTACGTATATAAATAATTTTGCCTCTTTCTGTTTTGACCTTTCCATTTAACCTAAAATCTATAAACAGTATAATCCCCTTACCCTCGTTGATAGAGTAGATATTCCCGCGGGCAGGTATCTTGACATCGGGCTCAGTGAGTATGAACTCCCCGATGGAGGGGTCGTAGAGGAAGCCGTGCACACCCTTGCCCTTCCCCAAGGTCAGCATCATCATGGTGGCCGACCCGTACAGGGTGTACCCCGCCGCTACCAATTGGTTCCCCGGCTGTAACGCGTCTGATTCCATTGGCTCGCCCTCTGACTTTTTCCTGCAAGTTTTTTTGTACTAAAGAAGTGACAAACAAAAGGAGGAGCTCGTGGCACAGTTGCTATTGCGCATAACATTCGATCAGTGAAGTTAAGCAACCCTAGCCCTAGGCAGTAATTGGATGGGTGACCGCCCGAGTTTCCTCCGTGCCTCGGAGAGCACTTTAAGCTGTCGGTCCCGGTTGCCAATTTGTCATCTTTGGCAATCGTTACAGGTCAGTCGGAGGCCTAAAATAGTTTGACAACTGGTTTAACTCAGATCAGAGGTCAGATGGCAGTCGCTTCGTACAAAAATCAGGTGATCAGCTGCATCGGGTTGAATCAAGTGCCGACCCCAGCAATGTATGGGATAAGGCCAGGCAGATGATGAAGTGAAAAACAAATGGTAAACGGCTACTGCCGCGTTATTCTAGAAGGTTTCCCAGCGTCAAGCTCGACGTCATACCTCAACCCTGCTAGTATATATGCTGACGTTTTTCTACCCGTAGATCTTAGTAAGTACTTTCAGTTAGTAATATTATTTTGCTATGTCAGCATTATCGTCAGTCCCCCGGCTTCACCGCGGACCGCCGCAGTTCAGACCTATCCTCCATCCGCGACGCATATTTTACTAAGTTTATATTTTTCAAGTACATATGCTCACGCTTGTATTCCCCGAAGGGGTAGGCAGAGGTGTTGTTATCACAACACCCACTTTTCACAGAATTTGATTAAGTGCCAACGTGACAGATGGTGAGTCTATCGCCGTCTCAGGCACTATACATACGTCTTTGAATTCCTTCTCAGAAATATGCAGGTTTCCTCACGATGTTTTCCTTCACCGTAAAACACGTGGTGTAAAATCACTGTACATAAGTTTTTTAGAAAAAATCATTGGTAGAGGCCCCGCTAGGATTCGAACTTGCGTCGCTTGCGTAGCAGGCGGATGCTCAAACCCCGAGGCTACCACTGCTTTTTTTCAAGTGTTGTTCCGTATTTTTACTTTTTTATCATAATTATTTTAATAAACTTTACACGTTATTCGAATTAATTATTTTTTTATAAAACAAGTGCAATGGTTGCGTTATAACAGAGCGTCGGTTTCAACCATAGATACGTACATGATAAAGTTCAATTTCATATGCTTGAAACTGACACTCGACGTCGACGTGCGGCGAAACCTTACCTTACCTTATAATACATTTATTAATAACTCTTATTGCATTCCTGAACTAGATGTGCCTTGCGGTTTTACTTGCACGCTTCGTAGAATTGGCCATAAAAACTATGTTATTTAGTGATATTTTTCAGCGTAACTTACTTCTTATGAAAACAGGTATCATCATATCAGTGATAGTACCACGGTAGAGCCGGAGACAGACGGAGACAATTTTAAAAGATTGTTTCTTTAGGTAGATATTTACCTACTGTATATACTTTCATATGTATTTAGTTAAAACTGTTAATTTGGAATTACAAACAAACACTTTAATTTTATTTATGTTTGTAGAATATATACAATAGATATAGATTATGTGTTTTAATCTTAGGTAGCTTACTTGTAGATGGCAAAGATGGATCCGATGGAGACGAGGCAGTCGATGTTAGAGGACCCGTCCAGAGGATCGAAACACACCACGTATTTACCGCGCTTCTCTGTCTCCACCTGTTCATATATCATTGAAACATATTTAACAGATATAAAACATCTCCTTAAATATATTTTGTTTTGCAAATTCCCAAAAATAACCCAATAGGCAGTAAATAGAAACAGGCTGCGTGGAATTGATAAAGCGAATATTCTGATGATCTCCTACCGAATTTCGGCTACGGCGGCTAATCTCAACGAGGATCAGCCATGTGCGCAGGAGATATTATAGTGCCCAAGTGTGTGCGCAAACACAGGTGCACTCTTTATTCCCTCACTCTCAAAGTCCGATGGGACGGCAATCCGACACGACCAGAGAGAGATCAGGCGTAGGACCAACGGCTTAACGTGCTTTCCGAGGCACGGGGGTGGAAACACCGCCAACTTCCAAACTCCGGGTATTATAATTGTGAATTTCTTGACAGAAAAACCCAATATAAATTTTTGACCCGACCCGGGAATCGAACCCGGGACCTCGTGATCGGCAGGCGAACTTACTAACCATTAGACCAACGAGGCAGTAAAGCGAATATACTAGGTATAGGTACGGTATTTTATTTTTCTGTTGTAAGCAGCTTTCGCGTTAGAAGAGGGGACCTTTTCTCTGATTTATAATTTTCATGTAATTTTTTTAGCTCATACTTGCCAAAAGTTAACGCATTCTCTGCTAACGACGCGTCTGTGCGTCCAACTGTTAGAGAATTTACGAAGAAGATGAAATGTTAGCAGTGAATGTGTAGAATACGCTGTATATAATATGAAGCCGTGGCGTTGAAGCAGTCGAATGCTACGCAAGCGACGGTAGCTCTAATCCCATCGGGGTCTGCACCAATGGTTTTTCCAAAAATCATATCTACAGTGATTTCACACTATTTGGATATCTCTGAAAAGTAATTCAATGATGTATGTATAGTGTCTGAGACGACGATAGACTCACCATCTGTCGGGACACATAATCATCTTCGGTGAAACGTGGGTGTTATTACAACACCTCTGCCTACCCCATCGGGGAATACAGACACAGACAGTGAGCATATGTATGTGTGTATTATATGTAAGTAGTGACCTCAATGACGCCAGGGTTTTCCTCGGAGACGAGCATGCAGGCGGTGAACGAGGACTTGAGCATGTTGATGAACAGGTCGTTGCAGAACACGTCCAGCTTCTTGACCTGCTCGCCTTGCACGTTGGTGTCTCCTGAGATGCCATGCCTGATAACAACACATTGAAAATGAAAATAATTTACTCAGTTTAGGCTCTGGAAGTAGTTCGGAAACTAGCCTTCTAAGAAGAATCGTCCAAACATATTGTTATTGATTTATGTTAACAGGTTCAACCGTGGTGGCAGTGGCATGCACGACGCAAGTTGTAATCCCAGTGCGAATGAGTATCTATTCTAAAACTTAAGTGTATTCATTTCACCCCACGTGCTTTATGATGAAGGAAAACTTAGTGAGGAAACCTGCATATGGCTGGGAAGTAATACAAAGACGTTTGTATAGTACCTGAGTCCGCGGTGGATTCACCATCTGTCACGTTGGCACGTGAGAGTTATGACCTCTCAGCTAAAATAGTGGGGGTAACTGCGCATATATTTTATTCGCGTCGCGCCATAGACTCATAAAATGACTTCTGCGCAGGGTCAGTGCTCATAACTCTTGACAGACGTCTATAATTGTATTAAATTGAATGTATCTTTGTTTGTAGCTACGCGTACGTTGTTGAATTTGATAGTTAATGAGCCCAATCGAACCCTTACCTAGTACCATTGTTTTTTTATTTATATTACTGTATAAATTATTTGCTGCTTGACTGATTATTCTGATATATAGTTTGATACAAAGAGTAAGTAAATACTTATAGTACGAATTTTTGTTTTGATGGGAATATAAACAGTACCTTCCTGTATTTGCATACGCAAAGTAGATTGGAGTTAGATATCTCTTCAACTTATTGACATAACATTACAAGAAGAGATTACGCTAGTAATAATGTTATATGAATTGTTATCCTTAGCGCGTGGTGTTAATGAAATAAATACATATGCTCACACCTGTGCTCCCTTAGGCAGAGGTACTTATACATACTAAACCCCCATTTCGCTTAAGTGTTATATAATAGGGGGTGAATCTTGCCATTAACCTTGCATTAATCTAGACTCTGGGCTCTTATTTTTTTTTATGTCTCCAAAAGGTTTCCCACCTTCTGGGGGAATTTATTTCTGCTATTTGATACAGAATACGTTGATATAGATAATAATTAAAATGAATGAGTATTTATATTAAGTATGGTATTATTGGGTATGGTATTATTACATTTTCATTATGTATTGTTGAATTGTTTAAGAGTGCTGATGATCTGTTGTATGTAGTGGATGAAAGATTTCAATGCGGAAGATCGAGTGAGTAGATCAGTGATGTTGTCTGGGCTCTTATTGGAAAATTACAGATGGGAAAATCTAATATCTAACCCAACAGCAGAAGCTTATACCCTATACTTAACAGTGGGTGAAATGATGAAAACCCAATATTACTTTGCCCGGCCCGGGGATCGCCTAACGGAACCCAATACCTTGTAGTCTGCAGTAGAGTATGCGTCCTCTAGACATACGAGGCATTCCACCTACATAATGAGTTTTATCATTTGAGTCCCTTATTACATGTGAATAATAATAGACGAAATGTTCGAAAGTAATTTCCTTCTAACCGATTTCATATCAAGGGTGTTATCATTTTAAATAGTGTTATCATCGCTCTGAGCTATCACAAAATTATCACTAAATCAGAACTAATATCTAAGAAGAATACTCGATACTGAAACATAAATAACATTTTATTATATAACCTAATTAAATTTTATGGCACTGTTGACCTAGTGGTTACTATATGAGACTGCTACATGGTCGTGAGATTGATATTCGATAAACTATCTTTTAAAACTCATTCTATTCAACAGGGCTAGAAATTAACTTCAGTTTATCAATAATGGAGAACTGGGAGGTAACTATGATCATCTAAGTAGCACGTATTAAGAACTTCTTAGCTTTGACGTTTAATTTTACGGTACAAAAATGAAACGTCAAACCTCAGAATTTCTTAATGCTCTGCTTAAACCAATGAACCGGTTTTATACGGATAAAAATTTTCTTAGCTTTGTGTAGTTTTTTTATACTATTAATGTGGATATGACCATAAAATGTTAAGGGTTAACCACATCTTACAGAAAATAGAAGACAGACCTTATTCTAAAATTATATTTTTTTGTGTTTTTGTGCAGTGTCATACTTTATCATAGGTACTCAACATACTTAAATTTTATTGCTATTGGAAGAGTATAATGTGTGTATGTACCACAAAATTGATAAGACTTTTGTTCACAGTAGTATCTACCAAGTAAATAATAAAAAAAACATAGAGCGTTAATTCCCGTACCCAAATTAAATGATCCAACAAGAATAGAAAGTGTACTAACAGATTAGCGATGCCGGCTTTCCTGACAGCGGATTGGATGGCCTTGACAGCTGTTTGTATAGAGTTGAGGAGTTGTGTGAGGTCGCCGGTCGCCGCCGGGACCAGCCTTTGCTGCGCCAGCACCCACCGCGTCAACGTCATCGCGTTCACATCGAACATCGGCCCTTGTTGAGACATTATTATTTTTTATAAGGGCTACAGGTAACACAACGCGCCCGTCCAACGACTGTTTGCGCACTGATTTAAAAGTCAAATTGACACCCGCTCGCTGCTAAGTGCCGGTCGAAGGTCGTGGCCGCAACTCTCTATTTTATTTTAAGTTATCGAATAAAAATAAAACTAAGGGCTCCATGAGGCGTCCTTTTACGTAATTAAATACGCTTTTAGCGAACTATGTACGCAGATCGTAGCGTTTAGCAAACAGTGGTATCTGCTCTACCCAATATTCCTACCTACCTTATGCCCATGGGAGACGCGCGGCGAGGTCGCATGCACCTATATACCCTCACGCCGCGACTATGTCCCATAGCCGCATACATGCGACGCCACGAGTTTTGAGCGCTGGCTTTGGAGGCACAGTAGTTTTCTTTTTAGTCTTGCATAGCGCGAGCGTGAACTACATGCGCAGTTGTCCCCACTATTTTTGTTAAGTGCTCAAAACTCTACACTGTTTTGGCTTATACAACATCTTACAGCAGAAAAATCGAACCACTATTTAATTCCATTATCATATGGATTTAAGTTTATCATATCGGTTCCTCTCCGAAGGCTTGTTTCCGAACCGGTGGTAAATTTTCGACTTTCATAAGTGCATTACCAGGGCCCAAAGTGAATAATTATTTTTCATTTTCATTTAAGATTATTTATTTCTCAAAAGAATAACAGTTATTCACTTATTGAAATAACACATTTCCTAATGCGTTTGTAATGGCAGTACATACAAAGCAGAACTAAATAGTTGGTACAAAACAAGCGACTCGTAAAATACAAAAGTTGATTTCGATTCGATATCTATTTCAATAATGATACAATTATAACTATCTCCCACTCGCGGCCTCACCCGTGTGGTAAGTAATATAAAGTTCTATAACGATAGTCTATTCTAAATTCTTAGCTCTCTAATCATAAGATTTTTTGAATCAGTACGTCTGATTGTGTACTTTTCTTTTTTTTAGATTACCATCTGCATACAAACTTTACTTGATTATTCTACGAGGAAAGATAATATCTCGATGATGCAATACAATATTATTTTTCGACTGGTACAGTAAACAAGCTGATAAAAGTTTGTTTACATACGGGGTTATCACTATGGAACAATATTACCAAAGAATATTAAAAATTCATGATATTACTCTGTTATCAAGAACATTGGGTGTGTATTTGATGTGCTATGATAAGCATTTATGATTTAAAGGCTTGGTACCTGATCGAGAGGCCTATTATTACAATACGCTACGTGTATCATCAGTGGCTAACTCTGGATTAAGTATCGCAAGCTGCTCAATTCAAAATTAACTCCTTTCTTCTTCGCACATCGAATTCATATGCACATGGCTGCATTCCTTGAAGGGGTAGGCAGAGTTGCCTTATAAGTAGTATGTTTAAGTCCCATGTAATAGGGGGCGAGCCTAATGCCATTAACCCGGTTCTAATCCAGACTGCGAACTTCTACTGGGAAATTACAAATGGAATAATCTAATAACAATGCCCGACCCGGATCGAACCCATGACTTATTGTAGAACTCACGACCACTAGACCGACGAGAGAATCGATCAGGAATAGAAAAAAAAATAGAAATTTGGTAGTTGTGAAAAGTAATCGAACTTGTGATGAATTTGGTTGTTAGAGGAGGACATCCAAATGCGCATAACCTAGGCTTTTAGGATAAAATTAACCAGTAGAAAATTGCTGCAGTAGGAAACTTTTTACTTATTCATGGTGCAAGAGGGTTTGAGAGTACTAAGATATTCGGTTTCATCTCTATTCTCTATGCTTCTATTTCTGCAGTTTTGTCTACCTTTGCAGAAACCTATTTTAGCCAACCAGCGAAACGCGCTGTGTTTTATTTTCATTATTTGTTTCATAGATATAGAAAACATATTGTAGGTAGTAGTAGTATCACAGTTTAAAATTTACCAAAATCTACTTTCTTAATCTATGTTAAGGATTCGACAAACACACCTAAAATCACGGTAACGACTTCTTGGGATAAACATTCTCTTTATCTGTGGTAAAGACCTTTTATTATTCGTTTATCTATGTGGGTGTTTTAATCTGTGGTTGTATTACGACATCTTGTTTGTAATTTTGTAAATAACAAGAAAATAATTTACGAGGGAAACAAAATATTCGTGTGAAAACGTTAATGGCTCCGCCGAAATTGAAATTCGCAGATGGTAGGTGGTAAACTAAATTGAACTGCTCATGAAAACATATTAAAATTATATGCTTTAGATCACAAGAAGACAAGTACTTTATGCGTATCTGTTTCAGGCGAAAAAGTCCTTTGCTTTCATGGTCCTTTGATTTACGAGGCAAAATGCTTGAAGAGTTCTGTCACGAAAGATAAACATGTACGGTATCTAATTCATTACGCTGGATGGAACAAAAAGTAAGTTACATTATAATCGTGAAATAATTTGGTATTTCGCTTGCTTTTTCCACTATTTGATTTGCTTACCTGAGTAAGTGAGCTGTTATTATACAACCGGACTCTTGGTCCGGTCAATTTAACTTAAAAAAATAGGCAAAGCTTACTATATTCACATTGAACTAATAAATCAGTATTTGTACGATTGGTGGGAACAATATTTTTATGAATGTAAGGTGAAAAATCTCAATGTTGCATGTCTTTAAAAGGTACTTTGTCAAAGTTTGCAAAGTTATTTGTAAAAATACAAATTTTTGTAATTATTCTCTGTCTGTCTATCTGTCTGTTTGTCTGTCTGCTTGTTCCGGGTAATCTCTGAAATGGCTGCACAAATTTTAACAGGTAGCTGATGTTACAAGGATTAACTTAGGCTAATTTTATTAAAAAAATACATTAGGGTTCCGCAGGTCACCCATGAAATTAGCTCTATGTGCATAAAACTGCAGTGCACTGCTAGTTATTTTAAAATCATTCTAATTCTTCCTTATTTACTTTCATAGTAATCATAAGTTCTGGGTAGTTACAAAGTTGTTTTCCATAACACACCAGCATATACCACCTAGGCGAATTCATAATGATCTTGAAACATTTGAAAACTACATCATTAGAGCATTTAAATTCAACAAGTACACATGTTAGGAATGCTAGGTCTGCTTAGTTTGCAAGAGGTTTTCGAGGGCTTGAATCCCATTTTATATTTTTTTAATTAAGTTTACTCTTTAATCTGTGAAATTGGCTGTATTCCCCATAGAATTAGGCAGAGAATATGAAGAAGTGCCAATGTGACAGATGATATATAGTTAGATACAACTTTGAATTACTTCTCAGACGTGTTTGTTTACTATTTGGCAAAATAACATATAAAACAATTATTCTTAACAATTAACAAGATTTTTTCCAACAAGCACTTGACATTGCTAAGCAGAATAGCTGCACTCAAGCTCATCGCCATTAAATATATAAACGAAAGAAAATATTTGTAAACATAGTCAAACATAATTTTTTACAGATGTGTGATTGATGGAGACATTTCATTTATAATGTTGTTCCCGATGTTTTCCTTCACCGTAAAGCATGTGGTGTGAAATCACTGTACATAAGTTTTTTTTAGTAAATCTCATTGGTACAGGCCCCGCTGGGATTCAAACTTGCGTCGCTTGCGTAGCAGGAGACTGCTCAAACCCCGAGGCCACCACAGCTCTCAAAGCTTATATTACCTTATATACCAAGAGTTATAGTACCACATGACTATATTGTGTTTCAGTTGGGACGAGTGGGTGCCCGAGAGTCGTGTGCTGAAGTACAATGAAGCCAACGTCCAGAGACAGAAGGAGGTCCAGAGGGCGCACTCGGCGCAGCCTGCTAAGACTAAGAAAAGTATGATTTATCTAATACTAGTGACCCATTATTGCTTGCCTTCTGGTTACGATTTTTAAAGACTATGAATAAATTTAATTGAAGTGTCAGTTTGTAATTCCAAATAAAATCCAGTTTTACTACATGCATGCATATGGTACTTGCCATAAGACAAAAAAAAAATTGGCCTATTTCTTTCTGATTGGTGGTCTCTGTCACATAACATAATGCCTATGTTTTTCTAATCAAAATATATTTAACTTTTGATGATGGAAATAGACTGGCTTTATTGTTTTCTACATCTCTTTGTTTATAATTAGAAACAATATACGAAGCAATTGTTATTAGTGGGCACAAGCCAATTTTTTTCCTGTCTGCTTCTTCTGTTCTGGCTAATTTCTGAAACGGCTATATCAATTGGAACAGGACTTTCTCTGGCCGTTAGCTGATGTATCAAAAAAGACAGTTTATACATATTTAAAAAAATAATTTGGGTTTTTGAAATAGTGAAACACCCATGAAAATAAGTCTAATGAGACCCCTTCTTTGTTAAAACTATGTTGCCCTAGTGACTCTGGTGTTGAACACATTATCATACTGCAGCAGACAGTTCAGGGGCCCAACCATGAGCTCTTACTGCAATGTTATTACAGTTGTGTGACAGTGACAGTTGTATGCACGTCAAATACATCTGTCTCATAATAGTAAAACTATCATGGCAATAAGAGGTCATGGTAAGGCCCCAGACACGGTCTGCATGCTTATGTTCCACTTTATAAATAATCTAAGTAGAAAAATTTGTTTTTTTTAATTCCAGCTCCAGCCAAAGGTCGCAAGTCTGAAGCAGCCGCCAGCGCCACCCCGGCGAGGGAGGAATCCAGGGCTTCCACCCCCGCTGGTGACCATTACAATACTATATAATCTTGTCACATCTATACGTACAATTTAAGTGTCTGTTTGTAATTTTGAATTAAAGCTTAAAAACTAAATGCATATGAAGAAACTTTACACACATAAAAAAAAAATTAAGAATTGATCTGTTTGACTGTCCTGTTTGTACCGGGTAATCTCTGAAACGACTGGACCGATTTTAACGAAACTTCCACTGGCACATATCTGATGTTACAAGGAGTAACTACTAACTACTTTAATTTAAATAAATATGTGTTCCGTTAAATAAATCCACCCATGGAATATGGATTCATCTACTGTTGGTAATCAATAATGGTTATAATTTGTAATTAAGATGTGTTTATTAAAGGCAAAGAGAAGGAGGTAGAATGTACACCGGCGCCAGCGAAGGCAGTCAAGACTCAGAGCAAGGACACACCCGCTGACTCTGGCTCTGATCAACCCAAGTCAGTATACATGTTTAAAATTGTTGCAATAGTATCAATACACAATAACATTATAGACTATATTCAAATTTTCAAATTCAAATTATCTTTATTTGATTAGACTTCTTACAAAGTACTTTCAAATCGTCAGAAGGACACAAAATACATTATACATGATCATAAATGATATAGGTATATAATGTTATATAATTAATGGTATATAATGATATAGGGTATTAGCTGTGCCCGGCAAGTGGATCATCCTTATATTTTAGGAATTTGAAAAAAATTATATATTTATAATAATTATATAATTATAGTACATCTATACAGATTAATTAAATTGAAGTGTCTGTTACGAATTTCATATTAACAGCTTTTCACGGAATGCATATGAAAGTATATACTTTAAAATTAACGTATATAATTTAAAATCTTTTTCTCTGTCTGTCTGTTTGTTCCGGCTAATCTTGAAAACGGTTGGACCGCTTTTAACGGGACTTTCACTGGCAGATAGTTAATGTTACAAGGAGAAACTTAGGCTAGTTTTATTTAAAAAAAACATTAGGGTTCCGTGGGCCACCCATGTAATTAAGTCTATGTATAATACAATTCGAAATTTCTAAAGGTGATGAATTATATTATAATTATGTCTTTTTACAGGAAAAAACGCGGTCGATTAGATCTATCAATTGAATCTGAAGAACAATACCTAGCAAAAGTTGAAGTGAAGATTAAGATAGCGGAGGAGTTGAAAGTTTGGTTGGTGGACGACTGGGACGTTATCACGAGGCAGCAGAAACTAGCAATCTTACCGGCCAAGCTGACTGTGAGCCAGATAGTAGACAATTATCTAGCATTCAAGAAATCCAGCAAGTTACACAACCAAGCGAAGGAATCTGTCCTTTTAGACATAACGGAAGGAATTAAAGAATATTTCAACGCAACATTAGGCTCCCAATTGCTGTATAAGTTCGAGAGGCCACAGTACAGTGAGATATTGCAAGAGTACGCAGACACGCCAATGTCGCAGATATACGGTGCTATTCATTTGCTGCGATTGTTCGCCAAAATGGGACCCATGTTGGCGTATACGGCATTGGATGAGAAATCATTGCAACACGTGCTGTCGCAAATACAAGACTTCTTGAAATATATGGTCACTAATAGATCGTCACTATTCAACCTTCAAGACTACGGGAACGCCACCCCGGAGTATCATAGGAAAGTGCAGTAGTTTACAGACTTTATGATGCTTCAAAAGTATTATCGTTAAGTTAAAATTAGACATAATTTTCGTTTAAAATGCGATTGTGACGGCATTTAAATTGATTGGCAACAGCATGAAATAGGAGCTAACCGTCGATGTTATTCAAATTACAATGAATTGATGCATGGCAGTTTTATAAATACACTTAAATAGATTTCTTGAGCATTGTAACTTACGAATACGTATAATATAGTAAACTAGTAGCTTTTCTGGCTTATTAGTCAATATTTTTTTATGATGATATGAATTAAACCTGACATTGTCTCTGCTTGACGAAATTAAATAAAAAAGCGAAAATATCGATGGTTAGTATTAAAAAAGTAGTATTGATACCTATTGTTTATGAAAGAGTATTTTTATTACAAAACAAATGAATGTCACGTTTTCATATGTTATGCAATTAATTGCAGTAATATGGTTGACGTATCTAAAGATTTAGATTTATATTATCTGTAATTTCGACATGGTTCCATAAAATAGATACTTACATAATAATATGTGTACTTATGCAAATATACACATGCGTATTTTAATACTTTTTTTTCATTTCAATGCGTTGAAAATTCTGATTCTAAACCTATACATATAAATAAAATTAACGATCTGGTTGTAATGGCAAATAATAGTAATAGCATTTTACTAAACGCACATGCAAGTCTATTATAATACATACATAGAAAAGCATTATATTTTTCAATGTCTGTCTGTCTGTTTGTTCCGGCAAATTTCTGAAACGTGGGCCCGATCTCTGCAAGATAGCTGATGTTTCAAGGAGTAACATGACCACGGCTATACTCTGAACATCACTTATTTCATACTAAGTATGTATCTAAAGTCATTAGAGAGCGTGGATTAAAAAAAAATGTTTGTGATATTTAGAACTATACCTTATTACTACTATAATACGGTCTTACTTATGGTAGTAGGTACTTAAATAGAGTAGGTAACACCATTTTTTTTTATTTTACCTCCTAAGGTTTCAAGGTCGTAAAAGCCAAAGCTTATTAAAATTTCTGGATAAATAGAGCGTAAAACCCAATTTATGTTGAATAATGCATTTACGATCAATTATTCTATAACACTATGGTTAATACGGCAATCTTCATTGTCCGTTATGTCATATACCGCCCTCTTTTTTAGCTAGAAATGGTTTAGACACAAAAAAAACTGTATGTATAAACAACTTTTTTGGAAAATTGAAATTTTAAATACACAGATCGATATAGCGTGGAAACCTGAACAAAGCTGCATTATTAAGTCATTTTCGCTAAAATGTCTTTTACATTTGTGCCCCGAAGAAGCGACAAGCTTTACCCTAAACCGCGAAATAAAGCAGTAAACTAAGTTTACCCAGGTAAAACCGCGTGGCACAACTAGTCGTACATATTTTAAGTTATGAAGATAATCGTATATTATATATTATAGGTATTCCAAACTAACGCATCTGGTGTTAGAAGCAATAAGGATGTGAATAAGGTAAGGTACAGTGCCTTGGTGGTTGCCTTGAGGCACCCCGGTGACTCACGACGCTTGACCAATACCACATTACCTTCATACCATGTCAAAAGCCAGTTTAAAAACGAAAAAGAAAAATCGCTCTCTCAAGTGTATGAAAGAGTGATGTGCAGAGGACAGTGCGTGGTTGTGGGCTTCAGGAAGGAGTGTTATTTGATTTTTTTTAGTAAGTTAGGAACAGCTGGTGCAGGTCAGGAGAAACCAGTATCAATGTCACTAGTTGACCGAGTGTCGAGTAGTGACTCACGCGCAATAAAAATATGACCTCCGCCACTCGCGGTGTTTCTCGTAATTTCTCAGCAAATATGACGTGCGTGAATCCGTATGTAGAGCGTTAGGCTATTTGTTTTTGGGTAAAGGTGCAACCTGATGTAAGCCATTTGATGCTCGTTTCCAGCGACAAATGTGGTCACGTGATATGCAGCGATACGTGATAGGAGCGGCTGCATGACGTAGTTACTTTTTGAGTCGTGGGAAATTTAAAATGGACTCGAAAAAGGAACTACGTCATGCAGTCGCTACATATCACGTGACCGCATTTGTCGCTGGAAACGAGCGTCGAGCGGCTTACATCAGGTTGCACCCTAGCTCAATTAAATTTACATAGATTTTATGCTCACGCCTTTATTTCCCGATGGGGTAAAGTTGCACCTAGGAACAGGGGCCCAACCATGAGCTCTTATCGCAATGTTAGTTCAGCTGTGTGACAGTGACAGATGTATACACGTCATATACATCTGTCTCATAATAAGAGTAAAACTATCAAGGCAATAAGAGGTCATGGTAAAGCCCCAGTACCTACCTACCTACACACATATTTCGCCAGATATATTTAAGTTCATGTAATAAGGGGCGAGTATATTGTTATTAACCGGGCCCTAATCCAGACTCTGAGCTGCTATTGGATAAATAGAAAAACACAACAACGCTGCCAAACCCGGAGATCGAACACAGGACTTCGTGTCGTGTAGTAGCGCTAGCGACCACTAGACCAACGTGACAGGATTAAATATTACAAAACTTATACATGTTTTTCCATAGATTAAGATGTAATTTACCAAACCGGTGGTATTTCGACGATCAAGTGTTTACTTAAGCATAAACTGAATACCTATATATACCTATGTTACTTAATAAAATACTGCGAAATACATTTATTTATTATTTTTTACGTTATGCGGAGGCAATGAAATGCCTATATAACTTACCTAAACTCTTGTTAATTAAATCGCTAAGTACTTGTCTAATTGAAAAATAATTGTCTGTAATTACACGCAATTTAGACAGAAATTTCTAAAATTAAGTAATTATGACTTACGAAAATATTAGTCATAATCCACCTTTGTACCGAACATTGTCTAAGCGAAGACTAGACCAAACTTGGACTAAATATATGTACCTACATCCTTTTCGAAATCCATATCACTAAAAGAGATGCACCTACTCTTAAACCAAGTATTATTTTAGTCGAAGCTTTGTAAGGGGAATAGGATCTTATTGTTCATTCTTAGTGCTTGGAATTGGGACCAGAGGGCCTACCATCATCGGTTCAAGCAGCGTATTAAGAACTTCTGATTTTTGAACTTTCATTTTGGTACCGTGTACTTAATCGATACTTAAAAGTACTTAATACGCGCAGCTTAAAAGATCAAAGTTGGCCACCCGGTGCGTTATTCTGTAAGGTTTCTGGTTATTATTTAAGGATGACGTGTGCAACGCTGAGAAACTTTAGTGAATAACGTTGCCGGAATCCCTGTGCCTCTTAAACATATAATACATACATATGCTCACGTCTGTATTCCCCGAAGGGGTAGGCAGAGGTGTTGTAATCACAACACCCACTTTTCACCGAAGATGATTAAGTGCCAACGTGACAGATGGTGAGTCCATCGCCGTCTCAGACACTTTACATACGTCATTGAATTACTTCTCAGAAATATGCAGGTTTCCTCACGATGTTTTCCTTCACCGTAAAGCACGTGGTGTGAAAATACTGCATATAAGTTTTTTAGAAAAACTCATTGGTTCGAACTTGCGCTGCTTGCGTAGAAGGCGACTGCTCAAACCTCAAGGCCACCACGGCTTCTTCAATATATAAGGCCTTCAAATTACAGATAATTATGTCGAGCTACGATCTACATTACCAGGATATGTTTTACGTTTGATTTTATTAATATCAGTCAACAATAATATAAGTGGTGAGACAAGGTAAGGGCTTGCTTCCATAAATGGTGTAAATATGTCAACATTGCAACCACTGAGGTCGGCGCCGGCGCAGGCGTCGTGATGGCGATGCAAGTTTACTTACCATTAATTTGTTATTGCAACATTACTTATTGTCCTGTTGCCGGCGCCAGCATGGTGCATGTTAAATTGTCACACAATTAAAAAATTAATGAGCTTGAACAATTTTAATCTGAGAATAGATCGACTGAAATCATCCAAAACTGATTAGGTTTTCAAATAAAATAGTCACCTAATAAAATAATTATTATTCACTGTAACAGATGTTCTCGTGGTCTTCTTCAGGCCCCATTCAGTCAACAAAGACCTACTATACTCTAATGTACGGTATTTACTATAATTAAACAGAACATATGAACCGATTCTTGTTTCGTAAAATTTTGTCGATTGATTCAGAAACGAGTTAGGAAGGTAAAGTCAAAATAATTAAATTAAAAGAATTCACATTGGCAGAAAAGTTGGATACTTGCTTACGTAAAGTAGGTAAAACGGCTTTTCTGACATTAAAAATGCAAAAATGGCTTGAAGTATTTCCACTTGTAATACTTACCTATTGTATATATAGTATGTTAGCATTAAAGCAGACTGTGCGGCATACCGGACAAACCTCAGTAGTTTTCGGTTTGCTAGGTATAAACGTTTGTCTCGTTCTTTGTGAAATAAATAAATAAAAAAAAAACTAATTTTAAGCATATTGAAGCTACTCAGTATTCTCAGCAATAAGCTTATTAAGTAAATATTTTTTAAGGCATTACGTAGTGTTTCCCGCTTCTTAAATTGAGTCAGCGCATGAAAATAAAAGTAAAAATCTGTATTTATTTCAACCCTTTGTAAGAAACCCTTGCATATAGCTGCAGTGACATCATTACAATCCTAGGTATACCTGGGTGCCGAGCTATGTGAAAAAAATATTAAAACAATGTAGCTACTGGTATGTAGTCGTAACTGGTTGGTTGTGACGAAATGTATTATTTCAGGCGCGCGGCCGCACGCGCTTACCGAAATAGCTCGTATCGACGAGCATGTGTATTAAATACAGCTTTCTTTATTATCAACTAGCTTACTGCTTGCGATTTTGTCTGTCTTGTATTTACTGTCTGTCCGTTTGTCGTATAATTTTATAAATGACTAGCTTTGTACGGCAGACGCTATATTGCCATATTTTTTTTGGGTGGATCACATCATCATTAAGGGGTAAGAAAAGTAGATGTTGACCGATTCTCAGACCCATCCGGTATACACAGAAAATTTCATACAAATCAGTCCAGACGAGTCGTTTCGGAAGAGTTTGGTAACAAACACCGCGACATTTATATATCAGAATTTTATATATCAGATTTCCCACTTGGCACTATCCTAGTATTCCTATTTATTACTGGTAACTCTAATCCGTACCGACCTCAAGAATGTAATACAAGTTACCTTAGAGCCGTAATCAGTTTACTATTCTCAAAAAATATAGGGTTAGTAAGTACCTCTTTATCGTAATATTTCAAGTATCGATGAAAATGTTCCAAGAATTTGATTCAGAAACCTTCCTCGTTTTTATTTATTTATTTATAGTTAATTATTACGGACATACCAATTACAATAATTAACATACTCGTTATTAAGTAACTGTTCAACTTGAGGGTATTCGAAAATTCACAATCCCAATTATTATGGTCTTCAGTTATTTCTAAGAACATAAGAACTGTCTATAATTCAAAACTAGTCTTATGTTGCAATTTGTAAAGACTTGGCTTTGAATAATGAGTAACCTCCAGTAGGTATACCTAGTCCTTGAATGAATCAGTTTGAAGTACCTAAGCACTCCTGTAACCATATGTGAATGCTTTTAGACTTAATGAAGTTAACGATAAGCTTGCTTGTGCCTTTGTGTTGCTCTGTGTTCTATTTTTGTAAGTTTGAGTACAGTTTTGAGGTAATATAATGCATTTAAACTTGAAGCGATGAGTTATTCGGTAAATGTTGATGAAGTTTAAATAATGTGTTGCAAACATACATATACATTGTGTACCTAACCTACCCACATTGGTATTGTTAGACTACTCGCACCCTCAGAACGATTCAAAATTCAATGCTCTAATCAGAAATCAAATGTTTTTAGAAATCGCATAGACTATAGACTACCCAATTATATTTAATATTGTTTTTGATCTGAAGGAGTGTGAAAAGGTTCTAATATAATTATTATGCCCAATGGAAGGTAAGAGTTGTTGCTGTTTCGTTGACTTTCAATGATTATTTGTGATAATGTCCAAAGAAGGAAAGAAAATAAATCATAAAACAAAAAAAAAGTGCTGTAGTTGTTGTGGGGTTTGAGCAGTCGCCTGTTACGCAAGCGACGCAATTTCGAATCCCAGCGGGGCTTTCGAGTTTTTCATAAAACTTATGTGCAGTGATTACACTCCACGTGCTTTACGGTGATGGAAAACATCGTAAGATAGCCTGCGTATGTCTCAAAAGAAATTCAAAGATGTAGGTATTATATTTATAGTGCCTGGCACGGTGATAGACTCACCATCTGTCACGTTCGCAATTAATCATCTTCGATGAAAAGTGAATGTTGTTATTACAACACCTCTGCCTACCCCTTCGGTAAATACAGGCGTGAGCACATGTATCAAAAAGTTTTATTCAACATAAGGGACACTTGGAACACGTTTACATAAGATATTTTCTTAGTAAAAGTCTAGAAATAATGGTAATAAATAGGTAATTGTTTGCAGTTTTCAATTAAAATCTAAATCATCGTGCTGCTAACAGTGTTAACCGCAAATAACCTACACCCGAGATTTAAATATAATAAATAGAATCGGTAATTACCTTATTTAGTAACAATTTGGTATGAAACTGACGTTATAACTATACTAGGAAAGGAGGTAAATTCATAACAGCCCGCCGAAGACATGAGTCACGCGTGTGTCATTGTGTATACATTATTATACGTTTATGTGAACAGCTGACCCGATGGTCCTCGCACATTTACCTTGCTTATTTTTATACCATATATAGATTATATTATATTACGAGGCTTTAAGATACCTTATGTTTTTTAAAGCATTTATTTGGCAATAAAAAAAAGCCAACGGCACGCAGTGTTCCCAGGCGGTCACCCATCCAAGTACTGACTACGCCCGACGTTGCTTAACTTCAGTGATCGGACGAGAACCGGTGTTTTCAACGTGGTATGGACGTTGGCGAATGCTCTGATCAATTTTGTGTTTTAATTTGGATTTGTCACATGCCTATTATAAATATAAAGAATTAATGAAATTGGTAAGCAGTAGCGTAAAGAAGAAACAATTTTATTGTATCAAGACCCTATACTATCTTCTGATAAAGAGTAAAAATGGCAAAAAGCCAACGGCACGCAGTGTTCCCAGGCGGTCACCCATCCAAGTACTGACTACGCCCGACGTCGCTTAACTTCGGTGATCGGACGAGAACCGGTGTTTTCAACGTGGTATGGACGTTGGCGATTGTCGTGACTTATTTTGTGAACTAGTTCTGACTTGTGCAAATAATAAAATAAATACCTTGTTTATACCAGTAACTTTGCCCGCGTTAAATGACTCGTTTGCTTTTTCATAACTTTATTCATTTAAATAATTGTAATCTTTTCTGTTCATAATATTAGTAATGAACTATCATTAGACCACCATTGTGTTTCGCCAGATTCTATTCGGATATTTTGAGCTCGAGGAAAGAATCATGACGTGAGATTTCACGTCATTTCTGCCGCGGATAGATAGCTGACGTCTCACAACGATTATTAACAACCTACTAATATTGTTGCCGTCACAAGTTTTGAGCGCTCAACGAAAATAGTGTTGATCGCTTTATTTTGACCAAACTAATAATTAAAGTAGGGTTAGAATATATAACCGTCACCGATTTTTCTAGCGGACTACATTTTAGAACGAATAAGAACCATGGAATTTTGCGAACTTTCAACCTTAGGTCCGTTTTTCGGAGAAAGCGAGTAGGACCCCTGACTTGGGTTGGGGCTGTTTAGGTGCGCTGATCGAATGATATGCGCAATAACGAATTGTTCCCTTGTCGTCGCTTCCTTTCACGTCGAGTCACGTTACGTCGAGTCTCGCCATGTCGAGCCGAAAACAATTGCCGGCTACTTCATGCCGAGTATGTACTGTCATGAATGCCACGAGCCCCTCGTAATAAGTGAATATGTTAAAAATTACGTAAATGTATAAGTTTACGTTATAAGAAACGAGTTAAATAAGATATTTCGAACGTAAACGTTAGAAAATGTTTTATTTATGACGTGGTATGTTAACAAATTGGTTACAAGGCGTTCAGGTGATTAGCTTTATTTGAGAAAATGTTCATGTCAATCAACGATAATTAAATTGAACACTTATAGAGATGTAAATAGAGGCTAATTTCCAATAACTTAAGTAGTATAATGGCTAATTACGTATGTAGGTATCTCAAGTTTTCAGAAATAATGTCACGAACGAATTCAACTGTTTTTGAGGTGAAGTTAAATGGAATTAAGGATATTCGTCGTAAATTAATGCGACATTTGTATTACCAACCAAGTTTGATTACAGGTCGTTCCTTAGAAATACTACTTATAACATATGTAGGTACAAAATGCTCACGTCAGGGGCGTGCATTCCATATAAGCAGATCAGCAGTGCTTACCATTTGTGTGTGTGTGTATCCCAAAACGTATGTATCAACGCCGCACCACATACCTAGTTATTGTTTCTGCTTACCCCTCTGAAAATCCAATGCACGCGTCTGGCTCACATCTGTATTCTCCGAAGGGGTAGGCAGAGGAGTACTTGTAGTATCTTTTGCTAGTAGAGTTCCATGTAATAGGTGAGCCTATTGCCATAATTAATTTCATCATTAGTATATTAAACTCAGTGTGCAAAACTTTATCCAAACTCATTCATCCGTCTTTGCGTGATTTATTTAGGTATAGCCATCGAAAAATCTAAACTCTAAACGTTCAGATCAATACCAGATAAATAAAATTGAAGCGTCTATTTGTACAAATTACAGCTTTTAAAGTATATACGGGGCTCACATAAAAAAAAATGTATTCTCGTCTGTTTGGTCCGGCTAATATTCCAAACGGTAAGGACCAATTTCAACGGGACTTTCACTGGCAGATACTTAATGTTACAAGGAGTAACTTAAGCTACTTTTACTAGCCTTGAAATTAAGTCTACATGGGTGAAACCGTGGGTTGGTTTTTTTTGTAAAAAATAAATAATAACATACATAGCTCACTCCTGTATTCCCTGAAGGGGTAGGCAGAGGTTTTTCACTTTTCACCGAATTTGATTAAGTGCCAACGTGACAGATGGTGAGTCTATCGCCGTCTCAGACACTATACATACGTCTTTGAATTACTTCTCAGAAATATGCAGGTTTCCTCACGATGTTTTCCTTCACCGTAAAGCACGTGGTGTGAAATCACTGTACATAAGTTTTTAGAAAAACTCATTGGTACAGGCCCCGCTGGGATTCGAACTTGCGTCGCTTGCGTAGCAGGCTCTAACCCTGAGGCCACCACGGCTCTTATATAATAAACATTTCTTATTTAATTTTCTTTTCGAGATTATGAAAGCTAATACTCCAATGAACCAATTACAAATATTAAATGAAATGTAGATTAACGTAATGTTTAATTAGGCATAGGTACCTGACTTTTCGTTAGGAATATTACAAAATATATCCTAATGTGTATTTTAATCAAAAAGTGATTTACCTACGGTTGATGACTAACTGAGTTTCAATAGTTCATACCAAAAGAAAATGTTTCAGATAGACTTATATATCAAATATTTCAGGTGATATTATTTTCTATAGAGGTGATAGAATATACTTACGATGGAGAAAATTTAAAAAATATAGCAGTGTGTCCACACCACATGCCATGGGATACAGGTGAATAAATTGATGTCGATAACTACAAGATTAACGTTAGTGTAGACAACTATCAACTTTGATCATATAATCCTAGACATTTGATTGTATGGAGCATAATCTAGGGAAGACAGGGATAATATAAACTTTTTGTCAAATATGATAAATAAAGACATTAATCAGTCAGTTATAGGTCCTGAACCTACTGTTATATCCGAAATCAGAGGTCTACAAGCAGTGACACAGGGGCAGGATCTGCCGTATTTGTGGAGTCAGGTACGTACAGCATAAGGGCAAGGGTGGCACAAAAGATCCCAGGTCGACGTGCTTCCAGGCAACCGGACCCAATTTTGCCACAAGATAAGATTGAGATTCTGAATCAAGTTTACATACCAAACTATAATAATTCTTAATTAACCACGAAGGTACCTACCTTATTCTAATTAAAATCCAATTAACAAATATTCAATTCCTCAAAACAATTCTGGTCCGTTATTGATTGCATAGGTACCAAATGATACTCAATATATACTCAATAGATTAAATTATCATTTAACACATCGATTGGTTGGTTTCATCACCGTCAGGACGAAATAGTTTCGATCCTAAGTATCTCAAAAAACATCCATAATATACCTACTGATGTTACGCTAAAATATGAAGATTATTTCCGAGCATCTTATGACAAAAGGACCTTGTTCCAAGTCACATCTCTATAAAACATATAAGTCGTCCTTTTACTATCGAGAAATTTAAAATTCGAAGGCTTTTCCCCATGAGCTGTATTCTCGGAGCGGGGTGGTCATCTCCTTTCGCGGCGGTAAGCCGATACCGAGCTGAGAGACGCGACTCGCGCCAGTCGCACCACAGCACGCGTCGACTCGACATGTAAGTACGACCCACGCTTCAGTGCCCCATAGTGTACCAGTGACTTTAAAAAATAAGTGTTTTTTTTTTACTAATAAGGTGCATTAATTAAATTTGAGTTCTAGTCGATTAATCGGTACGGTAAGTAGGTAGTGCAGTGTATGGTTATTCTCCTCGAATCGTACATTTTCGGTTTTGTAAATTATCCATTATTCGACGCTCGCAAATTAATATTTTGTTATTAATTTCATTCGATGCCGTTAAACTATGCGAATATATGTTATGCGGAATTAAATCGATAAATATTTTATTGTTCTTAAAACTTAATAAACCATTATGTTTCATTCCGTCGGACAAACATGCCAGATATTTTGTAATCATGTTCCATTTCTATTTTTGAATATCGCGGTGCTCGGTTTCAAATTCGGTTGGCCAATAGAAACCGGCCGCTGCTGAAGTTTTCCCTTGAATTTGGCAGCTTGCCAGCGTTTGGCCAATAGCGTAGAAGCGCGGGAAGCGGGGGCGGCTATCGCGCATGCGTGCGTAATGTCAAACAAATTTATTTTTCAGCGTTATATTTAGACAGCTATCTATAAATTTTCGGCCAGCTGGTGCCCCATTTAAGCAGGTTGCCATAGAGTCGAATTATTTGGTATTTCCATATTATATTTCGAAAAGTTTACTAAGGAATTTGGTAATGAATGTATTTTATCAATGTTATTTCATATCAATGTTCATATGGTAGCTGTATACACAAGACATGACAATGAGAGGGAAAACACTTGTTATACCAGTTACCAGATAATAAATAATTAATAACAACAGACCAATATGTTATGAAACCCAAGGCTGTGACGAATTGGGATTATACCATTAAGTGAAAACTACGTTCGGCGCAATTTCACACTCTTAAAATATTCATTTTTATATCATACGTGTACGAGAGCTTTAACCTGGTGTTAGGAATTTTAAATCTCATCGATCACACTAAAACGGGAATTTTAATGGAAACCTGAAGTTTTAAATATTTTACCAACTTACTTGGCCGGTAAGAGTTGGAATATATAAATAGATATTAAATTATATTTTTTTAGTATATTAGGGTAGAATGAGCTTTTTTACGTCAAGGAAATAGGTAGAACTTTCTGAAAATATCCATCGCGTTTGTCGCGACTACAAGGTTCTTGGTTCGATCTCTCTTTGACATAATATGTGTATTGAATAATTTCAAATGTAAAAAAATGTGTAGGTACTTAAATATTTGATATCAACAATAAAATAGATAGGTATGTAATCTTAGAAACCTATCAGAGTAGGTACGGTTCTTCTCTTTCTCTTATAATCTCTTACTGCTATTGGATACCTACCTACCTACATTTGGATCAGCGCCAATATACCTACTGCTTCTGACGTCACTGGACGTCATACTCAGCTTAGAATCACATACATTTTTCAACAGATGCAAAATATGTACCAAAACGATAAAAAAATATACTGTAGGTTTATATATTGATCCTTTTTAAATGCAATTGCATTTTGTTTTAATAATTCGATCACACGATAGAAAAGGATTATTTTAGCAGTTTCTTCTCCTGTCAGGTTTTAATGTGGTTGTGCTAGTAGTATTTACATTTGTTAAGCTAAGATAAACAAACAAACTTTTCAGCTTTATATATTTACATACATACATACATATGCTCACGCCTGTATTCCCCGAAGGGGTAGGTAGAGGTGATGTTATCACAACACCCACTTTTCACCGAATTTGATTAAGTGCCAACGTGACAGATGGTGAGTCTATCGCCGTCTCAGACACTATACATAAGTCTTTGAATTACTTCTCAGAAATATGCAGGTTTCCTCACGATGTTTTCCTTCACCGTAAAGCACATGGTGTGAAATCACTGTACATAAGAATTTTTAGAAAAACTTATTGGTACAGGCCCCGCTGGGATTCGAACTTGTGTCGTTTGCATAGCAGGCGACTGCTCTAAGCCCGAAGCCACCACGGCTCATCATAAAGTCAAAGTCAAAAGTATCTTTATTCGATTAGACTTTTACAAAGCACTTTCAAATCGTCAGAATGACACAATTATACAGGATTATACATGCTACCGCCAGGTTCGGAAGGTTGCTTTTACTGAGAAGAACCTGGCAAGAAACTCAGTAATTACTCTTTTCAAAAATATCATACAATTTAAAGAATACAAAATAAATAATTTAAAAAACGTATATTATTTATTATCGAATAATAGTTAGGTAGGTATACAGATAACATAGAAACGCCCTTTATGCAAAGCTATGATCAAAGACAATGCTAGGCAAATAAATGGTAAAGATAACATTGGAACGAGACGTGAGATATGGCCGCAGCACACTAGGAATGTGCGGTATGCAGCGGTGCATCTCTACGCTAACTGATAAATTAAATTCTAAGTAGCCGTGCCCCGCGGTTTCACCCGCTTAGACTTAACTTCATGGGTGGCCCGCGGAGAACTACTTATTTTTTTAAATTAAAGCTTAGGTTTCTCCTTGTAATATTAGCTATCCGTCAGTGAAAATCCCGTTTAAATCAGTCTACCCATTTCGGAGATTAGCAGGAACAACCGGTAAGACAGAGAAAAATAATTAAAATAGTTTTTTTCATTTTAGTATCTATATTTATAAACATTTAGTGAAAAGCTGTTATTTTGGAGTTACAAACAGACACTTCAAATGTATTTATCTGTATCGATTTAAGTAAGGTATACAAATACAGTACATAATTAAACGTACGTTAGTCGCAGACGTGACAAATCACGGTTTGATGGATTACGCGGTATTTTATTGATTAGTATTCTTTTAAAATTAAATCAGCATTTTTTTACTATTGTCAGATGTATTTACACATAGAACCGAGTTATTTGGGCTACATCAATTACATTTTGTTGTAATATCTTTATTGATATAGATGTAAAGATAATATATAAGATTATAGTCAATTAATAGTCGATTGGGGTGCTTACGCTCATCCCGATTAAGTTACCGATTATAGTCTCGTGTTTTCATGAGCCAAATTTCACATTCTTTTATTTATGGTTCAAAAATATGGACAAAATTGCTACCGGTCGGGTCCGGTACGATTTATTTGGGTGTAAATTGCTTGGTCAGTAATTATATCATACCCGTCGCATGTTCTTAATAAATCTGTACACGCATACGTGTAGAAACATTCATAATGCACCCCATTGGTTATTATCAATGTTGTAAAGTTCGAATATATCTTATTTTAACTTGAAATAATGGAAATGCAGCCCAGCAGTATCTTGGGAAGCTTGCACAGGGACTGCTTTTAATAATATATTTTAGATTATATTTTTAAGGTGTTTAGACAAGTACCCTTTACCTAGCTGGTATTCATGTAATTTGTACTCTAATGTAATCATAA
Organism: Watsonalla binaria; assembly: GCA_929442735.1. Classification (NCBI taxonomy): domain Eukaryota; kingdom Metazoa; phylum Arthropoda; class Insecta; order Lepidoptera; family Drepanidae; genus Watsonalla; species Watsonalla binaria. The sequence goes on from OV838932.1 coordinate 8,092,559, forward strand.
AGAGAACATATTATATATATTACAAGGATGTTGCCAAATATTAGCCAGCCATCAGTCCGGATCTTGGAAATTATGAATCCTTTAAGAATTTAACAAATTTCGCGATGACCGCGATCCGAGTTCCTTTGTGATATGAGTCACAGTGTGGAATGCCTTTCTTTTGAATCACGCCAGAGCCGGTCAATTGTTGCGCTTATTCCGCGATATGCAAGTTACTTCAACGATGCAAAATAAAATATTATTGATATTATTAAGAATGTGGCTCTGGACCTCCCTTTGAAAACTTAATAGTTTATTATTTTTATCGTGTGCATTAAAATCTTGTATTATTGGAAATGTACCTATATAATAACATATCTCATAACTTTTGCGATTGAGAAACCAAGTGGAAATTAGAAAAAAAATCATAGAAAAAATATTTAGTCAAATGAAATATGGTACGAAATAGTTATTTTTAAAGTCATAAGAATCACATATTTCACCCAATTGTGAAGTTAAGTGAATGCCGTATAGGTTGAATGTCATACACACACATACTTATTTACTTGCAGTGAATGAAAATGATTTATTGTGTGTGAGAAAATTGAATTTGGAACACTTGTAACAGAAGAAAGTGTATGAAGAGATGCATGAATGTGGATGAAGCGAAAGAAGTATGTAAGGATCGTAGCATGTGGCAAACGGTCTCTGCCTACTCCCATGGGATGCAGGCGTGGGCATATGTATGTAGGTATGAGAAAATCACCACCGGTTCGGAACTAAGCCTTCTCAGAATAATCATCTAGAAACTCAGCTGGTTTCATGTCAATTTCTTCCAAACTAATAGCATAAAACCAGCAAAAGATCTCTATGTGTAAAAAATTTTATTAAAAATAAATTATATTTATATAAATGAAGATTCACCTATCGCCATAAACAAATATAGGACCTTTTTTGAACGGCTGTTTAGCTGTGTTGCTAGATATCTGTATTTTTTAAATACATGCTTAAGCTGCTTAAGCTATATTATTTTAAAGATTAAAAAAAATGTGTACAATGAGCGTGAAGCTTACCGCTTCATCGGGTGCCACTTAATAATATCAAATTACTGATGAGAAGGTTCTTAACCTCGGTAATGATGGTAAAAAACCTAATCGCCGGTTAGCTACTTCCGATAATACTTAATTACGTCTTAGATAGAAGCCACGGTGGCCTTGGGGTTTGACAGAGAAATTGGCTCAAGAATAACTGGATCGATTTTAAAAATTCTTTCAGGGATTATTAGCTAAATTATCAGCGAATAACATAGGCTATATTTTATGCCCGTATTCCCACGGGAACGGGAACTACGCAGGTCAAACCGCGTGACGTCCGCTAGTTATTTAATAAAACAGATAGAAAAGTGTAAACCATAATTTATTACAATTGCGTCAGTGTCGTTAAACAAACAAAACAACATATAAGAAACATTGTTTTAACATGATCTTTTGTCACAAAAGTCTTTATCGTCGTTTTCGATGGAAATATGTATATCTATACAATTTTTTATGTTTCTATGTTTGCAATGAACAAGCTCAGAAACTACGAGACAAATTTCAATAAAAATTCACTAAAAGGTTGCTGAAATATCTCAAGAGAGGCTCTATTGTTAAGCGAGTTAAATAAGCGATACCGCGGGTGGAAGCTAGTATTATAAATAAAGGTTCCATATATTACACCTACACAAGGAAGACCTAAGAAACGTAGCGATGGATGGATTGTGTGAAAGATTATATGGCTAAAATAGGAGTGAATACAGATATGACGGCTGATAGAGAGAAATGGAAGAGAAGAACACATTGCGCCGACCACAAATAACATGGGAAAAGGGCAGGAGGATGATGATATTACACCTATAATAAAAACATTATTACAGAGTGTCTACCAATGAAGTGCATGTGAGATGTAGTGTACTTACACCTAGGTATGTAAATGTATGCATGTAGAATGTGATTCTCATCCACATAGCTCGCAGGATCAATGCACCGCGCGGTCCATAAATAGCCCACGCTTCACTTTAAGGGCTTTTTGACAGGATGTGCTAATTTTTAAATCATTAAACTCGTTGTTTTTTTTTTCATTAGAATTTTTAAGTTAAGATGGCGGGCTGTCACACCAAACACAATTTTAAATATTAAACTAATTTCATTTTTGCGTTTTTAATTTTGTATTAAATTACAGTTAGGCTAGTTTAAGAATAGCCCTACCATGACCTCTTATTGCCATGATAGTTTAACTCTTATTATGAGACAGATGTATATAACGTGTATAAGTATGTCACTGTCACACAGTGGAACCATTACGGAAATAAGAGCTTATGGTAAGGGTCCAGTTCTCGTATAAAACTCTGAAGACGAATGATAACCATACTTTATTTTCCTCTCTATTATTAATAAAATATACGGTTATACCTACACGAATATATTCAAAAATATCACTGCAGCAAATCTAAATGATAACTCGTCTCATCGACAATTCTTTATAATACAAATTCCTCACCAGACACGAGTAACAACCCTAATTGACATTGTTGCAGATATTCATCAAAGGGAGTGAACAAAAAAAACCGCCACCATGGACGCGATCAAGAAGAAGATGCAGGCGATGAAGCTGGAGAAGGACAACGCGCTGGACCGCGCCGCCATGTGCGAGCAGCAGGCCAAGGACGCCAACCTTCGCGCCGAGAAGGTAACCAGCCATTCCCATCATACTCTCACTCTATCTATCAAGAAGATGATTTTAATAAAGTACTTTCAATTCATCAGAATTACATGATTACACAGGATTATACATGTTACCGCCAGGTTCGGAAGGTTGCTTTTACTGAGAAGAACCTGGCGAGAAACTCAATAATTATTCTTTGGAAAAATATTAATTTAAAAACAAAAAATAATATTACATAATAAATGTAAGGCCATGGACACAGTTCCAATGCACAAATGTCGATACAAGTCAGTTTGGTCTACTAGTTCTACTTATATATATATATATTAGTATCTGTAGATGACCAGCTCCCACAAGCAGCACCTGTTCACAAGTACCTGTTATAATTCTAGAAATATTGGTAAACACATCCAAACACTTTTGAAACCAAAATGGTCTCATACTAAGGTTCTTGAAGGGTCAGCAACGCACACTGGTTGCTCCTGATATTTAAAGCGTCCATAGACTGTGGTAACCACTTACCGTCGGGTAGACCGTATGCTCTCCACGTTTGCGACTGTGGGGCCTTTGCTGTACTTTAACCGAATGCTGTTATAAATTATTAAAAAGTATAAAGATAAATACACGAGGGGAGGATTCGAACCCACGACCTCTGCAAACCGTGCAGTTGCTCTTCCAACTGAGCTACTTGTGATCCTACCTCATGTGTCGAATTTTTCCTTCCCTTGTCTTTGCGGTATAGGGGCCGCCTTGTTACATACTGTTATAATTAAAAAAACTTGTGTTTGTCCTTACAAAAAGTCATAAATATGTGATTAGTTAAGGTGTCAAGAAAGCAAATTACAAAATCCAAAATGTTACTTCTAAAATACGTCGTGGGGGCACATTACAAATACTAGCAGTTATTTATGTAAATCATCATTATTTAAAAGGTGGTCAAAAATGTTAACACTTTATAGCCAACAAGAATGATCGTAAAATATCTAATGCCGTACGTTTTGGCGCAAAAATAAATAGATATATTTTTTCGATTTCAACAGTAGATAATCTCATTTAAATTATAAAAAGAAACGGTTGTGCGATATGCATTTAGTTAATTTGCTAGTTTTTTGATCGAAATATCTAAATACGACCTACTTTGTATCGATAAAAATAAAAAAGTAAAAGCGACCACAGACTTATTTTAAAAATTCATAAAAAGAATGTGCATTTTTTATTTTATGCGTGAAGGAGCAAAGCCTTGACCACAATCAGCCATGTGTCAAGGTTAAGGACGGCAACCTTAGTGCTTAACTGTCATACATAATTTTGCTAAGTGCGTTTGTATGTATAATGTAGATTGAATACGAGCCAGCGAAGGAAAGTGGAATGTGGCCAGTTACTTTAGAAAGCAAATGTATTTTGTATAACTTTACCTAAGGGCCACTGTATCTTGATGGTTTGAAATATGATGTGTCATGTACCTACCAATTATAATGTTAGTTACTACCGTAAGATAATGAAAGCTTACGCAGAAGGTTTTTTTGATTTGAAAACCGTCCCATGAACTATTAAACATACGTCTCAGAAGTTCTTGTGAGATTTTAATAACATAAATAAGTACAGGTTTTCCTGAGATGTTTTACTTCACTGTAACGCTCGTGGTGTGATATTGCAATAAGTGAATTATTATTCGTATTGTTATAAGTTACTAGGTATTTAATTTTTCATCATTAAAATAATCGCTTTAAAATATTACGGTTCCGTGAATCCTTATGCCTAAATCTACATCTCCAGTCTATTATTACAAAGTAAAGTAGAATCTGTCAGTTTTACATTCATTCTAATTAGTGAGGTTATACGATACTATTATATTTTGAAACGTTTTCTTTTAAATATTGATTATTATATTGTAATGCAGGCCGAAGAGGAGGCAAGACAGCTCCAGAAGAAGATCCAGACCATTGAAAATGACCTGGACCAGACCCAGGAGGGCCTCATGCAGGTTAACGCCAAGCTTGAAGAGAAGGAGAAGGCTCTGCAGAACGTGAGTACCTTGCTTTTAATTAATGTCGGACGAATATGTTACTCTATGGTTTTGGAATTTGTAAGGCTCAAATGCATCACTTTTTAGATCTGCCATGGGGTTACTTTCTGGAGAAGGTATTTCGTAGACATACATTCCGTTTTGTGATATTTGTGTTGCTTCTCTTATTATTTCTTAACAGGTTCAGGAGTAAAAATAATAATTGGAAAAACAACTTATTATAATTTAAAATCATAATATTTGTCGCAATTTGCAATCTAGGCTATGAGTCCTCTGCTTTCAGTGTAAGGCATTTGAGATCAGAAAATATCTTTGGTCCATCGTTTCGGTCAGCCAGGAAAATTATTTCCCTCTTGACCACGAATTACTTTTAAATTTAACTTCTAGGAGAAATTAAATCATAATCATAAGTTATTACTTTGATACAATAATTATGTGAGACGAGGAGATGTGTATGTAGGAAAAATCTATATTTATAGTCTACTCCATTTATCTGAATCTGAGTCAAAAAGCAAAAATACTGTATTCATTTTGGCCCGTTATTTAATTGCTGCATATATATTGCAACACTGTATCACCTTGCAATACCAGTAATCAATTTGCTGTAGTCTACCGTGATAGTGTTAATTTTCACACTTCATTCTCCATTTATGATCTTATTGATTCTTATTTTGAAAACTAAAAATGTGGGTTGTAATCGAAATGTGGCTGTATGTACTCAAAGCTTAGTCAACGTTGCTTGCAAAATTTAAAAAAAAATTATGTCATAATTTATTCATAAGTTGAACGCAGTGCCAGTATTGTGATTTGTTCGCCTGAAACTGTTACTTCTTTTACTTTTACTCATAATTAATTAAAAGTTATCTACTTATTAGACGTTGTAAGAACAAATTGATATCTTTTTTGTGAAGTAACAAATTAACATGTGCAATTAAATACGTCGATGCGAGCCAAAAACCTTGGCCTGTTGGCAACTGACGGCATCGCTATATGCCACCGAGCTGTCGAACGATACAGCAGCGATTAGTTAATTAAAGAATCAATTAATTTATAATTCACCTGCGACATATAATGAAAATTATACATCAATTAAATGAAACCTATTAGGTTAAATGGATTGCCGTTTCTCGCGCCTACCGTGATTCGTTAACAACTTGTTATGCTGTAGATAATACATATGATAGTTATTTGAAAATCCTAAGTTGATTTACGTGTGTAATGAAAGTAATTACGTACAAAAGTAATTACCTACATGCATCTCATGTTCGCGTTACTCGGTAATGGAATCCTGCGCTCCGGGGGGCTGCGCGCGCTCCGGCTATTTTCGGCGCTCGCCACCTAATATGGGCCCGGTGCCCGGTCTTCCGGCAAAAATAGACGCACTCGCGCTTCTACTCGCCTCGTATACGTATTTACGCGTGTTACTTTATTTACCTGAAATTTAAATAAAATACCTTAAATGCTCAGTATTAAATACAGCAGTGATAATAGCATTTCCTTTTACCCAGCGGTCGCTTGACAACTAATTAATTAAATACCGAGAAAATCCAAGAGCAACGGCGGTTGTGGAATTGGAATATTTTTAGAATCGACGTAATGTTTAAATATTCCCGCGTCTAATATAAACAAACGAAGCGGGCGTGTCGGTAAAACAGATCGGTGAAAACAAAAGATGGCAGGCGGGCGGTAGGTGCGACCGCAGCGCCGCGGTGTGTCGGCGCGCGGCTCAGTCAGTCAAGATGGCGGGCAGGCGTGCGCGGGCGGACGGAGCGCGCGGCGTGTAGCGATGTCCTCGACCGGGCCGGGGCGCGCGGCCGGCCGTCGCCGCGGGCACCAGCACCACCCGCGCCTGCGCGGCGACCGCACCCCCGCTCACAACAACACCGACCCCTCCAAACACCTGGACTTGACGAACGATGTTGTGCCTTGTGTCAATAGTGTTAGTGAATCTCAACAAGTGGCAAGGACGAATAGTGACGATGCACTTTCCAATACAAACACACTCGAGGACTTTACGAATATTGATAATCAAATCGAATTTGAACCTAGAATAAATAATGCCGAGTCGCTAGAAGCCTCGGACGATGAATTTTTCTTTAGAGAAGAGCGCTCAGCGGGAGATGGCGCGGAATTTACAGCTGTTGTTTCGGATATATCTGATGAGGACCCTGAGACTGTTGAACTCGCGAAGCTTAGGTGTACCAGTGAGTGTACAGAAGTCCTGGCCGAGAGGGAGAACAGGAGGAGACGGAGATGCGCCGACTATCCGGGCCTCGCGTTCGGCAGTTCCATATTTTCTTCCGACACGATGATGAAATTTTCGATCATCAAGAATGAGTTGCAGAACATCAAGAACACTGCACTGAAAAGGGTAATGTCCTATGTTATTTGAGCAACTGTATGTCTGTATGTGTGAGTGAGTCGTGGGCCAAACGCGCACTGAAACTATTTTTAATCATGTTTCGTTGGGAAAGTGTATGATGCTGCTCTGCGGAGCGAGGCAAGCCAGCAGGCATCTCGCGCGTGGCGATCAGCTGAGCCACTGACATTCCGTTTGACATGTTTACTTGGATGATTACACACGCCACCGCTAGATGTCGCTACCGTTGACTACTGCTATCTAACTGAAAACGTATTGAAAGCCCTTTTTGTATATTTTTTTTAATGGGAAGTACCCTTAAATTGATTTATCACATAAAATACATAAACGCGCGTAATTGATTTAACTACGAATTGTAATTAAATAATTCGTGACTAGGTTCAAATTACATTAGTTACATCAGTGAACTAGTAATTTTATCTCAACGTGTATTATCTCAAGTATACGTAACTAAATAAACTGAGATAAGAGTATGAAGGTATCCAATAAAATTATTCTCTCTTCAACAGCACGGAATATTAATAATTGACCACAAGGTCACCGATTGCCACAGTAGATGTTTGTTACGCGTCAATCAAATCGTGTAAACGCTGGTATTGTGTACCAATGAATGTCATATTAACCATATTTGATATGACCATTGCAGCTATAAAACCAGTACAAATGCTTCTAGAAACAGCTCGCACTTAGAACACAATTCAACTTTCTAAATTATACATGAACTGAATGTGTAATGCTATGTATATACAATATCGTAATGATATATTTTGAAAATATTATTAGGATAATACAAACTCAGTATTTAGGGTTGTACCTAATTTAAAAATTTGAGTATTGGAGGAAATAAACTTATATATCTATGATACATATACATATTGTAAATACGTACGTATTTCTCTCTGTCTGCTATCTTTTCACGGCTAAATCTCTGAACCGATTTTGCTGAAATTAATTAAGGCGATGATATGATGTTTAAATATCCTTGGCTCCAATTATAGACAAAGGGTCATTTACTTTAAAACATAATGTGTATAAAAACACGGGAAATATCCGGTAAAGTTAAATTTGCCGACTATTTACCTACAAACAAATTAGTTACGGAAAACTATATTTTGATGCCTGGTAATTTTATATCATACGAATTCTAAAATAATAAAAAACTAGCCGCTAGCGTGATGTATCACAATCACTCTTATGTTAGAGAGGGGTTTTTCGGATTTAATTATATTTTCACTAACAAACTATTAGTGATGTACATGATATCAATTTAATCGATGTATCACTATCAAATCGATACCAATTAGTAACACATCGATATAACACCAAACCACATCGCAACAAGTCTCATAATCACGCAAGCCTGAGCATTACAACAATAAAAAGGCATTGAAAGCTAAGTTATTTATGAAAAGTAATCGTTTGACCATCCGAGTGTATCGCAGTTTCATTACGACAGTCATAGTAATGTTTGGATTCTTTGCATGCGCAGCACAGGATCTTAATGTCTTGGATACTAGTCTATTGTTGGTAATTAAAGCATTCACTTCAACATCAACTGTCCACGTGAGGAATTCCAATTAGCCCTTCACGGTTAAATACTTTATTTAGAAACCAGTTTAATTTGTAATTAACAACGCGTTGAGCGTAAAGCAACTTGTTTCCCGTATAATATTTGCAATAGGAAAAGAAGGTTATGTAAGACCAAATTCTGATGAAGGTATTTAAGAACAGTCACTTTATAAGCCTGACGTACATACTCGAAAACCTAGTGGCCCTAATACTTCAGATAAGGAACGAGAAATTTGATAACATGACAAGTTGTGCCTTGCTTGTAACAAAACCAAATTATTTTACGAGTGATATACTCAAACATAATTGGAAAAGATAATATGAGGATGGCGAAGACATGTAGAACTTCAAGTAATTCAATTAGTTCTCGCCATTCGCCCTTCATGTTCCAGTCAGCGAGCAGATGGTCATATTTGCCACAGATATAATTCTGAGGTTATAACTACTATTAATCGTGTCACGTTGATCTATTTGGTCATGTCCTTTTACGCGTACAGTACGTGCAACCTTCAGATTTTTCAATACACTATCATTATCACTGGCCGACCATATGGTTTCCCAGCGATGGACAGATGACCGACTTTCTACACTGTATCTTATGAAGCATATGAAAATGATTAACAAAACGCTGGAGGCAATGTCGAGAGATGATAAATCGACGCAATTTTTGGACTGAGAGAACCGAAAATTGAACGAGTTGATTTAAGTTCTGATACAGATTTTAACATCAGTTAACTAACTACAGAATTTTAGCTGAAAGGTGATTCAAGGTCGAAAAAATTGATGTACAAATTCAGTCGGCATTCAAATGTAAAGTGAGTCAAGCGTGCAGAGGTGATTGTTCACATAATGTCATAAGACGACGTCTGAGCAAAAAGCATCAAAAGTGTTTCAATAATCACAAAAAATTGCCTTGTCAATATTCAAAACCTTTTGTGGATGTTTGGATACCAACCTGAAATGGCAAATTTAACGTAATGATGATTCGTTTTAGGTCAACAGAATTGCATGATTGCTAAAATTAACCAAATACCAAGTGAAATGATTACGCAACCGCAAACAGGTTTTAATGAGCACGAAAATCTAGAACCAATTGCTTTAGTTAATTCAATGATAATTAAGTTCCCTAATTTGTTATTGTCATAATGGCTAATTGTTATTCCCAAATTTCTCTTTTGTGTTCAACGTGAGGCCGATCCGTTTTACCGACTTACTTTTTGTTGGTTACTTAACGGAATTTAAAACAGGCACCGGGCACATACTTTCCAAATGACGTCATAAACATTTGGGCTGGTTTGTGTAAATCTCTTGAGTTGTGGACGTCGCGGTGCTTTGTAAGGTTTATTCGGTTCTGTTAGCCATTCTTGGAATGAGTGTTGATGATTATTGAATATTCCGATAGAGGGCGTTACGGGTACATGAATGGCGCTAGTATGAGTAAAAATGAATGCCATTTAATTTGTCCGTAATACTCCAAAACCCATACCAAATTTTAAATCGTGCCTGCACTCTATTTGATTGTTTATTTTTGTTAATTTCTAACGTCCGCGCGTCCTTTTATACTACCCGTTGCTGTCATTTCTCATGATTATGTTGCAACGCATCGTAATAACCTTTGAATGGATTTGAATTCTACTTCCGTAGTTTCATTGTATAAAATAGTTCAACCGTAACACCCATCCCATATTTTGGTATTTCTCTCAAAAGTGTTGTTTCGCCCCCACAGGATGTAGTTTCCAGTGAGCAGAGACAGGTGGAGCTACTTGTCGTTCAGTCAGTCGGCGGTGAGCGTGCTCGGTCGATCCACGATTGTGCTTATCGTTCTCCGAGCTTGTGACGTTTTGTGTCGTGTCTCACTGTCAAAGTCATTAAAATAATGTCTTATTGCGTGAAATATTAGTAATATATTTCCGTTAGATAGTTGATATCATCAGTGCTGGGTATTTGTAGCCATTTTCGAGCTAAATATCGTAGTAATCGGTGCAGTATCGCTAAGATTGAAGCGTGTAGGTTCGGTGGCGGCCATTTTATTCGCTCGCCGGCTGTGTTCATTCGTGCCGTGCCCATCTCCACAATACGGAGCTATAACGAGCGGGCCAGTCAGTTGGCATTTTCGCGAGTACAGCGGAGGTGTCTCTAGTTTTTAGCTTATAAGCAATCAGTTTTAACACAAAAGTGCATCAAAATGACGACAAACATGCAGCAAGGAACGATCTTGGACGTTCTCAAGAAGAAAATGCGTCAGACGAAAGAAGAAATGGAAAAATATAAGGATGAGTGCGAGGAGTACCACAAACGATTACAAGTGGAAATAATGCGGAGGGAAGAAGTAAGAAAACGTGTTATATATTTGTGCCTGTGATTGTGAAACTTAAAATTGTATCGTGTGTTAAAGTTAACATCCAATCAGTTCCAAATATGAGAGTTATCACAAGTCTCGTACTATCTACCTATAGTGAGTAATGTCCGGCCATACTTAGGTGTGCAGGCAACGTACGCATATTTGCCTCTCTTTCGGTCACATCTCGGTTTAATCTCGCAGAAAGAGACGGCGAATAATTATTCTTTTCATCGAACACAAGTTCTTTTCATCGAGTTTAACGTTAGAATTCCCAAAAATATTAACCGTTTGGAGATGTAATGATGCGATGTATTTAGTGGGATCATGTGTATTCCATTAATTTAAAGGTAGCTCGGGCGTGTCGTTTTGTGTTACATGTAACAGGTTTGGTTGCGTTGGAGGTCGTATACCGGTCTGTTGTGGCACATTTAGAGCGAGCCGGATGGGTCGTGGAGCCAGCTATCCCAAGTACTTGGGCTCTGAGGTGTGGTGTCCTCGAGGGCCGCTGGCGCCGTGAAGGCGTGTCACCCCAAGCCGTTATCGTCATATGACGTAACGCGGCACCTATGCTCATACTGTCGTACATTAACGCACAGGTACCTAAATGTACCGTGAATGGAAATAAATTCCATTTCATTCGTCACAGATCTTGGACTCATTCGCTTAATTAGTGTTGAATCATGTTTCCGTTAATAAGTTGAGTAATTTTCGGTTTTATGTTGAGTCTCTGATATCACTGAAAACATCGTCTTATCGTCTTACTTGTATCTTACTTTGATAAGAATCCTTGGGTTGGTCCGAGCGTGTGAGGTTATATTATGCATGAAACTATACATTACTTCAATTACTACTAGGTTTAGATTTCAATGATGTATTCTTTGAAATCTAAACAGGTAATTTCTGAAGTAACTTCGAAATTTCCATTGAATCTAGCACAGTTTATTTTGGAAACAGCATAGTGGGCGTGAACTAACATTGAAGACTAGTATGAGTTTATCACGACACATTTTTGACTTAAGGTCAATTTAATAATGACCCTTAAGTTTTACACAATACGTGCAAGTTAAGTGACCTAAAAATGTAATGACCATTACATTAATCTTATAGTCATTGTCGTTAACAGCGTTGCAGCTAATTCAGTTTTGTTCCTAATATTATTTATTAAATTGGAATGAAATCACAACTATCTACTAATTGAAAATTAAATAAGGTAGTGATTTATATTCCGTCAACCCAATGGATTAAAGTACTTCAAATGAGAAAGACATTGATACCGAGTATTGAGGAGACGTTGTAACGTTACACTCAGAATGAAAGTAAGGGACAGAATTATAAGGCTATTAACGCTTGGAAATTCCAAACATTTCGACCCCACCAGGAGCATGGCATGGCATGGTATTAAAGCAAACGGTGCTGTGCGTGACCGTGTTACATTACAGCTTATTGGGCTTCAAGGGATTTCTATTGTGTCCGAGTTTCAATGGAAACAAAGCTCCATCCTAGCCGATCCCACAAATTTAAACAATAATGAAACTGTAGGTACTGACCCTATGTGGGAGTCGACTGTAAAGTGCAATTGAGTGTAACCACTAAATATGCTAAATCATCTACAGTGCGTTGTATACCTACATATAGATATGTTGGTCTTTATATCTTTGACACAAGGCATTGGCCTCCGAATTCCGCTAGGCTAGACTAGCTAGGCTCGTACATTTAGCACGTTTTTCAAACGTTACTTTTATTATTCAATGATATCAAATTAAAGTACCGTGTAGTCAGTGTACGACGTTCGTTATCGTCGCTCATATCTACTTGCTGCTTATTGTTAGGTGCTCCTAATATAGATAGATACATTTGGCACTAATTAGATATTCTGTATGAAAAACACCACGTAATCAAGCAAACACCAACCTATAAGCATAAAATGTACAATAGTATGTTTGTGTTCCAATGAATGTTCATCAAATACCTATGTGAAAGGTCGATGATCTTTATAAGACGCTTAAGTTCACTATTTATAAAATAGCCTTTTGAATCATGCTTAAAGAGTTCAAGGTGAGCTGTAGCTTAGCCACTGATGGCTTGACATGTTGTTTGTCTTGTGTACATGAAGAACTACTCTTTCGATCGTCTACGCTTCGATAGAAATGTGAGTGAATGCAAGTTTTTATTAAACATTATTACAGGTACTGGTTTATCTAATTGCAAATACCTCGTTAGGAATGATTGTAGTGGTTCAACAGTGGTTCTAGAGTAGGTAGAGCGTGCTCAATGCGACTATTATTACTCATGACGCCACAGGATAAAGGAGGAGAAACTGGGACTCGTTTGTGCTTCCTCGCGTCAACGACAAGGACGCGTGACGTCATCACATGTGCACTACATGAATATCAATAATGAGCGAAATAATGGCTCGGTTAATTCTCAACACGTTTGATGGCCGACGTTGAACAATGTCGATTGTGTCCAACTCAACGACACTACATGCGAATTGGCAGACGTCCCGAATTACTTATCGATTATGTATGGAAAACTGTAGGGTGAATCGCGCCGAAGCGTAACTGCAAATTAAGTACTGTGGTATGGGTAAACATCTATATTAGAAGTTGGTATTTCATTGGTGGTGTTAGAATTATATCATAATGCATTATTATGATATAACACTACCGAAGAACTCATAAATTGGTCCAAAACCAGTTCCGTATTGTAGATGAACAGCTTGTGAGACATGTATATTCCACATTAACGATTATGTGAATTATTATAATTATAATAAAATAATGTAAACACATCACTTATTACTAAGTGTTTGTAGATAGATAAAATACCTGATTGAAATGTGTTCCAGGGTATGAAAATTTGCAATAAACCGGACCGGATCAGGGATTATTTAACAACTTTATAAATCTATCCACATTTTTTACTATATTTAATACTGTGTGCTACCGTTAGGCTAGCTAGGTTGATTTTGTTCACCACCAATAAAATGTATAATATATATTAGATCGTTTTTAATACCACGGTTAGTATGTAATGTAAGCAGGGATCTAAATTTAGAGAAAATAAAAAAAAAAGTAGTTGGAATACCGACTACACGGTATGCGAAGGGTTACTGATCGCTGGATAGACGATAGATCAAGATTGTAGAATATTGCATCCCTAACCATGAGTTTGTTCATCCAGGCCGAATCCGAAGTGGCTGCTCTCAACCGACGCATCCAGCTGTTGGAGGAGGACCTCGAGAGGTCCGAGGAGCGTCTCGCCACCGCCACTGCTAAGCTCTCCGAAGCCAGCCAGGCCGCCGATGAGTCCGAACGGTGAGTCATAGCCAGTTATGAGGGATCACGGTATCTAGTTTATGTTTGATAACGGGTATTGAGAATTTGAGGGATTAATTTGATGGGATTAATATTTGAATCGTAAAGGAATAAAAATATATTTTTGATTATGGCATCATATTTATTGATTAACCATCATACAATACAATATGAAAAGCATAGGTACAATCTCATTTCTTTCTTTTGGTTATTAAAAATGAAAAATGAAATCCTTGTTGAATAGAGAAGTGATGATGCCGTAATATTTGATTGAGTCACCCTGTTTTTTTTTTAATAAATTTCAGTATTAGTATAATTTATTTTGCATTTCGTTTACCTAATAATTGATAATTTACGTGGAATTTGAAGAGGCTCATAAAGTGGTTTGTAAAAGATATCGATTAATATCAATCTCAGTGTACACACTTTCAACCAAAGACTAATGTGGCCGTAGCTCTATGGCTTCTTCAAATTCGACGCTATTGGATTATACTATTTATATATTCAACTTATTTACTTTTATGTGTGCATGAGTGTTTTTTGATTTTATTTCTGCCCATAACCACCATATTCCTGAGACCTAGAACTACGATTACTTAAATACTCTTTCCTTTCTTGTATTTTTCTCTGAGACAACAAAACCTAGGCTAGGTTTCCAAAGTCAATAGAAAGCTGGAGAATCTTTCACTTTACGAACACAACGTAACTTGTATTATTTATGCTAAATAGTAGTGCATTCTAAGTCTTGCTAAGTTAAACTTAGCACTTAAACTTGTATTTCAAAACAGGATAAGTTAAGCAGTTAATTATATATTTCTCAGAAAGCTTTGGTACAAAGTAGAAAGATTCTCCAAAATTTTTTTTGTTAACAAGTTTTTTGGAATCAATGTTATAACACGCATGTGTTTGACCCCGCACTAACCAGAATACGCAAGGCGCTCGAGAACCGAACCAACATGGAGGACGACCGCGTCGCCATATTGGAAGCCCAGCTGGCGCAAGCCAAGCTAATCGCTGAGGAGTCCGACAAGAAATACGAAGAGGTGACCGCTTCTTCATGTTCATGACGCCATTTTAACATGTGACGTGCCATAGATAATGCACATTTACAAGAAAAGCTTCGTGCCTACTTTTAAAAATTTTGCTCTTTTATTTCAAACTTGGAAAAAAGTGTTCTTTATCACTTTTATTATTATTAATTCCAAAATGCTAATAGAACTTTTGGTAATAGTGTGTTATCTACCTAACCGACCCTAAGTACTTCTAGTTCATGTTTATGGTTAAAAATAATCGAGTGGCATAAGTGCTTCATTTTATCAATATACCTCGATAAATTGATAGAGTAGATGCCACGGTGTGGCCGTGATGGGAAAATAATTAACAATTTGACGCGCGTATGAAATTCATGAAGCGTTAGAAAAACATGTTCTAAGGGTTGGTTAGCGAGGCACGAAATCGTATATTTTGCCAAAGTCTACCAATTCTACGTGTTGGCGAAATACACGAATGTCACATTCACTTAGTTAAGTGATACGTAATCATACTTTATGACATTTATAAAGTTGTAAGTCCACATTTTAATGGAATTTATCGAAATTAATGTGATACTCTGTCACAACAGTTATGTAAAGTCGTGAACTTTTTAAATGTCAAATAATTAAAATTGCACAAAAGTTATATAATGAGTCCATATTTCCATTTATGTCATATTTAAAATTATTTTTTGCAATTTTAATTTTGATTTTTTGGTGAATTGTAACACTGTCCAAGTGTTAAAATTTACTTTCTCTGTAATTATTGATTGGAATGGGTAATATTTACAATATGACAATTTCCTTGTATTGTATTTATTGCTTGTGCCAAGATGTTTCTCCACAGGTCAACAGGTCGTTTGTCGCTTTAAATGTTCCTTGTGAGTGTTCGTTTGCATGTCTTCCATCTTTTGGGTTACCCTTGTCCTTCGACGATTCTTCGAAATCAAATTTTTCAAGAAAATGTTCTGTTCTTTACTCAAATTTGTGTTTCTGGGTCTAGTGCCCGCAAGGTACTCGAGAACAGGTCCCTGGCCGATGAAGAGCGCATGGACGCCCTTGAGAACCAACTGAAGGAAGCCAGGTTCCTCGCCGAGGAAGCCGACAAGAAATACGACGAGGTCTTTATATACGAGTGTCGATGTTGCCCTTGCATTGTTCTGCTTCTCCGTCTATAAGACCATACGGTTATCTCAAAACAACCAAGAATATCCCTTCTTGGTGTTCGTTTGCATGTGTGTGTTTTCCCTTATCCACAGAGGATACATTCGCGACTCTCACAAAACTATTTTTATGTTTCATCCTGTACTGACAAAAATACTTATCTCCCTTTGGTTTCGCAAAATCAATATCTTGTTTCTAAACATGAACTTGTTCTCAGTTAATTGTGATTTCCGTGAGTATTCAACTAACCCCATTTCTGTGGTATTTTATTTATAACTCGTGTGTGCTTGTATCGAGTTTTCCTGTCGCCGTACAATCAAATATTAAATCAGCTTATAATTCACGAAGCAACGCCGTACCATCAAGATAAGATTATATCAATCATTGATGCTTACAAGTCATTCGATGTGTAAGGTCTCCACATGTGCGCCAGATGGTTAGTTTGCAGAGCTAATATAATGTGTCCTAATTCCCCTGACATATGACCGTGCGCAGTGAAGGCAGTCGTAAAAGTCAGTATCCCAAGAAGGAGTCGAATCTCGCCTGATCTTGGTCCATTCGCCTTATAAGGGCCGACAGGTCTCCTTCGTCGCACATGTCGTTACATAACCATTACTGCCATATAAAGGGTGCAGTTGCTCAACGCGCTGCGCTTTATACAGAATGGAGGAAAATTAATAACTAAAGTTAAACTCTGTGTCATAGCATAGACTAACAGTGAATCATGGAGTCGTGCAAGTTCGAATCTTGCATGGATATTGATTAACACTATTTTCAATAGTGCAGCTGGTGTTTCTCCCGCTGTGGACACCGTTGTGCGTTGTGATAAATTCTCTGCGTATCTTTCTAAAAGATCCTTGTGTGTCCAGGTTGCTCGTAAGCTCGCCATGGTTGAGGCTGACCTGGAGCGTGCCGAGGAGCGCGCCGAGTCCGGTGAATCGTAGGTTTCCCTCACAAATTGCCGAACGACTGCCGTGCTTACCGATGACATGAAAAGCGGCAATGGATTGAAGCTTTATGGAACTTTATGTTAATTGAACGAACAATGTCTATGTTATCAATTAATATGAGGTTTTCGATCAGTTCCAATCTACCCTGCAATTATAGGGACACGAGTCTCGCGTGCCACGCGATAGTGATCGCTAACGCGGCAGTCTCTAGGCCTGGTTTTGCAAATTCCGCCACCGTTCTGCATGGTCGTTCATTTGCATTCCTAACATGCTGCACAGTAACCTGATTTACCTACTTGGTATTTTATCATTGGCTCTCACCATTTTTATTTTGCATGTTCGTTTCTAGGTCGATTCGAAGCTGAGCTGCTCCAGAGGATTTTGATTTGGTTATTTTGTTTTGCATTTACATTAATATCGTATTACCGTGTCAATTGCGCTCCGTTGACACAGTGATACGTTTAATTATAAGTTTAGGAAGGTCAGCTGCGCTTACAGCCGTCTCGGTAAGTAAGTGCCGCTGCCCTTCGCCGAACTAAAACAAGGGTTGCCCCATCTCATGGATATTTTATATTTCTATGCAAATGTTAACTATCATGTCCATGTGCTGACTTAACTTCTGTCTCTCTTAGTGTGTGTATCACGTGACGGTGACGTAGGCTAGGCTGTCAGGAAATATGTGTGGTATAGGGCAATTTTCGTTTTCAGATATGCACCGCATTACACCAGAATTACTGGCCGTATGCGTGCCGCACATATACAACCGCACACATCACTTAACGATAACGATTATGCACTAGATAGCACTTAGATAATTTTATTAATGTTTTCATGAAAATAATTTTTAGAACTTAAATGTTTTGGGACAACCCTCGTTTACTTTTACTTTTTAATTATTGAGGAGATCTGGCGCCGCTCTCGACTCCACTGCTTCTGTGATCCTCCACATTGAGGTATAGCCGTGTGATATGGCTGAATAACTTAAGTACGATGTCATTGGATTTGTATTCTAGGTGTAATACAGGCGACTTCTAATAAACAACCGTCCAAATACAAAACGCACTTGCACTGACAGACTCGAAACTTACCCTAGCTGTTTAAGAATTTTCAGCTCACATATTCTAGGCTTGACAAAATTCCAAAAAAATATAAATATTTTAAAAAGTAACTTAATATACCCTCACCCTATTTGGAAACACGCCAGCAATGATGTATCACCAATGATAATCCAATTTCAAATGTTAACGTCCACGTTTGCACAAGTACCCACAAAGCACAGCACGAGTGAAGATGTCGCGAGCGGCGCCAGCGGTAGGTTAGTGTGTGTTGTGTGTGTGTGTGCGACTAACGCGGGCGGTGCGGTAGGTGGCGCGCAAACTGGTCATGATGGAGCAAGACCTCGAGCGGGCCGAGGAGAGGGCCGAGCAGAGCGATTGGTGAGTACCAATAACTAACATCTAACAACAATAAACCATCTATGACAAAAGAGGGTTCTGGCATATTCCATATTTGAGCAATAGGGAAATATTGATTGTAATTTGTTGTGAGATCTCTCGGCCCAGAAAAAGTAACATTATCTCGCGTTTACCCTAATAAAAAAGATTATCATGGAAATGACATAAAATAGTCACGTGACATGTGTCATTCCCATACAGTTTGTATAGTTGCTATTAATTAGTGCAGCGTGAGGATAGTGTTTCTTTGTCTACAGACCCAGGTCCTTAAAAGTACTTTCTTGTTCAATTAGAAACCATCTGAAACGATTTAATTTCGTTACAGTTACATACATACATATGCTCACGCCTGTATTCCATGGGGGTAGGCAGAGACCACCGTTTGCCACATGCTACGATCCTTACATGCTTCTTACAGTTACAATTCGGAAAACAGACTAATGAGAGTTGGGACACTAGTTTACTTAATCATAGTATCTTTTCAGAGCTGTATAATTACATTATCTATTTCTTTTAACTTTATCATGTGAAATTCCAAATTTAAAGAACAATGCCAGGTTTATACTAAGCATTTTTACAGAGAAATTAATAATGGTTTATTGAGGTTAGACATAGAGACTTGAACGATGTAATAGGCGCAAAACAAACTTGTTTAGATTATTTATATTAAAAAAAATATGTTTTTGCCAAATATCGTTCATGTTTCAAATATGTTCAATAACATGATAAAATCACTGCACCAAGTTCATGAGATTGCTGAAGTGAAAGTCATTGCTTGAGTAATTACATAGCGAATAAGACTTATCTATGCGTTTGTTTTCACTGATAGACGCCGATAATGCTATACGACTGAGATTTTTGCAACGAAACAATTTCAATCTAAATTGTTTACGAAATGTTAGTCAATATGGTTTTCAGTTGACAATCACTTCAATAAAAAGTTATCATTGCTTGGATTCTTCATCACACATTTTTTTGATTGCATTACAAAACATGGTTTAACCTAAGAATATACTAATTACTAATGAGATCTATTGGAATCCGTATCACAAAACATTGGAGACTTGAACCAAGGACTATTTTAGGCTATGTTCTGTAATAAAGTGGAATGTGTTCACATTTTAATAAATAGTGTTCAAATTGAAGCGAATGTCAACTCAACTATTTAATAATTAACTAGAATCTGTGTGGCTTTTTATTACTGCAATGACTCTACTCTTAAGTCATTGTTTAAATTACCAAATATTTGGGTCATTAGCCAACAGACTGAATTATATTGATTGATTGCTGGACAGTTAACTTTATGGAACAAGCGGTCTATGATGGTGCACAATTAGTTTCGGTCAATAAAAAAGTTGATTCGTTTTGGAGCAATTTGTTTAAGCATTGCAATATTGCAGCTGAGAATGATACTTAAATGTATGTTCTCATTATTGCTACCGGAAATGTTGTAGACACATCTATGTTCATACGAGATCTAATGATGTGTGATCTAACTGTGTTAGTGAATCATTTATTACTTATGCCTACAATATTTGGTAACAAATGCGATCTAGGAGGTCAACTGTTGTTGTTTTGAACTGCGTGTATTGAGAGCTTTTTTGATAGACGTTTAATTTAAGAGATTTAAAAGTTCGTCAACGTTTAGAAGTTAATACGCGTTGTTGAATTCGATAATAGCTGGCCCGTTCGCCGCCGTTGATTTATCTGCAAAACTAATGGTTTTCAAGTTCGGAAGAAATTGATTGTTCTTTTTCTAATTTTACAGCAAAATCGTAGAGCTTGAGGAGGAACTCCGTGTCGTTGGTAACAACCTGAAGTCCCTTGAAGTCTCTGAGGAGAAGGTATGTTCTGAACTGTTGCATACTAAAGATAAATCCCAATATCATACTGTAAAACATCGCAGCTAGAAGCAAGGGTATGAACCCGTTGAATGAAGCTATTGAAGTCCCTAAAGAAAAATAAAAATTCCCCATGAATGATGCACCAACCAAATGATATTTTCTACTCAAAATATATGCAGCGGTATTATCTTCCAATGTGATATATTATTCCTATATAGATCATCGAGAAAATTACCACAAAAAGTTATTTCTATCGATGATGCTAAGGCAAATGTTTACATGTAATTAAAAGCAATGTTCAATAAATAGAAAGTAACCCAGTACTTAACTGTTCCACGCAGGCCAACCAACGTGAAGAGGAGTACAAAAATCAGATCAAAACTCTCACCACCCGCCTAAAGGAGGTGTGAAGCGAGTCTACTCGAGTTGTTGTGGCTTGCCTAACTGCATTGCACACCGTAGCTCTTGTCTTTATATACCATTAACTGAACTAAATTAAAAATTATACACTATACGATTGGTTACAAATCCAAGAGTTCTTGGCGCATAGTTAATGGTATAAAAGGCCGCAGCTCGTTGACTCGATGTGCTCAATTTTTGATTTGCTCTCTCTTATTTTGCCTGTTTCCGTTTCCCTTGTTTAACATTGTCAGTGTATAGATTAGTGACGTAGCTGTCTAGCGTTCCTCGGTGTTGACAAACGCTGTGGGACGCTGCATGAGTTTTCCGTTTTCGCTGTGTTCTTGTGTTTTCTCTGGTTAACAAACGATAATCGCAGGCGACGCAAAGGGAAGAGACATACGAGGGGCAAGTTAAACTGCTCGACGCACAACTAAAAGAGGTAACACGAACAGCGAAGCGGAAGGAATCCGTAGATAGCGCTGGTTACGGTGTAGAGCGAGATCATGTTCATTGTCATTCAATGTTGGGCCAGTCTGTCGCCTCCTCGCATAATATGCTCATTTAAACAATGCGCCTACATCAAATATTATATTAATTCAATTCAGCGTATTTAAATTAGCATTTTTATGGAGTTGGGATGCGACTTTCGTAAAAGCTAAGATCGTTGGTGTAGGTCCGGTTAGATCGAGTGGCTGACGGCGGTTGGTGCTTCATCTTTATGTATCTATTCAATGTCTATCTCTCTTAAACTTGTGTAATTATTTCTGTATCTACATGTATTACTTATGTAAACAACGGCTGTGTTGCGATTTTATGCGTAGGTAATACCAATTTGATTATAATGTCCTCGCGACTTATCGAGCTTATCGACAATCGATGTGCTCGGTTGTTCATAATATCTTCACTATCACAGTGACTACATCAATTTGTAGTGATTCCAATTCAATATGGTAGACAATCTTTTATTCACCAATATTTTCGTTTCATATGTTGTATAAGGTAAATTTCCGCCCTTAACAGGCATTTCTCATTACGCGAATGTAACTTCATACATCTATAAGCACTCCATTCCATGCAAATTGTATGCATTGCCTGTTGTATTGAATACAAAACGCATAGAGTCGCAACCGAACCGTTCGGCATGGTGCTTGCCGTATGTAATGTACCTGTGTGGCTAGGCGATGGCGACGCGCGATCACGTCGAGGATAAGATCCACAACCTCTCGCAGAAACTGACGCAAGTAAGTTGTGCTCACACGCGCAGGGGGCTTTGGTCAACCGAGTTTACACTTTAATCTGCTTGACAGACGATTAAAAATCCAACGATTAACAAATTTGACAGACTGACATAACCCATAAAAAATATAACATTTTAAAATTTGAATTACAAATCTAGTATTTTTTGCTGACCAGGCATTAAATTATTAAATTAACAGGCAATATTAAATTAAGTAGAGAATGTATTTAAGAAATGACGTACCTAATTAAATTGAAAGCAATTGCTTTGTCATAAAAAAACTGATTTATGAATCGTTTGGTTAACTGTCAACGAGGAACATATATATTTATAATATTTTGTTATTAAACGTGGAGACCAAAGCACCCTGTTTTCCTTATTGTCTAATGATTCACGATCATATTTTATTATAGTATATATGGGTAAAGGTGATGATTATATTTATGTAATTTATATGTAGTTTGGTGATGAAACCTCGCAAATATCGGCTTTCGGTAAAGGTAATTGCATGGTATGTGTGGCTTTTCACATGTAGCGTAGTATTTAATAATGTACAGTTTTCTTTGCTTGATTTTTGTGTTTTCAATTTAAATTTTAACAAATTATTGTTCAGTTTTCGAATTTAATATTAACTGTTTCAAACAACGAAAAAGTGCATGTGTAATAATTAAAAAACAGTCTATCTTTTGTATCTAATCTAATGAGAAAATAATGAAAATTTTTCCGGAATATTGACTGAATAAAAAAACAATACGAAAGCTTCTTTTGGAGTTAATCCTTAATGAATGCTTAATTCACTATTATCATAGATAATTACCACCAAAAAGAGATATAATATTTTTTTTCTGAATAAAAGTCAAAAGATAGGCTGTTTGACCCAACACCGGAGGCTAACATACCATTAAATGTTTCAGGCTGAAGCGCGTGCTGAATTTGCCGAGCGCTCCGTGCAGAAACTCCAAAAGGAGGTCGACAGGCTTGAAGGTAATATATCATACAGAATATACAATGTTACTTATAAGATTATTACAACATTATACGCTAGGATAAAATATATTAATAATATTTCTGTCGCTAGTTTTCAAGGGTCTCCAGTTTACAACGTATTTAAGTACAGGGTGTATTGTATACCATAGTATGCAGGATATACAACGTACAACAGAATTGGCTAAGTTGAACTTTATATCTCAAGTCAAGTGGAAAATAACACAGTTTGGTTTAACAAGCTTTAAACATAGCACTCGACTCATCACAGTCATTCGAGCTGGCTTGGTTTCGATGCTGTACAAATAGTTTTGAGCTTTTTTTTACTATCATTTCTGCAATAATATCGAGCTTAATTTTTCTTGATTTCATAGTAACAATTATTGACAGTGTTAGTTTTTATTTCATAGCATAGTTCTTGAATTTCGCACCTTGGAACTCAACTTACTTTGATGTGCTAAGATTGCATTTTATGAACGAACTTAATATTCAAAGTTCATTTTGACGGGTTCCAAAGTGTGCAATGTCAAGTTTTGTGCAAAATGTCAATGTTATTAGCATGATTTGATAAATATGTTTTTTAGACTTGCTCGATCCTTCGATGTGTTTTTTTATGTTCCCTTCCATGATATGGCATGGTTTTAATTCAATGTTGTTTTGCCTGTGCTGTTTAATTCAGACATTATTGTGGTGATGTTTAAAATGTACACTTTAATTAATGTTGAACAGTCCGATAAACATGACTATTTGGACTTAAAGAAAATGCGTCACGAAAACGTCACAACAATAATGGGGCCTATTCCGTATTCATTTTCCAAATGACAAATACATTTTGACAGAATGTAGATTGCTAAATATACATATATTTAAGCAATCCACAAGGTTACCCGAAGGGGTAGACAAAAGTGCTGCATACTTTCACAGAAGATTATTATAAAATCTTACTTACTTAGAATTAATATAAAAAAAATACTTAAGCTATTTATTCTAATATTTGTGTTAAGCACATATTTATCGAGCTAACTGAAGTTTTGATTTTTATTGTCGGTCTGTCAAAATTATATTATGTTTGGAATGTGTTGTGAGAGTAGGCCACCGTGTCTGAATGTTGTGTGGACTGACCGTGGGCCCACCTTGCAGACGATCTGGTCTCGGAGCGCGAAAAGAGCAAACTCCTGCAGGAAGAGATGGAATCCACTCTCCACGACATCCAGAACATGTGAACCGGCACACGACC
The DNA here is from genome assembly GCA_929442735.1 of Watsonalla binaria. Taxonomy (NCBI): domain Eukaryota; kingdom Metazoa; phylum Arthropoda; class Insecta; order Lepidoptera; family Drepanidae; genus Watsonalla; species Watsonalla binaria. Next base: position 8,117,177 of record OV838932.1, read on the forward strand.
CGCCCGACTCACTCACTAACTTAACTACATTCACTCCTCCTATCAATGTTGACTATTTTACAATTACTACATTCATAACACTTTGTGTTAGATCGGGTGTCTGACCCCAATAACGCTTGGGTTAATACTGTAACAGATAATACATAATTTGAATCCCTTAAATGGGAATGATGAATCCTAAAGCCCTTTCAATTAACGGTTCTTGAGTATATCAAATCAGAAAATACTTAAAGATACAATTAAAATAAATACTTGAAATTTTTATTTCACCTGTAAAACTGCCAACAATGATAGTGCGGTAACCGTGTTTGTGCAATCGATATTTAGTCCGATTGTACACAGTGTGGATGTTTTAATATTTGACTCATTGACCGGTAACCGAGTGAGCCGACCGGGCGACTAGATGTTATTAGAGATAGTGTAATTGCCAGCCGCTTTTTATTGTATTGTCAAGTGTCAAGATGGAGTGTTCGCTACGCCACTGCCGAAGCCGTGTGCAATTCTATATTAATCAAGACACAAAGTACTAATATTATCCTCATGTCGAAGTGTATATCCTCATGTTTTAGTCATTATTTAACGAGCGTGTCTGTATTGTGTTATGTTGAATGCAGCTAAAAGCGACCGCTTATATGGCACTAGAGTAGGACCGGTATCTACATTCCAGTAAGGGACCATGATGTTATGTTCATTCCATTTACACGAAAAGACATGCACTTTATTATTTAAACTTGCACATTTATGTTCTTTAATTTTGATTTATTTTTCAATGTGTCTGTAGAACAAATTATCAATATTATATTATTGAAATATTTCGTATTATGAGATGTGCACTTCTCACAATCGGCTCGCGCGATATCAAGTGCACCGTTTGCAATTATTATTATCAACCCTTATTTACTTAATATTAGAGAAGAGATTAGATATTTTTATTTAATGAGTGATGGTAACACGTAAAATATTGATATTTATAAGAATGTACTTGCTACGAAGTATTCGATATTCTACATTGTTTCGAGTATGATTTTTCTCGTGTCATAATTTGAGTTTGTTGTTATTTATTTAAATTAATCGATGAATAAATGACGATAATTCCACTATAAACGTATGTCCCGCAACGTATCTCCACTTGGTTGACGGTTGCGGACAGCAGAGTAGAGTAGAGTAGAGCAGAGTAGAGCTGGCGGCGAGCGAAGAGCGGGCGTTAGACGCCGCGCTGGCCACACACTAATGTAACACAAACACATGCGGTAATCGAGGGAAATCCGTCTTTTTTAATGTTATCGATTAATGAATTGATAGATAAGTTTGTGAGAAATAAATTAATGATTTTTAAGAGTATTCTAACACAAGTGTTTATAAATATATATTATTATTTTTAATTCGTGTTTTTTTACTAATCCGTGTGGTCCTTAAAAGCCCTTCTAACCTATCACATCGATTCTATCAGCTATAACAACGTTCATATGTAATATACGCTCATTTTCATTGATATCCGAGCTCGCGTCAAATAATTGGAAGAAACGGGACAAAATTATGTAAGCGAAGAGACGAGAAGAGCTCGCCACTGACCATTGTGATAGCATCGTGAGGAGCACGGGCATGGGGCATGCACCGCACCCTACTCCCGCATGGGCCCCCACCAAATGCGCTCGCACCGCGCTCATCGTCGCCGCCTGACGCAGATGACCTCATCAACGAGATAGAGCGGTTCAACGACATCGGCGACGACATCGACGAGTCCTTCGTGGAGCTGATCCCGGGCGTCGACCCCACGCCGCACCAGATCGCCGTCGCCAAAGAGGCCGCGCGCAAGGAGTACGAGCGGCTGCACCCAAAGGAGCCTACCCCGCCGCCCCCACCACCCCAGCCCGAGCCTGTGCCGGAGCCCGAGCCCGTCGTCGCCGAGCCCGCCGCGCCCGAGGGAGCCGCTCCACCGGCTGACGGGGCCGCGCCACCGGTCGACGGAGCCGCTCCACAGCCAGAGGGCGCTCCCGCCGCTCCATCTCTCGATGGAGCGGTCCCACCCGTGGATGGGGCCGTTCCCCCAGTCGAGGGAGCAGCTCCACCTGCAGACGGTGTTACTCCCGCCCCCGCTGCCGATGGAGCTGCTCCCGCCCCCGCTGCCGATGGAGCTGCTCCCGCTCCCCCGGCTGATGGAGCTGCTCCCGCTGCCCCAGTCGATGGAACGGCTCCCGCTGCCCCAGTTGATGGAGCTGCTCCCGCTGCCCCAGTAGATGGAGCGGCACCAGTCGTTCCTCCGGTGGAAGGTGCCCCAGCAGCACCCGCAGCTGACGGAAATGCTCCAGCTGCTCCGCCAGTTGAGGGAGCAGCGCTTCCCACCGAAGGTGCGCCAGCGGCGCCAACAGCTGAGGGAGCGGCACCGGCTGCTCCCGCAGCGGCAGAGGGTGCAGCACCCGCTGCCCCTACGGCGGAGGGGGCAGCTCCCGTCGCTGAGGGCACTCCGGCTGCAGCACCGGCCCCAGCAGAGGCGGCTCCGGCCCCTGCTCCAGCCGCTGACGCAGCCCCAGCGCCTGCCCCGGCTCCAGCCGCTGAGGCCGCCTCAGCTCCCGCGACCGAACCCACACCAGCCCCCGCGCCGGCTGAGGCAGCCCCACCATCGTAACTGACCGACTGACTCTCACACACAGACTTTGCTCCCTCTGCTCCAAAACCGCGTTAAGCTCGGCGACCTTAGTTTTAATATATACTGGGAAATTATTTTTTATGCTTTAAATAAATAAGATAATATAGCTGATGGAATAGTATTTCAATCCGGATTCCTAGTTAGAAGCAAAACGTGAAAATTACGTGCATGTGATTGGCGACTAACGAAATTTGGAGGCGAGGCAATGCGAGTAAGGGTGGTTTGCGCAGACGATCTGATTGCGGGCAAGGAGATGTTCCACGAGATCGGCGGCGAGCTGGACTCCGCCTTCAAGGACCTGGGTCTGCAGCCACCCGCACCAGGCTCGGTGGGCCGCGCCTGCGACCGCTGCACTTGCTGCCACTGACCACACATAACATCGCTTTTCATGTGCATTTAAACCTACTAGTAAATGAATATGCCCTAATTACTTCTTTGGCAATTTACTCTGCAAAATAATGAAAGAAGCGCCGAGAGCTTATTTTCCGCATGTTGTATAGAGACCCGATTTCGTCTCTTATAAATTAAGTCATACTTAATTCGAATAAAACTCGACTTAAGCTTAAGGCCGTCAGCGCATGGCTTCAGAATAACCAGGATCGTGACATGTAAGCATTCATTATTACTTTAAACTACTTATTAATAGTTCACTGCTATTCAGACGGTGTACACGCAGCAGTCTGCGAGAGCATTAAAGTTTCGTGAAGCTTATGAAACCGCCTCGAAACGGATTGATTGAAGAGAACTACAATTCCTTCAATATCATATTTCTCTAACGCATAACAGTGAATGGCTTGAAACTTACAAAAGATATATCAATAACAACACTGTATAGAAGTATTGTTGCTTCATACACCATTAACTGCACCGTCTGAAAGCAGTTCGCACAACTAATTAATGAAACTTGACTTGGTAATTAGGGACAGGGTGAAAATAAAAGATATATAATCATGGTGTCCTAAGACGACAATTTCATGGAAAAGTCACATCTTTATAGAGGGTAACACAGTTATAATTTCCAAATGGAAGAAAAAAAAATGTAATGATAGCAGTGCAAGGTCTATAAAACGACAAAAGGCGAACTTTGCGGAATAAAATTAACTTTGAGATAATATATTGTAAAATGCGCATGATTTGGGTTGTTTTAATTGTTGTGAATGTGCAGACGAGCTCGTCGCCGAGAAGGAGAAGTACAAGGACATCGGAGACGACCTCGACACCGCCTTCGTGGAACTCATCCTTAAGGAATAAGCACGGCGACACCAACTGCCCGCGATTCATTCTAATCAACATAGATTTATGTTATAATATAATTTTATACTCCTCGTTTAAACTATTACAATCCATAGTTTTATGGCGGTATTTATTTTCGAGTAATATAATAATTTAATTTATTCATATTAATTTGGTATTTTATTTCACTCCCTCATCTTTAAATAATATTAATGTAAGAACTGCTCGTTATAATGTACCTGTATGCATTAAATAGCAATTACTTCGTTAAGTGGTTAGTAGTTGATCCATACTTTGTAAATTTTGGAATAGTTGAATCATGCAATTTAATCCAGCATCAAAATATGATGCGTTTTCCTACTTATCAAATTATATTGAGTTAGTTTACACGTATACCTGGGTACCACTTTTAATATTATCTAAAGTTTTATATGATTAATTATGTACCTCAGCATATTCAAATTATGGTAAAGATAACAGGCAGAATAATACTTGTTCTGATTAGCCACTTTAGACCATCACCCCATTAATTATGTCCTTCCCAAATACTAACTTATTACGCATTACTAATTATCCAAAATACTTGATAGGTTAGTTAACTAGGTACCGATTTCAATAGCTCCTTATTCATTTCTACTTATAATTGCCATCACGACTTATGAGCGCTGACCTTGAATGTGTAGAAATTTTTTTGGTACTTCCTCACAATCCTTTCTATTTTCGCTGAGCTCATAATTCGTGACGGCACCTATACCTGCCAATAAACTAACCGAGTCATTGTATTAACTGTCACTTTCCACTAACCCAACTAACATTATTAACAGACGAGGTGATAGAAGAGCGCACTAAATATAAGGCGATTGCAGAAGAAGTGGACCAGACCTTCGCTGATCTATCAGGATATTAACATGGCGCACCTTAGCGCCATCTCTCGGACCGTGGTGGGAAACTACGATCGGATCAATGAAATGGCTTCAAGATTCTATGCACGAGGCACACTGTGGGCGGATGTGTAAGCTTTACTGTGAATCTCAGTTATAATAGGTTTTAAATGCGATTTAGTTTCTTTTTTGATATAAAAGTAATTATTATTAATCAAGGTCTGTTCTAGATAGATATTATGAAAATGAGTAAGTGAAAGATTTGTCAGTGAATAGGCGTAAGTGCGCCTCTAATAACTAATTGCTTTTTATAAGAAATCTTTTAGCAGTATGTTAATGGCTCTGCTCAGATCATAAGTACCGATACCTTTATATTGTTACTTTGCTGCCTACGAGGCATGAGATAAGAGCTATAGCTTTTAACAGTGATTTTATAAGATAAAATAAAAAAGTTACGAAAAGATGTCCAGAATTATTGAAATGTAATTGAAAAAATAATCTGCTTACAAAATACTATGTGTAAATTTTGGAATATATACAAATTTGTACCACAATGTACAAAGTAAAAGTAGAGTAATAACATTATCAAAAAACTTATGAAGTATGAGTACCGATCAACATGTTAAGACACTTATCAAAAAATCTATAAATATTAATTCGCGACATTGAAACCGCCTGAAATAAAATATCATAAGGACTTCGTCGCTACTTACCCACTTTAAAATCAAAGATTCAAAACCATTCTGAGGAATAAATGCAGTACCACTAAAACGATTTTAAAATTGTAACATTTTTGGTGAATGATTTCATTTTTAATAAAAGCTATTTTAATAGCTTTCATTAAAATATTTACCCATTATTTTAATAGATATGTAATTAATAAAAGATGCATATAAATATGTGAGTTAAAAAATGGAGGAATACTTTTTCGAGGTTCATTTTCGGACTAACTTACTTCATAAAATGAACTTGCAGTTCCCTGAAATTGCAGATTTGTAATGCCAATGTACTGAATGCAGAGAACTTTAAAATGTTTTAAAATTGCCGTAGTGCGTGCTACTTGGTATGCCTTAGCGCATATCTGAAGCCGCAACAGAATGAAATATACTTATGAGAGTAAAGTATAAAATTCTTCGAGATGGGTATGAAATAACATCTACAAAGGATTTATGGGTCCTTAATAAAATCAAATTCGAAAGTTATTCATGTTTCTATATAAAATAGCAAGTGGGGAAAGTCAACTAAAAATGAGCCTCTAATAGAATTGTGTATTGCGAAATGAAAATGATAAAGGATTTATTTAATTTAGATACTTATGAACGTGGGTCGGTTTCATATAAATTTAGCTCAATATCAACATTAATCGCGATTCCCAATAATGAACTGGGGGCTAACTATGATCGTTTCAAGCAGCGCGTATTAAGAACTTCTGGACTTTGACGTTTAACCATACAATTAATCATTAAAGCTAAGAAGTTCTTATTAAGCCTCTTGGAATCTCAAGGGGTTCGAGTGACAAGTAAATGCGTAAATATTATTTTCAAACAGCTAGATTTTTGTAAGCATTATTAATTACACTGCCAATATGTTGATTGATTTCCGATGCCGTTTATACATTATATAAGTTGGTGAATTAATCTTATGAAGTTGTGTATCGATTTATTAAAGAAACTGTATTCATATTTGTGACGATTGTACTGTATGCCATAGTTTTTCTACGGAAACTCAATTTGTATTCATTAATTAAGACGGTTTTCTAAAAGGATGCTTATTTCCGACAACCCAGCTTCCCTTGTCGTGTATCTCTGCGCTTTCAATAACTATTCTGAAAATATAAATTTATATAAAACTAATCGATTTCTTTTATTTATGATTGCAACCTTTTTATATTCTACAAGTCCTGTCACGAGTTATGAGCGCTATGAAAATGACTCATAAAATGACAACTGCACATTCAAGGTACGCGCTCGTGACGGTACCTGTACAAAGGTTCTCAAATAGTCAGTGTGATATTTAGCGTTTATTGTTTAGTGTAAATATTTGTAATATATAATTAACTAGCTGTGCCCCGCGGTTTCACGTGCGTAGATTTTATTGGTGGCCCGCGGAGCCCTTATATTGTTTTTAATTTATAGAAGCTTATGTTACTCATTGTAACATTAGCTATCCGCCAGTGAAAGTCTCGTTTAAATCGGTCCATTTCGGAGATTAGCCGGAACAAACAGGCAGACAGACGGACTGACGGACAGAGAATAAAATAAAAAAATGGTTTTTCTATGTCAGTACCGTGTAAACTTTCATATCCATTTAGTGAAAAGGTGTAATTTTGGAATTACAAACAAACACTTAAATTTTAATCATCTGTATAGAAATATATATAGATAAATAGATGAGATAAAAGGAAGGAAAAAATACCAGTGGAATGACACGGTATTTTTTTTACAAGGTGCCAATGGGGCTAACAAGCGCACAGCCCGGATGGTAAGCGACCACTGCAGTCTGCAGCCTATGAACGTGACCAAGGTGTCACTCGTGCGCTAACAACTTTGTAAGGAATGAAATGACAGATGGGACATAATTAAAGTTTTAAATTCAACTCGACGCATCGCCACTCAGCTTAGAGGGAATCGACGTCACGTGCATATATCAAAACTAGCACTCCTCTCTTCCCACGGAGAGTTGGCGACTTTATTCACCGTAGGAATACAAAACTAAGGCAGCCTTATTTGGCTGCAAATTGATTTCCAGCGAATTAAAACTCGTAACGGTGTTACGGTCCCCAATCGGACACTGGAAGTCTTACTTCTAATTCAGGTACTAATAACTACCCATGGAAAAGCTTATATATGTACATTGAACAGAAATACTGTATGAATGAAAAGATAACTTTACAGACTGAGCTCAACTACAAAAATAACTGAGTCCGTGTGTTCTTAAAAAGCAACGATTCAGCTAACAATATCTTTATGATTACTAGCTAATATACCTACGCTTCGACGGATGTAATTAGCTTCAAACATCCACCTCGTTCATAATTATTATTGATTATAAAAATAATGAATTAAAATTTAAAGAAATGATTAACTTACATAAGAAGAGACAATATGAACAAGTTTAAATAAATAAAAAATCTATTTTAAACATATATAGGTGCACAGTTATCGTCGTCTACTGAAAGGCACTCAGTGGAAAATTCATAAACTAATGCAATATCATCTCCCTAGCCTTATCCCATACATTGTTGGGGTCGGCACTTGATTCAACCCGATGTCGCTGATCACCTGATTTTTATACGAAGCGACTGCCATCTGACCTTCGCAACCCCTTTTACGAGGAAAATCTGTGATCTGGGTTAAACCAGTTGTCAGATTATTTTAGGTCGACTGACCTGTAACGTTTGCCAAAGATGATAAATTGGCAACCGGGACCGACGGCTTAACGTACTCTCCGAGGCGCGGAGGGAACTCGGGCGGTCACCCATCCAACTACTGGCTAGGTTTAGAGCTGCTTAACTTCGCTGATCGAATGATTTGCGCAATAGCAACTGTGCCACGAGCTCCATAATAAAAATACAAATTAAATAAATAAATAATAGAGAGATAAGGCTACTGAACGTACCAGTACTAGACAAAGTAACATTCTCTCGCGCTTGCGCTAATAGAAACTATACAAAGTGTATGAAAATGAAATAAACCAGGCACGGGTCATATATCATTCCCATACGTTTTGTAAGCTCTTATTGCAATCATAGTGCCACTGTGTGACAGTGACAGACTTATACACGACATATATATTTGTCTCATAATAAGAGTTAAACCATGGATTAGGAGCCCCTGGCTCCTAGCTTCCTCTCTCTATTGACCTAAATACCCACTTTCGCTGCATTTACAAACATTGATTTTTTTCTTAACTGATGCGTTGAGACCTGTATGGGGTTTACAAAGTTCCTGAACTAGAACGGTTAACCCTCTGCTTCTTGACCTAAATACCATTTACGGCACACCAGGATTTTAAGCCTAGTAAGTATGTGGTTGGTTATCTTATATATAGGTATCGTATTATAGCATACTGTATTTTAAGTCAATAAATATATAAGACGTCACCCGCGTAATTCCTGTTCCCGTGGGAGTACGGGGATAAAATATAGCCTATTTTTATCAATGATAATGTAGCATTCAAATGGTGAAAGAATTTTTAAAATCAGTGCAATACTTTTTGAGCCAATTCGTTACAAACATACTTACATACAAATCTTTCCTCTTTATAGTTAGGTATGAGTTATTAGTATAAACTGCATAATGATAGAGAACAGATACAGCGATCGTAAGCGGACCTTGAAATATTAGACTGATGATCTGCAGAACACAGCATAGCACTCTTAAAAATAATTATTTTCAGACTTCTCTTATTTTATCGAATTTATTTAAAGAAATTTACGTAGAGTGGCAAAATAAATATATGAGTCTATTGAACATACATATAAAATATATTAAACAGGAAAAACGATTCTGCCCGCAATATATTACTCGCTAACGTTAGTTACGTGGGGCCGATGAAAGTAGTGTTGATATCAATGGATAATTCGCTAAATATAGTGCGCACCGGCAGCCGGATGGATCCCGAGCAATTTGGACAATGTGCGACCAACAGCTGGCGAAAAAGAAAGAGAGAAATATACAGGATACGCGGCATTGACTGTGGCAGGCTCGATCACATACATCCATCGATACGAATGACATTATCGGCGCCTGAGTCGTCACCGCTATGATTTGTATCACAATAGTGGCAAAAATAGTGGCCGAGCTGTGTGTGGGAGCGTGACGGGTGGCGTTCGGCGTGTGCGCTGTGATTGCGATGGTGGATCGGAATCCTGGATTTTTGGCACCGAAAATAGTCGGGCGGGCGCGCGGCGGGCTGGCTCGGGCGGGCGCGCCGCAGTGCGTGTCGCTCCGCCGTGTTAACAGCCCGCTGGTGAGTGCGCTCCACGAGCTTGGATACTCCACCCCATGGACCTGCTGCAACCCTCACCACGCTCCTGGAATTGCCGAACGTACCAATGTGATGGGTGACAGTTTGTGACACTTGAGTGGCACGTGACGTGTGCAGTATCCAAGCTCCTGGAAGCTCCAGGACTTATTTGGTGATATCGTATATTGTGACGTATTTTCAATCATGTAAAAACGTGTAAAGTTTATAATCCAGTGTATTGGTTACAACGTATATAATCTATCTGGGACGTGTTCATATTGTAGGGTAGAAATTCGCGTAGTGCACTCTCTCGCATTTTCCATGAGTGTGACTCGGGTTTCAGGTTCGGCCGTCCTCGCTGAAAATAGTCCGCGCGCGCGCCTACGCCGGCTCGCGCTTGCAGCCTATTTGCGGCATGCCCGAACATCAGTATTTATTTAGCGAGATGAGGAAATTCGTCTCAATTTTTATTTAGAAGCAGACGTGGCCTATATATGTAGTAATTAGGACGCTCGGCGAATACCGTTATGGAGCTACGGTTTCTAATTACACAAACACATTAGCGAATGTCATCGCGCATTCCAAACATAGCACTTGTATCACATTAGTATTTAAATAATCCAGGAAAGTTCTTCGTGAAGCATCGATATACATGAACATTCCTCGGAAAATTCCATTCCATCCAAATAATGTAGGGCGATTGAAATACTCGTATTTTAGTAACAATTAATGTAGATAGTTCATATCAGCTAAGGTGCAATGATTTACCTCATAATTAATTTTCATATTTTTCATTCATCGGACATCGAGCAGCAATCAACCATAGCCCATTGTTCAGCCCATCAGAAGTAGATTTAATGCAAAGAAGTCGTTGAACAAAGTAACTTAATAGTAATGAAACAAATTAGAAATCAGATATGATTTAAGTATTCAACCTGTTAAAGAAAATTATATGCCGAAGGTTTTTTAAATCCAATTAGATTTTTTACCAAATCATACCACTCATAGTCATACATAAACATACATACAACTTATTACTTCAGTACACTTCTAAATTTTTTTTAAATTAATTTATTTATAGTTAATTATAGAGGACACACCAATTACAATAATTAACATTGACATTTTAAAACTGTGATCATATGCCTTATAAAATTGAGGACACACGCATACTTAGCCTCACAGAATCTCAAATTTTTTTATAATATTTAAATAAATATAGAAAGCAAGTTAACCCATTTACAAAATTATAACTTGAATTAATCGATTTCATCCAAATTCAAAGTTTTTTTTAATTCCAGAGGCTGGAACTTGATCATTCAATTATGGACATTTTTATAAGAATAATTTCAATTAACTGGGATTTCAATTATCAATCGATTGAATTACATTTTTCACGGAAATTTTGACAAAATTTACCTTATTACTTACTTATGTCCATTCAACACGTTTTAATTGATATTTCACCCAGATATACATTTTTAATTAAATAATGCTGACGTCCACGCTTTAATGACGTCAGAGTATCATATAATTTCTACGTAGGTAGGTACTTAGTTTATTTGATGACGTCAATGATTTTATTATATGATGTCGTTTAAAATTAATTAATTATGCTGAAATGCAATGCAAATTGTTGCACATTTTTCAATTCGATAAATTTAACTTCTACTAATTGTTATCAGATGATGGCATTTTCAAATTCGAATGCTCGATTAAGGTGTCGCTGCCTGTCTGTGTGTTCTGCGTAAACTCTGAAACGGCAGGACCGATTTTAACGGGACTTTCACTAACGGATAGCTAATATTACAAGGAGTAACTTAGGCTACTATTCATTAAAAAGTTAGTGAATGAAACCGCGGGGCACAGCTAGTAATAATATAAATTGAGACTGATAGCATCATATCTGACTCAAGATGATATATGACTTAAGCTTTGAGGTGAAGGGAAACATCGTGCCTGCATATGTCTGAGAAGTAATTCAATGACGTATGTTAAGTGTCTGAGATTTTAGCATTTGTAACTTTGGCACTTAAGCACTTCGGGCACGCCTCTCTGACAGGGTCTTGCATAAGTAATGATTTATGAAGGAATGTTTATCACTTAATTTCTAATAACATAAGGAAAGATTGGATTTTGTTGTCTTATTTCTGTACAATTATAAAAAATTGTTTGGAACTTTGTACTGAAAATGAAAATGTTTTATTCAGTGTAAGGGACTCATGAATGTCGAGGAATTTACCACCGGTTCGGAAACTAGCCTTCTTAGAACAGCCGGCAAGAAACTCTTTAGAATAAACTCGAACTAAAACTATGCCCAGCCTTTTTTAAATCCGTATCGCAGAAAGAGATGGAGCTACATTTAAACGAAGGACTATCATAGTCTTTGTTTTGTAAGGGTAAGGATTTTTTGTAACATGTCAGTTGACATTGACTACGTAGTTAAAGTTCGCCCACTGTTGTTTTCGGCAAGTCTGGCAGGGTGTATGTGGCAACAGCTGTTTATAACTCAAAACATATTTATTTCTGTGAACAACCGGAGAGCTGTCAGCTCGCCAAATATATCCCATCGTCTTAGCATCGTATTTTCGCGACTCCAGTCGATGTTGTTCACTTTAACCGGCCGTTTTATGGGCATTTTACTGAAATTAACGATAAACTGCCGTTATTACATACCGATAAAATATGCTATTTAAACAGCGTTTGTGAAACAGGATTGTAAGTTATGTGACGTGAAATGTTTAGAAAGCAGAAATAAGTAATATTTGTTTTGAATGTTATACTATGATAAAAGGTGCCTGAGTAATAGACTAATGTTGAGAGATTTGCAATATATCATAACGAAACTTGGTTAATTGCCTTGAGCTTGTGAGAAGTAGGTAATGCAACCTCCTCAGTCTATGATTTACTTTCTGTGGAACCGCCGCTAGTATCATACTAGCGGCGGTTCCACCTGTAGTTATCGTTCCCATGGGAGTATGGGGATAAAATATAGCCTATGTTCCTCGCTGATAATGTAGCTATCCATCACTGAAAGAATTTTTCTAATCGGTTCGGTAGTTTCGGAGCCTATTCATTAAAAACATACTTACATACAAATCTTCCCTCTTTATAATATTACTATAGACGTATAGACTAGCTGGCGCCTACCACTTCGCCTGTGCAGGATTACACTTACCTTTTTTGGATAATTCACACAATATGTTTATAAATTATAGCCTGTATTTTCTCATGGGTAAGCTATATAATCTCTATTATCGTCTCATAACAATACATTATAAAGTTTCTAAACAAAGCGAACATTATTTACAACACAATAAAGATGATTTTCCAATAGGCATTAAGATACAGGCTATGGGTACCTAATATTATCGTTATAATAGTGATGTCCTACTAACTTCTTAGCTTAAGATTAAATTTTGGTATCATAATATGACACGTCAAAGCTGCCCTGCTTAATCCGATGATGTAGTAGGCCTCCTGCGGCCTTACCATAAGCTCTTATTGCCATGATAGTTCTACTCTTTATTTATTTATTGTTTACGGTTACACAAATTAAAATAATTAACATGATATACAAAACAACTAGAAATACTATACAAGATTATAAAATGCGGACTTAAAAACATAATGAAATAGAGGACACCCTCGCAAATTGATCCTCACAAAACTCCATACTCTTATTATGAGACAGATGTATTTGACGTGTATACATCTGTCACTGTTTCAATAATATTGCAATAAGAGATCATGGTTGGGCCCCTGTTGTCAAGTTTAAAAGTTCAATCAAAATAACAAAATACTTCTTGATTAAGTGATGGCAATCAAATGGACATACGCGTAGAAAACGAAGATAGCGAAAATGTGTATCTTTTAAATAGTTCATGACTTTGTAAAACTAGAAATTGAGATCAAGGGAAAGTTTACTTGAAGCGGGTTTTATGAAATAGCTATAGTTATTTATAAGCGTTTACTGGGTAAACAAATAGCTTGCCGACATGTTCACCGCTTATTATTAGACGGAAACCAGAGTAGGTATGCAAACTCGATTAACATTATACTTTCGTTGGTGGTATTTGGAGAATATGTAATCTTTTATTAAACGTGAAGGTAGGGTTTTTAACATACTATAATATTTTAACTATCGTAGCTACAAGGGGACCATCCATGAGCTCTCATTGCAATGATAGTGCAGCTGTGCGACAGTGACAGACTTATACACGTCATATACACCTGTCTCATAATAAGAGTAAAACTATCATGGCAATAAGAGGTTATTGTAAGGCCCCTGTTCACTTTGGGAAACTGTGAGGGCAGGGAGGAAATAAATTTAGATATTAAAGGAATCCAGTTTCCAATGGGATTGTATATGTATTGCATTAGATATTGAATGAAATAAAATTGAAAATTATAAATACTAAATCAATTTATGCTCACGCCTGTGTAGAGTTAGGCAGAGGTGTTGTAATAACAACAGCCACATTCCACCGAAGAATATTAAGAGTCAACGTGACAGATGGTGTGTCCATCACCGTCTCAGGCACTGTGCCTACGTCTATGTATAATTCTAGGACATATGCAGGTTTCTTCCAAATGTTTTCCTTCACCGTAAAGCACGTGGTGCTACATCCCTGCACATAAGTTTTCAGAATAACTCATTGGTACTGACCGCTGGGATTCAAACTTGCGCGCTTGCGTAGCAAACCCCACTGCCACTAATATATTACCTATGTCGTACGTGTGTACCTATTTAGTACAATTACATAAGTGCTGTTATAAATAGAGTTTACAAAAATAGAATAGGGTTTAACACAAAGCCCTTATTATTAGACCTATTGTTACTTGGAAATAGAAAAATTGTGTTATTGAATACTTGATTTATGGATATTATTATAAAAGAGGATATTTATTAGTTTGCGCATTAATAAATTTCAATGTTTGTAAATGTTCCGGGTCATTTGTTGAATAAAGATCTAAACTAGTTCACATAGTGACAATAAACAGTATTTCAATAAGCATAATGTACATTGCGTAAGGAATATACAGAATTTCAGAAAGTTATTCCAACTTAATCTTTCCAATAGTTTTGTAACGTATAGGTAACAACATACAGAAAATAGCTATTTATCTATACATATAAAATCGTTAAATGCATACGAACGTACGAAGTTCATAAAAAAATATATTGCTTTATAAATTATAAGACAGTTATAAAAATAATTTTATACGGCATACGGTACATAAAAAAAAAAAAATAATTTTTGTCAGTTTGTCTGTTTGAGATGACTGAGCAAATTTGAACGGGACTAAAGCTACTTTTATTTAGAATTTTTTTTTGTTGAATTTCCTTTGGGTGTTGTTGACAACACCTCTGCTTACCCCTTCGGGGACCCTTCTGGGATAGCGTGAGCATATTTATAAATATCCTTTCTTAGTTGATACTTACACCCTCCAAATTTCATGTCTTTGGGACGAGCCGTTAGGGCTGTGCGTTTATATAAGTCAGCCAGTCAGGCCATTGAATTTTAACATAGATGCGGTATGTTTTTAATCACGAGAATCAAACCTGCAACAACTATCATAAATACATTACGTTCGGCATGTGTTGTCTCAGTAACCGACCATTGTTAGTTATATTTAGTTTGCCACGTTGATATTCAATAATAGGAGCGCGGACTCAATTATTACTGCAATGCCATCTGGCGAACTGGCGCCGAGCCAAACTTTTATACCACATAAAACTATCCATTATAGCCATATTGCTTCACCCAGATATCCAACATCAATGCCTATTTCATAAATCTAGATGATGTTCTCTGAGATAGACAGTAAAACTTTCGCGAAGAAAAGTTGCCAAGGTGTACCTTTTTGTAACAGTATGTTAGCAAGTAAAGGCATTAAAAAATAATGCTATTTACATACATATGCTCACGCCTGTATTCCCCGAAGGGGTAGGTAGAGGGGTTGTAATCACAACACCCATTTTTCACCGAAGATGATTAAGTGCCAACGTGATAGATGGTGAGTCCATCGCCGTCTCAGACACTTTACATACGTCTTTGAATTACTTCTCAGAAATATGCAGGTTTCCTCACGATGTTTTCCTTCACCGTAAAGCACGTGGTGTGAAATCACTGTACGAGTTTGGTCTAGTCTTTAAATCATGTCATACATCTGAGAAATAAAAACTGGAGTTATCCAATACTTACAACAGTTTTATTTAATTTACTTATTTGTCTTTTAAATGTAATACATTTTAGAGCTCATCCTGCAAAAAGGGACTCTTAAATCTAATCATAATAAAAACATAAAGTGAATTTGTTTCTTCAGCACTGGTGTTTAAGTTCAGAATTGTTTGTCCACAGGCCAGTAACTGGCGTATTTTCCCGACCGGACCGTAAAGACACAAAGCCGCCACCATGGACGCGATTAAGAAGAAGATGCAGGCGATGAAGCTGGAGAAGGACAATGCCATGGACAAGGCAGACACCTGCGAGCAGCAGGCCAGGGACGCCAACCTCCGCGCCGAAAAGGTTAATATATTTATCACCTACTTTCCCGTATCCATTAGTTTCATCAGCAGCAAGATAACTCTTGGCAAGAGAGACTTAAAGAATGGTAATAGGCCAAGGCGGCCTCTCCACAGGAGGAGGTGAGCGAAGTGATAATTTACCAATAGATCCCTGTCCCTACAAATAAGTTGGTGCTGCTACCTCGCTCCACTCCAGTGGTCTCGAAGAAAACACTTCAATTCCAAATCAAACATATGAATTTTATTCTAGCCATGTATTGGTTCTGCATGACTAGGATACCTGCGCTGTATCTAGCGAACTAACTGACAAAAGGCGATTTTCCTTTTGTTTCAAGGGCCTGTCTGCGAGAACATAGGCTTTTAGCACAGTTGAACGCACTATTGATAATTATATTTTTATTCTTTTATTTCTAACCATATTAAGACCCTTACGGAATCAAAATCTAATGCGATGTTAAATTTAATATGGTCATCTCCCTGGCCTTATCCCATAAATTGTTGGGATCGGCACTTGATTCAACCCTATGTGACCCTGTTAAATTGGCAACCGGGAACGACAGCTTAACGTGCTCTTCGAGGCACGGAGGGAACTCGGGCGGTCACCTATCCAATTACTGGCTAGGGTTAGGGTTGCTTAACTTCGCTGATCGAATCTATCCGCAATGGCAACTGAGCCACGAGCTCCTATTTATTATATTTTAAATTTAAATTTATAATAGTAACAAGTAAAAAGACCTACGAAGTAATTTCAAATGCAAAATGCAAATCAAGAGCTATAAACATTATGAGACATTATCTTCCAGGTGAACGAGGAAGTCCGCGAGCTCCAGAAGAAGCTCACTCAGGTGGAAGAAGACTTAATCCTGAACAAGAACAAACTGGAACAGGCCAACAAGGACTTGGAAGAGAGGGAGAAGCAGCTGACCGCCACCGAGGCTGAGGTCGCCGCCATGAACAGGAAGGTCCAACAGATTGAGGAGGACCTCGAGAAGTCCGAGGAAAGGTCAGGCACCGCGCAACAGAAGCTGCTCGAGGCCCAGCAGTCTGCTGACGAGAACAACCGGTGAGCAAAACTTAAATAAAGAAAGAAGGCGACGTAGGTAGACATAGGCAAATATCTCTTTGAAGCCCTGTACACCTGATATAAGTACACATACTGTAAATTTTGTATCACCACTATGTAACATTGTGGAAGATTGTGCGAGAGTAGGTAGACCGGTGACGACATAATCGGCCTTCACTACGTAATACTGCCTATCCAAAAATTGGGTAGCCTGTTATTTTTCTGCTGTAATCGTATTTCCATCACTCTTTCGCGAACCTAAATACACTTTGACAGTTCTTATGACGCCATAATATTCGTTAATAAGTGTATTTTGTAGAAGCTATTAGTTTGTTATCTCAATGAGTTGCCGTCTGTTACAGTATGTGCAAGGTATTGGAGAACCGGTCGCAGCAGGACGAGGAGCGCATGGACCAGCTCACCAACCAGCTGAAGGAGGCCCGTCTCCTGGCTGAGGACGCTGACGGCAAGTCTGATGAGGTGAACATTTCGTGGCTACGTTATTTTATTATACCACTATGGTGGCAAAACGTGCCCGCTGTCGGCGCTGCAAGACTCTCTCTCTCTTCTTGAAGAACCCCATGTTATGCTCGCTTAGGAAAAGCATTTATTTTGAGCTTGTAGGGAACACGTTTGTCTTAATCTGTATCGGGTGATTTACCTAGCTGCCTGATCTACCTGGACCATTTTATTTCTTAATAATCCTGAACTGACCAACCCTGCGAAACAGTATCGTCCTAAAAATATAAACCCTATTTAAACAATATCATAAATCCTAGAATGTTTGATGATTGTGCGCAGGTATCCCGCAAGCTGGCCTTCGTTGAAGACGAGCTGGAAGTGGCTGAGGACCGAGTCAAGTCTGGTGACGCCAAGATCTCAGAACTTGAGGAGGAATTAAAGGTAAATGTCTCCCTACTTATATAATATCATTCTTTGTTTCTGATCATCTCTTATCCGATTTGGAAAAATAATTGTCGATGTGATGTCTATACGAGTTATACTTGAAGATCATAAATATCTGAGGTTTTAAGTATGCCTGAGTCTCTATATAGACTATATATATTCTTACTTTCTGCAACATTCCGATATATTGTGTATTATTATGTTATGGCCAAATACTTCATCATGCATACTGAATCTAAGCAATAACTGCCCTCAGGTCGTAGGTAACTCCCTGAAATCTCTGGAAGTATCCGAGGAGAAGGCCAACCAGCGCGTAGAAGAGTTCAAGAAGCAGCTGAAGACCCTCACCATCAAGCTGAAGGAGGCCGAGGCCCGCGCCGAATACGCCGAGAAGACTGTCAAGAAACTCCAGAAGGAAGTCGACAGGCTCGAAGGTATTACTTAAAATCAGCTTTTTAATAAAACTCCTTTAAATAATTTGAAGCAAAACAGATACTGGCTAGTTTCAGATATTCCGAATTTTTAAACACTTCTTCATAAAAAAAATCTAATCAAATATATATTTTTTTATTATTGGAGTGTAGAATTGTGGACAAGATTTTTAAAGAAATTTCTTTTATAACAATCAAAATTTAGTCTCATTTATACATGTGAAAATCAGTGAATACCCACTGAAACTAGCTGAATGTAAAATATAAATTTCCCGCTTTGAAACAAGATTTGAAATGAAACACTGAAAATTAAACGGAAATGATTTTTCTTTAACGATTCTAACAAAAAAAGCTTGATGTTAACGCAGCTAATAAAGACTTTCACTTGTCCATTACTTTGATTAGGGACCGAACTGTCTACTCATGTGATATTTATTTGACTGAGTGACAGTGACATTTTCTGACATTTGTACGTTGCGCTGAGTGAAATAATCGTCGCAGTAAATAGGTAGTTTCATAACCACAGACAAAAAGCCATGCCACGGAATGTGCGTGTCGCGCTCAATGTCTATGGGTATAAAACGTCCTTGAGTTGGTAACAAGGCGTGTAGTTGATGACAGTTATATTATGAAGTAACAAATTTTCCAGACGCGCTATTCAACGAGAAGGAGAAATACAAGGCGATATGCGATGACTTGGATGGCACATTCGCCGAGCTGACGGGATACTAACCACCCTTAGCGCTTAGTTTAAGACAATACCGTCCGTTTCACATGACCCATAGAGTCCATTTTATGTTACCTAGATTACCAGCGGCTTCTTCGGATTATCAGTAGTCGTCACCTCTATCAAAAAATCATGCTCTCATAGATATTAGTGACTCAGAATATGATATTTGGTTTCTGATGTATTATAACTGTAGATTATGTGCTTAATAAAAGAAAAATGAGCCACTTATACTGGCTGAGGGTCCGTCTGTTAGCACTATTTAAAAAAAATATTCGAATAGTTTCATTCACTAACGAGAATTTCAAGAATTTGAAATTTTTGATTCCTAAGTGTTTGAAAATATAAGAATTGGCTGGATTTTGTGTAGATCTAAATTTATGAATGAACTTAGACTATTGAATCCACAGTTATAGAACATTGGAAATCTTACATGAATCATAGTTTTTCTAACGCTACCTAACCCTATGTCGATAATTAGAGGATTGTCATCAACTAGTGTCACTTTGACAAAACTTTACTATTAATATGTAAAACATTTCAATAAATGGAAAACTTACAAATATATATTTGATAACATGCGTTTTTAACTATGTGTGTCAAATTTAGTACACAAATCTAATTAAAAGTAAATCAAATCAATTTCATGTATTGCCATTTATTACCACATAGATGTAATACAAGTATTGCAAAATTATTTTGAAGAATTACAAATAATTCAAAGTATAACATTTTATCGTTTTCAATTAATTCATATTCGCTCGTAGAAGCTTCTCGTGGCAAGCGGGCTGGGGCTTTTCTCGCTCAGAGAATCAGCATTGCTATTCAACGTGGCAATGCTGCCAGCCTTCTTGGCACGATCCCGAGAGACACCGATTTGGGACAAGTTTTCTACTTGTAATTAGTTTTTAGTTACTTATTAGTTACTTAATAAATTTACTTCAATTCACATTTGATAGGCAATATTTTATTATGAATTGATTGAAAACATAGTGACCCTTAAGTTTATCAGTAAAATCAGTTCCTGACAATCCTATAATAATCGTTTATTTAATCCCAGCTTTATTTGTTGTGATTAACATGTCTTTCGCTTTGCTGCTACCGTCGCGGACCAAAGCTTCTAAGGTACTGTTTGTTTTTTAATCTCATAATTTTCTATTAAAAGGAAACCAGAGGTATTAAAGCAATCCGCTTTTGCAATAAACTATTTATATAAAAAAAACACTTTTAACAAAACTTTTTCACATAATTACTATCTTCAAGACTCTTTGAAGACACTTTTAACATGAATAATAGGAATGTCTTCTACTCTAACAGTAAACACTACATCAATATATCACAAAGAAGGGTTTAAGAATAACTATACATCATTCAAATCATAAAACTTAACTAAAAACTAAACTCGATGTCATTTCTGGAACCAACACGTAGGGCTTTATGAAAGAGACTCACTTACGTGTATATAGGCTAAGATTTAGGTTTGGGGGCAATTATAACGCAGGATGAGTTGCACCAATTAAATCGTGACCAAAATGACGTCATGACTTTAATTGATACAGTTATCGCACCCTCAGAACGATAGAGGTTCAACTCCAAATTTTGCGAAAATGGGATAAGATCATAGACAAACGTAAAAAATTATGTTCTACTCAACATTTTTTTTTTTTAGTTCATCGACAAAGCATAACCTAGAAATTACTAAAAAAATTCTAAACACATTGTACTGAAAAATAGTAAAATAATTACGGTCAAAGTGATAAATTTAAACTGCCGATCTTGGATTGCGATGTCAACAAAAAAAACGCATTTTTGATTGAGTCCGTATCGTTCTGAGGGTGCTTTATATTGAGTTAAAACTTTTTACATAGAAAAAGTGACACCTATAGATAAAATCGGTCAAGTGACAGCGTAATTTGGTGCAACGCATTCCGCAGTCAAAGCTAAAGGTTAGCTTCTGACATCGTTAAATGTATCTTATATATCTTAAGAAATATTATCGTGCAACCCATAGGAATGTATTAGTAATATTGTTTGTATGTTTCCAGATGAGCTCGGAATCAACAAGGACAGATACAAGAGTTTGGCTGACGAGATGGACTCCACCTTCGCTGAGCTGGCTGGATACTAAACACCGCACTCCACATACATACATTCACACAAACACACACACGCAGCCATGCTGTTACACACGCAGCGACGCTGTCACACACAGCTACGCTGTCACACACACACAACACACACACAGATACGTTTGTACACGTGATGTAATATTTATTAATATTTTATGTAAATTTATTTACGAATTTTCAAATAAAATTTAATTTATAACAAGTTACTATGTTACGGGTTATTTTATTACTCTTTGGTTTTTCTAAATGTTTTAAATAAAAAAATCTATTTGAATGAACGTTCTATTTTTAAAGAGGTATAAAAATATGAAGCAACAAATCTGCGCTAATAGACATGAGAGTGTAATTTCAGACGTACGTCTATAAAAGCAAAGCACATTTCAATGTTATTTATAGACTGCGCGGACATAAAAAAAATATCTAACATTTTATGGTTGTGATACAGAATTTCATCACAGACAATAATAAACTTACGAAAATGGATGTTATCAACAACGCCGGAAACACGCAAAATGTCACCTGTCAAATTGCGTTCTTCCTGTTGAAAATGGCTGTCGATGGACGGCGCATGTCAAAGGTGGCGCGTGGGGCGCAGGCGCGACTACCCTCAAATCTAATCGATAGTGCAGTGTCGAAACAGCCTGTAGAGCTCGCGTTCATCTCTCTGAATTAAACCAATTTTGAAGAAGAAATCTTTACCGTGAGCCTGTGAGACTGCTCACCGTGTCTGTGTTGAGTAGTATACTACCCGGAGTCGTCACCATGAGGGTGCTGCGTGATGTTCCTAATATCACCCCCGTGGTCGATCCCTGTAAGTAAAAACAAATTCTTTATTCTTGCTATTTGCTTCATTTGAATGCTAAGTGAAAATGATATGCAACTCGTTCGAAAAATCATTATAAGAATTGTTTTATATGACTTTCAATGAATGCTCAATAAATGCCAGACAAAGATTAAGATTTTTCGTATTTATAAATATTTATTTTTAGATCTTTGAGACCAATGGATACGGATAGTCGTATACGTTTTAATTTTGAAGGGTTTATAAGAACTACTATAAGTTATTTAACTAAATTGATTCACATACTGGCAAATTACAAACGACGCATTTGACAAATTATGCATATTTATTGGCCCATCTATAAAGGGAAGTTATAATATATATACATATTTTAAGCATATTCGTTTGTTTGTCAGCTGAAGCATAATTATTTACATAGATAATAAAATTTAACATGATATAATTTAATAGTTCTTAGCTACTTAATTATAAAACAGAGTATATATAGGACAGAATTGTTTAGCTTGACTTATATATAGGATAGAATTTAACAAGGTTTATTAAAAAAATATTTACACTAAGCAAGTACAATCGTAAGGATTGGAAAGCAATTTGCTTGCGTTAATAATATAGTTGGAGCTACATCAGACTATTTCATATAACGTTAAGTTAGTTCAAAGAGACACCATTAATTACACTTTGATTAATAATGTAAGGTGGTTCAACTGATGAACTTTACGATAATTGGTTAGCTAGACTGAATTGCATGAATTGAAGTTTAAATGTTGGGAGTAAAATTTAAGACAATACTTTTTCAATGATAAATAATATATCATTATGTATGTCACACATAAACGCCAAATGTTTATTAAGAATCCAATAATGCGATAAATAATCTAATATTGTCATAATATCAGATGCCGATATTATCTATAACACTCCAGCTAATACTAATACAACATCGACATTACATTTTCATAAAACGCACGACGGGTATATTTCCTATGTTTTTGAAAAATCTGCCACTGGATTTTTTGCTACGTGTATTATTCATTTTGAACATATTTATAATGACTGCATCAGGATATTAATGTTTTTATTCATGACGTACATGTTTAAATTCTAAATTCTTAAAAAGTGTAAAGATAAATACGAACACGAGGCGGGACTCGAACCCATACCTCTGCAAACCATGCAGTTGCTCTCGCAACTGAGCTACTCGTGATCCTACGTCATGCGTCGAATTTTTCCTTCCCTTGTCTTTGCGGTATAGGCAACTACGATTTGCAGAGGTCGAAGGTTCGAGCTCCGCCTCGTTATCGCATTTTCCTTTACCCTTTTTTAGAATTTAGCCTGCATCAGGGTAGGCACAGAAGATATGACATTATTGTACTATGTAGTTCCCTACCCCATCTTTACAAAACAAGGTTTAAACGAACACTGAACAAAATTATGTTCATTCCATAATCACTTTTAAATCATGGTTAGTAAAAGTCTACGTTTTGTCATAAATGGATTGGGGTTCCATCCGTAGGTACAAAAAAGGTTATATTTGTGTTATAACGATAGTCAATTGTAATAAATTTATTGTTTAATCACATATGTACCAATATCTTCAAACACTTCGCACACGGCTTTGCCCGCATAGTTTATATACTCACCCTGAAAGTCTTAGTCTATTTAGACCAATATTTATTGGTGATGTAATTTCTGAAGTTTCAAAGATAAGGTACCTCCCACATACAAAGTTAAAATTTACCTCCCAATAATATTACTGTAGGTCGAAAATATAACGAATTGTAAAAAAAAACATTAGTTCTGAATGTTCAAATTATACAGTAACATTAAACACGATGACTAGACAAGTTTTCAACTATATGGTTAAATATAATTCAATTCGAATCGGCTTTCTATTGATCTAGTAAATCTTGTGAACAATATAAATCTTGTAAATCTTGTGTGCTTTTATAAGTACGTATGTCACGTACTTATAAAAGCACTTTAATTAATTGTTATATTTCAGAGCACACTGCGAAAATACTGATGTTTGTATTTATATACCACTAGAATAATATTATAAAATGATTTTTTTTTTGTTTATACTATAACTAGAATAGTTACAATTAAAAAAGAAAATTTGTGGGATAGTTCATTTATCGAGGACAACTTTAGGCTTTATAACATCATGCTACGAGCAGTAAGAACGTAGCATTAATGGACATTTTTAGAAAAAATGGTTAAAACTATCATTAAGTAACATAGTATTACTGATAATCTTATAAGGGTAAAATCACAAGTATAATAATGTTAGTGCTCATGGTAGCCTTGAATCGTGTTGTAAAAGCCACAATGTTGAAGCAAGATCCCTTGCATCGACTACTTTAAAAATACATTGACTGACCTTTACACGGCTTATTTCATTGTTTATCCGCAACGATCCGTGTGCATTTATATATTAATTATAGCTCACTCGATTACTTTCATTGCTCTCGAGATATATGTGGGTTTTATACCATCCACCTCCCATATCCCATACATTGTTGGGGTACAGAAAGCGTCTGCCATCACAACTTTTTTTAAGAAGAAAATCGTTTATCTGGTCTAAGCTCGGTGTCAAACTTTCTTAGACTTTCGACTGACCTGTAACGATTCCGTATCTGTACTCCAAAGTACAGGTTTTGAAATAGGGCATGTTATTTATACTAAGTTTTTCTGAATTGCTTCGAAAATCTTTTCGCCAAATCCTATTATATTATTGCGATGGTTATTTGAATGAGTGAATTAACCTCATGGGTACTCCAAGAATACATAATAATACGAGTTATGTTGGTATACATTCGGGGGATGTTGATACAGAATGTAATTCCTCGTTGCGATAGTGTTACGTTTATGTTAAGCCTATATTGATATTAATTAGTCTAATATATCGATGCGGGGCCTGTACCAATGAGTTTTTCTAAAAACTTATGTACAGTGATTTCACACCAAGTGCTTTACGGTGAAGGAAAACATCGTGAGGAAACCTGCATATTTCTGAGTAGTAATTCAATGTCGTATGTAAAATGTCTGAGACGGCGATGGACTCACCATCTGTCACGTTGGCACTTAATCATCTTCGGAGAAAAGTGGGTGTTGTGATTACAACACCTCTGCCTACCCCTTCGGGGAATACAGGCGTGAGCATATATATATCGTTGTAATATATCGATCAGGTAAGCGGAGTGCTTTTAGCAGCATTCGCTTAGGAGACAAGGCTGACCATTAATATGTCTTTTTTTATTCGCAAAGGTAACAGCCGACTATCAATTCACAAGTCGGATAGTAAATAATCAAAGCTCTCGGTCGCGGCCTCCGTAAGAATTAGCATACTGACATTGATTACTCTTTGGCCGCCGTCTTTACGCTTGACCCCGCAATGTCACCATTTTATTATCATAAAGGAGAGAACATTGTTTGGTACCATCGTTTTCATTACTTCTATCTGTTACTCGAATGCTAATCAAAGAGGTGTCACGTTGTCTGGTAGAAGCCTCTTCTGACAAGCGGGCTGGGGCTTTTCTCGCTCAGAGAATCAGCATTGCTATTCAATGCCGCAGGCCTTCTTGGTAAAAATCTCGAATGCCACCGATTTGAGCCTAGTTTCCTACTTGAAATAAGTTTTAAGTACTTTTCCTTGTATAACATTTTAAATTCTCGTGTCACAATGATAGTTACTCCTTGAAACGGCCTGACCTGGTCTGAGAATCGGCTACTATCTATTTTTCATACCATTCGAAGTGATAAGGATGATATACATACGGCCATTTAAGACCATAGGTAGCTTTTATAATGTGTAGGAGTCCCATAAGTATTAAAAATAGTATATATTATTGACTGAGGTAAGTTAAACCTCGTATAAAATACAGGTTATATAGCTAGCTCCACGTCTCGCCAGGGACCTAATGTCATTTGTAACTTTTCCCTCCGAGGACAGATGTTCCGAGCATTTTTAAACAAGATAAATGTTTGAAGGCGGCCGTCTACGAGAGTGGTTTTCTTTGTTGGAGAAAAAAATACACAAACAAGCTTTTCATCCAGGAGATAGATTTTGGGTATAAAGGTTAAATCGCTTGACTTGACTTGTACAACAATTCTTGTAGAAAAGAATAGAGTTTTATTATATTTACAAGAATTTATATATATCGTTGCAAGAATGGAACAACGATATTTTAAATATGCTGTATGTGGTGGTCTTGAGGTTTGAGCAGTCGCCTGCTACGCAAGCAACACAAGTTTGAATCCCAGCGGGGACTACATCAAAGAGTTTTTCTATGTGCAGTTTTTTCACGCCACGTCCTTTACGGTTAAGGAAATCATCGTGAGGAAACCAGCATATGTCTGAGAAGTAATTCAATGACGTATGTATAGTGTCTGTCGGCGATAGATTCACCATCTGTGACGTTGGCACTTAATCATTTTCGGTGAAAAGTGGGTGTTGTTATTTTAACACCTCTGCCTACCCCTTCGGGGAATACAGGCGTGAGCATATATGTATGAACGTAGTATAGATACCACACACACATAGTATAGATACACTGTTATAAGCGATGCAAATATTCATACACACATTCAAAACAATATTGATTTCTTCGTAGGCTCTCAAATTATTGAAATGTGATACACGGTGAATAAGCAAAATTGCTACGTAAGTACTACGGCGTAGAGGACGCCTACGCGCGTAGAGGGTCGCTACGCACGTAGCTGCGGATAATTTGAATCGATGCTTATATTATAAAGAGGAAATGTTTGTATGTACGTGTGTAACGAATTGGCTCAAAAGTACTGAGCCAATTCTAAATTCACCATTTGAATGCAACATTATCATTGAATAGGCTCTATTTTATCCCCGTACTCTCACGGGAACTACGCGGGTGAAGCCGCGTGTAGTTCCGTCCGCTAGTATGGAATATTGTGAAACAGTTATGTTGGTTTGATTTTGTACTGTATTCCAATGGGATTAAAATAGAAATCCTTTGGGATAGCGTGAATAATATTTTTAATAGATCTCTCGAAAATTTTCGCGTTAGTCTTTTATTGGTATCTGATTCAAACGCCTCAATTTTTTCCAGCTCTTTGACCACCTTATACGTCATGACAGACACCTTTTCATTAATATGGTTCATTAGTATAATCCATGGTCTTCTTTTATACTACGATACGTATATTATTTATCCATATAAATACTAACTAATAATATAAAATATATAATACTAAGAAACTAAATATTGAAGCTGTTTGAATAACAGTAGTAATCTTGTTAAATTATATATAAAAAATAAATATGCTCACGTCATCTCAGAAGGGTTCCTGAAGGGGTAAGCAGAGGTGTTGTAACAACAACACCCATATTGCACCAAATTCCATCGCTGTCTCAAGAACTATACATACGTCTTTAAATTACTTCTCAGGCATATGCAGATTTCCTCACGATATTTTCCTTCACACTAACCCTGTGGTGTGGAACCACTGCATATGAGTTTTTAGAAAAACTAATTGGTACAGGCCCCGCTGGGATTCGAACTTGCGTCGCTTGCGTAGCAGGCGATTCATAAATCATAAAAATATGTATGCCATAAGCTGTTTAAAATCTTATTGTCACTTGTCAGATCCATAAAAATGGTATTTGCAAAGGAAATCAAACGCTAACATTACATTTATGTAAAGTATTCATCACCCCAAATTTCACGCCAAATTAGTTGAACAAAAATCACTTGACGAGTTGGAAATACCATTAAGTTATTGATTACTACCCTCATCACTGTCTGAGTGTCGCTCGCGGTGCTAAGTGACTATCGACCTCTAAGTGATTGAGGTTCGAGGGGTGGGGGTGGAGCGCTTTGTTTGAGGGTATCTTCGAGGTTGAAGGACAGTTCTTATTATAAAAACATATATTCGCACCTTCCCATAAATCTGCATCAAATATTTTAATTCAGCGTTTGTATAAAAAAAAAAAATTTTTCATACATACATACATAGATACATATGCCCACGCCTGTATTCCCCGAAGGGGTAGGCAGAGGTATTGTAATAACGACACCCACTTTTCACCGATGATTAAGTGTCAACGTGACAGATGGTGAGTCCATCCCCGTCTCAGACACTATACATACATCATTGAATTACTTCTCAGACATATGCAGGTTTCCTCACGATGTTTTCCTTCACCGTAAAGCACGTGGTGTGAAATCACTGCACATAAGTTTCTTAGTATTATATATTGGTACAGGCCCCGCTGGGATTCGAACTTGCGTCGCTTGCGTAGCAGGCGAATGCTCAAATCTCAAGGCCACCAGGCTCTCTTTTTTTTTTCGGGATTTTTTTTTCAAAAAGTTAATTGGCCTTCAAAAGATAGAAATCAAATTATGTGAAATTAATTATATACTTTTGAAGTTGATGTTTAACACCGAATGTGATGCTGTATTTGGCATGGCAAAGCATTTCCTTTCAAATAAAAAAAGAATCATCGAATTCGTTGCACCCAGCCAAGAGTTCTGAGGTAACAAACATAAAAATACATACAGTCGAATTGATTACCTTCTTTTTTGAAGTCGGTTAAAAAGCAGCCTATATACTCTGTCATCAAATCTTATCTCGTTCTTTATCCTAGACTATTTAAAAAAACATTAATAGATCTTTCGATTATTGAGATTGTTTCGAACATCTTGTGCCTAACCGTGCCTGCAATACATGTTGTATAACGTATGTGCTAGAAGTCTATTATTCAAGGAGAGTTTCTGGGTCAGAGCGGATTTAACTGTTAACATATTTAAAGAACTTTTGAATCCCATTTCAGGCGTTTTAAGCCTGTTTTTTCAGGCTATTTAAATACGCGTATGATATGAGACTGTTTGCAATAACATAGTGGGCTTTTTTAATTATATTATTATTAGATATTAAATTTTAAGGGGAGCTCGTGGCACAGTTGCTATTGCGTATATCATACGATCAGCGAAGTTAAGTAACCCTAACCCTAGCCAGTAATTGGATGGGTAACCGCCCGAGTTCCCTCCGTGCCTGAGAGAGCACGTTAAGCCGTCGATCCCGGTTGCCAAATTATCATCTTTAATCGTTACAGGTCGGTCGGTGGCCTAAAATTGTCTGACAACTGGTTTAACCCAGATCACAGATTTTCCTCGTTAAGGGGGGGGGGGGGGTTACGAAGGTCAGATGGCAGTCGCTTCGTATAAAAATCAGGTGATCAGCCGCATCTGGTTGAATCAAGTGCCGACCCCAACAGTGTATGGGATAAGGCCAGGGAGATGATTAGATATGTAGATTTAAACTAATCAATTCGCATCAGTTTATTGAACATGAAATATTATTATCGTTTCGCGTTTGTGTGTAAAATAATTAAAAAAAACCTCTTCTTTCTTTAACTCACAACATAACCGGTTCTCAGGTTGTATAGATAGATAGTTAAAAAAATATATATAAAAAAAAAAAAAATTAGTAACGCAGCTAACGAAAAATACTTAGGTCTTATTCTAGACAGTCAGTTATCTTGGAGGCCACACATTGCGAAGATCAGATCCAAACTAATAGCTCTCACGGGGGCCCTGCGAAGAATCGCTCGATGCCTACCTCATAGCGTCAGGGTTTGCATCTATAATTCATTAGTCAAACCACACATCGACTACCTCATTGAAATCTGGGGATCTGCGTCTAAAACCAAACTTGGTCAATTGCAAACGACTCAGAATAAATTGATAAAAACCTTATTTAATTACAAGTACCTTACACCAACTACAAAAATATATAATGAGACAAAGCTATTGAACATAGATAAAACGTACACATATTATACTTGTATTTTGATACATAAGTTATTGACTAAAAAATTACACTCTAATATTGCTTTCAATACTAAACGCGATCATCCTTATCTTAAACGACTACGAAACGCCAACAAAATTATTTTACGCCCACCAAGAACAAACTACGGTAAAATGAATATAACCTACGAGAGTGCAAAGATATATAACAAGTTACCCAATCTTATAAAAGAAGCGAAATCAATGCAAATATTTAAAAAATTACTTGAAGATCACGTAACAAATAATTCAAAATAAAACTGGGCTGTTCACAAAAAAAAAAAAAAAAAGAAATCTTTTTTTTACTAAATAAACATAAATAAAAAAAACAAATTTGCTCTTTTCACGTATCCACTCTATCAAATACATTATCAAAGAGAATAATGGGAAATTACCTTAAAATTCTACGAATGCGAAATACGCTCCGTAAATTGCATGTCATTTCTAGTTGCTATATATCAACCGTAACCAAGGTAGCAACAATAAAGTTATTCTTACTACCCACATATTGGTTAACATTGACAGTCATATTTTATCAGTATCGGTTTGGTATACTCACCTGGTTATAATGAATTTAGCATCGGATAAACTGACTAATTAATAATTATACATTTTGTATTCCATTTTTCTCCATTAGACACTTCGTTATGGTTACAATAATTAGCTTGGTGCGTTCCTGTATACATTGAAATGTACATATTTTTTAATTAAGTGGCTATCATAAGTTCTCATGTAAGTGAATATTATAATTCTTATGGGAATAAACGTTCAAACCTATAGTGTCGGACCTGGGGCCTCTTATTGCAATGACTCTAAGTGCACCTGTGCAACAGTGACAGATGTATACACGTCATATACATCTGTCTCATTATATGAGTCAAACTATCATGGCAATAAGAACTCGTGATAGTCCCAGGTATCTATAAAATAGGATAACTAAGTCAAGTACGTGACTGCGTAATCCATGTATAGAAGAACTTAGCGGACGGGACCAAGTCCTTTTAAAAATAAGCTTCAACTTACGTCATCAAGTTAATAGGGGCAATATCTTGATGTGCCTATTTAAAGATAGCTTTGCCCGGGATTATATACGGGAATAGGATGGCCTGATAGCTCTGTTACCTAACTAAACACAACTTAATAAAACTTACTAAATGTTACTTTGGAGAGCCGTGGTGGCCTTGAGGTTTGAGCAGTCGCCTGCTACGCAAGCGACGCAAGTTCGAATCCCAGCGGGGCCTGTACCAATGAGTTTTTCTAAAAAACTTATGTACAGTGATTTCACACCACGTGCTTTACGGTGAAGGAAAATATCGTGAGAAAACCTGCATATTTCTGAATAGTAATTCAAAGACGTATGTATAGTGCCTGAGATGGCGATAGACTCACCATCTGTCACGTTGGCACTTAATCCAATTCGGTGAAAAGTGTGTGTTGTGATAACACCTCTGCCTACCCCTTCGGGGAATACAGGCGTGAGCATATGTAATATTACGTTTGGGCCGTATGTATTGCCACAGTCCCGTTATTCCTGTGTACCTTAGTCACGTGCCAGGTATAATTAGTACCTTTAAAGTATGTCAAACAAGCAGTCACGTGGCTTTACTCCCCTACTGGATGAGTCAGGTATAAATATAACCAGTCGTTGAAACACGTGACAGTCGTACGCCAGGTGCAGATCCACTGAAATTTAAATTAATTGTTTATTTACTTCTATCATAACATAATCTGCTTTCAAATGGTTACGATAAATTGATGTGCCTTTATATATATCTATACAAATAAATTAAATTGAAGTGTCTGTTTGCAATTCCAAAATACCAGCAAAATTTTTTTTTTACCTCAGTTTCGTATATGCTTATTTATTGAGTGAAAAGCTGTTATTTTGGAATTTCAAACAAACACTTCAATTTTATTTATCTGTATGGATGTAGATGTATAGACATATAAATGCTCACGTCTGTATTCCCCGAAGGGGTAGGCAGAGGTGTTGTAATCACAACACCCACCTTTCACCGAAGATGATTTAGTGCCAACGTGACAGATGGTGAGTCCATCGCCGTCTCGTACACTTTACATACGTCATTGAATTACTTCTCAGAAATATGCAGGTTTACTCACGATGTTTTCCTTCACCGTAAAGCACGTGGTGTGAAATCACTGGACATAAGTTTTTTTAGAAAATCTCATTGGTACAGCCCCCCCCCTAGGATTCGAACTTACGTCGCTTGTGTAGCAGGCGACTGCTCAAACCTCAAGGCCACCACGGCTGTATAGACTAGCTTCTATAATCCCCCGGCCTCTTTGAATACCCTATGAATGTGTTTAGAATCTAAAAAATAAGCAAAAACTACAGTATATCCTTTTGTTACAGGCTAGATACAGTGTACATTATATTTTATACATCCACTGACATGATATCCACCGTGTTGTGCATATTGTCACAAATTAGCATG
The DNA here is from genome assembly GCA_929442735.1 of Watsonalla binaria. Classification (NCBI taxonomy): domain Eukaryota; kingdom Metazoa; phylum Arthropoda; class Insecta; order Lepidoptera; family Drepanidae; genus Watsonalla; species Watsonalla binaria. Next base: position 8,149,781 of record OV838932.1, read on the forward strand.
CATTCGTTTCCCCGCGCTGTTTTCCCCAACATGCGACGGTGTACGTTGCATGCATTACAATGACACGCTGTTTCAACTGCGTTGCATGTTTTATGACTCGACTAACGTGTATTTTAATAATGTTGGAAATTCTCGAGTGAAGTGACGTATTACGTTTTACTTTGGGCTGCGATTTTTTTAAGTCTAACTTAAAATATTTTATGGATTTTTTCAGCTATGAACCCATCGGAGTTTACCTTCAACATGTCAGTAAAAACCGTATCAAGATCCGTAACGTTGTTTATAAGAACGGTGCGTTCAAACAGACAGTTCAAATAATTGTGTATGGAAAAGGCGACTTCAATTTGTACTATTTAAAGAAGTCGAGCTACGGCTCTTTATAAGCAGAATATAAATTCTGCTATGGCAACAATATACTGGGTCAATTTAAAAGTCTGATGGCTTAAAATTTGCCTTAAGTTTATATAAACTTACGCGAGTGCTACACCGCAGAAGCCATACATATGTATACAAATACAGAAGAGCGCTACGAATTACGTTTTTTTATATCATTGGGATAGATATTGTAGGCGGAGCTCGTTGCTATTGCGCATATAATTCGATCTGGTAGTTGGATGGGTGGCCGCCTGAGTTCCGTGTCTCAGAGAGCTCCTTAAGCCGTCGGATCTTTGGCAATGATTGGCCTAAGAGTCTAGTTTAATCCAGATTACCAATTTTCCTCGTAAAAGGGGCTAAGACGGTCAGATGGCAGTCGCTTCGTATAAAAATCAGGTGATCAGTTACAACGGGTTGCCGAGAGATCAAATGCCAACAATTTACGGGATACATCCAGGGAAATGACTGATATTGTAGGAGTTTGCATATATTTAGTGTACTTTACTGGCCATTTAACATAACTCGTAAATAGATGTAAGGTCCTAGGGTTCTACTCTCTTCTTCAAAACCAAACGAAGTATCAGTCTCGTTTCGTTTTCGTCCGTTCAATAATTTAATTAAAGTATATTTAGTATATATTTATCATCATCATCACAATCCTGGTCGGCGCAATGTGTTCTTCTCTTCCATTTCTCTCTATCAACCATTTTAGCCCTATCATCTTTCACACAATCGATCCATCGTTTCTTAGGTCTTCGTTTCCCCTTGTAACCATCCACATTCATTAACAAAACTATTTGGAAACATTATCCTCATCCCTCCGCATATTATGTCCATACCACGACAAATGCTCATTAACTTCTCAGTCACTGGTGCTACTTTCAAACCTTATAAACTCATTCCTTCTTATTCCACCTTACAACTTCAAACTTTCTTGCGGGTCACATTCAGACGAATGAATACGAACCGTGGTATGAACTTAGCGAACTTTCGACCGCAACTTCGTATTTCGATGTATAAGAGTAGGCCCCCTGGTAAGGTTAAGTGCGGCCGTAGGAGGGCTCTAGACGGGTAAAAGGGCTCTCAAAAGAGATTTATCTTCGAGTAAGTACGATGGAACGGGAGCCTTGTTATGTTACTTATGAAGATTTTTGTCGTCATTATAAAAGTTACATTGTTATAACTTAGTGTCTGTTTTTCCCCTTTGTAACGACTAATTAGGTTTGTTTCGTTTCTTATAATTGGAATGAACGCTAATCTATACAGATAAATAAAATGGAAGTGACTGTTTGTAATTCCAAAATAACAGCATTTAACGAAATGAAAATATACACGATAATGATATGAAAAATGCAATTTGAAAAAAAATCTCTGTCTGCCTGTCTGTCTGTTTGCGGCCCGTGAGACGAAAATCCGTAATGTTTACATCTAAAGGTAGACAGAGAGACAATATTTAAAAAAGTAGAGTGTCAAAGACACTACACTCTATTTAATATAAATTGACATTGATCATAGAGTTCTAAGGGCATATCCACTATTTAAACATGAACACAACTATTCGTCATATTTAGTGTCCTATTAACAATGTTCTCGTGTATTTGTTCTTAAACTTGCGGTTGCTAGCGAATCGCAGTGTAGCGAGCGGAGTAACGCTGCTACACTAGCTATAATGGAACTCTTCCATCCTCTATTACGTTGGCACAGTGATTGGATTATTTGTATAAGGTTTAGGCTATGCGCGACTGATTACGCGCTTGTTTGCCACATTGTAGCTTAAAGAAAAAAAAGGTCGGGATTTTTAAAGCAACTAAATTTTACTTTCGACTGAATCTTAAGAAGTACATACATACATATGCTCACGTCTGTATTCCCCGAAGGGTTAGGCAGAGGTGTTGTAATCACAACACCCACTTTTCACCGAAGATGATTAAGTGCCAACGTGACAGATGGTGAGTCTATCGCCGTCTCAGGCACTATACATACGTCTTTGAATAACTTCTCAGAAATATGCAGGTTTCCTCACGATGTTTTTCTTCACCGTAAAGCACGTGGTGTGAAATCACTGTACATAAGTTTTTTTTGAAAAACTCATTGGTACAGGCCCCGCTGGGATTCGAACTTGCGTCGCTGCGCGGCTCTTATAAAGTATGAAGCAAGCTATTGTGATTGTTATTTGTAGGAATTTTCCTTAATATTCAAGGGCTGGGTGCAGATGAGGGAAGGGAGAGGGAAGCCTCCCGTCTTGCTTCCTCCTTTTACATAAGTATACGTACACAAAAGAATTTGTGCTTCAAGGAAATCTTTTCTGTATTTAAATTTGCGTAGGTTTCATACACCAGAGAGCAATACATTCAGTCCAAAAAAATAGGATATATCTTTTGTATATATATTAAGAAACTTAAATTAATTAATTATAATAAGTTCTGTTTTAGACCAAATGCGAAAGTCCTTTTTAAGGATCTATCAAAACGCCTGGTTGACGTCTCTGGTGACCGTCGAGCTGGTTCTTACCTCGGTCAGAGGATTAGCTAAGCGATCCAGCGAGGTAACGCAGCCAGCTTACTGGGCACCATTCCCGCAGACACTAATTGAAATTCCGTGTTTTATTTATAATTTTTATTTTTATTATATTTTTCTTTTTCATTTTTTAGACTCCTCAACTCAAAATATTTTTATTTTCTTCTTACAAAGTACTTTCAAAACGTCAGAAAGAAACAAAAAACTACACTGGATTATGAGTGTTACTACCGGGTTCGGAAGGTTGGTTTTTTCTGAGAAGAACCCGGCAAGAAACTCCAAAGATCATCACGACTTCTAGAAGTATACTTTTCCACGCGCGTAAGTGTCAGAGTACAACATTCACAGTTTGTTCAAAAATAAAAATAAATAATTGGTGATCGAAATTAATTACTGTTAAGTGTATAACATGGTTTCATTAAACGAATTTAATTAAATGCGCAATACGGCGGGCTACATATTGTGCTCACCGCGAGAAGCCGTACCGATTTCAATTTCGTTCGTTAAATATTTTCCATCGCTTGGTTCGTAATTTAATTGGCTTCGCCTTGATATTTCTGTTTATTTTAACAGCATGAAATGAGATGAATAAGGTGATATTAATTTACTGGGAGCGGAATTCAGCTATATGGCTCGATTTAATTTAATTTTGTGTCAGTTACTTTTGTATATTTTAATACTGACATCCAAGAGGAGCTCATGACATTGTTGCTATTGCGCATATCATTCGAACAGTGAAGTAAACAACCCAACCCAAGCCAGAAGTTGGATGGGTGGCCGCCATAGAACCTTCTGGGCCTCGGAGAGCACGTTAAGTCTTCGGTCACGGTTGCCAATTTAACATCTTTGGCAATCGTTACAGGTTCGCCGTAGGCCTAAGAGAATCTGACAACTGGTTGAACCCAGATTTCCGATTTTCCTCGCAAAAGGGGTGGCAGCAAGGGGTGTTTGAACACGCTAATCTCAGAAACTAAGCACTGGTCGAATTTGAAATATTATTTCAGTGTTAGATAGCCCATTTACCGAGAAAGGCTATATGCTATATTTCATCACGCAGAAGAAGTCGCGGACAGGAGCTAGAAACTGTTTATGACCAATTCCTCGAATATACATACATACATGATTTTGTTGAGTTTGTTGTTTCCGATATCTGAAAACTCGCAAACAGCTCCAACGATTTTCATCAACTTCTAGCTAAGTTTCATTTTTGGAATTCGTAAAAAAAAAGCCTTTCATCAAGGTATTTTAATTATAAACCACATAAGCAGTACCTACTTCTAGACACGAATGTTATTGAACTGGGATTCTAAATTATTAAAATCTGACGCGAAACACATCGATAGTAACGTAAATCGATAATCCTCAACTCTATTCGATTCCTATAACCACAAGCGAGGATCGGATAGCAGTAAATGAGCTTACGAAAAAACGCTGTGTTTATATGTCTTAACATATTTCCTACTTAAACCCTATTTGATCGTAGGGTCGTGTTACGAGCTTATAGGCAGTTGTGAAGAAAGAAAGAGTTCTGTGTATGTATAGGAGATAAATAGCATCAAACATGGGAACAACCTTATGGCACTTGAATAGATTATCACGCAGTCTTGCGGGATGAACAACGAAAATATTTACGATTGGTTACATATAGTACGCTATAATCTATTTGTTGTGTCTATGTATCTGTGGGTGTGTAATCATCATCGTTAATATCGCACACATATTGTAACAAAATAATAAATATACTCACGTATCCCACAAGGGTCCCGAAGGGGTAAGCAGAGATGTTGTAATAAAAACACCTACATCACCGAAGATGCTTAAGTCCCAATGTGATAGATGGTGAGTCCATCTCAGAGCTCAGGCACTATACATGCGTTTTTGAATAAGCTTAGAGTATATTTTTAGAATAATATAACTCAGTAATATAATTCTGAAAGTCAATAAAAATATCTCATATGCATATGAAATTTACTCATTACTAATCCAATGGCTTGGTGGGCGGTACGTATAGGTATTGTCAGAACTAGGTCAAACGCAGACTCCGCGTCGAAGTCTAGTCTATAATGTATACCTCTATATACCTAATCTATATCTAGCCTAGGTCTATTATAACTTTGTAATCAAATATTCTAGGAAAGGTCGGACAGTTCACTACGTAGGCGTTCATATGTATACTAATATTATAAAGCTGAGTTTATTCGTTTGATTGAAAGCCATAATATCGGGAAGACTTGTTTGGATTTAATAAACATTTTGTATGGATAGTTCACTCATTAATCGAGGAAGGCTTGGATTTTATAACTCCTAAACTTATTTTGGTAAAATTTTGAACGGAGATAGCTTTAACCTCAAGCCAGCACCTCTTTTCTGAATTGAAATTGAAGTCGCCATTTCCATACTGATTTATTTGGTCCGTTTGATCTCATCGTTCTTCTAACCTAAGTGATCATCATCATAGACCACTTCATCTTGTCAGATGATTGTTGCAGTGTTGTGTACTATATCATGCATCTTCTCCTGTGGCTTAGCAGTCCAATGGTAGCACGGCATCTCATGCCACATCTGTCGCAAGTGAACCGAGGATCTGAGGGTGAAGCAGTACCGGTTGCTCGAAGCGATACGATTATTACTAAAATGAAGAGAAATAAAAAATAGATAGAAGTCAACATGTCATCTCCCTGGCCTTATCCCATACATTGTTGGGGTCTGCGCTTGATTCTTGATGTAGCTGATCATCAGATTTTAATACGAAGAGGCTATTTTGGGCCTCCGACTGACCTGTAACGATTGCCAAAGATGACAAATTGGCAACCGGGACCGACGGCTTAACGTGCTCTCCGAGGCACCGAGGGAACTCGGGGGGTCACCCATCCAATTACTGGCTAGGGCTAGGGCAGCTTAACTTTGCTGATCGAATGATATGCGCAATAGCAATTGAGCCACGAGCTCTTCCCAGTAGCTTCCTCCAGAGTAGAGAGAAGTCTAGTTTAACGTTTTAGTAAAATCGTAGCCAGAGTGAGTGCAGGACGTTAGTATACTTATAAAAGCTGGCAAATGTAAAACTCGTCTAATGGCCTAGTTACACCAGTCAAATGTTGCTTGATAATAATTACGTGGTTCTCTTTCAGCGGAGCAGTGGTATGGCGCATCGTTCTGGATGCTGGTGAGCGGGCTGTGCACGCTCCTCGTCGCCATCCTGGCTGCGCTCGCCTGCTGGATCGCTCGCCAGAGGAACCCGCTGGCCCATAAACTTGGTCAGTCCCTCAGTTTTAACTATTCTCCTGTAGCCGGTTTGGATCATTACCACTGTAAACTATACAGGCTAGTAAATAATATTCTCCTTCACCGTAAATAACTCGTGAATTACCATCAATACAGATTTAAAAAAAACTGTCTGTTCATATGAAAGTATATTCGAATCGTACATAAAACAACAATTCAAAAATAAATCTCTGTCTGTCTGTCTATCTGAAGTGACCGAAAGAGATTTTCACTGGCAGATAGCTAATGTTACAAGGAGTAACTTAAGATACTTTGTTTCTTTTTTAATTAGGGTTCCGCGAAAAAAAGTTAACGCGGGTTCACAAAGATAATGTGTGTGTGTTAGGAGGTAAGCGTGGTCCGGACAAGGCGCTGGTGTTCCAGCCCCCGCGGCGCGCCACGGCGGTGCGGTCGCCGGGCTCGGCCACCCACTACCTGCGCAAGTCGCCCTCGCCCACTGCGCCCGCGCCGCCCGCACCCACCACGCCCCCACAACCTTTGCCGCCGCAAAATCCTGTGAGTATCATATCACTTAAGATTGCAGAACCTTTTTGGGATTCCGTCGATATCCGAGTGTCCATCAAAGAACTTTTTCCAAAGAACGACTTATTGCATAGTTGTTTTTTAAAGCTAAACCTCTTAAATGTAGCTTAGAAGAACCGCTTGCAACACATATCAGTCACGTCTTAAATAAATGTATGGATTTTTCACCTCGTATGAGATCATCTGGTGAGTTGAAGGGTGAGTGGGTAGTCCGAGCTAAGTAAGTACTTACCTATCTACATGAAATGTACGAATATGTATGTAACTCAATTATAGGTATTAACATGTTTTATTGTTGAATATATCGATTCATATTCAACGTTACATACAAAATGAGGAAAATACGCAATCGATATAATGCAGTCCACTTGTACTTGAAATCCTGGATTTTCCCTTTCACCAAACTATATATATGTTATGATTTTACCCAGCCGTCTGGCGCCACGACCCCCAACACCCCGACCGCCCCCACGGAGCCGACCCCTCTGAGCAAGGAGCTGGCCGACGCCAACGCCACGGAGAAGACCAAGGTCCAGGAACCGGAGAACAACGACGGACGACTTGGGGACCTGCACTTCAAGTTGCGGTAAGTAAAGAGTAACCAACAATGTTCATATTCAGAGACGGGACTTTTTCGGTCCAGTTTATTGGCACAGAGACTTTTGCTACATATAATTGTTTGAAATTATAATTATTAAAAAAAAATTGTTTCTAAAATTAAATTAAACAACATAATTAAGCATTCTCTTGTGTTCCAATATCATTCAAAAAGCATCAAACCGTTTGTACCCTCTAACAACTACACATTACCAAAAAAAATTATAGTGTAACGAGAATGTACGCGATAGTTGTTTCCGAACATTATCTGTCAGTTATCTGTCATAGACTTCTCCACGCTCGCGGCCTCTGGTCGCGTGCCCGCGACCTTTATTCGCTAAACGTCACTTGTAAATTCATTAGAGAGAGGTTGATCTACGTCACAGGAGCGAACACATGAACTTTTGATCTCACAAAACGGTTACAATTTTTCTACTCCATTCTGTTCAATTTGTATTTATTCTCATGTGTACCTAATCTGCAATAAGCTTTATTTAAAACTACAAACAATAGTTTTATAATAGTTAGTAAAAAGACGAAAAAATTTATTCAACGGCAGACGCCAAAAATGTGCGCCTAAAAAATCTGGACCCTATATACATATGTAGGATTCACGGAATGCCGCGTCTATATGCTGCAGGTGGCGAAAAGTAAATCTATCTATACATATAAAATTCGTAGTGCTAACCGACTGATGATATCAACCTGAAACTCAAAGTCCACTGGTAGAAGCTTCGCTGGCATATGAGGAATAGAATGATCGAAATATTTTTTTTCCCAGTCAATCACTTTTCCCTTTTAAACATATAGAATAGATAGATAAGCTTTATATCTACACCGTGACCTTACAAACAAAAGACTTCATTACGTCACCATAACGGTATCGACGCTCATTTGTGTTACGTAACAGTGATTCCACACACGCGTAATTCACGTAAATGGATCTTGTTACGAGGGGTGTCCGAATGCTCATAATTAAGTGAATTATGTAATCATTAACATTACGCTATGTTTGAGGTCATTACGTTGATGCTTCAAAAACTATACTGCTATGTATACTAATATTATAAAGCTTATTTTTTTTCCTATCTCAGGAACTATTGGTCGGAATTGAAAGAATCTTTTGATGTTGGATTTTTAGTTTCATTAGTCGCCTGCTACGTAAGCGACGCAAGTTCGAATCCCAGCGGGGCATTTACCAATGAGTTTTTATAAAAAATATGTGCAGTGATTTCACACCACGTGCTTTACCGAAATCTGCCTATGTCTAAGAAGTTATTCGAAGACGGCGATAGACTCACCATCTGTCACCTTGACACTTAATCATCATCGGTGAAAAGTTGGTATCATTACAGCACCTCTGCCTTGGAGGAATATAGGCATTGGCATATGTATATTTGTATAGTTCACTATATAAAGATTATTTGTATAATAGTTACAAACCTTTTTTATTATATTTTTCCTTTTTCATTGTTAGCAATAAGTTACTCAAATGTTATATTTCATGTAAATAAAATCATAGTTTATGATGGTACTCACATTTAGTCGTATAAAGATCATTCATCAGTATCACGTTATCATGATACGTATCTACATAGTTACAAATAGTTACTTCAAATCTTGGTCGTTACTTTCGCTACCAGTTACACATTACGAAATTAATTTTCTTTGTATATAAACATAACAACCAGATTTGCCCCAAACTAATACTTTCAATTCAGCTTTAGAGGCCAAGCTTTCAGCTTTAGAAGCTATCTGAAAAACGGTAAGTATTAATTAATGTCCTTGTGAAAAAGCGACAGAACCGCCATCTGTCGTTTTGACAGCAAATTATCGATATACATTATTCAAGATATTGCTAAGTATAGAATTTGTGTAATTAATTACAAATTTACAAGCTGTCGCTTGACAATAATGGCGAATGGTTAGAATAGAGAATATTTGTCTCTAGCCTTTGAAAGGACCTTCCATTTCGTACGCTTCAAGGCTATCAAAGATATTGTTTAAGATGAGAATTGCTGTTACGTCATTCTGTACTGAAATCAATAAGTACCTAAGGCTGTTAGCGGATTAACCTCACAAGTGTTACGTAAATTATATACCTACACTGTTTCGTGCAATATTCTATTGTGAGAATGAAAACTCAGAACATAGTAAGGTCTTATATGAATGGCAAAAGAGGAGCATCATTCGGTCGACAAAGTAAAGCAACCCTAATCCATGCCAGTAGTTGGATGGGTGACCGCCCAAGTTTTCTCCGTGCCTCTAAGCCGTCGGCCCCGGTTGCCAATTTAATAACTTTGGAAATCGTTACAGGCCAGTCGGAGGCCAAAGAGAGTAGACAACTGGTTTAACCCAGATTAACAATTTTACTCGTAACTGGGGTTACGATGGTTAGATGGCAGTCGCTTCGTATCAAAATCAGGTGATCAGCCACATGGAGTTGAATCAAGTACCGACCCCAACAATGTATGGGATAAGGCCAGGGACGATGATGTATGAATGTCATAAATTATCACTTCGGAAACTGGGCTAGTTTCCAAAACAGATGAACCGACGAGAAACTCATTTAGGCAAAATATGATAGATCACAATTTGGGTGATTCACCGACACGGATGCACATTTTCACACAGTAAATAAAATGTTATGCTTCCGTAGCTATTTGGACATACGTGAAAGGCCTAAGTAATTGGTAGCACTATTGAGTTAGTATCGATCGGATAAAAGTCCGATCTGTCATCGATAACAATACTGGCCTATTCTCCTTTGCTCGTTACAATGATACAACATAAACGTCATTATAATTAGTAGTAAATTTACTTAAGTTAACGTAAGAAAAATGACGTTCAATAAGTGTTCCAAGTGTCCCTTATATTGAATAAAACTTTTTGATTTGATTTGATTTGATTTGATTTGAATTGTTACATTTATGTGTAACTAACATAAACCCGGTTAGGGCGCAGAAATGTGATAAAACGGTAGTATCTATACATTGAAGAATTTTAATTTTGTTTACACAAATAAACAACAAAATTAAAATTCTTCAATTCCGGGTCCCTATTACTTTATTACCTATTAATTACGATGATGCTAAAACATAGCTTACGTAAATGAATTTTGAAAATATATAATGTATAAAATAAACCTTTGAATACCAATTGAAGATACAATCAGATTAAGGGACCTTTAACAGAATTGATTTGAATCAGAGCGATGGTTTCGTTCGTATAAATTCTTGACAAACATTTTGAGATCCTTGGAGCGAAGTCAATGGCATTCATAATAAAATTATCTGTAAATTGAGTTGGGTTGCTGAAAGGTTTTCGTAGATTAGAAGCGTGGGCTAACTAAATTACAATGTCCTACTGAAATAGGATATCTTGATATTTATATATACAAGTTAATTGGATTAAGACATGCTGTTTATAATGTCACAATCTACATCTATTCTGATATTATTAAGAGGAATGATTTGCTTTTCTATGTATTGAACAAACTTAAAAACTACAAGACCCATCTGAAATAATATTTCGGAAATGGATAGCTACATAGCGAGTAACATAGGCTATATTTTATCCTCAACGAAAGCGGGAACTACGCGGGTGACTACCGCGTGACGTCCACCATATTTGTCTTCTAATTTTAAAAACTTATTAATACTATTTTTTTTATGATTTTCATTACTTCGTTGGAAACGGTACTGGAAGAATGCGAGGTCCAGAGCTCGATCCTTGGGTTGAAATAAGTGTTATTGGGTTTTTTTATATGTAACTTCCCAGTAGCCCGAAGTCTTGATTAATGCTCGGTTATTGGCAATAGGTTACCCCTATTACATGAGACTTAAACGTGACAAAGTCTGGACTCACTATATGTACACCTCCTGCTACCTCTGCAACAGGTACGCTACCTACCCCTTAGTGGAATACACGCGTGAGCGTATGTATGTAAGTATTACAATTTTTTATTAAAAAAAAATTATAGAATTATCTGAACAAATTCTGACGGCACTGTGTTTGGCAGGTAGCTAATGCTATAGCGAATAACTTACTTATAATATAGAAAATAATTATAGTTTAGCGAAAAAACAATCCCATGAAATTAAATCGACTGGGTATTCAACAAATTAATAATCAGATAGATCACACAAGGAAACCTGTATTTTTATACACGTATATCTATATGTGTATATAAAAATAGGGTATCCATAAGGATGAGTGGCCCAATGACATTGCCTTCTGCAACGAGTAATGTAACTTGAACTTACTTCCAATGTCAATTAGGATCAGTATACAACAAGCTGGGGCTAATTGTGTTTTCTCAGCTGAATTGTCTTTACCGCTTTATTGGATTCTACGCAATGGGCGGCTTCGCTTTCATGGCCTTGTTCGACGTCGTGGTCCATACACATTCAGAAAGCTCTGTTGTAATATTTTTGTTTTTTTTTTGTTGCTGTATATAACTTGGCCAACGAATAAATTAGCTCATTTACAAAGAATACACGAAATGAAATCGATTTAACTTGTTCCTGAGATCGATTCGCTGTATATTGGAATCGGTACGGCGTAGGTCATAACTTTTTGGCTCTATCTGATACCTATTCGTGGAACAGTGTACAGTGGCTCTTTTTCCGGGATAATATATGAACTATGAGTAAAGAGATCTTTGGGAGAAGACAAGGACACAATTTATAATTTAAAAAAACAGACCACGTATTTACTAAAACATGCTCACGTCTGTATTTCCCGAAGGGGTAGGCAGAGGTGTTGTAATAACAACACCCACATTTCACCGATGATGATTAAGTGCCAACGTGACAGAGGGTGAGTCCATCGCCGTCTCAGGCACTATACATACGTCATTGAATTACTTCTCGGACATATGCAGGTTTCGTCACGATGTTTCCGCTGCGATTCGAACTTGCCACCACGGCTCATTTTGTTTTTAAATAAATTAAAAGTCATTACAATATATAGTCGTTTACCTGTTAAGTAAAGTGTTCAACCCTCTGAAGGTCGAAGGCTAGACCAGGGCTATACACTAGGTAGTAAGGTTACCTCTAACGTAGGCCAGGGGGCGTCAGAGAGTTTCTCGAAAGTATCGCAGCTCGTTAGTTATTGATAAAATTGTACCCGTTCAGCGTTCAGACAGTCTAAGTGGGTCATGTAAATGGTTTTCATGGAGACACAAACTGCCTGGGAGTAGATATATAAAGACTATAAAGTAACTTTTAACTGCGGCTGCTCCCGCGTAACTATTTTTTGTATACATTATTACTTAGCCTGTTTTTAAGGTCAAAGTTATTGACATAACAAAATTCAGCCAAATTGGGGCAAAGAGACTGTAATATCACAAGCTTTGCCCCGTACTATGATATTATTTCATGAGTGGATCTATTTTACGGGGCCCTTATTTAAAAAAACCTACGTTTGTAACATCAGCTACCTGTCACTGAAAGTCCCATCCCAATCGGTTTAAGCCAGAGATTACCGGGATCAAACAGACACACAGACAGACAAACAGAAAGACGAATAGATGGACAGAGAAAAATGTAAACATTGTTTTTTTTATGTATGTACTAGCTATACCGTTTACGAATACAAACAGTAAAGGCGTATTGATAATTATGGAATATGGATTGAACGAGAATTGTTTATGACATGTTAATTTGATTGCATCTCCGTATATCATTGAGCTGTAGGGAGAGGTAGATCTACCGTTCGAATAGCGGAGCTGCCCGACTGGATACTGTGACAGAAGCGTCGCTTGCGACGTCACAGCCTCTGATAATTTATTATATTTTGTTCACACCTTCGCCATATCATTCATCATTGTGTGAGACAGGTTGTGTATGTATTATGTGCCTACCATACATTTTGAGTTATCACGTAAGTCATGACGGTTTTGACATTTAAAAAATGTTATTTTGAACAAAGTAGAAAAGTGGGTGAAACGAAAAAGTTCTTAATTCGGCTAATTTCCAGACATCCGTGATTTTATTACCTCCACAGCTTTTGTTTTGTATACCACATGACTTCTGAGGCCCTCCAAGAAATTGAATTGTCTTGGAGGTGTCGGGGATTAATGTCACACACATATGCTCACGCCTGCATTCCCCGAAGGGGTAGGCAGAGGTGTTGTAATCATAATACCCACTTTTCACTGAAGATGATTAAATACCAACGTGACAGATGGTGAGTCCATCGCCGTCTCAGACACTTTACATACGCCATTGAATTACGTCTCAGAAATATGCAGGTTTCCTCACCGTGTTTTCCTTCACCGTAAAGCACGTGGTGTGAAATCACTGTACATAAGTTTTTTAGAAAAACTCATTGGTACAGGCCCCGCTGGGATTCGAACTTACGTCGCTTGCGTAGCAGGCGACTGCTCAAACCTCAAGACCACCACGGCTCGGGAATGAATGTATGAAAGTTTATTTTTCAAAATCTATGGACTGTGGATGTCTGGGAATATGTAAGTTACAAACTTGGTTAGCGTTTTTTCTCTCTGTCTTTCCAGTAAAAATCGAAGTAACAACAGTATAACAGTATGTGCTCACCACAAGCTACTGCTTTTACCGTACTCGGTATGTTGGAACAAATCTTTGGAAATGTCACACTTTCAGATGTGCACACTTACGTGATTAAAAGCGACCCAGATGTATTGTAATGTCAGTAAGAGGTGTCACGTCGTTACCGATCGCTTTATAGAAAAACGAACATTACTTAAAGAGTAAATATAAAAAAAATTAATAGTGTCAACCTAACGCTCCATACTCAAACGATCTTATTTCAAAAATGTGTAATTTCCATACTGTTTAGCTAGCTAATAAATATGACGTAAGGTGACTGAGGTCGTAAACTTTCATTCCGTCCTCGAAAAAGGTTTCCATATTCAAATAAACGAGAAGAAAATAAGGCCAGCGTCGGGAAAATCACAAACAAAATAAGAAAACTTTCGCAACCTACATTTTTATGAAAATTACTTTGCCTATAGAGAGGGAATACATTGAAAAGGGTTACTGGGAGCCAAAGTCAAGTATAATATGTACATGGCAGTTCTAGCATACTTGGATAAGTCGGACAGGGGCCCAACCAAGAGCTCTTATTGCAATGTTAGTTCAACTGTGCGACAGTGACAGACTTATACACGTCATATACATCTGTCTCATAATAAGAGTAAAAGTATCATGGAAATAAGAGGTTACGGTAAGGACCCAGGTATTGGGCACTGAAAAAAATCGTGACCTAAAATTATATTCAATTTATAACTTTCTTTTAATTATAAAAATATACCGGATTTTTTTTAATTTTGATGCGCCATTTCGTTTAGTTTTTCGATTCAAATTTCAAATGCTATGCCTTACAAAAGGTAGCATAGAGCTCATTTTGTTTATTTTAAAATTTAGTTAATATTTTGTGAGAATAGACAATTTCCTTGATTATTCGTTTTATTTTAAAAGGGTAGGCGATAATAGATCAATAAAATATATAGCTAAGTTAACGATAATTTAATACAGAAAAGTTATTCGCACCTCCATTCTTTTTATTTATTGAGGTTCTTCAACATTGAAACCGAGCAATTCCGGTCCGATCCCCTCATTTGATCCACTGTTGGTTATTCTTTGGTTTTAATACCGTTATGATCCGCTTTATATTTTGTCATTTAGGTATAATTCATGGCTTGGTGAATCAGAGCGCCATAGGTGCATCAGCGAGGCATAACTGGGATTAACAAACATAACATATCTGATAATCTAAGCTACAAGTAAATTTACTTAGCTCAAACAGCCTCGGCCATGAGTCAAGTTTTATTTATGTTTAGGACGATCACTTTACGGTTTGTTTACATGCTAATAAGCATGGGCCGTGCCTTTAACAACTCAATTACTTGTTGTTTTCCAACTATTTAGATCAAATAATCAATTTATTACACTATTAATTTGTGAATAAAATAATGGTGAATGTAAATGTGAAATAGTTGAAAATAAATACATACATACATACATATGCTCACGCCTGTATTCCCCGAAGGGGTAGGCAGAGGTGTTGTAATAACAACACCCACTTTTCACCGAATTTGATTAAGTGCCAACGTGACAGATGGTGAGTCTATCGCCGTCTCAGGCACTCTTGTAAATAAATGTGGGATTTTAATAGAAATAAATATAAAGGTTTGACTGAATCATCTTTACTCTGACTTTAACACATCTTAAAATAAATACGTCTTGAAATAATAAAATAGTCAATACGTGTTTCGTTTTCAGTCTTTCACGTCGTCCACCATCGTTCTGTCATCCGTCAATCTTACTTCTTCTATTCTTACCGATCACACGCTGCCTGTATGATGCTTACATAAAACCTCTTTCCACATAAACATAGTCAGTTATAAATCTAACGTCATATAGGGTCTTTCTCCACAAGGGTCTATCACACACGACAATGCCTGGCTTGGGGTATTTGCTGACAAACATGCTCAAAGGCACCAACGTGCGAACACGTCAAGCCCTTCAGCACTCGAATGTGTGTGACAGGACCTGTCGACCCCGAATTGAGCTTCTCAGCCACTGGCGGAAGTGCCGTCAAAACTTTCCTGACCACTGCTGTTTAAATCATCTTACATAGATGTGGAATAGGTCTGTATATAGGTCTGTATCGCACCTTCAGAACGATCGAAGCTCGATTCAAAAATCAGTAGATCGGCCGGCAAGTTTGGATTCGTATTAACAGTAATTATTTTATTACAAATTACTCAAAAGTACAATGAGACTATTTCTAGTAAAGTCTAGGTTGTGTTTTGTCGATAAATAATTATTGTTCGTGGTTTTTTTTTAAATTGCTTCATAGGGTGTTATGCCTCGGCTTACGAGAAACAAAGAGCTAGGCTTTACATAATTTATGAGCGGTTTTAAAGCCGCGTTGACATCTCTTTTATGCCTATCGATAAAATCTGCGACAAAATGTCTAGTACCTACGCCCATGCTAAGGGTACATAAATGTCTGACCTTTTCAGAGATTTCCATTGTCACGTTCTCGCGTTGTTCACATGTATAATGCACGTGAATGCCAGTAAAGGGAAGGGCCCTTTACTCGCCGTCCCTGTATCCGGTTACAATTTAATGAATACCTCCATTACGTTACCTTAACAGGCTCTCTCGCTTTATTCAGTCGTGTTATCATAGTATTTTGATAAAGGTTGGCTGCTGTAATATCGTCGACACACTATGAATACGTACATGGGTTTATGTTTGAGAGAGAGCATTACTACATAGAGGCTCTCCAGTACGAAATTTGGATATCTCAGTGACGAACTCGATATCGAATGCAAAGATACAAATACTCACGCCTGTATTCCCCGAAGGGGTAGGCAGAGGTGTTGAGAGGTACATACGTGTTTTGAGTGGCTTCTCAAACATAGGCAGGTTTCCTCATAACTGATACAGTTTTTAATTGTTTTTCTTATATGTGTGTAGTTTTAGATTAAAAAAGATCAGTTTCTTTTGATAGTAAGAAATATAAACATATACAAATCATTTATCATGACAAGTCGGAATAGCGAGCTTTGTCTAATGTAGACATACAATTTGGGAATTTTAGTTGGAAGGGATCGTAAAAATTTGACCGTGACATTGGGTTCTAAATGCTCCGGGTAATTGATTCATTATGTAAAGGTCATTAAGGTTCTAATTGCTTTAATTATTCAGTGACAAAGCTAAGCAATCAAAGCAATTAAACCTAAGAAGCCTACTTGTAATGCGAGCGGTGTTATCCTCGTATATAACGTAGTCGCCCGATGCTTCCCTACTCTACTAAGTTATGTAATCTATTTGTATCTATACAGATAAATTCAATTGGAGTGATTGTTTGCAATTCTAAATTAACAGCTTTTCACTTAAAGTATATTGTGAAAAAAATATTAATATATGATTTATAAATGTTAGAACGGTTTTGACTGTTACAAGGAGATAGTCAGGCAACGTTTTTCTTTTTTAAAATTAGGTTCCATGAAATTAAGTCTACGCGGGTGAATGCGCGAGGCACAGCTAGTTGTAATAAATACCTACTCATCAACAATGTTCATGACGTCAAGAGCGAGTTAAGGCGTGTTCTAAAGATACAAAATTCAAAGTCGTAATGAATTCAACGCACAGCCTAAACCGCTGGTCCTAGAGATGTGAAATTTAGTTAGTGGATGGAATACGGTCAGGTCTCATGAGCATGATGCTGAAAACCCTTTGTATCCAAATATTGGCAAATGAAAGCGGAAATATCTTTATTTGCTTACTTTGATATCAAACGCAAATATGGATTGAGTTGCGTTATTGCGAAGCGTAAGCCTTCATTCGAGTTCAAATTGCATTTTACATCTGTTGACATATTTTGTAAATTGTTTGGGTTTACGAACGTCAGATGGCAGTCGCTTCGTATAAAAATCTGGTGAACAATCACATCTGTATGAATCAAATGCTAACATCAGCAATGTAGAGATAAAGCCAGGGAGATAATGAGAAAAAGAAAAAAAACGTATACTATTTTATTTATCTATGAAAGGTACACAAATAATTCTTCCACAGCACTATGTAGTGCTTCATTTCGTTATAGGTTTGTTATCAATATTTGGTTGAAGAAATCGTATCTGTCCAGGTATGAGAATGAGAAGAACGCGCTGGTGGTGTCGGTGGTGTCGTGCCAGGGTCTGCCGGGCCGCGAGCCCGCCGGGCCTGACCCCTACGTCAAGCTGCAGCTGCTGCCCGACAAACAGCACAAGGTCAAGACCAGGTCAGCAAACACATTATATTTAGAAAAAGATCAGCAGACAAATCATACTTTATGATCGATATTGTTACAGATTTTTTGACGTGTATTAAAGCAATAACTAACTAAATACAAAAAAATTGCTATGCGCACTAATTCCGGTAACAGCTCTTCATAAATTCAAATTCGATTTGTCCGGAGTATTGTAATAGTTAGACAATAGGATGGAAGACAATCTACAGAATCTATCTATACTTACTATAATTTACACTACTATTATGAAGAGGAAAGATTTGTATTTTTGTGTGTATGTTTGTAATGAATAAACTCAAAAACTACTGTGCCGATTTCACAAATTCTTTCACCATTGGAAAGCTACATCATCAGCGAGTAATATAGGATTCAGTACATTCATATTTTTTGATGGAATGAATGTCAATAGTCCTTCATGCACACTTTGATCCTACGCCAGTAAGTTAGTTAAAACTATTATTGTTATTGCAGAGTGGTGCGCAAGACCCGGTGCCCAGTGTACGACGAGGACTTTACCTTCTACGGCCTCGCGCCACACCAGCTCGGAGCCATCACCCTGCACTTCGTCGTCCTTAGCTTTGACAGGTTATAAAACAACCACTAAATTATACACTCCTTTCTGCAGAAACCGAACTATTACTAGTTCGGTTGAGAAGAAGAAGTGAGAGCGGAAAGAACGAGCTGTCAGAAGTATTCCTTCAGAGCTGAGTAAAAGACCGCATAATGATTACATATTCTTAATTATATAAAATGCTCTCCTCGTTTCACTGCTGACTACACCACTATTCCTTTAAATAATATTCATGAGGGACATGGATTCAGAAAATGGAGAATTTCAGGTTACTAACCTTCAGAGCTGCAATCAATCCAGTTTCGATTATTGTTTCTGATTTCAAGGTATTCCCGTGACGAGATAATTGGCGAGGTGGTGTCCCCGTTGTCCAGCCTGCAGCTGCAGAGCGGAGAAGCCATGGCCCTCTGTCGCGAGATACAGCCCCGCAGTCTCAAGGTATCTTTATACTTTTAAGCTCTCTAAGGGTTTTTCTTTTAATTACATGACGAACGTGATTTTCAAGTTAATATATAGCAATTTTGAAATCATGTCTTCATTATATTAAGAATTCCTGCTCGAGTATTATTCAAGGGATGGTTGTCATAAAATGATTTAAATCAAAGATATATCTGGAGAGCCCTAAGTACATGCGACAACCTGAGATTACGCCTGTGTATCCTGCAATATATCCTGTACAGATGCTTCGCGCTGGTCGCGGCGAGGTGCTGGTGTCCCTGTGCTGGCAGCCAGCGGCGGCGCGGCTCACGGTCGTGCTGCTCAAGGCGCGCAACCTGCCCAAGATGGACGTCACTGGACTTGCTGATCCGTCAGTACTCCACATATATCTTAAACCTTGCAATAAGGATTGCATTAATGACATATCTGCGCTAATACTAGCTTTGCCTGGAAAATGTTGAATTCCCTAATATTTTTTGGGGAAGATCACCTTTTTTTTATACAATACGGTCCTGCCGCTTCTGAGGTGTTTGGTAACAAACACCGCGAATTCTATGTAGGTTATATAGAGAACTAGAGTAAAATTTACCGTATACTTACGTAACGTTGTATTGTATTTCTATATGCTTATTATTCGAGTTTAAAGTTCGTAGACTATGTGCGTGGCAGTTTTGAAAGTTTCCTAATCCCATTTTTGCCGCTGAATATTTCACTAAATCGTATTTCACGTTTCAGTGAGTGGTGATATATCTGTATGTATAATATCCCTGGCTTTATCCCATTTTTGGAATGACATGTTAGTATATAAATTTGTCCCTAGTGATGTAAATAGTTTGGACAGTCAAAATTTTTATCTATCTTATAAATATATTATGATTACTCGACAGCTACGTAAAGATGTACCTGTTGTACAACGGCCAACGCATTGCTAAGAAGAAGACACACGTGAAGAAACGCACCCTGAACCCGGTGTTCAACGAGTCGTTTGTGTTCGAGGTACCAGCCCCCAACGCGGCCCTTGACCACGTCTCCCTCGAGCTGCTCGTCTTGGACTGGGACCGCGTCACCAAGAACGAAGTGGGTGTCTTTTGTAACATAGAATTTTTAGGTGTCTCAAATGGGTCAACTGTAGGTACCTCCAATACGTGTTTTGCACCGTTTTTTAACAGACTTCTAAAAAGGAAGAGGTTATGAATTTGACTGTTTTTTTTTGTAATCTATAGAGGTAGGAGGCGCTGTACAATTTCTCATACGGGCGATTTCTTAGCGAGTGTAAACCGGTGGCAAGCTCGTGGTAGCAACACAATTCTATGAGACTATACTGGTCGCAAGCGATTTTTTTACTATATTAAATGGCGATGAAACGCATGCACGTTTATCCTATATGGGCTCCACAAAACTGGACTCAATCATTTAATTATATTTAATGATACATTAAACATTAAAATAAACTTACTGTTAAGAGACTTATTGAGGAAAGGAAATCCCGAGTTACACTCATGAAATAAAAAAAAAATTAATATATAAAAAAATTATAGAAATTCAACACTCACTAACGAATAGTAAACTAGATACTTAGGTCTCGTTAGAGCACATACAAGCGTGAGTCTTTATAAAAAATGTATAATATTGAATGTGTTTAGGTGATCGGTCGCTTGGAGTTGGGCGCCAACGGCACAGGCAGCGCGCGACATCACTGGCGCGAGGTACAGGCCGCGCCGCGCCGACAGATCGCTGACTGGCACAAGCTCAAGGAGTGAGCTTCTCACACACACATTGCAACCTTCACTTCACATTAGCTGTCAGTGGTTCAACCATAACTAAACCACAGTTTAAATATAAGCTATAAAAGCAGTTAGGAAACTAGAACGAATTTTTGAAATAACAACGTTTGCCCCGTTGAGGGTTGCCAATATTCAAGATTTAAAAAAGATACTGTTTTATTTACTGTCGAAAAAGATTAGCAAAACTTTTTGCTGCGATGAAACATGTAAATGTATGCTAAATACGCGATCGGGCACGGGACACTTATAAATACAGCTTATATTTAAACTGTGACTAAACAATAAATTAGGGAGAAACGAAATTCACATGAAAAAAACACCTGTTCGTAAGTTTACAAAGTTTGAAGGTTGGGCGTGGAATTTCGCTTCTAGTTAATTTATTTTTCATGACATATTTAATAAGTATTACCTTAGAGTAGCCCCCTACCCTCACGAAGTAATCTCCCTCAGTAGATATCGATGTTAGCTCGTATGAAACAATTTGAATGTTGATGTCATGAATACCTTTATAATATTTATTCATCTCGTAATAAAATTAAATTAAGTTACCAACCCTTCATGATTTAACAGCCCTTAAACTCCTAAGCAGACTAGTTAGATTTGTCAGTCATGAGTTTGACATTTTTGATCTACTGTGACAGGCTCAATCAACATTCAAACCCAACGTAATTAGGGTTTCGAATGGGTAGCTTATAGTAGGATTTAGTAGTTTGAAACTACTAAAATCTGAGACTTAAGTACTCCCAAACCTTTGGCATTGCTAAAAGAGTTATGTACTCGGAGACTTCAGACAACGATAATCAAAATAGATGCTCTTCATACAAGCCTATCACTGCATCTCAAAAAGTGGAAATTGTATATAAGCCTGTCACTGTGGCTCACTGGAACAATATAGCGTATCGGAATAGACCTTTGCCATCAGAATATCGCCCATCATTAATTTAATAATTATTTGTTATATTTTCATGACTTAACTTTACGTAACGTTAGACCAAAGAGCCACATACTTAAGTTGTTTATTTAAGAATATTTCGCTATTATTTTTTGAATAAATTATATAAATGTGTCATTAAATCATGTTAAATGTTAACAATAATTTAATATACGCACAGTGTTACCCTTTGCATTAATCGTGTTTCCAAAATGGATATTGTATTGTAACATACGTTGTGTAGTGAACACATGAATCTCGTATTTTGTAGATCGTAACATTCGTAACTTAGTGTCTTGAAACGGGAGTATGGCTAGGCTTTTGTTTAGCGCTTTCACTTCACACTACGTTATGTGAACTGAAGTTTTAAACGGCACCATTACGCATTATGAAATGTACTTTTGGAAAATTATTTATTTGTTTACTTACAGCATGTTTCACACGTGTACTTAAAGGTTATAAACCATTTTTTCTTAGTCTGAGGCCAAAGCAACGAGATCTAAATTCTTAAAAAGGGTATGAAAAATATAAACACGAGGCGGGACTCAAATCCATGCCCTGTGCAATCCGTGCAGTTGCTCTTCCAACTGAGCTACTAGTGACCCTACCTCATGCGTCGTATTTTTACTTCCCATATATTCTCATACGTTTTTCCTGGTTTTGTCTATGTACATATTTTACTACTTCCTGTTGTCTATGAGCACGCTCTCTCTCTTCTCTTCTTGCCGCCATTACACGTACAACACAATATTATGATTTAATTGGTGCCTTTTTAAATATAAAACGTAATTACAGAGCTGCATATCATTTATATATCGCCCATTTGGTATGTCTTTGCGGTATAGGAGGCCGCATTGCGCCATCGTATTTTTCCCCTTTTTAAGAATTTAGAATTTAAACATATATATATCATGAATAAAAACTCTAACGAGACCTAAGTTCGTTAACAGAGGTTTCGTTGCTGCGACCTCAGGTTAAGAAAGTAGTAGATAGACTTTCAAGATTCAGAGCCACCTTAAAGTTTACCCTTTCTTTATTCTGCCCTTATTCCGTACAAATAAAATTACATTTGAAAAGACTAACTTTTTAACATAATACAAGAAGTTAGAGCACGTACACTGCATATGGTATGTACCAACTTCTGCATTTATTGTCTTATTATATCTCATTCTGCCATAGTGCTTAAGAATCTTAGAATTTATAGTTTCTTTATAGTAACACGCGTGAAAAAAGCTAAAAGGAAACCATTACATAATTTTTAAAAGTACACAGCATGTTAGATATGATTTAGCATTTCTCCCGTTTCAATGTCGTCTAATTATTCTACATATCTATTATAAGGCACTTCATGTAATTACAATATACCTGATTATCTTGTTCCTGTTTGTAATGACATCGATGTTCTGTCAGATAAACCAGAGTTGATTAAACATTGAGGGTTTGAAACTGCGTCCGTATTATATCTGAGGAAGAGGCTACCTAAATGGTAATAATAAATACCTATATAGTGAAAGTGAATCTCAAGGTATATTATGCATCTATTAAATACCGACCATAAAACAGTCATTCAAAAGTTACAATTATTATATATAAATGAGTATTAACTGTAAAATCATTTAAAAGTTTATTTGATTTAGCGAACGAAGGAATTTTCCGTTACTCAAAGGGATCATTTTACAATAGATATACTTTTATGGTACAGCATACATCAGATGCATAATTTTTTTGATAAAATATAAATAATATCTGTAGAAAAAACTATATTGCATATGAAAAATATTGAATCAATGTAATACTCATATTGAATTGGTCAGAATAAGTATAGTTTATAGGTTAGAAAAATAAATCTATTTTATACTAAATAGTTGTCACCTTTAAATAGACGTACGTGTAAAAAAGCTCATGGCGAAAGCTTAGAGCTTTCTATCACTCGTTCGTACCTTAGTGTCGCTGGTATCACCCATAGAGGCTTTCATTGTCGATCTCAAATATAATAAGATTTATTTGATTTCCTAAGTGTTTTGTCGTATTACATATATTTTATGCATTATAATACTTGTAGAAAAAAAATATTGGTGGAACGAAATAAGAAAAATACAAAAATAAATTAAATGTAACGAATATGAACTCCATACTTAGACATTCCATGATAATAGTGTGTAAATAGACATTGCTTGGTCATTGGTGACGCTTCTCATTGTAATTTGTTAATAATAAGAAATTATAATTAGTAAGTAAGTAACTGTCACTGAATGTTTCCATTTCGGTGAAAGATCAAACAAGTGTTTTTGTATTTTCATTGATAAATGTTGTCATAGTTGCATTTGTTCGTATCTTATAAAAAAGCCATCTCCTCACGATAACAAATTAAATCACAATAAATGTATTACATACCTTTTCGACAACCGTTTTTTACAAATATAATGGAGAATGCCTAGTATAGGCTAACTCGAATGTGAAATGTCGACGATATATATCACGTGAACGCTAAATTTGTATGAAAAGCAAAACGGATTATCGAATTTATAAAACAAAAATACAAAAAGTTACAAAATGCTTTTTATACAAATATATCGTTGTCAAAATCTATAAAGTAACATTTATGAACGCCAGCTTACAATAAAATGCACACAGTGAAAGAAAATGAGTCTGTAAAACATTAGGAAACTGCGTTAATTTGTTTAATGAAATAACGTTGACTGTACTATTCTCATGACGGAGATTATACAGGGAAATGAAGGCATGTGTATTATTAACGTTGTTTTCTTGTAAGACAGAACCTTGGTAACCAGCACTCGTAGAGATCATCCACATCACACAGACAGATTTGTATACTAAGGGATTATTAGTGAATAAAAATTATTGACTGGTGCTTTCACAAGATATCGTCCGTTTTATTTCTTTACCCTTAGTAGAATAAGATAGCAAATGTTAGATATGTTAAGCGATATTCAACAAGATTTGAACCGCAGTAATGGAGTGAGAGTTTTTCACTGCCGCCGTCACTAGTCACAGTGCCAAAATAGTGCCATCTATTGACCAACTGATTTTAAGAAAACTTGCACTAGGCTCTGTATTTTGCAAATAAATGGTGAGTTGAAAATGCTTAAATTGGAGTTTTTGTTTTATATAGTATCACGAATATTATTTGTGCAAATTTTGAGAATACGATATTGGGAATCATATCAATGAGGTTAGCATTGAAGTATTTACAGTAAATTATACTTCTATATATATATGCTCACGCCATCCCAGAAGGGTCTCCGAAGGGGTAAGCAGAGGTGTTGTAACAACACCCACATTTCACCGAATATGATCAAGAGCCAACGTGACAGAGGGTGAGTTCATCGCCGTCTCAGGCACTATACATACGTCTTTGAATTACTTCTCAGACATATGCAGGCATATATTATACTACTAAACCTCATGAAATTATAATATTCAACGATTTGTGAAGACCTGAGTGCGAGTTTATTACTGCCGCCGTCACAAGTCACCGCGTCGACGTAAACGCAGATTTGTCTAGAATCAAAACAGCGCCGTCTGTCGGCCTAAAGATGACACTATTGTGAGCTCATACAAATCTGCGTTTACGTCGACGCGGTGACCTGTGACGGAGAATTTTGAGAAAACTCGCGCTAGGCACTCTGTGTGGTACACGAACGGCGATATTCGCACGATGGTGAGTACATTTGAAATAACTATAAATAAAATATAACTTCCTACATACAATTATATTAATATATATTAATACTTAAATATATCGTTTTTCAAACGTAATTTGATACAAATTATAAATTGTTTGTCAAAATTCATCATCTCCCTGGCCTTATCCCATACACTGATGAGGTCGGCACTTGATTCAACCCGATGTGGCTGATCACCTGATTTTTATACGAAGCGACTACCATCTGACCTTCGCAACCCCTTTAACGAGGATAATCTGTGATCTGGTTTAAACCAGTTTCCAGACTATTTTAGGCCTCCGACTGACCTGTAACGACTGCCAAAGATGATAAATTGGCAACCGGGACCGACGGCTTAACGTGCTCTCCGAGGCACGGAGGAAACTCGGGCGGTCACCCATCCAATTACTGGCTAGGGGTAGGGTTGCTTAGCTTCGCTGATCGAATGATATGCGCAATACCGATTGTGCCATGAGCTCCTCTTTGTTTGTCAAAATTAAAAACAATATTATTGAAGAAGGTATATGGGAGTGTAGTTTTCTAAGAATAAAATACAGCATTTTTATCAATTGTATATTTGATATCAAATCTTATTACATATAACACAGCTTAACAAAACAAATACATACATACAATTACATTCCTACGACATGTTGATCAGTTTCATAACGTGTACAATATATTAAAAATTTGTGTGCGTTGTGCACTTATGATTAAGCATTTATTAAAAAAACTGTATACTGATAGATTAATAAATATCTGATTGTAATTTTAGTTACAATAATGCTGACGTGACTGTGTTTCACAGTAAGCGGT
The DNA here is from genome assembly GCA_929442735.1 of Watsonalla binaria. Lineage (NCBI taxonomy): Eukaryota > Metazoa > Arthropoda > Insecta > Lepidoptera > Drepanidae > Watsonalla > Watsonalla binaria. Next base: position 8,176,088 of record OV838932.1, read on the forward strand.
TGACGTTACTTATTAAAAAATCCTTCCTTTTCATATTCAGCTGAGTTACGTTCGAAAAATGACTAAATGTCAAAACTGTGGTTCCAATTCACTTCAGACACATCAAAACACCGATCCTTACACTGAAAAAGAAGCCTTATAATTAACAACATTTAGGCTTAAATAACATCAATCAATTATTATAATCAGTATCCAAATTCCATAACACACCAGAGAACATAATTTGTTTACATTACACAGTCATATTGTCATTTCATAAAAATCCCTATTGGACGTTTCTTTGATTTTTATCTAGCTATATACGGAGATACCTAGTAAATAGTTACTCAAGATGATCTTATACTATAGGTGCCTTCACGAGTTATGAGCGCTCAGCGTAAATAGTAGAATTCACTCAACAAAAGCAACCTTACAAACCCTGGTAAGATTAATAATCCTGTATACAGGTGTCTTTTTGACGATTTGAAAGTACTTTTTGAGAAGTCTAATCAAATAAAGATGCTTAGATTTTTTATTGCACACGTATTTTATTCGCGTTGCGTCATATAAACAGACAGAGACAGACTACTGTACATTCAAGGTCAGCGGTCATATCTCGTGACGGGACATATACTTTAGGATAATCTCTGACAACTTGTAAATTTCCACTTAATTTCAAGCACATACTCAAATATATAATCTATGTAAAAAGAATACCATAACATAGTAATGCTTGAGTAAAAACTTTACCCATCTTTTTTCATCATCTTGCCCTTAACCCACGTTATGGTGCACTGTGTATTTCTCTTCCATTTCTCTCTATCACCCAAATCTTTAGTAATTACTAAACAGGAGGACCTTGTGGCACAGTTGCTTTTGCGCATATCATTAGATCAACATCACGATAGCATCCCTAATCTAAGCCAGTAGTTGAATGGGTGACTGCCCGAGCTTCCTCCGTGTCTCTGTTGCCACATTTTTTGCAATCGTTACAGGTCAGGAGACCTAAGAATGTCTGACGTCTGGTTCAACCGATTATGCTCGTTAAAGGGGTTACGAACGTCGGTTGGCAGTCGCTTTGTTTAAAAATCAGGAGCCACATCGGGTTGAATCATGTGCTGATGACAACAATGTATTCCATGTTTAATAGGGCCAGGAAGATGATGATTACAGAATAAATATAAGCTTACTACTCGCTCGTATTCTTACTGTGCTCGCTCGCTCGTATTCTTGATATGCTGTATATAATTCCACACTTGCAATATTTTTCAGTGCAATATTTTTGCTGTGGCAGTGATAATAGCATATTTAATTGTTAGAGAGCTTAAGAGATATACAATACATATTATGAGCTATCTACCAGGTATCACCGCTACACCAACACAACGATACAAGCAATACTAAACATCAATACAATTAGGCAAGAAATTGAAATATGTGCTCTAGTGACGATATTATTGAGTACAATCCCCTTATTACAAAACGTAGACTAAGATAGTCCTTGGTTCAAAAGTATCTCCAACTCTTTCTGTGATTCGGATTTTAAAAGAGACGGAGATGGTTTTATTCCGAGTCTGTTCTAATCTTCGTTTATACCATGTTTTGTAATAAAGTTAATAGTGTTTTTTAGTTCTATGCTGCGACAAACAGACTAGAAATATAAAAAAAAACTAATTATTTATTTATTAACTATTATTAACTTCTTTAACTACCACACAGTGCAATACAGTTTCCTGTCACTTAATCATATAAGTTTGTCATGTTGCTTTAAAAAAATCATAGTTTTGTATTTGATAATTGAAGAGAATTGTTATTGCGTAAGATATTTTTCAGTGACTAGAAACTTGGTATAGATATGTATGCAAATTTCATTGTACTGACAAAGAAGTTCAGTTTATCGCAACATTTAACAAATATGACATTATCTCCTCTGGGACAGATATAACTAAACTAGTATTAAAACAATACATAGACCTTACTTAGACCTTTAGTCACCATTTGGAAAAGGACAGATCTATACTTATTTTGTATACAAGCCTGTCACTCACTGCAATAATAAGTGACAGGCTTGTATACGACATGACAATAACAGATACGGCCCTGTTAGACTACCTCTATTCCTTACTTTATTGCTACAAAGTCAGATATGAATCAAGTTCAGATATGTGTGAACTGTTGGTAGATAAAGTTTTTGGTCCAAAGTTTTATGTGAACGAGTATGAAATATATCATGTAAATATACACTATGTATACAGTTCAAACAACTGCCAGAAATGGGGAACGCAGATACATATGCTCACGCTTGTTATACCCCGGAGTGGTAGGCAGACGTGTACTTGTAGTACACTCACATTTCGACAGTTATGCTCGATTTTCATGTAATAGGGGGAGCCTATTGCCATTAACCGGGCGCTAATCCAATTATATTCTACAATATGAACTTTAAAACTCACAGACGTTATATTAGTGCTAAACTAGAAATATATACGTTAATATAAATACCATCAATAAACACATGGTAACATATTGCAATAAATGTAAAAATAATGTTATTAACTCTTAAAAATAATATTTACATTATTAAATGCATAATTTATAAATAATGACATACATAGGTATTGACTTTGATGTTAAACAAGTATGTATCATAATATCAGAATAACTTTTATTGATAATTGCAATTGATAGGATCAAAAAATAGCTGATTATGAGAGATTGCAGTATTTCTTCATGGCCGCGTTATTCTGTAAGGTTTCTCAGCGTCGCACTCGACGTCAAATGTCGGTTTCAAATATACGAAATTGAACTTTACCGTTTATTTATTATGTATCAATTTACAATGATTGAAACCAACGCTGGACATCGAGTAAGTGAGAAAACTTACAGAATAACGTGGCAGGGGGCTAACCATGAGCTCATATTGTAATGATAGTTCAATTGTGTGACAGTGACAGATGTATACACATCAGGAACATATTATGTCTCATAGGAAGAGTCAAACTATTATGGCTGCTCATGGTAGGGCCCCAGTTGTCTCCATCTAAACAAGTAAAAATTATGAACATATTAATGTTATGAACTCCATAGCCTTCTTGGCAAGATATTATTTCGACATAATCAGTTAAACTTATGCAATTATAATTAATATTAAATTAAAATACTGGCAATAAATACAAGGCAAGTATAATTATTATTTTGTTATATTCACACATTCAATAAACTAAAGTTATTGCTATACAATAAAATATGTCTTTATGAAAAAGTCATTGTTTTTCATATAATCTTAGGCCATGATATACACGCTTTACCAGTTTCGAAGTTAGTTGATAAAAAAAACTATGTCGATTTGGGAGCGTATCCAGAACTTTGAAATGTATTGAGAATTTTGTTTCGAGATAACGTGCTTCATCTATTTACAATACTTGACGCCCACTTTTATCCACTTAATCCTATAGCGGAGTGGACGAAATCCTTTAACGCGTTCCCTGCTAACGACGCGTATGTGCGTCCAACTGTTAGAGAATTTACGAATAAGTTGAAATATTAGCAGTGTCAAAGTCGTTTTTCGTTCGTCGTAAAGGCGGAGGTATTGTGAAAAAAAGGATCTCTACGGCTCAAAGTTTGAATGATTTTGTGTCGACTTCGAGCGCCTCTAGCGAGCGTATCTGGAACTAAATTTGAGGTCTATTGAGTATTTTGACGTGTTCTATCTCTGTCTAATAGTGCCTATAGTCAACAGCGCTTAAATGGCGGTAATCAAATTGTCAGAATAATTCGACGGCTGTAAAAGTCAGTGATATCGCATAATAGCACATTATTAAGCACGCAACATCGCTCAGGAGCAATTTATATGAGTACCTAACGGACGCGTGCAATACGCAGAATAGCTATGTTGAAAACTACTAGTTCAAGTAATAGCGTCTACAAGCACAGTTTTGTATAGCTTGTAGTGAGTCGACGACCTAGGATATTCTGTACTCCATTTTTAACTCTGTGGCATTGGTTAAAGGTAAGTTCCCAATAACTATGCTTTCATAAGTCATTAAAATAATAATTAAATCATAGTTGTAGGTTGTATCCTATTTATGGCTTTCGAATAAAGTTTCTTAAGTTTAAGAAATGAACAAATTCATGGCAAAATCAATCTTAACTCAATGAGTATTCGTTTTAGTCTTGTTTGGAATAAAAGTATAATCACAGATACACGAGAGAGCATGTTGTTTTTATGATAATTCAGGTGCATGATTTTTTTTTTTTTTTCATTGACAAGGTGTGGTGTATCGATTTTATTTTTAAATTCATAACAGTCATATTATTTTGGTGCAATTTAAGCTGATTTTATTGATTGATTGAATTTTGATATTAATTTCATATCAAGAAACACTTCCGCTTAAGATGATAAAATAATTAGCTTTTCCTATTTAGCGTAAATATATTATTCCATCATTGAATCTATATCGTGTCACAGTATTTGTAGCACGATTCTTCGCATTTCAATGAAGTTTTCATATTTTTGGTCTGACGTAAACTTATCTTTATACCCGGAGTGATAAGGGTGGTACCCACTCCAAAAATGTATGTGGCAACACAGTGGTTTGTCGGGTACAGCTAGATAAAAAAAAATTTAAGTGTGTGTATGTGTGACAAAGCTTGTAATGAACATCGTACACAATACAAATTACGCTGATAAATCTCAATTGTTCAATATCCAGAGACAGCTTTCCAGAGACAAAACCCAGTGGAACAAAATGGGTACATAATCTGTTTGAGAGATATAATCAATCCTTTCGCTAATTGTAATGAGGTTTGCATGAGTATCTTTCCATAATTTTCATACAAATTCCTTGAAAATGCTATATTACCACCAGTTCCCAAACTAGAAGATATGGCCAACTCACACGACAGTGTAAATCTTGAAGTTAGCCACAATTGGTTTGTTGGCTCGAACTTCACTTAGGTTCTGATATTGAGTTGAGGGTAGGACGGCACTGGTTTTGTATAACGTTTAGATTATAGAAGTCCCCGATCCAGCTCCTTACGCAGCATCCTGGATAGCTTCAGAACGTCTTCATCGACTTGTCCTGAGAATAGAGAGTCCAGGAGATCACCTCGGGAAGCCAGGGCGAAAACGCCCGCGAGCCGGGACACTGACTTGTCCGACAGATGGCGTTCTACTACTGCCCTGGAAAATGATTATTGAGTTCATTAATGTTAGTAATAAAACAGGTGGGATAAATTATCGGTTTAAGCCACTCATTTTTGTAAAATTAAACGTCAAAGCAAATAAGTTCTTATTACGTGCTGCTTTAAGGATTATTTGGCCCCCAGATGATCCCAGTTAAGGGCAGTTTTCCTGTTCTGTGGTAAATGGTCACTGTCCTATATAGCCATGCTTGTCGACTCATGAAATTATAACTCACGGAATATGACACGTTATGACGTTAGCCCTAGTGTGTGTTACTCACTAGGGCTAACGTCACATGACATTAAAATGATGTCCTTAAAATAAGCTGGAAATCTTACAAAATATCATCTTTGAAAGGGTACTAATAGTATTTACAAATTGCTGATGATCACAGATTTGGATTTTGAGATGGATGTGTATCGTAACGAGATTGGACAAGGTAATTAATGAGTTTAGAATTCGCAATTCGATACCTAAAATAATAAAAGCTCTAAGTGTTGAATGTATTTATATGTCAAAAGTAACAGTTTATTGTCAAAATATTCGTCTTGTCAGCTGCTTTTTCACTTCTCTCGCACTTATATAACTCAATTACTAGCTATCGTCTATACTAAATATATATACTTACTTGAGTGACTGGTGCGACTCTCGCAAAGCATCCTGGAGAAATCCGCGGTCGTACGAAAAGTCCACCTCGCAGAATGACACTACAGCCATCAATACCGTCTGAAAAAAAGCAATATACTTAGCTCTTAAAAAGCAAAAGAAAGATAAGATCATGACTTGAGATTTGAAATATAGTAAAACATATTCTATGGTACCCATAACACTCACGCAAGTTAGTGCCTTCAAGGCCTCTTTTTAAACATGTCTTATATCATAGCTTCAGCTTCAAGGACGATGTTTTTGAAACCTATTCATAACTATCTTGAAGAAGATGAAAAATAAGTAGTCTTAGTACGAATCTCTAAAAAAAAACTAAATAATTTTATTTGTTTTTTTTTCAAAGAGTTTTTAAATCGTCTTAATTACGTCTATATAGATACTTAAATAAAATTTAAGTGTCTGTTTGTAATTTCAAATTAACAGCTTTTTCAGTAAATGTATATAAAGGTACTCGCATAAAAAAATCGCCTTCAGTGAAAATCTGTTATTTTGGAATTACAAACAGACACTTCAATTTTATTTATCTGCATAGATATAGATGATCTATAGTTTCTATTGTCATCTTGTGTCACATGGACGTGCTTCCAGTACATCCATCGTTTTTCCGGGGGGTTATAGTGAAGTATGTGGGGATTGCTGACTCTAGTTGAAGGTAAGTATAAACTCGAGACTCACATGAAACTTAGACCTGAACGCAGCCAGTGCCCTGTCGTCAGCAGCGGAGAGCTGCCCATGCCGCCGCAGCACGCCGAGCTTGACAGCTGACTTGATCACGTGCTTCACCAACTTCTCCGCCTCACGCTTCTCAACCCGCTCACGCAACACGCATAGGAACTGGAAGCAAGCAATTCTACTATTAGTATATTTAGGGTTCCTCACCTCAAAATCGAATTCAAAAAATCTTTATTTGATTAAACCTTTTAATTATTAAAAATGTATTTAAAGTCTCATTTCATTACTTAAAATAATAATGATAAAGCTAAATGCAACTTAACTCTAGTAAAATAAACAGAAAAAATCTGAATTTAAATTTGTGTCAGTGAAAGTCACGTAAAAATCTGTCCATACGGTCCAATGTTCAGACAGACAGAGAAAATGTTAAAAATTTGTTTTTTTATGTGCATACATACATATGCTCACGCCTGGGTACGAAGGGGTAGGCAGAGGTGTTGTAATCACATACACTTTTCACCGAATATGATTAAGTGCCAACGTGACAGATGGTGAGTCCATCACCGTCTCAGACACTACACAAACGTGTTTGAATTACTTCTCAGACATATGCAGGTTTCCTCACGATGTTTTCCTTCACCGTACAGCACGTGGCGTGAAATCACTGCACATAAGTTTTTGAAAAACTCATTGGTACAGGCCCCGCTGGGTATCGAACTTGCTTCGCTTGCCAAGTAGGCGACTGCTCAAACCTCAAAGCCACCACTGTTTTTTTATGTATGTACCTTATACACTTTGATATGCACTAAGTAAAAATCTGTTACTTTGAAACAAACAGACACTTATTTTTTGTGTATCTGTATGTATGTATAGATTTTTCAGGATATAGGTATCCTATGTCCTTCTCCTGGTTCTAAGCTACCTCCCCACAAATTTTCAGCCTAATCGGTTCAGCCGTAGTTGAGTTATAAATAGTGTAACTAACATTACTTTATTTTATATATATAGATTAATGCTACAATGATATTAATATTTAATACATTTTGTTGAAACTGAGAATGACGTAATCTGTAGTTTATGTGGCATAATTTGACGCCGTGGAATCAAAACCTTTCATCTTCGATTTTGCTTATATATATACCTTTCGCCTACATGTATCATAGAAACTTATAAGTCCAATAAGTGTAAATAGCACTGAAATTCTCTGTGGGAGCAACATATTGCAAACCTTAAAATCAGCTCCATGAAATACACAAAAAGTTACACACGACCATTTATAGCGATATTGTATTACCTGTAAGTACATACCTGTGCAATAGAACTAATGGGTCTTAAGTACCCATCAAAGTCCATTCATCAAACTCTGGTCCATTCATCAAACTGTGGACATGTTTACGTCAATTACGTCTCATGCACTTTGTTGCATGGGCGTGTATTGAGTCAACAAATGGGAATGATGTCATTGGATGGGTGGAATATAATAACGTACAAATATATAATACGTTTCTATACAATATACTTACCTGCGAACTTGTACATAGCAATACATTTAGAACACTCAATTCTCATAACCAGATAATCGTAAATTCGGATAATATTCAATTTAAAAACATGCTTTAATTGTTACTCGACATGGACATATAATGTCCATTATTATGGCAATGCATGGAAACATGTTGGACCCAATCCGCTCCAAACAAACCTATAAATTCTCGATTCTTCTAGATTATTCTATACTAATGTGATAAAGAGGAAAGATTTGTATTTTTGTATGTAACAAATAAACATGAAAACTACGGGAACGATTTTAAAATTTCACGTTACGTTACGTTAACAGCGAGTAGGAACTACGCGGTTGAAAACGCGTCCGATATTTAGAGACAAATATGTTTGAACCCCACGTACTTATGTAGGTTGGAACTGTCAATACCTGGTCCAATAACTTGGCAGCATGCTCGTCTAGGATGAGAGCTCTGGCGCTGGCTGCACCCCCGACTCTGGAGAGGAACTTCTTCTGCGCACGCAGTGAGATATCGCGGGCGCACCACGCACCGCCTTCCATTGCTGGAAATGATACAGAGAAATGTTCTTTACTCATTAATGGTAAGGCAAAGTTTATTTTGTACTCACTTACCTAAATTGTTTCTAAATAAAAAAGAAGATATTTTTTTATTAAAAGACGAGATGTCAGCTTTATAAGAATTCCTTATCGACAATCAAAGTCTAATACGATAATTAAAAACAAAAAACTGGAGTGATTTGGTATCGCAGGTACCTAAGAGAAATCTGCAGAATTTGTAGAAATATGCACTTTGACTTCGGGTGGAGGAAATCTTTCTGGGACTGTAAAATTTTAGCTTTCTCGTATTAACTTTTTTTCCAATTTGCTTCTAAAATTTGGCAAAGCTTTTAAACTTACATTATATTGATTTAAGATTTGCTCGCTTAAATGTTCAAGAACTTACTTTACTATAAATAAAATAAACATTATAATTCACCACTTAATGTTTACGGTATCCAAACATCTATTTGTAAACATTGTATCATAAACACTTGTAATAATGTACTTGAAATTATTGAGATACCCAACCAATTGCGGTCGTGCGTCGATATGAATTCCAATAAGCGAGTGTGAATATGCATGAGCTGTTATTAGAGCATCTCAATTATGCGGCTCTGGGACTAATTGTATCTGTGCGTTAGCTGGTATTCTCTTACATTACGTGAAGTCATTATTTGAAGACGAGGGGATACATTTTTAGGCTTCCTTAAAATCTAGTGCACTAACCTAACCCAAGTTTTACAGTGACTTGACCATGTTTTCAAGCATTGAAACATACATACATGTGCTCACGCCCGTATTCCCCGAAGGGGTGGGCAGAAGTGTTGTAATCACAACGCCCACTTTTTACCGAAGATGATTAAATGCCAACGTGACAGATGGTGAGTCCATCGCCGTCTCAGACACTTTACATACGTCATTGAATTACTTCTCAGAAATATGCAGGTTTCCTCACGATGTTTTCCTTCACCGTAAAGCACGTGGTGTGAAATCACTGTATATAAGTTTTTAAGAAAAACTTTTTGGTACAGGCCCCTCTGGGATTCGAACTTGCGTAGCTTCAATTTTCAAGCACTGAAAATCTCATAAAATATAATTACAATACGACAGTAAATTTCACTGACATCTGTCAAGACACGATAGTTCAGAGTGAGGCTGCTAGCTTACGGGGCGATAACGAATTTAGAGTACCCCGGTTCGAGACTGACGTTCACCGGTTCGATATTGAAATTTTTATTTCTCTTTTATAAATTTTAGTTTTTGTAAGAAAAAAAAACCAAGCGCAGCTCGGTCAACCAGATCCTATATATCATGTATACTGGCTAAGAGGGCGATGAACTCATCATCTGTCACGAATTCTTCTTCTTCAATTACAAGTAGATGTTGTAACTCTATCCTCCCCTTTGAAGACCCTTCTGAACGGCGTCTATCATCGCAAAACCGGTGAGATGAGTTCAATCTAATAAGGAAGTCCTTGCAGACATTAGTTAGGATCACCCAGATTAAATTCTTTGCAGACCCCGAAAATCTTTGATTAAAAACATAAATTTGCTAAACAAGCCGTGATTGCTTGTTGAAGTTGACCAAAGTAGAACCATTACTTACATTCGTGTACTTAAATTGGCAACAGGAAACTGTCCTTGTCGTTAAGCATCGGTATGCGGTTGTATAAGCAGGCCTAGAATAAATACCATTCGAAGTAACTGGTTCGGTCTGGGATGCTTTGCCTTATTTATTTATGGCTTGGACATGGTCATACTCATTACTTGTAATTAATTTTAATAAAATAAAGAGCAGTTGCCTGCTACGCAAGCGACGCAAGTTCGAATCCCAGCGGGGCCTGTACCAATGAGTTTTTCTAAAAAACTTATGTACAGTGATTTCACACCACGTACTTTACGGTGAAGGAAAACATCGTAAGGAAACCTGCATATTTCTGAGAAGTAATTCAATGACGTATGTAAAGTGTCTGAGACGGCGATGGACTCACCATCTGTCATGTAGGCACTTAATCATCTTCGGTGAAAAGTGGGTGTTGTGATTACAACACCTCTGCCTACCCAAAATAGAAAGAAAATTATGAAGTCCTTTAAAAGCAGCATGATAGCTTTATCTAAACCTATTTCAACAATATAGGTGAAACGTAGTACCCAATAAATTTAGCTTTCAGTGCGACGGCTTGGAAAAAGAGTTATTCATTATTTAGATAAGAAGTTGCCTTCGGGGAGAACACGTACTGAATGACAATATGCCGTGTAACTCCAAATATATTGCGATAAACTACACATCTTCGAAGTTCCTTTTACACGAATACAAATAGCGCAAATGTACTTTTACCCCTTCAATCAGTCGTTTCGCATAAAAAATAGGTGATCAGCCACATCAGATTGACTCAAGTGCCGACCTCAACAATGTACGGAAGGCCAGGGATGATGAGTCTTTAATATTAAAAAAAACTGCCTCGTACATCAGACGTAGGATATTCAACTTCAAAAATATCTCCGAAGAAAAAGCTGGATGCAAAAGTTGCCCAAACTTTGTCTACAATGTAAAGATGACATCATCACGTTCAAGTTGCAAATAAAGCAGAAACAAATAAAACGCAAGCACTCAAGTGAACACTGCCTGAATGGTTCCGTAACGTGAATCTTGAAACCCGACTGACAAGACAAATAGCCTTAGGATATTACGATTTCTATTTGCTCTGATGGACCAATTACATTTGGAAGGATGCCCTGTTTATTTGTATAAATACAAAGGATTAAGTAACGTTAAACGTACCTTATAGAATGTTGCAAGAATTTAATTGGTGGTTGAAACAACTGAGGAAGACAAGGTATTAAGAGAATTCTATGATGGAAACTATAAGCTACGCAATGTTAAAGTTGATAATTTGATAGTAGACAGAGTAAAAGAGCCGTGGTGACAGTTGGGTTTAAGCAGTCGCCTGCTACGCAAGTGACGCAAGATCGAATCCCAGCAGTGTACAGACCAATGAGTTTTTTTAAAAACTTAATATGAGAAGTGATTTCACACCACATGCTATACGATGAATGAAAACATCATGAGGAAACCTGCATATGTCTGAGCAGTAATTCAAAGACGTATGTATGGTTCCTGAGACGGCGATAGAATCACTCTGACACGTTGGCACTTAATCATCTTCGGTAAAAGCGGATGATGTAATTACAATATTTATTCCTACCCCTTCGAAGAATACAGGCGTAAGCATATATATAAGTAATTCTGTAATTCTATTGGTGGTTTGGCACTCCATTATCTCTGTCTACATTGTGAGATACTCTATCTAGATCAATTTGCATCTCGTGCCCCGAGTATATGTTCTGACAGTAAAACTTCTAACACTCGCTGCTTGGGGCGCAACCTACCCTGTATACATGTCTCATGTATAACGTCAAAAAGTAGAAGATAATGGTGAATATCAGTCAAAATGCTGTGCAAACTCCGTCAGTTTTGTAAAACGCAAGCAAATCAATACAATCAGTACTTCAATCCTAATGGCAATCCGTAACGTTACCCTTGAGACAGGGGTATCTCAGGTGAATTCTCATAGCGTTTCTAATGTAATTTACGGTCGCGATCGCCCCCCTTCAAGGTGAAAGTTCGCCAAATTACAGCGCTAATGTTATTGGTTCAATCCACTTTGAATATCGATCGATATGTTCGTGCATTAGCAAGTCATCCTGGTACAATGTACGACATTGTATCCAAGACTTTTTTTAGTTTTGAAGCGAAACTTAAGGTTAATGACAGGATGCATTGGTTCGTTCTGCCTCCCGCAAATTGTGCAATGAGGAGACTGGTGTCAACTTGTAGAGCGTTTATTATCTATATATATATACATCAATTTATACAGATAAATAAAATTGAAGTGTCTGTAATATCAAAATAACAGCTTTCCACTAAATGCATATGAAAGTATATGCGGTACTGATGATGAAAAACCAATTTTTGCTCTGTCTGTCTGTCTGTCAGTTACAGTTTCTGACATTAGCTAACCGCCAGAGAAAGTCACGTTAAAATCAGTCCAGCCGTTTCAGAGATTAGCCGGAACAAACACATGGACAGACATACGGAAAGACAGACAGATTTTTTTTTTTAATTGTGTTTTTTTAATGTCAGTACCGTGTCTACGTTCATATATATATAGTCAAAAGGTGTAATTTTGGAATTACAAATAGACACTTCAATTTTATTTATCTGTATGTATGTATAGATTATAGTATACAAGTAGGTACTTTCATATGCATTTAGTGAGTAAGTTTAGCTCGTGAAGCCAATATAATCACCATCAGTAAGTTCAAGGCATAGTTAAGGTAGCGATGAATCAGGCAATTTCCCGAGGTTGTTCGTACATAACGCACGTTCCACCGGATTAAGATAACGTGTATTACCATATCGCGTGTAAATATTACCTTGGAGGGTTGCCAAAACTACGCCCCGAACCCTGGCCAATGTCAAGTTCTATGCCCGGCCACCCTTATATCACCTTGATACAAGGTAATGAAGATCAAGAAACTTGCCTTAACACCAAGAAGCAAAAATTACACTGTACGTGACGTAAATCAGGTTTTGTCTTTTGTCAGGTAATCTAAATATAATAATAATGATCTCCTACCGAATTTCGGTTACTCTCAACGAGGTTTAGCCATGTGCGCAGGTGATATTATAGTGCATAAGTGTGTGCGCAAACACAGGTGCACTCTTTATTGCCTCACTCTCATAGTCCGATGGGAGGCAATCCGACACGACCGGAGAGAGATCAGGCGTAGGACTATCGGTGCAACGTGCGCCCCGAGGCACGGTGGAAACACCGCCAACTTCCAAACTCCGGGCATTTTATTGTGAATTTCATGACTGAAAACCCTAATATAAATTTTTGACCCGATCTGGAATCGAACCTGGAACCTCGTGATCGGCAGGCGTACTAACCACTAGACCAACGAGGCAGTGATCTAAATCTAAATATATATATAACTCAAAGATGACTGACTGACTGATATAGTGATCTATCAACGCACAGCCCAAACCACTGGACGGATCGGACTGAATTTTGGCATGCTGGTAGATCTTATGACGTAGGCTAGAGAATGCCTACGTCATAACATCTACCTGAAGAAAGGATTTTGATTAATTCTACCCCCAAGCGGATAAAATAAGGGATGAAGTCTACGCGGGTGAAACCGCGGGGCACAGTTAGTTTTAAATAACGTTCCTTATTGCAAAAGATACCGAACTGATTGAACTAAAGTTGAAGGTCTCAACGAGAATTGATATTTTCTTGCGAAAGCGTGCTTGGCGACATTGATAAATATTATAAATTACCTGAGAAGTTAAATAAAAAAGTTATAAGCCAATCTATACCGATAAACAAAATTGAAGTGTCTGTTTGTAAATATCTGGTACTTAAACCATTAGGCGAGCGAAGTCGCGGGTAAAAGCTAGTGAACTAAATTAAGGGTGTTTGAGAAACACAAGATTTTCTAGAAAGCTAAGATAAAAATCCATAGGCGAAATGTAACTCGCATCTCTTTCTGTGATACGTATTTAAAAAGGGATGGACTTAGTTTTTGTACCGACTTTAGTATATGCTTAAACCATGTTTTGTAATAAGGTAATTAAAAAATACAGACCATAGTGTGTTTAATGTCAAATAATCCTTTCGAATAAAAAAACTTTGTGTGTGTGTACTTGTTCTGAACCAAATTAAAGCAATAGATTTCTCTCACACAGTGCTATTATTATTTTTAACCGACTTCAAAACAAGGAGTTTATTTGTGTGAAGACGTAAAAGTTCCAATTCGACGCTCGGGGCCTTTTTTATGTTCCCATACAAAATGAGGAATATGCATTCGATATCGTCAACGTGTTAAAAGCTATACTAGGGGCACAGTTGCGAGTATTGAACCTGTGTAATGAGAGGAACGCTTTGAACAACAATGAACCATTACGTGATGTGGTTCAATAACGCGGCGAATTCATGACTACAGTGTATGTAGGTTAATGTACTGAAAGTGATGAACCTCGGTCATGGCATGACCCTTACTTATATTTTACATACATACATACATATGCTCACGCCTGTATTCCCCGAAAGGTAGGCAGGCAGAGGTGTTGTTATCACAACACCCACTTTTCACCGAATTTGATTAAGTGCCAACGTGACAGAGGGTGAGTCTATCGCCGTCTCAGGCACTATACATACGTCTTTGAAATACTTCTCAGAAATAAGCAGGTTTCCTCATGATGTTTTCCTTCATCGTAAAGCACGTGGTGTGAAATCACTGTACATAAGTTTTTTAGAAAAACTCATTGGCACAGGCCCCGTAGGGACTCGAACTTGCGTCGCTTGCGTAGCAGGAGACTGCCCAAACTCCGAGGCCACCACGGCTCTCTACTTATATTTTGTTATAATAATATCTTCTAATATATAAAGCTGAAGTGTTTGTTAGCTTGAACTCGTGAATCTGAGGAACTAGTAGTTGGACTAAAAAACTATTTTAATGTTGGACAGCCCATGTATCGAGGAAGGCTATATGCTATATATCATCCCGCTACGTAAAAGTCGCGGGCAGAAGTTAGTCAAATAACATATTATCTCATGTCGCGGTGTTTGTTACCAACCTCCTCCAAAGCGGCTGGACTGATTTGTATGAAATTTGTGTGTTACAACTGAGTTTCTTGCCGGTTCTTCTCAGAAGGCTAGTTTCCGTACTGGTGGTAAATTTTTCAACATTCATCAGTGCCTTATCAGGGCGTAAACTGAAAGAAATAATTTTCATTTTCAATTCGTGTATATCGGTAGGTCTCAGAGTAGGAAGTTAGCTATTTTTCATACCCGTATATAATAAAGTTGCTCCACTCCAAAACAAAATATTTGGAGAAAAGATTGCCGAGAGCAGTTGGTCTTCTATACTTCATTATTTAATAACTAGCTATTGCCCGCAGATTCACCCGTGTCGACTTTGATTTGCGTAACGAGATTTGTTTAATGTAAATTTTGTCTATGTAATAGATAGAGTAACCCTTGAAACATCAGCTATCTGACAATGAAAGTCGGAACAAACAGAGAGAGAGATAATTATTAAGTAATTACCGTATACAATTTCAAATGCATTGAGTGAAAAGCAGTTTATTTAGACACTTCAATTGTATGTATACAAACAGACACTTTAATTGTATGTATCTGTATAGATATTATAAAGAGGAACGATTTGATTGTTTCTCTGTTTGCCGATTTTAATAATTCTTTCAGCAATGGATAGCTATATTATCAGCGAGTAAAAAATAGGTTAATAGGTTATCTAGCATTGATCGGGTTGGAAATAATGTACCTACTACCTATTTTATTAATAAGTCTAACTAATAATACTATCCTCATTACTTATAGAAACATTTCAAAACTAAGTAATCTATACAGATAAATTAAATGTAAGTGTCTGTTTGTAATTCCAAAATGTTCACTAAATTTTCTATTATATATAAGCTTTTCACTAAATGTATATACGGTACAGACGTGAAAAAGTTTTTTTAAACTTTCTCTTTTTATCTGTCTGTTTGTTACGGCTAATTTGCAAAATGGCGGGACCGATTTTAACGAGACTTTCACTGGCAGATAGCAAATTTTACAAGGAATAACTTAAGCTAATTTAATTTTTAAAAAAACATTGAGATACACTGGTCACCCATGAAATTTAATTAATTTCATGGGTGACCGGGTAAAACCGCGGGGCACAGCGAGACTCTAAAAAAGTACGGTAACGTTACACGTGTAAATATATAACAAAGGTTAAGTAAACACTGAACCTAAACAAATATTAGGGTTGAATAAACATGGCTCTTCGTCGGGGAATTACAGCGGAGGTTCGCTTCCGTATTTGTTTTTGTTACTGTTTCATACACAATAATAATATTAGATAATCTGCTTAGTTTGAACAATATTATCTCAGTTATGGAGGGTGCTCATAGCACCAAAAATATATATTTGTCTATGAATTCAGATCTACAACTCTTTGGAACGCAAATTATCGTGACATTTGAACAAAAAGTCAATAATAAGTCATCTTGACGGACCACGATACTTGGATGGGGTTCTCACGGCTGTGCGGCGGCCATATTATAAAGACTGAGCAGCGGTCGAGCACACGTCGTGTTAACTCTCCTCGCGTTCCTATTATCTTGATTTTTGTTATTGTGCCAAATTCGGAGCACTCGTAACCGAAGAAAGTGTATGAAGAGATGCATGAATGTGGATGAAGCGAAAGAAGTATGTAAGGATCGTAGCATGTGGCAAACGGTGGTCTCTGCCTACCCCCATGGGATACAAGCGTGAGCATATGTATGTATGTATGTACAAGGGGGAAGTAAGGTTGATTCACTGTTGGCGATAAATGTGTTATTGAACTACGTCGTCAATGATGATGGATCCCGCTCGGCCTCCAGTTCAGTCATCTACACTAATATTATAAAGAGGAAAACTTTGTTTGTTTGATTGTAATGAATAGGCTCAAAAACTACTGGACATCGGATTTCAAACATTACAAAACATGGTTTAAGCGAAGACTACGCGAAACGCAGACTAAAGTCATGTCCTTCCCTTTCAAACTCCATATTACAAAAAGAGACAAAACTTTTTTAAACCAAGTAATATCTGAGTCTAAATTTGAAATAAGGAATGTTCTTCAAAAAATAATTGCAGTTTCGCACATATAAATCATAAACGTTGTTGACGCAGGCGTTATATAAGAAGAGCACAATATAATAAGGTGCGTTAATGGAGACATTAAGGGGTTGCGACCTTCGCGGCAGGAAATTGCTCCCTGGGGCGACTTCAACCTCTAAATAACCACCGGGGGTGTAACGAGGCCTTTTGTATTCAACCTTTATTTATCGCGCGCTGGACTTTGACCGTTATTACAGGTGAGTGTTTTTATTTTTAATCAATTCTCACTGGTTTCAACCCAGTAGATTAAACTTCATGGATGGATTTATTTTGCGGAACCCTAATTATTATATAGAGTTTATAAAAATATGTCACATCAGACATCTGCCAGTGAAAATCTCGTTAAAATCGGTTCAGTCGTTTCACAGATTAGCCGGACCAAAGAAACAGATATTTTTCTTTTGGTACTCTTGGTTAGCACCAAGAGTACCTTATTATGTATTGCCAACCTTATTGAGAATGGAATCAGTGTGCCTATGTTGTAAGCGTCGAAAGAGTCCCACCATAATAAATAATAGGCAATAATAAGTTTATTTCCTATTGTAGCCGCTTACCATAAGGCGGACTGTAGGCTTGTTTGCTAATTTCTATCATAGTAGCCTAAAACTTGACGTTAAAGGTTCATTAGTATGTTAACTCCTCTCTGATTGACTTTATCTTTCAAGATATGTCATCATCTGTGTCGGTTTTCTTCGTCCATGGCGTCCGTAGCGTGGTCCCAAGTGTGGTGCGGATTTGATCTGTCCAGCATATTGGGCTTCGCCCTCGTGGCCTCTTCCCATCTATTTTGCCGGTGACAGCAAGAATATGTTCTGGACTGGTTTTGAATATTCAGTAACACCTTCCATTCTAGCCAATAACGAGTAGACACTCCGGGATGCATTATCAACAAAATGCCAAAGTAAACATTAACTCCACATGCATGCAGGTGCCATTATTCGGTACAATCGAATCCTGTCATTGAACTAGCGCTTGCTACACTCGATGCCAACAATAACAACCATTGTCTGCCACGATACTGTCAGTCATAGTTTAAATATAAACTTACCAAGCAGTATGGAACCTAGACCAAACCTTTATTTACTATCAAAGCTTAGAATATTGTCTGTAAAATACGGACCTATCTGACGTGGCCACGACGGGACACGTCTTTTTTTTACGTGGATAATCCTTTATGGATACACCAACGGGTTATGTCGGACTCGCACCGACTAAACTCCACGGTGTTCCTCCTGGTCGTTAAGTGGGGGGAGGGGAGATGCACGTGATATATCTTCACATGCTTCACCGTGACCCGTGACGTGACACCCCTTACTGTCATTATGCCTGGGGTCTCTTATTAGCTATGCGCGTGGAGGTCTGATAACAGTAGCTTTTTACAAAAACTAGATGACCAACCACATCGGGTTAAATCAAGTACCGACCCCAACAATTACTGCTTGTACCAAGCTCGTATGTGATACTGTATTGATACCCGCCACTAGACCGCTCGATGCCAGTTTATGATGCAATACATTATACTGCCACTAACTTATCTGGTCTGTACTTGCTGCAAATTGTAGTTGGGCTTTAAAACGAATGGCGAGTTTTTAATGTGAATCGTCTGTAGTTGGAAGTTTTGTGGGGAGCTCGGAGGAGTTCAATAAGGTTGTGGCTCCATTTAGTATGGAAGTTGAGAAAATAAGAAAGTGGGCTTGCTAACAGCTGTCATCCGCATTAAGTTTCTTTAGCGAAAGAAATTTCCACAATCCACAAATAAGCTATAAACGTGCGAGCGTAAATAGAGAACTTACTTTACCATACATATATAAATTCGTACATATATATATTCATTCATACAAACCAGTAATAATCATAGCCCTCGTTCTCGCTTCGCCGTAATAGTGCAATAAGCTGTGAGCATGCGAGATTATATTGAAATTATTTAAAAAAATAAGCATGTGATTTTACATATTTTTTTTTATTCAGGATAGAGAATAATTCAATATTTTCTTACTTAAGATTTGATATTATATCTGCTTCGGAATTGTAGCATCACAAGCGATCAAATAATAAAATGGTACACCTTATAACGATGAGGTTCGCCAAACTTTGTACCCAAAATAGCTCTGTCTTAAATGTTCTTACTCGAGTAGAATGTAACTTAGCGAGGGTCTATCACTAAACTTTTAACGTAACTTACTTCTGTGATTTATTAAGTGAATACCCGTTATAGTAAATACCTAGCTGGTGTCTTAGAGAAACACATACATATGCTCACGCCTGTATCCCATGGGGGTAGACGGAGACCACCGTCCTAAAGATATATGGAAGATGAATGTTGGTTCAAACTGGACATTGTTAACTAGCTTCTGCCCGCGACTGCGTCCGTGTGAAATAGTTATCTTATTCTAAGTCAAAATTTAACCTGTAATAGAATATTTTTACAAATCGGACCACTAGTACCTGAGCGCGTCAACAAACGAACTCTTCAGCTTTATATATGTATTAAGTATAGATTAAATGTTTTAAGTAACTTAACATTACACTGTTGCTTATTCTCAGAAGGATCCCCAACTGGATAGACTAGTATATTTTTTATGAAGTTAAATTTCTCCAAATAAATTTGACTGTACCTAAAGTTACTTAAAAATATTGAAAATATGTGAGTCTCTAACAAAGCGATAGTTACTGTATTAAATAGCTTCTATTCACAAGTAAATAAGTCGTTTTTAAATAAACAGCTATCTTTGACCCTTGGGTGTTCGTTTCAACAATCAAACCCTTGTCCATTAATTAAGCCAGCACTGAGATGAATTATTCCGGAAATTAATCATACCATTGTTCTCAGAATTGGGTCTACGAGAAATGGATTCTACGCACGAGATGGGATATTAGGTTGGGTTCAACTGAACCCCTGTATATGTTTTGTCACGTTCAAACGTAGTCGCTTGACCTTGCATTTTGAGCTTTGTATGGAGACAAAACTTCCTAAACTCGCCGCTTGGGGCGCTTTTGAACGTTCCCATACAACATGAGGAAAATACGCATGCGATATCGTCAACGTACAAACATATTGAAAACTATACTTGGAGCACTGTATCCCAAGTATAGTTTAGTAGTAATCAAACGTTGTCGCTTGTACTTACGTATTAATTAGCGTGGCTCAAAATGTGTTGATCTTTGGCATTCAACCACAACCCGCTTCAAAACAGTATGAATACATTTTGAGTCACGCTAAAGCGCGAGGTCAAGTGACAACGTTGGAACATGTCAAACCTTTACTTGGGGCATGTACCTTTGACTAACTATCGTCCGCGGATTCGCTCACATATTATGAGGGAACTACATTTTACTCAATTAACAAGACCTCAAGATATGTATTTCGATGATTATTTTTTATTTCAAAGCTGATGCTTCCCGTGTGGATCCAGTTCAAACAATGGCATTCATGAGAAATCGAGTTGAACTTTCGAAATCATAGTGGCGACTATGCGTTTCTTAATTTTTGCATTCAATTGTCTAAAACACTACTATCTAATGAAGGTCTGGACTTGATGAAGGAGTCAAGAGACAGACTCCTCGACGAATTACAGCATACTACCTGGTGATTGGGCTTAATTTGTATTAATGAGAACTTTACACCTGTGTTAGTGCACTTTGAAAAAAGCCACTGAAGAGCTTGATACTTGATACCATCTTCAAAAGAATGTCAAAAACTCATTTATTTCACATATATATTCTCGTTTTGAAGGCGGCCTATCCCATTTTCTTTCGTACGCATGCGACTTCTCAAACCCCACGGCCACATCGGCTTAATTGATAGCATAAATCTTGGAATCAAAACTTATTTCCCTTCCTTGGCAAGTATCCTAGAGATCAGTTGCAGGATCGGGAGCAACGGCCGCGCCTCGTGTAATACAATTAAGAATAATGTCCTGTTAATTGGACCCGGCCACAGCTCCTGAGGGACACTATACGACTTAATTGACAATCGTATCAAAAGGATTCTTACTAAAAACGTGGCAGTTGAACTCTAAATAGCGCATTGACTTCGAGGCTATCCCAATTACAAACATTCAATTTGAAATATTATCTTATTTTAATAATTAATTTACTATAGAAAATAAGTCTTTTTGTTATAATAAAAATCTCATATTTTAAAATTATACACTGAACTTTCTTTCATGTACAATGTACCTTTCAAATACGCATATTTTTCAAAGAGTTACATTAGCAGTAGAATATGGAATTTCATGCATTTTCCCCATTTATTTCCATATATTCATATCCGAGAACGTTGTGTGCATAATTCTAGAATCGTTTTGCAAATTTATTCGAATCGAATATTAAGATAGGCTTGCTAAGAAACTCACGAGCAGGCAATTAAGTTAGAAAATAAATTTTAATAATACAAAATATAAAACATTAGCTTTTTAGCATCAACTTCGTTCGCATAGTGATTGTTAAGATATATATCAGTCCTCATATTCAAAGCTATCTATTCCAAATTTCATGGAAATCGATTCAGAGGCTTAGCCATAAACGGTAACAGACAGACGGAGACGCTTGCCTTTTTACTTACATGTACGTAATATGGATACAAAGTAAGCATGTAGTACCAATGTCACTTAAAGGTATAAAGAAGTGATAAAGTTTGTCCACTATTCCACTTGCCCGAGAACTTGGAGATAAGTTCGACCGAAGATGGCCAAAGTTGGGGCAAAGCTCCACAGTTACTTACCTACCAACATCCGAATTAGTTACTCTCTTAAGAGATTAATTGGTAAGTTTACTCATATAAGGCTAACAAACAAAAAATACATACTTTTGTAACTTTCATTTGTTAATAGTAAAATACTGTGTATATAGAGCCGTGGTGGCCATGGAAGTTTTTCTAAAAACTTGTGTGCAGTGATACCACACGTTGAAGGAAAACATAGTCAGGAAACATGCATATGAGAAGTAATTCAAAAACTTTTATACAGTGCCTGACACGGCGATTGACTCGCGTCTGTCACGTTGTCACTCAATCATCTTCGGTGCCTACTCCTTCGGGAAATACAGGCATGAGTATATGTATGTATGTAATAAAATACATTATCATTCCAAGTTCGTGACTTAATGACTATGTCAGATGCTATACGGCGACCATCAATAAGTCACCCAAAGCAACGAAAATTCAGAGCCCTTTATTCATGAGCCTGTCAGACTAGTTTGAAATAAGATACCTGACCCGACGCATACCCTGAAGTCTTGACGCTTGTTATTGATTTTTACAAGCGTCAAGGCTACTTTAGGCTTCTATGAATGTTTGACAGTTTGATGAGAATTTGAATAATACAGATCCAGAGTTCCGTTGGTCTAGTGGTCGCAAAACGATACAGACGAGCACGACCATTCTACTTTACTGGGTTCTATCCCAGGGTCGGGCAAAGTGTTGAATTGAGTTTTAGCATTTTTAATTTCCTTGTCTTCTGGATTAGTGCCCGGTTGTTGGCAATAGGCTCACTGTTTGTATGGGACTTAACGTAACTGCTTATCCCTTCAGGGAATACAGGCATATGTATGTACAGATCTCAAAACAAGAAACCGTAATTTACGTGCATTTAAACTACTGGATAAGATCTATACTACTCCTTCGGGAAAGACTTGTAATGAAAAGGCCCGATTCAAATTCCCCCTAAGAAATAAAACAGATTCAGGAAACACCTATCCTATAAGAAGTTAAACTAAATGTTGAAAAGTACCATTTGTTCTAGAAGGGGTTACTAGATTTATGTGTCGCAAACAAAATAGATTGGAAGAAAGAAACTTGATGTAGGCAGTTCAAAGTTTTGGTTCGTAAATGGTTTAGTGTCACGAGGGTGAGATAACACGTACAAAAAACGTTATTGTTTAAGTACATATTGCAAGTTGAATGTAGCTTCAGTTAGGAAGTTATACGTATTTTGTTCGGAAAGGTAAGATAAACTAAATATGTATTAGAAAACTTAGGTCATGTTTTTTCTGGTGGTGATTTTGCAAAAATTCAGTTAAATTTAAATTTAATATTATATAGATCTTTCGCACAGTAAGCGTTATAAAAATATATTTAAGGGCCCAGATATCAGAAGCTCAGAGTTATAAAGTGGTGTACAATAAGGAATATTCCAAAGAAAGTGTAGGTTCAAAGGAGACATCGTAAGGAGGGTCCTGATGGGCCAGTCGCTGGAGGGGTCACGGTGAAGCATATGAAGATTTATATCACCCATACACCCCCCACTTAATGATCAGAAAGACCACCGTGGAGTCGGTGCAACTCCGACATAACCCGCTGCCCCGAAGACTTTGGTGTATCCATAAGGTTCATCGCAGCCGTGAAAACGAATTCATGGTTAAAAATCACAATAGAATCCCAAAACACGGCCACGTAATGTCCTCCAGCATAGATTAGTTCAGGATGCAGTGTCGCAGAATAGCTCCATCGCGTGAAGCACGCAACCCTATCGATCCATGGCTGCTGCTGCTACTAAACATTTTAAATTGGTTAACGACTCCAAATAAACGCTTACGATACTTAAATAACATTAAGTATCATAATCAAACATGATTTTGATTATATGTGGCCTTCAAAGCAAACGTTCTCGATATAACCTCAAAGGTTTTCAAATCGATAGTGGGTACGCCAAGAATCTACCTGTTCACACTATTCTTTGATATCTTTGGCATTCATGTTCTAAATGTCCCTTATATTTAATGAATTGATTTAATTATTTTGATTTACGGCTAGGTACTGTAGAGTATCCTAGACATAAGTTTCTTATATATGTGGCATAAGATAATCCTCGATTATGAAACAGTTTAACCTGCTTTTGCGAAAGAATTTAAAGAATGGTAGAATAGTCCAAGTTTGGGTTCTTAATCCTTGCATAAACCATTTTTTTTATATCGGGATCATATTGGTTATATTGCGGATTATCTCTCTCCTATATAATTACTTGCTTTTCACCATAAGTAAATTATGATGAAAAGCAAGAGTACAACCTAAATCACGCTATGGAAGTTTTCTATAGCGATGCTCGCCGGCGAGAGGTTAATCGCGATTGTTCTCAATCCCAGCCGATGGTAGCGAGTTGTATACCATCGAACACGGTGCGGTGCATCGCATCGACGAACGATCGGTTCACTTCGGCTAGATTCGGTGCGACTCGAATCTAGATCAAAATTATCAAAGCAATGGAACAATCTCTCGATTGTTTCATCGATAGGGTGAGGGTTGAACCGATGGAAAAAATTACCGACTCTGATTGTTCAAAATCTCGCAATCGCGCATCCCTAGTTTTCAGCGCATTCCAATATCAATCAAGTTTCCAACTATAACAGTTGAAGCTGCGGGTCTCACACAGCACCCACCACTGGAAGACCTATTCTTTGATGTGGCTGACATCTCACAAGGGAACTGAAATGTATGGTCACGTTTAATCAAAACTAATTTTGAAAACATAATCAATTAACTAAACAAAGAGAGTTCAACAATAAGTTAAGGTAATCTAAGCTGCCATGCTGTGCCTGTCCGAGAAACAAGGAACACTACTATGACACAGTAACTATAAATAAAGATATTCTGTTACAGTCTGTTCAATATCCATCTGGTACGTACAGAAGGCTGTATTGAAATATGACGTAATATAAACCAACGTCTAAAGATAGAGCTACAATAGACGCTACCGTATTATATAAAGGAGGACTGATTAAAAGAGATCAGGGTTTTGCTACCTGTTTAGAAGACGCCAGGAGAATTGTCTTCTGGGATTTAAAAGCGTGACGAAGCCATCTCATTCTCAATTCACTCCAGATACACATTCCACCTGTGACAGATGTGGCAAGTGCTGCCTACCGACTGTTGAGCCACAAGGAAGATGCACAACATAGGGCACAACACTGCAACAAGTGGCATATGAACTTAATGATATTTATAACGACATTTTTCACTTAATAATAGCTTATCCTTGCAGAATCCAGACTCTAATGATATTCTAGTTTGCAAAGAGAATAAAAATGTTTCCAATCCGAATAGTCCCTTCCTTTATTTATTTAATGGCGATGAGCTTAAGTAAAACTATTCCGCCAATGTCAAGTGATTGTTGAGAAAAATATCTTGTAAATTATTAAAAATATGTGGAGGAACCCGTTGGATTCCTCGCTCCACAAGTGCACTCAAGAGATACCTATCTATTGATTCATCCGAATAGTCTCTCCAATATGGTTTCTGTCTGTCAACATGAATTTAATCAAAATGTCTTAAAAGTCAGATTACTATCAGTTTGAAAAACTGGGGCCTCTTAATAAAGGCCTGTTATCCTAGGCCTGAACTATTATTGTCAGATAGATAGATAGTCACCGTTGCTCAGACAAACTAACGTGGTAATAAGAGCTTGTGTAAAGACATATGGTCTTTTAAAAAAAATAGGTGGTGAGTTTTTCTACCTACTCATTTTAGTACTCATCATCATCATCAACTACCTTAACCTAGTACCTTTTGACGCTGTCAGTGCAAGCATTAAGGTGCATTTTTTACACATTGTATGTGCTTTTGGAAACATCTAGAAACAATATGCATAGTCTGCAAACATGACTTTAGGACAAATAGTGGCTAGACTCTGCAAAGAGCCGTAAATACCTATAGTCGTGGACGTAAAACAAGCGCAGGTGTTTGCACCCGGGACTGCGTTGTTTATTCTTTGACCGGTTAGGTACACCTCGTAATTTGTCAACATGTCATAGACTAACGATGGGAATTATACAAAGAACAGTTAGTCTCTGAAGTATGTTATAGAGCTTAAATAGGTACATGAAGAATAATCTGACGTGGGCACAGTGGGCATGTACTGATAAATGCTTGCTCATACTACATATAAATATTGTTTGTGTATCTTTGCTGTTCATGTTTAATGGCAGCAAAAATCTATACAGATAAATTTTATTTAAGTGTTTGTTTGTAATTTCAAATTAATTAAATGCATATGAAAGTACCTCTATATGGGGTCTACATTTAAACACAATTTTTTCCCTCTCCGTCTGTCTGTCTGTGTGTTTGTGTCTGTTTGTGCAGGCGAATCTCAGAAACGGATAGACCAATTTTAACAGGACTTTCACTGACAGATATCTGATGTTAAAAGGAATAAAATAGGTTACTTTTATATAAACGGATCAGCGAAATAAATTAAAACCTACGCGGGTGAAACCTCGAGGCAGAGCAAGTATATAATATTATATAATAATTTGTACTTAAGTTACTTACTGTCTGTAAAATACATCGATATTCTTAGAAGCGTACCTATGAATCACGAGGTGCTCGTGTTCGTTACTTATGACTCAGAACGCTATAACGAAAAGGTAAACGTACTGTTTTACTAACTAATTTGGTTAATAAACGCGAAGAGAACTGTATATTCAGAGTACTCTTTGATAAATTCTAACATATTAAACTACAGTTATAAACTACAAACCGCACCGTAGTTTGTTTGATGATCACATCACAGCCTTTCGTTGTCCAAGTGATGGATGAGAAAAAGTCATTAGTTTAATCAAAGCACTAAATAATATAGTACTATTTTTTAAATCAACCTGTATTATTTCCGGTACCGAAAAGGCTGGACAGGTTTTATACAGGATGCTAAAAGTTGGCTGATGTTTAAACATAAGCTTATTACGAGTGATCAGCCACATTAGGTTGAATTGAGTGCTAATCCCAACAATGTATGGGATAAGGCCAGGGAGATAATGATGACGATGCTAAAAGAATGCTGATTTTAAAACTGAACAATTCTAGCACTTAGGCTTCGAGTAGTAATTAAATTACGATGTACCAAAGAGGAAAAAGGTTTTTTTTATTTCACAACAGAATTTTCATATATAAAACCCATTGAGACTCTCAATAGCGTGATTTTAATATTAATGTCAACAGTGTCAACTCCATCTATCGTCATCACATGCAACTAAAGTAACACGCAATATTCAATACGCTTATACAAAAACGTAGGTGTATAGTGTCTCCTTGTATTAATTTTAAACCCATGAAATAGCAGCTAGTATTTAATTTGTTTTTACACACACGTGCCTTTATCAAAACTAGTCTATACATCTTCATTGTTTGTAAAATTATACAAATTGCAGACCTTATTACTGGGGACGAAACTTCATTATGTATCTAAGCTTCGAGAACAGGCGATAAATCAGGTTGACATAAATTGGAATATTGCTATGCTTCTACGTCACCTCAATATATTTAACATATTATAATTGCATCACGGTATTCAAAATGGATTTATAATGCTTATTGGATCTTGGAATCTTTATTCATTTATTTATTGCACTAGTTAGTTACAATATTTTGGCAATTTTTCCGAGCTTTTCAGATATTTTCAAATTAGAGCTCAAATAATTGTATGCTTGTAAAGGGACACTTAAAACACACCTTGATAGTCATATTTAGGACTAACTTGAGTTGTCTGTATTATATTATACAAGTTTTCAACTAGAACAGTAGGAGTCGCGGTTCCTCAAGCATAACATCCTCCTGGCTGGAAGATCTTCCCATTGCTGGGGATGATGATCTCTCGCTCTCCTCACAACTACGTACCAATTAATTCGCACACCTTAATACATCCGTTGCAACTTTTTCCTTACCTTCACGAAAAGTGTAGAAAAACAAAGCATATAATAACGGGGCGGTCATTACGACGACCTTATTGCGCCCTCGCCACCCTCATGGAAATAACGAGCGACTTGACATTTGCATCACCATGGCCCTAAGAACATCTGCTATCAACTAACAACTATCTATCTATACAGATAAAATTCAAAGTACTGACTCAAACTTAAAGACCAGGAATTGGAGAGAGAAAGATTTTTCTGAAATTCCACTTTTAAGAGGATTAAATGGAAGTTGAAAGCGAAAACTTACTGCTACACAGGCGAAGTTGCGGGCGCAAGCTAGAGCATATAGGTACCTAATATTAATATATAAATCATAGATTATACTTGTGACATAGAATTGTGAACAAATATTACGGTATTTTCTTTTTAAATAGATTACATATTCAAGTAAGTGAAGTGATAGGACAGGTCCTATCACAAGCTATGAGCGCTAACCTTGATTGCGCAGAAATCAATTTATGAGTTCGTCTCTGTCAGTCTGTATGACACGACGCGAATAAAATAGTTAACCCCATTATTTTCGCTGAGCGCGCATAACTTGTGACAGCACCTATACATGTATCAACAGACGGACAGCTCCTTACTTATACTATGAGATACTCAATTACTTTAATACCTACGATATAATATTAAATGAACGCTGCACAGATACAGGATAGTATAATAACATATTGTGGAACACACCAGTTAGGTAACTCGTTTATCTTATTACTAAAAATAACCCTCCATTAGTAGTATATTATATTATATTAGTATATTATATAAGGAATAGGGATAACGAGCAATTATAATTCATTTGGATATTATGCGACTTATGGACAAACTGTAATTATATTTGTTTTGGTATTGTGATACTATTTTTGGATTAATCTTAGCACTTCTTTAATACCTAAATCTATACACTATACATATAAATAAAACGAAGTGTATGTTTGTAATTCTTAAATAGCTTTTCACGAAATATATATGAAACGAAATGAAAAAACATTTTTATTTTTTTTCTCTGCCTCTCTGTTTGTTTCGGCTAATCTCCGAAACGGCAGGATCGATTTTAACGGGAATTCACTGGCAGATAGCTAATGCTACAAGGAGTTACTTAGGTTTTTATTATTTTTTAAAACATTAGGATTCCGCGAACCACCCATAACGTTAAGTCTAAGCGAGGGAAACCGCGGGGCACAGCTAGTCTAATAATATTCAAAAACGCATGTGTCAGTATTTACTTAAAATTGCAACATTACAAGCTAATCTATACATATAAACATAATTGAAGTGCTGTTTGTAATATCAAGTTTAAAGGATAAGCGGAACGGCGCTCACTTAAAAGCATGCAGATTTATTTCAAGATCTATGAACAAGATAAAAAAGAAACGTCTGGATTTTACGCGAAAATAAGGTCT
Organism: Watsonalla binaria; assembly: GCA_929442735.1. Classification (NCBI taxonomy): domain Eukaryota; kingdom Metazoa; phylum Arthropoda; class Insecta; order Lepidoptera; family Drepanidae; genus Watsonalla; species Watsonalla binaria. Next base: position 8,205,475 of record OV838932.1, read on the forward strand.
TTGAATTTTGGAAAACTTTTTAAAGTTGTAGTAATTTCGTTTATATTTGCTTCCTTTCACATATTTGGACAAACATAAAAAAAAATCTGATCTCCTTCTTTTGTCCGGTACTTACTTACTATAGGTAGTAGCGTTATGATAATGGAAACTGGAGTTATGAAAAGCTAAGTACATTACCAAAGATCACTCGGAAGTACATTGACATCTGCCTGACAGATAAGTAGATATAATATGATAAAAACATTACTAACATTAGATTGAACTAATTGATTCCACCCACGTGGCATCAACGGTTTGATATTTAGACTGTTCTGTACCTCTATCACGAGTTTGTTATCGTTGTCGTAATCTATACTCGCTAGCGTCTCCGCCGAATATTAGTATGAGAAATTGTGCAGCGACTCCCAGCGGTGACGTGAAGAACTAAAATATCTCATACAAATATTGCGAGTAACGCTAGCGAGTATAGATAACAGAAACGGTGGCAAACCCGTGATAGGGGTGCTGAAAGCAATCCTCTAGAGTAATTGTATATTTATTGTATTATGCTTCATAAGGAAAACACGCATACAAAGTTAATTATCAAGAGTTTACAAGTAGGTATTGTTAATTTATTGACGTAGAAATATATTTTATCTGTAAACGAGCAATTCTTGTATATACCTATATATATAGAATCTGAATCTCGGAAACGGCTCCAACGATTTTAATGATTTTTTCTGTGTAGGGGGTTTCAGGGGCAAAAAAAAAGATCTAGCTAGGTTTAATTTTTGGAAAATATCGTCCACAAACTCATACAATATCATTACAATACGATAGTAAATTTCCCCGACATCTGTCAAGTTATGGTAGCTCAAACGTGAGGCTTCCAGCTTACGGGGCGATAACGAAACTAGAGGACCCCGGTTCGAGACTGACGTTCAACTTTTCTTTTCTTACAAGAATTGCTCGTTTAAAGATGTAAGTGAAATATTAATAAGGTAGTCTGAAAGGAAGTTTCTAAAGCTCAGCATAATCCGACAAAAATTGGAAACCCACCTAAGTCCGCCGCAAACAACCCCTGTTTGGCAGGTACGCCTGTTAGCCAGTTAAAACAGACTTATATTTCGACATCTCGTTATATAGCCGGCTTTCCTTTTTTCCGTTAATAATATTAGATACATAAATTAATTAATTTCAAGATCTATCTGATCTTGACATTAATTAATTTATTAATCAGATCAGATAGATCTTGAAATTAATTAATTTATAGAATAAATATTTATCTGTGTAGATAAAGAGCCTTGGTGGCCTGCTTGGGGCTTAAGCAGTCGCTTGCTACACATAAGATGCAAGTTCGAATCCCAGTGGCCTGTATCAATGAGTTCTTCTAAAAACTCAAGTGCAGTGATTTCAGACTACTTGAGTTTTTCGCTTTAGGAAAACAACGTGAGGATGAGAGGGCGAAAATAAATGCTCTTGCATTCATGCCATATCATTTCCGAGTTTCCACCAAATTGGTAAAGTATTCACTAGGTTTTAAATATTTCTATAATTAAATATTTATAGTTTATGTAATAAAATGAATTTATGCCTGAATAATTATGAAATTTGCTTAAATTGCTCCACACTTTGGTAAAGGCTTTTTCTACTTACTAAGTTTTACCTTGGGATCCTGTATTTGTATTTTATAACTGACTTGTTTAAAGTTAGCCTTTTCTTCGCTAATGTCCAAATAGTTTAAGATCAGATAAGACAAACAACTTCTAACTTGACGGTGGCATAAATAGTTAAACATTGAACTAAACAAAGGTAATGGAAATACGGGACCTCCGTCATTATACGGTACAATGGCGGATGCCATCATAAAATTGTAAGCGACACGAATATTAAAGAATCATCAAACACTTTACTCCCGCTCCCTTGGAAAGATACTAATATATTTTCCACTATACTATGAGTTCTTGCAACTGCCTCGTTGGTCGAATGGTTAGTTAGTTTGCCTGTTGATCACGAGGTCCCGGGTTCGATTGGGTCGGGCTAAAAATAGATATTGGGAAATTCACAATAATTGCCAGGAGTTTGGAAATTGGCAGTGTTTCCACCCCTTGCCTTGGATAGAACGTTAAGCCGTTGGTCCTACGCCTGATCTGTCTCCGGTCGGATTGCCGTCCGTTCTGACTATGAGCGTGAGGGAATAAAGAGTGCACCTGTCTGTGTTTGCGCACACACTTATGCACTATAATATATCCTGCGCAGATGGCGAATCCCCGTTGAGATTAGCCGCCGTAACTGAAATTAGGTAGGAGATCATTAATGATGTGTTCTAGCAGTGAGTAACGTTGCCAGCTCTTTGAGGTTTGATAGGCTCCTTGAGGAGTGGTACTATACCTACACTATGTGGTGGGTCTATCTATACCTACATCTCACGCTATATCCTATCTCCTTTAAAATTCTTAAAGCTCCTATATATATATATCTTAAATATGCCGAAGAGAAGCATGTATCTTACGAACACTCTAAAGGTACTCATAAATTGAGGATCCCCCCTCCCCCACTCCCACTAAGCCCAGCTCCCACCTCGTAAAACTGCAAAATTACGTCATTAAATCAGCAGCTACTCACATTTTTTGACGACCGTACCATTTTCTCACGCACCACGTAATAATTAACCTATATTTTCTTTCTATGGATGAACATACCCTGTCATATCATTGCTACATGGCGTCACGAGTTTTGAGCGCTGATCTTGAATGCGCAGTAGTAATTTTTGGGTCCTGTATGGTGCGAGCCCGAACAAGCGCGCAGTTATTCTTTACCCACAATTTTTGCTGAGCGCTCAAACCTCATGACGGCCCCTGTATATTTCGTACAATCTGAACTACTTCCAAACTAAGCAAAGGCTTTACTAAGCTTGAGCGATAGGAATTGCGATACATATACATCCTTCAGCATAAAAACTTCTAGCGGCCAAACCAATTTTAACATCAACTCAATCGAATGTAAGATCTCATTTCCCCATTGACAAATAGGCTCAATATCTCCGATATTTTACGAGCAGCTGTCCAATTTACGTGGAGTTCCGATTGGTAAAGATTTTATTACGTTTCCTTGACACACATCAGTGGGTGTCGGGTCACATGTGCCAAGGATAGGCCTCATTAGGAAGCCTTCTATTACAAGGACTACAATACTTACACAACGCTATAAAATGCATGCCTTCATGATTCATGCCATTACTCTACGTTTTCAAAAGCGGTGTTTAACATAGCTTAAAAATTGTTCAAACAAATGTTGGATTTGGGCCTAAGGTCGACTGCCGTTTAATACATCTATGTAAGTATATCTGAATATCTGACAGATCGGAATACTTATAGTGAAATTTGAAAGATGTAATATGGCCGCAAAGGAACACAGACACAGAGACACGAGATAGACATATAGGTAATTAATGCAGATTGATTTAAACAAATATTCCTTCGTTCACACTTAACACTTCATGTACCTGCCTGTTGTACCTATATATATACTAGCTGTGCCCGGCAAACGTTGTATTGCCATATATTTTTTTGGGGTGGTCACCCGTATCATTTAGAGGTACGAAAAATAGAAGTTAGCCGATTCTCAGACCTAACCGATCTGCACACAAAATTTCCAGCCGTTTCGGAGGAGTATGGTACTAACATTGTGACATGGAAGATTTATTTATTTATGAATACCAAGAATTTGAAGGTATGAATTTCGTACATAATTATACATTCTTACTTCGAGAGTCAGTCACCTTCCACCTCTGATTACTTTCTCTTCGAGATATCTAAAGGGGGTGGGTTCAACGATCCCTTTCCCTCCCCCTATCCCTTCGATATTAGAAGTAAACATCTTTTGTTAAGTTTCGAAGCGCCCTTTCAATGGAAATGTCTCGCCGTAAGAGCTTGAAGATAACAAAATATCGGAGTAGAAAAACGTTGAATTACGATGTATTAAATTTGTTGTAACACCTACTTGTCACAGAAGATGATTAAGTGTCAACGTGATGGTGAGTGTATCGCCGTCTAAGCATACATCTTGCTTTATTGTCTCCTCAAACATATGTAATTACGTTTTTTAAATTATTTATTTTGTATTCTTTAAATTGTATAATATTTCTGATAAGAGTAATTACTGAGTTTCTTGTCAGGTTCTTCTCAGTAAAAGCAACCTTCCGAACCTGGCGGTAGCATGTATAATCCTGTATAATTATGTCACTCTGACGATTTGAAAGTACTTTGTAAAAAGTCTAATCGAATAAAGATACTTTTGACTTTGACTTTGACTTTATGCAGGTTTCCTCACGATGTTTCCCTTTACCATAAAGCTCGTGGTGTGAAAATCACTTGACTTACGTTTTTAAAAAAATCATTGGTACGAACCGCTGGGAATTGAACTTGCGTGCCAGACAACTATTCAAGACCACTTGATGTTTTTATTCTTCATTCATCTCAGTAATCTACTTGTAAAATAACAAGAATTGTGAAGAAAATGCAAATTATTTAATTCATCTTCCATCCCCACGTTTAGGAATCCGAGGCTAGCGGAGAGGCCGTTAGCCTCGAGACAGTCAACCAATGTAACTGCCACTTTATCTTCAGAACCTTCCAGGATAACGCTGATAATAAACTTCACAAACTTTTACACCCTGATTAACTTCTACTATTCTTTCAAATATGGCCAAAGTTTTGCTAACTTTACCTGAAGCTCCCTGATATACTGCCGTATAAATAATTCCTTTCTGCCAAAAATTCTAAGGGTCTGAGTCGTAAAGAAAAAATATTCGGTCATTTCTTTGCATTCCTAACGTAGGTGCTGTCAAAAATAATGAGCCTGGATTCCTGGAAACGAAAGACGCGAATCTGCCATGTTCTTTATGAATTTTTATGTAACACGCACGTGTGTAGTAAGTAAGTAAATTGTGTTAAATATTCAGAAATTCGACTTCCTACAAGGACTCAAATTTCAGGAACGTTTGGAGTTCCTAAATCTGAGTCTTTATGGGATGATGAGTCAATTTCAAATATGATCAAATTCTTTTGGTACCTCTAAAAATCAATGCACAAGCTACTACGAAGTTAGTAAATGAACGTCAACCCAAATGCCGAGTCCTACAATGTCTAGTGGTCGCAAGCGCTTCTGCAAAACATGAGGTCTTGAGTACGATCCCCGGGTCGAGAAAAGTGTTATTGGGTTTTACCACCCGTAATTTCCCAGTAGCACCCTGGATCAGTGCCCGGTTAATATAAATGGCTCGCCCCTATTACATGAGACTAAAAAAATAACTGACGTTATGTGGGCTATAAGTTCAACTCTGCTTATCCCCGTTTTTAACGTGGATAATCCGTTATGGATACACCAACCGCCTCGGGGGCAGCGGAAGGGTTATATCGGACTCACACCGACTAAACGGTGTTCCTCCAAGTCGCTAAGTGGCGAGGTGCACGTGATACGTCTTCACATGCTTCGCCGTGACCCCCCCAGAACTCTGGTTATCCCTAAGAATACCTATAGCATATGCCCTTTCATTCTATCATTCCAGTATTTGTAGAATATATATTGCTCTAAAATCATCACACTCGCTCAAATGCAGGAGTTATGTCTCAACTTGGAACAAGCAATATCAAAGTTCCATTTCATTAAAGGAAGCAGTGAATCATAAAGTTATCTGCAACTAACTAGATCCTGGGAATATTAGATCGAAGCGACCTTCGAGCTCGGTACCATAGCAACGGTGTTCATGGAAACGACACAGTATATAAACTTATTAGGTAAGCAGTATGGAATATTAATTGATGTTTGAAATAGAACCTTTGCGATTGGTCGAGCCTATGGATTTTCAAAGTAATGTTGATAGGAAGATTAGAATAATTTAAGTACCTTTTTAATTACGACGTGACACCCCTTACTGACATTAAAGCCAAGGTCGCTTTTTATCTCGTAGATGTGCGCGTCCATGTGAGTGTGTCATTTCGAATGGTTTGTTCGTAGATTTCAGACTGTTTGTAATAAGCTTATATTTATACTGTGGTTAGAGGGCTGTTTAATATCCGACACACGAGGGCTTGTCACACAGATGTTTTGAAAATATGGATTCAATGGTAATGTACGAGTTTCAATAGATATTGTAAAATGTTATTGAACGAAGTTATGTAATACTAACTGCGCCCTGTGGTTTCACCCGCGTAGACTTAATTTCGTGGTTTAAATAAAAGTTACTCCTTGTAAAATTTGCTATCTACCAGTGAAAGTCCCGGTAAATTTGTCAACCCAAATACAGCATTTTCGAAGATTAGCCGTAACAAACACACAGTCAGACAGAAAAAAAGATTAAAAATAGTTTTTTCTTTGTCATTACCGTGTATACCTACATTCATAATGTGTTTAATGAGAAGTTGTAATTTTGGAATTAGATGCATACACTTCAATTTTATTTATCTGTATGGATGTATAGATAAGGTTGATTGTAAGTGATACTACATACATCCATATATACATTACATAGTACTTACAAGCTTCTTCGCGACTGCAACCGCGTAGTAGTAATTTTTTAAGTACTCTATGTCGCTTATTTTCAAATCGATTCAGCCACAAGTCATCACATCTATGTCTAATCGTATCTAATCTATGTCAGAATTGTACTATAGTACACCCACATTTCGCCAATTATGTTTTTTTTTCCAGCCTTCTGGGATGATGGGCACGGTCGCCTTTATATGCACCGTCTGGGGATTTTCCCACCCTTTTTGCTTTTCTGTCTTGCCGGCACTCACCAGCACCGTCGGTGTGTACAGCGTATTGGGGCACGGCCTGCAGTTTTGTAACGTCGAACCACAGCGGTTCGAATGTTTCTGCTTTAACGCGTTCACTGCTAACGACGCGTATGTGCGTCCAACTGTTCGAGAATTTACGAAGAAGTTGAGATTTTAGCAGTGAATGTGTTAACGCGTTCACTGCTAACGACGCGTATGTGCGTCCAACTGTTAGAGAATTTACGAAGAAGATGCAATGTTACCAGTGAATGTGTTAAGCCATCGCCAGTTATGATTTAGTCCCATGCAATAGGGGGCGAACTTATTGCCGTTAACCAGACAGTATTCCAGAATTTCCAGACTCCAGGCTGCTACGCTACTGGGATATTATAATAACATGATGATGACGTGTTAAGTATAATAGTGATGTCTGACCATATTACAGGAAAACATAACGATAACGATATAAGTATTTCCAATAATAGACTTGGGAACGGCAAATATTATACTCGTTACATTGAGCTTTGTATGTAAGTATGTTTGTATGTTTGTTTCGCTTCGAAACGACTGGACCGATTAGAAAAATTCTTTCAGCAATGGATAGCTACATTATCAGTAACATAGGCTACATTTTATCCCGTACTTACTCCCCCGGGAACGAAAACTACGCGGGTGAAACCGCGTGACGTCCGCTAGAAAAATAACTGAGTGGATTCTCATTCCTAAAATTACTTGAATAAAATTTAAGAGCTTTTAATTAAAACATTTTAATTAGTTGGAAATTTCGAAACTTTCTTTACATCTCAATAATGAATTGTTGGAATAAAATAAGATGTCTAAGAGGTCAATTGAGAGCCAAGGTCTTACTCGCCAACTTTTAATTGAATATTTTGTTTCAAACTACTTAAATGCCTTCACGCAACTTGGGGGAAAAATAACTAAAAAAATTGAGGATACTAGGAATAGGAGGAATACGTACATGTAAAATAAAAAAACTTAAAAATAAAAATAAAATAAAAAAACTTACAGGATACCATTGGGATAATTTAAAAACAACTGGACACGAATAGTGGTCTACACTCCCAGCTCCTGTAATTAAAAAAAACAAAAAAAATTTTAAAAATTATAAAACATAAATGTAATAAGAAGAAATGCAAAAGATCTTATTGTTCAATATTAAACACATAACATATAATATAAAATGAAAAATATATATAACAATTTTCGTGTCGGTTCTTCTCAGAAAGCTAGTTTCCGAACCGGTAGTAAATTCTTCGACATTCATGAGTGCCTTACCAGGGCCTAAACTGCATATATAATTTTGATTTTATACATTTTATTAAAAATTATTTTAAATTCGGCAAAGCATCTCATTCTAAATAATTTCTCAGTGAAGATCGCTCGAATTCATATACATATAGGTATCACGTTTTTTTAATGAGGAGATTTGTGTAAGAGAGTACAAAAAGAGAGTAATTTCATACGTTTAATATCAAATAAAACATAGTGCGCTACTAAATAATGTAATTACTAAAAAAATATTACTAAATATTTTATCAACAAATACTGGCCACACAGAATAACAACACACACATACTTTGCGGTTATCCGTTTTCCCGTTCTATATTTAAATCCTTTTATCTAGCGCGCCTTGCGTGTGTCCGGATGCAGTGGTCGGAGAAAAAATAAAAGCAAATATGTCTTGCGGCAACACCGCGTGTGTCGCAGGCGTCGAGACTAGTTGGAATGTTATGTAGAGTCGTGTCATGAAAGTGCAGTGTTATATTGTATCATACATACATAAAATTTGTGTTCCTTTATAGTGTGATGCCTACTCGGATTTTCTTGGATTTTACAGCGTTCAATACATTCATTGATTTGTAGGGAAGTTTGATCATAGATTTAAAACCCGCTATGCCCGGTTTGCGTATGTATATAATATTTGAATGCTTTTAACAAATTGGTTTATCGTATTTGCAGATGAGCTTGGAAAATATCGCGCGAAAATATGCTTAGATGGAGAAAGAAAGATACATATTTCTGAGAAGTAATTCAATGACGTATGTAAAGTGTCTGAGACGGCGATGGACTCACCATCTGTCACGTTGGCACTTAATCATCTTCGGTGAAAAGTGGGTGTTGTGATTACAACACCTCTGCCTACCCCTTCGGGGAATACAGGCGTGAGCATATGTATGTATGTATGGTTATTCATTAACCAAAATGTTTTTCTTAATTTAGTGACCAGAGTATTCTTTTAAGCTTGTATAATTAGGATACCAACTCACGCGAATGAACAATGACTGACATGATTTCGTGCTTATTATAAATTGCCACAATGATGTATTTTGTCCCTGAAAAGTAGTTGAACCTTGTGGGAATAACAACGCGATTCGAACTACTTACCATAGACAGTATTACATTTAAAAAAAACATAACTAACATCACGTTAGTGAGTCAATAGGAAGGTGGCATATTTATGAATCAGCGTCGTGAAGTATAATAAAGTATTAATTGTTGATACAATGTTTACAAAGGGGAAACAATTATTGTATATAACTGAATTATAAAACAACGGCTTATAGAGAGAAATGGAAAAGATCACAAACGAATATCTTTATCGGATACCTAAAGGCAATAGTATAGAGGCAGGTATGTCATTAACGCGTGTAAAGTGAAGACGCGAAAACCTACACCATTTGGGAAGTTTTCGTATGGCTCTATCTCTTAGCCTATCATCTTTATTTTTTCCGGTAACAGACTGTAAACGTCGATTAGGGACACACAACATATGCACTCTCAGAACGATAGGGGCTCAACCCAAAAATTTGCGAATATAATTATAAGATCATAAGACTGGCCTCAAAATGTATTTTATACACGTAGTTTTAAAAAAAAAGTTTTTTATTCAATAATTTACAATGCACAACCTAAACGACACTAAAATACATGCAAAACTGAACGCATAACTTGTAATGAATTTATATAACTTGCCGATTAAAAAAAAAAATTTGGATTGATCCTCTTTTGTTCTGAGGCTAGTGTTATAACATTGGTTATCATGATATTTCTATGTCACACATCCATTTCTGAACGCACTTTTAGCAAGTTTTTTTCTGATCGAATCTATTAATAGAAATCTAATTGACGTACACGAATAAGATGTAAAGGCATAGATAAGCCAAGACTGCGTACAATACAACAATGCAGGCAGGCGCACGCGAGGAGCTGACTCAGCCGGCCCCGTGTGACCTATCCGTATAACCACAGTATATAAATAAGCTTACAACAAACAGCCGCGTTATTCACTAAGGTTTCTCAGCGTCGCGCTCGTCGACATGTGTCGATTTTTAAAGAGAAAAAAATGATTCTTTATGTACTATGTAGAAGTAGAAGAAGAAATAATGATAATCCGGACAATAGAAAACAGGAGGGACAAGATGATTGGACACCTATTACGACATGACGCTTTCATCAAAAACATCATAGAAGGGAAGATAGAAGGAAGGCGTAGAAGAGGGAGACCAAGGATTAGTTATATACAACAGCTGAAGGAAAAAGTCAACGTCATGTCCTACAAGAAAGTTAAAGTTTTTGCGGACAATAGAGAGGGTTGGCGATTGCTTCACCGACAAGAGCCTAGCTCTTACATTAATGATGATGTATTATGTATCAATTTCTTATTGTAGAATCCAACGCTCATCGTCGAATTCGAAACCTTGAATAACGCGGCAATACGGAATCTGGGAACAAATTCGAAATTACACTATCACACAGACGTCTCCTAGAGTATTTTACTATAGAACTAATATGTTACCTATATACTTATTTCTCCCATGTGTTTTACAGGCAGTTTTTTTAACTTCAAATTGGCATTTCTTCGGCAGTAAATAAAGGAGTAATTTTTATAAACTTTAAAATTGTCATATCTCACGCTCTTATTTCAAAAACTTTATCAAGATACCATACTGCTTATTTAGCTTAAATATAAGTACTGTGAAATAACCTTGCTTGAATTGTAATGACATGATATACAAATACCTATGATTTACTCTGACCTTTTATAATTACCTGCATCAGTATGTATTTTTAACCGACTTCAAAAAAGAAGTAGGTTTCATAATTTTACCGTATATAACTGTTTAATTTTTTATGTGTGTTCTCAAATATGCGGTCGTTTATGAACCGATTTTGATAATGTTTTTTTTTATAAACAGCTCGCTAATGGCAAGTGGTTATTACAGCCGATGAAAGGTTGGAATACAAGGCAGAAATTCCCACACAGCTTCCATAATTATTTTTGATCAATAAAAATATCAAATATCATCGTTAATGACTCAAAATAAAGGACCGATTTCTGGCACCCGATAACCTATCGGGGTAAATTAGATGGATTAACACATCCAAGATTTTTAGCAATATTGTTTTGATCCACGATGACATTATTTTTATAATAAACTGAATAATTTCGTTCGTTTCATCATAATTTGGACGATAGGGACATATCGTAATGAACATTCTCAGAATTCAACCTTTCTGTGTTATGATATCATTCCATTTTTGCGTCGAAAATAAAGCTATATCAGCCGTTCTGTTGATAAACGTTCCGCAAATAATTACGCTGTATGTAATATTGAGCAAGAAAAAATCATATGCTCGCGTCTGTATTCCCCGAAGGGGTAAGCAGTTTTGTAATAACAACACCCATTTTTCACCGAAGATAATTGGCCAACGTGACAGATGGTGAGTCTATCGCCATAGTTTAATGTTGCTAACTTAATTATTTAATATCGCCTGACGTATTGCCAAGGGATTGCCGACGATATCGGACATAAAAAGGACAGCCTCAATGTGCAAGCTGTGATTAATTTCTTTGAGACTCCGTTTCAATATTATTAAATTTTTGTATTATTCATTAAGTACCATATTAAGTATCATCCTTTCCAAAATCCTTTCTTAGCGGATGCCTACGTCATAACATCTACCTGAATGCCAAATTTCAGCCCGATCCGTCCATAGGTTTGGGCTGTGCGTTGATAGTTGCGTCAGTCAATATGTAACCTTTGAGTTATATATATTTAGATTAATAAATATTTAGTATCCTCCTTTCTCTCCCTCTCCTCTGCACCCAAACGATGTCTGGAAGAGGTCACATTAACTATAACCACCCTCCGTCTATATCAGAGTTTCCCAAACTTATTTCGTCTACTTTGCAAATCTGTTGTTTTGTAGTAATTAACATGCTAGTGTTTGATACATATTACTAAATAATAAAATAGCGTTTTCAATGCGTAAAAGAATATCAATTACTTATTATATTTCCAGTTTACATCTATACATTTATACATATACACACAAAAAAATAAAATTGAAGTGTCTGTTTGTAATTCCAAAATTAAACCTTTTGACTATTAAGTCATGCATTGGCTTATGTAAGTATACACTGTCCAGACACAGAAAAAACGTTTGCCTGTGTGTTTGTTCCGGCTAATCTCCGAAACGGCTGGACTGATTTTAACGAGACTTTCACTGGCTTTCAATTAATTTAAAAATATATTGGGGTTCGCGGGCCATCGATAAAATTTAATTAACAAACAAAAAAATAATTCTACGCGGGTATAAAATAATAATATGTTTCTTGTACTGTTATTTTTCTATTCTATTTTTTTTCTCTTTAAATATATTAAAAAGTTATACCGACTGACTGAGCGAGCAAAGTAATGTAATTAATATTCAAACATCTTCATCTCAACACTGTCACGTGAACGTTTAATATTTGAAAGCGAGATAAGTAAGACAGCGTATTTTGTCCCAAGAAATGTATTAAAACAATACGTGATTCCAAACATCACTTTTCGCAGAACGATTCAATATCATTACCATCTCCCAGGCATTACCAGCCTTCTTTCATTTCAACTTTCTTCAATTCGCGACGGTAGATATAAGCGCTGCAATTTCATGGCAGCGTGCGTGAGACAAATTAATTAATATTTATATCGTCGGCCAATCTTACCTTACCGGTTTGCGGCATTCGTTGGACTAATCTCGTCGAATGTATAATTATATAACACATACTCATTAGCATCGGTGCGTCAAATACTTGCTTCGACTTGTATAGCCTTATTTGACAATTTGCGGAGTTGGTACAATTATTCATTGTCTGAGTAATCATTATTGTTGCTTCATTTGTTAGTCTATACTAATATGAAGAGGAAAGATTTGTATGTAAGTATTTTTGTAACGAATTGTACTGGTTGATTTTAAAAATTCTTTCAGCAATAGGATAGCTACATTATCAGCGAGTAACAAAGGCTTTATTTTATCACCGGGCGCTCTCGGGAACGAGAACTACGCGGGTGAAACCGCGTGACGTCAACTAGTAATTGATAGTAAGTATATAAAATAATAAAAATAAATAAGCTCACGCCACCCCAGAAGGGTCCCCGAAGTGGTAAGCAGAGGTGTTGTATCCACAACACCCACATTTCACCGAATATGATCAAGTGCCAACGTGACAGAGGGTGAGTCCATCGCCGTCTCAGGCACTATACATAAGTCTTTGAATTACTTCTGAGACATATGCAGGTTTCCTCACGATGTTTACCTTCACCGTAAAGCACGTGGTGTTAAATAACTGCACATAAGTTTTCAGTACAACTCATTGGTACAGGCCCCGCTGTGATTCGAACTTGCGTCGCTAGCGTAGCAGGCGACTGCTCTAACCCTAAGACCACCACGGTTCTAGTAAGTATATAATATAATAATTGATCGTATTTCAATATAGTGATCACAGCTGACAGATATAAACTCAGTTTAGAGCTCACCGTCTGACACTATCACTTGTACAAGACAGAAGACAGACACATGCTCCGAGCACATGCATTTAAAACAAGTTTAAAATGTTTAATCGTTTATAATCAAGCGAGTTGTTGCTATGTTTATTATAATACTTATTTATAAGTATCGATTATAAACGTACAATACTGTTACCGTAGCATATAAATGTATTTGATTGATTCATGTGCTCAGCCGTATCGGGTTGCATCAAGTGCCGACCCCAACAATGTATGGGATAAGGCCAGGGAGATGATGATGATGATAAATGTATGTCATTTCGCATGATAAATTGTTAATTATGTCTGTAAAATTATATTCTTACATCCTGCGTGACACATATATGTCAAACTCTGCATCACCCAAAGGTTTATATGGGTCTGGAAGGTGGAATGTTTATTTGGCACTAGCAGCATGCCCCGTGAATACGCACGGGTGAAATTTTTTCGCAGAAATCCAATTTTTTTAAATTTATTCTTAAGTTACTCCTTTTACCATCAGCGATTCAGCGATTAGCCGGAACAAACAGACAGACAAATGTATGTTTCATGCAATTAATGAAATGATTTTAATTTGGAATTAAACATTATCCGCATAGAAGATTAAGGCCGCCTTTATAAACTTGTTTTGCAAAAAGTATAAAAAATTAAGAATAACTACCGCTAGAACCGCTAAGTACATCAACGATAGATTTACTTCTAAAGATAAACAATCGTAGTTGATGAAATGCTCGTCAAGTAGGTAGACGAAGCGGAAACAGCGTGTACAAACATGGCACTAAATGTATCATTTCCCTCACTTTCGAGCCGAGTAAAATCGTGAGAGGTAACAAACAATAACGACCATCAACAGATCTGATATAACTTTTATAACTTCCACAATACCGGAGAGTAAATTAATATTTCAACTCTCTACTAAAATATTCTGGAAGTAAATAAACAGTCCACTTCCACATCGGATGTATTTTATTCGCGGTTCCATACAGACTCATAAAATGAGGTCAGCGCTCATAACTCGTGACGGCACCTATTAAACCCGCGGATTCATCTCATCTGTCATAATGTAACGTTGACCAATTAACATGATAGTGAGTAAGAGACAGATGTACATGACGTGAATAAGTCCGTCACTGTCACAGACAAACTAAATAAATCGCACCCTCTGAATGATAAGGGCTCAATTCAAAAATCAAATGCTTTTGGTAATCGCGATCATAGATCGGCCGGCAAGTTTGGATTCATTGACATCATTGACACTAATTATTTGACTAGTTTTGAGTACAATGAGACTTTTTATAGTAAAGCCTAGCTTGTGTTTTGTCTATATATGTAAGGAGTATTTACTCCTTGATTTACTGCCAGGGTACATTTGACATGATGATAGATGTCAGTGATTTTTGTCAAGAAGAAAAATAAGATGGTGGTTTGATTTAATTATTGTAATAGTAGTAATAGCTACATTAAAACTAACATAAATGTCGTTTCTTTTATTTCAGGTAAGTCTGGTTGTTGTAATTGTTAAATATTTATTAATTGTAATTGTAAAATAGTATTTTATGTCAATAAGAATTAAATAAAAACTTTTATTTCAGAGCAACACATTGTGTTAGTCATTTAATTCGTCGAAATATAGATCTTATATATATAAAAACTTATTGCTGATTTTTTTTTAAACTTCGGTTAGAACATACATTTATAGGTCTGTCTATGATCTTAACTCGATTTCGCAAAATTTGGAGTTGGGTCCCTATCGTTCAGAGGATGCGACATGTCCCGTTTAAATTGGTTCAGCCGTTTCCGAGATAAGCCGGAAGAAATACACAGACAGACTGATGAAAAGACACACGGTAAAAAAAAAATTAAACGCAGGTTTTTCAATGTCAGTACCTACCATGTATACTTTCCATTTAGTAAAAAACATTATTTGCATGCAGCAAGTATTTTGGAATTACCAACAGACACTTCAATTTTATCTATCTGTATGTATGTATGTATATATGTATAGATAGCAACATACAACTTTATTCTTCCAACAAACCGGTTTTGGTGAATTATCTTCAGCCGTCCTAAATAGTAGCGTCAACTTCCTGAAGAAACCAGTTCTATGAAGTGTTCGTCACCAACAGGTGGAGTCATAACAATGGTTAGGTATGCTTACAATCAAGCACAGACTTCCTGTCATATCGCTAAACAACTCTACAAATATTTGTCAATATGTACACACATACATACATATGCTCACGCCTGTATTCCCCGAAGGGGTAGGCAGAGGTGTTGTAATCACAACACACACTTTTCACCGAAGATGATTAAGTGCCAACGTGACAGTGGTGAATGGTGAGTCCATCGCCGTCTCAGAAACTTTACTTACGTCATTGAATTACTCCTTCACGTGGTGTGAAATCACTGTACATAAGTTTTTTAGAAAAACTCATTGGTATATCCCCGAATTTGCGTCGCTTGCGTAGCAGGCGACTGCTCAAACCTCAAGGCCACCACGGCTGTTGTCAATATATATAATATATATATATACAGATAAATAAATTGAAGTGTCTGTTTGTAATTCCAAATCAACAGCTTTACACGAAATGCATTATGAAAGTTTACACTTTGTATTAACATGAATTTTATTTTTGGTATCTGTCTATCTATTATGAGACGGCTGGAATGACTTTAACGGGACTTTCACGGACATGATAGCTAATGTTACAAGGAGCAACTTATTAGGCTACTTGTATTAAGAAAAACTGTATATTAAGCCCTGTCGCGTTTTTCAGCGTCAAGCATCGGTTTCAACCAAAGCCAATTGATACATAATACATAAACAATAAAGCTTGATTTATTATCTTTTAAACCGATGCTCGACGTCGATTGCGATGCTGAGAAACTTTATAGAGTATCGCGGCTGGTAGGGCACTTATGAAATTCGAAGAATTGACCACCGGTTCGGAAACCAGAGAAGAACCTGCGAGAAACTCATTCAGCCACGAGCTATGAGTTAGTTATTATATGAGTCTGTGTGTCTGTATGGCACGACACGTATAATAATAATTATAATTATTGTATAAAATATATGCGCAGTTACCCCCACTATTTATGTATAAAATGTATGGTTTCATGGATCTCTCCAAGATACAAACTCTCACCCCCTGTTAATCCCCCTTAGCGATAAAATTTCCGTGATTCCTGAATAATGATAAGTATTTCATTTTTAAACAAACAGTATGAAATGATCATGGTCTTACAATAATGGCTGGAAATAATCTCGCCTCTAAAGTTTTAGTATAATACTTTCCCAAGGTATAGCACTTAATTCATCAAAAGCAACCTAATAGCTACTTTATCATAGTACAAAATGAAAATGAATTTTCAACTCAAAATAAGTTACGTAAAAGCGTAATATAAAAACAAGGCCGAAATGAGACAAAAGCACAGTTACTAAATACAAAAGAATGTCTGAATTCACTTCTTTTCTTATGAAGTAAAATACGTTTCATTTGAGCACATTAAACCTTATAAAAGCTTTTTCTGATCAACAAACTGGAAACGAGATCCAGAATTAGCCGGCTGATGTCATTTTAAAACAGGTAAATAACGAATATGTGCTTTTTTAATCCGTTAAGGTTATCGGTACTTGGTGTGAAGCCACGAACGCGTTATTGTGTCTACAATGTATATTTTATTTGGATATAAAAAAAGGTGATTAGGTCAAAGAATTCTATACCCAAAAGATAGAGAAAGAGAAGAGAAGAGACGTTTTCTCTTGCTGATCCAAATATATGATATATATATATATATATATAAGTTGCGGGATGTTTAAACAAGGAAAACAATCGTAGTCGGTCAAATTTATCATCAACTCGCACTGGCAATGAAACAATCGGTTTTTCGATTGTTTTGATGCCAGCGATAGGTTCGATTCGCCCCGAATCTTTTTTTTTTTTTTTTGTAGACGAGGGGGAAACCTTCAAAAGGTTCCCGACCGCCCTGGGAGAGGCAGATCGGGGTATGTGGGATTCTTACCGCACTAAAACCCCCCGGTGGCCGTTCTCAGTGATCAGGGGGGACTCCGGGTACTCTAATAGAACGCACCGGTGTCCCCCCACACTTTGCCGGGGCACATCCCCGGGGCAGCTGTGACGCCGCCCCTGAAGACCTCTCTGTGGAAGGCAGCGCGAGCCACGTCGCGCTGCCACCTTCCCCGAATCTAGCCCAAGTGATGCTTCGCGCTGTATTCGACGATTGAAAACAATCGCATCGAGATGTTTGAACCATCGAAACAATCGCAATCAACATCTCGCCATCGCGTCCATAACCCTTCCGAAACACCCGCGGCGGTTGGCGTAAAAAAGGAGTGTGTTCAGCATAATAAAACTTATTCAAAAACATAATTACGACGAGAGCCGTGGTGGCCTTGAGGTTTAAGCAGTCGCCTGCTTCGCAAGCGACGCAAGTTCGAACCCCAGCGGCGCCTGTACCAATGATTTTTTCTAAAAAACTTATGTACAGTAATTTCACACCACGTGCTTTACGGTGAAGGAAAACATCTTGAGGATACATGCATATTTCTGAGAAGTATATAAAGTGGCTGAGACGTCGATGGACTCACCATCTGTTACGGTGGCACTTAATCATCTTCGGTGAAAAGTGGGTGTTGTGATTACAACACTTCTGCCTACCCCTTCGGGGAATACAGGCGTGAGCGTATGTATGTATACATGTAATTACGACGTTTGCCTAGTGAAGCAGATAGAACGAGCAGTGGCTAGGGGTAACACAATATGTATCTTGACGGTCAATGCGGTGGTGGCATCCAGTTACTTGGTTATGTCAGTCCAGAGTGTATTCAAAGTTATGTACTGGCTTACAACTTATTTAAAAAAAAAACAATTTGCTCCCGCTATCCCCCAAGGAACAAGCAGAGGTGTAATAACAATAACTCCCACTTTTCACTGAAGAAGATTAAGTGCCATCGAGAAGACATACAAATAGAGAAACTTTAAAATATATATATATATATAAGAACCGTGTATACATTCATATGCATTAAGCAAAAAAGCTGTTAATTTGAGATTACAAACTGACACTTAGTTTTTTTTATCTGTATAAATTTCATGTGCAATATCCTAGGTAGATAATAATTTTATTTCTAAAACTTATTTTAATATTGTACCAATACAGTGGTTTGGTGACATACCCTATTTGTGTGCTATTTAAACATGTGACGTTCAATAATATTAATCGGAGCTCAATTTCCGTTGATAAAGAAGCAAGTGACGTATATCCGCTCATTCAGATTTATGCTGTTTATCCGCTAATTAATTGATAGATTATAATCGATTTATAATCATAATCAAAATGATGAGGCGGAACATCGAAAATTTGACCACTTCCTGTGGTGCCTTCTCGGGATATGAGCGCTCAGCGTATTTAGTAGGGGTAACGGTGCGATTTATTCTCGTCGAGCAATATAAACAGCGGACTCATAACTCCTGACGGCAAATATACTTATGTCTATTCTATAAAATTATAAATGAGAAACTTTCTTTATCTGTCTATCTATCGGTATTTCTTGGCGTAGCCGCAGAACTATAAGAATATTTCTAAAATTCGAATAGCTGTGATTCCAAAGATCATTAAGATACTTAAAAAGTCAGCAGACAGGGTTAAAAGCAAGCAGTTAAATATAGCAAATGAAATTGAAACCATACGCTCAATTAGTCAGAACCAACTGAACGTGGCCATATTGGAACGGAATTGCCAATTAAATGCGAGTTGCGCAGACGCATTGCGATCCAAAACTGACCACCGTTATGATTACTGCTACACTTGGTTTATAATGACTATGTATTGAGAGTAGCGATTGATTTATTTTATTTAGCAACTAGTTGGGCCCCGCAGTTATACCCGCGTAGGCTTAATTCCATGGGTGGTCCCAGGAACGCCAATGTTTTTTTTAAATAAAAGAAGCCTATGTTACCCCTTGTAAAATCAGTTATCTGACAGTCCCGTTAAAATCGGTACAGAAACAGACAGGAAAAACAAATAAATATTGTTTATTTTATATTATATCTGCCTTATATACTTTCAAATACATTTAAAGAAAATCTGTTAATTTGATAGAGAATACTTATTAGAGCCGTGGTGGCCTTTAGGTTTGAGCAGTCGCCTGCTACGCAAGCGACGCAAGTTCGAATCCCAGCGGGGACTGTACCAATGAGTATTTCTAAAAAACATATGTACAGTGATTTAACACTACATGCTTTACGGTGAAGGAAAACATCGTGAGGAATCCTGCATATTTCTGAGAAGTAATTCAGTGAAGCATGTAAAGTGTCTGAGACGGCGATGGATTTCACCATCTGTCACGTTGGCACTTAATCATCTTCGGTGAAAATTGGGTGTTGGGATTACAAAGGAGAAGACCTAATGAGAATTTCACAGATCCACAAAAGTCGTCCACAGATACAATTTCTTTCTTTGATCCTAATCGTTATACCGAATGAGTTTTTGTTACCATTTACAGAGACACTTACATAAGAATTTATAGTATTTACTAATAAACTCAGAATTTCTAAAGGTTGTGCTAAAATACTAGATCTAATTCGGTTTTATGATGGTTATTGAAACTCACGTCACGTTGCTACTCCTAAACTTCTAAAGGCCAATTCAAAGGTTCTATTAGGATATCTATCTATAATCCAGGACAGGAAATTGGCTTTAGATTTGCCTGACAGGTTGAGATTGAGGACGGTAGAGAGTTTAATTTATTCTACAGTAAACTAAATATAGATTTTGTAAGCGAGCCGTACTCGCTTCTCTTCGTGTTACGATTTTTCATGAGTATTAGAAAATGTTTCCTTTTCTCTACCATCCATACATACATACAAATTCATACATACATACAGATAAATAAAATTGAAGTGTCTGTTTATAACTCCAAAATAACAGCGTTTCACTAAATATTTATTAAAAGTATACACGGTAATGATGTAAAAAAACAATTTAAATAAAAAATCTCTGTCTGTCTGTGTATTTGTTCCGGGTAATCTTTAAAACGACTGGACCCATTTTGAACGGAACTTTCACTGGCAAATAGCTAATATTACAAGGGTTCCGCGGGAATCCAATTAAATCTAGGCGGGTGAAACCGCATGGCACAGCTACTCTGTAAATATAATATGGATTTAAACCACTGACTAAACGAAACGAAAGACAAACTAAATTACTTACTTATAGGTACTTCATTCAATTTTATTTTCTATTTGTTAGTTTGATTTTCTATATAAAACATTCTATATGAAGTTTATAATATACATAATTATAATGTTATTATATTCTAATAACAAATAAGTAACTAAAAACTAATTACAAGTAGAAAACTTGACCCAAATCGGTGTCTCTCGGGATCGTGCCAAGAAGGCTGGCAGCATTGCCACGTTGAATAGCAATGCTGATTCTCTGACATTCTATATTAAGTTTTTTTTTAAATTATGATTTATTTGTTAGACAAATATTACACGATTTAGCGGGCTTATATTATTTTAGTTTGACCAAGCTTTTCTCTATCTTAAGTCCAACTATGATCGTTGATAGCAGAGCGTATTAAAAAAAAATTAAACGTAAAAGTTAATAAGATCATTTGACGCTACTTAAATGATCATAATTGACCCCTTTGTCTTCTTCAAAAGCTCTAGAAAACATTCCTTTCTATCTAGTTAGCCTGACCTTGTTGGTTCTAACCTACATCAAAGCGACAATCGCAAATGTAAATCTTACGACAATTACAATAAGGACTACATTACCCATCTATGGAAACAATTTCGCAATACATGAATTGAGCGAAGGCGGTATTCATTATATTTATTTGCATGCAGATCACAAGGCATTTTAGCTTTTGCTAGTAGAATACAAAGTTCCTTATTGCTTACGTCGATCAACGTCTGTGATAAATTTGACATAGATGTATTACTGTACAGATATAAAAAAAAACCAAATTAATTGCGCGCGTAATGGTAAACATGTCTTGACCAAAATTAATTTTCCACTTCAAAGGAAAAGGATTAACAAATTTGCGAGGATATAGATTGGTTCGGAATACGCCTTATTAACTGGCGGCCCTAAGATCCAGAGGCCAGCCCATTCCCAATAGGCAGGAGTCTGGATTAGTGCCCGGTAAATGGGAAATGGCTTGACATAATGAAACGTGGGTGTACTTTGCCTACCCGTTTGTGGAATACAAACGTGAGCACATGTATGTTAGCCTCATTAAAATGGATGAGTTCATTACTAACCGTTCGATACAGCTTATACGTAACATAGGAACCGAAATAGAAATAATGACTGGTTTATGTTAGGAATACGGCTCAAAGTTGTCATTAATATAATCGCACAATTTTTTGTATAAGAAAGTTATTGATGGACTCTTATGGAGGCAATTGTTACTATACTCTATTTAATAAGTTTATTAAAAATAACATCGTATCATAGAATAAAAAACATAACTAAAAACCTTAAAAATATAATCTTATAACTGAAATATATTGTTAAAAAGAGTCCCTGTAGGCAAGGTTCCGAAGATACTGGCAGCATTCCCCTTTTGGATGGCAAGATTCTTTGACCGAGGTAGCTGCCAGCTCTTCGGTCTACTGTGATATCGACTAACCTTTTAGTTATTTCTTTAAAAAGCCTAATAGCGCTAGGACCCCACGAACCAAGGGTCTCGACTCCGAATGGGACAAAATCATATTCGGAGCCCAGACCCCTGTATTTGCAGGCTTTGGCTTTTTCAGCCGCTTCACATGAAGCACCAACTCTGTTGTTGAACTCTACTTAATTATATTATACGTATGTAACCTCACGCATCCCAAAATGATTCCCCCCAAGGGGTAAGGCAACGCTTCAAAGGTAGGTATAGAAATTTCTTCTCAGAAATAAGCTGGCTTTCTCACGGTCTTGTAAAAAATATTCAACCATCTAGAGTAGCATATATAACCTAGATCTCTTGTATCGAATTACACTTTCCCAGTTTATCAAATAACTAGCTTCTTCCCGGAATATTTAACAGGCAGACAGAGACGGGAAGTGTATTTGTCATTTCACTACGTCATAATATGAATTGATATCCAAGAATTGTCGTCCAAAAAATTGTTTTGCCTCTTAGTGACTCTGTGGATAATCATCATCATCATAGGCAACTTCATCTTGTCAAATGATTGTTGCAATGCGGTGTACTATATAATGCATCTTCTCCTGTGGCTTAGCAGTCCAATGGTAGCACGGCAGCTCTTGCCACATCTGTCGCAAGTGAACCGAGGATCTGAGGGTGAAGCAGTACCGGTTGTTCGAAGCCTGTGGATACAATGACGAAAACCAACGATGTATCCTCGAATGACTAAAGCACAAACAAGAACAATGTTGTAGACTAATCTATGCTTAAACACTTAATTACAGCAATAGAGAAAACTATATAATGCTCAAGTAATCCTAATGAACGTAATAACTTCACCAAGTTGTCGCTCATACAAACTAATCTAACTTTTTATTTGAAAACTCATTCCAGAGTTTGAATAAGTACCGCTTTGATATTAACTTGTGGCTACGTTTCTCGTTATTAAGTGTGATGTATTAAATATTAAATCTGAAATAATGTCAAGACCTGTTTCAAGTCACGATCCCCAGGTTTCTTCGTTGAGAAACTATTTTATGGGTGGTATATACCCACATGATCATCATCATCGACCTGGCTTTAACCCATATATTGTAGGGGTCGGCACTTGATCCACTTCGATGTGACTGATCACCTGATTTTTATACGAAGCGACTACCATCTAACGTTCGTAGCGAGGAAAATCAGTAATCTGGCTTAACCCGTTGTCCGACTCTTTTGAGGCCTCCGACTGACCTGTAACGATTGCCAAAGATGACATTTAACATGTTAAATTGGCAATCAGGACCGACGGCATAACGTGCTCTCCAAGGCACGGACGGAACTCGGGTGGTCATCCAACAACTGTTAGGGTTGCTTAATTCCGCTGAACGAATGATATGCGCAATAACAACTGTGTCCCGAGCTCCTCAATGCCCAGGTCATATGATAAAATATCAAGATTAACCTCGATAGTCTTTCTCTATGTATATCATCATCATCATCATGAGCATGCATCAGCCGTCAAATAATTTTTCACTCCCATTCTAGCTATATCATCGTTCACTTACAAAATCCATACATAGTTTCTTAGGTCTTCTCTTCCTTTTGTTACCATCGAAATTCATAAATTTGCTCTCATCCCTTCGTTTGTCATGTCCATCTGTGTATTATATTTCGTGAAATAATAGTTCATTATTATAACACAGAAAATGTGCCCAAAAAACGGCTATAGACTCACTACCACGGACAAGTTACTGATTAAAAATATTCGCCGTGAAAAATACTTGCCGTTCTGACTACATTCCAAGGACCCTTACAGGAAGATGAGAAGTTATTTGTTATTTTTTCCCGACCAAGCTGATATTCAGTCAAGAGGATACTTGAAATTGAAAGCAGGTTACTAAGGATGGATTATCCTGAGGGCAAAGCTCGCAGTTTTCCGATTTAATCCGAGTACCTACTCGGATATTATTAAGCGAAATTGATATGATTTTGGTAAATATAAAATCCGATATCTATATCTATATATCTATACAAATAAATAAAATTGAACTGTCTGTTTGCAATTCCAAAATAACAGCTTTTCACTAAATGCATATAATGAAATACGACACCGCCTTAAAAAAACTAATTTTCAAAAAAATCTGTGTCTGTTTCTTGCGGGTAATCCCTGAAACGGCTGGACTGATTTTAACAGGATTTTCACTATCAGAAAGTTAATGTTTCAAGGAGTAATTTAGCCTACTTTTATTAAAAAAAATATGAAGGGTTCCGCGGGAATGAGTGCTTAAACACTCATTCCCGCGGAACCCTTCATATTTATTTTAGCTATGCCCGCAGGGCATAGCTAAAATAAATTCAATGTAGGTAGTAAAGTTCAATGATATCATAACCCATAATCGAATGTGAAGACTTTAATGAGTTACATAAACGAACACAAATTAAGACCGTAAATATATTTGAGTACTTGTATTGTAAACAGAGGAGTGATCCAAGGAAGTTTCATAATGTGATTCATAACGAAATAAGTCGCGTGGATATTGTATTATTGTGTCCGATTGTATGCAGTACATATTATTAATATTGATCGATCGTTGGCAACTGTCCGGCGAGATTTAAATAATTATGCAAGACAAGGCGTCCTGAAGGTGTCAACCTTTTCTACATAGAAATATGGATATCGATAACTTTGGTCCTTAAAGCAGCTACAGGGACCGTCATGAGTTTTGAGCGCTTGGCTTGAATGCGCAGTTGTCTTTTTTTGGGCGTTTGTATGCAGATCTCCCCATTTCTTTCGTTGAGTATACCTGTATCTGCCAATCAAAGGTTCTTCTTGGCGTTTCTATAGGTTTTGACACGTTCGAACGTCGCCGCTTGACCTTGCGTATTGCGCTTTTTTTGTATGAGAACGTAAAACTTCGTACACTCGTAGCTTGGGGCGCTTTATATCGTTCTCGTACAAATTAAGGAAAATACTCAGGCGATATACATGTTGAAACCTATACTTGGGGCACAGGTGCCTTGCCATAATCATTAAAAAAATGTCTCTGTGTATAGGTTTTGCGCGAGGCGAATAAAAACATGCGCAGTACTATTTTAGCTGCGCGCTCAGAAATCGTGAGGGCACCTGTAACTTCTTATATTATTATTATTATAACATCACGTAGGTTTCATAAAAACCTGCGAAATCCCGGTAAGAATGTTAGTAACAAACTTGTAATTCGTTTTAAAATATAACTCGCAACAATAAGTCATGACGCGTAATTTATACCCGTTACAATATTAATCATACTGTAAACACGTTTTATTTATAAGCACAGTGCTAACTTAGCTTACTTAGTGCTAACTTAAGAGTAGTCGCCATAAATAGTGTTAACTATAAACGTTAATCGATGACTAATGTAACGGTTGCGTTCAAATTGTAGGAAAACCTTGAACAGCATAACTATAAATATATTGAAAAGGTTTTGTGTTTGACAAATAATTTTAAGTCTTTTGAACACAAATAAACACCTATTTTAAACAAGTTACTTCTTTCCTATTTGCAAGATCTAAACAGAACAGAATTTTATAACCACTCTTTCTTAAAATATTACAAAAATATATGTATATTGTTATTTAAATATATATAGTATTATTAGCTGTTTCATGCGTCTTTGCTTGCATGCACCCCACATTTATTGAAAACAAGTTCTACAATCACATAATATTTTATTAATCCTATTGAAAATACTAGTATATTAAAAAAAATATATTTTATCTGGGATGTCTTGCGATAGACTCTATAACTGCAATATTAAAATATCTCCGACATAGTTACTTCCAATAATAGGAAAAGGTTATTGTTGTATATTTGTGTGAGGAAGGTATTTTCGGAACTAAACAAGCTAAATTTTTCAAAATAAACCCTTTACATGAACGAAACCGCGGATAGAGTTATAAAAAACTAAAGTAATTTCAAATAATATTTCAATTTATAGTACCTACACCATTACAAAGGAGTTTTTAGAATGTCAGACTGCAAACAATTCGTAGATAGTCGCACGCGTCCGGCCGTTGGGGACAGATGTTCGCACACCTGCCCATGACAGCTGAGCCCTAAGGAACTTGTCTTTATGTTCGCCCCTTCGCGAGGGGAACTTACATCCACTTATATCTCAAGATAGGGTCGATGATATTACGTGTTTCACTGAACATTTCTCATATTCCGTTTCTCATAGATCTGTTTAGATGTTATATTGATTTCTAGTTGATTTGATGATGACATACTTATGAGGAGAAGCCAGTGGTATATATTACGAAACGTGGCTTAAGACAATCCTTGGCTGAAAAGTAGCTCTATCTCTTTGAAATACGGAGACATGGACATAGATTTACTCGGAATTTGGTCTAGTCTTTGCTTTAACCACGTTTCGTTTAGAGAGATAAAGTCTTCTATAATTTTTCATATATTATTTGTAATGTGTACGAAGTACTGAGAAATTCTTTGGAGCCTCAATTGCACCAGTAGTCTTACTCATCGCATAATGACGTATGTCTGTGCGTGTGTGCAGAATCGTTATTCGCTCCAGAAAATAAGACAAAGCTCCCGAGACAATGTCGTCATTACTGGGAAAGCTCCAGCGCCGGGAATGCAGGCTGTTAGTGGCACATACAAGGGCGAATGGCACGTCTATCCCGACCTTCGCCATTCATCCTCACTCTGCATTCCTCAACCGTGAAAAGTCACACTGACAAATTGGCGAGATCTCCAAAATGTTCTCTCATACGGGTCGCCAACTGTCATTGTTTACTTCTCAAGGATTATCGCGTGTTCTTGACTTTCTATCAAGTAACGGATATTTATACCGGTTTCTTTCAGTCGTGTAAATTTTATTGTTTTCGACACAAGTTTCCGTTTAGAGGCTCGTAAACTGGCCTTTGTCCTACTTCCACTCTCTTATGCTTCGATGCAAATTGTAAACAGAATTGACGCAAATGTGAATCTCGAGGGATGTTAGTGGCTCTTTCAAAGACGTAATGAAGGCGTATGTCGGGCGAAATTCTGTTGGTTCATTACTAACCCGCACTGAATACTTAATTTCAGGATGTAGGCTTCGGGTCTCCGATCCCTCGAGGATAAATTGAGGGATGTCGAACATATATCTACTAGATTTACAGATCAGGAGCTTTGTTCAAATTATAGTTCAACCCTACGTCTACTGAATACTTACGGATTAATCAGTACTAATATATAAAGCAGAAGAAGTTGTTTGTTTGCTAGATCGCGCTAATGTATTTATCGTGATAATATATTTATATATCTCTCTTTATTATAACTCGCTCAGCAACTACTGATGCTTTAGTGTAAGGTTAGATAGAGCCTTTTTATTAAGATAGGTTAAAGCTAAGGCTTATCATTATGTTTAAAAATTACGTGTCACGTTGTTTGTTCGCGATGGACTCCCAAACAACCGATTTCAAATTTTATTTGCACACCGTGTGCAATTTGATCCAACTTGTAGGATAGGATAGCTTACATCTCAATTTATAGTCGCAACTAGCTTCTGCCCGCGACTTCGTCGGCGTGAAATAGTTACTTTAGGCTAACGCTTACTTGAGCTCATGATCTTAGCGTGATGATATATAGCCTATACCTTACCTCGATAAAATATTAAGCAAGCTGTGTTTACCTATAAGTAATTTGTACATTTAGTTTAAAAGCTTCAGATGCAACAATTGTATGTATAAATATAACAAATTGTTGGCGAACCTAAATAACTGATAGAATACAAAAATGCTATCTAACAAGCAAAGATTTTTTCAAATCGGACCAGTTGTTCCTGATATTAGCGAGTTATAATATTATCACGCTAAGACCAATCGCGGGTCAAAGTGAGTGTTAGCCCAAAGTAACTATTCAAAGCGGACGAAGTCGCAGGCAGAATCTAGTTAGATTATTCTGGTATTCGAAACATAGAAAATACTGTTATTTGTAAAGAGTAAGCATTCTAAACCACTCAAATATATTTCCCCGCCGACACTCCCACGCAAATCCCGAAGGAATTTGCTTTAAATTGTTAAGCGTCGGGACTTACCGAGTCGAATCGATAATCTTCGTGATTGAAATCTTTGTGAAATCTAAACCTATTCTAGATCTCTAATCTGTTCAAACAGGTGGCCTATCTCATCTCACCGGGAGTTAAGACGATCGTCTGATAATTGAATTGACTTCGATTGTGAGGGAATTTTAGTCATTTGATCTACTGTCATATTACAATTACTGGATGTGTTTGATATAATTTTTATTCAATTACTTATTAACGTGTCGGTGACCTTAAAAGTTATTCAAAAGTTGTCAACGTTATCATTTTAGAATCAACATAAAGCTGTCTAGAATGGAATTATTCATATGAATATCAATCAAGTAATCCGACCCGTTCAAGGCAAGTTCAAGACACTCATTTCAACAATTCGGTAGGTATACTCGTATGAATAAACCGAATTCTGTGTGTTTGGAAACCAATTTCAGGAATCCAATCCTTATATACGTAAATAATACATCTAACCAAATATATAAAGCTTGAGAGTATATTTATTTGTTGGTTTGCTTGCTTGTACATATGTATCGCGCGCTAATCTCAGTGTTCGACAGCCCATTTATCGAGGAAGGCTATATATCATCACGCATGGCAAGTTAACGTTAGTGCAAAGTACCTAACTATTCCACGCGAACGAAGCTAGTCTTTTTAAATGGTCCGTGTACCCACTTTTGCGGTATGCAAATCACTAAAAAACCTCACGCAGATTCTCCTTATCGAAATTACTAGGTAGGGCCGTGGTGGCCTTGAGGTTTGAGCGGTCGCATGCTACGCAAGCGACGCAAGTTCGAATCCCAGCGGGGCCTGTGATTTCACACCACGTGCTTTACGGTAAAGGAAAACATCGTGAGGAAACCTGCATATTTCTGAGAAGTAATTCAATGACTTATGTAAAGTGTCTGAGACGGCGATGGACTCACCATCTGTCACGTTGGCACTTAATCATCTTCGGTGAAAAGTGGGTGTTGTGATTACAACACCTCTGCCTACCACTTCGGGGAACACAGGCGTGAGCGTGAATACATGTATGTATATATGATGTTGAAATGTCAATCATAATATTACAGAGTTAAGTTTCAAAGTTTAAGTGTTCATTAGTTGTACATTAATTAGGTATTGATATGGCCTCGAGACATGAAGCACAACAAAATGTTGAGGATTCAGAACTGAAAGCGTTAATATACCTGGATTGAGTTTAACAAAGGTATACGTAGGTATAAAGTATACTACGTAGGTAGTTGATTAGTTTCAAGGGCACGTCCTTCAACTACTCAGTGCCACAAGCATAGGTTTTGACATGTTTTTACGTTAACGATATCGCTGAAGTATTTCTTCATTTTGTATGGGAACGTTAAAAAGCGCCCCAAGCGGTGAGTGTAGGAAGTTTTACGTCTCAATACAAAAAATGCGCAAAATGTAAGGTGAAGCGACGTTCAAACATCGTCACTTGTGCGTTTTAGCGTGGCTGAAAATGTGTTGATACTTGTTCGGAGGCTTGTGGTTGAATGTCGAAGATGGCGGATCAACAAATTGCATCCTCAGAACGATAGGGACGAAACAATTTTTTTTTAAATACTTTATTATGTTAAAATCAAAAAACAGACCTCTCAAATGTTGTGTTGTGTATTTCGAATAAAATATATAAAAATATATATATTGTTTAATATTAATCGACAATGTTATTTCACTTTTTCATCTTCAAATGAAAAAGTAATTTTTTTGTTATATACACATGCTCACGCCTGTATTCCCCGAAGGAGTAGGCAGAGGTCTTGTAATAACAACACCCACTTTTCATCTGAGATGATTAAGTGCCAATGTGACAGATGGTGGGTCCATCGCCGTCTCAGACACTTTACATACGTCCTGGAATTACTTCTCAGAAATATGCAGGTTTCCTCACGATGTTTTCCTTCACCGTAAAGCACGTGATGTGAAATCACTGTACATAAGCTTTTTTAGAAAAACTCATTGGTACAGGCCCCGCTGGGTATCGAACTTGCGTCGCTTGCGTAGCAGGTGACTGCTCAAACCTCAAGGCCCCCACGGCTCTTTTTGTTATATGATAGATTATTTTCATTTGAGATTTCAAACTTGTTCCCATAATGTGTGCAATGGTTCATTAAGACTCCACAGCAAGTCGGTCAGTCGAGTGTGTTCTCGGCCATTAGCAATTAACGCTAATTAAAACTGCCGCTCCACATGTATGATATCTGAACATTCATACAAGTATGCATTTATCATCACGAACGAAATGTATTGTTCCTACTGTTCTCTTTATCCGCTAATTTTTCTTAAACTGGATGACTAATAATGATTTATTGTGGTTCACTATTGACCATTAGTTATAATAGTATCGAGTTTAACGTTAAGTTTTATGAATCTACTAGCGGACGTCCCGCGGTTTCACCCGCGTAGTTCCCGTTCCCGTGGGAGTAATGGGATAAAATATAGTCTTTGCGACTATAATTTGAGATTTAAACTATCCTATCTCTCAAGTTGGATCGAACTGCACATGGTGTGCGAATTTTATTATAATCCGTTAAGTGGTTTAGGAGTCCATTGAGGACAAACATTGTGACACGAGATTTATATATATTAAGATATTAATTACTAGTTGCGGTTACCCCGCGTAGATTTCATTCCCACGGAACCCTTTTTTGAACTTTTTTGAGATAAAAGTAAGCCTAAGTTACTCCTTGTAACATTAGCTATCTGTCAGTGAAAGTCCCGTTAAAATCAGTCCCGCCATTTCAGAGATTACCCGGAACAAACAGACAGACAGAGATTTTTTAAATTCATTACCTATATACTTTCATATGCATTTAGTGAAACGCTTTTATTTTGGAATTACAGAAATAGAAATAGAAATAATATTTATTCACATGAAATATGGTACAAAGGTGTTATTAAAAGTTACAAGAATCACATATTTCACCGAATTTTAGGGCATGTAAATATTCAATTTTATTTATCTGTATAGATTATATTCCTTGTCCTGTGTATTTCTCTTCGTCTATGTTTTGTTTTGCGTTTGTTTATACCATCATTAATTGAAGCCGCTGAATCGATCTGGATAAAAATTTGAAAATATCTTATGAGGTCTACTTCTAATGTATTTTCATTATAAGCAAGGGATATGTGCTCATCAGGTTCATTTTCATCGGCTGACCAGTAGATCTAAAAAGGCCACTTTGGGAGAATCATAATGTGATCCGAATACGATTCATCATTAAAATGCCAAAATGGTCACTTAGGTGCAATTCATATTATGATTCACGAATGAATACAATAATTGTAGATGTTTGTCCCTAACTAACTTTTTATGATGCTATTTGTGGACCATTTTAGGAATCTTCATGAGATGGTGTGAAACAGGTGAATTGCGAAATATTAATCATTCGTAAATCATAGTATTACTTGCACCGTTTTGTCATTTCGATGATGAATCATATTCGGATCACATTATGATACTCCCAAAGTGGCCTTTTTAGACCTACAGAATTATTTATGAATTCAAAATTAAAAGCATACTGCTATGAAGGTAAGTATCCTAAAGCGTTCCCAAAAATCTGAAGAAAAAAAAAATACAAAATGACCTTTCATCCGCGTGTACGTGTTTATTTATTTTTTGTATGTTTCCAGTAATAGATCTAATTGTTATCTCGCTATTAATGTTCATGATAAGTGTGTCATACGTGTGCTGTTTGACTAATTAACGAAGTCTCTAACGACAGGCGTGTTTTACCCGAGCTTCAATTGACACGTGACTCATGTACCTTATGACTACTTTCAATACTAATTACGTACGTTATTTTATCCATAACAATGTATTTGTACCTACTTACATATTATTTATATTCAGTTAAATCCTCTAATTAAAAAAAAAAATGTATTTCGTGTGCGTATAAATAGGTGTCATAAATATTGATATTTAAACGAATTAACTATAATTATTTTTTACCAGCATTAAAAAGTGTATAAATAAATAAATAACAATAAATCTTAATTGACCAAATTATTTTAAAATTATTATTAATAAACATATTTATAAATTAAAAGATAGAATAGTTGATTCGTTGATATTATTTCAAAGTCCCCACACATAATATTCGCTCACTTTCTAAAGCAAGGTAAATGCACTCATTGCATCAATTACTACAAAAATTAAATAAGGGAATATTATTGTAACTTACAGCTGGACACATGGCACTCGTTCAGCACACACTGGTAGATAACCCAGGATTCCAGTTCGATCATCGTAGACGCGGTCATTTTAATTACTCAAAAATATTACACAGTCAACAATCCAAAGCTAAATTCCGTCTGTTCTCTCAAATATCACTAAAACCTTTCACTCTGTAGCTGTAAATGTTGTAAGCCATTGATTTTATGTCAATGTTTTTAAAAACAAATTTTGTAAATACACGCGCGACAGGCAACGAGGATCGGACACTTGTTTTGATAGGTCGCCCACGTAAGTTCACAGGCAGAATGATTTGATTGGACCTTCGAGCCATATCGGCCCGCCCGACAGGAACCCGGAAATTTGAGGCGGTGTTGCCAAGTTCAGTATTGCACACACCCCACATTAAATAAAAGAACGTTGTAAATCATTATAAGTATGTCCAACGAATTAAACAGGGAAGTTAAATATAGTACATTGTCATCTTAATGCAACCGAAATATGTATTCTACATCAATCAGTAAATACATAACACATGCTCACGCCAATATTCTCCGAAGCCCGCAGGGGCAGGCAAAAATGTACTTATAGTACACCTACATTTTGCCTGTTATCTTTAAATCTCATGTCACAGCGAGCTTATTGCCATAAACCGGGCCCTAATCTGGATCCCGGGCTGTTACTGTGAAATTACAGATTTAAAATCTCAATAACTTTGCCGTCATCTGCAGACGGTGAAGTTATATATTTTATTGTACCTGAAATAGAGACCTAGGTGTTCCTTTTTAGGAAAATAATTATGAACTAGGCGCTTATATATCATTTAAAATGTAAAATAGCTTCTTTTAAAGAAAAAACATTAGCAAAATAAGTTCACCAATTATCTGTTATATAAAAAATATTGTCTGGAGAACCTAGCCATTAAACTTTTTTCGATATTTAACCATTTTTATTGGAAGTTTCTTGAAGTGGCAACATAAATCCATAGACAGCATGCTGTGACATAGAGCATAAATGCAATTTAAATCGATTATATTAGTAATAAGTAATTCATTCTCATTATCTTAAATTAAACTAAACCAAAATACTGCGTTCATTTATATGTATTTAAATCATATCTGATCAAATCAATAGTATGTTTTATTTGCTTCAGAACTTATTACTCTATAGTAATAAGTTTAACAATATTCAGAATAATATCAATACCTATTTATTGATATTATTCTAAATATTGTTAAACCCAATTAAAACAGGAGATTTTGATTCACTGAAATATTTTCAATTATTTCAATAAATAATTATGTTAACCGATTGATCCAAAACTGATTACTGATTTAAACTATGTAACAATATGGGTCTTAATTTCTTCAGTATAAACTACCCATAAGTATCCATAAAGTGAATATTTTAAGAACCTATTAACAAAATACATGAACACTTTGAATATTTATCGATAATATTATTCAATCCGAATTCGAAATCCGAGTGAAATGTTTTGCACATCACTTTGCGACTGTTTGAAATGTCAAAATGATGACAGACAGGTTGTCAAACTGTCAGTGTGTAATGTATTGTCTTTGCTTTCTCACAAGTGTTGCCGCGCAGTAGAGAGTGGTTTATTTGTAAATATTGTTTCGTTTGTAAATAACGAAAGTGCTTTTATGGTTTTCCCGTCGAAATTGTGTTTTTGTAATATTGTTTCGGTGTTTTATGGATAACAATAACTACATAAACAGCTATCGAAGCAGAGGTGAGTAAAACATTGGATGTGAACAGTTGTTTTGGCAAGTAATTTGTATGCAAATTTTACTAAGTTGTCTATATATTGGTTTCAATGCGTGTCGTAATTGTTTTATAAAGCTTGGCATTGTCGTTTGGATTGGATTCTATATAGATTTTTACTTCAACCTCGTAACCTTGAACGAACGCAGTTAGCACGCAGTGTCTTCCATCCGAACGTCCAAATTAATACCATATGACCTTTCCGACGCCCAACACTGTTTATAAATAAGGCTAAGCTGTTTATTTATTACTTAAATATGCCAACTCATTTAACTTCTTTTAAAGTTATGTATATTTTGCATTCCAGTAATGATATCAGTTACTATTTATAAACATTAGCTTCTTGTATGCTCATTAACAATCACCATCACTTCTTAAATGCGTGATATGATTAATAACAACTTTTAATTAATAGCTAGCTTGATTTCTCATACAAACTATTAACCCCCATTCAACTCCCTTAGGAGAGGAATTACGAAATACCTTTCTTAATGTATACCTACATCTCACCAAGAACACACAGAAAAATCTGACAAGTGACTGTGGAACAGTAATTGATCATAATTTTTACGTTAACTTAGGTAAATTTTCTACTGTTTTTTTTATATATATAGACAAATATAACATTTCTAAACCAGTCCAGAGTAAACTTTTCATAATACAAGACAATGTAGCACTCTATACAGTGTATACATTCAGGCCTCAGTAATTTACAAGTCACATGATACTGTAATGTATACTCTGCAGACATATTCAATTGTGCAAACTCTTTATACAGTATAATAGGTATATACACTCTTTATACTATGTCTAGGCACCTGTTATGCATAAGTATATAAGAAAAGTGCTTATAACAAGAGGGCATGTACTGAGTTATTGATGCAGTTATTAAACAGATGGTTATTTTCTATATATTTTTACTTCGTTTATAATTTTTAAAGATAGACAATGTGTATAACTACATAGGTAATAAGTAATATTTAGGTGTTTATATAATTACATTAAACTGATTAATAAAAGAAACCGCAACGAGATTTATTTCAGTACCCCTTGAAGGGTTCAAGGTTATGCAAATGTATTGGGATTGCGAATTGAAAAATCTGGTGAAAATTTAAATACATACTATCTTCAGCAAAATGTAAATCTGTTATTGGCTTACGAATTAGGCATCTGGGAATGTGGTTGCTGTTAGGTGGCGGTCCTAGTGGCCTTTATCCTCCATGTATATGATTTCTTTTAGTAGAGTATATTTTTTTAAGCTGTGTGATTTGTTTGAATAATTAAATCATAAACTACTGCTAAGAAAAACAATCTTTATACCTTTATGATATTCATATTCATAATTACTATATCAATTAAGTCAATAATGTTCATTTAATGATTCCAAATTGGATCTCTCACCTCAAGACATGGTAGATGATTCATTAATTAATCTCACTATGCAAAATGTAATTTTTTTATCAACAACCAGCTATGTTATTCTGTAAGGTTTCTCGAGCATCCATTTCAGTCATAGGGAATTGATACCTGTGTATCAATTTCCTATATATACATGGATGATAAAGATCAATGACATATCTTTTAAAATGACACTCGACTTCGAGTGCGACACTGAGACACCTTACAGAATAAATGCTGGGGCCAATGAGCTCGAATTGCAATGATAGTTCATCCGTGCTACAGTGACAGACTTATACACGTCATATACATCTGTCTCATAATATAAATTGAGTAAATATAAACTATCATGGCAATAGAGGTCATGGTAAGGCTCTAGGTCGGAGCTAGATTCTAACCTATAGTAAGAAACTATACTGTTTTTCAAATTTCTATTAAAGTTGGCACACCATTTTAAGCATTGTAGGTTTATACAGGTGTGTGAGTAAAACATATTCTTGCTTAATTAAGTTAGCCTAAAATGGATGGATGACAAATCAAACAATGGGTTAAATGTTTCATATAGCTACTAGTTGAGCCAGTTTCAATCGCGTAAAATATTCATTAACATCTTTCTGCTCATAAATAAAGATTTTTCAGAACATTCCTCCATCCCTTTCATTACCCTTAGGGATAAATTTCGAGAAGAAATTTCAAGAATCATCTCTTTCCACGCCACGGACGTCACGCGGTCTCACCCGCGTAGTTCCCGTTCCCGTGGGAGTACAGGGATAAAATAAAGCCTATGTTACTTGCTGATGATGTAGCTTTCCAATGATGAAATAATTTTTGAAATCGACACAGTAGTTTTTGAGTTTATTCATTACAAATATACACACAAAAATACAAATCTTTCCTCTTTATAATAATAATAAATAATAATAATAATAATCTTTATTACCAATAGTTATAACAAAATATTTTTACATTACCAATGGGCCCCACACTAGGAAATTCCTGTATCGTGGGGACCGGTTCACAATATATGAGTCACACAAAAAAAAACGTAACATCTTGTAGTAGCAGACAATAACAGCAAATGTACACTTCTTAAAATGTCTACTTTATATTGGTATACTCCTATTTAGTAAATAATGAAGGAAAGGAAAATAGTATAATAGTAGTGTAGATCTAGTTTGTGAAACAGGAGGTCTATCATCATCAGTTTAAGCAGAGTATATTTAGAACTTCTGAATTAAGAAGTTCTCAATATGTCCTATATAAACGATCATAGTTGGCGCCCTGGACGAACCTACCTGAAGCCTGAGCAAGCCATAGATCGCAAGGGATTAAAGAGGGAAGGGAGACCTCTGCACAGCATTGGGACACATAGTGCTCATAATAAATAAATAAATAATCTGAAATAGACATAACGCTAACTTTATCCTTCAGCTGTTGTATGTAACTAATCCTTGGTCTCCCTCTTCTTCGCTTTCCTTCTATATTCCCTTCTAGGATGTTTTTAATGAAAGTGTCATATCATAATAGGTGTCCAATCATCCTGTTTTCTTCTACTCATATAATACATATATTATCTCTAATGTAGGAATGGAACCACAAACAATGATATCTCTTTTTAAACAAGTTCAATAAAATAACAACTAACATAGTTATTTTCTTTCTTAGTTAGGTAGTATGTATAGCAGGTCAATATTCTTTGTAAATTAACACAATGACATGGTTAATTATTCCATTACTAATGATTAATTAATGTAATTTGTTGAAATAGCTTGATGCTCACTGCTGTAGGTACTTAGTGTCTTAACTACAAACCTTAAAAACTTTGATTCAAATAGAAAATTTACTTAATATCTTCACGCATTCTTAAAATTGGTATGTTAATTGTTTAAGGCATTTATCACCATCATACAAGCATAATTTAAGGGCCATGGTGGCCTTGGGGTTTGACCAGTCGCCTGCTGCGCAAGCGACGCAAATTCGAATTCCGACAGGGCCAAATAGTTTTTTTAAAAACTTATGTACAGTGATTTCACCTCACGTGCTTTACGGTGAAGGAAAACATCGTGAGAAAACCTGCATATGTCTGAGAAGTACCTAATTCAAAGACGTATGTATAGTGCCTGTGACGGCGATAGACTTACCATCTGTCACGTTGGCAATAATCTTCGGTGGAAAGTGGGTGTTATTACAACGCCCCTGCTTGCCCCGGGAAATACAGGCATGAGCATATGTACGTATCCGTATTCATTTATTTCATGTTAATGAAAAATAAATATTGGTTAATAAGCGTGCTATAACTTCTATGTAGGTATACGGTAACTGCTTAACAAGTACCATTTAAGGGATAAAAATGATCACTTCCATAACAACAAACACCTATCATTAGGTATTGATAACGTTATCAGCTAATGTTATGCGTCACTCCATTACTCATATGTGCCGTGCAAATATCTTTATGTGTACTATTAAACTGAAAAGTAGTTCATAAATATATTGATAAGATATCTGATAGATAAACAAAACAAAAAATATATTTTCGACAATTTTTGTAAATATATCCAATAATATAGAGGCAACTTCAATATGTCTACATTAGATTCTACTGCTGGACAATACTGGACAAAAGCCTCTTTTAAGTGCCCATAGTGCGCGACAGTACTCGGTCGTTAGAATTTCACATACAAAGGGACTCTGCCACCTTCTTTAGGTCATTCTACATCATATGTCCTATGATGAGATAAGATTCTTTACTAACATTATGTTACTAAAAATATATTAAGCTATGATTACAGTTGCATGTATCGAATGCACAACTGCCACCTTTGTTTTAAAAAATTCAAAAATGTCGCTACATTATTTTGAATTTCAAATTCAATTTCAATTTATATAAGACTTGATGTTGAACATTATACCTATGTATATCTATAAAGATAAATAAAATTGAAATGTCTGTTTTTCATTCCCAAACTTTCACTAAATGCATATGTAAATATATACGGTATTAACATTTTAAAAAATCATTTTTTTTCCGTCTGTCTATTTGTTTCGGCTAATATCTGAGACCTGGATTTCAACGGGCTTTCAGCGGCAGATAGCTTATGTTACAAAGTGTAACTTAAAAAGGTTCCGCGAAATAAAGCTACTCCTGACATTAAGTCAACACGGGTGAAACCGCGGAGAACAGCAAGTATAAAATAATATGATAGTTTCTTGAAAGTAATCGAGAACTTTTCAGCTGCCTAGTTAAACAATTAACAATACACATGCGACGTTGGGACCGTATTAAATGTCGCGTCACGTGAACATAGGCCCGTGAACTAACAAGTTCAATGAAACTCGGGCCAATAGCCAATATAACTTTCTCCTCGAGACTCACGTACTAAAAGAACTGTCGCTAATGTAATTACGAGTAGGTATATATTGCTACTCACAGAATGTAAGCCGTGGTGGCCTTGGTGTTTGAACAGTCGCTACGCAAGCGACACCAGTTCGTATCCCAGCGAGCCTGTACCAATGAGTTTTTCTAAAAAACTTTATGTACAGTGATTTCACACCACGTGCTTTACGGTAAAGGAAAACATCGTGACATGTCTGAGAAGTAATTCAAAGACGTATGTATAGTGCCTGAGACGGTGATAGACTCACCATCTGTCACGTTGGCACTTAATCATGTTCGGTGAAATGTGGGTGTTGTTATTACAACAACTCTAGCTACCCCTTCGGGGCATACAGTCGTGAGCATATGTATGTGTCACGGAATGTAGAAAAACGGTTTACTTGCAATATTTACCACTTGATTTGATTCGAATCGACAAACTGTATTACCGGTATGGATAGTTACTTACCTTGTGCGTAATCGATAATTGAAACGTATTGAATGAAATAGCTAGATTTTTCTATGGATACGTTGAAAATGATTTATTCAGTATAGGCCCTGGTAAGGCACTTATGAACGTTGAAGAACTGAACATCAATTCGGAAACTCAGCTTACATGTGTAAGTAATTCTGTTATTAAATTCGAGTTTTAATTCATATCCATACTACTACTAGTTCATATCCATTACCTTCTAATATTGCTAAAGTTTCTTATTACCATATCCCAACTAAATACATGAACTGATTGCAGTGATATTGAGACAGAAATGGCTACTATGATCATAAACATAGAGAAGAAGACGGAGGTCCCTGACCTGTACCTTAAACCTGTCTGTCCCTGTTAGCAATCGAACAACTTTGTCAATCATTACAGGTCAGTCAGAAGCCTAAGAAAGTCCGTAATTTAACTTAGGTCACCCCGTATGAGAGATTGCGAAGGTCAAATTTCAACCGCTTCGTTTTGAGATCACCAGCCATATTGGGTTTAATTTCCACACAATAACCAGGGTCTAAGAATTTGGCTATGGTATCCCATGTCGTAAGAGCCGACTAAAAGGGGGTCGGAGGGCCCGCTTTCGGTGGTCGGGGTTGGAGCTCTTACCGCCGAGCTGCGGGCCCGGGAATGTGGCTTGCACAGCGAAGTCTCCAGGAGCGGCGAAACAGCCGCTAAGGCGATTCGCCCCGGCAAAGTACGAGGGGACACCGATATGATCTATCAGAGTACCCGGGCCCCACTAAGCACGGTAGATGGCCACCGGGGGGGTTTTAGTGCGGTAAGAATCCCACATACCCCGACGTAACTGGCCCAGGTCTTGACGGTTTCCACCTCGACATTAAAAAAATAAGG
The DNA here is from genome assembly GCA_929442735.1 of Watsonalla binaria. Classification (NCBI taxonomy): domain Eukaryota; kingdom Metazoa; phylum Arthropoda; class Insecta; order Lepidoptera; family Drepanidae; genus Watsonalla; species Watsonalla binaria. The sequence continues at coordinate 8,245,886 of OV838932.1, forward strand.
CCGTAATATCATTGGCATAAGCCCAAGGCGATTATGATGGTTTGAAGTTGAACCCTGAAAACCGACACTTTTGTTTTGCAGACCACATCAACATCTATTACCTACATACTAGTAATAAAATCCCGTGGGTCTATTTCTATATCCTCGTAACGGATACATACATTATTATTCTAAGCCTTCGTTTATCAGCTTACCGTTAAACGGGTTTAAAAATTACGTGACCCAAAAATGTTCATGCAAATATATCTAGGCCGTGTAATTTTGAAAATATACAGTATCTTGAGAACTATTTATATCTTTAAAATGGACACGGGCGGATATTAGGTTTCGTCAATCGTGTCTACATGATTTTATCGCTCGAGTTTGATTAGTTGATTAAGTTTGTGAATTAAGATTATACATGTATTATTCACAGGCTGATAAAGATTTTACAAATTTGGCAAAGTTCGCAAACATAAGCAGTTCTCGGTTAGTCTGCAAGCAAGTTTATTTTGATTTGACGACTACAGTCACACCAATTTTTTAATGAATGGCTTTGCAAAGCCGTGATTAGACTATTACCGTAACTTATACTTTGAAAGAGTACCCGTCTGTTTGTGAAGAACGTTTTCAAAGCTATAATACAGCTGAATTTGATATATCTATGGGTACGTCTAACCCTGAGGGAGGACAAATGTAGACAAAGGTATGCCTAACCTTTTGTAAGGAAAACTCATTTAATTCCATGCGGACACATACTAGTCTATACATCTATATCTATATATATAAAAGAAAGTCGTGTTAGTTACACTATTTATAACCCAAGAACGGCTGAACCTGAATTTTTGAAAAACTAATACTTAATCAACTTTTAGCCTTTTTTAATGAACATAATTTGATGCACACTAAACAATACGCCATCACAAAGGGTCGCTCGACTACCGATGCAGGTATCGAGCTCATTAGAAAAATTCTTGAAGCTTGGGAAGCTTCACAGGATGCTCTAGGTGTATTCTGTGATCTATCTAAAGCCTTTGATTGTGTGCACCATGAAACGTTGATCAGGAAGTTAGATCACTACGGTGTAAGAGACCTGGCTCTAAAACTTATATCTTCATATCTAAGTAATAGAATACAAAAAGTCGATATACATGGCGTAACATCTCCGGGGTGCCCAGTAGAGATGGGTGTTCCACAGGGTTCAATTCTTGGTCCGTTTCTCTTTTTAACTTATATTAATGATTTACCTTACATGGTAAGCAATAAACACGATATTGTATTATTTGCTGATGATACATCTCTGATTTTTAAGATAGACCGGCAAAAAGCTAACTTTGACGATGTGAATAATGCTCTCTCTGACGTAGTACATTGGTTCAGCGCTAATAACTTAGTACTCAATAGTAAAAAAACTAAATGTGTCAAGTTCACTATGCCAAATGTGAAACAAGTGCAAACCAATGTACTTATCAACGACGAAGTGTTGGACCTTGTTGAAACAACAGTTTTCCTTGGAGTTACATTGGATCATAAATTGCAATGGGGGCCCCATATAGCTGGATTGTCGAAAAGACTCAGTTCTGCAGCATTCGCAGTAAGGAAAATTAGACACCTAACTGATATAAACACAGCTCGGTTGGTCTATTTTAGTTATTTCCATAGTGTTATGTCTTATGGCATCCTTTTATGGGGAAATGCTACAGACATCAGTTCTATCTTTGTGCTGCAGAAACGTGCTGTTCGTGCAATCTATAAACTCAAATCTAGAGATTCTCTCAGAGAGAAGTTTAAAGAAATAGGGATAATGACTGTGGCATGTCAATACATATTTGAAAATTTGATATATGTAAGAAAGAATATAGATAGTTTTATGCACAATATAAATACACGCAAGAGGGATAAACTCCGTGTCCCTGTGACTAGACTGCACAAAACTAGTAACTCTTTTGTGGGGCAAAGTATACGCCTTTTCAATAAACTACCATTAAAAATGTGTGAACTACCATTTTTAAGTTCTAAGGCAAGCATCAAACAGAAACTTTGTGAAAAAGCATATTATAGTGTAACTGAGTATATTGATGATAGCCAAACAGGGCAATGAGTTGCTCACTCTTCCATTGAAATGTACTTAAACAACCCTATGTATATAGAAGGGACACATGTAAAAAAAAAAAAACCGGGGAGTTTGTTTCGCCGTTTCTTCTCCTGACAGGCTTACTTTTGGAAACGGTAGTAAATTAACTTAAGTTAACGTAAGAAAAATGACGTTCAATAAGTGTTCCAAGTGTCCCTTATATTGAATAAAACTTTTTGATTTGATTTGATTTGAACCGATTTGGCTCAAAATTGGTGGAGAGGAGAAGGACATAGGATACTATATCCCGGAAAATGTATACATACAGATAAAAAAAAATTAAGTGTCTGTTTGTAATTTCAAATTAACAGCTTTTCACTTAATGCATATTAAAGTACAATGTAAGGTACATACATCAAAAATAAAATTGTAACATTTTCTCTGTCTGTCTGTCTAACTGTTTGCTCCGGGTTAACTCTGAAACGTCTGGACCGATTTCCACGGGACACAAGGAGTAACTTAGGGTTTTATTTTTTTATTTTTAGGTTGGGGTTCCGTGAAAAAAATCACCCATAAAATTAAGTCAACGCGGGTGAAACCGCGGGGCATAACTAGTATATGAATAAAACTGAAATGTCTGTTTGCAATTTCAAATTAACAGCTTTACACAAAGCATAGTTTATATACGGTACTCACGTAAAAAAACAATTTTAAATAGTTTTCTCTGTCTGTTTTTTCCAGCTAATCTCCGAAACAGCTGGACCGATTTTAACAGGACTTCCACTGACAGATGTTACAAGAAGTAACTTATCCACATTTATTTACATACAAAACATGTTAGCTCGAACCTTTTTTTTTTTTTTTTTAACGTGGAGAATCCGCTATGGATACACCAACCGCCGCGGGGGCAGCGGAAGGGTTATGTCGGACTCACACCGACTAAACTCCACGGTGTTCCTCCAAGTCGCTAAGTGGGGGGGGGGGTGGATACGTCTTCACATGCTTCGCCGTGACCCCCCCAATGTTAGCTCGAACCTACCTATTGCAATTGTATGTAATGAATCAATAATTTTTAAGAAATGAATTTTACATTTGTACATGACAACGCGTTACCTCAAGAGCTTAAATATTACTATCACCCGTTCCAGCCAATCCTACTGCTTTTCCCCAAGGAAATTCTATATTTATCCTGACTGCCTTGCCCAGTTCGTTCAATAATAGATAACATCGCTACTATTTATCAGGTAATTGATTAGCTTAGCAAACAGCCAGTAACAATCCCCGCTAAAATGTTATCCGGAACGAAATCGGCGCAATTGTTGGCTTCCACATTAGTCGGTGTTTGGTCTAGCTAAGGAAATGGTATCGGAAATACGCTCCCGTTAGTACTTAGCACAAGGAGTAGGTGAATGTCCACACAATAGTAATATACTACATCCATACGTATCTATCTATAAAATAATCCTTGAATTATTGACAGAAGCACGAGAACAGCCAACTAAGGACCGGATTTAGAGATGTTTCATGAGTAAGAGCTGATTAGTGCAGGGAAGGAAGAAACGAAAGGAGCAGAAACTATTGAAATGATATCCCTAAAAGGCTGGGAAGGTGTGCCCGAATTTCCGTCACGCCACGACCCAATTCTTATAGACACATCACTAATTTATCTATTGACATCTAAAGCTTCAGAAACCCATTTTGGAATTTCATTCGGCTCGTCCAAGTAGATAAATTTGGAATACAATTAGATCCTGATCCAACAGCCATTTAAGGCAATGTTGTGCTTAGTATCTAGTCACTACAAGGTGATCGTTGTTTATGGTCGGCGCAAGTGTAAAAACGTGACGTATCGACTATCGACACAGCCTAAATATAGTTATAGAAAGGAAGATTAAGATATAGAAAGGAAGATTAAGATATAGAAAGGAAGATTAAGATATAGAAAGGAAGATTAAGTTTATGTCTTTTGACTCAAACTTTTTGCCACGTGCTACTTACTGTTGCCTCACCTTGATGACGTCAACAGTCCCGAACCAGTTGGGCACTTCAAGATTTGACCCTTTACCCTTTAAGACGTTTTCTTGCAAATTTTGTCCACGAGGCGTAAAATAAAAAATGAATTATTATAAAACTACGAAATTAAGTAGTGTGGCTATTGGTATTAGCAATGGGCTTATATCATTTACATTTAGAAAGTTAAGCTAATGGACCAGCTGAAGCAAGTGAAACTTCCAATATTATCTATATTTCACGTTTCATAACTACATAATTATCATTTTTAAAAACAAAAGTTATAGCAAACAACCGAGATACATTACATTTACACGAAATGATTGCAAAAACTTTACTTATCTGTACATCTATACAGATAAATAAAATTGAAGTGTCTGTTTGTAATTCCAAAATAGCAGCTTTTCACTAAATGCATATGAAAGCATTTACGGTACTGACTTAAAAAAAACAATTGTCAAAAATGTTTTGAGTCTGTCTGTTAAATTAAAAAAAATTGTAAACCGTATTAATTTACAATTATTTATCCGTATATATTCTCCGCTATGATCTTTCGTACGAATATAAGTGTGTAGTTATTCACCTGAGAGGTGTGAAACGGCGTCAAGCCTATATATGGCATGGTCGGTCGCTCTGTATTGCGCATTAACACTACGTCACAAATACATGCCTGCCAAGTGCGGCATATTATAGCGAATTTACCGAGGAAATCCCTTGGGTTGTATTGTATTTATCATTATATATCATGTAAATGGCCGTCATACCAGAAAATTAAAGGCCAACGGGGTTTTGTCCTTGAAAACGATGAGCACGGCCGCTGGACGACGCGAAACTTCATTATGGTCGTCAATCTATATACATCTATACGGATAAATAAAATTTAAGTGTCTGTTTGTAATGCCAAATAAACAGCTTTTCATTAAATACATATGAAAGCATGCATGATGCTGATATAGAAAAACCAATTATATTTTTTTTTCTCTGTCTGTCTTATTTGTTCCAGCTAATCTACGAAACAGCTGGACGGATTTTGACGGGACTTTCACTGGCTGATAGATAGAAAGCTGATGTTTCAAGGAGTACTTAACTGCTTTGATTTAAAAAAACAAATTAGGGATCCGCGGGCACAGCTAGTTTTATATTATAAAATTTAAACATCAAAGCTAAGAAGATAGTAAGACGCCACTGCTACAACGATAGTATGTCGTAAATTAGATCACTTTCTAGTATATATTTTCTTTTACCTTCAATACAACTTTCTCAAAACGTTACTCAGCCAATCTACGATAGAGTTCTCAGCATGTGGACATCAAATATTGATACCTCCGCAAGCGCAATCAAAAATTGATACGAACTCGTCTTGAACTATAAAGCATTTATTCCACATCGGCTACCGAAACAGACAATAGTCATATAAATGGCGGCCATTTCAGGAAAAGAATACCTCAGACTACCGCTTAATTTGGCCAGAGTATTTGTCGGTTCGTTAAAAGTTGACCTCGTATTGGCCTTTGGTTCTTTAAATCTTTTCAACGGACATACATTTCCTAATGTACCTTACTGTGCCGAATTAAGCACAATTAGGCATTCATGAATCCAGCCACTCTTGCCTTATTCGACAATGTGGCATGGCTTTGAAAAAAATTGACTAAATGCGAGTCGCACACGGCGCAAGCAGCGTACCATCTATACAGATAAATAAAATATAAGTGTGTGTTTGTAATTCTAAATTTTTCAAACAGCTTTTCACAAAAAACATATGGAAGTAGGTATATACGGTAATGACATAAAATGATTTGTTTTTATTTCTGTCTGTCTGTCAGTTTGTTCCGGTTGACTTTAAAAGGGACTTTCATTGACAGGTAGCTGATGATACAAGGAGTAACTTAGGCTACGTTTATTTAAAAAATAAATACCTACCTGCGATATTAAGTCTACGCGGGTGAAACCGCAGGGCATAGCTAGTTATCTATAAAAACGGCAAAGATATCACATTTGTTGTATGGGACTTAAATGATTATTTTATTCCGTGTTTAATTAAATATATCATCTTTAATGAAATACATCATCTGTGAAAATTTCCGCAGTCTCACTATCACGGGTCCTGGGACCTTACCATAACCTCTTATTGCCATGATTTACTTTTATTATGAGACAGATGTATATGACGTGTATATATCTGTCACTGTCACACAGCTGAACTAACATTGCAATAAGAGTTCATGGTTGGGCCCCTGATATACAGCCTGGTGACCGACGGACAACGGAGTCTTAGTAATAAGGTACCATTACCCTTTGGGTACGGGACCCGGAAATGTTGAAATGTTTTTGATTTTGAACTATATAGTTGAGCTATAAAATACAAACGTTACATTGTCTAAAAAAAATTCTGTTGTCGTTTTCTTATCCAATTAATCTTTGAACGAGATAAATGAACAATGTATTACCATTTGCGCGTCATTGGTGTACTGATTAGATATTCTAATAAGGTTTATTATTCCGTGTTTAAGTATGGTAATAACGACAAGGCCTCAAGAGCTCTTCCGACTTCATACAAACAAATACACGAGTATATCGTGAATCGGTCACTTCGGATTGGAGATTCCAATTTATTTAAAACCACACGTGGGAGGACGACGTGTCATTATTGCTCACGTATTTATTTCTGGCCCCAATTCGTCATTTTAGATGTTGGCAACACTCTTTGTAAACAATTTTTTTTACAGATAAAATCATATTTTATTCCTTGTTTGTTTTTTTATGAGATCGCATTTAACTTCAAACAACCTAGGGGATAATAGACATTATTTATATCCTACTTGCTGAGCCTCGGCGTCGTTCGTAATATGAATCGAGTTCGACTCTATACAGAGATTATCGAGAATATATCATCTCCCTGGCTTTATCCCATGTATCAACCCGATTTGTCTGATCACCTGATTTTATACGAAGCGACTGCCATCTGAACTTCGTAACCCCTTTTATGAGGAAAACTATAATCTGGGCTAAACCAGTTGTCAAACTCTCTTAGGCGTCGGACTGACATGTAAATTTTGCAAAAGATTTTAATTTCGCGACCGGGACCGACGGCCTCCGAGGCAAGGAGGAAACACGGACGGTCACCCATCCAACTTGCTTTTAACACCAGGCTTGGGTTGGGGTTGCTTAACTTCGACGATCGAATGAGATGCGCAATAGCAGTGCCACCAGCTCCTTATTTCAGTATCGATATATCTAAGTAAACATACATACATATGTGATTTAGTAGTAGTGAACTAACTTACGGACGGGTAAAATCCCTATATGTATATAGCCTAATGCAGAAACGTCACTCAAATATTAAGAGCAAAAGTATATTAGGCTTTGTAAAATAAAAAAATCTCATACAATATATGAGGACAACACAACATATTTTTCTAGTGACATTTCTTTATTAGACTATTAAATTGATCCGGCTAGAGACTAGATATACACATTGGCCCTTTTTGTTTCAGATCAAACCGTGATGGTTACTGAATCCAACCACATTGGTGGCAAACACACAGATGGTAATTATTTTGTTTATATTACTTATGCTTATGAATCTTAATCAATAATATAATAATGCCAAGTCAAGAAGGATTATAAACATGATATTTTTATCCGCTTTCAATAAAATGATGAGGTGCAACGTCTTACATAATTTTTTTTAAAGGTTTGTTAGAGGTTACTAAAGGTATTGGCTTATTGGACGATATTATGTGGAACTTAAGAAAATACTTAGTTTAAAATGAAATACCAAAGACAAAAAAATTTTAAAAATTTAAAGGTTTTTATATATTTTTAAATTAATAAAAAGCTAACAAATATCAACCCTCCAACTTGAGAAGCTTTCTGACAAAAATATTCGCCTCAATAAATCTAGACCCTACATATCCGCTTCAGGTGTACTGTAACAAAGAATTTGCTATATTATCCTAAGATAATATGTAAAATATTGCTCTTACGATAACACAGTAATTTTTGTGTCGGCATAGTATTAATATTACGTCATTTGTTACCTTACAATTAGTACCTAGGTATTTCTTATCTTTACCTTCATGATCACTTGTCCCGAAGGAGTAGGCGTATGTAACCACTACTTATCCATCAAAGTCAAACTCAAAATCAAATATATCTTCAATCGATTAGACTTTTAACAAAGTACTTTCAAATCGTCAGAATGACATCATTATACAGAATCATACATGCTACCGCCAGGTTGGGAAGGTAGCTTTTACAAAATGTAAACCCATGGACATAGTTGCAATGCACGAATGTTGATTAAAATTAAATCTATCTAGATGTATTTATAGCTAACGTAACAGATATAGAAGTGCCGTGGTGGCCTTGAGGTTTGAGCAGTCGCCTGCTACGTAAGCGACGCAAGTTCGAATACCAGCGGGGCCTGTACCAATGAGTTTATCTAAAAAACTTATGTTCAGTGATTTCACACCACGTACTTTACGGTGAAGGAAAACATCGTGAGGAAACCTGCATATTTCTGAGAAGTAATTCAATGACGTATGTTATGTGTCTGAGACGGCGATGGACTCACCATCTGTCACGTTGGCACTTAATCATCTTCGGTGAAAAGTGGGTGTTGTGATTACAACACCTCTGCCTACCCCTTCTGGGAATACAGGAGTGAGCATATGTATGTATGTATGTACGTAACAGATATCGAGTCTTTCTACCGCCGTCGCTCCTACACAGGACAATTATACCTAGTCGAATTTTTCCAAATCCATCCAGAAGGATGACGGAACGCTTTGAGGTTGTAGTCGCCCAGCGGGAGACAATTATAAATAACCCAGTTGTATTACGTGATTTTCTTAATTTAGTCAACGTTATTCTAAAACACGGATTGTATGTCCTCTCCCGCACTCATACATTGTATCTAGTTACACAACAACAAAAAATATACTCACGCCATTCCAGAAGGGTCGCCGAAAGGGTAAACAGAAGTATTGTAACAACAACACCCACATTTCACCAAATGTAGTTAAGTACCAACATGACAGAGTGTGAGCTCATCTCAGACATATGCAGGTTTCCTCACGACGTGGGATGAAATTATTGCACTTAATTCTTAGAAAAACGCATAGGTGCAGGCCGCTGGAATTCGAACTTGCGTCAGTTGCGTAGTAGGCGACTGCTCAAACTCTCGGCCACTACGGCTTTTTTACACAAGAATAAATCGTTATGGACACGAAGAAGACATGTGGTACCTGAGTCTTTTGAGTAGTTGCCTGCTCCGCCAGCGACGCAAGTTCAAATCTCAGCGGTCCTTCCAATATTTTTTCGCAAAGCTTAAGTGATTAAGTGAGTGATATGGAGTAAAACATCGTCAGGAAGCCTGTATCATGTCGAGTCGCTTTCGAGTCCCCTTTGAGATGGTGTGGTATATTTTGTAACGTCATGAAGGCCCAATTTCGATTAAATGTCTATTTGCACGCTATATCCAACCCACATTCGCCCGAGTCGTTGGCCCGAATTTTGGGAGCGACGATGATTCGCCTCGCTATAAATACCGTACACGTATCTGCTTTATCTCAGTAAATGGATCGCGAATAGAGTATTATTATACAAGATTACGAGACGCTATAATCAAAATTTTTATAACTATTTAACTTATATATTTTCAATTACCCAGTTTGCTTGTAATGTTCAAATTCCCACGTAACAGCTAACTAGCCAGCGAGCAGGGAGCTAGCCTAATGGCATTAATCGAGCGTCAATCCAGTGTTCGGGTTGCTATTGGGAAATTACAGATCGAAAAATCGGATACGAGACCTCATGTTCCATAGTAGCGCTTGCAACCACTAGACCATCGAAGCATTCTATTTTGACACCGTAAACCAAAAGTACATACACTATACAATGATATAAATTTACATTTGATAGATTCCAAAAGTGTTCTAACAGAATTATGTTTAATATTTAGTGCGAATCTCGCTCTCTCTTCATGTATATCAAATCTTTTAAATGTTACCTCACTAATATGTTGGAGGCTAGCATCTAAATACCATCTATATCATGTTCGGAATAATTGGCTGGTGTCTTACGTGATACATCTGAACTGTTTACCACACTCTACAATCTAAACTGATCAAGAAAGACATTTAGATGACTGCTCCGGAGCCAGAGTCGTGTTACCTTTGATGTCAAATTGGGCATTAACAAGCACGCGCTGTTCCTATTACTCATTGTGATTTATAATGTTCTTTGAACGGTAGACGAGATTGCCACCCATGTCCAAAATAATCGCAGCTCCTGTAAAAGTACTTATTCGATCCTTTAAAACCCATGATGATGAACTGGAGTAAGCCCTTATTGCCATCATACTGTCATATACATCGTTCTTATAATAAGAGTTAAACTACTATGAAAATTAGAGGTCATGGTAGGTGTTCTCTGATGATGTTAATGCTTAGAAGGTAACATTTGCAGATGTGGAGCATATTCTAGATATTATGAACTGTGACGTTTATTGATTCTAGCATCACTAAAGGCAAAAATAAAATTTGTATTCCACAAATATCTTTCGAGATTTGGTAATTCGTATTATTTATGCGTATGAATACTATTGCTATATACTTATTTTATAAAAAGTAATAGTGAGTTTGAGTTGTAGGATTTAACTATCAGAACAACTTAACTAATTCTGAAAATTATATCAGTAATGGCGAGCTGTATTTTCTTATTAATTCTACGAAGGCGAGGTAGCCAGCCCAAGTTGAAAGCAAATCCTACGGGTTAGAACCCGCTGCTCTGTTTATGCATGAACGCTATGCAAATTGCGTTGTGGATGATATAAAAACAATTCACTGTTCGGATGAATACGTGTTAAAGGAGCCGTAATTAGATTTCTTTTTCTCATTTTCTAACCAACCCGATAATTTCCAAAATGGTGTTAGGTATTCTTGGCTCAAACAAAACCATTTGCTATAAATATTTCACCCAAACACGTCATTAGTACAATGAGCTATATTTCAGAATGGTGACTTTAGGGCTGAATTCAGTGGGATTACTCATGAATGTTCAGACAAAGTTCATGAGTACGTACAATTCGTACGTACATACAACAAATGCATTTGCCAAGCGTGACGCGGAATGCCATTTGTGTAGATGGGCGGTCTAGCGCAACGTTTCGATAGTAAACAAACGCAAACCCAGCTGGGCCTGTAGACAAAGTAACATTATCCTCACGCTTTGTTAATATAAAAGATACTAAATGTACAGGAATGACATATGTCACGTGACTGATTTATTTAATTTCCATAATTTTTTATCGTTTCTAATAGCACAAGCGCGAGAGAATCTTACTTTATCTAGGCCTAGATTATGCCTGGTTGTGTTGGCACCAAGCTTGTGCGTGGATTATGTATACATATAACGTTTATTTCATAATTTGCGTCTGTAAACAGAACTTCTCCGTTTATAGAAGAGAAACGAGTTCTTCGAGTGATTAGCAAGCCCTGCTTAATTTTATCAATATCTATCATTCGAAGGCACAGGTAATAGACACACTTTACCCTATTTTTTAAATCATGGGTTGTTCGTATAAGGAAACTATTCCACTTTATTATAGTGACTGGTAGCGTTTCGTTCAGGTACAATGAAACGATTGTGCACTAGTGATTCGCCATTGATATTGTCAATGCGCCTCACCCTGCTCCACTGCTCTTATTATATCGATGTTTTTGTGTAATTTTAGTGGACGGATCGTTTAGTTAAATAATCATGGATGTATTTGAACGGGAATTAAATGTAAATTGGCTTCCATACAAATTCTTAAAAAGAAGTTTTAGATAAATTTTTAAGTTCAAGAATTATTTCACCTATTAGAATAGACGCCCCAGGTAGACAGACAGTCAATCATAAATCTAAATCTCTATCAGTTTTCATCTTTATTCCTAGAGTAGACGGGCTAGCACAATCTACTTATTCTATGAGGAAATCATTATAAATCTGGGACCTTAACATGAGCTTTCATTACTTTTTGACACATATTATGAGACAAATGTATATGACGTGTATAGATCTGTCACTGATACACAACTGAACTATCATTGCAGTAAGAGATCGTGGTTGAACCCCTGAACTGTATTCAAAGCATCTCTATTTGATTAGCCTTCTTAAAAAGTACTTTCAAATCGTCAGAAGGACACAGTAAAAATAGTTTGCAGGATTATAAATGTTACCACCGGGCTCGGAAGGATGCTTTTGCTCAGAAGTAGTATACTAGTATATAGGTATACATCTATTAGATTGGTCTTTAAACGATTTCAAGTAAACGTTACCAGCCTTAAGGACGTTTTAGTGCTTCTTGCTACATGTACGATGTCCATATCCAAACCATACCACATAAGTCGTGACACACATGTGGCTCGAAAGCAACATGTACGCGTTCCGTTGCGTAAATGATGCGATTTTCGTGTTTAATCTATTGTCTAAAGCTGACGTAACCAGTAACCACAACGAATGTGTTAAGTAGTAACAACAATATAAGCCTGTCTGCTTTTGGATTTTCAGTGGCATTGTGTGCTTACTCTGTTTTCTATAAAAGGTCATAGATTTCCGTTTTATTGATACTCATTAGAGAGATTATCTGAGAAGAAATTCAAGTAACGTATGCCACCACCATCAATCACGTTGTAACAGATAGCTTAACGCGTTCACTGCTAACGACGCGTATGTGCGTCCTTCTGTTCGAGAATTTACCAAGAAGTTGAAATGTTAGCAGTGAATGTGTTAACAACACCTACGCGGGTGTGCCTCTGCATACCCCTTTGGGAAGATGTCACTCTTATTTTTTTTAAATTCTAATTATCAAAATAATTTATATTTATTATCAGGCAAGTGGGACCACTCGTAATATTAACCAGAAATTTTCAGTTTATATCCATTATTTATTTTCCCATTATACTACATGATATTTTCAAAACCGCTAATCATCAGGCGGGGTGTATGCGGGGTGTTTGTAGCATAAAAATACTTTGTGCAGTTCCTTCATATCGCCGTATTTACAATTTGTTTCGCGTGTAATCAATAAATTCCGCAGTTCGAGATAACAGTTACTACCTTGGTGTTAACTGACCTCGAGCTGACATAGCTCGGATTATTCGCAGCGTGAGTGTCCTAGTTAGTAAATATAGCATGTGGAGTTGTCTCAAAATAATTGTTGAAAGTACGTGTAATGTTGAGTCACAATCCAGATAATTATTCGTGCGATAATTTTATCCTTGCACGTGACCAGTGAGTGTCGTCATAATTGTATGTCTCGTGCCTTGAGATTGCACCGTAGTTCGATCTAGTTAGTTATTATGAAGACACTTTGACTTTGTATAAATCAATATAGAATAATCAAATAAATAAAATTGAAGTGTATGTTGGTAATTACAAATTAACAGTTTTTGACTAGCATATAAAAATCAAAATTTAAAAAAACATCTGTCTGTCTGTTTGTTCCGGGTAATCTCCGAAACGGCTAATGTTACAAGGGGTAACATAGAGTACTCTTTCATTTAAAAAGGGGTTTCGCGAAATAAAATCTACGCGGGCTAAGCCGCGGGATACAGCTATTGTAGACATATATAACTACCATGAGTGGCGATTTATAGAATTTAATAATGAGGGTCGAAGGGCTTTTCAGAACCGGTTCCAAACGCGACCTTACATTTAATAATTGTTTTTGAGGGGAAAAGAAAATAAGACCTCGAGTGAGTCCGTAAGGCTCTTGGGAGACTCGTGGTCCCGATTATCCCCTCAAAAATAATGAGATCTAAAGATTTTGACTTTTAATTCACTCAAATAAAAAAATCGGTTGAGTAGGTTTTATTATGTATAATAACTGGTTCAGTAGAGAAATAACATTATTTGCATAATCATTTCATTCATCATGCACTTTAAAGCGCCCATTACGACTGTTATTACCTACTTACCTTTGCATACCTAAAATTTAAACGTACTGACACACATACAAACGATAAACCATGTTAGTACAAATCTTTTAAGATACATCAGAATAACAGTGAAACCATACACTCGCTATTACCTCCCTGTGTTTATTTTTACTACCTACTAACTTTTGCCAGCGATTTGAGACGACGCGAAAGGAACTGTCTACTTTGAACCCGAACTAAATCGGTCCAGATGTCCACAACTCCCATCTCTTTCTGTGATGCGGATTTAAATATGGATGGACGTAGCTTTAATCTGAATTTGGTCTACGTTTAAACCATGTTTCGTAGCGTCTACTGCAACCTATAAACGTGACCAACACCAGAGGGCCAATAGTGTATTATATACCTTATAAAGGAACCCCTTTTTCAAAATAGTGAGAATTGATGTCAAAATTGTTCTAATCTCGGAATTCACCCTAGACTTTCCCTCTAGTAGTTTTAAGTCTACGATGCAGTGTAATATTGCTTTTCTCCCTTTCCAGACAGAGTACACAGCGCATCGCTAAGGCCAAGGGCGGGCGGTGACGTCATCACCCAGGAGCGCTCCAACACACTAGACCTCAACATGCCCTATACAGCGCCTTCCAACCTCGTCCTCACACCAGCGCCGGAATGTAAGCTTTATTTCCACTGCATACTGCTCATATTCACTTTGCTTTGTATAATCTGACAGAGTCTAATAAGGCTTCGAAGAAACCAAATATATTGTCCGGCTCGCCCCTGCCATTGTCTCGATGTCTCGAAAGGAAACTATTTCGTTAGACACGTACTTATTGGATTTTGTGTCCGATTTTTTACGCAACATAATTTTGAATTGGATGCTTTCCATTCGCCCCGTCATTTGATTTAAGTATAATCATTATCTGTTTCCTTTTATGGAGAGGTATTTTAGTAATAAGTAACTTTTTATTGTAGGTAGGGAACATCCGAAGAATCCATGATATCAATATTTTTATAATATCCCAGTGTCATTACGGAGTCTGGATTAGTGTACTATAAGGTCGCCCCCAATTACATGGAATATTTCTCCATTCCTATCACTTATGGACTTGATAAAGGTGTGAGTGTGTTAAGGAAAATTATCACTGAATAATTTCAATATTAAAATATTGAAGTGTATGAAGAGATGCATGAATGTGGATGAAGCGAAAGAAGTATGTAAGGATCGTAGCATGTGGCAAACAGTGGTCTCTGCCTACCCCCATGGGATACAGGCGTGAGCATATGTATGTATGTATGTATTAAAATATTCTAAGCGTCAGGAAACTCTGTACTGCGCCGCGGCAAAAAATTGCTTTTATCCCACGGAGGCACTTTCTCATTTCTCAGTGTCTATTATTAATAGCCTTTCCCATGGTTTTACTTCTCAATTTCTTGCTCAAAACATAATCTTATTCTAGTTCTTACAAATTACATTAATACTAGCTTAACAATATGGCCTCTGCGGGATACAGCAATTTTGGATCTTCTCGGGATTTAAACGCAATGGCAAATAATAAACTACTTATGTATAATACTCGTCACTCCCCAGGCTTCTTCGAACGACAAAACTATTTGGTTCGTAGCCAACTATTGTTCGTGTCTACATAGTATATATTATGCCTGTGGTGTCTACATGAGTGCACGTTATATATTTTTAAACACGTATCATGAAGGTAGGAACAAGGAAGTGCTGCCAGTATAAATCTCTAGCGTTTGTACTTGTACTGAGTCGTACTGTTTTTTTGCATCGCAAAAGTATCATTGGGTTTTTTCCTGAAACTCATTATTATAGGTAAATCAAATAATAAAAGTGAAGTACTACCGTACACGTTGAATATTAGATTGTATAAAAACAGTGTCCATAAAGGTAATTAATCATAAAGTGTGGGAAATATGCGACATGTACTTCTTACTGAAAGACATAGACTTGGTTAAAAAGTAGTTCCATCACTTTTTGTGCTACGGGTTTCAAAAGGGATAGATATAGTTTTAGCTCCAGCCTGGTCTTCGTTTAAAGTTCCAATTCTGGTTCCAGCCCTGGTAACAGTTTTAAAAGTCTATAAAATTTGCACTGGCTTTTGTCGTACATACTCACTCCTGATTTCCCAGAAGATATAGGTTTTATTAAGTGTAGCTTATTCAGATATCGTCAGTTATATTTTAGTCCAACGTAATAGGGTGTGAGCCTATTGCCTTATGTCATGTCATATCCAAATACGCTCCATGCTTCCCCAACCTCGTCATACCTTCAGAAATCTTGCCGCCAAACGCGCGCCAGTTCCTGTCCTATTTTGATTGCTAATTTGGTCTATAAATGGACGTGGACAATAGAATGACAGGCCACACCAGTCAATATTGACCTATTTTACCGCTACGGTAATAGTATCCAATTCCATTAGTTCTGCGATTGTGTTGGCTATTGTTACGTTATGAATTTTATTGTGATAGATTTTGGCCCTGCGAATGTAAGCAATCGATCAGCGAATTAAACCAATGTAGATAAGTATTGCGATTATTGGACGATATTCTTCAAACAATTTTAGACCTATTATATTCCTACCCACTTAGTCCGAGAAAGAGCATAGTAATTATCACGTACTTCGTATAATCAGCATAGAACTTCACTTCAGGTAAGTTCCTCTCTGGGATACTAAACTCATCTCAGACTAAATACCTACTTTATATAATCAGGATTGAACTTCACTTCAGGTTAGTTTCGTTAGGGTCGTTTATGTATGTCCTGTCATTATACTAATTATATCCGTGACATGATAGTCACAATGAAACATTTAATAAAGTTGAATACTTGTGTAGGATTACACGCTAATTTAATGTTAATTCGATTTGAAAGTTAAGTAATCTCTTGCTAACGAAATGTCTGCTGAAAAACGTATTGTAACTTTTTTTGTCAAAATAAACAAAACAAAATAAAATTTTCTTCATTCTTACTTTCAAATCGTCTTCGATTCTTCTACTTGTTCGTTAATTTCGGTTGAGTAGTTCTAAGTAGTGTTGAGAAAGATTTGCCTCAGGAACACCTTCAATTTGACATTGTTAACCCATCACCCGATACATTTAAAAGGTCGCGTTATATAGAAAAAATCCGGCAAAAAACCCAGCAATTAAGTACTCCTTTAAATGTAACGTTTACCCTTTCAAACCTTTACTGATGGTCCTCATAAAGTTCAAATTAAAGTCTCTTGGGCCACCAGCGTTCTATTAGCAGGTTAATAGCAGCTATGTGGGTTCCGTATCAAAAGTGAAAACGGTACCGCTATCACGGGCTTGCCACCGTTTTGGTTATCTATACTCGCTAGCGTCTTCGCCGAACATTAGTATGAGACATTGTGCAGCGACACCTAGCAGTGACGTGAAGAACTAAAATATGTCATTCAAATTTGCAAGTGACGCTAGTTAGTTTACGATAACGGTGGCAAACTCGTAATAGAGATTCGGAACCCCTATAGTATCGCATCGGTATCCTGACTTGGGCGCTACTTTCTCTATCTATTTTGAATTTAAATAGTTATAGTAATATATAATCTAACAGGCTCAGTGTCTTAATAAAGCATAATGCATAATTTGTTCCTTTTTGACGGTTCGTTTATGGACACTAACAAAACATTGAATTACGAAACCTCTGGTGCGCGATACCTCACACTTAACCGGTATTTTAAGTAAAAGAAGATATATTTTAGGTACCAGAAGTTGGCCACTGACAACAGCCCCTGGAACAATAATATAAAAGCAATGTAAAAGAAACGTATTTCTATGTGCTGTGGCTCTGTGCAATCATGTGATATCTGTGTGTCCAGGTCGCAAGCTCTCCCGCGGGATATCCCGGGCGACAGACAACGAGGGCCTGGTGTGGGCGCTCCGGAGCAACACTGACCCGGAACCGAACACACTCAACTCAGACCACATCTTGCTTCTGCCTGATATATCCGTATATCCACCTGACTTCAGGTTAGTATTTTGTGACGATCCATTCATAGAATACTTTGGATTAAACATCGTGGTTATCTTAAACAACTTTGTAACGCCACAAACCTTAACGGATGGTGTTACCACCAACTTTGGACCTCATCATGGAGGTCCTACGGCTACATAGCAATATGGTAGTGTTAAGCAGCGCGTATTAAGAAATTTATAGCTTTGACGTCAAAGATAAGAAATTCTTAATACGTCCTGCTGAAACAATCGTTGTTTGCACCCAAGTACAGAAACGCACGTGATGCAGGTTACGGATAATTTACCAGCATAACATCGGCTTTAAATTTTTACCTACATACGAAGTATTTAGAGATTAGATTTACTAGTAGATGTGAACCTATTGGGCGTTGTGATGACCTTAATGAGCCTCCACTAGAGCCGACCTTGTATCTACAGGCAATGTTCTACCCCACGGTTCGAGAGTTCGTACGTAAGTTACGTACTAAGGACTTCTAAGGAATCTGCTTAGATTGGAACGGCAAGGTTTTCAAGTCCTTGGGATGTATCTATCTATCTGTTTGATGTATTAATTTCGTTACGTATACATTTTTAAGAATGTTCTACGTCTGTTTACCTGTCTGTAAGATTCCGTCTAATCCCTGAAAAGAAATAAATAGGGTTTCGCGAAATAATACCATGAATTCAACGTTATGCGGGTGAAACCGCGAGCACTACAGAAATGTCTTCTAAGAATATTCATAATCATTGTAATTACCTACCTTATTTTGAATGTAAATTTTGTCACCATAAATATCTTGCTATGCTTTTTGGAATATTTCCCTCAAAGTACACAAGAAAGACAAATATAATATTCCAGCCAGCACGCAAGGATCGGCAGCAAGCCAATTCTGCATGCATTATCTAAACTTAAAAATATAAACGTCTTTCACTCATGTTGTCCTTTGCACACGCAAGGTGTTAAAAAGTGACGGCTAGTCCAAAAATTAAGGTTAAGCTAAAATGCAGAATGGGAGCGAATAGCTAACTCGCACGCGACTAAGCCACAGTATACATATATATTAGCTTATCAAGCAGTATAGTAACAGCAGTATAGTAATAAGCAGTAACAGTTTTTTTTTTAAATGTGGATTGTCACACTAAAAAGTATTTACACGTAAGAAATTTAGATTGTCGCATTGAAGTTTTCAAATATTGGTAAATCACGGCAATGTTGTACCTATACGCGATCGGCTACGATGAGACACCCCTTAATTGCGACACTGACAGATGTGTTTAGAATTTCTTAGATGCGCGTCTGTGTGAGTGTGCCGTTTCGAACGATTCGTACCTATTTTCCATACTGCTTGTAGTAGTAACCTTATATGTTTACTGTGACTAAGCCGTTGAACCTTGTGTTATTGCCCACCGTACTTTAACCTTTTTATGCCAACGCTACGTGCGTGTGACGTAGTCATATTTATATTTATAATTTAAGGCTACAATGCTGACAGTTTTGGCTCGGTGAAGCAATTGAAATTCACATAATTTTGTGACAAAATGTTGTTTATGAAGAATTTAAATATTATACCTATTTTATTTTATACCTTCCCATTGATAACCTCATAACATTGATAATACGCTAGGTGATATGCTATGATTATTCAGTATGTTTATTGTAAACATTGTGTCTCTTACGATTGGAACTCTGGCTATATTTTTTTTATGGCAAACCAGTGGGTAGTCCGCCTAATGTTAAGTGGCTATTATAGTGTACGAATTTGTCCAAAATCATAGTGTCACGCGCACTTCCTACCTTATAAGGAATGATCACTGCCAACAAAAAGGGTCATACGCCAGCGCAGCGCCTCCATACCTTACTAGTAAAATATCTTAATTTGATTAGACTTTTAAGAAAGTACTTTAAAATTTTCACAAAGACAAAATCAAACGCTACCGCAGTGTTCAGAAGGCTTTGACTGACAAGAACTAGGCAAGCAACTCAGTATTTCCTTTATAATTTTTTTTTTAGTTTTGACTAATAAAAAATAAATCACAAAAAACATTGACACAGTTCCAATACACAATATTTTGATATATTTTTTTATAAAAACTAATAGTAGGTAGTCCCGTCACGTGTTAAGAACGAATACCTTGAATACGCACTAGTCATATGTTTTTTTTTTATTATGGTCTCCCGCAGTTGGTAGGACCTTATGACTTTCGTCTCTGTCCTTATGTATGGCGCGAATAAAAACATGCGCAGTATCCCCACTGTCCTCGCTGCGCGCTCTTTACTCGTGGTAGGACGTGTACTATGAATAATTGTGTTGCTTGATGACCAGTTCCCACAAATACAATATTTGAAGCAAAAAAAAATTATAGTCAAATAAAGATAGCTTTATTTTTCAATCAGAACATTCATAGAGAAAGACCTCCTGGAGACAGCGACCCTGGTGACCTTGGAGTCAGCTAACATACTCAACTGGTGGTGTCACGGCCGTGTGCCGGGTGCACCCAGGCTGCTCCCACTAGCGACTTCGGGCGACGGCAACTGTCTCCCCCATGCGGCTTCTTTGGCGGCTTATGGCTTCCATGACAGACTCCTAGCGCTACGAACAAAGGTTCAGGCTCTGCTGTCCGGTGAAGGGGGCGAGGCTTTGACTAGTAAGTACTTATATTTTGTGGTTAACAAAATTTTAAATAACCAACACCTTGAGCCTTTGCGGTGCGTGCTGCATAAGATTGTAGTGTTAGAGACAGTATAGTTAAAAATTTCAACCATGGTGGTCCATTGACTGATACATATGCGATGTAAGTTTAGATATACATTTCATAACTCATTAGTACCTATAGTTTTCACATATTTTACATAGTTTAGGCCCTGGAAAACCACTTAAAAATGTAAAAAAAATACTTATATACTCGGAAACAAAGCATACATACTTACTTAATAATCACATCATTTAAGAAGAATAAAATAATAAAATAAAAAAATATGCTCACGCCATTCCAGAAGGGTCCCCGAAGGGGTAAGCAGAGATATTGTAACAACAACACTCACATTTCACCGAATATGATTGTGTGCCAAGAGGGTGAGTCCATCGCCGTCTCAAGCACTATACATACGTCTTTGAATTACTTCTCAGAAATATGCAGGTTTCCTCACGATGTTTTCCTTCACCGTAAAGCACGTGGTGTGAAATCACTACATAATTTTTAGAAAGGCCCCGCTGGGATTCGACTGCTCTAACCCCGAGGCCACCACGGCTTTTAAGAAGAATGCACCTTAAATACCGTGTAACTCCACCCAGAGGCAATAAAGCGCCGCTGGCGTTGGTCGGAGAGCTTCTCCCTGCGCGCGGCGGGGCTGCAGCCGTCGGAGGGCGAGTGGGAGCACGAGTGGGCCGCGGCCGTGCGCGCCGCCGGGGCCGAGCCGGCGCGCCCGCACGCCACCGCGCCCAACTACAACAGCCTCGAGCACCTCCACGTGCTGGCGCTGGCGCACGCCATGAGGAGGCCCGTCATCGTCTTTGCCGATGTCGCGCTGAGGGTACGTTACATAAGACAATGATAGCACCACACTGCGAGTCTCACGTCGCCATCTAAACATGGGATAATAATAATATGAATGTTTATTTATCGTATTTTACGGTCTAGTATGTACTCGTAGCACAAGCTTAGCTTAGTTTCTAACTAGTCTCTAAGTATGTGTATTTAAATAATTGAATGCGTTTATTTGTTCGCGTCGGGCCATAATGACAGACAAACTCATAAAATGACTCCTGCGCATTCAAGGTCAGTTGCATATAACTCTTGACGGCACCTATAAATTCACTTAAACCTCAAGATAATATATTTAGTTAAATACTACTCGCGTGAACAGGACTTCCTCGGCGAGCCGATAGCTCCCATCCCGTTCGGCGGCATCTACCTGCCGCTGGAGCTGCCGGCCGCGGCGTGCAGCAAGGCGCCCATCCTGCTGGCCTACGACGCGGGCCACTTCTCCGCGCTCGTGCCCTGCGAGCCGCTGCCCGCCTCCGGGGCGCGCGTGCCGCTACACGACAGTGCACTAAACCCACTACCCATCAGGTAACTAACCCACTACCCAACAGAAAAATAACCCGCTACCCAACAGGTAACTAGCCGACTTCCCAACAGAAAAATAACCCACCACCCATCAGGTAACTAGCCGACTACCCATCAGGTATTCAACCCTGTAACCATCGGTTACATAAGTTACAAAACCCACTAGTAATCGTCATATAAATTTATACGTTTATACGGGTCCTTTTCGCGGCCAATAGTTGTTGCGTGCCTGCGAATTTATCGGTAAAATGGGCATTTCTATAATCAATGAATAGTAGTGTCAGGCCAGGCGTGTCTTCCTCATCCGGCTTACAACCCAAATGACCAACCAACGAATGCTTGAAACTGTTGAGTCGAAGGCCGACTGTTTAGACGAATTGTCTCTAAAAAACATAAAAAAATAACACACTTTTTTGTTTACAATTTCAGATTCAGTGTGGACCCAGGTGAAGACTTCCGCTGGGACGTAGAACCTGACCAAAAAGTGATAAACAACCTCCTCCCGGACGAATACCAACGCTCTGCCATGCTCTCGGCGTATTTAGACTTGGAACGAGTCGAATGCCTCTCAGAAAGCCAACCGCCCGCGGAGTTAAGAAGATCATTGGACGCGCTATCCACCAAAAGTACTAAACAAATGAACTCAGTTGCCAAACAGTTCGGCAGTATTGGAAGATCCATGAGTAGTAAGTTGAAGAAGAATTTTGGCTCGATGGCTAAACTGACGGGCAAGAGTAGTGGAAGTCAGAGTAACCCAGAGGAAGGGTTATTGAGGACACAATCTACTTGTGAAGTGCTATGCTGCAGGGTCCTGGCAGCCAGAGCTCCGGTGCAAGAGGAGATGGTCAAGAATTACCTGAATGAGGCTTGGATTGGGTAAGATTTACTCTTATATTTTTCAATATCCCCCCAAGTTGAATATTTTTTAGGATGTCATCAACATCGCAGCCCTATCCCATAAATTGTTGGAGTCAGCCCTCGATCGATCGATGTTTATGCGAAGCGATTGCTATTTGTGCCCCAAGTAAACAATATTGGTTTTGACACGTTCAAACGTCGACGAAATGACTTTGCATTTTTGCAAGGCTCAAAATGTGTTGATATTATTTCGGAGGTTGTGATTGCATTTCAAATAATACCACATTTCGAGACAAATTTCAGACATTTTCAAACCGATAGGTACTTGGGATTACCTTCCCAACAATACATAATGTATGGAATAGGTCAGGGAGATTATGTTAAGGGCGCTTCGAATCGACGCAAAATGTAAATGAAATTTTGAAAAGCTCATTGGTGCAGGCTGCTAGGATTCGAACTTGCGTCGATTGCTTAGTAGGCAAGCACTGCCTCCACGGCCACCACGGAAATTAGCTTTGCTTTTATCACTAAAAATACACTTTCTTCGTCCACCAGGTACACTGCAGAACGCAACCGCAAGGAAGGGACCGAAGGTACCCCCCGTTACGGCACGGGTCGTTCTCAGTTCTACGCCGAGGCTTCCCGAGCGGCGCACGACGCTGCCCGAGCGCTAACCTCCAGACCAGCCCGAACCACCGATCGCACTCTCTACCTCTCCAAATCTACCTTCTACGACGACCGTCCCCCCTCCCCCCGCCCGTGCCGAGCTCCCCTCTGCCTCTACTACGGCAGTCCTCACAATAACGACTACTGCTCCCGTTGTGCCAAGCTGCAGTAAATGGGTGCTGCTGCAGTCAACGGGTTAGGTCATCGACCTTGTGTTGTGTAGTGCGAGTGCAGTGAAAGTATTGAGTTCATCGACTTTGCAAAATCTGAATTTAAAGGTGATATTTAATTGATGGCGCTGGTGACGTTTTCTAAGGTGGGTAGTTGGAATTTTTGATAATATTTTGTTTTAAATGCCATTGAGTTAAAGGAATTGAATTTAGACTTGTTCTGAGAAAAAGTAATGGTTGAAAATCTTAGAAAGTCTTTTAACCATTGATTTTCTATCTCTCTTCTTTGATGTCACCAGTCAATCGATATAATTAAAAATTAAAAAAAACTAATAGCTTCCCTATACCTGGGTACATATACATACATACATCACAAACAATATAAAAAATTCGTAAATTCAGAGTATATAATCTATATTAACAAATATTTATAATATTTACTCCAAGCACTCTTGTATAATTTTAATAATATTAGATGAAACCATATTTTTACAATTATGTATGTAAATACTATTTTCGTACATAATACATATTACAAATATCTATGTTAAGCATTGTATTAATGTTAGTAATAGGCTAGAGTCGTGTGTAATTCACTTTGATATTAACGGTTTTCTTGTTATTGATAATATTAGTTAAGTTCATAGAATAGTTCTTTATTGATACCCATGCAAGGAGGAGACCCTTTCAGAAACATATTACAGCAAATTAAATGTACAATATCCCAGTACCATTTCAAAGGTAGATCTACAATCTTAAGAGTCATAAATTACAAAATTGGAACCAACATACATCTGGGGGTATATTCTCTCTTTTTCCGAAAACGAAACGATAAACCAAATTTGAATTTGATAAAATCTATTTTATCAAATTCAAATTTCCATTCGGACAAAGTTTTAGAATGCATTTTAGTCAGAGCCGTGGTTAGAACTTTCGTCCTATGCTTCATTGAAAGCAAGTTGGCCCCCTGATTTGTTGTCAATTTTTGCAAGAAAAAACCTGTAGGTACTTTTATTTACTACGTTTAAGTATTGATTTAAGTCAGTAAAAAACGGACACCTGGTAATCTTAATAGCAATGTTCTAGGTATATGACTCTATCTGCCTTTAGCCCCAACTGCTAAAGGCATGCCAATAATGGCTGTTAAATAAAGTACCAACTGCCTCGTTGGTCTAGTGGTTAGTACATTCACCTGCCTATCACGAGGGTTCGATTCCCGGGTCGGTCAAAAATTTATATTGGGTTTTTCTGTCAAGGAATTCACAATAAAATGCCCGGAGTTTGGAAGTTCGCAGTGTTTCCACCCCTGTGCCTCGGGGCGCACGTTGCACCGTTGGTCCTCCGCCTGATCTCTCTGCGGTCGTGTCGGATTGCCTCCCATCCCACTATGAGAGTGAGGGAATGAAGAGTGCACCTGTGTTTGCACACACTTGTGCACTTTAATATCTCCTGCGCACATGGCACAATCCTCGTTGAGATTACCCGCCGTAATCGAAATTCGGTAGGAGATCATTATTATAATAAAGTACCAAATCCGCCATCTTTGGCATCCACAACCCGCCTCCGAAAAAGAATCAACACCCTTTGAGCCTCACTAAAACGCAACTACCAGCGACGACGTTTGAACGTGTCAAAACCTGTACTTGGGGAACTGTATATCTATAGAAATGGCCTATTTGGAATCTATGTAGAAATCCCTTTTATTAAATAATTGTTTGCCAGAATTGTATTAACTACAGGTATTTGAAAGGCAAAGACTATGGAGTATGTAATGTAACTAATGTGTTCAAAATTGGAAACAGGTGAACGGACGGATATAGGACAATATAATGAGCTATGAAGCTGTACATTTTGTTACAAATATAGAACTTTTAATAATAAATCATTTATATCTCCAGCAGGTAATTTTCGTAATAAAGATTATTCTAAAACTGTAAATACATTTCCAATATATTTTGCAATATTCATATTTTCTTTATGTGATAGCTGTATCTTACACATAATACATTACCATAGATTACACACTGTATATCGCAGTCTGTGTTATCTATGGTCATTACAAAGTAAAGGGTGGCAATGTTGTGACCTAACATGTACGCCACAAAATTTCTATTGTCCGATTGTTTATAGTTTCTCTTGAAGATGTTTAAAAAGAGGGCGCTAAAAATATCTTGGCGTACATGTGAGTGGAATTAATTTGACAATTTATTCATATCCGGGCTTATTTTTTTACGAGAATTCATTGCTATCTTAAGTGTTAGTTTTAAAAGTAGTCTGGAGATGTAGTTTTGAGAAATATGTTAGTTATAATGATTCTGTTCAAAATTCTAAAGGATTTTCATACCATATTTCAATAAAAGATCGATTGAAAAAAACACATAAACTTAATCCTCCTTATTACAAACATGGTTCAAGCCAAGCTTAGACCAAATCCGGACTAAATCTATCTCCATCTCTCTTTAAATCCGTATCACAAAAAGAGACAGCAAATGCTAAGCCAAGACTTGCTTAGTCTACGTGTTGCAATAAAGAGGAATTAATTAGCATAACATATTTAATAATATAAATATATCAAACATGAATACAATCACATGTATATTTTTATTTAAAGCTGACTACCTCACTATCTCAGCATAATTCACTGTAAAAGCTGTAATGTTATTAGAAAATAAATAATAATATATTTATATACTGATCTAATAAATTAGAATCAGGGTATGTAGTGCACTAAACTTTTTAGTAACTTATTATGATTAATAGATTAGGGAGAGGAAGACCACGGCTAACATATATGAGACAAGTTAAGGAAAAGGTGTCTGTCACGACGTATAGGGAGGTCAAAGAGATGGCACTGGACAGAGACAAGTGGAAAGAAATGCATCGGTTACACCGACAAGAGTTATTACTCTTAAATTGATGATGATGATTATGATTAATAGTTTCTTTGTAAAAGAGCTTGGGGTATAATCCTCCGTCCTTCTGTTGCGTGGGAGAATAATAAAAAACATATTTTTGATCTTCTAGTCTTATATTGTTAGGATAGTACGAGTGATTTTAGATATATAGAAACATATTTTGTAAATGAAATATTTGCTAAAACCAAAATCTAATGGCAATTTTTCAAAATATAATATAGTATATGTTACCGTTTTTGAAAAAGATTGTAGATATTATAGCCAAATAGGTGACTTAAAACTATTTTATAAATTGATATTTATGTAACATGCCCACCTCAATAACTTTCTATAAAAACTGTCTATTGTCATCTTCATTATTAAAACATTATATTAAAGCTAACTTCATGTTGTATATTATATATATGTATATAGCTTTAAAGATCTGTGAATTAATATGTAAGAGAACATGACAAATATTATATTATAAAAAAAGTTTGCAACCTTAAATAATCATGTTTAACCAGAGGATTTAAAACATATTTTTCATATACATAAGCATATCATGTTTTCTAGTAATTTAAAAGTAATTAAATATGCATATTTAATATGATGTAATTATGTTTAATATGACTTTTATTTCACGCCCATACGCAAAATAAAATACTTACCTTATTTACATTATTAACGAGATGCCCCCTTGTATGGCGCCTTACATGGACAGCTCCAGCCGAGAGCCAGTTTTCAACATACACTGATAGTTCCAGCTGCTAATTTCAAACTGCTTAAAAGTCTTGAAACTGGCATTGATAAAGTGCTGTCAGCTGCAGACTGAGTCCGAAGCCGCGATGTATAAAGATATGTACGTACGAATCCTGTCACGTGTAAAGAACGCGCACCGAAAATATTGGAGATACTGCGCAAGTTTTTATTTGCCGCGCGCCATACATACAAACAGAGACAGACTAGTAAAATAACTGTTTGGCTATGCAGCTGCAGGGCAGCACAAAGCAGTGCATGAATTGGTCACAGTATGAATATAAGTTTTACAAGCAGTAAGTAACCTAGGCTTATTTTTTAAATAAGAACGTTTGCCCCCTTGAGCGGGAGGGTTGTCGATGTAAAAGATTTGAAAATTTTCACTTTTTTTAAGGTGCAACCACATGCAGCCGCTCGAAGTTCGTTTCCACAAATGTGGTCACGTGACACCATTTTAAATTTCCCGCTACTCAAAAAGGAACTACGACATGCTCCCTGCAGCTTACGTCAGGTTGCACCTTTACTGTCAAAATAATGTAGAATTGTCGTTTTGAGAAATTATACTGTGCCCTAATTCCGTGAAACTTAAATTTCTTTATTTTCAGGATGATATAAAGGGACATATGGGCGAAATTCAGTCAGTTATCGGATGTTGACTTTTTAGGCTAAAATTACATTCTAAACTCCATTTTACGACAAATGTACGTCAAAAAAAGTATATGCAACGTTCCCTGTGCTTGCCTTTTATTTGAAATGGAAAGAGTCATTCTCCAGTGACATGATATGACAGCATTGACAGCGACTGTCAGAGTTGTCAGTTTTTTATGTCAATTTATTCTGAGCCAAGCATCATTGGCTGCGGCATACGGAGAAAAGATGCTTTCAAGAATTAATCCGATAAATATTTAAAAAACCAACGAAATATTTTATGAAATTATGTCCGGTGGTCTCATCGATAAGGTTTATATAGGTCTGGATAATGCGCCGGCCGCATTTGATATAAAAAGTCGCATTCTTGGTCCCGTAAGTTCCTGTCAGTGTGTGAATAACTTTCTCGTAAACTTGTACAAAAATACTATGTTTGATTGTTTATTTACAGAATAACACGAACTTAGAGTATATACGCTCGGAGACAGGTGTGGTAGCGGTGTTGAAAAGTGATAAATTGGAGCCTTTGCATTTGGCTTTACATCACACAAGGTCAGAATCGTTGAGTGCTGCGCGGTCGCTGGCGCAAAATCTTATAGAAACGATCCGCGCGGAGCTGGCGCAATGGAGCGCGGCGCAGGCCGGGGGTCCGCCGCCCGCCCTCAACGTGCCGCCCCCCACGCTCACCACCACCAGCGCGCCCCCGCCCGCGCCGCCGCCCGCCGCGCCCGCGCCCGCGCTGTCGTCCGCCCCCCTCACCTCCACGGCCCTCACCGTCATGCCTCCGGTGGTCAGCGTCGCGCCAGCTTCCACACCTCTGATGACAGTCCGTCAGCCTACAGTGCTCCAGCTCCTACCGCAACAACAACAACAACAACAGTACTTCCTGAACCAAGAGAACGGCCAGCTCATACCTATAATGCAGCCAGGCATGCAGGCCTCCAACACAAACTTCACCTCTCTACCCTTCTCACAACATCTTGGGCTGCAACAACCAAACTTTGGTGCGACTCAGATTGTTGACCTATCTGGCATGCAACCTGTTAATCTTACTCAGTTAAGGCTGAGCAGTGTGCCATCATCCATGTCAATGATTCTGCCCAATGGTCTGACATTCCCTCAAGCGAGTCTCAACTCGGGTGAGACCACTACAGTGAGTTCGGCAATGTCTGTGCCGGTGGTGTGTGCAGCTCAGAGCACTAATGCCTCGCAGAAGATCCTCTACAGTACTGATAAAGGAGACAAGGAAGTGAAGTACCACATACAAGGTGGTGACACGGTGCAGTGGTCCATGCCGGGGTCACAAACAATGCTAATCCCGTACCAGCAGCTGCAAGACCTCGGGGCGTCGCAACAGGGATTGACTGGCTTACAGCATCAACAGTTTGTTTCTGTGAGTTACTTTAATTTTCTAATCAGATAGAAGCACTGCTTACTTTATTTATTAAAACATTAACTGCAAACATTTCATCTTCTTCGTAAATTCTCTAACAATTGGACACACGGTTGCGTCATTAGCAGTGAATGCGTTAACTAGCTGTGCCTCGGGTTTCACCCTTGTTGACTTAATTTCAAAGTTGGCTATATTTGCAGAACATCAATTATTATTTTTAGTATTAAAATTTCTTCATCCATTAATTCTGAGATTGATATGGGTACAAAACAGATAGATTGACAGAAAATTTTAAGAATTGCTTTTTACATAAGTACCATCACATACAGTTAGTGAAAAGCTGTTAATTTGGAATTACAAACAAATAAAGAATGAAGTGTCATTCTTTATCTGTATAGAATGGAACCAGATTCATAACATTACACAGATTTCAAAGTATCAATTGAAATGTATACCAATCTTACTAATCCAGCACTTATGCCTAATAATCATGCAGTATTACCTGTTTTTTTTAATACAATCCCATAAATCAGCACCCTCTAGTTCTTTATAAAGCTGAATTAGTGATATTCTATATATTAGAATTTTTATGCATGAAACACATTATGAAATGTACTTGATGCGTGGCTGAGTTTCTTGCCGGTTCTTCTCAGACGGCTAGTTTTCCGAACTGGTGGTAAATTTTCGACGTTAATAAGTGCCTTACCAGGACCCAAACTTCATTCTTAAAAATAGTCCCACGTTAGGTTCGTGTTTTTCCTAAATTATTTAAAGAATGTAAGAATGTATTACGCACTTTAAATCCATGTTAACACAATCCATTACAGATAGCACCAGCCAGCGGTCTCTCACAGACTTCTCTCCCGCTGTCCGCAGCTCAGCTACAACAGCTGCAGGGAGCCGGCACTATTATGCAGCTAAATCAAAAAGTAACTACATACATACTATATTTTATACGTAACCTATGCCATCGTATTATAACTTATGTCCTTTTTAAATCAGTATCACAGAAAGAGATGGCACTACTTTTAAACAAAAGACTATCTTAGTCTATATTTTGTAATACGGATGCAATTGTTTTTATAACATTCGTGAACTAGCAGGTTCCAATGGAAACTATTTAAACTAAACTATTTTTCTCTTCTCACCTTTTATTAATTTTTTTTACTGGCACGGGGAAAACCTTCAAAAGGTACCCGACCACCCTGGGAGAGGCAGGTTGGGGTATGTGCGATTCTTACCGCACTTAAACCCCTCGGTGGCTGAAATGAACCCTATATTAAGGCTGAAGTTTTCATGTTAATCAAGTTCAATTGAGTACTTACAGTACAAACAATGTTAACAGGTAAATTATCTGTTCTACAGCCAATAGCGAGCAGTGGCTCCCTGATAAACATAATATCCACCGGCCAAGCGTCGTCGCCGCATATCATTTCCGTGAGCAAATAGGTTTATTTGCAACCATTACTAATGCAATGCTTAACATTTTTCTCACCACTTATCACATGCTCGTGCCAAATAACACAATTTATAAAATAGCTTTGTTTAAGCATACGTTTCGGAATCATTATCTGGGCTGGGTAGTTGCTATGTCTTTAGACCTATAACATAGTTTTACAAATATACCGTCAGTTACGTGAAATGCCTTTGTGTGGTCAGCACATGTCCTCGTCCATTTATTTACGTCTCCATTTTGTTACATTAGTTTTAAGATTTATTTTTCATGTGGTTTCAATGGCTTAAGGTTGGTTAATTAATTTGGTGCTAGATTTCATATGGCTCCTTTTATTTTTTGGTGTCAGAATATTATTAAGTATCTTCTATTATTTGAGTGAGCAAATCACATGTTTTCAACAGAATCTATACTAATATATAAAGCTTAAGAGTTGGTTTGTTTGGCTGGACGCGCTAATCTCAGGTCGTACTACTTATCTACATACGAACTACTGGGCTGATTAGAAAAAATATTGCATTGTTATTATTTATCGAGGTAGGCTTTATATCATCACGCTAAGACCAATTGCGGGCTCAAGTAAACGTTAGCACAGGCAAGTCACGGGCACAAGCTATCTATCAATATTTTCAACATTGAAGCATTTGCTTTGCTCAAAATTATCTTCTTTCTACTATCCAATCTTTCCTAACCATGTATGCTATTCACAAATTTATATTTATATTTTAAATGTTCAAAATGAGAATATGATTGAATAAATTAAACAAAATTGATGTCTCATATGTGAGCATTGTGTGTGTTGAGAAAGAGATGTAAGGAGAGAGGCGGCTGCCAAACTTAATTGACCATTGTCTTTGGGCCTAGTGCGAGTTTTTCACTGACGCCGTCTGTCGGCCTAAAGATGACACTATTGTGAGCCCACACAAATAACGTTTTAAATTTACGTCGACGCGACGACTTGTGACGGCGATTTTAAGAAAACTCGCACTAGGCACTCTGAAATGCTTGTCTTTACCATTTTTGATCTTTTCAACTTCATTTGTCCCATTTAATAATAATAACAGCCGAAATGTCCTTGGGGTTTGAACAGTCGCGTACTACGCAAGCGACGGAAGTTCGAGTCCCAACGGTGCCAATTACTTTTTCTAAAAAACTTAAGTGCAGTGAATTCATACCACGAGCTTTACGGTAAAGGAAAACATCGTGAGGAAACCTGAATATTTCTGAGTATATACTGCCTGTGACAACAATGGAATCACCATCTCTCACGTTGGTACTTAATCATCTTCGGTGATATTTGGGTGTTGTTATTGCAACACCTCTGCTTACCCCTTCGGGGACCCTTCTAGGGCAGCGTGAGCATATATATTATATATAAGGGAAATTGAAATATTAGTTCCCTTTTTAACCGCGAGGCCTTTATTATTGAACAGACAATCGGCTTAATAATATTGGTCCTTCGATCCTATTCTCATGTTGAAACTAAATAATCATATTTACATACCCATAACGGGGCCTATGCTTCGGTGCATACTAGAAATAATGTCTCATCTGTGACTACCTGATTGTAAATGTATATATATAAATGTTACAGAATAATTCAACACCAACAAAGAATGTCGGTCAGGAAGCGAGAGGTCAAAAGCGTTTATCTGATGGGACACCAAGTCAGTTACAGCTAAGACCTATTGCCCCAGCAGGGTAAGTTATAACTTAAATACTTTTCTATACTTTAATATTTAACACTCTTTAATTACAGGTAAATAAGTGTAATAAATTGTAATATTTGCAAAAAGTTTCTTTGAACATGAGGAAGCTATTGGCGTTATATTGAAAGATTATAAATATTACAATTTATTGACGAAAATCTGAGGACTTCGAAGCTGCTGACTAGCGACTATATCCAGGACATATTATAGGTTTTGTTCTTTGATGATAGATGTTAGATGGCTTTCCTGTTTCATAGAAAATAACTAACAGAAAATCCCTTTTTATCATAAATACTTTTGCTAACAAAATTGTATGAAACAAGATAGCACATTTATTAAAATAATTAACTTTAGGAAAATATGCTCCAGCTGCAATCATCGTGGGATTATTAAGTCTAATTAAGTGTTGTGTTGGAGGAATCTGGTCCTGATTGTAATATTAATATTTGTGAATGTGTGCGGATGATCGCAGGTCCCATCTAAGCCAGGAGAAAGGCGGTACGAGGGATTCCCGAACTTGGAACAACTCAGGTACATTGAAGAATTACATGTTTCGCACCCTCAGATTGAGGGGCTCAACTCAAAAAATTGCGAAAATACTTAATTATGTTAAGATCATAAGACAGACTTCAAAGTGTATTTCTACACGTAACCTAAACAATACTTTAATAAATAATAATAATGAGACGATCTGTGATTACAATTTTTTTTTTTTTTTTTTTAATTGAGCCCCTATCATTCTGAGGGTGCGGTTTGTGTGTATTGTTTTGTGATTAAGATCACTCCTATATTATCTCGTTATAAAACATGGTTTAAACGAAGACAAGCCAAATGCGGACT
The DNA here is from genome assembly GCA_929442735.1 of Watsonalla binaria. Classification (NCBI taxonomy): domain Eukaryota; kingdom Metazoa; phylum Arthropoda; class Insecta; order Lepidoptera; family Drepanidae; genus Watsonalla; species Watsonalla binaria. The sequence goes on from OV838932.1 coordinate 8,279,326, forward strand.
GAAACTAGTTCCGTCCCATTTTAAACTCGTATCACAGAAAGAGATGGAGCTACTTGTATACCAAGGACTATCTTATTAGGTACATGATGTCAGCTGTTTCTTGTCGGTTCTTCTCAAAAGGCTAGTTCCCGAACCGGTGGTCAATTCTTGGATATTCATAAGTGCCTTACCAGTATTCAAATCATTAGTTTAATTTTCAATATATGTTTTGTAATAAGTGCGATAGGGTTCAAATTACAGTGACATGAATGTAGTTAGAATTTTCTAATGTTGCCATAATTCATACATTATTCCCCTTATTACAAAACAGACTGGTATAAGTAACCCCATCTCTTTCTGTCACACGGATTTAAATGGAGTCATTCCATTTTTAATACTATGTCCATACATAGTTCAGTCCATGTTTGGTCTAGTCTTCGTTTAAATGTTTATAAAAAGGAATATTTTAACTGAATTCATAAAATACGCGCCACGTAGGTTGACTCACTGATAATATAATGAAAACACGCGGCAAATGCGTGACCATAGCAACAAGTTTGAATGATGGTGCGATGGCTACGATGGATATTTGTGCATAACTTCAAGGTGCAACCTGATGTAAGCAGCTCGACGCTCGATTCCAGCGACAAATCTGGTCACGTGATATGTAGTGATAAATCTGAAAATGTTGAGCTTTATCGCTGGGAAGTATCGAGAGTGTTAATTGGAATGCCTCGTCACCAACTAGCACATATGGTAAAGCCATTATATCAATCGTTAGCTTTTCTGAATCGGATACACTCATTTCTCTCTACTTGAACTTTTGGCCTATCTTTGAATCACGAAAAATGCCACCATCATCAAACGAGCGACGAGCGATTTAAAATAAGTCGTAAGACCAGATTGTCGCAGAAAACGAGTCGCGGGAAATTTTAAATGGGGTCACGTGACCACATTTGTCGCTGGAACCGAGCTTCGAGCGGCTGCATGTGGTTGGACCTTTAAGGTGCGGCCTCATGCAGCCGCTCGTCGCTCGTTTTCAGCGACAATCAGTTGCTCATCGCTCGTTTGGTGATGGTGGCATTTTTCGTGAATCAACGATGGATCAAAAGTTCAAGTAGAGAGAAATGAGTGTACCCGATCCAGAAAAGCTAACGGTTGATGGAAGGGCTTCACCATATGTACGGACTACTTACACTCTCGATACTTCCCAGCGATAAAGCTCAACGTTTTCAGCTTTGTCGCTACCTATCACGTGACCACATTTGTTGCTGGAAACGATTTGTTGGATGTGGTAGCACCTTCACAGTCAACTTATGTGGCGCGTCCGTAAAGTTACATAATAAATGACGAAAATATTTTCAGATCTTAGTCATAAAACGGTACAAACTATATAGAAGCCAAGCGACTTAAGCGTTCAATTTGTCACACGACATTACACTTTACTGCGTTCGCATAGCGTATATAATAACTAGTTATTTTGATATTAGCTTTTGTATTTTTCGTCTGTAGTGGTGGGGGGCACTAACACTCGACAGTTTGTGTGCCTTGGGCATGTGTTATTCTTTGATTCCTTATTTTAGTTATTTTCAGAGCTAAACAGTGGCAGCCCGCAAAACAATAAATATAATTTATATCCAAGCGACAATAGTTCCTAGAGATATCGTGGAAAGAAAATTTCATTTTGTTTCAAAAAGCAGTAGAGCAGGAATAATAATTTTCGTTAATGAAATTGCTTCAAAACTAAAAATTAAATTCACGATGCCTCTAGGAGTTTCATGAGCACCTATTTTTCTTAGTTTACAGAATCGAACGAGTTATGCCGAGGATAACAGTATTTTAACATTTTCATATGATTAATTGCGTAAAAAATGAAAAATTGCAACTGCGGAGCTCGGGGTTCTATTCCGGGGTCTGGCAAAATATGGAATCTTGTACCTACCACCTGTAATCTCTCAGTAGCAGGCCGGAGTTTGGATTAGTGCGCGGTTAATGACAATAGCCTCATCCCTTATTACATGGGACTTAAACATAAGTGGCGAAATGTGCGTGCTCTTATTAGTAAACTTCTGTATACGCTTCGGGGAATACAGGTGTGAACAATATATGTATGTATTTAAATAAATAATAGCGTAATGCATCGCGTCACATGCCATAGTCATAGTGCATAAGCGTAATCCAGTATCCCTATCACGGGTTAACGTCACTCGCAGTATGTATATGATATATTTTAGTTCTTCACTTCACCGCTGGGAGTCGCTGCACAATTTCTTATACTAATATTTGGCGGAGACGCTAGCGAGTATAGATTACGAAAACGGTTGCAAACCCGTGATAGGGGTACTGAAGTATGCTAGGTACTACATTTTGCATTTGATATCACAATATCGGCCCTAAGAAGTAATTAACAAGACTTGAATTTATTTATACGCGTTTTTATTGAACTCAGTAGCGTAAAAGAAGCGTAGTATAGTCTGAAATGATTTATTGGCTTAAGCGATGCGTGATTGCGAGAGGTTTCAACAATCGATTCAATCGGAGTCAGTTCAATGTTCCACTAATTCGGCTTGGAGATGAAACGACCGAGAGGCTTTCAATTGTTTCGATAGTTTTAATGCAAGCGATTGGTTCTTTTGGCACCGAAACTAGCCGAATGGAACCGATCGTCGATCGACACCATGTTCGATACGCGACTGCACGCGAGTCGGACTCGCTACTCGCTACCATCGACTGCGATTGAAAACAATCGCGATGCATCGAAAAGTTTAATCAATCGAAACAATCTCGAATCGCGCATTGCTAGCCTAAATCCGAATTGAATGCAAAGCGTCTGTTCTTAATGGATTTGTAAAAAGCGTATATTTTCCATTAGCGTTTGATGATCTAAGCGTCAAAGTAGCATCAGCATGTCAACAAGAACGTGTTTTTTTAATTATAGTTATTTTCTGACAGCGTAGCATCCGCGTAAATCGTGTCGTTAATATCAGCTTATATACGAAAAAATAATGAGCATACTTGCACTACTTACATACAACACACACCAGAGACCAAGCTTATAGCGGCGCGTTGTACTCGCAAATCCCTATGTGCTGCATGGGACGTCCCCCTCTCTCACGCGCAATACTTGTACTATGTCGGAGAGCGTGAACTCGTCGCTGTGCGCTTGTGTGAGTGTACTGCAGCGCGCCGCTTGTATGAATCTTGCATATTTACTCATGTGGTTGTAATGGTCGCAATAATGTTGCAACATTCAAACGAATTTGTGTCCTATTAGCTTTATTTACAGATGCAATTAGATTAGACGGACAGAGTAAGGAGATAGCAGTTGCGGTGATTTAAATTTATACTTTCTAAGTTATTTTCAGGTTCGCATTAAGACGTTAATTTTCAAGCACCATGTACGCGGTCTCTGCGATGCACAAGCAAAAATGTAATATGAAAGCAGTTCCATTTATCACATTCGATTCAAATAATGTCTATTTTGAATCATATGCGATATTTTTTTTATCACAGATGTCGTCTTGAACCACGAATGTTTACCGAAAGTAGTGGGGGTAACTGCTCATAAAATGACTTCAAGGTCAACGCTCATAGCTCTAGACGACACCTATACTTTTTATTGTGTGGTTGGCGTTGTATGGGGACGGTGAATGTGGCGGCATTGTTTTCGATTGAGATTTCTTACAAAGTGTGCGTAACTAAAAACAATTCAGTTTTTATTTCACTGGGCAATTATTTTTTTCATCATGTCTTGGATTAATATTAATTCAAAATATAAGATATGCAAAAATCATAAAATGCGAGCTGATTGAGAACTTTCATGAATATATTCGTAATCTAGCACATGAAATCGTAAAAATTTGCGATGACAACCAGGGCAACAACAAAAAAATTCGTAGAGCTGTGTTACATGCCTGTATTGCAATGAAACATAGCCTGGTGAAGGTGCCGTCGCTAGTTATGATCTCACAAAAATACTGAGGATTGTATTTTATTCGCGTTACGCCATACAGACAGACAATGACAGACTTATGAGATTATTACTGCTTATTCATGGTCAGCTCTCAAATCGCAATGGCACATACAGGGCCGATAAAGTCAGCACGATGGTTTGTCTGTCGTAATTTGAAGAGATATTCCCTGACGCTCCCGGATCACTAGTTGGATGGGCTCCTCTCCAACTCATTCGGATGCAATCGTCTTCTGTTGACGTCTCTAGCTGAGGATAGTGCAGTCAACAATATCTTCTTATAATATTTCTACTATATCTAAAGTGTCTATAAAATGTATATAGTTGTAACTGTGAGTACAATAATGTAATTTTTGTAGAAATTTTCGTGAATGGTAAACTTAAATCGATACGTCTCTAATGATATAAAATAAAATTGAATTATATGGTTCAAATTATACAGTTAAGGCCTTGGTAAGACACTTATGTACGTCAATAAAATTACCACTACCTCGGATACTCGGTAAGATTAGCTTATTTTTTAGTTTACCTTTCAAGCAAATAAATAAAACTAGCCTCGCGTAGTAAAGCTCTAGTGTAAATACCGTCGCTCTCTAGCCAGTGGCGGCCTTGGGCGGTGGTGAACAGGGCAAACGCCCGGGGACTCGCATCAAGCAAATAAAAAAAAAACAGTTTTTTAGCTATATTTTTTACAAACACCGAATACCTACCAAACAACAAGACCTACTTTCGCGTCACATAAACTTTTTCATAGGACAAAGGACATCGCAAAGACCTGACGCCTGGAGCCTCGCAACGGTTAAGGCCGCCGCTGTCTCTAGTAATGAATCGTTCTTACAGGATTAGGAGTAATTTGTGACAAAGGCATGTAGCTGGATACCAAATATCTACGAAGCTGCATCCTCTCAACCTGACTTTTATATTCTATTTCAGGCATTTCACGGCATTATTTATGTATAAACTTAGATTCCTGTCCATGTTGCATGAGCTTATTTCTTGTTATTACTTCCTTGCACTCGCGTAAGCCTAGCGTATGTGTTGCTCAACATAATTTTTATATTAAGATATATGTTTCTTTAGCTAGGGACAACACGGTTGTGATGGGGATGAAAATCAATCCGGCTCACGGCTCCATCATTCAAGTATCCTCAGGACAGCAGACTAAGTAAGACCACATTTTTATGCTCTTGACATCCGTCCTAACAGACTTTACGAGACTACTTAATTCATATTTCATTCATGTTTTAATTATACCTTTTGGTTAGCTATACTGGGTTTGAAATAACGTTTAATCTGGCAATAGATAAATTATTAAAAATAACTATACCCACGGAGGAGCTCGTGGCACAGTTGCTATTGCGCACATCATTCGATCAGCGAAGTTAAGCAACCCTACCCCTAGCCAGTAATTGGATGGGTGACCGCCCGAGTTCCCTCCGTGCCTCGGAGAGCACGTTAAGCCGTCGGTCCCGGTTGCCAATTTATCATCTTTGACAGTCGTTACAGGTCAGTCGGGGGCCTAAAATAGTCTGACAACTGGTTTAACCCAGATCACAGATTTTCCTCGTTAAAGGGGTTGCGAAGGTCATATGGCAGTCGCTTCGTATAAAAATCATGTGATCAGCCACATCGGGTTGAATCAAGTGCCGACCCCAACAATGTATAGGATAAGGCCTGGGAGATATTGAACTATACCCTTAGTTTCATTCTAATTCGTGGAACCCATTTTTTTTTAATAAACATTTACTGCTTGAATAACTCAACCTAAAAACTATGACCCAGTGCAAGTCCCGTTAAAATCGGCCCAGTTGTCTCAGAGACTAAGAAATAGTCTACCAGAATGAACAGGCTGAAAGACAGAAAAAAATTAAAAATTGTTTTTTTTTATAGACATACCGTACATACTTTCATATGTATTTAGTAAAAAACAAACACTTTAATTTTCTTTATCTGTATACATTTTAGATTCAAGTGTCCCTAAAATTTGGATATTTTTAAAATTTTTTGGCAAAATTTTACGACTAATCAAACCTTTTCCCACAGTGTGTCAGCGACATCAGTATCCCAAGACGCGACAGGTATGTACATACGACAGATAGACAGGAACGCTATCCAGATACAGACCAGCAAAGATGGCCAGAAGCAAGACCTCACTACAAACAAGGTCCAGAGTACGGCACAGAACGTGCAAATGATCACAGTACCTCAAGGTATGACTGTACTACAGAATCCACTGAACATAAGCCAGATGCCGACGGTGATAGGCCAGCCTAACAGTCAAGTGTACATGATACCCGCCAACCATCCCAGTATTGTTCAAGGAGGACTGCCAGCAGGGTTCGGCCAACAAATGCTGCAACATGCACAGAATGTCACAGTCATGCAACCAAACCAACTGGGCGTGCCGGGCGGGGTGCAGTACAACGTCCCTATAATGCCCATGAATATGCCAGCCAGTTCACAGTACATGCAAACAGGAATCAATTTAAACACACAACTGTCTGCGCAGCAGTTAAACGCGGCTCTCGCAGGCCATCAATTGGGTAATCATAACTTGTCGGGGACGATCCCGATCGTTCAAGCACCCGCGACGTCTCCGATGGCCAACGGTCAGGGTATCCCAGGCTCCCAGCCCCCGCCAGTACACCAAGTAATGCCTCAGAACTTCATCACACCAACATCCCAGTACTCCATGCCTCAGTACATGATGCAAGCCAACTCCGGCGCAATGACCGTGCAGTCTAACAATCCTAACGTTCAATACACCTTACCTACTAACCAGACTCCGACAACAGCCAACAATGGAAACGGCGCCAACACTCAGTCGCAGGAGACTGACAGCACTAACGGTACGAACAATCAGGCGAATTACATAACTTCTTCACAAGATAATGGTTATTCTATGACTTCTGGTACGGTACAGAACCCCGCGCAGCAAACTTTCTCAACGGACGTTGCGACCACGCAAACGTCAGGGTTCACCCCGCCCATCCAGACAGTGACGCCGAGCTACGGCGCCGCGAATGGAGCCTCGCAGAACGCAAATTATGTGAACCAAACTTCCACCACGCAACCCCCACCGACCTATAACCCGACGAATGGATCCAATCAACAGAATGCCAACCAGAACTATCCTTCAGCGAACACACCCAATTCTCAGAACACATCGCAGGGTAACTACTCACCGTCGACCACTCCTGCGCCGCCGAACCAACCGTATCCGAACACGAACCTTCCAAGCATACCCAATGTGGCTTTCCCACCAAACCAGAGTCAGAACCCGTACCCGAATGCTACTGGCCAAAATTTGGCAGCTTATGCAACAAACCAGTATCAGTACAATAGCAGACCTTGGTTCAGGCCTCGCTACGGATCCCCGCAGGGCTCCCCCTACAGCTCGGGGACCGGTCCCCCTCCCAACGGACCCCCCATGTCGGTCCCGCCTCCTTCCGGCAACTATAACTACTGGCAGGATAGTTAATAAGCTAGTGACGAGTTTATAATAAGTTGAGACTGCTACCATAGTCAAATACATGAAATGTAAATGATTTCTATAGTAAGTATACATAAAAATATAAATAATATGTAAAACCTAAAACTTATTTGTTTAATTTACTGACGACAGCTGTCAAATTCACGAATATTGACAGATAGATAAACAATTTAATTTCAAATATTAAGTAACCGTTGGTAATCGAAAAAATACAAAATATGAATATCGAAAACCGATACCCAGTACCAGCGTCTTTATTCATGCTGAAGGAGATGAAGCATAGGCAGGAACAGGTTAACCGCGGGTACCAACTGTTGAGACGGAAGGCCGAGGCGCTGCGCATACGGGGCCGGCAAGCTGCCTCGGAACTTGCTTCTACTCAAGCTATCCTGGGGCACACGCTCCGAGAGGCCTACATATCCTTGGCAGCCATAAAGTTTACGAATGGCGAGTCGAATGCACTGGTTTTGGAGAATATTGGACAAGTTCGGTATCAATATTAATAGTTTGTTTGTCTTTTTTAGTTTAGTGGTATTTAGTCGTGGTTAGCTACTCATATGTTTAAACTGAACTCCATGTCTATTGCCTTCCTCTAAACATTTAGGTGTCACAATGATCAGGAAATGTAGCCAGCCTCTAGCACGTCTGATAAGGTAGCCCTTGAAATATTTGCTGTGCTCGGCATCACAAGCCACATTCCATACTATGGGAGACGCGCTAGTCCCCTTAAACACTATATCAACATATCCCTATGGATCCAGGCTCAAGTGCGTGTCCAGCGTGTATCGGAGAACATATCTGGGGTCCTGACGGTGTCGCTCCGAGCGGTGGAGGACCCGTCCGCGGGCGCAGGCGACGCCCTCCGCTACGCAGGCCTCGGCGCCGGCGGCCATCGCACTGGAGAGGCTAAGAAAGCTTTCAGAGAAGCTGTCCTTATTCTGATCAAGTTTGCTTCCATGAGGAACAATTGTATTTTGTTGGATGAAGCTATTAGGACTACCTTGAGGTAAGTAACTAACCTTGAGGTAAGCACTTCACGATTTTTTACCTTGAATGAGCAGTATACATTTTTGGATCTTATAACTCATGACGGCATCTGGACAGGGTCTTACCATGATCTCGTATTGCCATGATAAATAAATAATTATTATGAAGGCTTTACAGGGCCGAACATCTGTCATCATCAACATTTTCGATCTATAATGGCAAAAACAAAGGCTAACTAAATAACAAATAGGGGCCACAGAACAGACAACAGCCACGTGACCCAGTTTTACCTGCTTCATTTAAATTTTCAGAAAAGTGAATGGCATAGAAAAAGTGATCATGCCAAAGTTACGAAACACGGAGATTTATATTTTGATGGAGATGGACGAACGGGTGATTAAATAATTATTTGTAGTAGCTAACTTACTAAATACTTAGGCAAGGGTTAGCCATTCTTCTCTGTCTTTAACCTTAACAGCTAGAATATTGAAAATGTTACCCGTCCCGGCAGAGCAGTCCTTACCTAACCTACCTACTTACTTTACTACGTTGTAAAGTTTTGTATGAAGAGAATTATAAGTAAAACTTTTAAAGTAGGTAATATACTAACCCCAGATATCGATAGGTATAAACTAAGGCAGTACTGCCTTAATTACTTAGATACCAAAGTACTCGGGGGCCTTACCATGAGCTCTTATGGCCATGATAGTTTTACTCTTATTATGAGACAGATGTATTTCACGTGTATACATCTGTCACTGTCACACAATTGTAATAACATTGCAACAAGAACTTGCATTTTCATAGGAAAGAGAAGAGTTCCATCGGTTGAAAATGGTAAAAGCAAAGAAGATTAAGAGTCAAGCATTAGCCAAGTTGCGCAGTAACTATGTTCATGCCGCTGTTGCTGGGGAGTCTAATAGTAAGTATCTATTACCTAACGTCGTCGACTGCACGTCGAGCGTAGCGACGCAAGTTCGAATCCCAGCGGAGCCTGTACCAATGAGTTTTTCTAAAAACTTATGTGCAGATATTTCACATCACGCATCAGCTTTACGGTGAAGGAAAACATCGTGAGGAAACCTGCATACATCTGAGAAGTAATTCAAAGACGTATGTATAGTGCCTAAGACGATGGACTCACCCTCTGTCACGTTAGCACTTAATCATATTCGGTGAAATGTGGGTGTTGTTACAACACCTCTGCTTAACCCTTCGGGGACCCTTCTGGGATGGCGTGAGCATATTTATTTCATACCTTTGAAACCAACACTCGACGATGAGGGAATTCCAGAGTAAAGCGGCAGTCCAGTTCAATTATGAAGATCATTAATTAATTTCCTTGGTGTTTAACACTGAACGCAAAATCAGATGAGAACAATGCTCCCCGTTTACGTTAGATCCCCCGCTCATCAGGTGGTAATGCTTGATTGCCAAGTGGAAAAACTCAGTACCTCATCTCCACAGATATAACGAGCCGCCTCACCAAGTACCGTTCGTCGGAGTGCCTCACCAGCATCATGTACCCCTGCACCTTGTCCTTCGCATCCACCACCGACTCCGGGGACTACAAGCCTATCTGCTACCCTCACAATTGGGACGATGATGACTTGCTATTTTAGAACTTATTGCATTTATGTAACGGTATACAAACCCTTGTAGACAGAGAGGTCACATGATTGGCTCAGAGTGACTTCACAAACTGTAGAATATTGACATCTCGATCTCAACGTAAGCATGGGCAATCGTGTGACATACGGAAAATGTGCTGAGTAATAATAATAATAATATATTCTTTATTGCACACCATAATATAGTACAGGTATTATAGTTATATTAATAAAGTATGGTAACAAAAGGCGGTCTTATCGCTAGAGCGATCTCTACCAGACAACCTTAGGGTACTAGGAAACAGCGAAATGAAAAATATTAATGGCAGGTGTGGGAGACAAAGAAAGTAAGACTAGGTATAAATAAATATAATATATAATATACATACAATATAAGGCTATATATGAACAAAAAACAATATACTATTTAAATAGATATATAATAATCATACAATAGTCTTTTAAAAGAGTTTATAGTCTGAGCTTCTCTGATTGCTGAAGGAAGTGAGTTCCAGAGATGAACAGCTTGCACAGTGAAGGATTTGGAGTAAGAAGAAGAAGAGCAATCTGGGACTTTAAGAAGGAATTGTCTGGATTTGCGGATCGGGTGTAAACTGGAGGAGTGAAATTCAAAACGCTCCTGAAGGTAGACAGGAGATTTGGGATCGAATAGAACCTTGTAGAGAAGCGTGAGGATGTGAGTATTCCGGCGAAATCGTATGGGGAGCCACTTGAGCCGAAGGCGAAATTCATTGATCAATTGAGTAGTATTTATTGGACCTTGATTCAGTATCCTTATCAAGAGTATTGAACTGTTTTCGGAATTGATACTCGCTTGCGAGACGCTAGTAAGTATTATATATAGATTACGAAAACGGTGGCGAACTCGTGGTAGGGGTACCTACTGGTCACTAAGACCAAAACCAGCTTAACTACTTATAGTTAGATAATTTGATTTAGGTATTTGCTATGAATAAAAGATTCATCACCAATAAACTGTATTTTATTTAAAAGTTTATAAATATATTAGCAGGTTATAAAACCCAGCCATTGTCCAGCCGTTCTTCCATTGGCTTTGTGAAGTATTGACATCGCCGAAACTTCTCCAGAATTTCACCCTAAAACAAAATAAGTGCGATACTAGGTATAGGAACCGTAGTGGAAGATGGAAGAAATAGGTAACGTAGACACTTACTGGGCCAGTCTTCTGAATACTCTCACTGTAGAATGTAATTGCACTAGAGCCGGTTCCGTACAGAGGATACTTCAGGTGCATCTGTATAACACATTGAGGAAATGGACATTTACATGATGAGCCCATCTTACAGGTATGGTACTCACCTACACAGTACACTGGTTATATGTAGGTATAAGTATTTAGGTAGTAACTTACATTTTTATCAGCTGTAACAGCCAAATTGCGTGGCTGGAAATCATCTTTGACGTAATTAGCATTATGTTCAGTGCAGTATTCAGTGACAGGCTGCGAGGTGGCCAGTTCCTCGATCACTTCATCCAGCATTTGCTCCCAGAAGAAATCCGTCAACATACGCTTGCGGATACCTTTCAAATAAATTTGCAAACTTAAGCAAAGCCTTTGTGAAACGCGTATCGTGTGGTCGTATCCAGCAAGCTCTTAGAGGAATTAATGTTCTATTATATTTATCCCGCCATTAGGCTTGTTATTCATATAACTCGCCCGATGGTAAGCTGTCCCCATAACACATGGACCACTTAAGTTAGACGATTTTAGTGGTCGTCTCTTGTGATGATCCATTAACTACGCCTGATGTAAAATAATAGCAACGACTCACCTTCGCCATGTTGCGATTTCTTAGGGGTCTTGAAGTTATCGCGCATTTCACTGCCCTGGCCGGGCACTTCTCGCCCATCCTGTAGGATCCATGGGCGACTAAAGTTCTTCCCTTTCCCATATGCTGTTGGTTCTGGGGGAACTTTTGGATGAAGTTTGATTCGCTCAAGCGGACGTAATTTAAGTTGTTCGTCTTCACCTTGAGTTTCGGGTAAATCGGCTTGCGCTTCCTCATCTATCGTATTTGATTCCATTTTTACCCAATTAATAAACGTGTGATTTTCGAAAATGTTGATTTACTTGTCAATCGTTGTTAGGGAAATAAAAAAGAATGTGTGTCATTGTCCGTGGGTCAACAAGAATGCTCCTTTGTCTATGGGAACAATGAAACACGTTTGACAGTTTGTCAGATTGACATTCAGTATATAACGTCAAAATTAAAATTGGAGTAATTTGTTGGTTTATCTGTCAAAAAGCCCTGAATGAAAGAAAAATGTCTAGTCCTCCCTGTTATCCTCTAAAACAGGATTTGCCCCCTCCTGGGGGCTACCAGCCCATTCCTTACAAAAGGATCCCTGCAAAGAAATATTTTAGCGGTACGTATCTTTTAAATTTTGTTTATAATCTTATTATGTAACTGTTTAAGGTTATGTTCTTATTTTTGTGTATTTCTGCACTGTATAATGTACCTACTGTGAAATTAGATGCGGATACGAGTAAAATAATACATTTAGACTTAGGTTTAGATTACTTGATACCACAGGGTATTACATATCACAAAAAAAAATATACTTAACTATAAACAATCAGCTGTTTTCATTCCAAAAGGATGTATTGAGACAGTGAAAATACCTACACGACTACCTACTAAACTGCATTGAAAATTATTTAAAAGTAAAGACACTATAATCTATGGTCCTCCTGTGAAGAGCCTCTCTTATGAAGAGCCAATCTGTATAATGAATTAAAAAAAATTTGACTGTTGGTCTAGTGACTAGTGACTAGTACGTGACTGCTGCTGTTGTTGGTTCAATTCCCGCGTCAGGGCAAATATATGTGATAAGCATTTGTTTGCCTTGAACCTGGATGTTTCATATGCTTGTACTATAAATATTTATTTTAAAAAAGAAGTATGAAAGTAAGTATTAAATCTGCTGTCTGCTGCTTAGTTAGAGACTATATGGCGCTGTGTGAGTCTAAACATTATTATTATTTAAAAGTTGAGTCCTGCAGTTATACCTGCATAGACTTCATGAAATGAAAGTAACCTCAGTCATTCCTTGTAACATTAGCTATTGCCTTAGCCAGTGAATTAACATGTACATATGCTCACGCCTGTATTCCCCGAAGGGGTAGGCAGAGGTGTTGTAATCACAACACCCACTTTTCACCGAATTTGATTAAGTGCCAACATGACAGATGGTGAGTCTATCGCCGTCTCAGGCACTATACATACGTCTTTGAATTACTTCTCAGAAATATGCAGGTTTCCTCACGATGTTTTCCTTCACTGTAAAGCACGTGGTGTGAAACCACTGAACCAGTGAATTAAATTGGTCCACCTGTAAATGAGTACCATACACATTTATTGCTACAATGTTATTTTTTATGAGGCAGAATTTAGAGTTACAAAGAGACACTTCAAATTTAGCTATTCATATAAATGGATAGATTTAAAAAACTCATTAAAAGAGATGAATAATAATTATTACATATATGATTACAGGCTATGCAATGTTTGCGGGATACCTGGGCATTACGGCGGGCGGACTGTACCTCTACAATCTGAACCATAAGCAAATTGTAAAAGAACAGATTGAGATGCGATCTGCCAAGATGGCCATTTACCCAATGCTGCTCGCCGAGAGGGACCGCGAGTACCTTAAGCAACTGCGGAGGAACAGGGAGGCTGAGGCTGAGCTCATGCGTGATGTGCCTGGATGGGAGGTAATATATAAGAAAATTTACAATTAAAAACTTGTGTATTATGGACTGCCGCTACCTGCTTACATTTGCCATGATGATTCTTTTGAATCTGAACATGTAACTTGGTAAAGAAGTAGAATACTTGTGGAAGTATCACACGCCTGTATGCTAGAAAGAGGTAGGCAGAGGTGTTGTAATAGCAACACCCTCCTTTCACCGAGGATGATTTACTGCCAACATAACAGATTGTGAGTTTATCTATATGCAGGTTCCTCGCAATGTTTTCCTTCATGGTAATGCATGTGGTGTGAAATATTGCACTAGTTTACAGTAGTAGTAGTACAGGATTTGAATCGCTTCCGTGGGGCAACCGACCATGGCTCTTACTTAGTATTATTAAAATCAGAACAGTTTATAGCTACTCTGTCTATTCCTCACTTGATATTATAATTTGTCATGGCTAATTTAACAAGTCGCCTAGTGCAGTTTCTTGGAAATTTTGAGATAAATAAATTCACAAGAAACTTTTGTGTGAATTAATATTGCAAATTGTCTAACTATGTATATTATGTAATAATGTTGAAGTAATTTATTCTTAATATTAATTCTAGGTGGGCACATATTATGGGGAGCGTGTGTACAATCTGGTGCCCCCTGACACCCTGGTGGAGCCGATCTTCCACGAGTACTACGCGCACGCTGACCCGCGCGAATGGTACCGACGAGCATACATCAAGCTGCGCTCGTAAGCTCCTCACGCCATCTGTCGGGTGGAACTACTATCACAGTGCCTTTGGTTCAAGAACACACCTTGCAAAATGCACTCAGAGAAATACTTGGATTCCTCTGAGATAATTAGTGAATTGTTCAAGAATATTACGAGTGAGATTCAAATGGTTTAGCAGTAATTCCATGTTGAAACAGATGTATGTGTTGCAACAGTGGGTCTGAGTTTATTACAAACACACAGTGGCTGGATCCGAGGTATTGTTGATAGTAAATTGAATATAACATTTGTTATAAACATAAAAAAACTAAATTAGCAATATAATTTTAATCATGTTTATTTATGTAGTTGCTGTAAAATAAACTGGTTATTCATAAAAATAATCTTTTCAATTGATGATGACATTAGATGTACATACTGTACATTTTGCACTATCCACCTTTATGAGAAAATTAGTGCATCCACGAATCAAATCATAAAACTAAACTGTAACAAAATTGCATTAGCAAAATTGTGGCAAGTCATAAATAAGAAGTGAAGATAAAAAGAAAACAACAATTATTTTTATAAACAAAACATTTATTAGACATTCACCATGAAGTTTAAAAAACTGTAAACATAATTTCTTAGTAAATATAATTGTCGCAAACAAAATCCGTTTTCGTCTTACAATAAATAATCACTAACCAAAACAATGCAAATGATTACATTTGAAGCTCATTCTTGGTAATATTATATTTTGAATTTCAATAATGTCTGGTAAAGGAATCTTATTCAACACATTTCTGCGCGTAGTACATACGTCGGTGTATTCAACCTTACTTACTCTTTCAAAGCAAGCATTTTTCTTAGAAATGGAACAATATTTTGCAGATATCGAGCCTTATAAAACCTTACACATGTAATTTTAAAAACTAAAATCATCTTATAGCTTTATAATGCATACATACATACAAGCACACGCCTGTATCCGATGGGGGTAGACGGGGCTTAATATTTTTTTTAATTTTACGTCTATCAATTTTAGCGATTTATTTATTTTGTTCAATATGACTATAATCTATAGTAATGTATAGCCATATAATAGGCATTTTGCATTTTCATTTTTAATGGGCATTATGTGTAGTGTGAGTTATACGGAAATATTATCCCCATATTACAAAACATGGTTTAAACGAAAACTAGACTAGAAAAAGAAAAAAGCCGGGGAGTTTGTTTCGCCGTTTCTTCAACTGACAGGCTTACATTTGGAAATGGTAGTAAATTAACCTAAGATAGAGAAATGACGTTCAATAAATATTCCAAGTGTCCCTGAATAAAACTTTTCGATTTGATTAGACTAATACTATGCGCATCACTTTTTAAATCTGTATTACAGAAAGAGATGGAGCTTCTTTTGAACCAAGGACTATCTTAGTCTATCTATTGTACTAAAGGATAAAAATGTCTGTTGAATGGTCCTAATCTTATTATGAAACATTTTGTAAGAGGATCATGGTCATTAAAATTACCATGTATAAAATATATCCTAGTTATATAGACCAAACCATACATTATTATTACCATTATTATACCCCAAGTGCTATTTGCTTTATATTATACAGTGCATATTAAACATAATAACCGTTTATATACCACATAAAGAAGAACAATAAATAAATAAATAAATAAATAAAAGATAAATAAAAGATAAACTCGTAGCACAGTCGCTATTGCGCACATCATTTCTTCAGCGAAGTTAAGCAACCCTAACCCTAGCCAGTAATTGGATGGGTGACCGCCTGAGTTCCCTTCGTGCCTCGGAGAGCACGTTAAGCCGTCGGCCCTGTTGCCAAATTCTTTATATATCTTTGGCAATCGTTACAGGTCGGTCGGAGGCCTAAAATAGTCTGACAACTGGTTTAACCCAGATCACAGATTTTCCTCATTAATGGGGTTGCGAAGGTCAGATGGCAGTCGCTTCGTATAAAAATCAGGTGATCAACCACATCGGGTTGAATCAAGTGCCGACCACAACAATGTCCCACACATAAGGCCAGGGAGATGATGATCCCACATAAAGAAACAAAGTAATGAGAGAAGTCCAAAATTATGTCTAAATCAAGCAATTAACCTGAAAGGTCGATTGCGGCTTTCCTTTGCTTCGATACTCGGTTGCTGTTCTATTAATTGCAACAAAATTATTATAACATTATTTGGATGGATAATAGGGTGTTTATCAAAATTACCATGACATCTCATTCATATTACAAGGTAACACATGAGTTATTAATAAAAAAAAA
Source organism: Watsonalla binaria (assembly GCA_929442735.1). Lineage (NCBI taxonomy): Eukaryota > Metazoa > Arthropoda > Insecta > Lepidoptera > Drepanidae > Watsonalla > Watsonalla binaria. The sequence goes on from OV838932.1 coordinate 8,296,113, forward strand.
TTTAATCCTCCTACATATAAAAATACTTTTAGGAACAACCCTTAAAAAGTAAAAACAATCTGGTTGCATCAGATCGAAATTATCAATTAATTATCATTTAACGATTATACTAGCAAACGTGAAGCATTTAATCGAGTAATCATACTCCAAAAATGCCTTACATCATTTTGGAAAAGAACTGATACTCTTACACTGCTGGACAGATATTAACCAACTAAGAACTGCAAGGAAACTGACTTTCAAATGGAATAAATCTGCATTGAAATCGGTATACTCGTTTCAGACAACACCCCTTTTTGCGTCGGAGGTTAAAAAAACCTCAGCTATTTGTTCCTGATATTATTCTATCAATATATCTGGCCATATCTTAACACTACCCATTGTCTTAATATAAAATAAAATAAAATAAAGTCATGTTGTAAAATCAAAATTAATTGAATTCAGTCAAATATATGCAGCTGTGATTAAAAAAATCCAACATACCAATTAATCTTTAAATGCAGATGCACATTAACAAATATTAAATCAATTATTTAAATTCATTTCGGCTTGATTTAGAAAGTAGGACAGCTAGATCCTTCATGACATTACATTGTGCATATTTGTCCACTTTGGGAGAATCATAATATCCATATATGATTCATCATCGAAGTCACTTAGGTGCAATTCATATTATGATTCACGAATGATTACAATAACTGTAGATGTTTGTCCCTAACTAACTTTTTATGATGCTATTGGTCACAAAAGCAATTCAAATTTTGTGGACCATTTTAGAAATCTTCATAGGAAAGTCTGAAACAGGTGAATTGCGAAATATTAATCATTCGTGAATGCATGTGAATTCCATCTAAGTGACCAGTTTGTCATTTCGATGATGAATCATATTAGGATCACATTATGATTCTCTCAAAGTGGCTTTTTTAGACTTACTGCATAAATAAATAGGGGACCCTATTTCATTACTAATTAATTTTAACTAACTCATAAAACACACAAATTTCAAAGCAATCTCTTAAATCTTTTGGAGATTTAAGATTTACAATTTTTGTTTCAATAACCGCCGTTTTCAATATTGTATCCATCTGTCATCTGGTTACTAAAGATAAACAAACATATAATTTTGTCCTTACTTTCATGTATATATCATTATTATGTAATTGAAGGTATGGATATCGTTTTTATTAGCGCAAGCGCGACAGAATGTTTGTCCAGGGCTACTGCTCATACATACACATGGACACAAGATTCATGAATTAAATACTGGGCATTCAAGGTCAGCGCTCAGAACTCGTGACGCCACTTGTAACTGGATGGAACTCATCAGTGCTATTAAAGAAGGTATATCATAAGTTACAAAGATATTTTAATAATGTCTTAAAACCTACTTAGATTTCTTTATAACTACCTTTGGCCTTAGTTTCTTGGTCCTGAGTCGGTGCATGTGAGACATAACGAAGTACATACCAGGGAATGTGAGGCACAGGAGATAGATTCTCAGGAATGTTGGCAGATGGAAGGCAAAGTTCCAACTGTTTGGCATTGATATGGTAAATTTGCCGGTTTCCTCGAAGTATGGGATGTTTCTGAGGATCACAATCGCTTCGCAGATGATGCCCAGCGGGTACAGGGGTATCCACATGGTGTACCGGAGCCAAGTTAGGATGTAGATCTCATTCTTGTAAAGCTGGGATATGTAGAATGGATACCTGTGAATGATATGAATATTTAATTAGTAGTTATAATAATAATGTTCTCCTACCGATTTTCGGTTACGGCGGCTAATCTCAACGAAGATCAGCCATTTGCGCAGGAGATATTATAAATTAAGTGTGTGCGCAAACACAGGTGCACTCTTTATTCCCTCACTCTCATAGTGGGATGGGAGGCATTCCGACACGACCGGAGAGAGATCAGGCGGAGGACCAACGGTGCAACGTGCGCCCCGAGACACGGGGGTGGAAACACCGTCAACTTCCAAACTCTACTTCTTCTCTAAACTCAAATTCTACTTCTCTACTTCTCTGGGCATTTTATTGTGAATTTCTTAACAGAAAAATCCAATATAAAACTCGACCCGGGAATCGAGTGATCAGCAGGCGAACGTACTAACCACTAGACCAACGAGGCAGTTATTAGTAGTTAAGTTACTCATGGTCTGTACCCCTATCCCGAATTTGCCATCGTCGTCCTAATCTCGCTAGAGTCTCCTAAAAATATTTGTATGGCGCTCCTAGCAGTGAAATGTAGGAGTACAATATATCATACAAAAATCAGTGACGCTAGCGAGTATAGATTACAAAAACGATGAAATCTTGTGATAAGGGTACTGAGGGCCTAGTGCGAGTTTTTCACTGCCGCCGTTACAGGTTACAGCGTTGACGTAAACGCAGATTTGTATAGGATCTAAACAGCGCCATCTGTCGTCCTTAAGATGACACTATTGTGATCGCGATGACTTGTGACGGCGATTTAAAAAAAACTGCACTAGTCGCACTGACGGCCTAGTGCGGGTTTTTCAGTGCCGCCGCTACAAGTTACAGAGTTGACGTAAACGCAGATTTGTATAGGATCGAAACAATTCAATTCAAAAATATTATTCGATTACGACAACGTACTTTCAAATCGTCAGAGAGACACGATTACACAGGATTATACATGCTACCGCCAGGTTCGGAAGGTTGCTTTTACTGAGAAGAACAGCGCCGTCTGTCGCCCTAAAGATGGCACTATTCCTTCTATATTCCTTCACTTGTCTTCCCATACAAATCTGCGTTTACGTCGAAGCGATGACATGTGACGGCGATTTTAAGAAAACTCGCACTAGGCTCGCTGATGCCTGGAGATAGCACTGCTCTTGGTGGTTCTGAAGTTCCTGCAGTTTTAAGTTCTTAACAAACACAGTGAGGCGCATCTCTGGCGGTAACCATTAATCATGAGAAGGGAGACAGCTAAGTTACCTGACGAGTTCAATGCAAGTCCACATAAGGAAGAGATAGAACACGACGGGCTTGGTGTGCATGCGGGGCTCCGCGTCCACCATACAGAACAGGACGAAGGCTCGCCCCGACACCTGCACGAACGGCACTAACACGCCGCCCTGGGAAAGCAAAATAATATTAAATCAAATCAAATAATTTATAACAAATAAATATGCTTTTTTAAAAATAAAAGCCTAAGTTACTCCTCGTAACATCAGCTATCTGCCAGTCTCATTAAGATCGGGCCAGTTTAGATTAGCCCAAACAAGTTTTTTTTTTCTCATTAGGTAACATATATACTTTTATTTGCATTTAGTGAAAAGCTGTTCATTTGGAATTACAAACAGACACTTCAGTTTTATTCTTTTCTCGCTTCTTTTCACACTCTGTGTGACAGATTTGACTAATAAATGTGTATCTCATTTAATAACGAAATACTACGCCTATTGGGGTTTAGGGATAGAATTTCGGAAACTCACAAAGACAGGGACAGAGAGACAGAATTGTTTTTTTTTTTCAGAATTAGTATAGTTTTATGTAGGTGGCATATATACTTTCATTATGCAATTAGTGAAAAGTTGTTAAATTGTAATTGCACACACTTAAATTTTATTTATCTGTAACTTTTCGACGTTCATAGGTGCCTTACCGGATAACTTAATAAATCATTTTCATTTTCACTTACCCTAGTGTACCCAAACATGGGGTGCATGACCTCCAAGTATTGCATTAGCTGTAGGAACTTCATGGCGGGTCCAACGTGTTCGTATGTGCCAGCCACAGACTCGTACTCAAGCTTAGCGTAGCGTATACACATCACGATCAATATGTACGAGTAGCCCACGAATTGGAACAGGTTGTATAATATCAGATACACCTTCTTGAAGTCTTCTGGGAACAACCAAGAGATTGAAATTGGTGGAGAAGATTTAATGACTCCAGAGAATTATGTGACTGGGATATTCTGGACTTAAAATTCGTTAATATGCTTATTGGCGAAGCATGTTTACAAAATTCTTGATGGTAAGTACATATATATAATGACACCTCCATATAGATTACTTTATAAGTCTAGCCAATATGCATCGGTATTTAAAAAAAACAATAGTATATTTGTGTCTTGAAGGACCAAAAAATCGGTCCTTCGATCCAAATAAAAATAATATTTATACGCTTAATTGGAGACAAGCTTGATGAAGAAGCGCTGGGCTGCAGTAGCAAGCATCTTGCGGGTTATTTGCCTAAGGTTGAAAATAAAAATAATATGTTTACCTTTTCGATAGCCCATTTCTTCCTTATGCAGCTTATCGTACATCCCTGGGTAGTCCTTCATTACGTCTCGCTTGTCCTCCTCGCTGTCCTGACCGTCTTCTGACTTCCAAAGGTCAAAGTTTATCTGTACATTATTAGTATAGATGTTATTTATTTTTGAAGTTGGGGCTAAATGAAGCATCAAACTCGGTATCAAACAACCAACTTCAAAAGTAACATAATTACTAGTAAACAATAAAAAATACATCGAATTATCATTATCATCAGCACAAGGTGCGAGAAACCCGTGTCCCCGAGGTCATCGGCGCGAGTGGCGGCGGGAATACAAAGGAAAGGGATGGAGTTAAATGGGCAGGACATCGCGTGTTCTGTGCTCTGTGCAATGTAGGCAATATTACTTACGAGAGGTACCTATTAATGAAATGAGGAGTTTATGACTCGTGTTTCATTGGAAAATTCCATCAAAAATTAAGAGTATATTTTTTTATACATATTTAGGACTATAATCAGATACTCTCCTGAAAAACGTCCTTCGTTCATCCTTACATCCTGTATATATACGGTCGAATTGAGAAACCTTTTTACGTCGGTTGAAATAAACATCACACACCTTCAACCAAGCAGGTTTCAATGGCTGCGCGGTGAGACGCGGCCACCACACAGGGTCCTCCTTCTGCAGCGACAACTCCACTCGATTGTCGAACACACGCACCGTCGTCACTCTGAACTCTGAACTATTCTGTATAATAATTGGTCATCAACATGCAGGTTCAATTTCCGTACGCTATAAATGACATAATTGTTCAATAATTATTAAGTGATATAAGAACCTTGTTTATTCAGAACATTAGAGAGATATTGCTCTATCTACACTTTAAATGACTCGTGATGATATGTGGTAAACAAGGCCCTAAAAAAATTATATTGTGCATCAGTAACTTTTTAGTTCAAAACAAATACATGTGCAATTATCCCAACTATTTTCGCTGAGCGCTCATAAGTCATGACTGTATGGCATGATTTATAGCTTGTATAAATATAATGTAATAGCTTGGGACTACGTAGACTACACAAATTGTGCTAGTTCCTCAAAAAACCTAAAGTCTTCAATTGATTATGAGAAATACAAAGCTATGTAAACTTAGCACCCAACTTGTAAAAAACCAAATTTTTTTTTGCCATCTGGAAGGCTTTCGTGTGTAGTTGTTTGTAGTTGAAAAAAAAAAGTTATGCCTCATGAAAAAATGGTCAGCAACCGACATAAGACATTTAAAATTTTAAAACGGCCTGTTTGTAGTTGTTTCTAGTATAATTATTTTTGATTATAGTAATAACACACAATACTTAAAGAATACAAAGTGGTATTGAACACAAATGACCATGCTGTTTTTACACCAAGTAATGTAAGTAGGTAGTGGGTAGTAGTACGTAGTAGTCATTTGTGAATCATAATATGAATTGCACCTAAGTGACCATTTTGTCATTTCGATGATGAATCATATTCGGATCACATTATGATTCTCCCAAAGTGGCCTTTTTAGACCTACAGGAAACTTTACTATTAATATATGATTTCCTTACTATTATTATGTAAATTAAGTTTTGCTCAGCTGTATGTAATAAAGGTTGACCTAAGAAGTCAAGTATGACTTGTTTGTATGTATTTCACCTTGTTGTTCAGGACCTTGAGTTTTCTACTTAAGTATATTTTTTTTATTTGTTAATTGAAATATACATTTTTATTTATAGTCCTGTTATAGAGGAGGCACAGTTGCTATTGCACATATCAATTGATCAGTGAACTTAAGCAACCATTACTCAAGCCAGTTGGATGGGTGGCCACCTGAGTTCCCTCCCTGCCCCGGAGAGTATGTTAAGCCACCGGTCCCGGTTGCCAATTTAACATCTTCGGCAATCATTACAGGTCAGTCGGAGGCCTAAGGATCTTACAACTGGTTTAACCCAGATTACCAATTTTCCTTATAGAAGAGGTGATCAGCCACATCGGGTTGCCAACCCCAACAATGTATGGGATACGGCCAGAGAGATGATGATGATTATAGTCTTGGTCCAAACTATTAAGTCTTGACCTTCAGATCTCTCAGGTTGTTAGACCTGAGAGATCTGAAGGTCAAGACTTCAGGGTTGGCTTTGATACTCACCAACAGATGTCTTAGCTAAGATTAGTGATTGTGGTAAAAATTAAGTTCATAATTATTTTATAGGCTTATGGTTGCTGGTGCCCATTAATTTGTCTGCGCAGGATTTGACAAAATGTTATATTTTGAACAATTCAGATAATATCTCTTTAGCCTAAGTGTTATTCTGATGTGTAAGTTATACTACTGTAAAGTTTCATTAAAATCTATATACACATTTATGTTGTAGTTTTAGCATGAAAGAGCGTCCATTACAGATTGATCCAAACATACATTCAGAAGAAGTAGGATTTACTTACTTACACCTTCCTAGTATTATAGGAGTATGTGACATAGAGTAAAGTTCGAACTTCGTAGTATGTGGCAACAGTCTCTGCCTACCCCAGTAGGATACAGATGTGAGATTATGTATGTATGGTAAACAGAACAAAATAACGAGATTTTGATCCTAACTTGTTACACAAACTAATTTTACTATAACACACGTATGTAAGGATCAACGTTCACATAACTACAAAAATAATTTTATAATCTTTTTCAGATAACACACAGGTTTAAGAGTTAGGAGATTATGTGATGATAAAATTAGATAAACAAGCATAGATATTATTGTATAAATTTGGTGTATTTTAAATGATATACTCACGGTTTTTATAGGCGAAAACAAGTCCAGATTAAATTCGTATAGACTATCTCCCCGAGCACCGGTCCCCACAGCTGAAAATCTTATATTGTTTTCGAGAACTTTCACGTCTGGTTTTTGAACATTTTTTAAATCAATTTTCAAACTCACTGCTTTTTCTGTTTGTGCCCAATATACAAATGGACTAGGAATTACCATTTTTATATTTCTCAAATAAAAACACAGTACGCGGACGAAGGTGCTGAAAATTTATTTTTATTAAAATTTTCTTTCGGAAATCGGAAGTTTCGGACTTCAGTCAATCAAAGAGCTTTTTTTTACTCAAATGTCATGTCAGTCAGTTCAGATCAGACTTCAGTCAATCAACTCAATCATAGGAAACCAAAGATAAAGAATTTCTATGTAGGAAACTAATACTACTTCTGTACAGATTATAAGAAAAACTATTATACAGCAGCCATTGAAAGTTAATAATTGATCAATTATTAAATTTCTAATAACACCTAGATGTAACAAATACTAATTAGCACCTACATATAACTAATACTAGTTATATCCCTCTGAAAATACTGGCCTACGCCTAGCAATTGTATGCTGACTGGCTAGATAAAAGCGCTGTTTGCACTTTAAACATTAACTTTAAACACAGTAGTATTTTTCCATTCATAATTGCGTACATACGTATCACTTCTACTTTTACTTAATACATACCAAAGTGTATATTATTAAAAGTGCACGTCAACTATAAAAAAAATTAATAACCTCTATGATGATGTAGATTATCAAAATCGTTTTTTTTATTTATTCGCCTAAATGTGTTTTCTGTCAAATTGTTAACTATTCTGTATCTGCACGTGAACTGCTAAATAATCTGTTCACCGACGGCCCTGCCTGCCTGACTGTCTTGCTTGCTTTGCTTGTCTGTCAAAAAGCCGTTTGCTCTTGTTGATGGGTGTCGAGTTTCTATAAATGTCCCATTAAATTAATGTTTTTCCCTATCAGATAATAACTTAACGTTGACTTAAAATGGTGTAATGAGACAACTGTTTTGTGCTATTAACTGTAACAAGTGATCGTGATTTGACTCCCAATAAGTTGTAAACAAATCCAAAATGTCCGTTCCGACCACTGGATTGAGCAAACTGAAGAAGAAACACATTCGTGTTAAACATCAAAAAGTGAAGTTATTTCGTGCTAATGAACCATTACTCTCTGTGTTTATGTGGGGAGTGAATCACACGGTAATATAGTTATTTGTATATTTATTAATTACGAGAAGTATGTCGAGTTTAATCCTATTTGAGCGTAGTCTTCACTCGCTAATCGTTATGTCATTTCCTTTTGTGCCGGAGTGTTGTGGTTTTGCACTGTTTACATTGATTGTTAGTTCCAATATGATGCCATTGGAGTGGATCAATAATATTTTTTGCATTGTGATTGCTGGCAGATTGACAATGTGTAAATGTATGCATCACCTTGCAATGGTATATTTATAGCATTATAAAGATATGACGACGTCTGCAGGTCTGTCTGCCAGCTGCTCATGCGCCTCATCTAGGTCACACATTATTTAAATAATCAATTTATCCCCCCACAGTTAATGGGTTAACATTTTCCTTCCAGATAAATGAATTAAGCCATGTGTCAATACCGGTCATGCTGCTCCCTGACGATTTCAGAGCTTACTCTAAGCTCAAAGTTGACAATCATCTGTTTAACAAGTAAGAATTTTTATACTTACAGTAAAATGGTAATGCTGCTTGTCCACTTGAGTGGTCAGCGAAAGTAAAAATCCTCCAATACTTTTGCTCAGAGGAAGATTTTGTGTAAATCAATTGGTGAATTTTTACCCCCTATGTTGCTTCTCTCCAGTGGTTAGGCAGCCTAGTGATAACCATTTTACTCCTTTTCCAATATTCTCCTATCCTACAAAGCATACCTAGGGCAAAGCATTCACAATACCTTACCACCAGTTATTATGTACACCTTACATACTAGGCTCCTTTTTGTATTATAAACTATAGTATATAAAATAGGTGTTTTGCATTATATTAGAATGATGAACTTAAATCCCAAGAATGGACAAGGTATTAAATAATCATTATTTATTTATTTAGACATAATATCAACTTACAGCCTAAGCCAACACATTTATTTCGATTAATATTCAACAGTGATTATTGAACATGGCACGGAAAGAGTGGAGAGAGGACAAATACAGAATAATTTTCAATAAGACAATAAAACATAATTATACCAATTGATCATTGTCAAAAAAAATTCACACACCAATGTGAAACTAATGAATGAGTTGTTCAGAAGATCTGCTCACTTGAGTTAAATCAAGTAACACTTGTATCTTTACAATTCTGACATGTAGCTGTACATGTTAATAAATCAAGGTGCTATACTGAATTGTTAGATTAGATGAATGAATAATAAACATCATTCACTACAACAGTGAAGGATACGCATTCACATTCATCGTAAATTCTCTAACAGTTGGATGCACAGATGCGTCATTAGCAGTGAGCATGTTAAAGTGAATGCCTATCCTAAACACATTATCTTTAGAGTTACACACACTAGAAATGGATATATTTAAACATGTAATCTTGTTAATTGGACTTGTAATGTAATTCCTACTTTGGTAATGCTATTAACTTATAATGCTGTGAGCTAGTCTTAGATAATCCTGGCTTAAGGAACCACTACCCATTAGTTTATTGAGGAATTGTTTGACATTTTAAAAGAATATTAAGAAAGCTAGGTGTGTATTTTATGAGCATAAAACATGTCATTACTTTTAATAACTAAATAAATATGCTCACGCCATTACAGAAGGGTCCCCGAAGGGGTAGGTAGAGGCGTTGTAACAATAACACACATTTCACGGAATATGATTATGTGCCAATGTGACAGAGGGTGAGTCCATCGCCGTCTCAAGCACTATACATACATTTTTTAATGACTTCTCAGATACATGTAGGTTTCTTCACAATGTTTTCGTTCAACGTAAAGCATGTGGTGTAAAATTACTGCAAATAAGTTTTTAGAAAAACTCATTGGTACAGGCCTGCTGGGCAATTCAAACTTCCGTAACTTGCGTAGCAGGTGACTGCTCAAACCCAAGACTTTTAATATCATTATGTATAAGTGGCCATGTCTACTCTGAAAGCCCAGGTCAGTTTTTCGATGTCCACAAGTGCCCTGCTAGGTCCTAAACTGAATCTGAATTTGCATTTTCATTTTATTCCGTAACATGACTCTGCCTGCGCAGGTTTTGACTTATCATTATATTTTGGATAAGTCACACAACATCTCTATAAATTGTGCCCTATGTGTTATTCTGATGTATTAGCAATATTATTGTAAAGTTTCATCAAAATGCATTCAGTAGTTTTTCTGTGAGAGTAACTTACGCACATCCAGACAATCCATACATACAAAGTTTGGAATTTATAATATTAGTAGGAAGTAGAAGTAATGGTAAATTGTCCCAAACTTTGAGTTACTCACAGTGACTGTATAGGTGCCGTCACTAAATATGAGCGATTTTATGCGTCAGTCTCTATCTGTCTGTATGGCGCAATGTGCAAAAAAATACTATTCTCGCAGAATGCTTAAAACTCGTGACTACCTGTATTCTACATCTGTTATTGTGTTATTTCAAATCTTGAACTTTTATTTTAGGGAGAACATGCCATCCCATTTCAAGGTGAAGGAATACTGCCCCCTAGTGTTCAGAAACCTGAGGGAGAGGTTTGGAATTGATGACATTGATTACAAGGAGTCCCTTACAAGGTAATTTTAAATTAATTCACCCAACACAACTCTTGCCTGCTATAAGCTAACGAAAGCCAAAAAGTCTTGATTTCTTTCTTATATTTATTAATTATTTATTTATATTTATTTTACTCCCCTATCATATTATTGGATGGATACCCACGACACCCCGATCCCACATCCCATCCTGTGGTCCTTAGGTTTAGAAAGCCAGATAACTACCTGTGCTCGCGCGCTCCGAAGAGGCAAAACTGTTTGCTGCGGCGGTCTGCGACTGCCCCCATCGGTGTTGGCAACATGAAAAACGAAACTCACCAAGAGAGCATATTCCACGAAGCTGGTGCTTTTGTCAAACGCGGCCTGACGATTAAGCGACTGAGGTCAGCGGAGTTTTACTAAGCAGCTGTACGGTTTTTGTTTCAAAGTTTTTTTTTAATAACAAAGTATGTAGTGTGCCTTTTAAACTGACACAGCGAACATTGTAGCATACCCACGATCACTGGCTGCAAAGAATTCATTACCTAACTGCTTGCGAGGGAAGCACTGACAGAAGTATTCCGCGTTTGAAATTTGATTTCCGTTTTCGAGATTGGCAGGTTTTTTTTTTAATTGTGCTACCTGTTTGTCTTCCGTTTTCTCCCTGTGTCAATAAAGCTGACCTCTATGAACTGAATTTATGTAGAATGAGGACTGTAATGAACAATATGTGGTAATTAACTAGTCATGTACATCATTACATGTGGATTTTTCATCGTTAATTTCATTACCATAAAGTTAGTGATGACTGTTATACCAATAACGCCATCTAGCAATGGAAATCGTAACTAACACAACATAAGCAAATCATTGCGTCGACCAGCTTTACGAAAGTTTTCCTATACATTTTGAGCAATTCAATTTCCACAAATATTATCTATGTATCTGGGGCTGGCCTTAAAAAATACTTTTGCGTTTATCACTGCTCAAGTCGGTTGAAATTATTTTACCTTGAGTCTAGATCATCTCAGGCACGTGTCTATTCGCTTGACCTGGATGTGTGGAGTAACCATTACATAAAAAAAAAATATTCAGTTAAGGCCTTCGTAGCACTTATGAACGTCGAAGAATTAACCACCGGTTCGGAAACTAGTTCTGAGCAGAACCGGTAAGAAACTCGTGTACATTTCACTATATGTATAGTAAATAATTATTTTAATCGCGATAAAATTATATAATATAGTGGCTGGCCTTGTGTATGCATTATATTTTTGGCAGCTCGTGTCACCGATATAAATTGTACAAATTGCTCAATTTAACGGTCTATGAGTATCTTTACAATCGTTTGAAGTGTACGAATCCCAATGTCCGTGACCCCCATTTGTGTTCCTGAACCCTGTTTCTTGTGTCCCATATCTATCTATATTATATCTATCTTAATTGACTGTCACACTTCACAACTACAGTTGACACAAACAGTAGTTCATCTTAAAAGTAAAAAGAATTTTTTCCTAAAGACGAGCATAATTACCATCAATACAGGTGCCGTCATGAGCTATGAGCGCGCTGCGAAAATAGTGGGGATAATGCGCATACATATAGACAGAGCCGTGGTAACCTTGGAGTTTGAGCAGTCGCCTGCTACGCACGCGACGCAAGTTCGAATCCGGGCGGGGCCTGTATCAATGAGTTTTTATAAAAAAATATGTACAGTGATTTCACACCACGTGCTTTACGGTGAAGGAAAACATCGTGAGGAAACCTGCATATTTCTGAGAAGTAATTCAAAGACGTATGTAAAGTGCCTGAGACGGCACCGTCTGTCACGGTGGCTCTTAATCATCGTCGATGAAAAGCAGGTGTTGTTATTACGACACCTCTGCCTACCCCCTCGGGGTGTACGGGCGTAAGCATATGTATGTATGTATGTACATATAGACAGAGACAGCCTCATTGACTTCTGCTCATTCATGGTACGCGCTTATAACTCGTAGCGGGATCTGGGGGCCTACCGTCGTAGATTTAAACAAGAACGTATTAAGATACTTAGCTTTGACGTTTAATTTTGTAATACTACAATTAAACGTCAAAGCTTAGAAGTTACTAAGACGTCACTGCTATAGCGATGATTGTAGTCTTCTTATGTATTTTTATCCGGTCTTTACCATTTCAAAATATATATTCATAGTGATGAGATACTGTTTGCATATCTATTGTGTCACGACACTACACAATGTAGTCATTCTGTTATGCACTCTAAGACACATGTAATTTGGTTCTTTTTGGCACGGTAATGTATCAGGTAAGCTATAACCATCGTTGTTCAATTCGTGTGTATAATATTGCCTACATTATTGTATCTTCGTGAAATCATGCATCACGTGATAAATATAAATATATGCAGATGTTTACTGTAGTGTGTTAAGAGCACATAGTGATTGTAGAGTTAGCCTTAATGTCAGATACACTTGGAAATATTATTTGTTACTTATTACTACTTTTTATCCGACTTCAAAAAAGGAGGATGTTATAAATTCGACTGTATGTTCTTTTTTTCAGACTGACTACATATCTTAGAAAGACGTAATCTATACAGATAAATTAAATTTAAGTGTATGTTTATAATTCCAAAATTTGTCATCAACAGCTTTTCACTAAATGTATATGAAATATTGTACATGGTATTGACATTGAAATCCTCAGAAAAAATCTCAATCTGTTTGTCTGTCTCTTTGTTACGGCTAATTTCGGAAACGTGTTGTGTTAAATATTTTACATTCATTCATTATATCTTCTTGTAAAGAAGACCTTAAAATGAATCCATGGTGAATTGGTGGAATTTCTTCCATATATTTTCTATTCCCTCATGAATAATATGTCTTATTCCTGAAACAATTTATTTACAGCTGAACAATACAATATTAAGATTAAGACCAAGGTTGATATGTTACAGTAATATTTATCTGACATTGTATGACAAAGAAAATAGTATTACAAAGGATCCTTCGTAAATAATGACGATAATATCTTGACAAATAAAGATTTGATCTATCTCTGACTCACTGGCTTTGGTGTTTATTCTAAGGAATTATGTCACCATTGTGAATGCTTCATTCTAAAAAATTCTATTATTTTTGTCTATAAATATTGATAATGTATTAGACTACCGTCTACCCGCAGTTCCTCCGTGGTATTCGACACATAGAATAAAAAAATCAACCCCCAAGTACAGTCCCTAGGATGTGATTTTTTTAATTTACTCTTTGGATCTACTTCAGAACTATATGCGTACATACATAGCTACATATGCTCACGCCTGTATTCCCCAATGGGCTAGGTGTTGTAATAATAACATAACACCCACTTTTCACCGAAGATGATTAAGTGCCTACGTGATGGTCAGCCTATCGCCGTCTCAGATACTTTACATACGTCTTTGAATTAATTCTCAGACATATGCAGGTTTTCTCACGATGTTTTCCTTCACCGTAAAGCACGTGGTGTGAAATCACTGTACATAAGTTTTTTAGAAAAACTCATTGGTACAGGCCCCGCTGGGATTCGAACTTGCGTCGCTTGCGTAGCAGGCGACTGCTCAAACCCCCTAGTAGTAATTTAATTGATATTTGGGAGAACCCAAGCAGACATATTTGAAGTACTGCTTATTTCATATAATTCATAGTATGTTATCGATATGAATCATGTTAATCATTCAGGTTTGCAGAAGTTATTGAAAAATTACATTATTTTCTTACACACGAACAGAGTAGTGCACAGCTGTACATATAATACATTTGTATGGAGATGGTGACTGAAATTTATAGTAATTAAAGAAAGATACGAAACGTCTGCCACCCTAGGCATTGGCTGCTGTTAAAACCCAACTGCTGGAATGATTTCATACACGCGTGTCTAATTATGTTTCTACGACGTCAATCTCGGAACCAAGGAAGGGAGTCGACGTTTTTCTAACTCTTATTTTATCAACATAAGTTTAACAATACATTCGCCTGTATCCAATTGGAGTATTCAAAGTTAAAATATCTTTTTTGATTAGACTTTTAACATAGTACCAACTTTCAAATCGTCATAACGACATTATTACATGTGACCACCTAACATGTATAATCAGAAATTACTGTTTTCAAACATTCACAAAAATTACCATATACACAGTTTCAGTGCACAAATGCATAGTCAAACTGTGACCAGTGTTGATCACGTGCAACGATCCTTGCATATATGTTAACGATAGTAATATGGTATTGTCGTCAGGTCCCAGCCGATCCCGGAGGAGGGGTCGGGCAAGTCCGGCGCGAAGTTCTACCAGAGCTACGACCGGCTGTTCATACTGAAGACACTCACCTCCGAGGAGGTGGAGAGGATGCACTCCTTCCTCAAACAGTATCATCCGGTAAGATATATATATATCAGAAACTAACTGTGCACCAGGATTTAACCCGTTAAGACATCGAACCCTATTTTTTGAATAAAATCTGCCACCGAATCTTTCATTAAAATCGGTACAGATGTTTCAGAGTTTAAGTAATATCAAGGTATGTTACTGTAAAGTATTACGTCGTAATATACCGTATTAATATAATATGGTGGCGTCTGTTGTGGGCTTAAGATGAGCGGAAACATTTTTCAAGGACTCATAGAAAGTCAAATATCTATCGGACATTCGGCTTATCTAAATCCATTTCTCTTGCTCAGCACTTTATCTTTATTATCATTGACACTTTATACAAGAACTACTTATATCTAATCATTTGTATAAGAAATTATTATCTTCGTATCGGCGGTTAGTTCGAATTTTGATGACTGATCTATAAGTTATTCTTAATCGTTGTGCGGTTTGCCTTTCTATACCAATTTTATAGACCTCACAGACAATATAAGTGTTCACATCATTGCACCGCATAAGGTTAAAAAAACTCGTTGGTACAGGCCCCGCTGGGAGTCGAACTTGCGTAGCAGGCGACTGCTCAAACCCTACGACCACCCAGCTCTTGTTTGCTACAATGTCGTTACGTGAATGCTACTGCTGGCCGATCTTTATTGATAACATATTAGTTTGTTATTTGTTTGTGTCATGTATGTATAGTGCAAGTTGTATGACAAATTAGTCCTGGGAGTCACTTAGGATCAGTTAGACATTGGTTGGTTGGTTTGGATAAAACACCGTAACCCGGGCAGTCCTGGTATTTATTGGTTCGACAACTATGTAATTTTTTTTTTACGATATGGTCTCTCGCAGTTGGTAGGGGGGAGTTACCTCCACTGCTTAACCGGACTAAAGAGCGAGACCCAAAGGCCTCCAGCCGAGCTTAAACTTAAAAACTAAGCAACACAGCTAAGGGCACCCCGGTGCGGGGCTCGGACCTCGGCTTAGGGCTTTGCTGGGGGATGAGCTAGGGAGCTGGATCTGAGTGGTGACAACTATGTAAGAAAAACGTGTGTGCCTATATATGATACGAAAAGAGACTTTCGATAGCGCGATCTAAAAAAAAATATAATGCCATCTTGCGGTTAATAGTTGAACTAACTTGGTGAAGGGTATTCTACTTCAAATGATTTAGTTTTATATAATCCTTTTTTGCGCAATAAAAGGTAGCCTATGTCCTATTTCTCGGGGTCTAAACATTGTCTGTACCAAATTTCATCCAAATCGGTTGAGAGGTTTAAGCGGGAAAGCGTAACAGACAGACAGACAGAGTTACTGTCGCATTTATAATATTAATAGGGATTAACAACTAAACTGTTGAATGTTGTCTACAGTACATAGTGGAGCGACACGGCAAGACGCTGCTGCCACAGTACCTGGGCATGTACCGTTTGACGGTGGACGGCATCGAGCACTACCTCGTGGCCACCAGGAATGTGTTTTCCAACCATCTCAATATACACAGGTAACTAACACATACAGACAAGCCACAGTGCACATATCAGTCCTCATTTGTGTGAGAATTTGTGACGTGAAGGACTAAAGTGTTTCATACAAATATTGTGGGTGACGCTAGCGAGTATCGAATGCCAAAACTGCTCAGCTGTAATGTTTACGACCATTAGACCAGCCTTACTAAATGTATATTATAGTGCTTGAGACGGCGATAGACTCACCATCTGTCACTTTGGTACTTCTTCAGTGGAAAGTGGGTGCTGTTATTACGACGCCTCTGTTTACTCCTTCTGGGGACCATTCTGGAATGGCTTTTTATTTATATTTCGCAGGAAGTACGACTTGAAAGGGTCGACGGTGGACCGCGAGGCGTCGGAGAAGGAGCTGGAGAAAGACTTGCCCACGTTGAAGGACAACGACTTTATCAAGCAAGGTGTACGCATCGACATCGGTGACGCTGCTAAAGAGAAACTGCTTGAGACACTCACCGCTGATGTTGAGGTAACAGGCATATTTTAAGGACGAAAAAGGATGTGCGTTAGAGTTAATTTCATGGGTAATTATTTTTTTAAATAATAGTACGTAAGCCTAAGTAAGAAAATCGGTCCAGCAGTTTCAGCGATTAGCCAGAACAAGCAGATAGCCAGATAGACAGAGAAATAAAAATGTTGATTCTTATGTCAGTACCATATATACTTTCATGTTACTGTGTTTCTGCGTTTAGTGAGGAGCTGTTCAATCGGAATTACAGTCAGACACTTCAACTTTATTTATCTGTATAGATTACTGTGCCTTTGGGGTCTTTCTGAGTAGACCGGAGTGGCTAGTTCGAGTTTTCTTAAAATCGCCGTCACAAGTCATCGCGTTGACGTAAAGGCAGATTTGTATGGGATCACAGTAGTGCCGTCCGTGGGCCGACAGATTTTGATCTGCGCTTACGTCGACGCGGTGACTTGTGACGGCGGCAGTGAAAAACTCGCACTAGGCCCTCAGAGGGCCTTCGGAAACGGGTGCGATTGACGCCTGCCACTAATATTGGACCCTGAGGTAGAACGCCCTTAAGAGCTAGCTGCCCAGGCATGGCAGCCGAAGGCAGCCTCTAACGGACCGTCGACGCCCAAGCGTCCAGAAACCACGGCATCTCAACAGAAGCGAGGAAAACAGTGGGCTTTACTCAGTAGAACTCTTATATAATCTGTGGCAAAATGTGGCAAACAGATAATCTGTCCTGTTTATTGTTTTCCCACCGGCATACTGCATATATTATAGATTATTTAATTTTGGAAACTTAATTGGTTTAAGTTTATTTTAAATATGTTTAGTATAATTTATGTTACATAAAACTGTATGCTTCCTTTACATAAATAAATAAAGAATCTACGAGGGTTACCCCCAAAAAAAGACCCTCAGAGCGCCTACTTTATATTTATGTAGTTGGAGCATATTTACAATTAGTTTTTTATATAACAGTTCCTAACAAAACTGCACCTGATGGACTACTCCCTGCTGCTGGGAGTGCACGAGTGCGGGCGGGGCGAGGCCGAGGCCGAGGCGGCGCGCGCCCGCGCCCTCGACCACGACTCCGACAACGACTCCGACTCCGACTCCGACACCGACAACAGGCACCACCCCGACAGGTACACTATACCATAGGCAGGGAGAGCGACTGATCATGCTCATCCCCAGCAAAGGGAACAATTAAGCATTAACATGTGTATCATGTTAGCGGAGAGCACGTTAAGCCGTCGGTCCCGGTTGCCAATTTATCATCTTTGGCAATCGTTACAGGTCAGTCGGAGGCCTAAAATAATCTGAAAACTGGTTTAACCCAGATCACAGATTTTCCTCGTTAAAGGGGTTGCGAAGGTCAGATGGCAGTCACTTCGCATAAAAATCAGGTGATCAGCCACATCGGGTTGAATCAAGTGCCGACCCCAACAATGTATGGCATAAAGTCAGGGTGATGATGATGATGTGTATCATGTATAATTAAAAATCATGAAAATAGAAGAAAATTGGTAAAATATGTGACAAAAATTATATGTCTTACAACAAACATATATGATTAAATTTTGAATTAATGTTGTAATTTACTGATTTAGAATTATATATATCACAGTATTTAATCTAACTCGTGGTTATATTTTGAATGAATGATGTAATTTTCACAAATCTGCCACTGTATACAGGTGTGAGCATATGTAAGTATTCCCTAAACTATAGTTATACGATAATGTTGTATGGTATTTTTAGTAGGTGGGGCTACAATACACCGCCGGACAGTCCCCGGGGCTTTGCTCGCCAAGCTTCCCTGCGCTACGAGGGAATCATACCAGAACTGGACATTTACGCCATTCCCAGCCACGATGGTACATATTAAATATCTATAAATAATCTACACTAATATTATAAAGAGGAAATATTTGTATGTAAGTATGTTTGTAACGAATTGGTTCAAAAATTAATGGTCCGATTTCAAAAAATCTTTCGCCATTTGAATTAGCTACATTATCACTGATTTATATAGGCTATATTTTATCCCCGTACTCCCACGGGAACGGTAACTACGCGGGTGAGACCGCTTGACATCCGCTAGTATTTAATATTTTAGCAGCGTGTTGCTTTTACTGAGAAGAACCAGACGAGAAACTAAGTGAATATTGTTTGCAAATACTATAATCAGGCTAGAAAATTCGAGATGATCGCATACCACGACGATATCTAGAAAAGTTAAAATGGTACAAATATAACACGACGGGGTAATTAGACACAAAATATTCTCAAACTGGAGTAAATATACAATTTGCAGTCAACATTCGTCTGAAAAATTTAAGTCTTTAAACGATAAAGTGTGTAAGTGAATTGGTTAGTTTAAAATGGCTGTATCTGTTTTTACAGGTGCTCCCAAGAAGGAGATATATTTCGTGGCATTGATCGATGTTTTGACACATTATGGAGTTAAGAAACAGGTGGGACCATAAAATATCTCGTTTAATTTATTACTTTATTAATATTATAAAGAGGAAATTTTGTTTGTAATGAATAGGCTCAAAAACTACTGGACCGATTTAAAAAAATCGTTCATCATTGGATAGCTACATCATAAGCGAGTAACATAGGCTTTATTTTATCCCCTTACCCCCACGGGAACGGGAACTACGCTGGTAAAACCGCGTGAGTTCCGCTAGTTTATTATATTTGTAAAGAAATTGCGTATCTTTTGGATTTTTCGAAATAGTTCTGCCTATGTAATACTTATGATGGATACAATACAAGTTGAGGTTGTGTGTTTATTTTCAGGCTGCGAAGGCGGCAAAAACAGTGAAATATGGCAGCAACGTGGACGGCATATCGACATGTGACCCGGAGCAGTATGGCAAGCGATTTATCGAGTTCGTGGCAAAAGCCATCGAGGGGAACTAAAATGTGACGTAAGCGGCTTCTCTCCATACTTGACACTAAGAATAGGAGCTTATCCTACTTAGTAACACGGGCTTAGATTGAGTCAGGGGTGAATATGAAATTTTCGGGGTAAATGTGAAGTTGTTGGGGATGAATCGAGGTTTTGCTGGGGCGATTCTAAAGTGTGAGACATTTAAAGCCATATTATTCCAGTCTTAGATGAGATTTAATATCTCTTTTTGTGTGTTGATCAAGTATCTTTCTATCTACTTTATATGCTTGCTTTAGCTCTTTGTATCTTGACATTTTAAATTATATGAAGGAAAGGTGGTTTAATAGAGTAAAGCTTCTCTCATAACGTTGGATTGAAATTTATTTCGGCACAAGGGGGTGATTATAGTAAGTTAGGGGGTTGGTAGAAATTAATATTTATTTACTATTCTTTATTGTATATTTTTTTTGGTTTGATATTCAAAAGGGTAGTCAAACTCCCCTCCTCAGTAACATACCATTCCAGATAAAATATTATAAAACACGTTATTAAATTTTTATTTACATATTAATATCTAATTATGTATAATTGCTTGATCAATAATTCTAGTAACACACGGAGGCTCAGGTTTGTATAGAATCATTAAACAATCGAATGTGGGGGTTCCTTTAGTTTCCGCTAGCTTAGTTTGTTTTAGTCTTATCTTTCATATTCTAAAACAATTTTCCTTGAAAGTAAACATCATGACATATTTCATGTACAATCGATACTGATACTTAAATCGTACCAATATAAGGGCGAGAATTGAGAACATTACATTGTTTACTCTATGGAAAGTTGGATAACATTTAGGTGTTTAAACTTGGAGTTTACAGGGTGTCGTAGGCTACGAACGGTAGATTATTTTACAGTATGGAGAGAAGCGCATATCGGTGTATTATCTTAAAGGGTGGGTATGGACGGGGTGTATTGGGACTTTATCGGGGTCAGTATACGAAATTGCACGTAATGGTGATTGAGCTAAAGTTGATTTTAGCTAAAAGACTGTCTTGAGGTGTAATGCAGCCCGTCTGTAAACACAATGTTTGTCGATTCTTAATGTTGAAATGTTAATAATGTAGAGGTTCGGAGGTTCGATAATGTTTGATATTAGTGTAATATATTGGCAAATAAATCGGTACGGTTCGTGTTGTCGTTTTTCAACTCTTTTCCATCTATTTATTCGCTTTGCGTGCGATTATAACGCGTTATTCAAGTTACGTCATGCGTTCGACAAACAAATTTGTAATAGATCGATAATCGTTGAAAGTTGAACCTTAAACTGTAGTAAGTTAGGGTCGAATTTAATCAACCGAAAATTCTCCCAAGATGTTAATGATTATTTTTAAATAATGTACCATATCTTACTACAATTTAGAGTTCATATTTGAATGATGAATGTTACAAATTATGGGGTGTAATTGGCAATTACTTTGATACCATCGCAACTAGATACATATTTATAATGTATTTTGCAACATTTTGTTGTAAATAAATCTGCGCGATAAATGGGTGTTGTTATTACAACACCTCTGCCTACCCCTTCGGGGAATACAGGCGTGAGCATATGTACATCTGCGCTTTATGCTTAAAGTTCAGATTAATTTGCCAACCTATCGGGCGATTTATCAATTGCTTGGTTTATCTCGAAATCTAGGTATATCATAATATCACACTGTAACATTGTAGTATGAATGAGTGCCAAACTACAGAAATTACTGAACATTTTAGTAAAATATCTACTTATTTAAAGTTATTTTGGATGTACTTGCAACTTAAATAATAAAACATTTGATGATTTCAATGTATTGATAGTAAATTCATGATTATCTTTTTGTATTACAAGTACCAAGGTATTCCACTCGAATTTTAAAATTCAATTTGAAAAAGTTGCCAGTGTTTTCCATGCATAAAAACAAATTTAAACTATATTGCTGCATCGAATAAATATAAGCAGAAATGAAATCATATTATAGAAATCTGTCTCGCTAAAAGTTTTGCATCTGAGGCATCAAGCGAGATTAATTGAAAATTTTTGATGTGAAAATACAAATTGGTTCAAAATATTAGAAGGTTAATAATTTGACTGTAATACATACAGAAGTTTCATTAATATTCATAGCTTTTATAAACAGTCAAAATAATCATAACTTTTCAGTTTTTATAATGTTTTTCTACTTAATTTCAATGTTCAATGAAAAGATAAAATAACTTAAGTAACCTTATTTTGGTTCAAATTTGACTAAATATTTGATTATTTTCAGTCTTGCTTGGAGTTGAATACTGTCCAGCTTATTACACGACTATGATTCTTAATAGAATGATGTTAGATACAAAATGGAATGCATGGTTATACCTGTTCAATGTTTGATGTTCACGCAAAATACTTTCTTATGTGCTGGCGATAAAGTCGATGATATGTAAATAGTGTATTTAGGTAAATCTGGGGAGACTTTGCCAATATACCCAATATCTAGTTCGCTTTGTTTCTGTCTAGAGTAGTGTTTTTAAAACTAGTACGATGTAAGATTTTGTTATTTATTATTATATTTCGAATAAGACTTGGATTGTTATGGGTCTATGTGACTTTTTCGGTGGGAATTTTAACGTTTGAGGTTCATGTCTTGCAAGCGCTGAATTAAAAAACCCAGTATAACATACATGAGGAGAGTTAAGGTAAAAGTGTGCCATGACATGCCAGGGAGGTCAAGGAGATGGCACTTGATAGAGAAGAATTGAAGAAATTGCATCGGTTACACCGACAAGAGTCACAACTCTTAAAATTATGATGATGAAGCGCTGAATTGACAAGCCGAGAATTTTCCATCCTTAACTTTTTCATGCATATTTTTTAAAGTAAGCGATAAATATCAGTATTTGTGGGCTCAGTACCCCTATCACGAGTTTACCACCGTATTCGTAACTATACTCGCAATATTTGTATGAGATATATTAGTTCATAACGTCACCGCCGGGAGTCGCTGCACAATTGCTCATATTAATAATCGGCGGAGACGCTAGCGAGTATATATTACGAAAACGGTGGGCAACCCGTGATAGGGGTACAGCTCTATTGACCCGTCAGATCACGTCAAACGATACATTCTTGTGATAGATCATTGTTTACTTTTAGATGTAATTTTACTTTAGATTTATTGGTCGCTCCTTTTACCAAATGTTCGTTCATATGCTGAATAAATAAAGGGAGTGTTCCGCTTAATAGCATGTTAATGAGTTCACACACTATCCAACGACTTTATAACTTTTAAATACATTATACAACATAAATTTGAGATTTTTGTAAATGTTTAAATTTAGTTACAGGCTGTATCATGAGGTTGTTAACCTTTTTATTTTCTATACTCGCTAGCGTCTCCGCCGAATATTTGTATGAGAAATTGTCCAGCGCCTCCTAGCAGTGACTTGAAGAACTAAAATATCTCATATTGTGGGTAACGCTAGCGAGTATAGATTATGAAAACGGTGTGAAACTCGTAATAAATACTAGACCAGAAAAATAAAATCTTGCAGTTTGGAACTTATTTCTTTACTCGACAGATTATAGGTTGCTAAGAATGTAACGCGTCCTTAAAAGGATTATTATATTTCTGTTCAGGCTTTACTATTTAACATGTTAACTGTTCATATACTAAGTTTATCAAGTAAAGCAGGTCTTGGTGTTCTGGTGACATCTAAAAAAAAGAGCAATCTAATTCAGATGTCCATTTTAGAGCTCATTGAATAAAATGTGATACTACACATACACTGGACAGTTATCGTATTAAAAAACAGTTTCTAATTTTGTACCGTTTTTCGTTATATATATTCGCTCACAGCACAATATTTAAATGAGAAATTGCGGTATCGTCAATAACTAAAATGACATACAAACATTGTGCGTCGACGCTAGCGAATATAGATTGTGAAAATTATTTGAGAGGCAGGTGGACGCAGATTAAATTATATCAATGTGAATAAATTCTAAATAATTTATTCATATTTTGTGACATTTAAAATAATCTATACTGATAATAAAATTGAAGTGTCTGATTGTAAAATAAGATCTGTTCCAAAATAAGATCTTTTCACTAAATGCATATGAAAGTATGTATACACGGGATTGACATGATGAAACCATTTTTGAAATTTTTCTCTGTCTGTCTGTTCCGGGTAATCTCTGAAAGGAACCGTTTTTAACGTGAATTTCACTGGCAGATAGCTTATTTTTTTTAATTAGGGTTCCGCGGGAATTAAATTAAATCTACGCGGGCGAAACCGCAGGGCACAGCTAGTACATAATAATTTGTGAGGGTACTTCGACAAGAGGTATCCTGGGCCGCGTGTCAGTGTGTGTACTCTGTAAAGATATACTTTATCCTATGTGTAGTATCCCTGAACAATGTGTTAGTCATGAAATGATTTGAGTATGTAATGTCATATGTGTTGCCATTGTTTAGGTCAATAATTGTATTTTAGTGGTTATGTTTAAACGAATAGGGTTTAATTCTTGTTATTCGGTGACGGTCGATGCCACGAGCCCGCTAACGTATCGTATATAATATTTATTGTAATTACATTATACCTATGATATAGCTTTGCAACATATTTGGCATGTAAGCAACACGGTTGAAATGTTTCTCTAGTCTACTCTTGTAAAGACAAAATAATGTGTACGAAATTTGAACTTAATTTTTTAAATATTCGGTTTATAAAGTTTCTGCATTATATGGTGTTTTAATACTTTTAACTCTATTCCTGATGAGATATATCTATGGCGAGGATCCGGTGTAGGTCTCAAAAAAGATTAAGTGCATTTCCATGAGAATGTGCGTTCGTTAAGAACCAATAGAATCACAGCACGAGGCTTAGACAAATGGGTGGAAACGCACCACTTAATCATGTTATCTATCATTCTGTCACATTAAATAGTGCCTAATATTTCGGAGACTTCGTTAAGTAACCTTAATTTGCCTAGGAAGACTTATAGTCGAGTTTATTCACCGAAACAAGTGAACGCCTTAAAAAGAAAAAAAAATAAGCTGACTCATTTTTGGTATAGACGTAGTTTTCTTTAAGACGTGTACTTCATGCACCTGGGAACACTGCAGTTTAGACGGTGCGAGTCCGACATAACCCTTCCGCTGCCCCGAAGACCTTGGTGTAACCATAACGAATTATCAACGTTAAAAAAAGGTTACTCATTTCAGGTGAATTAAGTTTACGTAGTCGGACTTGGGCAAGTTGTAAGTCGGTCTTTAGGTAACAATAAAAAGCGGTAATTTCAAAATAATTTTATTAGTAAACATGTTCCAATTACAACCTAGTCCATCCTCGTCTTGACGTGCTTCTCAGTGATCTTGTCCTTCTCAATGATGTACACGACGGCGCCCCAACCAGAGATGGCGTCACGGTCCGCCGCATTTACTAGCGCCTGCAGGAAAATAAACGCAAAATTTACAGTCAGCATTTAGCTGCTTCTTTACTTTGAGCCTTAGTGATTTTGGCTACTTTATACATAGTTACTCTTTCACACAAAAACTACTGAATGGATTTTAATGAATTTTAAATAATATACTTTACACATCAGAACAACTCATAGCCTATCTATACTAATATTATCAAGAGGAAATATTCGTTTGTTTGTTTGTATTGAATAAGCTTCGAAACTACTGGATCGATCTTAAAAATTCTTTCAGCAATGATAAGCAAAATTATCAGTGCGTAACATAGCTATATTCTATCCCCATACTCCCACGGGAAGGAACTAAGCAGGTGAAAGCGCGTGACGTCCGCTAGTAATTTATAAAGGATTTGTTCAATATGTAAAGATAAGTCAAATTTTGCGCACAAGTAGCGGGCACCAACTAGTGCATAATACTTCATCATGTATGTATTAACTCCAGTAACTTATCAATCACTATATATAAAACTTTGAAACATCTTTTGATTGCTTGTCAGTGTGAACACAGCTTATTAATACTACAAAGTCAATAAACAACCCACTTTTAGTCTGCAGAATGCTTCTAACACCACAAGAGATAAACTCACACTGATTTTTATAATTTGATATTCTGTCCTGTCATGAAAAGGCATAATATTCTAAACATACCTGTGAGATAGTCTCAAACAACTCGTCCGGTTTGAGGTTGGGCTCCCACAGCGCTTCACACATACCATACAACTGCTCGGAGCATGTCCCTGATACTACAAAGTCTTCAGGCTCATTGGGGCAGCCAATCTGTTAAGAAAATATTAAGAACCACAAACATAATATTAATATACTTTTTCTTCAAAAAATTCAACAGAGACCCATATAGGAATTATAAAAGTATGGGACATCTGTTATAATATTTCTAATAGGATTTTCATGGGTACATTGATAGTGGAACAAGTATGAGCTGCTACCAATAGATAAGGTTATTTTGGAAAGTTATAAATTATGAGAATGGTTATCATGATTTCTTTTTAGTTAGGTTAGGTAACCTTATTGCAAGTTTTAAACCATTTTCAAAATCCATACTCACTATTGTCACCAACAATATTTATGTAAGATATTTTAGTTCTTCACATCACCTCTAGGATGCTGATGACTGCACATAATTATTGAATAATATCTAGTACTTACTTAGGTTTGGCATAATAAATTAAATAACATATTTTTCTAAAAAATATAAAATCTATATTGTAATCTCTTTTGTGGTTAGAATGCAATTCATGGAATGAAAGAGGCTTATTGTTTAAATTGAGGGTGTTATAGACTCTTACCAGATCCATATTGCAGACGTAAGGCTGGTTATCAAAGGGGTCCAAGCCAGCAATCACAGGCTCAATGAAGTAGGGCCCAAAACGCTTTTCGTACAGCAGATTGGACAACATTGCAGAGAATGTTTTTGGTCTCATTACTCGGTTTTCTTTGAGTTCATACAAATTCATTCTGGAAATGAAATTATGTTAAATTTTTTTTACATGAGAAGGTTTGACTCAGTATATAGCCTTGGTTTGGATCAATAAGCTTTGTGTTAAGAATACACACACACATGCTCACGCCTGTATTCCCCGAAGGGGTAGGCAGAGGTGTTGTTATCACAGCACCCACTTTTCACTGAATTTGATTAAGTGCCAACGTGACAGATGGTGAGTCTATCGCCGTCTCGGGCACTATACATACGTCTTTGAATTTCTTCTCAGAAATATGCAGGTTTCCTCACAATGTTTTCCTTCACCGTAAAGCATGTGGTGCTAAATCACTGTACATACGTTTTTTAGAAAAACTCATTGGTACAGGCCCTGCTGGGATTCGAACTTACTGTGTTAAGAATCTTTAAAAAAATTCACCCATAGACAGTGTTAGTTTCATTGTGCATACTCATTGCATACTCATTATTCACGGAGTAGTGTGAACATCAATCAGCAAAGCCTGCCAGTGACATCGCTTAAACTATTTAATTAGGAAGAAAAACAACAGACTACTTGACTAAAAGAGAGTAGAATAAAGCTTACCTGAATTTTAACCTTTGGAATACTGTCTGCGTGTCTGTGGCTAGACCAGGGAGGCCTACATACAAGGTTGGGCCCATCTGGTACACTTTTGGGAAGTTAGTTGACACTGTTTGGGCTTGGATACCAAACCTTTTGTCCGTAGCAATGGCCACACAGTCCTGCCCCTTCATGGCGACCACCGCGCCTCCATTGTATGCTAAAATCGACTGTAAACAATGTTTCCTGACATAAGTATGTGGAAAGTATAAATGTGTCTATTCCGTTGAAGTAACAATCTAATGTGGAAGGCATAGACGGCTACTACGACGGATGGTGGGAGGTTATTATTCATTTATGGATGCAGACGCAGCCAGCCGCAAAAGTTTGGAAATAAAAACGAGCGAATTTTGCACTGTAATGTCCAATGACGCTGCCATAACCAACATTTCTGATATTATTACACCAATTTGGGTACTGTAACTGTTAATTGAAGTACATTTTTATTTAATACTTACCATTTTACTGTATATTCAATATTTTCAACACTTTTTCTTTTGTATAGAAATAAGTTTAAACGGGAATCAAAAAATGACAATTCATTCGGCAATCGGCAAAACAGCAAGTTTCATTGATACCACAGAGTATAATTTGCTGTTTTTTAATCTCAAATGTCATCGAGTAAATAAACGAAAGTATTACTTTTGTTTGTTATTATTCAGCATAGGGGGCGCTTCCCATACAACCAATTACTTAACTTAGCCCTGATTAAAAAACTCCACAAGGAAGATGAGATATAGTTAACTTTTTCAACGAATCGAAACTTTTCAGATAAAACAAATTTAATCATTGGACATTTAATTTATTTAAAATACATGCTTGTCACTAAGTAAGCTTATCATTTATTTCTTTGGCGTACATATCCAACCGACTCGTCATATTGAATCCCCAATGGTCTTTTATTTGGCGACATAAGTTTAGATCCAACTTAGCTATCAGTAGACCGTCCTTGACTCTTGAGAGACTTGGTGTTCTACACCCATTTGGAGCTGTGATGTAACTGGACCCGTAGTAACTTCTTACCACCTTTTTGTTTTCCTTCTTAGTGGTAAATTCTTCAGTGCCAACCCTATTGATGCTACAAGTAAAATAATTGTTAGCAATTGCAGCATTTCGCGCTTCAATGCCCCAAAATGATTCACCAAATTCGGCTATAGTAGCAGCTGGGTTGAAGACAATTTCAGCGCCATTTATTCCAAACATCATCCAGTTTGAAGCGTGATGTCGCCCGTAGCATATATTCACGGCGATTTTTGCGTATTTTGTTTCGAAAACTGGATGTCCCGTGTTGCCAGGTGAGTAATAAGAAGTTTCACTGAAGCTTCCAACACTGGGCAAATGATTTTTCCGGTGTTTTCCCAAGTAAGTGCCGTCTGCATCGATCACAACAGCAGTATTCCACCAAATGTCTTCTTTGTCAACCTCTAAGATAGGGGATACGATAACCATGTTATATTTATTTGCTAATTGGCTTAGAAATTTTGTACTAGGCCCGTCTCTTGCAGACTCCGCAAATTCTGCCCATTCTTCTCTTTCTCTCGTACATAAAAAGAATGGCATGCACCAAGCTTCTTGTAAACAGAGGATATTTACTTCTTCTGCAGCAGCAATGCTGACGAACTTCTCGACTTTATCATAAATAGCCTGTCTTTGTTCACTAATAGGTTTGTTAGTGGGTAGAACAATTGTATGTTGAATTAACCCAATGTTTACGCACCTGGCTGGTCTGCTCTCTTTCATAGCGTCAAAGGAATAACCTGCAATTTCAAAGTTTTCCTTAGCACACTCTTCTAAAGTTGACCTCTTCAACTCCAACTCACAATGTTCTTCTCGTCCATAATAAATTCTGTTGAATTGCTTCAAATTATCGCCTTTTAAGTTATTTTTTATTATATTATCGAACTGCTTTGCGTTTGTTTCCATTTTGACTGAGAGCAAATACGAAGTGTGTAAATCGTTCGATAAACGAGATATTACGTAACTTGTTTGCTAATAACTATGCGGAGTAAATATAACGCGCTATGAATAAATAGTGATTTGTGATTATAATGCCGATCCGTGCTCGCTATGTGGTATTTGTTGACATACTTAAAATAGACATAATGTTTAGACTGATTAGGCTTTACATTAACAGTAGTTAAATATGTACCTAAGTACATACTTAATAGTGTTGTATTTTGCTTCAGCTAGGTGTTTGATTTAGAAGGTAGGATTAAAAGTCGAAAAACCATAAACAGAAACAACCTTATGAAATTAATGTACTTAGTACCTACATCCATATCTCCCCAGTTATGTTAAGCATCTAATAAAACACATTATGATCCTGCAGTAAATCTACGTGGGCATAAAAATAATTAGCAATTATTTGATTGCTAACAATGTATTTGTTTAATCAATTTCTTTGCTAAGTACAATCCTCCCGGTCACGTAGACTAGGAGATAAGCTGAATAACATTTTTCACATCTTTCGTGTCTATTATCGTGGGTCTAAGGTCGCTCATAGGCGGTCCGGAGATAACAACCTCCGGTCGATGCAACACCAAATGAACGCAGGTATTTAAACGCGGGAACTATTGACAGCCACCAGTCGCGGCTAGTATCTCGACCAGGCAACCGAACTCACAACCATGGACAACGAAACACAGAGCCTCGAGGCGATCATCAACAACAACCTGAGCGGCCGCGATCTTGACGAGTTCAACCGCATCTACTACGGCAGGAAGGACCACCTCGAAGTCAAGTTAAAGGACACATCCATCGCCGCGGCTAAAGATGCTGACTTCGAAATCGCTGCTTATGCCTTCCCGGCTAAGAGAGAACAGACTAGACCTCCCAGGATCGTCAAAGTAGGTATCATTCAACACTCTATTGCCGTGCCTACAGACCGACCTATTAACGAGCAAAAGAAAGCTATCTTGGACAAGGTGAAGAAGATCATAGACGTCGCGGGACAGGAGGGAGTCAATATCCTTTGCTTCCAAGAACTATGGAACATGCCCTTCGCTTTCTGCACGCGTGAAAAACAGCCTTGGTGCGAGTTCGCAGAGTCAGCCGAAGAAGGTCAGACTACACGTTTCCTCAAAGAACTAGCGGCTAAGTACGCTATGGTTATCGTGTCATCAATCCTCGAGAGGGACGACAAACACGCTGAAATCCTGTGGAACACTGCCGTCGTTATCAGCGACACTGGCAACGTTATCGGCAAGCACAGGAAGAATCACATCCCGCGAGTGGGAGATTTCAACGAATCCAACTACTATATGGAAGGGAATACTGGGCATCCGGTCTTTGCGACCCGCTATGGTAAGATAGCCGTCAATATCTGCTTCGGGCGTCACCATGTTCTAAACTGGATGATGTTTGGCCAGAACGGTGCGGAAATTGTATTTAACCCATCAGCTACCATCGCTGCTGAAGCCGGGAGCGAGTACATGTGGAACATCGAGGCGAGGAACGCTGCTATTACTAACTGCTATTTCACGGCTGCTATTAATAGGGTTGGGTATGAAGAGTTCCCAAATGAGTTCACATCTGCTGACGGAAAGCCGGCGCACAAGGATCTTGGGCTATTCTACGGGTCGAGTTACTTCTGTGGGCCTGATGGAGTGAGGTGCCCAGGGCTGTCGCGCACGAGGGATGGTCTTCTGATCTCTGTTATGGATCTGAATGCGAACAGGCAGATTAAGGACCGTCGGTGTTACTACATGACTCAACGGCTGGACATGTACGTCAACAGTCTCAGCAGGGTTTTGGACTTGGAGTTCAAGCCACAGGTCGTCCACGAGAACGAGAAGTAACGCTCAGGATTAAAGTTCATTACTAATTAAGATAACGTTTGTTTTTTCGTTGTAAACAATAACAAGATTTGGACTCGACTTCGAGTCGTTGTATTGCTATCACCAAAATAAATGAGTAAACATTATTGTTATTTTTGTTAATATCTATTGTAACCTTTGACATACTTACATTGTCTACATACAAATACTTAGATATGCCATTGGTATGCATGAATAAAGAACACACCTAGCTCCAAAGCCCTTGGCTTAGATGTTGACATAAAATAAATAAAAAAATCATCAAGGGTTTTATTTATATGACTAGCAGACTTAGCGTGGTTTAACCCGCGTAGTTCCCGATCCGGTGGAAGTACGGTCATAAAATATAGTCTATTTGCTCGGTGATAATGTAGTTATTCATTACTGAAAGATTTTTTCTAATCGGTCCATTAGTTTCGGAGCTTATTCAATACAAACATACTTACATACAAATATTTCCTCTTTATAATATTATTAGTAATTATATTAGTATAAATATAAAGCCGGGTTGTTCATCACCACTAATAGTCAAATACATCGTTTTAGGTGGTTACGTTGTTCTAAAAAATCCTCGACTCACCTACTTTGTTTTGAAGAGTTTTGAAGTTTTTAAAATGTATATATGTACACATCACATATAACAACAATTCAAATATTATAATGACGACCCATGTGGTGAAACTCAATAATATTGTGATAAGGATTACTAATGATATTAAGTGTGATCATTATTCTGTTGTAAGTATGTTATTATCACTGAGATGTAAGTACCTGCTTAGTGTAATACACAAATTCATAAGGCCTCATTAGATGCTAATTAAAACACATTTAGATATAAGAAGAGTTACTTACTAGGCTTTTATATGTTTATGTTATTTTTTATTGACATTAGTGCACTGCAGCCCATGGACACTGTGTCCATTTCTTACATTTCTTAAGTGATTTATTTTGCACGCGGTTTCACCCGCGTAGATTTAGTTTTATATAATATATCGGTTTAAAATTGATAAAGTTTCATACAAACTTTCATCCCCTGCTTTATCCCCTTAGGGGTATAATTAATGAAAATCCATTCTTAGCGGATGCCTACGTCATAACATCTACCTTCATGCCAAATTTCAGCCCGATCCGTCCAGTGGTTTGGGCTATGCATTGATAGATCACTATGTCAGTCAGTCATATTTGAGTTGTATATATTTAGATAGATTGTATAATATGTTGACCATGTGATTACTACATTTAGACAGGACTTCTAACGAACGACTAATCGTTTAACTATTTATATGGACATATGCTCACGCCTGTATTCCCCGAAGGGGTAGGCAGAGGTGTTGTTATCACACCACCCATTTTTCACCGAATTTGATTAAGTGCCAACGTGATAGATGGTGAGTCTATCGCCGTCTCAGGCACTTTACATACGTCTTTGAATTTCTTCTCAGAAATATGCAGGTTTCCTCACGATGTTTTCCTTCACTGTAAAGCACGTGATGTGAAATCACTGTACATAAGTTTTTTAGAAAAACTCATTGGTACAGGCCTCGCTGGGATTCGAACTTGCGTCGCTTGCGTAGCAGGCGACTGCTCAAACCCCGAGGCCACCACGGCTCTCGATTTATATGAATTGTTTATTTTACTTGTATCAGGCTTGAATCGACCCACATAACGAGACCTACGCAGCAACATTCCACCGAGACCTGCATGCCTAATTGATTAATTGGTTGCAAGTACTATCTTATGGTAAATGCTCATAATATACTCGTTGTTTACACTTTATCCGTACTTAGGGTGCTTGGTTTTATAGCAATTACGCCATCATAATCCAACCCATTGGTATAACTTTTGTAAACTTGTGTGTAAAAAAGTGGGATATAATATCGACTATGATATCTTTCTGTGCGGTCCATGCATGTAGCAAATTTTCTCTTACCCATTTAGATATAAATTACTCCTTCAGCACTCCTGCAAGTTCATAGTTAAAGTGATTTGGGCTAGATACCATCGTAGAGCTATCATGTCCTTTAAAAAAAAATTAAATCATTTATAAATTTTATGACAAAATCTTTAAATGCACTTGGGTCGTCAATAAACGTCGTCATCTCCCTGGCCTTATCCCATACATTGTTGAGGTCGGCACTTGATTCAACCCGATGCAGCTGGATCACCTGATTTTTATACGAAGCGACTGCCATCAGACCTTCGCAAACCCTTTAACGAGGAACATCTGTGATCTGGGTTAAACCAGTTGTCAGATTTTCTTAGGCCTCCGACTGACCTGTAACGATTGCCAAATTTGATTCATTGGCAACCGGGACCGACGGCTTAACGTGCTGTCCGAGGCATGGAGGCAATTACTGGCTAGTGTAAGGGTTTCTTTACTTAGCTGCTCGAATAGCAACTGCGCCACGAGCTCCTCTTCGGTCGTCTATAAACGTTCTACAGATTTGACCTAAGTTGCTTACTTGTCTCAAATTATATTCAAAGTCAAAGTCAAAAGTATCTTTATTCGATTAGACTTTTTACAAAGTACTTTCAAATCGTCAGAATGACATAATTATACAGGATTATACACGCTACCGCCAGGTTCGGAAGGTTGCTTTTACTGAGAACCTGGCAAGAAACTCAGTAATTACTCTTTTCAAAAATATTATACAATTTAAAGAATACAAAATAAATAATGTAAGAATCGTAAGCTCATGGACAATGTTCCAATGCACAAATGTCGATAAAAATTAACATAACTAAAAATCTAGTACATCTACTTATAACTAAATGCGTAGCTTGAGATGACCAGCACAGCGTGGGTAAGACCGTTTCAACAGCTAAGTTAGTATCGTATTTAAAACTGAAGTACTCATGCATGACAGTTTAAAACTGGAGTTTCTGAAAGCTCCGCACTTTGAACATTATAATTTCTCCGCAATTTTCTCACTCACGGCGAGAGATGTCGCTAATGTGCTCTCTTACGATTGTCGCACCATCTAGTCTTCGTAAAAGCAAACTTTGTAAGGTAGAGTTATTCTGCCTTATTATGTGGCTTGTAAGGGCGGTATTTGCGTGTTTAAAAGGTAAGTAAGTTTGCGTTTTAGTACTTTCTAGAGCACTTGTGGAGTTGCACTTGCAGCCCGTGACATCCATTACAATAATGATATCTCTTCGCTAGGGGTGGCACCACCGCTGATATATATTTTTTAAAGATCCCAATGTATCGTCTCTAAAGTTTATATACCTACGTAAATGGCGGCGTAATGACATATTACCTTACCAAATAAATAACAGCATTCGAAAACAGAACAAAAAAAAATCCGTGAGGCCTTGAGTTCGAATCCCAGCGGGGCCTGTACAATGAGTTTTTCAAATAAACTTATGTACAGTGATTTCAAACCACGTGCTTGACGGTGAAGGAAAACATCTTGAGGAAACCTGTATATGTCTGAGAAGTAATTCAAAGATACGGCGATAGACTCACCATCTGTCACGTTGGCACTTGATTATACATACATACATATGCTCACGCCTGTATTCCCCGAAGGGGTAGGCAGAGGTGTTGTAATCACAATACCCACTTTTCACCGAAGATGATTAAGTGCCAACGTGACAGATGGTGAGTCCATCGCCGTCTCAGACACTTTACATACGTCATTGAATTACTTCTCAGAAGGTTTCCTCACGATGTTTTCCTTCACCGTAAAGCACGTGGTGTGAAATCACTGTACATAAGTTTTTTAGAAAAACTCATTGGTACAGGCCCCGCTGGGATTCGGACTTGCGTCGCTTGCTTAGCAGGCGACTGCTCAAACCTCAAGGCCACCACGGCTCTCTTGCATTGGCACTTGATTATCTTCGGATAAAGGTGTTGTTATTACAGCACTTCTGCCTACCTCTTTGGGGAAAACATGCGTGAGCATGTGCATGTATGTATGTAGGTATGTATAATCACCAAAAAAAATTATTCCTGCCAACCCTAGAACGTAACTGGGTTGCGTGTAGTGTGATCCGTGGCGGAAGTCACGGGAGCACTGGCGACATCTAGCGCAGAGTGCACTCTTCACTTACACCCTCGCACTCGAGTCATGTTATTTATTACATCTCGCTTACAACGTTACACGTGGCCACTTGTAATTGAGTTACATATTGTGATATTTTCGAGTAATATTTTATTGGCCAGTCTTACATATTCTCCTACGCCTGGGAGTTTTTATGTACTTAAGTAACTGGAGATCTGCAAAATATTCTGCAAGCATAATCTGTATCACCTATTAGGTAATCTACACTAATATTATAAAGAGGAAAACTTTGTTTGTTTGGTTGTCTTATATTATATTATTAGTCTCTAAAACGGCTGGACCGATTTGAGCAGGACTTCACCATCTTCAATTTATTTAAAAAATAATAAGGGTTCCGTTAAATAAAGCCACCCACGAAATTAAGTTTACGCGGGTGAAACCGCGGGCTCAGTTAGTCTCACTTAAAATTACGTCCCGACTTGCAACTTAACATCTGCATTTTTGAAAAGAGTAATTAATGAGTTTCTTGTCAGGTTCTTCTCAGTAAAAGCAACCTTCCGAACCTGGCGGTAGCATGTATAATCCTGTATAATTATGTCATTCTGACGATTTGAAAGTACTTTGCAAAAAGTCTAATCGAATAAAGATACTTTTGACTTTGACTTTGACTTTGCAATGTACCACATATATTTTGCTAGTCAGTCACTTGATCGTCCTAAATCTATCGTCACTAAATCGTACATATACTCACGCCTATATTCCCCGAAAGGGTCGGAGAGAGATGTACTAATAGTACACCTTCATACGTCAGTTTAAATATTGTTTCTGTACTACAGTATAATAATAACATAATTCAATTACAGCTATAAAACATTGTTAGCATATTGTTGCCGCGGGTAATTAAGGTCGTTACGTTTGCAGCTTGAGAAATGGCAGCGCTTCCGCTTCCGGCGCACTTTTTAATTTTTCATTTACGAATGGTCGGTTTCAATTTTTTTCCTTCTAATTTCTCATTAAAGTTGGCTGTACGTTTTGGCCCTCGGCAGTATATATTTGAAATTTTTAATTAGCAGCAATAATGAGGACTAGATTATGAGTAAAATATTTTTGTTTTTTTTTAATTATGAGTAGGTAAAATATTTTTTTGTTTTTTTTTTTTTATTTGGGTCCGCTTTTGGAGACACGTTCTAATTTTATTTATACTGATTACTACAATGTTAGCAAAAAATCGTATGTCAGCCTCATGGTAACCAACTATTACTGCCTATGAACTAAAACTGAAATATTTTCAATGCGCGCTCATAGTTCATGACGGAACCTTTACATACTATTAAAAATAAGCAGACCATGTCATACATACATACATATGCTCATGCCTGTATCGCATGGGGGTAGGCAGAGACCACCGTTTGCCACATGCTACGATCGATCCTTACATACTTCTTTCGCTTCATCCACATTCATGCATCTCTTCATACATTTTCTTCGGTTACGAGTGCTCCGAATTAGACCTTTCTGAAAAATACTATTAATATGGTCATAGTAGTTGTTCCTTGGACGCCTTCTACCGACACTTCCGGTCACATTCGCTCTATAAATTTCTTTCGTTAATCGCCTTTCATTCATCCTTTCGATATGTCCAAACCATCTCAACATACTTTTTTCAATTCTGGTCACCACATCATTCTTCAACTTGCAACTGTCACTAATCACACTATTTTTCATACGATCTACAATGGTGACCCCACACATATTTCGTAACGAACTCATTTCCACTGCATTCACTCTACTTTCATGCTATACCATGTCATCTCAAGACAGTTCCAATTTTGTGTATTGTTATTCAATAGTCATTCTTAAAGGAGTATTAACATGTAACACGTAATGCGCATTCACATATCCGCGAAGGGTTCACACTTTGTAAATAAAATTGTTTTGTGAACGCAGTCTTATAGGAATAATAGGTAACGCATAACGTATCGCGTTTAAAAATAGAAAATATTTTTTTTTAAAAAAAATATACTTTAAATTGATGTTATTAAGTGATATTTTAAAGATACTTTAATGAATAATTTAAACAGCATTTAAGTACCTATCGAGGAGCTCTCGGCACAGTTGCTATTGCGCAGATCATTCCATCAGCGAAGTTAAACAACTGTAACCCTAGCCAGTAACTCCATGGGTGACCGCCCGAGTTCCCTCCGTGCCTCGGAGAGCACGTTAAGCCGTCGGTCCCGGTTACCAATTTATCATCAAAGATTTTTCTCACTTAAGGGGTTGCGAAGGTCAGATGGCAGTCGCTTTGTATAAAAATCAGGTGATCAGCCACATCGGGTTGAATCAAGTGCCGACCCCAACAATGTATGGGATAAGGCCAGGGAGAAGATAAGGTCCTGAAGCAAGCATGTACTCGTACTTGACATGTATAAATAGGAATATCACACACGCGCGTAAATAGATCTAACATAATGTAAGCATATACACAGTTCAAGATATTACAGTATTTCCGCAAAGGTGCGATATTTGATCTTAACAACCAGTAAAATTTTAATATTTAATAATCAAACAGCATACATGTTAAGTAGGAATGTTGCGTTAAAATATGAAAATATGGATGATATCAAGAAAGTACGAAAGCGTAAAGAGTTACATTCTCAATGGAACGCGTACGTTAGAAAATTTAATTTTGTGGCACGCAGGTGCGTTCCTTTTTCAATTTCGATATTTTTCTAAATTCCCGCCACGTTTGACAAGTGTCGCATCGTTCTGAAACCGTGGTTTTTGTCCGTTTCCGACAATAGTTCGCCGGACGATTTCATCGACACATGTTTCGTTTCATTTCCGTTGCACTCTGTTCGCGATGCGAGGTTTTTTTGAATGGGCCATTGTGAAAAATGTTTCACTATTACCCGAACTTGATTTGTGCAAGAACAGGGAAAACCAACGAACCATTTTTATTTTCGTGAAATTATACTTTCAAATCTTTTATGTTTGTTGGAGTGTACATGTTATGATTGAAAATGGTAATGAAAGTTAAAATTTGTTCTTCATATTTGAACTTAGAAAATAATGCCATATAAACACTTATTCCAGAGAGCGATCACATCACATCTTGTCTTTATTGTACTTACAGGCATATGTAGATACTGTTCTAATTTTGTACTTAAATTGGTACTTCTAAGTCTTGAGTCAAGGTACAATCGTAAGGTACTTACTTATTGTTGCATACCGGATATGGCTAACATTATCATTATAACATTATAATCAAAAAAATATACATTCATACATACATATGCTCACGCCTGTATTCCCCGAAGGGGTAGGCAGAGGTGTTGTTATCACAACACCCACTTTTCACTGCATTTGATTAATTGCCAACGTGACAGATGGTGAGTCTATCGCCGTCTCAGGCACAATACATACGTCTTTGAATTACTTCTCAGAAATATGCAGGTTTTCTCACGATGTTTTCCTTCACCGTAAAGCACGTGGTGTGAAATCACTGTAAATAAGATTTTTTAGAAAAACTCATTGGTACAGGCCCCACTGGGATTCGAACTTGCTCAAACTCCGAGGCCACCACGGCTCTAAAAAAATATGTTTAAAATTTACAATAAACAGTTTCCACAGCAGTCGCTGTTCTACTCGGCTGAGGCAAATTGAAAAGCACACTCGAAAACCCCTTTAGTGTCATGTGAAGGCTTCACAATAGACCTACACCCCCACACATGCGTGCACAGAATCAGACGGATCGTTTTTAAAAATCTCATTACTCCAGTCACTTTTTTTTCACAAATTGAAAA
Organism: Watsonalla binaria; assembly: GCA_929442735.1. Classification (NCBI taxonomy): domain Eukaryota; kingdom Metazoa; phylum Arthropoda; class Insecta; order Lepidoptera; family Drepanidae; genus Watsonalla; species Watsonalla binaria. The sequence continues at coordinate 8,335,426 of OV838932.1, forward strand.
TGTTGAATTAAAACCTACGAAGGCGTAACTCTGTTTGATTTCAGTTTATCGAGTCTTTTAATTTCAGAACGAACTGAAGCATTAATTAAAGTACTTTTACGTTCTTTTAACTGAAAAAAAAAACAGATGATATTTATTTTTAAAATGTTTAAATCGAAATTCAAAATATAAAAAAAAAACTTATGACAAGCACGATAATTATTAGTATTTAATATTTTGAAATTAGAACCGGAGTCTATTGACACGTTTTGATATCAATAGTAGTGATGTACGGGTGCGATCCATCATGGCGTTTTATTGAATTACGACCCCTTGATGGGGCTCATCGCCCGACCCATCCAATTATTGCTGTTCTAATTATAATTACTGCACTTGGCCCGCTGGTCGGTTTGTTTGTGAACCGTCTGGGTGTTTGCGCAAAACACTATTTACTTTATAATGTTGGGTAAGTATTCACTTCTGTTCTATTTATTGATGTTAAAGTAAGGCAAAATAAATTGCCTTAGAATTGAATTAATATCACAGATTAATACGTGCGTGTATATAAAGACCCATTTGAAAATTTATTTTAAGTGCCAATAAAGTATTTTCTGTGATATATTCCATTGATAGAATGCATCTTTCTTATATTTAAACACTAACTGTGCCCTGCGATTTCACCCGCGCAGACTTAATTCCGTGGGTGACTCGCGGATCCCTGTTTTTTTAAATAAAACCACTCCTATTAAAATCTACCAGTGAAAGTCTCGATAAAAACAGTCCAGCTGTTTCGGAGATTAGCCGGAACAAATAGACAGACGGACAGAGAAAAAATTAAAATTGTTTTTTATTTTTATGTCTGTACCGTATATACTATGCATTTAGTGAAAAGCTGTTATTTTGGAATTACAAACGGACACTTCAATTTTATTTATCTATATAGATTGTGTAAAATACCACACTCTATTGACTAGAATGAGCAAAACAAAACATTAATAATTTGCTGTTCCACGACAGTAGAGATTCGTCATGTTAACTTCTCACCATTAAAAAAGTAATATAGGTCAAGCAATTATCACTCTTACTTCCATTGTATAAAGGGCAAAACTCCGTTCCCGAACAGCAAACGTTACTTTGTAACCATAGGTGTAGGTTGATCACACTCTAGGGTGCCATACGTCATCGAAGCGAGGGAACACATTGGACAGTTTAAATTTGGAATTGCATTCGATCCATTTTCAAAATTGTGTGACTCTCAGTAAGTGACACAATGAAGGAAGTTAGTTATAAATTTAAATATTACAGAAAAAAGACTATGGTTATTTTTTTTTTGGTCACTGTTCTTATGTATGCCAACGTACAGCCAGAATCGGCCGAAATATAAATATGAAAAAGAAAATAATAATCTATGTGAAAATAATGTCTATGGTTTATTTTTTTTTACTATTACACGCTTGATGATACACATATGTCTGGCCGAAACGGCAGAAAAAAAGTTTCCTTAGAAATTGGGGTGGAAAGATTCTATCTCACACGAAATCCGCGACTGAAGCTATCAAAACAGTCATGAGTCAAATACAAGGTAAGGTAAAGTCACCAGTCATGGACAGTATAAGCGAATTATTTTTCATATTTGCTCTGTAATTTCTTTATTTTTTGGCATACTCTCTTAGGGATTTGGAGGTAAATTAAAAGCTCTTTTCTCAATCAGTATTTAATGTTTAATTTCAATTGAGCACTTAGTACAATAAAATAATATAAATAAACAACACTCCTACTTAGACACCAGTAAAGGACAGTAAAAATCCAGTGTTGTGTTTTAGGGCAATGGGGCTATAGGGTACAAATGACACCGCGAAACCTACAACCGCTATGGCCGCAATCAAAATGGGTGTCAGTAGTCAAAAACAGTTGTTATGACACCTAAAATACTGGCACAACTGATCGGTATTGACATTTGAAAAAAAGTACTGCGCGTTTGCTTAATTTTGGTAGAAAAAACAAAAAATGTCCATCACTGGTCCGCGTCCAACATAGGTGCCGTTACCTTAATAACTTAAAACAAGGTGGTTAATCCGAACCGGTGTTCACGTATTCAACGTTCATAAATACCTTACCGGGGTCTAAACTGAATAAATCAAATAGCGAACTTTAACTTGAGCGAGAAAAGTCAAAAAGCGTTTCTAAACGTTAGCTCCTATCGTTCAGGGAATCAAACCATCGCCTTCTACGGAATCGATCAAAAATATTTGACTTTCATAAGTATTATGTACATTATTTTTAAAGCTCCCAAGAGTGTCATGGAGCAAAGGGCGCGACATTTGGGCGCGGGTCGTGCCCTTTGAGCGACGACTCCGCAAAGGGCACAGCACTATAAAATCAGTTTATAGTAGTGACATTCTTGGTAAAAAGGGAAATTATGCTAAATGAGGTAACATGATAATAGGTGTCAACGTGACAAATGGTGAGTCGTTCATCGTCCTCTCAGGCACTACATGGAACAGTCAGCAGTGCTGCCAACTCAGATTTTGAGAAATGCGTAGACGGGGTTTGATAAATACATAGAATTAGTAAAATTTTCTTACGAAAAATTACACTACTAATACAGTTACACTACTATTATAATGAGGAAGGATTTGTATTTTTGTGTGTATGTTTGTAATGAATAAACTCATAAACTACTGTGCCGATTTCAATAAATCATCGCCATTGGAAAGTTTCATCATCAGCGAGTAACATAGGCTTTATTTTATCCCCGTACTCCCATGGGAACGGGAACTACGCGGGTGAAACCGCATGACGTTCGCTAGTTAATAATAAAATACAAAGCTCAAACAAAACGAGTCATAAATCGCGGTGTTATTATTGCTAGCGCCATAATTTCAAGGCATTAACTTCAATTTTGTACTAAGTATGCTATAAAACAAGACCAATTTAACTTGACCCCTGTCTCCCTCTCCTGCGAACACATCTCCGACCTCCTAAAATAAGCATCATATCAAATTGAAGCTCTCGTTGATTTGGTGATCTTTTCAACATACAAATTTATAAAGCAAATAATAAGCGTTCTTATTCCGTACGTGATAAGAGTTATGTTGATAGCAAAGGTAACTCTGTTGAAGAGACTATGAAGAAACCCTTTAATTTCTTCCGAAGATGATTATAGGCACCTGTGACTCAGTTAAGTAATCCTATTGTTCCTTTGCGTGAGTTTACATAGCGCCTACCGAAATCATTTTAGGAATATTGCTATGATGTATATATCAGGAGCTTTTGGTTTAAGTTTTAATTCTACCAGTAATTAACTATTGCGATAGTCAAATTGATTGTTAATGTGGTTTTTAAGGTAGTTTTGTCGCTCATAAAAAATATCTTTAGTAGCTAGGTCCAGAAACTAATCTCCAATATGAATATACACGTTTGAATGTAAAATATTTTTTTCATAATATGTTTTTAAGCATGCCGTATCGTATATGCCGACTTTCAAATGTACTTTCTGAAAATTGGAATCCAAAACAGACACTTCAATTTATTTATGTGTATGTATTTTATTGATTGGAGGTGGAATGCTTTGAGAAGTCAACTAAATTCTCTACATTGAAAATCTCAACTTATAGTAGATGCAACCATCTCGAATATCTCAAGAAAATTGAGTCAAATCGTGAGTCGGGCCGGGTTGGTTATCGGATCGCGAACAAAAGAGAGAGCCTTCCACGTCGCCACTCAGCTGTGACTATCACTGCACACAAGAACCCCATTCAGGAAAAATATACACACTTATTGTTACCTGATTATAATATATTTTAAGGACTTTGTACACTTGGATGGATATTTTGACGATGGATCTTAACAATTATGTTTATGGGTATTTTTTATGTCAAAAGTCCTCCTTTCCTGTGCTAGAGAATCTTTGAATTACTTCTCAGACATATGCAGGTTTCCTCACGATATTTTCCTTCACCGTAAAGCATGTAGTGTGAATCACTGCACATAAGTTTTTAAGTAAAACTCATTTGCATAGGCTCTGCTCATGTTGCACTGTGTCGTTGTAGTCAACGATGTCATCGCCGACAGATTATCAGTACCCCTATCACGAATCTGCCACCTTTTTCGTAATCTATACTCGCTAGCGTCACTTGTAATATTTGTATGAGATATTTTAGTTCTTCACGTCACCGCTGGGAGTCGCTGTACAATTTCTCATTAATGGATGATGGACGTTGGAGACGCTAGCGAGTATAGATTACGAAAAAGGTGGCAAACCCGTGATAGGGGTACTGGACGATATCGGCGGTCGATACCGTCGGACGATATCGTTGTCGTCTGTCGTGTCGTTATCATGGCAGTGGGAAAGCGCCCGCTTACGTCGCTTACGTAGAAGGCGACTCCTCAAACACCACCACAACGGGTCTATAAATTAAAGAATTCTTAAATGTCTCAATGCAAACCAATGTCCTACAAGCCAGCTACCATTTATTGATATTTAAAATGATATAAAAACAAAGGGAGACCCTCAATTGCCGTAAGTAAAAGAATTGCTCGACAACTGGCTACAATGAAGAGTGACATTCAAGAGACTTTTTAAATAAACTGAATAAAAACCCACAAACCGACATTCGCTACACCGTCGTTGACTTGGGCTCTTAGCAGGTATATTTTTTTGTGCGAAACTTTACGCGCGCAACATCATGGAAATGTCACTCGTGTGCAACGATTTCAGGGTATTGATACTTAAAAAAAAAATCGTTTTGATAAAGTTTTTAATGTGATTTTTCGGGACATTTTTATACATAAAGTTTTCCTGAAATTAACTGACAAATATTTTTAGGGTAAATTATATTATGCATACAAAATCAACTCTTTTTATTCAGGTTTGAGAAGATTTGCATTTTATTTTCTGCAGATTTGCAGTTTCTGAATGTTATCTCAGCATTGAGATTGATTGAGAGAATTCAATCTATTAATTTTAATGTAATATTTAGATGTAACATAAAATGGGTATGCAATACCCATTCCATAACTAATTCGAAGTCCCAAATTTTTTTGTCGGTAAAAGCTATCTTTAACCGAGTTAAAAAAAGAGGACGTTTTACCTCAGAACTTTTGATTGGGTGAAACGATTTTCAGAACTAAAAAAATTTGTTAAGTATCATATCTTCTCAATCCGCGTATACCCTGCGTGTAATGCAAATGGCGCCCGAACAATAATCACGAAAGTAAGCGATACGAATAAAAATATCTTGGAAAAAACCCCAATGGGGCGAGATTTAACATATCTAATGCGATTTACGTGTCGCACTCCCCTTCGCACCTCCAGCTCCGTTGGTAATCGTTTTAAGACGTTGTTGACTTGCCAATGAATACGTACATTTACCGCGATTTTTTAAATAAAGGGTACTTTTATCAGCGCGCTAATCTTGAGAGTGTCTTGAGGGTTTAAATGTTTTCACAGGTTTGGGTATGGGTTGCAAGTGTTTGCTCCAACATTTCACAGTACCAGTAACTACTGGATACTGGACATACATATGCTCACGCCTGTATTCCCCGAAGGCGTAGGCAGAGGTGTTGTTATCACAGCACCCACTTTTCACCGAATTTGATTAAGTGTCATCGTTACAGATGGTGACTCTATCGCCGTCTCAGACACTTTACATACGTCATTGAATTACTTCTCAGAAATATGCAGGTTTCCTCACGATGTTTTCCTTCACCGTAAAGCACGTGGTGTCAGTGATTTCACACCACGTGCTTTACGGTGAAGGAAAACATTAAGTTTTTTAGAAAAACTCTTTGGTACTGGCCCCGCTGGGATTCGAGCTTGCGTCGCTTGCGTAGTAGGCGACAGCTCTAACCCCGAGGCCACCACGGCCTGTTCTCACGGATATTGGTAATGTATGAATATACCAGACTCAGACCCCTGTTTGTTGAGTTCCCGTGGAGATAATCTATCTATATATATAAAAGAAAGTCGTGTTAGTTACACTATTTATAACTCAATAACGGCTGAACCGATTTGGCTGAAAATTGGTGGGGAGGTAGCTTAAAACCAGGAGAAGGACATAGGATACTATATCTCGAATCAATACATGCAAATAAATAAAAATTAAGTGTCCGTTTGTTATTTCAAATTAACAGTTTTTCACTTAATGCATATGAAACAATTTTTTTACATTTTCTCTGTCTGTCTGTCTGTTTGTTTGTTCCTTGTAAACTCTGAAACTTCTGGGCCCATTTCTACGGGACTTTCACTGACGGGTAGTTGATGTTACAAGGAGTAACTTAGAATACTTTTGTAACTTAGGGGTCCGTGAAAAAATCTACCCATAAAATTAAGTCCACGCGGGTGAAGCCGCAGGGCACAGCAAGTATGTTAATAAAACGCTATGAGCTATGCTCGAACAAAAATCTTGAAGTTTAAAACTAGCACTATTACAAAGTTACTTGCTAATTTGTGCAAAGTGCTACCACTTATGTAAAAATAAAACCCTCTGTAATAGACGTTCTAGTTTGAATGCTTGAACAGTTTGTGTTGGAGTGGAGTTGTAAGAGGGCGCCACGAATTAAGTGATGCGTTCATTCGCTCATAATGTCGTGCCACGAGGCTGCATACCGGCTTAAGTAATTGGCATAAGGACAGGGACGAGCCCAGACATGTATTGAAACAAAACGACTACAAAATATACTGTGCTTCTGCAAACGTACAAATTAGACGATTCATCTAAATCTACATATATACAAACAGAGATTTACATTCAGAAATGAATAATCGAAATATCGTTAAACGATTAAAGTCATTCGATCGACATATCCTTATTCACGTGTTCCAAAATTGTAGTTCGATTGGTCTTTTTCTCGACGTAATTAATTAATTGCATTTTTTCTGATAATATATATTTCTCAACAACCACTTGACATTGGCGGAATAGCTGTAATCAAGCTTTAAATAATAAAAGAAACAAAGAGATCTATACATACAGATAAATAAAATTGAAGTTTCTGTTTGTAATTCCACTCAGATTTTCACTCAATGCATGTGAAATTATACATATACGGTAATGACATCAAAAAACCTCTTTCAAAAGAGCTTTTTTGATGTCTGTCTGTCTGTTTGTTCCAGCTGGACCGTTTAACGCGACTTTCACTGGCAGATAACTAATGTTACAAGGAATAACTTTTACTTCCATTATTTAAAAAAACATTAAGGTTCCGCCGGCCACCCATGACAATAAGTCTACGAAGGTGACACCGCGGGGCACATATCGTGTACCGAAACAGATAAAGAACTCGTAGAAAGACCACCAGATATGAATAAACACCTACTTATCACCAAAGATTAACTGCAAACGTGACAGATGAGAGCCGTGGTGGCCTTGAGGTTTGAGCAGTCGCCTGCTACGCAAGCGACGCAAGTTCGACTCCCAGCGGGGCCTGTACCAATGAGTTTATCTAAAAAAAACTCATATACAGTGATTTCACATCACGTGCTTTACGGTGAAGGAAAACATCGTGAGGAAACCTGCATATTTCTGAGAAGTAATTCAATGACGTATGTAAAGTGTCTGAGACGGCCATGGACTCACCATCTGTCACGTGGGCACTTAATCATCTTCGGGGAAAAGTGGGTGTAGTGATTACAACACCTCTGTCTACCCCTTCGGGGAATACAGGCGTGAGCATATGTATGTGACAGAAGAATAGTCCAACACCATTTAAGGTAGCTTAGAATTTCATCTCAGACACATCCAGATTACCTAACGATGTTTTCTAGACTATACTTACAGGCAAAGTGTGATTGCTCGTTGATGGCAGCCCTACATTTCAGGGCGCGGCTATGTCGCTATCAATATTACTTCCTACATTGAGTGGCGCCTTCAATATTTACAAATGAGCGTATAAATCTCTAGAACGATCCTGTCTCATTGTCTCGCGAATTGCAATCACTTCCATCCCTGTCACCCTTACGACTTTCAGTCATGTTAGAGTAAGAGGTTTGAATTGTAACCTGCTGTTATGAAATGTCACTGTTTAAATTTATGAGAGAGTAATGACTGTAGTTGAACCGGAGTCTGTATTCAAGTCGTCATAGTGATCAGTCATCGGTGTTTGGACAATTGAAATATTTGTTGGAACACGTGATCATAATCAAAATGCATATTGTATTTGAATAGACACAATTTACAATTTGAATAGGTCTGACATATCAATAGCCCATGATTATTGAGAAATTGATAGGTCTGTTAATGGGAGTAAGTAGCTTGATTTCTGTGAGATATTTGGATGAATTTTTCTGGCACACATCTAGTTAGCTGAGATGCATACTATGTTCGTTTGTTCACGCAGAGGCGTACCTATACACCCGCTATATGTGGAATTGTGAATTAGATGGATTAGATAGATATATGGATAGAGTGAAGTTTTTTTTTAAGTTTGAGCAGTCACCTGCTATGCAAGCGAGGCAAGCTCGAATCCCAGCGAGGCCTGTACCAATGAGTTTTTCTAAAAAACGTATGTACAGTGATTTATACCACGTGCTTTTTGGTGAAGGAAAACATCGTGAGGAAACCTGCATATTTCTGAGAAGTAATTCAATGAAGTATCTAAAGTGTCTGAGACGGCGATGAACTCACCATCTGTCACGTTGGCAATCTTCGGTGAAAAATGGGTGTTGTGATTACAACACCTCTGCCTACCCCTTCGGGGAATAAAAGCGTGAGCATATGTATGTATGTATGATTAGATGTACGTTATAGGATGTATAATATGGCTCTGGTTTTTTTTTCTGTGTACTTATGAAGATTTGAAAATACTTTGTAACAGACCTAAATAAATTAAGATATTTTGAATTTTAATTTGAATCTCAATTTATCAGTACCAGCTCGAATTCTGGATTTTATTACATCGGACTCTGGCATACCTGGCAAAATGTACTATAAGTACACTTCGGTCCGCCCGTTCGGGAAATACAGGCATGTATGCATGTAGTCTATATTAAAATGTGCGATCATAGCATAGTTTCAAACAAATCAGCCAATTTCAGCTCCAATTGTGGGTTGCCCCGTGGGCTCTGGGCTCGGTGGGCAGTGACCCTGGAATTTCATTACAGCCTGGATTAGAATGCCGGCCATTGTCCATTGAGTTATAGCCGAGAGGCAGCCCTAAAACATGTGGCGGGGATATGAGCCACATAGACAATTCCCGGAAATTCTGTGTTTAATATAGTATTGACACCCTCGTGTGAGACAACGACTTTGCAATTTTCTTTTCATTTCTTTATCTACAACACGTACAGAAGTCCTATCTATTCGACCGAAAAATATCTATATTCTGACTATGACCAGGGGCAATGACCTCATATTGCCATGATAGTTTCATTATGAGACAGATGTATATGACTTGTTTAAATCTGTCACTGTCCCACAGGTGAACTAACATTGCAGTAAGAGCTCATGGTTGGGCCCCAGGATCTAAGACCCTTCCCATCTCCTTTTCATAGCTTTATGAAAAGGCACAATAACCAGTCTCGCTTCACTTCGAGTAATATTTTTTTAAGACATTTATGAAATAATTACTTAATATCTACTATCTCTTAACATAATAATAGATTATTATTTTTCCTATAACCTCATCGGAGTTCAACTATTACGTTTCACTAACCATCCATAACGATTTAAAAGAAAGATGAGTTCAAACAGTCAAAATCCTCTTCTATAAAAACATTTGTATGGAAATTCATACTTAAATTTTTTATTTAACTTCCTATTTATTATTCGCGAAAAACACTAAATTTGAAAATTATTGATCTTGAAGTACATCTGAGAAAATAATCAACATTATATTATGTTCCGTCATGAGTTGTGAGCGCTAACTTTTATTGCGTAGTAGTTAATAATATCTTATGAGTCTCTTATCTGTCTGTATGGTGCGACGCTAATAAAATGCGCAGCTATCCCCACTATTTTAGCTGAGCGCTCAGAGCTCATGACGGCAACTGTAGTAGTATTTGAAAGGCAACATAATCTAAATACTTTTCCTTTGAACAATTTTATTTGATATTCAAAAGATATTTCCTTTATTATTAAGTGCCTACAACATGCCAACGAGCGAGCACTCTCAAATTGGCTGCGATTGGGCGACTAATTGTTGGAAATATGCACGCGACGATACAAGGAATAGCTGAATGGGAATCCACACGTTCATAGTCCATACACGAGGCGTGGATGGTGTGAAATAGTGATTGAAGAGGCATAGATTACATATAAGCTAAACTACAAGCAGTACTGAATCTAGGCACAAAACTTTCAAAATTACACACACATACACTCGCATGTACGAGGTAATAAGCGTCGCCGACGTAATGTCATTGAAAAGTTACGTCGTGACCATACATACGCGTATATATTCCGCTTTTCTTTTTCTTTGGTATAAATATGCTGACGCCATCCCAGAAGGGTTACTCAAGGGGTAAGCAGAGATGTTGTACCAACAACACCCACATTTAACCGAATATGATCAAGTGCCAACGTGACAGAGGGTGAGTCCATCGCCGTCTCAGGCACTATACATACGTTTTCGAATTACTTCTCAGATATATGTAGGTTTCCTCACGATGTTTCCCTGCACCGACAAGCACGTGGTGTGAAATCACTGTACATAAGGTTTTAGAAAAACTCATTGGTACAGGCCCCGCTGGGATTCGAACTTGCGTCGCACGCATAGCAGGCGACTGCTTCAACCCCGAGGCCACCACGCATTCTTTGATATGCATAATGAATACGAAAACACTGTTAATCACTAAGTCGCTACGACATCGTTACAGCAGATGGCAGATTGGTTGCAATTTAGAAATATCGTTGTAGTGTTTTGGTCGCAACGATTCTCTTTGAACAATCTCAAGTATAATTTTAGAACAAGCATGCAACCAAACCCAGTCGCTCGATGTACAATAAAGGTGCCAGCTCTATCCAATGTTATCTACAATGAGTTACGAGGATCGTTATCATTACTAATTTGTTTATCAGTGCCAGAGAGAGACGGCTGATTTATTGCCACTCACACTCCAGTGCTGCTTTCATGTTTTATCTCAGTTATTGATGGAATACTCATTTTGAAAATAGTTTTATTACTTTGTAATGGTTTTAAAAAGCTTTGTTTACATTCTTTCAATTATATAAATATTTTTTTTAAATGGCATTATTTTATACATAATTATTAACTTAAATCTAGTGCAATCTAGTTTTTTTTTTATTTTTCGTTCCTGGAATAAATTCTAAAGAAGGATGAGTAAAGGAAGCTGAAAGCACTCTATTAAATACTGAAAAATATGACTTTTTATTATAGAATAAAAAGTCATAGTGTAGTTCTAGCTTCTGCCCGCAACTTTGCCGGCGTGGTAAAGTTACATTGGGCCAACTCTAGCTTTTACGGTTGCGGTTGGTTTCGTGATGATATATAGCCTCCTTCGATAAAGCTGGATAAAGGCTATCTAACACTGAAAGTATTTTCAAATCGGTCCATTAGTTCCTGAGTTTCACACGCGTAGCTTGAGTCTAAGCTACTCCTTGTAACATCATCTATCTGCCAGTGAAAGTCCTGTTAAAATCGGTCCAGCTGTTTCAGAGATTACCCGGAACAATCAAACAGACAGAAAGACAGAAGAAAATGAAATATTGTTATTTTTAGACAGTACCGTATATGCTTTCATATGCAATTAGTGAAACGCTGCTATTTTCGAATTGCAAATGGACATTTCAATTTTATTTATCTGTAGAGATTATTATAATTATCAGTCTTGTATCACACTGCTGGGAAAAGGCTTACCTTGAAATTTTCTACCATAGCCATAAAAATGCTTTTGATGTGAGACATCGTTTATTAAAAATATATTTAAAAGCTGTCTTTTAATATCAATAAAAACTAAATCAAATCACCACATTTTTTTAATAAACTGTCTTTTGGAGAACAAAAGGTTCCAACCACCTGGCGGATCCTGTAATCACAGTCATCATTAAAAAAATAACAGCCGGAAGTGAGTTCCGCTCCGGTTCCCCACTTCCGGCGGGCTACGATTGGTCGGTATCACCTTTGACCCCACCCTGCATGTTTGCACCCTGTATGTAATATGTATGGAAAGCTTGCATGTATACTGTGAGTCACCTCCCTTTGATTGGGTGAAGGTATAACATGTAACTTAGGTACACGACTTATAAGTGTCTTGGTAGATACATACATACATATGTTCACGCCTGTATTCCCCGAAGGGGTAGGCAGAGGTGTTGTAACAACACCCACTTTGTTGAAGTGTCAACGTGACAGGCTGTGAGTCTATCGCCGTCTCAGGCACTATATATACGTTTTTGGAATTACTTGGAAGAGCCGTGGTAGCCTTGAGGATTGAGCAGTCGCCTGCTACGCAAGCGACGCAAGTTCGAATCCCAGCGGGGCCTGTACCAATGAAACGTATGTATAGTGCCTGAGACGGCGATGGACTCACCATCTGTCACGTTGGCACTTAATCATCTTCGGTGAAAAGTGTGTGTTGTGATTACAACACCTCTGCCTACCTCTTCGGGGAATACAGGCGTGAGCATATGTATGTATGTATGTATGTACGATTATTCGTTCAGTGGTATATACTCTATGCAACGTATACTTTACATAGTGTGTTGTAACTTCCCAATTCCCTCAGTATGACTAGAAAACGCCCCAAAGGAAATACAAATCACGTAAGCGAGTTGTCTCCAATAAAGTAAAACGGTGTTTATCAAAACGCGTCGCCGGATGCGGCATATTAGCTCTTATCTTTTACAAGCAGGATAAATCTTTGTTGCTCCATACAAACCTATTAAAATTACGCTTCATTTTATCGATGGGTCCCTTCCGTAGGTTCCACATAGACCACGGTGTCTGATTGTCACGATTAAACAAAATTGAAGTCATCATCATCAGCCTACCTTAGTCCACTGCTGGATATAGGCCTCCCCTAATGAGTGCCATAGAACCTTCAGCTTGCCGCATCCAGCATCGGCCTGCAGTCTTACATAAAAAAATATTTTCTGTGTCTAAAACGGCTGGAGCGAGGCCTCTGATAATTTGAAAGAATTTTCCCGACCCAGTGCAAGTAATTCTGGCTAAGGGCAACGGGAGCTAGTCTTATTTAATTTTACCGCCGTAACTATATTAACCTTTATGGTTAGGACCTCAGACCTGGCAATAACAAACTGCTATCATTCCAGCCATACCTCACGCGGCATTGTTTTCCACTAAATTGGAGTCAGTGATTAATTCCACTCCCCTAACGATTACGACAAATATAACTTGACCCATCATCGCTCCTTGTTCTTGTCGACATTAGCACAGTATATATAAGCTTACTACAAACAGTATGGAAGCCACGAACCAAGCGTTCGAAATTACACTCACTCTCTCCTCGCAGTGATGTCATTAAGTGGCAGAACTCGTAAACGTAATTTACGTGTTTTACAAACATTTTTAAATCGACATTACTTTGACAGAAAATTAAGTTTCTAAAAATATAAAGTTTAACACTCACGCTCTAAATGAGCAACTGATTTCGTTTAAAAAATTAGGACAGTCATCTGTCACTGTTACACAGCTGAACCATCTTTGCAATGATGTTTCAGCTGAGACCTCATGGTTGGATCCAGTACATCTATCATTTTTGTAATCTATACTTGCTTGCGTCTCCGCTGAATATAAGTATGAGAAATTGTATAGCGACTCCGCTGGGAGTAACTAAGATATCACATACAAATATTGCGAGTGACGCTAGCGAGTGTAGATTACGAAATCGGTGGCAAACCCGTGATAGGGGTCGTGGTTTCCATACGGTTTTTAGTAAGCTTTGTATACTGTGACATTAGGGTAAATTTACAAGTCACGCTAAATTGGTCGGTGGTAAATTCCTTAGGTAAGTTGACATCTCGCTCAATAAATAGTAGTCCTTAACACAGCGTTTGTGATTATATTGTTTGTCTTCAAACCCTCGTGAGATGTCTCCAAGATTTAATAACGATGTTTGCCATGACTACACTGGTTTCATTAACATTAAGCGAATTGTTTACTAATTTGTGAGCTCCGTTTTCTTGTTCGACAACGAACGAAATATATATATATAAATGAATCCGTATTTCCCTCGGTCACGCCATCACGCGTTAGCGGCTGGACTGATTTCGCTAATTATTTTTTCATTGTGTTTCTTAATATCAGGAGCAGGTTTTCATGAAAGAAAAAAATAAGTAAATTTCGTGGAAAATTACAAAAATTACTTGACCACCATTCAAAATTATTCCTAATCTAATCATAGCGCTTTGGATAATAATATAATCTTTTTTAATGTAGCCTCATGACGTTTGTCATAGGATTGACAGAATGCGTGCTGCAAATATCGTCAAGGAGGATGTAATAAGACTGAATATTGCTTATAACAGCTTCGTTCGGAGTATTTTTTTTGATAAATACATAATACAGGACAACGTCTGTCGGGTCAGCTTGTAAAGACATATTTTACAAAAATTGTGTGTATATCTTCTTTCGTTATTCCTTTATAAGGAAAAATATGTAGATAGACGCATTCATGCTAGTATCTTACGAGAGTACTTACAATACCATAAAAATTCCATTACAACAAAAATAAAATTCCTTAAAAGTGTTATAAATTTATAAAATATGTACCAAAGAGTACGTTATCGAACCCCTTAAACTAGGAGATTAACGTAAACTTTAGAAGCACGTTTTCCGTTATCACCGGGTGCGTTTTTCATCCGGCATCTGGGCTTCAGATCGTCCCCTTAGATACCGTCCCTCGGGACCTCGTTACACCGTCGTAATTACAAGACACCACAATTAGAGACTCGCTATTATTTACACACGCACACTTCCATGATGGTGTGACTGAAGCCCTGTTCTCTATGGCGCTCGTGGTTGCAAGCGCTATTATAAAGCACGAGGTCCTGCCGCGTTATTCACTAAAGTTTCTCAGCGTCGCACTCGTCGTCGAGTGTTGGTTTTAAAGACACGAAATTTAACTTTTTCCTCTATGTATTATGTATGTACGTATGTTTAGTGATTCCACAGCATGTGCTTTACGGTGAAGGAAAACATCTTGAGGAAACCTGCATAATATGCTTGAGAAGTAATTCAAAGACTCACCATCTGTCACGTTGGTGACGTTATTATAACACTTTTGCATTCCCCTACAGCGAATACAGGCGTGAGCATATGTATGTATGTATTATGTCTCAATTTCCTATAAACTAACGCTCGTCGTCTATTTCGATGCTTAGAAACCTTAGTGAATTACGCGGTTGGGTTCGATCCCCGGGTCGGGCAAAATACTATAAGGGTTTTCCATCCATTATTTCCCAGCCCTGGAGTCAGGATTAGTACCAAGTTAGCAGTACCTTATAAACATAACTGCTTGAACCACGAGGTCTTATTTCTATGATGGCTTGACTCGTATTATGAGACAGATGTGTAGGACGTGTATACATCTGTCACTGTCACTGAACTATCATTGCAAAAAGAGTTCACGGTTAGGTACCCTATATGCTATAATCAAATCATCAAGCTGGGTCCTTTTATTTGTATACCCTACATATATAAACATGCACGTTTTTGTCAACAGGCTCTGGGTAACCGTTTACCACATGATAATGAAGTAAGCAAACCCCTTCGGTGAACGTTGTTTTCTTTGATTAGGGTTGGCAATCTTGGTTAAATCTTGGGTTACAACAAACAGGGGTGCGGTGTTTAAATTACGCCGCTACTCCACAAGGGGTGGTTTCGGGCAATTGCCTGTCAACGGGTTCATTTTCAGTTTTTCCTTGGCATTCTTTGCGATAACAACCGGGAAGTTCATAAATTCATTACACTAGCATTTTTCTTAACTTATCTGCTTAAAGAGTTAAAAGTTATGACGAGCCAGCAAAAAAAGCCGCGGTGGCCTCGGGGTTTGAGCAGTCGCCTGCTACCAATGAGTTTTTTAAAAACTTATGTGCAGTGATTTCACACCACGTGCTTTACGGTGAAGTAAAACATCGTGATTAAACCAGCATATGTGTGAGAAGTAATTCAAAGACGTATGTATAGTGCCTGAGACGGCGATGGACTCAACCTCTGTCACGTTGGTAATCATATCCGGTGTTGTTGTTACAACACCGGATATGATGTCTTCTTCTGGGATGGCGTGAGCATATTTTATGAGAAGAATATACGCATAACAAGAGTTACTTAGTTAGTTAAGTAGCATTTTAAACCTATAACGGGTAAAAATCTGTGCATAAAACAATTTTTGCGGTAATGTTAGAAGTTAAAATAAATTTTCCCAAAACCGAAATAACTTAATCGATTTTGGGAAAATCCTACGTTATCGCTCAGTAATATGTTGGCTATGTAATAGGCTATGTTGTTCATCAAGGTTAGCGCAGAATCAGTATTAACAGGCGGGCAAAGCCGCGTACGGGTGCATACATACATATGCTCACGCCTGTATTCCCCGAAGGGGTAGGCAGCGGTGTTGTAAACACAACACACACTTTTCACCTAAGATATTAAGCGCCAACGTGACAGATGGTGCGTCCATCGCCGTCTCAGACACTTTACATACGTCATTGAATTACTTCTCAGAAATATGCAGGTTTCCTCACGATGTTTTCCTTCACCGTAAAGCACGTGGTGTGAAATCACTGTACTTAAGTTTTTTAGAAAAACTCTTTGGTACAGGCCCCGCTGGGATTCGAACTTGCGTCGCTTGCGTAGCAGGCGACTGCTCAAACCTCAAGGCCACTACGGCTGCTACGGGTGCTAATATCAAATATGTATAAAGTTACTTAGACAGTACTTACATACGCAACTCATATCGAATAATTTGTTATGGGAGTTCTCCGTAACAACTAGACCAATATAACCAGCCCTCATATTACCAGAAATAACTTTTCGGTATTTTCACGACATAACTGGACCTATTAAACTAAGAACATATGGTAAAAATGCATATAAATCAGGCCCTATGTGGTTTATAAATGGGGTTTACTGCGGACACCATAATCCCGTGCTTGCCCGTGATAAATCTGCGACGATCCCACCCCGGGATGGTTTATGTTTATTTAATTTTGCTACATTTGTGGATGTTGCCAATTGTTTATAATAACTAGCTATGCCTTGCGGATTCATCCGCGTAGACTTCATTTTTATTGGTGGCTTTGTGGGGAGAGCGAGTGATCCAGCTCATCCCTAGCAAAGGGAAGATCTTCCAGCCAGGCTGCTGTCGTGCCTGGGGAACCGCAACTCCAATTGTTCTAGTTGGAAACTTGTATATATACTGCAATGCGATCGAAAACTCCTATTGCGCGATCTAGGTTCTCGTGTATTTGTACTCAAACTTTGCAGTTGTTAGCGAGTAGCGCCATCTATGTAACGAGTGAAGAAACGCTGCTACAGCTTTATTGGTAGAACCATTTTTTTTTAATAAAAGTATTCGAAGTTACTCCTTGTATCAACTACCCTGTTTCACTTGCCAGTGATAATGCCGTTGCAGAGAGTCAAAATGAGTCGTTTCATAGATTAGCCGATACAAATAGAGAGAATGACAGAGAAAATAAAAAAATAGTTTTTGTATATACAATTTCGCGATGCAATTACAAACAGACATACATTTTAAACTATAGGTAGATATAGATGTATAGACAGACAAGTTCCAATGTATATAGGAGAAGCTATTTACCGAAGAGTCAATCCCTAATTGAATTACATTGAAGACATAATCTCCTTAACAGTTAAATCTATTGCCACTAATCAGAGCCGGGTGGGCTGACCACTCAGCAATAAATAGTGGACGGACAATGTTGTGGGATTACTGGCGATAATCCCCGATTGACACGGGATTACCGCGCAAATTGTCTGTTCCTGCCTAATTTATGGACACCGTTTGGACTCGTTGAACAAAATTAAGTGATTGTGGACATCTGGAATATAAGTCAAGTGATAAATATAGGTAAGTGGTTAAATAAATACATGATGGTTTTCCAACATGTGCAATTAAAAACATTTTCAAAGTACCGTGATCAAATTATTTCTTCTTTCTTTAATCTAAAACTGTTTGAAGTCAAATAATGTATTTGAACAGATTTGTGTCGTTCGCTCTATATGTATAAGGTTGGTTTCATCATCATCATCATCATATCAGCCTATAGGATATAGGACGTCCACTTCTGAACTTAGGCCTCTCCCAATGATTTCCACCTCGCCCGGTTGGAAGCGGCCTGCACCCAGCGGGTACCCGCGGACTTGACTAGATTGTCCGTCCATCTTGCGGGGGGGCGCCCTACGCTGCGCTTGCGGGTACGTGGTCTCCACTCGAGAACTCTACTGCCCCAGCGGCCATCAGTCCTTCGAGCAATGTGGCCTGCCCATTGCCACTTAAGTCTGCTAACCCGATTGGCTATGTCGGTTACCTTAGTACGTCTACGGATCTCCTCGTTTCTGATTCGATCTCGTAGCGAGACACCAATAGCTCTTTCCATGGCACGCTGAGTGACTTTGAGCCTATTCAAGAGGCCTACAGTTAGAGATCACGTCTCGGCACCGTAGGTCATCACTGGTAATACGCACTGTTCGAAGACTTTGGTCTTCGTCGAAGATTGGTTTAAAATGAGGAAAATCCAAAGAGCCGTAGAAATATCTAAAAACAGTATATGGAAGGAATAAATATTCCAGCTTTGTAGATGTCACCTGAGTTTAATTTAAAACATGAATAATACTTACTATTTGTTATGTAATTTTTTTATGCTTACCGGACTCAATAAAACTTACCAAAGTACAACGTTTCGTGGCCCCCAAAGTCCGAGCACTCAATTTGCTAAGTGCGGTTCTAATGACAGATTAGTGTTGCGCCACCTGAGCTGCCCGGGCGAAATATGCAATAACTCAGGATACCCGGCCCGGTATTATTCACCCGGATCGCGGCCAATAAATTCGTCACTGTGATTAGTGAGGTGCTGGTGGGTTAGCTAAAGTGGAATAGGCTTTTATGAGAGTCGAAATCACGTTCGGAATATAATTACTCGCTGTGCCCTGCGTTTTCACCCACCTAGACTTTCATTGGTGGCCCGCAAAACACATTATTTTTTTAAATAAAAGTATCCTACGTTATTCCTTTTACATTAGCTATTTGCCAGTAAAATTCCCGTTAAATTCGCACCAGCTGCTCGGAGATTAGCCGGATCAAACTGACAGACAGACATGTCAAGATTTTTTTTTAATTTTTTTTATGTTAGTACCTATCTTATACTTATCATATACATTTAGTAAAAAACTGTGAATTTTAAATTACAAACAGACACTTCAATTTCATTTATCTGTATAGATAAATTGTCTGCTTTTTTAAAATATTATGGTCACATAATACAATTTTTAATCTTTTAGAAAATAAAACGCAATTTATAAAACAGATAATGACTATCAAATAGCACAGACATAGCCTAAATTAATCATAAAGTAACATTTAGTTTATTCATCACAGGCGCCTTTATAGGTTTAATAGCAATGTCATCAGTTGTGTATCTCTTCGGTTGGGGTATAAGGCTTCTGCGAACTGGAGGAGGACTGGGTGGTTTGGTCTGTGTAAAACAGCAGGGCTCGTTGACAGTGCGTTTAGGTATCTTGCTTGCCTTTACGGTTTTCATTCCTGTAGCGGCTGCTTTTACTGCTGCAGCTGCTGCCTTCACCTTACTCTTCCCCCCGAAACCGACAGTGATCTCATTGCCAGGGCGGTCGATCCTCACTTCGACGTAGTGCGCCTTTTCACGTACGGATTTCTCACACTTATTAGGTTTATTCATCCCCGTTACAATCTCGTTCTGGACCCGGAACCTCGTTTGCTTGAAAGGGAGTGTTTTTTGACCTGTTGATATGCAGCATGGTGCAGGCACCTTCATCTGACTTCGGTCGTATTGGCACGAAGCGTAGCACGGTGTGCAGAGGCACTGTGGCTCTTCTTCTGGAGATTCATCGGGCGAGAGTGGACACGGACATTGGTCGCTCTCCTCTGATGATTCGACTTCTTTCTTTGGACAAGGACATTTGGTGACTTCTGGCAGCTTCGGTTCTTTGAAAATATTCGAACAATCTTGCTTTTCCTTGCCCTGAGTTGCGGATTTCTCCTTGATTATACACTTACCTTTTTCAGGCGAAAGTTTTTCTTTGATTTGGCAGGCATTCTTTGCTTTTGTTGGACTCTCCTTTGGAGCGACAAAACATCTTTCCTGTTCCTTGACCTGGCATGATTCTTTTTCCTTGGGAAACTTATCCTTTGCCCGGCTCGAGTCTTTGTCCTTCATTTGACTTTCACCTTTTGGTTGGGAGGCAGGTCTTTTGTTACTCACTCTTACTCTTTTATCTTCCTTGACCTGACTTGTCACTTTTTCTTTGACTCGACTAGAGCTTTGTTCTTTATTCATGCTATTCTCTTTTTCCTTTGCTTGGTTAGTATCTTTTTCTTTTACCTTACTTTTTGTATCTTTATGTGGGGGCTTCTCTCTTTCATCGAAATCAGGGCCTTTGAGACATATAGGAGATGGTGTTTCATTAATAGAGCTCAGTACGTCATCCGTAGACAGTTTCTGTACCTCTCGACTGCTACTTATAGGGTCCGGTATAGGGCAGGGTATGACAAGAACTTTAGAGGGAGGCTTTAACACCTTCTTGATGTTTCGGGGCACGCAAACATTTTGAACCTTTTCACTGTCTTTTTTCTTACACACTTTTTTGATAGATGGCTGCTGTTGATGGACGATTGGTGCCGCGGCACTGGGTTCCCGGATAATCTTATTATCCGTAGAACACATTTTAGAGCTGTAATGAATACTGGAGCCGAGAGCCACGGAATTCTTAGTGATCTCATTTGTTTCCACATCAATATGTCTAATATGTGGTTCGATTAATAACAAATCATTTCCTTGACAACCGCTATCCCTGAATTCTGACTTCTTTTCGGTGTTTTTATCTGGTGCAAGGACAGGATCACTTCCTACATTTTTATGTTCATAAAGCGAATGCTTACGGGGCTTTCGGTAAAAATCTTTATCTGACCTATTATGAGGCTTTCTAAAAACATCTGAAGCACTTTCAAGTATCAGACATATATCACGCTCCTTCACTCGTTTCTTCTTCAAAAGCATGTAAATCAATGCCGGGATACACCACGCTATTTCTATTATCAATATGGCTATTAACAGCAACACTTTCTTTTGAGACAAGTCGATGGTGTATCCGCCTATGACGAATTTGTGATCTTTGGTCGCTGGAGGTTTTTCGAACTCGCTTAGATCGTCAGATTTGTTCATTAAGCTAAGAACGCTCCATAATGCTAAATACAAATTATCATCTTCTAGGTGCGGGACGATGTCTTTGGTGACCCAGTTCTGAAACTTGTCCTCGAAGTTAGTTTGCTCCGCCGGCTTACTTCGTTCTAAGCAATTTTTGGCTGCGTCGTAATATTTAAATAGTGACGTGGTGGAGTTAGGTGATGTCAAATATACTAACGATTCATTTTTGAGTGGTATGAACATTGTACTAGATTTGTCATTCCAGTTGACAAAAGGCATTGGCACCGACAGGCCGTCTTCAGTTTTTTCGAAGAAAGCCAAATGTTCGCAGGGGTTGCGCATACTTCTCGTATTGTATGCGTGTTTTGTTCGAGCAATGTTGATGGTAAAGGTCTTCATTAAGTTCCCATCAGGGCTTCTCCAGCCTCTACCATCGGTGTGAAGGTAGGACTGGATTTCGTGGTGGAATTGGTAAAGTTTCATGATGTCTTGTTGATTCACGGTGCCGCCGTAGTACCCATACTTGGCTACAGGCAGCACCCACACCTTGAGATATCCTCCGATAGCGTCTGACAGCGCTGTGGTCATGATCTTATCAGTTTGAGGATCATTTGCTTCTCTTTTGACGGAGGAATACGTGTTGTGGAAGTATTTTATGAGCTTGTTCACAAAGTTAGCATCAGTAGTTTGTAAAGAGGCCGGTGGGGGGATTAATTTTTGGAAGTGTCTCCGAGCTCTAAGCAAGCATATTTCAGCCTTAGACCATCTCTCCTTCCTCAGGTCAGCTTGCTTGAACAAAACAGTACCAACATTGGGCGATAATGAGTAGTGGCTATAGTCGTAACCTTCGATAATTCTGCAGACATAGAACAATAATATTATGTATGTGTTCATTTGAATTGCTTTGAGTGCCACTGTTTTTTCAGCATTTGTAAAATGTTTACAAAATAAATGCTTACAAAATACACGCGACACAAAATGACAACTATAATGACGGATGGTACTGAGATGCTATGCCAACTGACTGACTGATTAATGACATATTTTTCTTAAAGTTTTTTGGGTTTTTAATGAGGTTTGACAACGACTCTCATCTCGCTAAACATTAAGAGTCGAAAATGAGTCGAAACTAGTTAGTTCTTAACATTCTTCTGAGAATAATTCTTAGCTTGCTCTAAGAAAACAACAAGTAGGTTTTCTGCGATAAATTGGTGCGTTCATTAGAAAACATTATTTTACGAGATTATATCGCTCAGTTAAAAAAATTCTGGGATCAGAAAATGGAGCCAATCATATAAGCAAACTGTATAAGAAAAATGATTACTATCTAAGGTGTTCAAACTAAGAAATCTTTCTTCTTCGTAGATATGATTAAAATTATTTGTCAACTCTATCTCCACTCTATCCCACTTCACTTCCGAACTCCACACAAAGTGATCGTGAAATTATAATTGTAGGTGGGTTGTACATGCATGGTGGATCCGCCCTATATGTCACCGGTGCAGGTGCGGGGCTCGTAAATCAACTGGAGATAATTATTTAATTGCAACACGCGTGTGGGATTTGTGCTCTTACTGTAACGTTTTAAAGAAACTTATGCGCAATGACTTAATACCACGTGCTTTACGGTGAAGATAACATCGTGAGGACACCTGCATATCTCTGAGAAGTAATTCAAAGACGCATTGATAGTGCCTGAGACAGCGATAGACTCACTATCTGTCACGTTGGCACTTAATCATTCGGTGAAACGTGGGTATTGTTATTACAACACATCTGCCTACCCCTTTGGGGAGTACAGGCGTGAGCGTATGTATATTTAAGATCCATTTGATGTTATGATGATGAGATTATGCAAGGATTACTTGCAAATAATGGTAAGCTACGGCTGAATTTTCATGGTTTTATATGGCCTTCAATGTGGTTACCTAAAGATCTTAAATTCCCTGATAAAAATATGAATAAAGTAAGGTGCCAATGTTCCCGGTTTCTGAAAATTATTTATTCAGTTTAGGCTTTGGTAAGGCACTTATGAACGTCGAAGAACTGATCTTGTTCGCAAACCTCCTTTTGAGAAGAATCGACAGGAAAACTCTCAGACAAATCCGACTGGTCTTTGAAATTCTTCTCAGACGTAAAGGTTTTATACACTACTAGTTTTACTAGCTGTGGTCCGCGGTATCACCCTTAATAACTCTTTCAGCCTTAATTTTCCGTTTCAGAGATAAGTCAAAACAAACATACTACAGACAGACAGTGAAAATTTAAAACAATGATTTAAAAAAAAATGTAAGTACCGTATTTATCTACATATCCATTTGGTGAAAAGCTGTTTGAATTTGGAATTACAAACAGTCACTGCAATTTTATTTATCTGTAAAGATTTTATGAGAACTATAAACAATATGATCTAAATCGAACTAAATGCCAAAAAACAGACTGGTACGAACAGACTGCGTTCACATTTTCTAGCGATGACTTACTAAATATCTTATATCTTTAAACGAGCATTTCTTGTATATATATATTCGGAATCTTGGAAACGGCTGCAACGATTTTCATGAAATTTTGCATGTAGTGGGCTTCAGCAAAACTTAGATCTAGGTAGTATTTATGGAAAACATCGTTTTGACCATGTTTTCAGGCACTGAAAAATTCATAAAATATCATTACAATACGACAGCAAATATCGCCGACATCTGTCAAGCTATGGTAGCTCAAAGGTGAGGCTTCCAGCTTACGGGGCGATAACGAAACTAGAGTACCACGGTTTGAGACTGAAGATGACCGGGCCTTTTTTTTGTGTGAAGGAGAAACCAGAGAAGGTGAACCAGATACTATAACTAATGCTGGTACTATACCGCTATGTAACAACAATGTATTGAATTCGCAAACAATATTGTTGACAGTAACACGCATGTAGTAATTAATAGCGGAGTAACAAAGACATCAGCGTGTATACAGAACGTATCTGTACTCAAAGCAATCTCGATAACCCTTTGAATGCGTGCGCTAATACCCTTAATGACGTGTGTAACTTATACCCCGAGCGGGTTAGGGTTAAGGCACATTCACAGAACTAAATTGTAATATTTCTGAGCAAAAATACAAAACATAGACTAAGATCTTTGGTTCAAAAGTAGCTTCAGTGCAATAGAATCCGAAAGGGATTAGGTTATGGAATATTGTTTTAGCCCGAGTTCGGCTTAAAAACCAAATTTTCTAATAATACCTAATAAAAAATAAAAAACCTAAGTCTACGATTGTTATAGCTAGTGCGACGGACAGGACAGCATGTGTATAGTAGGCCAGTGTCGTCATCGACACCTGTCTGTATATTTCTATAAGGTTTTTGCCAGACGTTTCCTCGAAGCGATTTTACAGCACCAACAAACATGATCAAGTGCCAAATTGACAGATGGCGAGTCCATCACTGTTTCAGGCACTGTACACATGTACATTTCTAAGATATACAAATTAACAAAGATATACTAACTATGGTTTCCTTCACCATAAAGCACGTGCTACTGCACTAACATTTTTCTCATTCGCAAAAGCCACTGTTTGTAGACACACTAAAGTCACTATTTCGCTTCACTAAGCAATATTTACGCTTAGTATTATTATGTATCGGCCCTTAGGGCTCGCTGGGGGTATCAATCAAAACACGCTCTCAAAATGTAGTCGATACGGGCCGATGTATGATGTTGGTGGGACCAATTAATACTTGTTGCCTATGGATCGAACTGTATGTAACTATATTAAAGCATAAGTCAAAGTCAAAGTCAAAAGTATCTTTATTCGATTAGACTTTTTACAAAGTACTTTCAAATCGTCAGAATGACATAATTATACAGGATTATACATGTTACCGCCAGGTTCGGAAGGTTGCTTTTACTGAGAAGAACCTGGCAAGAAACTCAGTAATTACTCTTTTCAAAAATATTATACATTTTAAAGAATACAAAATAAATAATTTAAAAAACGTAAGCTCATGGACAATGTTCCAATGCACAAATGTCGATAAGAATTAACATAACTAAAAATCTAGTACATCTCCTTATAACTAAATGCGTAGCTTGAGATGATACATACAAATATCCACGCCTGTATTCCCCGAATGGGTAGGCAGTGGTGTTGTAATAACAACCACGAAAAATATCTAAGAATAACTTAGCTTAGTCAGATCTCATTTAATTCAAGATCATAGAACCATTTTACTCGTTTCTTAATAACAATAGATACATATCGCTAGCGTAAAGACTTTTAATAAGCCGGTGTTGTTATAATGTTTAATCTATGCATTCCATAAAGTTTTTCTTTTATTTTAGTTGTGATAATAATATTCTACGGATTCTAACTATACAGGGTTGGTTTTTTTAATTACCTTATTACTCGTATATATATATTGTAAGAGGTGCTAGTTATATACTAATTTAAATCTGTGTTTAGGTAAAATATTTAGTAAAAGTTGGATATTTTTCATCACGGGTTTGCCACCTTTTTCGTAATCTATATTCGCTAGCGTCTATTATTATGAGAAATTGTGCAGCGACTCCCAGCGGTGACGTGAAGAACTAAAATATCTCATACAAATATTGCGAGTGACGCTAGCGAGTATAGATTACGAAAACGGTCGCAAACCCGTGATAGGGGTACAGGTATACGACTACAATACGGTCTCGTCTAATATAATAATAGATCGCAGCTTACGTAAGTTCATCCACCCTGTAATAACACTGGAGCGCTTGTAAATTATTTTTACACAAATAGCTGTAATTAGGGGTGCTCGAGTGCTACCAGTCAACTGTAGATTTATAGGCTTTTACCCAATCACGCTTATGATTACTGCAAAGATGAGGCTAGGACGCGGATATAGGGAATTATCTTGAACTCAATGTACTTCAGAGGGCGTATTTTGTATACCTAATTTGTTTTGTAAACACGCTAAATTATATATATTAATAATTGTTGTTGTGTCAATAACGAGTGCTGGCCACATGAATGGCCAGTGTCAAACAAAGAAAATGTAAGAAGGAAAAAAAGTGTCATTATGTCATTCATAAAATACAATATACAAGCTTTCTATCGGTTTCTAGGATTGACAGCGAGGAATCCAATGGGTTCCTCCACATATTTTTAACAATTTACAAGATATTTTTCTCAACAATCACTTGACATTGGCGGAATAGTTTTACTTAAGCTCATCGCCATTAAATAAATAAAGGAAAGGAAAGGAAGCTTTCTATCACTACAAACCCGAATATATACCCAACAATTGTATTATCTATACTAATATTATAAAGAGGAAAGATTTGTATGTAAGTATGTTTGTAACGAATTGGCTCAAAAACTACTAGACTGACTTGAAAAATTCTTTCAGCAATTTATAGCTACATTATCAGCGAGCAATATAGGCTGTATTTTATACCCGTACTCCCACGGGAACGGTAACTACGCGGGTGAAACCGCGTGACGTCCGCTAGTAATTTATAATTGCAAACATTTCACGGCTTGATCTCCAGAGGACAAAGTAAAAAATCAATACGTGTCTAAAAGCTTATTACTTGCGAATGAAATAGTCCAAGTAATAGAGCCGTTTTGAATTTGCTCAAAAATAATATTGTGGTTCGCCTCATCGAGTGTGTTCTAAAATTTCTATATATCCGTGTAGACGTCTGTTCGTGTAAAATGCCTGCTCGGCTAATGGCGGAGTTCATTAATATTTGACGCGGAAGACAAGGGCCATTCTTTTATATTTACACTTACCTTTCCATTATCCCTAGAGGTAACAAACACTGCATATATCAAGACCAAATTCTTAGGTTAAAATTACCGACATTGACATTGCGACATTGCGCTGACCCCAAATAACATGGGATAAAGGCAGAAGGATGATGAAAGATGATAATGGTGAATATAGGTATATGAATCTGTATCTGTACATATACACACTTCAATTTTATTTATCTGTACATACATACATACATACATACATATGCTCACGCCTGTATTCCCCGAAGGGGTAGGCAGAGGTGTTGTAATCACAACACCCACTTTTCACCGAATTTGATTAAGTGCCAACGTGACAGATGGTGACTCTATCGCCGTCTCAGGCACTATACATACGTCTTTGAATTACTTCTCAGAAATATGCAGGTTTCCTCACGATGTTTTCCTTCACCGTAAAGCACGTGGTGTGAAATCACTGTACATAAGTTTTTTAGAAAAACTCATTGGTACAGGCCCCGCTGGTATTCGAACTTGCGTCGCTTGCGTAGCAGGCGACTGCTCTAACCCCGAGGCCACCACGGCTCATTATTTATCTGTATCTCTGTAAATTAAAGTGTCTGATTGTAATTCCAAAATTATATCTTTTGACTAAATACACATGAAATTATACATGGTACTGACTTAGAAAGAGCATTTTTTTTACTTTTTTCTCTCTGTTTGTTCCGGATATACTCCGACCGATTCTAATGGAACTTTCATTGGTTGATATCTAATTTTACAAGGAGTAACTTACTACATTTATTAAAAAAAACATTAGGTCGTTCATGAAACTAACTCTACGCGGGTAAAACCGCGGGGTACAGCAAGTATAGAATAAATCTTAAGATAATTGACGAGTACACCCCAGCCTCTTATTACTAAACTCGGTTTAAATTTTCAACCAATACTGGACCAAACTCGAACTAGAACTATGTGCATACCTTTTGTAATCCGCTTCACAATAATAATATTTTTATACCAAGTACTATCTTAGTCTATGTTTGGTAGCGAGGAAGATGATGTTATAATATATAGCAAAGCATACTTTACGGCACTGGAAGATATATAAATGTTCATTATTGATAATTTCTGTAGCTGTCAAAGATCTCGTTCCACGCGATGTCGGGGACAAATTGTATGGTCCCAGGGGAAATCTGCGGGTTATTAGCTGTCAATCATATACCACCCTTGTGCAGGGTATTGGATGCACTGATTCCCAAAGTCACAAGTAAAGACACATTGGTATGTGTGTGAAGAGTTAAGAAAAATGGCTTATTCATCAACATTCCATAGATGAAGAATAGAAAGGGCCGTGGTGGCCTTGAGGTACGCAAGCGACGCAAGTTCGAATCACAGCGGGGCCTGTACCAATGAGTGTTTATAAAAAAACTTATGTACAGTGATTTCACACTACGTGCTATACCGTGAAGGAAAACATCGTAAGGAAACCTGCATATTTCTGAGAAGTAATTCGAAAGATGAATGTATAGTGCCTCAGGCGGCGATGGACTCACCATCTGTCACGTTGACACTTAATCATCTTCGGTGAAAAGTGGGTGTTGTTATTATAACACCTCTGCCTACCCCTTCGGGGAACACAGGCGTGAGCATATGTATGTATAAAAATATAATAAATTGAAGACACGTCTGGCTGGCAGGAAATGAAAAGCAGCTCAATTTCCATCGCGAGCAATCCGCTCGGAAATCTAGCGTATCGTGTCGTCGCCTCGTGCATGCCACCCCGACTCCCTGGCTCCCTCGGGATCGGGATTATTGTTGAACTGATCGGGATATACCTACACGTTATCTATGTAAACTGTCGGTTATTTTCACTCTTAAAAATTGTATAATAATGAGAGAAAATAGATGAGAGAAATGAGAACCTTCGGAAACTTATATACGCATCAAGTATGGGTTTCAACATGTTTTAACGTTGTCGATATCGCCTGCGTATATTCCTCGTGTTGTATGCGTATGTAAAGCGCCCCAAGCGGCGAGTGTACGATGTTTTACGTCTCCATACAAAAAAGCGCAAAATTCAAGTGAAGTTCTAACGTGTTAAAATTTATAACTGTCCCCACTATTTTCGTTGTGCGCTTATAACTCGTGACGGCACCGATAATGTGATTTGACATCAAGAGATTTTCTAACCTAAGTAATAAAAGCAAAGTTACGTGAGTAGTGTAGTATTTGCACCTCGTCCCGAGCCTTGTAAGCTATAGTCGGTAGGAATTTGTATTCAATCAACACTGCACCTAACACCTGTGTTATTTACCCGACTCCTGCGCCCAACTAGTAGTCCGAATGTGTCGTTACCGTTACGGTCCAATGTGAAGGCGTCCTTCAGTAGCATACACATTTTTACCAGAAAACTATTTGAAAATGAAAATTAAAAATATTCATTCAGTTTGGGACCTGGTAAAGCTATGACTTTCGAAGGAATCTAGCCTTCTGAGAAGAACCGGCAAGAAACTAGGGCATGTATAATAAAAAAAAAATTATTGGAATAAAATAGATATACAGAATTGTATGCAAGCAGGTGCATGATACAAAAATAAAATCAATATTATTACCTACATAATGGATTAATTAAATGCGAGAGAAACAGCAGGGTGAGGCGAATGAAGGACAAAGTAAAGGCCAATCCATTGGGTGCTATCAAATCAAAGGTAAAGCCCATTAGTGCAGACAGACGGGTGTAATGCATACTTGATCACTTCCAAAATGTCAGCTCAAATGGAATAACGTATGAACCTATTACATTCGGTCGAGTTCATACGAATAACTGGGATACGTAAGTAAAAAAAATGTACATACATACTTGTAAATAAACAATGTAATTAAAAAAAAATATGGGAAATAAACAAGCTATCTTAAATTAATGGTGGCTTTATTATGCATAGCGCAATTATCTATATATACAAAAGAAAGTCGTGTTAGTTACACTATTTATAATTCAAGAACGTCTGAACCGAATTGGCTGAAAATTGGAGGGGAGGTAGCTTAGAACCAGGAGAAGGCCATAGCATACTATATCCCGAAATCTATACAAAAAAGTAAAAATTAAGTATCTGTTTGTAATTTCAAATTAACAGCTTTTTACTTTATGCATATGAAAGTATATACGGTAAATACATGAAGAAAATATTTTTTTTTACATTTTCTCTGTCTCTTTGTTCTGGGTAAACTCTGAAACGTCTGGAACGATTTCTACGGGACTTCACTGACAGGGAGTTGATGTTACAAGGGGTAACTAAGGATACTTTTTTATTGTTAGGGTTCCGTGAAAAAATCTACCCATAAAATTTAGTCTACGCATGTGAAACCGCGGGGCACAGTTAGTTTCTAAATAAAAGTTCAGAGGTAACAATCTTGGTTGGGTTTGAGCAGTCGCCTGCTACGCAAGCGTCGCAAGTTCGAATCCCAGCGGGGCTTGTACCAATAAGTTTTTCTAAAAAACTTATGTACAGTGATTTCACACCACGTGCTTAACGGTGAAGGAAAACATCATGAGGAAACCTGGATATTGCTGAGAAGTAATTCAATGATATATGTAAAGTGTGTGGGACGGCGATGGACTCACCATCTGTCACGTTGGCACTTAATCATCTTCGGTGAAATGTGTGTGATTACAACACCTCTGCCTACCCCTTCGGGGAATACAGGCGTGAGCATATGTCTAATTCTAACAATTTTAACATAGTTGGTAAGTGAGAGGACATTTAAATTCAATGTCAAATAACAGTATTCTTTTAGAAAAATAAAACCGAATTATAATATACAAGAAAACTAATTTCAATTAGAAAACTTGACCCAAATCGGTGTCTACCGTATAAAATAATTTTCCATAAAAACAAATATCCTGCCAAAATCAATAATATATAGTCTTATAGATGGTTATTACAGATTAACAATACGTTTAAAAAGTAAAATGCATAGCAGAAATTCTTTGGAGGTGCTGGGATTTGAACCCAGGACTTTCAGCATGCGAAGCAGACACTCTACCACTGAGTTACACCCCCGGGTATAAGACGAGGCAAAAATAAGGACCATGTAAGCCAAATTGCGTAATTTTTTTTTATATCGCTTGATCCTTTGGATCTAAAATTATTCAAATACAAAATGGATTCTTTATATTATCATGTTCTGTTTTCATTCCATTCATAATTTTTAATAGTAATAATAATGGAATATAAATATAATAATGTTAAAAAAATCCGTATGTCATGTCATTACTTGACATATTTTACTGAAATTAAATACTAAATACATCAAGTATCAAAGATTATAAATTATTATTATCATCATCATCGCCCTGACCTTACGTGGCTGATCACCTGATTTTTATACGAAGCGACTACCATCTGACCTTCGCAACCCCTTTAACGAGGAAAATCTGTGATCTGGGTCAAGCTAGTTGTCAGACTATTTTAGGCCTCCGACTGAACTGTAACGATTGCAAAAGATGATAAATTGGCAACCGGGACCGACGGCTTAAGGTGCTCTCCGAGGCACGGAGGGAACTCGGGCGGTCAGCCATCCAATTACTGACTAGGCTTAGGGTTGCTTAACTTCGCTGATCGAATGATATGCGCAATAGCAACTGTGCCATGAGCTCCTCATTATAAATTATTAATGATTATTATTATTACATAATTATGAAAACTAAAATTATTGGCTTTGCAAAAAATGCACAATTCGATATTAAAACAAAATATATTTCTTAAACAAGAGGGTGACAATACTTCATTGATTATTTAAAAAATTAAAATAAATAATATTTTCCGACTAGGTCAGTACACGTGAGTGTTATTACAAAGTGTTCCAACTTTAATCCGACAGATGGCGCTGTTACATAGTAAATATTTTCCTTGAAACAACTGAGCTCGTGTCAATGTGATATTATCAGTCGAAATGTTTTTTCAGTAGCACCCTTTTAATTAAGTAGTGGAGATAATAAACAGCTGAACTGTCGATGGGGATTAATATTGTGTGATTTAAAATGAACTCTATGTTCTCTATGATATAAGTGGATCATTTAAATGAAGGGGAATAATGTTTGAGCTGTATATTTTATACTAATACTTCAGTGCACTTTTTTTTATATATTATCATTATTAATGAACTGGTAATTATATACAAAAAAAACGGTCAAGTGCGAGTCGGACTCGCGTACGAAGGGTAGCACTGTCTATAAAAGAAAGTTTTTTAGAATTTGTTGTTATAGAAGCAACAGAAATAAATTATCGTGTACATTTTAACTACACCATCACGGTTCAAGATACAGCTTGGTGACACACGGACAGACGGACAGCGAGTCTTAGTAATAGGGTCCCGGATGACTAATGATCATTTTTTGTACATAATACACTAGCTGGTGCCCTCGACTTCGTCTGCGCATGATTTGACTTATTATATTTTGGACAATAACTTCATAAATTATAGTCTATGTGTTATACTGATGTGTAAATTGTCTATATGTTATAAAGATTGCCAAAGATGTTAAATTAGCAACCGGGACCGACGGCTTAACGTGCTCTCCGAGGCACGGAGGGAACTCGGGCGGTCACCCATCCAATTACTGACTAGGGTTAGGGTTGGTTAACTTCGCTGATCGAATGATAAGCGCAATAGCAACTGTGTCAAGAGCTTTATTTTTTTAAATATATATATAAGTATATTAAGCAAAATGTGTGGACATACGAGCATTTTGACAGCCTGCGTCAGTTAGCGTTCATCGTATGAATATTTAACCATGATAGAAATTATAAAAACACTATAATAAGTGTATAACATTATAATGAACCCTTTAAACAGTAAACCTTTTAAAACAGAACTCAAATGATCACAAGCATAAACTCCTCTGTGTTTGGTCGGTGTACCGTGAAAATCACATAAAAATGGCTACCCCATCGGATGTCCACGTTTCAACCCCTTGTCAGGACAATTACGGGGTGCTGTGGTGTAGCTGTCTGGTTAATAATAATGCCAAGTAATGTTATTGTTTTAAAATAAAAAACTTTTGTAACTATTACTTTTTTGATGTTCGTAAGAGGTTGGATTATTTATAATCAGGATGACGTTGTGGGCGATGGCTGGCATTCTCGTCATACTTGTGAACAGGTGCTGCTAGTGGGGGCTGGTCATCTTAAGCTACACAATTATTCGTAGTACTTATTTTTAGTTTTTAAATTTATTGATATCGACTTTTGTGCACTGGAACTGTGTCCATGGGCTTATATATATTTTTTATGATTGATATTGTATTACTCAAAGCTTTATTTTTTTTTAAAAGAGTAATTACTGAGTTTCTTGCCAGGTTCTTCTCAGTAAAAACAACCTTCCGAACCTGGCGGTAGCATGTATAATCCTATGTAATCGTTCCTTTTTGACGATGTGAAAGTACTTTGTAAAAAGTCTAATCGAATAAAGATACTTTGAATTTTGAATTTTAGACATAAAAAAATAATCTTTTAATTATTTATTGAAGAGAAGTGAGACGTTACGGGACTTCTCGTTCTATTTTTGGAGTTACCCTGTGATTGTACCACAGCGTCTAAAGGCGGCAATTATATTGGATTTTCTATAAAAAAAAATGCCTGGTGCACAGTAAATGCCTGGAGTTTGGAAGTTGAAGGTGTTTCCAACCCCGTGCCTTGGAAAGCACTATGAGAGTGATTGAGCAAAAGAGTGCACCTGTGTTTGCGCTCATACTTGGGCACATATTCTGCAAATAAAGCTAATTTGAGTCAGTAGCTCATTCTAATAAGAATATTTTCAGTGTCGTAGTAATATTTCTCAGCGACGAACTCGACGACCAGCATTGGTTCAATTTCGTTTCTTTAAAACCGATACTCGACGACGAGTGCGATGCTGAGAAACCTAACTGAATAACGCGGCTGGTACTCGTATACGGTATGTTCGACTATTTTCTGGCCGTGTGTGTAGCATGACTATATGTATACGGCAACATTCGAGCATCTTCATAGATTCTAATTATACCCAGGTTCACAAATTTGCAGTCTGCAAAAAATATAATATCTATGTAAACATATTTCATTTTTCAATAGCTGTCTTTTCGAACATCGCGTGCACATAGATATACGCTCTTCCATCAATAACAAACATACAGATTAATTTATTCTTATGATTGTTTTGATTTATGTTCGCTATTGCAATCTTCACCATCACTTAGTCTTGCAATATAGGCATTTAAATGTGAATTTAACAAAAAACGTTATAAATTTAATACGATTGTGCCTAATATTATGCGGCATTATCATCTTTTTTAAATTGTATCGAAAATTGACTTAGTTTTTTTCCAATAAGAATGTATTAATCACCTATACTAACGGTTCCACAATTAACGTACCGTGTTACCTTTCGCAATTCTAAGGATACCCGGATCCACACCGGTACGATTGGTTCGTGCACCGCGAAGGGACAAGGATGCACTTATACACCTCATGCTTAGCGCGAGTGAGACACCACACGTCTAAGATGACCAACGGCAGTTAGGGGTCAGGGGTGAATGCTCTTCGCGAGATATTATGGTACTGGTTCCGAATATTGGTACTTGGTCGACTTTGCCGGTAGCTATGGGTCTTGTACCATTTCTAGAGTTGCTACGAATATGAATTGACTTGGCAATTGATGTTGTATGAGATTAATCAAATAAAAAAATCTATGAGGAAGAAGAATTATTGACTTTTTTTTAAATGGTACGATTAAAACAATGGCGATATTCAAAAAACAATCCTGAGTATATCTTCATACACTTGAAAGCTATGAGAACGATATAGTTACGTGATGTAATACCTCAGAAGCTGTGGCAGACCTACCATCTGATATGTCACGAGGGCACCCTTTCATTCACCGACCATTTTTCTGTACTCTATGATAAAATAATTTTAAATATATATAAATCGAAGGTCATAGTGATCTATTAACGCACAGCCCAAACCACTGGACAAATCGGGCTGAAATTTGGCATAAAGGTAGATCATCCGCTAAGAAAGGATTTTGATTAATTGTACCCCAAAGGGATAAAATAGGAGATGAAAGTTTGTATGAACTTTATCAATAAAACTAAATCTACCCGGGTGAAACCGCGGCGCACAGCTAGTGTAATATAAGATTTCAAAATGAGATCATCAATCCAATTTAAAAATATAAAATATAAAGAAAAGTT
Organism: Watsonalla binaria; assembly: GCA_929442735.1. Taxonomy (NCBI): domain Eukaryota; kingdom Metazoa; phylum Arthropoda; class Insecta; order Lepidoptera; family Drepanidae; genus Watsonalla; species Watsonalla binaria. Next base: position 8,370,709 of record OV838932.1, read on the forward strand.
TGAATGATTCTAATTTCAAACAAATGTAATAATGAAAAAATAAAGAAGGCGCGTCATAGACCATAGTTAGAAGTTAGAACGTCCTTTGCATTTGAATTTGGTTAATTATTAGAACAGCCATAACCGTCTTATTTTTTTTTAATGTTGTTCTTTATTGGATTTATTTTGAAAACGGAATAAGCAGCGGGCGGGCGAATGTTAGTGTTTAAATTTGACTGTAACTTGTCCCATATCCTTTTGCGTGTTATACGACCCAATAAGAAATGAACGGAATGTAATTTGGACCACATTAACAGGCGAGGCGAAGCGTGAAATTTGCTGTTAGTCGCGCGACATTAGTGGTTGGGAGTTTGATTTACGACAAAATGCAACTTTAAAAGAATTATATTCGGACTCACTTCAAGATATTATTAAAAGTCTCAATAACAAGATTAATCTTCGAATAAAAATAATATTGTCAACCAAATTTTTTTTCTAGGTTATAGAAAAATATGGCCGAAAGACGAACTCAACGCCTAAGAGAGAAGGGAGGCCTTTGTCCAGCAGTGGGACATATCGGGCTCCTAATATACAGATTTAAAATAACGGCTTTTAACCAAATACATATGAAAGTATATACGATACTGACTTAAAATACAAATTTCCAAAAAAAATCTCTGTCTATCTGTCCGTCTGTCTGTCTGATTATATTTTTATTATATTCATCATTTAATATAAGCAAAGGCTGCGGCGGCTGCTTACCATCGAGCGGTATGAACCGCCTATTACAAGCTACTTTGAAATATTGTGATGCAATAGAATTCCAATATGCTGTTATTAGAAAAAAAATCTAATTTGTATACGGCGTATTATAATATAAATAAAAAAAATCTTATAAGGATTTGACAGTTAAAAAACTGGACATCATGGTCACCCTACTGTCAAAATTCAAACTTCGAATGCTATAACATTACAGGCGTGAAATGGTCACTCTTTAGAGAAGAAAAAAGGATCGCTCGTTTTTGTTTTACTGAGTGCAGACAGATAAAGTACATTTCGTATCTGTTCCCAAATCACAGTCCTCAAAGAATAGGCGCAGAATGTAAATTGCAACTCGTTCCCCTCAGATGGGGTACTTGGCGAGACTCTTGTTTATTTTCTTACTAGATTAGGCCGCTACAGTAGATACTGAAAGCCATTTGTTCAAAGAAAATGATATACTACCCGCTCGTGCGTGGGGATACACGCGTGCGTTATACAAACTTACAAAAACACTTGCTTAACTACCCGAATATTCTCAAACACCCTTACGCCGTTGGCATAGGGTATATTATTATTTGTATACTACATTAGTTATAGGTAAAGGTTGAATAGTTTGCGGTAAAAAAGCCCTGGAAAGTAGAAAGGAAGAATAAAATATGACAGAACAGTGGACCCCGGATACAATAAAATATCAATTTTACCGACCTCCCCTTGTTCCGCTGTTTCAAATAGTTGGATAAACTACGTATTAAGCGAAATGCTAAATCGAATTCGAGGATTTTATTAAGTGTATCTCATGGGTGACCTGCGGAAACTTAATGTTTTCTTAAATAAAAAGTAGCCTATGTTACTCCTTGTAACATTAGATATCTGCCAGTGAAAGCCCGTTAAAATCGGCCCAGCCGTTTCGGATATTAGCCGGAACAAGTTTTTCAATGTCAGTGCCGTATATACTTTCATATGTATTTAGTGAAAAGCTGTGATTTTGTAATTACAAACAGACACTTCAACTTATTTATCTGTATAGATATAGATTAACTATGAATTTGCAAACGTATGGCATTGACTGATTGTAAAATTTTTAAAATTAAAATTAAAAAATTTTGTAAAAGTCCCGCTTCTTTTTTTTTCGTCGTTATAGAAATAGTTGTAAGAACTTATTAAAAGTTCCATGTTTATTGAATGATATATGGAGCATAAGACACTGATTATTTGTTGCGAAATATAATGCTAAAAAAATAAAAATGAAAAATATTTATGGATTTTTTTTATTAAATGTGACACCGCGGGGCACAATTAGTGTGTAAATTATACACATTGAGTCTATAGACTGCTATTACCACTCACCAACAGAAAGGCTTGTATGCTTGCTTTCCACGTAAATCATGAATAAAAAAGTAAATAAAACGACGCACATATTTCCTAGGTCCTATAGACAGGAGCGAAGACAAATGACATAATGTAAGTGAATTAAGCGCATGTATGAATAATATGAATAATTCAATGGTGGCGGTTCGAATCTCACGCCGCCATTAACCGGGGGCAAACAGAAATCAATTAACACCCGCCGGCTATTGACGAGTTATTGCATTTGCATATATTCCTGTACTCCAGTGGCAGTTGTAACTTAGCTTAGCGTAGCGTCACGTAGCTTAGTATAGCGTCAACTGACAGTTTAATATACGACATATTGCTGTAATAAATAAGAGTTAGCCAATAAGCTTATAGTTAACTTTTTTCGAGTAAGTAAATACAGAAACCACTTTACATTACTTTTAAAAATATGAGATGTCAATGGTTGTTAAAAATAAATGAATTATTGAAACAATTAGCATGGATTATTTAATAACATTGCATGTAAACATTATGGTCCTTCGAGCTGGATTTGCTCGAATTTACAGCAATATGATATACCACTTACTTAGAATGTTATACAAAGGACGTCGTAGGGACAGGTGTTTTAAAGTACACTCAATTTTTTATTATATTAAAAAAAATTTAAACATACACATTACGCACACTTTTTTTTTTCAAAATAGTACATAGTACATGCTGTCCTTAGTTTGGGATTCAATTACGCTGTGTGATCATGTCCGAACACTATTTATGTCTATCATTATTATATTTCGCCAATTATGCTTAAAGTGCCATGAAATTGTAGGTGAACTTACCTAACCTGGTCAATACAGACGGATGAGAAAAGAACGAAAAACCCAATATGTATAACTTTTCTCGAACTAGGAATCGTACCCTATCATTGACAGCGATTTGCGAACACTAGACCAACAAGGCGGTCTAATTTAAAGTAAATATTAGTATTTTTTTCGCTCTAGCACTGGATAAGAGCCCTAATTGACTTCAAAATGGACAGATGTATGCCTCTTGCTGTGACAAGTGGAATCCTGGAGTAGTATACTTACTTACTCTGAGCACAGACTAATTGACATTATTAGTTTGATTAGAGCTAACGGCGCCAATGTAAGAAGAATTGAGAATGGATACGAAGAACTACCTAATGGCGCCGTGAAGTGTCTTCTGGGATTTCAAAGCATGACAAACATTGGCTCGGCAGCATTAAGCAGAAAATGCTTCGAACACCAGCACTGCTTCACCCTCAGATTGTCGGTGATGTGGCAAGAGATGCCGTGCTCCCTGCGGACTGCTAAGTCACAGGAGAAGTTGCATGAGATAGCATTTCAACACTCATTTGACAAGATGAAGATAATGATGATGAGAGAACGGCTACGCTGTAACAAGAGATTTATAAATATGAAAGGGAAATAATGAATGTATATTTGCGATCCCTCTCTCTCTGCCTACCCTGGAAGGGACTGCGTTGTAATCTGAGGTAGTAATACGTGACTGTCGTTTATATATATCTGTCATTTCATCATTTCATCAGAGAGTCCAATAAGGTCCAGTTTTAATCTATAACCTATTTTTGTGTCTTAAGTCCAGGAAGCTTTGGGTCTATCCCTGTTCCCTTTACCCACCAATTTTTGATCATCTGGTGGAAGGAAATGGTCACATTAACAGCTTTTCACTAAATACATATATACGGTACTCAAATAAAAAAAAAATCTTTGTCTGTCTATCTGTCTGGCCAGTCTCCGAAACGGTAGGACCGATTTTAAAGGGACTTTCACTGACAGATAGCAAATTTTTCAAGAAGAAGTACGTAGGATACTTTTATTTTAAAAAAACTGAGAGTTTCGCCGCCCGTGGACCATGAAATTAAGTCTACGCGGGGCACAGTTACTAGGGAATATAATTTGCTCTATATTCTATATAAAATTAAGAGTTAGGGTTTTGGGAACATGCTTTCTATTACTATATAGTCTGACCGCAGTCCTATCTTACAATACGGTCCAAACAATCCGCAGGAAACCGTCCTGTCTTCTCACGGTACTTAAATATTATTTAAGTGACATCGAATTGATCTGACCATTTTGTTCACCCACCGACCCAATACTGACCCTAACATTGAAATAATACCTTCTACCATATGTTTAGACTTTGAGATTTTGCACAAAGGGACACCACCAATGTTACTTTATCCCTATACAGAAAATGCCAAGCCATTTAGAGACTTACTCCCTGGAAATAGGGTACTGTGGTATTTTGCCAAAGGTCTTTGTAAGTTGGTTACCGGTACTTTTAAGATACTTTTAATTGTTTCCAACGTCGTGGGAACTCGAAGGAGTATTTGGCGGTGCTCTATAATGCATTATTGACCACAAATACATTGTTTGGTAATGTATAACACGGTATTTAGTACATTTTGATGAATGTGGGAGGCAACTATCTTGATACTTTAAAATGTTTCTAACAGTTTACACGAATTTCCTCATTTGAATTTTGTTAAACAAAGTTGGGTTAGTAAATAATTCGATACAATATAATTAAAAAAAGCATATTTTTAACCACGTTAATTGATTGTGATATAATAATATTATATTGACATCTTTTACGTGTATGAATGAATGAATCACAATAATATTTTTGTTTTCTAAACATTTTCACTTAACTTAATTAATAATGCTAACTAGTTGTGCCCCGCGTTTTCACCGGCGTTGGTTTATTTAGCGGGAACCGAATCTTCTTTTGAAAAGAAAAGTATACTAAGTTACTACTTGTCATCAGCTATCTGACAGTGAAAGTCCCGTTAAAATCGGTCCAGCCGAACAAACAAACAGATAGACAGAGAAGATATTGTAGAATTGGTTTTTTATGTGAGTACCTTACTTTGATATACATTTAGTGAATAGCTGTTAATTAGGGATTATAAACAGACACTTCAATTTTATTTATCCGTATGTATAGATATATAGATATAGATATGTACCACAAATAGTAGCCTTACGTTTGTAAGAAGTAGGAAGATAATCTGCAAGCAAGTTGTCAAGTATCAAAACCGCCACCTCCGCACAGAGTGCGCGGGCGCAAGCGCCGGCTGGCGCAGTCTCATTGTTCACCCTCGCAGCAACAAGCCATTGTCCGCCGCACAATATAATGTTACCTTTGTATTGTCTTGTGCTTTAATGTACTAAATATTTAGTACTGAGGATACTTCTCGTGATTTATCTGATTATAACTGAAAACGGGGGATGTTGAATGATGTGTTGAAGCGAAAGAAAGGTATGGGATAACGGTATCTCCCGTTGGAAATTGCGTTTCTGCAGTGAGTAAGGTCGCCAGTGTCCTTCTAGATTTATAAGGTAGGTAATGCGTAAGTGACACTCGTATTATGTTCACAAGCTGCTGTAGTCACTTACCATCAACCTGTACGCTTTATTGCCACCTATTTGAACATATACAATTCCTTATTGACTGAAATCAAAACAAACTAAAACGCTAGTCCTAGAGATTACAAAAAAAAAACTTATGTACAGTGATTTCACACCACGTGCTTTACGGTGAAGGAAAACAGCGTGAGGAAACCTGCATATTTCTAAGAAGTAATTCAAACACGTATTTATAGTGCCTGAGACGGCGATAGACTGGCCATCTGTCACGTTGGCACATAATCAAATTCGGTGAAAAGTGGGTGTTGTGATAACAACACCTCTGCCTACCCCTTCGAGGAATACAGGCGTGAGCATATGTATGTATGTATGTCTACCCTTAAAGAGGTGAAATAGGGGTTGGGAATAACAACTAGTCGTAACGTCGTAAAAATATCTACAATGGAACAAATTAGTGAAAGTTTCATACAATTGACGCTCACATATATTATTGTCTTATGTATCCAATCAATAAACAAATCTCCATCCCATTTCCAGTAGTCAATCAGCTAAATGAAATACCAATGATAACTGTGGGTACTCCAGGGTATACATGCACGTTACACACCTATGCGACAAAATAAAGTAAATTGCAAATTCGGAAACAAAATATTGTCTTATTGAAAGACCTTGACAGGATTGTCAGCCTTGTTTTGTTAAGGTCCTAAGGGACATTGTAACCTTCACCTGAGTCCCAGATTACACTAACGCTAAGCAATCGGTAATAGAAATCTTTGGGACATGGACGGTGATTGGTCAAAAGATACAGTTCACACAGTTCAAATCAGACCAGCCCAGCTCCCTAGCTGGCGCATTAGCAACACTATAGCTGTATTATAGCTGTGTTCCTTTCAAACACCTTCGAACTTTTGCCAGGCAGGAATCTTTCTTAGTTCTTTCATTGGTGGTTTTAAGTAGTCTCCCTTGAGAAAATTATAAGAGCCGTGGTGGCCTTGAGGTTTGAGCAGTCGCCTGCTACTCAAGCGACGCAAGATCGAATCCCAACGGGGCCTGTACCAATGAGTTTTTCTAAAAAACCTATGTACAGTGAATTCACACCACGTGCTTTACGGTGAAGGAAAACATTGTGAGGAAACCTGCATATTTCTGAGAAGTAATTCTATGACGTATGTAAAGTGTCTGAGACGGCGATGGACTCACTATCTGTCACGTTGGCACTTAATCTTCGGTGAAAAGTGGGTGTTGTTATTACAACACCTCTGCCTACCCGTTCAGAGAATACAGGCGTGAGCAAATGTATGTATGTATGTCCCTTAAGAATCCTCCCTCTACCTCTAACCTCTCTCTCCTAAAGAGCTCACCCTGCAAAGTACAAGCATAAAAAAATAAATCCTCAACACAGCGTGCCCAATGTGTCTGATGGACCGGAAAAATTATCAATGCATCGATCGTACATCTTATATGAATTCGTTTACACACGACGGCGCGGTAATGTGTGGATAGTCCGTTAGTCTTTACTTTTTAAAGATCAATGTTTGCAAAACTTGATCCACTTAACTTGAGAGCCGTCTAGGTGTGAGCAGAGCTTTATGCAGCAAGGAGCACAATACGTGCGTTATTAAAGAACCCATCACGACACAAAAGCCCGATGACAATACTTTGAACTCATTCCTAATCGCGGGGAAAACTTTATTTTCAGGGGTATTTGACACTACGGAAAAGGGTCTGAATATGATTTGAAAATATTAAATTGTAAAGCATACATGAACATGAAACCATATTTCTTTTAAGTATTCGCACCTGCTTACTGATTTGTAATGTAAAGTGTAGTTTGTAAGTTGGGATGTAACGACTTTTTTCATCAATTTAATCGATTTAAATAAATCTATCACCAATATTTGAATTGAAATAATTTCTATAGTTTAATCTATTACGCGGGCGATGCCGTAGGTGTTGTCAGTATATCACAACATTCACAGACAAAATCGAGTATAACCTTATAACGTTTTTAAGACCACAAAACATAGAATCTGTATAATATATGATAGGTAGCACAGCCTGAAGCGCTATTTTGGAATGTGTTCTTTGTGAGGTGTAAGTACCCACTAAAAAGAGTTTTCGAGATACAGTAGTATTTCGGAGTACCTAGGGGGTTTAATAAGGGTTCAAATTTTGTTAGTGAGATCATACTGAGACTAGCGAATCTGCGGTCTAGTAAGAAAGCTAGTAATAATTAATAAAACAAATACGCAGTAACAATGACGAATAGACCATCATTAACACGAGTGCCACCCTCTGTGGTTAAAGACAATGGCGCCGATGGTTTTGTTCGACGGGCTGGGGAAGCGTAATGAAAAACATCGTGCCACACGATTACCTCTGACTTCTTTACCCTGCACCCCGCCCTGTACCCTGCAATCTGTACCCCGCACCCTGTACCCAGCACCCTGTATCCAGTACTTATAAAGTTCTCTACTGTTTTGTAGCGCTTGTTAACGATTGACTGGTTTAATTAAGGATTTGTGATTGGAAAACTGTGTAATGTCAATATTTGGGACATTGAGTTTAGCTGGCTGGCGGTGGTTTAAATAATTACATATACTACACATTTTGCTTATGTCATGTTGTGTGTGAGCCTATTAACAAGTACAAATCCAGACTCCGGGTTTACTTGGAAATCGCAAGCCATCGAAAACATAACTTATAAAAAAACATGTTTCGCAACTCAGTTCATCTTCCGTAAACTTTTTGGTAAGTAATTCCTACTAGTATAGTCCTACTTACATAATAACTTGAGCCCAAAGATAAAGAATCTGCGAAAATCTTTCTTTATCTATTCTTGAGACAGACTTGTCAAACTGTCTGTCAGAAGAATATAGTTATTACGCTATTATACTGACCATCAGTGACCATCTCAAAATCAAAATATTTTTGTTGATGAAGTTGAAGTGTATGTTAATAAAAACCAATTTTTAACTCTAGACTTTAGATTCTGTCTGTCTGTTTGTTCCGGCTAATCCCCGAAAAGGCGGGACTGATTTTAACGGGACTTTCACTGGCAGATAGACAAGGAGTGACTTAGGCTACTTTGATTTAAAAAAAACCGGGCCACCAGGGCACAGCAGGGAAACAGCAGGGCACAGCTAGTAAATAAAAACTTGGCTAAAGGTTTGATTTCCGTGTGTTAAAATTTTTCAAATGAATAATTAAATTTAAAACAATCATTCTACCACGTAATGTTCGAAGCTTATACTTTCGCGTTCCCTTGGTCAATATACATCATTCATATCACGAAATGGGTGTCCAGGGTAACGAGCATTCTTTAATTAAAACATTGAAAGTACCCCGGCTTGATGGATTGTGTCGGCCATCTCTAATGGATGGGATTGGTGCGCTCGTTTGATTGCGTTAACTTTCTGCCAGCCTTTGTGCTGTAATTGATGTGTGATATGAACTGTCCGAACATATTGATGGAACTCAACGGTAGGACTCACACATCGCTGTTTTAACTGTATTATTGTACTTGAATATTTAACTCGGTTATTGATGGTTGTTCTCAGTAGGCATATTTTGACTTGTCGGTAAAATTCAGAACTGAAAAAATAACATTGTTAAATTATTAAAGTGTGAACTATTTGGATAAAATAATTTGGGGATTTGATTATTTTTTTTTGAAAATTTTTTTTACAATATCTATTCTAGTGAGTATCGATTTAACTCCATTACAATAGCTGTGCCCTGCGGTTTCACCCGCGTAGATTTAATTTCATTCCCGCAAAACTATAAATGTTTTTAATAAAAGCAGCCAAGTTACTCCTTGTAACATTAGCTATCTGCCATCAAAATCAGTCCAGCTGTTTCAGAGATTAGCCGGTACAAACAGACAGACAGAGAAACATTATATTTTTTTTTATGTCAGTACCGGACCGTTTGGGATTAGAAACAGACACTACAATTTTATTTATCTGTATACATTTTTAGTTGCTAGAATTAAATCGTCAACCTCGGATTCATTTTTTCACAGTCAAGCTAAAAATACTTATTATTGGCAATGCAGAAATACCAATTTAGATTCAAATATTACAAAACGCTTCCAAGTATGTATTCGTGGAATACGTAAAACTTTACAACCAAAATCTTTGTTCCAATGGTAATCTCAATTCGAACTAATTAAACTTCATTTCAAGATATACAACGTTATCTTTGAACCTACCTGCTTTGCAAAGCTTTTCTCATCCCCCTGCCTTTTTCATCTAAAAACATACACTCTGACCCATTCCAAATTAAACCTTATATCATAACAATACAGTCTAAAGTCTTTTGAATAATCCAGCAAGGTAAAGTGCAAAATTTCATGTCAACGGAGGGTTCTATCTAAGGCAATATTAATAAGGAGAATTAAGATTAAAATGATATTAAATTTTGATATTGTGTTGTATTCGGATTATTCTGAAGGAAATTTTAATATAGGCTTCTTTCTCTTTGAGCGCTCTATGTAGGGGTCTTGGCTGTATGTGTTAGTATACTGCAGATGTAGGATAATGCTCGAGTCTTAATGTTTGAAGTAAAAATGAGCCGTGTGTGTATGCTGTAAGATTGTGGGGGCTGGTCATCTCAAGCTACGCATTTAGTTATAAGTAGATGTACTAGATTTTTAGTTATGTTAATTTTTATCGACATTTGTGCATTGGAACATTGTCCATGAGCTCACGCGTTTTTTTTTTAAATTATTTATTATGTATTCTTGAAATTGTATAATATTTTTGAAAAGAGTAATTACTGAGTTTCTTGCCAGGTTCTTCTCAGTAAAAGCAACCTTCCGAAACTGGCGGTAGCATGTATAATCCTGTATAATTATGTCATTCTGACGATTTGAAAGTACTTTGTAAAAAGTCTAATCGAATAAAGATACTTTTGACTTTGACTTTGACTTAGTATGTAATTTAACTTTGTCTTCAAAATTAATCGAGTTATATAATAGATAGTAATATTTCAATCTAGACTTACGATTTATAAATGAACCAATATTGGAGGAAGACTCTGATAAAGGCAATTTTATAGTCTAGGTGATTTTCAACGATCATAAATTCCTTACCAGGGCTTGATATTAAATAATTTTTATTTTATTGATTTGGCAGAATTTCGAAACAAAAAGCAAAAAATATAGAAATACTAGATTTCAACCCTGATTTTGTCAGCGTAACATATCCTTGGGGGTAAAACTAACACTGATTCAAATTTCAGTAATTTATTCTTCTTTGTGAAAATGAGACAGACAGACAGATACACTTTCATAGTTATATTTATAGCATGAAATTTGGTGATCATAAAATATTAAGGTTATCAACAAGCACATTTTTTGATGCAGTTTTACTGAGTAAAAATGTCCAAAAAGCAACGGAAAGCTTCTGAGCAAACAATAGCAGTAACAATCCTCAGTTGTGGAAGTCCGCGACGTAGTTGGAATAATTAATTGGAAGAAGGGTCATCCTCAGCGTACCAATCATCACAAATCAAGCTCTATTGAGACGGGTGTCTTCGACTCACGGTCTTATGCAAAGAGGATTTAGGGTTCATTACACGGGGAAAAAGAGAATTAAAAAATTCTGCGTTTGCGCTTGAAACTTTGGGGCCTTAGGGTCCGGATGCTCAGCAGCTTTTCAAAGAGGTTGCACGTCGTCTGGTAGAAGACTCTCGTGACAAGCGGGCTGGGGCTTTTCTCGCTCAGAGAATCAGCATTGCTATTCAACGTGGCAATGCTGCCAGCCTTCTTGGCACGATCCCGAGAGACACCGATTTGGGACAAGTTTTCTACTTGTAATTAGTTTTAAGAACTGTATGTAACCTTGTATGTATTTATTAAAAACATGAAAACTTACGCTTTCATATGTACACTAAACATTTTTAAATATAAGTGACCTAGAAGCTACCATCATCATTTCATTTTTGTACCTTCAACGATTGTAGTTAGCCCCCTGTGCCCCAAATACAGGTTATGAATTATGATACCTACGTTCAAACGTGGTCGCTTGACTTTACGATTAAGGGTCACTCGAAATGTGTTGAAACTCTTCTGGTTGTCGTTGGCCAAAACATTTGGAGCCACGCTAAAAAGCAAGGTTACGACGGTTAGACAATTGCAAACCTACAGCTATTCGATTTTTATGTATGACACACATGTTTACATTCTAAATTCTTAAAACGGTCAGTTTTTTTCCGACTGAAGAACACGAGGCAGGACTCGAACCCGAAATTCATGAAATCAATAATCAACGGTCTCCTATCTTTATTTGTCATAGAGTCAACAAATATGTAGAAAGAGAAACCTTAAGGTGCATAGCATTCATATTTTGAATTAGGTGAGTCGAATTTTGCCGGTTCAGTAACAAGAACTTTAGTGAAAAAAAGCCGTGGTGGCCTTGAGGTTAGAGCAGTCGCCTGCTACGCAACCGACGCAAGTTCGAATCCCAGCGGGGCCTGTACCAATGAGTTTTTCTAAAAAACTTATGTACAGCGATTTCACACCACGTGCTTTACGGTGAAGGAAAATATCGTGAGGAAACCTGCATATTTCTGAGAAGTAATTCAATGACGTATGTAAAGTGTCTGAGACGGCGATGGACTCACCATCTGTCACGTTGGCACTTAATCATCTTCGGTGAAAAGTGGGTGTTGTGATTACAACACCTCTGCCTACCCCTTCGGGGAGTGTATGTATGTAACTTTAGTGAAGTATAACATCGTAATATGCAAGCCGTGCTAGAGAATTACATATTTTATAAGATACATTAAAAACAAACTCATAGCCTTGTAGACTAGATTGTAATTAAAACAGTGCGAAACGATGTTCCCCACGGATACGGATAACCCGGTCATACTTAATAAATTCTACATCAATAAAATAAATACTCATTCATCAAGATAATTATCCCGACCTACCACGAACTAGCTCTGTGTATTCAATTTTGCGATCTAATGAGGATTTAAATATAGTATGGTGTATGTCGTTCGCGCTGTGACCACACCAGCGCGACGACAACCGCCTTAACTCACACCATATCTTGCCCATTTACCCAAAGAAGCATTTCCATCATTGGCATACATCGACGCATTTCTTAACAACACAAGTTTTTAACCTTCAGTAAGCGCGCAATGGATTTGGTGCCTAGTAATTTGTGTCCCATGCAAATAGGGTAAAGTGACGTGTTGTTGACTGCACTATTAATCTGTTACACGCAGTTTTATTTATACGTCCGGTCGGCACGGTAATGTGAGCTTTGGTAAGTGAAACGGGTTTAATACGATTTTATAGCCGTGTTTAAGACTACCTTGTACGTTACGGTGGTTTCAGAGGTAATTGTAATTATTTATACGGTAATTTATTAGCATTGGCGAAGATATGCTGATTGTATTGCTTTTGAAATAGACTACATAAGTGGTTCATTTGCATAACTACCAAAGCTTAATCATATCTGGGGGCCTATTCCCTTTCTCAAAGGAACGAAAGTGAAACAAATATTCACTATCTTTTTTTTGGCCAAATTCAAAATTTCGTTAGTAAAATAATCCAATTAAAGTAGGTTTTCTATACAAAAACAAATGTTCTTGTGTGAAAACGTTGGGATTTTAGAACGACTAAGAGCCGAGGTTTGAACTTTGCGAACCTTCGTATTTCGTTGCATAAGAGTAGGCTCCCAGTTAATAATGATTGCAATTAATGTACCTAAAATTATTATAATTACAATTTCATATTTCAAACTCACCTGCGTTCTTTATTCCCATGAAATTAACAATTCATAGGTAAACTATCTTATACTCGCTACTTCGTCCACTTTAGAATTTTTAAAGTGTATGTACTTACTTACTTTTGTATATGGGAGAAAACTATATATTCTAAAATACTGCAACATTGGTTGAAGCGCAGCCAACGGACTTATATATTTATATATACCATATGTTACTTTGTTTGCCGAAAGATCACGTTTTCATATTTGTTATCAACATACTGAAACGAAATAGTGACTGTAACTTATATGTCATGACGACGAACGATAGGTAAGCTTAGCCAGGACTCAAAATCAAGTACTAAAAATCACTCAACACTACAAAACAAGATCGAATTAACATAACAATTTACATTTTTCTGCGGTCACATGAGAGGGTACCCACCCATTAATTGGGTTAGAAGCAGGGAGGGTTTAGTCTCCGGGGAGTGAAGGGTTATCCTCCACAATTGATTGAGATGGATGTTGTCAGCGAACAAATTTGGAGACAACTTTTTCATCTTCTCCCTGTTTGCTATTGTTTTTTAATCTACTTCCCTTTGGAGGAGTTTTGTTGCTCCATACAGATGAAGTTTCATCTCATTCTACATACATACATATGCTCACGCCTGTATTCCCCGAAGGGGTTTCCTCACGATGTTTTCCTTCACCGTAAAGCACGTGGTGTGAAATCACTGTACATAAGTCTTTTAGAAAAACTCATTGGTACAGGCCCCGCTGGGATTCGAACTTGCGTCGCTTGCGTAGCAGGCGACTGCTCAAACCCCGAGGCCACCACGGCTCAGTCTAGTTTGGGTAATATATACCCATGTGGTATTGAAATGAGTTTGCAAGTGAGCAGCGGCGTGCATTGGATTTAGTTAAAATCGTTAAAGCAGTTTCGGAGATTAGCTGGAACTAAAAGACAGATAGACAGAACGACAGACAGACTGGGCTTTTATTTTAAATTAGGTTTTTATGTGAGTACCGTATATACCGTGAGGAGCTCGTGGCACAGTTGCTATTACGCATATCATTCGATCAGCGAAGTTAAGCAACCCTAAGCCTAGCCAGTAATTAGATGGGTGTCTGCCCGAGTTCCCTCCGTGTCTCGGAGAGCACGTTAAGCCGTCGGTCTCGGTTGCCAATTTATCATCTTTGGCAGTCGTTACAGGTCGGAGGCTTAAAATAGTCTGACAATTGGTTTAACCCAGATCACAGATTTTCCTCGTTAAAGGGGTTGCGAAGGTCAGATGGCAGTCGCTTCGTATAAAAATCAGGTGATCAGCCACATCGGGTTGAATCAAGTGCCGACCCCAACAATGTATGGGATAAGACCAGGGACGACGATGTGAGTACAGTATACTTTCAGATGCATTAAGTCAAAAGGTGTAATTCTGAAATTATAAACAGACACTTCAATTTTATTTATCTTTATGGATACGAATAAATTATCATAACTCGGACCAATGTCGTTCGTATGAAAGACGCTAAGAATTAAATCCTTAAAAAAGGGTTCGGTTATTCGGTTTAATCACTTGGTTGCCGGGAACAATGGTTTCTAACTTGTTGAGTGCTTTTTTGATTAGTTCATTGGTTTCTTCGTAAGTTTTTGTTTTCCAATTATGAATTTTAAAGGATTGTTGAAACGCTGCCATTTTTAGAACATTGTATTTCGTTATAAAATTTTGGTAATAAAATTTTATTTACTTTCAGGGATTTATATCTTATCTAGCATATACATTGCTCCTACTCTGGATTTATCTACGAAACGCTGTTTGGACTCTATAAGCGTCCAAATCGGTTCTGCCATTGAAAGTCGGCAAACAGACAGATATGCTACCTTATTTATCATATTAATATACAATAAATATGCTCACGCCATCCCAGAAGGGTCCCCGAAGGGGTAAGAAGAGGTGTTGTATTTATATTTGCCATCACCGTAAAGCACGCGGTGTGAAATCACTGCACATAACATTTTTTAGATAAACTCATTGGTACAGGCCTCGCTGAGAATCGAACTTGCGTCGCTTGCGCAGCAGGCTACTGCTCCAGCCCCAAGGTCACCTCTTCAAGGTCGGCTCTTTGTTCCCAAAAATGTTTACTTAATAAATGTAAGTGATACGAAGCGACGCCTGCCTACCCATTTATAGAAGTATCGCACAACAATAAACATTTATTAAATGTTCTAAGATCCGACCAGCTTCGATCGTTCGATAAGTTACTTACTACGAAAGCTCCAACATAAGCCTTATGTAACTATGATCACGCTTTTGCTGTCGCCCTATGAAAATATAGCTTTGAAAATGACTTTCAGACTCACTTCCACATCCAAGTCACGTTTACATAGAACGCATTCAAGGCGGTGTTAACATAAGCAGCAATGGACTGGGTTTTATTTGATTGTGTAGTGGAAAGGGATTATGTGTAAAGATTGTCGGTAAAGGTCTAGATTCGCGATAACCTTAGATAATCCGAGGATAAAGCCTCATGCGATTTGCCGCAGCACGCGGTAGCATGGAACTTTACATCTGCCGTTTGGTATCCAATGGTCAGTTTTTGAATGTACATGCGAGTCAGATATATCTGTTTTTATTTTGTTACATTCATACATATGCTCACGCCTGTATTCCCCGAAGGGGTAGGCAGAGGTGTTGTAATCACAACACCCACTTTTCACCGAACATGATTAAGTGCCAACGTGACAGATGGGGAGTCCATCGCCGTCTCAGGCACTAAACATACGTTTTTGAATTACTTCTCAGAAATATGCAGGTTTCCTCACGATGTTTTCCTTCACCGTAAAGCACGTGGTGTGAAATCACTGTACATAAGTTTTTTAGAAAACTTCATTGGTACAGGCCCCGCCGGGATTCGAACTTGCGTCGCTTGCGTAGCAGGCGACTGCTCTAACCTCAGGGCCTCCACGGTTCTCACGGCTTTTATTTTGTTTCGGAATCTAAAAAAGTATTTGTCCAAAAAATTACAGTACAGATGGTAGGTATGAAGTGTACAAACACTTCATACCTAGATTCCCATTACCTTTAGATTCCCAAATAACAGCTTTTCACTAAATCCATATGACAGTATACACGGTACAGATGTAGAAAAACCAATTTTTTAAAATTTTCTTCGACCGTTAGTCTGTTCCGGGTAATCTTCGAAACGCTGGACCGATTTTAACTGGACTTTCACTGGCAGATAGCTGATGTTACAAGGAGTAACTTACTTATTAAAAAAACATTCGAGTTCCGTAAGAATGAAACTAAATCTATGCGGGTGAAACCGCGGGGCGCAGGTGGGTAAAAATAATTGATTTGATTTTTGATTTAAAAAAAAAATTTCGAAAAGAAAATCCTAGAGGTACGTTTAAGTAACATCATTTATTACCCTGGAGTTGTAAACAAAAAAAAATATTGCGATTTTAAGCTGGAAATAGTCTAATTAAAATCGACAGTCTTTATCATAAAATTCTTACTTACACGTTTGATTACTTACATGAAATTCCTTAAGGCCAATCTACACCCAATCAAAATAATCAAACAGCCGACCACCACGCTAGCAGGAGTGACAAATGACATCAGTGACACCTCTCATGACACACTAATGAAAGTATTATACGGTATTATACAACACGTCTGAAGCACAGTATAAAATATAACCTTACTATTTAGCAGTAAGGAACCTAAGAACAAATTGTTCGAAATTACACTCACAAAAATGTCCTGGCGTCATTTAAGTGATTTACAGCAATTTTTCTTAATTTCAAATGAACAAATGAATTACTTTGACTGTAAACAAAGAGTATTTCTTTAGAACCGTGGTGGGCGTGGGGTTTGAGCAGTCACCTGCTACGCAAGCAACGTAAGTTCGAATCCCAGCGGAGCCTGAACCAATGAGTTTTTCTATAAACTTATGTACAGTGATATCACACCACGTGCTTGACGGTGACGGAAACAGCGTGAGGAAACCTACATATTTCTGAAAAGTATAACAAAGTCATATAGCATATGTCTGAAAAGAATATGTATAGTGCCTGAGACGGCGTTAGATTCACCATCTGTCACGTTGGTCCTTAATCATCTTTGGTGAAAAGTGGGTGTTGATGTTATAGCTCCTCTGCCTATTCCTTCGGGGCATACAGGCGTGAACATATGTATAACTTTAATAGTGACAATCCTCTAACTAGATGGAATAAAGGTTTTTATTTCAATAATTTGTTTTAGAATGCATACTGAAGATTCATATTTATACTGTGTCTGAAGATAGATCCTTATCCTATCAATAGATACAGCAGTAGTGCTGTGAATAGGGGATGATTAGACAACTAATCATTTTGAACTTTAAAACGATTCAGCTGAGTGTAAATTATATTTGTGCCAATCAATAAGTTCACTTGTAACATCCTTAAGTACTATTGCAGAAATTATCTCAATATTTTTATTCGTGCGATTTGTTTTCTGAGTGTAGTATTGAATGTTGTTTAATTAACACAAAAGCAAATAAGTACTCAAATGCTCACAGATGGACCATCAAGACGATTAGCCTTTACCAAAGCAGAAAACATCAAAGAATTACAGCGAAACTTTTCCAATTTCCAACCAAAAACATCCCTCAAAAGGATTTGCATGCGCGCTCGGATGGCCTAAACAATGGCGGGTATTTTGCAATATTTTCAATAACGCAGCGTGAGGCCTTGCAAGACGGGGGTACGTCCTTTGTCCCGCACTTTAATATCTGTGGGAACGGACATACCGACTCCATTTAGGTAATTTATCATTCTTAAACTAGTGTGGAGACTTCTACTATTATCCTTCACCGTGTATTCTTGAAAGGGCGAGCTCCTTTGTCCGGCATGTTGAAATTAATGACGACTTTGCCCCAACGGGTTTTGGTATTAGCGATTTCGAGGACCGGACACTAGAGTCCGATGTCCGATATTTATGAATTATTAGCTATTTGGGTTCCCATAATGTCTACTATTGGACTAGGACCAGATATTTCAGGGGTCAGTTTTGAAATAATAGTTTCGAATGATTTATTAGCGAGCGTAACGTTTTTGAGAGCTAGGAATATTAATGATTTCAATATTTAGTATAATTTTTAAGCCTTCGAACTTATAATCGTCCTAAATATGGAAAAGTATGATTATATTCAGCAAGCATCCCATACCCATAATTTTTACTTCTTTGACTTGATCAACTTGACATACACCTGTAACAATTCGACAAGATAAAATATACATCACAATAGAAAGGTCAGTTGATATAAAGTTGACCTCACAGCATCCCCTGACCAGAGGTCAGATGCCCCAAGAACATTTTATAAGCCACGAGCCACGCACGCTTTTTTAAAAAATGGGGATGAATTGAGATGAAAAATTTGATGGTCAGCTCTTGTGTTGGACACGAGGCAGAATTTTTTAAATTTAGGGAGATCTTTTTATCAATTTATAAGGGGCCTTACAAAGCAGACATTAAATTTACAGATATTGTGGTTTATGTTAGAAGAACATTAAACTGAAGGAGCATTTTTTGCTATTAACGATGATGAATTTGTGTAGAAATCTTCCAATATTTGAATTATTACTATCTCATGGTTCGTATAATGTGTGATTAATTTTTCTTTTGGGTCTAAATTATTGATCCCCTCCATAACTTTTTATGACTTTGATATTATGCTTTTTATCAACTGTGTTGTTATGGATCACGCAATAACTTTGTAATCATTATGTAAATTATAAGCTGTAACTATAAAATAAAATATAATTCAAATACCTATCCGTATTGAGTATTCTGTTCGTAAACATCAATAATATTAAATACCTCGTAAAGTCAAGCCAATAGGAAATATTAATGAAATTATTCAAACACGTGAAGAGGTAACAAATTCGGAACATTTTTGTAATGTCAACGAATTTAAACAAATGTCCCGTAAAGAATCCAGCATGGAAATTAATGATTAAACCGAGACTGGCGCGCCTGGTCATTTAATTTATTAGCCTGAAGTAGCAGTAACTGCAGTTGATGGTGGCATTTAAATATAATATATATAAGCAGCTGTACTATCAGGTATATTGTTAAAAGTGTTCATGCAGGTGCTCAGTTCGTTGAGGTCAAAGTTGAATATATTCGTAATGCCACTGATACGTTATGCTTACTCAATGATTTGATTTTCATTTCAAGAGTAATCCGTTAAAGCGTTATTAATAAACATTATGCAAGTATTCAATTTAGATACTGAAGTTGAAGAATTTTCGTATGAATGCAGCGAATCAGTAGCGTCGGGTACGTTATTGGAATTATAGTTCGTGTTAATAAAATAGTTGTGTGTATTCGTAGCGTTTTTAATGTTTAGAACCGGAGAATTATTCAAAGTACCATCACTCAATGGTGGTATTTGACGTTTACTTCAAAACCATGGTTACTGGTTATCCTTTATGGACTGTTATTTGATTTGTTTGTACCAGTGTTACTTGTAAGTTATATATTTGCTTATGACCTGATAACGGCGTCGCTATAAGTGCCACGTTACAATTATCGCTCTTAGTGAAATAATGTAATACAATACTAAATATTTGTGAAAGATATCTTGGAATTAAAGATTAGACACTGCTCTGTGGTACAAGGAAACTTCTTTTCAGAGCCTTTTAGGGAGAGGCCTTATATGCTTTCTAAGTTTGTAATCGTTCTGCGAGCTAGACGTTTTGATGCTAAGCTATTCTGAGATGAAGGCTTAGCGGTCGTGTTGCCACCATTTCTACATCTGTATATCGTTTTGCGATCTAGTCCTTATGCGCAATAGGTAATTTGGTAGATTCAGTAGTTTTAGTGGGATCAAGATAAACGCTGATGAGAAGAAAATTATGTACTTTCCTACTTTCTAATTATATTTTATAGATATTTCACCTAAAGACTATAACAGCAAACGAAGTTGGCGAGCCAATGATCTGTATTAGACATTTATATCAGTGATATATTCGCCAGCAAAAGTAACGACTACTTAAAAGACCCTTAATTTGACAGTATTATCTTTAAGCCCATTATTACCCCAATGCACCTTGTATCACACCTGAGCAACTCCGATTACGCATAATGAGTACAAAACCTTTTGTTACCATTCAGCCACTGATATTAATAAAAAAAGGATAGTGACCTAGCCCTTTGTATGGACTTGTTTACTCGATAGAATGACATGAATGTTTAGAGGCAAAAACGCTGCCAAGGGAGATGTAACGGAGACAAAAAGCCAAAATACTTATGCCGCTTGGTGAGGTTAAATTTCGCCTTAATGTGATGGGATAAAGAACAGTTTCGCTTGATTTTAAATTAGTTTAAGTGTCATGTAAAGTGGTTATAGTTGTAGAATACTATGATCAGTGACCTCTGGCATCTAGTTGTGTGGTTCCAAGTGATTGACGTTTGTATGACGCGCGCGCAGCGAGAGAAATTTTAAGAATTTCGGAGACCAAATATTCCATGCATTGTGTGCAGACAACGTTTTCTCCACTACTGTTTAGTTTTGAAATACCTAACAATGAAACATTTTGAATACCTAATATAATTTTACACCTTTTTATTTTCAAACTTTATTAAATATGCAGTATTAAATTTCATATTCAAAAAAGCTATACAAATATATAATTTTAAAAATATAATTCGTACACCGAAGCATTGCAGCCAAAATGCAATTTTTTTACCAAATCAAAAATCTGTAATGCAATTCACGACTTTCGATCGTCACAGCTCCTTAAGAAGCTAAAACTGGACGGATCAGTCACACAATGGATTAAAAAACAATAGATGCACACAAAGGGGACAATAATGACAATAGACACTATGGGAACGAACAAAAGTCTCTTATATTGTTTGTTTAACTACTAAAAGGTGACGGTAGAAAAACAAATAACCCGTCTTGGTGCAACCCCTTCTTGAAATCCACCAATATAGATTGATCCCTTGAAGTAAAGCCTGAGATTAAATCTAGAGGTCTTACAATTTTGGCTGTACATTCCAGTATATGCTGAGCTTTTCTAAGGAAGGTGGTGTGAGACTTAGGAGGTTAAATTAAAGTGGTCGGATTATTGTTTTTCATAGATCTAATTGCCCATTATAATGATACTTGATACGTCTAGGTGTCTGCGTTTCGTTAAAGGGGACGACTGAGGTATACTATTAGAAATTTTCAGTAAATTATAACTCCAGAGAGGAAATAAGATATAACCTCAGGATGTCCATAAATAAAATTGAAGTGTCTGTTTGTAACTCCAAATTAACAACGTTTCCTAAATGCACAAGGGAGTGTATTCGGTACCAACATAAGGACATAAAAAAAAAACTCTCCATTTGTCTGTCTGTTTTGTTCGGATAATCCCTAAAACGACTGATTACCGGGACTTTCATTGGCCGATAGCTGATGAATGTTACAAGGTTATCTGCGTAATATAAACCTCAGTATAAACTGAGGATTTTTGTAACACATTCACACATGAACTTAACTCTACGCGAATGGAATCAAAAATATATTCAATACCAAACAAAACCCGTAAATATTCTCATAAACTTCACACATTTTAATACATAATCAAACGTCATAATTATAATCGCCATGACGCTTTAAATCTTACTTAAGTCAAAGTATAAAATGCAGATATAAAACAAACACTGCTGCTGCCACTTTGGTATACTCAAACACGTCTCGGACCGGTCTAACGGACCGCACTATGATACATCTATCACATTAATAAACCTTTTTATCACCACACCTTTGTTTAACTCCATTATTCCATTCACGGACATTGCCATTAATTTTTGAGTCGTCTATTGTCATTTTAGGGTATGCAAATCTTCGGTCCGGAAGGCCCGGCGTGACTGATTGGTCTGAAAAAGTTCTCATAAGGGTCTCCTAATGATGTTGGATGTGGGAAGTCAAGGTTTATGACTTGCTATTTTGGGGTTTTTGCAAAGGAATTTAATTTCAAGTTTGGCCTGTAGCAATCCAGTTTTTCTAAAAACCTAAGTTATGTAATTTCACGCCACGTGCTTTATGATGAAGGAAACATCGTGAGAAAACCTGCATATCTGAGAAATATTCAAAGATGTATGAAAAGTGTCTGACGGCGCTGGACTTACCATCTGTAACGTTGGCATTTAAGCATCCTCGGTCAAAAGTGGTTGTTGTTGTTGCAACACTTCTGGTTACCCTTCTGGGATGGTATGAGCATTTTACTTATACTTTTCAAGTATGAATCCTAGCTATAAAATCAATATCTTTGCATCACCCAAAGATTGACTGAGAGATAATGCTTATTAAGTCTGTCTAAGCAATATTGTATTGCAGGAAGTTTGAGAACCACGTTATTTTCTTCTTAGAATGTATATGAGACACGTAAGCTTAAATTACATTATAGACCAGTAATCCATGTACATGGAAGCACTCTTAGTTTTGAGTATGCATACTGAAATTTTAGAACTGGGTAACAATGGAGGTGAATCGTCTGTTATTTATATATATACTACGTTCTAAGTACTTATCAAGGGCATTATACCTTCTTCTACTACGGTTCTATATCTTCTATATCTGTCTGTATGACGGGTTGTCCACTTCCCTCTATGATGGTTGAGGAGGTCAATGGCTGGCATTCACGTCATACTTGTGAACAGGTGCTGCTTGTGGGGGCTGGCTATCTCAAGCTACGCATTTAGTTATAAGAAGATGTACTAGATTTTTACTTAAGTTAATTTTTATCGACATTTATGCATTGGAACTATGTCCATGAGCTTAAGTTTCTTAAATTATTTATTTTGTATTCTTTAAATTGTATAATATTTTTGAAAAGAGTGATTACTGAGTTTCTTGCCAGGTTCTTCTCAGTAAAAGCAACCTTCCGAACCTGGCGGTAGCATGTATCCTGTATAATTATGTCATTCTGACGATTTGAAAGTACTTTGTAAAAGGTCTAATAAATAAACTAAAGATATTTTTCACTTTCACTTTGACTATACTCTCCTGTGCCACGAAAAACCTTACCTTTTTCAACCGGATTCATTTAATTGACCGGACGTTGATTCCTGGCAAAACCAGTGACGTAACAGTGTGCCAGCGAACGTGAATCTATAATAGCATAATCTGTCCCAACCCTTTACCGACCGCGGGGCTTTAATAATGCATTCGCCATTAGTTAACCCACAGATGCCGGGCCATCTTCGAGTGTAATTCTAATTGCACGAAAGAGGGTGAAAGGATTACGCTTGGCCGTTACAACGGCTTGTTTTAACGTGACTGAAAGACCCGGGTGCTGGGATCAGAATTTAAGCTTGTTCTTTGATGATGAAAGAAAAATATGGCGGGTTTGTGAAATGATAATCTAATTATTCTTTACTAGCTGTGCCCCGCGGTTTCACCCGCGTAGATTTAGTTCTGGTCTTAAGAATGTGCCTAATTTCATCAAAATCGCTTGAGACGTTTAAGCGGGAAAGCGTAACAGACAAACAGAGTTACTTTCGCATTTATAATATGTATTAGTAGGGATTAAATATAAATACTCTTTGGTTGCCGAAAATTAAGAGAGTGAATAGATAGAAAATATAAGTGAAATCATATTAATATTTATATTAAAATATTGTCTTCATATTTATGAAGACAATATTTTCGCTAACAGAGGAATACTAGGGGTCTTCTCTCTTACTACGAACGAAAATTAAACGCTGTTGCAGTATCACTTTGTTTTATCAAACACAAATTTTCGTTCTGTTATTAATGAAATTAAAGTAGGTTTAGCGTCAAATAAGTTTCTAGCAGATCACGTTCGGATGTGATTATAGAACCAGCAAGAACCACGGTAGGAATTTGCGAACTATCGCCCGAAGTTCCGTTTTCGGAGAAAGCTGTTCACTAGTGTCAAACTCAAAATTGACACCTCAAGCAAGCAAGAGGCGAACAATTAAATTGATGATATAAATCCTATATCTTTAATCGAGCAATTCTTGTATATATAAAATCGGAATCTCGGAAACGGCTCCAACGATTTTCATGAAATTTTCGTCGACATCTGTCAAGTTATGGTAACTCAAAGGTGAGGCTTCCAGCTTACGGGTCGATAGCGAAACTAGAGTACCACGGTTCGGAGACTGACGTTCGCCGGAATTTTTTTTCTTGCTTTTTCCTTTTTTTATGTGAAGAAGATACCGAGCACAGTTCGGTCAACCAGATATTAAAGAATAAAGAGTTTATTCAATCCAATGCCACAGAAAGTTAGTTCAGCATCCACTGGCCGTTATTACAATGCAATTAGGGCTGAATTTCCTTTTTGCACGGCGTTGCATAATATAAATTAATTTTTGACGATCCCGATGACAGAGTGGCGTTTTTAAAAGCTAAGTCACAGGAGGTGTTTGGTCGCAGCTGGGCCTTAACAGTAATCTCTGCGGCGTCGCACTTGTTAAATATTAACGCAGTCTAATTGCAGCCCCCTTCGTCCTCTAATGGCTTTTAAAACTGATTCCCGCCCTCGGAGGATGCGTATTTGATGACAACTCTCGTCGTTTTGGTGGTTTAAAACAAGGGTTGGATCGTTGTTACGTCCAACAACAATCTGAAACATTTCGCTCTCCAATTCCGGTTTTCCATAAAGCAGTGTTAGGTTGCAGTGGCTGTGACTCGATGTATGCGTCACATTGCGATGTGTTGAAGAAAGGGAGGCTGTGTCGTTAAAGTTTTACGCCGAAGACATATGTGTCGCGACTGTCGCGTTTAGCAACGGTCTGACATTTAGCAAAGATGCCTTGAAGCCTAATTGACATGGAGGGAGGCTTTGAGATGTAAAGTCCGTAAATGGCTTCTTGTTATTGTCAGCAACGAATGCAATCTATGAGTTCTAATGCTTTGATTGCAAAAGGTGTTCGTAACTTTGAACCGACTGATGGGAAGCATTTTATCGAAATGTCTGTTTTCGAAGAGATTGATTAACGATTGAATTACATTGCCTTCATTTCAATCGGGAAGGTTTCTGGAGGATATTAGTTACCTACTAATAATAGTTACCTACTTGCATCCAATTTAGTGTACCTATATACATGCCTACAAAAAATATTTTTGTTGTATTGATGAAATGTACATTATGCCTAACAGAGTTTCTTGCCGGTTCTTGTCAGAAGCTTATTTTCTGAATGATCAAATTAAATATCTTCCGCCAAAATAAATTCACTAATGACCTGAGCACTTTTCCCACATACATTACAGAATCTCCCTGACCTTCCACATAAAGAAGGCGACTATCATTTATTTGTGCATAACCCGTGTGCGAATATTATCTAACAATGCTTAAAATTAATGATATCAGGCCGTTTAGGACAGCTATGTTTGTTCAACTGGCCACTTTTGGCCATCCCGGCTTCGCAAACAGGTCATTCTTCCCAAAAGGTAAACGTTGAACGGATCCTAATGGTTTAAGCGACAATTATTCTGCACGATTAAGTATATCATTAGTTTTATATGTCGTTTGTTGTCTTGGTACGGGTCGCTTGGACCCCGCCGGCTGGTAGCGGGTTGAATTCATTAATCAATCCGGCGACACGCGTTTTTGGTTCTTGACAAAAGTTTTTTGATTAACGCTGAGCAAATATGGGAATGTTGGGTTTACATTTCGTCTCTTGCTTTCGGGTACTCTATTATCAACTTTGATTGGAATTGGGTAGGGGTGAAAGTTGAGTGGCAGTTCGCATACTTTAATGTTTGCATGATAGACGGTATGAAATGATGTGCTCTGTTGATAAGATTTGGGTTACAAATTGAAATTCTGTAGAACCAAATTTCTCGATAGATCAATGTTATTTCTTTATGCTTTACTAGCTCTGCGGTTTCACTTGCGTAATTTAATTTCATTCCCGCGGAACCCAGAACGTTTTTTTAAATAAAATCCTATATTACTCCCTGTAATATTAGTTATCTGCCAGTGAAAGTCTCGTTAAAATCGGTTCTGCCGTTTAAGAGAACAGTTCATTAACCGGAACAAAAGACAGACAGAGAGACAGAGAAAAAATAAGAAAATTTGTTTTTTTTTAAGTATGTACCGTATATACTTTCATATTATATATTTCGTTAAAAACTGTTATTTTGGAATTACAAACAGACACATCAATTTTATTTGTCTGAATCAATAACTAAGTATATTATTTATTTGGAAAAAAGAAAGCTATTCGTTTAAAAAGCAGTATTTCATGATTTCCAAAGATTGCATGTAATTGCAGCCTCTCTCTTACAAGGGGAAGAACAGCCCAATGCTAAAACAAAACCGACATTCACTTGTTTTACGCTACTTGAAAATACCGTGACATCTGTCAACCCGTCACACGTCTTATCTTTGGGGGTGAAAAAAACCCCCGGGGTGACGGGCCCCGGGGTGAATACGGACCCGAGACAACCAAAGGGAAATGTATTTATGACTATGTAAATTGGTCCAATTCGCGGCAGAATTTGAAATTTGCTAAAAGGTTGGGTGAAATTTATTTTCGGCGACAGATGCTGTTGAAACATCTTCATTTCTGTCGCCTTATTGTGTTCTGTTACGACGCTGTTTATTGTTTTATTGACGTTGAACTACGATATTGAGTTGACAGCTTCATACCAATACCGCTTGTGAACATTGAGAGAAGTTTCTTGAGTGAGGTGAGTGATCTGTATATACATACATATGCTCACGCCTGTATTCCCCGAAGGGGTAGGCAGAGGTGTAATTACAACACCCACTTTTCACCGAAGTTGATTGAGTGCCAACGTGACAGATGGTGAGTGTATCGCCGTCTCAGGCACTATACATACGTCTTTGAATTACTTCTCAGACATGCAGGTTTCCTCACGATGTTTTCCTTCACCGTAAAGCACGTGGTGTGAAATCACTGTAAGGTAAAGGCACGTTGGACGCGGACCAATCATGGACATTTTTGTTTTTTTTCTTCCAAAATTAAGGAACCGCGACTATGAAAAAACTTCGCTTATACTGTCCATGACTGGTGACTTTACCTTACATAAGTCTTTTAGAAAAAAACTCATTGGTACAGGCCCCGCTGGGATGCGAACTTGCGTCGCTTGCGTAGCAGGCGACTGCTCAAACTCTCTGCATTCAATAAATAAATTTTAGTACATATTTGATTTTAATACAACAGAGATAATTTCCAGTTTAAACAAATGCATGCAGTACATGCAAATATTATGAATTAAAGATTGATTTTAAATTATTCGAAATGCGATATCAAAACTTCAGCAATTTGTAATGTCCGATGCAAACGTAATACGTTAATACGTTTGAATTTACTACTAATATTAGTTTACTAGTTATGCCCTCGGTTTCACCCGCGTTATCATCCCCTATTTTATCCCCTTGAGGGTAGAATTAACCAAAACCCTTTCTTAGCGAATGCCTACGTCATAACATCTACCTGCATGCCAAATTGCAGCCCGATCCGTCCAGTGGTTTGGGCTGTGCGTTGATAGATCACTATGTCAGTCAGTCAACCTTTGAGTTATATATATTTAGATTACTAATAATAACTAATAATGATATGTCTTCTGTGGAACTACCTAAGTTACTCTTAGTTTAAATAATGTTATGGAAACCATAATAACAGAGAAGTAGATAGGTACTCCATTACTTTAATGTAACCTTAAGTACTATCTATTAAAGATTCTCGTTTTTATTACACACTAGCTGTGCCCCGTGGTTTCACTCGCGTATAATTGATTTCAGTGATAGTTCCGTTAAAATAGATCCAGTTTTGGAGATCAGCCGGAACAAACAGACTGAATTATTTTTAATCGTTTTTTAATGTTAGTTATACTTTCATATGTATTTAGTGAAAAGCTGCTAATTTGGAATTACAAACAGACACATCAATTTTATTCGTCTGTATATATTGGGATATTACGATTATTGGTACTCATTGTTTTGTAGTTTACCACTTAAGCGACAGTAAAATACATGTAAAGTTACTTTTATTATAATTCATTTACTTTATGTGAGTTTCTAAGTTCCTCATTAGTAGCTCGTTTTCCTTTTTAATGTGTACTTCTAGCCGTGGTGGCCTTGAGGTTTGAGCAGTCGCCTGCTACGCAAGCGTCGCAAGTTCGAATCCCAGCGGGACCTGTACCAATGAGTTATTCTACAAAACTTATGCACAGTGATTTCACACCACGTGCTTTACGGTGAAGGAAAGAAGTAATTCAAAGATGTATGTATAGTACCTGGTCACGTTGGCACTTAATCAACTTCGGTGAAAAGTGTGTGTTGTGATTACAACACCTCTGCCTACCCCTTCGGAGAATACAGGCGTGAGCATATATATATATATGTGTGTACTTTTAGTGAATATTGCAAACACAAGAAAACTGTGTGTGTGTGTATAACAACATCCACTTTAGGCCGATAGTGGTTAGGTGTACTATACTTCTTCTCATTTGTACTTAAACATTATGAGTATGCGGTTACTGCAAGATAATTATTTTTATTCATATCGTGTTGGTTCAAAATCAAAGTGTAAAGGTTTTTTCCTGAATTTAATAAGACAGAAAATATACCCAATCTTCGTAAAATTTTAATTGTTATAAATGAGTGGTATAATGCCTGGAACAAGTTTCTATACCTAAATTACTTTAGGTACAATTGCGATTTTGCAATGCAAGGTGTAAAATCGAAAACCTATTTATGCGTGCGCTACAAAAACTATTGACAATAGAACAAAATGATGTACTACAGGTTTGTGGGTCTTATTAAGATCTACAAAAAAGTCCGTGAGAACACATATCTAACTATCATAGTTTAGTCACAATAACCACTTTTATGTTCACAAAAAATGTTAAATCATCTGAAGAAAGAAGCTACTTCAAATGTGTATCGTAATACTAATATTATATCAGACTATATTTACGCGGGTGAAACCGTGGGGCAAAGCTAGTTTTTTTGAACATTTGCTTGCAACTGTCATATTCTCATAGACAACAAAGTCACCATCTATATTTCTAGTAAAAATAACACCTCAGCAATACGACAAATAATTTAAGCGACGAGCTCCTAAAAGCCCCAAAGCTAATAGATATCACCTTAAAGTAATAAATAAGGGCAAAAACAATAAAACGCCTTGATCCGCCCTCGAATCACAAGTGACAATATATCCACCACATTGTTTTAGTGCAAAGTGGTCGCCCATAATGAAATTGCCGGGCCTAAGATACACAGGGCTGAAGTATTGAGAGTTGAATCCTAAGATATTCACATGATTTTATATTAATTCTCGAATTTAATGATCTCGCACTATAACATACACTTTTATTGCCACGATATGTTGGTTTTGTGACAGTGATAGACTTATATACGTCATTTAAATCTGTCTCATAATCATGATCGATCTATGATGACAATGAGAACAGCAGCCTGTTAGGAAGAAATGTAAAAGTGTTCATTCCTTAGAAAAGGTGAAACTGATAACCATATATTTTGTAGGCTTACTATATACAATTGCCTTGTTATAATCTTTTTGGCACTTAAATGAACATGAGATAAGACAGGATTAATAGAAAATTGCTAACACAAATACAATGAAAATCCAAATAATATTTGCAATTACTCAAAGGCTCGGAGACTCTGAGACATTACTTATTGGTGTTATTTGCAATGGTTAAAACATGTAAGTAAAGATGATTAGTTAGACCAGTTAAAAAAAATGGATGAATATATTTGTTTAAATAGATAGTTCTGTGATTAATCTGTCATATAAATCCCCGCTCTGTAATCTCGTGTGTATTCCATATCGTTAGAATAGTGTCGGACGTGAAAAAACAAACGTCGGACCCCTGTCGAAGCTCATCGCACTTTTTGCGGTTTTTTCGGACACCGCCATCCACTTATCCGCAAATTCCGCAATATATTAGGGACAGTGGGTGTTAAGTAACACATTTTTAGGGGACTTAGGGAATTGTGCATTGCTTTCACAAAACAAACGAATGAGAATATTTTTTATAGAATTGTTGTGTTGTTCTTAATAAATTGCCGGAACAAACAGATAGACACACGGACGGACGAATTTGTCTATTTTTGTAAGTAAGCTTTCATTACCGTGTATGCGTTTGTTGAAAAGCTGATACATGATTTAGTACACAAGTTAAATCGCAAGTTCTTATCTCAGCGCAGCCAGAACCAATGAGTTTTTCTATAAACTTATGTACAGTGATTTCACACCACGTGCTTTACAGTTAAGGAAAACATCGTGAGGAAACCTACATGTCTGAGAAGTAATTCAAACACATGTATGTAAAGTGATTGAGACGGCGATAGAATCACCATCTGACACGCTGGCACTTAATCATCTTCGGTGAAAAGTGGGTGTTATTACAACACCTTTGCCTACCCCTTGCCTATCCTTAATACAGGCGTGAGCATATTTATCTTATCTTATATCTTTAAAGAAGCAATTCTTGTATATATATATATATAATCTGAATCTCGGCAAGGACTCAACGGCAGCTAGGTTTCATTTATGGAAAACATAATTTTGACCATGTTTTCAGGCACTGAAATTTCGCTAAATTAAGATAACGAAACTAGAATACCGCGGTGCGAGACTGACGTTCATCAGATTTTTTTTTCTCGGTCACCTGCTACAGCTCGGTCAACCAGTAATGTGTGTTAAAAAAATCGTCACAAAAACTACATAATTATAACAACTGTTACTCCCTTCATTGATCCCTTAGAAAGCGTCTCTGGCCAGGCTGACCATACATTACAATCCGACACTTCACACACAATCTAACATTCAAAAGGTACGATTGAAAGCCTTCGCTCTGGCACCCAACTAGTTAGAAAACGATCAATGGTTTAAACTACGACTATTACCTTAAGGCAAACATCCATTGCGTAGTAGCTATGCAAATGTGGCATGTTACATTGTTAGAAAAGGCAATGGAACGTGAGGTAATGGTACGGTAGGTTGAAATGTAGTGAATACAATGCTGTGACGTTTGGCTGTCAATCACAATCAAGCCCGACCACCCGCGCGATTAGGCGCGGGGTTAAGAAACTACCGTGGTGTGGAGTCGCTTATAAATTTGTAGTTTACTGAATATGACGTAGGCGATGGCTAGTTCGATCATAGCAATATTGGCTCAAGTAAAATATTCAGAAATATTTGTCATTTAGTTGAAGTTGACGCCGTTGGTCTAGTGGTAAGTATGCTACCCTAAATGCGATTTGATCATAAACATTTGACATTTTTGTCAGTTGACATTGTAATCAAATCAAACTAGACGATAATCCTTCCTGCAACCCAATGTATACTTAACACGCCGTTTGACAGATGATTAGTTAATTTTTGACTTGCCTTTTGCAAACTGGCCGTAAGTGACGCGGGTATGATTCCAGCGGCAGGGCAATTGTGTTTGCCTTGTGTCTGGGTGTTTGGTATGTAATTATAAGTTAAAAAATATATTAGTAATATTAGCTTAGGTTTAAAGAGTCTTTATTGTCTTAAGAAATTACAGATAATTTCACTTACAAGACGAGTTATTCACTTATAATTTAGTACATGGCATTGAACAAGCGTGTTTTAGGGTAAGTGTATTGTAAATCTTACTATATTATGTGTATTCGTGTGTGCGTTTAAGTATGCGATCGTGCGCGCGCGCGAACACCGGAATAAGTGATATTTTTAGTTTATAAATTGTATTGATTTTACGTCACGGTTTTGTATACATATAATTTTAATTTAGTCTTAAAAACATATGCTTTGCTCAGTTTTTGACTAGAATACGCTGTGTAATAATGTCGGAAAATTATTCTTATAATACCTGGTCAACAAATATATAGTCCTAGAAACCCCTGCATATTTCATGAAAATCGTTGGAGCCGTTTCCGAGATTCAGATTAATAAATAATTGTACAAGAATTGCTCGTTTAAAGGTATTATAATATTAAATTTAGTATTGTTTACTGTGGGCATACGTTACGCTCTCTGCGGTCTGTGTCGGTGCGCCACGGCACGTGTTTTGCTGAAGCAAAGTACTAGGTTACCAGACGTAAGAAGATGGATTGTTCAAACGTAAATTAAAATAAGAACCTGTGAATAGGAGTGCCAGGGATGGCCATTGTCATTTAAATGTTTGGGTGGAAGACGTCGCTAAGCCACGTGTTTTACTAAAGCAATGTACCAGGGCACTAGATAATAGAAGTCACGGATTATATAAATACTCCACTATATCGTAAATGTGATAAATTATAATGTGCGTACTTCTACAGAAGGTCTGGTTATTATTATGTGGCCACGCTATGCCACTTGTTTAAGTGAAGCAAAGTATTAGGGCAGTAGAAATTAGCAGGAGGTGATGATTATGGAAATGTCTGAAAAATTCAATAGAATATGGGAGTGCCAGGGCATTGTCATTTAAATGTTTGGTTGGAAGGCGTCGCTTAGCCACGTGTTTTGTTGAAGCAAAGTACCAGGGCATTATATATTAGTAAGAGGTGCGGATTGCAATGATACGCTACAAAGTGTATGTGGGTGATAGCGTAGCGTACCCAGTCGTGACGTCAGCCCAGACTAGTTGATAGTAGATGGTCCCTGGCAATATCGAGGCCTCGCTATGCCACGTGTTTTACTGAAGCAACGTACCAGGACAGCAGAAAACAATAACAGTTGTTGTTTGAACTAACGTCATGAATAAGCGGCAATATGTTGGAAACTTCCTACAGACGCCACGTGTTTTACTTATCTAAGTACCAGGGAATAAGATATTGGCAAGAGGTGCGGATTCGCTAGCAACGCTACGTCGCGTCGTGTCGCTATACAGTGTGAACTGTAGTCATAGATAAGAGCGGAGTACGTCACCGTGCGTCACATCACGTGTTTCATTCAATCGTAGTACCAGGGTACGATAAATAAGTAGGAGTTTCGGATGAGGTGTATCTGTGAGCAGATAGTGTTGAATGCGTTTAGTGGTTACGGCACGTGATTTACAGAATTTAAATATTGTAAATCTACATTAATATATTAAAGAGGAAAGATTTGATTGTTTTTTTGTTGTTTGTATTTAATAGGCTGCGAAATAACTTGAACGATTTGAAATTTTTTTTGAGCAATGGATAGTTACATCCCGTACTCCCACAGGAACGGGAACTACGCGGGTGAAACCGCGTGACGTCCGCTAGTCTTCTATACTCCAAAAAGTGTGTGCTTGAAACATAATATAATACTAATTAGCTTTATATGTGTTTGTTTGTGAAAATTCACATTCGCATAGATAATTTGATTAATAAAAAGCCCTCTTAGCTCTTATGTAACGTTGTGAAATCATTTATATTATAAAACATACAGAATTCTTTAAAAAAACTTACCTAAATGAATTTTGCGACTTGCACAGCATGTTATCAAGCCATTATAACGATCTAAAAATAATTACCAACAAACTTGCACTATCAGTTAATCAAGTTTAATATATTCGACTGTTTTACAATAATTATTTCCACTCCACATCTTCCCCTGTTCGATAGCAACAATCACCTAGGTGTACAAGCACCACGTTTACCAGATATCTGTCTGTCTGTCCGTCTTATCGCTTCATCTCACACATACATAACTCACGCCGGTGGGAGAAAACAATATTTTCGCTCACACCATTAGAAACTACGGGCTGTTTTGATTCGAGCTTGCTTTTTAGGGTTCAAAATGACTATTAGAAGAGATTAATGGGGCGTATTGTTGGTTTATAGTCATACTTGTGAACAGGTGCTGCTTGTGGAGGTTGGTCATCTCAAGATCTCATTTAGATATAAGTAGAACTACTAGATATTTCTTTATGTTAATTTATATCGAAATTTGTGCATTGCAACTGTGTCCGTGGGCTTACATTTCTCAAGTAATTTATTTTGTTTTTTAAATTGTATAATATTTTTGAAAAGAGTAGAGCAGAGCTCTTCTTAGTAAAAGCCGAACCTGGCGGTAGGATGTATAATCCTGTAAATTATGTCATTGTGACGATTTAAAAATGCTTTGTAAAAAGTCTAATCGAACAAAGATATTTTTGACTTTGACAAGCTACACAATTATACATAGTACCTAGTTTTTATATTTTTTAATCGACTTTTGTGCAACTGTGTCCATGGGCTTTTGTGATTCACTAACTGTGCCCTACTATTTCACCTGCGTGGACTTAATGTAATGGATTTTTTGCAACACCATAGTAGTAACAGACTGTTGACCTAGTGCCGAATCTCCATGACAGACACCGCTTCCTAAATACTTTCTGTAAAGTCATGTACGTATTCATAAGTAGCTAAGTACGGGGCGTCGAATTGAAGGCGCGAATCAATCGAGCCTTCATTCCGCGGAGTTTGCGCCCTGACACGAGACGGTAACCCGCGAGGCTGGGTCACGACCTCCGACCTCATTGGGCGACCTTTGCCCCGCCCACCGCCCAAATACCTAACTGAAAACTTGAAAAGCACTGAGGATACACATCGACATATAAACGTTTAACTTGATTATTTTAATGGGAGGAAGTGTACATTAAGGAAAATATAAGGCTGATATATGATTGAAGTGTGCGCAGTTCTTATCATGATAGTGGTCGGCTAAGGCCAGTTGTATGGTCAGCTCGAAATATATTATAATGAGATTGTGGAGATTATTAAATTTAATAAGAATAGCCGAAAATATTAATACAGAAATTTCACACCACGTGCTTTACGGTGAAGGAAAACATCGTGAGGTGAAATGTGGGTGTTGTTACAACACCTCTGCTTACCCCTTCTGGGATGGCGTGAGCATATATATTAATACAGAAACGCCACTCACAGCTAAGTAAGATCTTTTAAAATTTCAGCGACCTTCCATTCGTACGCGAAATTATAGTTTGACTATCTTAAATTGTTATTGTGTTCTTTGGTAACAATACCAGTCATTGCATACAACCTACTTAAGAAGCGTAGACATGGGCATAGATAAATAATTTATAGTCATCTTTTTCTATGCCCATGTATTTTTCGCATTGGTTGCCAGTCGTATATGGAATAGTTCCTCCATAATATCCCATAGTGAGAGACGAATGACCACAGGCTAGACGAAGTTATCTTATACCGGGGGCCTACCATCATCGGTTCCAGCAGGGCGTCTTAAGAACTTCTTTAGTGATACAAAAATTTAATGTCAAACCTAAAAAGTTAGTAAGACATCACTGCTATAACGATGATAGGCCTCTTGATCACAGTATCAACATTTTTCTATTTGTAATTTTCTAATAGCAATTCAGTCTAGAATTATGCCCGGTTAATGGGCTCGCCCCTTATAACACGGGAGTTTAAACTGACGGAATATGAGTGTAGTACGAGTACACCCTCGCCTTTCCCTTCGGAGCACACAGGCGTGATTCAAGCAATATACCAAAACATAAGCAAAATCGGTTTAGTATTGTGTGACTTTGTTTGACTTAATTTCATGTAAAGTTCCAAGTCTCGGTTGACATTTCTAAATACTTACACAGTGACGTGATAGTAATGAATTGTGATCAATCAAATCATCCGTTGAAACCGCATTTGATTGCGTTGCAGTAGACGGCTGACCACAAACCACGCTCCGGAACGGACGGTTGGTGACTCTTGACATGTAACTGCACTGATTGTAGCTCCTCGCACCTGCCTGTGTGTGTTAAACCTATCTGTCATATGATAATGGACTTTAAATTGCAGTCAACACAAGTCGTTTTTAAATGAAGATATTGTAATTTAGGTACTAGTGATGCAAAGATTAAAATACACTTGCAAAAGTTTCTCCAGAAAGTTTGC
Source organism: Watsonalla binaria (assembly GCA_929442735.1). Taxonomy (NCBI): domain Eukaryota; kingdom Metazoa; phylum Arthropoda; class Insecta; order Lepidoptera; family Drepanidae; genus Watsonalla; species Watsonalla binaria. The sequence goes on from OV838932.1 coordinate 8,406,777, forward strand.
AATTGAGAGCTCATCCTACCATCTAAACACAGTTACAATATAAGCTTTACATACAGTTCCATCATCAACTAGGAACATATCGTTCGAAATTACGCTCTCAATGACAGTAAGAGGTGTCATGTCGAAGCCTATCACTTGTACCATATTTTACCAGTAAATAAAAGTGTAAACCGCTCAGAACTTGCGAAATATATCCATATCATAATAAATAATGACACAACAAGTTCACACACGTGTGACCGCAAGCTGACGTCACTGATTCGTGACGTGACAGTACGTGACGTGATTGACCGTAATCACATTCCGGTACGAGACCCTAACGCCAGGTGTACCTTTATTCAATGACAATTATTTCGTATTGTAGGTGATTATTAAACGGTGCTCTTTTCGAATTAATTTTATATTAGGTATTTAAATTATTATTTATTATACTACAATTCGGCTACGTTTCAATAAAGGTATATCCATAACGGGATAACCTGTTCGAAATACAGAACTGTCTGCCTACCTCCACCTTACAGAAGATGCAGCCAAGGAATGCTTTGAGTAGTGTCGTGTTCCTGAGTAAAGTCGTCAATGTTCCATGGGGATAGGCGGGGGAGAAGTGGAGTCGTTGGGCTATCTAATTCGACTCTTTCAGGACAAATTTCATACCAAATGCCGTGCGTCAAATATATTGTATATTCCACTAATAAATAATAAAATAATTATAAAGTGGAAAATTTTGCGTTTTTTTATTGTTTAACCCGACTATTCATTCAAAAACTGCTACAACATCACTCTACACAATCAAGATTTAGTTTGAAGGGGGTTTTGGGGGGGTAATAAATTGATCGAGAAAAAAAATACTTACCGAGCAAAGCTTCCGGGTCATCCGGGTAGTACATAACACGCGAACAATTTTGCAGAATTTCTTCTTTTAAAATTTACTGATACTGCGTACAGAGATATTCGATATGGGGAAATACCACAAAGATTAGCATTTTGCATGTTTTTCATCAACATACATGTTTAAAAAGCATGTGAAATGTGCCTGAGAGAAGGCACCCAATTAATTTCGATGAAAAAGTTATGTATCACCTCTAACAGATCTGGTTACCATAACTTTACTTTCGATTCTTGTCTTAATCTTGTAGTAAGTATATAAAGCACCTCTTCGCAAACTCAGCGGTGCATTATATAAGCTTACATAATTCCTCGCATCTAGGCGTCATCTTGGAACGTTATGTATAACTATTAACAATGTACTTACTGTAACGTGGCATCACCGTTGATTAATTATGACTAATATTAAGTATATTATCATAACAATATGCAGATCGGCGCTGATTTTCAATCTGTGAGCCTGATCAATGAGCTTAAGACAGACTGGATTATCGGTAGCCAATATATAAGCCAATAACCAGCTGTGTCAGTTGCCAGTATTGTTTGTACAAGCCAAGTATGTAGGTTTGAGTAGTAGTACATAACAATGCCGATAGATGGGGCTAATTATATTGTGAATCACGCTATAGAGATTCTCTACGGTATACATATATACTAAGACTCGCTGTATAATAAAAAACTTTCATCTCTTTCGTACATCGTATTTTATTTGATCCCAAGTATCTTCTCGAAGGCCACAGCACTGAGTTTGTTCATTGTTATTTGTCATTATCGTCGAAAATATCCAATATAGCAACCTCTATAGACGGCTTTTACCAAGGGGAAATAAAGTGTATTAAATTATATGTAGTAATATGTAGCTTCTGCCCGCGACTTCATCCGCGTAGAATAATTACTTTGGAGTAACGTTAAATTTAAGGTTTTAGCGTGAAGACATATAGCATAGAGCCTTCCTCGATAAATGGGCTATCTAACACTGAAATAATATATATGAACGTGCTCTCCGAGGCACGGAGGGAACTCGGGCGGTCACCCAACCAATTACTAGCTAGGGTTAGGGTTGCTTCGCTGATCGAATGATATGCGCAATAGCAACTGTGCCACGATCTCCTCACAAATAGATATACAGAACCCTTATTTCCAAATCTGTCCCCAAGCACCCATTCCACCTGCACCATAGTACTAAGAGTTATATCCCCTAAAAATTCTCACGTTCAATGGAATCAGTGATCGCGTGCTAACGACACCTGTGTGCGCACGCGATCCTGTGATTCTCACATACCCGTGTATGTTCACACGGTTGTGGGATTTGTTTCATTATATTAATTGCAATTAGGTGCAAATTGATTTGACTTGACAAATGGTAGCTGAGGTAGCTCTACCCTGGTGTGAAGATATGAAAACGTGCCTATTAAAATACAGTTGTCCTCAAGTATAAGTACATATGTAAGAGCCCAGGTGGCGTGGATTTCAAGAACTCCCCTGCTACGCAAACGACGCAAGTTCGAATCCCAGCAACCTGTACCAATTAAATTTTCTAAAAACTTAAATACCCATAGCTTCACGGCGATAGGAAACATCGTGAGGAAACCTGCATATGTCTGAGAAGTAATTCAGACACGTATGTATAGTGATTGAGACGGCGATGGACTCACACTCTGTCACGTTGGCACTAAATCTTCTTCGGTGAAAAGCGGGCGTTGTTGTTGCAACACCTCTACTAACCACTTCGTAGGACCCTTCTGGGGTGGCCGAAGCACCTAATATTATATAAGGGACTCGACCTCGCTTCACTTTGGGTTTTTTCAGAATATAACAAACAAAAATTTCTCTACTATCTTAATATATAATATACATAATCAATGTATCAATGTATGTAACCTGGTTTAAAAGTACAATACGTTCAAACAGACATTATAATTTTGTTTATATTGAGTTTTTTTTGTTAATATATAGTTTATTGTGGAGATTTCCATGATTTTAATTTATAATATTTAGAAATTACCTTCCTGTCAATGATTATGCGTGACGTTAACTTTTCGCATGTTAATTTCTTGCAATCGCTCTCTATTTATTTCCATAGTAATTAGATAAGCCCTTACAGGTGCAGTCACGAGCTAAGAGCGCTCAACGAAAACAGCAGAGATAACTGCGAATGTAGAAGATCAAGATTCATAATATGAGTACTGCACATTCAAGGCCAGTGCCCATAACTCATGACGGCTCCTGTACTTATAACTAAAGGAAAACAGAAAGATTAGGATCCAAAGAGACATGTTTATTCCTCGTATTATATATTTTTACAACGAACAGTCTCACACACCAACTCTATATATTACACCCTTTATTGTACTGTACAATTATTGCGATTTTAATATACATTGCTTCTCTTTTACATAGAGCAAAGAGTAGTTTTCTGTGAAATCGAGACGCAACGCAATTTATTTATCAATTTTTTTTTAAATAAATAATAATTATTCCACTCTTTGCTCATGAAATTCATTATTTTATATTATTTTCCAGCATTTGGCAAGAGATAGTCACACTATGTGAACATTTATATGTTATATGTAACAAAATTGAAAAACATATTATAAATAAGTGATTTTGGTGTTGATTATTGCTGTCTTTTGAGATATCAATAATTAAGCACCAAATTACACAATATGAAGTCTTATTATCATTACAATAAGGAATAATTTAATATTTCTCACTAATCTTTACAAAAAAATATGTTGTTTTAGGTGCGTGTTTACCTAAAACAACATATTTTTTTTATAAAGGAAAAATCTAGGAATATTTGGTAGTAAGTATTTTTTTTTTCATAATGGCATAAATAAATGCTATACGGAATTAAAAACATTGAGAATCTAAGTATTAATAATTTTTGATTCACTTTAAAAACGGCCGCGGAAGCAAAGATAATAATAACTCGTCAACTTGTTTGACAATCTGTCAATTTGTGCGTCAAACGTCAATTTTTGACGTAAAGGTGTCGATTGACGTCTTTGTAAGCCTTGACACATCTGCTCTATTCACCAGAAATATTTTGTATAATGGTATTTAAATAGGTATTTTACAAAATGCGTCATACAATTTATGTAACATATTCCTCCTTAATACAAAACATAGGCTAAGATAGTCCATGGTATAACAGTAGCTCCAACTCTTTCTGTGATGCGGATTTAAAAAGGGACGCATATAGTTTAAGTCCGAGTGCGGTACAACAAACCAACCATGTTTTGCAATAAGAGGGATTATGTTTTCTATCATGAGTGAACGCACCAGAAACAAGAAGTATTATTTTTCAAATTGTTTTGGCGATCTACTGTCAAATTTACTGTTCGTCAAGTGTTGTGTGATGTGCTGTCAAGGCGTACTTTGCAAACTCAACAAGGAAGACCCCCATATATTTATTTAAAAAAAATCATACCTAGCCTCCATAAAACTCTAGTGATTTTCTCCCAATTCAAATTAAAAATAACTTCGTATTTTTCAATATATTGACATAATTCTTCCATCGTGCCTAATATATTTGTATAATCTCACAGTATATAAAGTTCCGTTGGTTTCATTGGAATCTTCCTTAATGTGTTTGCACGACAGTATATTAGATGTCAGTCTGAAAACTTAAATAATTAAAAAAGCACCAGTAAATGTTATATTATAACTTGACAACCCAGTTATATATGTACTTATGTAGATAATTATGATCTGAATCTAGAGTTTTCACTTAAAACCCCAAAAATGCCATTGAAATGTGAAAAGATTGCATATGAACTCCGAATACAAAACTTTAGGTATTACAATAATATAATTGACTTTTTCCATTAGCTATGTAGTAAGAAGGTCATATAAGCGAATTTGAATATTCGCGATTTCAAATCATTTTGTATAAACAAATCATAGCACATCTATATATGTACCTCATTTCCACTTGTATCTCTACATACCAACATTGCACGACCGACGTATTGCTCTTTCTTCTATAAACATCTTCACTTCACTAACACTGACATTTAAAAATAAAATAACTAAATCATCCATCGTAGAAAACTTCTTCCTTAACTAACAATATACAATAATAAAAACATTTTATTTACAGGATTTAAATATTTAAAACTAACCTAAATATTTTCTTTACAGAGGAACAAAAACTTATGCTAATAGTGCTATAGACCCCATGCAACCTAATTTAGTCCTTATTTCATATCAGGTATCGAACACGAGTCTTGACTGCGAATGTTTAACAAATGGTCAATCATCATGGAGGTCTTTTGAGCTGATTTTTGTGTGTCGGGTGCGAATTCCTCGGTCGCCTTGGGAGCGTAGAAGGCTGATATGGGATCGAAGGTAGGGTCGGCTCTCTCGCTGTCTCTGCTGTTGCGGGACCCGTAGTACTCCTCGGTGGTCTCCGTGGCCTCATGGAACTCACTGGATGAGGTGACGGTGTCCTCGGGCTGTTCCCTCGAGTACCTTTGAAACGGGTCGAAGCGCTGGCTCGGCAGGTACGGCGAGAAGCCGTAAGGCGTGGATCAAGCCGCTGCCAGTTGTCGCCACATCGTATGTCACATGGTCGCCATATAAGGCCAGGAGAACGAACTGCCTGACAGGAGCATATCCCTTATCAACGTCTCTATGGGCGTTTTCCCGACAAGTCTCACAAAGAAGAGCTGTTCTATCACTTGGGAGCTGACTGTTCTTAAGGAGGGTAGTCGCAGGAGCAGTTTCCCGAACCTCGTGGGCTGGTTCGGGTATTGACTCCGGCAGTACTCTTCTAGGGCACACTGGGACTTCTCTTGTAAACTCTCTATGTGCGGCACGTCTGATAAACCACACGCATCTGTAAGGACAAGAGGACAATATTAGAATCAGAGTAACTGACCCGCATATACTTAATTTAATTGGTGAATTTATTTCGCAGAACCGTATTTCAAAAAGTATCCTTAGTTACTGTTTCAGAGTCGGAAAAACCAGACAGCCAGGCAGGCAGATAGAGAAAAAAAAAGTACAGTTTTTACTCTCTAATGAATTTAGTGAAAAGCTGTTTGGTATTACAAATAGACACTTCAATTTTATTTATCTGTATATATTAAGTAAGAGTGAGGAGCTCGTGGCACAGTTGCTATTGCGCATATCATTCGATCAGCGAAGTTAAGCAGCCCTAGCCAGTAATTTGATGCCTCGGAGAGCACGTCCCGGTTTCCAATTTATCTTTGGCAATCGTTACAGGTCAGTCGGAGGCCAAAAATAGTCTGACAACTGGTTTAACCCAGATCACAGATTTTCCTCGTTTAAGGGGTTGCGAAGGACAGAAGGCAGTCGCTTCGTATAAAAATCATGTGATCAGTCACATCGGGTTGAATCAAGTGCGGACCCCAACAATGTATGGGATAAGACCAGGGACGATGATGATGATTAAGTAAAAGTAGCACACAGAATATGAGGTGAAACATTTCGGGTTTGGAAGCAAATCTGTTTTTAATTTGGAAGAGATAAAATACCTGTCGTGATATAACGACGTCGTTGAAAAAGCTTAATGTACCCAATAGAGAATGTCTGGTACATTTAACGTCGCTGATGTTCTGTTATTAAGTGAAACAAATGACCTCGTATCCTGGCGGGAATCCCGCAGTATTGTGGGATTACATTAGATATACACATGTACATATATATCTACGAAATCACTCATACTAAAGACTTGAGAATTTAAGCACTTGTGTTTAAATAGTAAATACAGTCTAGAATGGATTTTGTCGAGGGCAAGAGGAGCTGAGGATGTTCGCCGACACGATGGGCTGACGAAACCCAGCCTGCACCGAGGACTACACTTAAAGCTACCATCAATAAGGCACTAAATAGAGAGCCTTGATAGAAGCAATGTTGGCGCAGACGTCGCACCATGATCTCAGTCATGAGAAAAATAAGTTTAAATAAGTTTGCGAGACTTTTTTGGAAATAATAATTCTAATTTATCTTTTAAGAACCCTGTAATGGAATGTAAGATCACGACTTTTTACTGTATATAAGAAGATTAGCCAAGTGCGAGTCGGTCTTGTGCACGAAGGGTTGAAGTACGCGAAAATCATGTTTTTTGCTTGCTAAAGTTTTTATATTATTTTAACTCTTTTTTTAGTGTTTGTTGTTATAGCTGCATAGCGGCAACATCCATTTGGTGACGGGGAGTATTAGTAATAGGATTCCGTTTTATACCTTTGGAACCCTAAAAAACTATAAATTAATGTACGCTTTGTATTGGGCGAGCTATCAAAAGATTTTCTATTTAAGTGACAAAAAGGATATCAATTTGGTCTAGATTTGTACAGTTGCTTCTCCCGTTTTTCTTTTTTCGTTCTATTAATTGCAACACGATCCACGTTGCAACCAGACGCACATCTGCTAGATGTAACGATCTTCTGTTTACAATATCTCGGCAAATGGCAATAAAAAAATATTAATGTGGCGTCAGGCAAGACGGCCAAATGTACCCCGGCCTCTAATCGCATTAAAGTGGCCTGCGAGCATTCACGGGTTATTATGTTGATGCGTTTTTATTTGGGGGGTTGTTTTCGCAGGACAGATTAGTGTCTGCTGTGTTGCCATTATAGAAATCTTCACTTTGTTTGCTATAGGATTAAGAAGCAAGACTTGGACTATTATTGAGTATTTTCTCGTTAAAAGTAATATAATTAGTTTAATTTTTGTATCTCAAAATGAAGCCGTGGTGGCCTTGGGGTTAGAGCAGTCGCCTGCTACGCAAGCGACGCAAGTTCGAATCCCAGCGGGCCTGTACCAATGAGCTTTTCTAAAAAAACTTATGTGCAGTTATTTCACACCACGTATAATTCAAAGACATATGTATAGTACCTGAGACGGCGATGGACTCACCCTCTGTCACGTTGGCGCTTGATCATATTCGGTGAAATGTGGGTTTTGTTACAACACCTCTGCTTACCCCTTCGGGGACCCTTCTGGGATGGCGTGAGCATATTTTTTTTTTATCTCAAAATTAGACGTCCAAGCTAATAAGTTATTTATACGCTCTGATGAAACCGATGATGGTAGGTTGTTATAATTTTATGTTTCAAATAAGAGCTCATGATAATTAAGTCAATATGCGAAGAAGCAATTTAAGAAAATAAATATTTTCAAATATAATATTTGAACTGACCTGGGAATATCAAAGATCGACGAGGACACATATTTCTTTAAAGATTTTTCATAACTATTTGAATTGAATTTTGAATATAGCATCTTAATAGATACCGTTCATGAACTAGAAAAAAATATATCTAAACGGTCGAATTGAGAAACCTCCTTATTTCTTTGCAGGCGGTTAAAAATAAGAACGATATTTTCAAATACCCACACACTTCTTTAAAAAAATCTTCACCGAAACTGACAGCTTTCCTCTGTCACATTTGACAGTTGGCCTAAGGCGTGCGTCAATATGGACGCATGAAATAATAAAGACGATTATCTGGCATGTACATCAATTAAAACGTCTTTGGTAAGCCACTTGGTTTTACATTAACACTGACAGCTAGGTGTAATTAATAATTAACCTAAATACGCGCCGTTACGACACTCGTGAACATTTATAAGCTCGAACATGCGTTTAACTATCCGAACCTTGTTTTAATTGAGTTTTAGGCATTTTATTTAATGCCTTTTCCCTGGCAACCGATAGTTCCCGTAATGAAACCTTTTAATGCAATTGCTTTGAAAATCTGGGTACCAATAAGTTACCAAACATGTTGGGTGAAATGTTGCCGACTTCACTAGCCTTGGTGGTTAAGGCCACAAACACCTAGAAGCAAAGTTTGTATTTTATACCCTGTTAAAAGTTAGACTTTTTTGTGAATTTTACTCATAGCATTTTTAGCATCTAGACACAATGCCAATCACATGATAGTAATGTGTGTTTGCCTTGACATGAGAATCGATCTATCGACACCTTGTGTAGTAGTCAAGCATACTTTCCACTGGACCTACGGTCGCATGTTTTAACTGACACCATCTCCCTGGCCTTATCCTATACAATGTTGGGGTCGGCATTTGATTCAACCTGATGTGGCTGATCACCTAATTTGTATACGAAGCGACTGCCATCTGACCTTCGCAACCCATTTAGCGAGGAAAATCTGTGATCTGGGTTAAACCAGTTATCAGACTATTTTAGGTCCCCGAACGACTTGTAACGATTGCCATAGATGATAAATTGGCAACTGGGACCGACGGCTTAAAGTGCTCACCGAGGCACGAAGGTAACTCGGGCGGTCACCCATCCAATTATCTAGGTTTAGGGTTGCTTAACTTCGCTGATCGAATTATGTGTGAAGCAACGGTGTCACGAGCTCCTCCACATGTTTAAACTAACAATTAATACATACATACATATGCTCACGCCTGTATTCCCCGATAGGCAGAGGTGTTGTTATCACAACACACACTTTTCACCGAATTTGATTAAGTGTCAACGCGACAGATGGTGAGTCTATTGCCATCTCAGACACTTTACATTGAATTACTTCTCAGCAATATGCAGGTTTTCTCACGATGTTTTCCTTCACCGTAAAGCACGTGGTGTGAAAAACTCATTACTACAGGCCCCGCTGGGATTCGAACTTGCGCCGCTTGCTTAGCAGGCGACTGCTCAAACCCCGAGGCCACCACGGCTCGTTAACAATTAATAAAAATAAAAATATTTTATTAACAAATTGTTAATGTTTTTGTTTTAAAGCTAAATTAGCTACTAATGTACGTAGCTTTGTCTAATGTATATGTCACAAGAAAATACCACCTCGTCCAAGTACATAGCCTACATTTTCATTCAGTAAACGAACCGCTATTAATTCTAATTCACTCCTTGGAGTATGACGCAAGCTGTAATTGTGTTCACTTGGTTTAATTGTGCCATAGTGGCAGCTGCTTGATAAAACAGATAATTGATGCTGCGACCATGTTATGAATGGAGATGGACTGTCATAAGGAATTCCAGTGGGCCTTAGCAGGAGGAAATTAACCGACAACAGTGGACGAGGAGATTTTATAACTAATCTTTACTATCAAACTCACTGTCTCACCCGAACTGTGTCCATGGACTAATATATTTCACCGAATATGATTAAGTGCCAACGTGACAGAGGGTGAGTCTATCGCCGTCTCAGCCACTATACATACATACGTGTTTGAATTACTTCTCAGACATATGCAGATTTCCTGACGATATTTTCTTTTACCGTAAAGCACGTGGTGAGAAAATTGTAAAAATAATAAAATCTTTAAAATAAAATGTGTCGAACACTGTGTTTGAAATGTCATTAAATATCGAAAAAATATAAATAATATAAAATGTACAAAATAATACAACAATGAGAATGATAAATAAAATAAAAGAATGAATAGCGACAACAATTTTTGGCTTCTGTATTTACAGCTCATTAAAATCCTCCCGTGAGGAACGTTTTAAGTATTCATGTTTTTTTTTATTCGTGTATAGTTAATATCATTGATTAATAAATCTAATTATAGTAGGGGAGTCCAAGCGGGGATTTCGGGATTTACTAAACCGCGGCAGATTAATATACAGGGGGATACCGTATACCCGGTTAAGTACCTCCACCAAACATGAGGCCCATATATAAGGCCGCTCGTAAAAGATACAGGATCAGATTAGTAAAAAAAAATAAGCTTTGCAACCCAATAGGTCTCTATGACGCTCGAGTACTATTACTTTCAATGATTAAAAGAAAAAAAAACATAGTACTTATGTCCAATATGCTTCTAAAATACGAAGCAAGTTTTATTTTTTACAGTTGAGTATTACGTTCAGGAAACTCACTTTGAGATGTTAAATGACAATGAGTTCCACAAGCAGTTGGTCTTAAGAAGGATGTATCTATTTAGTTGTTTTCTCAGCTAAGTTGTAGACTTCAATTGTGCTAATAAACTTATCCTCTTGAAGTCACTTAGAAAATGCATGGGCTTGAATGATGATTATTAATATTGCTTTGGAGATTTACTAGGCAGTGATATTAAGTCGAATGAAATGTAACTGGGTCACCTATACATCTATATCTATACAGATAAATAAAATTGAAATGTCTGTTTTGTTATTCTAGTGAAAAGTAAGCTTGACTAATCTGATCTGAAACGTAATGAACAGGTGCCGCCACGAGTTATAAGCGCTGATTTTGAATGCGCTTTAACCATTTATTTTACGAATCAGTATGGCGCGACGCGAATAATCTAAACCCCCCCTTTTTTCGCTGAGCGCTCATAACACAAATGACAAGTCGTGTCATGTCAAGCAAAGCTCATATGACGAGATATAATACAAGAGCCGTTACCGATAAAATGACGTCATAATTTCCCAACAATGTTGATCCACAAAGGCATCAGGAGCCGCGACATTAATTCCCCGAAGTCGAAGGTTGTAATCTTAACCCTGCACAAATGAAAGGTGTACGACATGGTCGAACGGACCAAAGATCAGGTTGAGCCCAATAGTAATTAACCCTCGTCTGCAGTCGCAGCAATGTAATATAGTTTAATTGAAACGACCCCGATGCCAGTAAACACTACGCTCAAATTGGCCATAATTGAACGGATCACGGAGAATTGGTGACAACGTGTTCTTATGAACCAGTCGGCTGTTTTGGACTGCGTCTTTAAAAAATAGGAAACAAATATGGTTTCACCCGCGCAGATTTAATTCCCACGGAACCCAAAATGTTTTTTTTTTGATAAAAGTACTCCGAGTAACATTAGGTAGCTGCCAGTGAAATTCCCGTTAAAATTGGTCCAGCCGTTTCAGAGATTACCCGGAAAAAATAGACAGACAGACAGACAGTGAAATTTTTTTTTAAAATTTGTTTTTTATGTCAGTACCGTATAAGCTGTTATTTTGAAATTACAACCAGACAATTCAATGTTATTTATCTGTATGTATATGTATATGTAAAGATATACATCATGGGAGCTTGAATCACGCCAGGATTTCCAAATGATTTTATAAAAAGTGTCCCTTGAAAGATTGGGTACATCAGAGTCAGTTGAGCAGTATTGATGGTGGAGTCAACACAGTTGACCCGTGAATCAATGTTCCGTCTGCTTTAATGAACGCTCATCAGCTGCGCGGGCGCCGATACGGCGACAATACCAATGGTACATGACTTAACAATAACACTTGTGAATTATGCTTCATAACCAATGACTTCATGATAACTTATAACGGTCTCAAAAGCAAGAAAGAGTCTCAGACGTTGTACAAATAAAAAGTATTCTCACGCCATCCCAGAAAGCTCCTTGATACGCTGGCATACGCTGTTGTGACAACATCATCCACATTTCACCGAATATGGCTAAGCGCCAGAGTGACGGATGGTGAGTCCATCGCCGTCTCAGGCACTATTCGTCTTTGAATTACTTCTCGACGTATGCAGGTTTTATTCACCGTAAAGCACGTGGTTTTCAGAAGAACTAATTGGTACTGGGATTAGAACTTTCGCCGTTTGCTTAGAAGGCCACCAAGACTCTTGAATTTGGTAATCGATAGGAAACGTAATTTATACTGTAATGTAAAGTGCCACAAAATGTTTCCAAAACAACGATATATGTTTCATAGACTTAAACATTGACAATGAATACAAAACATTGACCATATTTATCCTTGGATTAAAAGTAGCTCCATCTCTTTCCGTGATACGGCTTCGAAAAGGACATAGTTTTAGTTCAAGGTCTAGTTTTCGACTATTAACACCACCTATTTAAACCAAATAGTTTAATTTGTTATTTTTATTTACCTTTAAGGCCATAATCACAGCGATCCCTCGGGAATCCACACTAATAGAGTCATTAACTCTACCATACAATTTTCCTAACGTTCATCCAAAACATCATATAATAACAAAAAGCCATCATTTAGATTGAGTATAACGAATTACATCAAGCTTCATTAAATCGAGTAAAGGGTGATAATCGAGCAAGTTACCGATGGCCCGCATTCATTCGATACTCGAATCGTGTCTTTTATAATACAGAATAAAAATAATTGACACTTATTATTATCCTATGCGGGTGCTGGCCGCTTTTTAAATCAAGGGTTTGACTTTTCGAATTAGGAATTTTTATGATTTATTCTTTTTGAATTTGGAAAGTGTTCGGACAAGAAATATAATGTTCTATGTAATAGTGATGGGGGAAATTAACCGTTAAGAGTATTCAGAACCGGTCATCTTGTATGAACAATTAGATGAATATGGATATAGGTGAAAATTATCTGTCTATCGTTAATATGGTCTATTCTTTTATTCCTCAAATATATGTACACTTTATTGTCCAGTAAAATTGAATAGAACCTGGTTGAGTAGTGCTCGGTTTCCTTTTTCTCATAAAAACTAAATTTTAACATAGAAAAAAAAAGAAAAAATCGAACGTCAGACCCGAACCAGTACCTACTCTAAATTCGTCATCGCCCCGTAAGCTGGCAACCTCAATCTGAGATATCGTTTCTTGACAGATGTCGGCGAAATTTACTGTCTGCCTGAAAACATGGTCAAACCGAAGTTTTCCAAAAACTAAACCTAGTTAGAAACCCCTGAAACATGAAATTTCATGAAAATCGTTGGAGTCGTTTTCGAGAGAGATATACATATTATATATGCTCATTTAAAGGTATAATTTAAGGATTTATGGCTAAGTTATTTAGAATTCTTTGCCTGCAATTTTTATATTGAACAGACGTATTCTGTTTACGATAAAACGGATTACGAAACTCCTGCGCGGATCTTGAAGGAGGCGTATTCTCGTAGGCGTACCGACAGATGTTTACTCTGTGCTCTGGTGAATGGAACGAACGAAGAATGAGCGCATTAGGCGAACAATGACCGAATGGACATAATAGCTCTCTGTGCCGACCGAATCTTATTATAACTGACGCGTACATGAGTATCGGTGCATTGATAGAATGGAGGTTCGGATTTCGATCGATTCGAATTTTAGAATAGATACATGGTGTAGAAAAACTTGAATTTGATGTTGAATCTGCAACTGCATCAAGATAGTTAATTTTAATTTATGATGAAATCATTTATATGATTTCAACTTTCATAGATTGCCGAGAAATGACTGCGGACGACACCTATTGCTTTTGAATCACAATCTAAAAAGCATGAGGTTCTAATTTTTGAATAAGTTTCATAAATCTATAAAACTATATAAAATTGCACTTACAACTTTTGATTAAATGCATATGAAAATTTACACGGCACGGACATAGAAAAATCAATTTAAAAAAAAAAACTGTCTGTTTGTTTGTTCCGGCTAATCTCCAAAACCGCTAGGCCTATTTTAACGGGACTTTAACTGATAGCTAATGTTAAAAGGAGAGGATAGTAGTGTCCCGTAGGCCACCCATAAAATGAAGTCTACACGGTAGCCGCGGGGCATAGCTAGTCAGAAAATATAATATAATCCACAAAAGGTCAAGAGCCTTTCAAGCTACATATTCAAATGTCGAATCGAAAACAGAGTGTAAATTAACATTTCTCAAAATAGCAGATAAGACAAGGATAAGGAATTCGGGACATGCCCTATATAACCGATCCGATTTAATCTTCGTTCCCGGCTTTTACAATGCGAAATAATCTCTTAAGGAGATCGGAAATGGCGAAACAAATTTAGCTACCACAATAGGACCCCGGCGTTTGTCGCCAAGATTGTAATCTTGAGAATAGCACCCTTCCCTTATCGAGATGTGAGGTGTTTATGTAAGTCCTTAAGTACACCTCGTATATCATGAAAATTGGGAAATGTTATAATATATTTGAACGGGTTTCAAGTCTGTTTGTTTTGAATATAGCACCTACAATCATTATATATATATATATATATATATATATATCTACTAGCTGTGCCCGGCAAACTTTGTATTGCCATAATTTTTTTTGATTCTCAGACCTACCCGATCTGCACACAAAATTTCATACAAATCGGTCCAGCCGTTTCGGAGGAGTACGGTAACTAACATTGTGACATGGAATTGTTATATATAGAGATAAATAAAATTTGCAGTGTCTGATTGTAATTGCAAATTAACAGCTTTTCACAAATTGCATATGAAAGGATAAACGCTATTTATTATTTACTTATTTAAAAAAATAGGTTTTCGCAATAGCCAACGCGGGTGAAACCGCGGGGCATAGATAGCTCAAAAAGAAATTAATTTGAAAATCTGTATTAAAAAAATGTCGATAATATGAGATACGAATAATCAGTATCAAGGAAAGTTGCTTGTACAAATTAATATTAAAAATAATACCCAATATTTTAAAGAAACTCGACAATGAATCAATGGTCACAAATTTACGTTACACAAACACGTGTTCGATAAAAAAAAGAAACGGATGAATTGACAGACAAACTTACAATTTCAGTTCCTATATTTCAAATTGAGATTCAAAATTCTTTTACATTTCGTAATAAGGTTGAAGTTGGTACCAGAGACAATTATTGAGCTCGTATTAAAAAAAATGTTCACAATTTGAAATAGCATTTAATGGCGCGAAATATAAAAAAAAATGACAGAAGGACAGATTCCTATTGTTGTGAGAAATTGTAGAATAAACAAGTTTAGAGTGGGCGGGCGACCGGCTATTTGTAAATAGGTTTTTGTTGTTTGTTCAATGTTTCTTCTCGCGTTTTTGTATAGGAAGCCAGCGAGGGTGTGACAATATGGTACGTGCCATTGTATCTATGGACATCTGTTCGATCGGCCTTTTTGCCGGAGTCCGACCCATAGACTAATAATATTTTTTTTAATTATACTGTTAGCTATAGTAGATCGAATGAAGAATAGTGTGATAAGAGACAGTTGCAAGTTTAAGAATGATGTGGTGACCAGAATTGAAAGAAATATGTTCAGATGGTTTGGACATATCGAAAGGATGAGTGAAAGGCGATTAACGAAAGAAATTTATAGAGCGAATGTGACCGGAAGTGTCGGTAGAAGGCGTCCAAGGAAAAACTACTATGACCAAATTAATAGTATTTTTCAGAAAGGGCAAATTCGAAGCACTCGTAACCGAAGAAAGTGTATGTGGAATCGAAAGAAGTATGTAAGGATCGTAGCATGTGGCAAACGGTGGTCTCTGCCTACCCCCATGGGATACAGGCGTGAGCATATCTGTGGATTAAGAAATTACCTGAAAACTAGCTTTCGTCCCAAGTTACCCCTACGGTTGGAATTTCGGAAAACTCTCTTTATAGACTCTTACAAAGGCCACGCCCTCCAAAATTCATGTCTCTAAGATCTGTAGTTCAGGCTGTGGGTTGATATGTAAGACAATCAGTCAGTCAAGACTTATAATTGATAGAAAGTTCCATAAGGTATGGGAAGTGTTATAAGATAGCTAGGAATTGCAATGTTTACTCACTTTTAACAAAGTCAGTTAACTCGCAACGTGGCTGAAGTAATGTTACATAAATCTACAACTAGAATTTCCCATAAAAGCGCTAAAGTGTGGCTCAGTGTTGCCAACTCAGATTTTGAAAAATGCATAAAATTAATAAAAATAGGCAAATACCTCTTGTTCGTTGGGTACTTATAGGAAGTTACTAAAAAAAGGAAATTCGCCCTTAGTATTTACTATCTTGTGATATGAAACGGGATGTTAATCAACCTTTTTGCTCTAAGCAATGAGACCTGTTTTGGGTATATGTTATAAATTCGTAAATTCTGGACTGAAATAAACCTTGCAGGAAAGGCTTAAAATACGTAGGTTTACATTTACATAGGTGTTGTAATCACAACACCCACTTTTCACCGAATATGATTAAGTGCTTCCCGAATATTCCTCACGGTTGAACTTGCGTCGCTTGCGTAGCAGGCGACTGTTCAAACCTCAAGGTCACCACGGCTGCAAAATACGTAGATCTACATAAAAATAAGGAGAGTTGGCAACTCTGGGTAGCTCCTTAGTGCGAAGTTATAAAGGTGCGTGCATACTGTTATCGTTCGATCGCAACATAAACAACGCGGCGGGTGGCGCTACCGACACTACCGACACTACTTTACGACTACGAAAATACTTGCTACCGGAGCGAGTAAGGTTACAAACAGGGAAAATATATCTGTGGGACTTCTCTTTATAAACCCTTAAGGGAATTTAATTAAGACATGCTTAAACATACAAATAAGAATGTTGAATTTAAATTATCAGCATCATAAGGATGTCTGATTACCTAGTGCGAGTTTTTTGTCTCAGGTCGACGTAAACGAATTTGTATGGGCTCACAATAGTGTCATCTTTAGGTCGAGAGATGTCGCTGTTTTGATCCTATACAAATCTGCGATTACGTCATCGCGATGACTTGTGAAAACTCGCACTAGGCCCTTCGAAGGCGCAAGACGGCCCCTAAAGGGAAGGAAAAATCCGATGCATGAGACGTGATCACGAGTAGCTCAGTCGGCTGAGCTACTGTACGGTTTGCAGAGGGTTCGATTCCCGCCTCGTGTTCGTATTTTTCAGAAAAGATGTGCAACTGTGATACAACACCCTGACACCCACTTTTCTGCGTGGATAATAAAGTGCCAACGCTTAAGTTAAAAATTTGGTTGTTTAAATGTTTCGTGTTAACGCTGACATATTTCAACGTGAACAATTAATATTCCGAAATTTAAATTCCAAGCTTAGTTTAGAAACAAAACACATTTGCGTCAGCAGTCGTGAATAGACAGCCATTTGAATTGACAAAAGGACAATACGTTTGCAAGTGGGTCAGAATGTCACAGCACACTTGTTGTTTGTAAAACTGATAGCGAGGCCGGAGTTCAGGAGGTATAATGGCCGGCAGTCAGGTGTCAGGCTATCAGCCGGAATACGCGACGACGCATTGTGTATTCACCTTTATGATAGTTCCAATTTTGAACGGCGAAATTTCATTTCAACGGGAAAGAAAACAATTTTTAGCCGACTTCAAAAAAATGAGGAGGTTTCTCAATTCGCCCGCATATATTTTATTTTGACACAACACGATTTATCTATACAGATAAATACAATTGAAGTGTCTATTAGTAATTTCAAATAAACAGCTTTTCATTAAATGTATATGAAAGTATATAGAATGAGAAAAAGTTTTTTTAACATATTTCTCTGTCTATATGTCTGTCTGATTGTTCCGGGTAATCTCTGAAACGGCTGGACCGATTTTAATGGGACTATCCATTGGCAGTTAGCTAATGTTACAAGGAGTAAGTAACTTGGGCTACTTTTATTTAAAATATAATCATAAGAAACCGCGGGTGTCAGCTTGTATATATACGCTATAACTTGAGAATGGCCACTTTGAGTAATTTTGATCTTGATATATTTGTGGAAGTTCAGGGAGGGTTTAAACGGTGAAAAACATAAGTAATAAGAAATGAAAAAGGTCAATAGAGAATTACTTAAGTAGATACTTTGACCATACTTAAGTAACTTTACTCAGCGAGATACAAAACCGCCAACAAATAACCCTTAATAGCGACGATACCGTGCGAACTATCGAAACTTCATAAACTTTAAAAAGGTATTCGCATTACCGTGTTATCCAGTGAACGCTGTGAATTTGTAGCGAGGCATCTAATGATAACAATAATGACGTCGTAAAGACGATGGACGATGGACGATAGAGGGAGCCAAGATATTCAACGCACGCGGAAGAATTAGCTGGGACTAACGATGAGGTAAATCACTATAGAGGTATTACACTTAGTAAGATAATATACTCTTAAGAAGCTAGATTAACACTAAAGTTGGTATTAAATCACGCGTTTGGTTGGTACTGATTTGCTCAATACTTCATGATCGAATATTGTGTTAGTTTATGTAATTAGTTATTGCATAGGTAAATTTAGGCCTGCCTGATCTGGCCTTTTTCATATTTATTATCTAACTAGTTATGCCCCACGTAGACATAATTTCATGGGGGGGCCGGCGGAACTCTAATGTTTTTTTTAAATTTAAGTAGCTTAAATTACTCCTTGAACCATTAGCTATCCGCCAGTGAGAATCCCGTTAAAATTGCTCCAGCCTTTTCGAAATTATGCGGAAAGAAATTAAAAATAGATTTTTCTATGTCTGTACCGTGTATACTTTGATATGCATTTAGTCAAAAGGTGTAATTTTTGAATTACAAACAGACACTTTTAATATTTACGCATTTTACAACAACCGCACGTTGTTCATCATATCATTCGTTTAACTTACAATAATCTTTAATACAGATAAAAAAAAAAACAATATCAACATAGTCGGACGTCTAAAAAGGTTTGGTTAAAAGCGTGTTTAATATTAAAAAAAAGCAATCGGTTAATTATTCCCTCGGCGCGGGCAGATGTCCGCCGGAGCGTGTTTCATTTAAATAACAAAGCGTGCTGACCGCGACTCGAGCGGGAAAACGGAAGATTGACACCGGGGTGGGTCGATTACAGGGCCCACTCTACAACAGATGGGGCTAAGTAGTAAAGAGGCTGAGTTTTGGTAGCCGCGTTATTCTGTAAGGTTTATCAGAGCGTCGATGTCGAGTGTCGGTTACAAAGATACCAAGTTGAACTTTATCGTCTATTGTATTAGGTATCAAATTTCTATGATGGAAACGTTCGACGCTAAGATACCTTACAGAGTAAAATGAAATATTTCGCTATTATGACATTGTTATCTTATGATGCACGGTTAACACATCTAATGCCACGGACGCGCCGCGCGAGTCCATGAACATTTTATCCCATTGCCGACGACTCGTCTGTCGAGCCAACCGTAGAATTTTGACAACATCCTTGAAGATATCATGAAAATCAGTGGTATTGAATGTTAAACCCAGATTAAAATTATGCATCTGAATGAGAAAAGGAAGCCACTTTTTAGACGAAAAAAACCAAAATATTAAGTTATTAGAAAAAGAGCATTGAAATTATTTATAAATGGGGTCCATAAATCCCAATCCCAGAGCGAGCTGTGCATTTAAACCTCTAAAACCGCAATGTAAAATAGATTACCGAAAATGCCACTTAAAAAAAACCACAGATACTTATTACTTTGAATCAAAACATAAAAATCTCACATAACGCAACATGGCCCCTATTGCCGTAATATAACGCACTATTACGTTCATCTGACGCTCGCATTTTTGATGAATGAATACATCAGAGCATGCAACATTGAGCGATGGGTTCGTAAGGGCTCACAACACAAAGGGAACTTTGCACTTTGACATTTGGCGGTTTAATCACGTACTAGAGGGCGCTAGTGGCGTCGAGGCGGGATCAGCTCGCTCTTGACACCGCTGATTCCTCTCGACAATGTCACTTGGTGCGATATCGGCCCTCGATGTATTGTCTGACACGTGCTCTGCTCTCGCTATCGAAAAGGTTGAAAGGTTTAATTTGACGGAACATCGTTTCGGACGAGTCAAGGAGTTTCGATACAGATTACGTGTCGATTTAAAAAGTTTTAACTTTTTTTTATTACGTCCGTTTTAAAAATAAACAGTAATAGTCTTGAAATAATTATAAACTGCTGTATATCCCTAAGGTATATATATATATCCCTATATCCCAAATAATATTAGGTTGGCGATTTTGCCTGTGCTATTATATTGTCCTAACATTTAGCTGCAAGCACTGTGTGATACGACACAGGGCAAACTACTGTCTGGGTTTGAAACTGAAGGTAGGGCCAGGGTTGGCATTGAACATCAAGAAATATGGATACAAAAAAATACTGATTTTAATGTTTCAGAAGGAATTGGTAAATTTAACGATGTTTACATTTATTTCAAAATAATATATTTACTATTTCATTTATTACAGTTAATTATATTCCTAAACAAGAAGTTTATTAAAATCACATCGAAAGCCAAGCTAAAACAATTTTATAGAAGAACGGGGAAAAAGTCCGTTATCAACCCTAATTCGCTGACGGGGTGAATAAAGCCCGTCTACCCACACTCACGACGAATGGAGTGAAAAAATTTCAGTTCAAAAAGCCATGGTTACAAAAAGTCCTATTGTCGTGTGTGCTGTGAATTGTGATGTATGTATGGATCGCTTTTCACCACAGACGGGTTTTGTTGCTCGTCGTCTGACTGACCTGTTACATTCAGAATAATTCTGATGAAAGGAATATCAGACACTGCATTAAAAATATTTTTTTTTGTAACAAATTTTTATTTTTTAATACTTTTAATAGTAAGTTGTTCTGTCAGATTAGTTAACTGTCAGATTAATTAACATAATGTAAAGGGACGTAACGATTTTGTTAGTGACGTTGAGATTAGCGCGTTCAAACAAACAAACTCTTCAGCTTATAATAATAAGTATAGATATAGATACTTATTACACGCACATACAACATCACTACGCAAGCGACGCAAGTTCGAATCCCAGCGGGGTCTGTACCAATGAGTTTTTCTAAAAAACTTATGTACATTGATTTCACACCACGTGCTTTACGGCGAAGGAAAACATCGAGGGGAAACCTGCATATTTCTGAGAAGTAATTCAAAGACGTATGTATAGTGCCTGAGACGGCGATGGACTCACCATCTGTCACGTTGGCATTTAATCAAATTCGGTGAAAAGTGGGTGTTGTGATTACAACACCTCTGCCCACCCCTTCGAGGAATACAGGCGTGAGGATATGTGCAACATCACATTTCCAGTTTTAAACAAAGAAAAATTACGGAAACAAAATGATCTGTGAGCTATTAAGAGAAATTCAAAAAATTGTAAATAACGTGGTAATAATTTCGGTGAACATTGTTATCTGACATAAAACATCAAATCAACCCCCGAATTACAAGGTACTAATCTGTCCGGAGCGTGTAAAATGATATAAGTCTGATAAATCAATAGTCAGCGGGGGACTAAACAAAGGCCGGCCTCAGGGACCCGCAAATAAAAAAAATCTCTTTTTAAAACCATTGTCTGACGCGTGTTGAAACGTGACACTACGAATGCACCCTCATTAGGGCTACCAGTTAATTATTTAATAAAAATATAAAGGAATTAAAATATTGGACCATTTTATGGTTTTTTATTCTTTTGTTTTTTTTTTACCTAAAGGATTTTTTGTTTATTGCAAATTGTGACGTTAATAAATATTAACAATTTTATAGAGATATGTACCATATTCTTGGCACGGTAAATTTTTGGTACTTTAAACTTAAAAAACAGAATTAATTCGCATACATGAACACTTAAGATAACATGTTATAGACAGCAATATATATGTTTATCAAATATTGTACGAAAAATGCCAAGTATAAGAATTTATCAAATTTAAATCTATATCTATACAGATCAATAAAATTGAAATGTTTGTTTGTAATTACAAAAACCATTTTTTTTTAATTTTCTCTTTCTTTCTGTCTGTCTGTTTGTTCTGGCTAATCTCCCAAACGGCTGGGTCGATTTTAACGGGACTTTCACTGGGAGATAGCTAATATTACAAGTAGTAACTTAGGGTATTGTTTAATGAAACATGTAGGGTTCTGGGCGAATCAAATTAAATCTAGGCGGGTGAAACCGCACGGCACATCTTGTGAATAATACAAAGAAAAATCACACGATCTTTTTTTTAATCATGGTAAATGTCACCATTCGTAATCCCGAACAGTTTAACATGGTCAGTAGCCGCTAATAGAATTGCGACACGACCGTGAAAAAAATAAAACGGATCACCCTGGGGAGGTGTGGGGAGGTGGGGGACGTGCGGGGAGGGAGCGACTCAGCACTTTTAGAATCAGTTCCAACGACGAACACCCAATTTAACGGTTCTCACAGTTTTATAAAAGCTTCGAGGACTTCTAACATTTTATGATATCTTATGATTAATTATATGTTACTAACGAACGTCACGCGGTTTCACCCGCGTAGTTCCCGTTCCCGTGGGAGTACGGGGATAAGATATAGCCTATATTAATCAGTGATCACGTAGCATTCAAATGGTGAAAGATTTTTTTAAATCGGTCAAGTAATTTTTGAGCCAATTCGTTACAAACATACAAATCTAAACCTGTTCACCGGAGTACGATAAATTTAAATATCTTCCTTACAATAAAGTATTTTTAAATCTTTTGAACAACATGATCAAATATGATTTTAAATGCTACCGCTGGGTTCAAAAGGTTGCTGTTACTGACAAATATAGCATGAAAATCAGCCATTACGTTTTCCTACATTTTAATAAATATACATTACTTATATAGACATCAATTATATACACGTATCATTGTTTCGTTTCAAATTACCAGCTCCCACAATTTCCCTCCCATCTGCCATAATTTTTCATGCTTGCCAAAACTTGTCCATCTTAGCATCTTTGTTTTTTCGGATTTTGGCAATTATTCGTGAAGAAAATCAAATTCATTTAATGGACACTAAATCCTTGTTCCCACAACGGCTAGTACTGTCGCGCACACAAGTATTCCCACCGTGCAAGTCGTGAACGCGCGACCATTGTACTCAATTCGGCCCAAGTTAATTGTTTTTAATTCGCCACCACCGTATTGTAACTCTTTTAATTACGCCCACAGAGCTCGCTAATGGCGGCATCGTGAGCTGACCACGTCCTTTTGTTTAAGTACACTGCAGCGCTGATGCGTTTTGGATATCGAGGGAAGATTAAACTAATTGCTTGTTACGTGCAGCTATTGCTGTTTTGTGGGAATAATGGGAGACGTTACAAACGCAAAGTGTTTCTAAATTGAGGTTTAAGTGAGTTCAAGTACTTTTGAAAAACTATCAGAAGCCGCCTGAAACATTCTATTAGAGTTCAAGGGGACACTTTGTTACTTTTAAGTCTATTCAATAAAAGCGTCTTATTCAATGTCAAACTTCATCAAAAATCTAAATCTATACTAATATATAAAGCTGAAGTGTTTCTTTGAAAGCGCTAATATCAGAAAGTACTGGTCAGTTTTCAAAAAAATATTTCCGTGTTAGATAGCCCATTTCTCGAGGAAGGCGATAGGCTAAATTATTATGCTAAAACCAATCGCGGGTTAAACTTAGCGTTAGCCCAAAGCTTCCATGCGGACGAAGTCGCGGACAGAAGCTAGTCTTTAATAAATAGAAGTAGTATGTCGTCATCTCTTCTCATATAACTAAGATTTTTCTGATAACTGTACATTAAAGCTACTTAGGTATGTGGTCCCAGTCGACTGATTCAAAAATGCTATCAGGCGACTGGGACCGCGGTTCTAGTTCTTAGTGGTTCCAGTTGCCTGTATCCTCATACTATTATGGTCTCGGTAATCGAACACAATGATTCCGAATTTTCGATATTCATACATACATACATATGCTCACGCCTGTATTCACCGAAGGGGTAGGCAGAGGTGCTGTTATCACAACACCCACTTTTCACCGAATTTGATTAAGTGCCAACGTGACAGATGGTGAGTCTATCGCCGTCTCAGGCACTATACATACGTCTTTGAATTACTTCTCAGAAATATGCAGGTTTCCTCACGATGTTTTCCTTCACCGTAAAGCACGTGGTGTGAAATCACTGTACATAAGTTTTTTAGAAAAACTCATTGGTACAGGCTCCGTTGGGATTCGAACTTGCGTCGCTTGCGTAGCAGGCGACTGCTCAAACCCCGAGGCAACCACGGCTCATATTACAAAATACTAAAACAATTTAAAAGCGTATGTAGGTTGTCCGCTCACCTGTACTAGACAGTGGAGAGTACAGTCGCCCTCATTTGGTTAATACAGCGAGTGCTCAATTAAATGGACAAAAGGAGAAGCGGCCGCGCCGGGTATCACGACTCTGCGATATTAATGGACAAACGCAACTTTTTAATTAGCCTTTAAGCTAATATTCCGCCGTTTTACTGTTGAAATTGTAAAGCTTTGGATTTATGTGCGTTATTGTATTCTGTTTTGAATGTTGTTATGTTTTGAACACATCTTCCTAGGATCATGTCCTTAAGTGTATTAACTGTAATATCAATCACAAGCCGTGCCCCGACACTGTGTGACTCAATATTATGGGTGGATTTTTTACGGAAGCTTTATAAAAGATATCCTAAATTACTCCTTGTTATATCAACTACCTGTCAGTGAAAGTCCCGTAGAAATCGGTCCAGACGTTTCAGAGTTTACCCCGAACAAACAGACAGAGAAAATAGTATACTTTCACATGCATTAAGTGAGAAGCTGTTAATTTGAAATTACAAACAGACACTTCATTTTTATTTATCTGCATGTGTACATTTTTCGGGATATAGTATCCTATGTCCTTCTCCTGATTTTAAGCTATCTCTCTACCAACTGTCAGCCAAATCGGTTCAGCCGTTCTTGAGTTATAAATAGTGTAACTAACACGACTTTCTTTTATATATATAGATTTACCGTACAATGAATAGGTAAATTTTATTAGCAAAACCAATCAAATACATTGAAAACGGAAAAATGTATGAAAATTTAAAATATTAAAGTGTTTATTTCAAACAGATTACGAAAGTTAGTTTTACATATAATTTATATTCTATAAAAATTTGTAGATTACAAAAAAAAAATTTTTCGTTAAAAAGAGTTTTTAATGTGATACTGTCAACAAATCCATAAAACAAAATTAAAAGTAAAAAGCCACTGACATTAAACAATGACAACCGCGACAAGCCGATGGTTTGTCAACCCTAGCACAGGCGGGGTGCGACCCCAGCACACTGCGGTCTTTCGGACCGCAATCTCGAAACAAGCGACTTTCGACACGCATGACACAACCCTCCAAATTATATTTTATTGCGTGGTTTTTGAACCTTGAGATATATCTCATGACTTCAAATCAAAAATTGATCAAAAAAAATATTTTTTCTAATTTTCGGATACTTATTTCAAACTGGCTGTGCCTATAAATAGCAAATTTTATATCTACCGGTGAAAGTTCTTTTAAAATCGGTCCAGACGTTTCGTAGATTAGCCGGAACAAACGGAAAGACAAACAGAGATTTTTTTTTAAATTGTCTTTTATATTTCAGTGCCGTAAATACTTTCATATATATTTAGTAAAAAAGCCGTTATTTTGGAATTACGAAAAGACACTTCAATTTTATTTATCTGTATAGAGTATAGATAAAGAAAGTACAGCTTGGACTATGGATACCGTAGATATAATGCTTTATTTTTTTTTCTTACAAAACATCAAAACACAGCTTCAGGTGCTCGTCACATAAAATGTAAAACGAGAAAATCTGATCCGTCACACCTAGTGTATCATATATAGTGCAATTGTTGCAAAAGCTTGATAGAGTTACCAAAACGCCGGTTCATTTCAAGTAAGATTTAAGTAGGTACTATAACATAATTTGGTTCATTTGAAATTTCTGAACACTTAACTCAGGAATCGAATAAATTTGTGGCATATTCGAGTCATCGGATTTATTCGTAACTTGTGCATTTTTGCCACCCTTAGGGTGCGAATAAATCGTATCTGCACACGCGTCACTAGAGCACCGACACGACACTTTGACACTCCCACACAAAACCACCAATCAACGGGATTTCAAACCATACCTTAATATGGGACCAAAGAGCAATTATACGACTTTTGTTAAACCAGTATTATTAAAATAAAAATTAAATGTATATAATTATAATATAGCTTTTATGTCGTTCATCGAAGGGCGAATGTAAGCTATAACCAAAACAAAAACCACGAAACCAATGATCAAAGTAACCCTACACTGCACACGCGTCAAAACGACCGCCGGAGAAAATTACAACTTTTTATTTACACGTAATTACGACGAAGACAAAAAAACGTGTCATTATTTTTGCCAGGCATTAAACGCGGCCGTCAAACGAGCGATTAACTTATAAATCCAACGTAATTGCAGGCTGACAGATGTCGCTGGCGGCGCCGCCACCGAATTGCGCCAGCGCACACTTTATTATAATTTTGCTCTGTCAAAGAGTACCGCCTACATTGAGTTCAGCATCTTAAAGAAGTTCTGTAATTAACATTACTGGAAATCAGTTTATATGGACTTTTTCAAATGCTTGATAATTTACGGGTACAATAGTCTCAAATGTTAAACTTTTAGTACCTAATAAAAAAAAGTAAGTATAAAAACGGTTAACGCGTCAGATAGTATCTTGGCAACCATTAATCCAATTATTTTAAGTTGTTGTTTTATGGTGAAGCTGAAATTGTTGCTATAAAAACATTTAAGTCGGTGACAATCAAACAATTACCAAGAACGAAAAGCAACAAAAAACAAGTCTCTAGTGTAAAGCATTTTTTAAATGTATTTTTTTTTATTTGTTAATCTTTAAGAATATAAGATACATAATTATTAATATCCGATTTAATATTAATATTCGATAAAATATTATGAAAATCAAAAGTACGGGATTCTAAAAACAACAGAGTTCCGATCCCTATTTCATAATCGAGTTAATAACTATTCAAAAATCCCAAAAGTGAATATGATACGAGGTGGCGGGCCTTAATTAATTTGTCCCTGTACCGAACTGCATATTGATGTGGTCGGTGCGGCCACCTCGTTATGTCGCGGTCAGTATTAACAAGCTGCCGCTGGAGGGTTGAATTTCTGCTGTACCGTGTTCTCTGTTTGTATTTTTTGAAAAGAACATTGGTATCGAAAGGTTTTAAGTGTTTTTTTTTAATCATTATGATACAAGCTCAGGACACGGAATATACTTTCCGAAAAAAAATATTTGACAAAAATGGTCTTTAACCTAAAATAATTACTTAAGGAGCCGTGGTGGCCTCGGGGTTAGAGCATTCGCCTGCTACGCTAGCGACGCAAGTTCGAATCCCAGCGAGGCCTGTACCAATGAGTTTTTCTAAAAACTTATGTACAGTGATTTCACACCATGTGCTTTACGGTGATGGAAAACATCGTGAGGAAACCTGCATATGTCTGAGAAGTAATTCAAAGACGTATGTAGACGTAAGTGCCTGAGACGGCGATGGACTCACCATCTGTCACGTTGGCACTTAATCATATTCGGTGAAATGTGGGTGTTGATGTTACAACACCTCTGCTTAACCCTTCGGGGACCCTTCTGGGATGGCGTGAGCATATATATAATAATTACTTGTTTTTTCTTTACAGCTTCAGGCCGATTTTGAAACTTTTCTATAGTTTTTCACGTATCGAAATTACCTTAGTTATGCAACCATAATTTCTAAACTCCCAATAATTTCTTGGTTCGAGGTTCTAAACTAATCAGATTCGTCCTCCTACATGTTCCTAGTCTCCTAGTACATGGAGACCACGGATGACGTCACAGTCTCCCTCCGTGCTTTTAATGAGCAAACAAGATTGCTCAAACACGGAGGACACGCGATGTCTCCTATGGTCTGCTGGTTTCCTGGTATTTGCATTTTGAATTTCACTTTCATCATCACTCAAAACTTTTGATGTTTGATTCATTATCCTATTAACAAAATATTTTGTGTTTTGATAAGTCTTTTGATCTTAATGTTTTTATTTGATAGAGCTAATATGCTGTAAGATTTTTTATGGTCCTTAGTTACTGTCTCAAAATTCAAAATATCTTTATTTGATTAGACTTCTTACAAAGTACTTTCAAATCGTCAGAAGGACACAAAACATACATTATACATGATTATAAATGTATGTTACGTTACGACTGGGTTCGGAAGGTAGCTTTTGTTGAGAAGGGAGCTGGTCATCTCAAGCTACATTTAGTACTAACTTTTTGTTTAATTTTCTTGTGTTTTTCCTGTTTTTTGTATTACTCAATATAGTAAAGTTTTTTTTTACACATTAATTACTGAGTTTCTTGGCAGGTTCTTCTCAGCAAAAGCAACCTTCCGAACCTAGCGGTAGCATGTATAATCTTGTATAATCGTGTCTGACGATATGTTTGAATTTGAATTTGAAGAACAGTTAATTCAACAATTACTCTTCAATATTGTTTGACGCCTCGATATAATATTTAATCGAATATTATAGATTCAGACTACAAGTAAGGTACTTCATATTTATGCTTTGACTTTACTATAGCTAATATTTTTTTATTTGTTAATTTTTTTGTAAGATGAATAATTTTGAGCTAAACATTTAAAATGAGACTTTATATCAAAGAGATAAGTTCTATATCGACTTGATCCCTTAGTGAAATAACGTTATGTCGTTAGAGACGTCACCTCACGCGCCGGTGCAAGTAATTAGTACCGCGAACGTGGAACGAGAAAACTAAATCAATTTAATAATTTTCACCGAGCATAACCCTTCGAACGCGGATGTCGTAATGTAACAAACGATTCATGACATCTGCTGGTATTGCTCGCGACAATTACGAGAATCAGAAAAAGAACATGAGATTTTTTTATGATTTTTTTCCACTTACTATATACAGTTTTGTTTTTTTTATTAAGCCGTGATGTTAAGAAGCCGTGGTAGCCTCGAGGTTTGAGCAAGTTCGAATCCCAGCGGGGCCCGTACCAATGAGTTTTTCTAAAAAACTTATGTACAGTGATTTCACACCACGTGCTTTACGGTGAAGGAAAACATCGTGAGAAAACCTGCATATGTCTGAGAAGTAATTCAAACTCGTATGTATAGTGCCTGAGACGGCGATAGACTCAGCATCTGTCACGTTGGCACTTAATCACCTTCGGTGAAAAGTGGATGTTGTTATTACAACACCTCTGCCTACCCCTTCGGGGAATACAGACGTGAGCATATGTATGTACTTTTTTATTATTCAAATCTTTAATATCTTAACTTAATAAAATAATTTCAATTACATACAAAATACTGTATTATTTACCAGTAAAATAATATATTTGTGTAAGCCTTACATTTATTGCAAAAATATGAATTTCCACTTGCAAACATCTCTATGATCAAAATAATTATAACCCGTCAACCCTCGACAGTTGGCCAAACATAGCCCGCGGGGACCCGCGTCTTTTTATCGGCGGGGGACCGCAAATTTCTATTTGCATATCTGTGCGCTCATAAATCTCCGTTTCACTTATTAGCCCTTCCCTTGTGGGGCTGATCTGACCCACGGCGGCATTGCAGGGTTAGGTAGTGTTTTGTTGGTGTTAATTTATTTTACAAGAAGGAGGAATCAAGAGTGCTTTTTAAATGGAGAAGATTACAGAAAAATAAAACATTATTATGAGGAAATATTTGTTTGTTTTTAATGAATAGGCTCCGAAATTACTAGACAAATTAAAACAATAAATCTTAACGATAATGCTACATTAACTTTAAGTATTATATTTGCTATCATTGACTATATCTTCAATCGAGATTAACTAGGGATTTATAATTAATTTATAACACGCGGGTAAACTTTTGCACCGAAGCTAGTATCATATATATTTTTTTGCATAATCAATACAATTTCAATGTCAATCTATCTTACTGGCTGGAAAACCTCCATTTTAAATAAGAAGGCAAGCAGTGTGGGTTCCTGTAGTAAGGTAAGGCACTGTGCTAACTATAGTCAGACCCATTCGTCTTGCATAGCAATTCAATTCGTTATACTAACATTGTCGTGCTAGACACCCTTGGTGTTGCTTTTATAGTCTACAAGAATATGCAACAGTTAAGGTGCCAACACTTTGCAGCATACAAAAAAAAAAAAAAAATTTTACAGCACGTCAACAGAAAAAAAATCATTCTTAATTAAAAAAAAGAAATATAAGAAATAATGTTAATACTTACATGTCTATGGTCTGACTGGTACACCCCTGTGATTCTCCTCCAATTGTTAGTGACATTTAGCTAGTGGTCGGGTTACTATGGGTGAAATTGTGCTCAGAACAGAAAATAATGTGGTTAGTATTGTGTTATAACAGTGATTAAAAGTTTCCGACACCGACAGTAACCACCACCTTTGAACCAAAAAGAAAAAAGCCATGCATAGAGCATCTCAGACTAATATAAATATAGAATAAAGCTTTAAAAAACATAGTAAATAAAAAGAAAAATAATCATAATAAATATTATAAGCGATACATGCATTTTTATTTTTACTGAAATGTATACATCAATACCTAAAATATGCGAATGGTATTTAATTCCACTAGGAGATAAAAATTTCAGAATGCACATTACACACTCACTTAGGCTACTATTAAAAAAAATGTCCCGCGGGCCAAACCGTAGAGCACAGCTAGAGTGAAAATAATAAATAAGGATTTAATATGCCTGAATTTACCGTGGTTTTTTTTTAAATTTCAAGCTTAAGACATACATTTGATTTGTTTTAGCGTATAGTATATGCTACGAGTACCTACGTCCTATGTTACAGACAAAACTAGATTTAATTACGTTAACCGTAGCAAAGCTTCCGTGACAATATCGTGACTGATAATTCTCTCGTTACGTGATTGACTAAAATTCGTCACGATATTTTTAAGGCAGAACAGACCAATTTATGACTGCGAATTTGGGGAGTTCAAGAATGATATCACATTTCAAAATTGGCAACCGACCGACCCATCCAGGTCACGTATTCTTTTCACATTCAAAAAATTTAATCAAATTAAAATTTGCCTATAGAAAGTTTATGACAACGATTAAAATCCTTGAAAATACGACTATAATATATTATAAAAGTATATTTATTTAAATCTTTCAATGACTTCCGAAACACTATTTAAGCAAAACCAACAAGAAACTTTATAACGATGTAGTCAAATTGCAAATATACCTTTCGAAACCGTTATACATACATATATATGTTAATTAATTAAACCGATACAATCGGATCTCAGCCGCATCATATATCACGACGGGAACGCCCAATACACCGCCTACGTTATGTTCCGATGTATATCTTCGAACAAAATCTATCTATTGTAGTTACGAAGTTATACCACGATTGCAGCGAAGGGGTTAAATAATACTCAATTATCTTTAATATCTTAAAAATTTCGAATTTAATAAAATAAATGTAGTTTTATTTCGTTTTTTAAGAAACTTAAATTTTTTAAGAAAATTTGTTTGTTTTTATATGTACCTATACATAAATACTCAATGAATTCTACAGTAGGATTTGGATAAAGAGCCATGGTGGCCTTGAGGTTTGAGCAGTCGCCTGCTACGCAAGCGGCGCAAGTTCGAATCCCAACGGGGCCTGTTTCACACCACGTGCTTTACGGTGAAGGAAAACATCGTGAGGAAAACCGCATGTTTCTGAGAAGTAATTCAATGACGTATGTAAAGTGTCTGTCACGTTGGCACTTAATCATCTTTGGTGAAAAGAGGGCGTTGTTATTGCAACACCTCTGCCTACCTCTTCGGGGATTACAGGCGTGAGCATATGTATGTATGTTGGATTTGGATTTCAATAGGTACGTGGAGAACCACAGTTAGAATTTAGATCATTTTTAATATAAAATAGTCTTTAGTCTATATCACTACATATGACCTTTAAATTGACTTCTGCCGTATCGAAAAAGAAATCATTTTCAGTCAATGATTTTTATAGCATCAGACTTGACCGCCTACATAATGATATTTCTCAAACAATTGGTACCAGGCGGTCACCGTCGAAAGTGCACTGTTAAGGAGCAAAATATTCCCATTGTAAATATACCCCTCCTATCCCTCTAAATGCCGTAGCCTCAAGGGTCAAGTAATACTGGTCTTATAAATTCGCGGGCGGTTGGTTTCTTTATGCGACACATTTAAAGTGAAATATACTTTGAGACTATAGTAATAGGGTAGTTTATTATTGTACGGTGAGATGTCCAGTATATCAATTTCAACATAGGCACGGTGACAGAATGGACGTGATACGAATGACAATTTAAGGACCTCTCAGAGATATTTAACTTAAAGAGAATATTTTGTTTATAGAATAATAGAAAAACAGAAGGCGTTGTAAAAATGTCCAAACAATGAATTTAATTTTATTTTGGGCAAAATTTTTTTTGTAAAAATTTTTTTTAATTTTTTACAGTAAATTTCCAAATTCAAACTCAGTCATTACACGAGTCGCTAAGCAAACTGCTCGTTTGAAATCGGATTAATTGAGCAATAAAAAATTCTTTTCCGTTCGCTCGGATATCTTAAAAATACTTGGAGGGTAGAATACAGTTCATTTCACGCGTTTTATTTTATATATTGTGGGGCAGTGTGGGTACCAATAAATCTTGCGGAAGAAATATTTTTTTGTTCGACGAAAATGGTTTCCTCTTGTTTTCTGGCGGGGAAGTAGTTTTAGTATGCGGGTGATGTTTTCACTCTGTTATTAATGTCTCGTCTTATTGTAGGGGAATTTAATGTTACTTTAATCGTTGTTCTTAAATATGGTATACAAAACCACTTTTGAATACGTTTCAAATACAGGAATTCGGGCAGTAAGGCTTTCCTAAGCATTAAAATTTATCAAAGTATTTATTTTTTGATTTAATGTAAATTTTTAGTTACTTTGTTTTGTATATACATTAAGATTTCGAATATTAAACAGACGGGAAGAAACAAAATACTAATATGTGACTTGTATTTTTTATTAAGATTTTTCTCATTCTAAATATACATTTTGTTCCCAGCTCTGCTGTCGGTCTTAAAAGAAAACCTCTTTTCTTTCAAGTGCCCTGAGGCCAGTAAATAAAAGCCACTAAATCTTCCATTTACCATAAAGGATAGAGACAAATGGCGGGTTCTTTATTCATTCCAGGGGTTGGGGGGGATAAATCACTGCCCTTGTCAATAGCACGGCCAACTTGGACCCAAGAATATTTGGCCAGCGTTCAAATTAATTTAAATGTCGGGCTAAAATTGTTCTAGAAGTCCAGGGGCCTTACCATAAGCTCTAACTGCATCATAATTCCACTGTGTGACAGTGACAGACTTATACACGTCATATAAATCTGTCTCATGATAAGAGTTAAACTATCATGGCAATAAGAGGCTATGGTAGGGTCCCAGGACCAGTAGAAAAAGTATAATCCACAGACTTCATGAAATGACGTTAATCAGTCATATGTCTTTCCTATACATTCTGTATCGTTTCTACAAGCGCAAGCGCTAGAGAATGTTACTTTGAGATATAAGAGAATCGCCTTCGTAATTGAAAGAGTGTATATCTGTCTACACATCTCATAGTAGGTGAATATATAAAAAGAAAAAAATATAGGTTAAGTTTAATGACAATCCTTCGTTGGTCTAAAGAAATATAGGCTATATTTTGTGCCCTTACTCCCACGGGAACGGAATCTACGGGTGAAACTGCGTGACGTTAGCTAGTCTAAATATATATAACTCAAAGGTGACTGACTGACATAGTGATCTATCAATGCATAGCCCAAACCACTGGACGGATCGGGCTGAAATTTGGCATGCAGGTAGATGAAAGGATTTGATTCATTCTACCCCCAAGGGGATAAGATAGGGGATGAAAGTTTGTATGAAACTTTGTCAATTTTAAACCGATATATTATATAAAACTTTATATACGCGGGTAAAACCGTGGGGCACAGCTAGTTAAATATAAGTAGAATGAACTAATATCAAGAAAACATAAAAAAATACTCTGAATTTTTAAATTTTGGTTTATTACTCTACGCCAAGAATATAAATATAGTGAAAGACATGCAAATAAATTCAGAAGTTAATATGTAAAAAATGTTGGCCATAAACATAAATATAAACATTTTCTCGTTA
Organism: Watsonalla binaria; assembly: GCA_929442735.1. NCBI lineage: Eukaryota > Metazoa > Arthropoda > Insecta > Lepidoptera > Drepanidae > Watsonalla > Watsonalla binaria. The sequence goes on from OV838932.1 coordinate 8,441,343, forward strand.
ACGTCAGACCACCCATGGTATTAAATCTATATCTATACAGATAAATAAAATTGAAGTATTTGCTTGTAAGTTCGAAATTATACCTTTTTACTAAATGCATAATACTGATATAGAAAAACCAATATTTAAAATTTTGCTCTGTTTGTTCCGGGTAATCTCTGAAACGGCTCACTAGCAGATACCTAATTTTACAAGGAGTAAGCTTAGGCTACTACATAATATATAAAAAATATTAGGGTTCCGCGGGTCACCCATGAAATTAAGTCTACGCGGGAAAAACGGCGAGGCAAATCTGGTATAAAATAAATATAAATAGTGAAAACAATAATAATTATAAATACCTTATTAATTTAATTACAGTTTTAAACGATAGGCCTTAAAAATGCATTTTCGGGACCTACAGATTGTTTCAAATCAAATAGTTTTTTTTATTATTTTGTATTTCGAGTTTTTTATTTGATTTTATTTCTGTTGAAATGTAGGGGCTACGTCAAGTTTAATAATAGAGAGAGATAATTTAATCACCGGACTGTAACTTCTGGCATTAATGTTATGTTTTATGATTAATTTAAATATTATAACGACAAAAAGATTACTATTTATTTCTCCAAATAAAAACCATTTAATAACCACCATAATGTTAATCTGTTTGTTTTATTGGACAATCATAAAACAGGCTTAAGGTGGTCTTTTAAAAATACATAAAAAATAATTGAGCTATATTTCTCACCTTTTAAAATACAAAGCTATTAGGTACTTAAGAACTCCCTAATTCAAATTAGCTCCCATTAAAAAAAAGGGAACAACGAAAATCTGAGTTATACGTGAATTTATTACTCTAAAGGTGTAAAACTTTTTACGACACATATTATATAACTAGCTGTGTACCGCGGTTTCATTTTTTTTTTTACGATATGGTCTCTCCCAGTTGGTAGGGGGGAGTTACATCCACTGCTTAACCGGACTAAAGGCCGCGACCCAAGGCCCTCCAGCCTAGCTTGAATTCCGCGGTTAACTTAACTTAACTAAAGTAAACTTGATTTTATGGGTGGCAAAATTTCATGGCACCCTATTTTTAATATCAGACCGACAGACGGACAGACAGATACAATTAGAAAAAAATATATTTTGTTGAAAGTACCATACGCATATGCATTTAGTGAAAAGCTGTTAATTTGGAATTACAAACAGACACGTCAATTTTATTTATGTGTATAGATTTTGGAGAAAATTACGTTTATTGCTTATTAATGATTATGTTGCTCTATGCTAATACGTAATGTAATGATAGATAAGTGATAATAATACGTGACGGGTCATTAATTATACCAAAATAGTGACAGTCTTAGCTTTTAAATTAATCGGAATTCCATCCTATGTTAGAGAGAACCGTTTGTTCGAATGAATTAATTCAACGAGGCATATTATTAGTTCTTGTATATTTTTATAGATAGTAATAGCTGTTGCCAAAGGTATTAAAGATAATAAAATATATATAAAAAAAAAATTAATTGCTTTCAAAAAAAAAAATTTTTTTTTGATTACTTTATGTTCAAAGTGTTTAGGTACCATATCTTATCTACTGGGCCAAAGATAAATAGGTAGGTAGGTATTTAGTTGAAAAAAAAACACGAACTATTTATAATACACATTTCTATATCCATAAAGCCTCATAAATCCCCTTCTAACCTCAATAATTTGTCAATAAATCAATTTCTTGAAATCACTGTGGGCCACACAATCTCTTAGGCTGTTATAAATAACGTGTGCGGCACGACAAAGTAAAATGTTGCCAGCACGTAAAAAGTGTCGAGGGTGCATATAAGATTAGGCTTTTAGCCAAAAGTACGTTTTCACACTATTACTGGAAGTAATATTGATATGCCCGTATAATGTTTGTTTGTGACGCAATTTTTTTATCATAAAGTTGCGAAGACTTTGTACTTCAAAGATAACTCTTATGATTACTTCAGTTAAGTAATCAAAGTAAGGTGTTGTAGAAAATCTATTAAATCCTTGTTCATATGCTTACGCCTGTATTCCCCGAAGGGGTAGGCAGAGGTGTTGTAACTACACCCACTTTTCACCGAAGATGATTAAGTGCCAAAATGACAAATGGCGAGTCCATCGCCGTCTCAGACACTTTACATACGTCAGTGAATTACTTCTCAGAAATATGCAGGTTTCCTCACGATGTTTTCCTTCACCGTAAGTGGTGTGAAATCACTGTGCATAAGTTATTTAGAAAAAATCATTGGTATAGGTCCCGCTGGGATTCGAACTTACGTCGCTTGCGTAGCAGGCGACTGCTCAAACCTCACGGCCACCACGGCTCTATTTTTTTTTCTACTCTACTTTTTCAATTAATGTTGTTTAAATAGTCTCAAATTAAAGTTGAAATATCAGTATTCATCTTATAAAGCGCCTCCACCAGTCTTCCAGATGACCAAAAAATAATCATCAGAAGCGAATTAACTTGAGGGTCTCTAATCGTTTATAAATCACCCATTTTATAAAGAAAATTTGCAATAACTCTAAACATGAAGTAAAAACGTACTGTAATGGTGCTGGCTTTAATCATGGACGTAAATATTACGCTTTAATTGACTCGTTGTGAAATGCATCAGTCCTGTGCTATGTGTGGGGCGAGATATGAGCGGTAGCGGGCACGGATGGGCGCGAGCGGGCTCGCATGCGCGGGAGCGGGGACGCACGGTTATTTATAGGCGCCGTCATAAGAGTGACTATCTTGAATGTGAAGTAGTAATTTTATGAGTCTGTCTCTGTCTATCTGTATAGCGCAACACGAATAAAATACATGCGCAGTTTCCGCCATTATTTGCGTTGAACGATCATAGTTCGTGACGGCACCTGTATGAGGCATGGAATAAGAGCTTAGTCATGAATTAAGGGATCAGTTATCAATGCTGATTACAATTCAGTTAATACAAAGAAAACAATGGAATCTTTACGACTGATTCGTCTGTTTTAATATTTCATTAATTATTTTGATTCTTTTTGTAGGGTTGTTAAAAAATTAATAACGATAACGAATTCATTGCGTATTGAAATATAATATTTGTTACGTAGCTATAATGTAGCTGTCGGAAAATTTGCTTCTATTTTATATCTACTTTTACAGGGTTTTTAAGGTTATCAGTTTCATGTATTCATACGCTCCTTGACACTTGCAATATAAATATCAAAGTAAAGTACCTGGCAGCTTTTGACTTGTAACAAACCCATCACGAGAGCTTCTAGACAGAGCCAGTGCGGCATGCCTGCTAGCCGACACAAATTTATAGGTAAAAGTTCGCGACCGAACAACCGGTCCTCGCCTACTCCCAGCTCAATCTCAGCCATAACCCCAAGGAAAAAGGCTCTAAATCCAATAACACATACTGAACCTTATCGGATACTTTCTTAATTGTACTCCTAACAACCAACCGTGGGAATCTTGACCTTATTACGAGAACAGCTAAGTTGAGTTTGAATCGATCGGTTTTCTCGGCCTTGCCGCCGGTGGATCGCTCTCACCTTAGGTTCACGTGTGAATCTACATTAACCTGCCGCGTTGCGATGCGCGTCAGGTGTACCGCTTGCTTTGTTTGTTGACGACTTTTTCAATCGGCAGTGTAAACAGATCGAGAGATAGATATTGGGCGTAATTCTTAATGTGGAGTTATGTTTATTCATATTAGGTCACGCCTCAGTCTTTGTTGTCGATGAACAAAATGTTTGAACTTTGAGACTTTCGAACTTAAATTACCTACTTCGGAGTTTTCTTAGTCTATATTCTAAGATTTCTTAGTAAATGCAGTTAAGATATATCAAACGGGTCTGTAATTTGAAGCACTCGAGCTAACGAGACAATTCTATTTAATGAAGTGGGAAAATGGTTTTGGTTTACTTTCCTAGTCAGGTTCTTGTTAATTGTTGCATGGAGGTAACACTTAATGGTTTACGCGCTTGACAACCTTCAAATCTGAATCTACTACAGGGTGACATTATGGTACCTTTTTTATACACGAATCCTCTTATTACCAAACATATTTATTTATCTATAGTTAATTATTACGGACATACCAATTACAATAATTAACATTGACATTTCAGAACGGTGATCTCATGCCTTATAAAATACACACTTATTAAATCGTGGATACTCTCGCATACTTAACCTCACAGAATCTCAAACACTCAGACAAAACATAGACTAAGATAGTCCATGGTTTAAAAATAGGTCCATCACTTTCTGTGATACGGACTTAAAAAGGGATGGATATACTTTTATTGCGAATGTAGTCAAGTCTTCGCTTACACTATGGTTTGCAATAGGGGGTTAGAGACGGTGGGTCTTTGTCCATACTAATATTATAAAGAGGTAAGATTTGTATGTGTGTTTGTAACGAATTGGCTCAAAATGTACAGGACCGATTTTAAAAATTGTTTCACTATTTTAATGCTACATTATCACTAGTTAATATAGGCTATATTTTATCTCCGTACTCCCACGGGAACTACGAAGGTGAAACCGCTTGATGTCACCTAGTAGTTAATAAATTACTATTTACAATGAAGTAAACTGCTCAAGTGCTATTTGAACAATGTGACCAATTAATTTACCGCAGGATCTACAAATGGAGACCACGAGGCGTATTCATCTTGTATGTAGTCCCATGGTATGTTTCGTATCGTATGACAAATGCATATACAACCGACGTTGATATAGCACGGGCTGGAGAGGTTCAGGTATTTGAGGTTGATCTATAGAGGTGTTCCATGAGCAATGCTCAGCGAATATAGTGAAACCTGACACTATTTTATTTAGTTCCGTGTTTAAGCTAAGTTAATGACTTTTGATAAAAAGAGCTGTGCCAAAACTGAGGCGTCCAAATTGTCATAATTCTAACCTTCTGCCTAGTTAGTCTTTATGAATGAAACTTTTTATTCGTTCGCTTTGTGAGCGCATATCGTTAATACTTTTAAAATAATTGAGCTTAGTAAAATCGAAGTGTGATTTTGTTTTTGGGTAAGCGAGATGAAGCTTCACCTTTAACCGAAGATAGATTTAGCTTATGGCGAGTCTGTGAGACGAGCTGTGTTGCAATGTAAAATAAAGTGAAGAATCCTGACACATGGCCTAGATGATATTTAAAGACATATTTTGCACAGTGCTGGAGACATCGGCGATGGACTCACTATCTGTTACCTCGTAGCACCCCTTTCCTCACACTTTCACCTACCCTGAATCATTCTGGGAAAAAGCAAGCAGAAAGGCGTAACCAGAGATTAGATTTTTCTAAATAGTGGTAAGAATGGTACAGAGTGACGATTTAGGCGTTAAAGTCTATTAGACCTCTAGCCTTCCTCCTCAGTTGCTATCCTGTTTTATATTACTTTTTGACAAGTGACAAATTGTTTTGTGAGTGCATTACATATCTATAATTTTAATTTCATTGAATACATCTGGAACATTTTACCAATACATCTTCGTATAACATCTCATATATCAAATCTCCCATCCCACCCTACGAAGTGTATCTCACGCAGGTATTACTTAACATCCATGACTCGACTAATTACAACACAGGTACGTTGCTCGTACGATTTAACACCTGTCAACGTGCTCTGACAGACAGACGGACGCGGCGTGCGGTGGGTGCGCCGCGAGTCATGAGCGGTAGCGTGGACTATTTTTTAACAATACAAAAACATTAGCAACAAGTTACTTCAGTTACAAGATTCAGTGAGACGAAAAAGGTTTTTGTAAGTTATGTATTGATAGCTTAATAAGTTAAGTCAGGAGAAGTCTTTCTAGTTAGCGAATCTCTTGATCTTAACTCTCGTACGTCAATGGCAGTCAAAGACGAGACAAAGAGAACTCGATTTTCAAATATTATACTCTATTTTTAAATAATAATATATTTCAACAATAGAAAAATGAATTCTTACCTGCCAGTGCTTTCATAAAATTGTATGTAATAACGACAGTTGCATTTTATTACATTTATTTTTACCATAAGTTCATAAATTAGACCACATTAAAATACAAAACGATAAATACGGGCACTATGCACTGATCTAAAGGAGATAATGTTGTTTTTTTGAGTAATTAAGATTGAACTATTCATACACTAATGTTGGATAATATTTGTTGATCGAGATGGGCGATATTGTTCACTAATCTAGATCAGTTGTAAGATTTTGTTCGTAACGTGTTGTGAAATTTATTTAAATTGAAAGCTTATGTAAGTTGGTGTTGGTGAATTTACAAGTAGAGATCTACTTTTAAACTCGACTCCTCTCCATTGTGTTCATCAAATGACAATACTTACACAACTATAACTTATTTTTTTATGTCGGAAGTTAAAATGAATGGTGAAAAAATACTAATTTATAAATTTTATTTTCTTCTTGTTTAATAATTTACTAATAATTATTGTTTTCAATAAAATTAAAAAGATAACAGCTTTAGACTGTCTCTCTCTAATATTCATACTTTGGGTCTGATCTTCATGTGCATAGATTATGTATGAATAAATCTAAAAATTGCGCTATTAAATTTCATAAATTCATTATTTTGAATATAAATTTGCAATGGACATTGTCAAACAGACAAACATGCCACTAGGAATTTATAGATAAAAAACTATCCTTAACAAACATTGTTAGTAGAAGATTTCCTAAAGACCAAATATATTCGATTTATTTGCAATTCTGTTTCGATACTAAATATTCGTGACAAATGCAATATCGATAGGAGAAACGATACGGTACTCAATAAACGTGCATTCGATAGATTAGATCGATATCGACGATGTAACTTATGAACCTAGATATCCCAGTGGGGATAAAAGGGAATACTGCTTTCGTACGCTATCTATGTTTATCAGAAATGAAATAATCGGAGATAGTAAAATTACATATGTTTTATTTTTGGTCGACTGCGACCGAGTTTTTCTATCAAACACAAACAAACATTTAGTCCTAAGCATGTGATTTTTTTACTGAAAGTATATAATATTATACTTGTATATTTCAGTGTGATTAAAAGCTTGAAAATATTTCCTTCACTGGGTGGTCAAACAAAAATACTTGGGATCTTGAAATGCACCAATGTTAAGCTAAGTTAATTTTACATTTACCCCAAAGATGCAATTGTTAAAAATTATTCCTCTTCTCTGAACGGGGTAAGTCGAAAATTTATATAAAGTTACAGTTCATTTATTTAGAAAACAGGGTGCATTGACCTCGGGGTCATTGGAACATCGTGCGTTTTTTTAACTGTCTATATAATGTCGTAACATTACTTTGTAAAATACTGGAGGAAATTACAAGGGTTACATGCGCGACGTGAGATGAAATTTAAATAAATGTTGCCAGTTTTGTAGTAGTTGCAATAAGAAAACAACTGTAATTGTTAGCTAGGTTTAGGTATTTCTAAAAATATATATATATATTTATAACGTACATAAACATATGAATGTTCGTTTTATGTATCGATTAAAATGGATTAAAATGTGCTAAAATCAACACGTTATTTAGTTACAACATAAAAGACCGTAATGTAGTCCAATAAAAAAGGTATAAAATTTTATGTTTTCCATATTATGTATAATCATCTAAAACAAAATTATAAATTAAAATTCTTAAAAACATCGCGAAAGTTGATATCAAAATTCCAACATTCATTTACTGTATTTTCACCTTTACGTCTTAGAAAATAAAGGTTAAAATTTAAGAAAGCGTTGCTAGAAACGTATAGGGGTTGGTTGAAAACTGGCGGTGTCCTGATAAGGCAAATTTGAATAATTACTTGCTGCATTAAGAGTTTCTAAGATGAATGTGACAGCGTATACCGCCTCATGAAATAATTAATTAATAATATACAAGCGGTAAATTATGTGGGGCTCATGAATTCCATAAATCTGTATACAAATTTTCTTTTACCACTGCTATCATAATTATTACAGTCTTGTCACAATAATGGTGATTGCTTTTATAGTGCCTAAACATAAATTAAGCTTTATAACAAGAATCACTCGGTCGATAATCAAGTGTAGTAATTCTATTTCCGATTATATTCGTTTATACTCATTTATATCATGATTTCAATCAAATCTGATAGTGCGTGACACAAAAATACAAAAAAAGTATTCCCTGTAATTTTCCAATTACCCCTCAACTACCAATTAAGCCCCGCATTTAACCTAAAACCTTGCCATATACATCGAAGATATCTTAACACCCGTGGTCGCACATTAAAATTCATCCCATGACAACGTAAGGGCCAGTTTAAACATTACCTACCGCTTAGATCCCGCCGATAACCATTAGGATCCCTTAATTTGTGCACAGGGCCTTCACCTCTCCCTTCCGTATCCCTTTGCAGATCGTTAAAGGAAGTAAAGTGGCTAGACGGGGCTAGTGGAACATGTTAACATTTGTACCCGTTTTGTGTATATTTTCACCCCATAAAGTCATATTGGGAGCATAGTTTTTTACCGTTAACATAATAATATAAAACATAATTTTATGATGATAAAGTGCTGTTTGAGAGACTTTTTAATAACTGCTAAGTACCTTTCAAAGCTCACAGACATTCCTGTCTTCAATTCAAAGGTTTGTTTGTCAAACGTAGACTGTAAAGTACACGAATAGGAATACCTTTGCAAATAAATGTATACTAAAGACTTCGTTTGTTTCAAAAGTAACAGTATCTTCCAGTAACCACACCCCTGCCACAGAGTAGTGTAATGTCGCTAAATCCCTTGTTAGTTTGTCGTTATATCGACGGTATTCTAATGTGGTCACAGATTGAATATCTTACTGATTTGTTGCCTTCCTGGGTAAGTTTGCTTAGGCCTGTTTAAGGGCTATCCGATCCGTAACTATTGTTGTTAGTGCAGATTTCAGTTAATGAATCGCTGTTTTGGGTGGTAATGGGTGTTTTGTTGACGGCCATTGCTGTGAACGTAATGTATGACTATGTAAGTTTTCTTATTTTGTTAATAATTAGTACTAATAATAACTAAGGAGATGGATTTTTTTTAATTATTCAAATTCAAATTCAAGTCCAAAAATATCTTTATTCGATTAGACTTTTTACAAAGTACTTTCAAATCATCAGAAAGACACGATTATATAGGATTATACATGCTACCGCCAGGTTCGGATGGTTGTTTTTACTGAGAAGAACCTGGCAAGAAACTCAGTAATTACTCTTTTAAAAAAATAATTTTACAGCTTTTAGTAATACAATATAAATCATGAAAAATATATGTAAGCCCATGGACGTTCCAGTGCAACAAAAGTCGATATAAAAAAAAATTTAAACTAAAAATAAGTACTACGAATAATTGTGTAGCTTGAGATGTCCAGCCAGTATAGTTGTATCTACAATTGACCGCAATCTCACATGGTGGAAAGTGATGATATAAATACGCGTTCTAATGTCGACAACGCTTAAATACGAGTATGTACAAAATCTATACTTGAGGTACTGAATTGTATACAATATATAGACAACAGAACTTTGCAATGTTCGAGTCTGCAAAAACTTATCTCTCAAAAACACTGTACTTTAATAACTATTGCACCCTAATAACATATTCCACTATAATGTTGTGTGATTACTGTGTTTAGTGTTTAGTGTTGTAATCACGGGGTCGGCAGACCTCTGTAAACAATGCTGAGTGTGTAATGTGCAACCATTCTCATTGACCCCCTGATTGGTTTAATCTGAGCTTGTGGCGTGAATCGTTAACTAGTTGTTGTATTATTTGACTTGTGACCTGATTCTGAATTAATGCAAATAAAAACGATATGTATATAAGGCGAATATAATATATATAAGGCGAATATACCTACCTACCATACCTATATGTTTTACAAGATCGATTTTACTAAAAGTTGTTACAGGAGTCGTAACGAGCTTTGAGCGCTCAGCAAACGCAGCGGAGAGACATGAGCATGAAAGAAAGAGAGAAAGAAAGGAATAGAAAATACGAACAAACTGAATAGTAATTCAAATTCAAATATGTTTACTCAACTTAAAAAATAACAACAGCGTATTAGGTCAGCACTCAAAGCTCACTCCTGTCCAGCTTTGACCCAAAAGACGAATATTGGGTTGCTTAATAACGTTGATAAAGTCGCAAGAGGAGTTAATATACATATGTGCAAACCTTTCCAGGAGTGGCCCTGATTACCAATGGGTGTTATTAATCCTCTTCTATTCCTATATCAGTGGCGATTGAAGTGTTACAATACCAACTTTTCACCGAAAACGATTCGGTGCCAACGTGACATATGGCGAATCAAACGCCGTTTAAGACAACGTGTTAGAATTTACTGTCGGAGCATTATGAAAATTTTATATATATCTTCCCTGACAAGATTCTCTACTTTAAACATCGGAAATGTTCGTGCACATTCGTGCGAGATCGCCTTACAATCCACTTCACCTGACTTCACTCAAGTGGCCAGTCTCATTGTCTTGCAGCCAAAGTTGCCAGATAACACACAATGAGCACCCAACATTGGATTGAAAAGGCTTTAACGTCAAATAGATAGGCGGGTGTATGGGTTTCGGACGATTGTTTCGGGTTCGAAGAAAGATGGCTTTGATGGTTTAAAGTGAAGGTACTGTCCGAGATTGTATACAACTTTCGTGGGTTTTGTTATGTTATCATTAAGTATATTGAGCCTTGAGGTTTGCGCAGTCGCTAAGCAAGCGACGCAAGTTCGAAACCCAGCGGGGCCTGTACCAATGAGTTTTTCTAAAAACAACTTATGTAAAGTGCTTTACGGTGAAGGAAAACATGCATATTTCTGAGAAGTAATTCAATGACGTATGTAAAATGTCTGAGACGTGACAGACGGCGATGGACTCACCATCTGTCACGTTGACACTTAATCATCTTCGGTGAACAGTGGGTGTTGTGATTACAACACCTCTGCCTACCCCTTCGGGGAATAGATGCGTGAGCATATGTATGTATGTATGTATATTTAACTTGAAGAAAATATGATCATTTATAAACAATTTAACTATGACGAAGGCGAAGTTACGCGTAATTTTTGATATTACATAAAAATCTCCCAACCATATGATTGAAAAAAAAAACTGTTAGTAAATGCACATGGTTTTGATACTGCTTAATTTTTTGTAGTAAATTTATATCTGTCAAATAAATTTTTTTTTACTTAATCTGGGAATATTTTTCAAAACTATATTGTACTCGTATCTATGCAACGAACAACCATATATTATAATTAAACCCTCACACGTCCTCGTGTGATACGAACTGACACGTAATTCAATTAATGGTGGCCACCCCAAGTGGTTCACAAACACCGTCTAAAAAGTTATCCCGATCCCTATTTGCATATCCTACGCACTAATGTTTGATGTACGTTGCAACACTTGCAGAAACAGGTATGTGGATTTAAAAAAAACATATTCGTTTATGAATACTAATTATTAATATGAATTTGGATTGATTTGTGAGCGTAAAGCTGATTAAGTATATTTGAGTGCATCTCAAAAATTATAATTAAATTATATATATATATATTAGAAGTGCCAACATGACAGAGGGTGAGTCCATCGCCGTTTCAGGTACTATACATACGTCTTTAAATTACTTCTCAGACATACGCAGACTTACTCACGATGTTTTCCATCACCGTAAAGCACGTGGTGTGAGATCACCGCACATAAGTTTTTAGCTAAACTCATTGGTACAGGCCTCGTAGCAGGCGACTGCTCAAACCTCAAGGCCATCACGGGTCTCATTAATATAGAGTATTTTACTAAATTGGTTATATATACATACATGTATTACAGCAGTTTATATTATTTGTAGTATAGCGTTACACTATACCCAAATTTAACGACACAGATAGATACAAATATACTAATATCAGGTGTCTACTTAATAGTTAATAATTTCATCCTACGCGTCTCATTCATATCTATTAAACAGTTTAATGTTTCAATATAGCACCATGTTTACTACGACTTAGTGCGTTATGTTTACGATTTGAAACTTCTTTAAATTGTATTTTAAATTTAATATTTTTGAAAAGAGTAATTACTGAGTTTCTTGCCAGGTTCTTTTCAGTAAAAGCAACCCTCCAAACCTGGCGGTAGCATGTATAATACTGTACTTTGTAAAAGTCTAATCGAATAAAGATATTTTTGACTTTTGACTTTGACTTAACGTCACACAGATCTAGATCTAGATAGGAACACCATTTTATTACTTACCAACAAAGATTTGATCAATAATAAATTATTTTATAACTCAGATATCAACTGTGTTAAGTGTTTTACCAATATTAAGCAATCATGTATATTTTATATAGTTATATGATTAAAAACCGTGATGGTCGTGGGGTTGACGCATGTTCGAGTCCCAGCGGGGCCTGTACCAAGTACCTGTACCACTAAGAAGTGACTCAAAGACGTATGTATAGCGCCCGAGATATGCATATGAATGTATGTTCTTTGTTTAGGTATAGCACATTTTTCTAGTCAGAGATTCATTACACATAGAATGTATACTAACTGGTAGTGGAAAGAGTAAAGATTTCAATGTTTACCATTTTTTATAATTACTTAATATATGTAATAAATTTATTCAAAATTACTTAACCGATTTAAAAAAAAAATTGCTAAATGAATGCTACGTTATCACTGAGTAGCATATTGTTAATAGTGTTAAACTAGTTAATGTGTGATTAGTGATTTTAGCGACACTATTTCAGTTACTTAATTTTCCTGTGTAACTATCAGAAAATACATACATATGCTCACGCCTGTATTCCCCGAAGGGGTAGGCAGAGGTGTTGTAATAACAACACCCACTTTCCCCGAAGATTAAGTGCCAACGTGACAGATCGTGAGTCCATCGCCGTCTCAGACACTTTACAAACGTCATTGAATTACTTCTCAGAAATATGCAGGTTTCCTCACGATGTTTAAAACAGAAAATGAATTATTTGATTTAAACAACACCAATTCACAAGCACGACGTGAAAGCCACCTATCGTTTTCGTCAGCCATTATGGAAGGAAGTGAGTTTGTTACTCTATAGTCAGTTATTACACAGGATAATATAGGCTTAACTGCCTTTAAAACATTATAAGTACCCTATTTACTAAACTAATAATTATTATAAATATAATTTCGCTGTAACAGTTTAACTAGACGTTAATAATCCTCATAGTCTGATAGCTACTTGTTAAAATAAAGTGCCCCGGCAAAGTGTGGGGGGGCACCGGTGCGATCTATCAGAGTACCCGGAGTCCCCCCTGAGCACTGAGGATGGCCACCGGGGGATTTTAGTGCGGTAAGAATCCCACATACCCCGACGTGCCTCTCCCAGGGCGGTCGGGGACCTTTTGAAGGTTTCCCCCTAGTCAATAAAAAAAAAACTTGACTATGGGATCTTAGAAGTCTATGGTACGCAAAGAAGGCGTCATCCTGGTATTTTGTACGAATAGTGCAGTATTGTAGGGACATTCACTAGTATATATTAATGTTTTAAAAGTAATGAATAGCTGTGATTTGTATAATATGTGTGTAGATGTGTATAATAAGCAGTAGGTATATAGCGAAAAATTTTCATAATTTTTTTTACACTGCTTGTTACCAACCTGTGGATCTTTCAATGAACTGAATTAATAATATGTTTTTGTTATTTAATATTGTTTTATTCCTTATAATGTTACATTACTTGCGATGCTATAAATGCAGGTGTTGATACACCAGGAAGAAGTATTTAGCTTAAAAAATTAAATAATATCTAAATAGACCTATCTATACATATAAATAAAATTGAAGCGTCTGCTGGTACTGACAAAAAATAAGTTTTTAATTTTTTCTCTGTCTGCCTGTTTGTTCCGGGTAATCTCTGAAACGGGTGGACCGATTTTGTCGGGCTTTCACTGGTAGATAGCTAATGTTACAAGGAGTAACATAGACTACTATTAATTAAAAAAAACATTGTTCCGCGAGAATGAAATTAAATCTACGCGAGTGAAACTGCAGGGCAAGGCTAGTTTATAAATTAAAAGTCAACACTTTGTAAAAAAATATCCAGTTGCCGTGTTATCCCACAAGATAGCGGCGCGTGAGGGTTAAAGATTAGGTGAGCCGCGACGCCGATAAACAACATCTGTGACCGCAACCCTTCGCATTGTCTCGGTCGAAGCGACCCCTGATCACTATGGGTTCACCATTCTCATTAGTTTTTTTTGTGTTGATTTTTGTAAAAACAAAGAAATATGTGTTGATAAAATAATTAAATAACACAATTTTATAAGATGAGTATGATTAATCAAACTGTCACAGTTTCAAAATTCTGTGAAAATATTTTACAGTCAAATCAATCTACGCATTTAGTTATAAGTAGATGTACTAGATTTTTAGTTATGTTAATTTTTATCGACATTTGTGCATTGGAACATTCTCCATGAGCTTACGTTTCTTAAATTATTTATTTTGTATTCTTTAAATTGGATAATATTTTTGAAAAGAGTAAGTTTGAAAGGAGTTTTTGGCGTTTAGACTTTTACCTAGGACCTTATGTAACCTTAGGCTAACGAGCTTTAAAATAAAGAACACAATTTCTTATAATATAATTCTGTAAGGTTTCGATTGACGTCGGCATAAAAATTAATCTGTTTACTATAAGGTCTTTGGCAAACAATGGCCGATAAAATATTCAATATAATTTCAGTTTACGCTCGCTGCACTACGCTGTGTCCGATCGGATTATATTTATAATAATATTATAAAAATGTCCACTAAAATAAATTATATTTTATTGACCTTTACCCTGTATTTGCTTACGAAAGTATAAAGACTCACGTCTCTTGTGACATTATACGTAAGTGCAACATGTCTAACTATGTGATGTATTATATAATAATCTAGCTCCGGTTTCACCCGCGCAGATTTAATTTCATTCCGACGTAACCCTAAACGTTTATTTAATTAAATGTAGCCTAAGTTACTCCTTGTAGCAGTAGCTATCTGCCAGTGAAAGTCCCGTTAAAGTCTGTTCAGCCAGTTTGATGATTAGCCGGAACGAACAGACAGAGAAAAAATTTTTTTTTATTTGTTATATCAGTATCGTATAAACTTTCATATGCATTTTTGATAAGCTGTTATTTTGGAATTACAAACAGACATTTCAATTTTATTTATCTGTATAGATTATTGGGTATGTGCGGCGTATCCTTTTCCCATCTAGACATATAATTAACATATTCGCATTGTTAATTAGCAACTTTTGGAAACATAGCGTTGTCTGGGTCGTGTGTCTCTACGAATGAGTCAATATAACGGTTGTCGTTTAACCAACAACATTATATTTGAATATAAACGAAAATACGAGGCGAAAAAAAAATTAAGTGCTACTCGGCAATAATTAATTAAAGCTATCATCTATAGATATACATACAGATAAATAAAATTAAAGTGTCTGTTTATAATTCCAAAATAACAGCTTTTTACAAAATGTGTATGAAAGTATATACAGTAGTGACTTAAAAAAAAAAATCAAGAAAATTTTGTGACGGCTGGACTGAATTTAACGAAACATTCACTGGCAGATAGTAAATGTTGCACGGAGTAAATTAGGCTGCTTATATTCACAAAAATCATTTAATCTACGCGGGTGAAACCGCAGGGCACGGCTAGTGAGCCAATATAACGGTGGTCGCTTAACCAACACCAATTATATTTGCAAGTTAATGAAAATACGAGACGAACAAAAATTTATTGCTACTCGGCAATAATTAATTAAAGCTATCATGTAACATTATAATTTAGTCGTCAGCTAATTAATATTGATTAACATTTCATCTGTGAATGTTTTTTTTATTCTATATTGGCGGACATGTCATAGATATTAATAGAAATTAATGTTATTCTGTCAACGCGAAGATCCAAAGATAAGGTTTTTTTATCTTGCATTTTGAAATCATTTATGTTCAAAACAAGAACGGAAAAGAAATGAGTGTCTGTATGTACTACCAAATTTACTACCAAAAACAGTTTTACTAAATGCACGTATATACGGTACAGATATTAAAAAATCTATATTTAAACTTTTTCTTTGTCTTTCATTCTGTTTGTTCCGCGTAATATCTGAAAACACTGGCCCGATTTTAACGAGAGTTTCACTGTCAGACTACTGATGCTATACAGAGTAATATAGGCAACTTTTATAAAAGAAAAAAACATTAGAATTCCGCGGGCTACCTATGAAATTAAGCTTACGCGAGTAAAACGGCGGGCTACAGCTAGTCTCTAATATAATATTTTTATAATTATCAGTTAATTATATTTTTCTGAAATGTCAACACATATCGCACCAAAGAAAGATAAGTGCCAATTACTTTTTTTTGGAAATAATAATCAAAGATCGTTTGAATTTATAACTGAGGCAGTAATTATTTAATTATATTGCCAGTTTTCAGGTTTTACGTTTTTGGTTGTGTATTGTCGATAATGGTATTAAAAGGGAATATTTTTTTATACTTTTTGAAAACTGCGCATAGAAATAATGTTTTATATAATTATTTTCGCAAATTGTTGAGTTGAGACCCTATCGTTCTGAGTGTGAACAAAAAAGTGACCTTTATGAAAAGTTACAGTTTACAGGTAAAATAGTGACATATTTGATTCCACTGGCTGATTACATACATACATATGCTCACGTCTGTATTCCCCGAAGGGGTAGGCAGAGGTGTTGTAATCACAACACACACTTTTCACCGAAGATGATTAAGTGCCAACGTGACAGATGGTGAGTCCATGGCCGTCTCAGACACTTTACATACGTCATTGAATTACTTCTCAGAAATATGCAGGTTTCCTCACGATGTTTTCCTTCACCGCACGTGGTGTGACATAACTGTACATAAGTTTTTTTAGAAAAACTCATTGGTTTATTATAATTCGAATATATTTTCCTATTTTAATATAAATAAAGTGTGTTCGAATGATATATTTAAATGAGTTGTCCCTCCAGATAAGGCCAGTAGCACGTGTTATTGTAACCCTACCGATGTCATCAGATAAACGGAGACGAACTGCCCCGCACACTTATCGCGGGTAAAATTCCATACATCAATTTGTGAGGGTTAATCCTTGGGCATTACAAATTAAACTTTACCGCTAGGAGTTTTAAGTTAAAACTCTTTTGTTAATTACAAATTTAAGAATTGAGGGTGAAAGTTTTTGTGGAGTTTTTAAAACTTGTTTCATTTAAATAGTAATAGTAAAGTTTGACGAAAAATATAATTTCACATTTTGGATAGCAAAAAAATACATACATACATACATATGCTCACGCCTGTATCCAATGGGGGTAGGCAGAGACCACCGTTTGCCACATGCTACGATCCTTACTTATTTCGCTTCATCCACATTCATGCATCTCCTCATACACTTTCTTCGGTTACGAGTGCTCTGAATATGACATTTCTGAAAAATACTATTAATTTACTTAAATATTTAAGAACGTAGGTTCAATATTTCCGAAGTAACTTAGGTATCTACACCACGTGCTTTACGGTGAAGGAATATATCGACAAAGACGTATGGACCCTCTGTCACGTTGACACGTTGTTACAACACCTCTGCTTACCCCTTCAGGGACCCTTCTGGGATGGCGTGAGGATATTTTTTATATTTACTGATCCATAATTGGTAGTTTTATAACACTCCAACTTGGGGTTGCGTACAATGACTTTTATGAATTTTGGTAATGTAATTTTTCCATCCGTGTTTTGCAACAGGATGTGACCTGTGGATTGGGCACGCATGTGCGACGTTTTATTAATATCTCAGAGGGCCCCTATTGTGTCATAATGTTAATTCTCTATCGATACAAGGGGATATTTCTATATCTATGTAAAAGTGTGAAATTGAGTGCCGCAAATTTTGAACACCCTTCTTGCAAAACTCGAAGGCCCGAAACGGCAAGTAACGCTAAATTCACTTCGATGTTATTCGTGCGAAGGTACCATGTATCCGACATTTCAATTTCAAAACCCAATAGTCATACCATCTCCATACATCTTGACCACAAAACCACACGTCGGCTCCGAATAAACCAATTACATACCCAACAACCACGTCCATTACACGCCAACTGCACTTATTGTTTCCAAAACTCTATACTCACGCGTCAACGGACACGATAGGCTTAGAAATATGCGACAGCTATACAATTTGCAAGTAATCCAACCACAATGGGATGGTGATTGGAAGATACGGTCAGTCTACAAAAAGCGAGTGTATCATTTTTGGTCGGTTTAACAATAACGCAAATTTTCTTCGTGTAAAGTTATTATTGGATTTCGACAGTCACGCCACGTGACAGAATAACATTACAATTAGGTCCACGTGAACATTACATGGGTTAAGAATAGTTCCAAATTTCAATTCGCATTCGAAATTAGATATTTGTGAACACGCCATCCCAGTAGGGTCCCCGAAGGGGTAAGCAGAGGTGCTGCAAGAACAACACCCACATTTCACTGAATATGATTATGTGCCAACGTGACTTCTCAGACATATGCAGATTTCCTTCACCGTGGTGTGAAATCACTGGTAAAGACCCCGCTGGGATTCGAACTTGCGTCTCCTGTGTAGCAGGTGACTGTTCGAACCCCAAGGTCACCACAGTACCTCTCAATTCTAAATTCGAATATAAAATGAAGAGACATTTTTATAGTTGGTAATGTTTTTTTCATATCATTTTTATTTTTATCTATGGCAATCGTAGCAGACTGAATATAGAATATTTTGAACAAAACATGAGCATTTACATTTAAATATTGTAGGAAAACAAGCGAATACAGAACAGTGGGTATAGTTAAATATCGGTTGCGGTAGCGTATAGGAAGATGGTTTAAGTTATAAGAGATCTGTACCAATACTTGATGTGAATCTTATCATATCTAAACAGACAATTCTTGTATATAATATATATATATATATATATATATATATATATATATATATATACTAGCTGAGCCCTTATATTTCTATGAGAAAAACAATTTAAATGTAAAATATTTATTCCGTTTACGCCCTGGTAAGGCACTTATGAACGTCGAAAATTTACCACCGGTTCGGATACTAGCTTTCTGAGAAGAACCGGCAAGAATATAAATTAAAGTAGTCTAAGTTACTCCTTGTAACATTATATATCTGCCACTGAAAGTTCCGTTAAAATCGGCCCAGCCGTTTCAGAGATTACAGGCAGACAGGATGAGACAGACAAACTAGCAGGTTTTTTTTTTTATTTGTTAATTTTATTTCAGTACCGTATATAATTTCATATGTATATAGTAAAAAGCTGTTATTTTGGAATTATCAATAGACACTTAAATTTTATTTATCTGTATACTGCATAGATTTTTTAATTATGTTTTCTGTATAAAGCGTGTTTTTAATGGAATAATGGAATAAAGTTATCAAATTAGCGTATTGTCTCTCTGACCTTTTACGGAGTCGGTTACAAACACACATACAGATATACAAAGGAAGCTAATATAAAATGTACTAATATATAATATCAACTTAGACCATACAATCTCGGAACGCAAGGGACTGGGTCCCGCCGCGCCGGTCCAACACTTTTTCAAAATCGTGACTCGCCCTGTAGCTTCGTCGTCACGACCTGGGTACCGTTACTCAGACCCAGACCTACTCCTCACTCACATGGACAATAGCATACGAGCAAATGGGATAGACATATGTCTAGTAGGTTGTTCTTAAAGCACTGAAGAATCCTAACCCGTAGCTGGGTGCCCTTTACGACGTAAATATTAAACGATTGGGTTCAAACTTGAATTTGGAATTATACATTTCTATACGCTTTTTAACACACACATATTACAAAAATATAATGCATTTTTTAAATTTAGAACACAAAATGTGGTTTGACTTTCCAAATTTAAAATATTATTTTTTTAAATTGCCGTTAGTATTTTTATAAATTGTGATCTATATAATATAATAAAGGTGAAAAATTTGTTTGTTTGGACTTGAGCGCTCTAATCTCAGGAACTACTAGTACGATTTGAAAAATGATTTTTGTGTTAGATAACCTATTTATCGAGAAAGGCTATAAGCTATACCTACGTCATCACTATAAGACCAATCGTGGTTTAAAGTTAGCATTTAGCACACGGACAAAGTCGCGGGCAGTAGCTAGTTTTATGACAAAAACAGGTGGAAATAAACGACATTGGTAAGTACGTGACTTTGAATTAAATAGATTGAATACAATACAATTTTATTGATAGGCTTTATTAGCAATGTGCATCGTCAATGGCCATTGACATGTTCTGTAACCGTTGTAAGTGTTTCGATCTTCATACATATGCCGTAATACAAAGCCTTCTACAATAATTATATAAAGGCATCACTCACTATACATCTACACATCGCCCTGACCTTATCCCATACATTGTTTATAAGTAGATGTACTAGATTTTTAGTTATGTTAATTTTTATCGACATTTGTGCATTGGAACATTGTCCATGAGCTTACGTTTTTTAAATTATTTATTTTGTATTCTTTAAATTGTATAATATTTTTGAAAAGAGTAATTACTGAGTTTCTTGCCAGGTTCTTCTCAGTAAAAGCAACCTTCCGAACCTGGCGGTAGCATGTATAATCCTGTATAATTATGTCATTCTGACGATTTGAAAGTGCTTTGTAAAAAGTCTAATCGAATAAAGATACTTTTGACTTTGACTTTGACTTTGTTGGGGTCGCCACTTGATTCAACCCGATGTGGCTGATCACCTGATTTTTATACGAAGCGACTGCCATCTGACCTTCGCAACCCCTTTAACGAGGAAAATCTGTGATCTGAGTTAAACCAGTTGTCAGACTATTTTAGGCCTCCGACTGACCTGTAACAATTGCCAAAGATGATAAATTGGCATCTATACAGATAAATAAAATTGAAGTGTCTGTAATTCCAAATTATCAGCTTTTCACTAAATGTATATGAAAGTATAAAGGGTACGGAAATGAAAAAAACTATTTTTCTCTGTCTGTCTGTCTGTCTGTTTGTTCCGGCTAATCTCCAAAATGGCTTTACTGATTTTAGCGCGACTTTTGCTGGCGAAAAGCTAATGTTACAAGGAGTAACTAAAGCTACTTTTATTTTTAATAAAGTGTCTATTAAGGTTCTGCGGGTGAAACTGCGGGGCACAGCTAGTTTATCATAAACAGTCAATTGACATTAAATACTCATTAATAAAAGTTGCAACATTAAGAGTAAAAAAAAATATTCAAAATGTTCTGCGAATGTTTCTGATCCCGCCATAAACTGACCTACATCACTATTTATACGAAATCGAATTTTAAAAATATTTAACCCTCTACTCACCTTTGGTGGGCAAATGTGATCAGGTATTAAATAACCGTTATAAGCATGCTATTTCGTTATAACTGTTACTAACAAATTACCGAGATAATGTTATAAAATTGTGGGTATTCTAAATTTGATTTGTGACGTCAAGTTAATTTTATTAACATTTGACATTTGTTATATCAGAGGAATGTAGTGTTTTAGCATAATGGTATTAACGTGACAACATTATCTACACTGCTATTATAAAGAGGAAAGATTTGTATTTTTGTGTGTGTGTTTGTTATGCATTAACTCAAAAACTACTGTGCCGATTTCAAAAATTCTTTCACCATTGGAAAGCTACATCATCGGCGAGTAACATAGGCTTAATTTTATCCCTGTACTCCTACGGGAACGGGACTACGTGGGTGAAATCGCGTGACGTCTGCTAGTATTATATAAAACTAAATCTACGCGGGTGAAACCGTGGGGCACTGCTAATCTATTATATGCTATTAATTTATGCTAACATCAAATAATACTTAAGCACTATAAAATGCTTTCAAGCTAAAAGTAATAAAATACCTAGTTCCATTATCACCTTGCAATGTTATACGTTATTTTGTATTCTGTCTGATGCAATACAACAACCACTTTTCTCAACGTTTTTAAGTACTAAGGCCTTAGCACTAAATAATTAACTTGTATTTACATACATATGCTCACGCCTGTATTCCCCGAAGGGGTAGGCATAGGTGTTGCAATAACAATACCCACTTTTCACCGAACATGATTAAGTGGCAACAGATGGTGAGTCTATCGCCGTCTCAGGCACTATACAATGCATCTCTGAATTACTTCGCAGACATATCCAGGTACAACCAGGTCACCGAAAAAAACGTGGTGTGAAATCACTGCACATAAGTTTTTAGAAAAACTCATTGGTACAGGCCCCGCTGGGATCCAACTTGCTCAAAGCTCACTACCATGGGTCTTCTATTTATATAATGCTTTAAGTATTTATAATACGAATAGGAACCTTAAATTTCCTTACATTGTTTTAACTATATTATATGTATATTTTTCGGACAATCATTCCAATACAATGTAAGAATGAGGCCAATTTTTATAATAAATTAATGCATCAACAATAAAACGATCAAACTGCCATTCGAATCGAATTCCTAGGCATTGTTAAGCATTTAATAAATACTTTCCATTTAGTTCCATTCAAAAATAAAATAAACAAGCCTTGCTACAACAAAATTATTTGGTCACGCAAACCCACAAATGAGCATGCATAATCTGTTAATTGTTTGATTGCCCGTACCTACCTGTTTGTAAAAGCAGTTATTTTTATTAGGCGATTAAATAGCGTTATCTTACGTATCGATTACATAGATATTAATTTTTAAATTGTCCAAACAGTTTAGTGTTGAGTTCCAAACCGCTTATTAATTTGAATATGGAACGTTTATTTTTAGAAATAAAAAAGCGCCGCTTTTTGAGTGATGTGCTTATAATCGAACGTTTCAATAATGGAATCACTTTGACGTGCGTGCTTTCATTAACGTATCAATCCACGATAATCCAACTGACGTACAAAGTTAGCGACTATTATACAGTCAGGTGAAGTTGGTATGACGGAGAAAGTTGGCCAGCGCGGATAAAACTACATTTATTAGTGTTGCATATTCATCGTACCCCTGGGCACATCCACCTAGCCAGTTTATGAAGACCTCGTGGTATATGTATGGTAGCTCCTGGCTTACAGTGATTGTGTACGGGGTGAGAGGCGTGGGGGACCAACGTAAGCTGGACGCTTCAGGTACTTGTAACTAGTTTTATATTCTGTTTAGTATCCAGTGACAGTGTTGTGTTAGGATGTTCATAATGTCTGGGATAACGTTTTCTACCCTTTGTTTATGGAGAAATGCAAAAACAATACCATACACAACGTATTAAATTAACGGACCTTAAAAAAAAAAGTGCATTCCAAATTCGAATTCGTTTCAAAATTTGCATGCGTCAAAATGTGAGGTTACAGGCAACTAGAACCGCGGTCCCAGTCGCCTGATAGCAGAGGCTAATAAAATTACAAGTGGTCCCACTTGACTGATAATAAAAATGTATCAAAACGAATCAGGCATCTGGGACCACGGTTCAAGTTAGCTAGTGCTCCCAATCGCCTGCCTCCAAAATGCAATTGATAATTCAAAAACAATGGAACACATTCTAAATAACCCTCCGACGCTCGTATTGTCAGAAGCGTCTCGCCGGGTCCCTTAGACCAATATCCGACATCCGTCAATCAAACCGGTCGTTGTCTAGCAACTTTACGCATTCAACACTTTACTGCCTAGACTTGGGTATTGGTAACTGTGACGCTCAAATTATGTGCAAATTAAAGATGACGTTACACGAGTTCTTAGTTTGAATTGCGCGAGTTTCATACTTAAGTTATTGGTCGTAAGATTACATAATGAATGTAGCTACGAGAGTTTCCATAAACATACTACAATACCAATGGTGTTTGTGTGAAGCATTTTCGCTTACCAATAAAAAGTCTATAAATTATAAAAATATATATTGATGTATTTGTTAGCTATGGGAGTCCTTTAAGTACAATACTAATAATACAAAAACACCGAAAAATTTAAAAATATATATATATATATATTATATATCCCTAAAATGTATACCTACGGGTCAGATTGGGGACCATTAATAATTATATCGCAATTAAAATCGTCGCGTCTGTGTGTGCTACATTCGCGTGGACAATGTATGCCCGAGTGTCGGTGAGTTGTCGGAAACTGTCGCGACGTCTGACGTCTAGCGTCAGATTAGCACACGGTGTCCTACCATACTGTGTGAAATTAGAAATATATGTGTATAGAATTTTATTCCTTACCTATCTTTACCTGTAAACAATGTATAAGGTCTAGACTTTTAAGCCACACTTTTCTGGCGCAGAGACAAATTTAACAAAAAAAAAAAACAGTAAGAAATATACTGTGGCAAAAAAAGCCTCTACATTTGTCTGTTTTTAACAAGTTATTCGCCATTTTCCTAAACTATACTCACTAATAACACCGCAACATCCTTTACCAAACTACATATATATATGTTATAAGGGAGGTATTATACCCACATTACGCTACTGATATTTAAAGTCACATTTAAATGGAATTAACCATAGTATGTTCATTAATAATTAGATTCGATTTTACCATAAACAGGCTGTATGTATCTGTTACGTTAGATTGACATCGTTATGGTAAAAAAAACCATAAATATAGTGGCTTTATCAGAAAAAACAAATGAATTTCATTCAACACTCAAAAACTTCAAAGATAAATATAAGATATCTCCGTAAATATGCACTTTAAAATAATTAAAAGTTATATAAAATGATCCTGGAATCAAAATAAACTCTATTTATTGAGTAATAAAATCGATATTCGCGTGAGCCAAATGAAACTGGCATTGCTAGAAAACGAAAGTATATTGCTGTTTTAAGCTGCTATTAAACGACTATCAGTTGTATAATGGCGAATTACCCTTCCTCAAGTCGTACAAACGCATTATAGTGATAGCTAACTATACAGCTGGTAGGAGAATTAGCTATGTTTAACGGTGAATAAACCGCTTAACCTATTTTGGAAAATTACTTATTATAAGTGCCGTCATGAGTTATGAGCGCTGACCTTGAAATCTCATCCATTTTAGTCTGTCTTTGTCTGCATGGTGCGACGCGAGTAAAATATATGCAGTTACCCTTACCACCAGGGCACTACTAGAGTACTACCATGACCTCTTATTGCCATGATAAACTCTTATTATGAGACAGATGTATATGACGTGTATACGTCTGTCACTGTCACACAGTACAACTAAGGAGGCAATAAGAGGTTATGGTAAGGTCTTTGTTCGTACTAGCGACCCGCCCGCACTTCACTTCGCGTGTTAAAGAAAACGTTGACTTTTCTCAACTATCTATAAATATTAGGAGGAATAATTTTAGCTAAAGACCCACTGGAATTGAACTCCTACATGTTAATGATAGCCGGAAAATAGTTCAAAAGAATGATGCGTTCAAACTGACAAAATAATTATGTATGTAATGACTTCAATATAATTTATACTACATATATAATATATATTATAAACAATGCTACTGAATAAGATTAAGTACCAACGTGACAGATCGTGGGTCTAATTCCTTCTCAAAGGCAAGTCTCCTAAAAATATTTTCCTACAATTTGCAATAAACCTACCAAGAAGAGTCACATAAAAATATACTTACTTATTTTAAGTACAGAGACTATAATCCCTTAAAACAGCAATAACTTAAATTATTCCCGACTTATCGTCACTTGCATGAATTTAATGAGATCGAGTTAATGCTTAATAAATTAACCAACCATAAAATTAACTGGTCTACGATGACAGTTCGGTACGTTAAACTGTATTTAAGTTTGTTTAAAACCTCGGTCGTAAATCTGGAAGGTTTTAATGAGTATTACAAGCATGTGCCTTTCGCGTTATAAAAATAATTTAGGCTTAATCCTAAACATATTATTTATAGGCTTACTTGTTACCTACGAAAAATAAAACATAATAAAAGGTTATTATGTTGTAAATAATAATGTTTCATAATAATAATATATTTGTTACCTATACTTACGTAAAAATCAGCTTTCAAACATAGTTTTTAGAAATGAAAAAATCAATACTTACGAATTTTTAGGGAGATATAGTGAAAATAAAATGAAACTATATATTCGATAATAAATTACGCGCGTATATTCAATGAAACGTATTTTACACGAAATAAATAACTTAACTAAAAGCGCGATTAATTTACGCGTTCTTATCACAATAATTTCTACATTCTATTTTTTTATTTACATTATCACAAACGACTCGCGATCTCAGAAAGAGATAGATAATGGAACGGAACAATAAGTCGCCAACTCCCCGATGGTAGCCGAATGTAACCGAACGAAGAGAGAGAGTTATTATCCCATACGTATACGTATCTTACATTGTATTTTATCCTACGATACGCCTTAATACGTAAATACTTAATCCCCGCGATACGTCTTTGCTACCCAACACCTCTATTTCGATCCCAAATCCTCTTCTGACTTAGCGTCAACCCCCTTGATCTTTAAGGATCTTCCCATTGAAGTCCCAGATTTTAAACGGTGATGACGTGCTAGCCTCCATTCGGGGACTGCTGGTGTAATTAGCAGGCAGCCGCGGAGGAGTTGTTAAGAAGCTGCCGTAAGATAAAGAAGAGTTGACGCCAAGTGACGCGTCTAATGTTGAATAGTATCCCGAAGAAGCGGCGGAGGGCGGTGGCGCTGCCGGCTGCTGCGCACGTGTCACCTCAGTGTACGCGTCCAAGTGCGTCCTAACCAACACCAACAACTCCCCGTAATTAGCGACAGAGCCGGCAGCACCAGCCACCCTATAAAGCAGTAACCGCGCCTCCCCAAAAAGACTGTCCAAAATTTTACCTGTCGTGAAGAGGACGATCGCCTTCAGGCAGGAGTACTCGGCGGAGTCGACGTGGAGGGCTTTGAGCTTCTCCACTTGCTCCTGGAAGATCCTGATGTGGTCCATGAAGGCGACCACTCGGTCCGCCGCCATGGGGGAGGCGTGGAGCCCCGCGGCGGCGAGCAGAGGCGCCACGTGGAGAGGCATCGAGCATTGGGACGCGTTCAGGACGAACAGCTCCGACCACACGAGTCTCAAGAGCGCGACCTGGTCGGTCACTTGGAGGTCGGGGAAGAAGGGGATGTTCCTCGCCCATTCGACGGCGGAGAACAGTAATCTCGCAGCTAGTTCGCAGATGTTGTCTATGCCCATCACGTTGGTGGGCTGGACGCACTGGCCATACCGCGAGGTGGGGTAAGGCTCTGCTCGAAGCAGGAGGGAGATGTACGAGGAGAGGTAGGGGTGGCTGTTGAGGCCAGCTGCAGGGTCGCCGTTCGTTAACGCGAACTGACCAGGCAGTGCCAGCCCTGACGGCTGCGACGGAGGCACCCGCCCTCGCTGCACAGCTGAAACAACAGAAAAATAACATTATTTCAGGCATAAACTGGTATCTGGTATCAGGTATATCTGATCAGGTCCTGATAGGTTTATTACGCTTGAGAATTTAATAAATTCTTTACTAAATCAAGTCTACAGTTATTTTGACTCTTATTTAATTGGTATAATATTATAGTTCAAGTATTAAGTTACAATAGAGGAAGCTCATGGCACAGTTGCTGTTACGCATATCATTCGATCAGCGAAGTTAAGCAACCCTAACCCTAACCAGTAATTGGATGGATGACCGCCCGCGTTCCCTCCGTGCCTCGGAGAGCACTAGACAATTTATCATCTTTGTCAATCATCAGGGGTCAGTCGGAGGCCTAAAATAGTCTGACAACATGTTTAGCCCAGATCACAGATTTTCCTCGTTAAAGGGGTTGCGAAGGTCAGATGGCAGTCGCTTCGTATAAAAATCAGGTGATCAGCCACATCGGGTTGAATCAAGTGCCGACCCCAACAATGTATGGGATAAGGCCAGGGCGATGATGTTAAGTTTACAGTAGAAAATTCTTAACCCTGCTTATTAATTTAAAGTGGTAGTAGTTAAAGTGATAAGACTTGTCATCGAATGGTGTTGATATAATGTTTTTTCTGAATGTTTATTAAGGTCAATTTAGAAATAAATGGCAACATTTACATTGGCCTTATTAATTAGGAGAAATTATACGGCAATACTAAATAGACGTATCGAGATGTTATCGCAAACACGCAAAATTTAATTTGGCCATTAATTAACATATATCAGAAAATAATATTATAAACATTTTAAATATTCAATGAAAAATATTATTGGGGCCTTACCTATTATTGCCATCACAGATTGACAGCGATTATGAAACAGATGTATATGACGTATATAAGTCTGTCACTGTCACATAGACAAACTATCATGGCAATAACATCTTATAGTATAACTCCTTTGTTGGATAATAATAATTTATGTTACAAATTTATAATTTCCATCTTTTTCAATTCTCAATGGGCAGTAATTTTCCCAAATAAGTGTTTGATAAAATGCCGAATTTGCTGAATCTTTATCTAAATAACGACATTAGGCTCCGTCCATCCAAATATATCTTATTTCTATCATAAGGAAAGTCAAAAATATTTTGCATTACTTGGAAATCGAACCCTATATCAATCTAAAGTCAGTGGCTTTATCAGTAACTCATGTAAATGACAAATATAATGTATGATCACCAATTATTCCCAACAATTATTTAAATATATGTATGCACCGCAATCGATTTCTCGTTAAAAGCAATAATTTCAAAGCAATCTTATGTAATTAGAATCGATTATTTTCACAATTGATTGTAAATGTAAACATCGATTATCGATAAAACACTAGTACCGATTACTTAAAGAATGTTCAAATAAATATCGATTTGATCTTTTGATACTTGTCGTAATAATCGAATATGATTAAAAGCTAATGGATTTTCTTTTTTTTGTAACTTAATACTACTTGAAACATAATTTGAAAGCAAACCGTATTCTGTCAGCCACTTCATTTAGCAATTACGAATAATATAAAAAAAACTAAAATTAAATTTTCGGAAAAAGTTACAAACATACTGGCCATCTATATTTTACATTTAAAAAAAAGTTTGACATTTGACGCTGCTGGATCCTACATAAATGCACAGTATAAATGTAAGCTTACTAAATAGAATGGAATCTAGACCAAGTTTTTGAAATAAGAACGTTACTAGATCGAGCGTGAGTTTTTAAAATTTACTATCCATTTTCTATTCACTGTCGATTTGGCGATTTTTTCGAATAGGCTCACAAGAATGCATTCTTTGAGCAAAAACATTTAATTCCCATTGACAATTTTTTTTCTTAAACTGAATACCGTGACGAAAAACGTAAAAAGAGTAGATGTTGACACTCACGACATTTCTTTTTACAGGTGTTTAAGCCACACAAAAATTAAAAAAACGGTTTTTATTTCGTTATCATAGATTTGTGCAACTGTGGACTTTTTTGATTCTATAGTTTATGAAATACGTTACTTTTTCTTACAAGTCAAAGAAACATTTATTCAGCTGCTTAACTATATAATTAATTATTCAAAAATAAATAGGTACTATAAGTAGGTAGTGATTAAAAATAATGTTTGCTTGAAAATGAGATGTATCAATTGTACCGGTATAGAAAATAAATACCATAACAGTACATCAAATAGTTGGATAATCTATCATTCGTTAGACAGGTAAAAATTGGGCAGTTGTCTCAGCCCAACTCGACGGTCAATCGAGAAGTCGTGACGAGTCGAATCACCGATACGATCCGAGACGAATTGACGTGAAAACGCGGAATCGCGTCCAATCAACGCGCCACAAAAATGTATGACGCGCCAAGTATTCGAAGCGCGCGGCATTTTTTACCGCGCGACGCGAATGCTATAGCACGCGCTTCACTGCCTTTCTACGTAAAGAAATAAGCGTAAACAGGTTGTAAGTACTCTTTACTCGCAGCAGTTATACCGCATTCAGCCTCCTCAATTTTATATCATTACGCAATACAAAGCCTTTACACCATCATGCGTACAATATTGACATTTACATCCAGAATATCACGATATCAATCATAGGAATAACACGCACGAATTACATCAACAATTCAATTAAAGTGTTACATCGGCCCGGAATAATTCCGTTTGAATTAGAGTAATTGCGCGCGTGATTAGCCGGTTTGAGAGCGAATGTAGGACGGCGGTTCTCCCACGGCGCGTCGACACCTAGCCTAATAGCGCGTCATTACACTATCTGCCGATACATCTCCGGAGCGTCGGTATCCACGGTACATCACTATCTCTCATAATCGATGACCGCTCGGCGCGACTCCGGACAAAGCGATTGTTTGACCGCATTTGAAAACTAATTATCATTTTGAATTCCGAACACTAAACGTGGACTTTTTATTTTTTTTCTATTATGCTAATTTTTATATTTAATTTTAGAACACTGCGAGATTTGGTATGGAGGTCATAATGATATTCAATTCAGCGATGACTTCTCAGAAGTTCATAAGTGCCTTACCAGAGGCTCTACTGTGAGCTCATATTGCCATGATAGTTTGACTCACATTATGAAACAGATGTATATGACGTGTATACATCTATCACTGTCGCTCAGCTCAACTATCATTACAGTAAAACTTTAGGGTTGGGCCACAGGGTCTAAACTAAATAAATCAGTTTTTATAAATTATTAAGGCCCGGTAATTAAACCTAATTAGTTGACAGAATAAAATCTTCATAATATAAGTATTGCCATAATAATAATGTTTATGAATGAAAATTAATGTAAACGAGCGGACTTCCCGACGAGTTCCATTAGCAATGATTTAAACATAACTACGTCTCATTTGAGATTTCTCTCGTAACTCATTGATTTAAATTTAATCGGTCGACACCTACCGCGCATACCTCATACGATTATGTGGGAATTAGCAATATTTGTATTGTTAATTGATTGCCGCTAGATTGGACCGCTAATGTATTTTTGTATAATTAAATATATTTTGTTGAAAATTATGTAAATTTATAATCCATATATATCTATATTAAGTATGACATTTATTAGGGTTCATAGACAGGCAGTTGAAGCAATCTGCGGGAATATTTCTTATGATTTTGTTTTACAATAAATTTTTGAAGTGGGTGTTTGACACCGAGTGTAATGCTATTTGGCACCAACTTCAAAAATAAGTAATTTATTTCATATAATTTTATTTTTATTTTTGAAGACGATTTTAATTTAATTGTAAAAAAAATATTGCCAGTGATAACTCATTTAGGTGTAAAGCTCTCATCAATACGAATTAATCAATTTAAAAGTTATCATCGAAATCGGTTCACCAAAGTTCTGAGGTAACAAACCTAAAAAAACACATACAGTCGAATTGATAACCTTCTCCTTTTTTTGAAGTCGGTTAAAAAACGTCAACGCACAAAGAATGACATGTTCATGAAAAAGACATGAACGGGTTGTCACACAAACAAAATTGTCGTAAATTTATTAACATTATCATTATTTCTGGAATTACTATTTTGATATCAGTATAAAGGGATTTTAAACCTTCAAACCTTTTTAAACCAACATACAGACATATATATACGCACGCCTGTATTCCCCGAAGGGGTAGACAAGTGCTGTAATAACAACACCCACTTTTCACAGAACATGATTCAGTGTCAATTTGACGGATGGGTTCTTCTCAACAAAAGCAACCTTCCGAACCCGGTGGTAACATTTATAATCATGTATAATGTACTTTGTGTCCTTCTGACGATTTGAAAGTACTTTGTAAGAAGTCTAATCAAATAAAGATATTTTGAATTTTGAATTTTAATATCGCCGTCTCAGGCACTATACATACGTATGCAGGTTTCCTCACTATGTTTTCCTTCACCGTAAAGCACGTGGTGTAAAATCACTGCACATAAGTTTTTAGAAAAACTCATTGGTACAGGCACCGCTGGGATTCGAACTTGCGTTGCTTGCGTAGCAGGCGACTGCTCTAACCCTACAACCTTATTACAAGGCTAAGATAGTCCTTGATTTAAAAGTAAGAGTTTAGTCTAAGAGTCATTGATGTTATGATAACGGATTATTATAATAATTATATTAAATAAATAATTTTTATTTTGTATAGTTTTACATGAAAAGTAAGTGTAAATATTGATTATTTTATTCTCTATTAATCTAAAGCCTTGAAAAATAGTATAAGAGCCGTTAGCTAATTATTAAGTGTTTATTTAAGCCTAACGGACTATTAAATATGGCGCAATACAGCCACACCACGCACAGCCTATTTACGTGAATTGTACTATAAAAGGTACATTTACCACGAGCTTGTACGAAACATTTATTTAACAACTGCGGCGTTGCAAAGTGTTCTTTACTGCAAGGTGATAAGGTTTGAAAAGGTTGCAATTAAATAATTGCTCGTATGATCTTGACACACATCGAGTGGAGGAAACGATCAGATGTCTTTTATAACATCTATATTTTGTTAAGTTGTAGCCGTTTGTGTGTATTGCGTGTCAACTATGGCGGTTTTATACAGAGAAGGAAATATTTAATCCATATTAATATATATCTATACAAGTAAGAGCCGTCGTGGCCTTGAGGTTTGAGCAGTCGCCTACTAAAGTTATGTGCAGTGATTTCACACCACGTGCTTTACGGTGAAGGAAAACATCGTGAGGAAACCTGCATATTTCTGAGAAGTAATTCAATGACGTATGTAAAGTGTCTGAGACGGCGATGGACTCACCATCTGTCACGTTGGCACTTAATCATCTTCGGTGTAAAGTGGGTGTTGTGATTACAACACCTCTGCCTACCCCTTCGGGGAATACAGGCGTGAGCATATGTATGTATGTATTATTGTGTTATACTACGTTACACAGGAACGGGATAAAGTCCTATGTCCTTCGTCTGGTTCTAAGCTATCTCCCCACCAATTCTAATGTTACTAACACGACTTTCTGTAATGTATATATATCACGTATCATTAAAATAACGATCAGTGGTACGACGTGGAAATGAAAATTCCTTCTCGTATCACTGGTGGCACGAGAAGATAAATAGATATTAACAGCCTTTCACTAAATCTCCGTCTGTCTGTTTGTTCCGGCTAATCTCGGAAAGGTGTGGACCGATTTTGACTGGACTTTCAATAGCAGATACCTGATGTTACGATTTCACTAAAATTCGTAATAATAAAGTCAAAGTCAAAAGTGATTAATTTATTGGATATACATATAGCTAAAAACCTTCCTAGTCAAAAGTATCTTTATTCGATTAGACTTTTTACAAAGTACTTTCAAATCGTCAGAATGACATAATTATACAGGATTATACATGCTACCGCCAGGTTCGGAAGGTTGCTTTTACTGAGAAGAACCTGGCAAGAAACTCAGTAATTACTGTTTTCAAAAATATTATACCATTTAAAGAATACAAAATAAATAATTTAAGAATCGTAAGCTCATTGACAATGTTCCAATGCACAAATGTCGATAAAAATTAACATAACTAAAAATCTAGTACATCTACTTATAACTAAATGCGTAGCTTGAGATGACCAGCCCCCACAAGCAGCACCTTACACACAATATTACTAAGTACCGGCTTAGTTTTTTTTAATCCTTCGCAGGTAAAACCGCAAGGCACGGCTAGTAGTGTATAATATCTCAATGTGTATTGATATAGCTTTCAAACAATTTGTTTACAGTTGTCAAAGGACTCATTGTTTGAATTAATAACATTTTGTTTATATAAAAACAAATTTACATCAATCCGCGAGACAGTTTGACATCTCCATAGAGTGTAATCATTTTGTAATTAAATTATTATATATACGTGAATATGAAGTGTAGTGATAAATGTTTTCGACGTACATACATACATACGCTAACGCCTGTAGTCCCCGAATGGGTAGGCAGAGGTGCATAAATAACAATACCAACTTTTCACCGAAGATGATTAAATGCCAACGTGACAGATGGTGAGTCTATCGCCGTCTCAGTCAATATACATACGAATGCAGGTTTCCTCGTTTTACTTCACCGTAAGGAACGTGATGTGAAATCACTGCACATAAGTTTTAGAAAATCTCATTTGGTTTCAGGCCCCGCTGGAATCCGAACTTGCGTCACTTGCCTAGCAGGCTCAAACCTCACGACCACCACGACCCTAAATCTTGTCTAACTTATAAATACATTTTATTTTTTATTTTTTCTGTCTGTCTGTTTGTTTTGGCGGATTTTAACAGGACTTTCAATGTTTCAAGGAGTAACTTAGACTTAATTGGTATCTAAAAAAATATTGCGGTTCCGCGAGCATGAAGCTAGTACCAAATATAGTATAACAATGTTATCTCCCGTTATCAATTATATATCATTGAAATAACTCATCTGTCAGTCCGTTTAATACAACGAATGTCAGTCATAAGGATAAAACTAAACACGTCAATTTAGATGCTTCGCCTATGAGACCCTGATCTAATTGATACGATGAATCGATCATATCGAATAAATGTATCGATTCTCAGTACTTTATTCATTGGTAATTATTCGTTAATCATCTTAATTTAATAAAGATAGACTTCGTGATAGTGATAGAGACTTTATCTGTCATTTTGTCATGTAGTTATTTTCGTGTGATGGTGACACTTGTGAAGGTTGAAACACAAGGTTTAAATGAAGATAAGACCTTCATCATCAGCAATTTAAGAGTCGGACTCTTGTCGGTGTAATCGATGCAGCTCTTTCCATTTGTCTCTGTCCAGTGCCATCTCTTTGACCTCCATATACGTCGTGACAGACACCTTTTCATTAACTTGTCTCATGTATTGCCTTGGTCTTCCTCTCCCTCTCTTTCCTTACTCAGACTAAAACTATGTCCATCCCTTTTTAAATCCATGTAACAGAAAGAGATGGAGCAACTTTTAAACCAAGGACTATCTAAGCCTTTTTTTTGTAATTAAGGGATACAGTTTCAAATTTGATATTGCCGTGGTGGCCTTGAGGTTTGAGCAGTCGCCCGCTACGCCAGCGACGCGAGTTATAATCCCAGTCTGTAGCAATGTGTTTTTCTAAACAACTTATGTACAGTGATTTAACATCACATGCGGTGAAGGAAAACATCGTCATTCAAAGACCTATGTAGAGTGTCTGAGACGGCGATAGACTCACCATCTGTCACGTTGGCACTTTATTATATTCGGTGAAAAGTGGGTGTTGTTATTACAACACCTCTGTCTACACCTTCGGGGAATACAGGCGTGAGCATATGTATGTATGTATGTAGTTTCAAATTTGATATCCCAAGAATCTTAATAGACAAACGCATCGTATTTAACGAATGAGCTGTAAATTATAGGTACAAATATCAATATACGAAGCCAGCTTTAAGTGTATTAGATTAAAAAAAACTATGAAGCTTCCTACCACAGATAATATGTAAATTAATATCACCGACGAACGACCACCGAAAACTGTACATTAAACCAAATTTACGGCAAAACCGCAGGTGCTTTATCAACAAAACGTAAACAAACGGGTTTCAAATTAAGATCGATAGTAATACTATATATATTATCGATTTTATATCGAATACTTTACATAATCACGGAATCGAATTAAGCTAAGTATTTAGAAATCGGCCTCTACAGACACGCACGCAATGTTTTTTATTTTTATATTATAGCAGCATTGTTGAGAATTTGCATGTTTGATAGTTTAAGCCGGGAGGAGTCGCGGTTTGAATGCTGCTTGCTAGGAAGGGACGTGAGTTCTAACCAATTCAGTTTTATAAAGTGTTAATTGCCTTCCTAAGGAGATCGAAGAGCTAGCAGCTACCTCGGACAAAGAATTAGTGTTGCCATTCAAATGGGGAATGCTGCCAGTATCTTCGGAACTTTGGCTACAGGGACTTCTTTTAATAATATATTTTTTAAGGTTAGTTGTTATTTAGTCATAATATAAATTAATATTATAGTTAAGTGCGGTAATTTTTACCACCAAGAAATACGTATAAAAAGTGTATTTCCATAAAATAATTCAAACCCACCATCATCGGTGTAAAGTGGGTGTTATAACAGCTCCGCCTACCTAAGGTACTCTTGACAAATATTTTGAAACATTGCATACAAAAATCAAATTATTAATAGCATATTTCTAAAAAGTCTGTTTATTATAATACATTTTAAATGGAAATTTTCTTAGAATCCTAGAGTTCCTAGAATTATTAATAAGTCTAGATTTATTATACAATGATAAATAAACACCAATTAGTCTTGGAATAATAATCTCTTCATTCGATTTAATTTTCCATTAAAAAGCATTTTTTTTATAACTTATATGCAATTTATTTACTTTTCTGCTTATAATTTGTTTGAAGATTTTTTGTAGACATTTATAAAATGTCTGGGACTGAAATGTTTTCGAGAAAATGCGAGAATTATGTTGACACTACAATATATCGGATAAATATAATATAATTTTTAAAATATTTTTCTCTTCACCCAGAGTGGAAATGTATAATTCTAATATAATGATAAATAAAAATTTCGTAATTCGCGTAAAGTGAGCATTTTATACATACAATAATTATGAGAAATCAAAATCAAACGTTGCTCAATTGTATGACAATAAAGCACAACTTAATTGCAACAATTCCCTATTAACTACACTATAATGTTAATTAAACAAGTCTAATGTCTATAAAAATACTTAATAGGTGTTTCTTAAGAAACTTATGATTACGATATCGAAATATCCAGTATTGCGTCCTTTTTGCGCGTGCTTACAATATCCCTATTATTAAAAAGCATAGACTAACATATACTTTGGTTCAAAAGTTACTCCATCACAGACAATTCTAAATCTATGAACTCCATAAAAAGGGATGGACATGGAACCGTGGTGGCCTTGGGGTCTGAGCAGTCTGCTACGCCGGCGAATGCAAGTTCGAAACTCAGCGGGGCCTGTACCAATGAGTTTTCTAAAAACTTATGTGCATTAATTTCACACCACGTGTTTTATGGTGAAGGAAACCTGTATATGTCTGCGAAGTAATTCAAAGAATATAGACAAAGAGTAGATATGTATAGTGTCTGAGACGTCGATAGACTCACCATCTATCAACGGTACAAAATCATCTGCGATTAAAAGTGGGTATTGTTATTACAATACCTCTGCCTACCCGTTCGGGGAATACAGGCGTGAGCATGTGTGTGTGTATATTAGTCCAAGTTTCAGTCTTCGTTTGAACCATGTTTTATAGTAAGAAAACGAATGAGAGTTAATTCAAGGTCATTAGTCCGAGATCGCACGGTAACTGACGTAACGACAGAAAAAAAACCAAGAAATAAAAGGCCATTAACAAAAATACAGTGTCAAAAGTTATCAACCCATTACCAGACGCATAAGACACTGCCTTAAAAATGTTTTGATGCACAACTTAATTTACCGTTCACCTATTTATTTTAGTCGTTAGTCGCTATCTCGTTACGTCTCGATACAACTTGATAATCCGTTATTTATGTCGACAATTTTTCAAAGAACTGCGCACGCGACTATGTGTCGCCCAACTACGAACAACATCGACAAATGCATAAAATATACATTTATTGAAGGTCGGCTCTTAGAAAACGATCTGTTGGACTTATGGTTAATAAACCTACCACGCCGTGCGCGGTTCGATTTTCGGGTCAGAGCAAATATTGGGCCTTACATCTGCAGCGGCAAGCTAAAAAAATGTCGAGATAAATACAAGCTATAGGTACTGAATTTGAGTCCTTAGTATACTATTTTAAAAAAATGTGTAATGATAATGTTTGGCAGAATTAGCTATTTTTGTATATTCACATAGAAATATTCTTTCATTGCTGTTCAGTTCCAAATGAATATATTTTCACTAAATGCATATGAAAATAAATATGGTGCTTGAATAAAAAAACAATTTCTTAAAATTTAGTCTCTATATATTCCAGCTAATGGGAATTTCAAGGCAGGTAGCTGATAATAAAGGGAGTGACCGCGAAACAGAGAGGCAAGATATAATAAATTCGTATTAATGACGTTTCTGGACGAATGTATGAAGCCGTCCTTCCACCACCATTATATTTGTGATCCAACATCGACAAATGGGCGAACATCTACCTTTTGTTGCTCTAACGGTTTTGTTTTGATATCATTAGGAAATCCTCGAGTTTTACGACGTAGAGAAATATTGTTTCTAATATACAGATTAGAGATTTGTACTGTAGAAAGTTTCTTGGGAGCAGAGACGAATGAGGTGCTAGATTAGAACATTACAGATGTTTTACTGTGATAAATGCTGTACTATGTCTTGATGAGAGAATATTGATTAATGACCTGAATGTATACAAGTGTCTGAAACATAGTCGTTGTATGATGACATGATCATATTAATGAATCTTATTTGAAGGTTGTAATTAACTTTTGATTTTATAGGATACTAGCTGCGCCCTGCGGCTTCACCCGCGTAGACTTAATTTCATGGGTGATTCGTTAAAGCCTATTTTTTTAAATAAAAGTAGTCTACTTACTCCTTGGGTCATTAGTTATATACCAGTGATTGTCCCATCGACAGACAGACAAACGGAGAATTAAAAAAATGTTTTTTTTATGCATTTAATCAAAAGGTGTAATTTTGGAATTACAACAGACACTTCAATTTTATTTATCTGTATTATGTATATAGAGGTTATGATCTTTTAGGATAATAAGATCTTACCCTGGGCTATTAAAAGCAAACACTCGCACTGTGCGATTATGAAGGACTAACCAACTGTGGCAGAATCGAATTTGAAAATTGTATTCCGAAATTTCTACTATGTTACAATTGCCTCAAAGTGTACCAAGGCCTCCACCACAGTATAAATATAAGCTCTGGAAGCAGTTAGGAATCAATGCCTATTTTTGAAATAAGAATGTTTGCTCCATTGAGCGTGAGGATTTTAAAATTTATATCTTTTATTTGCTGTCAAAATAATGCAGATTTGTCGTTTTGAAGTTTGGAAGAATTACAGTAAAACACGTGTATGACGGATACGCGATCGGCCACGATGAAACACCATTTACTGTTATTACGGCTGTTCCACTTATTGTCTCGTAGATGTGCGCGTCTGTGTGAGTGTGTCATTCCGAATGATTGGTTCCTAGTTTCCTAACTGCTTGTAAAACTGATTTAAACTGTACCTCTAGTTTGGAGCATACTATTTGCACTACGCGATTTCCAAAAGAGGTTCTTACCTTGAACGGTAAGGTTGTGGAATATGCGCCCTTGGGATTATCGGCGATCATCAGAAGGATCACTTTATAAGTAAGTATATTTTTATTTAAACCCTCAAATCATGCTGTGAAACAATATCGTTAGTA
Organism: Watsonalla binaria; assembly: GCA_929442735.1. Classification (NCBI taxonomy): domain Eukaryota; kingdom Metazoa; phylum Arthropoda; class Insecta; order Lepidoptera; family Drepanidae; genus Watsonalla; species Watsonalla binaria. The sequence continues at coordinate 8,480,785 of OV838932.1, forward strand.
GATAAAGTTTCTGCTGCAAATATATAAATCGGCTTTTGAAGGTGCTATTAATTTGAGTGATGAAACCTAATCATACCACATCACCTATAAAAAAGGATTTGTTAGATATAAGCGAATCAAAACAGAACGTTTATCAATAGAAAGTGTATGAAAGAATGTGAACGAAACCGCCCACGGAGAGGCATATCTAAATTGTCACAAGAACCGGACACGATATTATCCAAACAGTACCACATCAAATAATTAAAGTCCAACAGATAAAATTCTATGGAAATACGGTAGTTTACTGAATAATAAACCTATCGAGGGGCACGTGCTATGAATTAAGTGCATTCTTGATTCATTCCATTAGGGTCACGCGGCTTTTTGTGAGATTCACACCGAGGCCGGGCAACACGTTAATCAATTTCGTTACACCCATCCGCGATACTAATTGAGTATAAGTTACGTTTAAAATAACAAAACACAACAACATTATACATAATTATATTGCAGCGAATAATGTTGAAGAAGACGATGAACAATTGCCCAATAGTACAGACATACATTCTAACGCTGCACCGATACTTGAACAACATTCTTATGAAATCTTCAATGAAGATCGTGCTATAAAACAATAATGCAAGCTCCAAACAACGAAGGCACCGTGCAACGAGTCACTGACCACAAAGATGTACGAGAAATGAAGCCTTGCGATAATCATAATACGCTTGCAGATATGTGATTAGCTCTGGGGTCACGAAACGGTCGACGTTAGACAGAGAAGATGCCTCCCGCCTCTTTCCAACTCACACAAATTCCTATAGCAGCATCTCCGTCACTCGCACGACCGCAGGGCGCCTAAACCGCTATACTAAACTGTGACCTCACGAAATTCTCCAAGCACGATACCGGCGATGATTCACATGTAATGACGGACGTACAGACCAACTGACATATAGAGATGCGGACGCTAGATGAATTCCAAGCGACAGCACCGAATAAAAAGTGGTTTTAGTTTTGAATATGCGCATGATTATTTTAGACCGTTGCCATTAATTTTATTGAACCATCACTGATTTACATATTAAATTAGTTTTGTTTTAGATGACGCCAGGTGATTTTAAATTTATCCTAATAATTTGTTATTTTTGTGGGAACATCACTCGCTATTAAGCTGTCATCAATACAGATGCCCTGTTAACAATCTATTGAGCCAACGTGACCTAGGATTGCGATTCAATCTCAGATGTACTCCTGATTCCATTGAGCAAAGTTTCTCGAGAGATTTCACATCATTAAAAGCATGAGCTTAAAATATAAAGTGAAACTATAAGGTTGGATACAAAATATATTATAGCAAGGTACTGTACAGAGGGCACGACCAGGCGAAACTGGTTTCCTGGGACTACTAACGTAGTAACCAATATACATACAAACTGTGCATTACTCTCTCAAGTATTCGAGATTACACCGCGCCGAGGCGAGCCGACTGTGAGAAAATTTCACCTGCAGGAACGAACTAACAGACTAACATTAGAACAAATATTTGCATATACTGTCAAATGATTCACTATAAAAGAATGCGACTAGAAACATGATCTCTAAGATAGCTATATTAGTCAAAGCGCAAATTTAAGTGGTAGATATGATAATGTAGTTAAATATGCCACTTAAACTCTACTTCGAAGCAAGCAGGGGCGGCGGCAGTGTGTGCAGAAAACCTCAAGCGGCGGAAATATGCAGATATCAGTCATAATTGTATATTTCTGCCGTTTGGGGTTGAGACTTTGGGGCCATGGGGTTCAAATGCGAAAGTCCTTTTAAGGATCTTTCAAAACGTGTGGTTGACGTCTCTGGTTACCTCGGTCAGAGGATTAGTTAAGCGATCCAGCGAGGTAACGCAGCCAGCTTACTGGGCACCATTCCCGCAGACACTAATTTAAATTCCGTGTTTTATTTATAATTTTTATTTTCATTATATTTTTCTTTTTCACTATGTGATAAGCTTAAATATACAGATAAATACTTGAATAAACCTCAGTTTAGTTAAATATGAATGTGGTATTTCATTAGGTAACATCACACGTCATAAAGGAATTAGCATCGGGAGTGTGAGCTCGGCCGCTCCGATAAATCACGGGCATAGTTCGTTAGGCGCGCGCCGCCGCCCGCACTCCAGGGGTCCACCTTCGATTCCCGAGCTGGCAAGTGGAACGGCTATTGAGGCAACCCCCTGTAGGTGAATATTTTGACGTGCCGTAAGAACCACGTCTTTGTGCTTGATGAATGTTGAATTTATCGTACACTTTCCTTGTACATTTGAAATATCTAAATTCTTCTTCACAATAGCTTTGTATGTATCACAACAAAGTTTCCAAATTTTGTACGCAGTTCGTGTTAATGTATACGTAAATAATATGCGAATGACATTGTTTTGTCGAAGATATCGAACGTTTAAAATAAAATATACGTATAAATCAGGTATTGTTGACTTGGCACACGATTATGATTCTTAATACAAAGATGTAAGGACTTGCGTTGGACACATTTGGCGATATTAAATGATCGCTAGTTTTTTCCCGAGAACAAGATGAAGGCGTCAGTCAAAATTTAAAAAGTTAATTATCGAATACTCTTCGCTGGTCGGCTGGCGAGTCCTGAGCGGTGATATATCATCCCCGCGAGAGAATATAAATCACCAGGTGATTGATAGTCGTGTATATCTCACGCTCGTTCGCTAGCTTCTTTTTTAATCCAACACAAATGATTTTACACTTTGATTCCTTTTTGTGACGTCATTTCACCTCGGACTTTACGATTGGGATGAATTGGATGCACCTTAAATGATTTTGGAGGCGTCGATATACCCAAACTGTTGCCCAAAACGTACGTTTGAAATGTTCACGTATTAGTAGATATGTAATTTGGATTGACATTTCGGCTATACACATTGTGTTTCGGCGAGTTTCACCATAACAATAACTGATGAAATCACATTTCATCGCAATGTGAAATTCTATATTCCAAACGTAACGTTGTAAAGCCAATGTTTATAGTGAAAACTTATCAGGTTTCCAACAACTATTGTGAGCCCGTCCCGCTGCCGTATTCGTGTTTTACCTGCCCTGCCTTACCGTACCTTTGCCAGATTAGCTGTATTCTATTGTAGCCACCAATTCACATGCAAATCGTATAACAAAACGTGCAGAAATATAATTAGCTTACAACACCCTACGGAGCTTTGGACCCGAAGGATCGAAGGGAAACCGGTATTTGTTGTCTTCGTTTTTAATTAATGTTTTCCGTCCGGCGCAACTTCTGACCGATGTCCGGTTGGGGTCAACTCTAGCGCCGATTAGCGTTTGGTTTTTTCGCGATCCGATCCGTGGGAACGTTGGCGATGGACTAGCACGGTCGATTGTATCTTTATGTCCGACGCGGCTAGCAAGACTCCGCTTTCCCAGAATGAGGACCATTAAACGCGGCCCTGGAGCGTCGTATGAAACATGTCACAGTTATTATGCTCACTAGAAATGATAATATCTGTCGGTTGTGACGCAGCGGACAAAGTCGTCGTACGCAGCCGCGAGCTATTCTTGTAATTTCCAAATGCACGGGGACTGATTGTTGACACGATTAAGTGATTACGTTAATCTCGCGGTAAATCCCGGAATGGAACGTCACTTGTATCACGTCCACTGTGAAAGACGTGTGATACCGTAACCCAGTAATTAATGACCCTAATCTTTGTGGTCACTAATGGTCAAAACCAAGGAACGTTAACTTTCTCACGGTGGTGTTCAATGTTTTGGCAAACTAGACTGGTCATGGCAAACAAATCCTTACGGTCAGTCGGTCAACAATGACCACACCTGGATTGAAGACGCAAATTGACACCCTCCTCAAAACGTGACGCCGATTCCTTTGACGTACCCTTTGTGGGCAATAGGCGTGCGAAGGGCATTACTATTTAGTAGGAAGCAAACATTGCAATAATTTGCAGCCCTTGGGAATGTTACGATGATGATTTTGACAGGTTTTAAGGGCTCACAAAGGATGCATTTTGTAAAGAGTTCTTGGACAAAACTGTTACGGAATTTGCGCTCGGATTAAAGTTGTGTAAAGATAGACAGTTACAGCCCATGACGTATTACTTTGATCGTTATTATTAGAAATTATTCAATGAAATCCTTTTATGTTAGTGTGACCTTTATAACCAAGCTACTTTGATTAGAAAAAAGTTGTCACAGAAATTAAAGAACTTCAGCAAAATTATTTCAGTCGTGAATAGTTTATTTGCCCTCAAGATGCCGTCATAACTCAGTACCCAAGGATCAAGACCTCATGTTTCGCAGTCAACTAGACCAAGTCCAACTTAATTTATAATTTATATCCTATATCCTATACAGATAAATACAATTGAAATGTCTGTTTGTCATTCCAAAATTACACCTTTTCACTAAATGCATACACGACAATGACATAGAAAAACAATTTTTAAAATGTTTCTCTATCTGTCTGTCTGTTTGACTGACAGACAGTCTGATTTTAACGGGAATTTCACTGGCGGATAGACAATAATAATAAGGCTTTTATTTAAAAAAATAACTTTACTCGGGTGAAACCGCGGGTCACAGCTAGTTATATACACGGATGCTTTCATAATAAACTTAATATAATATTCATTTGCCTGTGTTCAACTTTACAACAAAAGTAACGCCAGTCAGATACCTTTTCAATTTCCCTTCGAATCGCATTTCATTAAAATTCATCTCTCGTTGGGGGAAGTGCGATATCGGAATCTTTCCAAATGACCGATCCTACACAAAAACATATTAAGATACTTCAAACAAAGGTTTCATGATTGATGCGTCCTAAACAAAAGGTGTGTGGAGAATTGTTCGCCGCGATGGGACCTTTGTACCCATACTTTTATGCACTTATTTAATAAACCGGTCTCGATAATGATGTTAATTAATCAATCGCTATGTGTGCTTTGTTGGAAGTTATTACATATTACAATTGTTTCATTGAATGTATGTAAAAATATGGGTGCGAAATTAATGATAGGAGCAAAGTCATACATACATACTCTCACGCCTGTATTCCGCGAAAGGGTAAGCAGAGATGTCGTAACAACAACACCCACATTACACCGAATTTGATTAAGTGCCGTGACAGATGGTGAGTCTATCGCAGTCTCAGACACGATACATACGTCTTTGAATTACTTCCCAGACATATACAGGTTTTCTTACAATGTGTGCCTTCACAGTAAAGCACGTGGTGAGAAATCACTGCAGTTTTTAGAAAGCTCTCAAACACACTCTCACAGGAAAATGTAATAATACTCAATTTTCATATTTTGGGAATAAAGCTTAAGTACTTTAATGCTTAAGTGTTATATCAAGATATAAGATAAAAAAAAGTAACAGTATTGCATAATGTTAAGATCACAATGTTATATCAAAAATAAAGCGACCAAATTGGTCCAAGCGACTGAGCATCGGATACATCAGATAACGAATTACATAAAACGAAAGAATGACCAGTACAAAGGACGTATCTGTAACATCGAGTTTTGTATCACAATCAAATATATTAGTGGTAGCTGACACCTCTGAATGGGGCTTTTTAACCGCTAAAACGTTTTAGAAAACATCCAACTATTCCTTTACAAAACAATAGAGAAAAAAAATCACAAAAGTTTATCCCAACAAGATCTCCGAGTTCGATCTAAGACGATTACAAAACGACAAAGGCCACACTTACATTTCTCCTTCTATTAACAGTTAATCTCTAGAAAAAAAGTGAACTGTATGGAGCATGGAGTTAGCACCTTTCTTTTGTTGTTGACAGCAAACAAATCGTTTGTTGGGCAAAATAAGAGGGTCGACGAGACATAATGGGGTGGTTAAGGGTTGAATTGAGAGCAACGGGTTGCCGTGTCCTTTCCTGTGAGCTGCCCTTTGGATTATCTCCACGGAAGTACGAACCAGGACTAATGACGCAAAGGTGCAAAAAGTTTTTATGACCAAAGAGATCTAAACACACGACCCAAAAGGTTTCGGAGCAAATTGCAGATTAAACAAGAAGGTGGTGTGTATTGTCGTCATAAAAATGTGTAAATTGAGTAATTGGGAGACAGAGCTACATTTGCGTGTAACAAAGGTCGGAAGGTACCAGGGGTTATAGCTACTGCCAGCGGGGTATCTGTTCGCGTAGCCTTGCCCTCTGTTAGAATATTCTTTCTATAGCACCGTATCATGGCACGTGTTATCTCAAAACACCCACACACCGTTTTGCTTCCAAACGAATGCTGAACAAAGCCATCAATTTAAATTATTATTCATTCCAATGCAGATTGATAACTAATGTAAATATGATGTCTATCTCAAATTCGATTTTCTCGATCGGAAACCTATTCGAATATGTAATATAATGAATCGATTCCACATTCTTTAGCTATTGATAGTTGCATAACAAAGAATGTTGCAACGTTTATTATGATACTTGTATTAGGTAGGTATGGATGTTAAAATCCGTCGCGTGCTTGTCGTAAAGTTGCCGCCTGTCATTGAAGAGCTACCCTTGACCTGAGTTAAAGCTATTAGCTTCTACGTCATTCTTAACAGAACTGTACGCATTTCTTATGATATTTTAAATTTGAACAAAAGCTTTTCATGCCGTCTGTACTAATGGTATTTCTTCACTCCACTCTACGTGCGAGGTATCGTCATCAACACAATCTATCATGGCGCTGTCTTTAAAACAATAACCGTCCATATTAATTCCATCGTAATAATAACCTATTAAGGCTCATAACTTTATATTAACATTGATCGTCAACAGTTACTTAGAGTGCCCTTGGGCGGTCCGCCTAATGACTACGCAAGATTAATGATTTCACTAATTACACTTGTGACAATCAATGTATCTTTAAAGCGAGCTTTTTGTATTAATAATACCGCGTACTCTACTATTATTGATGAATTGTATAATTTAACCAGAAGCAAATAATATGGTATTGAAAACTAAATTCCTTAGACATCACACAGATTTAGTTCTTAGAAGCGATTTGCTGTGGTATTGAATTTGCATGAGTATTTGAATATGAGCCTTGAGGTTTGAGCAGCCGCCTGCTACGCAAGCAACGAAAGTTCGAATCCCAGCGGGGCCTGTACCAATGAGTTTTTAAAAAAAACCACGTGCTTTACGGTGAAGGAAAACATCGTGAGGAAACCTGCATATTTCTGAGGAGTAATTCAAAGACTGTATAGTGTCAGACGGTGATGAACTCACCATCTGTAACGTTGGCACTTAATCATGTTCAGTGAAAAGTGGGTGTTGTGATTACAACATTTCTACCCTTTCGGGGAATGGCGTGAGTATATGTTGAATTTGCACTACAGTATTATAACTAGTATTACATAGTACTTACATAGCGAGCGTAAAGTACCGGTGGACAAAAGAAAATTTTAATAACACGAGTAATTACTAAATGTATCAACATAGGCATGGATGTTAGTGACACTGGGCTGCCAATTTGAGTTAGTAAAATTTTCTTAAATATTTTTTTGATTTTTTTTGAGACTCACCTTCTCTCCTCATGCCCATTTTGAGACATTTTCTTAATCGGCAGTACTGGCACTGGTTCCTATGGTGCTGGTCGATGGGGCAGTTCCTGTTGCCTCGGCAGGAGTACGTCAGGTTCCGCCTCACTGATCGTTTGAAGAATGATTTGCAACCTGAAAACAAATTACTGGTTTATTACAAATTCATATTTTCACAAAAACACGCAATTTTGAATCTGGTAATTTTTTTTCTCCAAAGATGAACGTCGAGATTAATGGAGGAAATACACCCAAGATCCATTGAGCCACAGAACGAGAATATTTTTTCATCTTTTGTTTTTTATAAATCGTGTGAAATTATTGGCTTTACTTTACTATTGGCGTAAAACCATGATTGTCTGAGAAAGCTACCATCACCCCGCGGCTTTTGTTCTTTAATGTCGTGGAGATCGCGGGAATTAATGTATGAAAGTTTATTTTTCGATATCTATGGTCTATGGATGTTTGGGGATTAAGCCATAATATTTTAGGTGACCGAAACAAAACTGTCAGTGAAAAGGTAATGATTTATTATTTTAAGGATCTGGTAAAGCATTTATGAAATATAGGTAAGGTAAAGTCACCAGTCATGGACAGTATAAGCGAATTTTTTTCATATTTGCTCTGTAATTTCTTTATTTTTCAACATACATTCTTAAGGATTTGGAGGTAAATTAAAAGCTCTTTTCTTAATCAGAATTTAATGTTTAATTTCAGTTTAGTACTTAGTACAATGAAATAATATAAATAAACAACACTCCTACTTAGACACCATTAATGAACAATAAAATTATAATTTATAGTATGGGTTATATTATAAAATTGATGCATTTCTATTGATAAATCATTAAATAATATTAATTTGAACAACGACGATACACCAGACACAAAATAAGATGATAAGTGTACCTTACATCGCAATTCTAGTTAGAAATTACGATTCTAGACACCAAATGACACCGCGAAGCTAACAACCGTTATGGCCGCAATTAAATACTGCGCGTCTCCTTAATTTGTCCAAAAAATTTCAATGATTGCTCCGCGTCCAACATGTGCCTTTACCTTATCACTGGAAACTAGTTTTATGAGAGGATCCGACAAGAAACTCAGTCAGGCACCTTGTTTACACACAAAAAAAGTGAGAGAAAAATATGATATTTATAAAAGAAGTAAAATCCCACGTGAACTCAGTTCCTACCGTTGTTGTCATACATCTCATACACCCAAACAGTTAGTCACCACGTCCCTTGTAATTACTTGTCCGGCCAACTTGTTAATAAGCCTAATAACATTTACATAATCCCATACATCAATGGCTACTCGATACGGATAATTCGACTATTTGTATGGAAGCGTCAAATATATACGAATATATAAAACAGTTAAAATACCAACTTAATGACCTAAAGACAGTTAAAACCAATCTCATGAATATATTACGTTCAACAGAGGCGCATTATGCGAACTATCATGTGTTTATCAAATATGTAGTCAGTATTAATAATGATTTAAGTACTAAAATCCTTTGAAGTGTGTTTGAAGTTATTATGACTGTATGGAAAAAGTCGATTTGCCAATAATATAAAATACTAGCTGTGCCGTTTAGCTTTACCCGCATAGATTTAATTTCTTGGATAGGCCGTTAAACCCTACTTTTTTTAAATTTAAAGAAGCTGTTATTCCTTGAAATGTTACTCCATGTTAAATTTGCTATACAATAGCTATCCGCTACTGGAAGTCCCGTTAAAATCGGTCTAGCCGTTTCGGAGATTATCCGGAGCAAACAGACAGAGACACAGACGGACAGAGAAAAAAAATATAATTGTAATATTACTTTCATATGCATTTAGTCAAAAGGTGTAATTTTGGAATTACAAACAGACTCATCAATTTTATTTATCAGTATAGATATTTATGTATGTATATATTATATTATTTTGTATAAAACGGTAGGTATACTTGAAAATATAAAAATCATAAAATATAAAATCGTTTATGTTAAATCGACACGATTTTAAGAGTGTATTCGTTTTTGAATCGATATTGATTTTAAAATGGAAGCCGAATTTCGTGTTTTATTTAATTGGTGGATTTCGTGTTCGACTCTAAACGGTGGGAGGTAATGATTATGATAAATATTAAAATGAAAGGTCTTGTTATTTCACACTTGCATGCTACTAGGGTATAAAGTTAATCGAATCTATTGTAAATTCGATTTTAGAATGTCGTTAATGTCTACTCGGTTATAGCGGCTCTGTCATATAAATCATAACAGAAATAAGCTACTACAAAATATTCATAGATTTATGTTATTGGCCCAAATGCTAGTTTTTATAAAGTATTTTTTATTTACATACATATGCTCACGCCTGTATTCCCCGAGGGGGTAGGCAGAGGTGTTGTAATCACAACACCTACATTCCACCGAAGATGATTAAGTGCCAACGTGACAGATGGTGAGTCCATCGCCGTCTCAGACACTTTACATACGTCATTGAATTACTTCTCAGAAAGTAGGTTTCCTCACGATGTTTTCCTTCACCGTAAAGCACGTGGTGTGAAATCACTGTACATAAGTTTTTTTGAAAAACTCATTGGTACAGGCCCCGCTGGGATTCGAACTTGCGTCGCTTGCGTAGCAGGCTACTCCTTAAACCTCAAGGCCTTAAGTATATATTTATTTTGAGAACACGAATAACAAGATAGATGAAATACCAAATCGAAGAGGTGTCAAATATATTTCAATGTTTAATGAAGCGTGGACATGTTGTAGATTGAGAGATAGCCACAGATAGCTATCGACAACACCTCGTGTGTATAAGTAGGTAATTAAAATGACCGCAGCTAATGATAATTAACCGAGAAATTGGTTAATTGATTAAGAAAGTATGCAGCTTTTTAATTTTGTCGAATTTTTTTACATGTTTAGTTACGACTGTTTTACTCAGGAATGTTCAGGAACATGGATTGTCAATTATCACCGTTTTACGAGTTACGACACGTTGCATCGAAAAAATGTAATCTCGCTACTGCCCCATGGCTCAACTCAAATTGCTCAACTGCAGCAAGTTGAGCAATAAGTAATACACTGCTCAACTGGTAATATCCCACTATTATGCCAAAAAAAGTTAGCTATTACTAAGATTTAGCTGTTCATCCGTCCGTCTGTCACCAGATACAGAGAACTCTTTTGATTTTATTACTATTGATTTCCATTGAGTTGAGCTATGGAGCATAAAATGTTCAGTGATACAAACTATGTCCTACTGCTCAACTAGTTGAGCACTGGGGCAGAAGCGTGTAACCTATACAGATAAATAAAATTGAAGTGTCTGTTTGCAATTCCAAAATAACAGCTTTTCACTAAATGCATATACGGTAATGACATAAAAAAATATTTAAATTTTTGTCTGTCTGTCAGTCGAAACGTCTGGACGGATTTTAACGGAACTTTTACTGGCAGATAGCTAATATTACAAGGAGTAACTTAGGCTAATTTTATTAAAAAACACATTTAGAGTTCCGCGGGAATTTGAATCTACGCGGGTGAAACCGCGGGACACCGCTAGTCTTGTTTATAAACTTTATTTGTTTTGAAATTAGAATTATGGAAATTTATTTAAAAACGCGATTCTGATTTTACGACGCAAACAAAAAAATATTCGTAATTCTTTCAATAATAAATGTTGTCATAATTTTTCACCTATCATATTTTTATTATCGAACGTTACTGATTTAAATGAATCAAAGGTTAAGTTCATATAGTAAAATAACACGTCTATACCTTTACTCGATAGGGGGCACGCATTAACTGGTCTAGAGCTATATATTTTCAAATCTTATTTCGAATAGGTAACATTTGAGAAAAAAATCATAAGTACACATTCTTGAGAGCCTTGGCTTCGGGGTTTGAGCAGTCACCTGCTACGCAAGCAACGCAAGTTCGAATCCCAGCGGGGCCTGTACCAATCACTTTTTCTAAAAACTTATGTACAGTGATTCCACACCACGTGCTTTACGTTGAAGGAAAACATCGTGAGGAAACCTGCATATTTCTGAGAAGTAAGTCAAAGACGTATGTAAAGTGTCTGAGACGGCGATGGACTCACCATCTGTCACGTTGACACTTAATCATCTTCGGTGAAAAGTGTGTGTTGTGATTACAACACCTCTGCCTACCCCTTCGGGGAATACAGGCGTGAGCATGTTTTTATGTACATCTATACCTATAATAATATTTAAAAAAAATCTTAACATTTCCATTGTTTTCACGTTCTCAAATATTTATTGAAGCGAAAATAATTTCGTATCATTAATATTTAATCTATACAGATATATAAAATTGAACCGTCTGGTTGTAATTCCAAACAGCTTTCCCCTTATAGAGCATATGCTCACGCCTGTATTAAGCATATGTAAGTATATTTGGAATTGAGCCCCTATCGTTCTGAGGGTGCAATATTTAAGTATTTTTTTAAATACATATCTAATGTATTTACCTACGTGGTATTTATAAGTAAATATTATATGAAGAAACAAATATACCCAGCACGTTTGTACCTATATATAGCTACAATAGCATTAGTGTAGGTATTATATTTGGAAACTATACTGCGTTTTCCCGTTCCTTATACCGTTATACCGCATGAGAACAAAATAAAAACATACAGAAGATCAGTTCACATATTGACGATAACAACGCGGGCAAGAGCCCTTAAGTTACAGGCTTTCCCAGAAAGGTCCACAAAGAGAGGCGATGCAACACATAATTTCCACCGAAGATATATATATATTATATACTTCCAACGTGATAGATAGTGAACCCATAGCAGTTTCAGGCCTATCACATACGTTTTCGAACTCCTCTGTGGCATTATGCAGGTTTCTTCACGTTGTTTTCCTTCACCGTAAAGGTCGTCATGCTTATAAGTTTTTAGAAAATCATTGGTACAAGACGCTGAGATTTGATCCTGGGCGGCAGGAAAGTCCATTAAAATGGCTAAAGCTAAGCCAAAATTTTCGTACCTATGCACGTGACTGTGTTCGTACGTGTGCGTGCGATTCCCGACCAATGTGCTATGTCCAGTGAGCTGCCCTCTTGTTGTGTTTTTATTTAGTGGTCGCACGTAGAGATAAGCAGCGCCTGTGATAGGCTGTCTACAGAATCCGCGGTCCTTGTTAGCGAATAGCTCGGGCTGGTTGGTTTTACGACCTCTTTATGTCTAGTGGTGGAGTTGACTTCGTTTTTATGACACTGGGTCAAGTAAGAAGCATCTAATAATTTGCGTTGTTTGAGGAACTGCTTTTTTTTCTAATTTTAGACAGTACTAGCTGTGCTCTGCGGTTTCACCCGCGTACATTTAAGCCCAAGTTACTCCTTGTAATATTAGCTTTTTGTCAGCCGTTTCGGAGATTACCCGGAACAATCAGACCGGACAGACAGACAGAGATTTTTTTATGAATAGTTTTTTGTGTTGGTACCTACCGTATATACTTTAATTTATGTTTGTAGTTATAAGCTGTTATTTTGGAATTAAATACAGACACTTCAATTTTATTTATCTGTATAGATGTACAGATTTGAGGTACTAGTCTATGGGTTCTATAGAATTAAATATCGTTGAGGGTTTCAATTTTATAATCTATGATAGGTAAATACTACAATTATGAAATTGTCTATGTGACAGAATAAGCCGTAGTCTGGTACAGGGTTAATAAAAAATGTGGATTTTAATATTATAAATAGGCATGTATGTTTGTAACGAATTGGCTCAAAAAGTAATAGATTGATTATAAAACTTCTTTCATATTTTGATTGCTACATTATCACTGATTAATATAGGCTATATTTTATCCCGGTAATCCCACGGGAACGAGAACTAACCGGGTGAAACCGCGTGACATCCCCTAGTAATATTATAACGCGAATGTGATAATTACCTTTTACTACTGGCTCATAATTATAAAAGAACCAAAATTAAAAGAATATCGTGTTCGAAATTAAAATCTCCAAGCGCCGTCGTATGTTGCCCCTACCAGGGAACAGTCGCCCAATTACCACTATCGTTGGGAATATCAACTGCAAATTGTATACTGAGATGATAACGGGTGCATTGACGTGCAGTTTCTGATTTAGAAGTGAAACTCGAAACAATGGTAGGAGTGAGATTATCTCAACATGCGCTAATTCTTCGACTAGCGTCAAGAAAGTTGATGCTTAGAAAAAATAACATACTGCATTTGTACGTGTTTTTGCTTTCGAAATTATTATATATATAATATATTTATATAAAACTCATTTATGATATTTTAAAATCTATAAATAATAATGTATGCATTTTAAGTGTATTTAAGTATTCAAAACATAAAATCATTTTGAAACCATTTATATATAAAAGAAATCCGATAAACTTTTAAGACGTTGAAAGGAGATACACCCTATCCGAATTATTCAGGGATCATGTATAATCTATCTCAAAAAATAAATGTTTACCCATTTATAATATCAGTACCTATATAATTTATCTAGCGTATCGTCACCATTATTCTACGTTTGTAATAAATTATTATCGTTAAACGATCATTATATAATATGTTTCGTTCGCATATTTGGTGTAATTAACGTGTCTCGAAACGTGTTGATTCGCCATCTTTGTATTTCAACTACAACGCGCCTCCGAAGTATCAACACATTTTAAGCCACGCTTGATGGAACGTGTCAAATTCTTGGGCCACAGTAAAGTTCCTAAATAGTAACCCATGTCCAAAGAACGTTCTTAACGACAATGACAAGACATTTAGTGACGTATATGGGTCACAGAGGCAAGACACCTGTAATGGCGTCATTAGCTACCAATAATTGTGGCGACCGGCGACAAGCAACCGGTTGCACCGCTATCTTCTTGAATAGTCAAGGCTGGGACTAAATATATATCTATAAATTACAAGCTGTGCCTGGTAAACGGTGTATTGCCATATATTCGGGTGGATTACCCTATCACCCGATCATTTACGGGTATAAAAAAAGATGTTGACCGATTCTCAGTGAAATTAATTCCATTTCCATAATAACTCATTGAACAGAAGGAATGTAAATAAATCGAAGGCTAGAATAGAGTTATAAACTGACATACATATAGTTATTTATATGGTATAATATATTTATTTACGATGCAACTAGCAAATATCGAGGCATGTTGTGAATTATCGCGACCATAAAACGCCGGGGAGTTGCGCAACACAAGCGCTAGATTAGACGGATTGCTCCACTGGCACTTATATACTGTTAAGTATGTATTGACTTATTAAAAAATAAAAAAATATTTACTTATGTACAGTGATTTCACACCACGTGCTTTACGGTGAAGGAAAACATCGTGAGGAAACCTGCATATTTCTGAGAAGTAATTCAATGGCGTATGTAAAGTGTCTGAGACGGCGATGGACTCACCATCTGTCACGTTGGCACTTAATCATCTTCGGTGAAAAGTGGGTGTCGTGAACACCTCTGCCTACCCCTTCGGGGAATACCTATAATAATATTCAAATAATCTTAATATTTCCATTGTTTTCACGTTCTCAAATATTTATTAAAGCCAAAATAATTTCGTATCATTAATATTTAATCTATACAGATATATAAAATTGAACCGTCTGGTTGTTTTTCCAAATAAACATGTTTCCACTAAATGCACTTGAACAAGTAATTTTAATTATTCGTACATTTTCTTCAACTTATTATTACGTACCCATGTAATACTAAAAATTTTTTTAACATTTTTCTCTGTCTGTCTGTATGTAAAAAAAAAAACCGGGGTTTCGCCGTTTCTTCTCCTGACAGGCTTACTTTTGGAAACGGCAGTAAATTAACTTAAGTTAACGTAAGAAAAATGACGTTCAATAAGTGTTCCAAGTGTCCCTTATATTGAATAAAACTTTTTGATTTGATTTGATTTGATTTGATTTGTTCCGGGTAATCTCTGAAACGGCTAGACAGATTTTGACGAGACTTTCAGCGAAAGGTAGCTGGATAGGTAGCTGATGTTACAAGGACATAATATATATATAGTATAGATGTGGTTTTTGATAATAACGAACGCGCTGCCATTCCTTTTAATGACCTGCCAGGCAGTTAAGTGGTTATAAAGTAATTAATACCCTCGTGGATCAGTATAAGCAGTCATTAGTATTAGAACGACCTCCAAACAGCGATATAGTACCAAGTATTTATATAGTTACAAATTATTTAATAATGCTTAAAATGTTGTCTTAAAACTGTAAATATTAAGTGACTGCATCGTTGATCCAAACGCTGCTGCAGAATACGAGGAGCTTGGATTTTTGTTCTGGGTGTATTTCAGTTTTTACATACAAACATACATATGCTCACGCCTGTATTCCCCGAAGGGGTAGGCAAAAGTGTTGTGATCACAACACCCACTTTTCACCGAAGATGATCATGTGCCAACGTGACTGATGGTGAGTCTATCGCCGTCTCAGACACTATACACACGTCATTGAATTACTTCTCAGACATATACAGGTTTCCTTATGATGTTTTCTTTCACCGTAAAGCACGTGATGTGAAATCACTGCACATAAGTTTTTGGAAAAAGTCATAGCTAGCGTAGCGGGTGACTGCTCAAACCCCGAGGCCACTCCTCATGTCTAACATCATAATAATTCTACAGCAGCAAACTTCTATAAATATAACATTCTAGGAATGTATGTATTGTTTTAAAATGGATTGAATTTGAGACGGAGCGTCGATCAAAATAAAAATACAAAGATTTCTCCTTAACTAGTTTTAGCTCATACTAAAAGATTGATGATCATGGTAATGATCGCAGCTTAATTGATTTACTACTGATTTTATTACAATCACACAACGGGTCTGCTTTTGATTGAAACTATCTATATATCTATACAGATAAATAATATTGAAGTGTCAGTTTGTGATTCCAAATCAACAGCTTTTTACAAGATGCATATAAAAGTATACAATAATAAATATCTCTGTAACGACTGGACTATTTTAACGTAACTTTCGCTGGCGTATAGCTAATATTATAAAGGAGTAAATAGATTGATTTTGAAAAAATCATTAGGATTCCGCTTTCAACACAAATTTTCAAGAAATTTGGAACATGTGTTCTATACGAGAAATCTTATTATTCTGGCAAAGTGCGTAGTTTATTTCGTTTTGAATAAAATTGTATGCATGATTTTCATATGCAAAATACATGATGTATAGTTAGTTAGCAGAGATATTGTACAAATTGGTATATTCGCAACTTCCCTTAATCATTTCATTAAGACAGCTGCAAAAGGAGGAGATCAATGAAAAATTACTCGCTTTAATGACTGGGGAGGATCGTGCCTTAATGATCTAGGTCCTGTATGCATATATACATCGATATATTCCTCATCGATATATTCCTGAACATTGGTACGTGTGAGAAATTTATGTATGGGACAATTTTTAATGAAAAACTTGTAGCAAAACATTATCGACACAATTACTACGGTTCAATGAAAAAAAGTGTTGTTAAAAAATTATTGACTATGAAATAAATACAAAAAATAATGTTAATATTTGTAACTCTTTCATAATTCTCATTTTATCTTGGTGTTGCTTTATTCTGGAATGTTTCTCAGAGTCGAGCTCGACGTCGAGTATGACGCACCTTACAGAATAACGCAGCAGATCTCTTGCCCCTCATTTACATTCATCAATATCTTCATGCGACCCGGAATTAAGCTCTCGTAGAAACGCCTTCTACTCTTTATTATATTTAAGGGTTCCATGCATTTAGATACAATATTATCAATTTAATCTAGGCTGTTGCAATTAATAATAACTACCTTAACGTCGTAAAAGTGAACTTTGTATATAGATAATAAATAATATTTCGTAAAGTTTTCAGGGTAAAATTTATTAGGTGCATATAGTTATAAGATAAACGAATATTTTTATAATTAATTTATTGATGTCAATATAACATGGAAATCAGGACCAAACTCAACATTAATTTTATGTGATTGTTTTTATTATAATTTAATTTATTTTGTGGTTTCCCCTTTTCCTTGAATGTCGTGACAAAAGGAGGAATAATTTATATACATAAAACAATGCTCCATTTAAACGTACACTAAGGTTAAGGGTGGTCATTATTAGCATACAAACATATCGATAACGGATGTGATGACACAATTTATCGATAAATTAAACTGGGAATACATACATCAACAATGCACTTGGTTGGAAAGTTATAAAAAAATAACAGGCCCATTTTTTATCGTTAATAAAACGGTCGTGACTTTTATTTTTTTATTGTGAAAAAAGCGTAAATTTCCGATTTACGACGTGACAAATACGAGCTATTTAACAGTATGGCAGCCTCTAAATTCTCAAGATGGCCGTAAACGTCACACGGTCAGGTGTTTACCTTATTAAGGCGTAGCACTAGTACTTGTTTAATTCACATAAATAATATATTAAAAAGGGCCGAAATTTTCATTAAAAGCCAACATGATTCAACGGGTTGAAACGTTTTATTGACAGTTTTAGAGGCGAGAGGAGAGCCACACACGTCCCCGACTTGGATTCAATTTAAAATGTGGAATGGATAAAAAATAAATAAGTTCGGAAAGACACTTATGTTTAGAGGCGCTCGTAAAGATAGGGTTAACTGCCACGGTATCGCTGGACAAAACATACCATAAACTGACCAGTTATAGTGGCCGATAGGGATGCCACTTTATATCGATAAAGTACTGCCTCCATTCACGATAAGTGTTATAATGATACTCGCTATTACGTGTGATATAAAATTTTTCTTCCTTTTATAACAGGATTTATTGCAATCGAGATCTTTAAGGCAATTTTAGCGATAGTTACTCATCATGATTTTATTCTAATTATTATTTTGATTAAGCTATGTAGTAGAGGTTAAGACGAAAAAGATATATAAAAATCTTTTTCGTCTTAACCTCTTCTAGTAATTTCGTAACACAGTTTGCTTATGTTAGCTAATTAGTACCTCTATTGTATGTTGATTTAATAACTCAGGTCAGTTAATAGCAGTGTATAATATGTTTTACTACTTACCGGAATATAAGAGTATCATAATAAACATTTTAATAATGTAATTTGTCTTTGCTGTGACGACGGAAATTATGACAATCGTTATCGATAAATTGTATGTAATGCCCCCCATCCCTACGCGCAGGTGTCAACTGCGATCACTATTGTCGCTCACGGACGCGAGCATTTAAGTCAAAAGAAGCGCTTGGTCGAGGAACTTTGTCGTTATAAGACTATAAAGGTTTTAGTACAAGTTACGTCTGGACACCGGACGGTTTTATTTAGACAAGGTTGCATTGCTATCGGCGGGAGGTCCAACTGTTAATAAAGTGGATTTGTCGACATGAAAATAACACTTTATGGTCCCGACACTAATGCGGTTTATCGATACTTTTAAGGCAGTAATCACGTGATAGGATTTAACAAAAATATTGAACTTATATGGAAAAAAATAGATTATAGAACATACCTACTTTCGGTTTGATACTTAAAATTATTTAAGGTGAAAACAAACGTATTATGTAATAGAAAGTGTTAAATTCACCTTATTATCATAATGTTCAAACTATTATAACTAAGCGAGAAAATCCCTTAATATGACAGAGTCATAAAGAACCAACTTCTACGAACACTGGCCATGATTTAGAAATGCCACGTACTAAATATGACATTTTTATCTTTTTAAACGGTTATTTGAGATCCCTTAATTCTTTTTAAATAACCTCATATGGTACAACCTCCTTAAAAGTATTACTTTAAAACTGGGGGGAGGGGGTCGATATGATGTTATAAAGCCTAATACCTTTCTCAATTAATGAACTATCTAATATCAAAATAAATATTCAATTCAAACCCTTGAGCATTATAATATTACGTATGGATAAGAAATATAATTAATTTCAGTCATTCTCAAGAATCACATATTTTGCCCAATTTGAGAGCATGTAAATATTAACATAGCTAGAGGAGCTCGTGGCATAGTTGCTATTGCGCATATCATTCGATCAGCGAAATTAAGCAACCCTAACCATAGCCAGTAATTGGATGGGTGACCGCCCGAGTTCCTTTCATCGGAGAGCACGTTAAGCCGTCGGTCCCGGTTGTCAATTTATCATCTTTGGCAATCGTTACAGGCCTAAATTAGTCTGACAACCGTTTTATCTTAACAACCAAGCTATATAACAAGACACAGTTAAGCAAACTAGTTTCTTTGGTTATCAGCAAGAAGTTTCAGTTCTGATAAAGAGGTTCTGACCTCCGTGGCGCCAGTCTGCATTCGATAAATATACCTAATGGGCATTTGGTGCGCCAATTAATTCTTATTTTTGTATTAGAAAAAAGCCGGATGCGTCTTATTTTAGGTCGCGAATAATTTTATGTTGAAATATGTTTGTAAGGCGGGCTTCTGTAAAATGTATGAAGATTTTTTTAAACGGTTTTAGTTGTTTAAATTAAACAAGAATGGATTTAATAGCGCTCATTTTCCCATACTTGATTTTAGCATACTTTCATATAACAATTGAAAAGGTATGTTTTTTATGCCTTATATTATTAGTCTTTACGATGAAGGAAAATATTCCTAGAAAATCTGGCTTGTTCTGTGACGGACTGCGACGGACTATGGGTGTAGTTACACCTTTACTTATATTGAATAATTTGTGATTCGTAAAATACCAATACGTAACTCCTTTCGTGTTATAAATACTTCCTTCACTTCCGCTTCTTTGGTACGTGTTGATAAATATTTATTGCACCCGTATGCGATATTTTATCCAAATAAAAGATTTATTTTAAATAAATGCTTAAGACACCCCAGAAGGGTCCCCGAAGGGGTAAACAGAGGTGTTGTAAGAACAACACCCACTTTTCACCGACTTTGATTAAGTGCCAACGTGACAGATGGTGAGTCCATCGCCGTCTCAGGCACGATACATACGTCTTTGAATTACTTCTCAGAAATATGCAGGTTTCCTCACGATGTTTTCCTTCACCGTAAAGCACGTGGTGTAAAAATCACTGTACATAAGTTTTCTAGAAAAACATTGGTACAGGCCCCGCTGGGATTCGGACTTGCGTCGCTTGCGTAGCAGGCGACTGCTCTAACCCCGAGGACACCACGGCTTGTAATTATTTTGTTCCATTAAATTTATTTTTTCTGTCAAATAGGCCTTGAATTTCTGTAAGTGCTATCAGTTCTGTACATTCTGTTGTTCGAGTTGATTATAAAAGGAAAAATAATAAGGAATAGCGACTCCAACGTCTGTTTTTATGACACCAATACACAAATTTGTTTAAAATATAATTATCATTGTACGCGATAGTAAAACTTGCATTAGTTGAACTCAATACATACATACATATGCTCACGCCTGCATTCCCCGAAGGCTACCCCTTGCAGAGGTGTTGTTATCACAACACCCACTTTTCACCGAATTTGATTAAGTGCCAACGTGACAGATGGGGAGTCTATCGCCGTCTCAGGCTCTATACTTCAGGCACTATAGTCTTTGAATTACTACTCAGAAATATGCAGGTTTCCTCACGATGTTTTCCTTCACCGTAAAGCACGTGGTGTGAAATCACTGTAAATAAGTTTTTTTAGAAAACCTCATTGGTACAGGCCCCGCTGGAATTCGAACGTCGCTTGCGTAGCAGGCGACTGCTCTAACCCCGAGGCCATCACGGCTCTTGAACTCAATATAATGCTAGATATTTAAGTTAGGTTTTGAGATCTTGAAAGAGAGGTCACTCAATATAAAAAGATCCTGTACATCTGTGTAACAACGAAACCGGCGGTTAGTACGTACACTCCGAGGATTGAAGCCTCCATATTATAATATTAGCTGTGCCCGGCAAACGTTGTATTGCCATGTATTTTTTTGGGGTGGTCACCCTTATCGTTTAGGGGTATGAATATCTCAGACCTACCCGATCTGCACACAAAATTTCATACAAATCGGTCGAGCCGTTTCGGAGTACGGTAACTAACATTGTGACATGGAAATTTTATATATGTATTAGATAAGATTGTCTTCGCACTTAATAAAAACCAAATATGTAGAATAATGTATGTACTGCTATATTTGTTTTTGTATTAATATTTGTGCCTATAAATAGTAGAGGAGCTCGTGGCACAGTTGCTATTGCGCACATCATTCGATCAGCGAAGTTAAGCAACCCTAACCCTAGCCAGTAATTGGATGGGTGACCGCCTGAGTTCCCTCCGTGCCTCGGAGAGCACGTTAAGCCGTCGGTCCCGTTTGCCAATTTAACATCTTTGGCAATAGTTACAGGTCAGTCGGAGGCATAAAATAGTCTGACAACTGGTTTAACTCAGATCACAGATTTTCCTCGTTAAAGGGGTTGCGAACGTCAGATGGCAGTCGCTTCGTATAAAAATCAGGTGATCAGCCACATCGGGTTGAATCAAGTGCCGACCCCAACAATGTATGGGATAAGGCCAGGGAGAAGATGATTTGTGCCTACTCGTATGTGTGTAATCTGGATCAATATGTTGTATCTTATTTATAATTGTTTTTTTATTGTCTGTGTGTATCCCTCTGAAATAAAATAAAAATAAAAATAAAGATAACCATGTGTAACACTATTTAATTGACGAAAATAATTTCATACAAATATAAGTCCATGTGTAACACTAGTATATTTGCTGGAAAACATTTGTTTCGAACAAATGTGTCAACTAAAATATTTCAGTAATGTCAATAATTTAAAGATTCAAAATTATAATCTTCCCGCAAAGGTAGTTGTAGATTGCGAAGCCTTTTTTTAAACAAAGAAAAAAAACAAGACCGCAATCTAAACAACTATACAGATAAATAAAATTGAAGTGTCCGTTTGTAATTGAAAAATAACAGCTTTCCTCTAAATGCATATGAAAGCATTAAAAATAAAATTTTCTCTGTCTGTCTGTCTGTTTGTCTCGGGTAATTATTGAAACGACTGGACCTATTTAAATGAGACTTTCACTGTTCTAAAACAAAGCCTATGTTATTCGCTAATGATGTAGCTCAGCGAGTAACATAGGCTTTATTTTATCCCCGCACTCCCTCGGGAACGCGAACCACTTATATTTTTCACCATTGTACAACTAGTACTTATGTAAGGTAAAAAATATGATGAAGACAAGATCAACAAAGCCTTTTATAAATATCGATCATTTTCACCGACATATCTCGAAAGCAAACTCATGCGCTTGGCGTTTAACCCGTCAGGGGTCAAGGTCCGGACCTGATATAATGATGCACTTGACGAAACTAACCATTATGTCACGAACGGGTTGACCCGCCGAAAGCTTTTGTATTATTTTGGTTACCGCCAGCCACCATTTACGGTAGCATTTGTATTTTTATAGGTAAAAAAAATTTGATTTAATCTATCTATTTAATATATAAAATTTCCATGTCACTCCTCCGAAACGTCTGGACCGATTTGTATGAAATTTTGTGTGCAGATCGGGTAGGTCTGAGAAACGGCCAACATCTATTTTTCATACCCCTAAAAAAATATATGTCAATACAACGTTTGCCGGGCACAGCTAGTATATATATAAAATAAAGTCGTACACTATTTATAACTCAAGAACGGCTAAACCGATTTGGTTAGATCCAGGAGGAGGTCATAGGATACTTTTTATCCCGGTCCTGTGTAAGATGACAAGTAAAAACGTGGTAAGTATAACACAATAAAGTGTACGCGGGTGAAACCGCAGGCCACAGCTGGTTTATTATAAATAATGACAGCCTTTTACACATATCAGAATTTCACCTCTTATATGTTGCCGTAAAACTACACAATATGCCTGAAAAAAATCATTACACTTATACCAACGTCAAAATCATCTCACTCACTTCCCTCTATAATGGTTGAGGAGGGCGATGGCTGGCATTCTCGTCATACTTGTGAACAGGTGCTGCTTGTGGGGGCTGGTCATCTCAAGCTACACAATTATACGTAGTTTACTTTTATTTTTATATATTTTTGTTGACTTTTGTGCACTGGAACTGTGTCCATGGGCTTATATATATTTTTTATGATTTATATTGTATTACTCAAAATTGTAAATATTTTTTTTTATAAAAGTAATTACTGACTTTCTTGTCAGGTTCTTCTCAGTAAAAGCAACCTTCCGAACCTGGCGGTAGCATGTATAATCCTGTGTAATTTTATCGTTCTGACGATTTGAAAGTTTGTTAAAAGTGTAATCAAATAAATATATTTTGAATTTTGATTATAGGAATATAGGATGATAGGAGTTATTCATCGTAATATTACTTAAAAATCCTTCACAATTTCCTAGAATTCTGAAAGATAAGGATGGACAATGAATCTATTAGCTTAATACGATTGCCTTCTTAGTTTAATAGGTCGAGAAACTGTGTAAGGTTCGATAGGGGATCAAGTATTATTGGGTTTTATCATCTGTAATTTCCTTACTATAAACATATAAGGTACTCAGGTACTCAGTAAGTACATAAATAAGGTTTGGTATAGACACACGCACACATGAGTGTATTCAGTCATCACAAATGGTAAGCACTGCTTATCTGCTTATATAGAATGCACGCCCCTGAATACAGGCGAGAGCATACGAATGTAAGAAGTCGAGAGTGTGGCCGATAGTAAAGGACGTTAAAATTTCATTCAAATCTATAATTTTGAAATATTTTCTGTTGAAAAGTAATAAACACGCACGCAAGTCAAAAGCTTGTAAATTCCCATGTTAGTATTATGTCGTCATGTCATACTGTGAAGGTAATTATTTGTGACACGATACCTCATTACCTTCGCTATCAACGCTTTGTGTAGTAGGTACCTGAATATTCTAAGAGGTAGTATCTATTTGAAATCTAAATGAAGGAAAAAGGGGCGTGGTGACAGAGTAACCTATACATCTATACATCGCGTCTGTTTGTAACTCCAAAATTACAGCTGTTCTCTTAATCCATACTAAAGTATACACGGCACTGACTTAGAAAACCCATTTTTTTTAATATATTTTTCTATCTGTCTGTCTGTCTGTTTGTTCCGGCTAATGTTCGAAGCGGTTGGACCGATTTTAACGCCACTTTCACTGACAGATAGCTAATTACAGGGAGTAACTTAGGCTTTATTTTTCTTCGAATGCCATTATAGTTCTGTGGGTCACACCCATTTAATTAAGTCTACGCGGGTTGAACCGCAGGGCAGCTAGTCTATACAGATAAATAAAATTGAAGTGTCTGTTTATAATTCCAAAATGCATATGAAAGTATACACGGTACTGACGTAAAAAGGCAAATTTAGAAAAAAACTGTCTGTCTGTTTATTCCGGGTAATTAATAATAAAAGTAGCCTGCTATGCAAGCGACAAAGCCTCCAACTCAACGGTGACGGAAAACATCGTGTGGAAACCTGTTTATTAAGTCTAAAGCTAAGTCTAACGTCCAAAGGCCTATGTGTCGTAAGCCAGCTATAGATTCACGAACTGTGGCGGATTAGGGATCATCTTACCATCTTTGGTAGAAATTTTTATGCCTACCAGTGGATCTTTGCCTACCATCTCTGGAATCTTCTGAGAAGATATGAGCTTACCCATAGTCAGAAGGCCTTTTTGCAATTGCCTATTTGCAAATTGAAATATGTCACCGTACCACGAATATATATAAAAAAAACTAATACTATATATCGGAGGTAGAATTTATACAATTTATTTTATTATAGAAAAATATTTCTGAGAACTAATTCAATAACGTAAGTAAAGTCTCTGAGACGGCGATAGACTCACCATCTGTCACGTTGGCACTTAATCGTCTTCGGTGAAAAGTGAGTGTTGTGATTACAACACCTCGGCCTACCCCTTCGGGGAATACAGGCGTGAGCATATGTAATTTATACAATTCTCAAAGAATACAGGAAAGTTATTAAGCAGAAGGTAACCATAATTCCCAAAGCAACAACTTTATGTGAATTTAAATCGGTATGTAACACAGACGATAAGTTTATGTATCTCAAAATTCTTACTGAAATCTCATAACTCATCAGTGCCACACGAGGGCAGAATGACGAAACTCACAAAACAACAATATCTGCGATTGCCTAATTTGCATAAAAGTGAGACTCCCCTTATCTTTGAACGCAGGCAGTTTGTGAAAACTTTTGTCTTATTGCATTCTGATTAGACGAGGACTTATAATTGAGACTGGCGAGGTTAAAAGGGGAACGAACATTAGATTTATTGTTTTTGTTATAATTTTATTACCATACCGCTGACTTGTGACAATTGATTCCCTTTTTTGAGTGTTTTAATGTTTTATTTTTGAATTAAGATTTATTATTGATTTAAAAAAATAAGAGTTAGTAGCACTGTCTACATAATAATATATTCACAATTAGGACACAGTTGTAGTCGTAGTTCAGCTTCTTAGATTTTATAGAGTCTTGTCAGTACCAAGTAGGTATGTACCCGAGTCTTTATTCTTAATTTATTGAATTTTTCGTTTTTGTCTATTTTCTTTTTTTTTCCAATAATAAATCAACTATTACTTTATTGTTAACATTCATAAATCCTATTTAACGCTATAACAAAGTGTTCTACTGTAAAACTACTAAGATATGTATTACTTTTGTTTAAAAGAAGATATTTACGCGTCTAACGCTTTAACACGGACTTAAAACTTTAAAAAAGTTTCTGCCGAATCCAGCACACGTGTACTGTTACGTCAAACTGTATAAGTACATAATTGAGCACTCATGATTTGGACCTGCGGGAGCCACACAAGGAACACTCGGCGCACAATCACTTTCACTGCACATAATAGCTTGCAACTTGTTACGTACCCTCACAAGTGAACTGGCCGTAGTGCTTCCCCGAGGACTTGTCCCCGCAGACAACACATTCGACATTCTGCCCCTTGTCCGTCGCGGAGGATCCGCTTTGGGTCGAGGCGGCTTGGCTCGCGGGCGTGGATGGCAGAAGCTCGTCTTCGCGCCAGCTACCGCGGAAGCCGAGCTCGAGAGGCGGGAGGTCAGAGCCCCGCGGAGGGCAGAGGCCCGGGCCTCCGACCCCGCCGTAGACTAGCGCTCCGTGCGTGATGATGCCGGTTGCGGTCACAGGGCGAGAGACGCGCGGCGCGCCGTGTGTCAAGGGTCGCGGTTCGGTCGCGACTGAGCCGGGTCGGGCCAGGGCGCGCCGCTCCGCCATTGGCCCGGTGAACCGGGGGCAGAGCGAAGGCCCCGCCACCTCGACCCCCCCCTCCCACCGCGGGCGGGGGTGAAAATCTTTCAGCTGTACCGTCAACAACGCTGGGCGGGATTCTTTTATAAACTTAACGCATTATATTGGATTTGACATTATTTTACTTCTGACATTTTTCAACGGTAGACGAAATATTAGGTAGTCATGATTGATTTCGGTTTCTAGATAATTCTTTTTTTGCTAGATAGTTAAATTTTGCGGTACGATTATTGAAATAGTAATTGAATACTCATAATCGATTGCAAAAACGAAGTCATGCATCAATCATTAAATTGTTTGTATGTGTATGAAAAAATACCTTGGTTGATGATCAGACGGTACCTGAAAATCCTACTTTGTATCAAGTTCCCGCCGCCTCCATATTTCTGTGGGACAGTTAGCGCTATACCCACTTACTCAACATTTCTATGTTTACGTCACCGAATGGTTCTCTTACATTATAAGACACTAGCTTACACCCGCAACGTCGCCCGCGTTTTATTAGGGATGCCTATTAAAAATTCGTTAAAATCCAGTAGTTTCGGAGCGTATTCTTTACAAACGAACCAACGAAAAAATCCTTTGTCTTTACAGTATTTATTGAAATATTCGCATAAATTTGAGATTGTATTAAACCTACATATTCGGCTACTTTTTGTCGTTAGGTCCACTTATCATAATATTTATTCAGCGTTTTTTAAGTATGTGTGATACTATATACATCTATATTAATATTGTAAAGAGGAAAGCCTTGTATGTATGTTACGCATTGGCTCAAAAAATACTGGACCGATTTTAAAAATCCTTTCGCCATTTGAATTCTACATTATCACTGATTAATATAGGCTATATTTTATCACCGTACTCCCACGGGAACGGGAACTATGCGGGTGAAACCGCGAGACGTCTGCTAGTACTTAATATAATTTGAATAATTATTCACAAATATATTTTAAATATAGGTTGCTTAGTTTCAATATACTGACCAACAATGAAATAGACTACATAGCGAATTGTTAGGTAAGGACTAATATAAACGTTGAAATTTAACCTAAGTAAATTAGTAGACGTAAATACTACGTAGTCGAATATTCTGATCATTAACATACAATTTAGTAGGAAATCCAAACAGAAGGTCAATGCAGTGTTATAATCCACAAAAGTAAATGATTAAATCGGAAAAATTTAATGAACATTCCGTACTGAAAGATATCTAGATCGATCTAGTTTGCCAGTAGGCGGCGCATGCGCAGGGGCGTGGCCTCGCGAGGGGCGCCACTACGCATTCGTCACCGAGACGCCGTCATTGACTGACGTGTCGATTTGAATTTTTATACTCCGAATCATGCTTACGTGATGATCGTAAAATGGCTTCGTCGCCATTAAAATACAGTTGTTATTAATGTATATCTTCTAAACATCGATACTGATAAATAAAATTGATGTGTCTGTTTGTAATTACAAATTACAAAATAAAAACAGCTTTTCTCTAAATGAATATGAAAGTATACACGGTACTGTCAAAAAATAAATTTTAATTTTTTTCAGTGTGTTTGTTCCGGGTAATCTCTGAAACGTCTGGACCGATTTTAACGGGACTTTCACTGACAGGTAGCTGATTTGACAAGGAGTAGGCTTAGGTTTTTTTTATCCACTCATGAAATTAAGTCTTGGTACGCGTATGATACTGCGGGGCACAGCTAGTTTAATCATAATATTGTTACATATAGAAAACAATATTGAATCAAAAATTAATTTTTTATACAAGGGAACGTACTTAAAACTAATTACAAGTAGAAAACTTGTCCCAAATCGGTGTCTCTCGGGATCGTGCCAAGAAGGCTGGCAGCATTGCCACGTTGAATAGCAATGCTGATTCTCTGAGCGAGAAAAGTAAAAGAGCATCTGTCTGCGCAGGATTTGACTTATCTTTATGTTTTATTGACACAATATATTTTTAATAATATTCTATGTGTTACTTTGAGTCGTGGTGGCCTTGAGGTTTGAGCAGTCGTCTGCTACGCAACCGACGCATATTCGAATCCCAGCGGGGCCTGTACCAATGAGTTTATTTAAAAAACTTATGTACAGTGATTTCACACCATGTGCTTTACGGTGAAGGAAAACATCGTGAGGAAACCTGCATATTTCTGAAAAGTAATTCAATGATGTATGTAAAGTGTCTGAGACGGCGATGGACTCACCATCTGTCACGTTGGCACTTATTCATCTTCGGTGAAAAGTGTGTGTTGTGATTACAACACCTCTGCCTACCCCTTCCGGGAATACAGGCGTGAGCATATGTATGTGTTACTTTGATGTGTAAGCTATATTGTTATAAAATTTCATCAAATTCATACAGTAGTGTTTGCGTGAATGACAGCGATTAATATTCTGTATTCCCATATTAATCTGTTTCTGATTCTCTGAGTCTATAAACAAACATATGAAAATATTGTTTCGATGCTGTTTTTATGACATAGTAGGAGCCGTGGGGGCCTTAGGGTATAAGCAGTCGCCGGCTACGCAACCGACGCATATTCGAATCCCTGCGGGCCTTGTACCAATTAGTTTTTCTAAGAACTTATGTGCACTGATTTCACACCTCGTGCTTTACGGTGAAGGAAAACATCGTGAGGAAACCTGCATATGTCTGAGAAGTAATTCAATGACGTATGTATAGTGCCTGAGACGGCGATGGACTCACCCTCTGTCACGTTGGCACTTAAGTTCGGTGAAATGTGGGTGTTGTCAACACACCTCTGCTTACCCCCTTCTAGGATGGCGTGAGCATATATATAAATGACATAGATTACATTACAATCGTTTTAAGTAAATAATAGTGAAAAAATGTTCTACCGCATAAATTTTTCAATAACTTAACTTTCTAAGGTTTCTAGAATGATCACCTCCCCTTAATGCGAGCATTCTGCGCCTTAACGCCTGTCGTCCCGGGAGCTGTCTGTGAACTGTTCCGGGCCAAGGTGGATTTTGCAGATGGTACTAGGGCTGCCAGTTTATTGTTCAAAGGAGAACTCACCATTCCATTTAAATTTTCTTATAAGAGTGTTCATATTGTGTTGGATTAAAAGTAGTATTGCATACCCTGATTATTTTTTACACTTCTTTTGGTATTAAAAATGAAAAAAATTGGAAAATGCATTTTAGATATTGTTTCATTTTGAATGCCACTTTATTATATAAAACAAATACTAAATATAAAAACATTTGATAAAATGAATTGTTTGATTATAATGTACTAGCTGTGCCCCGCAGTTTTACTCGCGTAGAGTTCATTTCATAGGTGACCTACGGAACCTTGTACCCTAAGGTACTCCTTGTAAAATTAGCTACCTGCCTGTGAAAGTCCCGTTAAAATCGGTCCAGTCGTTTCAGAGATTATCAGGAACAAACAGACAGACAGACAAAATAATAATATGCATGGAGTGAAAAGCTGTTAATTTAGTATTGCAAACGGACACTTCAATTTTATTTATCTATATAGATATAGATGTCTATGACGCTCAGATTTTCAATTACAATTCAGTTTTTTTTACCCCATAAAAACAATACTTTGAGCATACTATATACAAATCTGTGGATTTGAATTTGTATTGATTTTTTCGTAATTTTTATCGTATCCATTTTAGTGTGTTACTCACAAAGTCTTTTATATTTATTATTTTGAATGCGGCCAGTAGACTGAAGCGAGGCAATGTCCTATGACGGTCTTGAGACAATGGTCTCAATTCCCCCACGCGACAATAACCCTCACAACACATTTGATTATGGTCTAACGACTGATAGCAAATCCACAAAAAAAAAAAAAAAAAAAAAAAATATTTATTATTTTTAATCGTTACGTATTTGTGTGGAAAATAAAACATTTATTTACTATCTTTATCTACTAACATTTAGACAATAACTAGATTGTTTAGGAACTAATTAATAAATGAACACATAACATAAGTTCCATTGTTATTATTAGCGTAAAAACCTTGATTATTATTCATTAAATAGTCGTACCTACAAAACGTATTAATATTATATAATACATAATAAAGAAATATATTATAATGAAGCCGTGGTGGCCTTGAGGTTTGAGCAGTCGCCTGCTACCCAAGCGACGCAAGTCCGAATCCCAGCGGGGCCTGTACCAATGAGTTTTTATAAAAAACTTATGTACAGTGATTTCACACCACGTGCTTTACGGTGAAGGAAAACATCGTGAGGAAACCTGCATATTTCTGAGAAGTAATTCAATGACGTATGTAAAGTGTCTGAAACGGCGATGGACTCACTATCTGTCACGTTGACAATTAATCATCTTGTGTGAAAAGTGGGTGTTGTTATTACAACACCTCTGCCTACCCTTTCGGGGAATACAGGCGTGAGCATATGTAATAAAGAAATATATTATAATGAAGACAAAAGTCTAAATATAAGTAGGTACTAGCTATACCTAAGTTCATTTAAATATCTCTCTTCAGCGATGATCGAATACACCAATATTATCAAATAGCCATGTGATGTTAATAAGAAAGGATATCACCAATTCAAAGTAACCAAATTTCTTTCAGCAAAAAGGTAATTTGGTGGCAACTTCGCTCACCCCTGAAGAGGTGAAAGAGCGGGGGTGAAGCGAGGGAGCCAGAGGTGGGGTGAAGGCGGGTCAAAGGTCGCGCCGCCCAGTACGCCCACTCACACTAATATGTTTTGTTCTAAACTCACTCATATACATATATGTCAACACATACGTTTAGAACGGAGCTGTAAATCTTGCAAGTTTCAGACTTGCAAGTTCCCTTTGTGATAGGAAGCATAACGAAGTACTAAGAGTATTAATACATATAACGCCTGTATCCCATGGGGGTAGGCAGAGATTGCCACATACTTATTTCGCCTCCACGTGCATCCCTTCATATATTTCTTTGGGTTCCGAATGCCCCGAATCTGACCTTTCTGATATAGGTATTCAATCTGCTATAATATATTTATGAGTATGTTTATGTCGTTGCAGACAGTAGGGTTAATGAAGGATTTATAACAAAATAAGAGCCGTGGTGGCCGTGAGGTTTGAGCAGTCGCCTGCTATGCAAGCGACGCAAGTTCGAATCTCAGCGGAGCCTGTACCAATGAGTTTTTCTAAAAAACTTAGGTACAGTGATTTCACACCACGTGGTTTACGGTGAGGGAAAACATCGTGCGGAAACCTGCATATTTCTGAGAAGTAATTCAATGTCGTATGTAAAGTGTCTGAGAAGGCGATGGACTCACCATCTGTCTCGTTGGCACTTAATCATCTTCGGTGAAAAGTGGGTGTTGTGATTACAATACCTCTGCCTACCCCTTCGGGGAATACAGACGTGAGCATATGTTACAACAAAATAAAGCGTTCTTAATAAATATTATTTCTCTTTACCAAAAAAGTCAATCAGTTACCATAACGATCGTGATTCAAAAGATAGATCCATTAACAGACCTTACAGGAACTAAATTCTTCGATAAATTTCTGAATAGTGTTACAAGCTTAAATTTGTGGTGACCAATTACCATCAGGGTGAACGTATACTTGTATATTCCACATTAGTGGTATTTAAATGCCTCATACAATAATAGAATGTATCATGGAAAAAATGTTATGGTGACCACATACCTGTCATCTACATCTACTATAAACCTTCCTAGGGCATATTTATTAATGACTAGCTGTGCTCTGCGGTTTTACTTGCGTAGTTTCATGCTTTTTCTTGCGGAAACTTAATTTGTTTTCTAAATTAAAATATCCTAAGTTACTCCTTGAAACATCAGCTATCTGAATGAAAGTCCCGTTAAAATCGATCCAGCAGCAACAAAGAGATAGACAGACAGAAAAAATGTTATATTGTTTTTTTTTTCATATTCATTTAGTAAAAAGCTGTTATTTGCGAATTACAAACACACACTTCTTTTCATTTATCGGTATAGATATGTAAATAAATGTGATTAACACAAATAATCTATGCAGATTCGCTGCAGGAACAAAGTACGTAAATAGTATCAGAATACTTAACGTATTTAAATGATTATTTCTTAGATTCAAAGTCTAATTGAATCATATTTTTCGCCACACAAATTCCTCAGCCAGTAATGTAAACGGAGTAAATGTGAAGTCTCGAATCTCAGGATCGATCGCTCCGTCTCCCCCCACCCACTGGGAGTGAGTAATTGGGTGCAGGTAGGTTTTCCCGGCGTTTTTCCTCCATTCACCGTGTTACCAGGTTTCCAGGGTATGTGAAAGGTTGTAATACTACATATATATCTGTGTATTTTAGGCAAGCTTGAGCAATAATTGTCATCGACCACGATTAATTCTGATTGTTTTTTTCTACACATACATACATATACTCATTCCTATATCCCACCGCGGAGGTAGGCAGGGATCGACTTATAGTATTTGTCCAGTCAGTATGGTAATAGGGGGCGAGCTTATTGCCAATAACGGGTCTCTTCCAGACTCCGAGCTATTATTGAAACATTACAAAAGGAGAGCCGTGGTGGCCTTGAGGTTTGAGCAGTCGCCTGCTACGCAAGTTGGAATCCCAGCGGGGCCTGTACCAATGAATTTTTCTTAAAAACTTTTGTACAGTGATTTCACACCACGTACTTTACGGTGAAGGAAAACATCGTGAGGAAACCTGCATATGACTGAGAAGTA
Organism: Watsonalla binaria; assembly: GCA_929442735.1. Lineage (NCBI taxonomy): Eukaryota > Metazoa > Arthropoda > Insecta > Lepidoptera > Drepanidae > Watsonalla > Watsonalla binaria. The sequence continues at coordinate 8,514,396 of OV838932.1, forward strand.
ATTCAATGACGTATGTATAGTGTCTGAGACGGCGATGGACTCACCATCTGTCACGTTGGCACTTAATCATCTTCGGTGAAAAGTGGGTGTTGTGATTACAACACCTCTGCCTACCCCTACGGGGAATACAGGCGTGAGCATATGTATGTATGTATTACAAAAGGAAAAACAATAACACAATGAATTCGGCAAGCAAGCTTGCATTACGCCTAATGGTAAGCTACTGCCACCTATAAACGTGACCAGGGGGCCTACCAGCATCGGTTTAGGCAGAGCGTATTAAGAAATTTTCATTTTAGTACCTTAAAATAAACGTCAAAGCTAAGAAGTTCTTAATACGCGCTGCTTAAGCGATCATAAGTAGTTGGCACCTGATCATTTGCACATTACCTTTCGTCACAGATAACATAAGAAAAACCGATAGAACGCTAATGCCCAACTCACTGCAGGAACACATCACTACTGTAAGATATCTTATATCTTCAAACGAGCAATTCTTGATTTTGAATCTCGGAAACGGCTCCAAGGATTTTTATGATTTTTTGCATGTAGGTTTCAGAGGCAAAAAATTGATCTAGCTAGGTTTCATTTATGGAAAACATCGTTTTTACCATATTTTCAGGCACTGAAAAACTCATAAAATATCATTACAATACGACAGCAAATTTCGCCGACATCTATCTAGTTATGGTAGCTCAAAGGTGAGGCTTCCAGCTTACGGGGCGATAACGAAACTAGAGTAGGTACCCCGGTTCAAGACTGACCTTCACCGGATGTTTTGCGTTTTTTGTGTGAAGATATTAATTATACAATGTACGCTAGAAGTACGGTCCCCAGTAGGGCAGCTCTGAATTTAGATTATAGGTGACCCCACGTTGTGCCCTGCCTCTCTTCATATATACTTTACACATTCTTACTAGTTCATCTTTATCACTACGAATATAAAACTTTTCCTAAATAACGTTTGTACAATGAAATACCAGTTAAATAAAAGTACGAAGTAATACCAGAAATAAAGCCACAACCGATTTTACTGCAGTAATTTTATTGCGAAGTATCCGCAGTGGGTGTGAGTGCATAAATCCTTGGTAAAGGCGAGAGGAGCGATTGTCGCATCTATCAATCGCCGAGGCGACAGCCGATCGCCACTCAAAAGATACATTTTATCTCAGGAATGCACGGACAGCAGAAAAAATATTGTTTTGGAAAATATTAATTAATTATTCAAGTAGTAGTATGGTTATAAGAATAACTAATGTAACACAGAGTGCATTCTTTATAACAAAAATTCGGTCTCTAATATTTTTCTAAGTCTGAACCGGCTCCAGAAAATAGTATTACGTGGAACGTATTTCTTAATTTTAGAGTTTTGCCAAATCTAGTATCGAACTTGGTTTTAGGAATCTTATAATTATTTTTTTTTGTAAATTTTTTTTTCATATCTCTGTGATTTCCTCAAAGAGGATAAAAATGGATGTAATTAGGATATTAAAAAATAAAAACATATGCGTCGGACATACATGCATTTTTCTGTACGTAAAAAAATTATATGGTTATTAGTTTTTTTAATATAGTTTGGCGATAAATCACAAACTATTTTATCCCAATAAATTTATTATTATTAATCTGGAAGCAAAGACAGCGTGCCCACACTAGTGCAGACACTCCACACAAATAACTGAGACACCCGAAATACTTAGCTATGTATCACTCAGTCTCAATCAGAATATCAAACAAGATGGATTGAAAACAAAAAGATTAGTCTCGCGACGTCGCCGCTAAATCACTCATTTTGTGCTCTTATCTGTTTATTTGTCTGTCCGTTTGCGTGTTAGGGATAATTTAGGACTGTCTGCACACGTTCCTTTTTAACATACTTCAAAAAGGAGGAGGTTATCAATTCGGCTATATGTTTTTCGTTTTTAACAGTGAATGCAGTTGTAATGCGTTCATTACGAAGTATGTGTAGGGTCACCATAGTAAATGGAATGAAAAATAGTGTGATAAGAGACAGTTGCAAGTTGATGATCTGGTCACCACCAGAATTGAAAGAAATATGTTGAGATTATTTGGACATAGCGAAATAAATTTATAGAGCGAATTTGAACGGAAGTGTCGGTAGAGGGCGTTCAAGGAAGAACTACTATGACCAAATTAATTGTATCTATAATAAATTAATATAATAAGGTCAAATTCGGAGCACTCACAACCGATGGAAGTGTATGAAGAGATGCATGAATACCTCTGAATTCATGCGTGAGTATATGTATGTCCGTATCTTCTTATTTTTGTTTGATAGATCTATTATGGATATGGTATTTTTTTTACCATCTCCGAGATTTGATCTCGCATATTAACACTTAGCGACCCTCTTCCAAATGTATGTGCCAGCGTGAACATTTTTAAATGGGAGGCACGCGCATTACTCTAACGCTCTGGATACATAACCTATTTCTCGAGATAAGAGTCTTGCTGTGAGGATGCTGGGCTGTTATCAGCGTGACCTCATATTGTAGGTATTATTACCTACAAGTAATATATCATATCATCTTGTTGTGACATGCTCCTATTATTCCGTCGCACGTAGATTCTTGGAATTTTAAAGTTTTTTTCTTATAAAAGTAGGTTTGTAAACAATACTCATAATTCTATTTTGAAGTGGTGAGCCGCGGTGGCCTTGAGGTTTGAGCAGTCGCTTGCTACGCAAGCGACGCAAGTTCGAAATCCCAGCGGGGCCTGTACCAATGAGTTTTTTCTAAAAAAACTTATGTACAGTGATTTCACACCACGTGTATTCCCCGAAGGGGTAGGCAGAGGTGTTGTAATCACAATTACCACTATTCACCGAAGATGATTAAGTGCCAACGTGACAGATGGTGAGTCCGTCGCCGTCTCAGACACTTTACATACGCCATTGAATTACTTCTCAGAAATATGCAGGTTTCCTCACGATGTATTCCTTCACCGTAAAGCACGTGGTGTGAAATCAATGCACATAAGTTTTTTAAAAAAAACTGGGATTCGAACTTCGAACGCTTGCGGCCACCACGGCTCGTAAATAGACAAGTATGTGTATTTAGAATTATTATGATAAGGTAGAATTCATATTTACCAATTATGTTTAGGTCTCTTAAGAGACTGAGAAACTCTGGGCGTACTTAAGTAAATAAGTGTTTTATTTATTATACCACCATTCTGGTGTCAAAAATACTTTAAGCCTTGAAATAAAACCAATATTTAGTATACACACATATTACTAAAGTCAACACCATTACATTCGACACGTTATAAAGACGATCAAAATCTGTTGAAATCCGTTTCGATCACACGTCATCAAATATTCAAATTCTTAAAAAGGTATGTTTCCGTCAGGGGCGCGTAACCGTTGGTTCGTCGCGGTCGGGTAAGCCGCGTATCGCGCGTTGATACGATTTCACGCACCGTCGCGCGCGACGACGCGTCGACGCGGATGTCGATGGATCAAGGAAAAACTGCCGGTAGCAATAGAGCTTGTATCTTGTTTCTCTTATTTACTCGGTGAACGGTCAGATAATCCGATTTAAGAAGTTCTTGGGTAATGGTTGATTGATTTAACGTTAGTTGTGGCAATTTTTTTGCCATGGAGCTAAGCATTTTCTGAATTTTGTTCTCTGCCACCAAATCACGAGTTATTGTGATGAAGAAAATGAAAAGCTATAATGAAATTTCTTTCGCTTTATACATACATACATGTAGATTGTAGATAGGCAGAGTGATACACATCATACACCCACATTTCAACAGTAACATTGCCTTGAATATTGGAGATTTGGCTGCTACTGAGAACTTACAGATGGAAATACAATACTCAATAATACATTGCTCGACCCGGTAGCGTTTCCTTTCCTTTTTATGATAATCCGTTGGCAAACTAGGCATGACAAGGCAGTTATTTCATTATAACACACCACTTACCTTACACCTCAAACAGTAATAAAGTTATCCCTCAAAAAGTAAGCCTCGCAATCAGTCTAATAATCCTTGCAACTGAACGTCGCGTCGCCACCGTCGCATTGTGCGGAGGCGACCAATTGTGCGCCACCCCTGGCTGATCACTTAATTGACTACTGAGCAAGAGCTTTTCGGGAGTACCACCCACGTGCGATACTACATCTAAGCACGATATCCATTGCTGGTATCACGAACAATACACAGATTGAAGTTCGAACGAAAACACCAATGGATATAACTTCGTGGTAAAGTTGTTAGAGAACAGTGTTATAGGAAAGCCGGATTAAAGTGCAGTGGAAATCAGATTTGTTGGCAAGTGATAGGATTGTGTGGGTGCGTTTAATGCCACTTAATCTGAACGATTAAGCAAGGGCTCGTGGAGCACCAAAAGAGCCAGCCACGCGTAGTTTGTAGGTGATATTGGATTTGGTCGGATACCTCTCGTGGAGCCGCAGAGAGGGAATATTTGACTCAATATTAACACCTCTTGCTATGTATTGTATATCACTATGACATTTTTATTAAATACCACGTTTGTATTAATTTATACATACCTACATATAGATAAATAGAATTGAAGTGACTGCTTGTAAATCAAAATTAATAGCTTTTTACTAAACGCAACTTCTTTGGACATGCGTCGCGACGTGGAGACGCATCCATAGAGCGTCTGGTGGTGCAAGGTATATTCGAGGGTACTAGGGCACGTGGCAGATCACCAATGAGATGGACGGACCAGATTAATGCTGTGATGGGTGTTCCTACTATCAACGAATGCTCCCGTAAAGCAGCAGTCCGAAATGAATGGCGCCGTTTTGTTCAGGAAGCCACCAATTCTGACATTACGACCACGACCGCTCTGCCAAGAGTGTAACGATTGAGAAGAAGAAACGCATATATGATACATACTTACGGTACTTACTTATATTAAAAAAACAACATTATCTCTCTGTCTGTCCGTCCGACTATCTGTGTGTCTGGCTCTGTGTCCAGCTAATCTCTGCCACGGCTGTACTGATTTTAACGGGAAGTTCATTGTCAGATACCTGATTTTATGAGGAGTAACTAAGGCTACTTTTATTTTAGAAACTATCTATTATAAAAGCGTCAATGTCACCTATGAGAGAGAGAGAAGAGATAGAGAAGGTGAGAGGCGTGGGGGCGCCACGCAAGCTAAAGTTCATCTTACAAATTACATAGCCAAATAAAATGATGCATATAGAACTCTGTGAGTCATTGACAATTCAAAAAGAAAAATTTACCTAATTCGTTGTAATATTTATACCCATATTCCCGTCATATTTGTTAAAAGGGTAGCTTAGAGGACCCATCGGATGCAATCAGGGAGATTACCAATATTATCTGACCACTATTACCTGACATCGCGAAATTTCCCTCGGGACAATATAAATGGACAGGCACGCAAAAATGGACTTTGGGAATAATTTATATAAATAACATTTGGTAATATATTCATTCGCCCAATTCTTAGAAATCTCTAGTAAGTAATCATTAACCTGTATACTAATCTAGATATAAAAAAATTAACAGATGTTAAAACATATTTTATTTCTTTATTAGTAAATCACTTCTATGACAAAAATTATATATTTAAGATACTTAATTTACGAAAGAAATTTATAGAGCGAATGTGTTGGTAGGGGGCGTCCAAGGAACAACTACTATGACCAAATTAATAGTATTTTTCAGAAAGGTCAAATTCGGAGCACTCGTAACCGAAGAAAGTATATGAAGAGATGCATGAATGTGGATGAAGCGAAAGAAGTATGTAAGGATCGTAGCATGTGGCAAACGGTGGTCTCTGCCTACCTATTTCTGTGTTAATGTCACTCATATGTGCAATCCAGCATTTTGTCTTATTACACACGTAATTAAAGTAATTATTTGTGCAAATATGGGCATCTTTTATTTTATACTAGCCTATGTTACTCGTAAGGGTTGGAAAGAGGGAAGGGGGGCCTTTGCCCAGCAGTGGGACACATCGGGCTCTAAATAAATAATATTTTACTCACTGATAATGTAGCTATACAATGCTGAAATAATTTTTAAAATTGGTTCAGTAATTTTTGAGTCAATTCCTTACAATCGTACATACATACAAATCCTCTTTACAGTATTAGTATACTTTTATGATTTATTTATAAAATTTTATTGCGAGATCGGGTGTCGATCTAACTTTGGATAAAATGTATATAGGTACCTATTTATGTATTTTATTAACAATCCATGATCTTCAAAAATACACCTTAAAGTAATTGTTTAAATGAAAAAATTAAGTGTAACCCTTCCAAGTTTTTATTGTATATAACCCTCATCTTACGGCACGTGGTAAAGGGCTGTTTAAGATCATCGTTATTAACCCTTAAGAGGTGAAGGATGCTGCGGTGTTTTTTGTTGACACAAATAACCCCAATTTTGTTGTAAAAAGGTGTTAATCCGTTACATAAATAGATTATACGGTATAGAAATACATACAATCACATTTTCTTATAAATTAAAGTTATACTACAGTTATTTAAAGTCCGGGCCTTTGAAGATTAGCTAGGATAAACAGACAGACGGCCAAAAACTTCAAATTATTTACATGGTTTTTTGAAATGAATATTTAATACCGTATATAATTTCAAGTGCATTTAGAAAATCGCTTCTATTTTGATATTGTAAACGGAACATTTCAACTTTATTTATCTGTATAGTTTGTCATTCCAAAATAATAGTTTTTCACTAAATGCATGTGGAAGTATATACGTAGATGACACAAATTCCCTGTCCGTCTGACTTTTTGAAAGTGTTTAGAAATGGGATTTTCACTTAATGTTACAAAGAGTAACTAAGGCTACTTTTATTTAAAAAATAAATGATTAAGAGTTCCGCGGGAATTAAATCTACGCGGGTGAAACCGCAGGGCACAGCTAGTCTAACATAAGCCCTGTTAGGGCACACCAAATTTTATTTAATTTCAATTTTTTTATATATCATCATCTCCCTGGCCTTATCCCATACATTGTTGGGGTCGGCACTTGATTCAACCCGATGTGGCTGATCACCTGATTTTTATACGAAGCGACTGCCATCCGACCTTCGCGACCTCTTTTACGAGAAAAATCTGTGATCTGGGTTAAACGAGTTGTCAGACTTTTTTTAGGCCTCCGACTGATCTGTAACGATTGCCAAAGATGATAAATTGGCCACCGGGACCGACGGCTTAACGTGCTCGGGCGGTTTGCTTAACTTCGCTGACCGAATGATATACGCAATAGCAACTGTGCCACGAGCTCCTCTCAATTTTTTATATATATCCTTATCTAATCTAATAACCAAGTGGTTTATTCAAAAGTAGATATCTGATCAAAATTCAAAGCACCACGGGTTTGTTTTGTAATCAGAACCTCTTGTTTGAGGCAAAAAACTTCCCACAATGCGCCAATCAGCCGCCGGGCGCTCCTTAGAATTGTATTAATTTACAAGATTATTTTCAAAGTCCTCTAGATCCGTATTGGGGGCAAAACTGTCAATATTATCACAAAACTTTTTTTGTTAAAAAAAACATGAATGTGGACTAATTTTCGATCTCGATACAGTTTTTGTGTGTAAGCATCAGGGCGTTATACAAATTAATTCATACATTGATCTTTTTTTTCAATAAAGGTAAAGAAAAAATAAGTCCGTTACCTTTTAAGGGTCTCGTTTTATTTATGGTGTAAAAATTGGGTTACTTAACGGGAGCGAGGGGCTATTGTGTGCAATCTTGAGGGACTTGTGCAAAAAAATTGCGCAAAATCTTTATACGTTTTTTAGGTTTTCGTTGAGACGCGTGTGTTTGAAATCACAACGGGAAAATTATTATGGGACGTTATTAATCGTTTTTATAAATAATTCCGGTATATTGATGATAAGATCATGCGCTTCAATATTATGAAATTAATTTTATGTATAATTTATTAAGGTTACTTGGAACGTCATCAATCAATCATTACTTATAAGCTAATTTATTGAAAGTCATTGCGTCTTTATCTATGTACTAGCTGTATTCCGCGGTGTGGCCCGCGCAGAATTAACATTAGTGTTTTTTTAAAGTTGCCTTGTTACGTCATCTATCTCCCAGTCCCGTTAAAATCGGTACTGCTGTTTCAGAGATAAACCGGAACAAACAGACACGGAGAATTTTTTTTATTTAATATTTGATTTTTACGTACATATACTGAAAAGTTGTATTACTGTAAAGCTGTTGATATGAAATAACACGCATCTTATACTAATACATCTATTTGTAGATTATATTATGTATATTTCCTTTAGTAATAATCTAAATTACTTAACATATTTAGCACCTAAATTCAATTTCACGCCTAGTAAGAGAGCTACCCCGAATCAATACATGTAATATAGATTTTAGTTTAAATAAAATGAACATACATATGCTCACGCCTGTATTCCCCGAAGGGGTAGGCAGAGATGTTGTAATCACATCACCCACTATTCACCGAAGATAATTAAGTGCCAACGTGACAGATGGTGAGTTCATCACCGTCTCAGGTCATACATACATACATACGTCTTTGAATTACTTCTCAGAAATATGCAGGTTTCCTCACAGGTAGCAGGCGACTGCTCAAACCTCAAGGCCACCACGGCTCATAATAAAATGAATTCATGATTATTCCAGAAGTATTTGAAGCTTCTTCGTACATAATAGTTATTTACTGTGAGTTGTAAGCTCGATAACTGCCCTGACTACATACATACAATCAGTTTCGGACATAAACCTATTCACAGGACTGACACAAAACGGGTGGACACGTTTTTTTCATACAAACTAGATTTCAACCGTTCTGTTCAAAGGGTCTGTGAGGTCAGAGGTCACTATCGTCTTTTTCGTCCAAAGAAAAAAGTCGTTACGAAATCCAACAAAAAACTCAAGTAAAAAGGGGCTTCTTCAAATATTGTGAATATTGATGAAGAAAGGAATCTGGTTTTGGAAATCGCTTATATTATATTAGTTTTATTCAAAACTCATGTGTGGTCCCACGGTAGAGGCCCACGTGTTGATGTACCTTCTGGGAATCACTGCCACTTGTCAAGTTCAAAACCTGATTTTAAATGATAATGGTATCAGAAAATTATTTCTAATTTTTAGGTTATCGTTAAAAAAACTACGTCATCATCGATACATCAGCCACATAGGTGGTAATAAAACGTTTACAAAAGATACAATACTTTATCAGATGTACATAAAGAACCCCATAGTAGTACGGTTGATCTCGTCATCGGGACAAAAGCCACGCGATACATTACAGAATCCTTACGAATCGTACCCTTTAGCTCGGAAAGGGATAAAGGGATTGTCCTCGAGATAAAGCCACAATAGATCGGAGGTGGGTCTTAGCGACCGGCACGCGTTCGCGGGTTAACGGTTGGTAACGTAAGGGTTAGGATGCTGCACGGGCACGCGAGTGGATCTGGTTTTTAAAAGGTGATTTGAAAAAAAAAATTCTCTTATTAAAAGCTAGCGGACATCGTTTTGTACAAATATAGCCCTTATTACTCGCTGATGATGTAGCTATCCCTTGCTTTTTGAGCCAATGCGTTACAAACATACTGACATAAAAATCTTTCTTCTTTATAATATTAGTATAAGACTAGCTGGTGCCCGCTACTTCATCTGCGCATATTTTAGATAATTTACACAATATCAATATAAATTTATTATAGCTTATTTGTTTAAGTTTGAATTTATAACATAGGCAGTAATTATTTGACCAGTTTTGAATACAATTCAACAAAGTTTTGAAAGAGCTTTATCGTATATGTAGTAGTATGTATAAATATACAATACACTTTTTGAGGTCTGTGTATCTTAACATAATTATATTAGCAAATTTTTGAGTTTTTACTAATATTCGCGTTTATAATATTAGTAGGGAGAAGGATAGGCTGGATAACTTTTTATTTATTCATCAATCTTTTTTTCATCGTCTATATATTTTTTTTCACCGTTTTTGGCATGTTTCTTATTTGAGTAAACTAGTTAGATAGCTTGTGACATCTTTATGTATTGCATGTGACATTTATTGCTGTCACGTGTGTGTCATCGTGTTAAGGTAGTCAATTAAATGAATATTTTGTATACGTCTTTTCACGTAACTTTATAAGAAAATTTAAGAAAAAAAAAGCAAAAAATATTTGAAAAAGTCGAAAACCTACCTTTCTTAGCCCTGCGACTAAAGTCTATTTATACAACATTATTTATTTTTATTTTATTTATGCGTGAGTGAAATTGTGGTCTTTAAAAAGTGGCTGATTTCTATTGTAATATTTCCATTATAAAGTGATGCATCACTGACTGCCAAAAGAGATACACTTTCAAGATATATAATTCCCTTAACACCTCGGATCAAGCAATCTCTTGAAGGAACAAAAAATAAGACACGAACGCAAAACCGTTGGCTTACAAGAACCATAAAGTTGCCAGTAAAAAAATCGGCAAAAACTGTCGTAAATTTGTCAAGAACTGTGCCTATACCCTCAGTTTTTGTTTCTATTTTAGAATTATTATATCATCTATAAAAAAAGTTGCGAGATTAGTGATGTGACAGGCCATTTATAAATATTTGGTAACACTGTATATGATTATCGAACAAATTAAACAACGCTAAGTACCAATAAATAAATTCATTGGTACTTAATAGTAGTCTTAACGTAGTTACCTAATATTTTTACAAGATTATAGAAGACATAAAATAATGATGGATATAGTAAATCTTTCCTGTAATCTATACATATAAATAAAATTGTAGTGTCTGTTTGTAATTCCAAAATAACAGCTTTTCACCAAATGCAAATTAAAGTACAAATGGTACAGACTTTTCAGATAGCTCATGTCACAACGAGTAACTTAGGCTATTTAATAGCCCCACGCGGGCTAAGCCGCAGGGCACAGCATTACTAAATATAAAAACATTTTATACGCTATAATACTTGGGGTAAAAACTACTACTAAAACCTAAGACCATGCAATCTACGCAATAGTATTCTCGTTCCCGTGGGATTACCGGGATGAAATATAGCCTATATTAATCAATGATAATGTAGCAATCAAATGGTGAAATAATTTTTAAAATCGTACATACAAATCTTTACTCTTTACAATATTAGTATAGATAAGAACCGCGGTATAAACTTTGCGAACATTCGATCGAAATTCTTCAGTTCTCATTGAACTCAAACGCGCAGAAGTTAATCCCAGCCATGTTTATTAATTACAACGTCAAAATACACGGCATCTATCATTAGTAATTAAACAATAAACAATGTAATAATATGTAGCGAAGGTTGCAATAAAGTGTTTATTATACCTAATTGCGGGGTCAGAGTGCCGTGTTCTTGCTTTGATATGGGCATTAAGGTTGCAAATTAACGCAATTGTTTTTACGTAATTTATATGTAGACTAGCTTCTGTGCCCGTGGTGTACTTGCGTTTACTATCGCGAAATAAATAATGCGAGAGCAAGAGGAGACGAACAAACTAGCCTTATTGGTTATTTTATATGTATTTACGAAACACGGTGTTTAGTAATACTGTTTTATACGACATTTTAACCGTAATTAATAAATTATATTTAATTTATCTATAAAAATACTTTTGAAACAATTTTGATCCGTTAAAAAAAGGGATTTTCGTGTTTACTTTTTTAAAATCTTCGTATTACTTAGATGTGGTCAGTTATAACATTGCTTTGTAGAGAAGCTCGTTTCACAGTACCTATTGCGCATATCATTATATCAGCGAAGTCAAGCAACCCTAATCCTAGCCAGTAATTGGATAGGTGCCCGCCCGAGTTCCCTCCGTGCCTCGGAGAGCAAATTAAGCCGTCGGTCCCGGTTGCCAATTGATCATCTTTGGCAATCGTTACAGGTCGGTCGGAGGCCTAAAATAGTCTGACAACTCGTTTTACCCAGATCACAGATTTTCCTCGTTAAAGGGGCTGCGAAGGTTGAAACAAGTGCCGACCCCATAAAGTAAGGGATAAGGCCAAGGAGATGATGATGATGAATATCGCTATGATAATCAAGTGTATTCATGGTTTGGTAATCCTTATTAAAAACTAGCTGTGCCCGCGGCGTCACCTGCGTAGACTTATTTTGTAACATTAGCTATCTTAAATGTCAGTTGGTGATTTCAATCTTGTTGTATAAAAATCTAATTTTAAGTCAAATTTGTTTGTTACATAGTTAATTACTAACCACAGATCCCTTAATTTGTACGCCCCCCGGGGTCAAACATGAAGAAACGAATTGTTATCTGCCTAACACCAATATTGTCACTCATGTTTTTGCAAATAAATTATTCTATTCTATTCTGCCAGTGAAGACCGATACAGTCGTTTCAGAGATTATCCGAAACATACAGACAGACAGAGAGAAAAAAAAATGATTTTTTTTATTTGACTATCAATCGTGAATCCTTTCATATATGCATATGAGTAGTTTAATGCTGTTAATTTGGAATTACAAACAGACACTCAAATTTTGATTATCTGTATAGATATATAGGTAACTAAACACAGCATCAATAGTAGGGATGTATTCACTAGTATTTCCTTACAAACTTTTTAATTTGAATAATCAGTCACCCCTCTAGGGTTACCACAAAACGCAGCGCTAATCAAGGATGTACACCAAACCTAAACAATATACCTTTTGTGCGACCATACAAAAGAGTTTTATATCAATTTCTTGCTGATAGAAATGCCAAATTAGCCGTTCCATTCCCTATTTTAGATTCAGAGCTAATTTGTACTTTAACAGTGTTAAAATAAGGGTGTGTTTTGTTAAGTAAATAATAGCTATAAGCCGAGGGCGTAATTTGGATGGAATAGGATACTTGAGCCAAATTAATAGCTTATCTACGATCAGTACTGTGGTTAATATGTCACTCATTGCGTGGGATTTCAATGTACTCATTTCGTGTATAGGGTTGCTACTTAATTATTTTTATTTAAATATTATTTTTATATCTATTCCATGTTTTTGGTTTTTTCCTTATTATACATATGCTCAAGCCTGTATTTCCCGAAAGGGTAGGCAGAGGTGTTGTAATCACAACACCGCCTTCTCACCGAAGATGATTAAGTGCCAACGTGAGAGATGATGAGTGCATCGCCGTCTAAGACACTATACATACGTCTTTGAGTTACATCTAAAATGAGTTGAGTTACTACTATGTTTTGTAAAATCACTGTACATAAGTTTTCCGCCTTGTAAAATTTTCTGTCTGCCAATGAAAGTCCCGTTAAAATCGGATCAGCCGTTTTGGAGATCAGCCAGTACAAACATGCAGAATAAAAATTCATAAATTGCTTTTTTCATGTCAATACCGTATATTATTATTATTTAAACGCATGTTTAGTGAAAAGGTTTTTTGTAAGACCAACAGACCTTATAAATTTAACTTAGAACTGTTCCAAATTGAAACATAATGGAGCAGAATTGTTGTTCAACCCTATCTCCACCCGGGGGTGTAATGTACCCATCTATTGTGGTGGGTTATCTGTAACATCTAGACTTTGCCGACAGTAATCAGACCGCCCTATCAACTCTCTCTTAGTAGCGCGGCCTTTTGTACCCACTACGGTTTTTGAGTGTTACTTATATTAAAAAAAAAGGATTTTATTTTTGTGAATTCGGAGTGGCCATAATCACGTCCTTAATCAAGGAATAGGTTTTATTTAATCATATAACATAATTGGCTACTTATATTATTTTGATTTTGGAATAACGGTTGAGAAAAAAAGCCATTGTTGTTTACCTTCTGAAATGCAAAAACATTTTTCTTCAAACTCATAAATATGCAGCGAAGCGTTCACGCACGTAATCCGTTTCACTTCCGAAATTCAACAATAGGATATGTCGTCGAATCGCAGAAATAATTATAAAAATCCAAATTCTCTCGTCATGGGAAACTGTCACCAAGTTTACGGTATATTTAAAGCCGGCCAGACGCATTCGCCATTCGGACAATTCGATTTGGAACGCGATAAATCGATACCGAAAGTGACATTATGTTTTGAATACCGAACGTCATTTTTTGTTTTCTTTTTCTTTGGACAGGGGGCCAAGGCAATTATATTTCATGCCAGTAAGCAAGGTTGGACAATAGTTTCTGCGTGCACCTTTTGGTCGTGTGTGTCTCTATTATTCGACCGGCGTGTTTTGCTTTTGGAATAAGACTTGTTAGATCGGTATCTTTGAAAATAGAATACGGTAACAGTTAGGGTGCATTCGGTTATTTATTTACGCAACGTAATTTAAAAGTTATATATTTTTTTATTATTTAAAATTAGGTAACCTTCTCATCTCCTTATCTATTCAAATTAGAACTAGTATTTGAACTTTTTTAATTATACTTACCTCGCGATCACGGTACTTAGGTACGATCCAGTCTATTTTTTAAATTCAAAACACCCAAGGCACAAAGTTATTAAATGCGCTCTATATAAAATAAATAAAAATAAAAATAAAAGAAAAAGCCTTTATTTGACCATTCTTCATTTCAACTTAGTTGCTAATTTAATTACTTAATGACTACTTGTTTTAAGCGAGGTCCCGAGATTGGGTAAAGGCCTCCTCCAGACTTGCCCACTTCTCTCTGTCCTGTGCTGTAATTTTTTTTTTTAAATAAATATTCTTACCGAATACCTACATACTGGGCACGCATAAATTAAAATAAAAGAAAAAAAAACCTTCACTGAACAACTTTGGGGCGTGAGACAGTTTTTTTAATTGGTTTTTGTAAATAGGGCTTGTTAGTGGTCAGTATCTTAACAAAAGGTGCGCAAATTTGTATAACACTCTCCGAGTGCATGGGAAAACAATTTTTTTGCTCTACTTTTGAATTTTTTTCGATTATCACCCATGTTTTATGTATGGCAACAATAATGTTTATCTTCCACATTAATACTTTTTTACTTGAGAACACGTTACTGTTTGTAAAAATGGAATAATAATGCGCGTTTTTATAAAGCTTTATTTTAATAAGCTAGTTTGAAATGATATTCTTTAAGAGACCTGTCTCTCTGTCTGTTTGTTCCGGGTAATGTTTGAAACGGCTGGACCGATTTTAACGGGACTTTTACTTTTAATTTAAAAAAACATTAAGTATCCGCGGGTCACCCATGAAATTAGGTGTACGCGGGTGAGAGCATGGGGCACAGCTAGTTAGTTAATAAAAAAAAAGTCATTAAAAACTCTTGTAAAAATAGGGACATTGAAAGAGTAATTTTAAAATTTTTATAAAATTCGAACTGTCTCGAGATCTGCAAAAAAAATTAGTTTCTAGTCCCAAACAGCACAATTCGATATAATGAGCTCATGAATACATTGACCTGTGAGGAATGTGTAATATTGCAAATATTGTAGCTCATCGTCCATAGGGAACCCTATCCATCATGGGGGGACGTGGCTATTGACATGAAATTTACGAGATTAATATTTACAAAGATACCCTTAGTTGCATAACGTTTGCGAGGCTCTTGCGAATATCGGTACCTACAAAACCTATAAATATAAAGTAAAAGAGCCGTGGTGGCCTCGGGGTTAGAGCAGTCGCCTGCTACGCAAGCGACGCAAGTTCAAATCCCAGCGGGGCCTTTACCAATGAGTTTTTTAAAACTTATGTGCAGTTATTTAACACCACGTGCTTTACGATGAAGGAAAACATCGTGAGGAAACCTGCATATGTCTGAGAAGTAATTCAAAGACGTATGTATAGTGCCTGAGACGGCAATGTACTCACCCTCTGTAACGTTGGCACTTGATCATATTCGGTGAAATGTGGGTGTTGTTGATACAACACCTCTTATTACCCCTTCGGGGACCCTTCTGGGTTGGCGTGAGCATAAAGTAAATTTATAAATATTTATGATTTCTTAGTATATATCAAGCACAGGAATCCGCGACAGAAAGCTTGTATGTAACTCTAACGACTTTTTTATTACGTAATTTATGTATATTTTTCTGTTAAATATATTAGGTATGTAAAATAAATTTTTAAAAGAAAAAAATAAGTATTTTGTTCTTGTTCGTCTTGACTGAACCTTCAAAACCATCAATAATGTTACATATTAATATTTAAATCAGTTAAAGCAGTTTATAAAACTGAATAAGTATTAATTAAAAAAACAACTACACTCCACAACGCATGTTTTTAACATTTAAGTAAATGTCATGCCGTTTGACAGTTATATTTTTTAAGTATAAATAAAATCAAACGTAATACGTCCTATACACATAACGCAGTGCTTTATGGTCAAACCGTGTCATGGAATTTTCACGCATTTATGAATATCACAGAAACTTCATTGAAAAAAGACTTAATTATAATTATATATACAAGGAACAGTACTAAAAACTAATTACAAGTAGAAAACTTGGCCCAAATCGGTGTCTCTCGGGATCGTGCCAAGAAGGCTGGCAGCATTGCCACGTGGAATAGCAATGCTGATTCTCTGAGCGAGAAAAGCCCCAGCCCGCTTGCCACGAGAAGCTTCTACCAGACGATGTTTTACACTTATCGTTTAATATTGTTTCACATCAATAAGTTTATTTTACTCATGAAGTTACGAAGGTTATGAAAACTACATAAAAATATATAAAACAAAAATATATTTAGTTATAAGATTATATTTTTTCTCTTGACAGTTGGAAATCTCTAGAGGAAGCATTCACCTTCAAAACGAGGGATACTTGTTAGATTTTAACAAAATTTAAATATATTAATATCATTAGTACATAATCAGTTATTTAAAAAAGAAAGGTGAATTATTATTATTATTTATATGCATGTAGTACATACTTACAAATCAAATTATTCCCTTACTTTTCACTGTATTATACGTAAGTACATTTATAATAATTAATTCACAATAGAAGCCAATTCATACCTTACAAAAGGAGATTACACAGTTCTACAATTTTTTTTTATGTTGCCCTGGATATCATCGCAAATCTTTAAGTTTTCATGTCCCCAGATTACGAATATATTCATGAAAGTTCTCAATATGCTCGTATTTCATGATTTTTGCATATTAAGAACTTATATTTTGAACAATTATCGGCTCATGATGAAAAAAAAATTAGCAAATCAAAATAATTTTGATAGTTTCATAAATTGTGTGCATAATTAGACCCAAAATCATTTTCATTAGATATAAGACAAAACCACTGTAGGCCAGTGTTATTATCTTCCGTCTCCATAGCTTTTAACGTCAGTAGGTAAGCGCAATTTTGCCTACCTACCTATTCCTAAAGCTATAGAACTATTTATAAACGACAGGAAGATATCATTTGGATGTTACATTTTTGACAGCTACTGTCATTTCGAAATGAAGCAGTAACCGGTGAGTTCTTTATTGAAGTTTATCCTAAAATAACTAAGATGCATATGAAATCAATAATAGCAATCCCTAAAAATCTATATTGCAAAAACATAATCCCGGTTCCCCTATCCTGGTAATCTGTGTCCACTTCCTATCCCTAAGTTATCCCCTTTGTGGATTCTCACGGCCACCGTATAATTTTGCCATAAATAAAATTGCACTGTAAAATTTCTTGGACATTCTTCGGCCTTTGAGGCAATTAAGTAGGGAGTGCGCTTTTGACTGGATTTCTTTTTTTAATCACTTGGGTAAGCTATCAACCATAGGAAATCGAAACATAGTACACAGACGATAAAGCTCAATTACGTATCTCTAAAACCGACACTCGACGTCGAATGCTACGCAGAAACCTCACAGATTCACGCGACAGAATACTTCACAAAAATCTCTACGTATCCATTGTTTTTTGGTAATCAAGCTGTCATCTGTATGTACACAGCTTTTAGTAATACTATTGTCAGCTTTTCCGAAAAATACACTTTCGTATGCTTCATTGTTTTATATGAAAAAAATTAATACAAGTGCAGTCACGAGCTATGAGCGCTGAGAGAATAGCAGGGGTTAATTGCGCGTGTATTTTATTCACGTTGCATCGCATTTAAGATCAGCGCTCATAACGTGTGACTGTGGTTGAGATACCTCATATATTATATTCAATTCATTGAAAGAAAGGCTTTTTTTTTTTAAGCATAGCCTCTTTTCTGTTTCGGGCATTACAAGTCATATCGTTCTTAAAAAAACATGATGGTAAAGCTCTCTCCACACTTAGCCCCCTAAGGTACAGTCGGATAGCGATCGCGCGCGGTAGCTAGCCGAGGGACGGTGATGTAAAAATATTATTAGATATATCGGTGCATGCAGTGTACGCGCGACCTAATGCTTCCGCCATTGCGATATCTTGGACATTATTATAAATTATTTTGCTGTTTACTTGGCTTTAAGACATTCTGTGTTCTTACTCCGTTATCAGATGACACATATGAGTGTCTAGACTTCTACTTTATGCTAATTTTTATGAGAGCCGTGGTGGCCTGGAAGTTTGAGCAGTCGCCTGCTACGCAAGCGACGCAAGTTCGAATCCCAGCGGGGCCTGTACCAATGAGATTTTCTTAAAAACTTATGTACCTACAGTGATTTCACACGACGTGCTTTACGGTGAAGGAAAACATCGTGAGGAAACCTGCATATTTCTGAGAAGTAATTCAATGTCGTATGTAAAGTGTCTGAGACGGCGATGGACTCACCATCTGTCACGTTGGCACTTAATCATCTTCGGTGAAAAGTGAGTGTTGTGATTAAAACACCTCTGCCTACCCCTTCGGGGAATACAGGCGTGAGCATATGTATGTATGTATGTTAATTTTTATCGACATTTGTGCATTGGAACTGTGTCCATGGGCATACATTTCTTAAGTGATTTATTTTGTACTAGCTGTGCCCTGGGGTTTCACCCGCGTAGTCTTAATTTCATTCAAAAAAATTAGGCTACTTGTATTCAAAAAAACGTTTAGGAATTAAATTATAGGACAGCAAATCACAGCTCCAATGTACAAAATTCAATAAAACATAAAAACCAAGTAGGCGCCACGTATAATTATTCACCAGCCCCCACAAGCAGCACCTGTTCACAAGCATGACGAGATTGCCAGCCCTCATCCTGCTACTTTGTCGACAATTGAGGCACTTCACATCTCTCAAAACATTAGAACATCACTATTTCAACAACACAATAATCAAAACTTTTATTCGCAAAAAGTTTCACCACATGTGTCTCAACTTTTTCGTAAAAAAAATTTTGGTGTGATATGTATAAATCCCATGCTGCGCTGGCCCAGACTAATCCCGGCACATAAAAACAAACGACCATAGACGGGATTTGGCGGAAAGTGTCATAGACACGCGATAGGGTTGACACTAAATCCTCTTCTAAAATATGCCATATTTTATCATTGATAAGATAACATTGTAAAGGGTTTTAGGGTATCGTAAAGATAAAATTTCTTCTCCATATATAATACTAGCTTTACCCCGCGGTTTCACCCGCGTAATTTAATTGCATGGGTGGCTTAATTTCGTTATTTTTTATTTTGTCCCAACTTACTCGCCGTAACGTCATATTGTCCATTTCAAATATTAGCCGGAACAAAGAGATTATGTAAGTAATTACCGTTTAAACTTTCATATGCATTTAGTGGAAAGCTGTAATCTTGAAAATACAAGCAGACACTTCATTTTTATTTATATATATGTATATATTTATGGCTAGGTAAAGCTTATATATTCATAAACCCTACAACTTCTAGAGGATAACTGTACCATTTTCTCCGACATCCTATATAAAGAGTATATAAAATGTATAATCTTGTATAATCATGTCATTCTAACAGTTTGAAAGTACTTTGTTAAAGTTAAAGTCGATTAAAATTTTTATAAAGATATTTTGAATTTTAATTTAGACACCAGGTCAACCAATAATTCTCAATTTTATTCTTAGGATTAAGAATGCTTTATATATAAGGTTTGTTGATTTAAGCCATTCAAATATCTCCCTAAGTCCCCAAGGTATGATTGAGCAGTAATCTCTATTGATTGATGGCCTGCAAGTTTCCCTTTTTTAGGGAAAATTCGGTAAACGTGGGGAAAGTATGAATAACTGCTGATAGCCGGTGTCATAAAATAAAGTGTTTGTTGTTCTCTTTATAGTGTTTATTTATTAGAAATACTATCTTCTGTTCTTCTCTTCTTCGTGTTGATTTTAGAAAGTAAAAAATGCGTAATTCTTATGTAATCATCCAGTTAATAATAATAATAATGATCTCCTACGGAATTTCGGTTAAAGCGGCTAATCTCAACGAGGATCAGCCATGTGCGCAGGAGATATTATAGTGCACAAGTGTGTGCAAACACAGGTGCACTCTTTATTCCCTCACTCTCATAGTCCGATGGGAGGCAATCCGACACGACCGGAGAGAGATCAGGGTAGGACCAACGGTGCAACGTGCTCCCCGAGGCACGGGGGGTGGAAAAACCGCCAACTTCCAAACTCCGGGCATTTATTGTAAATTTCTTGACAGAAAATCCCAATATCTTGACCTGACCCGATAATCAAATCTGCTAAGTACCAGACCAACGAGGCAATCATCCAGTTAAGAAACAACGGTAAGTACTTATTTGTATTTCATTTCATCCAAATCTATTCAGCCGCTTTTGCTTGATTAAGTTACGTACACCTAAATATTAAAACTGTAATATTTTTACTTCTATAATGATTATTGAGTGTTCTATGGAAATAAGAGTTACAAGAGGGTTAAACTTATTGGCAAAATATTCAAATTTTAAATTGCATACACATACATATGCTCACGCCTGTATTCCCCGAAGGGGTAGGCAGAGGTGTTGTAATCACAACACCCACTTTCCACCGAAGATGATTAAGTGCCACCGTGATAGATGGTGAGTCCATCGCCGTCTCAGACACTTTACATACGTTATTGAATTACTTCTCAGAAATATGCAGGTTTCCTCACGATGTTTTCCTCCACCTTAAAGCACGTGGTGTGAAATCACTATACATAAGTTTTTTTTAGAAAAACTTATTGGTACAGGCCCCGCTGGGATTTGAACTTGCGTCGCTTGCGTAGCAGGCGACTGCTCAAACCTCAAGGCCACCACGGCTTTGAATTGCATTTCGTAAAACGACCTTCAAAACTAATGACAATGCTTAGTCTCATCAATAATACAGAATTGTTTTTTCATAATCCGGTTTATGTATGGCCAGTATTTAATAAAAATTTTTTTACTAATTTAAGGAGGAACCACACTTTATGTTTCCCTACCCTCATTAATAATCAACGAATTTAAAATACAACATCCTATCGACATATACATAGTACTTTACGACAGTGTTATAGAAGCAATCAGTGTTTAATTCGCATCGGAAGCTGATATGCATGTGTGTCGAAGGTCAGTCCTTGCCCACCTGCTTACCATTTGAATAATAATAGGATGACACTGCACGCATGCGTTTGAATACATTAAAATCCTTAACAAAAGGTGACCGCTCGGACAATGCTATATTTTCTTAGGGTATATTCAAATTTTAGGGGCCGCGACTTCAAACACACAAATAATTCCTTGACCAGTTCCCACGGGTCAACAACTGACCTTTCATAGACAACATATTTCTTTTTTTTCATTTATAATTAATGTTCCAATCGGGATTGGGACCATTGAAGTCGCGGCTCGCGAAAGCAGTTTTGCGAACAAGTTGCATAATGAATAAGCTGGGATTTGTATATTGATGGGTTCGGGGTGCTTGCGAACTCGCGCTAGGTCGTTTATCTTTTGTGGGAACCCTGACCTTACGG
Organism: Watsonalla binaria; assembly: GCA_929442735.1. Lineage (NCBI taxonomy): Eukaryota > Metazoa > Arthropoda > Insecta > Lepidoptera > Drepanidae > Watsonalla > Watsonalla binaria. Next base: position 8,536,210 of record OV838932.1, read on the forward strand.
TTTGTCTTCCATGTTGAATAATAGCACTCATTGTCAATAATATTCACTGATAATAATTTTATTCTTGTAGCGGGTCAGTTTTTATATTTGCGAGAATTTTAGATTTATGGTCGCATCCATTTTGATTTCAGTTGACGAAAGTATTCATGAACAATGTGAAATAAAATTTTATATATTATATTAACACCAATCAGCGGTGTAACCTGTTCGATCTCAATATTAAAAAACAAATAGAGCATCCGTATTTAAAAAAAGAACGTGGAATGGAATAATTTAAAATGGAATGGATGTACAATCGCATACAAAACGTCATTAGTGAAGTCCAAAGGACGTATTTGTCGGAAACGCGCCGTGGCGCACAATTTATGTCGACAGCAACGCTGCGTGGATTTGTAAACCAAATACAATCACCGCCGTAAAACAGTAGGGAGGGTGTCTTTGGAAGGAATCGATGTGATCGGACTTAGGTAATAGTTTATCTAATTTAAGTCAATGATATTCAATACCATAATAGGTATGATAGCAAAACATTTTCAGGCGTTGCGCCGCTTGATATAATTTTCCTAATAATCTTGTGTACTTCGTAAATGTTTACAAGTATTTATAAAATGTCGTTGCACTCCTTATCTATAAAAACGTCTCATTACATAATTATAAAGATATATTTTTTTAAAATCATTATGACGTAACTTAATTCACGCATTTTGACATTTCAGTATTTCAACAACTGCGTCGATAGTCGTAAGTGCGTAACGTAAACATCCGACTGCCTAAAAAAAGTTACCAGGAAGATATATCTCAAAAACTTTAGCCGAGCGTGGTATATTTATGGAAAACTAAATAACGATGGGCCGTTTTTTTAATTGCGGGGAATGAGTTTTTTCTTGAAGAATTTATTTATTTTCGGGCCTGAGTGATTTGTTCGGCGGTAAACGTAAATGAAGTGTCGCTTATAATTTAAAATGAGAACGTATACGATACTCGTGTTTTCACTTGGGACACATTTCTTCCGTAATGTATTGAGAGATAGAATTGACAATCTAATTACAAATGTATTTTTATAGGGATTGGAACTTTTTTTAGTGACTGTTCTGATGTAAATTTTATAGTATAAGCTTAGTTTGGAAGTTAAAAATATTTTTTAAGACTGTCACAGAAAGTAAGGAATTTTTTTTAAACAAAAGTAAGGCAAAGAAGGATTTTTATATAAAAAAAAACAAGAACAAACAGTGCCGTGGTGGCCTTGAGGTTTGAGCAGTCGCCTGCTACGCAAGCGACGCAAGTTCGAATCCCAGCAGGGCCTGTACCAATGAGTTTTTCTAAAAAACTTATGTACAGTGATTTCACACCACGTGCTTTACGGTGAAGGAAAACATCGTGGGGAAACCTGCATATTTCTGAGAGGTAATCAATTACGTATGTAAAGTGTCTGAGACGGCGATGTACTCACCATCTGTCACGTTGGCACTTAATCATCTTCGGTGAAAAGTGGGTGTTGTGATTACAACACCTCTACCTACCCCTTCGGGGAATACAGGCGTGAGCATATGTATGAACAAACAGTGGAATTAATACTTATTTAATTTTGGAGGTTTTGTCAAATATAGTATAAGACTCGGTATCAATCACCAACATCAAAAGTAATTTATTAATTCCACTTAGTAATATTTTTCTTTTTTGTTGGCGTCTTATATTTTCGATAAATATTTAAAGTTCTAATCACAACTTTAAATATAGTTTTTTTATTAATATAGGCTCACGCCGTTTTCAAAACTAAGAACACCGGAAAAGAATCTCAAACCAGTGAATCAACCGTTTAGCCGCTAGGCCATCGGCTCCTTCCTCCAGCTTGAAAGAACAGTTGAATCATTTCCATAAAAAACCGAAGTAAATGTGAAGATATCCGAGTAATCCCGAACTCGCGATCCCGATGTGGATTTATTTCACGTGCACCGGACGGGAATAAACCTATCTGGTACTATCGACCTCATAATACTTTTGAAAAAAATAATATTAAGTAACAATATTATGGAACAGTTTTTTTATTAAAATTTCAATCACTGAATTAAACTTCTAAGATGCTACATTTGAATCGAAGATGAACTATTAAGTTATTATATAACGTTATTAATGTTCTCAAGACTTAAATTACTGATATTTTAGTTATTATATTTGACAATTGAGCATTTGAACTGTGTCCATGGGCTTATATTCATGAGATATAAATACTGTAACCAAAAACATTGTATAATATATATTTTTTAAAAGAGTGATTGTTGAGTTTCTTGCCGGGTTCTTCTCAACAAAAGCTACCTTCCGAACCCGGTGGTAACATTTATAATCATGTATAATGTATTTTTGTGTCCTTCTGACGATTTGAAAGTGCTTTGTAAGAAGTCTAATAAAATAAAGATATTGTGAATTGAATTTCAATTGAATTGATCAGTTTAACGAAACGTGCTTAATGAGCTTAATCTTAAGTATAAAAAAAAATTAAAGCATTACACCTGGTAATATTTGAAAAAGGAATTACATTTTAAATGTTTTTAAAATCACTTCTCTCCTCACCAGTACCAAACTGCAAACAGACGCTCCCGAGAATAGAATCTCTCATCCCACTTGCGTTTCTTTAACATCTTTATCTGAAGCTGCATACAGCCGTCCCGAAGCTGCCATTGGCCGCCGTTAACCTTTAACCCCACCCATCAACAAAAACCATCACCCATTACACTGAAAGAGATCCGTTTCAGCTTCAGATAGTGGCTATTCCAGAGCTGCTAATGTGATACCGCCTTATCTTACACTCAGAAGAACCAAATAAAAAGTAAAAACTTTTTTAATGGATCGTATTATCGCCTGTTCCGCGTATCGGTACGTTTTAGTTTGTGTTCGAATTTGGAACGTATTTTTAATAAATTAGATTTTTAAATATCGAATGTTATTGTGTGTCTGTGTTTTCACTGCAGAAATATAAATAAGATTTTCTTATAGGCAACAATATTCATAGGGATTTGAGCAGTCGCCAGTGAGTTTTTCTAAAAAACTTATGTGCAGTGATTTCACACCACGTGCTTTACGGTGAAGGAAAACATCGTGAGGGAACCTTCATATACCTATCTGAAAAGTAATTCAAAGACGTATGTTTGACGGCGACGGACTCGCCCTCTCTCATGTCGGCAATTAATCACGAATCGTTTTATTTAAAAAAATATGTATGAGCTTACATAGTAAAGTATAATTTCTCATCTTATGTAGTGACTAGCTGTGCCCCGCGGTTTCACCCGCGTATATTTAGTTTAAAATTGACCAAGTTTGATACAAACTTTCATCCCCTATTTTATCCCCTTGGGGGTAGAATTAATCAAAATCCTTTCTTAGCGGATGCCTACGGCATAACATCTAACTGCATGCCAAATTTCAGCCCGATCCCTCTAGTGGTTTGGTGGCTGTGAGTTGATAGATCATTATTTCAGTCAGTCAGTCAGTCACCTTTGAGTTATATATATTTAGATGTAGTAATTTGATAAGTCCGCCACAGATTTTGTGGTAATCAAAAAGAAATTAACTTTTATAGTTATCCGGTAGCAAGCGCCTCTTAATTTTGACCATCTCTTGTTGCGTCTTAATGTTGGTAATTAAGGTGTTCCATATTTAATTGCTCTTAGATAAATTAGTTTTCTGGCCAGTGTTATATCGTAAGAATTTAAAAAGTAATGGTCTATATTTTTTATTCAACATGCTTCACTTTTGATTGTGAGTTTACCTCAACTATCTTCAACGTTAACTCGATATATTAAAAGCTTAATCACATTACACTGGCACGTTGTATTAATCCACATAAAAAAACATACTGAATGTTCATGATCTAAATGTCACATTTAACTTAAAAAAAAAAAACAAAACTTCGAAACCCATATTTCATAAATGGAACAAAAATAAAAATCTAATTCGTCACGGTTAGGGACGAACTAGATTCATTCGCCAATAAATCGTAATGGGTTTTTAAAAAATGGAACGACGTTGTACGTTCAGCCGAAATGCAATGCGTTCCACAACATTGAGTTCTCGCGATGAATTGCGTATAAAATTCGATTTAAATCCAGCCCTTAGCTTGGAAGCGCTTTAGAGCAAGACATTATGACATACAGAACATTTAAGTTATATTAACAAGTTATGTTATAGTATGATTTTTATAGTAACCGTAAAACCGCGGTGGCCTTGGGGTTGGAGCAGTCGCAAGCTACGTAAGCGAGGCACGATACATAGTCCTTGAAATATTTCTCATACATATGCCCTTAGCTGTGTTGCTTAGATTTTAAGTTTAAGCTCGGCTGGAGGCTCTTTGGTCCGGTTAAGCAGTGGAGGTAACACCCCCTACCAACTGCGAGAGACCATATCTTAAAAAGGTTTCCCAACGATGTTTTCCTTTACCGTAAAGCAAGTGTGAAATCACTGCACGTAACATTTTAGAAAAACTAGTTGGCACAGGCCCCGCTGGGATTCGAACTTGCGTCGCTTGCGTAGCAGGCGACTGCCCATACAAAATGACACAAAGGCTCTTTTAAAAAAAAAATCTTAAGTCTCGAAAGTCCGTTAGGACTTTGAATTTTATTTTAAAAGACTGTAAAATGACATTGATATTGATATAAACTAAAATATATTTTTTATAAGATGATATGGAGTGAATTATCCTTGTTTTGCTGGCTCGCAGAATGTACTGCCAAATTTACACTATAATTTTCCCAAAACAACCACCACATTCGAGCAGTTCCTCTATGTTACTCAGCAAAGCCAGCAACACCAGCATGTTAGTCAGTATTGCCCTACATATAAACTATTTTTCATCAAGTCAATCAATGTTGCAATAATACAAAGATGTTTTTGAAAATCAATGTTTAGCTTATAAAGTTTCCTGTTTGGGGAATTTTGGCGTTTTTGACGGTAAATATAGATTTCAACCAGTTCCAAATACAATTTTGTCATTTCGTTAAATATAAGCAGACAGTGACGCGGGAATTCGTAGTGTAATAATTTGTGATAAGTAATGGTAAATTAAAATAAAACGATAGATTTGATTCAAGTAAGTTTAGTAACTCCCCTTTGTAGGGACCATAAACGTGCCACGTTCGGGATACACCCCCGTTTTTGCGATTATTTGATATCATATACCTTTAGACAAATTTATTATTACACCTATCAATTATATTGCTTTTAAAAGTATCCTTATTTTAAGGGAGTAAGGCATAAATTGCCATAACAGTTTTATAGGTTGGTTCTAGTATGTTGGTACAACAGGCAGAAAGTATGGAAATATTATGGCGGGAAGTGGACTAGGAATTGTCTCGTTATAAAAAGTACGAGGCAAAGGAAAAGATGTTTAGAGCCAATGAATTTTAATGGTCGCACTTAAGACAATATTATGTGGGTAAGATTTTTTCAACCGTACCATTTCATTTTTATGCCCTTTTTATTTGTAAAATTACCTAGTTATAGATTAAAAAGATATTTAACTCATTTTTTTAAGTGTAGCGCGATGTTTTGTGGCTCTCGTCACTTTACGACGGTCTTTTAAATGTCATAAAGTGTGGAATTTTTTTTTAAACGTCAAACTCGAATTTTAATAGTAAAAGATATTATAATATTAATTAATTCTAGATTTGAAGGCACCTCTCTGGCAATATTATATGTTTCGAAACGAAGCAAACGGTGGCAACATTAATGTAGCGTTCTGCCTTTTTACTGGCAGTTGGAATAGTCAATAGGTTTGTTTTTAAAATGTAAGTGTGTGGTCCCATTCAACATTTTTATTGGAATTCTATTTGAATTAGAAATATTTTTCTTTTAAAACTTGTATAGATTATTGTGGTTGTAGTTTATTTTATTGATATGAGTGTTAGTTACGAAGCTGGCCTTGTAGTTTGAGTACCAAGCGATGCAAGTTTGATTCTCAACTATTTAGTATCTCTCTCTTAAAAAAAGTGATGCCACACCACGAGCTTTACGGCGTGGGAAATCATCGTGAAGAAACATGCATATTTCTGAGAAGTAATTCAATGACGTATGTAAAGTGTCTGAGACGACGATGGACTCACCATCTATCACATTGGTACTTAATTATCTTCGGTGAAAAGTGGGTGTTGTGATTACAACACCTCTGCCTACCCCTTCGGGGAATACAGGCGTGAGCATATGTAATTATTCCACATATAAGTAACCTTTTACGTACCTTCTTATTACCATCATAGGGGTATGAAACCGGTATTGTAAGGGGTTAAACGAGCTAAGTAAACCTATAGAAACTTTATCGAACTGTAATAATGATCTCCTACCGAATTTCGGTTACGGCGGCTAATCTCAACGAGGATCAGCCATGTGCAGGAGATATTATAGTGCCCAAGTGTGTGCGCAAACACAGATGCACTCTTTATTGCCTCACTCTCATAGTCCGATGGGAGGCAATCCGACACGACCGTACAGAGATCAGGCGGAGGACCAACGGTGCAACGTGCGCCCCGAGGCACGGAGGTGGAAACACCGCCAACTTCCAAACTCCGGGCATTTATTGTGAATTTCTTGGCAGAAAAACCCAATATCTATTTTTAACCCGACCTGGGAATCGAATCCGGGACTTCGTGATTGGCAGGCAAACTTGATAAACACTAGACCAACGAGGCAGTGCCTCGGCATCGAACTGTATCTACTAAACGTGACCACAAAATCTGACTGGTATTTCCGTGTCTGAGTAAAACGTCTCGAATGGCCGAAGGAAGTTGCACGTGGTCAAACAGATATCGAGTTACTGAGGGAAGTGAGTACCTTTGTACTACTTGAGGGGTTAAGTTTGTGATGACTTGGAAGGTGGGGGGGGTCATATAAAATAAAGTACTATTTTTAAGTACTGACGTTTGTTTTATTGACGCCTTCTACAAATGAAACCTAGATATATTGATTTATCGGCCCTCTGCATTTAAAATATTGCCAGGCAGGCGGACAGATGGACGGACTGAGTTTTTTTTAAATGGGTTACTTACGTTCATTTGGAATTACAAACAGACACTAAAATTTTACTTATCTGTTTAGATATATATATGTATACAGGATGTCGGGGAAAATAGGAGAGCTTTTAAAATATGGGATAGGGCATAATTATAGGAAGCTAATAAAATTATTATGACAAAAATATCTTCTTCCATTTTTGAGTAATTGGAGTTCAAAGTTGACCATATCAAGACCTTATTTTCGCATAAAAATCAACGGTAACATACAGTTATTCACGTGAAATCTAACTACGTTTTTATTTTTTTTCTCCCACTAATAGTTTCTGAAATAATCCCATAAAACCATTTTTCGTAACCATTAACCTTCCCCTTAATTTAAAAAGTTGATTTACCGCGTACGTAATGTAGGCAAACGCGGCCGCGCGTTCATTCAATCGCTTAAGGCCGCGAACTCTTCGGCCCTTAGCAACCATAGCCTATAACTACGTTATCGTTGGAGTTAGTTATTTTACGACTTCAACATAGTGATATATTTATAAAACCCTACAACTTCTAGAAAACAACTGTTCCTTTTTTCCGACACCCTGTATAACTAACTACACACTGCACTACATACTGTACTATCAATTAACTTCTTGAAACATCAGTTATCTACCACAGAAAGTCTCGTTAAAATCGGTCCACCCGTTTCAGATATTAGCCGGAACAAACAGACAGAGAGAAAGGGAATTATTTTTTTCATGTACTTATTATACTTTCCACTATTTGTATATAATAGTATTATCATTAACATTTAGTAAAAGCTGTTAATTTGAAATAACATACACTATAGATTTCGATGACTACAATAGATTAATATAAGGAATACCTTCGTATAAATCATAATTAATTAACCGAGATATTATGATAATAATGTTATTATTACTGCTGTCATCTGACACACATGTTAACTTTTATGTGTTGATGATGAAACATCAATTATAAACTCTAACTTGATTAACACAAGGCTGAACTTGCTGCGTCAAAACAACATCGTTATAACATCAAAGCTTCAAAGGAAATAAGACTTAATATATTGAACAGGAAAGTAAATTTTAGTTTGAGTAAATTTTTCACGTGATTTATTTAAAAATGTGTTTGATTTATTAATAAACTTGGTAAGCGGAAACGGAAGGTTGGGGTGAGATCCGCCATTAGTTCAGTTTGGCATGTTTACTGTGTTTGTGGAACTTACATTCTACAGCTCCTAATGGGGATGAGAAATAGACTGGGGGGTAAAGGTTACATAAGATTAACTTACCCTCATAACGCACCTTGGGTATGGATAAATAACCTTGAAACAATTGGATGCTGATAAGCAATAATGTGTCAACCCACAAAAAGTCAAATTCAAAGGTTTTGATATATTTTGATAATGCATCACGTATTTAACATTCTAAAAAAGTGTTTCAAGTCATCTGAAACATAAAAGTACGTAAAAAATGGATTTATGTCATAAAACAAATCTTAAATCACGTATACAATCATCTTAAGACGCCATTTTCTCAAAACCAAGTTTATGCGGGTTGACACATTATTGCTTATCTGCATCCAATTCATCGAACCACTTCCCAAGCGAAAATCAAGAAACTATACCATGGATTGTTGATGGAGTCGAATGAAGTTTGAATGTTATATACATACAGATAAATAAAATCAAAGAGTCTGTTTGTTATTCCAAAATAACAGCTTTTCATTAAATACATTATTATGAATGTATGCACTGATATTAAAAAATCAATTAAAAAAATATTATCTTTGTCTTTTAAATGTTAACTGTCAGACTGCTAATTTGACAAGGACTAGGCTACTTTATATTTAAAAAAACATTTGATCACCCATGATATTATTTTTACGTGGGTTAAACCTCGGGGCACAACTAGTATGTTATTCATATTCATATATTTATTGATTGAGGTGTTGTAATCATAAAACCCACTTTTCACCGAAAATTATTATATGCCAACGTGGTGGAGTCTATCGCCGTCTCAGAGACTATACATACGTCTATGAATTACTTCTATGACATATGCAGGTTTCCTCACGATGTTTTCCTTCACCGTAAAGCACGTGGTGTGAAATCACTGTACATAAGTTTTTATGAAAAATTCATTGGTACAGGTACAGCTGGGATTCGAACTTGCGTCACTTACGTAGCAGGCGACTACTCAAACCCCAAGGCCACCACGGCTTTTTTTTACTCAATAAAATTAAAGTTATAACCAAATTAGTGTATTTCCTTGTAAGTTTCGCGTGAAGCCGTACCATCGGCTGCGGTTAACGTGTGCGGCTCGCCGTAAGAGGATTCCATTTCGTTTGACATGTAATACTATTGCCTAAGGATCCAGAAAGTCGGCTGGCCACAATACTTCTACAGTTTGGGATATAAAGAGATTTTTTTTCTCTAGGAAACCAGCCGGACTATGCACAGATAAGTGGCAATTCTCTTATTCAATTGAATTTTCCATGTTAGAAGAACTAGCTTTAAAGAATTTATTTAATACCATAACAGCATAATGTGTGTGCATGTGTGTGTGTGTGTGCGCGCGTGTGTCTAGTGTGTATGTATAAATATATATACATACATATATACATATACATATATATTTATATTTGTAAACTCAGGTTACTGTAACGATAAATTATATTGTAACGCCCCCTGGCGCCATCTATAGATTTATGTAAAAAACGTGTAGACGCCAACTTAATAGTATTTTAGTGAAAAAAACTCTTTTATATATTTATTTATTAGGATCACCAACAATTTTTACATGCACATAATCAATATCAAATCACAATATTTATATGAAGCTAAATGTACAATTACTTAAAGGGGTGATATTGTAGGGGTTCAAATCCCCAATACAATATTTAAAGTAAGTAGGTAGGCAGCCTCACACTAACCATCTATCCCACACACAAAAAGTTTCCACACACATATATTCGTAATTAGGAAGTTAATTCTTCAGATTCAGATCAGAATTTTTTACACATGGTCACCGTATCCGCGAAGCCACCTTACCAAGCGTACTTCCAAACAAAGACGGGAAACGAAATTGTTACTTTTCTAATAACTACTTATAAGGTTTCCAGTTAAGTCGCATAATGTATAGCATTATGATTCAAATGATTGCGATATGATGTCAAATTTAAAAGGGTAGGAATATTAGAGTATTTATTCATTACATACATGCAATATCAAAACAAGCATTTAAAATAAAATATATATATAACTTTTGTAGTACTTAAGCTAAGGAAGAGCAGGGCCTCCTAGCACAGACATTATTATGCTTAAATGGAGACTCTTCTAATATATAGTTTATAAGAAAAAAATTTGTTACTGAATAAATATATTATTATATAATTATTATTATATATTTTTACATAAAACATTTCAAGAAGGGTAAAGAAAAAGTTTATAAAACATATATTTAGAGCATAGCACTATACGGATGTGAGACATGGACAATGACAAAAAGGGATAGAGAGATATTAGAAGCCTTTGGACAGAGACAAGTGGAAAGAGTTGCATCGATTACACCGACAAGAGTTGTTACTCTTGAATTCTTGATGGCATGTTTAAATTCTAAATTCTTAAGTAGAGTAATGAAAAATACGCACACGAAGCGGGACTCAAATCCACGACCTCTCCAAACCGTGCAATTGTTCTTCCAACTGAGCTACTCGTGATCCTATTTCATGGGTCGAATTTTTCCTTCCCTTGTCTTCCCTGTCACCTAGTTCGAGTCCCGCCTCGTGTTCGTATTTTTTCTTACACTTTTTAAGAATGTACAAATATTGTTTAATGATACTTAAGCACTTAATTTTTATTGCATACTAGCTGTGCCCCGCAGTTTTATCCGCGTAAAGTTAATTTCAAGAGTGACCCGCAGAACCCTTATGATTTTTTTAATAAAAGTAGCCTATGTTACTCCTTGTAGCATTAGCTATCTGCCAGTGAAAATCCTGTTAAAATCGATGCAGCCGTTTTGGAGGTTACCCGGAACAAACAGACAGACAGACAGATAATGCTTACATTCTGCTTTAAATTCAAGATAGCTAACAAAATTATTTCTCAATACTCAATACCGACAAAGAAATTGCAATAAATACCATGTAATGACTGGCCGTTTAGAAAAAAAAAAAACAACTCGTGCCGACCGGGTGGACGTCATAAATCTGCCCACAGAAAAAAACAAATGACTGACCGCAGCTGTCAATTCGAACATTGAGATGTCTATGATCTGCCAAACTTTTTTTACCCCGAATATTGAACGATAACTCTTACTCGTACGCATTAAGGTTGATTTCCGAATGGTCTTTGATTTGTGGGGGTGTAGATAATGTCATGTTTTTTCATAATAGCAACATAGGTAATTACAAACGCGTTACACGGTCATTCGGTCACGACACCCGTGTGAAAGGACTTGCATTAGTGACAATTAATTTTATGGATATTTAGTAAATTGTCGTGGAAAAAATGTGTATGACACATGTGGGCGTGTGACCATTAGGAAAGTATTGCTCAATGAAGGCGATGAATGAGACGGTTTTATTATAGACATTGTAATTTAAACTGATGCATTTTTACTGTGCGTAAGGCGTTTATGCAATGGCATTTTATTTCGGTTGGTATTTAGACGCACAAGACAGATATTAATTTATACCTTCCTTAAGAGCCTTTATCACTCATATATATATAGGCAAACAGTGTATTGCCATATATTTTTTGGGGTGGTCACCCATATCATTTAGAGGTATGAAAAATAGATGTTGGCCGATTCTCAGACCTACCCAATCTGCTCACCAAATTTCATACAAATCGGTCGAGCCGTTTCGGAGACATGGAAATTTTATATATTAGATAACGTTTTGACCATGTTTTCAGGCACTGAAAAACTCACACAATACGACAGTAAATTTCGCCGATTCTGTTAAGTTATGGTAACTCAGACGTGAAACTTCCAGCCTACGGAGAGATAAGGAAACAGGACCCCGGTTCGAGACTGACATTCACCGGTAATTTTATTCTTTATTTTTTTTCTTTTATTTTCAGCAAACATACAATAGAAAACGTCATTGAAACAGCTCAGTCAACCAGGAACTTATATTACTTCAAAATGATATTATATACCATGAAGTTTGAACAAATAAATCAAATATAACTGTATATGATTATTTCTTTTCAGAGGTCGATCTTCATTAGCGACCCTATTAAATAATACAGCATGATTTTATCAAATGGATTTGATTCCTGGCTAGGGCAATTGAATTTCCGAAAAAAATAGATTTCATCACGTGATTGTGAATCTCACTATGAATCTCACTTACGTTTATCTGTCCGCTAGAAAAAACCCTATTATATGCGGGCGAGACCGCGGGCTTCAGCTAGTTATTAATGAAAAGTTTAAACTTCAAATTAGTTCTTGATGGAACATTCAACTTGGAAATGCATTACCTTATACCTTCATTATTTATTACAGAATCAAATGACATGATTGACCTAATTTAAACTCTATTCCTTTAGTAATGTGGCTCAATTTGGAGTAATATGGTGATTTTGAATTCGTCAAAATCAACCAACGAAATATCAACGCTAGAGTCAAGCGCATAAAGTTTGAAATCCGTCAGGAATTCAATTGCTTTCAAAATCTGGAGTACTATTGGTTTCAAACTCACAGTCTTACCAGAGTCTGTAGACAATGTACCATTATCCTCACGCTTCGCTAGTAGAAACGATACAAAATGTACGGGAATGACATATGTCACGTGACTGATTTATATCATTTACATAATATAAGAGCCGTGGTGGCCTTGAGGTTTAAGCAGTCGCCTGCTACGCAAGCGACGCAAGTTCGAATCACAGCGGGGCCTGTACCAATGAGTTTTTCTGAAAAACCTATGTGCAGTGATTTCCCACCACGTGCTTTACGGTGAAGGAAAACATCGTGAGGAAACCTGCATATTTCTGAGAAGTAATTCAATGACGTATGTAAAGTGTCTGAGACGGCGATGGACTCACCATCTGTCACGTTGGCACTTAATCATCTTGGGTGAAAAGTGGGTGTTGTGATTACAACACCTCTGCCTACCCCTTTGGGGAATACAGGCGTGAGCACAATATATGTATGTACATATATTGTGTATCGTTTCCATTAGCGCAAGTGAGAGAGATTACTTTGTCTAGGACTACAGGGTTTTACATATTTTCTTTCTTATACAGGACGTGGCAAAATTTCGGGGATAATCAGAACCCAATTAAAATTAAAATAAAACACTACATTTTATATTACTTCTATTTTTAAGTTGGGCTATAATACTCTTATTCCTTGAATATTACTTAATCCAAACGAAATAATTATTTATTTATAACTAGCTGTGCCCCGCAGTTTCACCCGCGTTAATTTTCGTTTTATATAATATATCGGTTTATAATTGAAAAAGTTTCATACAAAATTTCATCCCCTATTTTATCCCCTTGGGGGTAGAATTAATCAAAATCCGTTTTTTAGCGGATGCCTACGTCATAACATCTACCTGCATGCCAAATGTAGCCCGATTCGTCCAGTGGTTTGGGCTTTGCGTTGATAGATCACTATGTCAGTCAGTCAGTCACATCATATTTCCCACCGTTTAAACCTTCCCTGAACTTCAACAAATTTATCAATACCAAAATCACCCGAATCAGTCCAGCCATTCTCAAGTTTTAGCGAGACTAACGAACAGCAATTCATTTTTATATATATAGATTGTTCATCTACACGATTTTTAATTTAACATCTTTGGCAATCGTTGCAGGTCAGTTAGAAGCCTAAGAAATTCTGACAGCTGATTTAAACCAGATTAACAATTTTTCTATTTTAAGGGGTTGCGAAGGTCAGATGGCAGTCGCTTCGTATAAAAATCAGGTGATCAGCGACATCGGGTTGAATCAAGTGCCGACCCCAACAATGTAGTAGCTAGAGATAGAGCAGGAGATGATCTATCGATCGCGAACATAACCTGTAGGTAAGCTGTTATTGCAACCCATAAATACTCACAACTCCAAGGATGTCCCGTGCACTGCCTATCTTGTCATTCTTAGATTGACTGAAGTCCCAATATCCAATTCAAAGCTTTCAATTAAAAAAAAACGTAATTAAAAAAAAGTTCGATCGAATTCCAATAGTAGCGCACAGAGATTGAAATCAGTCATGACAAAGTTGATTGTAGGATGAAACTGGTGACGCGCCTGATTTATTACACCTGGATTTTCTACGTCATAGTGCAGAAACGTTATGATATATCTAATAGTGGTTATACATACATATACTCACGCCTGTATTCCCGAAGGGGCAGGCAGAGGTGTTGTAATAACAACCCACACTTTTACCCAAGATGATTAAGTAGCGTCTCAGGCACTATATATACGTCTTTGAATTGCTTCTCAAACTATGCAGGTTGCCTTACGATGTTTTCCTTCTCCGTAAAGCACGTGGCGTGAAATTACTGTACATACATGAGGTTTTACGTATTTATTATAATGCGGAAGCAAAGAGTAAAGAGGACCGTTCCACTATAGAAAAGAATTATCTAGACGATGTTATATTAAGCAAATGTCCTAGTTTGGAATTCAATCTTACACTTTTCTATTTGATCACCAAATGTATGCCGAAATGTAAGAGCAGTGATGAGCAGAGCTCGCCGACTTCCAAGATATCCTTTAGACATTATATGCAGCGTTTTTTTTTTATCTACGTCTGTTAACTTCATTAAAAACAAATATTTAAAAATCTCCAACCAAAAATTTATTACCACCGATTATTTTTAAGTTTCGTAAAATAAAAAGTATCTATCATTTAAAAAATGGAAGGCCACAAGCGAAAATGCTAATTCAACTTTTGCAATTAGAACACGTGCGTCAGTCAACCTCGGACCAATTAGACTTTAGAACAACCGTGGGAGCGCGCGAACAGGTGTCCCGCCAAATGTTTTCAATCCTGACGTAGAACAAATCACGTGAACCAGGAAACAAGGGCTTTTGGAAAAAAAATGGGTGCGAATTCCCATAGAGTCTAATAAGCCATTAACAGGTTGGGGTAAATGTGGTCTGACCATATGGTACCGTGTGACACGATTTCACCTTTGAGGAGTGAGCGAGAAGGAAAAAATAGCACATTGTATTTTGCAAAAAATATGTGAAATAATATTATTACGTTACTTATTAGCTAGTTCAACTACTGTAAGTAAACATAGTAATAATGTTTTTATATGAAAGTTTTAATTTTTTTTTATTGTACATGTTCACAGACAGACCTAATGCCATAGAGAAAAATGCAGAGATTGAGTTGGTTGTTTTTTTTAAGGATGAATGAATGCAAAAATCGTATAGTAAACAAAAACTTAACAAATGGAATGGCATATGTATGACAATAATAATTATTTCTTCACATCTACTCATCTTAATGGGGTCCTATTATGATAAGTAAACTTATTTAGAAAGAAAGAAAAAAAATTCTCGCGATACGCAGTAGACACTAAGACGTTCTAAAACCATCAGGGGGCCTACTATGTAACTTCTTACCTCATTGGATCAGAACCTGAAGAGGACAATCAGAATAATATTCCACCTCAGGAATGTAACAAGCATTATACACGAAACATAAAATTTGTATATATTTATGCTACTAATATAGTTGTTGTTCAGCGGACGCAAAAACGACAATATCCTGGTTAAAACGATCGTATTGGGAGAAATGATCCGGGTCGCTCCCACGGGCTCCTATTTCATAATACAGAGTGTACTTATAAGATACACGAACCAATTTGTTACAACATAAGATTTCTTATTGGAAGAAATTAGTAATTTTTTTGATGAATTTAGTTATAAGTACAAGTACTAGACTTTTATTAATGTAAATTTTTATCGACATCTGTGCATTGGAACTGTGTCCATGGGCTTATGTTACTTCAGTGATTTATTTTCAGTATTCTTAAAATTGTATAATATGTTAAAACAGTAATTACTGAGTTTCTTGCCAGGTTCTTCTCAGTAAAAGCAACCTTCCGAACCTGGCGGTAGCATGTATAATCCGGTATAATTATGTCATTCTGACGATTTGAAAGTACTTTGTAAAAAGTCTAATCGAATAAAGATATTTTTGACTTTGACAGATAGATGGCAAATAAAATATTAATTGTCTGTGGCAATTATTAATGGAAAAACTATTTATTTTATTCCTTGCAAATTTTAATAGACTTTTTACATACATACATACATATGCTCACGCCTGTATTCCCCGCAGGGCTAGGCAGAGGTGTTGTAATCACAACACCCACTTTCCACCGAATTTGATTAAATGCCAACGTGACAGATGGTGAGTCTATCGCCGTCTCAGGCACTATACATACGTCTTTGAATTACTTCTCAGACATATGCAGGTTTCCTCACGATGTTTTCCTTCACCGTAAAGCACGTGGTGTGAAATCACTGTACATAAGTTTTACAGAAAAACTCATTGGTACAGGCCCCGCTGGGATTCAAACTTGCGTCGCTTGGCTCTTTTTTTAATTCTTGATTGAGATATTATTTTTGAAGCAGCCTGTATTATTGGGGTATCCGGCAAAAACTAAGAAATGTGGAATACAGACAGGTGGTTCCGCCCATTGGGATTCCGCAGTTCTTATACGCATTCCTTAATACCGAGATTCGTGACATATTTTGAAATACTTATATTGACACTAGCTTGATTGTATTAAAACGTAAAATAGTCAACTAAATGCATCTCGTCAATAAATAGTTTTTCCTACGACTTCGTCTGCGAATTCTCCTCACCTGACAACCTGATAGGGACATTTTTCCCATTTATTCAGTAAATATACATTTTATTTAAAAAAGCCGTGGTGGCCCTTGAGATTTGAGCAGTCGCCCGCTACGCAAGCGACGCAAGTTCGAGACCTGTATCAATGAGTTTTTCTAAAAAACTTATGTGCAGTGATTTCACACCACGTGCTTTACGGTGAAGGAAAACATCGTGAGGATACCTGCATATGTCTGAGAAGTAATTCAATGACGTATGTAAAGTGTCTGAGACGGCGATGGAATCACCATCTGTCACGTTGGCACTTAATCATCTTCGGTGAAAAGTGGGTGTTGTGATTACAACACCTCTGTCTACCCCTTCGGGAAATACAGGCGTGAGCATATGTACGTAATGTATGTAAGCTGTGTGGTTTTACCCCAGATTTGATTTCATGAGTGTACCGCGGAACCCTAATGTTTTTTAAATTAAAAAATATTCTAAGTTACTCCTCGTAACATTATCTATCTGCTAGTGAAAGTCCCGTAAGAATCAGTCCAGCCGTTTAGGATATTAGGAAAAATTTTCAAATTTATTTTTTCAATGTCAGTACCGTATATACGAACTTTAATTTTATTTATCTGTATAGATGAGCTTAATATATTGTGTATTAAATATTTTTTCTACTACTGAAGATCTTTTTGCAAATATATCTATCAACTAACACACAATAAAGTAATAATAATAAAGCTTTATTATATTCCACAATAAGAATTGGATACATTTATGTTCCAGTTTTATTACTACTCAGGTTCATCTCTTATGTGGACCCCCTCAGGGTAAAAGCCTCCCCCAAAGAATTCCATAGATCCTTTAGATTTTTGGCAGTGCTCATCCAATCTCTTCCTGCAACGGATACAATCTCGTCCTGCCACCGGGCGCTTGGACGACCTCTGCTTCTCACGCCATGCAGACCTTTCCATTTGGTGATGTTGATTGTCCATCTATTGTCATTGTATCGCCCAACGTGTCCAGCCCAACTCCATTTGAGACTTTGAGAGAAGTGTAGAGCGTCTTTTATCTTAGTTATTTTTCGAATTTTAGTGTTTCTAACTCTATCCTTTAGTTTTATATTTGTAATATGTCGGAACCAAGTAATTCTCTAAGAAAGAACCACAATTACATGTTTGATCACACCAGATATTTAAACCCAACCAATCCTTCCTAATCAACGTTACTATCAAAACGTAAGCCCCAAAAGTATGCGGTTTCCGAACGAATTGATGTGCACCCTTTAGATCTGTGACGCGATTTTCTACCACTTGACGATTCGAAAATACGTATCGTAATCCATAACCAGTTTAGAAGACCTCCCCTGCCGCCCTAATAATCTTCTAACTCAAGCATTGAGGGTAAGGAAAGTCGTCAGCCGCGGGTCAAAGTATGCTGGTGTCGGGATAATTCCAGATTCGTCAGGCACTTATCGCCACCCCGTTCCAGAACGTTATCCGATCTTATTTGCGTTTAAAATATTTGTGTTCGAAATTTAAGTGCGGCTTCTGTTGATTCGATTAATCTGTGTGTGCGACTGTGCGAGGCTTGTTGTGAAATTACTATATTAGGGAAAAGTTCGAATCCCAGCGGGGCCTGTACCAATGAGTTTTTCTAAAAACTTATGTACAGTGATTTCACACCACGTGCTTGTAGGTGAAGGAAAACATTGTGAAGAATTTTCAAATTTAAATTCAAAATATCTTTATTTGATTAGACTTCTTACAAAGTACTTTCAAATCGTCAGAAGGACACAAAATACATTATACATGATTATAAATGTTACCACCGGGTTCGGAAGGTAGCTTTTGTTGAGAAGAACCCGGCAAGAAAATCAACAATTACTCTTTTAAAAAAATATATATTATACAATGTTTTTGGTTACAGTATTTATATCTCATGAATATAAGCCCATGGACACAGCACAAATGCTCAATTGTCAAATATAATAACTAAAATTTTACAAATATTTGTGAGCATGGCAAATTCCAGCAGTCAAAGCAAAGATCAAACTAAGATTAATTAATTGTAGCAAAAGTACCTGCATATGTCTGAAAAGTAATTGAAAGACGTAAGTATAGTGCCTGAGACGGCGGTGGACTCAGCCTCTGTCACGTTGGCACTTAACTATTCTGTGTGGGTGTTGTTACAACACCTCTGCTTACCCCTTCGGGGATCCTTCTGAGATGACGTGAGCATATTTACTATGTTATTTTTATAATACATGTCCAAATGAGTTCGGTACACGTTAAGTAATGTGTAAATGTGTGCACTAATCACGAACTAGTCGGCAGTACACGCTGTTTAATTAGCTACGTGTGTACTTAGCGTACACGCTAACACAGGACTTGGAACATAAAACAAAAAGGATATTATTAGGTGTTGTTCGAGGAGCTCGTGTCACAGTTGCTATTGCGCATATCATCCGATCAGCGAAGTTAAGCAACCCTACCCGACCCGACCCGCCCGAGTTCCCTCCGTGCCTCGGAGAGTACATTAAGCCGTCGGTTCAGATTGCCAATTTATCATCTTTGGCAATCGTTACAGACTTAAAATAATCTGACAACTGGTTTAACCCAGATCACAGATTTTCCTCGTTAAAGGGGTTGCGAAGGTCAGATAGCAGTCGCTACGTATAAAAATCAGGTGATCAGCGGCTTCGGGTTGAATCAAGTCCCGACCCCACAAAAGTGTATGGGATAGGGCCAGGGAGATGATGATTAGGTACCGACCTTCCAAAGGTTTGTTATAATGTTGCGTCAAAGAAGAGAAAAATAAAACAATGGTATACGTATTTATGTAACGCGATACAACTTTCAATGGCGCGATCTATTTTACTACTAACGCCATCTACTTACAAAGAATGTAACTAAAATATATTCATGTACATTTCGTACACGTGTGATATTAATTTTACATACATACATATGCTCATGTCTGTAGTCCCTGAAGGGGTACGCAGAGGTATTCTTATTACAACACCCACTTTCACGGAAGATAATTAATTGCCAAGACAGATGGTAAGTCTATCGCCGTCTCAGGCACTATACATACGTCTTTGAATTACTTCTCAGACATATGCAGGTTTCCTCACGATATTTTCCTTCAGAATAAAGCACGTGGTGTGAAATCAATGCACATAATTATTTTTTTTTAGAAAACCCAATGTTACAGGCCTTGCTTCGCTTATGTAGTAGGCAACTGCTCAAACCCCAAGGCCACCACGGCTGATTATTTCCATCCCTTTTTAACTCTGAATAGCGAAATGAGATGGAACTACTTTTGAACCAAGAATTTATCTTGGTCCAATTTTTGTAATAAGGGGGAAAATGTCTCAGGTCTAAATCCCCAGTGGTTGATATCATGTTTACTATGCTTCACAAATTTAGCGAAGGGTTCGCGGTTCAATCCCGATAATTAACTGTTATACCTGTTTACAGAACTAGGATCAAATGTACTCACTGAATATTTAGTTGCACATCTGAATATGAATCTTATTACATTAGGGTAAGGTTGAAATCCAAATGAAAAAATATTGCAGTTGAATAAGATGTATTGCTCCTTAGATTTTAGCCTTTATTAATAACCTAGCTGTTCTCCGCGGTTTTACCCGCCTAGACTTAATTTCATGGGTGACCCGTGGAACCCTGATTTTTTTTAAATAAAAGTAGGCTCCGTTACTCCTTGCAACATAAGCTATCTGCCAGTGAAAGTCGCAATAAAATCGGTACATACGGTCCTTTTGGAGATTAGCTGGAACAAAAAAAAAGGTAAAAAAAAAAATTTTTTTGAGAATAGAGTTTCATAATATGCCTTTAGTGAAAAGTGTTAATTTGAAATTACAAACAGACACTTAGATTATATTTATATGTATAGATAGATGTACATGGTTGATTTCATTATTTTGTGATACAGATTCCCGCAGTCACAAATTTAAATTCTGTGTTTTGTTCATATTTTTTTCTTTTTTATGAATCTTATTGCATTAGGATAAGGTTGAAACCCAAATAAAAAATATTTTTTGAAATTGTGACAGAGATTTTTTTGCAAATTTGTTTTTTTAAATTAATACCGTATATACATTTATTTAGTAAAAGCTGTTATTTTGGAATTACAAACAGACACTTCCTTATTATATTTATCTGTATAGAAGATTGTGAAAATATGTTACATAGGTTCAATGATGCCATAGATTACAGATTGACAATCAATGTAAAAAAAATATAATTATAAAATACTACATTTCAAAGAGTAATCCACGATCCTGCGCCTCACTACAAACAGACAAACAAAACATACCCTCCTCATTAGAGAGGGTAGGACTGAAACACGCTTTGATCTCACCGACCTCCTGTGAATGGCTCGTAGCTGCTACGAACTCTCGTAGCGCTACGCCGTAGCTGCTACGGTAGGGTTTTTGTACTATATGTACTGCGTCTTTTGACGCACTATACAAGATCGGGCTGGTGATAAATTAAAAAAAAAATCTAAATCTCACCGATTATGATTAAGTGCCAACGTGACAGATGTATGTGAGTGTATGAAGAGTGAGTGTACCAATGAGTTTTTCTAAAAAACTTATGTACAGTGATTTCACACCACGTGCTTTACGGTGAAGGAAAACATCGTGAGGAAATCTGCATGTGTCTGAGAAGTAATTCAAAGACGTATGTAAAGTGTCTGAGAGATGGACTCACCATCTGTCACGTTGGTACTTAATCATCCTCGGTGAAAAGTGGGTGTTGTGATTACAACACCTCTGGCTACCCCTTTGGAGAATACAGGCGTGAGCATATGTATATATGTACATATAAAGCGTCAGTATTATGCACGTGTTAACTCCACTCACACACGCACAAGTTTTGCAAGAAAAGGTTGTCTTGCGCGTCCTGAAAATCAATACTGCCTTCCCCCCTCACCTCCCGGGACTCGGTCACTACGTCTGCCTTGACTTCTAACGGGTCACTCAGTTATCAAGGACTTCACAATAGTCATATTTACAACTTAGCATGTTGGTAGCACTGTTTTTTATTTTGTCTATGAACGAATGAAGTTTTTATTTAAAATTATGAAACACACGCTCAAAAATATATATTTTCGATTACATTTTTAACATAACATAATTATACAGCATTATTCATGCTGCCGCCAGGTTCGGAAGGTTGCTTATACTGAAACGAATTTGGCAATACACTCAGTAATTACTCTTTACATAAATATTATACAAATAAATCACTTAAGAAATGTAAGCCCATGGACACAGTTCTACAGGTGAATGCTGATTCATCACCGTGAGTGGTGAAGACAAACATGTTTAGTGTCTGAGTCAGCAGACTCACCATCTGTCACCTTGGCACTTAATCTTAGATGAAAAGTTGTCGTTCAAAATCTCAGCTCACCCATTTTGGAATCCTGCTGGGATGGCGTAAATACTTAATTATATAAAAGCCGTGGTGGCCTTGGGATTAGAGCAGTCGCCTGCTACGCAAGCGACGCAAGTTCGAATCCCAGCGGGGCCTGTACCAATGAGTTTTTCTAAAAAACTTACTTATGTTCAGTTATTTCACACCACGTGCTTTACGGTGAAGGAAAACATCGTGAGGGAACTAATTAATTGCTATTTTAACTACAGCGTTCGATAAATGCAACAAACAGACTTGAAATATTTTAATTTTGTTTTTTTTTCTATTCTTACTTAATTGTAGCATTTAAGCGATAACTAGACTACAAGTGCTGCTGTAAACTTGAGTATCGAATGGTGTGTATTGGACCAATGGCATGCCTCGCGGGGTCGTGACCCCGCCAATGACGTCAGGTCACGCCCTTCTATAATTATCTTATACCTTTACATGGGTCCAGGAAGGCTTCTCCTTTAGTTAAAATATATATCTTATATCCTGTACCTGTTTGTTATTTCAGATTAACAGCTTTTGTAAATGGATATGAAAGTATACACGGCCGACATATAAAAAACTATTTTATTTCAATTTCTCTTTCTGTCTCTCTCTCTCTCTCTTTGCTTGTTTCTGGACGATTTAATGGAATCACTAGAAGTGAATCCATTCAAGGTTCCTACTTACCTAATTGATTTGGTGAGATCCTAGTCAATTAGCAAAATCAACGAACTCTAATAGATTTTTTTGGACGTTTTCTAAAATTGAAACCTAGATCAAATTATCATTCCCAATATTTCATGAAAATCGTTGCAGCCGTTTCCGCGATTCAGATTATATGTAAATACCGACAGACCTGCATACCGACTGCAGCGCGATCCAAACGCATGCAAAATTCATTCTAATCGCTCCAGATGTTTAGGAGAAGTTCAGTGAGATACACACGTACAGTAGAATTATATATATAAAGAATTACACAATAATTGCTCGTTTAAAGGTATTACATATATAGATAGAAAGATATTATTATAGGATAGATATTATAAGTACTCTTTATTGGTCGTAAAACTTATTAGGTCAAAATGTTTAAGCGGGGCCTGTACCAATGAGTTTTTCTAAAAAGCTTATGTACAGTGATTTCACACCACGTGCTTTACGGTGAAGGAAAACATCGTGAGGAAACCTGCATATTTCTGAGAAGTAATTCAAAGACGTATGTATAGTGCCTGAGACGGCGATAGACTCACCATCTGTCACGTTGGCACTTAATCATCTTCGGTGAAAAGTGGGTGTTGTGATTACAACACCTCTGCCTACTGGGGAATACAGGCGTGAGCATATGTATGTATGTATGTATGTTTAAGCTCCGGGTAGTTGACAAAGTACCATTATCCTCACGCTTCGCTAGTAGAAACGATACAATGTGTACGGGAATGACATATGTCACGTGACATATATATGTCATTTACATATATTGTGTATCGTACTATTGGTATCAAAGTAGTAAATTTAATCGATTCCAATTATTTTGATTGTCGAAACATCTCGCGATCGCTCATCGCTACCGAATATTATAGTCTGTGCTTTTGCAAGTATATTTTTGTTTATTTATGTTGATACACAAGCCATATCCCACCCATTACGTCTTTATCATATATTCCCAATCTTAACAACTTATCGACAGTTTTTACGTTCCCTAAAGCAGCTCGGTCCTGACTCCCGAGGGAGTGCAGTCGAGATAAAAGGACGATGACGTAAAAATATTATGTGCTTGATAAGAACGCGTTGTTTTATGACGGAGTTAAGTGTTAAGATTATGGTGATAAACTAAACCCCCCTTATACCCCCCAAACTTGGATTAAACTACACCCATCCCTTTTAAAATCTGTACTACAGAAAGGGATGCCGTTACTTTTAAACAAAGGACTATCTTAAGCCCATACATAAATATACTCACGCCTGCGCCCTGAAGGGGTAGGCAGAGGTGTTGTAATAACAACACCCACGTTTCACAGATCATGATTAAATGGCAACGTGACATATACGTACGTCTTTGATTTACTTCTCAGAAATATGCAGGTTTCCTCACGATGTTTTCCTTCACCGTAAAGGACGTGGTCTGAAATCACTGTACATAGGTTTTTAGAAAAACTCATTGGTACAGGCCTCGCTTATCTTAACCCTATGTTTTGTAATAAGAGGGCATGTGTTTGTATGTTTGTGTATGAATGATCTCAGAACTGTCTTATCGCGTTGATAACAGTCAGTAAACAAGGCACGTTTATAATGAACATTTCCGCTTATCAATACATGTCTTAAATTAAACTTTATCTCTCACGAGTTCATAAAATGTTCCCAAATAGGGTATGCATGTGTTACAATAAGAAACTTACTATTTATGTAGTTTAAAGTTGAATTATACGCGTTTAGAAGTAGATCGGAAATGTATGCGATTATAAAGGTTATTGAGCGCCGCTGCTACTCGAGCGAGTTCGAATCCCAGCGTGTCCTGTACCAATGAGCTTTTCTAAAAACCTATGTACTGTGTTTTCACATCACGTGCTTTACGGTGAAGGAATGGCTTTGTGGTTTGAGTACCAAGCGACGCAAGTTTGATTCTCAACAATTTAGTTTCTCTCTCTAAAAAACTTTCAAATTGCAAATTCAAATTCAAAATATCTTTATTTGATTAGACTTCTTACAAAGTACTGTCAAATCGTCAAAACGACCCAAAAATACATTATACAGGAATATAAATGTTACCACCCCGTTCGGAAGGTTACGTTTGTTGAGAAGAACTGAATGATTAAGTGCAGTGATGCCATACCACGAGCTTTACGGCGAAGGAAAGCATCGTGAGTAAACCTGTATATGTCTGAGAAGTAATTCAAAGACCTACGTATAGTGCCTGAAGCGGCGATGGACTCACCCTCTGTCACGTTGGCACTTAATCATCTTCGGTGAAATGTGGGTGGGGCAGGTGTAATACCTTTGCCTACCCTTTGGGGAATACAGACGTGAGCGCATTAAAAAATATACATTTTGAAGTTCGTGCCAACTGTCCGCTTTTTACGGTTAGAAGTATTGCGCACCAAATTCAAAACTATATAATTTTTGGAATTTTTTGGTTACAGAAGTCGGTTTTCTCTTTCAACTAATGTGTGGTCACAGCGCAGCATGTTGAAATAAAACAACTGATAATGAGAATATTGCGTTTTGTTTGTATCGCAATAACTTATAATAAACTTTAATGAGGTAAATGCTTCGATAAATTATATACATAATAATATCTACTGTTATGTAATTTACTTGCGACACTCAAAGGTATCTTTGACTTAAAACTTTAACATGAAGTAATAAAGTTTAATTGAGTTACATGAGTGAAGAATTAAATGAAGGTGAACAATAATTATTTACAAAATGATACACAGGTCCCATCACGAGTTAAGATCGAGTACCTAATGCTCAGTAGTCATTTTATGCGTCTCTGTCTATATATATGGCGCGAGGCGAATAAAAACATGCGCTGTATCCCTTAAATTTTTCGCCACGCGTTCTTTACACATCATGGGACTTGTACGCCTAGACCAAGTAAATTTGCGCTTGCGCTAATAGAAGCCATTAAAAAAAATATGTAATATACATAAATCAGTCACGTGACATATGTCATTACCGTGCATTTTTATTGTTTCTACTAGCGAAGCGTGAGGATAATGGTACATTGTCTATAGCCCTGTCTACACACATTCAATTTGACAATTTGTTACCATTGTCCTCAATGAGCTCAAATCTATACTATTACTTATATAAAGCTGTTTGTTTGTTACTTGAACTTAATGATGCCAGCTGAGTTTCTTGCCGGTTTTACTCAGAAGGCTAGTTTCCGAACCAGTGGCCAATTCTTCGACATTCATAAATGGCTTACCAGGGTCTAAACTGAATAAGTAATTTTCATTGTATTTTTTCATTTAAACGCGCTTATCTCCGGAACTACTAGTGTGTTTTGAAAAATTATTTCAGATTTAAATAGCCCATTTATCGAGGAAGGCTATATGCTAAGACCAAACGTGGGTTATATTATATAATAAGCTTTAGCCTAAAGTTACTATTCCAAGCGGATGAAGTCGTGTAGACGCTAGTGAATCATATTTTCGTCCACAGTTCCTTTCACAGACTTAGCGCAGAGCAGTAATATTTCCACATGAAGATTGAATGAGCTGCCTTGGTCAATGTCAGTTCGTTTGTGTCAAGTTTTAAGTAAGTCCATCATCCAACTACTTTTTTTTTTTAAGCAATTGTGTACTTTTAATATTCTACTATTATTTTTACACATGCATGCTGATACAATGAAAAAGAAAAATATAATAAAAATAAAAAATATAAATAAAACACGGAATTTAAATTAGTGTCTGCGGGAATGGTGCCCAGTAAGCTGGCTGCTACTTAGATAATATTCTCACAATCAACGCTTACGCGACAGCTGTCGAGGGTTGAGTTCACGGTAAATCTCAGTTCGTAACTCTTGAAGACTCAGCTCAAATATTGGAGACATTGGTTTTTGATGTGCAAAGCTCTTTGCGGAGCAAGGGGCCAACCATGATTGTTTAAGCTTTAACGTTTCATTTCACGGAACAAAATGAAATGTCAAAGCGTAGAAGTTCTTAATACGCTCTGATTAAGCCGATGATGGTTGGCTCCCAGCCTACACGTTCGGCTCCAGCACCGCTCGACTCCCTTACGCTATGCCGTTCGAAATTATCGCAGTCACGACTGCCACTGTACTAGGAGCACAAATTCCATTGACACGCATGTCTCAACTGGCATCAACGAAAGAATTCCGATCACACATGCTATGACACTAGCACCAAATGTGTTAAGTCCACTTAAAACCAGGGCCCGCAGAGAAAGTAACACTATCCTCACGCTTCTCTAGTAGAAACGTTACAAAATGTACGTGAATGACATATGTCACGTGACTGATGTATGTCGTTTCCATACATTTTTAACGTTACTTTATCTAGGCCTACAGATCACAGCACTTGAAAGTGTTAAATTTTAAAACAACCATCATTGGTTGCGTCCATTGAGGCACTGGTTGATTGTACTGTGATTCTGTTATTATAGGTAACCTTAAGCTTGGCCCTACACTGGCCTAGGGTTACCCGATACACTTTTGAGATGACATCTCTATCTGCCCCCTGTACTCACCCCCAGGTCAGGATACAGCCGTGTATTGTTTTTAATGATAACGTTTTTATTAATGACTTGTTCGGATTCATGTGGATTTGAGACATTACAGTACGTATCTCAAGATTCTCAAGTAGTCCTAAAGTTTCGATTATCATTCAGTGGTTGATCAAATATAAAATATTATTATCATTAATAGGTAGGTACCTATCTAAAGTAGGTATCAAGGTGCATTGAGTACCTGTTAGCGAAATAAGTATCTAATGAGAAATCACTGAGTGCCTTCCTAAGTCTAAGCTTCATTATGGATTAATGTTATTCATATATCTTCAAGAAAGCGATCAAAAAACTTAGTTTAGTTCCTAAGTATGCAAAATAAAACATCTAGTTAAGTGCTACTAGTGCCATCTGTTGAGTAATGACAGGACTACGACTGTCTATTCAAGTTATGAGCGCCGTCTGAAGTCATTAAGGTTCCTTTATTCTAGTACTAATGTACGTCGACAGATGGCGTTATAAGTCGTTTTTTTTTTAAATAAATGGAAATTAAACGTAAATAATATTCGACATATTTTATTCATAGTTTACACATTACATCACTATAAGACATCTTAGCAACGAAGATACCATCAACAAAAAACATTCATAAAAGATGCAACAAAAATACTTGTAAGAGCGATGTAAAAAAACCCACGATTTCTAAAATTGCTACCACTAAAAGGACAATTTATAGGAATTTATAGATCACGTCATTATAAAACAAATATAATCCTAAATGCAAAATCACTTTTTAGTACATCATACTAAGTATGTGACAGTTCACGTACCAAATAAAGCATTTTTTTTTCAAGTAAATAAAAAAGGCGACATTACAGTTGGTTGCCAGTTTAAAAATATATTAACAACAAAGAGGTTAAACTAATGCGGTACCTGTTTTGCAAACAGTAAAAATTACTCTTAAAAATTAAAAGATTATATTTTACCTTATTTTCAATATTTACATTCAGATCAAGTCACTAATTTCTAAACACTTGTACATTTTCAAGAAAACACTTATAAAGAAAAGTCAACTGGGCCCCTCTTACAGAGATCACTGAAAAAAAATAACGAATAGAAAAAAGTAATAAAAAAAATATACATTATTTCTATAGCTTTATACCTAACATTCAATTTAGTGTTTTGTGACAACACACGTTCTAATACTCTTTTTCAGCATTACATAATCCTAAACATTTTGACAGACAATTATAAACTAATTACACACTTCAAAATTGTAGGAGAATTTACTCTGATCGCCTTTAAAGATATAATTAGACATAGCTACGTTATTTATGATAAATACTGATTTACATCCATGATTCCAATAAAAAAAAAATTAACAAGGTACCTCCCCGAAAAGGTCTTTGTAGAGGTCCGCAAGGGTATAGCGCTTGCGTAATCTGGACTTAAATCTTTATATGTATGTATATTCTACTGTCCTTGTATGTGTGGAGCGATTCGAACGATTCTTTTTCTATTCGTTTGGGTGGCGCCCTTGACCTGTAGACATAGTCACAGTATCCTCACGCTTCGCTAATAGAATCGATACAAAATGTATCTGTTCTATGATTCGCATTACAGCCCGGCAGATGGCGCTGCTGTTGTTATCTAGGTTATATGTATGCAGTGTCTGTCGGGTCCACTAGTTAATTATATTATTATATTTAGTGTTTCTCATAAAGTTAATGTTACCGTTTAGTGTAGCTTCTAGTGTCAAATGTAACACATGTATGTTTATAAAAAAAATGTTCTTTAAATACATTCTTGATTGTCAGACAATTTCAATGATTTTAATTAAACAATTTCAATTTAATATTAATGAATGAACACAATTATCATAATGCAACTCCTTTTGAAGTTTGTTATAAACTTGTCATATTACATAACATTTCGTGGCTTACATGGACATCGCGAGAAAATGTAGTTGCAGATCATCTCAGATTGAAGATGCAGGCATGGGGACATATTTGAGGCTTACAGAAATATTTCCATCTTTTTTATGACATAAATATGTCACTTATATAATGTTAATATTGACAGGGTATTTTTCAGAAGTCTCTTATTAGTATTCACATGATTATTAATTACATTATTCGATTTATAATTGATTAAAAATACCCTTTTACGTTATAAATGCGCGATTTTCCTACCTGAAGTTGTTTAATATTTGGCAAATATATTACATGTATAGAGGAGATATTTATACACGCTATGAGAAAAATATTCAACACCCTAATTTATTATATTCATAAGAACCATACTTTTTCCATTAGCCGTCATAGTTCGGAGAAATTTCTTTTCAATACTAGTAACACTAAGAAATCGAATATTTTCAAGAAATTTTCTTATTATACACATACCTTAATCAATTACATATTTTTACATTAAAACACTTAATTACCTAAAAATCAGAGATTCAATATATCGAATCGAAACATTGTATCTCAAAGAATAAAAAAGTAGTTTTGGCAATAAATTGCAGATTTCATTATTAAAAAACCATTCTGAACAAGTTTCATATCTAAAGTCAATCTTAATACTATACATTTAGAACTTAAATCCCAGCACAAAGGTCATTCCATTTAAAATCCTATAACACCAAATCCTAACCTCACTAGAGAATCTCCACTGCAAAACACTTTTGTCATAACAAATCCGCACTTCCACTTCAACACTCAATCACTTACACTAAAGTGTCACTATCACAACCCTCAAGTGTCAATTTTCACGTATTATGAGGACCTTTCTGAAGTCCCACGATCATTCAGTCTCTGTATACATAAATGAGAACTTGATGTGGCTCGTTGGGGGCAAGACCTTGGCTTCGATCAGGCAATTGATCACCCAATGGGTGGACACGAGGGGGATGTTATCTTGGTTCGCTTTATTTTGTACTTCGTGGGGACAATCGTAGTCGGTGACGACTGCAAACGCGCCGGACATGTTTAAATCCTCCTCGTTCACCACCCGTGTGGTCGCCCCGGCTAGGGTGCACACACGGTCCCAGAACTTGACGAAAGTGTCGTACTCGCCACACAGCAGGATCACTTTGTCCTTGAAGAATGTTGAGTTGCGTTTGCCTGATGCTGGAACCTGGGAAAAATTTACGAGGTTAAGCTGACCGTCTCGTGTTATGAGCGCTTCGCGAGAATAGTGGGGATATCTATGCAGTGTGTCACACTGAAAATCAGCTCCGCTAGATTGAACTGGAGCCCAGTTTGGTCTGCGGGTATAGTTGAGTTGTGGCCCTTTGATGACAATGTGTGGCAACACCCGATGTACTGGTGCGAACCAGTTTGCACCATAACTACACTACTTATTTGTTTTTTTGTATATTTTTTATCTGTTAATTTGTTTTAATTTTAATCAATAAACGTTATTATTATATTTGTTCACACCGCTCCATAATGTTAGGAGTCTGAGGTGATGAAAGGAGGTGCAACACTTTAAAAAGTCATTTCTAGTCAAAGTCAGTCTATTCTTAATATTTTATTCTCTTCCATTGGGGAGGCTACCTCGTGGATAAGTATAATATAAAGACTTGACCTTGAGTAAGCAGTAGTAATTTTATGAGCCTGTCTGTGTCTGTATGGCGTGGCATGAATAAAAAATATGCGAGGCTACAGCTATTTTCGCTGAGCGCTCATAACTCGTAGGCACGTTTTTTAGTACACTTTTCCACGGGGTATCCACAATGAAAAGGGAATAAAATATATACGATATGACTTTTTAAATTTCTGAAAGGACAACAAATTTGTTTTTTTGCAGGTAGTTTGCAATCTATGATGGTTGAGGAGGTCAATGGCTGGCATTCACGTCATACTTGTGAACAGGTGCTGCTTGTGGGGGCTGGTCATCTTAAGCTACGCATTTAGTTACAAGTAGATGTACTAGATTTTTTGTTATGACAATTTTTATCGACATTTGAACATTGGAACTTTGTCCATGAGCTTACATTTCTTAAATTATTTATTTGTATCCTTTAAATTGTATAATACTTTTGAAAAGAGTAATTACTGAGTTTCTTGCCAGGTTCTTCTCAGTAAAAGCAACCTTGCAAACCTGGCGGTAGCATGTATAATCTTGTATAATTATGTCATTCTGACGATTTGAAAGTACTTTTGACTTAGAGTTTGACTAACCCAATTAACGAAGCACCGTTGCAGCAGCGCCCAGCCGGCGGGCAGAGCGTAGGCGTCGATGTCCTGGGCCGCTCCGCCGAGGCAGCTGGCCACCACCCACTCGTGCGACACGCCGCGGATGTCCGCCGCCAGGCACTGGATGTACTTGGCCGTGATACACGGCCGGGGCGCGATCAGCTTGCATGCCGGGTACTTGCTCTTTGGGACGTCATCGAAGTGGCTGAACACAACAATTCATAATGTAAGTTATCTTTATTTGATTAGACTTTACAAGGTAATTAATTTATTCAATAATTAGAACGGTATACAATGCCAATTACATTAATTAGACACAGGTAATGCAATACACAAATATAAATACAATATAAAAATAGAGAAAAAAAATCATCCCTTTTCGCAGAACACCATGCACTCTAACAAATGTAATATTTTTAGTTTTGCGATTTCAACTGAAGCTGTAGTTCATACATACATATGCTCACGCCTGTATCCCATGGGGGTAGGCAGATATCACCGTTTGCCACATGCTACGATCCATACATACTTCTTTCGCTTCATCCACATTCATGCATCTCTTCATACACTTTCTTCGGTTAAGAGTGCTCCGAATTTGACCTGAATTGACCATATGCAGGTATCACGATTTTTTCTTTCACCGTAACGCATGTGGTGTGAAATCACAGCCCATACGTTTTTAGAAAAATTCAATGGCACAGGCCCCGCTGAGATTCGAACTCCTGCGAAACGGCTGTACCGATTTCTATGAAATTTTGTGTGCATATCAGGTAGATCTCAGAATCGACTATTACTAAATTATAATGGTGATCCACCCCAAAAAAAGGGATTCGACCCTATGACATTCTGCTAACCATGTAGTTGAAAATGAAAAATATTTATTCAGTTTAGGCCCTGGTAAGGCACTTAAGAATCGAGAATTTACTACCGGTTCCACAGAACAAGTTGAAAATTGAGCACCTAATATGCCTCAAACCATGTGTGAAATTTTTCCTTCCTTTATTTTGTTTAGAAGCCACAAGTACCTGTAAACGACCCCTCCGCCAGCCTCCAATTGTTCCTTGAGCCGCTCCTTGGCGAAGGGCCTCTTGCTGAACTCTAGATCCTCGGTATCAGTTCCCGGGACTGAGTCGCCATCCTCCTCTGATGAATACTGCTTCGTTTCCTGGCACTAACACAATATTTTATCTATACACATAAATGAAATTTAAGCGTAAGCTGTATGTACATACATACATAAATTAATATTAAGATGATGATTTCCTAACCGAATTTCGGTCGCCGTGGCTAATCTCAACGGGTATTAGCCATCTGCGCAGGAGATTCACAAGTGTGTGTACACACAAACAACACAGGTGAACTCTTTATTCCCTCACTCTCATAGTCCGACACGACCGGAGAGCTGAGTGTGTCTAGTGCGAGTTTTTCAATGCCGCCGTCACAAGTCAAGTATCGACGTAAACGCAGATTTGTATAGGATCGAAACAGCGCCATCTTTCGGCTGTCGAAAATTTACGTTTACGTCAACGCGATGATTTGTGACGGTGATTTTAAGAAAACTCGCGAAAACGCCAACTTAGAAACTCAGGATATTTATTATGAATTTCTTAACAGAAAATCCCAAAATCTATCTATTATTAAGCCGGGACCTCGCGATAGGCAGGCACTCATTAAGTACTACACCAACATGGCAGCTAATATTAAAGTACATAAATATGGTACCTATATACATTTAATTTATATATATATATATATATATATATATGCTCACGCCTGTATTCCCCAAAGGGGTAGGCAGAGGTGTTGTAATCACAACACCCACTTTTCACCGAAGATGATTAAGTGCCAACGTGACAGATGGTGAGTCCATTTAATTTATATTAATAAGGTAACAACAAAATCAAAATCAACTTACTTGTTCCTTCAGGAAATCTGCAAGAGGCTCCTTCTGGAACAGGGGAAAAAAATATGTGAATGACTTCTAAACTACAAGTCGATTTCGTTGATTACATATTGTATTTATATACTATCAGTTTTATTTAATATCAGGGCTTATTGAACATAGTTATGCAAAATAGAAGCTACCAACAAGATATCAGTTTTCATATAATTTCATAAACTATGGACAATACAATATTAAAAATATTAGGCATTGGCGCAAAATAGGTACAAAAAGGTGTAAGATTAAATTTGATGTTAGGTATAAATTCACATACGTTCAGAAAGGAGGCAAATTGTATTAGCATGCAGAAGTAAGAATAAAACAATGAATATATATATATATATATATATATATATTTGTTCACGCCATCCCCGAAGGGGTAAGCAGTGGTGTTGTAACATCACCCACATTTCACCGAATATGATTAAGTGCCAACGTGACAGAGGGTGAGTCCATCGCCGTCTCAGGCATTATACATAAGGTTTCCTCGCGATGTTTTCCTTCACCATAAATCATAATGAAAAAAATAAATGTATTTGCCAGGAGCTTCTTATGCAATGTGAATTAGTCACATATATCCTAGATTTGTAACCTCTTACATTGAAACTCATTGAAAGTCATTGTGGGTTGGTTCCTTTTTGCATAAGCACGTCCACTTATTCGTTTGGACAAAGTATACCTTATTTCTTATTTTATTTAGAACCCCTTACCTTATCTTCCTTGGGCACTTGTAGTGAGCACGTGAGCAGGAAATGCATGCCAGCGAACAGTTTAGAATCAGCACCGGGTATGGGTCCCAGTGTTGATATAGTGTCTGCATCATTTTCAAACTTGGTCAACTTGGAGTTCTTCTTCCCAATGTTCTGTTTGGCTGCACCTTTCAGCTGGAGAGGGCCAGCTGTTGGTGTAAAATACAGGTGGCGTCACAAGTTATGAGCGCTGAGCAAAACAAGTGGGGAAAACTACACTTGTCACAACCTCAGAATGATAGGGAAAAAACTGCAAATTTTGTGAAAATGGGTTAAGAACAATGGGAGGAACTCGTGGCACAGTTGCTATTGCGCATATCATTCGATCAGCGAAGTTAAGCAACCCTCACCCTAGTCAGTAATTGGATGGGTGACCGCCCGAGTTCCCTCCGTGCCTCGGAGAGCACGTTAAGCCGTCGGTCCCGGTTGCCAATTTATCATCTTTGGCAATCGTTACAGGTCAGTCGGAGGCCTAAAATAATCGTTAAAGGGGTTGCGAAGGTCAGATGGCAGTCGCTTTGTATAAAAATCAGGTGATCAGCCACATCAGGTTGAATCAAGTGCCGACCTCAACAATGTATGGGATAACGCCAGGGTGATGATGGGTTAAGATCATAGGCAGACCTAAAAATGTATGTTCTACTTTAAGTTTCTATGAAAAAATCACAAACAAAGCACAAAGTAGATTTTTCTACAAAAAATATGTAATAGTCACATTGTTCTGAAACTTGTAAAATGATTATTGTGAAAGGTAATTAATTCAAACTTGCCGAAGGAGCCCTAACGATATGTACGAATTCTCCTGTCCGAACGTTGGGCTTTATAAATCGCAAATAAAATTCTTCCACGCCTTCGGAGCCATGACAACATGTAACAAAAATATTTTATTTTACCTTTAACACCGTCGACCTTCCTCGGTGTCCGTTGCACCTCAGGTTCGACTCCAGCGACCTCTTCGAGCCGAGCGGGAGGAGCCGAGTTACTGCTCTCGCTCATTTCGCTACTCTCGCTCGCCAGCCGTTTGCGGGCCGGAGTACTCTTGGATTTGAGACCTACAAACACACATGAATACAATATATTTTTATATATAACGGCTACAAATACGGATATCTATATATATAAAAGAAAGTCGTGTTATTTACACTATTTATAACTCAACAACGGCTGAACCGATTTGGCTGAAAATTGGTGGGGAGGTAGCTTAGAACCAGGAGAAGGATATATACTATA
The DNA here is from genome assembly GCA_929442735.1 of Watsonalla binaria. Taxonomy (NCBI): domain Eukaryota; kingdom Metazoa; phylum Arthropoda; class Insecta; order Lepidoptera; family Drepanidae; genus Watsonalla; species Watsonalla binaria. Next base: position 8,571,774 of record OV838932.1, read on the forward strand.
TCCCGAACTATATACAGAGAAATAAAAATGAAGTGTCTGTTTGTAATTTCAAATTAACAGCTTTTCACTTAATGCATATGAAAGTATATAATGTAAGTACATAAATAAACAGATTCTTAACATTTTCTCTGTCCGTCTGTTTTGTTCCGGGTAAACTCTGAAACGTCTGGAACGATTTCTACGGGACTTTCACTGACAGGTAGTTGATGTTACAATGAGTAACTTAGGATACTTTATTAAGTTAGGGCTCCGTGAAAAAATCCACCCATATAATTAATCCTACGCGGGTGTTACCACGGGGCACAGCTAGTTATTAATAAATTGATTGCCATAACGACGGTAACATATCCTGTAGATCTAATATTTCAAGAGTAATGGACGTTGCACTCGGCGTATTGCAGAAGGCCAATATAATTATTAGCAAATAACACTTTTTAATCAATCATCATCTCCCTAGCCATATCCCATACATTGTTGCGATCGGCACTTGATTCAACCCGATGTGGCTAACACTGGGTTGATTATTATACGAAGCGACTGCCATCTGACCTTCGCAACCCCTCTGACGAGGAAAATCTGTGATCTGGGTTAAACCAGTTGTCAGATTATTTTAGGCCTTCAACTGACCTGTAACGATTGCCAAAGATAATAAATTGGCACCCGGGACCGACGGCTTAACGTGCTCTCCGAGGTACGGAGGGAACTCGGGCGCTCACCCATCCAATTACCGGCTGGGGTTAGGGTTATTAAATTCTCTGATCGAATGATATACGCAATAACAACTGTGCCACGAGCTCCTCGCTTTGTTTATAGGTAGAGTGATCAATTTGAATTCGCAATTATACAAGTGCAGTTATGTAGGAGAACACTTCCAAAACGATATGCTAATAATAATCGCTTCTTAGAAGATACATTTATTAATATATCTTTCATAAGGCTAGCATTTATAATTCCGTGAAATATACGCCATCTTCATCATAACTAACGTTATACATAATACGTACTACACATAACGACATCTAGCGTAAAACCATGTAACTACACATTACACTTACAAGCGACATTTACGCCATCTCTCGGATATTTTTGGAACTTGAGTTGCGCATAGTACGCGCAGTTCAATACTTCACACAAAATGATAAAGCGTATAATATAGGATATAATTACAGCTTTCCGTCTGAGAGGTTGTATAACCATTCACAGGTACCGTCACTAGCTATGAGCGCTCAGCGAATATAGTGTGGGTAACTATGCAAGTATTTTATTCGCGAAGGTCGCGACATACTGACGGATAGGGACAGACTACTGCGCATGTACCTATACTTATCTTTTTTTAACCTATTAAAGCTAGTAATTATCATCCTTCTGCTGGACAAAATTCACAATTTTTGAATTATATTAATTCCTTCGTAAAACTATAGCGGATCTCTTACCATTCGCTCTGCAGTGAGTCAAGGAATATACAAATAATTATGATAATCTGTGCAAAACATTTAATTAATATAAAATATTACCTGAAGTGGATGCTTTGGGGCTTTTAGGCGAGGCAACGCGTTTTCTTGCGCTGGAGTTACCTTTGTCTCGGCATCGAGCACTGCGCGGACCCTAGAATACAAAAAACCATATTATTATATTCTCACAATAATAACATTTGAATGATACACTCACAGATAATTACACATAATGGACCTGAATTTGTGTGACTTTTGCTGCGACTCACTTTTTTAAGGTTGCAGAAAAAAATATATATACATAATTAGTATCATATGTGTATAGCTATATATATATTAATCATACAGATTTTGGTACGTCAAAAACGTCAAAATACAAAAAATTCTAATTAACTGAATTATGTTAAAAAACGATTTAACGAATAAATTATTATTCTATCAACAAAATGTAAGAAAATAAATTACAGTATAATATTTTTTTTACCAAATAACATATATTACTAGTTCAGCGATTTATCGCTTATCCATCATTATATCTATTTCAGACCTGTATAATATTATCGAGGTCCAATTCTCGGTTGTGTCGCCGCCTTGGTGTAGCCGGTGACGCCGGCGTGGTGTCCCGTGACTCCTTCAACGAGCGCGCCTGGTCTTCAGTCAGATAGAGTTCGCTCGCCGTCACTAATACTATAGTGTCCCTGCACACACCGTACGTCACGATACACTGGTTGAACTTTAAAAATTAATGTCTCTTATTACAAAATTCTGACGTCTTTGAATTAATTCTCAGTCAAATGCTCGTTTCCTCACTATAAGGAATGCCCTCTGGGATATAACTGCCAATGGGAGCCAATAACTGGGCATTAATCAAGACTCCAGAGTGCTTCTGGGATATTACAGGTTGAAAATCGAGACCAACCAGGCAGTTGATAATTTTGATTGCGATTAAAAGCTATGAGGGGTTTTCAAATACGAGGGTTACATGTGCAAAGAAATAAAACAAAAATAACATACCCATCAGTAGTGCATCTGTAAGTAACGGTTCCGCAGTCATTCTCCTCAACACCAAGAACAAGTCCCGGTTCATAGTTCTGCTCCTCATCCACTATAGCATACACAGACTGCCCTTCAAGAGGCAATGTCTTCATATCACCAAATATTATAAAGTCATCCAACAACACCTTAGACTGACCATCGTCAAATTTGATCAAATATTTGTTTGGCTCCGTTATCTCCAACACCCTTCCTGAGTAGTAACGTTTGTCCACCCACTTGGCCAACACAACAGTGTCAGGAGAATGTCCTGGGTACTCCGGTTTCACAGTACTCTTTTCTACAGGTGTTGCGGGCCTTGGCGATGTTGGTCGTCGCTTCTGTTTCAACTTGCTCACAGATTTAGGCGTTGCCACTAGAGTGGATAAAGGTTTCTCGTCTTTTGGCGATTTCATCAGTGAATCCTTCCCATTTTCACCATTAGTGGACACCATTTCTGGAGAATTCATACCCTGCACGTTCTCGGGTTCCTCAAGCTGGGTTGGAAGCAAGGCCCTTTTAGTTTTGCCGACGTTAACATGCCGTCGTCCGCGGACTCTTGTCTTCTTCAACGAGCTTTTTGGTGTGGCCTTATCACATTTCCCAACTTCTTGAGGGCTCGCGTTGCCGTTGCTTACGATACTGTCTGTGGACAGGGAGGTTTGTATACCCACTGAGATCTTGTCATCGCTAAGCGATCTACCGTCATCAACTGATGCTTCTCTGACATGCGAAAAAATATCTTGCAGTTTCTTCATTAAAGCATCATATCCTTTGACTGATGTCGTTGGATTAATGACAGATTTCCGAGGCGGCTGAGGAACTACGAAAGCACCATCACTTGTCCTATTACTTGACGACGTCGATGTCGAACTGGTCGTTGAGGCGAAGGATGTCCTATTAGGCAAGTTGATCATCCCTCCGCTTGTAACACTTGACGGTGAGTTGCTCACTGATACATCAGCTAAATACGGATCCATAGTGAACCTCCTTGATATTCTTTGGTATTCCCGACACATGTCCATGCCTAGATCATTGTCAGTCCTGACAATATAAAGGGACAAAAATTCGTTCTCCTCATTGTGACTTATGTGGACATCAAATACTGGTATTTGAGGAGTATTTATTGGCAAAGAGTGTCCATTTTGTAAAGGTGATATTGTAGAAGGCGTTGTTGTATTACTGGCTCGGAAAGACTCATTCTTGCCTCTCTTGAGTTTGTTGTTCAGTTTCATCATGTCAGGAGTGCAATCAGAGTCTTCAGATGCATGTTTTCCTTCAACAGAAGCTTCAGTAGGAGTAGATGAATTGCCATTTGATAGTTTTGAGATCAATTTAGAAGCCACAGTAGGAACATGTTCTGGACTCTCTAGGTTAATGGAGCAAACACTGTCAGTGCTTTCCTGGTCAGTGGTTTTCTCAAGGTCTTTAGGTAGATTTGTGCCATTCTCAGAGTAATTGTAGGTAGCACTGTGTGTTTCACGCAATTTACCTGGATCGAGGACTTCCTCTCTATCTTTGACTACCTCAGGATCACTGTTAATAACAATCGCCTTCTCATCAGAATCTTCATGAGTTGGAGACAAAACCAGGCGGAAGGTTTGCGAATCATCCAACTCAGAGTTGCTCTCTTCAATTATTGTCTCTGGTACTTTAGGGGCTGGTATTTCCTTCACAAACTCTACACTGAGACGAGATGAGCTATCAGAGCTTATTACTTGTATTTCGTCCAAAACATTTTTATCAGTAATTTGTTGAAGAAAAGCTGGTTTATTAGGTGTCTTCTGTATTTTAGCGATGTCTACACTGGCTGGTCGTGACTTGGGTGTCTTTGGAGTTTTAGGCCTGTTAGCATCAGCACTGTTGCTCCTCTTGGTAATCTTTCTAGGGCTGGACCGCACTGGAGTGCGAACTCGGGAGGTAGATGGTGTTTCCAAGTCTGCTATTTTTATCTTTGTTGCACTTGTTATTTCTGACACTTCATTGTCTAAGGTCTGTGTAGACATGGAGAATTCATCTTCAGTGAGGTCCAGTTTTTGGATCTTAGCATTGGTGTCAAGAGGCTCGTCGGACAGTTTTCTTTTGCCCTGGCGTTGATCATCTGGAAAAGTTTAGTATGAATAGTGCCAGAGGTATAATAATATATTTATTTCGGTTTAGCTTTTGTAAAAACATTTTACATATACTATTAAATATATATTATATCATTTCATAATACATTGATGAACATTATAGCAGGCTACTGCTGCATTCAGAAAGTTGTGATAAAGCAAATAGGGCCTATAAAAAATTACCTTTTACATCAGATGATGTTTCAATTTTGCAATCTTGAATAGGTTGAACATTCTGAAACATTAACATAAGGCTTTTAATAATACCAAACTGGTAATATCATAAATATGGGATGTTGGGAATAGCTCCATGTAATGTAACAACTACAAGTTACATGTATTTACAGACTATCACACACTGCAACATAGTTATTATTTTAAATTTTGTATATACACATTTTATGTTTTATTTACTAGCTGTGCCCCACGGTTTCAATGGCAATGGCTTTTTTTTGGACTTTGTAGCTCCAGCCAGGAACAAACAGACAGAAGAGAGAGAGAGAATATATTAAAAATTTTGGTACTGTATATAGATAGCTGCTAATTGGAAATCACAAGCAGACATTTCAATATGTACTATTTATCTGTATAGATGTATAGATAATTATTAAAGTACCTCATCCTCTGGTTCATAGACAGGACTTTCGGGAAACAGTGTTTGCGAGCTGTCCCCATTGGACTTTGCAACTGCAATATCCCCGGATGCATTTGCTGTTAAGAGTAAAACATATATGTTGGAATAGCATAACAGGTGTTTAAAAAATTTTTTTTTTCTTTGTGAATTTGCCTAAGTCGCCAGACCATAATCAAATGTGGTTCTGTGGGAATTGAGACCATAGTCTCAAGACCATCATAGGACATTGCCTTTCATCAGTTGCCTGGCTGCATTCACAGTGCCAAACAATACTGTAATGAGAGGGTTAGGGTGAAATTCAAGGCAGTCCTGATAAGACTTCTTCTTTATAAATGTATAGAGTGCACCCTAATTTCACCAATATTATAGTCCCATCTAAAAGGGGTGAGCCTATTGCCATAAATTATGCACTAATCCAGCCTGGGCTGGGAAATTAATATAATTACTACAATTTCATAATTTGAATGTCACCATTACATGCAGGTATATTTTCAATGGAGTTAAATATAATATAATAAATCTGGAATTTATGTTTACATATTTAATGTCTAATAGAATATGAAAACTTTTAATTTCAAATAATAAATAGGCATATGAAATAAAACAACAAATTGTAATTTTTATCAGGAATTAAGGCTGGAAATTTATAATGGAATTATGATGGATGCAAGGTATTTTAGACCCACATTCAAATCAAGTCACTGTTGTTGTCAGAATAATTAAAATATCAAGAACAAAAATACCAGTCAGCCGTGCCCAGTGAATGAGGGGGTGGAAAGGGTGTGGCCCATCCCAGGATTTTGGAATGCATTAAAAACTATTTTATTAATTTAATTATTAACAACCAGGAACTGAAAATAAATCTGTAACTAAGGGGATGATTTGAAAAAAAAAAAATGTTTATTTATGGGCAATATTAGTCCATAAACATTTCTACCCAACTTATTTTATAAAACTTTTAATTTAATTGCAATTGGATTAAGATACTAAAAAAAATTACTATCTAATTTTAAATTGCTTATGTTCATGCTTAAAATTTTGTTTCTTATTTCCTATCCATTTATATAGACAAAATATTGTTTATATATTGACCTAATCATTCGAAAAATTATGCCGCGAATCGCTTGCTTGGTATCGAGTACAAGATAAAAATAACCTCAAAAATAAGTTGAGTGAATCGACATTTTGTGCCATAGTTGTGTACAATATCGTATAATGAGTGCTGAAACATCTTTATACTTCGATTCATTTATTAAAATTCCACCATACTTGGTAATTTAATGGCTTACAAATGAGTAAAATTTCCGATATCTGCGAGTGAAAATCTTATTGATGTTATTGGATTATAAACCGACTAACAAAAATGACAACTTTACAAGCAACCTCGCCATATCAGACCACTAATAAGGCGCGAATACTATTCATTAAGCCACTAAACTTGCAATTCGATGATGTTTGATTGGTTTTTGGCTACTAGGATTCATGCATATATCACAAATCACAGTTTGGCTTCACCAAACATTATCGATTTTGAATCCATTTTGACAGTCACTTTCAACTTTGTCGGCTTATGTTTAGGGACGTCAATTTTATTATCGCGAAAAATGGGAATAATACTATACTACGGACTATTACCTGATGTTTCAACATTGGAATCATTGGATTCGACCAGGTTTTCCATAATTAACACAGAAATAATGCTCTACTGAAACATAAACAGGCGCGCTAACACACAAACATCTGTCACTAGATAAAAATCGAAATTCAAGAGTTTAGAAACCCTTGTAGCATTTTATATCACTGCAACGTTCACAGAAAATCCAAGATAGTTTATATGTTGAAACGATTCATTAGTTGAATCGGCAAATTAATTGAAAATGCAATTTACGCTACTTCGCATTTCGCAAGCAAACCGATCGCGCATGCACCGACCGCGCAGACCGCTTGTTGATCCGGTATGAGTTGCCACATATAAAAACTAAATAAAATTAATATTATTCTATTTGTCACACATTGTGTGTTTGAGTTGTGACAAATAAACATTGTTATCTTATCTTATCTTACTATATCAGAAAAATCAGTAGGTGCCTAAACGCATCTGCCAGCTAGCCTACTTGACTTGGAAACGGAATATCAAACAATATTATATTAAGTATATTTCATTTCTGTACATCAAAGTTATTTATAAAAAAATAACTTCTGAAGTAGCATTTACGCGAACCTCATATTTTAAAAACTATAAGCCTACAAAAATAACAACAACCTATTTTTATTATAGTGTTGCCACCTTGTTGCCGCATTCATTGAATTTAGTGAAAGGGCCGCCGAAACGCAATGTTTCTTTCAGTGTGGTTTTAATACTAAAAAGTCTCCCTAGATGTCGCCCAGTATGCATTATTAGTAGCATGATGGATGATAATCACAATGGTGTTCCAGTATGTACCTAAACATTGTCTTTAATAGTAGGTATACCTACGAGTGAATTATCTGTGGTATTGATCTTTGATATTATAAAAAAATATATATTACCATAACACGCCACTCATTGAGGTCATTTGACTTGAATGACGCTCTTGAATGATCATAGGGTTTGGGTGAATTATTGAGAGTATTTTGTGCTTTTTCATTCACATATTTTTAAATTAAACATCAAAGCTATGAAAATCATAATACGCTCTGCTTAAACGATCATAATTGCCCCCCCGTACTTACTTAAATGAAACATGTGGGTAGATGTGAACTTAAACGTAACACATAAAATAAACTACCCTCTTATTCAATTGCTTTGTTGACATACCATTTTGTATTTGGTGTAACCTACAGTATAGTATAGGTACTAATTCTACCTTCTGTACTACGTTTTATGTGATTTCGTATTTCTAAGAATTTAAATGAAAAACAAAGTATTTCTCGTGTTCAACCCGAGCGTTGTTACTACATAGTAATACGTGTTTACACTATGTACGAGAACGGAATTTTCATATTTGGAACGAAGATATTTTACAAGGAAACAAAGAGAGACGCGTTATCGCGCCTGCCTTTGGAGTTGTCTTGGAAAATATTCTCGTAAGTTTTCTTGTATGCAGATATTTCAAAATAATCTGATTAAGTTTTTGTTGTTGCCATGCCAGATAGGTTGTCGCCAAATTTGTTTTAGTTTGCCAGTCGCGCCAGACTAATAAATCATATTATGGACCCCTTAGTTAAGTAAGTGAACATATTTTTAGCTGCCTAGTATATTTTTGAACGTAACCTGGGGAACATTTCCTTCAAGCCCACAACAGACGGCACGATAATAGGTATGCATACAATAATTAGGTAACCATATAACGTATATATTAATAAAAAACATGTAACGGTATATTAATATCATGTTATCTATATCTCTCTATATCTAAATCTATACCGATAAATAAAATTGATGTGTCTGTTTGTAATTCAGAAATAACAGCTTTTCTATAAATGCAATGAAAGTATACACGATACTGACTTGGAAAAATATTTTTTTATTTTTTCTGTCTGTCTGTCTGTTTGTTCCAGCTAATTTCCCAAACGGCTGGACCGATTTTACTGGGACTTTCATTGGCAGATAGAGTTAATGCTACAAAAAGTAATATGGGCTTATTTTATTTAAAAAAACATTAGGGTTCCACGGGTCACCCATGAAATGAACTCTACGCGGGTAACACCGCGGGGCACAGCTAGTATATCTTAATACGATCTATGAACGAATGGTTTACTACTAGAAATTTTAGGTTGCCTACATAACTACCTACATATATAGGACTATTTATCCTGTTTTATATAAACTGGGCCAAGAACAAGTACATTACAAATCTTTACTAGTATAACAAAATAAATGTAAACAAGTACCTACGTGGTGTTATTTTTTGTCATTCATGCCTCAAAGTGAATAATAATTTTTCATTTATATTCTCAATATTTTCAAGCTTTCTAGATGACACATCTCTGCGCATCGCAAATAACGTGGACAAAACGTGGTCGAGAATAATTCAAGCAAATAAAACGCTAAAGAATCGTCTCAACAAATTTGAGTTGGCCATTAAACTGGGATCTAGGAGCTTAGCGAGATTCTACAGGAAAAATAAAAGAAAATTACAAAAGGAAAAAGTTAAGAATTATTTGTTGCGCGCCGAGAACGCAGGTACGCAATGTAATTACGTAAAAACGAAAAAAGGGAGAATTTATCTTACAACTGTCATTAATTGGGAATAACAAAATGTGCTCACGTTATCCCAGGCTAATTCTCTTAATGAAAATCGTTACGATAACGAAGCGACTTGGTCGCAGGCAACTTTTTCGTATACTCATCCGTCAATCGGCGTCGATTCTAAAGGCGTTCGGTCGATGTGTCGTTGAATCGTATTCACGTAAATTAAATTATGCTTCAACCGTTTTAAATAACTTGGTAGGATGATGGTACTGGCAACAAATAATTGAGTAATAGCTGTTGGTCTGAAAAGGCCACTTTGGGAGAATCATAATGTGATCCGAATATGATTCATTATCGAAATGACAAAACGGTCACTTAGGTGCAATTCACATTATGATTCGCGAATGATTAATATTTTGCAATTCACTACAACGCATTCCTAAAATGGTCCACAAAATATGAATTGCTTTTGTGACAAATAGTATCATAAAAAATAGTTAGGTAACCTCTACAATTGTTGTAATCATTCGTGAATCATAATATGAATTGCACTTAAGTGACCACTTTATTAATTCCATGATGAATCACATTGGGATCACATTATGATACTGCCAAAGTGGCCTTTTTAGACCTTCTGAGCTGCATTCCGATTTCAGCGTTCCGCTGTATTCCTATCGAAGCGCGACTGAAACACGTGAATACCAAGTCTCGATAGGATTGCAGTTGAACGAGGTTGAAACTTCAACAATATTTGAATTGTTTTTACGAGAATTACCCGCCTGTCCATTGCCATCTCAGGCACTATACACTCTTGGCCATAGACAGCTTTTCTCAAGATGTTTTCCTTCACCATAAAGCACGTGAGGTGCTATTACTGCACTCAAAAAACTCATTGCTGCAGGCCGCTTTTAAACTTGCTCAAATACCCTATCTCCAAGGCTGTATATTTTTATATATTTGAATGTAGGAGCCGTGGTGGCCTTGAGGTTTGAGCAGGCACCTGCTATGTATGCGACGCAAGTTCGAATCCCAGCGGGGCCTGTACAAATGAGTTTTTCTAAAAAACTTATGTACAGTGATTTCACACCACGTGCTTTTCGGTGAAGGAAAACATCGTGAGGAAACATGCATATTTCTGAGAAGTAATTCAATGACGTATGTAAAGTGTCTGAGACGGCGATGGACTCACCATCTGTCACGTTGGCACATAATCATCTTCGGTGAAAAGTGGGTGTTGTGATTACAACACCTCTGCCTACCCCTTCGGGGAATACAGCAACAATATTGTAACTCTGGGGCCCCAAGGCCCCAGAGCATCTAGACCCCAAGGTCTAGTTTCCTCAGAGCATCTAGACCCCAAGGTCTAGATGCTCATCAACTTTTCAAAGAGGTTGCACGTCGTCTGGTAGAAGCTTCTCGTGACAATCGGGCTGGGGCTTTTCTCGCTCAGAGAATCAGCATTGCTATTCAACGTGGCAATGCTGCCAGCCTTCTTGACACGATCCCGAGAGATACCGATTTGGGCCAAGTTTTCTACTTGTAATTAGTTTTTAGTACTGTTCCTTGTATATTATTAATAAATATTTTGAATGTTATATGTTTTTATAGTTTAGCTAAATATATTTTTTACAGTGCAATCAACGAGACATGTTTTGAAATCAAAGAGAAGCGGTGACGAATTAGTTGTATGGACAAAACGCTACAAGCTTTTTTGACTGATTCAATAAGAAGATAACATTATTAATAAATTAATCTGTAACCTAGATATAGGTTCATTCATTAAAAAATAATGTTTGTCTATGTTTAAAAATACATTTATAAAATGTGTACATACATCAAGCTATAATTTTTATTGAATCCATTTCATATTTCTACTACTGAGCTGTGCCCGGCAAACGTTCTATTGAATTTTTTTTTGGGTAGATTACCCTTATCACTTAGGGGATGAAAAGTAGATAACAAACTACTCTCATACCTACCAAGTGGGAATTAAAAACGTGTGTCCGAAAAGTGTCGACTCTGTATCTATATATTCTATACATACCGACAAATAAAATTGAAATGTCTGTTTGTAATTAGAAAATTACACCTTTTCACTAAATGCATATGAAAGTGTACACGGTACTGACATACACAAACCATTTAAAAAAAATATCTCTGTGTGTCCGTCTGTCTGTCTGTTTGTTCCGGTTAATCTCCGAAACGGCTGGACCAATTTTAAAAGGACTTTCACTGGTAGATAGCAAATTTAACAAGGAGTAACTTAGGCTACTTTTATTTAAAAAAACATCAGGGTTCCGGGGTCAGCCAGGTAACATAGGAGGGGTAAAAGACCAGTCGCTGGAGGGGGCGTCGGTGCGTGTATGTTGTAATCACAACACCCACTTTTCACCGATTAAGTGCCAACGTGATAGAGTGGTGAGTCCATCGCCGTCTCTCAGACACTTGACATAGGTCATTGAATTACTTCTAAGAAATATGAAGGTTTCCTAACGATATTTTCCTTCATCGTAAAGCACGTGGAGTGAAATCACTGTACATAAGTTTTTTAGAAAAACTCATTGGTACAGGCCCCGCTGGGATTCGATCTTACGTCGCTTGCGTAGCAGGCGACTGCTCAAACCTCAAGGCCACCACGGCACTTTATTATTTTAGATTTCAAATGTTCACGAATCCTGAATACACAAGCTGACAATATTAAGATTGGTATATACAACAGTCCATACATTACTGACGGAGTAAATTGTAAAACATTTCATGTGTGAACCGCAGTGACGTGATAAATGTAAGCGTGCGCTTATACGCATAGGCACTATATGGTGCGGAAATATTCCGACATTTTCAACGAATGTGGATACAACATTTTGTTTATTGCTGACGTCGGCTTGTGCACTGGTGTTTATGTTGGAAAACGGTGATTGTTGATTTTTAACCGACCTCAAAAAAGAGAGATCAACGAAATAAGGAGAAGACTTCTCAATTCGATCGTATCTATACATCTATACTCTATACAGATAAATAAAATTGATGTGTCAGTTTGTAATTCCAAAAAAAAAGCTTTTCAATAAATGCATATGAAAGTACTATCGGACGTCACGCGGTTTCACCCGCGTAGTTCCCGTTCCCGTGGGAGTACGGGGATAAAATGTAGCCTATATTAATCAGTGATAATGTAACATTCTAATGGTAATTTTTTTTTTTTAATCGGTACAGTACTTTTTCAGCCAATTCGTTACAAACATACTTACACACAAATCTTTCCTCTTTATACATACATATGCTTACGCCTGTATTCCCCGAAGGGGTAGGCAGAGGTGTTGTAATAACAACACCCACTTTTCACCGAAGATTATTAAGTGCCAACGTGACAGATGGTGAGTCCATGGCCGTCTCAGACACTTTACATACGTCATTGAATTAATTACTTCTCAGAAATATGCAGGTTTCCTCACGATGTTTTCCTTCACCGTAAAGCACGTGGTGTGAAATCACTGTACATAAGTTTTTTAGAAAAACTCATTGGCACAGGCCCCGCTGGGATTCGAACTTGCGTCGCTTGCGTAGCAGGTGACTGCTTAAATCTCAAGGCCACCACGGCTCTTTCCTCTTTATAATATTAGTGTAACGGTATAATTAATATATACGATGTATACATAGAAAAATATATTTAAATTTTTTTCTCGGTCCGTCTGCCTGTCTATTTGTTCCACTTCGACACGGCTGGAACGATATTGGCGGGACTTTCAGTGACAATAGCTGATGTTACACTGAGTAACTTAGGTTACTTTTATTTAAAAATAACATTATGCTTTCGCATGTCACCCATGAAATTAACTCTACGCGGGTACAACCGCGGGGCAGAGCTAGTAATATAATATTTCTTCCAAAAATACTCCTTGAGGTCACGAGTGTCATAAAAAATCATCAAAGTCACATACTGGCAATTCAAGATGGCGCTTAGTTCGTCACATCCGGAGGCTCTGAGGCGCCGGAAGCACACTTAACCCCTGCTATCCTCACCACTAAGCACATTCTTCCGGTTAGAGGGATTTACTTGCAGCCTTTACAATATCGTTATGAAGGATTTTGGGTAAGTAGGTTCAGTGGATACCTACATCTATACAGATAAATAAAATTGAAGTGTCTGTTTGACAAAATAACACCTTTAACGAAATGCATATGAAAGTAGGTATAAAAAACTATAAAGTATATGAAGTATGTACTGACAAAAAAAATATTCATGGGGGACCCGCGGAACCCTAATGTTTTTTTTATAAAAGTTGCCAAAGTACCTATCTACCAGTGAAACTCCCGTTGAAATCGGTTCATCCGTTTCGGAAATTATCCGGAACAAACACACAGCAATTGGACAGAAATAAAAAAAATTGGTATTTTATTTCAGTATTTTCTATATGTACTTTTATATGGATTTTGTGAAAAGATGTTATTTTGGAATTACAAATAGACACTTCAATTTTATTTATCTGTATAGATGTATAAATTATTTTCATTATTCATGAGGCATAATATTACCTCACTTTAAATAATTATGTAAGTAATTTATCGAACTTAAAAAATCCAATCTTTGAGTTTCAATTAGGGGATTACAAGCAAATTTAAATTCATGCAGCATTTAATATTCAAACATATAAACGAGGATCGTTCAATCACGGCACATTCCCTATATTGAGCCGTTCATAATATCACAGTTAAGCTGCTTAACAACTTGTATATTACTTGCAAATTTCAACAACTTTCAAGATGATCAAACGCAAAACTTTGTTTGAACGAATACTTCGAATCAAACGATTCAACAACATTTAAGCATGTTTGGTAAATAATAAACCTACTTCATTACTGCTAGGAAATTGAACAAAATCAACATTAATTAATGTTACGACTTACTAGTACTTCTTCTGTTTGTAAGCGTATTCAATAGTTAGGTACTTACTGCGCTTAATCGGAATAACGTTTGACAAAATTAATTAATTTATTATTATTTAATCTATGGTAACCTAGATAGTAGAACCTTGAATGTGCAGTAGGTACCTATTAATTTCATAAGTCTGTCTGAATGGCGCGACGCGACTAAAATATTATTGGATTATTCCCGGCGAGCTCGTTAGTGATACTTCAAATCGATACAAAATAAAGATGACATTCCAACATTTTTGAAATAATACACGCCCGCCTCTTATTAAAAACACTGGAGTTATGATTTGAAAGAATCTGCGCCTGCATGGGTAATCATATTTGACTTCAAATGAAAAATAATTGCTGTAAGTTCATTATCAGGCGCTCTTTATTGCACAACTTTGAGTAGTTAAGTTCATCTTACCTTGCTAAGTACTAGTTATCTATCCAATAGTCAAAGAAATAGAAAGCATGAGTATATATTTTCAGGTTTCCATGGCCTTCATGTATTATTTCAGTAAGGCTTTGCTCTATAAAAGTTCCTTATCGGTTTTAATTACATTTATGATGAGCAGAAGTTTCCTTCCACCTACGCATTAAATTAACAGTAGGCAAGTGACCTGGAACTGCTCCCATCCTCTCTAGCAGTGATTGTAATACAATTGTATATAGAGAATAGATACATACATACATATGCTCACGCCTGTATTCTCCGAAGGGCAAGGCAGAAGTGTTGTTATCATAAGACCCACTTTTAACCGAATTTGATTAAGTGCCAACGTGACAGATGGTGAGTCTATCGCCGTCTCAGGCACTATACTTGGTTAAATGGGATAAGGCCCGGGAGATGTGCTATTATTGTTTCATGTAGCTACCTCAGTTAGGTATAATATTTATATAAAAGGAAGTGTAATTGGAATAATTAAAATATAATAATAGGTACCTCACTATAAATTACTGTTATCGACTCTGACTGTACTAATTATTAAAATAAATATTTTATTTTTAATATAACACTTAATGGCAATTAGAGGTAAATATAATATGTAATTAAATAAATTATTAATACACAGTAGTCATTAAATGGAGGCTCGTGGCACAGTTGCTATGTGCGCATATCATTCGATCAGCGAAGTTAAGCAACCTAAGCCTAGTCAGTAATTGGATGGGTAACCGCTCGACTTCCCTCCGTGCCTCAGAGAGCACGTTAAGCCGTCGGTCCCGGTTGCCAATTTATCATCTTTGGCAATCGTTACAGTTCGGTCGGAGGCCAAAAATAGTCTGACAACTGGTTTAATCCAGATCACAGATTTTCCTGTTAAAGGGGTTGCGAAGGTCAGATGGCAGTCACTTCGTATAAAAATCAGGTGATCAGCCACATCGGGTTAAATCAAGTGCCGACCCCAACAATGTATGGGATAAGACCAGGGAGATGATGATGATGACAGTAGTTAAATGAATCTGTGTCTATCTGTTTGTTTGGCGCAACACGAAAAAAACACGTGCCCAGTTATCCCCAGGCTAAAATGAAAATCAAAATGACTTATTCAGCACTTATAAATGTCGAAGAAATGACCATCGGTTCGGAAACTAGCCTTCTGAGAAGAACCGGCAAGAAACTCAGCAGGCATCATGTACATTTTATCGTACTGTAATCACTGAGCGCTCATATCTCGTGTCGGCAACCTTATTATTGCATGATGGCGCTTGATTCTGTGGGTACCTCTAACACGCTTTGATATATTGATATCCATTCTAAAAGTACCGTTGATAGAGATGTATGTCAGAGTGTATAAAGTGGTCATGGCTGGACGAAACTGCAGTCCTTTTTGCCAAAATACTATTTTTAAAATCTCCAGCACACGAGTCGTATGTTTTTGTGAAAAACGACGTTCGACTGCCGCTTACACCGTCTTGCGTGTAACTTATAATATGTCTATTCTTTGAGTCAGATCGGCAAAATATTTCGTTCAGTAATACTACTAATATAATAATCTAGCCGCGTAGATTTCATTTGATTCCCGCGGAACACTGAATCTTTTTTAATAAAAGTAGTCTTTGTTGCTCTTTGTAACATTAGCTATCTACCAGTGAGAGTCCCGCTAAAATCGGTGCAGCCAGTTCAGAGATTACCTGGAACAAACAGACAGACAGCCAGAGAATTCCGGCCAATCAGCTATGTCGCCGCACTTGGAGACCTCGCGGTGCAAGGCAGCGCTGGCTAAATCGCGCTGCCACTTTCCTGGGCCCGCGGTAGTCAAGGTTCCCACACCGACCACCGCCAGGAGACCCTTCGGCCCATTTTGTTCGACTCTTACGACAGACAGGGGATACCATAGCCATATTCTTAAACCCTGGCTTTTGCCGTTGGGTCGACCGTAACATACCACTCTAATACCACTCTAAAGGTGCAACCTGATGTAAGCCGCTCGACGTCGTTTCGAGCGAAAAATGTGGTCACGTGATATGTAGCGATACGTGATTGGAGCGGCTGCATGACATAGTTCCAACATTTGTCGCTGGAAAAGAGCGTCGGGCGGCTGCATGTGTTTGCACCTTTAGGTACACAGCTCCAAATTGATGATGCTCTAACGCTCTTAAAAATTAGTATTGTCTTACGTGTCTGTGTAAATGTATCTCGGCACGTCGGCCGTGTCTATCGGTCTGTCACGCGCTATCAGGTGAAGTCACTTTGTACTTTTTGTTTATTGCCAATCCCTGCCGCTGGGGTTTTATAGAAATGGCAATGCGCAGTTTGCAGCGCTGCTCAAAACTTTACTGTATTCTCGGTGAAGTTATGAAGTTATTTCAATAATGCCTGATGCGAAATATCGACTATTGTTTATGTAGTCAATGATATTGGATTTGGTTGATAAACAGCCCGAAGTCTGGTATAGTGCCCGGCAATAGGCTCACCTTCTATTATATTAATTTGTCCACGCCTGTATTCCCTGAACGGGTAGGCAGGGGTGTTGTAATAACAACACCCACATTTCACCAAATATGATTGAATGCCAACGTGACATTTTTTGAGTCTATCTCCGTCTCAGGCACTGTTCATACGTTTTTGAATTACTTCTCAGACATGCAGGCTTTGTCAAAAAGTATCCCTACATCAGTTTTGGTACAGGTCCCACAGGGATTCGAACTTACGTCGCTTGCGTAGCAGTAGACTGCTCTAACGCCACATCCACAACGGCTCCATATAGTATAGTATCTACAGACTATGCAATTAAGCCTGTATCTGCTCGGCCTTAACTTAAACTTAATCCAGTTTCCCAAGCAATACTTAGTGATAGCGGAGTCAATTTAAGTTGGCAAATTAATTTATTCAACTTGTCCGATACCTGTGCTCGACCGAGCCATTGTGAACCTCTTAGTTAAACTTTGAACAAGATATTTGGTTTTGTTTGAGTTCACTTCTAATTAACTGGCTGTCCAGAATAGTGGACGACATTAACTTGGCTCTACAAGCATTTATTTAAGCCAAGTTTTTATTTTATAAATTAACTGTGCCCTGTGGTTTCATCTGCGTAGACTTAATTTTATTTAATTGTCCCGCGGAACCCTAAATAATTAAAAAAAAAAGATTGCCTAAGTTAGCACACTATCTGCCAGTGAAAGTCCCGTTAAAATTGGTTCAGCCGTTTCCTAGATTAGCCGGAACGAACAAACAGACAGACAGAAAAAAATTGGTTTTTCTATGTCAGTATCGTGTACTTTCATATTATGCATTTAGTGAAAAGTTGTTATTTTGGAATTACAAACAAACACTTCAATTTTATTTATCTGTATGTATAGACTAGCTGTACTCTACAGTTTCACAAATGAGCAGCTTTTCACTAAATGCCTGGAAACGGTACCCAATATTTTTTTCCTCTCAGTCCGTTTGTAATTCCAAAGTAAGAGCTTTTCACTAATTGCATATGAAAGGATATACAGTACTGAAATATAAAAAAGCTATTACCAAAAAAGAAGCTTATTCTGTCTGTGTGTTTGTGCCGGGTAATCTCCGAAACGGCTGGGCCGATTTTAGCAGGACCTTCATTGGCAAATACCCTAATGTTACAAGGAGTAACTTGAGCTACTTTTATTAAAAAAAAAAAACATTATTCTTCCGCGGGTTATCCATGACATTTACTCCACACGTGGAAAACGGGCTATTTCAATAATCCCCATTGAAAATCCCCATCAATGGGGAATAGTGGAAAAAATCCAAAAATCCCTATTGCGATCGAAAGCAGCTTGGAATGGGGATTTTTGGACAAATTTTCCACAAATCCCAATTAGTTTTAAAATTAAATATGAAATGCATACTGTATAAGAATGAGGAAGGCGAAGTTATTTTAGAAATGAAACCAATTCATGTAATAAGGCAAAGCCTAAATTTAAATTATTTAATATTGAAGAACGAAATCAAATCATAGTCAAACCTAATGGGGATTTGTGGAAAATTTGTCCAAAAATCCCCATTCCAAACTATTCCCCATTGATGGGGATTATTGGAACAACCCGGGAAAACCGCGGGGCACAGCTAGTATTTCAATATAATTAGGTAGGTAGCAGATAACGATGCAATGAATCAAACGAGCACAAATAATCACAACCATTCCTCATTAACACAACTGATAAGAACTGACTGCAAATAAAAGCGAAATTAACACAAATGCTACATTTAATTCGAAAGAAGCATTCCGTGCGGTCACAATACTAGATTGAATTGAACCTCATTAATAAAATGAAGTTATTAATACTATTTCTCGCTCTAACTATTGTGTTAATAGAGTGTAAACACACGTTTATGGGATTCAATCCTAACCGGCCGTTGGTATTCCATAAAAGTGCAGAGTACAGCGCTAAGCTGTTTCGAAAAAGGGTTGAGAATATTACCTTTACTATGCCGAATATACCTGCTATGTTTGGACGCCATATTCAGGTAATTCTATACATCCATATATATAAATAAAATTGTAGTGTGTATTTGTGATTCCAAATTAACAGCTTCTCACTTAATGCATATGAACATATCTACGGTACATACAGGGAAAAACTAATTTCTAAATATATTTTTTAATTTAATTTTCCGTTATACTTAGCTCGTGGTACAGTTGCTATTGCGCATATTATTCGATCAGTCCAAGCTAGTAATTGGATGGGTGACGTCAGATGGCAGTCGGTTCGTATAAAAATCAGGTGATCAGCCACATCGGGTTGAATCAAGTCTCGACCCCGGCAATGTATGGGATAAGGCCAGGGGATGATGAATTAATAGGAGCATTATCATCATTATACAAATCTCTTATAATGGTTTAGAAAAAAGTGTTTTATGTGTATTATTAAAACTTAGCTGACTGGAAATCGCTCGATCTATAGTGATAATACAGTAACAATCTTATAGGTCAATAATAGAGACGAAAGACTTTGAAACTTGTATTATACGCTTTGTTTAACTTCCATCTATTTATACCCATAAATACAATTAAAGTATCTTTTTGCAATTCTATATTAACAGCTTTCACTGTCAGCTGTACAAAAAAATAGGGTCCCATGAAATTATGTGAACAAAACCGCGAGGCGTAGCTAGTTATAACCATGCACAGATGGACCTCATTTCACAGGCAGATTTTTTCAATAACATTGACATATCCTAGAAAGTAATATATAAAAAGCCATGGTGACCGTGGGAGCGGTCGCCTCTTAGTAAGCGACGCAAGTTTGAATCTCAGCGGGGCCTGTACTAATGAGTTTTTCTAAAAGCTTATGTGCAGTGATTTCACACCACGCTGAAGGAAAACATCGTGAGGAAAGCTACAGAAGTCTGAGGAGTAATTCATGGATGTATAGTGCCTGATATGCCACATTGGCACTTAAAAATGTTTGGTGAAAAGTGGGTGTTGTTATTACAACACATCTGCCTACCCCATACCAGAGAATACAGTATATAAATAATATGTTTTTGTCCCAGGGTATCCTCGCGTTCGACATGACCCACTCTGAAGCATCGGCCAACGTGACTCAGGGCGGACTTGGGTTCAATCACGTCAACATTCGCATGAAGAGCGAACGCGGCAAGAAACTGCACTACGATATATACATATATGCTTAATATATAAAGTCTTATTCCGTAAAACAATAAAATGTCTTTATTCAAAGTAACTATACTTTTTTTACGACATTGTTTGGTTGTATTGTAGTGTGAGTAAATTATGTATGTGTGTGTTTTTACCATCTTTATATTCGACTAGCGAAAGTCACGCGGTGTCAGCCGCGTAGTGCCACTGCTCAACTAAATTGCTCAACTAGTTGAGCAGTTGAGCAGTAGGACATAGTTTGTATTACTGAACATTTTATGCTCCATAGCTAAACTCTTTTTTGCTCAACTCAATAGAGCGGTAGGACAATAGTAATAAAATCAAAAGAGTTCATGGGATGTAGTCTGGTGATAGACGGACGGACGGACAGTGGAATCTTAGTAATATGTAGCTAAAAAAAATTTACATAATAGTGAGTAATTACCAGTTGAGCCGTGGGTATTACCAATTGTTCAACTTGCTGCTTTTGAGCAATTTGAGTTGAGCCATGAGGAAGTAGCGTATATAGCCTATATTTCGTGCTGATAATGAAGTTATCCATGGCTGAAAGACTTTTTCAAATCGGTCTAGTACTTTTTGAGCCAATGCGTTACAAACGTTCTTACATACTTTTTATGAAATTAAATAGATGATTACACTTTTAAATTCCGAGAGTTTAAGAGAGCTGTGGTGGCCTCGGGGTTCGAGCAGTCGCCTGCTACGCAAGCGACGCAAGTTCGAATCTCAGCGGGGCCTGTACTAATGAGTTTTACTAAACTTTATGTGCAGTGCTTTACGGTTAAGGAAAACATCGTGAGGAAACCTGCATGTCTGAAAAGAAATTCAAAGGCATATGTAAAGTGTCTGAGACGGCGATGGACTCACCCCCTGTCACATTGGCACTTAATCATATTCGGTGCAATGTGGGTGTTGTTGTTACAACACCGCTGCTTACCCCTTCGGAGACCCTTCTGGGATGGCGTGAGCATATTTTATCTTTAATTTCAAATTCGCTTCTCACAGTATAAATATACCTATCAATTTTAATATTTACTTACTAGATCAAAAATGAACATTATAATAAGGCTCTAAAGCAATAATCCCCTAGAATAGGCCCAATAAAATTCCCCGAAGATAATTCGAGGCAAATGGGAGTTTGAAATTGTACTGTTAACTTGCGAACCGATTATCAAAGGCTGCCAAGTTAAGCGGAGTGCTCAAACGTCTGTTAATTTCAGATAACTTGCTAAGAGTTCGTCATGTTGATTATTTCCGATGAAAACTGCGTTCAGGAATCTCTGTTTGAGTTGGGAGGGATGTTCTGGGAGATAATAAATATGAATTGAATTGTTAAGAAATTATAAATTCGATTATATGAAAATTTCATTCGCTTGGTGAGTTCTGAAAGATGTACAAAACAGATATACGTACAGTGTTATTATGCCCCGCGGTTTTACCCGCGTGACCCACGAAACCTTAATGTTTTTTTTAAATAGCAATGGCCTGATTTACTCCATATAAAATTAGCTATCGGCAAGTGAAGCTAAAATCGGTCCAGTTGTTTCGGAGATTAGCCGGAACATACAGACAGATAGAGAAAAAATATATAAAATTGGGTTTTCATGTCTATACCGTATATACTTTCATGATACAGTTCGCTCCCTACCTGTATTACCTACATGTATTTATTTATTTATTTATTTATTCAATAATTAGAACGGCATACAATGCCAATTACACTAATCAGACACAGGTAATGCAATATACACATAAAATATAATATAAAAACTAAAAATAAAATATCAACGTTCATCCTTTCTCGCAGAACATCATGCACTCTAACAATAGCTTGTTCCATCCGTCGTCAAACACATCCACCGTAGGGTTAGACTCCAGGAGAGCATTGAGTGCAGTCAACGAACGAGGTATGGGGGACTTCGCACGAGCTACTGTTCGACTGTTGGGGACAGCGAACAGCTTGTGTTTCCTACTACGCAGGTACCTGTCAGGAACGAAGAGTCGACACAGTTCACCAATAAGTACGGGGGCGTCGATCATCCCGCGGAGAACCTTACATGACGTAGCAATCTGGTCAACCTCCCTTCTGACTTTAAGGGAATTATAATTCAGGCATCCCAGCAGGAAATTTGTGGGGTAAAGAAATGGATAGTATCCATAAATGCGCTTATAAAGATACCTAAGGAAGGTTTTCTGTACTTTTTCCAATATGATGGAGTATGTGGTCTCGTGTGGGTTCCAAACACACGCACTGGTTTCTAATTTACTACGAACTAATGAATTGTAAAGAATACGAATGACACTTCCACTCTTAAAATCACGAGAATTTCTTAGCACGAAACCCAGCCTTTGGAAGGACTCCTTAGCAATCGAGTTCATGTGGTCATGGAATGTCAGTGCTCGGTCGAAAGTGACACCCAAATCTTTGATAGTAGTTGACTGAGTTATGATTTTGTGACCTATATCATAGTCAAACTTGATCGGGTGACGCATTCGACCGAAGCTCATAACATGACACTTGCTAAGATTGAACTCCATTTTGTTGTCGACAGTCCACTTATACACTGCATCGATGTCACGCTGTAAGGCTATGCAGTCATCCTCGGATTTAATTTCAGCATACAGTTTCATGTCATCTGCGTAAAGGAGACACTTAGCGAAAACTAAACTATTCGGAACGTCATTTACCATGAGCAGAAATAATAAAGGACCGAGTATTGAGCCTTGACTGACACCAGAACGCGTGTGATAGGACATAGACTCATAAATTCCCAGTTTGACATACTGCTGACGGTCGCGTAGATAGTTCGCGAGGAGGCTGAGGAGAGATGGAGCGAAACCTATAGCACAGAGTTCTGTCAGCAGTATGTCGTTATTAACCCTATCAAACGCCTTCCGGAAGTCGAAGTATACCACATCTACCTGAATCCCCCGATCCAACTTGGTAGAAATGAAGTCGACTAATGTCAAGAGGTTACTATTAACAGACCTTTTGGACCTAAAGCCATGTTGCTCACTGCATAAATATTTTTCGACCTGGGTATACAAATGTGTGTGTAGAATACCCTCAAAAACTTTGGCAGGAGCACACAGATTTGCGATAGGTCGGCATTCCTCGACAACGGACTTGGTGGAACCTTTTGGTATGGGGGTAACCTTTTGGTATTATATGTTTTATGTGCATATATTATATGTTTAGATATCACTTGCGAACTGTGGGTGCATTATAATAACACCCCAGCTTACCCCCTCTCCCTCGCTTACCGTCGATAATATAGGCGTGAGCATAATATGTTTATTTTTTGTGCCAACTATTATTTTTTTAGTTGTAGATCATTTTTTAAATTTAGTTTTATATATATTTTACTAATAGATCAAGGAAGCTAATACTCAGCGTTCTACCTCAGCATTCACTATGTTACTATCTATACAAATGAAATCGAAGTGTCTGTTTGTAACTACTAACAGCTTATCAATAAATGTACATGAAAGTATATATGATACTGACATAAAAAACTTTTTTTTAATTAGTTTAATAATTACAAAGTATTTTTTTTCGGGGACCGATTTTAACGAGACCTTCACTAACAGAAAGCTGGTGATACAAGGAGTAACATAGGCTACTTTGATTTAAAAAATACATTAGGATCTCGCGTGCCTCCCATGTAATTAAATCTTTGCAGATGAAGCCGCAGGGCACAGCTAGTTTCAAAATAAAATACAAATAAATTACTCGTCGCTTATCATTTTCGAGAATAACTTTTGAGTAATTGAGTACTTATTTTATTCAGTCAAACTTCCCGACGATAAAATTATAGTACTGGAAAGTACGGGGAGATAATATACAGCGCGAATAATTTTGTCACGCGTACTAAATAATAACACAGTAGAAATCCTAGTTTTTATGTGGAGATATTCAGTAATAAAAGTAAATAAATCTGGTAGTTTCCACCGAGAGCCGTGGTGGCCTTGAGGTTTGAGCCTGCTTACGTAAGCGATGCAAGTTCTCATAGACAAGCAACTTGAAAAAAAAAACCTGAAAGGGGTATAGTCTAATTTCGTTATCACCCGGTAGGCTGGAAGTTTCCCGACTGAGCTATCATAACTTGACAGGTGTCGTTGAAATTTACCTTCGTATTGTAATGATATCGAAGCAATTTTTAATTGCCTGAAAACATGGTAAAAACTATGTTTTCTGAAGATGAAACCTACCTAGATCTATTGTTTGCCACTGAAACCCGTTACATACTGTTCAATATATATTGGTCAATGGTCCTTCGAGCCGGATACAAATGGGCGATATATAATTAATATGCAACTCTGTTAAAACGATTTATATAAAAAAAGACACCAAATAAAATTAATACATAAAATTGTGTTGTACGTGTGTGTAATGGCGGCAAGAAGAGAAGAGAGAGAGCGTGCTCATAGACAACAGGAAGTAGTAAAACATGTACATAGACATAACAAGGAAACAGTGAGGCGATTACATTCTAGTGAGCCAAACAATGCACAGATGTAAAATCGTTGGAGCCGTTTCCGATATTCAGATTCTATATATATACAAGAATATTTCACGGAATTTACAATCGCGACACTGACACATCAAAACATTGTTGGGAGATCCCAACGTCCATTCATCAATCAATTTGAAATACCGATCGATAACAGAAACGGTTATAAAGCAAATTATACGCGTCGCAACTTTAGTTCAGGACTCCCATCCCGACTTGTGGTCAGTTTTTGATTAATACAAATTAATTTATATAAAATGAAGTTATTCATTTTGTTCTTTGTACTAGCTGCTGCGATTATAGTGGAGTGTAGTCACACATTTTTGGGAAATAGCATCCAAAGGCCTCTAGTTTATCGCATTAATAGACAATTCAGTCGTATACCTTTCCGCAAAAGAATCGAATACTTCAACTACGTCATGCCAGATATACTCACATTAAGTGGAAGAAGAATTCAGGTAAGTAACCTCTTTTTGTAACATATTTGCTCGTCTCGGTCTCTTATTTCACCAATTTCATTATCGTATTGTATCTCATTACGTATGTTTGCGTTATTGTAATGTAAAACGCACGGCTTATCAAGATGCTCCGTCTACAACGAACGGTACTTTTTTAAATCTTAGCAATGAGTATTTATGTCAGAACAACTGTAAAAAAATTATGAATAAAATTCAGTTTGGGAGATAAAATATAATAAATAAACATTTAATCAATTTAATCAAACCATTTGTTCAAATGTTATATAGGTAATTCTGCTAAACAAGTGATTATTCGTTTAAGAAAGTCCGTTATTTACTTCCTCGTTGAGGCAACAGTAACAACACATGAGGTAACAAATGAGGCCTGGGAGCCAGGATCAGTCGGAGCAGACCTTGGTTGGTTGAGTGAAACACTGTAACTTGGGCAATCCTGGTATTTATTGATTCCACAACTGTTTTGACTTGTTCTCTTGACGACCACTTGAAGACCACTTGAAGACCACTTGAAGACCACTTGAAGACCACTTGAAGACCACTTGAAGACCACTTGAAGACCACTTGAAGACCACTTGAAGACCACACTATTGACATTTAACACCGAACTATATACCCAACTAAAAGAGAATCTTACCATCGAGATGTAAAATGATAAGGCGCCATCTTGTGAGAAGATGGCTAACTACTAACATAAAAACTACGTTAAACACTCGCTATAAAACGTCGTATGTAAATCAAAGGGACTATTATAACTTAGGTACAGTGATTTGATAATCAACATGGTTTACCCTATATTCTTACATATGCATTAGTGAAAAAGTCGTTAATTTGTAATAACAAACAGACACTTAAATTGTAACTGTATATATTGTTTTCCATTCTTACAGGGTATCCTTGCAATAGACTTCATAAACATGGGAGCCTCAGCCAACGTGACAGCCGGCGGACTTGGTTACAACTACGTCAACTTGCGCATGCAGAGTGGCCGTGGAGAGGCGCTGCATTACGATTTATATATCTATGCTTAATGTAAATAAAGTTAATTTTTGTAAAGCAGAAGAACGAAGGGAGAAAATCATGTATTTACTAACTTGATAAATGTAAAATAATATAAGGCAGTTAATATTATAAGAATATGATTTGTATCATGTAAAATATTTATTCTGTCAGTATCCTGGTAAGGCACTTATGAATGTCGAAAAAATCTCACCGGTTCGGAAACCAGCCATGTACATTTCATCAATACAATATTAAAAATATTAGGTATTGGTGCAATATAGGTAAATATGTGTAGAGGAATCAAGTGCATTTTATGAATGTTTTAAATCCATACCTTTATTCGTCTGTTTCCTTTTAACGAAACCAGGCGAGAACTGCCCCAGCTGGCTTGTCACGAGAAGCTTTTACAAGAAAACTCTGCTTACTCCATCGGTGATCTTTCTGGGATGGCGATAGCATATTTTTTAAAAAATATTAAATCGGAATCTATAACGGCATACGCCTTTTCATTTTGAAACAAACCTGTAGCATGAATTCGTAACGTTGTATTTCCTTACTCATCTCCCTGGCCTTATCCCATATATTGTTGGGGTCGGCACTTGGTTCAACCCGATCTGCCTGATCACCAGATTTTTATACGAAGCGACTGCCATCTGACCTTCGCAACCCCTTTAACGAGGAAATCTGTGATCTGGGTTAAACCAGTTTTCAGACTATTTTAGGCCTCCAACTGACCTGTAACGACTGCCAAAGATGATAAATTGGCAACCGGGACCGACGGCTTAACGTGCTCTCCGAGACACGGAGGGAACTCGGGCGGTCACCCATCCAATTACTGGCTGGTAGCAACTGTGCCACGAGCTCCTCCGTTGTTTTTCCTTACTCCGGTAACAAATCTGTTATTTGTAAACCAATCACAGAACGGTTAAAACATAAGACTGTATCGTGTTCAGTTCTGCATAGCTCAAACAAAGTTGCATCAACAAAAATCAGTACAATTCTTAATTCCGCAGTATTCCCCTGAACGCTCACAAACCCAAAGCCATTTCGTTCCAAGATAAGAAAGATCACGCAACATTTTAAAAGAACATTCTCAGTATTACAGCAAAACTGGTGCCGTTATTCCGTAAGGAATAAACATTACCGTTAGCCGTAACGGACTGGCGAAGATACTAACCGGAGAGGTCCGGAACATTTTTTCCGTAATTAAAAGCGTAATTTTAGGTACTCCCTTCCTCTTTTAGAATGGGAATGTGAGTTACTGATGAAGTATTCGATGATATGCCTGGAATAAAATAAAAATTCACAATAAAACACATAAACACACAATTACTAAAAAGTGTTGTTAAGTACAACACTTTTTAGTAAGTATGAATATGTGCCAACTTGACAGATGAATAGTCCATCGCCATCTCAGGCACTATACATACGTCTCTGTCGTCTCCCCTGCTGGCCATGCAGCGCGCGCGCACCGGTCTGCTGGAACACGCGTCTCTGACGACGGCACTGTGTGCGCGCAACACGGTCACAACTCATATAGATATATTTTCTTGCTCTCTGAATGACTTCATCACGGCTACATATAACTCTTGAATAAATAGATTTATGATGTTGTAACTGTAAAATAGTAGCTACACTTATCACATTAGGTTAACCTGTAATGATAGTGTATATATGTAAATAAATAAATAAATAATTAAAAAGTTACTTTTTTGACACATGCAGATTTCCTCACGATATCTTTCCTTCTCCATAAAGCACAGTGAGAAATCACAGCACATAAGTTTTTAAACTCATTGGTACAGGCCCCGCTGGGATTTCGATCTTGCGTCGCTTGCATAGCAGGCGATTGCTCAAACCCCACGGCCACTACTCCTCCTAAATGTAAGCTTTACAAGCAATTAGGAAATCAATGAACAAATCGTTCTTAATGACACACTCACACAGATGCGCGCGCACTTACAAAACATTGTGGATAGACGCAATGACAACAAACCTCTTAACGTCGTAGCTAATAGCGTGTACGTAATTCAAGTTATGTAAGCAATGTACTTTTGAATTGTCAGAATGATATAAATGTTACTACTGATTTGTAACCCGAACTCGAATTATACGATATGAAAATTGATGCAAGTACATACATGTGGTATTGAAATGAGTTTGCATGCGAGAATGATAGGCAATGTGTGAACGGTTAAGACGGAAAATAAAGAAATGACAGATGAGATGAGAGAAATAGAAAGAAAAGGCGATGGACGACGTGAACGACAAAGGACGGAAGTAGGATTTATAATTATTGTATTGTGTTAAAAAATAAGAATACGAAAACTGAATATGATGATTTTTTTATTTAAATTAAAATTACATAGATGCATGCAATCACACCATCACAAATAAATAAAAGGCAAAACACTCTGTATTTTGACGAATTTCAACCAGGAATAACAAAGACATCGTTATTACCATGTAAACGTAACCAACACACAGACATTTATTAATTTTAATGTCAGTAATATTATATAGCAATTCTGTCAACACAAATCATCCGACCTCCCTCAAATTATTTCTTGAAACGAAAACATGTTTGCCAGATATGCTTGCTGTTCCAACGCCTCGTAGCTTGGAGCTAAGATGTTTTGGATATGACATTTTATACATTACACGCTTTTGGTAACGACTTCGTTCGCGCAGAAAAGGAATTTATACTTTCATGGTGTTCTCTAAGAAAAAATCTCCTTAAACCTTTTATGCTATTAATTGGCAACAAACAGCCAGCCAGCCTGATAGTAAGCAAGAACTGAAATCATGTTCATAAGTTGCAGTAGCCGCTTACATTATGGAATCACTCTGTCAAAAAAAATTATAATAAAAAAAATATGCGCACGCCATCCCGGAAGGGTATGAAGAGCCATTATAACGATATCATCCCCATTTCACCGAAGATGATTAGGTGTCAATGTGACAGATGGTGAGCCTATTGCTGCCTCAGACACTATACATACGTCTTTTAATTACCTCTCAGAATATGTAGGTTCCCTCGC
Source organism: Watsonalla binaria (assembly GCA_929442735.1). Lineage (NCBI taxonomy): Eukaryota > Metazoa > Arthropoda > Insecta > Lepidoptera > Drepanidae > Watsonalla > Watsonalla binaria. Next base: position 8,601,209 of record OV838932.1, read on the forward strand.
GATGTTTTCCTTTACCGTAAAGCACATGGGTTGAAATTACTGCACTTAAGTTTAAAGAAAATCTCATTGGTGCAGCACTCTGGGATTCAAACTCGTGTCACTTGCGTAGCAGGCGACTGCTTAAACCCTATGGCCACCACGGCTCTTTTGATGCACGTCAACATAGTTGGGCGATATATAATTGAAAGGCAACTTTGTTATAACGTTGTATGTTAATAAAGGCACCAAATAAAATTAATACAGAAAATTGTGTTGTACGTGTAATGGCGGCAAGAAGAGAAGAGAGAGAGCGTGCTCATAGACAACAGGATGTAGTAAAAATGTACATATACAAACCCAGGAAACAGTGAGGCGATTACATTCTAGTGAGCCAAACAATGCACAGATGTAAAATATATTGAACAATGGTAAGTAATGAAAGGGTCTCATAGCTTGCACAGCGCATCCACTCCTGGCGCCTCCCACCACGTGGAGCGCTGACGACCTTACTCACCGCAGCAATACAAAACTACTCTTAAGTATCTATGAGAACAAAATACTTTCAAGAGGTTATAAGTAAATTAATAAATAAAAATAATATCTATACTTCTACACTAATATTATAAAGAGGAAAACTTTGTTTGCTTGGTTGTAATGAATAGGCTCAAAAACTTATAGACCAATTTCAAAAATCCTTTCACCATTGGATAGCTACATCATTAGCGAGTAACAAAGGCTTTATTTTATACCTGTACTCCCACGGGAACAGAAACTACGCGGGTGAAACCGCGTGAGGTCCGCTAGTATATTACAAAGAGGAAAGATTTGTTTGTAAGTATGTTTGTAACGAATTGGCTGAAATAGTACTGGACCGATTTGAAAATTTCTTTCATTAGTGAATAGCTACATCAACCGCGAGAAATATAGGCTATTTTATCCCCGTACTCCCGCGGGAACTTCGTGGGTGAAACCGCGTGACGTCCGCTAGTTTATTCTAATTTTTAAAGCCGTTAACTATGATTTGGGTTTAAAAATTAAAAATTTTAAACTTTATATGGATTTCAAATGGGATAGATCGATTTAATTTTAGTCCGAGTTTATTCTAGTCTTAGATGTAACCCAGTTTTTAATAACAGGGGTCCAGCTTTAAGTCTCATCCATTTAATTCACAACTCTTCAAAAAATAAATGTTTAATAAAATTACTCCGTGCTCAGGAATGTTTGCACATTATCAAATATTAAATTTGCACGCCGTTATTGCCCATCGATGTGAATATATTAATTTCACTTAGATTTAAAGCTTCATTCACTTGTTAATCTTCTGAAAAAGTAAGGAGTAAAGTTATATCAAATGCTGACATGTTTGTCTTATGATGAGGGGCCAACTATGATCGTTTAAGCAGCGTGTATTAAGAATTTCTTAGCTTTGACGTTTAATTTTACGGTGCAAATATGGGGGACCTCAGTACCCATTGCGAGCTTACACCGTTTTTGTAGTCTGTACTCGGCACTTTTAATCACCTGATTTGAATACAAACCAACTGCCATCTGACCTTCGGAATCCCTTTATTGAGAATACTCGGTAATCTGGGTAAAAACCAGTTGCCGGATTTTCTTAGGTTTTCGACTGACCCAACCATTGTCAAGAATGTTAAAATTGGCAACCAGGGCCGACGGTTTTATGTGCTCTCCGAGGCACCGAGGGAAGTCGAGCGGTTACCCATTCAACTACTAGCCTGGTTTGGGACTGCTAACTTAACTTTTTTTTATGTTTGATCAATACAGGTTCAATACAGGAGCTACAATTCTCAGTGATCAAATAATATGGGCAACTATGCCACGAGCCTCTCTCTGGTACTATTCAAATGTGGTAATAATACGTATTCCCCGAATGTTCAGGTCAGTCACAGGTGTATTGTTATAACACCGACGTTATAATTAGTTCCAGGTAATTATTACTGGACCTCAGGGTACAGTGAACACTAGCACTAATAGTCACTTTGATTCACAATCGACCTTAAGTTGGTTACACATTCGATTGTGAATGTAAATGTGTAATGGCGCGTGTTTCTGCGTGATGTGTAAGTGTCAAAGTGGTAACCCCTAATCTTTCTATTCAAACCTGCTTGTCTTGTATAGACTTCATTCGCAATTCTGACTAATAAAACGATAAAACGAAGAGGTATTTACAGGTGCTATGTGGGAGATGATGAGTCCATCGCCGTCTCAGACACTATATATACGCCACTGAAAATTTTCAAACATATTATGCAGGTTTTACGCGGTGTTTGCCTAGACCGTAACACAAATAAACACAAATACACCTAAGCTTGAATGACAAAGTCCATTAGAATTAGTGAATGAACCGAACCCACTCGCAACATTCGCTGAATTCGCCACAGTGTGACTGCAGCTTAAAGCCATGTTTTATCGCGACCAATATCGCGATGTTTTATTCGTCGCTAAATTTCGTCCTTTTGCCTCACGTACAAACACACACAGCAGACTTTTATTGGTGTAATTATTACTGATTTACCGGTTGACCGGTTCGTTTCACTCATACATTGAAAATATTGAATTCTGGACTGGGGTTTGTTGAGCCATTTTTGTTTGCACTACACGTATATGAAGTAGGTCAGTGGGTTGTTTAAATGTTGTTCTATGTCGACGAAAAAATTGTAGCCGTAAGCATGGCTTGTATGATGGTAATAATGTCGTCAATGGGTTCAGTGCGCGGACCCGTTTTGCATTGTTTTGTGTTGTTCAAATAAATGGTATAAACATACGTAAAATGTACTTTCAGCTTTTCGCTTTAATTTTTCCACTTAATTTTTTTTTAATAATGTCCGTATTTTATGTATTAGTTATGTAAGAAGAGTTTCAATACTTAATAATTTAATAAATATAATAATGTTTTACCTAAGAGCCGTGGTGGCCTCGGGGTTAGAGCAGTCGCCTGCTACGCAAGCGACGCAAGTTCGAATCCCAGCGGGGCCTGTAACAATGAGATTTTCTAAAATACTTATGTACAGCGATTTCACACCACGTGCTTTACGGTGAAGGAAAGATCGTGAGAAAACCTGCATATTTCTGAGAAGTAATTCAATGACGTATGTGTAGTGCCTGAGACGGCGATAGACTCACCGTCTGTCACGTTGGCACTTAATCAAATTCAGTGAAAAGTGGGTGTTGTGATTACAACACCTCTGCCTATCCCTTCGGGGAATACAGGCGTGAGCATATGTATGTATGTATGTTTTACCTTATAAGAATTGTTTGTTTACACCTGTAATGGTCTATCATACGGTCCTATACCTATCTGTAACCACAAATTGAATGTTATTATGATAAACTGATGGTGTAACTGTATTAATAAATAAATAGATATTATCACATAGCACCATCTAGTTCTAAATTAAGCAAACCTTGTACTTTGAGTCCCAGACAACAGTTATATAATTAATCCTTTTCAAGAGCCGTGGTGGCCTTGAGGTTTGAGTAGTTACCTGTTCGACGCAAGTTGGATTCCCAGCGGGGCCTGTACGAATGAGTTTTTCTAAAAACTTATGTGCAGTGATTATACACCACGTGCTTTACGGTGAAAGAAAACATCGTGAGGAAACCTGCATACGTCAGAGAAATAATTCAATGACGTATGTGTATAGTGTCACGTTGGCAATCAGATCATGGTGAAAAGTGGGTGTTGATATTACATAACCTCTGTCTTCCCCTTCGGGGAATACAGGCATGAGAATATGTATGTGTGTAATATATACTAAACATCCAGAAACAATGTTTAACCTGACATTAAGCAGTAGCCAGGTATACTAATAACTAGACCAACGGTGTCGTCAGACGTCTCTTTTATATAACTAGTTTCTGAACTCAGCTTCCCCTGCGTGGCAGTAAGATATCACAAACCAACTTTCAATCCCTTTGTAGACGATAGCTAATAACTAAAATAAATTAGTGCAGCTGACATCAAGAATATTTTATTGACAACTAAACAACTGTCTCTTTTGACGTATATAAAAACAAAAAAAAACCATAACCATACATACATACATATGCTCCCGCCTGTATTCCCCGAAGGGGTAGGGAGGGGTGTTGTTATCACAACACTCACTTTTCACCGAATTTGATTAAGTGCCAACGTGACAGATAGTGAGTCTGATGAATTACTTCTCAGAAATATGCAGGTTTCCTCACGATGTTTTCCTTCACCGTAAAGCACGTGGTATGAAATCACTGTACATAAGTTTTTTAGAAAAACTCATTGGTACAGGCCCCGCTGGGATTCGAACTTGCGTCACTTGCGTAGCAGGCGACTGCTCAAACCCCGAGGCCACCACGGCCATAAATAATTACAAAATAGTTTACAACACCCTTTAAGGGTAGAATTTTCAAAACTCTTTCTAAGTGACGGTGATTAAATATCTTGCAGACAAAGTCGAGGGTGTTAGCTAGTCTGTTCAAAAACATTCTCAGACTCATTTTAAAATACTTTACTGAAAACATAAGCTAACTGTGTGCTTAGATTGTACTTAGTAATAACTAAGTATAGTTACAGTTGACTTTGAGACTTCCAAACTGCATATCTCTTGAGTGCAGCTTGATCCTCGCTAAGTTCAAGTTAAACTTAAGCAAACTAACATAACATCGATTATCACTTAGATATTAAATCTAATGTTTTTGTTATTAGTTTGGTCAGAGGGGGCACCTTGTGGTTTGGAACTTCCACTTTCAGTAGTAAAATACCGTCGCCACTAACCTCTGTGATTTAAAATGATCATGAAATTAACCTGCTACGTTGGTCTAGTTGTTGTAAACGCTACTGCTGAATACCAGGGCCTGGGTTGAATTCCCAGAACGGGCAAAGTCATCATTTCCCTGTCCTTATCCCATACATGGCTGGTCACCTTTTTATACAGCGTCTGCCATCTGACCTCCGCAACCTCTTTAACGAGGCCAATCAGTGATCTGATTTAAACTAGTTGTCAGACTGTTAAAGGCCTCCGACTGACCTGTAACGAGTGCCAAATATAATAAATTGGCAACCGGGACCGACGGCTTAAAGTGCTCTCCGAGGCAGGCAATTCGGGCGGTCACCCATCCAATTACTGGTTAGTACTGGTAATATGCGCAATAGCAACTGTGCCATCAGCTCCTCAGAACGGGCAAAGTGTTATTCGGTTATTTCATCTGTAATTTCTTAGTAGCAGCCCGGAGTCTGGATACGTGAACGGGTATTGGTAATAGGCTCGCCTTTTATTACATCATCCTTAAACATAACTGGCTAAATGTGGGTGAAATAAGAACTACTGTCATCTCAAGCTACGCATTTAGTTATAAGTAGATGTACTAGATTTTTAGTTATGTTAATTTTTATCGACATTTGTGCATTGGAACATAGTCCATGAGCTTACGATTCATAATTATTTATTTTGTATTCTTTAAATTGTATAATATTTTTGAAAAGAGTAATTACTGAGTTACTTGCCAGCTTCTTCTCAGTAAAAGCAACCTTCCGAACCTGGCGATAGCATGTATAATCCTGTGTAACTATGTCATTCTGACGATTTGACAGTACTTTGTAAAAAGTCTAATCGAATAAAGATACTTTTGACTTTGACTTTGACTGTAAAGCTAGACAAAGTAACATTCTCCTCGCGATTGCGCTAGTAGAAGCGATACAAAAATATGGAAATTACATAAATCAGTCACGTGGCATATGTCATTCCCATACAATCTGTTCCTTTCTACTAGCGAAGCGTGAGGGAAATGCTACTTGTCTACAGGCCCTGTGCCCTTACCATTCCTGCCCAAAGAATAGGTTTTGAAATGTTCGAACGTTATCGCTTGACCTTGCATTTTGCGCTTTTTTTGTATAGAGACATAAGACCTTCGTATAATCGCCGCTTGGGGCACTTTTTGACGTTCCAAAAATGAGGACAATACGCAGGCGATAGCGTCAACGTAAAAACATGGTACAACTTATTTTTGGGGGCTTTGGGTTTTTTACATGGAACTCTAACTTAAATAGGTGTACAGTGAAATGGATCCGTTAAAATCGGTCCAGCTGTTTCAAAGTATAAACAGATACTTTTATTTATCGATATAGGTGCACGTAGAACATAAGAATAAGTATAATATATTTGCGAAATCATGAGTGACAATATTGATGTTAGGTAGATACCGTATATAGTATATAGATTGAGGGGCGTACACATTAAAAGATTAGTAATTATGGAACAAACAAAAATGAAACAAATTTGACATAAAATTTAAATTGTACAAGATTGAATCACCCGAGTGGAGAACCCGTGACCTGAAACGCTGGGTCCGCTAAACACTCAGCCATCAGAGTGCCTAGTGCGAGTTTTCTTAAAATCCCCGTCACAAGTCATCGCGCGACGTAAACGCAGATTTATATGGGCTCACAATAGTGTCATCTTTTGGCCGACAGACGGCGCTGATTCGATCCTATACAAATCTGCGTTTGCGTCGACGCGGTGACTTCTGACGGCGGCAGTGAAAAACTGTATGTACTTTTTTCGATACTCATGTGTTCGTTTCCTCAATTTTATAACGGATCACCAAAAATATAAATGTAAATTGAACGGAACAACTGTAAGCCGTTTTCCATATAAACTAAATTGAAACGCCTGTTTTCATTAAAACGAGATCCGCTTTGAGGGCGGATACAATTTATATTCAAAACAATACAAGAATTTAATATGGAGCCGTAATCGGTGCACGACATAATCGCATGTTGACATAAATGTCTGTGCGGTAGAACGTTTTATATATAACTAGTATATAACTAGCTGTGCCCCGCTGTTTCACTTGCGTTGACCCGCAGAATCCTAATGTTTTACATACATATGCTCACGCCTATATTAAGCAGAGGTGTTGTAATCACAACACCCACTTTTCACCGAAGATGATTAAGTGCCAACGTGACAGATGGTGAACCATCGTGTTTTTTTTAATAAATTAAGTTACTCCTTGTGAAATTAGAAACTCCCCTTAAAATCGGCCGTTTCGGATATTAGCCGGAACAAACAGACAGACAGACACCATACCCCTGTCTATACCCTTTTATGTACTTACTAAGTAATTTACTTACACCTTGTAACATCAGCTATCTGCTAGTAAATGTCCCGTTAAATTCGGTCCAGCCGTTTCTGGTATAAGCCGGAATAAACAGACAGACAGACTCAGAAAAAAATTTAAACTTTTTTTTTTTATGTGGGTACCCTATGCAGGATGTCGGAGAAAAAAGCACAGTATTCTTCTAGAAGTTGTAGGGTTTTATGAATATATCACTAAGTTGAAGTCGTAAAATATCTAGCTCCAACGATAACGTAGTTATAGGCTATGGTTGCTAAGGGCCGATGAGCTCGCGCCCTTAAGCGATTGAATGAACGCGCGGCCGCGTTTACCTACATTACGTACGCGGTCATTAAACTTATTCAACGAAGGAGAAGGTTAATGGTTTCGAAAAATGGTTTTATGTGTATGTTTCAGGAACTATAAGTGAAAGAAAAAAAATTAAAACGTAGTGAGATTCACGATTTTTATGCGAAAATATGGTCAACTTTGAACGTCAGTTACTCGAAAACGGAAGAAGATGTTTTTGTCATAATAATTTTATTTGCTTCCTAAAATTATATCCTATCACATGTTTTAACAGCTGTCCTATTTTCCCCGACAACCTGTATACTTTCATAATGCATTTAGTGAAAAGCTGTTAGTTTGTAATTACAAACAGACGCATCAGTTTTATTTGTATAGATATAGATTGAAATAACGCGCCCACTATGGCATCCTTTGTTTATAAATTTATAAGTGCAATAAATAGTAGAGATATTTTCAACAAAGGATACGAGGAAAGTTATGAGATTAAAAGAGTTTTCTTAGGAGAACTTTCCTTAATGAAACTTGATAATGCGACGTCTCTTAAATATAAGGATAACCCGTTCTCTTTTTCTCATATTATCTACTTTAAGCTTGTGGTGTTATAATATATCACTGTACTTAAGTTTTTAGAAATACTTATTGGGCCAAACCGATAGGATTAGAACTTTGTAAATAGACCACGATCGCAGAAAATAATACCTATTTTATTACAGTGTTACTGTGCTGCTATATTTAAATATTTATACAGTTTTTAATTGAAGTGTCTGTTTATAATTCCAAATTGATTGAAATGAAATTGTTTTTCACAAATTCATAGGATTTTTTTAAACCTATACGGTATTCTATTAAACCAATTTTTAAACGGTATTAAATTAATTTTTTTTGAGTCCATGATATAATGGCCCACATTAAACGTATAACATCAATAAACCAACCTTAGTTAGGAATAGGTACCCACCACGGTCCTTGATATTCAAACAAAATAATCCTTGTTTTTTGAACGTGATCTTCCTACCTTAAAAACATTGATCAAGATTGAATGCTCTCCTCGAAGCCAAATTAGTTTGTCCTTTTCCAACCAGATGTTACTCCACATATGTGTGGAGCGAAAACAAACAATATTTTCCACCGAACACTCCTTTCTTTCATAACTCGAGTGCGGTAAACAAGAAAACAGGAGCAAACCGAAATCGCAGCTTCGGAATCTGCGGTGAAATCTTTTCACAGATAAGGGTGAATTTTCGGAATATATCGCAAACACTCGGAATTATTGTGTTGTGTTGTTACAATACGAGCGATCGAGCACAATACGAGTCTGTGTGATCCCGTGAATTGATTGCTTGCGGAGCCGCTAGGGGTGGCGATTTTATCAAATCAAAAATATCTTTATTTGATTAGACTTCTTACAAAGTACTTTCAAATCGTTAGAAGGCCACAAACAATTACACAGGATTACAAATGTTACCACCTGGTTTGGAAGGTTGCCTTTGAGAAGAACTCAGCAATCACTCTTTGCAAATTATTATTGACTAGCGGACCTCACGCGGCTTCACCCGCGTAGTTCCCGTTCTCGTGGGAGTACGGGTATAAAATAAAACCTATGTTACTCGCTGATGATGTAGCTATCCAATGGTGAAATAATTTTTGAAATCGGTCCAGTTGTTTTTGAGCCTATTTATTACAACCAAACAATCAAAGTTTTTAATATAGGCTTCTACACATTTGCTCACGCCTGTATTCTCCGAAGGGGTAGGCAGAGGTGTTGTAATCACAACACCCACTTTTCACCGAAGATGATTAAGTGCCAACGTGACAGATGGTGAGTCCATCGCCGTCACAGACACTATAAAGACATCTTCGAATTACTTCTTAGACATATGCAGATTTCCTCACGATGTTTTCCTTCACCGTAAAGCACACGGTGTGAAATCCCTGTACATAAGTTTTTTTTAAAAACTCATTGGTACAGGGCTCGCTGGGTTTTGAACTTGCGTCGCTTGCGTAGCATGCGACTGTTCAAACCTTAGTTAAATAAAACATTGGGGTTCCACGGGCAACCCATGAAATTAAGTCTACGCGGGTAAAACCGCAGGGCACAGCTATCATAAATAAAAATTTATAAGCACTTAGTTTTGAAGTTTGTTCCTGGCATTATAAGGAAATGTTTAAAAAAATATTTTATAGTACGTTGAACAACATATTGGACAGCCCTACGAATTATGATGAATTAAGCCAAGGAAAGCAAATAATAGTACTCTTGTAATGGTGTACCAGTTAGAGCCGTAATGAAATATTTATAACTAGCTTTTAATCGTGTCTTTGCCCGCATCATGTTTACAGAATATATTCTTACTATTTGTAACAAAATAAATTATATTCAAAGCCCAGTCGTGAACTTAATGCATACATACATATGCTTACGCCTGTATTCCCCAAAGGGGTAGACAAAGGTGTCTATAAAGATTTCACCAGTTATGTTTTAGGTCCAAGGAATAGGGAGCGAGCCTATTACCATTCACCGCGCACTAAACCAAACCAAATAAAAAAAAAATCTAAGTTTTATTTGATTAGACTTTCTACAATGTACTTTCAAACCGTCAGAAGGATGCAAAAAAAATTACACAGGATTATGTTACGACCATATAAAGGTTTAAAAACCCAATAAAACTTTGTCCCACTTTGACAAGGAACGAACCCAGGACGTGCTCCGTGCAGTGCTTTCCAACCACTAGACCAACAAGACAGATATTTGGTGCTACTGTGCTTAGTACTAACATCGATTTTATAATTTTTAATTTACGTAATTGAAACGCGACTTTTGTGGGCGATGTTACATTTTTCATAATGTCGAACTAAACTTCAAAGCCGAGGAAATTAATTTTGAACATTACTTTTCCATTTTCTTATACATTTTCAAAGAAATTTCTTTGTCTGGCGTCAGATTACTTATTTCACAGCTTCTACAGGGAATACACTTTTATTAATCATGAGGTGTATATTAATCTTTGAATTTATTTGGAAATTATTGTGCCGATCTCAAAATAACATCTAATACAATACCATTGCGAACATCTTGATCATCTTTAGCAGTTAAATTCAAATCGGAGGTCTCGTAACTTAAGGAAGTGTATGAAGTGGTGTATGAATGTGGACGAAGTTTGACGGATCGTATAATGTGCAAATTATGGAACTCGATCACTTTGCACAAGTGGCTCCTGGTAAACACATGCATGGTTAACAAATAGTTTTTTTGATGAAATTTTCAAGAAGCCTGCGATGTATATGATGAAGCGGGGCCTGTACCAATGAGATTTTCTAAAAAACTTAATGTACAGTGATTTTACACCACATACTTTACGGTGAATAAACCTGTATATGTCTGAGAATTTATTCAATAGACTATTCATAGATATAATATGTATATTGCCTGAGACGGTGATAGACTCACCTCTGTCACGTTGACACTTAATCATCTTCTGTGAAAAGTGGGTGTTGTTATTACAACACCTCTGCCTACCCCTTCGGGGAATACCAGTCGTCAGACTCTTGTAGGCCTCCGACTGACCTGTAACGATTGCTAATGATGATAAATTGGCAACCGAGACTAACGGCTTACTATGCTCTCCAAGGAACAGAGGCAGCACAGGCGGTCACCCATCCAACTACTGGCTTAGTTAAAGGTTGGTTATCTTCGCTAATCGAATGAGATACGCAATAGCAAGTGTGCCACGAGACCTTTGTGGTAGATAAAATACAGAATTCATATTATTATTACCTTTGTGATATTTCATCTATGGTCGGCCTCAAACATCCTATTCCATCATAGATAATAATTAAATAAGCAAAATGTTATTATTTTTGGTGTATTATTATGAGACAAAACCCGCCTAAGGACAATAGCCGAGGCCTGATAACTCTATTCCATTTTCCCAAGATTCGGTCAAAGCTAACGAACTGTCACATTGCCCCGCGCCAAAATGAGTGTTGCCCTAATTAGGGTCTACAATGTCTGACACCTTTTTATAACATAAGTTTTGTCTGCGATGCAAATAAATAAAAATAAAGTGCGTGTTTGTAATGTAATTTTATTTCTTTTTAATGTTTCTGGAAAATATTCTTTTATATTTACATAAAAAAAGCCGTGGGGTTTGAGAAGTAACCTGCTACGCAAGCAAAGTCTGCCATCTTGAAATTAGAATTACATCACATAGCTAAGCATGCATTGCCATTCTAAATAAGCGTGTTAAAAAGCAGCTCAATTGAATCGGTTATAGATTAAAAACTCAGCAGATTGAAAAAAAAAATAAGTTACGTCAAAATACGTCGTACCATGATAATGCTATTCACAACTTCATAAGTGTAACATTATTAGTCAGTGACGGACATACCGAGGGACGAACTGACTTCATTAGTTAATATGAGATAACTCCGGTAACATGGTGTTATTTATTCTGCTCACAATACTTACAATATTGTCACGTTTTGACGGGATGGTTGAATTACATGTTGTTTTCCTTGGATAGCGATAAAAACATCCCCTTATTACAAAACTCGGGCTAAAACTATGTCCATCCATTTTTAAATCCGTATCATACAAAGAGATGACGCTAGTTTTAACCTAAGTACTATCTCAGTCTGTGTTTTGTAATGAGGGATTTCCCCTCCTTTAGAATTTCGGGAAGGGCCAAGATAACCCCGAATAGGTACCTAGAATACTATAGAGGTGCTACAATAATCACGTGAAATATGGTGAATGTAAAATAAATAAATAAATATGCTCCCGTTGTCAGTTGTCAGACTTTCATAGACCTCCGACTGACCTGTAACGATTGCCAAGGATGTTAAATTGGAACCGGGACCGACGACTTAACGTGCTCTCCGAGGCAAGGAGGGAATTCGGGCGGTCACCCATTCAACTACTGGCTTGGGTAAGGGCTGCTTAACTTAATAGCAACTGTGCCACGAGCTCTGTATTGTTTTAAATTAGTATAATTAGAAATCTGTTTATTTGATAATTCATATTTATACTGTTCATTACTGTTATCGGCTTTGGCTACACTGATTATTATAATTAGTAGATAACTAAATATATTAAAATACAATAAATGGTGAGAGGGAAAAAAATAATACTGAGTTTAAGCGTTAATACGAACTTTGTGAGGCAATGAGGACAGCTTTTTGGTAGCTCTCTGATCATCTTAACGGTTTTATCTAAAACTACTAGTTTCTATAAAAATATCTTTGCTTTAAATGTGTGTTTTTAAGTGGGTCATATAGCAGTTGCTTATGAAAAAATGAAATTGTGAGGAGAGCGAGTGATCATGCTCATCCCCAGCAGTGGGAAATCTTCCAGTCAGGCGGGTGTCATGCCTGGGGAACCGCGGCTCCAACTGTTCTAGTTGGAAGCGCTCGAAAACTCTAATTGCGCGATTCAGGTTCTCTTGTATTTGTACACGAACTTTGCAATTGTTAGCGAGTAGCGCCATCTATGTTGCGAGCGGAGAAACACTGCTACAAAACCCCAGGGTCACATACCTTTAAAAAGTGCATAACAGCGTACCTTTTAAAAATGTTGCTATTTTCCTATACAGCCTTTGAGAAACCCACCTTAGAAAATGACAAAAGTGTGCTCTGGGCATTAACGAGGGATATGGATAAGCCTTTATGTCGGTATTGGTTGGGAGTGCGGTAAAAAGAGAGATTTACCCCGGCAAGACGCTTACAGACATCGCTGTGATTGATGACGTGTGCGCTTTCGGGCTGCGTTCATACAAAACACCATTCGGGCTTAATACTTACATATTTTTTTATTTATCTAATGGCGTATAACATAATTTGGAAATATGCGGTATTTTTATTAAGCCATTCTAGATTTCAGTGGAATGTTTTAATTCATTCACAAAATTTAAATATCTTGAACGGTTTCTTAAATTTTTATGCCATCGCAATATATTTTAATGTAAATATTTATGCGAAACAAAAAGTCTAACAACTGATTTAACCTATTTTCCTCTGAAAAGAGGTTACGAAGGACAGGTGGCAGTCGCTTCTATAAAAATCAGGTGATCGTTAACATCGGGTTGAATCAGTGTCGACCACAACAATTTATGGGATAAGGCCAGGGAGATGATGATTAATGAGGGGCAATAAACAATAAATTAAAAATCTTTAAATGACTTGAGTACTAGTACGTAATCCCGAATGGAATTCGCAGCTTTATTGTTGCCCAACAAATTATGTGTCAAAGACATTATATTAGAAATTAGTTGATAACGTAAGTTTGTACCTAACTTAGTTTTATTTCTTTATAATATTAAAAAAAAACCTAATTGTCTTATTTAATACTTTTAATAGAAATACATGTTTTCTTGCTCTCTATTTATTACTTTTAAAATAAAATAAGAACATCATACTGCGCTTCAGCCAGCTGTATGCTATAATATTTTGCAATTACGCAACCTAAGGGAGCTGTGTGTGACGCAAAATGAAAGGGTTAGGCGCCTTAAATGCAATCAATCTACTTGTCATTCAATCAATCTTTTGTCAATATCCATTATTAATTTTATTGACAAACGATCTTGATTTACATTTACATACAGAGGTGGAAACGGCGGATACGTATAAATAGGAACTATACATGAAAATTGCTGCAAATCTCTACATCAATGATTGGGGTAGAAGCCTCCAAATTTGTGTAAATATTGAAGGATGAATATAGTGCCTGAAACAGCCATGGACTTACCATACGATACGTCATGTTGTCGGAGTTCTGCTGCAAATCTCTACATCAAGGATTCGGGTTAGAAGGACCCTTGATGGAAAAAAGAAACTCAGGGACGAATATGGTGCCTACAACTATAGACTCACCATAATTATTATGTATTGCTGGGAATCTTCTCTTAAGCTAGCCCTTTCATTTAATATCCATATTGTGATAGTGCAGAAATAATAGCTAGTCGGCCATCTTGGATGATCCGCCATATTAGAATTATAATAACGTCACAAAGCTATGTGTCATCCAAAAGACACTACACTGTACTCTTTCAACTCACAACTAGGATCTGGTCTCTTTATAAAACGTAATGCTTCCTAGTCTTAATTTGTGGAAACATTTCCTTAACATCCGTTGTCATGGCCATACGACCTCACGGCTAAACATTCTCGTCATACTTGTGAACAGGTGCTGCTAGTGGGGGCTGGTCATCTCAAGCTACACAATTATTCGTAGTACTTATTTTTAGTTTTAAATTTTTTTATATCGAATTTTGATGCGCTGGGACTGTGTCCATGGGCTTATATATATTTTTTATGATTTATATTGTATTACTCAAAGGTGTAAAATATTTTTTTAAAACAGTAATTACTGAGTTCTTGCCAGGTTCTTCTCAGTAAAAGCAACCTTCCGAACCTGGCGGTAGCATGTATGTAATCATGTCTTTCTGACGATTTGAAAGTACTTTGTAAAAACTCTAATCGAATAAAGAATTTGAAAACATAACATGCAATAAGCTTTAGCTTATAAAACTTGCGAGCTGAGTGAGCAGTATTCAATGGTACACGGTCGGTGCTTACCATCAAGTGAATCTGTTTTGTTTCTAATGGCTGCGAGCGATAAAAAAGCTAAATGAAAGGTATAAAGCTAATAAAAGTAAGGTAAACCTACAATGTTGATGCTGTGTGGTCGACGTAAAGTAAAAACTGTTATTTTTACTGACACCGTGTTTAAAATGTTGTATTAAACAATGTTGGTAATGGTTAAATGTCTCCGAAGTTCTGCTGTGATCTACAACGCCGACATCTTGGATTCCATTTCTTTATGTAATGATTTTATCACCTTAGGCTCTAGTAAGGTTGTAAAGAATTCGGCGCAGGGTAATATGCAGTACAGACGAGGAGATGATGGTAGCACTGAAAGTCTTTGTTCCATATATCAATATAGTATGGTGCATAGCGTAGCATTTGCCGCATTCCATACTTACTGAAGTTACTAAAATGGCATTATACAGACGTACAATATGTCACCAATATCATAACAGAGCAATGCCACAGATAATATAATATTAACTTGCAGACATACAATATGTCACCACAGATAACAAACAATTCCCATCATTATATTTTCTACAAAGGTACTAAATACGATAATAACGTCAGTTCGAAACAAAAAAATTAAAATTGCATAATATTATCAGGGGTAAAGGAATGTATCGATAAATGTCCACAACATTGAACAATTTTATCAGCATGCGGATAAAAAATAATGTAGAAAGAAACAATACCAAATAACGTGAATTTACAAAATGTTCGCAAGCCTACCATACATATATGTATATAGCATACAATACTACTGTAACCTGCGGTTTTACCCGCATGGGATTGTACCTAGTTAATTTTAAATTTTGGGGGCGAAGTACGGTCTTTAAGCAGCGCCTTCTGAGAACTTAGTTTTGGTACAGTAAAATAGGTATCATAAATCAGGTTAAATGTCAAACCTGAGAAGTTTTTATTACGCTCTGCTTTAACCGATGATCCGATGATGGTTATGGTAGGCCCCCCGTTCTTTGTATGTATAAGTAGTTACATTTCAATTCTATAAATGAACTCAACATTAAAAACTATTTTACTTAGAGTTAAATTTGTTTTATAAATAAAAGCGAAAATCACGTCAAAACCGGTCCAGTTTTGAAAAAAAAAGGATTCCACCATTTTCGACTCCTACGCGCTCGTAGTTGCGGGCAAAATTGCCACAAAGCAGTAAAATATTACGAAAATAAGTATTTCTCATCTTGTTTCTATATAAAGTGACGTTTACATTAATGTTGATTTATTCACCCCATTGTCGATAGCAACCGTCAAGTACCCGGATAATGCTACGTATTTTACCTTATTCGCTACTGCATATATTCTGCTAAAATACTGGGTATAAAAACGTCTCGTATACATTCAAACTGATGATTGAGTTTTTTTCGTGATTGTACTTCTCGTTGTGTACAAAGTACTGCAAATTAGTAAGTCACACTAAGAATTTGGGACACACGCCCATCTACACTACTATTATAAAGAGGAAAGATTTGTATTTTTGTGTGTATGTTTGTAATGATTAAACTCAAAAAATACTGAGCCGATTTCAAAAATTCTTTCAGAATTGGAAAGTTACATCATCAGCGAGTAACTTAGGCTATTTTATCCCCGTACTCCCACTGGAACGGGAACTACGTGACGTACGCTAGTAAGAAATATAATACTATGTGACCAGAAAAATTAAACAGCAGTTCAGTTAAAATATGTGACAGGATACACATGATATACAAGGAAGTAAATAAAAATAGATTATAAATACAATATCTTTATCCATTTTCGCGTTAATGACTTTCAGAGTTTCCCAATTTTGACCTTATTTTCGCATATATTTTATTGTCAGGAGCAGCTGTTGCCAGCTTTACTTTTTATTGCTATCCTTGAGCATCGGTGCACCAGCCCGCCAACCACGATTCAACCTGGTCTGTACACATATAGGGGATCTCCCGCGTGCTCTGGTGCCTTGCACTTTACCCGCACAACTAGGCGTTCTATGGAGGTGTTATCCCGCCAAGACACCCTCAGAACGATAGGGGTTCAACTTAAAATTTTACAAAGATGAGTTAAAATCATAGACAGATCTAAAAAATTATGTTATGTAAAAAAGTCTAAGTTTTTTTGAATCAATCATTTTATTTTATTTATCTACAGCACAAACTACACTTTACTACAAAAATATGAAGTCGCATAGTACTCAAAAATAGAAAAATGCAAACATTTTTGGTATTTTGGCATTTTACTAATATAAAAACAGATTTTTCATTGAGCCCCTATCGCTCTGAGAGAGCGACATGTCCAAAGAACTTGAGAATATGGGACTTTACCATGACTGATAGGCGCGTCTTGCTTGATGCTTAGTTCTCGGATTATTGAGACATTTGTGCGAAATTCCATACATTTTCCAAACATTCTTAATTTCCTTTTCTGAATTTCATGCATTCGCTGGATCTTGGTTGCTATAATCAAGTTTCAGCTTTGCCATATTCTTTAATTACCATTGCACCGAGTCATCGCCATTCGTATCTTTTCCTGCCCGTGCAGCCTGCATTGTTCATAATTAAAGCGCCTAGGTATATCTACGATTACGTAGAGTTTACATGAATCTAACAAAGTATTTCATAATTCTTGAAATATTCGATCTAAACCATGTCTTGCCAAAAAGGTACCTCGGACAAAGCAATAGTGTTGCCCTTCAAAGGGGGAATGCTGCCAGTATATTCACAACCTTGCCTATGGGGCTCCTTTTAATAATATATTTTAGTTATAAGATTTTTTTAAGGTTTGACATAATATTTAAGTATAAATTATATGAGCTAACGACAAGTAGTAGGACCTAAAACCATGTTTGGAAGTACCCGTGGGCCACAATTTGTTCGAAAGATAAAAGAAATACAAAATACCATATTGGTACTCCTTCATTGCCTGAATACGACATAATGTTATGCTTTTAATACGAATACAATTGCTCCATTGTATCCCAGCAAAGGTCTCTTATAACAAGGTAAAATCCTAACCATTATACTTTGAAATAGAAATGTCTTCAAAAGGCATGCTTCCTTCCTTTATTCGAGAATTTATGAATTACATTAATAATTTTCTTTGATCCTTCAAACGTGGTATACAAACTTCAAAAGTAGTATTAAGTTACAGTCTAAGAACGCGTTGACGCTAACTACATTCTCCAAAATATTATCAATCAGCTTGACCCGGGACTTCGTCTGCGTAGTGCTTTTTAAGTAACATAATATGTTAAAGGTATTCCAAATTTCAACAAAATCGCTACAGCGGTTAACTTCTTCACCCACATGATAGCACAACACGTCAATTACATCGTGGATTGTATTTAGCTCTCTTCATTTAAACACTGACAGGTCTTCTCATATATAATACAAACATGGATTATATTGTGCCAATTTAATCACACAAGTCTGCACTCGCAAGACCCTACGGAATCCACTGTAACACCTCCTCTCCTGGTCCTGTAGACAAAGAAACATTATCCTCACGCTTCGCTAGTAGAAACGGTACGTATCACGTGACTGATTTAAATAGAAATTTTAAAAAAATAGAAATTTTATCGTTTCTATTAGCGCAAGCGCAAGAGAATGCTACCATGTCTAAGCCTACTTGGGGCAAAGATGAGCATAATTATCGCCCGAGCACATCACTCGCCGTGGTAGCGTAAGATAGCTCCGATATTCGAACGGGAGATTCCTATTATGCGAGCCGATCTTCTGTAACGTTTATATTTTGTGATTATACGATGGCGGTTATTCCCAACAAAACAACTTTAATACTGAATAGAAATTCTTTTCCAATGCAAATACGTGATTAAGCTTTCAACGAGAACAATTTGCGTCGCGACGAATTTTAATATATGGTAATTCCCTTCGATAGGAGTGTTTCTCGTTTACGTTTTCCTTGATAGGAGTAGGTTGGGTTTGTTTACGTTGCGATATAAGTTAGTTTTAGTAATTCGCTTGACGTCTTTAGAATTTTCTTCGTAGGCTCTCGCTTCACTATCTCTAATAAGTTATTATGACTTAATACTCCTAGTATTGTGCCATAGTTATTTAT
Organism: Watsonalla binaria; assembly: GCA_929442735.1. NCBI lineage: Eukaryota > Metazoa > Arthropoda > Insecta > Lepidoptera > Drepanidae > Watsonalla > Watsonalla binaria. The sequence continues at coordinate 8,620,265 of OV838932.1, forward strand.
TTGCTCTTAATAAATACAATTTTTTGATCAATTAAACAACGACCTTAAAAATAACCTCAGAAAGTTTCCAGATGGATTGCTTTCCCAGTTATCTGTCAGATTTGATCCATCCATACCGTTAATTTCATAATAATGATAACTAGAGATACGATATAGGAATGTAAAGGTGTGGACAAACTGATGGATTTGTTTATCTTAAGTGACCCAAATGGCAAATGGATTGAACACTGAAAACGGCCGAATCGAAATGATAAAAAATAAATCATTGGCACAAGCCGCTAAGATTCGAATCTACGTCACTTGCGTAGCTGGCGATTGCTCAAACCCCGCGGTCACCACGACTCTCACTGCTTTAGAAAACACATTACTATTTCAATATTACACAGCTATGTTAGCATAAACTCATAAGAAGTTTGCAATTAAATTGTTCGGCTTGAACGTTCTACACCTCCCACACACCGAAACTTATCGAATCAGAGATTTGCACACGGAAACACTTGACGATGCGTTTGCCCAAAGAGTTTTAACGAGATGAAACTTTGTGCAATTAGTGCAGTTCCAAATAAGGACTACCAGATCATTATGGTGCCTTTTAATTATGTGAGGGTGGGAGTATCTAGTTTTAAGTCTGTATGCGCACTCAAATACTAGGTGTTCACTATTTCAAGTAGTCAAGTTTATGTAGGAGTCAATTTATAAAATGAAACACATATTTTAAATTGGAGAATAAAAAAAAAAACTAGTAAGCCCGTATATATTTTATGCATACCTTTTAACTAAGTCCTACTACTTTTTTTATTGTATTATATTATATCGTAGGCCTTTTATTCATTGATACATGTAATCCTATTGTACCTTACTACTTTGTCAAGGAAGGCACTAGAGGTTTTATTTCTCGACGGGCTGGTGCAGGATTCGACTATAACTTATTTTTATAAATTATACAGCTTATATGATATTCTGATCCATAAGCTATATTATTGCAATGTTTCACTAACATCCATACGAAATAAAGTAGATGGCGTAAATTTGTTGCAGCTTAAAATGAGGTGTCCACATGTCTTTTTACCGACTTGTTGCTATTAAAAATCATAAAGCTGTGTTCTCAATGTAACATTTGGTCATAATCAAATCCTGTATTTATGTGAGTCGTGTCCCAAATAAGTAATATTTTAATTACACGAAGAAACAATACATAAATGAAAGTTTGACAGCGGAATCTCGCGTTTTGCGCTTCCTTTGTTAACATTTAGAAAGTCGGGGCTCACAGTTGTTTCATTTGGCGGGAGTTGTATGAGGGATCGTGCATTAGATACCGTCTATTTAATGTGGTTGTAATATTATTTAAGTTCAGTTAATCTGTGCTTAGTAAGAAATTTGTGCAAAAACATAAGTTTGTCAAAATTATGCACTAAATAGTTATGACTAATTTTGACTTCTTTTCCATGTCTATACATTCCATGCCTACATCTTAAATTATATATAGATAAATACAGTGGTAGTGTCTGTTTGTAATTTCAAATGACCAGATTTTCATAAAAGCATATTAAAAAAAAATACGGTACTCAAATTGAAAAAGAAAGCAATTTTATATTTTTTTTATATTTCATCTGGTGATGGCTTTTATGAAAAAAAAGGGTTCTTCGAAATAAAGCCACGTAAGAAATTAAGTCTACGCGAGTGAAACCGCGGGGTACATGTATCATGTAGTAAAAACCCTAGTAAGAACGCGAAGCAACTTCAATTTTCATATAGTTATAATTATAATATCGAATGTAAATACAATAAGGCGAATGAGTATCATAAGCGGGCTCAAGTAGACGGGAAATTGTTTGGCGGTTGAAGTTAACGAACGCGGAGAATTTTGATGAACCATACTCGCATTGTTATTATTGCAACGCTGAGTTAGAAACTGTCTTAATGAAGCTATGGCGAACTATATAAGAGGACTTTACGTATTCATGGATATTCATAGTTAAATTGTTTCCTAATATGACTGCCTCGTTGGCTAGTCGCAAACGCTATTGCAGAACAGATAATATGGAAATATCGTTACTGAGTTTTTCCATCTGTTAGTTTCAAGCAGCTCAGCGTCTAGAGGAGATAAGAAGATTCGTTCGAAGGATGGTGGTGAATGTAGCATCTAACTCGGTATCAAACACAAACTTCAAAAGAAAGTTATTGATTTCACATCATTTTAATCTTCTCTTTTTGAAGGTGTTTTTTTTTATACTCTGACGTATGAATATAAGCTTACGAAATAGTAAGGCCTATTTAAAAAAAAAGTTTGCTGCATTGTGCTCGAGAGTTGTAAATCAAAAAGATTTTGAAATTTACTTTTTTATTTACGTTCAAAATAATGTACATATTTTGTGGTTATGAAGTTTTCAAATATTTCGGTAAATTACTTGAATTCCGTATATACGCTATTAGCTACAACGTTAAGAGGTTTATTGTCATTACGTGTATTCCACATTTTTTTTGTAAATGCCCGCATCTGTGCGAGTGTGTGACTTAGAACGATTTGTTCTTAGATTTCCTAATTGCTTGTAAAGCTTATATCTAGGAGGAGTGGTGACCTTGGGGGACCTTCACATCACGTGAAGGAAAACATCGTAAGGACCTGCATATGTCTATGAAGTAATTCAAACACGTATGTATAGTGAGACGGCGGTAGACTCACCATCTGTCACGTTGGTAATCATCTTCGGTGAAAAGTGGGTGTTGTTTTTACAGCTCCTCTGCCTACCTCTTCGGGGTATACAGGCGTGAGCATATGTATGCTTATATGTAAACTAAGCTTTTGTGCTTAGTTAAGTGTCATTCATAGCTTTTACCGAATTTCCAAATCATACATACCTATTTAGTGATTGGCTTAACGATCTTGATTTGTCCTAATTGGTTCTTTGAGAATTTTCTCTTTGAACATTTTCTATTCATTATAAAGGACTTAAGAGTCGATTAAAAAATAAAATAAACCTTATTTGCATGTGAGTAGGTTTTTATTTTCTAAAAATGATTGTTTATAATCTTTAATGCTACGTCACAAGTGCTTTTGAGCTGCTTATAAACATTCCCTTGACAAAAAACAGAAATTGGCAGAAAATATTTTATATATTTCCTTTGAATAAAAGCCTTGTAATCGCCATTGAATTGACCAAGGCAAGTGAAGATGTGAAATATTATAATACTAAGATTTTTTACCTGACGCACTCTCGCGACTTCGGTGATAACCAATACTGTCTATGAAGTAGGTTTTCCACATCTATACATTTATACATACATACACAGATAAATAAAATTATGTCTGTAACTCCAAATTAACAGCTTTTCATTAAATGTATATGAAAGTATACGGAACTGACATAATGAAACTGTTTGGAACATTTTTCCCTGTCTGTCCGTCTGTTTGTTCTTAGCCAGAACTTAGCTTAGATCTCTAAAAAATAAAGCGACCCATGAAATGAAGTCTACGCGGGTGATGAATGTAATATGATGAATGCACAGATTCCTTGATACTTATATCAGAATTGTACACTCGTATAAGAAGTATTCCTTTCCGATCTATACGCCACCCTAAGAGTGTATTTTTCTTGCTTCCATCAATAAAATATTAAGCGTGAACCGACTGACGCATAAAACATCGATTATGGGTGTGACCTCCGCTTAACTTTCGTTTTATCACACTGTGAATTCGTTATTTCAAAGACGTTTTTGCACAGATTTTTTAGGAAGAAAACTGTACTATATTGTAGTTTTCCAAAATAATAGTGTTATTAAACGAAGTCTTAAGCCAAATAAGAACAAAATTACTTAACATGTTGGAGAGGAAACATTCGCTGCGTTAGCAAATTTTTATCTATGTAATGTTCCATAGTAACATACTTTTTGTTAGTAATTCAGTACGTAAATCATAAAGATATAACGAAATAAAACTTTGCACAAATAGCTCCTGTAATGTGCAGGACTCCAGCTGAGTTTCATTCCGGTTCTTATCAGCAGGCTAGTTCCCGAACCAGTGGTCAGTTCTTCGACATCAAGCCTTCATGGAATAAATAATAAAAAATGTCGTTAACGCATATTGAAATACGAAATTATTACTACGAAGCTCAATGGTGAAATGTGGGAGTTGTTATTTTGGCCAAAGCAGTTTCATAAGAAGTCACTCAAAAGTCATGATCCAAGATAAAGAAGGGTATAATTCTTTATATTATCAGTAAATCCATATACAATTGGCAAAAATGCAAAGTAGTGTCTAATTTCATGAACACATTTTATTTTTCGTACAAAAAATGACAATACCTTAGCACAAAAGGTTTTTTCATAAACAAATCTTCGCGTCATAAAATGGCGGACATCACAAAATGGCGGCGGAACAAAAGGACAGACAAAAGAATAAAGGTCTGGCTCTCTGGCGTTCGTTTAATGTGGGTCCCGGTCATTTTACGCTCATTTCAATGCAAATTCAAGGGTTTCGTGATGTTTAGAGGGCTATGCAAATGCGACCAAAAGATTTTGATTAAAATTTATCAAGACTAGTGAGATCTTGGGTTTATGCTTTAGGAAAATTCGTGTGTCTAGTCTAATGCATATTAATCGTATAAGGCAAAGTCACCATTCATGGACAGTAAAGCGTTTTCAACATACATGCTTAAGGATTTGGAGGTAAATTAAAAGCTCTTTTCTTAATAAGAATTTAATGTTTAATTTCAGTTTAGTACTTAGTACAATGAAATAATATAAATAAGCAACACTCCTACTTAGACACCAGTAATGGACAGTAAAATCCAGTGCTGTGTTTTAGGTCTAAAATAATAATTTATAGTATGGGTTATATTTCAAAATTGATGCGTTTCTATTGATAAATCATTAAATAATATTAATTTCAACAACGACGATACACCAGACACAAAATAAGATGATAAGTGTACCTTACATCGTCATTCTAAGTAAGAAATTACGATTCCCGGCACCAAATGACACCGCGAAACTTACAACCGTTATGGCTGAAATTAAAATTGGTGTCAGTTGTCAAAAACAGTTGTTAAGACAGCTATAATACTGGCACAACTGATCGGTATTGGCATTGGAAAAAAAATACTGGTAATTTCCTTAATTTTGGAAGAAAAAAACAAAAAATGACCATGATTGGTCAGCGTCCAACATATGTGCCTTTACCTTACTTATTTATTCATTTCGTACTACTAGTTTCTCGCGACTCCATTCGGAGAATTTTACTACTAAAGTTAAGATAAACGATGATGATTTAAATTTGTTTTTATGCATTTTGCAGCTTGAACTAATTCGATAATAGAACGAGTTGCTCTTATTATCTTGGCGAAGAAGTTTTTTGATATTCTATAAGAATTCATTTGCAATGTGGTTAATATAGCTCGCATGGTATAGAAAACTAGCTGTGCCCTGTGGTTTCACACGCGTAGATGTGCAGAACCCTAAATGTTTTATTTGTTAATAAAAGTAGCCTAAGTTACTCCTTGTAAAATTTTCATCTGCAAGTGAAAGTTCTGTTAAAATCGGCCCAGCCGTTTCAGAGATTACCCGGAACAAACAGACGGACGGACAGACAAACATTCTTAAATAGATTTTTCATTTCAGTACCTTATATAAATACCAATATACTTTCAAATAAATTTTGTGAAAAGCTGTTGTATTGAAATTACAAAGAGACACTTCAATTATATTTATCTGTATAGATATAGATTAAATCATAAAAACTTCACCTACCGACAATAATAATTAGAATGTGTGCGTCATGCGTCAAGAGCTATGAGCGCGGACTTCGAATGTGACTATTATTTTTTTGGGTCTTGTATATCGTGATGCAAACAAATATATGCGCAGTTATCTTAACTATTTTCGCTGAGCGCTTATGACTCGTGACGGCATGTATCTATAGATAATGCTGGGTCCTAGCAATTGGTTTGATTACAGTCATTTATTATTCCCTAAGGGATGGATGTATAAATCTTTATAAGTTATACCATTTTCGATGAGTCAACTTTGTTTAGCGTAATAAAACTATTAATACAATGTTGTTGTGTAGTTCCTCCCCTTACCATCTAAATTTTATATCGCAAATAAAATGTTTCGGGAGAAACAGGAGTTCTGCGCTTTTGTCAAATTTATTCAACTTTATTGGTGTAGCTACAATGTATGTCATATAAATATACCGAACGTTATATCTGCTGTATTTTACCAATAGGTACATACATACATACATATGCTCACGCCTGTATTCCCTGAAGGGGTAGGCAGAGGTATTATAATCACAACACCCACTTTTCACCGAATTTGATTAAGTGCCAACGTGACAGATGGTGAGTCTATCGCCGTCTCAGGCACTATACATACGTCTTTGAATTACTTCTCAGACATATGCAGGTTTCCTCACGATGTTTTCCTTCACCATAAAGCACGTGATGTGCAATCACTGTACGTATGTTTTTTAGAAAAGCTCATTGGTACAGGCCCCGCTGGGATTCGAACTTGCGTCGCTTGCATAGCAGGCGACTGCTCTAACCCCTCGGCCACCACATTTACCAATAGGTTTTGGTCATAAAGGTTTGTTTAACATAAATAAATAAATTAAACTTATGTGCAATTATGTCACACCACAAGCTTTGTAAAAGGAAAGTTCGTGAGGAAACTCCGGTAAACTCCGGCAGGTTCCCTTTTATGAAGGTTAAAATTCAGACTGTATGTGTAGTGCCTGAGACGGCGATGGACTCACCATCTGTCACCTTGGCAATTAATCATATTAATGAAAAGTAGGTGACGTAACAATTACCTACCTACTAGCATTTCCCAGGAAGATGCCTTCATGGGAATTGTTTCGTAGTTTTCTTGAAAACTCGCATTAATTTCAAATTCAAAAGGTACCCATTTTATCAAACTATTTTATCATTTAATCCTTTTTGGTAGCTATATGATATTATGTTGCATTATATTGAACTGAACTTTGCAGGAATTCAGAGAATGGACAAAATTAAACGAATAGCCGCTAAAGTCTTACCTAAGAAATGATTCTAATGGTGATAAAATGTTGCTGTCAACATTTTGCTTTGAATTCAAACTGTGGACCCGAACGGCATAACTCCGTTTTTCTTAGTATAATTGTAATTGGCATTTATTTCAATCAATACTAATATTATAAAGAGGAAATTACCTACTGTACTGATTAAAAAAAATCTTTTAGCAATGGATAGCTACATTATCAGCGAGTAACATAGGCTATATTATATCCCCGTACTCCCACGGGAACGAGAACTACGCGAGTAATTAAAAAAGTTTAAAATAGAGGTCTAATAAAAAATAATAAAATATGCTCACGCTATCCTTGAAGGGTCCCCGAAAGGCTAAGCGGATGTTTTGTAACAACAACACCCACATTTCACCGAATATGATTAAGTTCCAACGTGACAGACGGTGAGTCCATCTCGAATCATCGAGTTCATCTCGAAGGAAGCTAAATGTATTTTATAAATTAACCATCTGCCAGTGAATGTGAGTACAGCTCGGTTAAGCAGGTACCTACTATGCTTTATGTGACAAGCTTTTATTTGCATTTGCAAACGGACACTTTAATTTTATTTATCTGTATACATATATGATTTTGCTGTAAACGGTATCTAATAATATAATAAACATTACGACTTTTTATCAAAGGAATACGCGACCAAACTAGAAATCTATAAGGCGTTAGTTCTAGGTTCCCTAGAAGTCACTAGGGAATTTTTTATTGACTTTTTGTCGAAGTCCCGACGAGTTTTCTCCAGACTTTTTGTAAAAACTCCTTTGGGGAATATCATGTTTATTTTACACTTACTTAAGTAATCTTTTTATAATAAAAAAATCTCATGTTGCGGTATTTGTAACCATACTTCTCCGCAACGGCTGGACCAATTTGTATGATTTTTAAAGGCAATATCACCCGCGGAACCCTAATGTTTTTTTTAATAAAAGTAGCCTAAGTTACTCCTTCTACTTAAGCCCTTTGCCAGTGGAAGTTCAATTAAAATCCGTCCGACTGTTTGACCGACTGGCCGACAGACAAAAAGAGATTTTTTTTAAATTGGTGTTTTAATGTCAGTACCCTAATAGTAGAAAAGCTGTTGATTTGGTAATATAAACAGACACAATCAATTTTATTTATATATATATATATATATATATATATATATATATATGATAAAGTGTCTTGTCAGTTATCAGATGCTTTAGAGATTTGTGTAATCATTGTGCGATCTGACTGACCTGTGACGCCATCTTGTGGGAAAATAAGTCTGTCTATAACCTCATGGCCCTATCAAACAATTTCGCTGGAGTTTGGAACAGTTCCAATTTCAGCCCCGAAAAAATTAATGGTACTTAAATATTTTCGTGGAAGTTACGGGTAAAAACTAGTCAACCTAAAGAAAGGATTTCGAAAAGCTTAATCTTCAATGTTCAATTAAAAGTTGTGGGAGTCACTTGTTTATAAAAAAAACATTATCAAGGATTAATGTAACTCAACTTTGGCACAAATATAACTTGAATCCCAATGGATGACAAATTATGCGAACGAAGAAACGTAAAAAATCCAAGTTGTGGCGAGATATAAAATCCCATAAATTGTAAAGTAACCAAGGGAAATGTCCTATATCAAGATAGAAGCGGCATTTTACAACCCAAATACTAATAATCATGGGGCAAATCCAACCCCTTTCCGGTCCCAATTTATATTAAATTCCTGAAAACATCGGGACAATCCGTTTAATAGCAGCGACTTTACTGTTAGTTTGCGATTTAAGGGTTATTCTATTCACTGTTTCGATCAAATTATCTAAGCTAAGATACTTTTGACGTGTATAAGAAAATGACGTGTATATTGTATACCTTCGTGCATTTGAATCCTATACTATACGATATAGAGAAGAAACAATGGATGGATCGTGTCTTCTTCTTAAGGTGCCTCTCCGATTAACGAAGGCTGGCAGTTAATTTGGAGTATTCCTCTCTATTTCTGGCGAGGCGAAAGAGTTCGGCTGCACTCGCTATCCCCGCCCACTCCCAGATGTTACGCAACCAAGATTTTTTCCTCCGACCAACACGTCTTTTGCCCGCGATTTTTCCCATCATGATTAGTGGTAGTAACTCGTACCTATCATGTCTCAATACATGTCCTAGGTAGGCAACTACTAATGGATCGTGTGGAAGATGATAATATAACTAGAATGAGAGAGTATATAGATATGGCTGACGATAGAGAGAAATGGAAGAGAAAAACACATTGCGCCGGCCACAAATATCATGGAATGAGGACATGCGGATGATGATGATAATGTTGTGTATCATCATATCTTTCCGCAAGGGTTCCACAGGAGGTAGGGGTGTAGAGGCCTAAGAAAGTCCGACAACCCAGATTACCGATTTTCCTCATAATAGGGGTTATGAAGGTCAGATGGCAGTCGCTTCGTATAAAAAATCAGGTGATCAGCCACATCCGGTTGAACCAAGTGCTGACCCCAACAATGTATGGGAAAAGGCCGGGGAGCCGTGGTGGCCTTAGGGTTAGAGCAGTCGCCTGCTACGCAAGCGACGCAAGTTCGAACCCCAGTGGGGCCTGTACTAATGAATAATTTTCGAAAAAACTTATGTGCAGTTATTTCACACCACGTGCTTTACGGTGAAGGAAAACATCGTGAGGAAACCTGCATATGTCTGAGAAGTAATTCAAAGACGTATGTCGGTATAGTGCCTGAGACGGCGATGGACTCACTCTCTGTCACGTTGGTACTTGATCATATTCGGTGAAATGTGGGTGTTGTTACAACACCTCTGTTTACCCCTTCGGGGACCCTTCTGGGATGGAGTGAGCATATAAAAAAAAAGGCCGGGGAGATGTCTTGGGATACTGAACTCATCGACGCTATGTATTCACTCCATCCATATATCGTCTTTTTGTCTGCTTCTCCCCTCGTAACCATCCATATTCATTAACAACATTATTTTGCACAATTTTCCTGCCTCCGCATAAAATTCACATACATATTATAAATGGAAATACTGTGCTGTCAATTATCAGATGCGAACATTTGCAGATTTAAGAAAAAAATTATCATAGTACATGTGTATAGTATAATAATCAGGTCTGCCGATCATTTTCACGGTAAACAATATGGTGACCTCATTATTTTTTAAAAACGTATAATTTTTATTCTGTATAAGCAAAACAAAGAACCTCCTTTTCGAAGTCTATGCCTAGTTCCAACTACAAATCTAAGCGAATTCTTTATTCTTTTAAGCCCGAACAACTGGGAACTGTTTCCGTGAAATAACCAACATGTACGTGAAACCATAAATACGAATGTAAGCATTTATAGCTGAGCAGTGACCCGATTCACGTAAAAGAAACAGTAGAAAAATTATTGAGCGCTTAAAGTCACTCATTCAAAATCCTCTCTCAATGTGATATTCACCTGACGCGAAATCGCAGTTTGATAGGATTTCATTTAATAGGACGTTCTCGCAACGACGACTGGGCTACCGACTAAGTCGCTGCGATATCGTTACGGTTTTCATAAGGTGAATAGGGCTACAGACGTGAAGCACCGACGCCCTCCGTTCTTAATGTAATGGACGGTACAAAGTTTTAATATACGCCACACTAACACTAATAGAACACAGAACTAGGGGCAACTTGTTGTGTACACAATGATGTGTGAACTAACCAATGTATTTGAATTTATAATGCTATTTACGAGTCACTCGTGGCGTAGTTGCTATTGTGCATCAATACTAATATACTAACTTATGCCCGCGACTTCTTCCGCTTGTTAACTTTAACCCACGATTGCTCTTAGCGTGATATGACATCACGCCCAACACTGATTTATTTTTGCAAATTGGACCAGTAGGGTCCAAAAGTCTACGACCATTGTAGGTAATTTCATAAGCCGTAACCCAGTAGTTGGAAGGACTACCCGAATTCCTGTCGCTACCGGGATGAGCACGCTAAGTTTTAGATCTTAGTTGCCAATTGAATATCCTTGGTAATCGAAACGGGTCAGTCAGATACCTAAGAAGGTCTGACAACTCTTTAAGCCAAGGGCCAAGTTCAGTTGTGTGACAGTGACAGATGTATCCACATCATATACATCTGTCTCATAATGAGTCAAACTATCATGGCAATAAGAACTCATGGTAAGGCGATCGAAAGCAGTAACTTTAAAATTAGATGACCAGCCAGAATTGCTTACCACCTGTTCTAACCAAATTTTTCTAGCATCTAAGGAGCATGCATGGAGTGGGAGATTTTGGGAACGGCATGCATATTGGAGGTGTGTCGTAGACGATGCTGATTTTACACTGAGGTCTGGATTTATCTGACAACATTGAGAATTTAGACTTTAACAAAAACTTATCCTTCCACGGAACTTAGAACCTATAGAGAAACACGCTGAGTCTAATAACAATGTAAACTCTGCCTTGGTGTTATATTCCAGTAGTTTGAACAACTTAGTAATGATGCACACTTTAGATCCAGGATTAAAAATAAGTAACTATATAAGTACATAGGTACTGTTTACTCACACTGGATGGATTGTGTGGAATATGAAAGGGAGTGAATACAGATATGATGGCTGATAGAGATAAATGGAAAATGAAGACATTGTATGGACCACAGACATAAGATAAGGGTACGATGATGGTAATGGTGATGACGTAGGTACTACTCGCGAAATTATACCACTAAATGAAGATCGACAGATTGCAACAACACCAATAAAATTCATAGGGGAGTGTGAATAGTTACCTAACTTAGGTTTAATTTGATTCTCAGCAAGCTATGAGCAAACCACAAAATGTTTCTAAAGTTCGTTCTCCAAACTCAAAAGCTGTGTGTATAAATAGTTAGGAAGAGGGTAGTTCACCACGTGTTCACCCGTTCGGAAATTAAAAACATGCCTTTTAAAGTTGCTAGGCGAAGTTTTCTGATGTTAATGGCCAACCTACACTTTGCAAGCCTTTGCTCGGAACCTCAAGGCCTTGATCAACTTCTTAAAGGAGATTTTACTAACGAGTTATTCATGGTCTTTGAAATTCTAATCAGAAAAGAAAAGCTAGTCGTTTTATTTAGTTATAAATTTCTACTTCAATGATATTGTCAACGTCAAATTTGAAAAGGATCTTAAAATGTATATAATACTTATATACTTTTTTGTAAATATATAGTTATTATACATACCAACCACCCAGATACAAGGCCAGCCACAAATGCTCATCACATAAGATGAAACAAAGCATTCAGCTCAAACCCTGAGGCCAACTCGGCACTCATTGTAGCTATTGTCATCGTTAAATTTGATATCTATCATCGTGCAACCAAGCCTCACTTACTTGATCATGTCTGTAGTAGGTTCGAAAAAAACCTTAAATGAAATTAAAAAACAAAGAGCCGTGTGGCAGTGGTTTAAGCAGTCGCTACCTACGCAAGCAACGCAAGTTCGAATCCCAGCTGTACCAATGAGTTTTTCCAAAAATGTATGTGCAGTGATTTCACACAACGTGCTTTACAGTGAAGGAAACCTGCATATGTCTGAGATGTAATTTAAAGACTATAGACTCACCATCTGTCACGTTGGTACTTAATAATCTACGGTGAAAAGCGGGTGTACCCTTAGGAGAATACAGACATAGAATATAGGCAATGTTCATAAAAAATCGATATAAAAGTTATTTATACGTATATTACTGAAACACATTTCACTGCGGATTTCAGGGTAGTCATTGCCCACGACCATTCCAGACTGTATCCCGTGGGATAGAGCAGGATGGCAGATTCCGGACCATCTTGATTGATGGCTTGCTTGAGGCTGTGGTGGTTTGGAATGTTTGATAATTGGGAAAGTTATCTAAATATTACTTTTACCACCAAGTCATTACAATCGAATTCGCACGCCTTTTTTATATTTTAAGCAGACTAATCTGCAAGCAGGATTCAGGCACATCTTATTAAAAGTAATTCGCTTATAAAAAAAAAAATTCGCGCTTTTCATTGTTCTTTGGTGACTTATATTCGACAATTTATAAACAGCTCAAGCAAATAATAATTATAAATAATTCGTAGAAGCTTCTCGTGATTAGCGGGCTGGGGCTTTTCTCGCTCAGAGAATCAGCATTGCTATTCAACGTGGCAATGCTGCCAGCCTTCTTGGCACGATTCCGAGAGACACCGAATTGGGCCAAGTTTTCTACTTGTAATTAGTTTTTAGTTACTTATTAGTTATTCTTATTTAATAATTCATAATTTAAGTGTGTTGCGATGAATGAGAAAAAAAATAATACCTGAAATACTTCTTTACCAAACGAAAAACTACCGTAATGGAACCAACCCGGACCACAACGCAACCTTTTTATTGCACGTGAGGTGAATGTGTATGGAGGCTGTAGTTTTGAATAAAATTCCGATTAGACCAAAGCGAATAGGACTATCAAAGTGGGTGAATTTCTAGTTGCTGCAGCTAGCTTTTAGCCTGAAAAACTGCAGATTTTTTAATTACTGCGCATCAATTCAAATAATCTAGGGGTAGATGCTATTTGTATCTGAATGTATTACACTTAATTCCCTCAGAAATACCCTCAGGTGCTAAAAATTAATAGACCTTCTTTTCGAATACCTATCTGTGTATATATTTTTGTATCTCAAAATTATTCGTGTAGTCTGTGGTTCCAAACGTGGATGGTTACAAGGGGAAAAGAAGACCTAAGAAACGATGGATGAATTGTGTGTAAGATGATATGGCTAAAATAGGACTGAATACAGATATGACGGCTGATAGAGAGAAATGCAATGGAAGAACACATTGCGCCGACCCCAAATAACATGGAAAAAGGGCAGGAGGATGATGGTTCCAAACGTCACATTTCTTAGTGTCTTCTTCAGTTCAGGAACAGTTACTAGAATAGCTCTGATATCGTGGGTCACCCTCGGCATTGGAAACGCGCATTAAAGTTATAACCTGAGTAATTTTTGGGTAGTGATGCGCGATGGCAAGAGGTTAATCGCAATTGTTTCGGTTGTGCAAATATTTCGATGCATCGTGATTGTTTTCAATCGCATTATCGAATGGACGACTCGGACTCGCTTATAGTCGCCAGTCATCGAAAACAGTGTGACGCATCGGGCGATGATCGGTTCGGACCAATTCCTTGCATGTTTCAATCGAAAAATCTCTCGATTATTTCAAGTTAACATGATGGAAATTGTGATCGACTCCAACTGTCTCGTTTGATGAAACATATTATAATCGCGTATCGCTGTATTTGTAAGCCTGATAAATTATTAAAAAATTTCTACAGTGCATAAAAAAATTTAGTCCTGACTAACTAATATATAAACTGACAGCTTAGCCGCTGGTCCTAGATACATGAAATTTGGAGAGTACTGTTCATTGGGAGTTGTAGGTATCCAATAAAAAAGGGTTTTGCGAAATACAATCCTTGAGGGGGATAAATGGGGGCTTAAAGAAGGTATTTGAAATTTTACAACTATCTTGTAAATATGCCATACCTAAGCATTTACCAAGTTTTTCCTATATTCTATCCAAATATGCTTGGGAAAAGCTAACAACTTGGAGTATGCTGTAAGTTGGAAAGTGTGACGTCACCACCACCGGCTGTATGTACTCTTGGTCCGTACCTCTCGGTTGATTTATAAAGTAACTTCTGTTAACTAGTTAAGTTACTTTTCCCAAACGCACATGGGAAATGTAATAGTACCAAACTAGTTTAGGGTGTGAATGCAGCAATAAAATGTAAAAGCATTAGATTTACAGTCGCAAAGTAACATACATACATACATATGCTCACGCCTGTATTCTCCGAAGGGATAGGCAGAGGTGTTGTAATCACAACACCCACTTTTCACCGAAGATGATTAAGTGCCAACGTGACAGATGGTGAGTCCATCGCCGTCTAAGACACTTTTCATACGTCATTGAATTACTTCTCAGAAATATGCAGGTTTCCTCACGATGTTTTCCTTCACCGTAAAGCACGTGGTGTGAAATCACTGTACATAAGTTTTTTTTTAGAAAAACTCATGGTTCGGCCCCCGCTGGGATTCGAACTTGCGTCGCTTGCGTAGCAGGCGACTGCTCAAGCCCCGAGGTCACCACGGCAGCAAAGCAAGATATTTGTGTTTTAACCCTTTTATGGGGTGATATCCTGATACCGAGACTAGCCCCCCCAAGGCGACATGGTGTTCGTTAAGAAGGTAAAGGGTGAATAATCTCGCGTGATGTTTTTGGCATTGCAATAATATTCGATTTTTTTTAAATAAGTAGATAATATGTCACACGTCACTATCATGCAGAAATTGAGCCGTAAAAGATGACAGAACTCAAGTCTCTTTCTTCGGATTTACTATTAAGTGTTTATACAAATTAATTGACAAGAGATAAACTGCGTATGGAACATTCCTTTTGTTCGTTTTGTGAGCCCTATCATTGATAACAAGCACCTATATAGTCTACGGTGGCCATTCACCATAAAATAGGCCGTATGCGTTCTGCTACTGAGCGATCATAGAAAGATAGACAAAAAATATATGAGGTTTGAAATATTATTATAGACTAGCTGTGCCCCACGGTTTTACCCGACATAACGACGTTTTAGACTTAATTTTGTGGGTGACTCGCGGAACCCTATAATTTTTATTAATAATAGCTTACTCTTTGTAACATAAAGTTACTCCTTGTAACATTAAATATCCGTAAGTGAAAGTCCCGTTAAAATCGTTCCAGACAAACAGAGAAAAAATTTAAAAATTGATTTTTTTCATTTCAGTACCTAATAATATACTTTCATAGACATTTAGTGAAAAGCTGTTATTTTGGAATTACAAACAGACATTTAAATTTTATCTGTATAGATATAGATGTATACATGTATATTGAATTGAAAACTGAATAAAGAAAATACTAAAATATATTTTTACATGATATACATATTATAGGATGTGTCCATAAACCCACGTTCCAATAGCAAAGAACATACGTCAAGCCATCATAACAGCGTACAAAGTACCACAAAGCATATCAAGAAATATCCTTTCAAAGCATCTCAGACTGAAAAGCGACGACGAAAAGACGTCAGCGCGACAACTCAGGACTGATACATGACACACCACTTGTACGAAACACTCCGTATTTTATTCTCACAGCGAGAAATGTAAAGTGTCTAACATAAAGAGACCCCGCGAGACGTATACGACTTCCCTTCTTTTGTAAGCATTTCAAATGAATTCGGGAGGAGGGAAGGGTCCTTCTAAACTGGTGTTTGGATAAAGCATGTTACTCAAGACATGTTTTACCCTGCAGCGGACAAACCTCTTTTGTCTGTTGAAAGAAACAAAAAGTGAGCGATTGTTCTACGGTTTTTGATGATATTTTCGGAGCATTATTTTTCTCTTTGCAGATATACCGGGGGCAGAATGGTTCACAAAAGATAATCGACTAAATGATTCGGGTTCCAACAAAAGGAATTTACTTCGGGAAACAAATATAAGACAACAGTGTTCGCGTTTGTTAGTCGAATTGAATTTCAATTAAATTGTAGGTACTGCCTAAGGATTTGCTTTGCATCTTATTCATGTTTTATTATTGTGGTTTAAATCTTTTTAATCGTTGAAATAAAGCCTTAGTGAAATTTTAACTTTTGAATTTAGTGAAAAGCTTTTACTTAATTATACATCGTGTATAAAATATAAATTTTTAATCAACATATATTATTTTATATATTGATTAAAAAACGTTAGCATGAAAAGTATCTTAAAATCTATTCTCAACTTATATTCAGTGAAAAAATTGGCTAAATTTTAATTAAATAAATCTAGTTCACTTTTATTTATCAATAAACAACAAAGCTGTTAATTTGGAAATAGGTACAAACACACGTCAGTTTTATATATCTGTATATCTTACCAAATCGACCTTGCATTAAATTAAACTTTACTCATGGTAAATATTTTTCATCATCATAAAAAAATTATAATTCTATAGCATAGGTACCTACTGTTAAAAACGATGAGTTGCACACGTTAACTACAGTACCTAAGCGCTTATGTGTAATGGATTGAAACAAAAAAAAATATCGTATTTTTCTGAGATCAGTCCTTTCCTCTCTATAAATTACTATATTCACGTTTCATACACCATAAAGCATTATCATCTATTCCCAGGTTAACGATCTGAGTCCTTAAATTAATGCAATAAGACGCAATTTGGGGCACACGGTCAGTAATTTCATGGGCTTCTAAGCCAATAACGATATTAACGAAGAAACACTCTTATTAGTTAAGGTCCCTATGTATGTAATGGAGTATCTTTTTCTATTCTATACATATACAATAGAAACATAGACATACTACAAACAGATAAATACAATTGAAGTGTCTGTTTATAATTCCAAAATAACAGCTTTTTAATAAATGCATATGAAATTCAACCGTTTTGAAGATTAGCCGTAACAAGCAGACATACACACAGAGAAAAATAGTTAAAAAAAAAAAAAATATTTCGGTATTGTATTGAATTTCATACATACATACATATGCTCACGCCTGTATTCATTGTAGGCAGAGGTGTTGTAATCACAACACCCACTTTTCACCGAAGATAATTAAGTGCCAACGTGACAGATGGTGAGTCCATCGCCGTCTCAGACAATTTACATTCGTCATTGAATTACTTCTCAGAAATATGCAGGTTTTCTCACGATATTTCCTTCACCGTAAAGCACGTGGTGTGAAATCACTGTACATAAGTTTTTTATTCGAAAAACTCATTGGTACAGGCCCCGCTGGGATTCGATTGCTCAAACCTCAAGGCCACCACGGCTTAATCAATGAAAATTAAAAAAAAACTGATATAATTAACCTACCTGCTTACTTACCCTACTTATATTTTATGCATACCCCTTTGAAAATCCAATGCAAGCCCTTGGTCTTACGAAAACTCTTTAAAAGCACGTAGAAAAATCAAATCTTAAGAAAATCATGGACATTTATTGGTATTCGAGTGGATCACGTAATAAGCGTTTCATTTGTGGATTACTTTAAAAGTGTACGCTAAGGATGAATAATTCATATCGTTGGAAACAGAACGCGATCAGTCAGGTCTAAAAAGGCCACTTTGGGAAAATCATAATATGATCCGAATATGATTCATCATCGAAATGACAAAATTCATATTACCATGCACCATTAAAAACAATAATTGTAGATTATAGTCCCTAACTAACTTTTTAGGATGCTATTTGTCAAAGTAAATCCTATTTTGTGGACTATTTTAGGATTCTTCATAGGAAAGTGTGAAACAGATGAATTTCGAAATATTAATCATTCGTGAATCATTATTTGAATTGCCATTATTTGAAGTGCCCAAGTGACCATTTTGTCATTTCGAAGATGAATCATATTCGGATCACATTATGATTCTCCCAAAGTGGCCTTTTTAGACCTACTGTTTTGAGACAAGAAGTTATTTGTGGAAAATCGTTGATTTCAGAATCAACATTCAAAATTCAGATTTCGAAATGTAACCGCAACATAACACTCAAGCACTGAATAAAATATTATGAAATTACTTAGCAAATAAACTTTAAAACAAAGAGCCGTGGTGGCCTTGGGGTTCGAGCAGTCGCCTGCTACGCAAGAGACGCAAGTTCGAATCCCAGCGGGGCCTGTACCAATGAGTTTTTCTAAAAACTTATGTACAATGATTTTCAAACCATGTGCTTTACGATGAAGGAAAACATCGTGAGGAAACCTGCATATTTCTAAGAAGTAATTCAAAGACGTATGTATCTGAGACGGCGATAGAATCACCATCTTCGGTGAAAAGTGGGTGTTGTGATTACAACACCTCTGACTACCCCTACGGAGAATATAGGCGTGAGTATATGTATGTATGTATTAAGCAAATATAAATACGTAATGCGCTTAAGGAACTAAAGACAAAAAATACTCGGTACGCTGCTTGTCATTTGTCCAATCTATACATACATATAGATAAATAAAATTGAAGTGTCTGTTTGTAATTCCAAAATAACAACTTTTCGATAAATGCATACAAAAGTTTACACGGTACTGACATTGACATACATACATACATATGCTCACGCCTGTATCCCATGGGGGTAGACAGAGACCACCGTTTGCCACATGCTACGATCCTTACATACTTCTTTCGCTTCATCCACATTCATGCATCTCTTCATACACTTTCTTCGGTTACGAGTGACATTGAAAACCCCATTATATTTTTTTTGCTCTGTCTATCTGTCCATCCGGACTACTTTTGTTCAAGAAATATGGGTTCTGCGAGTTAAGACATGAAACTATGTCTACGTGGGTGAAACTGTGAGCTTGTTTCCATCTTTGTAGCGAAAAAACATCCACTTTATATTCCCATACAGCCAAGCTTAAAATGTATAGCTCATGCTTGCAAATGGATATTTATTCGCGAACAACCTCGCTCTTTCGAACTGCAATCTGTCTTCGTGTCTGCGAAGGAGCCATTACCAATTGTTTCTTTAACTCCCCGTTTCGTATTCAGTTGAAAGTTACCTTAATGATTTGTGGAAATTGAAAGTCTCATGCTTGAAAAACGAAGCCGTGTTTTTGTTATCAGTTATTCATGGGACCGTGCTGTGACGTCACGCCGTGGTCCCAGCGGAAGATCAGTGATGGTTGTCATCACCGTGACAGCCAGATTATGCTGAGTTAGGTCCAATTCGTAAAAACTATAACCTACTGTTCCTTTACACATGTTGTTATGAATAAATTTATTTTATTTCTTTCGTAGTTACCCAAGTACTTCGGGACACAGTGTATCAAGATTTCTTTAGAAGGCCACAACGTAATTCGGGACTTATTTTAACGGACCACAATGTAATACACTGTAGTATAAACACAGTAAATTTACTGTAAGTTTACTAAACAGTATAGAAATTTGGTGTAATTTTTTAAATCAGAATGTAAGCAAACAAGAGAGCCATTCTGGTCGTGGTGTTTGAGCAGTCGCCTGCTACTCAAGCGACGCAAGTTCGAATCCCAGCGGGGCTTGTACCAATGACTACCAGGCCATCACGGCTCTTTATTTATAGACGTCTCTGGTATAAAGTCTAGCTAAATCGTGGATATATTTTAGCCAAAGTAAGTAGCCAAACTGTATCTTATCACGATAACGTGACTTCTTTCCGAAATCGAATAAAGCCACGTTTGTATTTAGTATCGAATGATTCGAGATCCTATTCGATTTTTAAATCTATATCTATACAGATAAATAAAATTGAAGTGTCTGTATGTAATTTCAAAATAACAGCTTTCCACTAAATGTATATTAATAAAGTATATACGGTACTGAGATAAAAACATTATTTAAAGAAAATCTCTGCAAACAGGCAGAGATTTTTTTGTTCTGGCAAAACTCCGAAAAGGCTGTAGTAATTAAACACGCTACTATAATTGGGTCCGCTTTATTCGGGGTATTCACGTAGCTATTTTATTTACAACCAGAAACATAATTTTTTTTCTCTCATGTCAATCTGACATCTTGTGTCAAATCACTTTTTGAATTAAATATAAATTAATATAAAAATATAAATATATTTGAATTTAATATAAATTAGAAACATTATAGCGAAAGAGGTTCACTACCGCTACAAGGCTATACCGATTTTAACGGGACTCTAATAAATAATTTTACAAGGAAAAACTAACGGTATTTTTATTTAAACAATATAAGATCTTGCTGGTCACCAATGAAGTTCTAAGCGGATAAAACTGCGCGGCACAGTATTTAAACCGTTACAAAGTTGTAAATTTTACAGGCCAGTACCTTCGCAAGTTATTTATGCGACAATCTATTGTAAAGTCGGAGCGTTTAGTTTTAAATTAACGATGGAATGCAACAAATTACAAAGAGCGAAGACAAAGCCCGCTTAGTAATTGTTGGATATCGGTTTTAATCCGATAAAAGGTAGAATTAAGACCATTTTCAGAGCGTTTTGCTTTACTCCAGCTATTGATAGCGCTTTGGACTTATTTCGTTTTGTTTAATTCGGAATCTTTGGTGAATTACTTTGACTGTTTAGTGTCCGGGTTTTCGTTTAAATTTAATTCGAAATTGCTCCGGGGAATATACTTTAGAAAGTATTGTATAATCTATATAAATAAAAATAAATCCCTTTGGCCATATTTACACCAAGATCGCATATTACGAGTAAGTTTTAAGAACAGACAAGAGAACACATTACTCACAACAAAACATTATATAAATAAAGTATGTAAGGATCGTAGCATGTGGCGAACGGTGGTCTCTGCCTACCCCCATGGGATACAGGTGTGAGATTATGTATATAAGTAAATTACATTCTGACTCGCGTGGACTTAATTACATGGCCAACTTTATTTCTCTTGACCAGGAATTTTTTTTTAAATAAAAGCTGTCTTTGTTACTTCTTATAACATTAGTTATCTATCAGTGACGTATGTAAAGTGTCTGAGACGGCGATGGACTCACCATCTGTCACGTTGGCACTTAATCATCTTCGGTGAAAAATGGGTTTTGTGATTACAACACCTCTGCCTACCCCTTCGGGGAATACAGGCGTGAGCATATGTGTAGAAGCCTATATATGTATGTATGTATGTAAAAAAACATGCTTTTATAACCGACTTTAAAAAAAGGAGGCTCAATTCGACCGTATATATTTAATTTTAGTAACGTAGAAGTGGTTAGTTTATTGCATCGAGGACCGGTGAGAGAGAGGTTACGCTTGCGTTGTTCACAAATTCAGGACAAGAAATCCATTTAAAAATCACATTTTCATACACCACTGTGGGCTCCCGTGCAATTGTATGGTAATGTGTTCATTGAAAATAGAGAAAATCTATTCAGTATTCAGCCAGTCTGTCAATTTGTAAAGCGGTCACGTAGAGAGCGTGACTGCACCAAACCGTTGCGGTCTTCCAAAGTACCTTAAATATATAGGCATAAGGTTGATTTAATAAAGAGCGAATTCTATTCCTAACGCTTTTAAAATTTACCATTTAAGACCAGAATGAAGATTGGCTGACTGACCCATACTAACAATTTAAATAGGCTACAGAGACCGACGGCTTTCCGTTCACCGAGTTTCCTCCGTTCACTCCGAGCCACGGAGGAAACTCGGGCGGTCACCCATCCAACTGCTGGCTTGGCCTAACTTCGCTGATCGAAAGATATCGATGTAGATAAATAAAATTGAAGTGTCTGTTTGTAATGCCAAAATAACAGCATTTCACTAAATGCATATGAAAGCAAACAATTTTTGAATCTGTCCATCTGTCTGTGTGTCTGTTTGCTCTGGCTAATCTCCAAAACGGCTGGACCGGTTTTAGCGCGACTTTCTCTGACGAATAGCTAATGTTACAAAGGATAACTTAGACTACTTTTATTTAAAAAAAACATTTTGGGTTCCGCGGGAATGAAATGATGTCTGCGCGGGCGAAACCGCAGGGCACGACTAGTGCGCAATAAAAATTGTGTCACGAGCTCATCCACTACCAACCAATCAATCAACCAACCAACCAACCAACCGACCAACCAACCAACCAATCAACCAATGTAGTACTAGCTGATGCCCGTGACGCTGTCTGCGAAGGGTTTGACATGTGTAAATTACCTAAATATACAGATATTTAGGTAATTTACACATTACCTTCATAAAGTTATATTTAAAGCTACTCGGGACTTATAACGATAATATTTTGAAAATAAAGTACCTGGATATTTCAATTGGGTTACATCAATCGTGGTTGCGAGCAGAAACGTTGATGTACGCTATTTTTATAATATTATCATCATAAGTCCCGTGTAACTTTAAATACTGAAATATCTTTATAAAACATACTTTATTTGTTACTAGCAACGCCCCGAGGTTTCACCCGCGTAGATTTAGTTTCATATAATATATCGGTTTAAAATTTACAAAGTTTCATACAAACTTTCATCCCCTATTTTATCCCCTTAGGGGTAGAATTAATCAAAACCCTTTCTTAGTGGATGCCTACGTCATAACACCTACCTGCATGACAAATTTCATCCCGAACCGTCCAGAGGTTTGGGCTGTGCGTTGATAGATCACTATGTCAGTCAGTCTATCACCTTTGAGTTTATATTTAGATGAAGATTCTGACGTTTAAGATATATTATTGTTAAGTTTCATCAACAGCCATTCGGTAGTTTTTGCGTGTAAGAGTAACGTACGTACATTTTTATAATTAGTAGTAAGTAAGATGATTCTCGATCAACGTAGAGGGAAAAATGGCCATTTGTTTTCGTTACGGGCTTGTGCCCCGTGAAAAATGTATTAGACACTGATTACAGGCTCGTGGCGTTAAACCATTTTAGTAAACAATGTTTGAAAGCTCTTTCGGTCTAAAATCTCATTTGCGATGATGAAAATATTATGGTATGGAGAAATATTTTAGATGGCGAATTACGTTATAAGGTTATTTTAAGTAACATTTTCCTTTCAATACGTATTAAGTTGTTTGTTATAATGGATAAATAAAGCCTATTTAAAGTTAAAAGTAATATACTGCAAGGTTTCAGATATTCTTGAAAATACTTTAGGTGTTGGACGTGGGGTTTGAGCGGTCGCCTGCTACGCAAGTGACGCAATTTCGATTCCCAGCAGCCACCATTGCGTTTTTCTTAAGTGCAGTAAATTTACTCCACATGCTTTACGGTGAAGGAAAACGTCATCAGAAACCTTCACATGTATGAAAAGTAATTCAAAGTCAAATGTATAGTGCCTAAGACGTCGATGGACTCGCCCTCTGTCACGTTGGCACTTCATCATATTTAGTGAAATGGGTGTTGTTTATACAACACCTCTGCATGCCCCTTCGGGGACCCTTCTGAGATGGCGTGAGCAAAAAACCGAGGCCACCACAGCTTACTTATAAATGTAGCATTATTTGGCTGCGATTCTCTAAGGTGGAGGTACTGTCGGGTATCTCCAAATATCGATTATGCCCTACCTCTCTTAATCTTTCTTCTTTCTGGTATTAAGTGTGTATTATTATGTACTTGTGTTTATGTAATACACTTGTTATATACTTATTTCTATCATAAATATAATCGTCAACGCCTCGATAACCGTTTATCGGCCATAGTTATCCCCGACCACACAAACATAACCAATTCTGTACCGTTATATTTACGCGGCACAAAAGTAAATCATAAAGGGGCGTTATTGGACATTATTATTGCCTTGGTCGACGTTATTAGGTAAACGTTGCAGGCGTAATGTGACATTTGGAGTTTGGGTAAATTCCTAGTATTGCTAAAAACATCGTGAGGCAACCTGCATATGTCTGAGAAGTAATTCAAAGACGTATGTATAGTGCATGAGACGGCGATGAACTCACCTTCTGTCAAATTGGCACTTAATCATATTCGGTGAAATGTGGATGTTGTTGTTACAACACATCTGCTTATTGCTGCTTTTGGGATGGCGTCAGTATTGTGAACAAAATAGCGCAGTATGATTTTTTAACATTATCATATTAATTCGACTCTTTCCAAGTTAGAGCATACTACATACATATATTACACTTGCCGTGCCCGGCGGTTTCACCCGCGTAGATTTAAGGCCCGTAGAACTCTTTTTTTTTAAATTAAAGTAAGTAGCCTAAGTTACTCCTTATAAAATTAACTATCCAGTGAAAGTCCCGTTAAAATCGGTCCAGCCGCTTCGGAGTATAGGAACATACAGACAGACAGAGAGAACATTTTCAAAATTAGTTTTTTCTGTCAGTAACGTACTTTCATACGCATTTAATGAAAAGCTGTTATTTTGGAATTAAAAACAGACACTTCCATTTGATTTATCTGTATAGATGTAAAGATATAGATTTCGACGATACTCGCAAAGTTTTATTTGATTCATATACCAAGAAATCAAGTCATAAAATATACACATCTCGCTTATCGAAGTTGCTATCGAAGCTATACGCATATTAGCACGAATAGTCATTTTTCAAAAAGCCTGTAACAACAATCAATCTGCAACACTGTATTTATATTTAGTTATAAAGCTGGAATAAATACGATTGCTATTGTGGCTCGTTATTATTTTCTTTTGTAATTTTCGGGCCGGTTTCCTTGTAATGTTCCTGAATGATTTACCAACGTCCGGCACAACTCGTTACCAATATACCATATTTATTTCGTGCCCTTTTATATTATGGTAACCGTTTCCGATTGAATTCTATATTGGTAATATTTTAATGTAGCTACTGATGTTTGCAGCATTATTGTGTGTCAATGTGTAGACGATTGGTTAATGACTATTAGCTCGCCCCCCTATTACAGGGGACTTAAACATAACTGGCGAAATTAATCTGCTTACCCTACGGGGAATGCAGGCGTGAGTATATGTGTGTTTGTGTTAATTCAACAATAAATAAAATAATAGAGCTCACGCCATCCCGGAAGGGTCTCCGAAGGGGTAAGCATAGGTGTTGTAACAACAACACCCACATTTCTGAATATGATTAAGTGCCAACGTGACAGAGGGTGAGTCCATCGCCGTCTCAAGCACTATACATACGCCATTGAATTTCTTCTAAGATTTCTCATTCGATATTCCTTTGTTCGTATTCTAACAGTCTTAGCAAAATAAATAAATAAATAAAAGCATTGTTGTATATATATAGATATGCTCACTATTGTTCCCGGAGACAGGTAGATGTCCCATGTATTAGGGGGAGAGCTTATTGTCATTGACCTGGCAGTCCAAACTTCGGCTGCTGCTGGGAAATTACAGATCGGAGAAACCCAATAAGGTCTACAAATAATACCCGACCCGCGGGTTAAACCCAGGCCTTCATGTTCCTCTATAGCGTTTGCCACCACTAGACCAACGAGCCAGTCTATTGATATGACTCACTAGCTGCGTCTCGTGGTTTCATCCGCGTTGAGTTTATTTCACGGGACACGGGAGTCATATGCCAGTGCAAGTTATTTTCAAGCTTTTTCAGAGATTATCCCGAAGGAACAGACAGGCACACAACCAGTAAAATTATAAATGATTATTTTTATTTAGGTACGGCATAATCTGGCGCGTGCATTCCATATAAGCATATTAGCAGTGCTTACCATTTGTGATTACTGAATACACTCGTGTCGTATGTGTCTATACCAAACCGTATATACTTACGCCGCGCCACATTGGTAGGTTCTTAACCCACCTACCTACTTACTTATTGTTTTATGCTCAGACATGAAGACAGAGATTTTTTTTAAATTAGTTTTTTAAGTCATTACCGTATATACTTTCATATGCATGTTGTGAAAAGCTGTTAATTTAAAATTAGAAAGGGACACTTCCATTTTATTTATCTGTATAGATATAGATGTATAGATATGACTCTTAATTATTGTCCCATAAACTGTAATTCACATTACAGCGCATTTTGCATCTGGTGCTATTCAACCTCAGTAAATCTGTGAATCTGCACGAATTATTCAGTGGTTTTGGGCGATAATGGTAGAGGTTTAATTGTGGTTTTAAATATACATCCGGCTCGTGACCCGGTGTCATGATAACGTTACGGCTATTTATAATAAGGAAACTTTAAAAATAACCGTTTAACATCATCATCATCATTTCAGATGACAGACGCCCACTGGTGGGCACTGGACGACCGGTCTTGTGCCTCCCACATCCAAGGGGTTCCCGCGATCCTCACCAGGTCGTTGGTCCACCTCGTTGGGGCTCACACTGCGCCTGGAAACATAATTGTATGAAAATATCGTGAGGAAATCTGCATGTTTGAGAAGTAATTCAACGACGTATGTATAGTGAGGAGCTCATGGCACAGTTGCTATTGCGCATATCATTCGATTAGCGAAGTTAAGCAATCCTAAACCTAGCCAGTAATAGGGTTCGGTGACCACCCGAACTCCCTCCGAGTCTCGGAGAGCACGTTAAGCCGTCGGTCCCGGTTGCCATTTTAACATTTTTGGCAATCGTTACAGGTCGGTCGGAGGCCTAAAATTGTCTGATCACAGATTTTCCTCGTCAAAGGGGTTGCGAAGGTTAGATGGCAGTCGCTTCATATAAAAATCAGGTGATCAGTCACATCGGGTTGAATCAAGTGCCGACCCCAACAATGTATGGGATAAGGCCAGGGAGTATAGTGCCTGGGACGGCGATAGACTCGCCATCTGTCACGTTGGCACTTAATTATCATCAGTGAAAAGTGGCCTCTGCCAACCCGAGCATATGTATGTATAAATTGAAAGAGAGCGCAATTAATGTTATCTGGGACTGTGTTTAATGGCGTGGTAGAGATGTAACCATTAAGTTTACAATTAATGGGTGTGTATTGTAAATTACAGTTGCCCTTCGTAGAGGGTCGGATAGTGGGTAGGCAATTAGTAGGACTTAATCGCTTGAAACTTATTTGGTCTGTTTTTATGACATTTGGCAAAATTTTTTTATACTGTACATGCGATCCTTCCACGCTTCACTTTGAGATTTGTGGCTCTTAAAAACATTTACTTTTCTCTACTTTAGATAAATATTAGGAGGCATTATTTTAGCTATTAACTCCTACATGTTTGCAAAAACGTGTAATCTAGAGATGGTCCATAACACAGTTTAGAAGTGCTCGTAAGCAGACAAATTCATTTTGGCGACTATATAAGGAATTTATATATAAGGAATATATATCTATATAAGGAAGAGAGCCGTGGTGGCCTCGGGGTTTGAGCAGTCGCCTGCTACGCAAGCGACGCAAGTTCGAATCCCAGCGGGGCCTGTACCAATGAGTTTTTCTAAAAAACTTATGTACAGTGATTTCACACCACGTGCTTTACGGTGAAGGAAAACATCGTGAGGAAACCTGCATATTTCTGAGAAGTAATTCAAAGACATATGTATAGTGTCTGAGACGGCGATAGACTCACCATCTGTCACGTTGGCACCTGTCTTGTCAAATTCGGGGAAAAATGGGTGTTGTGATAACAACATCTCTGCCTACCCCTTCGGAGAATACAGGCGTGAGCATATGTATGTATGTACTATTTAAGGACAAAGGTATGGACCGACTAGCCAATATGGAAAACTACGTTTTTTCTACAAATATAACTAACATTGGTAGAAAAAATATACATGCTCACGCCATCCCAGAAGGGTCCCCGAAGGGGTAAGCAGAGGTGTTGTAACAACACCCACATTTCACCGAATATGATCAAGTGCCAATGTAACAGAGGGTGAATCCATCGCCGTCAGAAAAAAAATTAAATATTTTAAAAAATACAATATAACAAATATTTTAATAATTTGATGTTTTTTCCGTTTTGCGCAAAAAACATAATTGAAAAAATTCAAAAAAAAAAATAGTACATAATTAGTAATAAACTATCTATGTTCCAAATTGTATCCAAGTCCGACCAGATGTTATCGTCGTCAGTAATATTTGCTTGAGATAAAATTGCAGTGTTCAATTACTTCTTATATTAATAAGATCTGAATCATTAAGCAATTTCTAAATATATAACTTAGTAAGTAGTAATACTTATTTATATTCGTTTAATTTCTTAGGACATTCTCACTGAAACCATTGAATTGTATAAGTCATCCCTATACTATTATAAAGAGGAAAGATTTGTATTTTTGTGTGTATGTTTGTAATGAATAAACTCAAAAACAACAGTGCCGATTTCAAATTTTTTTCACCGTTGGAAAGTTACATCATCAGCAAGTAACATGGGCTTTATTTTATCTCCGTACTCCCATGGGAACGGGAACTACGCGGGTGAAACCGCGTGACGTCCGCTTGTAGTACAATATAAGAACGAATTCCAAAAGATTAAACTCCGAATAGATGTGTCATAGAGTGTTAAGAAAGACTCGAAGGACCATAAAATCTACCAAATTCAGTACTATCAAGTTATAGTAGAATTTGCTCGTTGAATTGAAATTTTTATTTTAGACCCTTTGGCCTGAGTCAGCGTCTGGCGTCGCGTGAGATTGCTACAAATAAAATTGTCTGAATAGAGTGCAATCTTTTTGACATATTACTCTTGTATGAAAATCAATGCACAACGTGTTTATTACATCTACACTTTAATATCATCAATGACACTGCTACCAGTGTCATTCCCGTCTGTCTGTGAACTTTGTGGGAATAAACGAGAAACTGCATACATTTTACATTATCCATTGACGACTCCGTTGGCTGGTGTCGTGGGTTTGATTCCGTAGTCAGAGCAAACATTTAATGCTAAGAATATTGCCTTGTATTTGGTATGTATTTTAATAGTATATACAAAAAGAAGTACATATATAAGTATCATATCCGTTGCCAGGTATCCATAAGCCAAGCTTTGTTTAGTTTGGGATGACATGGCGTTGTGCTAAGTCATACATACATACATATGCTCACGCCTGTATTCCCCGTAGGGGTAAGCAGAGGTGTTGTAATCACAACACCCACTTTTCACCGAAGATGATTAAGTGCCAACGTGACAGATGGTGAGTCCATCGCCGTCTCGGACACTTTACATACGTCATTGAATTACTTCTCAGATATATGCAGGTTTCCTCACGATGTTTTCCTTCACCGTAAAGCACGTGGTGTGAAATCACTGTACATAAGTTTTTTAGAAAAACTCATTGGTACAGGCCTGCAGGGATTCGAACTTGCGTCGCTTGCGTAGCAGGCGACTGCTCTAACCCCGAGGCCACCACGGCTCTAAGTCAGAAAGTTATTATTATATACATGAACATGCCGTGGTATGAATTTTCCAAAATTTTCTCTTTCTGTCTGTTTGTACCGGGAAATCTCTGAAAAGCCTGGGCCGATTTTAACGGAGCTTTCATTGGCAGATAGCTAAAGTTACAAGGAGTAACATAAGCTACTTTATTAAAAAAAACAATTAGATTATAAAAAACAGTTCTCTGGGAATTCAATGAAATCTACTTTCATATTTATATAATTACTTATTATTTATGTAATATAATTACTTTCATCCACCAAACCGTAGTCCTCGCCCTCTTAAAAGAAGCCATAACTTCGACAAGAGTTACAACCCTCAGTAACACAAAACAAACAAAGTTATTATTACATATTCTTTGCTCGATATTCCCCTCACGTGTGTACGTGAAATATTTACAAATGGCTTGATTGCCAAGTGGGGCATTGTGTCTGGTTTCTGCAAACGTGATAGGACACTTGTTTGGATTGATACAAGTGGGGGATAAACGACAAATACCGCGACAAATTCTGCTGAAATGCAGCACCAATTTTTGGAGCACCAGAATATTGAGCACTCTATGTATTCATGCCTATTTTCCCCGAAGGGGTAGGCAGAGGTCAGCACCCACATTTCACCGAATATGATTAAGTGTTAGAACAGATGGGTGGTCTATCATCGTCTCAGGCACTATACGTAAGTCTTTGAATTACTTCTCAGACATATGCGGGTCTCCATACGAAGTATTCCTTTAAATAAAAAATAAAAACTAAGTGCATGAACGAAGAATTATATTAATAGCATACTTAACTGACTTGCGTCGTCAAGTAAAGAAGCTAATATGAATAAAGAAAGCTAACATGAAGTTATACCCGAAAACACAAAAATCTATGTATGCTTTGAATTACTTCTCAGACAAATTCCTCACGACGTTTTCCTGCCCGTGGAACGTGATTTAAATGTATTCTAAACTAGATTATACCCAGCTTCAACTAAAAAACATTGCGCAGGGAAATCAATTCAAATATTTTTATTCAATACTAGCTGTGCCTAGCGGTTTCACCTACGTACACTAAATTTGGTGACTTTATTTAGCAGAACCTTATTTTTTACAGTTTAAGTTAGGACATTTAACATTAGCCTTGAGCCAAAAAAAATTAATTATATTTTCGAGTTCATACCGTATATAATACTTTCAAGGACATATAAAAAAAGCTGTAAATTTGAGGATACAGTCAACTGGAACCA
The DNA here is from genome assembly GCA_929442735.1 of Watsonalla binaria. Taxonomy (NCBI): domain Eukaryota; kingdom Metazoa; phylum Arthropoda; class Insecta; order Lepidoptera; family Drepanidae; genus Watsonalla; species Watsonalla binaria. Next base: position 8,651,335 of record OV838932.1, read on the forward strand.
CTAACAACTGGTACCGCGGTCCCAGTCACCTGATAACATCTTTGAATAGGTCGACTAGACCGCATACCTAATTAGCTTTAATATACCGTAAACAGAAAAATCTTAAAGTTGCACTTTTGGATTAATAACACTTAAATTTCATTTATTACTATAGATAAGTGACACTTTTAATACTCATTGAACTTCATGTTAAGACTAAATTAGGTTAAGTTAAGGCTACCCTTAAAAAATGGTCAATTCCTCGACGATCATAAGTACCAGGACCGGAACTTAATGAATAATTTTCATTTGTTTTTTGTTCAACCAGAAGTCAAGGCTCCATTAAGTCTCCTGGGCAAAGACAATCTATTTAGGAAGACTTAGCGATCAGAGATTCAGGGCGATATGACTGCGGATTAGGACTTATACAAACGAGATTACATTCGTTCAGGCACTCAATAGGATCACTAAATTACTTTCGCCTCAATTAGAAAACGTTGACCTTCCAACTTGTAAAAATTCCACCATTTACGATATTTAACTTTGTTTTTCATATACTAAGTAAGAGCCGTGGTGGCCTTGAGGTTTGAGCAGTCGCCTGCTACGCAAGCGACGCAAGTTCGAATCCCAGCGGGGCCTGTACCAATGAGTTTTTCTAAAAAAAACTTATGTACAGTGATTTCACACCATGTGCTTTACGGTGAAGGAAAACATCGTCAGGAAACCTGCATATGTCTGAGAAGTAATTCAATGACGTATGTATAGTGTCTGAGACGGCGATGGACTCACCATCTGTCACGTTGGCATCTTCGGTGAAAAGTGGGTGTTGTTATTACAACACCTCTGCCTACCCTTTCGGGGAATACAGGCGTAAGCATATGTTTTCATATTCCCCAACATTTTTTAAGTTGAAAATTGGTAGATTTGTTTTGATTTGAACCGAATAAAGGAGCCATATGAGAAAAGACCAGTCCCGGAGGAAATATCCGCATAACATCATCATCCTATTGCCCTTATCTCACGCTATTTGTGGGCGGCGCAATATGTTCTTCTCTTCCACTGCTATAAGACGTCATATCTGAATTCACTCCCATTTTAGGCTTATCATCTATCATACAATCCTTTCATCGTTCACGGAAGCAATAATAGCAGAATTTAAGAAGAATGAAGAAGGTTTCACCCGAGTAGTTCGGAGTTTCTGATCGGTTCAGTAGTATCAGAGCCTAAGCAATACAAACATACAAATCTTTTCTCTTTATAATATTAGTGTAGAGGTATCTTATCTTATCTTGTTTGTGGCAATATTGGGTCCGGTTGCCCGGAAGCACATGGTCCCTTGGCATCTTTTGTGCCGCCCTTGCCCTTTTGCTCTACGCACCTGACTTCTCAAATACTCCCTGAACAAACCGGCAGATCTTGCCCATGGGGAAGAGCTAGTAGTCCTCTGGTTTCGAATACGCCTTACCCAGTAGGTCCATTCGCCATCTGACCAGTGTGTCGCAATTGCATATTAGGTGCCTCATGGTTTCGGCTTCTGATTGACAGTACCTACACACAACATTGTTAGATAAGTTCATCTTATGAAGATGTTCTTTTGTCCCAAAATGACCTGTTAGTTCACCCTTGAGTTGCCTAAGCTGACATCTATTCAACTGTAATAGCTTTCGGCTTTGGCTCTCACCCCAAATGCCTATGAACTGTTTAGAATGTCTTAGTCCATTAGTGTAAAGGTAAGTAGAATGTCTGTAATCAACACAGTTTGAGCCAAAGCCTATACTCGGGGCACATAACGTCTTTTAATACATTGCACACGTTTGAATACTTAAGTAAAATTAATAAGCTCTCATACTTAAGGTACTTAAGCACCAGTTGCCTTATAATGAGGCTCGTATCAGTTCAAAGTATACGGCAAAGTTTCTGTTTGATGCTTACATCTAAAACCAGCGTTAAAAGACCTTGCAAGCAGTCCACCTGGTATTTATATGAGGCTCTTTACAAGTGAGATGATTTAAATGAGATCACAAAATTGTGTCTCGTTTGTTTTCATCGATTTTGGAAAACTTTGTTTAGAAATAAAACTTATTATATACAATAATCGTTCCTAAGTATGTTTGTCAGTTTTTCCTTCTATCAAAAACATGATTTATTTACGTCATTTTCGATCTAGATCTAGGTAAATATCGATTTTAACGGTCATCAAGGGGCTGTAGACTGTAATGACATAGGAATAGGGAGGTATTATAAAAACGCGGTGACAATTGTAATAATAACTAAATAAATGAATAAATTACTACCTTTGTATATTCATTGTACATCTTAGTGAGCTGTCATGCTCACTAAACGGCCATTGCTTGCGACGGCTTCTGGATGACGGGTTGTCCACTTCCCTCTATGATGGTTGAGGAGGTCAATGGCTGGCATTCACGTCATACTTGTGAACAGGTGCTGCTTGTGGGGGCTGGTCATCTCAGGCTATGTATTTAGTTATAAGTAGAACTACTAGATTTTTAATTATTTTAATTTTAACGACATTTGTGCATTGGAACTGTGTCTATGAGCTTTTGTTTCTTAAGCGATTTATTTTTGTACTCTTAAAATTGTATAATATTTTTTTGAAAAGAGTAATTACTGAGTTTCTTGCCAGGTTCTTCTCAGTAAAAGCAACCTTCCGAACCTGGCGGTAGCATGTATAATCTTGTAAATTATTACATTCTGACGATATGAAAGTGCTTTGTAAAAAGTCTAATCGAATAAAGATATTTTTGACTTTGACTATGCTTTTAAGAAAAAGTGCTCCATGGAGGGGAGGAGTAGGAGTGGAGACACTGTGCTAGAAATAGTTGTAATCATGATGGAACAGTGATTTCATACATAAATACATACATATGCTCATGCCTGTATCCCATGGAGATAAGCAGAGACCACCGTTTGCCACATGCTACGATCCTTACATACTTTTTCGCTTCATCCTTTCTTCGGTTACGAGTGCTCCGGAAAATATTATTAATTTGGTCATAGCAGTTCTTCCTTGGACGCCCTCTACCTTCACTTCCACTCACATTCGCTCTATCAATTTCTTTCATTAATCGCCTTATTGCATCTTTATAAGGTAGGCACCGCAAACACTCACCGTCTGCAGTTCATCCTTATTAGGATAAAAAATAATAATAAAAGTATTTTTAAATTTGCATCGAATATTTAGTTATTCAGCACAGCTCTTCTACAGTGACTATGTAAAATAACTTCTCTCAATCTGGATATACGTGTAGAACCTAGAATTTGAATCCCGTTCACAGCAGCCGGCGATCAACATGGGAATGTGGAAATTCTCCGCGAAAATGCACAGTGAATTTTACAACGAGCAAATAAGTGTGACCAGCGGTTATTTGATTGAAATAGCCAAGATTCAACTGCAGTATAAATTGAGTATGGCTTAGAAACGCAACCGTGGCTTTACTATTAATACTCATTTCATTAATGAGTGGATTTGATTGGATGTGATTGAGACAAAGAGATACACGTCGTATTCATTTGTTTAATGATAATAGTCACTCTATGTCGACAATAAGAGATCATGATCAAGGACTCTCATTCTTTATGAGACACGCTGCATGCAAATAATGAGTCTTTTCACGCTATCGAAACAATGTTATTGAGTATTATCAATGGATGGAGATTTGTTACTATTTCCAAGTATCGATGTTGTAAAGCATTTTATATCGGGCCTGCAAGCGTCCCTTTATAAAAAAAAACTTATGGCTTGTAATTTAGACTTATTTAAAAAAAAATTTAAACCCAATTTCAACGTGTATCATTTAAGGGTTGTTTTTTCAAAAGGAATAAATATCACTTCGTTCTCTGGCTATATAACCGGAACTCTTTCTCAGGAACGTATGGAGTTGTATCAAATTGAAATCAATTGTTAGGTATTCCCCGCCATTCCGTGCTGTACATCATGTCCCTGGCCTTACAATAACGTATGTGACGTTGATTTATATAAAAAGCGACTGCCATTTGACCTTCAAAACCCCTGTTGTGGGGAACCAGTTGGCTCTCATAGGCTGCCGACTGACCTGTAGTAATTGTCAAATATGTTCAAATGGCAACGATAGAGCTGATAATATCGTCTGCACTCCTTGCCATGCATAAAAAGCTTTGTGTAAATTCTCTTGGCACAGCTCTTGTGAATTGACATATATCGGAGCTACAGCACATCATTTACACTCCAGCAGACGCCGCTAGATGTCGCTGTCGAATATGTCATTTCATCCAATAAGAGCGGGCTCGTCGCATATCAGAAATTTAAGGACTCCATAAATTTATCCGCAAATTTTCACCAAATGTTAGTAATGAAAATGTAAGCTCACGGCTTCCCAGTAGGATCACCAAAAGAGTAAAAAGAAGTGTTGATGGTGATTTCACGAGCTAAGAGCGTTGACCTTAAATGCGCAGTAGTAATTTTTGGGTCTTATATACGCAATAATACATGCACAGCTATCCCCACTATTTGTGCTGGGTCCTCGTGACTCTTCACCGAAGATGATTAGGTGCTAGCGTGAAGGATGATCGAGTCCATTATTACTTCGAGCATAATTCATTCAGTGTGAAGATATTCTTGCAGCCTCAACGGCGGTAACCACTTACCTTGGTAGTAACTAATATTCGTCTAGTTTAGCCTCTCCAAACAAATCAATTCCACTCCAGTCACAATTTACATGCAGAATAATTTTATTGGTTTGAAACCGTCGTTCTTCAAAACCTCGTAGATAACATGTTTACTAGCATGTATGTGTTGAACTGCGATAAATTAACAGCTTAACAAATATATTCGTAGTAGTGAAATAAGCGAAGGCAAGTCGCTGTTGTATATAAATAGGCTTTGTGGAAAAATATTGTCAGTTTTCGGCATCGAATGCTTCTGCAGACGAATGTAAAGCCTCCCTAACAAACTCCGAGCCATGGCAAAGCTGACTTGAGTGAAATCTAAATGGTTCGCCGCTGACATCCGCTTCGATGAGTTTGGCTTTGATGTGTAATTGGTAGGGATTTGAGGCCCTTATCTCAATGCAAGGCCCTCGACAAATGGGGTTCACAATGCACTTGATTTGACTGAGGAAGAGGGGATATTTTCGCGAAGATAAGTTTAAATCCCCAGATTTTTCTCATAATGTTTGGTGAGAATATTTTTATATAGCTCTGAATTTTCTGTAAAGCCCCTTTGTTTTGTCACCAAGTAAAACGCGGTAAAAAGTCCCGTCTTAAACCCTTATCCTCTTTCACAAGCTGTGCCCTGTGGTTTCACCCGCGTATATTTAATTTTTTTTTTTTAATAAAAGCAGCCTAAGTTATTTCTTGAAATTTTTTGTAGATCTTAATAAGACCAACAAACTCGTAGTACATTATTTTGTTCTATTGTCAATAGTTTTTGCAGCGCACGCTTTAACGTTTTCGTTTTTACACGTCGTTACGGGTTAAATCCCAATACTCAGAAACCAAAATAATTTGCCAACCCAAGTCGAACACTGTTCCACTAGCGCTTGTGATTACTAGACCAACGAGGCGATAATTTAATACCTATACATCTATACATACAAATAAATAAAAATTCAATTCATATGAAAGTATGTTACGGTAATCACATAAAAAACGCCATTTTGAAAAAAAAATCTCTGTCTATTTGTCTGTCCGTATTGTCTCCGAAACAGCAGGGCCGATTTTAACGGGACTTTCACAAGCAGATAGTTAATTTAAGAAGGATTCTTAATCCTTGTTACATTACATACCTTTATTTAAAAAAAAACATTAGAGTTCCACGGGTCACCCACAGCTAGTTTCAATTAAATTTCTTGTTGCGAACTTCCTTTACATATATATTATATACATACCCTATCGGTATAGCAATGTTAAACGAACATAGCAACCGGAGACTAATCTCTTATTAATTCAAACTAACTCACATTAATGTATGACATGATATTTTATACCTTAAGACTCAAGCAGTAGGGTACTATTTGCTTGATAAATAAAGTCTGTTTACCTTGTAGCAAACTCATCGTGTAACTGGTCCCTGATGTCAAAAGCTTCCAGGAACGTGAGCATTGTAAAGAGACGTATAAAGTAAGTTTTTTTTAATTGCACTCAATTTGAACACGTATACATACATACATATGCTCACGCCTGTATTCCCCGAACGGGTAGGCAGAGGTGTTGTAATCACAACACCCACTTTTCACCGAAGATGATTAAGTGCCTACGTGACAGATGGTGAGTCCATCGTATATAATTTATTTTAATAACCTGTGCCCTGCAGCGTAACCCGACATACATACATTTACTCATGCCTGTGTTCCCCGAAGGGGTAGACTTTTCACCGAAGATGATTGAGTGCCAACGTGACAGATGGTGAGTCTATCTTTACCCGAGTAAATTTAAATTAATGGATCGCTCCCGGAACCCTAAAGTTTTTTTAAATAAAGGTAGCCTAGGTCAGTCCTTGTAACATTTGCTGTTTGCCGGTGAAAGTCCCACTAGAATCGGTCCAGCTTCGGAGATTAGCCCGAACAAACAGACAGACAGCCAGACAGAGAATGACATGCGATAGCGACAAGCGTCACGCAGTACAATTTGCACGTACGGACTTACTGCCATATGCTTTCTCTACGAATCAACCTTTGGGTGATGCAGAGCTGGTCATGGCATGTGTAAAATAGGGTATTTTGAAATTTATCGCTATTTAAGCTAAATTCAAACCCAAAAATATCATTATTTGTTTAGACTTTTAAAAACTTCTTAGAAATCGTCATAATGACATAATTTCTTTCGGAAGGTTGCTTATACTAAGAATAAACTGGCAAGAAATTCAATAATTACTCTTTTCTAAAATATTATACAATTTTAAAACACAAAATAAATCACATAAGAAATGTAAGCCCATAGACACAGTTCCAATGCAAATATGTCGATCAAGATACTAGACTTTTACTGTATGTTAACATACAGTAAAAGTCTAGTAGTTCTATTTAATGAAGGTTACTTCATTAAATACTCATTTTATACTTTAAGTCGATGATGTTACTGAAAATAATATGTATTATTTTCTAACAGAGCCTGTCATATGATTAAAACGAGAAATTACATTTATTTTAATATTGTTTAATAAGTTTATTGGAAACGTGATTAATATCGTTGTTTCTCTTTTCAGGAGAGTTGGCCTTAAGTTTTTAAGTTATTTCATTCAAGGTAAGGTAGAAGCATGTGCTGTTATATTATATTAAAAATCTCTTTTCAGAGAAACACAAGTTTGTCTGTTATTATATTATAAACAACAATTCGCAGCTGTTAAGACTACGGAAAAAATAAAATTTGATTTTTTTGTGGAATCGGGCGAAGATTCAAAAACGAATGTGATTTTTTATAACTTCAATTACGGATGCCGAAAACCATACTTTTATTATCCTGACAATAAGTACACAGTCCGGAGACGGTACAAGACTAATATTTTGTGACAAACTCATTTCCTCCTAAGTTTTTCCCTAATTTGAGGTTAAGTCATTATGTGAAAATTACTAAGAGCTCAATGTACCTAATACATTCTGAGCGAGCCAATTTGTGAAATTACTGGATAATTCTCATTTGGTCGGCCATTACACGCTCCAGCTAACGGTACCGGACGATCTGACAATGTCGATTAGGGAAGATAACAGTTCTGTCCCTTTTTAAAACCGTATTAGTGAGTGAGAACGTGGTAATAGAACTACGTTTTGAATATTAAAAAGTTTCTAAAGTATTCTATCTATAATATATCTACGATTTGAATAAGAATTATTGAAAAAGAATATATCTTTTTATGTACAGATATTTCTAAGTATTTTCAGTAATGTAACTAACAATGTCAGAATTTCTCGTCAGTCCCATGGCTTCACCGCGGAGTACAGTATCCTCCATACGAGTCGCATCTTTTACCAAGTTTTAATTTTTTTATAATTATTACTGTGGTAAGAGCCGTGGTGGCCTTGAGGTTTGAGCAGTCGCCTGCTACGCAAGCGACGCAAGTTCGAATCCCAGCGGGGCCTGTACCAAAGAGTTTTTCTAAAAAACTTATTTACAGTGATTTCACACCACGTGCTTTACGGTAAAGGAGGAAATCGTGAGGAAACCTGCATATTTTTGAGAAGTAATTCAAAGACGCCTACGTATAGACGGCGATAGACTCACCATCTGTCACGTTGGCACTTAATTAAATTCGGTGATAAGTGTGTGTTGTGAAAACAACACCTCTGCCTACCCCTTCGGGGAATACAGGCGTGAGCATATGTATGTATTACTGTGGTAATAATGATTAGCTGTGCCACGGGGTTACACCCACGTAGACATAATTTTATGAGTGGGTTTTTTCACAGAACACTAACTTAAAAAAAATCCTAAGTTACTCCTTGTAACATCAACAGGATAAAAACTACCTGTAAATGAATGTCCCTGACAAATAGTTCTAGACGTTTCAGAGTTTACCCGGAACAAACAGACAGACTAATAGTAAAAAAAAATATTTTCATGTAGGTATAAGCTGTTAATTTGAAGTTACAAACAGACACTTCGTATATATTTATCTGTATGTTTAGATTTTTCGGGATATAGTATTCTATGTCCTCCTCCTGTTTCTAAGCTAACTCCCCAATCATTTTCAACCAAATCGGTTCAACCTGCAACCGTTCTTCAGTTATAAATAGTGTAACTAGCACGACTTTCTTTTATCTATATATATATATATATATATATATATATATATATATATATATATATATAGATTTAGAACAATACCTCATTTGTATTGTATGACAGCTATAAGGGAACATACATATATATACCGTTTGAAATCATAATTCTTTATGCTTTACTAAAGTCTGGTAAGTAATTGCCCTATAAAGTATTTTTTCAAGCAATCAATACGCGACTGCTCAAATATCACACTGCCACCACAATATTCAAAAATATTATATACTAAGATAAAAATTGAAGGTGAAACCTACCATCGAAAATATTTCCACGATTTTCTAGCCTCACTTATCTATATCTATACATCTAAACAGATAAATACCTTGTTACCTTAAGGAACTTAAACAGGAATCATTTAAGTCAGAGCTGTACAAATTCTTGTATAAAAAAAATGTATACAGTGTACAGGAGTTTATGTGATGACGCCAGTCAAACATTCGCATGCTATAATATAAGTTAGCTAAACATGTATGTTCTATTATACCTCACACCACCTTTATACCATGTTTTTGGCGAATAAATTTATTATTATTATCATTATTAATAAAATTTAAGTGTCTGTTATTCCAAATTAATAAATTATACACGGTACTGACATAGAAAAACCATTTATTTTTCTGTCTGTTTGTCTGTCCGTCCGTAAGCCTATTTGTTCGGGCTGATCTCCAAAACGGCTTGACTGATTTCAACGGGTAACTTAGGATATGTTTATTAAAAATATAAGGTATTCAGCGGGCCACGAATTGAACACATAACGCCTTAAGTCAACGCGGGTGAAATCACGGGGCACAGCTAGTCTACTATATAAAAATAAGTCGAGTTTTCCTTCCTGACGCTATAACTCCAGAACGCACGAACCGATTTGAATTGAATTGATTGAATGATTTGAATAAAAAGAAGTGACGATATTTCTGTCAAACACATTCAATGTCATCATATGTCATTTCATTTTAGCAGCAATAAGTATTGTTTATCTAGCAATTTAAAATATTTTTTTTTGAATAAATGAACTTTATAATAATTTTTTATTACTATATCTTATACGTAGCGAAGCACGTACCGGGCCGCTAGTCTAATATATAAAATTCTCGTGTCACAGTTTTCGTTGCCATACTCCTCCAAAACGGCTTGACCGATTTTGATGAAATTTTTATGTGCTTATCCGGTATCTATGAGAATCGGCCAACATCTATTTTTCATCCCCCTAAATGTTAGGGGTAGTCCACCCCAAAAAAATATATGGCAATACAACGTTTGCCGGGCACAGCTAGTAGTTTAAATATATATAATATAAAATAAAAATACCAAGAAGATGTTGCCGCACCTTAACAGAGTCAACGAGTTCAAACGTCAACCTGGCTTTATGTAAAGCAAAAATATTTTCCATCTAAAATGGAAAACGCATACAAAATGAGAGGATATTGCACTGAGCCAGACTTCTTTTTAAATATGCAAATTTAAATGCGATTACAGTGAAAGAGACGGTAAGTCTCAACACTTTGAACACTGCGTAGGAGTAAAAGAGAGAGGTATATTTTGTAATGGCGGCCCCATTTTAAAATGGTTAACCCAGATGCATAGTTAAGCTACCTGTACGTTATTAGTGATTAAATTTCGTTCGCAGTACCCATGTGGGGCTTTCATATTTTCCCTTTAAACATTAAATAGGTTAATAGAAGTGGGAATTTTTAACCAACATTTACGTAAGTGAGCACATCCGAAGTGGTGAATTTAATATGGTATATTACTAGCTGGGTTTCACCCCCAATTTGTTTTTTATATTAATGCAGCCTAAGTTACTCATAGTAACATTAGCTATCCGCCAGTGAAAATCCCATTAAAATCGATCCAGCCGTTTCGGAGATTAGCTGGAACAAACTGACAGACAGTCTGACAGCGAAAAATAATTTAAAATTGTTTTGTGTATACTTTCATACGCATTTGTTAAAAAGGTGTAATTTTGGAATTACAAACAGATACTTAAATTTTATTTATCTGTATACATATGTATTATGTTGGGTAGCAAGCGTCATACCTAAGAGAAAATAAAATTAAATGTAGAGCCGTTGCGGACGTGTGGTTCGACTAGTTGCTAGGCAATCGACGCGAGTTCTAGTCTCACCAGTTTCTACCAACAAGTTCTTAAAACTTAAAAATAGTGCTTGCACACTACGAGTTTTAAGGTAGTGGAAAGCATTGTGCGAAAGCCTGCATGTTTGAGGGGAAATTCAATTACGTAAAGTGTCTGAGACGGCTATGGACTCACCATCTGTCAGGTTGGCACTGAATCATCTTGTGGGCTTCGAACCCGCGACACCTAGAAATCTAGTATAGCAGTGTCAGGTATGCTAACTACGACACCAACAGTACGGTAGTATGAAAAACATGAACCCGCCTCCTCCCATGCTCTTTTATGCCTTTCGGCGTCAAGAGCGAAACGTTGTATCAACTCGCAGAACCGGTGTTGCGGAGCGTAATCACGCTGCACCGGTCCTCCGAGATGACACGACAAATATTTTTAGTCCCTTTTCTTTTCCATTCTCCCCCTTCTGGGGCTGGACGAAACCTGCACACGAAGGTACTTCGGTGCCGCACGCAGACCTGAGAGTCTGGACGATCGACGATGACGTCTGTGCGCGTCAATGAAGCAGCTTCCGCTTAGTGTGCCACGAGTGGGCAAAAGCGGTGAAGAGGAGCCAATTCCCCTTCGACAAGGTCAAGTCGTCGAAGTAGATGGGCCCCACCGCAGAGCGGGCGAGGTTACTTAGTATGAAAAACAGTTGAAAAACACAACAAAGGTGAACCATGAAACGCAAAATACAGAATCTAATATAATTTGTCAAGTGCAAACGCTATAAGGTGAGCCCGTCTATCCGCGACGAAATTAAATATTTCATGAATACACCAACACTAGAAAGTACGGATGTTTCGTTAATTTATATTTGCTAACAGCCTATTTTTATGATAATATTTTATTAATTATTTTTAGAGCCGTGGTGGCCTCGGGGTTAGAGTTCGACGCAAGTTCGAACCCCTGCGGGGCCTGTACCAATGAGTTTTTCTAAAAAACTTACGTACAGTGATTTCACACCACGTGCTTTACGGTGAAGGACAACATCGTGAGGAAACCTGCATATGTCTGAGAAGTAAATCAAAGACGTATGTATAGTGCTATAGAGACGGCGATAGACTCACCATCTGTCACGTTGGCACTTAATCAAATTCGTTGAAAAGTGGTTGTTGTGATTATAACACCTCTGCCTACCCCTTCGGGGAATACAGGCGTGGGCATATGTATGTATATGTATGTATTATTTTTAAATAAAATAAACTGTTGCTGTCTGTGTTTTGAATTGAAAGTAATTGAATTAAGATGTTTTCCTATCTACATCTACACTTCACTATTATAAAGAGGAAAGATTTGTATTTTTGTGTGTATGTTTGTAATCAATAAACTCAATAACTACTGTGCCGATTTCCAAAAAATCTTTCACCGTTGGAAAGCTATATCATCAGCAAGTAACATATTTTTTTATTTTATCCCCGTACTCCCATGGGAACGGGAACTACACGGGTGAAGTCGCGTGACGCTCGATAGTAATTTATAAAAAAAAAATGGTAGACTTTAAAAAAAACTTTCATAATTTCCTCAGCAAACCCTTTCATTTGATACTCAATACTGAGTAGTGCAGAAAAATTAGACCGCCATTTTGTATGATCCGCCATATTGGAATTAGAATGACGTCACATAAATTAGCAAGCCGAACATGCGCTGTCATTAAAAATTAGCGTCTGTACCAAATATCAGCTCAACCGGTTAAAGATGATTTAAAATTCAGTCTCAAGGTTCCTCCTGGATAAACGGCATACAGCCAACTTGTAAGTGGTCACCGCAATACTAAAGTTCGTCTGAAACTTGCAAATCTTACTTTTTATATACCGCATCCAACGTTAACAGATCTTATGAGTGTCCATATCGCAGTCCCGAGGGAAATCAAGAACACACGGCTCAGTGCTAAGTTTCACGATGGGTGATCCAGTGTGTAGGTATTCTATGTACTTTTGCCAGATTTTGACGAAATTACTTCATCATTAGGCTCTACATTTTGTCTATTACAAATGGGGGTATAATAGGGATGTCCCGTGGGAGTTCACTTTTCTAGGGTATGTTTCTTTTATAGAATTGAAGTAAGCGTGAGGCTACGGCACTCGCTTACCATCAGCTACATTGGTTGTTGAAAATGAAAATAATTTATTCAGTTTAGACACTGGTAAGGCACTTATGAACGCCCAAGAAGCGATTGCCGATTCGGAAACTAACCTTCTGTTGTATTTGTTACAATAATATTCATATAAATTATTCTTTTACGATGTTATCTACAAAATAAATCTATGTACAAATATAAAAAGTCCTGACTCACTGAATGATACATTGATGCGCAGCTTAAGCTCCTGGTTCTAGAGTTTGTGTAGAGTGCATTTGGAGGGTGTATTCTTTAATTGTGTATGTAATTCGTAAGTTAGAACAGGGGGCCTACTACAATTTGGCTCCGGGATTCGAAAATCTGAGGGGATGAAATGGGGGTTTTAATTTTCAGCGATGATTTTTATCGTTTCTGCGACCACTACACAGTCCTATTCCCCGCTATGATTGTCCAACATCATCAGTCTTAATCTTTTTAAACTTTACAAAATATGATTTTCACCAAGACTGGACCCAAATACTTGGACCATACTCGGACTCAAACTCAAAAACATCTTTATATCAGACATTTAACAAGTCATTAGAATGACATGATTATACTGGATTATACATGATACCGCCACTAACATTATTTATTTATTTATTTAGAAACAAACGGTCATACATATTATTATGAGATTAACAGTAAGTATACAAAAAACATACCTATATTTCCCTTAAGGAAAACGTTAAAACAAAGATAATACTTATAAACTAAGATATAAACTTTTAACATAAAAAAATAAAATACTTATGAGACTGCTTACTATTATGCATAGATAAGTGAGAAAAATGCTTTTTTGGAAATAAAAAGTACTGTAACAAAAATATATAACAAAAGAAAAATAATAATTATTAATATTATTTATTATTACTAGTTCAATTAGATATTAAATACTTGTTTTAATGAGGTAATAGAAGTACAGAAAATATCTACATCTTCTAATATTGTCCATCCCTTTTAAATCTTTATCACAAAATGAGATGGAACTGGGTAAAACAAGGATTATTTGAAGCGATTTATATACATATAATTAGGAAGGAGCCGTGGCGGCCTCGGGGTTAGAGCAGTCGACTGCTACGCAAGCGACGTTCGCGGAGTTCCAATCTCAGGCGGGCCTGTATCGATGAGATTTTCTAAAAATATGCAGTGATTTCACGCTACGTGCTTTATAGTGAAGGAAAACATCGTGAGGAAGCCTGCGTATGTCTGAGAAGTAATTCAAAGACGTATGTATAGTGCCTGAAACGGCGATGGACTCACCCTCTGTCACGTTGGCACTTAATCATATCGTTGAATTGTGAGTGTTCTGGGATGGCGTGAGCATATTTATTTCATATTTCTAGTAATTGAAAAAAGTATGTTGAGATGGTTTGGACATATCGAAAGGATGAGTGAAAGGCGATTAACGAAACAAATTTATTGAGCGAATGTGAGCGGAAGTGTCGGTAGAGGGCGTCCAAGGAAGAATGACTACGTCCAAATTAATAGTATTTTTCAGAGAGGTCAAATTCAGAGCACTCGTAGCCGAAGAAAGTGTATGAAAAGATGCATGAATGTGGATGAAGCGAAAGAAGTATCGAAGCATGTGGCAAACGGTGGTCTCTGCCAACCCCTACGGGATACAGGCGTATGTATGTATTTTTAGTAAGAAAGTGACTGATTAGAGTCTATCCACATATCAAGATCATCGCAGGTTTATCGGTAAGTTCCCTGTAGACTAACGGCCCTTATTCACTATCTGAGTCAGATTAATCTCTAAACATGCACCTTATAAGCTAGTACATCTAATCCAAGCATTTCACGGCATATAAAAGTGCTAGTTAAGTCAGCTAATAAACGTACAACAAGCAACTTTAGACCCAAGTAAGTAAGTAGTGTTTGCAATGTACTCTAACGAACGCAGTATTCCTCTGCACTATGCTATCCAGATGCTCTATGTTGGCAGGAAACCACAAAATTAAAAAGTTTTGAGACTGTTTAGTTTGGTAACTAACTTTAGAGTCATGTCGCTTGTAATGCGTGTGTAAAAAATCTAATGATTTAATCACCTCCCTGGCCTTATCCCACACATTGTTGGGGTCAGCACTTGATTCCACCCGATGTGATTTTTATACGAAGCGACTGCCATCTGACCTTCGCATGTTTAACGAGGAAAATCTGTAATCTAAGTTAAACCAGTTGTCAGACTATTTTAGGCCTCCGAATAAACTGCAACCGAGACCGACGGATTAACGTGCTCTTAGAGGCACGGAGGGAACTCAGGCGGTCACCCATCCAATTACTGGCGAGGGGTAGGGTTGCTTAACTTCGCTAATCGAATGATATGCGCAATAGCAACTGTGCCGCGAGCTCCTCATTAGAGAAAATCAATCTAATGATTTTATAACCGACTTCAAATAAAATTGTTTTCTTAAATAACTGTTTATTTTTTTTATGAAGTATCCCACTCCAATGTTTTATCTCATGATTATTTTATCTCGAGATAAGACCTTGGAGTGTATTTGTAATCTACACTAATACTATAAAGAGGAAAACTTTGTTTGTTTGGTTGTAATGGATAGGCTCAAAAATTGCACCAATTTCAAAAAATCTTTCACCATTGAATAGCTACATTATCAGCGAGTAGCATTGGCTTTGTTTTATCCCTGTAATCCCACAGGAACGGGAACTACGCGGGTGAAACCACGTGAGGTCCGCTAGTAGGTAATAAAAACAAGTGAAAATTCCCATGTAATGGGGGACGAGCCGACGACTATAC
The DNA here is from genome assembly GCA_929442735.1 of Watsonalla binaria. NCBI lineage: Eukaryota > Metazoa > Arthropoda > Insecta > Lepidoptera > Drepanidae > Watsonalla > Watsonalla binaria. The sequence goes on from OV838932.1 coordinate 8,667,091, forward strand.
GGATGGGAAAACGCGAATAACATTTTTTCTAACCAAAAGCCAAGTAAAAATCATACAGAATTTGAAAAAATACAGTTCCTTTCCTTTCCTTTATTTATTTAATGGCGATGAGCTTAAGTAAAACTATTCCGCCAATGTTAAGTGATTGTTGAGAAAAATATCTTGTAAATTGTTAAAAATATGTGGAGGAATTCATTGGATTCCTCGCTGTCAAATCCATCCATTTTTTGTCAAAAATACAGTTACTATCAAAGTGTATCTGTCTGCGGACGACGGGTTTGGCAGTTTGTCATTGATGTATAAAGCTGACATTGGCACCGCTCACACGTTTGTTTTGAATTATATTTCTATGTTTTGTGTCTGTGCAAAATATGAAGTGACACGTGACATTTTAAATTATCATCATCTCCCTGGCCTTATCCCATACATTGTTGGGGTCGGCACTTGATTCTACCCGACGTGGCTGATCGCCTGATTTTTATACGAAGCTACTGCCTTCTGACCTTCACAACCCCTTTAACGAGGAAAATCTGTGATCTGGGTTAAACCAGTTGTCAGACTATTTTAGGCGTCCGACTGATCTGTAACGATTGCCAAAGATGATAAATTGGCAAACGGGGCCGACAGCTTACCGTGCTCTCTGAGGCACGGAGGAAACTCGGGCGGTCACCCATTCAATTACTGGCTAGGGGTAGGATTGCTTTACTTCGCTGATCGAATGATATGCGCAATAGCAGCTGTGCCACGAGCTCCTCTGACATCTGACACGTGACATTTTAAATAGTCCTGCCATACTTAAAATTGCATGAGTCTGGGTTAAAAAAAAGGTTCTAAAAGTCAGTCTTTCAGAGAGCAAACGCATTCGTACGCCCTGTAAACAGACGAGTATTGGAGCTGATGTAGGAGCTCAACCTATTGAGTAAAAAAATATTCCTATCACTGGGAAACTGGATTGAATTAGAAATAGTATTTAAAATGATATTTATTGACATGAAATATGGTATTAAATAGGTACTTTTATGGTCAAAAGAATCACATATTAAACCCAATTGTAGATAATGTAAATATCTACACTATACTATTATAAAGAGGAAAGATTTTTGTATGTATTACTGTAATGAATAGGTTCTGACCGATGTGAACATAGGCTATATTTTATCCCCGTACTCCCACGGGAACGAGAAATACACGAGTGAAACCGCGTGACGTCCGCTAGTTAATTATAAACTGGATTGAAACCGTTCATAAAGGGTTGATACTTTCAGAAATGTGTCCGAACCGACAGTAGTATAATAAATCAATCGAAGGTATACATGAGCTAACACGTGTAAATAGCATAGGTATCTGTGCAACCGCAATGCGGGCGGCACATTGAACCACATCGGCGTAATTACTGGTCACTGCTCATTCATTACCAGTGCGGTGCGTGGCCACCGTTGCTATTTGATTGTTATTTGATAGAAATCTGTACGTTTTAGTTCCTTGAAGAAAATATTTGTAAATTCCCATTGTAAACTAAATACAATACTTAGATTTTTTTAGACCACTAGTATTTAAAGATAGGCCTCAAAAAATTCTCGACTTCAATATTTCGACATCTCATACTACGAGTATCAAAAAATTCCGGGCGTCATCCCAATTCTTTTTTCATTAATTCAAATAAGACCAAGCTATACGGCAGTGAAAAGGGCAACTATTTCATCCAGAATTATATAATCCTTTTGCTTTGTTAACATTAATTAACCTCTTAATCCAATCATGACATTCAGTTTCCAGAACTCTACACCTCTAATTAATAATTAAACTGTAATCTATCTACATACATACATATGCTCACGCCTGTATCCCATGGGGGTAGGCAGAAACAACCGTTTGCCACATACTTTTTTCGCTTCATGCATTTCTTCATACACATTCTTCGGTTACGGGTGCTTCGAATTTGCCCTTTCTGAAAAATACTATTAATTTGGTCATAGTAGTTCTTCCTTGGACGCCCTCTACCGACACTTCCGGTCACATTCACTCTATAAATTTCTTTCGTTAATCGCCTTTCACTCATCCTTTCGATATGTCCAAACCATCTCAACATACTTTTTTCAATTAATCTATCTGTATTTGAATAAACTCCTACCTACACTAGAAAAATTATACCATAATATAGGTAATTCACTTCCGACATTTTCATGCGCTGTTCAACTTTTCAGTTTTACAAGCACGCGTCAAAGCCGGCCTGTTGGGAACACAACGCTGCATCGTAGTGACTCCTGGTATGCAAATGTTATTCTACTTTTTTTAATTATACATACATACATGACCACGCCCGTATTCCCCGAAGGGGTAGGATTAGTTTAGTAGCAACAGCACTCACATTTCACCGAATAGGATTAAGTGCCACTATTCATATGCCTTTGAATTACTTCTCAGACTCATGCGGGCTCCCTCACGATGTTTTCCTTCACCGTAAAGCACGTAGTTTGGAATCTGCTCATAAATTATTTAGAAAAATTCATTGGTATAGGCCCTGTTGGGATTCAAACTTGCGTCGCTTGTGTAGCAGGCGGCTGCTTAAACCCCACCAAGAGCAACATTTTCTTTCAACGTTAGAAAGCTCTTCATTGGGAACATCACTGCAATGCAGTGAATCTTGCCATCTAACTGTAATTAGTTTGTAATTCCCTCGGAAAATGTTGCAAGCACGGAGTGAATAGATTAGCGGTATGGAATTTGTCGTTTGCAATTTGAATTGTATATCAGTTAAATAATAATGGAACTATTTACAGACTCTTGATATTCATACATGTATTGGAAAGTCAATAATTTAAGATACTTAATACGTTTTGGAAAGCTACCGACAGGACCGTTCGATCAATATTCGAAGTCACCCTATTGGGTATTTTACCTCCACCTTGCAGAAGATCAGTCAAATACGCGACTACTTTTGAGTAGTGTTTTGTTTCTGCGGCGAGTAAGGTCACCGGTGTTCTATGGAGGGATTGAGTAAGAGTGGAATCGCTGTGCAATAATCGTCATAATCGTCATCGTTGACACAGGGATTTCATTCTATATAATTGGCAACGTTTTATGTAACAAGCATTCATAGCCCGCCGTAGCCATGCATAAGGCAGACGGCACACTTCATTGTTATATATGTAGACAAAAATGTTGCTGAATGAACTTATTATTGTGTGTTTTAATTTTATTAAAATATTAATTTTAACCAGTCAAATAAACAGTGTTGGCTTTGCATTGCTAGTGAGGAATACCTCCGTCTACCAATACGTCTAGGAAAATGAATAGAGCCGTGGTGAGCAAGTTCGAATCCTAGCTATCCTGTAACAAATTCTTTTTTCTAAAAACTTATGTACAGTGGTTTCACACCACGTGCTTTACGGTGAAGGAAAACATCGTGAGGAAACCTGCATATGTCTGAGAAGTAATTCAAAGACGTATGTTTTGTGCCTGAGACAGCGAGGGACTCACCCTCCGTCACGTTGGCACTTAATCATATTCGGTGAAATGTGGGTGTTGTTGTTACAACACCCCTGCTTACCCCTTTGGGGAATACAGGCGTGAGCATATTATGCATGTATGTTTCAGTATAATCGACTCAATAGTTGCCCTATGATGCCAAGTCAAATAAATAAACAGAATTCTCTTACATCCAGGTATTTTTGAAAAATTATTTAGTTAGTATTTTGATGTACGAACTGGTCAGCATCTACTCGTCCCCTGATATTCGTTCCCTGCCCCTGATTTATCTAAAGTACTACGGCGTCAGAAGCTTAAAGAGGTGGCTTCAATGTTTTTTGACTATAATAAGTCCGTATCATAACGCAACATTTAATACCAGGATACGAGTACCTCCAAATATATTAATAGTACGGAGATAAAATAAAGCCTTTGTTACTCGCTGATGATGTAGTTTTCCAATGGTGAAAGAATGTCTGAAATCGTCACAGTATTTTTTGAATTTATTTGCATACATACACACAAAAATACAAATCTTTCCTCTTTACAATAGTAGTCTAGATGTAGATTAATAATTGACAGTTCTTTTCCCGAGGGATCAAAGGGCTGAATCAACTTTTATTCTAAGGTACGAATAACGAGGGGCCATTGGGTCCTGACCCTAAAATACTAAGTCCTTAATCAAATAATTTTATCTCCAAATTCGAAAACCTTGTTATTACAAAACCTGTAACAATTTGTTTTGACTTTGATAATGTGAGCTGTTAGACAATGTTTTTCGTGGATTTCTAAAGGTCATAAAAGGTCACCTTTGGAAAAGTATGAAACTAGTGTCACTTTGATACCTGATTATAATTTAAATCCTCCAAGGGTTCCGTACCCCTAACACATGCTTTTGTTTCTCCATCCGACTTTGTTTACAACTCTGTATATTTTGTATTTTTTTCAAAACTGGATATCTTACGAGTACATCGGCCACAGACTATTATTTTTTTTTATATCTTGACACTTTGCGCAAAATTTGAAGTCGACCTGGGGCCTTACCATGAGCTTTTATTGCCATGATAGTTTTGCTCTTATTATGAGACAGATGTATTAGACGTGTATACATCTGTCACTGTCACACAGCTGAACTCTCATTGCAATAAGAGCTCGTGATCCAAAAATGAAAAACCCAATAATTTTTTATTTGACCCGACTCGGGAATCGAACCCGGGACTAGACCAACGAAGCAGGCAGGCAGCAAAATAAGAAATATTAGTAATATTAGCAAACAATTTTAGTAGGTACAATACGAAAAAACTAATTCTAAGAACTGGTAATATTTCATGATACGAGATTGTGAAAGAACCAGATTTTTTCGTGCAGAATAATATTCACTCGGATGTTTGATATTAAATTCGTTTGCGGTCCGGGGTCAAATGTCTATGTTGAACAGGCTGTGGGCTGAGCGGTTTTCAGTCTGAAAATTACAAATCCTGAAATATTAGCATGTAAAAGTAATAGCTTTATCACTGACACAATTATTAAAATTGTATTTCTCCGCCCGCCCTACGCCCTTGTGGGGATTACAAACTTTGTTACATGACGTTGACTCCTCGGGGGACAATTACGAAAAAGAAAAACAAACAAGAGATTCTTTTTAACTTCAAATAAAAAAAATTGTGATGAGAAGAGAGTCCCCTAAGGGGTAAGAGGTGTAGTAGTAACAACACCCACATTTCACCGAATATGATTAAGTGCCAACGTGACAGAGGGTAAGTTCATCGCCGTCTCAGGCACTATACATACGTCTTTGAATTACTTATCAGAGTTAACCAGGTTTCTTCACGATGTTTTAACTTCATATCACCCAAAATTTACAGTTTTTTTTGTGTACCCTAAGTTTACCATATCAATTGTTTTCAATAAAAAAAACCATTTAAATTGAGAAAATGAGGACCGCGGGCTTTTTAAATCAGTCAAGAAGAGAACAACAGGGTAAGATAAGAAATAATGTTCAAAATTATTTGTTCCCCAATATTCTTTATTCCCTTCGTGCCTATTTATAAAGTAATCATCAAATCCGAGACGTATATTTTTTAAGTTTTTAAACAAATTACCGCTCGTGTCCAACGTTCCTTTTGTAAATAGCCCCGTGTGTATGCATCGTGCTTTGCACATAGGTAACTGACACATGACCATACCCTATATTAGACGAAACATTCATATTAACATCATCTATATTAAGTTGGTTATTTCAATAAAAACATTATTTTTATTAACGACTTCCTCCTCAACAGCTCTTCAACCTCAATTCAAATAATATTTTCCAATCACATTATCATAGCTCACAATGGATTCTATTACAATAGGACGAAATCTTTACAAAGCATTATGACATTTGAGAACGGCTTATTATGGATTTGCTCTACATTTTTTCGAGAGCTCTTATAAAATTGATGTTACCTCGGGTTTTATCTTAGGTGCTTTGCATGAGAACAGATAAGTAAATGAGGCTGATATCGAGATCACGCGAGGATAATATTTCTTAAGCTTTCACGATTTAAACTCGTATTTATACTCGTACTCGGGACTTGTTATTCTTTAACATATCTCGACGTTTCGATTAGCTTAGGCGTGTGATTTGGATGAGATCGCTTTGCGGACATGTATGAATAGAAAGGCATATCCGAGTGGAGCTCGTGGCACAGTTGCTATTGCGCATATCATTCGATCAGCGAAGTTAAATAACCCTAACCCTAGCCAGTTATTAAATGGGTGACCGCCCGAGTTCCCTCCGTGTCTCGGAGAGCACGTTATAGCCATCGGTCCCGGTTGCCAATTTATCATCTTTGGCAATTGTTACAGGTCAGTCGGAGGCGTAAAATAGTCTGACAACTGGTTTAACTCAGATCACAGATTAAAGGGGTTGCGAAGGTCAGATAGCAGTCGCTTCGTATAAAAATCAGGGGATCAGTCACATCAGGTTGAATCAAGTGCCGACCCCAACAATGCATGGGAGATGATGATCTATGTGAGAGTGAATGTATGAAGTGATATATTTCATTAAAATAGATTGAAAAACTGCAATTACTTAATAGTTCTTGAAACAAATGTGTGAACGTAACCCTAATTAACCGACCACTCCACAAGTGTCACGCGCGTGTTACAGTGTGATCGATCGCGTGTCGGGGACAGATCGACCAATCAATCACGCTTTTTGTGAGCATTGTTTCCGTTCGAACCAATGTTGTCTTTGTCTCGCACAGCATCACAATTCCAAAAATACTCCATCTAGTCTTTTTACTACCGCAATTACAACTGAGGGCTTACTATCATCGTTATACCAGTGACGTTACTAACTTCTTAGCTTTGATTTTTAACGACGTTTAGTTCCATTCGGCTAGATTCAGACCAATCGATTCTATCAGAACAATCGAAACAATTAAAGAATCTCTTGTTTATTTCATTGCCCGAGCGACCCGATGGTTGACTCGATTGATTAAACATATAGCAATCGCGCAACGTTCCATTCACTCCTCTCCCAAATAGAGCACTGTCGTATCCACCGGAGGAAGACAATAATTTTCCAAGCTAGTAATCTCTTTTTGATGTATCTGAGACAATAATCTCCATATATCTCTGACCAGTGCCATCCTTCTTATCCTCTTTATTCTTCACGAAATGCACAAATTCCTTAACTAGGCACATATAGGTTTCTTATGGTGAATTTTAAGCCAATTTACATATATTTTGTGTCAACTTTTTCCACTTAATTTTCAAGAGACACTTTTGTATGAAAAATCTACGGCGTAGTGATGGAATAGGTCGGGAGTAACGGGGAAATATACTCAGTTTCAAATACCAATGATAATTAAACTAACAAGGAATCCAATAAGAGATCAATTCCGCTTGGTAAGTGATCGTGGATCTTCAAAGATGGAAAGGACCATAAAGTTGAGTAACTCAATACGACCCCTACTCCAGTCTCATAAACCAGTCCGGTAAGACCACAAGCTCGCTGTTAGGATGCCCACCTGCTCAGTCCAGCATTAAGTCTCGCAAAATAATTAACCATTAACTCACTCTGAATTTCACCCATAGAGGAATGAGCAAACCTTACCGGATAAGGCGGTCATACGCCATACAGGTGCCGTCATGTGCTATGAGCGCGCACGCGTTAAGAACTTTTTAGCTTTGACGTTTAATTTTAAGGTACTAAAATGAAACGTCAATGCCCGTAAGTTATCAATACGCTCTGCTTAAACCAGGGATGGCAGGTATCTTTGCGATCATAAAGATCTATTATCTTAGGGTTGAATCATGGACTTACAGAAGATTGCATCTTACTTAATTCCTACTAATGTCGTGTCCTGTTCTATGTCAGAAGAAAGTTCTAGCATCAACTGGCTGTTTATAGTTGAGTTCTTCTTATGGATACTCATACCATTTTCAATATGAGAAAGGAAGATTGCAATTTTTTCTTATAACACTGTAAACTTCTCTCTTATTATCTGTAATAATTTTGTCACTTACCTTCACCCAGACATCGCTGTACTTACACAATGAAGGACGAAGAGGGCATATTCCTTACTACATATGCTCTCGCTTCTATTCTCCGAAGGGGTAGGCAGAGGTGTTGTAATAAGAACACCCACTTTTCACCGAAGATGATTAAGTGCCAACTTGACAAAGTAAGGAATATGAAAGGTGAGTCCATCGTTCATATTCCTTATTGAAAAGCCGATAACGCATTTTCAATCCCTCCAGTGTTGCAGATGTTAATGTGCGACGGTGATCACCATCAAATAGTCTGCCCCCTTTTTTTCATGTACAAGTATGGTTACCATATTGGCTCCACGCCATCTTTTCCGTGGAATACTGGCAACTCCGAAAATAACACTACACAATGGTAGCATCATTCGGATCTCCTACAAGGTGTGAACATTCTTCAGTCAGGGAACTTCAAACTTCGAATGACAGATCGACTTGCTAATAAGTTTGTTCCCTTCCTAAAAAAAATTATAATCTATGGTACTCGCTCCCACTTTCATCGCTCAGATGTAACTAGAGCTTTATACTGAAAACCGTAAACCGTTTTACACTTGTCTTGTCCAGATGTGCTTTGGAAAATAGGTTAAAGAGAAAATGTACGGTAGAAACATTTCAAAGTTAATTTTCCCCCGAGTTTGCTGGATTGTTAAAATGTCTATTGTGGTTCGCATCTAATCCTAAATTTGTAAGCAAAATTAAATTTACGCAAGTGCGTTGCTGTATACCAAAAGAGGTAAACATTTAAAGGGGTTGGGGGACCCCAACAATGTAAGAGATAAGACCAGGGAGTTGATGAGATTACTTTCATAGTTTATTCGGTTATTATAACATAAATGGAATCACATATCTCGGCGCAGTCCGTATGCAATTTTAATACAAAAAAATATTATCTTAGTGTTTCCTGGAGCGTCAAGAAAACTAAATTTTTCTATTACAGCCTTATATGCCTAGACTTTCAGCGACGTCGGGGGTAAAAAGCTCCTGAAATTATTATTGTTGTATATAATTCCGGTATCAGAAGTATTAGCCGGAACGAACAGACAGACATACTGATATATATTTTTTTATTATTTTAGTAAATGAGTACCTTAGGTATATACTTTCATATGCAATTAGTGAAAAGCTTTGAAATTACAAAATGACACTTTTGTTTATTTATATGTATGTTTATGTATAGACTGTATATATATATATATATATATATATATATATTCTAGCTAGTGCCCGCAACTTCGCTTGCGCAGGATTCAAATTATCTTAATATTTGGGACAATTCACACAATATCTATATAAATTATTTGTTATGCCTATGTGTTATTCTGATGTATAATTTATAATATGTTTAATGTTTTGGTACTCAGCGTGCCATGGAAAGAGCTATGCTTGGTGTCTCGCTACGAGATCGAATCAGAAATGAGGAGATCCGTAGACGTACTAAGGTGACCGACATAGCCAATCGGGTTAGCAGGCTTAAGTGGCAATGGGCAGGCCACATTGCTCGAAGGACTGATGGCCGCTGGGGCAGTAGAGTTCTCGAGTGGAGACCACGTACCGGCAAACGCAGCGTAGGGCGTCCCCCCGCGAGATGGACGGACGATCTGGTCAAGGCCGCGGGGACCCGCTGGATGCAGGCTGCTTCCAACCGGGTGAGGTGGAAATCATTGGGAGAGGCCTATGTTCAGCAGTGGACGTCCTATGGCTGATATGATGATGATGATGATGATGATGGTATAATCTATTTAGTAAATCGTGAAAGAGTAACAAACATCCATATTTACAAACTTTCGCGTTTATAATATTAATAAGATATCTAAGTAAGCTACTAAATAATAGTGAACATTAACTTGCCATGATATAAAATACTCGTCCAATAAATACAAGTATTAACGTTCAACCCATCGTAAACTCTATCTTTACCGAGAGAAGGTTCAAATTATTGCTTTCCTACTTTAGAGATACTTCTTATTCTGTACTTTATAGCGAAGAAGAGTTAACATTGGAGGTAATTTTAATTCTATTTCTAATAGACTTAAATAGAACTGGCTCACCAAGTTTGTTCGATATATTTATGAAGGGGTTATTTACACTACAAGACTGTCAGAAATCTGAGCTGGTTACCATTTTTTCTCAGAAGGCTTATTTCCGAACCGGTGGTATTTTATCGAGGTTCATCGGTGCCTTATCGGGGCTCACTGAATTAATAATTTTAATTTTTTATTCTCAGACAAAACGACTTTATATTAATTTATCTATATCTAATTTATGTACATCTTAACAGATAAATAAAATTCAATTGTCTGTTTGTAATTCCTAATCAACAGCTTTTACTAAATGGATATGAAAGTGTAGGTAAAAGTTGCTCACTTAAAAAAATATTATTTTGAAAAAATCATATTATCTGTCTGTCTCCGAAATAGCTGGATTTTTATTTTGACCAGGGGGAAACCTTCATAGTCAAGTGACTGACTCTCCCAGGCTGCCTGCCTCTCCCAGGGCGGTCGGGGTATGTGGTATTCTTACCGCACTAAAACTACCCGGTGGCCATCCTCAGTGCTCAGGGAGGACTTCGGGTACTCTGATAGATCGCACCGGTGTCCCCCCACACTTTGCCGGGGCACATCCTTGGGGCAGCTGTATCGCCGCCCCTGGAGACCTCGCTGTGCAAGGCCACATCGCCACCTTCCCGGGCTCGCGGCTCGTTGGTTAAAGCTCCCACCCCGACCACAGCCAGCAGGCCCTCCGGCCCCCTTTTAGTCATCTTTTACGACAGGCATGGGATACCATAAACAAATCCTTAGATCCTAATCCTCCACCCATGTAAATAAATCTGCGCAGGTGAAACTCCGAGGCGCAGCTAGTTTATTATGAAATTGATATTTAAATGAACATACTTTCACATAGCTCTATGTTCAAATGATAGCGAAGTAGTTTCGTGAATTTAAAATCATATTGTGTGCTTGTAAAATATTTTTCATTAAAGGCTGTCTGAAATGTTAACGAAACATAGTGAATAGTTGCCTATTAAAAAGCCTGTAGAGTTCAAATTAATTTTAATTTCCAACAACCATCTCGTTTGAGCCTAGTGGGTGCTTTTCTCTGTAATTAAAATGCATGTGCCGAGAAATTGCTGGCAAATTCTTTCCCGTATTTTACTTTAAGCATATACAAAATGTAGTTTGTATACTGAGTTGGGACATAGTTGCTATCTATCTAAATATATATAACTCAAAGGTGACTGACATAGTGATCTATTAACGCACAGCCCAAACCACTGGACGGATCGGGCTGAAATTTGACATGCAGGTAGGTGTTATGACGTAAGCATCCGCTAAGAAAGGGTTTTGATAAATTCTACCCCCAAGGGGATAACATAGGGGATAAAGTTTAGGCTACTTTTAATAAAAAAATAAGGGTATGCTAGCGCGGGTGTAACCGCGGGGCACAGCTAGTTGCATATATTATTCAAGAAGCTGTACACTATATTACCTGCGTAGATTCGATTTCATGGACGGTCCAAGGTACCTTATTGGTTTTTTCGATAAAGTTAGTCTAAGTTACTCCTTAGAATATTAGCTACATGCAAGTGAAAGTCCATTTAAAATCGGTCAAACCTTTTCGGAGATTAGCCAGAACAAATATTCGGACAGACAGAGAAACATTTTTAAAATTGTTTTATTTTATGTGTGTAGCGAATATAATTTAGTGAAAAGCTGTTAATTTGAAATTACGAACAGACATTCCAATTTTATTTATCTGAATACATTATTAAATTCAAAGAACCTTTTTCATAGATAGTTTATTATGGATTGGCGTTAAGATGGAGCGGTGGTGGCAATTTGATTTGAACAAATTTGTTTGGTTTGATCCAGTCATACTGTAAAGCATTAATACTGTATGTGTGTTAGTTAATTATTTCTTCTTTGAATGCCGGATTCCGTTGATGTTTTAAATAAAGATGGCTTATACCTTCATCACATACATGATAAATCCTTATGAGTGAACACAAATGCAGGGCGCATAAATAAACGGACAAATCCACATAATATCAGCTGCTAAAATAATAACAGAACTAACTTTAATTGAATTCCAGGCGCAATTTTGTAATGGAGTCAAAATGTGAAAATTAATTACAGTTAAAATAGAGTTTTCAATATTTACGAACGAATGTTATTTCGTGAGAGAGTTTAATTAAGTTCAAATAAGTTATACTCAAGGGATTCCGGTGAGTTTTTAGGAAATTAATGCATTTCAGTTGAGTATAGTGGTGCGGCAAAGCGGCACATGAAGTCCTAGGCCCGATCCCCGAGTCGGGAAAAGTATTATTGGGTTTTTCCATTGGTAATTTCCCAGTAGCTGCCCCGAGAGTGGATTCGCCCCCTATTACATGGGAGTTTGAAAGAAATTAGTACTATACACTTAATATTTTGCCAGTTACGTCTGTCGTATGGTACTCTGCCTACCACTTCCGTGAATACAGGCGTGAGCAATGAACATAATGTTTGTATGTATAAATTGAAAACGTTGTCGGAATCTGCTCACTCAAATCATATCATCGAATACAAATAAACATGCTGACGCAATCCCAGAAGGGTCCCCGAAAGGGTAATCAGAGGAGTTGTAACAACAACACCCACATTTCACCGAATATGGTTTAGTGCCAACATGACAGATGGTGAGTCTATCTGGCACTATACATACGTTTTTGAATAAATTCTCAGACATATGCATGTTTCTTCACGATGTTTTCCTTCACCGTATAGCACGTGGTGTGAAATCTCTGCACATAAGTTTTTAGAAACACTCGTCGCTTAAGTAGCAGGCAACTGCTCAAACCCCGAGGTCAAGAAAGTCGTGCTATTAACATTACTTATGACTCACCAACGACTGAACCGATTTGGATGAAAATTTGTGGGGAGGTAGCTTAGAACCATGGGAACAGCTAGTTGTGTATATTCATCAACTGTCGATTCATCTATTTTCGGTTTTGTTTTGTTCAATTACTCAGCTTTGACATCACAATAACGTCACAGAAGTAAGTGTCCAACATTGCCACCTCAACTCATCATCTCCCCTGGCCTTATCCCATACATTGTTGGGGTCGGCACTTGATTCAACCGGATGTGGCTGATCACCTGATTTTTATACGAAGCGACTGCCATCTGACCTTCGCAACCCCTTTAATGAGGAAAATCTGTGATCTGGGTTAAACCAGTTGTCAGACTATTTTAGGCCTCCGACTGACTGAAGATGATAAATTGCCACCTCCAAACTAAAGTCTATTTTTTTTTCTTCAGTGTCAGAATATCACCCGTAGAACACTGTAACGCCAAAGTTCATTAAGTAATCCGATTGTATGATAATCCTCGCACCATGGGGGCGAAACCATAGCCCTCTAACAGCAATATAAACTATTGTATTTTCTAAAGTTCCACTGTCTCTTGGTTCGCAAACAGTCTGTGTTTGTTCAGGATAGGGTGACAACGACATTTGTTATCGACACTGTGAATGAAACGGAACTATATTATATTTACTTTAAACCATGATCAAGCACCCTATGTCTGTCCTCAAAGAAGCTTTGACTTAATTTTTTATTAAAATATGTTTATATTTTAGCATTGCAATAATATAGTCAGTTTTTTGACCCATTGTAGAAGCCGTGGTGGCCTTGAGGATTGAGCAGTCGCCTGCTACGCAAGCGACGCAAGTTCGAATCCCAGCGGGGCCTGTACCAATGAGTTTTTCTAAAAAACTTATGTACAGTGATTTCACACTATGTGCTTTACGGTGAAGGAAAACATCGTGAGGAAACCTGCATATTTCTGAGAAGTAATTCAATGACGTATGTATAGTGTCTGAGACGGCGATGGACTTATCATCTGTCACGTTGGCACTAAATCATCTTCGCTGAAAAGTGGGTGTTGTGATTACAACACTTCTGCCTACTCCTTCGGGGAATACAGGCGTGAGCATATGTATGTTGTAGCCAACGCTACTTTAGCTACGCTTCAATTTTGGCACTTCTGGAAAGACGTGCAGAATTATTTTTTTAAAAATTGTTTGGATAAATATCATCTATAAACCATAGAGTTGCTCTACCAACTGAGCTACTCGTGACCAACCGTATGCGTCCAACCCTTGCTGAGTGCCTAGTGCGAGTTTTTCACTGCCGTCGCCACAAGTCATCGCGTCGACGTAAACGCAGATTTGTATAGGATCGAAACAGCGCCGTCTGTCGGCCTAAAGATGACACTATTGTGAGCCCATATAAATCTGCGTTTACGTCGACGCGATGACTTGAGACGGCGATATCAAGAAAAATACTACTTGGTGCGGTGCAGACCTTGGTTAGTTTGAATAAAACATCGTACTTTTTCGCAGTCCTGGTATTTAATGGTTCGACCACAGTCCAAAAAAATATGCTTGCTATATAGATTACGAAAAGAGACTTTCAAAAGCGCGATCTAAAAAGATATAACGTCATCTTGTGATAAATAGTAAAACTAACTTGGTGAAGAGTATAGTACGTTTAAAACTTACTTTCTTTCATTGTTATTGTATATAGTAAATTAAACTAATTCCAACTTGACATATTATAATGGTGACCCTATCAAGCCTCTAGTGATTCTATTCTGCTCGAAATGTCGACGAACTCTAAAATAAATAAGGGTTCTGTTACAAACACAAACAGAACAATGCCAAAGGACTTTGGTACGTACGTATATAGACCAGTTTGGTTCCGATAAGTTTCCATCCGGTTATCCGGCGGTAGGCAGAAGAGCAGCAATAGAGGCAATTGCTGCTCTTCTGCCTACCGCTACTGAACAAATACCCCCTTATTACTATAAATACATACATAATTGTAATATCAAAACCCACTTTTCACCGAAGATAATAAAGTGCAAAGTTACAGATGGTGGATCTATCACCGTCTCGCTTCTGTTTACCCCGTCGGAGACCCTTCTGGGAAGGCATGAGCATATTTACTTTTATTGATATTTATCAAACTTTTCAGAGTTTTTTTGCAAACTGCACCTACACATAGGACTTCTATCTTGACAGTCACTACCTATCTAGGTGTAAACTAGGTGTAAAGTTACCGGGTAGTTGCTGTAAATCATTGAAGAGTTTCGTTGTTTAAAAGTTAATTGATAAGGGTGCCATTGTTATCTAAAAATGTAAGTGGATTAATGTTACACCGCAAAGTTTAAGGTGAAAATAACGAGAGTAGGTATGTCTGAGAAGAAATCTAAAAACGTACATATTAAGTCTGATTCAGGGCAATATATTTTTAAATAGATGCATATTTATAGGAGCATGAATACAACCGTTACATTTATTACCCGTCTGACATTTCTGAATTTTTATCTTGCTCTGCAAAATATGAAAAATATAAAATTATATTTAAATTTAGCTCAAACTTAATTTGTGAGTGCGCGTGAAAATACGAGTATATTTTTATTTTAGGTATTCAGTTGCTAGCTTTCTCTAAAGCCTGACCTGTTTAAGCTTCGAGAAAACTTAAGCAGGAAAATGAAGGAAGGAGCTTATTTTGCAGTTTGGTAGATTAGGTTAGACAGAATTAAAAGCTAAAATTTGCACTAATGTGTAAAGATTTCATATTTAGATATCGATTAGTTCTGACAATATACATACATATGCTCACGCCTATATTCCCCGAAGGGGTAGGCAGAAGTGTTGTAATCACAACACCCACTTTTCACCGAAGATGATTAGGTGCCAACGTGACAGATGGTGAGTCCATCGCCGTCTCAGACACTTTACATACGTCATTGAATTGCTTCTCAGAAATATGCAGGTTTCCTCACGATGTTTTCCTTCACCGTAAAGCACCTGGTGTGAAATCACTATACATAAGTTTTTTAGAAAAACTCATTGGTACAAGCCCCGCTGGGATTCGAACTTGCGTCACTTGCGTAGCAGGCGACTGCTCAAACCTCAAGGCCACCACGGCTTCTGACAATATTTACTCTAGTATTTATTTTCAACTAGCTGTGCTCTGCGGTTTCACCCGTGTAGACTTCATTTCATGGGTGGCAGCGAGCCCCTACTTATTTTTTTAAATTAAAAGTAGTCTATGTTACTCCTTGTAAAATCGGTCCAGGCGTTTCAGGGATTAGCCGAAACAAACAGACCGACGGACAGACAGAAAATAATTTCAAACTTAGTTTTTTTCTTTTCAGTACCTTATATATATTCATATGCGTTTAGTGATAAGCTGCTATTTAGGAATAATATATTTTGGAATTACAGACACTTTTACACTTCAATTTTATCTATCTGTAGATACATATAGTATAGATATAGATGACCGAAGAAAAAGGTATTCAAGGTATAGCTTTGATTACTAATGTAATATTTATGTATGTATATGTACAGACGACCTCGGCAAAGAGACAATGGGCTTGTGTGCGTAGAGCGTTACTCCGTCCTATAATTCTAGGTAAAAAATCAGTTGTAGTAGTAGGAATATAGGCGTATAAGTAAATAATATCTGGTAGACTGAGCTGTCCTTGGTTTCTTCTTCATACAAAAAAATGGAAAAAAAAATCCGGTGAACGTCACTCTCGAACCGGGGTACTCTAGTTTCGTTATCGCCCCAGCTGGAAGCCTCACCTTTGAGCTACCATAACTTGACAGATGTCGGCAAAATTTTTCTGTCGTATTGTAATGATATTTTATGAGTTTTTCAGCGCCTGAAAACACGGTAAAAACGACGTTTTCCATAAATGAAACCTAGCTAGATCTATTTTTTGCCCCTGAAATCCCCTACATGCATTTCATGAAAATCGTTGGAGTCGTTACCGAGATTCCGATTATATATACAAGAATTGCTCGTAAGAGCCGTGGTGGCCTCGGGGTTAGAGCAGTCGCCTGCTACGCAAGCGACGCAAGTTCGAATCTCAGCGGGGCCTGTACCAATGAGATTTTCTAAAAAAACTTATGAACAGTGATTTCACACCACGTGCTTTACGGTGAAGGAAAACATCGTGAAGAAACCTGCATATTTCTGAGAAGTAATTCAAAGACGTATGTATAGTGCCTCAGACTGCGATAGACTCACCATCTGTCACGTTGGCACTTAATCATCTTCGGTGAAAAGTGGGTGTGATAACAACACCTCTGCCTACCCCTTCAGGGAATACAGGCGTGAGCATATGTATGTATGTATGTATGAATTGCTCGTTTAAAGATATAAGATACTATGCATGTAATTAGTTACAGATATGCCTGGTACTGTGGCGTATCAATTAATTTGAACAGTGAAAGGCACAGACACTCGCGTATTTCGCTCGGTGGACCGTCAATTTACACAACACTGATTTACAGACACTGCGTATCTCGCATTGTTGTATTTGACTGTACTTGTATAGGGTGTGACCATGTTACTATCATGTTTTATGAGTGAATAATTAGCTCATAATATGTTGCAAATGACAGTAGACTGCTGAGGACTGGGATCATGGAAAAGGAAGGGTGTACTTGGCCAGCAGTTACCACATATTAATAATAATTTAGTAATTACAGTAAAATATTTTCAAATATTAATATTATAGTCTATGTTACTAATCTATACATCTATCTTCTATATATCTACATCTTTAAATCTATATGTGTACTTAAATATAATAAAATTGAAGTGTCTGTTTGTAATTCCCAAATACAACTTTTTTATATACAGTTCTGACATAAAAAAAAAACAATTTTTAATTGTTTCCTATCTGTCCGTTGGTCTGTTTATTCCGGGTAATCTCCGAAACGGCTGGACCAATTTTAACGAGACTTTCACTGGCAGATAGGAATTACCTTTACGCGGGTAAAACCGCAAATAGTTACTTAATTAAGTAAATTATTTAAAAATGAGTAGCCTGCAACATTAGCGATGCAAAGACCGCCCTGTGTCTCTCAGAAAAAATACAAAGACCAAATATATAGTAGTGCTTGAGATAGTGATTGCGAGGGAATTTTCCCCACTTAGTCTTCGGTGAAATGTGGGTGTGACTCCACCCCTTCGAGGTACCTTCTGGAAAGATATGAGCTTATGTATAATGTATAATAATTAATGATGTATAATATCGAAATAGGATCCTCCTGTATCTCATGCCGATTATCTGCGTATGAACTGATTAGGGACGACGGTTTAATTGGATTGTTTATTGTATTATTACATTATTACTACGTAGTTTATAGTTAAGGGATTAATATTAATATATTATACATATACTTACATACATACAGATAAATAAAATTTAAGTGTCTGTGAGTAAACAGCTTTTCATTATCCGGATAGGCCGGATCGATTTCCACGGTACTTTCAGTGACAGATAGCTAATGTTATAAGGAGTAACGTCGGTAAATTTTATTTAAAAAAAAACATTAATGTTCAGCAGGTAGTCCACGAAGATAAATCTACGCGAATGAAACCGCTGGGCACAGCTAGTATTGTAATATAATAGAGTAGTTGAATGCTTGAAGGTAGGATTGGAATTAATGCGTCAGCCGCTAATGGTAAAGGGTATGGTGTAATTGGTAGAAATTTGGCCGGAAGCTCTAGAATTTATAAGAGTATTAAACTTAGATGAACTTTTTTGTTATTTATTTATTCCTTTTTTTTCACACCTTATTTTTGAGTATAAATACTCCAGGTAATTTTACAGTCAACCATTGTAGAAAACTTATAATAATTGAGAGTATATGCAACGGTATTTATAGTTTTTATGGAAAAAAAATGTAAAATAAAAATATTTTTTTTTGGGAATTTGCAAATGAGGCGATGAACGAAAGAAATTTATAGAGCGCACGTGAGCGGAAGGGTTGGTAGAGGGCGTCCAAGACAGAACTACTATGACCAAATTAATAGTTCTTTTCTGAATGGTCAAATTCGGAGCACTCGTAACCGAAGTGTACGAAGAGATGCATGTATGTAAGGATCGTAGCATGTGGTAAAAGGTAGTCTCTGCCTACCTTCATGGGATACAGTTGTGAGCATTATGTATGAATGATAAAAATTTTTTTTCAATAATTTATAGAAACGGCTCCAATGAAATAAAAAACAAAAGTTTAATTTTCACATAATGCGTAACCTCCGGTCACTAAAGTGTTCGCATAGTGCCATATTGAACCATATTATGACGTCATAACACAACGCAATGAGAGTACTCCCGCAGTTGGCAACCGACGCAAATTAACTCTATTATTTTTGAATGTATTCCCGTTTGCAACACTGAATTTATTCAGAATAGTATGATGTGAATTATTTGACACTTGCTACAATTAAGTTTTATTTCCATTCGTGACTGTTACAATGCCTAGTAAAATTCACCTTCGGTGGAAAGTAGGTGTTGTTACACCTACTTTCTATACTATCGAAAAACCTGTTTATAGAAAACCTATTACAATAATTGAGCCTCAGGTCAAGCCAGAGACACAGTATAAATGTTAGCTTGTTACAAGCAGTATGGAGTCTAGGAACAAATCGTTCGACATTGTACAGTCGACGATGAAAGTACGAAATAATAAACGGCCGTGGCGTAATTGTCAATACAGTACCCCTAACACGAGTTTGCCACTATTTTTGTAAACTATACTCGCTAGCATCACTCGCAATATTTGTATGAGATATTTTATTTCTTCCCGTCACCGCTAGGTATCGCTACACAATTTCTCATACAAATATTCGACGGAGACGTTAGCGAGTATAGATAACAAAACGGTGGCAAACCCGTGATAGGGGTACAGTAAGGGGAATCACGTCGTGGCTGATCGAATACACATAATTTACGTGTGCGCAATATGATGATGACAATAAATATAGAAGTAAATTCTATAAGCTCTAAGAATGACAACCCTTACGCTCGATTAAGCAAACGTTCTTACTTCAAAAACTTAGTCTTCATTTCCATACAGCTTAGTAAGCTTATATTTATAGTGTGTTTGAGTCTAAGCAAATAATTGACTTCTTATAATAAAGCACTTCACGTCCAATGATGTGGTGGGTAAAGGCGAAAATCCCCAATCACGCAGCGAGTGGAGCGCTAAGCCGGGCTCAGTGGAGCCATTCTTGAAGTGCCAGCTTCATGAGCCGGTTACACACCGGCTTGTTACACTTCAATACATAAGGACGGTGCACACTTACAAGAGACTACCAATTTGAGGATTTATACTTTTTATCGTTTATGGTAAGTGCTATTCGGATTTCAAAATTAGTGTGTTGGAATTATGACAGCTCTTGGTGAGACAACCTTACCTGATTTAATTCGTACATGCATACATACATATGCTCACGCCTGTATTCCCCATAGGGGTAGGCAGAGGTGTTGTAATAACTACACCCACTTTTCACCGAAGATGATTAAGTGCCAACGTGACAGATGGTGAGTCCATCGCCGTTTCAGACACTTTACATACGTCATTAAATGAACTTCTCAGAAATATGCAGATTTCCTCACGATGTTTTCCTTCACCGTAAAACACGTGGTATGAAATCACTGTACATAAGTTTTTTTTAGAAAAACTTATTGGTACAGGCCCCGCTGGGATTCGAACCTGGGTCGCTTGCGTAGTAGGCGACTGCTCAAACCTCAAGGCCACCATGGCTCTCTCCCATTTATTTTTGTATGATGTATTAGTACAAATAAACATATACAAATAAATATTTGAACTCCGAATGAAAGTTTACAACTATTTCTTTCGAAAACAGGCAAATTGTATACAGTTTCTTTATTATTGAATGTGCATAGAAGTAAGAAATTCAGGTCCTGATCATCCTAAGATGGTGGCGAAGTCTTATTGCATGTAGAATATTGATTACCAGGTGTTTAACTGAACCATTGACTGACCTTTCTTCTGTCTGGTGCTGGGTCTGTATCTCCACCTACAGAAGATCGCAGCCAAATAATGTTCCGTATGTAGTACAGTGCTCCATGGAGAGGGGAGGAGTGGATGCTAGTAATGGGACCCTTTGGCCTTAATGCCATGTAAGCATAACCCTTGGAAACTTTATGGGGATTTACAGATTGCAGTAGCGTCGTCTAGCGGTCTAGTAGTTGCAAGCGCTACTGCGAAACACATGGTTCCCGGAATCGTTTAAAATTGTATTGGAATTTTCCATCTGATATCTCCCAGTAGCTATCCAGAGTCTGGATTACTACCCGGTTAGCAATAGGACATGGAACTTATAAAATAACTGATAAAATGTGTACTATAAGTACACTTATGCCCTTCGCGGTATGCAGATGTGATCATGCATAAACATAATGATTAAATCCAGATGTTTTTTCTGAATTTTATATCCATGCAAGCAAAACCATTCCACGATAACTTTGGCTGGCTACGTTATTTTCCGCTCGTGAGCCCACGACACGGATTTCCTACTTACTCCATAATAATAGTTTCATTTCATCGAGTTTGTGTGCACAAGTTATAGACATTGTTGTTGTGTTATAAAGTGTTATTAAATAACTTATTGTGACAGGATGGGATTCTTCAAGAGGGACGTAGAGATTTCTGAGTTGACCCGTGGGGTCTTACTATCAGCGGCTTAAGCAATGCGTATTAAGAACTCAATATATCTCAAAAAGAAAAAAATATTTTGAAGACTAAAATGCTAGAGCCGAGAGTGGTGGCTTTGAGGTTTGAGCAGTCGCCTGCTACGCAAGCGATGCAAGTTCGAATCCCAGTGGGGCCTGTACCAATGAGTTTTTCTAAAAAACTTATATACGGTGATTTCACACCAAGTGCTTTACGGTGAAGGAAAACATCGTGAGGAAACCTGCATATTTCTGAGAAGTGATTCAATGACGTATGTAAAGTGTCTGATACGGCGATGGACTCACCATCTGTCACGTTGGCACTTAATCATCTTCGGTGAAAAGTGGGTGTTGTGATTACAACACCTCTGCCTACCCCTTCGGGGAATACAGGCGTGAGCATATGTATGTATGTACTAAAATACAAGGAAATTCTTAATTCGCTCTGCTTAATCCGATGATGGTAGGCCCCATGGCATGGCAAGTTTCTATAAATATATAAATAACCACTATTATAAACAGTGGTAACAACAACACTTACTTTTCACCGATGACGATTAAGTATGAACGTGAGAGAGTGAGTTCATCGCCATCTCGGGCATTATACATACGTCTTTGTATTTACTTCTGCAGGTTTCTTCACAATTTTTTCCTTCACCGTAAAGCACGTGGTGTGATATAACTGCAGATAAGTTTTTAGAAAAACTCATTGCTACAGGCCCCGCTGGGACTCGAACTTGATTATGGCCTGATACACTTTCTTTAACTTTATTTAAAAGAGGAGCTCGTTGCACAGTTGCTATTGCGCATATCATTCGATCAGCGAAGTTAAGCAGCCCTACCCGACCCGACCGAGTTCCCTCCGTGCCTCGGGGAGCACGTTAAGCCGTCGGTCTCGGTTGCCAATTTATCATCTTTGGTAATCGTTACAGGTCAGTCGGAGGCCTAAAATAGCCTGACAACTGGTTCAACCCAGATTACAGATTTTACTCGTTAAAGGGGTTGCGAAGGTCAGATGGCAGTCGCTTCGTATAAAAATCAGGTGATCAGCCACATCGGGTTGAATCAAGGGCCGACCCCAACAATGTATGGGATAAGGCCGGGGTGATGATGATGACACTTTCTTTAACAATCTTAGTGTAGTTCTATACTATAACACATTTCCTCTATATTTTATTAGGTGTAGTTCCTTTTCTGTGAGTAAAAATTTTTAGACACCCAGTTTTAAGAACGCATGTTCAAACGAAAAGAGGAATTTTCAGTTGAGCGGATTTTTTTGTAGCTAAATTTCCATTCCGTTTCGAATGGCGCGTTGAAAATTAAAATTCAAATACCTATTAATTAGGTTGATCGTTGTATACAAGAGAAAACATCCCTTAAGTATGATAATTAATTAGGTACAATGTTTGATCGAGTAAAAAGGTACATAATTATTCAATTACCCTTTGATCTTAACGAAACCTCCGAGAGAGTTCCTTTGAGTTCACAACGTTGTAGGTGTATTATATTGTTAAAAAAATTTTTACATCGTCAAAAATATTATACACTTCAAAGTGTGATTTATTCTGAATTCGTGAGTAATACGAACAAACCCCGTATTACAAAACACAGTTTAAACGAAGACTAGACTGAGCTCGGGCTAAAACTATGTAGATAAGGGGTAACCAGAGGTGTTGTAATAACAAGACCCACTTTTCACCAAAAATAATTAAGTGCCAACGTGACAGATGGTGAGTCCATCGCCGTCTCAGACACTTTACATACGTCTTTGAATTACTTCTCAGAAATATGTAGGTTTCCTCACGATGTTTCCTCACTGCACATAAGTTTTTAGAAAAACTTATTGGTACAAACCACTGGGATTCGAACTTGCGTCACTTGCGTAGCAGGCGATTACTTAAACCACGGCCAAAACGGCTGAAAAACTGTCTCGTTTTAAATCAGCATCACGGATACGGATTTAAAAAGAGATCGACATAGTTTTGTCCGAGTATGGTCTAGTTTTTATCGAAACCCTGTTTTATAATCAGTGGGATAAGGTTTAGAATTCGTGCAGGTATTTGAAAACCAAGAAAATACAAAGGATGTCCATAATTCCTTGTTTAAAAATGTCCGCCATTACAATGGTCTGCGGTGGTCGCAATAAATGGAATTTATCGCGTCAGGTATACGATCAGTAAGATTTGTCGTCAGACTGTGATTTCCCCTGGGCACCCTGTGTTTAGTGATTGTTCAGACACCTTTATTTCGAATCGTTCGATTGATTATTCAGTCGCTTTTGGTTTTTTTTTATTTTTGCAATATTGATTTTGTTCGCGACTTCATGCCAGTGTGTCGTTTCTTGAAAAAGAAGGCTTTATTCACACGTAGTCAAAGTCAAAGTCAAAAATATCTTTATTCGATCAGACTTTTCACAAAGTGCTTTCAAATCGTCTGAATGACATAATTGAACAGGATTATACACGCTACCGCCAGGTTCGGAAGGTTGCTTTTACTGAGAAGAACCTGGCAAGAAACTCATTGATCACTCTTTTCAAAAATATTATAAAATTTTAGGAATACAAAATAAATCACTTAAGAAACATAAGTTCTACTTATAAACATAAATACATATGCTCACGCCTGTATTCCCCGAAGGAGTAGGCAGAAGTGTTGTAACAACACCCACTTTTCAAAGAGGATGATTAAGTGCCAACGTGACAGATGGTGATTCTATCACCGTCTGTCACGTTGAAACTTCTCAAGCATATGAAGGTTTCCTCACGATATTTTCTTTCACCGTAAAGCACGTGATGTGAAATCACTGTACATAAGTATTACTCATTGGCACATGCCCCGCTGGGATTTGAACTAACATCACTTGCGTAGCAGGCGACTGCTCAAATCTCACGGTCTCCATGGCTCCTTATTCATGCGTCTTTGAATTTCTTCAAGGTCAAAGTCAAAGTCAAAAACATCTTTATTCGATTAGACTTTTTACAAAGTACTTTCAAATCGTCATACATTATACTCACGCTTGCTATTCCCCGAAGTGGTAGGCAGAAGTGTGATTAAGTAGAGTATGATATCCAGATTCCGAGTTCATACTAGGAAATTACAGATGGATCGAACTGGGGACCGAACTACAGGATCTCGTATTCCATAGGAGCGTTAACGACTACTAGAGCAATGAAGTATTTTTTTCTTCTCAGACATTATGCAGGGCTTATTATGAAGTTTTCCATAACTGTAAATCTCGAAGTGCGAAAATCTCAGACTGGATTTTTTTTAAATATCTTATTTTCACACTTGTTTGAGGTTAGAACTTGTTTCGCTATCCTGGTAAGCGACTAATCAAACCACTCGTCATCGTACTTTTATAAGCCGCTCCATGCACGCTCGTCAAACTTAATGCATGTAAAGCATTTCGTTACAGCCGTATATCAAGCGGTGTTACATCTGAAATTTATGTCCAATATCGAATATTTTCCGCTTTTAAACAAAATATAGCTTCACGGCAGTAACTCCATTTTTATTATCAACTGTCGTAATTTTACCCTGCTTTGTTTTGTTTTCATAAAAACATACAACAAAATACATTTAAAGGGACTTCGCTCCTCTCAGCTTGACTTTCCATTTTCCTATACTATAATCAACGGTACAATATGGCGTGGATTATCGGGCGAGGATGTGGTATTAAAATGAAATACGATTACAATACGATAACTCTGTTCTAATCATTATTTTAACACTATTACGATTATAAAATTACAAGGGATTGATTAAACGATTCCCGATTGAAACTATGGCGTCCGCCGAACACTTGGATGCGTGCGCGCTCCACTGACTCAATCAATCGAATGACAGCTCGGAAAATAAGATGGCCGCCCTTCCAGTGCTCGACGTTACGTCAAAGTGACAACTCTGTTTCGTTCGGGAATTTCAAATCATAGCGACTCATTAGTTTTTGGTGGACGATTTCCGCTGCGCCGTCACATTTATGTAATATTGTTTATGTTCTTTTTCAACAAATTGATTCCTTTTCATTTTAATTTGATCAATCAATCAATTATCATCATCATCCTCCTGCCCTTTTCCCATGTTATTTGTGGTCGGCGCAATGTGTTCTTCTCTTCCATTCTCTATCAGCCGTGATATCTGTATTCACTCCTACTTTAGCCAAATCATCTTTCACACAATCCATCCGTCAATCAATAAATTATATCGTTAATAATTCAGATTTAATAAAAGTGACTGTATTAATAAAACCTGCTTCAAAAGAAGAATATAAAAGCATATGAAATAAATTGGGGACGTTTGAAGTTGGTTCTCAATGTAGAATCAAACTCGGTATCAAACACCAACTTCAAAAGTAAGTAAGTACCAAATTTATTGCACATAATTATTTTTTTCTGTACCAATGAGTTTTTCTAAAAACTTATGTACAGTGATTTCACACCACGTGCCCTATGCTGAAAGAAAACATCGTGAGGAAACCTGCATATTTCTGAGAAGTAATTCAATGACGTATTTAAAGTGTCTGAAACGGCGATGGACTCACCATCTGTCACGTTGGCACTTAATCATCTTCGGTGAAAAGTGGGCGTTGTGATTACGACACCTCTGCCTACCCCTTCGGGGAATATAGGCGTGAGCATATGTACGTTTTTACAATTAATTACATCAATTAACAATGGGCACATGTCATAAAAGATAAGAAGAAAATTATAGATGAAACACAGACAGTTCCAAAATTCAAACAGGGGCCCAACCATGAGCTCTTATCCCAATGTTTCTTCAGCTGTGTGACAGTGACAGATGTATACACGTCAAATACATCTGTCTCATAAGAGGTCAGGGTAAGGCTCCAGATCTTCTGCCTCCCGTGGTGACCTCTCTTTCTTTTATTCCGTGATTCCCCTAAGTGGTCCATTGAGAAAACTATTAAGCGTGTGAGTACGTAGAAGGCTCAATGGCTGTATCGCATCGTGAGCCTTACTCAACGAGACACCCTCGTAGACAAAACTCATGCAGATTTCAATACAATTTGCCTACAGATAGGAAACAGGGCAACCTCTATGACTATGAACAGTCGAAGAATCGGCAAATATACAAATAAAATATATACCAATTAAACATAGTAGATCGAATGAAAAGTTGTGTGCTAGCTGAAACTTCAAGAATGGCTCGAATGAGCCCGTCTTAGCGCTCCACTCGTCACGTGATTGAGGATTTTTGCCATTACCCACCACATTATTAGACGTGAAATGCTTTATAATTAGAAATCATTTTATAGTCCTTTTATCCTGTTCAATTATGCTGATATGAAGATGTATACGCGATCGAACACGACGAGACACCCCTTACTGACATTACGCCGGGGTCAATGATTTAAAAATGATTATGTGTTTATCTATTATATTTAAAAAAAAATATGCTCACGCCATCCCAGAAAAGTCCTCGAAGGAGTCATATGATAAGGCGCCAACGGGACTCAGGCACTATACATACTTCTCAAACATATGCCAGGTTTCCTCAAAATGATTTCCTTCACTGTAAAGTGAAATTACTGCACTTAAGTTTTTAGATTAACTTTGGTGCAGACCGCTGGGACTCCAACTTGGATATCAGGCGACTGCTCAAACCCTACAGCGACCACGAAACTATATTTATAAGTCTGTGAATTATTATACTCAAGTTCATAGTTAGCGCGGTCACTTCAGTTCGTCCATGCGTACGTTCCTCAATCTCACGTGAATCGCGACAATACCCAATCGGCCCCCCGTAAATCCGGACTGAACCGGTCCGTACCGGATCATATAACCCTTGATCAGCACTATCGCCGGACCGTATCGGTTTATTTCGATACATTCCGGCCGTCCAATTCTGCTTATTTACAAATGCGACCTCTATGGAACCATTCGATTCCGAGATGCGAAATCATAATTGCGATATCCCCGATCAGCTCATATCGATTTGGATTTGATGTATCGATTCGGATATGATTGGATTATGTATTAGTGATTTTTATTATAATTAAGTACAGTGATTAACTAGGATTTAGTGTTTCAATGATGAAGGTAGAGTGGATTATATATACTGTTGGCATTCACGTCATACTTGTAAGGGCTGGTCATATCCAGCCTTACAATTTGTATTAACTATCCGTGTGGCTAAGGGTTATATAATTTAATTTTTTATTGGCTTTTGAGCGTTGGGCATAATATGTAGGCTTATATGTTCACTAACGGATATCACGCGATTTCACCCGCGTAGTATCCGTTCCCATGGGAGTACAGGAATAAAATAAAATTTATATTTCTCGCTGATAATGTAGCTATTCATTGCTGAAAGAGTTTTTCAAATCGGTCTAGTACTTTTTGAGCGAATTCGTTACAAACAAACTTACATTTTTATAATATTAGCGGCTGAATTAATTTCTGGTTCTTCTCAGTCTAAATAACCTTCCGAACCCAGTAGCATTCATAATACCCGATCATGTTATATTGATGATTTGAAAAAATACTTTGTGACGAAGTTGAATGAGTGGGTAGGTCTACCTCGTTGGTCTAGTGGTAGCTAGTGATACTGCGGAACGCAAGATCTTGGGGTCAATCTCTGGGAAAAGTATTATAGGACTAATCTATACATCTCTATACAGATAAATAAAATTGAAGTGTCTGTTTGTAATACCAACAGCTTGTCATTCAATGGATATGAAAGTATTTAGGGTAATGACATCAAAACACCAATTTCTAAAAAAAATCTGTCTGTCTGTCCGTCTGCTTACTGACAGATAGCTGATGCTTCAAGGAGTAACTTAGGATACCGCAAAAATTAAATTTACGCGGATGAAACCGCGGGCCACTGCTTGTTGTAAATGAAAAAAAAAATGTTCTGATCAGCTGAAATTATTTAAGATAGCCTCATAACTAAATCACATTTAATTAATGTTGAATTTTGATTGATGCTAAGTTATGTCGCTTGGGAATAGAATTGATCGTCTCTATAAACTTTATATTGCTTGAAACATCTTTAAGATTAACAGTGAATGAATTCGTAAATCTTCTAAGAAATTTACGTAAAGTTTGACAATTTTAATTAAAAGGAATAAAAGTACTCAGCAAGTTCAGGCAAAATCAATGAGGTCTAGAAAAATAATTGTAGTTTCTATAGTCCTCTTAAAATACCTGTTTTAAGGTCACTGGGTTTCTTACTTGCGTCACTTGCGTCGCAAGCGACTACTAAACCCCACGGCCATCACGACTTACATGTATGCACTAGCCGCGCCTTGCGGCTTTTAAATAAAAGTAGGCTAATTTACTCCTTGCAATATTAGCTCTGCCAGTGAAATGTACAATTATTTTTTATGAGGGTTCCGTATACACATCCATATGTATTTAGTGAAAAGCTGCTATTTTTTTATTACAAACTGACGCTTTAAATTTATTTATCTGTATAAATACAGTTGTACAGATAAGTATGCAAGTAGAATACTGAACGTACGCGACTACCATCGGTAAAGGAGGTTACCTACATACGTTGGTCTCGAGGGTAAGTTCCGCCGGACGCGATAATTCCAGCCTCTTTGTTGAACTCCGCGACAAACAGACCGACAAAATGACTCTCATTAAACGCTGAGCATTCACATAAAGGATGGGAGACATTTGGGGAAAGCACTTGGGTTTTGCTTGGGTAATCGAGTGTTATACTAAAAACGTGTATGTATGATGAAGAAAAAAGAGCAGTCGTGGCCTTGAGGTTCGAGCAGTCGCCTGCTACGCAAGCGACGCAAGTTCGAATTCCAGCGGGGCCTGTACCAATGAGTTTTTATAAAAAGGTTATGTACAGTGGATGGTGAGTCCATCGCCGTCTCAGGCACTATACATACGTCTTTGAATTACTTCTCAGAAATATGCAGGTTTCCTCACGATGTTTTCCTTCACCGAAAAGCACGTGGTGTGAAATCTCTGTATATAAGTTTTTTAGAAAAACTCATTGGTACAGGCCCCGCTGGTATTCGAACTTGCGTCGTTTGCGTAGCAGGCGACTGCTCAAACCCCGAGGCCACCACGGCTCTCACGGCCAGATATATTCTGTGTCACATTTATCGCTGGAAACGAGCGTCGAGCGGCTGCATGTGGTTGCACCTAAAGTCAATCGTACACACTATGATGTGACACTTGCCTTAAGGTGCAGTCAGGAGGTATCACGCGTTGCTTAAAATAAACAACAACTTAAGCTAAATCAGGAATTTAGATATTCTGTCAACGACAGGGGAATAAATATTTTTATTACTTTTAAAATGTCACAGAGTACAAAGCTGGCAACAAAACTAATTAAAAATAGCAAAAGCAGAAAGTTAAAACAACCAAGATAAATTACAAAGTTTCCTTTTAACGGCCATTTTTTTCGCCCGAACGCTTGTGTCGTGAAATTCTTATTTTTATTTGTATCATTCTATCGCGTTTAATGAGTAACATCGTCTAGACTTTTGCTTGTTGCCGTCTAAGGAGCGCTTGGGGTTTTAAATTGAAGAAAATTATGCTTTATAAATTTCTATAAGTAGTTAAGTGATTATTCACATCATGAGTTTTTTTTTTTAGTAAATCTTGTCTCAGTTTAAATAATAATCTTTACTACATCTGACTATAAGCAATACGGAATTTACGAACAAATTGTACGAAATGGCGTACCCCGAGCTCAGTCGCGCGCATCTATGAAATAATAAGAAGCCCATTCTAGTGCGTGTTTCTCATTGCCGTCACATATCAGCGCATTTTTTCCAGCCAAGGTCTGCTCCAGCTGATTCTGGCTCACAGGCCTAATTTTTTATACAGAGTACATAGTGGGAGTGTCGACGTAAATGCAGATTTATATGGGCTCACAATAGTGCCATCTTTGGGCTGACTGAGGGCGCTGTTTCGGTCCCATACAAATTCGCGTTTACATTGCGGCGACTTGTGACGGCGGCAGTGAAATCTCGCACTAGGCCTGTCCTCTCGCTTCGCTAATAAAAGCGATACAAAATGTATGGGAATTACACGTGTCACATTTATTAGTGCAAGGGCGAGAGAATGTTACATTGTCTAGGCCTACTGCGGTCAAGGGTAGGGTATCACGTCTTAGCCGCGTATACGTCAGTTACGGGTTTAACACGCATTTTGAAATCGAAACTTCCGATCGACAAATAATCATAATAATAATAATAGTTTCCTACCGAATTTTGATTACAGCGGCTAATCTCAACGAGGATTAGCCATGGGCGGCAGGAGATATTATAGTGCACAAGTGTGTGCTCAAATACAGGTGCACTCTTTATTCCCTCACTCTCATAGTCCGATGGGACGGCAATCCGACACGACCGGAGAGAGATCAGGCGCAGGACCATCGGCTTAACGTGCTTTCCGAGGCACGAGGGTGGTGGAAACACCGCCAACTTCCAAACTCCGGGCATTTGTTGTGAATTTCTTGACAGAAAAAGTCAATATCTATTTTTGACCCGACCTGGGAATCAAACCCGGGACCTCGTGATTGGCAGGCAAACTTGATAACCACGAGACCAACGAGAGAGTTATCGACAAATAGACATTACTCTGACAGTAAATATAACACTTTTGGGGTGACTTTGTGTACTTTAAAGCGTGAGTGCTACAATCGAAAGTACGAACGTTCTTATTTCAGAAATATATCATATCTGAGACTGCGATAGGCTCACTTTTATTTTACACTCTATGGCACATTGGCAGTTAAACATCTTCGGATTTTAGTGGGTAATATTATTACAACAGCTCTGCTTACCCCTTCGAGGACCCTTCCAGCGTGTGTATAATTTATTTCCACCACTGGTTACAACTTCTTTCAATACCGTCAGCCATTATGAGAATCCCTGATGGTATACGGTCACATCATCATCATCATCATCATCCTCCTGCCCTTTTCCCATGTTATTTGGGGTCGGCGCAATGTGTTCTTCTCCTCCATTTCTCTCTATCAGCTGTCATATCTGTATTCACTCCCATTCTAGCCACATCATCTTTCTCACAATCCATCCATCGTTTCATAGGTATTCCCTTCCCCTTGTCCATCCACATTCATAAACAAAACTCCTTTGGCAACATTATCCTCATCCCTCCGCATAACATGTCCATACCACGACAAATGTTTATTCTTCAACTTGTCAGTCAGTGGTGCTACTTTCAGACTTCCCCTTATATGGTATACGGTCACCATGGCTGTTATATTCAACCCGGATAAAGTCGCTTGTAATTCGACTCAAGTTTAAGATCCAGACGAAAACCGAAATACTAATATGTTCCTAGGCACGCTATATTAGTACATTTTATTATCTAACAAATTATTTGGAGTGAGTGATAAATATACCAATCCCACTCGCGTGTTACCTATGGTTAGGGGTTTTCCACACTAATACATACTATTACTTTAGTGTAATATTATAAAGGGGAAAGGTTATGTTTTTGTTATGATTTAATTCAAAAACTACTCGACCGACTTTGCTTTAATTGCGCTTACTATATATGTAAGCGTTGGATCCTATTATCATTCCCTACTTTGCTACAAGGATAAATGATAAGTGGATAGACAAAGCGCAAGCCAGACATCAAATAGAAAGTTCATTATAAATATCTTTATTTTATCAGACTTTTGTCTGACAGGATTATTATAGTTATAGTCGGATACAGAAGGTTACTTTAATGGGAATAAAAAAGCAAGAAATTTTATTATTATTTACAATTATTTTGCCGATTACCGCCATTGTATGTTAAAAATATAATCTTCCCCAAAGTATTTTTCATACTTTTTTTCTAGTATGACAACCCCTTTACCTGTATAATGCAACCTTCGTGAGAACAAGGAACAATTCGTGCGATTCGGTCGTGTCGTGAGGCCATTACCCGGTAATATGGATGTAACCGGGAAAACAGTCTTGGACACACCTGTTCGTGCTAATATAGCCTTTATTGCCTTATACGTTGAGGGGATTATGTGTTGTATATACTGTTCAATGATGTGATCAGTTAAAAGGCTTGTGTGGTGAAACTACGTCGTATCTCATGTCCGGTTATCTAACTTCAGAAATAATACCTAATGTATAATTATTATACCCGAGCAACTCGTTGCATAGTTGCTATTGCTGAAGTTAAGTAACCCTAATCCTATCCAGTAATCGGAGAGCACGTTAAGCCGTCGGTCTCGGTTGGAAATTATCTTTGGCAATCGTTACAGGTCAGTCGAAGGCCTAAACTAATCTGACTACTGGTTTAGCCCAGGTCACAGATTTTCCTCGTTAAAGGGGTTACGAAGGTCAGATGGCAGTCGCTTCGTATAGAAATCAGGTGAATCGGGTTGAATCAAGTGCCGACCCCAACAATGTATGGGACAAGGCCAGGGAGATTGATTGATTGTATAATACTATATACACAACGTATATAATCTGTTATTCCATTGAGTTGGGCTACACTTGTATAATTCTATAGCACATTTTATATGCCTGCCTTCACAGCTTTAAAGATTATATTTATATTTTATATAAATTTCTGTATAAATCGTGTAGCGTTTAAACTGAGTAAAAGATCCGCATCCCTTCTTTCTTCATGTGTAAAAACTAATCGGTATTCGTTAGTCTCACTAAGCCCCAAATCAACCTATTGGAACATCTATACAGATAAATAAAATTGAAGTGTCTGTTTGTGATTCCAAAATAATAGGTTTTCATTAAATGCGTATGAAAATATACACGATAATCTACTACATAATTTCATAGGTGGCCCGCGGAGTCCTTATATTTTTATAAATTAGTAGCAGCCTACGTTACTCCTGAAACGTTAGCTATCGGCCAGTGAAAGTCCCATTAAAATAAGTCCAGCCATTTAGGAGATTAGTCAGAACAAACAGACAGAAAGACCTAGAGAGTAAAAAAATTAAAATTAGTTGGTTTATCTATGTCAGTACCGTGAATACTTTCATAGGCATTTAGTGAAAAGGTATAATTTTAAATTATAAACAAACATTTGAATGTTATTTATCTGTATGTATGTATATGTATATGGATAGATTTATTATGTATATGAAAAAGTTTATTTTTCACACAACTACTCAAGTTGTTATACTTACATAAAATAATGGTACAGCTATTATATTATATTAATACGCGGTATAAAATACAGATTGATTGATGCATCCCCATGAGCATTGCGGAGCAGAAAACGCAATGCTTGCAGTGCTTCACCACTAATGTGCCTAATCAATCAATCAAGGCATACGCCTTTGTAACGCCCTTTGTTCTACAGCCCCTATGCATCATTAATTACGTGTCTTTCGCCATCGATGGGGGGTCCAACTTAGCTCCTTGGATCAAGATAGTCTCACACTGTTCCAAAGGATCTTCCTTCCTCGGACGGTCAAGCTGGAGAATGAGATACATGACGTGGGTTTTCAAAGGCGAGTACGCATTGGGTTCTTCAACAAGGGTACATACATACATACATATGCTCACGCCCGTATCCCATGGGGGTAGGCAGAGACCACCGTTTGCCACATGCTACGATCCTTACATACTTCTTTCGCTTCATCCACATTCATGCATCTCTTCATACACTTTCTTCGGTTACGAGTGCTCCGAATTTGACCTTTCTGAAAAATACTTTTAATTTGGTCATAGTAGTTGTTCCTTGGACGCCCTCTACCGACACTTCCGGTCACATTCGCTCTATAAATTTGTTTCGTTAATCGCCTTTCACTCATCATTTCGATACGTCCAAACCATCTCAACATAAAGATGGTGTCCCTGGTGAGAACGTACTAAACTTAGAAGACCACTCACCATCGGTATAGATCTTATTGCAGCAAAATTAATGAATAAGCTTAATTATAGAAGGAATACCTGTGTCCCGCGGTTTCACCTGCGTAGACTTAATTTAATGGGTGACTATTTCGCGGAACCCTATTTTTTTAAAAAAAGGTACTCTTTGTTACAGGAGCCATCTGCTTGTGAAACTCCTGTTAAAATCGGTCCATCCGTTTCTGAGAGTAGCGGGAACAAACAGACATCTATACAATTTATATTTATATGTGGGATAAATATTATAGTCAGGATGAATGCAGATTTTTCATTCCAGACCACATTTGGCTAAAAAACATTTAATTTCGCACCTCGTCGCCTTCTCATTGCGCACAGGAATTGTGAAAAACTCTCAGGTTTAACATGGCGTTTAAAATGAAGAATAATTAGTGCCGTAAATACTTCATTTTATTTTCATGCTAATCACGGATGGAAGTGGGCATACGTAAAAATATTTTGATTAAAGGTTTGATATTTAAAATTACACGTTTAATTTTACTAATGACTAGCGGACGTCACGCGGTTTCACCCGCGTTGTTCCCGTTTTCGTGGGGGGAAGGATATAAAATTAGACTTATAGTAATCGGTGATAATGTAGCAATGGTGATAGATTTTTTTATATTACTAAATTTTGAGGTAATTCGTTACAAACAAACATTTCCTCTTTATAATGTTTCTCCTGGTCTTCTCAAAAAAGTGCTTAAAGGGGTAGGTCTTCAAAAGCACTTTCAAATAAAAATGATTATGTGCCAACGTTACCTGAATCGCCATATCAGGCACTATATACGAGTTTATATTCATCTCAGCCACATGCATATTTCCTCGCGGTATTTCCGTTCACTGTAGCTCGTGTTCTGTCACTGCACTTTTAAAAAACACACCGCATAAGCTGAGATTTGAACTCGGGTATCACGGCTTAGCAAAGTATTACTGAGAGATATATTTTATAAGTAAGATAGAGTATCTGAATTAAAAAGCACTGAATTACAAAGAGCAACCCGCGGCGTTTGCTTTGAAAATGTAAGTATTAAATAAAATAAAACTTAAGCCTTACATTTTCCTGCCATTTTTAAAACCGCAAACAGGCAAAAAGTTCTTTTCAGTCCCCTTTAATGAGGGCCAACGTGAATATATGTAGAGTAAATATTACCACGAGCACTTTGAACTTAGGTGAATATTGAACAAGGAAGATTTTTAATTGTACCCGAATGAAAAAATATCGATGAGGTTATTGTATTGTGTCCATATTGCAAAAGTAAAGTTAGACAAAATACTTACTGTTCATTTAAGTCAAAAATTTATTGAGCGGTCTTCCAAAGGTAAAATGTTTTTTTTAAATAAAATAAGATGAAAATGTGTCATACAAAGTAGAAGACCACGGTCATGCAATAAGAGTTGCTTCACGTTTCTGTTATTACCAAAGTAGGTTTTTACCTAAACCAATAATTTAGATTTAACTGGCATGAACTTGAGGTTAATGCCACACCGATGACGAATTGTATGGAAAAGCGTAGTATTTTATTAGTTATGAAATGACATGAAATTACTTAGAATAGCTACTTTGGGCTGACGCTAACTTTTACCTGTGATTGATCATAGCGTCGGATCAATCATATAAATGAACTAATAAACACTGGAATTTTTTTTTAATCAGACTAGCACTGCCTTGGATTTGCGTGTTCAAGCAAGCAAACGAACTAATATTCACAAGGAAACTCCTCTGCTTTATATATCAGTATAGACTAATATATATATTTTTTTAAAGTTTTGTGCCATACATAGCTCTCAGTATAGATAGACTAATATATATATTTTTTTAAAGTTTTGTGCCATACATAGCTCTATATTTAAATAAATCAATAAACAACCGCAGCAGGTTGGTGCGCATTATACCAACTCTAACCTCGATTTCTCATCCAAACGCATTCTCCGATTTTTTAGCCCAAGTGCATCGTGTCTGTAGTCAAATACAGAGCACTTTGTCTAAGCAGCGTCTGACGGTAGCGGTTTTTACGCTCCTATTTCAAACGACTAATTAAAATGTTAGGATTTACAAAACTGTTATTATTACAAACTTTATAATTGATAAACAAGCACATTCCATTTGAAACAGAAGTTTGGGGATATTGACCAATGATAAACACATCTAACTAATTCGAAAATTACTGCATTTACTATATATCCTTGTGTTAAATAATTATCCACTAATATTATATCAGAAAGAAGGGCTGAATGAGGTTAAAACACTTTAACACATACTGAGATTTTTATATATATTATGTGTGCAAGGTAAATTATCTAATTATGTTTACTTATTAGAAGGGTCACCGAAGGGGTAAGCATACGAGTTGTAACAACAACACTCACATTTCACCGAATATGATTTAATGCCTTTGATTATTTATTAAATCGGTGTATATGATGATCTTCAAACCAATATTCGGTTTGAAGATTGTGGTGATCGAGGTTACGGCGGATAACCTCAACGGGGATAAGCCATAGCTAAGCACAGATGCACTCTATATTCCCTCATATTCAAAGTTCGTGAAAGAGTCGTGGTGGCCTCGGGGTTTGAGCAGTCGCCTGCTACGCAAGCGACGCAAGTTCGAATCCCAGAGGGGCCTGTACCAATGAGTTTTTCTAAAAACTTATGTACCGTGATTTCACACCACGTGCTTTACGGTGAAGGAAAACATCGTGAGTAAACCTTCATATTTCTGAGAAGTAATTCAAAGACGTATGTATAGTGCCTGAGACGGCGATAGACTCACCATCTGTCACGTTGGCACTTAATCAAATTCGGTGAAAAGTGGGTGTTGTTATCAACACCTCTGCCTACCCCTTCGGGGAATACAGGCGTGAGCATATGTATGTATGTATGTATTCAAAGTTCGATGGGACGGCAATCCGACACAACTAGAGAGAGATTAGCCTAGACAAAGTGACTTTCTC
The DNA here is from genome assembly GCA_929442735.1 of Watsonalla binaria. Lineage (NCBI taxonomy): Eukaryota > Metazoa > Arthropoda > Insecta > Lepidoptera > Drepanidae > Watsonalla > Watsonalla binaria. The sequence goes on from OV838932.1 coordinate 8,704,435, forward strand.
TCGCGCTTGCTCTTTTATAAACGATACAAAATATATGTAAATGACATAAATCAGTCACGTGACATATGTCATTTCCGTACATTTCGTATAGTTTCTAGCGAAGCGTGAGGATAATGTTATTTTGTCTGCAGGCCCAGGCGTAGGACCAGCAGCTTAACGTGCTTTCCGAGGCAACACGAGGTGGTAACACGATCAAACTCCGGGCAATTATTGTGAATTACTTGACAGAGGAGTAATTCAAAGACGTTTTTATAGTGCCTGAGACGGCGATAGACTCACCATCTGTCACGTTGGCACTTAATCATCTTCGGTGACAAGTGGGTCTCGGGGAATACAGGCGGGGAATACGTATGTATGTGCTTTACAGAAAAACCCAATATCTATTTTTGCCCCGGTGTAAATTCGCCTGCCGATCATGAGATCCAGGATTGGATTCCCGAGACGGGAGATCATCGGTGTGATAGATAATGAAGAACTTCAGTAGAATGCTACATAAACCACCGTTTTCCAGTTGGGTTATACAAGGGGTCAAATGATCCACGAATGAAATAGATTCCGCTTTTAATGGATGGGGATAACTACTGTTGTCATGCCATAGCGTACTTTTCTCGTAGTTGGTTTAACAAAGCTCAGAATGGACAATGCATCATTTCCTTGGGTAAATGACCTGCTCTTAAAAGGCACTTTGATCACAAAATAAAAACATACAGAATGACGACCTTCATGTATTGACCAACCACCGAAGTACTCGAGCGATGTGAGAAGCTGTCCTTAATTTTACACTTATTTTTGATTTCATAAGTTATTTTTTCTCAAACATATGTACAAGTTACCTCGTAATGTTTTCCTTCACCGCACTTGTGGTGTGACATCAATTTCATTTCAAAAGCATCAAGCACTTTTAGATTAGAACTTGCAAGGTTGCATGACAGGTGACTATTTAAATCACTCGGCCATTGCTTAATTTTCGAAAGTGTCAGCTCTTGTTTTCAAATTAATATGATTAACAAATCCCAATCAGTGCGGATGTCAGCGAGAGGCTTCAAGAGGCATATAATCATATTTTTGTCCACACTTTTTTCGAGGCGTGATGCTCGCGGGAAATCAACGATGCCACGGATGCCTATGATTGAAGAGATGTAGGAATTAAAGAATAGATGTGGTATTTTATGAAAAGTTACCATGTAATGAAGAATTTAATTATATATACAAGGAACAGTGATTAAAACTAATTACAATTAGAAAACTTGGCCCAAATCAATGCTGATTCTCTTAGCGAGAAAAGCCCCAGCCCGCTTGTCACGAGAAGCTTTTACCAGACTACGTGCAACCTCTTTGAAAAGTTGATGAGCATCTGGACCCCAAGGCCCCAGAGTTTAAACCGCAAACGCAGAAATATGTATCCTTGACCAATGCACGCTGTATGTATATGTATGTATGTATAGATTTGACTGATCTGCTACTGGGTCAGTCAAATATAAGTTAAAATACATTACCTACATAAACCACGTAGCCACTAGGGCTTTACCAAGCACCAGGTTGATTTAACGAAACCTGAGTAAGAATTACGCAGCCGATACCTGCCTTGTATTTAATGCTGATTGCTTCCCCAAATAGGGATTAGGCGGCGTAATCTACCCGTTACCGGATTAAGCCGGTATCAACTGGTGTTATCCAGTTTTTCGGACGCTCGTCTAACGAGCCGAGTTCAGAATTAGATGGCGCTATGTTTTCTTAGGGCGTTTATTAGATTTTCGTGGTGTAATGCCTTCAATACCTATTTAGGTAATGTTTTAGCTGGATGAGAGGGTAGCTTAAGATTTTAGGGACGTCATAAAACACCTACTCTACACCAACGATGATCAGTGCCCCAGGTGAAGGTTAATGGTTTCGAAAAATGGTTTATGAGATTATTTCAACTATTCGTGAGAGAAAAGAAATTGAATCGTTTTATTTTTAGTTTTCACGTGAATAACTCTACGTTACCGCTGATTTTTATGTGAAAATAATGTCTTTATATAGTCAACTTTGAACTTCAATTATATTACTCAAAAACGGAAGAAGATATTTTTGTCATTATAATATTATTTGCTTCCTAAAATTATACCTTATTTCATTTTTAACAGCTGTCCTATTTTCACTGACACCCTTTATAGATAGATATATATAGATAAAAACAATAATAATAATTACTATTATGATAATTTATTGCACATCATAAGCCGTGGTGGCCTTGGTGTTAGAGCAGTCGCCTGGCAAGAGCAAGTTCGAATCCCAGCGGGGCCCGTACCAATGAGTTTTTCTAAAAGAAAATTTATGTACAGTGATTTCACACTACGTGCTTTACGGTGAAGGGAAACATCGTGAGGAAACCTGCATATGTCTGGGAAGTAATTCGATGACGTATGTATAGTGCCTGCGACGGCGATGGACTCACCCTCTGCCACGCTGGCACTTGATTATATTCGGTGAAAAGTGGGTGTTGTTGTTACAACATCTCTTCTTACCCCTTCGGGGACCCTTCTGGGATGGCGTGAGCAAATTTTTTTTACGTCGTTTTCATTTAACGTAAAACTTGTGACGTAATACACAGTAAATTTTTTAGCACTATATACTAGTCTTATTTCATCTAAATGATCAAAGTTTAGTTAATAGAAATTATAGTAAAAAAAGTGCGTTTTAAAAATATTACATTACTTATAAAACTGGGAACGAAAACTAATGTCACTTTCCACGATGTTAAGTATAAATAAACGTCATTTTAATAAAGTAGATACACAGTGTTGCCAAGTTAATAAGCCTGCCGCGATTTACGCCGCGGTAATAGTATTAAGGTCTCAGATGTTCGAAATATATTGATATGGTATTTCTATAGAAACTGTTTTAAATCAATTTTTGGGTAAGGCCTTTGAGACTGGATCACATTTCCCCCTCAGAAATATTATTAAATCCAAGGTGGCGTTAGGGACCACGGTTTCGATTCAAAAAACCCTGTTTAGGGAACACTCTAGCAACTGTCTGACTGACATATGCATTTATACAGAAGTACCTATTATGATAATTATATTATCATTGAAATTAGGCTATGAAAGGCGAAGCTTTTGAACTGGAGATTCCGTTGTGTGACCTCTTTTGGTTCTAATTTAAAAGGGGTCACACAAATGTATTTTGTAAAAAACACTTTATTTTAATCATAAATACCATTAACATGATTCGTCTTTTATATTATTTCAAAACTAGTTTTTCTCCACGGTTTTACCCGATTTAGTAGAACTTGGGGGTAGAACTAATCAAAATACTTTCTTAGCAGATGCTTACGTCATAATATCACCTGCATGCCAAATTTTAGCCCGATCCATCCTTTGGTTTGGGCTGTGCGTTGATAGATCACTATGTCAGTCAGTCAGTCACCTTTGAGTTCTATCTATTTAGATATACCAAGACATAAAAGCCGACTCCAATAACCGAGAATATTAATTTCGTAGCTCCGTGTTCGCATACTTAGCCTTAATAGTGGGAAATGCAATACTCAACCACGTCGGTAGATTAAGTTGGATACAGCTCACTGCTAAATTTACACTGCTATAATTTGGTAATACAGTATGTTCATATTTTGATCGTGTTAACTTACAAACATACACATCACGTATTATTATCACGTAGTCCCTCAAAGGGTTAGCAGAGAGAATAATTTTGTCAGTCTGTAAAAAATAAAATAAATATGCTCACGCCATCCCAGAAGGGTCCCCGAAGGGGTAAGCAGAGGTGTTGTATCAACAACACCCACATTTCACCGAATATGATCAAGTGCCAACGTGACATACAGAGCAAGCTGAAAAAAATGCATGATTTAATTCAACTCAGTTCCCGTTCCCCCTTTAAATATTCATCACATTATTTCCTGTGGAATAATTCATTATTGCATTTCGTACACCACTCATAATTTCCTTAATGCGAGCTCATTTCGGAGAGCTCCAAATTGATATCCATCTCGGTGCACTGAATTTTCTTTACGTTTATGGTAATTTATTAAAAGCTTCGTCGCGGATTTAAAGACGCGAGTTTTATTTACCTATCGAATTCATGGAACGGAATACCCCTTATACAAAACATATACTAAGATAGACCTTGGTTTAAAAACAGCTCCATCTCTTTCTGTGATACTGATATAAAAAGGGATGGACATAGTTTTAGTACGAGTTTAAACCATGTTTTGTAAAAAGGGGATAGTGGTTTTTTTATTTCATCTCAGTACAATTTTCCGTGTTTCATTAATAGCTTATTAATGCCGCTTACATTTATAGAACCGACTGACGTGTACTTGGTTTCTTTTCTATTATGATTTCTCACATATGTATGCTGAAAAAAAGTTAGCAGAATCAAAGAAAAAAAAATCTCTAGTTTCGTTACTGCCCCGTAAGATGGAAGTCTCACGCTTGAGCTACCATCACGTGACTGATGTTAGCGAAATTTGCCGTCGTATTGTAATGATATTGTATGAGTTTTTCAGTGCCGGAAAACATGGACAAAACTATTTTTTGCTCCCCCTGAAACCTCCTATACAAAGTTCATCAAAATTGTTAGAGCCGTTTCCGAGATTCAGATTATATATGTTGAAAAGAATTGCTCATTTAAAGGTATTAATAATATAAGCTCGCCTTCTATAACTTGGGACTTAACATAACTGACAAAATTTTGGTATACTGTAATTTCACCTCTGCCTACTCTTTCGGGGAATACAGGCGTGAGTATATTAATGAAAATCATATATTCAGTTAAGGCTCTGGTAAGGCACTTGTGAATCTCAAAGAACTGACCACCTGAGCCGGAAAGCTTAGCTGGAATCATGATTAAGTACCAATAGTTCTAAATAAATAGAGCCGTGGTGGCCTTGAGGTTTGAGCAGTCGCCTGCTACGCAAGCGACGCAAGTTCGAATCCCAGCGGGACCTGAACCAATGAGTATTTCTAAAGAACTTACGTACAGTGATTTCACACCACGTGCTGTATATTACGGTGAAGGAAAACATCGTGAGGAAACCTGCATATTTCTGAAAAGTAATTCAATGAAGTATGTAAAGTGTCTGAGACGGCGATAGACTCACCATCTGTCACGTTGGCACTTAATTATCTTCGGTGAAAAGTGGGTGTTGTGATTACAACACCTCTGCCTACCCCTTTAGGGAATACAGGCGTGAGCATATGTAGTTCTGAATCGGGAAGTATTAAGCTAATTTCAATACCATTAACGAAAAGCATCAAACAAAGTCAATTTCTACAATGCATCTCTTAAAATTTTTTCAAATAAATATCCGAAATTGCATTTCGTAATAGATCTCGTTCAATTTGCACCAAAACTGCAATGAAGAGAAAAATAGCTCTGCAATGTCAAGAGTGCAGAAGCAAAAACGTCTTGCTCTATATAAAAAGGTTTGGCGCACCTGGCTGGCGTCCAGGGGTAGATAACTGTTGATAACTCGAGAAAGCGGGTACATTTTCACACTCCTTTGCTTTTATTACAGTGAATTTTATTTTGATTTTGGCACTGCAAAGGATTGAAAATTTTAAAAGAAAAAATAGATACCAGTGTAGGAGTTCAATTCAAAATTCATAATGTTCTTTTGGTACTAAAGATTTGCAATCACTTTCGCCAATATAAACCCAATCCCAACCAACCTACGTCATTTCAAATCTAATCGGACTGTTCCAATAAGCTTTTCTAAGAACTCACATCACATTATTTACTTATTATAAAAATAGACTTACACAGAGCCTAAGCTTGAAAGTAGCTCCATCCTCCATCTCTTTTTGTGATATGGATTTCGAAAGGGCTGGTTTTAGTTCGAGTTTGGTTTAGTCTATACTCAAACCATGTTTTGTAATATGAGGGTAATTCGTCGTGAATTTAAGAATAAACTCTTGACGGTGTAAATGATGCATTTCTATCCATTTGTCTCTGTCCCGTGCCATCTCTCTGACCTTATACGTCATGACAGACACCTTTTCATTAACTTGTCTCATGTATGTTAGCCGTGGTCTTCCTCTCCCTCGACAATGAAAATGTACTCTAAATTCTCAAGGAAAACAGAGTACTATGGAGAACAATCCAAAATCGAAGGGGAAAGATGATTGGGCACTTTATGCGATATGACAGCTTCTTTAAAAATAGAAGAAAAGGTAGAAGGGAAGAGAAGGAGAAGAAGAGCCAGGAGACCAAGGCCATACATGAGTATTGGTCACGGTATTTATTAAAACCTAAATAAAAAATTATAATAATTGCAAGCAATTAATTGGTAACGATGCAGCAATAAAACTATTATAAACTCCAAATATCACCGGAAAATTATTTCGAACAATTCCCCTGCAAGGAATGGACATCGATTTCTAAAGGGACATCCCTTAGGTACGCGAGAACCAAATTACGTTCACCCGTGACGTGCCTGCTAGTTGCCCTTCTGTGGCGCAAATTTATATAGAAGTGTAGGGGGAGAGTAGGTCTGGAATCTCTGGACACGGTATACATAACAATTGGTCGGTCCCCTTATCTAAAAGGATCATTTTTCACGTCACTGCCGCCGCGGCGAGGTATTTGTCACAACTCCTTCAAGGGTTTTTATGGGCCGGAATGGCTGGTTACCTTTACCTTCGGAATAAAGATTTATAACGCGATTTTTTACGTTTTAAATGTCTTCAGTGTATGGGGTTCTAGTTTTATGGATATTTTTATTGAATTCAAATAAGTATTCGTCTTTTTTTCCGAGTGACCGAATTTTAACCCAAGATAATGAACTCACCGTCTGACTGTCACGTTGGCACTTAATCACGTGATCATGGAAATAACGAATACTAATTGCTATAGTACTCGTTTTTTTGGCCTTACAATCACAACGTTGATACCAGTTGATTAAATTATAACTTATGTACATATACTATTGTAACAGGAGTGCATTAATAAATAATCTTATGATCATGGAGATAAAGAATACTAATTGCTATAGCAAATACTACTCGTTTTTTTGGCTAATTAATACGTATGCGCTTATTTTGTCACTATTACATCTCTAGTAAACCACATAAATACCCGCAGCAACAATGCTTTATCCTAAGTGAGTTCACTCAATCGAGCGAAGTGTATTAGGGCCTCAACTAATTAAGCGTTTGAGCCAACAATCGCCGTGTGTCCGGGCCGATAGCGGGCGGCTTAGCTCCTATACTGAAGGCATGAAATGTAGATGCAACAGAAAGTCCTTCCTCCGAAGCAAAACTACATTATGTTCTGTGAAGAAAGTCAAAAACGTTGATAGAGTCAGGGACGCTGATTCACATAACAAAAAACTTAACGATGTTGTAGCGACTAAGTCGTTGACAGAGTTTTAGTAATGTTTATTTTTATGCTTCTATACATATATTATAAACAGGCAACATTTGTATGTAAGTATGCTTGTATTGAATAGACTCCGAAACTACTGGACCGATTAGAAAAAACTTTCAGCATACATTATCAGCGAGTAGTATAGGTTATAGTTTATCCCTGTACTCCCACGGGAACGCGAACTACGCGGGTGAAACTGCAGGACGTCCGCTAGTTATATATAGATAAAACGGAATAGCTCACGTGAATACCACATTGGGAGAGAATCGAATGACTATAATCTAGCGAAGCGCGATTGCGATTAATCGCGATTTTTTCGATTATTTAAGCATTTCGATGCATCGCAACGAAATGCTTGCATTGTATTCATTAGCAGTCGATGGCAAAGAATTTGTCTCGCTTGTATTGATCGAACATGACGCGATACATCTTGTGGGCTGAAGGTCGGTTCCATTCCGCACTTGTATCCAAACAATCCTATCAATAGAAAACCTATCGATTGTTTCATCGCCAGGACGAGTCGATTGCTGACTCGATGGAATATTTTACTGATTCCGAGTGTTTTTTTACGAATTAGGGCAAAGTTTGTATAGTGCTTGATAATCTGTGCCTACTTCTTTGGTGATCTTTTGGGGCAAGGCGTGGAGTGTCAAATATTCTAAAATTAAGATTAATTTATATACGTAAAGATCAAGGATCAAGTTGGGCTAAAGCAGACAGTAGCTACAGTCGTGGCTCTCTTGTGTATGGGTCACAGTTTTACGCATTTTACTGCCAAGACGAGCATACTATGAGAACTGACCTGCTGTATTTAATCAATTTTGTGGTGAAAGCCTGTCCGGCTGTTTAAAACCGGACAATGTAGTCGGTTACTTGTTAAAATCGGATTAGAGAAATAGTATGGAGTACCTTTACGTCATAGAGTGGACCTCAGTGAAGGTACGTTTAAAGTTTTATAGAATCCTTTGTCTCAGGGATAGTGATCAGAAAAAGCAATTCTATTTTTGAAATGTTACGTCTGAGACGGCGATGGACTCACCATCTGTCACGTTGGCACTTAATCATCTTCGGTGAAAAGTTGGTGTTGTGATTACAACACCTCTGCTTACCCCTTCGGGGAATACAGGCGTGAGCATATGCATGTATGTACTTATAACTTGGGAATTAGGGCCAAATTCTAAGCTAGGGACTGTACTTCCAGCTTACAGATCAAGTGTAAAGTATTCTCCAAAAAACTTGGTTTTATGGGATTATTTCATAATTGATAAAAGAAAAGATGGCATAATAAATGTAGTTAGATTTGTGTATATAGTCATGTGTATACATAGCAACTGACTTATATGCTTTGAGAGTAAATTACAGCAAGACGGAACAACATTTATATTTTATTGTATTTTTATTTCCTTCTTAGTATACACCGTACCTCTTTTACAACTTTCTTAGATGTTTCTATGTCTCAAGCTTGCTCATATATATTAGGTATGCACCAATACCATCTGTAATAACTTAGATATGAAGGGTAGGTATCTGTTGATTCAGCCACTCGGGCTGGCGCTCGTTCAAACAATGTGACCAATTTATATCTTAAAATTACAGTATCATTCTCAGCTTTGTATCCTTCTTTCTATCTATACATCTATAAATAAAATTTAAGTATCTGTTTATAATTCCAAAATAACAGGTTTCCATTAAATGTATATAAGTTACTTACTGAAATTATGCCCTCAGCTACGCTCAAAAACTGAAATGGAAATGGGCAGGCCACATAGCGAGGCTTAAAGATAAACGATGGACCTACAATACCACCAAATGGAAAGGACCTCAAGGAAAGAGAAGGAGAGGAAGACCCTATACTTGGTGGGAAGACGAGATCGTGAAAGCTGCTGGCGCTAACTGGCGGGACACAGCACAATACAGAGAGATGTGGGCATCTCTGGAGAGGCCTTTACCCAATCTGGGGACCTCGCTTAAAATAAGCCGTTATTAATTTAGCATGATCAAATAAAGGCTTTTTTTTTAAATATTATTTGCTGAAAAGAAAATACCAATTTTAAATATTTTTCTTTTATTCTCTGTCTGTCTGTCGGTTCCGACTAATCTCCGAAACGGCCGGACTGGTAGATGGTATATAAAAAAACATTAGGGTTCCCCGGGTCACCCATGAAATTAAGTCTACGCGGGTGAAACTGCGGGACACAGCTAGTATACAATAAAATTGTCAGAGATAGTGCGTTTGTTTTAAATATATTTTTAAGAACTAATAGTGATTTTTTATTGTTTTCGTATCGATTTGAACATAAAACTATTTATTATAAATTTTGTCATTCTTGCTCATATATTATGCATTTATGAAAGTACTAGCTGTGCCCTGTGGTTTCACTCGCGTACATTTAATTCAATTCCCGCTGAACCCTATATGTTTTTTAAATTAAAGTAGCCTAAGTTACTCTTTGTAACTTTAGCTATCTGCAAGTGAAGTCCCGTTAAAGTCGCTTTAGATATTACCCGGAACAAACATACAGAAAGACACACAGAGAAAAAAATGGTTTTTCTATGTCTGTACCGTGTATACTTTTATACGCATTTAGTGAAAAGCTGAAATTTTGGAATTAAAAACAGACACTTCGATTTTATTTATCTGTATGTAATAGTTATAGATGTATATCCTAAGTAGCGCTTTCTTTTTTTTTTTTTGTTGACTAGGGGGAAACCTTCAAAAGGTCCCCGACCGCCCTGGGAGAGGCAGATCGGGGATATGTGGGATTCTTACCGCACTAAAACCCCCCGGTGGCCGTCCTCAGTGCTCAGGGGGGACTCCGGGTACTCTGATAGAACGCACCGGTGTCCCCCCACACTTTGCCGGGGCACATCCCTGGGGCAGCTGTAGGGCCGCCCCTGGAGACCTCGCTGTGCAAGGCAGCGCGAGCCACATCGCGCTGCCACCTTCCCGGGCCCGCGCCGGTGGTCAAAGCTCCCACCCCGACTTTCTACCTCAACATGACCTCTGGGTCAAGTACCCTTCAAACCGATGTGTATTAAGATCGAAAGGTACATTTGATATGCAATCATCATTAAAGGTAGGATCAAAGTCGGACCAATCATCAATAAAATGTTTATTTACAAGCAAAACGTCAAATCTAGTAACGCCCTTCTGATTTCCCAAGAGAGCGGGTCGAATACGAATATTGATTTCACTTTTACATGTATTGTTTTGGTGAAAACAATCAACTTAGTACAGCTTTTGTTTGGGTTAAAATTTAGGTAATTACAAGATGTTCTTTTTTATTTACGTCTCATAAAATATGCTCACGCCATCCCAGATGGGTCCCCGAAGGGGTAAGCAGAGGTGTTGTAACAACACCCACATTTCACCGAATATGATCAAGGGCCAACGTGACAGAGGGTGAGTCCATCGCCGTCTCAGGCACTATACATACGTCTTAGAATAACTTCTCAGACATATGCAGATTTCCTCACGATGTTTTCCTTCTCCGTAAAGCACGTGGTGTGAAATCACTGTACATAAGTTTTTTTTGTTGGAAAAACTCATTGGTACAGTCCCCACTGGGATTCGAACTTGCGTCGCTTGCGTAGCAGGCTACTGCTCTAACCCCAAGGCCACCACGGCTTTTGTTTGGGTTAAAAATTTGGTATTTTCAAGATGTTCTTTTTTATTTACGTCTCAATCTATAAATATACGTTTTAAGTCTTAAAGGGGGGGGGGGGTCTAGTGCAAGTTTTGTCTGCCACCGTCATAAGTCACTATGTTGACGTAAACGCAGATTTGTATGGGATCAAAATGATGTCATCTGTGGGGCGAGAGATTTTAAGAAAACTCGCACTAGGCACTCTGACTGATTGACTATCTAATATATAAATTTCTCCTGTTGGTGTTTGGTGTATATATCGGGTAAGTCTGAGGATCGGTTTTTCATACCCTTAAATGATAAGAGTGACCCACCCCAAAGAAATAAAGTTTGTATGTGAAATCTCACAGCAATATGAAAGTACAAGTGCCATCACGATTTGTAAGCGCTGAGCGAAATTGTAGGGGTTAACTGCATTGAGACTCGTCGCGAATTGTACGTCTTTGTCCCCCCACCCCTTGCTAGCCGGTGCGTACCGAGCCTTAAACATGACCCTAAATAATACCACTTAGATCCAGCTCCCTAGCTCATCTCCCAGCAACGCCCTAAGCCGAGGTCTGAGCCCCGCAAAGGGCTTTAGCTGTGTTGCTTAGTTTATAAGTAAAATCTCGGCTGCAGGCCTCGCCCTTTTATCTTAAGCGGTCTCATACCAACTGAGACAAACAATATAAAAAAAATAATCTTAATCACGTTATGCCATTCAGACAGAGTCGAAATCATAAAATTACTGCTCATTCAAGGTCTGAGCTCATAGCTCGTGACGGCACCTGTAACGAACCAAACCAAGAAACTGGTGAGTTAAGAAATTGGTAAGCTTAAGTGCCCTGCAGATCTCTGCCTGAACCAAATCACATTGAGATAGCTACTTATGCATGCGATATATCAGGTACTCTTATGGCACTACTTTTGAAAGTAGCTCCCATTTGCTCTCACGTATGCATTAAGATCACGTGCGGAACAGAGTGGAAGTTAGACATTATTTAATGACTGAATGAATGGGCCGGGGCGGTGGCCCGCTCGGACTAATGTTGCCTGTCGTTCGTTCAATGTAAGGAATGAACGCTCTTAGATAAGGGAGGTTCTCCCTCACTGCGGGTTACAACGGATAGAATTGGCCTTTTCTGTATTGAGTATACATTTCAGTGACGTCTTAATAACTTCTTAGCGTTGACGTTTAATTTTTGTATCTCATAATTGAAACGTCAAAACAAAGAAATCCTTTGACTGACTGATATATAAACACACTGCCTAAGTCGGTGGTGCTAGAGATATTACAGGAGTACTTTGGAGGGTGCGTTTTTTGTGAGGTATGTATTAAAAAACGATTCCCCGAAATTCCTTTCATAAAGGTTGATTGGGGGCTTTGAATTTTCTGTATAACTTTAAATCTCACGTTTCAAATACCACGCAGGCGAAGTTACTACTATTAAATAAAATAAAGCTTAATTCTTTAGTTATACGTTTATCTTATTAGTAATATACATTTCACTCCAGATTAAGCTAAAACAAAATGCCCTTCAAATCCAAAGTAAACCCTACGAATACAATTACACACATTTACATAATATAACGTAGCTTATATCTCTAATATTTATAATATTTTATGAAACGTTTATACAGCGGTTGAAGTCGGTCTAAAATTACACAATAAACAAAATAGGATGAGTAAGAATTTGTATGCCGTTATCTTTGGTAACCCTCTAAGCATTTATTATTCTATAGAAGATTATTCTTAGAAATTACTTCATTTGAAGACATAGGGTGTGCTCGTAGGGTTTCATATAAATTTGGTACAATTTGTTATTCTGATGACGTCATTAACCTTAAACGTGACGGAGCAAATTCCTACCTAACACGAGTCCATAATAAAATAGCAAACGGTAACATTTGCCGTATTCGCGTAAGTCACATAATTAGCATTTTATGAACGAATGCATACTGCCATAAACATTTAATATCTTCACGTCTTATGTGAGCTCACGAGTCCCCACAAGGGTCCTCGAAGGGATAGGTTACAACCACTTTTCACGGACGATGATAAACAAATGATGAGTTCTTCGCCATCTCAGACACTATAACATTTTGTTCTCAGACAGGTTCATTCATAAATTATGTTTTCTTCACCGCGTCGTGATTTCGCTGCATAAGTATGTACAAAAAAACCCCAATAATATCTACACTATTATTATTAAGAGGAAAGATTTGATTGTTTTTCTGTTTGTTTGTTTTAATAAGCTCCGAAACTACTTGACCGATTTGGAAAATGTTAAGAGTTTTTTGGGTGGGCTTCACCCAAAAAATCCAACATATTTTTGTATAATAAGTTATTTTTTAGCACCAGCTATAAACTGGTAAAGCATACATACATACATATGCTCACGTCTGTATTCCCCGAAGGGGTAGGCAGAGGTGTTGTTATCACAACACCCACTTTTCACCGAATTTGATTAAGTGCCAACGTGACAGATGGTGAGTCTATCGCCGACGCAGGCACTATACATACGTCTTTGAATTACTTCTCAGAAATATGCAGGATTCCCCACGATGTTTTCCTTCACCGTAAAGCACGTGGTGTGAAATCACTGTACATAAGTTTTTTTAGAAAAACTCATTGGTACAGGCCCTGCTGGGACTCGAACTTGCGTCGCTTGCGTAGCAGGCGACTGCTCAAACCCCGAGGTCACCACGGCTCTATATGGTACTGGTAAAGATCTTGTCAAAATCAGTTTTCTTATTCGGAGTAATAAAATGCATAATATGCATTTAGTAAAAATGATTTTCATTGTTCTTGGAGCTAATATTTTTCCAGATTCGCTTCTTCTTGGCGTTTACGACAAAAGAGGCAGTGAAATATTTTTAATATTTAAATTCTAATCTTTGTATCAACTTTATCAGATTAGCTCTCATATCCTCAACAAAACCTCAGTGAAGTCTAAACAGCTTTATTAAGTCGGAAGACGAGTCATCGGTGGCGCCCTCTGGCGGAAAGCCATCGTATTAGAATATAAATTGAACTCTTTATATAAACATTTATAATTTGCATTTAAGGCACCGCTGTTAGTACAATTTTTCATTTTCATTCATCTTAGGTTTTAAGATTTTACTTTAGATTTGTTGGAAATATACGAAGCTTTATTTTGAAAATGTTCTTCAGATTACAAGGCCATTTTTTTTATTTACGCCATATTAAGAATTTTTTTACTATACTATTTTTTTAATACCTGAAACGTTTTTAATATAATGTACAGATGCCTTCACAAGATTTGAGCGCTGGCCTTGATTGCGCAATTGACTCATTCTTAGAGTTTGTTTTAGGAAACATATACGGAGTTCTCTCCATTTTCGTAGCGCTCAGAACTCACGACAGCTCCCATATTTTTTTTATCGTCGCGAACCAAAATTCCATCATAATATTATCTTGTCCAATACCAATCTGATTCGCCTTAACGTTCACCGGTGGCAGTGGAGCGACGTTCAGCTAATACGTTATAAATATTCATAGTAATAAGTAGCTTCAGACCTATCGAACGTTTACGCGAAAACTGACTTATCTTGAACTCTCAATACACTACAAAATCCCCCTGTACTACCATATTCTTCAGGTTTTAAAACGGCAGGGTAGGTCTTATAACGCTGGTCGCATACATATCCCAGGAAAGGGGATTTCGAAACACATTATCCGATATTTCAAAACAGTATTTATATTTCCAGTAAAATAAGCGGAATCCAGGTCTGGTTATGATTGTTTTTGTAAATACTTCTTTCAAATATATATTCTGATACCCTTTACATAATGTTCATATTGCGATATATCTCAAGTAAGGGTTATGTCGAGGCAAATATCGATAACGTCGAAAGTAATATCATCATCATAAATTTGAGAGCTAGGATCTTGTCGGTGAAGCAATCGCCAACCCACAGTCCGCTAACACTTTGACTTCCTTGTACGACATGACCCTGACTTTCTCCTTCAGCTGTTGTTCAACTAATCCTTGGTCTCTCTCTTCTTCGCTTTCCTTCTATGATGTTTTTAATGAAAGCGTCTGTTAACGCTTGACTTTAACAGGCAGCGCAGGAGCGTTAAACTAAGCAACGCGAAACGTCACTAATGTCAGTCAGCTGTCAACGGTGACACCGCGCACGCCGGATGTGGTTCGGCGCTCTTCGTCGGATGGGGGCACCGTATATTACGATTTTGTGCATATTGCAATTCAAATTAACGTATTCTACGTTTCCAAATTATAACTTTTTCCTCCAATTTTACTCCTTCTCGAGTCCACGCCTCAACAGCGTCATTTTGTCGATCATGTTGTCGAATCGACTTGCCCCTAATGACTTTTAACGTCCGGATTATCATTATTTCTACTCTTTCCGATACTCCCTCGTATGATCATCTCTGTCCAACTTATACCCTCCATCCTTCTCAAGCACTACACTTCAAATGCCTGCAGCATTTCCCTATCTCTTTGCGTATCCACGTCTCACATTCATAAAGTCAAATGCCCGCAAATATGATTTTACAAATCTCTTTCTCACCTTCTTTGCTATACTGGATTTCAATATGCGTTTCTTATTGTTAAATGCTTGTTTTGACTGTATCTGGCCTCACAGTTAATGTTTTTATGTATACACATTAATAAAACAGAAGGGCCTGTATGTCCAATTGCTTTTGACTAAATGCATGTGAAAGTATATACGGTAGTTACAAAGTAAAAAAACCATTATTTAAAAATATTATCTGTCTGTTTGTACCGTCTACGGTCTGAAACGGTTGGATCTTTTTTAACGAAAATTTCACTGGCCTCCTTTTATGTAATTGAAAATTAGGATCTCTGAATTAAAGCCACGCACAAAACATATTCATAATAATATTTATGTGCTTGTATGTCTGTAACCAAAACGTATTTTTACAAAATTTGACATAACAATACCTCAAGAAGATATTTAAGAAATTATTACATGGGAACAGTCACGGGGAAATGCTGGTATATTATAATACTAGCAAATCTGAAATCGATACATCATGAAAGGCTATCTTAAACCTCTTACAAAATGAAGGCTCTAATAAAATAATTAATGCCTCAGGATCAGTTTTATTTCAGTGATATTAAAGCTTTTATAGAGGATAATATTTTTTATTACAGCTACAGTGTTATATCAGTAACATTGCTTCCCTAATGAAACATTCCAACTGTGTTATGGAATGAAAACAAGGGTGATATTCTGTGTATCGGGTGCGATTATATGTCATTGTACTTACGTCGCATTTCGGTTTGTTTATTTTGCATTTTTTTTTATCTCATTGCACATTTTATTCTTAATATAAAATCATAAAATATCAAATGATCATAACGACAATATTATCATGACTCATGGCGTGATAACAATCACGCCATGAGTGATTGTTATCGAATTATATGCGAAACATCGCATATAATTCGATCACTAAGTGAATCTAGGCTGGAAGGTAAATGGGTGACTATCTGAGTTTCCTCCGACGAGAGGTCTATCCCCGTTGCCAATAGAATATACTCGACAATCATTATAGTTAAATGAGAGTAACATAGTCTGACAAGTGGTTTAACCCAAGCTATTGGCGTCCTCGTAAAAATTGTCCTCTCCGAGGCAGGGAACTCGGGCGGTCACCCATTAATGTCCTCTCCGAGGCAGGGAACTCGGGCGGTCACCCATTAATGTCCTCTCCGAGGCAGGGAACTCGGGCGGTCACCCATTAATGTCCTCTCCGAGGCAGGGAACTCGGGCGGTCACCCATTCAATAACTGGCTAGGGTTAGGGTTGCTTAACTTAGCTGATCGAATGATATGCGCAATAGCAACTGTGCCGCGAGCTCCATTGCTAGCATTGAGTCAAATCATACAAAAATATAACATCGTATTGAGTTCACAGCTCGCTCGTTGTAACATCGCCGACATTATCCAGAATCGATCACATCCCCAATGCCGATATCCCGACACGAAGCAGTCATCTCATCAAAAGGAGGGTATAAATGAGATCACTTCCTCAGAAAAATTCTACGTATTCCGTAGGCATCAATTTCTTGGTAGAAAATTGATGAAATATAAAATGGTGCGGGTATTTTTTGCCCGAGATCTGGAATATTATATTTTTTTGTTGGGATAAAAATATTTATAGGTTGAAGTGTGTGTGGGAATGTTTTAGGGAGACTACTATAGTTGTGTGCTTGGAGGGATGCGCAATGTTGTCATATTTACGGAATAAAAATATTCTTCAAATATTTGCGCCTTAGGCCCCTAGGGTCCTCAAAGGGGTCGGACGCTGTCTCTCAAGGACAACACACGTCCTTTCTATTACTATTAAGAAGTTGTCTTTTAGGTATACCATAAAGCTTATTGTTTAGGTACTGAATGATTTTATGACGTTGAGGAGCCGTGGTGGCAGTGGGGTTTGAGCAGTTGCCTGCTACGCAAACGATCAAAATTTGAATCTAAGCCACCTGTACCAATAAGTTTTTCTAAAATCTGAAGTGATTTCGCCCACGTGCTTTATGGTGACGGGAAAACATAGCGAGGTAGCCTGTATATGTCTGAGAAGTAATTCAAAGAAGTATGTATAGTGCCTGAGACAGCGTTGGACTCACCCTCCGTCAAGTTGGCACTTAATCATATTCGGTAAAATGTGGGTGTTGTTGTTACAACACCTCTGCTTACCCCGTCGGGGACTATTCTGAGACGTGACCATATATTTATATATGTATACAAATATCTAACTATACATACAGTAATGTAGTGCTTCACAAATAAGTAGTTTTTACTCTAAAATTATGTTTGGTAAAAGAAGGTCTGCTCCTAGTCTTAAGCGAAAACAAATCCGAAGCTTACATATTGGTTTAACCAACTGCTACTAGATTCACCTAGTTCAAACTGGCTTGAACTAGTTGTTGTTATCCTAATTATACATTACGCTAATGTCACATTGACTATGACAAGTCAAAACATAACGGTGAAAGGCTTTATGAAACTTGTTTTGAAATATAATAGCTGAAAGTTTGGTAGTTAGCCTAGACGTTGACAGGTTGGGCTAAAGTGTAAGCTTTAGTTGATTTCATGAGGTCCTACCAAGAGATCTTATTGACTTAGTTTGAATCATCTGAGACGGATGTATATGACATGTATACCTCTGTCACTGTCGCACAACTGAACTATCATTGCAATAGCTTATAGTTGGCTCAAATTATATTAAAATCCTAATGAAACTAACGGAAAAACTCTAAGGAGTTTAATGAATGATGGCGAATTCTGGTGACCAGGGGCCTTCCATACACATACACGCACATCCACACTCACGCACGCACACACACACACACACATACATTCATGCACACGGAATCATAAACATACACACACACACACATAATGACAATTTTGTAGATATGTAACTACGAGTGATCCTGTTCTGAACTCACTCTGTACCTCAAACATTTAAGCAAGCCCCACCATGATATATGTAAATGTTAAATATTAAGAGCTGTGGATTTTGTTAAATAAAATAAAATAAAATAAATAAATAAAATACCGTCATCGGTTTAAGCAGAAAGTATTAAGGACTTCTGAGTTTTGGCGTTTCATCTTGATACCGTTAAATTAAACGTCAAAGCTATGAAGTACTTAATACGCGCTGCTTAGACGAACATAGTTGGATGTCTCTATCTGTGAGTAGTTGAGTCAAACATGCAGATTGTTTGACAAATTAGTGACTTGATAATGTAAGTTATTGATTACGTGCTAGCGACCCGCTTTCGCTTCAATTCAGGTTAAGATTTTCTATTCTCTACTATCGAATTTAATATGTTTTTTAGCTAGAAACCGCTCGGAGTCGTTCTTGTATGGAAATGGCGACTGCAAATTTATATAATATTAAGTTTATATCCGTTGCATATTATGTACCTTAATGATGCATCAGGGTATATGATATGTATCTTCATTTGAAATGTCCAAAACATTCCAGCAATTTCAGTGTGATAAAGTAACATGTGATTAGCTAACCTAATACCTACTACAAGTTGAAAATTACTCATTAATATTCAAGATGAGATAAGCATACAATATTCGTTCATCAATAGAATCGATTAACCACGATGACAAGACCTTATACCCCCCTATATAAGCTCTAAAATCGCCCGCCCTCCTCCTTTGCGCCCATGCGGTCCCACCTGGGCGAGAGACCTCGCATAATAGCCGTCCCCACACTTACTGGCCTTGCCTTAATGACCAAAGTTCCTAACTTAATACAAAATTACCTTAACATACAATGTAGGTAATGGCAACTTTGATAGAAGCCATTGATTCCAAATTAGCCTAATAATGGCCGTTTACCGCCTTTTGTGTTTGGATGTATAGTTGTATAGGTAATATGACATATGCATATGTCGGGTTTCTAAGTAATCACTTGAAAACATGGTGTGTTCAGAACAAAATGTTAAAAGTAGATTGTTTGCTAATAGGTATCTCAACTCCAAGGTACATTACTACACGTTCTCTTGTTTAGCAACTAATTTCTCAATATAAGCTCACGAATTAAGCGCTCAATCAATAGAATATAATATGAGCCGTGGTGGCCTCGGGGTTTGAGCAGTCGCCTGCTACGCAAGCGACGCAAGTTCGAAAACCCAGCGGGGCCCGTATCAATGAGTTTTTCAAAAAAATGTATGTACAGTGATTTCACACCACGTGCTTTACGGTGAAGGAAAATATCGTAAGCAAACCTGCATATTTCTGAGAAGTATTTCAAAGACGTATGTATAGTGCCTGAGACGGCGATGGACTCACCCTCTGTCACGTTGGCACTTGATCATATTCGGTTCACCGAATATGATCAAGCGCCAACGTATTTCAACGTATTTCAAAGTGTCAACATATTTCAATATGGTTAATCCATCTGCATCTCAGTCACCAGTTTTTGAATTTTTTTCTCAGACATAGGCAGGTTTCCTCACGATGTTTTTCTTGTTCTTCCTCGTAGTGTCGTAGTGTGAATTCAATACACTTTAGTTTTTGAAATCTTATAGGTGCAACCCGGTAGGATTGGAATTTACTATATAATTGGAATTTAATTTAAGCTTGCGTAGTAGGTGGCTACTCCAACCCTTCGGCCACCATAACCTAAGGGTGATCATGTGCGGAGGAATACACAGAAAGCTAACATCATCACCCTGGCCTTAATCCCATACATTATTGGGGTCGGCACTTGATTCAACCCGATGTGGCTCCATGTTAGTCGCAATCAACTTATTAACTCCTTGTCCGTTATGTGCGCCTGGCACTTCGTGTACCATATCATCATCTCCCTGGCCTTATCCCATACATTATTGGGGTCGGCACTTGATTCAACCCGATGTGGCTGATCACCTGATTTTTATACGAAGCGACTGCCATCTAACCTTCGCAACCCCTTTAACGAGGAAAATCTGTGATCTGAGTTAAACCAGTTGTCAGATTATTTTAGGCCTCCGACTGACCTGTAACGATTGCCAAAGATATAAATTGGCAACCGGGACCGACGGCTTAACGTGCTGTTATACCTGAACTCGGGCGGTCACCCATCCAATTACTGGCTAGGGTTAGGGTTGCTTAACTTCGCTGATCGAATGATATGCGCATTAGCAACTGTGCCACGTGCTCTTCCGTGATACAGATGAAAGCTAGTCCTATGTCCTTATGACCTAACAAAAATACAGCTTATGTCCGTTATACTTTCTCTTGCCAAGGTAAGATACGGTGATCGCTTACCAAAACTTACTATCCGATGTGTAATGAAGCGGTTCGAGGATCACAGTATGATATCATACGAAAACACACCGACAAACAACCCCCGAACACTGATCGATGGTTTGGTTTGTTGACGAAAATAATATTTATTCTGTTCCCGATATTACATCGTACATAGGATTTGATAAATTGAACTTGGATGTACGTCGGCGACAAAGAAGATGATCGCGAGGAAATATTATGACTATTTTATTTGACATGATGATATTTCATTAAAATTCTAAGTATTTTGATATATTTGCCTCTGTTAAAAGTATTTTTTATTATATGCTCACGCAACGCCAGAAGGGTCCCCGAAGGGGTAAGCAAAGGTATTGTAACAACAACACCCTCATTTCACCGTATATGATTAAGTGCCAATGTGACAGAGGGTGAGTCCATCGCCGTCTCAGACATACGTCTTTGAATTACTTCTCAGTAATATGCAGGTTTCCTCGAGATGTTTTCACAGCATTTAAGTTTTTTAGAAAAAAGCATATCTACAGACCCCATTGGGATTCGAACTTGCGACTGCTCTAACCCCGAGACCACCACGGCTTTTATACACTTATTTGTCTCTGTTCATACGTTTTTTGAATTATGTACTCTCTTAGTTAGAATGGACCCCGAAGGGGTTAACAGAGGCGTTGCAACGAGGATTCAGGCTACTAGGACCGCTAAGTTAACTGGAATCGAAATTTAAACGTCAGGCAAATGGGACCATCGGAAATTTTAAACACATACCCATTATAAAGTTAGCAGAAAAACAATTTACACATAAATACATGCTCTCGCCATCCCAGAAGGATTACCGAAGAGTTAGGCAGATTGCAGAGATATAAGAACACCCACTTTTCACCAACGACAGATGGCGAGTCCATCGTCATCCCCGACACTACTCAGGTGAATTTCTTCTCAGGCTTATGCAGGTTTCCTCACGATGTTTTCTTTAACCGTAAAACATTACAAATTTTTCATAATTTCAGTATAATGTATGGTGAGATCGTAAAGCTCTATATATAATCTATGTATGTCACATGCCTTCAAAGGCATGTTCACATAATCCTCCGATTTCCATAAGCCGAGATGGTATATCTTAAGTCGAGTACACATCGCGCGGATCGGCTCGACTAATGAGTAGGATTGAACTTGTGGTGTGTTGATTTACGGCGTACTTGTGAACACCTATCTTAAGATACGAGGTTGTATATGCCTGCTTACTTAGATATGATTATATGACTATACTATTTCTGGAGCCGCCGTGGCTTGAGCAGTCGCTTGTTCGTATCCCAGCGGGGCCTGTACCAATGAGTTTTTCTAAAACACTTATGTGCAGTGATTTCACACCACGTGCTTTAAGGTGAAGGAAGACATTGTGAAGAAACCTACATATGTCTGAGAAGTAATTCAATGGCGTATGTATAGTGCCTGAGACGGCGATAGACTCACTATCACATTGGCACTTAATCATCTTTGATGAAATGTGGGTGTTGTTATTACAACTCCTGCCTACCCCTTCGGGGAATAGGGCACCACGGCTCTATTTTGTTTGTGATTATTAAACTACAAGCCATTTCTTTGTTTTTTTTTAATTGAATTTATATTGGGATCCAGAGTTATTAAGAACGTGGGCGAATTCGCGGTTGAAAACAAGTTGCGAATAAATTTTAGATAATATTAAAATTAACGGTAGGAGTTTAACTCAATTGCTCAGTAATAATTGATACGAAGCAGGAAAGTGCTTTGGAATTGTAATCCTTTGATCCGCAGTATTTAAGGGAGTTTGGAATATCTTATTAACAGCTTAAATAGATTAGGATTATTACATTTTTATTCAGTGAAAGGCTTACTGTAAGTAAAGTTATGGAATTCTGACTCGGATAAACCAGCAATATTTCAGGGCTTATACGTAAAGTTAAGTATAAATACGTGAAGTAAAATAAAATAGAATAGAAGAAGGAGGCCTGCAATGCAAGCGACGCAAGTTCGAATCTCAGCGGCCTGTACCAATGAGTTTTTCTAAAACCTTAAGTGCGGTGATTTAACACCACGTGCATATGTCTGAGAAGTAATTCAAAGATGTATGTATAGTGCCTGAGACGGCAATGGACTCACCCTCTGTCACGTTGGCCTTAATCAAATTCTGTGAAATGTGGGTGTTGTTGTTACAACACCTCTGCTTACACCTACGGGGACCCTGCTGGGTTGGCGTGAGCATATTGTTTTCTTTTATTTTATGTTTTTTATTAGGTTCAAAAAAAAAATGTTTGGTGCAGAAGGCCACGGGAAACCACTGCACTAAAGTTCCCTAGTTGTCAATTTGGACACACACAAACATGGATAAAGTCAAAAATAAAATGGCCCCGAGTGCCCGGCGTACCTTAAATGGAACAGGGGTGCGAAGAATCCCCGGGCGGAAAAGTAGGAATAAACAGCGTGAAGTAAAGATTGGAACATGGAACGTAAGGAGTTTGAGTCCAGGTAAAGTCCATAATGTTAGCAAGGAAATGAACAGGCTTGGGATCGGGGTGCTGGGATTGAGCGACGTGAGGTGGAAGGGGCGGGGCCGCCATAGCATCAACGATGAGCATGTATTATATTACTCAGGCTCAGATGAGTCTTCGAATTTACATGGTGTAGGTATAGTGATTAATACTGCAACTCTTAAAGCTTCGGTGGAGTTCATCCCACAGTCCGAGCGGACCATGATGCTTCAAGTACAAGCTAAGCCAAGGAACATCAACTTAATTCAGGTGTACGCTCCTGTCAGGGACTCATCTCAGGAAGACATTGATAAATTTTACGAAGAGGTGGAACAGCTCCTTATGATCACAAAAAAGCATGACATCAATATTTTAATGGGAGATCTGAACGCTAAAGTGGGAGAGGGTGATGTTCCGGGGGTGGTGGGTAGATTTGGCTTGGGAGAGAGAAATGATAGAGGTGATTTACTAGTGCAATTTTGTCAGGACAAAGAAATGGTGATAATGAACACTTTCTTTCAACTTCCTCCACGGAGACTATATACTTGGACATCCCCTAAACATACACCTGAACATATCATCCGAAATCAGATCGATTTTATTATGATCAATAATCGATTCAAAAACTCCTTGAAGAGTGTCAAAACTTACCCCGGTGCTGATGTGAGAACAGATCATAACCCAGTTATCGGTGTCTTGTCTTGTCAGTTGAAATCAATTAAAAAGAAGTTTTGTTCCGCCAAGTTGAATATTAGAAAACTCAATGATAACGACATTAGATCCAAGGTTGCAAGTGTGATTAACAAGTGGGCGCTTACCACCAACTCCGCCAAGGAACAAGCATCAAAGTTCGTTGAGGAAAATTGGGCTGATCTAAAAAATGTCTTATGTGATGCGAGTAATAAATATCTTAAATCAACCTTTTCTCCAAAGCAAGTATGGATGACGGACAAAATAGCAAATCTGATGGAAGAACGGCGACTCTGCAAGAATGTCGATGTCACAAAATATAATGTCATTGATAAACTGATAAGAAGAGAGGTTCGTTACGCTCGTAATCAGTGGTATTTGGATAAATGCAAATATATGGAAAGGCTGTCCGATAAACATGACGCATTCAACTTGCATAAGGAAATAAGGTCTATGATCGGTACAACTGGTCTGATAAACAGACTCGTGGATGAGATGGGTCTTCCGATACTGGATGTTCAGAAGAAAAAACTTATGTGGCAGCAATACATCAAGAATATGTTTTCCGACGATTCCCGAACCTCCATAACACCTAGTAAGATCTGTGAGGGACACTCGATACTGAAGGAAGAAGTTTGGAGTGCTTTGCGACGAGCTAAAGTTGGGAAATCTGCTGGACCGGACGGCATCCATATTGAAGTACTGAAGTTACTGGTGGAAGATAACATAGAACCCCTGGTTGAGTTGATGAATCTAATTTATGAAACAGGGAAGTTACCAAAAGACTGGTTAGTGTCAGCTTTCGTTACCCTGCCGAAAAAGAAAAATGCAAAAAAATGCGAAGAATTTAGAACTATAAGCCTAATGAGCCAAGTACTAAAACTATTTCTGAGCATTATACATGAACGTATTAAAATAAAATGCGATGAGCAGCTTTCCGACAGCCAATTTGGATTCAGATCTGGAGTCGGCACAAGAGAGGCCCTTTTTGCTTTGCAAGTCTTAGTTCAAAAATGTAAAGACATGCAACAAGATGTCTATCTGTGCTTCGTTGATTACGAGAAGGCGTTTGACAGAGTACTACACGATCGACTCATCAAACAATTAGTAGACATCGGTTTGGACGACAGGGACATCAAAATTATTCAGACCTTGTATTGGAATCAACGTGCCACTATCCGTGTAGATGGTGAGGAATCTGAAGAGGTTGAAATCGAAAGGGGAGTACGTCAAGGTTGCATACTATCACCTACACTCTTCAATGTCTACTCAGAGGGTATCATGGCTGAAGCATTGGAAAATCTAGACAGTGGTGTCAAAGTGAATGGGAGAATTATCAATAATCTCAGATATGCAGATGACACAGTGCTCATAGCATCCACAGAGCAAGAGCTTCAAACAATAGTCGACAAAGTGAACATGTGTAGCGAGAAAGGAGGTCTTAGATTGAATAAGGCTAAAACGAAAATTATGGTCGTTTCAACCAGGCAGCATGGCGGCGCGTGTATATCTGTTGAGGGACACACACTTGAGCAGGTAAAGAAGTACAAATACCTCGGTACGTGGTTAAATGAATCTTGGGAAAGTGATCAGGAAATAAGAACCCGTATCGAAATAGCTCGCAGCTCCTTTACTAAGATGAAGCGTGTTCTCTGTAACCGTAGCCTCGGACTGTGTTTGCGCATTAGAATGCTCCGTTGTTACATCTGGCCCATAGTTCTATACGGATGTGAGGCTTGGACGATCAAAGAAGACCTCAGAAAACGTGTAGAGGCGTTTGAAATGTGGGCTTACAGGCGGATGCTTGCTATTAGCTGGACTCAAAAAGTAACCAATATTGAAATTCTTCGACGAGTAAAGCAGAAACGTGAACTTTTACAGACCGTCAAACAAAGAAAAGTTGCCTACCTAGGACATGTATTGAGACATGATAGGTACGAGTTACTACAACTAATTATGATGGGAAAAATCGCGGGCAAAAGACGTGTTGGTCGGAGGAAAAAATCTTGGTTGCGTAACATCCGGGAGTGGACGGGGATAGCGAGTGCAGCCGAACTCTTTCGTCTCGCTAGAAATAGAGAGGAATACTCCAAATTGACTGCCAGCCTTCGTTAATCGGAGAGGCACCTTAAGAAGAAGATTAGGTTCAAAATTATTTATATTTTTAAACCGACTTCGAAGGAAAGGAGGTGGTTGCGTATAGTTTTAACTAATGAATGCGTTAAATAGGTCAAATTCTAAATCGATATCTCTGTAACAAAACACAGTAATTAATGAAAATTGGTCTTAAATACTGAGGAATAGAGTAAAATATAAATGTGATATTTTCAAAATGTCAAGGACTTGTAACCAGCCCGAAGGAATATATTAACCGACAATTTCAGGGTAAAAACCCTAAATTATTATCGCCTTAACCCTAGTTATATATTGATTTGGGTAATAAGGTAACCTAGATAAAGTTTTTTAATAAATCTCTTTCATTACTTATTAACTACAACCGTGTCTTTTCTTTAGAACCATTTTAATATTGCCGTGGTGGCCTTGGGTTTTGAGCAGTCGCCTGGTACGCTAGCGACGCAAGTTCGAATCCCAGCGGGGCCTGTACAAATGAGTTTTTCAGAAATTATGTTCTGTAAATTCACACGACGTGCTTTACAGTGAAGGAAAACTGCATATGTCTGAGAAGTAATTCAAAGACGTATGTATAGTGCTTGAGACGGTATACTCACCATCTGTTACGTTGGCACTTATCTTGACAATTATCTTCGGTGAGAATTGGTTATTTTTATTGCAACACCTCTAACTTGCTTAATATATATACTAAATATATGTATATTCTCTCAAAAGTCCAATTAAAAAAATCAAATGTTTTTGGAAATCGCATTCATGGATCGGTCGGCAAGTTTGTATTAATTAATATATTTTTAATATAATTTGACTGTAATTATTATACTAGTATTGAGTACAATGATACTTATTAATATTCTTATAGTAAAGTCTAGATTATGTTTTGTCCATAAATAAAAATATTTTAATTTTTTCTAAAACGTGAAGAAAATTCTTACATCAGTCTATGATCTTTATTCGTTTTCGCAGAATTTCGAGTTGACCTTCTATCGTATCGAGTGTGCGAATAATTCGTCTACAGCAAAAATCAAAGCGCTCAAAATGTACATACACATTTGAGGCACTGTACGAGTTTACGTTTCGTAATTTATTACATCAGCCATTCGTGCTTAGGTTAAATAAACACTTTGTACTGCGTAAAACCCGGCTTTGCAAAGAAAGCCCACATGCTTTTGTTTCATAAATGGAAACCTTGAAAAACATAACGCATTCGTATTCCTATTCATGCAAAAGGCGCAAAGCTTAAACGTTTGAACGGTAACCTGAAAAAGGTTACCGTGTGACGTAGCGCTACGAGCCCTCGTAGCGCTGCGAGCCTTCGTAGCATTCTACGTAGCTACGCCTCAGTATGCTACGACGCTTGACGCGAAACGGACGCGTAATACGCCTCGTATACAACGCAGTCTGACTTGTTGCGATGTGTGCGAACTAAAATAGTTTTCCAAATTAGAACTCGGATTTCTGTGTGTTCGTGTTTTTTTGTGTAAGACGTGTTTTTGTGTGTGTAGTTTCTTACGGATTATTGCCAAAGCCTATATTTATTTTATAGAAGAACAAGCTAAAGAAATTCCTAAGGCCAATTTATCTTCAGTGAGATACAGCTTGAAATATTAACGTATCTCTTTGATTTATGTCGCGATACTTCTGTATATAAATGACTTGTAAAAACTTCTATATTTAAGTATTAGTGAGAAGATAAAATAGCAAGAAATTATGTGACAGTATTATTGCAATCGTGTTAAATAAAACATCTATACAGAAAAATTAAATTCACGTGTCTGTTTATAATTTAAAAATAACAGCTTTTCACTAAATACATATGAAAGTATATACGATATTAAGATGAAATAACCAATTTCTATAAATTTTCTCTGTCTGTTTGTTCCCGTAAATCTCTGGAAGGGCTGGGCCGATTTTGACAGGACTTTCACTGGCAGAGTAACTTACTACTTTTATTAAAAAAAAACATTAGGGTTCCGCGGGCTTTCCAAGAAGTTAACACTTTGTATTTCGGCAAATACATTTCTTTCATAGTCATTAGGGAAACATTGTTTTACCAAATACATTTTTGGGAGAACTATCCTTATCATTAAGAGGTGCGAAAAATATACATTAAATGATTCTCAGACCTACCCGATATGTACACAAAATTTGATCATTATACAAATCGGTCCTACATTTTAGGAGGACCTTGGTAACAAATAGCGAAACACGATAATTTTATATATCCTTATCATTTCGGTCAGATAGCAAATCAATTACACCGTTACATGCTTTTAGTTACGAATACGCGCGGTTATTATTTTCAAATATATATTTTTTCTCTTTTATTTATGTATGTTAACAATGTTTGTATATTCTAAGAATAGACATTATATTAGACACAATGGTAAATAAGATTAACAGTCCTAATTTAGGAGTTGTGGGCGAGATACTGAAAATAACAGGTAATTTCCCGCCCGCCACGAGTCGATACACAAAGAATTGATTTAATTTTAAAATAAATATGCTCACGCCACCCCGAAAGCGTCCCCGAAGGGGTAAGGAGGTAAGCAGAGTTGTTGTAACGAGGACACCCATATTTCACCGAATATGATTAAGTGCCAACGTAACAGGGTTGAGTCTATATTTTTCTCTAATTCCTCTGCTTTATATTACTAATGCTGAAACTAATATAAAAAGCTGAAGAACTTGTTTGCGAACTACTGGTTCGATTTGAAAATATATTTCAGTGCTAGATAGCCCATTTATCGAGGAAGGCTGCTTGCTATATATAATATCAGCAAGCTAAGACCAAAGGCAGGTTAAACTTACCGTTAGCCCAAAGAAACGATGAAGAAATCTTGGGCAGAAGCTTAAAGATATTTTACAAGGTTCTATAATAATAACATCTAAATATTCTTTGTTGAATAAATATGTGAGTATTTTCTGCAGAAAATACCAATTATTACTCTAGGTGTACAGAAAGCTAAATATATTTCATTTAGCTCAACCAATAACGAAACATATTCCCTTAAAATAATGTTTATTTTCTGTAATCAGTAAATGTAACACGTTATTATCGGATGCCATTCAAATACACATATTACTGTAAATACAAGCATTATGTTTACGAGGGATTTTGCAATACATATGCTCACGCCTGTATTCCCCGAAGGGGTAGGCAGAGGTGTTACAATCACAACACCCACCCCCCACCGAATTTGATTAAGTGCCAACGTGACAGATGGTGAGTCTATCGCCGTCTCAGGCACTATACATACGTCTTTGAATTACTTCTCAGACATATGCAGGTTTCCTCACGATGTTTTCCTTCACCGTAAAGCACGTGGTGTGAAATCACTGTACGTAGGTTTTTTAGAAAAACTCATTGGTACAGGCCCCGCTGGGATTCGAACTTGCGTCGTTTGCGTAGCAGGCGACTGCTCTAACCCCGAGGCCACCACGGCTCTTTTGCGGCTTCTTTCACGAGGATTTTGCAATATAAAGACCTATTTGGTCCTTTCATACTTATAATCGGATTAGGGCAGGCAAAATTATTAGGTAGTACAAATCGGACCTTGGATAGACGAATTTATTATTAACGACCCATTTCGACATAACTAACGCAATAAATTATTGACAAATCAAATTCATACTTTTGTTGAATTCTCATAAATCGTAACAAACGATTCCGCTCGGTACAATTTCGTAGAATCATTCTTATTACTATTTTAATATCTTATGACCTTGATACCTATCTGAGAAGTAGATTCTTTGAAAATGAAAATGATTTATTCAGTTTGGGCCCTGTTAAGGCACTTATGAATGCCGTAGAATTTACCACCGCTTCGGAAACTAGCCTTCTAAGAACCTGCAAGAAAGTCAGCTGGCATCATGTACATTTCATTATATAGTTTGCGATTACATAGTCGGAGGCCTAAAATAATCTGACAACTGGTTTAACCCCATCACAGGTTTTCCTCGTTAAACAGGTTGCGAAGGTCAGATGGCAGTCGCTTCGTATAAAAATAGGTGATCAGCCACATCGGGTTGAATCATGTGCCGACCCCAACAATGTATGGGATAAGGCCAGGATGATGATTTACGTTCGTATGCATTTAGTAAAAATCTGTTCGGTATTACAAAAATTCACTTTAATATTATATTTATAGATGTAAAGATTAGTACTGTTCCCCGTGGCGTGTAATCCGCGAAGCTTTAATGCATTACAAACAGACACTTTAATTTTCTTTTACCTGTATAGATATAGATGTATAGATACATTACCTAAAAATGTTTTTACGTTGAACATCCGAAACACACACATATACTACTTTCTTATTTATAATGTATAGACCTTTCTAGCTTACGACTTAAGGCATACTTCCATCTATGTAAGATCTTCAAACATTCATACAAACCTCGTTCACACAAAGAAGGCAGACAGAAAAGAGCACCGCGTACAAAACGTATTAATACCTACATATTTTTTAATAAATTCTGATTAAAGTCGTCAACCATATCACAATATATACATAAGCTTTACACGCAGCAAGCAAGAAAAGCCAAATTTTTGGGATAAAGGAGTTTCCTCCATTGAGCGTGAGGGTAGTCAATTTTAAAGAAATTAAAAAATACTCTTTTATTTAGTGTCAAATTAACGTAGAATATTTTTAACATACATATGCTCGCGCCTGTATTCCCCGAAGGGGTAGGCAGAGGTGTTGTAATCACAACACCCACTTTTCACCGAAGATGATTAAGTGCCAACGTGACAGATGGTGAGTCCATCGCCGTCTCAGACACTTTACATACGTCACTGAATTACTTCTGAGAAATATGTAGGTTTCCTCAAGATGTTTTCCTTCACCGTAAAGCACGTGGTGTGAAATCACTGTACATAAGTTTTTTAGAAAAACTCATTGGTACAGGCCCCGCTGGGATTCGAACTTGCGTCGCTTGCGTAGCAGGCGACTGCTCAAACATCAAGGCTTCTCAAGGCCACCACGGCTTCAAGTTTTAACAAAGTCTTTAAACACGTGTGCGCGTCTGTGTGAGTGTATAATTTTAAACGATTTGTTCCTAGATTCCTTTCTGTCTGTGAAGCTTATATACTATGACCATAAATGCTTGATCACAGATGCGTATAACTTAAATCCATACAAAACGTTGTGGCATTTTAGGCGTAAACCCACAACAATGACACAACACATCAGTGAACAAAGTAATAAAAATAAATGAATCGTCAAAAACAAATGAACGCCGTTCGGGATTAATGAACTATTAAATGAACCGTTCGATCAAGTGACTTTAAGGTGTAAAATGCACTGTTTTGGATGATATCGAGTGAATAGCTTACGAGTGCGGAATGAGGATCGAGAGAACTTGCTTCTGGTCCATGCTGCAGGCTCTGGCTTTATTACCTACCATGGCTTTAAAGGGTGAGTTTATATAGTAATTTTTTACTAAAGATATAAGTACATTAGAAAGGTGAAAATTAACGTGTAATCCAACCATGAGCTCTTTGTGCAATGATAGTTCAGTTGTGTAACAGTGACAGATTTATGCACGTCATATACATCTCTCTCATAATATTATTTGTCAAACTATCATGGCAATAAGAGAGATCATGATGGCTAGCGGCTATACTGCAGGCTCTGAACGTGTCAACACCATAGTGTCACTCACGCATTGCCCTGGCCTTCCAGCTCCACCTGCGTTGCAAGAAGAGTTCACATACAACATTTTCAACCCTTAATTCAACCCTTACGTTTGTTGCACGTTGATAAAATTATATATGAATGGAAAATATAATTGTTACTTAACTGATATGAATACTTAATAACGTAATTAAAACGACAATCACTTGGTGTAGTTTGCTTATCTTACGATATAATAAAAAAATATTGACTCTCACGCCATCCCAGAAGGGTCCTCGAAGGGGTATGCAGAGGTGTTGTAACAACAACACCCACATTTTACCGAATACGATGAAATGCCATCGTTACAGAGGGTGAGTCAATCGCCGTCTTAGGCACGTTTGAATTTCTTCTCAGACATAGACGGCAGGATTCCTCACAACGTTTTCCTTCACAACATAACACGTGGGGTGAAATTAGTGTACATAAGTTTTTAGATACACTCGCTGGAATTCGAACTTGCATCGCTTGCGTAGCAGGTGACTGCTCGAATGTCACGGCCACCACGGCGGTTACGATGGTTTTGTCATATTAAAGTTACACGTGAATATTGATCAAACGATAACAATGAACTTAATTTATCGAGGAAGGTTTAAATTCGGCCATAATTTAAACCATGAAAAGATTAACGAGGGGATTGTGTCAAGGTCGTCTCTGGGGGTAAATCGATCGGACTTTATAGTGCCAAGAAGCATTGCTTACCATCTCGAAACAAACAAATGATATGCACGTAAAATAGGATTCCGCGGGAAAGAAATCAAATTTATGCGAGTGAAACAGCAGGGCACAGCTAGTAGTAAAAAACACGTGAGGAAACCTGTATGTTATCGAAGCAATTCAAAGACGAATGAGTAGTGAGAGATAGCTGAGACGGCGATGGACTCACTATCTGTCAAGATGACATTTAATCATCCTCTCTTTCTGTCTCATGATTGAGGTTGTTCTAAGTAATTGAATTTCAATGGATACTGATACTATTGCCATCATCTCCCTGGCCTTAACACCGTTGGGGTCGGCACTTGATTCAACCCGATGTGGCTGGCCACTTGACGGCTTTACATGCTCTACGGGGCACGGAGGGGACTCGGGCGGTCACCCATCCAATTACTGGCTAGGGTTGGGGTTGCTAAGCTTCACTGTTCGAATGATATGCGCAATAGCAACCGTGCCACGACCTCCTCATACTGATACTATGGTAATGGAAAATATTTTTGTCGGCAATGATGATAGCAACTCTTTAACTACTTGAGTGAATTTGAAAAATCTTGGCTATATTGTAGATAAAGTTAAATGAGGTATAGAAAAAAATACGCGGGCAAAACCGCTAGCGGAAGCTAGTTTAGAATTTAATTAAGACAAAACAAGTTTTCAGTCTAAATAAAAACTTATTTCATGGGTATAACCAACTACTTGACTGTATTTCAAAGGTCGTTTTTCTAGATTTAGTAGAACATTCGTGGAACCTTTTTCAGTAAATTACAGCCTGAAACGAGTCTCGAAGTAAAATTTACAAGACTACGTTCAGTTCTCAATGTGTTAGTGTTGAAATTTACTTTTATTTTTTCATTAAGTCTGCCCACAAGGGAGTCTTAAAGGCCAGTTTTCACTGAGTGATGATGATCTCTTAACCGATTTATAAATTCTCTTTTCGGCCACGGCAGCAAATCTCAACGGACAGTAGCCATCTGCGTAGGATATGGTGCACAAGTGGGTGCGCAAATACAGGTCCACTATTTATTCCCTCACCCTCATAGTGCGCCAGACCAGAGAGAGATCGGGCGTAAGACCAACGTCTCAACTTGCTTTCCAAACTATTGTGTATTTCTTGACAGAAAAGATCTATTTTTTTTTAATCGACCCGGGAATCGAACCCAAACTTTCTAACCACTAGACCAACGAGGCAGCTTTACCGAGTAATTAGCTGACAACAACAACACCTCAAAGTTACCTAGGTGAAACTTAACTTACTACTTAGCGGTTTTAAAAATTTCCATTTTTATGTTTAAGTTATTATACAGGGTGTCGTAGAAAAAGGAACATTTGTCTTCTAGAAGTTGAAGGGTTTTAAAAATATATCACTATGTTGAAGTCGTAAAATATCTAGCTCCAACGATAGCGTAGTTATAGGCTATGGTTGCTAAGGGCCGAAGAATTCGCGGCCTTAAGCGATTGAATGAACGCGCGGCCGCGTTCGCCTACATTACGTACGCGGTAATTAAACTTGTTAAATTCATGGTTTCAAAAAATGTTTTTTTGGGCCTATATCAGAAACTATTAGTGGGAGAACAAAAATAAAAACGAAGTTAGATTTGACGTGAATAACTCTACGTTACCGCCGATTTTTATGCCAATATAAGGTCTTGAAATGGTCAACTTTGAACTTCAATGCATTTATTAAACTGTCTTGACGTCTACTCAATAGATGTCCCCAAAGGGGTAGGCAGAGTGTTAGAACCACCTCGCTTTCACTCCTAACTGTTCAGTTGGTAAGTCTTCACCATCATAATAATATCATATGTTTTTTTTGTAATTATCATTGTTTACTGTGTAATGAAATGTACTTAATGTAATGAAATGTGAGTTTCTTGCCGGTTCTTCTCAGAAGGTTAGTTTCCGAACCGGTGGTAAATTCCTCGACATGCAACAACATTTTAATTTTCATTTGCATTAGGTAATGGGGTAATGCATTAGAAATGATTTCGTAGAAAAATAACACAAATGGAAACTGATTAAGCTCTTAAACATCCATCTATGAAACTACAGTTAGACTTAAAGTATAATAAGTTATTCAAAATGGGATCAAAGTTCATTTGAATGGGGCTCGGCCAAGATAAAGTCATCATGATATTCATATTTTATTAACTTTGTATAACTACTTAACGAAACTTACTAATAACTAAGTTTCTAAAGCTAAATTACTTGAGATAATCTACTTTTCATGTAATGGGTCGTACTTATTAAATACTTAGTTAATCAAGAAACAAAATAAATATTAAGCTTAACCTTACTCAAGTTGGAAACTAAATTCAATTAACAGAGAACGAAATCATAATGTTACTATGATTGCAAAAATGCCTTCTCGACTTATGAGCGGTGAGTTTGAATGCGCAGGACTCATATAATATTTCTTTACAAATATAAATATCAAAGTCCTGAGTGACTCACTGATTGATACTTCAACGATATTAATAGAGGCATTCAATTTGGAGAAGTTCGTCATGTAGTGTAAACTGTAAAGGTATCAAAATAAGAAAGGGCTTTCCGAAATTATACCCTTAAGGGGATTAAATGAGGGGTTGAATTTCCTGAGAATATTTTATTATGTAGAGCTACAGTTTTTATGAATTAGGTAGTCGTAAAAGTATATATCTGATTTCATTAATTACTTTTTTTCTCAATATTTTAATTGGACTGAACAGAAAAAATATCGGATTAATTTATGAAAATTGAGATAATAAATAACTAAAGAGCCGTGGTGGCCTTGAGGTTTGAGCAGTCGCCTGCTACGCAAGCGACGCAAGTTCGAATCCCAACGGGGCCTGTACCAATGAGTATTTCTAAAATACTTATGTACAGTGATTTCACACCACGTGCTTTACGGTGAAAGAAAAACATCGTGAGGAAACCTGCATATTTCTGAGAAGTAATTCAATGGAATATGTAAAGTGTCTGAGACGGCGATGGACTCACCATCTGTCACGTTGGCACTTAATCATCTTCGGTGAAAAGAGGGTGTTGTGATTGTAACACCTCTGCCTACACGTTCGGGGAATACAGGCGTGAGCATATGTATGTATGTAATAAATAACTAGTTCGAAAACTATTCTCTTGTGAAGTAACAAAAAACTCAGCTGATTATTCTCAACATCAAAGTAATTTAAGTGCCCGAGAATTCCAAAATCCGCACCCAATACTATCGAGTCACAATTGGCTATATCGGATCGATGCAATATCGCAACATTATGGTCACAGCCTTACATAAAGGCAATGTAGTGTCAACGCCTTTAGGACACTTTTCGTGTCAGGTCGGGACCGCCACGAATACGTTATTCTTGATTTTACATACAGACTTTATGTAACTTTTTTATTAGATTTTTAAGGCACTGGTTTTATCGGCTTCGCTGTTCACTTAAGTGTCGTGAATACCGAAGTATTGTACACACTGGCGTTTTATTAGTATACAAGCCGAGCTTCATGGTTTTACTTGTGGAGTATCTTAAAATTTTCTCTTTGAAAAAGTTAATTTTCTCCATTAACAATGAATGATAAGGCGACACCAGTGCCTCATATTTAACGTGACTCGGGCCTCACGATAATCTTTTAAAAACAACAGACGCGAGCAGAAACGTCGAGGTACGTTATTTTCAAAATATTATCGTGATAAGGCCCGAGTAACTTTAAATATGAATTTAAATCGCGAAAGCTTAAGACCTGTGCGTCAAGTATAGATTTTGACTTCGTTGC
Source organism: Watsonalla binaria (assembly GCA_929442735.1). Lineage (NCBI taxonomy): Eukaryota > Metazoa > Arthropoda > Insecta > Lepidoptera > Drepanidae > Watsonalla > Watsonalla binaria. Next base: position 8,740,683 of record OV838932.1, read on the forward strand.
TTGACCTTGCATTTAGCGCGTCTCAATACTCGCACCCTTAGAACGATATAGGGGCTCAATTTAGGAATGAAATGTTTTTGGAAATCGCAATCTAGAGCGGTCGACTTTTTTTTTATTTTTATAGTAATGTGTGTGTTTTGTCGATAAATTAAAAAAAATCCGATTTTTAAAGAACTTGGGATAGAAAATACCCTTTTAGGTCTATCTATGATGATCTTAATTTGTTTTCACAATATTTGGAGTTCAGCCCCTGTCGTTCTGAGGGTGCGATGTATTGATGCTTTTTGAAGACGTGCAGTGATTCAATTCCAAAGATAGAGGATCAAATGATCGAGCCACACTATAACGCTAAGTCAAGTAATGACGTTTGCTTATTTTCAAACCTATTCTTCGGGTAATGAATTAATCGACACAAGTTCATATCCGAGCTGCGTACACTAATCTTTTTTTCTGCATACGTTCAAATCTACGTACATCATCTCCTGCAGCCAGCCTGGTCCCATACTATGTTGGGGTCAACAGTTGATTAAACCCGATGTGTCTGATCACCTGATTATTATACAAAGCGACTGCCATCTGAACTTCGCAACCCATTTAACGAGGTTAAACCAGTGATGAGATTATTTTAGGCCTCTGACCGACCTGTAGCGACTGCCAAAGATGATAAATTGACTACTGGGACCGACGGCTTAACGTGCTCTCCGAGGCACGGAGGGAACTCGGGCGGTCACCCATCCAATTACTGGCTAGGATTGCTTAACTTTCGCTTATCGAATGATATGCGCAATAGCAACTGTGCCACGAGTTCCTCCTCCACATCCTACATTCTTATACATTAAAATAATATCGTGAGGAAACCTGTAACATTCTGAGAATGAAACCGCTATAAGTTTCTTTTTGATTTTGTGACGGAGGCGTGAGCTTGGATAGACTTGCTTTGCTTGAAGTTCTATGGAAGTCAATATTGCTATGTTGATCTTTAATTCAGACTTGCAAAGTTTGATCTAAATACACAGCTAACAATAACGTTAAGAAACTAGACGTAATTGCTACAGCCCTACGCGTAGGTAAGGATTCAAACGAAATCGCTTCAAGGCGTAAAGTGAGCGTTCTTGAAGAATAATTGATAAATCTCGCAGTATAGCCACTATTGCGCATATCATTAGATTAGCGAAATTAAGCAACCCTAACCAAGCCAGTAGTAAGACGGGTGACCGTTCGAGTTACCTACGTACCTCGGAGAGCACGTTAAGCCGTCGGTCTAGATTGACAATTTAACATCTTTGGTAATCATTACAGGTCAGTCGGAGGCTTAACAGAGTCGTACAACTGGTTTAACTCAGATTACCAATTTTAGAAGGCCTGGGAGATGATGAGCGGGGTGCAAATAAAGGTTAATGAACACATTAACTAGCTTGGATTTACATCGCCTCAACTCTACTTGAGTTGAGGTGATGTAAATCCTGTAGTAGTTCCTGGTCGACCGAAATGTACTCGGTTTCTTTTTCAGACAAAAAAAGTACTTGACATTTAGCATGTGGTAAACGGTGGTCTCTGCCTACCCCCGTGGGATACAGGCGTGATTATATCCTTACATACTATTTTGCTTGGTATACATTCATGCATGAATTCATGCGGAGGAGCTCGTGGCACAGTTGCCCTAGCCCTAGCCAGTAATTGCATGGGTGACCGCCCGAGTTCCCTCCTTGCCTCGGAGAGCACGTTAAGCCGTCGGTCCCGGTTGCCAATTTATCATCTTTGGCAATCGTTACAGGTCAGTCGAAGACCTTAAATAATCTGACAACTGGTTTAACTCAGATCACAGATTTTCCTAGAAAAAGGGGTTGCGAAGGTCAGATGGCAGTCGCTTCGTATAAAAATCAGGTGATCAGCCACATCGGGTTGAATCAAGTGCCGACCCCAACAATGTATTGGATAAGGCCAGGGAGATGATGACGATACATTCATGCATCTCTTCATACTCTGACTTCGTGTTCTGACCTTTCTACAATAGATTATTTATTTGGTCATGGCATATACATTGCGATTTTAGTTCATGTTTAGACGCCCTCGACCGACACTTCCACTCACATTCGCCTATGATATTTTGATAATCACCTCTCAGTCATCTTTTAGATAAGTCTGGAACTGCGTTCCCAGATGCCTGATTCGTTTTTATTTATTTTTATTATCAGGCAAGTATTTATTTTAACCAGAAATCCATTGTGTAAAGCGGTTTTTAGTTACGATAGCAGACAGTGTCGCAATAAAATAATATACATATGTACATAGTGTAAATGCTCTCGCCGCGCCATCCCAGAGGGCTATCCGAAGGGATGTAGGGAGTATATTTGATACATCCATGCACTTTTTCAATTGTATTCATGATTATTATTTAACTCGCAACTAGTATTTTATCCCATTATGTCTCATCCGTTCGTTACGGTTAAATTAGTTTAATTAATTGTAATTACTAAAAAAAGAGCCGTGGTAGTCGCCTGCTACGCAAGCGACGCAAGTCCGAATCCCAGCGGGGTCTGTACCAATGAGTTTTTCTAAAAAACTTATGTACAGTTTTTTCACACCACGGCCTTTACGGTGAAGGAAAACATCGTGAGGAAACCTGCATATTTCTGAGAAGTAATTCAATGACGTATGTAAAGTGTCTGAGACGGCGATGGACTCACCATCTGTCACGTTGGCACTTAATCATCTTCAGTGAAAAGTGGGTGTTGTGATTATAAAACCTCTGCCTACCTCTTCGGGGAATACAGGCGTGAGCATATGTATGTATGTATGTAAGTATGTATGTATGTATGTATGTATGTAATTGTAATAACTAGGTAGTAACGTGAGGATTGTTAGTAATACAGAGGCAACCGATCCATGTTAATGAGGGCGCCCTCTCAAGCTGTCAAAACATCAGCTCGACCCAGTATTCATTAGAAAGCCGTATCTTATTATACTCCCGCGGCAAAGTTTAAATGAATAAAAGCGAATGTCAACACCGTCGTATTATATACACTCTTGATGGTATTGAATTAAACACGTGATTACGATTCGTTATGTACCTAAAGTGACGGTTTCATTATGTTGATGCGAATTTTAACTGATATAGATGTATAGATGCATCATCTATACATCTATAAAAAGTCAGAACTCATAGCTCGTGACGGCACCTGTTCTTATACTCACGCCTGAATAGGTAGGTAGACTGCGAAATTCTATACTCCCTAAATTCTTACTTCAAAACTCTTACTTCATAATATTTCCTTCTGTTTTTATTAATCAAGTTTGTATAACAATGAATTATAACCATATTGTATGGTCTTTGTAACTGCATTGCAGTATTTATACGATTTTGTTATTTAAAAATTGATATGAGGTTTATCTATCTATAAATTCACAATAAATGCCCGGAGTTTTGGATTTGCTGGTGTTTACACCCCTCGGAAAGTATATAAAACCGTTGGTCATACGCCTGATCTCTCTCCGGTCGTGACGAATTGCCGTCCCATCGGACTATGAGAGTGAGGGCATAAGGAGTGCTCCTGTGTTTGCGCACACACTTGTGCGCTATAATATCTCGTACACAGATGGCAAATATTCGTAAAAATTTGCCAGCGTGGCCGAATTCGATCATAATACGACCTTGCGTCGAAAGTTAAAACAAAGGCTTAATTCAGAAGTACGACAACAATATTATTAGAATATAATGATGTAGTAAATATTAATTATCTTTATGTACATTTTATTTTCCTTATTGAGATGGTTACCTTAAAATGTTTCACGTTATATAATTACCTAAAAATTTAATATTACCAGGAAGCGAATCTACAAACCCACGCAGTGGAGTTGAAGAGGTTAATATTTTTTCAGGGTTCTATGAGATCGTGGTATCGTAATATAAAAAAACAGAGGAGTTTTTTTTGTTTTAGCACGCATATCCATAGAAATACTAGAGGTTAGGCAAAATAATTTCGTGTGTAATGATATCTAGATTCATAACGGAAAGGATTAAGTCAGAGTGTATATATGAACTTACTACAAAATCTAAGATACTAGAATGTAATCATTCAAAATTACAGTTTCAAGAAGACGTGGCACTGGTGTCGTGACATTAGGGGTGACAGTAGGGGTGTCACGTCATGGCCGCTCGCGTATACGTAATTTTTCATTATTGTTTATTGATTTAATTTTAGTTTTTAACAGTGTGTTTAAAACTTCAAATCTATAAATCGATATTACATTAAAGAGTAAACTTAACATACTTAAAGAGTGCGAACTCTCACGCTTGATGGAGCAAAAATTAAATATCACAAGAATTAGTCTGTATTCCATATTGGTTAGTAAGGTTGTAGAGTGATATAAGCCCCAGTAGGTTTTTTAAGAACTTAAGTGAGTCTGTGGGGCACGTGTGAATCACTCACTCAAATAGTGGTATCTGTGAGTGTAATACGATAGTATATTATCTTTTCTAGGTAAAGAGCGCCCGAGGTATCGCTGAAATTATATGTGTATTCAACTGTTGCAGATTCTCAAATGACAACAAAGAAGTTCTCCGAAGAGCCAGAATTTGAACGGCCTATTGGGAATCACACATTCTTCCTGGGAAGAGAGGCAGTTCTTGGCTGCGCTGTCAGTAACCTTGGGAAGCATAAAGTAAGTACACATTGCCTCATGGATGACCTCGTGCCATGTTGCTATTGCGCATATCATTTCGGTCAACCATTCCGAATTTTTACTCTTAGTACTTAGTATTCTCGTGACAAGCGGGCTGGGGCTTTTCTCGGTCAGAGAATCAGCATTGCTATTCAACGTGGCAATGCTGCCAGCCTTCTTAGCACGATCCCGATTTGGGCCAAGTTTTCTACTTGTAATTAATTTTTAGTACTATTCCTTGTAATATACTAAAAAATGTAGTATTATTTATATATATTTAAAGGCGTCGGAGTGACGCAAGTCATAATCCCAGCGGCCTGTATCAATGAGTCTTTTTAAAATCTATGTACAGTGATTTCACACCACATCACGGTGAATGAAAACATATCTCTAAGTAATTCAAAAGACGTATATGTAGTGCCTGGGACGGCGATAGACTCACCATTTGTCACGTTAGCACTTAATCATCTTCGGTGAAATACAACACCTTTGGCTACCATATGTATGTTATTTAGGACTTATTCCTTGCCCAAACGAAGCCACTATACCAGAGCTCATTTCATATAAAATTATATTGAATTCAAATAAGTTACGACTTAGTCTGAATAAATAGTCTTTTATATACTTCTTTGTAAAATAAATTGTATAAAATTACGGTAAAATGAACTCACAGTCAATGAAATACGGCACCTCTAGGCTATAAGGTACTAGCAGGGAATACTAATGAAATTGGTACTTCAGTTTTAAGTTGAATACTTATCTTGATATATTACGTACCCATACAATTCCTGGAACTACCTAACTTTGAGCCTTCTGATAAAATTGTCATTGATCTCGTTGGTCGCGAGCGTTGCTGAGAAAATCGAGGTCCCGGGTTTGAAATCCGGGTCAGGCAAAGAATTATGGGGTTTTTATCTGGTATCTCTCACAACTGGCTTAAACCAGATTACCGATTTACCTTCTAAACGGGATTACGAAGGTCAAATGGCAGTCGCTTCGTATAAAAATCAAATGGTCGGCCACATCAGGGTGAACTAAGTGGCGACCTCAACAATTATGGGATAAAGCCAGGAAGATGATGATTTATAAATATAGAAGACTGCCTCGTTGGTCTAGTTGTCGCAAACGTTACTGCGGAGCATAAGATCCTGGATTCGACCTCGGGGTCGGCTAGAGTGCTATTATGATTAAAAATTAAAAAAATCTAAACACTATGTTTGATTAGATTTATAACAAATTTTCTTTGTCTTCTTTCACTTTTAAATCGTTAGAACGACGTGATTATCCAGGATTATACATGTTACCGCCGGATTCGGAAGGTTGCTTTTACTGAGAAGAACCCGGCAAGAAACTCAGTAATTGCTCATTTAAAAAAAAATACTTTATAATTTTGAGTAATACAATATAAATCACAAAAAGTTTTTTAGAAAATCTCATTGGTACAGGCCCCAATGGGATTCGAACTCCGAGGCCACCACAGCTCGTATTGTAAGTTTCTGTGTGTAACTTCCACGCAAGCGAAAGAACAGGGGCCTTACCATGACCTCTTATTTCCATGATAGTTTTACTCTTATTAAGAGACAGATGTATATGACATTAATACATCTGTCACTGTCACACAGCTAAACTATGATTGCACTAAGAGCTCATGGTTGGGCCCCAAGCCTAGTGCCAACTACATACATATGTTCACGCCTGTATTCCCCGAAGGGGTAGGCATAGGTGTTCTAATCACAACACCCACTTTTCACCAAAGATGATTAAGTGCCAACGTGACTCCATCGCCGTCTCAGACACTTTACATAAGTCATTGAATTACTTCTCAGAAATATGCAACTATTTTCATAGACTTCTAGTGCAAACAATTTTCATAGACTCCTAATGATGTCATCCAGTAATTATGTAACTAAAACCAGGGTGATGCATGTAATTAAAACGTTGACATGCACCAGAGTTGGGACATAAACACAGAAGTTCGCCAGACTTGCCTAATAACCTGGGAACACACATTTGCGCCCTAGATTATAGTACAATCTATTACACGTGGCGTACGAAGGTTCCTACGTGAGTTATGGACTTGGATATTGTAGTTTGGGAACAGTGATTATGTTGGTTTTGCTCGTATAGGCAATTACTTTTGCTCTTTGTGGGGTTATGTATGTAAATTATAAAAGACCCCCTGATTGAAAACATGGTTTAAATCAAGACTGATTTAAACCTTTGCATGATTCCTACATGGAAGGCTTCTTAATATTCTACATGTGAAATAATGACACAACCATTGGCAAACAAAACTGTAATGTCAATCAATATTCTATATAATATATAAAATAGAAAGCCATGGTGGCCTCGTTTTGAGCACTCGCCTGCTACGCAAGCGACGCAAGTTCGAATCCCAGCGGGGCCTGTACCAATGAGTTTTTCTAAAAACTTATGGACAATGATTTCAGACCACGTGCTTTACGGTGAAGGAAAACATCGTGAGGAAACCTGCATATTTTTGAGAAGTAATTCAATGACGTATGTAAAGTGTCTACTACTCCTTTTACGAAAATTTGGTCTCGCAGACATACGCAGGATTCCTCTTGATGTTTTTCTTCACCGTTAAAGTCGTGGTGTGAAATCACTGCATAGACATACCGACAGAGATTTTTTTTTCTATTTGAGTACCGTATATATTTACATATGCATTTAGTGTAAAGCTGTTAATTTATTATTACAAACAGACACTTAATTGTATTTAAACAATTGTATAGAGTATACATTTCACCTAAGGAAAGCCCGGAAATGATTCCTAACAAGCTGTAGACAAAAGCTAATTATAATGTAACTAACTTGTCCTTATAAACTAACATCAAATGACAATATAATAAAACTGAGCTTTGAAAAAGTCCGTCCATTACTCAATGAATTATTGAGGAACACGGAGCGATGTAATTTAATTTATGAACTTCAAGGAAATGTCATACACTCTGAGTGAGCGCTCCTAAAAGAAATGGCAATTACCTACATCAGCGATCAAATAAAACAACTTGTCTAAAGCGACTGTTCTATAAAAATCGTAATTCACGCAGAAAGACAATAATTTAATCATAGAAATCAAATTAGATTTCATTGTAAGTCAAAGTAGATTTTTACGAAACGCAAAAAAGATTTCAAGACCCAAAATAGGGAAAAAATCTCACTAGGATCAAAACATCCCAAGGATGCATACTTTGGAAAAATCTAAGATGGATGCATGAAGCTTGATTGATATGAGACAGATAACAGGGGACCTTCCATCATAGGTTAAAGCAGAGCGTCTTAAGAACTTTTGAGCAAAGCTAAGAAGTTCTTAATACACGACTGATTAAATGATCATAGTAGGCCCCCTATTGTACTCGTAGTACTTACAAAATGGAGGATATTGCGCTAAATTTTTTCAGCACTTTCAGTGCCTCCTTATCCCATGAAGCTCCGACGACCTCACTCCAATAATATTGAACGGGGGCTCCACACTATTTATATATGACTATGTTTAATGACGAAAAATTAAACCTAGTTAAGGACTTTTATGATTTTATTTTTAAACTAACTTAGCCCTGCGGAACCCTTAATGTTTTAGCCTAAGTTACTCCTTGTAGCATTTGCTATCTGCCAGTGAAAATCCCGTCAAAATCGGTCCAGCCGTTTCGGAGATTACTTGGAACAAACAGACAGACAGAGAAAAAAATTCTTTTTTATATCAGTACCGTATATAAATTACAATCCACGCGTTAGAGCTACCATAACTTGACAGATATCGGCGAAATTTATCTTCGTGTTGTAATGACATTGTAGCATTTTTTCATTGCCTGAAAACATAGCCTGAAAACTGAAAGATGAAACGTAGCTAGATAATTTTTTTGCCCCTGAAACACACAAAAGTTCATGAAAATCGTTGGAGCCGTTTCCGAGATTCAGGTTATATCCAATAATTGCTCGTTTAAAGGGATTAAGAGTCGTGGTGACCTTGAGGTTTGAACAGTCGCCTGCTACGCAAGCGACGCAAGTCCGAATCCCAGCGGGGTCTGTACCAATGCGTTTTTCTAAAAAACGTATGTACAGTGATTTCACACCACGTGCTTTACGGTGAAGGAAAACATCGTGAGGAAACCTGCATATTTCTGAGAAGTAATTCAATGACGTATGTAAAGTGTCTGAAACGGCGCTGGACTCACCATCTGTCACGTTGGCACTTAATCATCTTCGGTGAAAAGTGGGTGTAGTTATTACAACACCTCTGCCTACCCCTTCGGGGAATACAGACGTGAGCATATGTATGTATGTAAAGGGATTACAGGTCAGGATAAAGACAAAGGCAAGAATGTTCCCTCTACTCGTGTTTTTGTGAAGATTCTAATATTTTTCGGCATGGTTCATAATGTTACGTAAAGGTAAAGGAAAGCCGTAAGGTGGGACGTGCTCCAGTATTTACACAGTTGCTTGTAGATAACTTAGCACGTGAAATATTTTTGTTTCACGTAAATATATTTCGTGCTATTTTTATCTACTGTCTTCTGTCGTAATGTTGTTTGGCAATTGTTCGTGGTTTTTCTAAGCCAGTGTGGTTGGAAGCCGCGTCGGTCTAGCGGTTTGAGTAGTGAGAAGCAAGTTCTTATCGTCGATCTTGAGATTCTCTAAGAATTTTACGGTGATGTTATGCCACGAGCTTTATGTTCTAAATAAGTATAAAAACCTGTATAATGTATTTAAAAATAAATCTATATGTGTACAGATAAATAAAATTTAAGCGTCTGTTTGTAATGTCTAAATAACATCTTTACCTAAATGCCTATGAAAGTATATTTTCTTTTTTGTCTAATCTCTGAAACGGGTGGACTGATTTTAACGTGATTGTGACTGAGATATAGCTAAGAAATAAAGTCGGATGCGGATGAAACCGCTAGCTTATAGATATATGTATAGTGTCAGAGAAGGTGATTAACTCAACATGTAGGGGGTGGGTGTAACGAATAGACTTATTGAATGTAAATAAAACGTATAATAAGATGTCCGGCACAAGTTACACTTAGGGGTGATGAAAGAAACATAAAAAGAAAGTAAAACACGGATAACACAAAGAGGCGCGAGCGTCGCGAGCGGTAAGAAAAAACATGGACTGGGTTTCGCAGAACCCGAACGCAGACTCCTGCTGCGCGCGCATGTCGCGCCATGCGTTGCATGCGGCGGCGCACGGAACTCACGCGTCGTAGAACAATGTACAGCGCTTAGTGACATTAGTTTAAGCATCGTACCGAAGAGGGCGCTTACCCCTTGAGGTGCGGATTGGAAGGCCACACGCTACAAACATTAATTTGTCAAATGGACACCAATTTTCTTGTTCGAAACGTGGATATTGTGATTCCTCCGTCTACCATTTTTTGCATTTCAAAAGCTTTGTAAATTATATTTTACTCCAATATAACATTTCAAATTGTAAAAATATTATCCAACTTTTCAAAACAATTCACTGAATTTAATGTTCTTGAAGTTGTAACTCACCAATTTGAATTGGAGTAACCGCAGATATTCATATTCAAAATAAGTGTATTAGGTTTGGTAAAAGTTTCATCATATTTTGTATTCAAATATTACCAATTTCGGTCGAACGAGTTTGATATTCGTATAAAAATTTCAAACATTCTCTTTTTTAATTTTAAGTCCTTCATCATCATAATTTTAAGACTTTGACTCTTGTCGGAGTAACCGATGCAATTTCTTCCATTCGTCTCTGTCCAGTGCCATCTCCTTGACCTCCCTACAAGTCATGACAGACACCTTTTCCTTAACTTGCCTCATGTATGCTATCCTGGGTCTTCCTCTTCCTCTCTTTCCTTCTACTTTTCCTTCTAATATGTTTTTAAAGAACCCATAATGTCGTACAAGGTGGCCAATCATCTTTCCTCTTCGATTCTGGATTGTATTCCATAGTACTCTTTTTTCGTTGACTCTTTTGAGTACATCTTCATTTGTGACTCTTTCCGTCCATTTGAGTTTCTCCATCCTTCTCCAACACCACATCTCAAACGCTTCCAGTATTAAATCCTTATACGACATATTTCTGTTGGTTTATGAATAGTCAAATGTATTTGTTCTAGAATCCAAATAAATTTATTTAAAATTTTACTATGTAGCCTATGTAGATAGGTTTAGGTAATATTCTTACTGACATATGGGTATTGGAGCGCCATGTAAATTGGGCTTGTATATTTTCATTAATGGAACGATAAAAATTGTAAACATATTTTTGCTGAAAAGAATTCCTAAGTCTCTTACCGGGCTCTTCGCAGTAAAGCGACCTTCCAAACCCGGTGGTAACATTATAACATTTGTATAAATTAAAGATAAACCGCCTTCAAAGAGAAAAATTAAATTATGTGAAATAAATTTCTTAAGCACTAGTTGCCAGTAAGATTTTCGAAGGTTCCTCTCGAATTCTCATGGATGCCATCATCAGAACTGAACCAAATTAAAATGGGATTACTTGCAAAGCATCACCTTTTGAATAAAAAAATGGTCCACCCAGTCAAAAGTTCTGAGGTAACACGGAAAAAAACTCTTGTTCAAAAAATGGAGCTCCCAGACTTTCTTATTTTACACACGGTGGCATCCAAATAATGTTACATTAGAGTACAGTTGAGGTACTACTATGTCAATATCTCCATATAATAGAGGAATGAAAGGGTAAAGGTATTGTCCTAGATAAGGAGGATTCTTTTAATTATATGAGAACAATCCATCCTTTCTGAGGTGGGCAATGTGCAAGAGACAACCTTGGTGTTTAACTTGATTATTAAAAGTTGGTTTATTTTCATACAGTTGGGTTGGCTGCGAGCAGAAGACCAAACAGTCCTGACGATGCACGAGCGGACGGTCCTCGGGGCCCGGTACTCCGTAAACCTGGATGCTCCTCGCACCTGGCAGTTGAGGATCCGGCCTCTGCGCGCCGAGGACCGCGGCTGCTACATGTGCCAGATCAACACGCAGCCCAGCATGAAGTGGCAGAATGGCTGCATCGATGTCTATGGTAATTATCTACCACTCATCGACTTTATCATCAATATCACATGACAAAAAATCCAAGATGCATGTAATAGTTTCTGAGCCAAAAATGGGACCACCATTTTTCAACTTGGCACTTATTTTATACAACTGGCTTATAACTGGCTATAGTCTTCGCACCGGGCAGTGAAAATACCAATTGTTTCCTTTGACTTAAACTTAAAATATCAGAGTTTGTTTGCAAGAAAAGCCGTGGTGGCCGTGGGGTTTGAGCAGTCGCCTGCGCAAGCGTCGCAAGTTCTAAATGAGTTTGTCTAAAAACTTATGAGCAGTGATTTGACACCACGTGCTTCACGGTGAAGGAAAACATCGTGAGGAAACCTGCATATGTCTGAGAAGTAATTCAAACACGTATGTATAGTGCCCGACTCACCATCGTTGGCATTTAATAATTTTCGATGAATAGTAGGTGTTGTTATTACAACATTTCTCTCTGCCTACCCCCTCGGGGAATACAGGTGTGAGCTTATGTATGTGTGTATGTAACATTTATTTTAAATGAAGTTAATAAACAAAATATGAACCAGAAGTCTTTATGAATCCTTTGTGGGTCGCTCGCCATAATTCTGGTCTTATCATTCTATTTGACTAGACCACACGAATACGAACATTTGTGTTTAAATTCAAATTGTAACTGCAATTCATAATTAAGCAAGATATGCCAGTATATTTCCTGGCATCGGAAATGTACCGGATTGCCCTGTTTGTACCATTTCTGGGCCATGTTAGAATAGTTGATCGATCGGTCACTTAGTCTGCTTGGATATGAATTGTGACCTTATTCACTATGCAGTTCGTCTTCTTTTCCTCCGATACGGTTTTAATAATTATTAATTCGGATAAATGGAACTCAATTTTGGGTCACAACGTAAAATTCCATGCATGAAAGTCAATCGAAAATTTACCTTATTTAGTCCATAATAAAATGGCTTTTAATTTATCAAGCATGTTACATATTACATTTTTCAAGGGTAGAATATATATCGCTATTCAATATTCTTACATTTCTTCAGATCCTTTTATCAAGTTCAATAAGGGTTAGTTTCAAATAACAGGCCTTTATTCATTCCGTATAAGCTACATGTAATTTGGTTCCATGGGAATACTCAAAGTGAATCCTTGAAAGTTCACGGTAAAATAGATTGCTTGCTGGGGGGTCACCATCCTTTTTAGTAAACCAAGGAAACTGTTACCAATTCCCCTCGGAGACTCGCCTAAAGTATTCACGTAATAAAACAACTAAAGTTTATGGCGCAATATTGGCTTTACAAGCAGTTAGGAGACTAGGGACAAGTCGTTCAAAATGATACACTCACACAAACGCGCTTCTCCCTGGCCTTATCCCATACATTGTTGGGGTCAGCACTTGATTCAACCCGATGTGGCTGATCACCTGATTATTATACGAAGCGACTGCCATCTGACCTTCGGAACCCCTTTTGCGAGAAAAATCTGTGATCTGGGTTAAACCAGTGGTCAGACTATTTTAGGCCTCCAACTGACCTGTAACGATTGCCAAAGATGATAAATTGGCAACCGGGACCGACGGCTTAACGTGCTCTCCGAGGCACGGAAGGAACTCGGGCGGTCACCCATCCAATTACTGGCTAGGGTTAGGGTTGATTAACTTCGCTGATCGAATAATATGCACAATAGCAACTGTGCCACGAGCACTTCTACACAAATGCGCATATCAACGTGATTATAAGCAGAACTTATAAGATTACAAGCCGTGATGGCCTTAAGGTTTGAGCAGTCACCTGCTACGCAAGCGACGCAAGTTCGAATCCCAGTGGGGCCTGTACCAATGAGTTGATCTAAAAAACTTATGTGCAGTGATTTCACACCACGTGCTTTAAGGTGAAGGAAAACATCGTGAGGAAACCTGCATATTTCTGAGAAGTAATTCAATGACGTATGTAAAGTGTCTGAGACGGCGATAGACTCACCATCTGTCACGTTGGCACTTAATCAGCTTGTGTGAAAAGTGGGTGTTGTTATTACAACACCTCTGCCTATCCCTTCGGGGAATACAGGCGTGAGCATGTATATATGTATGTTTTTTGTAATATATTTTGTAGATGGTGGTGGGACAAAATAATAAAATTCTTCGACTTAATGTCATTGAGATTTAAATATAAGGCGTGCCTTAAATACTCGTATATATTATATACTTAGTATAATAACAATTTGTAAAGTAGGTAGTTTTTTCTTTTTAATTTGGATGTAGGTTTAATGCTTAAGTGCCGTAACGCGATGTGGCATGATTCGCAAGAATATACAAAACGTCATTAGCCCAACCTAAGACATGTTTTATTCATGTACTGGGGCCGAATGAATAGCAAGAAGTGAGGCATTAAGGTCAAGAAAACGATGGTGAAGGTGGAGGGAGACTTACGTGACAATCGATATATTTAACAATAACAGCATTTGTATAAGAAACGATGAGAAGAAAAAAATATTATACTATCGCCTACCCAGAAGGGTTTATATAACATACAAAGATAGCAACACAAGCGTGCAGTCCGTCTCATAGCGCAGCCATATTCTGTAAGGTTTATCAGCGACGTACTAATTGTCGAGTATCTGTTTCAAATATACGAAATAGAACTTTATTGTCTATGTATCATGTATCAATTTCGTATCGATGAGGATGGAATGATTTAGTCTGCAGGAGTTCTCGATGGCATAAATCGATCTAACTAGGTTTCATTAAAAACAATGGAGGAAAGCTTGGTCACCACTACTTAAAGGTTATTTGCTCCTACACTGCAGTATTATAGAGCCGTGGTGGCCTCGGGGTTTGAGCAGTCGCCTGCTACGCAAGCGACGCAAGTTCGAATCCCAGCGGGGCCTGTACCAAGGAGTTTTTCTAAAAAAAAACTTATACATACATACATATGCTCACGCCTGTATTCCCCGAAGGGGTAGGCAGAGGTGTTGTTATCACAACACCCACTTTTCACCGAATTAGATTAAGTGCCAACGTGACAGATGGTGAGTCTATCGCCGTCTCAGACACTATACATACGTCTTTGAATTACTTCTCAGAAATATGCAGGTTTCCTCACGATGTTTTCCTTCACCGAAAAGCACGTGGTGTGAAATCACTGTACATAAGTTTTTTTAGAAAAACTCATTGGTACAGGCCCCGCTGGGATTCGAACTTGCGTCGCTTGCGTAGCAGGCGACTGCTCAAACCCCGAGGCCACCACGGCTACCTTAAAAAAAAAACTTATGTACAGTATTTTTACACCACGTGCTTTACGGTGAAGGAAAACATCGTGAGGAAACCTGCATATTTCTGAGAAGTAATTCAAAGACGTATATATAGTGCCTGAGACGGCGATAGACTGTTCTGTCACGTTGGCACTTAATCAAAAAATCGGTAATAAGTGGGTGTTGTGATAACAACACCTCTGCCTACCCCTTCGGGGAATACAGGCGTGAGCATATGTATGTACTGCAGTATTCTAGTAAGAGGTGTTATTACTGGTGTAACTCCTTTTCGCTGTGTTTCGGTGCTTCTACAAGGAAACCATACGGTAAATCCCGTTTTGAGGTATTGTAACCCAACCCTGTGAAAGAGGCAAGAAGCCACACCTATCACTAAGGCATGACCTACTTGACTATGTCGTCTTATCTATTCTTAGAAGGATTAGCGCTAGTCACGCGGAAAAGTCACAACACAAATGTGACTATTATTTCGGTTATTTTGTGACTATTTCACGGTTGGTTTGCTAAGTTTACGGTTATATACGTAACATTATAAAGTTTTGTTATAGCGTTAATTTGTTCTTAACATGAGTTTTGAAAACGTTATGAAATTATTTCATTCAGATAAATTCTACTAATACTTATAGCCATGGAGCCGTGGTGGCTTTGGGGTTTGAGCAGTCGCCTGTTACACAAGCGACGCAGGTTTGAATCTGAGTAAAACTCATGGACAACGATTTTATACACGTACTTTATGGTGAAGGAAAACATCGTGAGGAAACCTGCATATGTCTGAGAAGGAATTCAAAGACGTATGTATTGTCCCTGAGACGGCGATAGACACCATCTGTCACGTTGGCACTTAATCATCTTCGGTGAAAAGTGGTTGTTGTTATTACAACACCACTGCCTATTGTCATACTTGTGAACAGGTGCTGCTTGTGGGGGCTGGTCATCTCAAGCTACACAATTATTCGTAGTACTTATTTTTTTTTTTTTTATTTTTTTTTTATATTGAATTTTGTGCACTGGAACTGTGTCCATGGGCTTATATATATTTTTATGATTTATATTGTATTACTCAAAGCTGTAACTTTTTTTTTAAAAGAGTATTTACTGAGTTTCTTGCCAGGTTCTTCTCAGTAAAAGCAACCTTCTGAACCTGGCGGTAGCATGTATAGTCCTATGTAACCGTGTCTTTCTGACGATTTGAAAGTACTTTGTAAAAAGTGTAATCGAATAAAGATATTTGGAATATCCCTTCGGGGAATATTGACGAGAGCATGTCTACTAATTAGTATGGATTTTAACATTCCTACAGATACTTAATATGTTCGTTTATCCCCAACTAAAGTTACATTTCGATGGGAATAATAGGACTTCAAGAAAGCAAAAGCTGTAATTATCAAATCGCACGTATATAAAACGACGTTTTATAACATATTTACGAGGAAATAAATAAAACTAGATTATAACCTGTAGCCCTATACATAAATACAAGAGCTCACAGTAAACCAATTTGAAACGAAAACATGTAATTAATTACCCATTTTTTACATGAGGTTTTTTTTGCTAAACGAAGGAAAGAGTAACAAAATACTTGATATATGCTCACACCTGTATTCCCCGAAGGGGTAGGCAGAGTTGTTGTAATCACAACACCCACATTTCACCGAAGATGATTAAGTGCCAACGTGACAGATGGTGAGTCCATCGCCGCCTCAGGCACTATACATACATCTTTGAATTACTTCTCAGAAATATGCAGGTTGGCTTACGATGTTTTCCTTCACCGTAAAGCACATGGTGTATAATCACTGTACATACATTTTTTAGAAAAACTCGTTGGTACAGGTCCCGCTAGGATTCGAACTTGCGTTGCTTGCGTAGCAGGCGACTGCTCAATCCCCGAGGCCACCACGGCTCTTAACAAAATACTTACCAAATAAAATCGTCATAAAAAACTTAGGCTAACACTCCAAAAGTCAATAACAATTCAAACAGTTTATGGACATACCTAGAGTCGCCACGTGTTGCTAATTTATGGCAAAAGTGGGCCCGGTCCGGTAGAGTTAAGCAATTCCGTAGCTCGGGCTATTTGCATGGGCGGGCGGGATTTCTTTTCCAATTTCGAACTTGTTCCCCGCTTTATTGGTTCGATGTCACTCGTGTTAAAAATATAATGGTGACACGAGGCTGGCTTTTTATTTTGATCGAAAATCGTCACAATATTAACAAAATCTTTATTTGATATGATTTATTAAGAAGAATTTTAAATTATAAAAGAATATAAAGAAAATAATCTCTTGTTCGGAACTTATAATTTTAACAAGAATCTGATAATACAGAGATAGAACAAGATAATAAACGCCGATGGAAACAGTTATTTTGCTCCAACGCACACATAGGAGTGCGCGTAAAAAAATCTCGAATAAATACTTTAAAATTAATTTGATTTTTGGAGACAAATACACAACAAAAAACAAAAGTATCTATAATGTTTGTCTATACTAATGTTATAAAGAGGAAAGCTTTGTATGTATGTTTGTAATGAATTGGCTCAAAAGAACGGGACCGATTTTTTAAATTCTTTCACCATTATAATGCTACATTATCACTGGTTAATATAGGCTATAGTTTATCCCACGGGAACGGGATCTACACGGGTGAAACTATGTGACGTCTGATAGTCACAACACCCACTTTTCACCGAAGATGATTAAGTGCCAACGTAACAGATGGTGAGCCTACCGCCGTCTCAGGCACTATACATACGTCTTTGAATTATTTCTCTAGGTTTCCTCACGATGTTTTCCTTCACCGTAAAGCACGTGGTGTGAAATCACGGTACATAAGTTTTTTAGAAAAATTCATTGGTACAGGCCCCGCTGGGATTCGAACTTGCGTCGCTTGCGTAGCAGGCGAATGCTCAAACCCCGAGGCCACCACGGTTCCTTACAATTAACAATTCACATAGATTAAATCCGGCTAAGATGAGCCAACATCATTAGTTGGATCCGTTTGCCCAATTTTGGCAAAGGCCGCCTCCAATCCCTTCCAGTGGGCTCTATCCAGGGCTGTCCTAATCCAGGTCTTCCCCGCGACTTTTTTGATTTAATCTTCCCATATTTTGTTCTGCTTCCAACGTTTTCTTTTCCCATTCCTGGGGTACCAGTGCATTATAATTTTACTCCATTTTTCAATTCCTCTTAGGGTATGTCCTGTCCAGCGCCACTTCAATTGTTTCACTTTAAGAGGAGCGTCAGTTATTTTTGTAATGTCAGATAATTTCACTACCTGCCTAGTAATTCAAGATCGAGCTCATTAACGGTCCTTTAGAATATTGGGTGTTTGTAGTCAATGTACGGGAGCTGGCCTTACGTAAGTATTTTTGTTCACGTGTCGACAAGTCGCAGTTATGTAGGCAAAGAAAACGTTTCTCTGTGAAGTTTTGAAGGTAGTTCGTCATTTTGTTAGCTAGTTCGAAATGATTCAAGGTAGCGTTTCCAATTCAAATGTAAGCTTAAGTTCTGTAACCTCGATCGATTGTATGAATTGAAACCAGTTTGCGTAATGATAATACATTCTGCAAGATACTGTAATATGTATAATAGTATAATCTATACATATATACGGACGAATATAATTGAGTTGTCTGTTTGTAATTCCAAAATTATAACTTTGATCTAAATCCACATCTAAGTATATGCGGTACTGAAATAGAAAAACGAACTTTTTCAATTTTTCTCTGTTTGTCCATGCGTCTGCCTGTCTGTCTGTAAAACGGCTGGGCCGATTTTATCGTGACTCTCACTGGCAGATAGCTTATATTACAAGGAGTAACTGAGACTAACTATTTTTAAATAAAAAATAATTAGGGTTCCGATGGCCACCCTTGAAATTAAGTCTACAAACTGCGGGGCACAGTAAGTACTCTAATAATAATCTAATATAAGACTGATATAAAATCCGCCACAGTTAAGTATCAAATAAGTATCGATAGGAATCGATATATTAGACTAGTTGTGGTATGAAGTTTCACAAATTTTCATGGGTTTCGATTGAAATAAGAAAGGGAGCCTTAGTTACTTTGTATATATTTCCAACTGTAAGGACCACTTTAGCAAATCTGCGGATAAATGTCATCTCCTCGAACTTTATTTTACTTAGTCCCAGGATTTAGGCACTCAAATATGAGGTCTAACTCCTAGGTCACGTGAAAGGCGCTCTAGCCTTTTCGGAAATTAGCCAAAACCAACATTTGCTCACGTGGAGGAGCTCGTGGCACAGTTGCTGTAGCGCATATCATTCGATCAGCGAAGTTAAGCAATCCTAAGCCTAGCCAGTAATTGGACGGGTGACCGCCCGAGTTCCCTCTGTGCCTCGGAGAGCACGTTAAGCCGTCGGTCCCGGTTGCCAATTTATCATCTTTGGCAATCGTTACAGGTCAGTCGGAGGCCTAAAATTGTCTGACAACTGGTTTGACACAGATCACAGATTTTCCTCGTTAAAGGGGTTGCGAAAGTCAGCTAGCAGTCGCTTCGTATAAAAATCAGGTGTTCAGCCACATCGGGTTGAATCAAGTGCCGACCCCAATAATGTATGGGATAAGGCCAGGGCGATGATGATGATTTGCTAACTTGTCAACCTAGGGATCCAACCTTTAACTACGACGTCTCAAGCTTTACCGCTGAACCATCGAGACAATGCATTCAAACATGTTATATAACACAGCCATCTGCATGCGTCATATCAGTGTAGGTACATACGTACCACATATTGCACATCGCGAAAACTTCCCGACGCATATTGCATTTTAAAATGAAATTCTTAAGTAAAACGTCTCGTCCGTTGCTTCAAAGGGAACAAAATAAAAATTTCAACATTAAACATTTCCTCGGGAACTTTATATAAATAAAGTTTGTGCAAAACTCCACCCCGCACTTCAGTCGGTGTGCACACTGAATCAGTGCGAGTTGTCGATTGCTTTACGTTTGTGTTCGAGAGATGAACCAATTTGTATTCACAATGTTTCGTGCCCAGTTTTATTTGCTTTGACTATCTTTGAATAATCATTAAATTTGAGATACTGTCATTTTGCATTTTTTTTAATTAAATACATATACTCACGCCTGTAATCCCCGAAGGGGTAGGCAGAGGTGTTGTAATAACAACACCCACTTTTCACCGAAGATGATTATGTGCCAACGTGACAGATGGTGAGTCTATCGCCGTCTCAGACACTATACATAAGTCTTTGAATTACTTCTCAGACATATGCAGGTTTCCTCACGATGTTTTCCTCCACCGTAAAGCACATGGTGTAAAAATCACTGTACATAAGTTTTTTAGAAAAACTCTTTTTTTAATTTTTAAACATTAATTATTTTTATTTTTACAAAAAAGTTATTCTTTCATACATAATTATTAACTTTGTACTCTTATAAGTTCCAAACTTAGCGAGAAAAATAGTGCAGTGACACTGCGCAGTATTGCGATGATAATTCGATGATTTATGATGATAGTAATTCATTCATAGTGCTATAGTGTTTCTCAAAGAATAACGTACATCTTAAATAACATGCTTCTCGTGACAAGCGGGCTGGGGCTTTTCTCGCTCAGAGAATCAGCATTGCTATTCAACGTGGCAATGCTGCCTTCTTGGCACGATCCCGAGAGACACCGATTTGGGCCAAGTTTTCTACTTGTAATTAGTTTTTAGTACTTTACCTTGTATAATAAAAAATAATTACAATAACCTGTATTTCCATAAATAGTTGTGATTGCCATGAGTGAGAGCTGTGGTGGCCCTGGGGTTTGCGCAGTACGCAAAAAGCCTGTGCCAATGAGTTTTCAAAAAACGTATGTGCAGTGATACACACCACGTGTTTTACGGTGAAGGAAAACATCGTGAGGAAACCAATTATGTCTGAGAAATATTTCAAAGACGTATGTATAGTGCCTGAGACGTAGACTCACCATCTGTCACGTTAGCACCTTGGCACTTAATCGTCTTCGGTGAAAGTGGGTGTACGACATCACTGGCCACCCCTTTGGGGAATACGGGCGTGAGCATATGTATATATGTTTTAGCTTTGATTTCGAACACAGATATATCCTTTCCTATGACCTATTTAAGAGATGAAGCGATCAAATGATCACATATAAAGAACAGCAGAGTAAAAATATATACGTAAAGTCGAATTAAAATTCTCAGAACGTGCTACGTTTTTTCGCTAAAACTGCTCCATATATTCACGGTTCTAAATAACTTGGTTGATGCCACAAAATTCCGAAACTTTGTCCATTTTTGCGAACATTTTGGCGGTACGTTTATTCACACCACTCTTTAGCATGAGTTTAGAGAAAAAGTAAGAAATAAATAGCCATTTCGCTATTCCCAAATTATACTGTATTGAGATTGGAAGGGGGTATTATGGATCCCATCTATGTGTTATTGATGTGCAGTTAAATTTTTTTAGAGTAGTTTCATTATTTATTTGCGTTATCAAAGCGCATGCTGATACAATTTTTAGTACTGTGAATAATTGTATATGAATTTTATTGTTATTAATAATTATTTACTATGTAATGAGATAACATTAAGTATATGGTTTAGCAGTTTCTAGTTTCTGAACCGGTGGTCAATTCTTCAACATTCATAAGTGCCTTACCAGGGCCTAAACTGAATAAATCATTTTTACATACATACATATGCTCACGCCTGTATTCCCCGAAGGGGTAGGAGAGGTGTTGTTATCACAACACCCACTTTTCACCGAAGATGATTAAGTGCCAACGTAACAGATGGTGTCTATCGCCGTCTCAGGCACTATACATACGTCTTTGAATTACTTCTCAGAAATATGCAGGTTTACTCACGCTGTTTTCCTTCACCGTAAATCACGTGGTGTGAAATCACTGTACATAAGTTTTTTTTTAGAAAAACTCATTGGTACAGGCCCCCTGGGATTCGAACTTGGGTCGCTTGCGTAGCAGGTGACTGCTCAAACCCCACCACGGCTCTTCATCATCAAATCATTTTTATTTTCCTATACATATTTTCTGCCGTTTTTTCCATTAATATTATAATATTATTCTTTCAAATGGCAGTAGCCAGAGATGATATCAAATTTCAACAATATAACGGTAAAATTCTATGAATGAAAATTATCTGAACCCAAGTAATATTTTGTGCCGCGTGTACCAGTTAGAGTTTAACATCTCAAAACCCTTTCCTTAAGATATTTATATGCCTTTACCACCACACACCTGGGGCTCCCAAGGCAAAGCCTCTTTTAAGGCTTAAATTCCGAGAAAGGACTATTTTCAGTGATGGAAATTCCCAAAGCTTACGAAAATAATAAACATTTCCGCGAAAATGTAATATTTTTAAGGCCCAACGTTTCTTTGACATCTTGAATTGAATTGAATAGGGCACAAAGTAATCATTTTTGAATGAAATAATTTGTCATTTTACTTGCGGAAATCCTCGGTCGTTTATTATAGTTGTGATGTAATTACTACTAGCGGTGCCCTGCGGTTTCACCCGCGTAGATTTAATTTGATTCGCGCGGAAACCTACATTTTTTTTTTAAATAATAGCCTAAGTTACTCCTTTAAACATCAACTATCTGCCAATGAAAGTCCCGTTGAAATCGGTTTAGCCGGAACAAACAGACAGAAGACAGAGAAAAAAAATAGTTTTTTCTGTACTGTTTATATATTTCGTAAAAAGCTGGTATTTTGGAATTACAAATAGACACTTCAATTTTATTTATCTGTATAGATGTATAGATGAATTTCAATGTTTGACTACCTTGTAAGTTTAGTCACAATTGCTAACGCGGATCATGAGGTTCGATCCCCTGGTCGGGCAATTTGTTATTGGGTATTCCCATCTGTAATTTTCCAGTACCTTTCGGGAGTCTGGATTAGTGGTCGGATGGTACACTGTAGCTCAGGCAAGGGAATTTGTTTTTCTATTAAATCTATACATATATATACATACAGATAAACAAAATTGAAGCGTCTGTTTGTAATTCATAAATAACAGCTTCTCACTAAATGTATATTGAAATATACACTGTCTGTCTGATCCAAAACGGCTGAACCGGTTTTAAAGGGACTTTCACTGGCGGATAGCTAATATTACTATGAGTATCGTAAACTATTTTAAAAAAATTATAAAGTTTGATTACAACAGGTACTGGTTTTCTGATTAAAATACATGTAAAAAAGAAAATAGGATCTTTTCCCTAAGAATGATTGGAAACAGATTCGAACAGAATGATAAAATTGAAATGAATATCGAATTCACAAAATACTTGAAATCGTTTGATCGTAAAAACCTGCTTATCCCTTCGGGCGGCAAGATCTCGGAATAAAACAAGCCCTGAAGATTTAGGTCACGGCTTTGTCCTACAAAAAGGTTTTTAGCTGTTGTAAAAATAATGATAATTTTTTTCCTCAATCTATAACCAATTAACTTTCCCCGTTCTAGTTTGACGGAATAATAAACATTTCACATTGGTTTGAATAAGATTTTCCAATATTTTTTAATACCACAACAAAGGCAAACAAGCTTAGTCTTTCTGATGGTAAGCGGCTTCTACAACCTATGAACGTGATAACCTAATTTTCAATCGAGCATTGCCTTAAATATTATCAACATAAGTACATATGCTCACGCCTGTATTTCCCGATAGGGGTAGGCAGAGGTGTTGTAATCACAACACCCACTTTTCACCGAAGATGATTAAGTGCCAACGTGACAGATGGTGAGTTCATCACCGTCTCAGACACTTTACATACGTCATTGAATTACTTCTCAGAAATATGCAGGTGTCCTCAAGATGTTTTCCTTCACCGTAAAGCGCGTGGTGTGAAATCACTGTACATAATTTTTTTAGAAAAACTCATTGGTACAGGCCCCGCTGGGATTTGAACTTGCGTCGCTTGCGTAGCAGGCGACTGCTCAAACCTCAAGGCCACCATGGCAACAAAAATTAAATATGTATAAATGAAGCATTTAAAT
This sequence comes from Watsonalla binaria, assembly GCA_929442735.1. Classification (NCBI taxonomy): domain Eukaryota; kingdom Metazoa; phylum Arthropoda; class Insecta; order Lepidoptera; family Drepanidae; genus Watsonalla; species Watsonalla binaria. The sequence goes on from OV838932.1 coordinate 8,764,681, forward strand.
CCTTGTTGAATGCAAATGGCCGACGCTCGAAACGAAAACGTTTAGACGAAAAAGTTTTGGTATTGCGCCGTTCCGGAACGATAAATCACAGCATATTGTGAAAACTCACCTTTTTCCTTAGGTAGGGTGTTGTACCAAAGTTCCGCGTTAAATTGGCAGCTCCTCTGCGGCCACCCGGATTTCATCGTCAGCTCTATATTTATTGTTGTTTCCCGATGAAAGTTCCGGAATTCCGGTGTTGTTTTCGCTGTTTGAGTAATGAGTATTAGGCGATTGATTCACAGCGGTTTTTGTGACTCTTGGTTCCTGAATCATATTTATTTGCTCTGCGGTTTCACGCGCAATAGCTCTCTGCCAGTGAAAGTACCATTCAACAGATAGTCAAACAGACTGACAGACAATTTTTAATTTCTTTTTTATATATTAGCACCATATAATACTCTCATATACACTTGGAATAACAAACAGACACATTATAGATATATTGACTATTGCACTTCTCTCTTAAATAATTCTAGAACATAATAGACAAAATATTTTTATTTTATTTAGAGTACCAATTATTTATCTATATCGATGCGTACTAATAAAAAAATATTTCTCAGTCCCACCAGACATCATCAGTGACGATACGTCAGGAGACGTGTCAGTCCAGGAGTTGGAGAACGCCACGCTGACCTGCAAGGCTACTGGACACCCGCCCCCCAAGATCACCTGGCGGAGAGAAGACCACGAGCCTATACTCTTGAAGAAACCACTTTCCAGAGAGTTTGATAAAGGTTAGTTAAACTCAAAAGTCAAATTCTCTACCGAGTCAAACGACTCGATGGAATATCGGCAAGGTATCAATCTAGATTTGAAAGAAAAATGTAAATGTTGAGTTATTTGCCGGGTTCTTCTCAGCAAAAGCAGCCTTCCAATCCTGATATTAACGTTTATAATCCCTGTACAGTTAATTGATTTTTGAAAGAATTCTAATGAAATAAAGATATTCGAGTTTCGAATTGAATTGAGTTGAGAGGTTCAGATGTACCTTAGCGGTTGGTCCGAGTCGTACCGAAGTTAGCCGAAAAGAACCGATCGTCAGCCGACGCGATGAATCGCAAATCGCTTACGCGCGAGTTGGAATCGTTACCATCGACTGCAATTGAAAGCAAACGCGATGCATCGAGAAGTTTGAACAATCGAAACATTCGCAGATAATAAGTCTGAAATGCATACAAATATGCTGACGCTTGTATACTATTAGGGAAGGAAGAGCCTATTGGAGGCCTACCATACGATCATATATGTACAGTGATTTCACACCACGTGCTTTACGGTGAAGGAAATCATCGTGAGGAAACCTGCATATTTCTGAGATGTAATTCAAAGACGTATGTATAGTGCCTGAGACGGCGATAGACTCACCATTTGTCACGTTGGCACCTAATCAAATTCGGTGAAAAGTGGGTGTTGTGATAACAACACCTCTGCCTACCCCTTCGGGGAATACAGGCGCGAGCATATGTATGTATGTCGAATTGGACATTTATGGAGAAGATATTTTCACTCACATTCTCTATAAATTTCAAAGTCTATCTCCGTCCCTCACTGTTACAAATTCGAGCTGTAACAGTTCTGTTGGAAGCCCATCCAGCTGGCTAAATATAGGAGGGAAGGCGACACTACGTTTTCCAATAGCTGGTCCCACTTTACGGCAATTCAATTATCTGTCGCCAAACCAGATTTCACCGTGACGTCATCGTTTCGAAATTTAATTCTGGTATCTGTTACTAAGCTTTGAGAGCTACGACATTTATTTTACATACAAATATTTATGGTTTGGGATTTTTGCTTTGAATTTAAGTGTCTGCGTTTTGTGACTATTTAAGAAAAGTAACATGTGCCTTGAGATATTTCTTAAATTTTTCCAAATTACAATTAAATTAAAACATAATTATCTACTCAAAATATTTCAAACTGCAGACTGGAAAGTTTTATTCTAGATTGTTAAGTTTATTTTTCTTCTCGACTAATCCAATATGCAAATTAATACATACATATGCTCACGCCTGTATCCCATGGGGGTAGGCAGAGACCACCGTTTGCCACATGCTACGATCCTTACATACTTCTTTCGCTTCATCCACATTCATGCATCTCTTCATACACTTTCTTCGGTTACGAGTGCTCCGAATTTGACCTTTCTGAAAAATACTATTAATTTGGTCATAGTAGTTCTTCCTTGGACGCCCTCTACCGACACTTACGGTCACATTAATGTATTGCTAATGAGTAGTTCATTCATAACGCAGTGTCGTACGGTTGGCAAAATTAACAAACAAATTTTATAACAAAAAAATTACACAATCCTACATTTAATACAGGTAGAATACACATAGAAACAAACATTTGTTCGGAATTTAATCTGCATACAGTACTACACGTATGCTACGAGCGCTACGGTTAACCGTAGACCCTCTACGACGTAGCACAGGTGTTTTCACAAATTGGTTGCAGCCGGCTACGACGTTGTAACCTATTACACGCTCCGTTGACTGGTGATATGCAGATTAAAAATTGGACTAGCTAGAGACAAGATAGCTTTTGATAGATTTAAAGTCATCTTTAAAACTCAAATTACGAATAATGGAATATTTTTAAATGTTTAAAATTAAGAACGATTTTGTAATTTTTTTTATAATTATATGATAAACAGCTGGGCCCCGCAGTTTTACCTGAGTAGTATTAAATTGTTGGGTAAGATTATCGTTTTTAACAAAAGTTTCATGCCGTGGTGGCCTCGGAGTTTGAGCAGTCGCCTGCTACGCAAACGATGCAAGTTCGAATCCCAGCGGGGACCAATGAGTTTTTCTAAAAAAATTATGTAAAGTGATTTCACACCACGTGCTTTACGGTGAAGGAAACATCGTTAGGAAACCTGCATATTTCTGAGAAGTATTTCAAAGACGTATGTATAGTGCCTGAGACGGCGATAGACTCACCATCTGTCACTTTGGCACTTAATCAAGTTGGTGTTACGATAACAACAGCGTACCCCTTTGGTGAATACAGGCGTGAGCATAATATGTAGGTTTCAGAGATTAGCCGGTACAAACAGATAGACAGACAGAGAAAATTACTAAAATTGTTTTATCAATGCTTTAAGTGATAAGAATTTTGGAATTACAAACAGACACTTCAATTTTGTTTATCCGTGTATAGATGTATAGATATGATGTGCACTTATTGTGATTTAAATTTATATAACGAGGTAAACAGGATTGCAGCGATATGGGATACAAAATGTCGTCGACAAACAAAGCTAAAAGCGAATATAAAAATAAATGTTTGTTAAGCTGGTAATTCCATGTGAGGCAATAAAAATAATGCCTCACCCTGCTTATCAAGTATCATTGGACATTATATGATTCCAACATTGTAACAAATACGTACAAACACGAGCTTATATGCGTCTCGTAAAACTCCTAGCCCTTTGTTCAAACCTTATCAACCTTATACTTATAATTTGAAGGAGGAAATGAGGCTTAACGGCAGCAATACAACAGGGAATTTATTAACGGGTGCATATTATACTTTGAGAATTCTCTGGTTATGTGTTTGTTAAGCCGTAAAAATCTGGTGATTGAGGCAAGCTTTACGATATAACATACTCACGCCTCTATTCCCCGTAGTGATTAAGTGCAAACCTGGCAGGTGGTGAGTTTATCGCCGTATAAATACGTCTTTGAATTACTTCTCAGACATATGCAGGTTTGATAAGCCGTTAATATGGAATTAGAAACAGACACTTCAATTTCATTTATTGTATTGTATGTAATATACACAGATGTCGCCTAGATTCCTTACTGTTTATGAAGCTTATTTATTTATACTGTGACTACAGTTGAATTGATACCTAATTCGCCACCATTACTTGAAAGTGAAACCTTACTTTCATCATTACAAAATTTTCCGTCCACAATTTGTCACCGTTTTCAAAGTAAATTGAATAAATTGGTATCTATGTCCGTGTGGACGGCAAATTAGAAGTAAGTGGTTTGGGGGGGTCGTGCTACTGATTAGTAGCTATTGTGCCACTTACTGTGGTCGTGGCGAACAATTACTTGTGAATTTTATATTCAAACAAGACTCAGATGTTGGGAATAAGCTCATAATAACAATATTACATACATATTTTTACGCTTGAATTCCTCAAAGAGGTAGCCTGAGATGCTTTTATAGTAATTAGTGCCTGAGGTACTAGTGCGAGTTTTTCACTGCCGCCGTCACAAGTCATCGCGACGACGTAAAGGCAGATTTGTATAGGATCGAAACAGCGCCATCTGTTGGCCTAAAGATGACACTATTATGATCCCATACAAATCTGCGCTTACGTCGACGCGGTGACTTGTGAAGGCGATTTATGAAAACTCTGGTTGACCGATCTTTGGTTGGTTTCATTTTCAGAAAAAAGCAAGAACTTCACATTTAGCACGTGGCTCTCTCTGCCTACCCCCATGGGATACAGACGTGAGCATATGTATGAATGTATGTATGATGAAAAAAAGAAAAGAGGGAAAATATCGGACCGGTAACATAAGGACTCAAACCGGAGTATTCTAGGTTTTTTGTCGCCCCATAGACTGGAAGCTTCGCGTCTGAGCTATCATAACTTGATAGATGTCGGCGAAATCTACAATCGTATTGTAATGAAGTTGTAGGAGTTTTTCATTGCTGAAAACATAGTCAAAACGATGTTTTCTGTAAATGAAACCTAGCTAGATCAATTAGTTGCATCCAAAACCCTCTACGTACGAAATTTCATGATAATCATTGTAGCAGTTTCCGAGATTAATATTCTATAGATATAAATATATATAGAAGAATTGCTCGTTTAAAGATATCTTGTAAAACAAATTAAGTCTGGAAGCCAGGATAAATTCGGAGCAGACCTTGGTTGATTGGGCTAAAACACCGTAACTTGGGCAGTCCTGGGGGCCAACTGTGATCGTTTAAGCATCTCGTATTAAGAAGCTTCGAGGTTTGAAGTTACGGTACGGTTCAAAAATGAAACGTCAAAGCTCAGAAGTTCTTATTACGCTCTGCTTAAACCGATGATGCGCCGAGGCCCTGGTTCGAACACACGACATTGATTTTGCCACTATATACGTAACTAAAGGAGAATCTCAACAGCGTGATTTAGAAGGGTACAGCGCCATCTTGTGTACAAAAACGAAACTACTTATTTACATACTAATCTACGCCAAACAGGGTTGCAACTGGGATATTACAGATAAACCCCTATAACATAAATGTTGACTAATCATTTGTTAGCAAGTTTAAAAAAAAAAACTCTGTCTGACTGTCTGTCTGTCTATTGTGGACTTACTGGCAGATAGCTGATGATACAAGGGGTGACTTAAGCTACTTATATTTAAAAAGATTAATCTTCCGCGAGCCACACTTGAAATTAACGAGGAAAACCGCGGGCATTGACTAGTCTGCAATAAGTACACACGTATCGTAGGTTGTTGACCTTTCAATATCAACCTAACAATGGGGTCAGTAGCTTGTACATCCAGCACATCAATCATAGCCTCTTACCATTCTGCCAAATCACTTTGCCGGACGTATTTGCTTTTTATACTTTTTATTCATATATATCGGATCGGACTTTTTGGATTTTAATGATGGTTTGTATGGCGATAGGAGATACTACGATATCTTTAAACGAGCAATTCTTGTATATATACATAGAATCTGAATCTCGGAAACGGTTCCAATGATTTTTATGTATTTTTGCATGTTGGGGGTTTCAGGGGCAAAAAATAGATCTAGAACAGAAAATTTCGTTGTGTCGAGTTATGGTAGCGCAAAGATGAGGCTTCCAGCTTACGGGGAGATGACAAAACTAGAGTACACCGGTTCGAGACTGACGTTAACCGGATTTTTTTTTCTTTTTTTCTCGTTTTTTTTTTTGTGAAGAAGAAACCAGTACATAATAAGCTTATTATTTTGTATATTCACTCACACCATCCCAGTAGGCCCCAGGTAAGCAGAGATGTTGTAACAACAATAATCACATTTAAACCGAATGTTATCTAACGTGACAGATGGTGAGTCCATCGCTGTCCCAGATACTAAACATATGCCTTTGAATTACTCCTCAGACATATGCAGGCTTTCTCACGATGGTTTCCTTCACCGTAAAGCACGTGAGGTGAAATTACAGCACGAGCACACGAGGTGAAGTTTTTAGAAAAACTCATTGATGCACGCCGCTGGGATTCGAACTTACGTTTATTTTGATGAAAATAGCTAGTTACCTACCTACAAGAGGTATTAATTGATCGTTAATATTTTTTTTATACACACACTTTCACTGAAAGCTTTCTGGATGACTAGTGAGAGTTTTCTGAAAATTCAAAAAGTGAATCCCATACAAATCTACGTTTACGTCAACGCGATGACTTGTGACGGCAGCGTTAACGAACTGAACAGTGAAAGACCTTCTGAACAACATAATCGAACCCAGCATACGTTCAACGATAGAAAGACAAAAGGGAAGAAGTGTCAGTTTTTGAGACTTTTAAATAAAATTCTGTTACGGGCATAAACTTAACAATACACGTACGTGAATTGTTACTCTTTTAAGTTTCCTAAAACCACTACTATTTTACCACTTCAAATGAATTGAGGGCGTCCAAGGAAGAACTACTATGACCAAATTAATAGTATTTTTCAGAAATGTCAAATTCGGAGCACTCGTAACCGAAGAAAGTGTATGAAGAGATGCATGAATGTGGATGAAGCGAAAGAAGTATGTAAGGATCGTAGCAAGTGGCAAACGGTGGTCTCTGCCTACCCCCATGGGATACAGGCGTGAGCATATGTATGTATGTCAAATGAATTGAGCGAAGTTTTGCTTTGTGTTAAAAACTTCCCATTTTATTTTCTCAGCACTTTTCTCGTGCTCGGTGACCATTTTATGTCCAGTTAATTTCAATTTCCCCGTCTGTTTGTGTTTTCCCAACGTACGAATATGCTTTCAGAACAATAATCTCTTTCACACGTGGTGCCCGCAGCAAGATGCTTTCAAAGCTATAACCGTTTACTTTAGAAAGTAACATCGAATTCTACTTACAATTTTCTCATATTTATTTATGTTTTATTTGTGGGTTATCTCTACAGTAAGAAGAAAACTTTGCAACTCGTAAAATTGCGCAACATCATATCGTTTTTTGGAATAGGTACCCCGGGAGATCGTGCCAAGAAGGCAGTGTACTCAAGCTGATTAGCAATGCTTATTACCAGACAACGTGCATCTCATTTAAACATATTTTATTAAATTGTCTAGTGGAGAGCTACGTGGGCAGCTCCCTGTCACTGTGGCGCGTGGACCGGCGGCAGATGGGTGCGTTCCTGTGCATCGCCTCCAACGACGTGCCGCCCGCAGTCAGCAAGAGGATCACGCTGCTTGTCAACTGTGAGTATACAATAAGTGTACTCCCCTTCAGTGGAGAGCTACGTGGGCAGCTCCCTGTCAATTTAGTTTAACAACAATAAAGCAAATTTCTTAGATATCTTGCAAAATCTTCTTAAAACTGCATTGAAATTAAATTTTAAAATTAAAAGGAAAAGCACTTTCCTACACATATCCGTCGTACAGAGTTATACAAATCGAAGTATTTTGTTGAAATAAATAAACTTGAACAAGAGAACCTATCCAATTTATTTAAGAAATGGCAAACAATGTACAAAATAAATTCTATGTAAGAGCTCATAGATCGATAGCTACATAAAGATGAATTGTTTTATCCTGGACAACATCCAGATCGTGACACCCGGTTAGACCCTCGGATTATATTATTCAAAGTGAAGCGATGTTTGTTACCGTTGCCAACAAACAAACGGGTGGATAGTTTTTCTAATATTCCATTTTATTGGATCGTTCTTATTCTAGTTTGGATAGGATAGTTTATTATAATATGATAGCTGTATTATAATGATTTCTCTGGAGACATGTTGTCCGAACGGTTTGAGTAGTCAATGAGTTTGTCTATAAACTTAGGTGCAGTGATTTCACACCAAGAGAAAACATCTTGATGAAACCTGCACAATATGTCTGAGAAGAAACTCAAAGCCGTATGTATGGCAAATAATAAATATAAGCGTACTAAAATCAATACGGAATCCAGGAACAAATCGTTTGAAATGAGACACTATAAGCGGTTCATGGTAATGTCAAGTCATTATGAACTTTACAGACATTTTTAAAAGCGTCAAATCCACAAATCAATATTTCCTTGACTTACGAAATACTTACGTACTTCTTAATTTAATTTACATTCCATACTGCTTAGCTTATATTTTATAAGCTTATATTTATATCTACACAAATATTATAAAGAGGAAAAAATTGTTTGTTTGGTTGTAATGAATAGGCTCAAAAACTACTGGACCGATTTAAAAAATTCTTCTTCACCATTGGATAGCTACATCATCAGCGAGTAACATAGGCTTTATTTTATCCCCGTATTCCAACGGGAACGAGAACTACGCGGGTGAAATCGCGTGAGGTCCGCTAGTAGTATATATACATCCTGAGACGGCTATGGACTCATTGCCTTCCGCATTAGCGCCTATTTTCGGTGAAAAGTGGACGTTATAACAACTCTATTTATCCCTTCACGAAATCTCCTGGATAGTCTTGAGCTTAAATTCACGCTATAAATGTGTTGTTATAGTTGCACCAACAGTCAAAGTGCCAAATCAACTGCTTGGTGCCCCGCTTGGCACCGATGTCAAACTGAAGTGCTACGTGGAAGCTTATCCTAACACTATCAACTATTGGATCAAGAATAGAGGAGAGATGCTGCTTGATGGGTGAGTTTGTATTGATTAAAACTTGTTACTTGTCATATACTTGTTGAGGGAATTTATAATCCTGTATAATCATGTCATTATGACGATTTTATCAAAGTGTAATCAAATACAAATACAAATTTTGAATTTGAAATTGAGTAATATGGCGTTGATTAAAGATTCTAGCACGAACAGTCGTGATTCAGCTATGCGCGCTGACCTTGAGGCCAACAATGATCCTTTTAAGCAGCGCATATTAAGAACTTCGCAACTCCGACGTTTACAGTACATACATGCGACATGAAAGCTCAGAAGTTTTTAATACGTTCTGCTTAAACCGATGATTTTAGGTCCCCTTGTGTAATTTTATTAGTCTCTCAGTCTGTCTGTATAGTGCGACGCGAACCAAATACATGCATTACCCCATTATTTTCATTGAGCGCTCATAATTCGTGACGGTATCTGTAATTTTTGAGGCCCTTTGACGATATATATATCCAAATTCAAATTCAAAAATATCTTTATTCGATTACACTTTTTACAAAGTACTTTCAAATTGTCAGAATGACACGATTACATAGGATTATACATGCTACCGCCAGGTTCGGAAGGTTGATTTTACTGAAAACAACCTGGCAAGAAAGACAGTAATTACTCTTTTAAAAAAAATAATTTTAAATTATTCCTTTCGAATAAATACTCTAGCTTATTTCCATTTACGTAAAGGACATTAAGCTTTACGTAACGTTTGAATTCTTTAATTTTTCCTCAATTAGTATTCAATAAGAGGTTGTATGTTTGCAGTTCTTTCCGCTTTCACATTGGTAGCAGAACCCGAGTTCCTAATGATCTAATAAATATATTGAACAGTTTATGTACAAACACATTAAAAAATAATTCAAATTGTAACTACTTTCACACAATAACCAATCGTTTCAGTAAATATTGATACGTATATCTAATTTACATTTTAACTGATTAGTTGGTGCCAAGTTTTCAAGTCCAAGGGGAGGGGGTATACTCTATGAAATAGTAGAAATGTCATGGAACGGAGAGGAAATTTACTAAAAGAAGCCCATTTACGTATATCGTAAGACCTGTCATAAATGACGCTAAACCCATGTAGAAATCAGTTTTCAAACTCTCTTAGGCCTCCAACTGACCTGTAACGATTGCCAAGGATGTTAAGTTGGCAACCGGGACCAACGGCTTAACGTGCTCTTCGAGGCACCGAGGAACTCGGGCAGTCACCCATCTAACTACTGGCTTGGGTCAGGGTTGCTTAACTGTGCTGATCGAATGATATGCGTAAAGCAACCGCGCCACGAACTCTACTCTCCAGTGTATATTTAATTATTTTCCATATTACTTTGCCCATTGACTACTCCAAAAAGGTTCAGCAAACAATGAAATTGAAAAGCATTTTCTCCTCCAGCCCCAAATACACGATAAGAGAAGAGAAAACGTCATACAAGGTGTCGATGTGGCTGACGATCCGGCAGTTTTCTAGAAGCGACATCGGAACCTACAACTGTGTGAGCACCAACTCTTTGGGCAAAAGCGAAGGCACGCTCAGGCTCTACGGTAAGTTCTATATTCTCCTTACACACAAAACGATACACCTTACAGAATTGTATTTTTCAGTTCTTTGAAGCTCCATTTCCGTTGCAAATAGTTACAAACTATCTTAACACAAAATACTGATCGCACGTGTGGCCGTCCTGTTGGCGAGACACATAATTAATATCACAATTATTTCGTCAACCGGAAACCTTCTTTTTATAGTCAGGTGATACCTCTCTCTATAATTCATGAAGCATAAAGCCTCTTTCTTAGAAAATATTGTTCGAATTTCTGTTTCTAAGAATATACCTACATTTCACCAAGAGCCTATTTCAAAATCTTTGCGTTTCCAGATAACGAAATTATTTCAATCAATCGTGCTGGTTAACTCAGATAACCAACCGACAACTTTTGACCATGTTTTAAAACTAGAATATATATTGAATAAATATTCGGTAAACTAGCATACCGTCCTTCTGATGATAACAAGCTACTGCAAACCAAAGGTAGCACTGCCGCCGTTCCCCTCCAACCATGAAGTACTTGCAACCTTACCGCTGGAACACAACAGTACTATAAGGTAGCAATTTTTGGTTGCCTTATTCTGCAAGCTGGAGTCTACAATCATACTTGAGTGTGTGCGTGAATCATGCTCTGAATTTTTGTGATGAAAATAGTCGAGTTTGTTCAATTTGCTTGACTCTACCGACTTTGAGGAGGTGCTTATAGTACCTAATTTGGCAATGAACTAGCCTGACAGATGGCGTTGGCACTTCAAGAAAAGCGGGTTTTGTAAGATCTGCTTACCCCTTCAGGTCCCCATATATCGTGTGAGTCATATTTTCGTTGATGTATGCTCAAAGTAAACCTTTTTTTTCCATAGAGATAAAACTGAACTCCTACAACGAGGAATTCAGCAATCAAATCAGCGTCGCTGGAGGTAAGAAGCAAAATTTATACAGCCCCAAATTTCCTTTGCTAAAATTGTGGCTAACTTTATTTGCAAAATCAAAAGGGAATCGTAAATGATTAAACTTTGGCAGCGAGTTTCTTGAACTTCATTAACATCATGTTCTCGATTACATTATCAATGTACTTTAACAAATTTTAGGAACCTTTTAGTAATTTGAACATAAATTCAATGTTTTGAAAGTTGTCAAGATTGAGTATTGACCGCGTGTTCCAAAATATACTGATTGCCTACATTCTGTTATTACATCTTTTTAACCAGACTATTTGACACTTTGTGATCGGCACTTGATTCAACCCGATGTGGCTGATCACCTGATTTTTATACGAAGTGACTGCCATATAACCTCCGTTATCCCTATTACCAGGAAAATCGGTAATCTGGGTCTAAACCAGTCACACTCTCTTAGGCCTCTAGCTACCCTGGAACAATTGCCAAAGAAGTTAAATAGGCAACCAGGACTGACGGCTTAACGTGCTCTCCATGGTACGGAGGGAACTAAGGTCCAACTACTGGCCTGGGTTGGGGTTGCTTAACATCGGTGATTGAATGACATGCGTTAAAGCAACTGACGAGTTCCACAATTTTTTTCCCAAAGGCATATGAATGTATACACACCACTCTCATTAAAAAGTTTGTCTGTCAGTTTGTTCCGACTAATATCTTAAACGGCTAGACCGTCTTCAACGGGAGTTTCATTGGCAGATAGCTGGTGTTAGGAGTAACTAAAGCTACTTTTATTAAATTTCACACCACATGCTTTACAGTGAAGGAAAACATCGTGAGGAAACCTGCATATGTCTGAGAAGTAATTCAAATACGTATGTATAGTGCCTCTGTCACGTTGGCACTTGATCATATTCGAAATGTGGGTATTGTTACAACGCCTCTGCTTACCCCTTCAGGGACCCTTCTGGGATGGCGTGATCATATTTATTTATTTTATTAAAAAAATGGGTTACGCGAAAACACCCACCAATTATTGTATAAATAATATGTTAATTATTTATCCAGGTCTCACTGAAGCTGCGAAGGGGAGCTCTGCGTACGTACATCACATGGAAAGGACTTTGTTATCAGTACTGTTTTGTTACTCAGCCTACTTATACATGTTTACGTAGTCACTTGTCAATGTAAATAAGGTGTTGAGTTTGAGTTTAATGTTGATTTAGGCCTAAAGGACTTGTTATCTCTATTAATAATACAATTTTCAATTAATTTTCCCACTGTATCGTTAGTTTCAATTTACATGTTATAATTTAAATAAACTTTTCGTTATCTTCAATTTAATTAACGGTAAAGTTATTTTAGTTGAAACTTTATTTTTATTTGTAAAAATAATCTTTATTCGAATATTTAACTTTTCGCTTTCATTAATTTAATTTAACTACAAAGTATTTTATTTGTAAAAATGTTTATTTTCAAAAAACTCAAACAATTTAAGCTTTATGAAGGAAGTTATTCAATGAAATTGTTTCGATTGTGTAAATATTACAATTAAGATGTAAAAAGCATACAAAACAACGATAATAAAGTTATTGTGAGACTAGCTCGTGTAACCGACAACTGCTTAGAATTCAGCCAAATTGAAGGTATTGTTTACATTTTGTGAACTGTAAACTGACGCTCGATTATAAGACTGTTTACAAAAAAATAAATGAAATCATTAAAATGTTTAGAAGCTTTTATTTCAACACCTTTTCTACCAATCATAATTGTTTAATGTATTTAAAAGCTGCTCATTACCAATTATAACAATTTCAACTATGCTGAGTCGAGACTTTATGCGGACATAGACTTTTTGCCACAGAGCATCAGGTTCATATCAGTTTAAATTTGAGACATTAGAATTTCATTTCTACAGATAAATACAAAAAGTCCAAAATAACAGCTTTTCACTAAATGCATAATATGAAAGTATATACTATACTGAGTAACACGGAGAGATCACAAGGAGTAACGTAATTTAAAACGGCTAATTTTATTAAAAAAAAAACCTTTAGTCTCCGTGGGAATGATATATATCTACGCGGGTGAAACCACAGTCTCACGCTCCACATATCCAATAAGCATCGAACCTTTAATAGCCTCTAACACTTCACTCACAAATTATTCAAATAAAAAAATAGGCTTCAATAAACTTTAGGATTTAGGAAACTTTATGAGAATTCCTATTGCGGGAAGTATATAAATAAATCTCTGAATCAATGAATGGTGGAGCAGTGGGTATTCGTTATTCGCGTATACCGGAAGACGTAATTCAATTCCATTTCTTATAAAATGTATGCAATAAAAATCCCACCCAAAGAAGTCACAAGATAAATAAGCATTTTATAAAACACATCCTTAGTTTACTTAAGAAGATTGATAACCTTTCACAGCAATTCTACAAAGAATTATAAAAGAAAAATTCAAATTCACTACGAAATAGGGCTTGTTTCCAGCAATAATTTAAAGGCTGTGTCATACAAATGTTGGGAACGCGACGACATTAAAATGAAAAGCATCCGCGGCGAAACAAAGAATGTCGTATTTCAACACGAAAACTGCAAATGATTCATAGTTTCTAGACGTGACACGTTAAAAGGGACGAGTGCCCTTTGTAAGTATTTCTTATAAGCGCTTTGTAGTTGGGTTTGATGTTATATAGATTCAACTTCATCTTATCGACTTCATATTGTTAAAATTTTATATTTATTTATTTTTAGGGTTTCGTACCTCAAAACTCAGTCAAAAGGTGGTAAAGTCTACATTCATAAGTGCCTTACCAAGGCCTAAGCCGAATGTCCGTCTGTCGTGGAGGTATCATGCGAAAGTTCATATCAAGTACTCAGGTCTACTGTCCTTTGGAGCTCTGAATAAATTGAACTCCTAAGAAACCGCAATCAAAAGACACATCCGTTTATGCTTCACATTTTCGATACTCGCAAGGGAATCAAAACTACGCGGTAGATACTTCCCGTAACTCAGAATTATGAAATTTGGTACGAAACAACATCTTATGGTACAGATAAAAGAAAAATTACCTAAAACATAAATTTTTAGTTACATCATATTGTAAAAAATATTTTTAATAATTTACTTAATACGCCTACAGGATTGTTTGGAAACCTCCTTTTTTTTGGATTTTAATAATCTTTTAAAATTCATGTCAAATCTTGTGCACAGTCTGTCACTTATTAGCAAGTACAAGACGAATGATTTGACTCAAAGCTCTTTGAATAGCCAAGTGAAAGCAATTTTAGTTCACACATCTACAAGTTTTCTTAAACGAAATCTCGCTTTAAGATTCCTTTTGCTGTAAAATATCATTCGCTATCGAATAATTTCGCCGTATTTTCCAACGCGCAAGCACGGCGAGGTTGTAAAGAAAAAGGAAGGAAGTGCAATTTATTTGATAAAATATTCAGTTGGCGCATTTTTGTTTCGTTTCTCGTTGCAGAATGCAGCTGCGACTATGTGCTCTGGGTATTGTGTAGAACTTAGATGCCTTCAGTCTTGCCTATATTCTTCTCAGTAAAAGCAACCTTCCGAACATGGCGGTAGCATGTATAATCCTATGTAATCGTGCCTTTCTGTCGATTTGAAAGTACTTTGTAAAAAGTCGAATCGAATAAAGATATTTTGAAATTTTTATTTTTTTAATTTGTACGTCTTGCTCTTTTTGTGTTGCTATAAATGCAGCTATTGGAATACATCAATGCAACTCTTTGTATTGCACGTCAGAATTCGGTTAGTGACGTTTGTCAAATGTGTGTTTATTAAAAGAGTAATTTTTATTTTGTAAAAAACATTTTATTTTAAATTGAGATCTGTTCTGCTTATTTTTGTTGTAACATGCAATTTCTAAAAACTTTAAAGCCTCGAATTTTAATAAAATAAGTAAATATAATTTTTTTTGTGATTTTTTATTTATATTTCATTTTAAAATTTAATACCACAACTCTCCGTGCCACAAATGTATGCTTAAGAAGTCTCAACCCTGTATATAAAAAAGACGAGAATCAAATTTCATGTGAAAACATGTTCAGTAAGTCACCATGAAATCACTTGATACAATAATAATAAAACTAGCATAAATACCAAAATTATTGTCTTAACTAATATAGTATTATAAAGTTACAGAGTGTGTTTGTTTGTTTGAACGCGCTAATCTCAGGAACTACAGTTCTAATTTCAGAAAATCTTTCATTTTTGGATAGTTCATTTATCAACGAAGTTTACAGGCTTGATTTCATTATCAAAAAAAATTGGGATCCGTAAGAAAATTGCGATTTTGTAACCCAAGGTGTAAAATCGAAAACCTATTAATGCGTGCGCTGCAAAAACTATTGACAATAGAACAAAATGATGTACTACGGGATTTTAGGCCTTATTAAGATCTACAAAAAAGTCCGCAAAAGTACATATCTAACTATTATAGTTTAGTCAAAATAACCGCTTTTATGGTCATAAAAATATTAAATCGTCCGAAGAAAGAAACTACGTTAACTGTGTATCGTAATATCAATAATTATATAAAACTAAATCTACACAGCTGGTATAAAATAATACCATTGACATTAAAAGCAACGATTATCTTAACAACACTTCCTGTTATTCTAAATGTCACTAGAGCATCGCGACGCAATCCACGCAATATCCGTAACAGCAGACATTTACCAAACCAGATGTGATCCATTAACCACGGCCCTTAATAATACATAGACGGAATACTGCAGAAAGGTTCTACAAAATCCGTTTTTAAATACATACACTTTCAGATACACACTGGGTCCGACAACGAATACTATTTCCACAGTATAACTAACTAAGCAGTATAGAATATAATTGTCTTTTTTTTTATAATAAAAACATTCGCTCCATCAAGCAGGTTGTCACTTTTGAAGTTTTACTTTATTGCAAATCAAAATTAATTCGATTTGTGGATTTAAAATTTATAAAAATGTCTGTCATCATCTCCCTGAGCTTATCCCATACATTGTTGGGGTCGGCACTTGATTCAATCTGATTTTTATACGAAGCGACTGCCATCTGACAAGGAAAATCTGTGATCTGGGTTAAGCCAGTTGTCACACAATTTTAGCCACCGACTGACCTGTAACGATTGCCAAAGATGATAAATTGGCAACCGGGACCGACGACTTAAGGTGCTCTCCGAGGCACGGAGGGAACTCGCGCGGTCACCCATCTAATTACTGGCTAGGTTTAGGGTTGCTTAACTTCACTGATCGAATGATATGCGCAATAGCAACTGTGCAACGAGCTTTATATTTGTTTTTGTAAAATTCGTTAATGACGTATACGCGATCGGACACGACGTGACACCCATATTGACGCTACCTATTCTGCTTATAATCTCGTTGGTGACACTCACACAGCCGCCCGGCTGTGTGAGTGTCAATTTGAATTTGAACGTTTTGAACCCAAGTGCTTGTAAAGCTTGTATGTAAACTGTGCTTTTGATGAGAGTAGGCTACTTCCCATTAAGTACATAATTGTATTCTAATAATACTCTGACATTTGGTCGGGTTCAATAGAGGTCGAGTAGGAAATAATTATCTTACGACAAAGATCTTAACGATATTTATGGATGTGGCCCACGTCAATCTTTTCATGCATACTCTCCAGTATACGTTGAACTCTCATTGTAGAGAAAGCGTTAATAATAATAATAATAATACAAAAAATTCACTTGCACTCATAGTTTTATTCACACACATATTAACCAATTCATTCAATCACCACACACTATGCCAACATTCATAGCACATGGAGTGACATACATGATCCCGAAAGGGTCAGACCCTAAGAACTCGGCCAACTATAGACCTATTACATGCCTTCAAACAATCTATAAAATACTAACCAGTTGTATCAGTGAACTTATATACAAACATCTTGAACAATATACTATACTAGCAGAACAACAGAAAGGGTGCAGAAAAAATAGCCAAGGCTGTAAGGAACAGCTTACAATCGATGCAGTAGTGATGAGACAAGCACAGACTAGAAGCAGGAACATCCACACCATGTATATTGACTACAAGAAAGCTTACGATTCAGTACCACACAGTTGGTTACTGTTCGTGCTAGAGCATTACAAAATACATCCAAATCTTGTCTCATTTATAAAATCAGCTATGGGTCAGTGGGAGACCAAGCTTAAATTAGTGCATAATGAAACATCATTAACTACTGAACCGATTAAAATACAAAGGGGCATCTTCCAAGGCGATGCATTGAGTCCATTATGGTTCTGCTTAGCCCTAAACCCATTATCCGAATTATTAAACAGCACTAACGAAGGATTTAAGTTAAAACACAACACTACACACCACACACTTTCACACCTGATGTACATGGACGATATTAAAATCTACGCAACCAATAACACTGACCTAACTAAACTAGCAGACATCACACAGGCATTCTCTACAGACATACACATGCAATTTGGAGTCGATAAATGCAAAACACACTCAATAAAGCGAGGGAAGACAGTTTGTAATAGTTACACTCTTGATAGCGGTGAAGAAATAGACCCTATGGACGCAAATAGCACATATAAATATTTAGGGTTCCACCAATCTAAACAAATCCATCAAAAACAGACTAAATCAGAACTTACCCAAAAATTTAAGATCCGATTAAATCAAATTTTAAGAAGTTCACTAAACGCTCGTAATAGTATAAAAGCAATCAACACCTATGCAATACCAGTGCTAACTTATTCCTTTGGAATAATAAGATGGTCTCAAACTGATTTGATAAAGCTGCAGCGGATTATCAACACACACATGACCTCCCATAGAAAACACCATCCTAAATCATGCATACAACGACTCACTTTACCCCGACGAGATGGTGGTCGAGGCTTGATAGATGTACGAAACCTACATAACACACTTATTAATAAACTCCGAAGTTATTTCCATTTAAAAGCTGATCAGACACCGCTCCACAAATACATAACTAATATAGACAACAAATTAACTCCACTTAACTTACACGACAGAAGCACCCAGCCCAACCTGCATGTATCTAACAGGCAACATAAACTGGATATGTGGTCACAGAAGTCACTACACGGGAGGCACCTGGCCGATCTTAGCCAAGCACATGTCGACAAGAAAGCGTCGAACGAATGGTTACGGCGAGGGGAGCTCTTCCCAGAGACGGAGGCATTTATGATCGCCATACAGGACCAAGTCATAGATACTCGCAATTACCAAAAGCACATTATACGTATTCCAAACTTACCAACTGATTTATGTAGGAGATGTCATAGTAGTTCAGAAACAATACAGCACATCACTGGCGCCTGCAAAGCTATAGTCCAAACGGACTACAAACACAGGCATGATCAAGTTGCAGGAATAGTACACCAAAATATAGCCCACAAATATGGATTTATTCACAAAAAAGTTCCTTATTATAAATACAAACCGAATCCAGTTTTAGAAAATAATTTATATAAAATTTATTGGGACAGAACTATAATCACAGATCGAACAATACATTTCAATAGACCGGACATCACAATATTAGACAAAAGAAATAAAGCAGCATACATAATTGATATAGCAGTGTGTAACACACACAATATTCCTACGACACAAACAGAGAAAATGACAAAGTACATAGATTTGGCCACAGAAATTAAAAGACAGTGGCAAGTAGATTCGGCTAAAATAATACCGATAGTAATTTCCACAACTGGCGTCATTCCCAGCACCCTCCAGACTCACCTCAACACCCTCCAAATGCCCAAGTACACTCTCTCTCTCCTACAAAAGGCTGCTATACTCAACACATGCCGTCTCACCCGGAAATTCCTTTCATCCTCATCCTCACCAAACTAACTTCAACTATATAAGTATATATATTATAATATAAATCTGTCACACTTGGCTAAGGCCCGTGTGCCAGCAATTATACCCCTCTAAAATGGGAGATCATATTTTGATAAGAATATATATAATAATAATAATAATAATAAATTTATTCGCCAAAAACATGGTATAAAGGTGGTGTGAGGTATAATAGAACATACATGTTTAGCTAACTTATATTATAGCATGCGAATGTTTGACTGCCGTCATCACATAAACTCCTGTACACTGTATACATTTTTTTTATACAAGAATTTGTACAGCTCTGACTTAAATGATTCCTGTTTAAGTTCCTTAAGGTAACAAGGTAAATTATTGTATACACGGACACACATGGCCACACAGCTTTTATTATATTTCGTAGAGTTTGGAATCTCATTTAATACAAGTCTGTGTGGGTCTCGCCGACTTCGTGAATGTACATCATCTGCGGTCTTAAACAACACTTTATGTTTCCACACAAACATGCATATCTCATATAAGTATAGAGACGGTAAGGGCAATAAACCAAGTTTGCGAAATATTGGATGACAAGATTGTATAGGTGAAAGTCCATATATTGCTCTAATGCACTTTTTTTGTGAGATAAAAGCTCTATTTAGATCTGTGCTGTTACCCCAGGCTATAATTCCATAACGAAGTACCGATTCTACGTAAGCGCGATAGCATGTAACAGCTGTTTTTATGTCTGTTATGTTTTTTATTTGTCTAAGAGCATATACAAATTTATTTATTTTGTTCGACACATTTTCTACTTGTGCTTTCCAGTTTAAGTCTTCGTCAACTGTTACTCCTAGGAATTTTGTCTGAGATACTTTTTTTAATTTAGGTATATTTATTTCAAAATTAAATTTGTAATTATAAGATTTATTAAATTGAATATATACTGATTTACCTAGATTAATGTTTAAATGATTAGCTTCTAACCAATGAATTAGTGTATCTATAGTGTTGTTAATTTCGGTCTCGTGATCCTGTATTGTGTTGTGTAATTTATTGGTAGTTACGATGATTGAGATGTCATCGGCAAATAGTATACATTTATGGTTTGTGATTTCAATGATATCATTAATGTAAAGCAGGAACAATATTGGTCCCAATACGCTTCCTTTTGGAACACCATATTTACTAACTTTGTATTCAGATGAGAAAGATGTTAGATCTCTATATTGGTTTACTTTTGATATGCTTACGCATTGCTTTCTGTTGCATAGATATGATGAAATCCAACGTAGTGTAGGTCCCCTTATCCCTGAATTTTCTAACTTTTGCAATAATAATTCATGTGAGACCAGGTCAAAAGCTTTTGATAAGTCTAGAAATAGCCCAGTTGTTAAGTGGCGTTTGTTGATACTGGATAGTATTGTTTGCATCAGAGAAAATATGGCTTGTGAGGTCGATTTTCGTTTTTGGAAGCCAAACTGTTCAGTTTTAATAATATTAAATTTATTACAAAAGTCAACAAGCCTAATATACATGCACTTCTCGAAAATTTTGGAGATGATGGGTATTAATGTTATTGGTCTATAATTGTCCATGTCCGATTTATCACCCTTTTTAAATAGGGGTTTTATTACCGAGAATTTTAAAGCTTCTGGAAAAGTTCCAGACATAAATGATAAATTTATTAAATGTGTTAAAATTTTTGTAAGTTCATTGGAACAGGCTTTAATAATTTTCGTATTGATTTCGTCGTAGCCTTCCGAGTTAGTATTGCGTAGTTTCATAATTTCCCGTCTAACTTCATCCTCCGATATAGGTGTGAGAAACATGGATTTTACGGAGTAATTTGTACTAAAGTTTGTTTTATTATTAGTATGATGTGTTGAGTTTGGTAAATTAATGTAGTGTTTATTGAAGACTGTGGCTATTTCAGTGGGGTTTGTGAGTACTTGGTTGTTATGTTTTATATATTCTATGTTATCCTTAGGTTTAGTGTTATGTATTTCATTCTTTATTACTGTCCAAGTTGCTTTACATTTGTTGTCGTTTTTGTTTATGTAATTCATATTCTGTGTTTTCTTTGAATCGATAATACATTTTTTTAGTATAGTTGAATATTTTGTATACTTATTTTTAATAATTTGGCTTTTATTTTTATAGAATAGGTACCTAAGTGTCCGTTTGGTTTTACAGCTTTTCTTTAGTCCATTGCTTATCCAAGATTGTTTCTTTTTATTGTTTACCTTTACTCTGATTTTCGGAAAACATAGTTTATAAAATAGGCATACTAGTTCATGAAATCTATTAAATGCTTTGTTTAAATCATCTTCCCTGTATATTTCTGACCATGACAAATTTTGTAGGCATTCTTTAAATTTGTTGACATTATCTATGTTGTAATCTCTTTTATAAATATAATATCTACTGTGGGTTTGTAGAGTGTTCTTAATAGGAATACATAACATTTGTGCTGTATCGTGATCAGATAGATGTAGTGGCAGCACTGTTGCGATTGCACCAGGTACGTTACTGAGAATATGGTCTATACAAGAAGATTTGCGGGTAGGTTCATTAATGTGAATCTTTAAATTAAGGTTGAAACAAATTTCTTTTAATTCATTAGTAATTTTTCCTTGTTTTAATGTGTTTATGTTAAAATCTCCTGTTATAACTATTTGGCTCCGTTTATATTTATTCTCTAGATCATTCAAAAGGTTATTAAGCCTAGATAAAAACTCCATAGGGTCTGATTGTGGTGTTCTGTATACACAGAGGGTTATCAATTTATGTGTTGAGAGTTCTATACCGCAAACTTCAAATGTATTTTGTTTAGCATATTTTTTTATAAAAGGTAAATCTTTATATACAGTGCCTTTTTTAACTAGAATGCAGGTGCCCCCCCTCTGCTTATCTCTGCAAAAACTTGCTCCCATTTCATAATCAGAAAGTTTAATGTGGTCCTCATAACCTTTCTTTATAAATGTTTCTGAGAGACAAATTAAATCAGGAGTAATATGTGCTTCTTGTAATTCGAGTAAAGTAATTTCTAATAGTTCTTTTTTTGAAATTATACTGGCTATGTTTTGGTGAAGTATTTTTAAAAATATATTTGTGTTAAAGGGACTTTTAGGGGCGAAAAAAATCTTTTTTATTTATATTAGAGAAATAATAGGGTATAGTACCTTTCTTATTATTGTGGACAGTTTCTGTGTGATTAGCGTGTTGTTGAAAAATTTTTTTGTTTACTATGCTGTTAGAGTGGTTGAAATAGAAGGGGATTGTTCCTTTCTTGAAGCTGCACAGGTTTTTGTCCAGCTTTTCACTTGTCTTATTATGCGCTAACCGTTTCTTTAGAGAACTCGGGTTCAAATATTTGCTATCATAATCAACACAGTCTATGATATAATTAACTGATTTACATAAATCTGTAATGTGAGAATATTTGCTGTGCACGAAATGACAGTTTTTGTACTCCTTACATACATTTTTTATACAATAGTTCAATCTTTTAACATCCAAATTAGTATTATTTGCTGCATTAAGCACGATTACCGTATTGTCATTAAATGCGTCTAATACAATCTTAAGCTGAGATAAAACTAAACTTATATTACTGTCGTTTTCTCCAACACATATCACAAGTTTGTCATCTGCTTTTAATATCATATTTTTGCAGTTTTTTAAAATTTCTTTACTCGGTGCGTTTGGTTTAGTTTCAGCGAGTATCCCATATTGTTCATACTGTGTTGCCTTTCTTGAGTTTGATATGGCTGCCGCCAAACCTACGCATTGTTGAGAGCCAAAAATAACAATGCTTTTTTCCTCTCTGTGGTTCTCTTCCTGTGCAGTTTTAGTGGACTTCAGGCCGTTTTTTTTTGCATCAGGCATTGTGCTTGTATGTTTATTAATCATTTGGGTCATAGACTCTAATTGTTTCGTAAAACCAGCTATTTCTTGTTTTATGTTTTTCAATAGTTGTTGGAGATCGGAAATTTTATGTTCTAAGCTTAATTTTAAGTTGACATTACTATTATTGGACTTGAGACATGGTGTGGATGATGAGCCCTGTGAGAACCAGTTGGTGCTATTGATAGGGCTGTTGTCTATTCCTGCAGTAGGATGGTGCAGGGTGTTTAGTAGTTTAACCTCTGCAGTCAACTTGTTTATTTGCACGTGAAGGCCGTTATTTTCTGTCAATGACTTTTCTAACTCGTTTTGCGTACATCTGAGCTGAACAGTGAGCTGAGATATAGTTTGTTTCAATTCAGAAATAGTTATCATGTTAGAAAGCATGCTCGTTTCTTGTGTTCTGTTGCTGTATTTTCTTGGTGTGGGGTATGATTCAGCCGAAGTATCGTAATCAGTAAGTATGTGGGAGTCCACGGTCTTAGAGTAATTCTCGCATGGTGCTATTATTGTATTCGATGCCTTTTCAGGTGACGGGTGGTCTGCCCCACGAGAGGCGATTTGTTTTTTTCTCGTTGTGACATTAGACATAGTATTGTTATTTATAGGTTTTCCTTTAATACATTTGGTACATTTCCATTTTTTCTTTGACTCCATAGTCAATAACCGGTATGTTTTTTCCGGATAGCCGTCGCAATCAGGCTCATATCTTAGTTTACATACACTGCATAATGCGGTATTTTTCACGTTCACCGACTTCTTGCATTTTTGGCAAATAACTTGAGTTGAAGTGGTTTGTTCGCTGTTATTGGCTTTTGGTTTAATTTTAGATGCCATTATGATTCTGCTCTGAATGTATTTTAATTCCAAAGTCTATGATATGATGAATTTAAAGGAAATCGAAAATATTCAAAATCGAAAAAAAAAATTAAAGAGAAAAAAAAAAAATTTTTTTTCCTGAAGTCCAGGATTTGGACTTGCTATCATTTAATTGCCGTCTCAATATTAGTTACTCTCGGCCATCATCGCTGTTACTGGGTTTACGAAATTGTCAGTCAATATGTGACTTATTTAATAAAAAGACGTTATTTGAATTTTTAAATGTTTGTTTACAAACAACACCACATTAACTATTTTTAATTAAAACTTATTAAAAAGTACTCACACATCATAGTCATCGTGTAAATATCACTTTTAGTTATCGAACGAGTGTTTATTTATGTTTTTTAAAAGTATTAACACATTTATTAAGGAGTGAAAACGATCGAAGTCCAGTTTAATTGTATATTTGCATAACTTCTTAATGTAGTAACACATCCGATAGATAACGGTATCACTTCTTCTTTGAAACGTTTTATTTAAGATAAGCACAAAATTTATGAAGAATGTAGGCTTTTACTATTAAAAAAGATTAAATTTGCCTGCGGTCAAATTTCGCGCGTGTTTACATGGCGGGCGTTGAACTCGAACTTACATATCGTATCTACATAGCTTCTTAATAGTCTATGATAAGATTGACTTAATAAACATATTCGTATTAATTTAAGGCGTAGTAAACGTTCGGAAATCGCGGAAGTGTAAAGGTCAGCTTATACTAGTAAGTAAAGCTTATTGTATAGCTGTGTACACTAAACTCTCCATGTTTAAGTTGGTCGATACATTTGGTATATTTTGTACTTGACTCATTCTCATGTATAAAATATTTTTTTATAATATCTACAATATAATATAATTAATATAAACAATGTGCAATATCTACTAAAGTACCTACAAATGATTAAAATATAGTATTATATAAATAAAATAATATGCTTGGTTAGAGCCATGTCGTTTGCAGACAAAATGTTTAACATTTTATTAATATTAACATACCCAAAATAGGTGAAATATGCTATGTACCTTTTATTTTAAACAACATCTTTTGTAACCATATTTCATGTAAATAAATTATTCTTATTATATCATTATATTACAAAGGCAGAAAATAATGCAGATCATTTGATGGTAATAGAAGCCAATATTTTTATGTCCCTTGACTAATTTGGACCGTGCGTTCGTATATTAATTACATGTGCTGTAACGAGTTATGACCGCTAAGCGAAAAAAAGACAGTCGCAATTTGAAGAATGATGTGGTGACCAGAATTGAAAAAAATATGTTGAGATGGTTTGGACATATCGAAAAGTTGAGCGATTACCGAATCAAATTTATAGAGCGAATGTGACCAAAAGTGTCGGTAGAAGGCGTCCAAGGAAGAACTACTGTGACCAAATTAATAGTATTTTTTAGAAAGGTCAAATTCGGAGCACTCGTAACCGAATAAAGTGTATGAAGAAATGCATGAATGTAGATGAAGCGAAAGGTGTATATAAGGATCGTAGCATGTGGAAAACGGTGGTCTCTGGGACCCCCATGGGATACAGACGTGAGCTTATATTGACAACTGCGCATTCAAGATCAGCACTCAAGAATGATGACGGCACTATTTACCAAAAAGTGTCGTTAGCACAGTGATTTCAATCCACTCCATTCTCCCCTTCATGAAGCACTGGCAACCTTACTCACCGCAGACAACTCATATGTCGAAACCAACACACCCCTCTTCATCTTAATAATCACACCCTTTCACACCAGTTGCTTTGCGGATCTTTCCAATAGATATAATCGTTATAACGCATATTTTGAAGGAGAATCTTAGCGGCATTAATCTTCCATAATAACGTTGGTACTCGACGGTTGGTTCACGACATTCAACCATATTTTTATTTACATTAGGCAATTGAGTGCTAACAAAACGACTTGAGGGAACAGTGTTCGACAAGATCAGTTTTACGAGTACACGCTATAATAGTACCTATTTAAACGGGTTGTAGGATGTAATTAGTATGTCGAAAGAAAAAAATATCTCTTCATAAATTTTACTTTATCTATTATCTCAGTTGAGGGGCCCAACAATGAGCTCGTATTGCAACGCTAGTTCTGCTGTGCGAATGTATACTCGTCATTATGTCGTTGTCGTTTATATATAATGGACCAGTGTGTGCGTGCTATTTATAAAGAACACAGGAACAAAGTTCTTTCCCTTAATAGAGACAGTAAGAAAAGTGTTAATTGACACATCTTTATAATACTCTTAAGCTTAAGTCTAATCCAAATAGTTTATTAGTCTGAAATTAGGCTAGACTGTTATATCATCAAGCTCGACATTTGGTAAAAAACACCATATGCATCTGTCTCATAATAAAAGTCAAACTATGTTGGCAATAAGAGCTCATGGTAGCGCAGGTGAATGACCGTTTAATTATTCAAAGCAATTTGAGAAAAACTGGACCTTAATTCTAATTTAATGAGACCTAAATAGTAAAGCGTGTTACGAGAATGCTGAGTCAAACGATATTTGTATAAACTCCACTTTGTATAAAGAAAAGTACAGCACGGCACCGTTGGTCTTCTGGTTGGTATTCCTGACTGCTACTCTATGTGTTACGGGTTCGATGACGGCACATTTTATATGATGACCATTTGTGTTGGCTTTATGTCTGGGTGTTTCCTATGTATTATAATTATATATTTACAAAAAAATATAAATATATATCCGATGTCTCGTACTAATAGTACAAGGTTTGCTTGGTTTGGGACTAGATGGCGCTGTGGCAAAATGTCAAAACACTTTTTTTTTATATTGAAAGTGTAATAATATAGTAGGTCTGTATTAAATAAGTAGATCGAGAATTTTCGATTAATAAGATTATATTTCCTCAGAAATATTTTTATTTTTCCTTTCCTCATTCCGGTTGTCATTTTCTTTGTCAAATTGACCTATTTCCATAAGGAAATTCGTATTGTATCAGCCTTAATGAAACTCTCCACTTAAATGTTTGTATCCGCAAAGTAACGAATATATTTTAAAATAATTCACATAACGTCGGTAGGTACCTCACCAGTGTTTACATACTATAAATAATAAAATAGTAAGCATACATACACACATATGCTCACGCCTGTATTCAGTAGGCAGATCTGATGCGACAACACTCACTTTTCACAGAAGATGATTAAGTGCCAATGTGACAGATGGTGAGCCTAACGCCGTCTCAGGCACTATACATACGTCTTTGAATTACATCTCTGACAAATGCAGGTTTTCCTTGACCGTGACACGTGATGTGAAATACATAAGTTTTTAGAAACAGTCATTGGCAAAGGCCCCGCTAAGATTCGAACTTACGTCGCTTGCATAGCAGGCGACTGCTCGAACCTCAAGGCCTCGGCTCAATTAAGTCAGAAAAAAAATTAATACTTTATCATTTTACCTAACCACAGAACACAGAGAGACGTTTCTTTCTATGGTCTGTCGTTTTTGCTATCTTTTTTCGTTACATTTGTATGCGAATAAATATGATATTCTTTTATTCTATCTTTATTTATTTTAGTTGGAATAGCGAATACGTCAATAGCCACAGTCTAAATAAACTCCAAAGAGCAATGTGACATCTAACGCGGTTGACTTAACGTAAATCACGGTCGGGCAGCGCATCGATTTGTGAGGGTACTCCCGCGAGTCTGCGATGAAATATAACTGACATTACTAATGCGTGCTTTGATCTATCAATGTTTTTCAGTTTGGAATTGGAAAAGTTAGCTTATTTGTTAAGAGTTTCTTTACGATGTGACGGGGGGATACTGAGTCCTGTGGGATGGGACATTTGACAAAATAAGAGGGTCATTTGTGCTATTAAGGAAGCATTTTAAGTAAGCTGAAGTCCAGAAGTACAAATATAAACTGACTTCTTCTCAATCGTTACACTCTTGGCAGAGCGCTTGTGCTCGTAATGTGTGTGAATTGGTGGCTTGCTGAACAATACGGCGCCATTCACTTCGGACTGCTGCTTTACGAGAGTATTTGTTGATAGTAGGAACACCCATCACAGCCTTAATCTGGTCCTGGTTGATTACCTACCATTAATTTAACATACATACATACATGTGCTCACGCCTGTATTCCCCGAAGGGGTAGGCAGAGGAGTTGTAATCACAACACCCACTTTCCACCGAAGATGATTAAGTGCCAACGTGACAGATGGTGAGTCCATCGCCGTTTCAGACACTTTACATACGTCATTGAATTACTTCTCAGAAATATGCAGGTTTCACGTGGTGTGAAATCACTGTACATAAGTTTTTTAGAAAAACTCATTGGTACAGGCCCCGCTGGGATTCGAACTTGCGTCGCTTGCGTAGCAGGCAACTGCTCAAACCTCAAGGCTACCACGGCTCTTTTATTTAACTACACATTTATCGATATTTTTTCTTGAAAAATGTCTGTGATACATGTAAATGACGTATAGGTGATCGGCCTGCTGTGTGAGTGTGTATTTTCGAATTATTTGTTCCTAGCTCCCGTATTGATAGTGCCGTTCATTATCAACTATATTAGTCCACTGCTAGACACAGGCCTCCCCCAATGAGCGCCACAGCGCTGTCTTCAGCTTGCTGCATCTAGCACCTGCGTGCAGTCTTTCGCAGATCGTCATCCCACCTGGCCGGAGGCCGTCCTACACTACTTTTACCGAACTTTCTCCACTTAAGAACTTGTTTACCCCAGAGGTTATCGGTTCTTCACGAGATTGCTTCAGCTTGCTAATTCTTTGAGCGATGTCAATAACGTTGGTTCTCTGTCAGATGTATTCGTTGCGAATCCTATTCATTAGAGAAACTTTTGCCTATAGGTTTTAATTATTGTTACTGTTGTTTAGGTATACGAATATAACAAAAATATACCAACAGAACCCCAACCCAAACATTGTCCAGTCAAAGTCCGACAGCATGTCTGATAAGGATTACATTTTGGGATGTAAGTACATTGTTAGAGTTTGTTCGACTGTATATAATTTGTTTTGAACGTAATCCCTAGGTCGTTAGTATTAATATTATATTTCATACTAGCTCTGCCCAGCGGTTTTGCCCTCGTATAGTTAATTTCATGGGTGATCTGCGAAATGTTTTTATAAATAAAAGTAGTATAAGTTACTCCTTATAAAATTTGCTATCTGCTAGTGGATGTTCAGTCGGAGATTAGCCGGAACAAACAGACGGAGAAACATTTTTAAAAATGATTTTTCTTGTATGTCCCGCTTATTCATTTATATGCATTTAGTGGAAAGCTGTTATTTTGTAATTACAAACAGACACTTCAATTTTATTTACCTGTATAGATTCATAATTCGTATCCTTGATGAATGGACCTGGAAAGTAGATCTCATTTCATATGCACGTAATTTATTCGCTTGAATTCTTTTAAAACACTCTGATAAAACCGCACGTTATATATACCTTTTAGTTTTAAGATTTTTAGTTTCCTGTGTATGTTCTTATAATGGTGTGCAATAAAATATTAGGTATTGTATTGTGGTAATAGCATGACCAAACTTTCCCAGAACGCTTATAGTCAAAAGGAAAGATATAACAACATCCACATTTCAGGACAGTGCCATGGAAGCCGATGGCGGGTTCGTCGTCTTATTTGCGTATCATCATCTCCCTGGCCTTATCCCATACACTGTTGGCTGTGGCTGATCACTTGATTTTTATACGAAGCGACTGCCATCTGACCTTCGCAACCCCCAAGGAAAATCTGTGATCTAGGTTAAACCAGTTGTCAGACTATTTTAGGCCTCCGACTGACCTATTACGACTGCCAAAGATGATAAATTGGCAACCGGGACTGACGGCTTAACGTGCTCTCCGAGGCACGTAGGGAACTCGGGCGATCACCCTTCCATTTACTGACTAGGGGTAGGGTTGCTTAACTGCGCTGAACGAATGATATGCGCAATAACAACTGTGCCACGAGCTCCTCCACGAGTCTTATCTGCGTATAATCTTACATAATTATGTCGTATAACGTGACTGATTGATCCACGTCTGTGTAAATTTAAGGTTAGGTACAATAAATATAGTAAATTTTTAAGTATATTTTGTTAATGATTTACTAACTTCAATACTGCCGGAGCGATTCACCTCGCGCCATACATATAGACAGAGACAGACTCTTAAAATGACTACTGCACAGTCACATTCAATTTTACGGCGCAAAAATGAGACGTCAAACCTCAGAAGTTCTTAATATGCTCTGCTTTAACCAACGATGGTAGGCCCGCGGTATGGACAAGAAATATCTACAAACATTACACGTTCAACAGCTATAAATCTCAAGGCATAAATATCACAATACAACCAAGGTGTACCCCTCTTCATTTGTTCTAAGCACAGTTTCCCTACTTTCCCCTAATCTTTGAGGGACGTGCTACCCCTGACGCTAGTACAGTCGGTCATAAAAGACCTTTGCCGCCTTAAGATCGTATATAATTTATAGGTACTTTATAAGATATCTAGATATACAACTCTCGCTTTGACATATTCCATACTTCAGATGAGATAATGTAAATATTTTTTTTACTCTTAATGAATAATCAAATCACACATTTATCTATACATCATCATCATCGTCCCTGGCCTTATCCCATACATTAATGGGGTCGGCACTTGATTTAACCCGATGTGGCTGATCACCAGATTTTTATACGAAGCGACTGCCATCTGACCTTCGCAACCTCTTTTACGAGGAAAATCTGCGATCTGGATTAAACCAGTTGTCAGACCAATTTAGGCCTCTTAGGTACTTATAAGAAACAATGATTGAAAAAATATACTACAACATGCATTTAGTGAAAAGTGCATTTGTTATTACTGACAGATACCTATTCAATTATATTTATCGGTACCAATATAAATGAATAGATAATGCCCACGACTTAATCCTCCGAAGAAGTACACCGATGATACACCCTTTTATTACCTAACTTGAATTGGTTATCAAATTTAGTTAAGCACTTTTATGGCCGACGTTACTCGTCTACATACATACACCACACATATCATCACGCAAGACCGTCTCGACGTGTCTTCATCAATCTTCCTGTACCTATGACAGATGAAGATGAGCAGATAAATTGACTAATACGATCGCAATCACTTATGCTCTCTACGTCGTAATTCACACTTATTAGCAGGTACTGCGATCCAAGAACAGGTTTTGAGAAGTTCGAACGTCGTCTCTTGACGTTGCGTTTTGCGCTTTGCTTATAAGGACGTAAACCTTCTGACATACATACATATGTTCACGTCTGTATTCCCCGAAGGGGTAGGCAGAGGTATTGTAATAACAACACCCACTTTTCACCGAATATGATTAAGTGCCAACGTGACAGATACGTCTTTGAATTACTTCTCAAACGTATGCAGGTTTCCTCACGATGTTTTCCTTCACCGAAAAGCACTTAGTATGAAATCACTATGCATTTAGAAAAACTCACTGGTACAGGCCCTGCTGGGATTCGAATTTGCGTCGGTTGCGTAGCAGGCGACTGCTCTAACCCCAAAACTACCACGGCTTGCTACACTCGCCGCTTAATACGTAGGCGATATCATAAACGTAAGAACATGTTTAAACGTTGACTTTTCTCAACTTTAAAAAAATATAATAGGCATGTTTTCTCCTATAAGTCCATCTTTATCTCCTACATGTTAGTATAAACCGTATCATCCGTAATATTTGGAAGAACGGCGCTTTGATACAGACAAAATATTTTGCATGGAAATAAATACTAAAATTTATGTTATTTTGAAGATAATATATAGGAGATCGTGGCACAGTTACTATTGCCCATATCATTCCATCAGCGTAGTTAAGCAACCCTAACCCTAGCCAGTAATTGGATTGGTGACTGCCCGAGTTCCCTCCGTGCCTCGGAGAGCACGTTAAGCCGTTGGTGCCGGTTGCCAATTTATCATCTTTGGTAATCGTTACAGGTCAGTCGGAGGCCTAAAATTGTCAGAAAACTGGTTGAACCCAGATCACAGATTCTCCTCTTTAAAAGGGTTGCGAAGGCCAGATGGCAGTCGCTTCGTATAAAAATCAGGTGATCTGCCACATCGGGTTAAACCAAGTGGCGACCCCAACACTGTATGGGATAAGGTCAGGGATGATGATATAGGTAATTTACATTCTCATTCAAACTAGAAGAAACTTTATTTTAATTACTTTAGTGTTCAATTTGGCTGAAACAGTAATACTTTGTCAGAAGTAACATTCCGCAGTGAAGGTATGAGTGACGGCGACGTGTAACTGAAAAAGTCAAAGATTAAATCATCGTGCGCCACATTTCACTGAAAGTGCATTTTATTATACTGCAGCCTTAGAAGGGATTTGTCATCTAAGGGGTATAGTAGCAGTACAAGTCAAAAATAATCTATACATACAAATAAATTAAATTGAAGTGTCTGTTTGTAATTCCAAATTAACTGCTTTCCACGAAAGGGTGCTAAATTCAGAGCTTAAATCGTTGGAGCTGTTTTCGAGATCAAGAATTGTTCGTTTAAAGGTGTTGGATGGATAGATAGATCGATATTAAATACACGTGACTTGTGTAAAATAACAATGAAAAAATCTATGACTGTCTGTCCGTTTGTTCCAGGAAATCTTTGAAACGGCTGGACTGATAAACAGGACTCTTACTTCCAGATAGCTGATGATACAAGGAGCTCAGAAACTTTTATTAAATATTTTTTTCACTTATTATATTCTATTGCGGGATAAATTCTTACCTAAATTTCAAGGTTCAGAAACCATAAGTGTAATAATATTGATGTTCGTAATTATTTGAGTAATTTGCACTCGAATTTTTATAATAACACCGGAAGAGGAAATATCTTCTCTCTATTAAAAAAACAAAGACCAATTTCGCCCTCATTTACATATTGTTCCGCGAGATCAAACAACATTGAACGAGCGGGAACAAACATTATGTTAAATGATACACGATATCGTACTACGTTGAATGGGAGCTCAATTCGAATTCTTCTCACATACATGCTCACGCCTGTATTCCCCGAAGGGGTAGAGGTGTTGTAATAACAACACCCACTTTTCACCGAAGATGATTGAGTGCCAACGTGATAGATGGTGTCAATCGCTGTCTCAGACACTATACATACGTCTTCGAATTACTCCTCAAACATGCAAATTTGCTCACGATTTTCCTTCACGAGGTGAGAATTCACTGCACAATTTGTAGATAAACTCATTGGTAAAGGATTCAAACTTGCGTCGCTTGCCTAGCAGGCGACTGCTCGAACCCCGAGGCCACCACTACTAGTAGGGAATAAATCTAAGTAAATAAAATATAATAATAATGTCGGTAGTAAATCAATTCCATCATTCATGGAATATCCAATAATTTAAATGTAACGATAATATCTGGAGCACATAAATGATGGATGGTGTGAGTTACCGCGGCCATGCACAAGTAACGTGCGAGACTAAGAAATAAACATGCAACAAGAACTCCATTAGGGATAGGCCGGGAGCTGAGAACTACAAATTAATTTGACATTTTCATAGTTCAAAAAGAAAAATTTAGACTCGCTGTGCTGCGCGATTTATGGGCGATGGGTGACCCGCGGAACCCTATTTTTTTTTAATAAAAATGAGTAACTAAATCATTGGAAAATTAGCTATCTGCCAGGTGAAAGTCCCGTTAAAATCGGTCCAGCCGTTTCAGGGATTAGCCGGACAGAAAGGCAGAAATTCTTAAAAAAATATATATTTTTATGTCAGTACCGTATATACTTTCATATGCATTTGGTGCAAAGCTGTTTGGAATTACGAAAATAAACTTCAATTTTATTTTTATAAAAAAACATATTCTGCCTGTCCATTGGTAACCGTATAATAGGACTTTGCAATAATCCAAAGCCAGCTATATCTCCGTCGAAAATTATAAAATTGCAAACTTAATATATAATTAATGACCGTTATAATTAATTACACTCAGCTACAAGCAAGCGATTAAGTTGAAGTTTTGACAGCGCCTTAAACTTGAAAATACCTTCAATAGATTTTGCGAAACAAATTCTAAATATCAAATTTCCTAGAGAAAGATCTATGAAAAACAGTAAATAAACAAAGCTTCTTTGCCTACAGAAAACATATATGTTTATGTACGTGTAGTGTTGTAATTTAAAAAAATAAATTGCAAAATTGATTACGTTTTTACATTTACTAACGTTTTTTTTTAATAAAAGTAGTCTTAGTTACTCCTTGTAACATTAGGTATGCCAGTAAAAGTCTGAATAAAAGAGAGTTTTTTTTTAAATTGGTGTTTTATGTCTGTACCTTATAAACTTTCATATGCATTAGATATATATATAGATAGATGATTGCAAAGATTATATCGATATTATATCCTAGCTCTCTGACTAACCCGCTAAGCTCGCATGCAACGCTCAACTTAAGTTTAAAACGTAGCGAAACACTATCTCATTACATTACTTACTAATGGAAAAGGCTTATTGCTTGTAGAGGTAAACCAGTCTTAAGTTTTCTTGTTTATTTAAGCATCGTACCTACATAATACCCAGCTGTGACGGAGCCAAAAGAAGGGGTTATATTTTAGTTAGTATAGGATAGTTCACATCTATACAGATGAATAAAATTGAAGTGACTCCAAGTATTTCCAAAATTACACTTTTACACTAAATGCATATGATAAAATACCTACACGGTACTAATATACAAAAAAAAAACCCTGTCTGCCCGTGTCCGAAACGGCTGAACCGATTTAATCAGGACTTTCGCTGGCTATGTTACAATTAGAATATAGGCTATTATTAATAAAAAAAAATATTAGACACCCATAAAGTTAAGTTAAACCGCTGGTCGCAGCTAGTATTGTTTTATAGATAATGTTTACACATACATTTATATTATGCTCACGCCTCCCATAGGCGTAGGCAGATACTAGTTTGCCACATGCTACGATCCTCACATATTTCTTTCGCTTCATCCACGTTCATGCATCTCTTCGTATACCTTCTTCGGTTGCGACTGCTTCGAAATTAGCCGTTCTGAAAAATATTTTCAATTTGGTCATCGTAATTGGACGCCCTCTGCCGACACTTCCGCTCACATTCACTCTATTCATATATCCGAACCACCTCAACTTACATTCTTCAACTTGCTACCTCTGTCACTAGATAATAGATAATTTCTATTAAACAAAAACCTTCAAGCGAGTCCGACTCGCACTTGGCCTAATATTTATCCACAATCTCAACGCTGAACTGAATGCAAGCGCTGAAAATATATTTTATACACACGATTCAGTAAAGCTGCAAAACATTTCTTTATTTCCATTTCGCGTTTAGAAATGCTATACTGTTGAATTTAAGGTAAGGGTTGCTTGTTCAGAAATAAATTGACTAATTTATTTAAGTATTTCGTTTCGGTTGCACGGAGTAGTCAATAATCGATTAGTTGTATGCTGTATGTTTGCATTCGAATAGAATCGGTAAATGTACTCGATAGACATTCTCGATTGTGTTTGTCAAAGTTCTACTGTCTACTAGCTGTCCTTCATTTCGCGGAACCCTAATATTTTCTATTAAAAAAGTAAATCTAAGTTACTCCTTAAGACATCAGCTGCCTTCCAGTGAAATTCCCGTTAAAATCGGTCCAGTCATTTCAGAGATTAGCCGGACCAAACAGACAGGCAGACAGACCGAAAGCGGAGAAAAAAATGTTGTTTTTTTGTCAGTACCCAATATGCATTTAGTGAAAAGCTGCTAATTTGGACTTACAAACAGACATTTCAATTTTATTTATCTATATGGATTAAGATGGATTTAGACTTATTTAGACACTAGTTATCGGGGGTTCGATTCCTCCATATTTTAAAATATTTCTTAATTTGATGGCCTTAATTTGTCTGGGTGATTGCTATATATTTTGTATTTAAAAATATGTATATAAATATTATATTTGCTTTTACTATCAATAATACAAGAATTGCTTATGTTGGGACTACAATTATTTATTCATATACCAGGGGATTCGAATCGACCCAGAGCCGTTGCCTAAGATCCCTGTACATCTATCGTTCTGCAACACGGTATATTATATGTTGAAAATACTTCACGTCTATACGTGAAGAAAGAAAGAAAGAAAATTTATTTTTCATATATGAGAAATGCGAAGCAGCATTAATTATAATAATATTATAAGGTACTATAATTAAAAACGACACGACCGTTTATAATAATTTATATTAACTTTTATGATAATTTTGAAATAATAGCGTGAAGGACAATGCAAATAATCGAATATCAGTATCGAGATAATCGATTCAGTAATGTGATTCGGGTTGGAAACTTACTGTGGGTGGATTCAAACAGATCATTATTATAAATATTTCACATCAATATTATTTTAAAGTATATTTTCGATTCGTAGTGGCTGACTGAGTTTCGATGAAGTGGATTAGGAATAAATAATGTTCGAACATTATCACACAGCCATCTAGTCCCAAACTAAGCAAAGCGAGTATTATGTTTTTTTTGCTAATTAACACTTATAATATACATACCTACCAAAGACCCAGACTCAAGCCACAAATGCTCATCACATGATATATTTTCCCTGTCGCAGGAATCGAACACGCGGCGATTAGTGCATCTGCAAAACATACTGACAACTTCACTAACAGTGTGATCATACGTACATAAGTTCACGCCTGCATTCCCCGTAGGGGTAAGCAGAGGTGTTGTAACAACAGCACCGACATTTCACCGAATATTATAGTGCCAATGTGACAGAGGGTGAGTTCATCGCCGTCTCAGGCACTATACATACGTCTTTGAATGACTTCTCGGACATATGCAGGTTTCCTCACGATGTTTTCCATCACCGTAAAGCACGTGATGTAAAATCACTGTACATAAGTATGGCACATTGGTGCAGGCCTCGCTGGGATACGATCTGGCATGGCTTGCGTAGCAGGTGACTACTCAAACGTCACGGCCACGACTCTTAGCCTATTATTAGGCTTTCTATGTTTATTATATCAAAAGCAAACTGACATCCAGAGAAAATTAAGCATTCAGCTTGGAGGGCTAATAAGAAGAAACAAACAAAACCAGGTCAGACTGAATGCGGTGCAAATGAACTCCGTATTTGTGAACATGAGCCAGAGAGCATGCATCTGCTGCATGTGTGCGTTTACACATACGTACTATGGTGTGTACTACAAGTGTATCATTATGATCATAGTTGTTATCATTTTAATCGATACAGATAAATAAAATTGAAGTGTCTGTTTGTAATTTCAAAATCAGACCTTTTGACTAAATGCATATGAAAGTATACACGGTAGTGACATAGAAAAATGTATTTTAAAATTTTTCTCTGTCTGTTTGTTTCGGCAAATCTCCGAAACGGCTGGACTGATTTTAACGGGACTTTCACTGGCGGATAAGTAATGTTACAAAGAGTAACTTTGGCTACTTTTATTTATAAAAGCTTTAGGGTTCAGCGGGCCACCCATAAAAATAAGTTTACGCAGGTGAAACCTAGTATAAAATACAACAGAAAACAGACTGTATATTTAGCAGGTTCAATATTAATAAAATTCCCAAATGATTTTTGTTTGAAACAAAACGGTTGTTCTCAAATCTCAAATATTGTGCATTCAGCATGACCCAGTTTTAAAAGAACAATACACAGAGTTTTAGAACTTGGAGCAATAACATATCTAATACAAAGACTATAAATGTGGAAACTTTTAAATTAATAATATTATTTCAAAGTGCTCACGGACATATTTACTGACCGCTCCCAGGAGACATTATTGCTTCAGTGTTTGCGAAGAACCTGGTAACTGGCTTTTTCAATATTGTCGTAAATGGTCTTGTAAAATAGTTTTAACCTTTCGTAATAGGCCGAATGTACTTTAGTATTTTTATAACAACAATTGTGAAAATGGTATATTGTGTAATTTTAATTTAATATGCTAATGCCATTCTAGAAGGGCTCCCGAAGGGGTAAGCTAAAACAACACCAACTTCTCAAGGAATTTGATTAAGTGCCAACCTGACAGAGGGTGAGCCCATCGCCTCAGGCACAATTACTACTCAGACATATGTAGATTTCCTTCACCGTAAAGCACGTAGGGAGAAATTACTGCACTTATGTTTTCAAAAAAAGTCATTGGTTCAGCCGGCTGGGATTCGAACATGCGTCGCTTGCGTGGCAGGTGACTGCTCAAACAGCTACCATGGCTTAATTTAGTCTTAGTTTTTTTGTTGTTAATTATCTTGTTGAAGTGTGGTAGGTGGTGTAAATAGTACAAATACACGAAAACACTAATTGCGCGATTTAGGTTTTCGTGTATTTGTACTCAAACTTCGCATTTGTTAGTGAGTAGCGCCACTATGCAACGAGTGGAGAAACGCTACTATAATTTCTATTATCATTTATATATTTGATTTTGTAGAGAAACTTCTTTCAATTTAGATTAATTTACTTGTTTCCTACCTAATGCAATTACAAGTTTAATCATAGAACGTTTCCGTATACAGTTTAATCACCAATTTAAAAGCAATTTGTATTCCAAACATGCCCGGTTATGATTCACAGCAACATTGCAAGACATCGGTCCCGTCCGGATATTGCGGACTTGTCCTTCGGCCCCGGAGTGTACCCAAGCCTTACTTTGTGCACTTTCATTTTGCTGCTGTTTACGTGAATTCACGTTAACATTTTAAGTTTCAAACATAGAACATTCTGCAATTACCCTCACGATATTGAAAAATTTAGAAATCCCCACGCAATTTTTCATGAAATATCACTGGCATGTAAAGAAACGGCGACATGAAATTTGATTTTGCAGTTTTCTATGGTTTATCATGTGTCAGATCCCAGTGTTACTATTAATAATTATTGTGCAACTGCTTTGTTGGTCTAGTAGTATGTAAGTTCGCTTGTCGATTACGAGGTCCTGGGATTGATTCCCGGTTAGGGTCAATAATGTATGTTGAGTTTTTTTGTCAAGAAATTCACAATAAATGCCGGAAATTTGGATGTTGGCGGTTAACACCTCCGTCCCTAGGAATGCACGTTGCACCGTTGGTCCTACGCCTGATCTCTCTCCGGTCGTGTCGGATTGCCTCCCATCGGACTATGAGAGTGAGAGAATAAAGAGTGCACCTGTGTTTGCGCTCTCATTTGTGCTTATCTGTAATCCCCGTTGAGATGAGCCGCCGTATCCGAAATTCGGTAGGAGATCATTATTTATTAATTTTACAAATAATTTGGAATACCTAAGCCAGACATAAAAAAACATTTCGTATATCTAAGCTTTTCATATAAACTTCTCGGGTGTCTAGCCTCTAGCCCCCTATAACTTACAGTCGCCGCAATGTGGTTCAAAGTATTGTTTTAATACAATTATGTTTCCCTTGCTTTAAAACCACATTAATTAATACTAAGTTTCGTTAACCTTTCAACCACAGATACGTTCAAACTTCTAAAATCAAATTCCTTGAATCAAATCCTTACCAAATCATAGCTTGGTATTGACTCCTTAAATTCATCTCACTATACGTGCGACTGTTCAACTCAATGCAATCCTTCACCAAAAAACATATATTCCCAATCATAAAAGGTCGTATTTCTAAAAGCCCGTGAGTAAAGATTTATGTGGGGTTGTGAAACGTGCTCAGATGCGTGACGGACGGAGTGTACGGCGAACCGAAACTTGCTTGGAATAAGTTGCCGGTACTTGGGGAGTAATGTACTTGTTACTATAGACTATCTTGGCTCTCTTAGACGATATGTTAGTAATAATGTCTGTTGGTGTTCTAGGGTTGATCAAAGGAGCTATGTGTGGGAAGTTATTTGCTGTTCAATTAAACAAATTATGACTTCAGAAGATTTAATTGCTTAGTTAGCAGACTTATATTGGGTAAGCTGGTATCATAAATTGGTATGTTTGACCATCGGAACTATTCACCTATATTTATATTGTTACCTGAGGGCCTTAGTTTGATACCCAGGTCAGAGATCGTGTCATAGAATCGTGTCTTTCATCTGTAATTTCCCAGTAGCTCATCCTATTACACTTTTACTTTAAACGAGAGATTCTTATATACCTATATATATTCTGATTCTCGGAAACGGCTTCAACGATTTTGATGAACTTTATATGTATGGGGTTTTTGGGGTGATAAATTGATCTAGCTAGGTATTATTTTCAGAGAACATCGTTTTGACCATGTTTTCAGGCAATGAAAAACTCCTACAATATCATCAGTGATTCGATTTTGTCAACATACATTCATATATATGCTCACGCCTGTATCCCAGGCAGAGACCATCGTTTACCTCACGTTCAAGTTTTTTTAAAGAGAAATAGCTTTTACTATAAACGAAACGGAGCATAGCTCGGTCAACTAGGTTCTGGAAATAAAACATACATAACTGGCGTAATGCGGATCCTCTATGCTACAAGTATCCCTCTGCCTTTACCTTCGAGGTATACAAGCGTGAGTAGATCTAAATTTATATAACTCAAAGGTGCCTGACTGACTGACAGTGTTCTATTAACGCACAGCCCAAACCACTGGACGGATCGGGCTGAAATTTGCAGGTAGATGTTATGACATAGGCTAAGAAAGAATTTTGATTAATTCCAACCCCAATGGGTTAAAATAGGGGATGAAAGTTTGTATGAAACTTTGTCAATTTTAAACCGATATATTATATTAAACTATGTTATGTGGCGAATGTTGCCAAAAAAGTTTTTTTTATGAATGTGGATAATTACGAGGGGAAAGGAAGACCTAAGAAACGATTGATGGATTGTGTAAGATGATATGGCTAAAATAGGAGTGAATACAGATATGACGGCTGATAGAGAGAAATGGAAGAGAAGAACACATTGCGCCGACCACAAATAACATGGGAAAAGGGCAGGAGGATGATAATATTATATAAAACTAAATTTACGCGGGTGAAACCCAGCCCAGCTTCCTATTTCCTATACATATATATATATACAACTATATATTACTGTGGATTGAACGGACGTAACTAAACGAAATAATAATATTATAAAATCGTTCAAACAAAGATCCAGCAAACATCACACAAAAGGCAGAGTAAAAAGTAACAAAAGATACCCGGTAACAAATGAATATAATGACGAAATTCCGTCAAAGCGCGCAAGGAGGACATCATCAAAGAAATGTTACATCAGCTAAACGATGTAAAACATTCAGAAAAATAGCTCCGAAGATGAGTGTCATCGTAAATTGTTAGAAGCCGCTACCACTGTATACTGTCGAGGTGAAAAGATACGGCAAAAACTACTTGTTATTCGTCGTGTGATCAAAATATGCAGAAATACTGCCTGTGGGGTGTAGGGTGGTAGACAATTCTCATAACATATTTCGCGTTTCTCGCAGGCAATTCGATGCAAAATATATTTTTAGTAGCTTTGTACCAATCATAATAATAAACCAGAGGGCAGTGCTCTTTTGTGTTGTATATATTGATGGCTTATCTGATACAATACTGACAAATGCAGTATTACTTTGTTAAAAGCAGCAAGCAGCTATTAAATTGTGTATTTTTCGTAACAAAGCCGTGGTGGCCTACGGGTTTGAGCAGTCGCCTGCTACGCAAGCGACGCAAGTTCGGACCCCAGCGGGGCCTGTATCAATAGAGTTTTTATAAAAACTTATGTGCAGTGTTTTACACCACGTGCTTTGCGGTGAAGGAAAATATCGTGAGGAAACCTACATGTCTGAGAAGTAATTCAAAGACGTTCGTATAGTGCCTCAGACGGCGATGTACTCACTCTCTGTCACGTTGGCACTTCATCATATTCGGTGAAATGTTGTTGTTACAACACCTCTGCTTACCCCTTGGAGACCCTTCAGGGATGGCGGGAGCATATTTATTTTTAAACTTATCAGGAGAAGAAACTACAGAAGTCTTTTGTATGTTCAAAGTTACGAGAATTTCCTTAGTTTATTGCATAGTTTTAATAGTAAAACAGGATAAATATTTGAACGTGAGAACAAATAGTTGGAACTCGTGCACAAACGCGTTCACATGAATCAACCCGCTACCTACATCGAACCCCCACTTAATCTCTCCCACTAAGCACAGCGTAAGATATGACGTCATTCGTCACAAGCCTAACCTAATACTGTAAGTGACGATCTTACAATTTTTACTCTTTTAATACTATGGTGTCATATTTCACATCTTCTAGGTAATTCACGTGTGTGGGACGAGTGGTGTCGTTTCGAGTTTAGCACCGTGTTCGTTATCTATACTCGCTAGCATAGCCGTCACAATATTTGTCCGAAATATTTAAGTTCTTCTCGTCACCGCTAGATGGCGCTATAGAAAGTTCATAGAAATATTCGGCACGACAAGCTTTTGTTTGCAATTTATGTTTGTATGGGTGGAATGTTGCAACTGAGTTTAAAAAAATAGTATAAGTATTATATAACACGCTGACTGTGGATTAAAATACATGTTCAGTTATGTGACGTCATTGTAATTCCAATATGGCGGATCATTCAAGATGGCGGACTAGTTATATTTTCTATGGATATTAAATGAAAAGCCTTGCTCAGGAGAACATCATTTTTGGTCTTAAATGGAAACATTAAGCTCACCCCTTTATTCCCCAAATGGGTAGGCAGAGGTGTTGTAATAAATTAATATTTTCTACCACTGTGAGTAGCTTTGGCGGATGATAATCCGAATCTAAGCTTACTCGTTTTATTCTGATACAATCAGTATGTATTTATTACATAAATTTTAAATTATACTATCACCAATTTAAACCGATAGGGGACATCCATAAATTACGTCACACTTTAAGGAGGAGGGAGGGGTCGACGATGTGTGACATTGAGTGACAACGGGGTGGAAGCTGTCCTAAATTTTGTAACGTCTAATTTCAAAATATGTGACGTCACACTAGGGAGGGGGGAAGTCTCAAAATGTGACCGTGACAAGGACGGAGGGTACCAGTACCAAACAAAATATAATGAAGTTCGTGTGACATCATTTATGGATTACACCTTACGTGAGATAAACGATTCCGATTGGTTCAATTTATATGGCTATAAATTCAGATACCGATTGATCTTGTAAAATACCTTTAATAATGCATATATAACTCTCACGTCTGTATTCGCCGTGATATGATTAAGTGCCAACGTGACAGATAGTGAGTCTATCGCCGTCTCAGGCATTA
Organism: Watsonalla binaria; assembly: GCA_929442735.1. Classification (NCBI taxonomy): domain Eukaryota; kingdom Metazoa; phylum Arthropoda; class Insecta; order Lepidoptera; family Drepanidae; genus Watsonalla; species Watsonalla binaria. The sequence goes on from OV838932.1 coordinate 8,807,982, forward strand.
TACATAGACTTTTGAATTACTTCTCAGACATATGCAGGTTTCCTCTCGATGTTTTCCTACACCGTAAAGCACGTGGTGTGAAATCACAGCACCGTTGAGCTTAATTTTTTAAGAAAAACTCTTTGGTATAAGCCTCACTGGTATTCGAAATATGTATAGTGCCTGAGACGGCGATGGACTCACCCACTGTCACGTTGGCACTTGATCATATTCGGTGAAATGTGGGTGTTGTTACAACACCTCTGCTTACCCCTTCTGGGATGGCGTGAGCATATATTTTTTTTTTGGTATTCGAACTTGCGTCGCTTGTGTAGCAGGCAACTGCTCAAACACACAGCCAACAGCCTCTACGGCTCCTCTTTAATAATTTTAAATAAAAACAATTTAGTCTAGTGACATAAATGAAAACGCCCAATTTTACAACATTCACAGAGGAGTCCTATTAGATTATGTCCGCGTTATAATTGTAGGGAAATATTGCAATTTTGTCACGGTTTCAACCAATAAACAATGTCGACATGAACGCAGTCACGTCCCTATGCAAATGTATTCAAAATACACCCAGGGTTATGTATTGTCTAGTATTTTACAACGAAATGCATTGCATATGTTAAGCGGACGCGGCGTGGCTTTTGAGCAAAGTAAGTTTAGAGAATGCAATTTTAATACGAAGCCAGATTCCATATTAGCCAGTTGCATACATACATACATCCATGCCATATGCTCACGTGCTCCCTGAAGGCGTAGGCCTTTATAGTGCATCCTCATTTCGATTGCATTGGGTGGTGAGCCTATAGCCACTTCACGGATTCTGGGAAATTACAGAAGGTAGGAAAGAAGGAGGGAAGAAGAGCCGTGGTGGCCTCGAGGTTTGAGCAGTCGTCTGCTACGCAAGTTCGAATCCTGTACCAATGAGTTTTTCTAAAAAAACGTATGTACAGTGCTTTCACACCACGTGCTTTACGGTGAAGGAAAACATCGTGAGGAAACCTGCATATTTCTGAGAAGTAATTCAATGACGTATGTAAAGTGTCTGAGACGGCGATGGACTCACCATCTGTCACGTTGGCACTTAATCATCTTCGGTGAAAAGTGGGTGTTATGATTACAACACCTCTGCCTACCCCTTCGGGGAATACAGGCGTGAGCATATGTATGTACAGAAGGTACTCAATTACACTAACTCTGAGATCGACCCTAGGACGTCGTGTTGCACAGTAGCACTTGCGACCAATAAACCAACGAGGTACTCACCGATTAAGATAAAGATTACATTGTTTATTTAACTGTTATTTCCCATTAGCAGCCTCAAGTCTAGATTACTGTCCGGTTAATGGCATAGGCTCTACCCCTATCACATGGAACTCAATTATAACTGGCGAAATGTGAAACCTTCACGCTCACATGTCTGTTCTAGATGAGCCGTGGTGGCCTTGGGGTTTGAGCAGTCACCTGCTACGTAAGCGACGCAAGTTCGAATCCCAGCGGGACCAGCACCGATGAGTTTTTCTAAAAAAATATGTGCAGTTATTTGACACCACGTGCTTTACAATGTATGAAAACAACGTGGGGAAACCTGCATATGCCTAAGAAATAATTCAATGACATACATAAATACTCATTAATATTAATTATTTTTAATAAATTCTGTATCAAGTGGCAGAAATAAATTCCCCCAGAAGGCGGGAGAAAACCTACAACTTCTGGAATATAACTGTTATTTTTTATACACACAAATCATCCCCAAATCACCCATTGTTTTCATTAATGAACGAGCTGATCCAGAAGCGAAGTTCCACTGTCACACACATACATTCAGAATGAAATACGCCCAAATTTATAGCCGCACATCACGAAACAAGCATTATAACGTTGTATCAGAGGAAATAATTAATGTTTCTAATACTCGGATATGATTTATGAAACACCATTCGTATAGTGGAATAGCTCCCGGCTGATCTTAATAAAGTTTGTAATTATGATAGCGAGAACATTCCTAAATACATCAATATTGTTATGTACATTTTAAGTTTGCGGGGTATTACATGGCAAGGGTGATGTAAGGTTACATGTTATGCAAAAATCGCTCACGCCATTTCAGAAGGGTCCCCGAAGGGTTAAGCAGAGGTGTTGTAACAAGAACACCCACATTTCACCGAATCTGATATAGTGCCAACGTGACAGAGGGTGAGTTCATCGCCGTCTCAGGCACTATACATACGTCTTTGAATGACTTCTCAGACATTGCATATGTCTGAGAAGTCATTCACAGTCAGTCGTTTTCTCACGATGTTTTCCTTCACCGTAAAGCACGTGGTGTGAAATCACTGTACTCAAGTTTTTTAGAAATACTTATTGGTACAGGCCCCGCTGGGATTCGAACTTGCGTCACTTGCGTAGCAGGCGACTGCTCAAACCTCAAGGCCACCACGGCTCAGAATTGGAGTGAATACAGATATGACGCCTGATAGAGAGCAATGGAAGAGAAGAACACATTGCGCCGACTACAAATAACATGGGATAAGGGCAGGAGGATGATGATGATGATATTTTTTTGTCATTTGTACAATAGCCTGTACACTAATTAATTTCTGTTCCTCCATAACCCTCCTACTTTACACACACCACTTTACTTGACTCGGTATCTATACATACAGATAAACAGAATTGAAGTGTCTATATGTATTTCCAAATTGAGAGTACTCAATGTATACGAAAGTATATTATGGTACGAATAAAAAAAAATTCAAAAAAACACTCTGTCTGTCTTTTTGTTCCAGCTAATCTGTAAGCTGAACCGATTATCACTCACTGGCAAATAGCTGATGTTACAATGGGCAACTTAGCAAGCAGGGGCGGCGGCAGTGTGTGCAGAAAACCTCAAATGGCGGAAATATGCAGATAACAGTCATAATTGTATATTTCTGCGCCGTTTGGGGATGAGACTGTGGGGCCATGGGGGCTAAATGCGAAAGTGCTTTTTAAGGATCTTTCAAAACGCCTGGTTGACGTCACTGGTGACCGTCGAGCTGGTTACCTCGGTCAGAGGATTAGTTTAGCGATCCAGCGAGGTAACGCAGCCAGCTTACTGGGAATCATTCCCGCAGACACCAATTTAAATTCTGTGTTCTATTTATAATTTTTATTTTTATTATATTTTTTGTTTTCTCGTAGTTTATTGTACTAGTTATTAAATAATTTGATTACTATAATAATAATAAATTTGCTATTTGATACATTTAAAAAAAAAATTAGGTTTCCGCAATATAATGCCACCCATGAAATTAAGTTTATGCGTGTGAAATTGCGGGCCACAGCCAGTAAACTTATATGAGCGCTGTTAGTTCAACGATATGTGACGGCAAATAAAACCTAGTGCTTGTCTTTTCACCCATCGTGACGTAACGATTCGTGACTGCTTCAGTGCTTTGGTGGGGATTCTGAAGTTTGGCGTAAATATATTGTAATTAAACATTTTATAAGCTTATCAAAATATCTTTGATAAATTAAGTTGATGAATTTGGCAGACGTAAACCAAAACTTATTTGACTTTTCAAGGTACTTCAGTACGAGAATAAACGGAACAGGAATACATTTCCCCACCCCTAATTTTTCTACAGAAACTAATCCTAAAAAAACTTAGCTGAATTAAAACACGTGTTTGCTCTTTTCAACTGACGTAAATTGTCAAAAAAAACTTCACGATTAATTAAAATACGTACCTGGCTACATCTAAAGAGTAATTTTCGTACAGTCCTCGCTACCTCCCATCCTTTGTCCCAGTTCCAGAAACTTGGCGTGAATTGTTAGTGCAGGAATTGTAAGTACCTAGCCCAGGAGATTTAATAAAAACATACAGAAGATCAGCTCTCTCACAAGGGGAGGCAAATATGTGTTTGTATAACTGACAGAAACATACTAGCATCTTTCCACTGAATTGATGATCCAATATTATCTTTCATTCAGTTCGTGAAATGAAATAAGAGACAGTAAAATTGCTTGCCAATGTAAATACATTCACAATTACCGGTTCACCATATGTTTGAGCAGAGCGTATTAAGAACTTCTGACCTTTGACGTTTCATTTTGGTACCGTAAACGTCAAAACTAAGAAGTTCTTAATTTTTAAGCAGCGCGTATACTTAAACGATCATTCTTGGCCCCCTGGTTGACAATAATGTCGGTCTATCATTTGCGTTTTTTCAACTTGTATGTTGGCTTGTTTTATAAGGCAACCAAATGGGGCTATAGTATAAAACTCACAGATATATATTTATATACTGTTGGGTACAATAGATATAGTTATATAATAATTATTTAGCAATTAGAAAACGTTTCACATAACCGCTCTTTTTTTTTTTTGCTAAGTCTGCCTGACGCGCAACTTGACAGCGTCGCACATTTTGTAGACAGGAACATATAAAATAATAACCTCTAACGATAAAAACTTCACTATAACCGTACGTGCATGACATTTCCGGCCAATGTAAGAACGAAGCCGCCTTTCTGTTACTTTTCTATTTTAAGCTTGAGGCGATAAGTCTGCGAGCCGGGACCGTGACTGTTTCTCCTTTAAAGATACGCCACTTGACTCTCTAATATATGGATTGCTTGGCACAAGACCCCTTTTTGGGCACTGAATTGAGGACCTGGTGTGAGGGCATTAGAATGTTAGCTCAGCGAAGAAGCCATCATCATACATTTAAGAGTTAATCTCTCTTCTGTGTATCTCATACAATCACCTCCGAATTACTCTGTCTAAAGCAAAATTTAAGCAACTTATATATCTTAACAGGCATTTTGCTTCCATTAGGTTCGATTCTCTGCCCCGCGTTAGCACACCGTAAGTTTTTTTTTATAAAAGTTGCCTAAACTTTCATCCACAGTTCAATCGTGGAGACGCATCCATAGAGCGTCTGGTGGTGCAGGGTAAATTCGAGGGTACTAGGGCGCGTGGCAGATCACCAATGAGATGGACGGACCAGATTAAGGCTGTGATGGGTGTTCCTACTATTAACAAATGCTCCCGTAAATCAGCAGTCCGAAATTAATGACGCCGTTTTGTTCAGCAAGCCACCAATTCTGACATTACGACCACGACCGCTCTGCCAGGAGAGTAACGATTGAGAAGAAGAAACTTTCATCCCCTATTTTATCCCCTTGGGGGTAGAATGAATCAAAATCCTTTCTTAGCGGATGCCTACGTTATAACATCTACCTTCATGCCAAATTTCAGCCCGATCCGACCAGTGATTTAGGCTGTCCATTGATAGATCAATATGTCAGTCAGTCAGTCACCTTTGAGTTATATTTATTTATATAAAAGATATACTGTGATTATGTTCAGTTAATAAGTTATTTTTTTTTAATATTGTTTGATCTTCTTCATTGAGAGTTGACACTCCTAAAATTTATTATCCAAGTTATTTCGATTTATGAAATTCGATCGGCCACGACGTGACACCCCTTACTTACATTACACCGAGGTCGCTTATAATCTCGTAGATGGACAAGTTAATGTGAGAAGTGAATAAATTTTTCCATATTTAAAAAAATATATTTTTCATTAAAAATGTATGACATTTTCTTCAAGCGCATTAAGTTGCGTATTGACAGCTTCTTAAAAACATCTCAGAGGGAATAAAAATACTATGTAATATACTGTGGTATAAGTTTCGATTACGTAGTGAGAACATTTTTAACATAGAATACAATTACACGTATGATTTGATGACAATAAAAACAAACGATAAAACTTGTGTAAGTAACATTGCTGTTCCACCAACACTTAAAAGGATATCTAAGTAAACGTACCTCATAAAAACAGTACACTTCCCCAGAGACTGTTACGTCACAGTCAGACAAAGCAAATAGGACCGTAACGTGTATATTTTAGTGGTGTAATCACTCCCACCCAGGTCGGTGACCACAATCAACATTATATATCACCTTAAGGTGCCAGCAGGGGCGTGCGGTTCAATACAAAGAGAATACCGATATCATTTTGTATTTCGAGCATGTATTTCAGACTATAAGACTAGTACTCTGCTTCGTTGGGTTAGAGGTCACAATCGTTACGGTCCTGGGTTCGGTCGCCGGGCAGGCAATGTGTTATCGCGGTTTTCCATCTGGAAATTTCCCATTAGCAGCTTGTAATCTGGATAGTGTTCGGTTAATGGCAATAGGCTCGCTGGCAATTGCCATTATCATGGCATTGGACTTAAATATAACTGGCGGAATTTGGGTGAACTTTAAATACGCATCTGCCTATAAATTTTTTTTTTTTTTTTTTTTTTAATTTGTTTATTTATTTGGCATACATTATGGTACATTTTAATTATCGATGTCATCAGCAGAAGTTAGAAACTGTGTCGCAATTCGAGGAAAACAGGCGTGAGCATAGTATGTGTGTATGTTCCATTCATATGAATGCGGTCATTGAAGAAAGATATTCTAATCATTTTTCGTCAACTGCTGGTATTAGGTTTTTTTCTTCGATTCGTTGCAGATATCTTGAACGAACATATGACGCGCTAGCTTAGTCACGAAATATTTGTTTCCGATAGCGACAATTTTTTTTAAAGTGTGCTGCAAAAATTCAGCTAATCGTGGCCTTATGGGACACCTCGTGGCGTTTGGGATAACGTGGTGTGAAATTAATGCACATAAGTTTTTAGAAAAAGTCATTGGTAAAGGCCGCTGGGATTCGAGTCGCTTGCGTAGCAGAGGACTCAAGCCCCACACGGCCGCCACGAGGCTTTTCTCATACTAGAAAACAAAACATACATACATACATATGCTCACGCCTGTATTCCCCGAAGGGGTAGGCAGAGGTGTTGTAATCACAACAGCCACTTTTCACCGAAGATGATTAAGTGCCAACGTGACAGATGGTGAGTTCATCGCCGTCTCAGACACTTTACATACGTCTTTGAATTAATTCTCAGAAATATGCAGGTTTCCTCACGATGTTTTCCTTCACCGTAAAGCACGTGGTGTGAAATCACTACGTAAGTTTTTTTTTTTTAGAAAAACTTGCGTCGCTTGCGTAGCAGGCGACTGCTCAAACCTCAAGGCCACCACGGCCAAAACACTAGGGGGGGATATTACCATCCAAACATATTATTTCTAAAACAATTTCAATGAACATAAACATTCACCCGAAAACATGATCATGTCAAAACCAATGCTGTGGAGCAACAGCTTGCGATCATAAAATGAACTCAACACGAATTGTAGGCATCGAGCCAACTCTGACCATCTGAACACACTTGTCCGGGCCGATGTCACCAAAACACATTAATTTCTATTATATTTTATTACGCGCTGAATTTAACGGGTTAACTCCAATGGAATTATTTTTTCGAGTGGAAATGAGCGAGTTATTAATGCTGAGTTAAATGTTGAATGAACTATTTTCTATAATTATGAGACGAATATGTTTTATAGAACTATTGCGTTATAAATTTAAAAGTGCTGTAGTGGCCTTGGGGTTTCAGTAGTCGTTGTAGCAGGCTACACAAGTGACGCAAGTTCGAATCCCAGCGGTGTCTGTACCAATGAGTTTTTGTACAAAACTTATGTACAGTGATTTTCACACCATGTGCTTTACGGTGAAGGAAAACATCGTGAGGAGACCTGCGTATGTCTGAGAAGTAATTCAAATACGTATGTATAGTGTCTAAGACGGCGATAGACTCACCATCTGTCACGTTGGCACATAATCATCTTCGGTGAAATGTGGGTGTTGTGATTACAACACCTCTTCCTACCCCTTCGGGATTACATGCGTGATTATATGTATGTATATACATTTAAAAGTTTTGGCATAAATCTATACAGATGAATAAAATGAATGTGTCTGTTTGTAATTTCTAACAGCTTTTCACTAAATGCACATGAAAGCATATATGGTACCGACTTAAAAAAAATTCAAATGGTTTCTCTGTTTGTCTGTCTGTCTGTTTCTTCCGAGTAATCTCTGGAACGGCTAGACCGATTTTAACGGGACTTTCGCTGGCAGATATCTAATGATTTTGTTAATCAAATTAAATCTACGCGGCTGAAACCGCAGGGCACATCTAGTGAGAAAATAAAATGGCATAAAACAGATATAAATTGAAGGATATGAAATTTATTTGAAAGACTGTGTTGAATACTGTGCTAGGAAATATTTTTTGTACCACGTATTTATTCTGCACTAATTTCATTGTTCATTATGTTGTAAGCTATAAAAATTTGCACAAATAGCGCAGATATCGTAGCGCGATACGTCACAATAAAATTAAATAATAACATGAACGTAATTTGTAAGTAAATCAAAACAAATATAAACACATAACAATAAATTCAAAAGCTTATACGCTTTTTAAATCTATACCTCACACGGTATGGCGCAAAAAGTATTGCAATATTCTGGTAATTTAGATGATTTATGAGCCATTACAACGGTTATTGGAGTTCTCTGCGAAAAAAAGTTGCCTTGTGAGTTACTTTCACAGGCCAAAGGTTCCGTAGATAATTACATGAGCATTCAGTAAAGGAAATAAGGCATTGGGTTTATAATTGATTTTTGGAGCTGCCCGAGTGGGGACTTCACCTTATAGAAGTGAGCTCAAAACGCTACCAGGGGCCCTACCAATGACTTCTTATGGCCATGATAGTTAACTCTTATTATGAGACAGATGCATATGACGTGTATAACTATGTCACTGTCATACAGTGGAACTGTTCCAATTCACGGGTATTCGATAGTTTTCAGAGAGAAAAATATTGCACTTGTGAAAATAGTATACATTTTTTACATAAATAACTTCAGCTCTTTATCTGGGTATCTACCTGACAGAATCCTGATAGCATGAAATTTTCTCTTCAGATTATTGCTTTGGATATCTCAAGCTTACACAATTATACGTAGTACCTACTTTTAGTTTTTATATTTTTTTTATTGATGTTTGTGCACTGGAACTGTGTCCATGGGCTTCTATATATTTTTTATGATTGCATCAAGCGCCGGAAATATGCTTGCATTGGTCAAGGATACATATTTTCTGCGTTTGCGGTTGAAACTCTGGGACCTTGGGGTCCAGATGCTCATCAACTTTTCAAAGAGGTTGCACGTCGTCTGGTAGAAGCTTCTCGTGACAAGCGGGCTGGGGCTTTTGCTATTCAACGTGGTAATGCTGCCAGCCTTCTTGGCACGATCCCGAGAGACACCGATTTGGGCCAAGTTTTCTACTTGTAATTAGTTTTTAGTTACTTATTTATTATTAATAAACAAATACACTTTTATGATTTATGTTTATTTTTTTTAACACGAAATTATATAAATTTTTTATATATATCACCTATCACCGAGAAGCTTGTGGCAATTGGATGGCTGACCGCCTGAGTTCCCTCCGAGCCACGTAGAGCACGTTAAGCCGTCGGTCCCGGTCGCAAATTTATCATCTTTGGCAATCGTTACAGGTCGGTTGGAGGCCTAAAGTAGTCTGACAACTGGTTTAACCTAGATCACAGATTTTCCTCGTTAAAGGGGTTGCGAAGGTCAGATGACAGTCGCTACATATACAAATCAGTGAGTCGCATCGGGTTGAATCAAGTGCCGACCCCAACAATGTATGGGATAAGGCCAGGAAGATGATGATATATGCTACCACCAGGTTCGGAAAGTTGCTTCTACAGAGAAGACTCAGCAAGAAACTCAGTAATTGTTACGCCACAAGCGCCCGTGTATTTTGAAACAAAACATCGTAACGTAGTCTTTTCATTTTTCCAAGGAACCCTAAGTCTTAGCAAGGGCCATGGAGGACAAAGGTGATATAAAGTTGTTACCTCGCGCCCTCTAACAACGGAGAGGTCCGTAACTCTTGTTTATCAGTAAAGAGTTGAATATAATGGCAATTTTAACTTACTCCGTTATATAATATGACTATGGTAACGCTGGGTAATGTATTGGTAAACGGGCTGTGGTTTACGTACGAGATGTTTTGTTTTTTTAAGAAGAAAATCTTCTAAGCCAAGAGCCGTGGTGGCCTTGCGGTTTGAGCAGTCGCCTGCTACGCAAACGACGCAAGTTTGAATCCCAGCGGGGCATGTACCAATGAGTTTTTTCTAAAAAACTTATGTACAGTGATTTCACACCACGTGCTTTACGGTGAAGGAAAACATCGTGGGGAAACCTGCATATTTCTGAGAATTAATTCAATGACGTATGTAAAGTGTCTGAGACGGCGATGGACTCACCATCTGTCAAGTTGGCACTTAATCATCTTCGGTGAAAAGTGGGTGTTGTGATTACAACGCCTCTGCCTACTCCTTCGGGGGATACAAGCGTGAGCATATGTATGTAAAATCTTCTAAGTTTGCATGAAGCATATGTTATGTGATATTTATTCTGTAAGAGTTGCAAAGTCTTTTGCTTTTGAATATTATTTGAGATTAATACTATACTTATCGTGGATTCTAGATATAGTATTGGGAGTCATACGTAACATTTAAATAGGTCTTTTGCGGAGATTACTAATGGATCATTAATTAATTGAATTAAAATAAAAATTATTTCATGAGCTCTTATTGCCATAATAGTTTTACTCATATTACGAGACAGATGTATTTGACGTGTATACATCTGTCACTGTCACACAACTGAGCTATCATTGCAATAAAAACTCATTGTCGGGCCCCTTTAGACTTAATTTCATGGGCTTTACTTCGCAGAAACTATTTTTTTTAAGTAGGTAACAGTAGCTTAAGTTTCTTTTTTTATCAGCTATCTTTAAATGTTTTCACTTTGAAGAAGTTGATGATGGCTGCTGGATAAGAGTTCCCCGTATCCCGTTAAGATTGGTTTAGTCATTTCTGAGATGACCTGGACATTCCTTCGGTCGTTAAGAAGGTAAAATGAGATTTTGAATTTTATGTTAATCTTTTTATTCCCTTAAGTTAAATACATAAGTACCTAAGTATTTAAAGTATCACAAATGGAAACAAATATTTTACCGGGAAATTACAATTTATTTGCCATTGAGCACACGTTAATAAACACCAAAACAAACATGGTATTAATTTATGATCTGTATGTACAAGAGATAAATTGCGAGACTCATAATATACCATCTATGAATACGTAAGGAGAGTCAAACGCCAATCTACGAGCTGTCTTCAATCATTGTGGGATTCCGCAGCGACATCCCATTTCCGATGTTGATTTAGTGATGTGACGCTACTGTGAGCGGTTTTCGGATACTTTATTAAAATTATTTACATGAATACATCACGTCTGTATTCCCCAGAGGGGTAGGCAGAGGTGTAATTATAGTTCACCCACGTATAACCAGTTATGTTGAAGCCCTATATGTGCCTTTAACTGGGCAGTAATCCAGACTCCAGGCTTCTACTGGGAAATTACAGATAGAAAAACGCAATAGCACTTTACCCAACTTGGGAATGGAATTGAGGATCTAAGGACCAAAAATTTTATTACTAATTACTACTTGAATTATTGTATTTTTAAGGTGACAGTGTTTTCTTGACAATGAAATGGAGTACAGATAAACATAAATACATACATAGACACATGCACACGCCTGTATTCCCCGAAGGGGTAGGTGTAACAGTAACACCCACTTTTCACCGAAGCTGATAAAGTACTAACATGACGGAATGTGATGTTCGTATAAAAATCAGGTGATCAGCCGCATCGGGTTGAATCAAGTGCCGACCCCAACAATGTATGGGATAAGGCCCGGGAGATGATGATGACGGAATGTGAGTCCAACGCTTTCTCAGGCACTAAACACGCGTCGAATTTCAAAGACGCATAAGACGTAATTTCTTCACCGTAAAGCTCGTTATGTGAAATACACTGCACATAAGTTTTAAGAAAATTATTGGTACAGGCCCCGCTGGGATCCGAACTTGCGTCGCTTACTTAGCAGACAACTGCTCATATCCCACGACGGCAATCACAGCTCTTACACAAATAAACACAATATATATAATGTATGTCCAGTAGCAATAAAACCAATATTTATCATTGTGATATTTAACATAATTGCAGAGTTTACCACAGTTGTATAATTTGTTTCCTAATTACGAATGTGCGTGCAAATATCCGCGTGATATCCGACGAAGACACAACACTGCGGTAGACGTTAGACGAAGCGGGGTGTAGAATAGGTAATATTTTACGAAATGATATATTGAACTATTTATCTTTGGAACTGTATGTTGTGCTGTGTGTCATATTACTGAGGAATATATTTTATAGGAGCATATTTTTGTGAAAATCCGCTTCTTTAAGGGAATTAAACTTTATGTCCATATCCTAAGGTGTTAGTCAATGAGATTTAGACTTAATCGCCTATAATAGGCCTTAAATCATTTTTTCGCCTGACCATTATTTATGACCAGCATCAATCTGCTAGTAGTATGTGGGCTAACCATTACATTGGAGAAATCAGTACTTTAAGGTATTCATACTGAATTTTCACGATCGGTCAGTGTCGGAGCCTATTAAATACAAGCAAACAAACAAATATTTCCTTTTTATAATATTGGTATAGATGATCTACTATAATTAAACGTGCGTATGAGTGTATGGACGTATGTAAATGTGATAAACATGAGTATGCACTAATAATTATTCAATTCATTATTATAAATAAAATAAAAGATTATGTAAAAAATAAGAGCCGTGGTGGCCTTGAGGTTTGAGCAGTCTCCTGCTACGCAAGCGACGCAAGTTCGAATCCCAGCGGGGCCTGTACCAATGAGTTTTTCTGAAAAAAACTTATGTACAGTGATTTCACACCACGTGCTTCACGGTGAAGGAAAACATCGTGAGGAAACCTGCGTATGTCTGAGAAGTAATTCAAAGACGTATGTATAGTGCCTGAGACGTCGATGGACTCACCATCTGTCACGTTGGCACTTAATCATCTTCGGTGAAAAGTGGGTGTTGTGATTACAATACCTCTGGCTACCCCTTCGGGGAATACAGGCGTGAGCATATGTATAATCCCCGTTCAAGCAAACCCAGGGCAGCAGTCTATACTAACACATAAATAAAATAAAACTAGGTAAGCAGAAATTCCGTAGCATGGAACAGTTTTCCGGCGCACATTTCATACGTCTCAATATTTTCCTATCGGCATAAAGGGCGGGTATTCTCAAAGGTAAGTTCTGTAATATTTGGTCCCGCGCAAACGTAAATATTTTATGGTTGAATCATTGTGACGGTGGGGAATTTAAGGACGCAATGTATTACATTTACTGATTGATCCCGCTGTTTGTTGAAAGGTAATATTTATGATTAGTTGAACTGTCAGGCTTACACGGTAAAGATCATAAATAACTACAAGTTTTATTTTATTCTGGACTAGCTGTGCTTTGCGATTTTACCCGCGTAGAGTTAATTTAATGGGTAACCTGTGGAACACGAATGGTTTTTTTTTAATAAAAGTGGCCTCAGGTAATCCTTGTAAAATTTGCTACCTGCCAGTGAAAGCCCCATTAAAATCGATCCAGCCGTTTCGGACGAACAGACAAAGCGAGACAAATATGTTATTTTATGTCTATACACAATTGCATTTTGTGAAAAGCATTTTTTTTTTATTTCGAAGTACAGACAGACACCTAAATTTTATTGATCTTTATATGTAGTATGTATAAATGCATATATATATATATAAATATATATAAGTATATAAGTTAGAAATTAAGGTATACACCATATTTCAATTCCGTTGTCTGGTATACATAGTAAATAGTGCATTGCTTAGTTTGGGCCTAGTCCCAACACGGCGCATAACATTTTTGTATTTTGCATTCGTACATCTGCATAATGTCTGAAAAGTAATTCAAAAGACTATGTATAGTGCCTGAGATGGCGATAGACTCACCATCTGACACAATAGCACTAAATCATCTTCGGTGAAAAGTGCTGTTATTACCCCTTCTAGGAACACAGGCGTGAGCATATATATCTGAAAGTTTTGATTGATTGCCTGACTGTCTGACTTATTTGTTGAAAACACAACCCTATTGCCCCTATTTAGGTGGGCTTTCAATCCCAGCTAGTCCAGGAGTCTGTGTCGCATTTTTCCTAGGTAATTCATTCGCAAATTCGCTTTAGCTTCCATCTCATATTTTACTTATTTTCCTCTTTGATATCTCTTCGTATTAACGTTACGATAAAATCGAGCTGTGAGAATCTAAGCGTAGTTAAGTGGTATGAGTTTTATTGGGCATAACTTTTACACCTTTTCAAAAGGGGAGAGCTGTGTAAACCCAGGATGGGTCAGTTTTACCGGGCATAAAATTTGTAATTTACGACCTTGCATCCCATAGATATGAGTTATCGAGCTATGTACTGTGGGAATTTGCATACTGTTATTTTAACCTTTTAATATATAATTGGAATGGCTTTCACCCATAGATTCGCCAGCGTCCAAGATTAATAATTTCACATACAAACTTTTGTAGCTCAAAAAAAGGCACATTCCGTCTGAAATACAGAGATGTGGCGTTTGAAAAAAACATCTAAGTAAGCATTTGATAGCCTTCAAGAAATTGAAGGCTATCAAATCTCTCAATCTCAAAAAAAGTTGACCGAGATGTGTTTCTTATTCACAAAAAAAAAATTATGAAACCGGTGATCGTCAGTCTCGAACCGGGGTACTCTAGTTTTGTTATCGGTTTGAGTTACCATAACTTGGCAGATGTCAGCGAAATTTGCTTTCATATTGTAATGATATTTTATGAGTTTTTAAGTGACTGAAAACATGGTCAAAACGATGTTTACCATAAATTAAACCAAGCCAGGTCTATTTTTTGCCCCTCAAACCCCCTACATGCAAAATTTCATGAAAATCATTGGATCCGTTTCCGAGATTTTGATTATATATATACAAGAATTGCTCGACTAAAGATATAACATAAAAGTGAAATGGTAGACGAACAAAATCAATTTAAAAATTTCTCAGTATGTTTGTGTTTCTTTCTATTAATTCCAGCTAATCCCTGAAACGGTAAGACTGATTTTACCGGGACTTTCACAGGAAATAGCAAATTTTACAAGGAGTAGATTGGGCTAA
The DNA here is from genome assembly GCA_929442735.1 of Watsonalla binaria. Taxonomy (NCBI): domain Eukaryota; kingdom Metazoa; phylum Arthropoda; class Insecta; order Lepidoptera; family Drepanidae; genus Watsonalla; species Watsonalla binaria. The sequence continues at coordinate 8,823,080 of OV838932.1, forward strand.
TTTTAAAAACACTACGCGGGTGAAACTGGGAGGTTAGCGAGTTGCATTAATAAAACTGGTTGATGATTTCCACCAACGCAATTAATTTCTATTTATGATGAGTATTTGAACCCTGCCCAATTAATACATTGCTTTTTTAAGGTTTTTTTTGACGTGCAATTCACATCTCCAAACTCCTCTAGGTTTCAGTTATGTTCACACAAATTCAACAAAATATAATTCTACGCGCACAAAGTAGCTCATAAACTGCGTAAGAATTATATGCTCGTAGCTGGCATGAGTTGTATAAGTAGAGAGTAAGTCGCGTATAATGAAATAAGTTCGTCCTACGGTACATAATATCTCTGAGAGAAAGATTTTTAATACTTTAATATCCTGGAACGCTCACAGTTTACTTAAAAGTTTCTGTTCCTTGTCTACATTTTATCTACGTACATACTGTGTGCTATTCCGGCTCATTAAATACATTAACTGACCAAAACTTAATCAAGTTTAAATTGTAATTGAATACTTGAGAAGAGACTGAGATGACCGCTTTGTTGGTCTAAGAACATGAAGTCTTCTCCAAGCCACACGAGTGACGGCTATGCTGGCAGATGGAGAGACGTGGAGGGTCGTAGTCTCCTTCTGCGAGATGGTAATATCCCAAAAGAAGGCCTCCAAGCGGGAAGGGAAAATGTTGATCCTTCCCGAAGACGACAGTGACAGGGCGGAGACAACGCATGCCCTAGACCGTCCACCCAATAGTCAGTCAGTCTATGATTTTTGCTATGTATCCCCTGCTTGTCGTAAGAGGCGACTAAAGGGCCAGAGGGCCTGCTAGCGATGGTTGGGGTGGGAGCTTTGACCGCCGAGTTGCGAGCCTGGGATACACAGCGAGGTCTCCAGGGGTGGCATCACAGCCGCCCCGGGGATGTGCCCCGGCAAAGTGCGATCTACCTTCTGAAGTTTCGGGTACCTTTTGAAAGTTTCCCCTCGCCATTAATAAAAATGATCAAGCGCATCCAAGAAATGCAATCAAAGTATTCCTTGAAACGCTCTCTTCAGGTGCGCTAAGAAAACCTTATTGCAAGTATTATAATTGTATTCCTCGAGAAGCACCTAGGATGAAACGGTGAAAAGCTCAAATATTTTATGTATTGTGTTTCCTTTGAATAGAGACAGTATTAATTATCCGTTGTCTGGTTCCAATAGTACAAGTTTTCCTTAGTTTGGGACTTAATGGCTCTGTGTGATAATTTTCAAACACTATTTATTTATTTATATAATTTACTACTTTGGAACAGCTTCTTAGTCTTAATTAGAAAGTAATTTCATTCCATTCAATGGATACATAACTTTTGTACATTATAATATACTTAGCGTTGAAAGCATAATATACATTACGAAGACTTAATTACAATTAGTTTTCCAAACATTTTCTAAAGAAATCTCTTGATATTGAAGCAAATATCGGGATGAAATAAGGTCTATTTCATTTTGTCCATAATCCCAAACTAACGTAGCCTTTCAATATTATTTGCAGAAATATTTTCTTTTAGGAATAATAAAATTGTAGTAAGGATTTCATTACTTGGAATCGTTGAAGAGAGTACTTAGAGAAGAATTACTTACGTTCATTACAATGTTAGACACATTTTGCTAAGTATAAAGTATATATTAAAACTGTTCAATAAAAGGTTTGTGAAAATATCTAAGACGAGAAAAATATAAAATTAATATATTTGAGATGAAATTCAAAGACTAATGTATAATGCTTGAGAAACCTGCATGTCTGAGAAGTAATTCAAAGACGTATGTATAATGCCTGAGACCATCTGTCACGTTGGCACTTAATCATTTTCGGTGAAAGGTGGATGTTGTTATGACACCTCTGCCTACCCCTTCGGGGAACATATTGTGGGCATATGTATGTGTAATATTCTAATTAAACTTTTTATAAGCCCATCCTTTGGTTTTCAAAACAAAGGAAAATATAGAGAAAAGGAGTGAATTAGGGGCGTTAAGTTAGCAAGTGACGAAAATCAAAGGCAGTCGGCCATTTTCTGTTACAGACCTAACTTATTTATGCTTTCAAGTTTAATAACCATACTTTAAATGACCGAAATTCCATTTAAACGATTATAAGGAAAGTTTCGAGTTAAAGTTGTATTCTACAGTCTGTGATAGCGACAAGCGACAGGCAACAGACTAATGAGCAAAACTTGTCGAATATAAAGTTCAAGAATTTTATCAACATATACAAATATGTTCTATATTATAATCAAATCTATATAATTACATACAATCAAAGTGTCAAATTCAACGACAAATAGCTGTTTTTTACTTAATGTGTAGGTGTGAAAGTAAATACAGTACTTTTCGAAAAAAAATCTAAGAATATATTTATTTGGGTTTAATTTTTTATAATTTTATTAATACAATTTTTATAAAACAAGACTTTAACTGGCAGGTAGCTGATACAAAGAATTACTTAGGCGTTTACAACAATACTAATCGAGAATAACTCTAGTCTCATATTTTGCAAATAAGGCCGAAATATTTAACTCCTGTCGCGAAATCCGCAATACAGCATTCGAAAATTTATCGTGAGAGCGCACAGTTATTTTTCAATTTGGTAGATCTCTGAAACACTCCTGCAAAGAGGTAGTTTAAGCGGCGATTACGAGAGAAAGTTTTCAGCGAAAAAAGTAAGAGGATATTGGCCCTTTATATTTTCTTTTACGAGATTCGTAAAAGACAATTTAACTCTAGCTTTTATGTTTAAATAGCAATGTTTTTTTTTCACGTTCTATGTGAGCTGCGGTGGTCAAGTGGTTTAACTAGTCACTGTTGAGGCGTGGACTCGGGGAGGAGTAAAATTCAAGGCACTATTATAAAGTTATGATTCGGAAACGTACAATACATTGATTTGAATTCTAATATGCACCAAATTATAATATATTGTTGAGGTACGAAAAATAACGTTATTTCACAGAGTGAGCCGAAGAGTGCCGACCACATGCGCGACCACGGCGTGCGCAGTGTCCCCCCTCGCCGTTGACAGCTGACTGACATTAGTGATGTTGGGCGTTGCATGGTTTAGCGCTCCTGCGCTCGCCGTCAAAGTCGAGCGTTAACAGTCACTTTCTAAAGAAGTAATTTTTTTAAAAATTACTTATTTACAATTTCTAAAAAAGATCTCATTCCTTGGTTCTGAGTTTATTTTAAAAGCTTTACTTTTAAGTTTCGTAAGGAATCCGGGATATTTGGCACCGAATCACCTTCTGTGAATCATGTATGTGGGTGTTGTAATACCTGTGATTATATCGCATTTCTCTTGGAATCTGAGCACTATTCTGTGAATGCGTGGTATACAGTACACTACTAACTAATCTTCTTAGAAATCTATATTTAGTTGCAATCTTTTATTTAACTTGCAATGTATGGTATGCTTGTCTCGGTGGAATATTTAACCGATGGAAATATGTTGACAATGCATGCTTCTATGTGACTAACATGGCAGATCATACAAGATGGCGGACTAGTTATTTATTCTGCACGAACTGGAGAACACAACTTTTTTTTATTTTTTCTTAGTACCATGCTCGCAGTCTCGGTACCTCTCAAAAACCTTAATTCAAGGTGACTTAAAAGTCCTCCTACTCGAAATATCTCTCAGTTCTCCTTGCGTCCATTCCCCAATGCTGGGAGTCATTACTGCATCATGGTATAACCTTTTCAACTGTAAAGTCAAAGTCGAAGTCAAAGTCAAAAATATCTATATTCGTTAGACTTTTTACAAATACTAAGCACGTTCAAATTGTGAGAATTACATAATTATACAGGATTATACATGCCAGGTTCAGAAGGATGCTTTTACTGAGAAGAACCGGGCAAGAAACTCAGTAATTACTCTTTGCAAAATATTATACAATTCAAAGAATACAAAATAAATAATTTAAGAAACGTAAGCTCATGGACAAAGTTCCAATGCACAGACGTCGATAAAAATGAACATAACTAAAAATGTAGAACATCTACTTATAACTAAATGCGTAGCTTGAGTTAGGTAATCTTCATCTTTGAGCAACTATTACATATCATAGACCAGCGTGTAGGGCTTCTCCCTTTGGACTTTTCCCTGCTATGTGACCAAATCACTACAATTCCAATTAAAAAATTACTACGTTCATATTTAAAAAAGCCTTCCTTATTTACAAAACAAACACATTGTCATGCCACTCTATATTTTGATATTGTATTAGCTTCAACACTTCATCGAGTTATTAATCTGCTAAGAAATTCAGGTAAAATCGTCTCTAAGTATTCGCATATCGCCACCATACATCTTAAATCGGTCTTATTACCACTGTTGAAGCATTAGTCACGGTCGGACCAAGTATGAGGGCGCACCTGCATTCCGACGTGAAATATATTATGCCAAGATCTCAGAGTTTATGCACGGAAATAAAATATTCCCGGTAAATTGTCAGTGGGTCGTGTGAAAATATAGCTGTAAGATATTCGTGTAAACGTTCATAGTCGTGAAATATCGATATTTGCTGGTTATGTTTTATTATGTTGAAAATATACTTGTTCAAGATTTGCTTTATGCTACATAATAGATTCTGCCGCACGCAGCTTTTCCTGGTAAAGAGTAAGGTAAGGTCGAAATTTTGGAAAAACCTTATATTCATTCCCACCTCATCTTAAACACACCTACCAAATTTCATGTTTCTAGGACCGGCCCTCCAGGCTGTGCGTTAATTTCAGTCAGTCAGGGCGTTGATATTAATCTGTGTAGATAGAAGACGTGTGTAGATAAAGAGTGCATAGGATTTTACATTCGAGGTTCCTAGCTACCTAGCTCTGATGACAGTACCTCCACGTTAGAGAAGATCGCGACCCTAATAGTCATTTGATTGCTGTTCTCCTGCGGTGGGTAAGGTCAACAATCCTCGGTTTAAGGAGTGCGTATTAAGAACTTCTAAGCTTTGACGTTTCATTTTGGTACCGCTAAAATAAACGTCAGAACTAAGGTGTTTTTGATAATCATTGCTTAAACGGTCGATGTTGGTCCCACTGTCCTTCATACGGGAAGGTATTAGGAGGATTGGAGTTACTACGCTATCTATTATAAAACTTTTAGTTAATGACAAATAATAAATACAACTTTGTTGTTGTAGTCTTAATAAATATGCTTATAATATCATAGAACGGATATTGTAATAACAACACCCACATTTCACTGAAGATGATTGAGGCCAACGTGACAGTTGATGAGTCCATCGCCGTCTCAGGCACTATATATGTAGCTAAGAATTACATCTACGACATAATGTTGGCAATCTTTCATGTTGGCATTTAATCATATAAGGTTAAATGTGAATGTTGATATTACAACATCTCTGCCTACTTTTTGGGGGAATACAGACGGGAGCATATGTATGTGTATGTATTGTGAGCTACTTTTGTAATAATAGAGAAGTTTCCACTTCAGGAAATCAAAGGCCGCAACATGTGCTGTTAGATGAAAAACAAAAGTAAGAAAGAAAAACAAAAAAGCCGTAGTCACCCATAATAAGGCCCGTTTATTCCCCGTTAAGGGTCAAGCCACACCTGGAGTAAATTGAATTCTATGAATAAATTTCCTGCGTGCTACATTTGGGGGCAAGTTAGGAAATTATAGCGTTTATAAATTATTATTTTGGATTTTTTTTTGACTTTGAATTTTTCTCATTATCCATTCAGTATGTAAAATGATTTGTATATTCTTATCCTTATTTGAATTTACCAGTTTTATTTTATGATGACCGTTAATAGCAACTTACTAATATACGTTTTTACTAATTTAAATTTATGAAAAGATTTGGCATTTTTTTTTTCCTAAATATGAAAATAAATCATGATTTTAAGACTACGAAAATGAAAAGTATTTATTCAGTTTAGGTAGTTCATCACTTACGAATGTCGAAGAATTGACCACCGGTTCGGAAGCTAGCCTTCTGAGAAGAACCGGCAAGAAACTCAGCTGGCATCATGTACATTTATTTCATTGCTAGTAAATAATTATTATTGCATTAAAATTCATATTAGCACTCAATCATATTTGGTAAAATTTGGGTGTTGTTGTTAGAATACCTCTGCTTACCCCTTTGGGGACTTCTGGGATGGCGTGAGCATATATTTTTCTAAATTCATAAAATAAAAAAAAGTTTTAAGTATGGAAAACAATGCGTGATCAAACAGAAGAGTGAAACAAAACTCCTAGAAATTAGATAGGACACACCATTAAAATTAAAGGTACGGGGTGAAATCAAAAAAAAAAATTTAGTATATCCAAATTTTCTCACTTGCCCCACATTTTCGCCGGTCCTCTGGTAACATTTCATCGGAAACAAGAACTTATTGCCCCGGCCCCGTAAATAACTTCATATTATTAGATTACAAATCAAATGTGATTTTTTTCGCGACGAATAGGGCACTGAGGCTTTGTGCTGATAAAGTTGCCTCCCACAATACAACTGTGGAAATGTATTTTGCTTGAGAACTCTGATAAATGTTATCAAAAGAGTTTTATTCTTCATTTATTTAAAGGATTATTATTATTAGTTATTTACGATCTTGATTGTTTTTATGGTACGTGTATGTATGTCAGTTTCTCTAGGCTGTATTTATTCAGCCGTGAGCTGTGGTGGCCCTGACGTTTGAGCAGTCGCCTGCTACGCAAGCGACGCAAGTTCGAATCCCAGCGGCGAATACCGATGAGTTTTTCTAAAAAACTTATGTACAGTGATTTCACACCACGTGATTTACGGTGAAGGAAAATATCGCGAGGTAACCTGCATATGTCTAAGAATTAATTCAAAGACGTATGTAAAGTGCCTGAGACGACGATGGACTCACCCTCTGTCACGTTGGTACGTAATCATATTCGGTGGAATGACGGTGTTTTTATCACAACACCTCTGCAAGGGTCCCCGAAGACCCCTTCTGGGGTGGTGTGAGCATGTTTATTTATATATTTTATGTTTTTATACAATAATTATAACAAGAAAATCCAGACCACGGGCTATGACTAGGAAATTATAGATCGAAAAACCTAATAGCACTCACCCGACCCGGGGATCGAACTCAGGACCTCCTTCGTGTTCCACAGTAGCCTTTGCGACTACTAGCCAGGTGTATCAAAACAATGCGAAGTCCAAAAAAATATAACATTATCATTCCGACTTACTTAAGGTCAGTAATAATTCTGACCTTATATTTAATTTTCACAATCAACTTTATTACATACTTTCATGAGTTTCGAAGTACGGTTTGTCGTGTAAACTTTGGAAATAATGAATTAAATATTTGGGCTACAAAGTATACGCAGAACAAACCTATGAATGCGTTGTGGCCATGTAAACTGTGTAAATACGCATCACCGTTTGCATAATTTCTAAGAAGTTTAGTGACGTTATATGTGCCGCGCGATTTCACCTGCCTAGACTATTTGGATGCTGATAAGCAATAATGTGTCAACCCACAAAAAGTCAAATTCAAAGGTTTTGATATATTTTGATAATGCATCACGTATTTAACATTCTAAAAAAGTGTTTCAAGTATTCTGAAACATAAAAGTACGTAAAAAATGGATTTATGTCATAAAACAAATCTTAAATCACGTATACAATCATCTTAAGACGCCATTTTCTCAAAACCAAGTTTATGCGGGTTGACACATTATTGCTTATCTGCATCCATTTCATGGTTAGTTTTATTGCCCTCACAGTCAGGAGTTAGGACCCTTATATTATATTATATTAACAAAAGTGACCTTTTAGATTAGCTGGAACAAATAGACAGACAAATTGAAAAAAAATTAAGACATGCTATTTTTATATAAGTACCGTATATACTTTCATCATCATCTCCCTGGCCTTATCCCATATATTTTTGGGGTCGGCACTTGATTCAACCCGATGTGGCTGATCACCTGATTTTTATACGAAGCGACTGCCATTTGACCTTCGCAACCCTTTTAACGAGGAAAATCTGTGATCTGAGTTAAACCAGTTGTCAGACTATGTTAGGCCTCTGACTGACCTGTAATGATTGCCAAAGATGATAAATTGGCAACCGGGACCGACGGCTTAACGTGCTCTCCGAGGCACGGAGGGAACTCGGGCGGAATCCATCCAATTACTGGCTAGACTGGGTTGCTTAACTTCGCTGATCGAATGATATGCGCAATAGCAACTGTGCCACGAGCGAGGAGCTCTTGGCACAGTTGCATTTAATGAATAACTGTTAATTTTGGATTACAAACAGACACTTTAATTTTATTTATCTGTATAGTGCCTAAAACACTTTGGAATATCTTCTCAGACATGTACATAGATCATAATGTTCTCTAATTACCCCCAAACAGAGCTCAACCACCTTAACCACACACAAAAACAAAGTCATAAACCAGCCCGCTGTATAAACGAATCGTTGTATTATACAAATGTAGCGCGTCGTTCTCCACAGACTCACTACCGTTTATATTCAAGTACGTTTCTTGCTCCTAATGGGAACTCGACAAGCAAGTTCGAATGTTTTTTTGCGATATTGGCCCGTAAACTCTGGCGCGTAGTGTCGCTAATTGCCTAATTAAGAACGCGGGGTTAATGTCACAGTTGTTTCAGCTTAATTTCCATGGTAATTTTAATGGTTGATGTGAATATGGTGTTTGTATTACCGCGGATTTATTCGGCCTTATTATAAAATATTTGAAAAGAAAAATTGTTGAGTTTCTTCCCGAGTTCTTCTCAGCAAAGGCAACCTTTCGAATCCGGATTTATCTATACATATATACATATAAAAAAAACAGTGGTGGCCTTGAGGTTTGAGCAGTCGCCAAGATCGAAACCCAGCGGGGCCTGTACCAATGCGTTTTTCTAAAAAACTGATGTACAGTGATTTCACACCACGTGCTTTACGGTGAAGGAAAACATCGTGAGGAAACCTGCATATTTCTGAGGAGTAATTCAAAAGACGTATGGATTGGACGGCGATGGAGGTGTTGTAACAACAACACCCACATTTCACCGAATATGATTAAGTGCCAACGTGACAGATAGTGAGTCCATCGCTGGCTCAGGCACTATACATACGTCATTGAATTAGTTCTCAGACATATATAGGATTCCTTCGCCGTAAAGCATGTGGGGTGTAATCACTGCACTTTGATAAACTCATTGGATTGGAACTCCTGTCTCTTACGTAGCAAGCGACTGCTCGAACTCCTCGACCCCCACGGCTTCTATTTGTATATTTTTCAAGGCTTCTACGGTTTTCTTCATAAATTAATTATGAACCAAGAAGTATCAAGTTAATTTCCTTTACCGAATAATTAAATTTATCCCAGCACTGTTTTTGCGCAAACCACCGTAGTTTCAGCATTTGATAGTCGAAAGTTGAGCCAAAAAGGTAATAATTTTAATAAATAAGCATTTCTAGCCAGAGTTCTCTTTGCTCTTCGTGCATTATTCAAATGGAGCAGATTTCTGTGCTTAAATGCAGGCGAATAGCGGAATATTCCCTCTGGGTAATACCTTGGTTGGAACCCTTCGCTTATAACAGAACACTTATCATTTACTTGCCGAAATTTTTTATTGATTTTATTGGCATTTGTTTTGACTGGCTGGAATTTGCCATGCTCTATATCTATATCTATCTATACAGATTAATAAAATTTAAGTGTCTGTTCGTAATTCCAAAATAACAGTTTTTCACTGAATGTTTATGAAAGTAGGTATATAAGGTACTGAAATGAAAGTACCATTTTTTTATTTTTTTCTCCGTCTGTTTGTTCCGGCTAATCTTCGAAACGACTGGACCGATTTTAACGGGAGTTTCATTGGTAGATAGCTAATGTTACAAGGAACAACTTAGGCTACGGGTTACCAATTTTCTTGATAATTATAATTTGTTATCGAATGCCCGGTTTCTATTATCGTATGTATCCGGAATCTTGTATTAAAATGTTATTCTAACGACTTTAAAATACTTAATTCTTAAAAATGGTTAGGAAAAATACGAACACGAGGCCGGACTCGAACCCACGACTTCTGCAAACCGTGCAGTTGGTCTGCCAACTGGGCTACTCGTGATTTTTCTTGACAATTTTTAAGAATTTAATGTTTAAAGTATTTTCTGAGTTATGTAAAGAAAAATATATTTTGAATTTGAAAATCCAAGTGTATTCCAGCTAGGGTTGCCACTACCAATTTAAACTAAACGCAATACAATTTCCGCTGTATAATTTTCTAAAATAAACTTATCCCTTATAAAGACACCCACTGGAGTAATAAACTTTGGCAACACATCCTTTCAATTACTAAATGTCTTCACTTGACACCCGTCAGGGGTCAGGCACCCTTCAATTGTTAGATTGATTAATGTCTTTATAGGGTGGGGCCAAAGGTTGAATGCTTCTGAAGTAGCAAGGAGTTATGATGGATAACTTGGGCATAATATACAAAGCCTAAACACACAGTATCTTATACGCCACAGTAAAGCGGAATAGAGTTTCTATACATTATATATGGATGACCCGCGGAACACTAATGTTTTTTCTTTTAATAAAAAAATTAGCCTAAGTTACTTTTTGTAAAATTAGCTATCTGCCAGTGAAAGTCCCGTTAAAATCGGTTCAGCCGGTGTGGAGATTAGCTGGAACAAACAGTTAGACAAATGGAGAAAGTTGCAAAAATGTATTTTCTTTGTCAGTACCGTGCATTGCACTGTTACTGTTATTTTCATATATATATATACATACATATGCTCACTTCTGTACTCCCCGAAGGGGTAGGCAGAGGTGTTGTAATCACTACACCCACTTTTCACCGAATTTGATTAAGTGCCAACGTGACAGATGGTGAGTCTATCGCCGTCTCAGACACTATACATACGTCTTTGAATTACTTCTCAAAAATATGCAGGTTTCCTCACGACGTTTTCCTTCGCCGTAAAGCACGTGGTGTGAAATCACTGTACATAAGTTTTTTAGAAAAACTCAATGGTACAGGCCCCGCTGGGATTCGAACTTGCGTAGCAGGCGACTGCTCAAACCCCGAGGCCACCACGGCTCAAACAAAACATTACAAAGCACAGGATTATCTTTCTAGATCAGTAAGAATGTTGCCAAATAGAACACCTTCATTACTATGAACATTAGGTACTGTTTATTTAAATTTACTAGATAATTATGCGTCTGAATGTTTAGTTACTAAGTTAAATTGTTTGTTTTCACCGCTAAATAGGAAGTTACGGTGCTTAAATTAACTTTCAAATATGTGACGTAATGATCATAGAAAAAACCCACACATACACATTGTAAAAGGAGTTCGATGTTATTCAAATTCCAATCTTGTTCCTATTTTCAAACAGTCGCACCGAAAAATGTACCTGTCTCGAGAAAGCAATATGCTATCACAATATATATAAGATTACCAAATAGGGTATAGCCTCCTTTTTTAAATAATAATGATTACTTCAAACGAGCGTGAAAGAAAAATTACTCTTTTAATTGTCAAAATAATGTAAACTGACCAGCCAATTTTTTTTAAATAAATGTAACCCTAAGTTACCCTTTGTAAAATTAGCTATCTACCAGTGAAAGTTCCCTTGGCCATTGGCCGAAATTTGGTCCAGACGATTTGGAAATTATGCGAAACAAACAGACAGAAAGTGACTTTTTATTTCGGTACCGTTTGGTAGCTGTTGTTTAGAAGAGCCGTGGTCGCCTTGTGGTTAGAGCAGTCGCCTGCTACGCAAGCGACGCAAGTTCGAATCCCAGCGGGGCCTATTCCAATGAGTTTTTCTAAAAAACTTATGTACAGTGATTTCACACCACGTGCTTTACGGTGAAGGAAATTAAGGTGAGGAAACCAGCATATGTCTGAGAAGTAATTTAAAAACGTATGTATAGTAACTGTGACCGTGATGGACCCGCTGTCACATTGGCACTTAATCCATCCACAGATGTGGGTGTTGTTGTTACAACACCTCTTACCCCTTCGGGGACCCTGGCGTGCGTATGTTTTTTTCTCTCGCAGCAGACATGGCCAGTCCAGTTCCACTTGAAGTTGACAGCAGCGTGGCCTATATTCGCAATTTGTCTCTTGGAGCTCAGTACCGAGTTCCTCACTTGATCTACTTTCCCTCTTACAGATAATGATGTATTAAATAGCTATGGATCTTAGCAAACAAACCAACTTACATACATACATACATATGCTCACGCCTGTATTCCCCGAAGGGGTAGGCAGGGGTGTTGTAATCACACCACCCACTTTTCACCGAAGATGATTAAGTGCCAAGGTGACAGAGGGTGAGTCCATCGCCGTCTCAGACACTTTACATACGTTATTGAATTACTTCTCAGAAATATGCAGGTTTCCTCACGACGTTTTCCTTCGCCGTAAAGCACGTGGTGTGAAATCACTGTACATAAGTTTTTTAGAAAAACTCAATGGTACAGGCCCCGCTGGGATTCGAACTTGCGTCACTTGCGTAGCAGGCGACTGCACAAACATCAAGACCACCACGGCTCTCTTCAACATACATTCCCATTAATGCATTCACGTAGAACTGGAACCCAGGCAAGAATATCCTTTAAAAATCAGTTAAAATTTAACCAAACCCCCAAACACAAACTAACAGTAATTTCTATAATTTGGCAAGTTTTGCCAGTCACAACGATTCGGACGTCAAGAAGATTAATGTCCCGCGAACTAATTAGAAAAGTTTTCCAACACCCATTTAATGACGTCGCTTTACGACAAACAGGGAGTAACTTTACCGACACGACACAGTGATACACAGCGGTCGTGACGCTGGAAACGAAGATGATGATTAATTTGCATTGTGCTTTGAAGGGATAGACGTCTCTTGCGATCATAATCTATAAAGAAACATGAAATTTACAGTTTTTCACTACTTGTAATGCATATGCAACTAAGTACGGTACTGACATTATTTGTTGACCAATCGATTTTAACAGAATTTCACTGGTATTTCATTTTAAGATAAATATTAGGACTCCGCGTGCCATCCATGAAATTAAATCAATCGGGTGACATCTAGTGTATTGAGTAAAAACTTTAATTTATATATAAATGCCCAAAACGACATAATATAAATAGATAATTTTCAGTTTGAATATGAATCTAAAAAGTGATGCCATAAGTGCGCTGTAATCGACTATACAGTGAATCAATTTATCCAACTACAAAACCATATGGCAATATTTGAACATGCTTAAACGCAACCGCCTTTACCACAAAACATCGCCCAAGATAATCCTTAGTTTAATAGTAATTCCATCTCTCTTTGTGATCGTCTCCCTGGCCTTATCTCATATATTGTTGGGGTCGGCGCTTGATTCAACCCGATGTGGCTGATCACCTGCTTTTTATACCATGCGACTGCCATCTGATCTTCGCAACTCAATTAACGAGGAAAATCTGTGATCTGGGTTAAACCAGCTGTCAGACTATGTTAGGCCTCCGACTGGCCTGTAACGATTGCCAAAGAAGATAAATTGGCGACCGGGACCGACGGCTTAACGTGCTCTCCGAGGCACGGAGGGAACTCGGGCGGTCACCCATCCATTTCTTGCTAGGGTTAGGGTTCTAAAGTTTGCTGATCGAATGATATGCGCAATAGCGACTGTGCTACGAACTCGTTCACTAAAACTATTTCCATCTCTTTTTATGATACGGATTTAATAAGGGATGTAAGTTTTTAGTCCCAGTTTGGTCTAGTCTTGCTTCAAACCATGTTTTGTTATAATGTCTGACAACCTAAGCACATTACGTCCTGTCACGAGCAAACGCACAAAACTAACACTTATTACATCTCTATTTCCACAAACAACCGGCACTGGTGTACAGACGCGAATCTAAATGGCCCCCATTACAGTAGGTAGCGGCAGATGAAATATAGAGGAACACTACAATACCCCTTGATAAATTACAACTCAGATTACAAATGTACGTTGACGCTTAAGGATTGTTTAGCCCTTTTGTTAAGGTAGAAGAAAATCTACAGAAAACATGCCCCCCATTAGTTGCGCGTAAGATTTTATGAGAGCTCTATTAATAATAGGCTTTTAAGACTGAGAATTTGGACGTAAATGTGTGTTATGTGAGATAGCGGTGGGTTGCTATGGTATTAGTTATTTGTTCGAAAATTATGTTAATGCCGTGGTGGCCTCGGGGTTTGAGCAGTCGCTTGCTACGCAAGCGATGCATTTTCGCAACCCGGCGGGGCCTCTGTACCAATGAGGTTTTCTAAAAGCATATGTGCAGTGATTTCACACTACGTGTTTTACGGTGAAAGAAAACATCGTGAGGAAGCCTGCATATGTCTGAAAAGAAATTCAAACACGGATGTATAGTGCCAAAGACGGCGATGGACACCATCTGTCACGTTGGCACTTAATCATATTCGGTGAAACATATTTATTTATTGTATTTATGTTAATACCCCATGAATTATGACCAAGTTTTGTAAGTTCTCAATTCAAAATATCTTTATTTGATTAGACTTCTTACAAAGTACTTTCAAATCGTCAGAAGGACACAAAATACATTATACATGATTATAAATGTTACCACCGTGTTCGGAAGGTAGCTTTTGTTGAGAAGAACCCGGCAAGAAACTCAACATTTACATTTTTTTTTAAAGTATACAATGTAATTGGTCACAGTATTTATATCTCATGAATAAAAGCCTATAGACACAGTTCCAATGCTCAATTGTGTCAAATATCACGAATGTTTATGAGCATGGCAAATTCCAGTCAGACAAAGCAAAGATCAATTTATAATAAGGAAAGCACGTGATGTCCACATAACTGCAGGTTTTTGGTACAACTGACTCAGACGGCTGATATCCACCCAATAGCCAGGGTCTAAGAATATGGCTATGGTATCCTGCCTGTCGTAAGAGGCGACTAAAAGGGAGCCGGAGGGCCTGCTGGCGGTGGTCGGGGTGGGAGCTTTGACCACCGGCGCGGGCCCGGGAAGGTGGCAGCGCGATGTGGCTCGCGCTGCCTTGCACAGCGAGGTCTCCAGAGGCGGCGTCACAGCTGCCCCGGGGATGTGCCCCGGCAAAGTGTGGGGGGACACCGGTGCGTTCTATCAGAGTACCCGGAGTCCCCCCTGAGCACTGTGGATGGCCACCGGGGGGGTTTTAGTGCGGTAAGAATCCCACATACCCCGATCTGCCTCTCCCAGGGCGGTCGGGGACCTTTTGAAGGTTTCCCCTCGTCAACAATAAAAAAAAAAAAAAAAGACGGCTGATATAAATACGAGTATCCAGACATAGTCAAACGTGTGCAGTTAGTCAAAAATATAATCCGAGCATAAAATCCGATATATGAAACAATTTTCATCGGTTGCACAGTTTGTAATCCGTTCAGCGGTCTGAGCCGGTTTAAATTTAAAACGCGCCCAAAGCCGCTTTGCCGTGATTCACGGTTAACTGCTTTTTAATTATGTTTCATTATTCACTTTCACACATTTGTAAGGGATGAAACGATCAATTGCATTTTGAAGTAGGTGTATAAAAAGGAGCTCGTGGCACAGTTGCTATTGCGCATATCATTTTATCAGCCAGTAATTGAATGGGTGACCGCCCGAGTTCCCTCCGTGCCTCGGAGAGCACGTTAAACCGTCGTTCCCGGTTGCCAAATTATCATTTTGGGCAATCGTTACAGGCCAGTCGGAGGTGTAAAATAGTCTGACAACTGGTTTAACCACGATCACAGATTTTCCTCGTTAAAGGGGTTGCGAAGGTCAGGTGGTAGTCGCTTCGTATAAGAATCAGGTGATCAGCCACATCGGGTTGAATCAAGTGCCGACCCCAAGAATGTATGTGATGAGGCCAGGGAGGTGATGATGTATGTGTATAAAAAGGTTTTGTTTGACTCAAAGAAGCACCAAACAAGTCTTTGGTGCTCTTCTCAAAAAAATCTAATAATTTTCGATTTCTAGAAAGTTTACTCTAAAGAAATACAAATGTGAAAATTTTTACATGAATAAAATAACCGGATTCAAACAGAAAAACTACAATTTTGTCCCGTGAATTACTTACTTACATCTAATGTAGGTGCTTAGTACCGCAATTGATGCTAATCTTGACACCAACTGCAAGCGTAAGCACCTAATCATTCTTCTTATCTTCTTCTAAGGCGTGATCACCCAATGTCGAGTGTAGGTCTCCTCGTATGCACGCTCCAAATTTCTGTCTTGGGCCTTCTGAGTCCAGTTTTTTCCTGACCCCATGGGCTGCATCACTTCCGAAGAACGGAGACTCGGCCGAAGGTTCGCAAAGTTTCTCCTGCGGTTCATATCTATACATCTATACAGATAAATAAAAT
This sequence comes from Watsonalla binaria, assembly GCA_929442735.1. NCBI lineage: Eukaryota > Metazoa > Arthropoda > Insecta > Lepidoptera > Drepanidae > Watsonalla > Watsonalla binaria. Next base: position 8,839,482 of record OV838932.1, read on the forward strand.
TGAAGTGTCTGTTTGAAATTCTAAAATAACAGCTTTTCACTAAATGCATGTACGTACTAATGAATGCATGTACTGAAGTAAAAAACAAATTTTCAAAAAAAAATCTCTGTCCGTCTCGTTATTCCGGGTAACGTCTGAAATGGCTGAACCGATTTTAACGAGACTTTTACTGGCAGATAGCTAATGTAGCAGAGGTAACTTGGCTACTTTTATTTAAAAATCATTTGGGGTTCCGGGGGAATGAAATCAAATCTTCGCGGGTGAAACCGCAGGGTAAGTTCATTCTAAAATTATGTCCAAACATGATCCGCAAGAAAGAAAGAAATAAATGTTGAGGTATTCTTAGCCTACTTCCATTTAATTATTATACGCATACTTTATTTTGATTTGAACAATGATTTGAATCTACGTTTCGTTTACGAAGCCCCCAGAAGCGGCCATCTTTGTTGGAAACGGGTGCAATTCTATTCAACACTTAGCGTCGCATCCAGGCCCCTTGTTAGTAAGAATCAACACGAGGGGAGTTTACTTTAAGCCTAAGGCTGTTCCAGAGGGATTACAAACATGTCTTGCTTAGAAAAATGTCCTGAAGCTTCCAATTCTTGACTCGTAAGCTGGATTTTATCTTAACTGCCTCGTGCTTTTTTTATACTGGATTATAATCATATTCTCAAGTCTGTATTCCCCGAAGGGGTAGATAGAGGTGTTGTAATAACAACGCCCACTTTCCACCGAAGATGATAAAGTGCCAACGTGACAGATCATATTCATATTCATATTCATATATTTATTGCCAGTTCGTATCATATTACACACAATATTAACATAGTTATAGTGGTAATAACATATATCTAACAACCCTGTTAGGGCACAGCAATTTGAGAGGCACTTCTTAATTAATATATATACAATTTTTCTTATATTTATTACTAATCAATAGGAAACATTTATATACTTATTTATTAAACTTTCTGGTCTGATCATGAAACTTTGTACACATATTCTTGGAGGTATTATCAATATATATATACAAGAATTGCTTGTTTAAAGGTATAAGATGAGATACGATTTGTCAATAAAATCACAGGGAACATAGTAATAAGACACACAATGACACCACACGTCAGTTAGATTGTAAAATGATGAATTTATTTTGCGTCTACACTCCCATTCAATACACTAATGTAGATTCTTCACAGCTTGAAAGTCCATTACCATTAAATTTATTCGCATTACATTTATTTTTGAGCGGTTTGAAACGAATATATGGACGCGAACAAATGAGGTTTCAATACGATGATTCTGATTACAAATTATACCGCTGATGTCAATTAATGTTAGGTGTAAATTGATATTTTAATTGACCCCGTTGCCTTTAATTATTGAAAATAATTAATTAATGTTGATTAATGAATTATTGTTTACTTTGGAGGAGCACGTATCACACTGACTACGCATGTCATTCGATCAGCGAAGCTAAACAACCCTAATCCTAGCCAATATTTGGATGGGTGACTGCCCGAGTTCCCTCCGTGCTTTGAAGAGCACGTTAAGCCGTCAGTCCCGGTTGCTATTAGTGCAAAATGTTGGTGTACAGGTCTCTGGTTAGATACCCCTTCGGGGAAAACAGGCAGGTATATATATTTTGTAAGGTCCAGCGTGTGCAGTGATTGCCACACTCTGATTACTAGGAAGAAAACATTAGTCAGACACCTGTTAAGTAATTCAAAGGCGAGTAAAGGCTAGTTTTTTTTAATATTAGTATGCCCCGCGATTTCTACCGCATAGACTTAATTTTATTTTACAGGTTTCCTCACTATGTTTTCCTTCACCGTAAAGCACGTGGTTTGAAATCACCACACATAAGTTTTTAGAAAACTCATTGGTACAGGCGCCGCACGATTTAATATGCTTACAGATTAATGCAGAATCGATACGAAAAACCGCACCACTCGATATTCAAACCGTAATCGAGTATATCCAACCTCGTTCGCCGCCGATACAACCGCAGACCGCTACGCGAAGAGCTGTCTGCTTAATTGGTGGTCACTTGACTCGCTGAGTTGGACGTTAATGCTTACTCTATAAATGTACATTTGCATGGATTTTGATGTCGAGCGATGCGGGTTTCTAGTTTCGTGTGTATACTCTATAAACATATATATCTTTTTATTTATTTTTGTTATTTAAAAAACTTCCTGCATTACAATAAATGCACAGACGGACTTAATGCCATAGGCATTCTCTGAGAGACAGACATGGCAGGTGTTACTTTGAGGAAAAATTAATAAATAAAAAGAGCATGTAATATTCATCTTACATAAAAAAATCATAATAATACATATACTATATAAATAATAAGAAAACTAAATATTTTTAAAAAAACCCTTAAATACTTATATATTGACTGTATATAATACATAACGTACAAATGACAGTGAGATCGTATACTAAATGCCTATAACTATACATATGCATACAAACAGATAAATAAATCTATTTCTAATTCCAAATTAACATCTTTTCACTAAATGCATATAAAAGTATAATCGGTGATGACATTAAAAAAAAATTTAAAAAATCTCTAACTACTTTTATTTAAAAAATATATAAATATAAACTACTTTCATTTAATAAAGAGCCGTGGTGGCCTTGAGATTTGAGCAGTCGTCTGCTACGCAAGCGACGCAAGTTCGAATCCCAGCGGGGCCTGTACCAATAAGTTTTTCTAAAAAACTTATGTACAGTGATTTCACACCACGTGTTTTACGGTGAAGGAAAACATCGTGAGGAAACCTGCATATTTCTGAGAAGTAATTCAATGACGTATGTAAAGTGTCTGAAACGGCGATGGACTCACCATTTAATATATAAATATATTAAATGCAGTTACTTTAAGCACATCAGTTGGGGATATGTAGTTGTCTATTTCAATTCACATTGTACTAAAACGTGCCAAAGGCATTGGGATTTTGTAGCTGTCAATGAACCTTTTACTCGTTAATGTGGCGTTAAAAGCTTTTTTAAATCTATTAAAGTCTATCTTTAGTGGAGTGTTCTTGCACACGTTGCTGCGTCCATTTTATTTTAACCGGCTTCGAAAAAGGTCTATATATTCGAAATATTTTTTGTAAAACTTATATGCAGTGCTTTCACACCACGTCACACACTTTACGGTGAAGGAAAACATCGTGGGTAAACCTGCATATGTCTGAGAAGTAATTCAGAAACGTACTGCGGAGAGCGCACATTTGCTAAATGAATGTGGAACGCGCAACACAGTGAGACTAGTATGGGTTCCAGGGCACACGGGAGTAGACGGGAATGAGTGTGCAGACAGCCTCGCAAGAGAAGGAGCCATGAAGAATTTAATTGGGCCCGAACCATCTGTAGGCCTTCCTTATGGTGCCTAAAAAAGTGCGATTGCACAAATATGCGAAGGAACAGCATAATACAGGATTGGACGCCAATAATAGACTAAGACATTCTAAACAGTTCATAGGCATTTGGGGTGAGAGCCAAAGCAGAAAGCTATTACAGTTGAATAGATGTCAGCTTAGGCAACTCAGGGGTGAACTAACAGGTCATTATGGGAAAAAAGAACATCTTCATAAGATGAACTTATCTAACGATGTTGTGTGTAGGTACTGTCACTCAGAAGCCGAGACCATGAGTCACCTAATATGCAATTGCAACGCACTGGCCAGATGGCGAATGGACCTACTGGGTAAGGCGTATCCGAAACCAGAGGACTACAAGCTCTTCCCCATGGGCAAGATCTGCCGGCTTGTTCAGGGAGTATTTGAAGAGTCAGGTACGTAGAGCAAAGGGGCAAGGGCGGCACAAAAGATCCCAATTCACAAATCTATATCTATATATATAAAAGAAAGTCGTGTTAGTTTCACTATTTATAACTTAGAATGGCTGAACCGATTTGGCTGAAAATTGGTGGGGAGGTAGTATAGAACCATGAGAAGAACATAGGATACTATATAGCATAGATATACATGAAGTGCCTGTTTGTAATTTCAAATTAACAGCTTTTCACTTAATGCATATAAAAGTGTAAAATATAAGTACATAATTAAACAAATTCTTAACATTTTCTCTGTCCGTCTGTTTGTCTGTCTGTTTGATCTGGGTAAACTCTAAAATGTCTGGCACGATTTCTACGGGACTCCGTGAAAAAATCCACCCATTAAATTAATCCGACGCGGGTGAAACCGCGGGGCACGGCTAGTATTATATAAAAGAAAGTCGTGTTAATTACACTATTTAATCTATTCCCGTGGAACGTGACGTAAAACGTGGTATTCAACCATAAAGTATACGCTGGTGAAACCGCAGGGCACATCTAGTATTAAATGAGTACTCCAAAATGTATTTCATAGTTAAAAGGTACCCTGAAATATACGGACGTACATGATCAGTTTATTTTTACGGAAAGGAAATTGCTTCTCACCACTGGTTCACTATTTGGAACGTGGGACGAAATTGTAAGGAACGTGTATTATCCGAACGTTTTCTGTATCTGCTTTACTATCACAATGTAACATCTATCTATTCTCTATAGATACAATTTAATAAAATGTAAGTGTGTTTGTAACAAGTTGTATCGAATGATAAATTTATTATATAAATACTAAGTGTACCCCGCGGTTTTACCCGCGTAAAGTTTAATGGGTGACCCGCCGAGCCCTTATATTTTTTCTTGCCTTATATATTTATAATTGTTGTATCTTCCTGTGAAAGTACCGTTTAAATAAATCCAGCCGTTTCCGAGATTAGCCGGAACTAATAGACAGACGGAGAAAAAGTTTTTAAATTGGTAATTATGTGTGAGAACCGTATATAATTTCATATGCATTTAGAGAAAAGTTGTTAATTTGAAATTACAAACAGACACTTTAATTTTATTTCTTTGTATGTATGTATGGATTTTAAATTTAGTTAATGCTTACTCTAGCATCGCCGCGCGACCTAACTTACTGATAGGTAATAATAGAATGCAAAATTCATATTGTAACAGAGGAAAATATAGAACAAAATAAATACTTAATGGAGCTGCCGTGCAGAAAACGTGATTTTTAATGTTGTTTTAAGGTGTTGGTTTTTACCGTTTTACTAAGACTCCGCTGTCCATCCGTCCGTCTTTCTGTCAGTCAGTCAGTTTGTCTATATGTCTCTATATCTGCCACCAGGCTATATCTTATGAACTGTGATAATTTGACAGTTGACATTTTCAAACATGATGTACTTCTAAACACCAAAAAACAGAGTAAAATAGGTATTTGAAGTGAGTCTTATACAGCAAATGTGATATTTTTTCTCGTTTTCTTAGAGGAGCTCGTGGCACAGTTGCTATTGCGCATATCATTCGATCAGCGAAGTTAAGCAACCCTAAGCCTAGCCAGTAATTGGATGGGTGACCCGAGTTCCCTCCGTGCCTCGGAGAGCACGTTAAGCCGTCGGTCCCGGTTGCCAATTTATCATCTTTGGCAATCGTTACAGGTCAGTCGGAGGTCTAAAATAGCCTGACCACTGGTTTAACCCAGATCACAGATTTTCCTCGTTAAAGGGGTTGCGAAGGACAGATGGCAGTCGCTTTGTATAAAAATCAGGTGATCAGCCACATCGGGTTGAATCAAGTGCTGACCCCAACAATGTATGGGATAAGGCCAGGGCGATGATCTTAGATAATGGTACGGAAACATTCGTGCACAAGTCGGACTCGAACTTCGCCGGTTTTTTATCAAACCCTAGACAGCAAATCGTTTTTCAATTCAGTTTCAAACTACCATTCGTACGTAGCAAAATAAACAAGCAACCGAGTAAGTCTCAAGTGCACGTGGTTCAACAAATTCTTGATTCACGAAACACAATTTTAGACTGTACATTGTTTGATCAAAGTTCAGTTTAGTTTGGCACGCTGTAATTAAACTAACTCAGATATTCCTAGTTGGGTACGGTTATACTTACGACACAGTAAAAAGGTTCGTCATGATATTAGCTTTTTTACTCGATTGCAATAAATGAATAAAATAAATTTTACAAGATACCAGCTCAGTTTAAAGCCGGGTCTTCTCAGAAGGCTAGTTTCCGAAACGGTGGTAAATTCTTCGACGTTCATATGTGCCTTACCAGGGCCTAAATTGAATAAATACTGTTTAGCAAAGCCTTATGTACAGTGATTTCACACCACGTGCTTTACGGTGAAGGAAAACATCGCGAGGAAACCTGCATATTTCTGAGAAGTAATTCAATGACGTATGTTAAGTGTCTGAGACGGCGATGGACTCACCATCTGTCACGTTGGCACTTAATCATCTTGTGTGAAAAGTGGGTGTTGTTATTACAACACCTCTGCCTACCCCTTCGGGGAATACAGGCGTGAGCATAAGTATTAGCAAAGCCCTTTCATTTGGTGCTGTTTCATACACCTACATTTTCATGTATGGAATTTATAAAAAAATATATCACACTTAGTTTTCATAATAAGCGCTTATTATGAAACGAAATACTTATTCGATTATACTAGCTGTGCCCGGCAAACGTTGCATTGCCATATATTTTTTTGGGGTGGACTACCCCTAACATTTAGGGGGATGAAAAATAGATGTTGGCCGATTCTCGGACTTCCCTATCTGCACACAAAATTTCATACAAATCGGTCCAGCCGTTTCGGAGGAGTATGGCAACGAAAACTGTGACACGAGAATTTTATACATTAGATAAAAATATGTTTTTTATAACGTTCTAGCTGCTGCACCCGCTTATACTTAATTCATCCTATTTTTAATAAAAGTAGACTATGCCACTCCTTGTAACGTCACCTATCTGCCAGTGAAAGTCACATTGAAACTATTTCAGCTGTTTAAGAGATTATTCCGATCAAACAGAACAAACTAAAAAGTCAGACAGACAGAACAAAAGTGAATGATTTAAAACCCTATTTTTTTTCATATAGGTACCGTTTATTAGATACTTTTACTATTATATACTTTCATAATAAGTATGCATTTAGTGAAAAGCTGTTAATTTGGAATTACAAACAGACACCTCAGTTTTATTTATGTGTATAGATTTTATTTATTTGGTAAAAAAAGTAACTACTTCGTGAAACATATCCGCACTTCCCCATTTTCTATGAACAATTGCATACCTTAAAAATCCAATAGTGAGAGAAATGTCTTTCGGAAGATATTTTATCTAGCTACACCACCTGGACCGCGGACGATAGGTGAACGACCTCGGCTCTAGAGATTTAAACTTGTCTTTACCTTAAAACGAACTTTTAGGAGTATACCATTGCTTTAAAGCTAGCAATGGTATACTCGTAGTTTGTTCAAAATGGTAAACGGTTCTGGTTGCTGAGAGTTTTGTAGTTCGCCATTTAGCTAGAGCGATGCAAAAAAATAAAAGCGAAGTATTATTTTCTAATGTTCAAAGGAGGAGCTCGTGGCACAGTTGCTATTGCGCATATCGTTCGATCAGCGAAGTTAAGCAACCCTAACCCTAGCCAGTAATTGGAGTTCCCTTCGTGCCTCGAAGACCACGTTAAGCCGTCGGTCCCGGTTGCCAATTTACCATCTTTTGCTATCGTTACAGGTCAATCGGAGGCCTAAAGTAGTCTGACAACTGGTTTAACCCAGATCACAGATTTTCCTCTTTGAAGGGGTTGCGATGGTCAGATGGTAGTCGCTTCGTATAAAAATCAGGTGATCAGCCACATCGGGTTGAATCAAGTGCCGACCCCAACAATGTATGGGATAAATAAATAAATAAATAAGGCCAGGGAGATGTGATATTCAAATAACAGTGTTTACTAGATGTATGTAAAAGTAATATTAAAACATTTTTGTTAGTCTATTTCGGCAATTTAAGCGATATGTCTGATTTAAATGGAACTTCTAATTGGAAGAGAGCTATAGATGTAAAAAATATCAGATAGATAGAAAATTATATTTTTTAAAGCGTAATGTACATATATACCTAAGCTAAAGCCTGTACTCCCCGAAGGGCTAGGTCTGCCTACCCCTTCGGGTGCTGTAATAACAACACTTTTCAGCGATTACGATTAAGTGGCCCCGTGACAGATAGTGAGTCTATCGCCGTCTCAGGAACTATACATACGTCATTGAATCAATTCTCTGACATATGCAAGTAAGGGCAAAGTACATAAGGAACTGATATAAAAAAATACGATTATTAAAGTTTTTATGTCTGTTTGTTCCGGCTAATATTCGAAACGACTGGACCGATTTTATCGGGACTTTCACTGGCAGATAGCTAATGTTACAAGGAGAAGATTAAGGTACTTTAAAATAAACATTTGGGTTCCACCGGCCTCCGATGAAATTAAATCTACGCGGGTGAAACCGCGAGCTATAGAAACCACAGCTAGTCTATAGATACATATAAGGATCTATCATCAAATAAATTTCAACAACTAAAGCAACAATAAACTATATTGTTAGTAAATAGCCGTGGTGGCCTCGGGGTTTGACTAGTCGCCTGCTACGCAAGCGACGCAAGTTCGAATCCCAGCGGGGACCGTACCAATGAGTTTTTCAAAAAAACTTATGTACAGTGATTTCACACCACGTGCTTTACGGCGAAGGAAAACATCGTGAGGAAACCTGCATATTTTTGAGAAGTAATTCAAAGACGTATGTATAGTGCCTAAGACGGCGATAGACTCACCATCTGTCACGTGGGCACTTCATCAAATTCGGTGAAAAGTGGCCTCTGCCTACCCCTTCGGGGAATACAGGCGTGAGCATATGTATGTATGTTAGTTATAAATACAGAAGGAAATCGTAGTGACTCGAATCCAACAACATTATTATACTCCCTTGAGTTTGAAAATGTGAACAGCGGACTCAACGTAAGCTTACTAGATTTGTGTCACATTGTATTCCTGGGGCTGGGGTTGGGGCTAAGTTACAAGATGGAGAATATTACCAACTTCACAGAACAAATGTTTTATTGATTAAAACCTCATAGCAGTTGACATAAACACTCATACTAAATGTAATGTGTAATTTTGGTTCTGCATTACGCCTTTTGACTAAATGCATAATTTTTTTTAATCTTTTATCTGTCTATCTGTATGTCTATTTGTTCCAACTATGCTCCGAAGGGACTGGGCCGATTTTAACGGGACTTTCACAAGCAGATAGATAGAGAGAAATATTGGTTTTATCATATCAGTACCGTGTATACTTTCATATGCATACAGGGTAGGCAGAGGTGTTGTAATCACAGCACCCACTTTTCACCGAAGAAGATTAAGTGCCAACATAACAGATGATGAGTCCATCGTCGTCTCAGACACTATGTATAGACATACGTCTACTATACATAAGTCTTTTTCAAAAACTCATTAGTACCGGCCCCGATATGATACGAACTTGCGTCGCTTGCGTAGCAAGCGACTGCTCAAACCTCAAGGCCACCACTGCTTTTTCATATGCATCAAGTAAATAGCTGTTAATTTGGAATAACATACAGACATTTCAATTTTATTTATCTGTATGTATGTGTATGTATAGAGTATAGATGTATAGATATCTCCAACGAAAATGAATGGAGTTATTTTTTAAATGTAGATTTTTATTGATTCAACCAATAGATCCGAGTCGCGTAACCGACCAACGGCCAATACGATCTATACATATATACATACACGATACAGTTCAATTTCGTAGCAACTAGAAGATATATGGAATTAAAGCTCTGCACTAGTAGCTCTTGGCAATGACATGGTATGCAAACATGATATGTAAATCATTTGCTATTGTTTTTACTTTTTTATTTATTATTTTTACACTTGCATACTGATACAATTTTCTATTGTGAACAATTTTTGATGGCAGTTTTGTAATTATCATTGTTTATAGTAATAAAATGTCCATGATGCCAGCTGAGTTTCTTGCCGGTTCTTCTCGGAAGGCTAGTTTCCGAACCGGTTGTGAATTCCTCGACATTCATAAGTACCTAACCAGGGCCTAAACTGAATAAATAAATTTCATTTTTCATTTTTCAAGTCCATTGCGAATCGCTAAGCATTATAATATTCGTAGGTATTCTCTCGTAACTAACACAGCAGTGAAATGAAGTCTTGGCGCCGACGCATGGCCCTCGCCGCGGTTGAAGGGCGCGTTCATGTTCTGACGCGCCCTCTCGTGTAAAAGCTGGGTTCAGCCTGGTAACGTAAGGAGGGGTCTGACAGGCCAGTCGCTGGGGGGGTCACGGCGAAGCATGTGAAGACGTATCACGTGCACCCCCCTACTTAGCGACTTGGAGGAACACCGTGGAGTTTAGTCGGTGTGAGTCCGACATAACCCTTCCGCTGCCCCCGCGGCGGTTTATCCATAACGAATTCTCCACGTAAAAAAATAAAATAAATAAGGTTATCTCTCGTAACTTGCACAGCAGTTAAACTGAAGAACTGTTTAAATTGCTTTTTCAGACACAAGGCGCCTACCGGCCGACAATAGTTCCCACTATAATAGTCTTAGATCAAAGTTTGAATGTATTTCGTCATTTCATGCCCGTCTGCTAACTCTTGATCACACTCAACTGCTATCTTTACAATTTAACATTTACATATACCCTTAAGTTGTCATTTTATTTGTTGAGATATTCCATTTTGAAAATGTGTAGGAGGCAGAGACTGTATTCCCCAAAGGGGTAGGCAGAGGCCACTTTTCAACGAATTTGGTTAAGTGCCAACGTGACAGATGGTGAGTCCATCGCCGTCTCAGACACTTTACATACGTCATTGAATTGCTTCTCAGATATATGCAGGTTTCCTCACGATGTTTTCCTTCACTGTAAAGCACGTGGTGTGAAATCACTGTTCATAAGTTTTTTAGAAAAACTCATTGGTACAGGCCTCGTTGGGATTCGAACTTGCGTAGCAGGCGACTGCTCAAACCTCAAGGCCACCACGACTCTTATTATATTAAGAATCATTACTTTAAATTTATTGGTACTTACGTAATGATATTTACTTACAGGGCTAATTGTACATTATTTATATTGTGTAGCGATGGGGTAAGAATACAGTGTCGCTATTCCTTTTCTACCCGAGGATGTCGTAAAAGGCGTCAAAGGGAAGCACAATAGACCAGTGCAAGAGAAGGAAAAATCGAAATCAAATCAAATCCACACCCCCCACTGGTTGTATTGGTCTTCTTTCCACTGGTTTATAGGGGATAAGGTTCTGGATGCGTAACTGCTGATGCACTTATTATTCTTTTCTTGAGAAATCAGTCGGACCACATCATCATGATTACTTCAATCTTTTTTCGTTGTGAGTTTTTACACGAGGAGAGCATTTATATACATATTTAATAAAATAAAAATATTCTGCATTTTAACTGATATATGACGCCATCTAGTAGATTTAAAACGTCTGTCTGTCGAGTAATATTGACATTTTTTTAAAGGTAGGAAAATGCAAACAAATTCGCGGAAAAACGCTAGTCACATATGAGTATCATAGTATTACCACAAAACCGATTTTACATACCAAAATAGTTTCTCAGAGTGTGTAGTTGTATTCGTAGCACCTTCTACAACCGTAGACTATTCTCGTAGCCGCGTAGCACCGTAGCACGGGTCTGATTTAAACTCCTCATGTTGCATCAAAGCATGGGTTGTTTGTTTGAAATCAGATTTCACAATCTTTTTGTTGTAAACATGTTCAAGCTCGTTCACGCTTGTACTACTGTAATACTAACTTTTACACTATGTTACAATGGCGTCATTGTAAATTCGACTTTACAGTCAAAAGGACAAGGTAGGAATTGAAGTAAATAATAAAAATGTAAGTCGCATTCAACGGCGCGGTGTTTTTATCAAACGGGTCATTTCAGTGCCATAACTTTTTATTGTTTGTCCTTAGACTGTGTCGGTGTAAAGGAGACGTTTTGTAATGTTTTCTTGGAGATAAAATATTATTTTTCAGCTTGTTGAAATTTTGTTGGAATTTTATTGAAACAAATTTCCAGAAAATGGTACACTGGGTGGTTTTTACCGTCAGAAATATACACGTGTCTTAAACTCCATTCTATTTTTGTCTCGGTGAATTTAAGGTGCTTCAACACCTTTTTTCGTGCGCTTTGAAGTAAGTAGTGCAAAGAATTAAAAAAATATATTGTTGCATCCAGGGGTTGTTGGACCCCTCCGAATGCGTCGCGCTGACGTGGCAGGCCGAGAAAAAGATGGTAGGATAAACTCGCCGCTTACCTCAAAAACTGGCTGGAGATAGCCCTGGATCGGAAGGGTTGGAAAGAGGGAAGGGAGGCCTTTTCCCAACAGTGGGATACATGGGCTCTATCTAAATATTAATAATCCAGGGGTATATGTATGGGGTATGAAATTTATTTACGTTTTATATTTAGTAATGAAAGAGGAGCTCGTGGCACAGTTGCTATTGCAAATATAATTTCAGCAACCCTAACCCAAGCTAGTAGTTGGATGTGTGACCGCCCGAGTTCCCTCCATGCCTCGGAAACCACATATGCATTTAATGAAAAGCTGTTAATTTGAAATTACAAAGTAACACTTACATTTTATTTATCTGTATTTACACCTAAGTTATACACCTAGGAGGAGCTCGTGGCACAGTTGCTATTGCGCTTATCATTCGATCAGCGAATTTAAGCAGCCCTAACCCTTGCCAGTAATTGGATGGGTGACCGTCCGAGTTCCCTCCGTGCCTCGGAGAGCACGTTAAGCCGTCGGTCCCGGTTGCCAAATTATCATCTTTGGCAATCGTTACAGGTCAGTAGGAGGCCTAAAATAGTCTGACAACTGGTTTAACCCAGATCACAGAAAGGGTTACGAAGGTCAGATGGTATAAAATCAGGTGATCAGCCACATCGGGTTGAATCAAGTGCCGACCCCAACTATGTATGGGATAAAGGCTAGGGAGATGATGATGGGATGTGAGTTATATATTTTTCTTCAAGCGCCTTAAGCTATGTGACTCAAAAGTACACTTCTGTAATAGTTTCAGGTCATGAAAATAATTTCACCATCGCCATCTTAGTTCAGCTGAAATGAGATTAGCTTAGAATATTAATAAGCTAGGATCGGGTCGGGTTAATTTAATCCTATAAGCTTTTCTTTATATAAAATGTGAGGAATCTTTATGTCAAGCTTCGAGGAATTTTTACTCTTACAATTTTAAATATAAAATAGTGCCTTATTTATATAATATTTTCTTGTATCTATAATGTTTGAAATAAATAAAATCATGTGTATGAACGTACATACATATATGTGCTCACGCCTGTATTCCCCGAAGTGGTAGGCAGAGGTCTTGTAATAACTACACCCACTTTTCACCGAAGATGATTAAGTGCCAACGTGACAGATGCTGAGTCCATCGCCGTTTCAGACACTTTACATACGTCATTGAATTACTTCTCAGAAATATGCAGGTTTCCTCACGATGTTTTCCTTCACCGTAAAGCACGTGGTGTGAAATCACTGTACATATGTTTTTTAGAAAAACTTATTGGTTCAGGCCCCACTGGGATTCGAACTTGCGTCGCTTGCGTAACAGGCGACTGCTCAAACCTCAAGGCCACCAAGGCTCTCTATATATGTATAAGCTAGCTGTGGCCAGCGGTTTCACCCGCGTAGATTTAATTACCTTCTCCCAGAAACCTAAATATTTTAAAATAAATGTAGCCCAAAATCCTTGTAAAATAAGTTATCTGCCAGTAAAGTCCCGTTGAAATTAGTCAAGCCGTTTCAAAGATTACCTGGAATAAACAGAAAAAAATGTTGTTTTAATCAGTACCGTATATACTATCATACGCATTTAGTGAAATGTTGTAATTTTATTTATCTGCATAGACGTATAGATAACAATATTTTTCACACCCATCCATCTTAGTTAAAAGCATAGTACATGTTATGTAGAATCGACATTAAAGTACATCGTAAATAGAGCTTTACAAAGCTTGCAAGCTTTTTGTGCTCCTTCCAGAGGGGTGGGCACGCCATTTTATTTCATTCGCCACTACTTACAAGTTTTTTACAAGTTCCGACCGTTTTCACGAGTTTCCGAGTTTGGCGGGCGGAAGATTCACGGCGGATTTCGTTTGTGATCTTTGTCACACCGTTATGTGATTAAACTAGAGAAACAAATATTTACACACTCTATCCCAGAAGCAGCCCAAAAGATGCAGGCGAAGATGTTACATGACGTAGCACACTTAAAAAAAATTACTCGCATTTACCCGCAACTTCGTTCATGAAATGAATACTAAGTAAACATTAAGCAATCCAGCAATATAGTTTTTTTATTGTTTTCATAAAGGGTGTCTAGAAGTGGTCTTTATGAATATTGTCACCAAGATGATGTCCATATCACATCACACAGAACATTGAAACTTGGTTTTGCGGGATTATTTCAAGAACTATTAAAGGCAAATAAAAAAAAGGATTGTGAGATTGATTAATTCATGCGAAACTAAGGTCAAAATTGTATTCACTTTAAAATTCCACTACTCAAAAATAGAAGACATTTTTTTATTCTTTGCGTTCTACTATTGTATCACACACCGTTGTTTTAATTTTTACAGTATATACATATAAATAAAACTGAAGTGTCTGTTTGTAAATCCTTTTTCTTTTCTTTTGCTTTTGCTTTTCACTAAATGCATATGAAAATATATACGGTACTGACTTAAAAAAACATATTTCTAAATTTGTCTGTCTATTTGTAACGAGTAGTCTCTGAAGTGGCTGGACCGAATTTTACGGAACGGGAGTATGTGATACTACTAGGAGTAACTTAGGCTGCTTTTCTTCGTTAAGGTTCTGTGGATAAAATCCAACCATGAATGGCGTTACGCTTCGGTGTAAGAGGCGGCCCGCAAGATAAGCACGCCGGTGTCCCGTCACGCCCCAAGCACGTGGTTCCATCACTTACACGTTACTCGGAGCCGTAATGTAGTTTCAGACTATTTGATAACTCCGACAAAAACACACTTACACTTCGAATAGACTTTTTATTTATACGTCCCAAGTTTTTGAATGAAAGTTTGATTCGTTTTTATGTGAATAAGAGTCCTTTTGTCGTTTCAATAAAAATAAACAAATTGCTTTTTATTGAGTCGTTTTACTAACTTTGGAAAGGGAGGTTTTTTCAACTGGTTTTTGTTTGTATATTTTTATAATTAGCGCAAGAATAAAGTGTATTTTTCGAAATCAATGGATTGTCGATGTCTGGAAACAAGCCATTCCCAGCCGCGTTACTCACTAAGGTTTCTCATCGTTGAACTCGACGACGAATGTTGGTTTCAAACATAAGAAATTGATACATAGTACATAGATGATAAGGTTCAATTTATAATAGATAAAAAAATATGCTCACGCCATCCCAGAAGGGTCCCCGAAGGGTTAAGCAGAGGTGTTGTAACAAAAGCCACATTTCACCGAATATGATCAAATGCCAACGTGACAGGTGGTGAGTCTATCGCCGTCTCAGGCAATATACATACGTCTTTGAATTACTTCTCAGAAATATGCAGGTTTCCTCACGATGTTTTCCTTCACCGTAAAGCACGTGGTGTGAAATCACTGTACATAAGTTTTTTAGAAAAACTCATTGGTACGGGCCCCGCTGGGATTCGAACTTGCGTCGCTTGCGTAGCAGGCGGCTGCTCTAACCCCGAGGCCACCACGGCTCATCGTTTTTGTTTGTATATATTTATAATTATGGTTAGTGAGAGAGAAGTAATGAAAAAAGTTTATTTTTCGAAATCAATGGATTGTCGATGTTTGGGTTCAAGCCATTCACAGCCGCGTTACTCACTAAGGCATCTCAATGTTGATTTCAATCATAAGAAATTGATACATAATACATAGAAGATAAGCTTCAATTTCTTTTCTTTAAAACCTGCACTCGAAGACGAGTGCACCGCTGAGAAATCCTTAGTGAATAACGTGGCAGAAGGGTCTCCTGAGTAAGATATTAGCACAGCGAGTCCATTCTTTTAAGGATCATGATTATGTTAGTCAAGCTTTAAATTTAAAAATATAAAAATACGGTTGATATGAAAAACACCTTTTTTTAAGTTGGTTAATGAAACAAATAAAATATTGTTGTACGTGATACTTTAATCATACAGTTCGTTCAAAAATAAATTTAATATCCATTTTTTAAAACCAATTTTTATTATTATAATATAATTCTGAATAAATAACATTTAACTACATTGCATTTACGGACAGTCTATGAAATTGGAATACAAATTGCTTTTGGAGTATTTCAAACGCAGACATTTTGAGAGTGAATTCTTTACAATAATAAATTACCTGCCAGTATCAACCTCTTCATGGAAACGCAAAGTGTAAAGTTTATATAAGGACGTGACGATTATTATTTATAGGCCTTAAGGCCAACTATGACATAAGCAGCGCTCATTAAAAACTTCTGAGCTTTGACTCAGAAATTCTTAATACGCTCTCCTAAAACCGATTGTCAAATTTATTGTGAGAAGCAAGAAGGTCCACCTACTTATTACTGGCCATCTATATTAAGAATAAGAAATATTTCACATCATTATCTCCTTATCCCATACATTGCTGATCACCTGATTTTTATACGAAGCGACTGGCATCTGACCTCCGTAACCTCTTATTAAGAGGAATCGGTAATCTCGGTTGAAACAGATGTCGGACTCTCTTTAGCCTGCGACTGGCTTGTAACATACATATGCTCACGCCTGTATTCCCCGAAGGAGTAGGCAGAGGTGTTGTTATCACAACACCCACTTTTCACCGAATTTGATTAAGTGCCAACGTGACAGATGATGAATCTATCGCCGTCTCAGGCACTTTTTTGAATTACTTCTCAGAAATATGCAGGTTTCCTCACGATGTTTTCCTTCACCGTAAAGCACGTGGTGTGAAATCACTGTACATAAGTTTCTTTAGAAAAACTTATTGGTACAGGCCCCGTTGGAATTCGAACTTGCGTCGCTTACGTAGCAGGCGACTGCTCTAACCCCGAGGCCACCACGGCTCTCTTGACTTGTAACGATTGTCAAAAATGCCAAATATGTCAAATATCGAATTATTTTAGATTGTTATTTGTTTTTTCTGCTCTATTATTATTGCTATCGAATTCATTCATATTGGTCTTGTAAATCTCCTTGTTGCTATTGTATTGTGTAAATATAACATTATTATTGTAAGTTAGCCCAATTTTATTGATATTTACGAATTGAAGAAAACATGGCATGAATAAACTTAGAGTTTACTCACCGATGACGGTAGGCCCCCGTAGTATAAACCCTTTTGCCATCATAGTTTCAATGTGTGACAGCGACAGACTTATGCACGTCTTATACACCCGTCTCATAATTGCAGCCATATAATGCAACCTCAGGGTAGTCTTGTGTGTAGGAGAAGCTTACTATTGCGCATGTCATTCGATAAGCAACCATAATCAAGACAGTACTTGGATGGGTGACCGCCCGAGTACCCTCCGTGCCTCGGAGAGAGCGATAAGCCGTCTGTCACAGTTGTCAATTTACCATCTTTGGCAATCGTTACTGAAACTACTTGACCGATTTGAAAAATATTTCAGCGGATAGCTACATCACCAGCGAGTAACATAAGGTATATTTTATCCCCCTACTCCCACGGGAACGGTAACTACGTGGGTGAAACCGCATGACGTCCGCTAGTAGCTTTGTAAAATGAAAGCGTTCCATAATTCGTTAGTTCTCTTCAGATCAGAAGCACGCTTAACAATTCTCAGAAAATCCTTCACTAACAATTTCTTCGTTAATGGTATAGAATAACGCTTCGAACTATCGCTAAAGTAAACAATTCTTGATACAGTTCAAAGTACACTTGTGACAAAGCAAAGGATGCTGACTTTCGTCGCAAGAAAAGTCTTGATACTCGCCGCCCGGTAATTGTTTTCAATTCGTGTTCGCTTTTTGCTATTGTCCGATGAGCAATTTCATGGAACACGGCACTTTTTAAAAGAAATTCGTCTTTTGTAAGTTCGCAGGTTTATTTTTTTGCTTTTTTTTCACGTTTGAAAAGAGGCCCCAGTACCAGTAAGCTTACTACAGTATGTAATTTAGACAAACTCACACAGACGCACGCGTTGCGTATGCGTTATTTACGTGTTTGCAGGCATTTTCAACAAAAAAAAAATGTACATTATTTTGACAGAATATGAAGAGTAAATATTATATATCACGACATCCCCGAAGGGTGTATTCCCTGAAGGGGTAAGCAGAGGTGTTGTAACAAAAACATCCACATATCACCGAATTTGATTAAGTGCCAACGTGACAGATGGTGAGTCCATCGCCGTCTCAGGAACTATACATACGTCTTTGAATTACTTCTCAGACATATGCACGTTTCCTCGCGATGTTTTCCTTCACCGTAAAGCACGTGGTGTGAAATCACCGCACCTAAGTGTTTGAGAAAAACATTGGTACAGGCCCTACTGAGATTCAAACTTGCGTCGCTTGCGTAGCAGGCGACTGCTCGAGCCCCAAGGCTACCACGGCTCATCGTCCTTAATAGTGTTAACTAGCGATAATTTATTGCAATGGAAGTAAGGACAAAATGATAGATTTGTTACTTTAATGACAGATGCATAAAATATTGCAAACGGCCTAAAGCGATAGCGTAGTACTTACTTGTATGCACATTAAATCACGCGCTTACTTTAATTATTATTATGTAGATAGGATGGCATCTCTACAATATATCAAAATTAATAAATATCAAACTGAGTTTTCATTTCATGAAGCAATAATATTTCAACCGTTAAAATATTAACTGCGCCGATGGAAACGCCAAAATGAAATAAAATGTTCCAGAATTAAACTCAAAACGCGACAGAACCAGTGGGTTGCCAAACAAAAAAATCTAAAGCAAATCGGAAATGAAAAGCTGTAAATAATACAAACAGGCAGTTGTAGTCGCGTTATAAATTTAATTATGGCAACATTCAGTGGGTCGTAAAGAATACGGCGTGAATGGCAACCTCTTGTTTTGAATAAACAAGAAAAGTTTGGAGGGGACGCCTCAGCTGGGGCTATGAAACGCAATTTGTATTATTACGTCTGGCCACTAAATATGGCCAGTTTCAGTGTTAATCATAATAAAGTTGGCTATAGACTGAGAATATTACTATGAAGATGATTCATAACTCTGAATCACTAACGTGGTAATTGATTATTCAACATTATTTAGCTTAGAAAATAGTTGAGGCATATCATATCGTAGCATTAAGTTATAGCATATATGCTCACGCCTGTATTCTCCGAAGGGGTAGGCAGAGGTGTTGTAATGCAACACCCACTTTTCAGCGAAGATGATTAATGCCAACGTGACAGAGTGAGTCTATCGCCGTATCATGTACTTTACATACGTCCTTGAATTACTTCTCAGACATATGCAGATTTCTTCACGATATTTGCCTTCACCGTAAAGCACGTGTCTTTAGTAAAATCATTACTAGAGCCTAGCTGTTAATTTTGTATTATTAAATATTTATAATATCTATGCAAAGAGTAATTCCCGAAATCTGACCAGGTTATTTTCAGTAACAGCAACCTTCCGAACCTGGCACTAGCATATATAATTCTGAGAAATCATGTCATTCTGATGATTTTAAAGTCTATTTCAATCACTGATATCTACCTTTTCTATCAACATCACAGCTTCAATTCAAGAGATAAATTCTGGACCTTCATCTCCCTGGCCTTATCCCATACATTTTTGGGATCGGTACTTGATTCAACCCGATGCGGCTGATCACCTGATTAACATGCGAAGCGACTGCCATCTGACCTTCGCAACCCCTTTAACGAGGAAAATCTGTGATCTGGGTTAAACCAGTTGTCAGACTTTTTAGGCCTCCGACTGACCTGTAACGATTTCCAAAGATGATAAATTGGAAAATGTAACGCATCATGCCATAAAAACAAGCGACCTTTAAGCCATGTAACGCAGATTGTAATCTGTAATCGGTACAAACGACGAACGTGTCAATTCCCTTTCCGCACATTTTAATCGCTGTAAACATTCCCCGGGGTTTCTGCTTGTTAAGCATAAAAAGCGCTTTTTCACGTTACCTTTTGTAAACGTTCCAGTGAATGCAATCTTCCAGCGAATAACAGACAACTGGCTATTGTAAAACGTTTTGCGAAGCTCGTACACGCGAAAAACGCAATGTAAATAAGATTATGGCCCGCTCTATATGCGTCGTGGTGCATTATATTTCCAGTCACGGGTTTTTTGTTTGGAAAAACCGCTTAATTCCTTTGACAAGTTTACTTTGTTTTTTATGCACGGTATTTTGTACTGCCTATTCTTTTTTGGGCCTCAAGGTTTTTACATACAAATTAGTAAAGTTAAACCGAATATTAACTCAGGGTATAGATATGCTTATGTTTCCTTATCATCATATATATTGCTAGTCCGTCTGTCACGTTAGAACCTGGGGGTCTGCTCTCTTTCTCTGAAAATAGTATCGTTTTGTTCTTATCAAACTACAATTTTCCTCTTTTTATTTTTACTATAAAATTTATTCTAATATATTATATATTTTTGTATATGAATATCAATATAACAGTTTATTTAGTTAAAATTAAGTGTGAAGCAATCTGATAGCAGATTGTAGGCATTAAATTATTTTTTATTAATTAAATTATTTGAATTTACTTAAAGCAATAGTAAATAGCTGTACTCAAGCTCGCTTGCCATTTAATAAATATAACAAGAAAACAAGTAATTTGAGACTATAAAAACTACAAAAAAAATTCTAGCGGAACGCATTGCCAAAAAAGTTGCAAGTTTGCGAACTTTGTACCGAAAAAAATAGGTCCCCTGATTAACGGAAAACATAATATGCAATGTATAAACGGGACCAAACTATTATCGTTTTAAGCTCTGAGTATTTAGGAACTTCTTAAATTTGACGTTTATTTTTGCTATCATAAAATGACCGCGGACAGAAGTTCTTCATACGCGCTGCTTATAACAATCATAATAAGCCCCTACCCTATAAAGAATTGAAAACATTCACGTAGCAATCGACCAATAATTGAGTTAAGTCACACATTGTTAATTCCGAAAACGAACACGTAAATGTACTCTATTAAATGACGGCAATGGGCACTGAATACAGTGTTTTGGTCCCAATAGCGACCCAATACAGCGCCGGTTTATTTAAATGTAACTCGACATCATGTACCGTGCACCGTTGAACCTAACTGTTAGTACAGACTATAATCTGTATTTTAATAAATTTTATTTTATACAACAGGTGTACATACAAGCGCACATTCCACCTGCTGGGTCACACTAAGGGCAAAACCGGCGTGATACTTTTTAAAAATAAAGCACTACGGAATCTAGGAATAGTATACATACATATAACACGTCTGTATTCCCCGAAGGGGTAGTCAGCAGTATTGTAATAACAACACCCACTTTACACCTAGCGTGATTAAGTGCCAACGTGATAGATAGTGAGCCTATCGTTTATACATACGTCTTTGACTTACTTTTCAGACATATGCAGGTTTCCTCACGATGTTTTCCTTCATCGTAAAGCACGTGGAGTGAAATCACTGCACTTAAGTTTTTAGAAAAACTCATTAGTACAGGCCACGCTGACTCACACACACAGACGCGCGCATCTACGAGATTAATTGGAAATGAAATACATCTATGATAAAAATCTTATTATTGTTTGTTGTGATCCGTGATATACTAGACTAATAACATAGGCATTTCTTAGAAAAATATGCGTTTTTGTCATAAATTGAGTCTGAAACGGGTGAAACCGCAGGGCACAGGTAGCATGTTTATTAACATAAATTTAAAAGCCTTCCGAACCCGGTGTTGGAATTTAAAATCCAGTTTAATCATGTTATTCTGACAATTTGAAAGTACTTTAGTACCAGTATTTAGTTGAAATGTAATGAAATACATAAATTTTGAATTTAAGAATAAACAAAAAAAATACAATATTTTTGCCTACCACATGTTCAAGTTCAAGTTCAAAAGTTTTTTATTTGATTAGACTTTCTTACAAAGTAATTTCAAGTCGTCAGAAGGACACAAAAATACATTATACATGATTATAAATGTTACCACCGGGTTTGGAAGGTTGCCATTGTTGAGAAGAAGCTCAACAATTACTCTTTGAAATAAATATTATATGATATTATTGGTTACAGTATTTATATCTCATGGATAGAATTTTAGCTAAAAATATGTAATTAAACAAATTATATGCAGCAATCCAACCTTTTTCTGCCCTAGAGGCTTTCAGATTAATTAAATGACTGCGATCAATGAACGCTTTTAACCCAACTAGTCGAACTAATATACTAATATAATAATTGTTCGAATTTTTGATGACATTACGGTTTCTACATTCATTAGTCGACTTTTGGTTGGAAACTGAAATAAAATAGGAGGATTTTATTTTCAGCTTGAATAGTTTTCCTAAAACGGCAATGATTGCTCGCTAGTCTGATGGTTGCCAGACCACGAGGTCTTGAGTTCGATCTCGTAACTAACGATAGCAGCTCAGAGATTAGGGACTGGTTAATAGCAATAAGTTCGCCCCCTATACATGGGGCTTAAATATAACTGTCTAAATGTGGGTGTTCTTTAAGCGCACGTCTGCCTACCCCTTCGGGCAATACAGGCATATTATAATTGAGTGAAGTATAAATACGTAAATACAAAATGCATGCTATTACATAATACTCAATACAAATTTCTGAAATACTCAATGATTTTAAATTATTAATTCGTAAGTACTAATAGTAAAATATAGCCTTTGCTAAGTACAGTTGAAGTTGCTACGGGGTATGTCCTATATATACATTCCAGCAACGATGATGGGCCTAATTTCTGTTGACATCTGACATCTTGCGAGACCTGTGACTACCCCACAGTGGACGTTTTTAAGTAGACGTGAAAATCATGAAACTATGAATATAAGCTTTACAAGTGAAGAATATAGGGATAAACCGTGTTAAAATGTCACACTCACACATATCCACGAGATTATAAACAGAACCGCAGAAGAGTCAATAAATGCTTTGCCGCTATTTTTAAAAGTTCAAAACGTCAAATGTACATACATACATACATATGCTCACGCCTGTATTTCCCGAAGGGGTAGGCAGAGGTGTTGTTATCACAACACCCACTTTTCACCGAATTTGATTAAGTGCCAACGTGACAGATGGTGAGTCCATCGCCGTCTCAGGCACTATACATACGACTTTGAATTACTTCTCAGAAATATGCAGGTTTCCTCACGATGTTTTCCTTCACCGTAAAGCACGTGGTGTGAAATCACTGTACATAAGTTTTTTTTAGAAAAAGTCATTGGTACAGGCCCCGTGACAAATGTACATGTTTATTTTTAACAGTAATCAAATATATTTTCTAATATTTAAGATGGGCAACCCTCGCGTTCAGTGAATCAAACGTTTTTAATTCAATAAATAAGCTTAGATTTCTTACTGCCAAAACTATAATTGTTCAACATTAATATTGGAATTTGCGTTCAAATATTCAAATCGCATTCACTTTTTCCTCTGGCTTCCCCGAACGCGTGCCCCGCAATGATTTCCATACAAAGAGTCAATTCAAAATAGTTTCCGAAGTTATAAAAGAGAGGAAGCGGTTTATGCCACGAAATATTTTCACCGACGAATTTTCGACAAAAAGTTTAAAGCTCTATAAAAATTCGCCGAATAACATTCGATAGACACGCGAAATGGGGGTTGAACTCGATAAACGGGTCCTTGCCTTAACAAAAGGTAAGGGAAAAGATAAAGATCCTGTTAGTGAGAAGGTCCGAAAGGTATTGTTACTGAAGCTAAAATCCCTGTTTAACCTCCTGGAAGATTTAGTGACGTATAACCTGTTAGCTCTGCCTTAACGTTGCTCACAAAATTTGGAGCTCATTTAGAATCTAAAGGAAAAGTAATTGCACGTTTTCCTTCTTCAGAAAGTCACCTTCGATTTTTATATCCTTAACGTCTATGTACGAGTACCTACTATTATAAAACTGTAAGCGAGGTAGTCGCAGCGAAGATTTTTTATCTATACATAAAAATGAAATTGAGTGTCCGTTTGTAATTCCAAAATAACAGCTTTTTACTAAATGCATAAGAAAGTATATTATACGATACTGACATAATTTTTTTTTTAAATGTCTGTTTATCTCCCGGTAATCTCTGAAACGGGTCAGCCGATTTTAGCGGGACTTTCACTGGCAGATAGCAAATTTTACAAGGAGTAACTTTAGCTACTTTTATTTAAACATTAGGGTTCTGCGGATCACCCATGAAATTAACTCTACGCAGGTAAAATCCGCAAGGCAAAGCCAGTGTTCAGTAATATTTATTGAAATTTGATTTATTTTGGTTTTGCAATGTACAACCGAACTATCATGACAATATGCTATATAATATAGTATATGGTAACAATGCATGACGTCATAACACAGGAGTCATACATGAGATCGTCTTAATAACGAAATAATGCATTTCCATTTAGTGTATGCAGCTTGGACTGTATAAGTAATAAGCTGGAAACATGGTAACGTCAAAAGCACAAAGCTTAGCAACTAAGTCTCAATACTAACTACAATATTGGAAACAGTTTCAGATTCTCGGTAGGCTATATCACCTTTTGCATCTACTGAGAATTTCTGAAAACAAGCGATTCAAGTATTCTTTGAAGAAGTGAATTAAGCTAAGTATATTCGAGAAATTCTCGAGTTCATTGAACACTTGAAGATGTTGTTGATTGATATTCCTTTACTGGAGGAGTTCGTGGCACAGTTGCTATTGCGCATATCTTTCGATCAGCGAAGTTAAGCAACCCTAACCCTACCCAGTAATTGGATGGGTGAACGCCCGAGTTCCTTCCGTGCCTCGGAGAGCACGTTAAGCCGTCGGTCCCGGTTGCCATTTTATCATCTTTGGCATGGTTACAGGTCGGTCATGTGATCAACCACATAGCATTGAATAAAGTGCCGACCCCAACAATATTTTCAAAGATATTTTCTCAAAAGTCATCATTGTGCAAGTGGTTCCCGAGTTCAATCACCGGATCGGGCAAACTTTCATAGATTTTCCTGTAAAATCCCAGTATAATAGGAGGATTTTAATGCCCTGTTAATTAAAAATGACTCTTGCCCTATTACATAAGACCGAAACATAACTGACGAAATGCTATAAGTACTCTGCTGCCTACCTATTCAATACAGGCGTGAGATGTATGTATGTAATCAAAAACCCTTTGACAACATCACTGGCAATATCACTTGTAGATAATTCATGTAAGTAATGTAATATACGGAGCGTCCATAAACAAGGCACAAAGTATAAGAGCTGGTTCAAGCAGATCACGTATTATGAGAACTCTGAGGCAGAAATATAGCGTTGTTGGCTTCGAGGCTTTATGGCAACATATTTATTAGATATATTATTGTGAACCATATTTTTATTTTAAAGTTATAAGGGTGCTCTGATAAGCAATGTATATCTATCTCTATACAGATAAATAATATGGAAGTGTCTGTATGTAATTTCAAAATAACTGTTTTCACTAATTGCATGTGAAAGTATATACAGTACAGACTAAACAAAACAAAAGAATCGCACAACAATGATATTGACATTTTTATTTACAACAGGTTAATATGGTTTATTTTTATTTTTATTTTATTTGAAATATACATTTTGAACGGCCAGTAACCAATTACACAAAACGTAGCAATATTACACAATATATATACAGTACACAACACATTTAATTATATACACAGCATATTATAGCACAATCAAACATTCGCCTCAAAATACTCCAGACATGCCGACATGATCGTCTGCCATTCATCCGCAAACAAATCACACTCAGAGTTGGACTCCAAGGGAGCGTTGAGCGCAGAGAGAGTGCGAGGGACAGGAGAGTATGGTCGCAACTTAGTACGACCCGCCGATATCGAAAACAGCCTGTGTTTCCTAGCACGTGTGTAGTTGTCAGGCACAAATATTTTAGTCAGCTCTTTAAGTAATTGGTTACTACACTACATGTGTGTATGTACTATAATTTGTCTGAAATAAATGTTATTTATTCATTCATTCATAAGTAAAATACTACAAGTATAGGTTCTGCGATGTTGCGTAGTGATCAGCTGTAGGCCTAAAAAGGCCACTTTGGGAGATAATAGTGTGATCCGAATATGATTCATCATCGAAATGACAAAATAGTCACTTAGGTGCAATTTAAATTATGATTCACGAATGCTTTTGTTACAAATAGCATCATAAAAAGTTCATCATATCAGCCATAGGACGTCCACTGCTGAACATAGGCCTCTCCCAATGAACATAAAAAGTTAGTTAGGGATTAACATCTACAATTATTGTAATCATTTGTGAATCATTATATAAAACCTAAGTGACTATTTTGTCATTTCGATGATGAATCATATTCGGCTCACATAATGATTCTCCCAAAGTGCATGGAAATATTTTTGTACCGCCATTGTGGAATTTAACTACAACACCTATTATGCAGCTTAAGTAATAATGTACTGAAATCCGGCTTTTAGTAAATCAAGTATCTAAGTCTAGTCTTCAAAACAAAATATAATTTCAACTATGGAATTTTAAAAGCTTTTCATAATAGCCATATTATTTGATTTCGTTTTCATCCAGTGCTTCAAAGAGCTTTGTGATTAAAAATTACACACTCATTTATAAGGCATGTATAAACTTGTTAGCCGGATAAAGCCGTCTGTTGATTTTTACTCGAGTAATATTTAACTAGTCGGTTCTCTATAAACGCAGAATAATAGAATTACGTGTATACTTGTTGCTTATTGCTTTACATTATAATACGTAGCATTATTAGGAAACCTTATTAACATTTTAATACACATTTTTACTCACACACGCGTCAAACGAGCTGATATCCGGCCGCGTTATTCACTAAGATTTTTCAGCTTCCAACTCGACAGCGAGCGTTGGTTTTAATCATACGAAATTTATACATAATACATAGATAATAAGGCATCATTTTCATAAAATCGACAGTCAATGACGAGTATGACGAGTGATGAGAATTGTAGTGAATAACGCGGTATAGACATAGCCCAAGTCATAATGGGTATCACAAAAATACTCAGCCCAAAAAATGTCCACCATCTTGGATGATAATTTATAATTCCAATATGGTGGCATATTGGAATTATAATGACGTCACATAAAATGCATTGCCATCCAATAAGGTTGTTCACAACAGTTTAGTTCAACGGTTAAAGATTGATTCTGATTGAACTCATTTAAAATTCTGTTACATTGTAAAATTCTGTTATACTCAGAATAAAAGGTTGTAAATACGATGGGTCTCAAAGGGGTCAAAACTAAAAATTAAACGTTAAGATAGATAATTTTGATAATGGGGAATAAGAAAAATTTTATAAACTAATATTATATACAGGCAGCAATAAAATTAAAACCAATTACTTGTTTGAAACATCTAAGATCTTCAGCAAAACAGTCTAGACACCAGAGTAATAAATTAAAGTCTAAAATCTAGATTATTTTGAAGTACAAGCCTGCCAAATGGCGTTGTGTGCCGGGAACAATATCCTGGCTCGTATCGTATCAACAAAGTTGTTCATTTAACAGAGCAATTTAGAAATAGTTCAGTTTATAACGTTAGTCGTGTTATAGAGGAATTATTGCTTTGTATTTATAAAAATGTAATATAAGGAAGTATGCCACAAGTTTTCTCACCACGTTATTATCAAATTAACAAAGACTTCTTTGGTAATGTATATTCTACCAGATGGTAAAAGGGTATTGTAGCATATGTGAAATATGATGAATCCTTATCCGCTTGCATATTAACTACTCGCTGTGAGATGAAATATAAATGAAATGCAGGTATAATTGAATACGACAAGCTTTTTATATATTAGCACACAGTGGTTTAGTCACAATAAAAATCCGCCATGACACTTTCTTTTAAAAGAGAGAGAGAGAGAACAATATACTATCTATCCTACTCTTAATATTACATTGCACTGTCTTTATTTTAACACTGTGCCTCGCGGGTTCACCCGCGTTAAGTTAATTTTATGGGTGGGTTCGTTTCTTTCATCAGTATCATCAAAGAGCCGTGGTGGTCTTGAGGTTTGGGCAGTCGCCTGCTACGCAAGCGACGCAAGTTCGAATCCCAGAGGAGCCTTGTACCAATGAGTGCTTTATGGTGAAGGAAAACATCGTGAGGAAACCTGCATATTTCTGAGAAGTAATTCAATGACGTATGTAAAGTGTCTGAGACGGCGATGGACTCACCATCTGTCACGTTGGCACTTAATCATCTTCGGTGAAAAGTGGGTATTATGATTACAACACCTCTGCCTACCCCTTCGGGGAATACAGGCGTGAGAATATGTATGTATGTATGTATGTATCATCAGCTATCTGCCAGTTGGAATTTGTATGAAATAGGTCCAGCAGTTTCAGAGAAGCGGACAGTTAAAAAATTATGTTTTTTTAATGATGTACCTTATATACTTTCATATGCATTTTTTGAAAAGCTTTTTGGCATTAAAAACAGACTTTTCTTCAGTTTTATTTGACTACTAGCTGTGCCCCCCGGTTTCTCCCGAGTAGCCTTTATTCCACGGAACCTTAATTTAAGTAGAGTTTTTGTAACACCAGCCACTGAAAGTCCCATTACAATGGGTCCAACTCTTTCTGAGATTAGCCATAATAAATATACAGACAGACGGACGGACATGTAGACTAGATATCAAGAGAAAAAAATATAAAATTGATTTTAATTTGAGTTACGTATACAATTTGTAATTACAAACGGACACATCAATTTTATTTATCGGTACGGATTCCTACATAATTTCCCTCTTTAAAATAATAACAATTATTCACTTTCTACGTTAAGGATATTGCAGCTGTGGTAAATCGCTCTCCAGTGAAACATTGTTCAACTGCATCGTCAAGCAACGCTTTACTGCAACCCTAATATGCTTTAAACTGCTGTGTGCTATGTTCAACGTGTATTTATTGGGTACTTAGTTCCTATATGTTCCTTATCTTATCTTATCTTTTGTGGCATTATTGGGTCCGGTTGCCCGGAAGCACGTCGACCCTTGGGATCTTTTGTGCCGCCCTTGCCCTTTTGCTCTACGTACCTGACTCCTCAAATACTGCCTGAACAAGCCGGCAGATCTTGCCCATGGGGAATAGCTTGTAGTCCTCTGGTTTCGGATACGCCTTAACCAGTAGGTCCATTCGCCATCTGGCCAGTGCGTCGCAATTGCATATTAGGTGACTCGTGGTTTGGCTTCTGATTGACAGGCATATCCGACACTAGAGGACTAAAAGCTCTTCCCCATGGGCAAGATCTGCCGGCTTGTTCAGGGAGTATTTGAGGAGTCAGGTACTTAGAGTATATGGGCAAGGGCGGCACAAAAGATCCCAAGGATCGACGTGTTTCCGGGCAACCGGGCCCAATACTGCCACAACTAAGATGAGATAATATACAATAAGTTCGAAGATATACGTGAAGACCGCGATTAATGTCTTATTATATATATTTTTTGAAAATCCCGCTTTGATTATCATTTATTTCGTAGCACCTCACGTATATTTGTAGCACACGTTATTGACGTGACAATAATTATTTTTATATTTTAAGTATATTCTTACAATAAATAAAAAATAATAAATGGATGTTGCGTAATATGACGATTTTATAAATTACAAATCACTCATAACCCTTTAAAATCATATCAGCGCTCCCAAATGTATTATACAGGCGTGATTATATGTATATACATTGTGTTTACTTTCATGGGTGTCTATATACCAATAAATAAAATTGAAGTGAAATACTATTATGTTGGTATTGCAAACAGTCAGTTCTATTATATTTTTCTGCATGTTAGATAGTGACCCCATATAACCTTACCTATAAATTTGCAGGAATACTAGTGTATAATAGGTAAGGTAGTGTCAAATGTACAATTATTCGGCTGCGATTTTCTATAACACTTTTAAACCAACAATACAGTCCGTTCCAAAACAAAACAACTTAAGTTTAAATAAATACCAGAGGCAATAGTAAGTTTATTTCCAGTGTCATATACACTGGACGCCGGACCAAGTATTAGATACGTGTTCTAGCAGTTATGAACTGAGTATTATGAAACTTTCCACACTTTCCTAGAAGCTTATAATATCTAGTTCAGATATTGTTTAAGTGTTGAAGGAAGTGAAAGAGGTAGATCGACTATTCATTAAATGTTGAGTGGGTTTGACACATTATACGTATTTGCCTCTAAAGCCTCCACAATAATAGATGTATTGATACAGATAAAAAGAGTCTGTTGAAATAACAGCTTTTTCACTGAATTTTTCAATGTAAATTAAAGTATATATGAAGTATCTCGGGTAGGTGCTACCGTGAGGCACTGAGCCTACGCGACCCGATCGAGCGTCGCCTTCCCCTGCATATACCGAGCAATCCCGAGCAAACCGCCTAAAACCGGCCGACCTATTAACTATATTATACAGTGAGAAATTTGGTATCAATCTGTTTCGGCTAATCTCGGAAATGTCTGGACTGATTTTAATGATACTTTTACTGTTACCTGAATAGCTGAAATGGTGAAAACTGATGTTAAAATATTTAGACAAACTTATTGGTACAGGTCCCGCTGGGATTCGAACTTGCGTCGCTTGCCTCAAACCACGACCTTTGTATCAATGAACATACATATGCTCACGCCTGTATTCCCCGAAGGGGTAGGCAGAGGTGTTGCAATCACAACACCCACTTTTCACCGAAGATGATTAAGTGGCAACGTGACAGATGGTGAGTCCATCGTCATCGCTTTACTTTACATACGTCATTGAATTACTTTGCAGAAATATGCAGGTTTCCTCACGATGTTTTCCTTCACCGTAAAGCACGTGGTGTGAAATCACTGTACATAAGTTTTTTAGAAAAACTCATTGGTACAGGCCCCGCTGGGATTCGAACTTGCGTCGATTGCGTAGCAGGCGACTGCTCAAACCTCAAGGCCACCACGGCTCTTGTATCAATGTATTTTTGTAAAAGCCACACGAGCAGATTATTTCCGCATCCAAGTCACATAGCGCGATGTTTACTTCATTCAATGCCTCCAACTTTCCGCTCCATAAACCAGGCGTTGACTCTCCAACAATTTATACCTCAAACTAGCGGTGCGTAGTTGTGAGATGTTTCAGCAATCGAAATAATCAGAGTCAGTCATATAAACAATCGGCTCGTCCTGTCGAAGAATAATCGAGAGGTACTTTGATTGTTTCAATTTTTTTTATGCAATACGAGTCGCATCGAATACTCCAGCTTGATCTACAGCCTAGCAAGCATCTAGCCGGATGGAATCGATCGTTGGCCGACGCGATACAACGCGTCGTGTTCGATGGGTGGCGATTACACGCGAGTCTTGCTCGTTACCATCGACTGCGATTGTTTTCAATCGCTATGCATTAAATTAAAATCAAAAGGTTTTATTCAACATAAGGGACACTTGGAACACTTACTGAACGTCATTTCGCTTTCGCTAACTTTTGTTGATTTATTACCGTTTCCAAATGCATGCCTGTCGTCATCAAATTTATATATGCTCACGGCATCCCAGAAGGGGGTAAGCAGAGGTGTTGTAACAACACCCACATTTCACCGAATATGATCAAGTGTCAACGTGACAGATGGTGAGTCTATCGCCGTCTCAGGCACTATACACACGTCTTTGAATTACTTCTCAGACATATGCAGGTTTCCTCACGATGTTTTCCTTCACCGTAAAGCACGTGGTGTGAAATAGCTGCACATAAGTTTTTTTAGAAAAACTCATTGGTACAGGCCCCGCTGGGATTCGAGCTTGCGTCGCTTGCGTAGCAGTCGCCTGCTACGCAAGCGCTAACCCCAAGACCACCACGGCACACACAAATTTATTTATTTATTTATTGTCAATTATAACGGTTACACCAATTAAAATAATTAACATGAAACATACAGGTATACGAAACAACTAGAAATACTATACAAGATTATTAAAGGCGGACTTAAAAGTATTATGAAATAGAGGACACCCTTGCAAACTGATCCTCGCAAAATTCCAGACACTGATACAATTTTGTTCCATTCTTCAGCAAACAGATCGTGAAACGTTTGAGCAATCGAAACAAGCGCGATTAAACTCCATCCTCCGCCATCGCGCATCGCTATCTAAACGTTTTCGAGTTACAAAATTAAATCCCCTTATCCAATACTCACCGTCAGACGAATCTTAGAAAATATGAAGAATATTGTTGGACGAAATAAAGGTTGGGTCAAAGTAACTTAGTCGAGCAAAGTTTATTTTTATCTGGCCCCGGTCGGACCCTCAGAAAACAAATTTCATGAATAAATTTTTCCTTTGTAAACAAATCGAGCAGGCCATATTAAATTAAGGCACCCTTGCGATGGAGAATGCAATAAAAAGACAAAATTTAGGCCAAAGTGTTTACACGTTGCTATTTTGGGGGACTGAAGACTTTTTTTACCCTTTTTCGTTAGTCGAGCAATCTTAGACAGTGTCAAATTGCGGTTCGTTTTCCATTCTACGGGTATTTTACCTCGGGGTTTATTTTGAGAGCTTGTCACTTTGGAACTCTTATGTTAGCGTACTTTACACTGTACTTTGGAAACAATTTGTACATTTTATACCAAGATTTTGTGATGTACATGAAAAGGATCTTTTTTCTTCTTTATAAGAAAATACGATGTCCTTCTATAAAGTAGTATGTAGGTTTCACCTGCAAGGTTCTATTCTCAGGAAAACTTGTTTTAATTCATGTTGAAATTCATATCAAATACTCAAATAATATTACATTTGCAGGGAAATCAAAACCTTCGAACTTCTCGTTTAGCTAGAACTATGAAACTGATAAATGAAGAAGTAGGAAAGAAAAATTGAGAAACTATTGCAGCACAAAAACGTACCCGAAACTATGAAGTAGTCTAATCTCGAAAACATTCACAAAAAACTTATTTGCAGTAATCAGACCGCAACCTACCCCTGGATATATATGACAAGAGCCGTGGTAGCCTTGGTGTTGGAGCAGTCGCCTGCTACACAAGCGACGCAAGTTAGAATCCCAGCGGGGCCTGTACCGATGAGATTTTCTAAAAACTTACATGCAGTGATTTTACACCACGTGATTTACGGTGAAGGAAAACATCGTCAGGAAACCTGCATATATCTGAGATTTAATTCAAAGACGTACGTATAATAAGACGGCGATAGACTCACCTTCTGTCACGTTGGCACTTAATCATTTTCTGTGAAAAGTAGGTGTTGTTATTACAGCACCTCTGCCTACCTCTTCAGAGAATACAGGCTGGCGCATTTGTATATATGACAACATTATTGCAACGGCAAAGATAAGTTTATTGATATAAATTTTTTACGAAGCCCTAAATGCGTTATCCTGAATCGTTGTACCTTGAATTTTATGATATTTTAAATGCCATTGTTGTTTGTTCATCACCTTGTAGTTCCTCTCCAGCTATTGAAGGTTGATCATCAGTTCAGTAAATGTCCTCCCTCCTTCCCCCTTCCTCAGCAGCCCTGCTTATGCCAGTCCACTCGCCAATATTGCATTCGCTCACCATCAATGTGATCATCATAAGCGAATTCCTATAAAATGCTTTTGAGTATAACAAAATATTATTTCGACGGTAAACAAAATACATATTCACACTTGTATTCCCCGAAGGGGTAGGCAGAGGTGTCGTTATCACAACACCCACTTTTCACCGAATTTGATTGAGTGCCAACGTGACAGATGGTGAGTCTATCGCCGTCTCAGGCACTATACATACGTCTTTGAATAACTTCTCAGACATATGCAGGTTTCCTCACGATGTTTTCCTTCATCGTAAAGCACGTGGTGTGAAATCACTGTACATAGGTTTTTTTTTTTAGAAAAACTCATTGGTACAGGCCCCGCTGGGATTCGAACTTGCGTCGCTTGCGTAGCAGACGACTGCTCAAACCCCGAGGCCACCACGGCTAAACAACAATACTATATAAATGGTAATATTACGCGTTGTGTTGCATTTTTGAAAGACCCTGCCTTTTTACTTCTAACGTTAAGTTACGTTAGAAGTAAGAAGCTATAAAAGATCTAGCCGGCACTTAAGAATAATCTAAGCGGATAAACTTAGTAGCATGTTCCATCCAATTTTACAGCACCCATGAAGCTTAAGGCGATGCTATCACCGTGGTTACGACTTTTACTAGAATATTTTATCTATATTTAGCTGTATAAATGAAATTTAAGTATCTGTTTGTAATTCCAAATTGGCAGATTTTTACTAAATGCATACGAAAGTATGTACGGTACTGATATAAACAAATCTGGCTGTCAGTCTAATCTCAGAAACGGCTGCACCGATTTAACGAGACATCCAGTGGCAGATAGCTAATGTTACAAAGAGTAATTTTGACTACTTTAATTAAAAAAAAACATAGTGACTCAATAGTCTTGTAATCGTAATCCTTTTGTGGAACACACGATCCGGGGTGCGATCCCGGGTCGCATAAAACGTGACAGATATACTCACCATCTGTCACGTTGACACTTCATCTTAGGTGAAAAGTGGATGTTGTTACTACAATACCTCTGCCTACCCATTCGGGGAATACAGACGTGGGCGTATGTATTTATATAAATGTTGTGTAACATAGGTTGTATAAATAGCTTCTTATTATATTTTGTCGTATTATTCGATACCAGACCTTATATTTATGATAATAGCGGTATTATTCTTGTCTTGTGTTTTCCCTTTAATTAAAGCGACCCTTTTAAACAATTAAATTATTAGACATAATAGGGTAGGTCAGTTGTAAGCCAAAAGCATCCTTTATTAAATTTCATTACTCGGTCACAGTTTACGAAGGGTTGTGGGCGTTACTCAAACATTTTACAACCCTTGGCTTGCACAAGAATAAATATTTAATGATTTTATTTATTTTATTATCCACTTTGAAGTGTTAATTGCTTGTTTATTTATTTTTTCTTGACATCTTAATTTGACGTCAACTTCAGTTGATGAAGCAGAGTAGAAGATAGAGGTTGCCTAAAATAGATTTAACTAAGCTACTAAGGTTAAAAGCCTAAGTTACTCCTTAACACATTAGATATTTGCCAGTAAACTTCCCGTTAAAATCGGGCCAGCCGTTCCGGAGATTAGCTGGAACATACAAACAGTCAGAGATGGATAAACATTTAAAAATTTCGGTCTATACCGTATATAGTTTCATATTAATTGGAATTACAATCAGAATCTTGAAGAAACTTCTTAAAATTGAATAATTCATGAGTAAACGTTGCTTTGTGCACCAATTTTAATAGTAAATTTGATGTTTTTATCGGGATTATGTAAACAAATAAAAACGAAAGATCGACTTACGAATATATTTTATTGTTCGAGCAGTTTATACAATAGTTTAAACATTTGAAGAGCTAACAAAAGATATATTCAATCAACACTATACCATATTATACAGACATAAGGTTGGTTCTTGATTGATATGTGCTGAAGTAACTAAGATATTACAATTCAGTGCCCCTAGTGAAAACGGATATAAGTCCGAATTCACCGATTTCCAATGAAACATACGAGAACCAATTTAAGTTATAGCTAGAAATAAAGATGTCACAAAAGTATAGTATCGGTTAAAAAGCAATTAAAATTATGGGTATTAAAATATAACATATATATGGATGCAGATAAGCAATAATGAGTCAACCCGCATAAACTTGGTTTTGAGAAAATGGCGTCTTAAGATGATTGTATACGTGATTTAAGATTTGTTTTATGACATAAATCCATTTTTTACGTACTTTTATGTTTCAGATGACTTTAAACACTTTTTTAGAATGTTAAATACGTGATGCATTATCAAAATATATCAAAACCTTTGAATTTGACTTTTTGTGGGTTGACACATTATTGCTTATCAGCATCCATATAATTAATTAGTTTTTCTATCAACATTTACGTACGGTAAAAAGTATTTTTTTTTAATTTAGATCCTTTTTCACTAGGGGCATAGAATTATTATGATATCGTTTAAATATGATTTCGTCATACAGTTTCAGAAAGAATATAAAGAGAATTCTACTGAAAAATTACACACAACAGACACTTTATTCACAAATATAAATTCTTGCGCATGTTTTTATTCACCTCGCGCTATACTCATAGCCAGAAAGATTATAATGCCCCTAGAATAGGTATTAAGATATTTTTAAGTTGATGATATCACTTGCGTATTTTCCTCATTTTGTATAGAAACACTATAAAGCGCCTCAAGCGGCGATTGTAGGAAGTTTTACGTTTCCATACAAAAAAGCGCAAAACTTTACGTCAAGCGACTAGTGAAACTAGTATCGGGACCTGAGGCCTTACCATGAGCTCTTATTGCCATGATAGTTTTACTCTTATAATAAAACAGATGTATCTGACGTGTATACATCTGTCACTGTGACACAACTGAACTATCATTGCAACAAAAGCTGATGGGTAAAGCTCCAAGTTTTCTCAAAACATTACAATACCATATTCATAGACTGAACAGAGACCCAACTCAAATGGATGGCATGAGCCGATAGCAGCAGATATTAATTTTATTTTAAAATCAGTTTAAACCGTTTATTTTAAAAAAACAATTACAACTGAGGAAAATATGCTCAGAATATTTGGTAAGTTATTTGTATCGGGAGCGCACTGCAATAAAGTATTTTGATTATTTTTCGTTATGCCACCAGAAACGAATCCAATGGCTAATTGAAAGCAAATTATGGTCGTCTACATAGACTAGTCAACAGATACCGATGCCGCCATGAGTTTTGAGCGCTCCGCTTTATGTACAGGGGGTCTACTTTCATCGTTATAGCAGTCACATCTTACTAACTACTTGGCTTCGACGATTAATTTCATACATACATATGCTCACGCCTGTATCCCATGGGGGTAGGCATACATACAGGCGTGACCATATGTATGTTTATTTCGATTTGACTGCCTCGTTGGTCTAGTGGCTAGTACGTTCGCCAGCCGATCACGAGGTCCCGGGTTCGACTCCCGGGTCGGGTAAAAAAAAAATTTTGGGTTTTTCTATCAAGAAATTCACAATAAAATGCCCGGAGTTTGGAAGCTGGCGGTGTATCCGACCCCGTGCCTCGGAAAGTACGTTGCACCGTTGGTCCTACGCCTGATCTCTCTCTGATCGTGTCGGATTGCCTCCCATCGGACTATGTGAGTGAGGCAATAAAGAGTGCACCTGTGTTAGCGCACACACTTGTGCACTATAATATCTCCTGCGCAAATGGCTGATCCTCGTTGAGATTAGCCGCCGTCACCGAAATTCGGTAAGAGATCATTATTATATTTCGATTGTTTATTTTTCGTGAATCGAGTCACAACTCTCCCAACTATTTTCGCTGAGAGCTCAAATCTTGTGATGACAACAGTACGTTAAACATCAACAGTTATGTACAGTACCTATTCTATGTACAGTCTTAAGTTGAAGATCTAAGTATATATAACACAATATATAAATATACTTGTAATAATAATGAACAAAGTCCTTGGTTTACAACCATCACTGGCTACACTAGGCTTCATTCCTCCTTCGGTTAGACCTGTGGATAAAAATGACAATGATTAATTAAGTTTAGGCCCTTGTAAGGGACTTATGGACGTCGACCATTTATAGAGATCACCGTTTGAACCATCCGCATCGGATCAGTCGTTTCTATAAATCGAATAATAATATCTCACACTCAGAACGATAGGGCCAAACTCCAAATTTTGCGAAAATTTGTTGCAGACTAAAAACGTATGCAAATTTTTTTTTCTATAAAATTTGTATTTTATTCGAAACAAGTAAAATAATTACTATAAAAGGTATTAATTCAAACTGGAAGTTCTATGAATGCTATTTGTAACGAAAATGAATTTTTGTATTGAGCCCCTATCGTTCTTAGAGTGCGATATGTGTATCATTCGATTTTTATTTAATTCTTTCGAACAAGTGAATTGATAACCTCTATTTTTAAAGTCAGTTCAATATAGAAAATAAAGCAATATCTCCAAATCCCCAAGGAATTATAAAAGCACAATACCTCCATCAATTTCCAGAAAGTCCCTTATGTAAATAAAATAGCGGCAAGAAAGGAGCCTTATTTATGGGGCATCCATTTCCGTCATACGTTGTTATCAAGTCATTTATTCATGAAAGTAATGACTTCAGGTGTAACGGATAGGCTTACTAAGTACTCACCGCCCACGCTTATTTCAGCAGACTGCGAGCTGGGGTATAATTTTATTTCTGAAACAAATAAAATTTATAACTAGTTGCTCCCCGTGGCTTCACCCGCGTACACTTAATGGCATGGGCTTATTTTACAGTAGCCAATCCTTTAGAAACAGCCTTTTTAGAGATTAACAGTAACAAAAAGCCGAGAGATTTTTTTTTATTTATAAATTTTATTTAAAAAAAAGAACAGCGGGGCACAGCTAATCTATAAATAAAATTGAAGTGTCTGTTTCAATGTCCAATAAAATAAAGATCCTCTACTTACTACAGGTAACGTCAGGAGTAATGAGCTCTGACTTTGTGCAGTACTTATTTTATATATCTGTCTATACGGCGTGACATAAAATACACGCGCAGTTTCCCCAACAAATTTCGACGGCTACTGTTTATTTTATTTATTTATTTTTATTTATACATGTATTAATTAGAACGGCTAAAAGCCAATTATACTAATTATACTGTTACTTACCATAAAGCCTCAGTGTCCCTTCACTCTTCCCCAATGAGTTGGTACTGACGCAGTTGTAAGTCCCGATGTCACTCCTAACAAACTCTTTGATCGTCATCTTCATGGCGACTTTGTATGACGATCGCTCTTCGCTTATTATGTATTTGGGCCTGCAAAATAAATGAAGTTTCACCAAAGTTACTGACAAACAAGCGTGTACTAATGCCTTTGTGTTTATACCTTAATGGTGGCTCACCAGGTCCTGGCGAGCTATGATTGCTAATAGCGAAAGTGTCAGTAGAGGCCATGCAAGGAAGAACCATGTCCAAATTACTTGTATTTTTCAGAAAGATCAAATTCGAAGCACTCGTGACCGAAGGAAGTGTATTAAGAGATGCATGAATGTGGATGAAGCGAAAAAAGTATATAAGGAACATGTGGCAAACGGTGGTCTCTGCCTACCCCCATGGGATGCAGGCTTGGGCATTATCATCTGCCAGGCCTTATCCCATACATTGTTGGGGTCGGCACTTGATTCAACCTGATGCGGCTGATCACCTGATTTTTATACGAAGCGACTGCCACTGCTACGAGGAAAATCTGTGATCTGGGTTAAACCAGTTGTCTGACTATTTTAGGCCTCCGACTAACCTGTAACGATTGCCAAAGATGATACATTGGCAACCGAGGCTGACGGCTTAACGTGCTCTCCGAGGCACGGCGGGAACTCGGGCGGTCACCCATCCACATACTGGCTAGGGCTAGGGTTGCTTAACTTCGCTGATCGAATGATATGCGCAATAGCAACTGTGCCACGAGCTCCCCCATTATGTATGTATGTATGTATGTCATGGTGACACCATTTTGGGCGATTATACAACATTTTGTTATTCTTATTTTCTTCGAGCAACTGCTATGAGATTATTAATTGACCGTGATACGACCGATACTGGTCTGGGACCCGATACGGTCTATTGTGACTTACCTTTTGAGTGATATGAGAACTGTGTCGAGTCAACTAGTCTCTATACCAGAAACAAACTAAAACGTTACCTTATTTGCAAATAGTGAGAATATGATAATTAGCGCTTAATGCACACAGTAATAATTATGACGTTCGACAGAAATCAAAGCTAGAACAATTCTCTTCGCTATTCACAAAGCAACATTGTTCAAATGGTACGTTTGAATAAGCTGCATCAATGACGGGGTAGTAATGAAGTGTTCATTCCAGCGAGATCGGCTCCGTTCGCCCCGATTGTCATGATCTATTGAAACAGGCCGGGTTATAACCGTAGCCTTGATAAGTGCTACTACTATCGGTGTTAATACTGGGTTAGATGGGGATTATAAAGTTTACCAGTAGGAGCTCGTGGCACAGTTGCTATTGCGCATATCATTCGATCAGCGAAGTTAAGTAACCCTACCCCTAGCCTGTATTTGGATGGGTGATCGCCCGAGTTCCCTCCGTGCCTAGGAGAGCACGTTAAGCCGTCGGTCCAGGTTGCCAGTTTATCATCTTTGGCAGTCGTTACAGGTCAGTCAGAGGCCTAAAATAGTCTGACAACTGGTTTAACCCAGAACACAGATTTCCCTCGTTAAAGGGGTTGCGAAGGTCAGATGGCAGTCGCTTCGTATAAAAATCATGGGATCAGCCACATCGGGTTAAATCAAGTACCGACCCCAACAGTGTATGAGATAAGGCCAGGGAGATGATAAAACTCACCAGTAGGAAAGCGTAAGCTAGCTCTTACTTGGTCAGAGGACCACTGCAGCCACAAATATTAATCTTAATAGATGCCGCGAGTTGCTATTGCGCATATCATTCGACCAGCGAAGTTCAGCAGCCCTAACCCAAGACAATAGTTGGGTGTTGGTGCCTCAGAGAGTACGTTAAGCCGTCGGTCCCACTTGCCAATTTAACATCTTTGGCAATCGTTACATGCCAGTCAGAGCCCTAAGTCTGGCAAGTGGTCTTCGTGAAAGGGGTGACGAAGGTCAGATGGCAGTTGCTTCGTATAAAAATCAGGTTGAATCAAGGGCCGACCCCAAAAATAAAGACTCCAAGGATAAAGCCACGGCAAAGAATAAGAAATGTCATGAGTATAAAATTTTATTTTATCACTCATTAGTGTTTGAGTGTTCACTATAATACCTTACCCTGATACTCAGATCTAGGTATTTGGTTGAAGGGTTGCCCGCTTCCTTCTATGATTGAGGAGGACAGTGGCTGGCATTCACGTCATACTTGTGAAAAGGTGCTATTTGTAGGGGCTGGTCATATCAAGCTTACCTATTGTACACTTTTTTATCGAAATTTGTATCCATGGGCATATTTTAGTGACACTTTTTCAATATTGTAAAATATTTTTAAAAGAGTTATAAAGTATTGGATATCTTGTCGCATTAATATAAGTTGAAGCAATCTTCTAAACCCGGAAATAAGCATTATTACAAGTGTCGTCACGAGTTAAATGCGCATTGTGAAAATAATGGGATAACTGGGGGCCAACTATAATCGTTTAAGCAGCGCGTATTAAGAACTTCTTAACTTATAGGTTTAATTACGGTACCAAATCTCAGAAGTTCTTGGTACGCTGTGCTGATGATGGTAGACCTCCTGCTCATGTATTTGTTCCCATTGCGAAACAAATATTCAATGCTACTTATTCTTTGTCTTTGGAGTAGAAAAATATGTTACCCATCAAGCAGCATCTCCCCTCTATTCTTCAGCCAGTAGTTGATTGTGTTGGGATATGCTTCCACTGTGCACTCCAACACCACGTCTGTTCCCAGTGGAGCCCCCAGCAGTTGGTTTGGGACCACCACTGTGGGTGGGACTGGAACAAGACGAA
Source organism: Watsonalla binaria (assembly GCA_929442735.1). NCBI lineage: Eukaryota > Metazoa > Arthropoda > Insecta > Lepidoptera > Drepanidae > Watsonalla > Watsonalla binaria. Next base: position 8,881,297 of record OV838932.1, read on the forward strand.
TGAACACGAAATCAAAATACACAATACAGTCTGCTTTCCCCTTCTGGGATGGCGTGAGTATATTTATTTCACGGCATCTCAGAACGGTCTCCGAAGGGGTAAACAGACGTGTTGTAATAACAACACCCACATTTCACCGAATATGATTAAGTGCCTACGTGACAGAGGGTGAGTCCATCGCCGTCTCAGGTACTATACATACGTTTTTGAATTACATCTCAGACATATGCAGGTTTCCTCACGATGTCTTCCTTCCTACGTAGCAGGCGACTGCTCAAACCAATCTAAAATAACTGGACCTTACCGTGACCTCTTATTGTCATGATAGTATAACTCTTATTATGAGACAGATGTATATGACGTGTATACATCTGTCACCGTCACACAGCTGAACTATCATTGCAATAAGAGCTCATGGTTGGGCCCATGAAAAGTAAAAAGTCTCACAGTTATGAAATATTAACACAGTGTTTAGTATTAGTATATAAGTAGGTCCCATTTGAAAAATAGCGAGACCTATTAGAATAAAATATGTTACACAGAATGGCGCTATTTATAAACGCTTGTTTGTGTTAGTTACTAAACTTTAACGAATTCGCTTGCAAAATCTATTCTATTCATATTATATATTCCAAATATTATCTGTCTGTTGGTCCCATACAACAATTCGTATTTAACAATTTTGCTGAATTGAAATAAATATTTGGCTCCAAGAACGGACTAGAAGTATTCGAAATAACGGACTTATTCGCAGGTAATAGCTATGCCACGAAAAATTTATCTTAAGTTGAGTGCTTATGCGACGTCTATAAAAACATCCCCGGAGTTCCCGTTTTATAACAAGGACTATAATCGTAAACAATGAGCTCGTAAAATTAACAACATATGGGGGAGCTCAAAAATTTTAAATATTAACATCTTATTTTATCTTGTTTAAACTCACGCTTTTCATATACTTTTCGTCCCATATGTGGTCAAGTGGTGTGAATTGTCGCCTGTTAATTCGAGGCAAATTTTTATCAATGCGGTCTTTCTCAATCAAATTGTCTCAAAGCGTAACGACTGTGACGTCAAATCCCGAACGTTTCTGTGAAGGAAAACATTTTAAACATCCAAGTGTAACATAAGAACTAGAAATGAGGAAAATATGCAGTCGATAGTCGACAACGAATGAGACGGCGACGGACTCACCATCTGTCATATTGACACCAAATCATCTTCTCTAAAAAAATTTTGTTGTGACCTCTGCTTACACATGAAGGTAAATAGGTACCTTTTTTTTACTTGTACTAATTTAACATAATTTTGTATAATATATCATTACATCATAATGAGTACTTAGCCTTCTCCTGAATACTTATCTAGAATAGTGATAGTGAATAATTGAAACACAGCCTTTTAATCAGCTTATAGAGGCCACGGCAGGCAATGACGGGGAAGAGTCAATTACACGCAAGGACGGCTTACAAGAGGGAGATCAATTCAGTTCCATCATGAATGAGATGCGGCACAAGTTGAGAACGATTTCGAAAGAAATTTTAAAGAAAGAGTGTTTTTCTTTTGAAAGAAAGAGTGTTTTTCTTTTGAAAGAAAGAGTGTTTTTCTTTTGAAAGAAAAACGAATAGACTTTTGACCTACACTGCAGTTTAATTATAGGATTTACAAGTAGTTAGAAATCTAAAATCGTTCAATATTACACACTCACACTCACACGCGCATTTTGATCCATTAAGCATGAAGGTGGTGAATCATAAAAAAAATTAAAAACACTATTTTATTTACTGTCAAAATAATGTGGATTTTAGGTTTGAAAATTTGAAATATGACGGATAAAACAGCGGATAAATCGTCACGATATGTCCATATGGATGTTGAAGATTTTTTATAGTCTTTATTACATACATATGCTCACGCCTGTATTCCCCGAAGGGGTAGGCAGAGGTGTTGTAATCACAACACCCACTTTTCACTGAAGTTGATTAAGTGACAAATGGTGAGTCCATCGCCGTCTCAGACACTTTACATATGTCATTGAATTACTTCTCAGAAATATGCAGGTTTCCCCACGATGTTTTCCTTCGCCGTAAAGCACGTGGTGTGAAATCACTGTACATAACTTTTTTAGAAAAACTCATTGGTACAGGCCCCGCTGGGATTCGAACTTGCGTCGCATACATAGCAGGCGACTGCTCAAACCTCAAGGCCACCACGGCTCGTTATATTCTTTATGTTTGCAAAATTGGTAGCCGTTGTATAACATGACATTTCCTACTATCCTCTCACATTTTACAACATATATTGTATTTATCTAATAAGGAATACTTGTGTTGAGAAAATTATTAGACAATCTTGAAATCACATAAGTAATGACGCAACGCATTAACCGTTTCAATTACCTGTAGTTCCACTGAGGAGTGGTGGGTCTACGGGGAAAAAACGCGGTGGGTCAAAAGCAGGGGGACCACGGGTAATATACCGATGTGACACCACTGTCATTACAACTATTCTGCTTATTTTCTCGTAGATGCTGGTGTCTGTGTGTGTGTGTGTCATTTGGATTGGTTCCTGACAGCCAATTGCTTTTTCAAATTCAAATTCAAATTAATATATAGAAATAGAGTAGACTGATGTATAGACATAGAAATTGAACGAAGTAACTTCTGTAAAAGAAAAATAATGCGCGTTGAGAGCACTGATATTTCATATTATGTTATATCATAGGTTGAGTAACCTCTAAACTATTACAACAAACCTTAAAAAATACAATCTTATAGCTAGAATATATTATTAAAAGGAGTCCCTGTAGGCAAAGTTCCGAAGATACTGGCAGCATTCCCCCTTTGAATGGCAAGACTAATTCTTTGACCGACGTAGCTCTTCGGTCTCCTGTGATGTCGACTAACCTTTTTGTTATTTCTTTAAAATAATTAGATGTTCTCGTTCCGTTATTTTTGAATAACATTAAATTAAGCCTGCCTCAGTTGCCAAATTTATCCAGTTTGCCAATCTAAATATAGATAGAAACTTAAAAATATTTAGTACTGGGATACTATTGTAAAATTACGCAAGGCAGGTTGCTTTGCGTAAATTTCTTAGTTCCTCTTCTTTGTCCAACATGGAATACTTTTTAACGCAGTCAACAGTTCTACATTTATTAAGATAACATTTCAAGTTCCATTAGGTTTTTATTGTTTGTTTTTTATTGTCTGGAGAAATGAAATGATGGAGGCAATTGTGCTTGGGAGATATCAAAAGCCTCTCCATCTATCAGGATTTTTAACATCGATCTTAAATGAAATTTTTATTTTGTTATACTACTTATCCACCCATATTTTTTATATTTTATAAAATTAACGTAAAAATCGCTCGAAGCTTGTGACTTGTTCCTTAGACAAAGCTACTCGTATGTACGTAGGCAGGAATAATCGTCTAATTGTGTAGGGGCAAAGGTGAGGGGTGAGCCGTTTATTTATTCTGAACCTTATTTGGAGAGTACATACGAGATAATGACTCCAATACAATAGAATACATAACTCAAATTGAGTTCTTTAGACGTCGAATGGATCAGTAAACGTAGTTCTCTTCTGGAGGGGGGTACACTTATAGTATACTCACAGTTGACAAGCAGCGTGATCCTCTTGCTAACTGCGGGCGGCACGTCGTTGGAGGCGATGCAGAGGAACGCACCCATCTGCCGCCGGTCCACGCGCCACAGTGACAGGGAGCTGCCCACGTAGCTCTCCACTGTCAATTTTGATTTAAAAAATAATGGCAGAATAACCTGACACGTACCTGCTATTTTTTAAAGGTCAACAAGAAATCGAATCTTGTTGAAGCAAAATTATAAAACTGATTGCATTGCGCTTAACAAGCTCAGTGAATGCAATTAGATCAGTGCAGTCAATATAGCTCCGTCGATATGTACGAAAACGTGCATAAAATAACTGTAACATTGTAATAAGTTTGCAAACTTTTCGTATTGAAATTTCTATTTAAAGTGCAGTTATCTTTTGACTATTACTGATATAGCAACCCTAAAAATGTTCTATAAAAACTTGCAAAACTCGATCCAGATTTTGGTAGACAAAACCTATTGTGTTATGTATAAACCAGATAGGTATGAATAGATCTTAAAGCAATGTATATCAAATAATGCACCAACAACTATTCTATATACAAAACATTAACGTACCCTGTGAGAGGGTCTAGAACTAAACTTGACGTTAACTGGGAAAATGTCCAGCTTCTTTTTCTGCCTGTTATTAGTTTTGATACCTCTAGCACCGAGCACAATGAAAGACAACTATGTCTAGCAGTTGACGGGATAAGGCTGTTTAATTTATTGATAACTATAGATAGCTGCGAACTACTTGAAAATGTATCCGTGAATAGTGAAAAGAAAAATAATCTCCAATTCACCTTTGTAAAACTCTCGACTCCCCACTCTCTTTAGCAGCATTGGTTCGTGGTCTTCCTTCCTCCACGTGACTTTGGGTGGTGGGTGGCCGGTCGCCTTGCATGTGAGCGTGACGTTGTCCAGCTCATGAGCTGACACGTCTGCTGACGTCTCCTCATTTATTATATCTGGAGGAACTAGAAATAAGAAATAGTTTTACGCGTCGTTAATTAAGACTGTTCTTTAGGGTTTCGCACCCAATAAAAGGGGGGTCCCTTTTTTTGAAAAAATATATTATACAATGTTTTTGTTTACAGTATTTATATCTCATGAATATAAGCCCATGGACACAGTTCGAATGCTCAATTGTCAAATATAATAACTAAAATATTACAAATATTTGTGAGCAAGGCTTCGCTGTCCAGACGGACAGGTTGTCTGTCCGTCTGTTCGTCCATCTGTCGCCAGTGGTAGTTAGACAATTGCGTCTTCAGCTTTTAAGGAAGGAATGCTAAGCTGCTGAGAATAAGCTCGTGTCTTGAAGGTTAACCTACCGGAAAGACCGTGATGATTGAGTGCTTTCTAAAATCTTAAAAGCAGTGATCACCTTGAATTGTGAGGAAAATCAACGAAGTATGTATTTGGTACGGAACCGGCGATGGTCTCACCATCTGTTACGTAATACTCTCCTCGGTGAACACTAGGTAGGTAATGTAAAACATCTGCCTAGTGTTTTTGGGAACACCCTGGATAGACATGAGCATTTTATTTAATTCAAGAAGTACTATATAAGATTATCTAAAACTTTCATAAACTGAATTCAGTAAAATCTATTTGATATAATATATTAATAATGAACTCGTATGCTTTAATAAGTGCAACCATATTGAACAGTGCCAAACCTCGCACTTGGCATCCAAACCCGCCATATTATTTTTATGAGTATTCGAGTATATCGAAGTGGCAACATTTATTTACATAAGCCAATGAACTGCACTGATACCAAATTGCGAAAAGTTGTAACACTCTTACGGCTGTTTTCAATAACTTATCAACATCTACAGTTATCTGTCAGAGTCGATCCATAAAAACCTTCAATTTCATTGTAATGTAAACTAACTATAACTTTGTATCACGCCTGTATTCCCCGAAGGGGTAGGCAGAGGTGTTGTAATCACAACACACACTTTTCACCGAAGATGATTAAGTGCCAACGTGACAGATGGTGAGTCCATCGCCGTCTCAGACACTTTACATACTTCATTGAATTACTTCTCAGAAATATGCAAGTTTCCCTCTTTCACGATGTTTTCCTTCACCGAAAAGCACGTGGTGTAAAATCAATGTACATAAGTTTTTTAGAAAAACTCATTAGTACAGGCCCCGCTGGGATTCGAACTTGCGTCGCTTGCATGGCAGGCGAATTGGAATGAAAGTCAGGAGTAAACGTTTTTCTTTTTTATCTTATGTAACCTAAATTACAGATGGATAGAATATAGAACGGCCGTAAGCCGTGTTGAGCGCTGAGTTAGTTAGTTCATAAATGTGGTTTGATTCATTAAAGTCACCTTAATTAAAATCTGACCGAATAAAAACGGTAAAACGGAAAAGTAGACCCATCGAATAAAACTTTACAGACATTTGTTAGTATTAAACGCTACAGTAATTATGTAAAAACTTCTTCCTTTTCCTAAGACTATCTGAATTGCAAATTGACCCAAATACCGTGTGATTTCATCTGCATTATATACTTACGAAATTTCTTCCTCTCGCCAAAGTTTTTCCACCTTCCTTCTAGGGAGACATAGTAAAAATCCAATATTGAAATCCATACTTCAGAACTTCAGAATTGAAAAAAAAATTACTTGGAACTAATTTGAACGGCGAACGATAAAAGTTGGCATCCACGGCACCACCTCGACCCCCACGCGGAGAAATAAAGCTAAGTTCCTTTAAGATGATTTATTTTTCTCAAGGAAAATACTCTTCTAACGTTCGACTCGTTTCATTGATATTGAGTTTTGTTCTAAGTTTTTCGTAAGTACTTTGAAATGTTTTGAAGGTTCCGTCCCCAGCTTTAATAAGCTTTGGACTCCCTATTTTTACTTTAAAAGAAATATTTCTTTCAAAGAAATTCAGACTTAAATTCCTTATTTGTAAAGTTCTTTATTTGGTTTATTGCCCTGTAATTTAGAAACGTCCTATTCTCCAATATAAGCTGCAGGTGTTGGCAATTTTCCCTTTTAATTTAAACGACTAAGACTATAATAAATACTTGAACGTTTTTAATTAAATACCTGAGTGTTTTTCATATTGACAAAGGGCTCCATGGTAAGTGTTAGGTACGTTTCATTGGCTCGGGGTCCCGGGAGTGTACAGGTAATAACCGATAATTTCCTTACAGTTGTGTTCTTACCAGCTCATTTGTATTGGAAAATATTTTCATACCAATTTTAAGGGGACGGTCCTGGCAAGTATTAGGCTTCTTTTATTTTAAATAAGAGCTGTGGTGGCCTCGGGGTTTGAACAGTCGCCTGCTACGCAAGCGACGCAAGTTCGAATCCCGGCGGGGCCTGTACCAATGAGTTTTTCTAAAAACTTATGTACAGTGATTTCTCACCACGTGCTTTACAGTAAAGGAAAACATCGTGAGAAAACCTGCATGTTTCTGAGAAGTAATTCAAAGACGTATGTATAGTGCCTGAGACGGCGATAGACTCACCATCTGTCACGTTGGCACTTAATCAAATTCGGTGAAAAGTGGGTGTTGTGATAACAACAGCTCTGCCTACCCCTTCGGGGAATATAGACGTGAGCATATGTATGTATTTATTTTAAATAATTAGAGTTACGAAAATAGAAATAAAGTCACCTATGAAACAAAGTGGGTGAAACAGCGGGTCACAGCAACTATTTAATAAAATGAAAGAGCTAGTAGATAATTACCATAGACATCGATGCAGCCATTCTGCCACTTCATGCTGGGCTGGGTGTTGATCTGGCACATGTAGCAGCCGCGGTCCTCGGCGCGCAGAGGCCGGATCCTCAACTGCCAGGTACCTGAGTCCACGCTTACTGAGTATCGTGGGCCCAAAACTACGCGCTCATGGAGAGAGAGGACTGTTTGGTCTTCTGCTCGTAACCAACCAACCTGTGGGACAATGAGATTACACTTCTAATGGGACTAACATTTTCTCTCTACCAGATGCGTTCAAGTCTGTCATGGAGACTACATTTAGAGTAATTGGAATAACCTACACAACATGAAGGAAATATTTTGCTTTTAACATGAATAGCAAGCTGTTCTATATTTATTTCGGAACACACCAAATTATACTTGAACCTTAAATGATTTTGTAAGCGTATTCATTCAGTGTTACATTGTGATGTTATTCTCGTAACAATTCAGTAACTTTGTTGCCAAATAATTCTGTGTTGTCAAATTAATTTCATTGATGTTCCAAAAGTCCATGATTCTGCAAGTTAAAGTTATCGTTAAAAGCTATAGTTTTTCATGACTTATCACGTTAATTTATATCGTAAAGTTTGGTCAACGCTCACAAGTGATAAGTCCAGAAAATCTCTTGCAAAGAGTTTCGCGAAAGTTGAAACTCATTACGCTTTTGTTCGATAATAAAATGCAAACATTGAATTTTCAAACTACGTTGGCTGTTTAAAATTATCCTGGATACCGTTCACCGATTAGAGCCAACTGCGAGACTTTTAATTGAATTCAAAGCTTGCAAGTATCATTGCATAGCAATCAGCTCTCGATACAACGGGAAATTGTGGACAATAGGAAAAACACGTTGCTATTGAACAGATGCAGTCGATTCCCTGTTGCATTCGTAATTTTCTGTTTGTTTTATGATTGTTTCTTCTCGACGCTGAGGATTTTCATAATAACTATGGTCGAGTGCTTTTGGTGGAGCATGCATCTCGGTACTAGCTTAAACAAGGGCTTATTTATATTTGATTTCTGTACAACATGACATTTGTGCATTGGAACTGTGTCCATAGGCTTATATATTTTTGTATTATAAAAAATACTATAATATTTTTGAAAAAAGTAATAACTGAGTTTCTAGTCAGGTTTCTTCTCAGTAAAAGCAACCTTCGGAACTTCCTTCTGACTATTTGAAAGAACTATGTGAGAAGTCTAATCAAATAAAGATATGTTTGAGTTTGATAGATGCAAGTTAACCAAATCGATTAGTTAAACATTATAATAATGATTAAATAGCGTTCGATTCCGTCTGGCTCTCATCCAGTTTATTCCCAAGAAACAATGTCGGTTTTCACTGTTCCAACATTGTAGAACACAATTTACATCTCATCCAGGGCATTAGTATTTAATTCGCAGACTGCACCAGGGCCGCAAGCACTTTGAATTTTAAACAACAGGATTAACCTAAACGAAGCAGGTCTTCGCTGTTGAAATTTACGAGAAAACTACACTGCGTTATTATTACTATCTATACAGAAACATCACTTAACGAGAGGTAGGGCATTGTAGTACTATGGATGAAAATTGGCAAAGACCTTTGATGAAGGTCGATACCTAGCTCATCTTAGAACAGTTATTCTTTAAGGTGAACGAAATTGAAAATCATCGTCTATGTTTTATGTTAAAATTTCCTATGATTGAAACCTATGCTCGATGTCGAGTTTGGCGCTGAGAAACACCTTATAGAATAACGCGGCAGCTTTTGCCACTTTAACCACCTAAAGACTGGATCATGGGCAAGGTTGCGAAATCATTTCCTTTGTCATGTATAGTATATGGCCCGCGATTATTATATTTTGACGGTCCAGAAGTATAAAGTAGATTCTTCTTAGTACAGTGCCTTCTACAATTCCCAACTGGAGGTTATAATTCTAAGAATGTCTTCTTAGAATGAGACCCTACTCTTTATATATTTTCTGGCCTTTATGTTAGTTGGCCCACAACTGGCCTAGATATCGTCCCTGGCCTTAATTCCATACATTGTTGGAGTCGGCACTTGATTCATCCCGATGCGGCTGATCACCTGATTTTTATAAGCGACTGCCGTCTAGTCTTCGGAACCCCTTTAACGAGGAAAATCTGTGATCTGGGTTAAACCAGTTGTCAGACAATTTTAGGCCTCCGACTGACCTGTAACGATTGCCAAAGATGATAAATTGGCAACCGGGACCGATGGCTTATCCCATCCAATTACTGGCTAGGGTTAGGGTTTTTTAACTTCGCTGATCGAATGATATGCGCAATAGCAACTGAGCCACGAGCTCTTCAACTGGACTAGATAATAAACAATATTTAATATGGACCAATATTTTATTCAAATTCTTAATAAATTCTTAGTTTACCAAAGCCATTAGCACAATATATCCTTAGGGCTAAAACACATTTTCGCAAAGACAATAGACCTAAGGGATGATTAAATAATAAATTGATTCATCAAGCACCCTGAGGCTTTCAGGGAACATTACAAGAAAGCACAAATATAATAATGTTAGGGGTACAAATGGGTGTTGTAATGAAAGACTCATGCATTAGCACCAACATAGAATCTGACGGTAATGATGTTATTTCTCAGATTAATTTCCACTAAATACAAGCGAGGGTTAATGGCGCGGATTATTGTGTGGAGCCTTCGGATTGTCTCGGGATGAAACATTGATCATTTGAAATTACGGTATTGTCGATAAATGTAGGTATTAAATAATTGGTGGTTTGAGTGGGTTATTATGTGATTCGCACGAATTGAACTGGCACGAAATGTGCCAATCGACGAGTTTAATTTCATTTATTTATTAATAATCCCTAGAATATAACGCACAGGCGGGCTAAATTCCATAGGCATCCGATTATAAGGTGATGATCATGGCAGATGTAAACATACTTGCGACTAAGTTCCGCCGGGTTGTACTAATGGTGAAGAAAAGTATTCTGCATTTTAAGAATAATAAATAGTCAGAGGTATTTATTACTTGACACGGCAAGGGTAGGACTCACCATCTGCCACTGTGTTATATGGCTAATCTTCGGTGAAGTGAGGAGATATTTTTATTAGATTTTTTTTAATTAGTTTCAAACATTGCATATTAAATAATTGCCAAAGGTTACTTTGTCAATTATTTATTTATTCCGAAAACTTGACCAATGTTTAAAACAAATTTTTGTTTTCTGTCCAGGGGGCCTACCATCATCCGTTTAAGCAGACCGTATTAAGAACTTCTAAGTTTTGACGTTTTATTTTGTGATATTAAAACTAACGTCAAAGCCAAGAAGTAAGTACGAGTAACACGTCACTACTGAGGGCCTACCATCATCGGTTTAAACAGAGCGTATCAACTTCTTAGCTTTGACATTCCATTTTTACCGTAAATTCAAACTTCGAAGCTGACAAATTCTTAATACGTGCTGATTAAACGATCATAGTTGGTCCCCTGTAACGACGATAGTAGGCCCCATGATCATTAGGCACAGCACTAAGAGATGTTTTTTTAGTAAAAAAAATACTTCTATATTTACTACGCAATTTGTTCAAGTCTATAAATTTAATCCAGTCTCATGCAAACATTTACAACAAATTAATAATTCATTCATCAAACATAATATTGAATTTAATAGATAGCGAATATAAACGGTATTTATGAAAACATTAATTAATGATACTTCGAGGTAGGGTGAGATAGCTACTTTGTAACACGAAATTAATGGATACTCAATATTAATTTTTGTCAAGGGCTTTATGCCTTGCAAGTAATAGCTATTTGAATTAACAATCAATCTAATAGTATAGTAATTAAGTTTTCTTTACATCTATATCTATCTATATTTTATACAGATAAATAAAATTGAAGTGTCTGTTTGAAATTCCTAAATAACAGCTTTTCACTGAATGCATATAAGGTACTGACTTACAATTATTCGTCTGTTTATTCCATCTAATCAGATGGCTGGACCGATATTAACGGGACTTTAACTGGCAGTAAGCCAATTTTACAAGGAGTTACTTAGAACGTTTATTTTAAAAAAACATTAAGGTTCCGCAGGTCACCCTTGAAATGAACTCTACGCGGGTAAAACCGCGCAAAATACAACTTTAAAAATGTTCTCTTTCTGGTTGTCTATCTGTCTGTCTGTTTGTTCCGGCTGATCTCCGAAACGACAGGACCGATTTTAACGGGACTTTTACTGGCAGATAGCTGATGTTTCGAGGAGTAACTCTGGCTACTTTAATTTTTTTGATTCCACGAGAAAAACATGAAACTATGTCTAGCTAGTATAATAATAAGTGCTTTCCTAAAAAGGTCAAACGCATTATAATTTAAATTAAATAGAACAATCTTGTGTACATATATCTTTCATCATTATTTAATTATATGTAGGAAATTGTACTAAAGATAATTACTGCGATCATGTCACATTGCCATTTATAACCTTTGTATTAACTTTGTATATATTTATAGCATGTAACATTATTGTATTAAATAACATAGGTAGGTTAATGTGTGGAAATAATTATATTATGAATACGACAGGGCTTGGCAGCCGAGTTACACGCACAAAGGGCAAAGTACAATACGAATAGGTTTTGACGAAGAAACAAGGTTATGATTTTGACTGGATTGTATCACACTTACCCTAAACATCACTGTGAATACGCAGGTTTAGATATAATCTTATATCTTTAAACGATCGATTCTTGTATATATTATATATAATTGGAATCTCGGAAAATCTCATAAAATATCATTGCAATACGACAGCAAATTACGCCGACATCTGTCAAGTTATGGTAGCTCAAAGGTCACCCAATAGCCAGGGTCTAAGAATATGGCTATGGTATCCCCTGCCTGTCGTAAGAGGCGACTAAAAGGGGGCCGGAGGGCCTGCTGGCGGTGGTCGGGGTGGGAGCTATGACCACCGAGCCGCGGGCCCGGGAAGGTGGCAGCGCGACGTGGCTCGCGCTGCCTTGCACAGCGAGGTCTCTAGGGGCGGCAACACAGCTGCCCCGGGGATGTGCCCCGGCAAAGTGTGGGGGGACACCGGTGAGTACCCGGATCCCCCCTGAGCACTGAGAATGGCCACCGGGAGGGTTTTAGTGCGGTAAGATTCCCACATACCCCGATCTGCCCCTCCCAGGGCGGTCGGGGACCTTTGAAGGTTTCCACCTCGTCAACAAAAAAAAAAAAAAGCTCAAAGGTGAGGCTTCCAGCTTACGGGGCGATAACGAAACTAGAGTACCACGGTTGGAGACTGACGTCCACCGGATTTTTTTTTTCTTTTTTTGTTTTAAGAAGAAACCGAGCATAGCTCGGTCAACCAGGTACTAATAGACATGCACAAAACAAATAAGAATAGATAAACAATAAGGCAAACGTAGGGTACAGAAGAGAAAGGAAGTAGCTGAAAAGCGGTAATATGGGCAGCTGTGATGGAGGATATAGTAATTGCCTAGTTTCAGTGTGTTATTTTGCAATAGTTGGGTTACCTAAGCTATCGTTTTTTCTCTGCGTAGGATAATTTGAAATATTTTCTAGCATTTAATTTACCGATTGTTTTTTAATACATATACTCACGCCTCTGTTCCCCGAAGGGGTAGGCAGAGCTGTTGTAATAAGTTTGCCCCGCCAACGTGACAGATGGTGATTTTATCGCCATTACAGGCACTATACATATGTCTTTGAATTACATCTCAGACATATGCAGATTTCCTCACGATGTTTTCCTTCGCCGTAAGGCATGTGGTGTAAATCACTGCACATAAGGTTTTTATAAACTCATTGATAGAAATTCGCAATTACTCTTTTCAAAAAATGTTTACTAAATAGTAAACATTTCAAATTCACTAATTCGCTATATATTGCTCGGGCCCTGAGTATCGTAACGGGGGGTTTAAAAAGGTACTTCGTCTCTTAAGTACGCGTTCATGTTATGGGATAAATTAATGGCCCTTGTCAAAATATCCCCTGAACGGAATATGGGATGATAAAGTATTGTAAAAGTGACGAAATTACTCATTCTCCACCGAAATCATAAGATACGGTGCATTATATGGTGGCAGAAATGATCGTAAATTATTATGCTCCGTTTGTGTTCAATCGAGGTTGCTTTATGATTCGGTGGCGTACGATCTTGAGGTTGTTGAAGGAATTATGGGTTTTATTACAACGAGATAAGAAGTTTTTTAACTTTCTCCGCTCAACTCTTTAGTTGAGTGAAGTTTTATCGCCCGTATCTAATATCTATGTTTAGCAAATCTTTTTTTTTCTTGTTGAATGAAATTGCATTCACTGTAATTCAAGTTACTAAACAATGCAAGGATAATACAAAATTTTTATATTTCTTCTCTGTCGGCCCCTCATTGCTGAGGATCATGACGTCCTGCGAGTACTATCTCAATAGAATTTCTCCAAGGCCCCCTTCTTCGGCATGGCGGAATGCGACGTTCACCGGTATTTTCAATTGTTCGTCCACCTGGTCTGACCATCTTCTTGGACTACGACCTCTTAATCGCTTGCTCTCTGTTCTTCTGATTCTCCCTGTTCTTAGAATAAGCCTGTCAAGATTATTTGCTTCCCTTCTTGCAATAGGCAGACAGAGGTCAAGCGCCTTTGGTTTCTGTGCTGAAATTCTTCCAACACTGATGCATTAGTGCGGTGTGCAGTCCACGGGATTCTTAGTAAGCGCGGGATTGTTATAATTAACGAGAGCATATTAGATTCGATCATTTCATAAGCATGAGTTCGGACCAAGTGTTATTAGGTCTAACATCTGCAAATCCCAGTGGTAACCCGGAGTCTGGATAAGTGCTCGGTTAGTGGCAATATACTCGCAACATATGGGTGTATTATGTATGCCATAGAGAAGACACACGCGCCAGACCTTTTGATTGAAAACTTTGTATTAGCTGCATAAGGATCGATATAAAATCAATACTAGCACTCACCTTGCATAAATTTACAAAAAATATAGTACATACATACATATGCTCTCGCCTGTATTCCCCGAAGGGGTAAGTAGAGGTGTTGTAATAACAACATCCACTTTTCACCGAAGATGATTAAGTGAGAGATGGTGGGTCTATTACCGTCACAGGCACTATACAAACGTTTAAATTACTTCTCAGACATGTGCAGGTTTCCTTACGATATTATCCTTCACTGTAAAGCACGTGATGTAAATCACTGCCCCGCTGGGATTCGAACGTGAGTCGATTGCGTAGTAGGCGACTGTTCAAACCCCGAGGCCACCACGGCTCTCAAAAATGTAGTTTTGTATAATATTTCATTAGTTTAAAGATAAAACAAAACAAGCTATTAGAGTAAAAACATTTCTCGGAAACGTGAAAAATATTCTCATAGATTAGGATCCAATAACATAAAACATGTACAATATTTGGTACCCAACATGTACAAATTGTACACAGTGTATATCAAACCGCGGACGATATCTCCCATCGTACATTCGATGCCTGTTCCCTCCCTTTTATATCTTGAACATTTTATTACCACATTGTTGGTGTATGTATACAGCTTAGGAATTACAGCTACAGTAATCATTTTGATCAAAGTTTTGACGCGATATGCTTACAGGAGAAGATAGATAATGTATATATTCATATCTAATTTTAGATAATTGAATACTACTCGAAGCATCCTTGAATGAGCAGACAGAGTTGTAAGAAAAAGTCCACGGGACATGTCAGCCGAATGCACAATGGTTGAGGATGTGTATCATGTGTTAGTGGAATGTGTGCGGGGCGAAGCTGAGCCCTAAGGGTAGCCCCTTTAGGGTACTTGCAATATAGTCTTAGCAAGCGTCAGCTCTGTGGATGCCAGAATATTGTACCTATGCCATGGTGCAAATGTTAATCAAACGCAGACATTAATCTTGTGTTTTATTTTTGCTAGTTGCAATAAAATTGGCGTGCGCTTTGTGTAAAAACTCTTTATTAAGGTATTGAAAAAACTAAATTATTCCAAAAGCTTATTTAAGAGTATAGTTACGTACTCCTGTTAACGTGTATTCCCCGAAGGGGTAGGCAGTGGCTTACTGATAGTACATCCCAATTCGTCAGTTATTTAGTTTGACAGTATAAGAACCCAGTATCACTTTGCCTTATCTAATACCATTCAGATCCAGCTCCCTAGCTCATCCCCCAGCAACGCCCTAAGCCGAGGTCCGAGCCCCGCACCGGAGTGCCCTTAGCTGTGTTGCTTAGTTTTTAAGTTTAAGCTCGGCTGGAGGCCCTTGGGTCTCGCCCTTTAGTCCGGCTAAGCAGTGGAGGTAACTCTCCCCTACCAACTGCGAGAGACCATATCAAAAAAAAAAAATTGCCTTATCTAACTAATCGAACCCCAAGGATAGAACTTAGAATCTCGGGTTCCGTACTTGCGACCACGTTATCAAATAGGCAATATATTTGCTATTCATAAATACAATTTAGACGCTGCGCTAAGCTACAACACTCGAAATACAACAACACTGCGCGCTTTTGTCCGACCTTTCTCGAACGTTTTCAACACACTCTGACAGTGATCATTAATTTAATGCATTATGGGTGGCCCCCAGGAATATTGAATGGGAGATTTCTAATCTGACTTGTTCCCTACGACTCGAGGGTGACAATGAAAATCCTTCCAAACTCCCGTATAAGTATAAAAAATCGTTCCAGAATAAAGGTGAATATTTTAAAATTCCCGAGTCCACCCACGTCCGATAGTAGGCTGAAAAGGAAAAATAGCTGAAGATATTTTTATGAGATGCAAAATTAATGGTTTACTCGAAGGGCACAGCGGCAAAAGGACATTATCGATCTTAAAACTGTGACCGGAAAGTTGGCTTTTACGTGACGCTTAACTTTGATTTTTTTTTCAACTTCAACTAACAATAGATATGATGATAGAGGACAATGATATAAATATTTTTTGCAATTAATTCGAACGTTATTATTATTTATTTATTAAGAGCCGTACGTGTCCCACTGCCGGCCATGGAATAGACAATTTGAACGTTAATAATTATAAACAACAAAAAGGGCCCACTAATACTTAAAAGAGCTGTGGTGGCTTTGAGGTTTGAGCAGTCGCCTGCTACGCAAGCGACGCAAGTTCGAATCCCAGCGGGGCCTGTACCAATGAGATTTTCCAAAAAACTTATGTACAGTGATCTCACACCACGTGCTTTACGATGAAGGAAACCTGCATATTTCTGACAAGTAATTCAATGACTCGTGTAAAGTGTATGTGACGGCGATGGACTCACCATCTGTGACGTTGGCACTTAATCATCTTCGGTGAAAAGTGGGTGTTGTGATTACAACACCTCTGACTACCCCTTCGAGGAATACAGGCGTGAGCATATGTATGTATGTAATACCTTACCCCTAGAAAAGCTTATCAATAAAGACAGGTGTAACTGGAGCTTCCGACTCCACAAATCACTTAGCTACAAGTTCAACAGAGATTAACTTTTAATTTCATTGTCAACAATACAGGCGTTAGCAACAACTGGTGTCGAGTTAAAGTAACTAGTTTTGGTTTAATACATCATTAATAACTTTGCAATACACATCAAAATCCTGGGGCTCTACCATGAGCTCTTATTGCCATGATAGTTTTACTTTAATTATGAGACAGATGTATTTGACGTGTATACATCTGTCACTACCACACAACTGTAATAACATTGCAATAAGAGCTCATAGTTGGGCCGCTGTTCAACCCAGCTACACCCAGACTTAAAATTAGAACTCAATTTCACCCTGAATTAAGCGTAATAGATTTACCCGCGCAATTTAGTGTCATTTCTTACAAAGGAAAACAATATTCCCGAGTCTATTAAGCTGCGTACACACACTAGCGTAATATCCCCTTTTATACGTCGTTGACAATTACATTAAATATATTCGTAATTACTTGTGTAATATTTCAATTAAGGATGAGATTAACTCTGAAATGTGGTCTTAATATCCTAGATGGCAATCATATTTCGCCGTTACGGGTTATATGAGACTCATAAAGATATATTACACCTAAAATGACCAGATACATCCTATTTATTACACGTTTATGTCTCATTACGTTTTTATGTTTATTTTACTATACGTGTAAATTAAAATTATCACCATGTGTAAAAATATGGCTATATGAATCCTTCTAAAATGTTTGATTCAATAAAGATGTTTTATTTTATAAAGAACTTCCTTTCTATCTTATAAATCGAAATGATAAATAAATTAACATATTCCCTATTGAAGATAAATGTATACGGTTAATATAATTATACGTTTATATCACTACTAAGACGTATAATATATATTATTATTATCAACCTTGCATTAAGAGGAATTCCTCTCACATTGCTGTGCCCTAACAGGGTTGTAAGTCATCATCTCTCTGGCCTTATCCCATACATTGTTGGGGTCGGCACTTGAGGAGCTCGTGGCACAGGTGCTATTGGGGTTGCTTAACTTCGCCCTAGCCAGTAATTGGATGGGTGACATTGATGGTGGAATTTATCATTTTTGATAATCGTTACAGGTTAGTCGAAGGCCTAAAATTGTCAGACTACTGTTTTAACCCAGATCACAGATTTTCCTCGTTAAAGGGGTTGCGAAGGTAACATGGCAGTCGTTTCGTATAAAAATCAGGTGATCAACCGCATTGGATTGAACCGACCCTAACAGGGTTGTAAGTGAAATAAAGAAATAATAATTCTTACATGCATACTTATTGGTTCGGTAAAGTTTATGTATAATTCAAAATTCAAAATTCAAAATATCTTTATTTGATTAGACTTCTTACAAAGTACTTTCAAATCGTCAGAAGGCCACAAAATACATTATACATGATTATAAATGTTACCACCGGGTTTGGAAGGTAGCTTTTGTTGAGAAGAACCCGGCAAGAAACTCAACAATTACTCTTTTAAAAAAATATATATTATACAATGTTTTTGGTTACAGTATTTATATCTCATGAATATAAGCCCATGGACACAGTTCAAATATATGTATGAAATCCGACTAGTGACTACGAGCTAGTAATGTGTGATAGTTCCCTAGAAAAACTTTCGTATTGCTTATTTGATTGTCGATTTCGATCAGTGACCATTATATCATATCGTTGGGTCGATAAGTTTTAGGGATACGATCGCTTGCATACTATTTATTGTAGCCAAGAGCAAAACGGCGTGCGGTCGCAACTATCGGATATCGAATTACAATCGACGAACGGCAATTTTCATCGATGTTATCGACTTTGCTGAACAATAGAATAATTCGATTGTTTTAGTAGTAAGTGCGGTACGAACGTGGCAAGAGAATAACTAGAAATCAGTTTGGAATTATTTGAGGATGGGATTTTATGGACATTGCATTATGAAGAAATAAAGATGATGAAAATTATTTTGAGACGTAAAAAAATTTGCTTATTAAAATTTACTGAATGGATGTGAAATTAAATACAAAAAAATTAGATAAAAATTCTGTTTTTTTTTTCTTTGTTCTGGCTAATTTCCTAGCTGAATGTATATAGACTTTAAGTTAAGTTAATACTTATAAGGAAATGAACAAAAAAAACCCATAGGATTCCGTCCCAGCGTATAAAAATGCAGGACACAGGGATGTTTTAAGGAATTCTATTTTTGGACTTTTCATTTTGTTACCATGAAATCAAAGTCAAAGCTAGGTTTAGTGCGGTAAGAATCCCACATACCCCGATCTGCCTCTCCCAGGGCGGTCGGGGACCTTTTGAAGGTTTCCCCCTCGACAACAAAAAAAAAAAAAAAGGTATCTTAATATTGCCACCCAATAGCCAGGGTCTAAGAATATGGCTATGGTATCCCCTGCCTGTCGTAAGAGGCAACTAAAAGGGGGCCGGAAGGCCTGCTGGCGGTGGTCGGGGTGGGAGCTTTGACCGCCGGCGCAGGCCCGGGAAGGTGGCAGCGCGATTGCTCAGCGCAATTGCCTTTGCCTTGCACAGCGAGGTCTCTAGGGGCGGCCTTACAGCTGCCCCGGGGATGTGCCCCGGCAAAGTGTGGGGGGTCACCGGTGCGTTCTATCAGAGTACCCGGAGTCCCCCCTGAACACTGAGGATGGCCACCGGTGGGGTTTTAGTGCGGTAATAATCCCACATACCCCGATCTGCCTCTCCCACGGCGGTCGGGAAACTTTTGAAGGTTTCCCCCTCGTCAAAAAAAAAAAAAAAGGGTTCTTAATATTGTAGCTTAAAGCGATCACTTTGACCTCCAGTTCAACCTACGTGTAAAGGATAAATATAAGCTTTATAAGCCATAATGAATATAGAAACAAAACTTTAAAAATTACACACCCATACATACGCGTAAATCTACGAGATATGATTGACTACATGCTTAATAGATAAACGTTTTTCGATAAAAAGGCCTGGATTCCTTACTGAATGTAACTGTTATATTTATACTGTGGTACAAGTCTAGAACATCCAAAGATTCTACGAAGTAGGTTCGTGTAATTTTCAAGAATGGAACAACATTAGGGTGGATCCTACCCATTGTAACTTTTGGCGCACAATAAAAGCGAACGTGACCAGTGGGTTAAATGGTACATTTGCGCTACCAAATCAATTTAGACTGTGCGCGTGATTCAAATTCTTCATTTAGCATTTACCCCGTAAATGTTTTGTTTTCCCTTCATGGGGCTTAATGGGGGTGTTCTCTTTGTTTATAGTGCGGGGTGTCGGCATGGCAAATTACTATGGATTCGCATAGAACGTGAACATTCCTTTATGGATTGGAAAACAATGTTATTTAAAACTGTATCCATCAAATGAATAGATAAATAAATAGAATTAATAAATCATACCTTAATAAAATAAATATGCGCATACTGAAGGGTCCTCGAAGGGGTAAGCAGAGATCAAGATGATTGGGTGCTAACGTCACAGATGTTGAGTCTTTTTTTCCGGCACTATACATACATTTAGCAGCT
Source organism: Watsonalla binaria (assembly GCA_929442735.1). NCBI lineage: Eukaryota > Metazoa > Arthropoda > Insecta > Lepidoptera > Drepanidae > Watsonalla > Watsonalla binaria. The sequence goes on from OV838932.1 coordinate 8,901,658, forward strand.
TTTCTTCCCTCGCCACATAGATGGCGCTACTCACTATCTAAATCGCGCAATAAGAATTTTAGAGCGCATTGCAGTATATATACAAGTTTCCAACTAGAACAGTTGGCTTCCCCCCCGTCCTCTGCTAGGGCCGGCGCGCGCCGAGCCACTAGCCTTAAACATGACCCTAAATAATAACACTCAGATCCAGCTCCCTAGCTCATCCTCCAGCAACGCCCTAAGCCGAGGTCTGAGCCCCCCACGGGGGTGCCCTTAGCTGTGTTGCTTAGTTTTTAAGTTTAAGCTCGGCTGGAGGCCCTTGGGTCTAGCCCTTTAGTCCGGTTAAGCAGTGGAAGTAACTCCCCCCTACCAACTGCGAGAGACCATATCGTAAAAAAAAAATGATGCATGATCATGCATGATCACTCGCTCCACCCACATACACATCTTTGAGTTATCTCACACTGGTTTTAATCACCGTAAAGCGGGTGTGACATTACTGCACTAACGATTTCTAAGATAATCTCAATAGTACATACCGCTGAGATTTGACACACTCAACCTACACTACACCCCCTTAAGTTAAACATTTTGCAAAAATCCTTTCGTCATAAACACCTCTTACCTTACCATAAACACAGCCTCTGAATTATATGTCTCTTGGCCATGCGATGTAAACTGAGCGTAGATTTCAGTTTTCGGTAGTCAGATTTTGAATTTTATAGAGCATGTTGTAATTAGGTAGACTATCAGTGCTTAGTAAGTAGCAAGAGTTGCGAATACACCCTCAATATATACACTCTAGACTCCAACTTGATAACCTAATGCATTTGATTACTCTAAAGCCTTAAAGGAGTGAAAGCAATTTATTCTCAAATTAATTTTCACTTTCTACGTAATTAGCCTCTCTGAGTGCTCATCAAACGAGCTAAATTAATTATTACTCCATACATCGATGTGTGAAAACACTTTTCTCTTCAATTAACAAAGCCTTAAAGCTCTTCAATGGAATTTAATTTGTGCTTACGTTGAGTGAGTTAATTTTATTGTGATAATAACTATATGTTTGAAGTATTCCCGCGGAATAAATATTTAATACCGCGGAATAATTTTATCATTGAGTGATTTATTTCGTTAACAAATGAGTATAGCACAGGAAGCTTCAAATAGAATAGATTCTTACGAACGAAGGTTATTGCTATAGAAACCGCTATAACGGTATCTAATATATCTGATCGCATAATAATCAAAGCTATAAAATAACTATATCTATTAAAGAATTACAAAGCTTTATTCCACTGTTTCAAATATAAAAATAAAACATATTCTTAGAAATGGTTTGAAAAATACGAACACGAGGCGGGATTCGAACCCACGACCTCTGCAAACCGTTCGTGCTCTTCCAACTCTGCCCCAAGCATAGACTTTTACGTTGACAATACTGCCTGCGTATTTTCCTCATTTTGTATAGGAATGTTAAAAAGCGCCCCAAATTCTTCTCGAATTCAAAGCTATTTATTACTAAAATAGAATTCGTACTACAGACAGATAAAAACATTTAAAACTGATCCATATATTTTTTATACCAGTTAGGTTACATACAGCCTGATGGTAAGCAGTGAAAACCTACGGTTGCCTACAACACAAAATCCACCAGACTCAGTTCAACATTTCCCAATTGAAATCCGTAAAGTTTGCTGACTGGAACAAAGCAATAGAAATGTACCTGGACCTGTGAATTCTACGAATCATAGCGAATGATATTTCAGGCGGTAAGTGCAAGGGGGCAATTGAGATTAACGCCCGCCCTTTAATTAGAAAACTTGTGTTTTCCTTTTCCGAGCCAAATAAATATAAATGGGTAAGGTTCCTCGTGATTAAGGGTACGTTCCCCAGCTCTATAGTTAATATTTAATGCAGCGCCTTTTTTATTCCGCCTCTATTCTACGATACGTTGCGATAGTAGATACTTTTCTTCTCGTTGATTTGTCATGTAACATGCTCTAATCGGTATTGGATTAGACATCACTTTTAATGGAGAAAGTCCAGTAAACATGATTTGTTATGTAAATTTAGCTTCTTCTAAATCTAGCTCACATGGTGTTGGTGACAAACATTTGTATGAAATATAGCACACCGTATAGTGCAGTCAATAAAGCTATTTGTATACCTTAACTTTTCTTCTTCGCCTTGCACCAGTTTTAGGCTGGTTGAGGTTGGCAATGCGCTTCCTCAACACGTAAAAATACAGGGTAATTCGAACACATGACACGAGTAGGTAAATTGGATGCAGATAAGCAATAATGTGTCAACCCGTATAAACTTGGTTTTGAGAAAATGGCGTCTTAAGATGATTGTATACGTGATTTAAGATTTGTTTTATGACATAAATCCATTTTTTACGCACTTTTATGTTTCAGATGACTTGAAACACTTTTTTAGAATGTTAAATACGTGATGCATTATCAAAATATATCAAAACCTTTGAATTTGTCTTTTTGTGGGTTGACACATTATTGCTTATCAGCATCCAATTATTTGTGGTAGCAATTAAAACAAGGCACGATATAAGGTGTGCCCATCATCGCTTTAGTCACACCACACGCACATCTCATATTGGTGTCTCCACCTAATCATATTTTACTCCAACCTAAGGTAATTGATTTCTTCTTCTCAGTCAAACACTCTTGCCAGAGTGGCGGTGGTTATACTATTGAGTGGCAGCTCTAGCAATATACCTCCACTTGCTTCTATTGCAAGCGTTGCGAGAGCGTTCAATCATGGCGGAGTGTGTGGTGCACTTTATCAGGGCTGACCATCTAGTCGGCGTCCGTGGCCTCTTACCACTCTGCCCTGCACTATCAAACGCTCCATAAGGATTTAGAGATCTCCAAAATTGAAAATGATAATTGAATTCCAAGTGTAAATTTCTCTTTGCTTTTGAATAGGCCCCCAGCTCTTGAAAAACCCCATACTCAAACGCATGACCCTCTAACCCTGATTAGTTTTAACCAAAGATGTTGCAAACAAAATCGGTTAAACCCATACAAGTTGTGTAATAACAGCAAACTTTTATAGTTCCTTCCCGTATCGTTACTTCTACCTGAACGTAACCGTTACGTCAAAGCTAATGGGTGCCGTAATTCTAGTAACTCGGCAATAAACAACGCGTAATTACTGGCCTAGGGTGAATTAATGCCGCATCTGCCCTAACGAGCCAATTAAAGTTTTAGCAGCTTCTGTATTAGGTGGCTATTCCTTTGACCCGGTCGCAATTTTTTGTACACTCTGTTTTCAACTTTTTGCGCTGAGAATTGGTCTTACTTTAAATTGGCAGGTAGTACGGAATAGCTAATTTAAATAACAAGTTTCTAGTTAAATAAAGGAAGTTTAAAAGTGGATCCTTTTGGGAATAATCGGATACTGTTCTTATTGCTTAAAGAATACTGCAACGAGCTACACGTTTTGTTTTACAGACAGTTAAATATTACTCCAGTTTCTACATACATACATATGCTCACGCCTGTATTCCCCGAAGGGGTAGGCAGAGGTGTTGTAATCACAACACCCACTTTTCACCGAATATGATAAAGTACCAACGTGACAGAGGGTGAGTCCATCGCCGTCTCAGGCACTATACATACGTCTTTGAAATAGTTCTCAGACATATGCAGGTTTCCTCACGATGTTTTCCTTCACCGTAAAGCACGTAGTGTGAAATCACTGTACATAAGTTTTTTAGAAAAACTCATTGGTACAGGTCCTGCTGGGATTCGAACTTGCGTCGCTTGCGTAGCAGGCGACTGCTCAAACCTCAAGGCCACCACGGCTCTAAGTCTAGAAATTATAATTATGTTGTCGCCGCTTACCGCAAGGCGGGCTGATATGCTTCTTTCAAAACAGTATATGTAAACAAAAAATAATTTTGTTGTGCAATCAGCAATAATGCATGTAATTGCCGCTTTGTTATTCATCATTTTACTGAACATGACCTGGAGGCCTCCCGTCTCTGGTTTAAGCAGAACGAAATCACCACAGAATTAAAATATAAGTCAAATTCAAAACCAAACGAGGGTAGTCAAAAAACTATCAATGTTTCGGGGCGGCTCCGTAGCCGGGCTCGCCGATCGCCTTAGTCTGCTCGCAACCACTGTTAGTATAACCCTATCGAAGCGTCCAACGTAATAAGTTATTTTAAAAATATTATCGCGAAAGCTTAAGAAATATTAGAAAACTAGCTGTGCCCCGTGGTTTCACCCGCGTAGATTTAGTTTCATATAATATCGGTGTAAAATTGTCAAAATTTCATACAAACTTTCATACCCTATTTTATCCCCTTGGGGGTAGAATTAATCAAAATCCTTTCTTAGCGGATGCCTACGTCATAACATTTACTTGCATGCCAAATTTCATCCCGAACCGTCCAGTGATTTGGGCTGTGCGTTGATCACTATGTCAGTCAGTCACCTTTGAGTTATATATATGTTTAGATAGCTTTTTTTCAGCTCCGTTAAAATATAGAGCTCATTGAATGTTCTTGTCGCTCTAGTAAAAAAACCTGGTAGTACTGGGTAACTTACTTTATGCTTCCCTAAGTTGGTGACAGAGCACCCCAGCACAGCTTCCCTGCCGATGTGGAAGGTATGGTTCCCAATGGGTCGCTCGAACTGCGGCTCATCCAGTAATTTACGACTTGTCACATTCGAATCTGCGGATAGAAAAGTAGCATTTTAAAGGGACTATATCGCACAAAAAATGCTATCAGACGACTGGGACCACGGTTCTTAGTGGTTCCAGTTGCCTGTATCCTCATTTTTTTTTCGCTTAGTGACAATGAGAGGCGTGGTGGCCTTGAGGTTTGAGCAGTCGCCTGCTACGCAAGCGACGCAATTACGAATACAAACGAGACCTGTACCAATGAGTTTTCTAAAAACTTACGTACATTGAGTTCACACCGGGGAATGAAAGCATCGTGAAGAAACCTGCATATGTCTGAGAAGTAATTCAAAGACGTGTGTATAGTACTCAATCATCTTCGTGGAAAATTGGGTGTTGTTATTTCAACACCTCTGCCTACCCCTTCGAGGAATACAGGCGTGAGCATATATATGAATGTGTTTACATAAAATATTATGTAGCAAAATGCCTTAATGAGAATCAAACAAACTATAAGACCTTTGTCACGCAATAAAGGTCAAACTCTCGTAACACTAACAACCAAAAATAACAGTCCAACGAAACCTAGCGTCGAGTTTGGATGGACAAAGTTTTAACAATCACGTACCCGTGGCAGTTATAGAACTTTGTCGCATTTACCCCACAATATGTCATTTTGCCGGAGATGACATGTAAATTATTTGAGCTTTTATTGTAGTTGGACACTTTGCGTTGTTTATAGGGACTAATGAACGTGCGTGAAGCTGTGCAGGAAAGGATGAAAAGGTCTCCGTTGATATAATTAAAAAAAACACACGCGTCGAACATAAAACCACTTTCTGTTTTGAAGTCGGTTAATACTTACAAATACGTGAAAAGAATACCATGGGTGCCTTATTTTGCGTAACAATAATGTTTTTTTTTAAAGATTACTTGGCACAATCAGCCAGACAGACTGAAAAAAATATAAAAATTGTTATTATATGATGATGATGATGATATATATACGTTCTGTACTTAGGCTGGCATTCACGTCGAATTTCTAATTAATTAACAGCTTTTCACAAAATGCAAAGATAGTATATACCTAAAGTCAAAGTCAAAGTCAAAGTCAAAAGTATCTTTATTCTATTAGACTTTTTACAAAGCACTTTCAAATCGTCAGAATGACATAATTATACAGGATTATACATGCTACCGCCAGGTTCGGAAGGTTGCTTTTACTGAGAAGAACCTGGCAAGAAACTCAGTAATTACTCTTTTCAAAAATATTATACAATTTAAAGAATACAAAATAAATAATTTAAGAAACGTAAGCTCATGGACAATGTTCCAATATACATTTCTTTCGTTAATCACCTGATGTATGTATCGTATATACAATTATTATTATGAACGACTCTCATAGGCATGTACCCACATAATAAATAACATGATAGTAAGGGAAGGCTAGTTAACATTACCTTGTATAGCCCACAGAGAATTAACTGCATTCCTATCTCATCAAATATACATAAAGTCCCATCTGTGTTTGCAGGGTTTGCTCACATTAAACTTGTATGTGTGCCTCAATATTTATTGGTTTATGAATTATTTTGTAAGTCTGATATTCACTAGGCCAGGGAAGGCTTTATGGTTATTTTAACACTCACTTATGCCTTCACCAAATGTGGTAAAGGGCCAAATTACGATATACACTATATTTATGTTGTATGTGTTATGTCACAATATTCCAGATATAATGGGTCATCTATACTAATATCTATATATAAAAGAAAGTCGTGTTAGTCACAATTTATAACTCAAGAACGGCTGAACCGACTTGGCTGAAAATTGGTGGGGAGGTAGCTTAGAACCAGGAGAAGGATATAGGATATTCTATATCCTCGAAACGTATAAATTAACAGCTTTTCACTTTATGCATGTTAAAGTATATAAGGTACATACATCAAAAACAAATTTGTAACATTTTCTCTGTCTGTCTGTTTGCTCCGGGTTAACTCTAGAACTTCTGGACCGATTTCCACGGGACACAAGGAGTATTTTAGGGTATATTTTTTAGGTTAGGGTTCCATGAAAAAATTCACCCATAAAATTAAGTCTACGCGGGTGAAAACGCGGGGCACAGCTAGTTATATATAAAGCTGGATCTAAAGCATCTATATAAAGTTTGCTTGATCGCGCTAATTTCATAGACTACTGGTCCGATTTGAAAACTTCTTTCAGTGTTCGATAGCCCATTCATAATGGATGGCTATAGGCTATTATCACGGGTTAAAATTAGCGCTAGTTCAAAGTAACTATTCCGCGCGAATGAAGTGGTAGATAGAATAGTCAATAAATAAATACAATATAATCTAAGGGTAGTGCTACTCCACAGTATAGATATAAGTTAACCAAGCAGTACTGTATCTAGCAAACTTTAATTTTCTTAAATAAGATCGTTTGCACCACGAGCTTGAATATTGGCGTAGGGGCGTGCATTCCATATAAACAAATAATCAGTGCTTACCATTGTGATGACTATATGACTATGAATACACTCGTGTCATGTGTGTGTGTGTGTGTGTGTTTATGTTTCTGTGACCTACGCGCCACATTGGTATGTAATTAACCTACCTACCAATTATTGTTAATGCTTATTTCCTGAAAATCCAATGCAGGTTGGCACTCTTAAAGTTTTAAATATTAGGTACTCCTTAATTACTGTCAAAGTAATGTCGACTGATGTAAATGACGTATACGCAATCGGACACGACGGTCGCCTGTTATCTCGTAGATGCGCACGTCTGTATGAGTGTGTTATTTCAAACGACTTGTTCCTAGGTTCCCTACTGCTTGTAGCTTATATTTTTACTGTGGTTACGTTGCGACGAGTTTGGTTTACTGTTAATCCAAATAATTTCACCGATTTTTTTATAATTTCTTAATTTGTCACTAATGGCTGTAATTACGCCTCAGACATATTATATAGGTTTCCTCACGATGTTTTCCTTCACCGTAAAGCACGTAAGTTCATAGCACATAAGTTTTTAGAAGAGCTCATTGATCAAAAACTTATCTTTAAATTTCTTTGTTACCTATTCAATCTCAAGTGAAACTTAAAGTTAGATTGTTGGATGGCTAATTTATTAGAACATTATACCGAAGTCTTTATCGAACAAATTGCTGGAATCGAGATAGTAACTCGACTTTTTAATTGTACGTTTCTCCGCAGTATAGATCTACTAAATGATCAGCTTTAACATTTAGCAGCATTATACTATTAACTTCTTTGATATTCCGAGTGCATTTCTCGAAGTACTTTGCTTAAGAAACGTTACTCGTAAATTCCTAGAATGGTTTGCTTCTTTTTTGGTTCAGTTAAATGTTTTAAGCATGATTTCTCTTAAATTCTCTGTTGATGGCGGAACAGTAAAATTCGAAATTTGAAACATCTTTATTTGATTAGACTTCTTGCAAAATGCTTTTAAATAGACAAAAGGACACAGATTAACATTATACATGATTATAAATGCTACCACCGGGTTCGGAAAGCTGCTTTTGTTGAGGAAGAAAACTCATCAATTACTAAAATATATATGCTCACGCCATCCCACGGATCAGTATAAATAATATAAAACATATATATTATAATATCACTATAAAAATATTTGTGAAAATGGCCAATTAAAGCGATGTTAAGCAACCCTTAACCCAAGCTGTTGTATGGGTGACCGCGCGGGCTCCCTCCGTGCCTCAGAGAGCACGTTAAGCCGTCGGTCCAGCTTGCCAATTTAACATATCTGGCCATTGTTACAGGTCAGTTGAAGGCCTAAGAAGGCTGGTTTAACCCAGATTACCGATTTTCTACGGGAAAGGGGTTACTTTATTATTAGTATGCATTTAGTGAAACGCTGTATATAATTAATTCTTCGCGGTTAACGTGAGGCTTATTACCAGACATCCATGATTATAACCACAACCTCCATGGCTTCTGTTTTGTACAAATGAACTCTCACGACATCCAAGAAATTGAATTGGGCGCGGGTTTTAATGTAAGAAAGTTTATTTAAAAAAAATAATATTCGTGTCTATTACAACAAACCTTAAATAAATATAATCTAATAACAAAAAGGAGTCCCTGTAGGCAAGGTTCCGAAGATACTGGCAGCATTCCCCCTTTAAATGGCAAGACTAATTCTTTGTCTGAGGTAGCTGCCAGCTCTTCGGTCTCCTGTGATGTCGACTAACCTTTTATTTCAAATTGTTTTTCAAAATGTATGGACTGTGGAATAAGCCAAATCGCGGGGCACAGTGAGTCTTAAATGTAAACAAATTGAGCACAAACAAATACATACAAGTATTTAAATTAACAACACTGTTCCAAATAACTCCACTTCATAGTTTCGGGTACGTGTTATCCAAAAACCAACATGTGTAGAGCTTTAACAACCAATAAACAAATTAAATATTAATCATATAAGAAGTTTTCTATGTTAAATCGGTTTCCACGAGATTGCTTTGTTGAACAGACCACTTTACCCGGACCTTTATACCCTCTCTAGGGCATTGCGAAATGTATGAGACAAAGAGATGTGTTACTGCTCGTAGAGGTCTTGTTTCGCTGGTCGAAAGTCGACCCGGGGGCAAACAATTAGCGAAAGTTAAACATAGATTCGGCCCAAACTCAAACTATGGGCAATTCGTAATTTACAGTGCAATGGATCGTCGATCGTACAGCTCAGATACGGTAGTTCAAGCTCAAGTCAAATATTGAGAAAAAACACTAGGGATTAAAAGTAACGGTATATCTATACAGATAAATACAATTGAAGTGAAGGACCGACGGCTTAATGAGGGGAACTTGGGCGGTCACCCATCCAATTACTGGTTAAGGTTGCTTCACTGATCTAATGATATGTGCAATAGCAACTTTGCCAAGAGCTCCTGCTTTTTAAAGCATATAAACTTAATCACTTAGTAAAGATAAGTACCAATTATATTAAGAAATATTTCAGGACTAAATAAATCATAATGATACTAAGCGCTTAACATAAATTAACTCAAAAATTGTTTATCATCAAAGTTGGTACCCAGTGTAATGTTATTTGACAGCTATTACGCCTCAGAGAGCACATTAATCTTAGACTCCATCATTAAGAATATACTGTAATGCCTCTCTGGAGAGTTGTAAAAACTGCTGATTACTATAATTCACCACCATCTCGCTGCTCTACATCGGTGGGGAGCTCCTCCCACGCACTTTGGAATCAAAATTGCCTTCTACTAAGCGATTCTATAACTTTTTGAATACATGAAATACACTCTACGCGGTTTTGCCCGCATATGAATGTCATGGGTAGTCCGCGGACCCCTAAAGTTTTTTTTTAACAAAAGTAGCCTACGTTACTTAAAATAGCCTGAACAAACAGACAGACAGACAGGCAGACGGACAGTGATAAAATTGAAAAATTGGTTTTCTACGTCAGTATCGTGTATACTTTCAAACTCAAAAATTTCCATTTTCATCTTTTGTTCTTTTCTTCCTTAAATATATGTATCCTGAGGATTGTGACTTCCGTGTTTAAGATGAACCCTAAAAATGTGTTTTGAGGACTCAACCTTCCAAATATTAACCCTTCAAATGACACAGATAAAAGTTGCCCCATAAAATGACGAATAACAAATTGGACCAAATTTAAACGAGGAAGTTTTATACCAGTTGCTAAAAAGTGATTTGCAAACAGACGGAAGACTAACGTTATAATTAGCTGGATGAATTAAAATGACGAATGAAATTGAGTCCGAGGTACGTTTGGAATCGCAAGCGACGCTCCGGTCACGCTAAGCGATGGAAGGCGCGTTTCCATTGCCTACAAACTAATTTTGCTCGTATTATGTTTTCCGTCAAACCACATTTCCATATAATGATTAGCAATATTCTGTATTTTTGGTATTAATAGTTGAATGCGAGGGCGATTGCTTATATATTGTTAATGCTTATAAATTGTTTAATATGTATTCGAAAAGTAAAGAACTTTTGCACAGAATGCACGCCACATGTGTTACAAAAATTAAAAAAAATTGCCAAGTAGGCGCAAAGCCTATGAAACCAATTTTGACTTTGTTGAAATGGTGGAAGATCACATCATTTTACAGTCCATAAACCTGTACAGTACAGGTAAATAACATTTATCAGTCTTTTTCTATTCTGAAATTAGCAGCTTTTCACTAAAATCATATAAAGAACATATATATAAAAAATATCGGTCCGTCTCTGTTTATGTGACTGCTAATCTGCGAAATGGGTCGACGGATTTTAAAGAGACATTCACTGACAAATAGCTTATGTTACAAGGATGCTAATTATTTAAAAAACGAATATTCCGCGACATACTAACCGTGAAATTAAGTTTACACGGGTGAAACCAGCACAGCAGTCATAAACATAATTGTCGTACGACAGCGCGAACAGTGCGAGCCGTGACAGGCTCTCCCTGTCACGGCGACCGACTCACCACCTGTATCAAACCTTTCCTCGAAATAATTGCTACAGCTAACATTTTCCTTTCTCGTATTTGCCGAATTACAATTTAAGAGCCGAAGTGGAACTGTGTTGTTCCGTACTTTTGTGAGTCGTTCCGTGATTAATGACTCTTGAAACTTTATTAGTAATTTGCTTATCCGTTAAATTTGTGAGTAGAGCAACGTTTCTTGTCATTGGATTACTTTGATGTAGAATAGCTACGTCATCATAGAATTTCACCTGGCTGCAGAGTTTCGTTTCATTATGTGATTATCAGGTGAGCAATGCTGTCGTCCAATTACTAAAAGTCAGTTAAGTAACATTTTGTTGAAATTTACTCTTTTATCATCATCTCCCTGGCCTTATCTCATACATTGTTGGGGTCGGTACTTTATTCAACCCGATGCGGCTGATCACCTGATTTTTGTACGAAGCAACTGCCATCTGACCTTCGCAACTCCTTTAACGAGGAAAATCTGTGATCTGGGTTAAACCAGTTGTCAGACTATTTTAGGCCTCCAACTGACCTGTAACGATTCCCAAAGATAAATTGGCAGCCGGGACCGACGGCTTAACGTGCTCTCCGAGGCACGGAGGTAACTCGGGCGGTCACCCATCCAATTACTGGCTAGGGTAAGGGTTGCTTAAATTCGCTGATCGAATGATATGCGCAATAGCAACTGTGCCACGAGCTCCTCAAATTGAAATTAAATTTTTTATACCATCCAAAAATACGTCTCTTTCTCTACCTGCCAACCTAGGTCACATTCTATCTGTTATCAATTTCGATATCTGAAAACTTTTGTCATGGCTATCTACATACACATTTTCAGATACATCAATTCCCACATTTTTTCCTCTTACCTAGAATTACTTACAATCACTCAACGGTCTTTTAGCAATCTGAAAAATACGGTTTTTTCTCTAACTGTCAATCTGGGTTATATTTTCCTATCATTTAGAAATTTCAAGATCTGAAAACTTTGTCCTCGACTATCTTAACTTTTGCGACACATCAATTCCTACATTTATTCCCCACACTTAAACGTAATTACCATCACTTAACGGTATTTTAGCAATCGGACGGCAGAATGCGTGACTGACACTCTGGTGTTGTCGCACCATTGTCATGAACAGGCTGTAGCGGCCGCTAACCATCAGAATAGTGATACGCGATTGCGAGATGTTTCAACAATTAAACAATCCGAGTCGGTTAAATTTACCATCGAGTGAACTCGCCCAGTAGGTCTAAATAGGCCACCTTGGGAGAATCATAATGTGATCCGAATATGATTCATCATCGAAATGACAAAATGGTCACGAAGGTGCAATTCATATTATGATTCACGATTGATTAATATTTTGCAATTTACCTACTTCACACTTTCCTATGAAGATTCCTAAAATGGTCCACAAAATATGAATTGCTTTTATGAGAAATAGCATCATAAAAAGTTAGTTAGGGGCTTACATCTATAATTATTGTAATCATTCGTGAATCATCATAATATGAATTGCACCTAAGTGACCATTTTGTAATTTCGATGATGAATCATATTCGGATCACATTATGATTCACCCTAAGTGGCCTTTTTAGACCTACTGATCGCATCGAATCCAGCCAAACCGAACCGATCGTTGACTAACGCGAGGCATCGCGCCGTGTTCGATGAGTGTTGAGTCGAACTCGCTTGCGACTGAAACTAATCGCGATGAACTGAGATGTTTGAACAATTGCGTTTAACCTCTAGCCATCGTCCACCACTACATCTGTTCGCTTGTTTGCCACCTTTGTTCTACACATACATATGCGCACGCCTGTATTCCGCGACGGGGTAGGCAGAGGTCTTGTAATAACAACACTCACTTTTCACCGAAGATGATTGAGTGCCAACGTGACAGATGGTGAGTCTATCGCCGTCTCGGGCTCTATATATACGTCTTTGAATGACTTCTCAGACATATGCTGGTTTCCAAACGATGTTTTCCTTCACCGTAAAGCACGTGGTATAAAATCACTGTACACAAGATAGAAAATCTCCTTGGTACACCGCTGCGATTCAAACTTGCGTGGCTTACGTAGCAGGCGACTGCTCAAACCCCAAGGCCACCACGGTTCTTTTAGTGATTCCGGTAATTTAGGAAATTCCATTTTTTGTTATAGATTGATTGAAAAGTAGGTCGTAAGGACATGATTTGGTTCAAAATTATTTAATTGTGATGTTCACGAACATAAATATATTAATCTACATTCCACAAAATAACTGTATCTAATTCCAGTCGAGGTAGTTCACTATGATACTTGAGTAGAACTCGAATAGTATCGAATTCCGTGGATCTAATACTTAGTTCACTTCAGTATATAGGTTAATATTTACTATAAACTGATTCACTGCTTGATAATGTTCAGCACTATGTCGATAATCCAAAGTAAAGAGCTATTGTGGATATTGTATAGTATCATGTTCGAATGCTTTTAATTATATCATCGCCCTGGCCTTATCCCATACATTGTTGGGGTCGGCATTGGATTCAACCCGATGTGGCTGATCACCTGATTTTTATACGAAGCGACTGCCATCTGACCTTCGCAACCCCTTTAACGACGAAAATCTGTGATCTGGGCTAAACCAGTTGTCAGACTATTTTAGGCCTCCGACTGACCTGTAACGATTGCCAAAGATGATAAATTGGCAACCGGGACCGACGGCTTAACGTGCTCTCCGAGGCACGGAGGGAACTCGGGCGGTCACCCATTCAATTACTGGCTAGACTTAGGGTGGCTTAACTTCGCTGATCGAATGATATGCGCAATAGCAACGTGTGCCACGAGCTCCTCCGAATGCTTTTAATTATAATAACCAGTTATTTCATATTTTACTAGTAGTGCCCTGCGGTTTCGCTCGTAGTAGAGTAGATTTAACTTAATTCTCTTGCAGAACCTTAAATGTTTCTTTTTATTAAAGTATAAATTAAGATAAGTTATTCCTTGTAACATTTTCTATCTGCACGTGAAAGTCCCATTAAAATCGGTCCAGCCGTTTCAGACATTACCCGGAACAAACAGACAGACGGAGACAAATTTTAAAAGTAGTTTTTCTATGTCAGTATCGTGTATACTTTCATATGCATTTAGTCGAAAGGTTACACCTTTTGGAATTACAAACAGACACTTCAATTTTATTTATCTGTATAGATGTATTGATTAGCTTCCGTCCGCGGCTTTGGCTGTGTGCGAGTATAGATAACGAAAACGATGGCAAACCCGTTATAGGGGTACTGTTATTTTTTTGGAAAACATACTTTGTGTAGTTCAATTTATTTATTTATTGTTAACTATAACGGTTACACCAATTAAAATAATTAACATGATATACAATACAACTAGAATTACTATACAAGATTATAAAATGCGGACTTAAAAAACATTAAGAAATAGAGGACACCCTTGCAAACTGATTCTCACAAAATTCCAGACACTCTGATACAATTTTGTTCCATTCGTCAGCAAACAGATCGCGTTCAGGGTTGGCAACGAGGAAGGCATTGAGCGCGCTCACTATGTGGCATATCGGGGACTGCGCCCTGGCGACTGTCCGTCACGATGGTTGTATGAACAATTTGAGCTGTCGACAAGATCTATGTGCCGTGTGTCTATTGGGGACATTTAACTATGATGATTGAGGAGGTCAATAGCTGGCATTCACGTCATACTTGTGAACAGGTGCTGCTTGTGGGGGCTGGTCATCTCAAGCTACGCATTTAGTTATAAGTAGATGTACTAGATTTTTAGTTATGTTAATTTTTATCGACATTTGTGCATTGGAACATTGTCCATGAGCTCACGTTTTTTTTAAATTATTTATTTTGTATTCCTTAAATTGTATAATATTTTTGAGAAGAGTAATTACTGAGTTTCTTGCCAGGTTCTTCTCAGTAAAAGCAACCTTCCGAACCTGGCGGTAGCATGTATAATTATGCCATTCAGACGATTTGAAAGTACTTTGTAAAAAGTCTAATCGAATAAAGATACTTTTGACTTTGACTTTGACTTTGACTAACTTACTTACTAAACTTAAACCAAAGGCTGCTTTGAATTTCACCTTCTTGTCAATGAATATTGATCGGGTCATGGCAGTTTATCGTCGGTCGATGTGTCATTGCTTACTGCATCCTCAATTTTTTGTGTATATTTATGAGGGTAGCGTGCGTGGGTTGAAACATGCAATGAACAATGTCGTTTGTACTTGAGTAAAATAATTATATTATTATTACTAACTAGCGGACGTCTTGCCGTTCCACCCGCGTAGGTCCCGTTCCCGTGGAAGTACCGGGATAAAATATAGCCTATGTTACTCGCTGATAATGTAGCTATCCATTGCTGAAAGTTTTTTCAAATGGGTCAAGTAGTTTCGGAGCCTATTCAATGCAAAGAAACAAAAAAAAACAATAAAATATTTCGTCTTTTTAGTGTAAATAGCCGTATTAGAGATTTAAGCCTTAGGTAATAGAAGTAAAAAATATTTTAATCATAATTAATAATACAGAGCCGTGGTGGCCTTGAGGTTTGAGCAGACGCCTACTACGCAAGCGACGCAAGTTCGAATCCCAGCGGGGCCTGTACCAATTAGTTTTTCTAAAAAATATGTACAGTGATTTTACACCACGTGGTTTACGGTGAAGGAAAACATCATGAGGAAACCTGCATATTTCTGAGAAGTAATTCAACGACGTATGTAAAGTGTCTGAGACGGCGATGGACTCACCATCTGTCACGTTTGCACTTAATGATATTCGGTGAAAAGTGGGTGTTGTAATTACAACACCTCTGCCTATGTAATACTACAATGCAGGCTAAATAAATAAATAAAGTGATCGAGAAACGTATGTGTATAGGTTATTCAAAATCCTAACTGACTGGATAATCATTATATTGACAATAAATAAAAAGTAAATTTTGAAAACTTAAAGATTGACAACCCTGAGGCTCAATAGAGCAAACGTTATATTTAAAGAAAAGGCAATTCCTTACTGTTTTTAAAGCATATATTTATACTGTGTCGCAGGTAGGTGAGCGCAGAAATGTGCCTACTTGTTTACGATAAATATACAAATATACTAGCTGTGCCCGGCATACGTTATATTGCCATTTTTTTTTCGGGGTGGACTACCCCTAGCATTTAGGGGGACGCAAAATAGATGTTGGCCGATTCTCAGACCTACCCGATCTGCACACAAAATTTCATACAAATCGGTCCAGCCGTTTCGGAGGAGTATGGCAACGAAAACTGTGACACGAATTTTATATATTAGATTTGCCAAGTGTATTTACGTTGTAAGCATGAGACCAACATAATGAACTTGTCAAAATAATTACATCTCATTCCAATCTGATCAACAGACTTAGCGAGTACCTAACCCTTAAATATTACGTAATCCAATCTCGAATTGGAAATTCAATGTAAGATCCGTCGACACACAAAAAACTCGAAAGCAATCCTTTCATACCCGAATCATGCGTGGAGCGATCCTGAAGCAAATTTTCAATTACCTACATTTCAGTTGAATCGGTGAAACATTTTCGATTCGACTCACGTAATGCTGAGTACCGCTCGTTTTCTCATTTCCTTCACTCATGTTGAGAAAGAGTACTTAGTGAAGAAACGGGCCGATTAAACAATTAGGCTGGGTTTACTTACTTGAATTGCTGTTTGATTGTTTGTGACGAGTTGGTGATTAAGCTCTAATCATTGGTTAAGAAAATATACAATCTGTTAGTAGGTTTAAATCGAGTTTTATTTTAGAAGTCAAGTTAGTGATGCGCCTAAACGAGGGATTGGCAGAAATAAATGGTAAAAATAAAAAATAAATAAAAGTGATTGACTGATGTATGAACGCACAGCCTAATATATTACATATTAGGTCAGAACAGTCTAATAATCTAATATAAATAAAACAAAAAATATACTGACGCCATCCTAGAACGGTACCCGAAGAAGTAAGCAGAGGTGTTGTAACACCTACACCCACATTTCACCAAATAAAATTGAGTGCCAACGTGACAGCGGCTGAGTCCAACGCCGTCTCAGACACTTTACATACGTCATTGAATTACTTCTCAGAAATAAGAAGGTTTCCTCACGATGTTTTCCTTCACGGTAAAGCACGTGGTGTAATCACTGCTCTATTTTTGTAAGATCCCCTTATCCAATGATCTACAATAATATATTATAACATTGCAAGTAACCAGAATAAAGCTGTCACAGGTGATGGGAAATTAATTGCCATTGCCTAAGGCGAAAGTCATGTAGGTGTGCCCTTGTTTAACAATGATTCAGGCAATTTAATACCTATTTTATGTTTCAAGCCTTCAGTTCCGGAACTGAGGTTGCGTGTTGCTAATTTGTAAACTAAAGCTTTCAGATTGCTTATATTTTCATGGTTGTAAGCTTAAGTTTGAAGTGATAAAAATTTGGATGATTAATACCAAAGGCAAGGTACTTTTTATTTTTTATCTACAAAGGCGTACCATCATTGCTTTAAGCAGAGCGCATAAAGAACTTCTGGGATTTAGCGTTTAATTTTTGTACCGTAGAACTATAAGTCAAAGCTAAGCTGCTTAAACGATCATAGTTGGCACTTCTTCTGATGGTAAGCGCCTAATGCAGCCTATGAACGTGACGTCAAGGGTTTTTAATAAGGCATTATAACATTGTGTTCCTCATAAATATTGCATGGCCGTCTACACAAATTATAAGCGGTGAAATTGAATACTTTAGATACACTTTTGGTTTTGTATGGAGCAACGCGAACAGACACAGTTATTCTTACTATTTACGCCGAGCGGTTACAGCTCGTGGCGACACCTTACCATAAGCTCTTATTCCCATCATAGTTCCACTGTGTGACAGTGACAGACATATATAAATCATATATATTTGTCTCATAATAAGAGTTAAACTATCATGGCAATAAGAAGTGATGGAACTACCTTCCAGGGATTATTAGCGCTGACTTTGAAGAAGCAGTAGTAAATTTTTGGGTCCTGTATGGAGCAACGTAAACAAATTCATGAGCAGTTATCCCCACTTTTTATATTGATAGCTCGAAGCTCGTGTCGGCATTTGTATTACCAGATCAAAACACTAAACGTAGCTTTGTTTGTTAAAAAAGTGTAATAGCGTCAACCTGGGAGATGCTAATATACCAGATGATGAACAATCGCTTTCTATGAATAATCAAGTTATTTTCAAGTTTAATGGCCTCTGAAAATTACAGGTAAATTCCTATTTTCAGACGGAAAGAAAAATACAAGAATATTTTTTTCAAATCCTTCGCGACATGATTGATGAAATGATATCCAAGTTCCACATCTAACTATATCGGAATCTCAAAATAAATGAGAGAGACGAGAAAATAAATGGTAAGGTATGTCTGAATGAATTATTGAGCTGTGCAATGGATATAACTTGGGATATTATTAGTTTGATGAATGTAATAAGTAAAGAACTGGGTGTAATTATTATAGGGCTCAGCAGTTTCTTAATATTTTTTTAATGGTTTACAGGGGGCATACATCGGCTTATGCAGCGCGTATGAAGAATTTCTAAGCTTCGACCTTTCACTTCGGTACCGTAAAATTAAACGTCAAAGATAAGACGTTCTTAATACATAAAAGAACAATAATTAAAGCTAATTTACACGTAGGAAACTTGGCTAAATACAGTGTTTCTCGGGATTGTGCCAAGAAGGCTGGCAGCATTAACACGTTGCATGGTAATGCTGATTCTCTGAGCGGGAAAAGTCCCAGCCTTCTTGTCACGAGAGGCTTCTACCAGATTACGTAACGGATAATTTTATATTCAGTCCAATCCATCCAGTGGTTTGGGCTGTGTCAGTCAGTACCTTTGAGTTATATATATTTAGATTATGCTAGTACTTAAAGAATACACAGGGATTAAAGAGTAGATGGAAAATATATTAATTCAAATATTAAGTGAAACAGTATCAAAGAAAATTTTGATAAATATTTACATTAAGAATATAATCCTTTTTTAAAAAAAATTCAAAAGTGTGAAGTACTTTGTTTGGGTCGTCAAGTTCATTGAATTATAATGTTAGAGATATAATATTGCGACTCATACATCATAACAGGAGGCCAACCATCATTGTTTAATCAGCACGTATTATAAGAAGTTCTCAGCTTCGAAGTTTGAATATACGGTACCAAAACGAAACGTCAAAGCTCAGTAGTTCTTAATACGTTCTGCTTAAACCAATAATGGTAGGCCTCAGCCCTAAAAAGCTTCGCCGAAATAATAATTGTCTGATTACTTAATGGTATGTCTTAGTGACCTCAATACCCTTCCTTGTGTGGAAACGTCCCTGAACTATTTATAGCGTGACTCAGTTTTAATTTCCTTGAAAACTATATCGCAGACATTCGGTTAAGGTTCCAATGTTTTTCAATAGGGAAAGATTTCGCTAATTTTGACTACATTGTTGGTCTAATGGTTGTAAGCTATTGCGGAATGCAAGGTGCAACATGCAATCCCTGGGTCGGGAAAAAAGGTATTAGATTTTTCCATTTGAAATTTTCCAGTAAGAGTCGAGATCGTGACTAGTGGCCTATAATGGGACTCAAACATAACCGGCGAAATGTGGTTGTAGTATACGTACATGTCTGTCTACCCCTTCGGGAAATACAGGCTAGAGCATATAATTTCCCTTTTTTACTGCCCGACAAGTATTTTGGTTCTTCTTAGCGTGTCGATGACAGATATTTTAAATTGTTGGAACCAGAACTTGGATACTGTCACAGCTTATATGGATGCAGTTAAGCAATAATGTGTCAACCCGCATAAACTTGGTTTTGAGAAAATGGCGTCTTAAGATGATTGTATACGTGATTTAAGATTTGTTTTATGACTTAAATCCATTTTTTACGTACTTTTATGTTTTAGATGACTTGAAACACTTTTTTAGAATGTTAAATACGTGATGCATTATCAAAATATATCAAAACCTTTGAATTTGACTTTTTGTGGGTTGACACATTATTGCTTATCAGCATCCATATGATGGCAGCCATTAGACAGTATATTTTTGTTTAATACATGTAAGTACAGCGGGGCCTGTACCAATGAGTTTTTCTAAAAAACTTATGTACAGTGATTTCACACCACGTGCTTTACGGTGAAGGAAAACATCGTGAGGAAACCTGCATATTTCTGAGAAGTATTTCAAAGAGGTATGTATAGTGCCTGAGACGGCGATAGACTCACCATCTGTCACGTTGGCACTTAATCAAAAATTCGGTGAAAAGTGGGTGTTCCCCGAAGGGGTAGGCAGAGGTGTTGTTATCACCTCTGCCTACCCCTTTGGGGAATACAGGCGTGAGCATATGTACATGTAAGTAATTAACATTATTATATTCAAATAAGTACTTAAAAATAATTAGAAAACTTGGCCCAAATCGGTGTCTCTCGGCATCGTGCCAAGAAGGCTGGCAGCATTGCCACGTTGAATAGCAATGCTGATTCTCTAAGCGAGAAAAGCCCCAGACTCCCTATATATTTAATACATTATCTATACTAGTAGTATTATAAAGAAGAAAGGTTTGTATGTTTGTAACGAATTAACTCAAAAAGATTGGACTGATTTTAAAAATTCTTTCACCATTTGAATGCTACATTATCACTGATTAATATAGGCTATATTTTATCCCCGTACTCCCACGGGAACGGGAACTACGCGGGTAAAACCGCGTGACGTCCGCTAATATTTTATATTCACCTTTTTTATATCCTACGCCGACTTTCGGAAAAATCGATTCAGCTGTTCTACTGTTAAAGGTAACAAACAGACAAAGTTTGTAACACTTTCGCATTTACGTACTAGTATCTAACCGAGGAGCTCGTAGCACAGTTGCTATTGCGCATATCATTCGATCAGCGAAGCTAAGCAGCCCTAAGCCTAGCCAGTAATTGGACGGGTGACCGCCCGAGTCCCCTCCGTGCCTCGGAGAGCACGTTAAGCCGTCGGTCTCGGTTGCCAATATATCATCTTTGGCAATCGTTACAGGTCAGTCGGAGGCCTAAAATAGACTGACAACTGGTTTAACCCAGATCACAGATTTTCCTCGTTAAAGGGGTTGCGAAGGTCAGATGGCAGTCGCTTCGTATAAAAATCAGGTGATCAGGTGATCGGATTGAATCAAGTGCCGACCCCAACAATGTATGGGATAAGGCCAGGGCGATGATGATGATGTCCTAGTATCTAACCGTGACTTTTCTCCACCCTGAAAGTCAATTCTAACTAATAGTGCACCCTTGTTTTAAATTGTATGTGACACTTCAAACGTGGGTCGTTCAACCAGACTTAACCAGATCATAGTTGGCCCCCTGATCGACGAATGAAATTACTTGAAATCACACTATGCGAGATCTTGTATTATGTTCGCAAGTTAGTTTTGTAATTCGGGAAATGTGACTGAAATTGCCCGTCATTACAAGGGTAGGTTACCATTCAGTGTCCAATATAGTTACCTGAAGTTAATGAAACAATCCCGTGACTCTATTACAAGATCATACGTTACCTTCAAAGGATGTATTTAGTATTTTATATACAAATTTTAACAAGAGGACTTTGGATTATACATTTAAGGACGCGATTTTTGTAGATCAACACATACTAATAAGTATAGACAATTATTATGTTTTTAAGTTATATATCACGTTTTCAAGTTATTAATTACTTTCGCCTGCGTTATCTATACATAGACAGTTTAATAAAGTTGAATTGTTTGTTTGTAATACCATTTTTTTTTGCATATGGTATTTACATGAGAAAACCTATTTTATACTTTTTCTCTGACCGTCTGTCGTATTGCTGCTGTACTAATTTAAACGAAACTATCACTGGCAGATAGCTGATGCGACAAGGAGTAACATAGACTACTTTTATTTTATTGCTTGTGAAAATCATTTGTGAAAATCATTAGAATAGTCTAATATTATGATAATCTAAGGTAATTAGTTTTCGCGCATACGCCGTGTATGATATTCGGAACCAATTATTTTAAATATTCTTCCAAAAAAAAAAAAAATTTGCTCTCGCCATCCCAGAAGGGTCCCCGAAGGGGGTAAGCAGATGTGTTGTAACAACACCCACATTTCACCTAATATGATTAAGTGCCAACGTGACAGAGGGTGAGTCCATCGCCGTCTCAGGCTCTATGAATTACTTCTGAGATATATGCAGGTTTCCTCACCGTAAAGCACGTGGTGTCAAATAACTGCACATAATGGTACAGGCCCCGCTGGGATTCGAACTTGCGTCGCTTGCGACTGCTCTAACCCTAAGGCCACCTCAGGTCTATACCCGAATATTCAAATATTCTTGGACCGACCACCTTAACACATTAAAGTCGGCCAACATATTCCCAGACGGTTGAATCTCCACCAAGATTTACTCGGGGTGTTTCCATTATCGTTCGCCAGAACTATAATTACTGTAACTATTCCCCACTTACGTTATCTGACCGCGACGACGGAACTAATTTACGTTACGGCTGGATAACATAGGGCTATGGTAATTTGTGGTTACTTTTAACATGAATAACAACGAACATTCCTTATGAAAATGAAAATGAAAACTATTTATTCAATTTCGTATGTATAGTGCCTGAGACGGCGATAGACTCACCCTCTGTCACGTTGGCCCTTGATCATAATCGGTGAAATGTGGGTGTTGTTACAACACCCCTGCTTACCCCTTCGGGGACCCTTCTGGGCGTGAGTAAAAAAAAAGAAAATTAGTTTAGGCACTGGTAAGGCATTTATGAATGTCGAGAATTTACCACCGGTTCGGAAACTAGCCTTCTGAGAAGAATCTCAGCCCGGCATCTTATAAAGTACTAGCGGAGGTCACGCGGTTTCACCCGCGTAGTTCACGTTCCCAAGAGTAGTTGCAACACCCCTGCTTAACTCTTCGGCGTTATGAGATTGCGCGTGTATATCAAACATTGAAAAAAATCTTAATTCAATAAAACGGTTAAAAATTTGTCGCCAATTTATTGTAGCCCTAGTGGTCGAGTTATTTGAGTATCGTCCCAAGTTAAAATATTACCTATTACGTATTCTTGTTGGTATGGAACCATAAAATTGTAAATCTTTATTTTTTATTAAATAAGTGTTTGGTTTGAGCAGCCGCCTGCTACACAAGCGACGCAAGTTTGAATCACAGCGGGGCCTAGAGATTAAAAAAAAGCATTTGTTCTGTGATTTCACACCACGTGCTTTACGGTGAAGGAAAACATCGTGAGGAAATCTCCTTACGTCTCTGAAGTATTTCAAAAATTTATAATGCCTGAGACGGCGAAGCACTCACCCTCTGTCACGTTAGCACTTAATCATATTCGGTGAAATGTGGGTGTTGTTACAACACCCCTGCTTACCCCTTCGGGGACCCTTCTGGGCGTGAGTAAAAAAAAAGAAAATTAGTTTAGGCACTGGTAAGGCATTTATGAATGTCGAGAATTTACCACCGGTTCGGAAACTAGCCTTCTGAGAAGAATCTCAGCCCGGCATCTTATAAAGTACTAGCGGAGGTCACGCGGTTTCACCCGCGTAGTTCACGTTCCCAAGAGTAGTTGCAACACCCCTGCTTAACTCTTCGGCGTTATGAGATTGCGCGTGTATATCAAACATTGAAAAAAATCTTAATTCAATAAAACGGTTAAAAATTTGTCGCCAATTTATTGTAGCCCTAGTGGTCGAGTTATTTGAGTATCGTCCCAAGTTAAAATATTACCTATTACGTATTCTTGTTGGTATGGAACCATAAAATTGTAAATCTTTATTTTTTATTAAATAAGTGTTTGGTTTGAGCAGCCGCCTGCTACACAAGCGACGCAAGTTTGAATCACAGCGGGGCCTAGAGATTAAAAAAAAGCATTTGTTCTGTGATTTCACACCACGTGCTTTACGGTGAAGGAAAACATCGTGAGGAAATCTCCTTACGTCTCTGAAGTATTTCAAAAATTTATAATGCCTGAGACGGCGAAGCACTCACCCTCTGTCACGTTAGCACTTAATCATATTCGGTGAAATGTGGGTGTTGTTGTTACAACACCTCAGCTCACCCCTTCGCGGACTCTTCTGGGATGATGAGGGTATTTTTTTCTACTATCTTTGGATTGTTTTTCATGACGTTATTAGTTACTATATCTAGACTCAACGTAGTACCGTTAAAAACTAATTTTCCCTCACAGCTTACTACTTAAGCTATTTTATAAGCCGGTGCGAAATAATTTAATAAGAAAATCTTGATTAAAAATCCACACTCACAGTTTATTTCAACAGCTTATATAAATGCGAAAAAGTGTTTCCACAAAGTTTTCCAGTAATCATAGTTGTTTGTTTTCATTTAACTTGGGAATGCCTTTGAATTTACTTAAGTTCATTATTAATAATTTTTCTGCAACTTACGATATTTTGAATTTTTTACTCAGTTCCCGTTTGAAATTTATACATGCCATAATTATATTATACTAGCTGCCTCCGCAGTGTTACTCGTCCATACTCGTCACGATTTCTGAGCGCTCAGCGAAAATAGTGTGAATAACTGCGAATGTGTTCGCGATGTGCCATAAATCACCCAAAAAAATACCACTGACCATTGAAGGTCAGCGCTCAGGGGCCTCACCATAAACACTTATTTCCATCATAGTTACACTGTGTGACAGTGGCGGATTTGTACTCATCATATTCATCTGTCTCATAATAATATTTAAAGTATCATGGCAATAAGAGGTCATGGTAGGACCCCAGAACTCGACGGCGCAAATACTTATAAGGGGCATATAATTAGAAAAAAAATTAAGGGCGGTCTAATAGTTTTTGTAATTCAGCTTAGACTTAAGATTTTTTTTAATGCATTTGAAATAAATTTGAATATTCTTATTAAAATTAATATTAATAACCTTAAAATTTGTAAATTTTTTTTAATAAAGGAATAAAGAAAATTATGACTACTTTTAGTATCAGCATTTAATATTGTATCCCAGCGCTGGGCGAAGGCCTTCCACCTTTCCTTTCGACAAAACTAAATGTATTGAATAAACTCAAATGAATCGTCCAAAAACCTACAAATCCTATTGACTGATAGTTTTGATTAAGCCGTATATTTATTTCCTGCCTCACTCCTGGTGTGTGACAGCTAATGGTTCAAACAAATTAACTTTTTGTATTGTTTGTAAACAATGCCAGGATTTTGTTAGTTACGATGCGACTGCCATTACTCTCTTTGAAACATTGATATTGTAACACATTTTTACTGAATTGTACTCGAACTAAGCTAACGCTTTTATACGGTGAATTATTGTTTTGAACGTTAAAGTGAGGTAATTTTTATTTTAACTACAAGTTCTTTGTTTAGTTTTGCGTTTAATTAATGAAACTGAAAGATGTTTTATTCATTTACAAAATAAGATACTATTTATAAATGAAACAAATTTAAATTTAATGCTAATTTATGATTTCTCTAAAAATGGTTATCTTATTTTAATTACCTTGTTAAGCCGATGTTTCAATATAAAACTCCTATATTTAAGATATCTCAAAACGTATTTCTATTATTTAATTTTGGCTCTTTGGTCTACAGGCCCTGTTACGGAGGACCTCTAAGTCCCGGGATCAATCGCCGGGTCGGGCAAAGTGGTAATTTATTGGTTTTTTCCATCTGTATAGAGATATATCTATATAGAGCTGCCCGGAGTCCGTAGTGGCCGGCTACTGGCAATTGGCTCATCCCCTATTATACACGGTGTCGGAGAAAAAGAAACAGTAGTCCTCTAGAAGTTGTAGGGTTTTATGAATATATCACTATGTTGAAGTCGTTAAATATCTAGCTCCAACGATAACGTTGTTGTAAGCTATGTTTGCTAAAGGCCTAAAAGCGGCCTTAAGCGATTGAATGAACGCGCGGCCGCGTTTGCCTACATTATGTAAGCGGTAATTCAACTTGTTAAAGTAAGGAGAAAGTTAACGGTTACTAAAATTGTTTTATGGAATTATTGAAGGAACTATTAATGTGAGAAAAAAAAATAAAAATGTAGTTAGATTTCACTTGAATAACTCTACGTTAACGCTGATTTTTATGCGAAAATAAGGTCTTGATATAGTCAACTTTGGACGTCAATTACTCCAAAACGGAAGAATATATTTTTGTCATAATAATTTTATTTGCTTCCTTAAATTATACCCTATCACATTTTTTAACAGCTGCCCTATTTTCCCCACACCGTGAATTTGGGCTTTGTATAAATACCCCTCTGCCTACCTCTTCGGGGAATACAGGCATGTATGTGTGTATTTTATAGAAACTGCCAAAATAAGCGCTAATAAGCTATTTAAACTGGAAATTTGCCAGTTAAAAAAAACTTAGTAACATTCTGAGACTTAATGTCAAACCACAAAGTCACGTAGAGACAAAGCGGTGGGTACAGTAAGTTACCTAATCCCTACTTGACCCGGCGAGTGCGGTGCAAACCTTATTACCGTGTTTAATCCTCTTATGAAGTCCTTCTGACCTCCCTATGTAAGTATCCCTCAGGATATAGGTCTTGGCTTCGCGTTCTCATGTTATGCGTCTATGGGAAATGACATTGTTTTTGTCAAAGTGAAAATTTCCATCCGATTTATCTTCATGTTGGTATCATGTTAAACTCAGATCTATAGATCTATAGATGTATAGTATTAGTAGTATTAGTATAATACAGATATATATACAGATAATAAAATGTAAGTGTCTGTTTGGAACTATCTGTTTGTTACGATTATTCTCTGAAAGGGCTGGACCGATTTTAATGGGTCTTCCATTGGTAGTTGATGGTACAAGATGTAACTTAGGCTACGTTTAATTTTAAAAATAAATTATGGTTCCCGATGAAATTAAGTCTACGCGATTATAATTGTTCACTAAATGTGAGAAAAAAAACATGCTATGTTTGAGGAAATAAAAACAGCTCCAAGCTCAGGAAAATCTAAATTAAAGAAATATGTTTGAATTATTTTTAATCTTCTTCCACATACAATAACCAAACTCATTAAAATACATTAATAAAGGACATTAGCATAAACCTTTTACTTCCCGACCATATAAAATTCCATTAGAACGTATCGTCAGGGACATATCTCGCTGTGCCTCGTACATCGTCTAGGAACTTAATGAGTTGACTCTGAGCCAAGCCGCGACTCGACTCTACCTATTTCCCATTTTATCGAGTCTGTAACGTTTATTGTTATTGATTTACAAGTCACACTACTCACTAACATATTAAGATGTCTCCTAGACATTTTAGTATGTATGATACACATATCGTAGGAGATGGCGGGATGAGCTTGATGCTTTCAGGAACGATTGGGAGAGGACTGCTGAAGATAGAGAAAGTTGGAAAAGTGGAAGGGAAGCCTTTGCCCAGCAGTGGGACACGACTGGCTCATAATAATAATAATATTGCCGCTCTCTACACACGCTCACTACACACAATCCCATTTGTAAGATGTTTATTCAATTAAATAAAAATATACATATGCTCACGCCTGTATTCCCCGAAGGGGTAGGCAGAGGTGTTGTAATCACAACACCCACTTTTTACCGAATTTGATTAAGTGCCAACGTGACAGATGGTGAGTCCATCGCCGTCTTAGACACTTTACATACGTCATTGAATTACTTCTCAGAAATATGCAGGTCTCCTCACGATGTTTTCCTTCACCCTAAAGCACGTGGTGTGATATCACTGTACGTAAGTAAGAAAAAAGTCATTGGTACAGGCCCCGCTGGGATTCGAACTTGCGTCGCTTGCGTAGCAGGCGACTGCTCAAACCTCAAGGCCACCACGGCTCTTTTTTATATGTATCCAAGGCTTTCCTAGAATCAAAGAAGAAATAAATCAAAAGGCTTCTCGCTAAATTAGAGCAGCGGATAATGTGCGAGATTTGATCTTAATAACAGCTAAATAGCGCATTACTCACATCGGGAAACAATACGGACTCGATTAAGAACCTACTATGGAACTCACAAGACTATCATTCCATGAGATTTTGTTCGTGACTTTCACAGATATAGAGCCTAACGGGATCAAACAAAATTCAAAATATCTTTATTTGATTAGACTTCTTACAAAGTAGTTTCAAATCGTCAGAAGGACACAAATTACATTATACATGATTATAAATGTTACCACCGGGTTCGGAAGGTAGCTTTTGTTGAGAAGAACCCGGCATGTAACTCAACAATTAGTCTTTTAAAAAAAATATTATACAATGTTTACAGTATTCATATCTCA
This sequence comes from Watsonalla binaria, assembly GCA_929442735.1. NCBI lineage: Eukaryota > Metazoa > Arthropoda > Insecta > Lepidoptera > Drepanidae > Watsonalla > Watsonalla binaria. Next base: position 8,930,154 of record OV838932.1, read on the forward strand.
TGAATATAAGCCCATGGACACAGTTCAAACATTTGGAGCTGCCCAATATTCGCCATGCAGAAAAATCTATTCCAAAATGCTGAGTATTTTTTTTATTACCAATTACCGTTTCAGAGGAGCTCTTGGCACAGTTACTATTGCGCGTATCATTCGATTAGCGAAGTTAAGCAATCCCTACCCAAGCGGGACCTCCGTACCTCGGAGAGCACGCTAAGCCGTCGGTCCTGGTAGCCAATTTAACATCTCTGGCAATCGTTGCAAGTCAGTCGGAGCTCTAAGAAAGTCTGACAACTGGCTTAAGCCAGATTACCGATTTTCCTCGTAGAAGAGGTTACCAAGGTCAGATGGCAATCGCTTCGTATAAAAATCAGGTGATCAGCCACAACGGGGTGATTTAAGTGCCGACCCTAACAATGTATGGGATAAGGCCATGATGATGAGATCGACCAATTAGCGTTTCGGTTTAACTATCTATTACAGATGCCAACAGACTTATGAGCACTCGGCGAAAATAGTTGGGACTACTGAACATTTGTCTTATTTGTCCCCACCATACGCAGAGAGAGAGACTACTGCGTATTCAAGGTCAGCGCTTATGAATCGTGACGGCACCTCTACTTAGGAATGAAGTTGAAATTAGAAAACTGCGGAGGCCGAGTGGTTCTAGCAATGAGGCGTGAGCATATTAATTTTTTATCTTTAGTGAAAAGAGGGTGTTGTAAACACTGCCTACCCTTTCGGCTACCCTTCTGAGATGGCGTGAGCTTACGTCGTAATGTATCACTAAAGTTGTAGTGATTAAGCCACGGGGCTCAAACTCGTAACACCTTAATGCAACGGTAACATGGTAGGGGCTGAATATAAGCCGGGAACACAAGAGCCCTCCCTTGAGGTTCGATGACACTCGAGCTAATGGTACCCTCGTATATTTCCACTGTATTTCTAGTCGGATATAATATGAGGCACAAAATTAGCCCAATGTTACTACGGGCTTAAAATTCCATGGAAATAAAACTTTATGTAGCTGTTGTTAGGACTAATTTAGAACGTAACGTTGGTTATATATTAATTTCAAAGCTTCTGATTAGAAATATTGATATCATAAATCCAGTATTTGAATTGAAATGTTTATACCTTTTATCTAATTAAGGGCCGATTTTTCAATGCTCAGATAGCGTTTATTCGATGAATAGCGTAAAATGGGATTTTTAATCATCAGATAAGCTAATACTGTAGAATAACTCGTTTAACTGAGGAATAAATTTATCTAGCTATCTAGATAACTAACATTCTAACATTCATCGGTTGATATGAACATTGTGAACATATATACGAGTAGCCTACTTCGAAATTAATGTCAACACACCAAAATGACATTTGCATGATGACAGTTGCTCCTGACCTGGGGGCCAACTATGAGAATTTCTTAGCTTTGACGCTTAATTTCACGGTACATTCTGCTTAAACTGATGATGGTAGGCCCCCTGTTCTAATATTAGGGTAAATAATATATTTGTAGCCGTGGTGGCCGTGAGGTTTAAACAGTCGCCTGCTACGCAAGCGACGCAAGTTCGAATCCCAGCGGGGCCTGTACCAATGAGTTTTTTCTTACTTACGTACAGTGATTTCACACCACGTGCTTTACGGTGAAGGAAAACATCGTGAGGAGACCTGCATATTTCTGAGAAGTAATTCAATGACGTATGTAAAGTGTCTGAGACGGCGATGGACTCACAATCTGTCACGTTGGCACTTAATCATCTTCGCTGAAAAGTGGATGTTGTGATTACAACACCTCTGCCTACCCCTTCGGGGAATACAGGCGTGAGCATATGTGTGTAATATATTTGTTTCACCTGTCTGAAGTTGATGCACTCCGAGTAGCGTTATTCGACTGATAGCTATTTCGTGGATAAAATGTCAATTTACATATAAGCCAGATACCTAACCGATAAACAGTTGGTTAAAGATTTGACTCAATTGGTTATTTCGTGAAATCTGTAGTTGGCCTTTAGAAAATTATATTAATATCTCAAATTCACTTGTTTATTAGTATCTCCTTCGTTTTATTTTAAAATGTCAATGACCTCACTAGAAGTCATTGCGAGCTAAAAAATTTTGAAAATTAATTCGAAGCTGAATTTCGCGAGCGATAAAATCCTTTTTGTAACAATCAAACACGAATGTAATGATCTTTAGCCAATCTTACCTGGAGATCTCCGTCGTGTTTGAAGCCTCGTAGATTAAGTATCTCTTTACCCTCGTCAGAAGTTTCGGACGTATGCAAAGGCATCATAATTTCGGCCAGTGGAATCAAATTTGTAACCGCTCTTATCCTGATTGCAATCAACTTTGGCAATTACCGATGCTTCTGGAATAACATTTTAATGAAGATGTTTTACATTGTTATGAGCTTATATTTTTTATTTCAGTTGCCATTGCGCATGTCATTCGAACAGCGAAGTTAAGCAACCGTAACTTAAGCCAGTAATTGGATGGGTGATCGCCCGAGTTCCCTCCGTACCTCGGACAGCATGTTAAGCCGTCGGTTCCGGTTACCAATTTATCATCTTTGGTAATCGTTACAGGTTAGTCGGAGACCTAAAATAGTCTGACAACTGGTTTAGCCCAGATCACAGATCTTACTCATTAAAGAGGTTGCGAAGGTCAGAACCCGATGTGACCAACTCCAAAAATTTATGGGATAAGGCCAGGGAGGTGATAAGTTTGAAAATTATTCAATATGGTCACACCATCCCAAAGGAGTCCACGAAAGTGTTAGCAAAGGTGTGAGTTGTAACAACAACACCTACTTTTCACTCGGAGTCACTTTGATCTCCTTGGTGTTATACAGCACCATATATATGTATGAAAATGAAAATATTTATTCAGTTTAGGCCCTGGTAAGGCACTAATGAATATCGAGAATTTACCACCAGTTCAGAAACTAGCCTGCAAGAAAATATACTTTCTTACATAGTAAATGTGAAATTATAAACAGACACTTCAATTGTATTTATCTGCATGTATATGTATACATTGAAAACAGTTCCAATTTAAATAATGTCAATATATGCATCGCTCTCAATTCTAGTGAATTAGTCAAATTGCCTCATCGGATGGAGAATTGCAATGGTTCAAAAGTGCTGCAAGTCCATTACTCAAATTGAAATAAATCGGTCACAAAAAGAGCGAATCGATTCGGCAACATTCGGTTTGATTGAATTCCATGTAAGTAACTTTACACTATTTCCATTGGAAAGTATCTAAGTATTGTGTCTTATTTATATCTATACAGATAAAAAAAAATTTAAGTGCCTGTATGAAAGCATATGCAATACAAAGCAGGACTTAAAAACAAATTTTCTAAGTTTTTCTCTGCTGGTCTGTCAGTCTGTTTGTTTCGTGTAATCTCCGCAACGGCTGGACGTGAGTTTTACTGGCAGATGGCTAATGTTAGAAGGAGTAACTTAGGCTACAATTATTTCGCAAAAAACATTGAGGGTTAAACGGAAATAAAATTAAATCTACGCGGATGAAACCGCAGGGCACAGCTAAATAAAATCGCCTCTGCTTGGATTTCAACGAAATTGCGAACAGTTTTTGAAATAGATAGACATACATATGCAACGCCTATATTCCACGAAGGGGTAGGCACCCACAACAACCAACTACCAACGTGACAGGACTGATGGTGAGTTTATCGCCGTCTCAGGCACTATACATGCGTATTTGAATTACTTATCAGACATATGCAGGTTTCCTCACGATGTTTTCCTGCAGCACGTGGTGTGAAACTGCACATTAGTTTTTTAGATAAACTCATTGGTTCAGGCCCCGCTGGTATTCGAGCTTGCGTCGCTTGCATAGCAGGCTCAAACTCAAACCCCACGGTCAACAGGGCTCTCACTCATATAAATTACATGAGAAATGTAAGCCATGGAAATTGTTCAAATGAAATAAAAAACGACATAAGGTTCTTCATAAATAATTTTATACGTGTTCATAGTGATATAGCCTCAAAACGTCATATTAACTTACAACACAAATGTATCATGTATCACATCTGTACGAGACAAATTACCTATTCTATCTATCATCGGTTTTTCTCTCACCTTGTTACCCGGGATCAGGCAAGTGATTGATGTACAGTTGATATGTCTCAAGTAATGCTTGCAAGATTGATCTGTCCCGTTTGGAGGCACGTCACCACGTAAATACGGATTGATGACAGTTACGTCACGCCGTGAATAACAATTTTAATGTTTACTTACGATTTATTTGGATGGTTTATTTCGATTGTGCTGAAACGGTTGGAATCTATACATCTATAGAGATAAATAAAATATAAGTGTCTGTTTGTAATTCCAAAATAACAGCTTTTCACTAAATGCATATGAAAGTATACACGGTACAGAGGGCCTAGTGAGATTTTTTCACTGCCGCCGTCACAAGTCATCGCGTTGACGTAAACGCAGATTTCTATAGGATCGAAACAGCGCCGTCTGTCGGCCGGAAGATTACACTATTGTGAGTCCATGGCAATTTTAAGAAAACTCGCACTAGGCACTCTGATATGGAATCGTCATGCTCGGTAGAGAAAACGTTCTTATTTAAAAATAGCCTATTTTCAAAAAGCTAATATAAATAACTAACCTTCTACGCTTTAATCATGATAAAATACAATACGATAAATATTAGACGCTTCATTGATAACTGTGTAAATACTTTAGAATCAGTATAATCACAGAAACCCTTTCATCAGTTTTAACTTAACACCATATAATCCAATACCCGGGCAATATTCGTCGCTACGATATTCCCCTTTAAGTTGTTATGGGCTTAAGTTGTAGGCGGTAGCGATGTATGAACAATTCCATTGAATTCATTTCATATTTTATTAATGGTCAATGAACAATCTATTTAGCTACCTAATTTTATCCATATATATATATATATACTATCTTATACCTTTAAAAAAGCAATTCTTGTATATAAATATATATAGAATCTGAATCTTGGAAACGGCTCCACCGATTTCCATAAAATTTTGTATACATGGGGTTTCGGGTGCGATAAATCGATCTAGCGAGGTTTTATTTTGAGAACTCGTCAAAAATATCCCTAGTAAAGCTCAATCATTCAGATATTTAATCTTTAAGGGCCTGCCTAGAAGACATGCACCAAATTGCGAGGCTAGTACCTCTAATAAGAACAAGTAGAGCCTCTTACATTGCTGTGCCCTAACTGGGTTTTTGTTATAAGTAGCCTTTATGATTCAAGTTTTTATCTGACCTTTCCTTTTTTCGAATGAAAACGGTAATCTTTGTAAAACCAGTTCTCAGACTATTTTAATGCTCCAAGTGACCTGTAACGATTACCAAAGATGATAAATTGGCAACCGGGACCGACTGCTTAACGTGTTCTCCGAGGCACGGAAGGAACTCGGGTTGTCACCCATCCAACTACTAGCTTGGACTGATCGAATGATATGCGCAATAGCAACTGTGCTAAAAGCTCCTCCAGTTTTTGTCCTCCAGTTAGTGTCTAATATCAAAACTCGCATCCGCGCGTCGCTTGCACGGTATTACAACAAATTATTTACATTCTCTTAATCAAGTGGTCTCTGTAACAATCTATAGCTACTGCACTAATTGAGTTCCACGATACAACTGCGCAGTAGATTGCTTGCCACTATTTAATTGCTTTATTTCTCTGGCTTATTGATCGGTTTACACTACCATTAAGTAATTATATATATAGAGATGTCTTCTCGTTTTATCGAGTATGTCTATGTATTATCATCATGTCGAGAAAAAGTTGTATTTATATACAAATAATTAAAATATTTAAAAACAAACGGTAGAACTCAATTTAAACAAGTTCCAAAATGTTTTGTACGCGACTTGTGCCTGTTAAGTATTCATCGAACGTCGCGTACTTAACCGAGAAATTAAATAGGTATCGTAAGAAAAAAAAAAGATTTTCAGTTATAATTAGAAAGTAAAGTTCTTTCAGAAGTGACAAAATTTTTACCATTTAAGGTTCTTTCGCTATTTACAAATACTGACTTCCTTACTTGTGAATATATATTTTTTAGCGTCAAATTCATAAAATAAAAATTACCAAAACACTGGCATGCAAACCCTTTAAAAATCGAACCGAGGAATCCCGTTCGCTCCGGCCGGTTTGAAATACATCTGCACATCCGGAGTAGGGTGACAGGCAATTAATTCAAATAAAGTGATGGGACCCAGCCTCGAGGGATAATGCTTGGTGACAAATAGTCTAAGGAAACCGCCGGAAGGGTCAAGATACGTTACGAAGGTTACTGTCTTAACTTGTTATGAATTAATGATTTGTGGAGCTCCTACTGGCGCTTACGGGTAAGGTTTTACGTTGCCTAATAGATGTGAGGAAACCTGTATATGCCTAAGCAGTAATTCAAAGACGTATGTATAGTGCCTGACACGGCGATCGGCTTATCATCTTCGATAAAACTTGCTTTTGGGGACCGTTCTGGGATAGTGTGGACATGTATATAATACACAAAATTATTGTAGTGTCACGGCAATCTCATAAGGAGTTATAAAGGAGGTTATTTGCAACCAAACACCCGTTATAACGTCTGAATATACGTGGGTGAAACAGTGGGACAAAGCAAAATCTATATCTATACAGATAAATAAAATTAAGGTGTCCGTTTGCTATTCCAAATAAACATCATTTCACTAAATGCTTATGGAAGTATAAAGGTAAGGCACATCCTTAAACAATTATCAACATATTTATCTGTCGATACATATGTCAGTCTGATTTTAACGGAACTTTTACTAACAGCTACCTGATGTTACAAGAAGGTAACGGTTTTTTAAGGGCTCCGCGAAAAAAAGCTCTCTGTTTAATACATTATACGCGGTTGACACCGCAGGGCACAGTTAATTAATAAAAGAACAGTCGTATACTAACAGAAATAAAATACGCATGAGGATTCATCACAAAGAGCCGTGGTGGCTTCGAGGTTTGAGCAGTCGTCTGCTACGCAAGCGACGCAAGTTCGATCCCAGCGGGGCCTGTACCAATGAGTTTTTCTAAAAAACTTATGTACAGTGATTTCACACCACGAGCTTTACGGTGAAGGAAAACATCGTGAGGAAACCTGCATATGTCTGAGAAGTAATTCAATGACGTATGTATAGTGTCTGAGACGGCGACGGACTCACCATCTGTCACGTTGGCACTTAATCATATTTGGTGAAAAGTGGGTGTTGTTATTACAACACCTCTGCCTACCCCTTCGGGGAATACAGACGTGAGCATATGTATGTATGTATGATTCATCATAATTGCTCAAGTACATAAAGTCCAGCTTACGGCATGTCTCAAAACATAACAAACAGAAGCATTTGATCACAACAAACGGATATAAAACATGAAATAATACGTAAAAACCGGAACATTTAAATCCGGTTGTGTCCGGAACCGTAACGAAAGGGCCGGTGCGCCGCACTTCCGGACACCGGATTGGAACTTACACGATCACGAAGGAAATGGAATTTTAAATCCACACATTGTGCTTTACGCGACCGATGTGAGCTATAAAATGGACTTACACATGCCGAGCAGTCCACTAAAATGTACTAAAACCCAAACTTTGATTTATTTTCCCAGTGTCTCATACTAGATTCTGCCTACTCTGCGTACTTCGTACGGGTGGATTGCTCTTAGCGTAATTATATACATATGCACACGCCTGTATCCCATGGGGGTAGGCAGAGACCACTGTTTCCCACATGCTACGATCCTTACATACTTCTTTCGCTTCATCCACATTCATGCATCACTTCATACACTTTCTTCGGTTACGAGTGCTCCGAATTTGACCTTTCTGAAAAATACTATTAATTTGGTCATAGTAGTTCTTCCTTGGACGCCCTCGACCGACACTTCCGGTCACATTCGCTCTATAAATTTCTTTCGTTAATCGCCTTTCACTCATCCTTTCGATATGTCCAAACCATCTCAACATATTTTTTTCATTTCTGGTCACCACATCATTCGTCAACTTGCAACTGTCTCTTATCACACTATTTTACATACGATCTACAATGGTGACCCCACACATACTTCGTAACGAATATATAAACTAATTACTATAGGTATGTAGCCTATATTATTCCCCAATAAATGGGCTATCTAATTCTGAAATACTTTTTCAATTTGGACCAGCGGGCCATCCATCATCGGTTTAGGCAGTGTGTATTAAGAGCTTCTGAGCTTTGACATTTCATTTTGGTACTGTAAAATGATACGTCAAAGCTAAGAAGTGTTTAATACACGCTGCTTAAACGACCATAGTTTGTCCCTAGTAATTTGTCACAATGTTAGTTACCGTACTCCTCCGAAACGGCTGGACCGATTTATATGAAATTTTGTGTGGAGATCGGGTAGGTCTGAGAATCGGCCAAGATCTATTTTTCATAACCCTAAATGATAAGGGTGACCACCTCAAAAATATATATGGCAATACAACGTTTGCACAACATTTAGTACAGATTATCTACATATTTTACCTAGATATAATTTACATACATACATATACTCACGCCTGTATTCCCCGAAGGGGTAGGCAGAGGTGTTGTAATCACAACACACACTTTTCACCGAAGTTGATTAAGTGCCAACGTGACAGATGGTGAGTCCATCGCCGTCTCAGACACTTTACATACGTCATTGAATTACTTCTCAGAAATATGCAGATTTCCAAACGATGTTTTCCTTCACCGTAAAGCACATGGTGTGAAATCACTGTACATAAGTTTTTTAGAAAAACTCATTGGTACAGGCCCCGCTTGGATTCGCACTTGCGTCAAACCTCAAGGCCACCGCGGCTTATAATTTAGAACGCTTAAAATACTTATGTATACGCAGACGAACTCCACAGCGCACAGACAACTTGATTAAATTCCGTTTTAAAACATGCCTTATACGACTGCTATCAGATAGTGTGAATGTCTGAAATAATTTGGCCGGAGGCGCCTTTATTTGCCCTAAGCCGTAATTAAGGGACCAGTCCGTCAAATTAATTACGTCTATTCGAGATAATCACTGGAAACTCTAGAACAACGATGTTTTTGTATATTTTTTTTTCTTCAAGCTATTTTAAGGCTGCTCTTCAAATCTTTAGATAGAATGTTTTATGATTCAAAATAATTAATGCGTAGGCAATTCTATTGGTTTTAATAATTCTACCGAGATTTTGCTAATTTTAAATCTATAGAAATCGCAGTAATTATTACGCTGTAAAAATATATTTCTTTACAACAAAAATGTGGGCGTAATATCTGTGCAAGCAGTCACTGCAGGGTTTCAAGTTTATTCATAAATGAACGACCTTTTACTGAATACTATTACAGTCTAATTAATTAGCAGGTATAAAAATAGCATGTTTACCTTACTTTAATAGATACATACACACGTCTGCATTCGCCGAAGAGACATTGAAAGATGTACTTACAGAATAGCCTTTTTTATTATTTCTATTATACTTTACAAGGAACAGTACTAACAACTAATTACAAGTAGAAAACTCGGCCCAAATCGGTGTTTCTCGGAATCGTGCCAAGAAGGCTGGCAGCATTGCCACGTTGAATAGCAATGCTGATTCTCTGAGCGAGAAAAGCCCCAGCCCGCTTGTCACGAGAAGCTACCAGACGATGTACAACCTCTTTGAAATGTTGATGAGCATCTTGTAATGTACTTACATTACTCCTACATTTCGCTAGTTATGTGTAAGTCCCGTGTTGTCATCCAGGCACTAATCTCGACTTCGGGCTGCTATTGAGAGATTACAGATAGAAAAACCCAATAATACCGTGGATCGAACGAAGGACCACTTTGCCAAATCAGTCTTACGACCACTAGACCAACGAGGATTTTTTCTAATGCCTCTGCCTACCGTACGAGGAATACAGGCGTGAGCATATCGCACCCTCAGAACAATAGGGTCTCAACTCCAAATATTACGAAAACTATTAAAGACAGACCCAAAAAATTTATGTTCTACCCCAAGTTTCTAAAAACTGTTTTTTTTGTTATCATTTATAGACAAAACACAACCTAGACTTACCATAACCTATAAAAATATAAAAAAAAGTATTTGTCCGCAAAACTAGTAAATTAATTACTTGCCGGCAGATCTATGATTGCGATTTCCAAAAATATTTGATTCCTGAATTGTGCCCTATGTAGTGCGATATGTAGGTATGTATTCTTATAAGGAAAATCATCATCTCCCTGGCCTTATCACATACATTGTTGGGGTCGGCACTTGATTCAACCCGATGTGGCTGATCACCTGATTTTTATACGAAGCGACTGCCATCTGACCTTCGATCTCTGAGGCACGAAGAGCACGTTGTTCTAATAAGGAAAATATACTTTTATAATACCAACTAATTCATGAGACTGTAATAGGACGAAATAAAGGCCCTTAACGCGCCAAAAGGCACTCATCACAATATACATGAATCCCACTTATTTTGCATCATACCTCAAATACCCGACCATCCGCAAAAACAAATCACGAATCTGGAATCAATGTCACCAACGAAATCCGATTCATTAAACAATAACGCAATGGAAATGTTAAATCTGCCGAGCTTTTCCAATTTGTAACATTTTTTTAATCACAAACTCAGGGAGCATGTTTGTGTTTAATTTGTGGCGGCGAACAAGCATATTACCACAGTTTACATATATGAGCAGTACAGAATCAAGGAGAGCCGTGGTGGCCTTAAGGCTTGAGCAGTCACCTGCTACGCAAGCGACGCAAGTTCGAATCCCAGCGGGGCCTGTACCAATTATTTTTTCTAAAAAACTTATGTACTTTGATTTCACACCACGTGCTTTACGGTGAAGGAAAACATCGTGAGGAAACCTGCATATTTCTGAGAAGTAATTCAATGACGTATGTAAAGTGTGTGAGACGGCGATGGACTCACCATCTGTCACGTTGGCACTTAATCATCTTGTGTGAAGAGTGGGTGTTGTTATTACAACACCTCTGTCTACCCATTCGGGGAATACAGACGTGAGCATATGTATGTATGTAGAATCTAGGAACAGATCGAAATGACAGACACAGACGCTTGCATACACGAAATTATAAGCGACGACGTGACACCCTGATAACGTGACATTACTGTCAGTAAGGGTGTCACGTCGTGGCCAAACGCGTTTACGTCATTTACGTGTATTACAGACATTCAAAAGATCAATGTGACAAATCTACATTACATAGATAGTTAATTTTGGGAGTCAATTAAACAAAAATTAAGAGTTAGAACCATGACGCAATCACATAAAACTAACATTCGAAATATTGAACAATTCGAAGTCACATCCATATTATCTGGTAAGTATGTAATGCACCCCGAGATAAATTTTTTTTTATTGATTCACGTAAGAATTAGAACGGCTAAAAGCCAATTACACTAATTAAGAGTAATATATACAATATCCATTCATTCATTCGTTCCCCTCGCAATACTCCAGGCATACTGACATATCGTCTGCCATTCATCCGCGAACACATCACAATCAGGGTAGGAGACCAAGAGAGCGTTGAAAGCGGAGAGAGTGCGGGGTACTGGGGAGTGAGCGCGCGGCACTGTGCGACTTGTACCCACTGCAAATACTATATCATAATCATAGATACATTCAGAGGTTAGATTCTATAAATACACTTATGAGAAGCAAAAATTAAATATATAAATAAAGCGTCCTATTCGCAGATCTACCGAATATAATACAAAAAAAAATATCATCAAAATTTGTGAAGAATACGAGAATTATTTATATAAGAGACTTATCTCTTATTACGATTTATGATTTGATTAACTTAATGAATTCGAGTTAATATTATTATTAATTACTAAACAATGAAAACTACAATACTTACTAACATTATGAATTTTCAATAAATTTACGCAGCGGGTCTAACAGTATATTTAAGTTTTTATTATCTGTGGACCCGATTTAAACTGCCAAGAATGACATTTCCGCTTTGCAGTAGCTGTCAGTAAGATACATTCAATCCTGTGTATAATCCAAGGTTTTAACGGCCATTAACGCATATTTAATGGTTGGGAGTTACAAAGTTGGAAGTTTTACTGCTTATCAAAATTCAACTATGCTAATTATGGGAATTGTAAAGCTTACTTCCATTCGTAAATTCGTGTCAGGGACATATTCGGGGTATACTTAATTAGATCACAACTACAGTAAAACGCGCTATGCGGGCTGTGAAATGATTGCATTAAAAGTTTCCAATCTATTTGGTAATGAGTTAATTAGTCGAATTGTAATTCTTTTGGTCTAGTGGTCGTAAAGCGCTACGGCGGAACATGTGGTGTTGGGTTCGATCCTCGGGTAGGGAAAAATGTATTATTGTTTTTACTATCTATTATTTCCCAGAATTTCGGAGTCTGGATTAGTGTCCGGTTAATAACAATTGGCTCGTCCCATATCACGGCATACCCATACATACATACATATACTCACGCCTGTAATCCCGGAAGGGGTAGGCAGAGGTGTTGTTAATCACAACACCCACTTTTCACCGAAGGTGATTATGTGCCAACGTGACAGATAGTGAGCCTATCGCCGTCTCGTACACTATACATACGTCTTTGAATTACTTCTCAGACATATGCAGGTTTCCTCACGATGTTTTCCTTCACCGTAAAGCACATGGTGGGAAAATCACTGTACATAAGTTTTTAGAAAAACTCATTGGTACAGGCATGCCCATGTGAATATTATTATAATGTATTTTTATACACAATGAGTCGTGGGTTTGCGCAGTCACCTGAGTTCGAATCCCAGCGGGGCTTGTCCCAGTGAGATATTTACTTTGTAGCAAACAAGCGTGCAGTTCACCTGATGGTAAGCGGTTATTGCTTTCTATAAACGTGACCAACACCAAAGGTGACAATAGCGCTAATAACGCACGATTGTCACGTTACAAAGCACGAAATTAATATCCTAAAAATATTTCATTTTTAACATTTTCCTTACTAAAGATTTCTTTGTGATATTTTTTTTCTATAGTAAATAAATAGATTGGTAATCCAAGGCTTGAAATAACTCCATTATCTCGTATAACTATTAAGGTTTTTTAGATTATTAAGTAACGTTAAATATTCTAAGTTAATCTACATCACCAATATAAGGTTAGCTTCAACCGTGAACGTGAAATTAACCTTAATTACTACCGAACACGTTCGATTTTCGTTAGTATAACGCTAACACGTCGTTCCATACATAAACACAGCGTGCGTTATGAATAACATAGTTGCAAATGACCTCAGTATAACGTGGTATAACGTTGACGTAAATGTGTTACGCGAACGTTAACTGTACTTACGTCGATAAAAGGTGTGAGTCACGCAATGCAATCTATCCATTGGCGGCTTATAGCTATTAGCTTAGTAATGACATTGTATAATATATATAAGCTTATTAAACAGTATGAAATGTAGACCAGTTTTTGCCATAAGAACGTTTGCACTATCAGGCATGAGCGGTGTTATTGCGTATTGCCTAAGCTCACGCCTGTGTTCCACGAAGGGGTAGGCAGAGGTGTTGTAGTAACAACACCCACTTTTCACCAAAGATGATTAAATGCCAACGTGACAGATACAACGTATCGCCGTCTAAGGCACTATACACATGTCTTTGAATTACTTCTCAGACATATGCAGATTTCCTCACGATGTTTTCCTTCACCGTAAAGCACGTGGTATGAAATCACTGCACATAAGTTTTTTATAAAAACTTATTTGTACAGGCCCCGCTGGGATTCGAACTTGCGTCGCTTGCGTAGCAGGCGTCTGCTAAAACCCCAAGGCCACCATGGCTCTCAAGCGGTGTTATTCTTAAAGTATTTAAAAATTTGTTTTATATTTTATAAATATTTCTACAAGATACGTAAATGAGGTATACGCGATCGACGTGACACCCCTTACTTGACATTTATAATCTCGTTGATGCGCGCGTCTTCGTAAGTGTGTAATTTCGAACGTTCCTATATTCCGTACTGCTTGTAGGAAAGTTATATTTTATACTGTGTTAATGATGCTCAAGTGACAGACAATATATATCTATTCGCCTTTTCGGCAGAGTCTTACGTTATGTGATATATAGAATATATAGAATATGCTCTCATGAGTCTTGAGTTCTCAGTAGCTATAGTGGGGATACTGCGCATGTGTATTTAAATTACTAAGTACCGCGAATTCACGGTCAGCGCTCATAGCTCGTAACGACACATATATCAACCGATGTGAAACGTACATCGCTTGTTTGATTCACATTTTTGCATTAGAACTGGGCTTACATTTCATAATTGTTTAATCCTGTATTTTTAAAATTGTATGATATTTTTGAAAAGAGTAATTACCGAGTTTCTTGCCAGGTTCTTATCAGTAAAGGCAACCTTCCGAATTTCCGAACCTGGCGGAAGAATGTATAATCCTTTACAATTATATCATTCTGACGATTTGAAAGTATTTTGTTAAAAGTCTACTCAAAGATATTTTTGAGTTTAAGTTAGAGTTCGATAGGTGACAATACAAACCATAAGGTCATCAGGACTATTCCGAACCAACGTCTCATTGGACCTGCTTCTATGATATGTACGTGATGTATAAGCATATTAAATAAGATTAAGAATGTATTCAATAACATAACAGCATAAGATTACCAACAATACAGATCTTAAACAACTACAATAGTTAAAAAAAACTGTGTAGCAGTTGCCCCAGAGGCAGTATTTATTATGAAATGTTTTTTTTTCGTTGATGTCTGCTTGCGTGTGTGTGCCTATGGTGCATACACATACATATGTGGGATTGAAATAAAAATAAGTTAAAAGGTTTGACTGAATCTTCTTTACTCCGTCTTTAACACATCTTAGAATAAATACGTCTTAAAATAATCAATACGTCTTTCGTATTCCGTCTTTCACGTCGTCCACCATCGTTCTGTCATATGTCACATCTTAATTCTTCTTCTATTCTTACCGATCACACGCTGCCTATCATGCTTACATAAAACCTCTTTCCACACATATATACATACATTTGTATGTTTTCCCATTCAGCTTACGCTGATAATGTTTTTAAAGATTTCTAATGGATGAAACCTTTTGATAGAATAATAATATTCAAGTGACAAATATAACGTGTAATATTTGCATCGCTCAGCAAATCGTTCTACATTTCCGCACATGCTTAGCGTAGCATATTTTCAACATCGCATTGTAAACACGATACTAACTGTTTAGTAAATTTTAGTCAAACATCACTCATAAGTAATTAAGTAAGTACATAAATATAACTCCACCATTTCCGTAATTACATTAGCCAAAGTGCAGAGAGTGAAGTTTTAAACATTAAACATTGTATAACCGAAATGGAGAGAGATGAAAATTGGTAACCAAAGGTATTCCAAGGATTGTTTCAAAAGTGCGGCCCAACTCGCGAACTGTCGGTTCATTTAGCTAAATGAGCTGCGTTTACTCTTAAGCAAATTAGCCAAATGATTGTGCACCTTGTACCTTATACATAAAGTGTAGAACCGTTTGGGGAGGGAAAGTGTTTGTGGTCAGAATTGTCGGAGGCCGAAACTGTTTTTATTGTATTTTGTAAAACGTTCCGGATATTTTTTTGTTATTACGTATCTTTAAAAAAAGAGAGGTTATTGTTTCATAATTTGGTGGCTGCCTCTTTACTTTTAATGAACTGCCCCGAATTTATAAAGATGTTCCACATTTTGCAATAACGTCGTGTATCAATATAGTTCGAAAGTCCCAGGAAGGTAACTCAATTGAAAAATAGCAGTGTTTACTTTGGAACGAAATGGTCCTCAGGGTGGCTATGAATTCCCCGTCGTTGAAGAGTGCGATGGTAGAAAGGGCCGTGGGCATCATCACAAACTATCTCTCAGAGCACTACCCGTTGTATGAACTATAGAATTCGCACAAGGAGGCGAAGTCTCTCCTCAGACTTAGGGATTCCAACCCGCTTGTGAGAACTGGTTCTTCAGACACGTTTGAACAATTCTGGCAATACGTTCCTGGAGCAAGTCACGGGCCCAAGGTTACATCCAGGTGACCAAGCCTATAGGATAGTAGTACGCTTAATCCACGCGTAGTCCATATGGGGCCTTGGGACTTATAAAATTGCCGCCTTTGCCCCGGTGTGAGGTACTACTTCGCCATATTGAGTACACCGAGCTTTTTGGATGTCAACTTAGCCTTTTCTTCCAGGAGAATTTTGCGAATGCGAAACTAAACGTCGCCAGAAATATCAACGCCAAGGATTCCAATACTATTTTGGATGTTGAGGGCAGTAGAAAAACTCATTGGTACAGGCCCCGCTGGGATTCGAACTTGCGTCGCTTGCGTAGCAGGCAACTGTTCTAACCCCAAGGCTTTAATACTCTACTGTTCTATAATTATATAGTGCTCTCTATTGTAATATACATATTATGTTATATTACCATCTCTACGAAGTATTATCCAAGTAAGACCAATCTGGAGAAGACTTACGAAGTGAGCGAATGTCAAATGAGAAGAGAAAGGTTGCAATATCCTTCTATTCTAGCTTGAAAATCTGTAAAATGTACATTCTTCCAACTCATTACTCGTTTTAAAATTAAAATTTGATGCAAGTACTAATTTCATCCAGTAGTGAACGACGGACGGACACTTGATATTAGTATGCAAAGTGGTTTAAAGCATCATAATTCCGCTTTCCTTAGATTTAAATGATGAAAATTCCCCATAGGTTTTCCACCTAAGTACAGATGAGTACGAAATATTCCAAAAAGGTGGTGTTTCAAGAAATTACAAGCTCCGTCACGACCTATGAGCGGTGACTTCGAATCCGCAGTAGTAATTTTCTGTCTAATCTGGATTTGATCGCCTGATCCGATCCACTAACGTAATCATCATCCTCCTGCCCTTATCCCATGTTATTTGTAGTCGGCGCAATGTTTTTCTTCCATTTCTCTCTAGCAGCTTTTCTTCACTCGCTAACAATTGTAAAGTTTGAGTAAAACGCGCTATAAGAGTTTTCGAGTGCATTATAGTTGTTCTGAGTAAAAGAAACCTTACGACCCTGGTGGTAGTATGTATAATCCTGTATAGCTGATGATTTGAAAGTACTTTGTTAAAGCCGTGGTGGCCTCGGGGTTTGAGCAGTCGCCTGCTACGCAAGCGACGCAAGTTCGAATCCCAGCGGGGCCTGTACCAATGAGTTTTTCTAAAAAACTTACATACAGTGATTTCACACCATGTGCTTTACGGTAAAGGAAAACATCGTGAGGAAACCTGCATATGTCTGAGAAGTAATACGGCGATAGACTCACCATCTGTCACGTTGGCACTTAATCAAATTCGGTGAAAAGTGGGTGTTGTGATTATAACACCTCTGCCTACCCCTTCGGGGAATACAGGCGTGAGCATATGTATGTTTGTTAAAGTCTAATCCAATAAAAAATTTTAGATTGATTTATATGTACAATGTGTTACTTTCTATGAAATTGCGATGCATAGACCATAAGGCGAATGAAAATAATATTTCATATGGTCACATCTGTAGTCCCCGACCGAGTAGGCAGGACGGGTTAGGACCACACCGAAGTGTTTTTGGATTTTGCCATCTTTTATTCCTGAGTTGTAGCGTGGGTTCTGGATTAGTGCCCGGTTATTGGCAACAGGTTCACCCACTTTTACTTTTATAGAATATTTTATGAATAGATATTTGTAGAAGTTTTGTTAAATATGTTAAAAGCACCTCACCTTTTTACTTTTTAGTTTGACTTTCTGCAAAAGCTTGTCTTTCGTAAGTTTTTTTCGCTAATTTTATTACTATGTGAACGAATCCACAGAGAGTACCTAATTGCCCGTTCTATTTACTGTCTCGTTAACGTATAAGTATATCGAAACGCCAAACATTTTCACGTATGATTCTAAGAACACATTACAGAAGAGCAAATATTGATATTGTGCAAACACGATGTCGTCCAATAACACGTAATTTAAAGCAGCGACGAGTATATTTATTCAATTCGATAGTACATTTCCTTGGTAGCTAGGAAACTTCATGTATTTATATGTAAACGTAGGTATAGTATATGGTACCGGCGACGTTACAAGTCAGTGGCAAAACGCCAAAGTTCCCAGATGCAAGGTATTACAATTTCATGTTTATTATTATGTATATTTATTTCGTGAGCTCGTCGCACAGTTGCTATTGCGCATATCATTCGATCAGCGATGTTAAGCATCCCTAAACAGTAATTGGATGGGTGACCGCCCGAGCTCCTTCCGTGCCTCGGAGAGCACGTTAAGCTGTCGGTCCCGGTTGCTAAAAATAGTCTGAGAACTGGTTTTACCCAGATCACAGATTTTCCTCATCAAATGGGTTAGTGAAACTGTTATTTTGGAATTACAAACAGATACTTCAATTTTATATATCTGTAGAGATGTAGAGATTAGTTTTAAGATTTTTTTTTAAATCTAAGATTAGAATAAACCTATCTAATGGCATCTACATCAACCACGAAAATAACAGTGTTCCTTATAGCTGAAATCTCGTTCCAAAACCATGGGTAAGTACACGATAATAACCCACGGTTTTCTGTAAGGCCAACTTAATTTGCGAAATGAAAAAGTCGACTGTTTCCTTTCTTTCTCTAATCTCGCGAAATCTGCTTAAAATAAATTGGGAGCGAGCACGCCTGACGAGAAACTTTGTTTTAATTTCCTTTTGGAAAAAATAAAGACTTACGTCTTTAATTAATTAAAAGGGCCTTCTCAGGGTTCGTTATTCAACTGGCAAAAACGGTATTTTAATCTATGGAATGCTGTCAGCCCACCAGACTGCGAGAGACTATTTGAGAGCCATAATAAGTTTACAAATCTATACAGATAAATAAAACTGAAGTATCTGTTTTTTGAGCCGTGGTGGCCTCGGGGTTCGAGCAGTCGCCTGCTACGCAAGCGACGCAAGTTCGAATTCCAGCGGGGCTGTACCAATGAGTTTTTCTAAAAAAACTTATGTACAGTGATTTCACTAGGTAATATTACAAGGAATAATTTTTATTTTAAAAAATATTTAGTGTTCCACCCCACAAAATTAACTTTACGCGGGTAAAACTGCGGCGCACAGCTAGTGTGAAATATGCTCACGCCATTTCAGAAGGGTGCAAGCAAAGGTGTTCTAACAACGACACCCACATTCCACCGAATACGAGTCTCAGGCACTATACATACGTCAATGAATTACTTTTCAGACATATGCAGGTTTCCTCAATGATCAAAGTAATTAAAAATTTTTTTTTAGAAAAACTGAGATTCGAACTTGTCTCGCTCACCACGGCTCTCTCTCTCTCTCTCTCTCTCTCTCAAGTCTACATATATCTATATAAATGGGTTGTAATTTCGATTGGTTTATAGAACACCAATGTATTCGACGAACAGTTTGACAAAACAATTAAACAGGATGCTTATGAAAAAAAACAGGGGGCCTACCATCAGAGCCTTAAGCAAAGCGTAATAAAAATAACCTTCAAAATTAAGAAGTTAGTAAGACGTTGCTATAACGATGACGGGCCCCTTGTTATCTTCCAGAAGTTGTACGTTTTAATCTATCTTATGTATATATATACCATATATTACGCAGAAGTTTTTTTACTTCTTTTGCTATCCAGTCTTGAACCAAAAAGGTACAACATTTACAAAATAATAAACACTACAGAACCCTTCGAACATTAAAAAAACATCTCACGAAAAAACGTAAGGAGTGTTGTAATTTTGCTTTCTCTGTTAATGGCAAGCTTTTTGTTCTGAAATCTAAGGCGAAGTATTTAATTGTTATCGGAAGAGCGTTTCCGTTATTCGCGAAATTGGTTGATTTACATTTACACTTATTTGCTCGAACAAAATGAATATACTCGGAGATCATATAATATTTGAAACATGCGGAATGAATGCTTTACATATATTTATTGTAACTTATTTAACACATAATCTAGAATAAAAATTCCATAGGAGACCGCCAAGTTTTTATTGTATATCAATTGTTTATTTTATTATTTAAAAGTTATCAAATAGATATCCTGTTTTCCATTTCACTGTATTTCAATTGTTTTTTATTATTTAAATGTAATCAAATAGACCAATTTTCCATTTCTATATCTTTATTTGTGTATGACTAGTTAATAGGAGAACCCTTGGTCCCACTGCTATGACCCACTAGGCTAGCGGCCTTAGCATAAGCTCTCATAGCTCTCATAATTCCACTGCGTGACAGTGTCAGACACGTCATATACATCTGTCTCGTAATAAGAGTTAAACAATAAGATTAAACTATCATGGCAATAAGATGCCAAGGGCCCATGAACATATATTATTACAGTACTTATTCTTAATAGAAAAATTATTAATATTTTAGTTTGTTCAAATCCTACTGTTCGGTTGTAAGTCGAGACAGCGAGTGGTTTTTCTCAAAATAATTTCCTTTAAGGGTAACTCCATGCTGAATTTGAAGCATTGCTATAGACTTCAAAATGCTTCCTAGTTTAAGTCACAGAAGACGAGTAACGCTATTCCCACAGAGTAAAGATAGACTAACTACAAGCAGTATAGAATCTAGGAACAAGTCATTCGAAAAGACACACACACACGCTCATCTACGAGATTATAAGCGGCATCGGCTGCTGCCAGTAAGGGGTCGTGGGCGATCGTGAATACATAATTTACATATTTAAAAGATTTTTTTCTAAGCTTCTAATCGTTAATTCTACATTGATTTTATAATTAAGAAAATTAAATTTAAAAGAACCGTGGTGACTGTGGTATTTGAGCAGTCGCCTGCTACGCAAGCGACGGAACTTCGAATCCCAGTGGGGCATGTATGAGTTTTTCTAAAATGTGCAGTAGTTTTATAGCACGTGATTCACATTTAAGGTAAAAATTATGTGGAAACCTGTGTTATTCAATGACGTATGTTTATCGCTGTCTCAAACGGCGATAAACTTACCATCTGTCATGTGGTTAATCATATTCGGTGAAATGTAGGTGTTGTTACGACACCTCTGCCTATCCCTCGGGGAATACAGGCGTGAGTATTTGTATGAAACATAAAAACTGGCAAAGAATTTTATTTAAAAAATTTGGTCTACATTCCATGCTGTTTAGTTAGTTTTTATTATACTGCGCTATTGCTGTTTCATTCATGACATAGTTTAAAACGGACTGTAAAATTTACTGCCCCACAGTGGCGCTGTGACATTTTGCTACTATATTTCAAGCTTCAGGGCTGTAAGAGGCAGGATGGACAAATACGGAATGGATGAAAATTATTTTCACATGTATAGAGTTTATGAGCCGTGCTAGACGTGTGGTGTAGTAGTTGTAAAGCGTGAATTTGCGAGTTCAAACCTGGTTTTATAAACGTCATGGATTTTACTGCGAATTAAGTTCGGGAGGTGTAAGTCTCAGAATCTGTTTGTCATTATTTTGATTATAATATACCTAACATCACATTAGATTTTTTCGATGATGTGCCTACTTGCATCCAATTTGGTATACCTATTTTGGTATACTTAATATTTTTAATATTGTATTGATGTTTCTTGCCGAATTTCTTGCCGGTTCTTTTCAGAAGCCTAGTTTAAGGACCGGTGGTAAACATTCCAAATTCATAAATGCCTTATCACAGCCCAAATTTAATAAATATTTTTATTTTTTATTTTCAGTTCAATGACGCATAGAAGTCACGACTTCCCAGAAGGATACCTGAAGAGTTAGGCAAAGGTGTGACAGCACCAACTTTTCACCGTTGATAATTGGGTGCCCATCATTATAGTAATTCCATCACCTATCAAGCAATAGCTCTTTGAATTTCTTCTCAGAAATAATGCTAGTTTCCTCAATGTTTTCTTCACCGTATAGCTCTTGAAGTGGCATTAGCTCTAATAAATATTTTTTTTAGATTATTACTGACTACGGGATTATAACTTGCGTTGCTATTATATTGTGAGAGCCATTGCCGGTGGTTTAAGTTGTCAACAACTCTCTTTCTCTCATTCTCTCTCTCTTTCTCGGCATCCAATGATCTTCACTATAAAGTAGGCATTGTGTGCATCGCTACATAGATAGCTTCCTTAGTAAATCCTTATAAGAAAGCATACATATATTTGCAAACTAAAAATTGATATAGAAGTTTTTCCAATAGCCATTTCCGTATAGCCAACGGATTTTATGTAGTTTTCGTAATGTATAGATTTTCATTGATAAAAAATAACATCGTGAATAAAATCGCTGAATTGTTAGGGTATATTCCAAACAAAGCCGAAAAGGGAATTTATCTGAATCTATCAAAAACAGAATCCATATATTTTTGCTGGAATATCAATCCTGTTATAGGAAAACCCAATGAGTCCTGGGAATTCCCGTGTCCCGTTTTTTTCAAGCTCCAGGGACGTCAATCTGAATACAGATGTGTGTCAGTGTCAGTCAACGGAAACGTTACTGAATATCTATATATATCCGCCATTTTGAACAGAACAATGAGATTGGAGATGCCAGATTTGTTTCCTTGTAATGCTGTTTACAGCGTAGGACTCACGTACCCTTATTCACCAACAAAACATTGTGAAGAGATTTTACAGGGTTGGCGATTCGATTTTTAATATAGTTGCCAATATCAGGGATAAAAATCCCTGATATTAGCAATATTAAAAATCTATATTAAATATATTAAAAACTATATTAAAAATCTATTAGTTGCTAATTCAAATTCAAATTCAAAATAACTTTGCAATAACATGATTATATATAAGTTGATTTGACTGAGAAGAACCCGGATAGAAATCTTAAGTAATCTATACTAATATCATAAATCTGCAGAGTTTGTTTCTTTGTTTGAACGCGATAATCTCAGGAACTACTGGTCCGTTTTCAAAAAATCTTTCAGTGATGGATAGTGCATTTATCGAGGATATAGGCTATATTTTCCAAAAAAAATATCTTATATAAAACTAAATCTACGCAGGTGAAACCGTGGGGCACAGCTAGTACAAAACACAGTTCGAATGACTAATAGTAGCTGCTGTGTATGTAATGTGTAGTTATGGAGTGGGTTCGGGGATCTCAATCAAAACGACTTGAAACCACTTAAAAGAAAGACGCATACGTAACCAGTATTCTCTGCCTACCCCTTCCTTACTCCCTAAATTTCATGATCCTGCCTTTACGGCACCTCTCTATACCAAGCAACAATATATACAGAGAAATAAAATTGAAGTGTCTGGTTGTAATTCCAAAATAACAGCTTTTCACTAAATGCGTATATACGGTACTGACATTAAAATTACAAACAAAAAAATTCTGTCCGTCTGTTTGTTCCGGCAAACCTCTGAAACGGATGGACCGATTTTAACAGGACTTTCACTGGCAGATAGTTAATGTAACAAACAGTAACTTAGGCTTACTTTTATTTAAAAAAAACATTTAGGGTGCGGAAATTTAATTAAATCCATGCGGGCTAAATCGCGGGCGCAACTTGTTTGTAATAAAACTTGCCTTGTTTAAGCCCAACACGAAATGAGGCCATAATGTTCGCAAAACAAATTGCTTCTTTTTTAAGACTTTAATTACGTATCATCCCTATTTCCATTATATTTTTAATCTGGCAGTTCTAATGAATCGCCATTAACACGCCGTGTTCATTGCGTTTATTTTTCTCAAAATTAAACGTAGACAATTATCTTCCATTACGATGTTTCTTATTTGGAATGAAATCTCTGAACAATTAGTAAGTTTCATTGCGTTTGAAGGAATTTTGAACATATTTTATTTATGTAGCTTTTGTTTTATTCTGTTGATTTTGTTCCCTCGAAAACCTTGTCTTAATAATTCTTAGCTTAGAATTATTTCTGTATTTTGCTATTATATGAAGTAGAAAGTAATATTCACATTCATTTCAATTCAAAATTTCTTTATTTGATTAGACTTCTACCAAAGTACTTACAAATCGTCAGAACGACACGATTACACAGGGTTATACATGCTACCACTAGATTCGGAAGGTTGATTTTACTGAGAAGAAAACTAGTCTTCATTTATATGTGAGACTTAGTTGGGGTGGCCGAGTGGTTCGAACAGACGTCTCCTCTACAAGCGACACCAGTTCGAATCACAGCAGTGCCACTGAAGTTTAAAAAAACTTATGTGAAGCAATGTCACACCACAAACCTTACGGTGAAGGAAAAACATCGTGAGGAGACCTGGATATGTTTGAGAACCAATTCCAAAAGACGTTTATTCTGAACTGAAGATCTTTTGAACTCATCAGCTTCGGTGAGAAGTGGAGGTTATAAATCCTTCGCCTACTCTATCGATGGAGCTTTTCTGGTAAAGCGTAAATTTTCTTAGTACATGTCTAACAATGTCGTATTAGAAGATAATTAGGCGAGTGTGAAAATAAATTTGCATGTTTGAAAGGGGTCGTTGTTAATTTACGAAAAAAAAATCTGCTGGAATTCCTACACCTTTTACTTAGTGTGAGGTAATGAGGAATTTTGCGAGAAGGTAATAATCTGTCTTCATTGTGTAAAGGAGAATGACCTAGAATGTATGGAGCTCCAAATATCTCCCACTAGACGAGACCTATGCTACCCTTTTTGATGACAGCCTATTTTTATGCTTCATACTGAAGTTACTATCTATTTAGTGGACTATAAATTAAAATATGTCACGTTAGTGGTCGAAAAAAAGCAAATTTATCTGGAACATTTCAAATGGGAAAAGTGTCCTGTCTGTTGTAACATGAAGATAGCGTTTACAGATTTATGCAACCATTCTACGAGCATAGTTATCATGTAGCACCATCTAGTTTGTAACTAAGTTGTCGGTGTATCTGTTGCCTTTCATGGCTGGATCGCTGAACCGATTGCTCAATTATTTAAATACACCTTTTTTGAATACCGCGTTGGCCTCGGAGTTTGATCAGTCGCCTGCTACTCAAGCGACGCAAGTTCGAATCCCAGCGGGGCCTGTACCAATGAGTTTTTCTAAAAACTTATGTGCAGTGATTTCCCACTACGTACTTTACGGTGAAGGAAAACATCATGAGGAAATCTGCATATGCCTGAGAAGTAATTCAAAGACGTATGTATAGTGCCTGAGACAGCGACGGAATCACCCCCTGTCACGTTGGCACTTAATCATATTTGGTGAAATGTGGGTGTTGTTTTTACAACACCTCTACTTACCCCCTCGGGGACCCTTTTGGGATGTCACGAGTATATTTATTTTTACGTGCGTAAAAGTGGATTATTGATTCGAAGTCGCGTGTAAAACATAGTACTCTATACGTAACAAAATGTCCAATGTACCTTGGGAATACTCCCCTTCATCAAAAATCAGTCGCAAACACATCGAACAGTGTCTATCGGAAGCGACGTCAATATTCTATCTGATAGTGTTTGGAAAATTGCTACCGTCACTTGGGTAAATTGCAGTGCTCGCTCGCTACCGTTACAAAATACCTATAGTATTTCCACGTAAAAAGGCCTTGTACAACCTATTTTCAACCTTATGTAGGAGATGAATTGAATGGCGCTCTATTGTCTCTGCCTACCCGGTAAGGGACTTGACGTGATCAGATATGACATGATAGCGTAGCAGATAATTATATATACTCGCTAAATTTTAGAATGAAAATGATTAAAGGACGTCTCACGCTAGACCGTACCGGACCCGAGCCGAGTTTCGACCGTAGCGTAGGTCATTGTCATTGCTCGGCCTTCACTCTGCTGCCGTTTGGTATTAACATTTGTCCATACAAAATATAATATAATATTAGTTGATCGACGCTCCGCTTGGTCTCGGTCTTCTTCGGTGAGTGTTCGTACCTTTTATCCAGAGTATGTTCTAGTAAGCGTTACGCAGAGCTAACGACAAATTCCTATATGCACTACACTGTGCGCTATCTATGGTTGTTTTAAGCAGCGCGTATTGAGAACTTCTAAGCTTTGACGTTTCATTTTAATGCACCAAATTGAAGTTTTCAATATGCGCTACTTAAAACGATTATAGTTGCCGTCTGGATACTTACTCTGAACAATTATTGCAATTACAGTTTGTCTGTGTGACAGTGACAGGCTTATTCGTGGCATATACATCTGTCTCATAACCATTGTCTAACTATGATATCATTAAGAGGTCATGGTATGGTATTAATTTTGCGGTACCAAAATGAAACGTCAAAACGTCGCGAGCACTACCCACTGTCATCTTTAACCATATTATACTTAACTGGTACAGCTTCGTTGGTCCAGAGATTAGTAAGTTCGGCTGTCGATCAAGAGATCCCTTCGAATCAAGATATATATTGGGTTTTTCTGTCAAAACATTCACAATAAATACCCAGAGTTTGGAAGTTGGTAGTGTTTCCATCCCCGAGCCTTGGATAGCACGATAAGCCGTTGGTACCTCCGCTCCTACCCCTGATATGTCTCCTATCGTGTCGAATTGACATCCTATCATGCTATGAGAGTGAAGGAATAAAATCCTGCGTTCGCGCACGCACTTGTGCACTATAATATCTCTTGCGCATATCCTAATCCCCGTTGAGACTTGCCGCAGTGAACAAAATTTTATAGGATCTCGTTATTATATACACTTATATGGTAGTTAAAATAACATAGTTAATGTAAATCCACTTATGTAAGTAAAAGCCCAGCTGGCACGCCGCCAGATATCCTGTCTGGTTCACTGAAGACCTACTGTCTGTCAATATCACTTAGCTTCAGCCGAATTTCCACACTAAAACACTTAAAATCGCGAACTCCACGTTTAGCGTGACATGTACGATACTGGATAATGGTGGAATATTTTGATCTAGCGACCAGGTCGCGCTTCAATTTGACTTGCCATAATTTTTGGAGTATAACAAAAAAGCGACTTTTCTCTACTGTCTCTAAATATATTGTGGATTTGTAGTTATATGATGACATAATATTATATTGATATTGTATGGACAGGCAGACAGACTAACAATGTTTGCCTTGAATCTGGACTCTGGATGTTTGATATGTATTTCATAAGTAGTTATTTATAAAAAATAACGATTTAAGTAAGTCCGTTGACTGGAACCCATAGTAGGTACAAGTTTCGCTTAGTTGAGATTATTTATTAAAAAAATAATTACTTTCATATACATACGTAAGATGCTTACGCCTGCATCCCAGGGGGGTAGGCAGAGACCACCGTTTGCCACATGTTACGATCCTTACATACTTCTTTCGCTTCATCCACATTCATGCATTTAATTGGGTTACGAGTGCTCCGAATTTGACCAAATATTTTTAGCTTCATATTCATAATTTAGTGAAGATTACAAATAGTCATTTCAATGCTATTTATCTGTATATATTTATACATAGATATGTAGATTTAAAAGTTGTGGCAAATCGCTATGGGTGTGGGTGGACAGTTGTCCCCAGTAGCCAAAGTCAGATAGCTTACAAAATCCCGAATATTTGTTGAAAAAATATTTTTTTCTTATCTTACCTCTAACAGCTATGGTAGGCAGCAGAGTGAAGCATTGTAAAAGAACACAAAACAGCTTCTTGTTCATTTTCATAGTTCTGTTCACTTCATGTTCACTTGTCACTAAGCACTAATCCTTCACCATTATGTGGTACTCTTACACCTGAAAATAAGAGAAAATTGTTTAATAAGAGACAGTTGCATGTTGAAATAAGTATGTTGAGATGGTTTGGACATATCGAAAGGATGAGTGAATGGCGATTAACGAAAGAAATTTATAGAGCGAATGTAACCGGAAGTGTCGGTAGAGGGCGTCCAAGCAAGAACTACTATGACTAAGTTAATAAAATTATTGAGAAAGGTCAAATTCAGAGCAGCGTAAGCGAAAGATGTGTATGAGGAGATGCATGAATGTGGATGAAGTGAAACAAGTATGTAAGGACGTAGCATGTGGCAAACGGTGGTCTCTGCCTACCCCCATGGGAGACAGGCGTGAGCATAATATGTATGAAAGAAAAATATTTTAAAATAAAGAGAGAAGAGAGGCGCAGCTTTATAGTGCATACCTTGCTTGAAGATTATCAGTTTTAAACGCGTAAGATTAACAATAAATACAACGTTGCGTAGTGATTTTTTTCCGAAGCAGAATTCGCCAAAGTAACTCTATATACTATCAGTTATCTATCAGTGAAAGCCAAACAAATTGGTCCAGGTAAACAGACTAACAGGGAGGCCATGGGTACCGTATATACTTTCATATGTCTTTAGTGAAATCCCGTTAATCGTAACGTTCCATCACTTTAAATTAAAATCATTTATTTCTCAATCTATACAGATAAATAAAATGTGTAAAGTGTCTGTTTGTAATTCCAAAATAACAGTTTTTCACTAAAGCATATGAAAATATAATATACGGTAGTGTCATAAAAAAATTAAATAAAAATATATTATTCTACCTGGTTGTTTGTTCCGGGTTATCTCTGAAACGGCAAGGCCGATATAAAGGGACTTTCACTGGCAGATAGCTAATGTTGCAAGGAGTATTACTTAGAGTATTTAGGCTACTTTTATTTAAGAAAACATATAGGGTTCCGCGGGAATTAAATCACATCTACGCGGTTGAAACCGCAGGGCACAGATAGTTCACTTATATAAGTAGTGAATGCATACATATGCTCACGCCTGTATTCCCCGAAGGGGTAGGCAGAGGTGTTGTAATCACAACACCCACTCTTCACCGAAGATGATTAAGTGCCAACGTGACAGATGGTGAGTCCATCGCCGTCTCAGACACTTTACATACGTCATTGAATTACTTCTCAGAAATATGCAGGTTTCCTCACGATGTTTTCCTTCACCGTAAAGCACGTGGTGTGAAATCATTGTACATAAGTTTTTTTAGAAAAACTCATTGATACAGGCACCTCTGGGATTCGAACTTGCGTCGCTTGCGTAGCAGGCGACGGCTCTAACCTCAAGGCCACCACGGTTCGTTTCGTAGTGAATGCATAGAGAAGATAAATAGGATATAGTGAATTTCAGTATACAAGTAGATGTTGGCTATAAATTACACTGTCAGTCTTTCGCTTGCTGTAATCATGTAATCGTTAGTAAACATCCTGACGCCGTAACAAATCTACTAGGCCGCACTAACCGCCACCAACTGATTTTATACCCTACATCGACTGTAATACAGTTAAAAGTTCAATGTTAAGTAATTAACGAATCAACCAGGCCCCAGTGGAGACCTTCAACCGATTCTACACCTTATCTCTTGCGCAATTTGGTTAAAACTGGAATGTTGAGTAATTAATTCAATGGTTAACCTCACGCAAGTGCTTTCCGGGGCGCGATTTGCCACGCTCAACAATTTGTTAGAGCGAACTTTACAAACGAATTTATCGTTTGTGATACAGTAACGGGCTCCTTGATAAAAATAACCAAAAGGTTATTTATATGGAGATATTAAATTAAATGTGAGCCTACTATCATTGGTTTAAGCAGAGCGTATTATGAACTTCAGTAGGTCTAAAAAGGCCACTTTGGGAGAATCATAATGGGATCCGAATATTCATCATCGAAATGACAAAATAGTCACTAAGGTGCAATTCATATATTCACGAATGATTAATATTTCGCAATTCACCTGTTTCACACTTTCCTATGACGATTCCTAAAATGGTCCATAAATATGACTTGCTTTTGTGACAAATAGCACCATAAAACAAACCTCTATATATCTGCAATTATTGTAATCATTCGTAAATCGCATTAAGATATTGCATAAGAACTGTTGTGGTCTTGAGATATGAGTTCGCAAGTTCGAATCCCAGCGGGGCCATAGAGTTTTTCTGAAAAACTTATGTGCAGTGATTTCAGCAGCGCTCTTTACGGTGAAGGAATACATCGTGAGGAAACATGTATGTGTCTGTCTCATATTTACATAATCGTATTCGGAGAAATGTGGATGTTGTTGTTACAACACCTCGGGGAATTCACATATGCTCACGCCTGTATTCCATGGGGGTAGGCAGAGACCACCGTTTGCCTTACATACTTCTTTCGCTTCATCCACATTCATGCATCTCTTCATACACTTTCTTCGGTTACGAGTGCTCCGAATTTGACCTTTCTGAAAAATACTATTAATTTGGTCATAGTAGTTCTTCCTTGGACGCCCTCTACCGACACTTCCGGTCACATTCGTTCTATAAATTTATTTCGTAAATCGCCTTTCACTCATCCTTTCGATATGTCCAAACCATCTCTTTACACTTCTTTTTTCAATTCTGGTCACCACATCATTCTTTAACTTGCAACTGTCTCTTATCTGATGATCTCCTACCGAATTTCGGCTTCGGCGGCTAATCTCAACGAGGATCAGCCATGTGCGCAGGAGATATTATAGTGCACAAGTGTGTGCGCTAACACAGATGCACTCTTTATTCCCTCACTCTCAAAGTCCGATGGGACGGCAATCCGACACTACCGAAGAGAGATCAGGCGTAGGACCAACGGCTTAACGTGCTTTCCGAGGCACGGGGGTGGAAACACCGCCAACTTCCAAACTCCGGGTATTATTATTGTGAATTTCTTGACAGAAAACACAATATAAATTTTTGACCCGACTCGGGAATCGAACCCGGGACCTCGTGATCGGCAGGCGAACGTACTAACCATTAGACCAACGAGGCAGTAAATCTCTCTATCTTCTCTATCTATCTCATTAGTCTCTTATCACACTATTTATGTATATTGCTTCAAAAAATAACTCGTCAAACTAATGTAGGTAAGCCTTCTTCCTCGAATTGAATTAAATAGCAAATGACAGAATTTTATTAATAAAGTTAATAACGTAGATCCCTAATAACCATAACAGAAAATAACACGATCGTAAACCACCGGCAAATAACAACAGTCAACACAAAGGGCATAAAAGGGAGACCACACAGATTAATCACAGCCTCGAGGGATCACGATACATTTCGTTTATATTTTGATTATAAAGTTAGGGAGCGGGGAAATAGGGGATTTTAACGAAAATTATAAAAATAACGTACACCAGCGACCTTGCTAGTATAATTCGAGTGGTAACCTTGATTGCGCTGTATTTGGGTCTTGTATGGACGCGACGCGAGCAAATACAGGCGAGGATTATCTCCAATATTTACGATACTCAAAACTTGTGTGGGCAACTGTATCTTGTTTATATATCTATACCTATACATACATATATTTACATACAGATAAATAAAACTGAAGTGTCTGTTTGTAATTCCAAAATAACAGCTTACTAAATTCATGTGAAAGTATTATATTATATACGATACTGATATAAAAAAAATCCCTGTCTCTTTGTGTGTTTATTCCGGCTAATCTACGAAATGGCTATACCAATTTTAACGGAACTTTCAGTGACAAATAATGTTACAACATAACTGAGGCTATTTTTATTTAAAAGAAAACATTAGGGTTATGCGATCGTTCATAAAAGTCTACGTGGGTAAAACCGCGGGGCATAGCTAGTCTCCAATATTTTCGATGAGCACACAAAACTTGTGAGGGAAACTGTATCTTGTTAATTGAGAAATAATACTACAAAGGTGACATCAAACGTGCAGCCCCCCTAATAAGCGACTACTGCGCTTATCCAACACCACAATGTCACTAGCTTTGTCTACTATATAAGGATTGAGATCACTGTGCTAACAGAAAGAGAAAAGAGCGCTTCTCACCTCCTTACCCTCAAAAAGCATGAGTGACCTTATTTAAGGCATAGAAAATATCTTTTGTTCTGATCCAGAAAATTCAACAACGTTTTCCTTAAAATACAATGAATAGGAACTGGAGACCGTAATAACTTAAGGGTATCTTATGCTAACTAAATATACAGGATAAGAATTTCGTGACCATTTTACTCTTGTTGTTTTGCTCACAAAATAATTTCCTCAGCGAGTATGTCAAAGTCAAAAATATCTTCATTCGATTAGACTTTTTACAAAGCACTTTCAAATCGTCAGAATGACATAATTATACAGGATTATACATACTACCGCCAAGTTTGGAAGGTTGCTTTTACTGTGAAAACCCTGGGAAGAAACTCAGTAATTATTCTTTTCAAAGATATTTTGATTATTATGATGATATCATCGGTGGAAAAACAATGAAAAAAGGCAGGTGATGAAGTGGATTGCGCTAGCTAGTAACCCAATTATTTAGTATAAAAATGCCTTAGTTAACCCTTAATTTGTAAAGTAAAGTAAAGTAAAGTAGTTTTATCTCTGTCTATGATACGGATTTAAAAGGGATGGATAAAGTTTTAGTCCGAATTTGGGTAGTCAACTATGATCGTGTAATCAGCGCGTACTAAGAACTTTTTAGCTCTGACGTTTAATTATACACTCTGCTTAAACCAATGGTAGGCCCCAAAAAATTCGCCATCTTTGAAATTCAACCACAATTATCTCCCTAGCCTTATTATTGAACCAAGTGCCGACCCCCACAATGTATGGGACATTGTTGGGGTCGGCACTTGGTTCACCCGATGTGGTTGATCACCAGATTTTGATAGGAAGCAACTGTCATCTGACCTTTGCAACCCCTTTAACGAGGAAAATCTGTGATCTGAGTTAACCAGTTGTCAGACTATTTAAGCTTCCGACTGACCTGTAACGATTGCCAAAGATGATAAACCGGGACCGACGGCTTAACGTTGTCTCCGAGGCACGGAGGGAACTTGGGCGGTCACCCATCCAATTACTGGCTAGGATTAGGGTTGCTAAACTTCGCTGATAGAATGATATGCGCAATAGCAACTGTGCCACGAGCTGCTCAATATGCATCGGAAAAAAGTATGAATATATATTGTTACAAGAAGCATACATCCCATTCGCTCTACACTTGGAACCATAAAGCTCAACATAAAGTAGGAAACCCTAGAAAATGGTTCATAGCTCGGGATCTCCCATTATAATTTCTGGGGACTGGGCTCTACCATGACCTCTTATCGTCACAGTCAGTAACAATAATTATGAGACAGATGTATATGACGTGTGTAAGTCTGTCACTGTCACACCTACACTAGTCACACCACGTGCGCAACGTGAGCAAGTAATAAAATTTTTCTTTTTAGTAATTTATACATTGTTGTATTTAATTGAATTTTAGAAGCAAAATAAAATCTTTGCTTTTGAATATTATACACCATTGTTTCTGTTCCAATTTGTAATGTCGGTATTTATTAAAAGAAAGGGTTTATTTATACCACGGATTGTAATTAAAAAGTATGAATAAATTGCGTTACTCATTATATTTTTCCATTGAAAGAATAAAAGATTAATCAAAATGCTCTGTTTCTGTTTAGACTCCCTCAATTAACAACGTTGGCAATCGTAACAGGTCAGTCGAAAGCCTAAAGAAGTCAGAGTGCCTAGTGCGAGTTTTCTTAATACCGCCGTCACAAGTCATCGCGTCGACGTAAACGCAGATTTGTATGGGCTCACAATAGTGTCATCTTTAGGACGACAGACGGCGCTGCTTCGATCCTATACAAATCTGTATATAGATTAGGAAAACGGCTGCAAACCCGTGATAGGGGTACTGAACTAGGATATATATTTTATATATAAAAAAATATAAAAAATAAAAATATAATAGCCAGTATTTCTGTACCGCAATACTAGCAAATACAGGCACAGTATAAATATATGCTTTGCAAGCAGTACGGATTCTAAGTATGTTTTTTGAAATAAGAACGTTTGCTCGTGGTACTCGTTCTTAAGTCGTGACGGGACCTGTATTGATCAAATACATAAAGTAAGATTACAATCACAGGGCAAAATTTTCGTTCATTGAAAAGTTACAATAAACTGCGGGTTTCTGTGTTAGCATAACAATTATTATTGTTACCTCTGACCCCGTTTCCGTCTCGCGTCCTAAGTAATAGCATTTAACTTGACAGCGTTAATTTGTTTCATGAAATAATTGGTCCAATATTGCCTTATATTCAAGCAATTCCACAATATTAAGAGCCGTGGTGGCCTCGGGGTTTGAACAGTCGCCTGCTATGCAACAATCATTAACAGGTAACAATTACAATACATATGCTCACGCCTGTATTCCCCGAGGGGGTAGGCAGAGGTGTTGAAATAAAAACACCCACTCCTCACCGAAGTGTGATCAAGTGCCAACGTGGCAGTTGGTGAGTCTATCGCCGTCTCAGGCACTATACATACGTCTTTTGAATTACTTCTCAGACACATGCAGGTTTCCTCACGATGTTTTTCTGCTCGTAAGTTTTTAAAGAATCTCAATGGTACATGCCCCGCTGAGAATCGAACATGCGTCGCTTGCGTGAAAAATTATGCTAAAATCCTCAAAAATCACGCTAATTCACCAAATTACGGAGGTAATTAAAAGCAACAGGCACCATATCAAAATAACCCCCGTTAACATTGGACAGACAGACAGGGTTGGTGAAAAAAATTGCCATTAGCCGACGTGAAAAGGTTAATCACATGGATTAACGTAAATAGGGAGTCGCGTTACTGTAATTTGGCTTTCGGCAGGCCTTTCGTGTCACAGTATAGGCGTATACAGTAGAAGACCAGCTTACAATAGAGATTAACCAGAAGGCGATGTGTTACAGTCAGAAACAAAATATTATGATAATTTTAGTTACATTTCACAAATACGTCATACATATTTTTTAATCAACTAATTATTGTCCGTATTAATGTTCGCATTTTATAGTGACTGGACAATGGGTGCTTTTACACTGCGACGATAGCGACACCAACACTCTTTGGCTCAGACAACAACGATATCGACAGTATATCGCATTCGCAACTAATCGCGTAATTCGAAAATTCCACGTTCATCCTAAATTTTTTTTTCAACTCGTCGCCGCCGCCTGCATTCATTAAAACTTCACCCCACACTGTGTCGTCCTCCGATATCGGCACGACAGTCTGTCGGCGACGATATCATTACCTACAACGACACACTGTGAAAACATTTAATATAATTTTATCAAACTACCAGTATGACGATATCGTGAAGTTATCGATTAATTACAGTAGTACTCAATTATTAACCTCCATTATTTTGGGGTCTAAAATTACTTTTGACTACTGAATATATGTGTACTGTATCCAGAGTGAAGGCATTTTAGCAGTAAATTCAGTAATGTCATCGACGCCATGTGGAATTTAAGGGCATAACGTTTTAATTCAAGCCTTCAGATGGTTCTCGTTTCATTTGTTTTAATGTATGCTACTTGTGATCTGTCATAATGTGACATCTTGTATGTATATATATGTCTTTAGAAACCTACTTTTATGATGTAGTGAATGTTTGGATCCTTAGATGTCCCTCCTAAAAAATATCTCAGTGAAAGCGTCTGGAAACCACAGATCAAACTTTACACGCAAATAGTTTGTTGCGTGAATCAACACAAAGATAGAATCTATCTCTGAAAATTCCGCTGATATTACTGAAGTATAATTAATAGCATTTTCCATAAACATTCCTTTATTGGAAAATAATATCATTGCATTAAATATTCACCGGCATTTAGTCTTGCCATTCAAAGGGGAAATGCTGCCAGTATCGTCGGAACCCTGCCTACAGGGACTCCTTTTAATGATATATTTAAGTTATAACATTATATTTTTAAGGTTTTTAGTTATGTTAGTTTTAACTTATTCTATGAGTATCCCCTCTGTGTAATAAAAATAAAAATAAATATCTCTTATACCAAATAAACATAAGACATCTTCGGTGAAATGTGGGTGTTGTTATTAAAACACTACTGTCTTCCCCTTCGACGAACCTTTTGGGGTAGTGTGAGCATATATTTTTTTACTTTATTTTAAAAAATCGTACTCATATCTCTATTTAAACGAGATCGTTTAAAATACGTTTTCGAATCACAATCTTACGAGTTTTCTTTACAAACTCTATGTAGTAGCTATTCGATTATAAACCGTCAAACTGCAAAGAGTCCCATCTCGACGACATAAAACATAACGTTCACTAGCACCAATTATTCGAGCCATCTCTCATTTCCCTGGCATAAAAAATGTCAGACATCGGCAACAGTGAACGGGACTAGGTAATTGGCCTGTCATATCCTTGGCAAATTGTCAGGGTACTGATACCCGATGCCAACTATTTGTTTGAATGTTTCTCCGTTCCGTTTTGTTACGAAGAGATTTTCCATTGTTACCGCTAACGAGGAACCGTGTTTTTTTTCGTTCTACATCACTGAACTGAAGGATTCGTTTATACATTTCAATATTTTTTGAAACAATAATATATTTATCTATTTATCCAGGCATTTTAGTCAACCAAAAGAGATTTTATTGAACTTAATGGAGATGTAATCACCAAAGCCTGATGGTAATAAAAGTGACTAGCAACAAATGTGTCAAACGCATATTGCCCACCTTATAAATAACTATCTGTGCCTCGCAGTTTCACCCGAGTACACTTAATTTTAGGGGTAGCTTTAGTAGCGGAATACTATATTTTTAAAAGTAAAAATGGAAAATTTTGGTTATTTTTTCCTTGTAACATCAGCTATCTTCCAGTGAAAGATCCGTCAAAATCTAACGTTCCAGCCTTTTCTGAGATTAGCCCGACACACAGACAGACAGAGAAACAGACATACAAAGAATAATTTAATAAAATTTGGTAGATATAAATCAGCATTTAGTGAAAAGCTTTTAATTTAGATATACAAAAAAATATTCAATAATATTTATCTGTTAAGATATAGATAGATAGAATTACTTAGGCACGTACTGGTGACCTTACTCATCCCAGGAACACAAGTTCAAGCATTATACTTATCTTCTGTAAGGTGGAAGTACATGCATCAAATTCCCTTCGAAGTTCAGTCCATTTTACCCGCACATATCGATTTACGCTATTAATACAACTCCACTCATTCATAACACATGGATCCGATTGTTCACGTTTGAACGAAATGTACGTTTGAAAGACGCGTTTTGTTCCGCTCCTCAAAGTTCATTGAACTGATAAATCATTCATCGAACTGAATGGATCGAATGATATTCGTGGCTCGTGTAAGGTGTGGATAAATTTAGTTCAGTTACTCAATTAGAGGGACAGGGTATAAGCTAACTAAGCAGTATGTAATCTAGACCAAGTTTTTTAAATAAGAACGTTTGCTCCATCGACCGTGAGGGTTATCACGCTACAACTTGTAAATGAATTTTAGATTAATGTCTATTATCTATATGAAGTCCAGAAAAATGTCTATCAAACACATATATGACTAATACGCTATCGGCCACAACTTAACATCCCTTACTGACATGAAGCCGGATACGCTAATATCCTAGATGCGAGCATCTGTGTGAGTGTGTCACTCGGAACGATTTATTTCTAGATTCCGTACTGTAAGATCATGTGCTTACTGTGTGTTAGAGGCTAATACTGATATGAATATGATGTGAATGTCCAGAGAGCTATGACATCACAGAATTAGCAAATTTAAGTTGAGTGGAAATGTGTGTCAACCGCCCGTTGGCCAGTGGAACACACGTGTAGTAATGTGGAAACGTCGTATATGTATCTTCAGGTCTTCAGATAACAATTCACTCGAACCCACTACCTCTGCAAACCGTGCAGCTGCTTTGCAAACTGATCTTCTTATGATCAAACCTTATGCGTCGATTTTTTCCATTCTTTTTGCGGCCTAGGAGCCGCTTTGCGCCATCCCTTGGCTCATCATGCCAAATAAACATATGTTTCATGCATAAAAACCTTTACATCTACATCAATTCCTACACTTTCCTCCCACCTTAAATTTGTTACAAACACTTTTAACGGTCTTTTAGCAATCGGACGGCTATTTCGGATGATATTTCAATTTGTTTCGGTACTTCTGTTTGCATCATAGTACTATCATATCATACTTATATCTCTACGTCCTCATTGTCATACATCTCGTCGAATACACACAATTTAAGAAAAATATTATAAAATTGGTATTCAAGACTGATCTTTCGAACTTTTAAAAGTGTTTCTAAAAAAAAAGTAATTAACTAAAAAAGCACGACAAATAGTTTTTAGTTCAA
Organism: Watsonalla binaria; assembly: GCA_929442735.1. Classification (NCBI taxonomy): domain Eukaryota; kingdom Metazoa; phylum Arthropoda; class Insecta; order Lepidoptera; family Drepanidae; genus Watsonalla; species Watsonalla binaria. The sequence continues at coordinate 8,968,392 of OV838932.1, forward strand.
ATATTGTGCGCTGTATATTGATCCAGCTTAAAGCATTTCGTTGAGGCCGGTTGATCCGTAAGATCGCCCTGATCCGTATTCGCACTGCACTGAATGGATAGTATTGAATCTAATTCCCTTGGATGAGCCACTGGATTTCGAGGAATGTTTAATCTCTAGTGCCGTGTTTGAATTGGATAATGCGTCCTGTCTGTTTGTAGATCTGATGCATCGTCGCCCTTGCCTTACGCCATGTACTGTTTAGAACGGTACTCGATTCAAATGATTGAATCTGCCTAATTTTTACATAAAGAGACTATCTGCCCTTCGCATCGCCTTTGACGAGAATCTTGCAACCGCTGAATCTATCCAGTGCCATCACTATGACCTCCCTATACGTCATGACAGACACCTCTTGCTTGTCTCATGTATGTTATTCTCGGTTCTCTTCCTTTCTCTTTTCTTTTACTTATTCTTATAATATGCTTTTAAAGAATTATAAGTGATAATGTGAGCATACCACTATACCGAATGGTAAGTGGCAACCGAGGAACGACAACGGCCGAGCTACGGCCGAAGCTCGGCTTGAGCTCGGTTCTGGCCCGGCACGGTCTTCCGTGAGTTATATGTAACTCTTAGTATAGTGTTATGTGCCTGCAGGCAGTAGGGTCACCAGTGGTCACCAATAAGGGGAGGAGACATCACCACAAAAGTAAGTAATAAGTACGAGGACAAAAATTAAAAAGTTATGGGTTTTTTTTTATATTTTTAAATTGATAATGTGTGCCACTCATCGATGCCCCGCACCAAGAATGTTCGCTGAAAAACTCTACACCGTGTGTGTTGGCAAAACGATTAAAGTATTTAAGCCCTGGAGTGACGCTTGATGTTGCTTACTATCAGACATATGGTGTTTGTAAACTTCAAAGAAAAAAAAGAGCACAATTTTTTCCGATAATGTTATGAGATTCTTAGATTTAGAAATATATAGAAAGTGTTCTCCCGACGTCGCTCCATTGAATATTTTCCAGGCATCCTACGAGTTTATATTTGATTCAAGAACGAACACGCTTCGGTATTCTCCGTGAAAACATGACAAATATGAATATTTTACTATGCCGTCGTAAATGTTTACGCGAAGTCACTTGGACTTACCTCTTGGCGTTCTGTATTTATTATTTCACGTGTGAGTAAGCTTGGATTGGATTTATACATCACACCACCCACGATCTTAACAGTGCAGAAAATATTTTACCTCCAACCTCCTTAGGAGTCCTCTGCCCCAAGTGTAGGTTATGACACGAACGTCGTCACTTGACCTTGCGTTTTGCGTAAAATCGAAATCAATAATATCTTTATTCGATTACACTTTTAACAAAGTACTTCCATGATCGTCAAACTGATACAATTATGCAGGATTATACATGTAATTGCCAGGTTCGGAAGATTGTTTTACTGAGAAGAACCTGGTAATAAACTCAGTATTTACTCTTTTCAAAAGTATTATACTTTTTTAAAATACTAATTAAATCAGTTAAGAAATGTAAGCCCAATGTCGATAAAAAATAACATAAATTCAAGTAGTTCTACTTATATCCAAATGACCAGCCCCTCAAGCAGCGCCTGTTTATAAGTATGACGCAAATGCCAGCCATTGACCTCCTCAACCAATATAGAACTTAAACTTGCTACAATTGCCTTGAGGCGCTTTTTAACGTCACTATACAAAATGGGGAAAATACGAAAGCGATATAGTCCACGTCAAAATATGTTTAAATCTATACTTGAGTCAATGGCGACCTCACGAAAGTGCTGTTAACATTCCTCTATGTATAAAATTTCGAATGAAAGATCCCCTATGCGCTATCTATCTGCCTTTGATCTTCTCTGATCTTCCTTTGTTTAAAACGTCTCTTGACAGGAAAGCTTTCTTTTTTGCTCCAGATTACTGTGAGGTGAAGTATACATACGGCTATTATAGACGAACGAGATTTCATAACCTTTTAGTACTTCTTGTACAAAGAAAGATGTGGGCTTGACTGCTAATTAGACTTTATAGTCGTAGGTGCATAATTACAGAATTATTTATTCATAATCATATTTACTTCCCATTAAACCTCACACGCGCATTGTTAAAATACTAGTTTTAGTTTGAATAGAAACTCATTAGAGGGACATAAAATATTCAATTCAATAGCATTAGCCGCAACCCTAATAATTAACCTTTAAGGACTATTACTAGGGCTGTCCACACAATTGAAACTTGTTCCTAAATCTGACGTCCCTTTATTAAGGTACAGTATTTTGTGTTAGACTTAATTAAAATTTAATAAATGAGAAATTATTTGGGTCTTTACTTTAAAAGGTAAATATGTTACAACACCCAATTTTAGCTGTAATAAAGGAAAATATTTTCGTGTGCTCCTTAGCAAGCCCATTTATTTGATGCATACTGTAGTGGTACGGAATAATAATTAGTCCGCCATCTTGGATAATCCACCATATTGGAAATTAGAATTACATTACTTAGCGTAGTATTCATTGTGTGTACAAAATTTCATCTCAATTGCTCAAAAAATTGAATTAAGTCACAAGATTCCACCCAGACAAACATACATTTCAAAATTATGATAATATTCAATAATAAATAAAAAACTTGTAATATCATCAGGTGCCATCTTGACAGATGGTGAATCTATTGCCGCCCCTCACAATGTAAGAAGATACAGCCAATAGTTTATTTATAGTATTTAAAAAGAAAAATCCCATTATTCTCTTTATAAATAACTTCATAACGTCAAACAATAGTAGTATTTGGGAATGATCTAAAAAGTTAAAATTTCGTCCGCTTATCCGATGGCTGGTATCAAAGAATTTTCATTAGGCCAAAGTGAAATTCATTTCCTTAAGAAGTCGATCCTTCAGTTCAAACTTCGGATATTCCACTACGTCTGAGAATATTAAAGGAATATTCTCATAATCCGTTATTGGTAAAATCAACCTTATTATAGTAGGTTAAAGATCATTAAATTGTGTTTAAGATACGATTAAACTGTATAAAAAGCTCTCAGGCCTTGAGTGTACTGGTAAAGTGACTTTGAATGTTCGTCTTTATTGAGATCGGAAGAGATACTTAGAACCTTTTATCAAGTTTTTGAATACAAGTGTACTTTGAGTAAACTTGATGCACCCAGTGGGTGAACAAAGGAAGTGTTTGGTATTAAGTTTACTTGTAGGATTTTAATTCATCTACGTGAATCGAAAACGGGGGCCAACGATGATCGTTTAAGCAGCACGTTTTAAGAATCTCAGTTTTGTAGTTTGAATTTACGGTACAAAAATGGAACATCAAAGCTCTGAAGTTCTTAATACGCTATGTTTAAACCGATGATGGTAGGCCCCCTTGTCTTTCAATTATAGTAACTGCAGTGTATGCGCTATGTATGGCATATATACTCTGTCACGTACCTGTGTGGTAGCTAAACATCTTTCAAATATTTGATAAAAATATTTCAAAAGGTATAAATTATTACTACATAATCCCTAACGTCATTCATATGCCCACGTCTGTATTCAGCAAAAGGGTAGACGGAAGTGTACTTATAGTACACCCACATTTCACCAGTCATGTTCTTGGAAATAGCTCACCTCTAGGGTGACATACTATTTACTGGGAAATTCACTACCCGATTCGGAAATCGAACCCGGACCTCATGTACCGCAGTCACGTTTGCGAACACTTAACCAACGAGGCAATCCCAAACGTCATAATGCACTAAACCAACAGTAAAGTAAGTATAAAGTAACTGCGTGATAAAATCGCATACATTCCCGTTTGCGTATGTTTGCGTTGCGACCGGCCGTATATCATAGTGATTCATGATTTATAACCACAGTCTGGTTACAATTGGGCGAACAAATTGATTCAATATTTCTTTCGGCCATTATTGCCGGCAACATAGTATGCTAAACCAGCACGTCTCACTTTCCTCTAACGCCGTTTTTTTTCTATGACAGTTCTGTAAAACTTTGACGGGATACCTAGGCTTTTGGGTATTTCAATTTGTGTAAGATATGCTAGGACATTTGTTAGGCTAGCCTATTTGTATAACTCTACGGTTTTTGTGAGATAAACGAGTACGACTGGAATAATATATGAATTTGTCTGTGTTAAAGCTTTATGTATTTGTTAGGTTTATATCGGTGAAGCCTTGAGGAGCTCGTGGCACAGTTGCTATTGCGCATATCATTCGACCAGCGACGCTAAGCAACCCTACCCCTAGCCAGTAATGGGATGGGTGACCGCCCGAGTTCCCTCCCTGCCTTGGAGAGCACGTTAAGCCGTCGGTCCCGGTTGCCAATTTATCATCTTTGGCAATCGTTACAGGTCAGTTGGAGGCCTAAAATAGTCTGATGACTGGTTTTACCTAGATCATAGATTTTATTGTTAAAGGGGTTGTGAAGGTCAGATGGCAGTCATTGCGTATAAAAATCAGGTGATCAGCCGCATCGGGTTGAACAAAGTCCAACAATGTATTGCAGGGAGATGATGATGTCGGTAAAATCTTACACGGCTTTGTTTTTTTAACATCTAAATTAATACACCACGATTCGAACCTGCAATCATGAACGTAATAAGCAAATTAACCAGATTACCATGTCACTTAATTTATTAATCTATAAAAACACTCAAACTAACAATAAAAAAACCAATTCAGCTCAAAAACCTTTGCCCCAGAAAAAAAAACAATAATAATTCCGTATAATATTCCCGAGCAGCTGACGAGCGAATGACGTAACACATTATACAGGCGTTCACTTTAACACACGATATACAAATCCGAACCGAAACGTTGTTCCATTGAATCGTACGAGCAGTAAATGTATGCGCATACATTCCCACTCGTTAGAGACCCACTTGTGCGTCAAAGATTGCGTAAAATGGATGAGGCAAGTTTTTTACGCTATATTTTCAGAAAAAATACTCCATTTTTCTTATTTTGTTATCCTGAAAGGTTCACGTCTTTATGTATTTACTAGCTATATAATATATCGGTTTAAAATTGACAAAGTTTCATACAAATTTTCATCACCAATTTTAGGGGGTAGAATTAATCAAAATCCTTTCTTAGCGGATGCCTACGTCATAACATCTACCTGCACGCCAAATTTCAGCCCGACCCGTCCAGTGGTTTGGGCTGTGCATTGATAGATCACTGTCAGTCAGTCAGTCACCTTTCAGTTATATATATATAGATTTATGTATTATTTTAATAAGTTTTTAAGAGCCGTGGTGGCCTCGGGGTTTGAGCAGTCGCCTGATACGCAAGAGACGCAAGTTCGAATCCCAGCGGGGCCTGTACCAATGAGTTTTTCTAAAAAAATATGTACTATGTACAGTGATTTCTCACCACGTGCTTTTCGGTGAAGGAAAACATCGTGAGGAAACCTGCATATTTCTGAGAAGTAATTCAAAGACGTATGTATAGTGCCTGAAACGGCGATAGACTCACCATCTGTCACGTTGGCACTTAATCAAATTCGGTGAAAAGTGGGTGTTGTGATTACAACACCTCTGCCTACCCCTTCGGGGAATACAGGCGTGAGCATATGTTTAATAAGTTTTTTTTCTTGTGGACTACTCTGGCTGTAAGTTTCTATAATAATAATAATGTATTTATTAGCAACCTTTTTTTTTTTTTCATGGCATAGTATAAATATATCTTATCTATACTGCGGTCTCGGCGTCGTACGTCATCATGGGCAGAAGGAAATGATTAATATGACATTTTGTACTTGACCACGATGCTTACACTTAAAAGATAAAAATAAAATAACTTACTTAGCGGTTTACTCGAATAATTTATACCATACAGCTGTCCTATCCTTGTGACTACATTCGTGCTTTTAACATACATATGCTCACGCATCTATTCCCCGAAGGGGTAGGCAGAGGTGTTTTAAGCACAACACCCACTTTTCACCGATGCTGATTAAGTGCCAACGTGACAGATGGTGAGTCCATCGCCGTCTTAGACACTTTTACATACGTCATTGAATTACTTCTCATAAATATGCAGGTTTCCTCACGATGTTTTCCTTCACCGTGAAGCACGTGGTGTGAAATCACTGTACATAAGTTTTTTAGAAAAACTTTGGTTTATTGGTACAGGCCCCGCTGGGATTCGAACTTGCGTCGCAGGCGACTGCTCAAACCTCAAGGCCACCACGGCTCTCGTGCTTTTAAGTAAAAATAAAATCCTTCCTCAGTATTAACATCGATGGTAAATAAGTTCTTTCTTAAAAAAGAAGCTAACTGTTGTGTATGTAAGTAATAAGAATGATTCTGTCGTCTCGTGCATACACGCCACACATTATGACACATAAATGTCCACTCGGTAACTGTCCCTAATATTAATTAATCTATACCCAAGCTTTGTCAAGTAACCTGAGTTGACAAATATAAATATATATTGTTATACATACACACTAGACACACGCATGCACACACACACACACACACACATACATACACACTCACATATAATAAGAATAGTAAATACCTACCATGTTCCTCTGGAGATGGGCGCAAGCAACTGCTTTACAGTTTATCTTAACTATTGTAGTTGTTTACGATCTGTATTGTTATTAGACTTTATGGTATTCAATAAATTCTTTAATTCTTAATTCTTTATGACGTGACGTCATGGGGGTGCGGAACGCATCACCCACTCGTTCACTTACTCACGGGAGGCAGAAGATGGCGGATGTGGTGGCGTGTATGGCAGGGAGCCGAAATATCTTGAGGAAGTAAAACATGGAAACAGTACAACTATGTATGTTTGGTTTCCAAAAAACTGTGTAGTGTTTCTGCCGTGGTGGTAGGTTTGATTAGTCGCCTGTTACCCAATCAACGCAAGTTCGAATCCTAGCGGGGTTCTTATAAGGTTTTCTTAAAACTTAAGCAATATCACACGTGATTTTAGGTGAAGAAAATCATCAAAGACGCCTTTGAATTACTTCTCAGACATATGATGTTTTCCTTCATCGTAAAGCTGATTCATATATTTTCTTTAATTTTCCAGGTAATCTTTGCAACAGCTAGACCGATATTAACGGGACTTTCACTGACATATAGCTAATGTTACATGAAGTAACTTTTATAAAATATAAAAAAATAGGGTACCGCGAAATGAAGCCGCATTATAAAAAGTCCTGAGATATTGAAATACAATATAGCACAAAGTGTAGGTATGTTCAATTTATTATGAAACAATTTTTCAGCTGTCTGTAAATTGTGCCGTATCACGTACAGACGATTTATCTCTTCCGGAATATTCAGTCATGAAAACTGTGAAAAAGAGCTGCGATGGCCGATCTTTTCATATAATACACCTATAACTTCACGGCTTGATACAACACTCCAACTCGATTACTTTTTGTGATGCTGATAAGGGTATTTAATCTATAGAGATAAATAAAATTGAACTGTCTGTTTGTAATTCCAATTCATCATCATCATCTCTCTGACCTTATCCCACACGTTGAACCAATGTGGCTGATCACCTGATTTTTATACGAAGCTACTGCAATATTATCACTCGCGCGCCCGACACCTAGTCGCCGCCTGCTCATTGGTCGTTAGCTGGGCCTCCCCCCACGGGGTCTCACCCGGCTGGCTTGTACCGCGCTGAGGGCGGCGTGAAGAGGATCTCTCACGCGTGCCACACTCACTGGTTGCCCAGTGTCAAGGCGACGTCATCGGCCAGCACTCCTCCGGGTGCACGCCCCGAGCGGATCACCGCGCGGCGATTGACATCAACGTCAGGGGGTCAAAAGCCCCGAAACGGTTTCCCCAGCTCCCCTACAGGGGCTGTGAGACGACTCAGTCATTCAGTACTGCAATTTGACCTTCGCAACCTCTTTACGAGGCTAATTGACTGGATCGATTTCAACAGGACTAGCACTAGCAGATATCTAATGTTACAAAGAGTACTACCAAATAAAGACACCCTTGAAATGACGTCTACGCGAGCGAAACCGCGGGGCACAGTTTTAGCACAGGCTTTTAATAGACTCGTTGGTCTAGTAGTCGCTACTGCGGAACACGAGATCCTGGGTTCGATACCCCTTGCTGTCACTTATGAAGACTGAAGGGAGAATGTTCCTGAAAGACGAACACTTAATTTATCATACATAGAAACGTATCCTCACTCCTATAGGGATAGGCAGAGATTTTGTAATAACAACACCCACTTACCACCGCTCATTAAGTGCCAACGTGACAGATGGCGAGTCTATCGCCGTCTCAGGCACATACGTCTTTGAATTACTTTTTAGATATATGCAGGTTTCCTCACGATGCTTTCGTGTGAATCACTGCACATAACTTTTATCGATGAAAAATGTATTTCTTCTCTCCTGCCATTTGCCACTTACCATTTCAGAGGCATTTAAGAGAAGCCGAGAGCCGAACTCCAACGGTATTATGTATTATTGCAATGAAGTTAATGAATTCACGAGAAGGATAATGTATGTATAATTTGATTCGTAAATTAAAACGTAAAATCCAATTTGTAGCCTCGTTATTTTCCCAACATTGAAATGACAAAATGTACCGTACGCTCGGAGCTTATTCACCGAGCTAAGGGTCCGAAAGGAACCCATTCATTTGGGTCGACAGTGTAATTACATATGTGAGTACTACTTGAAAACCATCATGGTACCTTGGTACATTACATTTGGTTTATGAATGTGGATGGTTACAAGGGGAAAGGAAGACCTAAGAAACGATGGATGGATTGTGTGAATGGTGATATGACTAAATACAGATATGACGGCTGATAGAGAGAAATGGAAGAGAAGAACACATTGTGCCGAACCCAAATAACATGGGAAAAGGGCAGGAGGATGATGACCTTGGTACATTAATGTATTTAAGATAATTGTCATTTTTTTCCAACGAAGATGCCGCTTAATATAATCAGTCACAGCATCCTTTTGGCCCAAGAACTCGCGAGTCACAGACTTTTGTCATTTTATAAAGGAATCTTTCTCGGTGGGTGAAAAAGGGTGCAGGAATTGGACTAACGATCTGACAATAGAAGATTTGATGTCTAACACTATTCACAATCTATACATATAGATAAATAAATTAGAAGTGTCTTTTGTAATTTCAAATTAGCCTTTCTCTAAATGCATATGAAAGTATATATAAAAAAAAACAATTTATAAAAAAATACTCTGTCCATCTGTTTGTTCGGTTAAATTCCGAAACGGCTGGACTGATTTTAGCGGAACTACTGGCAGATGATACAAGAAGTAACTAAGGCTACATTTATTTAAAAAAAAAACATTAAACGGTTAAAACCGCGGGGCACAGCTTGCTCTATATTTTTTTTGATTAAAAAAAAACGAGAATTTGTATAAAACAAACATACCTTGATCTTAATGTAATTGCAAACCGGGCTTAAACATCAAAATACGAATATATTTCCCCTTTCCATAATCACGAACAATGTCAATTTATCGATCACAAAATGTTATAATTTCCGTCACCATCATTGTAACACGACCGGAATAACGTTACCACAGTACAATGCCTTCAATTGATCGTATATTTAACGGGCTTGTCACTTTTGTTACACTATGTATATAGAAGGGACACATGTAAAAAAAAAAAAAAACCGGGGAGTTTGTTTCGCCGTTTCTTCTCCTGACAGGCTTACTTTTGGAAACGGTAGTAAATTTACTTAAGTTAACGTAAGAAAAATGACGTTCAATAAGTGTTCCAAGTGTCCCTTATATTGAATAAAACTTTTTGATTTGATTTGATTTGATTTGTTATTATTTTGACGCGAACTCAGCGTAGCGCGTAGCCCCGTAGCATCGCTACGAGAGCTCGTAGCAGACTGAGTGCTACGCTAAGGTAAACGTATTTATGTAACTTGAATGCATAAAAGCGCCTTATAATAATCTTCTGCTGTAATTTAAGGTAAATATACTAGAGTATGTCATGTTATTTTACAAGGTTATACAGCGTTTATATACCCAACGTGGTTTTGTGTACAAGTAACGCCATCTATTTATAATCGGGCGAAATTAAATGCTTGTTGAAGGGTTCGTTCGTGAAATTGTCCTGATTGTATCTTGATACGAAATGTTAACAATGGAACGCCATTTGTTGCAGTTAAATGTAATATCAATATATTCATTACTAATTGTGATATATCAGGGTTGCAGTATGACGCAGATTTAATTTTAAATTGCTTATGGTAACATTATAAGAGGAAAGATTACTAGTTATTAATTCTGCACAATATTAATATCAACTGAAAAGACTTGCTGTCCTCAGCAATATTTTCAAAGCTTGTTTTGTTTTAACAGATTTAGCTTATGTATACATCTATACAGATAAATAAAATTGAAGTTTCTGTGTGTAATACCAAATTTACAGCTTCTCTCTCCCTGTATATGAAAGTATAGAGGATACTGACATTAAAACACCAATTTAAAGAAAATCTCTGTCTGTCTGTCTATCGGTTTGTCTGTGTAAAAATACTTTCATATGCATTTAGTGAAAAGCTGTTATTTTGGAATTACAAACAGACACTTCTATTTTATTTATCTGTATAGATGTATAGATTACCACTATTTGTTAGTGATAGAGACATGACAAATGGATGGTGTATTTGTCGTGATCGGTAGAGGTGTACTTTTTCTTTGATTCTTTAACCTTACATGTCCCACTGCTGGGCAAAGGCCTCCCTCTCCTTTTTCCCACCTTCCTACCAGCAAAAGAGTTCAAACCAAAGAGGAAGCCTCAAAGTAATTCAAGAATCAAAAACGACCTTGGGATCGCCAAGAACATTAAGATAACATACATAAGGGTAAGTCAGGGTGTTCACAAATATTCCGTCAATAATTTCCCTCGCGTCCCAAATGTTTTAACCAAAGTTACCAGATGCCACACATAGATATGCATAATGCCTTAAGTTTAGGGGAACTTGGGGGAGAGAATGTGACTTCGTTTAAACTTAATTACATGTTAGGATACCGTTGGTATGTTGGTCAAGCGATGTGCTTGCCTAACGCAGGGTTGCACATTCGTTTTTAATGCAGAAGAGAAGTCACACACGTACTGTATTTTCAAATACTGCCATTACATTACGAGGGAGGAGAAGTACTTCAATTGCCATTAATATATCATTAAGGAGCTCGTGGCACAGTTGCTATTGCGGATGTCATTCGATCAGGAAAGTTAAGCAATCCTTACCCAGGTTGAATGGGTGACTGACCGAGTTCCCTCCGTGCCTCGGAGAGCACGGTCGCAGTTCTTAATTTAACATCTTTGGCAATCATTACAGGTCAGTCAGAGGCCTAAGAAAGACTGACAACTATTTTAACCCAGATTACCGACTGTCCTGGTAGAAGTGGTTACGAAGGTCAGATGGCAGTCGCTTCGTATAAAAATCAAGGTTTGAATGAAAAACTAATATATCTGTGGAAAGAGGTTTTATGTTAGCATGATAGGCAGCGTGTAAGAATAGAAGAAGAAATAAGATGTGACAGATGACAGAACGATGGTGGACGACGTGAAAGACGGAAGACGTGTTGATTATTTTATTATTTTAAGACGTATTATTTTAAGATGTGTTAAAGACGGAGTAAAGAAGACTTCAGTCAAACCTTTTTAACTTATTTTTATTTAAATCCCACAACTTTTGGGGGCTCGTCCGGGATATGAAAAATATTTCAAAATTTGGCTGAAAAAAAAATGACGAGCGCGATGAAAAAAGATGGCGTCATGAACAAGAAGACGATTTAGGATTTACGATAGGAAGAGGTAACGAAGAATAACACGATGCAGTACACGGAGCAGTTGGTACCTGTATTCAGCGGAACAGACATCACGCAGACGGCAGCGCAATGGATTGAAGAGTTAGACGAAAACGCTTTGATTTATGGGTGGACGCCACGAAAGCAGCTAGAAGAAGGAAAGAGAGCGTTGGTCGGAAGTGCAGCCTTATGGCTCCAGACACAACATCCATTTAACACGTGGAGTGCGCTCAAGGATGCTTTAGTTGAGGAATTTCCAGAGTTTATAGATCCGGAAATTATAAGAAAAATAATGATGTTGAGGAGGAAGCACCCCGACGAAACCTGTTTGCAATACCTGTACATTATGAAAGCAATAGGAAGACGAGGGGAGATATCGGAGATTGTAATTATTAAGTATATCATCGATGGCATAGAAGACGACGAAACCAATAAGGCGGTATTATGCGGTGCATCTACATACGTTGAGCTTAAGGAGAGGTTCAAAATTTACGAGAAAGTGAGAGGAAGAACGAAGATGGCGGAGAAACGAATGAGTAAGGAGGAATGTTTTGATTATAATCAGATTGACAGTATAATGCAGCAGTACAACAGACAGCGAATTCCAAGAAAGGATAATTGTGACGATATTGCTAAGGAGGATACAATGCCGACGTCAGAGGTGATATCGGAATTAGATTCCACAGTTGACATCATTGACAAGAAGTCCGACAGTATGACACATTTTAATATGGCGGATCCGAGCAATGTCGTGAGTGACATGATTACGGTGACGGATGGTTGCGATGGAAACGACATTAACGTCACAGATGACGATGTAAACAAACAAAAGGAACCAATCAATATTACATTAAGAGAAAAGATGGATAGCGAAATTATTGAAGATGGGAACCTGATGAAGAACAGTGATGTTTATCCGAATGAGATAGTATATGTTGTAAATAAGTTGTATTGGTCTGACGTTGAAAACATTATTCAGGAGTGTACAGAAGGAGTGTTTCGGGTGTTGAATTGTGAGCGTGTTAAGTTGAATGCATGGGACGTAGTATGTTCGGAGTATGATAGTTTGATGGGTAAGGTGAAGAAGAGAAAGGTGAATTTAAGAGTTAGTTATGATTTTAAGAAGAGAAAGAAGAACATGTTGTTAATAGTTGTAAATATGAAGAATTATGTTATTTAAGTTATTATTCTTTGTTGTAAATTGTTAGAATCTCTGAGGACAGACATTATTTTCAGAAGGGCAGTGTGGAAAGAGTTTTTATGTTAGCATGATAGGCAGCGTGTAAGAATAGAAGAAGAAATAAGATGTGACAGATGACAGAACGATGGTGGACGACGTGAAAGACGGAAGACGTGTTGATTATTTTATTATTTTAAGACGTATTATTTTAAGATGTGTTAAAGACGGAGTAAAGAAGACTTCAGTCAAACCTTTTTAACTTATTTTTATTTAAATCCCACATATCTATAAAATCTATAAAAATAATAATATCACACAATCGTCTAAGATACTGTCACTATGACACTTGTAATAACAGGCTCTAAAATCTCGTCATACTTGTGAACAGGTGCTGGTAGTGGGGTCTGGTCATCTCAAGCTACACAATTATTCGTAGTACTTATTTTTAGTTTTAAAATTTTTTTATACTGACTTTTGTGCACTGGAACTGTATCCATGGGCTTATATATTTTTTTATGATTTATATTTTATTACTCAAAGCTGTAATTTTTTTTCTTTAAAAGAGTAATTACTGTTGTTTTTTGCCAGGTTCTTCTCAGTTAAAGCAACCTTCCGAACCTGGCGGTAGCATGTATAATCCAATGTACACGATTACATACTACTTTCTGAAGATTTGAAAGTACTTTGTAAAAAGTCTAATCGAATAAAGATATTTTGAATTGAATTTTGAAATGTTTATGGTAAGCGGTTACTGCAGTCCATAAACGCAAGGCCGTCGCACTCGCGCATATCCCACGAAAGGGTAGTCAAAGAGTACTACTATAATTAAGCAAAGAGCCTTAATTTTGTGGTCTGTTTTTAATATTACTTTTGATCTTTGTTTTGACTGGCTTGAGTTGTTATGCTCACTAAAATGCCTTTGCTTGCGGCGGCGTCAGGATGACGGGTCGCTCACTTTCCTCTATAATAGATGAGGAGGTCAATGGCTGGCATTCACGTAATACTTGTGAACAGGTGCTGCTTGTCATCTCAAACTACGCATTTAGATATATGTTGAACTCTTAGACTTTTCTTTATGTTAATGTTTATCGACATTTGTGCATAACAACTGTCTCCATGGGCTTACATTTCTCAAGTGATTTATTTAGTTTTATTTTTATTGTATAATATTTTTGAAAAGAGTAATTACTTGCTGAGTTTCTTGCCAGGTTCTTCTCAGTAAAAGCAGCCTTCCGAACCTGGCGGTAGCATGTATAATCCTGTAAATTATGTCATTCTGACGATTTGAAAGTGCTTTGTAAAAAGTCTAATCGAATAAAGATATTTTTGGCGACTTTACTCTCCGCAAAACACAGCACTACTATTTGGCTGCTATCTTCTGTAAGACGGGATGCATCGTCATCTCAGCCACTATAAGTATAAAGTATATAACTATAACACACATAGAGTATATAACTGTAGAGTAAAAACTGAACGAATAGTCGTGTTTGTGTTTGTCTGTCACTCATGTTTTTGCAAATAAATTATTCTATTCTATTCTATTCTGTGGATATGCCATACTCTGTGTGTCAATGTCAATTGATCGATATAAAGTAGTAGCATCTGTGGAAACATTTTAAGAAATATTGTCTACCTTAAGATAGAATCATTACGATCTTACGTGTTCAAAGTACTTGTATACTATAATTATAGTTCTACAAGGTGTCCCCAGTCTCCTCATTTCACACATACCGTATTTGCAAGTAATCTCAGTACCCCAATGTTTGGACATGGTTACCCGTTGTCGACATTCAATTGCGTATTTAGTGAAATCAGTGTGACTCGAAAATAATTGATCCACCATGTTTGGAATTCAACCATAGCCCGCCTCGCAAAGAGTATCAAGATGTTTTGTGCCACACTAAAACGCCAGGTCATTCGTCGACGTTTGAACGTGTCGAAAACTTACGGCATAGATTGCAAGATTCACGGTGGTTCCCTTCACCGTAAAGCTCGTATGATAAATGTACGAATGTAATGGTCATCTCAAGCTACACAATTATTCGTAGTACTTATTTTTAGTTTTTAATTTTCTTTATATCGACTTTTGTGCACTGGAACTGTGTCCATGGGCTTATATATATTTTTTATAATTTATATTGTATTACTCAAAGCTGTATTTTTTTTTTAAACATGTTCTTGCCAGTTTCTTCTCAGTAAAAGCAACCTTCCGAACCTGGCGATAGCATGTATAATCCTATGTAATCGTGTCTTTCTGACGATTTGAAAATACTTTGTAAAAAGTCTAATCGAATGAAGATATTTTGAAATTTGAATTTTTAACGTAGTTTTTACTTTCATTTTAAATCTCGCTGATAGCGAAAACGAATGGTCAGCAAGTCGAGTCCAGTCAATTAATAGCCGTTTTTTGGTATTGGAACGTTAATTCAGAAACTTTTGGAGTTGGCTTGTTTTTTGTATACATTACATTATATTTTTCACTAATAATTGTCTGTGTAAAAGAGCCATGGTGGCCTCGGGGTTTGAGCAATCGCCTGCTACGCAAGCGACGCAAGTTCGAATCCCAGCGGGGCCTGTATCAATGACTTTTTCCTAAAAAAATATGTAAAGTGATTTCACACCACGTGCTTTACGGTGAGGGAAAACATCGCGAGGAAACCTATAATCATTTTAAAATATTAATACGGATGTCCTATTCTTCCTAGTTGCAAGTTCACTAGGTGTGACAAAGAGGTTCGTTAGCGTACTGGACAAGTTTTCCGACATTTAACCCACAATTATCGATTTTTTCGCAAGCGGTCTGCTAGTGCTGCGTTATTGTGTGATGTATTGTTTTCTGACAACCGTGGTGGTAATGGAATTTGAGCAGTCTACTCAAGCGACGCAAGTTCGAATCCCAGCCGGGTGTACCAATGAGTTTTTCTAAAAACTTATGTGCAGTGATTTCACACCACGTGCTTTACGGTGAAGGAAAACATCGTGAAACTGTATTATGTCTGAGAAGTAATTCAAAGTGTGTATAGTGCTTGAAACGGCGAAAACTCACCATCTGTCGCTTTGGCACTTAAACGGCTATGGTAAAAATGGGTGTTGTTATACAGGCGTGAGCATAATATTTCTATTTTTTACTGGAAGTTGTATACCAGCATATATATTAATAAATAATATCGCCGGCGTTCTTTCCGAACAGTTACGACCTCAGAACCTTCAAGGTCATATTCGTCCCTAAATGGTTGGCAACGCATTTGCAAGCCCTCCAGTATTGCAGATGGGCGCCAGTGATCATTTTCCATCAAGTGAGCATCTGCTCGTTTGCACCCACAAACAGAAAGCTTTTCTCTTTTGACAACTGCATCCAAGAATAGGTTATGACACGTTCAAACATCGTTCGTTGCTTGACATTGCGTGGCTCAAAATGTATTGGTACTTTTTCGGAGGCGGGCTGTGATCTTATTCCAAATATTTAAGTCATATTTAGGTCCAACAATGCAGTCGATAATTAAGCGACACAAATTACTCGTGTTTCAAAGTGTCTCAAAGGTAGTGTTAAATGTTTTTACTCAGTAATAGATTGCTAAAGATTTAAATGTGTCACGTATTCCGAAGGGATCGAATTGTCCCCGGAGTTTTCAACTTCTTGATGTCGCCCCCATCAGGACCCCTACTATTGTTAGAAACAAATATTATTAAAGTGAGTTGACATTCAAGGATGACGTATGTGACGAGTGATGAGCGCTGAGTGAAAACAGTAAGGGTAACAGCGCATGTATTTGATTCG
Source organism: Watsonalla binaria (assembly GCA_929442735.1). Taxonomy (NCBI): domain Eukaryota; kingdom Metazoa; phylum Arthropoda; class Insecta; order Lepidoptera; family Drepanidae; genus Watsonalla; species Watsonalla binaria. The sequence continues at coordinate 8,985,167 of OV838932.1, forward strand.
CGTAAAATTACTACTGCGTAAACAATGCCAGCGTAATAGCTCGTGACGACGTATCTATAGATATAAAATTCAAAGTCTTGACTGTTTGTCTGACTGACTTATGTATTAATTCAACAACCGAAGCCGCTGGTCCTCGAGGCGACTTTTTGATGACATATAATTTTTATGTTCTAATAACATAATTTTCAGTCACTTCCAAGAGTTTTTGAATATATTTTACAAACCAACAGTACGTGCCGTTGATAAACTTGGAAACTCATTCAGAAACTTTGCGAATAAATGTACCAGAAACCTTCGAAGCTTTAATCGAAATTCGCACACTCGGACCGACAGCGGGAGATAAAACGAACATTTTAAACAATCCGGAGTCAAAGGAAAGTCCCTTATTGCTATTTGGGTTAGTTTCTATACAACTTAGACTTGGATTTGTATGAAATTTTGTGTGAATCGGGTAGGTCTGCGAATCGGCCAATATCTATTTTTCATACCCCTAAATGATAAGGGTGACCCCAAAAAATATATGGCAATACAACGTTTGCCGGGCACAGCTAGTATTAATAGAGGTTTCGTACTATGTACGTAGGTACTGTATGCACCTGGTGTTGGGTTCAACGATCATCGACCCCAATTGTGAGACCCGAGACATATAGGCGACATGGGGTTATCACACTATCAGTATGGACTTAGCAAATTATTTTAACAACTATTAAAATTACTAGAAATGAAAATGTACAACAATGTTTAAAATAATTATAAACTAAAAATGTTGGAAGAGATGGCAGCGGGTTTATATCTCCAATTAATTTGATTTCTTTAATGGGACAAGTAAATATGAAATCGATATTACTTTACCGTATCGAAATTCAAATAAAGTTACTCCTTGTAACATTAACTATCCGCCAGTGAAGATATTAGTCCAGAACAGACAGACAGACAGACAGAGAATAATTTTATTATATATAATTTTATTTAAATCGTTTTTTCTATGACTGTACCGTGTATACTTTTATATGCATTTATTGAAAAGCAATTCTAATTTTTTGTAATTACAAACAGACATTTCAATTTTATTTTTCTGTATGTATTTATATGTATTTATGTGTGTAGTATATATACAGTGCTGTTACAGTTGAATACATGTCAGCTTAAGCAACTCAAGGGTGAACTAACAGGTCAGTATGGGACAAAAGAACATCTTCATAAGATGAACTTATCTAACGATGTGGTGTGTAGGTACTGCCAATCAGAAGCCGAGACCATGAGTCACCTAATATGCACTTGCGACACACTAGTCAGATGGCGAATGGACCTACTGGGTAAGGCGTATCCGAAACCAGAGGACTACAAGCTCTTCCTCATGGGCAAGATCTGCCGGCTTGTTCAGTTATTTGAGGAGTCAGGTACGCAGAGCAAAGGGGCAAGAGTGGCACAAAAGAACCCAAGGGTCGACGTGCTTCCGAATAACCGGACCCAATAATGCCACAAACAAGATAAGATAAGAAATATACAGTATAGATATATAGTTTTTTTTTTCTTTATAAATTGTATATTACTAATAAGTAGCTAAAAACTAATTACAAGTAGAAAACTTGGCCCAAATCGGTGTCTCTCGGGATCGTGCCAAGAAGGCTGGCAGCATTGCCACGTTGAATAGCAATGCTGATTCTCTGAGCGAGAAAAGCCCCAGCCCGCTAGTCACGAGAAGCTTCTACCAGAGGACGTGCAACCTCTACATAGATTTTCTTAAGTTCAAACACACAGTGATCTCTGGTTTCCACTTAAGCATACATACATACAATATTACATAGGTGTATATATACGTCCAGATAGCCATCAGCATGGAACTAATAGGCATTTGAATTGTGATCCACATTGACTATTCGGCACTATTGTACTTCTAACAACAACCATCACAATAATATAATACAAGAAACAGTAATACAAGACGGGCAATTTAAAAAAAATTGTTTAACTTAAGGTATTCATCATCATCATCATCATCAGCTCTGCCCTTTTCCCATGTTATTTGGGGTCGGCGCAATGTGTTCTTCTCTTCCATTTCTCTCTATCAGCTGTCATATCTGTATTCACTCCTATTTTAGCCATATCATCTTTCACACAATCCATCCATCGTTTCTTAGCTCTTCCTTTCCACTTAAGGTATTCTCAACTGCATATTTGCGCAAAACTTAACTTATAATGAAATACCCTCTTACTTAAGTATAAGCACAATGAGCGCAAGAAAATACATCTTGTGACGTCAATTTGAATCCAAAATCTGAACTTATATTATAAAGAAGAAAGGTTTATAAGTAAGTATGTTTGTAACGAATTGGCTCAATAATACTGGAAAATAGAAAATTCTTTCAGCAATTGATAGCTACATCATCAGCGATTAATATAAGCTATATTTTATCCCCGTACTCTCACGGGAACTGGAACTACGTGGGTGGAACCGCGTGCCGGCTGCTAGCAATCTATCTATAAATATAACATTTAAAGTCCTACTGACTGAAACAACGCACAACCTAAACCCACCGTCCTAGAGATATGAAACTTGGAAGGTATGTTCTTCTTGAGGTCCCACACATGACTACCATCTAGTCCCAAACTAATCAAAGTTTGTACTATGAGTACCCCACATCCGACATATTACTTTTATACGCAGCATGAACACAAATGTACTCATATCAAACACTAATGTTCCAAAAGAGCAGTAGTGGACTTGAGGTTTGAGCAGTCACCTGCTACGCAAGCGGCTCAAGTTCAAATTCCAGCGGGGCTTTTACCAACCAATGAGGTTTTCTAAAAACTTATGTAGGTACAGTGATTTCACACCACGTGCTTTACGATGCAGGAAAGCAACGTGAGGAAACCTGCATATTTTCCTATATTCCCCTTCGGGGAATACACTCGTGAACATATGTGTGTATGTATAAATATTCCATCACTTAAAATGTTCGCTTGTCACTAGACCAAAGGTGCCGCCTACAAATGCAGATAATTCTTTGTCTGCATTTTGCATGCACATGCGGTACTTGTATAAGCATCTATATAGACATCCTTGAGATAACTTCTCGATTGATAAACATTATCGAGGCAATATCAGTACATACCAAACGTAGCTAAATCTCATCTCATCTTTTGTACCTAAATTCATATACATGGCTTAAAACTTTACGTGTAAAAAGGCGTCTCTTGGAAAAAGCATCGGCTTTACGGTACATATAAACGGAAAAATAAAATAAATATGCCGTAACTTTTTCTTTAAATTTTCGTCGTTATACTTACCATTTATTTTTGTGACAAAGTGTAGTTGTTACAGGTTACTAAAGGTTCGATTCTCGATGATTATTTAATTATATGTGGAATGTAAGACAATGCTTATGTTCGTTGTTTAATGAAATTGTAAGAACAGTAAGGCCTCATTGTTTTTTTTAAATACGACGAAAAATTATAAAAGTTTTTTTATTTTATTTTTAAAATTATATCCACCGCCAGCAGATGCTCTGTGCAAATGTCAAGAACTTCTTAGTGTCAAAATGTCAAAGCTCAGATGTTCTTAATACACTCTGTTTAAACTGTGGTAGGCCCCCAGTTTCGCAGTATCCAGGAGCCTGGATTAGTGCCCGGTTTTCTCTATAAATCCTCTGAATCCCACATAGTGATAAGTTCGAGTGTAGACTTTATCCTAATATAACAAAATAGCCTGGGAATGCGATGGACTCACCCTCTATCACATTGGCACTTAATCGTATGCTGTGAAGTGTGGGTTTTTTAGTTACAACATACATACATATGCACACGCCTGTATTCCCCGAAGTGGTAGGCAGAGGTGTTGTAATAACAACAACCACTTTTCACCGAAGATGATTAAGTGCCAACGTGACAGATGGTGGGCCTATCGCCGTCTCAGACACTTTTACATACGTCATTGAATTACTTCTCAGAAATATGTTATTTCCTCACGATGTTTTCCTTCACCGTAAAGCACGTGGTGTGAAATCACTGTACATACGTTTTTAGAAAAACTCATTGGTACAGGCCCCGCTGGAATTCGAACTTGCGTCGCTTGCGTCGCAGGCGACTGCTCAAACCTCAAGGCCACCACGGCTCTCTTTTTGTTACAACTCCTTTGCTTACCCCTTCGGGGACCCCTTGGGATGGCTTGAGACTTCAAGATACTAAAAATCTCAATAATATATGTACTTTAGTTATGTATATATGTGTGTGATTAATTATATTTAGTACAACACCTGTGTGACGTTATCGGCAGAGCAAATGCGTGCCGAGTATAGATAGTACGTGTAATTTATTGCCAACGGGTGTCGAACTACAATGGGAACAACTTGTTAATGACACTATAACGAACACTCCTCATACAATCAGTATGGATATTACATACCAACTGTGCCCCGCGGCTTCATCCAGGTATAGTTAATTGCATGAGTAGCGTTATTTTATGGGGCGCTAATATATTTTTAAGTAGTTAAAAGTTACTCCTTGTATCATCGGCTACCTGTCAGAGCGTCCCGCTAGAATCGGTTAAGCCGTTTCAGAGATTAGCCTAAAGACATAGATAGGTAAATTAGCCATAACAAACAGATATACCGACAGGCACATTTTTCAAATAATGATTTTTATGTATTTAAAGTACCGCACTTTCATGCGAATTTAATTTGCAAGACATAGCTGTTCATTTAGAATTTCAAACAGACATTTCAATTTATACATACATACGCTCACGCCTGTATTCCCCGAAGGGGTAGGCAGAGGTGTTGTATATATAACAACACCCACTTTTACCGAAAATGGTTAAGTGCCAACGTGACAGATAGTGAGTCAATCGCCGTCTCAGGCACTATCCATATTCCTCACCATGCTTTCACCGTAAATCACGTGGTGTGAAATCACTGCATATAAGTTTGTTCAGAATAACCCATTGTTACAAGCTACACTGGGATACGAACTTGCATCGCTTGCGTAGCATAAGACTGTTCAAACCCAAATGCCACCACACCTCTTTCAATTTTATTTATCTCTATCTATCTATTGACGTTTAATATCTATTAAACATCTATCTAGATGTAATGTTACTAAGTAATATTTGTTTTAATAGCGCGTGGTAGTTCTTTGACGATCTGTTAATTGACTTCTTGTTTACCTTAGAGATCTCATGTTTGTCTCTATATAAATGGAATATATTTGTTTGTTATTGAAGTTGATACTGAAGCGACAACGATTTTAATCAAGGAAAATGTACTCAAAATAAACATTCTGTGATGATCTGGGTTTCTGGGGTAAGATTTGGATTAATTAAAAGCACGAAAATAGTATAATAGTAAAGACGCCATTTTTAAGCAATAATGAATTTTAGCTAAGTACTTTAAAATCGTCCTTAAGACATACTTATACAGGATATTTTATTTATTTATTGTTTCAAAAGACTCTAAGGAATTGGGATACTCATAGAATAACTAAAAACTAACATATTTGAAATCCTCAAAAATATAATCTAATCTAATAACTAAAAACCTTAATAAATATAATCTTATAACTAAAATATATTATTAAAAGCATATATACAGGATTATATATGTTAACGCTGAGATCGGGACCTTGCCAGGCTCTTCTCAGTGAAAGTAACCTACATATACAAGTGCTCATTTAGTGAAAAGCTGTTTATTTGGAATTTCAGACACTTCAATTTCATTTATCTGTATAGATAGATGTTTGCCTATACCGTAAAGCTGTGTGTCTAAATTCTTTGGTACACACAGCTGAAATTGCGTCATCACGGCCCTTAGTGTTCTGTATAACATGAATTGTTCATCTGTACTGAATCACACGCTATACAATAAGGGTACTGCCAGACGTGCGTTCAGCGATGCTGAAACAGCCCGTATCTTACTATCTTATAGACAATGGCATCTAAGGATTATCTCGGCCGTGGCTCTCGACATTGCCTCGATAACGCTATGAAGAGCCCTTTACTTATTGTTATATTATGTCATCATTGGCCTTATTACATAAATAATCGGTTGAGCAGTCGCCTGCGAGGCAAGTTCGAATCCCAGCGGGGCCTAATAGAAAACTTATGTATACTGATTTCACACCACGTGTTTTACGGTGAAGGAGAACATCGTAAGGAAACCTGCATATTTCTGAGAAGTAATTAAAAGTCGTATGTATAGTGTCTGAGACGGCGATAGACTCACCTTCTGTCACGTTGGCACTTAATCATCTTCAGTGAATAGTGGGTGTTGTGATTACAACACCTCTGCCTACCACTTCAGGGAGTGAGCGTGAGCATATGTATGTAATTGGTTGCATCAACAAGTTCTGTTGTCCTTTTTAGTGCCCGATTTCACTCACTTAATTTCATTCCTGGTTTTATTTCGCGGAAATTAAATAAAAAGAAGCTACCTTAAGTTACTTCTTGTAACGCCAGTTATCCCTTGTCAAAATAGGTTCAAGCGTTTGAGGCATTAGCCGGAATAAACAGACGGACAGACAAAACAAATTTAGTTAAATGATGTACCCAAGTACTGTATAATGTGTAATTTAGTTTAAGATAAGCAAACAACGCCTTTTTATAAAGAAAATCAAAAGTAAGAAATATTTTTCGAAAACTTGGCGTGGGGTTCTTGATGTCAAAATATTTTATAGAAAGATACAAATATTTTTTTGTTTCCTTATAATTTCCATATAATACAAACTTACAGCTAGTCAATGCCCTTATATACGAGTACTTACAGAAATACCTTCTCAAACTATGTATGAGGAACAGCAGCGAATTATTTAGAAGTAGGCTAATTAATCAAAAGTAGGCAGTAATTTCGAAAATAATTTAAAAAGCACTCCATATAAATAAATAAGGAATGGCGAAAAATAAGATATTGCAAAAAACATTTTATGAAATGTAGAGATGCCTTGGACATGTCGAAAGGGTGAGTGAAAAGCGGTTATCGAAATAAATTTATAGAGCGAACATGAGCGGAAGTGTTGGTAGAGGGTTTCCAAATCAATAACCCATTTCAGTAAGGTTAAATTTGGAGCTCGTTCGTAAGTAAGATGATGCATGAATGTAGACGTAAGGAAATAATTAAATAGTAGTATAAAGCATAAATAAATAATAATATCATACCAGAGGAAGAATATTATACTATTTCAAATATTTACATATCATATCAAAAACAAGACGAATACAGGATACTCAACATGTATAATGTTTGTTCAGACAAGTTTGAATTCGTCAAACAAATAATAGTAAGCGGCTACAATACGTATGATAAAAAATTAAACAAATTATAACGATATCTGTACATCGAATTTGGGAAAAAAATTACTTCCTTATTCCAAACTAGAATTAAAATACATTTCATATACAAACAATTTAATAAATATGCTCACGCCATTCCAGAAGCATTCCCGAAGGGGTAAACAGAGGTGTTGTAACAACAACATTCTCGTCATACTTGTGAACAGGTGCTGCTGGTCATCTCAAGCTACATAATTATACGTAGTTTACTTTTAGTTTTAATTTTTTCTTTTATTGACTTTTGTGTACTGGAACTGTGTCCATGGGCTTATATACTTTTTCATGATTTATATTGTATTACTCAAAATTGTAAAATTGCAATTTTTTTTAAAGATTAATTACTGAGTCATTGCCAGGTTCTTCTCAGTAAAAGAAACATTCCAAGCCTGGCGGTAGTATGTATAATCCTGTGCAATCTTGTCGTTCTGACGATTTGAAAGTACTTTGTTAAAAGTCTAATCAAATAAAGATATTTTGAATTGAATTGAATTGAACACCCACGATGCACCGAATATGATTAAGTGCCAACGTGACAAAGGTTGAGTCCATCATTTTATAAACAACTCTATGTTTTAAGGACATAAGTTTATATATACTTCTATACAAAACATAAAATATATCGTCTTTTTATACTAACATACGTTTTACATTAACACCCACGGATTTTCCGCGAGACCAACCGTGACTTCTGACACTAGGCCGTATTTCACGGAAAAAAAGCCGTCACAAAAAAGAGATAAAAAATTGAGTAACTTTTATATATGTTCAAGCCTGTATTCCCCGAAAGGGTAGGCAGAGGTGTTGTAATCACAACATCCACTTTTCACCCATGATGATCAAGTGCCAACGTGACAGATGGTGAGTGTATCCCCGTCTCAGGCACTGTACATACGTCTTTGAATGATTTCTCAGGAATACGCAGGTTTCCTCACGATGTTTTCCTTCACCGTAAAGCACGTGGTGTGAAATCACTGTACATAAGTTTTTTAGAAAAACTCATTGGTACAGGCCCCGCTGGGATTCGAACTTGCGTCGCTTGCGTCGCAGGCGACTGCTCAAACCTCAAGGCCACCACAGCTCTATTCTGTTTTTTTACACAACTCCACTATTGTATATCATCTCCCAGGCCTTATCCCATCCATTGTTGGGGTCGGCACTTGATTCAACCCGATGTGGCTGATTACCTGATTTTTATACGAAGCGACTGCCATCTTGACCTTCGCAACCCGTTTGGCGAGGCAAAACTCGTATTTGTGCTAAACCAGTTGTCGGACTATTATAGGCCTCCAATTGACCTGTAACGATTGCCAAAGATAATAAATTGGCAACCGGCACCGACAGCTTAACGTATTCTCCAAGGCAGCTCGGGCGATCACCCATCCAATTACTGGCTAGGGTACTGTACCAAGAGCTCCACTATTGGGTATGCTTTCATAAGTTGTATAAAATAACGAAGGGAGTCGATAATGAGGTACCTACTTTTCCACCAACTTATCTTTGCAGTTGAGAAATAGTGAGTCCTGACGTAACTGGAGCATTTTATATGTAGCTTCCATAGACTCAGCATTCGCGAACAGCGTCTATAAGTTGGTAACGTGATGTTGCGTTTGTTATTGAGGAACTACGTAAAAAGGAGAATATATGAGGTCTTGTTAGAGCCTTCTTACAGGTAATAAGAGATTCCAATTTTTATTGAATCGATATAGAGAAATCCAATTTGTGACGTGAGCTGTACTTGGTTTTATTTTCACACAAAATAATGAACTGTAGGTCTAAAAAGGCCACTTTGGAAGAATCATAATGTGATCCGAATATGATTCATCATCGAAATGACAAAATGGTCACTCAGGTGCAATTCATATTATGTTTCACACTTTCCTATGAAGATTCCTAAAATGGTCCACAAAATGTGAATTGGTTTTGTGACAAATAGCATCATAAAAAGTTAGTTAGAGACTAACATCTACAATTGTTGTAATAATTCGTGAATCATACTTTAGAAAATATAATGATGGGAATGGTTTGTTGTCTGTGGTGACATATTGTATGTCTGCAAATTAGTATTATATTATCTGTGGCATTGCTCTGTGATGATATTGGTGACGTATTGTGCGTCTGTGTAATGCCATTTTAGTATCTGCAGTAAGTAAGGAATGCGGCTAATTTATACTATGCACCATACTATTTTAATACATATAACAAAGTTCCCCGCGCACGGCGACCAATGAGTGCGCGGCATTTGAATTTGAATCCACGCGCCAAGAGAGTCGGGCCGTGGCTGTTGTTGAGTAAACAAGTGAAAAGAAGTGCGTTCTGGATCGCTCCCACTCCGGCGCTTTTTACCTTTTCTTGCGTAACTTTATTTGTACCATACTTATGTTTTTTATCGTGATTGTGTGTGCCTGATTGTATATAATACCTTCATGTGACTGAACTAACTGTGCGTGTGTGTGAATAAACTGATTTGTATATATTGTACAAAGACTTTCAGTGCTACCATCATCTCCTCGTCTGTACTGCATATTATCCTGCGCCGAATTCTTTACACATACTATGAATTGCACCTAAGTGACAATTTTGTCATTTCGATGATGAATCATATTCGGATCACATTATGATTCTCCCAAAGTGGCCTTTTTAGACCTACTGTACACAAAGATTACATCATGCAGTAAGTTACCACAAATTAAATGATTGCATACTGTCGTCGCATCTCATAAATGATCGTAATGTGGTAATAGGGATTATCCTTCGCGGAAATAAAACTCAATTTAATGAAGACAAGGTTATAATAGTTACCTTATTTAAATGCAAGGCTATCAACAATCTTATTATATGTTATAGAGGTGTTAAATTATAAGGTGTAGAGACGTAGACGTTTTAGGCCAAATATAATGACCATTGACACTCTTAAATAACAATCTAAAATAACAAGAGCCACCACGCCTTATGGTGTGAGCAGTCACCTGCTACGCAAGCGACGCAAGTTCGAATTCCAGCGGGGCCTGTACCAGTGAGCTAGCGTGTAGTGTGATAATTCGCAACCGACGCTTTGTGGATGCGAATACAACGCGTGAGGCTGCGGCTCAACTTGCCAATTGGATGCAGATAAGCAATAATGTGTCAACCCGCATAAACTTGGTTTTGAGAAAATGGCGTCTTAAGATGATTGTATACGTGATTTAAGATTTGTTTTATGACATAAATCCATTTTTTACGTACTTTTATGTTTCAGATGACTTGAAACACTTTTTTAGAATGTTAAATCCGTGATGCATTATCAAAATATATCAAAACCTTTGAATTTGACTTTTTGTGGGTTGACGCATTATTGCTTATCAGCATCCAATTGTTCTGAAGATGTATCCTCTGTCAAAATTCCGGAAATCACCCGCTCTCAGGTATACAGGAAACACACGATACACTTCACTTCATTCGTACCATACCTGGACCTCCGGAATTTTGTATACCGCGCCGGCTGGCACCTGATAGAATAAAAATGTATGTATGTGATAAACAAGCGTGGAGTCCACGTGATGTCGCACGCGCATTGCCTACCTTAATTTAATCTCTATACCAGAATTGAATAGACACGAAAGGGGTCCACTGTACAATACTATTCCAGCGCCTCTATTCCTCCTGCCTACATGGATTAATAGCGACCTACTCACCGCAAGAACACAATACTCAATTGTAGCATCATTTAGCTGTTACCTTCTGTTGGGTGGAGATACCATTCCTCGTCGGGCAGCCTCAACTTATGAACTTTAGAACTACTAGATTTTTGATTATGTTAATTTTATCGACAATTGTGCATTGGAACTGTGTCCATGAGCTTATGCTTCTTAAGCGATTTATTTTGTTCTCTTAAAATTATTTTTTTTTTTTGAAAGGAGTAATTACTGTACTGTACCGAACCTGACGGTAGCATGTATGGATGCAGATAAGCAATAATGTGTCAACCCGCATAAACTTGGTTTTGAGAAAATGGCGTCTTAAGATGATTGTATACGTGATTTAAGATTTGTTTTATGACATAAATCCATTTTTTACGTACTTTTATGTTTCAGATGACTTGAAACACTTTTTTAGAATGTTAAATACGTGATGCATTATCAAAATATATCAAAACCTTTGAATTTGACTTTTTGTGGGTTGACACATTATTGCTTATCAGCATCCGTATAATCTTGTAAATTTTGTCATTGAATTGAAAGTGCTTTGTAAAAAGTCTAATCGAATAAAGATATTTTTGAGTTTTGACTTTTATGTAAGGGAGATTCCATACATAGAAAATACGACACAGGCGTTCAGCCGCAAATGAAACCTTGTTTTGCAATATAATATGCCTGTTGTTTACTGGTGTATTGTTGCAAAAGTAGTAATAAACTGACGGTCGTCTCGGACGGTTGTTACATTTCTATCACTTTCCATGAATTAACACGTTCTTGAGACCAAACTTCAGGATTCCTTTCTACTTGGTGTGACGACTCAAACAAGCAACAGAGTAACAACGTTTTTTTTCTTGCACCCGCTTTAAAATCAATTTCTAAGAGATTTAAATTTAATGTAATCATTATCACAGTGCGTCCTTTCGAACAAAACGCGTAAGCGCCACGATCTGCACGGCGCTTCCGACCTTTTGGTCGCGAACAAATTGGAAGCGATATCAGAATACAACACTCATCGCTTGCACCGCTTTAAAACTGTCCCTGCGTCTAAGGTACAATATTCACTCAATTCGCTGCAGAATCTTGCTACTCAATGAACATCTTGTTTGGCTGACGTCCGTTTGCTGTTGCCACTCGCATTACTTATTGTTATTGAGTCGCTCGGAGGTTTCTACAAATATGAATACCGATGACAATGATACATGTGCCGGTTGTCCGAACATTTTGGATGGCGTTCCATTTCTTCACTGCAGTCGATGCCCTGATAAATATCATCACTCATGCATCAATGTTACTAAGGAAAAGTTTCGTCGCCTTTCTAAAGAGTATATTGATGCTTGGATATGTCCTACATGTCGTTGTAAAGAGCCTAGGCGCGGGGATAATTCAAACACTCCTGTACGTCCTTCTACTGCACACTGTGATAATGTAACATTGCGCTCCAAACCACGGTCCATTGGAGGTTGCACGTGCTTAACTGCGGAGAGTATTCGTGATATTATAAGGGAAGAATTGAATCTAACATTGAATACACAGATTCAAGACCTCACAACGAAAATCACATCCTTTGGTGAATCTTTATCGTTTTTTAGCATGGAATATGATAAAATCAAGGTCGAATGCGACATACAAAAAAACATGATACTAAAACTACAAAAGGACAACGAAACAATCACAACCACTGCCAGTGATCTTACTCAACGCCTACGCCAAATCGAACAGCAATCACGCGTTACTAACGTAGAAATCCAATGCGTACCCGAATACAAAAATGAAAATTTGAAAAATACCATCCTGAATCTTGGTCGCGTAATCGATTGTTCGATCACTGATGCTGATATACACCATTGCGTACGTACAGCCAAAAAGGAGGCAACAAGCTCTCGCCCCAGATCAATCGTAGTCAAGTTTGCGAGCCAACGCCTGCGCGACAAGTTCTTGGCTGGTGCCTTTAATTTCAACAAGAAAAACCCTACCGATAAATTGAACACTAGTCATGTTGGGATAGGCGGCGATCATAAGAGCCCTATATTTATTACCGAACATCTTACTCCGGAAAACAAGAGCCTACACGCTGCTACTCGCCTCAAGGCGCGTGAGCTAAGTTACAAGTTCGTCTGGGTTCGTGATGGGAAGATATTCGTGAGGAAGAATGAGGACTCTAATTATATTCTTGTTCGTGATAAGGACACTTTACTCTCTTTAAAATAGTTTATTACATTTTTATTTTCCGGGATCGCTAAGGAGTGTAATTTTATATAATTCAAGGAATTCCATATTTATTACCAGAATGTCAGAGGTTTGCGTACGAAGACCAACGATCTTTTTGGCAATATTGTATGTACTAATTTTGATATAATTGTGTTGAGCGAGACCTGGTTGAATGACAGCGTGTACGATTCGGAACTATTTGATAGTCGATACGTAGTTTATAGGCGCGATAGGCAGACGTGCGGTTTCAGTAATAAGAAAAGTGGCGGTGGTGTTCTGATTGCTGTAAGCAAAAGCTTCAATTCAAGACGCTTGCTCGAGTCGGAGTCTAGATGTGAGGATCTGTGGGTATGCGTTGATATTAGTAATAACACTGGTTCGTTAGAAAGCCTGTATATTTGCGCTGTTTATCTGCCTCCACCTATACAACATCACATTTTGGATGAGTTCATATCCAATTCAAACCGTGTATTGGACAATGATAGGGTCAAACATGTTTTGCTTGTTGGAGACTTCAACCTTGGTTCAATTAATTGGCCTTGTTGTAGTGGTGAAGCACCTTACCCGCCTCTCACCCGTGGCAATAGTGCTTACGATGGAATGTTGATCGATTTTATAACACTGCATAACTTAACACAATATAACAGTGCACTTAACAGCAAGGACAGGTTATTGGATCTTGTACTATGTAATAGAGAGATCATTAACTTATCTACTACCAGCTGTTTGTCCACAATTGACCCACTTCACCCACCACTAGATTTTTTCATGCCATGGCAAAGTTGTAATAGTACTCTTTTGCACAACACAGTTTCTAGGTACTGCTTCTTTAAAGGTGACTATGAGAAGATAGTTTCTGATTTAAAAGCAGTGAGTTGGAGTGAGGAGTTCGAAAATTGCTCGAATGTTGACGATATGGTCGCTATCATGTATAATCTCTTGCACAAAGCAATCAGAGACCATATACCTCAATCCAATTCACGTTCAAGCAAAATCCCAGTCTGGTTCTCTAAAGAACTGAAAGGCCTTGTTCGCGAAAAATACAAGTATCGAATGAAACTACGCAAATTTGGTAATAACCCTCGTGATCGCATCTCACTGGAAATGTTGAGTAAAAGAATAGTTAAATTAAAATCGGCTTGCTATGCTAAATACATAACACAATTAGAAGCAAGTGTGTCGCGTAACCCAAAACTGTTTTGGTCTTACATTAAATCTAAGAAAAAGAATCATAGTAATTTTCCTTCAGAAATGCATCTGGGTGGTCAAAGAGCTACTGATGGAGTAGATATATGCAATTTGTTTGCAGAAAATTTTTCATCTGTATTCACTAAGGATTCATATCCTAATAACACCTTCGAGGAAATACCACCGTCTCATACTAGCAACTGTCTAACTGCCATTTCTTTCACGGTTGATCAGGTCAACGCGGTTTTAAAAAGACTTGACCACTATAAGGGCGCCGGTGCATATGGAATACCATCATTTTTTGTATGTAAGTGCGCTTCGGTTTTAGCTACTCCATTATGTTTGATCTATAATGAATCATTAAAGTCTGGTACTTTCCCATCAACTTGGAAACATGGTCTGGTTCTTCCACTATTTAAGAATGGTAAGAAGGAACTAGTAAATAATTACAGACCTATTACGATACTCCCTGTCTTCGCGAAGGTATTCGAAAAAATTGTGTATCCTATTTTGACATGGCATTTTAAACACATTATTTCTATCAATCAACACGGTTTTGTAAAGGCTAGATCGACGGCAACTAACCTTCTATCTTTTGTCGATGATGTAAGTAAGCACATAGATGGACGTCAGACAGTGGATGCGATTTACACTGATTTTAGCAAGGCTTTTGATAAAGTAAACCACAGAATACTTCTGAATAAACTAGTTAGACATGGTTGCGCTGGTAGCTTTCTCAATTGGTGTAAGTCTTATCTTACTGGTAGAACATCTGCAATTGTTGTAAATGGCTTTCATTCAAATCAAATTACAGCATGGTCAGGTGTCTCTCAGGGCTCACATCTTGGACCATTATTTTTCAACATTTTCATTAATGACATTTCCAATTGTTTTATTAACTCCAAATTTGTATTATTTGCTGATGATCTAAAATTATATAAGCCAATCGAATGTACTCGCGATACATTATTACTGCAACAAGACCTAAACCGATTGGTGTCGTGGTGTGCTGCCAATGATATGGTTCTTAACGTGTCTAAATGCAATGTCATCCAGTTCACACGTAAAAAGTCTTACCACGATGCAAATTATTTTATCAATTGTAACCTTATTAAGAATGTGAATAGTATTCGCGATTTAGGAGTAATTTTGGACTCTAAGTTGCGCCTCCACCTTCACTCTGATAATATCGTGAACAAGGGGTTTAAAAACTTGGGGTTTATTTTGCGGAACAGCTGCGATTTTAAATCACCTCGAACAAAAATAATACTCTTCAATAGTATTGTTCGTAGTGGGCTCGAGTATTGTAGCGTGATTTGGAACCCACACTATGATGTGTATACAAAAAGAATAGAAGCAATCCAGAAAAGATTCCTTTGGCACCTCGTTTATAGATGTAATCTTGGAACGAAACTGAAAACTTATAATGAGCGACTTAAATACTTCAATATGATACCTCTCGCCGATCGTAGACAAATAGCCGACCATTTAACTCTCTTCAAGCTCGCCAATGGTATACTGGATGCACCTAATATTTTGCAAAAATTAAATTTCAATGTCCCAACAAAATTGCCCAGAGCCTCCAGATATAACTTATTTTTACCTTCTCATAACAAGTCAAATTTGAGCCTATACTCGCCAATAAACAGATTAATTCGAAACTTCAATGCTATTGCTAAAACTAAACAGGTGGATATCTTCGCACGCAACCTCTCATCTTTCAAAAGATCTTTAAGTTAATCTCAGTAAAAAAAAAAAAAAAAAAAACTATTCATACCCAGTCTTCTCTACAAAAACAATGTCTCTGTTATTGTACTGCATGCTGTTGCTACCTATAATTGTAGTGGCACTTACTTATGTTACATCTATCATGTACTCAAACCAATGTATTGGTGTTCTCTATGTTGGTAGCCTTAAAAATAAATAAATAAATAAATAAATAAATACTTACCAAAGTAATAAATTTTGTTGAATGCACTCTAAAAACACCTGTCATGATATACAGTTATCTGATAGTATCGCGTACTTGATCAAGTACTTGAAGAATCGTACAAAATTCAACTTGAACTCTTCAGTATTATTTAAAACCTTATTGAAAGTGACAGTGCCGTCATTTTGGAAGACGATGGAATAGAATATCATAATTTTGTGACGTTTTTATTATTTAAAATATCAATATGCAGAAAGACGAATTACATCCATTAGATAATATCATTATTAAGTTAAAACCATTTGGCTGCTACACTATTTTGAATTATTTCCTTCTTCTCTACCCATGTTTCTTGGCAGGGATGTTTGGATCTGCATTCAATTTTGAAGCTTACGACGTTGATTACAGGTAAGGTTTTTCCATGAATAATTTGACGGGTTTTTGTGGTGTCCTCCATTTTTAGTTCGAAGCATAGACATAATTTCATGTGTGGTCCACGGAACGCTAATTGTTTTACTAAATCAACAGTAGCCTACTCCTTGTAACATTTGCTATCCACCAGTGAAAGCCCGTTAAAATGGGTCCAGCCATTTCAGATATTAGCCGGAACAAACAGACAGACAGACAGCAAGAGAAACACAAAAAAATGGTTTTTCTATGCCAGTACCGTGTATACTATCATATGCATTTAGTGAACAGTTATAATTTTAAAATTACAAACAGACACTTCAACTTTATTTATCTGTAAATGTATATGTAGGTATGTATGTATGTATAGATAACACCTCAGCAGAAGATAGCTCCCAATAGATTGTTTTTATAATACTTTGGCAAAAAACATGCATGCAGTCCGTCTGTCCATATGTCAAGCAGCTACTGCAGCCTATAAATAAGAGCTGCAGCTTATAACACCAAGTGTCTCTCGCGTCTATCTTCTAATGAATGAAATCCCTGTGCTATCATAATTGCAACTATTGCTAGCACAGCAACTACACTCCTACACCAGTGCTCTATGGAGGAGAACCTCCCCTCCATAGAGCACTGGTGATCTTACTCGCTGTAGGAACACAACACTAGTCAAAGGTAACCTTATTTGGCCGCAATCCTCAGTAAGATGGAGGTACTGTCCCCAAAGGGGAGCAGCTACAAATATATCGAACGGGAGAACTCACTATGCCTTATCTCTCTCTTATCTTCATTTGTTACGACATTTTACTAAGCAGTAAAATGAAATTTGAAAGATCAAATTTTCACAGCGGCAATTATATTATACATGTTTTGAAGTGTTACCGCTGGGTTTGAAAGGTTGATTTTACTGAGAAGCACTCGGCAAGAAACTCAGCAAATTCGAATCCAAAAATATATTTACTTATTAAATTAGAATTTTCAAAAAGTACTTTCAAATCGACAGAAATACTTATTTTTATAGGACACTAGCTGTGCCCGGCAAACGTTGTATTGCCATATATTTTTTTGGGGTGGACTACCCCTAATATTTAGGGGGATGAAAAATAGATGTTGGCCGATTCTCATAGATACCGGATAAGCACAAAAAATTTCATTAAAATCGGTCAAGCCGTTTCGGAGGAGTATGGCAACGAAAACTGTGACTTTTATATATTAGATGTTACCGAACCCGGGTTTGGAAGGTAGAATTTACTGAGAAGAACCCGGCAAAAACAACAGTAAGTAATTACTCTTTTCAAAAATATGTTATTATTTTGAGTGATACACAATTTGTCACAAAAAGTCCATTTGATGTCCATTGATTTTTTTTGCATTGAAAGTGTGTATTTGCAATGCAAATAAAGATGGAAAGAATATAATAAGTAATACGTGTTTTTATTGTGTAAGGTAACGGCACCTATGTTGGACGCGGACCAGTGATGGACATTTTTTGTTTTTTCTACCAAAATTAAGCAAACGCGCAGTATTATTTTTCCAAATGTCAATACCGATCAGTTGTGCCAGTATTTTAGCTGTCATGACAAATGTTTTTGACTGCTTTGACGCCCACTTTGAAGGCGGCCATAACGGTTGTAACGTTCGCAGTGTCATTTGGTGTCGGGAATCGTAATTTCTTACTAGAATCGCGATGTAGGTACATTTATCATCTTATTTTGTGTCTGGTGTATCGTCGTTGTTGAAATTATTATTATGTAATAATTTATCAATAGAAATGCATCACTTTTATAATATAACCCATACTATAAATAATAATTTTAGCCCTAAAACACAACACTGGATTCTTACTGTCCATTAATGGTGTCTAAGTAGGTGTTGTTTATTTATATTATTTCATTGTACTAAGTGCTAAACTGAAATTAAACATTAAATACTGATTGAGAAAAGAGTTTTTAATGTACCTCCAAATCCCTAAGAATGTATTTAAAAAAATAAGGAAATTACAGAGCATATTTGAAAAGAATTCGCTTATACTGTCCATGACTGTTGACTTTACCTTAATTACTATTTTCAAAAATATATTTACAATGTTGAGTAATACAATACTTTGTCACAAAAATAATAAGCCCATCGGTGTCTATTGAAATTATTTGCATTGAAAGTGTGTATTTACAATGTAAATAAAGATAAAAAGAAATAATATAATAAGTAATACGTGTTTTTATTGTGTACCATGAAATGACAAGCAGCACCTGTTTACGAGTATGACGTGAATGACAGTCATTGTCCTCCACAACCATTATAGAGGATAACGAACTGTCATTCGTCAATTAGTCCTTTCAAAATATAAATTCACAATTATTATTATTATTATTTATTATTTATTTACATAAATACACTATCATTACAGGTTAACCTAAGGTAATAGTGTAGCTCCACCCAATAGCCAGGGTCTAAGAATATGGCTATGGTATCCCCTGCCTGTCGTAAGAGGCGACTAAAAGGGGGCCGGAGGGCCTGCTGGCGGTGGTCGGGGTGGGAGCTTTGACCACCGGCGCGGGCCCGGGAAGGTGGCAGCGCGATGTGGCTCGCGCTGCCTTGCACAGCGAGGTCTCCAGGGGCGGCGTCACAGCTGCCCCGGGGATGTGCCACGGCAAAGTGTGGGGGGACACCGGTGCGTTCTATCAGAGTACCCGGAGTCCCTCCTAAGCACTGAGGATGGCCACCGGGGGGGTTTTAGTGAGGTAAAAATCCCACATACCCCGATCTGCCTCTCCCAGGGCGGTCGGGGACCTTTTGAAGGTTTCCCCCTCGTCAACAAAAAAAAAAAAAAAAGGTAATAGTGTAGCTACTATATTACAGTTACAATATATCGAATTACATACTATACACTAAACACTAAACAACATAAGTCTATTTATTCACTCACTGAGTTATATGTAGCCTTCATGAAGTCGTTCAGAGAACAAGAAAATATGTCTATATGAGTAGCGACCGTGTAGAGCGTGCGCAGCGCCCTCGTCAGCGGCGCGTGCTCCAGCAGACCGGTGCGCGCGCGCGACACGGCCAGCAGGGGCGGCCTCCGTCTTCGATCAACCACACAACATAAAGGATATCCGGGGTATACTCCATATTGTTTGAAGTACAGAAATCTCATAAATTTGTTCTGTATGTAATTACTTCGATCGATACAATAATGCCCATTAACAGTTTCCAATGCTCAAATGTAATAAATAAAACGGTTATCTAACCTATCTACATAGTTTATACTTATAAATTATAAGGCTCAAATTGACCGGCCCCCACAAGCAATACCTAAGGGGAAATAAGCGATAAGAACACCTTAGCTTTGACATTAAATTTTACGGTACCGTCAAAGGGCAGTAGTTCTTAATACGCTCTGCTTTAATCCGATGATGTCCCTGTTCACAACAATGACGTCAACATAAGTAAAGAATAATGGTTGAATTTTAACACACACAAAATACACAATTCAGGCCACTAACCTCCTGATCCCAATTCGTAATTATTTTATAAATAAATAGTCATTAGTGTAACATGAATATTACCATTAATTAATATGCATAGGCACGAATTAAGACAGGTATTTA
Source organism: Watsonalla binaria (assembly GCA_929442735.1). Classification (NCBI taxonomy): domain Eukaryota; kingdom Metazoa; phylum Arthropoda; class Insecta; order Lepidoptera; family Drepanidae; genus Watsonalla; species Watsonalla binaria. Next base: position 9,005,504 of record OV838932.1, read on the forward strand.
TCAACACGGAAAATATTGCTGAATGTTTCTGTATATTTGAGCATGCAAAAAAATGCATGATCGCTGAACAGTAGGCCTAAACAAAGTAACATTCTCCCGCACTTGCGCGTTTATAGAAACGACATTAGACTGTCACGTGACATAATATGTCATCAAGCATGAGGATAATGTTACTGTCATCATCATCATCATATCAGCCATAGGACGTCCACTGCTGAACATAGGCCTCTCCCAATGATTTCCACCTCACCCGGTTGGAAGCGGTCTGCATCCAGCGGGTCCCCGCGGCCTTGACCAGATCGTCCGTCCATCTCGCGGGGGGGCGCCCGGTACGTGGTCTCCACTCGAGAACTCCTCTGCCCCAGCGGCCATCATTCCTTCGAGCAATGTGGCCTGCCCATTGCCACTTAAGCCTGCTAACTAAATGTTACTGTGGGTAACATCAACAATCACTTGACATTGGCGGAATAGCTGTACTCAAGTAACCATTAAATAAAAGAAAGAATAATGGTACTCTGTCTATCGATTGCCAGGAGATTGCGTGCATCTACATAGTTCGAAGATCGGAAAGGGTATGAAGTAATTACAAATATTACATACCGATCAAAATAATTTATTCAAATAGGGTAAACATTAGAAGAAGATTTTATTACCCCTGACGCTAATATAACTGCCCAAGTAATTACTACAAGTGAGTTCTTACAATGTTTGTTGTCGTTTACACTATCGATAATGTGTGGTTAACATAACGGCAATGCAAACAGATGCGTGTATACATGACGAATGAACAATCAAAATATATACATCTCGCTTACTCGAACGCTCGATATTATTTGCTCTTCTCTACTTTACAACGGCTTACATTATCACGCAACGTCCTACTGAGTCCGGGCGGATTTTCGTATTTATTTTGGTAACCGACATACATACGTGTTTGATCTTTTGTACAAGTACGTTGTGCTGTGGACATAAATAGATATTAGTTTCGATAAAAATGTACACGTGAAATAGGGACGAGGGGCGCATGCGTGACCCGCTGTCAAAATCTGTCGTCGACCCCGCGTCAAATTGCTCTTGAACTCCAAAAAATATTAGGATTTTAATTAAAAAATTATAAAGACTGATTACTTTTAGCCATTATGTCTAAAGATACTCCAGTGACGGGACTAGATTCTGTGTTGAAACAGTTGGGTGCTTTCGGGACTTATAATGTTGTGAACTATGCTTTGCTTCTATTCCCTGTTTTTTTGTCGGCAATGTACGGACAAGTGTTCGTTTTTGAAGCTCCAGATGTGAATTACAGGTGAGTGAATCTTACACTACAAAGCACTACAATAATTCAACTATCTAACCTATTATCTATGTCAAGAAATTCATAACGTTACACTTCAATCTTACGCTGAGATCTCACCACGTGAGATACATAATCCACGCCAAATATCGAAGCATGAAATACGGTTGAATAAGTTTAACTACGAATTATTTGCGTATATTTGTTAAATGCTTGACTCAAATTAGTGTGCGAGTCAACACTATCCCCTCCAAGGGAACATCGGACCATCACATCACACCATACCGTATGCGCATGCGTGAAGCTTCTTATACGGAAAGCGTGCCTCAAGGACGAGTTTTAAGCCCGCCCTTATTGCTACGTGACAAGGTTCATATTTTGGTTATTCAATTAAAATTTTGCTTCTCATAATGTCTCATCAATCATAATGTCAAATCATGTGTTTGTATCTTTATGCAATTTTTATCAATATCTTTTTTTTCGCTGTACAGATAGTAGTGTGTCTGAATTTATTGGTTGTTCTCAATGCTCTATTGATGATAATAGACTGAATCACATTCCATACAGTTGTATGCCTCCAACTTTCAGAAGATCGCAGAAAAATAATGTTACCTTTTAAGTAGTGTTGTGTTCCTGCGGTGACTAAGGTTTTCTATTAGAAGTCGTATCAGGATCGGTTAGTAAGAATATAAGAGTTCTCGTGTAATTGTAAATATTTTATATAGAACTAGTGAAATTATATTTTACATGAAACTAGTAAAATTAACAATCAGTTAGAAATCAAAGAGCAACGCAAAAGGAAAATTCAAAATTAAACCATAAACACCTATATACGGTCGGGGAAAATAGGACAGCTGTTAAAAGATGTGATTTCAGGAAGCAAATAAAATGATTACGGCAAAAATATCTTCTTCCGTTTTCGAGTAATTGACGTTCAAAGCTTTTGGCATAGAAATCAGCGGTAACGTAGAGTTATTCGCGTGAAATCTAACTATGTTTTTATTTTTTTTCTCCCACTAATAGTTCCAGAAATAATCCCATAAAACCATTAACCTTCTCTTTAATGTAACAAGTTTAATGGTCGCGTACGTAATGTAGGTAAACGCGGCCGCGCGTTCATTCATACGCTAAAGGCCGCGAGCTCTTCGGCCCTTAGCAACCATAGCCTATAACTACGTTATCGTTGGAGCTAGATAATTTACTACTTCAACATAGTGATGTATTCATAAATTCAGCTGCCTCGTTGGTCTAGTGGCTAGTACGTTCGCCTGACGATCACGAGGTCCCGGGTTCGAATCCCGCGTCGGGTCAAAAAATTATATTGGGCTTTTCTGTCAAGAATTTCACAATAAAATGCCCGGAGTTCGGAAGCCGGCGGTGTTTCTACCCCCGTGCCTCGGAAAGCACGTTAAGCCGTTAGTCCTTCGCCTGATCTCTCTCCGGTCGTGTCGGATTGCCTCCCATCGGACTATGAGAATGAGGGAATAAAGAGTGCACCTGTGTTTGCACACACACTTGTACATTATAATATTTCCTGCGCACATGGCTAATACTCGTTGAGATTAGCCGCCATAACCGAAATTCGGTAGGAGATCATTATTATTATATTCCTAAAACCCTACAACTTCTAGAAGGCAACTGTTCCTTTTTCTCCGACAACCTGTATAGAATATAACATATAAACTTTAACATTTTGTTAGGGGTAGGATTAAGAGTGGAGTAGTTGTCATTATGATGGAGCAGCGATTTAATTCCTTAATAGCTGTGGTGCCCCGTGGTTTCACCCGTGTAGACTTCATTTTATGAGTTTCCCGCAAAAACCTTAATGTTCCATAAATAAAAGTACACTATGTTTATCTTTGTAGTTAACTATCGCTAGTGAAAGTCCCATGAAAATCGGTCCAGCCGTTTCGGAGAAGAGAAGAAATTTACAAATTGATTTTCTATGTCACTACCTTTTAGTGAAAAGCCTTTATTTTGTAATTACAAACAGACACTTCAATTGATCTGTATAGATGTATAAATGTATTATATAGATAGCTAGGCAACGCGCGAGTGGAACTTGATGTTGCAAACATTTGTTGGCTGCAGTAGACGCTTACCATCAGGCGTACCATCAGGCGAACTGTAGGCTTATTTGTCTCCTTGGTCGTACAAAAAGTAAGGAATACAGAAATATGAAACTGTTGTGAATTGACGATAGTTATTATACTACAATTTAAATAGATGCTGTTGCACGTCGTCTGGTAGAAACTTCTCGTGACAAGCGGGCTGGGGCTTTTCTCGCTCAGAGAATCAGCATTGCTATTCAACGTGGCAATGCTGCCAGCCTTCTTGGAACGATCCCGAGAGACACCGATTTGGGACAAGTTTTCTATTTGTAATTAGTTTTCAGTACTGTTCCCCAAAAGTAAACTATTTTAAATAAAAAATATGCTGAATTGGTTTGGACATGTCGAATGGCTGAGTGATGTGCGGTTATCGAAATTAATATATAGAGCAACCGTGAGCGGGAGTATCCGTAGAGGGTATCGAAATCAATAACCTATTCTAGAGAGGTCCAATTTGTAGCGCTCGTTACCAAAGTAAGTGTATACAGAGATGCATGAATGTAGGCGGAAGTTTAGAAGATAGTTGCGTATAAATATAATATTTTGTATGGAAATGACGACTTCAACCCATACATATGCTCACGCCTGTATTCCTCGAAGGGGTAGGCAGAGGTGTTGTGATCACAACACGCACTTTTCACCGAAGATGATTATGTGCCGACGTGACAGATGGTGAGTCTATCGCCGTCTCAGGTACTATATAGGTTACCTCACGATGTTTTCCTTCACCGTATGTGCGAAAATCACTGTACATAAGTTTTTAGAAAAACTCATTGGTACAGGCCCCGCTGGGATTCGAAGTTGCGTCACTTGCGTAGCAGGCGACTACTCACACCCCAAGGCGTGGTGGCTCTTGTTATTTAAGAGTGTCAATGGGCATTATATTTGTCCTAAAACGTCTCAGATACTCCAAAGCTACTTTGCTTTGTCTCTATATTACAATTCGCATAACAAGTTATATTATCACGCAACATTTTGCATATTTAGTTTTGTATCCAACATACACACACTGGGTCGTGTTCGAGCATTCGTACAAGTATTTTGTGCAGTAATCGATTATAATTGTCACGAACAAGCGAAGTTCAAATATAATAAGGATTTTTATTTTAAAATATAAAAAAAACATAAATTTTTACTATAATGTCTAAAGGCAGTCGAGTAACGAAGGTGGATTCTGTGTTGAAACGGTTGGGTGCTTTCGGGACTTATAATGTTGTTAACTATTCTTTGATTCTATTCCCGGTGTTTTTGTCGGGAATCTATGGACCGGTGTATGTTTTTGAAATTGCTGATGTGAATCATAGGTGAGTGGGTCTTACAGTACAACTATTAATTAATATCATGTCATAAAGCCGTGGTTGCTGGGGGTTTGAACACTCGCCCGCAACGCTAGCGACACAAGTTCGCATCCCAGCGACCTGTACCGTTGAGTTTTCCTAAAATGTTAAGTACAGTAATTTTAGCCCACGGGTTTACGGTGGAAGAAAACATCGTGAGGAAACCCGCATATGTCTTGAGAAGTAATTTAAAGATGTATATTTAGATCTGAGATGGCGATTGGCATTTAATCATATTCGGTTGAATGCGAGTGTTGTTGATACAAACCCTCTGCTTACCCCTCCGGAGACCCTTTTGGGATGGCGTGAGCATATAATACTATGTCAATAAAAAAAGTTCCGACTCTTCCAACCAAAAAGTATTGTAATTGTAAAATTCAAAGAATTTTAATGATAATTCTTTGAATTTCAGCCCTTAATTAAATAATTTAACAGTCACGACGAATGTCAAAGCATGGAATACAGTAAAGCTTTTGAACAAGTTTAACTAGGAATTATTTGAGTACTTTTGTGAAATATGTGACTCAATTCAGTTTAAGAACTGACACTATCCTCTCCATTCGAACGTCAGCCCACCACATCATACTATATGGTATCCGTATACGTGGCGCTTCTAAAAAGGAAAGGATGCCTCAAGGACGAGTTCTAAGCCCGCTCTTATTGCTAAGTGACAAGGTCTATATTTGGTCATTTTAACATTCTGATTGTTCAAATCATGTATGTTTATTAAGTAGGAAGATTATTCAATGTCAAAGTAAATTTATAAATGTCGAATAGCATACCAATTATTGAATCATACAGTTGTAAATTATTCATGAATTCAAATTGTATTCATGTTTTATCTCACAGAATAAATGCTACTAAGTATTTATTTATTCGTTGGTGTAGTTTTCAAAAACCGACATAGCCAATCGGGTTAGCAGGCTTAAGTGGCAATGGGCAGGCCACATTGCTGTACCGGCAAGCGCAGCGTAGGGCGCCCCCCCGCGAGATGGACGGACGATCTGGTCAAGTCCGCGGGGACCCGCTGGATGCAGGCTGCTTCCAACCGGGTGAGGTGGAAATCATTGGGAGAGGCCTATGTTCAGCAGTGGACGTCCTATGGCTGATATGATGATGATGAGTTTTGAAATAGGTAAATTGGTCTCCCACCTACAGGGTAGCAAGGGTCTAAGAATTTGGACTAAAAGGGGGCCGGAGGGCCTGCTGGCGGTGGTCAGGGTGGGAGCTTTAACCACCGAGCCGCGGACCCGGGAAGGTGGCAGCGCGATGTAGCTCGCGCTGCCCCAGGGATGTGCCCCGGCAAAGTATGGGGGGACACCGGTGCGATCTATCAGAGCACCCAGCGTCCCCCCAGAGCCTTGAGGAAGGCCCCCGGGGGGGTAAAAATCCCACATAACCCGTCCTGCCTCTCCCAGGGCGGTAGGGGGACCTTTTGAAGGTTTCTCCATCGCCAATATAAAAAAGGTTCATTGGTCTCATGACATGTTTGTTTGCATCAGAATAGCAATGGTGTTACTACATTATCTTACATCATGGTAGAGATGACGTACATATTTGGATGAGCAGTATTGTAAACAAATTGCTATTTGTTAGTTGTGCTAGTACAGTTTGCAGCTGTATTGTAATACAAATCGTCATTGATGATATTGATGATCGATCATCTATGTTGAACAAATTCTATGATGAAGTCATTATGTAATCCACATAATGTTTGAGATGAAATATAAAATGTGCAGGTTTCTACAACCGCTTTTCACCTTTTCATCTGACACTTTTAAAACGATGATGCGACCCACACTTAGAATTCATCCCAATAAGCTTCACACGCAATCAAACTCAACATTAGTATGACAAAGATCCTTCACGACATAGTAATCTCAGAGCAAATCATCCAGCTCCATTGAAAGGACGCTGCGAGAGCATTTGATGCACCAATTTACATGTATTTGCATGTAGCTGAAATGATCTAGGGTAATCTCAGCGAACATCTTTGAATCTACATAGCTGAGAACTACATAGCTACGTTGCGAGATAAAGTTCTTATTCAAAACAATGTACGTCGAATTGAGAAACCTTCACCTTTTTTATGAGACGAGGTGGCCGAGTGGTTTAAGTCGCACGCTACACAACGACGCAAGGTCCAATCTTATCGGTCTTATGTGTCCCAGAGCCTGCAGACACATTACCAGGGCCTGTACAAACATAATCCTCACGCTTCGCTTGAAGAAACGATACAACATGTACGGGAACGACATAATATCACGTGACTGATTTATGTCAAGCACTATGCACACGTCTTTGAATTGCTTCTCAGACGTATACAGGTTTCCTCACGATGTGTTCCATCACCTTAAAGAACGTGGTATGAAATCTGCACGTAAGTTTTAGGAAAAGTTATTGGTACAAACCCCACTGGGATTCGAACGTGAGTCGCTTGCGTAGCAGGCGAATGCTCAAATCCCACTGCTACCACGACTCTTTTTATTCATTCCAGAGGGATTAATTCATCGATATATGTATATGCAGGTGATGTCGACTCTTTCTTAGTCGAGTCGCGATACGCCGTGTGGTGCTACGTCAAGACTCGTTATATCGAGCCAAAAGAATCGGCTACTACACGCTTAATTTTTTGGAAATACTCATAGATATTGATGAGTGAGTCGACATAATAGTCAATCATATTCCACTTTTTATTAAAACTTGTAATTGATTGATTTATATTTGTCCTTTATTAAAAGATCCGGATAAATGTAGGTCGTCGAACTATTATCAATGGAGATAAGGTACATCATGCCACTAAGACCTTCGAACACTCAATTATGAAACCGCTCGAGTTTTGCCAACTCTGATAAGCTGCGAGTGATAAGCTCAGGCGGGCTGCTTTACATTTCGATTTCTAAAATGTCATCAGTATCGGAAACAGATAATATTACTGGTGATCTTACTACCGAAATACGACACACTAAGACTTTTGCCTAAGAAAAGAGAGGGATACACTTTGGAGGGTGTTCATTTCGTTACATATCAGAACCTAAAAGCCTGATAGTAAAACGATCTATTATCGAAATGACCTCATTAGGGACCTTAAGCTCATACTACTATAGTTTGGCTGTGTGACAGACTTATACAATATAAATGTCATATAAAGGAGCTATGGTGACCGTAGGGTTTGAGCAGTCGCTTGCTAAGCAAGCGACGTAAGTTCGAATTCCAGCGGCTTGCACCAATGAGTTTTTCTAAAAACTTAGATGCTGTAATTTCACCGCACGCGCTTTACGACGAAGGAAGGAAAACATGTTGAGAAAACCTCTGAAGCATATGTCTGAGTTGTCATTCAAAGACTTGTGTATAGTGCCTGAGACGGCGATGGACTTACTCAAGTTGGTGCTTAATCATATTCGGTGAAATGTGAATGTTGTTGTTACAATTCGCCTGTTTGCCCCTTCGGGTACCCTTCTGGAATGGCGTGAGCATATTTTATTTATTTATTTACATTCAATCATTTTCAATATATCATGGCAATAAGAGCTCATGATATGATGTATATATAAGTATCCGGGATTAGATCCTTTCATATACATTATACCTCTGTATAATCAACCTATAGTTTTATTTACGCTTACAACTTGTGTACAAAGTCAAAGATCCTATCACAAACAGCCGGCTCAACCCTGCAATCAATCATGGTAGCCATCAACGTTGATATTAATTATATAACCCCGTGATGATCATTGATGGACATTATAGTTTAATTTTCATCGTTAGCAATTTCATGTTAAAGCCGAAAGTCATTCATTTTGGATGTTTTCAGTCCTTCCACGGGTATAGTTTAAGTATTAATGACAATCTATTGTGTAATTAATAATTCGTTCGTGTCTGGCTCGAAGGACCTCAATGTTAACAAATTTATTTTAACATTAGACGTTAGTTTAGAACTTCCATGTTTCGACACATTATTTCTTGATCATACTTACTGATTTACAACTCGCACATGAATTGTTGATTCACATATATACATATGCTCATGCTCACGCGGTGTTGCAATAACAACGCCCACTTTTCACCGAAGATGATTAAGTGCTAACGTGACGGTGGTGAGTCTATCGCCGTCTCAGGCACTATACATACGTCTTTTGAACTACATCTCAAACATACGCAGGTTTTCTCACGATGTTTTCCTTCACCGTAAGCACGTGGAGCACATAAGTTTTTAGAAAAAACTCATCGGATTAGGCCCTCTGGGATGCGAACTTATGTCGCTTGCGTAGCAGGCGACTGCTCAAACCCCAAGGCCATCATGGCTCTTGTACATGATACTCTTGCACAATAATTATTGTTTTTCTCCAAATATACTATTGCATTATCGCACTTTGACATTGGTCGACCTTTAGATTCTTTATATTCTAGCGAATAATAATAGGTGTGTATAAATTCCGAATATTCCAATACCTATTAAGTGGATAAGGTTGACTAAACAAGTGTTTATTTTCAGATGCACAGTAGCGCAATGCGACGGCATAGAAAATCAAAGTTTGTGGCTCGACTTCGCGATACCGAAGGAACAAGGCAGATACTCGAAATGCAAAAGATATGCTCTGGTTGAAAATGTAACGTTGTCGAATGCTACGTGTAGTGCAGTCAGCTTCAACACATCAGTACAAGAGAAATGTTCATCTTTTGTTTATGAAGATGAAGATTCTGCCGTTATTGATGTAAGTGTTATATATACAAAGGTGACGAAAACACAACATGTTTAATGATAACTAAAATAAGGCTTATTTTCTGTGAAGTCCCCAGTCAGGTAGCTCCTAACGAAGAAGAAATCCGAGCTGTGAATTCACGCGTTCCTGAGTTAGTAGTCCCATGTTAAAAAATTTGGATTCGTACACAACCCATGTAGTCCTGCATGCCTGTCTTACGGCGCTACCAACACCAGTATCCCTTTCATGAGTTTGCTACCGTTTCTCTAATCTATGCTCGCTAACTTCTCTGCCGAATATTTGTATGAGAAATTGAACAGCGCCTCTTAGCGGCGAACGCAAGGAGCTAAAATTTCTCATACAATATTGTGGATGACGCTACTGAGTATGGTTTACGAAAACTCGTAATAAGGTGATTTGTTCTATTAGTTCCTATCCTGTCTGTGGATGAATAATAAAATTAAGTTTACGAACGATAAATATAAGAAGTAGTAAAGAACGTTATTTTCCGTATTACCCATACATAATATTCGCTGAGTTTTTAATCTCGTCGTGTCGTCTGTGAATGGACTTATAGATAACATATCCAATAGCTCGGATCCAAAAGTAAATAATCATGCGGCCGTCACATAGCATCCACTACAGTCTAACATTATCACTTATCATACTTCAAACACGTGTTGGCTTACAAAGTTCTCACCTCGATGATAAATGATAATATAATGTATCATCATCCGTATTTGTCAAGTGTTATGCAAGATCTCGAGATTGTAGAATTCAACAATAGTTTTAGGTATACTTAAAGAGCAGATCTTCAATTGACCCACAGAGTATTACATTCGAATCTACAACTTGCATATAATATCATTCAAAAGCGGTTACAAAATGCAAATGGTGTATTAATCTGGTGATCAGCCACACTGGGCTGAATAGATTACTGACCTCAACAATGTATGGGACTTTTTTTTTTTTGTTGACGAGGGGGAAACCTTCAAAAGGTCCCCGACCGCCCTGGGAGAGGCAGATCGGGGTATGTGGGATTCTTACCGCACTAAAACCCCCCCGGTGGCCGTCCTCAGTGCTCAGGGGGGACTCCGGGTACTCTGATAGAACGCACCGGTGTCCCCCCACACTTTGCCGGGGCACATCCCCGGGGCAGCTGTAGGGCCGCCCCTAGAGACCTCGCTGTGCAAGGCAGCGCGAGCCACATCGCGCTGCCACCTTCCCGGGCCCGCGCCGGTGGTCAAAGCTCCCACCCCGACCACCGCCAGCAGGCCCTCCGGCCCCCTTTTAGTCGCCTCTTACGACAGGCAGGGGATACCATAGCCATATTCTTAGACCCTGGCTATTGGGTGGACGGACCGGGGCGTGCGTTGCCTCCGCCCCGCCGTCGCCGTCGTCTCCGAGAGGGATCGGCTCTCTCCCGATCCCGCTCGGAGGTCTCCTTCTGGGACATTACCGTCTCGCAGAAGGAGACTACGGCCCTCCATGCCTCTCTGTCTGCCAGCATAGCCGTCACTACGCGTGGCAGAGAGAGGTCCTGCCCGATCCTGGTGACCAGGACTCGACGCTCCGAGCTCCACGCTGGGCACTGCTCCAGCGTGTGCTGTGCGGAATCCCGGTCACAGCCGCAATGGTGGCATTGCGCCGTCGGTTCGCGACCGATCCGATTCAGGTACTCACCGAAACACCCGTGTCCGGTGAGTACCTGCGTCAGACGGAAGGTGACGTGGTCCTTCCTCTTTAGCCAGGGCCCGAGGCTCGGCAAAATTGCACCGACAGCGCGTTGGCGGGCGTTCTGCGGCTCACACAGCCGCTCCCGCCACGCCAAAAGCGCACGTCGGTGCTCCTGCCTGCGCACTTCAGCCGCATTAGGAGGCGCGGTTCCGTCCGCCCGGCGGAGACGGTCGTAAACACGAGCATCCATCTCCGCCAGGATGTCCAGGGGCGGAAACCGCGCCAGGACAGTGGCCGCCTCGAAGGATAGGGTACGGTACCCCCGTGCGACCCGGATGGCCATAGGACGCTGCATACTATTATACATAGTTCTGCAGCGCCTAACACCCAGTCTGGAAGACCAGACGGGTGCTCCGTAGAGAGCCACGGATCGTACGACCCCCGCATAGAGGCGGCGGACTCCTTCACTCGGCCCCCCGAGATTGGGCAGCAGTCTGTGCAATGCACCCGCTACCCTCTTGATCCGGGGGACCATGCGGCTGAAGTGCTCCTCGAAGCCCCAGCGTCCGTCCAGGGTGAGACCTAGGTACTTCAAGTACCGTCCCACCCGGACCTCCACGTCACCTACGCGAACCGACGAGCTGGGTGGTTCCCTCCCCCTCGGGAGTTTGTGGAACCACAGCGCCTCGGTCTTCTCCGGCGCTACCCGAAGGCCCAGCTCGTGGATTTTCTCCACGACGCATGCCACGCCAAGCTCGGCGAGCCGGTTGGTCTCCTCGAAGGTCGCCCCGACGGCTAGCACCAGCGTGTCGTCCGCATAGCAGACGACGCTAACGCCGTCGGGGCGGTCGACCCGCAGGACCGCATCGTACGCGAGGTTCCACAGGAGTGGCCCTAGGACCGATCCCTGTGGGACCCCGCAGTACACCTTCCTCCGGTGAATTCGTCCATCTCCGCCCACATATTGCACGCACCTGTCGTGCAAGTAGGCACGGACCACGCGCTGCAGGTAGGGGGGCACGCGGTGGTATACCAGGGCCCCCCATATTGCATCCCAGGGCAGGCTGTTGAAGGCGTTGACAATGTCAAGACTGACTGCCAACGCCACACCGCCCCGGGATACTGCCTGCGTCGACAGTGTTCGGACGCGTATGATCGCGTCCACTGTCGACCGCGCGCGTCGGAAGCCATACTGGTCTTCCGACAGGTCCGGCCCGACGCCCGTCAGGTGCGTACTGAGGCGGTCAGCCAACACTCTTTCGAGCAGCTTACCCGCCTCATCTAGTAGGCAGAGAGGACGATACGCGGAGGAAGAGTCCGCGGGTCTTCCATCCTTATGGAGGAGAACCAACCCAGCCACTTTCCAGCCGCTGGGGAACACGCCGCAGCGTAGGCAGTCGTTAAACAGCCGCCGCAGCCTGTCCCCCAGCCCGTTGGGTAGAGCCAACACCCAGGCCCGACCAGGAACTCCGTCGGGGCCTGGTGCCGTGTTTCGGGCTCCGAGGCGCCTCACGGCTCGGTCCAGCTCATCGGTCGTCACCCCCAACTCTTCGGACCAGATGGTCGGCTCCGAAGGAGGGGGCGCGGGACTGCTCTGGACCCTGGGGAAGAGGGTATCAACTACCCTCTCCACGAATGCCGGGTCCAGAGTTTCCGTCAACGGAGGGACCCACGGGCGCAGCTTGCCCAGTACCATCTTGTACGGGCGGCCCCATGGATCCCTCTCCAGTCCACCGATGAGCTCATCCCACGACCGAGCCTTGGCGCTGGCAATGGCTGCCTGCAGCGCCTTCGTGGCGCCTCGGTATGCCACGTAGGCTCCACCCAACTCTTCGGCTGAATGTATGGGACTTATCCCAAGATGACACGATTTTCATAATAGTGGATCCAACCTTTACATTCATAACAAATCCTGGTTATTCGGATCCGTTATTATTCTGACTCCCATTAACATTTAAAACGCAAAATAACACACAGCATTAAAAGTGCATATAAACATTTTGTAACGCAGAATTCGGAACCATAATAATACTTAAGTTTGGTTAATCAACTCCATGACAATAACATTTAATATTTCTAATGCAAATAAATGTATGAATTTATTGTTCAATGACAATTATGTACATTGTTTAACTATACTTCATATAACAAATGGTGCAAATGATTAATATTTATATATAATGTTCTTATGCTTTCTTAAGGGCTTGAATCATGTTATTTGTTGCAGTTCGACCTCGGCTGCCAAAACTGGAAACGGACCATGATAGGGACCTTCCACAATGCTGGGTTTTTTGTCTCCCTACCCTTAACAGGCTTCATATCGGATCGATTTGGAAGAAAATTCGCTCTTTCAATAGCTTCATTAATGAATTGTATATTTGGATTGTTAAGATCCTTCTCGGTCAATTACACAATGATGGTATCATTCGAGTTTTTAGAAGCTGCTTTGGGAGGTGGAGCATACACATCTGCGTTTGTGTTAGGTAAAGGTGCATTATTGTTATTACCCCTGGCTGTGTTTATTCTGACCTTTAATAGACAGCTAGCAGTTAAATTAACTATGTAACTAACATGTCCTTAAGGATAATGTCGCATTTAGAATATCTTTATTGCTAGGTATAAGTACCTACCAATTTATTATTTGAGATGGTAATGCTAATACATCTGGTATTATTGAATCACCTTTAAAATATTTTTTATTGGCTTTATGTGTACAAAAAATAACTGCATTATGTATATATAGTATTGTCAATCCGCGACAGGTCTGGTGACATTGTTATTGCATTGAAATGTCTCAAATAACCTTTGCATTCTTAGAACGATACTAGTTCATGTGCTGTTGATTTGTTTTACCGTCAATAGAATATTCTAAGAGTATTATTTTCTTTGCAGCAATGGAGCTGGTAGGACCAAAAGGAAGGGTGTTTGGAAACACGTTAATAAATGTAGTGTTTGTGTTCGGCCTTATGACGCTTGCAAGTCTTTCCTGGATGCTCCAAAGCTGGAGGAATCTTGTCCGAATTATATACGCACCAGCTCTATTGGTGGTATCTTATTTGTGGATTCTAAATGAGAGCGTACGATGGCTTCTCAGCAAAGGTCGCCATGAAGAAGCAGTTGCAATAATAAAAAAAGCAGCGAAACTAAATAGAGTTAACATTTCCGAGGAAGATCTGGCACCTCTATATGAACTTGATAAAGTTAGAAATGAAAAAGAAGATAAAGAGATTACGGTGAATAATGAAAAAGTTGAAGAAAAAACTACATCCACATTTGTTAAAGTGATTAGGTCTAGCATTATAAGAAGGAGACTTGTGACGTGTTCATTTCTATGGATAACGTGCACTTTTGTGTACTATGGATTATCGATTAACTCAGTTTCCCTAGCAGGGAATAAGTATATTAATTTTATGCTGGTAGCGTTCATAGAGATACCAGCTAACTTCGTGTGCTTGATGGTCTTAGACAGATTTGGAAGGAAGAAAGTTATGATCATCACTTACATTTTGAGTGCCATATTATGTATCAGTCTATCATTTTTACCCAAAGGTAAGTTCATCTTTCTAAAGGACATAATTCAAAGTAAACATTTTGTATTGAGTAAATAATTGTAACTGAAATCACATAAATTCAACCATCGCCTGGAGAAGTGGATTAACGAGTGCAAAACAAAGTGCCTAAAAACGAAACGGCTTGTCAAAGTTTGTCTTTATAATTACGTTAGACCAAATCTTGCGTCCAAACATAATTTGATGGGCACAAAAGACGAGTTTGATAATCCACCAACAGTTTACGCTTTCTCGGCGACGTTCACGAGTTTTGCTTTTGGAATTTTGCAAGATCTTTGTTTATTTAGTAATCATTGTTTGCGTAACAGCCTGAATTAATGGAATATTTAAGTTAAGCCGACTCAAGACCGACGGCTGTTTCTCTTCGGCTTAAAGAAGCGATATATAAAATAGAAATAATTTTGGCAGCTTCGCAAACTTTGTGTCGTAATTCGTCAGACGCACAATTTGTTTTGTAAACATTGCATACATAAATGAGTCGGTTGATAAGGTTTATTGTACTTGTGATTAATTGCACTCTTAATGGAGTAAATGATCATGAAGTTCCACAGTTAAGCTTGGCAATTAAAGTTTTAAGGAAGTCATTTCAATCTTACATCATCCGAAAATTATATCTTATCTGAACAGATAATGATGTAAATTTGTAAGATTGTACACAGGGATTTTACATCTGATTCCTACAACTCTCATGGCGCAATCTACCACGTGGGCAAGCGCACAGGCTGAAGCTAATTTATTTATTAATGTAATAATGTTTCTTTTCCCATCAGATCAGACCACGTGGTCTCTGGTAGTGTATCTATCAGGGAAGTTTTCAATAACGGTAGCATACAGTTCCGTGTATATCTACGTGTCAGAAGTATTCCCGACTAATGTGAGACAGTCACTACTGGCTATCTGTTCTTCGACTGGAAGGATAGGATCTACTCTAGCACCTCTGACACCTTTGTTGGTAAGTTGATACTGGCTATTCAAATTATCAACACTTTGTTTGGCTATTCTGTTATGAAAATAATGTTGTTCTTTTAATTGTATTATTATATTTTAATTTTTTGGGTTAACATCGTGTATTTTATTAAGTTTTTCGTGGATTTTGCTCCTTTAATGTTTGACTTATTTCCTTGTTCCTTGTATAAATTTATTGTCTAAATACTGAAACTAGAGTCTCAAGAATACTCTCCAGTCGAAGTTAAATATTCTTTGCATCTCCAATATTATATACCCGTTACATCAATAAAACATGATTTCACAGCACGTGCTTTACGATGACGACACTTGCACATGTCTGAGAAGTAATTCAAAGTCATATATATAAAGTGCCTGAAACCGCGATAGACTTACTATCTGTCACGTCGGCAGCTAATCACCTTCAGTGAAAAGTGGGTGTTGTGATTGTACACCTCTGTCTAATCCTAATGTCTGGAAATAGAGGCGTTAGCATGTTCCATCCAAGTTTATTCTAATTCAATGTATCTATTCACAGGCTTTGTACTACGTCAACCTTCCAGCGATATTCTTCGGTACGCTGGCTATAATAGCTGGTCTCCTAGTCTTCACACTTCCTGAGACCATCAATGTACCTCTCCCAGACACGATAGAAGAAGCGGAGAGAATATCAAGAACGAAAGAGAGGGAATTCGCGTAATACAGAACAGGGTTTTAGTGTATATTATTTATTCTTAAGAAGGCATTGCATCAAAAACTAGTCTACTCCTGCCAAAATATTTAAGTAATTTGATATAAAACACGGTATTTATGTATCATGCGTATTACAGCTGCTTAAAGTGCTTTATAAATTTTGCCACCTATCCTTACAACTCAGGTAAAACCTGCTCTTCAAATTTACGGTTTCAAAGGACTTTACTACATTTTTTAGGACTCCAGTATACTTCCCCGTACTGTCAGACTGTGGAAAGCTTCTCAAAGTGATGCACGTGACATTCGCGTGCGTTTAAATAAAGAACCTATGACCGAGCTGTGCTTGGTTATTTTTCAATGACGTGGAAGCCTCACGTCTGATCTACCATAACTTGACAGATGTCGGCGAAATTTATTGTCGTAATTTAATGATATTGAAAGAGTTTTTCAGTGCCTGAAAACATAGTCAAATCGATGTTTTCCAGAAATGAAACAATTTTTTTGCCCTTGAAACCCCTATACACAAAACTTCATGAAAATCCCTGGAGCCGTTTTTGAGATTCAGATTCTATATATATACAACAATTGCTCGTTTAAAGGTTAGTGAGATGATGAGAGATGTTAGACCGCAATCCAAACATTGTCTTAAAAAAAGGTTTGCATCCATGGACCATTTATTCTAATCACATCCATCTTTCCTGACTGTTCGTTGGTCAATTAGTGGTCGCATGCGCGACTGCGAAGTGCCGGGTTCGATGCCCAGGTGGGGTAAAGATTTAGTTCCGGGTTATTGGATGAATCACAGTAGCAGAACTTAGCAATAGCAATACCTGTGTTTATCCCTTCGGGAATCCCTTTAACATTTATATACTCATAGCGTGTAATTTTGTGATAGTTGTTTCAATGAACGTTGATATTGAAATAATTTATAAAGTCTTTAAATCGATTGTATTTAGTAGGGCGAAGAAGGGTGTTTTTGTCTATTGAAAAGCATTTAAATACTCCTTTGAATACTGTTTTTTTGGCTATTCAAATTCCTAATTGTAAATTTACTTAACTTTTATACATATATTAAAATGAGGTTGCACAATTTTTGTACATTTTTATTGCATTTCTTGATTGTATCAAATCATATCATAGAGATTTTGATAAGCATTTTTAACATTTTTTTATTCTATATTATCTTATCTTATCTTGTATATGATAACTATATTATTTATTTATATAAACTATTGTAAATAAAACATTGTCACAAGGAACAATCAACTCTTTGATCTGCAACTTACACAAAAACATGAATTATTATGACCACCATAGAAAATAGGGATTTGTTCAATATTGTTTCCAATGAATACCATGATGGAAAAATTGTTTACATATTTTCTTCATTTATGTATATGCCATACATATAATCACGCCTGTATTCCCCGAAGGGGTAGGCAGAGGTGTTGTAATAACAACACCCACTTTTCACCGATGATATGCCAACGTGACAAATGGTCAGTCTATCGCCGTATTAGGCATTATATATACATACGTCTTTGAATTATTTTTCAGAAATAGGCAGGTTTCCTCACGATGTTTTCCTTCACCGTAAAGCACGTGGTGTGAAATCACTGCACATCAATTTCAAAATACACATTGGTACAGGCCCCTGAGACAGGCAATATTGTTGATTTTAATTCATTTCTTTCTGTGCCAAAATTTTTTTGGATTTGAGCCCATAAATTGCATTAATCTATAGAAACATTAAATAATAGTTTCGTGTATTTCTATGTACTTATGTAATTTATATATAATTATTTGTCATTTTATAATCGTGTCAATTCGATTAATGTGCCAAATAAAATTTATAAAACAGTATTAATAATAAATTACATGGAAATTTGGTTGCACGCACACAAATAAACATGTTTTATTATCCTACATTTAGAAAGCCCGAAATTTCATTCCATTATTAACAAGTACTACCAACTTATGTTAGAACTATAATTTGGATATGTTTAATAAAAAAAAACTGTTGTTTGCCGAGTCACAAAAAAGTATGTGTGAAGAAAACTAATAAAAATAACCTGCCTTATAACTAACATTTTCTCGAAAAATAAATTAGGGACTATACTTTTTGTTCCCAACCTTTATTACAAAAGTCCTTATGAAGTTATGATTTCCATTAAAATATTATGTCTATTTGATTACACTTTTAGCCAAGTGCTTTAAATATAAGAATTTAGTTAACATTGTGGTTAAGAAATATATGCCATTAAATTGAGTAGCATTCAAAAGCGCCTGAGCGTAATTTGTTAGCAATGTTAATTTCAGAGTCTTATTTTTGTTAAACGCCTGCAACAGATTGAGTAGCAATAAGTTTGGCAAGCACTTGGTATTGCGCCAAGTGCTCATTAACTAGAAACAGTGAGATGATCTCTTATTCATGAACGATACAAACTGCGGTATGGATCTCCATACCGCAGTTTACCATACTGTCCCCCGTAGATACGGGGGACAGTATATAATTGATATTTAAGTTGTCGCCCACCTTGAGACTCTTTTGTTTTAGGCATCAACCATTTTTAACCTAATCTATACTACTCAGATAAATAAAATTGAAGTGTCTGTTTGTAGCTCCAAAACAACAGCTTTTCACTAAATGCATAATATGAAATTATACACGGTACCTCGGGTGAAATTATGATGAATTGATCATTGTTTCAAGCAGTCCCTTGTGTCTGTTTAGAGCAGTAACTATAAAAATCCGTATAACAAGGTCCATAATATGAATTCTAAACAAAACAACCTTGAATATTAAACATTTCGCCAGCGCGTGAGCACGGAATCGTAGCACAGACTTACATATTTTACAATGTGGTAAAACAATTTTCAGAATGTTATTTCAATCGTATACTTTCTGGAACCACTAGCTTTTCGCAGAGTAGATTTCGATAATCTTTTCTACTTCTTAGTTGGTTTCATCGATAGTATACAGTGACCGATTACCATCAGGCGAGCCGTATACTTATCTGTCACATCAGAGCTATAAAAATACATACTGAATCTATCAATGCATGTCCATCACCTCCCTGGTCTTTTTAACAATGTATAAGAGATTTTTAGGGTCGGCTCTTGATTTAACCCGATGTGGCTGATCACCTCATTTTTATACGAAGCGACTGCCATATGACCTTCGTAAACCCTTTGACGAGGAAAATCGGTCTCTTAGGCCTCCCGACTGCCTGTAACGATTGACAAAGTTGTAAAATCGGCAACCTGGACCGACGGCTTAACGTGCATTCCGAGCCACGGAAGGAACTCGGGCACTCACCCATCCAATTACTGACTTGGGTTAGGGTTGCTTAACTTCGCTAATCGCATGATATGCGCAATAGCAACTGTGCCGCGAGCTCCTACTCCACGATGTCCATTTTAAATAAATCATAATTAATGCGGCTGTGAGTAAGCTGTGTACAATGTGTGTCAAACGTGCATAATCGGATAAGACATAGCTATTTATAGATAACAGTACACTTATTCGTATAGCGACCTTATGTGGAAACACTGACTGGGCGCGTGTTTATAGAGGTCACCTTAAAATGGTACTAAGTAATACTTATAGAAATATTCGGAAATAGTCGGAGTTATTCAACTGGGGAGTTCTACCTCATCACAGTGGACTGAACCAATGATTTTTCGAGATTACTTATCAAAAATATTTGTGAATTAAAGTTTCGTCCAGCTTTACGGTGAAGCAAATCTCGTGAAGAAATCTCGAAGTCTGGCAAAGAATTGCTTGGTCTGAGTATGTATAGCTTCTGATAGAGGGATGGACTCGCCTGTCACGACGACATTTAATCATCTTCAGTATAAAGTGGGTGTGATCACACTCCTGCTTTCTTCCCTTACCCTTGCTTACTACCCTTCTGGTCCAGCGTGAGGATATTCATTTCTTGCCAGAACTTTTTTAGCTACTCACCGAACTATACATACATATACTCACGTAATCAGAGTTCACCACATTTTACTATAAGTAGTAAAATGCTTTAAGTCCCAGAATCCGGGCTTTTACTGGGAAATTACAGATGGAAAAATCTGGTCAAACATGGGGATCAAACTCAGGACCACATGTTCTGCAGTGGCGTTTGTGGTCGCTAAACCAATAAGTAGGACTCTTAACCTTATCATTCGCAGACACTGGGTTACGAAGCTGACTGTCGCTATCTTTGTGACAGAGTGATGAAAGAAAAAATAAATCACTCGTTATCAAGCAAGGCGATGAACTCCTTGATAAGTAGACGAGAGAACTGACTGATAATTCGGCCCACGATCAATAACCGCAATGCTTATACGCACTAGCTTCCGTCTACGGCTTCAACCGCGTGTTATTCAATCAGAGAAGACCTACAAAACCGAAATTGAACTTTAACGTGTACATATTATGTATCAATTTCCTGGAATTGAAACAGACTTGACGTCGAGGAGATACCTTACAGAATAACACAGTTTCACCGAAGAAGTCTAACTATGCGATGCCAAACTATGCGATGATTCGATTGTTAAAATCTTGACGCTTCGCAATCGATGGTAGCGAGTCCGAATCGCGTGTAGTCGCCACTTATTGAAAAAATGCATCGAGTCGGCCGACGACCATTATAACTTATCGGTTCCATTCGGCTAGATTCGGTGCTACTCGGATCAATTGAAAAACCTCACGATTGTTTCATCGCCAAGGCGAGTCGATGGAAAATTTGACCGGCTCCGATTGTTGAAACATCTCTACTAGAACGTGATTGGTGAATCCACCAAGCCGCGAATAAACAGACGCACGAATTCATAATAGCCTTTGCAGCATAAAAACTTATCTTCTCTACTTTTTATCTTACCCCTGCCCTTGTATTAATTAAAGTAAGTATTTGAGGTGACCTACTTATTAAAACCAATTAGTATAAACGGTGTCATAACGCGACGTTGGTATTCATTGACATCCTTATTCTTAAACAGAAATGAATTTTCTAATTTAAAAATAAAAGTTGTCCAAATTACTTTATCTATGCAGACATGCGTAAAAATCTTGACGTGCACAGATAACAAAATTAAAAGCGATATTTATTTTGAGATTTACCAATTGAACAAGCAGGAGCTCAGTCACTTGTGTCGAATTGGTGAATAATCCTTCACAATGAATGTATAAATAGATTACTTAACACTAACTGTACACGTGTCATATATATTTTATGAATAATACATATCTACATCTCTGCACATATATAAGAGCCATGCTGTGGACTTGTGGTTTGAGCAGTCGCCTGCTACGCAAGTGATGCATGTACGAATCCCGGCGGAGCCTGTACAATGAAGTTTTCTAAAAACCTTATGTGCAGTGATTTCATACCACGGTGAAAGAAAACATCGTGAGGAAGCCTGCATTCGTCTGAGAAGTAATTCAAAGACGTATGAATATTGGTATACATGTCACCATCTGTCACGTTCGCACTTAATCATCTTCGGTAAAGAGTGGGTGTTGTTATTACTACCCCTACGGGGAATACAGGCGTGAGTATATGTATACTTATATAAAAAAATATAAGTCTCTTCGTCGTATTATATGTTGAAATAACAGGCTTTTTACAAAATAAATTCCAATTCAAAGTATAATACGGCGTACCTATGTATGTTTTATTTATTCTTATCTGTCTGTTTATTTCAGCATCAGGCGAACTGTCCTTACCGTGCGCCCTTTAGAAATGATAGTTGTGACAGTGACATACTTATACACGTCAAAGGTTCTGAAACTTCTGACCATAGATATAGAAAAAAAAAATCTTTTTCTTTGCTTCTGACAGGTAAAACAAATATTGTTCGCACTAAAGCATAGATAAAGAAAAAAGTACACAAAAAAACACCTGTCATCATTCAAATGTCATTTTGGTTTTTGCAGTATTTATTTTTTCTTGAAATTCATTATATTTACTTGTTGTTTTGTTTGCTAAGTAACTCGAAGATACGGCAGAATAGTTAGATCACCCGACCCGACTGTCGTTTAAACGAGCAGATAAATTTTTTCCTTAGTTAAAATTATTCTACTATATGCTATTATGTAGAATAATTTATTTGACAATTGTAAAACTAATAAACTTCGCCTCCTGTTAGAACTTAGCCTTACGCACTTCTAGAAGCTTCCATAAATCGGAGGTGCTGGACCAGACAGAACGGGAAGTCCCGTTATGTCCTACCTTCCTTAAAATGTATGATGTTGCGCTCATTCATTCTAAATCATAACGTTAAAAAAAATTGGGTTACCTGTTAGTGACGTGATAAGTCACGTGATAATCGCGCCACACTCGCTACGAAAGAGTATTTAAAAATGTTAAATGGGGTCAATATACATCCATTCATGAGACACGGCAAACAGCTCTAATCGTAATATCAATACAAAATATCAACATTTCTATCCATCTAAATCTGTCTACCTTTATTTATAAACTTGACGCCTCTATGTGTACTTTACTATACATTCGCAAAGCTTATCTCACAACACATGAATCTTCAACAGTATAAAACAACGTGGAGTGCATTCCCTAGATCTAATCAGATATCCGACAGAAGTCGGCTGTAAATGTGATTAGCACATTCAATGCCGCTTCAAAACCATCGCGACTTAAATGTGCTCAAAGGAAAGAAGCGATGGTGAATGAATTAGCAGTTTATAACGGTATCGTGATCGGCGTAGGCGCGTGGCACGATAAAAGTGACGTTTCACAGACGAGCGTCGACGGTCGCATCGACCAATGCGGTGGCGATTAGCCGGCGTGAAGTGTAGACGAACGAACGCCACCGCACGATACGCCGCGTACGGATTCACCGGCCGGTCGCGCTCACATCAAGTTAAATTCCCGTAAAATAAACCCATTTTCTAATAAACGGGTAATAACAGTGTTTCAAGTGTAATCACGTGTACCTTTGAGGTTAGAAGTCGAACATTCCAACGGTGAGGTTCCATTCGTTCTGTGAAATGGGTCACCTTTCGTTGGTGTAGTGCAGTGCAACGTAAGTATAAAATATTTTTGCTAACCAATAAATAAATGGCAACTTGTCACTTTTAAAGCTTAGTAAACATTAGTCTGTGCGATGTTAACAGTTTAAATAATAATTGGTTCCAATTTTAATTTAACATCTGTCATGCATGGCAGATGTTTTGAGAAAGTCAATGTACGTACGTCATTATGATGTCTATGGCTCCTCTGATGCAGTTCAAAATGCAATGGTTTTATCCATCCCACGCAGCGATTGGATGAAATTGTGTCCTGTATTAATTTTAAACTCAAACATGTGTCATTCGAGAACGGTTATTGAACCACCAGCGTTTTTTGCTCGGTGAGTTGTGAACGCACAGACAATGCTTCTATTGTCAGAAGTTTACCTGGCACCTCATTCTACCTGGTTCTATTGCATTATTTCATCAAAATATTCAAAACTATTGGCTTTGGACCCAAATTATCTGCAACAGAATATGACGAATTCGTAGTCCAGAGTGAATTTTTTAATTGTTTTTTTTTTATATATACATGACATCTATTGTGTCCTGAAAAATCTGCTCAAACTCTGAAATTACGAATTACGATAGCACCTTGTTAGCACAATTTTTTGAATTGGTCAATTTGCAGATACCTGTCTTGTCCCATCAATTATAATTCTTCTTCTCTTCTTCAGCGATTTTACTTTTATCATTATCATAAATCAAGCCATAAAAGAGTTTATATAGATTCACAAGCAATACTCAAAACTTGATACTGCAGAAAGCAGACCTTGACATAGTTTTAATGAATCACACAAAACACCACATATTGTTTTCATCCTTGACCTCCAAATGCATTGTCAAACACACATTTACTACATTTTGCTGATTGCGGATGTCACGCGGTTTCACCTGCGTAGTTCCCGCTCCCACGGGAGTACGGGAATAAAATATAGCCTATATTTTTCGCTGATAATGTGGCTATCTATTGCCGAAAGAATTTTTCAAATCGGTCTAGTTTATGTCATTGTGTCATGTGTGTCTTTTTGAGTCAATTTGTTACAAACATACTTACATACAAATCTTTCCTCTTTATAATATTAGTATAGATGTATGATTTGAAACCGGAACTGAAATGCGTGATGTTCAACGAATTGATTCAAACGCGAATTCCGCTATGCATTCATATCAATCACATCGTACTGTAATCCAACCACTCCAGTAATAACAGCGCTCAAGGAGTATTAACAGGTCTTTTAGAATTCAAGTTAGTTATACCCGTGAATTCATCTCCGTATCTAATCATTTAGGTACCAAATTACGGTCATACCGAATTTATCTCAAAGTAATATTTTATAAAAAAAAAAAAAACTGTTCGGCGGTGAAAAGGGAACAGTCAAATCTATTATAAATCCTAAAATCCTATCCTCAAATAAAAATGCAATACATCAGTAAAGTCCTTTCACACGTCAGATGAATTTTTTTTTTAAAGATTTTATATTACGCTTTCATCACAGTAATACATATATATACCTATATATATGTATTATGTGTATTAAAATTTAGAACCGCAATTATAGAACATGGTTTAAACGAAGACTAGACCAAACTCCATCCCTTTTCAAATCCGTAGCACAAAAAGAGACGGAACTACTTTAAAATAAAAATTATCTTAGACGATGTTTTGTAATAAAGGGAATTGTGTTTTCATCGTGCAAAGTAACTGATGTGAGGCGCCATTGTAGGCGACCAATTGTTTGTCTGAAGCGATTTAGCTGAGTTTGGAATCGAGATACCTCAAAGGTCGGAGTTCTAGTACTTCCAAATAATGTATTATTGATCACCAGCAAGATGTACATCATCGCAAATAAAAACAAATTTGTGGGATTGAAATAAATTAATTATAAAGGTTTGACTGAAATATTCTTTACTTCGTCTTCTAATTTTAATAACTTTAATAAACATCTTAAAATAATAAAATAATCAATAATCAATACGTCTTCCGTCTTTCACGTCGTCCACCATCGTTCTATCATCTGTCACATCTTACTTCGTCTATTCTTACCGATCACACGCTGCCTGAGCCTATTGATGGGGTAGAATCAGCCCTGACGTGAATAAGATTTTTCTTAAAACGGTTTGGCAGTCAGGATCTGGGCCGTCGCTTTGGAGCTGTGAATATATATACAATGAACATACATACATATGCTCACGCCTGTATCCCATGGGGGTAGGCAGAGACCACAGTTTCCCACATGCTACGATCCTTACATACTTCTTTCGCTTCAACCACATTCATGCATCTCTTCATACACTTTCTTCGGTTACGAGTGCTCCGAATTTGACCTTTCTGAAAAATACTATTAATTTGGTCATAGTAGTTCTTCCTTGGACGCCCTCTACCGACACTTCCGGTCACATTCGCTCTATAAATTTCTACAATATACAATGAAATAGCTTGTAATAGTTACAATTCGAAAGAGCCATTGCTTTGAAGTGTCCCAGACGGTGTAGTTTAAAGTGCAATCGACCACGATTCAAATTAGACTTGACTGCGACTATTCATAGACGGACTCACTCAATTCGCTAACCGTAATTACTAGCTATTGACTTCATGCGTTTCAATTGTGTTAATAAATATCAATTCCATTCATATTCATGAGATATAAATACTGTAACCAAAAACATTGAATAATATATATTTTTTTAAAAGAGTAATTGTTGAGTTTCTTGCCGGGTTCTTCTCAACAAAAGCTACCTTCCGAACCCGGTGGTAACATTTATAATTATGTATAATGTATTTTGTGTCCTTCTGACGATTTGAAAGCACTTTGTAAGAAGTGTAATCAAATAAAGATATTTTGAATTTGAATTTGAAATTGTTAGAATATTAAAGAGGTAAACTTTGAGGTTCGATAAGTAGTTCGATCTTCGAACTTCTCGTTTTTTGTCGATGGATTATTGATCATGGTTATAGAAAACTAGCTCCTACTTTTCATTCGCGTGCAATGAATTACGAGGTAGAAGCCGATTGTTAAGCTACAGTACCTAACAGTTTTCTCTTTCTCATCCCTCAGTTTGAATATGATTTCAAACAATTTTATAATCATTGCGATGGACCCGATAATCATGGTTATAGAAAACTAACTTTTGCTCACGACTTCGTTCGCGTGCAATGAATTATTAAGCCGATTGCTGAGGCCTTGTAGTACCTAACATTTTTCTCTGGCTCATCCCTCAGTTTGAATATGATTTCAAAGTATTTTATAATGAGCAATGAATCACTGATGTATCCAACGATGTAATCAGCTTGTGTTGCGTGGACCAATAAATAAGAAACATGACTTCATTTGCTTTTATTGGTCTTAAATCTAAACGATGTTCCAAAGAACAAAGACTGATTGAACAACGTTTTGTCATTTTGTTTTTCGTTATGAAACCGTTGTCGCTAGTTTATAGCAAGCACTATTTAATTGCTCTGAGGTCTGTTTGTTGCTGGAATCTTTATTACCATATATTACTAGCTGTGCCCGGCAAACGTTGTATTGCCATATATTTTTTGGGGTGGACTACCCCTACCATTTAGGGGGATGAAAAATAGATTTTGGCCGATTCTCATATATACCGGATGAGCACAAAAAATTTCATCAAAATCGGTCAAGCCGTTTCGGAGGAGTATGGCAACGAAAACTGTGACACGAGAATTTTATATATTAGATATGCAAGTACCAAAGAAATTTTCACCAATATACGTTATGTAGAGCCGTGATAGTCGCAAGTTCGAATCCTAGCGGAGCCTATACCAATGACTACATGCTTTACGGTGTAGGAAAACATCGTGGGGAATCCTGCATATGTCTGAGAAGTAATTCAAAGACATATGTATCGTGCCTGAGACGACGATAGACTCACCATATATCACGTTGGCATTTAATCATCTTCGGTGAAAAGTGTGCGTTGTTATTACAACACCTCGGCCTAGCCCTTCGGGGAATACAGGCGTGAGCAAATGTCTGTATGTATCTATGTATAGTAATGATAAAACGCGGCATCAAGTAAAATTATTGCAATTTTTAGATATAGCGAATCATGGTGTGAAAATAATGTAGTAGTTGGATCAACATAAAGATATTTGTACCTACTATTTTTCAGCATGTATATGTCAAAGTCAAGGTCAAAAATATGATCAAATATTAGATCAGACTTTTTACAAAGTACTTTCAAATCGTCAGAACGCCATAATTATACAGGATTATACATGCTACCGCCAGGTTCGGAAGGTTGCTTTTACTGAGAAGAACCTGGCAAGAAACTCAGTAATTATTCTTTTCAAAAATATTATACAATTTTAAAATACAAAATAAATCACTCCAGAAATATAACCCTATGGTCATACAAATTAACATTGGCAATAACTTAAATAGTATATAGTGTCAATATTGAGGAATATTGACACTATATAATATTTAAGTTATTGCGACAAATGGCGAAACAATTTATTGAATCGCCATATTGATCATGTGTTCCAATGAATTGATCACGATATTGTTGTGTGGGTGATAAGTATTCGCATCGGGTCAAGGACGTGTGCGTAATTTTAATTTTAGAACACATAGCAACTGTTCAACTGTGTTTCTCAAAGTTGTCTGTTTATTTATCAATTAATTGAAAATAGGATATTTTATATATGATGTATAACTGTTTTGTTAAAATCATCACAGATTTTCACTGGCAGATAGCTGAGATAGCAATGAGTAACTCAGACAATATTTTTTTTATTATTAATAATAATTTTGTAACAAATAGTGATTCGCAAAATACTATCTAATATATACAATTTCCATGTCACAATGTTAGTTACCGTACTCCTCCAAAACGGCTTTACCGAATTTTATATGCGTATTCAGTAGGTCTGAGAATC
Source organism: Watsonalla binaria (assembly GCA_929442735.1). NCBI lineage: Eukaryota > Metazoa > Arthropoda > Insecta > Lepidoptera > Drepanidae > Watsonalla > Watsonalla binaria. Next base: position 9,033,757 of record OV838932.1, read on the forward strand.
GGCTGCTATCTATTTTCCATGAATGATAAATGATAAGGCTGCTCACCCCAAAAAAAAATATGGCAATACAACGTTTGCGGGTGAGACAGCTAGTTACCTATATGATTTCCACGGTCACTGCAACACCAGGAGTGCCATTCACGTGATGTCGACTTTACTGAGCTTCCTTAAGGAGTTTGGTGTCTAACCGACTTCAAGACCCAATAATTTGCAGTAGGTATTCAGTTGCCTAGCTGCCATTGTACCCCATTCACTGTTAGATGATAATGTTCCATGCATGTTGGGCACCAGTAAAGGACGCTATGACATTTTTGACAGGCTCGAGTTTAGATATCGATCCCTGCTTCTTTACCGGAAAATGGCCAATATTCGTAATAACAGCGTTAAATGTTACCGGGTTTTGCATTACATCACTCTTTTCGTCGTACTTGTATTTGAAAACAATCTCTTTTGTTAGATGTTAATTTCTGAAATGTATACTGAAGGTACTGAAATGATCTGACGTCATTTTATTGCAAATACATACCTGCTTCTGAACAGATGTTAACTTGACGAACACGATTATTGCTTACTAGTTGTGCCCTGCGGTTTCCAAACTTAATTCCATTCCTGCGGCACCTTATATGCTTTTTAAATAAAAGTAGCCTAAGTTACTCCTTGTAACATTGGCTATCTGCCAGCGAAAGTCCCGATAAAATCGGTCCAGCTGTTTCAGAGTTTACCCGGAGCACACTGACGTACAGACAGATAAAAAAAAATTTAATTAGTTTTTTTAAGTCAGTACCATATATACTTTCATATGTATTTAGTGAAAATACGTATTCGCAGATTCGCTGCCGTCACTCATACAGAGTTTGAGAATCTTTATTTGTAAATTGTGTTTATTATAATTGTCTTTTGGTTTTATATATAAGCGCTTTGGCAATAGCTGTAAGTTTATATATTCAAATTATAAATAATTTGGCAATAGCTGTAAGTTTATATATTCAAATTATAAATAAATAAATAAAATAAATAAAAAAGCTGTTATTTTGGAATTACAAACAGAGACTTATTTTTTTTTATTTGTATATATTATAGTACCTATAGATTATAGACAATAGGTAGTAATGTTTCAAAATCGTAAAATTTCACGATTGTTCTAACTATGTATACGTAGTTACAACGCAGCGGTAAAAAGCAAAAAATACATAGTAAATATTATGTAGGTACTGTAAGGCCTCAGCCTTACAAGATGATCCAAAAAAGAATTCGAAAAAAGAAGCATAATGGTATAGGTTGTCAGACCCGAGAACGGGATGGCAGGAAAAATAAAATAGAAGTGAAAAAACGATATATTAATTTTATTTTATAGAGAAGTGATCCCGGTGAGCGAGGGACCCGAGTTGGGGGTCGCTCGCCACAAGTTGGTGGCGGCTTACTCATACTTGTTGTAATTTTTAACATATTCATACATATGCTCACACCTGTATCCCATGGGGGTAGGCAGAGACCACCGTTTGCCACATGCTACTATCCTTACATACTTCTTTCGCTTCATCCACATTCATGCATCTCTTCATACACTTTCTTCGGTTACGAGTGCTCCGAATTTGACCTTTCTGAAAAATACTATTAATTTGGTCATAGTATTTTTGGAATATTAAAAAGATGGTTAACAAGCGTACTGTCGCCGTGATGGTAAGCGATAGATGCAGCCCATAATCTCTTGCAACACCAAGTGTGTCATACGACAAAATTAACTAGTAAAGTTTCTCCATTCTTCCTCTAGGCTAGGGTAACCTTATGCCCTTAAAGTAGGAAACTAGTTAAAAAGAGTAATAAATGGCTTTCCTTTCTACCTTTCTATAAATGGTTCTTCTCAGCATGAGTGGGCTTCCGAACTCGGTGGTACATACATATGCTCACGCATGTATTCCCAGAAGGGGTAGGCAGAGGTGTTGTAATCACAACACCCACTTTTCACCGAAGATGATTAAGTACCAACGTGACAGATGGTGAGACCATCGCCGTCTCAGACACTTTACATACGTCATTGAATTACTTACCAGACATATGCAGGTTTCCTCACGATGTTTTCCTTCACCGTAAAGCACGTGGTGTGAAATCACTGTACATAAGTTTTTTTAGAAAAACTCATTGGTACAGGCCTCGCTGGGATTCGAACTTGCGTCGCTTGCGTAGCAGGCGACTGCTCAAACCTCCAGGCCACAAACTCGGTGGTAACATTTATAATCCCGCATTTTTGTGTCCTTCTGACCATTTGATAGTACTTTGCAGTCTCAAATAAAGATGTTTTTGACTAGGATTATAATGTTGCGTACCAAATCGAAGAAAATTTATTTTTTAGAATAAGGAGTTAATTTGCCCCCGCACATATTGGCTTGCACTTAGATAACTATGTCATTTGTATATTTATAATAGCGGAATAAAGTATGGTAACATTTTATACTCTTTTATAACCGGAGAAAACATGGACTGTTTCAATGCAATTCAAATTCGATCAAATATTCAACTGTATGTAAATCAGGGTATCTTACGAATTAGTTTTTTTTTTATTTAAGCATTGGACACAGTATCCATGGGCTTTATTTGTATTTAATCAATAAATGGTACTAAAAACTAATTACAAGTAGAAAACTTGGCCCAAATCGGTGTCTCTCGGGATCGTGCCACGAAGGCTGGCAGCATTACCACGTTGAATAGCAATACTGATTCTCTGAGCGAGAGAAGCCCCAGCCCGCTTGACACGAGAAGCTTCTACCAGACGACGTACAACCTCCTTGTAAAGTTGATGGGCATCTGGACCCCAAGGCCCCAGAGTTTTAACCGCAAACGCAGAAAATATGTATCCTTGAACTAGCTATATTAACATGATCGTGTTTTGTTAACGTTGAAACACATTACTAGTTAACCATGTGTGTGTAATTGTATACGACCTTCACTGTGACACCGGTACCACAAGAGAAGGAAACGCGCTCCGATGGATTCACACAATTTACTCTGCTACAATGTTCAAAACCGACGATTAATCCATTTAATTAAATGACGCGATAATTTAATGGCGTTTTTTTATTTACCTAAACAGAATCTGTTATGTTAATTTTCCAAATTATTGCGGATATAATGGGAATAATTTTTCGTGAAGAACAAAGGGTATGCTCACGCCTGTATTCCCCGAAGGGGTAGGCAGAGGTGTTGTAATGATTAAGTGCCAACGTGACAGATGGTGAGTCCATCGCCGTCTCAGTCACTTTACATACTTCATTGAATTACATCTCAGAAAAATGCAGGTTGCTCACGATGTTTTCCTTCACCGTAAAGCACGTAGTGTGAAATGACTGTACATACGTTTTTTTAAGAAATACTCTTTGGTAGAGGCCCCGCTGGGATTCGAACTTGCGTCGCTTGCGTAGCAGGCGACTGCTCAAACCTCAAGGCCACCACGGCTCTTACAAAACATGAAAAATATTACTATCAATCGTATTTGGCGTGCACAGATAGCGAGAAGTATTGTGCTAAATTAGATGTAATAGGCTTGAACCCAATAACATTTTGCTCCGTTTGGGATGCTGAAACTATAATTAGCATTTGTTTGCGATCGCATATAGGCACTACACAGGTTGATATATTTGTGCTCACAAATATTTGTAATATTTTAGTTATTATATTTGACATTTGAGCATTTGTACTGTGTCCATGGGCTTATATTCGTGAGATATAAATACTGTAACCAAAAACATTGTATAATATATCTTTTTTTAAAAGAGTAATTGTTGAGTTTCTTGCCGGATTCTTCTCAACAAAAGCTACCTTCCGAACCCGGTGGTAACATTTATAATCATGTATAATGTATTTTGTGTCCTTCTGACGATTTGAAAGTACTTTGTAAGAAGTCTAATCAAATAAAGATATTTTGAATTGAATTGAATTGATAGGCAGACATAGTAAATTTAAATATATTTAAATTATCATTTTGTCCATAAAAGTTTGTAGGAACAAAAAAAACCTGCCAGTGAGGCGTTGTAATTATATTTCAAACTTTATCTTGAAGACACATTCAATACAATTACAAAGGGAACATAACTAACACCACTTGTTGGAACTGAGTCATACCACGTGAATATCAGGGGAATATAGACAATGACTCATAAGGGGAGGCATGTTCGAATAATTATTACCTACGAGGGAAGAATATATATATATATGCTCACGTCATTCCAGAAGGGTCCCCGAAACGTTAAGCAGAAGTTTCGTTACAAAAACACCCACATTTCACTGAATATGATTAAGTGCCAACATGACAGAGGGTGAGTCCATCGCCGTCTCAGGCACTATACATACGTCTATGAATTACTTCTCAGATATATGCAGTTTTCCTCAAGATGTTTTCCTTCACCGTAAAGCACGTGGTGTAAAACATTGGATATAAGTTTTTAGAAAAACTCATTGGTACAGGCTTCGCTGGAATTCGAGCTCCCTGAGGCCACCACGCTTCTAGATCTCAAGAATATGCCTTTTTAATAACGCTTACTAAAAAAATATATTATGATTGCTACATTATCACTGAATGATATAGGCTGTATTTTATCCCCATATTCTCATGGGAACGGGAACTACGATAGATACAATAAATTAAGACAGTAACTAGCCAACGAGATCTCTGTGGGGTCAATTGCTACAGTGACCGGCTAATCCGCAGTAATTGACAATTGGTCGCTTAATTTATTCAATTAATTGTGTAACGCTGCTTGAGATATTGTTTATTCAGTTATTATACTATCTTAAAAGATCGTCATCGTAATGAGGAAAGATAAGACATTAATGATCTTATAAAGATTATATTCCCTAATAGCTGGTATTAGTAATCCAACTTCCTTATTACCAACTAACTCTAACCGCAGCTTCTACTACGTCTTATTACCATCCAGCCGCGTTATTCACTAAGGTGTCTCAGCTTCGAACTCGACGACGAGCGTTGGTTTCAATCATAGAAAATTGAAACATAATACATAGAGAATAAAGTTCAATTTGGGTTCTTTAAAACCGACACTTGACGATGAGAGCAACGCTGAGAAACTTTGATGAATATCGCGGCAGAGGATATGCGAATGACGTCACAATATAATGTTCCATAAGAAGCCATCCCATGACGGTCCCTAAATATGTAGGTATAAGTGGAATGTGCGTAGTTGACATGTAATTTTTTTTACTAGGTACTCAGGTGGAAATAAACGTACAATCCACCTGATGGTAAGCGGAAGAGCATCATACCTTAAAGAATTTAATTAAGGAGTAAAGCGTTGTGCTTTACTGACTCCACCCTTACTCACCAGATAAACACACCATCTTTTTTTTTATTGACGAGTGGGTATCTTTCAAAAGGTCCCCGACCGCCCTCGGAAAGGCAGGTCGGGGTATGTGTGATTTTTACCGCACTAAAACCCTCCGGTAGCCATCCTCAGTGCTCAGGGGGGACTCCGGTTACTCTGATAGATCGCACCGGTGTCCCCCCACACTTTGCCGGGGCACATCCCCAAGACAGCTGTATCACCGCCCCTGGAGACCTCGCTGTGCAAGCCACCTTCCAGGGCCGCGGGTCGGTGATCAATGCTCCCACCCCGACATCTGCCAGCAGGCCCTCCGGCCCCCTTTTAGTCGCCTCTTGCGACAGGCAGAAGATACCATAGCCAAATTCTTAGACCCTGGCTATTGGGTGAAATACACGTCTTCTTTAAGAAAACGCTAGTTAGCTGCAATCTTTTAAATTAATAACCAGGAGCGGATCAGATGAGGGGATCAGGCCGGAATAACTCATGAAATGCAGACCCCAATCAGACAGCTTCGGAATTTGAACGGGGTCGTATATGAGCTAGGTCGTTAATTATTTCATCATCCGCTGCCTGACCAGTATTTAGTTCGCATTTTAGCTATCATTTAAAGTCACGCTTAATTATTCATCATTAAATATTATCCCTTTGTGAAAACCTTTTTAATATACAGTCATCCGTAAATCCAAAAAACAGCTAGCTATTTTCATACTCCACAACCCCACCTCGCAAAATTTCGAACTATATTATTATAGCCTAAACTTGGGGCATGGCCTACAGATGATTGAAAGCTAGTCCATTGAAATGTTACATTTTTTAGGTCTAACCTTGCGTTTTTTAGAGGACGCAATTTTATTTTTTTGATGTGTAGGGGGGGTCAGTGTGAAGCTAAAACCAAGTTTGTGGGGTCGCCACCCTTGTCCACCCACATCAAAAAAATAAAATTGCGTCCTCTAAAAAACGCAACCCCAAATGTAACTTTTCAATGGACTAAGCAGTCAGATTGCAATGCTTGACTAGCACGCTAACTTTAATTTAGTATCATACTTATGGTAAAAAAATCTTAAAAAAAGATGTTTACATACAGTCGTGTTTAGAATACACGGGTTCTTTTCCGATCCATTGTTTTGTGACCTTGATCAGTTCCTGGTCGAAGCCCTTGAGAGTAATTTAAATAAACATATTCTAATGTATCATTGCCATTTTTTTCTAGTTTCCATACTGCTTAGTAAGCCTATAAATGTACTGTGCAATAGTTGTGTGATAGTGACATACTAGCTTCTGCCCGCGACTTCGTCCGCTTGGAATTGTTATCTTGGGCTAACTTAGCTTGAGTGCTGCGCTTTCCCTGAAAAAATTGGTAGCTAACAATGAAAGAAGTTTTCGTATTAACCCAGTAATTCCTGAGATTAGCGCGTTCAAACAAACTCCAGCTTTATACGAGATCTAGACTTTTGAGGCGTAGAGCATCGCCTATTCAACGTTGACAGTTGCACGATTAAATACCCAAAACGATGAGTTATTTAATATGTACTGTGACACCCTGACTTGGATCGCAGGATGCTACAGATACCCAGGAACTTCTTCTGCTATACTACGACATCATCACCATCCTCCTGCCTTTATCCCATGTTATTCGTGGTCGGCGCAATGTGTTCTTCTCTTCCATTTCTCTCTGTCAGTCGTCATATCTGTATTCACTCCCATTCTAGCCACATCATCTTTCCCACAATCCATCCATCGTTTCTTAGGTATTCCCCTATTCCCTTCCCCTTGTCCATCCACATTCATAAACAAAACTCTTTTGGCAACATTATCCTCATCCCTCCGCATAACATGTCCATACCACGACAAATGTTTATTCTTCAACTTGTCGGTCAGTGGTGCTACTTTCAGACTTCCCCTTATATACTCATTCCTTACCTTGTCTAATCTCGTTACGACACACATCCATCTCAACATCCGCATCTCAGTTACATGCAGCTTTCTTTTATCCGTCACCTTTGTGGCCCAACATTCTGATCCATACAGACGGCAGGCTTTATTATGGAAGACATTAACGTGCGATCGGATTATTTAACTGAATTAACTATAACTTTTACCTACCTGTGACGAAATTACACATTTTAAAAATTTTTGAGAATAAATTAATTACTGAGATTAAGAAATGTGATGAAGAATTTACTTTGTATACATTTACATTGGCTTTACTTTTGGTCGTGCTATGGGTATGAAATTATACGACACAAATGTTATTTTCTTTCTACTTAAGGTAATAAAATAACGGCAACTAAGTAAAATGTTGCTTTATAACAACAAATCCTGCAATTTTCCAATCCATTTTCAGGTGAATTGAACTCGAGTCTCTAAGCAATAAGGTACAAAATGGAGGAAATTAAGAAAGAAATCAACTTGGACTCCATATTGGCAAGTCTGGGTCCATATGGGAGATATAACTTATTGAATTTCGTATTGTTGCTGTATCCAGTGCTCTTGAGCAGCTTCTTCGAGTGTGGATTCATTTTTGAAGCTCAGGAACAAGCTTACAGGTAAAAATATTACTTAATCATAAGGCCGTCACGAGTTATGACCGGACCTAGAATCCTACTTATTACATTATATTATACATAGAGCCGTGGTGGCCTCGGAGTTTGAGCAGTCGTTTGCTACGCAAGCATCGCAGGTTCCAATCCCAACGGGGCTTGTACCAATGATTTTTTCTAAAAACCTCGTGAAGAAACCTGATATATATATAGTGTCTGAGACGGCGATACCACCATCTGTCACGTTGGCACTTAATCATCACGTATAAAGTTCATATACTGTACTGTTTTACCTTTTAAGCTTATCATTAGCTAAGACTAAGCCGAAATTTGTTCATGTCAAATATCATTATTAAAAAAAAACAGACAATAATTCCGTACTATAAACACGACATGTTTACAACGTAATACATGTCAGCCACCTTGGATCCTTGCAATGTCATCATAATCTTCAAAACGTACATACGTTACATTCTTTCACATCGTGTATTTAAAGTTCGTTTTATTATGTGCAATGTCTCATTTAAACAATTAAACTCCATAGCGTCATTATTTATTGTTATCATTAATATATGCACATAAATAGATTGTTAATACAGCTTATGAATACATAAAATGTCAATTATATAATTCAGTCTGTACGCGTTGGACTGCACGGATAATGCAAATCATATTATCGAGCCGGTAATTTATGATCAAATCATTTAGTGTGCGAGCATCATTAATATTATTTGAAAGTAATTGCTTGAGATTCAGCAAATTAGAGATAATTTATGATTTAGGATTCCTAACTAGGAAGACGTTGAAATGAAGCAAGAATAACTGAAGGCTTAAATTTGGAAACGGAACTAGGAAGCCTTAAAACAGACGTTTAATAGTGTTTAAGATGTATGGAAATGTCAAATGTTATGGGAAAAATGCGTGAATGTGGACGATGTAAATGACAAACGTATGTAAGAATTAGCGCGTGTGGCTATCAGCATATAAACGAGATTATAATACGTATGTAGCTTCGTCTGCAGTTACATTTCACATAAAAACTTTGACCCCAAATTAAACCCTCTTAGGGGTGGAATTTCAGCAAAACCTATTTAAGTGGATTCCAACACATTATAAAGAATAAGCCGTCCAAATTTTATGTCTACAGTACCAGTAGTTTAGGCTGTGCGTTGATATGTGTACCTTTAGGTAAGTCAGTCAGTCAGGGCGTTGAATTTTATATGGTGTGTGTAAATAATAAAGTTAAGAGCACATTTATCGTAACTAAAGCAATACTCCTACCTAAGTATCAATAAGTTTAAATTCCAACAAACGATTGGATGACCACAGAAAAAGACCACTGAAAAGTTGTTTCATAATGTATTTTACTTCAGATGCGAAGTGGACGGATGCGAAAACAGATTCAACGATACCTCATGGACCCAGTACGCTTTTCCAACAAATCTGAAGACAGACAAACTGGAATCGTGCCTGAGATACGTCCCAATCAACGACACGATTACCCAATGTGTTCCTGAGGCATTTACTAATAAAACAGCTGAATGTGACAAATTGGTTTACGAGATGGATCAGTCACTTGTTAAAGAGGTAAGCAATTCTGGAAGAAGATAAGCATGAATAGCTTCAAAGGCCTAAAGAGATGATTACAGGGTCAGATGATGATACTGGTATTCAGAGTTGCCAACTCAGATTTTGAAAAATACATTGACGCAGTTTGACAAATACGTAGGATTAGTAAAAATTGTTTAGGTTTCCATAGATTGGTCGCAAGAAACCTTATATTTGGTTGGTTATCTATAGGAAATAACAAAAAAAAATACAAAGTCGCGTAGTAGTATTTTGTATCGACGAATAAACGCGACAATTTGGCCTAATGTTTTGGAAATTTGTTAAAAAATACGTGGATTCTGGACTGAAGTTAGTAGCGTGGCAGGATAGACCTAAAATACGTAGATTAATTAAAAATAAGGAGAGTTGGCAACGCTGCTTGTATTGTACTAACGAGTACAAAGGCGATGGTTAATAATACGATGGAATATAGATGTAAAAAATCTGTAGTACTCTACGTGATTTTGTACATTCTTGAATTCAGTTGCTTAAACAACGTTATCCCAGTTAATTTATTGAAATACTTTGCTTCGGTAAAGGCAAATCCAATTGGAGCACAATATGTAAAGTCAATGGAGACACTTCAAGTACAGAATTTTTATGTTTTAAACTATATTTTAGGACGAAATTTACATCCGAATTATCATCGAACAATATATTAGCTCGGAACGCACACCACATTTCAAAATTTAATTTACAAAGAAACTGCTTTTGCCAAGTAACATCGATGGCTCTGTAGGTAACAACCGATTTGAAAATTTTTCGGCTGTTAACAGTAATTTGCCAGTAGCAGCCCGGAATCTGGATTAGTGTCCGGTTAATGTCAATAGGCTCGCCCCTATTACATGAAATTGAACATAACTTGTAAAATGTGGGTGCACAATATATGCATTTCTGCAATGCTATGTATGTATGCTAACAGTAATAATAACATTAATCCCTTTCTAGAAATTATTTAGTATAATTGATAGGATGTCCTTAATTAAATTATATCAATTTAACCAAATAAATTTTCTTTCAGTTTGATCTTGGCTGTCGAGAATGGAAGCGAGCTTTAGTTGGGACCATTCATAATTCAGGAATGTTTGTTGCAATGTTGTTTACCGGAGCCATATCCGACCGGTATGGAAGGAAGGTGGCTGTAGGCTTTGCCTCATGTGCCAGCTTCATTTTTGGTTTATCAAGGGCTTTCGCTCCAGGGTATTTTACTTACGTGATTCTACACTTCTTAGAAGCTGCATTTGGTGGAGGACTCTATCCTTCTGCTTATGTTTTCAGTAAGTATCTAAGGTTGTAAATATGTCAACTAAAATTATGTGATAATATTCAGATTTACTTTAAAGACTCAGTGTGTTTCTCAAGAATCATTTAATGTATGTCTTCAGCGTGAAAACTCACGTCCATACGTGCTTAATATATACACTCTAATTTTAACGATGTCAAATAAACTAATACTACGTAAATAGAGATTAACTATAAATGAATTTTCACATAAATTAAACGGATAATAACTTAACACACCGGTTTGTTTATCTCTGCAGTTGTGGAACTAGTCGGCCTCAAACAGCGGGTCATCGTCTCGGCTATGTGTAACATGACCTTTGTCATCGGGGTCGTGCTCATCGCCCTCCTCGCCTGGTGCGTCGAGAACTGGCGCACCTACATCATGATCCTCTACAGCCCAGCTATCATAGCCGTTATTTACGTCTGGTTCATGAACGAAAGCGCTCGCTGGCTCCTCAGCAAAGGAAGACGGGACGAAGCCATTTCAGTACTTAAGAAAATTGCCAAAATAAACAATTTAGATTCGAGAAAACTCGATTTAGACGCATTGGGAAATCCACTCTTAAAACCAGAGAACCAAACTACAGATAAGAAGTCTCAACTGTACAAGGCTATAAGGTCGAGCATAATTTGGAAACGCTTGGTGATATGCTCGTTTTTATGGATGACATGCTCTTTAGTTTATTATGGTTTGTCGATCAACTCTGTGTCCTTGAGCAGCAATAGGTACGTGAGCTTCATGCTGGTCACGCTAGTGGAAATACCTGCTTACATCGTTGTGGTTATTGTTCTGGACAAATATGGGAGGAAAAAGACATTAGTGACTACTTACTTGACATGTGCTATCACTAGTTTGCTCTTCGCCTTCTTGCCGAGATGTAAGTATTTCGTTATCATCAACACTATTATAAAACTATGACATAATATTTATAATGTTTGGGTGCATAAGACTTAATTATTGATTTTTGGCATTCTGTTCTATCTGTTCGCATGTTTGTTTGTCTGAATCATTAAAATAATTTAAATGATTGAAATATAAAATCAGTAATATTACCTATGTTTCGAGTGCGACTATGCGACTTGGACGTAAATTGGTTGTTTGCGACCAAATAGAAGTAGAGATGCGTCAAGATATTTTTTTCGATTTCTCCTATTTTTTTAATGGACTAATTTATTATTTTTTTCAAAAAAATATATTTCTTCATTCGTAAGTGTACGTGTCAGGCACAATCGGATAAAATATACTATAAATACTTCGCATACATTCCGATAATGTTATTAATACAATTCTGTCTCAAGGACAGCGATGTACATACAAGTAAACAAGTCATTTGTTTACTACGGTCTTCGAAAAGTTTCCGCTATACAGACACAATTTTGTTGTACGCGCTGGTACAATGACCCACTTGTGTTTCGTAATCGACACGTTTATAATTCGTCATCAGTTAGTTTAAAGTTTATATGGTTTTGTTTGGAGTAATAGTTTAAAGATGTGTAGGTTAACAACAAACAAATTGTAGCATTTATTTACAGCAGAATGGTAATCAGTAAAACAGGATTGTTCCATTGATGACCACATTCATTTCTTGTTAAATTCAAGGGTCCTGGCCTTGAAAGTAATTTGAAAAATTCTAGTGTAACTCATCGAACCTCTGGGGCCTGACCATGAGTTCTTATTGTAATGATAGTTCCACTGTGTGACAGTGACTGATGTATACACGTCAAATACATCTATCTCATAAGAGTAAAACTATCATGGCAATAATAGGTCAAGGTAAGGCCCCAGATCTTAGGTTTCCTTAACAACTGTGAGTAACAAAAATTTTTCTTGCAGCGGACTACTGGTCGATACCTCTTTACCTGGTGGGCAAATGGAGCGTTACCTTAGCGTACAGCTCCGTTTATATTTACGTGTCAGAAGTATTCCCGACTAACATGCGGCAACTGCTCCTCAGCGTCTGTTCCACTGCCGGCAGGATCGGCTCATTGGTAGCGCCGCTTACTCCTCTTCTGGTAAGGATAATTTCACCGTTTAAAATCTTCAACACATGCTCACGCCATCTTAGAAGGTACCCGAAGGGGTAAGCAGGAGTAACCACTTTTCACCGAAGATTATTAGTAGTGCCAACGTGACGGATGGTATTTGGACCACCCAACGCCTTTTTGCAATCTTATTTAATTTTTGTTTTGAGCTAAGCTCACGCCTTTGACAGAACAGAAGCATAAGTATTCATCAAAGATGAGTTTTTTTTTATATTGACGAGGGGGAAACCTTCAAAAGGTCCCCGACCGCCCTGGGAGAGGCGGGTCGGGGTATGTGGGATTCTTACCGCACTAAAACCCCCCCGCCGGCCATCCTCAGTGCTCAGGGGGGACTCCGGGGAAATACGCATACATGAGGTACGGTGTGTCCATCACCGTCTTAAATACGTAATTGAAATTTCTTCTCAGATATAAGCAAGGTTCCTTAATAGGTTTTCCTTCACCGTAATGTTAATGGTAGGCTAGGTAGACTAGCGTCGCTTGTGTCTTCCATCACCATATTGCAAATGGTGTGAAACATGTAAAACCACATCCCTCTAGGTATTTTTTTCGACGATTCCTATATAACCGGCACACTAACGGGCATATGAATTCTTAGTACCACGATAGATTGACAATGATTATGAGACAGATGTATGACGTGTATAAGTCTGTCACTACAGACAAAATATGGTGGCAATAAGAGATAATAGGAAGTTCTAATGTGAAAAAAACTTGCTCATAATGATACAATTTCTTTACAGTCACAGTACCACAGATCAATGCCAACTGTTATATTCGGGGCGATGTGCATCATATCCAGCGTGCTAGTGATGTTCCTGCCAGAGACAAGAAACATGCGGCTGCCAGATACTATAGAGGAAGCCGAAAAACTCTCCAGGATGAGGGTTAAGGACAACACTGATCAGTTGTGAATAATTTAGTAAAACGCTTTCCACAAAATTTGGAAGAATCAGGTTTCGAGAATTGAATTTAAACACTAATGACTGGATTGACTGATAAGTCGATGAAGGCCTGATGGTAAGCGCCCACCTATCAGACAACGGACACCAATCCTCGCCTTCCTAAAAAAAGTACATTACAAATTCGTTTCCAGCCCCAAAAGACGTTGTGCATTTATATGATTTTTATTAGGTTATTCTGATTCCAAACATGCAATTCCAAAATCCTTAGGAATAAAAAAAAACTAGCTTAATTCCCTAATCCTATATCTATACCTAAAAGGCACAAACAGACAACTAAGCAAATATTTTTGGCAGACACAAAATGTATCTATATCATATTATATCTTTACTAAACCTGCATATTTCTGAGAAGTAATTCAATGACGTATGTAAAGTATCTCAGACGGCGATGGACTTAATCATCTTCCGTGAAATGTGGGTGTTGTGATAACAACACCTCTGCCTACCCCTTCGGGGAATACAAGCGTGAGCATGCATGAATTATATCTTTGTTTGAATTGATGCGTTGAAAAAGTGTCCTTCGGTATTATTATTTTTTATATATAAATTAATATGCTCACGAAATCCCAGAATAGTCCCCGAAGGGGTAAGCAGAGGTGTTGTAACAACAACACGCACATTTCACCGAATATGATTAAGTGCCAACGAGACAGAGGCTGAGTCCGTCACAGTCTCAGGTACTATACTTACGTCCTTGAATTACTTCTCAGACATATGCAGGTTTCCTCACGATGGTTTCCTTCACCATTAAGCACGGGGTGTGAAATCACTGCACATAAGTTTTTAGAAAAACTCATTGGTTCATACAGGCCCCCCTGGGAATCGAACTTGCGTCGCTTGCGTAGCAGGCGACTGCTCAAACCCCAAGGCCACCACGGCTCTTCATTCATTTTTACTTGCGATAAAAATGCTGTAAACGTTTGCACATTATCTGTTTGTGAACTTGAAAACCCAAAAGCGATTTTCAACCAGAACAATTATGAAAAGTATTATACAGAGTGTTATACTACAGTTTTATAATAGTTATGGATCCGGAAGTGTAACGAATCCCGAACTCATAGAAAGTAAATGTAAATGGAAATGAAAAGACTCGAATATATACTTAAATATGTACAACATTGACATTTTGCACTTAATTCTTACATAAATATGTTTTATTTATAAAGTATACTCTAGTATTTATTTAAAATATGGCATTTGATAATAAACGTTTTGAAATTTGTAAATCATCACACCTACCCTTGCATTTTTAATCTTATTTTTATTGATATTAGAGCTAAATTTATTCAACCGTATTGTCATCCTATCTCATATAGTTAATCTGTGTAGTGTACTTATGCAGGCTATAAAACGCACATTAATGCGTTTAATGTTTTAATTATGTATAATGAAGTACTACGCTCGACATTACGTTATCGATAACTGGTAAATAAAATTAAAAAATATCTACTTAAAGTTTAGCTAAGTTTTACGGTAAAAAGTTCAATATATTATTGGCAACTGGAATTAAAATAACAAAATTATGTTGTAGTCTATCTACAGGTTAAAAATATTGAGCAAAACATCACATCGACTCGTTTTGCCACAGCTGCACTAAAATAAATCCTCTGCTGCACTAAAATATGCCATCACGAGTTATGAGCGCTGACCTTGAATGCGTAGCGTAGTAAATATATTATTATTGCGGACAATAAAAAATACTGCAACCGATGCATCAAAGAAATTAAATATAAAAAAAATAAGAGAGCAAAATCAATCGCATTTAATATTTATAACAGAGAACTAATTATTTATGAAATATAATACCCGAAGTTAGGGCACAGTATATAAGGTTATTAAGCAGTATGGAATCTAGACCAAATTTTTGAAAAAGGAACGTTTGCATCATCGAGCGCGAGTGTCCTTAATGTACTGTCAAAGTAATATCGATTTGAAGTTAAGAAAAACGTCTGTAAAAAACGTTAATGCTGTACACATGATGGGCCACGAGACGACGTGCTACCCCTTAATGAAACTTCGCCGGGGTCGCTCATAATCTCGCACATAGGCGCGTCTGTTTGAGTGCGTCATTTCAAACGATTTGTTCCAAGATTTCTAACTGCTTATAGTAAGCTCATATATATAGTGTGGCTAGGGCCTTGTACGATTATACGGCATGTGTATGTTTTTACTATTCATATCAAATGATTAACTTAATCTCTCACTTTTAAATATAGATAAAACGTAAATAAGCCTGCTTTTATAATTATAATTATAAATATGTGTTTTATCCCTTTCTAGCAAAGGACACATCACATAAGATCAAGCGAAACACATATAGCTATAGAGGCGTTAAAGTTTTACCATCCTTAGTGAGAGGTCAATAATATACAGTATTTTAGATATCGATATATAAGTTTGCACATTACTTTGTTTAGATATTAAGACTTAGCACGGGACCAATTTATAAATGTATAGTGTGGCCCATAAACTACGTACTTAATATGTATTTTATTTATAAAACATTTTCTAAGAATATGTCTTAGAGATCACACAGAGAGGAAGGGTGACACTTTGAGTCAGTATGATTTTGGGAACGAGACCGCCATCTTGGATTTTATTATTATTTTTGAGGGATAATTAGAATTATTGTTAATATTACAATGTGACGCTCGTGGTCCCAATTATTCCCTCAAAAAAGAATATCCAAGATGACGGGGATTGCGGCCCCGGTCCAATAAATCACAGCGCCTTTCTCCTAAGCACTGGCGACCTTACTCACAACACAAACGCAACTACATAGATAGCACTTTTTGATTACTGTTTGGATATGAACTACGGTCTCAAGTGTAGTTGAATATGCATATATTAAATACTAGCTATGTTATTAGACTATTAGATTTTTTTAAATTGCTATTCTGAGTTAAGCACCGTATATACTTTCGGATACACTTAAATGTTATCTATCTGTATAGATGTATAGATATTTATATTATTCGATAATAATATCCGCAGCTAATTTGGAAACACCCTATAAATTGTGTAGTGTGAATTTCGTTACTTAATTTTTACAATAAGTACTTACTTATGATTTGAATAATTATATTATTTTTAGCGTAGTTTATGGACCATTTGACAAATTGTGTTTAATAATAATATTACAATGCACTTATATCCTCCGCCCAGCATTATATAATAATAATAATATATATTGTTATAAAAAAAAACATTAATAGCTAACGATTTTGTTTGCATGTATACCTATTGGTCAAAAAGAAAAAATGTTGCTGAGAAATCATTGGTTTTGTTTCCTATAATTTATACACGTGAATAAATTAATTTGTATTAGTACAAATACATTGCTAATTTCACCTTTTTTTAAATAAACTTTTTATAATACTCTGTGATTTTTATTTAATGTCACTATTCGCATTTCTTCTTACCAATTTTTCGACTAGCGATTATCTGGCACTTCATCGGCATGATAATTATAAATACCCTATGTCCGTATTTAGGGTTAAAGGACTCTTCACCGAAATGATTAAGTGCCAACGTGGCAGATCGTGAGTCTATCGCCGTGTCAGGCACTATACATACGTCTTTGAATTAATCCTCAGACATATGCAGGACGATGTTTTTCTTCACCGTAAAGCACGTGGTAAAAACGTGGTGAAATCACTGCACATAAGTTTTTCGTGCAATTCTTGCTGGGATTCGAACTAACGGCGCTTGTGTAGCAGGCGACTACTCCAGACCCAAGGCCACCATGGCTCTCATTTCATATATAGATATGAGAGCTCGTGGCACAATTGCTATTGCACATATCATTCGATCAGCGAAGTTAAGCAACCCTACCCCTAGCCTATAATTGGATGGATGACAGCCCGAGTTCCCTCCGTGCCTCGGAGAGCACGTTAAGGTCCCGGTTGCCAATTTAACCTCTTTGACAGTCGTTACAGGTCAATCGGAGGCCTAAAATAGCCTGACAACTGGTTTAACCCAGATCACAGATTTTCCTTGTTAAAGGGGTTGCGAAGGTCAGATAGCAGTCGCTTCGTATAAAAATCAGGTGATCAGTCACATCGGGTTGAATCAAGTGCCGACCCCAACAATGTATGGGATAAGGCCAGGGAGACGGCGAGACATACAGACAACTTATTAAGCAACAAGCGACACACGTCAGATAAGCTGAACATTGCTCCATCGTTATTCTACATCTGTGTATGTATATGTAGATAAAATTATCTTACAACACGCGTACTAAGTGCTGCCTAACTTACACACCTGCTTCATTACACTTCCAAGTTTAAATATTCACATGTACGTTTAAGTTATTACTTAAAGCAAACATACTGATTGAGGGTTTTCGTTGCCATACTCCTAGGAAACGGCTGGACCGATTTGTATAAAATTTTGTGTGCAGATAGGCTAGGTCTGAGAATCGGACAACATCTATTTCCTCCACCTAAATGCTAGGGGTAGTCCACCCCAAAAAAAATATGGCAATACAACGTTTGCCGGGCACAGCTAGTAAACTAATAGATATAAATTATTTAAAACAAAATCATGTAAAAAAAAGCACTGAATTTGTTCTCAGAAATATGCAAGTTTCCTCACGATGTTTTCCTTCACCTAAAAGCACATATATACTCACGCCATCCCAGAAGATCTAAGCAGAGGTGTTGTAACAACAAGACCCACATTTCACCGAATATGATTAAGTGCCAATGTGACAGAGGGTGAGTCAATCGCCGTCTCAGGCACAGGTTTCCTAACGCTGTTTTCCTTAACCGTAAAGCACGTGTTGTTAAATCACTGCACATACGTTTTTAGAAAAACTCATTGGTACAGACTCCCTGAATTCGAACATGCGTCGCTTGTGTAGCGTCGCTTGTTTAGGCGAATGCTTAAACGCCAAGGCCACCACGGCTCTTATCACATTAATGCACGTGGTGTTATATCACTGTGGTTATGTTTTTACAAAAACTCTTTGGGGCAGGTTGCTCGATTTTGTACTTGAGGTGTCGCCTACACAAATTAATTTTTCACTACGACCCGATAATTGTTCTAAGATATTATTATTTCTTAGCCCTCTTTGGTAAGGGAGGGCCTACAATATTTTGTTGTCAAAACAACACAGTTACTAAAGCACGTACAGTCACTCAAAACTTCTTCATCCCGCCACGTCATGTTGCCAATCTGCCAACAAAATCAATACGACCGCAGCACACATTCTAACCGAAGTTTATAAACGCAAGTTTGCCAACCACTTTTCAAACCGACTGTACGAGTACGGGCTACGAAGTTGGAGGTATTTTCACTGCAACGCAACGATACTATGTGATAGAATTCTTCTTGGATAGTTTGTTTAGGATTAGTATTTCGAGACACGACACGACATTAGGTAAACGAAAACGTATTCCCAGACATCCACAGCCCATAGATTTTGAAAAATAAACTTTCATACATTAATTCCCCTGACTTTCAGGGTAGTTAAATTTCTTAGATTTTTATAGCAAAAGCCATGGAGGTGGTGCCAATAAAACCATAGATGTCTGGGAAAACGATGATATATGTGTTTTGTTTTTGCTGTGAGATAGCGAGGCGAGCAGATATGTACTTGAAGTACACCCACATTCCGCCAGCCATAATTAACTCCTGTTAAATGGGTCATCTCATGCCTATTGCCATCAACCGGGCATTAATTAGTCTAGACTCCGGGCCCCTACTGGGAAATTTCAGATGGATCGACCCAATAATTCTTTGCTCGACACCAAGACATCGTGTAGTAGCATTGCACTAGACCAACGAAGCAAGGATCAGTTCCGGATTACTCTTCACAATATTTTAGTATGGTTCAAGCAAATGTACTTTTTTTAATAAACACAGTACCATTTTAGATTCTAGAACAATAGGCTTGAGGATTGCTCTTTTCATTTGCAAGTTTCCCGGCCTCCAATCTGCTCTTTTGTTTGGGACACTTATGGCAACCAACCGGATTTTTGGAGTGTGAAACAGGGGCCTACTGTAAACCAGCAAGATACGGAACTACATGGAGTATTTGAATATTTTGGATACGGTACACATTACCTATTACGGGATTTGTATTGTTTAATTAGATAAACATATTCATATTCATATATTTATTGCATAAGTTACACAAACTAACATACATATGACATGTACATATGAACATTTCGAAAAAAGAATAATACAACTGCTTTACAACAGCCTTAGGCTGATTTCCTAGCTTTGGCCTTCTAATGCCAAAAAGTATTTACTCAGAATACCGACACTATAAAGTCTAACTTAAGGCATATCACGTTCGAAATTTGGAGCTGCCCAAATATGTCCAACGTAGAGAGAAGAAGTGGCGACCATTTATATATAAGTGTACATAGAGTTCTGATAAGTTGTGTTCCAGTACTTCAAGTTGTGAGTAAGGTTGCCTGTGCTCAAAGTCAAAAGTCAAAAAGTTAGATGACGACTGGAGGCACTGAAGTAGCTAACAGTCTTATTTACGTGAAAACAGTGTCTGACAGGCATGATTGTCCTTCAGAAATACCCTTCACAAGCTGAAGATAAGTTTAAGACAAAGCCATATCCTAGCCTTCGGGGATCATGGTGTTTCGTGAAGAGGGAAGTACCAAGAGTCGCAACAAAGCCACAGCTCTCCGCCCTTTGTTCCGCAACACTCGGGTCGCGGAGATACCCGAAATATTGCACTTCTCTAAATCGTCATCTAGTGAGGGGACGCAGTCGATATATTTCGCAATACTCACAACATGCTTTACATAAAATAGTACTGAATAGCTTACTAACAAAAAATCTAATTGACACCTAAGAAATATTTGTGTATGGCTACATAAGTATATAATTAAAAAACTACATACATATGCTCACGCCTGTATTTCCACCGAAGATGATTAAGTGCCAACGTGACAGATGGTGAGTCCATCGTCGTCTCAGACACTTTACATACGTCATTGAATTACTTCTCAGAAATATGCAGGTCTCCTCACGATGTTTTCCTTTACCGTAAAGCACGTGGTGTGAATTCACTGTACATAAGATAATTATCCTATTGTGGCTTCGATGGATTGCTTGATAATGATAACACTTTGTTGAATACATACGTGCTAGTAGACACTTAGACGAAGTAACGGACTGAAACTAGATTGATAAAGGATTGAATAAAATACCTAGACTCTTGTTTGTATCAACATACTGATCATCACAAAATCTCATACGATTTACCTTTTCTCCCAAGGGTATTATATTTTTATCATTAAAATATATTTATCTCCAGTACAGTGACACAATAATATACCTAATCATTAACCAGAAAAGTGTCACATACATTGTTAGCAATCATAAAGGCTGTTATGATTTATGAGCTGCAGCAGAATTGCAGCATTAACTCATATCATTGTAACGACATCTCAAATCATTATATTTGCATTATGAGTTAATTCACCTACGTAGATGTCAGTTAAAGGTCCAAAGTTATTATCATTAAATCCTAAATTAACTAGTACTGAGTAGGCATCATTTTCATATCGTGAGTGCATCATTAATTATAGTAACGAGTCATTTTGCTAAGCAAGCATTGTTTCATACTACTTATTAAATGCATATCGTCAAGATTTTATTTAATTTTATATATTATTGCAACGTATAAGTAATAAATAAATAAATCGTCGACTTTAACCCTAAAAATTAAAAATGTGGATGAGCAGAGACAACTGTTTGTCTCAACTTTGATCCTTAGTCCACACATACTTCTTTCGCTTCATCCACATTCATACATCTCTTCGTACACTTCTTTCGGTACTACGAGTATTCCGAATTTCACTAGCATAATACATTGCACTGCACTTATAGCTAAAATATAAAATTAAAAAAAAATTTCAGGTCAACTCTGTAAATATATATTAGGATCATAGTGATATTCTAGAAATAAAATCGACTACCTTTAATCGATACGCCGGCTTCCCTAGTAACCACAACTGCATATAAGGCTCTTCGTATGATTGAAATGGGTAAGATAGCTAGTATCATCCCACTTTGCATCTCAGTGTTCGAAGATTACACCAAACGCGGAAGAAATCTCAGGTGCGATGCATTTCTGGATGAGTATAGTGGTTCTCAATTTCGTTATGGATGAAATGGAATGTAGATACTATCAGTCTTCGGAAAATGTTGGCAGTTTGTAAATCGATTCTCCATCTACTATACTTTGTCTTTATGTTATGAAAAATGGCGTCGACTGAAAGTAATTGCGTAAATTAAAAAGCGGCCGTGCCGTGCAAAGTTGCGTAACAATGTGCGAGTAGGAATTCCTAAAGATAATTCCTGTCAAATTTGCGTTGGAGAACCAACTTAACAATGCCATCGAAAACTGCTGTCTTCCATACAACGACATTCAAATTGTACGCCCATTTCTGAGAAGAGAATGAAAGGCTCACCGTATATGCTCACGCTTGTATTCCCCGAAGGGGTAGGCAGAGGTGTTGTAATCACAACACCCACTTTTCACCGAAGATGATTAAGTGTCAACGTGATAGAAGGTGAGTCCATCGCCGTCCCAGACACTTTACATACGTCATTGAATTACTTCTCAGAAATATGCAGGTTTCCTCACGATGTTTTCCTTCACCGTAAAGCACGTGGTGTGAAATGACTGTACACTGCTCAAACCTTAAGGCCACCACGGCTCCAGAATGAAAGGCAGAGAGTAAATAACGCAATAATCCGGAGAAGGTATCATGATTCCCTTAATGAAACCCTGAAAATAAAATAGCAATGTGATCAGATTTGAAAGTCAATAATTTAGCAAGAAATAGTAATTTTTGTATGCATTACTTTCCCTACATAGAGAACGCTCTATTCACAAACATTTCCTGACATA
Organism: Watsonalla binaria; assembly: GCA_929442735.1. Lineage (NCBI taxonomy): Eukaryota > Metazoa > Arthropoda > Insecta > Lepidoptera > Drepanidae > Watsonalla > Watsonalla binaria. Next base: position 9,056,420 of record OV838932.1, read on the forward strand.
GATAACGATCTATGTCAGGAAATGTTTGTGCAAATTTATCCCAATTACAATATCACGAAATTTAACTGGCGTTCAATAAGGCTAGCTACTATCATCCTACTTTTACTACCAACTTATTCTCAATATTCACAATATTGACAATAATACTCCTGCTACGAAAGCGACGCAAGTTCGAATCCCAGCGGGGCCTCTATCAATGAGTTTTTCTAAGAACTTATGTGCAGTGATTTCACACCACGTGGTTTACGGTGAAGGAAAACATCGCGAGGAAACCTGCATATTCGAGAAGGAATTCAAAGACGTATGTATAGTGCCTGAGACGGCGATGGTCTCACCCTCTGCCACGTTGCTACTTGATCATCCTAAGTGAAATGTGGGTGTTGTTGTTACAACACTAATGCTTACCTTCCTTCAATACCTTCGGGGATCCTTCTGGGATGGCGTGAGCGTACATAATTATTTTTATTCACAATATTATTGAAAAATACCGCAATAAGACCGCACTATATTGACAATATTATTGAGTGTGTTTGGCTAGCCTAAGAGAAGTCTAGAGATCGATAAAATCTAGAATCGATGGGATAAACAAAAAAACGGGAATTAGTTTGCAATGTACATAAGGCTCATATTTCGAACTAAATTGATAATATATTGAACCGTCTGGTATGACCTAAGCTTGCAGAGACAAACTGCATTATAAACGGATTTGTCCTTGCTGTAAGCAAACTTGTTTTCGATGGCGAAGTATTAGAAACCGCTGCTCTTGATACACATTTTATGACGTAAAAATATGAAATTTACAACATAATCGGTTTTTGTATTGTTATTGGAAATCGAATTGTATATACTATAATTGTTTTGGGATGCTTAGGTACTTAGAAATAATAATTAAAATAGCCATAATCCAATATTTCCTCAATGTAGATTTATGTATAAGCTGTAATGTTATTGTATAGAATTATATACATGATGTGTTTACTTATAATTAGTTGTGCATTAAGATAATTATAAACAAAATGTATCTTATAATCATGTAAAGATGTAACAACTGTTAGTAAACCTATTAAATAAATAAATAAAGAAATGAATTTATAATCAACTGTGCTCTGTAAAAAGCTGTGCCCAGATGTTTCACACGCGTAGATTTAGTTTTATATAATATATCCGTTTAAAATTGACAAAGTTTCATACAAACTTTCTTCCCCTATTTTATCCCCTTGGGGGTAGAATTAATCAAAATCCTTTCTTAGCGGATGACTGCGTCATAACATCTACCTGCATACCAAATTTCAGCCCGATCCGTCCAGTGGTTTGGGCTGTGCGTTGATAGATCACTATGTCAGTCAGTCAGTCACCTTTGCGTTATATATATATATATATATATATTTAGAATAGAAATTGATAATAGATATAATTATTTCAATACAAATCAAATATATAAATCATTTTGATTAGAGTTTCGGCTAAGTACTATCAAATCGTCAAAACGACATGATTCTACAGGATTTTACATGCTGCCGTCGGATTCGGAAGGTTGCTTTTACTGAAAAGAACCTGGCAAGAAACTCAGTACTTAAATACTCTTTTTTCAAATATTTTTATAATTTTCAGTAAAACAATAGATTCATGGACACAGTTCACACAGCATTAGCAATAGTCGCATATATTCATATTTTACTCACGCCAATGTTCCCCGATGAGGTAGGGAGTATAATTATGTCATTCTGACGATTTGAAAGTACTTTGTTAAATGTCTAATCAAATAAAGATATTTTGAATTTGAATTTGAAGCCAGGTCCTCGTTCCGCGGTAGAATTTGCTACATCTAGACCAACGAAGCAATAGTTGCAATAGTTGATAATCCTTTAAATTTTCATGATCGTTCAAAAAACACATAGAAAACCCCTTGAAAAATTACAGACTGAAAATTTTAAAAGAGTGTTCAAGAAATTATGAATTATACATACATACATATACTCACGCCTGTATTCCCCGAAGGGGTAGGCAGAGGTGTTGTTATCACAACAACACCCACTTTTCACCGAACTTTTGATTAAGTGCCGACGTGACAGATGGTGAGTCTATCGCCGTCTCAGGCACTATACATACTTTCTTTGAATTACTTCTCAGAAATATGCAGGCTTCCTCACGATGTTTTCCTTCACCGTAAAGCACTTGGTGTGAAATCACCGTACATAAGATTTTTAGAAAAACTCATTGGTACAGGCCCCGCTGGGATTCGAACTTGCGTCGCTTGCGTAGCAGACGACTGCTCAAACCCCAAGGCCACCACGGCTCTTTTATGAATTATGTTTTTGACCTTTGGCCTATTAGATGGGGATTACCTAAACCATGACCTCTTATTGCAATATTATTTCAGTTGTGTGACAGTGGCAGATGTATACACGTCATATACATCTGTCTCATAATAAGAGTAAAACTATCATGGCAATAAGAACCGACGACGATGAATGTCCCTTCTAAGAAATGGTAATTTATAAATCATATTTAAATTAATTGCATATAAACTGAAATAAAATAGCTGTCTTAACAACCTTCGCAGAAATATTTGATAAAAACCTTTTAGTGTGTCCCAAGTGACAGCGGGTGAAATGTTGACGAGATTTAATTAAGGCTTTAGGTTTGCCACGCAAGCGGCGCAAGTTCGAATCCCAGCGGCCTGCACCAATGAGTTTTCTAAAAACTTAACTCCAGATTTCACACCAAGGAAACCTGTGGATAGGTATGAGGAGTAATTCAAAGACGTATGAATAGTGCCTGAGACGGCAATGGACCCTCTGTCACGTTGGCACTTAATCTTCGATGAAAAGTAGGTGTTGTTATTACAATATCTCTGGTTACCTCTTCAGTGACCGTTCTGGGATGGCGTGAGGATCGCCACATTAAGTATCTGGTCACTATAAGCAGCTATTGCAGGGTAAGCAGGAAAAAGTTTGTGATCATTTTGTTGCATAAGATGCTTCATATAACATCAACTTTTCCGGCCGTTTTGAGCATTTCGGTACAAATAGACAGACGGACACACGGACAGGCAAAGATTAAAAAGAAATGTTTTTCAAGTAATTACTTACTTTCAGGAGCGATTGTGAGAGGACTGCTGAGAACAGAAAAAATGGGAAAAGTGGAAGGGAGGCCTTTGCGCAGCAGTGGGACACGACAGGCTATTAACAGTAATAATTACTTAGATTTTGTGAATAGCTGCTAATTTTCAATTACAAAAAGACACGTCAATATTATTTATGTGTATATAGATATGATCCATATTTGTATGAGTACCTGCCGTTGATTCTCTCCGCTAGCAATGACCCCATACCCCAACCTCGGTCACTGCGTAGAGAATGTTCAATTACTGTCCGCAACACAACATGCGATCGTGTGGTATGCGCGCTTCACTTACACACCAATAAATATACACACACTACATTCTACATTCCCTGTTTGTTTAGAATACAGATTTAACTAATCTATTCAGATAAATACAATTTTAGTGTCTGTTAACAGCTTTGCACTTAACGCATATGAAAGGTATATTGGGCAGAGCACGTTAAGCCGTCGGTCCCGGTTGCCAATTTATCATCTTTGGCAGTCGTTACATGTCAGTCCGAGGCCTAAAACAGTGGTTTAACCCAGATCACAGATTTTCCTCGTTAAAGGGGTCGCGAAGGTCAGATGGCAGCCGCTTCGTTTAAAAATCAAGTGATCAGCCACATCGGGTTGAATCAAGTTCCGACCCCAACAGTGTATGGGATAAGGCCAGGGAGATGATAATTCGGCCGATATACAAAAAAAAGGAATTTTTGTATTTTCTTGTCCGTCTGTCTGTTCGTTCCCGCTGATACCGAAAAATACAACTATTTTAACGGGACTTTCACTGGCATATATTGTTCAAGGAGTAAATTAGGCTCGTTATTTATAATTTTAGCTTCGATATACGATATACTCGATATACTCGAATAACCTTTAGCCAGCACAGCGCCTTTACTTTTTCTCCTAGGCACCGTCCTTACTGATCACACAACACAAATGCAAAAACACTATACGCATAGATAGCATTGGTTACTGCTTGATTATGAACTATGGCCTATATACGAACTATATATCAAGCGTAGTTAAATATGCATATATTGAATACTAGCTGTGCTTTTACTAGAGTTTTTTTAGTTGCTATTTAATGTGCGTTTACAATACTTATAAGTACTTTCGTATGCATTCAATAAAAAGCTGTTATTTTAGCATTAGAAACAGATACTTCAATTTTATTTATCTGCTTCGATATAAATGTATAGATTAAATTGAGTCGAATAAAATGTGCTATTTGAAGCAGCAATTTGCTGAAAATCCCTCATATTCCTTACTCGCAAAATTGTGATACATTATTTTTATCTTAAACTAGCTGTGCACCGCGGTTTCACCGGCGTAGACTTTATTGTGTTATACCACGTTCCACGGGCCGGAATAAAAACAGTATCCTATGTCCTTCTCCTGACTCTATACTACCTCCCCACCAATTTTCAGCCAATTTTGAGTTATAAATAGAGTAACTAACACGACTTTCTTTTATATATATATATATATAGATGAGAATAAAATACCCAAGTACCATTTCTAAAACCTCGCCTCAAAAGAATTCCAGATTCAATTTATTGAAATGGCTTCCGAGCGCGTTGTAAAATGTAACTACATATAAACTTTAGTCGTCCAAAAAGGCGTTTTGCTCCCTTTTGAGACGTAAATCACTGAGTTGAGAGCATCGTCATGTTCCGCGTGTACTTTGTAAATATACTTACAATTAACTACCCTCAAATGAGCAACAAATCTTCAGTTTTTTGCTCCACAAACCCACTTTCCACGGCCGCCATTTTGTTTTCGTGGAATGGCACGAACGAACGTTGGAACAAACGGTATGTTGACAGTTGAAGCTTTTTAAAAAATAACCTAATGGATTAACGGTCTTCATAAGTACGATATCGCCGTAACTATAATATTTTATTAACTTATAATTATACTAGAAAGAGAAAGAGATGCATATAAACATATTTATTGATCACTGCACTTTATGGTTGTGAGACGAGGACACTCACGGAAAGAGATAGGGAAAGGCTGCAGGCATTTGAAATGTGGTGCTGGAGAAGGATGGAGGGTATGAGTTGGACAGAGATGATCACAAACGACGAAGTATTGGAAAGGGTAGAAGAAGAAATAATGATAATCTGGAATAGAAAACAGGAGGGGCAAGATAATTCGACACCTATTACGAGATGACGATTTCATTAAAACATCATAGAAGGGAAGATAGAAGGAAAGCGAAGAAGAGGGAGACCCATGGTCTCCCTCTTCTTCGCTAGTTAGTTAGTTGAAAAACAGCTGAAGGAGAAAGTCAGGGTCATGTCGTACAAGGAAGTCAAAGTGTTAGCGGACAATAGAGAGGGTTGGCGATTGCTTCACCGACAAGAGCCTAGCTCTTAAATTTATGAAGATGATGTTGACTCATACTACATGCTACGCAAGCGACGTAAGTTCGAATTTCTCTTTCACCGTAAAGCATGTGTCGTGAAATCACTGCACATAAGTGTTAAGAAAAACTTATTGGGCCCGACCATGAGCTCTTATTGCAATGATAGTTCAGCTGTGTGACAGTGACAGGTGTATACACGTCATATACATCTGTCTCATAATGAGAGTAAAACTATCATGGCAATAAGAGGTTATGGTAAGGCCCCTGTACCAATTAGTTTTTCTAAACACCCATGTTCAATGATTTAACACCAAGTGCTTTACGGCGAAGATAAACATTGTGAAGAAACCTGCAAATGTCTGTGTGATAATTCAAAGACGTATGTATAATGCCTGAGAAGGCAATACTCACCAACAGACATACAACAGACTCACCATCTGCCACGTTGGCACTTAATCAACTTCGGGGAAAAGTGGATGTTGTTATTACAACACCTCTACCTACTCCTTCGGGGAATACAGGAGCATGTGTACATACGGAGATTGTTATTTACCTTTATGTTGATAACTAACTAGCGTCACGCGGTTTTACCCGCGTAATTCTTGTTCTCGTGGGAGTAGTGGGATGAAACAGAGCCTATGTTACTCGTCAATAATGTAGCTAACCATTGCTGAAAGATTTTCTGTATCGGTCCTGTAATTTCTGAGCCTATTCAATACATACAAACATACAATTCTTTCCTCTATATAATATTAGTATGGTTTAATAAGATTGTATGAAAAAAATTGCTAGTTCCAACTACTTTGATTCTAAAAGGTGGCAGAGCGTACATTTAAGCTACTTTCCAGATAACCATTCCTCAGAGCCAAGAAGTTGCAATCCCACAAAGAGCGTCTCAACAGTAGTGAAGTGTAGATTATATTTTATAAAAATATCGACTATCGATTGCGAGACGTAGTATTGTTTGAATATGATGCAGAGGGCAAATTGTTTTATACACAATATTATCACAAATAAAAAAATTCACGACATAATTGCTCTCTATCTTGCTTCCCTACCTGTATATAGGTACATGTCATAGAACAAGAGGTATCCAAATAACACCATGTTCAATAGACTGTTACTGGGAAATTACAGATGGAAAACACTTTGTCCAACTCGAACTTAGGACCTCGTTGGACGACCACTCGACCAACGAGGCAGTTAAATGTTTATTATATGGGACTTAAACAGATCGGGTGATATACAGGCTAACCCTTCTGCTTAAAATATGAATCTACTAACTGCTACAATTCCCCGCGACTTCACCCGCTCGTAATAGTTACTTTGCGATAACACTAACTTTAATCCATGATCGGTCTTAGCGTGATGATATAGCCAACATATAAACAAACAAAATCTTCCGCTTTATATCTAATATATAAAATTTCCATGTCCAATTACCGTGCTCCTCCGAAACGGCTTTACCGATATTTACCAAATTTTATATGCGTATTCAGTAGGTCTGAGAATCGTCCACTATCTATTTTCCATACCCCTAAAAGATAAGAGTGACGACCCCTAAAAAATATATGGCAATACAGCCGGGCACAGCTAGTATTAATATAAAAGTATAGATGATGAGTATGAGTCAGTATTTTTTTTACAGTCTATCGATAAATAGTTAGCTACATCACTAGCTAGCTACAAGAAGCGTGTAACGGGAACTAGATTCACGTCAACACAGTAAAATAGGTAAATCTCTTACAATACACGGGGATCGGAGTGAACTCACCGTTTTGTGTAGCAGTTTACAGTGAAAAATATTCTTTTAATACATCAAGTTGGGAGACGCATGTTACCTCAGAAGGCTAGTTTCCGAACCGGTGGTAAATTCCTCGACATTCATAAGTGCATTACCTGGGCCTAAAGTGAATAATTCATTTTCATTTATCACATACTTCAACTATTAACAAGAAACTGAGCACTTGACACCATTAGACCACCGAACCAGTTAAACTCTTTATACAAAGGAATTAAACATTTGAAAAATGGCTAAAAAAAAGTCCCGAATGCATGGTGTTACGACTTCACAAAAAATCTTCATACACTGCGTCCCGAAGTACTTTGCATATTAGAAAACTCTTCAAAACAGTTTAACAAATTAAGGTAAGCAGATGTGCTGTAACAACAACACCCACATTTCACTAAATAAGATTAAGTGTCATCGTGACAGAGGGTGAGTCCACCGCCGTCTCAGACACTATACATATTTCTTTGAATTACTTCTCAGACATATGCAGGTTTCCTCACGATGTTTTCTTTCACGGCAAACACGTGGGGTAACATTTTTAGAGAAACTCATCGGTGCCGGCCGCTAGGATTCGAACTTGCGTCGCTTACATAGGCGACTGCTCAAATCCCGCGACCAACGTGAAATGTAAACGTCTGCCTATCCCTTTGGGGAATATAGGCGTAAGCATATGTTACATACATAAAATGACTTAACTTACGCATTTAGTATTTTTCCATACAATCAAAACATCCTTCATATACGTAGTCTTCTAAAAACACATAAAAACCAAGGCTAACATCTAAAAGGCCCTATGAATATAATATAAGGGTCATCGGTTTAAATATAATCGATAAACAAACAACAAGTGAGGTAAAAAAACCTGCGTAGTACACGTATGATGCTGATCAAACAAAAATGCGTAAATTGTTTTGAACCACGAGAAGAAGATCTAAGAAGATGAACTTACAGCCATGGGCCTTACAAAAACAAAATAAACACATACTGTTTCCAGTATAAGCGCGTGGCACAGGTGCTATTGCGCATATCATTCGATCAACGAAGTTAAGCAACCCTAACCCTAGCCAGTAATTGGATGGGTGACCGCACGAGTTCCCTCCGTGCCTCGGAGAGCACGTTAAGCCGTCGGTCCCGGTTGCCAATTTATCATTTTTGGCAATCGTTACAGGTCGGTCGGAGGCCTAAAATAGTCTAACAGGTTTAACCCAGATCACAGATTTTCCTTGTTAAAGAGGTTGAGAAGATAAGATGGCAGCCGCTTCGTATAAAAATCAGGTGATCAGCCACATCGGGTTGAATCAAGTGCCGACCCCAACAATGTATGGGATTAAGGCCAGAGAGATGATCATAAGCCATGTTAAGGCACACACGAACGACAGCTTAGGCTTAGCCCGAAGGGGTAGACAGAGGTGTTGTAATCACAACACCCACTTTTCACCGAAGATGATTAAGTGCCAACGTGACAGGTGGTGAGCCCATCGCCGTCTCAGATATTTTACATACGTCATTGAATTACTTCTCAGAAATATGCAGGTTTCCTCACGATGTTATCCTTCACCGTAAAGCACGTGGTGTGAAATCACTGTACATAAGTTTTTTAGAAAAACTCATTGGTACAGGCTTGGCTGGGATTCGAACTTGCGTCGTTTGCGTAGCAGGCGACTGCTCAAACCTCAAGACCACCACAAATTCTTTTATTTATTATATTTGGGACAAATATTAAGGGAACAATCATTGAACGTCATATATAACACTACCTTTAGTTTACTGTCGGTTCGAAATGAAAGCCTGACAGAAGAAGAAACGGCGAAACAAACTCTCCGGTATAAAAAAATATTAAGACGTCCCGCCATCTACCAACTATTTGAAGTGTGGTCTAAAATGGCCACTTTGGGAGAATCATAATGTGATCCGAATATCCATCTTCGAAATGACAAAATGGTCGCTCAGGGGCAATTCATATTATGATTCACGAATGATTAATAAATCACTTTGCTATGAAGATTCCTTAAATGGTGCACGAAATATGAATTGCTTTTGTGACAAATGGCATCATAAAAAGTTAGTTAGGTACTAAAAAATATAGTAACCATCCGTGAATCATAGTCATATGAATTGCACCTAAGTAATTTTGTCATTTCAATGAAGAATCATATTCGGATCACATTAAGATTCTCCTAAAGTGACCTTTTTAGACCCACTGTTCTAAACGTAATCGTTTTTTTATCGATCGAAAGATTTTAAAGTTTCAATATAAGTCATAAAGTATTCGTATAGTTCGCACTATCGGTCAGGCGACCGGAGTAGCGAACGCGTGTCACGACCATTTATAAACAAAATCGTTTTTTTTTCTTGTTTAAAAAAAAAAGAAGTGTCAATTTCAAAAATGGATCCGGAAAGAAAACAAACGAATGAAGTGTCTGTGGACGATATTCTCACAATATTAGGACCTTTCGGAAAATTTAATGTCTATACATTTATTTTGATTCTGTTTCCTGTTCTCATGGCGGGAATGTATTCATCTGTGTACAATTTTGAAGTTATGGATTTGAGTTACAGGTGAGTACTTACTTTATATACTATAGTTGTCCTTTCTTAAAAAAAATATCGCTGAAAATAATTCGGGGAAGCGTAAGCGCATTCAACGATTTTTACCATTAGAAAAATAATATATATGTATTATACAAATATATATAATATACTTTTTTGAACTAACTTTTTTGTACTAACTCGGGTGAATCGAAAGTATTTCAACTACTTGCTTAGTCCCAATACTTCAATAATTTACTTTAGAGATGAATACTTAAATACTAATATTAGAAATGCGAAAGTAACTCTGTCTGTCTGTTACGCTTTCCCGCTTAAACCTCTCAACCGATTTTGATGAAATTTGGCACAGACAATCTTTAGACCCTGAGAAAGGACATAGGCTACATAATACTTTTATTGCGAAAAAAGTATTATATAGAACTAAATCTACGCGGGTGAAACCGCGGGGCACAGCTATTACTACAATAATTCGCACTAAGTACTAGGTATACCATAATAATAGAACCAAAGAAATACATATATTTTTCATTATTTGCACTTGAATACGTTCTACGTACGTTTTATACAATTTAAAAATAAACTCAAACTCAAACTCAAAATATCTTTATTTGATTAGACTTCTTACAAAGTACTTTCAAATCGTCAGAAGGACACAAAATACATTATACATGATTATAAATGTTACCACCGGGTTCGGAAGGTAGCTTTTGTTGAGAAGAACCCGGCAAGAAACTCAACAATTACTCTTTTAAAAAAATATATATTATACAATGTTTTTGGTTACAGTATTTATATCTCATGAATATAAGCCCATGGGACACAGCACAAATGCTCAATTGTCAAATATAATAACTAAAATATTACAAATATTTGTGAGCATGGCAAATTCCAGCCAGTCAAAGCAAAGATCAAACTAAGATTAATTAATTGTAGCAAAAGTACAGTGCCAATGGGATTATATACAATAATTTTTCGACAAAGATACATCCCAGGGTTCCTTATCACAAATATAATCACTTACAGTATAATATCCTTTTTTGAGCAAAACTGCTTTGATGGTCTCTTTAAATTTATTGAAGGGCAAGTTTACAATTTCTGTTGGTAATTTATTATAGAAGCGTGTGCACTGTCCTAAAAATGAGCCATGTACTTTCTGTAAGCGATGCGCAGGCACTACAATTTTGTTTTTGTGCCTTGTGTTTATGTTATGCACATCACATTTTTTTTGAAACGATCCAATGTTTTGATGCACAAATAATAAGTTAGCTAAAATATACTGTGAGGCCACTGTCAAAATTCCAATTGATTTAAATTTTTCCCTTAACGAATCTCGGGGTCCCAAATTATAAATTGATCGTATAGCCCTTTTCTGTAATGTGAATATATTCTCTATATCAGCAGCTTTGCCCCAAATTAAAATAGCATAGGACATAACACTATGAAAATAACAAAAATATACAAGTCGAGCTGTTTCTATGTCTGTATACTGTCTAACTTTACGAATTGCATAAGCCGCGGAGCTGAGTTTTCCTGATAACTTGGATATATGTGGGCTCCACTGAAGTTTGTTATCAAGGGTTATACCTAGAAATACTACTGACTCTACGATATCCAAAGTTTCACCATTTACCATGACCTTTGTATCAACAGGTTTGACGTTTGGTAAAGTGAATTTAATACATTTAGTTTTTTGTGTTTAAACATTTTCCCTTCCGAATAACTTTCATAACATTGTAATTTTTTGTCAAAATAATCAATTATTGCTAATTAACAAATACCACGGTGTGAAATTGCAGACTAAAATTGGATTGACCCGACGTGACGTCACCAAACCTTTGTTAAAACATTGCTTAAAGCATTTAACTCCGGAGCTAATCTATATATACAAAAGAAAGTCGTGTTAGTTACACTATTTATAACTCAAAAATTACTGAACCAATTAAATTAGCTCAAAATTGGTGGGGAGGTAGCGTAGAACCAGGATAAAGCCATAGGATTTATTATCCGCTCCCGTAGAATGTGACATAAAAATTGGTATGTTTTACCAATTTAATAATAAATAAATAGGTTGTACCGACCCGTTAAAACGAATTAAAAAATTCTCTGTCCGTTCTTGGTGTCCAACATACATACATATGCTCACGCCTGTATTCCCCGAAGGGGTAGGCAGAGGTGTTGTTATCACAACACCCACTTTTCACCGAATTTGATTAAGTGCCAACGTGACAGATGGTGAGTCTATCGCCGTCTCAGGCACTTTACATACGTCTTTGAATTACTTCTCAGAAATATGCAGGTTTCCTCACGATGTTTTCCTTCACCGTAAAGCATGTGGTGTGAAATCACTGTATATAAGACCGACACGTTAATACGTATTTAAAATTCTCTGTCCGTTCTTGGTGTCCAAGTTATCTAAAAACCGAATTTCAGCAAAATGTGTACAGTGCACTGTAAAATGTAACAAACAAACATAAATACGAATAATATGTATTAACGTCAATTGTATTGTCAACAAAGTAAGTTCAATAGGTTAATAACATTGTTGTAGCTGCGTCAACATACTTAGAAATGATGTAAAATAATTATTTCTAAATATGTTAATAATTGCTTTTATATTATTCGTATAATAATAATCATTATTGCTAATTATTAAAATAAATATTATTATAAAACAGTATTGTTTCATAACAATATTACTTACATATTACCTTCTATTTATTAATCAATCACTCACTAATTACGGAAATAAACAAATGTTCAAAACGATGTTTTCCAAAAATGTAACCTAGCTAGATACATTTTTTGTCACCGAAACCCCCTAAGAAAATCTTTGGGGCCGTTTCCGAGATCCAGATTCTATAGATACATATATACAAGAATTGCTCGTTTAAAGGTATGAAATAATGGAAACTTACACAAAGCTCAAGCTTTTTGACAAATCGATTAATTTTGATTGAAGAAAAATCGATTTTATTTAATCGATTATTTTCCATTAAACTCACATCCTTCATGGAGGAGATGAGTACGAGTGGAGTCGCTGTGCTGATAATAGTTTCATGATATTAGCACAGAGACACTCTGGATGTTTCAATCATTCATAGGCTGCAGTAGCTGCTGCCATCAGACAGGCTGTAGGCTTGTTGGTCGCTTTAGTAAAAAAAATCAATAATATTTCTTGGCAAACCAGCTTGCAGGGTTTTCATGCTAACACCGTGCAATCTATATCTATACTGATAAATAAATTTGAAGGGTCTGTTTGTAATTCCAATTTCCTTTTCATGAAATGCATATGGAAGTATGTAGGGTGCCGATTTATTAAATTTTTTATATTTCTCGGTCTTTCAGTCTGTCCCTCTGTCTGTTTGTTCCGGCTAATCTCCGAAACGGCTGGACCGATTTTAACAGGACTTTCACTGGCAGACAGCTACTTAGGCTACTTAGGCTACTGTTATTTAAAAAAACATAGTCCCGCGGGTCACCCATGAAATTAACTTTACGCGGGTGAAACCGTGGGGCATAGCTAGTTAATCAATATTATCTTGACATCAGGACACGTAGGCGTAAGGCAGCAGGCACACTTATGAACGAATTCTGTTTGTAAACGTATCGTGTATCGGACACCGATATTGTATGAAGTTGTATTCATAGGACACTCGATCATATACGGGTACGTTTACTTCCTTCATGCACGTTCTGTTCAATGAATTAGTCATCACGTACATAACAACACAGCCTCGTTACTGTAGTTATATTATAAGAGAGGTCAAATTGAGGTATCAGCAGGTAGTGTTGCAGCGTTTCTCCACTCACTACACAGATGGCGCTGCTCGCTAACAATTGCAAAGTTTGAGTACAAATACACGAGAACCTAAATCGCGCAATAAGAGTTTACGAGCGCATTGCAATATATCATATACAAGTCTCCAACTATAACAGTTGAAGCCCAGGCATCCACCGTGCTGGTTGATCTTCCCTTTGTTGGGGACTGTACCTTCACTTTAAAGAACATAGGGGAACATTGGTAGACAGAGTAGTGCTTATATTAAAATAAACACTCACATTTCGCCAGTTACGCTCAAATCCCACGTTAAAGGGGCAAGTCTATTAACTGGGCACTAATCCAAACTCCAGCCTGCTAGGAATTTACAGATGGTAAAATCGGGCTCAGGACCGACCAACAATGGAGTCAGGTCAAAGAACTTCGCAGCCATGTAATTTCTGCCTTCTGTATTATGATCCTGCGTTAAGTAAGGTTACCGGGCTCCATGGAACTAGGTGTGCAGCAGAGGTGCTGTGCTAGCCATGTTGGGAATTTTTTGTTTAATATTGACATAGCGATTGCATTATTTGTTATATTTTCCAAATGTCAATTGGCGCTCGTTAATTACCGTCAGACATCATCACCGTGAAAAGGTACGGTGACAAAACGAAAGAAATATTTATTCACTATGAAGTTCTTCACGAGAGCCGTGGTGGCCTTGAGGTTTGAGCAGTAGCCTGCTACATAAGCGACGCAAGTTCGAATCCCAGCGGGGCCTATACTAATGAGTTTTTCTAAAAAAACTTAAGTATGTGCAGTGATTTCACACCACGTGCTTTACGGTGAAGGAAAACATCGTGAGGAGACCTGCATATGTCTGAGAAGTAATTCAATGACGTATGTATAGTGCCTGAGACGGCGATGGACTCACCCTCTGTCACTTTGGCACTTAATAATATTCGGTGAAATGTGGGTGTTGTTACAACACCTCTGCTTACCCCTTCGGGGACCCTTCTGGGATGGCATGCGCATTTTTGTTGCATGCAAGTGAAGAACTAAAAATAATAAATTATTTTTAGTTCTCTTATATATAAGTTCTGACAACTTTAACGCCTCAATTTGGGTCAGTAGTGATATTCTACTGCGTTTTAAATATGTATAATAATAATTGCACTGCAACTGTTTTTCATCCCTTACTTGCCAACACAGCAAACAAGCAAGGGCGCACCTACTCGTATTCTATACTAATATTTTAGAGTGGTTACATTGTTTATACAAGGACAGCAAACAAGCACACAACGCAACCTACAAACTGGTCTAAGTTCTACTATATGATAAGTATTTTTCCTGTTTATTAGTGAGTTCGAAGGTTGCCAATTTATCATCTTTGGCAATCGTTACAGGTCAGTCGGCGGCCTAAAATAGTCTGACAACTAGTTTAACCCAGATCACAGATTTTCCTCGTTAAAGGGGTTGCGAAGGTCAGATGGGCAGTCGCTTCGTATAAAAATCAGGTGATCTGCCACATCGGGTTGAATCAAGTGCCGACCCCAACATTGTATGGGATAAGGGCAGGGCGATGATTAGTGAGTTCGAAACTAGAATGTTTAACCCTACTAAATCTTACACCTTTAAACGAGCAATTCTTGTATATATATGTTGTGTGTAGAGGGTTTCAGGGGTAAAAAAAATATCTAGCTAGGTTTCATTTTTGGAAAGCATCGTTTTCACCATGTTTTCAGGCACTGAAAAACTCATACAATATCTTTACATTACGACAACAAATTTCGTCAAGTCATGGTAGCTCAGACGTGAGGCTTCCAGCCTACGGGGCGATAACGAAACTAGAGTACCCCGTTCGAGACTGACGTTCACCAGTTAGATTTCTTTTTTTTTTCAACATACATACATTATGCTCACGTCTCTATCCCATGGGGGTAGGCAGAGACTACCGTTTGCCATATCTTAAATATCAAGTTCTTACTTTTGTGTGAAAAAGAAACCGAGCACAGCTCAACCAGGTTCTTGTACACTTATAAGAAATAACTGGCAACTGTAATGTTTGCGTTTGTTTGTCGCTCAAGCGGATAGACGTTAAATTTAATTCACCCATTAGTTATTTATCACAAAAAATACAGGCAAAACTGCGGAATACACCTACTAAAATTATAAGCTATCTGCAATCCATAATTGTCGATAGAGATAGCCGAGTGAAAAATATATAGCAGTCATTATCAGGAATTTAAGAGTAACTCTTGACGGTGTAACCAATGCATTTCTTTCCATTCGTCTCTGTCCAGTGCCATCTCTTTGACCTCCTTATACGTCATGACAGACACCTTTTCCTCAATTTGTCTCATGTATGTTATGTTGTCCCTTGGTCTTCCTCTCCCTCTCTTCCCTTCTACCTTTCCTTCTATTATATTTTTAAAGACGCTTTCATGTCGCACAAGGTGCCCAATCATTTTTCTCCTTTGATTTTGGATTGTTCTCCATAGTATTATGTGTACTAAACATTATCAAGGAAAACAGAATATAGCTAAAATTTCTGATCAGCTTATCAGGAGAAGGTATACTGTAAGGTATGTGAGGTATCCTGAGCTCACTGGGACAGTACCTCCTTTCCCGGGAATTCCGAACGGGAGTTCTAGACTTCTTAAACTCTTTTGTTTGAGATTTATTCGTCCTAAGCGGCAGCGGAATAACGCTTCTATTGTCATTGAGAAACTCGTAGATGAAAAAATCGTACCAGTTCGTGTCACTATCCGGCCCTTTATCTCCTCAATCTTTGCAAAAACGTCCGTTACTCTATTGCTTTTGCAGTTACCAATACAATATGATATCTACTATGCCAATATTATGAAAAGAGGTTAGTTATATAGGCCTTAAAATATATTTCACCTATAGAAGCTACATTATCCTCTAGTCATAGAGTTATATAGGATTTGTTAACAAACTTGACAGGCTTATTAACAAAAACGACATCGGATTTAATAATAATTACTGAGGGGGAAATCGGTACCACGAACATCTTTGTATCCTTAAAAGTAATGAGGACCTCTCCCGCTGTCCCATTTTCCTCTTAAAAATAATCTATTCAGATAAATAACATTGACGTGTCTGTTTGTAATTAAAATAAAACAGCTTTTCACTAAATGCATATGAAAGTATTTACGGTACAGCGCTAGCAAAACTAATTCTCAATTTTTTTCTCTGACTGTCTGTTTGGTCCGGGTAATCTCTGAAACGACTGGACCGATTTCAACGGGACTTTCACTGGCAGAAAGCTAATATTACAAGGAGTAAAATACTGCTACTTTTATTAAAAAAATACATTTAGGGTTCCGCGAGAATGAAATTCAATCTGCGAGAGTGAAACCGCAGGGCACAGTTAGTTATTAATATAAAAAAACATCAAAATCATCAATGTTTTGCTAACTCTTTACAAATCTTTGAAGGACCTGGACAGAAAATATCTAGTTTATAAATAGCATTCATGGATGGCCTTAGAGATATTGTGATTCAATATAATTAGACATATTTAAGGAAGTCGTTGGACCGGAGCATGAATCTTTGTAAGTATTTATAAATATATTGAGTGGTTCTCACCTCACACGTATTAAACATTATCTTATCACCAAACGTGATGTATTACCAATTCTTATTATAATGTTACTTAAGTAATATATTATATCACAAATCCTTTATCGATTTTACGTTTATCTAGTTACTTACTCGAATTTATTCGATTCGGTTTACTTATGAAATTTTACGCTCACATGCACATCTTAGATTTCGACCGAGGTGATTTTTATTAACTTCAAACTTTTTTTTGTTTTTCTGTGTGTTTGCGGATAACTTCGTCGTTCATGAACCAATTTTGATTATTCTTTTTTTGCTGTAAAGAAGATATTCCGAATGTCATTCAAATTCAAATTCAAATTCAAAAATATCTTTATTCGATCTTTAACAAAGTACTTTCAAATCGTCCGAAATACATGCTAATGCCAGGTTCGGAAATTTGCTTTTACTGAGAAGAAAGAACCTGGAAAGAAACTCAGTAAATACTCTTTTAAAAAAAAAATTTAGAGCTTTGAGTAATACAATAAAAATCATAAAAAATATATATAAGCCCATGGACACAGTTCCAGCACAAAAGTCGATATAAAAAATAATAATTAAAACTAAAGATAAGTACTACGCATAATTGTCTAGCTTGAGATGACCAGCCCCCACTAGCAGCACCTGTTCACAAGTATGACAAGAATGCCAGCCATGGTAATGAAACCAGGATCTGATTATGGAATCCCAGAGAAATCGAGGGGAACTTTCGAAAATCGGACGGCTAGTGCGATTGTTAACTTTTTTATGAAGTCTGTGAAGGTAATGCTATTTAATGTAGGTCTAGAGTCGATCTGATGACAGAGCTGAAAGAAAGTCGTGGAAACTCCTGAACGATGTATTACTAGTGTTTGGGTTTGATTAATTTGTATTAAGAAGAACTTTACACCCAGATAACATTTTGTAAAAATCACTGAAAAGTTTGAAAAAAAAATTGCTTATATAAAAAGGAAACCGCATTAAAAGGAGATAAGTTAAATAAATTACTCACATTACTTTTTAAGTTGGTGCCAAATGTAACATCAAACTCGGTATCAAATACCATTTCTTTTTTTGGAGGCAATTTCCTGATTTAAGGATTTCCATTTTTTCTTTGAGATACCGAACCCAAATAACTTTCAAACGTAGTCTCGGTACGCCAAAGAAATGGAATATTCCCTTAACTCTTTTAGGCTAGAATTTTAACATACACAAACCTTTTTTTTTTGTTGACGAGGGGAAACCTTCAAAAGGTCCCCGACTGCCCTGGGAGAAGCAGGTCGGGGTAAGTGGGATTCTTACCGCACTAAAACCCCCCCGGTGGCCATCCGGGTACTCTGATAGAACGCACCGGTGTCCCCCCACATTTTGCCGGGGCAGCTGTGACGCCGCCCCTGGAGACCTCGCTGTGCAAGGCTGCCACCTTCCCGGGCCCGCGGCTTGGTGGTCAAAGCTCCCACCCCGACCACCGCCAGCAGGCCCTCCGACCCCCTTATATTCTTAGACCCTGGCTATTGGGTGGAACATACACAAACCTATTGCAACATAGCGACGAATCCTACTTATGTTTTCAATAAACTATGTAAATAACAAAGGATTGCTGTAAACAAATACAATAATTACGTGCGAACAAGCCGTTCCATCACTGCATAAGGTCATATCACTGTACGAAACGTTATTTACTAAGAAAATTTTAACAATTTCAAAACCTTTAGAAATTGTTTCCCTTCAAAATAATAATATTCAGTTAGTAGCACCAAACAAGACACACCCACTTATTTTATACAAGCCCTTCCCCGCGGTTTTACCCGCCTAGAGTTAATTTCATAGGTGACCCGCAGAACCCTAACTTTTATTTAAATAAAAGTTAACCCTTGTAATATTACCTATCTGCCAGTGAAAGTCACGTTAAAATCGGTCCAGCCGTTTAAGAGATTAGCCTTATTAGAACAAACAGACAGACAGATAGATATTTTTTTTTTATGTTAGTGCCGTACTTATACTGTACGTATAGTTTCATATGCATTAAGTGAAAAGCTATTATTTTAGAATTACAAACGGACACTTCAAATGTATTCATCTGTATATTTTATATATGTGTAAATACTTTTTATTTAGATTTCCGTGGGTTTATATAAAAACTAAATTCTAAACACACGAGAAAAACCACTAAAGCACGGCGAAAGATAGGATTCGTGTTCACATTCAAAAATAAAACGATCTTCTATTGCTATCATTATTATGTCATAGGTAATATGATAATTATATTATAGTTATATGTGTTACGATCGTAACAATGGAATATAAAATATAGAGGTACACACCACACCACATCCATTTTAATACGAGTAACCACAAAATTATCACCGTAAAATTTCAGTATTACATATGCTTCATTTAATCTAATATTACTTCCAATATCACAGGACGGGATGAATTGTTTGTAACTACATTGGCGGATAGCTGATATTAAAGTTAATAACCCTGGAGTCCCATGTATTACACTCTGTTCCGATAAATTATGTCCCGAATTCTTGGTGTTACGTTGAGGCCTTCTCAAAAAATCTTCATACACTGTGTCCCGAAGTATTTAACATATTAGAAATGAGGAGAGGTATAGTCACGAAATAAATTCTTCAAAACAGTTTAATAAATTGCTTATACAGAAAACTCCGTGTTTCGGAGTTTAGCCGGAATAAATAGACAGAGAAACAATTATTTTTATTTTTTTGTAGAGTTTATGATATTGTTAGGGTTACAATTAAGTATAGATGATAAGAATAAAGATACGAATATGAATATGTTATTCAGACTACTGCCCATTTGCTAATACCAAATTTACATTAGGTACCATTAATTTCATAAAATAAATAATTAAATATGCTCACGCCATCCCCGAAGGGGTAACAGAGGTGTTGTAACAACAACACCCACATTTCACCGAATATGATTAAGTGCCAACGTGACGGAGGGTGAGTCCATCGCCGTCTCAGGCATTATACATATGTCTTTGAATTACTCCTCGGACATATGGAGGTTTCCTTACGATGTTTTCTGTCACCGTAAAGCACGTGGTGTGAAATCAGTACACATAAGTTTTTTTGATACAGGCCCCGCTAGGATTCGAACTTGCGTCGCTTGCGCAGCAGGCGACTGCTCAAACCATAAGGCCACCACGGCTCTTTAATAGTTTCACCTTATTTTAATTTCTAATCATTCGATTAATAATCGTTTTTTTCCTCAGATGTTCAGTACCAGAATGCGATGAAGATGTATCAAAGTTAAACTTCTCGATACCACACGATTCGGATGGCTCGCCGTACAAGTGCGTACGATACGCGCCCTTCAACAACCTTACATTAGACAATCGAACCAATACGTACTGCGCACCGCACTACTTTGACACTTCCACGGAGATTGAGTGCGATTCCTATGTGTATTCGGAAGGAAACTCTATTGTTAAAGAGGTAAGACTAAAATTTTAAGTGCCTTTTATTTCATATCGTAAGTAAGCATTGAGGTAATGGAAGCAATTTGAAAAATCTCGGTTTTTAATCTCATATATAAAATTCTCGTGTCACACACGTTTTCGTTGCCACACTCCTCCGAAACGGCTGGACCGATTTGTATGAAATTTTGTGTGCAGATCGGGTAGGTCTGAGAAATGTTAGGGGTAGTCCACCCCAAAAAAAAATGCCAATACAACGTATGCCGGGCATAGCTAGTATTTAATAATTTGAACAAACAATAGTAAAACAAATTCTAAAATGTTTAAGAGAAATTCTATAGCCTTTATGATATTTTTAACATCTATACAATTAATAAAATTTAAGTGTCTGTTTGTAATTCCTAAATAGCTAAATCACTAAATACATATGAAAAGTATATGCATTACTAAAATAAAATAAAAACAAATTTTCTAAATTTTTCTCTGTCCGTCTGTCTGTCTGTTCCCGGTAACCTCTGAACGGCTGGACCGATTTTAACGGGACTTTGACTACGATATTTCGATTGTTTTTTACCATCATTGTTTAAAGCAAAGCGTATTAAGAACTTTTGCTAAGAAGACCTTAATACGTGCTACTTGTTTAAACATCAGCACTGTTATAATGCTACCGCCAACTTTATTAAGCAAAAAATCTAAATTCATTGTAATTCTGCTACAATAATCATCATAGTTATATTTCCAGTATATTATTAAAAGCAGACCCATTAAGATGACAAATTGTAGGTGTTGCGAAAATAATTATTTCGCTCGCTTGCTCAACATAATAGTTTTATCACTTTACATAAATCCCCCGTACATGATGTGCGCACCATTATGTATGATGCTAAAATTTGTTTATAAATAGTTCAAACAAAACGTAGTATAGAAAAAACCGGCTTTTCATTGTGTTCTAAAGGTGCACTCTTTACTTGACATTTCTTTCATATATAATTTTAACAAAACAAATGGAAGCATTTGAATATTTTACGAATCGGTCGGAGGCCAAAAATAATCTGATAACTGGTATAACCCAGATCACAGATTCTCCTCGTGAAAGGGGGTACGAAGGTCAGATGGCAGTCGCTTCGTATAAAAATCAGGTGATTAGCCACATCGGGTTGAATCAAGTGCCGACCCGAACAATGTATGGGATAAGGCCAGGGAGATGATGATGTAATAGTGGTCGGGCCTTTTGCCATAATCCAGAAGCTGCTACTGGAAATTACAAGTGGAAAAATCCAATAACAACAATTTTTGAACTCATCCCCACTGAACTTCAACCACTTTTAACACGGTATTTTTTATAATCTGTGTTGATGCCTGCGACTTTGGCCTTTTCCGTTGCCGATACATTACTAATATATCGGGAATAGCTAGGATCCTCAATCCCCACTCCAAAAATACACAACACTTCTAATTCGTCGTAACTCCTATTAATCTACCGTGTGTCATGTAGTATAACGAAATTAAAAAAAATGTCCCCACCAAATCCAATGTTACCATGATTTAAAGTTTGGCCATTGTATAGGTGTTGCTAATGTGCGCTTATCGCGGCGTGAATAATGCTGAATTGCACGGTAGATCCGCTTTTACGTAAATTCTGATTCACTTTCAGAAAAACGTGCGCGTTTGCCTTTGTAGTATACATTCGTGACGAATATGAGGTACTCAGCAGATTTTAGCCAAAGGTTGATAATACAATCCGGCTGCTGATAAGCAGTTTATAAACAACTAGCGGACGTCACGCGGTTTCACCCACGTAGTTCTAGTTCCCGTGGGAGTACGGGGATTAAATATAGCCTATGTTACTCAGGGTGAATGAAGCTTTTCAATTGTCAAAGAATTATTGGAATCGGCACAGTAGGTTTTGAGTTTATTCATTAGAAACATACACACAAAAAAAAAAACCTCTTTATTATAGTAGTGTAGAAAGACAGATGGCAGTAGCTTTGTGTAAAAATCAGATGGTCAGGTGCATCGGGTTGAATCAATTGCCGACCCTGACAATACATATAGGGGAGATCCCTCTCCCGATGATGAACATTTGTACAATTTCAATGTTTTATTCTCATACTAGCTGTGTCTTGCGGTTATACCCGTATAATATTAACAATAGAATTAAAAGTAAGCTACGTTACTTTATCTTAATTCCTGTTAAAATCGGTTCAGCCGATAAACAGATATTTTTTTTATTAGTCAACAGTGATATTCCAACTGTCATGTGAATTATTTGAAAACCTGTACATTTTAAATTACAAACAGACACTTGAATGTTACTGTGTTATATCAACCACGGCGTCAAAGCCGACCCCTATGATGATCGATCGACGACCTGACCGATCATGATAAAATTTGCTTTATTTTAATTTATTTCCAGTTCAATCTCGCCTGTCAAGACTGGAAGCGTTCTCTGGTCGGCACTGTCCACAACGCAGGATTCTTCATATCCATCCCTCTGACTGGCTTCATATCAGACAAGTACGGGCGAAGGCCAGCGGTGGTGTTCGCGGCTGTCTCTAACGGAGTGTTCGGCCTCATTCGGGCCCTGTCGGTTGATTACAACATGTTCGTTGTATTTGAATTCCTCGAGCCAGCGTTTGGAGGCGGGGTATACACCGCATGCTTTGTACTTGGTAAGTTAATGTTGTACACTACCTGGGGGCCCACCAGCTCGTTAACTATAACAGTGACGTCTTACTAACGTCTTAGCTTTGCTTAATTCTTGTATCACAAAATTACACGACAATTCTTAATACACTCTTTGGCAGGCTCCCTAATAGCCCCAAATGCGTCTGCGCAGAATATGACTTTAGGATTCACACAATATCTTTATAAATGATTGTGTAATGATGATGTATAAGCTATATTATTGTTAACTTTCATTGAAATCCATTCCGTAGTTTATGCGTGATAGAGTAACAAACATACACCCATACATACATTCTTACAAATTTCGTGTTTATAATATTTCACACACAACCGTACCCCATCTGATAGTAAGCAGCTAAAACAATAAATATGAAAATTGCTTTGTACTGCGGAATAAGAGATCCTGGGTTGGACAGTGTTATTGGGTTTTTCCACTTCAGACATTGTCCATTTGGAGACTAGATTAGTGGTCGGTGAATGGCAATAAGCTCGCCCTCTATTACATATCTATACATCTCTACGTCTATAGCTATTCTATACATTAGATATTTTATACATTTAAGTATACAGATTAATAAAATTGAAGTGTCTGTTTGTAATTCCAAAATAACAGCTATTCACTAAAGGTAAAACAAAACTGATTATACATATGCTAATATTAGAAAAAGTAACTTAGGATACCTTTACGTTAAAAAAAGTTAGGGTTCCGCTTGTCACCTATGAAATTAATTAAGCACGAAGTAAGTGAAAGCACAGGCCATTGTTATAAAGAATAGAATTACTGTGTCAACGCGAAAGACAGTGCCTCCTATCCAAATGTATTTACTGTTGTGAGTTTGATCTCAACGAGAAAGAAGTCGCAAGGAAGCTAGTTAAAACCTAAATAGAAATATAGTGAACATTTATACTATACGTTTAACTTTTAAATAACGACAAAAAGCAATCACTTTTGAAACAAAAACAAAACAATAGAAAATACTTAGATAAGAATATATCACAAAAACTTTCGCGTAACTCGTTTAAATAAATAACCTCTCTCACCTAATTACCTTACGCTTAAATTTAACTTTCAAATAAAAAAGAAAAATGATAAAAAATATAGTACTTTACGTCAGAATAAGAAGGAAAACGCCAATGATATTGTATACAACTTAAGAAGCAGATAAATCACAAATCCTTTTTATAAAAACAATACAACAGGTGAAACCTTCAGGGAAATAATACTCGCCCTTTAGAAACTACTTAGATAAATTATACATTTATGGTTAAGATCGAAGTTTCTGTGTTGATCTATTAAATGTGATACATACATATGCTTACGTCTGCATTCCCGAAGGAATAAGTCGAGGTGTTGTGATAACAACATTCACTTTACACCGGAGATGATAAAGTACTAACCTGAGAGATGGTGATTCTTTCGCCGTCTCGGGCACTACACGTACGTCTTTGAATTACTTCTCAGACATATGCTGTTTTCCTCAAGATCTTATCCTTCACCTGCGCATAAGTTTTTAAAAGCTCACTGGTACAGGCCCTGCTGGAAAATGAACTTGCGTCGCTTGCGTAGCAAGGGGCTGCTTAAACCCCACGGCCACCACAGCTCTAAATCTGATATTTTTTTATTTCTATATACTCCGGTAATAGACACGAACTAATGAGGTCATGGCATTATATTTTGTCAAGTTGATACAAAAATTTAACAATTCTGGTAGAAATACAGGCGTGAGCACATTGCCTAAGATGACGATCGACTTCATCATCTGTCACGTTATTATCGTCTAATCATATTCGGTTAAAAGTGGGTGCTATAACACCTCTGCTTACCCCTTCAGGAACCCTTCTGAGAAGTCCTGATCTTATGTATGTCTGATTGAAAATGTGTCGCAAAAGCGGTGCTTATCAGAACCTTAAGCTATATTCCAATATATCTATCTAGATGTTGTAGTTATGCGATATAGCGGAAGTTTTCTAGTAATAGGAAAGGATATACATAAATCATCGTATGGACAGGTCGGCACAATTAATATACATCAGTTATACTTAAACTATTACATGACGTATGAGGAAATTGCGCTATAAATATTGAAAAAACCTAGGCTTGTCAAGTTGTAAGACGTATCTTGGAGGATAGAGGCATCTAGAACCGCGGTACCAGTCGGCTGATAGCATTTTTCAATCGCTCGACTGGAACCACATATCTAATCAGCTGTAATGTAGAGTGTAATGTCGCGTCGACGTAAACAAAGTTTCGTATGGGCTCAGAATAGTATCAGCTTTAGGCCGACAGATGTCGCTGTTTCGATCCTATACAAATCTGCGTGTACGTCGACGCGGTGACTTGTGATGAAGGCAGTGAAAAACTCGCACTAAGCCCCGAGTAAAAAAATGTTATACAAGGTACAATCTCCCGATTCGGGCAAAGAGGTTTTCCATCTTTAATTTCGCAGTAGTGTCTGTCGTAACGAATGCCTCGTTACTATTTAATCATAGCCTACTTAATGCATATATGAAAGTATTTACGGCACTTTATTAAAAAACAATTTAATTTTTTTCTGTGTCCGTCTGACGGTGTGTCTGTATATATGTTCCGGTCAATCTTTAAATTGGCTGCACCGAGGAATACTGGGACTTTCACTGGATAGCTGATGTTATAAGTAGTAACTTAGGCGACTGTTATCGAAATATGTATAACTCAAAGGTGACTGACTGACTGACATAGTGATTTATGAACGCACAGCCCAAACCACTGGACGGATCGGGCTGAAATTTGGCATGCATGTAGATGTTATGACGTAGGCATCCGTTAAGAAATGATTTTGATGAATTCTACCCGCAAGGGGATAAAATAGGGGATGAAAGTTTAGGCTACTTTTTATAAATAACTTAGGGCATGCTAACGCGGGTGAAACCGCGGAGCACAGCTAGTTATTATTAAATGTTTTAATAATAATATTAACGTTGAATAAATATTAACCTTAAAACTACAGGCGGGTCCCAGTAATTAATAATGGTGTACATATCAACCAAAATTAGCCGGAAATGGGTCCTAAGCAAACGGACCACTAACTTAGTTAACCCTTTGAACTAAGTGCGGAACCGAAATGTTCCGGATTAATATTTACTTTACTATGAATTATTAACACCTCCTTGTTGAATAGTTATATTGTAATTAATATATATTTTGTACGCATCCCTAAACTACCTCGTTTTAACAATATATTTCGCAGTGATAATGTGGTATTTTACTGTCTATATCTATACATACACACGTACATATACATACACTCTCTCAATACATACTCATGGTAACATTAGGTATCTGCCAGTGAACGTCCCATTAAAATCGGTCCAGCCGTTTCAGAGATTACCCGGAATGAACAGACAGACAGGCAGAGAAAATTTTAGAAAATTAGTTTTTTTTAGTCACTTATTTGGGACCAACAGACACTTACATTTTATTTATCTGTATAGATTCAATATAACATTTTCAAAATTAAAATGTACTTTAGTCGACTACACCGTATAGTTATAGTCGACTTGTAGGTTATTTTGTTTAAGAGATTAATATATTGTTATGATAATGCAAAATGGTAAATGATTATTTAACAATACAACTGAAAAGCGACCAAAATTAAAACGTTATAATAAATTCTTCAACCTGTCGTGATAGTTCGAAAGAGCGCAGAGAAATCAGATTTTAACTTTTCACGGTTACGCTCCACGAAGTTACGTCGTCATACAAAAAATACAATAAAATTTGCGAACACTTAATCTGGTTTCAAACTTTTTCTACTTACGACGCTATGAATCACTGTCAGGAGTGAACTGCAAAAAATAACCAATTATTTCTACATTCAATAGCACTTTTTGTTGTGAAGAAAGGTATGGAAAATGACCGTGAAAACATTATGTTAAAACAATATAAGTGAACAGATAATGCCTAATATTTAAACTAACTGTCGTTGGTTAAAACATACATACATACATATGCTCACGCCTGAATCCCATGGGGGTAGACAGAGACCACCGTTTGCCACATGCTACGATCCTAACATACTTCTTTCGCTTCATCCACATTCATGCATCTTTTCATACACTTTCTTCGGTTACGAGTGCTCCGAATTTGACCTTTCTGAAAAATACTATTAATTTGGTCATAGTAGTTCTTCCTTGGACGCCCTCTATCGACACTTCCGGTCACATCTAATATATAAAATTCTCGTGTCATAGTTTTCGTTGCCATACTCCTCCGAAACGGCTTGACCGATTTTGATGAAATTTTTGTGCTTATCCGGTATCTATGAGAATCGGCCAACATCTATTTTTCATCCCCCTAAATGTTAGGGGTAGTCCACCCCAAAAAAAAATGGCAATACAACGTTTGCCGGGCCCAGCTAGTTCGTTCTATAAATTTCTTTCGTTAATCGCCAATTTTCGATGTATCCAAAACCATCTCAACATACTTTTTTCAATTCTGGTCACCACATCATTCTTCAACTTGCAACTGTTTTTCATTCGATCTACAATGTTTGGTTAAAAGTTATCCTAAAAGGTAACCTAAGGACCAGTTAATAAAATACCAATCCCTTCTGAGATGTGAAAATTTACATTCTAAAAATGATTGTATTGAATTTCATCATAGTATTAAACAGGCCTTCGCAAGACCTTCGTAATATTTAAAAGCCTGGTGGCCTTAGGTTTAAGCACTCGCCTGCTACGCAAGCGCCGCTAGTTCGAATCCCAGCGGGACCTGTAATGAGTTTACACATAAGTTTTTAGAAAAACTCATTGTTACAGGCCCCGCTGGGATTCGAACTTGAGCTAGGAAATCAAAGGCTAAATTAATTTCGCACTTACAAAATAACAAGAGTTTTTCAAGATAACTTTGTACTGAATCTGAATCTGAAATTGAATTGAATACTTTGAATAGTTTTTACCAATCACCGGAACAGACAATAACCCTTTAGAATTATATTTGTAAAGAAATCAAAGATTGTTAACAATTCTCTTAACAATGCACTTTATGATGTTGAAGTCAGGAAAAGCTGTTTTTGCGGTTAACCTCTGTTGGGAGTTATATTGCCACATGATAAATTGTCTTATAAGAAAATATGATTTCATAAATGTTTGTTTAATTCAATCTTCAACATCTATATAGATAAATAAACTGAAGTGTCTGTATCTAATTCCAAAGAAACAGCTTTTCACTAAATGCATTATGAAAATATACAACTAATATTAAAAACCCTCTTTCTCTCTGTCTGCCTAATTGTTAGTGCTTATCTCTGAAATGGCTAGACTGATTTTAACGGGGGTTTCACAGGCAGATAGCTGTTATACAAGGAGTAACTCCTCAAAGAGTAAATCGTGAAATCAAGTTTACCGCGGGCACAGCTGGTATAAAATACAATACAAACCTCTTTATTTTATACATTAACGGTATTGTAGCTTGAAAGTATGTATGTGAAATCTTACTACTACACAGGCGAAGTTGCAGGTGCAAGTTAGTACTTCATACTTCCAAAGAACTAAACGCTTTTAAGTTTGTAATTTTATGTGTAGGAGATAATCTTCATTAACTATATATCAAAAATATTAAAAGGAAAGAGAGGAAGACCTAGGATAACATACATGAGACAAGTTAAGAGAAAGGTGTCTGTCATGACTTATAGGGAAGTCAAAGAGATTGCACTGGATAGAAACGAACAGAAGAACAAGAGTCAGAATCTTAAATGTACGTTGATCATGAAACTTCAAGACTACCGATCCTATCGAGAAATTCTTGCACTAATAATTAGAACACACGAATCCACGGTCCGAAGCTAGTATGAAGCAACAAAATTTTGCTATTCTTAGATTTATGGACGTCACCTTCGCTCAACGCTTCGCTGGACGATTGTGACAATTGTATTGTGACTAATTATAGTTTTTGCACACTTCCGGCAATCAGGTTTAGTACACTTTAGTACATAGGAGGCGGTGATGACTGACACTACACTATAAGTTTTTTAGCCCATCATTTCATGGGACATTGGGTGATTGTATTTTTTTGCGGAAAATCGAGATTAAACGCTTTTTAAGAAGATTCATGATAGCAATCTATTATGACATGATCCATTAAATTTGGAGGGCGTCTATGTTTAAAAATTTTAGAGCTCACCATAGAGCTCATGACTTTCTACACCAATCCCCTGAGTTCTATACAACAACCTCTTTTCAAATGATGATCGAGTACCAAATGCCGACAGACATCACACCGTCACAATGAAACCCTTCTCGCAAAAACACCTGGGGGCCTACCATTATCGGTTTCAGAAGAGCGTAGTAAGCACTTCTGAGCTTTGACGTTTCATTTTTGTACCGTAAAATTAAGCGTCAAAGCTAAGAAGTTAAACGATCATATTAGGCCCCTGCTTCTATTGCCTCTATAATGAGTAAATTACTTCTAATATATACAAAACGTAATCAAAATCTTTGTATTCCAGCTCTGGAATTGGTCGTCCCAAAGGGCAGAGTATTCGTCAGTCTTCTCTTCAACACCATGTTCATCATTGGAGGAGTCACAGTGACCATGCTGTTTTGGTGGCTTCAGAACTGGAGATACCTGCTCTTTATCATCTACACTCCCTCCGTCTTCGTCTTCATCTACATGTGGACTATGACCGAAAGCTTCCGATGGTTACTTAGCAAAGGACAATACAATGAAGGCATCAAAGTACTTAGCACATCTGAGAGATACAACAAAGTTAATGTACCAAAAGACCACTATGTACAAGTCGAGAAACTGGCGACTAAACAAAGAGACGAGAGGAAATCCGAGTCTGCTGAGAGGAACCAGTCGAGTTTCAAACAAATTCTCACGTCTGCTATGATTTGGAAGCGACTTTTCATATGCTCTTTCCTTTGGAACTCGTCTACTTTGGTTTACTACGGACTCTCGATCAACGCCATCGAGTTGTCTGGAAACAGTTATCTGAATTACATAGTAGTGCTAGTGATTGAAGCTCCAGCGAATGTGTGTAAGCTGATATGCTTAGACAGGTTTGGAAGGAAGAAAGTTATATCCATAGCCTACTTCCTGACTGGACTTATATTGATCAACTATGGATTTGTTCCAGGTTAGTAGCACTGTTTTAATGTTACTCCGCATTGATATGCTCATGTCTTCCCAGAAGGGTCCCTAAAGGGGTAGACAGAGATGTTATAGCACCCACTTCTGATCTTGCTGTAGAAAAGCTATAATAGTAATAGTTTGCAACATCAATATCGTACTCGCGCGATCACACGTTAATTATTTTGAGAGGAATCGGAACGTTTTTCATTTTTTTATGTTTAGAAACATATTTTATCCCCACTGCTAAAGCGTGTTAAAGAATCTCTGAATCTCTCATCATAACATAAGAAATAGGCAAAAATGTGGCTTCAACGTATAAACGTCTCCAAGGTGAAGGACTGACCCAGACCATATCTCTCACGTATCTTAATGACTTTTCCAAATCGATTTGAACTCCTTTTCAGTTGGCAATTGGTCAATAATACTGTACCTGGGTGGCAAGTTCTTCATCACCCTAGCGTACAATTCCCTCTACGTGTTCGCGGCAGAAGTGTTCCCGACCAACTACAGGACGTCACTGTTGGCTATGTGCTCCACCATCGGCAGGATAGGATCCACAATCGCACCCCAGACGCCTTTATTGGTAAGAACCTCTCTTGTTATTCAGTCTTCTTTCAGCATTTATTCAGTGTATAGGTTCAACCACGAGTTTTAAGTGCTGGCCTTGTATTGGGCAGTAATGCCATGGCATTGTCCTTGCCACTTGTATGGGCGAGCGCGTAAAAATGCATACGCAGTTATTCCCACAATTTTCGATGGGCACTCATTAATCGTGATGGCACCTTAAAATAATTTATATAGCTTGATTCATCACAGGCGGAGAATTGTAACGAATCTCAAGCTTATAAAAATGTCTCCCTATTTAATATGTATAATATCATATACTTACTGCTCTTCTCTGTAAAGTGTTTTAAGTAGCCGACCAAGGAACGCAATGTCAAATCCCAGCTGCATATACTAGTATATATCTGAGAAGAAATACAAAAGGCTTAAGTAAAATAGCGATAGACTCACAATCTGTCACGTTGGCGCTTTTAGCTCTATGCGATGTTAGCGCTATGCGAATTTCTTCTCAGGCATGCAGGTGGCCTCAAGATGCCATATATATCCTTGTCGTCTTAACACCAACTTATGCCACCACAGTACTAGAAGGACGACCTTGACCGCTGGGCAACATCTAATCACTTTTTCATCATAATCTTTTTCTACAGACTCGATACTACGAACACCTCCCAACCCTACTCTTCGGTACGATGGCAGCTTTATCTGGTTTTCTAGTCCTCGTTCTCCCTGAGACTAACAACCTCAAGCTGCCCGACTCCTTGAAGGAAGCCCACGATCAAGACAATCGGGATGTCCAGGAGATGGGAGAAAAAACAGACACAAAAACTAGACTTTGAACATTATGTTTAATACAATAAGGAGCAAAATTGTGAGTTGTGACAGGAACTTTGGAAGTTTAAGAGTGGGTTAGACGGAATAGCTGTACTCAAGCTCATCGCCATTAAATAAATAAAAGAAAGAAAGATAATAGATGTCAAAGCCAAGACTTTGGCGTTGAGTGAGAAATGCGTTGCACCAAAATACGCTGTCAAATTGACAATTTCTACTGTCAGTGTCATTTTTGTCTGTGAATGTTTGCAACTTTAGGGGAATCTAATGGGTTCCTCCACATATTTTTAACAATTTACAAGATATTTTTCTCAACAATCACTTGACATTGGCGGAATAGTTTTACTTAAGCTCATCGCCATTAAATAAATAAAGGAAATGAAAGGCAACTTTAGCAATAGATTTTTTAACTGGAAAGTCAGACATGACGTCATTTGACAATTTTGAAATGTTGCAACAAATTTCTAGTAACTAGTACTTCAACAATTTGTTACATCTAAAGTCAGCAGAAACAACTTTAAACTCTTAGTTTAGTTTTAATTTATAACAATGTATAAATGTATAACGTAGAAAAAATATTATTTTAAGAACAATACATTGATAGCTTTGTATTTTACCACTTACAAGTGCCATCACGAGCTATGAGCGCTGACTTGGATTATGCAGTAATCTTTTTGGGTGAATGAGTCCGTCTTTGCCCGTCTGTATGGCGTGTCGTGAATCAAATACATGCGCAGTGCTCCTACTATTTTCGATCACCGCTCATTACTCGTGCCGACACTTGTGGAGTTGAAATTCCAAGTGGCCAGTTATAATAAGTATCATAACTTGTAAGTATTTATATTATTTTTTTCTAGTTTGAAATATTAAATATTTGGCTGAGCTCCAAAACTAAGGCTTGTGATTTAAAAGTACTTATTTGATGCACGAAAT
Organism: Watsonalla binaria; assembly: GCA_929442735.1. Classification (NCBI taxonomy): domain Eukaryota; kingdom Metazoa; phylum Arthropoda; class Insecta; order Lepidoptera; family Drepanidae; genus Watsonalla; species Watsonalla binaria. The sequence goes on from OV838932.1 coordinate 9,089,173, forward strand.
AATTAATGTTAAATTATACATAAGAATTTATTAGTACATAAGACAGATAAATGAAATTATTTTAATGACTCGGATTAAGATTGCTGAATAATTTTGTAAATAGATCTGGTTACGAGCACGAAGAATGACATAATGATTTAAATAATCAACTTATTTGTGCAATAATATGAGTTACACGGATAAACATAATACCTACCTATTTTTACAATAAAGTACGCACTCACATATTTTTATTTATAGTTTTATTGCATTTTCTAATGACATTTCTTACTTAACACTTTTAAAAAAAAGTCACTGTTTAAATACATATGTAAATGTATGTTACCTTTTACTCTGTGGTGATAAATTATTCCATAAAATTATGTAACAAATCGAACCATTGAGTGACATAGACAAAAAATAAACCGAGTCTTTGACATTTAATTTTTTTATTTTCACTAACTAACAGCCATAACATTGTTATCTATAATTTAAAAATAACACTGGCCGATTAGAAGATCCAAACGAATCCATAACGAGTCACGTTCGAGTTTTAATTTAAAAACTGGATTAAATAAAACTGATGTAGGTATTTAAGGCGGTGTATGCAACGGCGCCATCATTTGCAATTCCTATATCAATATTTTATAGGTTAAGAACAAGTATCTTGAATGCGTAAGTAGTCATTATATAAATATAACATGCGCAGTATCCCCACCTGTCTGGGACCTGTCTATGGTCAGTAACAATAATAGTGCACCTCTCCTGAAACTCGTGCACAGCTTCAAGTTTTGAAAGGGAGAAAATCTCCTTATGCTTCACATCTTATCTTAGATCAAGAGTGTGTTGTTGAATGCTTACCTACATCACCTACCCCTACAATACCATTTCCAGTGTACCTATACATACGTATGCTCACGCCCGTATCCCATGGGGGTAGGCAGAGACCACCGTTTGCCACATGCTCGATCCTTACATACTTCTTTCGCTTCATCTATGTATACATTTATAGATATACTTTATACAGGTATATATAGTTAATAATTGTATTGTGTACCTAAGTAAGTCTGTGAACCATCTCAAAATGACACATAAGCATTATTATTCACTTTGTAAATTAATAAAATATATTAAAAACTTTACTTTAATGCGTAAACATACCTAGTGCGAAAGAAAATGAACGAATGAACGTTTCGATTTTATTTGAACCAATCAAGCGATAAATCTCCGAATTCCCACTCAGCTTTAGTCGTTTAAACATGGAACGCGTCCGTGCATACCCCGCCTTATACTTTTTTTAAAGCGTTTCGTTCCCTTTGCATCTACGGGTGTTCGCAAATTGTAATTATGCGTTTAGAACGTGATCCCATTTCAACGTACGTGACTGAGTGGACTTGAACATTATAAATAAAAATAATGTGGATTTAGTACTTAAACATGCACTCGGTGCTGGGCTAACGGGCTGCTAGTCATTTTGAAGCTTACTTAGGACGCAATATCATTACGCACTAACTGTACTTCGCACTTTCTTCCACACATATTCAATTTCGGATTTTTTATTGAAATTCATAGGTAGGCGGGGGTGCTACTTGACTTAGTTAAGGTAAAGGCACCTATGTTGGACGCGGACCAATCATGGACATTTTTGTTTTTTTTTTCAAAATTAAGGAAACTCGCAGTATTTTTTTCAAATGTCAATACCGATCAGTTGTGCCAGTATTATAGCATCAAATAAATACATTTTTTTTATAATATGTGGTACGGACTCCTGGGAGCGTCAAAAGCTTAAGACTGCTGAACAACGAAGTAAGAACTCATAAAACCTTGTACATTTTATTTCGTCTTAAACTTTGAACAAATCGAATAAGTGCAAATAATTTGCTTTGAAATTACGGGCGTTCGGTCAAAGTGACCCCTACACTTTGACCGAATAGTTTAGGTACCTACCTAATATGTTTTCGTGCAAAAATATGTAATTTTCACATCACCTTTGTGTTGGGATTTGAAGTAAATGAAGTCGTGATTTGCCGGATGAATCTAGGATTTAATTGTATAGGTTTATAAGAACTAACAGTCACAGTGACAGACTCAAGAGTGAGCTAGTACAGGAGGAAGCAAAAGAAAAATACATTCCTCTGACAGGTTAAAACCTTCTTACAGACTAACACTGGCCCTTAAACCAATACAATAAATAAAATAATTAAACAAAGTACAAAGTTACCTACAACAACATTAATTGAGCTAAAAACCTTTTACATTTTTCTCTGATCAATGACTTTGTCAGTATGTCAGCTAACATCTCATTTGTACATAAATATTTAACTAAAATTATTCCATCATTTACCAGCTGTCTGATAAAGTGATGTCGCACATCAATGTGCTTAGTACGTGCATGGAAAAGATTGTTTTTACATAATTTCAATGCAGATTGATTGTCGTTGTAAATAGTAACAATCATTGTATTGCATTGTAGTAATTGCTTTAAGAGCTTGCGAATAAACAGCCCTTCCTTACATGCATCCGACAAGGACATATATTCAGCTTCAGTACTTGACAACGCAATGGTTTTTTGTTTACGGCTTTCCCATGACACAACACTGTTACCAATTTTAAAGACATACCCTGTGTAGGACTTCCGATCTAGGCCATCATTGGCCCAATCAGCATCTGCGTATCCAGTCACGTCTAGACCACTCTTCTGAAAGGTTAAACATAGGTCTGATGTACCCTTCAAGTAGCGTAGAACTCTCTTAGCCGCTTTCCAATGTATTTCTGAAAATGATTCATTAAATTGGCTAAGTTGACTGACAGTATTGGCAATGTCTGGCCGAGTACATACTGCTATGTGCATGAGCGAACCAACCAAACCTCTATAGTCATATTTTATATCCTTTTGACCGCCTCTTGGTAGTTTCAGCCCCGTCTCCATGGGAGTGAATGCATGCTTACAGTCCTCCATTTTATATTTCTCTAATGTCCTTTTTATATAAGCAGATTGATCAAGAGTAAGTTTATTATCTTGTCTACGTAGCCTCATCCCCAATATGTGATGAGCTTCGCCTAAATCTGTTATATCGAATTCTTTCATCAGTCTCTCCTTTATTTGTAGTCTTTGGTGAGAATTTTTCATGGTGAATAAAATAATATCGTCAACATATAGTGCTATAAATGAAAATGTATCTTTGTCTGACTTGTAGTACACACACGGTTCCGCTGACGATCTTTTAAACTCAAGTTTTTCACATAACACTTTATCTATTTTTTCATACCAAGCTTTGGAAGCTTGCTTTAAACCATAGATGGCTTTATGTAACTTGTATACCTTGTTCTTCTGGCCCTTAATCATGAAACCTTCCGGTTGTTCCATAAACACATTCTCTTTGAGGTCACCATTTAAAAAGGCAGTTTTGACATCTAAGTGTTCAACCATCATGTCATACTCAATTGCTATAGCCAGCAAAGAACGAATTGTTGAATACCTAACAACTGGTGAGAAGGTTTCCTCATAGTCTATACCATACTTCTGAGTAAAACCCTTCGCCACCAAGCGTGCCTTGTATCTCAATATCTCATTGTTCAAACCTCGTTTGATTTTAAACACCCATTTACACTTGACAGGCTTCTGTGTATCTTGTCTATCAGTGAGTGTCCAGCATTTATTTTTTATGAATGAACTGTACTCACTGTTCATGGCTTCTTTCTATAGTGCTGCATCTGGCCCTCCCAATGCTTCCTTTACTGTTTGCGGAGTGTCGGAGTCAGTCTCTCGCACCGCAACAGTTGCCGCAGTCATGCTGTCATTGTATTCTGATGATCCAGAGGATGTCTCATCCTCTTCATCTGGAATGTACGTTGGATCGGCAGGATCACTGGCCTCTGAGCTCTCAGAGTCATCTATTGTGGCTGTACTATATCTCTGTGATGTGATAATGTCATCAGATATATTACTTTCCACATTAGACACTTCTGTTGGTAGAGTAGGCGGGTCAGACAGAGTCTCAATGCTCACAGCATTATAATTATCTGTTACCGAATGCTGTGTTGACTCTAGACAGTTATCATGTGACACTATATTTATCATTTCATTTTCCAAGAAACTGACATCACGAGCTTTTACGCATTTTGTTGGGTTTGAGGAATCAATCAGTCGATAACCCTTCGACTCTTCACAATAACCAACAAAAATATACCTCTTGCACTTTGAATCTAATTTAGACTTTCTCTGTATATTCAGTGCATAGGCTGTAGAACCAAAAATACGTAAGTGACCAACTGATACCTTTTTATCACTCCACTTTTCTTCTGGAGTGCTGCCAAGAACAGCCTTAGTTGGACAGCGATTCTTAATGTAGACGGCAGTGTTGACAGCTTCTGCCCAGTACTTGTTCGGCAGGCTTGCATCCTTCAGCATGCACCTTGCCGTCTCCATCACAGTTCTGTTAGCTCGTTCTGCTACTCCATTCTGCTGTAGTGTGTGTGGTATGGTGGTTTCATGTCGAATCCTATTACACTTTAAAAATTTCTGAAAATTTAAATTAATGTATTCACCACCATTGTCACTTCGCAATGCTTTAATACGCTTACTTGTCTGGTTCTCAATTAAGGCTTTGAATTCTTTGAATTTCTCAAATACTTCACTTTTCTGTTTCAAGAAATACACAAATGTCTTTCTGGTAAAATCATCGATGAAAAGTAAAAAGTATTTAGTCCCACTAAATGATGAACACGGCATAGGTCCGCACACATCTGTGTGTACCAGCTCCAGTGTTTCAGTGGCTCTATTAAAAGATTTCTTAGGAAAGGGTAGTCTATTTTTCTTTCCTTCTACACAGGCAATGCAAGGTTTGCAGTCAACACTATTGTAAGAAATTCCAGTAGCCATACCTCGCTTAAGAAGTTCCATACTCCTGCGGTTGAGGTGACCAAGTCGACAATGCCATACCTCCTCCGAGGAGACCATGGCTCCCTCACCTCCAGCAACACCTGTTTTCAATGCTAAATCGACCTGCGGGGAAGCAACTTTAACATCGCTAAATGTTGTGTCAGTGTCAAGCCTGTAAACACCTTCATCTAGCGTAGCAGTTGCCATTACAAACTGATCATTAAGTACATGGCATGTCTGAGAGTTGAAAACAACATTGAAGCCTTTCTTAGTCATGGCACTGACTGACAATAAGTTTGTTGTTAACTTAGGTACAAAGTGTACATCACTAATGTCTCTAATAACACCATTACTTAATTTAACTTGTACAGTACCTCGTCCCGCAGTCAATAGTGTTTCACCGTTTGCCACTTTAACGGTTAAGCTCCTCTCGCTTACAAAACTATTGAACAAGTCTCTATCCCGACACATGTGATTAGACGCACCGCTGTCAATGTACCATTTATCACTTCCAATGTTAGTCGATAGAGCCGTCAAAAGAGACGTGTGGTCTTCCTTTCCATCCTTATTGGGCTTATTCTTTACTTGCCTTTTGGATTTAGGACAATTCTTGATGAAGTGACCGCTTTTCTTGCAGCCAAAGCACTTGGGCTGCTTGCGGACAGCTATCAATGCAGTTATATTGTCATTCTTGTCGTCTCGGCGTAAGTTCTCTTGCAGAAGCTTACTTTTAACTATCTCACTAGTCAGCTTGACATTAGAATTTTCAATGGCCATAATTAAGGGGTCATAGTCTTCTTTAAGACCACTTAACATTAATACTGCAACGAAGTCATCATCAAGGGGTGCTCCTACGTCACTCAGTTGCTGTGCTGTATCACTTATTTTGCGCAGATAGCTCTCCATACTCTCGCATTCGGTTAATTTGGTATTGAAGAGTATGCGCATCAATCCCAGTTTCCGACAAAGTCCTCTATCTTCATATGCTTTCTGAAGATTTGTCCACGCTTCATGTGCCGTAGTAGCATTTCTGATATGGGTGAACGCCGATGGGTGCACTGACAAAGCTTTTGTTTTTTCTTCACGTCTTCACTTTTTTCCGACTCTTTTTCAACATACTCCCAGAGATCCTCGTGAATGAGAACCATCTTCATAGTAAACTTCCACGTATGATAGTTTTCCATTCCGTTTAGTCTATCTATGTTGTATGATGAGATAGAAGTTCCGCCGGTTGCTTTCGCCATTTTTTGAAGAAAAAAATTATTTCGTGTGCGATGACGTTCAAAACAAAATGCAATATTTTATAGAAATAAACGCGAATTCTAATCGTTGCGTTTCCTGGGCCCATAACCTGTTGGGATTTGAAGTAAATGAAGTCGTGATTTGCCGGATGAATCTAGGATTTAATTGTATAGGTTTATAAGAACTAACAGTCACAGTGACAGACTCAAGAGTGAGCTAGTACAGGAGGAAGCAAAAGAAAAATACATTCCTCTGACAGGTTAAAACCTTCTTACAGACTAACACTTTGCAGTATGGCCTGAATATATGAATATGTTATTCCTCCGAGATTGCTTGGGACATTGGTTTTTAGATGTGATTGATTGATTTGGAGCCAAATTCAGGCGTGAAATGCGGTCGATTTGTTTAATGGTTAAGAACAGCCGCTTCACTAGAATCAAAAATAAATCAAAATTTATGAATGACTCACGATGACATAAGGCTTGTCACGCACACTCAATAATATTGTCACCCACTTTTCACCGAATATGAATAAATGGTAACGTGACTGATGTCAGCTCATCGCCGTCTCATGCTTAATTATATGTCTTTGAATCACATGGCAGACATATGCAGGTTATCCATCCTCATTATGTTTTCCTTCACCATAAGCGCGTGATGTGAAATCATACACAAAATCTTTCTTTCAATTATCTATCAGTAACAAATATGTTACTAGATAATAGGTAATAGAACGAAAATACCGAATGCGAGAACGCAACTTTTAAGTAAAATCGCACAAATCTATATATATAAAAGAAAGTCGTGTTAGTTACACTATTTATAACTCAAGAACGGCTGAACCGATTTGGCTGAAAATTGCTGGGGAGGTAGCTTAGAACCCGGAGAAGGACATGGGATACTATATCCTGAAATATCTTTACATACAGATAAAAAAAATAAGTGTCTTTTTGTAATTTCAAATTAACAGTTTTTCACTTAATGCATATGAATATAATGTATGTACATAAATAAACAAATTCTTAAAATTTTCTCTGTCCGTCTGTTTGTCTGTCGGTTTGTTACGGGTAAACTCTGAAACGTCTGGAACGATTTCTATGGGATTTTCACTGACAGGTAGTTGATGTTACAAGGAGTAACTTAGGGCACTTTTTTAATTTAGGGTTCTGTGAAAAAAATTCACCCATAAAATTAAGTCTACGCGGGTGAAACCGCGGGTCATAGCTAGTATAGGATATAGCCTTAAGTCATTCATGACAGCGTAATATACATAGCCAAAAAAACAAGCAGACACTTCCCACAAAGAAGGGTAAAACTTAGTCCCGTGACAGTTATTTGCATTTAATACTCCATTTTATCCCCAACTTGGCAAACGTCGTACGGTGTAATGAACACTATTCCTTTAACTCGGAAGAAAAAGTTTCTGAAACTTTCCATGTCTCATCTCCAGGCTCTTTTTCAAAGGGATATGTTCATATCATTGTGTAAGGGACGATAAAAAAGTTGAATTTGTTTTATTGCCATACTGGATATTACATATTCTTACATCTGCTGTCACAAGTTTTGAGCGCTCAGCGAAAATAGTGAAGATTACTGGCCATCAAGGCCAGCGCTCAAAAATCTTGACGACACCTATACTTTAGCTTTTAGTTAGATACCTTATGTCCGGCTTTGGGGTAAAAGATGTCAGGGAAAAATAAGGATCAGGGAACTTGGTACAGACAGACATACCTACTCGGACACGCCTATTTGAGATAGGTACTTTCCAATTATTAAGTAATTGCTTAATTTGTGTGCAATCATGGTCAGCTATAATTTAATACAATCCTTGTTATGCAATAAGCCTTTGAGATATCGTACGCTCGGATCGCGCCATCAGTCACAACAATCCAATATGTCGGTCGTTCGTAACTATTATGGAGTCGAATGTTAAATGGTCTGTTGGTAATTAAAGCATTCTGTAAATCAACGCGACGCACAATTAATATCTCAAAGTGCAGTAGGTTACACCGTGAATTATGCACCTGCAGCACATACGTAGGTGCCCGACTTTGTCCGCTAAATCTGCACTAGCTGGTGCCGGGGACTACATTTGCGCAGGATTTGACTTACCTTTATATTTTGGACAATTCACACAATATTTTAATAAATAATAGCCTATTTGTTATTCAGAAGTATAAGTTAAATTATAGTAAAGCTAGTATTTGTGTTGCAGGCTGTAAGGTGTAGGATCTTAGTTATCCTTCCATTTCGACGATGATAGGTTTTGATTCTTACTGTGTAACATAGGTAGGACATAACGGAATTTACCTTTCATATTAGGAGCTGCCTGGCTGGGAATTGCACCTTCACCTTACAGGAGATCACAGGCATATAATTCTAATTACCTTAGCCCTATCCCACCTGACCTGTCCCACGGTGAGTCAAATCGCCAGTTCTCCATGAGGGCGGGAGGAGAGGAAGCGCTGTGGTTACTCTAAGGGTACATTGCTTTCAATATTCATACCTAAGGTAGTACATAAGCTTTGCCATTACGCGTATTATAGACAGATAAGGTAAAAGCACCAATGTTGGACGCAGACCAATCATGGACATTATTTGTTTTTTCTTCCATAATTAAAGAAACACGCAGTATATTTTTTTCAAATATCAATACCGATCAGTTGTGCCAATATTACAACTGTCAAAAACTGTTCGCGATGCGAGTATATTTATCATCTTATTTTGTGTCTGGTGTATCGTCGTTGTTGAAATTCATATTATTTTATGATTCATCAATAGAAATGCATACATTTTATAATATAACTCATACTATAAATTATCATTTCAGCCCTAAAACACAGCACTGGATTTTACTGTCCATTAATGGTGTCTAAGTAGGAGTGTTGTTTATTTTTATTACTTCATTGTACTAAGTACTAAACTGAAATTAAACATTAAATTCTGATTAAGAAAAGAGCTTTTAATTTACCTCCAAATCCTTAAGAATGTATGTTGTAAAATGAAGAAATTACAGAGCAAATATGAAAAAAAATCGCTTGTGACTCTACCTTACGCTTGTTTAAAAAAACAAATTGTTATGTTCCAACCAGAATTAACATAACTTCTCACCCAAGTGTCTAAGGAATTTGTCGCAAATTCTGTCAACGTACCTACACGAGCAATAACACGACCATAACTCATAGTGGATTGACCGAAATCTTAGGCCACACGTGTTACCTGACCATTTGCAAAACGTCTGCGACGCGGTAGCCCGCCAGTATTCAGGTAACGTTCGCAATTTGGGAGCATATGCTCGGCTATAAATCCCGTCACACGAGGAATGCTTGATTACAGCTGCAATACCGCGATAACTGAGCTGCACAAATGTAATGAGATGTTGAATGTCGTAACTATTATCTCTATTCATCTGTGAATTTTAATTTATGACTTATATTATACTAGACAACATAAAACGTTGACTTTTCACAACACCCTCAAAACTTTTTTATCAAGGTATTTTTTAGTTAGGAACTCATCAGCAGAGTTAAACTCTTATCAAGGTCAAAGTCAAAGTCAAAAATATCTTAATTCGATTAATTAGACTTTTTACAAAGTACTTTCAAATCGTCAGAATGACATAATTATACAGGATTATACATGCTACCGCCAGGTTCGGAAGGTTGCTTTTACTGAGAAGAACCTGCCAAGAAACTCAGTAATTACTCTTTTCAAAAATATTATACAATTTAAAAAACAAAACAAAATAAATCACTTGAGAAATGTAAGCCCATGGACACAGTTGCAATGCACAAATGTCGATAAAAATTAACATAAAGAAAAGTCTAGTAGTTCTACTTATATCTAAATGCGTAGCTTAAGATGACCAGCCCCCACAAGCAGCACCTGGTCACAAGTACGACGAGAATGCCAGCCATCGCAGAGGCATTTTTGTGAGCATGACAACTCAAGCCCGTCAAGAAAAAAATTGAAAAATAAAAGTAATTAACTGTCGCAGAAGTACAGTGTCGATGGGATGACTTACAACCATTATCAGACAAAACATAGTGCCAAGCTTCTTTATCGCATATATAATCGCAGATTTAACAGTCTCTTTAAATTTATTGAAGGGTAAGTTACTAATACATGATGGTATCTTATTGTAAAAACGTGTACATTGTACCAAAAATGAGCCCTGGACTTTTTGTAATCGATGTGTAGACACAACAATTTTATTTTTATGCCTCGTGTTAACATTATGCATATCACATTTCTTTTGAAATAGCCCAATGTTTTTATGTACAAATAACAAGTTCGCGGGGATATACTGCGAAGCCTCTGTGAAAATGCCTATTTCTTTAATTTTTTCCTTTAGCGACACACTTGAACCTAGGTTATAAATGGCCCTTACATCCCTTTTCACTGGCTGACAGCTAATTACATTTAGCGTTCTGCGGGTATGAAATAAAATAACATACACAAGTACAATAATTATATTATATTAAAGTATGTATTAATAATTAACTCTCACTAAATACAATTTTTTTACCTTGAAATGGTAATATACCTGACTGTTTCTTTTTTGCTTCCCATGAAGGATGTAATTTTTCTGGTTTCCCATCATTACTATCAAATTTCTTATGCCTATCATTAAAACCACCCCTATCATTATGTTTCTCCTTATCATTAAAACCTCCCCTATCAGGTTTACTTCTGTCATAATTACCCCTTTTGAAAGGTTTATCATTAAAACGATTATTTTCATCGAAATTCTGTTTACCATATCTATTTTGGTTAGAATTATCCTGTCGGTAATTGTTCCTAGGTTTCGGTTTAACATGACCAAACATAACGGCTCTCCTAAGTTTCCTGTTACCCTCTTTATGTACCTCTTTAACTTCATCTGGTGGTCTTGGTTCAGCTACTGACATGTAGTTCTCACCACTTTCAGTTATAAAGAACGGATCTGCAATTTTTGTCTGCGAAACAGGAGCATCTTCTACGTCCTTCTTAAACTGTCTTTTCAAAATCTTCTCTTTGATATTCTTGTTTTTATTGTCTTTTAATTTCTTTTCTGGTTTCCTCACTTCTATTTTAGAGTTCTTTTCTGGGACTTTCAGAGCAGTTTTTGCAGGGATAGGTTTTCTTTCGGGAATTATTACAGATTTATTGTTAGAGACAAATGGTCCTTTAATTGTTTTATGTTTAGCTACTAAGTTAACAACCTTTGCACCTGTTTCAGTATCTGATTCTTCAGCATCTGGACCTGAATTACCCTGATTTTCATCATGTACACTATCATCATCTTTGTCACTCTGTATAAAATCATTGTCACTCTCAATAACATCACTAACATCATTGTCATCACCTGACTTTGGATCATTCCCAGAGTCTTCATCATTATTCAGTTCTTCATTAGTATCATCTACATCACTAAAATCTTTAGAATTGTCTTTCTCAACCACATTCTCAACCTTCCACTCACTTTCCTTACTTTTCCCTTTCTTTTTATTCTTTTGTTTTTCTCTAGCCTCCTTTTTAAGTTTCAATCGTTCTTGTCTAGACATAAATAGGTCTTTGATAGGGACATCTCTGAATCTATTCCTTATGAACTGATACTTCTCCTGCAACACCTTGTGGAGTAGTAGTCGGGCGCACGCCTTCTCGTTGTCCACTTTGGGCTTGTTCAAGAAGCTCGACAGTTCCCCTGTGTGTGTTATTATGAACTTTGCTAGGTCCATTGCTTTTATTTTCTGAAAGTTTAAATTGATTATCAAATTACAATTTAAAACAGAACTTTCCCAGCTATGTGAACTTAGCACCCGACTTGAAAAAAACCAAATTTTTTTTTTGTCATCTGGAAGGCTTGAAGGGCTTGAAGGGCGTATGTAGTGAAAATTATTTTGTTTGTAGTTGAAAAAAAAAAGTTATGCCTCATAAAAAAATGGACATTCGAAATTTGAAATTTTAAAATGGCATGTTTCTAGAGAATCATTTGTAGTTGTTACACTTAAAAGTGATATTTAGTGTGGGGTGTGCTAGCAGTATTGAAGTGTTTACAGTCTGTATAAAATGGGTTGCATGTGAGGGATGCACTTGTGTTAATAGGCTTGATGTACACTTGTTACCTTTTTAGTATAAAACACTAGGTTAGGAGATCGCAGTTGGTCTGCGAAAAGGCCACAAAACCACTAAAATATCCGCCGGCAAGAAGGGTATTACAGACAAATCCATCAAAATCAGGCCAGCAAGGCTGAAGGGCGTAAGTATTCAGTGAATTTGTCAGAAGTTAGGTTATGTTTTGATAGAAACCTGTGCCAATAAATATTTTTAAAGTTCGTGTTTTTTGCATTCTGTAACTGTATCGATAAAGCTACTTGATTTTATTCTTCTCTACATCTGAAGATATACAAATAATTAGGTAATATAAATGATAAAGTATTATTCGATTAAGTTTTTCAAACATGGATGTATCGCCGGTCTGATGGTGAAGGGCTATTGACCCGTTACTAGTTAAATGAGTAGGAACAGCAAAATAATCCAGTATAACTGAAAAAATGCTGTAACTTAAAACTATGATGATCTCCTAACTGGATTTCGGTCACGACACCTTCAACAGGGAATAAATTAAATGAGTGCGCAGGAATAGGTGCACTCTTTATTCCCTGACTCCCACAGTCACATGTAAAATCTTTAATATATAAGAAGAAAGATTTGCATTTATGGATATTTAAATATTACCATTAAACTACTGGTCCAATTCAAAAAAATCTTTCAATAATAGATAGCTACATCATCAGCAATAAGGCAATATTTTACCCCCATACTCCCGGAACTGTCAGGAACGGAAACAATGCAGGTACCATGATGTTTGCTAGTAACTTACAAAAGCAAGATATCTGAATAGATAAAGACTGTTATAGAATCATATTGGCCTAAGATTTTAGATTTAGAATAGGTACCTTAATAACAAGAACTTCTTGGACAGCTGACTCTGCCTTTCTATTGTTTTTCTCTTTAAGGTGTTCCGGAGCTTTCTTTTCAGCCAGTGTCTTTGCTTTCCTTGTCAGCTTGTGTATAATCTGTATCTTTGCTTGGTTCAACTTTTTTTTAAGAAGAATCACCTGGAATTTGGTAATTAAACTTTCTGTTAGTAAAATAAAATCACATAATTTTTTATATTTATTTATTTAATACTAGAACTAATGTGTTCAATGAGCATAGTTTCTCCAGTCTAAAATACCAAATTAAAAAGTGATAAATCACAATATTTGGCATAGACAAGACCTGTAGACGTATTCTGTTCTTGAATCCTACTAATATTACGAATGAGAAAGTTTGTAAGATTGTAGGTTGCATGTTTGGTGTTCTTTCACGCAAAAACTACTGAATGGATTTTGGTAAAAAATAATGTGTGAATAGTGCAATATGAAGATAAGTCAAATCTTGCGTATACAGAGTCGCGGGCACCAGCTAGTACGACATACTACATACCTCATTATTGAAGGCCTGCTTTACCGCACCGACTTCCATTGTAATTAAACAAATATAATTTATGTACACAGGTTATATATAAAGTATCACTCAATTAGGGTTCATACATAATAGAACAGCCATTAGACCGTCTGTAGTCTCAAGAATCACTAGAATGTGTCTAGATTTAAAGGTCAAAAGAAGTCACTTTAACACTAGAATCTATCTAGAATCTATATATAATAAAATTTGATTCATAAATAACGAAACTGTCTTGGAGTTAAGATATAAGTTACAAAATCAAATCAACACACACATAACCTATAATTATAACCTGCAATGTGTTTTTGACGTCTATTTAGTCTGTCAGTTTCGTTCGGAAATTCATTATTGTGAGCGTGTTAAAGATAGACAATGCAATTTAGTCTGTGGTTTGTTGAAGTTACTGGCAAGTTGTTTTTGTTCTTTGGTGTTGCTGTGTTATATTTGTTTGTGTTTTGTTAACAAGAGAAAAATAAAACAGTATGGACGGTTGTTGAAATAAATCTTTTATTTAATATATATAAATTACAACAGTGCGCCTTGCGGTAGGAGATATTATAAAGTGCTTTGTCTAATATGTGAATTTAACAAGGGTTCACTTTTTTGTGTTCACATTCATGTAAAGGTGCAACTACATGCAGCCGCTTGATACTCGTTTCCAGCGACAAATGTGGTCACGTGATAACGACAAAGCTGATAATTTTGAGCTTTATCACTGGGAAGTATCGAGAGTGTAAGCGGGTACACTTATTTCTCTCTATTTGAACTTTTGTCCCATCTTTGAATCACGAAAAATGCCACCATCACCAAACGAGCGACGAGCGGCGTAGCATGACGTAGTTTCTTTTTGAGTCGCGGGTAGTTTAAAATGGGATCACGTGACTACATTTGTCGCTGGAAACGAGCGTCAAGCGGCTGCTTGAGGTTGCACCGTAATGAAACCTTCTTTAGGATTAATATTATTTTCAATTATATTTGTACGATCTATGCAGAGATAAAGAAAAAAAATCGATTATCCATGTTATACAAAATGTTTTTCCTGCGAACATTATGATATTAAGATAAAAGTGATTTAATCGATTATCATTACCACATAAATTAACATTAAGAATTATTTTTATAGTTTAGTTTTATTATTTTATTTTAGGAACGTTACATTTTAGACCAAATATTTGAACCATAGATATCAAAAATAGAGCACATTAGACTAAATAATGCATAGACTAGGCCAATTACTTTACTTCAAGAGCAAGAAAAAAACTAAAAGAAAACCAACTCATTCTCTTTGGTCGGATCTGTCAATCCGAAATGTACGTAAAATATTTTGCTGAAATAAATTCATGAATATCAATAAAATCGTTGTGATTTGATGCGATAGTGAATAATAACTTTTGATGATTTAGCCTTTGTGAAGTTTCTGTGAATTTATTTTGTTACTTACGGTGTTCGTGTTTATATTTTCAGCATGGCTCCTCGATTTGAGATCGCAGTTGGTCTGCGAAAAGGCCACAAAACCACTAAAATATCCGCCGGCAAGAAGGGTATTACAGACAAAGCCATCAAAATCAGGCCAGCAAGGCTGAAGGGCGTAAGTATTCAGTGAATTTCTCAGAAGTTAGGTTATGTTTTGATAGAAACCTGTGCCAATAAATATTTTTAAAGTTCGTGTTTTTAGCATTCTGTAACTGTATCGATAAAGCTACTTGATTTTATTCTTCTCTACATCTGAAGATATAATACAAATAATTAGGTAATATAAATGATAAAGGCTCTCGAGGTATATTATTCGATTAAGTTTTTCAAACATGGATGTATCGCCGGTCTGTATGTTTTCACTGACATATCCCTGAACCGACAGTGCTTAAAGCTACATATTTATGCACTTTCAAAAACAAGCCTATTTAATGTTGCAGCTATTTCCCAGTTGATAATGTCGTATGTGTACGAATCGTACATGAGTTTTAGATTCTTTCTTTGTAGATGTAGATGGCGTTAGTAGTTAAATAGATCGCGCTATTGAAAGTTGTATTGCGTTACATAAATAAGTTACTAATCTTTATAACATTATAACAAACCTCCAGATGTGAACCCTAGTTTTATTTAGTTCCTGCAATCTTTGGAAGGCCAGTTTGATCCCCCAAACAGTAGGCTAATCTTAATACCATTTAATATCTGATGTCCTTAAATCTAGTTTGTTAGGAAAGTTATTCTAATTATTAACATTACTTTTGTTATAATTTCAGTTGCAAACCAAACACTCAAAGTTTGTTCGTGATCTGGTCCGCGAGGTTGTCGGTCACGCTCAGTATGAGAAGAGGGCAATGGAATTGCTTAAGGTTTGTATCATGACATTATCTTATTCTATTTTAATTAATATAGATAATGAGAGAATTATTCAAGTGTGAGTGCAGTGACTTCGCACTACATGAAGGAAAACATCACAAGGAAACTTGCAAATTTCTGAGAAGTAATTCAAAGATATACATACAGTCTGAGATGATAGACTCACCATCTGCCACATTTGTACTTAAATCATCTTCAGTGATAAGTGGGTGTTATTACAACACCCCTTCGGGGAATACTGATGTGAGCATATGTAAGTATGTGAGTAGATGGCCAAATCCAAACTGAGGTTTTTGGTAAATCAATATTCCTAGCTAGGAAATGAAACTTTTATTTACTTAATGTGTTCACTGCTAATGTCGCATCTGCTTTGTTGATGTGTTCACTGCTAAACACACAGATGTATCGTTAGCAGTGTGCGCGTAAAACATCACTCACTTCCCAGTCTTACAGCATTATTAGTGACACTATCAAATGTTATAATGTTTTTGTTTTTCAAAATTTGTGGCTGGAAATATTTGGTGCATGGATCTGGATCATGCATTCGTTTTAAATTGCACTTTATGGGTTACCATTACGTATACTACTTGTCTTTGGTAGTTATCATTATGCAAGTATGAAGTGATTTGTTATTGTGTAACACTTCAATAATTCAGTGGAAATATTCTTTGTATGAAACTTTCTTAATGCCAAGACTCAACAATCCAAAGATCAGATGTACATTTTATATAGTAAGTGTCTCAGGCACACCACATACCTTTTCCAAAGGCATGAACAGCCAGTGGAGTAATTTATGTGAGATTATTTATTAGATCATACCTTCAGTGTACTTTGAACATCAATTACTCAAAAACGAAAGCAGATATTTTTGTCATATAATCATTTTATTTGCTTCCTTAAATTATACCCTATTACATATTTTAACAGCTGTCCTATTTTCCTTGACAGCCTGTATAGGGTCTTGACTTGTTAGGCGTACATTTTTGTCACAAGGCATTGACTGGTGCTACATATCAATGTAAATCATTATTTATCTGATAAAAAAAAATTGTATTTTAAAAAATTTTAAAGGATTTTTTTAATATTTTTAATTTGATATGTACTTAACAAGGCTCTGTGACATTGGAAAATGTATTTTGAAATTATAAAAAATCTGGTTCTTGTATGCAGTGAGTGCGAACGAATACATGCATTGTCATATTACCACTTCTAGCTGGTGCCCGCAACTCCATCTGCACAAAATTTGACTTATCTTTGTGACGAATATAAAATAAATATGCTCACGCCATCCCAGAAGGGTCCCCGAGGGGTAAGCAGAGGTGTTGTAACAACAACACCCACATTTCATCGAATCTGATCAAGTGCCAACGTGACAGAGGGTGAGCCTCTCGCCGTCTGAGGCACTATACATATATCTTTGAATTAATTCTCAGACATATGCAGGTTTCCTCACGACGTTTTCCTTCACCGTTAAAGCACGTGGTGTGAAATTACAGCACATAAGTTTTTTTTAGAAAACTTTGGTACAGGTTCATTGTGGCGAATATGTTCGTCTAATAAGCCAAGCCGCCTTCAAAGACGCCTATTTACCTGTAAATTTTCCTTTGTCAGGTGTCAAAAGACAAGCGCGCGCTGAAGTTCCTGAAGCGTCGCCTGGGCACACACATTCGTGCTAAGAGGAAGCGTGAAGAGCTCAGCAACGTGCTCGCACAGATGAGAAAGGCTGCCCACGCGCACGGCCACGCTCACTAACTTTACTTTTAATTACACGTCTTAAAACACATGTCATTGTTGTTTTATTTTCATTAGGGGTTCTATATGTATATATAAAAATGAATCCCTATTTCCCTTGGTCACGCCATCGCGTCTTTTAATGGCAGATAGCTGATGTTTCAAGGAGTAAATTTGGCTAATTTTATTTAGAAAAAAAATTGGACCCGCAGAATAAAGCGTGTAAATCCACGTGAGTTAAAATCAATAATATTCATGAAGTAACGGCCAAATGCGAGTTGGACTTTCGCATATAATCTTCTAAATTCTCTGACGTTTTTTCTTGAAATAATTCTTATTGCATGGACGATTTGCGCGGGTAAGTCCTAAATCTTGTTTTGGAATTCACGTTGAATATAAATAAATAGGTAGGTACAGTAAGGTACTGTAACTACATTATGTAAGAGCCGTGATGGCTTCGAGGTCAAAGCAGTCGCAAGCGACACAAGTTCGAATCCCAGCGGGGCCTGCTGTACCAAAGAGTTTTCTAATAACTTATGTGCAGTGATTTCACACCACATGTTTTACCTGAAACCTGCATATGTCTGAGAAGTGATTCAAAGACGTATGTATAGTGCCTGAGATGGCGATAGACTCACGATCTGTCACATTTGCACTTCATCATATTCGGTGAAAAGTGGGTGTTGTTATTACAACACCTCTGCCTACCTCTTCGGGGAATACAGACGAATGTATGTATGTATTATAACCACAAACTTTTTTATACCTACGTAGTAGGCAGATGATAGGAGTCGTTGAACTTGGGAGTAAAAAATGATTTATGCATGGACTGGTCGTTGACATACCTACTTCAAAATGATTCGCCACATAGTTATGTATTTCGTCACAATATTTGGGGTCTAGATGCAAAGGTCGACAGGCTATCAACGTGAAGCGTCAAGAAACAAGGTCATAGTTGGAGATACATAAACAAAGTTCGCTTCATAATAAACGAAGAGAAGCGTTATTGAGGTATCTAACCTACCTACCCACTAAGTTTTAATTGCCATACGCTCAAGCTCGGAAGAGTCTGGAAGTACAGTAGTGTACTTCCCCGACTACGATTCCTCGCAAACGAAAAAAGATCAAACGATGTTTCAAAATAACTTATTGTTTGTATAATAATTGAAGTCGGTAAAGTAGGCTTAGAACATATAAATTTCAATACATTTTCTAGCAGACCACGTCCGGGCGTAATTTTATGAACTGGTAGGAACTTACAGCCGAAACTTCATATTTCGTTGAACAAGAGTAGGCCTACCATATCTATAGGTAGGTAACCTATAGATGTGTTTGGTTAATATATATATATATATATATATATATATATATATATATACTTAAGTACGTTCGAATTTTGAAGTCGGTTATAAAAGAGAGGAATATTGCGCCGACTACGAACGACCCCACATAAGTAGGTACCTAGGTTCGTTTCTAAATATAGGTAAGTGTGTAGACTCATTGTTTCCGACATGCTAGATGTGTTTAAATTAAGTATCGGGAGAAACCGTCTCTGCCGAAATGACCCTGGCCGTGTATTAACTACTGTAGGTATACTTTAGTAAATGGTCTGACACGATCTAATTTTTTATTGTAATGTATATTTGAACAATAGGTAAACAAAGGACAGTAAAAATACCGTTTCTAGAGCATGTATTGCACAAGACATCAATGCAAGGCTAATTCGATTTCCCTTAGCACCACAGTCTACCAAAACAAATATTGCAAGCAATGCTGACTCGATGCATACCTTGTATTTGAGTAAGGTGGACTCAGTTATTTATGGAGCCCTTAAAAACGTAAAACGATGTTATGCGTTAATCCTTGTCCTTCACACGAGAAACAAAGTCTTGAAGAATATTTACTTAAGTACTTTGTTAAGGGTCGAGCGAAATTTGTCCGAATTGAAAGCGCGAATCTGTGGATATGATAGACAGGCAGGTAGGTACGTCGCGTGTAGCACGCCAGACTACGTAACTCTAGCATTACCAGAAGCTCTACAGTCATGTGAATTTTGCACGCGAACTCTGCAAATATCTACCTACTGTTGTAAAATCCTCAAAAGCTCTTTGTAGACCAAATTAACTCGATTAGATACCGTACCTGTCTTCGTGTGTTTCGCTAACATGATGACGAAAACGTCAGACTAGCACAGACCGCCTCCGCTCCTTTATTTACTGTGGCATTGGAGGTATCTACAGTCATCAAACGGACAGCTCCCATATCGAACAAGACACGGGATAGCTTCTTACTAGGTACTTCAGACTAGGTCTAAACACAAAATGTTGCAAGGCTGTAGTTTTTACGTGCGATCTTATCATAACGACTGGATCATTGATATGGACATTTATCTTAGCCCAGATAACTGTATTTTAGAATTATCCCTGCATAATATGATGCAGTATAGGTACTTAAGTAGCTGCTTATACCACGTCTCTGTGACTGAGTGAATTAAGCCTAAATAGCAAATTAACTTTGACGAAGGTAACGTTTAGGACTGCTACATATTTTCACTGGCCTAAGTCGGGATTAAGCCTGCTTTAACTACCCCTTTACTTCGTAAACAGAACTACTGGCTAGCAATGCTTTATGGCCGAAAAATAAGTACCCAATTACCTAAATACTTAGTTATGTGACTGCATACACAGCGCCTAATTAATTTTGTAACACATATTACAAATAGTACCTACCAAATTAGGTTGGCAAATTCCTAAATATTTAAGACGCATTAAACAAACAACGTAGATTGAATGAAATCTAAACTGGTTTAGAACAGGGAAGTAAATATAATAAGTACGATAACATTTCGACTGTAGATATTTGTATTCATAAGCGCTTACCAACAACAACGTTATGTACCCTTGAAACGCTAGATGTTGCGAGTCTAATAAATGATTGATAATTTCTAAAATTGGTACTGTAGTATATATTCCGTTATCAGTAAAATTTATAAACTTATGATGATAGGCAGATAGGTACTATACTTTATTACTTACACAGTGAATAATTATCAATTAAACGAGTTTTTGAGGCTACGCGTTCACTGGTAACGACGCATCTGCGCGTCCAAGAAGAAAGCGAATTTACGAAGAAGATGTAAAGTTAGCAGTGAATGTGTCGAAGAAAGCCTCCTAGAGGCGCTCATTAGCCGAGCTACCACAAGGCTTATCAAAGGGTTAAACAACATTGAAACCCATTATTCTCTGACGATAATAATATCAATAGGTAAGTACTGCCTCTGGTCTAGTGTTCGCAAACGCTACTACGCTACCAGAGGTTCTGGGTTATATCCCCAAGGGATGTTGAGTATTTCTATCTATAATTTCCCAGCAGTCCGATGTCTGGATTAGTGCCCGGTTAGTGGGAATTATTATTATTATAGAATTATAGGAAATTACATCGGACTTTTGAAACCTGCATATGTCTGAGAAGTAATTCAAACACGTATATATAGTGCCTGAGACG
Source organism: Watsonalla binaria (assembly GCA_929442735.1). Lineage (NCBI taxonomy): Eukaryota > Metazoa > Arthropoda > Insecta > Lepidoptera > Drepanidae > Watsonalla > Watsonalla binaria. The sequence continues at coordinate 9,110,348 of OV838932.1, forward strand.
GCGATGGACTCACCTCTGTCACGTTGACACTTAATGATATTAGGTGAAATGTGGGTGTTGTTGCTACAAAACCTCTGCTTACCCCTTCGGGGAGCCTTCTGGGATGGCGTGAGCATATATATATTTTTTTATACAATAAGGTAGATAAAGTTACTTAATTACATACAAATTATATTTGTGTTCTTTACTATGTTCTTAAGAAAATGTGGACCCACAATAAGAAGAAATTCTTAGAATTATAGCTCCGAATTGACAATAATCTACGTAGAACCTACTTTATACTTCTGGGCCGCCACAGTCTGTACTATATGTATTAATAATAGGTATGTATGTTTGATTGTAGCGCTGTTTACGCAGTCGGCGATATTGTTGACTGTCCGCGCCCACAAACAGTTTGCATCACTAGTTACAGATCTCGGGTCAAGTTTTCATACTGATACACTTCAGATTGTGATGTAAAGCGTTATCGAGGTCAGTTAACTGTGAAATCTGGTCTCCGTTGTAGATATCAGACACAAACATGTTTTCAACTCTTAGATTCTAATAAATCTACACTTAATAAAGATGAAAAGCTTGTTTGCTTGAACGCGGTAATCTCAGAAACTACTGGTTGGATTTAAATAGTTGTTTCAGTGTTACATAGCCCATTTATCAAAGAACGCTATATTTATAGGCTATATATCTTCACGCTACATATAGGTACGAAGTCAAGGAACAAATCATTTAAAGTCGATTTTCGACCAGAAATGGATAAGTAGGTCACAGATGCTATTTTCAGAAACAGCTGTTTTGTAAAACAATTATAGAAAAGTTTCAAGTACTTCTTAAGTAAGTAAACTAAATCTATACATCTATACCAAAACAACAACTTTTCACCAAATGCATATGAACGTAAATAGGATACAGACATAAATAAAGGATTTTTTTAAGAAAATATCTTGATGTCTGTCAGATTTTAACGGGACTTTGACTGGCAGATAGCTAATGTTACAAGGAGTAACTAACGTTTACTGTTATTTACATAAAACATTAGGGTTCCGCGGGTCACCCATGAAATTAAGTCTACGTGGGTAAAACCGCAGGGCACTACTAGTAATTAAATAAAATAATAACGAATCAATGAATGTATGACAAAAAAGTACTGAAATATTTTTTATTTTCTTAATTATTGTAGGTAGTAAAAACAGGCAAAATATACATGATATCTCTAGGGATTTAGAAAACAATCTCATACAAGCAATCAGGCATACAAAATGCATGCAAAAATTCATATTAGTCTTGAAACTTGTCATATAGGTGCTTATACAATAGCAACATTGACATTAGCTATGTTTGAAGCCACCAATTAGATCTAACCAAAATAATGTTTCATAATGATACAGCAGATGCATTTATACTACCTACATCATACCAATGTCACCACAGAGGTACAATTCAACACAAAAGCTATAAAATAACTTAATTAAACAATGATGAAAAAAACACCATAAAATCATACAACCTCATGGCTCAAGATTAAACGAAATTACAAATTTAACTACAAAATGTCTTTTATTGTAAAAAAAACTCATTTTATTACCAAAACAACTTGGAAGTTAGTGGATGAATTAACAAGACTGTAAGTAAATGCATTTTTTAATGATTTGATGGAATGAAACCTACACTATATTATGGCAAAAAAACCATTATACTGAACAATTTTCTCTATTTGTGTATCACTGGTTTATATAATCTTTTACAGGTACATTCATCAGTTTTGAACACTCAACAAAAGTAGTGGGGAGATGCACATGTTAACACGTTCACTGCTAACGACGCATATGTGCGTCCAACTGTTAGAAGTTTTACGAAGAAGTTGAAATGTTAGCAGTGAATGTGTTAATAACGCTTGCATCAAACAAGCCCAAATAATATCTGCCATCAGCACAGAAAACTTATGATGGAAACTGTACCATGTCCAACTGACATGAATGATGTAACATATTGAGATTGAATACAGATGTTCATCATACAAATTCAACAATGTATGAGATTATTGCTATAACAAAGTATGTTTTCCAACTGTTTGCAAAACATATATTTTATTTCCTTATTTAAAGATACATCTCCAATTTCATAACAATGCTCACTTAACAATTACCCAATGTTGTATACATTCGGAAACTTTCCTAAAGTAAATATACGTAAAGATATAAAATTAAACTAGTATGGAACATTAGAGAACAAGTAGGAAACGGATTCTCCGTTGTGTGTACGTCTTACTGCCTCCGCAAGCATCATGGATACATCAATACACTGGATTTTAGGGCACTCTTGCATGTGCCTCTCTTGCGGGATAGTATTGGTTACAACCACTGCCTCGAGGCATGCATTATTAATCCTCGATATAGCAGGCCCAGAGAAAATACCATGCGTAAGGATGGCATAAACTTTAATAGCTCCAGCCTCAATCAACTTCTCAGCAGCGTGACAGATGGTGCCGCAAGTGTCAGCCATGTCATCAACAAGGATGGCCGTTCGATCCTTCACATCACCAACTAACACCATTGAGGCTACTTCATTTGCTTTTTTCCTCTCTTTGTGAATCAAGGCAAATTCAACATTCAGTCTGTCAGCAATAGATGTCACTCTTTTAGCCCCACCAGCATCTGGGGACACCACGATACTGGTCTTCCAGTCAGGAATGTTCTCTTTGATCCATTTCAACACTGCTGGCTCAGCAAAGAGGTTATCTACTGGTATGTCGAAGAAGCCTTGGATTTGTGACGCGTGCAGGTCCATTGTGATGATGTGGTCGGCGCCAGACACCGAGAGGATGTTAGCGACAAGTTTGGCAGTGATGGGCGCGCGGCTTTTGTCCTTTTTGTCCTGACGAGCGTACGGGAAGCACGGGATCACGGCGGTGACACGCGACGCCGAAGCTATCTTGCACGCGTTGATCATAATGAGCAGTTCCATCAGATTGTCATTGATCTCCCCGCTGCCGCTCTGGACGATGTAAACATCCTCACCACGCACCGACTCCCCGATCTCCACGCACGTTTCCATGTTACTAAATTTCTTGGTTACAACTTTTCCCAAATCAATGCCGAGGCGGTCGACGATTTTTTGCGCCAAGTCTGGGTGCGAGCTGCCACTGAAAACCTTGATGTTCGGCATTCTGGTAGTTAGTGGTAATGCGAGATGATCTAATTTATTCACTACTTCTTCCAGAGAAACTGTTGATTTCATCAGCACTATTACGGCTTGCTGTCACAATTGCTATTGTGTGACAAGAATAACAAGATGAACTATTTATGTGTATCTAATTAACGATAAGAGTCCACCCGATACAACGTGGGGACATGACGCGCCGCCGAGCCGTAAATAAAGTACACCGCGCTCGTCTTGACCACACTTCACCGTGATCGCCGTTGTCCGTAGCGCACGTTTTTAATTAATTTGACAAATTGATTTGACCAATTTGACCTGCATGTGACTTTTCTGTGATGTTAAGTCAATAACGTCAAACTATTACTGTATGCTAGACTTACTGACTGACTGACCGACCGCTTCCATACTGCTACTCTGGCCATGTCATAGACGTTAGTAAAATGTTTGATGTCTGCGGGATTGTAGTCGTTGTTAGAGGTTTAATGCTAGCGAAATCTGTTTCGTTCATAGTAGAGAAAATAAATGTTTTCAATTCCATCTGTTTCAATTTCTAGTCCACAATATAACTACTTGTACAGTAGAGGTACGTCAAACAAGGATGCTTTTAGTTTAATTGTTTTTTTATTTATGGTTTCTATATCTATGGTTTTTTTCATTCTCGGTGTAGGTTGTTTTTATATAATGACCGCTTTATTATAATATCTTACATTTTCATACATTTCTGTCATAATCAGAGAAATCAATTATGGAAAATTTTCAGAATATACTTTGACAGTAAAAAGGCCAGTGGAAAAACAAAAAGAAAGTTGATGAAAAAATTTTTGGTAAGCTGGCAAAGAAAGACGCTGCCTTCATTTTAAAACGAAACTGATTTATATAATTACATCATAGAATAGAAATAAAATATCTATGGACTATGGTTATAGTTGAGAAAAATATCTTGTAAACTGTTAAAAATTCTCTTCAGTAAAATCCTTGCTAACTTCCTTTCCTTTCCTTTATTGATTTAATAGCGATGAGCTTAAGTAAAACTATTCCGCCAATGTCAAGTTGTCAAGTGATTGTTGAGAAAAATATCTTGTAAATTGTTAAAAATCTACTTGTTAACTTCTTTCCTTTCCTTTCCTTTATTTATTTAATAGCGATGAGCTTAAGTAAAACTATTCCGCCAATGTCAATAAGTGATTGTTGAGAAAACAAATTTTGTAAATCGTTTTTTTTTTTCTTGTAAATAGTTAAAAATATGTGGAGGAACCCATTCTTGCTAACTTCAATTCACTGTATAAAGTGACAGTGACGGATAATAACTGACAATTTCACTTTAAAAATAACAAATACGGAATAGTTCTCATCAGAGGAAGCTCATCGCCATTAAATAAATAAAAGAAAGAAAGAAACAAATAACAAAATAAAACTCATACGGGTGTATTGGCCGGCCATTATTTAATTATAATAATTAAGTTATTACTGTGTACTGTATACTGTGTTAATTATGGAGGACGATGAAAAGGCTTCACCTGCAAAGAAAACGAGGCTGCTGCGATGCGTGGACTGGCTTCAGAAGCAGAATAATGAACAGTCAATGAAACAGTCCCTGCAAAACAAAAACGATATTCAATTTATCATCAAAACAAATGCTGATAGGAAGAACTTTTTGCTGTCGGTAGCTGAAGATGAAGCCACTGTTCCTGATGGAGTGGGGGAACCAACTGTAGAGCCTAAAGCTGTGGTAATTAAATCTGTACTCCTAACATTTATTACTAGCGGATGTCACAGAAATACGTCCAGTAGTTTTATGTTTAAAATGAATGTGCCTCGCGGATTCACTCGCTCAGGCTTTGTTTCACGGAACCCAATTTTTATCTAAAAATAGCTATAGTTACTTCTTACAATATCAGCTATATGACAATGAAAGTCTTGTCAAAATCGGGTCAGCAGTTACGGAGATTACCTGGAGCAAATAGACAGGCAGAGAAAATGTGTAACTATTTTTTTTCTCTTAATGCATATTTCATTGCAGAATAAATAATTGTTAATTATAATAAGATTCACTTAAATTATTATTAAATAAAAAAAACTTATTTACTTTCCAGCCTTTACATCGGCTACGAATAGCAGATTTAAATATGGAATGTGAGTGGCAATCCTGCCATTGTTACTTCTCGGACTATGATGAGTTCCAAAAGCATGTTCGGACCCATATTGATCAGGTCCATGTTATAGACAACGAACCCAATGGTAATAAACATTTATTTATTAAACAACTAGCTATGCCCCCTGGTTTCACATGGGTATATTTCATTTTATGCTTTTTTTCGTGGAACATATGTTTCCTTAATCAAATTCTAAGTTACTTCTTGAAACATCAGCTATCTGCCAGCGAAAGTTCTGTTAAAATCACTCCAGCTGTTTCAGAGATCAATCAATACTCTATATATTTTCATATGCATTTAGTGAAAAACTGTTAATTTGTAATTACAAACAGACAATAAAATTTTATCTGTAAAAATGTATAGATATGCAATTCAATGTCTTGACTGACTTAGTGACTGATAATATCAATGCAAATTACTGGACCTAGAAATGAAATATTGAGGGTGTGTCTATTATATTATTTTATATTAGTAAGTATAGGTATCCAGTAAGGGTTTTCCAGTATTCCACCTCTTAAGGAATTGAAATGGGGCATTAAATAATCTGTGTAACTTTTAGTTCCCTAGGTCGATTACTATGCTGGTTATTATCTAATAACTGATTAATGAAAAGTAATTACTGAGTTCCTTGCCAGGGTTTTCTCAGTAAAAGCAACCTTCCAAACCAGGCAGTACCATGTATAATCCTGTATAATCATGTCATTCTGACAGTTTGAAAGTACTTTGTTAAAAGTCTAGTTAAATAAAGATATTCTGAGTTAACTATGCTTATACATTTTTTTGCTACAGTATATTTTATTCAGATGTCCATAATTTGTTTTCAGAATATGTATGCCTGTGGGATATTTGTGGGCACAAAACATCGGATTTCAAAGAGATGGGGCGTCATATCAACTACCATGCTTATCACGCTAAGCTCCTTGCTATCGGCTTCAATGGACGAGCTACATTGAACCTAGCACGGTGTAAAAGGGACTCTAAGAAAAGGAACAAAATACCAGCTGTGAAATATGAACACTGCTGTATGTGGATTGGATGTGACCTCAGATATAATTCTATACAGGTTTGTTTATATTTAAAACTATTATCAAATACATAATTTAAATTGTGCCTGAATATTCATGCTGTTCCGAGTGTAATCCAATAAAATATAGTTTACGTTACTCGCTGATAATGTCCCTAACCTAGCTAATATTTTTCAAAAAACAAAAAATTATCTTTCGTCTTTATAATTCAGTATAGGTAATCTATATTCCTACACAATTTCAGTTGTTCTTCGATCACGTCCGCCTCCATTCGAACTACTCGGAGCGCCACATGTGTTCGTGGGCAGGCTGCGGCGCCACCTTCCCTCGACGATCACTGCTAGTGATGCACGTGCGCTCTCACACAGGCGAGCGGCTCATTGCTTGCTATCATTGCGGACAACACTTCGCTAACAATAGGAAATTGTGTGATCATTTAAGGAGACAGGTGAGATATTTTTTTATAGTATGTTTGTATTGCTTATTTGGCAAAATAAAAGGTTGCAAGCATTAAGTAATACAGCCCATGCAATTCACGGGTTTCTACCAGATAATAAGTTAAATTGATATTTTCTGATATTTTCACCTAATATTTTCCAAGGATTGTAGAATGGTAATAGTGAGCGTGTTGTGTATTAGAACGTGTACCCGAACTCGCCGTACGAGTGCAGCGTGTGCGGCGTGCGCTCGGCCACGGAGTACCTGCTGCACGAGCACGCGCGGCAACACGTGTCGGCCTACGTGTGCGCCCTCTGCGACATGTCCGCGCCCTCGCCCGCCGCGCTCGCCCACCACGTGCGGCACCGGCACCTGCCCGCCGACGGCCGCCTCCACGCCTGCCCCCACTGCTCCTACAGGTGACTGTCTCACCTCGCCCGCCTCCACGCCTGCCCCCACTGCTCCTACAGGTGACTGTCTCACCTCGCCCGCCTCCACGCCTGCCCCCACTGCTCCTACAGGTGACTGTCTCACCTCGCCCGCCTCCACGCCTGCCCCCACTGCTCCTACAGGTGACTGTCTCACCTCGCCCGCCTCCACGCCTGCCCCCACTGCTCCTACAGGTGACTGTCTCACCTCGCCCGCCTCCACGCCTGCCCCCACTGCTCCTACAGGTGACTGTCTCACCTCGCCCGCCTCCACGCCTGCCCCCACTGCTCCTACAGGTGACTGTCTCACCTCGCCCGCCTCCACGCCTGCCCCCACTGCTCCTACAGGTGACTGTCTCACCTCGCCCGCCTCCACGCCTGCCCCCACTGCTCCTACAGGTGACTGTCTCACCTCGCCCGCCTCCACGCCTGCCCCCACTGCTCCTACAGGTGACTGTCTCACCTCGCCCGCCTCCACGCCTGCCCCCACTGCTCCTACAGGTGACTGTCTCACCTCGCCCGCCTCCACGCCTGCCCCCACTGCTCCTACAGGTGACTGTCTCACCTCGCCCGCCTCCACGCCTGCCCCCACTGCTCCTACAGGTGACTGTCTCACCTCGCCCGCCTCCACGCCTGCCCCCACTGCTCCTACAGGTGACTGTCTCACCTCGCCCGCCTCCACGCCTGCCCCCACTGCTCCTACAGGTGACTGTCTCACCTCGCCCGCCTCCACGCCTGCCCCCACTGCTCCTACAGGTGACTGTCTCACCTCGCCCGCCTCCACGCCTGCCCCCACTGCTCCTACAGGTGACTGTCTCACCTCGCCCGCCTCCACGCCTGCCCCCACTGCTCCTACAGGTGACTGTCTCACCTCGCCCGCCTCCACGCCTGCCCCCACTGCTCCTACAGGTGACTGTCTCACCTCGCCCGCCTCCACGCCTGCCCCCACTGCTCCTACAGGTGACTGTCTCACCTCGCCCGCCTCCACGCCTGCCCCCACTGCTCCTACAGGTGACTGTCTCACCTCGCCCGCCTCCACGCCTGCCCCCACTGCTCCTACAGGTGACTGTCTCACCTCGCCCGCCTCCACGCCTGCCCCCACTGCTCCTACAGGTGACTGTCTCACCTCGCCCGCCTCCACGCCTGCCCCCACTGCTCCTACAGGTGACTGTCTCACCTCGCCCGCCTCCACGCCTGCCCCCACTGCTCCTACAGGTGACTGTCTCACCTCGCCCGCCTCCACGCCTGCCCCCACTGCTCCTACAGGTGACTGTCTCACCTCGCCCGCCTCCACGCCTGCCCCCACTGCTCCTACAGGTGACTGTCTCACCTCGCCCGCCTCCACGCCTGCCCCCACTGCTCCTACAGGTGACTGTCTCACCTCGCCCGCCTCCACGCCTGCCCCCACTGCTCCTACAGGTGACTGTCTCACCTCGCCCGCCTCCACGCCTGCCCCCACTGCTCCTACAGGTGACTGTCTCACCTCGCCCGCCTCCACGCCTGCCCCCACTGCTCCTACAGGTGACTGTCTCACCTCGCCCGCCTCCACGCCTGCCCCCACTGCTCCTACAGGTGACTGTCTCACCTCGCCCGCCTCCACGCCTGCCCCCACTGCTCCTACAGGTGACTGTCTCACCTCGCCCGCCTCCACGCCTGCCCCCACTGCTCCTACAGGTGACTGTCTCACCTCGCCCGCCTCCACGCCTGCCCCCACTGCTCCTACAGGTGACTGTCTCACCTCGCCCGCCTCCACGCCTGCCCCCACTGCTCCTACAGGTGACTGTCTCACCTCGCCCGCCTCCACGCCTGCCCCCACTGCTCCTACAGGTGACTGTCTCACCTCGCCCGCCTCCACGCCTGCCCCCACTGCTCCTACAGGTGACTGTCTCACCTCGCCCGCCTCCACGCCTGCCCCCACTGCTCCTACAGGTGACTGTCTCACCTCGCCCGCCTCCACGCCTGCCCCCACTGCTCCTACAGGTGACTGTCTCACCTCGCCCGCCTCCACGCCTGCCCCCACTGCTCCTACAGGTGACTGTCTCACCTCGCCCGCCTCCACGCCTGCCCCCACTGCTCCTACAGGTGACTGTCTCACCTCGCCCGCCCATCACGTGCGGCACCAATCGCTAATCATATTCCAAAGTGCAAACGAACGCGAAAGTGACTACATAAACTATTTAGAAAATACATTCCTGCCTTAATTCCAGGGCTGTAACAAAATGCGACCTGCGTAAGCACATACTAACGCATAAAAGGAAGAAAAAGCTGAAAAAATCAAGCGATGATCCCTCAGATGATGACTCAGACGTGGAAGTGAAGGAGAAGAAGAAATCGTTGAAGAAGTATGCCTGCCACATGTGCTCGGAGAAGAAAGTCTTCTCCAGGGGCAACAGGCTTACTACTCACTTGGTGAAGGTACACGGGGCTCAATGGCCGTTTGGACACAGTCGTTTCAGGTAATCTATACAAATTATTAAGACTTAGACTTATTAAGCGATCATTTTTGGCACAAAGCTTTAGGTCATGGTACATAAAAATAAAAATTCCCGTCACTTTTTTAAATATTTTCATCATTATAATACATTTTTTTTTGTTGTAAAATTTAGTTTTTGTTGTAAAAAGAAGCTGTGATGGCCTCGGGGTTAGAGCAGTCGCCTGCTACCGAAGCGAAGCAAGTTCGAAGGCCAGTGGTGCCTGTACCAATGAGTTTATCTAAAAAAAATCTTATGTGTAGTGATTTCACACTATGGTGCATTTTGCATTACGGTGAAGGAAACATCATGAGGTAACCTGTCAGACGTAATTCAAAGGCGTATGTACAGTGCTTGAGACGGCGATAGACACTTAGCACTTAATCATCTTCGGTGAAAAGTGGGTGTTATTGCGCATATCATTCGATCAGCGAAGATAAGCAACCCTAACCCTAGACAGTAATTTGATGGGTGACCGCCCGAGTTCCCTCCGTGCCTCGGAGAGCACATTAAGCCGTCGGTCCTGGTTGCCAAATTACCATCTTTGGCAATCGTTACAGGTCGGTCGAAGGCATAAAATAGTCTGATAACAGGTTTAACCCACATCGCGGATTTTCCTCATTAAAGGGGTGGTCAAGGTCAGGTGGCAGTCGCTTCATATAAAAATCAGGTGATTAGCAACATCGGGTTGAATCAAGTGCCGACCCCAACAATATATGGGATACGGCCAGGGAGATGTTATTACAACACCTCTGCCTACCCTTTCGGGACTACGAGCGTGAGCATATGTCAACAAAAATAGTAGACATATTAATTAAATGTATATAAAGATAAAGATAAGATAAAGATAATTATAGAGATAAGAGTGATGAACTCTCCTACCGAATTTCGGCTACGGCGGCTAATCTCAACGAGGATCAGCCATGTACGCAGGAGATATTATAGTGAACAAGTGTGTGCGCAAACACAGGTGCACTCTTTATTCCCTCACTCTCATAGTCCGATGGGAGGCAATCCGACACGACCGGAGAGAGATCAGGCGTAGGACCAACGGCTTAACGTGCTTTCCGAGGCACGGGGGTGGAAACACCGCCAACTTCCAAACTCAGGGCATTTTTATTGTGAATTTCTTGACAGAAAAACCTAATATACATTTTGGACCCGACCCGGGAATCGAACCCGGGACCTCGTGATCGGCAGGCGAACGTACTAACCCTTAGACCAACGAGGCAGTTGATGAGAGAAGAGTAAAGTGTAAATATAATATGATGCAAGTCCTCTCTCTAAGCTTGCTGTGCCCTACAGGGTCGATAGTGTTAAACCAGTATAAATCTTACTGTTATATGAATTGAATTGAAATTTCTTTACAGATACCAAATAAGTGAAGACGGCATGTATAGATTAACAACTACGCGGTTCGAAGTTTTAGAAGTATCTAAGAAAATTGTCGATGGTTATAGCGGCAAGAAGGGATCGCTGACTAATCTACGCGATTTTGAGGTTAAGGAAATAGCAGAAGCTACAGAAGATACGCCTAAAAGATTTGAAATTACGTTAAAGAATTCAGGAGATGACGCGACCAAGGATGATGATTCTATTGACTCTGAACGTGAACAGGATAATACTGTTGAGATCACTATGTGCGATGTTGATGAGAAGGGGAATATTATTAGCTCTGAGGTATTTAACTCGGATGTTGTCTATGGGTAAGTTTTTTTATAACGTTTCAAAAAGAATGATCTTAAAAGTAACGTGAGTATTTTTATTTAGTTTTTAAGTGTTAATTTACAAATAATTTTTTGAAGCTAATTTTTCGCGTTCCTAGAAATATGTAACTCGGAGCTTATGTCACAAGCAATAGAACTTATTTTCCTTTAACAGCAATCCCAGTGAAATGAGAAGAAAAGAACGCAATGAAGATGTGAGAAGAAAAAATAAATAGAAGAAATACCTACAGAAGCAGATTATATAAGATAAATCGGTTTAAATCAAAAGAAACTGATACATAACACATGCAGGATAAAGTTCAATTTTGTATGTTTGAAACTTAGCTACACATACGTAGAAAAAAAAGTTAATAATTTTGCAAAATTGGTATTAGAACACAAGTTCAAAGTTCCTTGGTACAATATTTTGTAAAGGACTAGGCTTAGAATATTCTAAAAATCATTAGATTAAGAAGCCCCCTATTTTCAATAATAGTTTACAAGTTATAAGTTTAAGTAATGATCATCTCAAGAATTTATTCTATTCAAGTTTTTGCATGACACACATGTTTACATTCAAATTTCTTAAACATAGTTAAGAAAAATACGCACACGAGGCGGGACTCGACTTCTTGAAACCGTGCAGTGGCTCTGCCAACTGAGCTACTCCTGATCATACCTCATGCATCGAATTTTTCCTTCCCTTGTGTTGCGGTTTTAACGCGTTCACTGCTAACGACGCGCCTGCGCCTTTATCCAAACTTTCCTATATGCTAACGACGCTTATGTGAGTCCATACAAATATCTGTGCCTTCACTGTGTGCTAAAGCCGACTCTGCGCGTCTATTGTTTAAATAAGACCAAATTGTAAGGGCCCTTACCCACCTTGCTATATAGAATAGATACGGAATTTGCCTACATGAAATTTTGTGAACATATCAAAACCAATTACACAGGTAGAGCTTAGGTAGGTAGGTGAATAGGTACCGACCCTTTTCCTTTCACATGTTTTTATTGCCTGTCGTAAACAAGCGAGTGTTTTATGACCTGCCATAACAATACTCAAACGCGCAGAAGCGCCGAATAGCACTGGGGAATATGTTACGTCGACGCGATGTTGAGGTTTTAGCACAGAGCGAAAGCGTATTTGTACAACGATATGCGTTTGACGCACTGGTGTAAGGTCCGATTGTGTAGCACACGGTAATGACTTTTTATTTAGCTCTAGCAGTGAATGCGTTAAAGGCCGCCTTGCGCCATCTGTTGGTTGGTGTATTGTAACTCGTGTTCGTATTTTTCTTAACCATTTTTAAGTATATATTCTATTTCTCCTTATGGTACCATCACCTACCGGTGGTTGGCGATCATCATGGCGACTTTAAATTTTCTACATATAAATATACTAAGATACATATAATAAGAAAAGCAGTGTATGTATTACAATACGTAATATTGTATTGTATGTGTATAATTTCATCACATTCCAAGGCATAATATTTAAAGATTACTTTCATTTATTGAACTAAATAACTTTATTAAGTACGTTTTTTATACAAGCATCCAGTACCACACTTAAGATTGCAATGTTATTCTTGCTGGTCAGATAAGAATAATAAATTATATATTGATTATGTTTTCTTTATTTTAATTATAATTTTGACTGTCTTATACGATGTAGGTTTCACTGAATATAAAGTTTGCCTTTAATTATTCCATTTCTAGTTCATATATTCAAACTACCTATAGATCTTTACTGTAGAGTTTATGTGGTAAACGATTACCATCAGTTGGGACCCTAAGCTTGTCGGATCTAAGAAAAGATAAACTATAAAAAACTTCAGCATAATTGTTTAATTACTAAAAAAACTTTATAAAAATTACAGCTCTTCAAGTTGCCATGCACAAAATCAAATTGAAACCAAGTCTTTTGGTTATGTCAATCATTTGAAGCCAAGTCTTTTGAAACTGTCAATGAGTCTGTCTGCCTCTCTGAAACCTGCTTCCACCGCTCCGTGGACAGCCGTATGTCTGTGGTGAGAGGTAGCTTCACCAGCAAAACATACCACTGGAAAGTCATTGCCATGATATAAAGGCTCACTTAAAATAGTAGCGCTGCCACCTTTTTCTTCTATGGCAAGACTGCGGTATGCGTATGCGCCGCGAGTCAGAGGATCGGACGCCCATTGTGATCTGTAAAGGATGTAGAGTTATGGTATTGCAGTAGACAATAGTTTGATGGAAATATAGGACAATGTCATTCATAAAATGATCTGTGGTGTTAAACGATCTTTTAATTTGTATAGAAGCAGGAAAAGCATTGATATGAAAAGTCCGAACTCATAGCAAATAATATTTTTCTAAAATAGACCTATAAAATGTCTTTAAAAAACAGACGACGCGTCAAACGAAGAACCTTCTATTTTGCAGTTGGTTAAAAATGCTTAGGCCTGAAAATGCGCGACATCTGTCACTTTGGCGATAAATAAAATAAATATTAGTTGTAAAGTGAGCGCTACCCTACTATAACTCTTTTGGGAAAACGGGACGAAAAAAAAAATATATTTCTGACACTCACCTTATAATATTCTTAATCGAAGTAACATCAAAATCCTTCTTGAACAATACGTCAAAAAGTTTTTGAACCCCGCTCTTTACTTGTTCCAAACTAAGTTTCTCCATTGTTTCAGCTCCGTTTCCATAAAGCCAAGCCAGCAGAACGTTGGGTTGATAATTAACAGACAGCAGCCCGTATATTTCAGTAATCCATTTTTCTTCATTGGAAAATTTGGCTTTGTCCTCTTCCCGCCATAAGATGGCGAAATTGGCGGGAGATTTTGGCCACCAAGGCTTTTCGAACTCGATGTAAATCTTGTCTAAAACGCACAGTTGCAAATTGTCTATGGTATTTATTTTTTCTTGGGGAAGTGATGGGCTGAAGAGGGTGTTGTGCCTGGAAATATTTTCATATTAATCATCCAGCAAGACATTTTTTTACCTTTTTATTATAACTAGCAACACATAAATATAAGATCGCTGCACTTGGTAAGTTTAGTCGGTGGGGAGGGTTTCCTCATATAATAAATGTTTGTCTGGAACAGCTTACCTAAATTCCAGAAATTGTGTTGATTCCAATACAAAGCTGTCATTGTGTGCAAATAAAGTTAGGTTTACCTAATAAAAAGTTTTAACTAACCTCTCCTTAAGGACGCCAATGGAAACGGTGACGATAACACTCTTAGCAGCGTACAAGCTACCGTCTTTGCACATGACTTGCACCAGCGGGTAGCTGCTTGACTGGGTCGTACCCCATTTAATGCTCTCCACCTCCTTGCTGGTCAGGATCTGGGCTGGGATCTCCTTTGACGCGTCCGGGTATTTGTTCTACAATGTATTCAAAAACAATACAGAATATAGAATTTCAGTTGAAATACACAGCCTAAGTACTCACCTATAAGTTAACGGGAAGCACTAGCTTGACTCACAGATTTAATATTTAAAGTCATATCAAATTACATTGACTTGAATAATTACAAAATTGATTAGTCATAAAACATATGTGTGGCTGAATGTATATACTTTGTGTTTACATATCTTTTACAACATGGAACACTGATTTATTTTTGGATAGGGTAATGTTTTTGACAGTAGAGATTGGCGGGTTTTGTGAAAACTTTATGGAGATAAGATTTAAGAATAAGAATAAAATAGATTAGAAGTGTGAAATAAGATCTCCACGGTTTTAATTTTTATAATATACTCTGTCATTGTCCACTAGTCATACCTACCTTCATTAAATAATTAAACGAACGAAAATTTGAGTTTGACAAAAACAAAGCGATACTGAAGCTACGTATGATTTTCGTTTGTTTGCGAAGTTTAGGAGATCGTAGACATTTAACCCCTGTAAATGTCAGGTGGGTAACATACATATGCTCACGCCTGTATTCCCCGAAGGGGTAGGCAGAGGCGTTGTAATCACAACACCCACTTTTCACCGAAGATGATTAAGTGCCAACGTGACAGATGGTGAGTCCATCGCCGTCTCAGACACTTTACATACGTCATTGAATTACTTCTCCGACATAAGCAGGTTTCCTCACGATGTTTTCCTTCACCGTAAAGCACGTGGTGTGAAATCACTGTACATAAGTTGTTTTTTTTAGAAAAACTTATTGGTACAGGCCCCGCTTGGATTAGAACTTGCGTCGATTGCGTAGCAAGCGACTGCTCTAACCTCTAGGCCACCATTGCTCATCAGGTGGGTAAGTAAACTTACTTAATAACATACCAACAAAACGTCCAGTATACTCTTATACCCTCTGCCCTTCCAATTGAGCATGAACTCTCCGTCACAGCTCCAGCATTCCTCCAAGCCCTTCAAAGATTTCCCCTGACGGGGATCGTTCTGCCCACCTAAATGGTTCCCTCTTTCATACCATTCGACGAGAGATGGCGTTAGTTGGTTTTTCTTTAGGATGTCCATGGATTTGGCGCTGGAATTTTATTTTGTTATAGTTTAGAGATTAGCTATAAATATATAATATCTACAAATATGATTAATGACAAAGTTTGTGCACCACAGAGATAGATATCCTTGAACCCAAGATAGGCCAGAAGGAATATATATATACATAAGTATTCTTCCAATTCAATTGGTGTATATGATTTGCCTACATAATTAAAGTCAATCAAGTAGCGTAATTTCCAAATACGAGTTGAAAAGTTCGTAACATTATTTTATACTCTATTATTTATTCCTTCTAAAAAAATTACGCAGCGTGATTTCCAAACTTTAGTTGTAAATTTGGTACCATTATTTTCAAGCTGTATTATTACTCGTCTAACTAATATAAGAGTTTCGAATACACAGTAACTTACGCATTCCGAACGCACTCTGAAATCGACAAGGCGTTATTTTTATCAGCTTTTTCAACTTGTTGGTTTATAACATTAAGGATGCCGTCAGCTTCGTCAGTCGATACCACGTCTCCATTGGACAGCACGAAGTACTTGTTGTCTGGCTCTGGTCTGCCAAGGAGTCCTAATGGGTTAGCCAGTTCGAATACTACATTGTCTTTTTCTCCATGACACCTGAAATATAAGATTATATAAGATTAGATTTCTCAGATAGAATTTGAATTACTTTAGGTATTTTTGTAGTAGGCAATTTGTAGGAGGTACCTACATTTTGTCAATTCTTGGTTCAAAAGTAGCTCCATCTCTTTCTGTGATACGTATTTCAAAAGGATTGGAAGTAGTTTGTCTGAGAAGTGATTCAATAACGTATGTATAGTGCCTGAGACGGCGATGGACTCACTCTCTGTCGTGTTGGCACTTAATCATATTCGGTGAAATATGGGTGTTGTTGTTACAACATCTCTGCTTACCCCTTCGAGGACCCTTCTGGGATAGCGTGATCATATTTGACTGAGCCAGTAGTGATTACGTAGATATATAGTCCGATCAGGGAACTGAAACAACCCTAACCTAAGCCAGTAGGTGAGTAGGTACCCAGTTGAACAGGTGCTCTCCCCTTCTATGCCTGAGAGAGCACCATAAGCTGGCGGTCCCAGTTACCAATGGCATACTTTTGAACATGGCAATATTTAGGTGCTAAGTCAGTCAGAAGCCTAAGAAAGTCTGGTAGGTATAACCCAGGTTACCTACTGATTTTCCTCGTAATAGGGTTGCGAAGTTCAGATGACAGTCGCTATGTGTTAGAATCAGTTGATCAATCACATGGAATTTATTCAAGTCCCGACGTCAAAAACAGCTCATAATAAGGCCAAATACACTCACCAAGCGGCTCCAATATCAACGGTGTTATCAGCGAATGGCACAGTGTTAATTCTACCACCGATCCTGTCAGCGGCCTCCAAGCCGAGCACCTTGAAGCCAGCATCGAACAGCTTTCGTATGGCAGCGACACCTGATGCTCCACACCCCACCACTATTACATCCATCATGCGACTGGACGACAAAATAAAGATACATTTCCACCATTGAAATGGAAAATGAAACATGAAAATTATTCAGCGAGCCGTGGTGGCCTTGAGGTTTGAGCAGTCGCCTGCTACGCAAGCGACGCAAGTTCGAATCCCAGCGGGGCCTGTACCAATGAGTTTTTCTAAAAAACTTATGTGCAGTGATTTCACACCACGTGCTTTACGGTGAAGGAAAACATCGTGAGGAAACCTGCATATTTCTGAGAAGTAATTCAATGACGTATGTAAAGTGTCTGAGACGGCGATGGACTCACCATCTGTCACGTTGACACTTAATCATCTTCGGTGAAATGTGGGTGTTGTGATTATAACACCTCTGCCTACCCCTTCGGGGAATACAGGCGTGAGCATATGTATGTATGTATGAAAATTATTCATTCAGCTTAGGCTCTGGTAAGGTAAGAATTAACCACCGGTTTGGAAACTAGCTTTTTGACAAGAATTGGCAAGACACTCAGCTGGCATTATGCACATTTCACTACGTAGTAAATGTCGGTTAATTGCAATAAAATTCATATTAAATATTAGATATTTATATGAATTTTATTTGGCTTTTATTTTGTTGGCCATACCTCTTTAGTTATTTCAAGGTCCAACTCAAGAAACTCAGTAGGTACCTATTTAGTCGATCTTTGAGCCGTTCAGAAAGAAAGTATATTTTAACAAAAAGAAACCTAATGACGTCTAATTGAATTAACCTTGAAAATTGTTTAACTTAAAACTCAGTTTACAATTTTTGTCTAAGTGATCGTGAAATGACCATATCAGGGAGAGTGGCCGATATCTATGGGTATTGTTGGAAATAAGGTATTAAAACAAAAATAAAGAGGTATACAGAGGATAACTACTTAGTACTTAAAAATTGCCTTTTTTAACTTGTATCTATGGATGCTAGCTAAAGTACTTAAGTATTTAAGATATCTATTGAATTTCTAAATATTACTTAAGATCTACATTTTATCTAAATTGTAATGTTGAGCCAAATGTAATAATAGAATTTAAACGCTCAGCGCGTTTCGACCTTGTCTGTCTAGCTATTTATATATCTACACGTATATTTACCTACCTACATACATTTTTAGGTTATAAAGTAAATAAACGTAGGAACCTATACTGAACTAGTTATTTATCAGGTTTGGTGCTAGCTACAGTATTAAACAAAAATAAAATCTACTTACGCCACTTTAGAATCCTTTTTAGAACAGCAATAATAACGTTTTAGGCAAATCCGTGCGTTGCTTACTTGTTAGGCTTGTCACTGATAAACAGAGGCGGAATGGACAGATATTACGCAATTCTTACTATCATTGGTATAGTCAGACACGTAAGTGTTTATCATACGTTCATTAACATTGAACTCGCAAACTTATGAAGCACTTTAGTTATTTCCTATACATAATATATAATTCAAATTCCTGACTGATACAATTATATCATATCAATATATAGGTACACAGCGTAAGCCGTTGATCATGAAATTTGCGTTTTCTTGGTAAGGTGCAGATATACCTAGTACCTACACTAAGAAAAGTAAGTATTCCGATATTCCATCCCTAATGGTGTTAAATGGGGGCTGAAAGTTTGTATGTAAACTAGTATTTAAACATACCAATATAGCTAGAATCTCCACTAGCAAGAGCTACTCGAGTACCGAGGGCCAACTATGATCGTTTAAGCAGCAGCAGTATTAAGAACTTCTCAACATAGAAGTTTTAATTTACGGTACAAACATGGAACGTCAGAAATATATAAAATAAAAAGCTCTGAAATTCTTAATATGTTAAGCCGATGGTGGTAGGCCCCTTGAACAGTGTCTCTCAAAGACTTAATTGTACATTACCGTTTTAGATAAATGCCTACTATACATGATTTAATAATAAATGTCCGTTTATTTCCATAGTTAGATATCGCAATATACATTTTTATTTGATATTACAAGGAACAGTACTAAAAACTAATTACAAGTAGAAAATTTGGCCCAAATCGGTGTCTCTTGGGATCGTGCCAAGAAGGCTGGCAGCATTGCCACGTTGAATAGCAATGCTGATTCTCTGAGCGAGAAAAGCCCCAGCCCGCTTGTCACGAGAAGCTTCTATCAGACGACGTGCAACCTCTTTGAAAAGTTGATGAGCATCTGGACCCCAAGGACCCAGAGTTTCAACCGCAAACGCAGAAAATATGTATCCTTGACCAATGCAAGCATATTTTCGGCGCTTCAGGTACTCCTGCTGAGCAGCAGCAGCACCGGCCGCCACAGATCTCCTTCGACTGTTGAGTGTCTCGATTACCACCACAATTTCCCCAAGGCCGAAGATGCAAAGCAATACAATGATACCTAGAGACGAGTGGTTGGAATCCCGCCACGGGGTTAATTTCAACTCTTTCCCGATTCTAGCACCGACCGAACATCTGTCGACTTTCATGAAGATATTTTGCCGAAAGTTGTCGCTTTCCACCGATTCCGAGTTCGGATACCAGACAACTGACAGTTGCGACACGTCAAAACATGCTAATTAATATAATGGATACAATGCATGAATTACCAAAGTCAGAAGAAGAGAGTATAATATTACAGATTCAAGATTATAGAATATTTTACGATTTTGGCCATTTACAATCTATTTGACGTTTTACTTTATTAAACATTTATTTTCGCATAAAAACCTTTGGACAACTATGCCGAGGTTACTACACCCTCTTTTCACTAAGTAACTACAGGTAATATCTGGGTAGATTAGATGCCAGATAGTAAGTCTCAGACACGACTTCGCATACGTCGTTAAATATACTCCTAGACGTATGCACATAATGCCATATAATATAATCTACCTGATTCGTGAAGATACATTTTTTGTTTTAGGGTAAGATAAATATTGTACTTTGAAATTGAACATTTTGTAGTTAATCAAACTCATGATCCACTTTTCCGATTGACTGTACATCAGAAGTTATTATAGATATAACACACCTTATCACCTCGAACATACCGACAAATAAATTAAATACTGATAAGTTTGTTTAAGATTTTATGTAAGCAATCTTATGTTTTCTTTGACAGAAAACTCTGGTACCTTAAACGTAGTTTACGTAATGAATGACAGAGACAGATATAAACAGATAAATACATATGTATTTATAATCAACACTACTATTATAAAGAGGAAAGATTTGTATTTTTGTGTGTATGTTTGTATTGAATAAATTCAAAAACTACTTTGCTGATTTCAAGAATTCTTTCACCATTAAAAATCTACATCATCAGCAAGTAACATAGGCTTTATATTATCTCCGTACTCCCACGGGAACGGGAACTACGCGGCTGAAACCGCGTGACGTCCGCTAGTTTATAATGGTGTAGCTAAAGGTGTATCTACTTATAGAATAACACCATTCGCCAGTTAGCATAGCAAGTCCTATGCAATGTATAGGGGACAAACCTATTGCTACTAACCGGACACTAATCCAGATTCCGGGCTGCTACTTGGAAATTACACATAGATAAAACCCAATAACACTTTGCCCGAGCAGGGGATCGAACTCAGAACCTCATTTGTCGCAGTAGTGTTTGCAATCACTAAACCAACGAGGCAGTCACCGATATCTATTTTAAAATGAAGCACGCTAGATACACGAAACCAAAAGTTAAAGATTATGCTCACGACATCACAGAAGGGTCCCGATCACGAAGGGGTAAGCAGAGATGTTTACACCGAATATAATTAATTGCCTGCAAAATAGATTATGAGTATCGCCGTCTTAGGCACCCAACTTCGAATAACTTCTTAGAAGTTTTCTTATAAATATATAAAATAAAAAATGGTATTTAGATCTGCGGGCCGATGGGATTATAACTTGTGTCGCTTTCGTATCAGGGTACTGCTGAAACAACTCGGTTACCACGTCTCATTAAAAGCCTATAAATATGCCATATACCTGTTCAGTAATGATCTATCTCTGAAATATCATAATATGGTGGCAATCTAACGCAGTGAACCTGTACCCGACTAGCGACATTCCCGCTCCCGTGACACGCACCAACATGGATTAATGTACGGTGACCATGGGTTTGTTATACATTTGTATACAGTACTTTGACTTATTCGGCATAGGACATCGGTAGGTGGTACATGTCCATTTATGAATGGAATAAAAAATCCTATATAAATTTTTTTTATGAATATTTGGGGTAGTTTATAGTTTTAGAATTTAATTGTACAATAATTGTCTTAAAATGCAAAAAATTAAATATATCTATATTTGATTAGACTTTTAACAAAGTACTTTCAAATCGTCAGAACGACACGATTACACAGGATTATACATACTACCGCCAAGTTCCGAAGGTCGCTTTTACTGAGAAGAACCTATATAAGTCCATGGACACAGTTCCAGGTTAGGTTCAACATATCATCCAATAAGCACTGAACTTTTATTCAGCCCTAACATTTTACAACCAAAATGAGTATAACGACGGAGAAAAATAAAAAAATGTTAAGGTATTTTATATTTTATTTTTATATTGATATGAACCACCAGCCGCTCTATACCAAAAATGTTTACCTTAATAACGACTGTCTTGTGGTCGCATACCACAGCTACTGCGGAACATAAAGTCCTGGTTACGATCCCGGGTCAGATAAATGGGTTCTTCTATCTGTACTTACCCCATATCACGTTGCCCAAGTAAAAATTTCGTCACTTGACCTTGCGTTTTCGCGTGGCTCAAAATGTGTTGATACTTTTTCGGAGGATGAAACATCTACAAACCTTTACTTGGGCGTCTCGATATATAAAACATAATTTACTTTAAATAGTCCTCAAATTATTATTATTATATTTTATGTTGGATTGTTTATAGTCTCAATTAACAAGAAATGCCTGGTGTCCGTACTCAGGGCGCAACTTTTTGCGTCCCACGGGCGTCGCCCTTTCTCAGTGTTTACTTGTTCTACCTTCCTATGATGGGACAGGGTTTGTGGGAAGATGTACTTGTTTATAATAAGGTTTTTATGCGAGTGTACCTACCTTATGTCACTGCGCACAATGCGTCCAACATTTACTCCTAATTAACTGGATGGATTAGATCGCAAAACGACCACAGATGCAGTCAGTCTAAATCTCAAAATGACACGGTAGCAACATGAAAAATAAGTAGAAGGCCTTTGGCACAGAATGTCTTAGTATCACAACGACTAGTTCGCAGAACGACCGCATATTATGTAGAAAGCCGCGAAAAGAGTTATGTGAGGAATATAAATTAAGTTTTACCTTAATAAAGAAAAAGCAAGAAATAGTTTTTGGTTTCGAAAAGTAATAGGATCTTACAGCCGCGTTATTCTGTAAGGTTTCTCACCGTCAAACTCGACGACGAGAGTCGAGAGAGTAAGAAATCATAGCAAGTTGATACATAATACATAGATAGAAATCGACGTGGCTAATCACCTGCTTTTTATACGAAGCGACTGCCATCTGACCTTTGTAACGCCTTTAACGAGGAAAATCTGTGATCTGGGTTAAACCAGTTGTCAGACTATTTTAGGCCTCCGACTGACCTGTATCGATTGCCAAAGATGATAAATTGGCAACCGGGACCGACGGCTTAACGTGCTCTCTGAGGCACGGAGGGAACTCGTGCTTCGCTGATCGAATGATATGAGCAACAGCAACTGAGCCATGAGCTCTATACCAAGCATTAAAATAACCAAAATAGTTTAGTTTTGTGGATTTTTCCGCTTCAACAGGAGTTTGCCGCTTGAATAATTTGAATAATCCATTCAATATTAGCACCATAAAAGTGCATTGCATCTTATACAGCAGGCGCGGCTTTTTACAGGAATTGTACACCTGCCGACAGGTGGAGGCGACATAAGTCAACGGCACACGTTCCTGGGTATTGACTCACTTTGGATTAGAATTACACGGTTATTCCCGAGTTATTGAGCAATTTTTATATCAGAGGTCCCTTAAGGGTTTAAACAATGTGACCTACAGTTAAATCTAAAAAAAAAGCTATTTTTCCGTTTAGGCCATGACCTCTTATTGCCAGCTTAACAAAGTCAAAAATATCTTTATTCAATTAGACTTTTTACAAAGCACTTTCAAATCGTCAGAAAGTCATAATTTACAAGATTATACATGCTACCGCCAGGTTTGGAAGGTTGCTTTTATTGAGAAGAACCTCTTAAGAACCTGGTTGACCGAGCTGAGCTCAGTTTCTTTTCTATGACGTTTTCTCATATATGAATGCTGAAAAAATGCTTTACTTAGTGAGACTTAACACTTGTGATGTTCCATGCTTTGTAATTTCTCCGCAAATTTCGGATATTTTGCAAGAAATACGCAACGATACCTTTACACTCACTTTTTTATTTAATAAAAAGTATTAAATAATTTTAAAATATTAAAGCCATCGTTTTCTTGATCGGTTAAGTTAAGAGTGAAATGACGTATATTTTGAGCTTTGTTTATTTGTTTTGAACATCGGACACTTGTTGAATAATATTTTTGTGTTGGTATTATATGAAAAAGTTGTATGCATTTTAATCGTGTTCTAGTAAGTTTTCTTTTCAAACATTCAATGAAATCCTCTCTTGTTTAGTCAATTGTTTATTATTCAACAAGTTTTTGATTGGCATTGACCTACTTAGAACTTAAATTTTACTTCCTCAATGCAAAGTACTTAAAACAAGACTTTACTTAAACATGATTAACGTCTTAAATATGGGAGAGCACTGTTTGGAGATACATACCTAAAAGAGCCCTGAAACATCTCACTTATGAATTCAAGTTCACATAACTTAAGTAAGTCAGGGTCGAGGCAAAATCCATTGTTCAGAGAACTTAACTGCCATTTACCAAGTGGGTATGTTAATGAGCTTATGTGATAACTCTACGCACTTAAGTGAGCTAAATAGTTATATATTCATTTATAAATACTGATGTATGAGATTTGAATGAACTGATTTCTCTGCTGAGACAGTTTCTATAGTAAAACATATAATATCATTTTGTTTTGAAACATTCCAGACATCCATCGTGTTTACGTTCTAACAATGGTAGTCGAAATAAAACAAACCGCGTGTCTCCGTTTGTTTTCATCATTGTTTAGTTGACAATCATTGTCATTATTCTATTGTGAGGGAAGTTTAGCTCTCCACCACCAGCAGTGTGGAGTGTAGTCTTTCACCCTCTGCGTAAGAAGTTACATGCCTGGCGACGGTGTGATTGATATAATTGCGCGTGCACGCAGGTAAGGCGGGGGGCGCAAGAGCGGCCCAGTCGAGTCGCGTCCGCCTTCCGTGAGCCCGCGTCGCTACACTCGCCACTCGTACACAAACCGGCCCGAATGCCGGGGAACCAGTCGGCGGGATGGCGATACAGGGCGTGCTAGCATCGCCATGTTGAAACATGCGCAGCGGCCGCCGGCGGCGAACGATGCCGACCACCGCTACCAGAACATGCCGCGGCGGCCGCACCACCACCTGCCCCTCAACGTTTCAACCCTGGACTCCTCGAAGCACTCAGTTGGTGGAACATCTGCCAGCGTCAGTCCTGGTGCGCAGGTTCAACCCCCTGCGCCGGTGTCAATCGTCTCGCCTATTCCCGTCCCGTCTCCACCGAAGTTAGCTAACGGAAACGCCACGGGAATTCCTCCATCTCGACCTCCAACGATCCGAGCGAGAAGCAATAGAGCAGCCACTGAAGAGGCCTTAACCTCTCTTGCTTTATTATGCCTCGTAAGCCTTTTATTAGCGCTTTTGGCGCTCTTGTTTCTACTGAAGATTTCGGCTCCCGCGACCAGTGCACCAGAGGAGTTTGCAGTGGTTTACGAAGTGACGTTAGCATTGTGTGCATTGACGCTATCACTCAATCTATGCTGTCTCCTTGTGTGTGCAATACAGTTCCTGTTTGCCGTGAAGCTGGTCCATTCTCCATCTGCGCCAAATGGACGGTGAGTTTTGCTACTTACTATATTTAAGCGTACGAAGGATGGGTGCGTCCGCGAAGGAATGCCTCAAAACTGGTTCCGCAAACCACCTGACTGATAGGAACAGCGATTGACTACACAAATATTGTAATCTGTCAGATTATTACTCGTGGGAACATGTTCTCGGGAAGGCTGCAATACCAAACAGACTTATCTCGATTCAGGTTATATCTTACACAACGCATAACTGTAAGAAAACCTCCAGTACGAGTTCCCAACTCGATAGTCGAGTTCAAGAATTTTTCGTAGAATGTCAGGTTTATAGTTGTGATGAGTTTACCATGAGTTTCGGTATTGACATCATGCATCAAACCATCAACCTGATAGATATTATAATGATGATCGTTTTCCAGTCGATCTTTAAGTTCGATTATAAAGTGATCAGAGTCAGGAAGTTGTACGTGTGTGTCTATGCAAGTAGTAGGCAGGTGCTAACGGTCCGGAGTGGCGGTTATTTGTGAATGGTCTGATAAAAAACGTTCCGTATACAACGGCTGATAAGTTCGCACGCGCCGGAATCATAATCATAGATTTTTCAATTGGAGTAATATCAGTTTCAGTCGCATGAGAAACTAACAGTTATGTTAAGTATAATACAAAGATTACTATGGTGTTTACTGTTGTGTCATGCTCTACAAACGCCAGTTTGCTATCCTTTGCAGCAATTAGTTCTGTAATTTGTTTTGTTATCGATTTATTTTCTATAATCTTATTATAAAGCACTAGCGGACGTCACATGGTTTCACCCGCCTAGTTCCCGTTCCAGTGGGAGTACGGGAATAAAATATAGCTTATATTTCTCGTTGATAGTGTAGACATCTACTGCTGAATTTTTCGAATCGGTGCAGTGCTTTTTGAGCCAATTCGTTACAAATATACTTACATACAAACCTTTGCTATTTAAGATATTAGTATAGATTCAACATAATGTTTTTTGTATGCATTCAATGTCATTTCAGTTTGTTCTTTTTATTTTTTGGTAGTTCGTTTTACCAATAATTTTAGACTCGAGCTGTCACGCAATCAAAATAAAATTTTACCAAAAAAGATTTCCAGACAAATTTTTCGAATTTTTTTGCGATTGAAAGTGACGTACTAAGCATAATCAAATAACAAGAGTGCGCCAACAAAAGTTGCTGATTGAATGAATCACTGTTATTTTGTAACTTAATTTATCTTATCAACGTTGAAAACTATCCAACCGAAGCACTTTATAACACTGCAATTTATGTCTCTTATCTCACAGCAGATCTTAAAAGACGCTGGTAAATAAAGGCCAGGTATCTTCCGGGTTCCAGGCTTAACTTAGTCTTTTGACCGCATTGTTAGAAGTCTTGGAAGTGCACAGTGCATTAGATCTTTGCGATCGCTGACAGGCGAACCGTAACATTATAAAAGTCAATTTAATTACGCGTTTGGTAAGCTTTTGACATCAATCATTATTAAAATTTCGTTAAAAAGGCTTTGTTGATTCGGGAATTCTTTTCGCTACACATGTGACTTGAATCTCTACATACACATATATATCTGCATACACAAACAAAACTATTTTTTTTCAGTTTATGCCAAGATTGAAAAATACAGGAGCACACGATTGAAAGATAATCCTAGTAATCTAGAACACAGACCTAGATTCTGTGGTCGTTAACAAATAATTCTTTACAAAAAAAAACCGTATATATCCAAACCGTTGCTTGACATACCAGATTAACGAAAATATGTATACATGCAGGAGAAACGCATATAATTTCGTAAAACCAGCTGTTATTTGGGTTAATGGCTGCATAAAATGCATTTGTTAGACTTATTAAAAAAGGATCGCAGAAGCGAAATCTCTGTGATCACGATGTAAAAGAACCATTAGGACAGTCCATTCGCATTCTAGCACGACTAAGACTATATTTTTTATATTATTTTTAAATAGAGCCTCTGAGAAATTCACTCAAAACACCACAAATTATAATATTTCTGAAAGATTAAGCAAATCCATTAAGTATCTCGACGGATAACCAAAACAAATGTGTGAATTCATTGCACAAGGCTTTTACAATTCCAATTTGAATTTGTGTTGTGAAAAAAATAATGACAATAGACCTTTATACTCCACTTTGAAGACCGAAAACCTCAAAACACCACCATTGCTCCATTTCGGTATGAATTTTTTTTGAGAAATTGTTTTACAAAAAATATTTGTCAGTTTTTTCGGACATGGTTTGTTGTAATAAATTAACTACTTTTATACATAATTATTAGATTAAGAGAAATGTTTTTTTTAATAAAAATAAATATTCTAATAGAACACAGAATTTAAATTTGTATCTGCGAGAATGGTGTGCGGTATTTTTCGGATATTGGATATTATTTCACATCCCTACCTTCCTTCCAATAGCACAAATAAAACGGTCGATTTACGTGTTCACTTGTATCCAAGGATTGGCTTGTTTTTTCTATTTATTTATGTAAAACGGGTACTGATCTTGATCTCATTAAAACCAGTCATCTAAGCGAGATAGCATTTTAATAGCGCATAACCCAGCAGGTGTGCTTTGGTGAGAAATAATACAAATGCTTTAAATTTAAACATCATTTGCCATTATTTTTAGGTTATGAAAATTTCGTTTCAAATTAATATTAATTAGAAGTTTATTATAGTTAATCTGTACTAATATTATGAAGAGGAAAGATTTGGTTGCTTGTTTGTATTAAATAGGCTCCGAAACTACAGGTCTGATCTTAAAAATTCTTTCATTAATGGATAGCATAGCAAGTATCATAGTCTTTATTTCATCTCCGTACGGTTAAACCGCTAGTAAATATAAAATATTACTGAAAAATACATATTGAGTTAAGAATTGTTCAGCTGTACGGCCTGAGTAGGTTTTGCCATAAAAAAATAAGGATGTCATATATTCGTATATCGATTCGGTTACAATAAAACCTGATATGAATACTATAAATATGAAACTCCGTCAATTTGTCCGTCAAAAATATTATCGATAACGTAGTTACGACTATGTAATTCAGAAATTTTTCGGTGTGTGAATAGTCGATTAAAATTTAAAAACATAATTTTATCTAAATAATGCTATGTTAAGGATGCATTTTATTACGACGCAGTATGCAAGGAATAGTAAAGTGAATTCCCGTAGTTGCATTATGGAATGTGTCCCAAAATAGCGTGTAAACAGGAGAAGACGTGCGTAAAATGTAATGAGCTTTATATTTATGTATCTGTCAGTATTTAAGTGTCAGTCAGTCAGAGGCACGCGTGACTGACATTTTAAACATACCTACTTTTTAATTTAAAGGTAAAATAAAGTACTTTGATCCCAGCTTATAGAGTCCTTATCTATACATCTATACAGATAAATAAAGTTGAAGTGTATGTTTGTTATTTCAAACTAACAGCTTTGCACTAAATGCATATGAAAATAAAAAATCTTTTTTTTTCTCTTTCTGTTTGCTTCGGCTAATCTCCGAAACGACTGGACCGATTTTAGCGGGTCTTTCACGGGTGGATAACAAATGTTACAAGGAGTGTCTTAGGTTACTTTTTATAAAAAAACATTGGAGTCCACGAACCACGGAGTGATGTTCCCAACAATAGTTTTTAATATGTGATCTTTTCATCAAACGCGTGCCTACAAGGGAAAAACAAATGAGTGACCAACGCCTGCATAGGTAAACAAAATCTTAATGACATACCTAATTAAGTCTGACTTAATTGAGAGCTGTGGTAGCCTTGGGGTTTGCAGCAGTCACCTGCAGCGCATGCGACGTAAGTTCGAATCCCAGCGGTGCCGTACAAACAATAAGTTTTTCTAAAAACTTATGTACAATGATTTCACACCACGTGCTATACGGTGAAGGAAAACGTCGTGAGGAAACCTACACTTGTCTGAGAAGTAATTCAAAGACATATATAGGTATAGTGCCTAGACTCTGCCTACCCCTCGGGGCATACAAGCGTGAGCATATGTATATGTATGTTAATTTTTTCTCGTCTCCTTTGCTCTAGCCGAGACTAGATCGATTTTTGAACACAGTTATTCCATTATTTTTATTTTATATTTTTTTATATTAATATTTTTTTTAAGGATCAAGTGAAAAATTGCATGTTATAAGAATCTAACCCAATCGTAGCCGAGTGGCTACATTAGTGCAGAACTAAAAAACACGTTTCACCAGAATGCGCCAAATCAAACCCCTTATACGGGCCAGCTTCTCACGAGAAAGGGCCCATTCTTTTGTGGGACATTCATCGTTTTCTTTTATTTGGTACAACACTACAAACCGTACCTACTATTATATGTATATTCTGTGGAGTCGTGAGAACATGCACTCCTTCCGTTCTAAAAATCTTGCGTGTTTGTACACACGCTGCTTCGGATTGATGCTTCTTTTTCGAGTTTCCGTTATATCATTTAAACTAGCTGTGCCCCGCGGCTTCACCTGCGTTGATTTAATTTCCCTAATACTTTTTTTAGCCGTCGTTTCGAATCCCAGTGGGGCCTGTACCAATGAGTTTTTCTAAAAAAAAAAATTTACTTATGTGCAGTTATTTCACACCACGTGCTTTTCGATGAAGGAGAACATCGTGAGGGTACCTGCATGTCTGAGAAGTAATTCAAAGACGTATGTATAGTGCCTGAGACGGCGATGGACTCACCCTCTGTCACGTTGGCACTTGATCATATTCGGTGAACTGTGGGTGTTGTTACAACACCTCTGCTTACCTCTTCGGGGACCCTTCTGAGATGGCGTGAGCATATATATATATACATTTTTTAAATTAATCGTAGCCTAAATTACTCCTTGTGACATTAGCTATCCGCCAGTGAAAAACCCGTTAAAATCGGTCCAGTCGTTTCGGAAATCAGTCGGAACAAACAGACAGACAGAAAGACGGACGGACGGACAGAGAAAAAAAAAATTGAAATACAATTTTATTTATCTGTATAGAATATATAGATTAAGAATCAATAAAAATCGATTGGCGAATATTGAATAATTTATATGGTATCCAAATCCAGATGACATTTAAAAAAAAACAATTTCCTTACCTCTAGCTACGACTGGCACTGATTTAGCCCGTCTATAAAGTGTAAAGTACTGAATGAGCGACCACGAGGTCAAACAGCGAATACTCAAAGACCGGTTTTAAAAAAAAATCAAGCGTCTTGTTCACGACACTCAGCGCATTCCAAATTCACTTTTATCACTTCACAAATACGACATACATTTGTATGTCCTCAAATTGCATCGAATTAGTAAGATCGGTATTTTGATTGATCGTATTAATTCGTGATGTGTCAAATAAGTCGTTTATTCTGTGAACTAGCATTCCATAGAGTTTATTTTCACCGTTATACCCTATAGAGTATGTTAGTCTGTGGTTTTTTTTAACAATCGATGAGATAATTTTACTAATAATAAATTTCGTACTAGGAAATAGCGCCCCGTATTATATTTTTTAGTTTACTGGTAGGTAGTTATTTTCTCAACTCAATATCTATATCTAACTAATCTATACAGATAAATAAAATTGAAGTGTCTGTTTGTTAGATATATTAGAAAATTACTACTAGAAAAGAGAAAATTACTATTAGAAAAGAACATCTTTTGACTAAATGCATATACACGGTATAGTAGTTATACACGGTATTTATTCGGAAAACCAATTTAAAAATAATCTCTGTCTGTTCATTTGATATTAAATCTACGAGGGTGAAACCGCAGGACACAGTTAGTTATTTAATAAATTACATACGCGTAATATAGATAGATAATAGTTGCTCCGAATTAAATTGTCAATAATGGTGAATTCCAAGAAATAAAAAAAAATATTTCAAAGATACACGAGAACGTTCGAAGAGCCACAAAGAATTTGTTCTTCAATAAAAGAAATAAATAAAAAAATGGTCGGGACCTTGCTCAAGGCCGAGAGTGGAGGCATCCCGATCATATCCGGTCAAGTTAACAAGTCGCTTTCGTAGGTTTGAGAAACTGCTAGAAACTTGTACCCTGCAATTTGGTTGCATAATTGTTACATAGTATTCTGTTCTACGATTTTTTTAATCTTAGATTAAAAAAATAAATTGTTTAATTTTTTACTCAAAATTTTTAAATCCATTCGAAATTCGAAGGCAATATTTAATAGATAGCCCATAGATAAAAAAATCGCTCTGCTGTTTTTTTGCCACTAATATTAACATATCTATAATTTCCAAATTGGTTTACTCATATTTAAAAGGGGCACATTCTGTTTCCAATTTGTTGTAATTTAGTTTTCTTTAAATATCAAAACTGATTCGATACTAGCTGTGCCCCGCGGTTTCACCCGCGTAGAGTTCATTTCACAGGTGGCCCGCGGCACTTACTTTTTTAAATTAAAGGTTGCATTAGTAATCTTACAAAGAGTAACTAGTAACAATAGCTATCCACCAGTGAAAGTCCCGTTAAAATCGGTCTAGCCGTTTAGGAGATTACCCGGAATAATTAAAAACAGACAGACGGACAGAAAGACAGACACAGAAAAAAAAATGTTTTTACCATTTCTGTACCTTGTATATTTTCATATTATTTCATAAAAGTTGTATAAATTTGCCGAGTTGTTGCATTTATTAACGCAGATAATGAAAAGGCTTGGTACAAAATCTATCCCATATTTTTTTAAACATGTTAAGATTACTTGATCTCGATATTGGTTCACTGAAGTACGTGCTTAAGTTTATAAATACATGTGTAGAGTGTTCATTGTGTACTTACCTACCTACTTAAGTATGAGTTCATTGACTCGTGTTAATGAGCTCATACATTTGAGAATAATTACTGATTTATCATCGGCTTATGAATGATTCATTAGATTTTGACTAGATGATGAAAGTTGAGATGAAATATGTTACGAATTCTTACCGCTGGTGTTGCTAGAGTCATGGAATTCGTCAGGTTTTATGATAACCGTGATAATAAATCGTCATTAATTAAATAGTTAATCTCTTGTCAGCGTACCTGATGCAATTCCCTCTATTTGTTTCTGGCTATTGTCATCTCTGTGACTAATTATATAAATAGATCATTACAGACCCCTTTTCCTTAACTTAATTTTATTTCATCCAAGGTTTGAGCAGTCGTCTGCTACGCAAGCGAGTTCGAATCCCAGCGGGGCCTGTAGCGATGACTTTTTCTAAAAACTTATATGCTGTAATTTCACACCACATGCTTTATGGTGAAGGAAAACATCGTGAAGAAACCTACATAATTATGTCTGGGAAGTAATTCAAAGACGTATATTGCCTGAGACAGCGATAGACTCTCCATCTGTCACGTTGACACTCAATCATCTTCGGTGAAAAGTGATTGTGAAAGAAATAGTTGATTTTCCCTTCGATCCTGGACTGTTCTCAAATAACTCCTTTGAGTGTCTTGATATCTTTCTGTCCATGTGATTTTGTATAAATATCAACTCAAGGTGAGTTGATATTACTATATTATTATTATATTACTGCTTGTAAGCTCATCTTTATACAGTGGCCGAACTTCAACCTAGTACTATGTTTAAAGTTTCAATTAACTGAAGATTCACCAACAGTAAACTGCCTAGTTACGTAAACGCATTGATGGCATCTGGAGCATGACAGTGATGACAATAGAGTTTGCGGTTAGCTACTGAGAATCATCTCGCGGTGTCAACTGTCTACGGATATATTACCCGGTAGTTAGATAGACGATCATTTCAGAAAATATACCTGCTTACGTAAAAATATTTTTCATTTGATTGGATTTCTTCTTTGTTCATTCTGGTTAAAATTACCAATGACAATATTTTTTTTTAAAGACGAGGTTGTTTCGCAATGTACTATATATTGGAACGTAGTGGTTATTAAATAAAAAGCAAGGGTCAAGATCCGTTTATAAATATTCTATAGCAATAATGTTTAAATTGCAAAATTTATACTCACAGTATTGGATACGTGTAAGATTTCGCAGAGCGGTGCTAATTTCACTGAGTAACGTCACGTCATTCAATGTGATTTAGTAACGCATTTCAGGTAGTTTTGAACCGAGTTCAATACGATCTAAATATTCATGAATATTAAGCTATGCCTATCAGTCTACCACCCAATATAGGTACACCCAATATAGGTATCCCCTGCCTGTCGTAAGAGACGACTAAAAGAGGGCCGGAAGGCCTGCTGGCGATGGTTGGGGTGGGAGCTTTGACCACCGAGCCGCGGGCCCGGGAAGGTGGCAGCGCGATGTGGGTCGCCCTGCCTTGCACAGCGAGGTCTCCAGGGGCGGCGTCACAGCTGCCCCGGGGATGTGCCCCGACAAAGTGTTGGGGGACACCGGTGCGTTCTATCAGAGTACCCGGAGTTCCCCTTGAGCACTGAGGATGGCCACCGGGGGGGGGTTTAGTGCGGTAAGAATCCCACATACCCCGACCTGCCTCTCCCAGGGCGGTCGGGGACCTTTTGAAGGTTTCCCACTCGTCAACAAAAAAAAAGGAAATCAGTCTAAACCTAACTCATTTAAAGATCCTAACTTCGGTTGTAAAGATGAGACCTATGAACTGTAACTCCAACCGCTATTTAATTTAGTGATGTTACTAAACAAGTGCGTGGGTAAAACAGGGTGGCCCACGCGAAATAGCTACATTTAAATAGTTTTACCTTCTTATGGCCAGATGAATATTATTTATTACCTAAGTGTATAGTTTTAAAACGATTTTGGTGTGGAAACTGATCGTTTACAGCTTTATTTATATTTTTAAGTATGTCGTGAGAGTATTTGTCAGTGAGATGAATTTTAAATTAAGGTCTACAGGTTAACTATAGTGGAAATGTAAAAAGTCAAATTCGGAGCACTCGTAACCGAAGAAAGTGTATGAAGAGATGCATGAATGTGGATGAAGCGAAAGAAGTATGTAAGGATCGTAGCATGGCAAACGGTGGTCTCTGCCTACCCCCATGGGATACAGGCGTGAGCATATGTATGTATAGTCTTACTCATCACGAAATCTTGGAAAATGTTTTATTTTTTTAAATCAACATAATGATTAATTTGATTCTACTATTTAAAACTAAAGTTACCAAGGAGTTTGAACATCACGTATGTTACTCATGTTAAAAAAAACTGCCAGCCTCCTTCGCACAGCACGATCCCGAGAGACATGGATTTGGGCCCAGTTTTCTCTTGTAAATAGTTTTAAGCACCATTCCTTGTATTATATAATTAAGTAAGTAAATTATTTCTCATCAAGTCTACATCGAATAAACATAATTATTGTACTTATCGATTAAAACAAAATCGATATCCTCGATCCCTTCACATTCTTGCGACGTTTATTCGAAAGTTGTGTGCTCACTTTTTTATTGCATTATGGCCATTATCACAACATAACTACTTGTTTCAGCAAACATCTACACATTATATGGCATTGAGTATTGTGTAAGAATTGTATGTAAAAAATCCATGTAATATGTTTGCTGTATCTACTGATGTATGGAAGTGAATGTTGGGTTTGGCAGAAGAAACATGAAAGTAGAGTGAATGCAGTGGAAAGGTCACCATTGTAGATCGTATGAAAAATAGTGTGATAAGAGACAGTTGCAATTTAAAGAATGATGGGGTGACCAGAATTGAAAAAAGTATGTTAAGATGGTTTGGACATATCGAAAGGATGAGTAAAAGGCGATTAACGAAAAAAAATTATAGAGTGAATGTGACCGGATGTGTAGATAGAGAGCGTCCAAGGAAGAACTACTATGACCAAAATTATAATATGAAAATATTTTTCAGAAAGGTCAAATTCGGAGCACTCGTAACCGAAGAAAGTGTATGAAGAGATGCATGAATGTGGATGAAGCGAAAGAAGTATGTAAGGATCGTAGCATGTAGCAAACGGTGGTCTCTGCCTACCCCCATGGGATACAGGCGTGAGCATATGTATTTATGTATGTTACTTATTTATGCCAAGGTTTGAACCAGAATTGAGAAGATATTATCATTTTCATCCTTAATTTTTCTGCTAATTAAACAGAATATCGTTTACAAAATATTTTTTTTGATAGCTGATTTAGTCAATCGCTATGTAGTTAGTTCATTATTTGGAAATAAATGTAATTTTTTATCACTTAAACATCTTACAATCAACCTCAAACTTCTACATCGTTGGCGACTTAGGTCAACGAGCTGTCAAATGTAGTTTTCAGCATTATTATTGATATCGTAAAAGAATTCTGAAAAAAATAAGAGGTCAGTTAGAATTAGGACGAGACTGAACTAGAATATAAAAGGATTATGACGTAAAATAAAAATGAGAAAGATTTATATAGTTTATTTTTGTAGTGAATAGGATCGGTAATATAATTTAATGTCATGGTTTCCTCATATTAAATGAAGTATCATGGTGCAATTTGCCCATCACTTTAAAGATCTTAAGTATCGTTTTTTAAATTGATAATGCAATGGCTGACCGCATTTCTGGTATAAATGTCTTAGTAAATATTATGTGTACTTTTAAGTTTATCAGTCTCAATTCAATTTCATGCGAAAAATAGCTTATTAGCCAAGCGAAATGCCTATTAATTTCAGCAGTAAAAACGTCAAATGCATTTGTTACGATGCGTCACGAGTATAAGCAATAAAGACTGAAATTGGCATACGTAATTAGGTATGAGGAAATTTTATAAAGTTATTAAAAATAAATGCAGGCTTATCCTGACGGTATAAACTAAGTATTATATATAATCTGTGCCTTAAATAAATAAGACTATTTTTTAAGAAAAACATTTGGTATGAATAAAATAAAAATAAGATACTTAAATACAATATTATACATTAACCCCTAACATAGGTATAAATATACTAGCTGTGCCTCGCGGTAGACTTAATTTCATGTGTGGCCTACGGAAACCTAATGATTTCTTTATAAAAGGAACCTTTTTTTTTCTTTTTTTTTTGTTGACGAGAGGTAAACCTTCAAAAGGTCCCCGACCGCCCTGGGAGAGGCAGATCGGGGTATGTGGGATTTTTACCTCACTAAAACCCCCCCGGTGGCCATCCTCAGTGCTCAGGGGGGACTCCGGGTACTCTGATAGAACGCACCGGTGTCCCCCCACACTTTGCCGGGGCACATCCCCGGGGCAGCTGTGACGCCGCCCCTGGAGACCTCGCTGTGCAAGGCAGCGCGAGCCACATCGCGCTGCCACCTTCCCGGGCCCGCGCCGGTGGTCAAAGCTCCCACCCCGACCACCGCCAGCAGGCCCTCCGGCCCCCTTTTAGTCGCCTCTTACGACAGGCAGGGGATACCATAGCCATATTCTTAGACCCTGGCTATTGGGTGGACGGAACGGGGCGTGCGTTGCCTCCGCCCCGCCGTCGCCGTCGTCTCCGAGAGGGATCGGCTCTCTTCCGATCCCGCTCGGAGGTCTCCTTCTGGGACATTACTGTCTCGCAGAAGGAGACTACGGCCCTCCATGCCTCTCTGTCTGCCAGCATAGCCGTCACTACGCGTAGCAGAGAGAGGTCCTGCCCGATCCTGGTGACCAGGACTCGACGCTCCGAGCTCCACGCTGGGCACTGCTCCAGCGTGTGCTGTGCGGAATCCCGGTCACTTATAAAAGGAACCTAAGTTAAGGAGTAACATTTGGCTAACTGCCAGTGAAAGTCCCGTTTAAAATCGGGCAAGACACTTCGAGAGATTAGCCGGAACAAACAGAAAGACAGAGAAAATTATAAAAATTGTTTTTAGTTTCTTCTCATATCCGTGTATACTTTCGTGAGCATTTAGAGAAAAGCTGTTATTTTGGATTTACAAACAGATACTTCAATTTTATTTATCTGTATAGATTATAATATGATACTTGTTGTAAAGTTTTGCTCTACATTTGCGGTTACTATAAGTACCGACCTTTGCAATAACCGCGGCATGTGAATTCGATACGCAATGCAAGTAGGTAGAAGTAAATACCAGCCAAGTAGGTATGTACTTATAAATAATTGCCTTGAAATTGAAATGTACACTGTACATAGTAAAATATCTTGATAAGTACCTACTAGAAAGTAACTACCTGTTAACTAAAGGCTATACCGAGCTAGTCAATATATTATTATATATACAGACAAATAAAATTTATGTGTCTGTTTGTTATTTCAAATTATCAGTTCCGGCTAATCTCTTAAACGGCGGGACTGATTTTAACGGGACTTTCAAATTCAAATTAAAAATATCTTTATTTGATTAGACATCTTACAAAGTACTTTCAAATGGTCAGAAGGACACAAAATACATTATACATGACTATAAATGTTACCACCGGGTTCGGAAGGTTGCTTTTGTTGAGAAGAGTAATTGTTGAGTTTCTTGCCGGGTTCTTCTCAACAAAAGCTACCTTCCGAACCCGGTGGTAACATTTATAATCATGTATAATGTATTTTGTGTCCTTCTGACGATTTGAAAGTACTTTGTAAGAAGTCTAATCAAATAAAGATATTTTGAGTTTGAGTTTGAGTTTGAAAGATCCCGGCAAGATACTCAACAATTACTTAAAAAAAAAATGCAATGTTATTGGTTACAGTATTTATATCTCATGAATATAAGCCCACGGACACAGTTCAAATGCTCAATTGTCAAATATAATAACTAAATTATTACAAATATTGATGAGCATGGCAAAATCCAGCCAGTCAAAGCAAAGATCAAACTAAGATTAATTAATTGTAGCAAAAGTACAGTGTCCCTTATCACAAATATAATCACTTACAGTATAATATTCTTTTTTGAGTATAACTGCTTTGATGGTCTCTTTAAATTTATTGAAGGGCAAGTTTACAATTTCCGTTGGTAATTTATTATAGAAACGTGTTTCACTGGCAGATAGTTGATGTTACAAAGAGTAACTTAGGCTACTTTTGAAAAAACATAGTAATACTCACGCCTTTAATCTCCAAAGGGGTAAGCCTATTGCTACTAATCGGGCACTAATCCGGGCTGCTACTGGGAAATTGCACATGGAAACCCAATAACACTTTGCCTGACCGGGGAATCGAGTCCAGTACCTCGTGTTCCTCCGTAGCGCTTGCCACCACTAGACCAACGAGGCATAATTTAATGAAATACACACGAGGTACTGGAGCCCTTATTTCAAGTTATTATAGGATAAAGCACATATGGGTACAAAATGTCTAACCACAATTTACTACAACCATGTCATTCGATATAACGTCTGTTGGAAGCCTTAGAGGGGTTGAGTTTCTTCAAACCCGCTGAGTGCGCGATTTCCTCGCCTTAAGGAAGTAATTGGAGCCAGCGGGAAGTGTGGCGACAGACACTTTTAATTAAAATAACGATTAAACACCTTTCATACTTATTAAGAGCATACCTGCTTATAGCAGCTTATATCATAGGCCATCAAACTCTTAACACAAATATTAATGAAATGACTTTTGGCAATCTTTATTGTAGTAATTCAAAAGTATTCAAGTCTTAGATTTAATTCAGTAAAACTATACGTAACGTTCTTATGCTAATTTTATTTTATATTTCTTTTTCTCGTAATTTATTGTACTAGACATAAGTAAGAGTATAGATATAGGAGATGCAAAAAAATATGTAGAAATGAGAGTACCTTAATACAGATAGACAGATGAGAGCAACTTTAATCAACTACGTAACTCAGATTACATATTTTCCCAGTAAAAGGGGTGCAAGGGTGCAGGGTGAAGGTAAAAATGGTGTGCCATCAGAAACCGCATTATAAATCATAAAGCCAGTGCTGACAAGAATGACGATTAAAGAAAATGTTGTTCGTAAATTTTTCGTCATGAACTTAATTGACATAATTATTAACTTAATTATCTTGACATAATTGTATCATATAACTGAGTACTTAGCTACTTAAAGAGCAGAAAAAAATGTGAATATTCTCGATATTGAAAAGTCGTTTATTTTCGCATATTTCGACTTATAGATATGGGATCCTTCATAATTGCTCCTTATAATTCAATCTCTAAGGCTCATTGTAACTCTTATATATTTTGCAAAGCTATAATAGATTTGTAGAAATAATTATCATATGCAGGACAATGTCGGATGTCACGGAGGGAAACCACTCAAATGCAAGTATGTTAAGTTATTCAATGGCGGCTAAACTTAACTAACTCGAGTAATTGAGCGTGTACGCGAGCGGCATAATTACTTGGGAGGCATTTTGTTAGTTTGTTTAACTTAGGAATATATATTTGTTTACCATATTTATTCAAGATAGTGGACCGCTTAGCATAATTTTGGCAAATGTAGGAGACGTCACGACGTATAATGTCTCAGGGAAATTAGTCACCTCAAGTTACACATTTAGTTATAAGTAGAACTAAGTACTAGACTTCTACTTTATGTTAACTTTTATCGATATCTGGACATTGGACATCCTTAATTGTGTTAAAGTATTTTTATGGTGTATTGTTATAGTGTAGTTGTTACTAAAGGATCGATGCTTATTGGATGATACGTGGAATAAAATAAATTTTTTATCGTAAATAAAAAAATAATAAACATTAATAATTCAAATTTTAATGAAAATAATGACGAATAATTAAAAAAAAGGTTTTTTTTTAAATTGAAACTTGATATCAGCCGAGTTTCTGTACCAAAAATGTGCACCATCACCATGAAAAAGTCTTGACTCAGTATAATTGTTATTGGTAGAGCCTTTACCCCTATCACGAGAGTATCACCGTTATCTATACTCGCTAGCGTCTCCGCCTAACATTTGTATGAGAAATTGTGCAGCGACTCCCAGCGGTGACGTGAAGAACTAAAATATCTCATACAATTGCGAGTGACGCTAGCGAGTATAGTTTACGAAAATGGTGGCAAACTCGTGATAGGGGTACTGCATTGCCTATCTCCATAAATATAACATGTTTTCGGCAGGCCATGTGTGTATTTCGTTCTCGCCGAGATTATACTTCCTATTACGTAATAAATTTACATAGCAAATAAATATCACACACATTACTTCACTCCTAACGAAAATAGAATCATTCTCGTTGGTTCTAGATGCCCACGTGTTCATTTTTAAGGTAATAATAATAATAAGGCCTTGGGATTCGTTAAACTTTATTATTTATGCAATTATCTAATATTCACGCCTGTATTCCCTTAAAGGGTAGGCAAGAAGTGTTGTAATAAGAACATCCACTTTTCACCGATGATTTTTCCGTGCTAACGTGGAAGATGGTGAGTCTATCGCCGTCTCAGGCACTATTTATACTTCTTTGACATATGCAGGTTTCCTCACGATGTTGTCCTTCATCGTAAAGCACGTGGCATCAGTGCAGTTAAGTTTTTTTGGAAAAACTCTGCCACACAGCCACCACATCTGGGATTCGACTTGCGTCGCTTGCGTAGCAGGGGAGTGTTCAAACCCCACAGCCTCCACGGCTCCTATAATC
The DNA here is from genome assembly GCA_929442735.1 of Watsonalla binaria. Taxonomy (NCBI): domain Eukaryota; kingdom Metazoa; phylum Arthropoda; class Insecta; order Lepidoptera; family Drepanidae; genus Watsonalla; species Watsonalla binaria. Next base: position 9,151,170 of record OV838932.1, read on the forward strand.
AAAATTAAAGATATTTAATAAAAAAAAATGTTTCAATATTTTTAATAAACTAGCGGACGTCACACGGTTTCGCCCGCGTAGTTCTAATTCCCGTGGGGGTACGGGGATAAATGTAGCCTATGTTACTCGCTGATAATGTAGCTATCCATTACTGTAATATTTTTTCTTATCGGTCCAGTATTTTTGGAGCCTACTCAATACAAACATACTTACATATAGATAGATAAATTAGTAGTAACATGTAGTATAGGTAGACCTTTTGTCTCTGTTCTTAATTTCAGTAAAATCTGTTCTGAAGTTAAGTTAACTGAAAGGGTAAAAGACAATACAACTGATTGGCTCACGTCAGTAAGATCGTACAATGTCAAGTGATTGTAGAGCAACAAATCTTGTAAATACTTAAAAATATGTGGATTTGTAAAAGAGCCGCGGTGGCCTCGGGGTTAGAGCAGTCGCCTGCTACGCAAGCGACGCAAGTTCAAATCCCAGCGGGGCCTGTACCAATTAGATTTTCTTAAAAAACTTATGTACAGGGATTTCACACTACGTGCTTTACGGTGAAGGAAAACATCGTGATGAAACCTGCATATTTCTGAGTGATTCAAATACGTATGTATAGTGCCTGAGACGGCGATAGACTCACCATCTGTCACGTTGGCACTTAATCAAATTCGGTGATAAGTGGTTGTTGTGATAACAACACCTCTGCCTACCCCTTCGGGGAATACAGGCGTGAGAATATGTATGTATGTATGTGGATTTGGATTGGATTCCTATGACGATTTGTGATTTTGTTTTCTTAATTCTCTATGGTTTTCTCATCTGACAGCTGACAGGACTAATAAAGTGCTGGCAAATAATTCGATCTTAGCCACCATCCTAACGGTGATTTACGCCTATGACCGCATTTTACACACGACTCCGCAACACGGAGCGAGTCTGCGCGAGACTATAAGTAGTATAGTGCGGATTGACATTTTCCATACCATATGAATGTCATAGGTAGGCCTTAAACGACCAATTCTTGTATATATGTATGTATAGAATCTGAAATCTTGGAAACGGCTCCAATGATTTTCCTGAAATTTTTTTCGGGTTTCGGGGGCACTACATCTAGTTTCAGTTTCAGAAAACATTGTTTAGTTTATGTTTTCAGGCAATGAATAACTTCTAAAATATAATTACAATACGAAAGAAAATTTCGCTGACATCTGTTAAATTATAATAGCTCAGACATGAGACTTTCCAGCCTACTGGGCGTTAAGCCACTCATTTCTAGTGTCTAACCCTTAGGGACGGACATACGGTAGGTACCTACATAGAAAAGTAACTTTATAAAAAAAAACAGAAGTCACTGTTAAAGCTAGCTAAAAAAAGGTACCTACATATCTACCCTATTTTTATGTTCGGAACAATTTATTTTTTTTTGGAAAAATTTAAAAAATTTTTTATACAATGGTCTAGGTTAGGCACGTCCATAAATTAAAAGTTCCACTTCACTCAACAAACTTAACTCATTACCCGATCTACATGACGTAACAGTGTTAGTCTTGTTTTTTGTCAAGTTTTTAGAATTTTAAAACGAATCCGAGCTTAGAAGTTGTACATTGAAATGCCAATAGTACAATAGCACCTCGCGGGTTTCGATGGCGCAGGTAGATTTTATTGGCCGTGTGTTGCAACTGCGAACCTCTCGAAGTCAGTATAATTTAGCTGTGCTCCGCGGTTTAGTAGAAGTGATCTATATATTTTAACTAAAAATAACTTAAATCAGTCCCGCCGTTCTAGCGACAGAGAAAAATTTTAAAAAGTTTTTTTTTTTTATGTTTCTTAGATCTGTATAATATAAGTACTTACTTATTCATATAATGCAAAGTCAAAGTCAAAAATATCTTTATTCGATTAGACTTTTTACAAAGTACTTTCAAATCGTCAGAATGACATAATTATACAGGATTATACATGCTACCGCCAGGTTCGGAAGCTTGCTTTTACTGAGAAGAACCTGGCAAGAAACTCAGTAATTACTCTTTTCAAAAATATTGTACAATTTAAAGAATACTAAATAAATAATTTAAGAAACGTAAGCTCATGGACAATGTTCCAATGCACAAATGTCGATAAAAAATAATATAACTAAAAATCTAGTACATCTACTTATAACTAAATGCGTAGCTTGAGATGACCATTGATGCATTGAGTAAAAAGCTGTTAATTTGGAATTATTTAATTTTATATGTCTGTATATACCTTCTGGTACGTAGTGGATTTCCGGAGCATTTTGATATTATCTAGTGTTTCAGTACCTAGTACCTACTATCTATACTTTTTATTATTTATTGTATATTCTTATTATTCCTTGGTAGGTAGTAATGTACAAATAATTACGTTTTAAAGATGCTTAGAATTATATTTTAAGTTACTTTTTTAAGACTATAGATTTGGAATCGTTTTTATAATCGTTAACTTATTCAATGCTTTATGACCAAGAGATGATCTCATCATTATCATCGAGTACCTAAGTAATGTTAAACTTTCTCTGAAATCGCCCAAACGGGTGTAAAAGTTAAAACCATGATTACAATTCGGCACGTGACAAATCGAATAAATTAATTATCGATTGACAATTAGTTTTGGCAATCGATTCAATTGACTTACTTTCTTGAACAAACAATACAAACTCATTCGATAAGGTCACAGTTTAGTAGTAAACATACGAAATATACATACAATACTGCGTAATAAATACATAAATGATATATAGAACATGATGAAATTATTCTTTTTAAAGTCAAAACACACGTTTTATCTTATTACGAAAGTAGGAAGTTATCTCCCAGCCTGTTATAAAGTTACATCATCATTAAATAGCGCACAGTGGGTCACAGATAACAAACGATAAACACCTCTGACATAATAAACGCAATTTCCGAACGCACCTGTCACGAAAAAATGGCGCCTATACTTGTACATGACGCGTCCGCCATAACATTCGCAGAGAAAAAAAAAGAAATGTAGATATAAAATCTTACGGCACAAAATGAGCTTGGAATGCTCACGATAGCTTTAAGGTATATACGTACCTTAGTTCACTTGGAATTCGTGTGTAGATAGTCCAGTGAAACCGGTCTCGTCAGCTGACGGTATGAAAATGGCGGCTGCATTGGGCGCGAACGGCTGATAACCTAATCTTATCCTGAATTCAAATACTTAAGTGACTTAAGTAGTTGTTGTTGCTTTCAAGTAAATATGAATTGTTTTGTTTGCATTCGATGCACTTTAAAAATCGGGACTTATTAAATCAATATCAATACAGATAAATAAGTGTTAGTTTGTGATTTAAAATTAACTGATTTTCAATAAATGTTGAAAGATTGGTACGGTAGGTACTTATCTGCTTTCTTAATAATTTTTTTTTTAATTTTCTGTCATTTTTAATCTCTAAAGAAGCTGGACCAGCCGGAATTTCACTGGTAGAGATGTTTCAAGGAGTAACATGATACTTTTATAAAAAAATAGGGTTGCGCGAAATTAAGCTACCCATGAAATTAAATCCGTGTAAAGAGCCGTGGTGACCTTGGGGTTTGAGCAGTCGCCTGCGACGCAAGTTCGAATTCCAGCGGGGCCTGTACCAATGTGTTTTTCTAACAACTTATGTGCAGTTTTCACACCACGTGCTTTACGGTAAAGGAAAGCATCGTGAGGAAACCTGCATACTTATGTCTGAGCAGTAATTCAAAGACGTATATACAGTGTCTGAGACGGCCGTAGACTCACCATCTGTCACGTTGGCACTTAATCATCTTGGGTGAAAAGTGGATGTTGTTATTACAACACCTCTGCCTACCCCTTCGGGGAATACAGACATGAGCATAATGTATGTAATAATAATATTAGTATAGATAACTTAACTTTATCAAATAATAAATAAGTAACTAAAAACTAATTACAAGTAGAAAACTTGTCCCAAATCGGTGTCTCTCGGGATCGTGCCAAGAAGGCTGGCAGCATTGCCACGTTGAATAGCAGTGCTGATTGTCTGAGCGAGAAAAGCCCCAGCCCGCTTGTCACGAGAAGCTTCTACCAGACGACGTGCAACCTCTTTGAAAAGTTGATGAGCATCTGGACCCCAAGGTCCCAGAGTATGTATGTATATATGAAATTAAATCTACACACAGTTATGTTTTGATATTCTTCTATCATACTTTTAGTCTGTACCCAGTAATACCATAAACCATACATTTACGTAATGAGTATTTAATAAGTTATCTCAATTCGGTAAATTTATTAGACACAAAATTTTTGTAGTTAAGTGCAAGATAAAGGCATCGTAAAGCGTATGGTAAAACGTTCTTTTAACTTCCAACCGTAACCCCTTACTTGAGAAGTCAATGTTTCATAACATAAGTATGTATAGTTAGTTACGAAGCTGGTAAACCTTTGATATCGATCTAACAACAAACTTATCCCTTGTACATCAACCATGTAAAGATATGTGAAAAAATAAACCTAGCTATATCGCCTGGCGTTGTTTACTTTCTCTATATCTATTTTCGGTCATTGCATTTAGCGATTACACGAAATGAGGGTAATGTATTAAGGTATTAGAAATCAGCCGACTAGTTCCGACCAGCACAATGGTGATAAATTATAACATTTCTGGTGAAGGAAAACATCGAGATGAGATTACAAAATGTGCTTATTTTACTCAGTAACGGCTCTTAACTATAACAATAGAATGCACTTATTCCATAACGCAAAAGTAAACACGCGGACTTCAAACTGTGACAATGTTGAGTTTTTTTTCTATAATATACCACCTTTCTTTGCCCAGGATGATAGGTCACTTTGTAGCACAGGGTCTAGTGCGAGTTTTTCTCTATCGCCGTCACAAGTCGCCGTTGCCGAAAACGCAGATTTTTATAGGCCCATGGTTGGCACTATTTTGATCCCATACAAATTTACATAAACATAAGTTTTACAACCAGTTAGGAATTTAAGTCATTTCTTTTAGAATACTTTTTAGATTTTTATTCTATGATTACATTTTTCAATCATGTTGAAGTACCTAAATTTGGACGTGATTGTACTGATATTATTAGTTTTCAAGTAGGATTCAACTGCCTGCGGATTGATATCGACGTAGAAGAAATTTTTAAGAACGCTATGCCTTCAGTGTTTCGGAGAGCACCTTGAACCGTCGGTCCCGGTTGCCAATTTATCATCTTTGGCAATCGTTACAGGTCGGTCGGAGGCCTAAAATAGTCTGGCAACTGGTTTAACCCAGATCACAGATTTTCCTCGTTAAAGGGGTTGGGAAGGTCAGATGGCAGTCGCTTCGTATAATAATCAGGTGATCAGCCACATCGGATTGAATAAAGTGCCGACCCTAACAATGTATGGGATAATGCCAGGGAGACGATGGCTATGCAATATGCTTACTTTATTCCCATGTTATATAAAAAATACAGAAAAGCGTCAAAAAACGTTAAAATGTAAGGTACCAAAACGACCCGTTTCTCCCTCAAAGGCAGCGATCCGTGTCGCACCGTTGCAGTGCCAAATGACAAAACCGTTGCGTTTGCGACCACCTGACAATAATACCTGTTTAGTAGGTAATTAATGTTATAAGCCCCTATTACAAGCTCCGTAAAAAAATAGGTAAGAACTTTTTAGATTTTATTGAGAGAAACTAACTTACTTGCTGCATTTAATTATTCGTAAGTGGAATTCAATAAAACTGTATTTTGACAGTAGGTATATTTGGGACTGGAGTTGGAATAACGACATGTTTAATTTTATGAGGTGGCAACAAAAACCTAAAACAAGGTAGGTAAAGGAAATCGGTGCAATTTTTTTAAATTCCTCTTCTGTTTTTTCACATAGTGCAACACAGGTCATATACCGACGGCGGAGTGCTATCAGACGCAGGGGGCCTACTCGCTTTCTCCGAAAAAATAAGCTTCGGCCGAAATGTCACCATGTTCCTACCACAGTTCTTATTCGTTCTAGAATTACGTCTGAACGGGGTGTGCTAGAAAATTCGTTGACGTTCGGATATTAGAAACCTACTTGAATTAAATTATTAAACGAACGAAAATTTTTGTTTCATAAAAACAAAGTCATGCTGAACCTACTTATGTCTGATTATAGTTCGTTTGCGAAGTACCGTTTTCGGTGATATAGAGTAGACCCCTTTTTTTTTTTTTTTTTTTTTGTTTTTTTTTTGTTGACGAGGGGGAAACCTTCAAAAGGTCCCCGACCGCCCTGGGAGAGGCAGATCGGGGTATGTGGGATTCTTACCGCACTAAAACCCCCCCGGTGGCCGTCCTCAGTGCTCAGGGGGGACTCCGGGTACTCTGATAGAACGCACCGGTGTCCCCCCACACTTTGCCGGGGCACATCACCGGGGCAGCTGTAGGGCCGCCCCTAGAGACCTCGCTGTGCAAGGCAGCGCGAGCCACATCGCGCTGCCACCTTCCCGGGCCCGCGCCGGTGGTCAAAGCTCCCACCCCGACCACCGCCAGCAGGCCCTCCGGCCCCCTTTTAGTCGCCTCTTACGACAGGCAGGGGATACCATAGCCATATTCTTAGACCCTGGCTATTGGGTGGAGAGTAGACCCCTGGTCTAAGAGATTATCTGGGTTGCCAGGGTTCTTATATGCGATAACGATTAGCACCTGCATTCCTGCACCTTTTATGCTGCACAAAAAGAATTAAACTTATGACGATATGACTAGAAGGCAACACTTGTAGTTAGTTATATCAGAAAGATGTAATCAATGATCATAACACTCATATCGTGTCACTGACATACAACAAATGGAACACACGACCGAAATAAAAAGGTAGTATCCCTCGAATGAGTTGTAATCCAATCGGTGGTATACGATTAAGCCGAGTTATAGTCTTGATGAACAGGTGTTGGGCCCGTTACGTCGTTCAAACGAGTTCCGATGAATCGAGTTGTTTTATTGAAATATCGATTAATCGCGTGCAACGAATTAAATAATTCTGGTGATTTTAAATTCTTTAAGCTTCTGGCAATGAGCATTTTCAGTTTGATATTTAAAAAAAGTACCGTTGTTAGGTACATTTTATATTTAGTTTATATATTTTAATGTATAACTAGCTACACCCAGTTATGTGTATGTGATTTAATTTTGCCCATTATCCAGCCAGAGCTAGACTGGAATGTCTAGGGACTACTTGCAAGGCGAAGTTTAGATCGTAAAACATGCGTTTGAGGCATTTGATAGTAATTACAAACTATGATCTGAGAAAAAGAGCCTTGACAGACAGACACACTGACTTTACGACTGAATTATGGACTAAAAAGTGAACCCCATTTTGAGGTAAGGAATCCTAAATGATAATTTTAGACGTTTCAGTTTTTTTTCCTTCGACCTGAATCGCTTGGATCGATTTCGATTCTGAAATACGTTACATTAGCAGAAATCGAATAATTGATTTTTTTCCGGAACTACAAGACGCACTCATTTTATAATAAGCGCACATTTAGAAAAATTATAGTATAGAATAATTTATTTACATGAAATATGGTTACAAAAGATGTTGTTTAAAATAAAAGGTACATACATTTCACCCATTTTGGGAATGTTAATATTGATAAAATGTTAAACATTTTGTCTGCAATCAACATGACTCTAACCAGGCATATTATTTTATTTATATAAAACTAAGCCGTGGTGGCCTTGGGGTTAGAGCTGTCGCCTGCTAAGCAAGCGACGCAAGTTCGAATCCCAGCGGGGCCTGTACCTATGAGTTTTTCTAAAAAAACTTATGTGCCAATTTCACACCACGTGCTTTACGGTGAAGGAAAACATCGTGAGGAAACCTGCATATGTCTGAGAAGTGATTCAAAGACGTATGTATAGTGCCTGAGACGGCGATGGACTCACCCTCTGTCACGTTGGCATTTGATCATATTCGGTGAAATGTGGGTGTTGTTACAACACCTCTGCTTACCCCTTCGGGGACCCTTCTGGGATGGCGTGAGCATATTTTTTTTATTTTTTTTATTTTTATATAAAACTATTATATAATTACAGATGTTGTACTCATTATTGGTACCATTCACATGTCTCTAGGAGACAGTATCGTGTTAGGGTAACGTACTCAGCTGTGCTATTATCATTAATCCACTAATATGATGTAATCCCTTGTTTCAGATCAAACAAGTACCTGCAGAAGTCGGCAGTGACTCGAGTGTGTGCCGTCGGTGGCTTTTTTATATCGATACCGGTGTTCTTAACAGGTTAGTTGCTTTGTTTGGAAGCAGGAAGTGTGTTTAACTGACGCAAATGGCTCGTAGGATGCCTGTAGGCTTGCGACGTGTTAGGTGGGAGATCCATTAAAAAAGAGTTGTAGGGCATAACGGGTTTTCTTTTTCTAACCTGCTTAGAGAAGATTAGGTAAAGAAAAATGATACATTGAAAGAATGATTGAATTAGTTAACAATTTTGATTTGCCGTAAGTAATAACTTAAGTGGTTGCTAAATTTGTGCAATTCATTTTTAAACCTCTTGAAATGTTTTCGTAATTGTTTTGATTAGTGTGTTTGATGCTGACTGTACCTGCCATATGCCTTCCCTTTTACGGTATACCCACTAAGGTGTAAACTTATCAGCTTAATCGGTAACTTAAATACGTTTATAAATAAAGTATTAAAGTTAACAAACCTGTTTGACATTGGCAGCAATGGCCTATATTAAAAGGGCTGCCATGCGTAAAAATAAAAATAAATATAGATGGCCAGTATTTTGAATATCGCAGTACTAATCATACCACGTAAAACTCTATATTATGTAGCCCTAATCTATATATTTATGGAGGCCTAATCTAAAGTGTAATATAATTTGCACCTTAAACAATAAAGTCTATTTTCGTTTACACATCCAAAACCCTTGCTTAGGTGCGCTGATATATCAGACAGTCAGTCAGAATTTTATAATGTATATACTTATGGAGGGGTTGTTGTCTAAACTGGAGCTTGAAGCACTTTTGTGGCACATCTTCATAACTATTATATATATATATTTTTTAATTTCAATTATACATCTTTATTTATCTAATCAATAAAGCCTTAAAACTATTTACGAGTAGAAAACTTGGCCCAAATCGGTGTCTCTTTTTTTAAATTTATTTATAATATTAATATATTATAAATAGATAATGATCACGCTGTGGGGGCTTATCCATACGAGGACTCTGCAGAAGTGGGTGTTGTATTGTGAAGTACAACGCCTACTTTTCATCAAAGATGTTTAAGTACCAACGGGGCAGATGGTGTCTATCGCCGTCTCAGCCACTATACATACGTATTTGGATTACTTCTCAGACATATGCAGCTCTCCTACGATGTTTTCCTTTACCGTAAAGCACGTGGTGTGAAATCACTGTACGTACATAAGTTTTTGGAAATCTTATTGGTACAGGGCCCGATGGGATTCGAACTTACGTCGCTTGCATAGAAGGCGACTGCGCAAACCCCACGGCCTCCACAGCTCAATAGAAATCTACCTTCTTATAATATTTTATACATCCCTTAATTTCTACGTTATGACTCTCTACAATGTTTTTTTTAATTCCAGGAATAATCCTGTACACGTTCATACAGTTCCATTCGACGCCAGCGATAGTGACCTCTGTGTTCATCGGCGTAGGGATCATATTCTGTGGCTGCGCGATGGTGCACAACGTATTTGTGTGGCAGAAAGAGAAAACTAACTTAGTGAAGGCGTTTAGGACGCAGGAGTTGAACGCTACATCGCCTAATTTGAATAGTTCAAATGGAGTGCTGATAGGCAACGGTCATCTGAATAATACTGGTGTTGGCGGAAATTTGAGTTTCCATAGCATGACCGGGGCGCCGTATCCTATTACCCTGCTGCAGCAAGGAGGGCCTTACATTATCAGGTGAGACGATTTATACACTAGTTCCCTAGGTATGGGTGCCGTTGACTGTTATGAGCGCTGACATGGAATGCGCAGTAGTTTGTCTGTCTCTGACTGTCTGTGAGGCGCAAAGCGAATCCCCCCAGTTTTATCGGTGAGCGATCATAACTTGTCGACAGCATCTATTCTAGTTATTACCCGCAATATCGTATGCGTGACATTTTTGAAGCATCCCAAGAGGGGTAAGCAGAGGTGTTGTAACAACCGCACTTACATTTCATTAAATATGATTAAGTGCCAACGTGACAGAGGGAACATCAATCAGTAGTCTCAGATACTATACATACGTCTTTGAATTATTTCTCCGACATATGCAGGTTTCCTCACGATGTTTTCCTTCACATAACTTTTTAGAGAAACTTCTTGGTAGGTACAGGCCCCGCTGGGATTGAGTCGTTTACTTAGCAGGCGACTGCCCAAATCTAGAGGCTACCACCGTTCTCTCCTCCTAAACCTCATTAGAATATAAAAAACATATTTTGTTCCCTCAGGCCTCCGACGAGCACCCCGCCGGGCGAGGGCGCCGCGACGCCGGGCGTGCCTCCCGCCACCATCGACCTCAGCCACGACACACACGAGCTCAGCACACTTGTCTGAACAGTGTTGTGTAAAACCAGATTCATTAATTCAAAATATATTTATTTGATTAGACTTTTAACAAAATCGACATGATTATACATGCTATGAAATGTGGAAGATACGCAGGCGATATCATCAACGTTAAAACATGTCAAAATCTGCCCCGACTATTTTTAGCTATGTGTTCTTTAATCGTGTTGTGACCGGAACTAATGATTTCAAATTGTAATGTTACAGAAAAATATGTCTATGAAAATATCTGCCTTACATACTTGTCATTAATTTAAATGTCTTATTTAACAGCGTTTGTTCTATTTGTATATTGTGTTAACTGTAAATATTGTTTCTTAGTATATTATGTTCTAAATGCCTGAAATGAATTTGCCATGTTCTTAATTTATAAGAATTTTAAGTTTAGTTTTCAAATTTTTTTTACGAGAGGAACGAAACGTGTACAATTTAAAAACTAAGCAAATTGTCACTGTGTTACTATATTTTTAAAAGAAATTACATGTTTCCATTAAAATGTTCGATTATTCGTTTGTCAAAACAATTATTATACTGAACACTAGCTGTGCGCTGTGCAGATTTAATTTAATTCCCGCGGAACCCTAAATATTTTTTTAAATAAAGCCAGTCTAAGTCACTCCTAGACATTTGCTATCTGCCAGTTAGTCCCGTTAAAATCAGTCCAGTCGTTTCAAGGATTCGACGAAACAAACAGACAAACTGACAGAGAGAGATAAAAATAATTGTTTTTATGTCAGTACCGTACTTTCATACGCATTTAGTGAAAAGCTGTTATTTTAGAATTACAAAAGACACTTCAATTTTATTTATCTGTGGTTCCGACTAATATTTAAATTTCGAGGTTGTCTATGCCCTTTTCAAACCGATGTCTGAATCTGTATTCTCATTTTATTTTTAAAATATTACCAATATTCAAATTAATATAATTTAATACTAGACAAGTATATAATACAAGAGTTTGTGTGTGAAATAGTGTCCATACTTGAGGACGAAATAATATCGAATTAATTAGATGTAATATTATTGTAATACCCACCAATCTGATGATACTATACGAATTAATATGACATATTTATATCAATCAACACCTTGGGGCCTACCATCCAGCGTTGCCAACTCTCCTTATATTTAAGTATTTATCTCCATATGTTAGGCATTTCCTGCAAAGATACTAACATCAGTTCAGAATCTACTTATTTTTAACAAATTTCCAAAACAATGTCAAAGTCAAAGTCAAAAGTATCTTTATTCGATTAGACTTTTACAAAGTACTTTCAAATCGTCAGAATGACATAATCATACAGGATTATACATGCTACCGCCAGGTTCGGAAGGTCGTACAATTTAAAGAATACAAAATAAATAATTCAAAAAACGTAAGCTCATGGACAATGTTCCAATGCACAAAGTCGATAAAAATTAACGTAACTAAAAATCTAGTACATCTACTTATAACTAAAAGAGTAGCTTGAGATGACAAACCGGTGTCAAAGGCTACCTTATACCTTATATACCTTCGCGCAAAAAAGTTGATTAACGTCTCGTGTCATAACACAAGGTAGTAAATACCAACTGCTACTTTGTTTTTTTTAGTCATTTACTATAGGTGCCCAACCAACAAGGTTTTTTTGCGACGAATCTGAATAAACCTAAAATTCAAAAAATTTCAAAATCTCTTTATTTGGTTAGATTTCTTACAAAGTACTTTCAAATCGGACACAAAATACATTATACATGATTATAAATGTTACCACCGGGTTCGATAAACTAATAATAGCAGCTTGATGAAAGTACGTAGATCTACTAAAATTTCATATATTTGTCAAACCCCGTTTACGCATTTTTAAATATGAGTTGGCAGCAGTGGTACCATCATCGGTTTAAGCAGGGCGTATAATTAAAATTAATAACTTCTGAGCTTTGACGTTTAAATTTTGTACCGTGCAATTAAACGTCAAAGCTAAAAAGTTCTTAATTGGCGCTGCTTAAACGATCATAGTTGGCCCCTTTATCTATAAAATATTTTCAAAATGTAAATTTTGTACATAGACGTTAACACAGAAATCAGGAGGCATAATTTTATTTATTTTTCTTTTAAATTAACAAACGAGCATTTCTATTTTTATTTGTAGTTCATTTATTGTGAGACTAAGAAAATAAAAAATATTTTAATGGTTTACAATTTGTTTAATTTACATGTTACATAATTTTTCTTGGTCTAGTCGTTGCGACGATCTTCCTTTGCTCTGAAATAAGAAAAAAATTGTTTATTATCCATAGATGTTATTCTTGGTTGTACCAGGGGGCCTACGGTAGGGTAGCTTTTGTTGACAAGAATACGACAAGAAACTCAAATATTAGTCTTTAAAAAAATAGTATATACATATGCTCACGCCTGTGTTCCCCGAAGGGGTAGGCAGAGGTGTTGTAATCACAACACCCACTTTTCACCGAAGATGAATAAGTGCCAACGTGACAGATGGTGAGTCCATCGCCGTCTCAGACACTTTAGTAAAAATAGTATACAAATTTAATGGATATACTATTTATATCTCATGAATATAAGCCCATGGACACAGTATATACCTTCTCATCCCCTGGTAGAGTCCAGTATAGTATCCACTCATGTACCAGCTGAGCAGCATGGAGGAGATCGCTTGGTCCTCGCTGTCCGACCGACCGCCGGTAGACAGGTTCATGGGCGGCGGGGGAGGTATTGGCATCTCCATTGAACCCAGCTGTTATTTGAAAATGAAAATGATTTATTTAGTTTGGGTTCTGGTAGGCACTGGTTAACGTAGAAAATTTACCACCGGTTCGATAACGAGCAAAAATTTTATATTTTACTAGCGGCTCAGTAATAAAAAAAAAATTATTAGGTTCATTTATTCAAACAAAAAAATATTTACATATCAGAATATAACAAATTGTTTTGCCTTCCCGAAATCTCTTCACTAATACCTACTTGAACTTTACAGTATAGTATTAAGGTTCAAATTGGCTTTTAAGTATTAGTACAAATGTATATGGGAGTATAGAAAGATGTTACACTATTTCAAGACTTTTTTAAATTTTCTCTACGTACAAACCTTCCCTGGACTTCCACGAATAATTCAAGACCAAAATTAGCCAAATCGGTAAAGGCCTTGTTGAGTTATAACATTACAACGAAAAGCGGCATTGATTTTTATATATATAGATTAAAAGCTAGCTGTACCCCGCGGTTAATACAATACAATTTAATGAGCAGAATCTTAATTTAAATTAAAGTAGCTTAAATTTACTCCTTGTAATATCATAACAAAACATACAGAGATACAACCAAAGAACCTCACCAATTGTAAAAATATCTGAAAAAGGGCTTATAATAATATAAATATCAGCTCTCTGCCAAAAGTGCCGTTAACATTGGTCCAGCAGTATCTGAGATTAGCCGGGACAAACAGACATATTAAGATTTTTTTGAAAATAGTTCTTTATGTAAGTACTGTACATATACTATGTTGAAGTCGTAATATATCTAGCTCCAACCATAACTTAATTATAGGATATGGTTGCTAAGGGACGAAGAGCTTGCGGCCTTAAGAGGTTACGTCAGGTACGCCAGTTGTTAAATTAAGGCGAAGGTGAATAGTTTCGAAAAATGGTCTAATGGGATTATTTCAGGAAGTGTTAGTGGGAGAAAAATAAAAACTTAGTTAGATTTCACGTGAATAACTCTACGTTAACGCTGATTTTTATGCGAAAATAAGGTCTTGATATGGTCAACTTTGAACGTTGATTACTCGAAAATGGTACAAGATATTTGCTTCCTAAAATTATAACCTATCACATATTTTAACAGCTGTGGCTTACATTTCTCAACATGGACATGTTGGGCATTGGTGGCAGTTCTGGCAGCTCGAAACCACCCACATTTCTTGAAGTTGGTTGTTTTTTCTTTTTGGTCGGTTTCTTTTTTCTTTGGAAGGATCTCTCTGAAAAAAATCAAATGCATTCTTAAATTCTAACGTACATCATTATTTTTTGTGTGTCTAATTGTTATACCCGGCTAAGACTAGAACTGTGGCCAATTAGTTAAGCAACGAAAACTCTACAGCTACTTCCATCCCAAAAAAAAGCACAGTTCGGTCAAACAGGTACCTACTGTAGGTCTAAAAAGGCCACTTTAGGACAGTCATAATGTGATCCGAATATGATGCATTATCGAAATGACGTTATCACAACACCCACTTTTCACCGAATTTGATTAAGTGCCAACGTGACAGATGGTGAGTCTATCGCCGTCTCAGGCACTATACATACGTCTTTGAATTACTTCTCAGAAATATGCAGGTTTCCTCACGATGTTTTCCTTCACCGTAAAGCACGTGGTGTGAAATCACATGTATATAAGTTTTTTAGAAAAACTCATTGGTACAGGCCTCGCTGGGATTCGAACTTGCGTCGCTTGCGTAGCAGGCGACTGCTCAAACCCCGAGGCCACCATGGCATTTTTTAATCAACAAAGCAGTTTTTAATGTGTTTTAAATTGATGATGGTAGCCCCAAGTATGTAACCAGTCCCCAATCTAACCATAAATATGTTTACCTGTACTCCCGGGACTCTGGTGTCTGTCACTGGTATAATCCATTACATCTGGGTCTGGAGATTGGCTCATGAAACCATCATCACCTTTCTCACTCATAGCTTGTTCTATCTGGCGGGTTCTCTCCTCGTTGCCAAGGGTTGGCTTCAATGTACTTATGAGCACTATTTCAGAATTTTCATAGCCTGAAAATGTGTATACATGCCAATTGTTTAGTATAATAACATTAACCTTTATATTTCAGTTACTGCCATAATGGCTGTGGGGCTTAAGTAGTCACCTGTTATGAAAGCAATGCATGTTCAAATCCCAGCAGAATGCATTACTTTTGTAAATAGTAAAAGAATGAAATGAGATGAATTCCAATGGATTTTCCAATTGATAGATTAAAACATACCATATTTATAGATAGTAGGGAAAAGTCAATGTTTCGCAATATATTCTTTAAATTTTTTTATCCCAAAGTAAAGTGAGGGTGGTTCACTATTCTACACTAATATTATAAAGAGGAAAACTTTATTTGTTTGGTTGTAATGAATAGGCTCAAAAACTACTGGACCGATTTCAAAAATTCTTTCACCAAGGATAGCTACATCATCAGCGAGTAATATAGGCTTTATTTTATCACTGTACTCCCACGGGAACGGGAGCTACGCAGGTGAAACCGCGTGAGGTCCGCTAGTAAGTATTATATTACTTATATAATGTCACATGCTTACCTAAAAACCTAACAATACACTCTTTATCATTAATGAGTCTCAATACAAAAGCTTCATACTCCAGTCCGTCTCCTTCATACAGTGCGCGGCATGGCATCCCCACTTTCCACTGCACTTCTTTCTTGCCCTTTGAGGTTGGCCGACTGGAAGACTTTTTACTGGGTTTATCTGTGGACATGCATGCAAATAAAATAAAAATATTACCTCATTTTAAATAAATAAATTACTCACTATAAATAAATTGTATTTCATATAAATATTGTGAGTGACGCGAGTACAGATTACGAGAATCGTGCAAAGCTTGAAATAGGGATACCTAATGACTTTACACTTAATACAGCCTACCATGGTGAGACTTGAAAAATAGTACGCTAGGAAGATATCTGCAAGATATTACATATTGAATTTGAATGAAATATGTATCTACCTTCCTTGCTTATTGTATTAGTGGACATGGCTACGCGCCTTGCGACTTCCGCGTTTGCGATCCTTAGAGCCTTGTCGTAAGCGTCGTTAAGCTTCTTATCATCCCAAATATCCTCCTCAGCATCGTCATCACATTCTGTCTCCGACTAAAACACGAAATTCAAAGCCAAATTCACAAATGAACAACATTTACCATACATACACTTTTTTCAATAAACTTACGAGATTCATCCCTTTCACATACAGGATTTCGCTTTTGGACATTTCTAAATGGTTTTTTGAAAGATACTTTGGTGATTTTAAAGTTTTTATCGCACTCGTCAATTTTATTCATACAAAAATTATTGGCAGGCTCACTTCATCCAAAATTTTGTTTTTGTTTGTTAATTGACAGACACGCTGCAAATTGACATTGACAGGTCCCTATTTTAGATGAAATCGATTATCGAATCAAAGCATAGATAAAGAACAAAATTCGCTTAATCAGACACAGTCTGTTGATTAAAAAGCAATGTTTTTAATCTAACTTTGATTTTAATTAATAATTTATTCATTCATTTATTTATAATGTAATGCATGATGATGAAAATAAACTCGTGCTTCTTTGCTTTAATTTACAACGCAACATTTTTTTACACAAGAACAAAGGACATTGCTTCAAAGTGACTATACCGCCTTGGGGTCCGAATGCTCACCAGCTTTTCCAAGAGGTTGCACGTCGTCTAGTAGAAGCTTCTTGTGACAAGCGGGCTGGGGCTTTTCTCCGTCAGAGTATCCGCATGCTATTCAACGTGGCAATGCTGATGCTGCCAGCCTTCTTGGCACGATCTCGAGAGACACCGATTTGGGGAAAGTTTTCTACTTGTAACTAGTTTTAAGTTCTGTTCCTTGTATATGTAATTAAGTTTTTATTCAATAAATAACTTCAAACTATTTATTACCAGCATAAGTAGTTGAAGTCTTGACTGTTTATAAAACGCTACCTTCACCAAGGCATAAAAAAACCTTAGTGACATTTGAATTTCACTTTAAATGACGTTCTTCTTATGACAAGCCAAACAAAATTGCTAATCAATACGAAAAGGCGTTTTCAAAACACAAATAAAAAATTATTCGGTTATTTGATAATTTCGAAAACTGGGTTGTTATGGTATAAAACTTATTGGGACTCTTCAGTCTCGTTAGGTATTAATAGTCTAATAGTTTTCAATCGCATAGTTCCCGAAAATCGAGGGAAATGAGAAACTTGAGAAAGAAAAACAAACCACTGGTTGGCAGCAAACGAAAATACTAATGTTGTTGTTATTTATTTCATTGTTATAAATTTACCTATGTATAAATCTAAAGTAACAGTAATATCATAATCAGGCGGTTATTTATATGTATTACTTCCTTTAACCGGGGTTCTAAAACATTTACAAATAACGCAAAAAAAAAAAAAATATTTAGTTATTAGTATTTACAGTCACCATGAATTCGGGCTCAGGGAGTGGTAAGACTCAAAAACAACCATTAGAGACTTTAAAGGACAAAAAAAAGGAATTTTTAGATCAAAGCTTTGCTACTGATGAAAATAAACCAGAAGTAATGCAAGCTATGGAAACAAACATGGATGGAGACAGTCCCCCATCAAAACCATTAAAAAAGCAAAATTTAAAAATAGGAGGCATAAAGAATGAAGTACTGGCAACTGAGGGCAGCCCCAATAAAGCTCATAGAAAACGGAAAAAATCTAAGAAAGATTTGAGAAGCAGAGTGAAAAGGGTTAAGAATAACCCTTTTGCAGAGGCTCTTGAAAAAGTGAATCTAAATACCTATGTTTGTAGTTCATCGTCTGAAGAGAATGATTTCAGTTTGGTTGTGTCAAATCTACCAAATACATGGAGTTATACGCAGTTTAAAGAACACATTGTGAAGACGGTAAGATAACATTTTGAACATAAACTAATATAAATGATTGGTTATTAGCTTCTCTATGCGTTTTATTGTGCAACTAGCTGTGCCCCGCGGTTTCACCTTCGTAGTTTTAGTTTTATGTAAAATATCAGTTTCAAATTGACAAAGTTTCATACAAACTTTCATCCCCTATTTTATCCCTTTGGGGGTGGAATTATTCAAAATCCTTAGTGTAGCGGATGCCTACGTTATAACATCTACCTGCATGCCAAATTTCAGCCCAATCTATCCAGTGGTTTCGGCTGTGCGTGGATAGATCACTGTCAGTCACCTTTGAGTTATTTATATTTAGAAGTATTGCAGTTAATTCAATTAAAAGAATTTTTTTTTTATAAGGTATAAAAGAAATGATAAACAAATTATTTAAAAAATAAAATAGACATGCTTAGGTGAACCTAGAACCCTTCTGGGATGATGGCAGCACCCACATCTCACCGAATATGATTAAGTGCCAATGTGACAGAGGGTGATTTCATCGTTGTCTCAGACACTACACACAATTTTTTAAATTATTTCTCAGCCATGCAGGTTTCCTCGCAGTGTTTTCCAAACGGTGGTCTCTGCCTACCCCCATGGAATACAGGCGTGAGAATACGTATGTATGTATTTTGTTGAAGACTAACCAACTAAGTGTGAATGTTCTTCAGTGTGGTCCAGTAGACGCGATCCAGTTTTTGAAGAAGTATAGCGAGTCTAAATACTCTGTAAAATTGACATTCACAAGTTACGCCAAATTCAGGGATGCTTATGTCAAGCTGAAAGACACCGAGGTTGACGGGAACACACTAGCTGTGGATATAGATGGTAATATATTAGAAACTAGCTGTACCCTCGGTTTCACCCGCGTAAATTTAATTTGATTCCCGCAAAACCATAAATGTTTTTGTAATCAAAAGTAGCCTATGTTACTCCTTGTTACATTAGCTATCTGCCAATTAAAGAGACAGACCGACAGACAGTTGGAGAAAATTTAAAATACTTATTTCTTAGACATATGCAGGTTTCCTCACGATGTTATCTCCACTGTAAAGCACGTGGTGTGAAATCACTGAATATAAGTATTTAGAAAATCTCATTGATACAGGCCCGCTGGGATCCCACATGACCCCAAGGCCACACCACTACTTTACTTCCTAAGTGTTAATAAATCACAATAGTTACAGATTCACAAGACACAGATAGCGATACATCAGAGACAACGCATGTTGTCACAAAACAAGATGACGAAACACCAGACCGGTAAGTAAATACCTACGTCGGGTCCTCCCGGCGATATATATTGCACATCGAACTCACAAAAGAGACAAAAAAAACATGAGTGAAAGCGAGTAAGCCATCAGCTAATAATTCATTGATAACCCAAACAAGTATTTTGTTTACAGTAAATCATGGCGACCCAATTTGGATGTTTGGGATATAGATCCGAAAGGTCTTTACGGGTTGAAGCCTTCGTTTTTGAAGTCCTTGGACATCGACCCACCTATTGATAAATGGGTGCATGTTAGCAATGTAAGATACTAAGTAATATCTTAATTTTTTTTATTTGTATAGTTTAATAGAGCGATCTTTAGTCAAGCGTTTTTGTTTTGGTAACTTTAACCCTTTTTAATATACATTTTATTCTGTATACTGGCATCAGAAATACATCATCTGCAAACATTTCAACGGTACCATTCATAAGATATAGCCTGGTGACAGACGGATAGACATACGGACATCTGATTCTTAGGGTTCCTTTTTACCCTACACCCAAAAAAAGCATAAGGGTCAAAATAATTTTCCTTGCCCTAACAGTTCAGATGCGATAAGTCGGAGTTGCGAGATGTGATGGAGCTTGCTGGCCAGGTCCTGATGTGTTCAGTATTCACCGTGTCTGCTAAATACGCTAAGGTCATGTACAGTCATCCGCTTGAAGCTGTTCAGGTAAGGGTCTCTTATTTTAATCTCATGTAGCTAAATGTAACTTTAGCAGTTGAGCTTGGATACACCGACCAACAGATGGCGCAAGGCTCCCCTTAACCGCAAAACAAGGGACGGAAAAATTCGACGCATGAGGTAGGATTGCGAGCAGCTCAGTAGGTCTAAAAAGGCAACTTTGGGAGAATCATAATGTGATCCGAATATGATTCATCCTTGAAATGACAAAATGGTCACTTATATGCAATTCATATTATGATTCACCAGTGAATTATGTTACGCATTTCACCTGTTTCACACTTTCCTATGAAGATTCCTAAAATGGTCAAATAGCATCATAAAAAGTTAGTTAGGGATCTATAATTATTATAATCTTTCTTGAATCATAATATGAATTCCACCTAAGTGACAATTTTGTCATTTCGATGATGAATCATATTCGGATCACATTATGATCCTCCCAAAGTGGCCTTTTTAGACCTACAGTTGGCAGAGCAACTGCACGATTTGTCTCCTCGTGTTCGTATTTTTCAGAATTTAGAATGTAAACATGTGTGTCATGAATAAAAATAAAATAAAACAAATAAATATGCTGTCGCCATCCCAGAAGGGTCCGCGAAGGGGTAAGCAGAGGTGTTGTAACAACACCCACATTTCACCGAATATGATCAAGTGCCAACGTGACAGAGGGTGGGCCGTCTGATGCACTATACATACGTCTTTGAATTACTTCTCAGATATATAAAGCACGTGGTGTTAAATAACTGCACAGGAGGCCCCGCTGGGATTCGAACTTGCGTCACTTGCGTAGCAGGCGACTGCTCTAACCCCAAGGCCACCACGGCTTTTAAAAATCTAATATTTAATAGGAATACCATCAAGTATCCTTAATGTGTTCTTTTCAGGCGGTATCAATGTTGAATGGCCATCAATTCTACGGGAAACCGTTAAAAGTAATATTGGAAAGGAGTCCCAAAAGCACTCTTATATTGCCTAAGGGCTTGGCCAGTATTGGTGCAGGTTTGGGTTTGAACGGAAAACCTTTGAGGAACATAGTCAAACACTACCAAAGATACATAAATAAATATACTTCGGAAACAAATAATCTAATATTCGAGGACAATACTAAAGATCCTGATGTTTTAAAAACAGAAGACATCGAAATGAAACATGAGTTTGAAGTGAAGAATGTCGAGGAACTAAGCAGTCATGGGGCTGATAAGGAAGTTGATACACCAGATGTAATCCTTAAATCATTCAGTCCTGCACAAAATTCACCTAGAGCCGACGTCAGACCTCCCAATCCTAATCAAAATATCCGAACCATTGTCACAACTCCTGTTTTCCCTGATATCCGTCCCCAATTCGGTCCTGTGGGGCAAAGGCCTAATTTCTACACGAATAGGCCTCAAATGAGACCTTTTCCGATGAATTGTCCTCAAGGCCCACGTTTTTCTCCTATGAGGCCTATGGGTCCAATAAGTATGGGAGGTCCTATGCCTATACCCAACTGTATGCCACGGCCTCCAGCCCCTCAAATGTTTCAAGGACCGGATACTTGTGCCGTACAGATGAGCAATGTGAGTACCTTTTGTAATTTAAAATTCTATCGTCAAAGTCAAAGGCAAAGTCAAAAATATCTTTATTCGATTAGACTTTAACAAAGTACTTTCAAATCGTCAGAATGACATAATTATACAGGATTATTGATGCTTTTACTTAGAAGAACCTGGCAAGAAACTCAGTAAATACTCTTTTTCAAAAAAATTATACTATTTTAATAATACAAAATAAATCACTTGAGAAATGTAAGCCCATGGACACAGTTCCAATGCACAAATGTCGATAAAAATGAACATAAATAAAAGTCTAGTAATTCTACTTATAACTAAATGCGTAGTTTGTAATTTAGGTCCCGGGTTCGAATCCTAGGTTGAACACGTCATGTATTGTACAGTTAATAAATAACTCATTATTACATAAAATAAAATAAAAATATCCCTTCTGGGATGCGTGAGCGCATCCCAGAAGGGTCCCCGAAGGGGTAAGCAGAGGTGTTGTAATAACAACCACATTCCACCGAATACGATTAAGAGCCGTGGTAGCCTCGGGGTTAGAGCAGTCGCCTGCTACGCAAGCGACGCAAGTTCGAATCCCAGCGGGGCCTGTACCAATGAGTTTTTCTAAAAAACCTATGTACAGTGATTTCACACCACGTGCTTTACGGTGAAGGAAAACATCGTGAGGAAACCTGCATATTTCTGAGACGTAATTCAATGACGTATGTATAGTGCCTGAGACGGCGATGGACTCACCATCTGTCACGTTGGCACTTAATCATCTGCGGTGAAAAGTGGGTGTTGTGATTACAACTCCTCTGCCTACCCCTTCGGGGAATACAGGCGTGTGCATATGTATGTATGTACGATTAAGTGCAAAAATGACGAAGGTTCACTTTTTGTGTATGTCAAGTTTTTCTCATAAACGTGTCGAGCTGAATTAATCAAAATATATGTCTTTTATGTTGCTTAATTTGTGTAATTTGACTGCATTGCGATTTTTCTTCATCTCGTGTCTAGAATTTAACAGTTTTCAGATTTTTTTCTTGACATTTGCTATATAACATTGCTTCTTGATAATTTCATGTTTCTAGGCCAACGGGAAGTATCCTATTCCTCTTATTACGAAACATAAGCTAAGATAATAATTGGTTCAAAGTAGTTCTATCTCTTTTTGTGATGGGAATTTCAAAAGGGATGGACATAGGTCTAGTCATGGTTTAAACCATGTGTAAGGGGTTAAAGGTTTTGAATTTCTATTTGTATTCGTGACAAACTCAACTTTTCAATTAAATTTTGTACGGAACTCTTTGTGCTCGAGTCCGACTCGCATTTAGTTTTTATTACAAGCTTTTATTTAAAATGCAATGTTTGTATGTTTGTCCGGGTAGAATGTCGCAACAGAATGTTAAATCTGCTATCTTTAACCGATTGAGTTGAAATTTAGTATTCACAATTATAGGATGATGACATTGCATGCTGAGCGTGATTCTTAGCTTAGCATCTTAATTCCAAAATGGCGGACCATCCAAGATGGCGGTATGTTTTTTTGTACTACCGCAGTACGTATCAAACGAAATAGCTTGCATTAAATTGATACGAAGGTTTCATTAAAAGCTTTTTTTTTTCTGTTGTTCGATAAACTTAATCCATGGTTCCAAATGAGCTTCTTTCCGGACGCTCAAGTGTTGGAATGAAGTCCCCAACGAGGTTTTCCCAAACGAGTACAGCACGGGGTCCTTCAAGAAGGGTGTGAAGATATATTTACAGGGTCGGCAACGCGCTCTGTACCCCTATCACGAGTTTGCCACCGTTTTCGTAAATTATACTCGCTAGCGTCTCTCACAATATTTGTATGAGATCTGTTAGTTCTTCACGTCACCGCTAGGTGTCGCTGCACAATTACTCATATAAATATTCGACGGAGACGCTAGCGAGTATAGATCACGAAAACGGTGGCAAACCCGTGATAGGGGTACTGGTATTGCTAGAGACCATAGGCTGCGGTAACCACTTAACATCAGGTGGGCTGCATGCCTGTTTGCCACCTTGGTGGTATAAATAAAATATATGTTCCCAGTTACCTCCATCGACAACATTCCCAATACTATGCGACAAGTTGAATCGCTGTGGTCAGGTTGTGTCGCTCCAGTTCACTACTCCTGGCTGCGCCGTCGTCAGGTTCGCGCAACGAACCCAAGCTCAGGTGTGTTTTCGTATCCTTTTCAAACTTACCTATTGTTTTGTTACTAATAATAATTTTATTCATTTATTGACAACAATTTCGGAAACATATACACAGATAACAAATGCTGAAATTGGCTATCATTTTGACATCTATGATTTGGATGGGATCTACAGAATGTGGTTTACACGTGGTGGCCTTATTTATTACATTCAAAACTAATTTTTACTATATTAATTGGTATTAGTTGAGTTTAAGGCTGACGCTTCCGCCTTAGCGCTCGTTATCTTATGTCCACAAGAACACATTGTTGCTAAAATGATTATAATGATTTTCAATGATTCAGAGTTTTATCTGCAACATATTCATTGAATAGAACATTAATAAATGATAAAAATGATGGATGTATTTTATTTATGTTTAGCACGATTATCCGTTCGTTTTCAACGTTCCTTTTTAAATAACCTCGTGTGTATGTACTTTCCTTTGATATATTAATGTTTATTTATGAATATATCAAATTCCATAAATATGCAAATACACACGACTGCAAAACCACATTCTGTATAGCCTACATAGTACTTGCAAGCGATGCGATGCCCTCGCGAATTGTAGACATCCGTTAATTAATGTCATAGGCCTAATTACTACTCCTTTGGGCCATTCTATAATTACCTATGTACAAACGGACACCGCAAGGTAATGTTAATTGTGATTGTGTCTGTGTGTGTGTAATAATGTATTAGCCGTGGACATTCCATATAAAAGCGAAATTGCGAAAAAATAATTCTTGTCTATTTCATGTCTCAAATGCATAAACCTAAATTTATAATAATAATGTTAATACTATTCCCTTTATAACTTAATCGTTAATTTATGCTATGTCCAATTTAATTCAATTCTATAAAAAAAAGTCTTTATTTGATTAGACTTTTGCCATAATACTTTTTAATTGTCAGAACGGCATGACTATACAGTATTATACATGCTATTATCGGTTCGGAAGGTTGCTTTTACAGAAGAACCCGGCAAGAAACTCAGTAATTACTTATTTTTACAATTTTGAGTAATATAAAATAAATCACAAAAATATATAAGTGCGCACCTTGTAGTTATCTGATTATATTTGGTTACATACCTAATAATATTCTTCCTTAATAATCATCCTGAACAAATCTCAACAGAAACCTATAACGGATTAAATGTCGACGGGTATGTTATTGGAGTAAAGTTAATTTGATCATAAATTGGTAAGTACTGAAATCGTCGTCATTTTTCTTCAGACGTCTCCAAAATGACTTCCAAAGGATTGTAATATTATTCACCATTTTAAGCGGCTGGTTCAGTGCCCCAAGTGTCAAATGTCGTCGCGTGTGATTGCTTTTTACCGTGACTCGAGATGTGTTGATGATGAATTTTTACGATATAGATATGGTTGAATGCCAAAGTTGGCGGATCAACATATTTAGAGCCTTGATATAACACAAGGTTAAGCGATTACATTTGAACATTATACTTATATACTTAGGGTACACCTTTTTTTTTTTGTTGACGAGGGGGAAACCTTCAAAAGGTCCCCGACCGCCCTGGGAGAGGCAGATCGGGGTATGTGGGATTCTTACTGCACTAAAACCCCTCCGGTGGCCGTCCTCAGTGCTCAGGGGGGACTCCGGGTACTCTGATAGAACGCACCGGTGTCCCCCCACACTTTGCCGGGGCACATCCCCGAGGCAGCTGTGGTGCCGCCCCTAGGACTTAGGGTACACCTGTTTTAACCGCCCGATGTCTGGATTAAGCCCTGGTTAATGGCAATAGGCTATTACATGCATCCCATATTACATGGGAATTGGGTGCACTATAAATACCTCTGCCTACCCCTGCGGGGAATAAAGTAATGGAATGATAATTGTATAGTATGCTCTGCATCAGAAAGACAACCGTCGTGGGATAGAGATTGCTGGGCTTAATTACTGTTTAATACGTATTAAAATAATAACTGGCTAATATAATAATTATATATTATGATGCTTTTAAACTTTTTTTTATTTAGCAATAAGTCCCGATGACAATATTATGTCGACCCCAGGGGTCTTCGAAACAAACGCCTCTTTCTCCGCAAACGCTTTGTTTTTATCAAAGTCAAATTTTCGTTTATTTAACAATTTAATTAAAGTAGGTTTAGAATATATAAATTACATACAAAGAATTTTCTAGTAGACCATGTTCGGGTGTTATTTTAGAACGAACAAGAACCGTGGTAGGAACTTTGCGAACTTTCGGCCAAAGATTCGTTTTTCGGAGAAAGCGACGGTTCTCTTTCTGGAATTACTAATCATATATTTATATATCTATTTTATAATCTACTAAATTATTTGTTCAAACAGTTAAGTACATAAGACTGACTACATTAATAAGTGTAGTTGCAGGTAAACACGTATTTCAGGCCACCAGATACATAGATACACATGCCAAAATATACATGTTTGTATTCGGCAATGGGTAAGTATCTTTATATGTTTTTAATAAAAAAATAACACATTTTTAACATCATTAATTATCAATAATAATATGCATACTTATAAGTACATATTATCAACTAACTTTTTAATTATTTAAAATGAATTAGTAGCTATATATTAAGAAAAGGTATGCTTAAAATAATAATGATAATTATAAAATTACATATTAACATATTCATATTTATATATTTATTGAATTTAAGATAGACAAAATAATCTTAATAACATTGGTTACAGCAATGTGACTGCTTGAAATTTTAAACAATTTTTTATTATTTAAAAAAAATTCTACTATATCTATCTAATAGGAATAAGCTATAAATGTATGTATAAGGAAGTATTTAACTTTGAAACAAGTAGGTATTTGTGTTAAAACATAGCCTAGTCATTACGAAAAAGCTAGAAAAGTCATAGAGAAAGCAGACGGCGCTATCGTAAATTGTCTATGATATTAAAGCGCCCGTGTGTTTTCATTTAATTTGTTTATGAAAGTTATAATGACGTTTGCGATTCATTTAAGAAAACTTATAACAGCTTGGATGTTAGATATAAGTAGGTATTATAATTTAGTTTCTTGTAAAACGTATTACTTCAGAAAAGGGTATCATTATTATTTAATTAGGTTTTAAGTAAGTAAATGTAAGCAATATATAATACCTTATACCCTACCCCTTAGGGAATGGCGTGATTATATTATTTTCATTATTTTATTAGTATTATAGAGTATTTATGAAGAATACTAATATTTTTCTTACCTCAGGCTGTTTACTTTGTTATGAAATTGGATATATTTTTACTCTTTAATTTATTATTTTACATTTAATAATAATAAGGTTTTAATGAGCTTGATAAATAAATATATTAATTATCACTAATGTTTTTTCCAAAAATAAAATTGATCTCTAACTTTACATTCTATTTTTATGTTAAATATAAGAAGCCCCAACTTTTTAATAAATTAATGATTAAGTATGAAATAAAGTTGTAGATTTATGTAATGTGACACTACTACTATGTATTATACTGATAAGTCATTAAATATATGCTTATTTATATCCTTATACCCAATAAATCATTTAAGTAATCTATTATAGTTTAATTTGTTATCCTAAACAGTTAGAGCCGTGATGGCCTCGTTTTGAGCAATCGCCTGCTACTCAAGCGACGCAACTGTACCAATGAGTTTTTCTAAAAACTTATGTTCAGCGATTTCACACCATGTGCTTTACGGCGAAGGAAAACATCGTGAGGAAACCTGCATATGTCTGATAATTAATTCAAAGACGTATGTATTGTGCCTGAGACGGCGATGGACTCACCCTCTGTCACATTAGCACTTGATCAGATTCGGTGAAATGTGGGTGTTGTTACAACACCTCTGTTTACACCTTCGGGGACCCTTCTGGGATGGCATGAGCATATAATGAGCGTGAAAATAACATAAGAATAAAAATAACAATGTTTGGGATATATTTTATGTACGTTATCTGTACCCCAAGGTTTAAAACCTTGTGTTAACTTTGACTATATCGTATTGTGTATTTTCCTCATTTTGTGTGGGAACGTTAAAAAGCGCCCCTAGCGGCGAGTGTAGGAAGTTTTACGTCTGTCAGGCGACGCCGTTCGAGTCAAAATTATATACTTGGGCACTGGTAGCTTTTATTAAATGGGGTCTAGATGTGTCCGTCAAGCTAGCGTACATGTAGTGGAATTCAGGGTCAGGAATAGCCTTAAAGAATAGTGCCTAAATAAGTACCTAATTGGAGCTATGTGACCGTGCTAAGGCCAAAACTCGGCTCGGGCTCGGCGGCTGGTTTAATGCCAGTTTAGTGAGATGAGTGTAGAGTTTATGCTGGGGGACGAAGTAATGAACAAAAGTTTTTTGAATCAATGTGGATAAGGGGAGAGGAAGACCTAAGAAACCATGTATGGATTGTGTGAAAGATTATTATGGCTAGAAGTAATGAATACTGACTGATAGGGAGATGTGGAAGAGAAAATCACAAATAACATGCGATAAAGATAGGATGATAACGTTTTGCAAAAAAGATAATTTAAGAAAGTAGGTACTTAGGTAGGTTTGGATCCTCTGTTTGAAACACTGTTAACTATTCTTTGTCTTTATTATCAATGCAATTGATCTGTAAATTGGGGCAAATAACTTAGTTAATTGAATGCAACACTACTATGAACACCTGATACATTAAACATTGAACACGGCGTAATGTTCACGGTAATTGGATTGGAATTGGGCGTTTAATTATCAATTAATTACACAAGGCAGGTCACACGGCTGAACAACACCGTTTATCTGCTGTATATCCGTTAATAAGAGCCGTGGTGGCCATGGGGTTTGAGCAGTCGCCTGCTAGGCAAGCGAAGCATGTTCGAATCCCAGCGGCTTGCACCAATGAGTATTTCTAAAACTTAAATTATAGCAATTACCTACGGTACGGTGAAGGAAAACATCGTGAGGATCTGCTTATGTCTGAGAAATAATTCAAAGACGTATGCATAGTGCCTGAGACGGCGATGGACTCATCCTCTGTCACGTTCGCACTTGGTGAATGGTGGGTGTTGTTCTTACACCTTGGCTTTCCTTCGAGGACTCTTTTAGGATGGCGTGAGCATATTTATATTATTTTTCAAGTTAAATGGCTTTGCTTTTAACCACGGATTAGTCTTGGTAGTAATTTTTGAAGCAATCTATGTTCTGTCAAAGCCATTCCTATATAAGCAGAGCAGACTTCACACTTCACAGATTTAGTCGCAAAAAGGTAAACAGATAGACGGAAACTTTCCCATTTACCTTCTATGTTGATGCATGCCGTGGTGGCCTTGAGGTTTGAGCAGTCGCCTGCTACGCAAGCGACGCAAGTTCGAATCCCAGCGGGGCCTGTACTTATGAGTCTTTCTAAAAAACTTATGTTCAGTGATTTCACACCACGTGCTTTACGGTGAAGGAAAACATCGTGAGGAAACCTGCATATTTCTGAGAAGTAATTCAATGACGTATCTAAAGTGTCTGAGACGGACTGCGATGGACTCACCATCTGTCACGTTGCCACTTAATCATCTTCGGTGAAATGTGGGTGTTGTGATTACAACACCTCTGCCTACCTCATCGGGGAATACAGGCGAGAGCATATGTATGTATTTAGATATAATGTACCTAATGTTACCACAATTTGTCAAAATTAGCCCCGACATTGTTACGCCCTGGGGTGTAATTTTTATACATGACACAAATGTAGGAGTCACGGGCGGAACGGATTATTCTAGATTATCTTCACTCAATTTATGGGTAGCTTTCATACTCATAGATGTCATATCCAAGTATTTTTTTTATTCCTTTTGAATTACATAAATATCAAAATATCTACTGACCTCTGATTATAGTACTAAATACTAGCACAGCGCGTCTTAAAATGCCTAATTTAAAATGTTTATTTTAATGAAATATATTTTAATTAGGCATTTTATTGATAATTAGGTACCTATACTACACTATCTAAAGCTTTGAAATGAAGGATTAATACGAAGCTACAAAAGTAGTTAGGGTAAAAATTAAAATTTTATTTGGAAAGCGTTCATAAGCTGCAGTAGCTGCTGACCATCAACCGGAGTTTTTCTACATCTGCTTGCTGCGTTACGTGCCATCACGAGTAATGATCGCTCAGCGTAAATAGTGGAGATAATCGCGCTCGTATTATACACAGCCGTAGTGGCCTCGGGGTAGGAGCAGTCGCCTGCTACGCAAGCGACGCATGTTCGAATTCCAGCAAGGCTTGTACCAATGAGTATTTAAAAAAAAACTTATATTCCATAATTTCACACCGCGTGCTTTAAGGTGAAGGGAAACGTCGCGAGGAATCCTGTATATGTCTGAGAAGTAATTCAAAGACGTATGTATAGAGCCTGAAACGACGATGGACTCACCGTCAGTCACGTTGGCATTTTATCCGGTGAAACGAGGGTGTTGTTTTTACAACGCTTCTGTCTACCCCTTCGGGGAATACAGACGTGAGCATATGTATGTAAGTAATTATATACAGAGACTGCCTAGACTCAAAAATTACGTATTGAAGGTCAGCGTAATAAACAGCTCGTGACGGCACCCGTAGTAGGTATAAACAAAAAGTTTATCCTACAATAGGCCTTATAATACCTACGTAACGTTAATGGAAATGTGTGATATTCCGTGGAGCATTTCGGGCAAATCTAGAGTGCCTTTTAATAACGCGGAACGGATTACCTCCGCCAAGTCTTTAGGTAAACAGCGCAATGTCTCCGTAATGGTAGATTATGGAAATGGCGCATAATCTCGTTTCTGGATTCCGTAGAAGGTACTACTAAATCTAACTTAGCCTAAATCCACCAGAAATTGCAGTTAGTTCCACGCTATCTTGGTAAAACAAGTATTGTTTTGATTCTAAATGTTACGTCAACTTCCCCTCTATGATGGTTGAGGAGGTACAATGGCTGGCATTCGCGTCATACTTGTGAACAAGTGCTGCTTGTGGGGGCTGGTCATCTTAAGCTACGCATTTAGATATAAGTAGAAATACTAGATATTTCTTTATGTAAATTTTTATCGAGATTAAAATTTGTGCATCGGAAATGCCATGGACACATTTCCTAAGCTTATATTTCTAAAGTGATTTATTTTTAATATTGTATAATATTTTTTGAAAAGAGTAATTACTGAGTTTCTTGCCAGGTTCTTCTCAGTAAAGGCATCCTTCCGAACCTAGCGATAGCATGTACAATCCTGTACAATTATGCCATTCTGACGATTTGAAAGTACTTTGTGAAAAGTTTCATCAAATAAAGATATTTTTGACTTTGACTTTGACTACGACTGAGAGGATTGAAATTGGTGGTCCTGAGTTCGATCACCCGGTCGAGTAAAATGTTATTGTATTTGGATACCTGGAATTTCCCAGTGGCATTACATTATTATGCAGCTAGGAGTTTGGAATTCTGGATTAGTGCCTGTTGATCGCAATATAGGCTCTCTATTGCATGGGACTTAAATAAATATATGTGACATGGTTATGAAAAAAGGAACCAGCCCACAACTTTGGCCAAATTGAACTATGTATACGGAACTGCTTGAAATTTCATGTTTTACTAGCTATGCCCCGCGGTTTCACCCGTGTAGATTTAGTTTTATATAATATATCGGCTTAAAATTGTCAAAGTTTCATACAAACTTTCATCACATATTTTTTATCTTTAGGGGTAGAATGAATCAAAATCCTACATCATTTACCTGCATGCCAAATTTAAGCCCGATCTGTCCAGTGGTTTGGGCTGTGCGTTGATAGATCACTATGTCAGTCAGTCAGTCACCTTTGAGTTATATATATTTAGATTATGTGAGTAAAAAAGATCCACGCTGCTTGGCCATTCACAGTACCATTTTTTTTTCATAGTTCTCCTTTATACACTGTTCTATCTTAATTATCTCAAAAGTGTCCTGTGGGTTAATCCCCAAATTTTTTCTGTCTGTTTGTTCCGGGTAATCTCTGAAACGGCTAGACCAATTTTAACAGGACTTTCACTGGCAGATAGATATTCTGACAATGAGTAACTTAGGCTACTTTTATTTAAAAAAACATTCAGAGTTCCGCGGGAATGAAATTAAATCTACGTGGGTGAAACTACAGTTAGTATCTATATACAAGTAGGTTTTTTTTACAGAAGTGAGGGGCCTGACAGGCCAGTCGCTGGGGGGGTCACGGCGAAGCATGTGAAGACGTATCACGTGCACCCCCCCACTTAGCGACTTGGAGGAACACCGTGGAGTTTAGTCGGTGTGAGTCCGACATAACCCTCCCGCTGCCCCCGCGGCGGTTGGTGTATCCATAACGGATTCTCCACGTAAAAAAAAAGGTATTTACAGAGGTATTGACTTTCAAAGTAGCCAATAAGAAACTGATTTTATACTTTATCGGCTGAGAGAAATAGATTCCACCTCGTCTGTACGACGAAACTCATTTCATTTTAGTACGCGATAAAGGAACATGAGTTATTACCTCCAGTTTTTAATCCAAAGGTACAGATATAAACCCGCGGAACAGATATAAAGCAATCCGTGACGAAATGAGCGAAACCTTTTCAATCTTCGCACGAAGCGAAGTGATCTGCTGACCTTAGACAAATTCCACATAATGAAGTTTTGAAGAGCCGTAGGGTTTGAGCAGTCGCCAACCAAGCGACGCAAGTTCGAATCTCAGCGGAGCCTGTACCAATGAGTTTTTCTAAAAACTTAAGTACAATTTCACCTCGGTGAAGGAGAACATCGTGAGGATCTACATACGTCTAAGAAGTAGTTCAACCACGTATGTATAGTGCCTGAGACGGCGATAGACTCACCATCTGTCACGTTGGCACTTAATCATCTTCGGTGAAAAGTGGGTGTTGTTATCACAACACTTTTGCCTACCCCTTCGGAGAATACTCTCTCTCTAGTCGTTCCCTCATGACTGAGGATCGTGGTCATCAACGAGAGGTCCACACTTGGAGTGAACTATTTATTTCCATCGGCTTCTGTCTATCGCGGCCCTGACGACGGAGCTAAACCTCGGGTACCTGGAATCTTTTATTTGGTCGGTCCATCTGGTAGGAGACCGGCCTCGGGGTCGTTTGCCATTTGCTCGGAGAATACAGGGGTGAGCATATGTATGTAGTTAAATAGTTGTCTTTTAAATTTCAACACTCCCTTAAAATAAAAAACCTAAATGAAAACGCGTAAAAGCAAACTCCGGCTCGAATCTGAAATTATTCCCGCTTCTCTTAATAATGTTTATTAAAAAAGTTGCCGAGTCACTCCCATGATGGACAGCGTCCATTACTTAGTGCTTTTAATTAAAATGGGCTGAGAAAATGTATGGAGTTCTGTCTTTGCCATTTGTCTTTTATATCTCGGAGTAAAATTTCAGACGTACCAGTCACTGTGTTATCAGTAGGTCTAAAAAGGCCTCTTTGGGATAATCATAATGTGATCCGAATATGATTCATCATCGAAATGACAAAATTGTCACTTAGGTGCAATTCATAGTATGATTCCGAATGATTACTATTTGGCAATTCACCTGTTTTACACTTTCTTGTGAAGATTCCTAAAATGATGATCCACAAAATATGAATTGCTTTTGTGACAAATAGCATCATAAAAAGTTAGTTATGGACTAACATCTACAATTATTATGATTATTCGTGAATCATAATATGAATTGCACCTAAGTGACCTTTTTGTCATTTCGATGATGAATCATATTCGGATCACATTATGATTCTCCCAAAGTGGCCTTTTTAGACCTACTGTTATATCATCATCCCCTGGCCTTATCCCATACATTGTTGGGGTCGGCACTTGATTCAACCCGATGTGGCTGATCACCTGATTTTTATACGAAGCAACTGTCATCTGGCCTTCGCAATCCCTTTAACGAGGAAAATCTGTTATCTGGGGTAAACCAGTTGTCAGACTGTTTTAGGCCTCTGACTGACCTGTAACGATTGCCAAAGATGATAAATTGGCAACCGGGCGGCTTAACGTGCTCTCTGGAATTCGGTTGGTCACCCATCCAATTACTAGCTAGGGTTAGGGTTGCTTAACTTTGCTGATCGAATGATATGCGCAATAGTAACTGTGCCACGAGCACTTTTTGCTGGTTGTCCTAATTATAGGAAATTGATACATATTACATAGGCGTTAAACTTAATTTTCATATGTTTGAAGCTGATATTCGACGTCGAATGCGGGCTTACAAACCTCCGCGTTATTCACTAAGGTTTCTTAGCGTGTCACTCGTCGAGTGTCGGTTTTAAAGGAACGATATTGAACTTTATCCTATATGTATTATGTATCAATTTCCTATGATTGAAACAAACTCGCGTCGAGTTCGACGCTGAGAAACCTTACAGGATAACGCGGCAGGGCCTAATTACTTGTACTTCTACTTAAGGTTGGTATAACAGACTATAATAAAAGTTTTTTTAATTTAAACAACGGAGTCTGAAATAAGTACTACAGTAAGATTTATCCTCAACCTTAGTATTACAGATTACTGGTAACAAAAGCTCCCCCTTAATTTGATCAAATCCCCTGTAGCGCAGTAAACCTTACTGGTAGGTTATAAATTAACTTTTACTGGCGTCAGGGTTGTGCATTCAATAACATTGTTCAACCAATAAGGTAAAGTCACCAGTCATGGACGGTATAAGCGAATTTTTTTTTTTTTTTTTTTCATATTTGTATATGCTCTGTAATTTCTTTATTCTTTGAAATAAATTCTTAGGGATTTGGAGGTACATTAAAAAATCTTTTTTCAATCAGTATTTAATGTTTAATTTCGGTTTAGTACTTAGTACAATAAAATAATATAAATAAACAACACTCCTACTTAGACACCAGTAATGGACAGTAAAAATCCAGTGTTGTGTTTTAGGGCTAAAATGATAATTTATAGACTGGGTTATTATTATAAAATTTATGTATTTCTATTGATAAATCATTAAATAAAAATAATTTCAACAACGACGATACACCAGGCACAAAATAAGATGATAAGTGTACCTACATCGCGATTTTAGTAAGAAATTACGATTCCCGACACCAAATGACACCGCGAAACTTAAAACCGTTATGGCCGCAATCAAAATGGGTCAAAATGTCAGTAGTCAAAAACAGTTGTTATGACAGCTAAAATACTGGCACAACTGATCGGTATTGACATTGGAAAAAAAATACTGCGCGTTTGCTTAACTTTGGACGAAAAAACAAAAAATGTCCAACACTGGTCCGTGTCCAACATAGGGAACGTACCCATACTACGTGACCCGTTTAGGGGGGGGGAGCGTTCTTTTTCATAATACATAATTCACTAATAATTTAAGTAACATAATCACTAAGTCTTCTGCAAAAAAGACAAGTATGAGCCAAATTTTTTTTTATTGTTGCCTGTGAAATGATTAAAAATCATAATTATGAATTACTACGTGAAAACTAAAGGGGGAGGGGGGGGGTCTTGGCATATAATACGAGTGGTCACCGAGGGGAGGGTGAGATCGAAATATCTTAAAAAATAGGTCACGTAGTATAGGTATGTTCCCATAGGTGCCGTTACCTTACATACTTATGTGTACTGTACTTACAGAACACACATCTTTGCCAGTTATATAAGGCCCATGTAACAGGAAGCAAGCGTATTGCCACTAACCGGGAATTAATTCAGACTGCTACTGGGAAGTTATAGACGGAAAAACCCAATAGCAATTTTATCCGACCCGGGGATCGACCCCAGGACCTCGTGTTCTACAGTAGCATTTGCGACCACTAGACCAACGAGGTTGTCGACTTACACCTACCTATTTATCTTTCGGCTCCATCATCAGATCGACTCCACATCTTCATTAAAAAGTAATGCCAATAAATAGTCGCCAGTAAGATTTTCACAAGTTCCCCTCGATTTCTGATTGATGATTAAAATGGAACCACTTGGGCATCACCTTTCAAATAAAAAAAGAATCATCGAAATCGGTTCAGCCAGTCAAATGTTCGGAGGTAAGAAACGTCCTCCTTTTTTTGAAGTCGGTTTAAATCCAGTGATTGTAATATGTATATGGATATAAGTAAGAAAGAAATAGAAGAAACAGGTAAGGGTCATGTAAGTACATTAAAAACTTAATTGTAGGTAGGTAACCGCGATAGTAATATTGATAAATAATAAATATTTGTGGCAGCCCTATGCAAAACGGTTAACATGGGAACTTTAGATCATTGTAATGTTTCCAAAGTCATCATAACAAGGATTTCACAGGATAATTATAATGCTTTACCACTGGATGGATTATAGGGGTCATATATATATTAATATATCTCTAAGGGAAAGAGCTCGCTAACTATTATTTAAAATTATTATGTTGCTACTTAATAGAGGAGCTCGTGGCACAGTTGCTATTGCGCATATCATTCGATCAGAGAAGTTAAGCAATCTTACCTCTAGCCAGTAATTGGATGGGTGACCGCCCGAGTTCCCTCCGTGCCTCGGAGAGCACGTTAAGCCGTCGGTCCCGGCTGCCAATTTATCATCTTTGGCAATCGTTACCGGTCAGTCGGAGGCCTAAAATAGTCTGACAACTGCTTTAACCCAGATCACAGATTTTCCTCGTTAAAGGGGTTGCGAAGGTCAGATGGCAGTCGCTTCGCATCAGGTGATCAGCCACATCGGGTTGAATCAAGTGTCGACCACAACAATGTATGGGATAAGGCCAGTGAGATGATGTTGCTGCTTAATCATTATTGAGATTTAAAGAACATACATACTTATGCTCACGCCTGTATCCCTCGAAGGGGTAGTAGGCAGAGGTGTTGTAATATTTATGAAATTAAGCCTGCGTGGGTGAAACTGCGGGACACAGCTAGTAATTAATATTAATAGTTACAAATATTCAAATCTAAAATTGAATCTGTTACTTAATACATTTGAAAGTGTATACTGACTGTACAGACAGCGACAGTGCTGAAATAAAAAAAATAATTTTTATTTTTTTTCTCTCTCTTTCTGTCTGTTTGTTCCGGCAAATCTCCGAAACGGTTGGGCCGACTTTAACGGGACTTTAACTCGCAGATAGCGAATTTATAAGGAATTACTTTTATTAAAAAAGTTAGGGTTCCGCCATGATATTAACTCTACACGAGTAAAACTGCGGGGTTAAAAAAAAGGCAGCTACTATAATAGTCTACTTAGAGCTTTACAGTTCGGAAACTTTAAGCAAGCAAACCTTATACATTTCATAGTCTCTTTTTATCCTTCATCTTTTACTTCTCTTTCTCTTATTATCGTAACTCTCTGTCTCGATTCCACTCACAAAGAGAATAAGCTTCTGCCCGCGACTTCTTTCGCGTGCAGTAGTTACTTTGGGGAATCGTTAATTTTTACTCGCGACTGATCTTAGCGTGATGATATATACCCTTCCTCGATAAACGGGCTGTCTAACACTGAAATATTTTTCAAGTCCTAAGATTAGTCCGTTCAAGCTAACAAACTAACAAACTATTCAGCTTTATATATTAGTAAGTTTAGGATGTGCAAGTGTGTAAACAATTTGCCTAAATAGTCTTGACAATGTGAGCTCGTTCATGTGTCAATAATGAGTAGATGTATTCACGCTAGAGGATAATGTTATCTAAATCGACAATTAGTTAACGCTCAGTGGGTTTGCATTGATAGGTGGAACACGACACGTGTTTCGACTAACCGCCCGCAATACGGTACACTCACTGACGTAAATGTGTGGGTACGAAATTGGTTACATTACATTGAAAATTTACCTTATTTGTCCCGGTTCCCATAGTAATGCGACCTACTACATACATATTATAGATTTTGACGTTGAATGCGTTTTTACCTCCTTTAGTAAGGGGACGTAAAACTTCCTACACTCGCCGCTAGGGGCGCTTTTACGTTCCCATAAAAAATTTAGAAAATACAGTCGATATAGTCAACTTTAATACATTTTATAACTACGGGGTTCAATATGCAACTGTGCCCCTATCACGGGTTTGCCACCGTATTCGTAATCTATACTCGCTAGCGTCACTCGCAATATTTGTATGAGGTATTTTAGTTCGTCACGTCATCGCTGGGAGTCTCTGCATAATTTGTCATACTAATATTCGGCGGATATTATTTCGGAGGGGTATACATTTGCCCTTGAGTGTTATTAATTATTTCTATTAATTCCGCGTGAATTAAGTAGCTGAAAGAAAGAAGTCGTAAATAATCTATGAGGCTGTTTTTTAATTAATTTTACAAATTGAAATAAGACTCGAATCCCTAGAGTAGGTACATTACCTACGTGTCCGGAAACATTTCGCAAATTATACTTCTAGTTAATTCACATTCTCCTCTACAGTCGTATTTCTACAAAATAAATTTGCTGCGTGATTATTCACCGTGGCTTATGCCTCTGAATCTTAAGTGTTCACCTGTTGGCACCTGTTGTTGAGTTGTGGAAGTAATTTAAATTGTGCCCTACATAATCATGTACTAGGTAGGTGGAAATTTAATTGATTTTAACAAAGTTCATTATGAAAATGAAAAATATTTATTCAGTTTAGACCCAGTAAGGTGAATCTCGAGATTTACAACCGAATCGGTAACTAGCCTTCTGAGAAGAACCGGCAAGAAACTCAGCCAGGCATCATGTACATTTCATTGAAGCAATATAAATCATCATAGAAAAATCTAATTCGATAGCATAAATGTTCACAATAGTGACTTTAAATTGTATTAGGTAATTATAAATTAGCCCCGCGGCTTGATCAAATTTTATGAGTGGCCAGCGGAACCCTAATGTTTAAAAAAACAATAGCCTTCTTTAGCTATCTCCCATTGAAATCGGTCCAGCCGTTTCGGAGATAAGCCGGACTACAGTCAAATATTAATATATTTTAAGGTGCCATCTCGTCTCCTGTTATAAATGTTACGTTATGATACGGACATATAGTCGAACATTGAAGCTACCTCTTCAAACTTCTGACGTCCTAGTACTTTATATGGAACAGGGGACGAATGGAAACCTCAAAAATTTAAGGCCACTAGTGGGCACAGGGTGTGAATTTCAGGGAACGAGTGGGCCTAACCCATTACAGACACAGACAGACGAAAATATATTTTTTAATTTAAGAATCTTATATATTTTCAAATGAATTTAGTAAGATGTTAATTTGGAATTAAAAACGGACACTTAAAATTTATTTACCTATCCAAATATAGATTATTCCACTTCTTTATTTTCACTATAGTCCATAGAATTATACTTAATGTTAAGAAAACTATTTCTGTTTCGTTTAATTTCATAGTGTAGTGTGAAAGAAAAAGTGTGCGAAGGAAATGGAAAAGTTGCCTCCTCATACAACGTTGTACGTCGCGTATAAAATCAAACAAATACTTCACGGAGCAGATAAATGGTGGGTAAGAGCTTAGAAAGGCGCCGTTGTGTGCGATACTTCCTCTGGGAACTATTTCAGTACAAACGTATGAAACTAGGACCCTTTATAAGACACGACAAGACTGAAACGATCTGTTTGAGTATCCATCTATGAATATACATACAGATAAATAAAATTGGAGTGTCTGTATGTAATTCCAAATTAACAACTTTTCACATCACCTCCTAGCTACATAAAATAACTTATTAGATTTTTCTCAATCTACTCGTCTGTTTGTTCCAGCTAATCTCCGTATCAGCTTGACCGATTTTGACGGGATTTACACTGGCATATAGATAATGTTACAAGGAGTAACATGGCCTAAATTTAAATAATAAAATTAAAATAATATTAGGGTTCTGTGGGCAGCATAAGTTACTCTTTATAACATTAGCTACCTGCCATTGAAAGTCCCGTTATATATACCACTCGGCGGGGGCACTGCCGTGCCCCTTTCTTTCTTTCTTCGTTTCTTCTTTCTAGATTCTATAAATATTTCTGAATCTCCGAAACGGCTCCAACGATTTTCATCATGAAATTTAGTGTGTAGAGGGTTTAAGGGGCATAAAATAGATCTAGCTAGGTTTAATTTTTGGAAAACATCGTTTTGACCATGTTTTCAGGCACTGAAAATGTCATACAATATCATTACAATAAGACAGCAAATTTCGTTGACATCTGTCAAGTTATGGTAGCACAGACGTGAGGCTTCCAGCTTACGGGGCGGCAACGAAACTAGAGTACCCCGGTTCGAGACTGCCGTTCACCGGTAATTTTTTTCTTTATTTTCAGCGTACATACATGTGAAAAAGTCATTGAAAATAAACCAGTCAACTAGGTTCAAAGTCAAAGTCAAAGTCAAAAATATCTTTATTCGATTAGACTTTTTACAAAGTACTTTAAAATCGTCAGAATTACATAATTATACAGGATTATACATGCTACCGCCAGGTTCGGAAGGTTGCTTTTACTGAGAAGAACCTGGCAAGGAACTTGGTTCTTTTATTCAATTGTATAGAGTATGTATAGTGTAGATGTAAGTAGCCAATAGCTTAGAAACGAAAGGTGTTACGACAAGATTCCCCCAGTATAAAAGGCTCGGACATTGTGGTAGTTCTTTTAACCGTTAGCGTCTAGCTCAGTGTACTTAGCTTAGTGGCTGGGGAACAGGGTAATACGAATGAAAAAACTACAAGGCCTTCTACAAATGTATAGAACCTTCTATAACTAGGCACTGTGATGTTGGTTATATATAGGGTCTAGACTTTCCAGGCGCACATTTTTTGTCACAGATCTTTGGCTGGTGGATATCCCTATACAGATAAACACAATTGAAGTAAATAAAAATAAATATGCTCACGCCATCCCAGTAGGGTCTCCGAAGGTGTTGTAACATCAACACCCACATTTCACCGAATATGATCGAGTGCCAACGTGACAGAGGGTGAGTCCGTCGCCGTCTCAGGCACTATACATGCGCCTTAGAAATTCTTCGCGGTTTCACCTGCGTAGATTTAATTTAATTCCCGTGGAATCCTAAATGTTTTTTTTTGTTTTTTTTTTTGAAAGTCCCGTTAAAGTTAGTCCAGCTATTACAGAGATTACCCGGGACAAACAGACAGATATACAGAGGTATTTTTTTTTAAGTCAGTACCGTATTTACATATACATTTAGTGAAAATCTGTTATTTTAGAATTACAAACAGACACGTCAATTTTATTTATCTGTATAGATATAGATTATAATATGTATTATTACTATTCCTTCATTATATTATGCTATTATATATATTATTTAAGTATCGCATTATATATTTACATATTCTGTCCTCCCCCATGTATTTCTTTTGAAAGAACCGAAAGGTTGACCGGTAGATAATGCCTACGGCATTAAGTTCGCATGTGCAAAATATTTTGCAGGAAGTGATTAAAAAAAAAATAACACATTCAGAGTTCATTGAAGTCGTGGTGGCCTTGAGGTTTGAG
Organism: Watsonalla binaria; assembly: GCA_929442735.1. Taxonomy (NCBI): domain Eukaryota; kingdom Metazoa; phylum Arthropoda; class Insecta; order Lepidoptera; family Drepanidae; genus Watsonalla; species Watsonalla binaria. Next base: position 9,192,618 of record OV838932.1, read on the forward strand.
CAGTCGCCTGCTACGCAAGCGACGCAAGTTCGAATCCCAGCGGGGCCTGTATCAATGAGTTTTTCTAAAAAACTTATGTACAGTGAATTCACACGACGTGCTTTACGGTGAAGGAAAACATCGTGAGGAAATCTGTATATTTCTGTGAAGTAATTCAATGACGTATGTACAGTGTCTGAGACGGCGATGGACTCACCATCTTACACGTTGGCACTGAATCATCTTCGGTGAAAAGTGGGTGTTGTGATAACAACACCTCTGCCTACCCCTTCGGGGAATACAGGCGTGAGCATATGTGAGATGTGTGAATAACCCATTCAGAAACAAGTGTTACTACACTACGGGTAACCAAAGCTTCTAATAAGATGAAAAACTCAGCTGCCATTTCATCAAAAATATATTCTTTCAAAGCGTTTATTAGCTCGGGCCATTGAACGAGTAACACAAGTGTCAATGACGCGCCCACCCTCTTTATAAACAGGTTATAACGACCTCCCTCCATTACCAAAGTAAACTGAAAGCTTTCAGAACATGAAATTAAAAATTTAATAATGAAACGTTCATTAATTTATGAGCCAGTCGTTCTATTGCCATATTTTCATAACGCTATATTTACACGGAGAATATTGGATCTTATTATTGCTCATTGTCTGAATAAATAAATATGATCACGCTATCCCAGAAGGGTCCCCGAAGGGGTAAGCAGTGGTGTTGTAACAACACCCACATTTCACCGAATATGATCAAGTGCCAACGTGGCAGAGGGTGAGTCCTTCCTTTCTTCGATCAATATATTAATTTAGTATCTATTGGTTGTGCCGCGCGATTTCACCGGCGTGGATTAAGTTTCACGCTTTATTTCACGGAACCGTAATTATTTTTATAAATAAAAGTAGCCTAAGATACTCCTTGAAACATCAGCTACCAGCCAGTGAAAATCCCCTTAAAATCGGTTGGGCCGTTTTAGAGATTATCTAGAGCAAACAGACAGACAGACAGACAGAGAGACAGATAGAGAAATTAAAAAAAAAATTGGTATTTGAATGCACCTTATACACTTTTGTATGCATGGGGTGAAAAACTGTTAATTTGGTATTAAAAACAAACACTTCAATTTTATTTATCTTTATAGATGTATAGTTGAGTGTGGGTTTGTTTTCAAGATTAGATGTAAGAGGTAATACAGGAAACAACTCTATTTGCCTAGAACTGATAGAGCAAGATGGAGTACAGACCGAGTCACGGTAAGGCCATGTATTATTAATCAGTAACGAGCCACAGAGAATCAATACGTCCCAGAATAGAATTGAATCGATTTTTACTTACAATAGTAGTACCTACTTGGACTTAATTTCATGTATGGGCTTATTTCACGAAACCCTAACTATTATGATTCATCTTTATTTATGCATCTTTACATCTATATCTGTACAGATAAATAAAATGGAAGTGTCTGTTTGTAATTAAAAAAAACTGCTTTTCACTAAATACATATGAAAGTATATACGGTACTAATAAAAAAAATGCAATTTAAATTTTTTTTTTCTTTGTCCGTCTGTTGTCTGTTTGTGCCGGCTAATCTCCAAAACGACTGAGCCAATTATATTGGGACTTTCACTGTCAGATAGCCCAATGTTCAAGGAGCATTATAGGCTACTTTTCAACCGACTTAAAAAAAGAAGGAGGTTATGAATTCGCCTGTACTGTTTTATTTAAAACTGACATTTGAGTACCGTGGGTCACCCATGAAATTAATTCTTCGCGGGTAGAACTGCGGGGCACAGCTAGATTTAATTAATATAAAAATGAAAATGAAAATGAAAGTGAAAGTGAAAGTGAAAGTGAAAGTGAAAGTGAAAGTGAAAATGAAAATGATTTATTCAGTTTAGACCCTGGTAAGGCACTTATGAATGTCGAGGAATTTACCACCGGTATATAAAAGTAACATCAGCTATCTGCCATTGAAAGACACTTTAATCAGTCCAGTAGTTTCAGGGCAGAAAACAGACAGACAGAGAAAAAAAATATGTATGTATGTATGTATGTAATCTCTAAGTTTTAAACCCACATTTTACTACTAAATCCATTCGTGTTATGAAAAGGGGAGCTCTCATCCAGTTCTTTTCAGTGTAGAATTATTCTGCGCGAATTTAAATTATTCATATTTTTTTTAAGTAGCTGTCAGGTATTAATTAAAAGTCAAGTTAAGTCTGAGAGGGATTTTATTCTATGTATGAATCCTAGCTTTTATTTCTTAGCTAAGTGAAGAAGGACAAATAGATTTTACTTAATCATTCCCTTTTAAGCAGAAAGTGACAAATTTACTATTGAATAAATATTTACAGGGAATTTTATTTACATACATACAAATTGTATGGCTCATATATCTACAAGCTTTTTAACGCAAGTTCGAATCCCAGCGGGACCAGAACCAATGAGATTTTCTAAAAAAACTTATGTACTGTGATTTCACACCACGTGCTTTACGGTGAAGGAAAACATCGTGAGGAAACCTGCATATTTCTGAGAAGTAATTCAATGACGTTTGTAAAGTGTCTGAGATAGCGATAGACTCACCATCTGTCACGTTGACACTTAATCATCTTCGGTGAAAAGTGGGTGTTGTGATTACACCACCTCTGCCTAACCCTTCGGAGAATACAGGCGTGAGCATATGTATGTATGTAAATGTAAGTTGAACGATGGAGCGCTATTACACGATAAACTTTATTCCAATTGGACTAACCCAGCTGCAGTGGAATAATCGGTATCCAAACATAACTAATGAGAGCTATCTAATTGCGATCGGGCGCACTATCATTGCAAATAAATAATTGAGTTGGAATCCAGTTCGAAATGCAACATCGACTGTTTCGTACCAATCTAGACTTAATTAGTAAACCCAATCAGGTTTTATCGTTTTTTCATCAGACGCAATTTACTTTGTTCATGTTATTTTATAAATGAAAGTGTCAAACAAGCATTCCTACAGCCTGATGGTAACCGGTTACCGCAACCTAAGGCACAGTTATTGCAGGGGTGAAATAAATAAATAATGTTCCGACGCGTGCTACGAATACTTTGTCTTTACGGGTAATTAGTTTGAATTAGTAGTCTAAGAAATAGTGAGCCATGGGGGCCGTCGGGTTTGAGCAGTCGCCTGCTACGCAAGAGATGCAAGTTCGAATCCCAGCGGCCTGTATAAATCAGCTTTTCTAAAAAGTTGTGTGCACCCTCTGTCATGTTGGCACTTAATCATCTTTCGTGAAAAGTGGTGTTGTTGTTACTATACTTACCTTCGGGAACCCTTCTGGGATAGCGTGAGCATATTTATTTATTTTATTTTAGTAATATTAAATAATTGCAAATTTTATTGATAAGTTAATCATACATAGGTACCATCCTTAGAAACTACCGCGCCGTATAGGTGCTGTGTGCCTTAGGTGCTAAAACCGTAAGTGCAGAATCCATTCACTCCGAAGATGGTTAAGTGTCGCCATAACAGATGGTAAGATATCATCCCGTAGTATACAGCTATTTCAAACTCTCTTCCAATTTTCCGAACGCTGTATGAGTTTCTGTTGATTCGGTTACAAGAATCAATGCGAAACTATTTTCCAATTTCCATTCTCTATGGTCTGGGAGTGTTGTTCAATTTAATTGTCTTCAATGTTGAAATTGCAGTGCTCGCAATGGAGGTTGCTTCGTTCAACAGATGTGGGAGGTGGAAATTGTATATAGGATTTGGCACAGCGCTTCGGATGATGGTACATAATTATACAATTTATAAAAAAATGTGTAACAAAACATCAAACAAATGAAAGATTTTTTTTGATATGTTCCACATATCATTCAATAAGTCTCGATCCTTAAAAAAGCCTTTACCACAACAATTGATTTATTGTTGTAGAAGGAAAAAAACATGAAAAACTTTAAGGGATTTGTGTGACCTATGCTCAGTACCAAAAATGTTCGCCTAAAAAGCCTACAGTCTGTATACATAGTATTCAATTTTCATACATTTTTACATACTACTCTATTCAATATTCTGTAAGGTTTCTCAGTGTCAAACTCGACGACGAGCTTTCATTTCAATCATAGGAAATTGATACGTAATACATAGAGGATACGACTCGAGTGATTATGTATGGTATCTATGCATACCTTTCTTCTTGGGATTGGTATTGCTAAGTTGGCAACACGGACTTTTGGAGGGAACTAAAAAAGTCGACAAGCTCGATTTTTAAAAATTGATGAAAAGTGGTTCCTGTTTTGGCAAAGGGGTGAGTTTAGGGTATAATTTATCCCCGTACACAGTCCACTACTTAAACGGCGTAGAAGGGATTAACTCCGATGTTACCAATTAGGATTTAACTACATATCAAAGCAATTTCTGTAATTTATGGTGAACCTAAAACTTATGTTTGTCGATGGTATTAACACTCAGATACGCATGTCAAACTACAGGCCTAACAAGTACAAAATATCTTTATTAAATTATACTTTTAACAAAGTACTTTCAAATCGTTAGAACGACAAGATTACACAGGATTATACATACTACAGCCAGGTTCGGCAGGTTGTTTTTACTGAGAAGAACCTGGCAAGAAACTCAGTTATTACTCTTTAAAAAAAAAGTTATTTTACAATTTTGAGTAATACAATATAAATCATGAAAAAATATATATAAGCCAACAGTTCCAGTGCACAAATATCAATAAAAAAAAACTAAAAGTAAACTATGTATAATTGTGTAGCTTGAGATGACCAGCCCCCACAAGCAGCACCTGTTCACAAGTATGACGAGAATGCCAGCCCTACTCAATCCTTCACATCACATTAGCACGCGAAAAACGTTTCACATGTTCTCCGAGGTAAAGGAAAAACTCGGCACGAAATGTACGATCACCCATCAATTATAATTATCTACCCATACCGTTACTTAACTTCGATATTGGATCAAATCAAAGAGAGAATGGAAGCAAGACACAGTGCCAGGGTTGCAAGGTTTATGAAATAAAATCATTTTCCTTGTGACCTCTGCAAATTTAATGAGCGTCGCAATCACAAAGACCTGAATAATGATGGCAACAAGTAAAACGATTCCACGGACTTTTACGGTAAAAGACACCTTGTCTTCTTTCACTTTGAATTTTAGTCAATTTATATCGAGGTCAAATGTTATTTTTGTCGTATTGTTTTTGAGCATTGGAACTGGGTCCTTGCGATACAGCTTACTAAGCAGTATGGAATGTAGACAAGTTATTTTAGTAAAAACGTCTCTCTTTGGAGCGTAAGCATCTTCCTTTCCTTTCCTTTATTTATTTAATGGCGATGAGCTGAAATAAAACTATTCTTAAAGCTTAAATAAATTCCACCGGCCAATCTCAACACCCGCCGATCAATCTCCATCGTTTGTTTTCTACTCTATCCATGTGACATTGGCGTAATTGTGGCAGCCTCGCAGAAGCCATAAACAAGAAGTGAAGTGAAGTGACGTTTACGCGATCGGCCTCGACGTGACACCCCTTACTGACAGGACGCCTGGTTCGTTTGTAATCAGTACCCCTATCAAGAGTTTGGCATCGTTTTCGTAATCTATACTCGCTAGCGTCACTCGCAATATTTGTATGAGATATTTTAGTTCTTCACGTTACCGAGTCGCTGTACAATTTGTCATACTAATATTCGGTGGCGACGCTAGCGAGTATAGATTACGAAAACGGTGGAAACCCCTATATATAATAAGAGTACTGGTGCGCGCGTCTGGTGAGATATGCTCCTAGATTCCGTACTACTTTTAGTAAGGTCTTATATAGGTATACTGTACTTTTGATTTATTATTAAAGTCTCAAAATACAGAAAAAAAAATACATTTATTCGGCCAAGATTTGTAAAATTTCCAACCCAAGTGTCCCGTGGAAGCGAAAAGCATTCGTGCGTAAAAACCCTTAAATCGTAAGATAAAATTCACCATACCTTTGTCACTCTAAGCTGAAGCATTAACGCCTAAAATTGTCACTGGAATACATTAGGTGCCTTATTCCTTGGAGGGTAAACTTAGCACAAAAGGCGAAGATCAAAGGTCCATATGGACGACCGGTTCGAATTTTCCGGGTCGCTTGTGCATTTTCTAACAATAGTGTTAAAATGAGTATTGCGGATGGCATGTGCCATAATTATAGAGGTTGTATTTTGAGCAGCGTTCGCTTTGTTTTTTTAGAGACATATGAATGGAGAATTTCCATTCATGTTGTAGATATTTACTGTATATGGTGAGTCCCTTGTCGTCTCGGGTTACTAAATCATTTTTTTATTTATTCTTAGACTGAATATGAATATACTGGGTTTCACGCAATGCTTTCCTTTACCGTAAAGTTAGTGGAGGGAGAAATCACTGTAATAACGTTTTGATGTAAAGATAACATAGACCGCTTTCGTATTGCATTCTTGCAAACTGTTGATTTTATATTAACCTTTTCCTTATTATTCCTTAAAACATAAAATAAATAAATAAACACATATGCTCACCAGCATCCCATGAGGGTAGGCAGATACCACTGTTTACCACATGCTCCTCACGCACTTCTTTCGCTTCATCCACATTTATGCACCTTTCTGAAAAATATTATTTAATAAATTCTTATTAATGTAACTACTCGTGTAAGAACACCTTTATGTCACCAAACACTCACCTATGCTTATAACTCTGGTTGCCCAAATCCCCGCAAGTTCGCGGAGCGCATATAATCCTCAAATATTTCAAGGACTTCAATCCCCTAGGACTTCAGTGTAAAAACTACCTGAATTGAATGGAGCCGTCCTTAGCAAAGAGCTGTCAATAAAAGGGCCAATTTAACAGTTGACTGCTAGTAAGACGCCGATCGTGACACGGGTACGGTAAATACCCGCTAAAGAGATTTCATTATTTGCGGTGGCGTCTTTGGGACCTGCGTCAATTGTACGTCATTTATACACGTCTACTTCGGGAGGAAATGAGAGGCTTCTAAAGCGACGACACAAACGATACTTTGTTTTACCAAGCTATTATTTTTACGTACACTCTACAAAAGTACCGGCGGATTGAATGCCTTAGATATGACATGACATGATAAACATGACAGATATAATTATAGGGTCCGAGTAAAAAGTTTATACAATTACAACTTATTTTGAAAATAAAAGAATGTTTCTGCTACCATATTATACCTTTTTACATGCACACGGTCACAACATGGTAGACCGTTTCGTGTATAGTAGTGACGAATGGGCTGCGTATGAGTATCTCACGGCACGGCACGGTGACCGTGTCGATACCGTGAGCAAGTAAAAAAGTACTCGCAATATTTGTATGAGATATTTTAGTTCTGCACGTTACCGCTGGGAGTCGCTGCCCAATTTCTTATACTAATATTCGGCAGAGACGCGAGCGAGTGTAGATTACGAAAACGGTTGCAAACCCGTGATAGGGGTACTGAGGGCCTAATGCGAGTTTTATTTAGATAGCCATCACAAGTCATCGCGTCGACCGACGTAACCGCTGATTTGTATGGGCTCACAATAGTGTCATCTTTAGGACGACAGATGGCGTTGTTTCGATCCTATACAAATCTGCGTTTATGTCGACGCGATGACTTGTGACGGCGGCAGTGAAAAATTCGCACTAGGCCCTCTGATGTGTTTTCTCAAGTTAGTGCATGGAGTTAGAGAAAAACAGGTCAGTGTAGCAGTGTTTCTCCATTAGCTACATAGATGGCGCTACTCGCTAACAATTGCAAAGTTTGAGTACAAATACATGAGAACTTAAATCGCGCAATAAGAGTTTTCGAGCACATTGTAGTATATACAAAAGTTTACTAGAACCATTGTAGCCCTGGTTACCCAGGCATGACATGCGCCTAGTTGGAACATATTTCCTTTGCTGGGGATGAACACGATCACTCGCTCTCTCCACATCATTAGTATCCAAATTTTTCTCAACGAAAAAAAAAATTTCGTTAAATCTCGGTACGAAGTGATTGTGCCCGAAGATAAAAGAAAAGTTAAATTTACGACTTGGCAGAAGGAATTTGCACGCTCTGCCTATGATAATAACAATTAGTTTTGATTGCTCCAACTCACATAACTGCCCCCGAGATAGCGTTTAAAAGGGGCCTATCTCTTAGCCATGTAATTTCAAACTACGATTAATATTTCTGTAATGGACTTACCATTAAGATTTGACATACGGTATTCAACTATAAAGTTCAGGGCCATCATCTCCCTGGCCTAATCCCGTACATTGCTGGGGTCGGCACTTGATTCAACCTAATGTGGCTGATCACCTGTTTTTTATACGAAGCGACTGCCATTTGACCTTCGCAACCTCTTTTACCAGGAAATCCGGTAATCTGGTTTTAAGCAGTTGTCAGACTCTCTTGGGCGTAGCGATTGCCAAAGATTGGTAAATTGGATCGACGGCTTAACGTGGTCTCCGAGGGTTGGGGGAACTCGGGCGGTCACCCATCCAACTACTGACTTGGGTTAGGGTTGCTTAACTTCGCTGATTGATATGCGCAATAGCAACTGCACCACGAACTCAATTTTCAATGTCTTTACCGTGTATACTTTTATATGCATTTAATGGAAAGCTGTTTTATATTTTTATTTGATTTTATTTGGGAATTACAAATAGATATAGATTTGGTTACTGCATAATCCACTATAATACACAATTAAATTACATACTCATCCTCCTGCCCTTTTCCCATGTTATTTGTGGTCGGCGCAATGTGTTCTTCTCTTCCATTTCTCTCTATCAGCCGTCATATCTGTATTCACTCCTATTTTAGTCATAACATCTTTCACACAATCCATCCATCGTTTCTTAGGTTTCCTTTCCCCTTTTAACCATCCACATTCATAAACAAACCTTTTTTGGCAATTAAACTACATACTACGTTAATAATTAAAAATAGTCATACCTACTAATTTAGAAAGAGCCGTGGTGGCCTTGAGGTTTGAGCAGTCGCCTGCTACGCAATCGACGCAAGTTCAAATCCCAGCGGGGCCTGTACCAATGACTTTTTCTTAAAAAACTTATGTACTGTGATTACACACCACGTGCTTTACGGTGAAGGAAAACATCGTGAGGAAACCTGCATATGTCCGAGAAGTAATTCAAAGACGTATGTATAGTGTCTGAGACGGCGATGGACTCACCATCTGTCACGTTGGCACTTAATCATCACCTCTGCCTACCCCTTCGGGGAATACAGGCGTGAGCATATCTATGTACGTACGCTACTAAATTACTAGAGAGAATTTTAATACACCAGTATAAACTTGGACATCGACTAATGTCAATTAAGTGGCAGCCCTCATTACTCGAGATAGAGGAAGACACTCCACATCTATTAAGGGGAAGCTTGTTAAAAAAATAAAGAGAAAAAGTGCTCGGGGATGTCTCGCGGCGGATCCAATTTGTAGGTTTCGACTCGACGGTATTTCTTAAACAGACGGGATAATCTCGTTTTTAGTTTTTATTTAATGCTTTTTTCTTATCTGCCTCCTTACAATTGAACGCTTGGTAACAAGGTCTTTTGGGTAGTGGTGAAGCGTTTCTGTAAGAAAAATCGACCACATCGATCTTTGGTCCAGTGGTAGGTACCTACTTACATACATACATATGCTCACGCCTGTATTCCACGAAGGGGTAGGTAGAGGTGTTGTTATCACAACACCCACTTTTCACCGAATTTGATTAAGTGCCAACGTGACAGATGGTGAGTCTATCGTCGTCTCAGGCATTATACATACATCTTTGAATTACTTCTCAGTAATATGCAGGTTTCCTCACGATATTTTTCTTCACCGTAAAGCACGTGGTGTGAAATCACTGTACATAAGTTTTTTAGAAAAACTCATAGGTACAGGCCCCGCTGGGATTCGATCTTGCGTCGCTTGCGTAGCAGGCGACTGCTCAAACCCCGAGGCAACCACGGCTCTTACCTTTACCTACTTATATATCTATATATACAAAATTCACAGTTCTCACTAACTGAAATCAACGCACAGCTTGCCCAAAGCTGTCCTATCGCTGGTCCTAGAGACCGACGATATTTTAAGTACTAGAGACATGAAATTTGGAGCGTGTATAGCCGGGTCCGAGCCGAGCCCGAGCCGAGCGTCGGCCGTAGAACGGTCAACTAAAATTACATATATTTTATATTAGCTGTACTACTCAGTTTCATCCGTGTAGACTTTATGTTGCGGAACCCTATTTTTTTTAATAAAAGTATCATATATTAATCCTTTTAAAATCAGCAATTTGTCAGTCACAGCTAGAATGAACATAAAGACGTAGACATTTTTTTAAATTGCTTTTTTTATATACTTTGATATGCTGGATGTTTGGAATTACAATCAGACACTTAAATTTTATTTATCTGTATCGATATAGATGTATAGATAATGGCGTCCTTTAAGTAATTTTCTCTCTTCACTTAAGTATCACAGGTGCTACGACTATAAGCAAACTTAAAGTTAGTTTAGAAGCACTTAAAGAAAAACTTATCTTTCAACAATACCCAGCTCAAACCACCTACGCACTTGTGAAACAATTTAACTTTCAAGATCAGAGGGTCTAGTGCGAGATTTTCACTGCCGCCGTCACAAATCATCGTGTCGACATAAACGCAGTGAGGTGTATATATCTGTCACTATCAAAAAGCCAATCATGGTTGGGGCATTTTTACAGTATATATATGTATGTATATATACAGAATACTTTGGAGAACAATCCAAAATCGAAGGGGAAAGATGATTGGGCACCTCCATGACACCTTCTTTAAAAACATAATAGAAGGAAAGGTAGAAGGGAAGAGAGGGAGAGGAAGACCACGGCTAACATAAATGAGACAAGTTAAGGAAAAGGTGTCTGTCATGACGTATAGGGAGGTCAAAGAGATGGCACTGGACAGAGACAAGTGGAAAAAAATGCACCGGTTACACCGACATGAGTTATTACTATTAAATTGATGATGATGATATGTCGGAGAAGGCCATGAATCAGCCAGATCTACAACTCTTTGGCACACAAGCTAAGCTGCTGTTTGGCGTTTGAAGAAAAAGTCAATGAAAAGTCATCTTGATGGGCCACGATGCTTAGATAGGGTTCTCAGGGCTGTGCAGCGGCCATATTATGAAATCTGTACCCCTATCACGGGTTTTCCACCGTTTTCGTAATCTATACTCGCTAGCGGCTCCGCCGAATATTAGTATGAGAAATTGTACAGCGACTCCCAGTCGGTGACGTGAAGAACTAATATCTCATACAAATATTGCGAGTGACGCTAGCGAGTATAGATTACGAAAACGGTGGCAAACTTGTGATAGGGGTGAGCTCTCCTCGCGTTCCTTTTATAAAAGGCAGAAGTAAAGTAATTATACTGTTGGCGATAAAAGTGTTATTGATTCACTTCCATGATGACGGATCCCGCTCAACCTCGTGTTCCGTCATGTATATAACTAGCTGTGCCCCGCGGTTTCACCCGCGTAGACTTGTCTCAGCCCGGTCGGTTTAAAATTGACAAAGTTTCATACAAATTTTCATCAAAATCCTTTCTTAGCGGATGCCTACGTCATAACATCTACCTGCATGTCAAATTTCAGCCTGATCCGTCTAGTGGTTTCGGCTGTGCATTGATACATCACAATGTCAGTCAGTCATTTGAGTTTTATATATTTAGATAATAATAATAATTTCTGTAAATTTACTGGAAAGGTGAAGGTCAGATAAATATACGTTTATACTTCAGAGAAACTAAATAAGATCCTTTGGATAATTAGGTACTACATCTAAACTGGATAAAACTGGAATGAGAATAACAAAGGTCTGTGCGGACACTGGCTTTTATATAAAATTGCTTGAGCTTCTTTGATCGCCGTCCATCTTTAAGCAATTATCACCACTAAAGCTATAAGATTAAGAGGTATTATCCCATGAGATAAAGAATTGGAATAGCGTCAAGTCGTCACAATTATCACTAGTAGGTTGTGAATTGAAAATCTAATATTACATTTTCTACGGTATTCAGTGACGAATTTCTTAAGGAAAGTTGGGTATTAGGTCGCACGCTTCATACATACATACGTTCACGCCTGTATCCCATGGGGGTAGGCAGAGACCATCGTTTTCCACATGCTACGATCCCTAGATACTTCTTTCGCTTCATCCACATTCATGCATATCTTCATACACTTTTTTCGGTTAAGAGTGGTCCGAATTTGACTTTCTGAAAAATACTATTAATCGCTCGCTTCGTCTTTTGAAATCCAAACATTAAAATGATTTGAAGTTGCCAACATCACTCTTTATCCATTATATTTATTTTGGGGTAAACCACCCTTATCACTTAGGGGTATAAAAATAGATAACTTCTTATTCTCAGTCTTACTGAATATACCCAAAATTGATCAAGCCGTTTCAGTTCTGTAAGAAATACTATATATCCTAAGTTATTCCTGGTAACATTATCTATCCCGTTAGGATCAGTCCAACCATTTCAGAGATTATTACCTGGAACAAACAAACAGACAGAAAGAGATTTTTTTGAAAATTGATTTTTTTTAAAGTCAGTATCGTATATACTTTCATATGAATTTAGTGATAAACTGTTATTTTGGAATTTCAGACACTTCAATTTTATTTATCTGTATAGGTATAGAATGTTTAGTATATACAATATTGTGGGATTGAAATAAATTAAATATAAAGGTTTGACTGAAATCTTCTTAGTCTTCTTAATATAATAACTTAAATAAACATCTTAAATAATAAAATCTCTTTCACGTCGTCTACCATCGTTCTGTCATCCGTCACATCTTACTTCGTCTATTCTTACCGATCACACGCTGCCTATCATGATTACATAAAACCTCTTTCCACAATTATTATTTATCTGCATAGAAGAATATAGAAAAGAATAGATTTTTATTTCTCCTTCACTACCGGCAGAACACTCAATCAAATCTGTAAGTCCTGGCTGAATTACATACTTTATATAACAACGCACAGAGTAAACATTTGCAGTGTCCTTGCTAAGGTTTTATCTTGATAGCATTAGCGTTCATGGCAAAAAAGATTTCAGCGTTTTTTTTGACGTTGTCCAATAATGAAACCTAGCTAGATCGATTTCTGAAACCGCCTACATATATAATTTTACTAAACTTATTTTATTTATTTATTAATACAGTTACACCATCAGTTTATCATAATAACATTCAATTAGTGGTTACAGCTAGGTATAGGACCGTATGATAGACCATTACAGGTGTAAACAAACAATTAAACTAAACTATTATTAGATAACTAAATTTAAAAATATCTTATGTGCAGTAATTGCACACCACGTGCTTTACGGTGAAGGAAAACATCATGAGGTAATTCAAATACGTATGTATAGTGCCTGAGACGGCGATGGACTCACCCTCTGTCACGTTGGCATTTAATCATAATCATAATAGAAATGCGAGTGTTAGATATTGTTACAACACCTCTGCTTACCCCAGGAAAGAGAGGAAGAACGGGAAAAGGAGGTAGTTTAGTCTGTAATTAGTCCAAGGTTGCTTAAATTGCATCAGGGACGGAGCAAACAGCAAATCGTTTAGTAACTTTAAATGAATGCTCGGATCGACGCCCGCGGGTTGAGTGTTTTTGCCTTTTTTAGTAGCTTTTGTTCTTAAATGTGTAAATAACGTTTATATACGCTAGGGAGGTAGGATATAAAGGGGTCTGAGAGAAATAAAAGTCCCCCAAAGGGATTAACATTGGTGTTACAACACCCACTTTTTCGGATACCATTGTTGTCTCTGTAATACGTACTCTTTCTCATCTTTCAAAACATCATAAGTTTTCAGAAACATCGCGTTATCCCATCCGACATTTTGATTAAAAGTGCATTCCACGAAAATGCTTAAACTTTAACGAAACAGTGGGACCACTCTAACAAATCTTCCAAGAAAGTGGTCCTACCCTTGGGACTATTGCGTGAAGGCGTGAAGATATCACATAAAAGATAAGATTTAAAATGTGAAGCTTAGCTCCCAGGCGCGGGACGAGGCCGCCACGACACGTAGGGGTGCAATTTCATTAGTGCCAAGTAATTATCCCTCGGACAGTCACTGCCCTTCCCTACCACTTTCACATCCAGTCACAAAACTCTCGGATGTGGTAAATTTCTCCATTCCAAATGTTCATTAGACCCAAATAAAAATTTGCACCTTGGTCTGAAAAGTTTGGTTCAAGCTATAATTCAGAAAATGTTGCCTTGAAAAGTTAGAAAAGAGACAGTTGATGGATAGCAGAAGCAGTGTTAGATCTCGGCCTCCTAACGGAATCATTGTAAAATTTCCATATCATAATGTTAGTTACCGTACTCCTCCGAAACGGCTGGACCGATTTGTATGAAATTTTGTGTGCAAATGATAAGGGTGGCCACCCCAAAAATATCTATGGCAATACAACGTTTGCCGGGCACAGCTAGTTATATTATAATAATTAAATTCATTAAAAGACCTATGACCACCAAGCAGATTTATGCTGCCATCTAACCTTCGTAACAACTTTTACGAGGAAAATTGGTGATTTGGGTTAAACCAGAAAACTAGTATTTTCCTTAAATTGTTTACCCCTTATACCGCATCTGACGTGATCAAATTCTATGGTGACTGCCAATAGCCGCGAGCTAAACGACTCTCTGTAGGTATTTCCATCGCTCTATGGAGTTCAATTACGTCCCAGCAAGACACTTCCTCCGTCTATCTCGGCTGTTCAACCATCGTGGTTAGATTGTTGCACAGATTTAAACAAATTGAGAGGAAGTCTTAAAGAGCTTGCATTAATTAATTAATGAGTCGTAGTGGTTCTTTCTTACAAAGTAATGTTGAGATGTTAAATTTGTTAGCAGAACTACCAAGTGTCTATAATAAGGAATTCAATGACATAGATATATTCCACTTATATTTACCTCAATTTCAGACTTCACTCAAGCAAATGACCTACTACCTAATTTTATCAATATTTTATTTTATGCCAGATGTATATCAAACATTATTTTGTTTTCCTGTTTACTATTTTCCCATCGGCATGTAGCATATATTATAGATTATTTAATTTGGAAACTTAATTGTTTATTATTAACTTGTTAAGTTTATTTTCAATATGTTTAGTTTAATTTACGTAGCATAAAATGTTGCATAAAGTGATCTCTAGGTCCTAGATCCCTCCTCAGAAAAAGCAACCTTCCGAACCTGGCGGTAGCATGTATAATCCTGTATAGTTATGTCATTCTGACGATTTGAAAGTACTTTGTAAAGTCTAATCGAATAAAGATATTCTTGACTTTGACTTTGACTTAAGTCGTGTCACAGGGTTAAATATTTGCTGCTTTTAGCTTTATTTACAGGTTTGTTTTCTAGCCGTGGTGGCCGTAGGGTTTAAGTAGTCGCAAGTTCGAATCCCAGCGGGGCCTGTACCAATGAGTATTTTCTAAAAACTTATCTGCAGTGATAACACACTACATTCTTCACGGGGAAGGGAAGCATAGTGAGGAAACCTGCATGTTTAAGAAGTAATTCAAAGACGTATGTATTGTGCCTTAGACGGCGATAGACTCATCTGTCACGTTGGCACTTAATAACCTTCGGTGAGTTGGTGTTGTTACTACAACACCACTGCCTACCCTAAATGAAATAATAATAAATATTATACTTTATTAGCAATTATTGAAATATACCTCTCTACATAAATACATATACTTTCTAGAAAATAATTTACAAGTCCTCTACCACTTCCGCAATTCAAACGACGTTAGTTCCCTCATATTATTATACTATGAGTACAAAACAACCACACATTAAGTTGACTAATGTTACCAGAACTGTTAAATTCCCGAAGGAAACAATAGCAACCCTATTTTGGAGCAGCCCTGAGGCATTGTTTGTTAATACGACATGAGGTAATCCAATTTATTGAAACCAGTTTCCAAAAACGTCTCGAAGTTTGCGAGGTCCATTACTTTATAATATTATTAAAAGCGCAAGCTTGGATGTTACTCTAAATGTAGGGAAAGAAAATGTTTTTTAACCGACTTTAAAAACAGGAGGAGGTGATCAATTCGACTGCATATGTTTTTAATGAAGGTGTGGAGTCGTTCTGATGATGGAGCCGAAAGACAGTCGAAGGAAATCCTCAACGATTTACAGCAAGTACCTAGTGTTTGGGATTGATTCATTCGTTTTGATGAGGACTTTACACCTAGGTGGGTTTTGACTGGTGCACGTGCACTTTGCAAAAAGCCACGGAAAAGCGCGACAATTTTTTTTTTTACAAAAGAGAGAAATAATATTATGTGAAATAGATTGCTTACTTTTGAAGTTGGTGTCATCACAGTCGGTGTCAAACACCAATTTCAAAACTAAGTAATTTTCCATACTGATAAAAACTTAGGATTTTATCGTTGTACATACATATGCTCACGCCTGTATTCCCCGAAGGCAGAGGTGTTGTTATCACAACACCCACTTTTCACCGAATTTGATTAAGTGCCAACGTGACAGATGGTAAGTCTATCGCCGTCTCAGGCACTATACATACGTCTTTGAATTACTTCTCAGAAATATGCAGGTTTCCTCACGATGTTTTCCTTCACCGTAAAGCACGTGGTGTGAAATCACTGTATATAAGTTTTTGGAAAATCTCATTGATACAGGCCCCGCTGGGATTCGAACTTGCTTCGCTTGCGTAGCAGGCGACTGCTCAAACCCCGAGGTCACCACGGCTCTCTTTTTTGGTTTTATTTTATCGTTGTATGAATGAACTAGCTCAACTTAATAGTTGCTTTGGGCTAACGCTAATTTAAACCCGTGACTTCGTTTATGTAACGTGACGATATATATAGCCTTCCTCGATAAATGGGCTATCTAACACTGAAAGTTTTTTCAAATCCAACCATCATCGACTTAAGAGCGTATTCCAACGTCTTAATCGTCAAAGATAAGACGTTCTTAATACGCGCTGCTTAAACGATCATAGCTGTCCCCCAGTAATTCTTGAGATTAGATTACATATATTAGTATAGATTTTACCATGAGCACACTATTTCTATAAAAAAATAATAGCATTTACTTAGTTTTTTTTAAATATGATTAATAAACCTTATGAAAAATGTTTTTCGTCTATTCTTTCAAGTCGATAGCTATATAATAAGCTTGAACGCATTGTGAATCCATTCAATCCCCAGCAAATAAGAGTTACGTGCTTCCATCAGCATGCAGCCGGCGGCACCGATTGCGAACGTTGTTTGGTTAACGACTCCACGAATTACAATTATATGCAATCTTTATACGACTCGTGATTCTGTCCTCGTAATATAAGATCCAAGAATAATATTCATTGATAGTATCTTTGCGTATAATAAAAACTAATTTTAAGGGTCGCATGTGCGTAAGGTCGTGTTATTCACTAAAGTTTCAAAGCGTCGCACTCGTCGTCGAGTGTCGGTTTTAAAGAAACGAAATTTGACCTTATTAAACCAATTTACTTTTCTCTATATTTTCGAGAATTCAAACAATATATCTTCATAAATGTGCCTATGTGTTATTTCTGATGCATAAGCTATATAATTGCAAAGTTTCATTAAAATCAAATCAGTAGTTTTTGCATGAAAGAGTAACAAACATAAATCCATGTATAAGTACTCACAAACAAACATCTATATAATATTATTTACATAATATTAGTAAGTAGGAGGAGCACGTGGCACAGTTGCTATTACGCATATCATTCGATCAGCGAAGTTAAGCAACCCTAGCCCTACCCAGTAATTGGATGGGTGACCGCCCGAGCTCCCTCCGTGCCTCGGTGAGCACGTTAAGCCGTCGGTCTCGGTTCCCAATTTATCATCTTTGGCAGTCGTTACAGGTCAGTCGGAGACCTAAAATAGTCTGACAACTGGTTTTAACCCAGATCACAGAATTTCCTCGTTAAAGGGGTTGCGAAGGTCAGATGCCAGTCGCTTCGTATAACAATCAGGTGATCAGCCGCATCGGGTTGAATCATGTGCCGACCCCAACAATGTATGAGATGAATATTAGTAAGATGTCTAAGTAATTGAGTTCTTGAGTTGTCTGAGGACTTAGTATTACTTACTTTGAATTCTTGAATAAAATATGGAAATTTCATTTGATTATAATTTACATTTTTATTTATAAGCTAGCTGTGCCCTGCGGTTTCACCCGCGTAGGTTTAATTTAATTCCCGAGGAACCATAAAAGTTTACGATTTAAAAAAAATATTTTTGAATTGAGGCCCTATCGCTTTGAGGGTGCGATATATCGCGCCCGGTTCTAAAAGCATTATATTTATTCAAGCCGACCGTTTCGTTATTTACTAATTGAAAACAATACACAGATTGTTTTAACGCGTCCAGAAACCACCAAATTAACATGTCGGCGTAACACTAAGAGCGAAGGCCTTACCATAGTATACATATAATCTTTACAAGCAGTAAGGAACCTAGGCCTATATTTAAAAAAAAAAAGTTTTTAAAGATTTTAAGCCCCTGAATGGTCCCCGAAGAGGTATTCAGAGGTGTTGTAGCAACAACACCCACATTTCACAAAATATAATTAAGTGCCAACATGACAGAGGGTGTGAGGGTGGGTCTATCGCAGTCTCAGGCACTATACATACGTCTTTGAATTACATCTCAGACATATGCAGGTTTTCACACGATGTTTTCATTGGTACAGGCCCTGCTGGGATTCGAACTTGCATCGCTTGCGTAGCAGGCGATTGCTGAAACTCAAAGGCCACCGCGGCTCCAAAATTTTTGCTTTTATTTTTCGTCTAACTAAATAATGTAGATTAGTCGTTTTGAAGTTGTGAAAAAAGGGCGCAAGATACATAAATGACGTATACGAGATCAGACACGACGTGACGTAATCTTGAAGATGTGCGCGTCTGTGTGAGTGTGACATTTTGAACGATGTTTTCCTAGATTCCTCACTGCTTGATGTAAATGATTAAAGCATATACTGTGGCCTAACAATCGCCGTATGTTATTTCGTCGCGAAAAAGGGTTTCTTTGTCGACCCGAGCTTGTTTGCGGACCGTGATAGAAAGGGTTACGGAGTCTTTTGAATAGAATTAAAATCAAATTATGTTTGCGCTACTTTGTGAGCGGAGGGTGAAAAATGAAGATCGTCACGTTTGACCACGTTTACTTAGTCAGAGTCGCTTGCCAAATTGGTACAAATTACAAAAATCCTCAAAAAACATACGCGAACGAGTATGAGCTTTCGTCTAATGGGAGATCTTAGCACATAAATACCATGGACATGTATTGAGACATGATAGGTAAGAGTTACTACAACTAATTATGATGGGAAAAATCGCGGGCAAAAGACGTGTTGGTCGGAGGAAAAAATCTTGGTTGCGTAACATCCGGGAGTGGACGGGGATAGCGAGTGCAGCCGAACTCTTTCGTCTCGCTAGAAATACTCCAAATTGACTGCCAGCCTTCGTTAATCGAAGAGGCACCTTAAGAAGATAAATTCAATTAAGCTCATAAATTCCCAAAAGGATCTCTGATTGAGTAAGCAGAGGTGTTATAACAACAACACCCGCTTTTGACCAAAAATAATGATTAAGTTCCTACGTGACAAATGATGAATCCATTGTCGCCTCAAGCACTATTCATAAGCCTTTAAATTTCTCAGACATTTCACTCACAATGTTTTCTTTCGCCGTAAAGCTCACGGTAGAAAATCACTACACTTTTAGAAAAACTCACTCAAAACAGATTACTTAGATTCGAACTTGCGTCGTTTGCGTACCATTTCAACCATTTGGCCACCACAGCTGTTTATTTATTACTGCTGTGATTTCACCCGCGTACTTACGACTTAAGGCTTGCGGAACCCTACTTCATTTTTAAATTAAAAGTAGGTAGCCTAAATGACTACTTGTAACATTAGCTATCTGCCAGTAAAAGTCGTGGTTTCAGAGATTAGCCGCAACAAACAGACAGACGGACAGACAGATAGAGAAAGAATTTAAAAATAGTTTTTTCTATGTCAATACCGTGTATACTTTCACATGCATTTAGTGAAAAGCTGTTATTTTGGAATTACACACACAACTATATTATCTGTATATGTATGTATAGATAAATAAGTGCCTAACTAAAGATTGTACCCCGGGATGTGAGGCTTTGGCCTCTCACTATTACCACATTACCGAGCATTACATATTCATGAAATATTACACTCACGTTAGCTTAGAGATGGGAAGTTGATACATCGATTATATCGATACTCTTCCATTAGGTTTTCCTCTAGAGCTCGTGGCACAGTTGCTATTATGCATATAATTCGATCAGCGACGTTAACTAGCTAACCCTAGCCAGTAATTAGATGGGTGACTACCTGAGTTCCCTCCGTGCCTCGGAAAACACGTTAAGCTGTCGGTCCCGGTGGCCAATTTATCATCTTTGGCAATCGTGACATTCGTAGCTAAGTAGCAGAGACTTCAAATCTAGGGCCTAAACGAAAAAAATTCTTTTCATTTTCATACATTAATTATTCCCGTGTCGTCAATATCCTCTACGTCGAGTTATTTTACATCGAATAGCGTTACGTCGAGTCAAAAAAGGAGCCTATTACGTCATGTCGGGTATGTACTGTTATGAACATAACTGCTACGCGTGTAACGTAAAATTTACTCATTGAAAGTTCCAGGCAAAGTTGTACTTTAATAATTTGATATCGAGTGTTGTAACACTTCCACATCACTATGTATAAGCCAAAATAGATTATTATAACACCCCAGTAACTCAATATGGTTGATTCCATCTTGTTTAATACCTCAGTATGAATAAACATACGTTCAATTGATAGATTGTGATTGATTTGGTAAATCATACCGACACATTTGTATCCTTATCCAACTTACTTGTTATTTTCTTACAGCCGTTTTCAATATTCTTTATATTTAGAAACCCATAGACATCTGTCATTTAGGTAGGAGTCATAGATATCTGTCATTTAGGTAGGAGTCATAGATATCTGTCATTTAGGTAGGAGTCATAGATATCTGTCATTTAGGTAGGAGACATAGATATCTGTCATTTAGGTAGGAGACATAGATATCTGTCATTTAGGTAGGAGTCATAGATATCTGTCATTTAGGTAGGAGACATAGATATCTGTCATTTAGGTAGGAGTCATAGATATCTGTCATTTAGGTAGGAGACATAGATATCTGTCATTTAGGTAGAAGTCATAGATATCTGTCATTTAGGAAGGAGACATAGATATCTGTCATTTAGGTAGGAGACATAAATATCTGTCATTTAGGTTAGTAAAGGTAAACAAATCTATAATTAAGTCATTCCTTTCATTCTAATAATTATTTTCGGCTGTTTTCAACGGGTTCGTCCCCTGAAATTCACACCCTGTGATAAGAAAAAAGTTTGTCCTAAAAGAAGGAGGACTAAGTAAACTCAAACCGACTTCAAAAAAGAGACGGTTATCAATTCGACTGTATGTTTTTTTCTTGATAATCTAAATGGCGCATCAAAGTTTACAGAATCGAGCAGTCCACTATAATCTAAATGACCATTGACTAACTTGTGATGGATTAAGTACCTTCTCCTTATTAGCTACACTTTATGTAACATTACGATGAAAGAAAACACTATACCTTAGAATTCTATGTGACTTCTTTGTTTACCTGTGATGATTGTTCCAAGCTTCATTCTTGGTCCAAATTCATTTGGCACTAAAGTGTACCGTTGCAGATTTTAGGTCGTCTATGACACCTAAATTAATTAAATTTACTTAATTTTGGATGTATATGTGACGTTCTCTGTGCTTCACTTATTATACTAGTAAAATACATTTAAAAAGTTACTAAAACTCGATGCGAAATCAGAGTAGACCGCATTGCTCTATTGTTGTATTGTGCTATGAATAATATATTCATAGCACATTGAGGCGCTGTTCAAGCAAAAGGACAATCATCTTAACTGCTGGAACATCGATTCTACTAAATAAAAGGTCAGCAGCGTTTGAAGAGAAACTAGGACACGGATAAAGCACCATCAATAGGACACACATTCAAGTGCCAAATTTTCTTGATACTACAGTACAGTTGGACGTAAAAGTGCAGAATCTTTATTTCTGTAGGTATATTTTCTGCAATGATCTCATGTAGTAGGGGACGAGCCTCTGGCCATTATCCGAGTACTAATCCAGATGCTGGGCTGATTCTGGGAAATTAAAAATGGAACAATGTATGTATATTGCCTGAGACGGCAATGAACTCACCTTCTGTCACTTAATCATATTCAGTTTAATGTGGGTATTGTTGTTACATCACTTCTGCTTATTCCTGCGCTCTTACGGGATGGCGTGAGCTTATTTTATTTACCTTGCTCTTGGCGGGAATTGAACCCAGAACCTGGTGCTCCAAAGTACGGTTGTGATCGCTGGACGAACTAGGCAAGCATGTCATAATGATTGAACTAATTACTTATAAAATTATATAACTGTCCGTCACGCATTTTCACTAAAAACGGATTGACATTGAAGCACTGCAAGTATTTTATCAGTCTGTGAATTGCGATTGGTATTCGCTTATAAAGTGCTAAAACACTTTACTTACCGATTGTACGCTAGCCGCACTCCACAAAACTGACCAATGTTTTTTCTCGTTCATTTTATCAACGACCTTGTAACACAAAAAGTGAATTTAATGTTATTTTAGCCGGCTGTGGTCATACGTCCGTAGCTTCCGCTAGATCTCTTTGTGATCAGTGAAATACTGCGGGGGCGTTTGATATCTACGCAAGTGTAATTTATCAAGCGCGATTGATTTATATCCAGCAACAAAGGAGTGTATGAAACATAAAACATATCACGTCCGAACGTTCGGTAGTCATAATTTAGTCGTAGGTACTTTGATTTACATTTTGCTATAAATTATATTGAGAAAATTGGCTGACGCTACCGGTTTTCCATACCGTTATATTATATTTTTGACAGTCTCAGATCTTTTTTAACCCAAATTGGGAAGCCAACTTCTGAACAATACTAGCGGACGTCACGCGGTTTCACTTGTGTAGTTCCCGTTCTCGTGGAAGTACGTATATATATATATATATATATATATATATATATATATATATATATATATATATATATATATATATATATATATTAATCAGTGATAATGTAGCATTCAAATGGTGAAAGAAATTTTAAAATCGGTCCAGTTCTTTCAAAAAGAGCCGTGGTGGCCTTGAGGTTTGAGCAGTCGCCTGCTATGCAAGCGACGCAAGTTCGAATCCCAGCGGGGCCTGTACTAATGAGTTTTTCTAAAAAAACTTATGTACAGTGATTTCACACCACGTGATTTACGGTAAAGGAAAACATCGTGAGGAAACCTGCATATTTCTGAAAAGTAATTCAATGACGTATGTAAAGTGTCTGAGACGGCGATGGACTCACCATCTGTCACGTTGGCACTTAATCATCTTCGGTGAAAAGTGGGTGTTGTGGTTACAACACCTCTGCCTACCCTTCGGGGAATACAGGCGTGAGCATATGTATGTATGTATGTTCTTTCAAACATACACACATACAAATCTTTCCTCTTTATAACATTAGTAAATAAAATACCTTAAGCTAAAATTGCACAGTCGTCATGTTTTCCACATATCAATATCTTTCTCACCTAGGGTGTTAGTTCACAAACTCCCGCGCAGCGCGCCTTGCCCAGCGTGGCGTGATTGGCTACTCGGTGAGTTTAAAAAAACAATGGCGACCGACAGAGTAACGAAAGATAATATGTCCGCGTGCGCGTAATTAGCGACTTACAAATGAATGACCTCCTGAAAGACTTTTCAATTATTCCTTTGTGCTTTGATATGGTTTATTAGTGCTGTGTAACATTGTGGACTGCAAACCAAAGCTGTTTATCGTACGAGGAAAAGATGAGTGAGCTTGTTTTATTCCCGTCCACATCTTGTTCCTTTCTATATAATGTTTATTGTATTGTAACTTTACGTTTAAAATACAACACAAAACTGAGTGAAAAGCCTGATAACTAGCGCGCAACAGCCTCATTCTTTATTTAGGTAAAAAGCGGTTGGCATAGTAGCTACGAACGTAAGTACGAGACGTCGCCGTAGATGTTCTACTTATTTTTACTTTAATATTAAGTAAGTACTCGGGAGGAGCTCGTGGCACATTTCTTACAACCTTAGCCCTAGCCAGTAATTAGATGGGCGACCGCCCGAGTTCCCTCCGTGCCTCGGAGAGCACGTTAAGCCGTCGGTCCCGGTTGCCAATTTATCATCTTTGGCAGTCGTTACAGGTCAGTCGGAGGCCTAAAATAATCTGACAACTGGTTTAACCCAGATCATAGATTTTCCTCGTTAAAGGGGTTGCGAAGGTCAGATGGCAGTCGCTTCGTATAAAAATCAAGTGATCAGCCACATCGGGTTGAATCAAGTGCCGACCGCAACAGTGTATGGGATAAGGCTAGGGAGATGATGATGATAAAGTATCTACAACGTTCTCCAGGATTTTCAGAAGGGTAAGCGTACAATACGTAGGGCAGGTAGGTAGGTAAGAGCCGTGGTGGCCTTGAGGTTTGAGCAGTCGCCTGCTATGCAAGCGACGCAAGTTCGAATCCCAGCGGGGCCTGTACCAACGAGTTTTTCTAAAAAACTTATGTACAGTGATATTACACCATGTGCTTTTCGGTGAAGGAAAACATCGTGAGAAAACCTGCATATTTCTAAGAAGTAATTCAAAGACGTATGTATAGTGCCTGAGACGGCGATGGACTCACCATCTGTCACGTTGGCACTTAATCATCTTCACAGGCGTGAGCATATGTATGTATGTAACGTGTAGATTTAATTTCATGGGTAGTCCGCGGAACCCTTATGTTTTTTTCATTAATAGTAAGTTACCTCATAGCTCGGCTGGAGGCCCTTGAGTCTCGCCCTTTAGTCCGGTTAAGCAATGGAGGTAACTCCCTACCAACTGCGAGAGAACATATCATAAAAAAAAATTTACATGCCGAATTTCCCTCTAAGTATTGTAATGGGCGATGCAAGTGACATTTTGCGATCCCCAGCTCTCAGATGATGAAGAGATGAATGTCCGCCAAATAAACAATACGGAGAATTCGCCTCGTCTGGTCTGTACATTTCCCGGCAATATGTACAAAGTGCACTCGTACAAAGCCCGCATTTATACAGAGCGTAATGCTGAATACCTAACTTAGAATCATGGGAGACTAAACCAATGTCTATGTCCCTATAGATCTAAACATCTCTATCTATACAGATAAATACAATTGATGTGTCTGTTTGTAATTCCAAAATAACAGATTTTCACTAAATGCATATGAAAGTATACACGATACAGATATAGAAAAAAAAACTCTGTCTGTCTGTTTGTTTCGGCTAATCTCCAATACGGCTGGACCGATTTTAACAGGACTTTCACTGGCGGATGGCTAATGTTACAAGGAGTAACTTATAACACTAGCTATGAGGAGGATTTTCCTTCACCGTAAAGCACGTGATGTAAAACCTACATATGCTCACGCCTGTATTCCCCGAAGGGGTAGGCAGAGGTGTTGTTATCACAACACCCACTTTTCATCGAATTTGATTAAGTGCCAACGTGACAGATGGTGAGTCTATCGCCGTCAGTCTATCAGGCACTATACATACGTCTTTGAATTACTTCTCAGACATATGCAGGTTTCCTCACGATGTTTTCCTTCACCGTAAAAGCACGTGGTGTGAAATCACTGTACATAAGTTTTTTAGAACAACTCATTGGTACAGGCCCCACTGGGATTCGAATATAACACTAATGCAAAACCACATCCTTTATACAAGTAAGACACACACATTGACGCTTGGATACACAACATACGGTATCCTTAAGGAGCCACGAAGTAAACATTGGCATGATGTCAAGACAATTATAATTTGTACATACGCCAGTGTGTTTGCTTTGTGGGTAGTTCTGTGAGCCAAATATTTTACCATTACAATATTTAAGGCTTTCGCATAGACATGAATCCTCTTATTACATAGACATTATTACTTTTATTTAGAACATAGACTACTATAGTCCTTGGTTTCAAAATCTATATCTATATTCTACATACATACATATGCTCACGCCTGTATTCCCCGAAGTGGTAGCCAGAGGTGTTGTAATCACAACACCCACTTTTCACCGAAGATGATTAAGTGCCAATGTGACAGATAGTGGGTCCATCGCCATCTCAGACACTTTACATTCGTTATTGAATTACTTCTCAGAAATATGCAGGTTTCCTCACGATGTTTTCCTTCACCGTAAAGCACGTGGTGTGAAATCACTGTACATAAGTTTTTTTGAAAATCTCATTGGTACAGGTCCCGCTGGGATTCGAACTTGCGTCGCTTGCGTAGCAGGGGACTGCTCTAACGCCGTGGCCACCACGGCTCTCCACAACCGGACCGGACCATACAAAGGCTTTATTTATAAAAACTTAAGTGCAGTGATGCCACGACAAAGGAGTTTTTTTTTTATAAAATATGAAGTGCAGTACAAAGATGCCGCGCCATTAGCTTTACGGTGAAGGAAACCTGTATGTGTCTGAAAAGAGATTCAAGTACATATCGCACCTTCAGATCGATAGCGGTTCAACTCCAAATTTTGCGAAAATGAGTTAAGCATAGACAGACCGGAAATGTATTTTCTACCCAAAGTCTTTTAAAAAAATCATTAATAACATAATTTTTAATTTAGACAACTAAGAATATACTATAAAAAATATAAAATAGTCACAATGTACGAAAAAACTATCAAAAGTCCTGTCAAAGTTATTAATATAAACTCGCTGATTTATGATTGCAGTTTCCAAAAGAAAAAGATTTTTGAATGGAGCCCCCGTTTCAGGGTACGATATGTAGGTATGTATAGTGCTTGAGTCAGTGGCTCGTCCTCCGTAGAGTTGGAGCCTAATCTTCGGTGAAAACTAGGTGTAGAGACACCTCCTACTAAGTGGTACGTGGTACTCATAACGACAATAAAGTAATGAACAATTATTGCTCTTGCTTCTATGAACTAGTAGTCATAGAAGCAATGAAGTCATGAAAATAAGGTATTGTGACGCAATGGTCCTCTGAGTAGGAATTGTCTAGGTGTCTCCAAAAATTAGGTGCTAGAGTGAATATATATTAATATGAGCCGCGATTTAATAAACGTAAACTTAAAGTGGATGGAACAATTTTTCATGTTTTTTTTGTAAGTACCGTAAAGTAAGCTATTCATTACGAATTACAATCAAACACATTTATTGTATTTATCTGTATAGATACATCATCTCCCTGGCCTTATCTGTTGGCGTCCGCCCTTGAATCAACCCGATGTGGCTGATCACCTGCTTTTTATGCGAAGCGACTGCCATCTAACCTTCGTAACGAAGAAAACCGCTGATCTGTTTAAACCAGTTGTCAGACAATTTTAGGCCTCCGACTGACCTGTAACGATTGCCAAAGATGATAAATTGGCAACCGGGACCGACGGCTTAACGTGCTCTCCGAGGCACGGAGGGAACTCGGGCGGTCACCCATCCAATTACTGGCTAGAGGTAAGGTTGCCTAACTTCGCTGATCGAATGATATGCGCAATAACAACTGTGCCAAGAGCTCCTCTATAGATATATAATATACATATACTAGCTGTGCCCGGCAAACGTTGTATTGCCATATATTTTTTTGGGGTGGACTACCCTTACATTTAGGGGGATGAAAAATAGATGTTGGCCGATTCTCATAGATACCGGATAAGCACAAAAAATTTCATCAAAATCGGTCAAGCCGTTTCGGAGGAGTATGGCAACGAAAACTGTGACACGAGAATTTTATATATTAGAAGATAGATCCAAGCCTAAATAATAGTTCGTTCCAAAACATATTTTTTGTCTAAGTAAAAACAGTAGTGAATATAAGTATTCATACCGTCTCCTTGGCAATAATGACAGTCACACAAAAACATAATACCGTACTAAGCTCATCTGTGTATCACGATAAAATGTTTGAGTCCAAGATTTTGCCAAATGGCAGGATTGTTTCGTTTGCTCAGCCACATTGTGTTAGCAGAATGGATAATCTGATGTTGGATGATATAAGTGTATGAGTAAGTTTCTAGCTATTTCGTTGATGGAAACATGGTTATATCATCGTAGCCATTTTATTAGTGGATAGCTTCTGCCTGCATCTTCTACCTAATAACTGTGAGCTAGCGCTAATTTTAACCCGTGATTGGTCTTAGCGTGATGATATACAGCTTATAGCCCTCCTATCTAATATTGAAAGATTTTTTCAAATCAAAATAGTAGTTCCTGAAATCGGCGTGTTCAAGCAAACAAACTCTTCAGCTTTATATATAAGTACTAGCTGTGCCCGTGGTGTCACCCGCGTAAAAACATAAAAAAAGAAATTTTTTTTTCGTAGTCACTAAAATTTGTAAGATCATTATTTGTCACTCACTAAACCATTAATAAAATATATTTATGTACAAACTCAATCTTAAAAACGCTTGCCATAATATTCGCCCACGCTATGCTAGAAGGGTCCCCGAAGGAGTAAGCAGAGGTGTTGTAACGACAACACGTACATTTCACCGAATATTATTAAGTGCCAACGTGACGGGTGTGTCTTTCGCCGTCTAACGTATGTCTTTGAATTACTTCTCAGAGATATGCAGGCTTCCTCACAATGTTTTCCTTCACCGAAAGTACGTCGAGTGAAATCACTGCACATATGTTTTTAGATAAACTCATTGCGTCGCTTGCGTAGCAGGCGACTGCTCAAACCCCACGACCATCACGGCTGTTCCAATGATATTTTTCATCGACATATCTCTTCGAATTACTTCGAAGAGTACAGTTATACAGTTTGCCTCATAACGTTTTCCTTCACCGTAATGTACATAGGGTGAAATTAATGCATTTAAACAAAACTAATTAGTGCAGGCCGCTATATCCTTATATACACAACTTATTTGTTTAGCTAGAGACGATGTAGTTCCTTACTGTTATGTTGGCGAAACCTTTAACACAATGTACTCGCAAACAATACACAATCTCCACCATGACTAGGCGTCAAAGCCACAGAATAAATATAGAGCAGTGTGGAATCTAGGAATAGCTCGAAATGACACTCACACAGATAAGAAAATAAGCGGCATTGGCGTAATGTCGGTAAGGCATTTTATACCGATAGTTTTCAGTACCCTAAGTAGATTTTAACATGTTTCAACATTTACTATATCGTCTGCGTATTTTCGACATGTGGTATGGGAACGTTGATAACGTAGTAAATTTTAAAAATGTTAAGAGTGACTCCCTCACCCTCGATGGAGAAAACGTTTTTATTTCAAAATGTTGGTTCCATTCTGCTTGATGAATAAATTTATATGAATTTTATTATAATAATATTTATAATAGTTATTAAATTAAATGATGCTAGCTCAGTTTCTTGCCGGTTCGTCTCAGAAGGCTAGTTTCCGAACCGGTGGTCAATTTGACGTTTATAAGTGCCTTAACAGGGGGCCTACCATCATCAGTTTAAACAGAGCTAATTAAGAACTTTTGAACATTGACGTTTCATTTTTGTACCGTAAAATTAAACTAACAATTTTTTAATATGCACTGCTAAAATGATCATAGAAGGCCTAAACTGAATAAATATACATATGCTCACGCCTGTATTCCCCGAAGGGGTAGGCAGAGGTGTTTTAATAACAACACCCACTTTTCACCGAACATGATTATGTTTCAACGTGACAACTGGTGAGTCCATCGCCATTTCAGACACTTTACATACGTCATTGAATTACTTCTCAGAAATATGCAGGTTTCCTCACGATGTTTTCCTTCACCGTAAAGCACGTGGTGTGAAATCACTGTACTGTGTGTGTCGCTTGCTTAGCAGGCGACTGCTCAAACCTCAAGGCCACCACGGCTCTGACTAAATATTTTTATTTATAATTTTCATTTTCTTAGTGAGCTTGTATTTATACTGTGTCAAAAGTGCCCTACTATAACCGATTACCGAGACTAATAAAAAGAACAATAAGGGCACGTACACACTACAGTGAAGATGACGGAGCATATGATAAGATAGCATTCTGAAGAGATAAAGGCTGGTACACAATACATATTACCGCCCAAGGTTATGTATGGGCGTAATGCCGACCCTTGTCACACGTGGCAGTTCTCCGTCATCAATATGGTGCGGGTATTTGTCTTGTCTGAACATAGCCTTACCGAGGTCACTGACCGGATAGATCACGATGATGTAACACTTCCATTAGTAGTTTAGGAAATGGCTGAGAAATAGTGATACTTCCAACAATATTCTTGTCGGAATATTTAGAGTGTGTGCGATACAGGATGTTCTTATCTTTTAAAAATAAAATATATTTTGGACTTAGAAATTATACACACATATGTTCGACGCCTGTATACCTTGAAGGGGTAGCCAGAGGTATATATAAAGCACACCCATATTTCACCAGTTATGTTCAACTCTTATGCGTTAGGGAGGGGAGGGGGAGGGGATCCTATTATCTTTAACTAATCTAGATTTAAGCTTCATTTTGGTGCCGTAAAATTAAACATCAAAGCTAATCATAGTTGGACTCCTTGTCGATGTATTAAAACTATTGTTTTGTCTAATTTGCGTAATTTATCTTATATCGTGTTAATATATATATAAATTTATATCTATACAGATAAATAACATTGAATTGTCTGTTTCTTATTCCAAAATAACAGCTCTTCACTAAATTTATATGAAAGTGTATACGGTACTGACTTAAAAATTCTAATCATCAACATTTTTTCTCTGCCTGTCTGTCTGTTTGTTCCGGGTAATCTCTGATACGGCTGGACCAATTTTACTTTAGCTGTGAGATAGCAAATTTTTCAAGGAGTAACTTAAGCTTTTATATTAAAAAAAAAGCATTTAGGGTTCCGCGGGAATGAAATTAAATCTACGCGTGTGAAACCGCAGGGCACAGTTAGTTTGTGGATAAATAAATAGTCGGGTAAAACATGCAATGACGCAATTCCGTCATTTGAAAGACACCAACATGTATAACACACGCCTCTGGGGAAATCAGCGAGTACAGTCGTGTGCAGGCGCTACTCACAACAACCATAATATTGGGATGACTGTAATCAATAAAAAAATATGCTAACTTTTATCTTTTGGGACACTTTCTTTTGCAAGTTTTACAAATCTCGTGCCTTACCATAAGCTCTCATAGCCATCGTAGTTCCACTGTGCGACAGTGACAGACTTATACGCGTCATACACATCTGTCTCATAATAAGAGTTAAACTATCATAGCAATAATAGTTCGTGGTAGGGCCCTTGGTCTGTATCAAAGATATTTACATATGCTCACGCCTGTATTCCCGAAGGGGTAAGCAGAGGTGTTGTTATCACAACACCCACTTTTCACCAAATTTTATTAAGTGCCAACGTGACAGATGGTGAGTCTATCGCCGTCTCAGGCACTATACATACGTCTTTGAATTACTTCTCAGAAATATGCAGGTTTCCTCACGATGTTTTCCTTCACCGTAAAGCACGTGGTGTGAAATCACTGTACATAAGTTTTTTTGAAAATCTCATTGGTACAGGCCCCGCTGGGATTCGAACTTGCGTCGCTTGCGTAGCAGGCAACTGCTCAAACCCCGAGGCCACCACGGCTCTTATCTCTCAAAGATATTTTTGAATAAAAACCTATATTTATGTTTAAGAACCAAATTGAAGAAGATATTATATAGAGAGAGTGATCCTGTAGCTTGATCAGACGGACACAAAGTCAAGCTAACATGAACTTTAACTGTAGGACTAAAAAGGCCACATTGGGAGAATCATACTGTGATCCGAATATGATTCAACATCGAAATGACAAAATGGTCACTTAGGTGCAATTCATATTATGATCCACGTTCACAGTAATTGAAGATGTTAGTCCCTAACTCTTTATGATGCTATTTGTCACAAAAGCAATTCATACATTGAGGACCATTTTAGGAATCTTCTTAGGAAAGTATGAGTGAAACAGGTGAAATATTAATCACTCGTGAATCATAATATGAATTGCATCAAAGTGACCATTTTCTCTTCGATGATGAATCATATTCGGATCACAATATGCTTCTCCCAAAAAGAAGATTAACTTACCTTGGAGGGTGGACGATTGGACACTCGGGCTTACAGGGAGTTAGAAGTCTATGGGCATGACATATCGGCTTGTTTAGTGCCTAGTTTGAATGTCGACATGTTTCGTGGCGTTTAAACGTGGCAACATTTTGAATCGAAATTCGTCGATACTTTTTGAAACAACAAAATTTGTACTTGTTGCAAAGAATTCATCATCATCATCATATCAGCCATAGGACGTCCACTGCTGAACATAGGCCTCTCTCAATGATTTCCACAGTACGTCTACGGATCTCCTCGTTTCTGATTTGATCTAGAATATAAGCAAAGAATTATAACTTACTTAATTCCATTCAAGATTACACGGATGGCGTAGTGGCTACGATACCTCACTGCTATATAAGGAGTCACAATTCGCGCGTCAGGGAATAACATTCTTGTGATGAACATTCTGTTGGCGTTGTACATATGCTCACGTCTGCATTCCCCGAAGGGGTGGGCAGAGGTGTTGAAGAACTATTTTCACCGAAGATGATTAAGTGCCAACATGACAGACGGTGAATCTATCGCCGTT
The DNA here is from genome assembly GCA_929442735.1 of Watsonalla binaria. Classification (NCBI taxonomy): domain Eukaryota; kingdom Metazoa; phylum Arthropoda; class Insecta; order Lepidoptera; family Drepanidae; genus Watsonalla; species Watsonalla binaria. Next base: position 9,225,501 of record OV838932.1, read on the forward strand.
TAAGGCACTTTTTACTTCTCAGATATATGCAGGTTTCCTCACGATGTTTTCCTTCACCGTAAAGCACGTTGCAATCACTGTATATAAGTTTCTAGAAAACCTATTGGAACAGGCCCCGCTGGGATTCGAACTAGCGTCGTTGGCGTAGCAGAAGATTGCCCAAACCCCAAGGCCACCAAGTGGTTAAAATGTAACTGACTGCAGTCAACCTCAACCAGAGTTAACCAACCTGGGGAAAATGTAACCTAAGTAGATAACCACGTTAATATTGTGACCTTAAAGATATATATTTTCTACCATATTTCAAAAGAAAATGTAAGCACAATATGTGATTAAACGACACACTAAGAAGGGTCGGAGATCAGAATTTGGGACTATTTGTCGACACGAAAGTAATAAAAACGGCTTCCATCGACCTCACTCTTGCTCATTTTAATATACTTGATGTAATATGTTTCAAATTGACAACATTCTAGGCCTTAGTGGAAAGATTTTAGTTTTTCTCTTCTTCGTCAATTTAGGAGCTTTGCTCTTGTCGGTGAAGCAATCGCCACTCTTGCCTCTTTTGGGCACAATCTTTGATCTCTGGATGCGACTCTACACCCACTTTCTCCTTGAGTTGGTCCATGTAGCTTCTCCTCGGTTTTCCTCTCCCTTTTCTCCCTTCGATATTTCCCTACCAGTACCAGCTGCAGTAGATTGTCGTGCCTCTACTAGTTTCGATCATTCTCAGCAGTATTATTTTCTCATTTACCGTATCTAATACTTCCACATTACTCTTTCTTTATACCCAGCTAAATCTTTCCATTCTTCTCTAGAACCACATCTCAAATGCATCTAGTCTCTCTATCCTTTTGTGTCAGTGTCCACGTCTCCCTGCCATACAGTGCTATGCTCCATCTTCTTCTTATTCGTTACGCTCTTGACAGAGCGGTCGTGGTCGCATGTGATATCACTCGCCTCACGATGTCTCGCCATCGATCTCTGTTGGATGTCATTCTGGTGCACTCGTGTAAGGGTCCGCCCACGGCTGCTTTAATCGGATATGTCCATCGCATGGGTGATCTTACCCGCGGTCGGGTACCTTCAACCCTACCTTGGACGACAAGACTTTCAATAGACACTCAATCAATAGACGCTATGCTCCATTGTATGTGGTGTTTGCCTGTAATAGGTTCTACATATAGCTTGCACCCCTAGAATTAAGTTTCTGTATGCTGTTTATGTAAGAACTGTTGGCAAACCTAATAATAAATAAATAAATAAATATGTACACTTTTATAAGGTCTTCCTCGAGATGTTTGCTTTGAAAAGATGTTTTTAATTTTTGCCATAGCAATGCTAGCGATCACATCGGGTATGCATGTGGAGTCATGTGTTATTATGATTCCTAAGTATTTGAAGCTTTCGACTTGTTCGATGGGTATATTATTCAATTTTATTGGGTTGTTTATATGGTAATTTTTTTGCTGCTATTAATTTGTATATTTTGTTTGCATTAATTTTAATACCCTTGAAGCTTCATATGTATTAATCGAAGTCAATAGAACAAATCACAGACTGAAAAGTAAGTTTATACGCTAGGAAAAGAATATAAAATATTATAAAGGCCATTTTAAAATGATGATGCCGATCGTTCGTATAACACTGCCTGCTGGAATTTGAAATACTCTCGTCGAGACATCCTCCACTCTGAAGAGCATTTCTATTAACTTAAACGTTTTAATTGCCATGAAGTCCTCTACCGGGATTCCGAGCGATCCAATTAACTTGGCAACAAACAAAATACTTTTTGAATTGTCAAGCAGAGGTTTCGGATTAACAGCATAATCTCCTCTTTAGCTGTGTGGTTACTTAAGGGTACCAAAGTTAGTAAGTTGAACAGCCACGTTATTCACTATGGTTTCTCAGCGTCGTCGAGTGTCGGTTTTAAAGAAACGAAATTGAACCTTATTCTTTATTTGTTATGTATCAATTTCGTCGAGTTCGAAGCTGAGACATCTTAGTGAATAACGCGGCAATATCTTCCGATTCGAATACTGTTTCTATTAAATCTATATTCCATACAGATAATTAAACTGCAAGTGTATGTTTGTAATTCATAATTAACAGCTTTTCACTAAAAGACGCTACGCTACTTAAAAAATACCAGTCTGCCTGTCTGTTTGTTCCGGGTAATCTCTGAAACGATTTGAAAGGACTGATGATAGCTAATGTTACAAGCAACTTTTGTTCTGAAAATAATGTGTTCTGCGATATAAAGTCAACGCGGGTGAAACCGCGGGGCGCAGCTGGTCTTTTCTATATCGTTATGGAAAAAGATTGAATCTAAATTTCGTGCTATTACGCCAAAGCCTGCTTAACTCAGTTCTCATTAGAAAGTAATTTAATGACATCTTTTATGGAGTCGGCCACCGGGAAATAATGTCATTTAAGGGAGAAATATATCAGATGCTCGGTGATAAATCTACTTTAAATCAAAGGAAAAAGGTTCTATTCGGCCCTTTGATTTGATTGCCGAGGTCAATTCAGTTATCTTGATAGTAATGTTATCTACTAACTCGTGTAATTACGTCAAAATTGCTATTCAAAGAAATATCGTTCATTTACATTTTCTTTATAAATTTCTAAAGTTGTACGCTGAAAATAATTTCAAGAGCCGTGGTGGCCTTGAGGTTTGAGCAGTCGCCTGTTACGCAAGCGATACAAGTTCGAAACCCAGGGGGGCGTGGACCAATGAGTTTTTCTAAAAAAAAACTTATGTACAATGATTTCACACCACGTGATTTACGGTGAAGGAAAACATCGTGAGGAAACCTGCATATTTCTGAGAAGTAATTCAATGACGTATGTAAAGTGTCTGAGGCGGCGTTGGGCACACCATCTGTCACGTTGGCACTTAATCATCTTCGGTGAAAAGTGGGTGTTGTGATTACAACACCTCTGCCTACCCCTTCGGGGCATACAGGCGTGAGCATATGTATGTATGTATGTAAAAAATTTATGATTGGCGTTTGCGTAGCGGCTATAAGGGGTAATTTCGTCGGAAGTAACCTCTCCTATATCCCCTTATATGTGTATCCCATGGGGGTAGGCAGAGAATGCTGGTTTACCGCATAAAAACTCTTACATAATAATTTCGCTTCGCATTAATGTATCTTCTTCCTATAATTCTTCCTTGGACGTCTTACCGTGAACCTCTGGACGTAAGAAGTCCAAGAAAGTAGACAAACTATTATTCTCTCGCGCTTGCGCTTGCGCTAATAGAAACAATACAAAATGTATGGCAATGACATAAATCAGTCACGTGATATATGTTACTTTGTCTAGGCAAGTAGATGTTTGTTCCATTTTCTATTGGAAATAACTTACTTATTTAAGAGCCTTTAAGGGCTTAAAGAGTCTCCTGCTACGCAAGCGATTCAAGTTCGTATCCCAGCGGGCCTGTACCAATGTTTTTTTTCTAAAAACTCGATGTGCATTGATGTTACACCACGTGCTTTACGGTGAAGGTAAACATCGTGGGGAAACCTGAATATGCTGAGAAGTAATTCAAACGCGTATGTATAGTGCCTGAGACGGCGATAGACCCACAGTCATTTTCGGAGGAAAGTTGGTTTTGTTATTACAACACCTCTGCCTACCCCTTCGGGGAATACTGGCGTGAGCATATGTATGTGTCCTTAAGACAATTTGATATAAATCACATCTTCTACGTGAAGTATTTAGTGTTAACAGTAAAACCCAAACCATACTATTTATCAGAGATCACAGACAATAAATAAAAAAGGGTTTTATTCGTTGTCACATATGGACATAACTGGTTTTACCCAAAGATATTGCAAAGTAGCGATGAAAACAAATTGGTTTTCAAATAACATACATATGCTCACGCCTGTATTCCCCGAAGGGGTAGGCAGAAGTGTTATTATCACAACACCCACTTTTCACCGAATTTGATTAAGTGCCAACGTGACAGATGGTGAGTCTATCGCCGTCTCAGGCACTATACATACGTCTTTGAATTACTTCTCAGACATATGCAGGTTTCCTCACGATGTTTTCCTTCACCGTAAAGCACGTGGTGTGAAATCACTGTACGTAAGTTTTTTTAGAAAAACTCATTGGTACAGGCCCCGCTGGGATTCGAACTTGCGTCGCTTGCGTAGCAGGCGACTGCTCTAACCCCGAGGCCACCACGTTTTCAAATAAAAGCCCCATATTTTCTTCCGCTATATAAAGGTGCGTCTATAATATGTTACATGTTATACAAAATGTAATATAACTAGGACCATACTAAAAAGTCTAGAACTCATAGAGAATACGAATAATAATCAGGCTTCTTTCAAAGTCAAAGTCAAAAGTATCTTTATTCGATTAGACTTTTTACAAAGTACTTTCAAATCGTCAGAATGACATAATTATACAGGATTATACATGCTACTGCCAGGTTCGGAAGGTTGCTTTTACTGAGAAGAACCTGGCAAGAAACGCAGTAATTACTCTTTACAAAAATATTATACAATTTAAAGAATATAAAATAAATAATTTGAAAAAACTGTGAGCTCATGGACAATGTTCCAATGCACAAATGTCGATAAAAATTAACATAACTAAAAATCTAGTACATCTACTTATAACTAAATGCGTAGCTTGAGATGACCAGCCCCCACAAGCAGCACCTGTTCACAAGTATGACGTGAATGCCAGCCATTGACCTCCTCAACCATCATAGAGGGAGATTTGATATGTAACGATAGATAAGTAGACCAGTAGACTATTATTATTAGCTACCATATCGCATTGGGCTAAGCCTGTAATGATAGGGTAAGCTTAGTATGTGTGTAAATAAATAAATAAATAAATAAATAAATAAGTATAGAACAAGGTTCGTGTTATATTATAAATAACACACATTGTTATATTATATGTATACAGATAAATGAAATTGAAGTGTCTGTTAGTAATACCAAAATAAAAGCTTTTCACTAAATGCATTTGAAAATGTATTCGGTACAGAACTAATAAAAACATTTTTTTTAATCTCCGGAACGGATGGACGGATTTTAACAAGACTTTCACTGGCACATAGCTGATGTTTCAAGGAGTAACTTAAACTTTTATATGTTTAAATCATATTAAAATACATACTAGGGTTCCGCAAGTTAAATCATGAAACTCCGTCTACGTGGGCGAAACCGTAGGGCACAGCTAGTTGATTTATAACATCGGTACTATCAAGAATATATCTCTCTACACAAATATATTGCACCCTTAAAACGATAGAGGCTCAATTCCAAAATCATATTTTTTTTAAATCTCTAAACTTCGTCTGGTAGAAGCTGCACGTCGTCTGGTAGAAGCTTCTCGTGACAAGCGGACTGGGGCTTTTCTCGCTCAGAGAATCAGCATTGCTATTCAACGTGGCAATGCTGCCAGCCTTCTTGGCACGATCCCGAGAGACACCGATTTGGGACAAGTTTTCTACTTGTAATTAGTTTTTAGTTACTTATTAGTTACTTAATAAACAGTCTTAAGAAACAAAAAAAAAATCTCTATAAAATATCGGTTTTGAATAAAATTACGCTGCGCATTGTCGATAAGTGTTAAAAAATATTTTTTCACATTTTTTTTATCTAGATGTAGGGATACATTTTGAGGTCTGTCTTAAAGTTAACATAATTATTTTTGAGCCCCTATCGTTCTGAGGGTGCGATATACTATTTATAGTACATGTTTTAATGTTGCTTTATACTAAATTAATAGAATATGAATGCTAATTTTTCTCAATAATTCTTTTATTTGTCACAACTCATTTGACAGCTCATGTTTTTAATATAAATGTATAGTGGACTGTATTCACTTACTCTAAAAAGGTTGCTTATAACTATGAACTCATTAACCGTACATATTTAGATATTTTTATAATATTTGTATGTTTCTACTGTTAACTGGCGTCGATAAAAGACCGAGCGTCATTAATTTACTTACTTTCTTCATCACTCAGTCATAATGACAGTCCAGGGGCCTTACTGTGACCTCTTATAGCCAAGAAAAGTTTCTCTGTACGAACGTGTCCAGATTTACACACGTCATTAAAATTACGTCTGTCACATAACACCTGTTAATCTATCGTCACATGCTAGGGCCCGATTAGGTACTTGGTAAATTCCTCGACATTCGTAAGTGCCTTACTAGGGCCTAAACTGAATAAATCATTTTCATTTTTAATTTTCACTTATTCTTAAAGTGGCCATATAACATGTTGCGTTATATAATGTAGACGCACCTTTATATTTCAAGCCCGGGGCCAGATCTCGTGTGGGTCAGCAGATAGCAAGCGGTTTGCGACCGGATCAAATCTTATTATATAGCTTTAGGATTTGTTGCGGAAAGTGTAAGCTAGCTTAACGCTTATTTGTTTGCAAACTTCCGTGTAACTTAATATTGTGGATAAGTTGACTGGTTGACAAATTGATTTACTTACTAGGTTCCAGGCTTATCTTCGCGTGGCAGTAAGAATTCACATTTGTTGAATTAAGGGTGGGGTTTTGAAAAGACTTTCGAATCCTCATGGCGAATATGCGTTTGAATATTTGAATGTGAATTAGGGCTGGAATTTTGAAAAGACCTTTCTTAACATATACCTACATTTCGCCAAAAATACACTTTCTAAATTTCATGTATATATAACCAGCTGTTTAGGCGGTGAGTCGATTTCAATCAGCCAGAAATTTGAGATTTATTTGTATAGAAAAAGATAGGCGCGCTTATTTCCTTTGAGTGTGATTAAATCTATAATTTAAAAGCGATTCAAAACCAGATTTAATTGTGATTTTGCGTATTATTGACCATCGTTCATTAGCACTCAAGAAAAGCGTAGATTCAAAAAGCTACAAAAAAACTAGTTTTCTCATATAATATTTTTTAAACTTTCGCGATTTAAATTTATTATTAAAACAACTTGAGCCTTATCGCGATAATATTGTGAATAACGTACATCGACGTTTCTGCTCGCGACCACGATTGGTGTAACCCAATCGAAACGTCGAGGTACGTTATTTTCAAAATATTATCGTGATAAGTCCCGAGTAACTTTAAATTCCTTATACAGACATAAATTATAAAACATCCGTATATTTTTAATTAAAGCTATTATTTTAAGCATAAACTGTGTAGGTTTTGTTCAAAGTCCAAATCAAAAAGAAAAAGCTCAATTTGATTGGAATTCTTACAAAATACTTTAAAATTATCAGGAGGACAAAATAAAAATACGTATTTTATACAGAATACTAATGTTACCATCGTTACCATTATTTAAACACTCTTAAGTTGCAAGATCTATACATATATACATATATCTATACATACTACACATATACTACTATATCAACACAGATAAATACAATTGAAGTGTCTATTTGTAATTCCAAACTAACAGCCTTTCACTGACTTGTATTGACTTGTTTCCTTGACGACTACTTGAAGACCACACTATTGACGTTTGACACTGAACTATATACACAACTAAAAGAGAATCTTACCATCGAGATTTAAAACAATACAACGCCATCTTGTGATAAGATGGCTAACTACTACGTTAAACTACGTTAAACAAAACACTTATGATAATTTATACGGTACTGACTTTAAAATGCTATTTTATAAATGTTTCTCTGTCTTTCTGCCTGTCTATTTGTTCCAGCTTATCTCCGAAAAGGCTGGACCGATTTAAACGGGAATTTCACTGTCAGATAGCTGATGTTTCAAGGAGAAACTTAAATTACTTTTATTTAAAAAATAAACTAGGCATCCGCGAGTTAAAGCATGAAACTAAGTCATAGTAAATAAAAATGGGTTGTTGAAAAACACGAAGTTCTCGAGGTAGTTTAGAACTAGAGGACAGGTATATTTACGTCGATTAAAAAGTAAAGCCCTCCTTCTTTCAGTTAAGTACATAATATAAGACACGTAATCCGGGCATTGAGGCCAGGAGCAAACCAAGAATGGTGTCGTTAAAGTGTAGTGTGCATTTCGCTCGCCATGAGAGCAGTGATTTGGCCGGATCACGCAAACGAGACGGTTCTGCCGAGATAAGTGACTGGCTTCCACATAGGGAGGAGACACTGTGAACTGAGTGAGTTGAGTGGATTCGAAAATCAAACGGCTCTTGTTTTTTTTTATCAAGACATTCAGTGCCAGTGAAACAACATTTGTGATCGAAAAAAACGCCGGTGCCAGTTGGGCCATCCTCACTCATGTAGATATACATGAGTGAGGATGGCCGCATGGGGGGGATTTGGTGCTGTAAAAATTTGCATATACCCTGACCCACCTCTCCCAGGAAGCCTTTTGAAGGTTACCCCTCATCAATAAAATTCAATGTCAGTGACACTCATTCGTGACTGCGGCCGGCATAGTGTAAAGGCTCAGTCGAGCGACGCCAGAGCCAAACGCGTTGAGTAAATTATACAGTAAACGTCGATTTGCATCGATAAATGTCAATTTAATTGTGTTTAGAGGCTTTATTTTATGACTGGGCCTAATAAAATGCCATATTTTGTTACAAATCTGTCAGAAACCAAATCTGGCAACTGCTACATACAAAACTGCCAGAATATGATTAATCGATTTTTTTGTAGTGGTAGCGATGGATTGCAATTGATTCCCCTAATATCCTGTTGAAAGAGGTTGTATAGATGGTAGTCACTTCGCTTAAGATCTTGTGAATAGGATAAACTTGAGGCAATGATATTCTACCAACATTTAATATATGAAGATCTGTATGTTGGTACTCAATCATGCAGAAACGTTTCTACACAAGGTATTTAATACAGGCGACTGGGACCGCTAGATAACTGGAACCGCATTCCCAAATACCTGATTCGTTTTCATTTATTTTTATTATCAGGCTAGTGGTACCACTCGTAAACCAGGAACCCATTGTTCAAACAGGCCATGGGTTTCGGGCAGTCACCCGCTACGCAAGCGATGCGAATCCCAGCGGGGCCTGTATCACTGAGTTTTTCTAAAAACTTATTCGACACACGCCGATTGTAAAATACCTTGATTAGCCACATAGGATACGTTTTATAAATCCAAAGCGGGTGATGTGCTTGGCTGAATCTAACAAGAATTTTTAAAATGCAAAATTGAGTGACTGAAATGAACAAGTTCGCTCAGCTCTATTCTCCTTTATAGCGGACATCTCTAGTTGTACAACATTTGCTATCTCTAAATGTGGTCATAAACAAGTAATTTCGCAAGATACTCCGAAGCTACCATTAGTGTGACTGAAAAAGGTTTCGTCTAACGTTCTGATTAGATGACAGACCTTTTTGTCAAAAATAAAAATAAAAGTTATCTAGACATGGATTTTCTTTTGTTATTTTTTAGGGTTCCGTACAAAACGGTCACATCGGATCGAGTTGTTTAATAATAAATAAAATTGAAGTGTCTGTTTGAGGAGCTCGTCGCACAGTTGTTATTGCACGGAGGGAACTCGGGCGGTTCCCTCCGTGCCTCGGAGAGCACGTTAAGCCGTCGGTCCCGGTTGCCAGTTTATCATCTTTGTCAATCGTTACAGGTCAGTCGGAGGCCTAAAATTGTCTGACAACTGGTTTAACCCAGATCACAGATTTTCCTCGTAAAAGGGGTTGCGAAGGTCAGATGGCAGTCGCTTCGTATAAAAATCAAGTGATCAGCCACATCGGGTTGAATCAAGTGCCCCAACAGTGTATGGGATAAGGCCAGGGAGATGAAAATCTCAGTGTCTGTTTGTGATTCCAATAAAACAGTTTTCACTAAATGCATATGGAAGTAATATACGGTACAGACATGAAAAAATCAATTACGGAAAAAAATCTTTATTTATTTATTTATTCATAAATCAGCACGACATAACTTCAATTACGCTAATTAGACAAAACGATAATTATAAACAAGACAAATAATAACACAGATGATAAAATACACGAGACAAATATGAGCAAATTTAAAAAATAAAAAATTAAATATGAGAACAAACTATTCTAGTAATAAAAGTATATAAAGATTAAGGTATCACAAGTCTTTCTGAATAAATTAAGCATTCATTCAAAATCACCTTCCATTTTGTTCCTTTCCTTTTCTTCCATTCCTTTGTCTGTCTATCTGTCTGTTTGCTCCAGCTAATCGCCTTAGCGCCTGGATCGGTTTTCACGTGACTGTCAATGGCAGATAACTTATTTTACAAGGAGTAACTAAGACTACTTTTATTTTAAAAAAAAACGTATATTTCCGCGGGTCACCCATGAACTTAACTCTACGCGGATGAAACCGCAGTGCACACCTAGTATAATTATAAAATGCAACGTAAATATATGTATTTCGATCATAACAAAACGATTATTATCTGTACATAAAAAAAAACATAAGCGTCTTATACTTACTCAAAGTAATCCGATACGCCCGGAAGTTTATTCGAACCCATTTTATATTATAATCGTAATGGTTTCGAAATATTTTATTCTACGTTACCCTTAAAAGCGGCTCATATATACTATAAAGTAAAGTACACAATGAATAGGTATCATGCTCATCTCTAGCGAAGGGAAGATCTTCCAGTCAGGCGGATAAGGTCTGGTTAACTATGGCTCCAACTGTTCTAGTTGCTTACATGTATATTTTACCTTTAAACGAGCAATTCTTGTATCTAATATATAAAATTCTCGTGTCACAGTTTTCGTTGCCATACTCCTCCGAAACGGCTTGACCGATTTTGATGAAATTTTTTGTGCTTATCCGGTATCTATGAGAATCGTACCTATATATATATATATATATATATATATATATATACAAGATATATACAATTATTGTATATAAGGTATATACAAGAATTGCTCGTTTAAAGGTATAAGACACAAGTTAGCAACTAGAACAGTTGGAGCATATATAGGTTGTATATATTGAATCAGAATTTCGGTAACGGCTCCAACTATTTTAGTGAATTTTTGTGTGAAGTGGGTTTCAGGGGCAAAAAATAGATCTAGCTAGATTTCATCTTCAGAAAACATCATATAACTATGTTTTCAGGCAATGAAAAATTGCTGCAATATTATTACAATACGAAGGTAAATTTTGCCGACATCTGTCAAGTTACGATAGCTCAGACGGGAGGCTTCCAGCTTATTGGGTGATAACGGAATTAACTTACGAAACTAGCTTTAACCCGGTTTGAGTCCACATGACACGTTTAGATTTTTATTTTTCAACTTGCTATTTTTATGTTATAACGTCAAGTTTTTGTTTATATGGTAGATAAGTTTTTAAGAAAAATAATTACAAGGGGTAACATAGGCTACTTTTATTTAAAAAAAACACTTATGGTCCGTCAGGAATACAATTAAATCTACGCGGGTTAAACCGCAGTTCACAGCTAGTGAAGAATGATTTCGCAATGCCAACATCATCATCGTCCCTGGCCGTATCCCTTACATTGTTGGGGTCGGCACTTGATACAACCCGATGTGGCTGATCTTCGCAACCCCTTTGATGAGGAAAATCTGTGATCTGGGTTAAAACAGTTGTCAGACTATTTTTTAGGCCTCTGACCGACCTGTAACGATTACCAAAAATGATAAAACCGGGACCGACGGCTTAACGTGAACTCAGGAGGTCACCCATCCAATTACTGGCTAGGGTTAGGGTTGCTAACTTCGCTGATCGTGTGATATGCGCAATAGCAACTGTGCCACGAGCTCCTCTCGATTCGCAATGCCAACATAATATAATAAAATAAGTAGATAGAAAAGTCAACACTGAGTTTCTCTTGAATTTTCGGGAGTGTTGAAAGAATATATGAAATGATAAATGACTTCCTGAAAATATTGATTTATTACAGTATGCACTGCGCCTTAGAAAGCCTCTAGCAACAATGGACATTCAGTCCACAAAAGAATAAAATATGTGCATTTTACTCGTGATTCATTCATTCACTATGTCCTCGTTCTTATATCTGTAACAGCTGGGACCCGCGACTCTGCGTACGATTCATCTTTTTATTTTGAACGATTCTCACAATATTGTTATAAACTACTAGCTGTGCCCCACGGTTTTACCCGCCAGATTTCGTTTTATATAATATTAAAAGAGCCGTGGTGGCCTTGAGGTTTGAGCAGTCGCCTGCTACGCAAGCGACGCAAGTTCGATTCCCAGCGGGGCCTGTACCAATGAGTTTTTCTAAAAAAAACTTATGTACAGTGATTTCACACCACGTGCTTTACGGTGAAGGAAAACATCGTGAGGAAACCTGCATATTTCTGAGAAGTAATTCAATGACGTATGTAAAGTGTCTGAGACGGCGATGGACTCACCATCTGTCACGTTGGCACTTAATCATCTTCGGTGAAAAGTGGGTGTTGTGATTACAACACCTCTGCCTACCCCTTCGGGGAATACAGGCGTTAGCATATGTATGTATGTATAATATTAATATTTAACGTAATTTATTTCCTCAGACGATTTAATATTCTTTATGAACATAAAAGCGGTTATTGTGACTAAATATGATAGTTAGATATGTACTTTCGCGGACTTCTTTGTAGATATTAATAATGCCTACAAACCCGTAGTTCATCATTTTGTTCTATTGTCAATAAGTTTTGTGTTATTCTGATGTATGAGCTATATTATTGTGAAGTTTAATAACAATCGATTCAGTAGTTTTTTCGTGAAAGAGTAACAAACATCTATACTTATAAAAATTTTACACGTTTATAATATAAGTAGGATTGAATATTACATTAAAAGTGTTATATTTATGGAACACGTTTTACCAGAGCGCCCGTAGAGATGTCAAAATGTTTGACGTTTATCCCGTGTAGGGTTGTACCCATTCCCCTGGGAATGCCAATGTAAATCCTCTATTTACGGTACCCTTGTAATGGACTCGTTTGTGGGTTTACCTGGAAGGATTGTATGACAGTTGATGAAACATTGAACCCCTTGACGTAGACGTAGATGTATTTTATAACACATTTACTTGTAAAGTTCTCTCATAAGGCTTAATATTTATTGTGTCTCATTACGTACTTGTTCGTTATTGTAATGTAAAGTGCACAGTATGTCAAAATGCTCCGTCTAAACCGAACGGTAATTTTTTAAATCTTAACAGTGTTTCTATGTCAGAAAAGTGCTCAACATGAATAAAATTTACTTTGGGAGATAACTATATATTTACTATATTAATAATGCTGGCTGGCTTTCTTGTAGCAATATCACCTCTACTGTAAGTTTCAACTTACCGCACTTATCATTATCATCATCTCCCTGGCCTTCTTCCATACATTGTTGGGGTCAGCGCTTGATTCAACCCGATGGGGCGTACATCTGATTTATATACGAAGCGACTGCCACCTAACCATCGCAACCCCTTTGACAAGAAAAATCTGTGATAACCCAGATCACAGATTTTTCTACCAGTTGACAGACTATTTTTTTGCCACCCACAGCCCTGTAACGATTACCAAAGATGATAAATTGGCAACCGGGACCGACCGCTTAACGTGCTCTTCGAGGCACGGAGAGAACTCGGGCGGTCACCCGTCCAATTACTGGCTAGGGTTAGGGCTGCTTAACTTCGCTGATCGAATGATATGGGCAATAGCAATTGTGCCACGAGCTCCTCCGCAACTTACCGCACTTATATCAATCTTACAATACCATCATCGGTTTAAGCGAAGCGTATTAAGAACTTCTGAGCTTTGACGTTTCGTTTATCTACCGTATAATTAAACGACAAAGGTGTGAAGTTATTAATACGCGCTGCTTATACGGTCATAGTTGGCGCCATGTTATCGTACGATGTCTTAACACAAATTCTCACGGATACCTTGTGTATAACTTGGTTAGCGCCCAGGGCTTGACGGCTTACAAAGCCTATTCCAGCCCGCAGTAATGTTTAATCCGTCAAGTGAGACCACTTGGGAGTCACCGTGAGATACAGGTGGAGCCGGGATCTTGACGGGACGCCTGTTGACACTATGCCTTGTGAATACGACCTCTTATAACATTAAAGAGGTAGGAGTCGTCTTGTTATGGATATGACAAGCGTTATTAATATAAAAAAGTATAGTAAATATAGAGCAGGTTTAGAAAACCTGCATAAATATTTCAGAGAAAAAATTCGAAGACGCATTAATGCTTGAAAGGTTGAGGGCGAGGTATAATCTGTCAAGTTGGTATTCAATATTCGATAGAAAAATGTATTTTTGCACCCGTTTGGAAGGATGCGATTAATTATAAAAATAATGAAATTCTAGAGCCGTGGTGGCGTTGAAGTTTGAGCAGTCGCCTGCTGTGCAAGTGACGCAAGTTCGAACCCCAGTTGGGCCTGTACCAATGAGTTTTTATAAAAACTTGCGTACAGTAATTTCACACCACGTGCTTTACGGTGAAGGAAAACATCGTGAGTAAACTTCCATATGTCTGAGAAGTAATTCAATGACGCATGTATAGTGCCTGAGACCGCGATGGACTCACCATCTGTCACGTTGGCACTTAATCATCTTCGGTGAAATGTCGACGTTGTTATTATAACACCTCCCGCCTACCCCTTCGGGGAAAACAGGCATGAGCATATGCATGCATATATTATATAATGTGATATTACATACTATGGTAGCGTCAAATGCTGGCAGCATAGGCATTGTCCAAATTGCTTCAGCCGTTTGAGAACAATCACGAAATTTTAATAATCAAGTAAAAAAAATTAATAACACCTAAAGAAACTCTTGACAAAATGAAAGCAGAAATCTCAAATGTGCACATCCATAAACAAAATGTTATTTATTACACCAATATTTTTTACCATATCCATCCAAATTTTATTTCGCACATGAAAAGCATTTTCGTCGTAAAACGTGCTTGAGACAACGGGACTGAAGCTAAATGGCAACATTCGCATGTAATATGAATACATACAAATGGAATATGTATTATACGAGAAGCCTTGGAAGTGTTAAATCACACTTTTAGATTTATTGATTCTTACGAGATTTGGTTCACTTATGGAGTAAATCAAATCGCAATTAGTAAACCATACTGAACTCAAATCAATGAACCACAGAATCATACTGGTTTTAACGCTGTTTGCAGCAATATCTATATATCTAATATATAAAATTCTCGTGTCACAGTTTTCGTTGCCATACTCCTCCGAAACGGCATGACCGATTTTGATGAAATTTTTTGTGCTTATCCGGTATCTATGAGAATCGGCCAACATCTATTTTTCATCCCCCTAAATGTTAGGGGTAAAAAAAAATGGCAATACAACGTATGCCGGGCACAGCTAGTATAGAAATAAATTTGTAATTTTAAAATTACCGCTTTTCTCTGAATGCTTATGAAAGTATATACGGTAGTGACGTTAAAAAATCATTTTTTTATATTTTTCTCTTCTGTCTGTCTGTCTGTTTGTTCCAGCTCATCTCCGAAATGGCTGGACCGATTTTACCGGGACTTCACTGGTAGATAGCTAATGTTACAAGGAGTAACGTAGGCTACTTTTATTTAAAAGTGACTCATAAAATTAAGTCTACGCAGGTAAAACTGCGGGGCACAGCTAGTATAGAGTAATTTCAGAGGAAAGATTAGGCGTGTGGAAGTTTGTACGGTACTGATATGAACATAAAATAAAAAATAATTTACCAGAAGAAAATCTGATTGTTTGTACTGGAAAATTTCTGAAACGGCTGGACTGATTTTGGAGGGACTTTAATTGGCAGATAGCTGATGTTACAAGGAATAACTTAGGCTTATTTACTTTTTAATTAGGGTTCACTGTTATAAAACACAGCAGTATAATATAATTGTAACTACTTTAAATAAGTACAATTTCATACACTTAGATTCTTCCTTTATTATTATTTGTACTTTGATTTATTTCTAAATGTTATTCTCACCTGGTATATCTCATTTGTATAATATCATATTTAATGTGTCATGTTATTTTTATTGTTTATGCCATGTTTTCTCATATAATTCATTCCACTAATCAATCCAAGCAAAGTTTGGATTGATTAGTTAAGGCTAAGTACCTACCTACCTCTGGCCCAGACCCTACCTCTGGACCAGTCCGCCTACAGTCCAGGCACTACCCTGGACCAGGCGCTATCTTCCTTCCTGAGGAAGACCAGGCTGCTCCCAGCCGGACCCTTGACCCTACGTCAGGCCAGTGTTCCCCTTCCTACCACCTACCTCTACTCACCACCACTAGTGAAGGAAACAGACGTTTAATAAACGAACCCACTTTATAAATACATATTAACCACTCTTTTTATTTCTATACACTACCTAACCTGTTCCCGGGTACCGAAGGCTCACCATCTATTCCCTCACCCGGGACAGGACAAAAAAAAAAAAGGACAAAAAAAAGGTCAACGGACGTCACGTCAAAATATAAATAAAATAATTTTTTTAAAGAAATGATAATATTAATCTATACAATTGTTTAAAATAGAATTCTTATATGGAATTCGCCATGCACAAATATAAGAAAAAGGGGAAATAAATTAAATTAAAATTTGAATTTGAAGAAGAAAGTCTGGAACATATCGGAGTGAACGAACACTGCAACCACCCAGCATCCCTGCAACCGGCGCCTTAAGCGAGGGACGCCGTCGCCAAGGTTACGGCGATCGGCGTCCCGGTTGCCGCGGCAGCGGCTGCTGGCGGCGGCGCCCTACATGTGCCGGCTATGACATATGTCAACAGTGAAAAACTGTTATTTACTAACAATTTCGTGTACTTTATCCGTGTTTACCTTAGTTTATTGTAGTGTAGTTTTTTGTGTGTGATTTTTATTGTTTTTATTTTATACTGTAAGTACCCATATTATTCATCTGACGATGTCGCAGGCAGCCGGTCCTGGTACCGATGTAGGATGCCAGTTTAGCGGCGAACCGTCTCTTGTGCAATGCCCACATTGTTCTCAGGCACGTTTCTTCAAAGGCCCGCGAGGTTTGGCAGTTCACATTGGCAGGGCTCACAAGAAGTCCGACCAAGGTGAGCCTCCAGACCCCACCACATTGTCAATGTCGACAATGCAACCCGCATCTACATCTTTATCCGATACCCATCCTTCACTCTCTATTTGGCAAACTTTAAGCAACCTAAAATGCTCATTACCATTAATCAAGCGTATACCACGGGGCGCAAGACCCTCCGTGGCACAGATATTTTCACAACTCATCAACAACGTTTTAAAGGAAAACTCCGTCCGCGCCTGGGAACAATTTTTAGTCTCACCATTCAAAATTCTCCACATCAACCCAGCTACCAACAGAACCATTTCGGCCACCCAAGCTATAAAAGAAAATTGTAACATGTCAATAAATGCAATACCCCATCACCAATTCAAACAAAGAACCCTCCCAGATGTACGCCAAATCGTAGAATCCAAAATTAGTGATGGTGACCTTAAAGGTGCTGCACACATACTTTTCTCAAACGACGTCATCGCCCCCGACTGTCCAGAGACTCTTTCGGCCCTCCTTGATAAACATCCATCTTCTCCAGCTCCCTTATTAGCTCCTTCTACTGACAACTTAAATTCCCTTCAGGCTTTAGAGAAAGATGTTTTGGCAGCAATTATGTCATTCAAGAACGGATCAGCCGGCGGCCTTGATGGACTCACTCCACAGCACCTGAAGGACTTGCTTTGTGGCTCCAATGGAGACGCTGGCAAGACATTGTTGGGTGATATAACTAAATTAGTAAATTTTATTTTACAAAATACTGTTCATCCGGATATCCGTGACATTCTTTTTGGGGCCAATCTTTGTGCTCTCAAAAAGAAGGATGGAGGTATAAGGCCCATTGCCGTTGGCAGTACTTTACGCAGAATAGTCTCCAAAGTATGCTGCAAGCACATCCTCCCAGATCTTGTTGAAAAATTTCAACCAATTCAGTTAGGTTTTGGGTCAAGGGGAGGATGTGAAGCAGCAGTACATTCACTACGCACTTTCCTCCACGGCAATGGGGGTGATGTTGTTTTGAAGATGGATGTTAAGAATGCTTTTAACTCTGTTGACAGAACTGCCATGCTGTCTGAAGTAGAAAATAAAACACCCGAAATTTATAACTACATCCACCAATGCTACGGGGCACCATCCAAATTAATATATCGAAGTCATCTCCTCCACTCAGAGGCAGGCTGTCAACAGGGTGATCCACTCGGACCAGCTTTGTTTAGTCTCACTATCCACCCCATCATTTCGGCCCTCCAGTCAAAATTAAACCTTTGGTATTTGGATGACGGAACTCTAGGAGGTGATGGACTCACCGTCTTAGAAGATCTCAAATTGGTTATTGAATCTTTTAAAATTATTGGCCTAGAACTTAATTTTGGGAAATGTGAATTATATATTTCAGATTCGGTCGACCAAAATTTAAAACTATCAATCGTAGAGCAGTTCCAGGCGATTGCTCCCAATCTAAGGATTCTGGATAAAGGTTCCCTTCGCCTTCTAGGGGCTCCCGTCCTCCAGGAATCCATACCCTTTTTCATCAAAGAGCAAACGTCGAAATTCTCCGCCTTTTCTGATCGTCTTATCAAAATTAACTCCCATATGGCATTTCATTTGATGCGTTTCTGCCTTTTTGTTCCTAAACTAATGTATGCACTAAGATGTGGACCATTCTGGAAATTTTCTGAAGACCTTAGAACAATGGATAGCGAGATTAAAAAAGTTGTCATACAAATTCTAAATTGTCCAATGACCGACCGATCCTGGACCCAAGCATCTCTTCCGATACGATTTGGAGGCTTAGGCATCAGAAACATTTCAAGCGTTGCACTCCCGGCTTTCCTGTCTTCGACCCACAGTACGTCTGGACTCTTCACTAAAATCATTCGACCCTCCCTTGGGGACGTCCAGATTGACTGTTGCGCCGATGCCAGGGTGGCTTGGTCTGCAGCTTGTCCGAGTGAAAGCTTTCCTCTAAATCCCAAATCCCAAAGGCAATGGGACGAGCCGCTCTGCGAAATAGCTCACTTTAATCTAATCCAAACAAGTGAAGCTAGCGCAGAAAAGGCCCGTCTCCTTGCCGTCTCTGAACATGAGTCGGGGTACTGGCTCCAGGCACTACCATCTGCCAACATCGGTACTATGCTCGACAACATTTCATTTTCATTAGCTGCCAGCCTGCGACTTGGCTGCAAAACGAATGAGCCCCATCGCTGTGTCTGCGGGGAAGACGTCGACCAATTTGGTCACCATGGCCTCTCTTGTCGCCGCAGTGCGGGTCGCCTATCCCGACATTCCACTTTGAATGACGTCATTCGTAGGGCTTTTGTCACCGTCAACGTGCCAGCAACTCTAGAACCGATTGGTATTGCACGAGACGATGGCAAAAGACCTGACGGGATGACGTTAATTCCCTGGAGTGTCGGGAAGCCCCTTGTGTGGGACGCGACCTGCGTGGACACACTTGCTCGCTGCCACTTAAACTCGACATCGAAGCAAGCAGGGGCGGCGGCAGTGTGTGCAGAAAACCTCAAGCGGCGGAAATATGCAGATATCAGTCATAATTGTATATTTCTGCCGTTTGGGGTTGAGACTTTGGGGCCATGGGGGCCAAATGCGAAGGTCCTTTTTAAGGATCTTTCAAAACGCCTGGTTGACGTCTCTGGTGACCGTCGAGCTGGTTCTTACCTCGGTCAGAGGATTAGCTTAGCGATCCAGCGAGGTAACGCAGCCAGCTTACTGGGCACCATTCCCGCAGACACTAATTTAAATTCCGTGTTTTATTTATAATTTTTATTTTTATTATATTTTTCCTTTTTCATTGTTAGCAATAAGTTACTCAAATGTTATATTTCATGTACATAAATAAATACAAAGGACAAAATAGAAAAAAAAAAAAAAGGCTAAGTTAGTTATATGTTTATAAACATTTATAGGTGAAGATTTGTTATTAGCATTTAATTACATATAAGATCATTATACTTGTTCACTTGCTGTAAATCTTCCTAATAAAATAAAATAAATAAATAAATAATTAATCTGTAGTTTGTCGAAATTATTCACGGGCCCTACTTGTATTGATATATGCAAGTAAACAATTCCTAACCCGTAAGTGAATTCGTTCTAAGTACACAACAGTCCGGGGTTTGCTTACGTATTCATTGAACGACTTACCATCGAGTGTAATAAATAAAGGGGAAGAGTTAAAGTATCTGAAAAACTGCTCCATAGGGGGTAATTGGGTCCCTTAGTCTGAATTTGTGACGGTAATAGCGTCGTTCAGTTAAGTGATTGCCGTGTGAACGGGTTGTAGAGGAATAATTGAGTACGTACATTCACTCACAATATTAAATAGTAATTTTAAAGGTATTTCCTTGCTTTATTCACTTTACGTACTGACTTTTATTTGACCCCTCCTTTTGTAAATACTTTAATGTATTTAATGTTGCTTTTCACCACGAGATGGGGCTGTATTTCTTTAGATCGCGCTGTTGAAATTTTCTCTCATCTATATATATAAAAGAAAGTCGTATTAGTTACACTATTTATAACTCAGCAACGGCTGAATCGATTTGGCTGAAAAATAGTGGGGAGGTATCTTGGAGCCAGGAGAAGGACATAGGATACTATATCCCGAACTATAGATACAGATAAATAAAAATGAAGTGTCTGTTAGTAATTTCAAATTAACAGCTTTACTTAATGCATTTGAAAGTATATAATGTAAGTACATAAATAAACAAATTCTTAACATTTTCTCTGTACGTCTGTTTGTATGTTTGTTTGATCAGAGTTTACTCAGGAACATCTGGAACGATTTCTACGGGACTTTCACTGAGACGCCTGTATTCACTTTTCACCGAAGATGATTAAGTGCCAACGTGATAGATGGTGAGTCTATCGCCGTCTCAGGCACTATACATACGTCTTTGAATTACTTCTCAGAAATTTGCAGGTTTCCTCACGATGTTTTCCTTCACCGTAAAGCACGTGGTGTGAAATCACTGAACATAAGTTTTTCAGAAAAACTCATTGGTACAGGCCCCGCTGGGTTTCGAGCTTGCGTCGCTTGCGTAGCAGGCGACTGCTCAAACAACGAGGCCACCACGGCTCATTATAATAATATAATATACTTCATAGCACACACAAAGTGGCTACGCTTCATGGCTACGTATCGTAGCTGTTTGCTACGCATGTGCTACGAAAGTGCTACGATAATTTCCAGCGAGTTCGGAAAATTCTTGGTATGAAGCCAGAATTAAAATAATATTTCTTAGAAAGCAAAACAGGGAATTTCAACATGCAGACGCTGATAAAAAATGTAGTTATGTGCTGAGCTTTCAGAGTAGTCAGGCAATTTTAAATTTTAAACGGCAAATCCCGTTGGACTATTATTGTATTTTATAAAATGTTACATACATTGAGGAGAAGGAGCACAGTTAATAGCGCATATCATTCGATCAGCGAAGTTAAGCAACCCTAACGGTAGCCAGTAGCTGGTTGGGTGACTGCCCGAGTTCCCTCCGTGCCTCGGAGAGCACGTTAAGCCGTCCGTCCCGGTTGCCAATTTATTATCTTTGGCAACCGTTACAGGTCAGTCGGAGGCATAAAATAGTCTGACAACTGGTTTAACCCAGATCACAGATTTTCCTCGTTGAAGGGGTTTCGAAGGTCAGATGGCAATCGCTTAGTATAAAAATCATGTGATCAGCCGCATCGCATTGAATCAAGTGCCAACCCCAATAATGTATAGGATAAGGCCAGGAAGATGATGGTGTTACATACATACATACATACATATGCTCACGCCTGTATTACCCGGAGGGGTAAGCTGACGTGTTGTAACAACAACATCCACTTTTTCCCGAAGATGATTAAGTCCCAACGTGATAGAGGGAGAGTCCATCGCCGTTTCAGGCATTATACATACGTCTTTGAATTTCTTCTCAGACATATGCAGGTTTCCTCACGATATTTTCCTTCACCGTCAAGCAAGTGGCGTGAAATTACTGCACATAAGTTTTTAGAAAAATTCATTGGTACATCAACCTCAACAATGTAACAGATAAAGCCCGGGAGATGATGATCATGTCCTCTTAAAAATCCCAAGTAAACTTCGGAACTCGATTGAATAAATAATAATACACTTACCGTACCCTATAGGTGTATATTCGGGGTACATTAAACTTTTCCGACCTAAAAAAGGAAGTTAAAACTCAACAAAGGCCAATTTGCACATGCCTACAAACTTCACCGACATCGGAAGGACGGGGAACAGAGAATACGGAACTTTACACTTAGAACTGTCCTATTGTCCTTTTAATATGCAAACGTTGTCAACTTTCTAGTTCAAGAGCTGGGAAAGTGAATATTTATCGTGTATGAATATGTATGAAATGGGTTAAATTAAATGCAATGGTAGATTCATTTAATGGAAATAGAAAAATGTTAAAGGTGACGAACCTCTTCAACTTTATATCTTCTTATCGAAATATTTAACTCAAAGGTGATCTATCAACGCA
The DNA here is from genome assembly GCA_929442735.1 of Watsonalla binaria. Classification (NCBI taxonomy): domain Eukaryota; kingdom Metazoa; phylum Arthropoda; class Insecta; order Lepidoptera; family Drepanidae; genus Watsonalla; species Watsonalla binaria. Next base: position 9,248,035 of record OV838932.1, read on the forward strand.
CAGCCCAAACCACTGGACGGATCGGGCTGAAATTTAGCATGCAGAGAGATGTGACGCATCCGTTAAGAAAGAATTTTGATTAATTCTACCCCCATGGGGATAAAATAGAGGATGAAAGTTTATGGATTGGTATCAATATGGTATGCTAACCGCGGTCCCCGGGGTTTCATCCGTTATATGTTTATAACTAGCTGTTTCCCGCGGTTTCACCCACGTATACTTAATTTTACGCGGAACACGAATTTTTGATTAATAGTAAGCCTAAGTTACTCCTTGTAACATTAGCTGTACGCCAGTGAAAGTCCTTAATGTTATTCACTGTCCAAGTGGCATTGCGATTAATGCAAAATTTTGTTTTCTTGAATTTCCATTTAATTCAATATTAAAGCAGCAGAAAAAAATATTATTGCAAGGCCAGATCATTAATAAAAAATATCTAAACATAAATAAAATTGAAGTGTCTGTTTGTAATTTCAAAATAACAGCTTTTCATTGAATGGATATTAAAGTATTGCCATAATTTTTATATAAAATAAAATTTTCAATTCATTGACTGGCGGACCGTTTTAAACGGGATTTTCACTGGTAGATAGCTGATGAAGTGATGGTATGAAGTAATTTAAGCTACTGACAAGCGGGCTGGGGCTTTTCTCGCTCAGAGAATCAGCATTACTATTCAACGTGGCAATGCTGCCAGCCTTCTTGGCACGATTCCGAGAGACACCGATTTGGGCCAAGTTTTCTACTTGTAATTAGTTTTTAGTACTGTTCCTTGTATATTATTTAGCTACTGTTATTTAATAATATGTAAATGAAAAAAATCCAGCTATAAAATAAAGTCTACGCGGGTGAAATCGCGGGTCACAGCTAGTAACAAATATATCAAGAGTACTAACTTATTGAAGTAAATTTAAAATTTTTGTATTTGTATTATCCGTGGGCTTGTACACAAATTTTTTTAAGGTCATCTCTCTGACTATTTCTATTCTTGTGTATCGCATTCATAAATCCTATGAAAGGGTAACGTACTAAGGAAGTCGAGAGCCGTATTTTAAATATTAATAGCCACGTAAAAAAATGACTACTAGAACGTTAGCTTGACGTATCGTTTCGATATGAATACAAAATGGTTTCCACCATTAGGATACAATAAGATTTCTCTTCATTATTTTTTATCTTCATCTCTTACACATTTTTAGCACTACATACATACATAGGCTCGTGCCTGTATTCCCCAAGGGGTAGGCAGAGGTGTAGTAACAACACCCACTTTCCACCGAAGATTTTTAAGTACCAACGTGTTAGATGGTGAGTCTACTGCCGTCTCATGTACTTCTCAGACATATGCAGGTTTATTCAGGATGTTTTCCTTCACCGTAAAGCACGTGGTGTGAAATCACTGTACATAAGTTTTGAGAATAACTCATTGGCACAGGCCCCGCTGGGATTCGAACTTGCGTCGCTATAGTAGCCGGCGACTGCTTAACCCCCAAGGCCACCACGGCTCTTATTAGTTTCCATATGGTTTCCACTAACATATTGAAGATGAAATCTGGTGAGTTTTGGGCTAAAAAAAGAATAGATTTTATAATAAAATAAAAGAGTAGGTACGGAAGTCCACCTTTTGTATTATTCAAATCTTTACCGAAAGGGAGGTGAGAGCGCAGATGCTAGTTAATAATAAAGTTTGTTTTATTGTTAACTACGTAATGAGTTATATATTACCAACGAAAACGGTTTTTATAACGCAATAATTACGTCCTAATAATGATTTTTATTACAGAAACATAGCTTATATTTTCAACGTGAATTATAAATGAAACGTGATTGACAGTAGACTTTTCATAATTAATATACATTAAAGTTCGGATTTAATTGAAATTTTTGACATAGTTATTTAGAAATAATTATTTATGCGCTGTTAATTGACCCGTCAATATATTATGTTGATGAAGCGAAAGAAGTATGTTAGCGTTGTAGCATGTAGAAAACGTTGATGTCTGCCTACCCCCATGAGATACACACAGGCGTGAGCATATGTGTGCATATATTAAGTTTATTTGTGTATATTGCATTCCTCAAACATATAATGTATGCTGCCAGTATCTTCGGAACCTTGTCCTCGGGACTCTTTTTAATAATATATTTTAGTGAAAGAGAGCCGTGGTGGCCTCGGGGTTAGAGCAGTCGCCTGCTACGCAAGCGACGCAAGTTCGAATCCTAGCGGGGCCTGTACCAATGAGTTTTTCTAAAAAAAAACTTACGTACAGTGATTTTACACCACGTGCTTTACGGTGAAGGAAAACATCGTGAGGAAACCTGCATATGTCTGAGAAGTAATTCAAAGACGTATGTATAGTGCCTGAGACGGCGATAGACTCACCATCTGTCACGTTGGCACTTAATCAAATTCGGTGAGAAGTGGGTGTTGTGATTACAACACCTCTGCCTACCCCTTCGGGGAATACAGGTGTGAGCATATGTATGTATGTATATTTTAGTGATCAGATTATATTTTTAAGGTTTGTTATTATTTATGTTATATGAAATTGTTTCAAATAAAAAAATTACCTTATTAAATCGCACCCTCAGAACGATAGGGGCACAATTCAAAACATATTTTTTTTGGAAATCGCAATCGGCATGTTTTAATTTATAACTTTGCCTAAGTTATAAATTAAAACATGCCGATTGTAATCATTTCACCAGTTTTGAATACATTGTATTTTATATTTTTAAAGTATAGTTTAGGTTGTGCATTGTTGATAAGTGTTAAAAAAATCATTTTGAAGACCGTCTTTCCCAACATAATTATTTTCGTACATTTTTGAGTTAAGCCCCTTTTGAGGGTGCGAAATATTTAGGTATTCGGTTATAGATGGTCATCTCAAGCTACATAAATATTCGTAGTACTTATTTTATATATACTTTTGTGCACTGGAACTGTGTCCAAGGGCTGATATATATTTTTTATGATTTATATTGTATTACTCAAAGCTGTATTTTAAAGAAAAAAAACGTAATTACTGAGTTTCTTGCCAGGTTCTTCTCAGTAAAAGCAACCTTCCGAACCTGGCGGTAGCATGTGTAATCGTGTCTTTCTGACGATTTGAAAGTACTTTGTAAAAAGTCTAATCGAATGAAGATATTTTGAATTTTGATGTGTCCAGCTGTTTCACCCGCGTAGTAATCTGGGGAAATTATAAGAACTCTCGAAAAGACATATTTTCGAATTCGGAATGTTTAACTAAATTAGTAACTGTCAATGAGTCAGGTTACATAAGGTCCTCATGCTTCAAAACCTGTAGACACCAGACAGAGCCTGTAGGCTTACATAATACTTTGTGTAAGCCTACCGGCTCTGCGAATGTTACTACATTCGCCCGTACTTAGCGTGTGGATAATGTTACTTTGTCTCCGTGCCCTGTAACATTACCCTCACGCTTCGCTAGTTTAAACTATACAAAATGTACGGGATAGACATATGTCACGTGACTGACTTATATTATTTCCATATATTTTTGTCGTTTCTATTGCATAAGCGAAATAATGTTACGTTGTCTAAGCCTATTGGCATCAGCCTTGAACCAGTTAAATTCCAGAGGAAAACAACTTTAAACTTTTTGCAACATAACCGTATTAGAACGTACGCTTTTAAAAGCATTACTGCATCGTTTATGCAAAGGAAATGTATTTTTAAATGAGCGCCTGGCAACATTTCCTCGAATTCAGCTCGTGCACTACTTAGCGCTATCTCGAGTGACTAGTTCACTAATGCTTCTGCACGGAGCAGATATCACCAGTTATGCTAAAGGGGACTTAATACACAACAACTTTGACAACATATTCCACCCCCAGAACGACCTCAAAATCAAATGTTTTTAGAAATTGTAATATATAATAGTCCGGCCAGATTCATATTGATAGTAATCATTTAACTAGTTTTGAGTAAAATTAAACTTCTTTTATATTACTATAGTAAAGTCTTGGTTGTGTTCTGTCGTAATATAAAAAAAAATATTCTAATTTCTGAAAATCTTAAATAGTACTTACTTTTTTTAGGTCTATCTTAATTCCTTTTCGCAAAAATTAGAATTGAGCCCCTAACGTTCTGAGGGTGCGATATATCTCTATCTTTTGGATGATGGAAGTTTCTTGCGGTGCCTCTCCACTAATGGTGGTTGGCCGTCAGTTCCGCAAATTGTCCTTATTTTTTGCAAGCTTAAACAATTCTTCGACGCTGTTTATCCCAGTCCATTGCCTTAGGTTTCGGAGCCATGACAACTTCCTCCTTCCGACTCGCCTTCTCCCCTCAATTTTTTCCATCATTATACTCTGGAGAAGGTTGTTGTTAATCCTCCGACGAGTATTATGGGTATAAAATAAAAGTGGACTGTATTAATATGAAACTGGTTCTATTTCGCCAAACAAAATTATAAGGGAGAGGTGTCGTCCGTCGCGGGCGGAGTCCGAAAGCGAGTGTGTGAGGTGGGGCCCGCTGCGCCGGCGCCGGTCGCTCTGCATGTCCCCCCGGCCCCGCACAAGAGCAGTGTTTTGCTTACGATGGTAAAAGGATACCTACTACGAAGTAGGTACGCAGTACCACCATGCTGGCATCTTTTCGCCACGACTCACGATCTCTTGCGCATATCATTCGATCAGTGAAGTTAAGCAACCCAAAACCAAGCCTGTAGTTGGACAGGTGACCGCCAGAGTTCTCTCTGTGCCTCGAATAGCACGTCAAGCCGTCGATCCCGGTTGCTAGTTTATCTTTTGTTATCGATACAGGTCAGTCGGAGGCCTAAGAGAGTCTGACAACTGGTTTGTTCATGGAATTTTGGTATTTTTGGTACTATGCATATGCTCATGCCTGTGTTCCTCAAAGAGGTAGGCAGATACCCACTTTTCTTGATTAAGTGCCAACAGGACAGATGGGGAGAAAAGTTTTTTGAAGTAACCAGACGTACTTGTGAGACGAAATTCAATTACGTTAATACAGTGATCGCAAAAGTTGGAAAGAATTACCATTTACATCTAGAATATTAGTTTAGACAATAATATCAAAGCCGATGAAAATTGAACCCAATTAATATGCATAATAGGATCACTTTCCGTTAGACTCGGGGCGTTACGGATAACTACATTTTAATAAAAATCATTGGATACCTTTGAAGTATTCGCGTGGCCTAAATACTGTTTTAAAAGCAGACTGATCGGTTAATTGCTTTAATGATACTTAATAGGGCCCAATACCGTAGCGAAATTACTCCTTCTATTAATCTGTGCTTTTTCTGCGGTAACCAGACCTGCAGCGTTATTCACTAAAGTTTCTCAGCGTCCAGTATCGGTTATAAAAAAACGATATAGAACCTTATCCTCTAAGTATTATGTATCAATATCCTATGTTTGAAACCAACGCTCATGCGTTGATTTCTTCAGCTCAATCGCTGAGAAACTTTAGTGAATAACGCGGCTGGATTTAAATGCCTGTTACGCTAATCTAAAGACAGAATTATATTAGGCATTTATCAATTTTACAGTAAAAGTTATAATTAATATGATTTATTCAGCATAGGCCCTGGTACAGTTGCCGTCACGAGTAAAGAGCGCTCGGCGAAAAAAGTGGTGATATAATATATATTATTTTTAGTAATTCAAGCTTGTGGTGTGACATACCTTCAGAGTAGTAGGTGTAAAAGAGTAATTGTCGAGTTTCGTGCTTAGTTCTTCTAAAAGCAACCTTCCGAACCCGGTGGTAATATTTATAATCAGTACCTGGTTGACCGAGCTGTGCTCGGTTTCTTCTTCACACAAAAAACAAGGAAAAAAAGGAAAAAAAAAACTGGTGATCGTCAAGTCTCGAACCGGGGTACTCTTGTTTCGTTATCGCCCCGTATGCCTGAAACCCTCACCTTTGTGCTACCATAACTTGACAGATGTCGGCGAAGTTTGCTGTCGTATTGTAATGAGTTTTTCAGTGTCTGAAAATATGGTCTAAATGATGTTTTCCATAAATGAATTCTAGCTAGATCTATTTTTCGCCCCTGAAACCACCTACATGCAAAATTTCATGAAAATCGTTGGAGCCGTTTCCGAGACTCCGATTATATATACAAGAAATGCTCGTTTAAAGATATAAGATTAATGTCCTTCTGACGATTTAAAAGTACTTTTGTAAGAAGTCTAATTGAATAAAGATATTTTAAACTTGAATTTGAACTTAACTTCGAGATGGCTAAAATGTAGGGAAAATAATATACGCCTTGCAATGCAAAAGCATTCCATTCATATCATGCAGGTTATAAAGCTATGCTTTAAAACACACCACTATTTAGTTACCCGAAACATTTACATAGGACTTTGAGAGTAGCTCGTTAGCTTACAGCAGCAAGTGTGTGTTGTCGTCTAAAGTAAACAGGTGGCTCCAGTACATAAGTTCAAAGCTAGTACAACTTACCTGCGTAATAACAATGTGTATTACGTTTCGAATTGCTACGACGCACGTGCATGAACGATGGCGAATATCGTTAACGGGAGCTTATTTTCTCCACGACTTTTCTATCCACTCACAAAAATTACCTGACAGTTCGATCATATAGATATAAATAACTCTTGTATTGGGGATTTTAACCCCCTACAATAAATTAAGTTCTCACTGCTGTTTTCACGTTTTCGTTTATTAGACACGTGAGCGCAGCACCAAACATTACATGACATAATTCCAGAAGGAAACAAAAAACTTACTATGAAAATACAATAGAATTGACGTCTACATACATAACATAGATGGCACCAGATTGCGTTACATACTCCCCCTCATGATCTAGATAAGTGATCTGACATCAGATCAAACGATCAAGAAAACTCTAGATAAGTGACCTGACATCAGATCAAACGATTGAGAAGACTCTAGATAAGTGACCTCACATCAGATCAAACAATCGAGATGATCTTAGATACGTGACCTGACATCAGATCAAACGATCAAGAAGACTCTAGATAAGTGACCTCACATCAGATCATACGATCGAGAAGACTCTAGATAAGTGACCTCACATCAGATCATACGATCGAGAAGACTCTAGATAAGTGACCTGACATCAGATTCAAAAACCGAGAGGACTATGTAAAACGAACCAAAAATGGAAAAATACTAATTAAAGAAAACATTCCTGTGGGAAATGATAAAACAAATAGCAATGTATGTAAATCCCAAACAAAACACATAAACCAAAACAATAAGCAAAATGATTTGTACACGTGTTTACACTCTTTCAATGATTGATCAATGTGTGTATATGAAAAAAATAAGGACATCGAATTAGGAAACGAGATTTGCTTCTCTTAAAAATCACTGGAGATACATTTTTTTCAGAAGTCCACACAGAAAAAGACGCTATCGGAAAAAAAATAAGTGGTAAAATGTGCGACTGGTATTTAATTCCACTACTAAATATCAATTTTCGAAATATATAGTCCTATATTGATGTCACCGACAGACCTCGCATAGTCGCAAACTAACGTCGTTTTGTGGGTTAAAAAAATACAGGTTAAAAAGACAACGGCTACAGCTCACCGCACAGCGCTTCGATTGCAACTGACAGTATACAGGGCTGTCACTCTTTAGGCGCACTTTTTTGTCACAGAGCATCAGTTGCTGGTAAATCAACTAAATTATATATACAAGGAACAGTATTTAAAATTAATTACAAGTAGAAAACTGGGCCCAAGTCGGTGTCTCTCGGGATCGTGCCAAGAAGGCTGGCATTGCCACGTGCTGATTCTCTGAGCGAGAAACCCCCAGCCAGCTATCAACTTAAATATAAAATAAAAATTCCTTAATATGATTGAATTCGTTCGTTGTGGTAAAGTGTAGTTCTTACAGTTTACTAAAGGTTAGATGCTTATTTCTGATGTAAAATTTAATTCAAAATTTATAATGTCCCTAATCTATAAACCTGCGAAAAACTCTAACCTGTGAAAATAAAATAAAAATGATAAGGATTTTTGAACTGATGTGTGCACGTAATAAGATTTTTCTCTGTATATCAAGAACCATGGGTAAACATACATGATCTGTTTTATCTTTTTTTATTTCCCTGTAAATTGCTCAGGGGCATTAAACTCCGATCGGATGGGTATTATGCGGATTATTCCTATTTTAAGCGGATCAAAACGATGAAAATATTTACATGATTTATTTCTGTTCTCTTACGTTCGGTTTTTCTCCTTTCGTTTTGATCTGAATAATGTTTCGTTACTTCGATATAGTCTGTGTAGAATTATTTACAGAAAGTTATGTAAAAGAAAGGTAATCATTTGTACAGAAAAGCGTTGTTAAATTAAGTCATATTCATCAATTAAATATCCGAAAAGAATTTTCACGCAATAAAATTAAAAAAGTATTGTATGTTTTTGGTTTTTTTTAACCAACTTAAAAAAGGAGGAGGTTCTCAATTCGCCTGTTTTTTTTATGTTTGTGGCGTCCGAATTTTCGACAAAAAAGCGTACACTCCTTCTAGTGGTAAGCGGCCACTGCGGGCATATGAACGTGATGAACACTACAGTGATACTACGGCATTTCCCCCCCCTTATAAATGGAAACGCTGTGCCAACGTAATAAACGATAAAAAAGAGTCCCACCATACGCTAGCACAGCGCCTCCCCTCCTCCCCCTCCCCCCATAGAGCATTGGCTACCTTACTCACCACAGGAACACATCACTACTCAAAAATAGCATTATTTGGCATCGATATTCAGAAAGTGAAGGTACAATCCTCAGGATGAGCCGTGGTGGCTGTGGGGTTTGAGCAGTCGCCTGCTAAGCAAGCGACGCAAGTTCGAATCCCAGCTGGGCTTGTATCATGAGTTTTCCTAAATCTCATCAGTTGCAGCGATTTCACACCACGCGCTGAACAGTGAAGGCAATCATAGTGAGAAAACCTGCATATATCTGAGAAGTAATTCAAAAGACGTATGTATAGTGCTTGAGACGGTACTTAATCATCTCTCAAACAACAGCTCTGCCTACGAAACTAACTAACAGGCGTGAGCATGTATGTATGTATGTACAAACCCCAGTCGGGAAGCTACTAATATCTAAAGGGAAGGCCCGTTATGAGCCTATTATTAGACTATATTATTTTGCAAGTGAAGCTTACCATCTGTATGTATCATAGTATGTTTGATCCTAGAGCGTTGGAAAAGCAAGATTTACCTACTTACTTGAATTTAGCTCTAAGCTTTCGCAATAGAGCGCTGCACGCGCAAAATTAATGAATTTCCCTCTGAGACGTTGAAATCTGTTCTAAAAAGCCAAGCTTTCCCTTCTGACAATGGCTTTCTTATAAGCTTAGAAAAAATAAGTACAACGTTTGAATGGCCTCAGTACGAATCGAAAGATTTTTTGTGGATTTTATTAAATAATCCAAAAGGGATTTTTTGGGCCTAGATTTTTATTAGAAAAGTACCTATGTTCACAAAATAAATTTGCTCATACCATCCAAGAATGGTCCTCGAAAACAGAGGTGTTGTTGTTACAACACCTCTGTTTTCACCGAATATGACACATTTCACCGAATATGATTAAGTGCCAACGTGACAAAGGGTGAGTCCATCGCCGTCTCAGGGACTATACATACTTCGTCTGGGATTCAAACTTGCGTCCCTTGCGTAGCAGGCGACTGCTCAAACCCGAGGCCACCATGGCTCTCGTACTTTCATACACACGTTAATGCCTGTATTGCTCGAAAGGGTAGACAGACACGTGTGTATAGCACACGAAAATGTTGCCAGTTATATTTTAGTCACACGAGCCAACTCACCCTGGGTTGCTAGTGGTAAAATAAAAGGGAAACGTGCCAGTAAATTTATACAGTTTTCCACTCCATTTGTCATGCAACACGTAACATTTGGCTTAAAAGAGTTAACTTTACTCGCAGCTAATCCATTTTACACTGCGGTGCGACGGGTGGGTGGGGTGCTTGCGTCACTTGATATCGTCCGGATATTTCTGACCGGATATATCCGACATTTAGTACCGGCGCCCTAAAAAGGTTTTGGTAAAAATTTACGGATAAATAAAGCATCCCCTCAATCAAATGCCACAGGAAATGAAATTACAGAATACGATATTTTTTCAGATATTTCCTTCTCACGAAGGTAAAATGACGGCGCGTAGGCAGAAATCTATCTTTGTACGTACAACATTTTAAGACCTTACTAACATACTTATATTCAATTTAATTCAATTCAAATATAATTTAAAATCATTCCAGCCGTTTCAGAGACTGCACCAACAGACATTTAGCTAAGAGCTGTTAATTTGGAATAACAAACGAAAGTTTTTTCTTTTGTTTTAGTTCGAATACTAATGCATACTTATACGGACGGACACAACATCCGATAAGGAAGGTGAAGACATAGTTGTGTTCACCACATTACGTTCACCTTCATTTGAGATCGTTGTAACCGTAGCCTATAGCTTCTCAGGCAATTTGTAACCGTAGCCTATAGCTTCTCAGGCAAGGTCAGAGACTCTGCTCTAGCCTAAAATTGTCTAATAGTGATCTCAAGAGTATTTTTGATTTTACTTTAGCTCATTAAATGGAACGTGAAATTTTAATGATATGCTCCAGTTACCAATCTGATAGCCGGAAATAAGTTGAAAGATTTGAGGAAAAAATAACAATTTTTTACTCAAATCATCTCATTCATCTCAAGCCCTTCATTTTTCATCGAAGATGATTAGTGAAATCGTGACAGACATTGTGTTTAGAGGTATAAAACGATTGAAGGAATTTAATAATACTAGGGTTCACATCCAAATGTTTATTACAACGTTGCGGCAAAGAAGAAGACAGATGTATTTATTTAACGCGATATAACTCTCAATAGCGCGATCGATTTTACTACTCACGCCATCTATTTACAAAGAGTGAAACTAATACATAAGGTAAGGACACCTATGTTGGACACTGGGTACTAATGCAGACCCTTGGCTGCTTGGAGGATATTACAGATCCATATATGCTCACGCCTGTATTCCCCGAAGGGGTAGGCAGAGGAGCTGTAATAACAACGCCCACTTTTCAACGAAGATGATTAAGTGCCAACGTGACAGATGACGAGCCTATCGCCGTCTCAGGCACTGTACATACATCTTTGAATTACATAAGTTTTTAGAAAAACTTATTGGGATAGGCCCCCCTGGGATTCATTTTTGCGTCGCTTGTTAGCAGGCGACTGCTTAAACCCCGCGGCCACCACGGAAATTACAAATGGAAAAAAACAGAATAACACTTTGCCAGACCCGCGGATCGACCCCGGGATCTTGCGTTAGTATTCTAAACACTTGACCAACGAGGCAGTTAGTTGTAGCACAAAGTAGTAATGAATTTACCTAACCCAGTTAAAGAAATATTTAGTTTTACGTTCTGAGTTACATATGTCATCACCTTAACGTGAGTTAACAACCGACAAACAACAATAACAGTCCTGTGTCTACAAACCGGATAAAAGCTGGTACCCGGTTTGGTCATTAATTATTTTTAACCGGTTTTCAACTCTCTTGTACTCGGCTTTATAATGTCATGATAGACTTTTCTGTATTATATCAGGTGTTTTGATGAGGGAGAACTTGAAATTAAAATATGTGTATATTAATAATTATGTTATTATAAGCCCGGAGTCTGGATTACTGTTTGGGAACAGGGACCTGTAGACAATGTAACATTATCCGGGAATGCTATGTGTCACGGGAATGCTATGTGCCACGTGAGTGATTTACGTCATTTCCATAATTTTTTATAGGATCTATTAGCGCAAGTCTAGGCCTGCAGGCTCGCCAAGGCAGGCGAAATATGAGTGCACTATAAGAATACCCTTGCCTACCCTTTCGGAGAATACAGGCACATAAAATACCAATGGGTGACTTAATACCCAATTTGGTAGATTACAGAGTTATTGTTAATTAATTCATCAAGTGTCAAGTTTTCAAATACATATTATATTACATAACTAGCTGTGCCTTGCGGTCAGCGTAGAGTTTATTTCATGGGTGAACCCAAATTTTTTTTAATAAAAGTAACCTATGTTACTCCTTGTAAAATTTGCTATCTGCCAATGAAAGTCCCGTTCAAATCGGTCCATCCGATTCGGAGATTAGCCGGAACTAACACACAGACGGAGATTTTTAAAATAAATAAGTTTTTCACCTCAATACCGTATATACTTTTATATGCATTTAGTAAAAAGGTATTAATTTTAAAATTACATAGAGATACTTCAATTTTATTTATCTGTATAAATAGATATAACATAAAGTTAAATGTATAAGTAGTATAAAGAGGAAATATTTGATTTTTTTTTGTTTGATTACTACTTGACTGATTAGGAAAATTCTTTCAACAATTTATAGCTACATTATCAGCGAGGAACATAGGTTATATTTTATCCCCGTACTCCCACAGGGACAGAAACTACGCGGGTGAAACCGTATGACGTCCGCTAGTAATGCATACAATTATTTGATTCGATAGAATTTTTGAGATCGGGCTGGATCCGTTTCAATACAAACAAACTGTTTGGGGGGATCAAAGTGACTCGAATATTGCAGGAACTAAATAAAACTAGAGTTTACATAGGGTTGTTATAATGCTATGACAAAGAAGAGATAAAATAGTTTTTTTTAATGATATGGTCTCTCGCAGTTGGTAGGTTGGAGTTTCTACTAAAGGTCGAGACCCAAGGGCCTCCAGCCGAGCTTAAACTTAAAAACTAAGCAACACAGCTAAGGGCACTCCGGTGCGGGGCTCGGACCTCGGCTTAGGGCGTTGCTGGGGGACGAGCTAGGGAGCTGGATCTGAGTGGTATAGATAAAACAGTATAATGGTCGACGTATTCATGAAACGCAATACAAAACTTCAATGGCGCGACCTATTTTACTACTTACGCCATCTATTTAAAAAGAATTAAACTTTAACATACAAAACGATTCGAACACAAACAAACAATCAAATACGCCCTCTTTATTATATGAGTCTAGATTCCTGAACCTTTTTTTTTAAACTAATCCTGGACTTTAGTAACAAAAAGAAACGCTGCAAAAAATGAGACTCAATTTATCACTTCCCAATCATTTATTTTGTGTATGACAGATTAATGGCACATTAATTTAAAGTGATAATGTTGGAGCGATTCCATTATAGGAGGGTCATCAATTTGAATCATTTTTTAATACTACAAAGATGGCACACGAGCATACAGTCCGCCTGATGGTAAGCGGTTACTTATCACCTGAGTAATCACCCTGACCTTATCACATACATTGTTGGGGTCGGCACATGGTTCAACTCGATGCGGCGTACACCTGATTTATATACGAAACGACTGCCATTTAACCTTCGCAACTCTGTGGTCTTGGGTTAAACCAGTGGTCAGACTTTTCAATTCACTTCCATAGGATGTGCTGAATGCCGGCTTCATCATCTCCCTGGCCTTATCACATACATTGTTGAGGTCGGCACTTGATTCAACCCGATTTCACCTGATTTTATACGAAGCGACTGCCATCTGACCTTCGCAACCCCTTTTACGAGGAAAATCTGATCTGGGTTAAACCAGTTGTCAGACTATTTTAGGCCTCCAACTGACCTGTAACGATTGCCAATTGCAAGTTCGAATCTCAGCGTGGCCAATGAGTTTTTCTACAAGCTTATGTACGGTGATTTAACACTACGTGCTTTACGGTAAAGGAAAACATCATGAGGAAACCTGCATATGTCTGAGAAGTGATTCAAAGACGTCTGTACAGTGAGACGGCGATAGACTCACCTGTCACTTTGATACTTAATCATCTTTGGTAAAAAGTGGGTGTTGTTATTGCAACATATCTGCCTACCCCTACGGGGAATACAGGCATTGGACGCTATTGTACGCTTATAAGCTGCAGTAGATGCTTGTTTGCAACCTTCATTTCAGTGTTAGATAGCCCATTTGTCGAGGAAGGCTTAATAAGGCCAATAAAGTAAACCACGCGAACGAAATCACGGCCAGAAGCTAGTACTGTTATAACTTATAAGTACAGTGTAATTGAAATAAAACTAAATAAAGTCAGTTTCAACGTGTCTGATATTTTGCAGCGCCATTCACCAAGATAAATATATCTCCCTTAAATGAAAATACTATGTGAAAATGATTTCTAAAACAAGCATTAATTTGCAATGAAGTACCAGATGTAGGGAGTCCCTAAAAATAATAAGGACGGAAGCCTGCGGGCTCCAACCCAACGGTAACGAGCTTAAATGTACTTTAATATATATGGTTATAAGGTTTTGTTTCTTTTTAATATTTGAATATCTATGAATGGGCGTTATTATACTTTTGTTGCTTTAACCAACAGTGGAGTTACAAGCTAGATCGAAACTCAAATGCTATATTATATTGAAGTAAATACATACATCTATATGCTCACGCCTGTATTCCCCGAAGGGGTAGGCAGAGGTGTTGCAATAACCATACACAATTTTCACCGGATTAAGTACCAACGTGACAGATGGTGAGTCTATCGCCGTCTCAGGTACTATACATACGTTTTTGAATTACTTCACGGATTGCAGGTTACTTCATGATGTTTTCATTCACCGTAAAGCACGTGGTGTGAAATCACTGCACAAAAGTTTTTAGAAAAACTCAATGGTACAGGCCCCGCTGGGATTCGAACTTGCGTCGCTTGCGTAGCAGGCGACTGCTGAAACTCTGTGATCTGGGTTAAACCAGTTGTCAGACTATTTTAGACATCCGACTGACCTGTAACGATTGCCAAAGACGAAAAATTGGCAACCAGGACCGACGGCTTAGCGTGCTCTCCGAGGCACGGAGAGAACTCAGGCGGTCACCCATCCAATTACTGGCTAGGCTTAGGGTTGCTTAGCTTCGCTGATCGAATGATATGCGCAATAGCAGCCGCGCCACGAACTCCTCTGGCATGTCTCATAATATGGCCCAGAAATCCAACCTTTCTCTGTTTGAGGGTTTGTATAATTTGGCGTTCAAGTTCATTGTTTTTAAAAACTCTAAGTTACTCAATCACTCGGAAGCCACGGCCGGCGTTAAAATATTATTATAAGATCCATTACATTGTAAAAAATGTCCCTTGGAGTCTAAAATAGATATTCATTACGGCGAAGGGCGTTTTTTCCTCCAGTGACATGGGTTCTGTGATAATGTCAAGGATGACACTAATTGTCTATAGTATCCATTTGTCCAGAACTACGTGTCAGACGATATCGCTCATAGCTTTGATTAGACTGTGTCCTGCGTTTTCACTTAGAATATTTTTCTTCGTAAATGTTTCTACTCTTGTCGGCATATCCGATGCAATTTCTTCCATTCGTCTCTATCCAGTGCCATCTCTTTGACCTCTCTATATGTCATGACAGACACCTTTTCCGTAACTTGTCTCATGTATGCTAACCAGGGTCTTCGTCTTCCTCTCTTTCCTTCTTCTTTTCGAGTACCTACAGTTGATGTTCGAGTACAAATACACGAGAACCTAAATCGCGCAATAAGAGTATTCGAGCGCTGTAATGCGCTCGAATACTATAATATGTACAAGTATACGACAAGACGTTAAGAGCCGTGGTTGGCCTTGAGGTTTAAATAGTCGCTATGCAAGCGACGCAAGTTCGAATCCCAGCGGGGCCTGTACCAATGAGTTTTTCTAAAAAACTTATGTGCAGTTATTTCACACCACGTGCTTTACGGTGAAAGAAAACATCGTGAGGAAACCTGCATATGTCTGTGAAGTAATTCAAATACGTATGTATAGTGCCTGAGACGGCGATGGACTCACCCTCTGTCACGTTGGCACTTGATCATATTCGGTGAAATGTGGGTATTGTTACAACACCTCTGCTTACCCCTTCGGTGACCCTTCTGAGATGACGTGAGTATATTTTTTTTAAATGTAAGGTACGGACTCTTGTTGGCATATCCGATGCAATTTCTTTCATTCGTCTCTATCCAGTGCCATCTCTTTGACCTCCCTATTCGTGATGACAGACACCCTTTCCTTAATTTGTCTCATGTATGCTGGCTGTATAGGCCTTCGTTTTCCTCTCTGTCCTTTTACTTTTCGAGTACCTTACACAGTACAGTCGAGTACCTTACACAGTACAGTACAGTTGAAGTTAATAAAAGTATTTGAGCGCATTACAGTATACGTGCAAGTATGCGATAAGAGCCGTGGTTGGCCTTGAGGTTTAAATAGTCACCAGTTACGCAAGCGACGCAAGATCGAATCTCAGCGGGGCCTGTACCAATGAGTTTTTCTAAAAAAAGCTTATGTACAGTGATTTCATACCATGTGTTATTACGGTGAAGGAAAGCATCGCGAGGAAACCTGCATATGCCTAAGAAGTAATAGTGTCTGAAGCGGCGATGGACTCACCATCTGTCACGTTGGCACTTAATCATCTTCGGTGAAAAGTGGGTGTAGTGATTACAACACCTCTGCCTACCCCTTCGGGGAATACAGGCGTGAGCATATGTTTATATGTATGTTCAAGTATACAACTAGAACAGTTGGAGCCGCGGTTCCCCCGACATGAAATTCGCCTAGTCGGAAGATCTTCCCTTTGCTGGGGACTTAATATGATTCGAATAATTGACTCTCAATCACATTTCCAAACATTATATTCAAACACATTCAACTCAAATTTGTTAATGCATCAATTCTGTTTGATTGAACTAATTTGCGGGTTTTAAAGGCTTTTATTGAATTAAATCGGAGGCTCTGTTCCGTAATTGTTTTTGTTCAGAGTTTTAGACAACATTGTAAATTGATAATACAATTATCAATTCCGAATGTAATCAGATTGGAAATTGACAAATTATTGTTTATTACAAATTATCAAATTACATGCTTTTGCACCTAGCTAAAATATCGTTACAAATAGGGGCGACATATCTTTCTTTGTCAAGTTTAACTATACATATACTCATGTTTGTATTCCCCGAAACAGTAGGCAGAGGTGTACTTATTGTAAACCCACAATACGCCAATTATATTTATAGATGGATGACGGGTTGTCCACTTCCCTCTATGATGGTTGAGGAGGTCAATGGCTGGCATTCATGTCGTACTTTTGAATAGGTGCTGCTCAAGCGGGCTGGTCATTAAAAGCTACGCATTAAATATAACTGGAAATACTATGTTAAGTAATGTGGTAGAAATAATAGATTTATATAAAAACACTTTTTATATTTTTGCTATCATACATGTTACGAGGATGACATTTTTAATAGGAGTGACAAATTCTAAGTTTTTGACATAGAACATGTAAAATTAAGAATAATATTTTTAACAACTAAAGAAGGTTTGTTTCAGAGATCTTAACATACTAGACTTTTCTTTATGTTAATTATCGACATTTGTGCATTGGAATTGTGTCCATACATTTCTTAAATGATTTATTTTGTATTTTTAAAATTCTATAATATTTTTGAAAAGAACAATGACTGAGTTTTTTTGCCAGGTTCTTCTCAGTAAAATAACCTTCTGAACCTGGCGGTAGCATGTATAGTTTCTGTATAATTATGTCGTTCTGACGACTTGAAAGTCTAATCGAAAAAAGATATTTTTGACTTGACTAAGAGACTAGACAATTCCAGACTCCAGGCTCCTAATAGGAGTTGCATATGCGAAAACACAAGAAAAAATATCAAACGGAGAACTAGCCTAGACCCCGTGTTCTATAGTAAAGTTTTTTGACCGACGGCCATACTAACGAGGCATCAATAAGAATGGTGAAGGAAATCGTGAGGGAAACCTGCGAAGAAAGTCAAACACGTATGTATATCTATAGTACGTATGACGGCAATAGACCCACTATCTGTCATTTTCATATCTTTAATGAAACGTATGTGTTGACTATGAATATTATTTGCCCTCTTACTAAAGATTAGTAAACGTGACTTAGCATGGCGAAATCGTATTTGCGTAGGGGTTTAGAATGCCTAAGGGCATCTTGTAATAAACAACTGAATATTGAGCTTAGAACTAGAATGCTTCAGTGCTACATATGGCCAGTAGTTCTTTATGCCTGTGAAACTTGGACTATCAAAGAGAACATACGCCAAAAACTAGAAGCTCTTGAAATGTGGTTCTACCGCCGTATGCTTCGGATTAGTTGGACCCAGAGGGTAACTAATGAGGAAGTTCTCCGACGCGTCAAAAAATCCAGAGAACTCAGGACAGTCATTAAGAGAAGGAAAGTAGCATATCTCGGACATGTACTACGACATGAGCGCTACAACCTTCTCCAGAATATAATGATGGGAAAAATTGAGGGGAAGAGGCGAGTCGGAAGGAGGAAGTTATCATGGCTCCGAAACCTAAGGCAATGGACTGGGATAAACAGCGTCGAAGATTTGTTTAAGCTTGCAAAAAATAAGGAGAAATTTGCGGAGCTGACGGCCAACCTCCATTAGTGGAGAGGCACCGCAAGAAGAAGAAGGACATCTTAGGAAAATTATTATTAGTTCAACTGAGCCACAAGCATCGAACATAATCCCATAATTTTGTAACGTGCGTAGAGCTCTAAGTAGGGCGTGAGAAATTAATAAAGTGCTCGTAATTGACGCGATGATTGATTGAGTCAACAGCTATTCTTGATTGATGCGGCCTTATTTTTTCCAAGTTCGCCCTTTGCACTTTCATAGGCGACGAGACGACTACGACACGTGACCGTGGCGTAATTACATGACCATACATACATACGTATGCTCACCCGCACGAAAGCCCAAAGGGGTAAGCAGAGATGTTGTAATAACTACGCCCACTTTTCACCGAAGATGATAAGTACATGATAAGAGCCGTGGTGGCTTCGGAGTTAGAGCAGTTACCTGCTACGCAAGCGACGCAAGTTCGAATCCCAGCGGGACCTGTGTCAATGAGTTTTTCTAAAAACTTATGTATAGTGATTTCACACCACGTGCTTTACGGTGAAGGAAAACATCGTGGGGAAACCTGCATATGCCTAAGAAGTAATAGTGTCTGAAGCGGCGATGGACTGCTGTCACGTTGGCACTTAATCATCTTCGGTGAAAAGTGGGTGATTACAACACCTCTGCTTACCCCTTTGGGGACCTTTCTGGGATGACGTGAGCATATATATATGATAATTACATATGTGACCGATGGTGAGTCTATCGCCGTCTCAAGCACTATATATAATTTTCGGACATAATCAGATTTGCAAAGTAGCCTAATGCAGATATGTATTTTTAATTGGATAAGAGAATACTATAAAGTGATTGCTGAAAAATTGTGATAATCATTACCATTATCATAAAACCAAAAAGTCAAATAAATTTAATCTTTACTCACTATTTCTCCATGTTCACCAAGCATAGTATGGCATAGATATATGTTTATGTAATAATGTAGCATGTTTATAGGATTGACCCACCCGTTGGCCGCGATAATACGGATGTACTTTAGATATCCTCTGTATCGGGATTAGATCCGAAGAGGACAAAGTGATCGTGGGTGTTTGATAAATGATAATGGCATAAGAGGTTTTCGGGTTGTGTATATTTTATTCGCTTATTTTTTTTTAATAATAGACATCTATAATGTGTCACGTTAAGAAGATTTAGTTAAAGAACCTGGTTGACCTAGATTTGCTTGGTTTCTTTTCAATGACGTTTTCACATTTATATATATATATATATATATATATATATATATAT
Organism: Watsonalla binaria; assembly: GCA_929442735.1. Lineage (NCBI taxonomy): Eukaryota > Metazoa > Arthropoda > Insecta > Lepidoptera > Drepanidae > Watsonalla > Watsonalla binaria. The sequence continues at coordinate 9,267,790 of OV838932.1, forward strand.
AAATATTTTAACCGGTGAACATCAGTCTCCAGGGTACTCATACATACATATGCTCACGCCTATATTCCCCGAAGGGGTAGGCAGAGGTGTTGTTATCACAACACCCACTTTTCACCGAATTTGATTAAGTGCCAATGTGACAGATGGTGGATGGTTAGAAAAACTCATTGGTATTGGCTGGGATTCGAACTTGCGTCGCTTGCGTAGCAGGCGACTGCTCAAACCCCGAGGCCACCGCGGCTCTTCTCTCTGCTCCAGGGTACTCTAGTTTCGTTATCGCCCCTAGGCTGGAAGCCTTACGTCTGAGCTACCATAACTTGACCGATGTCAGCGAAATTTACTGTCGTATTGTAATGATATTGTATCGGTTTTTTAGTGCTTGAAAAAGTGGTAAAAACGATGTTTCCAAAAACATTTACCTCACTAGATTGAAAATCGTTGATTCATGAAAATCGTTGGAGCCGTTTCCGAAATTCAGATTCTATATATATACAAGAATTGCTCGTTTAAAGGTATAAGATGAATACTTGATTGAATACATACATACATATGCTCACGCCTGTATTCCCCGAAGGAGTAGCCAGAGGTGTTGTAATCACAGCACCCACTTTTCACCGAAGATGATTAAGTGCCAACGTGATAGATGGTGAGTCTATCGCCGTCTCAGACATACTTCATTGAATTACTTCTCAGAAATATGCAGGTTTCCTCACGATGTTTTCCTTCAACGTAAAGCACATGGTCTGAAATCACTGTAGATGAATGTTTTAGAAATACTCATAAGATGAATATATTTCTATATTTCAGCTTTGAAATTGTCAGTGGGTCATAATATGGTCACGCCAGGATGCTAACCATCATCGTTTAAGTAGCACGTATTAAGAACTCCTCAGCTTTGAAGTTTCCATTTGCAAAAATGGAACGTCAAAGATTTTCTTCTTCTTAAGATGACTCTCCGATTAACGAAGGCTGGCAGTCAATTTGGCGTATTCCTCTCTATTTCTAGCGAGACGAAAGAGTTCAGCTGCACTCGCTATCCCCGTCCACTCCCGGATGTTACGCAACCAAGATTTTTTCCTCCGACCAACACGTCTTTTGCCCGCGATTTTTCCCATCATAATTAATCGTAGTAACTCGTACCTATCATGTTTCAATACATGTCTTAAGTAGGCATCTTTTCTGTGTTTGATGGTCTGCAAAAGTTCACGTTTCTGCTTTACTCGTCGAAGAATTTCAAAGATCCTTAAAACTCTAGAATAGAGACGTGAGCTTATTGTATACTAGCTGTGCCCTACGTAGACATAATTTCATTTGTGGGCCGCGGAATCCTAAGTACCCTAAGTTACTTCTTGTAACATTAGCTATCTGCCAGTGAAAGTCCCGTTAAAATCGGTCCAGCCGTTTCAGAGATTACCCGGAACAAACACACGGAAAAATTTAGAAAATTTGTTTTTTTAAGTCAGTACCGTATATACTTTCATATGCATTTAGTGAAAAGCTGTTATTTTGGAATTACAAACAGACACTTAAATTTTATTTATCTATATAGATAATCCATCGTATCGTTTTAGTATAAAATGGCCTTTACACCATGACATTGAGAAATGGAATTCGATATTCTGGTATTACATGCTTGTTTTATACGCCAGTAATGAAGTTTGTTTTATATTACCATTTATTGCTCAGCTGTTTTGTAATAACTTTGGGAAAACAAGTCATGGTTCATGGTTTAAAAAAAAACATTATATACGGTATTTTTATAGGAGGCGGAGCTCGTGGCACAGTTGCTATTGCGCATATCATTCGAGCAGCCAGTAATTGGATGGGTGCCGCCCGAGTTCCTTCCGTGCCTCGGATAGCACGTTAAGCCGTCGGTCCCGGTTGCCAATTTATCATCTTCGGCAGTCGTTACAGGTCAGTCGGAGGCCTAAAATAGTCTGACAACTGGTTTAACCCAGATCACAGACTTTCCTCGTTAAGAGGTTGTGAAGGCCAGATGACAGCCGCTTCGTATAAAAATCAAGTGACCCAAACAGTATTAGGGATAAGGCTAGGGAGGTGATGAGTTTACGGTATTTAATCACTATAGACATAATGGGACTACGGGTTATTAAAACAAAATTACTATCGATGCATTGATATATAATATAATAAAATGTAAGTGTCTGTTTGTAAATCCAAAATAACAGCCCTGATAATACTTAATAAAATTTAGCTACTTCCTATCACATATTTTAACAGCTGTCCTATTTTCCCCCACATCCTGTATATTTCATTTATTTTGTTGCAGCAGGTTAAAATTTTCCCAAATTTACATTATTTTATGTATTTTGAAGCAGGTAAAACCCCGTGGTATGGGTTGTAGCTTATAATTGCTGTGCTAATCAAATTGCAAGGGATAATAATGTAAATAGGGACGACTAATTACACTGGGTGTATGTGAGGGTCACGTGGGCGGGCGGTACGCTATTAGGATGAAGTGATCTCAATATGCATTACGTACGCTTGAAACAGTTGCTATATTTACTTATCTTTCGTTTCCAAACGTGATAATACCTATAAAAATATATAATGAATTTTAAGTATATATATAATATAATCTTGTGATAATAATCTTACTTATTGGATTATATTATTAAGGTTTTTAGTTACATACATACATATGCTCACGCCTGATTTCCCCGAAGGGGTAGGCAGAGGTGTTGTAATAACAACACCCACTTTTCACCGAAGATGATTAAGTGTCAACGTGACAGATGGTGAGTCCATCGCCGTCTCAGGCACTTTACATACGTCATTGAATTACTTCTCAGAAATATGCAGGTTTCCTCACGATGTTTTCCTCCACCGTAAAGCACGTGGTGTGAAATAACTGCACATAAGTGTTTTAGAAAAACTCATTAGTACAGACCCCGCTGGGATTCGAACTTGCGTCGCTTGCGTAGCAGGCGGCTGCTCTGACCCCAAGGCCACCACGGCTTCTAAGCATTATAATTAAGTTTATATATGCGTGAATATGTATGAATGAATGAAAGTCCAGCTGATATCAAAGTACGTATAGAAGGATTTATAAATAACTAACTGTGCCCTGCGTAGGCTTGTTTCATACAAACTTTCATCCCCTATTTTATCCCCTTGGGGATAGAATTAACCAAAATCCTTTCTTAGCGGATGGCTACGTCATAACACCTGCACGCCAAATTTCAGCCTGATCCGTCAAGTGGTTTGGGCTGTGCGTTGATAGATCACTATGTCTGTCAGTCAGTCAGTCACCTTTGAGTTAAATATATTTGGAGGAAATGACTCTGAGACATTCAATTTCGAGTTGATAATGTATGTGTTTGCCAAAAACGGTAAAACCTACTAAATTATATAATTTTTTTGGCTCGCAATCATGACTGCTTCTATGATAATCTTTTAGTGAAAAGCTGTTAATTTGGAATGACACTTATATTTTACTGTATTCCCCAAAAAAGGTTGATGGTACAGCTATTCTGCTTTGAATCTCATAGATGTGCGCGTCTGTGTGAGTGTGTAATTTTGAACGACATGTTTCTAGTTTCCTAACTGCCTGTAAAGGACCTATTTTGACTGTGACAATGCACTGTTACAAAGTGCTACGAAAGTCAGTGTTGCTACGAATCATAGTCACTTGCTACGGCATAGCAACAAAGAACGTTATATAAGTAAACATTTCACATCCAATTAGTATGCTGGTTGCTGTGTTGGAAATAATGAGATATTCTTGAGAAAACGAGCTTTGTATGTAATTACTTTTCATGGAAATTTATAACAATGGAAAAAGTTTCCGTTAAAAATATGATTAGTGTTAAAAAAATGCGATTCCTTTTGAAGTATTCACAAGAAACATTGAAATATATTTTGGAGCAGGTTTAGATTGTTTCAATTCTTAGAAATGGTCAAGAAAAATACGAGCACGGGGCCTGTCTCGAACCCACGATATCTGCAAACCGTGCAATTGCTCTGCCAACTGAGTAACTCGTGATCACACCTTATGCGGTTGAGTTGGAATTGCACAAACGCTTATACTGGATGACAATGTATGCTTAGCTATGTAAAGTCATTCTAATTCCAATATGGCGGATTATTCAAAATGGCGGACTAAATATTTCCGCGCTACCGCAGTATGGGTATCAAATGAAAGAGCCTACTGAGGAGTCTTAACATTATTTTACCATAAATAATATGTATGAGTGAGTTGTTAGGTAAACTAAATACTATCCCTGTATTGCAACATATAACATAAGATATTTCTTAGTTTATATAATCTCTTTTCACCGGATTTCAAAAGGGATAGACGATGCTTTAGTCTGGTTTTGGTCTAATCTTGGCTAAAACCATGTTAAGAAATTACCGAGTTTCTTACCAGGTTCTTTACAGTAAAAGCAACCTTCCGAACCCAGTGGTAATTTGAAAGTACGTTGTTAAAAGAGTGATCAAATAAAAATATTTTGATTATTGAATTTTATGTTATAAGCGGGTTGGTCAAGGTTAATATTTTGATGAATTACCAATAAATGTTTTTATGAGAATTCCTACCAGCAAAAAGCAGAGCTTGGGGCTAGACAAAGACAAGATAATTAGCCAAATAAACAAGTCCATATATTTTCCTTTGAACAAAACCTGTGTTAACAAATTCTCGGAGAGATTCGGAGGCGTTTGTTAAAAATACTTTTATTGCTGGACGCGGCGTTTTAATTGGATCGTAATCTAAGATCTTGGTTTGTTTTAATTATAATAATAAAATTAATTAAAATAATAACGTTTATTTGGCATGAACAAATGTAACATTAAGCAGATCAGTGACTGTCAAACTAGGCAGGCCCTTTAAATTTTTTTTTTGTTGACGAGGTGGGAACCTTCAAAAGGTCCCCGACCGCCCTGGGAGAGGCAGGTCAGGGTATGTGGGATTCTTACCGCACTAAAATCCCCCCGGTGGTCGTCCTCAGTGCTCAGGGGGGACTCCAGGTACTCTGATAGAACGCACCGGTGTCCCCTCACACTTTGCCGGGGCACATCCCCGGGGCAGATGTGATGCCACCCCTGGAGACCTCGCTGTGCAAGGCAGCGCGAGCCGCATCGCGCTGCCACCTTCCCGGGCCCGCGGAAACTAGGCAAGCCTGTACTATGAGAGACTGAGTTGAGTTCACAACAAAAGAAATTGCATTGCATTGGATTGGATTGGATTTTTTATGACAAGCTTTTCTTTAACTAGCAATGTATGTATGTTCGTCCGGGTGAAATGCTACAACTTAATTTTGAATCCTTGACTGATTGGGGGCTGGTTATCTCAAGCTACACATTTAGGTATGATTAGAACATCTAGACTTTTCTTTATGTTAATTTTTATCGACATATTTTGTGCATTGGAACTGAATCCATGGGTTTATATTGCTTAAGTAATTTATTTAATATTTTTAAAATTAAAAAAAAAATTTGAAAAGAGTAATTACTGAGTTCCTTGCCAGATTCTTCTCAGTAAAAGCAACCTTCCGAACCTGGTGGTAGCACGTATAATCCTGTATGATTATGTCATTCTGATGATTTGCAAGTACTTTGTTAAACGTATGATCGATATTTTTGAATTGAGTTGGTTGTTCTGAAATTTGGTGAACACTCTTATTTTGGATAATGCAAGCTTAGCTGAAATGAGAAAAATCTCCATCTCTCTGATGATACGTCGCAGTCTGGTTTGTTCAGCGCTCACGCTCGAATCAACACGACACATTCCCCTACCTACATGTCATATTTACCTTGGCTCGTAGGCTGAATTGATAAGTGAATGAACTATAAACTCGCAGATATATACAGATAAATAAAATTGAAGTCTGTTTGTAATTCCAAAATAACAGCTTTTCACTAAATGCAAATGAAAGTGTACTCGGTACACGGTGCTGATTAGAGAAACGATTTTTTTTTTAATTTTCTATTTCTATCTTTCTGTCTGTCTTCCGGCTAATCTCCGAAACGGCTGGTCCAATTTTAACAGGACTTTCATTGGTGGATAGCTTATAATGCAAGGAGTAATATAGGCTACTTTTATTAAAAAAAAAACATGAGGGTTCCATGAAACGAACCCTACGCGGGTAAAACCGCGGGGCACAGCTTCTTAAAAATATAATCGGGTTGTAGTTTCACAGATATATTATTAATATTATTAATGAAATACTAGCTTGCAGTAAGCTATTTCGTCCAGACTGCATTAAAATTTCACATACATTTTCAACCTCTATTGCAACCCCCGTAGGCGTGGAATTTTGAAAAATCCTTCCACTACATAAATTTTTTTGTAATTTCATATTAAAAGCTTTAACTAAATACATGTGAAAATATACACAGCACTCACATAAAACTCTGTCTGTCCGTCTGTCTGTTTGTTCCAGTTAATTTCCGAAAGTTGGACCGATTTTGACGGGACCTTAACTTGCAGATAGCTGAGTGCTACATACGATGTTATAAGTAGTAACATAGGCATCTTTAAAAACGAAATCCCTAATTCGTGCGGTTCCCTATCCGCGGGATGAAATTAAGTATGTAATTAAATACGCTACGATAATTAAGTTCACTTTATTCGGGATACTTAGCTATTTTATTTACAACCAGAAACATAATTTTTTTTCTCACAAGTTATTCTGACATTCTGTGTCAAAACAGTTCTAAACAGCATTTGAATGTAATATTAATAAAAAACATTATAAACGAAAGAGGTTTACTACCGCTACACCACACTGTTTAAACACCTAGCTGTTTAAATAAAACATTACACCGTTTTGTACCGATTGTGATAAAGCTCCCAGGTCGTATAACGTTCGAGAATTTGATGGAAGGCTAACTTCCTTACAATTTGTGTGGGAGTTGTGGTGTGAATCTGACAGGTCACCTACGCATTTCAAGGAATAAAACCGGGAACATAAAGGTTTGAATGGGAAACGTTATTAAAATATTTAACTAAGTCTGTAAAAGGTTCACTTTTCTAGGGAGATGTTTTTCTTTTGAGGATAAATCGTGTTTTTCATGTCTGACATATGCTCACGCCTGTATTCCCCGAAGGGGTAGGCAGAGGTGTTGTAATCACAACACCCACTTTTCACCGAAGATGATTAAGTGCCAACGTGGCAGATGGTGAGTCCATCGCCGTCTCAGACATTTTACATACGTCATTGAATTACTTCTCAGAAATATGCAGGTTTCCTCACAATTTTTTTCTTCACCGTAAAGCACGTGGTGTGAAATCACTGTACATAAGTTTTTTTTAGAAAAACTCATTGGTACTGTCCCCGCTGGGATTGCTCCAACCTCAAGGCCACCACGGCTCTCAAACTGCTTTCATGTCTGAAACTCTATATAAATAATCATGTAGCAGCCTTTTTCCGCGTTACTCGCAAATAATTGCAAAGTTCGAGTACAAATACATGAGAAGAGGTTTCAAGCGCATTGCTGTATGTATACGAGTTTCCAACTAGAACAGTTGGAGTCGGTGTTCCGCAGACATGACACCCGCTGGCTGGAAGATCTTCCCTTTGCTGGGGGCGAGCAGGACCTCTCGCAGATATTATCTGTGGGGAGAGCGAGTGATATTTTTGCCCCGCAATTTCATATTTGTGCACTTTATTTTTCGAAACCCTTTCAAATTAAAAACAGCCTTAATTGCTCCTTGTAAAATCAGCTATCTGACCGTGAAACTCTCATTAAAAACAGTCCAGCCGCTTCTGTGATTACCCAGAATAAACAGGAAGACATACAGACGGACGGGCAGACTAACAGAGAAGCCTTTTAAATATTGTTTTTTATAATCAGTACCGTATATATATTTTCACTAATTTAAGTTAATTTTGACGAAAATTTTTAAATATCAAATAGATCAAAAATAGACCTAGTATTCAAACCCAGCAGCGCTTTCTCATCACACGACGGCAAAAAGACTTATTTCAGACATAAATTATTTCTTTCTGGCTATTGTTATGCACAGACCGCTAAATACATATTAATAGTTCATATAATTCCATACGTATCACAGAATAATATTTACCCAATATTATTTTCAGGTTCCAATCTTTCCCCCTTATTCCTTTCAACATAAAGTTCATTTTGCTATAAATCACATGTAAGTCAGCTTGTACGATTATGTGCTCGAAATACGATAGGGTAATAAAGTGCAGTTTGCCTCGTGACCGAATTATACAGACGGGATAAAGGGTAACTGTTTAGGTAAAATAATATTTGTACTGATCGCGTATGGTCTTACACACATATGCTCACGACTGTATTCCCCGAAGAGGTAGGCAGAGATACTTTCACTGAAGATGATTAAGAGCCAACGTGACCGAGAGTGAGTCCATCGCCATCTCAGGCGCTATACACACGTCTTTGAATTACTTCTCAGACATATGCAGGTTTTCCTTCATTGCATATACATTTTTAGAAAAACGCATTGGTACAAGCTGCTGGGATTCAAACTTGTGTCGCTTACGTAGCAGGCGACTGCTCAAACCCTACAGCCACCACGGCTTCCCTATAGGAAGACTTCGTTTCAATTCAAAGATGTATAGTGCTTGCCACGGCGATAGACTCACCATCTGTCACGTTGGCACTTAATCATGTTCGGTGAAATGTGGGTGTTTTTATAACAACACCTCTGCCTACCCCTTAATCTACCCCTACCTACATAATCAACCCTTTTGGAGGTTGAATACAGCCTTGTTACCTACGGTATATATAAATGTATGAAAATATTAACTAACACAGAAAGATTTTTATTATTTCAGTGTATTCTCCGTTCTCTCTTTCCAACTCGTGTAATAAACATACTTGCGAATTTATAAATATAACTTAACAATACGAAACACCTACTAAAATATTAAAAAAGGGAGTCTTTGAAATTGCCGGAAAAATATTGCATACCCAATAAATGGGCATTTTATCATTTGCATTGAAAAGCATTCAAAAATGGCATTGAAAATGTATTGTGTTGAAAAATATATATTCGGAAGGTGATGCTGAGTTGAATAGGCATCGGAGAGACGTCACCTGCGCAGAAAGCAAGATTGATTACCCTACGCTCCGATAAGCACTAATGTGACCCGCCCTTTATAATGAAAAGCTTTAAGGGCTGTTCTACATTAGCGGAAACTATTTTTTTTAAACGTACATCTTATGATCACCATCGTGAGCGTCGTCTGCTACGTAAGCGATGCAAGCTCGAATCCCAGCGGCTTGTACTTGACAGATGGTGAGTCTATCGCCGTCTCAGGCACTGTACATACGTCATTAAATTACTTCTCAGAAATATGCAGGTTTCCTCACGATGTTTTCACCGTAAAGCTCGTGGTGTGAAATCACTGTACATAAGTTTTTCAGAAAAACTCATTGGTACAGGCCCCGCTGGGATTCGAACTTGCGTCGCTTGCATAGCAGGCGACTGCTCAAGCCCCGAGGCCACCACGGCTCACACACAACATAATTAATAATAATACATTCTATCACGTACCTTTTATATTTAATGTAATCTCACCTTAATAAGCGTAGATATTCACGTAACATCGGAGGCAACCTACATCGTTATAAGTTTCTCGGCTTAGTTAGACGTTAGGTTACAAGTTCCTTCTTGGCTTAATGACGCTTTATGAAGAAGCTGATCCAACTGTCACTTTACTTAGAGCATACCTGCGGCCTAGCCTTGAGCTCTTAATGCCGCGGTACCTAGTTGACTGACAGAGACAGATTTATACACGTCGTATAAAGCTGTCGCAAAATATGACAGTGAAATATAGACTTAAAAATAAAATTATTCACTTAATTTTTTTTACTATTCAATAGGATTGTAGAATGTGGCAAACGGTGGTCTCTGCCTACCCCCATGGGATACAGGCGTGATATATGTATATATGTCAAAATAGGTCTTTTTAAGGTCACAATAATCAGATATTTCACCCAATTTTAGCATGTAAATATTAACTGGGTTAGCTACGTAAGTATTGGAGTTGCATTTTAGCCACATATTAGTATAATCTATAAATCTATATCTACATAGATAGATAAAAAAGAAATATCTGATTGTAATTCCAACAACAGCTTTTCACTAAATTTATCTGAAAGTATATAAGAACCAATCGAAAAAATCTGTTTTTTTAATTTTCTCTGTCTGTCTGTTTGACCATCATTTCATCAACAGTGCTATCAACAGAATTGAATCTACCTTTTCAAATAGACGGTAATTCTAAGAATTGGCGTCAACAAGAATTGCGCTCCGCTTTATATTATATTTTTTGTGTCAAATCTTGTGACAAATTAGTATTTCAAACACTTCGCGAGGAAAATTGTGATTATCATCGGAGGGATGAAACAAGAAAAGTAAATATTATGGGGCACGTGAATTAAATGAATAATACATTAGGGACGGAAGCAAATAATTCAGATTGCATTATGAATATTAACTGTATTTGTTTGAGATGGCTGATCATTTTAGACTCGCTGATTGCGAATTAAACATACACATTTTCACGTCTGTATTCCCCGGAAAAGTAGGCAGACGTGTTGTAATAACAACACCCACATTTCCCACAAGTTGATTAAGTGCCACTATGACAGATGGTGAGTCTATCGCCGCCTCATGCACTATACATACGTCTTTGAATTACTTCTCAGATATATGCAGGTTTCCTCGTGATGTTTTCCTTCGCCGTAAAGCACGTGGCTCGCATAAGTTTTTTCGAAAATAAATAATGTATATATTATTAAATACATTTGAGCTCGTGGCACAGTTGCTATTGCGTATATCATCAATAAGGTAATTGGATGGGTCCCTTCCGTGCCTCGGAGAGCACGTTAAGTCGTCGGTCCCGGTTGCCAATTTATTATCTTTGGCAATCGTTACAGGTCAGTCGGAGGCCTAAAATAGTCTGACAACTGGTTTAACCCAGATCACAGATTTTCCTCGATAAAGGGGTTGTAAAGGTCAGCAGTCGCTTCGTGTATCAACTCCAACAATGTATAGGATAAGGCCAGGGAGATATATATATATATATATATATATTATATATATATATATATATTGTTGTGTTATTCAGAGGATGGCCGTGGTCGTAATCCATCTATACATACCAACAAAAATAAATACTTACTCTTTTGCGTCGCCGTGGTTCGGTAAAATTTATTTGTTTGTACAGTTTTTGACAAACAAAGATTTTATACTTCTCCGCTTAAGCTAACCCGTTGGGACTCCAACAGGCTAACGGTAGTTAACCGCAGGCATCATTCAAGCCAACATCATAGAATCAGATAAGCCTTATTCAGTGAGCAAATCGCGGATTAGCTCACAGTAATGCAAAATCTCGTCGTTGCAGATTTAGGGTTGAACAGGGGTCTTACTGTCAGCGTGATTCAAGGGTAGAATTAACGTGGTAACAAAAATATCAATTTTTTTGGAGCCAATTCCGGGTGGATCTGTACTCTCTAAATGTGATTGCTGTAAGTCTAGTCTGTTCAACTGGGGCCTTACCATAAGCTCTTATTGCCATGATAGTTTTACTCTTATTATGAGACAGATGTATTTGACGTGTATACATCTGTCACTGTGAGAATGCGACTTTGTCTAGGCCTAGAGTTACTATTTAAATTTATCGCATGTATCGCAAAATTGATTCATTGGAATTTTGAATTAAGTTGAACTTCGAAAGAAATTACGCAACCAGCTACTGCTTACACCAAAAAACAGATCTATACAATTATTTAAAATTGGGGAAATTGTGTATTTTTTCGAAGTTATGTGCCAAATTTTTGGTAAGTTCAAGGAAAAGCAACCTTCTCGGGCCCAACCATGAGCTCTTATTGCAATGTCATTACAGTTGTGTGAAAGTGACAGATGTATACACGTCAAATAAATCTGTCTCATAATAAGAGTAAAACTATCATGGCAATAAGAGCACATGGTAAGGCCCCTGAACCCAGTGGTATTCGAACGATTTGAAAGTACTTTTTAAAAGCCTAATAATTTAAAGATCTGTAGACGCAGGATACAAGCAATACGTTATTCATTGAAAGGGCTTAGCCTCCACTCGCCTACAGTAAGACAAACCTAACGTTACCCAAGATTACCCAATGGATTGGCAGGGTATAAATCAGTCGACCACGGGGGAACGGGACGGAATGACCCCGGCGTTAATGCTCTGATTAAACGGTGGTTAATGCCAAGGGTTTTTTGGGTTAGGTCTGAGTTAATCTGAAATCTCTGTGGTTCCTAATAATCGTTTTATAATTGAACGGACCTTCTATCAGCGATATAATAAATATCTTGCAAGTCGCACACGTGATAAAATTTGCAAGTTACTTTATTGCCTATAGTACAGGCAATACATATGCTCACGCCTGTATCCCCCGAAGGGGTAGGCAGAGGTGTTGTAATCACAACACCCACTTTTTACCGAAGATGATTAAGTGCCAACGTGACAGATGGTGAGTCCATCGCCGTCTCAGACACTTTACATACGTCATTGAATTACTTCTCAGAAATATGTAGGTTTCCTCACGATGTTTTCCTTCACCGTAAAGCACGTGGTGTGAAATCACTGTCCAGATAGTTTTCTAAATATAAAATGTGTAGCCAGAGAAACTGGACACACCCTCGTATGACCCCCGTCAACATCAAAGGATAGCAACCCCAACCCTCGCATATAGTAACATCACGGTAAACTGATTTCACAGCACACAGTAATTAACCATTAACCACATCTTCCCCAGAAAGTATTTCATAATAACGTCGAATTCAACAAATTGACTGTTACAAAATTCTTGATTCGTGGTATACTTTGACTATACGTACGTGGTATACTTGCAAGAATATGTGTTATAATTCTATCTTTTGATTAGAATTTGATACATACATACATACATACATATGCTCACGCCTGTATTCCCCGAAGGGGTAGGCAGAGGTGTTGTAATAACAACACCCACTTTTCACCGAAGATGATTGGCCAACGTGACAGATGGTGAGGCCATCGTCGACTCAGACACTTTACATACGTAACTGAATTACTTCTCAGAAATATGCAGGTTTCCTCACGATGTTTTCCTTCACCGTAAAGCACGTGGTGTGAAATCACTGCACATTCATACACTGCTGAGATTCGAACTTGCGTCGCTTGCGTAGCAGGCGACTGCTCAAACCTCAAGGCCACCACGGCTCTCTCGGCTAGAATTTGATAGCTACATAAAAGCCATGCGCGTAAAATACTGGGCATAGGAAATAAATATGTTCATGCCATTATAGAAGAGGTTTTGTAGCAACAACACCAACTTTCCACTGAAGTTGATTATAAAGCAATGTCACTGATAGCGACTCTATGTCTTTGAATTACTTCTCAGACGTGTGCAGGTTTCTGCATTCCTTTCACCGTTATGCCTGTGGGGATCGAACTTGCGTTATACACAGTGATATATTTATTTATTGAAACTTTATTGCATATTTTAGGTTACAGGGAACAAAATACATACAATATCTAGTAGCAAGTAACGTTACCTGCTCAACGCCAATCATGCAAATCATCACGTACGTAAAATTTTAATGTTATTTTTTGCATAAACGATTAAATCGATTGTGTTGTGAGAGTATCGAATTGCTGCTCGAATAAAATGTAATGACAAAAGCAAATACGAGCCGGTTGATGTGTTTGCGATTTTCATTCGAATTCGCAAGTGAAACAATTTTATTTGTATCGATTTCGCTTTTTTGTTTTCGCATATAGCTAATATGCAATCAAAAAGGTGTGTATCGTGAAACAGATGGGTTTGGATTTTATTAAAGTGGTCACATAGATGATACTATGGGTAGTAAATGAGGCATTAAGCTTTTTATTTTGGCCTATGAAAAAATATTTTTCTGTTTCACCCGCGTAGGCTGAATTTCACGGGTGGCCCGTGGAACTTATTTTTTTTTAATAAAAGTAGCCTAAGTTACTCCTTGTAATACTTGCTATTGGCCAGTGAAAGTCCCGACAAAATAGGTCTAGCCGTTTGGGAGATTAGCCGGAACAAACAGACTGACAGATTTTTTAAATTGTATTTAGTGTGCAAGTCCCGCATTAAATTACACACGGACACTTCAATTTTATTTATCTGTATAAATATAGATGTATATAAAGGGATTGCTCTTGTACAGGTATAAATATCGAGTGTCATATTACTATGACAAGGTGATACTGATATTATCTAGCCGAGAATGGTACTGTCATGTTCGGTGTCAACTTCACGCCTAGCAATTGTACAAAGGGTCTGTCAAATCTTGACAGACTCTTTGTACAAATTACTCAAGATATTTTAGGTATAATTTACGATATAATTGAAATGGTCACATCTATCCCAATACAAAATTACATACGTACCAAATATTTATCAGTAAAGAATTCGGAGTACTCGTAACCGAGAGAATTGTATGAAGAGATGCATGAATGTGTATGAAGCGAAAGACGTATGTAAGGATCGTAGCATGTGGCAGGGGCGTGCCTTGGATTTTCAGAGGGGTAGGCATAAACAGTAAGTAGGTAGATAGGCTAAGTACATACCAATGCAGCGCCGAGTAGGTAAATACGTCTTGGTATAGACTCACACACACTCGACACCGGTGTATTAAGTAATCACCAATGGTAAGCACTGCTTATCTGCTTATGTAAAATGCACGCCCCTGGCAAACGGTGGTCTCTGCCTACCCCCAAGGTATACAGATACATGTATTTAATTTTACAAAATGACGCGAAACATCAGCTAAGGCGAGCTTATGGTGATACAGAACATAGGAAAAATCGTTTGAAAGAGCCGTGGTGGCCTTGAGGTTTGAGCAGTCGCCTGCTACGCAAGCGACGCAAGTTCGAATCCCAGAGGGGCCTGTGATCAATAAGTTTTTCTAAAAAAAAAACTTACGTACAGTGATTTTCACACCATGTGCTTTACGGTGAAGGAAAACATCGTGACGAAACCTGCATATGTCTGAGAAGTAATGCAAAGACTTATGTGTAGTGTCTGAGACGGCGATAGACTCACCATCTGTCACGTTGACACTTAATCATATTCGATGAAAAGTGGGTGTTGTGATTACAACACCTCTGCCTACCCCTTCGGGGATTACAGGCGTGAGTATATGTTTGAAATGACATACTCACACAGAATATGCGCGAGCTTGGGGGTGAGCTATGTGTGGCCAGACATGTTTATATTACTACCAGGGGCCCAACCATGAGCTGTTATTGCAAAGTTTTTTCAATTGTGTGACAGTGACAGATGTATGTATACACGTCAAATACATCTGTCTCATACATACATACATATGCTCACGCCTGTATTCCCCGAAGGGGTAGGCAGAGGTGTTGTAATCACAACACCCACTTTTCATCGAATATGATTAAGGGCCAACGTGACAGATGGTGAGTCCATCGCCGTCTTAGACACTTTACATACTTCATTGAATTATTTCTCAGAAATATGCAGGTTTCCTCACGATGTTTTCCTTCACCGTAAAGCACGTGGTGTGAAATCACTGTACATAAGTTTTCTAGAAACACTCATTGGTACAAGCCCGCTGGGATTCGAACTTTGGTTTGAGCAGTCGCCTGCTACGCAAGCGACACAAGTTCGAATCCCAGCCTGTACCAATGAGTTTTTCTAAAAATAAGTATGTACAGTGATTTCACACCACGTGCTTTACGTTGAAGGAAAACATCGTGAGGAAACCTGCATATGTCTGAGAAGTATTTCAAAGACGTATGTATAGTGCCTGAGACGGCGATGGACTCACATATTCGGTGAATGTTGGTGTTGTTACAACACCTCTGCCTACCCCTTCGGGGAATACAGGCGTAGGCATATGTAAAAGTGAACTGTATCAGCCCTCCGCTGTGTACGAGCTATAAAATTAGTATGCTTTTGGACCAGAGTCATCAACTATACAGATAAATAAAATTGAATTGTCTGTTTAATTCCAAAATAACAGCTTTTAAATAAATGCATATGAAAGTATATATTATACAGCTCTAATAAATAAAACCATTTATTTATCTTTCTCTGTCTGTCTGTCTATTTGTTACGGCTAATCTCCGAAAACAGCTGGACTGATTTTTACGGGACACTCACTGTCAGATAGCTAATATTACAGGGAGTAACTTAGGCTTCTTTTATTTGAGAAAAAAAAAACATTTAGGGTTCCGCAGGATTCAAATTAAATCTACGCAGATGAAACCGCAAGGCATAGTTAGTTTAAACATAAATTGGAAACTATAATTTAGTTATCGCGTCATTAAATCTGGATGTTACATCCTTTTGTGTCAGGAATATAACATTATATGCATCTGATTACAGACTTTATTGGCTTTAGATAGGGTGGGGTATTGATTGCATCGATCTCGGTAACTACAACTCTCGCCATCCCAGAAGGGGTAAACAGAGGGTTTATATCATCAACACCTCATTTCCCGAATATGATTAAGTGCCAACGTGACAGAAGGTGCATCCATCGCCGTTTCAAGCACTATACTTCTATATATCTTTGAATTACTTCTCAGACATGCATGTTTCCTCACGACGTTTTCCTTCACCGTAATGTGGTGTGAAATCACTGTATATAAGTTTTTAAAGAAACTTACACGGCGTCTATATAGGGGCATGTGCTCGATTTATTAAATTTGGAATAAGGATAAAATTATTATTTATATTTTTATTATTAAAAAATAAAAGAAAACTAGAACAATAGTACTATAACATACAAGAATAGAACATAATCAAAGCAGATATTCGTAACAAATACAACAGAGTACAGATTTTATTAAAATACATTCTTAGCAAGAGCAAAAGCGAGCGAGAAATTTCGACGTCACTTTATCTGTTACGGAATGTTTCTGTCACACTACGTTTGAATGTCAAAAGGTTGGCATTTGGTACAATGCTCTCGAGTGGATGGTATACAGGGTGTCAGAGAATATAGGACAGCTGTTAAAATATGTTAGAAGGTATAATTATAGGAAGTAAATAAAATCATTACGACACAAATATCTTCTTCCGTTTCCGAGTAATTGACCTTCAAAGTTGACCATATCAAGACCTTATTTTGGCATTAAAATCAGCGGTAACGTAGGGTTATTTACTTGAAATCTAATCCCATAAATAGTTCCTGAAATAATCCCATTAAACGATTTCTCGAAACCATTATCCGTCTCCTTAATTTAAAAAGTTTAATTACCGCGTACGTAATGTAGGTAAACGCGGCCGCGCGTTCATTCAATCGCTTAAGGCCGCGAGCTCTTCGGCCCTTAGTAACCATTGCCTATAACTACGTTATCGTTGGAGCTAGATATTTTACAATTTCAACATAGTGATATATTCATAAAACCCAACAACTTCTGGAAGACAACTGTTCCTTTTTCTCCGACAACCTGTATAATGTAAGCACATGTATTTTACTGTGAGAGACAGTAAAGAAAGTTAAAGGAGAACAGATTGTCAAGGGGTCCTTTTACTTCTCAATGCACTATTATATCTCAAAACAGCTGTCGAACTGTGGAATGTAGGTATACGTGCAGTGATTTCACACCGCGTGCTTTGACGTGAAGGCAAACATCGTGAGGAAACCTGCATATATCTGGGAAGTCACTCAAGTATAGTATAGTGCCTGAGACGGTGATATTCGTCATTCGTCACTTAATCATCTTCGGTGAAAAGTGGGTTTATAGTGGGTTATTACAGCACTTTTTTCTACCTCTTCGGGGAATACAAGAATTAAACAAATTGCAGTAGCTGCTTATCATCAAGCTTACTGTATGCTTAATTGCCCATTTTAATAAAGTCATGACTGACTGACATATATGAAATATATATCAACGCGCAGCCAAAACAGCTGGTGGTAAACACATAAAATTTAGAGTGTCTTCTCGGTGATATGTTAGAATTTCATCGGGGTTTGAGAGGAGGTTGACATTTACTACCTACCAAATTAAGTATTTGTTCTGTATCTTACTGTATATAAGTATATATACGTACCTTTATTAGTTTTTGTGAGGGTACATTCTTTAAATTTAAAAGTTTGAATATGAAATCTTCCTGCCACGCAAGCGTAGTTGCTGTAGCTATATACCTACTATTAGGCAGGACGCTGTAACAGTGGCCCAAAGATTTTAACATCAACGCTGACGATATCGCCTGCGTATTTTCCTCGTTTTGTTTTTTTTTTTTGGAACGTTTGGGAACGTTAGAAAGCGCCCCAAGCGGCGAGTGTAGGAAGTTTTACGTCTCTATACAAAAAAACAAACGTATCAAAACATAAATACTTGATAAAACACTCAAAGAAAACTCCTTTTAGGAAACATTTAGACGGATAAAGTGAAAAACTAAAAAGGGAATGTTTACGATATCCACTTGGTAAACGATCTGGAAACGAACGAAAAAGGTTCCCGTTGATTTTTCGGGTCTGATACTCGTTTCAATGGAAGTCTCAATTAGTGTTAACTTTTGAGGGTGGTTGATCCGTTTCTGTAATGTAACCTAATTTACACGTGACCTGATGATGCTTAACGAGTTTGAAGGTAGGGAAAGTCTACGACGTCTGGATGATGGGTTGGCCACTTCCCTCTATGATGGTTGAGGAGGTCAATGGCTGGCATTCGCGTCGTACTTGTGAATACGTGCTGCTTGTCGAGGCTAGTCATCTCAAGCTACGCATTTAGTTATAAAAAGATGTACTAGATTTTTAGTTACGTTAATTTTTATCCACATTCGTGGATTGGAACTTTGTCCATGAGCATACGTTTCTTAAATTATTTATTTTGTAGTCTTTAAATTGTATAATATTTTTGAAAAGAGTAATTACTGCGTTTCTTGCCAGGTTCTTCTCAGTAAAAGCAACCTTCCGAACCTGGCGGTAGCATGTTATTCTGATGATTTGAAAGTACTTTGTAAAAAGTCTAATCGAATAAAGATATTTTTGACTTTGACTAGCTCTAGGAAAGTCCAGCCTGGCGTGTCCCAATCCTGAGGAACACCGGCTCTAACTACCTGTCTATACAGATAAATCATTTAAGTGTAACGTGCTTTTCAGTAAAGATGGTTGACGAAGCCGTGGTGACCTTGGGGTTTGGGCAGTCGCCTGCTACGCTAGCGACGCAAGTCCGAATCCCAGCGGGGCATGTACCAATGCATTATTAAAAAAAATATGTGCTTATAAATAATAAAAATATATTATTTCACACCACGTGCTTTACGGTGAAGGAATTCATCATGGGGAAACCTGCATATATAAAAGAAGTAATTCAAAGACGTATGTATATTTCCTGAGGCAGCGATAGACTGACTCAATATCAGTCACTTTGGCATTTAATCATGATCGGAAAAGTGCGTGTTGTTATATCACCTTTCGGGCAATACCTACAGGCGAGAGCATATGTATGTAAGCTTACTAAATAAATCCTATTAATTTTCTTAAGGAATTCAATTTATACTCAGCAAATCTTATGTGATACCAAAAATGTTATCATCTCGTTCCGTGATGCCCGAGCTCGTACAATGACAATCGAATCAAAATGTATCGAGTTTGATCAAAATAATCGATACAAATATCTCGTTGCTCCAGACAGGGTCTCGAGGGAAGAATACTAATTCTCATTGGCGCCGGGGGAATGGATCGTAAAACGGGGAATATGCTTGTTATCATATTTATCTGGTTTTCTTGGGAGTTCTTTAATAAAAAAAGATAAATATACCTACTAGGCTTGTTTGTTGTATAGTCTGCTGAGGAAGCGCTATACAAGTTTAGACGAAATATCAATATACATAAATAAAATTGAAGTGTTTGTTTGTAGTTCCAAAATAGCAGCTTTGCACTAAATGCATACGATATTGGTAAACACGGTACTGACTAAAAAAAAAAAACAATTTTAATTTTTTTCTATGTCTTTGTGTTCGTCTGTTTGTCCGGCTAATCTCCGAAACAGCCGGACCGATTTTGACGGGACTTTCACTGGTAGATAGCTAATTTTACAAGGAGTAACTTTTATTGAAAGAAAGGTATGAATCCGGGGGTCGCCATTAAATTAAATCTACGCGAGTGAAACCGTAGGGCACAGCTAGTCTGTACATAATTACTTGTGTGTTGTGTGTTACATTATCGAGGAGGGCTTTATAACATCACGCTGCGACCAATAGGTGCGAAGCATCCGTAACATAGTTTTATATGTTAATCGTACGAGGGTAAATCCGCGGGGCATAGCTAGCTGTTTATATGTAAAATTACACGATACAATTTTAGGGTATTTTGGTAAGGTATAAATTGAAAATCGAATTCTTTATTGTTTTAGTAAAAACGTGAATTTACTAGTTAAATATGATTATTCTTAGCTCGATCGCCAAGATATTTACTTAAAATTTGTAGAACAAAGAAATATGTTGTTATCATAATTTTTTTAAGTCTGACTATACATAAAACACAAAACAGAAACATTTGCTTATCTGAATTTGCCAAACAACTGGCCTATCTATGCAATGTCTACTAAATAAAACATCTTTTTAGGTTGTCTAGCAACTCTCTATGTTTTTGTTTTAGATGCGAAGAGAGCCGTGGTGGCCTCGGGGTTTGAGCAGTCGCCTGCTACGCAAGCAACGCTAGTTCGAATCCCAGCGAGGCCTGTACCAATGAGTTTTTCTAAAAAATTGTATGTACAGTGATTTCACACCACGTGCTTTACGGTGAAGGAAAACATCGTGGGGAAACCTGCATATTTCTGAGAAGTAATTCAAAGACGTATGTATAGTGCCTGAGACGGCGATGGACTCACGTTCATCACACATCTGTCACGTTGGCACTTAATCAAATTGGTTGAAAAGGGAAGAGGTGTTGTGATAACAACACCTCTGCCTACCCCTTCGGGGAATACAGGCGTGAGCATATGTTTCACTTCTCGCTTCATAGATGGCGCTGTTCGATAACAATTGAGTTTTGAGTACAAATACACGTGAAAACGAAATGAAAACGTTCGCTAGTTAGTTTTAAGTCGCATGTAGCAGATGGCATTGCCATTACTCGAGCTTACGAGCCATGAGCTTACGTTTCGTATATTATTTATTTTCTATTCTTTAAATTGTATACATAATATTTTTGAAAAGAGTAATCACTGAGTTTCTAGCCAGGTTCTTCTCAGTAAAAGCAACCTTCCGAACCTGGCGGTAGCATGTATAATCCTGTATAATTATCTCATTCTGACGATTTGAAAGTACTTTGTAAAATGTCTAATCGAATAAAGATATTTTTGACTTCGACATCAAAGAATTTAATCAATTTCATATTTTCATAGTCTGACAAGCATTCAAATTACATAAACGAGACGAGAAACGATTATAAATTTAGATGAATTAATTGTCTTTCGACTCACACGTACACTTTATTATATTATCACTCAAAGGATTTAAGTCAAAGTTGATTATAATGTAATACGTGATGTAATTTTAGCTGAAGAATTGCAAAGATTTTCACGAAGATAGAAATGTTTGGAGATCATCCAAACTGAGTACAGTGCCCCTAGTACTTATAGGTTTTGACACGTTCGAACCTCGTCGCTTGACCTTACGTTTTGCGCTTTTTTTGGAGACGTGAAACTTCCTACACTCGCCGTTTGGGGCTCTTGATACCGTTCCCATACAAAATGAGGCAAATACGCAGGCGATATCGTCAACGTAAAAGCATATTAAAGCCATGTAAAAATCTATTCATATATACATCTATACACATAAATAAAATTGAAGTGTTTGTTTGTAATTTCAAAACAACAGCTTTTCACTAAAATATGCATATGAAAGTATATATATAGGGTATTGAAGTAAAAAAACAATTTTTAATTTTTTTCTCTGTCCGTCCGTCTGTCTGTCTGTTCCGACTAATCTTCGAAACAGCTGGATCGATTTTGGGACTTTCACTGGCAGATAGCTGATGTTTCAAGGAGTAACTTAGGCTACTTTTATTTAAAAACACATAAAGGTTCTGCCAGTCCGGGTGAAACCGCGGGGCACGCTAGTAATAAATACGTGGGGCTTTGAGGTATAAATATACAAACTTCATACGTAACTTGAAATACAAATTAATTTCATACGTTTGAAGTGTCACTGTGCTTTGACTTAGAAAAGGGTGGACAATTATTAAGGAGCTCGAAATACGTTTATTTCATTTTATTCCGGTCTCGAGGGTATTTCAAAATTAACTGGCAGTCTTAATGAGCTTCTTTGTGTTAAGGCGACCCGAATAATATTACCCCTTTGTACTTCGTAATACACTTGTCACCGAATTTTACGCCCTTCTTAGAATTTTCCCTACGAATATTATATTTCAGATACCTAACTTTCGCATCGGAATGTTCAGCTATAGAAATTAATTTCCATCTATACAATATTTTTTTGGAAATTTTTCTCTCCGTCGTTTCTCTGTCGTCTGTCTGTCTGTTTATTCTGGGTAATTTCTGAAATGGCTCGACAGATTTTTACGGACAATAACTGACAGATAGTTGAAGCTGCAAGGAGTAACATAGGCCATGAAATTAGGTATACGTGGCGCACAGCTAGTAGATAATAATATTCATATTAGATTCTTAATGGACTTTACAAAAAATACAATAATTTTCAAATTATAAATCTATTTAAAATTTTTTGGGGTTATTTCAATCCCAAATGCCAGTTATAAGCTGTTTTTTGAACTTATTTGCCACAAATAAGTAGTCATAGATGGCGAATTTCATGTGAGATTAAGAGAACAATTTATTTTTGCTTAGATTTTGTAATCTCATTTGTATATTTCAATTATTATCGAATGATAAAAAAAATATTATGCTAATGGATGTGTTAACAAACCACGGTACAAATGTTATATAATATTAAAGTGTATATTCGCGTGAAGTTGTCATTAAAATGTAATTAATCCCGAGTGTGATGAATGTATGACATTCATGCCAACTAATTGATTGAAGGGAATAATTACTCGAGAATTATATTACGCACTGTTGCTTTTGGTAATTATGTTTGTTTTGATGTTGTCTATATATACATACATGCATATGCTCAGACTGTACCACAGTTCAGTTGCTATTACGCATATCATTCGATAAGAAACTCCAACCCAAGCCATTAGTTGGATGGGTGACCGCCCGAGTTCCATCCGTGCCTCGGAGAGCACGTCAAGCCGTCTGTCCCGGTTGCCAATTTAACATCATTGGCAATCGTTACAGTCGGAGGCCTTAAAAGTCTGACAACTGGTTTAACCCTGATCACTGATTTTCTTCGTAATAGGGGTTACGAAGGTCAGATGGCAGTCGCTTCGTATAAAAATCAGGTTAGCATCGGGATGAATCAAGTGCCGATCCCAACAATTTATGGGATAAGGTTAGGGAGATTATATGCTCAGGTCCGTATCCTTAAAGTAGATTACCCTCTACAACATCACACACTCACAGTCTTTAGCTGTTTGTAATTTTAGCATAGTCTATAGTGATACTCACATAAAGAGGAAAGATATGCATTTTTGTGTGTATGTTTGTAATGAATTAATTCAAAAAATTCTATTCCGATTAAAAAAATATTTCATCATTGGAAAGCTACATCTTCAGCAAGTAACATAAGTTCTATATTATCCCTATGCGCCCACGGGAACAGGAACAACGCGGGTGAAACCGCGTGACGTCTGCTAGTTGATTATGGAGTTAATAATCAGTGAATTTCATCCGTGAAACGCTTTACACTAAGCTAGTAAACACAATCAGTCGAGGCCCATCTTATCAATGTGCTGAAATGTTATATGGAGTGTGAGTAAGGGTGCACCCATATGGTAATAATATTCAAGAAAATTATTCTTATTTTACTTTTACAAGAACGGAGAACCAAATGCATGTGTTAAAGATTACAAATATCAGTTAGATAAACATATAAATATTTACAAATGAGCAAAATTTTATACATGTGAATAGAATTATCTGTAGAGCGCGTCCAATCATGACCATATCTCATTCCTTAATTATACACTTAATTAGTACTGTTGAAATATTTAGAATTATATTAGTTATATTTAACACCTATGACTGATATAGATTGTATCTTTATAAATTTGTTATTATCTTTGGACACTGTTTGTTATATAATTAACTACTTCAATACACGCCACTCAGTGGGTCACACTGAAAATCAGCTCCGCTAGATTGAACTGGACTCCAGTTAGGTCTGCGGGTATAGTTGAGTTGTGGCCCTTTGATGACAATGTGCGGCAACACCCGATGTACTGGTGCGAACCACTTTGCACCATAAAAACACTTCTTATTTCTTTTGTGTATTTTTTTTTTGTATATATTTTTTGTATGAGTTTTATTTGTTTTGTTGCTGCTTATTGAAATCAATAAACGTTTTATTATTATTATTATAAATATCTTATTTTGTTTCTCATTGACTGTTTGTGTACATACATACATATGCTCACGCCTGTATTCCCCGAAGGGGTAGGCAGAGGTGTTGTATTCACAACACCCACTTTTCACCGAAGATGATTAAGTGCCAACGTGACAGATGGTGAGTCCATCGCCGTCTCAGACACAATACATACTTTACATACGTCTTTGAATTACTTCTCAGAAATATGCAGGTTTCCTCACGATGTTTTCCTTCACCGTAAAGCACGTGGTGTGAAATCACTGTACATAAGTGTTTTAGAAAAACTCATTGGTACAGGCCCCGCTGGGATTCGAACTTGCGTCGCTTGCGTAGCAGGCGCCTGCTCAAACCTCAGGCCACCACGGCACTGTTTGTGTCTAAAATAAAAAATAAAATCTATGTACCACAGGTGTACTCTTTATTCCCTCACTCTCATAGTCCGATGGGACGGCAATCCGACGGAGAGATCGGGCGTAGGATCAATGTTGCAACGTGTTTTCCGAACCTGAAAAAAACACCGCCAACTTCCAAACTCCGGGCATTTATTGTGAATTTCTTACGAGAAAAACCCAATATCTATTTTTGAACCTACCTGGGAATGGAACCCGGGACTTAGTGATTCGTCGTTGCCAACAGTAAATCCACTGAAGCCTCGCCTTAACGTGTTCCCGTTAATCATCCGTTATCTGCCGATATGTACACAGATGGGTAGTGCCAGCAATTTGGCTCTGTTACGTCTCCGAGCTCTGAATTACATTCGACTAATGTTCGATCTATTCGTTTGTATGTAGGCCAATGCGGTTATTGTAGAACGTGTAATATTACCTTTGCTGTATTGTTTTTAATTTATTTTGTTGTTTCGTTTATGATATGTTGAGTAATGCTATGAAAACAATTATAGATTTTTAATAATTATAAACTAAAATAAATATGCTTACGCCATCCCAGAAGGGTCTCCGAAGGTGTAAGCAGAGGCTGTAACAACAACACCCACATTTCACCGAATATGATTAAGTGCTGATAATATTTGTGCTAAATGATATTTATTTATTACTAGTTGACTCGGTGAACTTCGTACCACCGTTTGCTTTACTTATTATTAATGTTTTTCACCGTTTAAACCTTCCCTGAACTTTCACAAATATATCAAAATCAAAATTACCCAAATTGGTTCAGCCATTCTCAAGTATTAGCGAGACTAACGAACAGCAATTCATTTTGATATATATAGATTTTATATAAAAGAGAAAAAAACTTTACGATTGACAACCCTTACGCTCAATGTAGCAAAGGTTCTTATTTAAAAAAAATAGGCCTAGATTCCTTGTTGGTTGTAATGCTTATATTTGAAGCTTATGTATTTTAAACTGTGATTAAAAACTCCCTATTACAAAGCATCACTACAAATAATCCTTGGTTTAAAAGTAGTTCCATCTCTTTCTATGATACGGAATTCAAAAGGGATGGACATAGTATGGTCTAGTATTAGTTTAAGCCATGCTTTATAACAATGGAGTTAATATGTTTTTTAATCCTTCCAAAAATGTTGCCAGTGATATTGATGTAAATGTCGCGTTGCTACGGGTGTGCTAATTGCTTGACAGCCGCCATCTGTTTCGGCTAACGACGTTCATTCGTCAGGCGACGAAAAACATCCTATCTCTACGAGACAGAATCTGTTACAAGCGGAAAAGATTAAAAAATCCCTCGATTGTAAAAAAATATATTAGCAATTTATTTCTTATTAGCTATGCCCGCGGTTTAACCCGTGAAGGTTTTTAAAAAATATAAAAATGGCCTAAGTTACTCCTTGTAATATGTGTTATCTGCTAGTGAAAGTCCGGAGATTTGCTGGCACAAACAGACAGAGAGATGAAAATTAAAACTGTTTTTTCATATCAGTACCGTATATTCATTTAGTGTAAAACTGCTATTTTGGAACTACAAACAAAAAAATGTGAAGATTAGATCTAACTATGGAAATAGATAGACCCCCTTCGAGTCTACCATGGACCCCGGGCGGTCTTGTGAACAGGTGCTGCTAGTGGGGGCTGGTCATCTCAAGCTACACGATTATTCGTAGTATTTATTTTTAGTTTAAAATTTTTTTTATATCGACTTTTGTGCCCTGGAACTGTGTCCATGGGCTTATATATATTTTTTATGATTTATATTGTATTACTCAAAGCTGTAATTTTTTTTTTATATTAGTCATTACTGAGTTTCTTGACAGGTTCTTCTCAGTAGAAACAACCTTCTGAACCTGGCGGTAGCATGATTTGAAAGTACTTTGTAAAAAGTCTCAAATCGAATAAAGATATTTTGAATTTTTGTACCAATCTGTCTAGGTATAGCTATACCTTCTATACGGTGGAGGTACAGTTTCTAGTCAGGCAGTTCTGAATTTCAAATAGATTCCATACTAACCCTGGTACCTTCCTTAGTTCATGAATATACACGTTTATATTATCAGACATGGGTTTGACTCACCTCACTACTTAGAACAATGTATTTCAATCAATCGTTTCGAACTTTGTGCCTTTGATCTTGGTCAAATTACACGCGAAATTGAAGTGGCCTGCCGTCATTTCATTCATGAGGTGTAGTTTCAAATAGCTTAGGTATCGTGCTGATGACAGTTTAATCTAATACCTTTAAACGAGCAATTCTTGTATATATATAGAATCTAAATCTCGGAAACGGGCCTAACGATTTTCAATACAAGAGCAAATTTCGCCGACATCTGTCAAGTTATCTATCAAGGTAGCTCAGACGTGAGGCTTCCAGCTTACGGAGCGGTAACGAAACTAGAGTACCACGGTTCGAGACTGACGTTCACCGGTAAATTTTTTTCCTTTTTGTTTCCGCATACATATATGGCAAAGTCATTGAAAAGAAACAGATTCTGATTGTAAAATACGCACGTAAGCTCACGCCAACCACTTTTGGTGTTTACGGATAGATACTGTTACAGAACAGTTGGAAACCTAAGGATGTTTGACAATTCTCTTTTTTTCCGTGAGAAATCCGTGGACTCGCCAACCGCCGCGGGGACAGCGAAAGGATTATGTCGGAGTCATAGCACCCAAAGCTCACGGGTGTTCCTCCTCGTCCCTTTAAGGGGCGTGCAATCGCGTCGTCTGACAACTGGGTTAACCTAGATTACCGGGTTTCTTCGCAGAGGGGTGGCGAAGGTCAGATGGTAGTCGCTTCGTCTAATGAGGTGGATCAGCCTCATTGGGTTGAATCTAATGCCGACCCCAACAATGTATGCGATAATGTCAGGGAGATGGTGACCTTAACGAATATGGCTATTACCATATTAGGCACTACACAAAATACAAAAAAGAATTTCTTCAAAGGCATCATGCACGATGCCTTCTTCCATAGAAAAGCTCGTGGTGAGAAAATACTTAAGTTTGTTTAGAAAAACGTCTTGGTGATAAGCATAAGAGATATTTAAACTGTTGTCAATACATAAATTAATACATTAAAGAATCATTTTCAGTAAGAACAGTCTTCCGAACCCTGTCAACCTGTATAATCATGTCGTTCTGACGATTTGAATGTACTATATTAAAAGTCTAATCAAATAAAGATATGTTTGAATTTGAATTTGATTACATAACATCCTAACTGTACATCTCTCATTCTCATTTCTCTCTTACACACTAGAAAAGAGTGTAAGAGTTCTTAACTCTTGTCCTATATTCTCCCTTCCACCAAACGCACCAATTTCTTAACATGTACCTACTCTACCCCTAACGATTAGATAACGGCACATTACGTCTTCAGAACCCTGTTCTAACCATTGAAATCATGTTTACGGCTTAAGGAGAGTTATTATTAAATTCAAACCAGTAAGCTTGAACAACCGTTGAACCCACATAACAAGATTAAATGTTAATGTATCAATTCCTAGCGAATTTAGACCGGATTAAATTTCATTCAGATTCATTGGACTCGCATTAAACTGAAGATAATTTCTTAAACTTCTGAGTAAATATTTATTTATCTAACATACATATGCTCACGCCTGTATTCCCCGAAGGGGTAGGCAGATGTATGCTTGTTGTTGATTCGAAAGTTCTTTGTCAAAAGTCTGATCAAATAATGATATTTAGAATTTGAATTTATGACTTTAGCTTTGACGGCGAAATGCGTTGCACCAAATAACATTTTCAAACAACATTTTGCTTAAACAGCAAAAGTTTTTTATGTAAAAGTTGTAACTCTAGCTATTGCTTTGACCAGAAAAAACATGGGCGGTCAAAGCTAATAGTCCCATAGTAATGATGTCATGTGACAATTTTCAATGCTTTGACAATATAGCTAAAGATCGCAATCCACCCTGAATGTGTTATGATCATGATATACTCACGGCATTTGAATATTTTTTTTTATAAAAGTGTCTGTCAGCACGAGGAGCTCGTGGCACGATTCCTATTGCGTATATCATTCGATCATCGAAGATAAGCAACCCTAACCCTAGCCAGTAATTGGATGGGTGACCGCCCGAGTTCCCTCCGTGCCTCAGAGTGCACGTTAAGCTATCAGTCCCGGTTGCCAATTTATCATCTTTGGCAGTCGTTACAGGTCAGTCGGAGGCCTAAAATAGTCTAACAACTGGTTTAACCCAGATCACAGATTTTCCTCGTTAAAGAAGTTGCAAAGGTCAGATGGCAGTCGCTTCGTATAAAAATTTGGTGATCAGCCACGTCGGGTTGAACAAATGCCGATCCCAACAATGTATGGGATAAGGCCAGGGAGATGATGAAAAGTGTCTCTCAGCCTATCGGTCTATCTGTTTCGGCTAATTTATTTCAAGTTCCACTGTCATATAGCTGATTGTACGAGTAATATCTTCTTAATTTAATTTCGTTTTAATAAAAATAGGATTTCGAGAAGTCAAGGCAACCAGGTTTCCTCCCGCACACAAGTTATTTAGAAAACTCATTGGTGCAGGCCCAGCTTGGATTTGAACTTGCGTCGCTTGCGTATCTATCTACTTTTGATTGGCAGGCGAACAAACCACTAGACCAACGAGGTATCTTAGTTAAAGCTATAAATCTTTTAAGTCACCTATTCGAACGTGTTGAAAATTCCACTATGAAGTTTAAGTGTGGTGTAAAATTTATAACATGAAAGGCAAAGCTTTGAGGTGTGGAGTTCTATTGAGATTTATGGGTCATTCCCGTCTCGCCTCTCACTTCACTGAAGGAGACATTTTAAAGTACATCATATGAGTTTAACAGGTCCAATAAGGTGCTAGGTAGCTCGTCTATGCCCAAGTATATAGGTTAGTGTTGTAACGGATATTTGCATTCGCATTCGCGAATATCCGCCTATTTTTCTATATTCGGGAGAACCGTGGTGGCCATGAGGTTTGAGCAGTCGCCTGCTACGCAAGCGACGCAAGTTCGAATCCCAGCGGGGCCTGTACCAATGCGTTTATCAAAAAAACTTATGTACAGTGATTTCAGACCACGTGCTTTACGGTGAAGAAAAACATCGTGAGGAAACCTGCATATTTCTGAGAAGTAATTCAAAGACGTACGTATAGTGCCTCAGACGGCGATAGACTCACCATCTGTCACGTTGGCACTTAATCAAATTCGGTGAAAAGTGGGTGTTGTGATAACAACACCTCTGCCTACCCCTTCGGGGAAGACAGGCGTGAGCATATGTATATTTGCAATATTCGCATTCGCATTTGCGAAAATTATGCGATTATTTAGCAAATGTTTTTATGCCACTTTGTCCCTTAAAAATCAGTTAAATTTGAAAAATAACATAAAACTAATCTCGAAACAAAACAATACAAAATTTTTACAATGAACTTTCTGTGACTAAATTCATTCAATTAACCAATATCGGCTCGGCTATGTTCAATTTAAATATGGTCGACACGAAACGTCAAACCTGTCAAACATTTTACGCGCGTTTTTTTGAAATTTTAATATATTCGCAATCGCATTCGCATTCGCGAATGTGAAAAATCCAGCACATCACTAATATAGGTTATAACTATTTTAACGATGACTATATTTTGATTGAACTTTCACTGGCAGATAGCAAATTTTCAAGGATTCACTTTGGCTACTTTTATTTAAAACTAGCTGTGCCCTGTGGTTTCATTCCAGCGGAACCCTAAATGTTTTTTTTAAATAAAAGTCTTAGTTACTTCTTGTATTAGCTACCTGCCAGTGAAAGTCCCGTTAAATTGGTCCAGCCGTTTCAGAGATTACCACGAACAGATAGGCAGACGGACAGATAAAGATTTTTTGTAAATTTGTTATTATACGTCAGTACCGTACGGAGAACAGACAGGCAGACGGACAGATAAAGATTTTTTGTAAATTTGTTATTATACGTCAGTACCGTACGGAGAACAGACAGGCAGACGGACAGATAAAGATTTTTTGTAAATTTGTTATTATACGTCAGTACCGTACGGAGAACAGAAAGGCAGACGGACAGATAAAGATATTTTGTAAATTTGTTATTATACGTCAGTACCGTACGGAGAACAGACAGGCAGACGGACAGATAAAGATTTTTTGTAAATTTGTTATTATACGTCAGTACCGTACGGAGAACAGACAGGCAGACGGACAGATAAAGATTTTTTGTAAATTTGTTATTATACGTCAGTACCGTACTATACTATCATCTGCATTTAGTGAAAAGCTGTTATTTTGGAATTACAAATAGACACTTCAATTTTATTTAAATGTATAGATATAAAACATTTAACATGTCGCAAGAGTTAAATTAAATTAATAAAATAAAGATAAGCGCGTCTTGAGAGCGCCTCTAGCGGCGAGTGTAGAAAGTAATTTATGCAATTTTCTAAGTGGTTTGCGAATAACAAAATGTTTATACGGAATTAACAGGCATACACTTATCCAAGTTATAAGTGTGAACGACAGCTCGAGTGACCTGATGTGTCAAAAGTCGTGAGAACCGCTAAGTTAAGTCTAGTTAACTCCAAGTTATGTACACTGAAGGCTTCGGAGACTTCCAGTTTGCATAGTTACGCTTGACTTAGAAGCCGGTCAAGTTATAAATCGGGATGAACTTTGTAAGGGTAAATAGTGACCTGATTTTTACTTTTTTATCTATATAACTTATATATAGATCCGTCCGCAATTTTGTCCGCGTTTTTTTACGGGTGCCTAGTTAACATCGATTAACAATTTAACCTATATTACTTTCTAAATATGTGGCTAAAGTAAGATCTTTTAAATACAATCGAGTAGATTTTAAGATAAATCATAATGTATAAGCGAAATATTTTATCTTTATAATATTAGTATACATAATAAGTGCCGTTATAGAGCCGTGGTGGCCGAGGTTTGAGCAGTCGCCTGCTACGCAAGCGACGCATGTTCGAATGCCAGCGGGGCCTGTGATGAGTTTTTCTAAAAAAACTTATGTGCAGTGATTTCACACCACGTGCTTTACGGTGAAGGAAACATTGTGAGGAAACCTGCATATTTCTGAGAAGGAATCCGGACCCCAAGGCGCCAGAGTTTCAACCATAAAGGATAGACATAGTTAAATGATGGTAAAGTAAAAAACACATTGCACCGACAAATAACAAGGGATAAGAACATAATATATAATTTTTTTTTTAACATACATATGGGGTAGGCAAAGGTTTTTAATAACAACACCCACGTTTCACCGAAGACGATTAAATACCAATGTGACAGATGGCGAGTATTATCGTCTCAGGCACTATGCATACATACATACATACATATGCTCACGCCTGTATTCCCCGAAGGAGTAGGCAGAAGTGTTGTTATCACAACACCCACTTTTCACCGAATTTGATTAAGTGCCAACGTGACAGATGGTGAGTCTATCGCCGTCTCAGGCACTATACATACGTCTTTGAATTACTTCTCAGAAATATGCAGGTTTCCTCACGATGTTTTCCTTCACCGTAAAGCACGTGATGTGAAATCACTGTACATAAGTTTTTAAGAAAAACTCATTGGTACGGGCTCCGCTGGGATTCGATCTTGCGTCGCTTGCGTTTCAGGCGACTGCTCAAACCCCGATGCCACCACGGCTCTTTTTTTCTCGGCACCATGTATCTGTCTTTGAATTACTTGACAGACATAAGCAGGTTTCCTCACTATGTTTTATTTCTTTATATTTTTTATTTCACTAAAGCGGCTTACAAGCGTTCTGAATACTGGATGGTCAATTGTAAAATAAATATTATATGCTGTCTTGAAAAATCAAGCAAGATCCGAGCGTTAAAAGCTTCTGGTAAATAAATAAATGTTATATTTCATAATGAATCAAATGGGATTAAGGCTGTAATAAGCCTCGCTTCACGGAACTCTGTCATAGCAAATTGTTTTCCCGTGTCACCAGACGCCTGTCAAGTTATAAAAGCTTACTTCATTTAACTTTATTTTTATCCAGTTTTTTGTATGAAATACTTGCGTCAAATGACATCGCTCACTTAGTAAAGATAACTTCCATTAGCAATAATGTTTAAGACGACACTCAAAATGTTCTAAGATGTTATCCACTTATAAATTATTATTTTTATCATAATCACAGTATACATATAAGCTGACGAATCAGTATCGAATCTAGAGCAGAAAAATTAAATAAGTATGCTCACGCTTACATTTCACCGATGTGAGTACCAAAGTGACAGAAGTTGAGTCCATCGCCGTCTCAGGCGCTATACATACGTCATTGAATTACTTCTCAGACATATGCAGGTTTCATCACAATGTCTTCCTTCACCTTAAATCACGCAGTGTGAAATAAATGCAAATTAGTTTTTAGAAAAACTCATTGGTACAGGTCCCGCTGGGATTCGAACTTGCGTCGCTTGCGTAGCAGGCGACTGCTCAAACCCCAAGGCCACTAGAGAACAGATTTTTGAAGTAAAAGCATGAATGTTTTCACCCTTAAAGTTTTAAAGTTGTTTGTTTATAGAACAATATCTGTAAAATATATAAATTACGTATACACACGATCGAGCACGACGTGACGTGACACCCCAAATAAACTGACAATTCAATTTTGATAATCTGTATATATATACGGTTTAGTTGACCGCCCTAAGGCCTACGCTCGGCCCAGACCTCGGTCTAGCCTTAATCAATTATGAAAACGAAACAGGTAGACAGAAACATTTATAATATTATGAATACCTTCATTGTCCTATAGATAGACTATAGACCCCTTAAGGCTAGACAAAGCCATTGTCTACGAAAAATATAAAAGAAAACCAGCTGTTGAACCGGTTCTAATACTTCGTGCCCCAATAACCCTTGTAATTAGCACGTCGATGATGAATTATCTATTCATTTATTCCCAAAGCACTCACTGAAGGTAGTTATAGTAGCTAATAGTTTTCATAGAAATATTGTTGAAAAAGAGTTTTTTTGTTGACTATTTGGATAAGTTGGTAGCATATTTTCTATTGCGCATATAATTTGATCAGTGAAGTTAAGCAACCCTAGCTCAAGGCAAGTTGGATGGGCGACGCCCGAGTTTCCTCTGTGTCATGGAGAGCACGTTAAGACGTCGGTCCCGGTTGCCTGCCACGTCTTTGGCAATCGTTTCAAGTCAGTCAGAGGCGTATGAGCGTCTTTCAACTGGTTTAACCCGGAACACCGATTTCCCTTGACTTGACTTAATCATCTTCGGTGAAAAGTGGGTGTTTTAATTACAACACCTCTGCCTACCCCTTCGGGGAATGTGGATTTTTCTCGTAAAATTAGTTACAAAAGTCAAATGGTAGTCGCTTCGTATAAAAATCAGTTGATTAACTAAATCGGGTTTAATCAACTGCCGTCCCCAATAATGAATGGGATGAGGCCAGGGAGGTGATGAATGAAATAAAAACGTAATTATGAAAATTTGCTATGTGGTTAGATGTGTGTGCTTTGAAGGCGTTAAATAAGCCAATAAAATAACTAATTCTCATATAAAAATGTTGAGTTGAATCTATCGGAGCACATAATTTCCCTTCCTGTCTAAACTTTATAATAAAACGATATTAAGGAAAAGTTGCGATATTTCATTTTTTCTCACGGTGTAAGTTGGGGGATTCATAAAGTCTTGGTAGTGATTTATACCCTTCCCTTTGCGGCCTATCGTCGTCAGCTTTTTGTCCAAATAACTGGGGTCCAGCGATATATTACAGTACGAGGAATATTAAAAAAACATACAACCTATTTCAAACATGGACTTAAGGGAAATATCGGTAAATATGTATAACTAATCTGCGAATACCTATTTTTTGCGTGTGCTGTTGAAACTCTAAGACCTTAACGCATGCTATAAATATGAGCCTTTTACAAGCGGAACGGAATACTCGCATAGACGAGCATCTACGAGATTATTAGTAACTCTATACTTTCATAATACGCATGTAGTGAAAAGCTGTTAATTTGGAAATACAAACAGACACTTCAGTTTTATTTATCTGTATAGATAATTATAACAATATTAATTGTCACGAGAGGTCAAAGTCAAAGTAAAGTCTAAAATATCTTTATTCGATTAGACATACATACATACATATGCTCACCCCTGTATTCCCCGAAGGGGTAGGCAGAGTTGTTGTAATCACAACACCCACTTTTCACCGAAGATGATTAAGTGCCAACGTGACAGATGGTGAGTCTATCGCCGTCTCAGGCACTATACATATGTCTTTGAATTACTTTTCAGAAATATGCAGGTTTCCTCACGATGTTTTCCTTCACCGTAAAGCACGTGGTGTGAAATCACTGTACATAAGTTTTTTAGAAAAACTCATTGGTACAGGCCCCGCTGGGACTCGAACTTGCGTCGCTTGCGTAGCAGGCGACTGCTCTAACCCCGAGGCCACCACGGCTCCTCGATTAGACTTTTTACAAAGTACTTTCAAATCGTCAGAATGACATAATTATACATGCTACCGCCAGGTTCGGAAGGTTGCTTTTACTGAGAAAAACCTGGCAAGAAACTCAGTAATTACTCTTTTCAAAAATATTCACACACATTTAACTAAAAACAAAAATGATTTTTATGTTCTGCAATCGGTTTCAAAAACAAAAACTTAATACCTGGAAGCCGTATATCACATTGAAAATTCTTCTCTATTCCCTTGCGAGTTGAAGTTTAGCAAGAGATCAGGAATGTTCCGTCAATTTTCTCTAGGGATATGTCGGCTAGACATTACACTTTCCGCGTTGGCTCAAAACTAGAGCTTGGTGTACACAATAAAACGAGAACGATGACTCTAGCTGAGTCTGAGCCAAACTTTGGCCTTAGCACAGCCAACTTACACACAGGTAAAAATAATTGAAAAGTATGTGTGTAAATCCAAAATTAACATCTCTTCACTAAATGCATGTGAAAGAATAGATATATTTAAAAAAAACATCTCTGTCAGTATGTTACGGTTAATTATTAGAAACGGCCGGACCGATCTTAAAGGTGCCGTTTGTCGCTGAAAACGAGTGAATAGTGGTTGCACGATGTAGTTCCTTTTTGAGTCGCGGGAAATTTAAAATGGGGTCCCGTGACCACATTTGTCGCTGGAAACAAGAATCGAGCGGCTGCATGAGGTTGACAAGTAGCTGATATTAGAAAGAGTAACATAGGATACTTTTAAATAAATAAAATAGGGTTTATGAAATGAAAATCTATCTATGAAATTAAGCGTGGGTAAACCGCCAGGCACGGCTTGTATATTATATGTAATATATCTCCAAGATAACAGTACTATTGCTTGCCAAAATCACATGTGTATATGCCCTTAAATGTTTCAACAAAGACCGACCAATCTCACGGGGTATTGTTGACTCTTTTTATCAATTCCCCTCAGTGTACCCTCGGCTCAAGTTGTCACCAGTTTCCGGCTAAGACTAAATTGTTTATATACATCTCTTGAGATAGGTGTCGCGAAACATAGTAATATCTGAAACTCTTGTAGTGTTATGTAAAAGGGATTTTTTGCCTTATCTTATTGAATTGAGCTATGAAAAATATTTTACTTTTATTCATTGTAAGCATGCAATCATTATCATTATTATTACGTTCGATTCATCATATTTTTTTTTAAATCATATATATTTTTTATAATATCACAGGATTAGGATTGTTGGTTGGTGGAAACGTAAAGTTCTTTATGGGATCTAAATTATACTACAAATAAAATAATTAATAAATAAATAAGCACACGCTATGTTGGAAGGGTCCCCAAAGGGGTAAACAAAGGTGTTGTACAGCACCTCCCATATTTCACCGAATTTGATGAAGTACTAATGTGCCAGAGGGTGAGTTCAACGCGGTCTCAGGCTCTTAGAAATATGCTGGTTTCCTTCACCGTAAAGCACGTGTGTTGAAATCACTGCACATAAGGTTTTAGAAAAACTCATTAGTTCAGGCCACTGGAATTCGAATTGAGTCGCTTGCGTGGCAGGCAACTGCTCGAACCCGACGGCTTAATACAAATTTATTTAAATAACACTTAAATCAATCTCACGTACATTCCAGTTGTAAGCATAGTTAAATCTACATTATTCTAAAATTCCGGAATCCGGTAGTATTCCGGGAAATGTCCATGTTCCGGACATTCATATTCATGAAGTCCCAGCCATGTCTAACATTATCGATGGTCCGCACGGCGGCTTAAAGCTCCGCATACACCTAAGCGAATAGAATATTAAACACGTCAGCCCTTTCAACGATATTACAAGCGAAATTAAACTTTACATAACATGGACTAGGTTGTTAATGTATTGTCAAGAAACGTAAAATAACATAAATTTGCTTATACATAACAATTATTTATTTATTTATATATTATGTTTCATCATCACGCCTGTGTTCCCCGAAGGCGTAAGCAGAGATGTAATTTTAGTGCAGTATGGAAAATAGACCATATTTTTGAAATAAGAAAGTCTATTTTTAGTTGCAAAGTTCTTTATCTATATCGATAAGTCCTAGTAAATTCGCGGTTATAATTTCAAGACGTCCGATTCGAACTTTGAAGTACTTCTATGTACAAATGTTGAATTATATATTATGTTACTATATCCTTGCACCAATTATTATTATAATCATAACATTATTTATCAGTCAATTAAGCGGGTGGCGGCCGGAGGTCTCAAAAAAAACCAAAATGCTTTAACTAATTTAATTAAAGAATAAAATTTACAATAAGACTTATATTCTAACTTAAACGTGAGACCGAGTCGATGGGTGAACACGGAGTGACGCAGGTTCCCACGGAACGTGGAATCGTCCAAGGAGCTGCGTCAGCGCCTCAGGTTTCTACCGCTGCCCGTTGTTGCTGTGGTGAGTCGGGCTTGCATAGTCAGCAATATCCTTATATTAGGGGTGCGTAACAAGTCTGACGCAGACCCACTTTCATTACATTGTCGACAAACCAACGTGGTTTCTTTCAATGTTACTTAAATAACCATGCTTTTAACAAATTGTAAGATTGTGAAAAAATTAAAATTATTCAAACAATAAAACACTATATATTCGATCGTATGGTTCCATATGACTTTTTTTTTTTCTTTATTAAGTAACTAATAAGTAACTAAAAAACTTATTTATTTATTAATAAGTACGACTGAAAGCGAAAATAAGCGAATAAATGTGTTTTTTTATTACTAAAAAAAACAGATTTATTCGCTTATAAATAATGTGTAATTATAGGTAACATATTACGTACTTGGTTGACCGAGCTGGGCTCGGTTTCTTTTTAACACAAAAGAAAGAAACTTGTGGCAAACTGTGGTCTCTGCCTACCCCTAGAATGTATGTATGTTGCAAAAAAATATATTGCATGAAAACATAGTCAAAACTTTTCGTGAAATCCTCAAAAATATCATGAAAAAAATTGTAGTCGTTTCTGAGATTCAGATTCTATATATATACAAGAATTGCTCGTTTGAAGGTATTAAGATGACCGACGAAGCATTGCATATGCTCACGCCTGTATTCCCCGAAGGGGTAGGCAGGGGTGTTGTAATCACAACACCCACTTTTCACCGAAGATGATTAAGTGCCAACGTGCCAGATGGTGAGTCCATCGCCGTCTCAGACACTTTACAAACGTCTTTGAATTACTTCTCAGAAATATGCAGATTTCCTCACGATGTTTTCGTTTACCGTAAAGCACGTGGTGTGAAATCACTGTACATAAGTTTTTTAGAAAAATTCATTGGTACAGGCCCCGCTGAGATTCGAACTTGCGTCGTTTGCGTAGCAGGCGACTGCTCAAACCTCAAGGCCACCACGGCTCTTTTTGAAGCATTGATAGTACTTAATTCTAAAAGAAGTTACGGTTTGTCCAGTCCTTATATCCTACTTAGATTCTATATAGATAGTTTTATATGCATAACAACGATTTCCGTGAGGATTGGATATGTAGATTCCCGTGTTGATACTAGTGATGGTCGGTCTGATAACCTATATTTGGAATGAAACCTTTCTGAAATAACTAATCTAAATATATAAATAAACTAAAAAATATTTTCTTCTCGGATTTTTTTTATAAAAATAAAAATAAATAAATAAATATGCTCACGCCATCCCAGAAGGGTCCCCGAAGGGGTAAGCAGAGGTGTTGTAACAACACCCACATTTCAACGAATATGATCAAGTGCCAACGTGACAGAGGGTGAGTCCATCGCCGTCTCAGGCACTATACATACGTCTTCCAATTACTTCTCAGAAATATGCAGGTTTCCTCACGATGTTTTCCTTCACCGTAAAGCACGTGGTGTGAAATAACTGTACATAAGTTTTTTAGAAAAACTCATTGGTACAGGCCCCGCTGGGATTCGAACTTGCGTCGCTTGCATTTTAAAACGGCTTAATTTATAACACCCGTGTAGATTTGATTTCATTCCCGCGAAACCCTAAATGTTTTTTTTTAAAACACAGTAGTCTAAGTTACTCCTTGTAACATTAGCTACACGGCGGTGACAGTCGCATTTAAATCGGTACAGCTGTTTCAGACATTACCAGGAATAAATAGACAGACACAGCAAAAATTTGAAAAAAATTTTTAATGTCAATACTTTCATGATGCATTTAGTGAAAAGCTGTTATTTTGGAACAAGACTTCAATTTTATTTATCTGTATAGATATAGATACATATTTTATTGGTTTAGATAAAACTTCGTGGGTAATATTTTTGTAGTAAAATTCTACCACAAGTAAGTACTGAAAATAATTAAATAGTACTAATGCGTTAATTTAGAATTGATATTTTGCAATTCAAAATCAAACTTCCATTTATTTACATGTAGGGACTAACTTTGCCCCGCTGATTAGAGATTATTTCGCGGAACACTATGTTTAAGTAATTTTGCAGGAAATAAATATGTCCTCACTTACAAAAACCACTAAGAAATATCAATCAATAACCTGGAGGCAACCGCGCAATATCGTCAGAATTGCTGAGTCTCGAATTAAATCAGGCTTCAATTTGAGATAGAAAAGTATTCAAGTCTTCATAGGTTCACCTTAGTGTCCAATCACCAATCCCTCTACTAAGGTCATTTATACGTAGCTAATACAGACGATACAATGATTGCAGACCTATAATTTCTGAAAACAACGACATTAAGCTATGATTCGCACAAATCTGCGTAACGAAGAGCAATTTGACACGACACAATCGTCGAATCTGTCCAAAAACATGTATTTTTGATTTGTCGATATGAATTATTACCAGACTCTGGCTACATCAATTAGCCATTTCTTAACTAACACGGCCCCGCACAATTCCAGACCTGGAATGGATACTTGTTTAATCGGCTGCCTTGATCCTTGTGGCTGGCTGGGATTTTACGATTCCCTTAACCGAAATACTCTAAATATAATACAGCAGCATACGCAACGGTAACTAGAAGTATCGCAACACCCATGCAATTCAACTTGTTTCTCTCCATGAGAGGTTTGTAGCAGTCGAGTTATGTGAAAATCAGCTAATTTCAATAGCTCTTGCCTATAAAGTTCCCATTTCCTCAAAAGTCTTCCTGTAAATATACATTGGTAATCCAGCCAAGGGGGTTATATAAACAACTAATCTCAGTCATATTCCTTTTAGTTTCCTATCCAGAACGTTCCGATGTCATCTTCAAGACATATTTAAATTCTTCGGTTCAAGGTCCCAGTAAGTCCCAGAGTTTTAGTAATATAGTCCTCTTTAATGTCTACGATAAGGCAACCATATCTTTCCTTCTTCCCCTTCTATGTACACCCCCTTTACTTTCTTCATATGACCAGTCTTTAAATATTTCTTTAAACCAATGGTATAATTTTTTCTTCGATCTGGAACTTTTAATAATCCTCTTTCTAAACTTAGCAAAACTATTCCCTTTAATAATTCCAATGTTATAGTGTATATCTTCGCCTCTACAAATTGTTTCATTAAAGTCATTTTCACATTCTTGCTCTTCTGCGCTCAACATTTTCCTTTTTCGACTTCTGGAAATAGCTTTTTTAAATATACCTTTATCTTCTACTTTATTTTGCGTATTCAAGAGATTATGACAACGCAGTTCTTCATAGCTGTCATTTACCTGACCCGACAATACCCATCCAAGGTAAGTATTCTGCGCTATCACCCCTCCAGAGGGACTTTTAACTAACCCATCTTTCAGAATTTGGCAATAGACCTCAGAACCCAATAATATATCTATTTTGTGGGGTGAATTATACTGCGGATCAGCGAGTGGGCTCATGGTTAATACTGAGCAATTCGGCGATGCGAAACTTTTAACTGGTAAAACAGACGCAACCTCTTTAAGTACATGCGCCTTGATTCGTAATTTATATGTGGGATCATGAAGTGACTGCATGTCAACTATAACCATATACTTTGAGGTTAAGCCACTTTGACCTCCACCAACACCAGTTATACAACTCTTTGCAGTAATCTTGTCTAATCGTAAGAGTTGTACATCTGCTTCAGAAATGAAAGATATGGTTGCCTTATCGTAGACATTAAAGAGGACTATATTACTAAAACTCTGGGACTTACTGGGACCTTGAACCGAAGAATTTAAATATGTCTTGAAGATGACATGATGAAAAAAAAAAAAAAAAAAATATGTTTAAGTTCGTACCAATAAATGCTCTCTATGCTTTCCGGAGTTTGAAGTATATCCTCATATCCACGGCCCTCCCGACCATGAACAAGGTCCTTCGAGCCGGATAGTATTTTGCAATAAAAATGGTGTCTTTGAAATAATGGCAAGTGAGTCAAAACTTCGAAGAAAATCAAGCGACTGCTTCAGTAGCGCCCCCTAGCGGCGGAAGAAGGCAGTAAAGGAACGCCCCCTGGCGGCGGACACAGCAAGTAAGTGAATGACACAAAGATGGTAAGTGCGCAAGTGCAAGGCAGGAAGAAAAACTGACACAGTAAAACCCATGTCAGAATATTAACTGACATTCTAAATTTAAAAACTCAGAAAAAGTCAAAGATTGTCATAAGTCAGATTGGAAAAACTTACGTCAGGTTGAAAATAAAAACGTAAAATTAATTTCAATTTCAATTATTATTGCAAGTATCGAAAGATGGAAGAGATGGAGGCAGAGTTTAGAGTAATGGATGATCTAAAACAGCAAATGGAAAGATATAGAATTAACTTTAAAAAATTTCCTCGAGATAGATTAACA
The DNA here is from genome assembly GCA_929442735.1 of Watsonalla binaria. Classification (NCBI taxonomy): domain Eukaryota; kingdom Metazoa; phylum Arthropoda; class Insecta; order Lepidoptera; family Drepanidae; genus Watsonalla; species Watsonalla binaria. Next base: position 9,309,920 of record OV838932.1, read on the forward strand.
GAAGGTTACGTTACGGCAAGATTAGAAGGTCCAGAAGAGATGCTAAAGAAATTTACTCACAATCATGAAAATATAATTGGGACCTATAGCAAGAAATTGTTGGACGAAAGTGTCTACATAGAACTAGATGTGTTCAATACTGGATGTGAGATTTATTTAAGCTACAAGGTGACTTCTCCAAGGAAGAAGTCAGTTAACGTCAGGACATCGTGAGGTGTAACATACAACCAAACCTTATTGGCCACAACCCTTGTTCGAGCTGAGGCCAAGGGCCAATTCGCAGACACTGAGAGCCTTACTTGATCAAGGTTCTCAAGCATCCTTCATTTCTGCAAAAAGTTGTATATCTGGTGTTGGTGGAGGTCAAAGTGGCTTAACCTCAAAGTATGGTTATAGTTGACATGCAGTCACTTCATGATCCCACATATAAATTACGAATCAAGGCGCATGTACTTAAAAGAGGTTGCTTCTGTTCTACGAGATAAAAATTTGGAAATGCTAAGTAGATATTAGTGGTTTTATTCTTGTTTTATTTTACAGTCCACATTTGAATGAGTTATCCTAGAGCTTTATTGTTATCCAAATACTTAGAAAATAATTAAATTATTATGTTATTGTATTCCATGGGTATATATTGAATGTTTATTTTGCTTAAGTATGTTGTAGTTTTGGAATTTGTGTTTTTTATAAGTATGTTTTTTTGAAGGACTATTTCGTCCTTGGGGGGAGTATGTTTAAGTTCGTACCAATAAATGCTCTCTATGCTTTCCGGAGTTTGAAGTATATCCTCATATCCACGGCCCTCCCGACCATGAACACACTATTTTTTAATAAAAGAAGACTAAGTTACTCCTTTTAATATCAGCTATCTGCCTGAGAAAATACCGTTAAAATCGATCCAGCCGTATCTGAGATTAGCCTAAGCATACATGCAGACAGAAAATATAAAAAAAGGTTTTATTTTTATTTTAATACTTAATATTTTCATATGCATTTAGTCAAGAGCCATGGTGGTCTTGAGGTTTGAACAGTCGCCTGCTACGCAAGCGACGCATGTACGAATCCCAGGTACCAATGAGTTTTTCTAAAAAACTTATGTACGGAGATTTCATACCATGTGATTTACGGTGAAGGAAAACATCGTGAGGAAACCTGCATATTTTCAGAGAAGGAATTTAATGACGTATAGTATCTGATACGGCGATGGACTCACCATCTGTCACGTTGGCACTTAATCATCTTCGGTGAAAGGTGGGTGTTGTTTTACAACAGCTCTGCCTACCCCTTCGGAGAATACAGGCGAGAGTATATGTATGTATGCATTTAGTGAAAAGCTGACTTGGAATTACAAGCGGACACTTCAATTTTATTTATATGTAGAGATTAAATCGAGCAATTCAGCTCGGGAAGGTTAAACAAACTTGAAACGGGTGGTAAGTACACCCACGCCTTACCCTTAAATATCTTAATGAGTTCAAGCATCTTATCTTACGATACGAGTGATCTTTACTGACCCCGTGTGAACTACCCCAGTTCGATTCAACCCACTGTACCCAAAATTAATAGGGTTGGGGTATTATCAGACGTAATAGATACTCACAATAGCCCTTGAAATAATCTTCAAACAATAGTTTCCTGCCGGGTTATTCTATAAGGTTTGTTAGCGTCGAGCGTCGGTTTCAATCTTAGGAAATCGATACATATTACATACACAATAAAGTTCAATTTCGTATGTTTAAACTGATACTTGACGACAAATGCGTCGCTGACAAACGTTACAGAATAACGCAGTTGTAGTAGGGAGCCAGTTTATTTCATACTGACATATCTATTTCGATTTATATACAAGTACCACATAATAATACAAACAGTACAGATCTAGAGAGCTTTGGTGACCGTGGAGTTTAAGTACTCGCCTGCTACGCAATCGACGCAAGTTCGAATCTCATCTGCCTGCATCAATAAGTTTTTCTGATAATTTATGTGCAGTGATTTCACGTGACGTGGTTTACGGTGAAGGAAAACATCGTGAGTAAGCCTGCATATGTCTTAGAAGTAATTCAAAGACATATATATAGTGCCTGAGATGGCGATGGATTCACTGTTACGTAGGCACTTAAATCCTCGGTGAAAAGTGGGTGTTGTTATTACATCACCTCTGCCTACCCCTTCGGGAATACAAGCGTGAGCAAATGTAAGTGGGATTGAAATAAAAATACCTAGGGAGGTTCGATTGGATCATCTTCACTTCTTAAACTTCTTGATAACTTCAATAAACACATCTTAAAATAATAAAATTACCAGTACGTATTTCGTCGAGGAACTCGTGGCACAATTGCTATTGCGCATGTCATTCTATCAGCGAAGTTAAGCAACCCTAACCCTAGCCAGTTATTGGATGGGTGACCGCCCGAGTTCCCTCGTTGCCTCGGAGAGCACGTTAAGCCGTCTGTCCCGGTTGCCAATTTATCATCTTTGGCAATCGTTACAGGTCGATCAGAGGCCTAAAATAGTCTGATAACTGGTTTAGCCCAGAACACAGATTTTCTTTGTTAAAGGGGTTGTGAAGGTCAGATGGCAGTCGCTTCGTATAAAAATCAGGTGGTCAGCCACATCGGGTTGTATCAAGTGCCGACCCCAACAATGTATGGGATAAGGACAGGGAGATGACGTATTTCGTCGTCCACCATCGTTCTGTCATGCGTCACTTGTTACTTCTTCCCCTTCAATTCTTTCCGATCATAGATTGTCTATCATCCTTACTAATATTATAAATGCGAAAGTAACTCTGTCTGTTATCCTTTCCTGCTTAAACCTCTCAAACGATTTTGATGAAATTTGGCAGAGACAATCTTTAGACCCTGGGCTACCTTTTATTGCGAAAAAAAGTATTATATAAAACTAAATCTATGCGGGTGAAACCGCGGGGCACAGCTCGTATTTACATAAAACCTCTTTCTACATGTATGTACAAAAGAATTGCTCGTTCAATAAGATATGTCTTTAATAAGCTTTACGTGATAATGATAAAATTTTACGTGGAACCGAAAAAAATAGAAAGTTCAATGTAATGGGTATAGATTACATGAATGCCTAACTTATGTTATGGAGATTCCCTGAATGTAGAGGGTATGTTTATAAGCGAAAGCGGGCGGGGTGAAACATTTGAACATGGCTTCTTAGAAGGGTCTTTATAGGGGTAAATAGAGGTGCTACGCCACTTGTCACAAACAAGACGGTGAGTCCATTGCAGTCCTAGTCACTGTACATAATGCCTTGGTCCTGTCTTTGAATTTATTTTTAGACACAAGTTTCCTCATGAATTTTTTAAATTCAAAGCTCGTGGTGCGACATTATGGCAAATAATAATATTTTTTCTGATTTATATTGTACTCAAAATAGTGTAACTGAGTTTCTTGACGAGTTTTTCTCAGTTGAAGCAACCATCCGATCCGACAATTTTAAAGTACTTTGTTAAAAGTCTAATGAAATTTTAATTTTGAATTCTTTACGGTTTCACTAAAATCGGTGTGGAAGAAATTCACGTGGAATGTGATTTTGTGACCAGAGGATCAGAGATAGGTATTTAGAATTGTTCTAGGTATATGTTTAGTAAACCTGAATGACTATATATATTTATTCATATACAATTCGTAAGTACTGATTGACAGACTGCCTGACTTACTTATATATCAAGACACAGCCTAAGCTACTGGTCTTAGAGATATGATATTTGGAGAGTGAGTTCTCGGTGTGGTGCAGATATATACGACAAAAAAAGTTTTCCAAAATTTACACCCTTAAGAAAGTTAAACGGGGTTGAAAGATTGTATGTAAAATCTTACTGCCTCGCAGGCAAAGTAGCTTTATCACTCATATCACATCATTAACGACCATTTTTAATATAACCACTTATCATGTTATCCTTACGCTAATTCTAAGAACGTATCGCTTGTTAACCTGTAAAATTTAACCTAAAGATAGATCTAATCTGACGGATATCTGAGGATAGCAATCCATCTGTAAGCTTTGGACATTGGGTGATAGTGTTGGTAAGCCCGCTATCTTATCCATCATAGTCTAACCTTGTTCCGTCGCCGCTATGTCTAGTACAATTCGCGGTTCGGGTAAACCCTCGAATATTCGTACGTCACGAGTGTATTCCGTTTTACTACCCCGTCACGGCTTACCCGCGGTATACTGCATATTGGTTACACATTTTGTTAAGCAAATATCCGCTACGACGTGGCTTTACGTCCATCGTTGTTTCGAAATTTAGGACGTATTCATATGTTTCGATTCGGTATAACTATCGGAAGGCAAAATCAACAAGACACTAAATCTGAGTATGTCGCGTCTTAGAAATAACAGAGAGCGAGAGATATATAGAGTAAGGGAGATAGGCTGCACTGTCACGCCGTATCCATAGTATAAACATACTGTCAAAATCATAACCCTCTTTTTTGCTTCACTTTAGTTGGGTAAGTATAAGCTTAGCTAAGGCAGTGTGGAATCCAGATCATTTTTTTAAATAAGAATTTTTTCTCCTCCCTACTACTTATTATTGAGAACGTTTATTTTGTGTCGTATCTCTGTGTATGTCTGCTGTGACAATTTTGCAAAAAGTCAAAAAGAAAATTTGGATAATAAGTATTTTGAAAATAGCAAATATTGTTGCATGTGTAATACATATTTGATTTGTCGGATCAGACTAAATTGTATTATATTCTTCGCACTTAGATAGCAGTTTTCAACTATATGAAGTAACTTAAGGGCCGACGCAAGTTCGAATCCCAATGGGTCCTGTACCAATGTGTTTCCTAAAAATTTTAGTGCAGTAATTTCATAAGGAATACATAGTGTCTGAGACAGCGATTGAAGTCATGTTGGCACTTAATCATATTCGGCGAAAGGTGAGTGTTGTTGTTACAACACCTCTGCCTTCTCCTTCAGGGACTCTTCACGGATGGCGTGAGCATATGTATTTATTTTTATTACATAACATATATGCTGGGAGGAGCTCGTGGCACAGTTGCTATTGCGGATATCATTCGATTAGCGAAGTTTAGCCACCCTTATTCAAGCCACTAGTTGGGTGGGTGACCACCCGAGTTCCCTCCGTGCCTCGGAGAGCACGTTAGTCCGTCGGTCCCGGTTGCAAATGTAACATAATTGACAATCGTTACAGGCCAGTCTGAGGCCTCGTAGAAGAGATTACGAGGGTCAGATGGCAGTCGCTTCGTATAAAAATCTGGTGATCAGCCATATCGGGTCGAATCAAGTGCCGACCCCAACCGTCTATGTAAGGCCAGGGAGATGATGACTATCAAACGTAGAATACCCTTCACCAAGTTAGTGTAACTATATCTCACAAGATGGCGTTATATCTTTTTAGATCGCGCTGTCGAAAGTCTCTTTCCATAACGTATATAGCACACACAATTCCTTACGTAGTTGTGGAATCAATAAATACCAGGACTGCCCAAGTTACGGTGTTTCATTCAACCACAACCAAGGTCTGATCCGACTGATCCTGGCTCCCAGGCCTAATTTGTCATACAATGACATTACATAGATGTTAGAGAATCTTTAAACAACCGATCTGGTAGGCCCTAACTCGAGTCTCATCAACGCAATGTTTGCACGATACAGTAAACACATCACGCTGTATCAAATGATGTTTGTTTTCATAGAGCGCTTCACGACGCTCTTAGCTTTGGATTTGACAAACTTCCACATTCTGAATAGTTGATGTTTGCTTTTTACGAGTTATATATTACTTACGGAACTTATTTGAATGCGTAAAGAAATCTGAAGTCCTACATTTAACTCTTATTTCGATGGTTGAGTGACAGTGGCAGATAGTACATCTCATATATGCATAAATGTTGTCGACCTGCATATAAACTGTATTTTCGTTTTGTCTGTGGAAAAATGTGGTGCCTATATGGCCATAGATAATGTAAATTTTTCGCAGTCTTTACCACAGACATATTATTAATAAGCAACAGAGAGAGTAACATAGTCTCTGCTCAAGAGTTAACGGATGTCTGTTACGTACTTAAATTAAAGATTTATTTAGTACGTTTTCCAAATTTAATTAATGCTTCGTCGCATTTTGTGTAATAAAAAATACATTTTATTTCTTACTATATAAAAGGTCCTTGTCGTCCGTCTGATTGTAAAGTAATGTATCGAGAAACAAAACGAAGTGGTGCCACTATTCCTTTTTATTATTAGCCGACACAGTCTCATCACTCACTCTCGCCCCATTGGAGGAATGTTCATCTTTTCCTTCTCCCAAATTACCATGATATACATAGAGCTTACAAGCACAGAATCTAGGCACAAATCTTCACTCACACAGACGCAAATCTACGAGATCATAAGCGGCCTCAGCGTAATGTCAGTAGGGCTGTCGCGTCACGCCGATCGCTTACCTATACGTGTTTACTATAAAAACCTTATGACTGGCAGTCTTCACGCTGTATGGAGCAAATGTTCTATTTAAATAACTTGGTCTATATCATTTTCATACCACGTGCTTACGGTGAAGGCAAACATCGTGAGGAAAACTGCATATGTTTGACAAGTAATTAAAAGATGTACGTATAGTGCCTGAGACGGCGATGGAATCACCCTCTGTCACGTTGGCACTGAATCATAGCCTGTGAAATATGGGTGTTGTTGTTACAACACCTTTGCTTACCCCTTTGGGGACCATTCTGGGATGGGGTGAGCAAATTTATTTATTTATTTTTATTGGTCTATATTCCATACTGCTTATTAAGCTTATATTATGTGTACTGTGACACTACTGCCAGGTAACAATAATTTGTCTATAGCTGGTTTGCTACCACAGAATATTGCAGATCCTACAAAGGTATTGATTTACTATAACAATACATTTTGATAATAATAGGGATGTTCACTATCAAACGTTAGATATTTGGTTGTGTGATTGAAGTTCCCGAAATTGGGTATTTATTACGGCCCAGATCAGGTTCGATAGGGAAACGTCATTGTTTATTTAACGTTACGAGCCAACCCTCCGATGACTACTTTGTCCGAATAAGAAAACAATCCGAATCGACATGAAGACGGTTTCAATTGACTTTCAAATGGTCGAATTTGGGTTGAGCGTTTACACGTGTGGTCAAATAGGGTAGAGAAATATTTATTTAAGGCGAGTTTGATGGATTCCTATTGACTCTGACGTTAAAGCTATACGTAATAACATGACAAAGAGGACATAATAGGACAATAGGAATAGAGATAAATTAAATTGAAGTGTCTGTTTGTAATTACAAATTAATAGCTTTTTATTAAAAATAATTTTTTTTTTTTATTATGGATGTTTACCAAGTCCTAAAATCCAAATTTTCTTCATTTGTGACAGTTTAGGTATTTTCTTAATATAATGATGTAAGTTAGAAGTTAGGACTTTAAAATATTTAATATTTGTATCTTGTTTCATAAGATAACATGATATTATTAAATTCAAGAACGACATAGCTAAAAACCTTAAAAATATAATCTAATAACTAAAATATATTATTAAAAGAAGTCCCTGTAGGCAAGGTTCCCAAGATACTGGCAGCATGGCAAGACTAATTCTTTGTCCGAGGTAGCTGCCAGCTCTTCGGTCTCCTGTGATGTCGACTAACCTTTTAGTTATTTCTTTAAAAAGCCTAATAGCGATTATTTCGATATAGAAAACTCAATAATATTCACCTTCATTTTTCCAGTTATTTATTGAAAGCAACAACAAAATCACGATTTTCAATATTAAATTCTCCTTTCTAATCAAAGTACTTGGCCAATCTGTCACTCAACTAATACAGATGTTTATTCGCAAATTGAGGGCAAAAGTCTTTGGCAAAAGTTGTATAAAGACAAGCCAATTAGGCTCAGTTCTAATTAGTATCTCCGCCGGGACTTGAGGCATGCCTACTCGATTCGTGCCGATGGAAATGTATTGTGATTTGGCTTCAAAGGAATTGGGATGATGCTATATTGAGCGCTGAATAGATCTGGAGATATTCTGGACACGTTCAAGTACTTATCATGTGATCTTAGTAATTACTTTGGACGCAACCAAGATTTTTAAACTAAGCCAATCCTAATAGATGCAGTTGCCGTCAAGAGTAATGAGTGCGTAACTAGAATGCGAAATAGTCATTATATGAGTCTGTCTCTGTCTATATGTATGGCACGTGGAGAATGAAACTGGCACTTATTCTCCGCAAACTATAAGTTAGATCAATGTAAAAAACAACCTGCATATTTCTGAGAAGTCATTCAATGACGTATGTAAAGCGTCTCAGACGGCGATGGACTCACCATCTGTCACGTTGGCACTTAATCTTCGGTGAAAAGTGGGTGTTGTGATTACAGCACCTTTGTCTAACCCTTCGGGGAAAACAGGCGTGAGCATATGTATGTATGTATATAATGCGTTTGTGTTGCAATAACTAATAAAAAACAAATTAAATTAAATATGTTAATAGGCTCCAATACAAGAAACGTGATTTTTCTATTGTTTTTATAGATAGAAGAAGCTGTACCCTGCAGTTTGACCGCATAGATTTAATTTATTTCCCGCGGAACCCTAAATGTTTTTTTAAATAAAAGTAACCTTAGCTACTCCTTGTAACGTTAGTTATCTCCCAGTGAAAGTCTCGTTAAAATCAGCCCAGTTGTTTCAGAGATTACCCGTCAGGCAGAGAAAAATTAAAAAATATATATTTTTTATCAGTACCGTATATAGTTTCATATGCATTTAGTGAAAAGCTGTTATTTTGGAATTACAAACAGACACTTAAATTGTATTTATCTGTATAGATATAGATGTAGAGATGGTACGGAACCCTTCTTTCATATTTTATGCATGCCTGCCAAAATTGTTACAAAAAAATATGACGTCGTAAGTGAATTGAATACAATAAATAAAACATTGATCAGAAAGAACAGACTATATATTATCGTACCACAAAATAATTTCCCGTAGACAATGTATCAACCCTCATCATTATAACACCGCGCTAGTTCTACACGCACCTTTATTGCGTTGAATTGAGGTCGGCATGACCCTAATAGAGGACGTATTACGGTCACCATATTCCACGTTCGGTGAGCAGATGGTGAATGAGGTTCTAAGGTAGTATGATAGGAGTACATAATGACGTATTCATGTATATGTGTGGTTGGCGAAATATCATTGTGTTTGTTAAATGTTGTGAAGCGGGTTTCATCCGAGTATCTTGAAAAGGACATGAGTTAGGTGGTCTATCTTTAGAAATGCAAATTTTATCTCGAATATTTTTCTATAGAAGCTAGAGTGAAAAGACCCTGTACGCTGCACGTACTTACAGCATCTTGAATTATCGTCGACGCAAAATCTTTATTCGTCGAGTTTATTGCGATTTTCGAATCATTCGATTGACAGCGATTTTTCTTAGTTTATTTATTGACTTATACGCACGCCTGTATGTTAGGTAGGCAGAGGTGTTGTAATAACAACACGCACTTTTCACCGAAGATGATTATGACAGATAGTGAGTCTATCGCAGTCTCAGGCATTAAACATACGTCTCTGAATTACTTAAGCCGTCGGTCCCGGTTGTCAATTTATCATCTTTGGCAATTGTACAGGTCAGTCGGAGGCCTAAAATAGTCTGACAACTGGTTTAACCTAGATCACATATTTTCCTCATAAAAGTTGCGAAGGTCAGATGGCAGTCGCTTCATATAAAAAGCAGGTGATCAGCCACATCGGGTAAATGAGATGGTATCATCGAAAAGTCCCAATTGGCAGTTTAAATGTTTTGCACTTTACTCGCGTTATTGACAAAAATATATATATGCTCACGCCATCCCAGAAGGGTCCCCGAAGGGGTAAGCAGAGGTGTTGTAACAACACCCACATTTCACCGAATATGATCAAGTGTCAACGTGACAGAGGGTGAGTCCATCGCCGTCTCAGGCACTATACATACGTCTTTGAATTACTTCTCAGACATATGCAGGTTTCCTCACGATGTTTTCCTTCACCGTAAAGCACATGGTGTGAAATAACTGCACATTAGTTTTTTTAGAAAAACTCATTGGTACAGGCCCCGCTGGAACTTCGAACTTGCGTCGCTTGCGTAGCACGCGACTGCTCTAACCCCAAGGCCACCACGGCTTCTTATTGACATATATGCCTCTTTACTATAATATCATTGAACTTACTTTAATTTGAACTTTACTTTAATAATATCTTTGTACGTTAGTTGATATTTTCCATACCTTTAATAAATACACTCTACACAAAAATTTAAAAAAAAATTACAGGCCCTTAAGAGACGCAATTTTTTTGAAGAACCCTTTTAGATGAACGAATCAAAACACTGCAGGTCTAAAAAGGCCACTTTGGGAGAATCATAATGTGATCCGAAAATGTTCATCGAAATGACAAAATGGTCACTTAGATGTTATTAATATTATGATTCAGGAATGATTAATATATAGCAATTCACCTGTTTCACACTTTCCTATGAAGATTCCTAAAATGGGCCACAAATTATGAATTGCTTTTTGTTTGACAAATATCATCATAAAAAGGGATTATGGACTAACATCTTCAATAAATGTAATCATACGTGAATCATAATAATGAATTGCACCTAAGTGACCATTTTGTCATTTCGATGATGAATCATATTTGGATCACATTATGATTCTCCTAAAGTGGCCTTTTTAGACCTACTTGTCTTATCAAAATAAAATTAAAAAATGCCGAGTATGTTAGTATCATATTATCATTAACCCAAACCCATTATTATAAGGATACAAACTGGCCAAACCGGTCTATCCGGGTGGACATGCGGCGGTTACAAAATCAGGGATTTACCGGATATAACACCCAATCTGTAACACGGTTTCCGTGATAATCCAGGTACGGTTTTAACGGTTTTTATTCTGGAAAAATGGTTGTACGTGACCAGGATAACTATTTTTAAAACCGGATAAACGATGCACGGTAGATTTAACTACATATTGTGTTGTATGTATGGTTCGTAGAGCTGCGAACTATTTTAGTTTTGTTTTTATTGGTGTGTTGTCGCTTTGTACTGCATTGTTTGCGTCAATCAAACAGCGGGAATTTCCTTGCAAACTTTTTCCCGCAAAAATATTTCACAATTACTTTTTCTATGAAAAACTTTCAGGAAGAGAATATTTTATTACATACTAGCGGACGTCCTGCGGTTTCACCCACGTAGTTGCCGTTCCCGTGAGAGTACGGCGATAAAACATAGCCTTTAATAAGTGAGCAGTGGTGGCCTTGAGGTTTGAGCAGTCGGCTGCTACGCAAGCGACGCAAGTTCAAATCCCAACGGGGACGTACCAATGAGTTTTTCTTAAAAAACTTATGTACAGTGATTTCACACCACGTGCTTTACGGTGAAGAAAAACATCGCGAGGAAACCTGCATATTTCTGAGAAGTAATTCAATGACATATGTAAAGTGTCTGAGACGGCGATGGACTCACCATCTGTCACTTTGGCACTTAATCATCTTCGGTGAAAAGTGGATGTTGTGATTACAAAACCTCTGCCTACACCTTCGGGGAATACAGGCGTGAGCATATGTATGCTAATCAATGGTAATGTAGCATTCAAATGGTGAAAAATTTTTTTTAAACGGTCTTGTACTTTTTGCCCAATTCCTAACAAACATATATCCTCTTTATAATATTAGTATAGCTTAGTAAGTAAGTATAGACATACAAAATGTGTCTGTATTTCCGCATTTTAAGGGGTAGGGAGAGGTATGTTTATAGATCATCTACATCTTGTCCAGCCGCACCCCCACCACGGGTCCTACCGCAGTAAAGATAATGAGGCATCGTCGTCTTACCAAGTTAAATCTTTAATTACAAAGCTTACTTAATTTAAAGGGCCCTAGAACCTTCCACGGACGTTTATATTGACCCTTTGAAGGGTTATCGGAGCCGTTAAAAGGCCCCAAACTGATTGGGCTTTCCGTGATCAATCAAAGAAGCTAAATGTATCTTTTATACCTGGTATTGTGCCTGATATTTTTTGCGTGTAACGAATTATTGGGATGCTATCGATCATTTAGCTACTCATGACGTGCTCTAATGAATGTGATTCGGTACATTCTCCTGATTTTTTCGTTAGTTTATTACAAAACTAAAAGCTGGCTGTTGAAAGGATGCTTTAGAAAAAATCATTCGGGTCTAATATAGATCTTCCTACTTGTTCAAGCGGCGGAAATATGCAGATATCAGTCATAATTGTATATTTCTGCCGTTTGGGGTTGAGACTTTGGGGCCATGGGGGCCAAATGCGAAGGTCCTTTTTAAGGATCTTTCAAAACGCCTGGTTGACGTCTCTGGTGACCGTCGAGCTGGTTCTTACCTCGGTCAGAGGATTAGCTTAGCGATCCAGCGAGGTAACGCAGCCAGCTTACTGGGCACCATTCCCGCAGACACTAATTTAAATTCCGTGTTTTATTCATAATTTTTATTTTTATTATATTTTTCTTTTTCATTGTTAGCAATAAGTTACTCAAATGTTACGTTAATCATGTTATATTTTCATTATAATATATAATAAAAATTCCTACTTGTTTTTGTTGTCGGTTGAAAAATATGAATAATTATTACGATATACCAGTAAAAATATGATATACGACGTACAGATGGCAGTCGTTTCGTGTTAAAATCAGGTGTTCGCTTACCATCAGTTGGATTGTATGCTAGTTTGTCGTCTTAGTACAAACGAAAATGATTTTAACAGCCAGAGCTCAACTCTGATCGCTTTATTGCATTGTGATTTGCGGATGAATCGAAGAATATATTCTATGTATGTTGGAAGTTTTTTGAGGCGACTGCATGAAAGCGTTCCCTTTAATTTTAGTGGCTTCAAGCCGTTCTATGAGGTTAAATAAATAAGCTTTGACGTTTGACGACGATATCGGCCATCATAAGCTACACCATTAGTGTTTATATTTTTTTCATCGACTTTTATGAACTGGAGCTGTGTCCATGGGCTTATATATATATTTTTTTAATCAACATTGTATTGCTCAATATAATTTTTTAAAAAGAATACTTACTGTGTTTCTTGCCAGGTTCTTCTCAGTAAAAGCAACCTTCCGAACCTGGCGGTAGAATGTATAATCCTGTGTAATCGTGCCGTTCTGACGATTTGAAAGTACTTTGTCAAAAGTCTAATCAAATTAAGATATTTAGAATTGAATTGGATTGATACTAAATTGAAACGACCATAGTTGGGCCCCTTTTCTGTCTTTCACCTTTATTTCTAAAATGATTATTATACCCATACATAATCCTGAAATGTAGTACTTAGTAAAATTAATGTAGATCGTGGTAAGCCAATGCAAATGGTATGCATAACTGCTTGCAGAAGCGTGTTCACTTTATTGAATTATTCATGTTTTACTGTTTTCTTGCTGAACGCTCTTGTTAAAATGACGATGAAATTTATTTTCAAGTAATGTCACGTTAATAGCGGACATGAGTACCCCTTTATTACAAAACGTGGACTAAGATAGTTCTAAGATTAACAGTATCCTCCATCTCTTTCTGTGATCCGGATTTAAAAAGAGATGGAATAATATTAATTAGTCTAGTCTTCGTTTGCAATATTTGTCTTGTTTTGTCAAACTTAAATTAAGTCTGTCATTTAAATAATATATAAGCATTTATTGAATAGTATTATAAAGAGGAAAGGTTTGTATGTATGTTTATAACGAAATGGCTCAAAAAGTAGAGCCATGGTGGCCTCGGGGTTTGAGCAGTCGCCTGCTACGCAAGCGACGCAAGTTCGAATCCCAGCGGGGCCTGAACCAATGAGTTTTTCTAAATAACTTATGTACCGTGATTTCACACCATGTGCTTTACGGTGAAGGAAAACATCGTGAGGAAACCTGCATATTTCTGAAAAGTAATTCAAAGACGTATATATAGTGCCTGAGACGGCGATAGACTCACCATCTGTCGCGTTGTTACTTAATCAAATTCGGTGAAAAGTGGGCGTTGTGATTACAACACCTCTGCCTACCCCTTCGGGGAATACAGGCGTGAGCATATGTATGGCTCAAAAAGTGCTGGACCGAATTAAAAAATTCTTTCACCATTTCATTGCTGCATTATCACTGATTAATATAGGCTATATTATCCCGGTAATCCCATGGAAACGAGAACTACGCGGGTGAAATCACGTGACATCCGCTAGTGTTGAATAAAAACTTTATTATATTCAAAAACAGGGGGCCTACCATCATCGGCTTAAGTAGAGCGTATTAAGAACTTCTGATCTTTGACGTTTCATTTTAGTACCTAAAAATTAAATTACCCCTTAAAACTTATTACGCGCTGCTTAAACGACCATAATCAGCCCCCAGTACTTAAAGCTAATAACAAGTAGAAAGCTTGACTTGAATTTAATAACACTGTATAGAAGTAAAATCATGAATGATCTCATCGCTTTTAAGAAAAACACGAGTCAATGACCTTGAAAAAATGTAATTTTTGCGTGTATATTATTCAAGTTCGGAGTATACTTAAGCAATTTTTCTGTTAGAACGTGACTTATATCAGAAAAATTCTAGGCTTATTTCAAGTTAACACCTTTTGAGAATTATGTCTCTTAACTGTAAACGGCTGGAGGGCCGCATTACGAACGATGCAACAGCTTTGCAACAGCAGGCAGAATGCTATTGGTAAACTTTATATGATTCAACTATATTAGTTTAGCCAGACTTTAAAAATTGCTCATGTACTTATAAAAAGATTGCCAATTGAACAAACAGGTGTGAAGATTACATAATTTCATGCAGATTTTTCGTGGTTGTAAGTCACATACAAACCGTCCTTTCCCCACGCCTTTTAATGAAATTTTGGGAAACCCTTCCAACTTTGTTGTCACTACGACCAGCGGCTTCAGCTGTGCGTTGAATATATAAGGTAGACAGTCAGTTAGGCCTTTAAATTATAAAGTATATAAAATTGGAATCTACTATTTTGTACCAGCTATCCCCACAGCTACACCCGTGTGATATTAAACCACACAGAGGATACACTATCAATATTAAGATACTTCAATACAACCCCTATTTCAGCCCCGTACAACCCTCTCTTTGTACCAGAACGTAGCCTGTGTCCTTCCTCAATATCTAAATTATCTAACAAATTTCATTTCAATCGGTTCAGTAGTTTTGGCGTGAGAGCGTGACAGGCGGCCATACAGTCAGAGTTAGTTTCGTATTATTCTACAATATATAAACTAGCTGGTTCATACAGGGTTTCAGGGAATAGGACAGCTGTTAAAATATGTGATTGGGTATAATTTTAGGAAGCAAATAAAATTATTGTGACTAAAATATCTTGTTCCGTTTTCGAGTAATTGACGTTCAAAGTTGACCATATCAAGACCTTATTTTCGCATAAAAATCTGCGGTAACATAGATTTATTCACGTGAAATCAACTACGTTTTTATTTTTTTCCTCTCTCTAATAGTTCTTGAAATAATCCCATAAAACCATTTTTGGAAACCTTCGCCTTAATTTAAAAAGTTGAATTACCGCGTACGTAATGGAGGCAAACGCGGCCGCGCGTTCATTCAATCGCTTAAGGCCGCGAGCTCTTCGGCCCTTAGCAACCAGAGCCTATTACTACATTATTGTTGGAGCAAGATATTTTACGACTTCAACATAGTGATATATTCATAAAACCCTACTACTTCTAGAAGATATTTGTTCCTTTTTCTCCGACATCCTGTACATAAAGTATTAAACTTTAAAAATAGCCTGTTGCAAACTCCTTTGTCACGTAATCAGTACGTTGTCTGGAAGCCATATCTTATCATCTCACGTAGATACTAGAAAGGTATGACAAATTATATTTCACGATGCGAAAGTCATTTTATACTTGTCATAATGTAAAATTACTCTAGTTGACTTGATAGATGACTCTACGACTTATTTGTATTTGAATGGGAAAATCGGTGAAATTTTAAATTGAGTCGAATATGTATATAGTTAGGGATCAAAATGACTTTATCTTTTCTTTTGAATTTTAATAGTATCTTCATTTGAAGTAATGATTGAAGTTTCCACTAGAACACTAAGAAGTTATAGTTAATAAGTATGGGGACCCTGTATCCGTGAATACATCAGCCGGAACACAGATAGATTTTATTTAAGGGCCATTTACACTTTTATATGCACTTAATGAAAAGCTGTTCATTTGGCACTATAGATACATAATTTTATTTATTTTTCAAAGAGGTTGCACGTCGTCTGGTAGAAGCTTCTCGTGACAAGTGGGCTGGGGCTTTTCTCGCTCAGAGAATCAGCATTGCTATTCAACGTGGCAATGCTGCCACCAAATCGGTGTCTCTTGGGATCGTGCCTTCTTGGCACGATCCCGAGAGACACCGATTTGGGCCAAGTTTTCTACTTGTAATTAGTTTTTAGTTACTTAAATAAAAACTTATACATTTTATTTATCTGTATATTAGGCCTAGGACAAAGGAACATTCTCTCGCGCGTGCGCTAATTGAAACGATACAAAATGTATGGAAATCACATAAATCAGTCACGTGACATATGTCATTCCCATACATTTTGCGTGGTTTCTATTAGCGAAGCGTGAGGATAATGTTAATTTGCCTGTCAAAATTTCTATTAAATGAGTCATATACTACTATCGTATATATTACTAGCGGACGTCACACGGTTTGACCCGCGTAGTTCCCGTTCCCATGGGAGTACTGGGATAAAATATAGTCTATGTTACTCGCTGATAATGTAGCTATCCACTGCTGATAGATTTTTTCTAATCAGTCCTGTAATTTCGGAGCCTATTCAATACAAACATACTTACATGCAAATCTTCCCTCTTTATAATATTAGTATAGATGACCACTTATACACAGATATGCCCTTTAAAAAAATATTTAACACTTACAATTTTTAGTGCTCTTAATGTGTACCATTCTTGACGTATGTTGAATACAGGCGTAATACTAGCACACAGATACATTGCGCATAGATAATATTCAGCGAATAAAAACAAGTTTACAGATAAAAACGAGGCAGTTATACCACCTGGCTTGCTCGTAAATAAACGCGAAACAGTTGATCGTGATACGGAAAAACGCGGCCGATAAAATCACCATACATCACATAGGCGAGCACCTGGGCCTGTACGAGCAGGAATAACTTAGTTTTTTGTATTTAAATGTTGGCAAACAAGCGTTCAGGGGCCTTACCATTACCTGTTATTGTCATGATAGTTTTACTCTTATTATGAGACGGATGTATTTGACGTGCATACATCTGTCACTGACGCACAGCTGCAATAAGAGCTCATGGTCGGGCAAACCTATAACTAAACAGCAAAGTCGGGCAAAACTATAACAAAAAAAATATGCTCGCGCCATCCCAGTAGGGTTCCCGAAGGGGTAAGCAGAGGTGTTGTAACAACACCCACATTTCACCGAATATGATCAAGTGCCAACGTGACAGAGGGTGAGTCCATCGCCGTTTGTGCACTATACATACGTCTTTGAATTACTTCTCAGAAATATGCAGGTTTCCTCACGATGTTTTCTTCACCGTAAAGCACGTGGTGTGAAACTTTACATAAGTTTTTTTTTGGAAAAACTTATTGGTACAGGCCTCGCTGGGATTCGGACTTGCGTCGGCTTGCGTAGCAGGCGACTGCTCTAGCCCCAAGGCCACCACGGCTCACTCAACGGCTCTCATGGCAATCCAATTATAGGTTTGTAAATAATTAAAGGTCACAGATGGCACATGGCTGTTCTTTTGTACAACAAAATAAATAATCTTCTCAATATGCATCTCCTATCAAACTACAAGGCTAAACTCAAAAATAAAAACTGGTTACTTGGACTGGATTACCAAGAAACTGAAAAATTACTAAGACCTAGCTAGTAAGTGATGAAATGTTAATATGAAACATACACACACACACATACATGCGCACACACTCACAAAACACACACACGACTTTGCATGCGTGTTCATTTTTATAGTATAAATATACTCGTACCCTAAAAATAAACAAAATGTCTAGTGTGTCTTGTTATCACAGCCATTATTCAGGAAAACTAATGTCACTAAAGACATTGATTTCTGTAACACAGGCACTCAAGCCTAGCTCAAAAGTCAGTCAATAAATAAAAATGTAATAATCATTTTTATAATTTTATTACAGATTTTGATCCACCATAAAACGGAATGTCATCACTATGGAACTGTGCGTTGTTTCACGGTTTCCCGGTGGGAGTATAAGAATGAAATAATAGCCTATGTTACTCGTTGATAATTTAGCTATTAATTGCTGAAAGAATTTTTAAGATCGATCCTGTACTTTCGGAAATTACAAACAAACAAACAAATCTTTCCTCTTTGTAATATTAGTACATACCATGTTAAAAGTTTTTTATTACTATCTTATAAATAACTTAACCTGGGTCTAAAGCCTCTTAAAAATAAAGACTAGATTTATTACTTAGTATTAAGAGCGATATTTATTCCATTGAACGATGTTTCAAGCTCATTACAACTCCATTTAATGACGTCATTGGAGATAATGCCTAATAAAAGGGTGACGTTATGACGTCATCCTTTGACTATGGGCATAATTGACTATCACCGTTTAAGAGTGTCATACCTTTAAAGGAGCAATTCTTGTATATACCTATATATATGAATTGAATGATGAATTTCAGAAACGGCTCTAACGATTTAAATGAAATTTTGTATGTAGTGGGTTTCGGCGGCGGTAAATTGATCTAGCTAGGTTTCATTTCTGGAAAACATCGTTTAGACCATGTTTCAGGCACTGAAAAACTCATAAAATATCATTACAATACGACTGTAAATTTCGATGACATCTGTCAAGTTATGGTAGCTCAGGCGTGAGGCTGCCAGCTGGGCGTAATGAAATTAGAGCTACCTCGGTTCGAGTCTGACGTTCACGGGTTCGATTTTATATTTTATTTTCATACATACATATGCTCACGCCTGTATTCCCCGAAGGGGTAGGCAGAGGTGTTGTAATCACAACACCCACTTTTCACCGAAGATGATTAAGTGCCAACGTGACAGATGGTGAGTCCATCGCCGTCTCAGACACTTTACATACGTCATTGAATTACTTCTCAGAAATATGCAGGTTTCCTCACGATGTTTTCCTTTACCGTAAAGCACGTGGTGTGAAATCACTGTACATAAGTTTTTTAGAAAAACTCATTGGTACAGGCCCCGCTGGGATTCGAACTTGCGTCGCTTGCGTAGCAGGCGACTGCTTAAAGTGTTGGGACGAAGGCACTAATCATTGAGCCAACGTTAACATAAAAGCTTATCTTATTTTACTTGAACAAAACGAGAAAAAACGGTGAGGTACCACTACACTCATATTCGGCGTAACAATGCAAAAATCCTTTTTACAAACGACTTAACTGCTAGAGAAACGAGCGACGTTTAAATAAAAAGAGCATGAATAGAGGCATTGTCATACCGGTGCCTTGGACAAGCGAATTCTTTTCTATTCTGATAGTAGAAACGCGTAATAATACCATTACGAAACTGCTGAGACGCTAATTCGATTCCCCTGCGAAGCTTACAGTAATGAGTTTTTCGAAAACTTAAATGCAGTTATTTCACCCCTCGTACTTTGCAGTGAAAGATATCATCGTGAGGAAACCTGCATATGTCTGAGAAGTATTTCAAAGATGTACCTAAAGTGCCTGAGATGGCGATGGACTCTCCTTCTGTCACGTTGGGACTTAATCATATTCGGTGAATTTTTTGAAGTTTTTATTATATATTTTTTTTTATTTCACCTATGCCACCTTCCCTAGCCCGCAACTCGGTGGTCAAGGCTTCCACCCCGACTCCCGCCTACAGGCCCACCGACTCCCTTTTAGTTGCCTCTTACAGCAGCCAGCCAAATTCTTAGACCCTGGCTATAGGGTGGACTTTGCTTAGGCCTACAGTAAGGTGTAGATATAGTAGGACAGCTCCGAATTACGAATGGGAGATCTCGTTATCCCCTTTTACGTAGTGAAAGTAACAAGTAGAAGCTAGTGCTATTCGTGGCGCAGACAGTATTTGGCAGTAATGTATGCTTTGGCGATACATCTGCATACCCGAGACATAAATCGTAATGGCTCGTGTGGCGTTACGATTTATAGTGGTAACAAAACAAATATATGGCAGACAATCACTTTTCTTTTATATTTTTACTGCAAATTTTACTAACGAGCTGACTCTGCCAGTTAACAGTTCATTTACTTGAATAAAACGGCTTTTTATTGCGAAGTGTATAAGTATGTCTAGCACTCCGCAAATGTTTACTACATTTATTAGGCGTTAATTTTTTTTTAATTAATTGGGAGTTGATAGGTCACTAATCCAGACTCCGGGCTATCACTGAGAAATTATAGTAGCAAATCCTAATAACACTTTGCCCTGGAATCAAACCCAAGAGCTTTTGTTCCTCAGTAGCGTGACCAATAGTAATCGACACTAATATTATAAAGAGGAAAACTTTGTTTGTTTGGTTGTAATGAATAGGCTCAAAAACTACTGGACCGATTTAAAAAATTCTTTCACCAATCGATAGCTATATCATCAGCGAGAAACATAGGCTTTATTTTATCCCCGTACTCCCACGGGAACGGGAACTACGCGGGTGAAATCGCGTGAGGTCCGCTAGTATATGATAAGTCTAAGACAGATATGAGCTAGGATTTGGAATATGGAAGATTTTGATGGATTTAGTACGAACCAAGAAGTCTTAGGATTTAATATGAAATCTTCCATCGCTCAATGTCAGCTCAACGAAGATACGGCTGCTAAATGTAAGTTTATATACACAAGTCTAGCTGTGCCTCATGGTTTCACTCGAATAGACTTATTTTCAGGAGGTACAAAGTTCATCTGTAAGTATAGACATATTTCACGTCACATTTGAGGTCACTTTGCATAGATCATTTCGTTTTAAATATTGGCACAGTGATTTTATTCATTATAAGGTATATGTAAGGTATCATTTTCAATGATAAAATTCTAACAAAGGGCAAATTTTTTCTAAGTTAAAAAGTGTTTGAGTTTTAGACAAATTAAAGGTAGCTGACTGTACTGGTGCCCGGCGTAAACGAAGGACCAATGGACAACGTGGAAAAGCACTTGACACTTACTGTACACTTGTGACGTTTATTGAAACCACTGACTGAACCACTACAGGCGGCTGTCATAATAGGAGAGTATTTACATATAAAGGGAAACGTAACCATAGTGCGATGCAATTTACAAGAGACGCCATCTAGGGCGTATACGATGAAACAGTAGGTTTAGCTGTTTACCATTAAGTTTGTGCGCATATCATAATGCTCATGCCGGAAGGTGTTGGTGTATTCATAGTACACACCCATTTCGCCAAATTTGTTAAAGTCCAATGTGAAACTACTGAGAAATTACAGATGTTACAACTCTATAACACTTTGCCCCACTTTGAACCCACGACCTTGTGTTTCGCAGAAGCTCTTGCTACTGGACTAACGAAACAGTCCACAACCTCTCAGAAGGAACACCTGATTTCATATTCCTTTCACGACGTAAGACAAAGGTAAACCACACAATAATGAAGGCATACAGTGAACTATTAAACGCTAATACATATTAGACGCGTACTATTTCTGTTCAGTAATCTGACTACGGCATTATGCCACTTCAATAGACCTGAGAATTCGCGTGTGGCACGCCAAACGTTCCATACGGTGGGGACATACGGGCTAATAATACCGACAGATACGTGGCGTGATAAAAACTACCGTCACGAGATATTTGCAATGATCGTATATTATTACACACAGACAGAGACAAGCTCAAAACGACTACCTACTGCGCATTCGGGATACTTTGTGGATGGATTGTTTGAAAGGTGATACGGCTAGAAAGGTAGTGATTATATATGACGGTTGATACAGAGAAGTGGAGATAACATAAGCCAACCATGAATTAAATGCGATAAGGATATTAGAATGACGACGCAGAGTGTTTAATTGCTGTTATTTAAGCATTACATAGTGTAGTGAAAAAGAGAGATCATCTGTCGCCGTCACGAACTGAAATGATGCGCAAATGATAGTTAGCTATATCTGAAACATAATGTCTTGATGGAAGATATTCTGATGCGATGAAAAAGAGAAATTATATAGGAAATTAAAAGTTTTGATAGTTCATTAGATAGTGGATAAGTGGACTTTTTAAGCCAAGTTGAGTAATTTTGAAGCGAATGACGCAACTTATGAATCTCGAATATTGCAAGTAGGTACTATGCGCTTTATTTACTAAGATCGGTCAAATGAAAGGTCGTAAACCGTCCTTTATTGCCAATATATCCTTTATCGTCCCTTGTATACCCAGCTAACTGTTATTAAATGTGAAGATCGTATAAATGACCACATAAACACACTATTTGAGTGAAGCTTTAACGCCTCTAATATATTCCCGTGTGTCATCACTTACGCGTGCATGTGAAAGGAATTCAGTAAAGTAAACTTTACTCGTAAGCTTTGAGCCAGCTTTGTGCAGAAGCCAATGTCACGGAATATTCTCGAATATTTATTATATTACGTCAAATAGGGTATGGAAAAGTCTTTAAACTTATCTTACATTGTAAGCAATCTGAATCCTGTAACACATTATATACTTCTTCTTATATATCTGTGAATTGGGCGAAGGAGTTATGAAGGCCTAGTGCATAAACATACATACATACATATGCTCACGCCGGTATTCCCCGAAGGGGTAGGCAGAGGTGTTGTAATAACAACACCCACTTTTCACTGAAGATGATTAAGTGCCAACGTGACAGATGGTGAGTCTATCGCCGTCTCAGGCACTATACATACGTCTTTGAATTACTTCTCAGAAATATGCAGGTTTCCTCACGATGTTTTCCTTCACCGTAAAGCACATGGTGTGAAATCACTGTACATAAGTTTTTTTTTTAAAAACTCATTGGTACAGGCCTCGCTGGGATTCGAACTTGCGTCTCTTCCGTAGCAGGCGACTGCTCAAACCCCGAGACCACCACGGCACAGAAATACAGTGTTTATATAAGCTTTCATGCAATAAGGGTTCTAGGCTTATTTTTGAGCGTAACGGTTTTCAATCTATGTCTGTTATGTGTTACAGATACATAAAATGTAAGTGTCTCTTTGTAATTCCAAAATAATATATCTACACCAAATGCATATAAAAAAATATATGTTAACAAAAGCTTAACTGATTTTAACGGGACGTGGCAGATAGCTAATATTGCAAAGATTTATGCTATTTTTATTTTGAAAAAAAAAAAGTAGGGTTCCGTGGGTCACCTATTAACTCTACGTGGGTAAAACCGCGGGGCACAGCTAGTCTTAAATATTTTTAAATTCATTGTCAATCCAATGTCGTATACGCGATCGGCCACGAAGTGACACCTCTTACTGCCATTACGCATATTCCACTTATTTTCTCGTAAGTGCGTGTGTCATTTCGAACGATGTGATTCTAGATTCCTCATCATCATGAATTTAAGAGTAATAACTCTTGTCGGTGTAACCGATGCATTTCTTTCCACTTGTGTCTGTCCAGTGCCATCTCTTTGACCTCCCTATACGTCATGACAGACACCTTTTCCTTAACTTGTCTCATGTATGTTAGCCGTGGTCTTCCTCTCCCTCTGTTCCCTTCTACCTTTCCTTCTATTATGTTTTTAAAGACGCTGTCATGTCGTACAAGGTGCCCAATCATCTTTCCCTTTCGATTTTGGATTGTTCTCCAAAGTATTCTAGATTCCTAACTGCTTGTAAAACATATTATAATTTATTTGGGACCGTAGCCTAATTTAGAAGAACGATTTGTTTTAACAGATTCATATATTTTTAATGATTCATAGTAATGTTAAAGTGAAAAAAAATTAACTGAGTGTGGGATTGAATAATTTAAATCGAATGCTGTAATTTTTAAAAAAAATTGCTGTAATAAAGGGGATAAGGCTAACGAAACTTTAACTGCTAAAATATTAAATTATTTATTTTGAAAAGAGGCTACAGGCTTTGGCGAACAAAAATAATATTTTCTTCTAAAATTAACTTTATCTGAGTTCATAATTAAGACAGCTGATCTCAATGATGATAATTCATAAATATCAATCCGCCCTACTAGTCTGGGTTTAAATTCAAAAATGAAGAATTAAATATTTTTTTGACAATATCTTGCGTGATGAAGGCTTAAGCAAATTTAATTAAGTTGTTAATTAGTAAACTTACCTAATATTCGTTCCAAGAAGATGGTGATTTCGAAATTATCTTATGATCTTTGTTAGACAACGTTTTAAGTGCCAAAGTTGCTTGGTCCCTGGTAATTCCGCCGCCCATTAGCACTTAACACATTGATAAACCTTCCTAATTACATACACATAGGCAGAATGAGAGAAAACGTTGTTTGTGAATTTGTTAAGTGTATAATGACCTCTTCGATATGGTTTCCACAAATGAGTACAGCATGAAATTGAAAAAAATATGATGAGATTGTTTGGACATATCGAATGAGTGAAAGGCGATTAACGAAACAAATTTATAGAGCGAATGTGACCGGAAGTGTCGGTAGAGGGCGTCCAAGGAAGAACTACTATGACCAAATTAATAGTGCTTTTCAGAAAGGTCAAATTCGGAGCACTCGTAACCGAAGAAAGTGTATGAAGAGATGCATGAATGTGGGAAGAAGCGAAAGAAGTATGTATGGATCGTAGCATGTGGCAAACAGTGGTCTCTGCCTACCTCCATGGGATACAGGCGTGAGCATATGTATGTATGTATGAGTACAGCATGGGGTTCGTCAAAATAAGTATGTAGATTTTTTGCATTGTTGACTATAGTTGCATTCTATAACATAATATATAGAGCTGAAAATTTGTTTCTTTGCTTGACCAAGTGGGAACTACAACAACTGGGAACTACGGGTCTTATTTGAAAAAATATCTCAGTGTTAGATATAGATAGCCTATTTATCGAGTTATCAGCGTTGGTCCAAAATAACTATTCTATCATCATCCTCCTGCCCTTTTCCCATGTTATTCGTGGTCGGCGCAATGTGTTCTTCTCTTCCATTTCTCTCTATCAGCCGTCATATCTGTATTCACTCCTATTTTAGTCATATCATCTTTCATACAATCCATCCATCGTTTCTTAGGTCTTCCTTTCCCCTTGCAACCATCCACATTCATAAACAAAACTTTTTTGGCAACATTATCCTCATCCCTCCACATAACATGTCCATACCACGATAAATGTTTATTCTTCAACTTGTCAGTCAGTAGTGCTACTTTCAGACTTCCCCTTATATACTCATTCCTTACCTATAAAATAACTATTCTATATTCTATATAAAGCGCGGGCAGAAGATATACACCATAAAGGTGGACTGCAAGCTTGTTGGACCCTTAAATGGTACCTATATAGGATTTCTACGACAAAAGATTTCAGATTGTCTCTTTCTAAGGACGATGTGCAATATTTACCGCCAGGTACTGTAGATAGCCATTATTCTAGTTATGACAAATAAATATGCTCACGCCAATACAGAAGGGTCCCCGGAGAGGTAAGCAAAGGTGTTGTTGTTACAACACCCACATTTCACGGAATACGATCAAGTGCCATCGTGACAGAGGGTGAGTCCATCGCCGTCTCAGGCACTATACATACGTCTTGGAATTACTTCTCAGACAAATGCAGGTTTTCTCACGATGTTTTCCTTCATCGTAAGGCATGTGGTGTGAAATTACTTTACATAAGTTTTTAGAAAAACTAATAGGTACAGGCCCCGCTGGGATCCTAACTTGTGTCGCTTGCGCCCCTGATATTCATAAAGGACGTGCTATTAATATAATGAAGTTCTATCTTATGAAGATTTCTTAGTCACTTACTAAGTCACGTTTATCTTTTAGTACTATTATTGAGCTATAAATAATTCACCCCCGCTTTTACAGGTCTAGTTATTAGGTTTCATTTCGTTCAGTAGGCTGTTGAAATTATTTATTTATACCGCAATCGAAATGGTTGTACAAAATAATATGTTGCCGTATTGCTAAAGTAAATTTTATTTACTCTAGCGTAAGGACTAAAGTCGATTTGTGATTTAATTTCGTTGTGTTCTAAATAATGTTTCATATTTTATGTAACGCGATGATAAAAATAAATAAAAACATTTTTTTATTATTCATGACGTTTTGCTCCTGATTATCCATGCAGTTAAAAGTTTAGCTTTGAAATAAATAAATCATGTTGCTTAACACGTTGGAGCAAATTTCTCTATGAATAAACTCAGTGATCATATAAAAAATTAATTATTTCTGAAGCATTTATATTAATATTAGCACGTTGGTTTCCACTAGCTTAAATAAAGTGGTTTTTTATATCTCATCATCATCTCCCTGGCCATATCCCATACATTGTTAGTGTCGGCACTTGATTCAACCCGATGTGGCTGATCACTTGATTTTTACACGAAGCGACTGCCATCTGACCTTCGCAACGCCTTTAACGTGGAAAATCTGTGATCTGGGTTAAACCAGTTGTCAGACTATTTTAGGCGTCCGACTGACCTGTAACGATTGCTAAAGATGATAAATTGGCGACCGGGACCGACGGCTAAACGTGCTCTCCGAGGCACGGAGGGAACTCGGGCGGTAACCCATTCAATTACTGGCTAGGCTTACCTTTTGCTGGGTTGCTTAACTTCGCTGATCGAATGATATGCGCAATAGCAACTGTGCCAAGAGCACTTCACGAATGGAAAAACGAATACAAACTGGAAAATAAAATGATAGTTATGCGCTTCTTTTTACCGCGATAGTTTTTATTTAAGAACCGTGGTGACCTTGGGGTTTAAGCAGTCACCTGGTAAGCAAGCGGAGCAAGTGGGAGTCGAATTCCAGTGGGGCCTGTACTAATGAGTTTTTCTAAAAACTTATGTATATTGCCTGAGACGGCGATGGGCTCATCCTCTGTCACGTTGGGACTTAATCAAATTCGGTGAAATGTGGGTGTTGTTGATGCAACACCGACATTTCGGGGACCCTTCTGGGATGGCATGAGCGTATAATTTTTACCGCGGCACAATATTCAATCCCATGGGAAAAAATAAAACTGGGTCAAGCCAAACATGTTGAACAATGTTGATGAAATTTGGAAGGTGTAATAACTTAGTTACGCCTCTGAAACATGGACGCTGAAAGCTAGGCTAAGGGACAGGATTGATGCGTTCGAGATGTGGTGTTTGCGTAAAATGCTGGGAGTGTCGTGGACTGAACGCCGCACCAATGCGTCAATCCGAAGCCAATTAAAAATCCTCACTCCTCTCTCTGTAGTCTGCTTGCGGAGGGCACTCTCCTTCTTAGGACACGTGGAGGGAAGAGAAACACACAGCCTAGAGAAAACCATAATGGTTGGCCGTGTCGAGGTGGTAACATTTATAATCATGTATAATGTATTTTGTGTCCTTCTGACGATTTGAAAGTAGTTTGTAAGAAGTCTAATCAAATAAAGATATTTTTGATTTTGATTTTGAGGGAATGAGAAGTAGAGGCAGAGCTCCAACTCGCTGGACGGATCCTCTCCTAGTGGCAATTAATAGTAGCGCACAGTCCGCCCTTCACCAGGCTCAGAATAGAGCAGCCTGGAGAGCTCTTACAGATAGAACTACTTATGGTGGTTACGACCCTCAGCTGTGAGGAAAACGATAAAAAAGAATAACTTAGTTAGATTGAAAACAAGGGGTGATATTTCACACAACATTCGATATCACCTAAACCTTAATACGATATAACAATAGGTATTCTATATATTCTATTCTGGCGGTAGCATGTATAATCCTATGTAATTGTGTCTTTCTGACGATTTGAAAGTACTTTGTAAAAAGTCTAATCGTATAAAGATATTTTGAATTTGAATCAGAAAATTAATACATTTATCATCCTTCTACCTATATTCTTGGTGGTCGGTGCAATAAGTGTTTTTAATTTCACTTATATAAGCCTTCATACCTTACTAGCCTTACTATCATACATGACACAATCCATCCATCGTCTTCCTCTCCTCTGAAAGCATACACATTCATAAACAAAAGTTTTTTGGAAACATATGACAATCATTATACAAAGTCTAATATTTTTAAGGGTTTCAAAAGAAATATTATGTGAACTTTGATGAAATCTGAAAAATGCAAGGTACCTTGTAGACGATCAAATTCTGTTCTATTGTATAAACTTACATAAAAGAAAATAATATTCATCCACAATTGACAGGTGTATGTGTAAGTCACAGGTATTACCACAGAGTATTGTTATTCACGAACATTGTCTAGAATACATTTGTATCGAGACATCAATATTACGATATGTTCTGAATAGTAATTGTAAGACTTTCGTGCAATATTCAATGACTGCAAACTGAACTCAATTAAATTTATTTTTATTTATTTATTTATTTATGGTTCTTCAACATTGAATATATTCACATTACTTACAATAGCACTTTTAGAAACTTAATAAAATGTTTCAACAATTACAGAAGAACGCTGCATACACCATTACAAACTACTTACACTGTTAGTCTAAAACAATAATATAGCGTCAAGATCATTAACACTTAACATTTTAAAGATTATGATAACGATTTACACAATATTACAAATTGAAGCTAAATGCGTTTTAATTTAGCATTTAACTGTTATGTACTGAGTAAAAGAGTTCAAAATTCAGTGCTCCCATGTGGTTTAAATGCTTCAAGAGGTCTACGGCTATCTTTGTGAAAGGTGAGGACATTCTACACGGTTTTTTATTGGTTTGTCTCACATAATTTGCAATAAATTCTTGCAAATACATGAGATAATATAAGTAATTTGATTTCCCCATGTGTGACATCCTTATTATTGCATTATAAACATTGTGTTTTGCAACTTAATCATCTTCGGCGAAAAGTGGGTGTTGTTATTACAACACCTCTGTCTACGCCTTCTGGGAATACAGGCGTGAGCATATGTATGTAGTATTTGACAAGAAAGCTGTGTGCGATAAGGTGAATAAACATTTTCAACTTGTGCGTCGCTATGACAAATTATTTTATTTATCATCTTCCATACATACATTTTATAGGTATTATTTTTTTTGTAACTGGACCCTTAATGGGCGACCTCCACCATTACAGGTATAATGAAGGGTATAATGTTGTAAATCTATTTATTTACAATATACACACAGATAATGTCTCTCAATTCTATTTATCGGCGATATACACAATAAATATGGGAATTCAAAGATATTCGTACGACCGGTGGAAGCCAACTAAAAAAAATGGCGCGGGCGGCCTGCGGGGGGAGGACGCCGCGTCACTCGCTCGTCCGCGTCGCGGCATAGGCCGGTTTTAGGCGGTTTGCTCGGGAGTGCTCGGTATGTGCAGGGGAAGGCGACGCTCGATCGGGTCGCGTAGGCTCAGTGCCTCACGGTAGCACCTACCCATCCGAGATACTTCGCTATAAGGGTATATTTAAAAATGAAAGAACAACAATATACAATGAAATTTTATTTCTCAATAACTATTCATAATTTATCTTTTCACAATTCAATTTATTTACATAATCTAAATTCTTATATCACGTCGGTAACAGTAAAATTAAATGATCAATTGTTTGCAGGCCTTGGGCCGTTCCGGTAAACACTAGAGATGCGAACATAATCACAGTTAAAAATAACGGGGGCTCCGTTATAGCAAGTAACGTTATTAGTAACGAAATAACGGTTATTGCTGCTGGATGCTGTATCGACATAGCACCTGCGTGGAGCTCGGCTAGACTTTCTTCTGGAACAAATGGATATGAGTTAGGGGTCATTACTAAAACAATGAGATAAAACGACCTAATTATCGCAATAACTGAGCCTGAAAATGTCAAAAAATATTCAAATTTTATTACATTCACATACACCCTTATTACAATACATTTCATAAGATAATCCTAACGCTTAAAAGTTCGATCACTTTTTGTGATATAAATATAAAAAGAGAGAACCTGGTTGACCGGTTTCTTTTCAATGTCGTTTTCTCATATATGTATGCTGAAAAAAGAAGGATAAATTTTTTTTTTCTGGTGAACGTCAGTCTCGAACCGGGGTACTCTAATTTCGTTATCACCCTTTAGGCTGGAAGCCTCACGTTTGAGCTACCATAACTTGATTGATGTTGGCGAAATTTACTATAGTATTGTAATGATATTGTATGAAACCTAGCGAGATCAATTGATTGTCCCCGAAACCCCCTACATACAAAATTTCATGAAAATCGTTGGAACGGTTTCCGAGATTTAGAATATATATATGGTATAGTCTTGGTTTTAACCATGTTTTATAATAAAAGGGTATGTGTCTATCAGTTGATTGATGAAACATCCTCGTCAGTATAATAGCTAATTCTTGCCTGTTAGATCATTTTGATCAAAGCCAACGCGTCTCGTAATAATTTCGTAGTCATATTATTTGTAAAGACAAGATAAATTAATTAAGAACGACGTCAATATTAGACACACTGTCTCTTCTCAAATCAAAAGAAAATTGAAAGAGAATAATAGTAATTTCTTACGCCTATTTATCATTTGAACACAGGCTTTATAAGGCTTCGTCTGGTGAATAACGAATAATAAATACCGAAAAAATACAATAAAAGTATCTGTTTTTAATTTCAAAATAACAGCTTTTCACTTAATGCAAATTAAAGTATATACAGTACTGACATAAGAAAACCTACCTGTCTGTCTGGCTGTTTGTTCCGGCTTATCTCCGAAATAGCTAGACTGATTTTAACGAGACTTTCAGATAGATAGACTAAGAGATAGCTGGAGTTACAATGTACCCCTGTTTTATGTAATTAGGCTACATTTATTAAAAAAAATCTTAAATTTTCCATCAAGGGTCATCCTGGAATTAACTCTATGCGGGTAAAACCGCACGTCACAGCTAGCTCTATATTTTTATTGAATATGTACAATCATAATCAAAAATAGCATTTTAGAAAAAAAGCTTTTTAACATTTATGCAGTAAAATTATTATAAATTTTGAGGCAAAAAATTGGCACAGCCTTTATATTCTTTTCAGGTATTAAAAGAGGAGCTTGTGGCACAGTTGCTATTGCGCATGTCATTCAATCAGCGAAGTTAAGCAACCCTAAGCCTAGCCAGTAACTGGATGGGTGACCGCCCGAGTTCTCTCCGTGCTTCGGAGAGCACGTTAAGCCGTCGGTCCCGGTTGCCAATTTATCATCTTTGGCAATCGTTACAGGTCGGTCGGAGGCCTGAAACAGTCTGATAACTGGTTTAACCCACACAGATTTTCCTCGTAAAAGGGGTTGCAAAGGTCAGATGGCAGTCGCTTCACCAGTATGGGATAAGGCTAGGGAGATGATGATGGACCACATATTAATTAAAATATATTCGATCTTCAACGAAGGAGTTAAGTTACAACAAAAGGCATCAAAGACGTTTTTGATGTGACCAATTATTTTGTTACATTGTATAACTTTACTCGTTGGATCAATTTTGTAATTACTTAGAAACATTTGTAAAAGTTTTATTTATCTCTTAAATGGATAGGTAGAAGTATTGAACTTGATCATGAAGAGGCCCAGAGAAATGTATAACTTTGACTCCTAATTATCTTATCTATCAAAGGACACAATCCAGCGTACTTGAATAGTAAAGATCAGTATCCCATGTATCGTGGAACTATTGTTTAAAGTTTCTCTAACATTTATGTAATGTCATCATCTCCGAGGCCTGTGTTAATTAATCTGTTTTAAACTAGTTGTCAAACCTTTTTAGGCCTCCACTGACCTGTAATGGCTGTAAATGGCTAGCATTCACGTCATACTTGTGAACAGGTGCTGCTTGTGGGGGCTGGTCATCTCAAGCTACGCATTTAGTTATAAGTAGAACTACTAGATTTTTAATTACGTTAATTTTATAGACATTTGTGTATTGGAACGGTGTCCATGAGCTTATGTTTCTTAAGCGATTTATTTTGTACTCTTAAAATTGTATAATATTTTTTTGAAAAGAGTATTTACTGAGTTATTTGCCAGGTTCTTCTCAGTAAAAGTAACCTTCCGAACCTGGCGGTAGCATGTATAATTTTGTAAATTATGTCATTCTGACGATTTGAAAGTGCTTTGTAAAATAAATAAAAAGTCGAATAAAGATATTTTTGACTTTGTAACGATTACCAAAGATGTTTAATTGCCAACCGGGGCCTACGACTTAGCGTACTCCCCGAGGCACGGAGGGGACTTGCGCAACTATTGTCTTGGGTTGCAATAAGAACCGTACCATGAGCTTCATATTCGTGGTCAGTATAGTGATGTTTAAAAATATAACCATACCATTGAGCACATGCACAGATACAGTGTGTGATCTGGCCCCGCGGACTGCGCATGTGTAGTTGCCAGCGTCACTGCTGTTGACCCTCGCGAGGCGGAGGAGACTGTCTGCCCCACCCGCTACTTGTTCTGTCTTGACGCTAAAGAAAACAAAATATTATGTTAATGACGTTACAAGTGGACTGAGCCTCAAAAAACCCGATAAAACACTAAGCTCCTCAGAGCCCTTGATGATAGTTCGAGTGTATGACAGCAACAGACTTATACACGTCATATACATCTATTTCATTATAGAGTTAAACAATCGTGGCAATAACAGGTCATGATAGGCCTGCAGGATTTTTAGAATAGAACTGAATTACAAACCCAGCAATGGTTTACACACAATATTCGCACCGTATAACTAGTAACGGCTAACATGACGCTTGATATGCTCACGAGTCACACCGATCCAGAAAGGTATCCAAAGTACTAATAAGAGTTGTTTCAACACCTAATTTTCACGGAAGATGATGTATGCCATCGTGTCAGGAAGTCCATCGCCGTCTCAGGCACTATACATTATTTTACTTCACGACAGACTTTAAGACTTATAGTCTTTGATTTTCTTCTAACTAATACCTATGCAGGTTTCCTCACGTGGTTTTCCTTCATCGTAAAGCTCGTGGCATGACATCATTGCATTTAATTACTAAGCAAAACTCATTGGTTCAAACTTGTGATGCTTATTATCTAAACCACTCGGCCACCACATTATTCTAAGACTTGTCGATTCCCAAAAATATTTACAATTCGCGACATTCTCTTTGAATAAATAAATGCTTTTAAAACAACTAACAGAAACGCTCAGATGAGAGACATCAAAATCCATTAGGCTTTACGCCAGCGCCGTAATATCAAACAAGTTAAACATCTTGTTGTATACTTTATTCATCTTACACTCAAAGACACCGAGCGGCTAACGAAATTATATGAGAATATTCAACTTTATTAGCCTGTCATTTTGAGAATGTATTTAAAATTTCATAAATGTCTTGAAAGTTTCGTGAAAGTGCTTGCGTGGGCGGCGTTCTTCGTTGCTTATTTATAAGCAATTCAACGGGCCGGCCCTGCCTCCTACAAAAAGTATTGTGTTGATATATTCCATTGGTACTAGCAATAAAGCTATCATTACAACCTTTGAATTGGGTGATGATTTTTTGATGGTGACCTTTGCAAGCGAATCTTGTTGTATGAAAATGAAACTTAGTACTTAGTCTGAAGTAACATTATTAACGTAAAAGTATAGCCTTATAATATATAAAATAGCTCTTAAATTTTGTTAAATAAAAGTAGGTCTCCATTTTATTAACTCAATCCTGAACGCCTCATTCATTGATTTCCACAACAATGTCTGTCTTTCTCACCTGATGCCTCCTCTGCTGGTATCAGAGTTCAACGCCCTGCCCTCATGCAACCACGTCAACACAGTTGGGGACTCTACGTGTCGCGCTCGGCACACTAGTGCCAATGTCGACTCGGCTTCATAGTACTTCTCTAGTAGAGGCGCCCCGGCTTCGTCCACCACCCATACTTGTGGTGCTAGGAATAGAAAATGAACACGAATCTCATATATCTCATAGTAATGACTCTTTAACAGTCAAAATTAAGTTAGCCGAAAGTACTTCTGACCATTGACTTTGGTCAAACTTTTGACTGATATCAGGCAGCTGGTTTAAATTTGTTTTAACTAACTTATTCAATCAAAATATTAGAAGGCTTAGGCTTGTTAGGTTAGAAGGCTAAATTAAGTTTGACTGCAAAATATACAATAGATGTTATATTTGTTTATTTGTGAATTAAGGGTACATAATATATTTAACTCGAGAATCTTTTATTTGACATCTTTGTGATAGGTAAATATTTGCAGTTGCATAGTAAATTTTTCATTTTCACTCGGAGAAATAAGCTTGTTCTGCGCTCAACATTCTCGGATCCTGCGTACCTACCTTTAACCTCAGCGTATAACAAAGTGGACTATTAGCAAGTAGCATTTAAGACTCAAATTGCAACGCTATTCCGACCTTGGGCCGTTATACAGGCTTGGTCGTTTTTGACATTCGGCGTTTCGCAATTGATTCGCTGCAAAGGT
Organism: Watsonalla binaria; assembly: GCA_929442735.1. Taxonomy (NCBI): domain Eukaryota; kingdom Metazoa; phylum Arthropoda; class Insecta; order Lepidoptera; family Drepanidae; genus Watsonalla; species Watsonalla binaria. Next base: position 9,344,588 of record OV838932.1, read on the forward strand.
GAGCGAAGGGAGGTAAAAAACAGTTGACTGACGCAAAAATTCCAACACACGGCGGGCTTAAAATACCGACTGGGGGCTTGTACATTACATATGAGGGTTTGTGCAATTTTGTCGTTTAATAACAGGGGTTAAGGCACGTGATTATCCCTGGCATAGTTGCCGGGGACTCTGGGGGTCGGCCGTCGATGGAATCCCGAACGAAGCCTACACGTGTATGCAATTGCTTCGGGGGAATATTCAATATTTGGTTTTTCGACCGTCATTTGTTTTCTTTCTTTTATTTTTTTTATTTGAATGTTATCTTATTATTTGCCGTGCTTCGCGAGTTGTTACCGGTTTCCATGCTCTGTACCTACGTAGATTGAATTTCATGTTTTGATGAAAATTATTTATTCCGTTATGAATGTCGAAGAATTTAGAAGAAACTAGCCTTCTGCGAAAAACCCGCAAGAAACGCAGCTGATGTGCGGTACCATAGTGGTTTTGCTAAATAAAAGCCTCAAACTAAATTTATCTAACCATTTAATAGCTTAGCAAAGAAAAAACAATTTTTTTTTTATTGAATCATAGAGAATTTTATATTTTCTTTAACATGGTACCTACCCATTTGCCAGTACTAATTATATTATGCATGCATGAATGTGGAATAAGCGAAAGAAGTATGTAAGGATCGCGGCATGTGACAAATGGTGGTCTCTGCCTACCCTCTTGAGATACAGGCGTGAAGTGTGCATATCTGTGTATGTTATAAAATATATACAAAATATAGCAAGCATAATTACACCACCAAAGAAATCTACCATAGCAATTCCAGCCCTAAGCTCAGGGGTGCAAAACTTATTAATACAAAACCCAACTCACTATTAACATGTAAATAGGTCCTGCTGACTCTCGGGGGATGTGTAGAGATCTGGCACTCGTATACTCCTTCGTCATCCGGCTTTACCTCCCTGATGAGCAGCCGCCAGTTTCCAGGGTACCTTCTGGCCACGGTGACTCTGTTGTCAGCCGCGTACGTCACAGCTCCAACGGTGAGAAGTTCAGGCATCTCGTCTTTGCCTCTACGCCGGACCCAGGATACCTGTCAGAAAATTTTGTGCTAATTTGTAATAAATTAAAAAAATATTTCTTGCCATCCCAGAAGGGTCCTTGAGGCTACCCCTCGGGGACCCTTGATGACGCAGAGGTGATGATAAAATGCCATCATGACAAATGCTCAGTCGGTCACCATCTTAAGCACTATACATTTGTCTTTGAATTACATCTCGCACATATGCAGGTTCAGAAACAAGTGTTCATACATACATTACTTTGCTCATTATTATTCCCTTAAGGGTTAGGCAGAGGTGTCCTAATAATACACCCACATTTCGACAGTTATGCTCAAATCCCATGTAATAAGAGGCGAGCCTATTACCATTAACCGGGCTCTGATCCAGACTCCGAGCTGCTACTGACAAATGACAGATGGAAAAACTCAATAAAATATTGTCCAACCAGGGATCGGACTCAGGGCATGGTGATCCGTATTACTTGGGCTGTCCACTTCCCTCTATGATAGTTGAGGAGGTCAATGGCTGGCATTCACGTCATGCTTGTCAACAGGTGCTGCTTGTGGGGGCTGGTCATCTCAAGCTACGCATTTTGTTATAAGTAGATGTACTAGATTTTTAGTTATGTAAATTTTAATCGACATTTGTGCATTGGAACTTTGTGCATGAGCGACGCAAGTTCGAATCCCAGCGGGGCCCGTACCAATGAGTTTTTCTAAAAACTTATGTACAGTGATTTCACACCACGTGCTTTGCGGTGAAGGAAAACATTGTGAGGAAACCTGCATGTCTGAGAAGTAATTCAAAGACGTATGTATAGTGCCTGAGACGGCGATAGACTCACCATCTGTCACGTTGGCACTTAATCACATTCGGTGAAAAGTGGGTGTTGTGATAACAACACCTCTGCCTACCCCTTCGGGGAATACAGGCGTGAGCATATGTATGTTTTTCTCTATTGTTATGTCTGTTACTTCCATAATGTAATGATAATCTCTGAAACGACTGATATTCATGGTACTTTCACTGGCAAGGAGCTGATTTTATATAATGTAACTTATATTTAAAAAAAATGATTTCGCGAAATGGCCTATAAAGCGGCTATTTTGTAATAAAAAGATCGACCGCACAACTCACCTTTACTCAATAACTAGCTATGCCCCGCGATTTCACCCGCTTCGATTTCTTTTTATGGATGAATTTATCACGGAACCCTATCTTAAAAAAGTATCCTATGTTACTCCTTGTAACATCAACTATCTGTCAGTAAAAGTCCCGTAGAAATCAGTCCAGACGTTTCAGAGTTTACCCGGAAGAAACAGACAGACAGGCAGGGAAAATGTTAAAAATGTATGTATGTACTTTATATACTTTCATATGCATTCAGTGAAAAGCTGTTAATTTGAAATTACAAACAGACACTTCATTTTTATTTATTTGTATTTATAATTTTTTCGGGATATAGTATCCTATGTCCTTCTCCTGGTTCTAAGCTACCTCCCCACCAATTTTGAGCCAAATCGGTAGAGCAGTTCTTGATTTATAAATAGTGTAACTAACACGACTTTCTTTTATATATATAGATTACCCTTTGCTCACCACGATATCTATTACTGGAGTTTTCAACGCATAAAAGCTTGTTTGCGCAAATAAAAGTAGGTTATTCTGTGAAAAATTGCCGACCATTTCAAAGGGGGTCTGCAGTTGAAATTCCCCGTTAAATGCCCAAAAGTTAGGCAATTAAGCCCACTTAGTCTGGAAAATTTGCCAGTGTGTTGCGGACCTTTTCTAACCTCATTGAATCGAAAGAGATAAACTGTTTGAAATGAACATCATCTGCTCAAATGGGCGCATAAAAATAAATGTACTAATAGGCTGTTCGTGAAATTGCTTCAGATTTTTGATGGGATACATTTGTATGGTTGGAATAAAAGTTTAAAAATTGCTAATGTGAATGCAGGTAGATTTGAAAATGAAAATGATTTATATAGGCCCTGGTGAGGCACATATGAATGTCAATTGAATCAACCCGATGTGGCTGATCACCAAATTTTTCGACCTGACCTTCGTAACCTCTTTTACGAGAAAAATCAGTAATCTGGGCTAAACCAGTCGTTTAACGTCTGCAACGATTGCCAAAGGTGTTAAATTGGCAAACTTCTCTATATAAACATACACAGACATATATACATACACAATTAAATAAAATTGAAGTGTCTGCTTTTTTGAATTATATAATAATAATGAAAATTACTAAAAACTAATTACAAGTAGAAAACTTGGCCCAAATCGGTGTCTCTCGGGATCGTGCCAAGAAGGCTGGCAGCATTGCCACGTTGAATAGCAATGCTGATTCTCTGAGCGAGAAAAGCCCCAGCCCGCTTGTCACGAGAAGCTTCTACCAGACGACGTGCAACCTCTTTGAAAAGTTGATGAGCATCTGGACCCCAAGGTCCCAGAGTTTCAACCGCAAACGCAGAAAATATGTACCCTTGACTAATGCAAGCATATTTCCTATGCTTGAGGCACTCCTGCTGAACAGCAGCAGAACCGGCCGCCACAGCAGTGCCGGGGAGATGGGACGGAGCCAACGTATCGACACACGTGGCATCCCACACCAGCGGCCGGCCCAATCTCCACGGCACCAGCAACATACCATCCGGCCTCCGGCCATCGCTGCGCGCCAAACCTACTGGTTCCAGTCTGCTTTTAATTCCAAAATAACAACTTTCCACCAAATATATATGAAAGTATATGCCTTAGGTACTGAAATATATTTTTTTTATATTCTTTATATGTGTGACTGTCTGTTTGTTTCGGCTAATCTACGAAACAACTGTTATCAGGTCTTTCACTAGCTGATGGGTAATGTTACAAAGAGTAGCTTAGGCTACTTATATTTAAAAAAAAACATTTAGGGTTCCGCGAGAATTAAATTAAATCTATGCGGGTGGAACCGCAGGTCACAGGTTTATAATTTTAAGATTTTGATAAACTTGCTGTACTGTCTGTTATTAGGTGTGTCTTTAAGGAAACGATAAAAAGAAAGTCTGTCTGTCTACCGTTTTACGGCTAAGCCGGTGAAACGATTACATTTTTCTACATTTTCTGTAGTTCTTTGTGTTACGCGGACGAAGTCACGGGCAAAAGCTAGTAGATATTAAAATTATTCCAATACCAAATTAAAATTTGTAAATGAACAGTTTATTTTGAAAATGTTATTCAATGAACCTTCGCACCAAGCCGAATTTTACACCTTAACGTAATCTCTATCTTTTACTTCATAGGGTTCAGTTTGCAATCACTTATCGACTTTGCCCATTTTAATTAATATATTTGCCTTCGCTAACTTCCAGCTCACATTATTAAAATTAGAACACTTTGAACTCGATTTATCGAATATTTATCGTCTTAATATAACCTTTTCAACATGAATCATCGAAATGGTAAAACTCAGTATAGTTAATGCTTGATATATAAATACTGTAACATTGTATAATATTTTTTTAATAGAGTAATAGTTGAGTTTCTTGCCGGGTACTTTTCAACAAAAGCAATCGTCCAAACCCGGTAGTAACATTTATAATCATGTATAATGTATTTTGTGTCCTTCTGACGATTTGAAAGTACTTTGTAAGAAGTCTAATCAAATAAAGATATTTTTAACTTGGAAGTTTGATATCGAGTTTGGTGCTACATTTGGTACAAACAGTTAATTTTTTTATAATAAAAGTATTCATCTGTACTGTATAGATAATTGTAATTTTCATTAAATCTCTGCCGTGGTGGCCTCGGGGTTTGAGCAGTCGCCTCCCATCAAGGCCTGTAAAAATAAGTTTTTCTAAAAAAACTTATGTACAGTGATTTCACACCACGTGCTTTACGGTGAAAGAAAAGATCGTGAGAAAACCTGCATATTTCTGAGAAGTAATTCAAAGACGTATGTATAGTGCCTGAGACGGCGATAGACTCACCATCTGTCACGTTGGCACTTAATCAAATTCGGTGAAAAGTGGGTGTTGTAACAACTCTCCCCACCCCTTCGGGGAATACAGGCGTGAGCATATGTATGTATGTATTAAATCTCTAGCGCGCTCTCTCCCTGACAAGGCTATTTTTACATAGTCGATAATGCGTGGGTGAAGGTAGCGTCTGATTTTGCAAGCGCAGCCTACCGTAGCCCTATTAGCACTCTCGTATAATAAACTAGCCGACCTCACGCGGTTTCACCCGCTTAGTTCCTGTTCCCGTCGGAGTTCGAGGATAAAATAAATCCTATGTTACTCGCTGATGATGTAGATATCCGATGGTGAAAGAATTTTTAAAATCGGTCCAGTCGTTTTTGACCCGACCCGGGAATCGAACCCGGGACTTCGTTATCGGCAGGCGAACCTACTGACCACTAGACCAACGAGGCAGATGATTTAAACTATGCTCTAGCTCTAACTCTTACTTCCTTATTAAAAAAGAGACTATCATAGTCCTTGGATTAAAAGTAACTCCATCTCTTTCTAGGATACGGATTTAAAAAGAGATGGACACAGTTTCAGTTCAAGTTTGGTCTGATTTTCGTTTAAATCATGTTTTGAAATAAAAGTGTTCGAGACTGTTCGAGAAAGAGCCGTGGTGGCCTTGAGGTTTGAGCAGTTGCCTGCTACCCAAGCGACGCAAGTTCGAATCCCAGCGGGGCCTGTACCAATGAGTTTTTCTTAAAAAACTTATGTACAGTGTTTTCACACCACGTGCTTTACGGTGAAGTAAAACATCGTGAGGAAACCTGCATATTTCTGAGAATTAATTCAAAGACGTATGTATAGTGCCTAAGAAGGAGGTGGACTCACCATCTGTCACGTTGGCACTTAATCAAATTCGGTGAAAAGTGATTTTAGTCTACGCGGGTGAAAACGCGAGGCACAACTGGTATATCATAACAATGAAAGCTTTTAACGCCATTAGTGTTACAGAGGCAGAATTATCGCGATGTTCTAATATTAATCGCGCGAAATGATTTCTGCGAAAACTTTGCCTTTGAAAATTGAGCCCAATTTTCTTCATATACGTAGGTATGATGTTCGCTGATGACTTTTTCAAGTTGGGTCGGTAAATTTTCTGTTATTCTTTTGTGTCAGAGTGAACTGAACTCTGGTCTCTATTACAGTGTAATTTGAATGTTTAATAGAGGTCTTTATTTCGAAGTTCTTCGCGTCTTTAGATAAAGGTGCAGTCCATTTCGTATTCTATGCTGGTTTTTGAAGAACTTGCAGAATTAAGAACTGTACATATTTAAATAACGAAGTAATTTAATGTTAAAGTGTCTCTGTCTGTCTGTCTGTACGATAATTCTGTATTATAATAAGTAAATAAGATAAGTAAAATCGCTACCTGTGACTTTAACATAACTGGCGAAACGTGGGTGCACTCTAACTACACCTCTGCCGACCTTCTCGGGGAATACAGGGGAATACTTACAGTTTTATCCTGAAGTAGACTGATTCTGCAATTGAGATGAGCATCTTCGCCTAACTGAACAGTTATCTTGGTGATATTCCCGTCTGGGGTGTCCTCAAACGTCGGACCATACTTTCTATCGTGATCAAAGTACGTATTCTTCACCAACAGCACATGAGGAACCATTTCAAACGGCTGTTTAGTTGACGACTCTGGTTCTTTTGAAGGCTGTGGTACTTTGAAGGACTTGGTGCTATCGATCGTTGAGTTTCCCAGCTTTAGCATGACCGGGGCCGGGGCTATGCCTGTGCTGAGGGCGTAGAATGACGTCACTGTTTGGCTTGCTTCCGTTGTTGATGATGGTGGGTTTTCTGGAAAGATGATGTTAGGACTGTAACTGCAGATTGAGTAGCAACGATGTTTTATCGAATTTTGCCTTGAGACTTGAGCCTCTTGGCAGGGCCTTCTTAGTAAAAGCAACCTTCCAAACCTGGCGGTAGCATGTATAATTCTGTGTAATCCGTTCATACGATTTGAAAGTACTTTGTTAAAAGTCTAATCAAATATAGATATTATGAATATTTTATTTTTGAACGCAAAAGAAGCGAATCCTATAGTAGGATATCCTACGCATATCCGTTATCTGAGATCCTGTATCAGTGTTTATTTTATTAAAAAGCAAAGAGAGAACTTTGATCAGAAACTTAAGGAGGCATGCGTAAGAAAGAGAGTTCACGTCCATAAAGAAGATAACTGCCAAATTCTGCTTTTTAGTAGTTATGGTAATTAACGTTACATGTTAAGACATTGTGCTAGCTATCTTAAGATAGTATTTAATTTACAAAGTATTGACTTCACTGTTTATAAGGTGTTCAACGCGCAAGAATATCAACTCACGCAGTTGCAAGAGCTCCCAACTTACAATATTCGCTTACCTTCAGATTTTCTTTCTTTGCAGTATAACACTTTGAATTTTACCTCATCATCATAAAGATAAGAGTCTGACTCTTGTCGGTGTAACCGATGCTATTTCTTCCATTCGTCTATATCGAGGGCAATCTTTGATCTCCCTATACAACACCTTTTCATATACATATTGCACAAACAAATATTTTTCTCTTGACTGTACTTACTTGTCAAAATTATAAAGGTCGACTAGACCTAATGACAAAATGTAAGGTGAATCATAAAACAAAAGAGTAACCAAGAGTGGATCCAACCGGAATAATTCTCCTTAACATGTCTCATGTATGTTTTGTGCTATCCTTATTTTGTTTGTTTAATATTTTTCATTTTCCTGTTTCCTAGTACTCTAAGGTTATCTGGTAGAGATCGCTCTAGCGATAAGACCGCATTTCGTTACCATACTTTATTAATCTAATTTAAATACATATATTATATTATTATTATTATTATACCTGTGGTAAATTGGCACACGACTATCTGAGTGAGAAACAACACTCCTGCGCACCACATAGCGCCTGGACGAGGCATAGCCTCACGCCGAGCTTCATAATCTGAAACAAGACAGAATATCCTTATTATAACCGGTATAAAGGAGTTTTTCTAAAAATGAAAGTGCAGTCATTTCACCCCATGTGCTGTGGGAATAAGCCATGTGATTTACGGTGATGCAAAAAATCGTAAGGAAACCAGCATATGTATGAGAAGTAATTCAAAGACGTAATGTAAAGTGCCTGAGACGGCGATGGATTCACCCTCTGTCACGTTGGCACTTTATCATATTTGGTGAAATGTGGGTGTTGTTATTACAACAACTCGCTTACCCCTTCTGGGATGGCGTGAGCATATTTATTTATTATAACCGCTTTAATAACTGGCTGATGATTAGGTTTCCCTAACGACTATATGGTATTGGGATATTAAGGATAATTTTTCGCGGCACCCATTTTTTTCTAAATGAATGTAGCCTTATTTACGCCTTGTAATAGACAGATCAACAGTCGATAATATAGCTATCCTATAAACGTCGTTTGGTAGAAGCTTCTCGTGATAAGGGGCTGGGGCTTTTCTCGCTCATAGAATCAGCATTGCTATTCAACGTGGCAATGCTGCCAGCCTTCTTGGCACGATCTCGAGAGACACCGATTAGGGACAAGTTTTCTACTTGTAATTAGTTTTAAGTTCTGTTCCTTGTATATATAATAAAGTCCTATAAAGCAAAATTCTGAGTAAGACAGAGACACTGTCCCATTTATTATACCTATAAATGTGAATTTGAATTATTACGCTTGCTTACCAATAACTAAGTACAAATACAATGTTATTGGAAAAAAGTCAATATAAAAGAATCTTGCTTCGCGATCCATGAAAGAGTCTGTTTAAATGTAAAGTATTATTGTTGGAACGGAACAAAAAAAAATAAAGGCCAACATTATTCCGTAGAAGAACGTTTTCACAAGTAGTCACCAATAATAAAAATAGGTCCTGAAATAATTGGATTGCGACGTTTCTTGTAACAATATGATGGCAATAATTTGAATCTTTTTCTTATACAACTTCTAGCGAACGTCATGCGGTTTCACCCGTGTAGTTCTCGTTCCCGTGGGAGTACGGGGATAAAGTTTCGGATTAGCCGAAACAAACAGACAGATAGACAGATATTTTTTTTTACATACATATGCTCACGCCTGTATTCCCCGAAGGGGTAGGCAGAGGTGTTGTTATCACAACACCCACTTTTCTACGAATTTGATTGAGTGCCAACATGACAGATGGTGAGTCTATCGCCGTCTCAGGCACACATTTTTTTTTAATTGTGTAATTATTACCTTATAAACTTTCATAATGTATTTAGTGAAAACCTGTTATTTTGGAATTATAATTGAAGTGTATGTATATTTAATACAAACGTCAGAATTAATTAGAATTGAAGAAAGAAGCATTAATCACTCTAGCTCGCTTGAATGTTATGAATTAAAATACGATCTAAAAAGGGACTAATTAAGGCCCTAATATTTACAGCCCCGTGAGAGCTATGAAACTGAAGGGAAGGAAAAATGTGGATAGTAAATAATAACATTTTCAGGAACTCATTTGCATACTACGAGGCTGTATTTAATTATCATACAAATTAATCTAAAAGTATTTTTAGCCGACTTCAAAAAAAGGAGGAGGTTTCTCAAAGAACCGTGGTGGTCTTGAGGTTTGAGCAGTCGCAAACCACGCAAGTTTGAATCCCAGCGGGGCCTGTACCAATAAGTTTTACTAAAAAACTTATGTACGATGGTTTCACACCACGTGCTTTACGGTGAAGGAAAACATCGTGAAGAAACCTGCATATTTCTGAAAAGTAATTCAATGACGTATGTAAAGTGTCTGAGACGGCGAAGGACTCACCATCTGTCACGTTGGCACTGAATCATCTTCGGTGAAAAGTGGGTGTTGTGATTACAACACCTCTGCCTACCCCTTCGGGAAATACAGCCTGAGTATGTATATATGTTTCTCAAGGATCGTGCATGTGGCAAACGGTAATCTTTGCCTACCCCCATGGGATACAGGCGTGATCATATGTTTCTCAATTCAACTCACAGTTTCTCGATTATGAACAGATTTTGATAATACTTTATTTGTTGGAAAGGAAATATTTCAAGTGTAGTACCATAATAGGGAAACCAGGATCTGATGATGGCATCCCAGATAGCCCGAGGCGAACTTTCGTAAATCGTAGCGACTGCTAGTGCTATTGTTAACTTTTGTATAAAGTCTTTGAAAGCAATACTATTTAATGAAGTTCTGGAATCGATCTGATAATGGAGCCGAAAGAAATTCTAGGGAACTCCTCAGGGACTTCAATATTGTATAATAAGTATTTTCTTATAAGTTACTTATTTCAATCTTTATAAGAGCCGTGGTGGCCTCGGGGTTTGAGCAGTCGCCTGCTACGCAAGCGACGCAAGTTTGAATCCCAGCGGGGCCTGTACCAATAAGTTTTACTAAAAAACTTATGTACGATGGTTTCACACCACGTGCTTTACGGTGAAGCAAAAAGTCCTGAGGAAACCTGCATATTTCTGAGAAGTAATTCAAAGACGTATGTATAGTGCCTGAGACGGCGATAGACTCACCATCTGTCACGTTGGCCCTTAATCAAAATGATAACCATATTGAACCTGATATAATATATACCAAAGAGGAAAACGTTTTTTTATCACATAGCGAGTCTTAGTTTATAAGTATACTGCGGAGAATCTCTACAGCGCGATTCACAATATAATTAGCTCCATCTATCGTCATTATAATATAGTTCCACATTAACCTACAAACTTGGCTTGTACACTCTTAACGACAGAAAAACTGCTTTGATATCGCTCAAAGGCTTTAATTAAATACCAGGACACGATGCTCTTCAAATAATTTGCCGTTTTACCATCCACCCACTGCATAGGCTTTCTGTCCACTGGACCGGAGCGAGGTGTCGGAACGGCGATAGGAGCGATATAAAAATCTAAAAAATAAAATAAAGCTGAAGTTTTTAAGTTTGCTTGTTTGGTTGAACGCGCTAATCTCAGGAACTAGTCACACAACAGGATTGACTTGAAACCATATGTTTGTGTTGGATAGTTCATTCATGGAGGAAGGATTTAAGCATTTACACATTCTTCTCCATCAATATATTTGCACAAAAGGAGATTTCGTATTGATTTTGGGTTCTTCTCAGTAAAAGCAACCTTCTGAACCCGGCGGTATGCATGTATAATTCTACCTAATCATGTCGTTCTGTCTATTTGAAAGTACTTGGTTAAAAGTCAAATCAAATAAAGATATTTTTCAATTTGAATGTTATATAAAATATTTGGGTTAAAAATGTTTGCACAAAATATCCATTTATCAATTTTGTATTCCGCCACCTCACTCCGTTCCAGTGAACAGGCAGCCTTATGGCGCTAGTATACATACGATGCCTCTATATAACGATATCCATCGTGTCTTAGTAATCTAGAACAGGGTTGTTACGCATGCAAAAATTTAGACATCCGCGGATGCAGATACGGATGCGGATTATTACAAGTTAATATCCGCGGATGCGGATGCAAATGCGGATTATGATATTTAAAAAAAACTATTACTTAAATTTTAAGTGCATAAATAAATTTAAATCAATTTAAAATTAACTTTTTACTATATTATATTATATATGAGGGTGCAGCTGGCCCCGCTCGCCGCGGATGATGTGCGTCGCGCGCTCTCTAGCTTGCGGCCGAGCCGTGCCGCGGGACCGGATGGTATACCAGCATATGTTTTTAGGGACTGTCGCGCGGTATTTGTTGAACCATTGCTGCATTTATGTAATTTATACATTAAGACAGCAACCTTTCCCGAAAGTTGGAAACTCTCTAGAGTTGTGCCCGTACCCAAAGGAAGTGGGGGCTCGGAACCTAGTGACAGTAGACCAGTTGCAGTTCTGTGCACTCCAGCTAAGGTGTTTGAGGCGACTATTCATAGCAGTTTACAGTCGCAGGTGAGTAGCCAGTTATCGGATACGCAACACGGGTTCAGACCAAGCAGAGGAACGACTGGAAACTTGCTGCACCTAATGACGCAACTCGTGCCGGCAGTGGATGCTGGGGTGCAGGTAGATGTGGCTTACTTGGATTTCAGGAAAGCGTTCGACACAGTTGACAATGATATCCTTCTGTCAAAGTTAGCTAGAATCGGATGCGCCCCACATACGTTGTCGTTTTTTGCTAACTACTTAAGAGACAGGCGTCAGTATGTGGATTACGGTGGTTCCTTATCTGAGCCTTATTTTACCAGATCGGGAGTGAGTCAAGGTAGCACCTTGGGTCCTCTATTATTTATATTAATGATAAATGACTTACCTGAAATCGTGGAGCGGTCTACGCCATTACTATTTGCTGATGACCTTAAATTAATCCATGTAGTGAAGGGACCCGAAGATCATGACACTTTACAGCGGGATATAAATAAAGTGGTGGCTTGGAGCACCGATAATAAATTGCTATTTAATATTGCTAAGTGCTCAGTGATGTCATTCAGTCGCGCGCGCGCTCCTCGGCATTACCAGTATCATATGCAAGGGACACCGCTCCAGCGGGTAACTGAGGTGAGGGACTTAGGTATTACATTTACCACCGATTTAAACTTTCGCAAACATATTGTTGACACGTGCAGGAAGGCCTACCGTAACTTGGGGTTTGTATTGAGACAGGCAGGCGACTTTAACAATATTGGAGCTTTAAAAGCATTGTATGAGGCCTTAGTTAAAAGTCACCTGGAATACAACGCTGTGATTTGGTCTCCGCATGAGGTCAAGTATAAATTGATGTTGGAACGTATCCAGAATAAATTTACAAGATTCCTATATTTAAAACAGTATGGCATTTATCCTGGATATCCACTGTTGTATCCTAGTTTATTTGTTCTGGGTATGGTGGGATACTGTAAGTTGGAATTAAGGAGGGAACTTGCTCTGGCTACCTATTTACTTCAAGTGATGCGAGGTAAGGTTCACAACCCAGCCGTGTTGGCAGAGCTACGCCTGTGTGTGCCGCAGGCTTTCCTGGAGAGGCGACGGAAGCCACCGTTGTTGGATGTCCCTCGTGCGCGCACCAATTTATTGAAATGCGCGCCTATAACGCGGGCGCTGCGTACACTCAATGCGGTCGCATCGCGGGTGGATTTGTTTTCGGGCTCATTGAACGACTTCACATGGGCCACAATATTATATTTAGGTGTAAATTAAGATTAAACTAGATTTAAGCAAGAATAAATATTATTGTGTGTATTCCATCGAATTAGGTTTAAATATCTGTAATGATGGTGTATAAATGGTAAATAAATAATAAATAATAAATAATAAAAAATAAATAATATATTTAATCATATTCCACTTTCTTTACACGTTGTTACTTGTTGAAGTGAATCTGCATCCCTAAAAACTCCGCATTGATTGATGCGGATGTGAATGCGTATGCAGATGTCTGAATCGATGCGAATATTTCGCATTTGGGGATGTGAATGTTCGTAGCACCCCTGATCTAGAACTGGAGATGAGGATAACGTTCCTAATTTGTTGAGTAGAACTCGACACTCGAGAATCCTGCCTTTGTTACAATTTACGTCCTAACGGGTGACAGATAAAGCGGAAAACACTGGGGACATTTAAGGTCTAAGCCTAGTTCGAAATACCGGTTAAATTTGTTCGGTAACCGGTTAGATGTATTAATGGTTTTATAAATATGATTGCCGTGGTGGCCTTGAGGTTTAAGCAGTCGCCTGCTACACAAGCGACGCAAGTTCAAATCTTAGCGGGGCATGTACCACTGAGTTTTTCTACATAAACTTATGTGCAGTGATTTCACACCACGTGCTTTACGGTGAAGAAAAACATAGTGAGGAAACCTGCATATTTCTGAGAAGCAATTCAAAGACGTATGTATAGTGACTGCACCCTCTGTCCCGTGGGCACTTAATCATCTTCGGTGAAATGTGGGTGTTGTAATCACAATACCTCTGCCTACCCCTTCGGGGAATACAGGCTTGAGCATATGTATGTGTGTATGGTATAATGTTTAGTGAAGTATATTAAAGTTTCACGCAGGTAATTTCGCAGGATGTTAGAAGTGTGATACAACCGTCCTACACTAAGCTGTAATTTCCAGGAAAAGTATCTTAACAACATCAAAGTTTAAGTGAATACAAATACGTTCCCGTGCCGAAAATGGGCGAGAGAAGTTTCCTCTGAAAGTTTCCTTAACTAAAATGTATGCATTGATATTTTTCGGGATTCCATTTATGTTTATCCTACCAAGTTTAAATGTTATCCGTTTGAGTATAATGTCGTAAGTACAGATGGCAAGTTCAATTTATGTAGGTATCAACTAAAAATAATATTTTGGGACGGTTCACAAGTCACAACGAAGCTCATATTATAGGAATTGTACAGTGACAGATACATCGTATGAATATTAGTTTATGAGTATGGATGTGTGCGTGTTTGTTACTATTTTAGAAAAAAAAGTTAATGAATGGATTTTACATGATATAGCAGCATTTGAACTGTGTCCATGGGCTTATGCTCATGAGATATAAATACTGTAACCAATAACATTATATAATATTTAAAAGAGTATTTGTTGAGTTTCTTGCCGGGTTCTTCTCAACAAAAGCTACCTTCCGAACCCGGTGGTAACATTTATAATCATGTATTTTGTGTCCTTCTGACGATTTGACAGAAGAAATTAATCTTTGTAAGAAGTCTAATCAAATAAAGATATTTTGAATTTTGAATATTGAAAAAAATTTGCTTATGATACAGCTATCGATAGATTGTATGTATGGCAAAAGAGCAACCTCTTTCACGCAAAATCTAGTGAGTGAGTAAAATTTTTACGAAACTCAGAATTAGCTTCTAGCTGTGCCCTGCACTTTCACTCGCGTAGACTTAATTTCATGGGTGACCCGCAGAATGCGAATTTTAAAAATAAAAGTAAGCCTTAACTACTCTTTGTAAAATAAGCTATCTGTCAGTGAAAGTCCCGTTAAAATTGGTCCAACCGTTTTGGAGATATGCCGTAGCAAACAGACAGAGAAATTTTTAATAAATTGTTTTTTAGTATGTCAGCTACGTATATACTTTCTGTAAGGTCTGAACCTCGGTAGGCGTAAGGAGAGGAAGAACACAATGAGTACACGTAGCGACCGTTTAATCGTTTATTGCAGACTGTCGGCTACCGTACAAATTCCAACTACTTACATACCGCATTATATTAACTAGCGTACACCACACTTTCATATGTATTTTGTAAGGGTGTTGACTAAATAATTTAAATATTTTATATTTTATAACGGCCTATTAGCTGATTTGATTTCCGCTCGCTCATCTTGCATTCACTCGCTCAATCACTCGTATCCATTCATTCCTTCTTTTTTTTCAAAAGATACACCGTCGGTTAATAACGACGATCCGACGCGTCCGCAGACGATTGCGAACTACCGAAGTGTGCACATCATATTTAAGTAATTGTGGCCGTTAAGTTAGATAATTAAGAGTAGTTAAAATAAGTGAGTGAAAGTGCCTCGTGGTCCTCGACCGAAAAAGTAAGTTCTATTGCACATTGTTTTTCTTTATGTTCGTAGAATTCTTTATCCTCATTATGATGCCTAATGTAAGAAACTATGCTTGACGTAGTCGAATGATAATTGTAATTTGTGGAGTTCCGTCGAATTAATTACCGATGTTATTAAATTGTATAAATTTTATCAATGGTTTTTTTTTCTTTTAAAAATTTATGTAGATACCCCCCTTTTAATATAGTGAAAAGATGTTATTTTGAAATTACCAACAGAGACTTGAATTTTATTATCAGTAAAGATACATCAGAGTAACACATAGACTGTAGCTTATACAGATATTGTGTGAATTATCCAAAATATAAGTCGCGGACTGAGTGCTGAGCAGACGGAGTCACGGGCACCAGTTAGTAAGCTATAATTAATACATTTGAGCACACGATACTTGCTCATACTTGCAGGATACCAGTACACAAATATTATATAATAATATAGATTATTATCATTACGACCTCCACGTAGATGAAGTCACGAGCTATATAAATATTAGGTTATTACTTGAGAACTCTGTATGAAATGTCTTCAATTTAAATA
The DNA here is from genome assembly GCA_929442735.1 of Watsonalla binaria. Lineage (NCBI taxonomy): Eukaryota > Metazoa > Arthropoda > Insecta > Lepidoptera > Drepanidae > Watsonalla > Watsonalla binaria. The sequence continues at coordinate 9,360,742 of OV838932.1, forward strand.
GGTACTAAGTAATTTACTCGAGATATTGAATACGTGAAGGGCCGTGGTGACCGCGGGGTTCGACAGCCCTGGTGACCGAGGGTTTGACGCAAGTTCGACACCCAGCGGCCTGTACCAGGTTTTCTAAATAATTATTTGAAATAATTTCACACCACATGCTTGAACGAAAGCATATGCATGATTGAGAATCAATTCAAATATGCATATTGTCTTAGACGGCGATGGACTCACCCTCTGTCACGTTGGCACTTAATCATATTCGGTGAAACGTGGGTGTTGTTGTTACAACACCTCTGCTTACCTCTTAGGGTACCCTTCTGGGATAGCGTGAACATATTTTACTTGTATTTTATTTGCTTATGTCTGGAATGAGTTTTAAACGTTATATTCATTTTATTTGCTTCCTAAAATTATACCCTATAGTGAAAAAGAAAAATATAATAAAAATAAAAATTATAAATAGAACACGGAATTTAAATTAGTATCTGCGGGAATGGTTCCCAGTAAGCTGGCTGCGTTACCTCGCTGGATCGCTAAACTAATCCTCTGACCGAGGTAAGAACCAGCTCGACGGTCACCAGAGACGTTAACCAGGATTTTTGAAAGATCCTTAAAAAGGACTTTCGCATTTGGCCCCCATGGCTCCAAAGTCTCAACCCCAAACGCCAGAATGTCTTAAATTTCAACACTAGAAATGGAAACGTAAATGGTCTCTATGTGTAAAAACATACAGAGAAAGATAATGAAAAATTCCTACAGAAGCCTGCAGCGGTAATTACTTAAAATAAATAATGTGAAGTAACTCGTGGATGGAATTTTGAAGGAATACTAAAACACTTGTGAGAGAAACAGGTTTACGTGGTATCAAATTAAGTCTAAAATTACTTCTCCGCGAATCCCGTAGCCTTAATTTTCACCAGTGAATTAATTTGGAGATTTTAAGGATGCCTCGCAGGTCTTGTGGTCGCAAGCTCTTCTGCAAAATACAAGGCCTAAGTTCGATCACCATGTCGCGAAAGGTCACTGGGCTTAAAAAAAATTCGCTCACGCCATCCCAGAAGGGGTAAGCAGAGGTGTTGTAACAACAGCACCCACATTTCACCGAATATGATTAACTGACAACGCGACCGAGGGTGAAAAATATTGCCTATTATAACTCATTAGTACAGGACCCGCTAGGGTTCGAACTTGAGTTACTGGCGTAGCAGGTGACTACTCAAATTCCAAGGTCACCAAGACTACATGGGGTTTTCCCATCTGTAATTTCCCAGTAATAATAATTACTATTACATACACTTAAAAATATCTGGCGAAATGTGGGTGTACTATAAGTACTCCTCTGCCTACCCGTTCAAGGATTACTGATGTAAGCTTAATGTATGTAGGTACTCATTAATACAATCCGCTGGGATTGAAGCTGACATCGCTTGCCTAGCATGCTCTTCATAGCTGAGACTTAAGGTATTGAGGCAAAGCTACCTTCCGAACCCGGTGGTAACATTTATAATCATGTATAATGTATTTTGTGTCCTTCTGACGATTTGAAAGTACTTTGTAAGAAGTCTAATCAAATAAAGATATTTTGAGTTTGAGTTTGAAAGAGAAATAAGCCAATTTGTTTACTTAAATATGCTCACGCCTGTATTCCCCGAAGGGGTAGGCAGAGGTGTTGGAATCACAACACCCACTTTTCACCGAAGATGATTAAGTGCCAACGTGACAGATAGTGAGTCCATCGCTGTCTCAGACACTTCACATACGTCATTGAATTACCTCTCAGAAATATGCAGGTTTCCTCACGATGTTTTCCTTCACCGTATAGCACGTGGTGTGAAATCACTGTACATAAGCTTTTTTGAAAAACTCATTGTTACAGGGCCCGCTTGGATTCGAACTTGCGACGCTTGCGTAGCAGGCGACTGCTCAAACCTCAAGGCCACCGCGGCTTTGTTTACTTATAAGGCTTAAATTTAAATACCAACTATGCAGAGGTTGCTAGCCCTAATTCTGTTGCTTGAGGCTTAAACAATTCAAACGCAGGTCAGCCCTTACACCAACTTACCAACTTCAATCTTCAAACAACAGAGATAGTGTTGAGAATCCCTTGTGTCGGTTGGTTAATTCAGTAACGAACACAGGTTACAAAACTTTTTGTTCTGGTTAGGCATTCTCTTTTAGGTTTTGGCGTGTGGTTGAAAACATGCGTCGTAAACATGGATTTAGGAAAGATTTGTTCATGAATGCGGTTGGTCTATGATCTAAGAGTTCCTAATACAAATACCGCATCAAGCATTAAATTGTGACTGTTAAACGTAGAATATACCCTTCGCCAAGTTAGTGTAACTATTTCACACAAGATGGCGTTACATCTTTTTAGATCGCGCTGTCGAAAGTCTCCTTTCATAACGTATATAGTACACACATTTCCTGACGTAGTTGTGGTCTTCAAGTGGTCGTCAAGGGAACAAGTCAATACAGTTGTGGAATCATTAAATACCAGGATTGCCCAAGTTACGGTGTTTCACTCAACCAACCAAGATCTGCTCCGACTGATCCTGGCTCCCAGGCCTCATTTGTCATACAGTGACTGTAGATCCTTCGAGGGCTTATTGACAGGCTCGAGCTCCATGAACTTTTTGTCGGCTTCGTGCCCAATAATTATAAGAGCCATGGTGCCCTTTGGGTTTGAGCAGTCGCCTGCTACGCAAGCGACGTCACCTGAGTTTTTTTAATTTTTACACGAAGTGACTGCCATCTGGCCTTCGTAACCCCTTTAACGAGGAAAATTTGTGATCTGGGTCAAACCAGATGTCAGACTATTTTAGGCCTCCGACTGACCTGTTACGATTGCCAAAGATGATAAATTAGCAACCGGGACCGACACTCACCCATCCAATTACTGGCTGGGGTTAATGTTGCCTAACTTCGCTGATCGAATGATATGCGCACTAGCAACTGTGCCACGAGCCCCTCATATGAAAACATGAAAGTACTATACTTTAATAGTACATAACGTTATTTCTTTACGTAAATTATAGCGAGGCCCCTGGTATATCGTGAATTTCCCTAAGCCCCTTATATTTACGAACATACTGCTTTATGAAGGACGCCACTTTATTAGTTGGATAAATTACTTGGCCACAAGCCACTACGATACCAATTGAGTAATATTAACTTCTTGTGTTTTACTAACTTATGCGGGTAGATAAGTAGGTTTACTAGCTGTTGAAGAACGTGGAACAGTTGCTATTGCTAGCCAGCAATTGGATGGGTGACCGCCCGAGTTCCCTCCGTGCCTCGGAGAGCACGTTAAGCCGTCGGTCGCGGTTGCCAATTTATCATCTTTTGCAATCGTTACAGGTCAGTCGGAGGCCTAAAATAGTCTGACAACTGGCTTAACCCAGATCACAGATTTTCCTCCTTAAAGGGGTTGCGAAGGTCAGGGCAGTCGCTTCGTATAAAATCTGGTAATCGGCCGCATCGGGTTGAATCAAGTGCCGACCCCAACAATGTATGGGATAAGGCCAGTGATGATTAGAGATGATGATGATACATGAACTACCCCGTTTAACCGTTTGTGCATGAAAAATATATGTTAAGCGACTTATTATCTTCGATGGAATGTGAGTGTTGTTATTACAACACCTCTGCCTACCCGTTCGGGGAATACAGGCGCGAGTATATGTATGTAATTTAAGGTGCTTACGAAAATAGACTGAGTACTACTCGTTTTTCATTATCAAAATTGAGGTCTGTCCTTTGAAACTTTCGAAGGACAGACTTAAATATTATTTATCTGTATACATGTATAGATAAAGGATAATTAGGTCCGCACTGAGATGAATACTAAAATCTATGTATGTATATATGAATCTCATAAACAATATGTTATTCACGGACTCTTATATAGCTAAGCGAAATCACGGTCGGCGTATAACAACGTTGGTTAAATTGTAAATGTAATTTAGTAACCTATTTAACCCGTACGTGTTTCAGCGTGAAATTGTGAAATTACAGAATTCGCCTAAATAGCTGGGCATCGTTGCACGGAATTGTCGGTTAGCCGCTAACCGCTGGACCTACTCGCCGAGTGCTACCGTAAAATATACTTGTCCGTTTTTGGTTATTTTAGTACTAGCTTTGCGTTTGAAGACATCTTAACATATCAATATTTATCTGGATTGAAGAGTCTGTTTGTAATTCCTAACAGCATTTCTTACAATCAAATAATGCTCGACGGAGTAGGCAGAGGTGTTGTAATAACTACACCCACTTTTCACCGAAGATGATTAAGTGACAACGTGACAGATGGTGAGTCTATCGCCGTCTCAGGACGCCGTCACAATACATACGTCTTTGAATTACTTCTCAGACATATGCAGGATTCCTCACAATGTTTTCCTTCACCGTAAAGCACGTGGTGTGAAATCACTGCACGTAAGTTTTTAGAAAACTCATTGGTCACCAAAGCTTCACGGCTTCCTTCGGGTAGTATATATATAAACATTTTCACTAGCTAACACTTACATAACTACAGTACATAAGGTTGCTAAACGTACACTGTATTTCAGTAACTGACCTCTGGCATTCACAACGTATTCAGACAGGATGGCCGACATTTTCAGGAATCCCTAAAATATCCAGACTACACCGTCCTTTACTTAATTTTCTGGGGAACGTAGATTGTTTTTGTTCATTTGTAAAAGCTTTTTCTGCCAGAAATAAGGGTTTTCATTTCAAAAACTTTAGCACAATTAAAAGGATTTTTATAAAAATACTTACTTTGGATTTGTTTTTCTTAAGTTTTAATTTTATTTCAAATTTTTAATGGGAAATATAAAGTTTCTTTGAAAATCCGACCCTTATTTCTACCCTCTTATGGGAAGAATTTAGAATTATAACACCTCCGCTTACCCCTTCGGGGACCCTTCTAGGATGGCGTGAGTATATAAATTCATGTCGTCACCAGTAATTTTATGTCTGTCTCTGTATATATGTATGGTACGAGTTGAATAAAAACATGCTTTGTATCCCCATTTTGGCAGCCAGCTCATTAAATTTATAAATATGCTCACGCCATCCCAGAAGGGTCCCCGAAGGGCTAAGCATAGGTGTTATAACAACAACATCCACATTTCACCGAATATTATTAAGTTCCAACCTGAACCAACCTGAGAGGGTGAGTCAATCGCCGTCTCAGGCACTATACATACGTTATTGAATTACTTCTCAGACGTATACGATGTTTTCTAACACATAAAGCACGTGGTGTGAAATCACTGCACATAAGTTTTTAGAAAATTCATTGGTACAGGCCCCGCTGGGATTCGAACTTGCGACGCTTACGTAGCAGGCGACTGCTCAAACCCCGTGGCTCCTACGACTTTTTTATACGCGCGCTATTACTCGTAACGAAACAGTGAACTTCTGAGGTTTGACGTTTCATTTTTGAACCGTAAAATTAAACGTCAAAGCTAAGATACGCGCTGCATAAACAACTATAGTTGGTCCCCTGTACCTGATTAAAAGTTACATTGAAATTGAACTTGGAATTCTATTTCCATTCAATGGAAACATTAAGCGAAATGAACAAGCGCACAAATACCTAAAAATACAGTGGTACAATAATATATTTCATCATGTCTTTCCTACTTTTGACACAAAGTTAAAGTAATCTCCATTAGGTTCGACATGAAGTCCACTTCGCAATACGGACGTGGCCCTGCCTAAAGCCCCGATGTGGTCCATTAAATGTTATGTCTAGTTATAAAGTACTATTATAGTAGGGAATGCTAGTGACATTATAGTATTTTTATTAGAAAAGTTTATTTCAATGTGTTTCTGTTTTTTCCGCTCGTAGCTAATGAGTTTGAGCGCCTGAAGGTAAAGCATCTGTTACGAAGAGTTTTGAAACAATTTATGAAATAGAAGACGTTTGTATTTTATATATAGACAGATATTAATAAAATAGAAGTGTCTGTTTGTAATTCCAATTGAAAAGGTCATGACTAAAAACATATGAAAGTATATACCGTAAATGCAAATAAAACTATTTTTTTCTCTGTGTCTGTCTGTTTATTCCGGCTAATCTCTGAAATTACTTGACAGATTTTACGGGTCTTTCACTGGCAGATAGCTGCTGTTACTACTAGGAGTAACTAACGCTACATTTATATTTAAATGGGCTCCGCGAAATAGAACCAGGTATAAAATGCTACTCGGGTGAATAAATACTCGTATATACTCGTATCACCTTACAGCCTAAATCACTAATCCTAGATATACATTTGGAGAGGGCATTCTTGGTGGGTAAGTGGTTAAGTAGCCTATAATAATAATAATAATAATAATAATAATGTTTATTTTCACAAAAATATATACACAAAATTTTAGGAATTCCCTGACTTCTGAGCTAGGCCTGAATGCCTGTGTTACAGAAATCAGTGTCTTCTCACATTAGTTTTCCTAAATAATTTCTGTGATAACAAGGTACAAACTAGATGTGTAGTATATTTTATTTAAGTGTACATTCACTTATACAATATATAACATACAAGCAAATATACACTTGTAATATAATAAAAGTAAAAACGCATGCAAAATCGTGTGTGTTCGTGAGTGTTTGTGTGTGTATGTGTGTGTGTTTGTGTGTGTGCGTGTCTGTGGGTGTGTGCGCGCGCGTGTGTGTGTGTGTACGCGTGTGTGTGTGTGTGTATTTTTATGTTTATTTACATTTCACCACTAGCTTAACACTTTCTCAGTTTCATCGTAATCCAGTCCAAGTAACCAATTTTTTATTTTAAGTTTAGCCTTATAGTTTGATAGGGGATGTATATTGAGAAGTTTATTTATTTTGTTGTACAAAAGAACAGCCATTGAACTCTGTTGGCGCCGGGCAGTGACAGTGCGCATTTTTAGGGGTTGTTTGATATTTGTGATGGTGCGTTTTTTGTTGTAAAGATCTGCATTATACGGTGTCATCTTATGCCATTTTGTCAATAATTGTTGAATGTATAATTGCCTAACGGTTAGCACTTGGCATTTTTCATATAGTAACTTTGTGGGAAATCTATATGGACTGAATGTCATTACTTTTAGTAAAGATCTTTGAGCTCTTTCTAGATGTATCATGAAACCCTTACAAGTACCACCCCAGACGACCACGCAATATCCAAGCACCGATTGGACCAGCGCATAATAAACATTGAGAAGGACTTTCAGATTAGCAACGTGTCTTAGCTTCTTAAAAACCCAGATAAGTTTCCTAATTCGGGTTACAGTGAGATTTATATGGGATTGCCAACTTAACCTCTCGTCCAATATTACTCCAAGATATTTCACTTCTGGGGATTTGGAGATTGAAAGGCAGTCACAGACTGTATCAATAGGATAATTACAGGAATGAACCTTCAGGTCAACTCGAGGAACTTGTTTTTTAGACAGATTAAACTGCACGTATGTGGTCTTTGAGACATTTAGCGTAAGTAGGTTTGCACGTAGCCAATGGTACACTATGTGTAGATTTGCCTCAGCATAATTTTGAACCTCATCCCAGGACTGTCCGTGGAAAATCATGGCTGTATCATCTGCATATGTGAAAATTTTTCCGTTCTTTAGTGGTTGTTGACATAGGTCATTGATGTAGATGAGAAATAGACTTGGTCCCAGTATGCTGCCTTGTGGCACTCCATATGAGATCGAAGCGTCTGAGCTCAAGTGACTACCAATTTTTACACGCTGAGTACGAGCTGATAAAAAGTCCTCAAAAATCTTAAGAGCCATTCCACGCACGCCAATCCGGTCAAGCTTGTTAACAAGTATGGGAATCGAGACGGTATCGAAAGCTTTGGCTAGGTCAAGGAATACACCTAGACATTTTTGTTTAGAATCGACTTTTGTGGAAACAAAATCTACCAACTCACTTATTGCATCCTCAGTGCCTTTTCCCGACCGAAAACCAAATTGTGAGTTAGAAAATAAATTGTTATGCTCCAAGTAGTTTACTAACCGATTATTCAAAGCTTTTTCAAAAATTTTTGACAGGGATGTTAGTACTGATATTGGTCTGTAATTTGAAACTTCGTTACGAGGACCACACTTATGAACAGGTGTTATCAATGATCTTTTAAAGACTTCAGGGAACACTCCCTGCTCAAAGCACAGTATAAGGAGATTAGTGAGAGGGGAAACTATATATTGTTTACACAATTTTAAAAATTTTACCGGTATATCATCCCATCCAACAGCACAGTTATTTTTGAGATTCATTAGAAGAGATTCTACTTCAGATTCATTAGAAGAGATTCTACTTCAGATTCATCGGGTGGGACGAGAACTATGGAGTTGGGTGAAGATGGAGTGTCGAAATTATATGGTTTGGGATGGTTTCCATCATAGGCAATTATTTTGTTTGCCAGCTGTTCTCCAATGTGAGAGAAATATTTATTAACATCCTCAATGTCATCCGTAGCATTAGCCTCAAAACGCAACAAGGATTCTGCCCCTTGTTTAGCCTGATTGTAGTCTATTATTGATTTTATTGCATTCCACGAGTCCTTAATAGTCTTAGCATTTAATAATAAAGATTTTTCATAATTTCTCTTCAGCTTTTTTAAGATAGAATTACAATAGTTACGGTATCGCTTATAAGTAATATCCAAAACGTGGTTATTGGGAGACCGTTTGACCTCTCTGTGAAGCTTGTCTCTATGACGGATGCACCGTAATACTCCAGGGGTAATCCATGGCTTTATTCTTCTTTTCTTACTCGGAGTAACACACATTTTGGTGTTAGCCTCAATAGCTGAGGTAAGCTTTTCGACAAATATTTTTGCAGTAACATTTGCATCCGAGTAACGGTTTATAAAAGAGAAGTCAGCTACTTCTAGTTGCTTCAGGCATGCATCAAAATCAACTTTTTTATAGGTATTTTCTTTTGAAGTCTTCCCTATATCCAGACAAATATTAACTATTACAGATGCATGGTCCGTTATTGTCGTGTCTACTACGTATATGGAGGAAGGTAGGTCAGTTCTCAACATGACATGATCGAGGCAGTTATGTAACCTGGTGGGAAATGTATGGCCTGGTAGCATACCAAGTTCAGCAACTAGGTTTAGATAGGCTGTACTGTTCCTATCCGTAGAATTGGCTTTGATGTCTATATTGATATCTCCAACCAAAATTACATTTTTAGTAGGGCCTAAAGATCCAATAATAGTCTGCAAAGAGTTTAGGAAGCTATCCGTACAGTATGACGATGGGGACCTATAGCATGCTAAGATATGTGTGTTTTCAGATAGTTTGATAGAAAGAAAATTTGCTCCTATGGGCTTAGGTTCTTCAATTGTACATTTTATGTCATTTTTAACATATATTACAATGCCATCGTTTTGATTAAGGCTCTGCCGGGAGTAATACGATGTGTAATTATCAAGGTATGGGATAGCCTTATGTTCTTGCAGCCAACATTCAGTTAAGATTATTATGTCGGTTTCAAATGTAAATCTAGTTAGCTGAGTTAGCAGACCTTCAAAATTTTTGTATATACTACGGATATTTTGGCATATAATTCTCAATGATTTAGAATTATTTTTGATGATTTTGTTACATGTCTCCGTATCACATTTATAAGCCGAAGCTACCGTAATATTATCTAAGTCAGATGATATTTTATTATTGAATTTATTTTAAGGGCTTTGTATGGCCAAGTACATGATTGAGGGTAAACTGTATACCATGTTATTCGTGGGCTGAGCTCACAGGTGTCAGTAGTACAGGTAGGTGTAGGCTGTGGCTGAGAAATTTTTGACTGGTAATTATTGTATATTTGTTTCTGATTGTTTATGTTACTTGAATGTGAAATGTGTGCTGTGGCAAGTGATTTGCGTGTGCAATGTATAATGTGCATGTTAATAAGTACAAAAGGTTTCGGATTAATGGAGCATCCGTTAGTAGAAGAGACAATATAAAAAAATATTAAGGTGATCCATCCGGGCAGAGTCACGGTTACAGTTGTTGGTGCCAGTCATTTTTCTTGAGCAATATTGGTGAGGTCAGCTTCAGACTGAATATGTATTTGTTTGTGGCCATCAGCTCTTCTGAGTAAGACTTTACCGAATGAAGTCCAGCAGTATGTGTAGCCTATTACTGATGATGGCAATACTAATATACCGGGCTCTATATATATTCTATACTAATATATCGAAGGACAAAGATACCCACTTTCATCTAGGCTTTTAGAAGGCCCTTACTTACTGGAGAATGTACGTACAGTAGGTACCTCAATATGTTAGTATGCACATGTTTGAACGTTGTCGCCATTCGATTGCGTGTTCGGTGTGGCTCGAAATCAGCCGATTCACCATCTTTGTAATTCAACCACAACCCACATATAAAAAAGTATCAAACATTCTGAGATAAGCTAAATCGCAAAATCGATGTTTGAATGCGCCAAATTCTATTCTTGGGTCCAATAATGCACATGTCGTCAATTCCCTCTACGTCGAGTCGCTTTACGCTGAGTGGCGTTACGTCGAGTCTCGTTATGTCGGGTCAAAAACAATTGCCTGCTATATCGCCTGCAGTGTGGGGGCCTACCATCGTCGGTTTAAGCAGGAAGTATTAAGATCTTCTGAGCTCTGACGTTCCATTTTTGTACCGTAAATTCAAACTTCGAAGCTGAGAAGTTAGGAAAATAACTGCTACCTAGCCGCCAGCTATGATCGTTTGAGCAGCGCGTATTAAGATCTTCTTAGCTTTGATGTTTAAATGTACGATACTAAAATGAAATGTCGAAGGCAAGAAGCAAGACGTAAGTAAGACAAATAAGACGTCACTGCTATAACGATGATAGTTGGCCCCCTAGATAATAAAATCACAGTCTTCAGGTAAATCCGGATTTCGATGTAATAGTTCCAGGGAAAGTGCCTCTCCATAAATCTTCGGTATTCGTAAGTAAATAAAATGAAAACAAAACAGATTCAAGAGATCCGTTTCCAAATTGTTGTGAACTCAGTAAAAGCATTCACAGAGGAAATTCGGTGCTTGAATGAATGCTGGAAGTTTAAAATTTGCAGATTGTTTCACTCCAATAACATTTGAATGCCAAGTTTATAAAAGTTTGAAGTTTTCGAATAGCGGATTATCTCAATTATTTGTTTTGCTTAAGATTCTTAGTGTATCATTCGCATTGTTGACGGTTGGTAACTTAAAGGATTATTTGAAAGAATGTGGTGGAAAATTTGGTTGAGGGATAAATTGAAGCCTTCAGTTGTTTGATCTGTTTTACAAAGAACTAGCGTCCCGTCACTTCGTGTAACGGTTTGTGAAATGATCATTAAAATTAAATAAGCCAATCTGTTTATCTCCTGCATTTTAAACCAGTATCAAGATCCGTAACGTAGTGTAGAAAAACGATGCGTTCGAACAGATAAGCTAATTTTGTAACACAATTGTGACTTCCATTTATGCTATTATGAAGAGAGCGATTGTTCATGCTTTGTTCAGGCGGGTGTCATGCCTGAAGACAGTTCCCTAACTCCAACTGTTCTAGTTGGAAACCTGTATAATATACTACAATGTGCTTGAAAACTCTTATTGCGCGATTTAGGTTGTCGTGTATTTGTACTCATACTTTGTAATTGTTCGCGAGTAGCGCCATCTATGTAGCATGCTGGTACACTATTTAAAGATAATTGCCAAGCCGCCACGGTTGGCAATTTAGAGCTTGTAAGTTGTGTCATTTGTTCAGGTCCCACCACCAGGTTTGATTAGGTATTACTGCCCTGTCCTTATCCCATACCGTGTGTGGCACCCGACCTAATCCGATGTGGCTAGTATGGCTAGTTTACACCAAGTGACAAAATTTGGACTTATCTGTATTCCATACTGCTTATCTGATTATATATACTGTGACCAGGGTGATGCTTGCCAAAGATAGGTTGCAGAGAGTGACGGCTGTGTGTTCTTCGTGGCATTGAGCGAAAGACTACCAAATATTGGTCTAGATTGGGGTGGTTTTGCTGATTAATTGATAAGCTTTATAACAAGCCTGCGAACCATAATCCCACTCTTGCACACTATGATTTTTCTAGCAATCACGTCGATTTGCATCGTTGTTGAATTAAATCTATGCAGGTAAATAAAATTGAAGTGTCTGCTTGTAATTCCAAAATGACAGCTTTTCACTAAATGCATATGAAAGTAAAGACATAAAAAAAAATTTCTTCCTGTCAGTTTATCCCGGTTTATCTCGAAAATGACCAGAATGATCTTAACGAGACTTTTACTGGCAGATAACTAATGATACAAGGAGTAACTTAGGCTAATTTTATTTTAAAAAACATTAGGGTTCCGCGGGTGAAACTGCGATCATTAAATATGAAACCTTCCAATTAGAACTCGACTAAAATGTAAAACAGTTCTACTGCGTTTATCCACAGCTGAACAAATAACTCTCCTGTTTATTGGCGTATGAACTTTGAGTCCCGAATAATCTAGTTTAGTTTTGCAGTCATTCTAACAAACTTTACGCATTATTTCTCTGCTTTAAAACAAGCCAGACGTATCAAGTTATTTAGACTATGGACATTTGAAATTGCTTCGAAGCACAATGCGTGTGTTTTGTGCAATGAAATAGTGTTCGTATTTACATAAATTTAATCAAAATTTCACCCGAACTCTGAGTAGGAGATACTTTTTCTCAGTTTCTTTGTTTTAAATTCACCTATACAAGAATCGAACAAGATATATAAAGCTTAACGCGGCTCATTCCCAGACATCCACAGTCCATACATTTTGAAAAATAAACTTTCATACATTAATTCCCGAGACCTGCACGACAGTTCAGTTTCTTGGATGTCGTAAGAATTAATTTGTATACCAAAGCAAAAGCCGTGGATGTCTGGGAATAAAATCATGGATGTCTGGGAATAAGCCATTATCGCAATCACTGTCAGAGTGATGATATAGACTTCCTCGATAAATGGGTTGTCTAACACTGAATGATTATTTCAAATCGGAACAGAGGGGGAACTATGCTCGCTTAAGCAGCACTTATTAAAATCTTTTTAGCTTTGACGTTTAATTTTTCGGTGCCAAAATGAAACGTCCACCTAAGACGTTAGTAAGTCGGAAGATACAGGCGACTGGGACCGGTTTTATTTATTTTTATTATCAGGCAAGTGGGACCACTCGTAATTCTTGATCCGCCAGTTCTTGAGATTAGCAGCTTAATATATTAGTATTGATATTATGACCAGGCAAATTTGCCCGGAAGATTATTAGGTGCTAACACGACAGATAGCGAATCCATTGCTGTGTCATCTAAGTATACATATGTATATGACTTTCTATCAAATATATGCAGGTTTAGACACGATATTTTCCTTCACAGTAAAGCTCGTGTTGTGACACCCTGTTCCCAATTTTTAGGGAAAATTCATGGGGATTTAAAGTTGCGTCGTTTGCGTATCAATACCCAAGTATAGGTTTATAAAAGTTCAAATCTCGTCTGACCTTGTAGTTTAGCGTGACGCAAAATGCTTCCGAAAAAGTATCAACACTTTTTCGGAAGCGGGTGTTTGAATGCCACTGGATGATGGATCGACTTATTTTGAGCCACATTTAAACTCTAGGTTAAACGAACGTTTGTACATTTACAAACCTATACGTCTAGGCGACGATTCAAACCGTTGAACCACCAAGGCTTCTGGAGGGGGATACCATCATCAGTGAAAGCAGAGCGTATTAAGCTTTGACGTTTCATTTTGGTACCGTAAAATTAAACGTCAATGCTAAAAAGTTCTTAATCTGCGCTGTTTAAACGACCATAGTTGGCCCTCAGTAACATGCCCAGGGGGTCTACCATCATCGGTTTAAGCATCATGTATTAAGTACTTCTGAGCTTTGACGTTTCAGTTTTGCACCGTAAAATGTAATTAAACGTCAAAGCTAAGAAGTTCTTAATACGTGCTGCTTAAACGATCATTGTTGGCCCTAGTACACTATATTTATTATTTACATGATGGTAAAAAGAGAGCAGTACATTCACCTGGGATGCAGGAAGCGGAAATCTTCCGGTAACATTGTGCGAGAGACCGTAATCATCCGCAACTCCATTACCGGTTTTATTACTATATTACCGTTTTATTGCTTTGATTGGGGCGTTATATAGTTTTTATGGGCATGTTCCGGGTGGGATAAAAAATGTGATACTTAATATTATTTGATAGCGTTTGTGGCTTGTCAGAGAGATTCGGGATTTATTTGTTAGAACTTTAAGTGCTTATTTAAGTTCACGTATATCTCTAGTACCGTATAAATGGAATAAGTTTTCATGACAAAAGGTACCCTATTTTCTCAAATGTAGTCTTCCCTATACAGGGATTTTGCCAAGTTAAGTTCAGGAGCTTAGCTAAATTAAACAAAACAGAGCTTGTTTATTTTTTCGACTAATTCACAGAATAAAATGTTTTCAAATGGCGTCGAGATGATTAAGGTTTAAGCTTACATAGTTTATGGACGGACATAAATATTTTAGAAAAAAACATACATGTTCTCACGCTTGTATTCCTCGAAGGGCAATGGCTGGCATTCTCGTCATACTTGTGAACAGGTGCTTGTGGAGGCTGGTCATCTCAAGCTACACAATTATACGTAGATTACTTTAAGATAAAAAAAATTTTTTATTGACTTTTGTGCACTGGAACTGTGTCTATTAGCTTATATATATATTACTCAAAATTGAAAATAACTTTTTTTTTGCAAAGAGTAATAACTGAGTTTTTTGCCAGTTAAAGCAACCTTCCGAAACTGGCGGTAGTATTTAAAATCTAAAGTAAAATAAAATAGAGAGAAAAATATTAAAAGTTTTATTTATTAATGCACATACATATATATGTGCCTGTATTCCCCGAAGGGATAGGCTGAGTTGTTGTAATAACAACACTTTTCACCGAAAATGATTAAGTGCCAACGTGGCAGATGGTGAGTCTATCGCCGTCTCAGGCACTATACATACGTCTTTGAATTACAAACAGACACTAAAAAATTCAGTATAGATATAGATTGCTATCAATAACCAGCATTGAAAACGTAAGAGTAATAAATTATTTTTGTATACGCAGCTTAATATAAATCTTTGGAACATTAGCAAATAATACGAGATTTCAGGAATTAAGTATCAAACGATGAAAAATACAGTAATTTAACGACATAATAGCACGCGATTTTTCCATTTCAATACGTTTTTATTGAATGCATCCAAAGCTTTGCTAATCTTTTGATGTTTATATATTATATAAACGTCACGGCCGTATTCAATAGCTGTGCCGTGTAAGTTTTTTATTTTGAAATCAGCCTAAACTGTCATCCCCTATTTTATCCCTTTGAGGGTCGAATTAATCATAATCCTTTCTTAGCGGATGCCTACGTCATAACACGTGCATGCCCAATTTCAGCCCGATCCATCCAGTGGTTTGGGCTGTGCGTTGATAGATCACTATGTCAGTCACCTTTGAGTTATATTGATTTAGATTCTATCCTAATGTCAATTAGGTTACTCAAGATTAACTGCTGTATCAATTTGTCCTTACTTTATTACAATAATGTAGCTAGTTATTATTATTATGAAATTGAAGGCTTGGTTATATCAAATCTCACACATAATTGATAAAGGGTTTTTAGCAGTCGCCTGCTACGCGAGCGACGCAAGTTCGAATCCCAGCGGGGCCTGTACTAATGAGTTTTTCAAAAACTTATATGTACTGTGATTTCACACCACGTGCTTAACTTGCATATATCTGAAAGTAATTAAAAAATAGTAAAGTGTAAAGTCTCTGAGACGGCAATAGACACATCTTTTGTCAAGGTGGCACTTCATCATCTTCCTTACCTTTTCGGGGACTCTTCGGGAATGACGTGAGCATATTTATTTATTTATTTTGGATTTACTCCACAAAAAATGTATAAGACGATGCGTTTAGGTATTGCTCAGCCAATTTTAGTTCAGAGCAAATTGTTCAATTTTTAATTGATGCAATGCATTCGGAATTTTTGCCAAGGGCAGAATTCCCGATTAGGTTCCGTGTTGGTGCGTGGGTCGCGGCTGCGTGCAAACGAAAATAGAAAACGTAATATAAATAAATAAACATGCTCACGCCACCCCAGAAAGCTCCCTGAAGGGGTAAGCAGAGATGTCGTAACAACACCCACATTTCACCGAATATGATTAAGTGACAACGTGACAGAGGGGTGAGTCCATCGCCGTCTCAGGCACTATACATACGTCTTTAAAATACTTCTCAGACATATGCAGGTTCCCTAACGATGTATTCATTCACAGTGAAGTGGGTTGGAATCACTGCAAGTTTTTAGAAAAACCCATGTGTTCAGGCACCGCTGTGATTCGAACTTGTGTCGCTTTCGTAGTGGGCGACTGCTAAAACCACAAGGCCACCACGGCTCTTGATGTCAGACGATTTGCTCTGGAATTCAATTCCATACTGCTGTAGTTAGCTATGCATATTGTGCTGAGAAAACACTACTTTTATAACCGATGCTGTAGGGAGCAACTTCAGTGCGGTCACAAAGTGAGGTCAGTTAAACAGCTCTGAAGTTGGTTGTAGGCTACTTTAAACTTTGGAAGTACTCAGAACAATATTGTTTCGGCTTTACGTAGAACATTTCATTCACAGTATTTCACCGAAAGATTAATGGGCCAATTACAGACTAGACATTCCTTCCCGTCTGCCAATCAATAAAGTCAATAAATCTCTATCGAATCATCTTCCGATAGACTTGGGACGATATAATTAGTTTACACATTCGCATCACGTCCGAACCTCCTCTGCTAGATTGAGAGCAAGCCATTCAAGGACTTGCTGCTTTGAAGTTAAGGTTTAGTTTATTTGTTCTTGATTGAGAGTTTTTGAAGTGCATTGAATGCTGAGAACGAAAGAACGATGTTATTCGATTTTCAAAAAAGACAGGTTTTCTATTCGACGTAACCTTTTTTTAATTGGATTCCTTTATCTGTATGTTGCTTTATCCATGCTGATACGAAGCGCTTTATTCTATACACAGAAAGAAAATTTAAGTGTGTGTTTGTAATTCCAAATGAAAAATTTTCACTAATTGCAAATGTAAAAAGAGCCGTGGTGGCCTTGAGGTTTGGGCAGTCGCCTGCTACGCAAGCGACGCAAGTTCGAATCCCAGCGGGGTCTGTACCACTAATTATTTCTAAAAAACTTATGTACAGTGATTTCATACTACGTGCTTTACGGTGAAGGAAAACATCATGAGGAAACCTGCATATTTCTGAGAAGTAATTCAATGAAGTATGTAAAGTGTCTGAGACGGCGATGGACTCACCATCTGTCACGTTGGCACTTAATCATCTTCGGTGAAAAGTGGTTGTTGTGATTACAACACCTCTGCCTACCCCTTCGGGGAATACAGGCGTGAGCATTTGTATGTATGTATGCAAATGTACGGTACTAACATTTAAAATAAAAATTTACGCTGTCGTATGTTTATGAAGCGGCTGGATGGAGAGTGCCGACGTGACGGAAGGTGCAGTCCATCGCCGTCTCAGGCACTATACATAATACATCTTTGAATTACTTCTCAGTCATATTCAGGTTTCCTCACGATGTCTTTCTTCACCGTAAAGCACGTGGGGTGAAATTAGTGTAATCAAGTTTTTAGAAAAACTCATTGGTGCAGGCCCCGCTGGGATTCAAACTTGCGTTGCTTGCGTAGCGACTGCTCTATACAGCCGCCACGGCACCTATAAAAAAACCACTCAACTGGAATCCCTTCGCTCAAGGTTTATATACTTTGGAAGGTAGTTCCCTTGGTATTTAAACTCTGAGGCTATCGCATTAGTGTTCAAAGTGCATTAAATAGTTCAGCGCTAGTAATTTGAACTTACGAAGCTCTTCAGCTTTAACACAAAAGAAGGATTTTGGTCTCGGCACTCTTGCTACGGTTTCTAGATTAGAATGGAATTTTCTGGAAAGTTCGTATGTACTTTGTGGTTGATGATTAACTTTTCCTTTACAGTTACAAATACTCCTTATTTTTTTTATACATACATAAGAAAGAGAAATCACACGTCGAACAGAAAACGCCTGGAAGAGTTATTGGGCTATGAAAGACCTCTTGAAAGGAAAACTCCCTTTAACATTAAAAAAGAGACTGATGGACATATGCATTCTCCCAATCCTCACCTACGGTGCTCAGACTTGGTCTTTGACAGACTATCAAAAATCCAGACTAGGGGTCTGCCAGCGAGTCATGGAACGTAGTATAATGGGAGTCAGATTAACAGACCGCATTCGAAATAGTACACTACGTTCCAAAACACAAATCTCCGATGTTGGTCATCAAGCTGCTAAACTAAAATGGGACTGGGCTGGGCACGTGTGTCGCATGTCAGACGAACTGTGGGCTAAACAAACCACAAGATGGACCCCTCCGAATGCGACGCGCAGACGTGGCAGGCCGAGAAAAAGATGGCAGGACGAACTCGCCGCTTACCACAAAAACTGGCCGGAGATAGCCCTGGATCGGAAGTGTTGGAAAGAGGGAAGGGAGGCCTTTGCTCAGCAGTGGGACACATCGGGCTCTAAATAAATAATAATAATAATACATATGCTCACGCCTGTATCCCATGCGGGTAGGCAGAGATCACAGTTTGCCACATGCTACGATCCTTACATACTTCTTCATACATTTTCTTCGATTACGAATGCTCCGAATTTGAAAAATATTTTTTCTGAAAAATACTATTAATTTGGTCATAGTAGTTCTTCCTTGGGCGCCCTCTACCGACAATTCCGGTCACATTCACTCTGTAAATTTCTTTCATTAATTGCCTTTCGATATTGCTAGATGTTTCGAGTCACAATCGGAGTCGTTCCAATTTTCCATCGAGTCAACCGTAACTGGAGAAATGTGTATTATAACAACCTACAACCTATATACTTCAATATACACAACTGACGAATTTGTTTGTTTGATTAAGCACGGAAATACTGGTCCGGTATGTAAAAATATTTCAGTGTTAGATAGCCCATTTATCGAGGAAGGCTATAGGCTATATTATAACATCGCACTAAGACCTATCGCGGTTAAAAGTTAGCCTTGACCCAACTTTCGCGGGCTCGTCTCGTCTCTAATATTGTAGCTTCTACTTGTCGAACCACTGTACTTTAATGTCAATGTGGGTAGAGGATGATGTCAATGTCAACAAGGTGCCGGTAAGGGTTGTCAAAGTTTCTTAATAATTTTATTTTGGACGTGTTACATAACTAAAAACCTTAAAAAATATAATCTTATAAGTAAAATATATTATTAAAAGGAGTCCCTGTAGGCAAGGTTCCGAAGATACTGGCAGCATTCCCCCTTTGGATGGCAAGACTAATTCTTTGACCGAGGTAGCTGCTACCTCTTCAAACACCTGTGATGTCGACTAACCTTTTAGTTATTTATTTAAAAAGCCTAATAGCGCTAGGACCCTACGGACCAAGGGTCTCGACTCCGAATGGGACAAAGTCATATTCGGAGCCCAGACCCCTGTATTTGCAGGCTTTGGCTTTTTCAGCCGCTTCACATGCCGCACCAACTCAGTTGCTGGTTCCATGTAGATGGGAAGGGGCCAGCGTGTCTGAACAGGTTGTCAGATAAACCGACCGATGTCAATGAATGCCTTTAATGCACTGAAATATAATTACTATACTAACTTAGAATTAAGGTTGCGCATGTAAGCGCTTGCAATGTTGAAATGTTGTGTGTGCAGTTTAATAATACAATAGAAAATGTACGGCTTTGCCTGTACAAATATATATTTCTACTAGTTGTGCCCCACGGTTTCACCCGCATAGACCTATTTTTTTTTTTTTGTTGACGAGGGGGAAACCTTCAAAAGGTCCCCAACCGCCCTGGGAGAGGCAGATCGGGGTATGTGGGATTCTTACCGCACTAAAACCCCCCCGGTGGCCATCCTCAGTGCTCAGGGGGGACTCCGGGTACTCTGATAGAACGCACCGGTGTCCCCCCACACTTTGCCGGGGCACATCCCCGGGGCAGCTGTGACGCCGCCCCTGGAGACCTCGCTGTGGGCGGCAGCGCGAGCCACATCGCGCTGCCACCTTCCCGGGCCCGCGCCGGTGGTCAAAGCTCCCACCCCGACCACCGCCAGCAGGCCCTCCGGCCCCCTTTTAGTCGCCTCTTACGACAGGCAGGGGATACCATAGCCATATTCTTAGACCCTGGCTATTGGGTGGACCCGCATAGACCTAAGGCCCGTGGAACCATTTTAAAAAAAATTTTATGTTCGTAACACAAGTTACTCCTTGTAACATTAGCTATCTACAAGTGAAAGTTCAGTCCAGCCGTTTCGGAGATTAGCCGGAACAAATAGACAGACGGACAGATTCTATTTGTGTCCCGTGTATACTTTTATATGCATTTAAAGAAAAGCTGATATTTTGGAATTACAAACAGACACTTGAATTTAATTTATCTGTATAGATATACATATAGATAAATAGCCTACTCTTTTTGGAAATACAGGCGTGAGCACATGTATGCCTTACTACTATACTTTTTAAATGAAAACCAAAAACATTCGTATAGTAGAAAATAAATTTTCGACGTTCATCATCATCGTCCCTGGCCTTATCCCATACATTGTTGGGGCCGGCACTTGATTCACCCGATGTGGCTGATCACCTGATTTTTATACGAAGCGACTGCCATCTGACCTTCGCAACCCCTTTAACGAGGAAAATCTGTGATCTGGGTTAAACCAGTTGTCAGACTATTTTAGGCCTCCGACTGACCTGTAACGATTGCCAAAGATGATAAATTGGCAACCGGGACCGACGGCTTAACGTGCTCTCCGAGGCACGGAGGAAACTCGGGCGGTCACCCATCCAATTACTGGCTAGGCTTAGGGTTGCTTAACTTCGCTGATCGAATGATATGCGCAATAGCAACTGTGCCACGAGCTCCTCCTATAAATTTTCGACGTTGTAGGTACATTATGCATTCCGTTTCGAAATATTACAAATATCACGTCTGCCTGGGATGCTTGCTATAAAATATTGGTATACTTCCTGCACACACTTCCTAATATTTGATTCGTTTTGGATTTGAGGTTTGCAATTCTATATTCTGGCAGACTTGTCAATTTCAAAGTAAATATTAAGAGCCGCGGTGGCCTTGAGGTTTGAGCAGTCGCCTGCTACGCAAGCGACGCAAGTTCGAATCCCAGTGGGGCCTGTACCAATGAGTTTTTCTAAAAAACTTATGTACAGTGAATTCACACCACATGCTTTACGGTGAAAGAAAACATCGTGAGGAAACCTGCATAGGTCTGAGAAGTAATTCAAAGACGTATGTATAGTGCCTGAGACGGCGATGGACTCACCCTCTGTCACGTTGGCACTTGATCTTATTCGGTGAAATGTGGGTGTTGTTACAACACCTCTGCCTACCCCTTCGGGGAATACAGGCGTGAGCATATGCATGTTCTCAGTCTGTTTGTCTGTTTGTTCCGTTAAGATAACCCAAAGAAAAATAATTATTTTATGGGGACAAAACCAACGGTTTCGTCTCAAACCAATAGCTTTATCCATATGGAGGCCTAATCCTAATTTATTTTTTTACATCACCAATGGAAAACATGTTTTCCTTCAAAACGTTTACATACACCTAAGTACATAGCACCTTTCTAAATGTGCCTCCCCTATTTCCCATATTCGTACGTTTTCTTCACTTCCTCAAGATTAACTAAAGCCTTATTTACATGACGAGGTTTTCGTGGAAAATTGAGTGCAAGTGGCTTTCCCTTTAATTTTATATATACACCTCCTAGCGGGAAACTCCACACAATTCAGATAAGCACTGGCAACACACGATATTATGATTTGTCTTAAAATAATTTATAAAATATACCGTGGTGGCCTTGAGGTTTAAGAAGTCGCCTGCTATGCTTGAGTTTTTCTAAAAAACTTATGTACAGTGATATCACACCACGTGCTTTACAGTGAAAGAAAACATCGTGCGAAGGGGTAAGCAGAGGTGTTGCAACAACAACACTCACATTTCACCGAATATGTTTAAGTGCCAACGTGACAGATGGTGAGTCCATCGCCGTCTGAAGCACTATACATACGTCATTGAATTACTTCTCAGAAATATGCAGGTTTCCTCACGATGTTTTCCTTCACCGTAAAACACGTGGTGTGAAAACACTGTACATAAGTCTTTTTTTTTTTTAGAAATACTCATTGGTACAGGCCCCGCTGGAATTCGAACTTGCGTCGCTTGCGTAGCAAATTTGTAATTATAATTATTTATAAATAGTTATAGGTATGGTACACACAAACAAATGCTTCGACTTTGTTAGAAAAAAACCACCGTCGGATCCACATTTCATTGTAAAGGGGTGTCTATGAGTATGTTAACGTGGGAGCAGGTGCCTTAAATGGTTTTCGCGTAGGATTTTATGTGAACAACGCTTAGTCTCGACATGATTTATTTTATGAACATTATGAGCGATGCTGAGGTAGGTATAACCGCTAATATGGTTTGAATAAATAATTCTGCGTGTTATTTGTTGAAGCTTGAATACAGGTAATGGAGTTAAGTTTAATGTTTGAAGTGTTTTATGGCTTACTTTGTCCTGCGGTGTCACTTGTTTTTTAGATCAGAATTTTCCATCGCATTCAAATATACAAATTTCAATTTTTACATATTCAGAATTTTGTTCTTCGGTATTCATCTTTTAAGGTTATGCAACACTAATATATTAATGAGGGTTAAGACTTAACCATTTTTTCTCTAGTCAAAAATGTTTAGTATGATCCTATGGGACGTATGTTAACAGACTGCATCGAAAATACGTGAGTAGCTGTCATTTTACATACAAACATGCTCACGCCTGTATTACCCGAAGGGGTATGCAGAGGTGTTGTAACAACAACACCAACTTTTCACCGAAGATGATTATGTACCAAAGTGACAGATGGTGAGTCTGTCTACTTCTCAGACATATGCAGGTTACCTCACAATGTTTTCCTTCACTTTAATTTTTAGAATTCACATACAAAATGTAAATTGTCATTTAACGACCGGTTGTCGATTCGAATTCGTGTGTTCTTATCGTCAAAACTGTTTTTAATTAATTATTTATTTTATACAAAACTCATTTCACCTTATCCTCGCGTAATGAAGCCTCCTTAGAAACGCCAGGATAACATTTCGAGAGGAGATCAACATTTATTACAGCCGTTGTACAAGATGTGGGATGACGTTATTATTCTGAGGGATGACGTCAGTTTAAGAGGGATTTGTCAAAAACGACTTTGCTTGGGGTGTGAGCGAATTTATTTTGTAAAAATGTATTTAGTTTTTCTGTTTTTCGCTGTTTACCTTCCCCAGAAATATAAATACATACATATGTTCACGCCTGTATTCCCCGAAGGGGTAGGCAGAGGTGTTGTTATCACAACACCCACTTTTCACTGAATTTGATTAAGTGCCAACGTGACAGATGGTGAGTCTATCGCCGTCTCAGGCACTATACATACGTCTTTGAATTACTTCTCAGAAATATACAGTTTTCCTCACGATGTTTTCCTTCACCGTAAAGCACATGGTGTGAAATTACTGTAACAAATATAAATATATAAATTATGGACCTACATATTACACACCCATCTATCTGGAAGATGCATTAAAAAGTAAAGTATAATTCCCGTGACTCAGTCACCCGCAATGGGTATTTTATATCCTTTGACGGCATTAACGAGCATATTTCCCAAGTTTGGGAAGATCGTTCCCCTGTTAACTTAACGAGTGGAAAATTTACTTTGCGAGACTTTAATTTATTAATGCGCAAATATGTTCTTAAACGCACATGGTTTGGCAGACTTTTTCTTACCGAATTCAAAAAAGGAGGATTTAGGATTCTTCACGTATGATTATTTTATTAATACTGTATATCAGTTTTCGAATTATTTCATTTATATATGTGTTTCGTCGCGATGGTTTTCCTTCAACGTAAATCACGTGGTGTGAAATCACTGTTTCTTACTCAAGTTTCTTAGAAACTCTTTGGTATAACTGCTAGAATTTTAAATTGCTTTGAGTAGCAACAACTACTAAAAAGTTGACCAGAAGCTGTGCTGACAGTTCTCTTTTTAATGTTAATATATATAGATAAATAAAATTGAAGTGTCTGTTTGTTATTCCAAAATAACGGCTTTTACTAAATGTTTACCCCTTTCGAAGACCCCTTACAGGTAAACAGAGATGCTATAATGCAAGAATACCCACCGAATTTAATTAAGTTCCAGCGTGACAAAGGGCGAGTCCATCGCCGTCTCAGGCACTATAAGTACCTCCTCACGATGTTTTCAGCATATAAGTTTTTAGAAAACCTCATTAGTACAGAATCCGCTGGCATTCGAACATGCATCGCTTGCGTCACAGGTGACTGGTCAAACCCCGAGGCCACCACGGCCCTTATAATCTATGTGTGACGAAATTACCCTAACCTTATTCACTGCCTAAACACACCACGGCCCTAAAAATGTTCGTAAGAATAAAGAATAAAAATAATTTATTGACGTAATGATTAGTTATCTATGCCGCAACTTTTTACCATTTCTCAAACAAGGCTCCCAATAAAAGTGTAAAAGTCAAGCCGTCCATCGCTCGAAGGCGCCAACTTTATTAATGGCAGTTGTAAAATACCCAAGTTGAGTACGTGTCGGGAAGCAGCCGTTATCTAAGGAGATATAAATGGATATCGCGTGCCGCAGATAGCTTCACTGACAAAATTTAGCACATATTTTAGGGTAACTAAGAGGCGTGGAGCATAACGGGGTGTCCCGTTCGAAATTCGGAGTTTTCACGATCGGGACTTGACTTCCCACCTTGCATAAAAGTTTTGCTTTCTTTTAATATTTAAATACAAATGTTATTTAGCGTATTTTTTTAAATAATAAAAGTATAATAACCGTTTCAATTTCTTGACTTCGTCTTTTCGTCTTCTTTAGAACACAATAAAATAAAAATAAAATTCGTGTTTTTCGTCGTTCACGTCTCCCATAGTATTTCTTATCTGTCATTCCTCATTTCTTTTTTTATTTGCAACTTCAATTTTTTACTTTTTAAACATTGCCTTTCATTATCGCATACAAACTCATTTCATCAATTCCACACAAATATATTATTTAATTAGCCTATTTGATTAGGCCGTTAAGAAAGTACTTTCAAATGGTCAGAACGACATGATTATACAGGATTATGCTACCGCCGGGTTTGGAAGGTTGCTTTTGCTCAGAAGAACCCGGTGAGAAAATTTAATTGTGTTTTAAAAATATTTTACTATTTTGAGTATTACAACGTAAATAAAAGCACAGTTCGCTGTGGCGCTGTTTCGACCAGACTAGAGACACGAGTCACAACTCTTAAGATTGTGTGATGATGATGATATCCTATATATAATATATATATATATATATAATTCAAATTCAAATCCATTAATTGAGATATATTAGATATAAAGAGATCAATGAATGGATTCGAATTTGAATTAACAACACTAGTAAAAACAAATTATGGAATATATTTCCTGCTTCATCGTCAAACCCTCATCCATGAGAGGACATATCTCAAATCCAATTGATAGGTATTTGATCCCCGATCACGCTCCCAGACTATTCCCAGTCCATTGCTCTCATTAGGAGAGTGATCAGTATGCTATTGAGTCCCTGAATCTTGATCCTAAATCAATCTGGAATCCGCAACATCAAAGGAAATCTCTTTGGACAGTGTTCTGGAATACTAAGTTTAGTATCTTGGACGCTCGGTCGGCGTAATGAAAAACATACACATTTCTTTCCCAATATTCTTTGTGTGTGTTCTAGTTTAATTAGGGTTATATGCTCCAACGAATAGTCATATATTAATATAATAATACATGATGTATGTCATAAAATATGTTATAATAGTCAATATCATCAGAAATAATATTCAAAATGTCTTCATTTTATTACACTTTTTTGAAAATACTTTGAATATTGATATATTTGGATTTTTTTAAATTTTGGTATATTTTTAAGTTTATACTCAAGCAATTCAAATGTCAAAAATATACGAAAGAAACAGATTTTTTTAATTACAGGTAAATGTTTATCTCGATTATAGGGCTAATTATTAGTGAAACAGAATTTTATTATATTTAATACATACACACAGATTTTTATAATTCAAATGTTTATTATGTATGGCATCACAACAGCGCCATCTGTGAGCCGATAGATGGCACTGTTTCGATCCCATACCATTTTACGTTAGCGTCAACGCAATGACTTGTCTTGTGACGGCGATTTTATGAAAACTCGCACTCAGATTGTGAAATTATCACCGTCTCATCCAGGCATACGTTTTACAAGTGTAACTTTCGACTTAGTAAAATGTCTGGAGGGATTTTTCCTTCATAACTAGACCTCGATCAAAAGGTCAATCTCATGGGCAAAGACTCTCGAGGATTCGTTCAGTTTTCGATAGAATTGCGGTCAGAAGCAATCATTATAATTCGACATCTTACTTTCACAGAACTCTTTTATTATTCCTTGACAATAATCGTTTCAATAGCAATAAATTGGTAATGTTTTATTCACTGACTTCAAAACGGCAGAGGTGCTCAATTCAAATGTATTTTTGCTCCCAACGAGTTTCGGCAAGATTATTCGGGTGCGTTGTGTCCCGAAAAGCAAGTCCCATTTACACTGCACTCAAATTTATTCTTTTATTTTGTAATTTAAAAGCCGTAGTGACCTTGGAGTTTGAGCAGTCGCCTGCTACGCAAACGACGCAAGTTCGAATCTCAGCGGGGCATGCACGAATAAGTTTTTCTAATTACTTATGTGTAGTGATTTCACACCAAGTGCTTTACGGTGAAGGTAAATATTATGAGCAAACCTGCATATGTCTGAAAAGTATTACAAAGACGTATGTATAGTGCCTGAGACGGCGATGGACTCACCCTCTGTCACGTTGGCACTTAATCATATTCAGTGATGGTGTTGTTGTTATAAAACCTCTGCTTACCACATCGGGAGAGATTACCATACATGGAGAGATTTCAGGCGGTCACCCATCCAACTACTGGCTTGAGTAAAGGTTGCTTAACTTCGCTGATTGAAGGATATGCACAATAGCAACTGTGCCACGAGCTCATCTTTTCAGAGATTGTACATAATGATAAAGAATTTGTATTTGACAGTTTCTAAGAGATATCTTCCATATCAGCTTAAAGCCTGTTCATGAAATCAGCTACTTTTGAAAATATTCCAATTCTGTGACGTCATTGTGACCTCTTTGGCACAACGCACAAGACTTTCTGCCAAGTCCGTGCCGTTTTGTTTTCTCAAAAGCTTACGTCAATTAAGTTTTATGAATTGTTGTATTTCTTAGAAATAAGGACATGAAGGCGTGCCTATGTTATTTGCTAAGTGTGCGAGTATTGTAAGGATAGTTGAGTGGCTAATAACTTAGTCTGTGTAACTCAAGGTCGCAAGTTAGATTCCCTTGTGGTAGGTTTTTCAAAATACGATGAGTGATATTTGATTAGACTTAATACGCGCTGCTTAAACGATCATAGTTGGCCCCCTGGAAGCTATTCTCATTTATAATATTGAATACGGGTAATAGGTCATCATCGCCCTGGCCTTATCCCATACATTGTTGTGGTCGACACTTGATTCAACCCGATGCGGCTGATCACCTGATTTTTATACGAAGCGACTGCCATCTGACCTTCGCAACCCCTTTCACGAAGAAAATCTGTGATCTGGGTTAAACCAGTAGTCAGAATATTTTAGGCCTCCGACTGAACTGTAACGATTGCCAAAGATGATAAATTGGCAACCGGGACCGACGGCTTAACGTGCTCTCCGAGGCACGGAGGGAACTCGGGCGGTCACCCATCCAATTACTTGCTAGGCTTAGGGTTGCTTAACTTCGCTGATCGAATGAGATGCGCAATAGCAACTGTGCCACGAGCTCCGTTTCCCTTAATGGTCATAAAATCTATATATTTTGTATATTTATTGTATTTCAGCCATTCTTGCTTTTAGGAATAAGATAATTTACAATTAACTTTTGAGTCTCGAATAACAATCCATCAACAAGTTGGAATAACTCCCCAAATGGTATCTCCAAAGCTCAAAAGTAAACAAATATAAACTCTATCCCTTAATAAATAAGGCACTTGCGAAAGTTCCGTATTTCCTGTTCGTTTCGTCAACATTCATCAATCGTTACCCTCTCGTCTCTACAAGAATGTTAGCAATTTCATACAACCTCTCGCCTACATTTACGTACTCAGTACTTTGAAATACAACCATGACAACGAGTTAATGAGCGAAAAGTATACATACATACATACATACATACATACATAATTAATTAAAAAGCTTTTTCTAAAAAAGATTTGTGCAGTGATTTCACACCACTTGCTTGACGGTGAAGGAAAACATCGTGAGGAAACCTGCATGTCAAAGACGTTTGTATAGTGCCTGAGATGGCGATCTCAACATCACGTTGGCACTGAAGATTATTCAGTGAAAAGTGGGTGTGGCGTGAGCATACGCATGTATGTAGATTTACCAACCATGTTCGCTAAATCTACATTCGTCAATTCTGCAGTTACTTAAGCTCTCAATTGTTGTAATCTATTTGTTTAATGGTGCCGTGTCACAATGATTTCCCCTGTTGCGAATGATTAATTCTTTGCGAAACCTACAGGGAAATTATTTATCGGCGATACCTTTTCCTACTTACAAATATAGTGCTGTTTTGTGACTGAATTGATAGCCGGTGTTCAGACGAATTGTATTGCAGATTATCTGCTATTTTGGTACTTTTGTGCTAAGCCAAAGACGTATACTTTTTTTTGTTTTTTTTTTAAATTTATTTATTTCACAAATAACGAGACAAATGCTTATAACTGGCATACCAAAAACCACTGAGGTTTGTCCGGTATGCCGTACAGCCTGCTTTAATGCTAACATACACAATAGGTAACTATTACAATTACTTATACACTAAAACAAATAAAAAATGTATAAATGTCTGTGGGTGACTAACTAATAACTTAGCTGCAATAATAAGTTGCACACAATTAAAACATTTCTCATATTATATACATAATGCCTGAGGCGGCGATGGACTCACCATCTGTCACGTTGGCACTTAATCATCTTCGGTGCAAAGTGCTTCCCTCCTACCGCCTCGGCGAATACAGACGTGACCATGTATGTATGTATGTTGTGTTAAACCGAACTTAAAAAGAAGGAGGTTATCTAATCGAATATGTGTCAATACTAACTGTGCCCTGCGGTTTCACCCGCGTATACTTAATTTCAAGGTAATCCTAATCTTTTTATAATAAAATTAGACTTAGGCACTTCTATTACAATTAGCTATGCCCCGTTAAAATCGGTCCAGTTGTTTTGGAGATCAGCCGGAACAAACAGACAGACAGACAGATGGACAGACAGAGCGTGCATACTTTTATATGTATTTAGTCTAAACTTGTAATTTTATTTATCTGTATAGATGTATAACTATAGATTAGTGCCTAAGTATAATTTATCATAATAGGAGTGTAACTATGACACAAAATGTAGGAACTTGTAACGCCACAGAATAAAATTCCCCTAGCGAAAGTAAACATTGAATAACTTCTTGAGTTTTCAAGAGATTGAGATAATTCTTCCACCATTACTAACATTTTTGTATAATCTTACAATATATAACGTTTCGTTAGATTAATAATACCAAGAGCCGTGGTGGCCTCGGGGTTTGAGCAGTCGCCTACTACGCAAGCGACGCAAGTTCAAATCCCTGTACCAATTAGTTTTTCTAAAATCTTATGTGCACCTTTAAAACCACGTGCTTAACGGTGAAGGAAAACATCTTGAGGAAACCTTCATATATCTGAGAAATAATTCAAAGAATTACATGATTATATAGGATTATACATGCTACCCCCAGGTTCAGAAGGTTGCGTTGAGAAGCCTATTAACCTGATGTATGTGTAAATGGCGATTGAGATAGTACTGATCCCATGTAACTTTCTCACCGTGATACATATACATATAGTGCCTGAGACGGCGATGGACTCACCCTCTGTAACGTTGGCACTTAATCATCTTCGGTGAAAAGTGGATGTTGTTATTGTAACACCTCTGCCTACCCCTTCGGGGAATACAGGCGTGAGCATATGTATGTATGTATGTAATAATATCAGAATCAATTTTAAATTAATATGAAGTTACATGTTAATGTTATATAAAGTGCGTAACAACCCGCATATAGGCCGCGCATTAATTCCGGGCGAGCAACTGTCTTTATCAAAGGCATAACTTTATAACTAATAAAACTATTCCCAAGATAACCGAACAACCCTAGCTCCTAGTATTTTGTGGGTCGCTTTCATATTAATCGTTTTAGTAACCCTCAAAAGGATATGTTATCTATTCTAAAAGGCTAGAATACACTGTCATTGCCAGCATGCCAGCCCAGTATTACTCCAAATAATTTTCAAAAGGGGTACATGGCGTTGTGTCATTAATAATTTAATTTTATTAAATTGAATTAAAATCACACTTTATCGTAGTTAATTAACAACAAACCTTAAAAAATATAATTTGTTTAAGCTTAATTTGAAGAGCTGGCAGCTACCTCGGATAAAGAATTAGTCTTGCCATCTAAAGGGGGAATGCTGCCAGTATCTTCGGAACCTTGCCTACAGGGACTCCTTTTAATAATATATTTTAGTAATTATATTATATGTTTTAAGGTTTTTAGTTATTAGATAATTACATTTCATTTGGAATAAAAACTATTGAAAAGTTCATTGCAGTAACTGCTACGTCAGTGAAAATCTATTTTAAGCCTCCGAATAACCTGGGGGCTAACTATGTATGTATGTATTTACGATTTTGCATAAAAGTAACGGTCTTTTCCAACATTTATTCTCATTTTTAATTGCTTTCAGTTATATGAAATACGTTTGCAAAATATCATCGCCCCCGCACCGCCTCCGGCACTTTGAGACCTGACAACTCAAATATTTTTAATTTCGTGAGGACGGCAGTAAAATATACAGACAGAGAGTTGAACTTATTTAATATAAATAATACAAAGATGCTTCATGCGAAATGCTTTATCTATTTTAATATTTTGAATGGACAAAGAGTTCTGTCAGTTGTCAAATATTATTAGAGCTCGTGGCACAATTACTATTGCGTATATCTTCGAGGGTGACTGCCCGAGTTCCTTCCGTTCCCGGGTGACAATTGAACATATTTGGCAATCGTTTACAGGTCAGTCGGAAGCCTAAGAGATTCTGACAACTGGTTTAATCTAAATTACCGATTTTCCTCGTAAAAGGCGTTACGAAGGTCAGATGGCAGTCGCTTCGGATTAAAAACAGGTGATCAGACGCATCGGATGCCGACCCGAACAATTTACGGCATTTGGCCAGGGAGATGATGACGAGTTTGACTCAAAGTATGAGACAGATGTATATGACGTATATAGCTGTCACTGTCACACGGCTGAACTGTCTTTGATATAAAAGCTCATGGTTGGGGCCCTGATTTAAAAAACGTAATCATTTAGCGATATGTGGAGCTATATTCGACAATACCGTGGCTGCATTGGTCTAGTGGTAAATATACCTGGCTGCTACATTAAGCAAAAAAAAAATAGTTGACGATAACACGTGTTCGCCTGATGTTTGATATATAAGTAAATAAATATGCATATAAAAAAAGTGTATGATTATTACATATTGTTGTACCCATAGTTTCGTTTAATTTGAGACCAGTTGGCGTTGTGTGACATAATGTCCGTACATTATTTATTTATTTAGAGCGTAAAGAGAAAACCACTCAGTCTCATATCTCAACGTCAATTTCAAGACAAACGACATTATATCTTACTTCCAATGACATAGAGCTTTTAATCATGAGTAATATCGAAGGCGGTATATCACCAGCTAACAGCTAGGAATTGCCGGGATCATGACACTTTATGTCAAGGCATAAATCCTAAACATTTGCTGTATAGTTCGTATAGCACCGCGTCGCGTGTTCAGTAGCTTAATATTTATTAAAAAGGACTTTAATTAAGGGTAGTTATGCTTCTAATATAGGTGATATAGGTAAGCGCTTAACTGGTGACGACACCTGTAACAAGTATACGGCCTACCTGATGGTAAGCGGTTACTGTAGCCATACTGATGGCTAGTGTTACAAGGAGTAACTTAGGCTTTTATTTAAAAAACATTAGAGTTCCGCGCGCTATCAATAAAATTCTACGTGCATGTAACTGCGGAGTACAGGTAGTTAGGTATAAGTTGGTAGGTTAGAACCTGGTAGACCGAGCTGTGCTTGATTTCAATTTCTCACAAAAAACTAAACTTAAAAAGCAAGCTAAAAATATATAAAAAAGGAAAAAACCGGATCGGTGTCGTTGGGACTCGACCCGGGGTATAGTCTAATTTCGTTATCACCCGATAAGCTTGAAGCCTCGCGTTATCATAACTTGACCGATGTCGGCGAAATTTATCTTCGTATTGTAGCAATTTTTCATTGCCTGAAAACATGGTTAAGACATGGTTTCTTCTAGAAATCTAGCTAGATCAATTATTTGCCCTTGAAACCCTTTACACACAAAATGTCATGTAAATCGTTGGAACCGTTTCCGAGATTCAGATTCATACAAGAATCGCTCGTTTAAAGGTATAAGATACATTGGGACAAAAGCTATCTCGAACCCCGGACTTGAAAACTGCAGTTATGAATGCGCGAATGTCCTAATATGTGGCTTGAGTAAATTTCAAGGGTAGACTTGAAAGTTTATACCGCACTGGTTATCTTAAGATCCAGGCTAAGATATTATACTAGACAAAGTTTAACAATAACTTAAAACAAGTTTAATTAAAACCTCATCGACCTCTTAACCCGTTGAAGTCGTGAAACAAGTGTAGTTAAAAGAACATAATTTCAGTGAGCGTTTTATGTATACTTACCAAAAATACTTAAAAGTGAAATTGAATTTTTGATAAGTAAGATCATTTATAAGTAACATAAAAATGTAATTCTGTTGTACACATATTACTAAAAATATCGCACGAATACAAATTCAAATTCAATAATATCTTTATTCGATTAGACTTTTTACAAAGTACTTTAAAATCGTCAGAAAGACACGATTACATAGGATTATACATGTTACCGCCAGATTCGGTAGTTTGCTTTTACTGAGAAGAACCTGGCAAGAAACACAGTAATTACTCTCACAAAAAAATTTTTTTACAGCTTGAGTAATACAAAATAAATCATAAAATATATATATAAGCCCATGGACATATATCCAGTGCACAAAAGCCGATATAAAAAAATTTTAAAACTATAAATAAGTACTACGAATAATTGTGTAGTTTGAGATGACCAGCAACCACTAGCAGCACCTGTTCACAAGTATGACGAGAATGCCATACATTATCTCTTATCAGTCTAACGAATGGATGCATACAAATATGGAATTTCAAAATATCAAAACTTTTAGGCTTACGTATCACTAAATAAAAATGGACTTCAACGATGATGGCAAATTGTTTTTTTTGATATTGTCTCTTACAGGGCGCCCCATAGTGTGGCTTAAGCCTCGGCTAAAGGCTGGTCCGCGAGCTAGGGAGCTGGGCTGGTATTGTTATGTTACTTATGTTTGGCAGAGGGTTTGAATTTACTTGCTCGGCACAGGATATTCAAGGGTCAAGCCTGGTGGTTAGCGGCTATGGCCTTTAAACGTGACCAACACCAGAGTGCCACTCACAAATCGCTTACCTTATAAAGACTTAAATATTAGAGTTTTCATTCATGACATGCATGAAATTCGACGCATGAGGAAGGATCACGAGTAACTGCGGTTTGCAGAGGTCGCTTTTTTTTTACTGTGGAGCTACAATCTACAGTCGGATAACTCCGAACCTTGAACTCCTGCGAATATCTTTTTGAGGCATTTATAAGCAAAAGAAAATTGCAATATATCTTTAGAAGACATTATTTCTAATGATCACGAGATATTTTAACTCAAACCTGCAGTTGTAACTCATGTCTTCGTGTCTTCTTTTCCGTAACGTACCTGAAATAGAAAATAAACTATGGTTAGTTACTTTCACCATCCTCCTGCCCTTATCCCATGTTATTTGTGGTCGGCGCAATGTGTTCTTCTCTTCTATTTCTCTCTATCAGCCGTCATATCTGCATTCACTCCCATTCTAGCCATATCATATTTCACACAATCCATCCATCGTTTCTTAGGTCTTCCTTTCCCCTTGTAACTATCCACATTCATAAACAAAACTTTTTTGGCAACATTATCCTCATCCCTCCATAGCATGTCCATACCACGACAAATGTTTATTCTTCAACTTGTCAGTCAGTGGTGCTACTTTCAGACTTCCCCTTATATACTCATTCATGGTTAGTTACTTTGACCTCTTTAAATCACTTACCTTTTATTACCTTTTATATATACCTTTTATTTGAATTCATAGAGGTATTTAAACTTTTATATTCACCTTCTTCTCTTTCCTTCTGATGCTAACCTATGATCGCTTAAGCAGCGCGTTCTAAGAACTCCTTAGCTTCGATGTTTAATTTTACGGTGGCAAAATGAAACGTCACAACTCAGAAGTTCTTAATACGCTCTGTTTAAACCGATGATGGTTCCCCTGCCTCTTCTAGAATATTGTCGAAGAAGATGTCATATGACCAATCATCTTATCATTATCTCCCTAGCCTTATCCCCTCAACAATGTACGGGATTGTTGGGGTCTGCACTTGGTTCAAACCCGATGCGCCTGATCACCTGGTTTTTATACGCAACGATTGCCATCTAACCTTCGCAACCCCCTTAACGAGGAAAATCTGTGATCTTGGTTAAGCCAGTTGTCAGACTGTTTTAGGCCTTCGACTGACCTGTAACGATTGCCAAAGATGATAAATTGGCAACCGAGACCGACGGCTTAACGTGCTCTCTGAGACACGGAGGAAACTCAGGCGGTCACCCATCCAATTACCGGCTAGGGTTAGGGTTGCTTAACTTCGCTGATCGAAAACCAATCACCTTATACAAGTAGTATATTACCTGATTGACCAAGCTGTGCTCGGTTTCTTTTTCTCATAAAAGAAAGAACTTGATATTTTTAGCATGTGGCGAACGCTGGTCTCTACCTACCCCCATGGAGTTCAGCGTACCGGTAACATTAGGACTCGAACCGGGGTATTCTAGATTTGTTATCGCCCCATCGACTGGCGACCGACAGCTACCGGTTCGAGTCCTAATGTTACCGGTCCGATATTTACCTATGTTTTCTTTTTCTTTCAACATACATACGCTCACGCTATATATATGTATGTATACATACAAGAATTTCTCGTTTAAAGTTCCTAAGCATATGTGATTTATAGTACCTAAGCATTTCATTACCGAAATAATTTCAGTGGTACACTACGGTGCTGCCCTAATCGGGCCTATGAAACTAAAATACCCTCTTTCTTTTGTAACATTTACAGTGTAACGTGTTCGAGATTGTACCATAACATTCTGCACATAACGTTAAAACTTCAGTGCCGCACGTTTTACGCAGCCATATGGACTATCTTGGTAACCATATGTAGGAGTAACCCAGTATTTTTCCAATAAATCCGTGGCTGTAACGCCGAAACTCATGATTTACGAGTAATCGTAAAGAAAAGACAGTACCAGTCTCCATTGGACACGATTTTTGATACCTAATCGGTTGACATGACCTATCTATAGGCATTAACATGCGATGTCAGTGTACGATACTGGCATAAGAAAGAGGGAGAATATATTTGATACATTGACTTTATACTCCTATTTCATTTGACGTTTCGATGGTTAGCCAGCAGTTGGAAATTGGTTTTATTTTTCGTTTCGGGTTTACTCTAACTATGCTCGTAAAACTACTATGTAAATGTGGTTGAAACATGAATCTTGGATTACTTGAATCACTTTGTACTTGGGTTAATATAATATGACATACTAACACTGCGTGCCGTGGTGGCTTTGAGGTTTGAGCAGTTCGAATCCCAGCGGGGCCAGTACCAATGAGTTTTTCTAAAAAACTTAAGTACAGTGATTTCACACCACGTGCTTTACGGTGAAGGAAAACATCGTGAGGAAACCTGCATATTTCTGAGAAGTAATTCAATGACATATGTAACGTGTCTGAGACGGCGATGGACTTACCATCGGTCACGTTGGCACTTAATGATCTTCGGTGAAAAGTGGGTGTTGTGATTACAACACCTCTGCCTACCCCTTCGGGGAATACAGGCGTGAGCATATGTATGCCTAACACTTTTTAGGTTTATAAGTAACTTTTTCGATAGCGACAAGCTCTTTCACATCAAAAATTCCATACAGACGCAGTCGTGGGCAGAAGCTTGCATAAATATGATATTCGTGAACTCAAGTTCATGACAAATTTTTATTCGTTTTGGGATACTTATTTTCGGTTTAGGATCTTGGAAAGTTCGTTTACCCTTTATCGTGTCGAATGCAATAAAGCGAGCAAGTATTTCAAGAAACCTAGCAATCTTATTTATTCGAGTGTAAAGTTCTTGATGAAGGTGCGTTAAGAGAGCCACGAGCTGTCCAAATAATAAATCCGACTGCCTTTTAACACTCTTATGAAGTAGGTACCTAGGCACATTATACATATAAGCATAAAGCAGCAGCTTGGAACAACATACATATGCTCACGCCTGTATTTCCCGAAGGGGTAGGCTTTTCACCGAAGATGATTAAGTGCCAACATGACAGATGGTGAGTCCATCGCCGTCAGACACTTTACATACGTCATTGAATTACTTCTCAGAAATATGTAGGTTTCCTCACGATGTTTTCCTTCACCGTAAAGCACGTGGTGTGAAATCACTGTGCATAAGTTTTTTTTTTATAGAAAAACTCATTGGTACAGGCCCCGCTGCGATTCGAACTTGCGTAGCAGGCGACTGCTCAAACCTCAAGGCCACCACGGCTCTTGGAACAAATGATTCGAAATGATATACTCACACACACGCGCGCATTTACGTGATTATAAGTGACTCCGGGCTAATGTTAGTGTCACAAGTCACCGATGAAAACGCAGATTTGTATAGGATCGAAACAGCGCCATCTGTCGTCCTAAAGATGACACTATTGTGAGCCCATACAAATCTGCGTTTACGTCGACGCAATGACTTGTGACGGCGATTTTAAGAAAGTTCGCATTAGGCACTCTGTGGTCGATAGCGTATACGTTATTTACGCGTTTCTGCAGTATTTTTAAATTAAGTAAATACCTATCAATACATTTCAACATTACTTTGAGAGTGAAAACCTTCTGGTTTTAGGCAAGCGAAAAGTTACAACTACATTCCTAGTATTAATATCGAAGTAACAATTGTGAAACAACGTTAATAGTCCAATGTACTTGAATTAACATACAAATAAGACCATTTCTTTGTCAGTGTCCCAGATCCTTTGTTAAATAGTTGACAATACCAACGCGCCTGCCTAATTTGGAAGGCAAATTTATCGTTTTGATCTCTGTTTATTTCTTGTTTAAATATTAAAATTGTGAACTAGAAAGCTTTTATATAGGAATATGAATTCTACAGTGATTTTGTTGCTTGTATCAATCTTTTACACCAAAGTGTTTCCAAGTTCATTTAAAACATGACAACACACGTGTGGAACTGTTTACAACATACTACACTACATTATATGCTCATCCCTGTATTCCCCGAAGGGGTAGGCAGAGGTGTTGTAATAACTACACACACTTTTCACCAAAGATGATCAAGTGCCAACGTGACAGATGGTGAGTCTATCTCTACTTCTCAGACATATGCAGGATATCTCAAGAAGTTTTACTTCACCGTTAAGCACGTGGTTTGAATGCACGTAATTTTTTTTAATACATTTTTCTAATGCCCGCTGATATACGAACTTGCAACTCGACTGCTGCTGCAAACTATATTCCAATAGCTTTCAACTATAGTCGGTTTATTGATAACTCTTTTGGCTAAGGGATTTTCGACATAGATTATTTGTATAACTGACTGAATGACTTATGCCAATACTATTAATATATGAAATTTGAGTTGTGTTCTTTGCGATTTTCTGAAATTTCCTCCATTAAGGGGTTCAATTAGGATTGTGTTATCGCCCATTTTTTTGTACCCACATTGTAATTTTAACCAAAATTTGCCACACACGTGAAGCTGTGTAACCCAGTAATTTATATAACAGTCACAACTTTACATAAACACTTATTTTCAAGCTATGCATAATAATTTAACGAACCTTAGAAGAAGAGTCCTCGAAATGGATACAATCAATAAATTCAACTCAATTCTAAATCATTTTAAACATTGCTGTGTTTGAGTAATATGTATTTTGGGGCCCACACAAAATGTATAATAGCAATAAATTACTATCGTCACAGATCACAGAACAAGTTTACTCACTGTAGTATCGGGCATCCCTGGTTTGTTCAGGCGAACCCTTCGAAGGTAGAAGGTAAATCGTGACGCAGTGTTTAAAGTATAATTATAGTAACTATGCCTCGCGGTTTCACCCGCGGAATCCTATTTTTTAAATAAAATGGTGGCCTCGGGGTTCGAGCCGTCTCCTGCTACGCAAAAAATTCTAAAATTAAGTGCAGTGATTTTGTACCACGTGCTTTACGGTGAAGGAAAACATAATGAGAAAACCTGCAAACCTGACACAGTCTGAGAAGTATTTCACAAACGTATGTATAGTGCCTAAGACGGCGATGAACTCACCCTCTGTCACGTTGGCACTTATTCATATTTGGTGAAATGTGGTTGTTGTTACAACACGTCTGCTTATCCCTTCGGGGACCCTTTTGGGATGGCGTGAGCATATTTATTTATTTGTTTATAAAGATAGGTACCGACGTAGCACTTAAATGCTGCCATTTGAACTATTAATTGCGAACATAGTACTATCCCCAGCAGTTAGTGCGACTAATGAAGCGATCTTTCTAAATACACGGTCCATTTGCCAAGTCCCAGAGGGTTTAAAGCAAATGAGGAACTTAGAAAATGTTAAATGATTTCGAATGACAATCATTACAACGTTGGGTTGCTTCAAATGGTACTTTGTGGTTTAAATTTGCTGAAAAAAGAGATAACTTAGTTGTAACTTAGTAGTAACTTAGTTGAGCTGTAACCGGTAAATGAAAAAAAGTCGTAATGAAAACCAAGTTTTCGTCAGATTTATTCCCATCTTCGACCCCAGACTGAAAGTTGGGAAATGTATGTCCCAAATTCCAAAATGGTGTAAGAACGAAATTCAACTCTTTCCAATTTAAAAGAATATGCACACGGTAGGGTACCCGAAGGGGTAAGCAAATGTTATGGAATAACATACACTTTATAACGAAGATGATTAAGTGCTAACGTGTCATATGGTGAGCCTATCGCCGTCTCAGGCACTATAAACGTCTTTGAATTACTTCTCAGGCAAACACAGGTTTCTCACGGTGCTTTCTTTCACCGTAAAGCACGAGGGATGAAATTATTACATATAAGTTTTAAGAAAAACTCAGTACAGGCCCCGCTGGGATTCAAACTTGTGTCGCTTGCGTAGCAGGCGACTGCTCAAACACCACGGCCACTACGGCTTTTAAACCTTCATTTTACATATTTAATCTTTATTGTTAATAACTTCCAGGCACTTTTATCCACG
The DNA here is from genome assembly GCA_929442735.1 of Watsonalla binaria. Lineage (NCBI taxonomy): Eukaryota > Metazoa > Arthropoda > Insecta > Lepidoptera > Drepanidae > Watsonalla > Watsonalla binaria. The sequence goes on from OV838932.1 coordinate 9,400,636, forward strand.
GCTGCGGCAAAACACTATAATTATGCTTGCTTTACCCGAACCCCTTTGATATCATACAAAGCACATTTCATACATTTGAAAAGAATTGTTAATTCTATGAATTTTTATAATTTTCTACAGAATAGAGTATTATTTTACAAAAAATATATCAATTACTGCTGTAATGGTACAGCTATACAATGAATCCATTGAAAGTAATTTGTTACATTTGAAACTAATCTGATTTCGCGATATCATGGCATTTTCCTTGATTTGTAAGATATCATTGTACCCTTAAAATTAGTCGAATACACTTCCGAAAATCATGACTTGCCACTTGAAGTTCAGTCAACACAATTTGTGCTCAATGACGGGGCAAATAAGGGTCAGAGTTATAAGCAGTTAAGTATGTGCCCTCTATTAGGTATGTTTATAGGCGTGTCCTTACTGTTGATGGAATGTGTGCTTTGTTAAAACCCTATATCTATACAGATAAATAAAATTTGTCTGTTTATAATTCCAGAATAACAGCTCTCTACTAAATGTATATAAAGGTAAAGAAATGAAAAAAAAAACATTTTTAGAATTTTCTCTGTCTGTCTGTTTGTTCCTGCTACTCTCCAAAACGACTGGACCGATTTTAACGGGAATTTCACAGGTAGATAGCTAATGTTACAAGGAGAAACCTCACTTAAGCTACTCCTTGAAACGTCAGTAATCTGCCGGTGAAAGTCCAGTAAAATCAGTCCAGCCGTATAATGAAAAAAAAAATTTTCAAATGCTTAATAATTTATCTGTAAAGATTTCACTCTCAATCCCTCGATGTAAAGTAAATTCCTAGAATATAAGGCCAAGACCTAGGTAGTACTACCGTTTGAGTCGATTATTTCGTCTTAGGCAAGTCTCGAATTCCTTCATAGTAAAATGTATGTCACTGGAATTTGAAGATTGTCTCATTTCGCCTTTAGCAATTACATCAACTAGGTCGTCTTAAACGTTGCTTGACTAACTACATGATAAATAAAACTGAAGTGGTTCACAAGGTACTTGCATAAAAAAAATATTATTTTTTCTCGTGCCGTGGTGGCCTTGGGGTTAGAGCAGTCGCCTGTTACGTAAGCGACGCAAGTTCGAATCCCAGCGGGGCCTGTACCAATGAGTTTTTCTAAAAAAACTTATGTACAGTGATTTCACACCACGTGCTTTACGGTGAAGGAAAACATCGTGAGGAAACCAGCATATTTCTGAGAAGTAATTCAAAGACGTATGTATAGTGCCTGAGACGGCGATAGACTCACCATCTGTCACGTTGGCACTTAATCAAAAATTCGGTGAAAAGTGGGTGTTGTGAAAACAACACCTCTGCCTACCCCTTCGGGGAATACAGGCGTGAGCATATGTATGTATTTTTTCTCTGTCTATCTGTGCCTGCTAATCTCAAAAACTTCTCGATAGATTTTTGTGGGAAATTCACTGGCAGATAACTAATGTCACAAGGAGTAACTTAAGCTACATATTTAAAAAAAACATTATGGCAACGCGAGTCACCCATTAAATAAAATGACTATATGGAGGAGAAAGAGATCAATGTCCTCCATTGATACACCGACAAAAGATTAACTCTAATATATTTTTCTGTCTACTGTACATTGAAGCTAATTAGGTATGTGGTCCCAGTCGACCGAAAAATGCTATCAGGCGACTGGGACCAGTTCTTAGTGGTCCCAGTCGCCTGTAACCTCATATCACCATGATCACCGAAAAAAGGCCACGACGGTGAAATGGCCGTGAGATTTGAGCAGTCGCCTGCTACCTAAGCAAGCGACGTAAATTCGAATCCCAGCGGTAGATAGCAATAAGTTTTGCCTAAAAACTTAAATGCAGTAATTTTACACCACGTACCTACTTTACGGTGAAGGAAAACATCGTGAAGAAATCTGCATATGTCTGATAAGTAATTCAAAGGCGTATATAGTGCCTAAGACGGCAATGGAATCATCTGTCACGTTGGTACTTAATCTACATCAACATCGGTGAAAAGTAGGTGTTGTTTCCTCTGCTTACCCCTTTGAGGATCCTTCTGGGATGGCGTGAGCATAAACATTAATCTCGATGATTAATCCAAACTAACGAGATTGGAACTTGGGCAGTTTTCCATGCAAGCGATAATTGAAAACACTCGGCCATCACGGCTCCTCAAATGTAACTAATCTATAGATATCTTTTAGACCCTAAAGCCATCGATAGTAGTAAATCAATGTTCCTTTTCCAGTTCGAAAAATCGCTTTCAATTTGAGTAACTAACGCCCTATCCCTTCGTGTGGTCATCGTTAATCCCCAGTAACAGATCGGATCTCCAATACGCATCAAGATCGGTAAATAATGTACCTCGTTTACCGATTCGGGAAGATGCATATTAGGGCTTTACAAAGATCGGTGAGCCAAGTCACGTAAAACAAACGATTAAAGTTATTCGATCGAAACCCTCTCCCAAGTATTCACGTGATCCGAAATCGTTGTTCGATAGGATTTCAACTCAATTGTTAATAGACATCCCACTCGATTCACTGAGTCTAAAATTCTGAGGAAAGAAACATAATAAAAAACATACATCCCCACTGTCTGTCTGTTACGCTTTCCCGCTTAAACCTCTCAACCGATTTTGATGAAATTTGGCACAGACAATCTTTAGACCCTGAGAAAGGATATATGCTATATTTTATTGCGAAAAAAAGTATTATATAAAACTAAATCTACGCGGGTGAAACCGCGGGGCATAGCTAGTATTAATATACACATATGCTCACGCCTGCATTCACCGAATGGGTAGGCAGAGGTGTTGTAATAACAGCACCCACGTTTCACCGAAGATGATTAAGTGCCAATGTGACAGCAAGGGGTGCATTGGATTTTCAGAGGGGGTCATAAACAATAAGAAGGTAGGGTAAGGTTAAGCACATACCAATTTGACGCACCGTATGCACATACTTTTTGGTCTATACGAACATCACAAATGGTAAGCACTACTTATCTACTTATATGGAATGCACCCCCCTGCGTGACAGACGATGAGCTTATTGCCGTATCAGGCACTATACATACGTCTTAGAATTGCTTCTCAGTCATATGCAGGTTTCCTCAAGACTTTTTTCACCGTAAAGCACGTGGTGTGAAATCACTGCACATTTGTACAAAAATCACAGTACCAGCATAATGAAAGCCAATAGATACAACTATAGCTACCTCAGTACCACCCCCTCCCTAGCCTTACTAACCGCAGGAACACTTACTCTATGGAAGTGCTATTTGGCTGCGAGCTTCTGTAATTAATACATACATATGCTCACGCCTGTATTCCCCGAAGGGGTAGGCAGAGGTGTTGTAATCACAACACCCAATTTTTACCGAAGATAATTAAGTGCCAATGTGACAGATGGTGAGTCCATCGCCGTCTCAGACACTTTACATACTTCATTGAATTACTTCTCAGAAATATGCAGGTTACCTCACGATGTTTTCTTTCATCGTAAAGCACGTGGTGTGAGATCACTGTACATAAGTTTTTAGAAAAACTCAATGGTACAGGCCCTGTTGGGATTCGAACTGCGACTGCTCAAACCTCAAGGCCACCACGGCTCTCTGTAATTAATCTTATCTTGGAATACAATGCCTACACAATAAAGTGTAAATGCTTAGTAGGTATAAACATTAGTAGACTCAGTTACTCTCCACACCCACAAGGCAAGCGTGACTAGGTAAATCTATGCTTGGAATATTATTTCAGTAAAGTGAATTCGCAGCCTAAGTTTCCAAGACATTAGAGTGATTCCGTACAAATGACTCAATCAGCGAGAAAGGCTGCCATTGAACTTGTAACTGACTGGAGCTGTCTTTCAAAATATTATCTATGTAAGTTTTATTAAACCCCTCTAGTACATTTTTACTAGCTGTGTCCCGCGGTTTTATCCACGTAGACTTAATTTTATGGGTGAACAAACAGACAGAGAGTTCTTCTCAGTAAAAGCAACCTTCCGAAGCTGGCGGTAGCATGTATAATCCTGTATAATTATGTCATTCTGACGATTTGAAAGTACTTTGTAAAAAGTCTAATTGAATCGAATCCAAAGATTTTTTTTATTTTTTTTACCTAATGTAATAGTGTAGCTACTATATTACAGTAACATGATATCGAATTACATACTATACACTAAACACTAAACAACATAAGTCTATTTATTCACTCACTGAGTTATATGTAGGCTTCATGAAGTCGTTCAGAGAACAAGAAAATATGTCTATATGAGTAGCGACCGTGTAGAGCGCGCGCAGCGTCCTCGTCAGCGGCGCGTGCGACCGGTGGATGCGCGCGGCACGGCCAGCAGGGGCGGCCTCCGTCTTCGATCAACAACATAGTCCAGGACACACAGTTTAATCTCCTGGAGGATGGCTGAGTTCTCTACTAAGCCGCGAATCAATTTAAACAAATAGGTAGCTAGTGCTACATCCGTTCTCGATTCTAGTTTGAAATAGCCTACCATACCTAGAACAAAAAGTGTAGGATATAATAAAGGATAGCCGGGGTATACTCCATATTGTTTGAAATACAGAAATCTCATAAATTTGTTCTGTATTCGTAAATTTGAGTTTGAGTTTGAAAGACGGAGAAAATGTTAATAAAAATGTTTTATGTATGTATGTAGTATACTTTATATACTTTCATATGCATTAAGAGAAATGCTGTTTTTTTATTTATCTGTATGTATAGATTTTTCGGGATATGTATCCTATGTTCTTCTCCTGGTTTTTCCAGCCAAATCGGTTCAGCCGTTCGAGTTGTAAATAGTGTAACTAACACGACTTTATTTTATATATATATATATATATATATATATATATAGACTTTATTTTATATATATATTCTTATAAATGACGACGATTTTACTTTAAAAAAAAGATTTATTGGCTTAACAAACTAAACAATACTTTTAAAAATAATTAAATTAGCAATCGACGGTAAATCGGGCAGAGTTTCTGATTAGATGTTTCTTCCACGGCGGTTGGTAACGGAGAGAGAGCTTGAAATGGGCGTGCACGGCTTTATATAGGCCCGTCGCACAGTGTCTTCGGGAGGGGGTGATCTCACTTCTAACACGGCCTCTCCTGACGGGGCAGCGACCTCGCGGCCTCACGAAGGTGCCGAAGATGGACCAGCTTCCACGTCGCTGGCTTCATTCTCGTTGCAAGCTGAAATAGTCACATAAATCTTAGGACATTATATTGGAAACATCTTAACCTCGAATGTTTAGAAATTTGTTTAAGATAGCTGTGGTACAAACTAGACAACATGTTACCGAGGAACACATAGGGTTTACTTAGGCCTCTTCCAGCGCAACCAGATACCTCAACCATAACATGGAAGGCTTTACTCCAGTCTCTAACCGGTCAGCCAGATACCTATGAACACTGAAGGATTTACGCAGGTCTCTAGTTAGTGTGGGCCCCCACTAACGCAACCTAATACCTCCACGCCACACTCTTAACACAAGCAGTATGGTACGACACACGTTTGGTCACCCCAGAACCTCATACACTAAGGCTTTACATGGGTCTCTTCCAATACATATCACACTACAAACGTAGTTCACAATAATGAAAACTGTTCTTGGTATATTGTCTAGAAAACACCACACGTTATTTTTAAACAAATAAAATTTGTATCGTAAAATAATTAGGTAACACACAGCACTAACTTTCAAAAAATCGAGCGCAAGTGTCAGGAGTCCATTCTCCTCGCCATAGTACCATATACCCCGCTGCTGCCTGACTAGTCTTTCCATAAGAGCCAGTCAGCAGTTTAAGTTCATACCTATCATTCGGCAAAACCTTAATAACCTTATATGGTCCTCTCATGCCACAATCAAGTTTGCCGGTACTTTGAGAATTCTTAATTACATAAACAAAATCGTTAATCGCAAAAGTCTTAGGGGAATTCCTATCCTTGTTTACACGAGAATCCTGTTTCTCCCTATTTTCATTTATGAGCGTCTCTGCACGCTGTCGCCGTAACTCTCGCATGGCCTGTCTATTTGGGTTGGTACCTTCACATGTGATGTCCCTAATAAGCGCATTTATAGAGGGAGTGGTTGTATCGGAACCAATCAACAAGTTGAGAGCCGAACATGAAGTCGTTTTGTGTTTTGTTATATTCAAAACTAGTTGTAACTTCCACAAAACCTTAGGCCAGTCTTTCTTGTTATAATTTACTTCTATACGAATCATGTTGAGAACCGTACGACAATATCTCTCAACCTGGCCATTTTCCTGGTGCATTTCGGGAGTGATAAAGTGTACCTCGACTCCAAACCTAGTTATCCAATCGATGAATTCGCGATTATCGAACATTCGACTTCGATCACATACTAATCGCTTAAAGGTACCAAATAGGGAAATTATCTGAGTCATGACACGCTTGAGCTCTAAACGGTCTTGTGTGTACAGGCTATACAATAGGCAATATTTTGTGTATCCGTCTACTATAATAAGTACGTGCTTATAACCTTCACACTCAGGTAGCGGACCAAGAACGTCAGCATGTATAGTATCGAACGGTACCGGGGCCTTCTGCCACGAAGTTATAGGTTGTAACGGCGCGCGAGGGACATGTTTGTGCGAGATGCAGACCACGCAATGCGTCACGTACTTAGTGACGAACTGTCTCATACCCGGGAACCAAAAGTGACAGAGAATCAACTCAATAGTTTTGTCTACTCCTAAGTGCTCATGCTCGTCGTGGAAGACGCGCAACAAACTTAAGCGAAACGCTCTCGGAACATAACACAAATATCGTGTACCTTCGCCTAGTTTTTCGTACTTGTAATACAGAAGGTCATTACGCTTGACATAACGCGAATTATCTAGCTCGCCATTATTCAACTTTTCTATCAATGACAGGGTTTCCTCATCACCTGTCTGCGCCACTTGTGCCCAATTTGTAGGTCTCCCAACCACGTCAACTACGTTTACGGGATTTCGACTCAAGTAGTCTACATGGGACATTAGAATTCCTTTACGGTACTCTAGACTAAAGCTAAAATCCTGCATGTAAATCCACCATCTCGCAACTCTGGGTTGGAGATCCTTTTTTCGCTGTGTCATTTTTAAGGCGTTGCAATCAGTTATTATTTTAAAATCTTTACCAATTAAATACTGACGGAAATGTTGCAACGACTTGACCACTGCCAAGGTTTCCAACTCATAGCTGTGATATTTAGATTCCGCACCGACCGTTAACTTACTAAAATATGCAACTACCTTCCTACGACCGTCCTTCTGTGTTTGCATTAAAATTCCGCCGTAACCAATCGAACTAGCGTCTGTGTGTAGTTCGGTTGGCAACTCAGGGTCGAAGATAGCCAATACAGGCTCGTCAGTCAATAGGGCAATAATTTTTTGACGAGCGCTTTCTTGTTCGTCTCCCCAATGGAAGATAGCTCCTTTCCTAGTAAGGCTAGCTATACATGCCGTTTTAACCGCGTAATCGGGTATGTATCGGCGGAAATATCCCGCCAAGCCCAGGAACTGGCGAACTTGCTTGACCGAGTTGGGTCGCGGTGATTTAACTAGGGCCTCTATTTTATATTTGCTCGGTCGTACCTGACCTTGACGTATCACCCTACCTAGGTATTCCACTTCATTAGTAAGAAAAGTGCATTTCTTAAGATTGATTGAAAAACCAGCTTGAGTTAAAGTTTTTAACACAGAATCGAGTAAAACAAGGTTTTCTTCAACCGAATCTGACAGAAGCAACACATCGTCGATATAAACTAGCACTTTTCCCGCTTCTATGAAGGGTTTTAGCGTTTTTGAGATGGTTTTCTGATAAATAACAGGAGCGTTAGCAAGGCCGTAAGGCATTTTGCAATATTCGTAGTGTCCTTCAGGCGTAACGAATGCGGTCTTGGGAATAGACTCCTCGCTAACCCTCAGTTGCAAGAAACCAGAAACCATGTCAAGTGCGCTAAAGAATTTGGCTTTACCTAGCCGGTCTATGTGATCATTGATCAACGGGAGTGGATGTCTAACCTTAACAGTTATTTGATTAAGCGCTCTATAGTCAACCACCATTCTATCACTACCGTCTTTCTTTTTGACTAGCAAGACCGGGCTTGCATATGCTGATTCGGACTCTCTTATAATTCCTTTCTCGAGTAGATCATTAACTATAGACCGGACTCGCAACTTTTCGTCATGCGACATCTTATACGGACGATAGTATACCGGTATATCACTAGTTAAGTTAATTTGCATCTCACTATCTTTGACAGTGGTGGTAGCTGTACCACTCAGAAAATAATTTGAATATTTCTCAAGCACAGTGAGTAGACTCTGTCTGTCTTCGCCGGAGGCTGGCGAGTTCAATTTTTCGCAAAGAGGACTTTTATCTACATGTAAGACGTCTAAGATGTCACTATGAACAATACGTTGACTATCACTGGTTCTAATATACGCTACACCTTTCCTATTCAAAACATCCGTACCTATAATCACAGGGACGTTCAAATGACAGCTATCTACAATATAAAAGTCAACCTCCAACGTAATATCGTTCAATTCAATTGGCAAAGTGACGAAAGATCGTGCAGCTACCTCCCTGCCCCCTAAACCGCGAAGTAACTGGAAAGTTGGCTTTATACGAGCCGAAAAATGTTTAACCAAGTCCGAAGACAACAACGAAATACACGAGCCACTGTCAATCAAAACATCTACCGGTATACCGGATATTACTGCAGTGATAACGTCCTGATTTTTCGACATATCTTCGTTGTCTCGACAAAAATTAACACCATTTTTGTTTCTAGAATCTACCCGTTCCTTAGTAAAACACCTACTCTCAGAATGGCCAAGTTTTTTACAAAAAGTGCATTTTTCTATTAGCGCTGAAGTAGCAGGCGGTGTGGCAGCACTATTGTTAGAAATTAATTTTGATTTCTTTGGACAGTTTACACTTTTATGACCGAATTGCTGACATTCGTAACACCTAATATTTTGTTTGTTATTTGGATAATCTCGTTTTATTGCGGATGAACGTTGATTTGAAAATTTATTATTTCGATTGGACATGTGAGGGTAGTTTTTCTTAGTCACGTCATAATGAGAAATGTTAGGTTTAACAAAGTTTGACAAGAACTCCACTATTGTTTCGGGCGATAATTTTGCATTTGTGGCGGTAGCCCGTATTTGTGGGTCAGATATTCCGCGTATTATAATCGCAGTTAACAATTCACTGCTTAGTCCTTTGACAATACGTAAGCGTAACAATGATCTACGTGCATATTCCGCGTATGTGGAGTATTTATCAGACTCGGTTCTCATAACATCATAAAGAACGTTCGCAACGTCGATATTACGTGGGCACAAGGCTTTTAATTCCGATTTAAAAGTAGACCAATTACGAGTAGTACTTGTCCACTGGCTGAGCCAGGTGCGAGATTCACCCTTCAAACAATGACCAACGCGAGCCAAACATTCCGCGTCATCCCAGCGGTTCGAAACTCTTGCCTTATCTACTTCGTTACACCACGTATCGACATCATGAACACTAGGGTCAAAATCTGAGACAAAATATTGGTTAGATCTCACCGGGAAGGACGTCAGCGCTGCTAGCAGTCGGTCTACCGCACTCCTCGCGTCCCCCGCGTCGCGTGTTGGCGTGTCCGGCGCAGATGTAGGCATGGCGGCGTGCCCTCGCTCGCTCGCGGCAGCTCCCGCTGGCAGCATCTGGTGTGTTGGTTCCAACGAAGTCACCGAAGGTGCAGGATCCTGGGGCGTCTCACTAGGCAACCGAACAATTGCTTGATCGTGCCCGGCAGCAACGAGTCCTCGAACGGCACCAACACGCGTACCCTCCTCTAAAGCCGCTAGCCTCTTCAAAATCACGTCCATTGTGCGGGTAGGAGAAGGCGACGCTGCACGACGTTTTCCCCTATGTCTGCTACGCCGATTATCCGACGGCATCTTGAATCACAACTCTGCTTGATTTAAGTAGCAAAAATTCTAACCTTACCGCGGTCAAATCAAAGTAAATAATTTATAACACCAGATATGGCATCGGCGGTCAAAGCCTCCTATCCCACTTCTGATCTTATAAATGACGACGATTTTACTTTAAAAAAAAGATTTATTGGCTTAACAAACTAAACAATACTTTTAAAAATAATTAAATTAGCAATCGACGGTAAATCGGGCAGAGTTTCTGATTAGATGTTTCTTCCACGGCGGTTGGTAACGGAGAGAGAGCTTGAAATGGGCGTGCACGGCTTTATATAGGCCCGTCGCACAGTGTCTTCGGGAGGGGGTGATCTCACTTCTAACAATATATATATATATAGATTATCGTTTCAGTAGTCCTTAATCTGACAGAGTTTGAAGTAATTTCTCCGTAGAACTTTGTATTATGCAGGAGATGATACAATTACTGTAATGTATCGGATGGCTTAAATTTTATTTGTTCCGGCTAATCTCCAGGAGCATCGACTTTCACTGTCTCTTACTTGATGTTACAAGGAGTAACATTGGCAACTTTTTTTTTAAATTTCAACATTATTTGAATAAAAACTTAATTATATATACAAGGAACAGTACTTAAAACTAATTACAAGTAGAAAACTTGTCCAAAATCGGTGTCTCTCGGGATCGTGCCAAGAAGGCTGGCAGCATTGTCACGTTGAATAGCAATGCTGATTTCTACCTGAAAAATGTTTCTATAATATCAATGATTTCTTAAATATCAATTGGTGATTTCAATCTTGTTGTACAAAGATATCTAATTTTAAGACAAATTTGACTTAAAATTAGATATTAGAAACTAATTGCTATCTACCTAACACCAATATTGTCACTCATGTTTTCGCAAATAAATTATTCTACATACATACGCTTACGGCTGTATTCCCCGAAGGGGTAGGCAGAGGTGTTGTAATCACAACACCCACTTTCCACCGAAGATGATTAAGTGCCAACGTGACAGATGGTGAGTCCAACGCCGTCTCAGACACTTTACATACGTCATTGAATTACTTCTCAGAAATATGCAGGTTTCCTCACGATGTTTTCCTTCACCGTAAAGCACGTGGTGTGAAATCACAGTGCATACGTTTTTTAGAAAAACTCGTTGGTACAGGGGCCGCTGGGATTCGAACTTGCGTCGTTTGCGTAGCAGGCGATTGCTCAAACCTCAAGGCTATCACAGGTCACTTTTTATTTCGGCTTATTTATTTAAAAATACAACCCATGAAATAAATTCCATGCGAGTAAAACCGCAGAACACAGCTAGTAGGGATTAAAAAATACAAAGGATCGTATCCAAATCAATTGTCATAATGACAAAGCTCTGGAAGGACAAGAAAATATTAGAGTGCGATAAAAAGTATCATTTTCATTCACAAGGCGTAACAAAAAATCCTTCACAATGGTATACGCAATTACACCCTCTCTGTAGCCATTTGCATTCAGAGTTCTGCTTTCACTTTATAATGTTTTAACGGTTCAAGATGTGAGAATTAAGCGAGTAAATGATCCTGCACTGCGAGATTCCAATTACCTCCATTTATTCCATTACCTCTTTATTGGAGGTAATCTGTATCTATACCGATAAATAAATAAGGTCCAGATGCTCATCAACTTTTCAAAGAGTTTGCACGTCGTCTGGTAGAAGCTTCTCGTGACAAGCGGGCTGGGGCTCGCTCAGAGAATCAGCATTGCTATTCAACGTGGCAATGCTGCCAGCCTTCTTGGCACGATCCCGAGATCCTGAGACACAGATTTGGGCCAAGTTTTCTACTTGTAATTAGTTTTTAGTAGAGTTAAAAATACTCAATTGTTTGTGTAATATGACCCAGTTACAAAAAATTAGCATTTATTCGTCGTATCAATTACACGGTAACAACAGCAATAAAGTATGAGAAGAAACTATATTAAAGAGGTTGTTACTAGTGCAAAGTAGTTAGCACCAGTACATCGGGAGTTCCCGCAATTCTTCTCAGTAAAAGCAACCTTGCGAACCTGGCGGTAGCTTTCTGAGGATTTGAAAGTACTTTGTAAAAAGTCTAATCGAATAAAGATATTTTGAATTGAATTGACATTGTCGTCAAAGAGCCACAACTCAACTTGATGTGTCTGTTTATAATTCCAAATAAACGGCTTGTTACTAAATTTATAGGAAAGTATGAAAGTGTATACTTACTACTAAACAAAACTATTTAAATAAAATAAATAAATTAAGTCACGCCATCCTAGAAGGAAAGCAGAGGTGTAGTACATCATCTACCTGCATGCCAATATTCAGCCCGAACCGTCCAATGGTTTGGGCTGTGCGTTGATAGATCACTATGTCAGTCAGTCACCTTTGAGTTATATATATTTAGATGATAAAATAATCACATACGCTACCGCTAGTCATGAATACCGCGTCAAAAACCGTTCCCATTCGCTTATCTGCTATGAGTCGGCGAATGCTGTGAATAGGGTTTGTTCGTCATACGTCATCGTTGGCACAGTCATTACCTGGCCGTCGTGAGCATGTAAAATTTTACATTTCACCTCGGTACAGTGCGCATACAATTTTATCTTACCAACTTGAGAGCCGTGGTGACCTTGAAGAGCCGTGGTGGCCTTGAGGTTTGAGCAGTCGCCTGCTACGCAAGTGACGCAAGTTCGAATGCCAGCGGAGCCTGTACCAATGAGTTTTTCTAAAAAAACTAATGTACAGTGATTTCACACCACGTGCTTTACGGTCAAAGAAAACATCGTGAGGAAACCTGCATATTTCTGAGAAGTAATTCAATGTCGTATGTAAAGCGTCTGAGACAGCGATGGACTCACCATCTGTCACGTTGGCACTTAATCATCTTCGGTGAAATGTGAGTGTAGTTATTACAACACCTCTGCCTACCCCTTCGGGGAATACAGGTGTGAGCATATGTATGTAACTTGAGAGGAGAGACAAGGCATAGCATGTTTGAATCTCACCAAAAAACATCTCAAAACTTGATAACAGTGACACTATGAGCATTGTGAGCGACGCAAGATCGAATATCAGCGTCCTGTACCAATGATTTCCCTAAAAACTTTGAAGTGCAGTAATTTCCCCCATATACTTTACGATGTAGGAAAAGATCGTCGGGAAATTCAAATACGTATGTATAGTGCCTGAGGCGGTGATGGCGTGAGTTCATCGTCGTCAGATTAGCATTAATTATTTTTAGCATAACTAAAGTGTCCATCACTTGTGGTAAGCGACTTCAATAGGTTTTAAGCCTTTGCAACACCAAAAAATTACTAGCTACCTTATACATTCATACGTGCAAGGTGTAGTTATAAAAGCCGATAGTACACCCATAAGTTCGAATCTCACCGGCAAAGTGCAACAATTGCAGAGATTTTCGGCGAAGGAAAATGTCGCCAGGAAAGCCTTGACTGATAAGAATTTTGGAGACGTATTGAACACGTAGATAGGAAGCAACTTACCATTATGTCTACTCCCTTAATGCTCCTTTTGGAAAGGCGTGAATCAACGTGTTAATCTATACTAATACTAAAAAGAGTTTGTAACAAATTGGCTCAAAAAGTACTAGACTGATTTTAAAGTTTTTTATCATTTGAATGCTACATTATCACCAATCAATATAGGCTTTATTTTATTCCCGTACTCCCACGAGAGCGGGAACTACGAGTATGAAACCGTGTGACGTCCGCTAATACAAAGATTTTGCTTTGCTCACTTATTTCTGGTCCAACTGTACTGTACGTGTGCAGCCTCCGTTATCTGTTCTGAAAATTGCGAGAGTCATCCGCGTGACGACCGCTTAAATGTATGATGTCTTTTAAAATGGAACGAGATGTGCCAACTGGATTTTGGTCATAAATTGTTTACGATGTTGATACAAACGACGGTTTTGCCAATGAAATACATTCCCTTTGTTTTATTCTTGACGGTAACGTCATTTCAAGGCGTTGATGTTGCAAAATATTTGCGAGTTATGTTGTCTATAAAGTGTAGGATTTAAGACAAATATTTTGATGGCAAAATGGTTTTGGTAAATCAGTAAGAAACATCCCTATCTAGATTCTTATATGTGTTCAAAAGACTAGGATATATTAATTAATACTATTATTTGTATGATATATAACAGTCCTTCATATAAAATTATACTTTTAAATATAAATTCTAATACGGTTACCCTTGAAACATATCTGATGAATTATACATTAGGAAAAGAGGCCGGTTATACACCTTAAAACTGCTTAAATAAGTAATTAGGATCACCTCGGGGTACCTAATTACATTTAATGTAAAGCATACCTAAAAAAAGTTACTTTTATTTTTATTCAAATCTTTCTAAAGATAACATTAAACTATTCAACTATAAGGAAAGGTATAGTGGGAATGTATTTATAGTAGGATAAATCGTAAAAAAAGGTTTTGATAAGATAAAATTAAAATTACCCTACTGTTTTAATGAAGTTTTTAGTTTTCTTACCTAGGAAGTTAGGTATGTTTAAGCTATAAAATATTCATAGCTTCCACATTTGCGTGATTAAATTAAATTCAAACAAAAAAAGAATTTCATAATAATTGCATTATACATAAACCCTGTTAGGACACATCAACATGATAGGCACTACTAGAATTATCAAAGTGTTTTTCTATACAGTTGAATAAAATTGAGGTACCCTTAATGTTTTTGTCTGATTGTGTCGGCTAATCTTGGAAACAACTGGACTGATTGTAATGGGACTTTCAAAGGCATATATAAAATGTTATAAGGAGTTATTAAGGCTCAAAAAAATGCATATGGATTAAGTGAAAAGCTGTTAATTTATTTGGAATTACAAACAGACACTTCAATTTTATTTATCTGTATAGATGTTTCTTAGCCCAAGGGACATAACACGTAAGCTATAATCTGTGTACCATACAGGAAACTAAATATTATGTAAATTACGTAACACGTGTAATAAATCATGAGACACATTCAAGCCACAGTATTAGATCAACTCAAACTGAATTCCCAGTCTGAGCAGATTTAGTCCTTACATACTAATAGTTAAAGACATTAATTGCAAACACAAACTCGTTTATTCAGTCTAAGTAACGACTTATCAACGTCATTGTGTACCTACAGTATTTTTTTTCCTACAATAATTAATTTGGATAACTTACATGGATGGAACTTCACTTCAGGTAAGTTCGTTTAAACCTATCATTAGTCTAAAAAATCTAACAAAACTAACAAACACAGATCCATTGGCGTTTACTTACGAAACTCAAAATATGCTTTTAAAGCAACTATTCTCAACGTACGCTTTAGACAAGTAATAATTGAGTTATTATATTGACTAGAGTTGTTTGTTATAAACTGAACTATCGAGAAATTTATTGTTTTACTTAGGCTACGTTTCAAGTTACGGAACTGCGATTTAAGTTCATATGCAGCTATTGTTAGCATCGAATTAAAGTTATATAAAAAATATTGTATCAGAATAATATTACACTAAGAATGGAGTTTATCAGGTCCAAAGTAACGTCATCCTCACGCTTCGCTTAAAGAAACCAAACAAAATGTATAGGAATGACATATATCGGATATTATAGATTTAGGACATTACTTTGTCTACGCCTTTTTTTTAATGGGTATACATGAACATTATGATATTAGAATACTAATTACCACTTCTACACCTAAGTGTGGGTTGTTCCAGAAATCGCCATTACGATCGAAAGCAGCTCCGAATTGGGATTTTCGAACCAATTTTCCAAAAACCCCATTGTATGTAAATATATTGTGACAAGGAAAATATTTCCAAACACAATTTGAGGATTGGGACTGTGCTTTTATAGGTATGTGTGATATTGTTAATTTTACAGCGGCATAACTACACAAAGATCTTAGTATTTAGCAAAAAGCAGTCTGCCTAAACCCACGTCACACATGGAGCAATTTACGGAATCTGGGAAAAAATCGTATGATATGATACTCAGACGTCCATCTACAAGATTATAAGCGAGCTCGGTTATTTTTTTACGAGTTTTATAGCATTTTTTTCTCTAAGCCTCAATTCGTAAAAACATCCCTTGCAATCCAGGGTTTTCTCAGGTCAGTTTTTCAGGTAGGCGGCGAGTTCGTCCTGCCATGCTTTTCTCGACCTGCCACGTCTGCGCGTCGCATTCCGAGGGGTCCATAGTCTGGTTTGTCTACAAATACCCACAGTTCGCCTGACATGCGACACACGTGCCCAGCCCAGTCCCATTTCAGTTTAGCAGCTTGATGACCAACATCGGAGATTTGTGTTTTGGAACGTAGTGTACTATTTCGAATGCGGTCTATTAATCTAACCCCCATTATACTAAGTTCCTCGGCTCGCTGGCAGACCCCTAGTCTGGGTTTTTGATAATCTGTCAAAGACCAAGTCTGATCATCGTAGGTGAGGATTGGGAGAATGCATATGTCTATAAGTCTCTTTTTTAAATTATAAAACATTATCTAGATCCATGCTAGTTAGTAAGCTTATAAGCATACCATAAATATCGTTAGATACAAGCGGGAGCATATATACATGTGAGCTTACACCCGCTCAACATATTTTCCATATCCAATCTCAATTAGCGGATACAGAAATGAATTTTGTAATTTAATTAAATAGAGTTGTCTAGGTCCCTTCTTATCCCCTAGGATTGTGTCAGTATTGCCTGTTCAAGATTAATTGATTCCCCTTGCAAAGTTAGACCTGATTTGTTAAGGAAATCTGGGAAGATTCAAACATGTCCGTGTTTTGAAACCAATTTAGAAACGTTAATACGTAAAAAGAATCTTATGGACCATGTTTGGGTGAAATTTTAGAACGAATAAGAACCGTGGTAGGTACATTGCGAACTTTCGACCGAATAGTCCTGAGTCAATCATGAATGATTCGATCAAATGACTCGCGCGCTAAAGTTTTGATGATTGTAATCAATCGTTTTGAAAGGGTCACGATCGCTTGTCATGGATCTTTTCATGTGAACATTCGTACAATATGTAAGATCATAAATACAAGACAAAAATAAAGAAAAATAGAATTAATATACTCCAAGAATTATACATTTTTATTGAGTGTATTTTATATTAATTAAAACTGTTGGTAAAAGGATTTTGAAAGAAGTAATTGTCGAGTCTAGGATTCTACTCAGTGAGCAAATCTGCCAAAACCCCACGGTAGCATTTATAACTCTGTATAATCATTTTATTCTGAAAATTTGAAAATACTTCTTTAAAAGTCTAATCTATTAAAGTTATTTAATTTTCTTTTATTAAAAGCGATTACGAGATGGCACTGGACAGAGGAAACTGGAAATAATTGTATCGGATATCGTACTTATCTCTGGTCTTCATGGGATAATAACTTCTTAAATTTACGGCGACGATAAAAAGATTTGACGTCACGTTTTTCTTGAAATTATGAAGTTTTTTTCTAATTATTTCGGGTAATATCTCTGAAAGGGGAGGCTTTTGACGGAGAATCTACATCACGCTCCGATACCTCCATCTTAGTGACATCTTAATAACTAGAACCTGGTTGACCGAGCTGCGTTCAGTTTCTTTTCCTCACAAGAAACTAAACTTTTTCCCATAATAGAAACAAACTTGACCTTCTCCCACGAAAAAAAATTGAAAAAAAAAACCAGTGTCATTTGGATTCGAACCGAGGTTAGCTGGAAGCTTCCCGTCAACCTGATAGTAAGCGGCTACTGCCGTTTATGAGTACTTGGAACACCAAGTGTCACTATCGCTTTACCTAGCTTACTTCCTTATATGGAACTAGCTGTGATTTAATTTTATTCCCGCGGAACCCTATATGTATTTAAATAATAGTAGCCTAAGTTACTTCTTGTAACATTAACTGTCTGCCAGTGAAAGTCCCGTTAAATCAGTCCAGCCGTTTCAGAGATTACCAGGAATAAACAGACACACAAATCCCTGTACTGACATAATGACAACTATTGCTAGACCTTAATCTCAACAAACAGGAACAGATTACTACTCAAAGGTAACATTATTTGGCTGCAGTAACATCATTTATAAGGTAGAGGTACAGTTCCCAAACGAGTGGCTCCAAATATCTAACGGGAGATCATGCCTTACTTCTCTTAAACATATAATATAAGTTGACGCCTATATCCCATCGGGGTGGGCAGAGACTACTGGTTCCCCATCTTCGCCTACATTCATGCATCTCTTCATACACTTCTCTCAGTTATGACATACATACATATGCTCACGCCTGTATCCCATGGGGGTAGGCAGAGACCACTGTTTGCTACATGCTACGATCCTTACATACTTCTTTCGTTTCATCAACATTCATGCATCTCTTCATACACTTTCTTCGGTTACGAGTGCTCCGAATTTGACCTTTCTGAAAAATACTATTAATTTGGTCATAGTAGTTCTTCCTTGGACGCCCTCTACCGACACTTCCGGTCACATTCGCACTATAAATTTCTTTCGTTAATCGCCTTTCACTCATCCTTTCGATATGTCCAAATCATCTCAACATACTTTTTTCAATTCTGGTCACCACATCATTCTTCAACTTGCAACTGTCTCTTATCACACTATTTTTCATACGATCTACAATGGTGACCCCACACATACTTCGTAACGAACGCATTTCCACTGCATTCACTCTACTTTCATGTTTCTTCTGCCAAATCCAACATTCACTTCCATACATCAGAGCATGTACTCTCTCAGGTAGATCTCAGTTATGAATGCTCCGAATTTAGCCTTATAAGAGGTCGTCAAATCTTATTCCGATACAATGGGCTATTTCTATTCCGAGCGACATGATTTACTTTGCACAACCCCGGGGTATATTTGAACTACAGAACTATTCGCGGATGTCTCTTTAAATATTTATTGATGTATCTGCATAGAAATTTAAATTTGAAACTGTGAATTTTCGTAAGGTAATCCAATCTTATAGATTACAGTTTAAACATAGGCCCTATACACATTTATATATTGTATCCCAGTGATTGAATTGACATTGTGTTTCGTACCTTAAGGACGGAATATGGAATACTAAAAAGTCAAAGTCAAAAATATCTTTATTCGATTAGACTTTTTACAAAGTACTTTCAAACCGTCAGAATGACATAATTATAGAGGATTAAACATGCTACCGCCAGGTTCGGAAGGTTGCTTTTACTGAGAAGAACCTGGAAAGAAACTCAGTAATTACTCTTTTCAAAAATATTATACAAATTTGTTCATGGACAAAGTTCCAATGCACAAATGTCGATAAAAATTAACATAACTAAAAATCTAGTATATCTACTTATAACTAAATGCGTAGCTTGTGATGACCAGCCCCCACAAGCAGCATCTGTTCACAAATATGACGTGAATGCCAGGCAAAAAATCTCTACACGGGCGAAGATTTGAAATATCCTATAGCACTAATTGTAAATATATGGAAAAAAAAATCTAGCTCCTACTCGTGGCTTCGGTGATATATTTACTCGATGTAAGCATAATATTTACTAGTTGTGCCCCGCGGTTATACCCGTGGAAACTTAATTTAATCGGTTCTGATCTTTTTGTTTTATATTAACGTTAACCCTGGTAAAATCGGTCTTTCCGTTTCAAAGATTAGCCGCAACAAATAGACAGACAAACAGCAAATTAAGAAAAATTAAAAAAAGTTGTGTTTTATGTGATTAGTTTAAACTTTCTTATGCTTTAAGTAAAAAGCTGTTTTGGATGGAATTTGGAGTTATAGACAGACAGATATACAGATATAGTTAAGTGAAATATATATAATAAAGATGTGTGTCCTTGAAATAAGGTACATTTCTAAACAATAGTAAATGAAAACAAATACTTTATTTACGTACCTAATTTGGTGTAAAATAGGTGCAATTTTTATTGGCTATGGATATGGTGGCTAGTTGGATATGGAGATGTCTTTTAACCGACGCCACTCTGGTGTTATGATAAGTTTTACGTATATTACAATAGTGTATAGTATTCTAACTGTGTGTCTGTCTTAGTTCGCAAAGAAAATTTTCAATTAATTGGTTGGTTAATGAAACAGTTTATGCATCGCTGTGGTAACGCGGCTCGTTTTCTGGGCACCATTCCCACAAATCTAAATTCTGTGTTTTGTTTGTTATTTATTTTAAAGTGAAATATTAATCAAATCAATCTAGTAGTTTTTAAGTTAACTAATTATAAACAACATAACAATTATTTGCCCGTAATGATATTGGTATAGATCCACAGTCTGTAATTGCTACGTTGACCTTTTCAATTTTGTTTTGACCTTTATTAAATTTGGTAAAATGATATTGAGTCTTAGAATTTATTTAATTAATATCTCTAGAGTTATTGTTTAGTAATGGGAATTAATATTAAATTGTTTACTGTCTTTTATTGATTGTATCACCACTACACTGGTATTACACTGGTCATCTCAAGCTACTCATTTAGTTATAAGTAGATGTACTAGATTTTTAGTTATGTTAATTTTTATCGACATTTGTGCATTGGAACATTGTCCATGAGCATACATTTCTTAAATTATTTATTTTGTATTCTTTAAATTGTATAATATTTTTGAAAAGAGTAATTACTGAGTTTCTTGCCAGGTTCCTCTCAGTAGGAGCAACCTTCCGAACCTGGCGGTAGCATGTATAATCCAGTATAATTATGTCATTCTGACAATTTGAAAGTACTTTGTAAAAAGTCTAATCGAATAAAGATACTTTTGACTTTGACTTTGACTAATTATAAAGGTATTAACTACACTTTTAATGAAATAGGAAGATTTTGGTGTTACAGTTTATTTGATGGTGTGAGAATCTGGAGCCATTGGTGGTTTCGTGGTTTGAGCAGGCGCCTACTACGCAAGAGAGTTCGAATCCCAGCCGAGCCTGTACTAATGAGTTTTTCTAAATACTTATGTGCAGTTACACACCACGTGCTTTACAGTGAAGGAAAACATCGTTAAGAAACCTGCATATATCTGAGAAGTAATTGAAAGATATGTATAGTGCCTGAGACGTCGATGGACTCACCCTCTGTGGCACATAATCATATTCGGTGAAATGTGGGGGTTGTTGTTACAACACCTCTGATTACCCTTTAGGGGAATCTGCTAGGATGATGTGAGTATATTTTTGTGTATTTGGTAGATAATACAGCCGGGAAAATATCTTTTAAATATTTGTACTACAGTATTATTGTATATCAGCAACTCGACGTCGAGTCTACCGACGTCGACGCTTGGGACTTTCTCTGGCAGATAGCTGATGTTAGATGGAGTTATACAGGCTATTTTTACAAAAATAGACACATACGCTCACGCCAGTATTCCCCGACGGGGTAGGTAATTTTATAATTCATCTAGTTAATTGCGTTACCTGGAGGCCAACTATGATCGTTTAAGCAGCGCGTATTAAGAACTTCTTAGCTTTGACGTAAATTTTACGGTACCAAAATGAACTACTGAGGTTTATATAAGTACTAACTTATTATTTTTTTTTTATAACTTCCTGCGTTACATTAGATACACAGGCGGACTTAATGCCATAGGCATTTTCTACCAGTCAACCTTTGGGTGATGCAGAGACAGACATGGCAGGTGTTAATTTGAAGAAAAAAATATAAAAAATAAAAATATCGTAATTATTCAGTTTTCCTAAAAAAAAAAGATAACTACATATAAAACATTATTATGCTCTTCTCAAACCGATGATGCGAACCCTCAATGCTTTGACAATACATTGGAACTTAAATCAATTGAGGCAACCCACCCTGATAGTTTCGTCACGTTGTGTCATGACGTCATCGGTCCTTCAACCCTTTGACCCCAGCCCCAAGCACGCTCAACGTCGCCCGATCCTCTCAGTCATAACTTTGTTACGACTCACCAGTCTGTTGCCATCTGTAACTTGCTGTTTGCACAATTCTGTGTATTTGCATAAACCGATTCACTATTGTGCTTACATTTTGTTATAAAATTTCTTGCAGTATCTGTAATATAAGGTAAGAGATGGGAATATACAAATTAGTTTGAAAAGGCTTGCATTTTTATTCGTACACATATCTATCTAGAATGTTTTTTTTTCAAGAGCCGTGGTGGCCTTAAAGTTTGAGCAGTCGCCTGCTACGCAAGCTACGCAAGTTCGAATCCTAGCGGGACCTGTACCAATGAGTTACTACTGATTTTACCCGTTTAGGATTAACAATAAAATATATTTTAAATAGTGTAATTTTTTACCGTTTTTGTATAATGATGTTATAAATAAAACCTAAATGAAGGCTACTATTAATACAAATATATATATTAGAGTTCCGCGGGCCACGCGAGTGACATTGCGGGACACAGCTAGACCATAATAGTATAATAAAGTAGAAAGATTTGAATGTAACTGAGTTTGTAACGAATTGGCTCAAAAATTACTGGACCGATTTGCTATTCTTTCAGCAATGGATAGCTACATTATCAGCGAGAAATATAGGCTATATTTGATTCCCAAACTCCCACGGGATCGGGAACTACGCAGGTGAAACCGGGTGACGTCCGCTAGTATAATATAAACTGGAAAATTTACGTATTGTTCTCTACAAAGGTAACGTTTATATTTTTGTCCTCGTAATCCTAAGCTCGACGATATATCCTTTGTGTATCATGTTGGAAAAAGATATCAAATTACATCTCGTAAAGAGATTTCACGAACGTGACTTAAAATTTAAACCGCAGTCGTATGATACGTCTTGGCGATGCAAAGGAAAATAGACTTTGCTTTCTCTTACGGCTGTCAGGTACAACCGGACTGTTTGGATAAGATGACGTGATGCTGTAAGGTTGAGTTTGCTTTGAACAGGTGAAGCGACGAAATTGGTTTAAGCAATCTTTATCTGACTAGAAGCTTTCATTTTTCGTTGAAGCCGGAATGTGTATTAAGTTCTTTGCTGTTTACTATAAGTGTTGTAAGAAGTTTCAATCTAACCTTATTTGATGATTTTGAATCATCTCTCTGGCCTTATCCCATACATTGTTGGGGTCGGCACTTGATTCGACCCGATGTGGCTGATCATTTGATTTGTATGCGAAGTGACCGCCATCTGACCTTCGCAACCCCTTTAACGAGGAAAATCTGTGATCTGGGTTAAACCAGTTGTCAGACTTTTTTAGGCCTCCGACTGACCTGTAACGATCGCTAAAGATGATAAATTGGCAACTGGGACCGACGGCTTAACGTGCTCTCCGAGGCACGGAGGGAAGTCGGGCGGTCACCCATCCAATTACTGGCTAGGGCTAGGGTTGCTTAACTTCGCTGATCGAATGATATGCGCAATAGCAACTGTGCCACGATCTCCTCTCTTATTTGATGATTTTGAATGAAAAAGAAAAATGCAGAATAGGATTCGTGGGGTGAGACATTCGTGTCATTTGGTTATTAAAAAAATATTAAAAAAAACGTAACACCGACTTTAAAAAAAGAGAAATAAAGT
This sequence comes from Watsonalla binaria, assembly GCA_929442735.1. NCBI lineage: Eukaryota > Metazoa > Arthropoda > Insecta > Lepidoptera > Drepanidae > Watsonalla > Watsonalla binaria. The sequence goes on from OV838932.1 coordinate 9,424,176, forward strand.
TGGTGTTTGACACCGAGTGTGATGCTATATTTGGCACAAACTTCAAAATTAAATTATTTCTATCTATTTGAAGGCGATTTTTAGTTTTTGTGAAAAAAAAATTTTTTCGCGCTTTTACCGCGTTCATTGCTAACGACGCGTATGTGCGTCCAACTGTTCGAGAATTTACGAAGAAGTTGAAATGTTAGCAGTGAATGTGTTAAATAACTTTTTGCAAAGTGCCCCTGCACAGTCATAACCCATATAGATGTAAAGATCTCATTAATACGAATTTATCAAGCACAAACACTACGTACTTGCTGTAAATCGTTGAGGTAGGAGATTTCGAAAGGTCGTTTCGATTTCTCGTGGATTCCACCAGAACTGAACCAAATTATAATGGGACCACTCGGGAAGCATCATCCTTCAATTAAAAAATGAATCATCGAAATCGGTTCACCCAGTCAAAAGCTCTGAACTAACAAACATAAAACTTTTTATAATTAACTATCAGACGACACGCAGTTTCACCCGCACATTTCCAGTTCATATATTAATCAGTGATGATGTAGTATTTTTTATCTGTTGCTTTAAATGCTTTTCTTATATTACTGATATTACATACATACATATGCTCACGCCTGTATTCCTCGAAGGGATAGGCAGAGGTGTTGTAATCACAACACCCACTTTTCACCGAAGATGATTAAGTGCCAACGTGACGGATGGTGAGTCCATCGCCGTCTCAGACACTACATACGTCATTGAATTACTTCTCAGAAATATGCAGGTTTCCTCACGATGTTTATACTGATATTAATATAAAATAAAGGACAACTTATTCCATTCACACCCTCTTTTCTTCGTAAGCGCCACTATTAATTATCCTCTGGTATAACTTACAAATAATACACGCTACAGAAGCCACAAACACCGACAAACTAATAAATAACCGACACAACCCTAAGATTATTTACACGCAATCAGCGTTTAACAAAGACACTCAGCATTCGGGAAAGTAACGCGAAATAGGCTCCATTCAAGCGAATTTCCTTATGGAATTCATGTGGAATTAGTCGAGTGTAAGGGAAAGGAAAAACTTTTCCGCTGATCAGTTTGATGAATTAGTTGCGAAAGAAAAAGGCTTCGTCTATTCATAGTTTTTACTGGAATTGATCCAGCGAGACATTGGCTGAGTGGATTTATTCTGTCAAGCTTTACATCCTAGGTTGGCTTAAGAGGAGCTCGTGGCGTAGTTACTATTATTGCGCAAATCATTCAATTAGCCAAGTTAAGCAACCCTTTTATTAAGTGCCAACGTGACAGATGGTGAGTCCATCGCCGTCTCAGACACTTTACATACGTCATTGAATTACTTCTTAGAAATATGCAGGTTTCCTCACGATGTTTTCCTTCACCGTATATCACTTTACATATGTTTTTTAGATAAAGTCATTGGTACAGGGCCCCGCTGGGTAACGAACTTGCGTCGCTTGCGTAGCAGACGACTGCTACGCAAGCGACGCTAATATAAACATATATGAATTTACAGTATATAACTAAAATAGCAACCTCCTACCATGCCTGTCTTTGCATCACTCAAAGGTTGACTGATAGAGAATGCCTATGGTATTAAGTCCGGTTATGCATATTGTAGTGCAGGAAGTATATATAAATAAATCTAAATATATATAACTCAAAGGTGACTGACTGACTGACTGACATAGTGATCTATCAACGCACACCCCAAGTAACTGGACGGATCGGGCTGAAATTTGGCATGCAGGTAGATGTTATGACGTAGGCATCCGCTAAGAAAGGATTTTGATTAATTCTACCCCCAAGGGCATATGGGATATAGGGGATGAAACTTTGTCAATTTTAAACCGATTATATAAAACTAAATCTACCCGACAATACAGAAAATTTTAATCTTTATATGCATCTAAAACAAACTGACTTGAACATCGCTGAAAATTTCAGCCTACGGATACAATATTATAACATTCCGGTTATAAAGTACGCAGCCTTACACGGCCTTGGAAAGGTTAACTTTCCCTCTAAGAGGAGTTTTTGCCCGAGTACGATAACAGTGTCATATAAATTATTAAACACCGTGTATCGACCGAGAGAGTGCTGCGTGCGTCAGAATACATGAATATGGAAGATACAGAATTACCTGGAGGTGAGGAGGCGCTTCTTAAAATATTGAATTAACTTATTTACCGCAGTTTACGCTCAAAGGTCAAATATTTTTGGCTTCGTTACTACACTTAAGTATTAAGATGTTCAGCTCCGATGCTTAGGGTACGCCGAGATATTAAGATACCGTGATCCATGTATAATCCTGTATATTCATGCGGTTCTGAAGATTTGAAAGGATTTTATTAAAAGTCTAATCAAATAAATATATTTTTGAGTCGAGTTGAACTGGGGGCCTACCATCATCTTTTTAAGTAAAACGTTTTAAGAACTTCTGAGCTTTAACGTTCCATTTTTAAACCGTAAATTCAAGCTTCGAATCTGAAAAGTTCTTAATACGTGTTGTTTAAACGATGACGGTTAACCCTGGGGGCTTTCTACTACTGTAAACGAATCCATACTCACTTACTTATTTTTATGTGATACATACATATGCTCCCGCCTGCATTCCCCAAAGGGGAAGTCGGAGGTGTTGTGATAACAACACTCACTTTGACCGCAAATGATTAAGTGCCAATGTGACAGGCGATGAGTCTATCGCACTCTCAAGCTCTACACACATCTTCCTTCACCGTAAATCATGTAGTGTGAAATCACTGCACATAAGTTTTTAAGCAAAACTCATTGGTACAGGCCCCGCGTAGCAAGCGACTTGTAAATCCCCATGAGACCATGGTGGGACTCTTCAAACCCCACGGCCACCACGATGTATTGACTGTATGAGATATTTACGTCACAGCTTGGAGGAGCTGCACAATTTCTCATTCAAATATTCGGCGGAGGCATTAGCGAGTATAGATTAGGAAAACGGTGGCAAATTCGTTCGGGTCGCAGAACTCATATTGAATACTAGCTTCCGCCCGCAACTCCATCTGTCAGTGTCCATTTCCCCATAGGGGTGGATTTTAAAAAGCCCTTTCTTAGTGTACATCTTAAAAAAAATACAAACTCAAAATGTCATATCTCTAAGACAACGAGTTGATTGATTTTAATAATTTATTAAATTTGAATTATATTTTATTATATTTTAATATGGAGGACCACTAAGAACTGGGACCTCAGTCCCAATCGCCTGGGACGACTGGGACCATATAGGTACCGAATAAGGTGTAATGTACAGTTAACATAAAAGTTATAAACTGACACAACACAGGATTTATTTATGTAATACTGTGCTAAAGCGAAGACAGGACTATAAAAATAAAAGGTTAAAAATATTTTACAACCAGCTGTGCCTCGCGGTTTTACCCACGTAGAGTTAATTTCATTCAATAAGTTGACCCGTGGTACACTCTTTGTAAAATTACCTATCCGTCAGTGAAAGTCCCGTTAAAATCGCACCAGCCAGACAGATAGACAGAGAATAACAAAACTTTTGTTTTTCATCTTAGTACCTACCGTTTATGTGTGAAGAGTAGTTACTTTGGAATTACAAACAGATACTTAAATTATATTTATTTCTATAGAGTTTAGATGTATCTACGTATAGATGTGAATAAAATCACCATATGTACTCATTATTTAGTTTTCCTCTATAGGTACATATTATCTCGTCGTATCCCAAATCACTGCTCTTTAGAGAGCACTTCAAGAGTTATGAACCCGCCGCGTACACTTTACATTACAGATACTAACTTTTTAATTAGTAGAGAGCCGCGGTGACTTGCACCGCAAGCGACGTGACTTCTCATCCCTACGGTGTTGTGCTAATTAGTTGTTCTAGGATTAAAGTGCAGGAAGGAAACCTGCAAATATCTTAGAAAAACTCCACGATGTTGCCTAAGAGACGGCACTGGTTTACTATCTATCACGTTTGCATCTAATAAGCAATTCCTTCCTTCTCCAAAACAAAATTGAAAACAAGCTTCAATGAGAATTAATAAAAATTAAAGAAACTTTTTTTTACATACGTTCTCATTCTGGAAAGATTCAATTCAATTCAAATTCAAAATTCAATTCAAAATATCTTTATTTGATTAGACTTCTTACAAAGTACTTTCAAATCGTCAGAAGGACACAAAATACATTATACATGATTATAAATGTTACCACCGGGTTCGAAAGGTAGCTTTTGTTGAGAAAAACCCGGCAAGAAACTCAAAAATTACTCTATTAAAAAAAAAGAGTTTGTTGAGGAGACTCAACAAGCTCTTTCCAGTTACCTATATAGTGGTAGAGTAGAAAAATTAACTAGTCCGCCATCTTGGATCATCCACCATATTGGAATTAGAATGACGTCACATTGATAAGCATGGATTTACATTCAAAATAAAACCGACTACCAAATGTCAGCACAATCAGTTAAAGAAAAAATCGGTTATAAGATTTCCACCCAAGCAAATATTTCAAGTTAATAAAAAGTAATATTACTAAAAGTTAGTAATATTAGTGATAGATGTAACAGGGGGCGATCCTATTGACACTAACCGGGCACTTATCCAGATTTCGGGCTGCTCCCGGAATTCCAGTGGAAATTACAGATAAAAAAATTACAGAAAAACCCAAAAACAGCGCCCGATCCAGGTTGGAACCCTGGGTCCCAACCATGCTCTTATGGCAGTGACAGTTCGACAGTGCAATAGTGACAGACTTATTTAAACTATCATGGCAATAAGAGCGCATGGTACTTTGGACCTCGTCTTCCCTCCCCAACCCTTGATTACTCCCGAATGAGTAAATTCAAACCCCCCTCGCATACCATACGTAATACTACAAGATCAGCCCAGCTCCCTAGCTCGCGCACCAGCAACGCCCAGACGCCCGTAGCTGTGTTGCTTAAAACTTTTTACCTGGTTGGAAGCATTCTAGTCCCTGTTTAGTTCTTGCCATTGTATTAAGCAGCAATAGCTACCGGAAAACAAGCTGTGAGAGACAACATTCCGAAAAAAATTCCGCAGTAGTCGTTGCGACCACTAGACCAAAGGGCCCACTCGCTTTCTCCTAAGTTCGTAAAGTTTTCGTTCTAAAATTACGTTAGAACGTGGTCTGGTAGAAAATTCTTTGATTTTTATATATCCTTAACCTACTTTAGTTAAATTTTTAAACGAACGAATGAGTTTGATAAAAACAAAGAGCGCCCGAAAGTAGACCCCCTGAGCTAAATTTGACTGTTATAAATTTAAGATTAAATAATAAATATATAACAGCCTCTTCCAACACCAAGGTAATAAACCACACATGCGCACCTCATTTTCCTCCACTCCGCCTTTAAGCAGTAATTTGTAAACCATAAAATAATAGCGTTCAAAGTATGATATAATCGTAAACAGGAAACTTTATGGAGCGATGCTGACTCAACAACAAGGGGAAAAACGCCATGTCAAGACATATAGGCCGACTTAGTTCGCATTTTAAATTGAATATTTTGCTGGAAAGTGATATTGTGCGAATTTCCAAAATCTGGTTTCTCCTTCACCGTAAAGCACGTGGTGAAATCACTGTACATAAGTTTTTTTAGAAAAACTCATTGGTCCAGGCCCTGCTGGGATTCGAACTTGCGTCGCTTGCGTAGCAGGGGACTGCTGTAACCTCAAGGCCACCACGGCTCCGTAATAATAAAAATATATACTATAGTTTACTTTTAAAAATTAATTTATTGTATACTGTATGTTTTATTATAATTTATTCGGAGAAGTTAAAGGGATCTTTTAGCTGGTCGTAATACCATTACGACCAGAATTAGCAAAGCGAATTAGTGAGATTTAATGCCATCCACAAAAACATGTCTTCAATAACAAAACCCAACCTCAAAAAGCCAACACAAACTAAACCACGAACGTTCCGACAGTGACTTGTGGAAATCCAACCCTGGTACAAAATAAATGCCTACAGAACACCAGCTTCCATACATTGGCGATTGGCGCAGTGACAAGAAAATAAATATGCTCACACTATCCCAGAAGGGTCCCCGAAGGGGTAAGCTGTGTTGTATTGTATCAACAACACCCATATTTCACCGAATATGATCAAGTGCCAACGTGACGGAGGATGTCTCAGGCATTATACATACGTCTTTGAATTAGTTCTCAGACATGCAGGTTTCCTCACGATGTTTTCCTTCACCGTAAAGCACGTGGTATTAAATAACTGCACTGCCCTGCTCTTTAACCATCTCGCACTAAAGTCATATTTATTGGCATTTACAGTAATTTAAAGTTCCGTCTTGATCCGTAATAATACCTACAGACATTGAGCCAGACAGCCATCGTGTGAAAAAAAAACGTTATATTATTTTACACTACTCTTCTACACTAGATAGATGCATATGGCATGTTCAATGTTTTGCCATATAAAACGGGCCTTCTCTTACGCGATCCATATGAATACTACAAACTAGCTCTACCCGCGGTTTTAACCTCGTAAAACTTACTTAAAGAGACTTTATTCTCAAAATAAAAGTAGCTTTAATTACTCCTTGTAGCATTAGCTAACTGCTAATCATTCCGCGGATGAGGTCTCAGGCATAGCTTTAACACATTCACTGCTAACATTTCAACTTCTTCGTAAATTCTCGAACAGTTGGACGCACATACGCGTCGTTAGCAGTGAACGCGTTAATGCGTCTGTCGGTCATCTTCTATTGCAGAAAGCTGGGCTTCTGTAAATATAATATTTAGTGCCTGTGGGTGCGTGTTCTTGGCGGTCGTATTAACGATGCTTGCAACGATTAAGAAAGCCATCGGAAGGGTTAACGGTTGTCAGTTGTTCCAATGACATAATAAGGGTGCGCCCTATAATGGGTAGGCAAATGGTGCGGGAAATAAATTGAGTGATCTCGGTTGGAGGGCGCGTTTTGGTTAATTGCGTTATATTTTGAATCGGTGAACGTATTCGGAGGTTCGGGATGATTACTACAACGAGGATTACGTAGGGATTTTAGAGTAATACTGTAAATATATAGTATATAGATGATCAGTTTGTATATTTGCTTGAACGTGCTAATTTCATGAACTATTGATCCGATTTTAAAATATATTTTCATGATAAATGGACTATCCATTTATTGAAGTAGGATATATATAATCACGCTAAGACCAATCGCGGGTTAAATTATAGAAGTTAGTTAGTTATAGAGCTAGGCGAGCTATAATATTATACCTACACCTTTCAGAGTGCAAATTTTAAGTTTAAATTAAATAGTCGTTTAAAAGATTTCCGAAGAAATATCAGGTTTTTCAGGTCTTAGGGTTTGATATGCAAGCAACGTAAGTTCGAATCCCAGTGGGGCCTGTACCAATGAGTTGTTCTAAAATCTTATATGCAGTGATTTCACACCACGTGCTCTACGGTGAAGTAAACATCGTGAGGAAACCTGCATATTTATGTCTGAGAAGTAATTCAAAGACGTATGTATATTGTATAGTGCCTGAGACGGCGATGAACTTACCCTCTGTTTGGCACTCAATCATATTCGGTGATATGTGAGTGTTGTTGTTACAACAGCTCTGCTTACCCATTCGGGGTCCCTTCTGGGATGTCGTGAGCAAATTATTTTATTTTTAAACGAAAAACATATATTTGAAAATCATTTTCAAAGATTCCGTTACATAGATACACACATACCAAGCATATGAACGCGTGTTCAAATGATCCAATTTTTACGCCATTTGTCTCCTGGAAATAGGAATGAAACATGAAACGCGATACATAATTCAGGGTCTGTTAACTACTTCCCAGACAAAGCGAAAGTATCAAAGTAAAATCCCAGTCGATCGAGCGAGAGGGTAATTTGTGACCTTGACCGAGAAATCGTAGGGTTGATGCCTTTTATTATTATGGTGTTGATATTTCATGTTCTTTCCTTGACAAATATTGCGTATAACAAGGCCTTAGTACGATTGGTATTTCTTTGAAGGAAACTATGAAATATATGGTGCCGAAAAGTATAACGCAATTCGGTACATCAGTTTCGGACGCTTTGCACATGGCACATACGAAATTGTTCCCGTAACAAGAATAAAGTTTTAGTTGCAGCCCTGTTACGTAATACATAGTGCCCCGAGTATTGGACCTTTCACATTGCCACGATAACGACACGGCACACGAAAACGATATCGTCCCCCGATATCGACGCGATATCGTCCGACGATATACACCAGAGATAACGCGCTCACAGACTGATCTCAAAGTACTTCTAGCCAACATAACAAACGAAATATTTCCTCAATTGATGATATACCAATCACACAGGATCGCCTGCACTGTATCGTCGCTCGATATCGTCTTGATAATCTGTTGGCGACGATATCGTTGACTACAACGGCACTGTGTTAAAGCAGATGTACTGATTGTATCAAATCAACACTCTGACCATATCGTGTCGTAGCCGTTATCGTCCAATGTAAAAGCGCCCTGTGGGTTTAAAATTTTTGTATCGGTGTGGGTAGAAATGTGTTCATGCTTATTGTATTGTGGTTAAATTTCAAAAACGGCGAACTAACAAATTTTGAGCTACACCAATTACACCAAATATGTGCATACCACATTGTATGTATAAAGATTACTGGGGGCCAACAATGATCGTTTAAGTAGCACGTATTAAGAACTTCTTTGTTTCGAAGTTTGAATCTACTTCTTCATCTTCATCATTCTTCTTAATATGCTCCGCTTAAACCAACAACAATAGACCTCCGGAGCAGTATGAAATCAAGATTTTATTAAAATAAGCACAATTGCTCCATCGAACGTCACGGCTGTCACTTTTTAAGTTTTGAATAACGCCGAATTAAAATTTGAATAACGAAAAAAATATTTTAAAACGTAAATGACGTATGCGGTCGGCCACGACGAGCTATGCCGTTCTGATCCCCATTTATGATCCACCGGAAGATCAATTTTAATGAATAATTATTTTCTATGCCGCTTTAATCCACCCTGCCATGCTGTGATAGTCTAGTCATCGCTTAACAAAGTTTTGGGACTGTCAGAAATAAAATAAAAAAAAATATTTTTAATAATTTAACTAAGTAGGTATATTTTAATATTATATGTAGCCACCTCTTACTGACATGACGCCTAGGTCTGTAAATGCGGGTGTCTGTGTGAGTGTCATTTCGAAGAAATTGTTCCTAAATTCCGTACCATTTGCAGTAAGCTCACACGTATAATGTGCCTATACTTGGGGCACAGAACTCAGAATAACCCATAGATGTGTCATTGAACAGCATGACTTTGCATGCGTCGTTGAATTTCTTCTCAAACATATTATTATGCTTCCCTTACGATGACATCCTTCACCTTTAAGCAAGTGAGACACTAGGCATAATACGCAAAAAGCCTAAATTATTAATAAAATTAAAAAATCGCTTACCATTTGGCAGACTGTATACCATTGTATTGGCAGTGGTATAAAAAAACCTTGGTAAAAATATCTAAGAGATATCGCGCCATCTGCAATCAAATACAGGGCTGCTGCTAAAAGTTCTGAACTAGCATTTGAGAGAGCTAGTGCTCAAAGTTCCTAACAATTTTATCTGCGAAAGTGGCGGCCGTATATAAAACTCTGTGACTCGTAAACCCTCTTCAAGTTACGAACCCTTTGGCCTAGAGCGGTACAACTTTTACATTCAGATCATACGTTAGAATCTAGTTTAGTAGATTACATTTGGATGTGTAATACACATTTTTATTTATAGTATCGTGGGTTTTATGCAGGTTACAAAAAAACATTGATATTATTTGAGATATTTGCTCGGTACGTTGGTTCTGAGAGGGAGAAACTCGTGGTACACTTGCGTATATCATTCGATCATAGCCAGTAATTGGATGGGTGGCCGCCCGGGTTCCCTCCGTGCCTCGGAGAGCAAATTAAGCCGTCGGGCCCGATTGCCACTTTTGCATCTTTGGCAATCTCTACAGGTCAGTCGGAGGCCAAAAATAGTCTTACAACTGGTTTAACCCAGATCACAGATTTTCCTCGTGAAAAGGGTTGCGAAGAAGATAGCAGTCGCTTTGTATAAAAATCAGGTGATCAGTCACATCGGGTTGAATCAAGTTGCGACCCCAACAATAAAGCCAGGTAGATGATGATTATATTTTGAATATTATTATTACTCCTAATATTTAGCAGAAAACCCGACCACCTGCAGCTATCAAATATGCAATGCGCGAGAACCTTTCGAAATCAGTCCGATCATCATCATCATATTATTAATATTCGTTTCTCATTATCATAATAAAAAAACCCTCTTTCTAACATCTCACTTTTCAACACTACAAACCTTATAAAACACTCCTGAAAAGAAGCTTATATTTCGCCACCACTCACAGAAAAGTAAATTCTCAAACTAAACACAACCCAAATAAAACAGTAATATATTTCAAATCACCTTGACTTCTAGGTCTCTTAACTAGGTCTGTAACACACTGAACTTGGTATCCCAAGTAAGGTCAATAGCAAGCGAACAGTAAAGGTGAGTACACACCGAGTAACTTTTGTTAACTTTAAACCTATTTATTTCAGCTTACATTACGTTTAATTAATCGTCGACGGTAATAATTGAACACAAAACACAAAACCTTTAACATTATTTATCTAGACTTAAACAGTCTGTCGTGTATATTTTTTAGATTTTACCTCAAAAACGTATATTTTGTGCACAATGAGAAAAGATCCGCGGTGGCCTTGGGGTTTGAGCAGTCGCCTGCTACGCAAGCGACGTAAGTTCGAATCCCAGTGAGGCCTGTACCAATGAGTTTTTCTAAATAACTTATGTGCAGTCTTTTCACACCATGTGCTTTACGGTGCAGATATGCTGGTTGCATATGTCTGAGAAGTACTTATAGTGCCTGAGACGGCGATGGACTCACGCTAGCACTTAATCATATTTGATGAAATGTGGGTGTTGTTGTTACAACAACTCTGCTCACCTCTTCGGGGATCCTTCTGGGATGACGTGAGCTTATTTTATTTAAAAAAAATGTATAAAGTAAAGGTTATTCGGAGTATTGTGGTTGAATGCGAAAGATGACGGACGCAAGGTCAAACTACGACGTTTTAACACTAACAAATCTATACTTTGCGTACAGGGGCATTACCATAAGCTCTTATGGCCAACATAGTTCCATTGTGTGACAGTGACAGACTTATACACGTCATATACATCTGTCACATAACAAGAGTTAAACTATCATGGCAATAAGAGGTCATGGTAAGGCCCCAGATATGTCTTAACTTGTCCGTAGTCACCTGCTACGCAAGTTCTGAACTAGTGGAAGTTTCCCAAAACTTAACTGCTTTGATATTAAGACAAGTCTGAGAACAAATTCAAAGACATGTAATCCCTGAGATACGACGACATACTTAATTGTCATTTGTGATGGAAATAAAGAGAAATTGGGTGTTTTTACACTTACGAAAAATTGCCAAAATTATAAAAAAAAAATTGAAGAGACGTTAGGTTATTTTCTGAGTTTCTTGTCAGGTTCTTCTCAGTAACCTTCCGAATTATGTTGTTCCAACAATTAATAAAAAATTTTTTTTGGAAATTGTGAAAGATATCTTGAATTTTAAATAGCGGATTTCTTACCTCTGCCTACCACTCCGGGAAACTTTATGATAAGACGTAAAATACTACATATTGAGAATGTTTTTTTGCTCGCCGTACATTTTAAGCCAAAACATGTTAAGCATATGCGTAACAATTTCAACCAAAAAAACACTAAGTACAGAAATCTGCGTAACAATTTAGAATATTTGCCAACTCACGAACATTACACTAACGAGGTCGGGTTTCAGAATAACCATTTAGGCTGAAACTCGGCTGAAAGTGATAGTTGAGTGTTGATTTTGACGGACAAGTACATAGTCGATTCAATAATATTACGACGTAAAGTTTCCTTAGAAGCAACTTTATAGAGAAGTTACGAACTACTCGACTGCAGATTCTGCCTTAACCCTTAACACATGCTATGTTTAAGTTGCACGCAGAGTGCACGATCCTAATACTGTGATCATGTAAGCAACTCGTAGTCTCAATGTCAAGTCAACCTCGAGCTGGTATATTATACAAAGGTACAGAAATGAGTCCATGGGCTTATATTCATGAGATATAAATACTGTAACCAAAAACATTGTATAATATATATTTTTTAAAAGAGTAATTGTTGAGTTTCTTGCCGGGTTCTTCTCAACAAAAGCTACCTTCCGAACCCGGTGGTAACATTTATAATCATGTATAATGTATTTTGTGTCCTTCTGACGATTTGAAAGTACTTTGTAAGAAGTCTAATCAAATAAAGATATTTTGAATTTTGAATTTTGATATCAGCGAGCAGTTAATTGAACTGTTAATAGTTCCGGTCACGAGCTCTGCATAGACATTGCTGTGAGACAGCCAACCACAGGCATACATAATAATAGTAATAATAATAATAAAGTTTATTCGGTAACTAACATGGTGTACATCACAGGGTTAGGATTCGCCTTTTAAGCAATGCATTTGCTTGTATTAGTACATTCACTGCTAACTTTGCATCTTCTTCGTAAATTCGCAGCATTTATTCGTCCAGCAGTTGGACGCGTAGGTGCGTCACTAAGACTAATCGCGGGCTAAAGTTAGCGTTACCCCAAAATAAACTTGACAAAAAACTAGTAGTAAATAAAGTTTTATAGTTATATTTATATACAAGCATGGGGCCACAAGTAAATAATAAACACGTAAAATATTCATCAACGCTGGTAACAGTGAAACCTTTTTGTTTGGCATAAAAACTAAGTAAGTCGGAGCAAATTGGAAATAAGCGTAGCCTTGAATACACAAGTCTTATTTATTATTCAGTGTGAAAAGGAATTTGTTCGTTGCCAACGCATGTTCATACCTATACCGAACAGAAGGTATGTCGAAAACAGGTGTTGAGATAAAAATAGTTTTTAATGTATTTCTTTCGTGCACGATAACACCCTACACACACAACTTTGAATTTATTCTCAACGTATTGCATGTTTTTGTTCACTATTAAGTTCATGGTGTCTCATTGTTTGTGAAATGTAATCACTGGCACATCTCCCTGGCCTCATCCCATGCATTGTTGAGGTCGGCACTTGACTCAACCCAATGTGGCTGATCACCTGATTTTTATATGAAGCGACTGCCATCCGACTTTTCTGACCCCTTTTGTGAGGAAAATTGGTAATCTGGATTGAACCAGTTGCCGTAAGTCTGGTAACTGGTTAGGCTTCCGACTGACCTGTAACGATTGCCTATGATTTTAGAGTGTTCTACAAGACCCGGATAAAACTCGGGCGGTCACTCATAAAACTACTGGCATGGGTTGGGGCTGCCTCAAATTCGAATTCAAAAATATATTTATTTGATTAGACTCTTAATCAAGTACTTTAAAATCGTCAGAACGACATACACGTCATGCTACCGCCGGGTTCGGATGGTGGTTTTTACTGAGAAGAATCGGGCAAGAAACTCAGTAATTACTATTCAATTATTTTTTTACAATTTTATATAGGTCCATGGACCAAGTTCCAATGCATAAAAGCTGTCAAAAAAAAGTAGGTACTAAGTATGATTGAGAAGCTTACCTCTCTGATGAACCAATTGCTGTAACATGAAACAGTAATTTTCACAACATTACTTTCTATGGACCCTTAATCCACAACACGAAGATGTTTGAACACAATACGTCATTTCAATTTCCAAGATCAACATTTACATATAAACACATACAATGTAAGTAAGTGTTTTCATCAAATTAAGTTAAAGTGTCAAAGTTTACAAGGCTTCGCGTCGATGTAAGTAAATTAAGTTTACGCACCTCGCTTAGTTGTTATACGACGAAACATGTGTAACTCAACATAATCCACGCAAGTTGGTATAATATGTAAATATTTTGTTTGTGAATGTAGCTTACACAATTAAAAAACCGGCCAACTGCGAGTCGGACTCCATAAAATTCTAGTCGGACTCCACATTTAAAAAACCGGCCAAATGCGAGTCGGGCTCCATATTTACATAAACCGGCCAAATGCGAGTCGAGCTCCATATTTAAAAAAACGGAACAAAGGCGAGTCGGGTTCTAAAAAATCGGCCAATTGGGAGTCGGACTCGAGCATGAATGGTTTAGTACCTGTATCTATAAAAACGCCAATAAAATCACGTTTATTACATGAAAGCTACCTTAAATGTTCAGTCAAATATGTGTAGCTTAACATAATCCATGCAAGTTGGTATATGTAAATATTTTGTTTGGGAATAAAACTTACACATTTAAAAAACCGGCCAATTGGGAATCAGACTCCACATTTAGAAAACCGGCCAATTGGGAGTCGGACTCGCGCATGAATGGTTTAGTATCACGTTTGTTATATATAAGTCACCTTAAGTATTTATATTGTTTTTTAATATTTCTTGTTATAGCGGCAGCAGGTCAAAAAATCACGGTTCTTAAGCTACAGCCTCACAGAACAGAATATGATGTTGCGAAAATTTGTTTGAAAGGTCAAGAAGTTTTTTTTTGCAGAAGACATTAAGGTAACATATGTATACATGCTGGAATAATCATGTTCTGCCTATTTTACAATGATCAGAGTTACGCCAATATAACTAAATTCCATTCCAATTGATAACAGAGAACTTGATCATGTCAATAATATCTTATAAAAAAAAATATTGTTTTATTCATGAAAATATAGTCTAGACATTTCACGAACATATTTACTACGTTGTTAGGCCACAACATAAATACAAGCGTGTAATGCGGTGTACATTTATAAAAATGGTTGCGAGTTTGTCAGAAACATTTGGCTAATGAAGTTGCTTGTAAAAAGCTGCGCGAGGAAAATCTAAATAATGGGTTTTCGCCTACCAAAACAAGATACGTGTCGGATCATATATACATAAAATTTAAGTGTCTGTTTGTAATACCAAATTAACAGTATTTCACTATAAACACATATGTTACATACAAGGTTTTTAAAATTTTCTCTGTCTGTCCATCTGTTTGTACCTGTTATCTCTTCAACGGCTGAAACTAGAAGATAGCTGATGTTACAAGGAGTAACTTTAAATAACAGGGGTCCACATTTGACGAGTGGTTCCCATAAACTTATGTCTACGCGGGCGAAACCACGAGGCACAGCTAGTTTTATACTAATACATAGCGACCCGCTCTCTCTTCACCTCGGTTTGCGATGTGTTTTTGGAAAACATGGTTTTGACACACAATATCCTTCCTTACCTTTATTTATTTAATGGCGATGAGCTTATGTAAAACTATTCCGCCAATGTCAAGTGATTGTTGAGAAAAATATCTTGTAAATTGTTAAAAATATGTGGAGGAACCCATTGGATTCCTCGAAAAAAAAAATCGACATACAATATCATTACAATACGACAGCAAATTTCGCCGATATCTGTCAAGTTATGGTAGCTCAAACGTGAAGCTTCCGGCTTACGGGGCGATAACGAAACTAGAGTACCCCAGTTCGAGACTGACGTTCATCGGTAAATTTTTTCCTTTTTTTCCAGCATACATGAGAAAACGTCATTGAAATGGAACCGAGCACAGGTCTGTACCCCTGTCACATCAGCGTCTCCGCCGCATATTAGTATGAGAAATTGTGCAGCGACTCCCAGCCGTGACGTGAAGAACTAAAATATCTCATACAAATAATGCGAGTGACGCTAGCGAGTATAGATTTGGCAAACTCGTAATAGGGGGTACAGGTTCTTCTTTCCCCTTGTTCTTTGTACGTTACTAGTGATGTCCAAAGAAAAAATATGTACAAAGAATGAAAATTTCTTCCTACAAAACCCGGTTAATATTTTTTTCTTTGTACGGAAGAGAAGAATATTTTTTTTCAAGAAAGGTGGCAATCAAGCTTGCGGCTGTTTGCAATGCAGTGATGTCGCAATACAAGGAACCGGCATTATATGTCAGTGGCAAATATTAGTGCCTCGGAAGGCGACGAACCCATCTGTCGAATTGGCACCCAACATGTGCTGCAAAAGGTGGATGTTTGAGTCTGTGTCTGTCTGTATCGTCATCTCCCTGACCTTATCCCATACATTGTTGGGGTCGGCACTTGATTCAACCCGATGTGGCTGATCACCTGTTTTATATACGAAACGACTGCCATCTGGCCTTCGCACCCCCTTTAACGAGGAAAATCTGTGATCTAGATTAAACCAGTTGTCAGACAATTTTACGCCTCCGACTGACCTGTAACGACTGCCAAAGATGATAAATTGGCATCCGGGACCGACGGCTTAACGTGCTCTCCGAGGCACGGAGGGAACTCGTGCGGTCTCCCATCCAATTACTGGCTAGGGTTAGGGTTGTTTAACTTCGCTGATTGAATGATATGCGCAATAGGAACTGAGCCACGAGCTTCTCTGTGTCTGTCTGACTGTAAGGTGAAAATACGTGCGCAGTAATCTTATTTTCGCTGAGCGCTGAAGACAACAATTATATTTACTGGCGACCTTGCGGCGCCCGTGCGGGGACCTTTTTGAGAAGGCATGATCATATTAAACATCTTTGATTCAAATTCTTTAGCGTACCTAACTTGCACTGACTGGATTATTGTGCCAGCTCATTTTCTTGGCGGATCTTCTCAGAAGGCAGTATCTAGTAGTAGGCTAGTTTCTGAACCGGTGGTTAAATTTCGACATTCATAAGTGCCTTATCAGGGCCCAAAATCAAAAAATATTTTTAATATTTCCATTTGGGAAAGATATTAACAAAGTACCTCTATTAAGATCACACTGTTTGTTCTGTAAACTTAACCGCAAGAAACTGAAATTATAGAAGTGTAATTAAAGCTATGTTCCCTACACGTGTAATTATAAATTTAATAGGTAAACTTAATTTCTTGCTTCGTACGTAGTTCGGCTTGCTTATATCAAGCTGATGAGAAATACCAAGAATTCCACGTAACATACGGGGGGTGTGTTATGTGGAATAAGCCTTTAATCCGATACCCTATTTGCCACCAGTGGAATTGCTTCTCATCTTTGTTTAATTATTATAATAATTTGCAGGGATTTTAAAGAAAACTTTGGATCTACTGTTCGATATCTGGAGCTGTCGACTGCGAACTAATTCCACCGTACAGAATATCGCAGTCTAATAATTCTACTTTGACCGTCACAAACCTTGATTGACCAACGTGACAGAGAGTCCATCGCCGTCTCAGACACTATTAAAACGTCTTTGAATTACTTCTCAGACATATGCAGGTTGCCTCACGCTCGTGTTGCCTCACACCTTAAAGCACGTGCAACCATTGCACAAAAGTTTTTAGGTAAAGTCATTGGTACAGGCCTCGCTGGGATTACCCGAAACAAACAGACAGCCAGTGAGACAGAGACATTTTTTATGCATGTTCTTTATCTAAGCCGCCTAAAAGAGCCGTGGTGGCCTTGAGGTTTGAGCAGTCGCCTGCTACGCAAGCGACGCAAGTTCGAATCCCAGCAAATACCAATGAGTTTTTCTAAAAAAAAACTTATGTACAGTGATTTCACACCACGTGCTTTACGGTGAAGGAAAACATCGTGAGGAAACCTGCATATTTCTGAGAAGTAATTCAAAGACGTATGTAAAGTGTCTGAGACGGCGATAGACTCACCATCTGTCACGTTGGCACTTAATCAAATTCGGTGAAAAGTGGGTGTTGTGATTATAACACCTCTGCCTACCCCTTCGGGGAATACAGGCGTGAGCATATGTATGTATGTATGTATGTTCTTTATCTACTTTGATATTAATTTAGATAATTTTATTTTTTGGTACGAAACCTTAAAGAGAAATGGTACCAGATGGTCAAAATATTGTCTAATCATAACGAGATTCCTAAAACATAAATTCAGCAAAATAATAGGTTAAACATTGTTTCATGAAACTGTATTAGCTCTCTAATGGCTCCAGACTTACGAGACTTTGAATAGCCTTAATGTCAACAAAAAATGGCACTTATATCCAGGGACTAGGATTGATTATACCATTGTTTACTCTCTGATTCTTTAGCATTCAAAAGCATTTTCATTTTTAATGATAAAACCATAAAACTAGGCTGGAATTCGCTTAGGTTATATAATTTTAGAAACAAAAATATTGTATTCCTTAGGTGCTAGAAAACCTTTACAGCGATTTGGAAATAAAGCTTCTGAGAAAAATAGTCTAGACTAAGCAAAACAAGGTTATATTTGTAAAAATATTTTGAAGTAGAAGTGAAAATAAGATAAATAAATATACTCACGCCACTCCAGGAGGAACCCCGAAGGGGTAGTCACAGGTGTGTTAACAACAACACCCACATTTCACCGAATATGATTAAGTGCCAACGTAACAAATGGTGAGTCTGTCGCCGTCCCAGGCACTATACATACGTCATTGAATCACTTCTCAGACACATGCAGGTTTCCTCTCGATGTTTTCTTCACCGTAAAGCACGTAGTCAATATTAATCATATTCAGTGAAATGTGGGTGTCATTGTTACAACACCTCTGCTTATCCCTTTACTGAACTGCCTCGTTGGTCTAGTGGTTAGTACGTTCGCCTGCCGATCATGAGGTCGCGGGCTGAATTCCCAGGTCGGGTTAAAAATTTATATTGGGTTTTTCTGTCAAGAAATTCACAATAAAATGCCCGAAGTTTGGAAGTTGGCGGTGTTTACACCCCGTGCCTCTGAAAGCACGTTGCACCGTTGGTCCTACGCCTGATCTCTCTCCGGTCGTGTCGGATTGCCTCCCAACCGACTATGAGAGTGAGAGAATAAAGAGTGCACCTGTGTTTGCACACACTTGTGCACTATAATATCTCTTGCGCACATGGCTAATCCTCGTTGAGATTAGCCGCCGTAACCGAAATTCGGTAGGAGATCATTATTATTATTATCACTTTCGGGACACTTAGGGGACGACGCGAGTATATTTTTATCTAATATTCAAAAAAAAAATGTACTCACTTTCCCTCTTTTCCTTAAAATTCCAGCATTCTAAGCTTATTACTCTAGAACGTGCCAACACAATACATTTGAGTTACGTGGCAGCAAAGCGTACAGAAGATTATAGCAGGTCTCGTCAGAAATGCATTAACAGCGTTAATATGCCTTAACGAGCGACAATGTCGTATGCACCCACACACACACACTACTCTACGATGCCTTAAAAATGCAGCCTTTGTATTACGTGGAAAGGACGCGAATTAGCTTTAATGTTGCTGGGGATTACATGTGTATGTGTTAGTCAGCTTTCGTTAGACGACATCGTTGGTGTAGTGGTTAGTACACCTGAGTATCTAGTGCTGCTTGTAGAGACTGGTCATCTCAAGTAACGCATTTAAATATAAGTAGAACTACTAGACTTTTACTTTATGTTAATTTTAATCGACATTTGTGCATTGGAACTGTGACCATGGGCTTACAATTGTTAACTGTTTTTTTTTAATTGTGTAATATTTTTTAAAAGAGTATTTACTGAGTTTCTTGCCAGGTTCTTCTCAGTAAAAGCGGTTGCTTCCGAGGTGGTAGCATATAATCTGAGTAATTATGTCAATATGATGGATTGAAAGTACTTTATATAAATACTGTAACCATAACATTGTATAATATTTTAAAATGAAAAATTGTTGATATACTTGCCGGGTTCTCCTCAACAAAAACAACCTTCTGAACCCGGTGGTAACATTTAAATCCTGTTTTTGTATCTTTCTGACTATTTGCAAGTACTTTGTAAGAAGTCTCATCAAATAAAGATATTTTGAAGTTTGAACTTTATAACGTAGTTTAAGGATCGTGTCCCATATTGCTATATACATTTTTGGATCATATGCCAATATAGTCGCCTATTATATGCTGGGTCTTCAATAGGTTCTCAAATTTGGATTGTCTATTGTATAGTATTAGAATCTAGTTTCGTATGACCCAAAAAATATGTTTCAGAACCGCAAAGTGTATCCATTAATCTTCACAATACCCATTTCTAGGTCTTTTGTGCTTTTCTACCGAATTCGAAAAAAAGGTTATCAATATTCGAGTTTATGTTGTGCGATTTCTCGAATGTAACCTGATTCGGATTGTTTTCTGTACTGAAATTGATCGCATATATATTTCTACGTCGTGCGTCCTACACTACGATTACCTAAACGGGACATACAGCCTGTTTCTTTATCTCATACTTTTAAAAGAGAAACTTTTGTAAACGGCTCCAATGATTTTCATGAAATTTTGTGTGAAGGTTTAATTTATGGAAAACATCGTGTTTTCAGGCACTGACAAACTCATACAATATTATTACAATACGGCAGAAAATTTCACCGACATCTGACAAGTTATGGCAGCTCAGACTCAGTGAGGCTTCCAGCTTACGAGGCGACAACGAAACTAGAGTACCCCGGTTCGAGACTGACGTTTGCTGGTTATTTTTTCCTTTTTTCTCAGCATATGACAGTCATTGACAAGAAACTTTGGCACAGCTCGGTCAACAAGGTTCTATTGCTGGAAACGTTGAGTTGAAATGCTATTAGAGATTGCACATTACTTGGTGTTTTTAAAATACCTATATAAATTTCGATGCATTGTGTACAGGGGAGCTCCCATCATCGGTTTAAACAAACCATATCAAGAGCTTCTGAGCTTCGACGTTTCATATTTGTACCGTAAAATTGATCGTTGAAGCTAAGAAGCTTAATATGCGCTGCTTAAACGATCATAGTTGGCCCCCAGCTCACACTATGTACACACTTCTCAAAAAAAACAATATTATAGTGCCAGCGGCTGGACTTTTGTCATAGACTTCTCTATATAGTGTCGTTAAAGAGCGTCCAAGGAAGAACTACTATGACCAAATTAATAGTATTTTTCAGAAAGGTCAAATTCGGAGAACTCGTTACCGAAGAAAGTGTATGAAGAGATGCATGAATGTGGATGAAGTGAAAGAAGAATGTGAGTATCGTAGCATGTGGGAAACGATTGTCTCTGACTACCCCCATCGGATACAGGCGTGAGCATATGCATGTATTTATCTATATTTTAGCAGTCAGAAATCCTCTGCATACTACTTGTAGTACTATAAACGAGCAAGGCTTGATAAGAACACTCTAGTATTCCAGAGCTTCGTGAAGTTAGAGTTTCCCAACTTGAAGTTATTATCGTAACTTGGTACCAAAGTTCTCTTGTATTTTGGTGAATGTGCTATTGTAATAAATACACGAGTAATTAATTTACTTTGCGTTGAAAATGAGTTGATTGAATCCTATATGTATTCAATTTGTGGCAACAGAGAATTTTACTTCTTGATTAATCACAATATCTTATTACTGGAACCATTTATTTTGTTAATATAATAACCTTTTTCAAGTTAGATTCCCAGCGGGGCCTGTACCGATGAGAGATTCTAAAAAGACTTATGTACAGTGATTTCACACCATGTGCTTTACAGTGAAGGAAAACATCGTAAGGAAACCTGTATATGTCTGAGAAGTAATTCAAAGACGTATGTATAGTGCCTGAGACGGCGATGGACTCACCCTCTGTCACGTTGGCACTTGATCATATTCGGTGAAATGTGGCTGTTGTTACAACACCTCTGCTTACCCCTTCGGGGACCCTTCTGGGATGGCGTGAGCATATATATATATAGTTTTAGGGCGGTTTTACTTTTTTTGTACAATTTTTTTAGCAGTTTCACCTTCAGAATCTCTTCTTTTTGAAAATAACCAATAGCAATCCCTTATTAATAGGGTACCGCTTAATTAATGTACCAAGTGACTTACATAATTTGTAGGATACAACACAGATGGGTCAAGATGTAATAAAACTGGGCAATAAAGCGCGCAGTCGTAAAATAAACATATACTTGATTATTCTACGCGTCAAATACAGGCATCTTATTAGAAGCTTTGTTGACGTAGACTTCAGTATATTTGAGATAAAGACGGCAGGATTGCTTATAAAGATGGAGGATTGATATCAATTATACGAAAGAATCTCATCAATTCGAGAGTGGTGGCCTTGATGTTTGAACAGTCACTTGCTGTGCAAAGGACGCAAGTTCGAATCCCAGCGAAGCCTGTCCAATGAGTTTTTCTAAAAAAACTACTGTGATATCACACCACATGCTTTACGGTGAAGGAAAACATCGTGAGGAAGCCTCAATATGTCTGAGAAGTAATTCTACTTATGTATAGTGCCTCTGACGGTTGATAGACTCAAAATCTATCTCGTTGGCAATTAATCAGCTTCAGTGATAAAGTTCGTGTGTTATTACAACACCTCTGCCTACCCCTTCGGGGAATACAGGCGTGAGCACATGTATGTATGTATGAATCGCATCAATTATATCAGACATTGATCCCTCTTTGCCTCAATGCATCAACTTGAGCAGTGTGTATACCCTCTGCTCTATTTCATTAGAAAGTTTTGCCAAAATCGGTCTAGTCAATTTAGAGAATTACTCTTAGTAAGATCAGTTATCTGCCAGTGAAAGTTGTATCTCGTTAACATCGGTCCAGCTGTTTCAGACATTAGCCGTCTCAGAAGGGTCTCCGAAAGGGTAAGCAGAGGTGTTGTAACAACAACAACCACATTTCACCGAATATGATTAAGATTTTTATGTATACTTACAGTATATATAGCTTATGCATTTAATGGAAGGCTGTTAATTTGGAATTACAAACAGACACCTCAATTTTATTTGTCTGTATAGTTATAGATAATATTAACAAATAAATCTTATTTAGATAAATTGTAGTGCACGTCGGTCGACAGCTTTAGCGACTCGTAAACATGATACGTATTCTCTATCAATATAAAAGACAAATTGCAATAACAACATTTTGCAATCCGATAATTTCACTTAAATATAGACTTTATTGTGTTGAGATACGTCTCACAATAAGGAATCGCACATCGAGTGAGCAGGGTTGCCAGAGCGCATAATTTATTTCATATTATAGTCTATTCCGGACACCCAAATAGCATCGGCTGACCGATAGTACAAATATAATCTTTACAAGCAGTAAGGAATCTTAGCCTATTTTTTACTTACACATACACGTGCTCACGCCTGTATTCCCCAAAGGGGTAGGCAGAGGTGCTGTAATCACAACACCCACTTTTCACCGAAAATGATTAAGTGCCAACGTAGATGGTGAGCTCATCGCCGTCTCAGGCACTATACATACGTCATTGAATTACTTCTCAGAAATATGCAGGTTTCCTCACGATGTTTTCCTTCACCGCAAAGCACGTGGTGTGAAATCACTGTACATAAGTTTTTTTAGAAAAACTCATTGGACAGACCCCGCTGGGATTCGAACTTGCGTCGCTTGTGTCAATCCTCAAGGCCACCACGGCTCTTTTTTTATATAAGAATTTGAGTTATCTATCTTATTGATTGTAATTAACTCTTTTGTTTACTAACAAAATGGGATTTATCGTTTTAAAGTTTTGAAAAATTCGGTAAAACACATAACTGCTATTATGCTTATCACTTATTCCTTGATTCCTCACTGTTTGCATATCTCATATTCATACTATACCGATACCCCATAAATAGTTTACGGGTTTGCCCATAATTATATTATTACTCTAGGGTTTACGGTTCATGTTGTGGCTAATAAAAACGCAGTTCGGTAACGATCGACGGACAAATCGTTAGCCAATCTGCTCAGGTAAGCCGGATATAGCCCATGTATTGCACTACGGCCGGTAGGGTTGGCATTACTGTATTTTTAGAAGCTTAGAAGTATATATAGTAAGTATATCGGGATTTACCATTGGAATTTTAAGTTACCCTACTGGGCACTGTACCTCCATCTACATACATATGCTCAAGCCTGTATTCCCCGATGGGGTAGGTAGAGGTGTTGTTATCACAACACCCACTTTTCACCGAATTTGATTAAGTGCCAACGTGACAGATGGTGAGTCTACCGCCGTCTCAGACACTATACATACGTCTTTGAATTACTTCTCAGAAATATGCAGGTTTCCTCACGATGTTTTCCTTCACCGTAAAGAACGTGGTGTGAAATCACTGTACATAAGTTTTTTAGAAAAACTCATTGGTACAGGCCCCGCTGGGATTCGAACTTGCGTCGCTTGCGTAGCAGGCGACTGCTCAAACCCCGAGGCCACCACGGCGGTACCTCCATCTAACGCTTCTTTATAGTGTAGTTTTGTATTCTTGCGGTGAGTAAGGCCTATCTATACTAATACTATAAAGAGGAAGGTCCCCAATGGGGTAAACAAGACAGAGATGTTATAACACACACATATACCTTTAACTTAAGCTGGTTTCGCACTCAAACACCAGCCCTACCATGACCTTTTATTGCCTTAGATTGACAATGATTATGAGATAGCTATATATGCCGTGTATAAGTTTGTCACTGTCATACAATAGAACTATAATGGCGATTAGAGCGTATGGTAAGGCCCCAGCTTTGCGGCCTGTAATATTTTACACTTATATTATAAAAAGGAAAGATTTGTATTTTTGTGTTAATTAATAAACTTCAAAACTAAAGCAATGTAACATAGAGATAATTTGGTCTTGCATAAACAACGAAACACAGATATAACATTTTAATTCTAGGATAGAGGCGACTGGGACCGCTAGCTTTATAATCAGACGAGTGGGACCACTAGTAATTTTAACCAAATATCTAACGTTTGAGCCTTGAAACCTTTCTGGTTTCAGGGGCAAAAAATGTATCTAGCTAGGTTTCTTTTATGGAAAACATCGTTTTGACCATGTTTTCACCCACTTAAAAACAGATGAAATATCATCACAATACGACAGAAAATTTCGCCGACATATGTCAAGTTATGGTAGCTCAAAGGTGAAGCTTCCAGCTTACTTACCCCCCCCCCCCCCCCCCCCCCCCGATTCGAGACTGATGTTCACCGGAAATTAACAAAAATTTATATCTCATTCCGAACTTCATTTGTTTCAATTGTTTATCCATAGCCGTGACAGCCCTAAATTCAGAAGATGGAATAATGTAAGCACACGTACATTTACAGGATTTGTTGAATAATAAATTACATTTGGTACTAAACACGGTGGCTCCAGTGCTAGTAAATGCTTTATCGAACATCTAGGTCCTACAGTTTGACTGTAAAAAGTCTGAGATGTACGCCTGTAAATAAAATTATCTAAGACAAGCTGTGCCCCGCGGTTTACCCTGCGCGGGTAACTTGAACGGGACTTAAAGCCCGCAGAGCCCTTCTTTTTTGTTTAAATAAAATTTAGCCTTAGTTACTCCTTGTAAGATTAGCTATCCGTCAGTGAAAATTAAAATAAAAAAACTTTTATATATTTACCGTATAGTTTTTCATTAGCTGATAGATTATCGTAATTTAGAGACCCCAACTCATTTGCCTTGGATATGTATCATATCACCATATATATAATATCATCACACTTAGACCCTTTCAGAGGTATTGTGTATTGTATGTTGTAAATCACGTGTACTCACTTTCATCGTTTTTCCGGTTCTCGTCAAACAAAAGGTAGTTTCGCCAATTTCTTTGCAACTCGAACTAACATTATATTCAAAGGTAATTGCGCCATCGTTTGACTCGACAGGGTCAATGAAAACAAGCTTATTCACGTGAAACAAAAATTCTTTGTGACAAAGTAACTTTGGTAACATGATTATGGAATATTGAAATTCAAAGACGAGGAAGAGAATTCTTAAAATTTTCTGTTTGTTCCGGCTAATCTCCGAAACGACTGGTCTGATTTTAACGAGACTCACTGGCATATAGCTAATGGTGCAAGGAGTAACTTAGGATAGTATTTAATTTAAAAAATATTAGATGTCCGCGGGCTGCCCATGAAATTAAGTGTACGCGGGTGATACCGCAGGGCATATCTAGTATATCAATAAAGTTTTCGGAGATGTATCGATTTTACTTTTTAATATTATTAAAAACATACATACATACACATGCTCACGCCTGTATTCCCCGAAGGGGTAGGCAGAGGTGTTGTTATCACAACACACACTTTTCACCGAATTTGACTAAGTGCCACGTGACAGATGCTGAGCCTATCGCCGTCTCAGACACTATACATGCGTCTTTGAATTACTTCTCAGAAATATGCAGGTTTCCTGACGATGTTTTCCTTCACAGTAAAGCACGTGGTGTGAAATCGCTGTTACAAATAAAAAGTCAAAATGAATCGATAAAAGGGTGTGAATACACCCACCGTAATCCGTCAAACAAACTATTGTATAGATAGAACAATTAAACGCAGAGACAATGCCTTCAATACTCCACAACTAGATCAAAATAATTGAACAATGGTTCGTCCCCGTTTCATTGTGAATAGATTTCATAATAAAACTGATTGTGTATTAGCATTTACGTGGAACCTATCTAGGGCTACCTATGTGGTTGGACAATGACCTAAGGTTCAAGCGAAATGAAGTAATATATACAGATAAATAAAATTGAAGTGTCTGTTCGTAATTCTAAAATAACAGTTATTCACTAAATGCATATATACATATGAAAGTATATACGGTACTAACCAAAAAAAAACAAATTTTCAAAAAAATCTCTGTCTGTCTGGCTGTTTGTTCCGGCTAATCTCGGAACCAGCTGGACCGATTTGAACGGGACTTTCACTGGTAGATAGCAAATATTTCCAGGAGTAACTTAGGCTATTTTTATTTAGTTCAGTATAAAAATTACAAACAAACATTTCAATTTTACATATGCTCACGCCTGTATTTCCCGAAGGGGTAGGCAGAGGTGTTGTCATCACAACACCCACTTTTCACCGAATTTGATTAAGTACCAACGTGACAGATGGTGAGTCTATCGCCGTCTCAGTTTCACATTTCAATATTATTTATTTATATAGATGTATAGATATAGATATCGCCGTGCCAAAAATGTGCGCTTAAAGACTTTAGACTCAGTATACAGCCTTTCCAAATGACAGTTAAGTAAATATGTTTGAAAAGTCGTCAGACAGACAGACACTTTACCCACAAGATAACTTATCCTTTATATCCCACAGTGATTACGTTTTCTTAAATCTCTGAATGTTCTCCTCATTTGACAAACAGACACGACGCTTTTTTCATTTATTATATTAATATGGATTAACTAAGTTATATGTCTGTGTTACGAAAGCCGGCAGACAACTTTTTACCTACAAGGTCTGTTTTATGCCAAAATGATTACGTTTTCTTGAATCTGTATAAATGATCGCATTTGACAAATAGCTTTTGACGATTAGATTTTTTAGCTTTCGGCGTTCAACTACAACATGTAAGTAAAAATCGTAACCTATTACAATAACAGACAAAATAGTTTTTTATGGATATAGTGATATATGAATATTATTTCATTACTGGCTGTGACCCGCGGTTTAATTTCATTAATAGGCCGCGGAACCCTAAAATTTTTTGAAAAATAAAAGTAGTCTATCTATTTACCAGTAAAAGTCCTATTAAAATCGATTAAGCCGTTTCAGAGATTAGCTGGAACAGACAGACAGACATAGAAAAAAAAATTGTTTGTTTATGTGAGTACCGTACATTTATATGTACGTAATTTCAAATGTATTAAGTGAAAAGCTGTTAATTTGAAATTACAAACAGACACTTCAAATCTATTTATATGTATATTTATTTATTTATTTTTTTTTTTTTTTTTTTTATTTAAATGTCTTTATTCGTAAACATACAGTTACAAACAACAGTTCAAATATGATCTTATTCATATTGCACGTTAAGTTGTGTCTATAAAATTGTTACCCAGGCTACAACGCCTTTATGAACTTTTAAACATCTAGGAATATATTAGCGTTATTTAGTGACATGATTCAATTAATACAAGCATGAATATACTTAGTATGACAGCCTTAGTGAGGCTGGCATAAAACAATGAGCATGGTAGGAAATATTTAACAGAGATACCTGGTCTACATTGGTTTACATTGTACTTGTTTAGTATTCAATACAGTATATACAACAGTTTTTAGTTAGGTATAGATAAATTCCAGTTGTTTGATTAACAAATTGAAGGTAAGGGTACTTATATAAAATATAACAAAATATAACAACTATTGAGGGTGCTAGCAAAATGTTGTATTGCGGCGGTCAGATGCGGCCGATCAGCTGATAAGAAAACCTTTGTTATGAGTACGGCTCATTAAGGAAATAGTGATGTGGCAATCGGTATCGATTGTACGTTCTAGAATAGCTTAGGTTAATAAGGCGGGATTTGCCTATGCCCGAGACAAGAATGTTCCGATGGGTTTTTTACTAAATAAAATTTACGTGATATTTTAAGAATGAAGTTTTTTATAAAGGGATATTTAATGCGTAAGTGTAATTTTTTTAAATTTGTTTTTAAAGGAGTGTTATATGATAGTTTAATGGCTTTATTTTGTACAACTTGTAATTTTTTCAACCCTTTTGTAAGGTTGATTCAACCCGATGTGGCTGATCGCATGTCATCTGACTTTCTTAACCCCTTTGACGAGGAAACTCTGTGATCTGGCCTAAACCAGTTGTCAGATTATTTAAGGCCTCCGACCTGAAACGATGATTAATTGGCAACCGGGACCGACGGCTTAACGTGCACTCAGATGCACTCAGAGACTCCCTAAGGTTAGGATTGCTTAACTTAGCTGACCGAATGATAAGCGGAATAGCAACTGTGCCACGAACTTATCCTTTCTAGTACTAAGTCTAGTCAAATAAATATATTTTTGTAATAATCTGAAATGAAGCAATGAGAATGAAAGCGTGACGTCATCGATTCTAAATATCCTCACAGGATAATCACGAAATCCTTCTCGGAGATTTTATACGGGCGTCGATTGATCCTATCTTGCAAATTAATGTCATCATTTCTTTATATCGGATCCAAGTTTTTACGTCATTAATTTCATGAAAGATACTTTTTTGAAGAAGAGAATTCAATTGTATTTAAAGTACTGTTATTAATAAATAGAACCTGGAAGCTTTACTCTTTTTCTTTGGACATTTTCTAAAAAATCAAACTTAGATCGATTTATCGCCCCCGAATACCCCTGCACACTAAACATCATGAAAATCGTTCAAGCCGTTTCTGAAATTCCGATAATACATATACACACACACACATGATACCAAAAAGGCTGGCAGTACTACGCTTAATAGCAAGAGCCAATTCTCTGAATGAAAATGCCCCAGCCCGCTTGTCACGAGACACTTCTACCAGACGACGTGCAACCTCTTTAAAACAAGATACGTCCATGGGCCCCAGATTTATAACCGGTAAATCAACAAGCAATACAGATAAATATAATTTAAGAGTCCGTTTATAATTCCAAAACATCATTTCACTAAATGCATATGAAGATATATTTATGGTACTATCGAAAAAAAAATATTATGTTTCGTCCGTTTGTTCCGGCTAATATCCAATACGGCTGGGCCGAATTTAACGTGACTTTCACTGGTAGATAGCTTATTTTACATGGAATAACTTTAAAAAATGTTTCGTGGGTTACCCATGAAATTAATTCTACACGGGTAAAACTGCAGGGCACGGCAAGTATTACATATCACTGACAATGTTCATAGTACCACCACACGTATTTCTAAGTTGGCAAACAAGTTATAGTCCGCCTGATGGTAAGCGGCTACTGCAGTCTATGGATGCCTATAGCTCCAAGGATTATTCGCGTGTTCCTTACTTATATTACAAAAGAAAACGCTAACATAATGACAACTATTGATAGTACAGCGACTCTACTACTCCCCTTGATGGAGCTCTGGCGACCGTATTCACCGTAGAAATACAGTACAAAGGCATAATTATCAAATAATGATAATAATAATAAAAAGCGGCAGCATTATCATCATTAAGCTTCCTGGCCTTATCCCAAACATTATATGTCGATGTAGCTGATCGCTTTTATACGAAGCGACTGACATCTGACCTTCGCAACCCCTTTAACGAGGAAAACCAGTGGTCAGACTATTTTTTAGGCCTCCTACCGACCTGTAACGATTGCCAAAGATGATAAATTGGCAATCGAGACCGACGGCTTAACGTGCTCTCCGAGGCACGGAGGGAACTCGGGCGGTCTCCCATCCAATTACTCTCTAGGGTCAGGGTTGCTTGACTTCGCTGATCGAATGATATGCGCAATAGCAACTGTGCCACAAGCTTCTCTCCAAAGGCATCATATTCGGTGGAGTTACACTCGCTAGTCGGTCAGCCAAATATCGAACGGGAGATCCCATTACGCCCCGTCTCTCTTTAGATCTATCTATACATCTATACAGATAAAGAAAATTGAAGTTTCTGTTTGTAATTCCAAAATAACAGCTTTTTACTAAATACATTTGAAATTTAAATTCCGTGTTTTATTTATAATTTTTATTTTTATTATATTTTTCTTTTTCATTGTTAGCAATAAGTTACTCAAATGTTACGTTAATAATGTTATATTTCATGTAAATAATTTTTTGAAAGGACGTACATATAAATGCACGGTACTCACATAAAAATTTATAAAAAAAAAAACTCTGTCTGTCTGTCTGTTGGTTGCAGCTGAAAGGTTCCGTGAAATAAAGTCAACGCGTTTGAAACTACTAGTTAATTTATAATAATACAGTACTTGTTACATTTAGAGGTTTAAAAGGTGCAGAGGTCACGCTTGCCATTTTTAATAAAAAAACAACCACTGGAGACCATTACGGGTGTTGTACAAAATTAACTTCGCCTGTATACACAGTAACAGCAGTGTACCTTTTGCTGGGGTCAGCAGAGTTTCATTTATTTACAGCTGGCTTACATTTCTTTTGGTAAAATGGATATATGATACAAAATTCACACAAGATGAAAAAATTTAAGCCAGCCAATTCGGCTGTCTGCAAATTTTTGCCCACCCTGTG
Organism: Watsonalla binaria; assembly: GCA_929442735.1. Lineage (NCBI taxonomy): Eukaryota > Metazoa > Arthropoda > Insecta > Lepidoptera > Drepanidae > Watsonalla > Watsonalla binaria. The sequence goes on from OV838932.1 coordinate 9,455,230, forward strand.
AATGATTTATATTACACATAAGAAATAAATATTGTATTTTCTGATTTTAGGTTTTTTAAAATTTGGAATATTGACATCATTTTTCATTTACTAAAAGATTTTTAAAAATGAAAAATATCATTTTTCAAACGTACTACTACAAGATCAATTACAAGTACAATGAAATTCCTTACATATCATCAGCAAGGGAGCTTGATAAAAATCACAATATAATTATATAATTAAAATCACTATACAATTATTTAATTACAATTAATAATTTAATTAAAACTAACCTGAAAATTGAAGAGGTCATCATTTGTTGTTTCAGCAAATTACAGAGCGCCGGCACAAGATCATAGTAATTGTACCCCGAACTTACACGTAACCTTACACGTAAAATACACAAAATACACACACTTTACACCGTGTATGTATACAACATAGCCTAGTACACAGCACTATAAGTCAAAACTACAATATTCGATTGGTTAAGAGATCGACTACGCTAGCTCAATTTGCAGCGGACATGGCTCCGCCGTAGTGTTCGTACCGGCTTGCGTAGCGCGACTGACGGACCCGCTACGCAGACCGCGCACGCTCCGAGTTTACGTGGTTACCGAAAAGTTAATCTTGTAAATAGCAAGAAAAAGTTACACGAAACATTTCGCTAGAATTGGAATATCAACGGGTGTGGTTTAACATAAACTTTCACTTTACGACTGATGTTGGCAGTAAATTTTCAGTTCCGTGTTGTTGATGATTTTTTGATGTGAGTTTTTACGATTTTCGTTTGTTTTTCGAATGAACGATCCGATCCTAAACTAACAACTAAACGAATTAGAAAATCGTTGAAATTTGTATCACAACAGTCCGAGAGATGCATGAATGTGGATGAAATTAGTATGTAAGAATCGTAGCATTTGGCAAACGGTGGTCTCTGCCTACCCCCATGGGATACAGACATGAGCAGGGGCGTGCATTGGATTTTCAGAGGGGTCACATAAAAAATAAGTAGTCAAAGTAGAGTAGGTAGATAGGCTTATTACATACCAATATCTCGCGTAGGTTTTGGTATAGACACTGACACAAACACACACACACTACACAAGTGTTAGTCATCATAAATGGTAAGCATTGCTTATCTGCTTGTATGGAATGCATATGTATGTATGTACAACAGTCCGAGGTAAATAATACCCGCCTACGACTATGTAGGTATGTGTAGGTTGCAAATTTCAATCATTTTCAGCGCAACGGGTATTACCGCAGTATTTTGAATGTGGTCGCACACAAGCTCAGTGTAGTGATTTTACACCAATTGTTTGAGCATGTACGTGAAAGACGTGCACAGGTTTCTCTAATATGAGTAGCATATTAAAGAAAAATATATTCTGTCTAAGCGTCTATTCAAAAATGTTAACAAACCTGGGACAGCGATTGACTCACCATCTGTCACATTAACACCGAATGCAAAATACAAAATTCAAAATCTCTTTATTTGATTAGACTTCTTACAAAGTACTTTCAAATCGTCAGAAGGACACAAAATACATTATACATGATTATAAATGTTACCACCGGGTTCGGAAGGTTGTTGCGAAGAACCCGGCAAGAAACTCAACAATTACTCTTTTAATAAAAATAAACATTATACAATGTTATTGGTTACAGTATTTATATCTCATGAATATAAGCCCATGGACAGTTCAAATGCTCAATTGTCAAATATAATAACTAAAATATTACAAATATTTGTGAGCATGGCAACATGATTAGTCTCATGTGATAGGCAGGGACGTGCATTGGATTTTCAGTTAGGTTAGTATAAACAATAAGTAGGTTAATTATATTTTTAATTAGAGCCGTGGTGGCCTTGAAGTTTGCAAGCGACGTAAGCTCGAATCCCAGCGGAGCCTGTACCAATGAGTTTTTCTAAAAAAAACTTATGTACAGTGATTTTACACCACGTGTTTTATGGTGAAGGAAAACATCGTGAGGAAACCTGCCTATTTCTGAGAAGTAATTCAATGACGTATGTATAGTGCCTGAGACGGCGATGGGCTCAACATCTGTCACGTTGGCACTTAATCATCTTCGGTGAAAAGTGGGTGTTGTCATTACAACACCTCTGCCTACCCCTTTGGGGAATACAGGCGTGAGCATATGTATGTATGTACGTGTGTATAGATATAGATATCTTGAAGAATCCCACAATGTACGCAGTAATGTGTAGTAATGTTACATTCGAACGTTAATCATGTTTTTCACGTGTAGTTGAGTCCCAGCCTTGAACGAAGCCTCTCTTGAATTATGTTGGTTGCCTCGCAAATGTGTTCTGGGTTGTGGTGTTATTGCGAAATATCATTCCTTGGTTACTTGATGGGTTAATTATACAGATGGAATAATGCTTTGATACTCAGGCCGGGATTGTGGTACCTTAAAAATACAAATAAAATTGTTTCCCTAAAGGGGTAAGCAGATGTGTTGTAACAACAACACCCACATTTCACCGAATATGATTAAGTGCCAACGTGACAGAGGGTGAGTCCATCGCCATCTCAGGCACTATAGATACGTTATTGAATTACTTCTTAGACATAATATGCAGGTTCCTCAAGATATTTTTCTTCATCGTAAATCTCTTGGTGTGAAATTACTGTACCTAATCTTTATCTACACATAATTATATACATAAATAAAATTGAATTGTCTGTTTGTAATTCCAAATTAATATATTTTCACTGAATGTATATGATATATACGGCACTTGATATAAAAAACCAGTATTTATTTATTTTTTTCTTTGTTTTTCTGTCTGTCTATCTGTTTGTCTTAGAAACGGCAGGACTGATTTTAACGGGGCTCCACTGTCAGATATCTGATGTTAAAAGGAGTAACTAAGGTAACATTTTAGTTAAAAAAATAGGTAATACGGTGAAGGAAAACATCGCGAGGAAACCTGCATATATCTGACAAGTAATTCAATGATGTATGTAAAGTGTCTGAGACGGCGATAGACTCATCATCTGTCACTTTGGCACTTAATCTTCTTCGGTGAAAAGTGGGTGTTGTGATTACAACACCTCTGCCTACCCCTTCGGGGAATACAGGCGTGAGCATGCGTATGTATGTATGTAAAAAAATAGGGTTTCGAAATTTTCTTTGGTGAAATCGCGAGGCTCAGCTAGTTTTAGTAAAACTCATTAGAACAGGCCGCAGGCAGGCGTAGAGTTTTAACTTCCGTTTCATATAACATTAAATAGCTGATGAATAGCATGAATTTCATTCGGCTTCTCACATGACTTCACATATTGGCTTAGAGCCAGGGATAAAAGCATTTTTTGTATACAATCAGGAAACCTTAACGACTTTAGGTATTAGGTAACGGTATTGCCAAGGGCGTTTTTATCATCCCATCTTGAAGGCGGGTGTTTTTTGTATCTAACCGTAAAGCTGATTACAAACCTTTATCTTGGAATCATTAAGCAACGTAACAGATAAGCATTTGGTAGATACATACATACATACATATGCTCACGCCTGTATCCCATAGGGGTAGGCAGAGACCACCGTTTGCCACATGCTACGACCCTTACATACTTCTTTCGCTTAATCCACATTCATGCAAGATTATAAATGTTACCACCGGTTTCGGAAGGTAGCTTTTGTTGAGAAGAACCCGGCTAGAAACCTACAATTACTCTTTTAAAAAAATATATATATTATACAATGTTTTTGGTTCAAAGTAGTTCTTCCTTGGACGCCCTCTACCGACACTTCCGGTCAGCTTTGTATATTAGTATAGAATAACACTACCATAGCCTAATTGAGTCTGAATCATTTGAAATCGGTCCGAAGTCTACTTTATAAAACTCAATAGGCTTATCATTACTCGCATTAAAATGGTACTTATTTATTCAGTACCTAATCTTTACGCATGTTAAAAAAAATATTTGCGGTTCATTTACATAGGATTAGCCGTTATTTTTGGGACATTTTACGGACAAAATACATTCATATAACGTTGGTAGGAACGTTTGTGAGTTTTTTATTTATCAACTAGCTGTGCTCCGCGGTTTCACTCGCGGCGATGTAGTTTCATACTTTATTTCGCGGTATTCTAATATTTATTTGTAAGTAAAAGTACTTGGCCTTAGTTACTTCTTGAAACATCAGCTATCTACCAGTTAAAGTCAGTCCAGCCGTTTGAGAGATGAGTCGGAACAAATAGACAGAGAGACAGATAGACATAGGAAAAAAACAAGAAAAATTTGCTTTTATATCGGTACCCTATATACTTTCATATGGATTAGGTGAAAAGCTATTAATTTGGAACTTACATACTGCATATACTCACGCCTGTATTCCCCGAAGGGGTAGGCAGAGGTGCTGTAATCACAACACCCACTTTTCACCGAAGATGATTAAGTGCCAACGGGACAGATGGTGAGTCTATGGCCGTCTCAAGCACTATACATACGTCTTTGAATTACTTCTCAAACATATGCTGGTTTCCTCACGATGTTTTCCTTCACCGTAAAGCACGTGGTGTGAAATCACTGAACATAAGTTATTTCGAAAAACTCATTGGTACAGGTCCCCGCTGGGATTCGAACTTGCGTCGCTTGCGTAGCAGGCGACTGCTCAAACCCCGAGGCCACTACGGCTCTTATTTTTAATTTTTAAGGAAGTTTTTTTTTTTACGATATGGTCTCTCGCAGTTGGTAGGGGGGAGTTACCTCCACTGCTTAACCGGACTAAAGGGCGAGACCCAAGGGCCTCCAGCCGAGCTTTAACTTAAAAACTAAGCAACACAGCTAAGGGCACCCCGGTGCGTGGCTCGGACCTCGGCTTAGGGCGTTGCTGGGGGACGAGCTAGGGAGCTGGATCTGAGTGGTATTCTTTAGGGACATGTTTAAGGCTAGTGGCTCGGCGCGCGCCGGCCCTAGCAGTGGACGGGGGGATTTTAAGGAAGGAAAATTTATCTGCTATATACAATACGGAAATAGACTTTCAACAGCGCGATCTAGAAATATATAACGCCATCTTGTGGAAAATAGCTAAACTATCTTGGTGAAAGGTATTCTATATTTAGCAAAGTTTTTAATTTACGTAATTAAATTCAAAATAATATTTTGCCTTGCGTTCAAAATCAACACAAGCCTTGAATATTTAAGCTATTTAAGCGAAACAGCAAACTAGGCATCTCTTATGAATGAATAAGCAATAAAATTAGGCAAAACTCCAAGATGTTTCAATAAAACATACAAGCGAGCATCATGTTGGACATGCCTTATCTCTTGGCTGTATTCCTTGCACTTCCCCGGAACACATACGTCGCTATTTCAGACAGATATGATATGTTACCCTTCGCGTTTATACACACTGTTGGGAAAAATGGACGATGTTATCTTAATATGGAGATTTGTGACTTTTTTACTAACATCTACTCTGTTATAAAACTGTTACAGAGGTGTATATATTGAAGATATTTAGATATTTAGAAAATATGCTCATGCCATCCCAAAAGAGTCTCAGAAAGTGTAAGCAGGGGTGTTGTAACAACATCACCCACATTTCACCGAATATGATAAAGTGACATCGCAACAGCAGGTTTCCATACTATATTTTCCTTCACTGTAGAGAACTAATTGGTGCGGGCAGCTGGGATGTGAACTGACGTCGCTTGTGTAACAGGTGACTGATCAAACCCTAAGGCCACCACGGCTCTTACATTCAGAAGAACGAAAGCTACAATGAAAGTATAGATACTTTATGTACACACCAAACGAGTCAGTTTTTTGTGAAAGTTGAGCAGTTGTCAAATACTTTGTATAACATTTAATTTAACTGCCGCATGGCAATAGACTGAATTTATGATAACTTAAACGCTTTAGTTCAGATGCTAGCAACATATCTGAATAATCTTTAGTTTTAAATAATTTCAGACTTAATAATTTTTTAGTAACATGAAACAAAGAATGGCGGTAAATAAACTTAATATTTATAGATACTTCAGCAGAAACAGTTGAAGTTTAGCTTTGCTAGATTTTTAAAGAAAGCGGGTCGCTATTCTGTTAGATCTTTAATAAATAAAAAATGTATATAATAAAAAACGAATAGGCAATGACATTTTCTATACGTCCGTGTGTCGTAAGAAATCTACGAGCCTCAGCTATCGTAAAACCCCGGCTTGGCCAACCGTCATCTCGCAGGCTTTGAGCAAAAACCACTTCTTTACCTAAACCAAGATTTATTGGTGCAATCCACTTTATAAATATTTATTCCTTTCAACTCAAACTTACAATCAAAAATCCACCTTATGCTTATGATGTACGAATTAATTTTGAACACGAATAAATGCTAGGCATTGAAATCATTGAAATGTCCCAAGTATTTTGATTGTGAAATACCTGTCGCAAGTTATGCAATTCTGACCTTTATTAAAAGTCTATTGAGTTTTAAATTCTTTGAAGCTCACTGGTTTTGTTATGGTAGGAATTCGAATTGTTTATTATAAGGTATTATTAGGTAAAGTGAACACGGTTGGTTGGGATTCATTCGGAATATTTTATGCATGTCTTTGTAAGGGCAGTTATTTTGAGAATTATCGGTTCGATTTTGATTGTAATCGCTATAGCTATAATATATAATATGCATTTTACAAAGTATGAATAAAAACGATGTTGTTTAGAATTTTTTTTTAAATACTTAGAGATTAGGAAGAAACGGACAGAAAGGCTGAGATTTTTTTTGTATGTAAGTACCTACACCCTTTTATATGCATATAGTGAAAAGCTGTTAATTTGGAATGAAATTGAAGTGTATTTTGTAAGAAGAAGAGCCGTGGTGGCCTTGAGGCTTGATCAGTCGCGTGCTACGCACGTGCTACGCACGCGACCCAAATTCGACTCCCAGCGGGGCCTGTACCAATGAGTTTTTCTAAAAAACTTATGTACAGTGATTTCACACCACGTGCTTTATGGTGAAGGAAAACATCGTGAGGAAGCCTGCATATTTCTGAGAAGTCATTCAATGACGTATGTAATGTATCTGTGACGGTGATGGATTCACCAACTGTCACGTTGGCACTTAATCATCTTCGGTGAAAAGTGGGTGTTGTTGTTACGACATCTGCTTACCCCTTCAGGGACCCTATGAAGGCGTGAGTATGTAAAAGAGTGACATCGCCAACAAAGGACCAGTAAAGCCGTTGTTCTCTGTAAATTTGATCTGTCGCTGTGTCCTTGGCATTCCCTTTTCATTATTATTCCTTGGGGAACATTCGTGCCGGGTATAAAACGTAGGGTCAAATTGCCTAATACGTTACCCTGACACATGTCTTTATGTGTGTGTTTGTACTTCTCTTTATTGTATACCACTTGAGACTTGAGGGGTTGTGTATGAAAAGTGGCAAAATGGAGCGGGCTCCGTACCATTCTACAGTATGTTTATTTTTTTAAACTGGGCTGTATTAGGCATCAGGAGAATTATATGCTTTATTATATTGAAAAATAAAGGAGTGTCTCAACTCCTTTTTTTTAAGTCGGTTAAAAAAAATGTTTTTTTTTAATGGGTCTTTTTTCGTTAAATCATAATGAAAAATACGTAACTCATTAATACATTTTTTTTAGTTATTTTTAATGATATTGAGAATAAAAATAGTAAAAATTACGTCGGGAGAATTTTTTAACCATTATATTAAATATTATATTTATAAAATCATGGACGTCTTGAATGGAAATAAGCCAGTTTTTTCACGATGTGTCACTTCACCGCACAACTCTTCTGAGTTTGTAAAACATTCATTGCTATAAATGAGGTTTGACTCACAACACGAAAGTAATAATCATTGTTTCGTATAATACTTTACTACTTCTACGGAGCAAATGGATTCCATAAATTTAGGATTCAATAGCACCGCTGGCATTCCCATTATTATGAAAAATAATGGCGGCGCGTTATAATATATGACTTGTCATAAAGTTCGGCCGGAATTATTACAAATAACTTTATAGTGGATGTTTATTAAGGATGTGTAACTTAATTAAGTGCTGGCGATATAAGTTAAACGACACTATTAACTGTAACTGGTGGTTTGTTACGTGAGATGAAATATACTGACAAGGTTGAGTTTCTTGCCAGTTCTTCTCAGAAGGCTAGTGCTCAAATCGGTGGTTATTTCTCGACGTTTATTGGTGCCTTACCAGGGTCTAAGCTGAATAAATGATTTTCATTTTCAGAAATTAGTTTGTAACATATAATTTACTCCAATGCTTACTGCCTGAGACGGCCATGGACTCACCATCTATTACGTTAGCATTTAATCATCTTCGGAAAATAAATCGCTAACACTTCAGTGGCCCTTCTGGGATAGCGTGAACATATTTATCTAATATTTTTTATACATGTATCTATACAGATAAATAAAATTGAAGTGTCTGTTTGTAATTCCAAAATTACACCTGTTGACTCAATGTATATGGAAGCATATAAGGTACAGTAATGAAAAAAAAAAACAATTTTAATTTTATTTATTTCGCTGTGTGTTTGTTCTGGATAATCTCCGAAACGACTGAGCTGATTTGTACTGGCGGATAGTTAATGTTACAAGGAGTAACTTTTAATATTTATTTATGTACAGTGATTTCACACCACGTGCTTTACGGCGAAGGAAAACATCGTGAGGAAACCTGCATATTTCTGAGAAGTAATTCAAAGACGTAATGTATAATGCCTGAGATGGCGATAGACTCACCATCTGTCACGTTGGCACTTAATCAAATTCGGTGAAAAGTGGGTGTTGTGATACAAAACCTCTGCCTACGCCTTCGGGGAATACAGGCGTGAGCATATGTATGCATGTATATGCAACATATATATAAGATTGACCTTAATATCCAGTTCAAAGAGGCCATAGTCAGCAATATCTAGATATGTAGCGGGTGTAGATTTATTCGCAAAGGGCATCGCACACTCGGATGTGAAAGAGCTATGTCCCAGCAATCTCCTATAACACGGAACTACAGAAGCATCCCGTGATTCTGGTGACAATAGTGCCGCTGACAGTTTGGTGCAAGTGTAGAAGCTTTTGCGTGTTAACTATTACTAGGTAAAACCTGGTAGATCAGTACCCCTATCACGGGTTTGCCACCGTTTTCGTAATCTATACTCGCTAGCGTCACTCGCAATATTTGTATGAGATATTTTAGTTCTTCACGTCACCGCTGGGAGTCGCTGCACAATTTCTCATACTAATATTCGGCGGAGACGCTAGCGAGTATTAATTATGAAAACGGTGGCAAACCTGTGAAAGTTTAGTTTTTTGTGAGATAAGTACCCCTGTACTTATCTCACAAAAAACTAAACTTTTCCAAAAAAAAAAAACTTGACGTTTTCTCATAATTCTCATTTTCTCCTTTGGACCCGAAACGGGGTATAGCTTAATTTCGTTATCACGCGATAGGCTGGTAGCCTCCCGTCCGAGCTATCGTAACTTGACGGATGTCGGCGAAATTAATTTTCGTATTGTAATGATATTGTAGCATGTGGCAAACGGTGGTCTCTGCCTACCCCCGTGGGATATAGGCGTGAGCATATGTATGTATGTAGTAATTGTTGAGTTCCTTGTCGGGTTCTTCTTAGTACAATAACCTTCAGAATCCGGCGGTAATTCTGATAATTGGTTGACCAAAAGGGAAAAAAAACAAAGAAGAATTCCGGTGAACGTCAGTCTCGAACCGGGTACTCTAGTTTCCTTATCGCCCCGTAAGCTAGAAGCCTCACGTTTGAGCTACTATAACTTGACAGATGTTGGCGAAATTTGCTGTCGTATTGTAATGATATATTTTATGAGTTTTTCAGTGCCTGAAAACATTTTTAGTCTCTGAAACCGCCTATATGCAAAATTTCATGAAAATCGTTGGAACCGTTTCCGAGATACAGATTCTATATATATACAAGAATTGCTCGTTTAAAGATATAATATTTACCTTGTCATTTTGACAAGTGAATGTAGTTTGTTAGATGTAGCTGCTGTTCAGCAGGAGTGCCTCAAGCACCGGAAATATGCTTGCATTGGTCAAGGATACATATTTTCTGCGTTTGCGGTTGAAATTCTGGGTCCAGATGCTCATCAACTTTTCAAAGAGGTTGCACGTCGTCTGGTAGAAGCTTCTCGTGACGCTGGGGCTTTTCTCGCTCAGAGAATCAGCATTGCTATTCAACGTGGCAATGCTGCCAGCCTTCTTGGCACGATCCCGAGAGACACCGATTTGGGCCAAGTTTTCTTGTAATTAGTTTTTAGTATTCCTTGTAGTAGTAGTTCCTTGTATATTATCAAGTTAAATCTTTGCTAGATGGCTTATAAGATATTTTGAATTTGAATAACTATAAATAATCACTTGATGTTTTATAATGTGACTAGCGGTGTCTATCGGTTTCATCTACTTTGACAACATTTCGCGTTAACATTTTTTTTCTTTATATAGCTTAAGTTACTCCTTGTCCCGTCTGCTTTGGTCCAGGCGACTTTTTTTGAAATTACAAATATTTTTATCAGGGGCCTACTACCATCATCGGTTTAAGCAAAACTTCTTAACCTTGACGTCTCATTTTGTGATAGAAAAATTAAACGTCAAAGCTCAGAAGTTCTGCTTAGACGATGATAGTTGTAAAGCATACAAACTTGTTTATGTTTTGCATATAAGTAAATTTTAATTCGAATGTTTTGTTTGGAATAAGTTTTATTTTTTACTTTTGTACAATGTGACACTTTTCGTATTTCGTAAAGCTGTTTTATCTCCTCTCCTCTTCTATAACTAAAAAAACCTATAGTTCCTTTCACCCTCTATAGTATTCTTCTTCTTCTTAAGGTGCCTCTCCGATTAACGAAGGCAGACGATTTGGAGTATTCCTCTCTATTTCTAGCGAGACGAAAGAGTTCGGCTGCACTCGCTATCCCCGTTCTCTCCCGGATGTTACGCAACCAAGATTTTTTCTCCGACCAACACGTCTTCTGCCCGCGATTTTTCCCATCATAATTAGTTGTAACTCGTACCTATCATGTCTCAATACATCTTCTAGCTAGGCAACTTTTCTTTGTTTGATGGTCTGCAAAAGTTCACGTTTCTGCTTTACTCGTCGAAGAATTTCAATATATTGGTTACATTTTGAGTCCAGCTAATAGCAAGCATCCGCCTGTATGCCCACATTTCAAACGCCTCTACACGTTTCACATTAGTGCTATATTTAATCGCCAAGTCGTGTACATTAGACAGTACATCCAGCAAAAATACTAGACGGCTTTATTTCCGACATGCCGTAAAAAGGCAGAGCGCCGAAAGCCCGGAATTTGTCCGCGGTGTGTTTATGTCTCACTTTCTTGGTTGGGGGTGACATTACACGACGGGGATGTACTCTTGATTAACTTTGACACATCCAGAATCTATACATATATATCTATATATATAAAAGTAAGTCGTGTTAGTTACACTATTTATAACTCAAGAACGGCTGAACCGAATTGGCTAAAAATTGGCGGTGAGGTAGCTTAGTACCAGAAGAAGGACATAGGATATCACGAAAAATCTATACATACAGACAAATAAAAATGAAGTGTCTGTTTTTAATTTGTAATTAACAGTTTTTCACTTAATGCATATGAAAGTTTACATACATAAAAGTACAAATTTTGAACATTTTCTCTGTCTGTCTGTTTGTTTGTACCGGGTAAACTCTGTAACATCTGGACACATTTCTACGGGACTCACTGACAGGCAGTTGAAGTAACTTAAAAACACTTCTGTCTACCCCTTCTAGGAATAGAGGGGAGAGGAAATATTGATTCGCGAGTCACACTCTAGTAGATAAATAAAATTGAAGTGTCTGTTGTTAATTTCAAATTAAAAGCTTTTCACTAAATGCATTTATGAAAGTATATACGGTACTCACAAAAAACCCATTTTTTTTTCTCTGTCTGTCTATTTGATCCGTCTAATCTCTAAAACGGCTAAACCGAGTTTATGAGGACTTTCACTGGCAGGTAGCTGATGTTTCATGGAGTAACTTAGACTACTTTTATTAATTAAAAATATTAGGGTTCCGCGAAATTAAACATGAAACTAAATCGACGCGGGGCACAGCTTTTAATTTAAATTTGATATGGTATGAGATTTAAATTGACCCAATTCACGAATAACAGAAACGTTGTATTACCGTGGGTGTACCGGTATCTTAGCTGCAATCAATATGTAACGGTATTATATAAACGATAGGGTAAATATTCCGTTGGGCCATGATTTATTAAAGGCAAATTGTGGCGTGGTAATAGCCGGAAGATACGTCGTTACCTCGGCTTCTCGGTGGATAGGTGGATGGTGTCTCTTGGATGTGGTATTTGGAAACAAACATTAGTCCTTCGGGGAGTAAGGTCACCTGGGGGCCAACTATGATCGTTTAAGCAGCGCGTATTAAGAACTTCTTAGCTTTGATGTTTAATTTTACGATACAAAAATGATACATCAAAGCTCAGAAGTTGTTAATACGCTCTGCTTAAGCCGATGATGGTAGGCCCCAAGTACTTCATAACGGGGAGAGTAGGATTCAAGTCGCTGTGCTAGTAATAATTGACATTTTGTTAGCTTTAGTAATTTTTATTATTTTTAAGGTAGACAATGCGTGAGTGGTATATGTTGTTCAAACATTTATGAGCTGCAACAGTCGCTTACTTTCAATCACACTACTCTTGTTGAAAATAAATAAAGATAAGAATTTTAAGAGTGATAGAGAATAAAGGATGAATAAGAAAAAAAGACTGAGGAGAAGCTACATGGACCAACTTAAGAAGAAAGAGGGTGTAGATGTTCAGGATTGTACACTAGAGAGGCAAGAGTGGCCATTGCTCCACCGACAAGAGCAAAGCTCTTTAATTAAAGAAGCAGAAGAGCATAACGGAATCTTACGTTGGATGTGGACCTGCCAGACTGGAGGTCCTGGCAGAAGATCGCAGACAAATAATACAACTTTGAGAAGTGCTGTTCTGGGAGGCGTTAGGTATCTAGATTTCCCAGGAAGGGGGCAGGGACTGAATTCTCAACATGGTACGACGGGGTCTTTTTAATTTTCAGTATTATGGCACAGCGATTCATTAGATTTAGTATTTTATCTTATCACAACAATTTAATAGTAGAATTATTTTTTGTCTCGAAGTAACATACTTTTCATTTTTAATCCTACGCGGGTAAAGCCGCGCGGCACGGCTACCAATAAACATACCTTCTCCATTGTAAGTAAATCTCAGTTTCCGGGAGTGTCGGCTGAATCGCTGTCGGTAGAAGCCTTGTTTACGGCGCGGCACCAATTTCACCTAATAATTCCTGCATATAGATGAGGCCGCCGTTTTGATAATAATTATTGTATTACCCAACTAAATACTTACCGCAGATTCGTGAGCGGTTACCTTTATCAAGTTTTGCAACCTAAGCTAATTTTCAAACTAGAGTTTGGAACGCGGCTTTCTTCGCGTGGTATTCTATAGAGCATAGTTCACCCTAAATACCATTCTCAATGTAGCTGCAACATTTTTAATAATCGGATGAGTAGTTTGGATAATCACGTTCTCTTAAATGATCATGATAGTAAATTACCAAATTTTAAGAGATATGTGTGAAATTAAGGGACTGGTGTCAACTAATAAAACGTTTATTGTACATACATACATATGCTCACGCCTGTATTCCCCGAAAGGGTAGGCAGAGGTATTGTAATCACAGCACCCATTTTTCACCGAAGATGATTAAGTACCAACGTGACAGATGGTGAGTCCATCGCCGTCTCAGACATTTTATATACGTCATTGAATTACTTCTCAGAAATATGCAGGTATGCCCCGCTGGGATTCGAACTTGCGTCGCTTGCGTAGCAAGCGACTGCTCAAACCTCAAGGCCACCACGGCTCTTACGTTTATTGTTGTACAATATTATAGTACTTTGAACACGTAAGTTGGAGTTGCAGAAAGATATTGCATGCACAGTCTTAGCGGTCACGGCCCTTGACACGTCGAAAATCTCTCGTTATCTATCTAAAGGTAGACAATATTTCTTAAAACGTAGAGTATTTCCACAGATACTACTACTCTATATCAATCAATCGACATTGACACATAATGTATTCAACACCCACATTTCACCGAAGATGATTAAGTGTCAACGTGACAGACGGTGATTCTATCGCCGTCTTAGGCACTATACATACGTCTTTAAATTACTTCTCAGACATATGCCGGTTTCCTCACGATGCTTCCTTCACCGTTATGCACGTGACTCTACTGTACTTACATAAGTTTTTAAAGTCAAAGTCAAAATATCTTTATTCGATTAGAATTTCTACAAAGTACTTTCAAATCGTCAGGATGACATTATTATACAAGATTATACATGCTACCGCCAGGTTCGGAAGGTTGCTTTTACTCAGAAGAATCTGGCAAGAAACTTTTCTTTATATTATACAATTTCAAGAGTACGAAATAAATCGCTTAAGAAACATAAGCTCACGGACACAGTTCCAATGCACAAATGTCGATAAAATTAACATAATTAAAAATCTAGTAGTTCTACTTATATCTAAATGCGTAGCTTGAGATGTCCAGCATCCACAAGCAGCACCTGTTCACAGGTATGACGCGAATGCCAGCCATTGACCTCCTCAACAATCATAGAGGGAAGTGGACAACCCGTTATCCAGACGCCGCCGCAAGCAAGGGCATTTTAGTGAGCATGACGTTTTAATAAAATGATGTAGCAATCGTAACACTTGACTAAATTTATCGCTTTATAATCATTTGCTTGTCAACAATGTCAACGAGAGACATAAAGATGTACATTCAGTAAATAAAACCTTTTACGATACTATTCATTTAGTCTCCTCGTTTGAATTCACAGCAGCATCTCGCATTTTATAAGCTGTAAAAATGTAATTTACACATCTGTGAAGTCAATCATACTACGTCGTAAAGACCCTTCTTTACAAATACACCCATAAATACACCTACATCTATACAGAAAAATATAATTTAATTGACCGTTTGTCATTTCAAATTAACAGGTTTTCACTAAATTCATATGAAAGTATGTATTTACGGTAGTGAGATAAAAATACATTTTAAAAAATCTTTACTGGCAGATAGCTGATGTTACGAGGCCTGCGGCTTCACCCGCACTTAGTTTCGTGCTTTGACTCACGGAACCCAAATTTTTGCTGTAGTAAAAGTAGCCTTAGTTACTTCTTGTAAAATTAGCTATCTACCAGTGAAAGTGCGGCTGAAATCGGCCCAGCCGTTTCGGACATTAGCCGGAACAAATATTGAGCTTGGTTTATGCTATGTACTTTCATGTGCGTTTAGTATAACGTTTTTATATTGGAATTACAAACAGACACTTCAATTTTATTTATCTGTATAGATGTTTAGACTATCTGTGCCCCGCGGGTTTACCAGCTTGGACATAATAATAGTTTCAAATTCGATTGCACGCGTGACACAGAGCTTACGATAGCGGCGCAGTGTTGTGCACACAATGGAATTTGTGCTTTACCCTTAGCGTAGCATCGTAATCGGGGTACCGGTCATCATTCTCGTCATACTTGTGAACAGGTGCTGCTAGTGGGAGCTGGTCATCTCAAGCTATACAATTATTCGTAGTACTTAATTTTAGTTTTTAAATTACCGTATATCGATTGTTGTGCACTGGAACTGTGTCCATGGGAATATATATATATTGTTTTTGATTTATATTGTATTACTCAAAGCTGTACAATTTTTTTTTTAAAAGAGTAATTACTGAGTTTCTTGCCAGGTTCTTCTCAGTAAAAGCAACCTTCCTAACCTGGCGGTAGCAAGTATAATCCTATGTAATCGTGTCTTTCTGACGATTTGAAAGTACTTTGTAAAAAGTCTAATCGAATAAAGATATTTGAATTTGAGTTTGAATTTGGTCGGCCGCCCGGCCTGGGTAAATTGCAGACAGATAATATTTTTTTAGACAATTACCATCTCGCCTTAACATTGAAAACTACTTAACTCAGATTTCTTTCAAATAATAAGGTTAGCCTCATTTACCCCCTAAAACATCACCCAGTGAGTTTCGAAAAGTAACAGGGAGGAGACTTATTAACGGGGATCACATGAATTGAGAGTGAAAATGTTTGCATTTCATTAAAATTACGAACAGGACCTCCCAAAGGTCTCTGCTTAATTACGAGATTGTTAAAATAATATAAATTTCCTTTCGTTTGACTTTTGCGATGCCTACGTCACAGTTTAAATATAAAATTTACAAGCAGTTAGGAAACAAGGAACAAGTCGTTCGAAATGACACACTCACACAGACGTGCGCATCTACGAGAAATAAATATGCTCAAGCCATCACAGAAGGGTCCCCGAAGGGGTAAGCAGAGGTGTTAACAACACACACATATCACCGAATATGATTAAGTGCCAACGTGAGAGAGGGTGAGTCCATAGACGTCTCAGGCACTTTACATACGTTTTTGAATTACTTCTCAGACATATGCAGGTTTCCTCACGATGTTTTCCTTCACCGTAAAGCACGTAGTGTGAAATCACTGCACATACATTTTTTGAAAAACTCATTAGTTCAGGACCCACTGGGATTCGAACTTGCGTCGCTTGCGTAGCAGGCGACTGCTCTCACCTCAAGGCTACCATGGCTCTTCGGTACGTAGGCACAGTAAAATATAAGCTTTAAAAGTAGTAAGGAATCTAGGCATTTTTTTTACAACTCGGTCAACCAGGTACTTGGTGTAATATGTAAATCTCATTAAGAACACATCCTCTAAATTGTATGTCTCTAAGATCAGCGATATGAAAAAAAAAATCATAAAATTTAGTACAGAATGAGGACCCGTGGAGACCGCGACTCGGGTAGAATGATGATCTGCGAAAGACTGCAGACAGATTCTGGGTGCGGCAACCTGAAGACAGAGCGCTATGGCGCTCATTAAGGCCTATGTCCAACAATGGACTAATGTAGGTTGATGATGATGATGATGAGGTAAGAAACAAGTCGCTCGCAGTCACACCACACCTTCATGACTCATTGGCGTTAATGCCGAGTTAAGAAACGCTGTTTTCATGATTTCAAATGCGCTTTTATACACCGTGATAGCAATACATTTAGTCCAAAGTTGCTTTGTCTTCATAGAATGTTCTAGTAGAGAGTTGAATGAACTTTATAAACGAGTTTAAAACTACACTTAGCTTAATTCCTGTGGGAAATGCAGCAGAAATTAAACTTCCTTACAAAAGGAGGGGACTCCGGACACTATTGTGTTCCTGCAAGTTCTTAAGGTGACATCAGCACAAAGGGATTTCATCCTTGGATACTTTACCACGTATTTTACTGACTATTCGAACTATTAAAAGATAAATATACAATGAACCTAAAGTGGGATATGGTCTTCTGAAATTTAAGCACAAGAAGTACATGTGGCATGTTGAATTTTCTTCTAGTTAATAAAATTGAAGCGTCTGTTTGTGATTCCAAATAAACTTTTCACAAAATACATTATGAAAGTATGCACGACACTGACATAAGAAAACCATTTTTTTATTTTTATTCTCTGTCTATCTGTCTGTTTGTTCCGGATAATCTCCGAAACGGCTGGACCGATTTTAACAGGACTTTCACTGGCAGATAGCATTTTTTTTTTTTTTTTTTAATTTGAGTTCTGGTTCGGGAATTGAAATCTACGTGGGCGAAACCGCAGGGTACAGCTAGTTGAAAGATAAATATAATATGAGAGACAAAATGTTAATACTAGAACAATGATCCTAAAACCGTAATCAGTATAATATAATAACCAAAGTATTATTAAAACGAGTGTATATATATTAACATAGAAAAATGTAGTCATGACTGACTGGCGCATTTATTAACGCACTAGAAGCCGCTCGTTTTAGAGACTTGAAATTAGTCGGGTGTGTTTTTGTAAAGCCCCAAAGAGGTCCCATTGAATTTTACTTATCCATATATCTACATCTATATCTATAAAGATAAATAAAATGTAAGTGTCACTAAATACATTATGAAAATATGCACAATACTGACATAGAAAAACAATTTTTTTTTCTCTCACTGTCCATGTGAAACCGGGGGGCACAGCTGGTATATAAATAAAATTTAAAAAAAAAATATGAATCCGTAGTAGATATTTTAGGGTACATAAAATCGCATCTTTAACATTTCTAAAATATTGTGTCTAGATAGAATGGAGATTAATTTAGATAATATAATAACATTGGTAACTCCAGTATACGCTAGCATTTTTGCACGATAATACAATAGAAAAGTGTTCACAAGCGGCCGGAAGTTTTATTTGTAGTGCGACAAACTTTTTGTCAGCAATTAGACAAAGAGCTCTGAAGATACTCGTATATCCTTGTTTGTATAAGTATTTTGTTGCTTTGGGCAGACTAGACCTTCTGTAATCAGGCCGAAACGCTGAAAGTGGGCCATGGTGGTCAACTATGATTTTTTAAGCAGCGCGTATTAAGAACTTTTTAGCAAAATGAAGCGCTCGAAAGATGACGATCTACTTTAATCGATGATGGTAGGCTCCCTTGAAACTTAAAAAAATAAAAATGTAAGAATAAAATATGCCCGATTATTCTTGGAGTAATATTATAGAATATCACTCATATACAAAAAGAAAATGTACTATAAACTGAGTATTGAGAACGCCATACATACATATGCTCACGCCTGTATTCCCCGAAGGAGTAGGCAGAGGTGTATAAGAACCACTTTTTTCACCGAAGTTGATGAAATGCCAACGTGACAGATGGTGAGTCTATCGCCGCCTCAGGCACTATACATACGTCTGTGAATTACTTCTCAGGCATATGCAGGTTTCCTCACGATTTTCCTTCACTGTAAAGCAAGTGGTGTGATATCACTACACATAAGTTTTGTTAAGAATTACTCATCGGTACAGGCCCGCTCGCATTCGAACTTGCGACGCTTACGTAGCAGGCGACTGCTCAAACCCCACGACAACCACGGAGACTTAACCCCTACTAACTGCCTCGTTGGTCCAGTGGTCGCAATCACTTCGGATCACTAGGTCCTTGGTTTGATCCCCAAATTTCGAAATAGCAGCCCGGTGTCCTGTTTTATAGCAATAAGCTCGCCCCCTTATTACACGGGACTTGAATATTACTGGTGAAATATAAGGGTGTACTATACGTACATCTCTACCCATCCCTTTGGGAAAACAGGCGTGTGCTTATGTATATACTAGCGGACGTCCCGCGGTTTCACCCGCGTAGTTCCCGTTCCCGTGGGAGTAATGGGATAAAATATAGTCTTTGCGACTATAATTTGAGATTTAAACTATCCTATCTCTCAAGTTGGATCGAACTGCACATGGTGTGCGAATTTTATTATAATCGGTTAGTGGCTTAGGAGTCCATTGAGGACAAACATTGTGACACGAGATTTATATATATTAAGATGTATGTACCTCTACAAAAAAAACGCGTAGTTTATTAACATTAATCACGTGCATCTGTGTGTCACAAGCTACGTCCCTCGACGCGAGAGCGAAAAAAAAAAACAATGCAAAAATATCTTTCATTAACCAAGTTAATGAAAAATGTAGTCATGTGCAAATTAATTATTTTAAAACATGGTGAATCATGATTTTTCTCATTTACTAATGAACACTGAGGTCTTCTGCTTTCTTTTTTACGAGTAAGAATAGCGTGACTGTGAAACATTAAGTAATTCTAAACCTTATTGCTTAACATATAAGGATAAAAGTACCGATTCTCGAAGGTTTAAACTATAATACTGACCGACTTGAGTGGTGAGTACAATTGCCAGAACAGTGCCAGTACAGTATTCGCTGGCCTAGCTAAATCTGTTGCTAGGCCATGTTTGCACCAGACATGCGGCGGTTGGTTAATAAAGGATTCTCGATGTAAATTCAAAATATCTTTATTTGATTAGACTTCTTACAAAGTATTTTCAAATCGTCAGAAGAACACAAAAATATACAGGATTATAAAAATATTATATATTTTAAAAACAATATTATACAATTTTATTGGTTACAGTATTTATATCTCATTAATATATACCCGTGGACACAGTTCCAAGGCTCAATTATCAAAAATAATAACTAAAATATTACAAATATTTGTGAGCATGGCAAATTCCAGCCAGTCAAAGCAAAGATCAAATTAAGATTAATTAATTGTAACAAAAGTACAGTGCCAATGGGATTATTTACAATTTTTTTTTAAAGTCTATATGCACACCGATTCCAAGATAGGCAATCCGCGAGATGGTCTTGCCGTTTCATCCATATGTGTTCTATACTATACACATGGAAAATTAAAAAAATCTGTTTTTTTGACCGTATAAATTCGGCAAATGACAGCTTTTCACTAATTGCCTGATGTAAACGGAACATCACAAGAAAAAAATACATTCTAACGAGTATGAAACCCTCGACAGACAATTTCTGGCAAAGCGCAAATCGCAAATGTACTATGCCTATCGTATTGCTTATTATCTGTGCTCCAAGGTTTTCTCCTCCTTATAACATCAGCTATCTGTCAGTCAAAGTCCCGTTAAAGTCGACTCTGTCATTTCAGAGATCACCCGGGACAAACAGACAGAAAGTGAAATTAAATTGTTTTTTTATCTCATACCGTAATTACCGTATTTATTATATTATATACATATTTTCATATACATAGTGAAATATACTGTTAATTTGGAATTGCAAATAGAGACTGAAATGGCATTTATCTGTATAGTATATAGTATATTTTAGTGTAATGAAAAAAGCAGCTTAGTACCACACACAAAATGCACATTTCTTGGCTTTATATTTAATTCTACAAATATGTGTGTAATGTTTGGTCAAATCCATCCCATCAAAAGGAAAAATAAAATATTCAAGGTTCTTTAATCCGAAGGGAAACTATACGTTTTGACCTTTTCGGTATTGAACCCTAAAACATCGGCTATTTTTCTGTAGTAAAAACACACATTCATTGTTACAACATGAAGCATCGTCATTCTCATATATTATTCATGCTTTTTGTATTGAAATAAATCAATATGCCTTGCCCTTCGAGGCAATAAAAGCAGGAAACATATACAATAATTACAAAAGGCATATTGTAAGCGGGGATAACATAAGGAGACCCCGTGATACTCCAATTCATAAAAATGTCGGCACGTCGTCTACTAGAAGCTTCTCGTGACAAGCGGGCTGGGTCTTCTCTCGCTCAGAGAATCAGCATTGCTATTCAACGTGGTAATGCTGCTAGCCTTCGGCACGATCTCGAGAGACACCGTTTCGGGTTAAGTTTTGTACTTGTAATTACTTTTAAGTAATTTTACGGTAACAAAATGAAACGTCAAAGCTCAGAAGTTTTTAGTACGCCCTGCTTAAAGCGATGGTGGTAGGCTCCGTCTAGTTTTTCGGTTTTTAAATAACAAACAACAATATAAATATTTTCTCTCTATGACGGGATAGCGTGAGTAAATATATGCATATACTCGTAATATTATAGTTACATGAATCTATCCTATATTCTCGCACAACAAAATATTTTATACTTTACCATAATAAGATCTCCACGTGCCTTTTCTTCATTCAAGATCGTTCATAGAATAGTTTAATCAAATCAATGCCAACCCGTGATCCGAAACCCAAATGCCCTTCTAATATCACAGAGTATAATACCATTTCGACCAACAATAGGGCTAATATGCCCACAATACCGCTTCAAGTGTCTTTGTCCACAGATAATTTCTTATATGACTGCCTTATAACGACCACTTGTCCCATAATAGACCCACAAGTTGCTTATATACGGCATTATCAACGGCATTCAAGCTGAACAAATATAACCGGCTTTATTATTTTTCTAACGGTTGCGAAGATGATTCAAAGCCGTGATTTTTTTCGGATCGTTATTTAGAGAGTTTCTTAATGCTGGCTTGCTGTGTTTGCTTGCTGTTGATAGGATCGATGGGATGAATTCAATGATACCCAGCAAAAGCAAGATCTTCCAGCCAGGCGGGTGTCATGCCTGAGGGACACCGGCTCACAATATTCTAGTTGGAATTTTGTGTAAATACTGCAATGCGGTCAAAAACTCTTCTTAGTTACTCATGTATTTGTACCCGAACTTTGAAATTGTTAGCGGGTAGTGCCTACTATAATCGCCACTGCAAGATAACAGGACTGCACTGCACAAAAAAAAGAATATAAAAGAAAAAAAAATCCGGTGAACGTCAGTCTCGAACCGGGGTGGTACTCTAGTTTCGTTATCTCCATAAGCTGGAAGCCTCACGTCTGAGCTACCATAACTTGACAGGTGTCGGCGAAATTTACTGTCGTATTGTAATGCCATTTTATTAGTTTTTCAGTGCCTGAAAACATGGTCAAAGCGATGTTTTCCATAAATGAAACCTAGCTAGATCTATTTTTTGCCCCTGAAACCCCCTACATGCAAAATTTCATGAAAATCGATATAGCCATATCCGAGATTCCGATAATATATACACGAATTTGCTCATTTGAAGATATAAGATTATCAAGCCTCTCGTGATAAGCGGGCTGGGGATTTTACTCGTTCAAAAAATGAGCTTTGGTAATCAATGTGGCAATGATGCCCCTCTTCTAAGCACAATCCTGAGAGAGAAGTTTTGTATATGTAACTACTTTTTAGTACTAGTGGCCTACCATCATTGGCTTAAGCGCAGCGTATTAAGAACTTCTTAGCTTTGACCACAGATATTTGACGTTTCATATTGCCATACAAAAATTAAAGTTCTAAAATTCGGTTTCATGTTTTTTGTGAACAAACGAAAAACTTTTGTTTTGTTCAATGAATCAAGTGATATGTATATTACACATTGGCAGCCCTATTATATTAGTCCAGATTCCCATTATGTTCCGACCCTAAGCCTCATAAAAGGTTCGCCGTTATATTGCCTTGTGTTTTCCTTACAAAAGTATCATAAGTGGTATTTGAGAAAGGCTTGAATTGGTTGAGAATGTGGTAGATAGCTCCACGATATTGACTATTTATATACTTATCTACATACTGACTGTGCTCCGCGGTTTTATCCGCTTAATATGAAAAATATTGTTATCATTTATAATATTAATTAATAATTCGTAAATATTTAAAATTGTAGTAGTTAACAGCCATATGTCAGTGAAAATCCCATTCAGGTCAGTCCAGCAGTTTCAATCAGAAACAAACAGATAGAGAGTGGATTTTTTTCAATAGTTTTTTTATATGTATATACCGTATACATTTTCATGATTTATTGATTGCAAAATTTTATTTATCTGTACTGATTATGTCAGTTTGGCTAGAAGGGCGAAGAATATAAAAATTATTTATCACACAAGTAACCATATTTTTACCAATGGTAAAATAATCCACCAATTGATTAACACAAATAGATATTTAGTGCCAATCTATTGCGAGGCATTCGATTAAATTTATTCGATTCATATGAATTGATTCATAAGAAAATATCGAGTATTCTTACGTCATCAAAGAATCCCGCTTTGCTTGTGACATCACAATTCTAAACCCTACTCCATACACAACATACGTTCTATGATACCTACTTGGTAACGCGAAGTCATCGATATCTCATTAGCGAGATACGCATGGGAATACAATAATCGTTTCGATATAGACTGTTGATTGCGTACGGTTATTTTGATTGGCTTTTTGCTTAATGCAAGGAAACACTCCAACACCTATTATGTAGTAAGTAATTAACCTCTTGGAATTAACTTCTGATTGTGGGCCTGCCCTGCCATCATCGGTTTAAGCGGGTATTAAACACTTCTGAGATTTGACGGTTGAAATTAAACGTCAAAGGTAAACAGTAATTAATACGTGCTGCTTTAACGATAATTGGCCCCTTCTGTCTAATAGTAATTTCAAGAATCTTATTCGTCATTAAGGTTGTGGTCGTCTTAGAAGGCTTCGATAAAGTAATGCCGAGCTACTTCTAACCACTATCTTCGGCTATTTTCATTGCAAAAATAAGTACGTTTTTAGAAAAGCTCATTGATACAGGCCCCGCTGGTATCTGAAATTGCGTGGGTTGTGTAGCAGGCAACTGCTCAAACCCTACGGCCATCACGGCTCTACAAGGGTTTATTATTATTTCTATTATTATATATTATTCAAAGCCCTGGGCGTTATTAACATATTATTATCGTTTGGGCTCGGCTTATTGCATTAGTACAGAGAACCGAGTATTTATTACGAAGGTATATACTTAGCTTAATCAAGTATGAAACCTAAACTAGGTAATAAAGCCGAGCCGTGGAGGCCTTGAGGTTCGAGCAGTCGCCTGCTACGCAAGCAACGCAAATTCGAATACCAGCGGGGCCTGTACCAATGAGTTTATTTAAAAAACTGTGAAATCACTGAACATAATTCAGTGATTTCACACCATGTGCTTTACGATGAAGGAAAACATCGTGAGGAAACCTGCATATTTCTGAGAAGTAATTCAATGACGTATGTAAAGTGTCTGAGACGGCGATGGACTCACCATCTGTCACGTTGGCACTTAATTATCTTCTGTGAAAAGTGGGTGTTGTGATTACAACACCTCTGCCTACCCCTTCGGGGAATACAGGCGTGAGCATATGTATGTATATAGGTAATAAAGGGCCCGCGGGCGTCGGGACGCGGGTCTTGGTGCCGACGCATGGCCCTCGCGGTTAAAGGGAGCGTCTTTGTTTCGACGCGCTCTCCCATAGTGTAAGTGCCTACTTCAGTTTGGTATCGTAAGGAGTGCCCTGACAAGCCAGTCGCTGGGAGGGTCGCGGTGAGGCATGTGAGGACGTGTCCACTTTGTGACCAGGAGGAACTCCGTGGAGTTTAGTCGGTGCCAATCAGACATAACGCTCCCGCTGCCCCCGCATTTGGTGTATCCATAACGGATTATTTACGTAAAAAAAGGTATTTAGGTAATCAGTTTGTTATATAACTTTTCGATTAAAAACAGCAGCCCACTTTCAATGATAATTTCTGATCAAAACACAAAGAAACAGCATTGGGGCAAAGACTTTGTAAACATTATTTAAATACTTGTTACTAGGGCTGCATATTTTGATAAAATTAAAGGGAACTTTTCTAATCTTGTCGCAGCGAGCCTCTATTGAAATCTGAATAAAGGTGTAGACACATCCGTGAGATTATAATTGGAGAGTTCGTCCGACGTGACGGTGTAAGGTGTCGGTAGCGACAGGCAAAAATAAATGATACTATGAAAAATTCTTTATTAATTTAGTTACTTTTTTAAAATTGTATTATTTTTAGTTTTGTTTATTTTATATATTTTTCCTAACAAAGCACTCAGCTGTTACAATTCTAAATATTCATATATATAAGGCTTAAAATGAGATGGCTACACAGTTACACGAGCACTGTGGGCTAACGTGGCAGAGGGTGAGTCCATCGCCGACTCAGCCACTATACATACGTCTTTGAATTACTTATCAGTTTTCTCTCGATATTTACTGTACCTAAGTTATTTTAGAAAATCTCATCCGTACAGTCGTCGCTGGAATACAAACTCGCGTCGCTTGGGTAGCAGGTGACTACTTAAACCCTCGGCTACCACGGCTCTATCACTCATCATCTCCCTGGCCTTATCCCAAACATTATTGGGGTCAGCACTTGATTCACACCGATGCGGCTGATCACCTGATTTTTATACAAAGCGACTGCCATCTGACCTCCTCAACCTCATTGACGAGGAAAATCTATGATTTGAGTTAAACCAGTTGTCAGACTATTTTACCGCCTCTGACTGAGCTGTAACGATTGCCAAAGATGATAAATTGGCAACCGGGACCGACAGCTTAACGTGCTCTCCGAGGCACGGAGGGAACTCGGGCGTTCACCCATCCAATTACTGGCTAGGGTTAGGGTTATAATAGCAACTGTGCCACGAGCTCCTCCACGGCTCTATCACTCATATACTAGCTATATCAACTTTCACACAATCCATCCATTGTTTCTTAAGTTATTTACTTCCTGTGCTTGTAGAAAGCTAAAAAAAGTATAGTATTTCAAAAGTGTTCAAACAGCAAAGTAAGAAGTTTTACATAAAGAAGATTCTTCCAGAACCTTACACAAGCCAACTTGAATATTCCAAACATCTTCACTACCTCCTTAAGAACTTAAGTTACAACTTGTGAGCTTAATGGGCCAGTTAAGTTGCTAGCGTGTAGCAGTGGAAATCACCTTCTGTATTCGGGCATTATTTGAATTTTACATGTTACGAACAAAGTGCGTTATGAGAGCCAGAAGGGTTTATTGTGTTTTGTTTTTAAAGCTACATAATATACCCCGCAGTTTCATCTACCTTTCGCAAATTTCTTTGGTGGAATTAAAAAGTTCAAAATATAAAAAACATCTATATTATACTTCTTACTTTCAAAACGTCAGTAGGACACAAGAAATACATTGGTTTTATATTCTAATAACAAATAATAAATAAGTATCTAAAAACTAATTACAAGTAGAAAACTTGGCCCAAATCGGTGTCTCTCGGGATCGTGCCAAGAAGGCTGGCAGAGTTGCCACGTTGAATAGCAATGCTGATTCTCTGAGCGAGAAAAGCCCCAGCCCGCTTGTCACGAGAAGCTTCTACCAGACGACGTGCAACCTCTTTGAAAAATTGATGAGTATCTGGACCCCATGGTCCCAGAGTTTCAACCGCAAACGCAGAAAATATGTATCCTTGACCAATGCAAGCATATTTCCGGCATTATACAGGATTATAAATGTTACTACCGGGTTCGGAAGGTTGCTTTCGTTTTTTAACAATTACTCTTAAAAGAAGACTCAGACACTATAAATACGCCTTTGAATAACTTCTCAGACATATACAGGTTTCCTCACAATGTTTTCACATATGCTCACGCCTGTGTTCCCGAAGGGGTAGGCAGAGGTGTTGTAATTACAACATCCACTTTTCACCGAAGATGATTAAGTGTCAACGTGACAGATGGTGAGTCCATCGTGTTTCAATATTTTCCTGCATACTAAACAAAAATCTTGCATATAACTGTGTAGAAAAAATCATTGGTACTGGCCGCTGGGATTCGAACATGCGTCGCTTGCGTACCAGGCTCAAACCCCACGAGCACTCCAGTTCTGAGTGGCTGAAAGACGAATACCAGATATTAGAAATTAATAAATAGCCGTGGTGGCCTCGGGGTTAGAGCAGTGGCCTGCTACGCAAGCGACGCAAAGTCAAATCCCAGCGGGGACTGTACCAATTAGTTTTTCTAAAAACTTATGTGCAGTGATTTCACACCGCGTGCTTTATGGTGAAGGAAAACATCGTGAGGAAACCTGGATATGTCTGAGAAGTGATTCAAAGACATATGTATAGTGCCTGAGACGGCGATGGACTCAACCTCTGTCGGAGACCCTTCTGGGATGGCGTGAGCATATTTATTTTTAATAAAGTACTATAAGCGATTACAATATTTCCCTGTGAAGCCATTCCCACAGCATAAAGCTGAATTCTAAAATAACCTCACGCGCTTATCTCTTCGCACATTATACCTATAATCTGCCATTAACCTGAACACCCCGAAAGCCACCAAACAAATTGAATTACATTTTAAACGCTAGCACATTGGAGCCTTGAAAACTGATAACAAAACGATATTTTCCTCTACATTTTTTCATTGAGAATGAGGCTAACGTCGGGAAATATAGGTAGATAGAAATGACATTGAACGCACCATGAGAATTACAATGAAGTGCCCTTATTTATTTCAGTTACTGTATTATATCTGTGAGAAGTAGAGGCAGAGCTCCAAATCGCTGGACGGATCCTCTCCTAGAGGCAATTAATAGTAGCACACAGTCCGCCCTTCACCAGGCTCAGAACAGAGCAGCCTGGAGAGCTCTTACAGATAGAGCTACTTATGGTGGTCACGACTCTCAGCTGTGAGGAAAACGATGAAGATGATGATGATGATTATATCTGTAGTTCGACGTAATATTACAAGTAGATTTTTCATATACAATTTGGAAAGGTGTGATCCTTGAATCTATCTATACATCCCTACTTAATATATAATATTATAAATGCGAAAGTAACTCTGACTGTTACATTTTCCCGCTTATACCTCTCATTTTGATGAAATTTGGCATAGACTATCTTTAGACCCTGAGAAAGGACATAGGCAACCTTCTATTGCGAAAAAAAGTGCACAGCTAGTCTATCTATATACTTGCACAGATTTGTAATACCGAATCAACAGCTTTTCACTCCATGCATATGAATGTATATAGAGTACTGACATTAAAACACCCATTTAGAAAAACTGTCTGTCGGTATATTTGTCTGTCTGTGTTAATCCGTGGGCTGATTTTAATGGGACTTTCACTGGCAGGTAGCTGAGAAATATCAGCCTTGAAATCAAAGATGAGCTTAGGCTACTTTCATTAAAAAAAAACATTAGGGTCTCATTAAGTACACGCACACAGGCACAGCTTTTAAATATACCGAACTCTTTGAATATTGGATAACCACATCCTGTATTGATAGAAGAAGAAAAGAGTGATTAGTGAGTTTCTTGCCAGGTTCTTCTCAGTAAAAGCAACCTTTCGAACCTGGCGGTAGCATGTATAATCCTGTATAATTATGTCATTCTGACGATTTGAAAGTACTTTAGTTATGAGTAGCTGTACTAGATTTTTAGTTATGTTAATTTTTATCGAAATGTGTTCATTGGAACTTTGTCCATGAGCTTACGTTTCTTAAATTATTTATTTTGTATTCTTCAAATTTGTATAATATTTTTGAAAAGAGTTAATGTTGAGTTTCTTGCCAGGTTCTTCTCAGTAAATGCATCCTTCTGAACCTAGCTGTAGCATGTATAATCCTGTATAATTATGTTATTCTGACGATCTGAAAGTACTTTGTAAAAAGTCGAATCGAATAAAGATATTTTTGACTTTGACTTTGACTTTGTAAAAAGTCTACTCGAATAAATATATTTTTGACTTTTGACTTTTGAAGATAAATTATATCAGGCAACGTATCACATGGCATTTGCCATAAATCATAACAAACTCCTTTACAATATGATAAAAGCAAAAAATATTAATAAATTCAACGACAACTCTCGTGCGAACTCGGAACGTTCGTAGATATAAGTAATTTATGTAGGTCCATTGTCAGAGATCTTTGGATACCCGCCAATGGCTAATATTTGTTATCCTCTAATAGAACAAAGAGAATTTTCAAGTTAGCTTTGAGGATTATTTAAATGAGAATAGGAATACCAACTGGGTCTGTAATGTACAGAAAATCTTCAACTGTAAGTTACAATAAGAGGGTAGATTTCAGAATTCCCGAGGGCAGTAACGTCAACTCTTGATAACATTCCTGTTTTTTTTTCATGTAATAGTATATTTTATCTTCATATCATTTATGTATAATTATTATATAGGTGTAAGTTTATATGTTAAAATTATAAATAAATGTAGTGTATTTAATTATATCGACAATTTGGTCGGAATTTACAGTTTGGAAAACATCATAGAAGATTAGAATATTGACAGATAAAAATATGTAAGCTACAAAAAACCTTTCGAAATCGTATCAGTATAAAACATGACCCATTATAGATAACATGACGGAGGTGAACATTTCAAGAATGTTTGGTAAATACGCATCTTTGGATTTTTTTTTTAATTAATTTTAAAGCCTGCCCCCTTATTCTTTAAGGTTTCTCAGCGTCAAACTCGACGTCTAGCGTCGGTGTCAATCATAAGAAATTGATATATGATACATTTATACTAATATTATAAAGAGGTAAGGTTTGCATGTATGTCTGTAACAAATCGGCTCAAAGAGTACTGGACTGATTTTTAAAATTCTTTCACCATTATAATGTTAAATTATCACTGATTAATATAAGCTATATTTAATCACCCACGAGAACGGGAGTTACGCGGGTGAAACCGCGTGATGTTCGCTAGATGATAAAGTTTAATTTCGTATCTACGAAATCAACATTCCAAAATTGAGTGCGAATACAGAATAGCGCGGCTGGATTTTCATCGTGGGTATTAAAATGCCATACGACGCGGCCAAAGCTGTGGACGGTATATTTTGGAGAAAATGTATTTGATTTTGTTAACTGTGTTTTTTGCCACGAAGAGGCGTAAAACTAGAATGAAATAAAAACAAGCAATATTTATACTGCGCTCTTAAACTGAATTTACATGTCAATAGGTCCGATCCGGAAATATGTGGATTGGATGGTATTGTTTTAAGAACACAAGGCTCTCATGTACAGAGGAAAATCTAACACAATATAGGATTGCTTGACACAGTCGCTAAAAAATCATACCTTATCCCTTACAAAACGTGGTTTAAACCAAGTTTATACCATACTATTGACTATGTCCATCCCTTTTGAAATGTGTATCACGAAAAGAGATGGAACTACTTTTATACCAAGGATTATATTAGATGTTTTAATAAGAGTGTAAAGGATAATTTCGTAGTACTTGTGTGTATAGTACTTTGTAAAAAGTCTAATCGAATAAAGATATTT
Source organism: Watsonalla binaria (assembly GCA_929442735.1). Taxonomy (NCBI): domain Eukaryota; kingdom Metazoa; phylum Arthropoda; class Insecta; order Lepidoptera; family Drepanidae; genus Watsonalla; species Watsonalla binaria. The sequence continues at coordinate 9,485,894 of OV838932.1, forward strand.
TTGACTTTGACTTCAGTATGCATGCCTTCTAAGACTCAAGAGAATTAAGACCATCCCTCTGTCATACATTTTTGACCCAACACCTTATAAAAAATAATTTCGTATTAAATACTCAGTTTTTACTTTAACGCAACACAATGTCAAGTTTTTTTAATATTCACTAAGAGGAAATTAAAAGGAAAAAATATATTTTGCATCGACTGAGCTCGACGTAACCGTTGGTGCATAGTAAATTGTTGTGAGCTATTTTTCCATTAGCTGCAAAGAAGCTTTTTTCTTTCTTATAAGTCGAATATTTGAGGAAAATTATGGTTCGCTGGAAAAATAATTCTTATATGATATTGTAACTTTATTAATACAGATCAGTGCTCAGGGTCTACAGATAAAGTAACATCCTCACGCTTCGCTAGTAGAAGATACAAAATTTATGGCAATGACATATGTCACGTGACATCTCTGGTGATCGTCAAGCTAGTTCTTACCTCGGCCAGAGGATTACTTTAGCAATCCAGCGAGGACACAAATTTAAATTCTGTGCAATATTTATATTTTTCTTTTTCTCTTAGTTCTATTGTATTAGATTTAAGTTACTAATAACTTAATTATATATTCAAGGAACAGTACTAAAAACTAATCACAAGTAGAAAACTTGGCCCAAATCGGTGTCTCTCGGGATCGTGCCAAGAAGGCTGGCAGCATTGCCACGTTGCAAGGCTGATTCTCTGAGCGGGAAAAGCCTCAGCCCGCTTGTCACGAGTTAATCATTATGTATTTGATCATTAATTAATAATATTAATTAATCATTATGTAATTGAAAATGATTCTTAGTGACGAGGGCGTGTGAGTGAGGAGGGCGATGGCTGGCGCACTGGAACCTGTGTCCATGGGCTTATATATATTTTTTTATGATTTATATTGTATTACTCAAAGTTGTAAATTTTATTTTTTTAAAAGAGTAATTCAACCAACCTTCAAGCAACCTTCCGAACCTGGCGGTAGCATGTATAATCCTATGTAATCGTGTCTTTCTGACGATTTGAAAGTACTTTGTAAAAAGTATAATAGAATAAAGTTATTTTGAATTTTTGAATTTTGACGTTACTGATTAATGTCATTATATTTTTATCATTTATAGCTAGCGCAAGCGCTAGAGATTATTACTTTGTCTATATCTACTGATTCAAGTTAATAAACGATCGTAATCGTTGAACGATTAAAGTCATTTGGAATCCTCTCCCAATGTGGTATACACGTGATCTGAATTCGTAGTTCGATAGGACTTCAACTCAAGAGGACGTTTTCGCGACTTCTCAGCTTTGAGTTTTCCTTTGATACAAAGGAAATACATACTCATCTATACAAAGGAATAATTAAATTAACAGCTTTTTACTAAATGCATATTTTTTTCAGACTTTCTTTGTATTCACAAATATAAGAATATAAATACATCTGTCCACATCATAAACTTCAATGCTAAATACTAATACAATCTTAAACAAATCTAGAGCCATGGATTTGAGCAGTCACCTGCTATACAAACGACGCAAGTTCGATTCCAGCGAGGCCTGCGCCAATGAGTTTTTCGAAAAAACTTACGTACAGTGATTTCACACCACATGCTTTACGATGAACGAAAACATCGTGAGGAAACCTGCATTTGTCTAACTACAGACAGACTCACCATCTGTCACGTTGGCATTTAATCGTCATCGGTGAAAAGTGGGTGTTGTTATTACAACTTTGCCTATCCCTTTGGCGAATACAGGCGGTGTGAGCATAGTGTATATGTATGTATGTATAATAAACATTGTTCTATCATTTCAGATTTATCAAAGTATTTTCCTTGTATTCACAAATATAAATATATATACATCTAATCATAAACTTTTAACGCAATGTCTTGAATTCGTATTACTTTTGCTCTCTTACATACGTTTATCCATGAAGTATAAAAGCAGCAATTTCGCTTATTCAATTTTGATCCTTACGCCCCAAGCAATAAAATATAGTAATAACTGTCCTTGTTGTTCAATCTTACAATTCTGTATCGGCGCATAAACGTCAGTACAGCATAACATTGAGCTGCGTAAAATGTTTTTATGGAGTCATATATTACGATATCAGTTCATTTGTATTCTGGTTGCTTGCTCTATCGATCGCCTATCCGAGTCTCTTGTCTCTGGCCTGGATGGGCTTGTTTTTGTAAAGAAACACTAAATATTGAGTAGTTTCTCATTCACTTTGGTCCATAATATCACTTACAGTGTATGTGCATCTTTTTTACTGAAAGCTTTTGGTAAAGCGCCTCACTAAAAGGAGCAGGAGATATACATTAATAGCTGAAATACATACTCGGACATACATATCACGCCTGTATTCATCGAGGGGGTAGGCAGAGGCATTGTAATAACAACAGCCACTTTTCACCGAAGATTATTAAGTGCCAACGTAACAAATTGTGAGTCTATCGCCGTCACATGCAATATGCAGTTTGAATTACTTCTCAGACATATGCAGGTTTCCTCATGATGTTTTGCTTCACCGTAAAGCACGGGGTGTGAAATCACTGTACATTCTTTTTTTTTTTTAGAAACACTCATTTTTAAAGGCCCCGCTGGGATTCGAACTTGCGTCACTTGTGTAGCAGGTGACTGCTCAAACCCCAAGGCCACCAAGACTCTAGCTAAAGCTGAAATAATATGTTGAAATTAGATTTTAATACTTAATTTAATGAAGTCTAAGATAGTCTATAAACTGGTTTAACCGATTTTTCTCGATAGGTCAGATGGCAGTCGTTTTGCATAGCATCGGGTTGACTCAAATGCCGACCCCAACAATGTATAAGATAAGGTCAGGGAGATGATGGTACAGTGACTAGCTTGCACCCACAGCTTCGCCTGCGATGAAACTATTTCCCGTACAAACTTTCAACCCCCTTTTAAGCCCAGTGTGGAATTTAAGAAAAACATTTTTAATGGAAATGTAGGTACTCAGCAACTTCTCTAAGATCTGATGCCTTACCATAACCTCTTATTGCCATCGCAGTTCCACTGTGTGACAGTGAGAGACTTATGCACGGCATATACATCTGTCTCATAATAAGAGTTAAACTATCATGGCAATAAAAGGTGGTGCTAATAGTTAAGGATAGGGAGCTGTATTTTTATTTACCATTTTTTCTAAATCTAAGTAACAAATTGGCAAGCCTATAAAACTTGAAATACAAAAACCATTTAAGTATTTCTGGAGAGAATTGTAATATTGATATCCAAGGCACAGCAAAGGTTACTTTTGTCGAAGTTTTACTTTTGAATAATGACACCAAACTTTTCTAATTTTTCCATCCAACGGACGGTCCGGGATTGAACTTCCCGCCTTGAGATTAAGTTATAAATTCGTCTCCTTTGATAACTTGTAATAAGGAGCACGCTTTATTACAATTCGCCTTTGAAAGAGTTGTAATATTTTTGGTATAGCGAACCAAATTAAAAATCTAATTATTTAAATATTAACATATTTTATTTCATGTCCCTATAACGGAAACATCGTGAAGAAAACTACATATCTCTGAGAATTAATAGACTGCGATGGACTCACCATCTGTCACGTTGGCACTTAATCATCTTCGGTGAAAAGTGGGTGTTGTAATTACAAAACCTCTGCCTACCCCTTCGGGGAATACAGGCGTGAGCATATGTATGTATGTACGTACCTTTTAATCCCGGATATTAAGATTTCTTTGCTAACCCCTATTCACGTCTCTCGAGTGTCATATCCGGAATATTCTCTCTCGGGACATATTCTCGTTAATTTATTCATGAATGCCATGAAGTTCAAACTAAGTAATAATATGCCATCAGTTATGAAGTCCCGCTACGGATAACTTAATCGCCACTTAACTCGATAGTTTGACTCAATGCAATTAATCACTAAGTTATAAACTTGGTAACTTGAGACAGGAAGACTCCAAGTATCTAAGAAATATAATTAATTATTATATAAAGAAAGAAAGATATTGGTATTTTACTTTTACCAGAATATCAGAATCAAAAATCTAAAGGGGTATATCTACTGTTATTAGTATGTTCACGATATCCCAGAACAGTCCCGAAAGGGGTAAGCAGAGGTGTAGCAACAACACCCACATTTCACCGAATTTGAATAGGTGCCAACGTGACAGAGGGTGAGTCCATCGCCGTCTCATGCACCATACATACGTCTTTGAATTACTTCTCACTCATATGCAGGTTTCCTCACGGTGTTTTCCTTCACCGTAAAGCACGTGGTGTGGAATCACTGCACACAAGTTCCCGCTGCGATACTTGCGTAGAAGGCGACGGCTCAAACCAAGGCCAGCACGCTTCTACTGTTATAACACTACCCAAATAATTATACATTAGGATAGTGTTCCTGCGGTCGTCAATGTAGGTGGGACTCTTTCTTATATTATTTTTATAAAGTAGGAGATGCACAAGTAGTTGTTGTCTGGTGTTGGTCACGTTCATAGACTGCAGTAGCTTACCATCAGGTGGAGTGCAGGCACTTTTATAAACATTGTATTATTAAGGAAAACTTTTATTTTGTATCAAAGTAAGGCTAAGTATTGCCTGCCCGATGGTAAGCGACTTAATAAGCTACATCAAATGTTACTCACACCCTCCCAGTGTCACAAACTTATCTGTTCAGTGAAGTATCAACAGTGTGAACAGCTATTCACTCAATGCATATGGAAGTGTATACGGTACAGACTTAAAAAAGTCTGTTTATGCCGGCTCATCTCTGAAACGGCTATACCGATTTTAACGGGAGTTTCACTGGCAGATAGCAAATGTTACAAGGAGTAATTAAGCTTATATTTATAAAAATTGGGGTTCCGCAAGCTACCCCTGACATTAAATCTACGCTGTCAAAACCGCGGGGCATAGCTCGTATGATGGGACGAATGAAACCACACCGCAGGCGAAGCTACGGACAATATCTAGTATTAAAATCTTCTTCTTGCGGTGCCTCTCCACTAATGGAGGTTGGCCGTCAGTTCCGCAAATTTGTCCTTATTTTTTGCAAGCTTAAACAATTCGACCCTGTTTATCCCAGTCCATTGCCTTAGGTTTCGGATCCATGAAAACTTCTTCCTTCCGACTCGCCTTCTCCCCTCAATTTTTCCTATCATTATATTCTGGAGAAGGTCGTAGCACATGTCCGAGATATGCTACTTTCCTTCTCTTAATGACTGTCATGAGTTCTCTGGATTTTTTGACGCGTCGGAGAACTTCCGCATTAGTTACCCTCTGGGTCCAACTATTCCGAAGCATACGGCGGTAGCACCACATTTCAAGAGCTTCTGGTTTTTGGCGTATGTTCTCTTTGATAGTCCAAGTTTCACAGGCATAAAAGACTACTGGCCATATGTAGCACTGAAGCATTCTAGTTCGAAGCTCAATATTCAGTTGCTTATTACAAGTATTAAAATAAAGAAACATTTTGTCCGTGTTCCAACAAGCAGGCGCCGTGTTGTCGAGACGGAACAAATTTAAAATTTCCAATCGGTCGTTCAAAAGATGAACGAAATGTACTCCGAACCCACAAGTCGATAAAACTTTTTACAATTGTAACCAGTTTTATTGAAAAGCTATAATAACGAATTTGTATAAGAGAACGGAAACTAAGAAACTGAGCTGGTCGAATATCCTTTACCACCCTAATTCTAATGAAAACAAGGTCTGATTTCGATCGCACATTCGATCTACTAAGTGTATTCCAAAGCTGAGTCCTAACAATTTTTCTCACTAGATTTTGCTGTCATAACTAAGATTCTTGACCATTTAAATTAAGAAAAACCTTCGGCTATTAAAAGCATTGTATTCAAGGTAACCTTTCCTCGTGTAAGGTTCGTAATAAAGTATTAAAACTTTATTAATTGTAAGGTTGCCTACAGGGACTCCTTTTAATAATATATTTTAGTTAAATGATTATTTTTTTAAGGTTTTTAGTTATAAGATTATATTTTTAAGGTATGTTAGTATTTAGTTATTCTATGAGTATCCCTTAGAGTCTTTTGGAGCAATAAATAAAGTCATTTTAGCTTAATTTTAATAAAAACACTCACTTCTCGCCGAAGATGTTCAATGTTCAAATTTATTATTAGATTTCGCAGTCTAGTGGTAAAACTCTTAACCTTTTAGACTTGGGATAACTAAAAAGTACTTAAAACTCACAAGTCAATAATAAATTCAACCGAATGCGTAGTTCAAGGCTTTACTCCGGCCTGGAATGAGTCCAACATTTCTATTGTACATACTAAATGCAATCCCGGATAAAATATGGGCTTAAAATTTGTACGGTTTAAAGTTTTAAACAGTTTTTTGGCTACATTTTGAGTGGAACGTTTCCTGTGGTACAATTTTACATTACCTGTGCTTCGCGGATTCACTCGCGTCGACAGCATTCCAATGAACCAATAAAAAAAATATATTTCTAAAATGTTTGTCTCTCTTGAACGGTTGGACCGATTTTAGTGCGACTTTTACTAGTAGATAGCTGATGTTATGCAAATATGCTCACGCCATCCCAGAATGGTCCCCGAAGGGGTAAGAAGAGGTGTTGTATCAACAACACCCACATTTCACCGAAGATGATTATGTGCCAACGTGGCAGATGGTGAGTCCATCGCCGTCTCAGACACTTGAAATACGTCATTTAATTACTTCTCAGAAATATGCCGATTTCCTTACGATGTTTTCCTTCACCGTAAAGCACGTGGTGTGAAATCACTGTACATAAGTTTTATAGAAAAACTCATTGGTAAAGGCCCCTCAGGTCTCTTGGGCTACTTAATTTAAAAAAAACATGAGAGCTCTGCGGGTCAACCATGAAATTTACTCTACGCAGGTAAAACCGCGACACACAGGTAGTCAGCATTAAATTTAGTTGTAAGTATGAAGAAGGCTTCCAATAATATCATCGAGGTAGAGTAAGGATCCATAATGTAATTTAAGAGGGAATAAAAGTAAAGAATGGCCGAGCTTATGGTAATGGCCGTTATTGTACAAACTGAATCAGTTTGCGATCGTCTCAAGATTTTATGGAAAATCTTCAGATGCAGTTCAAAAATGCACATTTTTAGAAGCATTTTGCTTGAGATTATTTGCTTCAAGTCAACATTCTATCTGAATTTATGCAGAAAAATAGAACTGAAGTGTCTGTTTGTTACTATAAATTAATAGCTTTTTACTATTATATACCTACATTTAGCATATGAAATTATTTACTAACATAGAAAAGCTCTTTTTCGAAAATGTTCTCTGTCTGTCTGTTTGCTCCGGATAATCTCTGAAACGGCTGGACCGATTTTAACGGGACTTTCACTGGCAAGTAGCTAATATAACAAGGAGTTACTTAGACAGCGTTATTTAAAAAAATATTAGTGTTCGCGGGAGTCAAATAAAATCTACGCAGGTGAAAACACAGGGCACAGCTAGTGAAGGTATATTAAAGTACATACATTAATTAAACCTATAGGAGCTCGTGGCACAGTTGCTATTTTGCATATCAGTCGATCTCAGCGAAGTTAAGCAACCTTACCTCTAGCCAGTAATGGGATGGGTGACCGCCCGAGTTCCCTCCGTGCGTCGAAGAGCACGTTAAGCCGTCGGTCCCGGTTACCAAGTTATCGTCTTTGGCAGTTGTTACAGGTCAGTCGGAGGTATTAAAAAGTCTGACAACTTGTTTAACCCAGATCACAGATTTTCCTCGTCAAAGGGGTTGCGAAGGTCCATCGCCGTTTCAGACACTTTACATACATCATTGAATTACTTCTCAGAAATATGCTGGTTTCCTCACGATGTTTTCCTTCGCCGTAAAGCACGTGGTGTAAAATCACTGCACGCTGAGATTCGAACTTGCGTCGCTTGCGTAGCAGGTAATGTAAGTAAATTAGGTTACATTAATTTAAAACATAGGGGTAGAACCGCGAGTCATAGCTATACTAAAATTATTGTGAAGCCTTCAAATACTAGTTCAATTAAAACATAAAGTACTCCACAATGTAGAAATCAGTGTTGGCAAGAGTACCCCCAGGCTTTGCAACTATTCTCAAGTTGGCATGCTAAAGTTGGGGAACTAAGGCCGGGTAGGAGACGAATACTTGAACCGTTCACTTTGAACACGATTCCAAATGTAAATTCCGAAGGCTATTTTCTCAAACATTGGATTTAATTTAAGCACACTACATTTTTGACAATCTTTATCTATACTCTATACTATAATATACTAGTAATTAAATGTGCCAGATGCCAGCTCAGTTTCTTGCCGGTTCTTCTCAGAAGGCTAGTTTCCGAACCGGTGGTAAATTCCTCGACATTCATAAGTGCCTTACCAGGGCCTATTACTGAATAAATCATTTTCATTTTTCATTTACAGATAAAATTGAAGTGTCTGTTTGTTTTTCCAAACAGCTTTTCACTAAATGTATATAAAAGTATACACGGAACTGACGAAAAAAAAAAACAATTTTCAAAATTTTAAGGGGACTTTCACTGGTAGGAAGCTAATATTACAATGAGTAACTCAGGCTAATTTTAATTTTAAAAAATATTTAGGTTTTCGCAGGATTGAAATTAAATCTACGCGGGTGAAACCGCTGAGCACAACAAGTCTTTAAATAGTCTATAGAGTAGCAGTAAAGAGCCGATGTGGCCTTGCGGTTTGAGCAGTCACCTGCTACGTAAACGACGCAAGTTCGAATCCCAACGGAGCATGTATGTACCAATGAGTTTTTCTAAAAACTTATGTATGTAAGGGACCGACGGCTTAACATGCTCTCCGAGGCACGGAGAGAACTTGGGCGGTCACCCATCCAATTACTGGCTAGGGTTGCGTAACTTCAAAATCAAAATCAAAATCAAAAATATCTTTATTTGATTAGACTTCTTACAAAGTACTTTCAAATCGTCAGAAGGACACAAAATACATTATACAGGATTATAAATGTTACCACCGGGTTCGGAAGGTAGCTTTTGTTGAGAAGAACCCGGCAAGAAACTCAAAAATTACTCTAAAAAAAAAATATATTATACAATGTTTTTGGTTACAGTATTCGCTGATCGAATGATATGCGCGATAACAACTGTGCCACGACCTCCTATAGGTTTAATTATTGTATGTTCTTTGATATATACCTTCACTAACTGTGCCCTGTGGTCTTACCTGCGTAGATTTAATGTCACTCCCATGAACCCTAAATATTTTTTTAAATAACGTTGACTAAACGTTGCGCAATAGCAACTGTGCCACAAGCTCCTCGAGTTTTTTATGTTTTTGTCATATAAATTTTAGTCTCTTTACAATTCAAATCATAATTTCCTTAAAATTCGTCTTAATTAACATTCCAGAACTCCTTTGACCCTCCATTCCATTATACCTTTTCTTTGATCTCTGATATTGTTTATTTATTTCTAACGTTTTAGCACCCCTGCTTATATATACACATAAATAAAATTACTTTATTAACTAATATTTTAATTAAGTATTTTTTTACTATTAAGCCATATGAAAGATAGATAGATAGATAGATAGATAGATAAAACGTTTATTTGCCACACACTAATAAGTTAAACAAAACTACAATTGTGAAGACCTACAAAATAAATATTAACAGTAAATGAGTAAACGAATACAAGGAACTTAGGTCTAGTAATATGACAGTGCGCTGCAGTGGTGCAAATAGGCCAATGGCTCAGTGTATCGGTTTGCTCTTACGAACAAAACACTGGTATTCTGCCACCACCCAAAATTCAACTAAAATTATGCATATATTGTGGAAGAGAAAGTTGTGCATGTGTGTGTAATAATGTGCAAGGAATCAAGACTGAGCCTAAGTAAAGAGTAATTGTGTAGTTTCTTGCCGGGTTCTTCTCAACATAGGCAACCTTCCAAACCCAGTGGTAACATTTATAATCATGTATATTTGTTGTGTCCTTCTGACGATTTGAAAGTACTTTGCAATAAGTTTAATCAAATAAAGATATTTTGAACTTGAACTTGAACTTGAAAATTATGTATATACTTTCATGTGCATTTAGTGAAAAGCTGTTTATTTGGAGCTAGCTCTCCCCGCGGTTTCACTCGCGTATATTTAGCATGCTTTATTTTGTGAAACAATCATTTTAAACAAAAGTAAGCCTCCTCTTTACTCCTTGAAATATCAAACAGACAGACAGCGATCATTTTATAATATTTTTTTTTGTATTAGTAAACTTTGTATTTTTATGAGAAGCTGTTAATTTGGAACTTCAAACAGACACTTCAATTTTATTTTACTATATAGATTTTTGATATTGCCACCCTCTTGTAGACTGTTAATGTAATAAATACTATCAATACAAGTAGAACTCAAATAAAAGTTGAATGCTCGTATAAACCGGCACGTACGGACAGACATACGAGCATCTTTTACAATAAATCCAATAGTAAATGCCAGGTGGAAGTTGTCAGACATAAAATCAATACTTTACTGTGAACACTTGCTTGGAAAGTATTTTTATATGGACACATAGGTATTTGAGTAAAAAACATATTTTTGAACCCTAAGGAGGTTCACAGTTCAATCTATACCCACATCTATATCTATACAGATAAATACAAAACTATATATGGTATTAAAAAACAATTTGTATGTATGTATAGTGCCTGAGACGGCGATAGACTCACCATCTGTCACGTTGGAACTTAATCAAATTCGATGAAAAGTGGGTTTTGTGATACCAAAACAACACCTCTGCCTACCCCTTCGGGGAATACAGGCGTGAGCATATGTATGTAAAAAACAATTTTTAAGATTTTTCTCTGTCTGTCTGTTTATTCCGGGTAATCTCCGAAAGGCTGGATTGATTTTGACGAGACTTTCATTGGCAGATAGCTAATTTAACAAGGAGTTACTTAGGCTACTTGTATTTAACTTCAAATAAAAAAAAATAAAGTAAAAACAAATATTCTAAAGCTCTTATCACACTAGTAGGTAATGTCCGCTTGCCAAAGGAAGTAAATGATAGTATTAAACCTATAAAATATAAAAAAAACTGCACGATATGAGATAGCAGAGCGTGGTTTCGATCCACGGACCTCTGGGTTATGGGCCCAGCACGCTTCCACTGCGCCACTCTGCTTATACAAAAGCCGACGAAAATAATGTTCAGTTACAACAGTTCGCTTCGAGGAAGTGACGTGGTTCGGAACATGATACAACTGATCCAATTTTTTTTTACAAATGGCAATTCCATACGATACTCTAATTCTCGTTATTAAAATACTATTTGTGCCCTGCTGTTTCACCCGCATAGATTTCATTTTCAATCCCGTGGCACACCAAATATTTTTTTTAAATAAAAGTAATTTAAGTTACTCCTCGTAACATATTTCAAAGATTATCCGGAACAAACAGACAGACGGAGATTTTTTTTGAGATTTTTTTTTTATGTTAGTACCGTATATAGGTACTTTCATATGCATTTATTGAAAAGCGGTGTTTTGGAATTATAAACAGACACTTCAATTTTATTTATCTGTATAGATTTTTCCTATCGAGTTTAGACTAGACTAGTTTCGTAAAGCCTTTATCCTATAGCACATAATTATGTAGAACTTTTTATCCTGAAATCAGGGTTGGCTGGTAATATATAAAAGCTGACAAACTTCGAAACGTGAGTTTTTGAAACTTCCATACATACATACATATGCTCACGCCTGTATTCCCCGGAGGGGTAGGCAGAGGTGTTGTAATAACAACACCCACTTTTCACCGAAGATGATTAAGTGCCAACGTGACAGATGGTGAGTCCATCGCCGTCTCAGACATATGCAGGTTTCCTCACGATGTTTTCCGTCACCGTAAAGCACGTGATGTGAAATCACTGTACATAAGTTTTTTTAGAAAAACTCATTGGTGCAGGTCCCGCTGGGATCCGAACATGCGTCGCTTGCGTAGCAGGCGACGCATGTTCGCATAACAAAAAGCTATTCAACCCGTGAGTTTCTGACACAATCGGGTCACAGGTAGGTCGACATCAAAATTTGTCCTTTCTTCCACCGTAATAGTGGCTCAAACCACTCGTATTTGTATTCAACACGCGCACAGACCACGGGCTATTCTGACAACAGATTGGGTTTATTATACCCGCACAATATTGTGCGGTCTTCACAGAATTCAATGTCATCAGTAGAGGGTTTTTGTTAAAAGATTCCGTCCTCTTATGTGGGTTTTACGATGACATATCGACACGGTGTGTAGGTGTTGTATGACCCTAAGAATCCATCTGTCAGAGGTCTGGCGTACGTGACAGGCGCAGTAATGTATCCCAAGCTCGCGTGTTTCAGGGTTAAGTGAATATTTTTTGGAATATTTTCCTGTTCAGTTCCGCTCAAGATTATGATGAGATGTAGATCAACGTTATTTACATATCGTTACGCGTACATTTATGTTTATTTTGTATGTATTGCGTGCGTTTCAAAGTGTTTTAATAATTTGAGGAACATTAACATGTTTTTTTACCTGTTTACATTAGTTGATCTGTATAACGAAATGTTTCCTTGAAAACTTGCAATTTCGCAAAGCTGTGGTAATAAGGGCCGTGGTGGTCGAGTGATTTGAGTAGTCGTCTAGTAGGTGACTACTCAAGCATCACAAAGTCAAAGTCAAAGTCAGAGTCAAAAATATCTTTATTCGATTAGACTTTTTACAAAGTACTTTCAAATCGTCTTAATGATATAATTATGCAGGATTATACATGCTACCGCCAGCATTGGAAGGTTGCTTACAATATATACAATTTGAAAGTACAAAATAAATCAAAAATACAAGAAAAATCTAGTAGATCAAGTTATATCTAAAGGCGTAGCTTGAGATGACCAGCCCCCACAAGCAGCACCTGTTCACAATTATGACGCGAATGCCAGCCATTTGTCACATTACCACAAAATATTATCTTATTGGACTGCCTGTACCAATGAGTTTTACATTTGATGGTTCCAATATTAAACGTCAAAACAAACATTGGCCGCAAATTATCAGCTGTCACGAGTAATGTTGAATATCTACCCGTTTATAGACCATTACCACAGTATAAATATAAGCTTTACAACCAGTAAGGAATCTTTAAACATCGTCCAAAATGACACACTCATACAGACGCACACATCTACGACATTATAAATAAAATGGCCGTAGCTTGAATGAGGGGTGTCACTTCGTCTCCGCGTATACGGCATTCACGTGTATTATAGACATTTTTCAAAAGTTATCTAAAATCGACAAATTGACACTATTTGGCTAGTAAGTAAAAGGGATTTTTTTAAATCTTTTAGGGTTAAGTATAAACCTTCACGCTCGTACGAGCTAAGATTTTTATTATAAAAAAAAAAATAGGTCTAAATTAATAACTCCAATAATGCATTCTTGCCAGTTCTTCTCCGAAAGCTAATTTCCGAACCGGTGGTAAATTCTTTGACATTCATAAGTGCCTTACCAGGTCCTAAACTGAATAAATCATTTTCACTCAGTCCGACTGGGAGATCAAACCCTCATGTTCTGCAGAAGCATTTGCAACCACAAAACCAACGAGGCAGTGTATACAGCTCTTGAAGGCAATTTGGCCCTATTTAATTGTGTTAATACTCTAACCCTACAAATGAAATCACACTATCATTAACCATTACAGTCACTTAGAAATTATATTCCCGGAATCACCCCTAAAGAGGGGGTAAAAAGGGGTGTCAAAGCTTGTTCTGTAAAACAAAGTAACCGCCGGGAAGCTCGTGTCTTAATATAATTTATCAATTCGTTTTGAGAAGGGTTTGATGGCTTATGATAATTATATATAACGATCTTTATCACTTAGAGACCATCTCAAGATTGATTACAAATGTTTGTCTTCGTTAAGTTAACATGAAAGGGTTAATTGATTTACAAATGGCAAATGGCCGTTGGACTTTGATTGAAGTTTATTTTTAGTTTGTTGACTTATGAATTCAGATGCGTTCGTTAGGAAGTATGTGTGGGGTTACCATTGTAGATCGTACGAAAAATAGTGTGATAAGAGACAGTTGCAAGTCTAAGAATTATGTGGTGACCAGAATTGAAAAAAGTATGTTGAGATGGTTTGGACATATCGAAAGGATGAGTGAGAGACGATTAACGAAAGAAATTTATAGAGCGAATGCGACCGGAAGTGTCGGTAGAGGGCGTCCAAGGAAGAACTACTATGACCAAATTAATAGTATTTTTCTGAAAGGTCATATTCGGAGCACTCGTAACCGAAGAAAGTGTACTCCCATGGGACACAGGCGTGAGCTTATTTATGTATGTATGTATGAATTAAGACTTAAGAAGTAGACAATAATAAAAATGGATAGAGCGATACTGGAAGCGTTTGAGACGTAGTGTTGGATAAGGATGCAGAAAATCAATTGGACGGAGAGAGTAATGAATGAAAGTGTACTCCAAAGAGTTAGCGAAAAATACAATACAACAAAAATCCGGATTCTTGATTTAATAATAATTAGATGATCATAGTTATGATTTACAATTGTAAGATAGTAAAAAAGCCGCGGTGACATCGCGTGGAAACCTGCATATGTCTGAGAAGTAATTCAAAGACGTATGTATAGTGCCTGAGACGGTGATGGACTCACCCTCTGTCACGTTGGCACTTAATCATCATCTGTGAAAATGGGTGTTGTTATAACAACACCTCTGCCTACCTTCAGGTAATACTAACGTGAGCATATGTATATATTGTAAGAGTTTCTTATGGTCCTGAACTCCGGAGGAAGCGCATCCCAGAGAAGGTGGCAGCGCGATGTGGCTCACCTTGCATAGCAAGGTCTCCAGGGGTGGCGATACAGCTGCACCGGGGATGTGCCCCGGCAAATTGTGGGGCGACACCGGTGCGATCTATCAGAGTGCCCGGACTCTCCCCTAAGCACTGAGGATGGCCACCGGGGGGGGTTTGGTGCGGTTAAAATCCCACATACCCCGATCTGCCTCTCTCAGGGCGGTCGGGGACCTTATGAAGGTTTCCCCCTTGTCAATAAAAAAAAGGTATACAAATTATTGAATGTGTAAGAATTGAACTATAAACATGTGTTTCACCGATATGATTAAGTGCCAACGTGACAGAGGGTGAGTCCATCGCCGTCTCAGTATTATTCCTGAGTATATATTATACGTCATTGAATTACTTCTCAGACATACGCAAGCTTCCTCACGATATTTTCCTTCATCGTAAAGCACGTGGTGTGAAATCACTGTACATAAGTTTTTAGAAAAACTCATTGGTACGGGCCCCGCTGGGATTCGAACTTGCGTCGCTTGCGTAGCAGCCGACTGTTCAAACCCCGAGACCACCACATCTCTTTCGCCACGGCTATTGGTTTTACTTCCTGCATAGACAATAGGAAGTAAATACAAGGAGCATTACTTATTACGTACTTGTACTGCTTACCACCTCCACGAATGTAATGTAATTTACTCGGAGTGTAATTTGGTCTTTTGATGGTATAAGTAGAATGTCGTGTCAAAAATGAACGAGGAAAATAATATCCACGCGGGCTTATCCACAATTTGGATGTTTGATAAATGGATGTGGCTTATTTAACCTTTGGGTTATTGTTCAGGAAACTCTAACCGTGGTATCCATCATGGATGAACACGGGTTGAGTCTGACGAACGGTCAGTGAACTTTTTGAGTAATTTTTGTAGATATGGTCACGCCAGGGTAATTCCATCCCAGAAGCCATTCTAGAAGAGTCCACGAAAGGGTGAGCAGAGGTGTTGTAAAACGTCCACTTTTCGCAAAAGGTGGTTAAGTCCCAATGTGACAGAAGGTGATTCCATCACTGTCTTAGGCACTATATATATATATATATGTGTGTGTGTATATATAGATATATATATATATATATATATGTGTGTATATTTATATATTTATTTATGTCTTTGAAATACTTTTCAGACTTCCTCATGGTGTTTTCTTTCACGTAAAGTACGGAGTGAAATAACTGTACATAAGATTTTTAGAAAAAGTCATTGTTAAGGCCGCTGGGATTCGAACTTGCGTCGCTCGCAGCGGCGACTATTCAAACCCCGAGACCACCACTGCTTTTGAGTTACTTATCTCCACAAATGCATCATAGATGTCTTGTTTGGAATTCCAAAAAACAACTAAAGGATTGGATGTACCCGCCTTATAATCGTAGCCATTCAATGACACCGAGTAATATTGGGTTCCTGTTTAGAGTTAGATCACCAATTTTCCATCAATAGGAAAGAGGCACAGTGTTAGGTATGATAGATTTCTGAAAGTATAATACATACATGTGGAAAGAGGTTTTATGTAATCATGATAGGCAGCGTGTGATCGGTAAGAATAGACGAAGAAATAGGACGACATGAAAAACGAAAGACGTATTGATTATTTTATTATTTTAAGATGTTTAATTAAGTTATCATAAAGAAGATTTCAGTCAAACCTTTACATTTTTTTATTTTAATCCCACATACATACATACATGCATATGCTCACATCTGTATCCCATAGGGTAGTCACATAGGGTAGGCAGAAAAATACCAAAATACCACGTAAGCGACGCCGCAGACGGTATCCAGTTTACAATAAATGTAACTTCACACTTGCGATAAATATCGGCAACATGTTTTGTTTACCAAGTAATGACACTGATATTTGGCAAAATTCGCGTATATTAACACTGAAAACTCATAAACAACCAATAAAATATATCCGGTTTTTTATCTCGAAACGACCGTAAATGTGTTGGTTTGGCCCAAATTACAGGATATTGGGGACTTTGACGTGACGGTTATCCGGATCGCGCTTCATGCGACGTGAGGTAATACGACGTAATGGAATTTTCCATAAAAATTTACCTGGCTGTTATTACCATACGTGTAAGTATTTAAGGTAATACGTTGTAGAATTATTGGAATCAGGTGAACCTACTTCTCTGTAATTCTCGAATAACACAGAACCATTATGCGTGCATTAGCTATCTACTCTCGTAATATACAGACCCGGATAAAAAATAACATAACCCGGTTTCTTTTTGAACTCAAAGAAGGTTTATTTACCTACATAGAAAATGCACAATCGCACAACAAACAAACAGTTTAACATAACAGGTAGAGGTACGAAGCTGTTTGTTTAAGATCTACATGAACCTCTACCGACACATTACTATTAAGACCGCATGTCCGGGAATAGCATTAGCCATAGTGCTATTCAAACCTAAACCACCAAACCGGTCCAAGCTCAGTCCTACTCGGCGGTAGTAAACCGGTTATCTGTTACTGTGGTGTTACATACCCTTACTCTTGCGCAGAGCATTAAACTTTGCATTAATTAAAATTATACAAACGTTTGTTCTAGCTTATATATTGTTATTGTTTTAAAATGTATATATAAATTTTTCTTTTTCTGCCATTTTGGTCTGACAAAAACAAAAAATCTGAATAGGAGGGTAAAAGAAATATGACCTTACCATCCCAAAAGGATCACTGGCTATTACAGAACACTTTTCAGCCAAGATAATTAAGTACCAAAGTGATATGGTGAAGATTAGATTTACACAAAGTGTCTTCCAAACGCCTTTTACCTGTCATATTACATGTAAGCCCATAAGTCCTCACAATCAAAACAAAAGTTCAAAAAAAAATCCTAAACAATCTGAGCAATACCAGGTAACTTGAGACGAAGAGTGATGTTTGTGCTAATACCCGTCAATTCCGGTAATAGCTTGGTCATTAAGACCGAAACCTCTACGTCAAAGAAACCGGATAAGCGATATGTAACTCAGCTACCTTTTGACTTGTGTACTGTTTAATGTATACTTTTTTTAACCAAGTGATTAATGTGCACTTTACAGGTACATACATATGCTCACGCCTGTATTCCCCGAAGGGGTAGGCAGAGGTGTTGTAATAACAACACCCACTTTTCACACAAGACGATTAAGTGCCAACGTGACAGATGGTGAGTCCATCGCCGTCTCAGACACTTTACATACGTCTTTGAATTACTTCTCAGATATATGCAGTATACCTCACGATGTTTTCCTTCACCGTAAAGCACGTGGTGTGAAATAACTGCACATAAGTTTTTTAGAAAATCTCACTGGTACAAACCCCGCTGGGATTCGAACTTGCGTCACTTGCATCGCTTGCGTAGCAGGCGACTGCTCTAACCCCAGGGCCACCACGGCTTCTGGTTGAACATTAATGATATTGATATTTATATAGATAACTAGTAAATAAACAATTAAATATTTAATTATGTTATGACGAACGAATACATAAAAATACATTAGATATTAACGTAAAGCACTCCAAGTGCTCTGAATCACTAAATTGTAATTTTATGAAATTACCAAGAGGTTTAAATTGGTCATAAACATTATTAGAAAAAGCTTTCATGCGAATTTTCTTTGAAATATTAATATTAAACATTTGAATTACAATATATCATTCAATATTGACTCTTAATATTAAACATAACTGTATATTCAAAGCGAGTGAGCTATTCATTTTCTGAAAATAATTCAAGCGATTCAATAAATAAACTTAAATTTTGTACTAATCTACTCGTATTTTCTGTGCCCCGATTCACGTAAAACAAACGATCGAAATGTCGTTGAACGCTTCAAGTCATCATGATTACCTCCCTGGCCTAATGCCATTGTTGGAGTCGGCACTTGATTCAACGCAATGTGATCACCTGATTTTTATACGAAGCGACTGCCATCTCACCGCACTGAATATTTTATTATCCTGTTGCTATTTACAAAGGTCGGTCGACTCAATTCTTATATTTCATTATTATTTTCAGAAAAACAATATTTCAGCTTCTGCCTAACCACTACAGTCGCTTATGGGAAGGTAAACACTGCCCAGCCCACCAAAATCAAACGAGAGAAATGATCATCTCAAGCATTGGAATTGTGTTCATGGCCTGACGTTTCTTATGTGATTTATTATGTATTTTCGAAAGGAGTAATAGCTAAGTTTCTTGCTTTCTATAAAAACTAGATATTTTTCAATGCACAATTTCCTTAAAATAATAACTCTACGCTAGTAACATACATACATTCATACATATGCTCACGCCTGTATTGCGCGAAGGGGTAGGCAGAGGTGTTGTAATCACAACACCCACTTTTCACCGAAGATGATTAAGTGCCAACGTGACAGATGGTGAGTCCATCGCCGTCTCAGACACTTTACATACGTCATTGAATTACTTCTCAGAAATATGCAGGTTTCCTCACGATGTTTTCCTTCACCGTGGTGTGAAATCACTGTACATAACATGTTTGACAAATTAACATTATAACTTCTTCATTTTAATTCAAGTATTGAACTGGTTTTGATAGTGAGTGTGGTTAGTCCTATAAATAAAGAACGTACCACTAAACCCTGACTTACGACTGCGAGTTGTACGAAATACACGACCTAATAAACTACTGTAATACAAGACGGGTTGCTTAGAGATTACTCTCAAGAACACATTTATCTTGCTGAGTTTAAAGCTACTAGGAAAAAGAGATACTTATATATGATATTACTAACATAATCAAGATAAATACATGAATTAAAATCTATTTGCAATGAGTTTGCAGGCATTCGATTCATTGGAAACAGCTTTTAAAAATATTGAAGCTTTTATTAACTGCCCCATGTTGGGCGCCACTTTGTGATACATTGGCACCCAACATAAGGTAATTTTCTAGCAAAAGCAAAAACCCACCAACTTTCCCCTCTGGAATTATCGGTCAACCATCGCCATATTGACTTTTCCCGTGCCCAGTATTACAGTTTGTTTGGATACCCATACACGCGTTCCTGTGTTTTTCTGTATTTTGTTACGTCAATTAAAAAAACATGAAAACGCGTTGTGAAATGGTATTTTCAACACAACAATGATTGTCATATGTATACGAGCGCATGCTGATAAGTTTTTATTAGTTTAAAAGCTCTTTTCATTAATACCGTCATGACTTTCCATAAAAGAGTTGACACATTTACTTTTCATCGAAGACAACCATCTACTGAGGTCTATCAAATTCAAAATTCAAAATATCTTTATTTGATTAGACTTCTTACAAAGTACTTTCAAATCGTCAGAAGGACACAATATACATTATACATAATTATAAATGTTACCACCGGGTTCGGAAGGTAGCTTTTGTTGAGAAGAACCCGGCAAGAAACTTAACAATTACTCTTTAAAAAAAATATATATTATACAATGTTTTTGGTTACAGTATTTATATCTCATGAATATAAGCCCATGGACACAGTTCAAATGCTCAATTGTCAAATATAATAACTAAAATATTACAAATATTTGTGAGCATGGCAAATTCCAGCCATTCAAAGCAAAGATCAAACTAAGATATTTAATTGTAGCAAAAGTATAGTGCCAATGGGATTATTTACAATAATTTTCCGACAAAGATACATCCCAGGGTTCCTTATCACAAATATAATCACTTACAGTATAATATCCTTTTTTGAGCAAAACTGCTTTGATGGTCTCTTTAAATTTAAATTTCTATCATTGAATTAGTTCTAAGGTAGATTATATTTCTTCACATTTTCCTTCACTGTAAAGGTCATGGTCAGATTACTGCGCTAAGTTTAATAAATGTATTTAAAAATTCCAGAAGATAAATCGTTTCCTAAACTCGTCACAATTAGAAAAGTTACGAACTTCTATCTTAATCAAATTAATAATAGTTTTCACAGTTCAAGTCGGACTGCGAAAACCCATTAACTTCACAGAATCCGCAATAATTGAAATAGGAATAGTGTTAGGCAAAGCTATTACAATCGGAATTAACCTAATATCTAGCCAACTTTGAGTGTTGAAACACTGTTTGAAACCATTACGAATTGTATTGAATATTCTATGTTGTTATTTGAATAGCGGCTATGGCTAAATTGATTTTAGTTTATTTTTATTTTCAACTGCCAGCCTTCTTGGCACGGTCCCGAGAGACACTGATTTGGGCCAAGTTTTCGACTTGTAAATAGTTTTAAGGCTATATTGATTAGATAAATATATTTAAAAAAAAAACGACTGGAATGAACTTAATGCTAAAGCATTTTCTACCAGCCCACCATTGAGACTAGAGTCACTTTGACCATGACTTCATGTAACAACCTGAACGAATCAGAGCTCTGGCCTTTGAGTAAGCTCTTGAGATCAAATAAAATTACTGAATACCAAAGATACAAAAGTTTTTTAAGATGTTGCGAGTCTTAGTATATATAAACATACCGCGGAGAATCTCTACAGCGCGATTCACAAAATAATTAGCTCCATCTATCGGCATTGTAATAAAATACTTTAACCTACATACTTGGGTTGTACACCTATCTGCCTAGTGGTCGGAAGTGCTACCATGTAATTTCTGTAATTTCCATCTGTAATTTCGTAATATCTCGTTGCTATAGGTTCGCGCATTTTTACATGGGACTAAAACATAACTGGTTAAATCAGGCTGTATTATAAATAAACCTCTGCCTACCCCTTCGGGGAATATAAGCGTGACCATAAGAGATGATAATATAATATAATAAAGGTAAGATAAAGCTATATATAGCTACTTAATTAATTGCTATCTGACTAAGATAAACCTTCATGAAAGCTTTCCATTGCCAACCATAAGTACATGGAGCTAACAAGGGGTAGGCAGAAGTCCCATTTCATTTCGTTGTAGTAATTAATTTGTGGTTGGATAAATTTACAGATGACATTTTTTTATGGATTTAATCAATTATTTTAATATCACCTGTACCGAATCCAATCGTAAATTCCGGTTCGTCAAAATTAGCCTTTTGATAACCGACGTTACAATCGCCAGTGAAACTGTTAAGCTCACTCATTTGTTCCCATAACAGTAAAGTGGATTATGCCATGGACAGCCATGGCATAATTCACTTTGCGTGGATCGTAAAAAAATATATAACCCCATAAAAATCGGCACCAAACGATGAGGTTCACATAAAAAATCTGTCCGAATACCCTCTATAAGAGGGCTATGGGCGTCCTAATATTCTCATGTTTAGGGATGCTGATATTAAATATCTTTTTTTTACGACAGCACTCGACTTTTTACATTACTTACGCTACTTACATACATACTTGCAATGAAACGATTGGCCAGCATTTGTCAGCCAATTCTCCCAGCGATTTGTAACATGTCGTCAAGTCTACTTCACTCCTATTTGTCGTTGTTTTGTAGATCAACATCTTCTAATATATAAAATTTCCACGTCACAATGTTAGTTACCGTTTTCCTCCGAAACGGTTGGACCGATTTGTATGAAATTTTGTGTGCAGATCGGGTAGGTCTGAGAATCGGCCAACATCTATTTTTCATACCCCTAAATGATAAGGGTCACCAACCCAAAAAAATATATGGCAATACAACGTTTGCCGGGCATAGCTAGTATTATATAAAACTAAATCTACGCCGTTGAAACCGCGGGGCGCAGCTAGTTTTTGATGACAAATTAAGCGTTGGAACTGTGTAAATAGCTGCTTGCTTATATTTTAATAATAATTGTTGAATGTAGCGATTAAATTTATAAAAAATCTTTTGTTACCATACTGTGAAAAATAGTTTATTAAAATATCTGTATAATATTTTTTTTATATATATACATACATACATATGCTCACGCTTGTTTTCCCCGAAGGTTTAGGCAGAGGTGTAGTATAACACCGACTTTTCACCGAAGATGATTAAATACCAACGTGACAGATGGTGAGTCTATCGCCGTCTGAGGCACTAAGCACATGTCTTTGAATCACTTCTCAGATAAATGCAGATTTCCTCACAATGTTTTCCTTCACCGTAAAGCACGTGGTGTGAAATCACTGCAACTGAAATCACCGCACATTTTAACATTGTATATCTTAATATATATAAATCTCGTGTCACAATGTTTGTCCTCAATGGACTCCTAAACCACTTAACCGATTATAATAAAATTCGCACACCATGTGCAGTTCGATACAACTTGAGAGATAGGATAGTTTAAATCTCAAATTATAGTCGCAAAGACTATATTTTATCCCATTACTCCCACGGGAACGGGAACTACGCGGGTAAAACCGCAGGACGTCCGCTAGTATATTCATAAAAATACACTATATATTTTTAGAATTGTATTAATGAAATGTACATGATGCCAGCCGAGTTTCTCGCCGGTTCTTCTCAATAGGCTAGTTTCCAAACCAGTGGTACATTTTCAGCATTCATAAGGGTCCCAACTGAATAAATATTCTCCATTTTCATTTTCATATTAGCAGCGAAATAGATGTTTAATTAGTTCAAGTTAATTATTATCGCGTGGGGCCAGCTTTACTTAGTTAATAACTATGTTATTTCAATGCGAAAATACATGCACAAAGATATCTCATTTCAAAATAAATGGGGATTGGAATAACAATGTTTTTTTACGCTATCGCTTTTTCAGTAACATATTCGTATTTTTTGTTAAAAGCATAGTGAAGCTTACCAACATATTTTTGTACATACATACGTCATACGCTCTCCCGTATATTTCCCAAAGGGGTAGACATCCGCCAGGTGGCAAACGCTATTGCAGAACACAAGGTCCTGGGTTCGATTTCCGAGTCGGATAGTGTTATTTGGTTTTCCATAGTGTAATTGTCAGTAACAGCTAGGAGTCTGGATTACTGCCTGTATTGCAATATGCTCGCCCCCTTTTACATGAGACTTAAGCAAACTGTAAGCCTAGAGGAAAAATCATTCAAACGATACAAAATATATGGAAGTGACATAAATCAGTCACGTGACATATGTCATTCCCGTACATTTTGTATCGTTTATATTAGAGAAGCTTGAGGATAGTGATATTTTGCCTATGTGCCTACCGCTTCAGGAAATACATGCATGGGCATATAATGTAACGATGTTTGTCTAATAATAGATTACAAAACTATGTTCAACCTTACCTCGATACCAACATAGTTTACTTTAGCTCAACATATACATAACGATGTTTTGTTAACATTGATGTCTATCAACTTGAAAATATGAAACAATTAATAATGTAAGATACATTGATTTCTAATTGAACTAGATACATGTTACACTTTTATCTATATATATCTATACATCTATATCTAATATATAAAATTCTCGTGTCACGTGATTTTGATGAAATTTTTTGTGCTTATTTGGTATCTATGAGAATCGGCCAACATCTATTTTTCATCCCCCTAAATGTTAGGGGTAATCCACCCCAAAAAAATATATGGCAATACAACGTTTGCCGGGCACAGCTAGTAGATAAATAAAATTGAGATGTCTGTAAATCAAAAATATCAGATTTTCACTAAAGGTTATAATATATCAGATTTTCACGAAAGTATACACGGTACTGATATTGAAAAACCAAGTATAAAAATTTTTCTCCGTCTGTCTGTTTGTTCCTGAGGACCTAGTGCGAGTTTTTCACTGCCGCCGTGACACATAATTTTTATAGGATCGAAACAACACCAGCTGTCGGACTAAATATAGCACTACTGTGATCTTACACAAATCTGCGTTTACGTCTACGCTATGACTTTTGACGGCGAGCCTGGGATGTATCTTTGTCGGAAAATCTTAATTAGTACTTCTGCTACAATTAATTAATCTTAGTTTGATCTTTGCTTTGACTGGCTGGAATTGTGAGCATGGCAAATGCTCACAAATATTTGTAATATTTTAGTTATTATATTTGACAATTGAGCATTTCAACTGTGTCCATGGGCTTATATTCATGAGATATAATGAATAATGAGAAATTACCTTAAAATTCTACGAATACGAAATACGCTCCGTAAATTGCATGTCACTTCTAGTTGCCATATATCAACCGTAACCAAGGTAGCAACAATAAAGTTATTCTTACTACCCACATATTGGTTAACATTGACAGTCATATTTTATCAGTATCGGTTTGGTATACTCACCTCGTTATAATGAATTTAGCATCGGATAAACTGACTAATTAATAATTATACATTTTGTATTCCATCTTTTCCATTAGACACTTCGTTATGGTTACAATAATTAGCTTGGTGCGTTCCTGTATACATTGAAATGTACATATTTTTTAATTAAGTGGCTATCATAAGTTCTCATGTAAGTGAATATTATAATTCTTATGGGAATAAACGTTCAAACCTAGATATAAATACTGTAAACAATAACATTGTATTATTATTATTTTTTTTAAACTAATTGTTGAGTTTCTTGCCGGGTTCTTCTCAACAAAAGCTACCTTCCGAACCCGGTGGTAACATTTATAATCATGTATAATGTATTTTGTGTCCTTCTGACGATTTGAAAGTACTTTGTAAGAAGTCCAATCAATAAAGATATATTGAATTTTGATTTTAAGAAAACACGCACAAGGCACTCTGGTAATCCCTAAAATGGCTGGACCGATTTTAACGGGACTTTCACTGTAAGATATCAATGTTAAAAGGAGTAACTTAGGCTACTTAGATAACCATTAAGGGGTTCCGCGGGAATCAAATTAAATCTAAGCGGGTGCCTGCATATGTCTGAGAAGTAATTCAAAGACGTATGTATATTGCCTGAAACAGCGATAGACTCACCCTCTGTTCTGTTGGCACTTAATCATATTCGGTGAAATGCGAGTGTTATTGTTACAACACCTCTGCTTAACCCTTTGGGGACCCTTGTGGGATGGCGTGAGCATATGTAGCTTTTTAAAAAAATAGATATAACTTGTTTTTTATCTTCTTTTTTTATTTAATCAATGTCTACGTTAACGTATTTGACACGATTGTACACAAATCAGTGTTATTATGATGTTTTATCGACTTGTTTATGGAGTGATGTATCGTATAATTTTATTAATGCGGCTTATACCTCGCGCGGACATTATTGTTAACGATCGATTTGTTTGAATGTTGTTGTTATTTTTGCCCCGGAATAGCTTGGCTAGGAGCCATGGTGGCCTCGGGGTTAGAGCAATCGCCTGCTATGCAAGCCACGCAAGTTTGAATCCCAGCGGAGCCTATACCAATGAGTTTTTCTAAAAAACTTATGTACAGTGATTTCACACCACGTGCTTTACGGTGAAGGAAAACATCGTGAGGAAATTTGCATATTTCTGAGAAGTAATTCAAAGACGTATGTATAGTGCCTGAGACGGCGATAGACTCACCATCTGTCACGTTGGCACTTAATCAAATTCGGTGAAAAGTGGGTGTTGTGATAACAACACTTCTGCCTACCCCTTCAGGGAATACAAGCGTGAGCATATGTATGGTATAGCTTGGTTATAGGCGTGGTTGATTCGTGGGAAAAGGCGAGGGAACCAACTACGTTCGAGATGTCTTCAAAGTGTATTTATATCTAGTTGTGCCACAGTTTTCCTCACGTAGACTTAATTTTATAGGTGGCCCGTCGAAATCGAATGTTTTGTAACTCTTTTGTGGGGCAAATTATACACTTTTTCAGTAAATTTCAAGGTAATCATCAAACAGAAACTTTGTGAAAAAGCATATTATAAATTTAAATTTTCCTTAATATTGCATATGCTCACGCCTGTATCCCATGGGGGTAGGCAGAGACCACCGTTTGCCACATGCTACGATCCTTACATACTTCTTTCGCTTCATCCACATTCATGCATCTCTTCATACACTTTCTTCGGTTACGAGTGCTCCGAATTTGACCTTAAAATTGCGTTAACTTATTTCAGTGTTTGAAGTCGGATCAATATGTAATAATATTTTTTATTCAGACCATACTTATACTCATCTTATATCCCTTGAAAGCGGATGTTTACCCATAGAACACCCATATTTCACCAGTCATGTTTAAGTACTATAGAGGCTCTGCTACTGGGAAATTACACATGAATTGAAAACGCAGGAATCGAACCTCGTGTCATGCAGTAGCGCTTGCGACCACTACACCAATGAGGCAGTCATAAAGTGATTAAATAAAACATTTGTTAAGGAACATTGTCGTTGAATTTCAATAGAATGCCTCAATAGGAATCTCCTCTTTTCGTACAGGAATAGGTTTGAGCGAACAACTGAAGTTAATCTAAGACGCTCTTACATTCACAGGTACGAGAGTAGGGTACGCAAATGTCACACAATTATTGGATATTATTTGTTATGCATGTTAAATTTAATATTATCTTTGATTAGATTTCTTACAAAGTTCTTATCAATGTGCGTTGATATATAAATCAGTCAGTCAGGTTTTTCCATAATAATAATAATAATAATATATTCTTTATTGCACACCATAATATAGTACAGGTATTATAGTTATATTAATAAAGTATGGTAACAAAAGGCGGTCTTATCGCTAGAGCGATCTCTACCAGACAACCTTAGGGTACTAGGAAACAGCGAAATGAAAAATATTAATAAACTAGCTGTACTCTGCGGTTTCACCCGCGTTTTTTGAAATAAAAGCACTCAAAGTCATACCTTGTTCCAAAGTCCCGTTCAAATTGCTCCAGTCGTTAGAGAATTCCGGAACAAACAGACAGACAGACAGATATACAGAGAAAAAAAAAATAGTTTTTTTTAAGTCAGTACAGTATACTTTCTTATGCATATAATGAAAAGCTGTTATTTTGCAATTACAAACAGACACTTAAATTGTATTTATCTGTATAGATAACTCGTGTACACCCTAATATCCGCTGTGAAAAGTATTTTACAATAAAATTGCGCTCCAGAGATGAATCAGTGATGGAAATTCTTTTGATGCCGTGATTACGTTGAACATATTTCGATCTGACGATACTGTTTGCCGTATTGTATGTTCCTCTTATATTTATGAGGGAATAAGACTTCTCTTTCAGCTAAGGCTTTGCGACTTTTTAAAAAACCTAGCTTCTTTTTGACGAGATGAAATCACATTTACTTTAAGCGTACACACATTGATATAATCACGACTGTATTTCCCGAAGCAGTAGGCAGAGGTGTGAGTATATTACATACATTTAGCATCTTTGAGGCCCATGTAATAAGGGGCACGAATATTGTCATTAACCGGACATTAATCTAGCCTCCGGTTGCTACTGGGAAATTACTTGAAACATTTTTATGCACGTAGACTTAATTTGATTCCCGCGGAACCCTAAATGTTTTTTTAAAATAAAAGTTGCCTAAATTACTCCTTGTAACATTAACTATCTGCCAGTGAAAGTCCCGTTAAAATCAGTCCAGCCGTTTCTGAGATTAGTCGGAACAAACAGACAGACAGAGAAAAAAAATGCTTTTTCTGTCAGAACCAGAACTTTCATATTCAAAATTCAATCAAAATATCTTTATTCGATTAGACTTCTTACAAAGTACTTTCAAATCGTCAAAAAGACACGATTACATAGGATCATACATGCTACCGCCAGGTTCAGAAGGTTGCTTTTACTGAGAAGAACCTGGCAAGAAACTTAGTAATTACTCTTTTAAAAAAAAATTACAGCTTTGAGTTACACAATATAAATCATAAAAAATATATATAAGCCCATGGACACAGTTCCAGTGCACAAAAGTCGATTTAAAAAAAATTTTTAACTAAAAATAAGTACTACGAATAAGTGTGTAGCTTGAGATGACCATATGCATTTGTAATTCCAAAATTACCTAAATTATCCTTTTAACTAAATAAGTTAAAAGGTGTAATGTTGGAATTCCAAACAGACACTTAAATTTTATTTATCTATATGTATAGATTATTCAAAACATATCTTCACATCAAACCCAAAGAGTATTTGGTTCACATAAAGCACACTTTGTTCCATTCTTTGATATTTTTATTGACTGGTATAACATTTTTACTATATATTTTTTATATAATTATTATTTTTATAAGCTTCATGACGCAAGTGGCCCATGACGTAGCATGCCTCCATGTGCTGCAAAAGTAATACGAGCTACGATCAACACAAAAGTCTGTCAGAGTGTACATACCTTGCGTGTCGTTAATGCGCTGGATTATGCTTGATTATATTCTTACTTCCATTGTCACTGTCGGCTTGTAGTTGTTGGGAACTTGTGACGTCTTAATAGAGCTTCTAGATGTGGCTTTTGTTAGCGATATATATGCACGTCATCCCAGAAGGGGGTAGGCAGAGGTCATGATTGCAGGCAATGAAAAATTGCAACAATGTCATTACAATACGAAGGTAAATTTCGCCGACGTCTGTCAGATTATGATAGCTCAGACGGGAAGCTACCAGCCTATCGGGTGATAATGAAATTAGGGTATACCCCGGTCCGAGTCAAAACGACACCAGTTCGGTTTTATTCGGCCAGGTTCTGATGATTTAATTGAGTATAAGTTATAGCTATGGAGCGCAGCATTCTTGGAGTGAAAATAATAGATCAAGTGAGGAACTCGACACTGCGCTCCATGACAAAAATTGCGGATGTAGGCCACGCTGCTGCCAACCTAAAGTGGAACTGGGCTGGCCACGTCTGCCGCATGTCGGATGAAAGCTATGGGCGAAAACCATTACAAAATGGACACCAAATGGCAGGAAACGACTACGCGGCAGGCCTCGTAGGAGATGGCGGGATGAGCTTGATGTTTTCAGAAGCGATTGGGAGAGGACGGCTGAGGACAGAGAAAGTTGGAAAAGTGGAAGGGAGGCCTTTGCCCAGCAGTGGGACACGACAGGCTAATAATAATAATAATAATATAGCTATTGATATTGTCATGTCATTTCCAGGAACTAGTGAATGCTATCCGTGTAGAAACTGCAGTGTATTACGACAACATGTTACAGAATATTAACTAACTTAGTTGAGCTGCATTGATTCATATATTAGCATCCAATGCTGTTGCAGTTCTATTAGAAATGCGGTTATTGTTCAGTGTAGTTCCCTAGTGGTACCATATCCGGCGATACATCACATTATGTACAGACATATTATTATCACCATTTTGTCAGGTTAGCACGTTGTTACTTCTGGGAGCTTTCTGGGACGGCGTGAGCATATACGTTATTTAATAGAAAAAAAAATAGTTAATTGGTTTTGTCTTTGCAAATTGGAATAGGGGTACTTTATTATACTGGTCTGATATGCTGTGGCGGTGAGGTGGTGGTGAGGTGGCCGTGTGGTGGCCGTGTGGTGGCCGTGTGGTGGCCGTAGGGAGACCGTGCGGTGGCCGTGCGGTGGCCGTACAGTATCGGTGCAATAGCGGCACGGTGTCCGTCGCGTATAGGCAGCATAGTCACAGTACAAATATAAGCTTACTAGGCAGTATGGAATTTAGGCCATTCTTTATAAAATAGAACGCATGCTCGATTGAAACGTTAGGGTTGTCTTCAACGTCAAAGTTTTCATCGATCACAAGTGCCTTACCAGGGCCTAAACCATATCATTTTCATTTTCAATGCTTTAAATTTTTTTCTTCATTAACTGTCAAAGTTAGGCGAATTTTGTCATATTGATGTTTTGAAAAATGTCGGTACGACAAGTACATAAGTGACGTATACGTGATCGCTCACGACATGACAGCATTGCCAGTAAGCCTAGACAAAGTAACATTCTCTCGCGCTTGCACTAATAGAAACGAAAAAAAATATATGCAAATGACATATAAGAGTCACGTGACATATGTTATTCCCGTAGATTTTGTATCGTTTATACTAGCGAAGCGTGAGGATAATGTTACTTCGTTTACAGGCCCAGATGAGCTTAGAATGTCGTAGATAAGTCCGTCTGTGTGTATGTTCCGTTTCGAACGTATAACGATAGCACATCTTCATGAACATCATGTACAGACCTATTATCCCAGTATACAACATGTAAACAACTGCAAAACAAAGGCAGTTAATAGTTTATTTGTAGCATTACTATAACGACGGGCTTAGCTGGAATTACTTTGATGTTATTTTTTATGGCCCTCGAAGTTTTGGGTTTGCAACTTTGGCCAGTTTTTGGTTAGAGAATAGCTTATGAAACCGCCACAGACTTGTTCCGCTACATTAACTGAAATTGTGATACGCTTAGGAAATTTGGGGCATTATTAACTAGTATTATAGTAGTAAGGATCCGTGCTGGACGTGGACTTTGCGCAGTCAAACAAGCGATGCGTACGAGTTTATCTAAAAACTTATGTGATTTCACACTACGTGTTTTACGGTGAAATAAAACATCGTGAGGAAACCTGTATAATTCTGAGAAGTAATAATAGACTCACAATGTCTCAGAACAATGGGAGCTTAACTCCAGATCAAAATCATAGACAGATCTAAAAATTTTTGTACTTCCCGAAGTTTTAAAAATTCTGTTTTTTTTTTAATTTATCGACAAAGCACAACTAGATTTCAGTATAAAAATATAAAAAAAATCTCATGGTACTCAAAACGGTGTGGCGGCCGGTGCTGCTGCTGTTCAGCAGGAGTGCCTCAAGCGCCGGAAATATGCTTGCATTGGTCAAGGATACATATTTTCTGCGTTTGCGGTTGAAACTCTGGGGCCTTGGGGTCCAGATGCTCATCAACTTTTCAAAGAGGTTGCACGTCGTCTGGCAGAAGCTTCCGTGACAAGCGGGCTGGGGCTTTTCTCGCTCAGAGAATCAGCATTGCTATTCCACGTGGCAATGCTGCCAGCCTTCTTGGCACGATCCCGAGAGACACCGATTTGGGCCTAGTATTCTACTTGTAATTAGTTTTTAGTACTGTTCCTTGTATACTCAAAACTAGTTTGATTCTATAAATATGTGTCTAAACGCGTCCATATAGTATAATATATAATTCAAAAACTAAAAGAGATATTTAACGCGAACCCCAGAGTTAAGTAAACTTTTACATGTCAGCTGTGACATTTACGCGCGCTCGTAAACATGCTTGCAACCATTACGATTTCACTTACACAAGTACTTCTGTTTTAGAGGGACATTTCTTTACATAATTCAGTTTCTCTGCTTTATACTCAAATGGCTACACTACTATTATAAAGAGGAAAGATTTGTATTTTGTGTGTATGTTTGTAATGAATGAACTCAAAAACAACTGTGCCAATTTCAAAAATTCATTCACTATTGGTAAGCTACATCATCAGCGAGTAACATAGGCTATATATATTTATTTATCCCTGCACTCACGCGAGAACGGGAACTACGCGGGTGAAACCGCGTGACGGCCAATAGTCTAATATATAAAGGCTAAGAAGATAGCAGATTTAGGGAGGTATGTTTATTTCCATCTCCAAATCTATCCAAAGAATATTATTAAGTCGCACAATAATTAAAAAAATAATGAAAAAATATCCGGTTAAAGGGCCTGGTTAATGGTAATAGCCCTTATTACATGAGATGGCGAAATGTGGGTTAATTGTAGGTACACCACTGCCTACTACTTCGAGAAGTTCAGGCGCGACATAATAATTATGTATGACAAAATAAGTATGTAGACATTTGACAAATATGTATGAGCAGTCACCTGCTACGCAAGCGACGCCAGTTCGAATCCCAGCGGGGCCTGTACCAATGACTTTTTCTAAAAACTTATGTACAGTGATTTCACACCACGTGCTTTACGGTGAAGGAAACATCGTGAGGAGACCTGTATATTTTTGAGGAAGTAATTCAAAGAAGTATGTATACTGCTCGAGATGGTAATGGACTCACCACCCTCTGTCACGTTTTTATATATTTACTCCACTTCCCTCTTTGATGATTGAGGAGGTAAATGGCTGGCATTCACGTCATACTTGTGAACAGGTGCTGCTTGTGGGGGCTGGTCGTCTCAAGCTACACAATTAATTATAAGTAGAAATACTAGAGTTTTCTTTATGTTAATTTTTATCGATATTTGTTCATTGGAACTGTGTCCATCGTGTTAGCTTTATTAAAATTTATATTGCGTTTTAAAATAAATATGGCTGTCTGACAGTAACTTTTGAATCATTGTTTGATATTATTTTTGAATCTTGATTCGTAAATTGACTATTACGGAAGTGTGTATAAAATAGATAATAATTTATTGTTTAACTTAACATAAAAATTGGTCTAGGTTTAAAAATCCTATTTAAAAAAATAAATAGGATTTTTAAAATATTAACTAATGATTTTGTATAATTTGTTTGTGAGTTTTAAGTCTTGGTGGTTCAAATTTGACTTCCGTCAGTTTTTAATAAATCATAACGTATCATAGTTTGGTGGGAGTTCTCAGATATAAATACGGGAGTCGCCGCCTTTGAATCACTAAGCAAGTTGGTGGTCTAATTAGACAGTTGTATAAAAAGTGTGTTCGAACATTAAATTATTTCAAGAATCAGAAAAAGTGTTGGTGTTTAATTTTTAAGTTATTATAATCTCAGAAGTGGAATTACATCCGGGAATTCTGGTGTAATCCTACCACCCTGGTGTGATCATACGCCCACAATAAGGTATGTTAACGGTTTTCTGTACTCAGTGAATGCTATTTCATTTCCAAGATATACTTATTTCACCTAAATGAGCAATACACCTCATGGTATGGAAATAAAATGTTTCATAGTGATGGAACCGTAAAATTGGATGGTTATTTGTACATTAACAACCATAAGTTCGCGAACAAATTTAAATATGGTTTGTCGTTGTCTAAATTGGTTTGTTATACGAAGTATTTGTTGGATTGGCTACTAGTGGTTGAATTCGGGTATTACCAAAGTTCTTTAAATTTAATGCACATATTATTTAAAACAAACAAATATAAATAAGTAGGTATGTTATGAATTACCATAGTTATAAATTATGATCGAAATAAAGAAAAATAACCGATTTATGTAATTAGATTAGAAACATAGATACTCGTTGTCTTACTTATTTCAGATCGTCTGACATTGTACAATCGATTGACAATGCCTAGCTATCGATCCGAGAGTAGAAGGGGGTCTACTAGCAGGCGTCCTAGTGTCGTTTTGGGAGAATCTTCGAGACGTAGCCGATCCTGGATACGCAGTCGACCTGCAGAGCAAGGGCGACAATCGTCAGCAGCATCTCGTTCTGATAGGCGCGGCTCCAAGCGACGGCGACCCAGGAAATCACCACCAGGAATTGAATCACAGGCGAGAAGTCGAAGCAGGTCAGTTATAACACCTCCATTGCGTCGCAGCATACCTCGTGCATCACGTACCCATGAACATCTACAGAGAAATGCTCCGACAGATATAACTTTAGATCGTAGTCGTAGTAGGCAGAGACGTCACAGACTGCGGACACCTCGTAGAGGACGTGCTAATAGATCACGTAGTCCAGTCCGCGCTGTTGTTGATAATAGGGTATCTGTGACGCCACAGCCTAAACTTATCGACGCTGTTAATAGTGAATTGCTCAAATGTATCAAAGAGTCTTTGCAATCTATCTCAGCTGTAAATCCTCAGAGTAAAGAAAAATTTACAAATAATAACATAATACCGGAGTTTGACCCCAAATTGAAAAATCAAACAATTCATACTTGGTTAAATAAAATAAAAGAATGCTCAGAGATCTATGGCTGGGATGGTAGACAAACCACTCACTACGCTCTTCCAAAGCTAGTAGGTACTGCAAAAAAGTGGTACGAAGGTCAGCCATCAGTATTACATACATGGGATGAATGGGTTGAAAAGCTTAAGTCTGCTTTTCCATCATATGAAAACTATGGTCACTTGCTCACAGAGATGTTAGGTAAAAGGGCAAAGTTCGGAGATGATTTAGAAGAGTATTATTATGAAAAGTTAATAGCATTAAATCGTTGTGGTATAGTTGGTAGGCACGCTATAGACTGTATCGTATATGGTATAGAAGATAGGTCTGTTCGGTACGGAGCAGAGGCAGTAGGGTTTGAAGATACTGATAAACTACTAGGTTACTTGAGGAGCGTTAAGCATGAAAGATTTGAAAAATTCAGTAAGAAACCGGTACGTTCCGTAACTGACAATTCACGTAAACTGGAAAAAAATGACTCAGTTAGAGTTTTGAAATGCTTTAACTGTCGTGAGACGGGCCATGTGGTCTCAAGTTGCCCTAAACCTATTGTCAAGTGCCAAAAGTGTAAACGCCTTGGTCATGATGATCCTGAATGTAACAGGAACCCATGGATAAATAAACCTGAGGTCAAGACATTGTGACTAGACAACAATGCTGACCTGATAGTAGATAACAAGTTCATTAAAAGTGTAAGCGTTAATAATATACCGTTGATAGGTTACGTAGATTTTGGAAGTCAGTGCACCTTAATAAAAGAGTCCGTTCTGGAAGGGATCCTCCCTCGTGAGAGATGGCAGTATACTAATTTACCATCTCTTAAAGGTTTTGGTAATACGTATGTGAACGCTTTAGGCAAAACTATAATTTCGTTGATTATTGATAGTGTCAAAGTTAACGTTGAGGCAGTTGTTGTTCCTGACAACTATCTGAACTATGATCTACTCATTGGACAGACTGCCACGGAGCAACCTCGTATATGGGTATTTAAGTCCGATAAAGAGCTAATGTTCACTAATAACCATAGGACGGACGATACACGACTGGTTTTAAAATCTGTAAAAACTATTAAGGCTGAAGGTTGCGTTTCTATAAAAGTATTCTCTGAAGTAAATTTTAGTGGAACTGTTTTCATTGAAAATGGTCTTCGAATGAACTACAGCATAGAAGTAGGTACTTACAATATCAAGGACGGTAGAGGTTATTTAACTGTTTTGAATCATAATAATAAATTAATTAAATTTGATGAGGGTCAAGTATTAGCTCGTGCTAGTACTGTCCAAATTCATAATAAAAAAGAAATTAATAAAATACAAGAAGTTAAGAATGATTACAATAAGTCTCCACTTACATTGGATGACATCAAACTTGGTGAGAATTTAAACGAAAGTCAGAAACTTTTATTGATCAATACCTTGAACCAGTATCGCGATTGTTTTGCTAAGGATCTGTCGGAACTTGGTGAAACCAAAATTGCGGAGATGGATATTCAGTTAAGAGATACAGAACCAGTCGTATATCGACCATATAAGATAAGTCATTCCGAACGAGAAGAGGTTAGGGTTATGGTAGAAGAGCTCATGAAATATGACATCATAAGGGAATCTCAGTCTCCATACGCAAGTCCTATTTTGTTAGTGAAGAAGAAAACCGGTGACAAACGGTTATGTGTTGATTTCCGTGCCCTTAATAGGAAAACAGTCAAGCAACATTACCCTTTACCACGTATTGAGGATCAAATTGATCGTTTGGCTGGAAATAAGTATTTTTGTGCCCTAGACTTGGCATCGGGCTACTATCAGGTGCCGTTATCTGAAAAAAGCAAATGTTATAGTTCGTTCGTGACACCTGATGGGCAGTTCGAATTCAACAGAATGCCTTTCGGACTGGCAAACGCGCCAGCAGTTTTCCAGCGGACTATCAACTTGGTCCTAGGCAATTTACGTTATGATATCGCATTAGCATATATGGATGATGTCCTAGTACCTAGCAAGTCTTTTGAAGAGGGTATCGAGAGATTAAAAGTAGTACTTCAAAAATTTAGGGACGCAGGGTTGACGCTAAATCCACAGAAATGTCACTTCTTTCAAACTCATGTTGACTATTTAGGCTTTGAAGTCTCAAATGAAGGCGTAAGACCGGGTGTAAAGAAAATTGAATCCGTGAAAAACTTTCCCAAACCTAAAGACGTTCATAATGTTAGACAGTTCATCGGCCTAGCTAGTTTTTTTCGACGGTTTATTCGAGGTTTTGGTGAAATAGCTCGTCCCCTCACAAAATTGTTAAAGAAAAATTCTGCTTGGGATTGGACTCAAACTCAGGAAGAAGCATTTGAATCTTTAAAAAATGCTCTTATTTCACGACCTGTTCTAGCATTATATGATCCTAAACTTGAAACACAAATACACACAGACGCCAGTAAACATGGTATAGGAAGTGTTCTACTACAGAAGCAAAACAATGGGGTTTTTAAGCCTGTGGCTTATTATAGCAGACAAACTTCGCCTGAGGAATCCCATTTTTCATCATACGAATTGGAAACCCTCGCAGTTATTGCTGCACTTGTAAAGTTCAGCACGTAACGGACTGTAATTCACTTAGAGCCACGTTTTTGAAACGCGATATGATACCAAGGGTTGCGCGATGGTGGAGCTTGATTCAGGAGTATGATTGTAACGTTGTCTATAAATCAGGTAGGGGCATGATTCACGTTGATGCGTTAAGTAGGAACCCGATGATTGACAATGCTGGGATAATTCAGGCTATTGAACATTTTGACATTATGACAATAGCAGATGATTGGTTAACGACAGTGCAGATACAAGATTCTGAAATACAGCGCATTAAAACAATTCTTTCCAATAAGGAATTTGATGACTTGGTAGAGATACGTAAGAATTTTGCTATCAAGCGAGACAGGGTATATAGGGTTACCGAAGACGGATTAAGATGGGTGGTGCCAAAGGGTTGCAGGTGGCAAATTCTTCAGAAAAACCATGATAACATAGGTCATTTTGCGTTTGATAAAACATTGGATAAAATAAAACAACATTATTGGTTTCCTCGTATGCGAAAATTCATCCAAAAATATGTAAAATCCTGTTTGGAGTGTGCTCATAATAAATTACCAGCGGGAAAAAAACAGGGTTACTTGCACCCTATACCTAAG
Organism: Watsonalla binaria; assembly: GCA_929442735.1. NCBI lineage: Eukaryota > Metazoa > Arthropoda > Insecta > Lepidoptera > Drepanidae > Watsonalla > Watsonalla binaria. Next base: position 9,523,614 of record OV838932.1, read on the forward strand.
GAAACTGTACCCTTTCACACCATTCATGTTGATCATGTCGGTCCATTTGTAAAATCAAAAAGGAAAAATTGCTACATTTTAGTAATCGTAGAGTCGTTTACAAAATTTATTGTTTTAAAGGCTGTTAAAAATACGAAGACTACCTCCACCATTACAGTCCTTAGGGATTACTTTGACACGTTCGGTCTACCAAAACGATTAATAAGCGATAGAGGTACGTCATTTACTAGTTCGAAATTCAAAAGTTTTCTTAAGGAAGTGGGGGTCTATCATATAAAGAATGCGGTCGCTTCACCTCGAGCAAATGGTCAGGTGGAGCGGTATAATCGAACAATTTTGGATTCATTAGCCTCACAAAACCATAATAAAGATGAAAGACTTTGGGACGATAGTTTATTGCAAGTGCAATGGGGATTAAACAATACAATTAACAAAGGTACAGGTAAAACTCCTTCTGAGGTTTTGTTCGGGTTAAGACTTACTGGTGCTAATGAAGGCTGTTTAGTTTCTGAAATAAATGACGATATACTTGAAAACACCCCTAGCGATAATGAATTAGGCACGAATCACGAAACATTACGTAAAATTAGGGACGAAGTAGGAGAACACACAAAGAAATCGCAAGTAAAACAAAAGAATAGATATGATAAAAAAAGAAAAAAACCGTTAGAGTTCAAAATAGGTGACTTGGTTAGAGTTGAAAGAGCAGCACATACTGTGGGTAAAAGTAGGAAATTATTACCCAAATGTTCCGGTCCTTACAGGATAACTAAAGTTTTTGATCACGATAGGTATGAGGTAGCAGATACTCCTATTACAAAGAAAGGGGTGTCAAATTATAGAGGAGTATTTTCAGTTGATAAAATACATCCTTGGCTCTGTTTTAATCACAACGATAGTGATTCGTACACTAGTGAACGTGCAGATGATTAAGTAACACTCTAGGATCATTAACATCAAAACATTATGATATAGTTTTTAAATATTTAATTACGTATGTATTTGAAAATGTATTGCATAGGAAATTAAATGGTGAAGGTATAATGTGTCAATTAATGTAGATTAATACTATTAATTTTAAATTGTAATAAAATTATTCATTGAAAAATTACCATGAGATGAAATATACAAAGTGTATAAACATGTAAACTACAAATTGTAGATAAAAATTATCTGAAGTGCAATATGCGCACCAAATTTAATGTAAAAGTGCAAAGTGCACAAAATAATATCAGTTGCTATGAGCGTATATATATTGTAGTGCAAGGTGCACAAGCTATGTATTGATGTGCAAAGTGCACAAAATATGTATTGAAGTGCAAAGTGCACAAAATAATATCAATTGCTATGAGCGTATATATATTGTAGTGCAAGGTGCACAAGCTATGTATTGATGTGCAAAGTGCACGAAATATGTATTGAAGTGCAAAGTGCACGAAATATTTATCGAAGTGCAAGGTGCACAAAATCCGTATTAAAGTGCAAAGTGCACAAAATAATATAAGTTACTATGTGCGAAAATGATTTTGAATGTGCATAATGATGCGAGGCTAATATATATATAAAATAAGTTTTTTTTTCGCTTCCCTTATTATTTTATGATTCTATATGTGTAGTTACAATGTACTCGTTTTCGATAGTCGCGAGGACGCGATATTTATCAGGATGGACGAATTGTTAGCTTTATTAAAATTTATATTGCGTTTTAAAATAAATATGGCTGTCTGACAGTAACTTTTGAATCATTGTTTGATATTATTTTTGAATCTTGATTCGTAAATTGACTATTACGGAAGTGTGTATAAAATAGATAATAATTTATTGTTTAACTTAACATAAAAATTGGTCTAGGTTTAAAAATCCTATTTAAAAAAATAAATAGGATTTTTAAAATATTAACTAATGATTTTGTATAATTTGTTTGTGAGTTTTAAGTCTTGGTGGTTCAAATTTGACTTCCGTCAGTTTTTAATAAATCATAACGTATCATAGTTTGGTGGGAGTTCTCAGATATAAATACGGGAGTCGCCGCCTTTGAATCACTAAGCAAGTTGGTGGTCTAATTAGACAGTTGTATAAAAAGTGTGTTCGAACATTAAATTATTTCAAGAATCAGAAAAAGTGTTGGTGTTTAATTTTAAAGTTATTAATCGTGAGCTTACATTTCTTAAGTAATCTCTAATTTATTTTTAAAATTGTATAATATTATTGAAAAACTGCCTACCCCCATGGGATACAGGCGTGAGCATATGTGTGTATGTATTATTGAAAAAAGTAATTAGTTTTGAACCCAGCGATAACATGTATTATCATGTTGTTCTGACAATTTGAAAGTAGTTAAAATGTAAAATCAAGCAAAGATATTCTGAATTGAATCGAATTGAACTTTTATGAAAACTAAAATAGATATGCAGAAACATAAAATTCTGTTCACTTACTTTCAAAACTGATAGTACGCAGTCTAAATGAATTAGTAAAAGAAATGTCCTTAGGCGAGTAGTCCCTTACATTGCTAACATGTTTTCATTAACGATATCATACGTCCCTCGTTTTTTAATCAAGCTCATTGCTTTTGCCTCTTTATACAGAATGTTCTACATGGGACCATTTACTACACTTCTACAGCGAACATTTTTGTTACAGAGAATCTGATAAAAAATATATAAAATTTAAGTGTCTGTTTGTAATTCCACAATAACAGCTTTTCCCTAAATGCATATGAAAGTATTTACGGTACCGAATAATAAAAAGCTATTTAAAAAAAACTCTTTCTGTCTATCTGTCCGTCTGTCTGTTTGTTCCGGCTTATCACGGAAATGGACACACTATAACGGGATTTTCATAGGCAGATTGCTAATGTTGCAAGAAGTAACGCCTGGTTGACGTCTCTGGTGACCGTCGAGCTGGTTCTTACCTCGGTCAGAGGATTAGCTTAGCGATCCAGCGAGGTAACGCAGCCAGCTTACTGGGCACCATTCCCGCAGACACTAATTTAAATTCCGTGTTTTATTTATAATTTTTATTTTTATTATATTTTTCTTTTTCATTGAGAAGTAACTTACGCTACTTTTATTCAAATAAATCATTAGTGTTCCGCGGGCCACCCAGGGAATTAACTGTACACAGGTAAAACTTGGAGGCACAGCTAGTTTATGTATGAAATATATGAAAAGTCCCTCATCATTTTCTTTACTGGTTGATTTGCTGAATTTCATTATACATGAAAAACCATTGTTCAACCAAGTCTCATATTCAAAAAATTTATGAGGACATTTTTATATTATTTTTAACTAGCTGTGCGTTGCGGTTTCACTGGCATAGACTTTATTTTTATTTCATTACTGATTTTTTTTTTTGAAATAAATAGCTATCTGCCAGTAAAAAACCCGTTAAAATCGGTCCAGCCGTTTCAGAGGAACAAACAGACAGAGACAGAGAAAAAAAATTATGCAAAATCCTGCATTCATCTCTATCCAGTGCCATCTCTATGACCTCCTTATACGTCATGACAGACACCTATTCCTTAACTTGTCTCGTGTATCCTGAGGCTTCCTCTTCCTATCTTTCCTTTAACTTTTCCTTCTAATATGTTTTTAAAGAAACTGTTATGTCTTAAAGCCGTGATGGGCTTGAATCGCAAACTCGAATCCCAGCGGGGCCTGTACCAATGACTTTTTCTAAAAACTTATGTACAGTGATTTCACACCACGTGCTTTATGGTGAAGGAAAACATCGTGAGGAGACCTGCATGTTTCTGAGAAGTAATTCAATGACCTATGTAAAGTGTCTGAGGCGGCGATGGACTCACCATTAGTCACGTTGGCACTTAATCATCTTCGGTGAAAAGTGGGTGTTGTGATTACAACACCGGCGTGAGCATATGCATGTATGTATGTTATGTCTTACAAGGTCGCCAATAAAATTTACTCTTCGATTCTGTATTGTATACTATTTATTTTACCATTAAGTACAACCTGTATACTGTCGGCCTAATTAATTTTAGTCCCTAAGTTAATACGCAAGGGGGTGTAATGTTTGTTTCCATAAATTGGACGTACCCTCATTATAATTTATTAACATTCACTCTGGCAATAGAAACCGGACTTGTGTTATTAGGAAATTATTTTCATCATCGCTTGTACTTCGCGTCAACACTCGCCTGGATTACATTTTATTGGTGTATTCCGTTCAATTTACACTCACAAATTTATTCATACATAGAAATGTTTTCATTCAAAATCTTAATTTCATGTTCATGTTAGATATAGTTCATGAGGAGGTAAGTCAATATTTGGTAATAAGGTCAGTAATTGGATGGATGACCGCCCGAGTTATCCTCCGCCAATTTATCATGTTAAGCAATTTTTACAGGTTAGTCGGAAGCCTAAAATAGTCTGACAACTTTTTTTACCCAGAAAGATTTTCTTAAGATGGCAGTCGCTTCGTATAAAAATCATGTTACTAGCCGCATCGTGCTGAATCAAGTGCCGACCCCAACAAGGTATGGGATTGATTAGGCCAAGGAGATGATGGTTAGATATAATTCATGATAGAGCCGTAGTGCCCTCGGGGTTTGAACAATGGCCCGCTACGCAAGCGACGGAAGTTCGAATCCCAGCGGTGCCTGTACCAGTCATTTCACACCACGTGATTTATGATGAAGGAAAACATCGTGCACATCTGCACATGTCTGAGACGGCGATGGAATCACCATCTGTCACGTTGACGCTCAATCATCTGCGTTGAAAAGTGGGTGTTGATACAACACCTCTGCCTACCCCTCCGAGGGATAAAGGTGTGAGCATATGTATTAACATCGTTTTCGTTTCCAATGCACAAAGTTTGATTCAATTATTTGTAAATTTATTACCGCGGTTTTGTCTTACATTATTATATTACAACAATAGCAACATGCAAACATTTTCACTATAGCACCAGATGCAGGTAGCTTGTTTTCGCATAACTTTATAACAACCGGTGGCTTCGTTATAAATTGTAATAATCCGTGCTATAAAAGCTAGGAGTCCATTCACTGCAACATCGTCCTTAAATCTAGGAAAGTAAAGTTGTATATTAGTTATAGATTTAAGTGGTATTGTTAGCAAAATGTTGTTGGGAAGTCACTATATCAGACTTGTTATAAGTTCTTTCTGGGAAAGAAATATATTTCTTGGGATAACTTAAGCGGCAGTTAAGATTCTTTCTAAGTTGACACTTAGAAATATACTATAGACTTAGTTTCATGGGTGGCCTATGATACCCTAATGCTTTATTTAAAATAAATGTCAATTAAATGTCAATGTTGGGTTTGGTAGAAGAAACATGAAAGTAGAGTGAATGCAGTGGAAATGCGGTCGTTACGAAGTATGTGTGGGGTCACCATTGTAGATCGTATGAAAAATAGTGCGATAAGAGACAGTTGCAAGTTGAAGAATGATGTGGTGACCAGAATTGAAAAAAGTATGTTGAGATGGTTTGGACATATCGTAAGGATGAGTGAAAGGCGATTAACGAAAGAAATTTATGGAGCGAATGTGACCGGAAGTGTCGGCGTCCAAGGAAGAACTACTATGACCAAATTAATAGTATTTTTCAGAAAGGTCAAATTCGGAGCACTCGTAACCGAAGAAAGTGTATGAAGAGATGCATGAATGTGGATGAAGCGAAAGAAGTATGTAAGGATCGTAGCATGTGGCAAGCAGTGGTCTCTGCCTACCCCCATGGGATACAGGCGTGAGCATATATGTCAATATAAGCCTAGAAACCTTGAAACATCAGCCGTTTCGGAGAATACCTGAAATAAACAGAGAAAAAATTATTTAATTGGTATTTCTATGTCAGTATCATGTATTTAGTGAAAAGCTGTTATTTGGAATTACACAAACAGACACTTCAATTTGATTTATCTTTTATTATCATTATTATATTATTATCAATATGTATACATGTATATATAGATAAATAGATACTAGCGTAAAATTATACGTTTGATTGTTAACACCATATTCAACAGCTCTCGGCCGTGACTTCATCCACATGGATTTTATTATATATACATACCTATAGATATGCATACATATGCTCACGTTTATATTCTCCGAAGAGGCAGGCAGTGGTGTTGTAATAACTACACTCACATTTCACCGAATATGATTCAGTGCCAACGTGACAGAGGGTGAGTACATCGCCGTCTCAGGCACATACTTTGAATTACTTCTCAAACGTATACAGGTTTCCTCACGATGTTTTCCTTCACCGTAAAGCACGTGGAGTGAAATCACTGCACATAAGTTTGTTGAAAATCTCATCGGTACAGGCCCCGCTGGGATTTGAACTCGCGCCGCTTGCGTAGCAGGCGACTGCCACCGCGGCCATAAGGCTTTCATGATAAGTAACCTGGTATTATGTGAAGTCATCAGTTACACGACTGAAAGTTTCAGGGCGACAATAAATCATTTCCGGCAGAAACGAGCTCGGCCTTAACTTAATTGCAGCCGGGACACCGCTAACTAAGTTTAATTTTATCAAGAGCAAATTTTGATGAATTCACTTCCAGGCTTAGAGTGGCTTACTAGCCTTTTTACTCGACTTAAAATGGAGGAGGTATCCAATTTGACGGTATTTTTCTGTCTCTATTCAGGGTGTCGGGGAAAATAGGACAGTTAAAATATGTGATAGGGTATTGTTTAGTTGTAATGTTGCATTTTAATAAATTATGAAATAGGTAATAATCTACTAATTTTTCTCAATAATTCTTTTATTTGTCACAACTCATTTGACAGCTCATGTTTTTAATATGAATGTATAACAGACTGTATTCATTTACTCTAAAAAGGTTGGTTATAACTTTGAACTCATTAAACAGTTTAATTTTAGGATGCAGATAAAATTATTATGAAAAAAAAAATCTTCGTCCATTTTCGAGTAATTGACGTTCAAAGTTGACCATATCGAGACCTTATTTTATAAGACCGTATAAAAATCAGCGGTAACGTAGAGTTACTCAAGTGAAATGTAACTACGTTTTTATTTTTTTGTTCTCCCACCAAAAGTTCCTTAAATAATCCCATAAAAACCATTAACCTTCTCCTTAATTTTACAAGTTTAATGACCTCGTACGTAATGTAGGTAAATACAGCCGCGGGTTCATTCAATCGCTTAAGGCCGCGAGCTCTTCGGCCCTTAGCAACCATAGCCTATAACTACGTTATCGTTGGAGCTAGATATCTTACGACTTCAACATAGTGATTCATAAAACTACAACTTCTAGAAGACAACTGTTCCTTTTTCTCCGACATCCTGTATAATCAATACATCTTTTATTTGCAGTATCTGTAATTCTAAAATTACACCTTCTGACTAAATACATAATATGTAAGTACACAGTCCTGACATAGAAAACCTTTTTTTTTTCTCTGTCTGTCTGTGTTTGTTCTGGAAAATCTTCGAAACGGCTGAACCGATTTGAACGGGACTTTCACTGGTGGATAGCTCATGTTACAAGAAGTAACTTAAATACTATTAAATTTAAAAAATAGTTGGTTATAATTAGAAACAACGTAAAAAGAAAAGAAAATGGTTTAAGTAACAGTTAAAATCTATACAGATAAATAAAAAGCTACGCATTTAGTTATAATTTTTATCGACATTTGTGCATTAGAACTTTGTCCATAGGCTCACATTTCTCAAGCGATTTATATTGTTTTTTTTTAATTGTATAATATTTTTGAAAAGAGTAATCACTGAGTTTCTTGCCAGGTTATTCTCAGTAAAAGCAACCTTCCGAACCTGGCGGTAGCATGTATAATTCTGTATAATTATGTCATTCTGACGATTTAAAAGTGCTTTGTAAAAAGTCTAATCGAATAAAGATATTTTTGACTTTGACTTTGAAGTGTCTGTTTGTAATTCCAAAATAAAGATATAAGGTACTTACATAAAAAAATCAATGTTTATAATTATAATACTCTATCTGTCTGTTTTTCCAGTTAATTTCCGAAACGCCGGGACCGATTTTAACGGGACTTTTACTGGCAGATAGCAAATTTGACAAGGAATGACTTAGACTTTTATTTAAAGATAACATTAAGGCACCGCGGGTCACCCGAGAAATTAACTCGACGTGGGTAAATCCATCTAAATATATATAAAGTTGTAGTGTCTGTATGTCATTGCTAATTAACAACTTTTAACTAAAAGGATATGAAATATTACACGATACTCACATAAAAACAGAAATTTTATTATTTATCTGTGTGTAGATATATGGATGCTGATAAGCAATAATGTGTCAACCCACAAAAAGTCAAATTCAAAGGTTTTGATATATTTTGATAATGCATCACGTATTTAACATTCTAAAAAAGTGTTTCAAGTCATCTGAAACATAAAAGTACGTAAAAAATGGATTTATGTCATAAAACAAATCTTAAATCACGTATACAATCATCTTAAGACGCCATTTTCTCAAAACCAAGTTTATGCGGGTTGACACATTATTGCTTATCTGCATCCATATATTATATTTTTCAATGCTATAATTCAACTTCTACGAGAATGCAAGTCGGTTATTACAAATTGCAATTACGCTACGTCGTAGCAATTGACGTCAGCTACGCCGTAGCCGTGCTACGCCACAGCAGTGCTACGTGTTAAATTGACTTGATCGTAGCGCTCTTCATCAGCGCATATTCTGATATTTTCTTCAAGAAAAATACGTTTGCTCACATACATTTCGCATGAAGGAATATATACAACCAGATAAAAAATAAACCGTCTGTTTGTAATTCCAAATATAATATAAAAAATATTTCTTATCCAATCTTTTCATTTCAGAGATTACCCGGAAAAAAATGACAGAAAAACGGAGAATTTTAACAGATATAGATTACCTTCGATCCTTTGGCAACAAAAAATCTGTCAAAAGTCTGCAATTTATCCAACATATGCAAACGCAGATGGCATATCTATTTAACGGTTAAACCATCTTCTATGCCCTTGAATATCCGAGGGTGGTTACCCTTGAATTATTCAATAGATGTGTAACAAAAGATTGGGTGGACACTGTACGAGAGATAGCGGGCGAAGCAAACCATAATGCATATTTTTATGAAAATCAATCTGATCAAATCAAAATGATATTTTATAAATAGTAAATACTTGTATGTAAGTATGTTTGTAACGAATTTTCTCAAAAAGTAATGTACTTATTTGAAAAATTCTTTCAGTAATAGCTACATCAGTGAGAAATATAGGCTATACACAGCCACGCACTAATATTATAAAGAGGAAACATTATTTTTCTGTGTATGATTGTAATGAATAAACTCAAAAACTACTGTGCCGATTTCAAAAATTATTTCACCATTGGAAAGCTACATCATCAGCGAGTAACATAGACTATATTTCATCCCCGTACTCCCATGGGAACGGTAACTATGCGGGTGAAACCGCGTTACGTTCGCTAGTATATTATAATGTTACTATGCTTTATCCCGATTATTGACTATTGATTACCGATTATTTATTAAGAGCCTTAGTGATCGTGGGGACAATCGCTTGCTATGAAAGCGATGGCAGTTCGAATCCCAGTGGCCTTCACCAATTAGTAAAAACTTTTGTGCAGTGATTTCACACCAAGTGCTTTACGGTGAAGGAAAACATCGTGAGGAAAACTGAATAGTCTGCGCCATATGCTCACGCCTGTATTCCCCGAAGGGGTAGGCAGAGGTGTTGTAACAACAACACCCACATGCACCGAATATGATTAAGTGCCAACGTGACAGATGGAATTACTTCTCAGACATATATACATATACATTTAGAAAAATTACAAAAATAATATAGTTACAAAATCGCTCTTGTTTCGTCCGTGACTTGTGCTCACAAGCGCCTTTGTCAAAACATCGTTCGGCTGAAGATCTGTTTTTATACCCGAGTTAGAGCGGACCCGTTCCCGCTCCTTATGGGCATTATTTACCCATTTTTGACTATACATTCAGTATTCAAAGGGCTATCTTGAGAATAGACAGCGAATAGCAATTTATAATACTTTATCGGCGTTCGCGCGTTTTTTGTTGGGATTTATTCTTACAATACTTGAGCGGTTTTGTCTTTGATGTGTATTTTCTTCCTCAAATGTACATTCTGCTTAACGTAATTTATTAGTTACCCATCTTCTCACAAGATGGCGTTGTATTGTTTTAAATCTCGATGTTAAGATTCTCTTTTATGAACGTATATAGGGCGTTATAGGGATGCACGCAGGATCGCCAAACCCTAATTATATTATATTATTATTATTATTATTCTATTATACATCTTGTATGTATGTAAGTCTTTAAGGTATGTATTTTATAATTGTTATACCGCTATCTGGTACCCATAGTACAAGTTTTACTTAGTTTGGGATTAGATGGCGATATGACATGGCACTTATATTATTAATAAAGTGATTTGATTTGATATTTCAGTGACAAATGTCATGAATGTGCTTAAATCAATACCAGTGGTCGAACCAATAAATACCAGGACTGCCCAAGTAACGGTTTTATTCAAACCAACCAAGGTCAGCTCCCATTGATCCTGGCTCCTAGGCCTAATTTGTTATATATCCATATGTCTATACATCTATATAGATAAATTAAATTGAAGCGTCTGTTTGTAATTCCAAATAAGCGACTTTTCACTAATTGCACAATGAAATTATCTAATGTATGCAACATAAAAAACGATTTTCTCTGTATGTCGGTCTGTCTGTCTGTCTGTTTGTTCCGGGTAATCTCTGAAACGGCTAGACTGATTTTAACGGGACTTTCACTGAAAGGTAGCTGATGTTACAAGAAATAACCAAGCCCTTTTTTTATTTCGAGTTTCGTATAAAATGGTCAACCATGAAATTAAGTCTACGCAGATGGAATCGTGAGGCGCAGCTAGTTCTAAATAAACGGTTTTTACGATGCATATGAAAATATATACCAACAAGTACATACGGTAACTAGTTACCTAAGAAAAGGAATACTTTTTAAATATATCTTTCAGTGCGTCAGTCTGTCTTCTTATTTGTTATGTTAATCTATATATATGTATATGCTCACGCCATCCCAGAAGGGTCCCCGAAAGGGTAAGCAGAGGTGTTGTAACAACAGCCACATTTCACCGAATATGATCAAGTGCCAACGTGACAGAGGGTGAGTCCATCGCCGTCTCAGGCACTATACATCCGTCTTTGTATTACTTCTCAGACATATGCAGGTTTCCTCACTGTTTTCCTTCACTGTAAAGCACGTGGTGTGAAATCACTGTACATAAGTTTTCTAGAAAAACTAATTATGTTTATCTCTAAAACATTTATCTGTATATATGTAAAGATGTTTAGATAACTAACGGACGTCACGCGATTTCACCTGCGTAACTCCCGTTCCCATTGGAATACGGGGATAAAATATAGCCTATATTAAATAGTGATAATGTAGCATTCAAATTGTAAAATAATATTAATATCTGCCTAGTACTTTTTGAGTCAATTCGTTACAGACATACAAATCGTTCCTCTTTATAATATTATATTAAGTAGTATAGATATGTTTATTATTGTACACGTATTTAATAGACATGCCAGTGGACAGATGTAATTCAGTAGCTTTATCATCAGCTATCGGATGACAAATAGATGGAGAAGGAACGTTGCCAACTCTTGGAGTTTATTGCTGATGTCACTATGGTATATAGTTTTTATTATTGCGTACTTACTTAATATTTTACTGGGCTTACCTCGACATTGACCGCATTTGGCGACGTACAGTCTATGTTATATCTCAAGGTTATATATATATATATATATACTAGATGTGCCCCGTGGTTTCAGCCACGAAGACGGTGGCCTTGAGGTTTGAGCAGTCGCCTGCTACGCAAGCGACGCAAGTTCCAATGAGTTTTTCTAAAAAAACTTATGTACCACTGTACATAACTATTTCACACCACGTGTTTTACGGTGAAGGAAAACATCGTGAGAAAACCTGCATATGTCTGAGAAGTCTCTTAAACATATTCGGTGCAAAATGGGTGTTGTTATTACAACATCTCTGGCTACCTCTTCGGGGAATACAGGCGTGAGCATATCTAAATATACATACATACATATGCTCACGCCTGTATCCCATGGGGGTAGGCAGAGACCACCGTTTGCCACATGCTACGATCCTTACATACTTCTTTCGCTTCATCCACATTCATGCATCTCTTCGGTTACGAATGCTCCGAATTTGACCTTTCTGAAAAATACTATTAATTTTGGCCATTCATCCTTTCGAAACCTAACCATGTAAATATGTATATCTAACTCTATATTGAAATATAAGTATTTTATGAAACTATCTCAAGAACTAATAAAACAACGTAGCTATATAACCTATACTTAGCTTATACCCTGACTATCTAAATTGAGACAACTTTGAATATATAAGACTGGAGAAGGAAAACCGATATTCGATTATTCGATATCTAAATTGAGACAAATCGGTTCAGCCGTTGTTGAGTTATAAATAGTGTAACTAACACGACTTTATTTTATATATATAGATTACATATTTTAACAGCTGTTCCATTATTCTGGTCACCTGGTGTTGAAATCGATTCATATTTTGTTTGCATATTCAATATGAAAATCGTTACCGTGTCGTTTATTCCGAATTGGAACCGAAGTGATTTTTTTATTAACTAGAGTTGTTGTGTGACTGGTAAAGTGCCTATTATTATACAGCCTTGTTGCATAATGTATCTTCTTTCATGCCATTTTGTTGTAAAAGCAGGACAAACAAACAGATAAGCAAACTGATCGAATTAGTACCATAATTTTTTCTGCAATATTTTGTGATTCTCGATCAAAACAGTCATCAGTAACCAAAATAAAAAAATTTAAGATAATTTTTTCGGCGATTTTCAACCTAAGCTTTGTGAATTATAGACATATTTTTGGTGGCAATTTTATTTCGTTCTAGTTTAGTGCCGAATACTTCCCTAACACCAACGTGATGGATCGTTTGAATTGGTAGCAATGCATAGCATTTTCCTTCTCGTTTCATTTCTCGCCACTAATGCTTCGAGTATAATTTATATCTCCATTAGCCGATGCAGTGTCGCCACATTGTCTCGTTATAGGCATACATAGTAGGGTAACTATAAAACGATTCATTTTGGATTTTACTTAAATGAAAATGAACAGTGGTCTCTGCCTACCCCCATGGGATACAGGCGTGAGCATATGTATGTATGTATGAAAATGAAAATGGATAAAATTAAAGGAATGATGAACAAGATCTTTTCAGTTTAGTTACTGGTAAGGCACTTCGGAAAGTCAAAATACTATAAAAATAGCAAGATTAATTTTGTCCTTTTGATAAAGAAAATTAATGCAATGAAAATGAATATAATGAAAATGAATGAAACGAAAATGAATGAAATGATGGAAATTATTTACTCAGTTTGTCATATGTGAACTTTCTCGTTTGCCTTATGAAAGTTCGATTACTTCCAAGCATTCAATACTTCCTTTTTTTGTCAAACATCCTATAAATATGTTCATGAAAGTTTCAAATTTCAATACATGTAATATAATCCTACTTTAATACATATTTTATCAACTACTATCCAAAGAAGTTAAGAACATATCTGTAATTTGAAACGAGAAACGTTCTATTTTATTTACCTAAAACAAACAATACCCGGACACGTCCTCCGTCCGGACGCAGCCGGACGTTCTTAAAAATAGAGCCGTGTCCGGGACCCGAGCGACGGATAGCGACCCTACTGTGACGGCTGCGGGTTTCTTACCGAACGACAACTATTTATGTCGTTAAATGGAAAAGTATGTCGTATTGACTTGCACTGCATCAAGTAAAATATTTTGAGGAAACCTGCATATTAGGATACTGGCGGCCTAGTGGAATAGTTACTTTGCGCTAACGCTAACTTTATCCCGCGATTGGTCTTAGCGAGATATTAGATGGCTGGTCATTTCAAGCTACACAATTATATATTCCACTTTTCACCGAAGATGATTAAGTGCCAACGTGACAGATGGTGAGTCCATCGCCGTCTCAGACACTTTACATACGTCATTGAATTACTTCTCAGAAATATGCAGGTTTCCTCTCGATGTTTTCCTTCACCGTTAAGCACGTGGTGTGAAATCACTGTACATAAGTTTTTTAGATAAACTCATTGGTACAGGCCCCGCTGGGATTCAAACTTGCGTCGCTTGCGTAGCAGGCGACTGCTCAAACCTCAAGGCCACCACAGGTCTTTGCACCAATTATTATAAATCATAACATTATGTATTGTATTCACCAGTCTGACGCAGACCCACTTTCATTACATTGTCGACAAACCTCCATGGTTTATTTCAATGTTATTTAAATAACCATGCTTGTAAAAAATTGTAATATTGTTAATAAATAAATAAATAAATAAAAACAAGTTATTCCCTTTAATCCTATTCCCTCGGATTCATATTAACTTAAGCTGAGCTTGTCAAACAAACAACATAACATTGCTGCCAACGAATAATACTGGAGAGTTTAATGAAACAAAGAAATATAAACAAAGGAGATTTACTGTTTCGCATTAAGTTTAACTAAGTTAAACTAAGCTCAATGCACCCGGAAACGGATGCGGCAAAGTTGGCGTCAGTAGAATACTAAGTGAAATGGTTCGCAGCATCGTATTTGGTAACATTTGCTTACTATTGAAGGCTTAAATAAAAGGTATTTATGAAGTGAGCTCTTTAGCTCTGCTATTCATAATTTTATTCGCGGAATAATTTAATGTTCTTTTTTGAATAAATTTCCATCTGTCACGTGAATTCTATATTAATATCGTAATGAGTAACAAATATTTATCTGTATATACATAACTTATATAACCCTATCACATAGTGAATAAGAAAAATATAATAAAAATAAAAATTATAAATAAAACACGGAATTTAAATCCGTGTCTGCGGGAATGGTGCCCAGTAAGCTGGCTGCGTTACCTCGCTGGATCGCTAATGCCATCTGTCACCCTGGCACTTAATCATATTCGGTGAAAAGTGGGTGTTGGTATTACAACACCTCTGCCTACCCCTTCGGGGAATACAGGCGTGAGCATGCGTGTATGTATTTCCGCACAGCTTTCGTTGAACTAACGTGACTCTGTATCTCAGGAACGCATCCATATCCATACAGAAAAATTAAATTGAAATGTCTGTTTGTAATTCCAAAATAACAGATTTTCACTAAATGCATATACGGTACTGAATAAAAAAAAATCTTTGTGTCTGTCTGTCTTGTTGTTCCGGGTAATCTTTGAAATGACTGGGCAGATTTTAATATGACTTTCACTTTCAGATAGCTAATGTTACATGGAGTAACTTAGGTTAGTTTTATTTAAAAAAAAACATTAAGGACAGGGCACAGTTATTTTATATTCTGAAAACTATTCTACCGACTTTTATCAAATATACGCATTGTATATATTTACTTGGTTTCTTGTGAAAGTAAAGACAGAAAATTCCTCCAGCAATGTACCAACGATAATAAACTGTAGCAAGTGAGCAGTTTGTGAAATACGAAATATATCTTGGAGGCCCACAGGGAGGTATAAACTGGAATAAAACCTCTTCACAATGGAACAAACAAAGTAATATATATATATATATATATATATATATATATATATATATATATATATATATATATATGTGCGTTGCAACAAATTCTTTTTAAAATAGAAACGTTGCTGAATTGACTGAGTTATGACGTAATACACTTTAGGATTTACGCTTTGCCTCAGGATTTGGAGTGGCGAATTCTCTGGATACGATTGACGAGCCGTGGTGGCCTCGGAGTTTGAGCTGTCGCCTGCTACGCATGCAACGCAAGTTCGAATACCAGCGGGGCCTATACTAATTAGTTTTTCTAAAAACTTATGTGCAGTTATTTCTCACTACCTGCTTTACGGTGAAGGGAAACATCGTGAGAAAACCTGCATATGTCTGAGAAGTAATTCAAAGACGTATTTATAGTGTCTGAGATAGACTCACCCTCTGTCACGGCACTTAAGCATATTCGGTGAAACGTGGGTGTTGTTGTTACAACACCTCTGCTCACCCCTTCGGGGACCCTTCTAGGATGGCGTGAGCATGCTTTTTTTTGATATAGCCAAACAAAAACAATAAGACACCGCGCCGCGTCGACTTGTTCCTCAAATATGTAAACCTAATCACATGCACAATGTCTCCGAATCAGCAGTTTTGTTCCAACCCTTATTGTTCCCTATTTTTATATCAATCGTGGCTCCCGGCGTTCTTTGTACATATTCCCTTTATGCCCGCAATGTTTGGTATCTATGTTTGTAACTAAATGGAGGAATAGTGTTGGAGAGTGAAGTGTTCGAACGAGAGGGGAATAAAGAGGAAAATATACGAGTTAAGCTTTAGTGTATTCAGTAATTCGAAAAAAACTCATTGGTAAAGGCCCCGCTGGGATTCGAAATTGAGACGCTTGCGTAGCAGGCGACTGTTCAAGGTCCGAGGCCACCACGGCACGCAGTATTTAAGTAATTCAATCGTTACGTACGCTTATTGTTTGTGGCATAATACCTCTCGTAGAGTCGTGGTAGCGAGCCGTGATGACCGTGGTTAGAGCAATCGCCTGTTACGTACAATGAGTTTTTCTAAAAACTTATGTGCAAGGATTTCACTACACGTGCTTTACGGTGAAGGAAAACATCGTGTGGAAACCTGCATGTGTCTGAGAAGTTATTCATAGACTAGGCTAGTAATTCATAGATAGTATAGTGCCTAAGACGGCGATAGACTCACCATCTGTCTCGCTAGCACTTTATTAGATTCGGTAAAATGTGATGGTGCGTGATACCAATGCATATTACGAAAGTATAATCTATGAAGATAAATAAAGTGTCTGTCTGTAATACCAAATTAACGGCGTTTCACTAAATTCTTAAGAAAGTATATACGGTACTGACATAAAATTACCAATTTTATAAAAAAATATCTTTCTCTCTGTCTGTCTGTTTGTTTCGGCTAATCTCTGAAACGGTTAGACCAATTTTAACGGGAGTTTTACTGACAAATAGCTGTACAAGGAGTAACTAAGTCTATATATGTAATGACTATTCATCATCGTCCCTGGCCTTATCCCAAACATTGTTGTGGTCGGTACTTGATTCAACCCGATGTGGCTGATCACCTGATTTAATACGAAGCGATTGTCTTCTGACCGGGACCGACGGCTTACCGTGCTCTCCGAGGCACGGAGGGAACTCAGGGTTAGGGTTACTTAACTTCGCTGATTGAATGATATGCGCAATAGCAATTATGCCACGAGATTATTTTGAAAAATAAATCTGCGCGGTCGAAGCTGCAGGGAACAACTAATACCCAAATACAATAATTTTCTCAAGGCAAATTCATGGTCACGTACCAAGTAGCGATACATAATTCATTGTAGAGCCACGAACGGCCTACGAAATGAAGTTATATCCTGCCACAAACAAACGTACATACACAAAAAGAATAGATTTTTCTTGCTGATCATTCGCAGATGAAACCTATTTTCAGGATTTATGACTACATTAGCTGTGCCCTGCGGTTTCACCCGGGTAGATTTAATTTCATTCCTGAGGAATACTTAATTTTTTTTTATTAAAACTAGCTTAAATTACTCCTTGTAACATTAGCTATCTGTCAGTTAAAGTCCCGTTAAAATCGGTCCAGTCGTTTTGGAGATTACCCGAAACAAACAGACAGAAATATTTTTTTAAATTTGTAAATTTATGTCAAAGTCAAAAATATCTTGAGTCGATTAGACTTTTTACAATGTACTTTAAAAGCGTCAGAATGACATAATTATACAGGATTATACATGCTACCGTCAGTACCGTATAAGTACTATATATGTCCGTTGTTTAAAGAGGAAAGGTGAGTATGTATGATAATAATATGTTACGAATTGGCTCAAAAAGTACTTGACCGATTTTAGAACCATACACCAGAAAGTGTATGAAGTGATGCATGAAGGTGGATGAAGCGAAAGAAGTATGTAAGGATCGTAGTACGTGGCAAACGGTGGTCTCTGCCTACTCCCATGGGATATTGGCGTGAATTCAATGACGTATGTAGTGTCTGAAACGGCGATGGACTCACCATCTGTCACGTTGGCACTTAATCATCTTCGGTGAAAAGTGGGTGTTGTGATAACACCTATGCCTACCCCTTCGGGGAATACAGGCGTGAGCGTATGAATGTATGTATATAGTAGCGATACAATTAAATATTTTAAACAAATTCATGCGAATTTGTATTCATTGGAAGAATGCTTAAGGCACATAATTGTGTACAATAGTCAAACAATTATGTGATTAACTTATACGCCAGCACGTATCGTTTTCGTGTTTTCCCTTGTAACGATGATTTGGGTATAATTGCATATCGTTGTCAAATTATATTTGTTGTTGTGTTAGATACCGACAACCTTATTATATCATATAGCTGTGCGCCGCAGTTTTACCCGCGTAGAGTTATTCTTGGATAACCCGCCTAACAATAATGATTTCTTAAATAAAAGTCATCATCGCCCTGGCCTTACCCCATACATTGTTGGGGTCGGCACTTGATTCAACCCGATGTGGCTGATCACCTGATTTTTATACGAAGCGCCTGCCATCTGACCTTCGTAATCCCTTTAACGAGGAAAACCAGTTGTCAGATTATTTTAGGCCTCCGACTGACCTGTAACGATTGCCAAAGATGATAAATTGGCAACCGGGAGCGACGGCTTAACGTGCTCTCCGAGGCACGGAGGGAACTCGGGCTTTCACCCATCCAATTACTGGCTAGGCTTAGGGTTGCTTAACTTCACTGATCGAATGATATGCGCAATAGCAACTGTGCCACGAGCTCCTCCGATTTCTTAAATAAAAGTAATTCCTTGTAAAATGATTTGCCAGTGAAAGTCCCGTTAAATTCGGTCAAACCGTCTCCGAGATTAGCCGGAACAAATACCTAGAAATTAAAAAAAAAAAGATTTTTTTTCATGTACCGTATATATATATATATATATATATATATATATATATCGGAATGTCAGAAGGGGCACTGAAGCGGTCTTGGCTGTCTTTCTCCATTGTGGGCGTGTTGACTAGGAAACTTCCAAAATAAAACCACGTTTGTACAGTTCGCTATCTTATTGTTCAATTTGGTAACACTACTAGACAAAATAAATCACTAAACACTAGATGAAACTGGATTAAGAGCCAATAGGTTAGCACGTCTCCGCCATATTCAGTAGCTGTCAACCGAATGATCGCCCGCCACTGCAAATGGCGGCACCCACCACCCTATTCGGGGCTACCCGCTCTTATTTTAAATTTACCATTATCAAAAAGTAATAATAGAAACAATAGCTGAATAAATTAACTAAATTGCATAATCAAAAATCAAATAAAACTGAGAATCTAAACATTAATCATCTAAAAATATTCTACGCGCCGTCATATATGTACTTTCATATGCATTCAGTAAAAAGCTGTTATTTTGGAATTACAAACAGACACTTTTATATTATATATATATATATATATATATATATATATATATATATATATATATATTGACTGTATAGATGTAAGACAAACTATATTACATAATATTAATTAAGAGGCTAGCTGACGCTTACTAACTAATACAAAATCAATATCGAGATCATTTTGTAATATATACAAATATACAGAGAACCGTGGTCGCTGTGGGATTTGAGCAGTCGCCTGCTACACAAGCGACGCAAGTTCGAATACCAGCGGGGCCTGGACTAATTATTTTTTCTAAATACTTATGTGCAGTGATTTCACACCACGTGCTTTACGGTCAAGGAAACATAAAATACAAATAATCCTTATTCCAATAAATCTGAATTTGTTACCAAAAGAGATATTATTTACATATAAAATAACGTTCGTCAGAAAGTTGCGTAAAAAATCCCGAATGCCAAATATGTACCAGTTAATAAGTTAAGTTACATAACAAATAAAATAATTGTAACTAATCATTCCTCGCTCATAGAATCAGCATTGCTATTCAACGTGGCAATGCTGCCAGCCTTCTTGGCACGATCCCGAGAGACACCGATTTGGGACAAGTTTTCTACTTGTAATTAGTTTTTAGCTACTTATTAGTAAGGGAATAAAGTTCAAATTATTATGATTGCTTTTTATGGAAACATATATTTTTGTTCTGAAATATTCAATAAAATGATTGTAACTAAATTTAATAAATAAAAGCTTAAATTTGTTATTGTAGAAATGACGATAAATTATTTATGAACGAAAATTAAGTAAAGTAAATATTTTCTTCTTTACTGATTTCGGAGTTTGCCACAGAGTAGGGGTTCAGCAGTTGTATAACTAAATAAGGTATGTATAATTTTTTTTCTTTAAACAGGCTATCATCGCACCAAATACCTAAACGAATGGTAATCTGCTATATTATGTACTAGCGACCTGCCTCGGCGTCGCACATGTGCAGCGTAGATACCATTTTTTTTAAAAGAGTAATTACTGGGTTTCTTGCCAGGTTCTTCTCAGTAAAAGCAACCTTCCGAACCTGGCGATATTAAGATATTTTTGACTTTGACTTTGAATTAATATGCATATATGCTTTTGGTGACTGCATTAAAATTCGTTGAGTATTTTATAGTTAATAAATCTAAGCGAACACACAACACATGCGATTTAAATTTATACTATGTAAAAAAAGAAGATTCATAAATATTAAATGATTGTTATTTACTTATTTAATAACTATCTTCTAGACGTCATATTTTACTTGTACACTTTATTGGATGACAGATTCAAAAACGTGTCATTAGCGACGACACCAAAAACCTACATACACAAAATGTGTCTTAAAAATGTAAAGTTAGCCAAATCTCTCATTCACCGAATCTGTCACTAACAACATCTGTCATTCACCGAATCTGTCCTTCACCGAGTTAGCGAACTGTTTCCGCTACTCTATGTCAAATCGAAAAAGCAATGTTCGTGATGATTAAAGGACCTTTTCGAATATCCCCCTCGAATGCATAACGACGTAATTTGTTTGCCCTCAAGCAGCCCCGGGCGTACAATAAGCCATCCTTAGATAAAATGATAAGGCGTGTAAATATACCAAGAATTGAAGATCATTTAAACGAATCGTGTGGCTTTTGTGGTACGTAATTCAGCTTGGTTAGGGATTCATTGTCACTTTTACAAGACAGTAAAGACAAGTAAGTATAGACTTTCATATACATAATGTTCGTATGCTTTACGTTTTCATATGCAACACTTTCCAGCAAAAATGTATGTCCAATGTGGTCATCTCAAGCTACACATTTAGATATAAGTAAGTGTCCATGGGCTTATATTATTATAATATTTTTTAATAGATAAATGTTGAGTTTCTTGCCGGGTTATTGTCAACAAAAGCAACCATCCGAACCAGGTGGTAACATTTATAACTACTAACCTTTTACTTTACGTTAACTATTATCGACATTTGTGCATTGGAACTGTGTCCATGGGCTTCTATTTCTTACGTGATTTATGTTGTATTTTTTAATTGTATAATGGTTTTGATACGAGTGATTACTGCGTTTCTTGCCAGATTTTTCTCAGTAAAAACAAGCTGCCAAACCTGGCGGTAGCATGTATGATCCTTTGTAATTATGTCATTCTGAGAATTTTATAGTGATTTGTTAAAAGTTGCAGTAGTTCCGTACCATCAATAGAACTTTGCTCAACTATGAACATTGGCAATTGACATTGATTTTTAACACTGACGCATAAGACTGCCAATGAGCCAGACCTATACTAGATCAGGTCTAGACACGAAGTCCTGGGAATGATGCCCGGGACGTGCAAAATGGTATTGGGTTTTTCTATCTGTAATTTCTTAGAATTGTCTCTGCTCTGTAGTTGCCGTCTGGTTTGAACAGTCTCCTGCTATGCAAGTAACGCAAGTTCGAATCTCAGCGGGGCATGTACCAGAGTTTTTCTAAAAAAAGCTTTTGTAAAGTAATTTCACACCACGTGCTTTACGGTAAAAGAAAACATCGTGATAAAATTCTCATATTATGTCTGAGAAGTAATTCAAAGACGTATGTATAGTAGACGGCTATAAACTCACCATCTGGCACTTAACCATCTCCGGAGAACTAAAGTGTTGTAATTACAACACCTCTGCCTACCCCGGGAATATAGGCGTGAGCATATGTATATTTATTAATGTAATTTTCCAGTATCAGCATTGAGTCTGGGTCAGTGCTCTGTAAATAACAATGAGATCGACTATTACATGGGACTTAAACATAACTGGCGAAATTAGGGTGTATTTTAGTGCATCTCTGCCAAACCTTTAGGAGAATATAGGCGTGAGAAGGCATGAGCATATGTATGTATGTATGTCACTGTCAGACAGCTATACTATCATGGCAATAACAGCAAAATGGCAAAGCTCCTGTGCGCTTTTTTGAAACAAAATTTTTTAGAACAATATGCCAACCCTCCACGCCCCCTAATCCATCATAATCCAGAACAATAACTGAACAGAAAGGATAACTGAACCCTTCCAATGTTTAATGACATATTATATTTAAACTCATCCAAGTTTCATTGTTAACCGTCACAGGGTTAATTCAAACCGGCGGCTTATACCGGCTTGCATAGTCAAATTGGGGAATAACTGAATTTGAAAGTACAGATTTACAGGGTTTCCGGGGTTATCGTGAAAGAATTATGGGCTTCGTGATAAGTTACAAAGATGGGGATATAAATAATGGTATTTTAAAGTGGTTCATGAAGACTTATCTTTGTTTGACTCTTCAAAGACATCACAATAGATGTTTAGTATTAATAGTGCTGATACATTACAAATTATAAAAATGATAATTTATGTTGGGGAGCTCAGATGTGTATATTACAGGCTCTCCGCCTAGTTTAGCCATCTGCGGCAATACCACATTATTCAATATTATTGTAATAATTACCCATTGTAATATTTACTTATATATGACTATGTGTGTTGACTGTACTTACGTTCTGTGGCAAAATAAATATTATATTATTATATTATTATTATTATAGTAATGTCAAGCTAGTCTACCAACGCGGCACCTTACAGACACATATACATCACATTATAATTTATTCGAGTGGAGGAGCTCGTGGCACAGTTGCTATTGCGCATATCATTCGATCAGCGAAGTTAAGCAACCCTAACCCTAACCAGTAATTGGATGACCTCCCGAGTTCCCTCCGTACCTCGGAGAGCACGTTAAAACAATCATCTTTGGTAATCGTTACAGGACAGTCGGAGGCCTAAAACAAACTGACAACTGGTTTAACCCAGATCACAGATTTTCCTCGTTAAAGGGGTTGCGAGGGTCAGATGGCAGTCGCTTCGTATAAAATCAGGTGATCAGCCACATCGGGTTGAATCAAGTGCCGACCCCAACAATGTATGGGATACGGCCAGGGTGATGATGATGATGATTATTTATAGTATTTTCGCCTCCCTACCTTTCTTTTTTGGGATTGGTGTTGCTTGCTAAGTTGGCAACACGGACTTTTGGCGGTAACGAAAAATCGCGTGGTCGGCCGACGTTTGTTGTCGGTATTATAAATTCATGAAAAGTGGTTCCTGATGCGGCAAAGTGGTGAGTTTAGGGTATAATTTATCCTTGTATTTGTCTATTTATATATTTACACTCAATATTGGCGAATGACGAAATACTTGACATAAAATACAGTCCACTACTTAAGCGGCGTAGAAGGGAAACTCCGATGTAACAAACTAGGAGTCCCCTACTCTGAGGGTTTATTTCTGAATATAGGGTAATAGGCCATTTCTTGTTTTTCTTACGTTAAGCCGTTGTGAGTTTGTAACTAGGTGAATGAGGTGAATTTTAAGCTCATAAGAAGCATTATTTTTTAACATACAATTTGCAAAATTCGATGGCTTCAAACCTTAAAATCTATAAAAAAAAAAAAAATTATGTGGTTGCTTGTAATTCCAAGTTATCACCTTTTAAAATGCATACGAAAGTGTTAACATTATTATAGAAAAAAAGCAATTATTAAAAAATATATCCGTCAGTCTGTGTGTCTGTCTATTTGTTCTGTATGTAGCCGTAATCTCTGAAATGACTGGACCGATTTAAAGGGACTTCCACTGGCAGATAATTTATGTTACCAGGAGTAACATAGGCTATATTTACAAAATATAGGGGTCCGCGAATACAAACATCGATGAAATAAAAAATATACTCGGATGAAACCGAGCAGTCCGTAATAGAAAAAAGAAGATAGCTTTATTCGTAATTAAACACATTGGATATCTTTGTATACATGGTCATCTCTAGCTACGCATTTAGTTATAAGTAGAACTACTAGATTTTTAATTATGTTAATTTTATCGTCATTTGTGCATTGGAACTATATTCATGAGCTTATGCTTCTTAAGCGATTAATTTTGTACTCTTAAAATTGTGTAATATTTTTTTGAAAAGAGTAATTACTGAGTTTCTTGCCAGGTTATTCTCAGTAAAAGCAACCTTCCGAACCTGGCGGTAGCATGTATAATCTTGTAAATTATGTCATTCTGACGATTTGAAAGTGCTTTGTAAAAAGTCTAATCGAATAAAGGTATTTTTGACTTTGACTTACAAAAAGATGGATACCATTTGTCCCACGACAAGTCACGGTCAGAAACTGGTATAAAATACCGGTGGCAATTTTAAATTCACATCACGGCTACTATAAACACGAAAAAATTTTTCATTCAAAAATGAAAATGTAATATGCTTCACGGCTGCATAATACAATAACCTTTCGCCAAGTAATATAAGGAGACACAATGGAAATTTTATTTTCACGCCTGGTTTGAAGGGTGTTGAAGGGCAGAAAAGCCTTTCAGCGGCCACCTTTCATTAACGTGACCAGAATACTGGAGACGAGGTTCCATATTAAACAGGTTTGAGTGAGGTTTACACATTTTTATGGACAATGACGTTATATAAACGCCCTAGCGTAAGTAGCCTTATCAAAGTGTTTTTTCCAACTTTTCTTTTGGTACTGTGGATTTATCTCTGTCTAAAAAATCAGAAGGGTTAGCAGTGGTGCTGTAACAACAACACCCACATTTCACCAAATATGATGAAGTGTCAACGTGACAGAGGGTGAGTGCATCGCCGTCTCAGGCACTATACATACGTCTTTGAATTACTTACAAAAACTCATTGGTGTAGGTCGCTGGGATTCGAACTTGCATCGCTTGCGTAGCAGACTGCTTAATCCCCACTGGCACCACGGCTCAATCTCTGTCTATGGAAGCAATATTTGGTTGCGATCTTCTAAAATGTAAATACCAATCGAAATCTAAACAGATAAATAAAATTCAAGTGTCTGTTTGTAATAATAAATTTATAGCTTTTGACTAAATGCTGATGAAATTTAACGTAAAAGATAGTTTATCTCTGAAATGACTGAACTGATTTTAACCACAATACGATCAATACGACATACGTGCTCTACTTGGCAGTTGAAATAAGGAGTGTATTTAATTTTTTTTCCATAGACACACCACGTAAATGAAGCATTATTTAAAAAAAATGACCCTGATTCCTTACTAAGGAGATCGTATATTGAGCCTTATACCGTGTTTTTTTTTAAAACAGTTTTCGTAGGTCAATGAACCCTGAAAATGTCTGAAAGAAGCCAACCTTTTTACCTGTACCTTTTGAAAAAGTGCCATCGACAGAAATGTGTGAAGTTCGATTTAAAAAGGGCCGTCAAGAGGCTAAAAGGGAAAAGCTAATATCCGCCCTTGGCTCCAACAACGTTCACTTTCCAATATATAAAGTTACTCGCCACTCGATATTAAGGAAATACTGGGGATGTGTTTGAACTGGACGTATTTGCTACTGAAATATGAATTATGTTTAATTAACTTAATATTTAACTTGGTATTATGTAAAATACTATCGGAGGTCACGCTGTTTCACCCGCGTAGTTCCCGTTCCCGTGGGATTACGGGGATAAAATAAAGTCTATGTTACTCGCTGATAATGTACCTATCCATTGCTGAAATTCTAATTTCATTCTAATCTGTATAGTCGTTTCGGAATCTATTCAATAAAAATATATGTATTGAATAGGCTCCGAAACATTTTAAATATATTTTTTAATGTTTTTTATATAAAAGTAGCCTATGTTATTCCTCGTAACACTAGCTACTTGGCAGAAAGTCCTGTCAAACTCTAAACTAGCCATTGGGAGTTTAGCCGACAGACAGAGAAAAATAATTAAAATTGTTTTATGTATATAGGCAAAATTTATGGCTGCCTTTATTCACAGAATACTAGCGTAAATATAATTATAGATATTGCAAAACAGACCTTCAGCTATGCCTCGCGGTTTCACCCGCGTAGACTTAATTTAATGGGTGATTTTTTTCACGGAAGCCTAACCTAAAAAAAATACCCTAAATACTACTTGTGTCCCGTGAAAATCGGTCCAGACGTTTCAGAGTTAACCCGAAGCAAACATACAGACAGAAAAAATGTTACAAATTTGGTTTTCATGTATGTACCTTATATACTTCAATATGCATTTAGTGGAAAACTGTTAATTTGAAATTACAAACAGACACTTAATTTTTATTTATCTGTATGTATAAATTTTCTGGCATATAGTTTTCCTGGTTCTAAGCTACCTCCCCACCAATTTTCAGCCAAATCGGTTCAGCCGTTCTTGAGTTATAAATAGTGTAACTAACATGACTTTCTTTTATATATATATACAAACTTTTTATAGTATTTTTTGTATTATGTCATAACCGTTTTGGTGGATGAGGTACAATCTTCACCCCAGTTCTTCCTTCCAGTCCACTTGTGCACACTTTCGGCACTCCGCTCATTTCGCTAAGTGGATAAGGGGAAATGCTACGGCTTATGGTGCTCTCATAGAATATATTGTTACGCAGATAAGCTTAGTCTTATAAATAAAAGGCGTGCTACCTATCGAATTACTTAAAAAAATATCACATTATGGCCTTTTTCTAAAATCAATTTAAATTTTCATAAATAAAAGTAAAATGTTGCCAAAAAAGTTTAGTTTATGAATGTGGATGGTTACAAGGGGAAAGGAAGACCTAAGAAACGATGGATGGATTGTGTGAAAGATGATATGGCTAGAATAGGAGTGAATACAGATATGACGGCTGATAGAGAGAAATGGAAGAGAAAAACACTTTACGCCGACCCCAAATAACATGGGAAAAGGGCAGGAGGATGATGATGAAATAAAAGTAAAATATTATCTATCTATTTTATAATATTACCTAGCTTTTGATGAACAGACTAACAAAACAATTCATACATTTTCTATTATTTTCTCCTTCTTCCCTATGTGGAACTGGCGACCTACAGTCGGGTGACATACTCATCCTTTCATTTTCAACCAAGTATTCAATAGGTACTGACTATAGAAGAAGGACAACTGTTTAACCGCTTTGTCACAAGATGGCGCTACGCGCGGGGAAACATAAGACTAACAGAAGTCAGAAATACGTCATACTTATGCACAGTTAAGACACTTTGCTTTAGTGATGCGCGATTGCGAGATCTTTAAACAACATCAAAGTCAGATTAATTTTCCATCGACTCGCACTGGCGATGAAACAATGGGACGTTTTACAATTATTTTTATGCAAGCGATTAGTTTCTAGCCTAATGGAACCGATTGTTGTCCGACTCGATGCATCAAGCCGTGTTCGATTAGTATCGACTACACGCAAGTTGGACTCACTACAATAATAAACAATCGCGATGTATCGAGATTTACCTCTCGTCATCGCAAATTCCTACTTTTCTACGTAGTGGACATTCTGCAAACAGTTTAATCTTTGACGTCGTGGTATAGCCGAGCCGAAACGAAATTGAATTTGCATGTATTAATGTATAATATAACAGGAGGTTTAGACATTGACAGTCTTGAGAAGGCTTCATTATTTACGCAAACGATTTCAAGTCACATTTTCCGTTTGCAAATACGTTGAATGCTCAATCTTGTTTCGAGTTAATTTAACGGTAGGTTAAACATGGGGCGCCTTTAAACGAAAGCTTCGAATTAAATGTGTAATCAATTTCTTAATACAATTATATGCACTATAATTATATTGACTGCCTTGTTACTGATTGACTGTATCGTTGCCTCTGCAGAACACGAAGTCCTATGTTCAATTTCCGGGTTGGGCGAAGTGTTTTTCCATCGTCAATTACCCAGTCACAGTCTAGAGTCATGATTTATGCCCGGTTGATGGCAATAGGCTCGCCCCCATAACCGGAGACAAAACATAACTGGCGAAATGTGGGTGACTATAAATAACCACTCCCCTGCCTACCGGGGAATACAGGCGCGAGCATATGTGTGGGGAGAACGAATGATCGTGTTAATTCCAAGCAAAACCTGCATATGTCTGAGAAGTAATTCGAAGACGTATAGTGCCTGAGCAGGCGATAGACTCACCCTCTGTCACGTTAGCACTCAATCTTAGTGAAAAACGGGTGTTATTATTATAACACCTCTGTCTACCCCTTCGGGGAATACATGCGTGAGCATATGTATGAATGTATGTATATATACTCAGTGGTAATGTATCATTTAAGTATATATCAAACATATTGTGTTGTAATCACAACACCCACTTTTCACCGAAGATGATTAAGTGCCAACGTGACAGATGGTGAGTCCATCGCCGTCTCAGACACTTTAAATACGTCATTGAATTACTTCTCCGACATATGCAGGTTTCCTCACGATGTTTTCCTTCACCGTGGTTTGAAAACACTGTACATAAGTTTTTTAGAAAAACTCATTGGTACAGGCCCCCCTGGGATTCGAACTTGCGTCGCTTACGTAGCAGGCGACTGCTCAAACCGCAAGGCCACCACGGCTCATCCAATTAGTTAGAACTTTGAATTCTATATGTAAAGAAGTTTCGGTGAGAGTTTGTTGTAGTGAAAGCATTGTCACGTAATACACTTTATAATATATTGTTTGTCTCACTTGTCTAACGAAAAATGTGCGGAAAATTCTAAAGCCGACTTTTTATTCTTACACACAAAAAAATCTCTCGGGCTCTTATCTCAATCACTTACCTAAGGATCCCTTAGCCGGAAGAACTCGATGGTAATGACAGATTGCCTCTTTACTGCGTCATCGCCGTCCTATTTCATTCCCATCTTTGCTTTAAGATTCGGATTTGCCGTTCTTTTCTATAAATCCGACATTTTTTCGAGATAAGCTTGAAATCTTCGGGAATTATATCTACATTGGGCCTCTGATACGACAAATGTTGCGCTGTTTTTATCTGTGTCCTTGATACGAAACAAAATACGCAAGCTTACGCCTTGCCAGAAGGAGTCGGCGGGCTTTTTCCCTTTTAGGTGAAATGCGGTCCTCAAAAATAATTATTAAATCCAAGGTGGCGTTGGAGACCCGTGTCCTGGTTCTAAAAGCCCCCGAATCGAAGTTTGAACCCTTCTGGGACAGGGGATACTTAGATCCTTCTCTTCCCCCCCATATAGCACTGGCGACCTTACTCGCTACCAGTCCATAGTACAACAAAGGTATGAAATATTTTGCTTCGATATATAAAGTTCCCTATTGGACAGCACTAACATTGAAAAGGTATTCTTCTTTCGCAAAAATGTTAACCTGTATCCTTTGCTTAATTATTAAGTCGAAGTCAAAGTCAAAAATATCTTTATTCGATTAGACTTTCAAATCGTCTGAATGATATAATTATACAGGTTTATACATGCTTCCGACAGGTTCGGAAGGTTGCTTTTATTTATTTATTTATTTTTATTGAGAAACTAACATATTATTATGAAATTAACAGTAAGTATACCAAGAAACAGACCTATAGTTTCTTAAAGGAGCACGAACCCGACAAGAAACTCAGTAATTACTCTTTTCTAATATATTATACAATTTATAAAATACAAAATGAAATAAATCACTTAAAAAATGTAAGCCCATCGATAAAAATTTACATAAAGTAAAAGTCTAGTAGTTCTACATATATTTAAATGTGTTGAGATGACCAGCCCCCACAAGCAACCTGATCAAGTATGACGCGATTGCCAGATTTTAGTTAGGATAAGATGTCTGTAAGTCGCTACTAAAAGATAGAATCATAGTCATATTAAAATACTATCTAGACTAGAGCGATGGGCACGCGGAGCCGGTGACAGGGATAACAAATCGTGGCATTACTCTAACAAATTGTTGCCGACGTCTGACGGGCCGCGATTGCGCAGAAGAGTCTTGTCTGAGAGACTTCTAAAAATAGTTTTTGACTGAATATACAAATTCAAAGTCATCTTCTATACTGCACTGCGGAAAGGCTTACATTTATACTGAGTAATAGCAATGATGTCAAAAGTACAGATACGTTATACACTCATGAAACCAACGAAACAAATGCTCCGTGTCACTCACAGTTTGTCACTTGTCAAATGAGTAATATAAAAGATTATAAATATGCCATCCCATAAGGGTCCCTGAAGGGGTACACAGAAGTTTTATAACAGCAACAAGTCCATCGCAGTCTCAGGCACTATACATACGTCTCTGAATTGCTTCTCAGACATATGCAGATTTCCTCACGATGTTTTCCTTCACCGTAGAGCACGTGGTGTGAAATCACTGCAAACAATTGGTACAGGAACCGCTAGGATCCGCATTTACATCGGTAGCGTAGCAGGCGACTGCTCATACCCCAAGCCACCAGGGCCTCGTAGTATAAAATCTAAAAAGCAACTGAAGACAGAGGGTAGAATTACAGTAACTTTAACCTCTCAATTTCGGCATGATAGTGACATAAGTACCATTTATATAATCTAATATCATGCATAATGAAAATTACGACTCATTTCGACCAATACTATCAAGTTACAGGGGACCTATCATCATCGGTTTATGCAGAGCGTATTAAGAACTTCATCGTTCCTCGTTTGAACTGCCTCGTTGGTCTAATGGTTAGTACGATCGCCTGCCGATCACGAGGTCCCGGGTTCGATTCCCGGGTCGGGTCAAAAATTTATATTAGGTTTTTCTGTCAAGAAATTCACAATAAAAATGCCCGGAGTTTGGAAGTTGGCGGTGTTTCCACCCCCGTGCCTCGGAAAGCACGTTAAGCCGTTGGTCCTACGCCTGATCTCGCTCCGGTCGTGTCGGATTGCCGTCCCATCGGACTATGAGAGTGAGGGAATAAAGAGTGCACCTGTGTTTGCGCACACACTTGTGCACTATAATATCTCCTGCGTACATGGCTGATCCTCGTTGAGATTAGCCGCCGTAACCGAAATTCGGTAGGAGAGTTCATTAAGAACTTCTAAGCTCGGACGTTTCATATTGGTACTATTTAAACGTCAAGGCTAATAAGTTCTTAATACACGCTGCTTATACAATTATAGTTGGCCCAGATCTCTTTAATTTAGTCGCCAAACTCTCGCACTGCTTCATGAGTAAATTAATTAAAATATCGGTTTGAATTGAAAGCCCACACAAAGCAAAGGGTACTAAATCAAGAACTTTCAAAAGCCCTCGCCAAAAACATAAAACATTGTGTTATAAAACAACCGACAATTTTACAAGCGACAAAATTTTAGTAATTAAAATGTTTGCCATATATAGCGCTTTCTATTGTTACACATACATACATATACAAAAAAAATATTTGTTTAACAATAGAAAGCCGTGGTGTCCTTGAGGTTTGAGCAGTCGCCAGCTACGCAAGCGACGCAAGTTCGAATCCCAGCGGGGCGTATCAATGAGTTTTGTTAAAAACTCATGTACAATGATTTCACACCACGTTCTTTACGGTGAAGTAAACCTGCATATGTCTGGGAAGTAATTCAAAGACGTATTTATAGTACCTGAGACGGCGATAAACTCACCATCAGTCACGTTGGAACTTAATCATCTTCGGTGAAAAGTGGGTGTTGTTATTACACGTCTGCCTACGCCTTCGGGGAATACAAGTGTTAGTATATGTATGTCAAAGCTAAGAAGTTCTTAATATGCGCTGTTTAAACGATCATAGTTAGTCCCTTGGCCTGATATAAGTTTATAATGTACCATGGGCCCAACCATGTTATTACAGTTGTGTGACAGTGACAGATGTATACACGTCATATACATCTGTCTCATAATAATAAGTCAAACTATCATGGCAATGAGAGGTCATGGTAGGGCCCCTGTGCCTATTACTAATGACGATAACCAACACAGACGCAAATCTAGTAACTAAACAAACCAGTAACACTACTCTGTGTAATGCAAAGCCTAATAGTTGGCGATAAAACTAACATTGTTGAGTGTTGAGCAAACTCCGTGGGCGACATAATATCGTTGATTTATTTCAGTACTCCCGCGTGCTTTCATATTGTACTTTGAAAGTTGTACTCCTGTTATTCTTGTTTAATTTTAGATTTGTTTCGTGCTTAATAACTTTATGGTAACAGTGACTATTTTTGAATTGTAAACCTTGTAGGCTAATGTTTACACAAATTTATTCTTTGAATAGAATCAGGTGTTAAGGTAAAGTCACCAGTCATGGACAGTATAAGCGAATTCTTCTTTTTCATATTTGCTCTGTAATTTCTTTATTTTTCAGCATACATTCTTAAAGAGGTACATTAAAAGGTCATAACTAGCTGTGCCCCGCGTTTTCACCCGCGTAGACTTGTCTCAGCCCGATTTTCAAACTTTCATCCCTTATTTTATCCCCTTGGGGGCAGAATTAATCAAAATCATTCATAACATCTACCTGCCTGCCAAATTTCAGCCCGATCCGAGGTGTGGTTTGGGCTGTGCGTTGATTTATCACTATGTCAGTTAGTCAGTCACCTTTGAGTTCTAGATATTTAATTTTATCTTTTGGCAATATTCTTAAATATGTAACATATAATGTTTTTCTGAAAACGAAATGAATAAATGGCAATGAAATGTTTTTCTTTGCCGTTTCTTCCTTCTAACTTCGAATGCATATATGATCTCTTTGTAAATATATTGAAATGATTTGTAAATCGAGCTTATCTCCACGGTATTTGGTTATTTTTTGGATGCAAATACCATTCCTCCTTGACTAGCTCGAATCTATTAAATATCTCGTATGAATCTTCATTGTGAGTAACATTTTAACTGCTAACATCTCCATATCCCCCATATCCATCGCCTAAGATAATCCCTGGTTTAAAGATAGTTCCATCTCGTATTGTGATATGGATTTCAAAAGGGATGGACATAGTTTTAGTATGACTTTAGTCTTGTCTTGGTTTTGTAATTGTTTATTATGTTATGTACAAAGTAATTAATTTACGGAGAAGGTGAAATGTTAGCAGTGAATGTGTTAAACATTGTTTCGTAATGAGAAGGATTTTGTTGAGGGTAAAAATATTGCAAATAATTAACTGTCAGAATGCTAATTATAACGCAATTTGACAGCAATGTATAATCTGTCTGACAGAAATACGTATGTCTGCCTTGTTGGCCTCATGTTACTGCAGAACACGACCTCTGGCTCCGATCCCAGGGATGGACAAAGTGTTATTGAGATTTTCATCTGTAATATCTCAGTAGCAGATCAGAGTTTGGATTAGTTCCCGGTTAAAGCCAATAGACTCGCCCCCTATTCAATGGGACATGTCAAACTGTGGTATATAAGAAGAACACTGCCTACCCCTTAGGGGAATACAATTTAAATAAATTTAAGAATTTATTTATTACCATAACAACATAAAGTCTAATAATAATACAGATCGTAAACAACTACAATAGTTAAGAAAAACTGTGAAGCAGTTGCTTGCGCCCATCTCCAGAGGAACAAGGTAGGTATTTATTATTTTTATTATATGTTTTGTGTATGTGTGTGTGCATGTGTGTGTGTGTGTGTGTGTGTGTACAGGCGTGAGCTTACTTAGTTAGCAATTTTCCAAGTATAATTTCCGATTCGAACGTTACCGTAAAGACGTTTTTTGCTTGTCATGTTTTTGCAAAGGCCTCACATAAAACCTTCATCGGGAAAAATATGTCCTAACATCATATAAATCTCGTTTTTATTCAAATTAAACCTTAATACGCGTCCGGCGTATATCATTCGCTCGGAGTGGACCGTTCATGTCATCGAAAACCTGAAACTTTCAAGCATTCATTATTTCAAGTGTCATTGGCTTGAGGGAAATTGAATTCTGAGGACATGGTTTTATGTATGCTTCTGCTTAATAGAATATTTTATGTTCGGGACTCAACATGTTAGCCATGAAATGTCCTGGGAAATCTATACAGATAAATATAATTGAAGTGTCCTTATATATTCCAAATCAACAGCTTTTCAGTAAAGGTATATGTAAAAAAAAACAAAGATCTTAAATATTAACACCTAGTATTGCTTTGCGGTGAAGGAAAACATCATGAAGAAACCTGCATGTCAGAGAAGTAATTCAAAGACGTATGTGTAGTGCTTGAGACGTCGATGGACTCACCTCTGTCACGTTGGCACTTAATCTATTTTATTTCCAGTCCAATCCTCCATTTCCGTGTGTTGTAAATAATTGATAATTATGTCGCATTTGCTAAGATTCTAGCGTTTTATTAACGATGCGTGTGTACGCATCGTTAATAAAACGCTGTCTCCTTGATTAATTACCAAGCTCATTTGCGGAGGTAATCCCCAAGTTATTGGACTTGTGCAATCTCATCTATCAGCCGAGAATGTTTATTGAATCTCTTGGACTCATAGGAAACATTTTACAGATTTTTTACATACATGTACTCACGCCTGTATTCCCCGAAGGGGTAAGGCAGAGGTGTTGAAATCACCAAAGATGATTAAGTGCCAACGTGACAGATGGTGATTCTATCGCCGTCTCAGACACTTTACATACGTTCTAAGAGCCGTGGTGGCCTCGGGGTTTGACCAGTCGTCTGCTACGCAAGCGACGCAAGTTCGAATCCCAGCGGGGCCTGTACCAATGAGTTTTTCTAAAAAACTTATGTACAGTGATTTCACACCACGTGCTTTACGGTGAAGGAAAACATCGTGAGGAAACCTGCATATTTCTGAGAAGTATTTCAAAGAAGTATGTATAGTGCCTGAGACGGCGATAGACTCACCATTTGTCACGTTGGCACTTAATCAAAATTCGGTGAAAAGTGGGTGTTGTAATAACAACACCTCTGCCTACCCCTTCGGGGAATACAGGCGTGAGCATGTGTATGTATGTACATACGTTCTCTGAAATATGCAGATTTCCTCACGATGTTTTCCTTCACCGTAAAGAAAAACTCATTGATACAGGCTCCGTTCAAACTTACTGCGGCGACTGCTCAAGCCACAAGGCTACCACGACTCATATTAGAATTAGCAATTGTTTTAGATTTTTAGGCGAGAGTTTTTGATGGCGGTATTGTCTGGCTAATGCGGCGTGAAATAAGGCGCAGATGGAAGCAGCTATGAAATAGTGCTTAATATTTATTAGGGTTGACAAAGTACCAGACTAATAAATATTAGTTTTTGTTCATGACAAACACGTTTAAATTCTAAATTCTTAAAAATTCGACGCATGAGGAAGGATCACGAGTAGCTCAGTTGGAATATAGTCAGTACATGCATGCAAAGCAATAAACGAAAACAAGTAGCCGTATAAACGACAAACACAGCCTATTTGGCTCAATGTATCCACTCCATTAGCTCAATTGGCTCAAATATATTTGAACCATATATAATGGCCGTCAACAAATTAAATTGAAACCACATCAAAACACGGAAACAAAATAAAAACAGGCCCACCGAGGACTCCCGCCAGAGTTGAGGGCACTTGGCAAGGGGACGGTTGGGTACGAGGGGGTAGATCACAAGAGGTAGCGATTATGACAAAAGATTTGCGATTTATTACGTCACGGCTTCAGTAACCCTATCACGAGTTTACCACCGATTTCGTAAACTATACTCGCTAGCGTCACTCACAATATTTGTACGAGATATTTTAGTTCCTGTACCAATAGCTGCTGCACCAATGAGTTTTTCTAAAAACTTATGTGCAGTTATTTCACACCACGTGCTTTACGGTGAAAGAAAACATTGTGAGGAAACCTGCATATGTCTGAGAAGTAATTCAAAGACGTATGTATAGTGCCTGAGACGGCGATGGACTCACCCTCTGTCACCTTGGCACTTGATCATATTCGGTTAAATGTGGGTGATGTTACAACACCTCTGCTTACCCCTTCGGGGACCCTTCTAGGATGGCGTGAGCATATTTATTTATTTAATTTTTATTTTAGTTCTTCACGTTACCGCGGAGGCATTGCATAACTTCTTATACAAATGCTCGGCGAAGACGCTAGCGAGTATTGATAACAAAAACGGTGGCAAACCCGTGGTAGGGGTACAGGTCCGCGAATGGATACAAAAAACCGGTGAGTTCATCGCCACGTCTTTAATGAGGTTTCGACACTATGTTCTCCTTTACCCTTAATATTGTTGTGCGTCATAACTGCACGTATGTATTTCAAGTGCCAGATATTATATGGGGACAAGCCTATTGCTCTTATCCAGGCTTTGGGCTTCTACTGGGAAATTACTAATGGAAAAATCCAATAACATTTGACCCGACCCCAAAAAAAGGTGTAAACCTTCTTCAGACATACATATGTTCACGCCTGTATTCCCCGAGGGGTAGGCAAGAGTAAAACACCCTTTTCACTGAAGATGATTAAAAGCCGACGTAACAGATGGTGGTGATGGTAGATGGACTATCACCGTCTCATACAATATACATACGTCTTTGAATTACTTTTCAAAGATATGCAGGTTTCCTCGTGATGTTTTCCTTCACCGTAAAGCACGTGGTGTGAAATCGCTGTACATAAGTTTTTTTATGAAAAACTCATTGGTACACGCACCGTTGGGATTCGAATTTGCGTCTCTTGCGTAGCAGGTGCTCAAACCCCACGGCTGTTACGGCTCTTTCATTTAAAAAAGTCATCATCGCCCTGGCCTTATCCCATACATTGTTGGGGTCGGCACTTGATTCAACCCGATGTGGCTGATCACCTGATTTTTATACGAAGCGACTGCCATCTGACCTTCGCAACCTCTTCAACGAGGAAAATCTGTGATCTGGGTTAAACCAGTTGTCGGACTATTTTAGGCCTCCGACTGACCTGTAACGATTGCCAAAGATGATAAATAGGCAACCGAGAACGACGGCTTAACGTGCTCTCCGAGACACGGAGGGAACTCGAGCGGTCACCCATCCAATTACTGGCTAGGCTTAAGGTTGCTTAACCTCGCTGATCGAATGA
This sequence comes from Watsonalla binaria, assembly GCA_929442735.1. Lineage (NCBI taxonomy): Eukaryota > Metazoa > Arthropoda > Insecta > Lepidoptera > Drepanidae > Watsonalla > Watsonalla binaria. Next base: position 9,561,084 of record OV838932.1, read on the forward strand.
TATGCGCAATAGCAACTGTGCCACGAGCTCCTTATTTAAAAAAGTGTACTTATAAATAAAAAGTGGGCTTGTTATCGAAATCGCTGTCACCTAAAGCTGGAGGCACACCCACCGTTCGCCTGCCTGGCCTCTCTCCAGCACCGGCCGATTATAAAATCTATAAAACGTGCAAGAGTTTGTTTTCAACCGATTTGGACGCACCCTTGCCATTCCATTTGGCCATATTGTTAACAAACTAAAACCTTGCCCCGATCAATTTTTATAATGGACTCCAAGTCTTGCCAAGTCTTCGGGCATCATTTTATGGACAATATTGGTTTGGGCATTTGATATTTGATACCTTAATCATATGGGGATACTAATTCTTTTGGGAATTCAACTAAGGAAATTTGGTTTATATTAGTGGAGCCATTGTGCCGCTATTGAACATCATATTTAGAAAGGCATCACGCAAATTGCTATGAGGATTTCATTTCAAACAAAACATAAACTTCAACGCGTAAATATTAAGTTCTAAACAGAATAATAAATTCAAATCAAGTCCTGACTACTTAGATGTAAGTATTCATTTAAAGAGTGTGTTCCTTATGAAGTGTTCACAAAGAAAAGGCTTGCCGGAATTCTACCCGTAAGGGGGTGAAGCAGAGGGTTGAATTTACTATGAAACTTATTATATGTCCAGTGATTCCACACCACATGCTTTCCGGCGAAAGAAAAACATCGGGAGGAAACCTGCATGTATCTGAGAAGTAATTTAAGGAAGTATGTATATTGTAGGAGACGGTGATAGTCCATATACCATCACCACTGTCACGTCGGCTCTTAATCATCTTCAGTGAAAAGGGTGCTGCTTTACGGTGAAGGAAAACATCGCGAGGAAACCTGCATATGTCTGAGGAGTTTTCGTTTTTTTTTAATTCAAAGACGTATGCATGTCTGTCACGTTGGGTGTTGTTATTACAGCACCTCTGCCTACCCCTCGGGGAATACAGGCGTGAGTATATGTATTTATCATGTCTGAGGCGGCGATGGACTCACTATCTGTCACTTCCCATCTTCGGCGTAAAGTGGGTGTTGTTATTACAATATACCTCTGCCTACCCCGTCGGGTAATAAGGGCGTGAGCATATGTATGTAGCTTATTATTTTTGGGGTCGACTACCATTAGGGCCAAGCCGCGGCCGAGAGCTCGAGCCTAATACATCTATACAAATCAAATCAGTAGTTTCTGCGAATAAATCTATATTAATATTATAAAGAGGAAAGATTTGTATGTAAGTAAGTTTGTAACGAATTATCTCCTATAGATATAATAATAGGATTTGATTGAAACGATTGCAAAGCAAAAGTATCAACTAAGCGTAAATCCAATGATGCTCAAAGAGAGCTTCCCCGGGCCATATAAAGGCCCGTAAAAATACATTATTCTCAAACTATTTCCCACCAAATAGCGCTGCCATTTTGACATGACCACGTAACCTTGTAAGGACGTCTTAATTTCCGCTCGTAGCATCGGAGGTTTAACGTTCTTGGGGAACGTGACTTTGCTAACGTTGAGAATAGTCAAGAATTCCGTTGGATTTTATGATATTTTGTGGCTGATTGGATCGTGAACGACAAATTATTGTAGTATGTAGGTATACGGAGTGTGTTTTGCATTCGTGCTTTATTTACGGAGGTTAATGTGTTCATTGAATTGAACATAAAGCGAATATCAAATGAAAGACTTTTTTTATTTTGGTACAAAATATAATTCCTTCGTGTTGCATCGTGTGTTTGCTCTAAATAGGTAAACAATCTTAGAGTAGGAGTTCGAGCCATACGACCGCTAAACTTGATAGCTGGTGAGTCTATCGCCGTCTCAGGCACTATACATACGTTTTGGAATTACATGTCAGACATATGCAGGTTTCCTCACGAAGTTTTCGCAAGCACGAAGTGTGAGATCACTGCACATAAGTTTTTTAGAATAACCCATTGGTACAAGCCCCACTGGGATTTGAAAATATATAAGACACCATATCACGGCTCTTATATAAGGATATCCCAGGCGATATCGTCTACGCAAAAACATCGCACGCTCAGAACGATAGCGGCTCAATTCTAAAATATTTTTTTTAAATCGTAATCAGAGATCGTCTTATTATAATTATTTATAAAAGTATATTTTTTTATTAATTTTTAAAACGACGTGTAGAATAAAACTTTGAGTTCTTGTGACAAATTTTAATCATGTTTGAGTATTGTATTAAAGATTTTAATTTGTTACACTACAGTTCTGGGGCCTTACCATGAGCTCTTATTGGCATTATTGTTTAACTCTTATTATGAGACGGATGTATTTGAAGTATATACGTCTGTCACTGTTACAACTGAACTATCATTGCAATAAGAGCTCATGGTCAGGCCCCTGATCTTAACATCATCGCCCTGGCCTTATCCCATACATTGTTGGGGTTGGCACTTGATTCAACCCGATGTGGCTGATCACCTAATTTTTATACGAAGCGGCTGCCATCTGACCTAAGCAACCCCTTTAACGAGGAAAATCTGTGATCTGGGTTAAACCAGTTGTCAGACTATTTTAGGCCTCCGACTGACCTGTAACGATTGCCAAAGATGATAAATTGGCAACCGGGACCGACAGCTTAACGTGCTCTCCGAGGCACGGAGGGAACTCGGGCGGTCACCCATCCAATTACTGGTTAGGCTTATGGTTGCTTAACTTCGCTGATCGAATGTTATGTGCAATAGCAACTGTGCCACGAGCTCCTCAATCTTAACCTGATCATAACATAAGTGTATTTTCGCAATTCTAAGCTCGGGGCACTGGAACGTAAGTGTAGAAGTGCGTCAATATGACCCACTTTCAATACATAATACCTAAATGAACCCGAAGGCCGGAACTTCAAAGAACAATGTTGTAACCCGACGATCGCTGCCAACTTAAAGCCGAACTGAGTTATGGCAAATTTAAATTTTCGACGCAATCTTTTAGGCAATAAGCTTTATAATAGCGTGCAAAGTTCCGTTTAATGGGAAAAGTTTAAACAATTTGTGAGTCGCGAAGTGTGTTAATGGTTGAGACATTTTAATTTGCCGCGGTACTTGTTGTTGGAGCCAAACACCACATTGATGCTGACTAATTACTGAAACTTAATTAAACATTATTTTAAACTCTATAAACAAATTCCCAAAGGCATGATTTTGCTCGCACATCGAAATCTACACAGATGAACAGAATTGAAGTTTATGTTTGTATATTCAAAACTACAGCCGTGGTGGCTTCGGTTTAAGCAGTCGTCTGCTACGCCAGCGACGCAAGTTCAAAGTCCCAGCGGGGCCTGTACCAATGAGTTTTTCTAAAAACTTATGTACAGTGATTTCACACCACGTGCTTTACGGAGAAGGAAAACATCGTGAGCAAACCTGAATATGTCTGAGAAGTTATTCAAAGACATATGTATAGTGCCTGAGATGGGTATAGACTCACTCTGTCACGTTGGCATTAAATCATCTTCGGTGAAAAGTGGTTGGTGTCATTACAACGCCCACTTTTCACTATATTTATAATTACAGAGTGTTTCACCGTGTACATTTTGTTGGCACTATATTAAAAGCCACATGTGCGCAGTGTATCGCTAGCCTTCCGTCAAATCTTTACTTAGTGTGCGGTGAGCCGAACACTTCTATTGTCGGTGGCTGTTGTTTACCCTGCGGTAAATTAGTTACGAGCGTTAAATTTATTAATTGAAATAAGACACAGTGAGGTTAAATGATCTTCTAAACGAATTTCTATCGCGGCAACTAATCTCTCCGAGGATTAACCATCTGCACAGTGATATTATAGTGCACAAATGTGTGCGCAAGCACAGATACACTCTCATAGTTTGATGGGACGGCAATCTGACACGGCTGGAGAGAGATCAGGCGTAGGACCAACGGCTTAACGTGCTTTCCGAGGGTAGAAACACCGCTAACTTTCAAACTCCGGGCTTTGTCAATTTCTTGATAAGAAAACCCAATATATTTTTTTTACCCCACCCGTGAATCTATCTCGGGAGGTCTTGAGCGGCAGACAAACTTACTAAACCATCAAACTCGGTGTCAAACACCAACTGTAATTTTTTTTTTATAATTTAATTATATCAGTAAATGGTACCAAAAACTAATTACAATTAGAAAACTTGGCCCAAATCGGTGTCTCTCGGGATCGTGCCAAGAAGGCTGGCAGCATTGCCACGTTGAATGAAAAAAGCCCCAGCCCACTTGTCACAAGAATCTTCTGTAATTTATTTCACATAATTTTATTTTTTGTATAAAATATTGTTTTATTTAAAAAGTAAAACAGCCATTTCTAAAGTGCCTTAGTGACCTGTTACGTAAGCTATACAAGTTCCAATCCCACCGAAAATACCATCGAACTTTTAAAAATGTAAGTGTGATAAATAAGTGCTTATTATGCCTGAGAAGAGATTCAAAGATGTATCTATAGTGCTTAATTATCTTCGGAGAAAGTGCGTGTCACCTCTGCCTTCTTCGGAAACCCTTCTAGATTGGAAAGAACTTAAGGTCATTGAACTCGTCCAACGCCAGTTCATTCACCTCAACAGAAGGTGCGGACAATTGGTACCATACAATCTGCGAGCCCTCTCGGGAGACCACGTCGTTGATTATTTTAGTTATTTTCTTCTCAATGCTTGTATCAAAATAGGTTTTATTTCCTTGTCTAGACGTTTTCCAATCGTGTAGTTCTAAGCAGTTTCGGTCATAGGTACTGTAGATAAAACTCTGCCAAGTGATTTCAAAATAACTTTTTAAGTTGGTATCAAACTTTGATAAAGGGACTGGGAGTGTCAAGTATACCAATCATAAATGTTCATTCAAAAACTTTAGTATTTTCTATACTAATATTATAAAGATTCGTATGTAAGTATGTTTATAACGAATTGCCACAAAAAGTACTGGATTTGAAAAAATCTTTTAGCAATGCATAGCTACATTTTAGGCTATATTTTACTCCCGTACTCCCACGGGAACTAGACTATTTTATAATTAGGAGCTGCCTCGTTGGTCCAGTGGTCGCATGCGCTACTGCAGAACATGAGTTCAATCCAATAGCCGGGGGTCTGTATAGCAGAGGCCTCATCACCTACTAAAGCAGGGACTTAAACATAACTGGCAAAATATGGGTGTACTCTAAATACCCCTTTGGGAATAAAGGCACCTGTATATATAAAAAATCTTATTGAATATAATATAATATTAAAATAGGAAGAATACATTTTTCGCCATAAAAATCGGGTTCAATCGGGAAATACAATAACATAAAAAAAATTTAAAAACTTTCAAAATATATATAAGTTATCTGACAGCAATTTAGTTATTGATAGTTTTTGGTATTAAATATTTAAAAAACGTCATGACTAAAAGTCGTCGAGAAATCAGTCTGTTTAGTTTCAACCATAATTAATCAAAAAATTACTCGCTTTTGAATTCGAATGATCGAATGAATATAATTGATTAACGATATTTCGATTATTTGTTTTAGGTGAATCGACTTTAGTACTTACCCTTTTGTTATCTTATGAATATTTCATACAATTCGAAAACCATAAACACCGATCTCAAATGTCAGACATTTTTCTGTTCGATAAAACGAGTAATAAATAGTCGATTCCAAGATATTGTCTAGACGATTGATGAGTCAGCTACATAGGGGCTGTCGATTGGTGATCGGTTCAATCACTATCGATATTATTCGTGAGTAAATCGATTACAATCTTTATTCTATCGGATAAGAAAATATTTTTATGCAACGATGGTGACTAGCTAATATTGGCCCAGCAGTGCTGGGTCCTACAGCTGGAAAGAGGCTTATCTATACTAATATTATAAAGCTGCAGACTTTGTTTATTTGATGTTTTTTGCTTGTTTGTTTGAACGCGCTAATCTCAGAAACTACTGGTCCGATTTCAATGATTCTTTTTGTGTTGGAAAGGCCATTTATCGAGGAAGGCTATACAAAGGCTAGATTTTATTATCAAAAAAATGTGGCATCCGTAAGAAAATTGCATTACCCAAGGTGTAAAATTGGAAAATTTAATTATGCGTGCGCTGCAAAAACTATTCACAATAGAACAAAATGGCGTAATACGAGTTTGTAGGTCTTATTAAGATCTACAAAAAAGTCAGCGAGAGCACATATTTAACTATCATAGTTTAGTCACAATAATAACTTTTATGTTCATAAAAAAAAATTAAATAGTCTGAATTAAGAAAGTACGTTAAATGTGTAATGTAATGAAAATCCTTATTCAAATTAAGCATTATGTTATCAAGGGCATTTATGTAGAAGTAAAATACTTTTTTATTCCAATCGGACATTTCGTTGAGAAATTATCACGAGTATAAAAACCCAAAGAATTGGACCTAATAGTGAGTTATTTGCTTAGTGCAAATGATGTATACAAGTTACTGACATACAGAAACTAATTTATATTTATATTCTCTTCCATATCTCTGTATCTGCCGCCCTTACCTTGTCTATACATCTATAATACAGGTAAATAAAATTGAAGTGTCTGTTTGTAATTCCAAATTTACATCTTTTGTCAGTATACACTGTACTGACATAAAACACATTTTTTTTTAATTTTTCTCTGTCTCTCTTTCTGTTTGTTCCGGCTAATCTCCGAAACGGCTGATTTTAAGGCGACTTTCACTGGCAGATAGCTAATATTACAAGGAGTAAGTTAGGTTACTTCCAAAAGAATGAGATTAAATCTACGCGGGTGAAACCGCAGGGCACAGCTAGTTGGAAATAAATAACTATAAAAAAATAAGCATTGTAATTTATAGAACGCAAACCCAATATTGTCTACCTTCGTTTTTGAAGAACATAAAATGAAACGGTTTTATATAACATATTGTAGCCGGAGGACATAATACTCTCCCAATTGCCATATATTTACAATAACTTTAGGGATAAATATGATACAGTCCCGTTTGTTCCCTTTACCGCCGCATATAATATTTACTAATCCAGCAAATGAATTTATCCCGCCAGAAAATCCTGCGGTAGTCATGAAGTTTCCTAGTGGAAACCGTTATTTGTCATATTATGTTAATTAAACATCAAAAGCCGTGGAGGCCTTGGGGTTCGAGCAGTCGCCTGCTACGCAAGCGACGCAAGTTCGAATCCAAGCAGGGCCTATGTCAATGAGTTTTTCTAAGAAAAAAATTTGTGTGTAGTGATTTCACACCACGTCCTTTACGGTGAAGGAAATCATCATGAGAAAACCTGCATATATCTGAAAAGTATTCCTAATTAATTATAGACGTACCTAGTGCCTGAGACGGTGATAGACTCACCCTGTGTCACGTTGGCACTTAATCATATTCGGTGAAAAGTAGGTGTTGTTATTACAGCAACTCTGTACCCCTCCGGGAAACCTTCTGGGAAGACGAAGGCATTCTTATTTTAGAAAGAAAATCCGTCCGTGTTATAGCTTTCTTTAAATATACCCGTGTTTTTTTTAAACCGGGACTTTACATATGCAATTGAATTACTTCTCAGAAGAGCTCAGATGCTTTCCTTGACCCTAAAACACGTGGGGTAAAATTACTGCATTTAAGTTTTTAGATTTCACACCACGTACTTTACGGTGAAGGAAAACATCGTGAGGAAACCTGCATATTTCTGAGAAGTAATTCAAAGACGTATGTATAGTGCCTGAGAGGACGATAGACTCACCATCTGTCACGTTGGCACTTAGTCAAATTCGATGAAAAGTGGGTATTGTGATAACAACACCTCTGCCTACCACTTTGGGGAATATAGGCGTGAGCATATGTATGTAAGTTTTTAGAAAAACTCATTGGTACAGGCCGCTGGGGTTCGAACTTGTGTCGCTTGTGTATTCCGCAAATATTTCAAGACATCATTGCAAAGTACTGAGAAGCTACTAACAAGAGTTTCACATATCCTTTGAATCATCGTAATAACCTTTGAAAGATCTCAATATTATAAAATTTTCATACAAAATCCGGAAACTCTTTCACCACAGAATATAAATCCGAAATGCTCTCTACAGATAGAGTCTGTGAGAAATTGTCGCGATACATCACAGCACAAAGATGTACCTTTTCTAAAGAAATAACAAATGATCGGCGCGTATTCTAGAGATATCAGTTTCAGAGGCGGCATATTTTATCTTTCATCGTTTTATATTGTTGGTATTTCGGATTACGTGAAATGTACCGTAATAAAAGTATTTTTTAAATAGTCCAGTCCTAAGGCGGGCACTGTGTCTAGTGTCCATTAACATTGAGGGTTTTTTACAAAATAAATCAAGAGAGCGAGTAGTGTCTATTGCGAGTTTTTCACTGCCGCTGTAACAAGTCATCGCGTTTACGTAAACGCAGATTTGTATAGGAGCCACTATGGCCCACGAGCCCAAAGATGGCACTATTTTGATCCCATACAAATCTGCGGTTAAGTCAACGCGATGATATGATTACAAAACTCTGGAATATTGCCGCGTGCCACCCACTTCGCTAGACTCACGCTTATCGCCGAGACTTACCAAAATATCTGTCATCAACATATATAAGATGAAATATTTTTGATAATCAATACTATAGGCTACTCTCTACTCGGAGGAGATGCAAGAGCGATTGCGCGAGTAGGACATGAGCAGTTGGAAAAATGGAATTGGGCTCTTTTTCCAGCAGTGGGACACAATAGGCCCATAACTATATTAATAGATTAAGCGCTCACTAACTGCATACTATTCCATAAGTGATACTCACTTGGCCTAAGCACGTATATATCTTAAAAAACCGGTTAATATAAAATACTTTAAAAAAACATAATAATAATTGCGCACTACGAGATCTCTCATCCGATGTTTGAAGTGGCACTACTGAGGACCTATAGCCTACGCTCAAGTATTCGTATTTTTATCTATACTAATATTATAAATAGAAAAGGTTTGTATGTATGTTTGTAACGAATTGACTCAAAAAGTACTGGACCAATTTTAAAAATTATTTCACCATTTGATTGCTGCATTATCACTGATTAATAAAGGCTATATTTTATCCAGGAAATCCTACGGGAACGAGAACTACCTGGGTGAAACCACGTGACGTCCGCCAGTAATAAATAAAAGCCCGTGGACACTGATGCAAATAAATGTTAAAGTAAAATCTGATAATTCAACTTATATATAAATGTGTAACATGATGAACTGAATGAATCGAAATGAAGCCTTCCTTTTCTAAGTAGGTTAATATTCCAGCCAATTATCTACCAGTGAATAGGCTTATCATAACAAGGAAGCAATATTAGTTCCTTATAAAGACATCGTCGGATTGCAGTCTCACAATAGGCATTGTTATTCGTCTAAGATTTGAAGCAAAGCTCTTTACACACAGACGCAGTGACTTTCGTATAAAAAACTGCTGCTGTTTTATCATCTGCCTGGCCTTATCCCATACATTGTTGGGGTCGGCACTTGATTCAACCCGATGTGGCTGATCGCCTGATTTTTATACGAAGCGACTGCCATCTGACCTTCGCAACCCCTTTAACGAGAAAAATCTGTGATCTGGGTTAAACCAGTTGTCAGACTATTTTAGGCCTCCGACTGACCTGTAACGATTGCCAAAGATGATAAATTGGCAACCGGGACCGACGGCTTAACGTGCTATCCGAGGCACGGAGAAAACTCGGGCGGTCACCCATCCAATTACTGGCTAGGGCTAGGGCTGCATAACTTCGCTGATCGAATGATATGCGCAATAGCAACTGTGCCACGAGCTCCCCTGCTGTTTTATATTACATTAGAATGAAAAGAGTGAATTTACAGGTGTAAGGAAATTAAGTTACGAATTTAAAATTTTTTTTTGTTTATTAGTTTTCACGGTGTAAGTAACTGGGTTTTGTATTCAACTCTTTTTAACCGACTTTAAAAAAGGTTATTTTTAATTCCCATAGTAGCGAGTCCATACCCACCAAGCGGGCATCAATCCAGACTCCGGCCGACAACTTAGAAATTAAATAATTTTATTAAATAGTTATAAGTAGAACTACTATATTTTTAATTATGTTAATTTTATCGACATTAGTGCATTGAAACTGTGTCTATGAGCTTATGTTTCTTAAGCGATTTATTTTTGTACTCTTAAAATTGTATAATTTTTTTTTAAAGAGTTATTACTGAGTTTCTTGCCAGGTTCTTCTCAGCAAAAGCAACCTTCCGAACCTGGCGGTAGCATGTATAATCTTGTAAATTATGTCATTCTGACGATATGAAAGGGGTTTGTAAAAAGTCTAATCGAATAAAGATATTTTTGACTTTGACTTTGACTTACCAAATAGCACCTAACTACGAATAATCAAACCCAAGATCTCACGAGACCACCGACACTGTCAGAGCAGTTAAATCACATATAATATTATAATAGTAGTAAATTTCTAATTGTATTTTAATCCGCGCGTCGTTATGCAACAAGCTCTAGACTTCATTCCGTAGGTTGGATGGTAAATGGGAAAATTGCCCGCGAGCTAACCACTGAATTGAAGCAATCACATAATGCACTTTGAAATATTGGAGCGCGCCATTGTTGGACATCCGGTTTTACGAACTAATTATTGGAACAGTCAATAAATTATTACTTAACGTGCTCTTATATTAACATCATCATTGGTAAAATTAACATCACTTGTAACATCAGCCATCATCAAAAATCCATTTTCCATCGGTTCAACCGGCTTAGAGATTAGCTGAAACAAACAGACAGACAGACAATATTATAAAAAGACAGACAATAATATAAATATTATAGAAAACAATTTTTTTTTATATGCTTTTAGTGAAAATTTGGAATTACATACAGTCACTTGTATTTATCTACATACATACATACATATGCTCACGCCTGTATTTTCCAAAGGGGTAGGCAGAGGTGTTGTAATCACAACACCCACTTTTCACCGAAGATGATTAAGTGCCAACGTGACAGATGGTGAGTCTATCGCCGTCTGAGGCTCTATACACATATCTTTGAATTACTTTTCAGAAATATGCAGGTTTTCTCACGATGTTCACGGGACTTGAGCTTGCGTCACTTGCGTAGCAGGCGACTGCTCAAACCTCAAGGCCACGACGGCTCTGTATTTATCTGTATAGAAATATAAGAATATTGACTGAGAATTAAATTATTATAAAACCCTTTAAGGATAAGCCTGGCCTCTACGAATACTCTAATCTCTCATGTCACAAAATTTGTCACTGATCGCCAAGAAAATGTTTAGGGCAAAGCCTCGCAATTCTTTGGTCTTGACAACATAATCTAAGACTTATGTCTTAAGGCCAACCCTCGACACGATGGGGCCCGGCTCGCATTAATAAATCAATCCGATCGGGATTATTGAGCCAAAATCGAATGGATAACTCCAAGGAACCTCAGGATGGGAAATTACTTTGGTTTTTAACTTCTACTCACAGATGTTTTACAAGAAGAGAGAAGTCTCTGTTTTTCGTTTGGAATAACAGAATGGTTTTAATGTACTTTAAGACCTTTTAAAAGATCAGTTTGAGTTCCTCAAATATGATAGTGTCACTAAAATGCCTTTGCTTGCGGCGGCGTCTGGAGGACGGGCTGTCCACTTCCCTCTATGATGGTTGAGGAGGTCAATGGCTGGCATTCGCGTCATACTTGTGAACAGGTGCTGCGTGTGGGGGCTGGTCATCTCAAACTACGCATTTAGTTAAAAGTAGATGTACTAGATTTTTAGTTATGTTAATTTATCGACATTTGTGCATTGGAACATTGTCCATGAGCTTACGTTTCTTAAATTATTTACATTGCATTCTTTAAATTGTATAATATTTTTGAAAAGTGTAATTACTGAGTTTCTTGCCAGGTTCTTCTCAGTAAAAGCAACCTGGCGGTAACATGTATAATCCTGTATAATTATGTCATTCTGACGATTTGAAAGTACTTTGTAAAAAATCAAATCGAATAAAGATATTTTGGCTTTGACTTTGACTTTGACTTTGTCCTTGTTGCTTTAAGTCTGTAAGAAATAGACAAATGGTTGAAGTTTAGTATGCGAATTATTCATTGCGCTAAGACTTAAGAATTTAAGAAAAATCAGTCGATTTGGAATCTAGCCTTTAGAATAGAACCGGACAGATTGCCATTTTAACATGTAGATAAAAGGATTAGAAATCGTTTGTATTTTAATATGTTACTTATTCCTTGGTTTCTGGTACTCACTGAATTTTGAACTTTAAAATTATGAGCGATCTTACCCATGCGTAAGATTAATAATGAAAACTATGTTACTTAGAGATATTTTCTTCTTTACTAATATAAAATATTTGTTTACAAATTATTGTATAATAAAATATAATATATCCTTATAGCATCAGCTATCTACCAGTGAAAGTCAGAAATTTGCGGATAAGAGACACAGACAGAACGACAGACGACATTTAGTATTTATGTAGACTTATCTTATCTTGTTTTGTGGCATTATTGGGTCCGGTTGCCCGGAAGCACGTCGACCCTTGGGATCTTTTGTGCCGCCCTTGCCCCTTTGCTCTACGTGCCTGACTCCTCAGATACTCCCTGAACAAGCCGGCGGATCTTGCCCATGGGGAAGAGCTTGTAGTCCTCCGGTTTCGGATACGCCTTACCCAGTAGGTCCATTCGCCATTTGGCCAGTGCGTCGCAAGTGCATATTAGGTGACTCATGGTTTCGACTTCTGATTGCCAGTACCTACACACCACATCGTTAGATAAGTTCATCTTATGAAGATGTTCTTTTGTCCCATAAGCACCTTATGTACTTACAAACAGACACTTAATTTTTTTTTATCTGTATAGATATAGATAAAATTAGGTTGGATGGTAAATGGGAAAATTGCCCGCGAGCTAACCACTGAATTGAAGCAATCACATAATGCACTTTGAAATATTGGAGCGCGTCATTGTTGGACATCCGGCTTTACGAACTAATTATTGGAACAGTCAATAAATTATTACTTAACGTACTTTTATATTGACGCCATCATTGGTAAAATTAACATATGATAAAATTTACATATAATTAAGTATAGATAAGGATAAAATTAGGCTACTTATTCAGTAAATTCATAGACGTGTCGCGGTCGCGATGTCGCGGACTGTAGCTCGTTCCGAATATAATTAAATTTCGCAAGTGTCAGCGGCGTGTGCCATTCGTTATAGATTCATGAGGGGTGTGGATTCCTGATCTGTTGTTTTTACCAATCAGTAATAATACGATATTCCAATACCCCCGGGTATCGGGTTGATTCTCCGTTGCTCGAAATAAGAAGAAAACGCGCTTTCGTATGTACCATGTAGAAATTTCCTTCTCGCGTATTTATATTGCAAATATAGTGTCATTATAAAGTGTAAATCTACACATACATAAGCTCACGCCTGTATTCCCCGAAGGGGTAGGCAGAGGTGTTGTAATCACAACACCCACTTTTCACCGAAGATAATTAAGTGCCAACGTGACAGATGGTGAGTCCATCGCAGTCTCAGACACTTTACATACGTCATTGAATTACTTCTCAGAAATATGTAGGTTTCCTCACGATGTTTTCCTTCACCGTAAGGCACGAGGTGTGAAATCACTGCAGATAAGCTTTTTAGAAAAACTCATTAGTACAGGCCCCGCTGGGATTTGAACTTGCGTCGCTTGCGTAGCAACCTCAAGGCCACCACGGCTTTTTTGTGTAAATCTATGCAGATAAATACAATTTAAAAGTGTCTGTTTGTAATTCCAAGTAACAGTACCTTAGTCGGCGATAGGCTCCTAAACCTGTACCAAGGACTTTTCTGAAATTCTTTGGTACAGGCTATACTACTTATGTACAGTGATTTCACACCACGTGCTTTAGTTTTAGTGCTCAGAACCACAGGGGCTCAACTCAAAAAATTACGATATAGAATTGTTTGAAATAATGGCATCTTGTACCGAAATATAAATCACAATTTACGTCATATTTGCCTATCCGATACCATTGGCAACGATTTCATTAGTTAATTTCTGTTTGACGTTCATTTTGGATGCTAATCGGACAAATACAGTGAACAAACTATACACAACAATTATTACCCATATAATGTATATATCTATACAGATAAATAAAATTGAAGTATCTGTTTGTAATTACAAAATAACTGCTTTTCACTAAATGTATATGAAAGTATATAAGGTACTGAATATAAAAAAAAATTTCTCTGCATATGTCTGAGAAGCAATTCAAAGACGTATGTATACTGATGAGACGGCGATGGACTCACCCTCTGCATGTTGGCACTTGATCATATTCGGTGAAATATGGGTGTTGTTGATACAAAACCTCTGTTTACCCTTCTGGGATGGCGTGAGCATATTTATTTATCGTTCAGAGAATACAATCGCATATGTAAGTGCTAGCGATGTCCAATAGCCAGACGAAATTACTCCTACGGGGGATTAAAGGCATTCATATGGCTGTCAAAAAACTAATCTGAAAGCATTTGAAACGACACGTCGGTACATATAGGGTTGGCGCAATCAAAGGCCCGACTCGGTCACACTTTGTTACCAACTTGTAGGCACCTAACTTTACTCCTTGCTCCTTTGTGCCACTTGGCTTAAAGACGTGAGGTGTGAAGAAGTTGATGTGGCATTTCTTGCAATATGCTTGCATAGTGCCTTGGGGTTCGAGCATATATCTGAGAAATAATTAAATGACGTATGTATAGCCTGAGACAGCGATGGACTCACACTCTTTCACGCACTTAATCATATTCGGTCAAATGTGGGCGTTTTAGTTACAACACCTCTACTTAAGGGTAAGCAGAGAATACTGGGAGGACGTGAGCATATACATATTTTTTTAATTATTTTATTTTTGGCTCGATGACGGTAGGTAACTAGTGAATGGCTTTATGTGCCTTACCATCATCAACATACATCTATCTAAGTGAGTTTTCAGCCAAGTGCTTTCTAATCGTCGGAATGACATGAAAATATGACATATTTTTTATTTATTTAGAAACTAACGGTCATACATATTATTATGGGATTTACGGTAAGTATACCATATTATCATTTCATTGACAGTATAATATCAAAATTGATAATACTAAAGCCCCCCAACCGACCAACTATGGTCGGTAAAGCAGCGCGTAATAAGAACTTCTTAGCTTTGACGTAAATTTTCACGGTACGAAAATCAACCGTCGTAGCTCAGAAGTTCATAATACGCTCTGCTTTAACCGATGATGGTAGATGTAGGTGTAGGTGTAGGTAGGTAGATGGTAGGCCCCTTTCAAAGTTTATATTTTATAGCCATTATCAGAATCCGGTCTTATATGTGTACACAACTCTTTTTGGAGAATTGTTGGTTGACGTCTCTGGTGAGGGTCGACCTGGTTCTTACCTCGGTCAGAGGAGTTTAGCGATCCAGCGAGGTAACGCAGCCAGCTTACTGGGCACCATTCCCGCAGACACTAATTTAAATTCCGTGTTTTATTTATAATTTTTATTTTTATTATATTTTTTCTTTTTCACTTAGGTTTTTAGTTATTAGATTATATTTTTAAGGTTTTTAGTTATGTAACACTTATTAATTTATTTAATATGGTTCTGTTTCAATTGCAATATTCGTTAAATTGTATGAATAGGTAGCTACAAAATCACATTTATTTGTATTTTATATTTTTCTTGAATACCACCTCCTCGCATTCGTTTTTCACAGCTCCCAAAAACGTAGGTACAAAGTTTCAGCCGCAGCTGAAACCTGAAACTTCAACAAATGTGTGCACTCTAATACGTTTGTATTTAATCCCAAGTGAAGTTATCTAAACATATTTACGCCTTATCACAAAAATCATCTTTGCAAACAGCACCAATATTACTATGAAGCCAGTTTTAGAAATACATATTTAGCGTAAGCTTATGCCTTCCCAAAAGCAAGGAACTCAGATTACCAAGGGTGTTATAACAACCACTTTTCACCGAAGAAGATTAGGTATTCCATTATAGTTTTAAGTTCTATAAATATGTCTTTCAACATCTTAAACGTAATATGCTTATTTTCTCACGCTGGTTTTCTTTGCCGTAAAAAGATACGGGCGTGATCGATCTTTGCACTATAAATATGTCCTTCAACATACAAACATACACATGCTCACGCCTGTATCCCATGGGGGTAGGCAGAGACCACAGTTCGCCACATGCTACGATCATACTTATTTCGCTTCATCCACATTCATGCATCTCCTCATACACTTCCAGCGGTTACGAGTGTTTCGAATCTGATCTTTCTGCAAAATATTCTTAATTTGGTGATAGTAGTTCCTTGAATGCCCTATACCTACACTCACATTCCCTCTATAAATTACGAAGTATGAATGGAGTCACCATAGTGGATCGAATGAAGAATAGTCGATAAGAGACAGTTGCAAGTTGAAGTATGTGGTGACTAGAATTTAAAGAAATATGTTATGATGGAAATATCGAAAGGATGAGTGAAAGGCGATTAACGAAAACATTAATTGATGTCCTTCAACTTCTTAAGGTTCCCTTTAAGTTGTATAACCAGTATATACCAGAGAGACGTGAACTCAGTATAAAATCTCTTTGTTTTATATAGATATGAAAAAAACTAACTTCTTAAATGAATGAAATTTCATAATGTGACGTCACTGCAGTTAAGCGTTAAATCTCATTGGTATACATTAAATCCATTCGATTAAATTGAATCTATACATACAAATACATTAGAAGTGTCTGTTTGTAATTTCAAATTAACAGTTTTTCACTAATTGAATCTATTCACCTAATAAGTCTGGATACACAATACGCAACGCGTCAGTGACATTCTGGTCACGTTCATAGGCTCTCTGCGACTGACCTGTAACGATTGCCAAAGATATTTAATTGGCAACCGGGACCGACGGCTTAACGTGCTCTCCAAGGCACGGAGGGAACTCGGGCGGTCACCCAACCAACTACTGGTTAGGGTTAGGGTTGCTCAACTTCGCTGATCGAATGATATGCGCAATATCAACTATGCCACGAGCTTCTCAGGCTTTGACCATTTTGCTAACGTAAAAATAAACCTCAAAGCTAAGAAGATCTTACTACGCTCTGCTTAAACGACCATGGTTGGCCCCCTGTTCAAGAACTCAATATTCAATTCAAAAATATCTTTAATTAATTAGACTTTTAACAAATTACTTTCAAATCGTCAAAACGACACGATTAAATTGGATTATACATACTACCGCCTGGTTCGGAAGGTTGCTTTTACTGAGAAGAACCTGGCAAGAAACTCAGTAATTCCTCTTTTAAAAAAATAATAATTAAATAATTTTAAGTAATGCAATATAAATCATAAAGAAATATAAGCCCACAGTTCCAGTGCACAAAAGTCAATTAAAAAAAATATTAAAACTAAAAGTAGGTACTACGTATAATTGTGTAGCTTGAGATTACCAGCCTCCACAAGAAACCTGTTCACAAGTATGACTTGAATGCCAGCCATCGCCTTCCTCAACCATTATAGAGGAGAGAAAGAGGGAGAGTATACCATAACATACTCATAACAAGGACATGAGTATCAAAACCATTAATCTAACAGCATCTCAGCGAATCATTAGTTTCAGATTAATTAACGCTGTCTCGAGTAAGTGACGACAGTCAAATTGGTTCCGAGTCGGGAAAGTAATGCTTCATTTGCTACCTCATTAACGGAAATGAAAGTATTCGCGAATTTCATTGGTTTTTTATCTGTATTCAGATTGAAAGCTACAGATAATCTCCAAAATGTATTTGTACAATGCTTTTGAAATTTCTTTAGAAAATTGGATTTGCAAGATTGAAAATGAAAATTATTTATTCAGTTTATGGCCCGTTAGAATTTATCACCGGTTCGGAAACTAGCCTTCTGAGAAGAACCGGCAAGATCCTTAGCTGGCATCATGTACATTTCATTACATAGTAAACAATGATTATTACAAAAAAAATTTAATTATACAATATAGTGAAAATTGTATCAGCATGCATGTAATTCGTTTTTGTAATTGTCATGTAACTCGTTTAAATGTATGACGATACCGTGTTAACGTCATATATAGATTATATATATAGATAGCTACATCATCAGCGAATAACATGGGCTATATTTTATGCCCGTAATCCTACGGAAACGGGAACTACGCGAGTGAAACCGCATGACGCTAGCGGACGTCATCATGTGCTGTTAATACTCTGTGAGCGAAAACAAATGTTTTTCTTTACATATGCTCACGCCTGTATTCCCCGAAGGGGTAGGCAGAGGTGTTGTAATAACAACACCCACTTTTCTTAAATAAGTTACAGTACATAAGTTTTTTAGAAAAACTTATTGGTACAGGCCCAGCTGGGATTCGAACCTGCGTCGCTTGCGTACCAGGTGACTACTCAAACCCCGAGGCCACCACTTACCCTCCTTACTAGGTACATACAGTATATTACCTAAAACTAGACTAGGATTTGACGTCATACACTAACAACATAGTTACTTAAGCCACAACAATACAATTGTTAACCATCGAGTGGTTAAGTGCGGAAATTAAGTGGAGTGATTAATTATTACATTCGTCCTGGCTTTGTTTACGGAACAAGGGTCATGCTGAAAGGTTTCCCGCCCTCCAATTGGCTGAGCACTAATTAGTTCTACTGCATTGCAGGTTTATAAGACAAAGGTCCAACACATTGTTGGCTAAGAGATAAAACTTTGTATATTGGGTTCTTATGGCCGTATGTCAAAGGGAAAAAAGACAGGGAAGACGGCAGACTAGTTGGACTTGCTTGACAAAAAATCGATTCGAATTGCGTTTGCGGTTGAAACTCTGGGGCCTTGGGTTTCAGATGTTCATCAACTTTTCAAAGAGGTTGCACGTCGGTAGAAGCTTCTCGTGACAAGCGGGCTGGGGCTTTTCTCGCTCAGAGAATCAGCATTGCTATTCAACGTAGCAATGCTGCCAGCCTTCTTGGCACGATCCCGAGAGACACCGATTTGGGCTAAGTTTTCTACTTGTAATTAGTTTTTAGTAACTTTATAATACAATTTAAAAAAATCTAATTCGAAACTCTATACTTATAAAAACGATAATTTAATTCCTGCGGAACCCTGAATGTTGTTTTTTACATAAAAGTAAGTCTGACAACTGGTTTAACCCAGATCACAGATGAAGTGAGACTCGTGAAGGTCAGATGGCAGTCGCTTCGTATAAAAATCAGGTGATCAGCCACATCGGGTTGAATCAAGTGCCGACCCCAACAATCCCATACATTGTTGGGTCGGCACTTGATTCAACCCGATGTGGCTGATCACCTGATTTTTATACGAAGCGACTGCCATCTGACCTTCGTAACCCCTTTAACGAGGAAAATCTGTGATCTGGGCTAAACCAGTTGTCAGACTATTTTCGGCCGCCGACTGGCCTGTAACGATTGCCAAAGATGATAAATTGGCAACCGGGACCGACGGCTTAACGTCCTCTCCGAGGCACGGAGGGAACTCGGGAGGTCATCCATCCAATTACTGGCTAGGCTTGGGGTTGCTTAACTTCGCTGATCGAATGATATGGCAATAGGAACTGTGCCACGAGCTCCTCTAAACTCGTACGCGCAATAAGTACACACTTATAAACAGACGCTACAATATTATTTATCTGTGTATAATGTACAAACACAAGCAACTCCTTCTGACTTTGAAGCACCATTTAACATATCGTAAACATGCGATTTTTTGTTGCTTAATGACATGGAAACACATTCAAACGTATCTCGCATCGCAATGACGGTTTCCAAGACTGTCAATGACTTGTGAAGAAATGCTTTTGTTGTACAAAAGAGTGAATATGAAATGGAAATGTGTATCTTAATGAAAGTACATGGTAAGAGCCCTTATGATAATAATAATTAATTTTATTTGTTTACTTTGATATGCGGTTTCATTCAATTCAAAACATCTTTATTTGATTAGACTTCTTACAAAGTACTTTCAAATCGTCAGGAGGACGCAAAATACATTATACATGATTATAAATGTTACCACCGGGTTTGGAAGGTAGCTTTTGTTGACAAGAACCCGGCAAGAAACTCAACAATTACTCTTTTAAAAAAAAATATACATACATACATACATATGCTCACGCCTGTATTCCCCGAAGGGTTAGGCAGAGGTGTTGTAATCACAACACCCACTTTTCACCGAAGATGATTAAGTGCCAACGTGACAGATGGTGAGTCCATCGCCGTCTCAGACACTTTACATACGTCATTGAATTACTTCTCAGACATATGCAGGTTTCCTCACGATGTTTTCCTTCACCGTAAAGCATGTGGTGTGAAATCACTGTACATAAGTTTTTTAGAAAAACTCATTGGCACAGGCCCCGCTGTGATTCGAACTTGCGTCGCTTGCGTAGCAGGCGACTGCTCTAACCTCAAGGCCACCACGGCTTTCAAAAAAATATATATATTATACAATGTTTTTTTCGCGGAGACATCATTTCCAGTCATGACCCAACCACCCACTGGACTTTCCCATTGTTGGGTGCATGGGTCACGACCCATCATTTCGTGGATGGCTTTACATTAATGAACCCAATATTTTTTAATTAAGGTAACCTAAGTTTCTCCTTGTAACATCAGTTATCTGTCAGAGAAATATCTTCTAAAATCGGTGTAGCTATTTCAGAGATTAGCCGTATTAAAAAGACAGACCGTGTCTCTAAAAATATATTTATATATATACCGCATATACTTTCATGCTGTATTTAATGAAAAGCTTTTAATTATGAATTACAAATAGACACTTCAATTACATTTTTGTGTAACTTTATGGACTGCCTTTTTGGTCTAGTGGTTGCCAGTGCTTCTTCGGAACATGAGGTCCCGGATTCAATTCTCATGGGTTGGACCTTCTCCCTTTTTAAATACGACTAAGAATAGCAACCCTACCGATCTGAAAATATTCCTGTACATCAAAACTGTTTAATAATCTATCGCACCCTAAGAACGATGGGGGCTCAACTCAAAAAGTTGCGAAAATAATTACGTTTAGACAGACAGACCTCAAAATGTATTTCTACTCGTAGTTTTAAAAAAAACTTAACTCTTATCTACAATGCACAACTCAAATATACTTTAAAAATATAAAATACGTTGTATTAAAAGCTGGTAAAATAATTACTGCCTAAGTTATAAATTCAAACTTACCGAATGCGATTTCTAAAAAAAAATATTTTTGGTTTTTAGCCCCTTTCGTTCTGAGGGTGCGATCATCGACATAAACCATATTTTAACCACAAACGTGTTATCCAAGCTTGACTTTAAATGACACCCATTGTTGTACCACAATCGGGAATGTGATGTGAACACTGAATAAATTATATCGGAACAAGTCATTGTTGGCAGACAGCCACGCCTGTTGCACTGTCCGGGATAATTAATCAAGCAAAAACAGACTTTATTGACACTAGCGCTCGTTTCATATTATGAAAAAGGTTCAAAACATAGACTGGTTGAGGTTGCCGGAGAATAATTATTCCTCAACTAATTTTATACACAAAGGAATACAGACGGAGCACGGAGGAGGGGCATGTAGACAAAGTAACGTCATTATCCTCACACTTCGCTAATCTAATATATACAATTCTCGTGTCACAGTTTTCGTTGCCATACTCCTCCGAAACGGCATGACCGATTTTGATGAAATTTTTTGTGCTTATCCGGTATCTATGAGAATCGGCCAACATCTATTTTTCATCCCCCTAAATGTTAGGGGTAGTCCACCCCAAAAAAATATATGGCAATACAACGTTTGCCGGGCACAGCTAGTAGACATATAATCACAAAATGACTTGCGGAGCAAGCCACCATTCAAACCACTAAGCCACCGCTGTTTATTCGCTGCCATCTGACTATTTCGAAAACCTATATCGCACACTCAGAACAAATCAAAAATATTTTTTTTTCAGAAATCGCAATCATAGTTTGGTAAGTTTGGATTTAACTTTCGCAGTAATTATTCTAGGTTGGGTTGTGTTTTGTCAAAAATTTTTTTAAGAAATTTTAAAAAAAACGGTCGTGTGGAATAGAAATTTTAGCTCTATCCATTATCCGAACTAATTTATACAAAATTTTGAGCAAATATCTTTCTGATGGTGCGATATATTTTACCTGTATTTTGTTATTATTTTTCATTAAGTACATTGTATAAAGTCAGTTGTACTATATTAGCTCACTCAAAGTATAACTTACTAGCAGACGTTATGCAGTTTTACTCACGTAGTTCCCGTTCCCGTGGGAGTACGGGGATAAAATATAGCCTATGTTACTTGCTGGTGATCCATTGCTGAAAGGATTTTTGAAATCGGTCACATAATTTTTAAGGATATTCGTTACATACAAAAATAAAATCTTTATTATGTAACTATAGATATGAAAAGTAAATATTGCACCAAAATATACAAACTACACATGTTTTTACGTACAAAGTAGGTAACCCTGTCCAATAATACGACCAACACTCGGGGGTAAACGTCGGGTTTGGGTGAATACGTGATCAGAAATTTGGTGCTTATAAAATTATGTACCAAATTGTGACTTTATGGAATGGTACCATTGTTATCGATAAGTAAACGACTTAACTCAACCCTTTGGAGATTGCTTGTGTAAGTTTTCCCTTTCGTATTTAAACTAAACCAAAGGAAATTTTAATATCAGTTCCTAATAATTTTTACAAGCTTTGCTTTACAAGCTTCAGCAAACTGAGTTTCAAATTAGTTATATGTAACTGATAGAACTGATATTGGGTATAGACCCTTCTGTTTCACCCGCTTAGACTTAATTTCATGGGTGACGCGCGGAACCCTACTATTTGTTAAATAAAAGTTACTTCTTGTCAAATTTGCTATCTACCAGTGAAAGTCCCGTTAAAATCGGTCCAGCCGTTTCGGAGATTAGCTGGAACAAACAGATAGACAGAATTTATTTTAAAAGCATTTAGTGAAAATGTGTTATTTTGTAATTATAAACAGGCACTTAATTATATTTGGAATTATAAACGGCAACAATTTTAACGGGATTTTCACTCGCAGATAGCTTATGTTACAAAGAGTAAATTAGGCTACTATTATTTTAAAAAAATGATGAAATTAAATCTACGCAGGTGAAACCACAGAGCACAGCTAGTATATAAATATAATGCAATTCAAATTAATGTATGTCACTTCGAATATTGTGTTTTATAATAAAAAAAAATAAAAAAGAAATATTTATAATAAAAATATTTTCTATAGCGGCACAAATCACCAGATTCACATGTTCCCTTCTATCCAGGCCAAGTAAGGCGTTACTCTTGTATGTACAGATGGGAGGCCACGCTCGCAGCTCTGCGCTAAGCCAAACGACACAATACCAACCTAAAAATAAATAATAGACATGTTATTTATGTTACATGTTATAATGAAGAATATACCGTGAGTAAGTGAGTAAGAGCCGTGGTGGCATTGGCGGTGGAGTTGTCGCCTGTTACGCAAGCGACGCAAGTCTGAACCCCGAATAAGGTTTTCTAAAAAACTTATCTGCAGTGATTTCACACCATCGCGAGGAAACCTGCATATGTCTGAGAAGTAATTCAAAAACGTATGTATATTGCTTGAGGCGGCGATAGACTCGCCATCATTCACGTTAACATTTAATTCAGTGAAAAGTGGGTGATGTTATTACAAGACCTCTGCCTACCCTTTCGGGGAATACAGGCGTGAGCATATGTATGTAAGAATGTACCTACATGTTGTACAATGAATTTAGAATTTTGCGTTCTGATTTAATCAAGATTTTGGCAGCATATATCCAGGTTAAGATCATAATTCGAACAGAAGGACGGCGAATCACTACTTTATAGTTTAGAAAATCTCACCAGAATCCTCCGATTATTCCATACAACAGTGACGGGACCCCCAGAGTCCCCGTCGCAAGTCCCCAGGCCCCCAAGTCCGCTGGTGCACATAACTGTGTTGTATATAGTCTGCACAGAACTCGCCTGACACACTGCATTCGATATTATGATTACTGAAGTGTGGTGCAGCGAGGTCGTTGTTGGAAAACTGTTTTGAGCTTTAACAACACAACGGGGATAATTAACTAAAAATATATTTATTTAATTATGAAATCATTTATTTAGACAATAAATTACTTAAAACTATTTACAAGTAGAAAACTGGGCCAAATCGGTGTCTCTCGGGATCAAGAAGATCGGGTGCCAAGAAGGCTGGCAGCATTGCCACGTTGAATAGCAATGCTGATTCTCTGAGCGAGAAAAGCCATTATTTAATTAGACTTTTAACCAAGTACTTTCAAATCGTTAATATGTCATGATTATATAGAATGCAAAATATTTTTTTTTAGCACATCTATGTCAATATTTTCTCTGTCTGTATGTTTGTTCCGGCTAATCTCCGAAACGACTGGACCAACTTGAACGGAACTTTGACTGACGGATAGCTAATGTCACAAGGAGTAACTTACTATTAATTAACAGACGTGCAGACAGCAAGACAGACAGAGTAAAATAAAAAATAAATGGTTTTTCAATGTCAGTGCCATCCACGTACCCTTTTGTATGCATTTAGTCAAAAAGTGTTATTTTGGAATCACAAACAGAAACTTCAATTTTATTTATCCATATGGATGTAAAGATAAATCTTTAAACAGTATTTTGGAAAATGTATAAGTATTACAAAGACAGGTAGAGTAAAAGAAGCCGTGGCCTTGAGGTTTGAGCAGTCGCCTGCTACGCAAGCGACGCAAGTTCGAGTCCCAGCGGGGCCTGTACCAATGTGTTTTTCTAAAAAAAACTTATGTACAGTGATTTCACACCACGTGCTTTACGGTGAAGGAAAACATCGTGAGGAAACCTGCATATTTCTGAGAAGTAATTCAATGACGTATGTATAGTGTCTGAAACGGCGATGGACTCGCCATCTGTCACGTTGGCACTTAATCATCTTCGGTGAAAAGTGGGTGTTGTGATTACAACACCTCTGCCTAACCCTTCGGGGAATACAGGCGTGAGCATATGTATGTAGATAGAGTAAAAAAGTTTATGTGTAAGAGACACGAAAGTTATTAGTAGCGTTTAATTATCAAATAATTCCGCCGCCTGTCACCGTGTTAGTTTCAAAAGTATTACTCTAAAATACAAGCTGTGAAAATTCAACATTATTAACACAAAGATAAATTAAGAGTGCCATCTGTTACAAAAGGTCCTGTGTTATGAATAAATAGGCAAATAGAGCCAGCTTAAGCTATTTGAAGAATCTCGTTAATTGCCAGCTAAGGATTTACAAAATTAATTTTGTTAGCCTTATATTTATTTATATTATTTTTCGGGACATGTATCCTATGTCCCTCTCCTGGTTCTAAGCTACCTCCTACCAATTTTCAGCCAAATCGGTTCAGCCATTCTTGAGTTATAAATAGTGTAACTAACACGACTTTCTTTTATATGTATAGAATTCTATATCTAGAAAAATCTATACATACAGATAAATTACTTTTCACTTAATGCATATGAAATGATATAAGGTACATGCATAAAGAAAAATTTTTTTTGATTTTCTCTGCCTATCTGTCTCTTTGTTCCGAGTAAACTCTGAAACTTCTGGACCGATCTCTACGGAACTTTCACTGACAGGTAGTAGAGGCTTCAAGGAGTAACATAGAGTAGGTACTTATGCTTTGAAATGATATTAGGGTTCCGCGAAATAAAGCCATAAATAAATCCACGTGGATGAAACTGCGGGGTATGGCACGACAACAACCGAAATATATTTACGTACTGCTGTGGATGATTGTGATTGTGGTTAGATTTTTATACGAAGCGACTGCCATCTGATCTTCGCAACCCCTTTAACGAGGAAAATCTGTGATCTAGGTTAAGCCAGTTGTCAGACAATTTTAGACCTCCGACTGACCTGTAACGATTGCCAAAGATGATAAATTGGCAATCGGGACCGAGTTTAACGTGCTCTCCGAGGCACGGAGGGAACTCAGGCGGTCACCTATCCAATTACTGGTAAGGTTGCTTAGCTTCGCTGATCGAATGATATGTGCAATAGCAACTGTGCCACGAGCTCCTCCTTATCTTATCTATGGGCAATGGATGTCTGGGATTGAAACAAAAACATAAGGTAGGAACATACAAAAAGAAAACTCACACGCAATCTTGTGTAAAAGCTGCTAATAACATATTCTATGGCCAAACAAATACAGTTGACGGATAATGCACAATAGCTACCGTGCCACGAGCTCCTCCCTTTATTTCGGTGGTTCTTAAAATCTTTTCCACAAGATAATTAGAAGCGCAGTGAACAAGGTACAAGCCCAAACCCTTGTGTTGGATTTAACTTAACTTTTTCCAAGTATTCCGCCGCAGGAGATACATAGTACGTAATTATAAAATTTACCCGGGAGCCCATAATTTTCTTTGTTGCTTGCTTAGAATACTTGTTATGCTTGCAAATGTATAACGAGTACTGTATCTGTAAAAGGAGCCGGCTTATTTTCCGTGATTTTAACGGTAGTCATCCCTTAGAAGTCCCTATTTGTTATTGCCCTACTCAAAGGGTGTTGGGGTGTGGACTGCGAAGCTTGTAATTAGTTTGGAATAAAATATCTATTTATTACGTACTTTCGGTGTTGAGTTTTACTGCATTCAAATAAGGTCGGATTCACAATGACACATTCAGAATAGTGCTATTTAAAAATAGTGAACAAAAACAAATGGTTACGAAGAGTTATAACTTTCAAATTTTTTTAATTATTTATTTTGTATTCTTTAAATTGTATAATATTTTTGAAAAGAGTAATTACTGAGTTTCTTGCCAGGTTCTTCTCAGTAAAAGCAACTTTCCGAACCTGGCGGTAGCATGTATAATCCTGTATAATTATGTCATTCTGACGATTTGAAAGTACTTTGTAAAAAATCTAATCGAATAAAGATACTTTTGACTTTTGAAAGTCAAAGTCAAAAATATCTTTATTCGATTACACTTTTTACAAAGTACTTTCAAAGCGTCCGATTGACATAATTATACAGGATTATAGATGCTACCACCGCGAGCCGGGTTCCCAGTCACGACACCCGTTGGCTGGATGATCACTTGCTCTCCCCACAGTCTACAGTGAAAGTCCCATGTAATAGTGGGCGACTATTGACATTAACCGGGTACCGATTCGGGCTGCTACTTCATCAGGTTGCTACTTTAACATTATAGATGGAAAACACGTCCGTGTTCCGCAGAAGCACTCGCGACCACTAGACCAACTAAGTACTAGGTTATTTAAGTATGAGCCTTATACTGACCATCACTGGTCTTCCCATATCCAGACACGATAGCCATCAATCCTTCAAAGTTGTTGTTCACATCAGCCATCGAAGGCAGCGGGATTGCTTGTATGTTATCTGTGAAGAAAATGGAAATTATTTATTCAAAATTCAAAACTATCTTGATCTTACAAAGTACTTTCTTAGGTCAGACGGACACAGAAAAAAATAACATACATACATATGCTCACGCCTGTATTCCCCGAAGGAAAAGTTTAGGCCTCAGCACTATACATACGACTTAGAATTATTACATTTGCAAACCTGCAAACTCACGATGTTTTCCTTCACAGTTAAGTACGTGGTGTGAAATTACTACACATAAGTTTTTTTTACAAAAACACATTTGTACAGGCCCCGCTGGGATTCGAACTTGCGTCGTTTTCGTAGCAGGCGGCTGCCCAAACCCCAAAGCCACCACGACTAACATTATACAGTTTATAAATATTATCACCGGGTTCAGAAGGTTACTTGTATTAAATTTAGCCCCAGGTAGGCCATTTATGAATGTCTAAAAATTACCGCCGGTTCGCAACTACCTTCTGAGCTACCCGCAAGAAACTCAGATGTTCTTGTATATCTCACCAAATTAAAAACTATTCACAAGATTTTATCATCACGCAGATGGAAAAATTATGATGAAAATATATCTATAGAGATAAATAAAATTGAAGATTCTGTATATAATGCAAATGCTTTTCACTAAATGCATATGAAAGTATATACGATACTGTATAGACGTGAAAAAAAAATGTTTTCTCAAATTATCTGTCTGTTCCGATTTCAACCGGAATTTCACTGGCAGATAATAATAATAATAATAATCTCCTACCAAATTTCGGTTATGGCGGCTAATCTCAACGAGGATTAGCCATGTGCGCAGGAGATATTATAGTGCACAAGTGTGTGCAAACACAGGTGCACTCTTTATTCCCTCGTTCTCTCAGTCCGATGGGAGGCAATCCGACACGACCGGAGAGAGATCAGGCGGAGGACCAACGGCTTAACGTGCTTTCCGAGGCACGGGGGTGGAAACACCGCCAACTTCCAATCTCCGGGCATTTTATTGTGAATTTCTTTACGGAAAAACCCAATATCAATTTTTGACCCGACCCGGGAATCGATCCCGGGACCTCGTGATCTGCAGGCGAACGTACTAACCACTAGACCAACTGGCAGATAGCTAACTTTACAAGGAGTAACTTAGGCTACTTTAATTTTAAAACAAAATTAGGGTTCTACGGGTACCCATGAAGTTAAGTCAACGCGGGTGAAATCACAGGGCAGAATGCAAGGGCATCATACAAAAATAAAATTGATAGAAGGTCATTTATAATGACTTATCTTAAGTTTCAACTAAATATTAATTTGTAGGTTAGGTTCTTGGCAAGACTCAGAAGGGAAAACTGGACAACAAGAGTTTCAACCTTAATATTTTTAGCTTCAGCTTATTTTTTATAACAAGCCTCGATATTCCTTTAGTATTTCATATTTATCGCTAAGCCTTAGGCTTCTTTTAAAAATATTTACTAAGTATTATGAAGAGGTAAAGTTTTACCAACGAGTTTTTCTAAAAACTTATGTACCTACAGTGATTTCACACCACGTGCTTTATATGTATGTATGTATAGAGTGACTGACTGGCTGGAATTTGCCATGCTCACAAATATTTGTAATATTTTAGTTATTATTCTAGACAGTTGAGCATTGGAACTGTGTCCATGGGCTTATATTCATGAGATATAAATACTGTAACCAATAACATTGAATAATATTTTTATTTATAATCATGTATAATGTATTTTTGTGTCCTTCTGACGATTTGAAAGTACTTTGTAAAAAGTCTAATCAAATAAAGATATTTTGAATTATATCGATAGCATATGCTCATACATACGCTCACGCCTATATTCCCCGAAGGGGTAGGCAGAGGTGTTGTTATCACAACACCCACTTTTCACCGAACTTGATTAAGTGCCAACGTGACAGATGGTGAGTCTATCGCCGTCTCAGGCGTCTATACGTCTTTGAATTACTTCTCAGAAATATGCAGGTTTCCTCACGATGTTTTCCTTCACCGTAAAGCAAGTGGTGTGAAATCACTGTACATAAGTTTTTTAGAAAACTCATTGGTACAGGTATATAAAGATAGATGTGTATATATATGTATAGATATTAAAAATGCAAAAAATCACATAGGAAATGTAAGTAAGGACACCGTTCCAATACACAAATGTCGATAAAAGTTAAAATAAAGTTATAGTCTAAGTCAAAGTCAAAAGTATCTTTATTCGATTAGGCTTTTTACAAAGTACTTTCAAATCGTCAGAATGACAATTATACAGGATTATACATGCTACCGCCAGGTTCGGAAGGTTGCTTTTACTGAGAAGAACCTGGCAAGAAACTCAGTAATTACTCTCTCTGATAGTTCTCTAGTCTAATAAGTTCTACTTATGTAAGATGTGCATCAGGCAGACTGTATGCGTTTATGGTATAAATAACTTACTATTGTACTCAACATCGTTGATCCTGACAATAGCGACATTGTGGGCAACCTCCTGGCTTCCCCATGAAGGGTGGGGAGTAACATCAGCTGTCTCTATCCTTGTACCTCCAGTGAAAATGGTAAGGGAGCCGAGAACTACAGTGAAGGACTCAGCGCGAGTCACGCCGTCGTTCCAGCAGTGTGCTGCTGTTATAACACGATTGTGGGAGATCAGGCTGCCACCGCATAGTGACGTCCAACCAGTCGTGAGATGGACTATGATACCAGCCTTAAAAAAGCCAGGAAATAAAAACTTTAATACATGAATGGACTCAAAGATGACCCACGCTGACCGAATAGCGCCCGAACAGAGCATTGCTTCTAGCTTAGACCTTTGTTGGACGTGTCTGTTAGTGTCGGCTAATCTCAGAAACGCCGATTTTAATGGAATTTCTCTGGCAGATAACTGATGTTATAAGGAGTATTTTTGGCTCCTTCAATTTTAGAAAGAATATCTTCTCATCATCATCATCATCCTCCTGCCCTTTTCCCATGTTATTTGTGGTCGGCGCAATGTGTTCTTCTCTTCCATTTCTCTCTATCAGCCGTCATATCTGTATTCACTCCTATTTTAGCCATATCATCTTTCACACAATCCATCCATCGTTTCTTAGGTCTAAGAAAGAATATCTATTTCTATTCTAATATCTATATCTATTTACAGATAAATTAAATTGTAGTGTCTATTTGTAATTCCAAAAAACAGCTTTTCACTAAATACATACATTTTATCAAATACATGTTACTGACGTAAAAATAAAAAAGAATTTTATAATAAATTATCTGTCTGTCTATTTGAACCGTATTAGCACTGACTCGGCTTTCACTGGCACTGGCAGGTAGTAATAAGCTACTCCCTATAACATCAGCTATCTGCCACCTTTATTTTACAAATAATATCTTTAAGTAGTTATTTTTATTGTTAATCTTTCGCGGGTAAATCCGAGGGGCACAGCTAGTGGTATTATAGAAAACAAAGCTATTCCTGTATGTATTTTTAATAATATACTGTGTATGTAATTCAATGTATTGTGTACTGTATATATATTGTGTAATATTGCTACGTTTTGTGTAATTGATTACTGGCCGTTTAAAATGTATATTATACATACATATGCTCACGTCTGTATTCCCCGAAGGGGTAGGCAGAGGTGTTGTAATTACAACACCCACTTTTCACCGAAGATGATTAAGTGCCAACGTAACAGATGGTGAGTCCATCGCACAGACACTTTACATACGTCTTTGAATTACTTCTCAGAAATATGCAGGCTTCCTCACGATGTTTTCCTTCACCGTAAAGCACGTGGTGTGAAATCACTGTACATAAGTTTTTTTAGAAAAACTCATTGGTACAGGCCCCGCTGGGATTCGAACTTGCGTCGCTTGCGTAGCAGGCGACTGCTCAAACCTCAAGGCCACCACGGCGGATGTATATTATATAAATAAATAAAATTCGTACCTGATGTGGTATAGCAGATATTGTGGTTTGACTACCTCCTACAATTCTATTAGTCGGAGCTAATTCCTCTCGCATCAACTCACTAGCTTTGGGTATTCCAACTTTTAAATGGTAATTATACGGCAACACCAGATCGCCGTTGCAGTACGAAACGAGCAGTATCAGTGATGCCCACTTCATGGCTGCTTATGTACTAAATTATCTATTAATGAATGGTATTATCTTTAATCACTTATTTCTAATTACTCATCAGATTATCATAAGTGGTTTTATGATAGGAATATTTTTGAAAAAGCTGTGTGTTCAAATATTTGAAAGTATGGTTCTCCGAAATGATACATATGCTCACGTCCGTATACCCCAAAGCGGTCGCCAAAAGTGTGTTATGGTTCACCCACATTTTGCCATGTTTAAGTTCCATGTAATAGGGGGCGATCAAGACCCCAGACTGCTAATAAGAATTTACATATGGGAAATAACACTTTGCTCGCCCCGAATAAAAAAATAGTTAGTATTTATTTCAAATATATAAAAATGGTGTATCCCATTTTTGCAGAAGTTTGTTCGTTTATATTTACACACAGCATTCGCTAAAGAATTCTATATATTCCACTTCTGAAATTGTGATAAATAAAAACAGGGTGAGCGAAGTCGGGACGCAGATGATGTATCATATTGCGTAGCTGATATCTAATCTGATTTAATTCCTTTGATATTACCAGATTTAATATAAGTATCTTTATTATTTCACAACTATGTTAATGATATTGAAAAATTCATCTTTGACTGGTTCTTTACAGAAGACTTCACATTTGCGAACCAGTTGTAATTTTTTCCAATATAACTATGTACTATGAGTACATCCCTGTGTATCCCTTTAGGGAATATAGGCGTAAGTATGTCGCACCCTCAGAACGATAGGGACTATTCATAAATCAAAATGTTTGGCCGGAAAGTTTGGATTCATATTCATCATCTCCCTGGCCTTATCCCATACATTGTTGGGGTCGCCATTTGATTCAACCCGATGCAGCTGATCGCCTGTTTTTTTTTACTGCCATCTGACCTTCGCAACCCCTTTTTTACGAGGAAAATCTGTGATCTGGGTTAAACCAGTTGTCAGACTATTTCAGGCCTCCGACTGACCTGTAACGATTGTCAAAGATGATAAATTGGCAACCGGGACCGACAGCTTAACGTGTGCTCCGAGGCACGGAGGAAACTCGGGCGGTCACCCATCCAATTACTGGCTAGGGCTAGGGTTGCTTAACTTCACTGATCGAATGATATGCGCAACTGTTCAATAGTTTGGATTCATATTGACAGTAAATATTTTACTAGTCCATGGGCTTATATTCATGAGATATAAATACTGTAACCAAAATACATTGTATAATATATATTTTTTTAAAAGAGTAATTGTTGAGTTTCTTGCCGGGTTCTTCTCAACAAAAGCTACCTTCCGAACCCGGTGGTAACATTTATAATCATGTATAATGTATTTTGTGTCCTTCTGACGATTTGAAAGTACTTTGTTAGAAGTCTAATCAAATAAAGATATTTTGAATTGAATTGAGTTTTGAGTACAATGAGATTTTTTATATATTTATAGTAAAATTTATTGTCGATAAACAAAAAAAATCTGATTTCTTTAATCATTTCGGGTAGAACATAAATATTTAGGACTGTCTATGATCTTAATTCGTTCTCGCAAAATGTTGAGTCGAGCCCCTATCTTTCTGAGGGTACGATGTATGTGCGTATGCATAGACATATTATAGCGTACATATTTCGTCATTTGTTAAGGGCCGTGATGGCATTGGGGTTTGAGCAAGTTCGAATCCCAGCGGAGCCCTGTACCAATGAGTTTTACTAAAAAGCTTATTTGCAGTGATTTCACACCACGAGCAGCCTGCATATATCCGAAAAGTAATTTAAAGACGTATGTATAGTGCCTGAGATGGCGATGGACTCTGTCACGTTGGCAATAAATCATATTTGGTGAAATGTGGGTGTTGTCGTTACAATACCTCTGCTTACCCCTTCGGGGATTCTTCTGGGTTGACATGAGCATATTTATCTTAATATATATAAATCTCGTGTCACAATGTTTGTCCTCAATGGACTCCTAAACCACTTAACCGATTATAATAAAATTCGCACACCATGTGCAGTTCGATCCAACTTGAGAGATAGGATAGTTTAAATCTCAAATTATAGTCGCAAAGACTATATTTTATCCCATTACTCCCACGGGAACGGGAACTACGCGGGTGAAACCGCGGGACGTCCGCTAGTTTTATTTTTATATATTTGTTACATCTGTACGAGAAATCAATTCTAGTAATTGAACCAAACTAGAAGTATACAGGGTAAACATTGTAGTCGTACCTCAAAATAACAAAGTAAAATCAACGTTGATTGTTATTATTTTAGTAGCTGGGGAAGCCGTGTAAATCCAGAACTTCCAACATAGTTGTTTAGTCTTCACAACAACTTCTCAACTCTCGCTTTCTTGTTGCATTGTTTAGGGACGGGGTTGTATCGATGTCGATGTTTTAAAAATACATTTCGTTTAAACAAAAAACACATCTAAAATTACATACACATCCTCACGCCTGCATTGGTAGGAGGAAGGGTATGTACCAACATGTTAATGTTATAAATAAATTTACTATAGACAGACAAATATCAATTCTAATGAAAGAGATGAAATGTTTAATGCAGGTAAGTACTTCTTTATAAGTTCGAGTAAAGTTTCCAAGCCAACAGGTTTCAAAGTTTAGATCTATTTTAGAGTTTAATTATTTATTATATTTATTTATTTACCTTATAGAAAGACCCTTTAAAATTTTTTTGTACGGTATGCCCTTAACACTCAAAGAGAACAATTGGCGACATTATCACACTAAGTGATGTCCTCCGGACGACGATGCGATGGAATATTGCTAAGTATGTAATAAAAACTTAATCGATAAACTAAGTTTTCTATCGATATATTTCAGAAGTACAATAATGACATCTCTAAAGCTGTAACCCTATAAGATACCTGTACCACCAGCGGTGTACAAGTTACCAAGTTCCCGCAGATTATTCTAAGGGATTCTATTCAAAGGATACAGCGTCTAATTACCAAATACAGTTACATATTTTTTCTTCAGAGATTTAAGGATAAATTATATAAGGGAACTGATAACATGCGGTTAGTGGTTACTAAAGTAATAGATCCAAAAGAATTGGTAACTGGCGCATTACCAACCTCATTATTAGCTAGTAAATAAATAAATATCATTTATTATATTTATTTATTATCTGTGCCCCTGTTGTAGCCTAAGATGTTTTTATAAAAGTATGCTAAAATGTGTTTTGTATATTTATAATAAAAATATATTATGTTATAACCATTAACAAGGACTACCGCAAAGTAGCTCCAGAGTCTAGATTTCTATTTTCTAAATCCTTAAAATCGTTAGGAAAAAATGAACACGAGGTGGGACTTGAACCTTTTGGGTTCGAGTCCCACCTCGTGTAAAAAAATTGGCTGCGATCTTCTCTAAAGTGGAAGTACAGTCCCGAACCGAACTCTTTTGAAATAATTTAACCTAATAGGATGGATTCTGAGAATAACTATCATAAGACTGTACTATTAATTAAAGGGAAAAATTTGCAAAATAAGGGTTCTTTCCAAACCATTAAAAATAAAAAGCCGCGGTGGCCTTGGGGTTTAAGCAGTCGCCTGCCACGCAGAGGATGCAAGATCCAATCTCAACAAACAAAAACAAATTGTACCAATTTAAAAAAAATCTCTGCCTGTCTGTCTGTCTATCTGTCTGTCTGTCTGCCTGTTTGTTGAGGCTAATCTCATCTCACATCGACATTCAGGTTTCCTTACGATGTTTTCCTTCACCGTAAAGCACGTGGTGTGAAATCACTGCACATAAGTTTTTTTTAGAAAAACTAATAGGTGTATAGGTACTTTCATATGTCAAAAGGTATTATTTTGGAATTACAAACAGACACTTCAATTTTATTTATCTGTATAGATTTAATTGTGACCGAGGAACACCTTTTTATAACAGCAGATTATGTTTTATTATTTGCGAATCGCGTGAAATTTTAAGAATGAAATTACGTGGACGCCGGAAGCATCGTTGGAGCTATTACACTTTAGTCGCGTATCTAAACAGGCCGTAAAACTCACCCTGAAGACTTCAAATACAATGCTTAAGGGCCCCGTTTAGGGACAGTTTAATAACAACCCAAGAGGGTATCTTGAAGGGCTGGCGGACGTCCGGGTTCGAGGCTTTCTATTGAACACGGTGTTAATGATAACAGGTATTTTGTTGAAGTAGGCTTATTGGGAATTGAAAGAAGATTTTTCTATTCAAACGTTTTTTTTTTCTTGTAAATACTACAGAATGTAGATTATCTATAATCTATACAAATTATTATTAGAAAGGGGCAAAAATTCCCGAAACAGAATCTATTATAAAAAATATATCACTAATCGAGTGCTACATTATCGCTGAGTAACTTAATATGTTTTGTTCAAGGTTAATTAGAGATTTGTAATAACACACGGGCAAAGCCGTGGACCGAAGGTTGTTTTTTATACGACTGTAATAGAGTAGGTAACATTATTGCGAGCTTTGCACAGTTTTCGGAATCTACTCACTAGGGCTTACCGACATTAATTAGTATGAGATATTTTAGTTGCTGTGAAATTTCTCATACAAATGTTTGGCAGAGACGCTAGCTATACTTGAGATATATTTTGTATTACTCAAAATTGTGAAAATATTATTGAGTTTCTTACCGGGTTTTTCTCAGTAAAAGCAACCTTCCGAACCCGGCCGTAGCATGTATAATCCTGTATAATCATGTCGTTCTGAGTATCTGAACGTACTTTATTAAAAGACTAACCAAATATAGATATTTTTGAAATTTAATTGAATGGTAAGCTACCCACGCACTGATGAAATTATCTTCCAAGTTCTAACAAAACAAAATAAATTAATTCTTCAACTCCTGTATAAATGTAGAACAATTAGTGAAAGCTTCAGGGGAAGTAATATAACTATGAAACTTCAGTTTCTTTTCATTTGAAAACTACGACGTTGAGACACGGACAAAGTTACATTATCGCGGGGACGTTAGTTCATTAATTGCAGGAACTTCTGCCTGAGGTCTAGGTTTTGTGGAAAGCAATTTTGTTCTTTGGGAACAATTGGAGTTCTATTCAGGACCCTGATGTATCTTTAAATATCTTTATATCTTTAAGCGAGCAATTCTTGTATATGTATATATATATATTATATATATAATCGAAATCTCGGAAACTTTGCATGTAGGGGGTCTCAGGGGCAAAAAATAGATCTTTAAAAATACATTGTTTTGACCATGTTTTCAGGCACTGAAAAACTCATAAAATATCATTACAATACGACAGCAAATTTCGCCGACATCTGTCAAGTTATGGTAGCTCAAAAGTGAGGCTTCCAGCTTACGGGGCGATAACGAAACTAGAGTTATACCCCGGTTCGAGACTGACGTTCTGCGGATGTTTTTTTTCTTTTTTTTGTGTGAAGTTCTATATTATTGTATAAAGCCGAAGAGTTTTTTTTCTTTCTCGTTTCGTCGTATAAGCAGTATCGTTTAAGCCACGCGTGTTAAGAAGCAAAAGCAAAGCTAAGAAGTTCTTAATACGCTCATCTTAAACCGATGACGGTAGGCCCACAGGACTCCCCTGTCCTTATCCCATACATTGTTGTGGTCGGCATTTGATTCAACCCGATGTGGCTGATCACCTGATTTTTATACGAAGCGACTGCCATCGGACCTTCGCAACCCCTTTTACGAGAAAAATCTGTGATCTGCGTCAAGCCAGTGGTCAGGCTATTTTAGGCCTCCGACCGACCTGTAACGATTGCCAAAGACGATAAATTGGCAACCGCCTATAAGTGCTCTCCGAAGCATGGAGGGAACTCGGGCGGTCACCCATCCAATTACTGCCTAGGGTTAGGGTTGCTTAGCTTCGTTGATCGAATGATATGCACAATAGCAACTGCCAAAAGCTCCTCAGGTCTGATTTGAAAAAAATATTTAAGTGTTAGACATCCCATTTTTTGAGGAAGGTCGTAGGCCGTATATTATATAATCACGCTAAGACCAATCGCGGGTTAAAGTTAGGATCACGCCATCCCAGAAGGGTCTCCGAAGGGACGTTGTTACACAACGGTGTTGTAATAACAACACCCACTTCTAACCGAAGATGATTAATTGCCAACGTGATGGATGGTGAGTCCATCGCTATCCCAGGCACTATATATATATCCTTTGAATTACTTCTCACACAAAATTATGCAGGTTTCCTACAGGTCATTGGGATTTGAGCTTGGATCACTTGCGTTGCAGGCGAATGCTCATACCCCAAGACCTCCACGACTCATGAAACAGACAAATACATATTACCAATATTACCTCTATTTTATGCCACTAAAGACAAGAATAAGGCACTTTTAAGTTGTTACCGCCTACCTTACCTGCAATTCTAGCATAAGAATCTTTTCACACCCTACTTGAAGAACCTTTTGCTATATATGCTTGGGAAAACCACATTGGGGAACTCAATCCACAGCCTTACCATCCAAAAGAAGTTTTTATAAAATGGCACTTTTCTAAAGATTAGTTTCATTGGATTCATAAACGTTTCATAAGTGTTTCTTCTCAGAAGGCTAGTTTCCTTTCAGTGACAAACTGAATAAATCATTTTCATTTGCATAGCCATAATATTTTTACACGGCCTTGAAGTTTGAGCAGTCGCCTGCTACGCAAGCGACGCAAGTTCGAATCCCAGTGGGGCCTGTACCAATGAGTTTTTCTAAAAAAAACTTATTTACAGTGATTTCATACCGCGTGTTTTACGGTGACGGAAAACATCGTGAGGAAACCTGCATATTTCTGAGAAGTCATTTAATAACGTTTGTAGTGTCTGAGACGGCGATGGACTCACCATCTGTCACGTTGGCACTTAATCATCTTCGGTGAAAAGTGGGTGTTGTGATTACAAAACCTCTGCCTACCCCTTCGGGGAATACAGGCGTGAGCATATGTATGTACTAAATCGAGTTGAAGTTTTCTGCAAGTGGCTTTTTGAAAAAAGTCTCAATCATTTCTAAATCAAGATAGTTTAACTCGAGTTGTATACTTGAATCCAGCGAGTATGTATGATAATAAGATGAAAGGAGGACGCCTTAGTAATATGCAGATAGTGCTTGTTCTTTTCCAAAAAGAGTTTAAAGAACATTGAACTCTAACGTTAACGGTACAAGGACACGTATCCTTAAGAGGGACGACCTCCGTCAAGTTTTAAAGTCAGCTTGAAACAAAGAATGCTCTCAGTGAATAGCTTGAATAATGGGCTAACGTTATTTTATCAAGTTTTAAAGAGATGCTAGAAGAGTCCCGCTGAAATTACTGACGTAGTTTCGAAGTAGCAGATACATATAACGTATTTGCAGAGGTTTAGGCGCGGTGGCCAAGAGGTTTAGTGGCGACTATTGTTACGCACGCGACTTCAGTGACAATCTAATTTTTTTTAAATCTTATGTGCACTGATATCAGAACTAAAAAAATAATATTGCGAAGATAATTGCCAGCGGGGCCTGTACCAATGTCTAAAAACTCACATGTAGTAATTTCACACCACATGCTTTACGGTGAAGGAAAACATTGTGAGGAAACCTGCGTATAACTGAGAAGTAATTCAAAGACGTATCTATAGTATCTGAGACGGCGATAGACTCACACTCTGTCATGTTGGCAATTCATCATATTCGGTAACGAGTGGGTGTTGTTTACAACACCTCTGTCTACCCTTTCGGGGAATACAGTATGAAAAAATGACATATGCCTGAGAAGAAATTCAAAGACGAATGTATAGTATCAGATCACTGTATCGGCATTCTTCGTCAAAGTACAATAAAATAATATTATCCTTGCGCTAATAGAAGCAATACAAAATGTATAGCAATTACATAAATCAAAGTACTGATTTAGGTCTAGACTTACATACTGATCACTTCCTCCAGCTTGGTATACGCGCTTGTGTCCTTTATACAAAACATTTAATTATTGATATGCTGAACCCTTACTTGTCCAGCGAATAAATTGTGCTGAGATTTCAAAAAGTTTGAAGTTTTAAAAAAAGTATGTATGGATGTACGTTTACTGCTGTTGCACACAAAAACTACTGAATCGATTTTAATTAAACTTTACAATAATATAGCTATCAGAATAAATAACACATATTCCAAAATGTATTAAGATATAGTGTTTATTAAAAATATATATACAAGTCAAACAAAAATTATGTTTTTCTTCTAGGTGTGTCTAATATAATGTCTCTTCTAGCAGGTAGAGAGCTTATCCGTGTGACAGTTTTTAATATCCCGGGGAGCCAAGAGATGAGTGGGCAGACATTATTATAAAGGGAATGTCTACACGTGCTAATTACGAGACCCTATCATGTCAACCAACCCTCAAAATCTCTAGCTTTTATGAAAAAGGCTTTATTTAGGCATGCTGGGTCGTTCGTCTGACATTGTCGTATTCATGTTTGGTTTCGGGGATAATTATAAGAATTATTTGCCTACAAGCTATGCCCCGCGATATCACCCGCGCAGGCATAATTTCATGGTTGGCCCGCCGAACGTAATTTTTTCTGTAAATTTAAAAGTGCTAGCCGTGGTGGCCTTGAGGTTTGAGCAGTCGCCTGCTACGCAAGCGACGCAAGTTCGAATCCCAGCGGGGCCTGTACCAATGAGTTTTTCTAAAAAACTTATGTACAGTGATTTCACACCATGTGCTTTACGGTGAAGAAAAACATCGTGAGGAAACCTACATATTTCTGAGAAGTAATTCAATGACGCATGTAAAGTGTCTGAGACGGCGATGGATTCACCATCTGTCACGTTGCCACTTAATCATCTTCGGTGAAAAGTGGGTGTTGTGATTACAACACCTCTGCCTACCCCTTCGGGGAATACAGGCGTGAGCATATGTATGTATGTAAATTTAAAAGTAGCCTAACTTACTCGTTGTAATATTAGCTATCTGCCAGTGAAAGTTCCGTTAAAATTAGTCCAGCCGTTTCGGAGATTAACCGGAACAAACAGACAGACAAACAGAGAAACATTTTAATAATTGTTTTTTTATGTCTGTACCGTGTATACTTTCATATGGATTTAGTGAAAAGCTTTTGGAATTTTGTAATTCCAAAATAAAATTGAAGTGTCTGTTTGTAATTGCAAAACAACAAACAAATAAAAAAATCTCTATATGTCTATCAGTTTGTTCTAACGGAACTTTCACTGGCAAATAGCTAATGTTACAAGGAGTAACTTAGGTTTTAAATTTAAAAACACTTAGGGTTCCGCTGGAATTAAATTAAATCTACGCGGGTGAAACCGCAGGGCACAGCGAATTTTATTTATAAAATCAAAC
The DNA here is from genome assembly GCA_929442735.1 of Watsonalla binaria. NCBI lineage: Eukaryota > Metazoa > Arthropoda > Insecta > Lepidoptera > Drepanidae > Watsonalla > Watsonalla binaria. The sequence continues at coordinate 9,602,089 of OV838932.1, forward strand.
ATAGTGTTGGAATATAATAGGATTTGTCTTAGTATAAGTAAATCTGCTTTGCCCGATCTTCTGAAACAGCCTTTAAATTCAATTTCAAATTCCCGCCGCGAGTGGTTAAAGTCCATAATCACAGTTGAAATCCGTTTTAATTTAAAACAAGCAAAGATCAAGTATGATTCCTTTAACGAACAAACATTAACGCTGTGAAGCCTACAGAGTTACTTGAGACTTCTTTGAGTAATGTATGAATTAAGGTCACGTCTTCCCTTCCTAGTAGTGTTGCGAGATTGCGAGATGTTTCTACGGACGTCACGCGGTTTCACCCGCGTAGTTCCCGTTCCTTTGGAAGTACGGGGATATAATATAGTCCATGTTACATGCTGATAATGTGGCTATCCATTGATGAAAGAATTTTTCAGATAGGTCCAGTACTTTCGAAGCTTTTACAATAATGAAATCTTTCCTCTTTATTATAGAAGATAGTGCCAACGTGACAGATGGTGAGTCTATCGCCGTTTCAGACACTATACATACGTCTTTGAATTACTTCTCAGAAATATGCAGGTTTGCCTCACGATGTTTTCCTTCACCGTAATGCACGTGGTGTGAAATCACTGTACATAAGTTTTTTTAGAAAAACTCATTGGTACAGGCCCCGCTGGGATTCGAACTTATAGAAGATATAGAAGTATAGATAGAACATAAATAAAATGTAATTGTCTGTTTGTCATTCCAGTATTTTTAAACCTGGTAAGTACCCATATTCTAATGAACCCTGACCTTATCCCATACATTGTTGGGGTCGGCACTTGATTCAACCCGATGTGGCTGATCACTTGATTTTTATACGAAGCTACTACCATCTGACCTTCGCAACCCCTTTAACGAGGAAAAACTGTGATCTGGGTTAAACCAGCTGTCAGACTATTTTAGGCCTCCGACTGACCTGTAACAACTGCCAAAGATGATATATTGGCAACCGGGACCGACGGCTTAACGTGCTCTCCGAGGCACGGAGGGAACTCGGGCGGTCACTGGCTAGGGGTAGGGTTGCTTAACTTCGCTGATCGAACGATATGCGCCATAGAGTAAGAAACCTATAAAATACTTGAGGTATCGCAACGACGTTGTAACATCTGCATATAACGGGCAAGTGTATGTGTTAGTGTCAATCTACATCCGGAGCAGACGGTCAATGCTCTGGTTATGATGCGCTGTGAGAAGCTGTGGGGCCATTGCCAAAGCAATTGTCATTCTTACATATTCCAAGCTGTCATAGGATCTAAGCCCATAGCTTCTAAACTAAAGAGCCCCTTGGTGGCCTTGGGGTTTGAGCAGTCGTCTGCTACACAAGCAACGCAAGTTCAAAGTCAAAAGTATCTTTATTCGATTAGACTTTTTACAAAGTACTTTCAAATCGTCAGAATGACATAATTATACAGGATTATACATGCTACCGCCAGGTTCGGAAAGTTGCTTTTACTGAGAAGAACCTGGCAAGAAACTCAGTAATTACTCTTTTAAAAAATATTATACTATTTGATTTTTATACGAAGCTACTGCCATCTGACCTTCGCAACCCCTTTGACGTGGAAATCTGTGATCTCGGTTAAGCCAGTTGTCAGACTATTTTAGGCCTCCACTAACCTGTAACAATTGCCAAAGATGATAAATTGGCAACCGGGACCGACGGCTTAACGTGCTCTCCGAGGCACAGAGTTGCTTAACGTCGCTGATCGAATGATATGCGCAATAGCAGCTGTGCCACGAGTTCCTATCTTATCTATGGGCAATGGATGTCTGGAATGAAATAAAAACATAGAGTAGGAACATACAAAAAGAAATCTGACACGCAATCTTGAGTTAAGGCTGGTAATAACATATTCTATGGCCAAACAAATACAGTTGACGGATAATGCACAACAAAAATGGTAATCGATAGAGACCGCTTCCAATTTGCATCTTATGCGCACAAACATACGGTATATATTTGAGGCTAACAACTATGTTTGCATTTAAAACTATTTCGTTTATACAACACATGTACGGTATGACTAGCCTACCTAACTGAGCCACACTTGCGAAAGTTCTCTTAAGAAAGATGGTTCTTTTAGTGCTGTGAAAGATTGAACTATCGATAAAATCGTTTCGAAGATCACGAACTTGCTGTGATACTCCTGTTCTCACATTACGAGTTTGTCGCCACACTATTTTTATGTGAGACACTGTAGTATAGATCAGGGGTGTGCAGTGCTTACCATTTGTGATGACTGAATACACTCGTGTCGTGGGCGTGTGTCTATACCACAAAGTACCTACGTGCCACATTGGTACGTAAATAACCTAAGTACCTTGGTTATGATTACCCCTCTGAAAATCCAATGCACGCCCCTGATATAGATCTGTATAATATTTTGAAACGTTGTCGACAATCGATCGTGTATTTGGTGTAATTGGCGTGGCTCGAAACATTTTGATCTGCCATCTTTGGAATTCAATCACAAGCCGCATCCAAAAAAGTATCAACACATTTTTAGCAACCTTAAAACCCTAGGTTGGTACTTTATAATTATTCTTCAAGCAGTTTACATTACAGACGATGAACATATATTTTTTAACTATGTCTGTTTTTTATTCCATATCTACATTAACATATATAGACAAATAATATTGTGAGTTTTCATTTTTGGAATTTAATTTCACTAAATGCACATGAAAGTATAATCAGTTCTGTCATAAAAAAAAATGTAAAATGACTCTCTCTGTCTGTTCCGATTAATGTCTGAAACGGCTTGACCGATTTTCACGAGACTTTCACTGACAGATAGATGATGATACGAAGAGTAACTTAGGCTACTTTATGGTGCTATTAGCATATGGTGTTGTAATCACAACACCCACTTTTCTCCGAAGATCATTAAGTGCCAACGTGACAGATGGTGAGTCCATCGCCGTCTCAGACACTTTACATACGTCATTGAATTACTTCTCTGAAAAATATGCAAGTTTCCTCACGATGTTTTCCTTCACCGTAAAGCACGTAGTGAGAAATCACTGTACATAAGTTTTTAAGAAAATCTCATTGATTCGAACTTACATCGCTTGCGTAGCAGGCGACAACCACCACGGCTGTTAAATCTAGAGTATCGATACTTTTTTTATACTATATGAGACTACAACACTAGTTGTTAGATATGAAAGAAAACTTGCTACAAGTTTGGAGCGCAGGTGTCGACAAAGTTAAAGTCATTCTTTTCGTTCAACTCTTTACAGCTAAAGTGGCGAACTGATCTGAAATAATTTATACTGGGTCTGAAGTTTTGTGAGCATGAGCGGCATTGATACAGGGAATCTTAATGCGAGAGCTTAAAAACAGACAAGATGGCGTTTCGCGTCAGTTAGATCGCACTTGGTGTTAATCCTACTCGACTTTTGGATCCTTAATACAATTCATTATAGAACATTCAAATTGGGCCAAGCATTTTCACACTCATAAAAAATAAAAAAAAAGCATAATCGAGGAACATGAACCCTCAGCCTTTTTTGAAATCGGTTAAAAACGTACATACATATGATCACACCTGTATTCCTCGAAAAAGTACTCAGAGTTGTTGACCCACTTTTCACCGAAAATGATTAAGTACCAACGTGACAGATGATGAGTCCATCGCCGTCTCAGGATCTAAACATACGTCTTTGAATTACTTCTCAGACATATCCAGGTTTTCTCACGATGTTTTCCTTCACAATAAAGCACGTGGTGTGATATTACCGCAGATAAGTTTTTAGAAAAACTCATTGGTACAAGCCCCGCTGGATTCGAACTAGCGTCGCTTTCGTAACAAGCGACTGCTCAAGCCCCAAAAATAGAATGAACAATCCTATTACTTAAGTCGACACAATTAACCACTCTTTGAAATCATCTCTCTATCACCACCAAGCACATCAGGATTTGAGGCCAAGGGCCTCATATCATCTTTACAGCAGTTACGTCATACACAATTCTTAGCTATGAAGTTAAATATTACAAAATTAAACGATAATGCAAGGAAATTCTTAATGCCGATGGAGAATGGTAGAACATATACATACATATGCTCACGCCTGTATCCCATGGGGGTAGGCAGAGATCACCGTTTGCCACATGCTACGATCCTTACATACTTCTTTCGCTTCATCCACATTCATGCATCTCTTCATAGACTTTCTTCGGTTACGAGTGATCCGAATTTGACCTTTCTGAAAAATACTATTAATTTGGACATAGTAGTTCTTCCTTGGACGCCCTCTACCGACACTTCCGGTCACATTCGCTGTATAAATTTCTTTCATTAATCGCCTTTCACTCATCCTTTCGATATGTCCAAACCATCTCAACATACTTTTTTTCAGTTCTGGTCACCACATCATTTTTCAACTTGCAACTGTCTCTTATCACACAATTTTTGATACAATCTACAATGATGACCCCACGCATACAATGTTAGAACTCGTAAAAACACAACAGTACTTGATAACCGCTGGATGCTCTCCCACGCAGATGATGAAGTGATCCATGAATCATTTCAGGATGGAATAACAAAATGCATTTGATTTTCACCACCAGGGTTGTCAAATTGATGCATGGAGGCAAGGTTATAAATCCTTGCGAATACTTTTCTGTAGTCTTTACAAAAACTATTCGCTGTGAAGAGACATCTGCTTAAGTTTAAAGAGAAATTTCTTAATAGTATTTTTCAGAAAGGTCAAATTCGGAGCACTCGTAACCGAAGAAAGTGTATGAAGAGATGCATGAATGTGGATGAAGCGAAAGAAGTATGTAAGGATCGTAGCTTGTGGCAAACAGTGGTGGGATACAGGCGTGAGCATATGTATGTATGTAGACATTTCTTATTTCTCTTCTGCAATTTGTCTCTTATCGTAAAACTATCTACTCAACATGGCTTCACTTCAGGTCACTTTTTTTAACAAATAAAAACAGATGAAGTTTTTCTCCTAAGAAAAATCAAACGCCCAAAAGGGTCCCCGAAGGGGTAAGCAAAGGTGTTACAACAACACCCACATTTCACCGAATATGATTAAGTGCAACCTGACAGATGGTGAGTCTATCGCCTAATTACTTCTCAGACAAATGCAGGTTTCACGATGTTTTCCTTCACCGTAAAGCACGTGGTGTGAAATCACTGTACATAAGTTTTTTAAGAAAAGTTGATTGGTACAGGCCCCGCTGGGATTTGAACTTGCTCAAACCCCAAGGCCAATACTGCTCATAGATTTCTTTTTTTCTAGTATGTTTTGATAACCCTAGAGAAAAGCTAGCAAAAATGTTCTCGTATTTCCGTCAGGTCCGCCCTTCACTTAACATTTTGTATTCAACACAAATCTAACACTGGGAACTGCGGTCTACAAGCTTTACTGTCGCGCTTTTGGACTTTGCGACGCTTTGAAACGTGTTTATATGTACATGCAACTTTATACCTTAATGCATTCGCTGCAAGGCTGTATGTAAGTTGGCCGTTCTGTTGGTCGAGTGCTGTTAGATAGAATCATTAACATGGAATTAAAAATATGTAACAATTTAAGAGAGAGCCGTGGTGACCTCGAGGTTTGAACAACCTGCTACACAAGCGACGCAAGTTCGAATCCCAGCGGAGCCCGTACCAATATTTTTTTCTAAAAAAACTTATGTACAGTGATTTCACACCACGTGCTTTACGGTGAAGGAAAAAATCGTGAGGAAACCTGCATATTTCTAAGAAGTTATTAAAAGACGTATGTATTGTGTCTGAGACGGCGATGGACTCGCCATCTGTCACGTTGACACTTAATCATTTTCGGTGAAAAGTGGGTGTTGTGATAACATCACCTCTGCCTACCCCTTCGGGGAATACAGGTGTGAGCATATGTATGTAACAATTTAAACAAAATTCAAAATATCTTTACTTGATTAGACTTTTTACAAAGTACTTTCAAATCGTCAGCAGGACACAAAAATATACATGATTATAATTGTTACCACCGGGTTCGGAAGGTTGCGTTTCTTGAGAAAAACCGGTCAAGAAACTCAACAATTACTCTTTTATAATCATTCCGATTTACAAAATAACGCAAAACACCTTGCATAATTTTGCAATTAAAGGATTTTTATTCAACGCATACAGTACTGTACCCAAGTTCTGGTTTTATATATACACTAGCTGTGCCCAGCGGTTTCACCCGCGTAGATTTAATTTCATTTAAATTCATTCAATTAAAAGTAAGCTTAAGTTATTCCTTGTAACATTAGCTATCTGCCACTGAAGGTCCCGTTAAAATCAGTCAAGCCGTTTCACAGATTACCCGGGACAAGCAGACAGACGGAGAAAATTTTTGAAAATTTGTTTTTTTTTTCAGTACCATGTATTCTTTCATATGCATTTAGTGAAAGCTGTTATTTTGGAATTACAAACAGACACTTCAATTTTATTTATCTGCATAGACTGCGTTATCCGCTCGCATACTGTCAAATATTAGATGCTGTTTGAAAGCAAAGTAAATATAAATTTAAAAATTTGTATACGATTAAGGTTTTCTCCACATAGCTTTTTTAAATTCTCCCGGATTTGTCCATTCGAGAGTTCGCAACCCTCCTTTCACATGAGTTCAATTTTAACTCCATAAAAAGCTAACATTTTTATCGCTCGCAAACACAGTCAAGTGTTCCGTTAAAACATAAAAACAATATCAAAAACGATTCATTCATGTTGAAATTATGACAGCCGATCCTATCTCACGTTTCATTACTTGACTTTCAAGTTGGGACGATATATTTTGACATTTCTTTGTACTTTCACAACTGGAGAAATGATTTATTGATATCTCTATATATATAATTCTACTGTACTTGTGTCTGTCATTACACTCCTAAACGGCTGGCCCGACTTGAATGATTTTGTATGCGTTTGGATGGCGTCCTTGATGGTTTAGATTTACGCATCCCGGCTGATGGCGCTCCAGGATAGTATATAGGACAACCTCTGTCGGGCCAGATGGTTGTTTATCAATATTGATTTTAGCATTTAAAACAAACTCTTCAACGAAAATGATGAGGTGTCAATTTGAAAGGTGTCTTTGAACTATTTCTCAGACATTTATGCAAGTTTTCGTAAAGTTCGTCGTTTTAATTTTTTTACAGTCTGCCTGTGTGGCCGATTGAATGGCAGATGAGTTATAAGGACTAGGGCTACTATTTATTTTAGAAAAAACATCTCTGAGTGACATAGGCATATTTAATTGTTAATCCTTTGCGGATAAGCGCGGAGCACAATTAGTATTAACATAGTAATTTAGGGTAGGAGCAAATATGATTAAATATATGTGTTACTGAAATGAGTTTGTATGCGATATTGATATGAAAAGGAATAATAAGATGATAGAACGATGGTGGACGACGTGAAAGACGGACAACGTTTTGATTATTTTATTATTTTAAGATGTCTTAAATACTAAAAAGACGGAGTATAGAAGATTCATTCAAATCTTTAAACTTATTTCACACCCTCAGAACGATAGGGTCTCCAAATTTTGCGAAAATAAGATAAGATCATAGAAAGACATAAAAAATTATATTCAACTCAAAGTATTTATGAATGAATCATACATACATATGCTCACGCGTGTATCCCATATGGGGGTAGGCAGAGGCAACCGTTTGCCACATGCTAAGATCCTTACATACTTCTTTCGCTTCATCCACATTCATGCATCTCTTCATAAAGTTTATTTTAAAATACTATTAATTTGGTCATAGTAGTTGTTCCTTGGACGCCCTCTACCGATACTTCCGGTCACATTCGCTCTATAAATTTATTTCGTTAATCGCCTTTCACTCATGCTTTCGATATGTCCAAACCATCCCAACATACTTTTTTTTAGTTTATCTATAAAGCACAAGTTACACTTTACTATAAAAATATGATATAGTCACATAGTACTCAAAAATAGCATAAAAAATAACTGTCAAATAACAAAAAAAAAACGGATTTGTTATTGAACCCCTATAGTTCTGGGGTGCGATTCTAATTTCAATTCCACATCTATCTGGGTAGCATTATACCCATAATAATAAATTGGACTGAAATTCATCAAACGTTTTGCAGAAGCCCCGCAAGCTACCGACCAAGTATAATGATATCTGCAATTTTAATTAATTACAATAAAGGTTGAGTTTTGGGAAATCCAAACCTTCCCGGGGAACGCTTAATTGGACCACAAGGGTTTCCGTTAAGAAGAGCCGTAACCAGGTAGATTAAATTGCTGTTGTGTTTATAGCTGTGGGCTTCCTCGTAAAAGACTTTTCAAGTGCCGTTATCACCGAAGCAATTATGCGATTCACGCTTTTTATTATTACTTCATAAATACTTCACTTATAAAAAAAGCAAGTTTGTATTGGATGCAGATAAGCAATAATGTGTCAACCCGCATAAACTTGGTTTTGAGAAAATGGCGACTTAAGATGATTGTATACGTGATTTAAGATTTGTTTTATGACATAAATCCATTTTTTACGTACTTTTATGTTTCAGATGACTAGATACACTTTTTTAGAATGTTAAATACGTGATGCATTATCAAAATATATCAAAACCTTTGAATTTGACTTTTTGTGGGTTGACACATTATTGCTTATCAGCATCCATTTGATAACGATTATTTATGTGGTACCAACATCAAATGTACTAAGGAATTAATTCCATATAAAACAAAATTAAATAATATAGTAATAAATAAAAAATATTTAGAGAGCAGTAGTGGCCTCGAAGTTCGAATCCCAGCGGGGCCTGTACCAATGAGTATTTCTAAAAATGTATGTGCAGTGATTTAGCACCACGTGCTTTACAGTGAAGGAAAACATCGCGAGGAAACCTGCATATGTTTGAGGAGTAATTGAAAGACGGCGATGGACTCACCCTCTGTCACATTGGCACTTAATCATATTCGGTGAAATGTGGTTACCCATTCGGGGACCCTTCTGGGATGGCGTGAGCATATATATATATACTTATCAATTTGAAATTATATACAACATATATTTGTCATTTATATTATAACATAAAGAATTATTTTTTTTGAAATGGTTTAGTTTTCAGAATTAAATTTTAATACAAAAATGTCCTATTTGCCAAATGAAGAAAAAAAAAAGATAATAGGTTGTTTCGTATTTTTAATTGATATATACCAACCTGTATATTTTATTAGAAGGAGGTTTATTTTTAAAACGTTTTATTAATTAGCTTATTGCAGTAGCTCCTACATAGAGGACCTCATACCAACTACCCTTTTACAATTCTCTACCATATGAACTAATTATAGAGGAACGACCCACAAATGCTCAACTGTATACGAAATCATCACCATCATCATCAACCTACATTAATCCACCTTAGACGAATCATCAACATTACATACATATGCTCACGCCTGTATTCCCCGAAGGGGTAGGCAGAGGTGTTGTTATCACAACACCCACTTTTCACCGAAGATGATTAAGTGCCAACGTGACAGATGGTGAGTCCATCGCCGTCTCAGACACTTTACTACACAAGAGCTCAACTGTATAGGAAATCATCATCATCATCAGCCTACATTAGTCCACAGCTGGACATAGGCCCCTAATGAGCGTCATAGCGCCCTGTTTTCACCTTAGACGAATAATCAACGTTAAAAAAACTATACTTGTGTTACCGACGCCGCGACGTACAGACAGTATACATGAATTTTGTAGGTGCCATAAAAACAAATTCTTAACCCCGGTCACCTATTACGATTTCTGGTAAACATTTGGAAATAATTGACAACCTACATAAAACGTTTCGACTCTTATGAAAAAGCGCTCAAACTTTACTCATAAAAATCATTGTATATTTGCGATTAGGAAATTCAAAGTAGATAATGTTCGTATTATAAGGGTACTTTGCGAATGTTTTTCCCAGAATATGAGGCAATAAAAGGGTAGTTACTTCCTGTGGTTATAGGATTATGTTTCCGGGATACTTTTTATATTCCGGTATACTAATCTTGTTCGCTATGGATGCTGGTTATAAGAACAATGGATATTTGAACTGATTTTAGAATGAAAATACAATAATAAACTATGATATATGAATAGTTCTTAATTCCCGCTTCTCTAAACGATAAAATAAGCCGTGGTGGCCTCGGGGTTAGAGCAGTCGCCTGCTAAGCAAGCGACCCAAGTTCGAATCCCAGCGTGGCCTGTACCAATGAGTTTTCCTAAAAAACTTATGTGCAGTTGGTTCACACCACGTGCTTTACGGTGAAGGAAAACATCGTGAGGAAACCTGCATATGTCTGAGAAGTAATTCAAAGACGTGTGTATAGTGCCTGAGACGGCGATGGACCCACCCTCTGTCACGTTGGCACTTGATCATATTCGGTGAAATGTGGGTGTTGTTACAACACCTCTGCTTACCCCTGCGAGGACCCTTCTGGGATGGCGTGAGCATATTTTTATTTTTTATTTCTAAACGATCATAGTAGGCTTCTGGACTGTAAAATAATACATGGTTACATTACATAAGAACCAACATACATACATACATATTCTCTCGTCTGTATTCCCTGAAGGGATATGCTGAGCTGAAATAACAACACCCGCTTTTCACCAAAGAAGATTAAGTACAAACTTGATGGTGACTCTATCGCCGTCTAAGGCACTATACTTCTCAGACATATGCAGGTTCCTCAAGATGTTTTCCTTCACCATAAAGCACGTGGTGTGATATCACTGCAAACTCATTGGTACTGGCCTCAAGACTGAAAACATACCTTCCCATCCAATACAGCCCAGGATGAGCTGGTTGTGAGGGGATAATGTTTGATTGGAAAGCAGCCGCCGCGCGACTCATGAATTTATAACGAAGTCACATAGTTGAAACTTTTCATCTACTGTTTTGTTTTAGATAACCTTTGTTGCTCGTGGTGCTTCCAAGCAGTCTCGTTTAAAGTCGTATTATAAGGAGGAGGTTACGCAATTTGACTGGATATTTTTTATGTGTTCGCGGATAACCGATTTTGATAAATCTTTTCTTGTTGGAAGGGAGATGATCTGTGTGTTGTAAACCGGGGGGAACTTACAAAACGTAAGGACAGCTAGTGCGATTGTTAACTTTTCTTTATAGTCTTTGAGAGGAATACTATTGAATAACGGTCTGGAGTCGATCTGATCTTGGAGTCGAAAGAAAGTCAAGGGAACTCCTCAACGATTAAAAGCTTGATGGGTGGTGCTACCGCCGTCTCAGACACTTTACATACGTCTTTGAATTACTTCTCAGAAATATGCAGGTTTCCTCACGATGTTTTCCTTCACCGTAAAGCACGTGGTGTGAAATCAGTGCACATAAGATTTTGAAAAACTGCTCAAACCCCACACGGCCACAGTTTTAGGTTTCGGCTTGAAATGTGTTGATACTTTTCCAAATTGTGGTTGAATTCCAAAGATGGCAGAACAACATATATCGAGGCATCAATATGCGATCGAATTTCGACAACGTTTTCAAAATTTATAAACCCTATCCTAGGGTTTACGAAAAACTCAACAACTTTAACATTAAGCACATGCTTCACAATTACAAGGGTATACAATTTGGCTCAACGATAACATTCTCCATAACAATCGTGTTTATTGTACCCTTGAAATTTTGCAGCGCTTGCAATGGTTTTTCTCGTATTCTCCTAATTAGATATTGTTCAAGTGGATGTTAAACAGGTTAATAAAAATATTTCGCTCGTAATGCAGCCATTGCGCCATCTTACAAAGAGACTCGTTATTATAACTTAATGTAAGTATAAAAATAAAAGAAGTTAATTAAGCCGGTTGGCTTAAGACACGGATTATTGGCGGAATTTAAATTAAGTTAAATAGAAGTAATACCAATCCATAAAAGTAGGCTAAACTTTCATCCTCTATTTTATCCCCTTAGGGGTAGAATTAATCAAAATCCTTTCTTAGCGAATGCCTACGTCATAACATCTACCTGCATGCCAAATTTCAGCCCGATCCGTCCAGTGGTTTGGGCTGTGCGTTGATAGATCACTATGTCAGTCAGTCAGTCGGTCGGTCACCTTTGAGTTGAGATTAGAAGAATTAATCCGTAAGTATATATTTTTCTACTACTCAAATGTCGAAAATACGTGTCTATCTGCCGTGTTACGCATATGTTAACTTAAAAATTATCATACATATTATGCTCACGCCTGTATTCCCCGAAACGGTAGGCAAAGGTTTTGTAATAACAACACCCACTATTCAGAGAAAATGATTAAGTGTCAACGTGACAAATAGTGGGTCAATCGCCGTCTCAGGCGATATGCATACGTCTTTGAATTACTTCTCAGACATATGCGGGTTTCCTCACGATGTTTCGTTGTGAGGCGCGCATCGGCACAAAACAGGCTGTATTACTAAGAAAGTAAATTAATATTTATCTCCCAAAGTAAATTTTATTCATAAAATGTTTACCACTTTTCTGACATGCACTTTGTTAAGATTTTAAAAAGTACCGTTCGTTGTAAACGGAGCATCCTTAATGAACCGTGCGTTCATTACAATAATGAACAGGTACGTAATGCGATACACTACGATATTGAAATTGGTGAAATAAGAGACCCTTTGCGAGCAAATGTGTTACGGAATCGCTTTACGTTATCTACGAGCTTCTGTCCTGTGCCACCTTATTAAGGCAAAGCTCTCGGCGTAAAGTGGAACGTATAAATTAAATAAACCGTCGGCCGATGATTTAAGGTTGCTTAAAGTCATTGCTTTAACGAAGTTAAGTTAAGTTATTATATTTGTTCACTGCGTAACGTGGCTTCGAAGCGAGTTTGTTTTAATGCCTTGTTTATTACTTTGAATAGAATATTTTATTATTATAAAAAGCCACGCTGGGTGAGTGGTTAGTGAAGTCACCCGACCAATGAGTGAATGAGACTAATAACTTAATAGCAGTGATTTCACAACATGCTTTTTGCTGAAGGAAATTTGCATGTGTTTAGAGACGGCGATGGACTCACCATTTGGATCTTATTGCGAGTGCGTGAGATATTTATTTTCTTATTTTATTTATTAGCTCACGCCTGTATTCCCCGAGAGGATAGGCAGAGGTGTTGTGATAACAACACCCACTTTTCGCCAAACATGACTAAGTGCCCACGTAGCAGATGGTGAGTCTATCGTCGTCTCAGGCGCTGTACATACTACTTTGAATTACTTCTCAGACATATGCAGGTTTCCTCATCATCATTGCCTATAAGTTTTGAAAAAAACATTGGCACAGACTCACAAAAGAATAAATGTAATTGTAAACCTTCCCCTTTTTTCAAGAGGGATGAAACAAACAACACCATTAGCTTTACAATCAGCTGAGTACGTGCTACCTTCCAAACCCTGAGAAGACACTTGGAAGGCACTTCAGGTGCACTCCACTCCGTACCGCTAATTGCACTCGGATCGATTTTACTTTACGCTTCCTGACCCGTGATACTTCGGGCATCTTCGGGTTTGGTACTCGTCGCTTAATGCTTTGTAAAATATATTTTAAGTATTTAATATACTTGCAAATCATTCCAAATTAAATATACGAAGGTAGGTAAAACAAAAGTAATATAATATATACAGATAAATAAAATTGGAGTTTGTATTTCCAAATTTATGAAAGTTACAGACACAGAAAACAATTTTTTTTTTCCGTCCACCTGTCAATATGCGAAAATTTCGCGAGTTACTTATAAAATTAAGTCTACGCTGGTGAAGCCGCGGAGCACAGCTAGTTATATATACAAAGATAGTGGAGGAGTAACCTACACTATGAATGATAATGATAACTTGATATTGATATAAATTGATAGTGATATTGAGCCGAATGCGGGGAAATAAAACCGCTCCGTCCGAATGATAATTGGATGCTGATAAGCAATAATGTGTCAACCCACAAAAAGTCAAATTCAAAGGTTTTGATATATTTTGATAATGCATCACGTATTTAACATTCTAAAAAAGTGTTTCAAGTCATCTGAAACATAAAAGTACGTAAAAAATGGATTTATGTCATAAAACAAATCTTAAATCACGTATACAATCATCTTAAGACGCCATTTTCTCAAAACCAAGTTTATGCGGGTTGACACATTATTGCTTATCTGCATCCAATTATGCACTGAATATAATTGCTGTTTGCTTAACACATTTTGCATACATGTACGGAAACCCGTACAGATAGTAATGATATTCAATAAATCTATACAGATAAATAAAATGGAAGTGTTTGTTTATAATTCCTAATAATCAACATTTCACTAAATGCATAGAAAATTATAATTTTTCTCTATCTTGTTTGTCTGGATGTCAGACGGCAATTTGATTGGCAAATGCTCAGACAGGTAGCTGATGTTACAAGGAGTAACTTAGGCTACTTTATAAAACATTAAGGCTCCGTGAAAAAAAAATACCTATGAAATTTGTGTTACCTAATATTAACAAAATTAGTGGTTATAGAACTTTATTTCTCTTAAGAATTTACAATTCACTTACAGAGAAAGATAAGTTTAGTATGCATTTGCCGTTCCGTTAGGCGTAGTGATTTAAACATTTCAATGGTATTAAGTAAGTACATGATTTCTTAACGTTCATTAATATTTAAACATTACAGTTATTTTACTGGCTACCTATAACTGACTGACAATATTAGAAATATTAACTAATGTCATGTTACAATTTAGAAAACATGTGGGTATTTGGAAACTTTTACGGTAGCAAGTCGCTATGCAGTATGTGCAAGCGAGTTGCTAAGGCGGTAAAGCCTGTGCGATACCGACAGAGAAGATGCTATGCTACTTATAATATTAATTAGTTTTATCAAATAATTGTTAAACATTGATTATTTATTACTTGTCTAATAATGAAAAATCCTTTAAAATATGACTCCTTAGCTTTTTGAAGGTGTTAAATGAGCTTACTTCCTTAATGTCTCGCGGGAGTTTATTATACAATTTTGCTCCTTCATACAGTATGCTCCTTCTTCCGTAATTTGTCCTAGGCGGTCTTAAGTAGATGTTGTTGGCTTGTCTAGTCATACGCTTATGAAAATGTTTATTTTTCGTAAATAATATTTGTGTGTGAATATCTTTTGTAAGTATTTTTCTGATTAAAATACACGTAGAATACTTATATGTTTGAGCCAAGTTCATAATTTTTGTTTCTTTATATTTTTTTATGGATGGTGTTACAAAAATTATGTTAGTATACCCATATGCAGTAATACGCAAGTAGTGTATCCAATTACTGCATGCTAGCAATAATTGTCCTATCTGGTATCGCATAGATGGAGTGCTGAGCAAACCAATCACATATAATTATTATGTTATTGAAACTCCGTATATTGCAATAACAAAACATAATGCAATTGTAACTGAATCGGAGAGTTAATTGCCGTCCATTATTACCGTCTAACAATGAACTTGTATTCCCTTTCAAGAAACATT
The DNA here is from genome assembly GCA_929442735.1 of Watsonalla binaria. Classification (NCBI taxonomy): domain Eukaryota; kingdom Metazoa; phylum Arthropoda; class Insecta; order Lepidoptera; family Drepanidae; genus Watsonalla; species Watsonalla binaria. Next base: position 9,617,614 of record OV838932.1, read on the forward strand.
TCTTGCAATATTGATTGATACGACAAAGACTCGCGCCTGTCTCTTCGATTACGTCTGTATATACTTATGCTTGGTTCAATATCGAAATTAATTTATTTGATTACTTTCATAAGCCCTCATCAAACTTTATAATGATTTGATGATTAATTAATGTGCGGGTATTTTACTTAACATGAAATATAACATTATTAACGTAACATTTGAGTAACTTATTGCTAACAATGAAAAAGAAAAATATAATAAAAATAAAAATTATAAATAAAACACGGAATTTAAATTAGTGTCTGCGGGAATGGTGCCCAGTAAGCTGGCTGCGTTACCTCGCTGGATCGCTAAGCTAATCCTCTGACCGAGGTAAGAACCAGCTCGACGGTCACCAGAGACGTCATGATTTGATTGACCAAGTTAGCACTTTACATATCTGGGAAGTATCATTAACTGTGAGTCCAGATGCAGTAAATACATAATAACAAGAATAGCCATAGCAAAACGAGCATTGAACAATAAAAGACGCATATTGAAAATTCAATATAGCAAATAAGTTGAGAAAGCGATTCATAAACACATAATTATGGAGAATCGCTCTGGATGTGGGACGTGAACACTCACGCAAAGATATAGGGAATGGCTGTAGGCATTTAAAATGTGTTGTTTGAGAGGGATGGGGGGGTATAACTTGGATAGAGATGGTCACAAACGAGGGAGTAGTGGAAAGAGTTGATGAAGGACAGTAGAAAACAGGAGGGGCAAGATGATTGGACACTTATTACGACATGACGCTTTCATTAAACACATCATAGAAGGGAAGATAGAAGGAAAGGGAAGAAGAGGGAGACCAAGGATCAGTTACATACAGCTGAAGGAGAAAGCCAGCGTCATGTCGTACAAGGAAGTCAAAGTGTTAGCGAACAATAGAGAGGGTTGGCGATTGCTTCACCGACAAGAGCCTAGCTCTTAAATAAATGATGATAATGCTTTCATATGCATATATGCCTGTATATCCCGAAGGGGTAGTCAGATGTATTGTAATAACAACACCCACTTTTCACCGAAAATTATTCAGTGCCTACGTGACAGATGGTGAGTCTATCGCCGTCTCAAACACTATACATACATCTTTAAATTCTGAGACCTATGCAGGTTTCACGATGTTTTCCTTCACCGTAAAGCATGGGATGTGAAGTAAGTACATAAGTTTTTAGAAAAACTCATTGGTACAGGCCCCGCTAGGATTTAAGCTTGCGTCGCTTGCCTGGGAGGCGACTGCTCGAACCCCAAGGCCACCACGGCTCTTTCATATGCATTTAGTGAAAAGCTGTTATTTTAGAATAACACACAGACACTCCAATTTTATTTATATATATATATATATATATATATATATATATATATATATATATATATATATATATATATATATATATATATATATATATATATATAAATAAAACTAGAAGGGTCAGCAGTAAGCAGAAGTGTTGTAACAACACCCACATTTCACCGAATATGATTAAGTCCCAACGTGACAGAGGGTGAGTCCATCGTCGTCTCAGGCACTATACATACGTCTTTGAATTACTTTTCAGACACATGCAGGTTTCCTCACGATGTTTTCTATCACCGTTTTTTTATTTTAGATTAGCACAGTTTTCCTATTTTATAGTCGCTAGCGTCTCCGCCAAATAATTATATGAGAAATTGTTCAGCGCTAACGATGATCAACAGAAACATCACCTACATTTTATTTGTATAGATAAAGTAAAATATACTTTGATTTAATACCAACTCATCGTACAATACAAAGGCTGTGAAACTCTGCATCGCGTAATCAAATACCCATCCTGGAATTGTATTCCTTTACAATACACAATTTATTTGAGAGCTTTCACAACTCAGCCATAATATTAATAATCAGTTTAACGACGAAGTGAATAGCATCTTAAAATACCTATCCTGAAATCAGAATATAACTTGACAATGGACAATTTATAAATAGGGTGAGTATTATATTTAAAAGATAAATTGGCCGTCCTGGCGATTTCAGAGATTTTAATATCCAAATACTTTCATCTCGATTCGTCGTTTACATTTTAACATTGTTATTTTTTCCCCATCAATTCGGAATGAGTTTATTCCAGACGAAATTATGAATATCTTTAGTAATTAAAAATTCTGGTATTGTTCAAACAAAAGGAAATCACTAATGGAAAATTTTATAGAAATTTCACAATTTATACCAAAAAATAGAGGAAAATGTCGAAAAGATTTCGATATTTCGTCTATTTTTCGGCGGCATTTATTCAAAAAGTCTTATTCGTCAGTTTATCAAACGAGTCATACCCTGAAAGTATCGCAGGGTCACCACTGACCTTACGTTTCGGTTAAGGTAGCTAATGAAAGATCGTGTGTGATCAAAACTTATGTGCAGTGACTTCACACCACATGCTTTACGGTGAAGGAAAACATCGTGAGGAAACCTGCATATGTCTGAGACGGCGATGGACTCACTCTCTGTCACGTTGGCACTTAATAATCTTCGGTGAAAAGTGGGTGTTGTACCTCTGCTTACCCCTTCGGGAACCCTTCTGTGATAGCGTGAGCATATAAAAAAAATGGAAGATCATCCAGATTTATTGACATTGATAATTTAGGTACTCAGGTACTAGCTGTACCTTGCGGTTCGGGAACTGGGGCTGTCACCCATCCAATTACTAGCTAGAGGTTAGGTTGCTTAACTTCGCTGATCGAATGATATGCGCAATAGCAACTGTGCCACGAACCCCTCCCACCCACCCACAACTCAAACAAGGTCTTTTTATGTTGATCTGTTTAAAATGCATTCACCGATGTCGTCCAAGGAAGCACACAATATCTACTCCCGGAAGCGCCTCATCTGCATAAAAAGTAACTGCGCTCCCGCAGGCTTTCGTCTTGAATTTTAAAACATTCGTACAAATCCCAGAGCACGCGAAACATGCTTCCGAGTTTCCATACAATATTATATTGTTATTTTTAAGGGCTTTGTTTTTTTGTATCTAAACATGCTCACTACTGCTGCTATTACGATGCCTACTGCCATCGTTATACCAAGTAACATTATCCTCACGCTTCGATACAAAATGTACGGGAATGACATATGTCACGTGACTAATTCATGTCATTTCCATACATTTTGTATCGTTTCGACTAGCATAAGCGGGAGAGAATGTTAATTTGTCTGGGCTAATTGTATTAAGAAATTCTTAGCTTCGACGTTTAACTTTACGGTACCAAAATTAAACGTGAAAGCTACGGAGTGAGTTAGCCACCCCTAAATGTCTCTGAAGGGGTAAGCAGAGGTGTCACAATACTCACGTTTTACAAGACCTATTCTCAGACCGGTAAAATATACAAAATAAACATAAAAATCGGTCGACTATAGGATGATAAGTAGGCAAGACAAAATCCGGGGTAAGAATCTGTCGAAATCGCTCGCCAGCTAAGAAAATCAGAATTCCCTAACGCTATACTTAATTTAAAGTGTGGCTTTGTTTCGCGGAACCCTAATTCTTTTTAAGCAAATGTAGTCTTAGTATTATAACATCAGCTAGCTAGTAAAGCTCTTTTCAGTGATTACCATTCCCCACACACACACAGAAGGAAAAAAAATCTAAGAATAGTTTTTTCCAATAATAATAATAATGATCTCCTACCGAATTTCGGTTACGGCGGCTAATCTCAACGAGGATCAGCACATGGCTGATCCTCGTTCAGATTACAAATAAAATGTGCGCAGGAGATATTATAGTGCACAAGTGTGTGCGCAAACACAGGCGCACTCTTTATTCTCTCACTCTCATAGTCGGTTGGGAGGCAATCCGATACGACCGGAGAGAGATCAGGCGTAGGACCAACGGTGCAACGTGCTTTCCGAGGCACGGGGGTGGAAACACCGCCAACTTCCAAACTCCGGGCATTTAATTGTGAATTTCTAGACAGAAAAACCCAATAGAATTTTTTTGACCCGACCCGGAAATCGAACCCGGGACCTCATGATCGGCAGGCGAACGTACTAGCCACTAGACGAACGAGGCAGTTTTTTCTATGTACCTTAAGTGTACACTTTCATGTTTATTTAGTGAAAAGCTGTTAATTTGTAATGACAAACAGACACTTCAATTGTATATACCCAACCCTTATGTATAGATATTATTATAATAGAAATAAAATGCACAAAGAAACACATTACCTTCAAACTGTATATCCTAAAGCCGTTTAATGCCTGGTAAATAAGAAAAGTGTCACATATATAAGTTCCCGAGATAGTAAACACGGTTTAAAGCCGTTCCCGTGGGCGTCCTGGATATAGGACTGGGGTAAAATGCAAATGCATTTGCACTCCCGGGCACAATCGCAGGAGGTGAGTGCGCCGGGGAAACTACCGGGAGGATTTTTTATGACATTCTATACAGAGTGTTTGTATTGGTGTCATATTCACGGGAGTTTATGTATTAATGAAATCTTCTTCTTTCTAATATATAAAATTATCGTGTCACAGTTTTCGTTGCCATACCCCTGCGAAACGGCTGGACCGATTTGTATGAAATTTTGTGTGCAGATCAGGTAGGTCTGAGAATCGGCCAACATCTATTTTTCATCCCCCTAATTGTTAGGGGTAGTCCACCCCAAAAAAAATGGCAATACAACGTTTGCCGGGCACAGCTAGTATAATATAAATCAATTATTGCTCGTACGAAATTATATGCTCACGCTATCCCAGAAGGATCCCCGAAGGGGTAGAAGTGTTGTATTAATAACAACCACTGTTCACCGAAGATGATTAAGTGCTAACGTGATAGATGGTGAGTCTATCGCCATCTCAGACACTATACGTCTTTGAATTACTTCTCAGACATATGCAGGTTTCCTGACGATGTTTTCCTTCACCGTACGTCGTGTGATTACACTGTACTGAAATTGTTAAAAACACTCAAAGTCAAAGTCAAATTCAAAGTCAAAAGTATCTTTATTCGATTAGACTTTTACAAAGCACTTTCAAATCGTCAGAATGACACAATTATACAGGATTATACATGCTACCGCCAGGTTCGGAAGGTTGCTTTTACTGAGAAGAACCTGGCAAGAAACTCAGTAATTACTCTTTTCAAAAATATTATACAATTTAAAGAATACAAAATAAATAATTTAAAAAACGTAAGCTCATGGACAATGTTCCAATGCACAAATGTCGATAAAAATTAACATAACAAAAAATCTAGTACATCTACTTATAACTAAATGCGTAGCTTGAGATGACCAGCCCCCACAACACTCATTGGCACAGGCCCCACTGTGTAGCAGGCGACTGCTCAAACCCCGAGACCACGACGGCTCTCTTGCAATATATTTTTTAAATGATTCATAGAAAATAACATCATCAAATCCACTGTTCGTCAAGTATGCAAGCAGCGCCGTTCCCTGTTTCAATCACTGTGTTAATAACGTGAAATCTTGCATTTGTACGGAGCTTTGTGACTGTGAATAATTAAAATGTACGCAGAGTTCCCGCGTTTTCATTAATGTTTGGAAGCAAATAACTGTGTAAGGGAACCGTACCTACTCATCATGTGTACTTCGATTACGTGACTTGCAGATAGTTTGCGATAGCGACCTGAGTGCCTAGTGCGAGTTTTCTTAAAATCGCCGTCACAAGTCATCACGTTGACGTAAACGCAGTATTGTTTGGGCTCTGAATAGTTATCGTCCTTAAGCTGATGCTGGGCGCTGTTTCTATCCTATACAAATCTGTGTTTACAGCAGCATTCTGGCGCGTTATTATGTAAGGTTTCCCAGCGTCCAACGAAGGTTTCAATCATAGGAAATAGATACATAATACAAAGAAAAGGATACGAAATTGAGTCTTAAATTTCGTTTCCTTCAAACTTTCGATGACGAGTACGACGCTGAGAAACCTTAGTGAATAACGCGGTAGCTGTTGCTGTTTAGCACCCCTTGGGGCCCATTCTGAGAAGGCGTGAGCATGTATGAGCTTAATTTATATATACATATGCTCACGCCTGTATTCCCCGAAGGGGTAGGCAGAGGTGTTGTTATCACAACACTCACTTTTCACCGAATTTTTGATTAAGTGCCAACGTGACAGATGGTGAGTCTATCGCCGTCTCAGGCACTATACATACGTCTTTGAATTACTTCTCAGAATTATGCAGGTTTCCTCACGATGTTTTCCTTCACCGTAAAGCACGTGGTGTGAAATCACTGTACATAAGTTTTTTAGAAAAACTCATTGGTACAGGCCCCGCTGGGATTCGAACTTGCGTCGCTTGCGTAGCAGGCGACTGCTCTAACCCCAAGGCCACCTACTATCTCATATACAAATCGTTCAGCTGTTGCAAAGCTATCGCAATACATGCAATACCTCCGCAGGCCTCATCAAGCCCGGTCCGGCAGCCGGACGGTATTAAAAACGGTCAGTTCGCACCTAAAGCTTGTTTTTGTTGCTGCGTTCATTTGAATACTACACTTGTCGCTGCACCACAATGTTTGCTGCAATGCAAATGTTGTCTAATTGCAATGTATTTAGGTGCATTTTTAAAGTAAATATGTTCGTATTGTTTAACGAATGAAAAAGACAATTACTTATGGTGGACAAATAAGATCAACAATCAATGTGACTGATCATTTTATATAGAAGGCTCGTTGTGACATAGAAAACCTATTTTATTATTTTTTCTCTGTCCTCTGTCTGTCTGGTTGTTTGTTCTGGATAGCCTCCGAAACGGCTGCACCGATTTTACCGGGAATTTCACTAGTAGGTTGCTAATGTTACAAGGATTAAAAAAAACATTAGGGTTCAGCGAGCCACCCAGGAAAATTAAGTCTACGCGGGTGAAGCCCCGGGGCATAGCTAGTAACCAATATGAAATTCCTCATTAACACATAACTTGAAACTTAAGCCTTATCTCGAGCGATAAGCGTCTATATTACATCAATACCAAACTGGAAGTTGGTAACTAGTTGGAGCTCAATTTCGCGCGAACTGCCTGTGAAGACTGTAGAGTTGTAACCACCGGTTTTACGCTTACCGAGTTTCCAGTTTGGAATTCATTCGAGAGGTACTTACTTATTGTTCTCTACTCGAACTCACTCAATAAATAATCGAATTATTTGAGAGAGGAAAGAGTAGTTGTGATCAGAAATTTGTGTAGCATCGGTATTCATTGAAAGGTCAAATATTTCAAGTATTTTTAATAGAACTAAAAAAAACACGGTCACGTCATTTCATAGGATCCCGGAAGAGGTAAGTAGAGGTGTTGTAATAATCTCCTTTTAATAATATACTTTATTTATAAGATTATATAATTTTTTTTTATTAATAATAACACCTACATTTCATGGAATATGACTAACATATGGCATACATCACCGTCTAAGGTAGGTACAATACATTTGTCTTTGAATTACTTTCCTCACAATGTTTCCTTCATCGTTAAGCACGTGGTGTGAAACGAATGCAGCTAAATTGAAAAAAAAACACATTGGTGTTGGTCTCTAGGATTCGATTCTGCTCAAACCCCAAGGCCACCACGGTTCTTGAATAGAAAATCTATTTCAAAAGTAACAAATTCATGGGCAGTATTCTCCACAATTGTCGCTGAGCGCTCAAAACTCTCGACGGAACCAGGAGTAGGGGTGCAACCACCGCGGTCACACGGCCGGGATATCCGCAACACTAGATAACACGGCCAACCCGACAAAATGCAAAACCATTTGGAAATGTACGCGGAATATTAACAAAAACACACCCCCACTTGCGCACGGCTTATTTATTTTTAATGTTTGTGTTGTCAGCTTTCGTTTGTGTTGGATTTGACGGGCTGATGAAATATTATACTTGGCTACTTGTTATACGATACGTACAATTCAATGTACCTTTGTACACATTAATAAAGGGATTTGATTAGGGTTTTGTGTAGATTGTTTTGTGATGTTTCATGAGTTACTTTGCGAAAACACTTGATTTTAATAAATTATTTGTAAAGAGTGAATAATGATATACCTTTTTTTTTTTTTTTTTAACGTGGAGAATCCGTTATGGATACACCAACCTCCGCGGGGGAAGCGAAGGGTTATGTCGGTCTCACACCGACTAAACTCCACGGTGTTCCTCCAAGTCGCTAAGTGGGGGGGTGCACGTGATACGTCTTCACATGCTTCGCCGTGACCCCCCCAAATAATGATATACCTAATGTGCGCACGCCTTCCCAGAAGGGTTCCCGAAGGGATTAAAGTTTGGGACACAACGTAAAGCATCCGACATGATGTCACATCACACTTTTTTGATCGAAGACCGTTATGTTAGACGATATGTTAGCCGTTGCACAAGGATAGCATTTTTGAATCGATCGTTTTGAACCACATAGGTATGTCGTAATTAGTAGTATCAATGTACAGAAAACATAGAAAATCAAAAAATCTATACATCACAGGATTTTATAAAGCTTTCCAGGATGCCTACTCCTATTCGACGAAATACGATGTTTCGGCCGAACGTTCGCAAAGTTCCTACCACGGTTCTTATCTATACATATATATCTATACAGATAAATACAATTGAAGTGTGTGTTTTTAATTCCAAGAATTACACCTTTTGACTAAATACATATGAAAGAACGATCGGTACATACAAAGACTATTTTTTTAATTTTTCTCTTTCTGTCTGTCCGTCGTTTGGCAGATAGGTAATTAAACAAAAAATTACTTAAGCTACTTTAAAAAAACCTTAGGTGGCCACAGGACCTCGGGGGTCACCTGAGGTAAAGATTGTGTTCTAGGTCAAATATTCGCCTTGTTACATAATTGTAATTGCAAATAGAAAAAAGATTTTTGGGAATGTTATTTACTTACTTGACTTCGATAAAGAGCAAAAGTTTGCTATAATCACGTTACAATCGTAGCACAGGGGCAGGGGCGTGCATTGGATTTACAGAGGGGAATCATAAACAATAAGTAGGTAGGTAGTTTAGGTACTGGGGGGGTCACGGCGAGCATGTCAAGACGTATCACGTGCACCCCCCCACTTAGCGACTTGGAGGAACACCGTGGAGTTCAGTCGGTGTGAGTCCGACATAACCCTTCCGCTGCCCCCGCGGCGGTTGGTGTATCCATAACGGATTCTCCACGTTAAAAAAAAAAGGTGTCCACAGGTCACCAATAAATTAACTCTACTCGGGTAAAACCGCGGGGCAGAGCTAGTTACATTGTATAACGAAAAAAAATTGCGTTTGATTAAAACAAAACCATACCGAAATTTCGTACAATTTTCGTTCATTTGCGTAGTTTCGTTTTCAGATAAATAGAGTAGAGCCGGTGGAACCCTAGATGGATTGGGCTCCAATTTGGTTGGTGGATTGGTGATTTTTCCAAACAATATGGTACTTTAAGGATGTCCATAAGCCAGTGTCCATAAACCACCTACCCCCAGATATTTTTTTTTAAATCGACTTTTGTGCACTGGATCTGTGTCCATGGGCTTATATTTTTTTTATTATTATTCAAAGTCAAAGTCAAAGTCAAAAGTATCTTTATTCGATTAGACTTTTTACAAAGTACTTTCAAATCGTCAGAATGACATAATTATACAGGATTATACATGCTACCGCCAGGTTCGGAAGGTTGCTTTTACTGAGAAGAACCTGGCAAGAAACTCAGTAATTACTCTTTTCAAAAATATTATACAATTTCAAGAATACAAAATAAATAATAAAAAAAAAAACGTGTGAGCTCATGGACAATGTTCCAATGCACAAATGTCGATAAAAATTAACATAACTAAAAATCTAGTACATCTACTTATAACTAAATGCGTAGCTTGAGATGACCAGCCCCCACAAGCAGCAGCTGTTCACAAGTATGACGTGAATGCCAGCCATTGACCTCCTCAACCATCATAGAGGGAAGGGGAGTGGAGATTCATATTATGTATATTGTATTACTCCAATTACACAATATTTTTTTTTTGAAAAGAATAATTACTGAGTTTCTTGCCAGGTTCTTCTCAGTAAAAGCAACCTTCCGAGCCTGGCGGTAGCATGTATAATCCTGTGTAATCTTCACGTTCTGACGATTTGAAAGTACTTTGTTAAACATCAAGTAAAGATATTAGAATTTTAAAATTTCTCCTCAGTGGTAGGTAGTTCATTTTAAATTTTAATTAAACAATACGTCAAACATTGGGAGTTAAAAAAAAGATCTCCAATTTCAAAACAACATATTTTTTCAACGTCCATAAATATCTGGACCATTAACAAAGGAACATACTTTCAGTTTTAAATTATATCTTAAATTTATGGGCGAGTTATTTGTTTTGGAGAGAAAGTTTAGCCATAAATAAAATAAGGGCCGGGCACGACTGGCCGCGAAACCGCTAAGTCTGTGTTTGGCTTAAAATCTTAGTTCTGCATCATTTGAATTATAAATATCAGAGGCCCGACCATGAGCTCTTAATGCAATTTTAGTTCAGATGTGCGACAGTGACAGACTTATACACGTCATATACATCTGTCTCATAATAAGAGTTTAACTATCATGGCAATAAGAGGTTATGGTAAGGCTCCTGGAAGTCATAGTACTTATAGCCTATCTACATGGATATTCAAATTTGTACGAATGAATAAGAAATATTCAGGACTTAGTATATAGAGATTTAGGACATTAGTTTTTACCTGTGACTTCGTCGGCGTATTTCTTTAATCATCTTGATCCATATCAGTGATTTCACACCACGTGCTTTACGGGGAAGGAAAACATCGGGAGGAAACCTGCATATTTCTGAGAAGTAATTCAATGACGTATGTAAAGTGTCAGAGACCGCGATGGATTCACCATCTGTCACGTTGGCACTTTATCAACTTCGGTGAAAAGTGGGTGTTGTGATTACAACACCTCTGCCTACCTCGTCGGGGAATACAGGCGTGAGTATATGTATGTATGTCACTAATCCAGACTGGGCTGTTGCTGGGAAATTGCAGCTGGAACCCAATACCCCTTTACCTGAACAGGGATCCAACCCAGGAACTCGTGTTCTTCAGGTAGGCAGTCAGGCACAGTATTATTCTTTCAACGTAATTTGATAATTGATTTCTGAAGGTGCCAAATATTATCCATAGCTTTTTGAGATCAGGTAAGTGGATACTAATTTAAATTATTACTATCTGTGCCCGGATTCACCTTCGTAGACTTAATTACATGGGAATTCTAATGATTTTTTTAAATAAACGTCGCCTATTTTACTCCTTGTAACATTAGCTACCAGCAATCGCTCCAGCCGTTTCTGAATAACCGGAACAAACAAACAGACAGGCAGAGAGAAAAAAATAGTCTTTATCATTTCAGTTTTGTATATACTTTCATATGCATTCATTAGCTGTTATTTTGGAATTACAAATGGCCATTTAAATTTTATTAATGTGTATAGAATATAGAATGTGTAGAATAGATGTAGACTGATTACCTCATGTATAAGCTCCTTCTAAAGACAGGCCTGTTTTCAGCCTATGATAACCTTTGAACATAGATTAGTATTCAACTAATCTGCTAGCTCAAGCTTTCGTACAACACAATTTTAACTACACAGCACAGTATAAATATAAGCGCACTATGCAGTATGTAATCCAGATTTTTTTTTTGAAATATAAAAGTTTGCTCTTTAGAGCTTGAGGGTTGTCACTCTTAGAGTTTAGAAAGCTTATTCCTTTATTTACTGTCAAAGTAATACCGATTTGAAAATGTAGATTGAAAAAAGATATGTACGCGGCCAAGACTTTGCACCCCTTACTGACAATACATCAAGGTCTGCCACGTTATTCACTAAGGTTTCTAAGCATCGAACTCGATGACGAGCGTTTGTTTAAATCATAAGAAATTGATACATAATACATTCAGGTTAAGGTTCAATTTCGTTACTTTAAAACCGACACTCTACGACGAGTGCGACGCTGAGGAACCTTAGTGAATAACACGGGTGAACACAAAGGAAAATCTCGTGCTTGCGCTAATAGAAGCGACACCAAATGTGTGTGAATGCGGGAATGACATTAATCACGTGCCTGATTTATGTCATTCCCATACAATTTGTATCACATGTATAAGCGCAAGCGTGAGGAGAATGTTGCTTTGTCTAGGCTTACAGGAGGCTGGGCTATTGGGTCGCTTATTATCTCGTAAGATGCGTGCGTCTGTGTGAGCGTCTCATTTGCAACGATTCGTTCCTAGTTGCCATACTGTTTGTCGTAAGTTTATATTTATTGTGGCCTTGAAATATACAATGTTTTGTAAATAATCTTTTAGCAGCCGTCTCCGAGGCATCCGCACGATCCGCATCAGAGAGATTAATGAGAGGCACAGTAATTAATTCCAGGAGTCAAGGGCAAGAGTCGTGTCATGTAGCTCTGACCTTTATGCTGTTATGCACAATCACGCTTGTTCCCTGGCAAAAACGTAGACGCGTTATATAAGTGGCTAGTGGTCGTAAAACAGCCCTCGCTGGATTGTTATTACCCTAATTTGTAATTTTGTAGTGGTGTTTAACAGTTTTACGAGCCCCCTATTGAAGGCTGGCAAAATATATTTTCCTTAGACATTATTACGAGAGTTTAATCTTGAAAATCATCAAAGCAAAAATAGTTTTTAGGGTTGACAACGCGAGCATTGTATCCTACTTAATATGGGCAGACTAATCTAATCACCATCATCATCATTCTGCCCTTATCCCATATTATTTGTGGTCGGCGCAATGTGTTCTTCTCTTCCATTTCTCTCCATCAGCTGTCATATCTGTATTCACTCCCATTCTAGCCATATCATCGTTCACACAATCCAACCTTCGTTTCTTAGGTCTTCCTCTCCCCCTTGTAACCGTCCACGTTCATAAACAAACCATTTTTTGACAACATTATCCTCATCCCTCACCATAACACGTCCATATCACGACCACGACAAATGTTTATTCTTCAACTTGTAATTCACTGGTTCTACTCTAGATTCATCTAATTCAAACACCATTACCACTGTATGCTTAGATATTTATGATTTGTAAAAGTGTTGATTGGCTGTGCTGTATCCTACTGTTAACTGTGTAGAGTCAAGTTCCAATATGTTCTTATATAATAAAAATAGCCTAGGTTATTTGCAACATGGCCAGTACCTTTTTAACGTGGAGAATCCGTTATGGATACACCAACCGCCGCGGGGGCAGCGGAAGGGTTATGTCGGACTCACACCGACTAAACTCCACGGTGTTCCTCCAAGTCGCTAAGTGGGGGGGTGCACGTGATACGTCTTCACATGCTTCGCCGTGACCCCCCCAGTACCTAAACTACCTACCTACTTATTGTTTATGATTCCCCTCTGTAAATCCAATGCACGCTCCTGCCCCTATGCTACAATTGTAACGTGATTATAGCAAACTTTTGCTCTTTATCGAAGTCAAGTAATTAAATAACATTCCCAAAAATCTTTTTTCTATTTGCAATTACAATTATGTAACAAGGCGAATATTTGACCTAGAACACAATCTTTACCTCAGGTGTACGGGAAAATACTCCGTAGTTCTTTCGGTTTTGTCTATAAACATAGTACCGGTACCAATATTTGTCTAGTTCATTTTATTGACCTTCGTTGTTTGCGGAGGTCTCCGGGATTTCGCTCCCGGCGGCTTGTCAAACAATTGGTATTTGTCCCGGATACGTGTCACCTCACTTGCAATTATTTCCTAAGTGCGGTCTGTGGTTCTTTGAGAAATTATTTGTTACAAAACAAGTGTTATATTCTAAGATTTGAATGACGAATTTCTTACGTTGCATATCTATACCTATATATTTATACATACATACAGTTAAATAAAATAGAAGTTTATGTTTTTAATTTCAAAGAACAGGTTTTCACTAAATTCTTATGAAACTATATGCGGTACCGACATAAAAACAATTTATTTTTTTAATTCTCTGTCCGTCTGTCCGCCGTCTGCCCGTCTGTTTGTCGGCTAATCTCCGAAATGGTTAGACCAATTTTAACGGGACTTTCACTGGTTGATAGCTAATCTTACAAGGAGAAACTTAGGCTACATTTTTTTTTAAAAATAGAGTTCCGCGGACACCCATAAAATTAAATCTACGCGGCTGAAACCGCGGGGCACAAATAGTCATACATACGTTCGTACATACGTTTGCTCGAAGGACCACGTCAGATTTTAAAGTGAGACTTGTTATATGGTGCGAGCTTATTTCCGTCCACCGAACACTAATCCAAACTCTGGGCTGCTGCTGGGAAATTAGATATGGAAATGCAAATAACATTTTACCACTAGACCAACGCCGCAGCAATGTATTTCAATTATTAAAATACTTGTTTCATATTTCGCACCTATACATAATTCGCACCCTCAGAACGATAGGGGCTCAATTAAAAAGTCAAATGTTTTTGGAAATTTTGACAGTAATTATTTTACAAGGTTTGAGTACGATGAGATTTTTATAGTAAAGTCTAGTTTGTGTTTTCTCGATAAATATTTTTTTTTTTTAGATTTTTTCAAAAACTTCTGGTTGCATAAATTTGGCATGCAGGTAGATATTATGACGTAGGCATTTGCTAAGGGATTTTGATTAATTCTACCCTCAAGGGGAAAAAATAGGGGATGAAAGTTAAGACTACTTTAAAAAAAAACTTATGGTATGCTAACGCAGGTGAAACCGCGTGGCACAGCTAGTGGAAAGGTCAGATGGCAGTCACTTCGTATAAAAATCAGGTGATCAGCCACATCGGGTTGAATCAAGTGCCGACCCCAACAATGTATGTTGGAGAGATGAAAAATAACTAAAAAAACTTCATCTTTAAAATACATTAAACCTAACCTAAACAATTTGTAAGTTAGTTCGGCGCCGGCCCGGTTGGCTCGTGTCCAAGCGTATCTACTCTTAACATACACATTCCGATGCTTGCAGTTTTAAATGAAAGATGGATGTCTTTACTTGATAGCTATGCGGCATTCGCTTTGCCAAGAACACGGATTTGAAATGTTGATCCACATATTGATATTGTGTTCCAGTGTGCAGTGATGTTTTTATAATAAATAATATACTAGCTGGGCCCTGCGGTTTCATTCGTGTAAATTTTGTTTCATGCTTACAGTTTTGGTCCAGCCGTTTTAAGAGATTAGCTGGACCAAATAGATATACAGACAGACAGAGACATTGAAAAACTGTTAATTTAGAATTACAAACAGACACTTCGATTTTATTTATCTGTATACATTGTTAATATGCAGATATTAATCTATACATCTGCCTGTCTGTAATTCCAAATTAACAGCTTTTTACTAAATGCATATGAAAGTATACACGATACTGACATAGAAAATCCTATTTAAAATGTCTGTATGTCTGTTTGTTCTGGGTAATCTCTGAAACGGCTGGACCGATTTTAACGGTACTTTCACAGGCAGATAGCTAATATTTTAAGGAGTAACATATACTTATTTTTATATAAAAAAAAATATTTTGGTTTCCACGGGAATTAAATACAATGTACGAGGATGAAACCACTGGGTATAAATATAAATATACATAGATACGGTCGCTTTTTGTCAATTGACATTAAAAACGATGAACTTCATATTACGTATAATAAATAATGCTTACAAGACAATCAGGCCGGCAAACAATCCCCTCCAATTGGTAACGTCGGCAGATATTGTGGAATTAATTACCAAAGGGCCAGCACTTGCCAGATAAAGGGGAAGCCCTTTATCAAACACTTCTAATCACCAAATTGGTGACTAGACACCCGGCCGAAGTAATCCTCCGCCCCGACACAAACCGGTTTACATTAGATACATTGTACATATACATTTCGCTATTGAATTGTTATAAACTATTTGAGCCCTGTGGCTACACTCGCGTATAATTTAACTACCAAGAAAATGTATTTCATACAGGCTATGTGTTCTTCTAATGTTTAAGCTGTATACAAACCCAGGGTTGATTACAAACGATATTTTTAGATGTAAGGGTTCCAAGCTCAAGCTCGATAATATCTTATTATATTGGACTTGTGAAAATAGATTTAGTTTCTAAATAAGGGTAGGAGTTGTTATGTATGCGATTACACCTTACGCAGTACAGAGATGTATGCATGTGTGCGTGTGGCTGCGTCCACCGTGAAGTGAGTAAAATAAACAGTGCGCTATGAGCAAGCTTGCGTTTTACTTGTGTTCCTCTCCGTTCTCGAATACATATCAGTTAAGTACATACATACATATGCTCACGCCTGTATTCCCCGAAGAGGTAGGCAGAGGTGTTGTAATCACAACACCCACTTTTCACCGAAGTTGATTAAGTGCCAACGTGACAGATGGTGAGTCCATCGCCGTCTCAGACTCTTTACATACGTTATTGAATTACTTCTCAGAAATATGCAGGTTTCCTCACGATGTTTTCCTTCACCGTAAAGCACATGGTGTGAAATCACTGTACATAAGTTTTTTAGAAAACTCATTGGTACAGGCCCCGATGGAATTCGAACTTGTGTCGCTTGCGTAGCAGGCGTTGGCTCAAACCTCAAGGCCACCACGGCTCTAGCTGTATTGTTAAGTGTCATCAAAATCGCATGCATTCTTACAAACTATAATATTAAGTACGATAGTAAGCCGGACTAACAATTATTATAAATTAACTATACAGTGACAAGCGGACTGGGGCTTTTCTCGCTCAGAGAATCAGCATTGCTATTCAACGTGGCAATGCTGCCAGCCTTCTTGGCACGATCCCGAGAGACACCGATTTGGGCCAAGTTTTCTACTTGTAATTAGTTTTTAGTACTGTTCCTTGTAATATATTATTAAATCTAATAAAAAAAAATTATACAATTATAGCATAATATGTTACTTCAGTATTCTATTAATGCAAGGTCTTCACATCTGTACGCACTCGCTCAATAAGAAGTAGCCGGCAATTGTTTTTGACTCGACTTAGTGAGACTCGAAGTATCGCCGCGACGTAAAGCGATTCGGCGTGATAGGAATCGATGACACGGGAATAATTCGATTTTTTAAAGCCGCCCAACAGTCTCGGAGCTTATTCATTGCAAACAAACAAATAGGTCCTCTTTATAATTATAAGAATAGACACGTTTAAAAATTGTTTAATAGCCGTGCCTCCCGAGTTCACGCGGGTGGCAAATTTCGTAGGCGTTGATTTTTTTGTCGACCCTCTGATAATTTTTACATCAGCTAATGGAAGGTACGCCAAAATCGGTAGAGCCTTTTCTAAATTATCAAGAACAAAAAGACACCCAAACATTCTTTTTGTATATATGTATATATTTATAATTTAAGTACAACCGTTTTTAGTTCCAAATACGAGCAGTAAACGCTTTCTAATAATGTTTATTTAAACGTTGTTGTGCTTACAAGTAATCTAAGATAACGTGCACATTTATAAATGTTTTCAATACAATACTGCGAAGAAAGAGTACGAAGAGCGGAGTACCTGAAAATATAACGGATTTAGAGAACATTTACATAAAAAAAACAACCTTCTCAGGATTTTTGTATGTCCCACGGCGCAGCACATTTTTGTACGAAAGTTGTGTAAGCGTAGGAATTAATGTTGTCTCGACTATTAAAATAATTTCTGAATAATATAGTGCTACATACATACATATGCTGCATATATGTCATACTCACCGAAATAAAGTTAGTATAAGACAAAGTAATGACTCCGAAGGCAGTCATCACGACAGGTACTTGACTCCGCTGCAGAGCTATCACAGTCAGCACCCTCATATCCTCGTGACGAGTCGACTCCCATCCACTATGAAATATGGCTGTCGATACCAGAGATGCCTGGAATATTTACACAAATCTCGTTGGACGCAAACGCTACTGCGGAACACGAGGTCTCAGGTTCGAACCCGGGTTGGGTAGTGTTATTGGGTTTGCCATTTCTGTGATTTCCCAGTTAATGTCAATAGACTCCTCCCTTACATACATACATATGCTCACGCCTGTATTCCCCGAAGGGGTAGGCAGAGGTGTTATAATCACAACACCCACTTTTCATCGAATTTGATTAAGTGCCACGTGACAGATGGTGAGTCTATCGCCGTCTCGGGCACTATACATTCGTCTTTGAATTACTTCTCAGACATATGCAGGTTTCCTCACAATGTTTTCCTTCACCGTAAAGCACGTGGTGTGAAATCACTGTACATAAGTTTTTTATTATTCGGACTAGTTACATGTTGTTCTTATTAACAGTATATTAATACGATAAATCTTAAAGTCATTAGAGCAAGGCAAACAAACATCTTAGGACACTCCCACTATTTACGCAAATTCCTCGGACATATTGTGACATGTTTTTGTAGTGAATAAATCCTACTATTTACCATTTACAAGCGACCCGCCCTCAGTTCGCTTCGGGTTACGATTTTAATATATTATACATGCTCACGGCATCTCATTAAAGTCCCTGAAGGGGTAAGCAGAGGATTATGATTAAGTGCCAACGTGACAGAGGGTGAGTGCATCGCCGTCTCAGGCACTATACATACGTCAGACATGCAGGTTTCCTCAAGAAGTTTTCTTTCACCGCACGTGATGTGAAATCACTCTTTTCTCTACCTTCTACATACATATATACATACATACATACGTACGTATGCTCACGCCTATATCCCACGGGGGTAGGTGTATGTATGTGTACATACATATTTAAATAATAAAAGCAAATATAGTGACTTATCCGTAGGAGATAGGCAGATTTTGATACGATCTTTAATATTTAATATAATATAATATTTAATATACATTGTTTTGTTTTATCCTCAATAGTTTCAAAGCAATTTTTGTTACAACTTGGATTACATTATTCAAGTTTAAGTAAAGTGCATAATCAGTTTTGGAAATTATTATAGCCTAAGACACTCCAGAATGACGTAGCTTTGTATTGGTGTAATAATTTTGAAATTCGGTTCAGTAGATCCAGAGATTACCCCTTACCACGTCACAACCACAAACACTCTACCTGTTTATAATATTACTATAATTATTAGTTCAGAAAAAAGTTGCGTTCAAATAAACATAAAGTTGAATGTGTTATTCCTAATGTTACGAGTACTATTGAAATCTGAACCGCGTTTTATGAGGGACTAAATTATTCCTGCATTGGAATTACGTTTACAACTTAAATAAACATGCAAAACTTTTTCAATTTACCCTGCACAAAACTCCACCTGTATATTTTTTCCATTTCTAGCTTCGTACTTTTAATTGACTATGAAATCATGGAAAAAAATGTGTTTTGTTTTATGTATGGATCAGAAACGGTCACACATTATATAGGTAACAACTTATTTCATAACTGGCTATGCTCCGCAGTTGCACCCACATCGACTTAATTTAATGGGTGGCTTTGAAGAAAAGTAGTCTAACGCTCCCGAAATTTCTGTAAAATCTATACATCTATATACATATACATACATACAGATAAATTAAATTGAAGTGTCTGATTGTAATTCCAAAATTACAGCTTTACACTAAATACATATAAAAGGAAAAAACGGAAGAATCGGTTTTTTAATGTATGTACATAAAAAAACCGATTCATCAGTTTTTTCTTTGTCTGTCTGTTTGTTCCGGCTTATCTCCGAAACGGCTGGACCGATTTTAACGAGACTTTCACTGGCAGGTAGCAAATTTTACAAAGAGTAATTTAAGGTACTTTTTAATTTTAAAAAACATAAGTATTCCGCGGGTCACCCATGAAATTAAGCTAGTTATAAATATATTTAGTAACTACCTGAATGCCTTAGTGTATAAATAGCGATATTTATAAGTACACTTACTTCGAATGTAATATCTCCAGCAGCCATCATATAAATGCCAGTCAGAAACGCCAGACACAGTATGAATACTGAGTTCGCGACCAGAAACGTGAGATTCCGTTCATTTGTCTGAAATATTTTAGAAAATATTAGGGTAATAATGTATTTGGGTGTCATCCATAATAACCTCACGCGAAGACCTTTATCTTCGAGCCATGCTATGTGGATAATCCCAAAGTTTGTATTTGCCCATGGGAAAGAGCTTATATTCCTCTGGTTTCGGATATGCCTTACCCAGTAGGTGCATTCGCCATCTGGCCAGTGCGTCGCAAGTGCATATTAGGTGACTCATAATCTCAGCTTCTGATTGCCAGTAGGTACCACGTCGTTAGATAAGTTCATCTTATGAAGATGTTCTTTTGTCCCGTAATGACCTGTTAGTGCCCCCGTGAGTTGCCTAAGTTGACGTCTATTCAAATGTAATAGCTTTCTTTGGCTCTCACCCCAAATGCGTATGATGATGAACTCTCCTACCGAATTTCGGCTACGGCGGCTAATCTCAACGAGGATCAGCCATGTACGCAGGAGATATTATATTGCACAAGTGTGTGCGCAAACACATGTGCACTCTTTATTCCCTCACTCTCATAGTCCGATGGGACGGCAATCCGATACGACCGGAGAGAGATCAGGCATAGGACCAACGGCTTAACGTGCTTTCCGAGGCACGGGGGTGGAAACACCGCCAACTTCCAAACTCCGGGCATTTTATTGTGAATTTCTTGACAGAAAAACCCAATATACATTTTTGACCCGACCCGGGACCTCGTGATCGGCAGGCGAACGTACTAACCATTAGACCAACGAGGCAGTTATAAATGCGTACATTACAGTAAATGCGTATGAACAGTAGAATGAATGACGCTTATGACTCACACATCTCCTAATACTACTTACGAGTATGACACTTTCTTCGAAATCGGTACAAATGTTTAAAACGATTTTATTAAAGAAGTGAAAGCAAAAATTGTTTTTGTGTCTGTTTGACCTCACATACCTACAGACACAAACATTTTATTAATTTATATAGAAACGTAAGTCCTCAAAAAATGGTTAGGAAAAATATGGATTCGAACCCACGACCTCTGCAAATCATGCAGCTGCTTTTCCAATTGAGCTACTCGTGATCACACCTCATGCGTCGAATTTTTACTTCCATTGCTTTTTGCGGTTTTAGGGACCGTACATACATCCATACATATTCTCACCCCTGTATTCCCCGAAGGGGTAGGCTGAGGTGTTATAATCACAACACCCACTTTTCACCGAATTTGATTAAGTGCCAACGTGACAGATGGTGAGTCTATCGACGTCTCAAGCACTATACATACGTCTTTGAATTACTTCTCAGACATATGCAGGTTTCCTCACGATGTTTTCCTTCACCGTCAAGCACGTGGTGTGAAATCACTGTACGTAAGTTTTTTTAGAAAAACTCATTGGTACAGGCCCCGCTGGGATTCGAACTTGCGTCGCTTGCATAGCAGACGACTGCTCTAACCCCGAGGCCACCACGGCTCTAGGGACCGCTTTGAAACTAAGTTGTTAAGTAAAATGCCTACCACAAGCTTAACAAGGCACATGACTATCAAGGCGACGCATTCGAACACCTGCACGCTATAGATGAGACCCATTGACTGTTGGATATTACGCGCACACCTGGAATATAAAGGATTTTTATCAAAAACTAACTGTGACCCTTTAGAAGCATAGAATTAATTTTCCAATTGGCTTTATTTAGTGGAATTAAGCTTTTTTATAAAATTTGCTACTCTACTCCAACATCAGCTATCTGACAGTGATAGTCCTGTTAAAATCAGTTAAGCCGATTCACAGATTACTTAGAACGAACAGAAAGGCAGACAGACAGGAATGTTGGCAGAGAAAAAAAAATTGCTTTTTTATATAAGTACCCCTTCATAGTGCGTATGTATTAAGTAAGATGCTAATCTCGAATTACGAACAATAACTTCAAGTTCATTTATATAAATATAGATATAGATAAAATATAGTAGGTACTTCATACACTGTATTCTTACGATACTGTTATATGCGATTTAAAAAAAATTACCATAACAGTTCTTCATGAAGTTTAATTCCTGTTATAAAGCCTTTTTTAAATTCCTTTTCGGCTTCTCTCCGATCTCCTTCCGACTCCAGGATCTCCCTCAAGTTATTAAAATACAGTTGTAGAAGTTTGAACTTAAATCCTAAGAATATTAAGGATCCAAATGCCATGTTGTCTATTAAGATCATGATGAACACTATGTACCACCAGTGGAATGTTAGAAGAAATCTTAATAAGTTGAAGAAAACGCCGGTTTCTGAAGGTTTGGGGTAAAACGTCACTTCTGTTTCTATAGGTACACCTGTAATAGAAGAGTATATGGGTCACTCCTTGTCCCTTTAATGGTTGAGAACGGGAATGCACTCCTTGAAATATAAGCTATCTCTTTATGAAAGTCCCGGTAAAATCGGTCCAGCCGGTTATTAGCCGGAAGAAATATACAGAGACAGACAGAGAAAAAAAATAGTCGTTATTATTCAAGTTAAAAGCTGTTCATTTGGAATTACAAACAAAATTATAGGTAAATAAGATTTTTTTATGTAAGTAGGTTTGTAACGAATTGACTCAAAAAGTACTGGACTGATTTGAAAAAATCTTTCAGCAATGGATAGCTACATTATCAGCGAGAAATATAGGCTATATTTGATTGACGTACTCCCACAGGAACGGGAACTACGCGGGAAAAACCGCGTGACGTGCACTAGTATGTTAAAAAGTCAAACGTACCTTCTTTCACATGTCTCCAAATAGCATCTGCAGTAAATGTCGTCATCGTTATCAGCGAAAAAGAAGCGAAAATAACACAATACTTCATGAACACCTTTACTGACTGCCTCTCAAGGTCTAGAGATGTGAAGACACACCTCGATCCCTCTAAGAACCTCCTCATAACGACCTCTATTTGACTCCTCTTGTAACACACCGCCAAAATCTTCGTACAAATAGAGGGATGCGCGAATGTAAATTGAACTAAATCATTGCTCTCTTTGTCAGTTAGATCGGTTCGGAAATGAGCAAGGAGTTCGTTGAATAGAACGGAAAATATATAGAAATTAGATAAAAATACCCATATTTTATAAAGGTATCTATGTGTGCTTGAGCGTTCGGTTTTCTCATACCAACAGTTTCCTAAACCGAAATAGTATAGGAATTGGCAAATTAATCTCATATAGTATTTTTGAGGATGTGTGTATCTCAAACTGTCCATCGTTGTAGCTTGACTAGAAGTGGACAGACGATGGACTAATTCGTCCGTGATACCACCATTCAAAAGTTTGCGTTATTAAAATTGTTTCAAAGAAAAATTATTGTAGAGCAAATTACACAAAAAATATAATTACAATGTTACGCGGGCTTGAATTTAATTGAAAAATCTATCTTCAAAATCGTTTAACACTAATTGATGAACCAATTACAAAACGATTTGCAGTAGTTTTGAACTTTCAAATAGAAAAATGGTCGACGAGCAATTAGAATTTGAATCTGTTAAATTATACCCATAGTTGTAATACCTTTATGGACGAAGTTTCTGGTTTTTAATGAGTACTTGGAAGTAAATGGAATCTAAAAATGAAGTCGCATTGAGGTTACGTCGAGGACACGTTGAGGTGTGGGCGTGGTGACGTGATATTTGGATGCTGATAAGCAATAATGTGTCAACCCACAAAAAGTCAAATTCAAAGGTTTTGATATATTTTGATAATGCATCACGGATTTAACATTCTAAAAAAGTGTTTCAAGTCATCTGAAACATAAAAGTACGTAAAAAATGGATTTATGTCATAAAACAAATCTTAAATCACGTATACAATCATCTTAAGACGCCATTTTCTCAAAACCAAGTTTATGCGGGTTGACACATTATTGCTTATCTGCATCCATTTAGCAGTCGCCAATCTCGCCGAGGTGACGTATCGGGTTTCGTTAAGGTGTCATATGGAAAAAACGTCTAGGTATCGTCAAAGTTACGTCGAGGTGTGGCGGGGGTACGTCGATGTACATATGGACTGTCACTTGAGTTAGACACATTAACACAGAGACATATTCAAATTTTTTCCAATATTTTTAACAATTTATTTTCTCAACAATTACTTTACATTGGCGAAATAGTTTTACTTAAACTCATCGCCAAAAGAAAGACGCCGACGACACCTCGACGGATTACGTCGAGGTGTCGTCGGCGAGCGGGATGTCAAGTATAACAGATTAGATTCAATAAATTTAAAATTATTTAGTCGCATTTAAGTTTCCAAGCCCTTTTATTTAAAAGAATAGGCAGGCGTCTATTGTACTACAACATATCTTATATTCAAAGCACCATGACTCAAAAGCTCTTTATTACATTCAAAGTGTGCGCGGTGAATATTGCACCTCTTGCAATATTTCAAATAAGAATCCAGCGAGCTTGCACGACCTCTGTATATTAGATTTTCTGAGACCTAGTATAATATCCTGGAGATAATACGCTTTATGGCTAGATTCTAAGCGGTGGAGCTAGGGGAAATTATGTATAGCACTTCAAGTCTAAATAAAAATATAGCCGGGAGAAAAAATAGCCGTGGTGGCCTCGGGACGCAAGTTCGAATCCCAGCGGGCCCTGACCAATGAGTTCTAAAAACTTATGTGCAGTAATTTCACACCACGTGCTTTACGGTGAAGGAAAACATCGTGAGGAAACATGCATATTTCTGAGAAGTAATTCATAGACGTATGTTTAGTGCGGTCTCATTATATTGGACAATATAGATTGAGTACAAAATTGTATAATGCACATTATACACTTTATATATTCAACTCCTTTTGATAATTTCCACCACTATCGTACGAATTATACAGCGCATAAAATTTAAAAAAAAAAACATTTTTTTTACGTCATCCGAAAATTGCTAAGTAGCAGTTTCTTTATCTACTAGACTTTTTTTCCATTAATAGTAGTCTAAGTCACTCCTTGTACCATTAGCTATCCGTTAGTGAAAGTCTCGGTAAAATCGGTCCAGCCGTTTCGGAGATTAGCCGCACCAAACAGACAGACAGAGAAAAACTGTTTTTTTTCGTGTCGCTACCGTATATACTCTTACTACTATATGCATTTAGTGAAGAGTTGATACTTTGTAATTACCAATAGACATTTCAATTTATTTATGTTTTATTATTTATCCGTATATAGATCTAATATATAAAATTCTCGTGTCACAGTTTTCGTTGCCATACTCCTCCGAAACGGCTGGACCGATTTGTATGAAATTTTGTGTGCAGATCGGGTAGGTCTGAGAATCGGCCAACATCTATTTTTCATCCCCCTAAATGTTAGGGGTCGTCCACCCCAAAAAAAAAATGGCAATACAACGTTTGCCGGGCACAGCTAGTAGATTATAATAATCGCCTTTTTAAATGCAACCTCATGTTTTAATATTATTTATAGCTAGTTAACAAACCACCATATTTCCATAGTACCCGGATGCGATGCAAATTGAAGTGTCAACGAATTTAAAATCTCTATGAATTTTAAAATGTCTACGCCTCTAAGGAGCCACGGTGGAGGTCCAACTTGAGATGTTATTAAGTTTTAAATAAGGGACGTGACGGTACATCTCCTTGAAGTAACGACTCTATCATACAGCTGCGTTATCTGTAAGGTAACAGTTACGAAAACACACATACATATGCTCACGCCGAAGATGAAGAGGTGTTGTAATAACAGCACCCACCTTTCACCGAAGATTAAGTGCCAACGTGACAAATTGTGAGTCCATCGCTATCTCAGGCACTATACATACGTCGTTAAATTACTTCTCAGACATATGCAGGTTTCCTCACGATGTTTTCCTTCACCGTAAAGCGCGTGATGCGAAATCTCTGCATATAATTTTTTGGATAGACTAATTTGTACGGGCTCCGGTGAGCCTCTTTTGCCAATTAAAATATATTAACAGCGTTGTCTCAAAAGAAACCCGTCGCCTAATTGTGGTACAATCCTCTACGTGCTGGGTACAGTCGAATTAAAAAGCGGTACAGTCCGGTACATACCGGGTACAATCGAATACATGTCCAAAAAATTTTTTTTATTCACTTCAGTTGCCAACTCCACACAGGTACCTAATTGGGGAAGACAGAAATAAAATGCAAATTCTGTCACCTTTAAAGTTGAGCTCCACTCCTTCCAGTAAACTTGAAGCTTGACAAAAGAGGCACTTAATCCAAAAGATTTATGACGACAGTCGCGTGAGCGTACAAAGATGAATGGCTGCCACAACCTCGGCTGCAGATGGTAACAGCATTTAGACAGATACACAACATACCTTGCTTGACACCGACACCCGTCTGTGGTGAGGATGTGTCTTGTTTTTATGTGTGTGCGCATGTGTAATTAAAATCGTTGTTTTCCCGATCGCTCACTGAACATGTTAGTGGATCGATCGGACAAATTTGATTATGAATTTTACATCCTCGTCGTACCACTCGTGTCACAGATTAATTTTCAATATTATGATAAATATAAAGTAGTATGTAACTAGATAATGTTTAAATACAAAGATTTTAAAAATAATTCTGACGACACGGGAATGATTCTCTAGAAGTGATGTGACAACGTAAAATTACATGTATCGATCAAAATGTGTTTTAAAAAATATAAAATAAAATGCTTATACGTGTAAAGAATTTGCATTTATTCCTTGAGGTACTAATAATTACAGATAGCTTTATATCATTACACACAATTTTAAATAATTATTTTTTTATACAAACAAATCGTACTTAATTGCATTAAAAAAATAGTAAATATAAAATGTGTCAAATAAAACAGGTCAACGAACAATTTCTTTGGAACAACACTCACAACTAAAAATTATAATTCCTTAGGCTTAGCATTCAACATCAAATATTCAAAATGTATCGATTAATATTCGTAATTCGAAAGTAACTTGGTATTCGATATCACACAACCCTGCATACCGTTGTTCTGCAAATTGAGAGAATCGTATCCTCCCTAAGAATTATGAACTATGATATAAAGTATAGATACGTACACTCAAGAAAAAAAAATCTAATAAAGTTCCGTATGCACAGTATGCAGTACGCAGTTTGACAGATGTCAAAATTTATAAACTTGAGAACAACTGAAGAATGAGGCTAGAGCTCTGTCAACCTTAACGCCTCAATTTCACTAACAAAGGGACATGCATGACTATGTGCAATTTCTTCTTTCATCTTTATTTTGGTCGTGGGATTGAACCACCCATAATTACTTTATCTATTCAATTAAATAAAATTGAAGTGTCCATTTGTAATTCCAAAATTACACCTATTGACTCATACATATATGAAAGTATGCACCGTCTGTCTGTCTGTCTGTTTGTTCCGGCTTATCCCGGATACGGCTGGACAGATTTTAACTGGACTTTCATTGTCCGATAGCTAATATTACAAGAAGTAACTTGGGCTACTATTAATTAAAAACAAATATTAGGGTGCCGTGGTGGCCTAGAGGTTTGAAGTTCGAATCCCAGCGGGGCCTGTACCAATGAGTTTTTCTAAAAAACTTATGTACAGTGATTTCACACCATGTGCTTTACGGTGAAAGAAAACATCGTGAAGAAACCTGCATATTTCTGAGAAGTCATTCATAGACGTATGTAAGGTGTCTGAGACGGCGATGGACTCACCATCTGTCACGTTAGCACTTAATCATCTTCGGCGAAAAGTGGGTGTTGTGATTACAACACCTCTGCCTACCTCTTTGGGGAAGACAGGCGTGAGCATATGTATGTAAATATTAGGGTTCCGCGAGCGACCCATAAAATTTAATTCTACGCGTGTGAAACAAGTTAACAATAAAAATAAATTAAGTACGCTTCCCTGGTGTATCAGACACGTAACCAAGATCAAGCATAACATCCTTTTGATAACTTATACTGGAACCAATGTCCGCGTCAGACGATTTTTCACCACTTCCATCACCCATATTTTTTTGTTGATTTTCTACAAATCTCTCCGAGCCCTGTTCATCATCAATACATACTTCTGTTTTTGGAACCAACATTAAATGTTCGTTTACCCTGGTACCAATTCTTCTCTTATAATCATCTATTGAAATCTTCTTCATAGACTTCCTAAAATTCGCCGTATCTCTATCCAGATTTGTTATTTTCTCAACCAAACTATGATTTTTGTTCTGAAATGAGTCGAGTCTAAGACTAAAATCTTTTATAGTTGTTTCGATACGATTTTTGATATCAGTATTAACTCTTGACAGTAAATTTTGATAGGTGGGTATGGGCAAAATTGGGGGAGAATATCCTTTCTCACGTAATTTTAAAGTTGTGAGATGTCTTTGCTTTTGCTTCGGAGATGGCGTGTTAGGTTTTGTTCTCTTTGCACTAGGCTCTTTTTCAGAACTCCATGGATTCAGGACTTCAGAACTCGCATTAGTTTTGTCTGTGACGTACGGTCTTTTCAAATAATTTGACGGCCTCGCTTCAATTATTATTCTGTCTAATTCTTCAAGCATTTCGTCCTTAGTGTTGGCAGGTTTGTCAGTTTCCAAATATTTTTGTGTATTACCTTGCAGTCGATTAACAACATTCTTCACACTTTCTGATGGCGGTTTCACTGTTGTATCTCTTTCTGCGTTAGGCAGTGTGATGACAGATGGAGGAATATTAATCTTCTTGATAACGCCGCTTGTATTCCTCCCAATAATCGAACCATTAGAAGCTGGACCAGTTGGTAGATGCGGGTTAAAACTATGATTATAATTCCAAAATCGTTCCTCGTTACTACCTCTATTTCCTACCATTTGGGTATAACCATTGTAGTTGATATGATATTGAGGATACATAGTTTGGTTCACATTTTGGCCATCGGGAGCATAATGGCGGTGTAATGGTTGCTGTCCAGTGTATCCCAACATATTCTTAAGAATAGGATTACTACCAACTGCATATTGCGGTAGCGGAGGAAATTTGATAAGGGGGGATTTTCTTGGCCTTATTATAATTTGAGACGCTTGCGTGTTAATAACTGGTATATTATACCTATCATTATTATTCTTCATAATATGTGTATTCATATTCTGTCTGTAAAATTCATTGTTTATCTGAATACTTTGATAAAGCGGCTTAGAATTATTTGTAGACATATTACTGCAGGAAATTTCATTATTGATGGTAGGATATACTCTGATTGTATTATTTACGTTATCCGAAGCAGTTGCAGGAGTATAGTGAATCGTACTTTGACCAAAAATTTCGGCATTTTGCGCTGGTTTAACATTGTTACCAACAGTGTCAGTTTTCGGTTTTGAAACAGCTTGTACTGTATGCTCTCTGTCTGTGGATTCATTATATTTCACGTTATAAGATATGTTCACAGCAGAGTTATCTTTCAACTCACTATTAGGAACTATTTTAATTTGACAAAACTGATTTATCATTCTTCTATCAGAAACATGTTCATGGTTTACTTGATTTTGACAATTATTCTCGGATCTTCCATCCAACTGTGAGGTTATAGAAGCAATCTGTTGACACATTTGAATTGGTTTCTTAGGTAATGTAGTACATTGTAGTATTGGTGACTTCCTTTCGGGTGATTCCATTACAGGTACTTCGACTAAGTTATCATCACTGATCACTTTGCTTGTTTCTTGGCAGTTTACACTTGCTTCGTTGAAATTTGATATTTTCTCAATTTGCGGAATAGCCTTTTGATCTAAAACCATATTTTTAGGAAAACTGCTTGAAATCATGTTGTCCATTAAATTTAAGTCAGAATCAGTTGTCACACATTGTTTTGGGAGTAATTTCTGTGATATATTTAACTCTACACTTCTGTTGCCTATATTATGTTCATTTTGCTGGTGATTATTGTAGTTGGTGATTTTCATGTTGTTTAAAGCCACATTTTCAGTGATTGTTACATCAGGATTCGGCATAGTTTGTTGAGAAAATGTCATGGGGATACTGTTTCGATTTATATTTTGACTGATGATTGTATTTTGTGTTGTGTCCGAAAAAATATAGTGATTTGGCATTTGTTCTTTCTTACTTGCATTACTTCCGTATTTTCCTCTGTGATTGGACGTTTCTAATTGAACTATATTCCGCAGCACACTTTCTAGATTATTCGTCTTATTTACAAAATTTAATGCAATTGTGTCATTTGCAATCTTCTCAGGGTGTGTTGACTTTTTAGCATGTGTTAAAGTCATATTTTTCCAACCTTCATTGTCTAGGATACTAGCATTCTTAGGTACGCTATCTTTCTTAATTTTAGCCGCAGATGCCTTTGACTTTTTTTGTCTCTTGATGTTTTCACTACGGTGAAAAGAATTTTTTATCACTTCAGCGAGATATAAATTGGCATATTCGTCCTGTAGTAATGTAGATCCATGGATACCTACAGACTCAGCGTGGCTACTAGATTTTGTTTGATTATTTAAAGAAGTCACGTGGGCATATGTTGCCTCTTGTTGCAAACTTGATTTGTGACTTTGAGCCTTGGCATTTTTGGTTAGACTTTCAAAATGTCTAGTTGCATCTTTACGTTTCGCAAGTCGCCCACTTCGATCAGCTTCGCTTTTTTGTTGAACCAACGACTTGTCAGAAAAAGCAGTGTGCGTGTCTAAGTTAGTATTGTATTTTTCATGCCGCCCATTACTCATATAGGTATTTATAGCCTCTTGCTGCAAACTTGATTCGTGACTGTAAACCACGCTAATTTCGCTAGGACTTTCAAAATGTTTACCAGCCTCTTTAAATTTAGCAAACCTTATATTTCGATCATCTTCGCTTTTTTGCTGTATCATAGACTTTTCAGAAAAAGCTGAGTGAATCTCTAAACAGGCATTGTTTTTGTCAAGTCGCCTATGATTCTCGTTGGTATTTATTACCTGTTGTTGCGTACTTGATTTGTGTCTGTGAGGCACGCTGCTTTTGCTCGTACTTTCAAACTGTCTATTAGCATGTTTAATTTCAGTAACTTCGTTTTTTCGTTGACCCTTAGATTTTTCAATCATAAGTGGATGGCTCTCTAAACGGGAAGTCTTTTCTTCATGCCGCCTAAGGGATTTATTATTATCACTAGTGTCACTTGACTTGGCAGAATTTCCAATTTTCTCAAATTTCTTACTGCTATGTGCACTGGTATCGAGGCTGGGATTTTCTATTCTAAGAGATTTGTTCACATGTTTTTTCAATGGCTCCGGTTTTGATGTCGATTTTTGTGAAGAAGATACATGAGAGGAACTCACTTTAAATTCATTTCCATCGCGGTTAGAAGTGTTATTTATAATAGGTTTCTGCACTGACATATTTTGAATTGTATTATCAGCTTCACTACTAGGGGCTTGTTTTGAATGTTTCTCTTTCAATAGATGCTTCAATTCTTTAGTTTTCATTACTTTAGCTTTCTTCAAACTCAATATCTTATTCAAAAGTTCAACTGATACGTTCTTTAAGCTACATTTAGTATCAAACTGTCCGAACATCTTATTAACTTTAGTTTTATCTTCCTTGATAATTGCTTGCTTTTCCTCTGTTTTTTGTAAATCACGGTTTTGGGATGTTATTTCAACATCTTTTACTTCATCTACACTTTGTTCAGTATCGGCATTTATGCTTGAAGGAGCATCATTTGCCTTTTCCAGACTTGCATCCTCTTTCACATCATTCTGATCGCAGACATCATCTAGCGAACTATCGCTAACAATAACTCTTCGAGTAATTGTGAAACCTATCAGTCCCTTGTTTCTCTTAAAATCTACATTTTCAGGATCTTTTTGACGTAATGCTTTTATAATTTCTATATTACGTTTGTTATTTAAAATCTCACGTCTTTCTTCAGCTATATTCACAGTAATTACCTCAGGATCTAAAGCAGGTTCTAATTTAGGTTCTACAGTTAAATCTATAATATCTATACAATTATTATTATATAATTTATCTTTTATAGTATCTGCCTTTTTAAAATACCAAGGATGTTTGTAGTAGTCGACCAGCTGAACTCGAAGGGGCAGACACTCGTTCAGTTTTTCTATGTTGCTGGGTATGTTGAAGAAAGACAGCGGCAGCATGTAGCAACTCTTCAAGGAGAGTTTGTACTTCAAGTCATGGTGAAGAGGATTGCTTACTGGAGCGTTGTAGTAACTACCTGAAAAAATCAACACCGTAAATACTCCTGTCATGAAGATATCATGTATATTCGTGACATGATTACCATCATCCTTTCCTTACCCCAACAACAATCCTTAAACATATATATAAGCCCATGGACACAGTTCCAGTGCACAAAAGTCGACAGCACCTGTTCACAAGTATGACGAGAATGCCAGCCATCGCCCTCCTCAACCATTATAGAGGGAAGTGAGCGACCCGTCATCCTGACACCGCCGCAAGCAAAGGCATTTTTGCACTCGGAATAAAACCATGTTCATGACTTTTTAAATCCATCACATTAAGAGATGCAGCCACTTCTAAACTAAGAACTATCTTAATCTTTATTTTGTTATAAAGGGGGTTGTGTTTGTCTTAATCAAGCAACATCTATTAGCCTTTAAGGGCGCTTCAGTTTAATTTACTTTCCATCTTTAATCATCCTCATTACTAAAAAAAACTCATTTTGCAATAGCATCCTCAGCTTAATACTATTAATTAATCAAATTATGAATAGACTAGCACTTAATCTTTTTTCATATTATTTTGTAGATAAGTGGGCACGCACGGCTTCACATGTATAGGTTTCCGAGGTGTAATTTTTACCCACCGGAGTCGACAGTGTAGGTCGCCATTGGATGCTTTGCAGTATGATTTATAAGTAATAAAAAAATACCATTGAAATCACTGTAGTTGAACAGCCTTATTGGGTCATCGTCATATTCTTCGTCTTCCGTGTTCATGGTCACCGCTATCTGTAAACAAAACCAGATCATCATCATCATCTCCCTGGCCATATCCCATAGGTACACTGTTGGGGTCGGCACTTGATTCCACCCGATGTGGCTGATTACTTGATTTTTATACGAAGCGGCTGCCATCTGACCTTCGCAACCCCTTTGACGAGGAAAATCTGTGATCTGGGTTAAACCAGTTGTCAGACTGTTTTAGGCCTCCGACTGACCTTTAACGACTGCCAAAGATGATATTTAAATAACTATAAATATGTATAATATAATATATTTAAAATAAAAAACAGTCCGTTAGTCAGAAGTAACTTTTTAAAATGCTTTAAGAAAGCATTTTGCAAAGCTTTTCGTTATAAAAAAAAACAATATTAATTGTGTGGTGTAGACATCTTGAAATATTCACGTAAAACCATGATGACTATGTCGTTTTTGGAAATCAAAAAATAATTATTTCAAAATTGGACTCATCGTAACGCCACTCGCCGTGAAGCTACTCGGGGTAGAGGGAATTCATATTCATATTTATATATTTATTGCATTTGTGTTAGTTACATGTAATATACAAAATAATCTTACTTATAATAGTATGCTAAGTAATCTTACTTAAACCCTGTTAGGGCACAGCAACTACAAGCACTACAGGAATTATTAAAGTATTCCTCTATCTTAAATTTATTTCTATCATACATACATATGCTCACGCCTGTATTCCATGAAGGGGTAGGCAGAGGTGTTGTAATCACAACACCCAGTTTTCACCGAAGATGGTTAAGTGCCAACATGACAGATGGTGAGTCCATCGCCGTCTCAGACACTTTACTTACGTCATTGAATTACTTCTCAGAAATATGCAGGTTTCCTCACGATGTTTTCCTTCACCGTAAAGCACGTGGTGTGAAATCACTGTACATAAGTTTTTTTAGAAAAACTCATTGGTACAGGCCCCGCTGGGATTCGAACTTGCGTCGCTTGCGTAGCAGGCGACTGCTCAAACCTCAAGGCCACCACGCCTCCTTATTTCTAACATCTACCTGTATTAATATGTGTGTGTATTGAGATCCATTTATTCCTCTTGTATATTATTTACCTTACGCGAGTGAAACCGCGGGGCACATCTAGTTTTTCATAAAATCATTGGAACGCGTACTCACCAGTATCTTCTTTAAACAATGATCTTTTTTATAACTTATCTATTTATCTTTCCC
The DNA here is from genome assembly GCA_929442735.1 of Watsonalla binaria. Taxonomy (NCBI): domain Eukaryota; kingdom Metazoa; phylum Arthropoda; class Insecta; order Lepidoptera; family Drepanidae; genus Watsonalla; species Watsonalla binaria. The sequence continues at coordinate 9,651,728 of OV838932.1, forward strand.
TTTCAATTTAATACATTGTAGATAAATATGCATATTCGTCAAATTGAACGAAGCTATTGTTTGCGTTGACATCATTATCAATCGTATTTTATTTTGCTAACATTCGAAATTCAAAAAGTTTCTGCAAACCAGCCATTTGTGAACTTTTAAATTGGAAAGAGGCATTCTTAAACCACAATAATATAAAAATAATATAATAGTACGTATACATAATTTACAGCCTTTGAATACATTTTAATACGCAGACTTCTAAATGAAGAAATAATATGAACAAGATACCTGGCTCAGTTTCTTGCCAGATCTTCTCAGAAGGTTAGTTTCTGAACCACTGCGCGATGGTAATTTTATCATAAGAAAATAAATCAAGAGCCTTGGTGACCTTGTGGTTTGAGCAGTCGCCTGTTACACAAGCGACGCAACTTTGAATCCCAGCGAACCAGTGAGCTAAACTTATGTACAGTGATTTCACACCACGTGCTTTAGGGTGAAGGAAAACATAGAGCTTGAGACGGCGATAGACTCACTATCTGTCACGTTAGCACTTAATCATCTTCGGTGAAAAGTGGGTGTTGTTATTACAACACCTCTGCCTACCCCTTCGGGGAATACAGGCGTGAGCATTTGTATGTATGTATTTTTACAAATTTGAGTAACCTAATAACACTTTGCCTGACCCGGGGATCGAACAGGAGCGTCCATAAGCCAGCGAGGCAGTATGAATCAAATCAAATCAAATCATACATACATAGATATGCTCACGCCTGTATTCCATGGGGGTAGGCAGAGACCACCGTTTGCCACATGCTACGATCCTTACATACTTCTTTCGCTTCATCCACATTCATGCATCTCTTCACACACTTTCTTCGGTTACGAGTGCTCCGAATTTGACCTTTCTGAAAAATACTATTATTATTAATCAAATCAATTTATTATTAATATAAGTACATGACATGTCATATCGCCATCTAATCCCAAACTAAGCAAAGCTTGTACTATGGGTACCAGATAACGGTATAACAATAATACATTATATATACCTTAAAGACTAACATACATGAAGCCGTGGTGGCCTTGGGGTTAGAGCAGTCGCCTGCTACGCAAGCGACGCAAGTTCGAATCCCAGCGGGCCCTGTACCAATGAGTTTTTCTAAAAAAACTTATGTGCAGTTATTTCACACCACGTGCTTTACGGTGAAGGAAAACATCGTGAGGAAACCTGCATATGTCTGAGTAGTAATTTAAAGACGTATACTGAGACGGCGATGGACTCACCCTCTGTCACGTTGGCACTTGATAATATTCGGTGAAATGTGGGTGTTGTTACAACACCTCTGCTTACCCCTCCGGGGACCCTTCTGGGATGGCGTGACCATATTTTTTTATTTTACTAACATACATGTATCCTGAATCCTGAATTCCTGTTTTGGAATGTATGAAATAGAACTATTCCTTACATCCACACCAAACCAGTAGGTCGAGCATGAAATCTTTTATCTAAACGCCGTATTCACCGCACAGATTGTAATTACGATAGTAAATCTCTTGCGAGTGACGTGAATACTTCGTGAATAGGACTAAAAAGCCCAGTGTAAAAACCTCTTTTGACATTATGCCTTTGAAAATGGCCTGCTTGTTTTTTTTTAATTGCGTTGCGATTTGAAATTCAAACTCTATAAATTTTGACTGGTTTTAGTGCAAGTTATGAAATGAACCTTTGACAAATCTATACTTATATTATAAAGAGGAAAGATTCGTATGTAAGTATGTTTGTTGTTTTAATATTTATTTATTATGTTTACCTTTTCGAAGGGTATGTTTAACCTATTTGAAAAACAAGAGGATGTTGTCAATTCGACTGTTTCTAGGTCTACCCTTAATAGCTTAAAATTCCGCTTTTATTTGAAATCCTTTTTCAGTTTTCATATTCATATATTTATTGCAAGTTAGCAAGAAACTGAAATTTTGACATAATAGAAAAAACTTGACGCTTTCTCATAAAAAAACATGTTGAAAAAATAACAGGAAAAAAGTACCAGTGCCATTTCAACTCGAACTGGGTAATTTCGTTCTCCCGTCTGAACTATTGTAACTTGACAGCTATGTCCACGAAATTTACCTTCGTATTATAATGATATTGTAGCAATTTTTCATTGCTCGAAAACATGGTTAATACGATGTTTTCTGAAGATGAAGATAGATCAATTATATGCCCCTGAAATCCCCAACACAAAAAAAAATCTGGAAAATCGTTGGAGCCGTTTCCGAGATTCGGATTCGATATATATATATAAGAAGAAGTGCTCGTTTAAAGGTATAACATGTGAGCAGTGACAAACTTTGTGAACAATTTGACATTTAACACAAAAAATGAAACAGAATACATACCTACAGCTCCTAATAAATAAAATCACACAGATAACCCACAATTTTTACGATAACTTCATCGAGTCAACTCTATGCAAATACATATTGTTTTTTTTTTAGTTCCACAGCATACTTCGTTGACTTGTAGATCTGAACTAAACACAATCGGACCTCTGACTCCACTCAAGTCCTTATCTAAATCGTATGCATTCTATGCGAAAACTTAATTAAGGTAAAGTCACCAGTCATGGACAGTACAAGCAAAATTTTTTCATATTTTCTCTGTAATTTATTTATTCAACATACATTCTTAAGGATTTGGGGGTAAATTAAGAGCACTTTTCTTAATCAGGATTTAATATTTAATTTCAGTTTAGTACTTAGTACAATGAAATAATGTTAATAAACAACACTCCTACTTAGACACCATTAATGGACAGTCAAAATCCAGTGTTGTGTTTTAGGGCTAAAATGATAATTTATAGTATGGGTTATATTATAAAATTGATGCATTTCTATGGATAAATCATTAAATAATATTAATTTCAACAACGATGATACACCAGACACAAAATAAGGTGATAAGTGTACCTACTTGCATCGCAATTCTAGTAAGATACAATCAATCTAGAGAGAATAATAATAGGTTCCCGACACCAAATAACACCGCGAAACTAACAACCGTTTTGGCCGCAATCAAAATGGGTGTCGGTTCTTTAGCTTACAAACTTTACGGGCGAAGAAAAATCTCTTAAGGTTTTTAAAATGAACATTTTCGCGGTTTCACCGCGTAGATTTAATTTATTCCCGCGGTACCCCAAATATCCTGTTTAATAAAAGTAGCCTAAGTTACTCCTTGTAAAATTAGCTATCTGCCCGTGAAATTCCCGTTAAAATCGGTCCGGTCGGACATTACCCGGAACAAACAGACATTTTCAATTGAACCTTATCGTCTATGTATTATGTAACAATTTCCTATGATTGTAACCAACACTCGTCGTCGAGTTGGACGCTGAGAATCTTTAGTGAATAACGCGGCTGAACTAGAGTTAGCACCACTGGGTCAAACAGTGTCAAATTCCAAACAACGATTTCCTGTTAATCACCTACTGACGTATGCAAAGTATCGTGTTCTTTATGATGTTAATGTGTAGAAGTGTATGTAAAGTATATATGCTCACGCCTGTATTCCCCGAAGTTGTAAGCAGAGGTGTTGTAATAACATCACACATTTTTCACCAAAGATGATTAATTGCCAACGTGACGGAGGCTTAGTCGCCGTCTCAGGCACTATGCACACGTCATTACTTCTCAGAATTATTCAGGTTTCCTCACGATGTTTTCCTTCACCGTAAAGCACGTGGTGTGAAATCACTGCATAACTAATTAACTAATTTAGAAAAATTTATTTGTACATGCCCCACTGGGATTCGGACTTACGTCGCTGGCGTAACAGGCGACTACTCAAATCCCACGGCCTCCTCGCATTCAAAGTATGCAAAGTAAATAATTAAATGATTTTCGGACATTATCACGCAGCGCCATCGCCACCTAAGAAAAACTGTACTATGGGTACCAGATATAATACTTGCTTATTTTTTTTTCAGAATTCGAAATGTTTTTAAGTAAATGTATCCTATGTTTGTAACATCAGCTATTTGCCAGTGAAAGACTCGTTAATATTGGTCCAACTGTTTGAAAAATTAGCCGGAACAAACAGACAGACAAGAGGAGAGAAAAGATTTGTGTATAGTTGAAGGTTGTATACTCTCATATTCATTTAGTGACACTACAATATTATTTATATCTATAGATAAGGTATGATTCCTACCTAGGAATGGAGTCGCTGTGATAGCAATATTTGACATCATATTGACCCCAGCGTCTTCAATATTTATAAAATAACATGCGAGTTATATTAAAAATCACTTACCAAAAAACGACAGACGAAACTCGACACGCCTGTATCGCCGTATGTTGTTTTGTAATGGCAATTTGAAGCACGGTCAATAAGGAGTCAACAGTTCAATCACCGACTATGACTACGACTAAGAAATTTGTTTTGAAGTTTGAAGCGCAATATTTCATGCATGCATATCAATTACAGCTCTATACAATTTCGCTGTCTCGGCAAATACCTTATGTGGGGCGAGTCGGTGTAATGCATAGCTTACACATTCACAACTAGTATGTCAAATATACTTATTTATATAAAAAATTATATGCTCCCACCCCAGAGGGAGGAGCTCGTGGCACAGTTGCTATTGCGCATATCATTCGATCAGTAATTGGATGGGTGACCGCCCGAGTTCCCTCCGTGCCTCAGAGAGCACGTTAAGCCGTCGGTCCCGGTTGCCAATTTATCATCTTTGGCAGTCGTTACAGGTCAGTCGGACGCCTAAAATAGTCTGACAACTGGTTTAACCAAGATCGCAGATTTTCCTCGTTAAAGGGGTAGCGAAAGTCAGATGGCAGTCGCTTCTTTAAAAATCAAGTGATCAGCCACATCGGGTTGAGACAAGTGCCGACCCCAACAGTGTATGGGATAAGGCCAGAGAGATGATGATGCCACCCCAGAAGGGTCCCCCGAAAGGGTAAGCAGAGGTGTTGTAACTACAACACTCACATTTCACCTAAGATGATTAAGTGCTAACGTGGCAGAGAGTGAGTCCATCGCTGACTCAGACACTATGTATACATACGAATTTGAATGACTTCTCCGACATATGCAGGTTTTCTCACGATGTTTCCTTCACCGTGAAATTACTGCAGTAAAGATTTTATAAAATATCATTGGTTGAAGCCAAAAAGGTTCTTGAAGGGGTAGGCAGAAGTTAGAAAACACAACCGGAACTGCTTGCTTGATTACTCTTTATAATCTTAACAAAAGCTTAGGAAAAATATAGGTGCAACAATGCAAAGGGGTCAGGACCTACTGAGCCCCCAATAGTCGTCCCTTAGAATAACAGTTGTAAATTACTCCCCTATATAGGTCCCCCGGGAGGAGAAGAGTCTATTAATGATATATTGTAAGGTAGTCGAACATTGAAGCTACCTCTTCAAACTTCTTACGTCCTAGTACTTTATATGGAACAGGGGACGAATGGAAACCTCAAAAGTTTAAGGGAATGAGTTGACACAAGGTGTGAATTTCAGTAGATAAGTGGGTCCTGTGGAAAGGGGGAACATAAATAATTAATTGAAAAACAATTTTTATTTACACAAAATTAAAGTTAGATTACATTTTTGCCGTTCAATATTGCCAGTAATATTATTATTTTGTTCAACATCATTTGCGCCTACTTATGATAATTATTATAAGATTTTTCCTGTAAATTGCTACTATATTTGGCATATGAAATATAACTTAAATATGTACTAAGCAACTATTCACAATTTCGCTGAGAACAACATTACTGACGCATCCCTAAAGTAAATTAAGGCCAACTCCACCATCATTTAAGCTAAACTAATGCTAGATCAATGGTTATCTTGACATAATCTATTCAAGAACTCCGTACTCGTAGTTGATTTTAGCTCGAATCCAAGTTTATTTGGTGCATTCCAGCTTTAGTGAGTACTCACCATCTAATTATACAAATAAGGTGTGAATCTATTCATCAAAAGCTAGGGCTGTCACACACTCAATAGTTATAGAGCAAATTAATTTGAAATATTGGAAAATACAAATAGCTCTTATATTTACAACAACAACTGGAAAGGATAATTTATGTTTAATTAGCTGTGCCCTTTGCCGTGCTGCGATTTTACCCGAGTAGAGTTAATTTCATGGGTCAACTCTAATGTTTTTTAATAAAAGTATAGCCTATGTTACTCCTTGTGACACTAGCTATCTGCCAGTGAAAGTCCCGTTCAAATCGGTCTAGTCGTTTCGGAGATTAGCCGGAACAAACAAAGAGACAGACACAGATGAACAGAAACAGAAAAATTAAAAATAAATGTTTTTTATGTCTGTACAGTTTATAGTTTCATATGCATTTAGTGTAAAGCTGTTATTTTGTAATTACAAACAGACAATTCAACTTTATTTATGTATAGCTTAATTCTTTATACAATTTTATCTAAAAACGTACGATACATCCAACACATATGGACACTTGTATCTATGTTACTAAAGCTTACATTAAGGTTTGGTGCAAACGAGCAACCACAGCCACCGCGACCAGCGAGAAGCTGTTCACACTTTTTCAAGCTTCTATTTCTCTTTTATTTAAGAGTTTTTAGTATATTATTTATTAGTATAGGTATATATAATTTTTTCATGTAAAAATGGATGCTGATAAGCAATAATGTGTCAACCCACAAAAAGTCAAATTCAAAGGTTTTGATATATTTTGATAATGCATCACGGATTTAACATTCTAAAAAAGTGTTTCAAGTCATCTGAAACATAAAAGTACGTAAAAAATGGATTTATGTCATAAAACAAATCTTAAATCACGTATACAATCATCTTAAGACGCCATTTTCTCAAAACCAAGTTTATGCGGGTTGACACATTATTGCTTATCTGCATCCAAATAATATTCACATGATTTTTTTTCTTTAAATTAACACCTGCCATGCTGTCTCTGTCACCCTAAGGTTGACTGGTAGAGAATGCCTATGGCATTAAGTCCGCCCGTGCATGTAATATAATGCAGGAAGTTTTGAAATAAATACAAATACATGTGGCCGGTGGCGGCCACTCGCTACGCGTGAAAATCCGTGTGTGCTTGTCGCTAGCCACGTTTATAAAGCCATAAACATGACCGTCTAATAATTAACAATTATTTCAACCTATGAATGCAAATAAATGTAACACTTGTGTCACTCGGGCTTTATAAAGAAATTAGCTGTGCCCTGCGGTTTCATCCGCGTACATTTAATTAAATGCCCACGGAACCCTAAACGTTTTTTTTTAATAAGTAGTAAGTAAAGTAGGTTACTCATTGTAACAATAGCTGTCTGCCAGTGAAACTCCCGTTAAAATCGGTCCAGGCGTGTCAGAGATTACCCGGAACAAATATAGATGTATCGATATAGATAAATCCCTATGCTAACACAAAGCGATGCACTCTTACTTCTCCCCACCATGGAGTACTGGCGACCTTAAGCACCGCACACAGCACTACTTAGCTGCGATCTTCTGTAAGGTAGAAAGACAGTCTCCGGTCGGGCAGCTCCTAATTTCGAACGGGAGACCCCGTTATGCGCTACCTCTCTTAAATCGGCTGTGGTTTGTGGTCCGTTTGGGCCAGTCCTAAATCAAAATACAGTGTCATAATAGCGTAATCTTGACTAGTGAGTCAGCGGGGTGCAGTGTGAGCGGCGAGCGGGGGTCGGGGGCGAAGGGCTCGGCGCGGGGCTCGGCGAACATGCTCGACGCTGGCTCCAGCCTCACGTGCCTTAGTAAACGTACTAGGCAACACTTCATCTGGATTAGGGCGAATCTTTTACCTATAAAACACAAATTGATATTAGCGTATGAACTCCATCTAGTAGTTTTTTGTAAGAAATTCATGTCTCGAGCGTAACAATGTATATAATATTACGAACAAATATTATGGTTTGTAAGTAGCATCATTTCTAAAATGGTGTTTGCTGTCTCTCACTCTTTCTCTATCTGTCATCATCTCCCTGGCCTTATCCCATACATTGTTGGGGTCGGCACTTGATTCAACCCGATGTGGCTGATCACCTGATTTTTATACGAAGCGACTGCCATCTGACCTTCGCAACCCCGTTTACGGGAAAAATCTGTAATCTGGGATAAACCAGTTGTCAGAATATTTTAGGCCTCCAACTGACCTGTAACGATTGCCAAAGATGATAAATTGGCAACCGGGACCGACGGCTTAACGTGTTCTCCGAGGCACGGAGGGAACTCGGGCGGTCACCCATCCAATTACTGGCTAGGGCTAGGGTTGCTTAACTTCGCTGATCGAATGATATGCGCAATAGCAACTGTGCCACGAGCTCCTCCACGAGCGTAACAATATAATATCATGAACAAATTTCAAGGTTTGAAAGTAGCATCATTTCTAGAATGGTGTTTGCTGTCTCTCTTTTTCTCTATCTGTGTCTTAGCTTAATAGTTTGTTTAATCTTGGAAGACTCTTTTAACCATCATGCTAATTTTAAATGTCGTGTCAACCCTACGGTGATTTGGTTAATTCGCATTTCCTAAGGGTCCTTACCCATAGGGTATGGAACATCGAGGGTTCCGTAACACGCTGTTGCATAAGCTGCTGCTAAATAACAAAGGGCAAACTATTTAATCGTACTTTTTAAAACTAAACAACAGTCCACATTTTTATATAATGACATTTATACTAATATTAAAAAATGGAAAGTTTTGTATGTTTGTAACGAATTGGCTCAAATAGTGCTGGTTCGATTTGAAAAATTCTTTCAGCGATGGATAGCTACATTATCACCGAGATATATAGGCTATATTTTATTCCCGTACTCCCACGGGAACGGGAACTACGCGGGTGAAATCGCGTGACGTCCGTTACTAACTAAATAAATTACGAAACAGGTGCTTACTCTCGGTTGCAACAAACCGTCTCGCGTCGTAATATCGACTTACCGTGTTATGCATTCTCAGAATAATGTCGTCAGACCTTGGAGGTCGGTAAGCATAGTGTGGGAAAGCAAATTGATTGCAACATGTCGCGCCCGCAGAACATAAGGCTCAATTCAAAAATATATATTTTTTTGAAATCGCAATCGGCAAATTTGAATTTATTACTTAAGCAGTATTTTACCAGTTATGAAAACAATTTATTCTATATTTTGAAAGTATAGTTTATTTCAAAATATGTCTTAATATTTTCGTAATTTTTTGAGTTGAGCCCCTTTGGTTCTGAGGGCGCGATGTATTTATATTGACTTTAGTCGGGATTCTATTACACAACTTTTTCTTCAATTATTATATAACGTAACTAATTTTATTGGTAGCCTTATATCGCGTAAAACTGAAATATAGTCCTAGCCTTCGTTACTGCTTGTAACCCCAGCTATCCGCCAGTTAAAGTCCCGTTAAAATCAGTTCAGCAGCTTCAGAGCAAATCTGGATTTTTTTTTAAAAAGGACAGGCAGACCGAAAATATTTAAAAGTTGATTTTATATCAGTGCCGTTTATAAACTCATTATGAATTTTGTTAAAAGCTGCTAATTTGAGATCATAAAAGGAGTTACGAAGGTCAGATGAAAATCGCTTCGCATACAAATCAGGTGATCGGCCACATCGGTTAAATCAAATGCCGACCACAACAATGTATCGAATAAGGCCAGGGAGATAATGATGACCCTAAATAGTAAACAGACATACTAGGTCTAAATCACAAACGATATATATTAAAATGATTTCAAAATTTCCACCTGTCACGTTCTTTACCTTCTTTATCTTCCTTTTTTCCACGTATTTACCCCTTCGTTGCAAATAAATTAGGTTCAAAGGCTTACCGATGCAGTACCGAGGCCCATCTCCAAAGGGCATATAAACTCCAGGCGGAGGTGCAGGCCGGCCTTCCGCCCAACGCTCCGGATTGAATTCCAGCGGGCGGTCGAAGAACTGTAAAAAACATACATATTATACACCTGCGAATGATAAACAAAAAAATAATTAAAATATACATACATACATATGCCCACGCCTGTATTCCCCGAAGGGGTAGGCAGAGGTGTTGTTATCACAACACCCACTTTTCACCGAATTTGATTAAATGCCAACGTGACAGATGGTGAGTCTATCACCGTCTCAGGCACTATACATACGTTTTTGAAATACTTCTCAGAAGTATGCAGGTTTCCTCACGATGTTTTCCTTCACCGTAAAGCACGTGGTGTGAAACTGTACATAAGTTTTTTAGTAAAACTCATTGGTACGGGCCCCGCTGGGATTCGAATTTGCGTAGCAGGCGATTGCTCAAACCCCGAGGCCACCACGGTTCTTATATATATAGCCTATATTAATCAGTGATAATGTAGCATTCAAATGGTGAAAGAATTTTTGAAATCGTTCCAGAACTTTTTGAGCCAATTCGTTACAAACATACATACATACAAATCTTTCCTCTTTATATAGTATAAATTTGTACAAAATTGGTAAATAAAATTAGATACGTCTATCTATAGACAGTCAGTCAGGACTTTTTGAATTTTATATATATATATATATATATAGATTAATAGTAAAGTTCACCTGTTCGTCCCTCTGGATCCCTAAAGTAGGGAAGAGGACAATGGTCCCCTTCTCGACCAAAACGTCACTTCCCGGGATGGTGTAATCCTTGGTGCACATGCGCTGGATGCTCGGGAACGGTGGATACAGCCGCAACGTCTCTGAGAAATGCAATTATGGCATTTAGTGTGATACATTTAAATTTCAAAGTGGATTGACAACTATTCAGGCTGGAACGGAGTGGTAACCAATGAATAGAAATTCAGCTTCAATTGAATTCATTGCTAGTACTTTATTTATGAAAAAGTAATTCATTTACTCCATTTAAACCCTGGTTAGGTACTTTTGAACGTCGAAGAATTGACCACCGGTTTGGTAAGTAGCTTTCTGAAAAAAACCGGTAAGAATGTCAGCTGGCAGCATGTAAACTTCATTATAGCTAGCTGTGCCCGGCAAACGTTGTATTGTCATATATTTTTTGGGGTGGTCACCCTTATCATTTAGGGGTATGAAAAATAGATGTTGGCCGATTCTCAGACCTACCCGATCTGCACACAAAATTTCATATAAATCGGTCCAGCCGTTGCGGAGGAATACGGTAACTAACATTGTGACATGGAAATTTTACATATTAGATAATTATTAATAACACAAAATACATTATATATACGTATATTATGTATATTAGGATATGTATACAAATCAAGTGATCAGCCACATCGGGTTGAATCAAGTGCCGACCCCAACAGTGTATTGGATAAGACCAGGGAGATGATGATGTATATTAGGAGTTCAAAATTACGAGGGTTATTACCATTATTAAGATTAGCATAATTTTCTTATTACCGGTCACCTGTCAGAAGTGTGTCAAATGGGTCACAGTCTAAATTCAAACCATCATTGAAGTTTATTAAGAGTAGCAATGATAAACCAAGTGACCTTGAATCACCATCTCCATATAAGTTAGTTCCTGTAGGACTTCGTAATTGAACACCTCGCCGTGTTTCTCCATGACTTCATTGATCTCCATCCTCAGTTTGTCCTGGACTAGGGGGTTAGCTGCCAATTCCAGGAAGAGAAACGCCAGTGTCGATGACGTCGTTTCGAACCCACCCAGAAATATTATGAATGCATTCGCTGATATCACCATGTCGGCTGAAAAAGACGCAAAATAAAATAAGGAAATGTGTTCACGGCATCCCAGAAGGGTTACCGAAGGGGCAAGCAGATTTGTTGAATAAGAGCACCAACTATTCACCGAAAAAGATTGAGTGCTCGTGGTGTGAAATAACTGCACTCTAGAAAAATTCTAGAAAAAACTCCGGGGAGAGTTTGGATATATCAACCAAAATCAACATCATGGTCATCTCCAGCTACGCATTTAGTTATAAGTAGATGTCCTAGATTTTTAATTATGTTAACATTTATCGACATTTGTGCATTGGAACATTGTCCATGCTTATATTGAGCTTACGTTTTTTAAATGATTTATTTTGTATTCTTTAAATTGTATAATATTTTTTAAAAGAGTAATCACTGAGTTTCTTGCCAGGTTATTCTCAGTAAAAGCAACCTTCCGAACCTGGCGGTAGCATGTATAATCCTATGTAATCGTGTCATTCTGACGATTTGAAAGTACTTTGTAAAAAGTCTAATCTAATAAAGATAATTTTGACTTTTGAACAGATGGCGCCGGACGGCACCTAAACCGCAATACAACGGAAGGAAAAATTCGACGCATCAGGTAGCATCACGAGTAGCTTCCTTAAACCGTGCAGTTACAACTACACGGTTTGCAGAGATTCGAGTTCGAGAGGGTTCGAGTCCCGCCTCGAGTTCGTATTTTCCTTGACCATTTTTAAGAAAATAGAATTTAAACATGTGTGTTTAAAATGAATTATGAAAGTGAAAAACTCATTGGTACAGGCCGCTGGGAATCGAACTTGCGTCCCCTGCCAACCAAGCACGAAGCGAAGCAGCAGTTACAAATATTTGATGCGAATTGTCCAATAGGCGTCTAAACTCCAAGCATTACTTGTATAAGTAACTGAACAATTCTTCGTTAGTTTCAAGTCAAAATCCTTTCCTTGGACAAGCAATTCTAATGAAAGAATTCCCTTCTTCCTACCTAATTCAGCAAAATCAATCAGTTCAGCGAGTCCGCTGATCGGTTCAGTCAGTGATATATAAAAAGTAGACGGACTGATCTTATTTTTCTATAAGATAAGCCGACGTCAGTCGGATGATCACATTTTCTTTCATCTGTTAATACTCCCTTGACAACTGACGGTTTTCTAATATTAGCTAGCTTCTGCCCGCGACTTCGTCTGCTTGAAATAGTTACTTTGGGCTAACGCTAACTTTAATCCGTGATTGATCTTAGTGTGATAGCGTTCCTCGATAAAAAGCTAATCTAAACATTGAAATATTTTTTTCAAATTGGCCTTCCATTCTGGATTAGCGCGTTCAAGCCAACACACGTACTCTTCGGTTTTACATATAAGCATAGATTTGGATTAGGTCCATATATTAGCTCTCAAACATGGACTACGCGTGTAGAGCTTGTTGAACACCACGTCATAATTAACAGTGGAATTCTTTGCAACTTTATGAATTACCTAACAAAACTATCATGACAATAAGAGGCCATGGTAGGGCTCGTAACTCGTGACGGCACCTATACTTGCAAGACGTAAGAATGACTTGATTATGCAGGATTATTAAATTTAGTGTAATATAATATTAATATTACGATTTTCTTATTACGACATTTAACGTAGTCTCGTTGTGTGACAGTGACAGATGTATACACGTAAAATACATATATCTCATAATAAGAGTAAAACTATCATGGCAATAAGAGGTCATGGTAAGGCCCCATGTGTATTTGGGAAGTGTGTTTGCAAGAGATGGTAAATGCGATAGTGATATTGAAAGGAGAGTGTCTGCGGGAAACAAGGTAAATGGTGCCCTGCACGCCGTGATGAGTGGCCAGTCAATAACAAAAAATGCGCGCCTGGCCATTCATAACGGGGTGCTAGTACCTACTCTGATGTATGGAAGTGAATGTTGGGTTTGGCAGAAGAAACATGAAAGTAGAGTGAATGCAGTGGAAATGCGGTCGTTACGAAGTATGTGTGGGGTCACCATTGTAGATCGTATGGAAAATAGTGTGATAAGAGACAGTTGCAAGTTGAAGAATGATGTGGTGACCAGAATTGAAAAAAGTATGTTGAGATTGTTTGGACATATCGAAAGGATGAGTGAAAGGCGATTAACGAAAGAAATTTATAGAGCGAATGTGACCGGTAGTGTCGGTAGAGGGCGTCCAAGGAACAACTACTATGACCAAATTAATAGTATTTTTCAGAAAGGTCAAATTCGGAGCACTCGTAACCGAAGAAAGTGTATGAAGAGATGCATGAATGTGGATGAAGCGAAAGAAGTATGTAAGGATCGTAGCATGTGGCAAACAGTGGTCTCTGCCTACCCCCATGGGATACAGGCGTGAGCATATGTATGTATGTATGTGGTAAGGCCCCAGTAGTTCCTGAGATCAGTGTAATCAAACAAACAAACTCTGTAGGTTTATAATTGGTAAGTAGTAGTACTAGTAGTAATAATATTATAAGTAAGGATACCGCCGAGAGCCGTGGTGGCCTCAGGGTTTGAGCAGTCGCCTGCTACGCAAGCGACGCTAGTTCGAATCCCAGCGGGGCCTGTACCAATAAGTTTTTCTAAAAAACTTATTTCACACCACGTGCTTTACGGTGAAGGAAAACATCGTGAGGAAACCTGCATATTTCTGAGAAGTAATTCAATGACGTATGTAAAGTGTCTGAGACGGCGATGGACTCACCATCTGTCACGTTGGCACTTAATCATCGTCGGTGAAAAGTGGGTGTTGTGATTACAACACCTACCCCTTCGGGGAATACAGGCGTGAGCATATGTATGTATGATACCGCTTCTAATTTATATCTGAAGTAATCGCATCGAGCTGGAAATGTAGAGGATAGTTCATCAATATTGTTAAGTGCCTTCACTTAGCTGGAACTAGTTATCCGCACTTCGCATCATTACTCACAGACATATTTCAATTTGCCTTGACCTCTGTACTTGATGACGCCACCCAGAATATTCTCAGTATTAGGGTTATTAATCTATACAGACACATAAAATTTAAGTGTCTGTTTGTAATTCCAAAATAACAGCTTTTCACTAAATGCATATGAAAGTATATACGGAACAGACATAATAAAATTAAATAATAAAAATGTCTGTCTGTCTGTTTGCGAAGGTCGGATGGCAGTTGCTTCGTATAAAAATCTAGTGATCAGCCACATCGGGTTGAACCAAGCTCCGACCCCAACAATAAGGGATGTTGAAATACTAAAAAAATGCAAGAAATCTAATTAATCGGTAATAGAACAACATTGTTATAAAAATAAGCCCAACACGTTTGCTTCACACTAATCTTTGTATTTAAGGTCGAATTGAGAAACCTCCTTTTTTTGAGCCAGTAAAAATAATTGAATCAGTAATTTTGTGGTCAAATAACTTCGACAAAGAGAATTACCTAAATTGCACCCATCTAAAGTCGCGCATTAATTCAGTTATCGTGAAAAGTTAAACGTTTTAAGGGGAAAAAGTTGGAATTAGTTCGTGACAACTTTCTTTACGGTACAGTTTTGTCGATATCTCTAAAGTACTCGAGTCGAATTATCTAAACGACTCGAGGTATTATAAAATATGCTCACGCCATCCCAGAAGGGTCCCCGATGGGGTAAGCAGAGGTGTTGTAACAACAACACCACACACTTCACCGAAAATGATTAGATGCGTGGCAGAGGGTGAGTCCATCGCCGTCTCAAGCACTATACATACGCCTTTCTCCTCAGGCATATGCAGGTTTCCTCACGATCGACACGAAATCACTGCAATTAAGTTTTTAGAAAAACTCAACAGACCCCGCTGGGATTCGAGCTTGCGTCGCTTACGTAGCAGACGACTGCTCTAACCCCGACGCCACCACGGCTGTTATATTAGGAATTATGTCTGATAGTAAAATGTGTATATATTTTCGATATTAGTGCCATACCAGGGACCAAACTCATTTCCATTTTTCTAAAATGAATTGACATAATTCCGTTTATCTATCATTGCCTTATAAAAAAATCTTTGGAGCTTCTTTTTTTACTGCACCTGGGCTAAAAAATTCTTAGCTTAAGAATAGCTGTCTCCTTTTACGATGTGGGCTTAAAAAGGGATGGAAAAAAAACTAAGTTTTGTAAATAGGGCGTTCATGAGGAAGTATACAGAGAAACAAAACGAACGGACACTATGCTACCAAGTGTTAAAAAAAAATACGGAACAATAGAACACCCAAAACACTTAATGATAAAAGAATCGGCATCTTTGTTAGGTTTGTGCAAATAATGGGTGTCGAAAAGGGATCGATTCTCTTCGATTATAAAAGCCAGCTGGAGGTGCTATGCGAGTAGCTACTGCAAAGGGGTGAACTACGATCGCTTAAGCAGCGCGTATTAACTTCTTAGCTTTTAATGTTTAACGTTGAACGTTTAATTTTACTGTATCAAAATGATACGTCGAAGTGCCGAAGTTCTTTATACGTTCTTCTTAAACCGATGATGGTAGGCCCCGTGTATACAGAAAATCCACTTTATAAAACTTACTGATCTCAACGTCTTCTCCGTCAGATTTCCCGTTGTTATTGTTGGTATCATCACCGCGCAGAGCCATCATCATATCTATGAAGTCGCCTCGCTTCTCTTGGATACCTGAAACCAGATATTTTGACGGTTACAATTATTATAACAATCGGTATTTTTTCAGAGGATTAACTAGCCTTTGTCGACCCAAAAGATAATCGCGTAGAAATATTAAGTAGATAATAACATAAATCTAAATATTCGTGTTAGACTTTTAGCCCTTAAGTTCAACAAGTTAAAAACCTATAGTAGGTGGTCTTTACTGAATAAATTGTTATAATTACACGCTTTATATTAGCTTCACCTGTATGTATGTATGTATGTATGTAACCGACCCCTTTGAGCTCGATTTGGTCCTACTTTGTACGATCAGATTTAATTAAAACTTTGCACACCTGTCAAAAGTCGATGACAATGCAATAATCCGATCGAAGCATCCGATTATCCTAATTAGATTCGCCAGGATTAATTAATTTCTTTCCGCATCCTTTGCATGCGAGTAAGAGAGATAGAGCTAGTGCGCGAACTACGCATGCGTGCAGTTCCACACTTACTGTTCCGACAAATCTAATATATATTATATATATATAGTTTAAAAAAATTTACTAAAAAATTAAAAATAAATAATAGTTTTAAAAAACTAAATAAACACGCTTTCATAAAAAATCCAACTAAAAATCAGAAAATAAATTTTAATAAATATGGATTAAGAATATTGTAAATTAGAAATGAATGTACATTTTTGTAAAAAAAGCGTGGGGTGCATAGTGTTAATAATTATAAACATTTTATTGACAGATAATGAGTAGAAGAATCATCACTTTGATAATATAATATCTTAAAAAGCGCGTTGAATACACCCCACGCTTTTTTACAAAAATGTACATTCATTTCTAATTTACAATATTCTTAATCCAAATTTATTAATTTTATTTTCTGATTTTTAGTTGGATTTTTTATGAAAGCGTGTTTTTTTAGTTTTTTTTCACACTATGTATAGATAAATTGTGTGTAATACAGATATGACAGCTCATGGAGAGAAATGGAAGAGAAAAACGCATTCCACGGATAACATGGGATAAGGAATGATTATTTTTATACATAGCTAGCGAATATTCAAAGCGTTACCTTCTTCCCTTGCCCTCAGTACAGTAGTCACAATGTTAGTAAAGAAGTCATGGGTCTTCTTGGGTATTATTCTCATGCGAAAGAATAATACGAAGGCGGGCCAGAATTGCCGCATGGTCCTGGAAAATACAAGGGAAATAATGAGTTTTTTTCCAACTACATCAAAAAGTCAAAAACCCTATTCACGTAATTAAACCAACTTAGTCGATGACAATGTTTTCGTATTCATTATCATCATCCTCCTGCCGTTTTCCCATGTTATTTGGGGTCGGCGCACTGTGTTCTTCTCTTCCATTTCTCTCTATCAGCCGTCATATCTGTATTTACTTATATTTTAGCCATATCATCTTTCACACAATCCATCCATCGTTTCTTAGGTCTTCCTTTCCTGAAAAAACGGAATAGCTCACGAAAACGTCCTAAGTCTAACTACGATTTCGAATCACATGAAAACCGCATTGGGGGAAGAGTTCCAAACAAAATAATTTGTATTCCCCAAGTTTGAATTAAGTCTCTATGAATAAAATCAAAACCTGTCCATGCGTATCGGAGATTACCCCGAAAATACAGACTAATACACTCAAAAAATGTTTTATAATGAGTTTTGCAGTTTACTTCAAACTTATTTCTTTAGTTGTCGGTGTATTTTTGCAACCCTCCAATCACAGAAATCTATTCAAAATGTCTTTGAGTTTACTCATTCAATTCCAACGAGGTAAACAAAATTCCAAGTCTGCATTTCTCAAGTCAGTACATAAATTGCAAGCCGCGATCGCCCAATCAATAACTCCAGATTAACTTACCAACAAGTTGGTCGGTAAGCTAACTTCAGCCTTTGTATTTGAAAACTAACTTATAAAATTAGTTTTATTGGGTAAAATTCAATTTTAACATCTAGAAGATTATTTATTAAGGGATGGTTAGAGTTTCTGAGGGTGGTTTTAATATTCTATATTTACGCACCGTGGAATTAAATTGCGCGTCTTAATGTTTTTTTTTTTGCCGCGGTATATCAACGTTCCCTCGGGAACCAATGAATACTAGCTGAAGCTTAAATATATGAGTTAACCGGGCACTAATCCAAAATCCGGACTGTTACTGAGAAATTACTGATAGAAAATTTCAGTAATATTGCAATTAATGCTAAATATTAACCAATTCCACTCTAACAAAGTAGCGAGGAAAGGCTATCTAAATAAATTCACAATACAGGTAGCTATCACGAAACATGAGCGCTCAGTGAAAATAGCCGGGGTAACTACGCATTATCTATAGCTACTTACTTTTCGAATATGTTATAAGCAGACATTTCGTAGAAGGCATGAAGGGCTACAGCAAAGGGATCCTTGTTATCGTCCATGACGTTGCTCTTGATGCCGAAAGCGCAGGGTACTATGGCGTCCGCCGTGTAGCCACCCACTAATGACTCCGAGTTCACTACTGTGTCCTTATGCCCCTGCTTTTTGGGAAGTCTCTCCACTCGAGTGAGGAACTCCTTCGCTGTGTTGTCGATGATCGGGAACATGCTTCTCAATTTATTCGGCCTGGAAGATTATTTTAGTAATGGTTGGGAAGATTAACGGTAGTAAAACGTAGTGCTATTTTCTATTTATAAATTAAATGTAACTCATGAGTATCGGTTGAGTTTGGATACGACATATAAAATAACGAGTAGCTCAGTTGGCAGAGTAACTGCACGGTTTGCAGATGTCGTGGGTTCGAGTCCCGCCTCGTGTTTGTATATTTCCTAGGCATTTTTATTAATTATTATCTATTTCCCACTGAATTCAGGGATTAGAACTAAAAGATAAATCATAATCGTCCTAGACAAATGGATTGTTAGCTCAGCACTCGCCTTACACTATTTGTCAGAGGCTTTTGATTTTGACATAATAACTGGCGGATTGCCTTGAATATTCAAGTGTCACCTGGAACCGATGACTTAACGACACCGAAACACGAAGGAAACTCGAGGGCTTGGCGTTGCTTAACTTCGCCGAACAATGTGCAATAGCATCTATGCCACGACTAATATATACACGCCGACCAGAAATTACTTGGAATATGATACCACTTACGAGAATATAGGTGATATCTTAGCTCGGAGTCGCTTCCACTCGTTCCCTCGAAGGAACAGGACTGACGCAGCCAAGGGGTCGACGTCCTTGTTGAAGAAGAACCCTCGGTCCACGAAATGATGGAAGTCATTGACACAGATGCGCTTTATCAACTCCGGGTCACAAACGACCAAAGTACGTTGGTAGAATTGATGCGTGCCTGGAAATTGGAATAGAATTTTCATTAAAGAAACTGACCAAATACGACAGACTTGGGGATCTTCAAGAAGAGTGTGGAGAGATTCTTAAAGGGTAGTCCACGGTAACCACTTTACATCAGGTGGGCCGTATGCTTGTAAACCACGCGCACCAAGAGTACCGTACAAATTTTATTGAGGTACAATCTTAACTTTGTCATTGGAAATTTGCTGTCTCATAGCAAAATCAGACAGCCGTAAGGTAATTCTTAAAAAGGGTAATGAAAAATACGAACACGATGCGGGATTCGAACCCACGACCTCTGCAAACCGTGCAGTTTTCTACGTTTCTTCACCCTTTTTAAGCATTTAGAATTCAAACGTGTATGTCATGAATAAAAACTCTAATATTTAGCCATAAGGGAAGTCGTTCAGGTTTACTGTTAACAAGTTTAAATATTGCGATTCCCTTCTTATGAAATCATGTTAACACATCAATCACTGGGAATGTATGTCATTGAATTGTTTTTTCTTTACATATATATCGAAAATTATGCGCTAACGTCACAGGCACCATAAAATACGTCTTAGAATTTCTTCTGAGACATACACAGGGATTCATCATGATGATCATGATGTTTCCCATAGTTGTAAGAGACGTGGTTTATAATGTACTGTACTTTTAGAAAAACTTATTGATAGACTACTGAGGTTTGAATTTGCGTCGCTTGTATTGCGTGCGACTACTTAAATTCGGCCATCAAATTTTAAAATAATGATAATGGAATAGAAAATTAACGAAGGATATGGATACTCGAGGAGGATGGACTTCCTGAAATACACAAAATTAAGGTGGAACTGTTTCCTGCTTCATGATGAATTACTATACTTTGATGTGATTCACTGTCGATGGCGTTCTATATTATGAAAAATGTTGGTTTGTTTGTAAGATTTTGCATAAGATCATGATGGTCCATTCAATAAAATCCCAGAGTTTGAGCCCTGAGTTACTACCGAATCATGTTGAGCACCATTGAGCTCAATTAATGCTTTCCATCAATGAACTTAACTAACTGACTCGCGTCGGCTTTGGTACTGAATAAAACACCAACGCGAATGAAACCTAATACGAACTCGATGTCGATCTCGATATTTAAATATTGTGTAGATAATCTTAATAGCGCGATCTAATTTTGACAAGCGCCATCAAGTGTAACCTGAGTGAACTAATATAATACATTTTAATTTGGTCGGTAACAAATCAAGAGCCATGGTGACTTAGGGTTTGAGCGGTCGCATGCTGCGCAAGCGACGCAAGTTCGAATCCCAGCGGGGCCCGTACCAATGAGGTTTTCTAAAAACGTATGTGCAGTGATTTAACTCCACGTGCTTTACGGTGAAAGAAAAAATCGCGAGGAAACCTGCATATGTCTGAGAAGTAATTCAAAGACGTATGTACGACTGAGACGGCGATTGTCTCACCCTCTGTTAAGTGAAATGTGGGTGTTGTTGTTACAACATCTCTATTTACCTCTTCGGGGACCTTTCTGAGATGGCGTAAGCATATATTTTTTTTAATGTTATGTCATGATACAATGTCTGTATGACAGTAACAGACTTAAACACGTCATATCTATCCGTCTCATGATCATTGTCAATAATTGTGAATCTATGATGAAAGCAAAAAGGTCTAGGACCCCAGGGGTCTTACCATAACCTCTTATTGCCACGATAGTTTTACTCTTATTATGAGACAGATGTATATGACGTGTATAAGTCTGTCACTGTCGCACAGCTGAACTAACATTGCAATAAGAGCTCATGGTCGGGCCCTAGGTCCTAATTCACTTCGCCGCCTCTAACAAAACTAATAGCAAACTGGAATTTAATTCAACCTCGATAATTCGGTTGGTTTGGGAAGGAACTATCTCCAGAGACGATCTGCAATGAGATATCGTATGATTTATTGAATCCGGCTTTATGTGCTGGAAATAAACCAGCTCTAACATGTATTGGGCATGATAGTAACACGTTAGTTTGAATTGTAGGGGATTAGTGATAGGTACCGAAAATCTATACATTTATATTGATAAATCAAATTGAAGTGTCTGTTTGTAGTTCCAAAGTGTGCGTTTAGTGAAAAGCTGGTTACAGCTTTTCACTAAACGCACACGAAAATAAATACATAAAAAAACATTTTTTTTTAAATTTGTCTCTGTTTTGGGATTTTCACTAATAGGTAGCTGATGTTACCAAGAGTAAATTAGGTTATTTTATTTACAAGAATTAAGGGTGGCAGGGACCATATATGAAAAGTCTACGCGGGTGAAATCGCGGGGCACAGCTATTATAAAATACTGTGTAAATATGGTTATGGTTAATCTATCTTCTCAGGCATAATATATCTTTGAGTTTTTTGTGAGTTATACGCAGGTTTATTTAAGATTCCAGCGTGGAATAGCAATCTACCGTCTTATACGCGGCCTTCAACCGCAATGGCATGCGCCGGCGCCAATACTCTCGTCTTATTCCTAAGTAAAGCAAGGTAAAATGGACCTAATGCTCACCTAGAAACCTCTTCTTTTTGTATTTATCATAGATCCGTTTGAAGCACATTCCTCCTTGCTCCTTGAACAGAGCCACTGAGAGAATGTGCCCCACGAGCGGCAAGGCTGGAGGTGCGAACACTCCACGACTCTGCCAGTAATCATGGTCGTAAGTACTTATAGCCAGAAACACTGCCACACACAATGCACATACGATTATATACTTTAACACTGCACAGTTTAAAGTCCAGTATTCCAGGAGCCATAGCAGGAGGATCACACTTTGCACTAAAGAGTTTTTTATTCCGAGCATTTTGATGTTCACGGGGACTGCATCGTTCTAGAACACATGGAAATCTATGTTTTTCATTTATTTCTTGAAACAAAGCGTTAGAAAGAACTTTTGATCACTGTCTTATAGAAGTTCGAAGCCTATTATTTAAATATATTTAGTTTTTTATGTTTTAGATACTAACAAATATTAAATAGAAGTTAACTGTCAGGTAGCAAATAATTAAATTAAAAATACATAATAAACATAGATTTCCAAACAATACAGTATAGAACTCACAGTAAGCAAAATATCATTTTTCAAAGTGGATTTTCGCGCGCGTCATGTCGTCCGCGGTGCGCTCGCGCATGTGCTCAATACAACGAGTCTCGTGCCAGCGCAACTGATGCTGTAACAGAGAAAGTGACCCAGGCCGGACTTGTCAGTTGTCCGAACTTCATGCTCGTTCAACTGTTGAGCAACTGTGGCGTAACTATTTTTTAGTCTGTGTCAAGTACTGGTTTGGTACCACACACCAAGTTATGAATAGGCGTAAATTCATTTGATTGAAAAATATTAGTTGTACGCACATTCGAGCCAGGTTTCGCGAATTATTCCTGCACACAGATATATTTGTACACACATGATTCAGATTTTATATGAATATGCGGCTATTGCGAAGAAGGGAATGCCAACCAAAATTACGCGAATTAAAATCACCCATTAAATTAAGTCTATGCTAGTGAATCCGCAGGATGGGGCTAGTTTATACAATATGTAAATGCATATGCACGTATACACATGCACATGTTATGTACATCATAGATTCAATGTATTGTATGTTAATATTGTTAAATAGCAACCGATTTAACCCCATATTGGGTCAGATTGGTGCCAAAACCATAAAGTTTGGAGCACACTGAAACAACCTTACATTTCACCAAAGATAATTTTATACATAAATACAGGACCATTGTGGCCTTCGGGTTTGAGCAATCGCCTGCTTCGCAAGCGACGCATGTTCGATTCCCAGCGGGGCTTGTACCGATGAGTTTTTCTAAAAACAACGGTACAGTGATTTCACACCACGTGTTCACGGTGAAGGAAAAAATCGTGAGTTAACCTGCATAAGTCTGAGAAGTAATTTAAAGACGTATGTACAGTGCCAGCGACGGCGATAGGCTCACCATGACTCACTGTCACGCTGGCACTTAAACACATAGTGAAAAGTGGGTGTTGTTACAACACCTCTGTGAATACAGGCCTGAGCATGTGTATCTATGTATGTCTAAGGGTATTTTCTTCGCGTGTGTTACACAAACGTGTAGGCTCATTAATTTGTGGCAGGTACCAATGAATGCGTAAGTAAGCTCTCGCCCTTCCAGAAGGTTCCCCGCGGGAGAAGCAGAGGTGTTTCCTCCGCTGGGATTGTAACTTGCGGCCACCAAGCCTTATTTATTTATTTTCTTCTATATCACGTGATATAGCATTGTGTAATAACAGAATAAGTACCTTTACCGAATATTTAATTTGTTTGGAATCCTGATAATTTTCACATTGGCATGAGGAACTCGTGATCCCCGAATATTGGCCCGAGTGTGCGCATAGCTTAGTTGATAATGGCGAGTGCAATGGCCGTTATATTTCCAATGTACATTATTGATGTCACAGGACATTGCGGTCATCCCATTCAGTAATGCTCTAGGGCGTGGTTGGAAAACACAAATTATAAAGCTGAATCCAAAATGCGGAAGGTTTTTATTTGGTTAGTTTTTCATACATATGCTCACGCCTGTATTCCCCGAAGGGGTAGGCAGAGGAGTTGTTATCACAACACCCACTTTTCACCGAAGATGATTAAGTGCCAACGTGACAGATGGTGAGTCTATCGCCGTCTCAGGCACTATACATACGTCTTTGAATTACTTCTCAGAAATATGCAGGTTTCCTCACGATGTTTTCCTTCACCGTAAAGCACGTGGTGTTAAATCACAGTACATAATTTTTTTAGAAAAACTCATTGGTACAGGCCCCGCTGGGATTCGAACTTGCGTCTACTCAAACCCCGAGGCCACCACGGCTCGGTTACTTTTTCATACGTATCTAATCTAAACAGATAAATAAAATTGGAGAGTCTGTTTGTAATTACATGTTTATTTACATCTTTTGTTCCTAAATCATCCCATTATATTTCAGAGTTCATGACAGAACAAATATAATTTGATTACATGGGGGTGATTCGGGTACCCCATAGCTTAAGGTATCATAATTTTCCTCTTAAGAAGTCTATGTATGGTATCCTATATATTCAAACTGACACACCGTGAAATGATCTGTCTCACAGACACATCAAGTCTTGAACATTTAATTAAAATACTGTACATTTATATAAATGTACCAAATTAACAGAATGTCTTATGTAATTAAGAAGCACCATTCAATTTCATTCGTCTCTTTGATAACCAAATAATAAAGTTTTTTATATATTCTACACGATATAAATTGCTATTTGTAATATTATAGATATCTCATCTTGTGTCTCATATCTACATCTATACAGATAATAAAATTGAAGTATCTGGGACCCGACCATGACCTCTTATTTCCATGATAGGTTTACTCTTATTATGAGACAGATGTATTTGACGTGTACACATCTGTCACTGTCACACAATTGTAATAACATTGCAATAAGAGCTCATAGTTGGGCCCCTGTTTGTAATTCCAAATAACAGCTTTTCACTAAATGCATATGATGTATACAGATATAAAAATAACTATTACATTTTTTCTCTCTGTCTGTGTGTCTATCTGCTTGTTTCGGCTAATCTCCGAAACGTCTGGTCAGATTTTAACGGGACTTTCACTGGTAGATAACTAATTTTACAATGAGTAACATAGGCTACTTTTACTTAAAAAACATTAGGGCTCCGCGGGTAACCCGTTAAATTAAGGCTACGCACTACCTGCAGGTCACAGCTAGTCTTTCATAAATATGCAATAGGTATGTAATTAAAAGGATAAAAATATATATAGTTCATATTTCTAATGCCATATTTTTATTACCCTTTACTTCCTTGTCTTTTTGGAATCTAATCCACTACGAGTAACATGTCCAGGGGGCCAACTATGATCGTTGAATCAGCGCGTATTAAGAACTTCTTAGCTTGACGTTTAATTGTAGGGTAAAATAAAATGTCAAAGGCAAGTGCATAAGATTAGACATGTTCAAACGTCCACGAATGACCTTGCGTTTACGCGTGAATAAAAAAAGAGTTGATACTTTATCGGACGCGGGCTGTGGCCAAATTCTAAAGAGGGCAGATCAACTCTTTTCGAGCCTCCCAAATTTCGCTAAATACGTCATAGAATTTATATTATTATAATGTATAATATGTCTATATTTAGGGTACAACCCCTGAACTTATTTAGGATTTTCTTTATATCAAAATAAAAGGATTTTTGAAATAGTTATTATGCTGTAAAATTGGTTTGTAATAAAAAAAAATACGGTAAGAATTGAGTAGGTACCTCCTTATTTTGAAGAAGTTAAAAAATAGGAAATCATTTATATAAATACTCCGTAGGAAACGATTCCCAGTCGGTAATCAAACCATGATCGATTACGTAGTAAATATCTCGATTATTCAAACCGATGTCCATTCTGTGCGGTTACTTTTACCGGTGTTCAATTACCCACTTTTTCCTCAATTAGGTTAATCGAAACCCATTTAGAAATTATTAGAGGAAAACTCGTGGCACTGTTTATGTTTCAATCAATATATTTATAGATATTTAATTAAGTTAATCAGCCGTGGTGGCCTCGGGGTTCGAGCAGTCGCCTGCTACGCAAGCGACGTAAGTTCGAATCCCAGCGGGGCCTGTATCAATGAGTTTTTCTAAAAAACTTATGTACAGTGATTTCACACCACGTGCTTTACGGCGAAGGAAAACATCATGAGGAAACCTGCATATTTCTGAGAAGTAATTCAAAGACCTATGTATAGTGCCTGAGACGGCGATAGACTCACCATCTGTCGTTGTCGTCGTTGGCACTTAATCAAATTCGGTGAAAAGTGTGTGTTGTGATAACAACACCTCTGCCTACCCCTTCGGGGAAAACAGGCGTGAGCATATGTATAATTAATCCCTATTTTCTTGTGTCACGCCATCACGCGTGAATGGCAAGAGCGATTTAACAGGACTTTCACTGGCAGATAGCTGATGTTTCACGGAGTTACTTAGGCAAATTTTATTTGGGTAAATTTTAGAGGTCCGCGAAATAAAGCATGGAACTAAATCCACGCGAGTGACACGAGGGGCACAAGTAGTTACATATAAAATTCAAAGTCCTAACACCTAAACCACTGACCCTAGAGGCGCTGTAGACTACAACCTCAGAAATTACCAAATATCTCGAGGATCAGCCGCTTATGAAGATGATTTTGAATCTTCTAATTTATAAAATTCTCGGTGCTTGTTACCAAACTCCTCTGAAACGGCTGAACTGATTTGTATTACACCTGGTGTGCCGATTAGATCTGTCAACATCTGTTTTTAATAGGTACTCCTAAATAAATAGGGTGGTCCACCCCAAAAAAAAATGGCAATACAACATAGATATGGATATAGATAGATCATTAGTTAGGACTCATAGTAGGAATATGTATTATATAACGAGCCGCGGTGGCCTCGGGGTTCGAGCAGTCGCCTGCTACGCAAGCGACGCAAGTTCGAATCCTAGCGGGGCCTGTACCAATGATTTTTTCTAAAAAACTTATGTACAGTGATTTCACACCACGTGCTTTACCGTAAAGGAAAACATCGTGAGGAAACCTGCATATTTCTGAGAAGTAATTCAAAGACGTATGCATAGTGTCTGAGACGGCGATGGACTCACCATCCACGTTGGCGCTTAATCAAATTCGGTGGAAAGTGGGTGTTGTGATAACAACACCTCTGCCTACCCCTTCGAGGAATACAGGCGTGAGCATATGTATGTATGTATAACGATATAGGAACTCGTGGCACAGTTGTTATTGCGTATATCATTCGATCAGCGAAGTTAAGCAACCCTAACCCTAGCCTGCAATTGGATGGGTGACCCGAGTTCCCTCTGTGCCTCGGAGAGCACGTCCCGGTTGCCAATTTATCATTTTTGGCAATCGTTACAGGTCAGTCGGAGGCCTTAAATAGTCTGACAACTGGTTTGACCCAGTTCACAGATTTTCCTCGTCGAAGGGGTTGCAAAGTTCAGATGGCAGTCGCTTCGTGTAAAAATCAGGTGATCAGCCGCATCGGGTTGAATCAATGCCGACGCTAACAATGTATGGGATAAGGCCAGTGACATGATCTTTTATTATTATATGTAGATACATTTCCACTCAAACAGACAGGCCGTTTCAATTGTAAGTGTAATAATGTGATAATATACAAATATATAATAATACCTTGAATTTCGTCACGTTATGTAGAGCACGTGGTGAAATGCATCATTCATTCAAGCATTTCAAGCCGTGGAAGCTCTTGGTGACACGAGATTAGCCATCGTGGGATTTGAGGTCACCGTTTTAACTAATCACTGAGGAGTGCCAACACGAAATGTCATAATGATACCAGTAGAAGCAACCTTCTCACCCCGACGGTAACATTTATAATCCCGCATAGTGTAATTGTTATTATGAAGCACTTTGCTACAAGTCTAACTAGATAATATTTTATTTTTTAAAAGAGATATTAAGACTCAGGAATTACAGGCCACCTTTATGATTATATATATATGCTCACGCCATCTCAGAAGGGTCCCCGAAGGGGTAACCAGAGGTGTTGTAACAACACCCACATTTCACCGTGATCAAGTGCCAACGTGACAGAGGGTGAGTCCATCGCCGTCTCAGGCACTATACGTACGTCTTTGAATTACTTCTCAGACATATGCAGGTTTCCTCACGATGTTTTCCTTCACCGTAAAGCACGTGGTGTGAAATCACTGTACATAAGTTTTTTTAGAAAAACTCATTGGTACAGGCCCCGCTGGGATCCGAACTTGCGTCGCTTGTGTAGCAGGCGACTGCTCAAACCCCTGCTCAAGATTATATTTATATATTGTATTAATATATGTACGTGTATTAGTTTATGTTGAATTATTTTCATAATATTATAATCTATATAATTATTTTACTAAACTCTTTACAACACCCTTTCCCCTGTTTATCTCCACTATCATTCTTCTCTTTTCTGTACCCAAAGGTTGTCTGGAAGAGATCGCTTTAGCGATAAGACCGCCTTTTGTATACACTCATCACATAATTTTCCTTATTACTGTATCTTTTATTAATGTTTTCTCTGTGGTGTAGAATAAAGAGTTTTATTATTATTATTAGGTATATACAATTTTACAATAATTTATTCTGCAATTACAAATATACAAATGATATCGTTATCCTAATAAAGTGGAGTCGACCAGCCTGCGGGCATCCGTCTGGTCTGCAGCACGCTCTTGATGCCTTCACCAAGAGTACCCCATGTACTTGTACACAGTATTGTCACGACACGTGCTTCACACCCTGTTGCTTTATGAAAGGGCAGATAGATTCATCAATACTTCTATTATAAACCCGAAGAGTTTGTTGGGTAGTTCATTAATCAGGGGAGCCCTAAGCTTTCGGCTTTATGACATCACGCTGCGATCAATAGAAGCGAAACGTTATTGGGAATGTTAAAGAAAAATATGAACACGAGGCGGGACTCGAACCCACGACCTCTGCAAACCATGCAGTTGCTCTTCCAACTGAGCTACTCGATGAGGTTCGAGTGCCGCCTCGTGTTCGCATATTTCTTTACCATTCTTAAGAATTCAGAATTTAAACATGAATAAAAAACTCTAATGTCAATGGAAAATTATCACTAAGTAAAATTAGTACTTTAGTTGTTATTATTTAGTTCTTGTTATTCTAATAGGATTCACAGTTGCCTAGCGAGACATAGCTTATCTGTTATTTACGTCTGTGGTCGCTACTAGCCTTCTGCGGCAGAAAACTTCGTGCTGTCATTTCGATCTCCCAAAGTTCATGACGAAACTGCTGGTTTGCTAATTATTTTCTCGCAATGTCGTTACACAATAACACACACGCAAGCCGTTTGTTGTACTGGAGTTCAAAAACCTCTGTAAGGCCGTTCACCATAACAATCAAGGTACAATTTTAAGCCCACTAAAAGGTGAGAATACGCCAAAAAACTTTCATTCATGGGTATGATTGATTTTATCGACCGCAATTCACGTATTAAATATTATATACATACTAGCTGTGCTCGGCAAACGCTGTATTGCCGTATATTTTTTTGGTGTGGTCATCCTTATCATTTAGGGGTATGAAAAATAGATGATGGCCGATTCTCAGACCTACCCGATCTGCACACAAAATTTGATACAAATCGGTCCAGCCGCTTCGGAGGAGTACGGTAACTAACATTGTGACATTTTATATATTAGATGATATATAAAATTTCCACACAAAGATACATAAAGACCCACATATAGTTTCTTTTGCTTTTTTATATGCTCCTGCCTTTCCAGAAGTATAGGCAGAGGTGTTACAACTGCTGTGAAGAACAGCAACTTTTCCTCAAAGATTAAGCCAACGTGACAGACAGAGAGTCCATCACTGTCTCAGGCACATAGACATTTATGCTTCCTCAAAATGTTTACTTACCTTGTCTAGTATTGTGATGTGACATCACTATTACTTTGTTATTAGAAATATTCAAACCGCTGGAATTGCATGGCTCTCACGGCTTTTTTTATTGATATAAGTACTAATAATAATGGTCTCCAACCGAATTTCGGTTACGGCGGCTAATCTCAACGAGGATCAGCCAACTGCGCAGGAGATATTATAGTGCACAAGTGTGTGTAAACACAGGTGCAGTCTTTATTCCCTCACTCTCATAGTGGGATGGGAGGCAATCCGACACGACCGGAGAGAGATCAGGAGTAGGACCAACGGCTTAACGTGCTTTCCGAATTTCTTGACAGAAAAACCCAATATCAATTTTTGACCCGACCTGGGAATCGAACCCGGAACCTTGTTTTTGGCAGGCTTGATGACCACTAGAACAACGAAGCAGTTAATATATACAGTTAAGATATAAGTAACACATTTTTGTATGCCCGAAAGTCTTTTTTATGAATATTTCAAAACGCCTGGTTGAAGTCTCTGGTGACCGTCGAGCTGGTAACCTCATTAGTTTAGCGATCCAGCGAGGTAACGCAGCCAGCTTACTGGACACCATTCCCGCAGATACTACTCGTAATTTAAATCCTGTGTTCTATTTATAGTTTTTATTTTTAATTTTTCTCGTAGTTTATTATATTAATAAGTAAGAGTATAGATAAATAAAAGGTACTATTGATTAAACAATAATTCATAGGTATATATATAACTTTTTGTATGTATGTATTTTCCTCGATTACTAAAAGCTTAATGAGCGGCACACTAGAGGTACCTAATCCTCAAGCAATTTAAGTTAAAGGGAATTAAAGTACCAATCACCTGAATGAAGGCGTCTTTTTTACATTACCTCTTCCCAGCCAATTATGCAGCTCAATTAGGCAAGCAATTCCGCCTGTGAACAGTCGAATGAGTGCCCTCCTTCAAGCAATTGTCTTCAAATAGGTCTCCCGAACCCCAATCAATAAGATTATATTCGTGGAGCGTGCAATTTATCATGATTTTCAAATTAAATCAGTACTTCATCTTCATAAAGGTTTAATTGTCTAGAATTGGAGTAATTTGTCTTCTATGACGAGGAGGTATTAGCAGATACGATTCTCTAACCATATACCATTCTCAGGTCATTCGAAATAACTTTTAGATTACTTCTCAGTTATATGTCAAAGTCAAAGTATCTTTATTCGAATAGACTTTTTAGAAAGCACTTTCAAATCGTCAGAATCACATAATTTACAAGATTATACATGCTACCGCCATGTTCTGAAGGTTGCTTTTACTGAGAAGAACCTGGCAAGAAACTCAGTAATTACTCTTTTCAATAAAATATTATACAATTTTAAGAGTACAAAATAAATCGCTTAAGAAACATAAGCTCATGGACACAGTTCCAATGCACAAATGTCGATAAAATTAACATAATTAAAAATCTAATAGTTCTACTTATAACTAAATGCGTAACTTGAGATGACCAGCCCCCACAAGCAGCACCTGTTCACAAGTATGAAGCGAATGCCAGCCATTGACCTACTCAACCATCATAGAGGGATGTGGCATGTTTTATGACGTGTTACTATATCCAATCGCTCCTAGTGGCAGATCTAACCTTACAAATGTTCGGTAAAGACGAGAATAGATTAGGAATACTATCAATACGGTATGGATATTTTTTATGATTTATATTGTACTAGCGGACGTCCCGCGGTTTCACCCGCGTAGTTCCCGTTCCCGTGGGAGTAATGGGATAAAATATAGTCTTTGCGACTATAATTTGAGATTTAAACTATCCTATCTCTCAAGTTGAATCGAACTGCACATGGTGTGCGAATTTTCTTATAATCGGTTAAGTGGTTTAGGAGTCCATTGAGGACAAACATTGTGACACGAGATTTATATATATTAAGATTACTCAAAGCTGTAATTTTTTTTTAAAAGAGTAATTACTGTGTTTCTTGCCAGGTTATTCTCAGTAAAAGCAACCTTCCGAACCTGGCGGTAGCATGTATACTCCTATGTAATCGTGTCTTTCTGACGATTTGAAAGTACTTTGTAAAAAGTCTAATCGAATAAAGATATTTTTGATTTTGATTTTGATAGTTCCTTGTAATGAACCAAATAGAACTTAAGGCCTTTCTGCCAAGATAGTTGGACTCATTGTATGAAATATATGTCGTCCCATCTTCTTCCTCTCAAATTGCAAGTCCTTTGTTGACCGCCTACCATCTGGTGTTAGCCATATGACTTGTATTCAACTGTCACTGTCGTTCTGTCAAACCGTCACGCCATAACAACTCATAGTCCTCTTATAAAAAGGTATTGTCAAAACGTAGACGTAGAGCTTATTAAGTTTTAGCGTTTAATTTTTGGTACCGCTAAATTAACCGTTAAAGCTAAGAAGTTCTTAATACGCGTTGCCTAAACGATCATAGTTAGCCCCCAGGAAAAATGAATACAAAAAAATATTAATACTTATTTATTTACACATAGAACAGTCCAAAAAATAAATGTGATGTTGCTTTTGTTCTTGATGTAAAGGACTATTATAGTTTTCTTTGAGCTTAGTTCCTGAGGGAGGCGCCGATGACCTGCTCGATCCATTCCAGTTGGGGAGCGACGGGTAGGAATGCTGGAATGGAAAAAAATAAAGCCTGTTTAGAAATTTGTGTGCCTTTGTTGACATTTGGGGGCAACGCAAGACTATAACAAAGTTAGATTCGTTTCGGAATCATCGATCAAATGTTGCCATATCATAATTCGAGCCTGTCCAGCCGTTTCGTAGATTACAGAACAAACAGACAAAGAAAAAAAAATTTAATTGTTTTTTTCATCAGAGTACCGTATATACTTTCACATTTTTACATTTAGTGAAAAGCTGTTAATTTGGAATTACAAAAAGACACTTCAATTTTATTTATCTGTATGTATAGATATAGATTGATAAAATTATATGATTTTGATTGCAGGGGTATAGTGAGGGACACTTACTGCCAGCACTGTCGCCTTCGGCGGGCGTCACTAGAACTCCATACTGCACGCCATCACTCACTAACGCAGCCCCGTCATCGAACTATACAAACAACAAGTAACAAATTACCACAGTATACTTAATAAACTTACTATAAGCACTACGGCATCTAGGAACAAATCTTTCGAAATGACACACCCACACAGACGCGCATCTACGAGATTATAAGCGGCATCAGCGTAATATCAGAATGAGGTAATATTCAAATCGTCAAACGAAATTTTTTGACAGTTCAAACTGCCGTGGTGGCCTTGGGGTACGAGTAGTCGCCTACTACGCAAGCGACGCAAATTCGAATTCCAGCCGGTATCAAAGAGTTTTTTCTAAAAAAAACTTATGGAAAATGATTTCACACTACGTGCTTTACGGTAAAGGAAAACATAGTGAGGAAAATTGCATATGTCTGAGAAGTAATTCAAAGTCACGTTGAAACTTAATTATCTTCTGTGAAAAGTGGGTGCTGTTATTACAACACCTCTGCCTACTCCTTCGAGGAATACATGTGAGAGAATATGTATGTATGTTAAAACATTGAGTGTGATCTTTACGCTCGACGGAGCAAACGTTTTTATTTCCAAAATGTTGATTCCATACTGCTTAGTAAGCTTCTGTGACGTTACTAGCACAACTGTCATTTTTATAACTAAATCACGCTTTAAATTATAAGTACTGGTTGACGGAAATGCGCTCGATTTATTTTTCTTCTTCACAAAAAACTAACAACAATAAAGTTGAAAAAAAAACGGAAAAAAGGAAAAAACCAGATCGTGTCAATAGGATTCGAACTGGGGTATCATCTAATTTCGTTATCACCCGTTAGGCTGGAAGCCTCCCGTACTATCATAACTTGCTATCATGTCAGCGAAATATACCTTCGTATTGTAACGATATTGTAGCAATTTTTCATTGTCTAAAAACATGGTTAAAACTATGTTTTCTGAAGATGAAACCTTGGTAGATCGGTTTTTTGGCCCTGAAACCCCCAACACACAAAATTTCATGAAAATTTGTTGGTGTCGTTTCCGAGATTCAGATTCTATATATATAATACACAAGAAGTGCTCGTTTAAAGGTATAAGCTAATACTTACAGGAGTAGCAGCACCCTCTTCGCTCTGGGCAGAAATCAAACCATCCTCGGCTTCGATGGCGAAGGTGTAGCAGCTCAGGTTCTCACCAGGAGCTGAACCTGAAGGTTATATATAAAAAACATTACATAAAACTAATTACAATTCGAAAACTGTGTTCTAATCGGTGTCTCCCGGGATTGTGCTAAGAAGGCTGGCAGCATTGGCGCACTAAATAGCAATGCTGATTCTCTGAACGAGAAAAGCCCCAAGTCCCGAAATACTTCTACAGACTACTTTACACATACACTTGCAATCAATTTTAAAGGCAATTGTAGGTAGCTACTGTGTCTGGATGGTAAGCAGTATAAATATATAATACCAGATTGAGTATCTTACCGTCAGCAGAAGCTCCGAAGCCGCAGAATGTGGCTGAAGCAGGGAGATCGCTTTCAGGAGTGGCCAACTTAGCGTACCCGATGTTTGCTGCGAACAAACAGATGGACATATATACATTTAGTTAATGGGTAATATTAGTGAAAAAATGGTAATTATGCGATTCTGTTTAGGTCAGCAAGACAAGTCCAGACTCGGTGTGTTGATGTGTTTGATGGCGCGTCTATTATTACACGTATAATGAACATTTCAGCTAATTAGATATATTCAATAACTCATTGATCATATACAAAAATACAATAAAAAAATTTTTTAGATCATTAAGAAGGTAGTTAGCAACTTGATGAATAGGCTTCGGTTAACTTGTTTAAATATAGCTTCTTGAATTCTTTGTCTAGGCTTAGTGTTCCACAAAATCCAGTTTTCATCAGGTGCCAACATGACGAAATGAGAAGTCCATCAATGTCTCCGCTACTACTAACACGTCTTAGAATGTCTAGTCTGTCTGTTACGTTTACGAGAACAGTATCTATAGTATAACAACATGATTTAAAATTGAATATTGCTTCTGGAAAAACGCGCTCTATCTATATTCGCCACTAGGGGCGCTTTTTGGTATTTTCCCAATATGGTATTAAGGGAAGTTTAACGTTCCCATACAAAATGAGGTACACTCAATCGATATATTCAACGTCAAAACCTACAACTTGGGGTACAGATTTCTGAAAATTGAAAGAGTTAGGGAGTTAGCTTGCGTCAAATGACGGAAATAGAATACTTAAAAATCATCATAACGTCAACGAAATCGCAAGTAAAAGCTATTTGATTAGTGCAACTGTTTTTGAAGAACAGTCAAGATGTGAAATGTCTATTAATACAATAATTCCCCGAACGCTCGTCAAAACCGATTATAAGTTAA
The DNA here is from genome assembly GCA_929442735.1 of Watsonalla binaria. Taxonomy (NCBI): domain Eukaryota; kingdom Metazoa; phylum Arthropoda; class Insecta; order Lepidoptera; family Drepanidae; genus Watsonalla; species Watsonalla binaria. The sequence continues at coordinate 9,687,353 of OV838932.1, forward strand.
GGTAGTAATTACCGCGGAAACTATTCAATGGATATTGTGTGCTCTAGGGAGGGTTGCGTATTTACAAACGCTTAACATTCAATTTAAGCTTAACACTGGCTATGTCCTGCGGTTTCACCCGGTTAGAGCAGTTTTTATAATTTTAAAGTTGATGTAATTATATTCTATGTATAATTATTTCTTTAAATAAAATTAGCTTAAGTTACTGCATGCGATTTCTGCCAGAGAAATTCTCTTTCGACATTACAGACATACAGACCGACAGAGATTTTTTTATGTAGTTACCTTATATAATTTCATATCGTGAAAAACCGTTAAATTGGAAGTACAAAATCTGCTCTTGATTACACTTTTATTTTATTTATTCACATAATGCACTTAAATTTTATTTATCAGAATAAGTCCCTTATATAGTGCCCTTAATATGAAATTACAAATAGACACTTCAATTTTACTTATCTGTATGTATATATACGGACGAAGTAAGCTTATTGGTTTCAGGAGTTCAATTAAAATGTACCGAAATGGCGCGCCCTGTTAACGGGTGGAAGTTTGAACAACTCCTTAATTAATGGAGCAATCGTTTCCGAACCTGGTTTTATTGTCGCCAGCGGGACGATCGTGGACTTCCAATTACATTACTGGTGTGATATTCAAAGTATTGACAAATCTGTTAGTAACAGCTTCTAAATGTAATTCACTGCTTATTAATTCTCCTGAATCTTGTTCTCTGTTATTTATTGATCTGCATGTCCACGTAGATTTCTTTGTCAAGGGTGCCATGACCTCTTATTGCCATGGTAGTTTAACTCCTATTATGAGACAGATGTATATTATGTGTATAAGTTTGTCACTCTCACACAGTGGAACTATGGTGGCCATAATAGTAAGACTCCAGATGAGTGTCATGCCTGACAAACAGTTCTAGCTGGAAACTTTTATAAATATAAATGCGCTCAAAAACTCTCATAGCGAGATTTAGATTGTCCTCTATTTGTTCACAATCTAGCGATTGTTAACGAATAGCGCCATCTATGTAGCGAGCAAAGAAGCTCTGCTACAAAACTATGACAGATTATTATTATTATATGCAACTAAAGATAGCGATAGACTCACCATCTGTCACGTTGGCACTTAATCAAAAAATCGGTGAAAAGTGGGTGTTGTGATAACAACACCCACTTTTCACTGGTAACACTGGTTTAACTGGTAAAATAATTATTGCCTAAGTTATAAATTCAAAATTGGAGATTGCGATTTCCAAAAAAATATTTTTTTGATTGAGCTCCCTTCGTTTTGATATCTAGTTTTTTTTTTTTTTTTTTTTTTTTTATTATCTATAACGGTTACACCAATTAAAATAATTAACATGATATACAAAACAACTAGAATACAAGATTATAAAATGCGGTCTTAAAAACATTATGAAATAGAGGACACCCTTGCAAACAGATCCTCACTCCAGACACTCTGATACAAGTTTGGTCCATTCGTCAGCAAACAGATCGCGTTCAGGGTTGGCAACGAGGAAGGCAGTGTTACAATACTATTGATGACAGGTTATTCCTCATCATTCATTCATGTGATTCATATGACAGGATACTCACCAGTACTGTGTACAACCCTGTTAATGCCGAGGAGAGCCAGGTTACCCTCGTCGTTGATGCGCGAGGCGCTGCTCTCAGTCACCAGCTCGGGATTGAACACGTAAGTAGTACCGTAGCGGGCCCAGATGAAACGCACGCTGGATATTGATAACAAATGCTTGGTTAATTGACGACTTTGGGAACAACCATGATCATATCAACTTTACTTTAGTTATGGATAATATTTTATATTTTGTATTAATGTATGGTACGTGTATTAGTTTATGTTGAATTATTTTGATAATATTATAATCCACATAATTATCTAATATTTATTTTACTAAACTCTTTAAAACAATTCCCCTACCCTTTCCCCTCATTATTTCCACTATCTTTCTTCTCTATTCTGTACCCAAAGGTTGCCTGGAAGAGATCGCTTTGGCGATAAGGCCGTCTCATTACTTTATCTTTTATTAATATGCTCTTTGTGGTGTGTATAAAGAGTTTTTATTATTATTATTATTCCAATACGTATTAAGAACTTCTAAGCATTGAAACATCGTCGGTAGACCGGTACGTATAGGTTAATTAGCTTCCACGTGTGGTAGCTTGGAGATGCTAGATGTAGCAACCTAGCACAAAACTAGTGTTTCTTTTATGCGCATCCCTGGAGTTGCCTTTCTATATTCCTATCTGTTTAGTAAAGTATGTGATTATGTCATTATTCATCTGATCGCAAGTGTTAATTGTATGGAACATACTTGACAACGCAGCTGGCAGAGGAGAGGATCCAAGACTCGTGTACAAGGGAACCGGCGCAGGTGTTCAGGAGGCCGCTGGTGATCACTGCAATGCGGAGGTGCACCACCCACGGGGCGTCGCCGGCTGCTGCCTCAGTCCTCACATCTATGAACATTAGGTAAAAGGTGACGTCACGAGTTTTGTGCGCTCAGCGATAATAGTGGGGAGAACTGCTCATGTATGTAATTTGTATGTATTTGTTCGTGCTCGCACTTAACACGCCCAAAAAATACTAGGTAGTGAGAATTCAAGGCTAGCGCTCAAAACTCGTGACGGTATGCAATAGGTCTAAGTCAACTACAGAGGAGCAAAGCTCGGCGTAGCCTAGTTTTAATATAATAATATGCTAACTTCCACTACTAATATTAAAGGAACAGCCTCCGACTGACCTGTAACGATTGCCAAAGATGCTAAATTAGCAACGGGACCGACGGCTTAACGTGCTCTCCGAGTCACGGAGGGAACTCGGGCGGTCACCCAACCAACTACTAGTTAGGGTTAGGGTTGCTTAGCTTCGCTGATCGAATGATATGCGCAATAGCAACTGTGCAAGCAAGCAAAGAAACAGTTATTTGTATTTATATATAGTATTTGATAAATTATGTCCAAGGTTTACTTACGCTGCACAGCTGTGCTGCGGGCCTGAAAGAAAAATTAAAAGTAATGTAACGTCTTTAGATAAGAGTAGTTTATTACATGGGATTAGAAAGGTGTGGACATATTTAATACCAAGCTTAATATAGTTGAATTAAGCTTTTTCGCGTTTATGCCTTTTTACTAACAAGCATGTCCTAGTCCTACCTACTTCATTAATAGGTACCTATCTAATATCTAAGAGCCGTGGTGGTCTTGGGGTTTGGGCAGTCGCCTGCTACGCCAAGTCGAATCCCAGATTTTTCTTAAAAAAAATCTTATGAGCAATAATTTCACACCACTTGCTTTACAGTGAAGGAAAACATCGTGAGGAAACCTGCATATGTCTGAGAAGTCATTCAAGGTCGTATGTATAGTGCCTGAGACGGCGATAGACTCACCCTCTGTCACGTTGGCACTTCATCATCATGTTAGGTGAAATGGAGTGTTTTGTTACAACACCTCTGCTTACCCCTTCGGGGACCCTTCTGGAATATGATTAAGTACCAACGTCACAGAGGGGAGTCCATCGCCATCTCAGCCACTAACTGCAGATAAGTTTTTAGAAACACATTGGTACAGGCCCCGCTGGGATTCGAACTTGCGTCGCTTGCCTAGCAGGCGACTGCTCAAACACAGAGGCCACCACGGCTCTATAAAATACCTACTTCTACTATTATGGATGGAGTTTTCTTGGTGACCTAAGCCATAGATACTATAGTTATATAGTAGCTTAGTTCTCATACACGGGGTAAGCAGAATAGGCAGGAATACGTTGATAAAATTGATTGTATCGTAATACCTATTTGATGCATCGCTTTGATTACATTGATAAATGCTTTTAGTCAACTCAATGTATTTTTAAAGATAATAATGTAATCTCTGCATTAAATGTTTAAAATGATTAATTGTAATTGCGATTAGATACGAAGAGTTTGATGGTGGTTGGAAAAGGGATATTTATTCTAAATTATATAAGTTGGCCTTCGTTACGAAGTATGTGTATCACCGTAACTAAGATTGCATATAAGACCATTATACTGTATCGTTTGCTATAAATCTTCCTATTAAAATAAAATTAATAAAAAGTAACCGTACCTACACCAAGTTATATGTTTAGACATGGTTTAACGTTGACGGTATCGATTGCGTGTTTTCATAATTTGGTAGGGGAAAGTAAAATCACCCCTAGCAGCGACTGTAGGAAGTTTTGCGTTAAATATTCAATCCTATACTTGGGGAACAGATGATAAATTGTGTGATAAGAAACAGTTGGAAGTTGAAGAATGGTGGTGATACGATTTGAAAGAAATATGAGCCAGGAGATGAGAAATATGAGTAAGGATGCGTGAAAGCAATTAACAAAATAAATTTATAGAGTGAATGTTTTCGGAACTTTAGGTTTAAAACAACCAACGAAGAACTACCATGACCAGATTAATTGAGAATATCAGAAAGGTCAATTTAGTCGGTAACCGAAGGCTGTGTATGAATGTATGAATTTGGACGAAGCAAATGAAGTATGTACTCAATAATGCTTCACCGAGAAGAAACTTTAGTTAAATATTTTAAAAATTTTGTGATATTTCATTAAAATTATGCCTGAAGTTATTACATTTTGAATGAATATAACTTTGGTCCCGATGAAAGAAACCATTAGATAGATACGTACGTGGGGGAGACGGTTAAGGTTAGTATGTATTTATAATATATTTCTGCACCCTACCTTAAGATTTCCTGCACTTATATGTCTTAGGATGAAATATTATAATACCTAATATGTAGTTTCTATCTGTGTTATGAATGTGCCTAATTTTCATAGGTGAAATAAAAAATAGTACCTAATTCTTTATATAGCAAATTATTATTATATTTTTAAAGGACTGTTGATGCTGACTCTACCTACCCATAATCCCTCTGAACAGATTTTATACCCTATAATTATTGTAATAAGTGCTAAATTTACCTGTACAGCGGCGAAGGCACACAAGAAAATCAGACCTAGCACCTTCATGATTGCACAAGTCCTGGACGATTGACCGTAAACTAATCACTAACTAGATATTATACTAATTAGCACCTTATCAACATACCTACTCAACGGTGTTATATCGTAATCTAGTGATATAAAAACTGATTAATTATTCAACACGCAGCCTAATTTGTGGTTAATCCACAGATAATATTGATACAATAGGAAAATACAACGGATGTTAAGATTAATTAACATACCTACCTTTTTCTCTTGCTGAGAATGAAAATGAACAAGAACATTTTTAATTCAGTTCAGTCTCTGGTTCACTAGGAACGTCGAATAACTATTTAACGCTACCGACTAAATACTGACCTCTTTTAGTTCATCCACTTTTAACAATTTCAATAAATATCGCTTCAAAGCGAGGTTAAAAGGAATCCTATAGCTAAGGCTTAAGAGTTTAGCTATGGTATCTTCTGCCTGTCGTATTAGGGCTAACATTGAGGGATTCAAAGGCATTGTACAGCCCCAGTAATGTTTCTTTATGACCATCATGGCAAAAGTTTATGGTGTTTTGCGCCTATCCTTTATCTTTGGTAGATAGCCATCAAGCAGTATATACGTAGATGTTATATCTCTAGGATCGTTGTCTATGATTGCTGTACATTTCTTATCTTTCAATAGATACTCTTTTGAAGTTTGTCGCCTTACTATTTAGCGACACTGTCGTTGCCATTGTGAGCCGAGGTAGAGATCAATGCTAACAGCAAAAACCGCAGTAACGATACTGCGGTTTCTGCAAAGCCTACACACTCTTCTTCCAATTCTGTCCAATTCCACTTTATACCAGTGGTCGTCAAACTGCGGCTCGCGGGCCACTTGCGGCCCGCGGACGATATATCTACGGCCCGCGACACAGCTAACAATTTTAGTAGAAAATGGCCTCAACTCCCAACAAAAACTGTCACTTTCATTTATACCAACAATAAAAAGCATAGAAAGTAATCGGCTATCAATAATTATGTTAATAACTGATGGTCAACTAAATGATCCAAGAATGTGATACATTGTCCTAAATGGCCCTGGACCAGAAAAGTGTGACGACCACTGCTCTATACTAATATTATAAAGAGAAAAAGATTCGTGAGTATATTTGTAACAAATTGGCTCAATAAGTACAAGACCGATTTAAAAAATTCTTTCACCTTTTGAATACATTATCACTGATTAATATAGGCTATATTTTATCCCCGTACTCTCACGGGAACGGGAACTACGCGCGTGATGTTTGCTAGTTCTTTATACATATACATACCTACACTACTATTATGAAGAGATTTGTATTTTTGTGTGTATGTTTGTAATGAATAAATTCAAAAACTACTGTGCCGGTTTCTAAAATTCTTTCACCATTAGAAAGCTACATCATCAGCGAGAAACATAGGCTTTGTTTTATCCCCGTGCTTCCACGGGAACGAGGACTACGAGGGTGACACCACGTGATGTCCGCTAGTACATAATACATTTAAAATTGATCTTGCGCCGTGGCTGTGAAGCATCACTCAAAACAAAGCTTCCTCATATTTCTCGGTGTGGGGTGTATAACTACAAATTAAAACATAACAAATAGGAGGTATATATTAATTTAATTCGTTTTCTCCTTAGGACTTTTGGACCAAGCCTTCTCTCCGTCCTTGGGCAGAGACCAGCTCTTAGAACGGTCCCTGGACCTCATTTTGCTCGGGGAGACAAACTTGGTGCTGTCGACACTTTGTCTGTCTTGAAGAGTTGGGGTCCTTGCCTTCACCGGACTCTTAGATTTTGACCTACGATTGGATCTGGAACGCTTGCGGGATCGCGATCGGGAGTGATGTGATCTGAAAATATATTTTTACACTCATACTTTCATATTTATTTTGTGAAAATGTTATTTTTGAATTACAAACAGACACTTCAACTTCTTTCTCACGATGTTTTCCTTCACCGTTAAGCACTACTACACTGGCTGTATAAATTATATCTAAAACGCGAATTATCCTAATTGTTTTTGGTTACCTTGAGCTCCGACTCCTGGAGCGTGACCGCCGACTCCTCGAGCGGGATCGTCGAGGGCGTGACCGTCGACTGCGGGATCTGGATCTGGATCTGGAGTAGGAGCGGCGCCGGGACCGGGACCGGGATCGAGTGTAACTCCGCCTGGATCGGGACCGGGACCGGGACCGCCCGCGGTCGTCGTGCTCGTTGCGGTGCTGGCTCTCTGACAGCTTCTTGAAGTATCTAAGAGTTGAATTTAATTATTTATTTACTGTAGCAATCTTTATATATAAAAATGTATTGCTGTTCGTTAGTCTCGCTAAAACTTGAGAATAGCTCGACCGATTTGGGTTAATTTGGTCTTGATATATTTATGAAAGTTCAGGGAAGGTTTAAACGGTGAAAAACATAAAAATAAGAAAAGAAAATGTGATAATTAGGTTCACCGGGTCAACTAGTATTATATAAAACTACATCTACGCGAGTGAAACCGTGGGGCACCGCTAGTAACTTTATAAAACTGTTGGTATAGAGTCTACACTTTAAGGCGCAAATTTTTGACACAGCATTGCATTGTAACAGATAAATAATATTGAAGTGTCTGTTTGAACATCCAAAATAACAGCTTTTCACTAAATGCACCTGCAGCTAAATACGGTAACATAATATGAATTGCACATACGTGACCATTTTGTCATTTCGATGATGAATCATATTCGGATCACATTATGATTCTCCCAAAGTGGCCTTAGACCTACAGTGCAGCATTATAATGCTGCATGTTAATAATTTTAGTCATAAACCTTTTTTTCTTGATTTGCTCCACCTGGCCGACAATATCATTGTGTCTTACGCATTTGAAATGAAAAATTAGATATTAGTTTTGATTGACGCTTTTGAGAGATATGAAAAAGTTTGGTCGTTGCAAAGGGACGGTCTGGTTTTGGAAATTAAATAACGTTTGTTCGCTTGAGAGCCGTGGTGGCCTTGAGGTTTGAGCAGTCGCCTGCTACGCAAGTTCGAATCCCAGCGGGGCCTGTACCAATGAGTTTTTCTAAAAAAACTTATGTACAGTGATTTCACACCACGTGCTTTACGGTGAAGGAAAACATCGTGAGGAAACCTGCATATTTCTGAGAAGTAATTCAATGACGTATGTAAAGTGTATGAGACGGCGATGGACTCACGATCTGTCACGTTGGCACTTAATCATCTTCGGTGAAAAGTGGGTGTTGTGATTACAACACCTCTGCCTACCCCTTCGGGGAATACAGGCGCGAGCATATGTATGTTTGTTCGCCGGTGAAACATACGTTATTTATATTTAAAATGTTGTTTTTGGATCTCGTGCTCTGTAAATTGTGTAATTAATAATAAGATATACCTGTGATAAATAATACCTTATTTATGCCAGCGAGATCAACCGTTTTACACCCAAGACTATGAATTTCGCTACAACAGCTAATGTTAAAACAAGGAATGTAGGCTATTTTATTTTATTTTATCGTCACGTGGTTTCACCCGCGTAGTTCCCGTCACCTCGTCCCGGCAAAATAAAAGATAATCAAATACTAAGAATAGCTTATCAAGATGGATATCTCACGAAGGTTTCTTTGACCCACGTGTATGACGTCGTGTGATTATCACGACGATAAGATTATGTTTGATGATGACTTATTCACAATAATTATTGATCTAGATCACATCTATCCTAATATTATAAAGCTGAAGAGAATAAATTGCATTTATATAAGGGCCGTGGTGGCCTCGGGCTTTGAGCAGTTGCCTGCTACGCAAGCTCGAATCCCAGCGAGGCATTTACCAATGTCTAAAAACTTATGTGCAGTGATTTCACACCACGTGCTTTACGGTGAAGGAAGACATCGTGTGGAAACCTGCATAGTGCATAGTGCCTGAGACGGCGATGGACTCACCATCTGTCACGTTGGCTCTTAATCATATTCGGTTACACGTGGGTGTTGCTTTCACAAAACCTCTGCCTACCCCTTCGGGGAATACAGACACAGGAGACAGCATATGTATGTATGTAACATTAGATCGGGTCGAATGGATATAACGTCACACACTTTTGAAAAACGTCTGCATTGTGTTTTTATAAAATATTATAAAAAAAAAGTTTCCTTAATTCGCTAAAACCTGCTCTCAAGTTTAAATGTTCACAAAACGTGACAGCCTGAATTTATTGTGTAACTAGCACACGTCACGCGGTTTCCCCCACGTAGTCCCCGTTCCCGTGGGAGTACGGGGTATAAAGTGTAGTCTATATTACTCGCTGATAATGTAGCTATCTATTGCTGAAAGATTTTTTCTAATAGGTCCAGTAGTTTCAGAGCCAATACAAACATACTTACATACAAATCTTTCCTTTTTACAATATTAGTATAGAAGTACAGATTAGTGTGTTACTTGTAATACTGATGTGTGGCGTCTGGTCCGTCGAAGTACGGTAAACGTGGTCTTCCTCGGCCCGCAAAGGGTCTCCCTCGGGGTCGGAACCGCGCGCGATACGTCTCTGGCGGGGGGTAGCACGCGCCGCGCATCCCGTAATATACCGGCGCTAGAACACGTCACTATATTAGCTGTGGTCACTTATTATTATATGAGCATATAGGGACCAGCCACTTCATCACCACCTTGGCCTTATGCCATACATTGTTGGGGTCGGCACTTGGTTCAACCCGTTGTGGCTGATCACCTGATTTTTTATACGAAGCGACTGCCATCTTGCCGTCAAAAAACCCCTTAAACGAGGAAAATCTGTGATCTGACTATTATTATTATTAGGCATCTGACTGACCTGTAACGATTGACGAGGACAGGCCACGTGGGTTTGAATCAAAAGTCAACCCCAACAATGTAAGGGATAAGGCCAAGGAGATGATGATAGTGGTCGATAAACTGCGGCACGCAGCCGCTATTTCTGCATCCCGCGACAAAGCAAAAAATGTTAGTCGATAATGCCCTGAATTCCCTCAAAACATGCTAAAAAAGCTAAGTTTAAGTCGTGTATTACTTTTATTTATGCCATCAATAACAAGGATAATACAAAATACTTTGTCCTGTCGAGCTTCAGCCAGACTAGTTTGTCCTAGGCCATACCAGTTTGATCTATGAACAGAACATGAATCAATCATCACACGATAGACATTTTTTTTTAATTAGTACAAGCAAAAAATAGCGTGCCTGTCGAGACTACTCCAAGTTTGTTTAACTATTGTATGCAAAGAGCATGAACGCGGTTTTTAAAAAAAAACACGAACGTATTTATTTTCTTAAGGATCGTAGCATGTGACAAACGGTGGTCTCTGTCTACCCCCATGGGATACAGGCGTGAGCATATGTATATATGTATTAAAAAAATAAGTGAAATCATCACCATCTCCCTGGCCTTATCACATTGTTGGGGTCGGCACTTGATTCAACCCGATGTGGCTGATCACCTGATTATTATACGAAGCGACTGACATCTGACCTTCGCAACCCCTTTAGCGAGGAAAATCTGTGATCAAAATTAAACCTGTTGTCAGACTATTTTAGGCCTCCGACTGACCTGTAACGATTGCCAAAGATGATAAATTGGCAACCGGGACCGACGGCTTAACGTGCTCTGCGAGGCACGGAGGGAACTCGGGCGGTCACTTAACTTCGCTGATCGAATGATATGCGTAATAGCAACTGTGCCACGAGCTCCTAAAAAAAAAGTGAAATATTTGATGATTTAATTACTAGCTGGTGCCCGTGACTCCGTCTACGCAGGATTTGACTTATCTTTATATTTTTGACAATTCACACAATATCTTTATAAATTGTAGCCTGTGTGTTGCTCTGGTGTGTAAGCTATATTCATTTCAAGTTTCATTAAAATCCATTCAGTAGTTTTACTTGAAAGAGTAATAAATTATACATTTTTACAAACTTTCGCATTGTCGTCGCAGGTGTCGGGGACAATAGGACAGCTGTTAAAACATGTGACAGGGTATAATTTTAGGAAGCAAATACAATTATTATGAAAAAATATCTTCTTCCGTTTTCGAGTAATTGACGTACAAAGTTGACCATATCAAGACCTTATTTTCGCATAAAATTCAGCGATAACGTACATTTATTCACGTGATATTTATGTTTTATTTTTTTCTCCCCCTAATAGTTCCTGAAATAATCCCATAAAACCTATTTCGAATCCATTAACCTTCTTAATTTAGCAAGTTTAATTTAATTTGTAAACAAACGCGGCCGCGCGTTCATTCAATCGCTTAAGGCCACGAGCTCTTCGGCCCTTAGCAACTTCATGTATGTATTGTTTAAACATTTACTAGTTTAATGCAGCAACTCCAACTTTTTTTTGCTATTATTGTCGATCTACAATTCTTGGGAGTTTAAACAACATTGAAATAAAAGTGTGTTCATGTTAATGTTGCTCTCCTTTGACAGCTAAGTAACTTACAAAAGAGTATTTTACACTTTTGTGCGCGAAAGTATTTTTCTCTGCTCGTGGCACGTTATAAATCTCGGGCAGTAGTGAATCTTGCTGTAACATCAATGACACAAAACAGTAATTAGACTGCTAAAACACAGTACACATTACAAGCTTACTCCAAGCAGTATGGCAATGACGTGTTTTGTACAAATTAGAATTTTTGAAGCGTGAAGGTTGACACATTTGAAATTATTAAAATTCATAGTAAAAAATCACATAACCTTGTTTTATATTTTCGTCATTACACTTATCATTTATTTATTTTTGCGGTAAAGTGTAGTTGTTAGAGGATCCTAAAGGTTTGATGCGTGGAATATAGACATTCGTTTAATTTTTGTTCTTGAATTCTAGGAACTATACTCAAAAAATTATAAAATAAAAGACGAAAATAATAAAAAAATTATAAGGCATTCTTTATTTTATTTTTAAATGAAACTACCAGCCGCTGCTTTGCGACAAAATTTTTCGCTCAAAAATTCTAAAACATATAAGTATTTATCTTTTTGAAAAATATCGTTGAAACACATAAATGACGTATAAAGGATCGGCTACGAGTAAACTCAACATTTGTTAGTTGTTAATGACAACACTACCAGGGGCGGTTAGAATCACTTAGATACGTGCGTCCGTGTGAGTGCCGTTTCGAACGATTTCTTCTTAGTAACCATACTGGTTGTAGTAAGCTTATATATATACTGTGTCGTAAGCTTGTTAAAATGTATGGTCAGTTTAGCATAGACCGGTCATACGTTGTGTGGGGCACGGGAAGGCTGGTGGACACGCGGCGAACGGGTACGCGAAGCCGTAGGGCGGCGCCATGCCGTACATGCCTGAAAACACAAACAAATATACAATTACTATAGTTTAAGTTAAGAGCGCCGTGGTGGCCTTGGGGTTAGAGCAGTCGCCTGCTACACAAGCGACGCTAGTTCGAATCCAGGGGCCTGTATCAATGAGTTTTATATACAGTGATTTCACACCACGTGCTTTACGGTGAAGTAAAACATCGTAGGAAAAGTACTTGGGGCACACATATGCAGGTTTCCTCACAATGTTCTAAGGCTAAAAATGTATACTTTAGTAGATTAAATTTTATGTCTTTCACGCTACATCATTTTGATGTCGATGTCTGTGGCATCGTAGCTCTCAAAAGGATGGGCAAATTTTAGCGGAGTTTTTATTGGAGGATAGCTGATGTTACGAGGAGTAAATAGGAACTACAGTCATCCATGAAATTAAGTGTACGCGGGTGAAACCGCGGGGCACAGCTGGTATGTAATAATTAAACTTTTAGTAAAGAGGTTAGGACATTTGCAGACCGTCAAATAAAGAAAAGTTGCCTATCTAGGACATGTATTGAGACATGATAGGTACGAGTTACTACAACTAATTATGATGGGAAAAATCGCGGGCAAAAGACGTGTTGGTTGGTGGAAAAAATCTTGGTTGCGTAACATCCGGGAGTGGACGGGGATAGCGAGTGCAGCCGAACTCTTTCGTCTCACTAGAAATAGAGAGGAATACTCCAAATTGACTGCCAGCTTTCGTTAATCGGAGAGGCACCTTAAGAAGAAGTAAGGACATAATATGTATGTATATATGAGAGCCGTGGTGGCCTTGAGGTTTCAACAGTCGCCTGCTACGCAAGCAACGCAAGTTCCAATCCCAGCGGGGCCTGTACCAATGAGTTTTTCTAAAAAACTCATGTATAGTGATTTCACACCACGTGCTTTACGGTGAAGGAAAAAATCGTGAGGAAACCTGCATATTTCTGAGAAGTAATTCAATGACCACCATCTGTCACGTTAGCACTTAATCATCTTGCGTCGCTTGCGTAGCAGGCGACTGCTCTAACCCCGAGGCCACCACGGCTCTTATATGTATGTATGTATGTATATATGTATGGTTATCTACTCACTAGTAGCTCTATTGTACTCCATTTCCCTCTCAGGCGTGTTAAGTTTTTCCATTTTTATGCGTTCCCTGCGCTCCCGGACTGGCTCTTCAGATGACATTGAGCTGAGAGAAGACTCCCGTTTTGGCTTCTTAGTCTCCAACGCTGACCGGATCACAATGCGACCTGAATGCACCAAAGTGACAGATTAGTACTAATATAAGTGAGGTACCTAAGTTTACCTTGCTGTGACAAATGGCGAGATTATCTGTCCCATACACCACGTGATACAAGCTGATATTAAATTTTCTGGTACATACATAGAGGTGAGACCCTAGACCCTACTTCTATGTGTTTGTCTCTTCAAGACTTGCATTCAACAATATAATGGCTGCTTATTAAGTACTTTTTAAGTTGCAAAATATAAATAAGCCTTTATTCACAAATAAATGTACATATTATGACAAAAGAGTCATGGGTTTGAGCAGTTGCCTGCTACGCAAGTTTGAATCTCAACAGGGCCAATTTTGAATCTTAATGGGGCCCAATGGGTTTTTCTAAAAGCTTATGTGCACTGATTTCACACCATGTGCTTTACGGTGAAGGAATCGTGTGGATACCTGCATTTTAAGTATATTTTGAGACTCACAATATGGCAAGTAATGGTGGGTGTAAAGTGTCATGCTCACCAGCGAAAGCACTCTTAAGTTGGTTCCTCTGAGCTTCGACAGCAGCCTCCTGTTCCCGTTTGTATTTATCAACGAGTTTTGCGCGCGCCGCCCTCTCGCCCGCCGCGTAGTAGCGCTCCGCTCTCTGACCATTGCGCTGAAGCTCGGGACGGAGCTGGCAGGAAACATAAACTTTGTTACATCAAAGTAAAATCTATACAACCTACTCAGATAAATAAAATTGGAGTGTCTGTTTGTAATTCCAAAATTACACCTTTTGACTACACGCATATGAAAGTCTACACGATAGTCACATTGAAAAACCGTCTCTTTTTTTAACTAAACATTGGAAGTCAAAGAGAAATTTTCAAGCATAAAGGCAACAGACATCTAAATATATATAACTCAAAGATTACTGACTGACTGACTGACAAAGAGATCTATCAATGGCATGCAGGCATCCGCTAAGAAAGGATTTTGATTTATTCTACTCCCAAGGGGATAAAATAGGGGATGAAAGTTTATATGAAACTTTGTACATTTTGAATGGATATATTATACATATAAAAATGAATATATGCGGGTCAAACCGCGCCGCACAGCTAGTTGATATAATAAATATTAATGTAATTATAACTGCAATACAGTTATATGTTTTATATTCTAATAACAAATAATAAATAAGTAACTAAAAACTAATTACAAGTAGAAAACTTGGCCCAAATCGGTGTCTCTCAGGATCGTGCCAAGAAGGCTGGCAGCATTGCCACGTTGAATAGCAATGCTGATTCTCTGAGCGAGAAAAGCCCCAGCCCGCTTGTCACGAGAAGCTTCTACCAGACGACGTGCAACCTCTTTGAAAAGTTGATGAGCATCTGGACCCCAAGGTCCCAGAGTTTCAACCGCAAACGCAGAAAATATGTATCCTTGACCAATGCAAGCATATATCCGGCGCTTGAGGCACTCCTGCTGAGCAGCAGCAGCACCGGCCGCCACAGCAGTGCCGGGGAGATGGGACGGAGTCAACGTATCGACACACGTGGCATCCCACACCAGCTGCCGACCGAATCTCCACGGCACCAGTGACATACCATCCGGCCTCCGGCCATCACTGCGCGCCAAACCTACTGGTTCCAGTACAGCAGGCACCCCGGCGGTGACAGTTACAGTTATACAGTTATATTAATATAATAAATTATGATAGCACAGACTGTTGTGGCCTTAATGTCATACCTCTATCCTTTTAAACAGTTCCTCTATCAGTCTTATAGCTTGAAGTTTCTTTTGGGCTTTCATCAGCTTGCTCTTCTGTTCTGCCACTTTACTGTTCAGATCTACGTCCTCTCTCTCCATGAGTTTTGCCAATTGCTTTTTCTTCCTCTTCTCTTCTCTTTCCCGCATCCTCTCCAACTTGTCTTTCTCATGCCGCTCATGCTTTTGCCTTCAAAGAAGAGTTTAATATGACAATTTCGCCTTTAAGGGACATTTAATTGGTACATTTATCGAAAAAATTGTAAGGAAAAGAAAACAATATACCTTTCTTTGGCCTCTTTCTTTGCAATTCTCTCTTTCTCCAATTTCTCCTCCTCATCTTTAGCTTTTTGACGAGATGCAAGCCTCTCCCGCACAATAGCTCTGCGTTTCACCGCTGCATCAGTCATGTGCTTTGTTTTGTCAAAATCTACCTTTATCTGACACCATTCAGCAATGTCATCTCGCTTTCTAAGGAGTTTGTGACCTCTAAGTGCATCCATACATCGCACAAATGCTACATACTCACTGAACTGCACATATCCCTCAAAGAACAACCCTGCATCGGCTGCTGGTGTTGTGATACCTCTCATTGCAGTTTTCATCTGCATTCGGAATGGATCTGAAGCAGGCACGTCAACTTGGCGTATTGAACCAAATTTTTCAAAGACCCTTTTGAATATGCTCTCGGAAGGAGGTGCTTCCTCGTCGCGGTCACGCTCGTGGACAAACCACTGGATAGGCAGGTTCGTTATGTGGATAGTGTCAGGGCGTTCACCAGGCTTCATCTCGTCCATGTCAGTAGCATCACGGAAGAATGAGTCCCACATATGTCGACTTGGAAAATCCGACTTTGCTTCACACACCTTCACTTTCAAAGGGTCCGGGTAGTCTGTGAGCTGTACGATCCTGTCCTCGAGGCGCGCCACGACGCGCTCGAGTTTATTCCGATTCTCCAACTCCGCGTCGAACCGAATGACTTCAGAACTATGCTTGGACACTTTCAGAACACTAAAGCTTTCAGGTTGGATCATTTTTCTCAACTTCTCCATCAGTTCCCAATTGGAAATGGACTTTCCGTGCACCTTGTGGGGGGGAAGCTGGACAGAAATGTTAAGCCTTGCATAAGATTTTAAGTACAAACGCTGAGGCAGATACAAAGCCACCGCGTCTGATGTATCCCTACATACTTGAATATGCATTTTTACGACCTAATTTAACAGCTAACTCCTAACAATGAATATAAAATAAAAGTGACAACAGGCGATTATGGAATATGAAATGGAAAGTATACAAAATGAAAAACCTATTATTCTATAAGAACTACAAAGTAAAAGCTATATTGGAATTTGGTAATGCTAAGTAAATGACCAAGGCAGAATTGTTCAAGCATAGCTCCCATAGTTGAGAATATCCAGCAATCCAGTCTCTAACGAAATTTTGTAAGTTCACTGTATTTTCATTTCATATTTAGCACTTCACACAGTAATCAAAATTGGGTAGTCACAAAAACTATGGAAATAGTTTTCTTCTCATTTTGTCAGAAGCAAGCCACAGACTAAAGTTTAAAAAGTTACTGAGTCTATGAATTACCACAGATGACAGTCACTTGATACAATAATTATTTTTTTGGCACAAATAATCAAAATGTAATATAGATGAATTCTGTAGTAGTAAAGTATAACGGTAAAGGCATAGAAAATTGAGAAAATCGCTTGGTAGAGGCCGGCATTTTTTCATCTTTGAGGTGAGCCAAGGAAGTTATCTAACTCGTCACTTATGTGTTACATATGCAATTTGAAGAAAATTCGTAGATGAATTTCATTTTGTTACTTTATTTTGAGAATACATGTTTGTTACCTCGTTCGTTATTCCGATAGTAAATATGTTTGTCTTTCTTAGCGATGTTGTAATTATCATAAATTGAAGGCTCTCAATTAGAATTTTTCTTTCAAAATACACGACTGCGTGGACTGTGGTCCCATGGCTGTACGGGTCAGTTAACTATGAGGGTTAACAGTCAATATTATAATATCTACAATTATATAAGTTTTATTAATTTAAAAAATTATATGAATTTGGTATATGATTTCCTTCATCGACTTTACGACTATTAGAACCACCGGACGGGTCCTAGTATATAAATGGTAATAAATAAAAATAATCTGACAATATATAAAGTATCCTTTTATTATTTTAATACAGAATCAATGAGTTCACAAAAGATGCTGTATTTATAGAGCTATTGCGTAAAACTGCAATTTACAGATATCAAATACTTACAGCTATATAAATAATTTAGCATATAATTTACACAGCTCTGCGTTTACTATAATATTATAATTTAAAAAACTAGATACTCAGGACTCGTACAAGGCCCAAACCCGACTTCACTTACAATATCAAGCTACAGTGAAGTCACGCGATGTCCTATTGACAACTAGGATTTCATTAATATACTATACATTTTGTGCAATACCATCACCATAAAATAACATAGGTATTTAAAAATTATGTACAAAAGGGTTACAGGTACTTAATAAACCAATCTCAACTTTAAAAAATCTCAAGGATAGATCTCAGACATAAGTACATAATTAACGCTTGAGATGTGGGATTGATATAAAGATCATCTTGTCATTTTTGACTGAGAAAAATTTCTAGTGGCAGTGAACTCAGTTTTTTTTATTTATAACTGACAGACGATATGATGTCGTACGCATTACCAAATAAGTTTATTCTCTCCGTAGAAAGGCTCGATGATATGTAGCAAGCCACCACGCGTCTTATTATATAGATATCGGAAGCATTATGGTATTCTCCTACGTCTAATTGTATTAATGTTTCCATTTTATACAGCCTACTATAATATTGCTTTATTACACTATGTAATTTACAAAAACAGGTGTTCTGTCTAAATGTCTACTAAGAATACCAACTAAATATACAACTGAATAGTTAAACCCGGAATAATACTTAATTGGTCTGAGATTATGTTGTTACATAAATACCTTAAAAAATACTACTTATTTAAGTAATAAAGCAATTTATCTATGCTACATACAAGTGGCTACTATACTATCAATGATAAATACAATATGTATTGCATTATAAAATGTAAAAATGAAATCCCAATATTGTCAATTTATATCTATCTATAGGAACTAACATTCTTATGCAAGTACTGGAAATGTTAACAATAAACTTTTTATTTTATTTATTTGCCATTATTATATCACTGGTGAAAGGTCAGTTTACCATTATTATCTAGGAAATTGACGAAGACATTTTAAAATAATTTCCTAGTCAAATTGCACAATCTCTTATGACCTCAGCTATGAAAAGCAATAGTTCTTACATTTGATAAGGCAAGAACATAGACAATAAATCATAGTTTTTAAATGGAAACAAAGTCTTTTAGTTCAGGCCTACATACATGGCCCCAAAATTGATATAATGTTACTGTGTTTATGTTTATATATAAAAAAAACATTCACATAAACACGCCGAGTCCCTTTTGGGTTGGCAGAGAGAAAATATGTCATACGACTGATACATTAAGATATCTTTTAAAATAACAATCGAAATTTACGTCTAAAATAATAAATATAATTTGGCCATTGATTTACCAAAAAAAATGTGACCAAAGATTGTGAAATTCTATGATATTGTGATGTTGTTTTAAGCGTATATTCATTAGTTCATAAAATAACACTTACATTTTCAGTGATACACTAAAATTTAAGAATTATTTTACAGTAAACTAGCAAAATGTACTATTAAAAATATAGCGTCGCTGCTAAACGCAGGCAGTTTAAAGTGAAACAACACCCAGAAGCCAACTATGATCGTTCTTAATATGCACTACTTAAAACGAACATAGTCCGCCCCCTGGCCGCATAATTTTGCATTGCGGCTATGGTATTTCACTTTAAACCAATCAACCACCTAATTATGTACAATAAAAATATTTCGTATACAAAACTCAAAGTAAGACACGAAAATCACACTAACACGGGAACTACCAATAATAATTCTCGGCTACAAAATTAAACTTCAGTCTTCTATCAAATAGTACTAAGATCATAGATTAGATCTGCCGGTTTAGATACAATTTGTACAATGGGGGCAACCCCCTTACATATGATGTTATAACTTCTACAAACACTGATGGCTCGAACACGAGATGATATATCCGGAGACTTAATGACAGCCGCAACCCCCTTATTTCAAAACGTGGCCTAATAAAAAATTATTATATGTAGCTTTGTCTCTTTTGATTTAAAAAGAGGTGGATATGGACTTTGTCCAGATTTGGTCTAGTCTTGGTTTAAATCATGTTTTGTAATAAGGTGGCAAGGGTGCATCTCCATCAGGGTGTGCGAGCTTATTTTGCCTAGCCTCGCTCAGCGCTTCGCATGCTCGCACATCTCCGATGGAAACACACCTTAAAGGTGTTCTTACACGGAACGTTGAACACATTTCACCGATACAAATTGCTCGAAGTATAAAAACTGCCACACACTTAACTATCATTATGTTATGTTATCTGTTTGTTTATTTTCACTAAACCATATACATTTCTAAATTTCTTCTTATTTAAACATAAAAAAATTTTTATTTGTTTTTATGTTCATCTGTTTGTTTCCGCTAATCTCTAAAACGGCTGTACCGAATTTAACAGGACTTTCACTAGCAACTTCAATAAGGACTTTCGGATATTATAAGAGCTGATGTTACAAGGAGTAGAGGCTATTTTAATTTTAGAAAAATAAAATTCTATGTAACTTACTTTTTATTGTTGATCCTACGCGAGTAGGAGCACAACTAGTATATTTTAAAGTTAAGTGTGTGACGATCTTTATAACCAAATATTGCAAAACAATTACCACTGGAGCACCTTTAGTCTCACTGCAGACTTAATCCGAATCAAAGAGCGACTCACTGATAATCATAGTTACTGCATATTTCCTGCCTTCGAGGTTGTCCAGCTGCGTGGGCAAGTCGTACCGCGGCGAGAAATGTCGGCACGGGGGTGGGTAGTCCCGGGAGGCGGGGCCAGTGCGAGCGGCGCTAGTTGGCCCGGGCGCGCTTGGCGTGCGGGTGCGCGGGGTGCGAGTGCGCCGGCCGCGGCGCCTGCTGCGGCGGCTCGTCGGCCGCCATGCCCGAGCGCAGCATGTACTTGAACTGGATCATGTGCTGCATCACGTCGCGGATCTGGACCAGGGCGTGCCCGTTCTCCCCCGCCGCTGCCGATTTACACTTGCCCGAGTTGCGCAGCACTTGCAGCTGTGTTCTGGGGGACAAAACAAGTTTAATAAAATAATATTGCTATCTCACTACTTAGCGTAGGAGAAAGCTCAAAAAGGGTGATGACTCAAGAAAGATGGCGGAACTGCTCAGTAAACATGCAAATATAATCTGCTCGATACTTGAAAATTTATTGAGCTTAGGGCCGAGCGCGTCTAGCATGGTGCAGCAGATGGAGAATGGGTCGCTAGTAAGAGAGAACAACTAACGAGTTGGGCTTGTAGAGCGTGAGGCCGAGTGCGTCTAGCATGGCGCGGCAGGTGGAGAGCGCCACCCGCGGGAAGAAGTGCGACGAGAGGTCGGGCAGCGTCATCAGCAGCTCCGTGTACTGGTAGGGCTTGGCGTTGATGCACGGCACCATCGTGTTCTCCACCAGTGCTTTCTGAACCTGCACACAACACAAACACTACATCAATAACTAAATACATAATAGCACAATCAATACATAAGATTTTGTTGTGAAACAAAGTGAGTGAGCTAATTCAGATAGGTAAGTATTTCTTCATCTAGGCGCTGTACAATTTCTCATACAAATATTTGGAGGAGCTTTGGCGAGGATAGATTAGTAAAAATCTCATTATAGGGGTACTGCTTGTTGTCAATATATTACCTTATACGGCGTATGGTTGCCAGTTGAACTGATGTCTGGTATGGGGGTAAGCCTTTTGCGGCTGTCCACCGCGTGTGAGGTTGAGTGGCCATTCATATTCGCCGTCACTTGCGGGGGTACACTGCAAAGCAATTTACATCTTATAACATATGACACACGGTTGACACTTACAATGACAATAAGCTATTGAATTTTGTGGTGAATATAGTATTATTTATTGTGTATTAAATTACAGGAAGTTGGAGCTTTGAGCATGTTTAGAGGCTAAATAACATTAATTAATACGGTTCATTTTCAAACTGTAGCAGAATTGGCGGCGAGTGGAGGTGTTTTTTATCCATATAATATTAAAAGTAAAGATATATATAATATTATACATAATATTGCGTGGAATATGAATATATTTTAAAATATAAAATGGTGTGAAGCAAATGATAAGTAAATACAAAATGTCAGTGTCAAGACAATGGCGAATGGAAGGCACAAACATCTAACGTAACAACAGCCGTAGCAAATAACATATTGCATCATCTCACTGATACCCGTCACATTTAAAAGAAATTCATTTCAAAAAGTCATGTTATCATCCTTATCTATCGAGATTTCTTACTAAAAACCCTTTATCAAATGCTATTTTATATTTTACTTCCACACTTTTCTCGCACTCACAGATTGGGATATAACACAGAAGGATTGAATGAACATTTTATCCAACAATTTTATCTGAATGTGTTCAGAGTAACTTTACACTGAATAATGCAGAAGAGTTTTTTTGTTTGCGTATACAACCAAAACAGCGGAACAACATACTAGTCTGATTCATAAAATTGTTTGCATATGCAATACTAAGATTCATAAGGGAAACTGAATATATCTTGCAGCCAGTCAAAAATATCTTGGTGAAAAGGCGAAGATGACCTTCGAATATTAAATTCAAAACTTCATTCTAGTAGAAGAGATACTATAAACAAACTGCAAGTTTTTAGAAAAAGCTTTTTGCGAAATAAATATATACATACTAAAATATTTACCTTATGCAAAAATCTGAACAGATCTAGGACATTTTCCCTTCATTACTCCATCCGAAATTAATGTATCTATATTAAATATTTATTTGAACTATTTGGTCATACTATAATCTCTCATCGTGTACATGTCAGATACATATGTCTCATTGTCAATCAATAAGAGGAAGAGTTTCTGGAATCTTACATTCTACCACATCTTTTCCAGTTCTCTATCTAAATGTAGTTATGAAAGTGACCTACAATCATCGACTTAAGCAGCGAGTATTAAGAACTTCTGACTGGTTTTTGTTTTATTTCGTTTTTGGTTTGACGTTTAATTTTTGTACCGTAAAACTAAACGTCAAAGCTAAGAAGTTCTTAATACGGTATGTTTAAACGATTACAGTTGGCTCCCAGGGCGGTAAGCACTGCCATTACCATTCATATACAAATCGTATCCTAAACTTTTCAATGAAAAAATACTGAATACTGGTTATCCCAAAATGAGTTTCTTTATTCGTGATAACTCCACGGCCGGGCTGTTGTTACGTAGAGGATAGGAGTATGAGGTAATAATGCTCACTTCATGGCGTTGGTGTTGGTTGAGCTCCTCACCAGAGGTGGGGGGGGCTGCTGGCCCATCGCCATTGTTATTGCACTGTTCGGAAACTGAAATGAACGAAACACAACATTCACACCTGCACCGACACACCTTTATCGACACGCTTACTAAATCAATAGGCTTTTTACTGTCCATTGAGATACCTAATACTAAATTAAATATAAGTAATTATAAGACTAACTTAAGTTAATTAATACTACCGTTGCATAACAAAGGCTTTACATATATAATTTAGAATTGGTTTCATTGTCAAAACGACCAAATTAACTTTGAAGTAGGTAAGCGTTTCGTATACACTGCACTCTAATAAGCCTATCATACTTAAAATAAAACTATATATACCAATTAATTGACTTAATGGGTAGGATTACGAAATTTAAGAATACTTATAAATATTAAACAAAATATTAGTAAAGATAAAGCTAGGAATGTTGTGTATAATTAATTGAGAGATCTGTTTGGAATTTGAGTCTGTATTGTATGTATTTGTCTAAATGTGCAACTCCCATGTGTAATTAGGAGTTGAGTGACAAGCGCAAATAATTACTATGTCCAAAGAGGCGTAGCTTCGTAGAGATAGTATATAGGCTGTTTCGTTGCTATACACATACAATCCGTATACATAGGTATTACTTACGTACAGTAAACGGTCTACGGAGCAGCGCCTGCCTTTACATCAAACAAGCTACACGCTACAGGACGCTCTCGCAAAGGAGTGAAAATACGTTTCGTGCTAGTTCGATGATCTCTCGCCTCGCTTACAAGATGTACGGGAATGACATAATGACACATGCGTGATTTATATCATATCCATACATACTGTATCGCTTCTCCTACCGCAAGCGCGAGGAAATGTTACTTTGTCTAGGCCTACAGACAAGTCTGAAGGAACTACGAAACTACGCCTCTGTGGATTAAATGGTTGCTGGCCGTTTGAGTCAAAACAGCCAGCAACCACAGCCACCGTTAGCCAGCCATAAGCAACTGGCACGCTTTTTCATGCAGCGAGTGGCCGCCTCCGGCCCATTTTAGCTAAGCCTTAGTTCATCACAGTATACATTATAAGCTAACTACAAGCAGTATGGTAACTAGATCTGATTTTTGAAATGAGAACGTCTGCTCCATTGTTGCGTGAGGGTTGTCACTCTTGCAGCTTTTTATAAATAATTTGCTTCTTAATTTACTGTCAAATGCGTACGATCGGCCACGACGTAACACCTTAATGACAGTGCTGCTAGGGCGCTTAGAATGTCATAGAAACGAGCCTCTGTATGAGTTGTGCCGTATCGAGAAATTTGTTCTTAGTTACGATACTCCTTGTAATAAGTATGTATACTGTGCCGTGGGAGCCTGATTAATGTGGTGGGCTATTGTAAAGTTACCTGCACGTTACGTTGGTGCTGCGAGCGATGCTGGGGCATGGCTGCGGCGGCGGCCGCCATCGCCGCGTTGTTGTACCGCGTCGCGGCCGCGGCCTGCGCCTGAGCTTGCGCCATTTGTGCCTGGCGACAATAACACAACATTCATACATGCACACATGTCTAACACGTCATACATGCATGCCCTGGTTCCTTACAAATGAGGAAAGGAAAACTTTGACATTCGACCTGTGTCTGTCCCTAGCACACGGAGGTCAATTGGCGGAGCAAATGCACGATATTCTGGTGTGTGTGTTCAATTGCCACAATTTTAGGAATAAAGCACTTTTGTGAGTATCACACACGATCGTGAGTAGGTCGTTTAAATACCACGTATTATGAGAGATCACCATTGTGGATGTGCGTCAGCTTAGCAATAATATCTCAATGCCCGTTTCAGCAACGCTTAAAATGGAATAAACAGAATATTTTTGTTTGTAAACATTGTTTGATACAGTTGGCTTCTTGAGCGCTTTACAAAAGACAAAATGACGCAGTCTGTATTTAAAATCATACGTCATACTTCGTTTAGGAAGACAGAACTGTATTCTATTGTATCAAATTATAAGCGGATTAAAAACTAATTAATAAGCACACCTCTAATTAGTCATCTGAAAACGAAATTCTGTAGAAAATTAATTTATCAAGCAACGCCCACGCTAGCGTAGCGTAGGTGGCTTGTGAAGGATAGTAGACTCAAGTGGGTGGTGTAAGAAAGCTTAAAAAGAAATAGTATCATAAAAGCTTTTATATAAATTGCAAAATAATCCAATTCTCATGTACATCAGAATCGTTTTACGCTGAAAACTATATAGAGGTAAACGCGACACAAAACCACTTAGTTACCTAATGGACTCTACTTAAAATTTCCCAATGAATTATTCGCGGAATCGATGATTAATAAAAAAAATTATTGACATTCAACTAAATACAACGTACCTACCGTTAAATATCTTTGGTACTGTCAAATCAAAATCAGCTTTCTTATTCCAAGGTAGGTAGGTATATTGAACGGAGAATCTCTCGTTCGTACTTAAGACATTAAATCCAAGGGGCTAGCTGTCTCCGAAAACGAAGCTAGGACCGAATGACCCCACGGTTCTTATTCTATGGTCTAAATCTACTTTAGTTAAAATATTAACAGAACGAATCCTTGAAAACTCAAGGAAACTCAGTTTCAGTATGTTTTTATCAAACGAGAAAAACATACTGAAACTGCGTTTGTGTACGAAGTTTCGGTTTCGGAGCAAGAGAGAAGATTGATAACACTGGGGTATTATCATTGGAAGCAGACCAAATCACCAAGCGACAATTATCATCACATTCGACATGCTACAGGAAAAGTTTGGAATGCACAAATCTCTTTTTTATACACTTCAAAGGTGGCAAACAAGCTTACATTCCGCTTGACGGTCGCAAGTAACGGGAATTCTTTGTTTACCTAATCCCTTATACAATTTATACATTTTCCTTATTCAATTCACTCGAGGGAATAAACAGCTCTCAGCATTATGTAACACTAAAGGGAACAAGTTTTGTAACACAATTTAGTAACTTTATATGATTCCAGCATAAATACAAATCTTACGAGTAGTTTTCTATAGACGTGAGAAGGCAGCTATCTATTTGCTTTCGAAGCTGGTATGCCATCCCAGAAGGGTCTTCGAAGGGGTAACCAGAAGGTCTCACAAGGCAACATCTATCCACATATAGCATGTGTAAAGATAACTTCAATCGAGCGGATGTTAGTATGTACGAGTTACGAGGAACGCTACTATGCCAATCTGTTTCCATATTGCTTTCGAGTTACAATGATACTCGAGCTACATTAACGCGTTCACTGCTAACGACGCGTATGTGCGTCCAACTGTTAGAGAATTTACGAAGAAGTTGAAATGTTAGCAGTGAATGTGTTAAAAGCTAAGCTAAATAAACAAGTGACAACGTACCTGTGCGAGCCTTAGCACTTGTTGCGTTTGAACCGGCGTGAGGTTTTCGGGGAGGTTCCTCCAGCCGCTAGTAAAGGCTTGCACCGCAGCGGCCGAGAGTCCAGCGTGGGGCATTTGTATGCTGGCCGAGGGTTGTGCGTGGCGCTGGGTGGCGGCGCGCCGGCCGCGGTTGGAGGTGCCCATGGCGCCCAGACTGACGCCCGCGCTGCCGCCCGCGGCCCCCACGCCCCCCACGCCCGGAGGCGGCGCGGGCGGCGCTCGCGTCCATTGACCGCCGCCCAGTACTGATCCTGACAACCCAAATACCAACTTTTGAGTGAAATTTTTTTTTGTTTGAGCCCTTCATAAGGCACTTTTGAACGTCGAAAAGTACGGTTCGGAAACTAGCCTTCTGGGAATAACTGGGCCAGGTAGCTTGTACATTTCATCATAACAATAAAAATATTTTAATATCGGTATAGGTTTTACATAGGTTCATCAAACTTTATAGTAGGTATTTCTTGAGGTTGCTTGAACGAATCATTTTTGATCATGACACTAAGGAATTGCTTACTTTCTGAGCATATCAAAGAGTTGAGAGTTGAGTAGACATTGGACTAATTGGTAGTCGATATTCGTGCCTACCCCTTCGGGTGCCCTTATTGGCATCTGCCAGTGAACGTCCCGTTAAGATAGCTAATTTTACAAGGAGAAACTTAGGCTACTTTTATTTAACATAAACATTAGTGTTCTGCGGGTCACCCATGAAATTATACGCGAGTAAAACCGCGGGACACAGCTAGTTATGGAATAAGATTAATATTGCGAAAATACCGTAAACTCTGGTAGTCGCCACGTATAAAAATCTGCACGCTGGTTAGTTTCGATTTTGTGAAATGATACACAGCTTCGGAAATGGTTAACGGAACTCTTAATAAAATAACGGTAAATAAATCGTAGCTAACACAATCGTTTAGTTTATAGTTATTTTTCTTGTATTTGATTGTTGAAAAAATAAATATTACCAATGCGCAGTAGTCATTTTATGAGTCTGTCTCTGTCTACTTGTATTGCGAGAGGCGAATAAAAACATGCACACAGTATCATCTCTATTTTCGCTGCGCGCTCATAACTGGTGACTACACCAGTACCTATATTTCTGTACAGCTTTAGTATGTTAGTACAAAAAAACCTGGCAACAACATAATAACTACTCAAGTAACAGCTGGGACTAAATTAGTTATACTTTGTTCTATAAATATTGCCGTTTAACTGAATCAAGGGAACCGGAAGACGTTATCAGATAATAATAAAATCAATGTCAAAGTAGGTTGATAGGATAAAAGGGTGACAATCATTCATTTATGTAATGACAAATGTTTAATTATTATGCACTAGATGACCCGGTGACCTTTTCCTTTACTTATTCATAATATCACTGTTTAGACCATCCCTGAACATACACATAAAATATCAAGATCAAAATTACCCAAATCGGTCCCGCTATTGTCGTTTTAACGAGATAAACAAAGGTGCTATTCATAGGTGCTTTTGCATAGAGTACATTTTAAAAACTTGATTACCTACTAACAAAAACGTTTTTTGACACAAACTATTAATTAAATTCGGTGAAAAGTGGGTGTTGTGATAACAACACCTCTGCCTACCCCTTAAACTATTAATTAAGCTTAACGAATCTAACTTTTATTATTTTTACGTCAGTGCATAATATTTCGAGCAATATTAATATAAAATAATAACCAATTTTATCACCCGCTATTCAAAAAAATATCTTCAAAATGTATACTTTAAATGGACAAAGTCGCATTGAGACCTTGACAAGTCTACCTTTTTTGTGTTCAATTATTTAAAAAATATATTGTTTTTATAACTGTCAAATTACATCTTGCGTTATAAAGCATATTGCATATTTTTGAGCCAAATCTAACATGGAAGATATTGCAAGATGGCAGAGTACCACTTCCTTCAAAATTACCATGAAAGAGAAAAAGTCCAGTCAAGTGCGAGTAAGACGCGCACGAAGGATTCCATACAATTATTAAAAAAAAAAAAGGTTCTGACACAACACAATGAAAAGATAAGGGCAAATTTAGATTTATATATTTTTTGTAATTTTCCATTATTTGTGCTGTACCTTGCTATTTGCCAAACTTCGTGATTATATGTAGTGATCTTATAAGGGTTCCTAATTGGATGCAGATAAGCAATAATGTGTCAACCCGCATAAACTTGGTTTTGAGAAAATGGCGTCTTAAGATGATTGTATACGTGATTTAAGATTTGTTTTATGACATAAATCCATTTTTTACGTACTTTTATGTTTCAGATGACTTGAAACACTTTTTTAGAATGTTAAATACGTGATGCATTATCAAAATATATCAAAACCTTTGAATTTGACTTTTTGTGGGTTGACACATTATTGCTTATCAGCATCCAATTACCTTTTGAGGTATGGAAACATAGTAATATATGTATATAAAGACTCTTATTTATAAGGCCACGTTTTTCTTTTTTATATCTGTTTATTTATATTTTGGAGAGTGACAAAGCAACCTTGCCTTCCAAACTATTTGAGTGAACTTGTCCTTCTTATGAACCTTGACACGGTTTTTGTGGCAACACTGCTGAGCAAAATGCTAAGGAAGTTCTTTTATATTTAAGTATTGTTGTCTTAAGTTAAGCATATAACAATGCTGTTCGTATATACATATTGCCACAAAGTGTTTCATTGTAATACATAATGGTATTAGAGCCGTGGTGGCATTGAGGTTTGAGCAGTCCCCTGCTACGATCAATGAGTTTTTCTAAAAAACGTATGTACAGTGATTTCACACCACGTGCTTTACGGTGAAGGAAAACATCGTGAGGAAACCTGCATATTTCTGAGAAGTAATTAAATGACGTATGTAAAGTGTCTGAGACGGCGATGGACTTACCATCTGTCACGTTGGCACTTAATCATCTTCGGTGAAAAAGTGGGTGTTGTGATTACAACACCTCTGCCTTACCCCTTCGGGGAATACAGGCGTGAGCATATGTATGTATGTATGTAATGGTATTAAGGATGAAAAAATACTCTTCCTTGTAGTAATTCTGACGATTTCAAAAAAATCTTAAATGTCTAATCGAATGAAGATATTTTTGAGTTTGAGTTTGAGACAAAATTAAACAAGAGAAAAATATGAGCAAATTTAATAATTATAAGTAAATAATAGCGCAAGTCATTATTCGCACAGAAAAATACGGATAACTTTTGCACGTTCAAAGCGTACTGTTATTTATTACGTATAAATATGTTTTTTTGAATATTTTTTGGTTGTTTGAATTATGGTAGATTAATCACAGCATCGTTTTTAATGAAGGCTGAAAATAGACATAATTGACTGAAGAATACCGATGTAATGATGGATCATTTTATTTATAAATAGAAACCCATTGTAACACGGACATAAATGATTTTATAAAGCTGTGTTACACATTTATTTCTCAGCTATATACCTGCCACTAATTTCAGTTATTTGCGCAAAGTTATTCACAAGAGCGCCTTTACCTTGTTTTGCGCAATGAGGATTTAAAATATTACGTACAAACCAACAAATCATATTTTCCCTTATCCCATGTATATTGTTAGAAATAAATCATTACAAAAATTGTTTACCTAGTATTTTCTCAACAACGTATTTTTTTATTCATAATTAATTCCAACATTACTGTTTTAATGACGATGTAGTTTTTTCAAGCAACCAATATTTTTTAAGAATCCGGGTCAAGGCTCGAAGGCGTGACCTTTTTAATATTTCTGCAACTTTTTTGAGACACACTAAAGAAACTAGTGGTTAGATTTGAATTTAATAAATATTTTTGTATTGGATAGGCCATTCGTCGAGGAAGGCTTTAGCTTTTAGCTTAACAAACAACAAGTTAATACTAAGAGGGTAAAACATTGCACTACTATTATAAAGAGGAAAGATTTGTTCTTCTGTGTGTATGTTTGTAATGAATAAACTCAAAAACTACTGTGCCGGTTTCAAAAATTCTTTCACCATTGGAAAGCTACATCATTAGCGAGTAAAATAGGCATAACTTTATTTTATCTCCGTACTCCCACGGGAACGGGAACTGCGCGGGTGAAACCGCGTGACGTACGCTAGTATTGAATAATCTGTTCTCTGACATTTCCGCAAGTATAAAGTAAGTAACAGCATAACAGTTTTGAAAGAGCTTATACAGGGAAAAAAATATCTCCATGCTCTCCCACATATACCTTCTTATTTGGGCTTTTCCTTATTTCCAATTGGGGTTGGTTTTCCTATTAATATCTATAGACCATTTCTAAATTTGTCGTCGTCGGGTCTAGACATTTCTGGGATCTGGATGCTTTATTGCATACATTTTAACTTGTATCTTTTTATTTATACATACATATGCTTACGCCTATATTCCCTGAAGGAGTAAGGCAGAGGTGTTGTAACAATCACACCCGCTTTTCACCGAAGATGATTATAAGTGGCAACGTGACAGATGGTGAGTCTATCGCCGTATCAGGCACTATACATTCGTATTTGAATTACTTCTCAGACGTATGCAGGTTTCCTCACAATGTTTTCCTGTGTGCTTCACCGTAAAGCACGTGGCTTGCAATAATTGCACATAAGTTTTTAGAAAAACTCATTGGTACAGGACCCGCTGGGTTTCCAACTTGCGTCGCTTACATAGCAGGCGTAGGCGCAGTTGTAGACTTATTTACAGGAATGGTATCAAAAAGACCTTTTCGAATGGTAAATCGGGTATGCCATGACGGTTGGGGTAACCATCCGTTCGTATTTATTTTATCCAGAAGGCCTAGTACGAGATTTTCACTGCCGTATAGGATCGAAACAGCGACATCTGTCGGCCCACGGATGGCACTATATTGATCCCATTACGTCAACGCGATGACTTGTGACGGCGATTTAAAAAACACACACTAGAAAAAAAAGAAGTTCTTTCCTCTGACGGTTTTATGCGGTATTTAGTTTGTGTTATTATGGTAATAACTATACTATTAAAGGTATTATTGTATGGGCTTTTAGATATATACTATAATACTATTTATCAGTTGCACAGTACCAATAGTGCAAGATTTAATTTTTTAAATTAATTAAATATTAATTCAGTTTTTAAAAATCAAACTATTTTTTAACCCTCCTTTTTTAAATGTCAAAATAGCAATTTTCTACTATGGTAATCACTCTAGTGTCTAGTTATTATATTTTATCTCTGGTCCTATGGTGGGTTTTCAGCAGCTTGTTCCAATGTTCTGGATGACAATCTACTACCTATCTACAAAGCAAGCATGGACAAAGAATTATATTTATTCAAACACATGAAAATTTAAAACATATTTTCACACAATGAAAAGCCTACTAATAGTTGTTGTTTAGATCAAACTGAAGAACAAACACAAAATTTATTAATTGATAGATCAGTCTAACTTCTAAATAAAAGGCTAATTAAAATCAGAAAATCTAATGCAAAATGGATTAATTTTATTTATACTTTTAACATAGTCCTGGTCACCCTAGCCCTCTCAAATATTTAAAGGTTTGTAGACTCAGCTGGTTGCCAGTAATATACACATTTTTTATGCTATATGTGTGTGTGTATCAGTATTTAACAAGATCCCTTCATTACCAGGTAAAGAATAAGATAGTTCTAGGTGAAGTAGCTCCGTCTCCTTCTATGTTACAAATTAAAAAAAGATGGACATAGTTTTTATCAGAGTTTAGTCTAGTGTTCATATAAACCATGTGAAAGGGTCTAACTATAGAAACAGGAACCTAGAAGACATATGAAAACATGCCCAATGATATTAATAGCATAGATATAATTTTTTTTAGTATGCAGTCAAAATGACACTTCAAATGGTAAGTATTAAAAAACTGACTTGAAATAAAAATTAAATATAAGACATTAGTTTTATCATGGATGTGAAGGTCCCAATATCATCATTCATCCATCTTTCTTAGATCTTCCTTTGGCTGGTATGATAATGATATGGCTAAAATAGGAGTGAATAAAGACAAGACAGGTGATACAGAGAAATGGAAGAGAAGAACACATTGCGCCAACCACAAATAACTTGGGAAAAGGGCAGGAGGATGATGATGATGATGATGATGATGATGATGATGTGAAGGTCCCGATACCTCAAAATTGTGAAGTAACAGATATAAAAAATACAAAATAACTTATTAGGCAAAATAATGATAATGTGAACACCCTGAGTTGCACCATGTGAATAATCAACCACTCTTGAAAAGTCTTATCATTGGCCATAAAACCATCTAAAATGCAAACTCTTAAATTGTGCCCTGCGGTTACACCCGCATTGATTTAATTTAATTCCCCGCAGTACCCTAAATGTTTTTTATATAAATGTAGCCTAAGTTACTCCTTGGAACATTAGTTATCTGGATGTGAAAGTCCCATAAAATTGGTCCCGCTGTTTCAGAGATTACCGGGTACAAACAGACACTTCAATTTTATTTGTATAGAGTATAGATAAGAGTAAAAGCCTCACCTTTTGCCGAGATCAGGAGCTGCGAGTCCACAACTTTATTGGGCCAGTACTCCTCGAACTCTGTTCCCGGTGGGAAGTAGCTCTTGATGTCCGACAAGCTGATCACTGAACAAGTCTCACTCGCAAACAGTTCATTCCTTATCCCCTGCACTTTGCAACAAAACTTCAGGTATGACAAGTCCCATCCTTTCAACTGATCTGCTTTCAACTTGAGATTGTCCGTTTCTCCCTCAAAGTAGAACAGAGGAACAAATTTCTGATTGTCCCGCACCGTGTACGGTACCACTGACTCCTTATTTATCCGAATAAACCCGCACTTGTCCTTACTATTGGTTGTACCCCGCAACAACTTATTATAACACACATCTAAGAAATTATAGAACTCATAAGCATCTGAAAGTCTTACAACTAAGTCCTTCTGCGTAAACGGCTCTCGGCCAAACTGTCCGTCACAATGCCTGTTGTTGATCTCGTTCAACAACCTAGCCTCAATCTCGGTGATGTAGTAGCTCCGTATGCACGTACACGAGTAGATGTCCGCGTGGAGGTAGTTCAGGTACTTGTTGAGGAGTTTGATCTCCACCATCCGCACTGCCACGTACTTCTCGCTGGAGCGGTAGATGTACGGTATGTGGCACTTGCCCAGCATGTCCCAGCCGAAGTGGCCTTTCCAGCTGGCCTCGTCCGGGGCGGGGGTCTTCTTCTCGGCGTCGCCGGGAGGGCGCTGGTCGGCGCCAGCGCCCGCCTTCCGTGTGAGGAAGCTGATGATGCCCATCTGGCCGCCCGAGCCCGGGGGCGCCGACAGCGCGCCGGGCGGAGGCCGGGCTGCCGCCGCCGAGGCCGCCAACGCTTTCGCCTTATTCGCCTCCACCATCTTAGCGGCTAGCTCCCTAATCTCAGCCTCGTCAGGCCGCTCCGTCTTCACCTTCACCAGCGTCATCGTGGTGTCCGTCATCGTGCCGTCAGATTGGCGCGTTCACGATCAGAACCCTCGAATATCACTTTTCACGAGCACATTTATTGCAGACTACATTCTGCACACCGCACTGGTATTTTTCAGTCAAAAACACGTAAACAATCGCATCCCGCGATGCGCAGCATTGACTTACTTCACGTTTTTGACAGATCAGTGATAAGTTTGATTACTTTGATTTGAACCGTATTTAATCAAACAAAAAAGTATTAAAATAAATCGCACACTCCACTGAAAACTATTTTAAACTGTAGTCCATGTGCCGAGGGTTGCTCGCCGACTGCCTCGATCGCTGGAAACTACGCTACCGCGATCTTGTGGACAGGAACTTTTGAAAATATTTTTCGCGGCAATTTCATATCCACTGATAACAACTGGTTATCACGCTTACAATTGTTTAATTAATACAAAACAATTTTTTCTTATCAAAATCCAAGCTGTGGTAGGTAAGGAACATGAAACCCAAATTTTGTGTTCAGGGAAATGCCCAATACCGTTGGATAGTCTCGTGGGGAGTGCACATTAATTCATGTACATTTTTCACCTTTTGGTGACTCAGCAACAGCAAAATGGCCGCCAACAAGGCTTTTTGGCCAATCAGGCCTGAGCTAGCGACTATACATAACTATAAAAAGTCGTAGTGATGACGTAGCTTGCACTCCCCACGAGACTATTTCTCAAGGACTTTTCATTTTGTTCTATTTTCGAATAGTCTATATTTGAAACCTGAGACTTAAAATCCTACAACAAAGCCTCATAAAGTAATGCTTATAAAAATGTAAAAAATTAATGTCTTAATTGCTTGATAAACCTTACTTAACCTTAGTTTAATTTAATTTACGAATGTACTCCTTACAAAGTAGTCACTATTGGTAGTCTCGTGTCACAAGTTTCACTGTCAGTAAGTTGTGCTCATTCACTGAGATTTATAAAAATGAACTCTATGTCTAGAGCGCTAGAGTTGATTCAATATGTAAAAGTTTGTAATATCGACCTTAAGGCAGTGTTGTACCGAGACTAGCCGACGCGCGCATTCCACGAACAATAATCCCCTGCATGAGTGAACGAGACGGCAACAAGTAAAAAGTAGATGTCAAATGTTTAGGTATTTTACTATGAGCGTAAAGAGAAGGTAGGTACTGTAGGTAGGTATAATGCAATTACAAGCTTACGTAACCTACTTAAAAATCGAGGTAGGTAGGTAGGAACGGATACATACATAGCGGTTTTGGTTAAATTCACCACTTTTTTGTATGATTTATTTCGTCAGTGTGACAAACTTGAAGTACTTAAGGACGTATTAATTAGAGACAGAGGAATCTTTATATTAATGTAGGTGATAGGCGAGGGGAAAAACTATTAGCCACTCTCTATATAAGTAGCAGATACTTACCTAGATCTTAATTTCGTAGGAAATTTATGTGTAATCGGGTTTTCCTTAATGTACATAGAAAAACGAAAATCGACGCGAACATTTTATATTTTCCACGAAAAATATTCCTTTATGGTAATCAAGTATGTATGGCACTTTATACGTAATCGGTGTCATATTCTACAATGTAGCTAAGTACATGAGTTATTAGTTATAATATTATTAGTTCCTGTTAATTAATTACGAACGATCATATGTGTAGGATAGGAACATAATAATGCTGAAGACTGCAGGCGTTTATATGATGATCTCATCTCACAAATGATCTTTAGCTATTTATATATTTGCTTCCAATGAGTAAATTTACGAGTAAGTACTGTTTTCCATGCATATGATTAAAAAAAATTATGTTTCTCTCTCTGACTGCCCGTCTGTTCCGGCTAATCTGAAACGGCTAAACAGATTTTATGAGTTATATACTAACCTGTTTATTGATTTTACAATGAGTTACATAACTTTTATTATTGTAATACTATACAGATCTTTATTAAGTAACTAAAAACTAATTACAATTAGAAAACTTGGCCCAAATCCGTGTCTCTCGGGATCGTGCCAAGAACTATTATTTAAATTATTTTATTTAAGATCAGTGAAATTAAGTCATTGCTACTATACTGTGGAGCACAACTGGAATACTTTAATGTTTATTGAGCTCAATAATTTACGCGATTTATTTAAAGCAATTTGTCATCGCAGAATGAATATTTTTAGATCACCTAAGATTAAAAAGGCCGTGGTGGACGCGTGGCTCGAGCAGACGACTGCTACGCGAGCAATGTCAGTTCCAATATTTTTCAATTTTTTTTTTAAATCTCCTTAATGTGATATCATGACATGATCGGTGAAGGAAAAATCGTGGGCAAACCTTGTATACGTCTGGGAAGAAATAAATGAGAAAGTAAGGAGGGCTAGGTCACCTATTGATATAATTAAGTAGGGATATAAATAGGTACTTTCTCCCTGAGAGGGACTGGACACATCATAGACTTCGTCTGGAAATTCTTATTGTTCATTTGCTTGAAATAAAGATTTATTATTATTCTTCTTTGGGAAAATGTCTAGAGAGGTTGAGACATTTTTCAGTATTTTTTAGTTGTTTGGAAAAAAAATATAACGAGACCTAAGTTCATTATGTGCCTAGACATAATATTAATATCAGAAATACAGTTCTTATTGACACAACGCGAGAACGCAAGCGATGTTTTTTGAAATACATACATACATATGCTCACGCCTGCATTCCACGCAGGGCCTACCCGTTTGGGGAACAGAGGTATTGTAATAACAACACCCACTTTGCACAGAAGATGATTAAGTGACAACGTGACAGATGGTGCGCCATCTCAGGCGCTATAGTACATACGTCTTTGAATTTCTTCCCGGACATATGCAGGTTTCCTCACGATGTTTTCCTTCACCGTGAAGCTCTTGATGTGAAATAAGTTTTTTTTAGAAAAACCTACGTATTGGTACAGCCTGCTGAGATTGGAACTTGCAGCGTTTGCGTAGGTAGGCGACTACTCCAACCCCATAGCCATCACAGCTCTTCAATATCTTAATAACAAGAAGATATTCAAAACCATACGACCTCTACATTCGTATCTCGTGATCTTTAGTCGCTATGCACCTAATCATATTGGTTTGGTACGTAATGTACCTAAGTATTATGTAACTGATTATTTTTGCAGACAGACGCTCGGTTGAATTCAAATATACTTACCTACATTATTAGATATTAGCAACTCTTGTAATTTTGCAATAATTACCACATAAAATATACAGTGTACTAGGTTAGGAAGCAGTAGTTTTATTATATATATATATAAGTACTTCCACATCGTCAGAACGACACGATTACACAGGATTATATATGCTACCGCCAGGTTCGGAAGGCTGCTTTTACTGAGAAGAACCTGGTAAGTTATTCAGTAATAACTCTTCTCAAAGAAAACAAAATTACATACATACATACATATGCTCACGCCTGTATTCCCCGAAGGGGTAGGCAGAGGTGTTGTTATCACAACACCCACGTGGGCACGGTTCCAGAGCACAAAAGTCGATTATATAAAAACTAAAAGTAGTTACTACGTATAATGGTGTAGGCTTGAGATGTCCAGCCTCCACAAGCAGCATCTGTTCACATGTATGGCGAGAATGCCAGCCATCGCCCTCCTCAACCATTACATAGGGAAGTGAGATACAATACAACTAGATAGTACCTAGGCTAGAGAGGCTTTCACCCATGTAGGTATATGGTACCACAGAACGTCTTCCCGAATTAAGAGAAACCTGTAAGTAGTCCGTTACGTTTGTTCATCATGATTAAGCCTTAAAAAATGTAATGATTAATTAAAAACCCTTTATTAGGTATAGGTGTGAGCAGCGGCCTGCTACGCAAGCGACGCAAGTTTGAATCCCAGCGGGGCCATTACCAATGGTTTTTCTAAAAACTTATGTGCAGTGTTTAACACCACGTGCTTTACGGTGAAGGAAAACGTCGTGAGGAAGACAAATGTCTGAGATGTAATTCAAAGACGTATGTTTAGTGCCTGAGACGGCGATGGACTGTCACATTGGCACTTAATCATACTCGGTGAAATGTGGCTCTGCTTACCCCTTCGAGAACCCTTCTGGGATAGCGTGAGCATATTTTTTTAATGATTAATTTAGAATTAAAACACTCCAAAACTTAAAACCGTCCATTACTTCGTCCCTAACGAGAATAGCAAACACAGCATCTTCGATACCACGAAGTTTCAACACCATTTGGACATCAGTGATTGCGACATCGATGGACTCACGAAGAGAACATACCAGCGCTGCCAAGAAACGTCTTGGAATCACGATCACACCACCAACTTGAGCAACCGCGATTACAACATCGATTCCCGGCTTCGGCGACACCAGCTGCGTTATTAAATAAGGTTTCTCAGCATTGAATTGGAAGACGAGCGTTGGTTTCTATCATGTCTGTACCATAGGTACCTATATTTTTTCATAAGCATTTAGTGAAAAGCTGTTAATCTAGAATTACAAACAAACACTTAATTGTTTTTATCTGTATAGATAAGTTCATCGATTCCTTCTAAGCATCCAGCTAAGTTACGTGCAACTCAGGTAGAACATAGTTAATGCACCTAATATTTAATTAACGTATTAATAATTAATTCTGGTTTTAGGTTATAATTTGTAAGGTTCGGCTTTGGTGTTAAAGCTATCAAGGTAGGTAATATACTATTTCGGTTTAACCGTGAAAATGTAACAGATATTACAGAGAGAAGGATTCGCATTTTTAACGACATGGTCTCTCGCAGTTGGTAGGGGGGAGTTACCTCCACTGCTTAACCGGACTAAAGGGCGAGACCCAAGGGCCTCCAGCCGAGCTTAAACTTAAAAACTAAGCAACACAGCTAAGGGCACCCCGGTGCGGGGTTCGGACCTCGGCTTAGGGCGTTGCTGGGGGATGAGCTAGGGAGCTGGATCTGAGTGGTATTATTTAGGGACATGTTTAAGGCTAGTGGCTCGGCGCGCGCCGGCCCTAGCAGAGGACGGGGGGGACGATGACGTAGAGTTCGCGACGAGCCTCGCCGGCGAGGACGGAACAATGGTCGGTTTGGTGTGTGCTTTTGAGACATTGCTTGCTGAAGCAATGTGATATCGTCGTCAGGGTCAGTAAGGACATGCCTCGGACGGCGTCGGGTGGAGATTTGGGAGGGGGTATATCGGGCGGCCGATACGATTAGTGGGTTGGGATGTTTTTCAGCAGATTCGAAAAAACGCTTAGAGGCGCTTTTCATAAACTGTTTTATGGTGGGAATTTTGAAGTCTACATGGAGTTGACTATTGCGAACGTACCACGGGACTCCCGCAGCCTTTCGCAAGAATTTGTTTTGGAGGACCTGCATTTTATGGATGTTAGAGCTGCCCGTGTGTGCGAAAACAACACTGGCGTATGTCATAATGGGACGGATGCAAGAGAGATAAATCCTCAACTTAGACTTAAGTGACAATTTACTCCGTGCATTTAGTAGGTAGTGGAGTCGACCAAGGGCAAAGGAAGCACGTGACCGTACTTTCTTTGTGTGGGATGCAAAGGACAAGGTTTGGTCGAGGATGACGCCTAGGTATTTGGCCGTGGATTCCCAAGGAATCGGTTGGCCGAACATGGTTACAGATGGAGGAGGATCGTGATATCGGTCGCCAGAGCGGCAGAAGAGGACAGCTGCGCTCTTATCTGGGTTGACTTCAAATCTCCATTTCCGGAACCATTTGCCAAGGGCATTGGCTGCGGTTTGGAGATGTTTGGCGATCGTATGACGGTCTCTGCCTCTATAGTAGATAGCCGTGTCGTCGGCGAAGAGAGCTAGATCGGCACTGGGACTTTTGGGGATATCGCTGGTGTACAGCGTGAAAAGGAGTGGGGAGAGCACGGAGCCTTGGGGGACTCCAGCACGAATGCGGCGAGGGGAAGATAATGAGCCCTCGATGCGATATCGGAAGGTGCGATTCGATAAGAAGTCTCGTATGATGAGCACGAGTCTGTCAGGCACACCGATTTGGTAAAGCTTATATAATAAGCCATTGTGCCATACTTTATCGAATGCTTTCGCTATATCGAAGAATAGGACACCCGTTTGCTGTTTGACTTGGAATCCCTCACTTATGTGTTCAACGATGCGATGCACCTGTTGAACACACGAGTGCTTGGTTCGGAAGCCAAACTGCTCGTTCGGGATGAGATTGTGGGATTCAGCAAAGTGCTTTAGTCTTTTGAAGATCAACCTTTCGTAGATCTTCGCGAGAGTTTTGAGGAGACTGATGGGGCGGTAACTAGAGGATTCGGATTTGGGCTTACCAGGTTTTGGTATCCCTATGACAACTGCTTCTTTCCACGATTGTGGGAAGATGTTGTTTGAAAGGGCAGCGTTAAAAATGGCTGTCAGGAAGACAATGATGTGGAGGGGAAAGAGTTTGACTACTTTATTTGTTATCCCGTCGGAGCCAGGAGACTTCCTAGGGTTGAGATCCTTGATGAGAGATTGAACCTCATCGACTGTAACTACTGGGACTGGATTGTCTGGGTCCTCTATTGGGGGCTGAGCTACCCTTCGTTCGACCTCGGCGTCCACCTTTGTGAGATGGGCCATGTCTACTTGTTGGGAGCTGGGAGAACATTGGGATTCTAGATTCTCGGCTAGGCATTCGGTCTTTTCGTCATCGTCGAAGGCGGGACTACGGCCAGGACGATTAAGAGGAGGGATGCTGCAGGCTTCTTTGACTCTGAGCTTGCGTTGCAAGTGCCAGAAAGCCTGGTGATTAGGGGTAAGGTTAGCCAAGAAGTTATCCCAGCGGGCTTCCCTCATTTCATTCATGCGCCTTCTTACTTTGGCTTGTAAGTGGTTCATAAATGATCGGTTGGCTGCTGTGGGGTAGGTCCTGTAAGCTCGGATAGCCGCGTTTTTCTCCGTCACCAGTTCACGTACATCGTCCGGCAGCCTCCAGCGATGGTCATCCATCGCTGGGACCTGCCGGGAGCAGCTGTTAACTGCTGTTTGTACGTGACTGGTGAGGGAGTCAATTGCGTTCACCGTGTCTACAATGGAAGTTGGGGTCGGTTCGGGGAAGGGCAAGGGAGTAGACTTGAGGTTTTCCTCTAGTTTCCTCCAGTTAGTTGCCGTTTTCATGGGGGTAGGTTGACTAGAGTCAGGGGGACCTGTACGGGGGGTAAGACTCAGTACAACAGGACGGTGATCGGAATCAAGCTCGTCTATTGATTCCATAGAATTTAAACGAAGGTTTATATTCTTTAGAATCGCCAAGTCGAGAACGTCCGGACGGTGATCTATGATGGCTGGGTAATGCGTTGGATGCATGGGAGCTATAACGTCGAAGTTATGAATGATACTGAGGTAATTGAGTTGATTACCTCTGGAATTTCGAGTGCGGCTATTCCACGACTCATGTTTGGCGTTTAGGTCTCCTGCCACGATGACAGAGTTGCCTAAGCTAAGAAGTTTCACGATATCGGGAGCGATATCGCCTTGTTTGTTGGGTGCGATGTAAGCCGAAACTATTATGATTGGTTCATGTCCAGTCATGCCTAGCCGACATATTGATGTCTCGATTTGAGATAAGTTGGGGGGATCCATAGGAATGCAGTAAAGAGATCTTTTATAATAGATGAGGGTGCCTCCTTTGGCGGAATGGGTTCTATCGTTGCGAACTATTTCATAGTTCGCAATTTTGGGATCGCGGTTGGAGGGTTTGAGGAAGGTCTCTTGGAGGAGAAAAATGTCTAATTGATGTTCTCGGAGGAAAGTAGCGATCTCGTCGCGTTGGGTGTTAATGCCATTGGCATTAAAGAACCCTACCTTGAGGGACCTGGGTTTGATTTTTCCTCCTAGGTTGTGTCTCTCCATTATTGGACCGTATCAAAGAAAGAGGTGAGGGCTGTGGTAACGTGAGCGAACTTGCTCATCGTAGCCATGACGGAGGCAATGTTACCGCGAGAAGCGCGGAGTTGCTCGGCCATCTGGTTCAGGCTACGGATGTCAACCGCATGGAATAACTGGCTCAGAAAAGCCATGTTATCGCCAGTCACGTTGGCTTCCGGGGCTTGAGGAGGGGGACGCATAGGGGTCGGTGCCGGAGGGGCTGCAGGCGAGCGTGGAGCTGCCGTGGGAGGTGTGCCTTTTGGCTTAGGGGGTTGCATGGTGGGGATGGCCATTAAAGGAGGGATGGCCGTGGATTGGGGAGCTCTCGGAGGAGCGAGTTTGGGGAATGCGCGCTGATGGTTCAGTGCGTTCCAGGGGGAAGGTCTTTGAGGGCTAAGGCGCTCAGGGAGAGCGGAGGAAGGGAGGTTTTCCCTGGTGTTCCGAGCTTGAACTCGCTTTACCATTTTGGGGTGGGGACGAGGGGCTTTTGGGCAGCCGCGATAGTTCGCAGGGTGGCCCGATTGACCGCACAGAACGCAACTAGGCGGCTCTGTGCAGAGTGAGATGTCCTTGGGACGGGGGCAATCGCTTGTGCCGTGGTCACCTAGGCACTTAACGCACCTGGGTATGGCAAAGCAATTGCGAGAGGAGTGGCCATATAACTGGCACTTGTGACATTGGCCGATTTGGCCGCGTTTGTTGGGGGCTTCGACCTTTAAGCCAGATAATTGGCATACGGTCTTAATATTGTAGATGCTTTTTGCGGCGGGAGAGTGCTTACATACGACAAAGACCATGTCGTATATGGCACTGTTGCGGGCGCCGTGCATGCGATGCACCTCGAGGGCGGGGATGTCTTGCGATTGAAGATCGCACAAGATAGACTTTTCGTCTATCTCTTTGGGGATGCCGCGGATTACTACGCGGAGGAGGCGATCCTCGGGGAGGTCGTAAGAGTGAAAGGCTACTTTCCTAGCCTGCAACATTTTGGTCAGAGACCTGAAGTCGGTGGAGGTAGGCACCGAGACTTTTATGCCATTGGCGGTGGTGCGGGCGTTAGTATAAGCAATGCGATTCGCATTGCACCACGCCGAGACATCGGTCCATTTCGCCTTATCTTGGATGAAGATAGGCGGTGGGATGGGCTCCTTCCTCGAAGATGAGGCTACGGGCTGAGAGTGTGGGATGGCGTCAGAGCGGTTTTCCTCTGAGGGAGGGACCGCCTGAGCAGATTGGGAGGCTACAGGTTTGGCGAGAGTCTTGAGAGACTTCGCCGGGGTTTGGCCAATAGAAGTTTTGGTCTTGAGAGACCGCTTCTTCTTGCGCCCTATGACGACATTGAAGTCGTCATCGACGGATGTGTTCGAGTCCGAATTGGACTCTGAGGCCATATCCGCGTCGATAATGACGGGGCGGCTGGGAGGGCAGTCGGGGCTAGCCGGGGACTCATCAAAACGAATTATGTTTGGTTTTGATGGGACGGAGGGCGCCGCAGGGGCGTGAGTGGGGGGCTCGATGGCCGGGGAGGGGCTTGGTTCTCCACAGAGGTTGGCGAAATCTTCTGGGGAGAGGACGGAGCTGGCAACAGCCTGGTTGGCCGGGACTTTTAGGAGGGCCCGAAGAAGGGCGCGGAGAGTGGAGTCGGCCATTTTGAATGGCAATAGTGGGGGAGCAAAAAATACCACGCGGTATTTATTTTATTTTATTTCGCGCCTAATCCCCAGGTTGGACTGGCCTGGGGTTGTGTGCGTGTGTGTTAGTCCCTTCACTACCGGGGGTAGGCAGTTAGGGTTGAGTTGGGTGTGCCCTAAGCTTGTGATCCCGCTGCCAATCTTAATGTGCAGTCGGGTTCCTAACAGCCTTAGTGCAGAGGAGTACTTTAAGCCGAAGCTTAAAGCAACCAAACAACACTAAGGAATGGGATGGTAGGGAAAGGGCAGGGTGGGAGGGAGGAGATGGCTAGCGTCGGCGAGGGAAGCCCCCAAGGCCGGTGGTTCTAGCCTCGTCCGATTTGTGTTTTTGCCCTGAGGGGGCAAAAACGGGTGTATCGGGTCAACACCCCACTCGGCTTCGTTGGCACCGCTAGGTATCCACCGAGGACCACCAAAAAGTGGTTTTTGCCTGAAGGGTCACAACTAGCGAGACTTGTCTCACACAGAAACAGAGAAAGCCGAAACTCGCCTTGAAAAAGGCAAGTTCGGCGAAGGGTTCGATGCGCAGGTAGCAGCGGGCGGCGACAGGACAGCGGGCAGCGGCGGAG
Source organism: Watsonalla binaria (assembly GCA_929442735.1). Classification (NCBI taxonomy): domain Eukaryota; kingdom Metazoa; phylum Arthropoda; class Insecta; order Lepidoptera; family Drepanidae; genus Watsonalla; species Watsonalla binaria. The sequence continues at coordinate 9,731,276 of OV838932.1, forward strand.
CGCGGCAGGAGAGCGCTTCGAGACGTCCGTACGGGGCGGAGGTCGGAGCGCGAGTGCAGAAGGATTCGCATTTTTTTTTTTTTTTTTTTTCGACATGGTCTCTCGCAGTTGGTAGGGGGGAGTTACCTCCACTGCTTAACCGGACTAAAGGGCGAGACCCAAGGGCCTCCAGCCGAGCTTAAACTTAAAAACTAAGCAACACAGCTAAGGGCACCCCGGTGCGGGGTTCGGACCTCGGCTTAGGGCGTTGCTGGGGGATGAGCTAGGGAGCTGGATCTGAGTGGTATTATTTAGGGACATGTTTAAGGCTAGTGGCTCGGCGCGCGCCGGCCCTAGCAGAGGACGGGGGGGACGATGACGTAGAGTTCGCGACGAGCCTCGCCGGCGAGGACGGAACAATGGTCGGTTTGGTGTGTGCTTTTGGGACATTGCTTGCTGAAGCAATGTGATATCGTCGTCAGGGTCAGTAAGGACATGCCTCGGACGGCGTCGGGTGGAGATTTGGGAGGGGGTATATCGGGCGGCCGATACGATTAGTGGATTGGGATGTTTTTCAGCAGATTCGAAAAAACGCTTAGAGGCGCTTTTCATAAACTGTTTTATGGTGGGAATTTTGAAGTCTACATGGAGTTGACTATTGCGAACGTACCACGGGACTCCCGCAGCCTTTCGCAAGAATTTGTTTTGGAGGACCTGCATTTTATGGATGTTAGAGCTGCCCGTGTGTGCGAAAACAACACTGGCGTATGTCATAATGGGACGGATGCAAGAGAGATAAATTCTCAACTTAGACTTAAGTGACAATTTACTCCGTGCATTTAGTAGGTAGTGGAGTCGACCAAGGGCAAAGGAAGCACGTGACCGTACTTTCTTTGTGTGGGATGCAAAGGATAACCTTTGGTCGAGGATGACGCCTAGGTATTTGGCCGTGGATTCCCAAGGAATCGGTTGGCCGAACATGGTTACAGATGGAGGAGGATCGTGATATCGGTCGCCAGAGCGGCAGAAGAGGACAGCTGCGCTCTTATCTGGGTTGACTTCAAATCTCCATTTCCGGAACCATTTGCCAAGGGCATTGGCTGCGGTTTGGAGATGTTTGGCGATCGTATGACGGTCTCTGCCTCTATAGTAGATAGCCGTGTCGTCGGCGAAGAGAGCTAGATCGGCACTGGGACTTTTGGGGATATCGCTGGTGTACAGCGTGAAAAGGAGTGGGGAGAGCACGGAGCCTTGGGGGACTCCAGCACGAATGCGGCGAGGGGAAGATAATGAGCCCTCGATGCGATATCGGAAGGTGCGATTCGATAAGAAGTCTCGTATGATGAGCACGAGTCTGTCAGGCACACCGATTTGGTAAAGCTTATATAATAAGCCATTGTGCCAGACTTTATCGAATGCTTTCGCTATATCGAAGAATAGGACACCCGTTTGCTGTTTGACTTGGAATCCCTCACTTATGTGTTCAACGATGCGATGCACCTGTTGAACACACGAGTGCTTGGTTCGGAAGCCAAACTGCTCGTTTGGGATGAGATTGTGGGATTCAGCAAAGTGCTTTAGTCTTTTGAAGATCAGCCTTTCGTAGATCTTCGCGAGAGTTTTGAGGAGACTGATGGGGCGGTAACTAGAGGATTCGGATTTGGGCTTACCAGGTTTTGGTATCCCTATGACAACTGCTTCTTTCCACGATTGTGGGAAGATGTTGTTAGAAAGGGCAGCGTTAAAAATGGCTGTCAAGAAGACAATGATGTGGAGGGGAAAGAGTTTGACTACTTTATTTGTTATCCCGTCGGAGCCAGGAGACTTCCTAGGGTTGAGATCCTTGATGAGAGATTGAACCTCATCGACTGTAACTACTGGGACTGGATTGTCTGGGTCCTCTATTGGGGGCTGAGCTACCCTTCGTTCGACCTCGGCGTCCACCTTTGTGAGATGGGCCATGTCTACTTGTTGGGAGCTGGGAGAACATTGGGATTCTAGATTGTCGGCAAGGCATTCGGTCTTTTCGTCATCGTCGAAGGCGGGACTACGGCCAGGACGATTAAGAGGAGGGATGCTGCAGGCTTCTTTGACCCTGAGCTTGCGTTGCAAGTGCCAGAAAGCCTGGTGATTAGGGGTAAGGTTAGCCAAGAAGTTATCCCAGCGGGCTTCCCTCATTTCATTCATGCGCCTTCTTACTTTGGCTTGTAAGTGGTTCATAAATGATCGGTTGGCTGCTGTGGGGTAGGTCCTGTAAGCTCGGATAGCCGCGTTTTTCTCCGTCACCAGTTCACGCACATCGTCCGGCAGCCTCCAGCGATGGTCATCCATTGCTGGGACCTGCCGGGAGCAGCTGTTAACTGCTGTTTGTACGCGACTGGTGAGGGAGTCAATTGCGTTTACCGTGTCTACAATGGAGGTTGGGGTCTGTTCGGGGAAGGGCAAGGGAGTAGACTTGAGGTTTTCCTCTAGTTTCCTCCAGTTAGTTGCCGTTTTCATGGGAGTAGGTTGACTAGAGTCAGGGGAGAAGGATTCGCATTGGCATTTATAGTATATATAGCAAAGATTTACCAAGCGTGTTATGGTCCGTAATAAATAAATCATGAGCCTCGTTACACTTACAGCCACGAGCTTCAGACTAGTCGACCTTGAATATGTAAGACAAAAGCCGACATTTTCATCAATACCTAGGTATACACCCACCTAAGCACCACAGGTATAGTATAGGTAGGTTTTCTGGTTTTTTAAGCCTTGAGACTATATTGAGCAAAGATTTTAACCGACTTCAAAAACCAGGAGGTTCTATGTTTCGCGCGTACTTTTTTCATATGGTAGGGAGGGAGGCACGTACCGTAGGTAGGTACCCATAGGTATAAAAATATGTAGATAATTATATACTTATGCGTACCAATTCCCAGGTGGGATGGGTTTCTACAGGTATGCAATGGTGGTGGGTAGCCAGCCCATTTAATCAACATAGTCAGGTACCTAATATATTTTTTTGAACTATTTATGGTCACAATACCGCCCCCTATGTAACCATGCCCGACGCAATCCTGTATAGTACATTACGCCGATCCTGAGACAGAGGCGAACAATTTCGCCGGACCGAACCGCTGGACCGCTGCTAGCCAGCCACCCCGCATTCCCCTTACCAACTCCTATAGGCACTAAAAATGCTAATGGTTACTCCTCATCCATATTTCCATCTAGGTCCATGGAGGTTTGATGGAGGTAGGCTAGGGGATAGGCACCTCCACGGAACAGAAAATTTATCAAATATATGTCCTTTCCTTTCCTTTATTTATTTAATGGCGATGAGCTTAAGTAAAACTATTCCGCCAATGTCAAGTGGTTGTTGAGAAAAATATCTTGTAAATTGTTAAAAATATTTGGAGGAACCCATTCCAAATATATGTCAATGTCAATTTTGCAAACTTCTTACACATGTCATGTCAGTGAAACTGTCAGTTGTTAAATCAACAAAACAAATATGGCAGTCAGTTAGTTTTTGGTTGTTAGGTTAGCGTCTTCTGAAATATAGACGTTCTTTCATAGAAACGGGCATTTGTATTTAGTTATTTTTTTGAGTAAAAAGATATTAAAAGTCAATTTAAGACAGTTTTTTTATTAACATCAAGTTGTTTAATTCAATATTAGGCCACAAATTAAAGTTTTCGACACTGAAAGTCTTCAGATTACTGTGATAGGAATTCTATTTTTTATAACTCTACAATGTAGGGCCGCGAAATATTCAACTTTTGTTTTGAAATAAAATGTCTCTAGAAACATTTTATAACATGGAAAGTGTAATAGCGTGTCGTATATGCCTTATAATGGGTGTAAAAATGCATGATCTCAAATCAGGACTTATGGAGTTGTATTTGGACACAATATCAGGCACAGACGTAAGTATTTGTCGTTTATTTGTTTATCAACACTTGTGTTCTCCTGTGAACTATATTATTTGTTTCATTAAATTGTAAATTGGCTATGCAGATCAAAAGAAAATGATACAAAGAATTATTTGTTCGGAAATTACTGCACATACTTTTCCAGATATTATATTTCAGTAGCTGTCTATAAAAGTTTCCTACAAACCTCAACTCAACTCCTTTGAGTACTCAACCTACCCTTGGTGTTAAAATCCATAAGCTATTGTAATCAACCAGGTAGGATGTTGGTCAACATCTCTCAACTTTGCAAATCAATTTTCAGCCATTAATCCTGAGTGAACTGCCAAGATATGTCTGCTATGAATGTGGAGCCTTGTTGACGAAGTTCAGCTCCTTCAAGGAGAAGTGTACTAAAGGCCAGGATGTACTTAATAACATACTACACACAAATGGCAAGGTATGCTAACAATGGTCTTTATAATTAGTAATTTAACATTTGGTGCCAGTGACAAACAACAATTGAGATAGTAATATTCTCCAATGCCAGTTAGTCTTATCCCAGTGACACTTTGAAAGTGCTAAGTGCTATTATTTCAACTGGCACTTTGTAAGTGAAGGGTTTAGTTGAGCGAGACAGAGCCAAACTTGTCAACAATGTAAATAAAATCATATATCCACATCTTTATACTTCAATGCTACAATGCTGGTTTCGCCATTTCTACTCAAGGCTTCTTAAGGCTTTAAATTGGAAATGGTAGTACTCAAACTAAAGTTAGCATTATATATGACATTCAATAAGGGTTCCAAGTGCCCCTTATCTACACTACTATTATAAAGAGGAAAGATTTGTATTTTTGTGTGTATGTTTGTAATGCATAAACTCAAAAACTACTGTGCCGATTTCAAAAATTCTCTCACCATTGGAAAGCTACATATTCAGTGAGTAAAATAGGCTTTTTTATCCCCATACTCCCACTGGAATGGGAACAACACGGGTGAAAATGTGTGACATACACTAGTATTTAATAAAATAATTTGATTAGATTTTATTTGATTCATGATCTAACATTGCTACAATTGAATAAGTTTTCATTTGTCCAATAGATAACAACAGAGTCTATCCAGGATATAGACCGGAAGCTTTTAAACCTAACATCCAATCTATCCCATCAATCAATACCTTTGAATAATATCAACTTTCCATTGCGGTCCATTGTTGTTAATAATGGTTCAGTGCAAGCAGACTTGTCTAAGGAGGTGACAGATGAGACAGTTAAGGTTGAACCGGACAGTGATTCAAAATTTTTCATGGAAATAGGAAATGTTAAAGAAGAGGGTGATGATTTTCCATCACTTGGTGAAAGCAGTGATGATGAGCCTTTGTGTTACCAAAAGAGTAAAAAGTTGAAGGGAAATATGAAGGATTCAGTGGATAATACTGTCTTAAAAGCACAGCTCTTGGTGAATGATGTAAGTTGATGCTTTTTTTGCAAATTACATGTATTATCTATATATATACAACTGTACAGATAAATAAAATTGTAGCGTCTGTTTGTAACTTCCAATGAACAGCTTTTCACAAAATGCATAATATGAAGTATATAGCATACTCACATAAAAAAAACCAATCTAAAACTTTTTCTCTGTCTGTCTGTTTGTGCCGACTAAGCTCCGAAACGTCTGGATCTATTTTAACGGGACTTTCACTGGCAGATAGCTCAGTTACAAAGAGTAACTTAGGCTAATTTTACTTGAAGTCTCCGCGGGTTTAATCGCGCGGCACAGCCAGTAATTAATAAATGTAGATGTTCCTGATCTCGTCGCGAGCTGAAGACGTAAGCAGAGGCGTTGTAACAACAACACCCACATGTCACCGAATATGATAAGTGCCAACGTGACACAGGACGAGTCGCCGTCTCAGGCACTATACATACGTCTCTGAATTATTTCTCAGAGGTTTGCAATCTTCCTCGCGATGTTTTGCTTCACCGTAAAGCACTTGGGGTGACATTTATGCACATCAGTTTTTAAATTGGTGCAGGCTACTGGGATTCGAACTTGCGTCGCTTTCATAACAGGTGACTGTTGAAACCCCACGGCCATCACGGCTCAATGAATTCGTTGTTTCTTTAATAGCCATCGACAGAAACAGCTATACCAGGAGTTGCGGTGAAGGTGAAGAAAAAGCGTGGCCAGGTGAAGAATGATCAGTGCAAAGTGAAGAAACCCAAGAAGCCTAGGATTTGTAAAAGTTCCGGAGAAACTACCAACAGTATTGTGCTGGAGGAATATGTCACCGTTATCAAATTAACAGTTAGTCTATTTATTAATTTACTACAATTAATCATACTTCGATTTTGGGGAAGGGGAAAGATGATTGGGCACCTTGTGCGACATGACACCTTTTTTAAAAACATAATAGAAGGAAAGGTAGAAGGGATGAGAGGGAGAGGAAGACCATGGCTAACATATATGAGACAAGTTAAGGAAAAGGTGTCTGTCATGTCGTATAGGGAGGTCAAAGAGATGGCACTGGACAGAGACAAGTGGAAAGAAATGCATCGGTTACACCGACAAGAGTTATTACTCTTAAATTGATGATGATGAATCATACTTATAAAATCGCGATATTGTAACAAAGTAAAGCGAAAAAATTTGTTAAATAGTGTAAAATATCTGCATATCCCATTTAATATTAATATGCGTTTAAAATGTAACTGCAGTAACTAAGTAGATAAAATAAAAAATAAATATGCTCACGCCATCCCAGAAGGGTCCCCGGAGGAGTAAGCAGAAGTGTTGTAACAATACCCACATTTTACCGAATATGATCAAGTGCCAACGTGACAGATGGTGAGTCCATCGCCGTCTCAGGCACTATACATACGTCTTTGAATTACTACTCAGACATATGCAGGTTTCCTCACGATGTTTCCCTTTACCGTAAAGCACATGGTGTGAAATCACTGTACATAAGTTTTTTTGGGAAAACCTCATTGGTACAGGCCCCGCTGGGATTCGAACTTGCGTCGCTTGCGTAGCAGGCGACTGCTCTAACCCCAACCACGGCTTATCACCACCACTAAGTAGATAACTATGTTAATATACATGCCCTTAAATTGGGTGAAATCTGTGACGCTCCCGACTTTAATAAGACCTGTTTTGTACCATTGTGACGTGATACATTATAAATACTAAAACCGTGGAGATCTTATTTCACACGGCTATTCTATTATATTCTTATTCTTATATATTATCATCATAAAGTTTTCACAAACCCCGCCAATCTCTACTGTCAAAAACACTACCCTGTCAAAAAATAAATCAGTGTTCCATGTTATATATATATGTGACATTTCACCACAAAGTATAGATAGTAAATTCAGCCACAAATATGTTTTATGACTAATCAATTTGGTAATTATTCAAGCCAATGTATTTTGATATGACTTTAAATAATAAGTCTGTGGGTCTTGTATTTATGTCTATGGCAAGCTAGTGCTGCCCATTAAGACCATATTTCATGTGAATAAATATTATTTCAATTCATGTAACAACATTGAAAACATGTTATGTGGAGGGATGAAGATAATGTTGTCAAAAAAGTTTTGTTTATGAATGTGGATGGTTACAAGGGGAAAGGAAGACCTATGAAACGATGGATGGATTGTGTGAAAGATGATATGACTAGAATAGGAGTGAATACAGATATGACGGCTGATAGAGAGAAATGGAAGAGAAGAACACATTGCGCCGACCACAAATAACATGGGAAAAGGGCAGGAGGGTGATGATGTAACAACATTGAAAACACCAAAGAATTGTGGTACAGTTTATTATAGAAAACATTGTATATTTATGTTCAGGAAGAGCAACAGAGAGAAGAAATAGTGAAACGCAAGGAGTCATCTAACTATCAGAATGCACCGTTTAAGTGTGACCTGTGCTTCAAAGGATTCATAGACACCAAGGCATGGAACCACCATTTACAGAAACATAAAGCGGTTAGTTATGTATAATCTCTGGTATTCTCTGTTGGTAATTTTTAACCGACTTCAAAAAAGGAGGAGGTTATCAATTCGAATGTATTTTTTTTTATGTTTGTTGTCTCAGGACTTTTGACTGGGTGAACCGGTATCGATATTTTTTTTTTATTTCAAAGGTGACGCTTCCCAAATGGTCTCATTTTAATTGGGTTCAGTTCTGATGGTGGCATCCATGAGAAATCGAGGGGAACCTTCGAAAATCTTACTGGTGACTAGAGCGTTTGTTAATTATTTGAAGCACTACATTTCCTGAAGGTGTGGAGTCGATCTGATGATGGAGCCGTAAGACAGTCGAAAGAACTCCTCAACAAAAAAGTAAAACCCTCAAAAACAGAAAAATAAAATGCGTCTTCGACATTTTTCTCCTCTGTCCTTCGTGTTACGTTTAAAGCTAGGGGTAGGCAGAGGTGAAAAGTGGGTGTTGTAATAACAACACCCACTTTTCACCGAATATGATCAAGTGCCAACGTGACAGAGAGTGAGTCCATCGCCGTCTCAGGCACTATACATACGTCTTTGAATTACTTCTCAGACATATGCAGGTTTCCTCACGATGTTTTCCTTCAATGTAAAGCATGTGGTGTGAAATAACTGCACATAAGTTTTTTTAGAAAATCTCATAGGGACAGGCCCCACTGGGAACCGCTCAAACCTCAAGGCCACCACGGCTCTCATCTCACGGCAGCTAGGTATGTACGCCAATAAATAACCATTGTTTTGTAATATTCCCCAGAGTCCCGGTGACTTTGAGTGTTCCGTATGCAAGTTTAGGTTCAAGACGAAAAGGCACCTCCACAAGCACGCGGCGAGCCATGAAAAGAAGTTCGCTTGTAAATTTTGTACCTACATTTCGAAAACTACGTAAGTTATGCATTTTTATTCCATTATATATGCTCACATCATCCCAGAAGGGTTCCCGAAGGGGGTAAGCAGAGGTGTTGTATCAACAACACCCACATTTCACCGAATATGATCCAGTGCCAACGTGACAGAGGGTGAGTCCATCGCCGTCTTAGGCACTATACATAAGTCTTTGAATTACTTCTCAGTCATATGCAGGTTTCCTCACGATGTTTTCCTTCACCGTAAAGCACGTGGTGTTAAATAACTGCACATAAGTTTTTAGAAAAACTCATTGGGCAGGTCCCGCTGGGATTCGAACTTGCTTCGCTTGCGTAGCAGGCGACTGCTCTAACCCTGAGGCCACCACGGCTCTTTTCATTTCATTATTTATTTAATAACGAGCTGTGTCCTGCGGTTTCAGCCGCGTAGACTTAATTTCATTCCCGCGGACTCTTTAATGTTTTTTAAGCTAAAGTAGCCTAAGTTACTCCTGGTAACATTAGCTACCTGCCAGTGAAAGTCCCGTTAAAATCGGTCCAGCCGTTTCAGAGATTATCTAGAACAAACAGATTATCCGGAACCAACAGACAGGAAAAAAAATAAAAAATGCTTTTTTTTTCAGTACAGTGTATACTTTAATGTGTCAAAAGGTGCAATTTTGGAATTACAAACACACACTTCAATTTTATTTATCTGTATGGATGCATAGATATGTAAGGTTACTTCTTTTTTCCTTTTTTTATCGTCAATCTTTTGCACAGAGTATCTGCAATAATTTCACAGAATATTTAAAATAAACAGGATGTAGTTACATATCTTCTGTGAATTGTGAATAAAATGAAGATTACTTATTCAGTTTAAACCCTGGTCAGACTTTTATGAACGACTAATATCCACTCATAGTATCAGCACTTTATATAATGGTTCCAAAACAAAACAAAGACCCACTTTAGGGCTCTATACAACCTTTCAACAAGAACGAATCATATAACAAAATTGTATTTAGGCTGCCTGTCCACTGGATCTGAGCGAGTCGGCGGGTGAGCGAAGGTAAAATATAAAATCCACTGATAAAATAGCACTCTCCGTTGAAGCAAATATATAGATGCATTGTCACCTCGCTCCATTCCAGTGAATAGCCAGCCTTATAATATATTTAAGAAATGCATGTTTTCGTCAACGTCCTTGTGTATTGTTACAGAACGCAGGCCAATCAGCACTTTGGATGGCATAAAGGTGTTACATACAAATGCCAGTACTGCAATGAGGTCTCCACGTAAGTATTTATCAAATTAGGATTAATTTAAACAACAAAAAAAATATCTCAGTACCCCTATCACGGGTGTGACACCGTTTTCGTAATCTATACTCGGTAGCGTCTCCGCCTGATATTTGTATGAGAAATTATGCAGCGACTCCCAGCGGTGACGTTAGCGAGTGTAGGTCCGGAAAACGGTGGTAAACTCGTGAAAAGAGTACTGCTTAAGCAGAACGTATTAAGAACTTCTGAGCTTCGACGTTCCATTTTTGTGCCGTAAATTACCAATACCTATGTTCTAATCACAATCGAAACCTACGCTCTTCCAATAATCGTCTTCTTAGCGTTCCCTTTCATAGCTCTTCGTTTACTGTTCAATCTATTCTCCTATGGAATGCCCTCCCTCGCGAGATCAGGATGTGCGATACAAAATTTAAATTCAAGGCAAGGATTAAAGAGCACTTGTTGGCTTGAACCGACAATTTTATTATAATCATATTTTGCTACATAAACATAGTATCTATATGTATTATAATATAATTAAATATATATCCTACGTATAATATATCTCATATTATTAATGAGTTGTGTATTAAATACATATGCTCACGCCTGTATTCCCCGAAAGGGTAGGCAGAGGTGTTGTAATCAGAACACCCACTTTTCACCGAAGATGATTAAGTGCCAACGTGACAGATGGTGAGTCCATCGCCGTCTCAGACCCTATACATACACCTCACGATGTTTTCCTTCACCGTAAAGCACGTGGTGTGAAATCACTGTACATAAGTTTTTTAGAAAAACTCATTGGTACAGACCCCGCTGAGATTCGAACTTGCGTCGCTTGCGTAGCAGGCGACTGCTCAAACCTCAAGGCCACCACGGCTCTCCTTGTGTATTAAATATTTATGTATAGTATTTTTTCCATTTCTTGTTTCTTTATACAATGAACCTACTTATTTTCTGTCTGCACCACTCTAAGGTAGACCGGGAGACAATGCCCATGGCATTAACTCCGCCTATATACTTTGTGTATATGAAGTTTAATAAATAATAATACATAAATGAATTAATACAAATTTCGAAGCTCTTAATACGTGCTGCTTAAGCGATGGTAGTTGGCCCCCCCTATAAGTATAATGTTGTCAGCAAGTGGACGTCGTACCTGAGCCACCTGCGCATAAAGCACCCGTCGCAGTTCATATGCGGCGTGTGCGGCTACTCGTTCGTCAGCAAGCTGGGGCTCGTCATGCACAACACTATGATGCACAAGGATGTCGATGTGAGTTAACCACTACCCTCTTATCTATACATCTATCATCGTCGTCCCTGGCCTTATCCTATACATTGTTGGGGTCGGCACTTGATTCAACCCGATGTGGCTGATCACTTGATTTTTATACGAAGCGACTGCCATCTGACCTTCGCAACCCCTTTAACGAGGAAAATCTGCGATCTGGGTTAAATCTGTTGTCAGACTATTTTAGGCCTCCGACTGACCTGTAACGATTGTCAAAGATGATAAATTGGCAACCGGGACCGACGGCTTAACGAGCTCTCCGAGTTACGGAGGGAACTCGAGCGGTCACCCATCCAATTACTGGCTACGCTTAGGGTTGCTTAACTTCGCTGATCGAATGATATGCGCAATAGCAACTGTGCCACGAGCTCCTCTTACTAGTCATTTACTTGCCCAGAAATAAATAAACCCATACTGAGAAACTAAGGTTCCCTGCTCTATCTTCCATTCCACCGGCGAATTTATTAATCGATCGACAGACCTTTTATGCCCTACCTACTTTTTATTAATTTTTTTACCTACTGTTAGTTTTGTTCGTATAGCAATCAGCTGCGAACGTGGAGGGTCCGTACTGCGAAGTGTGCGACGTGAAGTTCCTCTCTGAGGAAGCCTGGAAGAGGCACATGGTCACCTCGGTCAAACACGCGCCCGACGATGTCAAGTATGACGTTTTTTTATTACGATTACATTTATGGTATAACACACGCTCTGAAAAATAAGTACTTCGTCTCAACAGTCGCAAATTATAGATCGCGCCATATTTCTAGTCTAGAAGTTTAAAGGTAGGTGTACGCTCATAACGAGCATAGCGATGCGCAATGGCGAGAGGTTAAGCGCGATTTTTTCAATTGTTCAAATATCTAGATGCATCGCGATTATTTCCACTCGGCACCGTTCGGCTAGATTCGGTGCGACTCGGACCAGTCGCATGCATAAATAAATTAAATAATTGAAAAACGTCTCGATTTTTTCATCGCGCCGACTCCGATTGTTGTGACACTTCGTAATCGCGTATCGTTAAGTTCCTGTCTCGATTTGGTCATAGAGAGTAGTGGTCTACGTGGATATGTTGCTTTGTATTGATTACTATAGAATGGCGTTCACTGATCAGCATTTCTGCTGAGAGGCTGGTATTTCTATTTTTATTACGTCATTCGAAAATAAAATCCTCCTAAGTAATGGATGCTTTCAATCGGTATTTTCTAAGTATCGATGCTCCGTACGCTCCGATTCTGATGCAGCGGGCTCGCAGCTTACAGCGTTAGAGCGTTCGAGAAATATGGCACGAATTCTAGTCGTATGTGATTGTACGGTGTACGGTGTGTGCAGCAAGGGGTGCCGGGTGTGCGGCGAGTCGTTCGCTACCAGGGACGAGGCCCGCGCGCACCACCGCGCGCAGCACGCCCGCGCCCGCCCCCGCAACTACGGCCGCCCGCCGCCCGCGCGCCACTGGCCGGCGCCCTGCGACCATGTACGTATACCACCACTCGCCTCTACTATACCACCGCGCGCAGCACGCCCGCGCCCGCCCCCGCAACTACGGCCGCCCGCCGCCCGCGCGCCACTGGCCGGCGCCCTGCGACCATGTACGTATACCACCACTCGCCTCTACTATACCACCGCCCCGCAGCTACTATACCACCACTCGCCTCTACTATACCACCGCCCCGCAGCTACTATACCACCACTCGCCTCTACTATACCTCTGCACCTTACATAGTAAGATAATCTGTGGCAGTGTTCGGAGGAGATGGGAAGCGCGCGCGAGTACTGGGCACACTTCCGCCGAGCGCACCCCGACAAGAACTACCCCATACAGAGGAACTACGTGTGCGACATCTGTGGGAAGAGCTTCCGGGTTAGTGCTTACATTATACATTATTATATGTATACTATTTCTGATGACCAGACGTTTTTTATAGAGCTTTTTATTCCCATTAAAGGTTACGGACAACTTGCGGTTAGTTATTAAATAACAAAATTTGTTAAACGGTTTCCTTCGATATTGTTCTGTCCCAGGATTTCATTAAAAACTAGCTGAGCCGAGCAGCTTCACCTTCCACGCTTAATTTCATAGGCGTGTTTTTTCGCGGAACCTTAAATGTTTATTTTTCATAAATGTAGCCTTCTATCAGTGAAAATCCAGTTAATATCGGATATTTTATACTGACTATGATACTAGCGTATGCATTTAGTGAAAAGCTGTTGATTTGGAATAGCAAACAGACACGTCAAAAAATCAAAATATCTTTATTTGATTAGACTTCTAACAAAGTACTTTCAAATCGTCAGAAGGACACAAAATACATTATACATGATTATAAATGTTACCATTTCTTACCGATGTAATTTTTGTGACGTCAGGGCAACGCGTTCCTTACGTATCACAAACGCACCCACTCCGAGGAGCGTCTGTATAAATGCGAGGCGTGTCCCAAGGCGTTCCACAACCGCGCCAACCTTCAGCTTCACGAGAGGACACACTCCGATCGCCGACCCTATCCATGCGCATTGTGCTGCAAGGCTTTCAAAGCCAAGGGGGCGCTTGATCGACACTTTAGGGTATGTAATTATATAAATATATATGCTCACGCCATCCCGGAAGGGTCCCCGAAGGGGTAAGCAGAGGTGTTGTAACAACTCCAAATTTCACCGAATATGATCAAGTTGCAAGACGTATGTATAGTGTCTGAGACGGCGATGGACTCACCATCTGTCACATTGACACTTAATCATCTTCGTTGAAAAGTGACTCTTCGGAAATACAAGCGTGAGCGTGTGTATGTATGTACGTATGAATGATAAGCGTTTATCTCCACAGTCCCACACGGGTGTGAAGCCATACGAGTGCGAGGTATGCGGAAAAGCGTTCGGTCAGTCCAACAGCCGCAAACTGCACATACGGACCGTTCACCTCAAACAACCAGCGCCTTACGTCTCCAAAGCTAGGCTCGAACGACGGAAGGCCACTAAAGACCCTACGCAATGCTCTATGGTCTATATATCATAGACACACTTTGTTTTTATATGTAAATGATCAATAGCCATGTGTGGTGAATGCTCAAACCTTATTAGCGTGTTCTTATGGTAATAAATAATCTAGAAGAAAAAGGCTTACTTATGAAAATGCTGAGTGTATAGTTTCTTATTTAGGAAAGACCCGCGGAACATTTATGTTCTTTTGTAATGAAAGTAGTCTAAGTTACTCCTTGCCATACTAGCAATCTGCCAGTGAAAGTCCCCTAAAATCGGTCCAGTCGTTTCGAAGATTATTCGGAACAAACAGACAGTGACAGACGGACAGACAGAGAACAATTATAAAAATAGTTTTTTTTTAATGTACACTGTCATATGCACTTGTAGATTGTTAATGCGTTACGCCACTAGAGTTGTTTTAGCTACTCTACAACAGATGGCTCTTAACAATACAGGTCGACTTGAAACTTGGATACGTAGATAGGTTTATTTGAAACATACAAACCATTGTGAACTGTCTTCCAGCATTTTGAAAGTCAAAGTCAAAAATATCTTTATTCGATTAGACTTTTTACAAGGTACTTTCAAATCGTCAGAGTGACATAATTATAAAGGATTATACATGCTACCGCCAGGTTCGGAAGGTTGATTTTACTGAGAAGAACCTGGCAAGAAACTCAGTAATTACTCTTTTCAAAAATATCATATATTTTAAAGAATACAAAATAAATAATTTGAGAAACGTAAGCTCATGGACAAAGTTCCAATGCACAAATGTCGATAAAAATTAACATAACTAAAATTCTAGTTCATATACTTATAACTAAATTCGTAGCTTGAGACGACTAGCCCCCACAAACAGCATCTGTTCACAAGTATGACGTCAATTCTTGCTTACTACGTAATCTTATCTTATCTTATATATATAAAAATTAGTTACTGTTCGTTAGTTTAGCTAAAACTTGAGGATGGCTGGACCGATATGGGTAATTTTGATATTGATTATCAATTTCATATTAGATTCGTATCGAGCCTCTAATTTATACATAACGACATTTTACGCCGTAAGGCAGAAAACTCATATTTAAATTGAGATTTACCCCTTGGATTTTCGCATATGGCAACACTTGATTCCTATTGTAGTCTATAGAAACGTCTCCTGTAGTCGTTTTCAACTAACAGTGTTTTAGTTCTTTGTGTTTTGGGCATTGTAGGCCTTCCATGTAAGTAAATCCCAAAAATAATTACACTTCTTAAAAAATACTTTCAAATCGTCAGAAGTACACACTACAGGATTATAAATGTTACCACCGGGTTTGGAAGGTTGTTTTTGCTGAGAAGAACACGACAAGAAACTCAGCAATTACTCTTTTCAAAAAACAATCAACAATTTGTAAAGGTTACAAAATTTCTTATGAATGTCATGGTAATGAAAATAATTTCTAAGTATTCTACTACTCTTGTGGGGGTTGTGATACAACGAAATAAATATTCTGACCTTTCCCCATATCAGTATATTTTTTATTGAGTACTTTGGATGGGGTTTCAGTGTTGTCATATGCGAAAATCTAGCGACACCTAAATGTGCTTAGAATATAAAATGGTCGGAAAAAAACTACTCGTATATTTAAGTACAATATATTTTTGTGTATGGCAATAATTAATAACATCACATTTACTCGTCGGGTTTTAATAGCATAATATTAATTAAATGAATTGCATTAACTAGGAAATATTGTCTTAAAATTTGTTCGGGATTTTATGTTATGCGATCCGATACGAGGAGTGATATGTCCTGCAGTGGAACAGTTTTACTCGTTGAATGTGGTTGAATCCCGTAAATGTAAAGTAAATCCTTGAATAAAAAATTATTTAAGTAATAAATACTTAATTATAAGACTATTATGTATACGTAGATAGAATTTTGTATGTACTTATAATACTGAACATGGTGGTAAGGAGTTTGACCTTCCTCTGCCTAATCCATAGAATCCAATAAATGTGCTTTATAGTATTAAATTGATTTGTACAAATGAGTGATCCAGTAGTTTTATTTCTTAAGTTTTTATATTTTCAGCCCTATTACTTGTCCTAGCTACTTTTAGTCCAAAATGTGTGGACTGACTGATGCCTCTTGTATTTTGATTCCGTTTGTTTGTCACCACAGTGAAAACAGAAGAAGAGGTATGTATATTGGCCTAGTATATTATACCGGCTATATTTGTTTAGTATGTACTTTATATTATACAATAAGTAGGACATCGTTGACTGAGCTGTGCTCGGTTTCTTTCTCACTAAAAACTAAAGTTTTTCCGACAATAGAAAAAAAATCACGTTATCACCCCTTAGGCTGGAAGCCTCACTGAGCTATCGTAACTTGACAGATGTCGGCGAAAATTACTGTCGTATTGTAATGATATTTTAGGAGTTTTTCAGTGCCTGAAAACATAATCAAAATGATGTTTTCCAAAAATGAAACTCAGCTAGATAATTTTTTTGCCCCTGATACACACGAAATTTCATTAAAATCGTTGGCGCTGTTTCCGAGATTCAGATTTGCAAATGAAGGGAGAGTATTTTTTCGTGTAAAAGGAAGGAAGCACGAACTCGATAAAATTAAGACTATTTTACACGACTGCCTAGACAATGGAGAACATTATTTTTAGGGTTCATGCACAAACGTATGTTTTTTCTACCCTAATTAAGAGCCTGGATATATTGGCGAAGTATTTATATTCCGTAGAATAAGATACGCTGCTTTTGCTTTTGTCTATAATTAAAATCGTTGAGGATGAGTTAAGTTGACCTCTGCTAGTAGAAATCAGTAGGTAAAGCTGTCAGTTGTCACTTGTCAGTCGAAAACCTTATGTACCTACAATTGTGCATGCAATTGCATTCATTTTGTAAATAAGGCGGGAGTAAACAGTGTGATTGTTTTTTGTTTCAAATAGTTTATATATTTTGTGATAAACTTACTGCATTGTAAATAAACGATAACGAAGTCACACTGATAATGCTGAAACGAGGTAAAGAACAGTAAGAGCATTGGTTTGTATTGTGAAAATGAATGATGTCGAAGAATACACGGACGCGATTAACCGGAGGTTCTTGAGAAATCCAGTTAGAAATTATCGTGGTACAGTAATTTGAATACTATAATGATTATCAACTGTATACGGAGTTGCTCTTTCTTCTAGTTATTTATCTATTTACTTACAAAAAACCTAACAACTGAATAACCTTGGCTTTAGGAAAATTACATTATCAAGTCTTTGGCTAACCTTTGATAACACAAGTTACATTACGACTCATTTAAATCATAAATGGTGTAGACTGGATATAAAATAAGCGAAATAAAGTGAAGTAGGGCTGCCTGCTGACACAGGATGCAGAGTGAGGCTTTAGAAATATCTTTATAATAACAGACCAGTGGAAGCCTCGGGGTTTGAGCAGTCGCCTGCTACGTAAGCGACGCAAGTTCGGATCCCAAAAGGGCCTGCAGCAAAGAATTTTTCTAAAAATTTATGTGCAATGATTTCACTCCACATGCTTTACAATGAAGGAAAACATTGTGAGCAAACCAGCATATGTCTGAGAAGTAATTCAAAGACGTATGTACAGTTGCTGAGATGGTCATAGACTCACCAACGATCACATAGGCACTTATAATGTTTTGTGAAATGTGGGTGTTGCTGTTACAACTCCTCTGCTTACCCCTTCGCAGACCATTCTGGGATGGCTTGAACATATTTATTTATTTTTAAATTTGACTTAATTTTTAGGTATAAAAATAGCTCTTGTGCAGATGAAAGTTGGTTCAGAGAAAGCAAAAAATGTATCTGAAGCTGTGAAACAAATATACAAAGCCAAGGATAAGGGAGCACAACTGGTGGCTCTGCCAGAATGCTTTAACTCACCGTATGGGACCAGTGAGTATGATGCCATTAGCTTTTGGACTGTGACATACATTTTCATGATGGGAAGAGCGTTGTACCTGAGTACTATAATACATTATGGGTATTGTCACCAAGATGCTTGGTATTAACATTGTGAACTTTGTGGTAACATTTAAATACAATAAAAATCCTGTACAGTGTAATTTCTATCCTTCTCATGGTTTTGGGTACTTTGAAAGATTATAGAAATATTTACATAAATGTTTAAGTACTTTGGAAGGTTTATATGATAAGAATCATATAAATATATTTTTGAATAGAATAGAATTGAATTGAATATAGATTAGATTCTGATGCACCTCTTGCACCTGTACTTGTCTTATTTGATTTGCTATACTCTTTTTTAAGAATATTTTGAGGAGTATGCAGAGGAGATACCCTCAGGAGAGACGAGTAAAGCCCTGTCTCGCGCCGCCGTGGAGGCTGGGTTGTGTGTGGTCGGGGGCACAATACCGGAGCGCTGCGGGGACAAGTTGTACAACACATGTACTGTTTGGGACAGCACTGGAAATTTGCTGGCGAAACATCGCAAGGTATACAATCTGAAGTGACTGACACTAATTTGCCTAAACAACTGACAAATAACTAGGAATTATGCTAGTGCTTACATATGTATGTAGATTATGTAGAATACATACATACATAGGCCGATATGCTCACAGCTTTATTCCTCTAAGGTGTAGGCAGAGTTTTACTTATAGTTCAACCACTTTATATAGCCGAAATTTGTTGATTGTCTCATTCCTGAGGTTGAACTGAGGTTCTACTGTACTTAAAGATTAATTATGGCGACCATTGTCCTAAAAAGCTATGTAATTTTATTTATTTTCTCAGGTCCATCTGTTTGACATCGATATCCCAGGCAAGATTACCTTCAAGGAGTCAGACACCCTGGCTCCTGGGGATAGAGTCACCACATTCGAATACGAGGGGGTGACTATAGGCGTCGGTATCTGCTACGACCTGCGCTTTCCTGAGCTTGCACACATCATGGCTAGCAAGGGTAATGATGTACTATAAGGTGAAAATCGTGTCGGATTGCCTCTCATTGGACTATGAGAGTGAGGGAACAAAGAGTTCACCGTGTTAGCACACATACTTGTGCACTTTAATATTGCCTATGCAGATGGCTAATCCCCCTTGAGATTAGGCGCCGTAATCCAAATTCGGTAGGAGATTATTAAGTATTATTTTATAGCGAAAAATCACTCGAAGTAATCCTTATTCTAGAAGTATTTCCATCTCTTTGTAGAGGGGATATAGTTTTAGTTCGAGTTTGTTCTAGTCTTGGTTTAAACTATGTTTTATAAAAGGACGTTTTTAACGTCAGGATGTTCCCTCCTGGTGTACCCTGGCGCGTTCAACATGACGACGGGTCCCCGGCACTGGGAGCTGCTGGGCCGCGCGCGGGCCACGGACCAGCAGCTGTGGCTGGCGCTGGTGTCCCCGGCGAGGGACACCAGCGCCGACTACGTGGCTTGGGGACACTCCATGCTCGTCGACCCCTGGGGCGCCGTGGTGCAACAACTTCGCGATAAGCCCGATATACTCGTACAAGATATTGGTGAGGAAAAAAATGTTCCTTTTAATCATATGGTCTTATTACCCTCTTGTTTTTAAAAAGAGGGTACAAGGCCACCACCCAAGAGCCGTGGTGGCCTTGAGGTTTGAGCAGTCGCCTGCGGCGATGGACTCACCATCTGTCACGTTGCCACTTAATCATCTTCGGTAAAAATTGGGTGTTGTGATTACAATATCTCTGCCTACCCTTTCGGGGAATACAGGTGTGAGCATATGTGAGCGTATTTATGTTTTTAATAAGTTTACTGGTTCCACTCGCGTAGATTATACTTATGATTAATCTAAATATATATAACTCACAAGGTGACTGACTCACTGACATAGTGATCAACGCACAGCTCAGTCCATTGGACGGATCGGGCTGAAATTTGGCATGCAGGTAGATGTTATGACGCAGGCATCCGGGTAATCTCTGAAGCGGCTGAACTAATTTTAACAGGACTTTTATTGTTAGATGAGAATTTGATATGACCTTCCTATCTTACTATTAAATATGTTTATTGTAGATCTAACTGTGGTGGAGGAAGTGAGGAGTTCAATACCCATCAGGAGGCAGAGGAGGACAGATGTTTACGACACTATTCTCAAACAATCATAATTATAAAATACAACGTAATATGAACCTTAACTCTACATGCATATGGTCCAATTCTTATCAAATAGCGAACTTATGTTTAGACAAAGGGCCAGAACAAACATATCGCAACCTCAGAACGATAGCGGCCCAATCAAAAATCAGTTTTTATATTTTTTGGTAATTTGTCATGTGTAAGAAGATAAATTAAAAATATAAAATATTTTTTTTATAATTGTCTGTCTATGATCTTAACTCACTTTCTCAAAATTTTAAGTTGAGTCCCTATCGTTCTGAGCGTGCGATATTATAATTAAATAAGTCTTTATCCATTAATGTTTAAAGCATTTAATCACATAAGAATGTTATTGTAATACTCAGAACCAGTACATTTTTTATTACTCACTTGGTGTTAGGTTAACCAAAGATGTTATATATTTTTAGCAACTTTAAACATTTTGTATCTGTTATTTTTTTTTAATATATTATACCTATATTGAAATAATGTTTTTATTGCTATACCAATGAAATTCGCAACCAACGTGGAAATCTTGCGGAAAGTTGGTCACGAACGCAAACTTATGCTCATCAAGCAGAGAAAGGTTGCTTATGTCGGACACGTCTTTCGTCACGAGAGATACGAGCTGCTCCAACTCGTCATGATGGGCAAAATAGCCGGCAGACGAGGAGTTGGCCGCAGAAAGGAGGTTGAGGAACATTCCCGAATGGACCGGCATCAAGAGCGTTGCGGGGTTGTTCCACCTCGCAATGAATGGCAGAATATATTCCGAGCTGGTTGCCAACCAGCCATTAATTGGTGAGGCACTTGAAGAAGACGAGGAATAGAATTCGCTCCGATTTAAAATAGATAATGTCACATCAAACCTTATGTAATTAATATTATATTATATAATTAATATAGACGGTGAAGGAAAGCGTGAGGAAACCTGCATATTTCCGAGAAGTAATTCAATGACGTATGTATAATGTCTGAGACGGCGATGGACTCACCATCTGTCACGTTGGCACTTAATCATCTTCGGTGAAAAGTGGGTGTTGTGATTCCAACACCTCTGCCTACCCCTTCGGGGAATACAGGCGTGAGCATATGTATGTATGTATGTAAATAATATGCCTGGTTAGAGCCATGTTTTTTGCAGACAAAATGTTTAACATTTTATTAATATTTACGTACCCAAGTGGGTGAAATATGCTATGTCTCTATCAATATGAAATATGCTATCTTTTGTAACCATAATTCATGTAAATAAATTATTCTACTCTATTCTATTCACACAGCTATACGTTTAAAGTTTACACTTTAATGTGTTGTTGTGTAAGTGGTGCTCAAATATTTGGAGCACTTCTGAAGCACAGCCCCAAAATAATGTTAGACCGCTCCCACCTGAAACAGTCATGAAAACGGTGGATGTATTATTTATTTATTTACTAGCGGACGTCACGCGGTTACACCCGCGTAGTTCTCGTTCCCTCGGGATTACGGGTATAAAATATATAAAAGCCTATATAATGTCGCTATCCATTTCAGAAAGAATTTTTCTAATCGGTTTCGGAGCCTATACAATATAAATATACTTACATACACATATTTCCTCTTTATAATATTAGTATACTAGTATAGATTTATGAATCTTACAGCTATATTTACAGACCCGACCAATACAAATACCCAATACAATAGATTAAGATTAAATACTATACTAATAGTAGCGCTATTTATGTTTGTTTCGGCTGGCATTAGCCTATTGGGCCCACCACGAAGCGATTTTTTATATCTCGGGCCCACCCTGCCAGACAGGATTTGCGTTTTTTTATGAAGACGTTAAACTTCCTACACTCGCCGCTTGGGGTGCTTTTTAACGTTCCAATACAACAAGTTAATAAATATACTTGGGGCATAGTTCCTTGAACGAAAATAACGTGCAGTTCGGACGCCTGCTTACTCCATAAACTGATTGCAAATTTAAAACTCACCGTGTCCATAGTTGTGTATGTAGAGCTTCCCTCCAATTAGCTCGGCCTCCAGCCTGACGTGACTCCTCCCGGGGCGCAGACCTGCCCAGTGCTTCACTATCTTAGCGTGCTGCAATCATCATGCATATCTTTACAGTTTCGTACATAGAGAATAATGTAACCTTAAACGAAGTTCCGTTCGTCTGCTAGATTTGGGCAGAGTGCGTAGAGACTAGTGGAAAAGCTCCCAAGCTGGTAAGAGGCTGAGGTTAGCAGCTTAGAGGATTGTTTGATATTATTATTCGATAAAAAAAAGGTAAATAGATACCTTTAACCCTGGCACTATACTTTGACATCCGTCCAGAATGAAGTCAGAGTCCTTGTTGTCTATACTCTTGTTGTAATTGTGTTCTTGATGAGTTCCGCCCAGCACGCACGTTTCGGCACTGAAATTTGATATTCATTTATTTGAATCTACTTTCATTTTCTTATTTTATCTTTTCAAGTCACATATTTTAAGCATCGCGACCTACTTATCTACGTATAAAGAGTATATCACAAACAAATTACAAAATTTTCGGGCGCGTAATGTTGGTTCACAACATGCTACAACTTAAAGAAAACTATTAGTTAGACACAATAAGCTTACTTGGGTATGATGTAGTAGCCGCGATCTTCGTCCACTATAGTTTGGTACAACCAAGGCGCATTTACCTTTAAAAGAAAATTTCCTTTGCGTGCGTACAACATAAGTATTACTTGAGTAAGAATTACTTATCCTTACGCACTGTGTTTCATGAGGGTAAACGCAAATACTAAGATGGTTACACGCTTCTTTCGGATAAGAGGTATCGAATTTGAAAGTCTATTAAGTATGAACTATTTGCGGTTTTAAACTTACATACCTTGATCACTTGTCCCCTAATAGGGAACACTTCATTATCAGGCACAAGGTATTTAGCGCCAACTCCAGTACAATTGACGACTACTTGGAATCCATCTAGTATTGGATCCTGCAATGACGTCACTTGGCACTGCAGCAATTCTCCGCCCAGCGCTTGGAATCGTCGGGAGAAGTGACCGAGTAGAGAGGTTGGAGGCACGATGAATGTTAGAAATGAGAAGCCGGCGCTGTTAAAGATAAAAGCAGTTTCTTCTTTACAAGCGGGTTTACATTCTTAGGGCTCTTTCAAATGGCGCTGCAGTTTATTCCTTATTGTTAACCCACTAAGCATTCAAATTCAAAAAGCCGAGAGGGAAGTGGAACATAGCAAGATTTTATTCGTTGAAATAAATTCAAATAATTTTACTCGACATAAAGAAGCCTTGGAATAGTCCTTGAAGGTAATTGTTAAGACAGACTTCTTCTTAAAGTGCCTCTCCAGTTATTGAAGGTTGGCAATCGGCTCCGAACATTTGTCTCTGTCCTTAGCGCAGCGAAACAGGTCGGCGGCACTCGCAAAGAATAACTTAATTGAATGTTTCCAAATGAAACCTGATAGGAGAAGTTGGTGCCTTGACTGTAATGTAGGTACCTTAGATTACCATTCTGTTCTTGTTCTATTTATACTATGTTGCCATAGTGATTTCATTCATTATAAAGAAAAACAGGTTCTACGGTTTTATGCGATTTCCCCAGCAACGTTTTTAAAACTCAACTCACAGACCTATAAGAGGTATATATAAGTTACTTTTGTTCCTACTACTTGTTTAAAACTCACCGATACTTTGCAGAGTACAACCAATTGAGATAGTCCAGCTGCTTTGGGCTAAGTTCTTCGTAGCCGAACACTTCATTGATCCAGTTGGGTCGGTGGAAATTGCTTTGATCTGTATACAAGTCGTGCATAGGTATGAAACAGATGTCGAAACCCCCACTTAACCAAAGCTTGTGCAGAAATTTGTATGTCTCCCCTCCCCATTTTCTGGAAATAAATTTGAAACATTGCACCAACTATAGTGGACTATAGTTCCAGCAAATTATGAGCTGATATGACTAGTTAATCCTACTTCCTACATGCTTATAAATGGGAAAGTTTGTAAGTATGTATGTTACTCTTTCACGCAAAAACTACTGAATGGATTTTGATCCCGATGTGTCCCTCTGCTGGGCAAAGGCCTCCTTTACTTCTTTCCATCAACTTATCAGAATAAAGAATGGGCTATAATTTATAAAGATTAGCTGGAGACATAGAGTGACCGATGAAGAAGTACTATCTCGAGCTGGTTAGAAACGTCAAATCATGCAAGTCATCAAACACAGAAAAGTTGGTTTTCTGGGCCATATTATGAGACATGCCAGATACGAACTGCTGTAACTTACAATGATGGGCACAGGGGTGCGAAAAGTCTTATAATACGTTTACAATCAAAATTTAAAAGAAAGGTATTTCTATGTACTTACGTCAGCAAGTGTTCCGGGGTATCTCCACATAAGTAGGGGTACCATAGACCCCCCGAGCCATCGCCTGTCGTATCAGGTGAAAAAAGTTCCGAAATTACTGTAACCTAAATAAATAACAAACTTTTAAATAAAAACTAAAGAATTACGCTTTATAAATAGCTTTAAAATAAACATGTACGTACGTGCGTGTCTTTAAATCTTTCCTTTATTCTCAAAGCACAAGCTAATCCGTTAATTCCAGCCCCAAGGACTGCAACTTTAGTCATTTTATTTTGTTCGTTCTAGCGTTTATTAGAGCGTTCAAGTAAACTGCTACTCAATAATTATCCTTGGGTTAATATTTAAACAATGAGTGTAAACAAGTAAGTATCCATTACTTAGGTAGAAATAATATAAGTCCTTATCAAAGCTAAAGGTTAATGCATTTCCACTATCTGCATAATGCATTGAACTGTTCAAGTATTTTCCTAATGATATGCAATGTGCTTAATATGATTCCTTTTTTATTTTTTTGGTACGGAATAGATGGGTAAATGACCCTAGAAATAAGGGGTGGAAGATTTCCTTTAGTATCCATACAAAACTGTAACATTGTAGTCTCTTCCAGCTACTTTGTGGCATTATTTGTAATCAATGTTAAATCTATCTAGGCCTTTAGATCTATCATATAAAACAAGGACTAAATCAAAATCTCGTGGGGAATATAGATATATATGTACAATATACCTACCTATACTGATTAAAGAAACTAGCTAAGCAGTGTTCAACAAGATCTATCAGACGTTTTCGTGTCTTACCTACCTAAATAATATTGAAATATATTCTTAGGCGTAAAGGTCAACTCGACACGACTCCACGCAAGTACGCTGCGGTGTGCATGGATACATATCTGATTGATAACTACTTCCGAAATAAATTACTCAATACTTGGCTTTATAGGTAACGTTTTTAGCCTAGCCATTTTAGAAAATCGCAAAAAATGTCAAATTGTCAACTTCGAATTGACGTCTGTCGAATCGAGTTATGTCAACAAACAAACAAACAAAATAAATTGAATATCCGTAGAAAGCAAGAGCTTTATTAAAATACTTTTAAATAAATATTTACAAGGGATTTAACAGACTCCAGTCGTCCCAAAAAGATGAAGTACGTTACGTTGGTAGATTAGCTTTAATTAATTGCTTTCTTTTAACTTTACTTTTCATATTTTCAGGTTAACGGTAGATGGTTTACTCGTTTATTTTCCTTACGACTACATTTATCCTGAGCAGTATGCCTATATGTTGGAGTTGAAAAGAGCTTTGGATGCTAAGGTAAGAATATTTACTATACTATTTGAGAATATTAAGAAGCTTTTTGCCGAAAATTTATAGGTTATGTTTGGTTGAGAAGTTTGTTAGTACACGATAAGTTTCACCATGAAAAGGACTTAAACGATTAATAATACCTAAACATACTATTATAGATAAGCACTCTCGAAACAAGCAAAATATTAAAGGTTTTGATATTTTCCACCTTTAGGGCCATGGACTACTGGAGATGCCTTCGGGAACTGGAAAAACAATTTCATTGTTGTCTCTGATTGTTGCATACATGATACAGAATCCACATCAAGTCAGGTATTCCAATTTTAAATCCTTTAGCTTTAAATAATGTTACATTACAACAGTTTTTTTATAAACTGCATAGTAAGAACACAGTTAACCTGATATCTGCTGACATTTCATCTTCTTCGTAAATTCTCTAACCATTGGCTGCACAGATGCATTGTTAGCAGTGAATGCGTTAACACATTCACTGCTAACTTTGCATCTTCTTCGTAAATTTGCTGACTGTTGGATGTGCAGATGCGTTGTTAGCAGTCAATGCTGTTCAAAATTATGTTGGAATTAATCTTATATCTAGAAATAACCTACTAACATCTACAGTTAAGCATAAAAAATATCTTAAAATACAAATTTCAGGAAACTCATATACTGCTCCCGTACAATGCCAGAGATAGAGAAAGTACTTGAAGAGCTAAAGAATCTGATTAAGTACTATGAGAAAAGTCAGGGAGAGAGGCCCAACATCACAGGGCTGGTGCTCAGCTCTAGGAAGAACCTTTGCATACACCCAGATGTAAGTAATCTCCTTAGTGTCTATATTATTTTGAGATCTTTGAATATATCATAGTCATGGAGCAATCAAGAACACACCCTCCAAATTTGAAGTCTCTAGGATATGCAGTTTAGGTTGATATGTGTCTAAGTCAGTCAGAACTTTGTATAATATATACATAAATTATAATGAAGTGTCTATTTGTAAATCCTCAATAATTAAAGGATGATTTGTTTGTTCTGGATCAATTTTGAACACTTTAACTTGAAATAACTCGTGTTATTTAGTTATAAGGAATAACTTAGGCTTCCTTTATTTTAATAGAAAAAAATTCACTAAGTGACTTAGTTTTTATTGTTAATTCTATGCATGTAATGTCGCGGGGTAAAGCTAGTGCATAGATAAAATATACTTGAGTCAAGTTCTTCATGGCAGATGGAAAAGGATACTATTCTATTTGACACATACAGAGATCATGTGTCTATGTTTCTTAAATTATTTATTTTGTATTCTTTAAATTGTATAATATGTTTGAAAAGAGCAATTACTGAGTTTCTTGCCAGGTTCTTCTCAGTAAAAGCAACCTTCCGAACCTGGCGGTAGCATGTATAATCCTGTATAATTATGTAATTCTGACGGATTGAAAGTACTTTGTGAAAGTCTAATCAAATAAAGATACTTTAGACTTTCACTTTGACTTCAACATGCACAACTCATGTGGATGTTTTTGCAGAGTAAAACAAGATGTTGAGTGCTCACAATAGGGTTTTACACAAATTTACACTATTTCCAATTGTTTTGTTGTTAGGTTTCGAGGGAGAGAGAAGGCAAGTTGGTGGATGGGAAGTGCCACTCTCTCACAGCCAGCTACATCAGGGAGAAGCATGAACAAGATAGTTCTATACCTATTTGTAAGTTTCATTGTGTTCGAAGCGAAAGAAGTATGTAAGGATCGTAGCATGTGGCGAACAATGGTTTCAGCCTACCCCTATGAGATACAGTGAACATATGTATGTATATGTATGAATGTATCATCAGCCGATGCTTAGTGCCAAAAATTTGCGTCAAAAAGTTTCGACTCTATATATGTATACTTTTAGTATAATTGTATGTATGTTTTCAGGTCAGTTCTACGAGGGATTCAACAGAGAAGGCAAAGAGTCCATGTTGCCGTATGGAGTTTACACAATGGACGACCTCAAACAATATGGAGCTGATCGGAATTGGTGTCCATACTTTCTGGCAAGGTTTGCTGTGAGTATGCAATGTCTGGGCAAAAGTCTTGAAAGCAATTGTAGATGTAGATATATTCAGTGAAATGTAGGTGTTGTTACAACACCTCTGGGATGGTATATTTATGTTTATTAATTTATTTATATTTACCTATTTTTGTGATGCACAGATAGTACATGCAGAAATAGTGGTGTACTCATACCACTACCTACTGGATCCGAAGATAGCAGAGGTTGTGTCCAAAGAGTTGCAGCGGGAAGCTGTAGTGGTGTTCGACGAGGCGCATAATATCGATAACGTGTGCATCGACTCTTTGAGTGCGCGCCTCACTAGGCGGACTATCGATAAGAGTACCATAGCATTGCAGCAACTTGAGAAGACTGTTGCACAGTAAGAATTATATTATTATTTAACCCGAGTTCCCTCCGTGCCTCGGAGAGCACGTTAACCCGTCTGTCCCTGCCAATTTATCATTCTTGGCAATCGTTACAGGTCAGTCGGAGGTCCTAAAATGGACTGACAACTGTTTTAACCCAGATCACAGATTTTCCTCGTAAAAGGGGTTGCGAAGGTCAGATGGCAGTCCCTTGGTATAACAATCAGGTGATCAGCCACATCGGGTCGAATCAAGTGCTGACCCCAACAATGTATGGGATACTAATACATCCCTTGAATATAGTGATGAATTGTACGATATTCATAAATGCCTTACCAGAGCCTGAATAAATAATTTTCATATTAATTTTGATAGGATCCGCGAGGATGACGCGTCCCGGCTGACGGCGGAGTACGAGCAGCTGGTGGAGGGCCTGCGGCAGGCGGCGGCGGCGCGGGACGCCGACACCATCCTCGGGAACCCCATCCTGCCCGACGAGGTGCTCCACGGTACTTACTGCCTACACTCACACCTATAGTACGAGCAGCTGGTGGAGGGCCTGCGGCCGACACCATCCTCGGGAACCCCATCCTGCCCGACGAGGTGCTCCACGGTACTTACTGCCTACACTCACACCTATAGTACGAGCAGCTGGTGGAGGGCCTGCGGCCGACACCATCCTCGGGAACCCCATCCTGCCCGACGAGGTGCTCCACGGTACTTACTGCCTACACTCACACCTATAGTACGAGCAGCTGGTGGAGGGCCTGCGGCCGACACCATCCTCGGGAACCCCATCCTGCCCGACGAGGTGCTCCACGGTACTTACTGCCTACACTCACACCTATAGTACGAGCAGCTGGTGGAGGGCCTGCGGCCGACACCATCCTCGGGAACCCCATCCTGCCCGACGAGGTGCTCCACGGTACTTACTGTTTCATCATACAATCACACTCTTAATCTATACATATATAGGAAAAGAACCGTGGTTGAGTAGCCGACTACTACGCATGCGACGAAATGTTGTGTGGTAACCTCAATATAATCTGAGAATTAATTCCATTCCATTCAATTTCGGAGCACTCGTAACCGAAGAAAGTGTATGAAGAGATGCATGAATGTAGATAAAGCGTAAGAAAGCATGTAAGGATCGCAGCATGTGGCAAACGGTGGTATCTGCTTACCTCCATGGGATACAGGCGTAACCATGTGTACGTATGTATGTAATTCCATAACGTATGTATAGCTGAGATAATTAAGTAGCAAAGTGAAAATTGGGTGTTGTTGATACAACACCTCTGCTTCCCTTTTGGGACAGTCAAGATGGTGAGAGCATATTTTTTTTTTTTAGATTTGTATTTTCGTTTGTAATGATTAAACTACATTGATCACTGAGTAACGAAAAAATCGCTGTCAAAAATTCGGGTGAAACCGTGTAAGGTAGCTTGTAGTATAAACTGATCTTTAATTGTACTGAAAGCAATTGTACAATGTATAGAATACTAGCGGACGCCACTCGGTTTCACCCGCGCAGTTTCCGTTCCCGTGGGAGTACGGGAATAAAATATAGCCTATATTTCTCACTGATAAATGTAGCTATCCATTGCTGAATATTCTTAATAGGTGCCAATTTCGAGCCAATTCGTTACAAATATACATACAAACCTTTCCTCTTTATAATTAATTCCAATTAGTATAGATTAATACAACTAAAGGAACAATAATTTGTTCACAGAGGCAGTGCCAGGTAACATCAGGAATGCAGAACACTTCCTGGGATTCCTGAAAAGGTTCATAGAATACCTGAAGACCAGGCTCCGGATACAACACGTCGTCCAGGAGTCACCTGCAGGTATATACAACACTTATTAGACTCGTTTGGGTTCAAATGATATTGTGTAACACGAATTCCTGGTTTCGATCCCTAATCAAAAATCAAATCAAATCAAAAAGTTTTATTCAATATAAGGGACACTTGGAACACTTATTGAACGTCATTTTTCTTACGTTAACTTAAGTAAATTTACTACCGTTTCCAAAAGTAAGCCTGTCAGGAGAAGAAACGGCGAAACAAACTCCCCGGTTTTTTTTTTTTTTTACATGTGTCCCTTCTATATACATAGGGTTGCTTAAGTACATTTCAATGGAAGAGTGAGCAACTCATTGCCATACTTGGCTATCATCAATATACTCAGTTACACTATAATATGCTTTTTCACAAAGTTTCTGTTTGATGCTTGCCTTAAAACTTAAAAAT
Source organism: Watsonalla binaria (assembly GCA_929442735.1). Taxonomy (NCBI): domain Eukaryota; kingdom Metazoa; phylum Arthropoda; class Insecta; order Lepidoptera; family Drepanidae; genus Watsonalla; species Watsonalla binaria. The sequence continues at coordinate 9,762,029 of OV838932.1, forward strand.
GGTAGTTCACACATTTTTAATGGTAGTTTATTGAAAAGGCGTATACTTTGCCCCACAAAAGAGTTACTAGTTTTGTGCAGTCTAGTCACAGGGACACGGAGTTTATCCCTCTTGCGTGTATTTATATTGTGCATATCACTATTTTTCTTAAAACTATCTATATTCTTTCTTACATATATCAAATTTTCAAATATGTATTGACATCATCAAATTTTCAAATATAATATCCCAGCAGTAGCCCAGAGGCTGAATATGCGGGTCTTCTACAATTATACCTCTGTCTACCCCTTGGGGAAATACAGGCGTGAGAACATGTATATATACAGGGTGAAGACTTTTAGGCAATCATTGTTAGCACAGAGCATCAGCTGGTAGTACATATCAAATAAAAAATCCTCAATTTTTTTTTATAGTTATATTTTGAAATTATAAACAGACACTTAAATTTTATTTATCTGGATGTATATGTATAGATTAAATTCTTAAAACACCCAAATAAAAAAAACCGGCAAACGTTGTATTGCCATATATTTTTTTGAGGTGTCCTTTATCATTTATTGGTATGAAAAATAGATGTTGGCTGATTCTCAGACCTACCCGATCTGCACACAAAATTTCATACAAATCGGTCCAGCCGTTTCGGAGGAGTACGGTAACTAACATTGTGACATGGACATTTTATACATAAATATATAAATCAATATAGCCTTAAAACTATTAACAAGTAGTAAATTTGCCCAAATCGGTGTCTCGGGATCGTGCCAAGAAGGCTGGCAGCATTGCCACGTTGAATAGCATTTATTTCTAAAAAATATTGATATTAACTTATAATTATTCCAGGTTTCCTCAAGGACGTAGCCTCCCGTGTGTGTATAGAGCGCAAACCACTTCGTTTCTGCGCCAGCCGTTTGTCGTCATTACTCCGCACGCTGGAGATAGCGGACCCGTCCCACCTGGGCGCTCTGACGCTGGTGACCCACCTGGCGACACTGGTGTCCACATACACCAAAGGCTTCACCATTATCATCGAGCCCTTCGACGACAAGACACCAACTGTGTCCAACCCTATATTGCATTTCTCGTGAGTTATCGTAAAAAAAATTTTTTAAGCTAAATGTTTATGCAGAACACATTTTTTTTTTAATCGGCCTTGACGGTGACAATAAAGCTTTCGTCACGCCTGATGGTAAGCGGTTCCCACAGCTTATCGACGCCTGCAACAACATTTTCATATTTATCTATTCATAAAATGTATTATATAGTTTGTTTTTAATTATGCTGTATATATTTCAGATGCATGGATTCCTCGATAGCCATGAGGCCGGTGTTCGCAAGGTTTCAGACTGTCATCATCACATCAGGTATACCTTATCTCGTACCCATAATGTTGCAAAAACGGAAAAAAAATATTCACTTATTATCACATGTATACTACCAACCTATGGTCTGTGACTATGTTCGCCTAAACAGTCTAGGCCCTATAATGTTCCAGGCACCTTGTCTCCCCTGGATATGTACCCCAAGATCCTGGACTTCAACCCCGTGGTGATGAGCTCATTCACCATGACCCTGGCTCGACCCTGCATATTGCCCATGGTATAATTTTATTATAACAATTACCTCAATATATATAATATATATCCAATAATCATGTGTGTGTGAACTCAATTTCAAACTCAAAAATATCGTAATTTGATTAGACTTTTAACGAAGTGCTATCAAATCGTCGGAATGACATAATTAATCTGGCAAGAACTGAAACGATTTTGAAGAAATTTGATATTTACAATTGTAGGTCTGAGAATAGGTTGTTATCTATATTTCATCACCCTAAGTGATAAGGGTGGCCCACCCCAAAATACGTTTGCCGGGTACATTTACTTATAGTATATAGCTACACGGATAAAGCCGAAGCAATCTTGTGGTAGCTAGAGTATGTTTTTTTTTTCAGATAGTGTCAAAAGGCAGCGACCAAGTGGCGATATCGTCCAAATACGAGACGAGGGAGGACGTCGCTGTTATCAGGAACTACGGCCAGCTGCTCGTCGAGGTACTTGACAGCACCTTCATAGAGATAACACTGTTCCAATCTGACATATGTAGTTGAAGTCATCATCGTCCCTGGCCTCATCCCATACATTGTTGTGGTCGGCACTTGATTCAACCCGATGTGGCTGGTCAGCTATTATACGAAGCGACTGCGATCTTAACTTAGCAACCACTTTTACGAGGAAAATCGTTAATCTGGGTTAAACCACTTATCAGACTCTCATAGGTGGGACACATAAGTACACCAACACGAGTCTGTTCCCATTAAACGGGTACGTATCAAGACTGTTACTGGGAAGTTACAGATGGACATACATACATACATATGCTCACGCCTGTATTCCCCAATGGGGTAGGCAGAGGTGTTGTTATCACAACACCCACTTTTCACCGAAGATGATTAAGTACCAACGTGACAGATGGTGAGTCTATCGCCGTCTCAGGTACTATACATACGTCTTTGAATTACTTCTCAGAAATACGCAGTTTCCTCACGATGTTTTCCTTCACCGTAAAGTACGTGGTGTAAAATCAAATCAAAATCAATTTAGAAAAACTCATTGGTACAGGCCCCACTGGGATTCGAACTTGCGTCGCTTGCGTAGCAGGCGACTGCTCAAATCCCAAGGCCACCACGGCTCTCCACGGCTACAGATGGAATAATCCAATAACATTGCCTGACATAGAACCCATGTCTTCGTGTTCCGCAGTGGTGTTTGCGACAACCAAAACAACGAGATTTAGAAAACTTGGCTTTTCAAGGGCTACAGAACCTGAATAAAACCAAGGTTTACAACTAAAGGATTGTTATATTATTCCTTACAAATAGGGGATACGAACAAATTGATCCCAAACATATTTATGTAACGCTATACAATTTTCAATAGCGCGATCTATTTCACAACTCACGCCATCTACTTACTATTAGTGAAACTAAATCATACTCATGACAGGTACAATTGGTACACAAATATTATGGTGTATGTACACAGATAGCGGCGTGCGTGCCGGACGGCGTGGTGTGTTTCTTCACGTCGTATTTATACTTGGAGAGTGTCGTGGGCGCCTGGTACGATCAAGGTATAATAATCATAATATTTTTTTATATCCTTATGTTAATATTATGATTGAAAAGTGTCTGTTTGTAATTGGCATGGCATTTACATAAATTTTATTAGTATACATCTTGTTGGGTACATACATATATGCTCACGCCTGTATTCCCCGAAGGGGTAGGCAGAGGTGTTGTTATCACAGCACCCACTTTTCACCAAATTTGATTAAGTGCCAACGTGACAGATGGTGAGTCTATCGCCGTCTCAGGCACTATACATACGTCTTTGAATTACTTCTCAGAAATATGCAGGTTTCCTCACGATGTTTTCCTTCACCGTAAAGCACGTGGTGTGAAATCACTGCACATAAGTTTTTTTTAGAAAAACTCATTGGTACAGGCCCCGCTGGGATTCGAACTTGCGTCGCTTGCGTAGCAGGCGACTGCTCTAACCCCGAGGCCACCACGGCTTGTTGGGTACATTAGTCTATATGTCTTCCATATTGGCGGGTGTCTTGTCTGGGGAACACCGGCTCCAATTATTCTAGTTGAGAACTTATATATTTAAGCTCACGACTTTATTCCTCGTAGGGATAGGCAGAGGCTTTTTAATGACAACACCAACTTTTCACCGAAAATGATACCAACGTGACATATGGTGAGTCAAGCGCCGTCTCAGGCACTATACACGTCTTTGAATTGCCTCTCAAAAACATACAGGTTTCGTCACGATATTTTCCTTCACCGTAAAGCACGTGAAATTACTGCATTTAAGTTTTAAGAATAAAAAAACTTGTATACTACAATGCGCTCGAACACTCTTATTTTGCGATTTAGGTTCTCGTGTATTTGCAATAGTTAACGAGTAGCGCCATCTATGTACCGAGTGGAGAAAAACTGCTGCAATCCAAAACAACCCTTCATGAACAGCCCTTAAGTAACAATATCGCTGGTCATGTTCCAGGAGTGGTAGCGAGCTTGCAGCGACACAAATTGCTGTTCATCGAGACACAGGATTCGGCGGAAACCAGCTTCGCACTCATCAACTATATTAAGGTAATAAACAAGTACATTCCAGGGGACATCTTCATCGTTTGAGTAGAGCGTATTAAGAACTTCTGAGATTTGACGTTTCATTTTGGTATTGTAAAATGAAACGTCGAAGCTAAGAAGTTCTTAACACGCGCTGATTAAACGATCATATTGGCCTCCAGCTGATGGCAAGCAGATGGTACTGCAGCCCGAGAATATATGTTTCTTGGAATTTGCATTGTTAAAATTTTATAATATTTTTGATAAGAGTAATTACTGAGTTTCTTGCCAGGTTCTTCTCAGTAAAAGCAACCTTCCGAACCTGGAGGTAGCATGTATAATACTGTATAATTATGTCATTGTGATGATTTGAAAGTACTTTGTAAAACGTCTAATCGAATAAAGATATTTTTGACTTTGACTACACAAATGAACGCGATTATTTGTGAGGTCCTCTGGATATTTCAAAGATAGGTTGATGTTAAGCAAGTTCGAATCCCAGCGGGGTTTATGTACAGTGATTTCACACCACGTGCTTTACGGTGAAGGAAAATCGTCGAGGAAACCTGCATATTTCTGAGAAGTAATTCAATGACGTATGTAAAGTGTCTCAGACGGCGATGGACTCACCATCTATCACGTTGGCGCTTAATCATCTTCGGTGAAAAGTGGGTGTTGTGTTGACAGCACCTCTGCCTACCCCTTCGGGCAGTGCAGGCGTGAGCACATGTAGGCAATGTTATAACGTTGTGTTGGAGGCGTGCGAGAGCGGGCGCGGCGGCGTGCTGTTGTCGGTGGCGCGCGGGAAGGTGTCGGAGGGAGTGGACTTCGACCACCACCTCGGGCGCGCCGTGCTCATGTTCGGGATCCCCTACGTCTTCACCCAGAGCCGCATCCTGAAAGCGCGCCTCGAATACCTAAGGGATCAATTTCAGGTACACAAAGGGTGACAAAGAAATTAAATTTTACAGGATTATAAATAATACCGCCTGGTTAGTAGGTTACTTTCGCATAACATAGACGATAGATGTTATATGAAAACTATATACAACTTAAGAGAATACATTTTGAATGATTAAAATACTATTAACAGAATCCCTACTGATATTATAAATGCGAAAGTAACTCTGTCTGTCTGTTACGCTTTCCCTCTTAAACCTCTCAACCGATTTTTATGAAATTTGACACAGACAGTCTTTAGACCCTGAGAAAGGACATAGGGCTACCTTTTATTGCGAAAAAAAGGGATGAAAATATTATATAAAACTAAATTTACGCGGGGGGAACCGCGGGGCACCGCTAGTAGTTTATAAATTTGTTATATTTTGATGTGTATACATTTCAGATCCGTGAAAATGATTTCTTAACGTTCGACGCCATGCGGCATGCGGCGCAGTGCGTCGGGAGAGCTCTGCGGTAAGGAATAATTCCTTTTAGACTATCATAAACATAATACATTTATCTTCGCGTTTCGTAATTTCAGCAGTACATATTTGCATAGCCCAGAGCATAAGTCTGATAGACATATGCTCACTCTTGATTCCCCCGAAGAGGCAGGCAAAGGTGCATTTATAATAGTATGCCCAGATTTCGCCATATATGTCTAATTCCATTCCTATTGACATTATCTTAGTACCTAATCATCATCTCCCTGGTGTTATACGAAGCGATTACCATCTGACCTTCGCAACCCCTTTTACGAGGAAAATAGGCGATCTGGGTTAAACCAGTTGTCAGGCTCTCGTCTCCGACTGACCAACGATTGCCAAAGATGTTGATTTAGGAACCGGGACTGACGGCTTAACGTGCTCTTCGAGGCACGGAGGGAACTTGATCACCCATCCAATTACTGGATTGGGTTAGAGGTGGGCTCCTGAGTACCTACTACCAAAAGGTAAATGTATGTTTGTATGTCCAGCGGCAAGACGGACTACGGCGTGATGATATTCGCGGACAAGCGGTTCAGCCGCGCCGACAAGCGCTCCAAGCTGCCGCGCTGGATACAGGAACATCTCAAGGACTCCTTCTGCAACCTCAGCACTGAGGAGGCCGTGCAGGTACTTTTTTATACTATCAAGTTTTCTTTAAATCGCCGTCACAAGTCACCGCGTCGACGTAAACGCAGATTCGTATGGGATTGAAACAGCGTCGTCTGTCGGCCTAAAGACGATACTATTGTGAGCTCATAGGCATTGAAAAACTCGCACTAGACACTCTGATGGCAAGAGACTGTACCAGAGTGTCACTTGCGAGTATGAAGAGAAGTTAACAGTCTTCCCCACAAGTGGGCGCTGGAGGCCTAGAGGGGGGCGGTAAGGGGCCCAGAGAATCTAGGCCTATTTTTGTAATAAGAACGTCCTTTCAGCATAAATCTTTAATGTATTTGAATTGGATTCATTATTTTTCTGTAAAAATAATGTAGATTTGTCGAAATGATGATGTTCTGAAAAATGTCTGCAAAACACGTGATTTTTCGCACGTCTGTGTGAGTGTGTCATTTCGAAAGATTTGTCCCTAGATTCCTGTTCGTAAGGCGTAATTTTACTGTGTTGAAAGGCTTGAATTGGGTGTGTTTGCAGATCTGCAAACGGTGGCTCCGCCAGATGGCGCAGCCGTTCACCCGCGAGCAACAGCTGGGAGTGTCGCTGCTGACGCTACACCAACTACAGTCGCAGGAACAACAGGACAATATCGAGAAGAAAGTCATACAGAAGTAATACCATATCTGTGCCCTACTATAGGTTTCACATGTTATAACGTTGACGATGTCGCCTGCGCCTTTAATGCATTCACTGCTAGAGCTGTATAAAAAGTCATTACCGTGTGCTACATAATCGGACCTTACACCAGTGCGTCAAACGCATATCGTTGTACAAATACGCTTTCGCTCTGTGCTAAAACCTCAACATAGCGTCGACGTAACATATTCCCCAGTGCTATTTGGCGCTTCTGCTCGTTTGAGTATTGTTATGGCAGGTCATAAAACACTCGCTTGTTTACGACAGGCAATAAAAATATGCGAAAAGGAAAAGGGTCGGTACATATCCACCTACCTACCTAAGCTCTACCTGTGTAATTGGTTTTGATATGTTCACTAAATTTCATGTAGGCAAATTCCGTATCTGTTCTATATAGCAAGATGGGTAAGGGCCCTTACAATTTGTTCTTATTTAAACAATAGACGCGCAGAATCGGCTTTAGCACACAGTGAAGGCACAGAAATTTGTATGGACTCACATAAGCGTCGTTAGCATATAGGAAAGTTCGGATAAACGCGCAGGCGCGTCGTTAGCAGTGAACGCGTTAAAGTGAGGATTTTTGTATGGGAACGTTAATAAGCGTCTCAAGTGGTTGCAGGAACAACGGGACAAAATCGAGAAGTAATGACATATCTGTAGCCCCTACTATAGGATTTGACACATTCGAACATTGTAGCTTGACCTTGTGTTTTGTAGGAAGTATTTAACGTTCCCATACAAAATAAGGAAAATACGCAGGCGATATGTTAAATTAGCTGGGGCACAGTACAGTATCCTTATCACGGGTTTGTCACCGTTTTCGTAATCTATACTCGCTAGCGTCTCCGCCGAATATTAGTATGAGAAATTGTGCAGCGGTGACGTGAACAACTAAAATATCTCATACAAATATTGCGAGTGACGCTAGCGAGTATAATTTACGAAAACGGTGCCAAACCCGTGATAGGAGTACTGTTGTTTGGATATGGTCAGACTGTAAACTAAATGCTTATCAGCTCCGCGAGCGTCATATTATATCGATAAACGATAGATCGTTATACGACTTGTCCTTTAGAAGAGTTGTAAATATTATTGTTAAGATTTCCTTATTATCTGATAGATTTAAGTCAAGTGTTTTTACATAAAACTTTGTGAAGATAATGTTGTTTTCCTTGCTTTTTGTTATTTTATTATTTATGTATATTTCCTGTAAACATCGAACGAACGATTCAACTATAAGGAAAAGCGTGTAAAAGCGATAATTTTCATCGCCGACATGTCACTAATATTGATATAGCCGTTTAATGCTCTGCTGCCCTGGTACTTTGAACACGTTTTATCCATAAAGGTTGATTGGTGGATTCGCAAAACGCTGATTGGTTGATTTGCTAACTGCTGATTGGTAGATTTACTAAATACCGATTGGCTAAATTGCTAAATGCTGATTGGTTGATTTGCTGAATCGGTTAGTTCTGTCAACCAATCAAAAGCCACCTTTGAAATGCGATTCGCAGCTCCAGAACCAATCAGAGATCAACGCTGAGCGAGCAGCCAGCAACGTCATGTTGTCCTGGTACTTTGTAACAAAAACACCAATAGAATCGTAGTAATTTTCCTTAAGAGACTTTTTTTTTACCTTTGTTGAGCAAGACAAGCGAGTCACGTGTTCAAAAGTACCAGGGCAACAAAAACTTGGAGCAGACCATTCAATCAGTGACATTTACTATCTCAATACAGTAAGTACAATTTAAGAGATATTGTCGAGCAAAAGCATAATTTTTCTTTATCTTTGTTTTGTCAATCTGCCTGGATTGCATCAACTGACCAGGGGCATGCATTTTATTTAAGCAGATAAGCAGTGCTTACCATTTGTGATGACTGGAATACTCTGGTGTCGTGAGTGCGAGCGTATGTATGTTTTGTGTCTATACCAAAACGTCTATGTACCTACCTACCTACCCTACTTATTGTTTATGATTACCCCTCTGAAAATCAGTGCACGATACCCTGCAACTGACATAGTAAATGGTGAAAGTAAATGTTTAGGTAAATTATTTGTTGCATCATTTTAAATGTGTTAGATAAAGCTGATGTTTCGCTTGCTACGTATTTCTCCTGTAATTTTAAAGTCATGGATGGCTCATCATTGTCAAATGTGCTTTTAGCATTAACAACTATTACCGTGTTAAGTGGGGGAATTATACATGTATTTTTTTGTCAGTGAGAAAGGAAAATAACTAGTGTTTCAGTAGTGTTTTTGTTCCCAAGTACCAGGACATCAGAACGCAATAAGAGGCTACTCGATCAGTGTTGATCACCTCTTGATTGGTTGAAAGTTCCAGCTGACATTCGCCTGTGATTGGTTAACAAATGCCGCCATCTTGTAAATTCAACCAATCAGCTGTCAGCAAACTAACCAATCTGCTGTTTTGTCAAACTAGTCACTTGTTCAGAAGTACTAGGGCCTGCAGCAAAGTAACATTCTCTCGCGCTTCGCCATTTCATTTACATACATTTTGTAACGTTTGTATTAGCGCATACGCGAGTGAATGTTAAATTATTGTAGTAGGCCTACAGGGCTTGTAGACAATGTATATGTATCCTCACGCTTCGCTTGTAGAAACGATAGACAATGTACGGGAATGACATTTGTCACATGACTGATTTATTTTATTTCAATACATTTATCATTGTTCCTATTAGCGCAAGCGCGAGAGAATGTTAATGTCTAGGCCACTTAAAATTTCAAATGCAAATGACAGCTACGGAAGCAATGAAAGCTGTACATCCTAGCCCAATAAGTAGAAAATTTCCTCCCCATTCAAGCATATTGTGTTAATCCATGTACCTATACATGGATTTGAAGAAATAAATACGACAAATAGTTTATCAATTTATTTCAAAACTTAAGTTACTGCTTTTAAACGTGACATCAACTTTACAATAAAACCGTAATATAATTCATTTAAAAGCTAATCACATTTAATATAGTTACATCTTGGGCAATATGTACACGCCATAACTTTACGGTAAAATTTTCTAGAATCAACTCTGTTGTCATGTGTGGCAAGTTCTTACAATACAAATATTCGTTTAAAGTTAAGCAACCCTAACCCTAGCCAGTAATTGGAAGGGTAACCGCCCGAGTTTCCTCCGTGAGTCAAGAGTGTTAAGCCGTCGCGTCGATCCCGGTTGCCAATTTGTTATCTTTGGCAATCGTTACAGGTCGGTCGATTGCTTTAAATAGTCTGACCACTGGTTTAACCCAGATCACAGATTTTCCTCGTTAAAGGGGTTGCGAAGGTCAGATGGCAGTCGCTTCGTATAAAAATCAGGTGATCAGCCACATCGGGTTGAATCAAGTGCCGACCCCAACAATGTATGGGATAAGGCCAGGGCGATGAATAAACTTATCTTAAACCAAAAATATGATGATGAGGATGATGATTGTTCCGACCGATATCGGCCATAGCGACCACTTTGACCCCTAGTCAGATAAATTGCACTAATGGCTCGAAGATAGCTTATGTAGGCCTATCGTCGCAGTGAAGCTCCGTGCCAACTAAGGACATCTGTCCATGTAGCTGAACAAGTACAGGATTTCTTGGTAAATTTTTTTCTAAAATTTTAGCTGCAAACATGCATAATGAAGGTATTAGTAAAATATGATTGAGCTAACATCAACACACGAAGAACCTAACTAATCTATATCTGATAATATATTAATAATAACGCATCAGTTAGCTGCTCTCTTAAGTGTTACAAACATCATTTTTAAGTACTAGGAAACCTTAGTAAAACTAACTAGTAATACCTTTAAATAAAATCCCTCCGTATGTTACTGCTGCATTGTAATGTATCAATCAGTATATCTAATATCCATCCATATAACAAAAAAAATATAATAAAACCAGAATAATCAAATTGTTTTACAAGCTTCGTGTTTCAGAGAAAGCGAGTGGACCCGCAGGTTAGAAATTAAAAATGGAATCACTGCGCTCATATCACAACTCTTGAACTAACGCTAACAGAGCGACGCCACAACATTTCCTCATTAAGTGGACCTTAATTGCTGTACCATTGAAAACAAAACGGCTCTAAAGCTGCATTAATTAGATAACGGTAAGTTTGACCTTGAAAGCGGGGTCGTTTTTGTTCTCGTGACGATACCGGGGCCCTTCCATGACCTCTTATCGGCCTTTCCTTTATTTATTTAATGGCGATGAGCTTAAGTAAAACTATTCCGCCAATGTCAAGTGATTGTTGAGAAAAATATCTTGTAAATTATTAAAAATATGTGGAGGAAGCCATTGGATTCCTCGAGGATTTTTCCTCTTATCGACATATCCATATGTTGATTGACAATCATTATGAGACAGATGTATATGACGTGTATAAGTATGTCACTGTCAAACACACAAAGTATAATGTCAATGGGAGATTGTGATAGGAAAAAAGGAATCCAATGGGTTCCTACACATATTTTTAACAATTTACAAATATTTTTTTCTCAACAACCACTTGATACTGGCGGAATAGCTGTACTCCAGCTCGTCGCCATTAAATAAATAAAAAAAGTAAGGTAGAGATTGTGGTAGGCCCCTGTACAAAAATAAGTAAACGAACGGGAGATCCAGTAAAGCCATACCACTCTTAAAACATACAGCGCAAATAAATAAACTTGGCAGTTTTCTATTTATTTAAACATACAATAATATGACTATCTTCGAGTCTCCTTTGAACAAGATACACTTAATAAACAATAATTATATTTCGTAAACATTCACACTATAGTTTTGTAATATTGCTTGTTCCATCGTTCTATATTTTAATCAAATGCTGCGGTTTCGTTCACAATCTTTCAAATATCGATAATACATTGGACCATACATCTTTTTCAGTATTTAATCGGCAGCCAGTTTTTATCTCATTCGACAATGTGTTTTGATAATAAGAGATTCACATTGTGAACTCATTTTGATATAATTAATACTGCATTCACAATGACTTATATTATCGAAATGACAAAATGGTTACTTCGGTGTAATTCATATTATGATTCACATTCGTGAATGATTACAATAATTATAGAGGTTAGTCCCTAGCTTTTTATAATGCTATTTGTAAGCACGTGAAGCTTTTAGATAAACTCATTGGTACAGGCCCCGCTGGGATTCGAACTTGCGTCGCTTGCGTACCAGGCGACTGCTCCAACCCCAAGGCCACCACGGCTCTTTTGTGTTCAGTTCGCAAATTATCGACGGTTTACAAACTTGCGCGTTAAATTATAAAGTAACGGTGTTTATAATGTCACTACGAAGCGCTTTATCTTTTTATGAATAGTATTATTTTGTTTATGGCGAATGGTTACAAGGGGCAAGGAAAGACCTTAGTAACGATGGATGGATCTTGTGAAAGATGATATGGTGAAGGAGAAGGATTACTAAAAATATTATTTTTATATATATATAAGGGTTTTTTTACATACTACATAAGATATGTATGTATGCATTTTCAAAACATTAATCATAGTTAAGTACTTAAGCATATAACTAGATCATCCAAATAATAAATAAATACGCTCACGTCATCCCAGAAGGGTCTCCGAAGGGGGAAGCAAAAGTGTTGTAACAACGTCACCCATATTTCACCGAATTATTAAGTGACAGAGGTTGAGTCCATCACCGTCTCAGGCATACTCAGTCATCACGTCTTTGAATTACTTCTCAGACGACACACACACGTTTTCCTTCACCTTAAATCACGTGGTATGAAATTTTCAAAATACCCGCTTTATTAAAAATCAAGACTAAGATATTCCTTGGTTCGTTAGTAATTCCATTTCTTTCTGTAATACTGATTTCAAAAGGGATGGATATAGTTTTAGTCTAGTCTTCATTTAAATAAGTGATAAGGTGATAATAAACCTAATTTAATTAAGTATAAGGTTCATTTTAAAACGTACACATTCAAACATGAACACAATAGGCCGAAAATATTTATATATATATTATTATATTAATAATTAAGTTTCCGTTCTATATTTTGAATATAAATGCCACAGTTAAATCTGTATTGCCAGTGACATAAATTCAGTAAACATTTCTTTAATATATATTTTCCTTTAAAACATTGCACTATGAAGAGTCTTCAATAGATTATAAAGTATTTATTTTGATAACAAGTTATATACACAGGGTGTGGTTTTGCATTGGTATATATACTAAGAATATTAAGATCGTTGAATGGAACATAAATCAGTCATCTAATATATAAAATTTCCATGTCACAATATTAGTTACCATACTCATCCGAAACGGCTGGACCGATTTGTAGGAAATTTTGTGTGCAGATCGGGCAGGTCTGAGAATCGGCCAACATCTATTTTTCATACCCCTAAATGATAAGGGTGACCACCCCAAAAAATATATGGCAATACAACGTTTGCCGGGCACAGCTAGTATAATTATAAAGGCAATTTATTTTAAATTTGCTCCGACCAAAAATGGCTGTAAGTTTAAACTTGTTTAACAAACTTAAAAAAATACGTTTAGCATACGTAAGATTGATTTATTTTATATTCAATCAATGTTTCAACATCCGTTAATATGCACCGATGCAAAACCACAGCCCGTATATTTGTAACTTTAAATATTGCTTTTATATTAACTATGACTCCTTAAAACTGTTGTAAATACCTCTCAGCTAATACACCTAAAATATCTAAACGAGTGAGATATTTTCCAAATCATTTTCAAATATCGGATTAGAGTTAAGTTTTATACCTACATATGCTCACGCCTGTGTACCCCGAAGGGGTAGGCAGAGGTGTTGTAATAACAACACCTACTTTTCACCGAAGATGATCAAGTGGCAACGTGACAGATGGCGAGTCTATCGCCGTCTCAGGCACTATACATACGTCTTTGAATTAATGCACGTGGTGTGAAATCCCTGTACATAAGTTTTTTTTATAAAAACTCATTGGTACAGGCCCCGCTGGGGTTCGAACTTGCGTCGCTTGCGTATTAGGCGGCTGCTCAAACCCCAAGACCACCACGGCTCTTAACACTTAAGTTTTACAAGTAAATAATGTAGTTAACAATTCAACAGTAATAGAACAAATATGTGCAAATGTACTTAACTAACACGAATCTGGAACTATACATACAAATTGTGAAGTTTAATAACATTTATACAAAACTGGCGGACGTCACGCGGTTTCACCCGCGTAGTTCCCGTTCCCGTGGGAGTACGGGGATAAAATATAGCCTATATTAATCAGTGATAATGTAGCATTATAATGGTGTCGAATTTTTAAGATCGGTCCAGAAATGTTTGAGCCAATTCGTATATATACAAACCTTTTTATAATATTAGTTAGTGATGAGTAACATACGCTATCCTATATTGTTAATTGAGTGAAATTAGGGATATCTAAAAAAGCGGATTTCACGGTCAGCAAGTTTTGATGTTCTGTAACTACAACAGAGTTTTATGCTAATGTGGGATTCATCAGTATTAGTAAAATTAAAATAAAACTCTCTTAGAATACCATTTTCGTCGGCTAACTTTAAATGGGGCTTATGAAATGTTACATTAAGTTTAAATACGGCGACATTTGCACTATCATGCAACCTGTAACCTGCGAAACACTTATGTGTGAATGATGTATGTATTGGTATGCAGTGTTTACTGGTCGAGGTTGTGTTTCTGTATGGGCCTGGGAGGCAGCGGCCTCCTGCGGTGCGCGAGCAGCGCCAGCAGCGCGCGGCCCGAGGCCGGACACAGCTCGGCCCCGTCCCGCGCGCCGCCCACTCGCGCGCCGCCCGCTAACGTGTTCACTATGTGCCTGCAACCACACACATCTATCTCATACCTTTGAACAACCAACTCTTGACTGGATCTAGACTTCTTAGGCACACACTTTTGCTACAAAGTGGGTAGGTGGGTATAAAAAAATTCGCCCCTATCCTTATTTTAAGTGGAGAATCCGTTATGTATACACCGACCGCCGCGGGGGCCGCAGAACGGGTATGTCGGACTCGCACCGACTAAACTCCACGGTGTTCCTCTTGGTCGCTATGTGAAGGGGTGCACGTGATATGTCTTCACATGCTTCGCCGTGACCCCCCTTTCTTCGCTATCCTACTAATCCTACTATTATTAAAACGCGAAAATTTTTAGTAATGGTAATTTTAGTAAATGAAAATAAAATTATGTTTGTTGCTCTTTCACGCTAAAACTACAGAATGGATTTTGATGAAACTTAACAAGAATATCGCTTAGACATCAGAATAACACATTCGAATAGGCTGCAATCCATATCAATATTAGGTTCTAGGTAAATTCTCTCCGTCTGTCTATTACCTTTTCTCGACAAAATCACTGACCGATTTGGTTAAAATTTGGTATGAGGTAGTTTTAACCCTGACTAAAAACAGGGTACTTTTACAAATAAAGTGGAAGGAAAGACCCCTGAAGGAGGTATTGGGGTTGAAATTTTTAAATTGGCTATGTTCCCGTAATGCCTGCAGCGATTTACCTGGTTGAAATTTGATGTAGAGATAACTTGGATCAAGGCAATGAAGATAGTTCAAAAAGCCATCCCCTAGGACACCTATTTTGAAATCCAAGATGGTGGACATGGTCTTTTATTTAATTTGACATGGGTGTCGTTTTCGCGGTATTTTGGGATGCGGAAAACACAAATGACACTTATTTTGAAATCCAAGATGGCCGATGTGATTATTTTTTTTTGGGAATTTTATCAGGGGCGTCGTTTTTGGGGTAATTCGGGATGCTGTACACAAAAATGACACCCATTTTGAAATCCACGATGGCGGACTTGTTTTTTTTTTATTTAATCATGGGTGTCGTTTTCGGGGTAATTTGGTATGAATTACACCTATTTCGAAATCCAAGAAGGTCGATATAGTTTTTTTTTTAAATTAGAATCGGTGTCGCTTTCAAGGTAATTTGGGGTGCGGAAAACGAAAATGACAACCATATTTAAATCAAAGATAGCGCACATGAATGTTTTTGTAAATTTGTCATGGATGACTTCTTTGAGCAATTTTTGGGTGCTCAATACGAAAATCTCACACAACAAGCTAAGTTTCATGTTTAGAAAACGTCCAAAAATAGAACGAGCAAAGCTCTGTCATCCAGATACTTAAAACTAGCTTTACTTAATCGAAATTTAAAAAAAAAAAAATAGAAGAGGGAAAATGCTGGGCACTTGATACGACACGACAAGCTATTACAACTAGTACTGGAAGGAAACATCGAAGGGAGGAGAGGAAGAGGAACACCAAGGAGAAGTTACATGGATCAACTTAAAGAGAAAGCGGATGTAGTGTCGTATCAAGAGGTCAAGGATTGTGCACAAGAGAGGCAAGAGTGGCGATTGCTCCACCGACAAGAGCTAAGCTCTTAAATTAAAGGAAGGAACCGAAATTTTAGTACATTAAAATTAATCATTTTCACTCTAATTTCTTTATGTTGATATTGATATAAGAATGCTATAATTTTTTTTTAAACTAATAGAACTAATTATCATACTTAATTTCTCCAACGATGTATAATGTAAGTAATAGTGCAATTATTACCTGATCATATGGAAGGGCGCGTGCTGCGTGGAGATCCACTCTAGGGTCCCGTTTGGGTCGAGCAGCGAGGCACAGCCCACGAACTTCGAAACGGTCGCACACGAGAAAAATAATATCACGCGGACACCCTCCTAGAAACAATATAATGCGTGACACTATCGATAGCCGATACATATACATTTTAAAAATGTCACTTCATACAAGTAATTTGAAGCCACTATGAAAAATTACATACATATGCTCACGCCTGTATTCCCCGAAGGGGTGGGCAGAGGTGTTGTAATCACAACAACACCCACTTTTCACCGAATTTTCGATTAAGTGCCAACGTGACAGATGGTGAGTCTATCGCCGTCTCAGGCACTATACATACGTCTTTGAATTACTTCTCAGAAATATGCAGGTTTCCTCACGATGTTTTCCTTCACCGTAAAGCACGTGGTGTGAAATCACTGTACACAAGTTTTTTTAGAAAAACTCATTGGTACAGGCCCCGCTGGGATTCGAAGTTACGTCGCTTGCGTAGCAGGCAACTGCTCAAACCCCGAGGCCACCACGGCTCTTATTATGAAAAATTATTTAATAATAATCTCTTTACGGTAAAGCACGCCTTATCAACTCTATTCAGACTGTTTTTCCACTGAGTGACAGTGAAATATGTATGAACGTCCGATATATCTGTCCCTTAATGAGTCAAACCGCTCTAGATTTTCCATCACGTTGTTAATTCGGTGAAATGTGGATATTATTAGAAAGAAAGAAAGATAATAAATTTATTCATAACAACATACGTAAAGGAGCGAAAAGGTTTGACTTAACAGTAGGTTATAGTAATTACGAATTGGACCTAACTGAGCATAATCTGGGTGTCACATTGATGACAACCGTCTTCCGCTAGGACCAAGGCGTGACGTCCCAGCACGGTCACACCCTAGACTATGAATAGTACATACGTATAAACATGTATAGACACAATATGCTCACAACTGTATTCCCCGAAGGGACATTCCAGATTTTGCCAGTAATGGTTAGGTCCCCTGTAATAGGTGGCAAGCCCATTGCCATGGCCAAGTGCCGAGCTGCTAGCGGAAAATTACAGATGGAAAAGTTCAACAGAGGATCGAACTCAGCCGCGTTATTCTGCAAGGTTTCTCAGCGGCGAACTCGACATCGAGTTTCCGTTTCAAGCACAGGAAATTGATACAGATTATAAGGGTAAGCAGATTTCACCGAACATGATTAAGTGCCAACGTGACAGAGGGTGAGTCCATCGCCGTCTCAGGCACTATACATACTACGTCTTTGAATTACTTCTCAGACATATGTAGGTTTACTCACGATGTATTCCTTCACCGTATAGCACGTTATGTGAAATCACTGCACGTAAGTTTATAGAAAATAAAATTAGCACAGGCCCCGCTGGGATACGAACTTGCGTCGCTTGCGTAGCAGGCGACTGCACAAACTCCGAGGCCACCACGGCTGCATGTTGGTTAATTTTGAATGTTTTAAACAAACACTCGACGTCGATTTCCTCGCTTAGAAACCTTATAGAACAACGCGACAGACATGACATCTATCAAGGTATGAGATACATATATATAAAATGGTAACCTGTTTGATCTTGTGCAGTTTCTTGGCGGTGAGTGGCGTGAAGGGATACGAGCCGGTGGTCTGAGCCACCTCGACGCTGTGCGCGTCCTCCGCTTTCACCACGAAATACCTTACACAAACAACGACCACTTCTATTATTATATACGAAAAGTTATTATAAAGAGGGAGAGTTTGTTCGTTTGTTTGCTTGAACGGAATAATCCCTGGAATCGATTTGAAAAACTATGCCAGTGGTTAATAGCCCATTTATTGGGGAAGGATATAAGCCATATCGCACCCTCAGAACAATAGGGGCTCAATCCAAAAATCTAATATTTTTGGAAATCGCAATCAAAGATCCCTGGAAGTTTGCTTAATATCTTTTACTAGTTTTGAGTCTAGGTTTTATTAAGTCGATAAATAATAAAAAAAAACGCATTTTCTTTATAACTTCGGGTATAACAGAAAATTTTTAGGTATGACTATGATCTTAATTCGTTTTCGCTAAATTTGGAGTGGATACCTATAGTTCTGAGGATGCGATATATCATAGCGCTACTATGAAAAGTCGTGGGCAGAAGCTAGTTAACATACTTAAAATTGTGTTTTTTAATTGTTTATATAGTATCTACCAATTTATTGATAAATAATGTTTTGCTTCGGTAATATGAAATTATCTAGGATCGTTATCTTAAACAAAATACAGTTTAAAGGATCCAAATGCGTTCAAACATTGCACAATGGAAAAATCCTTAGGAACGTTCCTCAAGGTTCATGGCACTAGCGAACGTCACGCGGTTTCACCCGTGTAGTTCCCGTTTCTGAGGGAGTATGGGGATAAAATATAGCCTATGTTAAGCGCTGATTATGTATCCATTGCTGAAAGATTTTTTCAAATCAGTCAAGTCGTTTCGAAGCCTATTCAATGCAAACAAACAAACAAATAATAAAATCTTCTCTTTATAATATTATTGTAGATAACAGGTAAGGATATCGGCAAGTCCTTAAACTTATCTTTCACTCACCTGACATTGCCTTCCCCATTCTCAGCATACTTTTCTATATTCGCCAGCAACGTCTTCCCATTGGGGGACATGGGGCTTTTAGGTCCATTAAACGCCTGCTGCGGGGAGAACCCTTGCACCTCATCCGCCCTCCATCCCCTGCCCTGACCATTCCTATACCCATACGCATTCTGGTAGAAATTCCCTGGATATTCCTGACTGTACTGCGGGAACTGTCTCTGATCGTGTCTGTATTGTTCATCTTCGACCCTCATACGCCAGTTGGGTGAATCTACGGTCAATGGCTTTGGTCTCTGGCCTATGCCGCTTGGTTGGATGAGGCCGACGTTTTTCTCCTCAGCTCCTAAGACGTGTACCACTGTACTAAGGATCTGTTCGTCCAAAGGCGTCATTGGTTTGGCTGGGTTCGACATTCGCCGTATGACTAGTGCACACAGCTTTTGTCTGAGGTAATAAACGCTTATAGCGTCTGAAGCGTCCGCTGTGAACGCCATCCAGTCGTCTAGGGTTAGCACTGCTGTGTCTGGGGAGGAGTTGTTCTCGTCTGCTTCGCTGTCAGAATCGCTCGACAGTCCTGGAGGGTTCGCCCTTTGGGTCAGAGCTCCAGCTGGCAACCGCAGAGTGCCTCCGAACAGTGACACTGTTAGCGGAGTCACTAAGGTATTACACCGGATGAAGCAAAATCTCCCCGCCCGCGATATCTCCTCGAAAACGACCCAGTCTGTGGGTAAGTTTTGAACTGACTTCTGGGAACCAGTCACTCCACCGCCTTTGTGTAGTGTCGAACTGGGATGGAAGGCCACTTTGACCTCCTTCGACGTACGCAAAGTACAGGAATCTCGGTCCACTCTCGCCACTGAAGGGTACAGGCCGCTGACCAGGACTGCTTTGACCACGTGCCACTTTTCCGAGTTGAGATTCACGTCTTTAATATCGCCCGGGCCTCGTGCTTTCACTAGTCCTAGCGCGCGGAGTTGGGCGAGCAGTTGCGACCTGTACCCGACAATCATCTCCATGGTGGCGCCGCAGATGAGGTTTCGGGCACAGAAGGCTCTTTCACTGCCGTTGGACCGCGCCGTCTGCCAAGCCTGGAAAGCTCGTAGTAACGCCATGTGGTCGGAATAACTCTCAGCGGCGAATTCTTTCCGCGCCGAACTCCCTCGCTTCCTATTCTCCGGGTTCATAGATATCTGGAACGGCTCCTTATTCGCGAGGCTGCAGACGATAGTCAGGATCGGGTCGAGACACTTCATCACGCAGGCGTAGAGCAACATTTTCCCCAGCTTCGGTTCCACCGTCAGGTCGAGCAAATGCTGGCCTATTTCTGTCAAATCTTCCATGGGGGTGAGGGCACCGATGGTTTTGAGAAGAGCGACTGCGTTGCGAACTGCCAGGAACGAGGGGGGCTCGAGGGCTTTCGTGAGGAAGTCTGCTATGGGGGTGTTGGGCGGCGCGAGCAGCTTGGTGTGCAGGCATAGTTCCTGGAGCGGCACTCGGAGCACCTCGGGCACGGCGGCGAGCGGCAGCGCGTGGTGCCGGCGGCGCGAGCACAGGTGCCAGCAGCGGCCCGGCCCCGTGCGGCCCGCGCGCCCGGCGCGCTGCACGCAGCCGGCCCGCGACGCCCACACGCACTGCAGCGAGCACACGCCGCCGGCTGACTCGTAGTACTTTTCCTTCACCTACAACATACATTTCATTTAAACCAATTCGACGACGAAGGAACCTTCCAACCAGCGGCATTACGTCATTTATAATCCTATAAAATATAAATGTGGCCTTGGGATTTGAGCAGTCGCCTGCTACGCAAGAGACGCAAGTTCGAATCCCAGCGAGGCCTGTACCAATGAAATTTTTAAAAAACTTATATACAGTGATTTTCACACCACGTGCTTAACAGTGAAAGAAAACATCGCGAGAAAACATGCATATGTCTGAGAAGCAATTCAAATACGTGTCACGTTAACACGTAATCATCTTCGGTGAAAAGTGGGTGTTGTAATTACAGCACCTCTCCCTACCCCTTCGGGGAATACAGGCTATGCACATTTTATGTACACCCAATGTTGATCGCGTTCAAGGCTTCAGTAACTGATTATCATCATTACCATAGTGATATTAGACTAGATTATAAAGATATGTCCAAATAGAGGCTTTCAAAGTTTACAAAACTCTAGCTACTGTCGACAGATGCTCTCAAAATTCATAAAACTTTTTGGACGTTTTGTGAGCGCTTAACGTATCTATGTTTTTAAAATAAATAAAATATGCTCACGCCATCCCAGAAGGGTCCCCGAAGGGGTAAGCAGAGGTGTTGTAACAACACCCAAATTTCACTAAATATGATCAAGTGAGAGAGGGTGAGTCCATCACCGTCTCAGGCACTATACATACGTCTTTGAATGACTTCTCAGACATATGCAGGTTTCCTCACGATGTTTTCCTTCACCGTAAAGCACGTGGTGTGAAATAACTGCACATAAGTTTTTTAATAAAACTCATTGGTACAGGCCCCGCTGGGATTCGAACTTGCGTCGCTTGCGTAGCAGTCGACTGCTCTAACCCCGAGCCCACCACGGTTTGTTTTTAATATCATTGTCATAAAAAAACTTTAAATAGTAGATAAGTTACCTTACAGGAATCCACTACATACACGACATCGTCAATCGTGATCGATGTCTCAGCAATATTGGTAGATATTATAATCTTCCTCGCATTAGGCAGAGGGTTGAACACTTTCTTCTGGTCTAAAGTCTGCATATTACTGTGCAGCGTGAATATCTGATACTTCAACGCGTTCATTTCTGTACAACCCTGGATCAAGTCCCGTAGGGTAACTATATCATCGTATCCAGGAAGGAAAATCAATATACTTCCTTTGGGAAGCGTCACGTGGATGTATTTGATTAGAGCGAGCATTAACTCGTGGTCTATCAATTCTTCGGAGGACGTGTGGTGGTAGACGTCTAGGAGGAAATTATCGGCTGATGAGTCTTCGCTATCTTTTGGATCTTCGGTAAGGTTGTATGAGGCGAGTAGCTTAGCGCATTCCGTGTGATTGTTTTCTATCGCGTAATCGTACGCCGTCTTGCCGTCCTTGTCTTTTTGGGTTGGATCCGCACCTACAAAAAATTAAATTTAAAATGATTTATTCTAAGCTTTAGACAACTAGTCTTCTGGGAAGAACCGGCATGAAATACAGCCGTCAAGAGTAAAAAAATGTAATGAGTCTGTTTATATGCAGGTAATGTCGGAGAAGTATTTCAAAAAACTTCTTTACTTTTCTGCTCCATCTTTGAATGGCTTGAAAACAGCGATGGAGTAACTATGATTATCAAATTGCCACTAAATAATTTTCGGTGAACATTTAAAAAAATATTTAAACATAAAACATATTATACTCATGGAAAAACCCAATAATACTTTGCAGAATCGAACCCAAGAAGTCGTGTAATCGTGTTCCGCAGGAGGCAGTGTATAGTATGTGTGATAGAGGGTGGTACCAATGTGCAGCATCTGCGCCACAGTCTCGGGCAGTCCCCGGGCCGCGGCGGCCATGAGGCCGGAGCGGGCGCTGGCCGTCTGCGCGCACTGCACCGGCACTCCCTCCGACAGGTACATGTACAGGATTTGGCAGAACGAATCCTGGACAGTAGGCAAAATATATATATATATATAAAAGCTCCTTATTAGCGTTTTCACTATTCGCGGATTAAAAATAGCGACCCAATTTCTATATTCGCGACTAAAATGTTTTCACGACTAAAAGAGCCGTGGTGGCCTTGAGGTTTGAGCAGTCGCCTGCGACGCAAGTTCGAATCCCAGCGGGGCCTGTACCAATGAGTTTTTCTAAAAAAAACTTATGTACAGTGTTTTCACACCACGTGCTTTACGATGAAAGAAAACATCGTGAGGAAACCTGCATATGTCTGAGAAGTAATTCAATGACGTATGTATAGTGTCTGAGACGGCGATGGACTCACCATCTGTCACGTTGGCACTTAATCATCTTCGGTGAAAAGTGGGTGTTGTGATTACAACACCTCTGCCTACCCCTTCGGGGAATACAGGCGTGAGAATATGTATGTATGTATGTATGTGTAAATAAGCTTTATAGCTCAGACGCGCAGTAGGTGTCACGTCGTGGACTCGTGGCCGATCGCGTATACGTCATTCAAGTGTTTTACAGAATTTTTTCAAAACTTCAAAACGACAAATCTACATTAATTTGACAGTAAATAAACTATTTAAAAAATAGGCCTGGATTTCTTACGGGTTGTAAAGCTACTCGTATATTTATACTGTGACTATAGTCTGATTCGCTTAGCACTAGGCAAAACGTAGCGTGAGATAATCCTTGGATTCAAAGTACTTCCATTTCTTTTTGTGATATGGATTTCAAAAGGGATAGACACAGCTATAATACAAGTTTTAAAAAAATTGTTCCAATTATATCTACAACAGCAGTCTAGTCCTTTCTTCGGTTCCAAAACAACTACAGTCCCTCACCACAAAACCAACCACTACTGAAAGTAGCTATTCTCAATATGTGTGAGAAAATTTTACAAACTGATCAGGAGCAGCACACATATACAACTACATAATTAACCTCACTAACACACACGCAGAACCAATACATATTCAATTCAATTCAAAATATCTTTATTTGATTAGACTTCTTACAAAGCACTTTGAAATCGTCAGAAGGACACAAAATACATTATACATGATTATAAATGTTACCACCGGGTTCGGAAGGTAGCTTTTGTTGAGAAGAACCCAGCAAAAAACTCAACAATTACTCTTTTAAAAAAATATATATTATACTATACTCTAAAATGTATGGGAATAACATGAATCACTCACTTGACATATGTCATTCCCGTACATTTAGGATACAAAACTACTAACAAACGTGAGGTGAAAGTTACTTAGTCTACAGGCCCTGGACTGGATTTTCTATTCAATAGTACACTTATATTACTTAGACATAAGGTTCAACTGACCAGGCTGCCCTCTTTGAAACACTCCTCCAGGAACTCGTCCATATCAGCCTGCAGCTGAGGGTCTATCGGGTTCTCTTTCTCTTCCTTGTTGTCCTGCTTACTCGAGCTGTCCTCTTGACTTTTATGACCTAAGGAAAAAAAAATTCTAAATCTCTTTATATGATTAGGTATTATAAAGTTACTTTCCGTTCCCGTCGGGTTTCGAAATTTGCTTTTTGCGAGAACACCGTGGCAAGAATCTTAGCCATTTGTATAACTCAGCAATGAAAATGATTTACTATAATTAAATGTACATGATGCCAGCTGAGTTTCTTGCTGGTTCTTCTCAGAATGCTAGTTTCCGAACCGGTGCCTTACCAGGGCCAATACTGAAACATCGTTAAAAAAAATATTTTCATCGGCGAAAAATTACCACTACAATGAAATACAGAGTGTGGTTTTGCATTGGTGACATATTTACGGAGGCCAATATATTGATTGAATAAACCGTAATCGATCATCAAATAATAGACCTTATGTGTATTTTTTTAAGTTTGTTAAAAAAAACCGGATGTTAATTGTACCATTTGCACAAAATAGGTAAATAAGTTTAGGGTAGAGCTTGATTTTTCATATAAAACTTAAAGAAAATAACGTATTACAGCATTGATATATAAATCTATACACAATCAATCTGTATAAATATGGCACAAATGCAAAACCACATCCTGTAGAGCAGAGAGGGTTAATGAGGTTTCTTAGCTCACCTTCTAAATGTGACCAGTAGCTGTGTCCAGTTTTGAGTTTGTTCCTGAGTTCCTTCTCGACCTGAGCCATCCTGGGCGTCCTGTACTGAGTGACCCGCAATACATCCTCCAGGAAGTAACGCTGCACCTCATGCAAACGACCCGGGATCGTAACCACTGGGCAGTTATTGAAATATCTAACAAAACAAAAAGCAACTTTACAAAATATTACATCAGCAAGAGTTTGAGCAGACGCCTGTTACGCAAGTGACGCAAGTTCGAATCCCAGCGGGAAACTTATGTACAGTGAATGAACACCACGTGCTTTACGGTGAAGGAAAACCCATATATGTTTGAGAAGTCATTACATACGTCATAGAGATATCTGATAACATAATCACTTTTCACCGATGATAATTGAGTCATTCGCCGTCTCACTTCCCAGGCGTATGCAGAAATAATGGACCAGTTACAGTATTTGTTTCTGCTGATGGGTGTTACCTGGAGAATATCTGTGTGTCCATGGTGGCGGACATGAGCACCAGCCTCAGGTCCTTGAGCCGCGGCAGGGCGTCCCTCAGGGCTATCAGCAGGAAGTCACTGAACTGATGGGTGTTACCTGGAGAATATCTGTGTGTCCATGGTGGCGGACATGAGCACCAGCCTCAGGTCCTTGAGCCGCGGCAGGGCGTCCCTCAGGGCTATCAGCAGGAAGTCACTGAACTGATGGGTGTTACCTGGAGAATATCTGTGTGTCCATGGTGGCGGACATGAGCACCAGCCTCAGGTCCTTGAGCCGCGGCAGGGCGTCCCTCAGGGCTATCAGCAGGAAGTCACTGAACTTGTCGCGCTCATGCACCTCATCCACGAACACGTGAGTTACGCCTGACAAACAAAAATCTTGATCACTTATGCTGTTAAAGTGCTTCAAGATGGGTATTATTAGCCAAATTTAAAGAAGGTAAGGTTGTTTTTGAACATGACGTAAATCTGGTACTCCTGTCCTTATACCTTTAAACGAGCAATTCTTGTATATACACTAGCTGTGCCCGGCAAACGTTGTATTGCCTTTTTTTTGGGGTGGACTACCCCTACCATTTAGGGGGATGAAAAATACATGTTGGCCGACTCTCATAGATACCGGATAAGCGCAAAAAATTTCATCAAAATCGGTCAAGCCGTTTCGGAGGAGTATGGCAACGAAAACTGTGACACGAGAATTTTATATATTAGATAATCTGAATCTCGGAAACGGCTCCAACGATTTTCATGAAATTTTGCATGTAGAGGGTTTCAGGGGCAAAAAATAGATCTAGCTAAGTTTCATTTATGGAAAACATCTTTTTCACCATGTATTCAGGCACTGAAAAACTCATAAAATATCATTACAATACGACAGCAAATTTCGCCGGCATCTGTCAAGTTATGATAGCTGAAAGGTGAGGCTACCAGCATACGGGGCGATAACGAAACTAGAGTTATACCCCAGTTCGAGACTGACGTTCCCGGATTTTTTTTTTCTTTTTTTTCCTTTTTTTGTTTGAAGAAGAAACCGAAGAAGTGTTTTTCTCTTCCATTTCTCTGCCGTCATATCTGTATTCACTCCCTTAGCCATGTCATCTTTCACACAATTCATCCATCGTTTCTTATGTCTCCCCTTGTTACCATCCACATTTATAAATATCTATTTTTGCATCATTATCTGCTAGTAAACAAATATAAGTACTTAAAAAAACGTTGAAAACAATAAAATCTCTGGGTCAAAAATTACACAACAATAAATAAACTATTTCTAATGCCTTCTATTCCAAGACTAGCTGTGCCCTGAGGTTTCACCCGCGTAGATTTAATTTAATTCCCACGGTACCCTAAATGGTTTTTTAAATAAAAGTAGCCCAAATTGCTCCTTGTAACATTAGCTATCAGCCAGTGAAAGTCAGAACAAACAGACAGACAGGGAAACATTTTGAAAATTTGTTTTTTAAAGTACCAAATATTTATTCATTTGCATTTAGTGAAAAGCTGTTATTTTGAAATTAAAAACAGACTCTTCAATTTTATTTATCTGTATAGATATAGATGTATAGATTACTTTTTCAGAAACAGAATACTGGTTAACCATTGGTAATTATCCACTTCAGTACAGGTTACAAAGGAATTAGGACGTTATCATAATGTAAATAAGATAGAAAATAGTTTGAAAAAGCATAATACCAGCAAGTGCGGAGTCTCCAGCCATCAGTGTCCTCAGCAGCACACCATTGGTGCAGTAAGTGAGAACTGTTCGCGGACTGACGCGGGACTCCAAGCGGATCTGGTACCCGATCGACTGACCTATCTTCTCTTGACGTTCATATGCTACCTAAACATACATTATACACATGTTTTAAGCTAAATTTTTTAAGTAGCCTATGTCTGTATCAATCTTTGAAGTAAAATCTATGACGAATCTCAACAAAATCAGTTATAAAGACAAATATACATACACCCATATTCCTCGAAGGGGTAGGCAGAGGCGTTGTAATAACAACACCCACTTTTCACAAAAGGTGAGTCTATCGCCGTCTCAGGCTTTAGTAGTATAAGTACAAAGTAATACAATTTATAAGGCACAAAACAAATCTAAATTCATTCAATTTAGATATTACTAGCCGACGACACACATTACCAGGATAAAATATAGCCTATATGAATCATTGGTCATGTAGGAATTAAATGGTGAAAGAATTTTTAATATCAGTTTTGAGCCAACGTTTTTAGCTACTTATTAGTTTAAATATGCTCACGCCTGTATTCCCCTAAGGGGTAGGCAGAGGTGTTGTTATCACAACACCCACTTTTCACCGAATGTGATTAAGTGCCAACATGACAGATGGTGAGTCTATCGCCGTCTCAGGCACTATACATACGTCTTTGAATTACTTCTCAGACATATGCAGGTTTCCTCACGATGTTTTCCTTCACCGCAAAGCACGTGGTGTGAAATCACTGTACATAAGAAAAACTCATTGGTATGGGCCCCGCTGGGATTCGAACTTGCGTCGCTTGCGTAGCAGGCGACTGCTTAAACCCCGAGGCCAATACGGCTCTAGTTAACCTCTAGTCTAGTTTAAATATATAACAAATAATTAATAAAATAATAATCAGTCCAGTACTTTTTGAGCCAATTCGATACAAACTACATACAAACCATTCGACTTTATAATTTTATTAGTATAGATAGACAAAGTAGTTAAACATACCCTCTCAGCAACAGAGACAGCGGAGATCCTCCGTGGCTGCGTGCAGTATATCCTGGCTGGCTGCTTGTGTTCCTGGCAGTAGTCTAACACTAGTTGGGGCAGCTGCGTCGTCTTGCCGCATCCTGTCGCTCCAGCCACTATTATCACCTGTTTACAAACATACCAGTACTCATTGCAAAATTTACTGCCTCATATGTCTGTTGAACTTGAGTAATTTTACCTTACAGGTCAGTCGGAGGGCTATGAAATTTCGACAACTGGCTTAACCCAGATTACCAATTTTCCTCATGAAAGGGGTTAAGCAGGTTAGATGACATATAAAAATCAGGTGATCAGCCACATTGGGGTGAATCAAGTGCTAACACTAATAATGTATGAGATGCGGCCAGGGAGATGATAACATATTTGTTATATACCTAAATAAAATTCTCATTCAAAAAATGTCCACATAATATTCTTTTTGTAGGGCCTTTTTGTTTATATGTTGGCATACTTCATTTATTTATATTTGTCCAATAAATTTTGAGATAATGGTTATACCTGGTTATGAGTAATAGTATTGATAAGGTCCTTCCTCTGTTCATAAATGGGGAGTTTGTCCCGGAACTTGAGCAGCTCCGGATTGTATGTAGTGTTGGGCACCTGGAACAATGCATATATATTAATTTTATATAGTAAAAACTTTGTGGGATTTTAAAGATGCCACATTCATTTGTGTGAAGGGCAATCAGTTTGTTAATTTTCAAATCTTTTATGCCAATAAAATTTACATAAACATTTACACTTGAGGGGATTTATTTATTAATGTGTTCTGCTAACAATGCGTCTGTGCGTCCAACTGTTAGAGAATTTACAAAGAAGTTGAAATGTTAGCATTGAATGTGGTAACCAAAGGTTTCTGAACCAAATATGAACAATGCCACACTAAAAATAAATCATCCCAAATTTCAATATCATAATTATTTTCCATCTCTATCGCTCTTCTATTGAATTAATGGCACGGCATCTATTTAACTAATTAGTTGGGATGATATTATAGATTAGATTAAAAAAAATTACAATCTTACTTGAGCAACACCATTGTTCAACTGTCCAAGAGTCTTATGTGCCAGCTGGGGGCTCCTCTCCTTCTCCGGACAGCAGCTCAGGTCTTCCTTCTCCTTGCTAGTGATGGGGAAGGCATTGAATAGCTCCGCAATGCTGCATCGCATGTTCGAGTCCAGGATAAGTTTAGCGTCATTCTGGATTATTGTAGAGCCAATGCGCTTGTATATTGTTATGTAGCGATTCACACCTGGAATCAATTGAAAAGTTTACACCAAAGTTAGGGGTAGTATGTAGAATTAGGTATTTTATAAAATTTTAGTTTAAAAGAATGCATTTAACACTAACATTTAATCT
Source organism: Watsonalla binaria (assembly GCA_929442735.1). Lineage (NCBI taxonomy): Eukaryota > Metazoa > Arthropoda > Insecta > Lepidoptera > Drepanidae > Watsonalla > Watsonalla binaria. Next base: position 9,791,502 of record OV838932.1, read on the forward strand.
TACAGTTCAATAGATGGACGATGGATGCACAGCGTCATTAGCAGTCAATGCATTAACGTGTTCACTGCTAACAACATGTATGTGCGTCCAACTGTTCGAGAATTTACGAAGAAGTTGTAATATTAGCAGTGAATGAGTTAAGCAGTAAAAAAATTATAACTATTATGGTTATTCACATATTTGAAAATGCACCTTTTGTATGCAAAGAAGTAATACAGAATATATCTTTTAAATTTCTCATATCCACACACAAACAAAAAACAATCTACATGTTTACCAAAGTACATGGTGTGAATGAGATGAGGCCTAATTTGTATTTCAATAAATATTTATTTATATAACAAAGGTAGTGTAATATTAAAAATAGATATTCCATCATTGCACCATTGTTTAAAAAATCGAGCACACTCATAGGATTTCATAACATTGTACAAAATAATAATTTCACACATAATTGTATATTGAACTTATTTTAGTCTTCAAATAAAATGGGAAACTTTATTTTTTAACAGCATTTGGAATATGTTAAATAGTAAAATAGCACAAGAGTTAATTTGGATCTATTCACCATGAAGTAAGGAAGTTGAAAGTCAGTATAATAACAAAATATTGTTACCTTTCCCGCGCGATTTAGACTTGAGTCCCAACTTAGCGACTATCTCGTGAATAAACCCGCGTTCTTGGGCCGACAGGAAGGTCGGGAACTTCAATTCAGTCTCATTTTCATCGCTGATAAATTTATCCAACTGGATTTTCAGTGCGATGCTCACAGATTCTGCTACAGGAAAATGCTTATTGCTCAGGTTCCTTCTACCCTTTTTAGAACTCATATTGAAAACAAGATACAGTAATTAAAAAGAAATTCACAACATATCTTTCTTCTTACACAAGCTATAAATATTTATACCGTAAAAAATACAACGGTGAGCGAAAAGTAATGAAAATACACTTTTTAAATTAGGTTAGCGATGTCAGCAGTATCAACTAAAGAAACTAATCATACGTCGTTCGATTTAAATCCATTATTGAAATAGTCGACTATTGTCAGGTAGGTTGCTATATTAAGATTGTATTAAATGTGTTCTAATATTTCATCCTGTTTTATTTAAATATATTTAAGATAATTGTGCAATAAATATCTTCATATAAGGGATGGATCTTGTTTTAATCAGTAAAAGCAACCTTCCATAGGCGGTAGCATGTATAATCATGTAAAATTAAGACATTCTGACTATTTGAAAGTACTTTGTAAAAAGTCTAATCGAATATAGATAATTTTCTATTTAATACATTACAAAAATGTACCATATAAAATACTGTATAAAAACTACAGTCATTACTACTTTTACTTCTGGGATCATACATCTATAGTTAAATTCATACATCTAAAACGCCTTTTATATGGGAAAATCGTTAATGACATTATCGTGAAACCTCAAAATTCTAACTTGCCTACCATTATCAATTCGAAATGACAGCACAAAAAGCCTCGAATATTCGATGTATATGAATACGAACGATTTTTTTTGTGTAAGTTACCATGGTGTGCATTAATAATGTTGGAATTAGGCGATTACGCCGATTCTACCGATTATGAAATGAACTGTCAGCGTCACTACTGTCAGTCAGTCAAGCAAGTGTCAGTGATCTATCAAATTACAGAAAAGGCACCTTACGTACGTACGCATAACAACACGTGAGACTTGAAATTAAAATATAATATAAATAAAGATTTAGTATTGTATTCCTTATGAATTAGCTATAATTTAAAATGCCGAAAAATATCAATCACCTGGTGGTCGATACAACAGCTTTTATTAAAGCTGCTAATCTACAAGAACTTGCTGAAAATGTGTACACAGTTCAAGAGGTTATTGATGAAATTACCAACGATAGGCAACGAAAAAAGCTCGTTGTATTGCCCTACGACTTAAAAGTTAAGGATGTATTCACGGAGAACATAAAATTCGTCTCGGATTTTGCTAAGAAAACTGGTGACTACACGAGTCTTTCAGCTACTGATATCAAGGTTATGGCTCTAACATACCAGCTAGAAAAAGAAAAGATGGGCACAGAACACTTGAAAACTGAACCTAAGATGCAGAGAACTATTAAAGTCACTGGTGTTCCTACTAATCCACAGCCAGATACTCAGAATCCGGTAAACAAAGATGACACAAATCCAACTATGTCAACACAAGTGAGCACAGACAATGAAGAGACATCACAAAACTCGGCACCAGACAGCACTCCTAAGGAAGGTAACCCTGATGAAGTAAAACATGTCCAAGTTGAAATATTGGGTGACAATGAGAGTGATGACGATACAGACAATATTGCAGCTCAAATAAAGCACATGGATCTCAAAGATGAAAAGCTTGATGAACTGATGACCAAAGTGTCTTCAGATGAAGATGAATCTGAATCAGGGAGTGATGATTCTGACAGTGACGGCGGAGACTGGATAACACCAGGCAATGTTACAGAGAAGAAGAAACAGATGGAAATGGGAGAGTTTGAGGAAATTGCTGTAGAAGTAGCCTGTGTCACATCTGACTTTGCTATGCAGAATGTGCTTAAACAAATTGGCCTCAATGTGACTGCTATTGATGGCAGGGTCATCAGACAACTACGCACATTCATATTTCGGTGCACCACGTGCTTCAAAACAACAAGTGTGATGACTAAACTGTTCTGTCCAAAATGCGGTCACTCAACTTTAAAAAAAGTTGCAGTGAGCATTGATGATGAGGGCAACCAGCAGATCCATATTAATGGACGCAAGCCTCTCACTGCAAGGGGGAAGAAGTTTAGTTTACCAACTCCAAGAGGTGGTCAGCATTTCCAGTACCCCATTTTGTCGGAAGACCAGCATCTGCACAAGAGATTTGTCACAAAATTGGCAAGGAACAAAACAAATGCCTTGGACCCTGACTATACAGCTGGCTTCTCACCTTTTGTGATGAAGGATGTCAACTCCAAGTCTGCTGTTTTAGGTGTAAGGGCTAACAAACAAGATGTCAAATACTGGACTAAAAACTTTTCAAAAGGAAAAAAGAAATGACCATAGAGTATACAAAATAGTTTATTTATGTATATTAAACATTTTTAAATTGTACACTTGTTTTTCATCACTACAACACTTATTACAACAGATATCTTTTGATAAATACTTACCCTCTTATTACAGAACATGACATGAAAATTCCTGCCTTAGAAGTAGCTCTGGCTCCATTTGTAATATGGACTTAGAAAGGTTCAAGGGCTTAGTCCGAGTTGGGTTCTGGTCTGTGCCTTATCCATGTTTATATAAAGGAGTATAACAATAAGTATGATACTGGACCAGCTGGGCTGGTTTCATAACTATTTACCAACAATATTCATAGTTTATTCAGAAAACTTTTTGTCAATGAATTCAAACACAGACTCCATGCATGAATATGATGTCATCTCATGTCTAGGGTGTCCTGAAAGAAAAAAAATAATTTTAAGGTATATCACAAAACATATATACTCATACCTTCTAAATACTAAAGGCTTCACTGAAAAATTCACTATTAGACAAAAATAATTTTCAATTATTACCAGTACCACAGTATCACGGGTTTGCCACCGTATTAGTTGAAAAAAAAAAAAAAAATTGATTTGAAAGTAATTTTTAAAAAGTCTAATTGAATAAAGATATTTTTGACTTTGACGTTGCTAAAGTGTCTCCATCAAATATTTGTATGAGAAATTGTGCAGCGACACCTGTCGGTGATGTGAAGACTTAAAATATCTCATACAAATATTGCAAATGATACTAGTTCAGGAAAACGGTGGCAAACTCGTGATAGGGGTACAGTTCCTGAGGTTAGTGCAATCAACAAAACAAACAAACTCGTCAGCTTTATATTAGTATAGAAGTAACAAGAAACGGAATTACCTGCTGAAACTCTAATAATATCAAACTCGGGTGTGATCATGAGAGAATCCAAGGGATCCTCGCTTGATATCCAGTTTCTTGCAACCTGCAACCAAAACAATATATCCTGATGCCTGTATCCTAGGGTAGGCTACATTGATTGCCACATGCTATGGATCCTTATATAATTCATACATATGCTCACACCTGCATGTTTTAGTTCTTCACCTCACCCCTAAGAGGTATCTCTTGAGGTATATCTTGTACAAATATTGTTGGTGATGCTAGCGAGTATAGATTGGGAAAACAGTTGAAACTTGTGATATTTTAATTTTTCATCAATTAATTCATGAGTTCTCAATTCAATTCAAAATATCATTATTCGATTAGACTTTTTACAAAGTACTTTCAAATCGTTAGAAAGACACGATTACATATGATTATACATGCTACCGCCAGGTATCCAAACTCATGTACAGTGATTGCACTTTACTTTTTTACTTTCACCACATGCTTTATGGTGAAGGAAAATATCGTGAGGAAACTTGCATATTTCTGAGAAGTAATTCCATAACGTATGTAAAGTGTCTGAGACGGCGATGGACTCACCATCTGTCACATTGGCACTTAATCATCTTCGGTGAAAAGTGAGTGTTGTGATTACAACACCTCTGCCTACCCCTTCTCTGTATTACCTGTTTCATGTAAGGTGTGACTTTGTGATTTGAGTAACTATGTACTGAATCAGTTAAAGCTATTGCTTTGACTCTTTGTTCAAAGTCATTTTTATATTTATCTGCTAATGTTGCAGTCACTACACCTCCATAGCTGTGAGCTACAATCGCTATTGAAGAAGCCTTTGTATTTGTTATGTAATTCTCCCATACATATTTGGCATGTTCCTCAGCAGTATTACTTTGAGGGATCTCCTTTCCATTGGCCAGATAGTTGTCATTTGTATTCATAATTACAACACCGAAATCTCTGGATATTGCTTTCCGAATGTATGGGATTTGTGTCCCCATGTCTAAGCAGTTATTGATTATAAGTCTGTAAGAAAAATTTTATGTTTTAGTTCCATGCCAATAACCAGACACTAATCAAGAGTCCGGTCTGCACCTGAGATATTACGGATGGAAACCCAATAACACTCCCTGACATGGGAATTGAACCCTGGATGTTGCTCCACAGTAGAACTTTCAACCGGTAGACTAAATATAAAGGCCAAAGCTGAATAAATATTTTACATTTTCATGTTTTTTTTAAATTAATAATAAAGATTATTATTATTATTATTAATTATCATTGTTTACTGTGTATGTACATGATGCCGTTTTAGTTTCTTGCCGGTTCTTCTCAGAAGGCTAGTTTCCGAACCGGTGGTAAATTCCTCGACATTCATAAGTGCCTTACCAGGGCCTAAACTGAATAAATCATTTTCATTTATCAAAGTCAAGACAATAAATTAGTTTGAAATGCAATATGGTTGGTAGATCTGATAAATGTAATTCAAGGAATCAAAACTTACGATCTAGCCCATTGGCCAGCTCTTACAGCTCCAGATCCATGTATCAAAACCATCAATTTGTCTTTATTATCATAATCAGTTGAAACAAATATGAATGTGCCATGTTTTGAGTCCTTTGGCACAGGAAGTCTAGTCATATTCTCCTGGGTGTCCAGCAAATCATAAACATAGTCTGTGACTGCAGTGCCAAGCTCTTCGTAATGGGCTTGACAGCCATGGTGTTCGTCGCAGACATTAAATTGGAATGGCTCATCTCCAGGCTCCCCATTCTTAGTTATCTTTCTTAACTCACCTGCTATAATTTTAATTTAAATTATGGTTAGTGAGTCACAGCTCTTAAGAGTATTCTTCTATCTGGATTCATTCGTAATTTTAACATATGTTCCATGTAGCAGAAGCTTTTTTACAAATAACTCAATTTAAAGAAAGATGGTTGACCAACTAATATAATTTATATTAGTAGATAATTCTGGTGTCAAGATTATTCAGAATGATTTTTATTTATAAACAATATTTACCTGCATTGAAAGCATATCCCAAACTCTTAATAGTCTTAATAGCTTCCATTTTCTTCACAACGGTTTGTTCACTATTAGTAACTTGAGATAAATCTCGTTTGAATAAATTCGCAGCACTATTGCGAATGTTCTTCATTTGAAGGACATTAAAGCCGGTATTTGAAGTTATAAAAAAAGGACCGCTGAACTCGCTACAAAAACTTCCTTGATTAATTTCTTATCTTAAAGGAGTAAATTTTTAATTGCAATAATTAATAAATTAACGACTGCAGTCTTGAGCGATTGTTTACAAATTAAACATCAAAAATTTAAAGGTGTGTGAGCATTGTCTATCATGTCAAAAAATATTTGACAGTTAGGTACTTCAGAACGTTCAGAAATCAATCGACAAGGTTAAACTTTGTGGCGCTTTTCAAAGTAAATAATATCTTTATTGTTTGACCGAATAAATATTTCTTTTCTGATTGCCGGATTATTCATGTATTATGCCCAAGTGCACGGTATTATTTAAATGTTTACTACTGATATTTTATAAAAGGAAATACTTTTTTCATAATACCTAAAAAGAGTTATAAATTCCCTTGGGGATTTAGATCTCCTTATGATGAGAAATATTGCATGTTCTGTTTCTTACCCATTATCTACTAAACAATTTTTTCTCTAAGAAGTCACTCTATTAGCTCTACTACACAAATAAAAAGCCAAAAGTGTAACACATTATTTTAATCATTATACCAATCTAGGAAGAGCAAGCTAAATGACATGACTAGAAGAAAGAACAGTATATAAACCCTCAAGCCCGCGTTCCGCTGTATAGCTTGTTTAATCTGTTCATTTGCATCCTTTACATTCTCTGTAGAGCCAACCACTGTTGTTGATATCCTATCTATGTCTTGCTCTTGTTGTAACACCTTGAAAAAAAAACAGTAAATATAAATAATCTGTGTAATAGAAAAAGCATTCAAACAAGTACCAAGCATAGGTGCCAGGAATAACATACATACACTCCAGCATTGCAAACTCTCTTTATTTATAAGTACATTTATGTATTTTAGGCCTTTCCTACAAAGCTTCTACCTTCAGTTCAGAATCTATATATTTTTTTACAAATTTCCAATACAGGGCTCATTAGGCTAATGGGCGTAATTACTAGATGTACCTTCGCACAAAAAAGTTGATTAATGTCCCGATTCATAAACAAACACACACTCTGTTTGTCTAATAAGATTGTAATATTAATTGCAACTACAAGATAGCAAATACAAACTCAAGGTTTTTTGCGACCTGATAGAACTGAAAATAAAAATAGCAGCTTGATGAAAGTACTTAGATCTACTAACTTTTCATGAGATATTTTTACAAATTCTTCATATTTGTCAAGCCCTGTCTACGCATTTCAAAATTCAAAATCTGAGTTGTCAATACTGATACCACTATTAGCGCCCACATACTATATATCCTTATATACTTCCTTCACACACAGGAATAACAATTAGTAATAATGTAAATATAGGGAATATAACAAACATATGAGCATGGATACATAGACAAGGCTGTACCAGAGACTGCAATAGACTCTCCACCTAATATTCCATTTGTTATTTTTTAATAACAATACATTTTTTAATGTAGAAAATAATGTTACCTTTTCAGTAAATATCTCCTGTAACTCTGCAATGTGCAATACTTTGCTCTCAATCTGTTTCACCTCCTCTGTCATGCTGTTCAGCTCATTGAGCAGTTGCACATTCTCCGATTCAAACATCTGGAGCTCCTCTGCGCTTAGCTCTCCTTCGTCTGACATCACAGCTATTTCATTCTCAGATAAATCTAATTTCCTCTTAACATTTTCTATTTCTTCCTTCGCCTCTTCAATATCCACTTCTTTTTCTATAACTTTCTTTGTGAATTGGATTGGAATGCTAGATTTAGTTTGGGGTAGCTCCAAGCGAGACAACTTACGAATATCAAGTGCTCTCTTTACTCTCAAAGCTTTTAATTCACTGTGTATCTTACAAACCGCCTTCAGATACATGTCTATGAGGTCTGTGACTGCATCCATGTACTCCCGAGTTTGCGCCGACACAGAGAGCTTGCGATTGTCGTTTCTGAACTCCTTGAGCAAGTGGGAACAGGTGTTAATGATTCGTTGAGCGCCCGTATCTATCTGGTCTCTTTCAGCCTCCGTCATTTCGTCTCCAGTCACATTGTTTAAGAAACTTAAGTACCTCACCCTGTGCTCCAGCAGAAAATCACGTAATCTAGTTATTTGCAATGATATATCTTTAGCGGTAGTTGTAAAAGTGCTTTTCGGTTTACTTCTAAGTAATCGCTGCTTTTCTTCGCTAACAGGACTTTGTATACCAAATGCCTTGTTCCGCGCCTTTACAGTTTTTATACATGCTTTAAATAATGGTGTGATATCCATTTTAATTCTTTAAGTTCACCACATTACATTAAATTAACGTGAAAATAATTTATACAATCAACCAACCACGGCAACCAACACAAAAATATATTAGGTACGTTCCTTACACGTTGAATGAAATTTGTCAATACAGCCCGATTTGATTGATTGTCTATTGACATCACTCTGTCACTTTAGTTTGACTGTACTGAAATATTTGTCAATTTTGAGGGCATGTGCACCACAGACTAAAACGATGTGTTACACAGATTAAAAATCTATTACTTTATGTTGATTTTCTTCTAAGCAAGCAAAGAATTTATTTTGGTGGCAACATTTGATGTAAAACCAAACCACAATAAATAAAAACAAAATCATTCGAAGTTATTTTTACTGCAAAGTAAATAGATACCTATTAAAGTTCTTTCTTATTAATTTTAAGAGGATGTGTTCAACGGCAGTTAGTTCCAGCAACAACCATAACAAACATTCAATCCCTATCGATATCTTGGACGACCTTTGCAGGTAGGTTAATCATTTGTTTCATTTCATTCTAACAATATAATTTCACGAAATTATTCATCTGAAGAATATTTGAGTATAATTAATCATAAATAAATGGAATATATTGGTGGTTCTTGACAATTGTACATACTTAAGAAACATTAGCAAAAGTTTATCTAGAATAATCTAAGTGGGTCACATTCAAGTCACACATTGAAAACTTTTCCTGTTTACCCAAACAGCAGTATAGAAGCAAACTGGTACATACATTAATATCTCTGTGAGTTCTTCAAGCGCTAGGCAGATAAAACAGAATCCTATGCAACTTTACTTTTTATATTATTATTAAATATAAATATTATTATTAACTACCTTTGTCAACATGAATAGTTTATGTGTGTGTGTGAGTGAACATTTTATTTTGTTTCAGTCGTTTCATAATAAACCTACCTCCAGAAGATAGGGGGAACCTGGTGCGAATATGTTTCCAAATCGAGCTGGCCCACTGGTTCTACTTGGACTACTATTGTACAGATGAGAGCGCTCGGCTCAATCCTTGCGGTATTAGGGAGTTTGCGGCACATATATTTCAGGTATTTATGCCCAGCCTATATCGCGCATTACAACACAGGGTGTTACATGACACATATAATTCAATAACATTGGATAAGGACCAATAACATGACCTCCGGCTTAATATCTACTTAAGGCTGATGCCGGAAACGAAAATTCTGCCGACAGTCGTCAATATACACATGATCAGACCCCTTGTGGTATTGAAGAATGGCTGTCATTCACGTCATACTTGTGAACAGGTGCTGCTTGTGGGGGCTGGTCATCTCAAACTACGCATTTAGTTATAAGTAGATGTACTAGATTTTTTGTTATGTTAATTTTTATCGACATTTGTGCATTGGAACATTGTCCATGAGGTTATGTTTTTTAAATTATTTATTTTGTATTCTTTAAATTGTATAATATTTTTGAAAAGAGTAATTACTGAGTTTCTTGCCAGGTTCTTCTCAGTAAAAGCAACCTTCGGAACCTGGCGGTAGCATGTATAATCCTGTATAATTGTGTCATTCTGACGATTTGAAAGTGCTTTGTAAAAGTCTAATCGAATAAAGATACTTTTGACTTGACTTGACTTGAAGGTCTTGTAATAAATAAAATGAAAATGTATTCTCCTGAGTAGAACCAAATAACAGGTAATAATGATTCATTACCAAGTGGTCCATAGTAAGTAGATGAAGCCAGCTCCTAACCAGATTCAAATTGAACAAATCAATATCAAAAATTGTCCTAAATGCATTTTATTGTATCTGTTCTAGCATATTCCCCACCTCCGTGAGCATGTGACCAGTCTAGACACAGTGCTGGACAAGTGGCGCGAGTACAAACAGACGGTGCCTACATATGGAGCCATCCTCTTAGACACCGACCTCACACATGTGTTGCTGGTGCAGTCCTACTGGACCAAGGCCTCCTGGGGCTTCCCTAAGGGGAAGGTCAATGAAGATGAGGAGCCATGGAAATGTGCTGCTAGAGAGGTTAGTATGCAGACAAAAATTCTATCTAATCTATTACATGCTATTTTAAGTACTGCTCACTGCAAGTATAATAAGTTTTTGTTCAATAAATTTAATACAACTCATTTAAGAGCAAATTTTTCTCTATGATCTCTATGACACAATTTAGAAGAAATAGCTATTTAAATTTTTTGTTTCAATGGTCAGAATATATCAATAACTTCTTGCAACTTTTTCCTTTAAATGTACCTTATTCTTATAGGATATTATTTTTAGATGGTCACACTTAGATCAAAGTCATAAATTCAGGTACTTAGTTAATATTCCTTACTTAGATGGTAATTAAATGCTCCAGATTAACTAAATAGAAAGTCTACTTGATTTTATTTTGCAGGTGCTAGAAGAAACAGGTTTCGACATCAGTAAGTTGATCAATAAGAATGAATACATAGAGGCGATAATACACGAGCAAATAGTGCGTCTGTACATCATAGGCTACATTCCTAGGGACACGAAGTTCCAGCCACGCACCAGGAACGAGATCAAAGCGTGTGAGTGGTTCCCGTTAGCGGACCTACCCTCAAACAAAAAAGATATGACGCCTAAAGTCAAGATGGGTGTTAGTCCTAACGCGTTCTTTATGGTACTCCCATTCGTGAAGCGCATGCGACGGTGGGTCGCGGAACGGAACCCTAAGGTGTTCACAAATACCCGGAGAACACGCCATAAGTCTATGGGTGACATTGAATCGTCGACGAGCAAGCCTAAGGCAAAGATAACGCAAGGATTGCAGAGTGAGATACAAGACTACCAGCAGAGCGAAAGTTCAGGGCATAAACCTTTTAAAAACCAATCCCAACCCCATAATGGCCATAGTGTTAAGAATGGCAATGGTAATGGCACGAGGAAAGAACGGAAGGTGACCAAGAGACAGCTCTTCACTCCTCAAAACACTCATACTAACAACTTCTCTCCAGTAAACAAGGACACCAGTCCAAATGAATCTCCTAAAGAAGCTTTCTTCTCCTTCGTGGCACCTTCTTGGGCCAATTTCAAGTTCGATCGACGCGCCATCTTGGATTGCCTCACTTGAACAGTTTATATGTAAGCATTGGATCTCTTCTTTACTGACAAGTGTTGTTTTCGTACAAATTGTACTAGAAAATAAAACAATTGCGTAGTTACCTTGTAGTTTCACTCGCACTTCCTACGAACAAACGCTAAGACAAGGCGAAATTATGTATGTATATTTCATATTGTAGATGTCTGTTATCTGTAAAAGATTGACACTTACGAAAGACGTCTAAAAGAATTTAAAATATATTATTAAAGAGTCCCTGTCTGCAAGGTTCCGAAGATACTGGCAGCATTCTAACATTCCCAAAAATATCGAGGTCTGTGTTATCCTCTTTGTTTCTTATGTTTTGGTCAAACTCTACACCCACCGATCAAACCACGAGACACTGGCGAAATTGTGGCAACCCCGCAGAAGCCATAAAAGAAGTGAAATGAATTTATCCATGTTCTTTTTGCCAGATTGTATAGATAGAGGAGCGAGGAATCCAATGGATTCCTGTACATATTTTTAACAATTTACAAGATATTTTTCTCAACAATCACTTGACATTGGCGGAATAGTTTTACTTAAGCTCATCGCCATTAAATAAATAAAGGAAAGGAAAGGAATTTATCCATCATGTAACTGTCAGTTTTAAGAAGTGAAGTGAAGTGATACTAACTAACCACTTGACGTTGGCGGAATAGCTGTACTCATGCTCGTAGCCATTAAAAAAAAGAAGATGAAAATAAATAGCTTTTCAACTGACAAGTGACTACTGCAGCTCATTAAATCCGTTCCGTCAAATAGTAAATTAATTACGTCATTTCAACTTTTTTCGCTGTGCCAGCCATCACAGTAAAATAACGAAAGGGTCGAAAACGGGTTAAGTAAATCTTGGGGTATAATGTTGGAACTAAAGAAACTACTTGATACAGTTAAAGTACATTTATTTATTCATAAGTAATACACATAGGAGTACAAACCACGGTCAGATAAAAAATAATATCACAAACTAATAACTACATTTTACAAAATAAAATAACAAAAATATACAAGTATTTCAAAAAGGTTTTGAGTTGATAATATTATAGTCAGCATCGAATTATTAAGGTATTCATTTCTGCGGCTGCACTTAAAAGTGTATAAAACGGGCCATTGAATGGACAAAATCAAAAACTATTATAAAAGTTAGTCTCCGAAGCTGACTGATAAATTCGCTAATTGACTAAACTTAGCCATAAACAAACCTCTATGAAAAAACGCATTATAAGTTTTGTGCGTAATATTATCTATACAATACTGTTTGTTTATTTATTTATTCACAAATCAGCACGACATAACATCAATTACGCTAATAAGACAAAACAACAGTTACGTCACATTTTTTATGCATTGTTTTGAACAGTGGCGGCCTTGGGGGGTGGCCAACAGGGCAATCGCCCGGGGCCTCGTTGTTGCAGGTTTTAATCTATATTTTTTTCAATATACATAACGAATACCTACCAAACAACCAGACCTATTTTCCCATCACATAACAACTTTTCCGTAGGACACAGGGCCTCGCAAAGACCTGACGCCCGGAGCATCGCAATGGGTAAGGCCGCCGCTGGTTTTGAAAGATACATCGTCATCCTATTTGAAATCACGTTTGTTTCTTTAAGTTTTTCTAGCTGAACACTTAAGTCGCAAATTATGGCCTTAAAAGGGTCAGTTATATTTCTATTAGTGAATAATATATTCATTACATACTATTTCTAATAAATTACATTTGATTCTAATTTTTCAAATTTCATTTGCTGCACAATATTTAGGCACTTCCCAAATTAAATTTATATATTCAATTTATTAATTATCTATCTCTCTTATTTATTTCTAATAAATTATCTTTGATTATTTTTATGAGATGCAACAATGTCCAACTTAAAATATTAAATTAACACCAAAAATAATGGCTAATGTCACAATTAAAATGATATACGATGATTTTAACGCAAGCATTTTTTCATTTTCGACCATAAAGGAGCATTAAAACTAGGATGAAGAGGAACTAATAATATGAAATATTATGGCATAATATACATAGAAGTATTTATGAGAATAATCATATTTCAAAATAACTGAATTGTATATTTATTGATTTATTAATTGAGATATTATATAGTCATTGTATAATAAAACGGAATTATAAATTGTCTTCTTACTTCTATTCACTGATATTTACTAGTACTGTGAAATTACTGGGCTGGCTATAGCGGTCGACTTATTTTGCCAATAACTTTATGGCGCTGTTGTCTATAGAGAGCATATTGCGAGCTTTAACGGAACTTATGTCAGAGAAATGGATCTCAGAATTTCTTTCAATAAACGTTAAAATTAGTTCCTAACTCCCTCGCTAGAGGCGCTTTATGTTTTTGTATGGAATTAACCAGTCCAGCGTTCTTGTATAGTAAAGGTCAGTGTTTCTATTTTCCAACACAAGTTTGCTAACGTTTTCGTAAACTATACTCGCTAGCGTCACTCGCAATATTTGTATGAGAAATTTTAGCTCTTCACGTCACCGGCAGGTGTCGCTGCACAATGTCTCACACAAATGTTCGGCGGAGTCCCTAGCAAGTATAGATAACGAAAACGGTGGCACACCCGTGTTAGGGGTACTGATAACGATGGCCAATATGTCAATGTTAATGTCGCCATCGACGGAAATCTATTTAAAATTGAACCGAAGTGGATAATAAAAAATCGCGAAGGTTACAGGTACGTTATGTTTGACGTGCAAGCGCGCGGTTATATTATATTTTTATAGATTACTAGCGGACGTCCCGCGGTTTCACCCGCGTAGTTCCCGTTCCCGTGGGAGTAATGGGATAAAATATAGTCTTTGCGACTATAATTTGAGATTTAAGCTATCCTATCTCTCAAGTTGTATCGAACTGCATATGGTGTGCGAATTTTATTATAATCGGTTAAGTGGTTTTGGAGTCCATTGAGGACAAACATTGTGACACGAGATTTATATATATTAAGATAGTATTTATCACACGAGTAGAATATAATGTACGTGTCCAAAGTAGTTAAGTCCTGAACGACATAAAATTACACAATGATTCAATAAATCAATATATTATTTGGGCATGTCATTAAAATTAAAAAAACGCAATGGTATATGAACAATAGAACTTATTTACCGAATAACGAATGCATTATTGTTTGGAATGGATGAGTATTGATATCTGTAATCCAACGTGACAGTTGGACTCACCATCTGTCACGTATGCACTTAATCATCTTCGGTGAAAAGTGGGTGTTGTGATTACAACACCTCTGCCTACCCCTTTGGGGAATACAGGCGTGAGCATTCTTAGAAACATGATAGTTCGTCTCTTACTTTTCTCACCTTACTGGCAAGACAGATACCTTAATGGCAAGAATACAAGTCGTTCATTAAAATATTGGACACAATAAGCCTCATTGAAATTTTCCTAAAGTTTCAGTGGAGATATTATTCATGTTAATATCTTAAGTTGCAACCTGATGTAAGTCACTCGACGCTAGTTTCCAGCGACGAATGTGGTGAGCGTCGAGCGGCTTACATCAGGTTGCAACTTAAGATATTAACATGTCACAGGTCACGTGATAAATAGCGATACGTGATAGGAGCGGCTGCATGACGTAGTTCCTTTTTGAGTCCATTTTAAATTTCCCGCTACGCGAAAAAGGAACCACGTCATGCAGCCGCTACTATCACGTATCGCTACATATCACGTGACCAAATTTGTCGCTGGAAACTAGCGTCGAGCGGCTTACATCAGACTGCACCTTTACGTACGTCGTTTCCAATAAGGGTAAGTTACGCTAGACCGCGTAGAGTGTTACCATCATTCATCGTCGTAGAGTCGCTGTGGCTGGTGTCGCTGGCGGCATCGTTTGGTGAGCACGTACACGATGCCGGACATTGCTAGCAGGACCGGCACTGCTAAGCCCACCGCGATGATGATGATCACGAACAGGGAGAACGACTCCACTGGCGGCTGGCCGTAGCCCACCGTGAATGACCTGGGGACGACATTTTTATTTACTTCTTACTGCAGCTGCGTTGGGGAGGGTGTTCCCCAGGGTACAATTCACTGGACGGAACAAACACCAACTGCTGGTGATGTGTAAAATGCTACGTGGCAAAATAGATGCACCGGTGCTCCATAGTGGACTGTGTCAACTGTTTGTGCCTAATAAGTACAGCCGCAGCAGAAGGCACAGATTGCTCGCCCCGGGCCTATCCCGCGATCCCTCGCTGCGCTCAACGCTCTCCTCAGCGCCAATCCTAGCTGTGATTTGTTCGCGGATGATTGGCATCAATTATCGTTACAGTGTCAGGGATTTTGTGAAAGGGATGAATGATGGGATCTTATTCTTATTTATGTTTTGTTTGTATTTTGCAAATTCATTGTTTTTGATTTGAATTGAAGTTATCTACTATTTGTGTTGTATATCCTTAACAAATGTAATTGGTTCGCCGTTTTTGTTAAATAAATAAATAAATAAATGACACCCTGATCTGTCTTTTATACGCACCCACTTGACGCGCTGCACTAGTAGTAAACCAGTGTTTCAACTAGACGGTTGTTTCATTACTCTGTACTAGATTTTTAGTTATGTTAATTTATATCGACATTTGTGCATTGGAACTTTGTCCATGAGCTTACGTTTCTTAAATTATTTATTTTGTATTCTTCAAACTGTATAATATTTTTGAAAAGAGTAATAACCGAGTTTCTTGCCGGTTCATTTCAGAAGGTTAGTTTCCGAACCGGTGGTCAATTCTTCGACATTTATAAGTGCCTTAGGGCCTAAACTGTGTAAATCATTTTCATTTCAACTCACCAAGCCGTAAAGTTGTGTTGTTTGTAGAACCCGTCTCCCGGCATGCCGAAGGACACGTAGGCCGACTCTATGGCCAATTCACTCGGCTCGTGGTCTCTGAACAACACTCCTGACAACGTCTTCGATGTGGCGAATGATGATCTGTATCAAACAATCATGTTACATACATATGCTCACGCCTGTATTCCCCAGAGGGGTAGGCAGAGGTGTTATTATCACAACACCCACTTTTCACCGAAATTGATTAAGTGCCAGCGTGACAGATGGTGAGTCTATCGCCGTCTCAGGCCCTATACATACGTGTTTGAATTACTTCTCAGAAATATGCAGGTTTCCTCACGATGTTTTCCTTCACCGTAAAGCACGTGGTGTGAAATCACTGTACATAAGTTTCTTAGACAAACTCACAGGCCCCGCTGGGATTCGAACTTGCGTCGCTTGCGTAGTAGGCGACTGCTCAAACCCCGAGGCCACCACGACTCCTTTTCTGCATTAACAATCATGTTAATGCAGAAAAAAGTACTCTGCTACCTTGTCATGCAAAATGCAAAAGCGTGTATACCAAGTTGCAAGTTTCCACCCGAACAGACCAACATACTTACATTGCAAGTTAAATAAAAGCTTGCAAATAGGGTATTTGAAAAGATTAACTTGCTCCTCATAGTCAAAGTGTATATAAAAAGGGTGTATTACGGGCGGAATGGCGTGATGTAAGCATTAGTAGAGGACGAGACGCTCCGCTCGCTCTCCGTGTAGGCCACTGGCCTGAACTGGACGTATGCGCCCGCGCCACCCAAGAACGATTCAGGACTCTTCACTTCTATTATCTATACAACACACAAATCATACACACATACATACATATGCTCACGCCTGTATTCCCCGAAGGGGTAGGCAGAGGTGTTGTTATCCAACACCCACTTTTCACCGTATTTGATTAAGTGCCAACATGACAGATGGTGAGTCCATCGCCGTCTCAGACACTTTACATACGCCTTTGAATTACTTCTCAGACATATGCAGGTTTACTCACGATTTTTTCCTTCACCGTAAAGCACGTGGTGTGAAATCACTGTAAATAAGTTTTCTTTTTTTAGAAAACCTCATTGGTACAGGCCCCGCTGGGATTCGAACTTGCGTCGTTTGCGTAGCAGGCGACGGCTCTAACCCCGAGGCCACCACGGCTCACACAAATCATACAAAACGAAAATAAAATATGTATTTATTATTTAACTAACTTCGAAACTATTTCAACAAGCCTTAAAAAATATAAACTTATACTAAATACTTATAATAAAATATGCTCACGTCATCCCCGAAGGGGTTAGCAGAGGTATTGCAACAAGAAAAACATTTCACCGAATATGATCAAGTGCCAATGTGACAGAGGGTGAGTTCATCGCCATCTCAGGCACTATACAAACGTCTTTGAATAATTTCTCAGACATATGCAGGTTTCCTCACGATGTTTTCTTTCACCGTAAAGCTCGATGGGTGATATTACAGCACACAAGTTTTTTTTTTTAATCCAGGCTACTGGAGTCATACTTGCCTCACATGCTCACCACGGCTCGAAGCTCGGCTTAAAGAACATACTGACCTCAAACACTCCCGGCGTATGTTCATCATCTAGACTTTTCCTGAGCGTGCAATGTAAGGCTCCGCGCTCCGTAGTCATGATAACAAGTCGAAGGGCGAGCCGCGACGAGTTGTACTCCGGGGACGTGGTGACGTTCACCAGCCGCACGTCTATTAGCGACGAGTTCGCTGTGTGTATCAGGTGAGGCAGCTCCAACGCGTAGTCCCTGAATGGGATCATGTCTAGCTGGAAGAAAAAATATACACGATATATTTTTGGTACTATTATGGTAGGTAATTACTGAGTTGCTTGCCTGGGTCTCCTCAGTAAATGCAACTTTCCGACACGAACGGTAATTGAATTTTTTTATTTTATTTATTTATCACCATTTATACACCATCATTACAGATATTTAAACCTAATGCGATGGAATACACACAATAATATTTTTATTTTGCATAATTGTAATATAATCTTAACCTACACCTAAATATAACATTGTGGCCCATGTAAAGTCGTTCAATGAGCCCGAAAACAAGTCGACCCGCGATGCGACCGCATGAGTCATGTATAATCCTGTATAATCATGGCGTTCTGGGGCACAACCATGAGCGGTTATTGCAATGTTATTACAACTGTTTGAAAGTGACAGATGTATACACGCCAATTACACCTGTTCCATAATAAGAGTAAAACTATCATGGCAATAAGAGGTTATAGTAAGGCCCCTGAAAATTGGAAAGTACTACGTTAAAAGTGTGATCAAATAAAGATATTTTGAAATTCGACGTATTTTTTTGATAACAATATTTTATATAATCGCACTGCAATTAATTAGGTAAACAAATGATAACATTATGCAATAAAATGCAGTTGAATGATTTATCTCGAGTCAATAATGTCAAGCATTTATAATAATGCACAATTAATTACCGTGACCTTTGAGCTCTTCCCGCATGTAATTACAAATTACATGATTATTTTTATAATTATTAAATAATTCATTATCAACATCGCGACTTCATAAGAGTAAAGATATGAATGGATTTATGTAAGTTAACAATTTGATATAATGAGGAGCCGTGGTGGCCTCGAGGTTTGAGCAGTCGCCTGCTACGCAAGCGACGCAAGTTCGAATCCCAGCGGGGCCTGTACCAATGAGTTTTTTAAAAAAACTAATGTACAGTGATTTCATACCACGTACTTTACGGTGAAGGAAAATATCGTGAGGAAACCTGCATATGCCTGAGAATTAATTCAATGACGTATGTATAGTGTCTGAGACGGCGATGGACTCACCATCTGTCACATTGGCACTTAAATCATCTTTGGTGAAAAGTGGGTGTTGTTATTACAACACCTCTGCCTACCCCTTCGGGGAATACAGGCGTGAGCATATGTAAGTATGTATGTACAATTTGATAATAATTATGATTATTATTACAAATGGTGTCATTTTAGGGACAGCTTTTACAAATTTAATTTCAAAATATCTTTTGAAATCTATAAAAATATTACAAAGGGGAATGATAAAAATTCTTTCATCAATGGATAGCTACATTATCAGCGAGTAGCATAGGATATATTTTATTACCGAGTGTTGTTTATGAATGTGGATTACAAGGGGAAAGGAAGACCTAAGAAACGATGCATGGATTGTGTGAAAGATTACATAGCTAGAATGGGAGTGAATACAGAGAGAAATGGAAGAGAAGAACACATTGCGAATCTCCAAATAACATGGGATAAGGGCAGGAAGATGATGACTCCCACGGGAACGAGAACTACGCGGGTGAAACCACGTGACGTCTTAGATAAACAATAAGTTAGTTTTTTCTGATTACATTTTAAACTAAGTACTTTCGAATTATGTATACATGCTACCGCCAGGTTTGGAAGGTTACTTTTACTGAGAAGAACCTGGCAAGAAACACAGAAATAAATTTTTAAAAAAAAATTACGTTTTGGAGTAATATCACCAGAAGGCAGTCACTTCGTGTAAAAATCAGGTGAACCGCATCAGATTGAATTAAGTACGTTAGTGTCACCCAATAGCCAGGGTCTAAGAATATGGCTATGGTATCCCCTGCCTGTCGTAAGAGGCGACTAGGCGGGGGCCGGAGGGCCTGCTGGCGGTGGTCGGGGTGGGAGCTTTGACCACCGGCGCGGGCCCGGGAAGGTGGCCAAGCGATGTGCGACGCGCTGCCGCCCACAGCGAGGTCTCCAGGGGCGGCGTCACAGCTGCCCCGGCAAAGTGTGGGGGGACACCGGTGCGTTCTATCAGAGTACCCGGAGTCCCCCCTGAGCACTGAGGATGGCCACCGGGGGGGTTTTAGTGAGGTAAAAATCCCACATACCCCGATCTGCCTCTCCCAGGGCGGTCGGGGACCTTTTGAAGGTTTCCCCCTCGTCAACAAAAAAAAAAAAGTACGTTAGTGTAATAAGTAGTACCTTAAAGTCAATAATACCGGAGCGGCCCTGATCGTTGTAGTGTCCGTGTATCCGCACCATGGCCTCCCGGTCGGTGGTGACGTCATCCTTGCGTGTCCACGTCACGTCCCACATGTTGTAGTCTCTCTGCGGACATGTCTCATCTATGTGTCCTCTGTCTTCTAAATCGTCGTACTCTATCAACTGGAAATAAGTAATACAGTTTTCATATTAATTTGCTCAGAGACAAGGATAGCGAACAATGGCTTTGTATAGTTAAGATAATGAATGAGATTTCAAGAGCACAGCGAATATTCGAAGCTGCTCGACTGGGGAATTTACTTCCACGTTATGGAAGATTGCAGTAATAATGCTACCTTATAGTAGTCTCTTCGGTGCTTCATGGGGGAGAGAGTTCAAGTTCAAAATATCTTTATTCGATTAGACTTCTTACAAAGTACTATCAAAAGGACATATATATATATATTGTACATGATTACTAGCTGTGCCCGGCAAACATTGTATTGCCATATTTTTTTTTTGGATGGTCACCCTTATCATTTATTGGTATGAAAAATTGATGTTGGCCGATTCTCAGACCAACCCGATCTGCACACAAAATTTCATACAAATCGGTCCAGCCGTTTCGGAGGAGTACGGTAACTAACATTGTGACATGGAAATTTTATATATTAGATTAGATGAACACGGAAGGTTGCTTTTGTTAACAAGAACCCGGCAAGAAACTCAACAATTACTCTTTAAAAAAATACAATGTTATTGGTTACAGTATTCATATCTCGTACATATAAGAGGCACTATTCTATAGTGGAAGCATAGAGATTAAATTCTTTATGGGTGGGCAATGCGTGAGTGACACTCTGGTGTTGGTCACGTCTATATAGACTGCTGTGACTTGTGCTTATCATCAGGCGGACTGCACGCTTTTTGCCTCTATCATTTTATCTCACGGTATTCTTTAGTGTGGCCTCATTAAATATTTATTAAAGAAATATAGTACATTTGGCAATCTATTAAATACATATTTTTGTAAATTCAGATGTCCCCAACTTGTATATTTGAAACTATAGTCCTTTTAAACTCAGACACAAAGTTCAATATTGATAAAGCATATGTAGAATGCATTGTAATTAATAAATTAACATGCACATGCCGAGTATGTAGGTTAAGCTATCATTGGAACAGATAAACAGGCAACCTATGACACATTGCTGGTTCTATGTAATTTAATACTGTCAATCTGAGTCAATATTGAAAATAGTTCGAAGAATTTTATTCAGTGATCTATACCTATTAAATTTATGTATATATCACTGACTTTTCAATGGTCATTCAGTGACCCTTTATGTGTGAACCTGCATTCTATCAGTGCATGATATTATATTATATTTCTATAAATAAAATAAAAAAAATATACTCATGCCATCCCAGAAGGGATAAGCAGAGGTGTTGTAACAACAACACCCACATTTCACTGAATATAATTATATGCCAATGTAACAGAGGGGAGTCCATCGCCATCTCAGGCACTATAGTCTTTGAATTACTTCTCAGACATATGCAGGTTCCTCACGATGTTTTCCTTCACCATAAAGTATGCGGTGTTTAAAAACTGACATAAGTTTATAGATTTTTTTTCTATATTAGTATCTTACTTCTTGGTAGCCGCATATTTTGTTTTTTAAAGTACCCTATGTCCTCTTTTGGTGTCCAAGCTACAGAATATCAGCAACACTACAGATTTATAAATCATAAGTACAGGCACCATCACAAGTTATAAGCACTGACATTGATAGTGCAGTATTAATTTTAAGTCTGTTTCTGTCTTTATGTATGGTGAGAGGTGAATAAAAACATGCACAATATCTCCACACTCTTCGCTGAGTGTTCATAACTTTTGACAGCACCTACATACATACATACATATGCTCAAGCCTGTATTCCCCGAAGGGGTAGGCAGAGGTGTTGTAACCACAACACCCACTTTTCACCGAAGACGATTAAGTGCCAATGTGACATATGGTGAGTCTATTGCCGTCTCAGGCACTATACATACGTCTTTGAATTACTTCTCAGAATTATGCAGGTTTCCTTATGATGTTATCCTTCACTGTAAAGCATGTGGTGTGAAATCACTGTACATAAGTTTTTTAGAAAAACTCATTGGTACAGGCCCCGCTGGGATTCGAACTTGCGTCGCTTGCGTAGCAGGTGACTGCTCAAACCCTGAGGCCACGACGTCTCTTGCCCGCCTCGGCACTTTGACAGCACCTGTAAAGGTGTAAACCAACTTACTTTATCAATAAGAGTAGCAAATGTGTATGTAGGAGTTTCATTGAATGTCAAGTTGACAAGCTTATTATCATCCCAAGTAATGTTAAGCTGGGATTGCAGGCTGGCAACGGCGAAGATCACCATGGGAATCCCAGCTGTGAAGTCCCATATCTGATGGATGGTATCATTTGCTCCGTCAGCTCTTATGTACATGAGTGTGGTGTTCTCTGTACATGTTTTACAGCCTGGATTTAACACTGCCTTTATCTGCAATTAATAATAAATAGACTAAAAATTATATCCCTAATTGATTAGGGTGGTGTAGTGCTCAAGTGACAGCTGAGGGAATAGTATTAAAAAAAACACTACAACATGTATATAGAAGAGGAATACAAATCTGCATTCTGTATATTTTATATGCATCTAAATTTCTTATAGTATGCACTAGTTTTAAGTATGTTCTTTTTAATTATTATATTAAGTATATTACCAACACTATTTTTATTATATTAAGCATCTTTGAAACTAACCCCTGCATGGATCCCTGTTGTCCAAAATAAAGAATTATAAGTATTATTTTTATTTCAAATAATGGTACGAACTATAAAAATTAAGGGTAAAATAATACATATTTGAATTTGGAACCTCAAATTAGACAGACATGTTTCTTGGTCTGATATAGGAACTTGAGCTACCCACACTCATTTGTATGTACTTAGTATACCCTTGATATAGAAAAAGTAAATGGAATTCAAAATACTTTTGCTATATCTGTAGGAAATTTAAAAAAAACATGTATACTGAAAAACATATTAATGCCGCCATAGTGTTACAGCTCTGATTTTAATGGATATTTCAAATAAACAATTTAAAAATATATATTTAAATTTTATTACAATAAAGGCAATATAGGAAACTAAATTGTCATGTCATTTCCCTAATAGGTAGTCGTCGTACAAATACAATTTGCTTCATATAATTTTATTATGATAATGATAAATGCTGATAGCACAATATTGCTTTGTTACATTTGACCTTCACAATCACGTAAAGCCCAAAAAGGGGAGTTTCCAACGCGTCATTCGCATTAAAAAAACCTTTACTCACCCTCCTATCTTGTCCATTCACAAAGGAAATCGTTATAAATAATATCACAGTCCGTAAAAACAAGTCCTTTATCGTATAGGGAAGCATGTTTTTGCCTTAAAACTACAATTAATTATTATATATCGTTGGACTGCACTATTGTAAACAAAAGATAATATAACGGCACGTGTGAGACAACTGCACGCAAACTACCAATCCAATTAGTTAATCTCGCAACAAAATGATAACACACAATTTTATAAAATTTATTGCTTTCCCTCAATGATGACCATTGCGTAACATGTTACTAAATTGAGAATATACCTCTGCTTTAAATGACAGCTGTCAAAAGCTTGCTTGAATTGAAATTTATGGAGTAAGACTGAGATAGACATACTTCTACAATTTGCTGACGTGACTATCTCTTTGAATCGGGTTATAGAGACGTTTAGAAATCAGTAAGCTAAACAAGGTTAATTATTTTTCGACCTACCTATTATTAGTAGTGTTTTCTGATTGGGATTCAAGACAGCATTCTCCGATCATTATTGGGATTAGATAATTAATAACAGTAGCAATATTTAGGTCATGGAAAATGTCCATTCAAAAACTTGGCATAAAAAGTATATACGAACGAAACTTGAGTCATAAAAGTGGTGAATGAATCGGGACGATTATTTTTAATCTGGGACTTTCAAGGACCGGGCTTCATCGGGTTTTCACCCTAATTCATTCAAATAATAAATATTAACAGCACAATAAGGTATCAGATTCTGTGCAGTAAATTTTATTCATAAGTAATCTATGCGAGAAAATGAAACAACCCATGTTTTCAGATATGAAAATATACTATATTTATTTAAACTACAGTCTGCTCTGGGTCTGAGCTCGGTTTCTTGCGTAAGTCCTCGTCGCTGGGCGGCGAATGTTCTCTCTTCGGGTTTTTGCGTTTGCTTTTATATTTATTTTGATTAAGTATCGCCTTCGACATATTGTGTTCGCCTACGCTGTAATGAAAAGATATAATACTCTGTTAATAAACATAGTGAATTCGGAGACTCAGCTAAAAAAGATAAAAATCTTATGTAATCAAGACATGAAAATTGTCTTAATAAGTTTTTTTTCACAATGACTCACATGGGACCGTTTATTCCTTTTATTGTATGTATAATGTATTTTGTGTCCTTCTGACGATTTGAAAGTACTTTGTAAGAAGTCTAATCAAATAAAGATATTTTGAATTGAATTGAATTGAATATTTATAAAATACTAGCTGTGCCCCGTGGTTTCACCCGCATAGATTTAGTTTTATATAATACTTTTTTCGCAATAAAAGGTAGCCTATGTCCTTTCTCAGGGTCTAAAGATTGTCTGTGCCAAATTTCATCAAAATCGGTCGAGAGTTTTAAGCGGGAAAGCGTAACAGACAGACAGACAGACAGAGTTACTTTCGCCTTTATAATATTAGTAGAGATTTTTATGTAATACTAAGCCTCTTGAGAGCTTATATGAAAATCTACACGACAGGAAAAAATATTTTTTTTGTAGCAATTTGAAATATTTTTGATTACTTTAACAAATCACGAATTAAGCACTAGTTTTCCACTTTCATTTTCCTCCGCCTCAAATTTCAAAATTAAAAAAAATATTCACCATAAGGGTCACTTGGAACACTTATTGAACGTCATTTCCCTTACTCTAACTTATGTTAATTTACTACCGTTTACAAATGTAATCCTGTCAGGCGAACAAACGGGGAAACAAACTCCCCGGCTTTTTTTACATGTGTCCCTACTTTATACATAGGGTTGTTATAGTACAATTGAATAGTTAAAAGGAGCTCAGTTACAACCCAAATATAAAATCTTATAAATATTAGGTGACTAACTTGACAGCGGCCCTAGAGCCAGGCCCCCAGTAGGGAGTAGGGTTGAACTGGAACCGCAGCTGGCCGTCCTGCCGGCTGATTGGATTGGCGTCGGGACGCTCGCTCAGGTCTATTACTGATGTTATATCCTGTGATAGTATGAACTTTGCTACTTGGTTGGATTCTAACCTGAAAACAAAGAATTTTTTATCTTACGTCAGGAACGTTGAAAAAAATTACCACCGGTTGAGTAAGTAGGCATCTGGCCAGATGGCGAATGGACCTACTGGGTAAGGCGTATCCGAAACCAGAGGACTACAAGCTCTTCCCCATGGGCAAGATCTGCCGGCTTGTTCAGGGAGTATTTGAGGAGTCAGGTACGTAGAGCAAAGGGGCAAGGGTGGCACAAGAGATCCCAAGGGTCGACGTGCTTCCAGGCAACCGGACCCAATAATGCCACAAAACTAGATAAGATAACTAGGCATCTGACAAGAACCGGCTAGAACCGGAACGAAACAAGTCTACGGCACTATTATACGACTTTGAATGATTTCTCACACTTATACAAATTAATGGTGACATTTTAGAGATAGTTTTAAATAAATAAAAGTTAATCATTGTAAAATTTGCTATCTCCCAGTCAAAGTCCCGTTAAAATCGGTCCAGCCGTTTCGGAGGTTATCTGGAAGAAACAGTCACGAGTTTTTTTTTTTTATATTTTTTTTCTTCATTTTAGTACCTTATATACTTTCATATGCATTCATTGAAAAGCTGTTATTTTGGAATTACAAATAGGCACTTAATTTTTTTTTATCTGTATAGAAGAATGTAAAGATTCAATTAATTGCCAATTTATCATCTTTGGCAATCGTTACTGGGCAGTCGGAGGCCTATCACAAATTTTCCTCGTTAAAGGTGTTGCGAAGGTCCGATGACAGTCGCTTCGTATAAGAATCAGGTGATCAGCCACATCGGGTTGCAAGTGCCGACCCCAACAATGTATGGGATAAGGCCGGTGACGATGATGATGATATGTAAAGATTCAAACCTAGAAGGTTTCACAGGGTGTGTTTTCTCCCAAGTCCGAATGATGTCCCACAAGAAGTGCGCGGGCGCATTGGTCTTGATCGACACCTTCGATGCGTGGGAGTATGACACTTTGTAACCCGCGTTCAGGATTGCTGATCTGGAATGGTGGGAAATTTGTTATTCATGAGATATAAATACTGTAACCAATAACATTGTATAATATCCATATTTTTATAAAAGAGTAATTGTTGAGTTTCTTGCCGGGTTCTTCTCAACAAAAGCTACCTTCCGAACCCGGTGGTAACATTTATAATCATGTATAATGTATTTTGTGTCCTTCTGACGATTTGAAAGTACTTTGTAAGAAGTCCAATCAAATAAAGATATTTTGAATTTTGAAGATATATAAAATTATCAAACCTCATACATATTATATATTACCCGAAACGGTAAGTTTCGAAGTGCCAACGTGACAAATGGTGAGTCTGTCGCCGTCTTAGGCACTATACCAACGTCTTTGAATTACTTCTCAGACATATGCAGGTTTCCTCACGATGTTTTCCTTCACCGTAAAGCAGTGAAGTGAAGTTTTGTTAGAAAACTCATTGGTACAAGCCCCGCTGGGATTCAAACTTGCGTCGCATGAGTACAAAATATAATCTCTTTACTTTCTTATTTATAGCGTCATTCCTTTCTAACGGTAGGAAGAAGTCTTACAATACCCACTTTTTATCGAAGATAATCAAATGTCATCAAAATGCGACACATTCTCCCACCTTATTATAATAAATATTATTATATAATACAAAACAGATTCCTAAATGAAGACTAGAACAAACTCGGACTAAAACTATCTCCGTCCCTTTTAAACTCCGAATCACAAAAAGAAATGGAGTTACTGTTAAGCCAAGGTCGCATTTATAGAATCTAACATTTGTCAACAAAAGCAATTTTCTTAGTCTATGTTCCGGAATAAGCGGGATTATGTTTGCTTAAAAAACTTTTACCTCAGAAGCAACATGGACATAGTCTCCAAATGGACAGTTCCGAAGAGCCTGTCCATAGAGTAGTAGAGTGGCACATCCTGGAGTTCTTCGCGGACCATAGACAGCACTCCTTGCAGTCTCTTGTTGGTGCCAAAGAGGTGAGGTTTATCTTGCACGAGGGACAATACACGGGATACGAACGACTCGTCGTGGATCGGGGCTGACCAGATTGGACCACCTAGCTGGAAATATTCATACATACATACATATGTCTGTATTCCCCGAAGGGGTAGGCAGAGGTGTTGTTATCGCAACACCCACTTTTCACCGAATTTGATTAATTGCCAACGTGACAGATGGTGAGTCTATCGCCGTCTCAGGCACTACACATCTTTGAATTACTTCTCAGAAATATGCAGGTTTCCTCACGATGTTTTCCTTCACCGTAAAGCACGTGGTGTGAAATCACTGTACATCCCGCTGGGATTCGAACTTGCGTCGCTTGCGTAGCAGGCGACTGCTCTAACCCCGAGGCCACAACGGATTATTCATTTATTTATTTATTCGGTAAACAAACCATAATTCCAATCCATCCATCCATCGTATTCACGCGTGAACTACTGAACCGATCATCATGACACTTTGAACACATAGCCTTGGAGGTAAGTATTAGAAGTAACATAGGATAGTTTAAAAAGAAAACTTGTATTTTTTTTTGCTTTGCAACCCTAATCCTAGCCAGTAATTGGATGGGTGACCGCCCGAGTTCCCTCCGTGCCTCGCAGAGCACGTTAAGCCGTCGGTCCCGGTTGCCAATTTATCATCTTTGGCAGTCGTTACAGGTCCGTCGGGGGCCTAAAATAGTCTGACAACTGGTTTAACCCAGATCACAGATTTTCCTCATCAAAGGGGTTGCGAAGATCAGATGGCAGTAGCTTCATATAAATCAGGTGATCAGCCACATTGGGTTGAATTAAGTGCCGACCCCAACAATGTATGGGATAGGGCCAGGGACGATGATGAGTTTTTTTTTGTAATGCGACCGAAGCCGCGGTTAAAAGCTAGTACATTTCTGTTTTATTGTCTTTCCTTCTGTTTAATCAAAATAACTGGTGTGTAATTCTATGAACCTTTCTATGTTTTTTGGAAAAAATGTTTGACTGTTTGAAAATTATCAGCTCTTTCTAAATGAACAAGGGATGTTCCCAGACCACATGTTTGAATAATTCAAAATCTGATAATTATTTATTGATCAGTAGTCAGTTCAAAGACACAAATAACAATTAGACCACCATCAAAAAGGGAAAAGCGAAATTATTATTTAATATTTTTTTATAAAATCCTTCTTAATTGACAGTCACAACCTATCTAGGTATAAAATTATAATCAATACATTAATCAAGCCCAAACACCAGGTACTTGCTGTAATTCATCGAAACATGTTAAAAAAAAATATAGTCGAATTGGTAACCATCTCTTTTTTTTGAAGTTGGTTAATAATTTGGAAGTTAGTATGGAAAGTTAATAGTATGGAAAGAGCGACTTCATCTTATATGTATTTAAAGATATATTGAACAAAAATGTAAGCTCACATGATGCCTTTGGTTGCAGTGAACGCAGTATTCTGAAACCGGCGGCGCGGGCGGCAAGTAAGCCTTCGTCTGCTCTGGGTTCTTGGCAGTAGGGTTTGGCTTGAACCCTCCGAGGGGCTGC
Source organism: Watsonalla binaria (assembly GCA_929442735.1). NCBI lineage: Eukaryota > Metazoa > Arthropoda > Insecta > Lepidoptera > Drepanidae > Watsonalla > Watsonalla binaria. The sequence continues at coordinate 9,820,815 of OV838932.1, forward strand.
AGCGTCAGGTGGTCGCATCCAGTGCAATGGTACACCATTGACAACTTGCTGCGGGCAGTTATTATATCTTGGAACAATTCCGTACAAAATTACTTAGTCCAGGGGCCCAACCATGAGCTCTTATTGCAGTTGTGTGACAGTGACAGATGTGTACACGTCAAATACATCTGTCTCATAATAAGAGTAAAACTATCATGGCAATACGAGGTCATGGTAAGGCCCCAGTACTTTGCCAAAAAGATTTAAAAACACATACCCACTTAAAAATAAAACAAGTTTATTTATGTTTATTTAATAATTAAAATAGTCATAATCCAATATTTCCTTAATGTAGATTTATGTATAAACTGTAATGTTATTGTATAGAATTATATACATGATGTGTTTACTTATAATTAGTTGTGCATTAAGATAATTATAAACAAAATGTATCTTATAATCATGTAAAGATGTAACAACTGTTAGTAAACCTATTAAATAAATAAAATAAAAAAATAAAATAAAAAAATCGATAGAAAAAAGTATCAAAGGTTAAAGTTTACAAGAATTTCTAAATAATATCAGTTAACAGTTTCTATGGAAATGAGACTCCTTAATTTGAAGGTAATTATTATAAAAAAACAGATAAAGCCCATAAATATACTGTGATATGAATAAGTGATCAAATGTGCATGAATATTTTTGTAAAAGTTTTCCTTCTTCATTGTGCTTTCACGTTACTAATAACAGAAAGTAATATATAAATTCAACTAACCTAGTAGTCTTCTTACAATGAATTGCACCAGAGTACATTTTGACAAACACCCTAATGTAGAAGTCAGCTGATATGCTCAGTAACGGCACTATGTACCGGCTGTATCTATTTGCGTGCTGCTCTATGCATTGGAGCATTATTCTAAGTGCCTGCAATAAAATATTAAGAATGTTCAAACATATTCTACATTTGAGATATAATAAAATTATTATTACTGAGGAGGTGGGCTTTCAAAACTGATTAAGCAAGTTGCATGGCAGACCTTCCATACAAAATTAATATCACACCATTACGGCAGACAACAATAACTCATTCAACAACATTCAAGGTAAAACTGTAAATAATTTGAACTTTATTACATCCTGTTATAATTCAAAATCATTTGCCCACATGAGGCAGTTGACAGAACAAAGATATTGTACTACGATATTCTTCTTATTTGAGAGAGATTTCCACAGCACCTCTAGATGATTGCACAAAAGATGGAATAAAAATGGGCTTACCATTTCATGGCAACATTTTGTCTTGAGGCTGACAGCACCATATTTACAGTAGCATGTCTCTGGTGAGTTGCCAGCCAGGACAGCCATATCAGTAGCCGTAACCAGCAGTAGTCCGCCATCTTGCACACTCTGCACCGCTGAGTCCAGGAATTTAGATGGACAGCCGTAAGGATCCAAGTCTATTGCTGCAAAGCGGTCTGATGGTTTTTTGTGTTTGTACATTAGCATGCTGAAATAAAAGAACAATTATGATGACTACTGTGTTCTTTGAAATATCAGTCAGTTTGTTAGATGTGGAACATACAGCCTACAGATTTAATATCAACATGTCATGCCATCTTGTGGGTTATTAAGTTATCTGTGCAATACCTATTTACTCCTGGAACTGATTTTAGAGAAATTTTATATAAATACCTGCTCCTAATTCAATTTAAGTCTATATGTAAATAAAAGAGCTTTTCACTAAACACATATGATAGTACATACAGTACCCACTTAAACGCACCAGTTATTCAATTTTTTAATTTGTCTGTCTGTTGTTTCAGTTAGTTTCTGAAATGGCTAGTCTGAATTTTAACGAGGCAGAAAGCTGATGTTATTAGGAGTCAATTATGCTATTTTTATTTAAAAAAAATATGGTACTTCGAAATCTATACTATTATTATAAAGAGGAAAGGTTTGTATGTATGTAATAAATTGGCTCAAAAAGTACTGGACCGATTTTAAAAATTCTTTCACCTGAAATGCTATATTACCACTGATTAATATAGGCTATATTTTATCCCCGTACTCCCACGGGAACGGGAACTACATGGGTGAAACATGTGACATCCGCTAGTTAAGCATAAGCAGGAGACAGTTAGTCCTGTATAATAGTTGAAGGAAAAACAAAATATCTACAAACCATGCATCATCATGACTAGTTTCTATTAAGTTCTCCACTTGATTCCTTATAATATTGTCGTTGATAGTTTCAACAGCTTCTTCAGAAAGGTCATTGGCCACTATCTTGGTCACATTCGGTACTTCTTTAGCATAACGGATGCTTCTCAACCCTGTGGCTGATAGAGCTTCTAGTATTGATATTTCAATCTAAATTAAAAAGAAGACACACTATGAAATATGCATCAAACATTGTTTTAGCGATTTCACTGCCTTAATGACGCATCTTAGTCAGCAGTGAGGAAATTTATGAAGAAGCTGCGACTATAGCAGTGAATGTTACAGGAATGTGTAGTATTGCAGTACCGAGTCTCCTCAACTATTGAAGACACTTTCCCCTGTCCACATGGACAACAAGGGTCTTTTAGCACATTCACTGCTAACTTTGTATCTTCTTCGTCAATTTGTGTTGTTGGACGCACAGGTGCATCTTAGCAGTGAATGTATTAACACATTCACTGCTAACAATGCATCTGTGCGTCCAAATGATAGAGTATTTACGAAAAAGATGAAATGTTAGTAGTGAATATGTTAACTGGTATCACATATTTTCATCCCAATAGTTGTCAATGTTGAACTTAGCATGCGGCAGATATTCAGTATTTCAATGAGTGTAGGAAATATCCTAGATATTTATTAATGACAAATTTTACACAACATGTAAATTTTAATTTTAAAGTGTGTTGAAATCTGAATTGCAGCTTGAATGTGGTACATACACAAATAAATATTAAATGGTAAATTTATAAACCAAACATTATAAACCCTCCGAATGTGACATGCAGACTGAGAGAAAGGTGGCCTGAGAAAGCCCTGGACCAGAAGGGATGGAAAGAGAGAAGGGAGGCCTTTGCCCAGATAACAGTGGTACACATCAGGCTCTAAATAAATAACATTATAATTTTTTTTTAAACAAACCTCATTTTCTCCACCCTCTGTGTCCTCAACTATTCCTTTACTCTGAGCTACTTTCTCCGCTTTGGCAAGTTTCTCTGCCTTATAATCTTCAGTGAATATGCTCAGCACAGCTATACTTAGATCTCTGTTGAATTCCTGTACTGGATTATAGAATACTTTTTCGGTTGTCAAAAAAATTTCAGCCTGCCCTTCCTTTATTGACTTCTGAGCTGCTGTTGACTCCATTCTTATAAGTTTCTGTATGAATATTTAAATGAAATGAAAATATGTGTGAATGTATAGGTTATGTACGAGTGTTGTGAAGGAATTTCTAACCTGGACGAAGGCATTTAATATTCTTCTACAGTGCCAAATAGACATTAAATGCCTCTAGCTTATATTTTATTTAGATTTCTACTTATCTGTTAATTTTATACAAGAATAATCTTGGGAAATAAAAACACGAAACAACATACGATTGACTAAGTGACGTGACATGGACAGCAGACAGGACAGCAATGACACTTGACAGAAAGACTTGGCAGTTGAAATATGAAAGTAGTATGCTGCCTTCCGAACCTAATTCAGATTGACGATAGGATAGATTAACAACGTTAAAGTCCAGCGAGGAATCCAATGGGTTCCTCCACATATTTTAACTATTAACAAGATATTTTTCTCAACAATCACTTGATATTGGCGGAATAGGTTTACTTAAGCTCATCGCCATTAAATAAATAAAGGAAAGGAAAGGAGGATAGGATAATGTTGCATGTTGGAATAATGTGTCAAAAGATAAGTCAAAATCACGTCACTTCACTCTGTCAAGTTAGTCAAGTGAAGTGAAATATCTGGAAAAATAACCTCACTAATTCATAAACCAACCAAGAAATATTTGCATTTTAAATGAAACACGGTAAATAAAATTGCCAACCACTGATAGTTAAGTACAAAAATGCACACTGCCAGTGCTTTGTTACGTAGCACCGTCCTAAACACTAAGTTGAGTTCGTCGCCTTCACGTCTAGTCAGGAACTTGACGAAAGTTGCATCATGCAGCAAACCGGTGGCGAGATTGTACAGCGGACTAGGAACACATGCGAGGATATGCAGTTATGGTGGTAATTATGTGTTGTGCAACGGTGGCAACAGAGCAATTGGGTCGGCTAGGTTATTTACAAGCGGTAATAAGAACGATCCCCCTGAGGAAGACCCGGAAGGCAAGGACGAGACTCCCCTGTTCAGCAGTCAACTGCCGGCGACGGTGGCCGTGCCGGAGGTGTGGCCGCAAGTCCCGGTCATTGCCATCAACAGAAATCCAGTGTTCCCTAGGTTTATAAAGCTGATAGAGGTAAGGTCACAGAGTCTCATAAATGTATGAGTGTTTATTATCTTAGTTTTTTGGCTTAATAAATAAATAAATATTTGTCAAGAAGTGGAATAATATGTGAAATTAGTTATGACCCTGAATTTAGCAGACAGCAGACAAAATAAAGTTTCAGATAGGGATATCTACAAGAGAAATTAATTTTTTCAAGTTTACTAAATTGGAAATTGTTTGTCGTTGATTTACCTACAAGTGATAATAAACGAATTTTATTTTTAAAGTAAAAAAAATTTTATGATTAAAAAATAAAATTTGTTTATTGTTTTTTTCCAATTTTATTTTTAAAGTAAAAAAAATTTTATAATAAAAAAATAAAATTCGTTTATTATCACTTGTAGGTAAATCAATGACAAACAATTTCCAATTTGGTAAACTTGAAAAACTTAATTTCGCTTGTAGATATCCCTATCTGAAATTTTATTTTGTCTGCTGTCCGCAAAATTCAGGGTCATAATTAGTTACTGAAGTTATATTAAACTTGATTAATTTTTTTTAACAATATGGGGTCTTTACAGGATTCAGTAGATTGTTACTTATCTAATCAAGTTACCTAAGAAATAATAACTTTATATATTTACAGATATCAAATCCAGCACTAATTGATTTAATAAGACGTAAGGTGAAGTTGAACCAGCCTTACATTGGTATATTCCTACGCAAGAAAGAGGATGACAAGTCAGACGTTGTGTCTAGCTTGGACGACCTGCACTCTGTCGGAGTGTTTGCTCAGATACACGAGATGCAGGACATGGACTTCAAGCTGCGGCTCGTGGTGATGGCGCACAGGAGGATTAAGATCACCGGACAGTTTATTGAAGAGGAGATTGAAATGGGACCGGCTGGTGAGAGATATTCCTTAATATCATTTACATACATACATATGCTCATGTCTGTGTTCACCCAAGGACAGGCAGAGGTGTTGTAATAACAACACCCACTTTTCACTAAAGATGATAGAGTGCTAACATGACAGGCGAGTCTATCGCTGTCTAAGGCACAATGGTAGTAGTAATTCAGATATATATGTAATCTGAATTACTTCTTAGACTTATGCAGGTTTCCTCACCATGTTTTCCTTCATTGTATAAACCCTGCTAGGAATTGAAGATGCAACGCTTGCATAGAGGGTGACTGCTCAAACCCCACAGTCATAATATCTTTGAGTTAGTTTAACGCGCTCACTGCTAACGACACGTCTGTGCGTCCAACTGTTAGAGAATTTACGAAGAAGTTGAAAAGTTAGCAGTGAACGTGTTAATATGAAGAATATCCTTATTAAGGCTCATATTCTTAAATGTTTCTATGCAATTGAATAGAAATAGGGAGCATATGAAGATTATAGAATATATACCTTAATACATAATCCATAATATCTAAGGTATAATTTATGACCAAACATTATTTCTGCATTTTCTAAGTAGTCTCGGAGTTAAAACTATTTATAGAGTATCATGTATCCATGAGAAGATAGCAGGCAAACAGATATTTTTTCATTATTATGTACATTTAAGAAATATATTTATATAATTGTTTATAGTGGCAATTTTATGGCATACACACTTTCCTTATTTTTAGATGTCTGCCATCTAATCATTCACCTGATGATTAAGTGCCAACGTGACAGATGGTGAGTTCATCGCCGTCTCAGACACTTTACATACATCATTGAATTACTTCTCAGAAATATGCAGGTTTCCTCACGATGTTTTTCTTCACCGTAAAGCACATGGTGTGAAATCAGTGCACATAAGTTTTTTAGAAAAACTCATTGGTACAGACCCCACTGGGATTCGAGCTTGCGTAGCAGGCGACTGCTCAAACCTCAAGGCTGACATGGCTCACAATTAATTTCATAATCAAATTATATTCTTGTGTCGTTGGAAACATAACCATTTCTGAAATGATAAATACAACTATCATTTCAGAAATGAAGTTAAAGTTTCCAATATTTAACGTGGAGTTTGACGTTACGCGGGAAGAGTCTGATGCTGAGCGCCGGCGCCGCAAGCATCGCAACGTGAGGAAACCTCGCGTCGAAGAGGTCAAGCCTGAAGTTGAAGACCAGCCTGCGGAGAAGGCCACAGCGGACAAGAAGCCACTCCCGGACCAGGTGATGATGGTGAAAGTGGAGAACATGATCCATGACAAGTTCCAGCAGACTGAGGAGGTTAAAGCTACCACACAAGAGGTCATAAAAACCATCAGGGACATTATTAATTTGAACCCTTTGTACAGGTAATAGAGCTTTAATTTATTCGAAAGATTTATTCACACTTAATTATAACGAAAAATTTCAGCTAGATTATGTATAAAATCTAAAAATCTGTCACATTGGCATACTTAAAAGTTTACCTACATTCAGTTAAAAGTGGGTGCTCTATCAACTTTGCAGGCATTTCTGACTTACACATAGATAATCTATGCACGCAAATTTAAACTATTGCAACAACCCTAGCCTTAGCCCATACATTGTTGGGGTCGGCACTTGATTCACCCCGATGCGGCTGTTCACCTGATTTTTATACGAAGCGACTGCCATCTGACATCTGACCTTCGCAACCCCTTTGACGACGAAATCTGTGATCTGGGTTAAACCAGTTGTCAGACTATTTGTTGCCACCGACTGACCTGTAACGATTGCCAAAGATGATAAATTGGCAACCGGGACCGACGGCTTCACGTGCTCTCCGAGGCACGGAGGATCTCGGGCGGTCACCCATCCAATTACTGGCTTGGCTTAGGGTTGCTTAACTTCGCTGATCGAATGATATGCGCAATGCAACTGTGCCACGAGCTCCAATGTCGTTACATATTTTGAAATTCGTGAAGCAACTTAAAAATCCTTACATAATATTGTGTTCCATATTGGTATGCAGGGAGTCCCTGCACCACATGTTGGCTCAAGGTCAGCGAGTGGTGGACAACCCAGTGTATCTGAGCGACCTGGGAGCCTCGCTCACTGGCGCCGAGCCTGCTGAACTACAGGCTGTGTTGGAGGAAATGGACGTGAGTTTATGCTTATACAGCTCAATTATTATTTTTTGGAAATCGTAATTGGGAAGTTTGAATTTATAACATAGGACTTAATTATTTTGCCAGTTTTGAATACAATGTTTTTTACAATTTTAAAGTATACTTTAGTTTGTGCATAGTCAATGTGAGTCAAAAATATATGTTTTTTTTAAACAATTTTTATATTTGATACTTTTTTTGTATGAGAAATTCTAAAGCGACTACAGCCGCGTTAAGATGCAACCACATGCAGCCTAAAAGTGCAACCATACGCAGCCTCCCGACGCTCGTTTCTTGGGACAAATGTGGTCACGTGACCCCGTTTTGAATTTCCCGCGACTCAAAAAGGAACTACGTCATGCAGCCGCTCCTATCACGTATCACTACATATAACGTGACCACATTTGTCGCTGGAAACGAGCGTCGAGCGGCTTACATCAGGTTGCACCTTTAAAATAGATCTTGTCTATGCTTTATAATAAGGAGGAATTTGTTTGATGGAAAATAACTTATCAGAATTATTTTCCAGATTCCCAAAAGACTGATGATGTCACTCTCTCTCCTGAAGAAAGAGTATGAGCTATCGAAACTGCAGCAGAAGATCGGTAAGGAAGTGGAGGAAAAAGTTAAACAACAACACAGGAAGTACATACTGCATGAACAACTCAAGGTAGTGTATTTTGACCACTATATCTTGTATCTTTAAACAATATATCGCACCCTCAGAACGATAGGACTCAACTCCAAATATTGTGAAAACAAATGAAGATCATCATAGACAGAGGCCTAAAAATGTATGTCCTACCCCAAGTTCTTTAAAACATCAGATTTTTTTAATTTATCGACAAAACACAGGCTAGACTTTGCTATAAACATATGAAAAAGTCTCATTGTACTCAGAACTAGTAAAATATTACTTGTCGGTCGATCTAGATTGCGATTTTTAAAAACATTTCATTCCTGAATTGAGCCCCTGTCGTTCTAAGAGTGCGATATATATACAAGAATTGCTCGTATCTCGGAATCTCGGACACGGCTCCAATGATTTTCATGAAATTTTGCATGGGGGTTTCAGGGGCAAAAAATAGATCTAGATAGGTTTCATTTGTGGAAAAAAACGTTTTGACCATGTTTTCAGGCACTGAAAAACTCATAAAATATATCATTACAATTTGACAGCAAATTGTAATGAACAAGTTTGGTCAGACTTTTAACAAGTTATTTTAAAATCGCCAGTATGGTATGATTATACATACAGCCAGCTAATCTTCAGCTCTCTATCCAGCTATCTATCTCTATCCCTTCTTCTTCGTTTTTTAAACTCAGCTATATGATAGTATCTCTGTCTTTTTAGGTGATAAAGAAAGAGCTGGGGCTGGAGAAGGAGGACAAGGACGCGATAGGAGATAAATTTCGCGACCGGCTCGCTAATAAGACAGTGCCCGCCGCCGTGCAGACTGTCATCGACGAGGAACTCAACAAACTCAACTTCCTCGAGAGCCACAGCTCGGAGTTCAAGTGAGTTCACTTTTGCATTACAATTACGCCATAGTGGCCGTGGTGGCCTTAGGGTTTGAGCAGTCGCCTGCTACGCAAGCGACGCAAGTTCGAATCCCAGCGGGGCCTGTACCAATGAGTTTTTCTAAAAACTTATGTACAGTTATTTAACACCACGTACTTTACGGTGAAGGAAAACATCGTGAGGAAACCTGCATATGTCTGAGAAGCAATTCAAAGACTTATGTATAGTGCCTGAGACGGCGATGGACTCACCCTCTGACACGTTGGCACTTGATCATATTCGGTGAAATATGGGTGTTGTTGATACAACACCTCTGCTTACCCCTTCGGGGACCCTTCTGGAATGGCGTGAGCATATTTATTTTATTTATTTAATTACGCCATACAGGGTACCTACCGTCATCGGTTTAAGCGGAGCGTATTAAGAACTTCTGAGCATTGACATTTCATTTTTGGACCGTAAAATTAAACGTCAAAGCTAAGAAGTTCTTAATCGGCGCTGCTGAAACGATCACAGTTGGCCCCCAGGTAGCTCATGTTGAGCTGGAAACGACATGCGAATAACAGTCTTAAAATAATTATATTTTAAGATTGTATTATTTATTTTAGCGACGTGGTTGTTTGAACACAAAGTTATCAGTGAAACAACCCATAAATAAGCAGATAGGCAAAATCTTGTTATATTACTATAATAGTCTATATAGTATTTCATTTAGTATTATAATAATTTTGTATTCCTCATATATTTTTTGTAATAGTAATTTTTTAGGAATACCATGCTTTATTTCAATGTAAATGTATCAATCATAGAATATAATGTAATAATATAATATTAACTTATGAAGATATGGCTACAAAAGCTTCTAATCAAAATCTTATCAGACATTCAAATTTAGAAAAAAATACAAATTCAACTATTGCACTCAATATTTTACCGAACTCCATAATGTTTCCCCCAGTGTAACCCGATGCTACTTAGACTGGCTGACGTCACTACCGTGGGGTATCACTTCCCCTGAGAATCTAAAGCTAGAGGACGCTCAGGTGATCCTGGATGAGGACCACTACGGCATGGAAGACATCAAGAAGAGGATCTTGGAGTTCATAGCGGTCTCTCAGCTGAAGGGCTCCACGCAAGGGAAGATACTGTGCTTCCACGGACCTCCTGGAGTGGGGAAGACTAGTATTGGTAGGTGTAAATGTTTACCTTTTTTCCCTAAAACAATCCCATTATTAAAAAAAAAAAAATACCGGGAAGTTTGATTCGCCGTTTCTTCTTTAAGCTGACGACGCTAATGAAAATGATGTTCAATGAGCGTCACGCCTTATAACCCAGGCTATATCGTCATCGCAATATCCCCCAACCCACTAATAGTATCGACCGCCCGATATTATACTCCCTCTCTAATCTCCACCCGCCGAGGTCCGAGCCCCGCACCGGGGTGCCCTTAGCTGTGTTGCTTAGTTTTTAAGTTTAAGCTCGGCTGGAGGCCCTTTGGTCTCGCCCTTTGGTCCGGTTAAGCAGTGGAGGTAACTCCCCCCTACCAACTGCGTGAGACCATATCATAAAAAAAAAGTCAACGCAATACCTTGTTTAACCCCTTACTTGGGCACTGTTTATTGTGTGTATCGTATGGTTGCAGCGCGGTCGATAGCGCGCGCGCTGAACCGGTCGTACTTCAGGTTCTCGGTGGGCGGCATGGGGGACGTGGCCGAGGTCAAAGGTCACCGCCGCACCTACGTCGGCGCCATGCCCGGCAAGCTCGTGCAGTGCCTCAAGAAGACCGCCACAGAGAACCCGCTCGTGCTCATCGACGAGATCGACAAGATCGGCAAGTAAGGGAATCTCATCAGCATTTTTTTACAAGCATACTGATATGAATAAAAATGATCTCCTATCGAATTTCGATCCCGACGGCTAACCCCAACAGAGATTAGACATCTGCGTAGGAGATATTAGAGTACACAAGTGTTTGCGGAAACAATAATTCAAAATTTTAAAATAACTTTTTTTAATTAGGCTTTTAACAAAGTGCTTTCAAATCGTCAGAACGACATTATTATACGGGATTATACATGCTGGGTTCGGAATGTTGCCTTTACTGAGAAGAACCCGACAAGAAAGTCAGTAAAATCTTTACAAATTTATTTTAGCAATTTTAAGTAATTGAAAAATATGTAAGCCTTGCGACCACTATAACAGGCATTCATACTAATATTTTGTTTTTGATCTTTAGGGGAGTCCACGGCGATCCATCCTCAGCTCTGCTGGAGCTGTTAGATCCGGAGCAGAACGCCAACTTCCTCGACCATTACCTGGACGTGCCCATCGACCTGTCCAAGGTGCTGTTCATCTGCACGGCCAACGTGGTCGACCACATTCCCGAGCCGCTCAGAGATCGCATGGAGCTCATTAATATGTCTGGTTAGTGAATTTTATATATATTTATTAACTGGCTGTGCTCCGCGGTTTCACTCGCATAGACCCCGCTTTTTTCACGAAACCCTCATTTGCCTAATAAAAAAGCCTAAGTGACTCCTTGAAACATTAGCTATCTGCCAGTGAAAGTCCCGTTATGATCGGTACAGAATAAACAGACAGATAGATGCACAGATATATATTTTTTTAAATTATGAGTACCGTACCCTCTTTCATATGCTTTTAGTCGAAACCGTTAATTTGGATTTACAAAAGACACTTCAATTTTATTTATCTGTATATATGAGAAATGTGTTCTGTAACTTGTCAGATGAGGGCCTGCAGACAAAGAAACATTATCCACCCGCTTGGCTAGTAGAAACGGTACAAAATGTACGGGAATGACGTCACGTGACTGATTCATGTCATCTCCATAAATTTTTTATCGTTTCTATTAGTAGAAGCGCGAGAGAATGATACTTTGTCTAGGCCTAGAGGTAGGAAGACGTTATGTTTTTGCGATCTAAATGTTTGAGAATGTACATGATGCCAGCTGAGTTTCTTGCCGATTCTTCTCAGAAAGCTAGTTTCCCAACTGGTGGTAAATTTTCGACATTCATAAGTGCCTTACTAGGGCCAAAACTGAATAAATATTTTTCATTTTCATTTTAAGTTCAAACTTTACGGAATATGGCCGTGAAGAAAGCGTGATTTTTATGAGGGATTTCAGATAAATAAGTATGTTGTTTATTGTAGGTTACGTAGCAGAGGAGAAGTTAGCGATAGCCCAGCAGTACTTGGTGCCGACGGCGCGGAAGCAATGCGGCCTCAGCGACGAACAGTTGGAACTGAGCCAGGAGTCGCTGCACGCGCTAATACGCTCCTACTGCAGAGAGAGTGGCGTTAGGAACCTGCAGAAACATATAGAGAAGGTAAAACACCAACACGGTACCATCAACTCTTATTGCGATATATATGGGCTTATATATATTTTTTATGATTTATGTTCGAATCCCAGCCGGCCCGTACCAATGAGTTCTTCTAAAAAACTTATGTACAGTGATTTTACACCACGTGCTTTAAGGTGAAGGAAAACATCGTGAGGAAACCTACATATTTATGAGAAGTAATTAAATGACGTATATACAGTGTCTGAGACGGCGATGGACTCACCATCTGTCACGTTGGCACTAAATCATCTTCGGTGAAAAGTGGGTGTTGTGATTACAACACCTCTGCCTACCCCTTCGGGGAATACAGGCGTGAGCATATGTGTGTATGATTTATATATTTTTCATGATTTATATTGAATTACTCAAAGCTGTAAATTTTTTTTTTAAAAGAGTGATTACTGAGTTTCTTGCTAGGTTCTTCTCAGTAAAAGCAACCTTCCGACCCTGGCGGTAGCATGTATAATGTAATCGTAACCATAGGTTGCTAAGGGCTCGCGGCCTTAGGCGATTGAATGAACGCGCGGCCGCAGTTGCCTACATTACGTACGCGGTAATTCAACTTACAAATTAAAGAGAAGGTTAATGGTTTCCAAAAATGGTTTTATGGGATTATTTCAGGAACTATTAGTGGGAGAACAAAAATTTTAATATATTTAGATTTCAAGTGAATAACTGTACGTTGCCGCTGATTTTTATGCGAAAATAAGGTCTTGATATGGTCAACTTTGAACGTCAATTACTCGAAAATGGATGAAGATATTTTTGTCATAATAATTTTATTTGCTTTCTAAAATTATACCCTATCACATATTTTAACAAGTGTTCTATTTTCCGCGATTCCCTGTATAGGGTTAATAATTAAAGATTTTTAGCAGAGAACTTCGGGTGGTGTCGCATATACATTTTAAATATATTCAAAACGCTCTTAATTTTTTGTATATACTGCAATGGGCTCGAAAACTCAACGCGGTTTAGGTTCTCGTGTACTCGTACTGATTCTTGCATTTGTATGCGAGTAGCGCCATCTGTGTAGCAAGCGGAGAAATGGTAAACTGCAGATGTAGAATGCAATAACATTTTGCACCACTCGGGAATGGAACCCAAGTCCTTGTGCTCTGCAGTAGCGCTTGTGACCACTAAACCAACGAGGCAGTCAGCATTTTCATTTTTAATCAACATTATCCTCGTATCAAAAATGTCAAATCCTATTCTCAAAAACATACAAAATAAAGTTTATTTCGCTCGGCAGATATCGCGCAAGGTTGCATTCAAGATAGTGAAAAAGGAATCAGAAAAAATGGTGGTGACTGAGGAGAACCTCACGGAGCTGGTGGGCCAGCCGACCTTCAAACAGGATCGAATGTACGACCTCACGCCGCCTGGAGTTGTCATGGGGCTCGCTTGGACCGCCATGGGTATGTTACGTATTAACTTCTCGCCATCGGCGGAGAATTCATCGCCATTCTTTGGAACCCTATGGAGGAAAATGAAAATGATTTATGCAGTTTAGGCCCTGGTAAGGCACTTATGAAAGTGGAAGAATGGACCACCGTGGACTTGCAATGTTCGTTTCCAAAGTATTTCTAAAGCTTCCTTAGACGGCGATGCATTTACCAGCTGTCACGCTGGCACCTTAATCATCTTCGGTAAAAGTGGGTGTTGTTATTACCTCACCTCTGCTAACCCCTTTTTTTTGAAAGGGCGTGAGCATAAATATGAGAGTAACAGTGTCTGCTCAAGAGTTAACGTTAACACATTTCACGGAATATGAATAATGCCAACAGAGGGTGAGTCCATCGTCGTCTCAGGCACTATACATCTTAGAATTACTTCTCAGACATATGCAGGATTCCTTCCGCTGTTCCGTCACCGTAAAGCACTTGGGGTAAAGTTACTGCACTCAAGTTTTAAGAAAAACTCATTGGTGCAGGCCGCTGGGAATGGAACTTGCGTCGTTTGCGTAGCAGGCGATTGGTCAACCCCCACGGCCTTTCTTTTAGGTATCAATTTAGAGTGGGGACATTAAGCTTGATTATTCTACTCTCGCAGGCGGTAGTACTCTCTTCATCGAGACAGCAATACGTAACACGATCAAAGACGATAAATCCCCATTCGGGTCTCTGGAGGTGACTGGCCACCTTGGGGATGTTATGAAGGAATCTGCCCGGATCGCCCTCACAGTCGCCAGGAACTACATGTCTACTAACTACCCTGATAATACTTTCCTTAATACCAGGTAAGTGTTCAGTATTTCAACTGATCAACATGCAAAAGTAAGGTAAGGCGGTGCACGGTTAGTAGGAGATAGTGGGTTCGAATCCCACTATTAAAAATTCAATTTATTTCATTGTGTTTGTTGTCGCTAGCCACATCCGCGTTGATTGTGTTGTTGTCGCTAGCCACATCCACCTTGATTGTGTTGATGTCGCTAGCCACATCCACGTTGATTGTGTTTTTGTCGCTAGCCACATCCACGTTGATTGCGTTGTTGTCGCTTGCCACATGCACCTTGATTGTGTTGTTGTCGCTAGCCACATGCACCTTGATTGTGTTGTTGTCGCTAGCCACATCCACGTTGATTGTGTTGTTGTCGCTAGCCACATCCACCTTGATTGTGTTGATGTCGCTAGCCACATCCACGTTGATTGTGTTTTTGTCGCTAGCCACATCCACGTTGATTGCGTTGTTGTCGCTAGCCACATGCACCTTGATTGTGTTGTTGTCGCTAGCCACATCCACGTTGATTGTGTTGTTGTCGCTAGCCACATCCACCTTGATTGTGTTGTTGTCGCTAGCGACATCCACGTTGATTGCGTTGTTGTCGCTAGCCACATCCACCTTGATTGCGTTGTTGTCGCTAGTCACATCCACCTTGTGTGTGTTGTTGTCGCTAGCCACATCCACCTTTTATGTGTTGTAGCCACATCCACCTGCACGTGCCGGAGGGCGCGACGCCGAAGGACGGTCCGTCGGCCGGCTGCACCATCACGTCGGCGCTGGTGTCGCTGGCGCTGAGCCGGCCTGTCAGGCAGCAGCTGGCCATGACCGGCGAGATCTCGCTCACCGGCCGCGTGCTGCCCGTCGGCGGCATCAAGGAGAAGATCATTGCGGTAAATAACACACACTATGTCACTTTCACTTGGTACTGAGCCGGCGTGGCAGGCAGCAGCTGGTCATGGCAGGCGAGATCTCGCGCACGCACTTATAATTTTTTTTTTTTATTATTATTGCTTTAGTTAAATGTGTGTAATCACAAAACCCATTTTCTTTAAATCCAGGCAAAGCGCGTCGGCGTGAGTTGCGTGATTCTCCCCGAGGAGAACCGTCGCGATTTCGACGACCTACCCTCCTTCATCAAGGAAAACATGGACATCCACTTCGTGAGCCAGTACGACGACGTCTTCAAGGTCGCATTTGAAAGTGATAAGGTCTAATCTACACCCTATTGCCTAATGTAGGTGTAAAGTAGCCTATCGATCGAATTTGAACCTTATTAGCTAAGTTTGGATGTAGTTTGCAGTAGCTTTACTAGATCGGTATTTTCAAACTACTATTCTTAAAATTCGACACCTGTGTGTTATTCAATTTAAACATTCGAAAGGGAAGTTTTTTTGACCTTTTTTGTTTTGACATTAGCTTGTGACAGATATACGAACCATTTCTGAGAGATGTTAGATTTTTCTCAAACAATATTTTTTTACAGTGTAAATAAAATTGTAATAGTAGCGTCGATAAAATTAGTAGACGTTATTCGCTGTACATTCATAAAAAGATTTAAAATTTGATAAAAATACTGAATTGACATTGAATTAAAAATTAAATTTTGTATTTGAAATTTAAAGGCTCCAAGATGGTTTTAAATAAAATTTTGTGTTTAGAGTTATGCACGGGAATCAAGTTCAAGATCGCTACTTGATTAATAAGTAACATTTATGAATTAAGTTGGTGTAAGTATGTATATCGATGAAAATTATGATATTTACTTATGTGTATGTAGATAATTATCATAATAATTTATAAAAAAATATAAGATTCATCTGACAGTTTAGGTTTAGACAAAGTAATAATCTCTCGCGCTTGCGGTAATAGAAACAATAAAAAATGTATGGAAGTGACATAAATCAATCACGTGACATATGTCATTCCCGTACATTTTGTATCGTTTGTACTGGCAAAGTGTGTGGATGATGTTACTTTGTATACAGGCCCAACTGTCTTGAAATTCCAAAGCTAATTTCGATGTTGTAAAAATTGCATTTTAACGCACCAATATTGTGATTTTATCTAACCTAATAAAAACTGCAACTAGTAGTTGTGTTGTATAGAATTTGAGCGTCTTTAAACCGCTTTATTGAAAAGGTTTACTGTTTAGTGCCTTGCCTGAATGCGTCTAACGGGAGCGTTGGATTCGATATATACACGTTTAACACATTCACTGCTAGAGCTAAATAAAAAGTCATTACCGTGTGCTACACAATCGGACTCACATAAGCGTCATTAGCATATAGGAAAGTTCGGATAAACGCGCAGGCGCGTCGTTAGCAGTGAACGCGTTAATGTATTCTCGAGTGTGTCTAACCATAACTGTGCCCCAACTATAAGTTGTGACATGTTTTCACGTTGACTATATCGCCTGCCATAATTTAAAAGGTTTTCGCGATACAGGCTTGCCTAGTGTGAAAACCACAGGAAAACTAAAATTATGTAAATGCGCCAGAAGATTTAGTAGTCATATATAATCTGTAATGACTTCAAGAAGCTATTGCCTACTTACTGCTGCTAATAAATTAATTTTCATTTTCATTTTTCAACTGGCAATGCAAATAAAATTTATTTAATTTCACGTGAACGTCGCGGTAACGTCGCGGTAACGTCGCGTCGGTATTAATTCAAAGTCATGGCTGAGTGAAATCACGTATAGCTTAACTGCTGATCCTAGAGACATACAATTTGGAGGATGTGTTCTTGGCGCGGCTAAGGAATACACTAAGAAAGAGCTTGACCGAAATTCCATGTCTTAAGGAGCTAAATGAAGGTTGAAAGTTTGTATGTGAAATCTTACTGCCAAGCAGCCGAGTTAGTAGTCATCCAAGAAATTTAATTGTCGTCGAGGTCGCGTTAACTAATGTATGAAGTTGGGCTTAGAATGTAGAATGAGCTTCCCGACGTGGTACATCATGGAGTTACCTCGTGATATTGATGACTTGCCTAGGAGACCAGTAAAAGGGGTGGGGGGCAAGAATAGAAGATTACAAAGCGATAAAAATATTTGACGCATGAGATAGGATCACGAGTAGCTCAGTTGACAGAGCAACTGCACGGTTTGCAGAGGTCATGGGTTCGAGTCCTGGCTCGTGTTCGTATTTTTCTGACCATTTTCAAAGAATTTAGAATATTACAAAGTGGCCATCGTGATTACGTGGTGATCACTTATCATTACGTGGGCTTCTTTGCCACCTGAGTAGCATAAAGAACATACATATGCTCACGTCTGTATTCAGAGTAGGCAGAGGTGTTTTTATCACAACACCCACTTTTCACCGAATTTGATTAAGTGCCAACGTGACAGATGGTGAGTCTATCGCCGTCTCAGGCACTATACATACGTCTTTGAATTACTTCTCAGAAATATGCAGGTTTCCTCACGATGTTTTCCTTCACCGTAAAGCACGTGGTGTGAAATCACTGTACATAAGTTTTTTAGAAAAACTCATTGGTACTGGCCCCGCTGGGATTCGAACTTGCGTGCATTGCGTAGCAGGCGACTGCTCTAACCCCGAGGCCGAATATTTTCATATCTTGAAAAGACACATTGTTTCTGTTGAATGTTAGGCATTTAAACGATTTGCATAGAGTAAAGTTGTTAATTTCTTAAACCAAATATCGATGGGTCCTATGTATAAGGGCCAATGTGCAAATGGACAACTTTTCAATAGAGGCTCTCAAAGTTTCTTTATACGTTTAAAATTGTGCCATATAGGCCCATTTACTGTAGCAAAAAATAGTATTTTCACCTATAAATGTGTATTTTTTTTAGTGCACGTTATCAAATACAGTAAAAGGAAGCATTTAATACAAAAAAGTGAAAATGCTCAAAATGTTGCATTGTCCCTTATACGTAGGACCCATCGATATATATTACGTTTATAGCATGCATGCAGATGGTTTAAGCATTTAATGTATTATAAGACTTAGTTAGCGTTAAGTAGATTGATGTAAGTTGTTGAAATTAATGATGATATAATATGCATGTTTGGTGAAAGTTGTTACAATATACAATATTCTTTTGCAGGTTGTTGTTTTTTTGAAATTCCTCCTGGAAAAATTCAGAATTATTTAGTGTAAATCGTTATCAAAACAAGGAATGCCGAATTTTAAGGAATTGTTACATTTGGGTGGATTTACTGTATATCAACTGTAATCTGAAATAAATTTTCATCAACTTTGATTGGCCAAAAGTGACATGGAAAATCGTTTATTAGATACAATTTTGAATATTTTTTTTTTGGATATTTACTCAAATATAGAAAATGCTAGCTCTATTTTGCTCACACATTTAATTTGAACATTACTTAATTTGATAAAAATAAATATAGCATATGAATGAACGTATATGAGTGCGTCTTTTGAACATTATAGGTAATTAAAGTGTAATATTCCTTATAGGCGTGTGTGGGTGCCTATTACTGACGTCATAAGGCACCTAAGTACATCCAAGAACACAATATGGTCCACTTGAGTACAAGTGCCTAGAAGATTAGTGTTGACGTAAGCAGAAGGTGAGGATCGTAAGTGTTTTCTTTGTAACAGAATTTATTTCTAAATAAATATTTTCTACAAATTTGTTTTACTTATTATTAATACTATAACAATCTTAACATATTCTTAATATATCTACACATAAATAAAATTGAAGAGTCTGTTTGTAATTAAAAATTTACAGCTTATCGCTAAATGCATATATGAAAGTTTATAAGGTACCTACATTGCTTAAAAATAAAATTGTTGTCTGTCTGTTCGTACTGATAATAATTAAAATGCCTGTACCGATTTTAAATGGAATTCCACTGGCAGATAGCTGATGTTAAAAGTGACTTAAGTGTGAAAGTGACACATTTATATTATTATTTAAAAAAAATATCAATAACATAGTTTTTATTGTAAATCTTACAGGTAAAACCAAGAGGCATATAGACCATATAATTGAATTATTCAACTTCAATATAAATTAATAAATACATTAGTCGGGCTATTTTTTCAATGTTTGCCTGCCATCCTCAAGCAACTGAAGTAACACTGGGTAGACCTCATCATAAGTGGTTATCTGGTTCTGTCTTACATGGTTCTGGTACCGTTGCAAAGCACCAGCCACAAACTCCAACCTCTCTCGCTCATTCTTATGTGAGTCCAACCATTGCATCAGTTTCTGTACATTCCACCCGGCGCAGGTGTGAGGGGCAAGCAGCTGGTGACCACCATAAGAAAACAAGAACATCATTACCAACGAGTAGGGTAAACTAGCCCCTTCAGACTGGCTCTTGGCTATTTCCTGAGGAGACTTGTCCAGCAAAAGATGCAGAGCTTTCAACTGTCTGTAGTCATCTCCTAACTCAGTCATATCACCAACTAAAGGTGTCAGAGCTGTCTCCAAATGCTTGCAGTCAATCTGAAGCTTCACTCTCCCAAACTTACTCAAAGGCCTCACATTGCAAATGTGTTTTATAAACCGGCCAATGCAAGCCCTTGATATATTGAAACAGCATTCATTCAAGGCAGACTTTTCAGCGAACATTGATAAGTAAATATCCTTGCATCTAGACACAAACTGCTGGAGCTCTTTCATGTAAGGAGAACAAGATAGGGTCTTGCCAGTCGGATCATCGGCTCTGATCAAATCTGGCTCATCATGCATCGTCATCAGGATGATGTAGAGCGAGTTTTTTATTGATTCAGCAAATAGTTGCAGTACTGGCATGCTGGAGATATCCTTAAGACTGTTCTGGACAATTTGGATACTTTCCTGAGGCAGCATTGAATTCATATTGATTAGTACTCTCTTGATTTGTGATGTGAAGTAGAAGAGGGAATTGCAAAGGTCTGCATTCTTTTGCTGAGAGCTGGTTGGGGGTTCAATGATCTGTGCTACATCACTGTCCAGGGACAATCTCTGCTCAGCTTCGACACTCATTTGTTTTATAGACTTGGCAACACTGGTGGCTAGGCTTATGCTCAATTGTTTGTCTCCAAGGGATATACTCAGAGCCTCTGCTATTACACGGACAGCATTGTCTATTTGATCCATGTTAGGCACTTGGCTCATGTGCCACATGCTTCTGACAGGTTCCAGCAACTTACCTAAGGACTTGGACAGGAATGAATTTTCCCATTTGGTAAGACTTGATCGATTCATCTCAAGGTCCTTGCATTTTAGCTGAGAGATCAAATCATTGAAGCATTTTAATAATTTTGGGAAGTCAATCTCCACAGCTTGGTTGACAGTCGTGGAGCTTTTCTCCAACTCACTGCTGAAGACCAACGACAGGTCAGCCCAGAAGTTCTTAGCAATATTCCTGAAATTGCCAATAGCATGAAGCTCATTCACAACATTCTGCAGCATGATAACTTTAGTGCAGCTGTTGTAAATATCAACTTTGAACAGTTTCTCAATGTTATCCCATAGCTTTATCTTAAAGTCCTGTGCATTCATGATATTGGCTTTCCCTGGGGCTATTCTACCCGAGCTTGACTTCTTCACTTCTATTGACACCATTTGAACATTCAATGCAGTATTTATTTCTTTCTTTAAGTCATTCATGATGCTGTCTACAGTATTTTTAATCTGTTCATTAGTACACTGCAAGTTGTGAAACACTTTGAAGCATTGAAGGAGATTAACTTTATCCCCGTTTAATAAACTTGACTGGAGCAATTCAGTAGAATTATTGAGCAACTCATTTCTTCTATGTTCCACTGCTTTCAATACCTCCTCTAATATAACGATGCCGTCGAAATCATAGTCGCTTATCAACTCATTCAAATCAAACAGTACAGTAGCCTCCTTGGAAGGGTTGTCCTTAATCAACTTGAGTTTATTCCACAAACCCAATATTTTGGAGGTGTGTCGTAGTAAGTTGCACGTCGTCTGCACCCTTTCGAGCATCAATGTTTGATTTTCAAGAGCATAGTATGGTGTATGAACGCGATCTTTGAGTTTCTCAGCACCACGTAGTAATTCTTGTACCTGAGTCTGTACAGATTCTAGAGTGTGTTCCAAGTCGGATATATGGCTAGCTTGGGTAAGTAAATCATTGTGTTTAGCTAACACTTGCTTCTCGAGGCTCTTGCCGAGTTTCTCAATGCCCTGAGCTAGTTTGGTCACTTGTTCACTCACCGATACATTTTCACCAATCAATGGCTTTACTGTCTCGTCAAGGAATTTACTATAAAATTCATCATTTTCAATCTCAACGCACACGTCTTTGGCTTCCATGATTCCAGTATATTAAAATTATGCTATAGTATTTTTAAATAATTGCCGTGTTTACAACTTAGGTGTTTTGATTTAGGTTGTTTTTATGTGTCAACTGTCATCTGTCACTTTACCATCAAATGACGTGTAAAAACAGTTTTAAAAAATCTTCGTGCTTTGATACAGGTCTTTTAGAGTGGTAAGATTTTTTTACTACACGTCACAGACACCTCATTAGTATCAGAAATAAATAAATTGTTACCTTATTTGAACTATAATGTTAAGCTCTCTAGTTAACAATTATTGACAACTCATGTGCTTGCATTAAGCACAATATAAAATGAATAATGTTCCCTATAGATTATCTTATGTATTTACTTTCGTTATATAAATATTTGAGTAGAACCTACATTTTTAGGTCTCTCTATGATCTTAACTAATTTTCGCAAAATTTGGAGTTGATCCCCTATCGTCTCGAGGGTGCGATATTTCCTCTGGCATAGCATTAGAACTGGTCCGAGAATGAACAGGACCCTAGTTGCCTCCAGGAAGAATACCAATATATTTGACGAGGATACTTTACTCCTATCTGCAGAGACATAACTATGTTTATCATTTGCTAAGATATAAAATAAATGTATAAAATCAGAAATGAAACGACAGCGTGTCATCGGTTTACTTTATTTCAGTAGCACACATTCTTGTGCTTTATTGTTACAGTATTATTTTATATCATAAAATATTAACTATTTCCAACAAAATTGTGCACTAGCATGAAATTTGTTTGTTTTCATACAATACAGTACATTCTAAAATATTACAATATTAGACTTCTTAAAATATAGCAGTTTCGGTTCGTAATGCAAAGCTTAGAGTTCGTTAGAATATTATGGCTATTAATATACATAAGGGGGACATATAATGGCGAAATGACTGCATTTGATGGCGACTGATTACTTTGTCCAAAATTGCACTAGACTGCTGGTTTTCTTTACAAGCACATTACTTACTGAAGTTTATTATTTTTCAACCAGTTTTTAGTGCACTTTTGGACATTGGCGAATGTAAAATATATGTAAATTACTGTCTAAAAATTATTCTTATAAATTACATGAAGAACATAGTCAAGGTATTAAATGTAAAAAAAATCATAATTTCTGAGTTGATTAAAATTCGTTTGAATAATTCATTGTTAATTCATGCAATGTTTGGTAGTAAAACCCTACCTACTTATAAAGCAGAAACTAGTTTCCGCGAGTTTCATTATTTCGTTTGCAGTTGACGTATCAGATATCGTACCTATGCGTATTCCAATTTCCAAGAGTAGTAGCGAAAGTGTCAATTGTTATTATACCTTGTAGGTATCCCCTTATTAAAAAAAGTGCAGAAAACTCTTGGTTTAATAAGATGGACATAGATTTAGTCTAGTCTTTGTATAAACCACGTTATGTATTTAAGTGGGTAGCGTTTTCTTGGACTACCTCACCGTGCGTGCCTCGTGCGACTTTTCTGAAATCTCCGTCACAAGTCATCACGTCAATGTAAACGCGAAGAAATACATTTCAGCAGAAGTTTTCAGTAAGATTAGGTAACATTTTATTCCTAAAAATAATTGATAACCGTTTACCATAGTCCATAAGCTTGTTTATATAGTATAAAAACAGTATTGATTATTAAAAAAATCATCAACCACATAGAAGATATATCATTCTTACTCCCCCACTATCTATTAATAAATCACTATCTATATATATAATTAAAAGTTTAGATTGACGTAAGCTTACCATTATGATTTGAACGATATTAAAAATCAATATCTACTTCCAACCCAATACAGGTAGGGATTTTCTAACGCAATTCAACTTTAGCGCCATCACACGCGAAATAGTTTGGCGGTAATGTCGATTGCGAGGAGCTATACGTATATAGGTACAGGGCCCCAAGAATAGGACTTAGCACGTTTTTACGTTGACGCCTGCGTATTTTACACATTTTGTATGGCAACGATAATAAGCGCCCCAAGCGGCGAGTGTAGGAAGCTATACGTCTCCAGAGGAAAATGCGCCATTCAAGTATTAAGTATGCAGATTTTTCATAATGATTTATCAAGTGACGACGTACCTTGGGGCACTGTACCTATTTTGAGATACTTGGGGCACAGTAATGTACTAAGTATAAACGAACAAGTTTATATGGCAAAACAAGCATCTACTGCAAGGGCACTATTCGTAAATCATGAATAGTACCATCAGAAGATACCTATTGATTCAAGCGCACTTAACACATCGTGATATGCAAACATACGGGGTTAATTTGAAAGTGTTTGTACTCAAATATGACAAAATTAACTAGGCCACCAACTGTGTATACAGGATTGTAACTTTTTAGGCGCACATTTTTTGGCAACAACACCTACTAGGTAAATAATTGTAGCCCAAGTTACTCCTTGTAACAGTAGCTATGTCACAGTGAAAGTCCCGTTAAAATAGGTCCAGCCGTTTCCCACCCAATAGCCAGGGTCTAAGAATTTGGCTATGGTATCCCCTGCCTGTCGTAAGAGGCGACTAAAAGTGTGGGGGGACACCGGTGCGATCTATCAGAGTACCCGGAGTCCCCCCTGTGCACTGAGGACGTCCACCGGGGGGATTTTAGTGCGCTAAGAATCCCACATACCCCGACCTGCCTCTCCCAGGGCAGTCGGGAAGCTTTTGAAGGTTTCCCCCTTGTCAATAAAAAAAATAGCAAGGTCCAACTAGATTAGCCGGAGCAAACACATAGACAGGCAGAGAGTTGTTTTTTTTCTGTACATTATATAATTTCATATACATTCAGTGAAAAGCTGTTATTGCGATGCCGTGCCAAAAATGCGCCTAAAAAAGTCTCCACCCTATATAAAATTAATTATTAATTAATGATTCAATTTCATAAATTCTATAATTAAACGAGTACTATAACAGCATAATATATCTACCTAATTTGGATTTATATTTTTTATTCTTCAAAGTTTCTTGTTATTAAGTATCAATTTATCAAAAGCCTATTTGGTTTTGAAGATGAAAAAGTTTTCTATTGAAATGATTATCAAAACCATTTAACACTTGTATACACGAAAATGTCAGTAAATAAATAATTGCAACACTCTTCCCAATATTCCATCGCTTGTTAACGTACAAATGTTCATCTAACTATAAAAGTCTTTATATTTTAGTTGCTGTCAAATGTCAGACGCTGTTAGACGTGTTTCGAGGACCGATTTTGAATGTATAAAGGCCTCATGCAGCCGCTCGACGCTCGTTTACAGCGACAAATGTGGTCACGTGACCATTATATTTTAAATTTCCCGCGACTCAGAAAGGAACTACGTCATAAAGCCACTCGTCACTCGTTTTCAGCGACAAGCGGCTGCATGACGTAGTTCTTTTTTTAGTCGCGGGAAATTTAAAATGGGGTCACGTGACCACATTTGTCGCTGTAAACGAGCGTCGAGCGGCTGCATATAGTTGTACCTTAATAATGACGAATAACGATTGTTGTAGTAATATTTTGGGTTCTTGAGGCGCGACGCGAGCATATACATATGCGCTGTTATCCCCACTATTTTAGCTGAGCGCTCATTACTTTCGACGGCACCTATAAACTATTATATCTTGACACATATTTTTATTGTAATGCATTTTATAAGCTTTGTTATCTTATGACATCTATATGGTACTTATATAAAAAAAACTATATATAAGTTTTTCTCCGTCTGTTTGTTCCGGGTAATCTCAGTAACAGCTGGTTCGATTTTAGCGGGATTTTCACTGACAATAGCTGATGGTACAAGGAATAACTTAAGATACTTTTATTCAAATACGGACAGACAGACAGAAATTAAAATAATAGTTTTTTTCACATTACGTATTTAGTGAAAAGTTGTTAATTGGAAATTACAAACAGACACTTCTATTTAATTTATCTTTATAGATATTTCAATAAAAATATGTGTAAGATTGTCATAGTAACTGTTATGTATACACATGTAGCGGCTTCCGACATCTATTACGAGACAATTAATAAAATAATAAAAATCATTATTCTTAAAATTTACAAAAAAGCAGTATATAAAAAGCACATGATTGAATCCAGTTTAAATGTTTGTACAATAACCCTTCAGCTATAGTTTGTCTTAATTGTAACTGCCTTGTTTATGGTTAATATTTATGGATATTATGATCAATAGTAATAAGGGAATACTTAGAGTAAACAGGATTATTTGTTATATGACGGTAATCTGTTAAGGAGATGAGGAGATCATTTGCAAACAATTTACCCCTTATGAGGTTTTAAGGGGTGATTGGGTTGTAAAACAACGTCACCTACATCCCCATAAAAGATTGCAATCGCATTACCAATGACAAGGCCCGGATCACGCCCTAGGCAATGCATTCCTTGCAGCCCCTAAAAGGGGAAAAACATATATTTTACCACCTTTATTCTCGGGCACCCAGTTGGTGCGGGGCCACAAAACACTTGCCTCATCCTCATACATAATCCGGTCCTGCTTATAACCCTGTTCAAGATTGACACGGTAATTATTCATACTATTATAGAACATAACATGATCTTTCATTTAAAAAGTCATAAGTCAAAAATATCTTTATTCGATTAGAATTTTTACAAAGTGCTTTCAAATCGTGAGAATGACATAATTATACAGGATTATACATGCTACCGCCAGGTTCGGAAGGTTGCTTTTACTGAGAAGAACCTGGCAAGAAACTCAGTGATTACTCTTTTAAAAAATATTATACAATTTAAAGAATACAAAATAAATAATTTAAGAAACATAAGCTCATGGACAATGTTCCAATGCACAAATGTCGATAAAAATTAACATAACTATAAATCTAGTACATTTACTTATAACTAAATGCGTAGCTTGAGATGTTGAGTACCTTTTAATTTACGAGATACCGTGGTAAGAACCTGTAATGTTCTATAATATTTATGGTCTGTTTCATAAAGTATAACAGCCGTTTTCAATAACCTATCAAAGTTTACAGATGGATTATCTGTCAGATTTGATCAAATCTATCCATACTTTCAATTTCATAATAATATTAATCAACGATAAGTTATGGGGATGAAAATAAGAACAAAATTGTAGATTTGTTTATCTTTAATTACCGAAATGACAGATGGATAGATTATTGAAAACGGTCGTAAATACTTAACCATAAGGTCAAATAATGTGGAATAGCAGTCGATCATTTGAATTTATGGATAGTGGCTATGCAGCCAGTGTGAAATATATAATGTCAACATACATAAGTAAGAGAAGGAAAAAATCGCCACACGAAGTAGCGACATAGGTACGGGAAGCTCAATTGGCAGACTCACTGCGCGGCATGCAGGTCGTGGGTAAAAGCAAATTGGATACATTATATCTGATGATGTTCTTCTGAATGACGCAAGGGAAATTTCGAATAGTAATCCTAAATGCAGTACTACTAAGAGGGTTGACAGCTAATAGCTTGGAATAATTATCATCTCTGTGGCCTTCTCCCATACCAACCCATGATTAAAATTTTTGTACAAAGCGACTTGGGACAGTATTCAGAAGGAAGAAATAAAGGGCAAATTTTTTATTAATGTATGTGTATAAGGCGTTTTACACACTGCCACGCACCACTCTGCATGTTGAGTGTCGATGCACTACGACGAAACGGTTGGATGCATTTTTTTAAGAGGTAGGGACAATGGGGTTTCCATGGAGCTGCCCGACTAGGAATTGTACCTCCATCTTATAGAAGATTGCAGCCAAATAATGTTAGCAGACTTGTGTTCCTGCGGTGAATAAGATTGCCACTGCTGAGTGGAGTACTTGAGCTAGTTCTTTTATCTTGTAATATGTTAGCACAGTGATTCTTCTTCTTTTCATTCTTTATAAGGTGCCGACCTTGGGTGGCTAATACTCTGGTGTTGGGCACATTCATAGTCCGCAGTGGCAACTTACCCATTACTCATTTCATATAAGCAGACAAGCAGTGCTTACCATTTCTGATGGCTGAATACACTCGTGTCGTGTGTGTCTATACCAAAACGTATGTCTACACCTACCGCCACATTGGTATGTACTTGACCTGCCTACCTACCTTCTCATTGTTTATGCTTGCCTACCCCTCTGAAAATCCAATGCACGCCCCTGCCATTACTACGTTTTCTATACAAACGGAGATACTTACAGGCATCTTTTGAATACGCATTCAAGATACGCTGTGTGATGAGGTGCAGTGTGCAAATCGCCTTAGTCATCAAATATGTTCCCTGCTCGGGTAGAACAACAGGTTATATCCATAAATATTAACAAGCTTACTAATTTAGAGTAGAGTGCACTTGAATTTGCGTCCAGTGCCGTGTTTGTGCCCTCTCCTCTTGCCGCGGCTCTCCTTGTCGCGTCTGATCTCCCGCACGAGGGTGTAGAACGCGTCGTCGACGCCCATACGCGTCTTAGCTGACGTCTCCACGAACGGGACGCCGTAACTCCTCGCCACCTGCAATTGGTTTCATGTTTAATTAGTTACTGTTGCTGATAACAATCATCAACCTCCTGCCCTTCTCCCATATTATTTGGGGTCGGCGCAATGTGTTCTCCTCTACCATTTCTCTCTATCAGCCGTCATATCTGTATTCACACCTATTTTAGCCATATCATCTTTCACACAATCCATCCATCGTTTCTTAGGTCTTCCTTTCCCCTTGTAACCATCCACATTCGAAAACAAAACTTTTTTGGCAACATTATGGCAACAGTTGCTGATAACAATATGGATGCAAATTCCAGTTTTATTTTGGACCAAAGTAAATGATGATAACTAAAATTTTTTTTAAAACGGAATTGAATGAGCTGTGCTTCATGGTTTACTCGAGTGAGTTTAATTTAGGTGCAGCTGTCTTCACAAGTTTTGAGTGCTCAGCGAAAATAGTGGAGACAACTGCCAAAGATCAATGATCCCAAATCGCAACATGACAGATGGTGAGTCCAACGCTGCAACGCCTCCTATAAATTAATCCTTGATTGATCTTGATTGTCAAGACAAAGATATTAATTTTGTGTTTTGTGTTTCAACATTGCTTTATACTGCACACATTGCTTTATACATTAATAATTATAAAATTCCAAATTGTAATCATCATGTTTAAACATCCTCAAAATTAACACACCTTTGTTTAAAGCATTAAATATTGGCAAGTCACATTGACACTCAACCACACTCCGCCATCTGCGTTTCATCTATCCTTTTTTGTAAGGTAAATCAAAAGTTGAAAGAAACAATCACAGTCATTCAAAAGATTAATAATAATCATATGTTTGTGGCTGTTTGGAAGGAGTAATTACTGAGTTTCTTGCCAGGTTCTTTACAGTTAAAACAACCTTCCGAACCTGGCCGTAACTTTTATAATCGGGCATGTAAGTTTTTGGGTCGTTTTGACGATTTGAAGTACAAAGTCAAAAGTATCTTTATTCGATTAGACTTTTTACAAACTACTATCGTCAGAAAGACATAATTATACAGGATTATACATGCTACCGCCAGGTACTTTGTAAAAATACATTTTTGAGTTAGAATATAAGTACTACATATTCAAAGACCCAAAAAATTATATGCTCCTGCATGTAATTTTTTTATAAATGTTACGGCCAGGTTCTGAAGGTTGCTTTAATGAGTGGAACCTGGCAAGAAACTCAGTAATTACGCCTTCCAAACAACAGCCACTACCTTATGACTATTATTAATCTTTTGAATTATTTTTGGAACAACACAAACTACTCAAAAAAATGGTTGACATTACCACATATTATGTTGAGTATGTTAAATATGTAACAGCTCATTTACCATGTCCATTTCATTGACCCATTGACATACATCCAAGCAGCCTTGACATATTTTATCATGAAGCAACAAAATCAGATTACACTTTATAAAAATATATTGTGGTTTTTTCAAACTCAAACTCAAAATATCTTTATTTGATTAGACTTCTTACAAAGTACTTTCAAATCGTCAGAAGGACACAAAATACATTATACATGATTATAAATGTTACCACCGGGTTCGGAAGGTAGCTTTTGTTGAGAAGAACCCGGCAAGAAACTCAACAATTACTCTTTTAAAAAAATATATATTATACAATGTTTTTGGTTACAGTATTTATATCTCATGAATATAAGCCCATGGGACACAGCACAAATGCTCAATTGTCAAATATAATAACTAAAATATTACAAATATTTGTGAGCATGGCAAATTCCAGCCAGTCAAAGCAAAGATCAAACTAAGATTAATTAATTGTAGCAAAAGTACAGTGCCAATGGGATTATTTACAATAATTTTTCGACAAAGATACATCCCAGGGTTCCTTATCACAAATATAATCACTTACAGTATAATATCCTTTTTTGAGCAAAACTCCTTTGATGGTCTCTTTAAATTTATTGAAGGGCAAGTTTACAATTTCTGTTGGTAATTTATTATAGAAGCGTGTGCACTGTCCTAAAAATGAGCCATGTACTTTCTGTAAGCGATGCGCAGGCACTACAATTTTGTTTTTGTGCCTTGTGTTTATGTTATGCACATCACATTTTTTTTGAAACGATCCAATGTTTTTATGCACAAATAATAAGTTAGCTAAAATATACTGTGAGGCCACTGTCAAAATTCCAATTGATTTAAATTTTTCCCTTAACGAATCTCGGGGTCCCAAATTATAAATTGATCGTATAGCCCTTTTCTGTAATGTGAATATATTCTCTATATCAGCAGCTTTGCCCCAAATTAAAATAGCATAGGACATAACACTATGAAAATAACAAAAATATACGAGTCGAGCTGTTTCTATGTCTGTATACTGTCTAACTTTACGAATTGCATAAGCCGCGGAGCTGAGTTTTCCTGATAACTTGGATATATGTGGGCTCCACTGAAGTTTGTTATCAAGGGTTATACCTAGAAATACTACTGACTCTACGATATCCAAAGTTTCACCATTTACCATGACCTTTGTATCAACAGGTTTGACGTTTGGTAAAGTGAATTTAATACATTTAGTTTTTTGTGCATTTAAGACTAAGTTATTTACATTAAACCATTTCAATACCTGATCAAGTGCACTGTTTACATCTGCATAATTCGTTTTGGCTCTGTCGACTTCAAACAAAAGAGATGTGTCATCAGCGAACAGTACAATGTCACACGTATTCTTGACTAAATTTGGTAAATCATTAATATACACTAAGAACAAAAATGGTCCTAGCATTGAACCCTGTGGGACGCCCATTAGTACTGGAGAACCGGAAGATTTGACGCCATTTACTTCGACCGTTTGAATCCGCTGACAAAGATACGATTTGATTAGGTCGAGTGCCCTACCTTTGACACCGTAATAATTTAATTTAACTAATAAGGTTTCGTGTTGGACACAATCGAAAGCCTTGGATAGGTCGCAGAATACACCTATGATGTCATGAGCGTTCTCCCACGCTCTATAAATATGTCTAAGAAGTGCAACACCAGCATCAGTAGTTGAACGACCTTTTGTGAAGCCATATTGCTCGCCATGTAGAATATTATTAAGATTAAAGAAGGCGACTATTTGATTCAAAATAATTTTTTCAAAAATTTTGCTGAGGGCTGGCAGGATAGAGATCGGTCTGAAGTTGGTAGGATCACTATTATCACCACCTTTAAATAATGGAATAACTTTACTATATTTCATGAGGTCCGGGAATACACCGCTCATAATACAACTGTTAAAAATTTCAGCTAAACAGGGGGCAATTATGTCAATAATATCGTGAAGTACTTTCACTGATATATCCCACAAATCACCAGTCTTTTTGGAATTCAAACTTTTAAATGTCTTTATTATTTCAAAAGGCGTGATAGTACAAAAACTAAAGCTAGTGCCACACTCAGAAACATTTGATTTCAATAATAATTCGGCGTCTGTGGGAGATGAATTTAGGGAACTAGTAGTTACTAAAGGAATATTTACAAAGAAGTTGTTGAAAGTTTCAGCTATTTTGTTATCATCTTCGATTACTTTGTTATCAATATTTAAAGTAATACGACAGTCGCGACTCTTTGCCTTTCCCGTCTCGGCATTAATAACGTTCCAGGTAGTCTTTATCTTATTTTTTTTTTTGTTTTAGTTTGATTACTATAATACTTTGTGCCAGTGACTCTGTCTGCACAGGATTTGATTAATCTTAATATTTTAGACACTACACACAATATTGCTATAATTTTAAGTCTATGTGTTATTCTAATGAAAATGAAGAATTCATCAGTTTAGGCCCTGGTAAGGCACTTATAAATGCCAAAAAATTTACCACTGGTATGTGTAAGCTATGTTATTGTTAAGTTTCACCATTGTAGATTGTATCAAGAATAGTGTGATAAGAGACAGTTGCAAGTTGAAGAATGATATGGTGACCAGAATTGAAAAAATTATGTTGAGATGGTTTGGACATATCGAAAGGATGAGTGAAAGGCGATTAACGAAAGAAATTTATAGAGCGAATGTGGCCGGAAGTGTCGGTAGAGGGCGTCCAAGGAAGAACTACTATGACCAAATGAATAGTATTTTTCAGAAAGGTCAAAAACCCATACATACATACCTATGCTCACGTCTGTATTCCCCGAAGGTGTGTACTTATAGTACTTATTACACATTCACCATAAGAGCTAAACTAATTGACCGATTTGAAATATTCTTTCAGCAATGAATAGCTACATCATCAGCGAGTAACATAGGCTATATTTTATTCCCGTACTCCCACGGGAACGGGAACTACGCAGGTGAAACCGCGTGACGCCTGCTAGTATTTAATATTATTGAAACTATTCTCTGACTGTATATTTAATAAATTAAATAAGATTAGGCATGAAGGAACATAATCATGGCCATAAAGGAAAGGGAATGGCAGCCAAGTCAAAGAAGAGTCTGTTAATGCATAAGGAGGTCAGAGATTTATTAATTTATTTAGAGATGACTCTGGACGGATAAATATCTTGGGTATTGTATTAGACAAGATATAAACACTAAAATTTAAATATTTTTTCACGGTAGGTACATCAAAATGTATTCACATTCATTGAAATACTTGACTTTTGGCTTGTGGCCTCTTCATCATACAGATAAATAAAACTGAAGGGTCTATTTGTAATTCCAAAATAACAGCTTTTCACTAAATGCATATGAAAGTATTTTGCTATATACTGATACAGATTTTTTTTTTTATATTTTCTCTGTCTGTCTGTCTGTTTGTTCCAGGTAATCTCTGAAACAGCTGGACAGATTTTAACGGGACTTTCACTTGCAGATAGATAATGTTACAAGGAGTAACATAGGCAGGAACCAAACCAAACCACAACCAGCAGTCTGGTATACTAACCACCAAACTAGTGGTGTTGTCAAAGGTTTCTGCAAATTCTACTATTGCTAGTTGAACTACTGATTAAGTTGTATTTATTGTGTCCAACATGAGTAATGGAATAACCCACTAATAGTATTTACTGTTGACTAACATAATATTATTGTTCTGTAATGTCTATTAATAGAACTTTTGGTTAAATCTACTGGCTTTTCCAGCTTTGTTACTTACTTTTATATATTTGTGGCGTCTTTAAATTTGGTTTGATGGTAGCTGATGAGAAGATGAAGATAAGTATATATACTTAAATCTAAACTACTATTATAAAGAGGAAAGATTTGTATTTTTGTGTGTATGTTTGTAATGAGTAAACTAAAAAACTACTGTGCCGATTTCAAAAATTCTTTCAGCATTGTAAAGTTACATCATCAGTGGGTAACATTGGCTTTATTTTATCCTCATACTCCCACAGGAATGGGAATGATGCGGGTGAAACCACATGATGTCCGCTAGTTCTTATATTTAAAGGACACATTTCAAGGACACTAGGGTTAATTCTACTAATATTATAAGTGGAAAAGTTAGTTATAATGTTTGTTTGATGCTCTTTCACAGAAAAACTACTGAATGAATTTTGATGAAACTTGCAATAATATAGCAAAATAACACACAGGCTATAATTTATAAAGATATAATGTGAATTGTCCAATTATAAAGAAAGTCCTGTGCAGATAGAGTTGTGGGTACAAGCTAATAATTACTTAAATTAACACATTCACTGCTAACATTTCAACTTCTCCATAAATTCTCTAACAGTTGGACGCACATACGCATTGTTAGCAGTGAACGCTTTAATGTATTTTTATGTTCTTTTTCCCACATTCTTGTTGTTAAAATAGTAATATTATTCAACCTCTTTACAATAAAATTATAATCAACATTTGACCATACACATCAATATTTTGTGGTGGATCTTCCGAGACAAGTTTAGTGAAATAAAATAAAGAAAACTATTCATAATTCTACACTTATCTTTCATCAAGGCCCTATTGCTTACAGTGTTTTCATAATAATTATGAAACTGGGCCAGTGGAGCAAATTACAGCATTCTGCTTCCTTCGAAGCATAAACAAAAACATGTTATCTATGGAACTAGGGTTTAATTTTTTTAAACCAGTTTGGCTGGTGGCAGCATGTTCTACATTCAAAATGATTGTAAACTGCAGGAGCTTTAAAGTTGAATGTAATATTGTATACATAGATTAGTTAGGTTTGTGTGTGTGTGTGGTGTTATGTGTAAACAATAGTCACCTCTCTCGCCTGCGCCATATCGACGGCCCACGCCTGGAGGTCGCACTTGTTGCCGACCAGCACCATGGGCACCTCCTCCGCGTCCTTCACCCGCTTGATTTGCTCCCTATACGACCCAATGTCCTCGAAACTCTTTGCACTATTCACAGCAAACACCAGCAAGAAACCCTCCCCCGTTCGCATGTACTGGTCTCTCATGGCCGAGTACTCCTCCTGGCCAGCCGTGTCCAATATATCTAACAAACACGTCTCCCCGTCTATTACCACTTGCTTACGATACGAGTCCTCTATAGTCGGATCGTATTCGTCCACGAAGTGATTCTGTATCAATTGTATAGTCAATGCGGATTTACCGACGCCTCCAGCGCCGACGACCACCAATTTGTATTCGGTCATCTTGCGAGATAGGCAAAATATTTTTCACACCACAAAAGTCACTGTTACGAGATAAAACAACGCGTCTCGTTGTGCCACACCTCTTGTATTACTCACATTGGCATGGCTGTCGCGGGCTATGTTATTGCACTCGCTGTACCCGTAAAACGGCTAATTAATGTATTATTAGAGGCAAATGCAATAAATAACAATGAGGCGGTTCAGTCACCCTTTTACAGGAGTGAGTGCGTAAACGTTCAGAAACCTCTTTGTCGATGACTCATAGATAAACATTTCGTAACTTTAATTAAGTAGAGTTTTCAATTATGTGTTTGAAATAATTACAAAATTGATAATTTTATCTATATTTAGTTATAGTTTTAACCGAAATAGTAAGAAATGTAGGTAAATATATATTCATGCTAATTCACTGTAGGCATTGCGTATAATGGTGAATAATTTTAATATTCCGAACGTTGGTCGTTGTCTGCAAGCTTGTCTGTCATCGTCTGTCAGCTGGGGCAAAGCAAGGCCAACCCATAGATAAAGAACATTTTTGTTAAGTATAAGGTGTTATGAGAGTTAGAAGTACAGAAGACATTTTGTAGATGGCGCTCACATGGCACTTCTAAGTAGTTAAGAATTTTGGATTTTTATATTAAATCTTGGCAAGCAGAAACCTCAGTATTTAAAAAAAAAATTACAAAACTGACAGTACATCTCCTGTAAATAAACATAGCCTACTATAATACATTTGGTCCTATGTAAAAAAGTTTAATACAATTGCATTTAAAAAAACTAACTTTCATACATAAATATTTAGCAGCGTAAATTAAAAATTAAGTTGCTATGTCAGGTGACCCTGATGGAAAAGACCATGCCCCGGAACCTTTGGAAGAGGCTGGGGCCTTGGAAGCAGATGTTGGCGCTAGATTGTTAGTACCATCTTTAAGTAATTTAAGGCTCGACTTTATGAATTATTTTTAGAGATCGCACTGTCGGTACCTAGTACCAACCTAAATCCTAAACTCTTCGAAAAATATTGTCACTATCCGTCCATATACCATATACCTACCCCAATAGCTATATTCAATTCAACTTATAGATCCTTTTTTCTTCGTTTGCGCGCAGGTAATTATTCTCGTGTTGTAGATTGGTACCAACATGTGCTAGACCACAAGAGCATCCTTATAACGAGCTTAGCACCGTTTTTGTAATCTATACTCTCTAGCATCACCCACAATATTTGTACGAGATATTTTACTTCTTCACGTCACCGCTCGGCGGCGCTGTCCAATTTCACATAGAAATCTTCGGTGGACACTATAGCGAGTATAGATTAGAAGACGATAGCAAGCTCGTGGTAGGGGTCCAGACTATAGAAAGGGTACTTAGGCACCTAGTCAAATAAGTAATAATGTTGGTATAATTTGTAAGTGACCAGCAGCTGGCGGGCATAGATCCTCGTCTGAAGATAGACATGGACCCATTCGCGCACCGCGACCTGCGGCCCGAGATGATGTTCATCCGGGAAGAACTGCGACAGGCCAAGATGCAGACTCTAGCTGTTAGTGTCATAACGTTAAGAATACATCACGAGCCATTTATTCCGTTGTATGCCACTGGATCTGCCCCCGGGGGCACAAAACGGAAAATATAAATCCGTTTAGTGCAGCTGTCACTTTTCAATGGGCTCAAGTTTCCTCCTGACATTCAGTATGATTATTTAACAAAGTAACAATTACTAAAATAATTCTTTTTTAAATCAAAAAGTGTAATTTTTCGCAAGCCAAGAGCATAACGTATTGCTGTCAAATAATATTTTATTTATTTTTTCTTTGGTAAATATTGATAGATAGAAAGTAGGAAGAGAGGAAGAGGAAGATCCAGGACTTTTCCTTAACATGTGTCATGTATGTTACATGAGACAAGTTAAGGTAAAAGTGTCTGTCATGACGTACTTATAGGGAGGTCAAGGAGATAACACTGGATAGAGACGAATGGAAGAAATTGCATATGCATTTAGTGAAAAGCTGTTATTTTGGAATTACAAACAGACACTTCAATTTTATTTATCTGTATCGATGTATAGATTACTTAGCGTGGAACAAAATGTGGACAGCTATGTGTTGATACTTAGCTTATTCGGAGGCAGTTTGTGATTAAGTACTTAAGGTCCAAAACATTTCTATATACTCACATACGAAATATTCTAGATTCATGTCGTCAAAATATAAATACTTGGGGTGCCTACCTTTGTTATAAATTTACTTACACGTAAGTTTACACCC
Source organism: Watsonalla binaria (assembly GCA_929442735.1). Classification (NCBI taxonomy): domain Eukaryota; kingdom Metazoa; phylum Arthropoda; class Insecta; order Lepidoptera; family Drepanidae; genus Watsonalla; species Watsonalla binaria. The sequence continues at coordinate 9,858,068 of OV838932.1, forward strand.
ACGTCGACTTATTAGGTACGTTGTTTGATGCAGGTCCGTCGCACAGCCCTCAAACTGCTGCTGATGAAAGACTTCATGCAGGAAGACTGTGAACTGAGGAACATCGGCCTCGCCTACACTCAACCTGATCCTTGAACTTGCAGGATTTGTGCACGATTAGTTATCTACTTTTATTAAATTTACCTACTATTAAAAGTATAATATATTAACGGATGAGTTTCTGTAATAAAATGAATCTTATGATACCTAGTGCGAGTTTTCTTAAAACCGCCGTCACAAGTCACCGCGTCGACGTAAACGCAGATTTGTATAGGATCGAAACAGCGCCGTCTGTCGGCTTAAAGATGACACTATTGTGAGCCCATACAAATCTGCGTTTACATCGACGCGATGACTTGTGACGGCGGTGTTAAGAAAACTCGCAGTAGGCACTTTGTACCCCTATCACGAGTTTGCCACCGTTGTCTATGACTAGGTTTGGAAAATAACCGAATAGTTCGAAGATCGAATTACTTATTGAACCTCTAGGATCAAAACGTGTTTCATCTTACAAGCCATAAAAATATTTCTCCAGGATCCTAGTTCAATCTTACTTACATTAAGCGAAAACTATTCAACGTAATAGCCGTGGTAGCCTTGAGGTTTGGGCAGTCGCCTGCTACGCAAGCGATGCCAGTTCGAATCCCAACGGGGCCTGTACCAGTGAGTTTTTCTAGGAAACGTATGTACAGTGATTTCACACCACGTGCTTTACCCTGCTTTAACCTACATATATCTGAGAAGTAATTCAAAGACGTATGTATAGTGCCTGAGACGGCGATAGACTCACCATCTGTCACGTTGGCACTTGATCATACTCGGTGAAATGTGGATGTTGTTATTACAACACCTCTGCCTACCCCTTCGGGGAATACAGGCGTGAGTATATGTATGTAATAGCAGCGAAAGAGTAAACTAACAGCGATCAGCTAATCATTCAATATAGTCCCTTCCGGCTCCTAGGAAATTACATTCATTCGTTGGTAGTTAAGTAGGCTTAGACAAAGTAATATTCCCTCACGCTTGCGCTAATAGAAACGGTACAAAATATATGAAAATGACATTAATCAGTCACGTACCATATGCCATTCCCATACATTTTGTAAACTTTTTACTAGCGAAACGTGAGTATAATGTTACTTTGTCTACAGGTCAAGATAAGACGTAGGTAGTACACTTTATGCAAATATGGGTAATTAAAATCACCATTGGGATTGAACTCATGATATTGTCCTTGATTTTGAAATGGAGTAACACCTATCGTATTTAGTTAAAACTTCTGCAAATAGGGAGCTAACGCGTCTCATGTTGAAAACAATTTTTTTTGTGTCGTTTTAATTTTGACAAATTCAGTACTAAGTACCTAGGTTTGCATCATGAGCTTTTATAACCATGATAGTTTGACTCATATTATGAGACAGATTAAGCTATATGACTTGTACACATCTGTGACTGTTGCATAGCTGAACTATCATTGCAATAAGTGCCCCTGGACTTAATAGACCGAAAGCGACGAAACAAGGAATCTGCCTCCAGCTTAAAGAATAACGCACACTAGACGGAGCCGGGTCCGAGACGAGTTTCGCCCTCGGCACAGTCCACTAATATTACATATATATTTTGTATGCACACCCCGCTATACCGATGGCTGCAACGACAACGGCGTGGTCTTAGCTCAACCGGTGCACCAAATTATAAGTTTTCATACCTTGCGTCGTGCGCTTTTTTGTATGGAGACGTAAAACTTTACCATACAATGCCAACAAGGAAAATACGCAGGCGATATCGTCAACGTAAAAACAAATTAAAACCAGTAATCGGGGCTCTAGGCTCGGCTCGGACCCGGGACGGCCTAGCGTGAGTTAACGCAACGCAATCCGCATCAGAAGTTTAATTATTTATGATCTTCACGGATTCGCTGCTTAAGATTGATTCAATCAAGAGAAAAATTGATAGAAAATGTGGACATTAACCAGGCACTAGTCCAGACTCTGGACTGCTACCGAGAAATTACAAATGGAAAACACAATAGCATTTTGCCCTACCCGGGGCTCGAGCCCGGGACCTTGTGTTTCGCAGTACCATTTGCGATCAATAGACTAACGAGTCAATCCAAAAATAAAATTAAAATGAAATCGTACGTACCGATCTTATTGCAAAATAACTTGAATTTGCTAACCTCATTCCAGAAAATAAAGTTAACTTAGAGCACCGCCAAAGGACCGGAGGCAATAATTTTCTCCGACTTCGTTTAATAGGATTTATATTGCTCGACTTTTCAAAGCAGGCAAAATGGAGCCTGACCTGAGAGGTACGTTTAAAAGGATAGAAGATGCAAGATAGAGTTCATAGAAATTAATTTTTAATGATAACTTACAGCTTCTTCTTAGAAACTAGAAATTATACCAAAAGAAGGTCAAATAAAGTTGGGGTCCAATTACTGTTCTTCACGCTACTACAGTTGGTGTCAAATATGAAAATTATTAAACGTATCTAAGAATATTTTGTTTTTATTTTCTAATGACTGATGAGTCGGATTAATTTTGAGAACAGTAGGCTTACTCTCGACTTACTCTGGCAACCCCATGGCAGTCAGTGTACTCGAACATGCACTCGATTCTAATCTCAATCTCGATTCCGTTCCAAGAGTGCCAACTTTCTGGACATTGGCATTGAAACTGAACCGGATTGGAATTGGATCGAGATTGGGATGGGTTTCAAGAGTAAGCCTACAGTATTTTTATATTACTGAAATTATACTAGACTAATTAGGGACCTGCCTATAAACAGATTACAGTTTATAGTTCCATTTTCGGGTATTGATCTCCATCATTTGCAACTCAGTAAACAGTTAAAACAGAAATAGAAAAACCATTTCATTTATTGTCATAAGAATATTGAACATCAAAGAGTCTCCAAGGTGTTGCTATCGTGGCAGGAACTGCACAGTGACAGGTTCCCCGGGGCGAAGCACCATGTCGGACTCCAGCCGCGGCCGGCGGCCTGCCCGGCCCTGCCGCCCCGACAACCTGAAGTTGCGGCAGATCTCGCTCAGGGCGCTCTTCATCTCCAACATCGCAAACTTTTGTCCTGCGAATACCTCAAATACATACATCGGTTCGATTGATAATGAAACATTAGTAAATAACCACACACTTACCGATACAATTCCTTGGTCCAGCACTAAAGGGTAAATATCCGTAGGGATGCTTTATCTCTCCATAAAGAAACCTATCCGGCCTGAATTCCTCTGGATCAGGGAACAGATCCTCACGGTGGTGTAGGGCGTATATCATGATTGATACTGTAGAGCCTTTCTTTACTAAAACATCACCTGAAATATTAAAGACATGTCATTAGATGGTTTAAAAACCTGTTTGCCCTTTAATTTAGTAAATAGTATCTACTTATTTATCAAGGTATCAATCAATTTAGCAATTGCAAGATCATGTTAATGGGTAGCGTATATGTATTTAAGGGTTCTTCTATTTACGAGATTCTAAGTATGAATTGTAATCACTTTTACGAGGCATATTTAAACTACCTATGTAACCTTACCCATCTGAAAGTCTTCAACGATATCCCTGCCAATGAAGGGTACACTGGGGTACAGTCTGAGCGTCTCCTTGATTACTGCCTCCAAGTACTTCATCTCGGAGAAGTCGGCCATAGTCGGGGTGCGGTGTGAGTCCCCGAATATACGTTGGCATTCCTGGTATATCAGGTCCTAAAGGTTTTTTTTGCTTAAGTATGTCTTTCATGATTGTTTCACATAGTGTAAGGTGGAAAACACTCTAGGAATACAAGCATACGGTCCACCTACCATCACGGTAAGTGGTTACCGCCGATAATGGATTTCTTGTAAAGTCAGGAACACGTGCGCGATGTCATCCCTGTTTGATTCTATTCACATCCATCTTGAAGAAAACCATGCTAACTTGCTTGGAAAAATCAGGGGCTTACTATCATCGTTATAGCAGTGAAGACTTGCTAAATTCTTGGTTTTGACGTTTAATTTTAGTATCGCAGTCAAAACTTAAAAGTTCTTAATACGCTCTGCTTAAACCGATGATTCAACAACTGTAACGTCATGAGAATGGTTCTTTTGGAATCTCAACGCGTGAGCCAATTCTAATTTCGTTCTTGTACCACTAACTTTATTATAATGATATATTTAAAGAAACCCACCTGTATATCTTCATGCTCTGCTAATAACATCAACGCAAAAGTTAACCCCATGGCGGTGGTATCGTGGCCCTGAAAATACAACAGTAAAATTCGTGGTGCCACTATAAATCTACAATTTCATTTATGTTGTAATTGAATACGAACATTCGTAGAATTACCTCAAACATAAACGTGTAAACTTCATCTCTGATTCCATTCAAATCAATTTGGCCCTTACTCTCAGCCTCCAGCAACAAGTCCAGCATGGCCAGCCTGGCCTTTATGTCTCCCTCCATTGCTGCGGAGATATCTTCTTTAATCTGTGTTCTTCGCTCTTTCTTCTCCAAAATAACTTTATCAGCAAAAGCACTGACAGTCTCCAGACATTGGGAGAAGCGCTTCCCAGCGGGAATGTTTTGGAACACGATATCACTGTGCATCCAGAATTGCGTGAGCCGATTCATTAGGTGCTGTCCTATCTCAGCAATACTACTCTTGTACTTCACAATTGCTGCCGAGCTCCCTGAGTCCAGTTTTGTGCCCATTGCAGTCTCTGTAGTAACAAAGGGTTAAGTTAACTAATTACACAAATATTCGAATTACCTGTATTCAACAGGCAGTCCAAAATGAGTTTCTAAATTTATGCTGGAATCGTTCTAGGAAAGTGAATCTTATTGGATTAAAATTCTAATTTTATCTGATTTTAGATGAATCAATGGTTTGTTACTGTAATTAAGGCACAATGACTGATCATGGTGAGACGTCTAGAGATCATTGGGGCTATTAAAAATACCTGGGAGCAACCCAAGAAAGAAGAAGAAGGAAGAAACATCTCAAGAGATAGGCAAAATTCACAAATTCTAAAAGAAAATCTAAAGGCAAAAGTTTGCGCCGAAGGAAGTTACAAGGATTTTACTTTGATATTGGTTATTGCATGCATGATGGATGACTCAAGGATCGATTGATAATCCATCATCAGACTAACTGACCGCAGATAGTGTATAGAGTGTAGTCACTAATCATCGGCAACACATTAACGTCAGCTCCTTGAGTGAGCTTCAGCCGCCCGACCAGGTCGCGGCTCTTCTCCTCGATCACTCTCGAGAAGTTCTTCAGAATGTTGAAGTGGAATGTTGGTGTGAGGATCTTTCGACGTCTGTGCCACAGACTGCCTGTAAAAACCAAAAGTAATTCAAGGACTTTGACGAATTGCACCTAATAGACCGAAAGGAAGCCAACGCTGTTTGTGGCTTTGTAGTTTTAACCTAAATTACTCGAAGTATTCTTATTTCTTGGGCATGCATGCTAGTGTAATTTTTTTTACCTGTACTGAGCAGTAATCCGGTACCAAGCCAGGCTTTAAGGAACTGGTAAGGTCTACTCTTCGTGATGTTTCTGGAGTGTGACACAATGACCTGAAAATTAAGATCTGCAATTTCTAAAACTGCACATTATGAATATTCTTAGTGCTTTGCTACAGTTCTAGACATATTTGTACTTGTACATACCTCAATGTCATTCGGATTTGATACATGCAGTGCACGCAAGCGGAACAGTTTCAATACAAATCGGTCTCCATACCGCTTATTCATCTCCTGCATCTTAGAGAATAGATCCTCTGAAACAATGATGAACATACTGTTTTTTATGTAGACAAAGTATGGGCTAGACAATAAGACACTATTAGAATGCGACGTGAAGTCAGAGCCCTGGATCGCAAGAGGTGGACAGAAGGAAGGGATAATAAAAATAAAATAGGTTATTACTAGGTTCGAAATTCATGCCTTAGGTTAATAATGCTAGTATAGACAACGCAATAAATACTTTATGTAAAGCTACATACACCTTGATAAAAAGAAAACAAAATATAGCGGATGTCACGCGGTTTCACGCGCTTAGTTCTCGTTCCCGTGGGAGTACGGGGATACACTATAGCTTATGTTACTCGCTGATAATGTACCTATCAATTGCTGAAAGATTTTTTCTAATCGGTCCAGTAGCCTATTCAGTACAAATATACCTACACATACATTTTTCCCCTTTATAATATTAGTGATTACAACCTTATCATAGAGCCATAGCAACTTACTTGGTGTGATGTGCATGATTAAGATGGCGTCTCCTAAGACAGGCCATTTGGGCGGTCCAGGCAGCTGGTCCAGGGGATTGTACTTGTCTCGGTACACCCACCAGGCAACGAAGCCAGCGATCGCAATCATCGCCACCGTAAGTAACATGCTAATTCGGTTCTTATCTCTCCGAGTTTAAAGTCGTTAGATTTATTTATATAATTATGAACTATATAATTTCTGAAAAGAAGTATTATTTCTTTGGAATCAAAAGTAATATAAACTAGCTAACAGATTATTTATAGTAGCTGTGCCCCACAATTTCAGACGCGTAGATTAAATTTTATGTGTGGCCCGCGGAACCCTATTTTTTAATGAATTTTACCCTAAGTTACTCCTTGTAACATTAGCTATCAGTCAGTAAAAGTTCCGTTAACTTCATAGATTAGCCGGAACAAACTGACAGACAGAAAAAAAATTATATTGGTTTATCTATGTCAGTACCGTGAATACTTTCATATACATGATGTCAAAAGGAGTAATTTTGGAATAAAAACGGACACTTAAATTTTATTTATCTGCATAGATGTACAGATACGACCAAAAATATTAATGTTGACAACAAAAACTAAACTAGAGAACAAACTATACAAACAAGTTTAGCTTCGACACAAGGAAAGACGGTGTTTATATCCTTATATATTAACTGGGGAATATTAGCAGGCGGAAAAACATAAAAACGCTGTATAATAAATTTAAAAGGAAAGGAAAAAGAAATAATATTTATTCACATGAAATATGGTACAAAATAGGTCTGATTAAAGTCACAAAAATCACAGATTTCACAAAATTTTAGGGCATGTAAATATGTAAGTTAAACGTTACACATGATCTCTCAACATCTCAAATCTCAATACCTATCCATAAAAATAAGACATATTATTCATCTACGACATACATAACTACATAGATATGTACTCAGATAACAATATATCTATCTCATAACTCTCAGATAACAAAAGATTTTTAAGGTTAGCTGAAGTAGTTTTTAATAAATTTACCTTTCGCGACAATCCTGTGTCCCATTATTCCCTTACAATCAATACAGAGTTAGTAACGACAAATAACGCATGAACTTATATTTATTTTTTATGTAATACTTTTAGAACGAACAAACAATAATCACTCAAAAATACAACGCAGAAGCGATAAATATTGAAACGTATTCGCTTACAAAGATCTATAATAACAGTGTCACGGGATTAACAGATAAATTGACTTGACACTTGAATTGGATGTGATCTCACTTTACACACACGCACGTTTGATGTGTTACTCGATGAATTTATACGTTTTTAGGATTCCCCGTACTCACAAGATATAAACGAAACCATTTATAATCTAATAGTCTAATACAAATTCAAAATATCAATTTAGATACTGTATAGTTACTTTGCTTTCATAAGATATGCAATATCTTGTTGACCGAGTTGCGCTCGGTTTCTTCTTCACACAAAAAAAAAAGGATTAAAAATTCTGGTGAACGTCAGTCTCGAACCGTGGTTACTCTAGTTTCGATATCGCCCCGTAAGCTGGAAGCCTCAACTTTGAGCTACCATTACTTGACAGATGTCGGCGAAATTTGCTGTCGTATTGAAATGATATTTTATGAGTTTTTTAGTGCCTGAAAACATGGTCAAAACGATGTTTTCCATAATATAAATGAAACCTAGCTAGATCAATTTTTGCCCCTGAAACCCCCTACATGTGAAATTTCATGAAAATCGTTGGAGCCGTTTCCGAGATTCCGATTATATATATACAAGAAATGCTCGTTTAAAGATATAAGATTTAGTGAAGTGAAAACCAGTAGAAATTTCGGAATAACAAACAAACACTTCAGTTTTATTTAGTATGATACATATAGTACCTTACGGAACCTGTTGTGTGAGACCTTGCACTTGGCTGTTATGTCTACTGCGAAGACGGGAACAAGTTTTGACTAATGAGCGGTTGCTCGATTTAAGTAAAGTAAGTTATAGAAAATTTAACTAATCGAATGAAGTTATATACCATCTTACAATACGAGATATTCACATTTTCAGCCTAGAATATATTAAGGTCTAGCGGACGTCACATGGTTTCACCCGCGCAGCTCCCGTTTCCGTAGACCCGTAGGACTACGGGGATAAAATAATGAGGAAAGAATTGTTGAAATCGACACAGTAATTTTTGAGTTTATTCATTACAAACATACAGACAACAATACAAATATTTCCTCTTTATAATAGTAGTGTAGATAATGTAATATACCAGGGGAACAAATTATTTATAAAGAATGGATAAGTTTATTATATTTGCGACGATTGTTTACGAAATAACCCAATTTATCTCGACTATGCTAATTCTGTTTGAAAATATATCTCGAGGATTTGAAAAAAATAAAAAATTTCATACTTCAAAAATTCACCATCAGTTCTATTACATGTAAATACAATTACATGAAAAAATATCAAGAACTAGTTGACTCTATGAACTTCGTATCACCTTTAAAAGCAAAAGTCCTTTTCTTATTATTTATGTTTTTCACCGTTTAAACCTTCCCTGAATTTTCATAAACATATCAAGATCAAAATTACCCAAATCGCTCCAGCCATTTTCAAGTTTTTGCGAGACTAACGAACAGAAACTAATTTTTATACACACCGATTTGGGCCAAGTTTTCTACTTGTAAATAGTTTCAAATACTTTATTGTCTAAATATATATATAAAAAAAATGATATATGATAAAGATTATATGTAGGCACTCAAAAAAATTGCAAAATACTGCTTCATCTTCGTCTAAGTTATTAAAAGGAAATCGTATTAACATTAATTGAGCAACTTTCATTTCCTCATTTCATACCAGAGTGTAAAAGTTTATGAAACCGCCAAAGCATCGGAAACGACACTTTTCATTTTCTCATCATTTTCTATGGGAAGGTGAACTACACTCACCGCTAGGGGCGCTTTTTCATTCCCATACAAAATGGGGAAGAAACGCGATTGATATCGTCAACGTTATAACATTTTTAAGCTATAATTGAGGTACTGTATACTTTCTGAGGGTCCTGAACTCCTAAGCTTCGAGATTTATCTGAAATTTCTCCGCTGACCTAAATACTTGTCTTTCATACTGGCAGCCCCGATTCGATTTGACTCTTTCTCTTTACGGAAGGACGAGATCGCAGATGAAAGCATTAGCTTTCACTTGAGATCTCGTCCTTATTTATTAAATTAAAATTTAACTCACATGTTGCCTTAAATATATCGTTATTATCCCAACAACCATGCAACGAACAAATATAACAGTGACTACCAATACTCACCAACAAGTGTTCGCATAATACTGAAATGATTTGTATTTGACATTGACAAGTTAGATAACACACGTAAGTTAATACACGTTACTATTTATAGTAGCAGAGCAGGGGCCCAACCATGAGCTCGTATTGTAATGTTAGTTCAGCTATCGACAGTGACAGACTTATAAACGTCATATATATCTGTCACATAATAAGAGTGATCATGGCAATAAGAGGTCATGGTAGGGCCTCAGGTAGCGAAGACAAAGTCACAGTGATTCGTGATTTGTAACACAATAATTATATGCTAATATAGTCGTAGATAATATTATGCATCTATGTATATATAAAAGAAATTCGTTTAACTTACACTATTTATAACTCAAGAACGGCTGAACCGATTTGGCTGAAAATTGGCGAGGAGGTAGCTTAAAACCTGGATAAGGACATAGGACACCCCGAAAAATCTATACATATAAATAAAAAATAAGTGTCTGTTTGTAATTTCAAATTAACAGATTTTCATTAAGTGAAATATGAAAGCGTAAAAGGTACATACATAAAAAACCAAATTTTTAACATGTCTCTGTCTGTCTGTCTCTCTGTTGTGTGTATTAAACTTGTTAAATTAAGGAGACGCTTAATCGTTTCGAAAAATGGTTTTATGAGATTATTTCAGGAACTATTAGTGGGAGACAAAAGAATAAGAAAGTAGTTAGATTTCACGTGGGCAGCTCTACGTTACCGCTATTTTTTATGTGAAAATAATATGCGGTCTTAATATGGTTAACTTTGAACGTCAATTATTCGAAAACGGAAGAAGATATTTTAGTCATAATAATTTTATTTGCTTCCTAAAATTATACCCTATCACATATTTAAACAGACTGTACTATTTTCCACGACGTCCTGTATATAATATTAGTATGTCGTCGTAACTATAGACTATAGATGCAGAACAAATACCTGCTTTATATCGCAAATAAGAATTACTTCTAGCCGGGCAGGTGTCATGTCCGGGGTCACAGCTCGGACTGCTCTAATTGGTGCGTACGATAATTCTCATAGCGCGATTTAGGTTGTTGTGTGTTTGTACTCAAACTTGCGATTGTTAGCGAGTAGCGCCATCTATGTAACTAGCGGAAAAGCGCTGGTACGGATATTAGCATCAATTTCCTTTAGGATCTGATATACGAGGAATGCCAGCGTATATTGGGTGACTCGAATCGCACCCCGACTATGGTCGACTTTTCCGAGATGAAGTACTTGGAGGCGGTGATCAAGGAGACCCTTAGGCTGTAACCAAGCGCACGCTTCATTGGAAGGGATATTGATGAGGATTTCCAGATGGGTAAGGTGGTGTGATAAGAACGAGAAAAGATATAAATTATTACATAAATTAGGTTTTCAGCTCAATTAGACGTTCTTTATATGTTTTGTTCTTCTTAGATGGATAGGTAGGATAGGTATAATGAGTAGTTACGTAAATCGTGCTACAGAACGCTTTTAGATGTCAAAACATTACATTCATATGAACGAATTGAGAAAATATTAATTAAAAGACCTTTGAAGGCTGGCTATGTTTTCTCTGGAAATTCATTAAAATGCGCGCCAGCTTCTCGTGGTAATCTAATCAAATACTAAGAGGGCTTTAATTATATAATGGCCTTTTTAACAAACTGGCCATTTTGTATTTAATATTTTAATTCAACCTACATGGTGGCACTGTAATATCAAAGTGAAACGTTTTTTACATGATAGGTACCTATACCTAGAGCCGTGGTGGCCTTGACGTTTGAGCAGTCGCCTGCTACGCAAGCGACGCAAGTTCGAATCCCAGCGGGACCTATACCAATGAGTTTATCTAAAAAAATTATGTACAGTGATTTCACACCACGTGAAGTGAAGGTAAGGTGAAGGAAAACATCGTGAGGAAACGTGCTCAAACACATTTTAGAAGTAATACAAAGACGTATGTATAGTGCTAGATGGCGATAGACTGACCATCTGTCTCGTTGGCACTTAATCATATTCAGCGTAGGTGTATGGATACATAAGAGTATATGCATGAATATTGAAAAGTTTAACACTCGTTCAGAAACCAGGCTTGCGTATAGTATTCCTGTGTTAGTTGAATACTACCTATTCGTTATTTACTAATTCTATGGGCTGTAATTTAGTTAATTTCAGTGTGTGACTAATCAAATTCATTACGTAAATCCGTAAACACACGATTACCTGTTCCAAATGTTGACAATTACGGCAATGTAACATTTCACGTCACCTGAAATTAATATAATTTTCATTTTGTAATACGACCTCAACAACACTAACATTCGGGCGAAAGTCTTAAGCCCAACGGCAGGAAAGGACTTCTCAAACATCAATAGTGACGGGATGATGGCACAAGACCCTATGGGATGACGTGAATTCCCTTGTGTATTTCCAAAAATGTATATTTAACTGCATATTTCCGTCACTTGAGGTTTTCTAGTGGTTCTGAGTAAGTGTCCACATAGGTTGTGTCCCATAGGTACAGTGCAAGAGATTTTCCGACCCACCAGGGAATTCACGTCATCCCATAGGGTCTTCTGACATCGTCCCGTCACTATTGATGTTTGAGAAGTTTACTTCTCGATGTTCCTTGTCCAATGACTAGGATCACGGCAGGTGCTAGGAATATTTGAGATCTTATTACATGTTAATGATACCTACATTCCAGATGATGTTTTAGTAAAGAAAGGCTCTGAAGTATCTATCCTGATATACGTGCTTCACCACTGCGAGGATCTCTTACCTGACCCGGAGGAGTTCAGGCCGGATAGGTTTCTGTATGGAAAGATAAAGCATCCCTACGGATACTTACCTTTTAGCGCTGGTCCAAGGAATTGTATCGGTAAGTGTGTGGTTATTTACTGCTGTGTCATTATCGAAAAAAAAGAGATGAAGAGCGCCCTGAGCGAGATCTGCCGTAACTTCAGGTTGTCGGGGCGGCAGGGCCGGGCAGGCCGCCGGCCGCGGCTGGAGTCCGACATGGTGCACCGCCCCGGGGAACCTGTCACCGTACAGTTTCTGCCACGATTGTAACACCTCAGGAACCTTTTATCGTCCAATCTAGGATAGAATATTTTGTGTACAAGACAAGGCAATTCTTTAAATACATTTTAAACTCTATCGTTTTGAATGTCAGAGCTAATCCTTTACCTCATAACCTCAACCAGTATATTATATTAAAAAGATAATTATATAGGATGGGTGTTGTAACTCATCTGCTTATCCCTTGTCAATACAACATTGTTTATTTTCTCCTATACAGGGAATATCTGAAGCAAGTAGATACCTCTTCAGGATTTTTTCTCGTGAGTAATTACTAGAAGATGGTGGAAAACCCCGTGGTGGCCTCGGGGTTTGAGCAGTCGCCTGCTATGCAAGCGACGCAAGTTCGAATCCCAGCGGGGCCTGTACCACTGCGTTTTTCTAAAAAACTTATGTACAGTGATTTCACACCACGTGCTTTACGGTGAAGGAAAACATCGTGAGGAAACCTGCATATTTTTGAGAAGTAATTCAAAGACGTATGTATAGTGCCTGAGACGGCGATAGACTCACCATCTGTCACGTTGGCACTTAATCAATTTCGGTGAAAAGTGGGTGTTGTGATAACAACACCTCTGCCTATCCCTTCGGGGAATACAGGCGTGAGCATATGTATGTATGTAATTACTAGACAAAAGACTGGCGTATAAGGTCTGAGAAGTTTTAGAACAATTTGCTTCAAAATACCGTAAAGTAGACGTGGTCTTAAGAATTTCGGGAAGTTCCCGTGAGTGCATCGATTTTGTATTACAGATTTATTATAGTGTTGCCGTATTAAGAATATAATTTTCCATTATTTAAGGAAAATTATTTTAATTTAGTTGGAAATTTAAAAGATCGGGAGATAGGATTGCAACTTTTTCAACGCTGCAAATGAGACTCTTTCATGTCTTCACTTTAAGCACGTTAAGTATGTCTGAAGGCCTTGACAATGTAAAATTCTCCTCGCACTTGCCCTAATCGAAGCAATGACAAATCAGGCATGTGACATATGTCATTCTTATGTCACTTTGTTTAGGCGCCTACTGCCTCTTTGGTTGTATAAAATGTCATATATTCGAACAAACAATCATTATGAAGAATTACTTTTACGTAAATATTGTATTTTATCACTGGCTACTTTAGAGATAACGCATATACACACATACATACATATGTATGGTCTACTCTTGTTTACAGAACACTCACTGTCTTGATTGTATGTTATCAAACGACCTCGATGAAACGTCAATTAAAAACGATCAAATCTCATTATTCACGTCGCTTGCACTTTTAATACAAGTTGACTTTGACTCGTCTCTCATTGAACTAGCAATGTACATGATATTACAGAATACGTAACAAAATCTTTATAATGACTGCAAAAGGTCGACATAAACACGGCCAGCGGTTTTAAACCGGTTGGGATTCACACGATCTCTTGTAAAAAATTCGTATTTGCGGTTAATATAGGTATTAATGTGTAATTTGAAGTTGTGTTGTGAGAACGTATAGTGTTTCAAGTGTTATAACTAGTATTATTTGAGAATTTGGAAGCTTCTTACCTTAATCTATCTAAAACATTGCAACAACTAAGCTTGGTGAGTAAGTACCTATCAACATCATCTTCCTGCTCTTTTCCCATGTTATTTGTGGTCAGCGCAATGTGTTCTTCTCTTCCATTTCTCTCTATCAGCCGTCATATCTGTATTCACTCCTATTTTAGACATATCATCTTTCACACAATCCATCCATCGTTTCTTAAGTACCTATATCATAACAAAAACGTAACGTCTGACAATTAACAAAGAGCGTTTGAAGTTAGATTATTCTTTTTACAACAACTCAATGATCAGAGGCCCAACTAGTGTTGCCAGATCTAAATATTTGGATTACATTTCAAAATGTCGGGATTTTGTGGTTTATGTCTGGTGAAATGAAAATGTATGATTAAAAAATTTTAGATTTAAAAAAGGATTAGAATAAAATACACATTATTGTTTTTACGGATTCTTTTCCACAAGGATTTGGGATTGCCCTTTGGGTTATCGAGGAAAAATCGAAAACGTGAACAATTTTCATCTGAATGTGCATATTTGTCGGGAGTCACACTGGGCATCACAAGAAATGTCAGGAGAATCCAGACGATCCTCGAAGATCTGGCAACGCTAGGCCCAACCACGACCTGTAGGCTTACTCTCGACACTCGATCGTAAACGGAATTGGAAATTGGGATCGAGAACTTGTCATTGGCACTCTCGACAGCTACACTAGCGCACGATTGTATTCGGATTTTACGGAAATTTTCGGAACTAAATGAAATCCACTTCGCTCGAACGATGCACTTTTTCGGTACTCTTGACTACGGTACTTGACGGTACTTTCGGAATCTCACATTGACAGATCGAGCTTGAATTCGAGTTTGCGATCCAAATATTACAATTACAAAAAGGCAACTTTTTTGGGTTCGAGTTTGTGTATTTTGACTGATTTATGAAGTTTTTTCTGTGAATAAAGGCACAATTAATTCTTATTACTACACAATGTATAATTCTTTGTCAAAATGAAATTTAATTAAAGATTTTACGAGTTATTAAGTATTTTATAGATTTGGTAGGATATGTTTTGATTTGTATGGCAACCCCATGGCAGTCAGTGTACTCGAACATGCACTCGATTCTAATCTCAATCTCGATTCCGTTCAAGAGTGCCAACTTTCTGGACATTTGAATTGAAACTGAACCGGATTGGAATTGGATCAAGATTGGGATGGGTTTCAAGAGTAAGCCTACTGCTATTGCAATGATAGTTCGTGTGCGACAGTGCCTGATGTATACACGTCATATCATACATCTGGCTCATAATATGAGTCAAACTATAATGGTCATAAGAGGTCATGGTCCCTACCAGTTTCCTTGATTATATGATGTGTTGATTGTCCCTAAGTGACATTTGGGGACTTGAGCTTTTGCTTTGATCAAATGCTAGTAACTTCGCTTATCGGGTCGATTTGACTTTTGAACTTTGACTAGACTGGGCGTAGTTTACTGAAGTTTGTAAAGCAATTTAGACTACCAATGTGGCCGCCAGGCTTCGTAATTGAATAAAACAACAAGCGACCGCATAATGAGAACTTTAACTTTGGATAATCCTTGGGTTTTTATTGTTAAAGTATAGGTATTTGCGTGCTTTACGCTGAAGAAAAACATCGTGAGGAAACCTGTCATATACAGGTTTTTCTGTGATGTAATTCAAAAGCGTATGTATAGTGCCTGAGGCGGCGATAGACTCAAAATCTATAACGTTGGTACTTAATCATTTTCGGTAAAAAGTGGGTGTTGTTATTCCATTTCTATTAATCGGGCACTAACCCACACTCCGGACTGCTACTGGAAAATTACAGATGGAAAAAAGCAATAACACTGCCTCGTTGGTCTAGCCTCTAATCGTCGCAGGACTATTGCGAAACATGGGTCTTAGGTTCGATCATTATTTGATTAGCCTAACTAAAACTTTAAAAATATAATCTAATAACTAAAAACCTTAAAAAATATAATCTTATAACTAAAATATATTATTAAAAGGAGTCCCTGTAGGCAAGGTTCCGAAGATACTGGCAGCATTCCCCCTTTGGATGGCAAGACTAATTCTTTGACCGAGGTAGCTGCCAGCTCTTCGGTCTCCTGTGATGCCGACTAACCTTTTAGTCATGTTTTTATTTTTTTTTTCTTTATTAAGAAAAATGAATTGTTAAAAGATTATATTTTTAGGGTTTTTTGTTATGCTATGAGTATCTCAATTCTTTAGAGTCTTGATGTCATGATAATAAAAATGTCACTTTGATTAGCCTATAACGAAGTGCAAATCTTCAGAATGACATGATTGTTGACAGAGATACGAATGTTACCGTCAAGGGGTCTACTATTGTAATTTAACAAAGTCTAAAGATTTATTAAAGTTAGCTTAGAATATGTAAACGTCAAAGAATTTTCCAGCAGACGACATTCGTTGGTAATTTTGGAACGAATAAGAACCGTGGAATTTCTTGGGTTGGAATTTGGGGGGGGTCGGACAAATCACGTGACCCATGACATCAGTTTGGATCGTGTGTTGATCCTACAATGTACGGAATAATGTACAATGTTTGGGAATGATGTTAGGAATGCGATGATCATGTCGGGGTCGGGACTTTGAATTAATCCATTATTTTGAAATATACACTATTACGATCCCTCTAACTACTTCGAAATCTAAGCTCAAAATTGTAATATTTTTGGTTACTTGTTTAGGAAACCATTAGGTATTTAGACGACCATTTAAAATGTTATGGACAATATGCTTCGCTGCAACAGTTTTGTGTATTCTGTGGAAAATGTTGGCGATACTGGCAGATGATGAGAACCAACTTGATCAGTTGCCTGGCCCTCCCAAGAGACCTGGCTTTGGTAATGCCTTGGAGTACTTAGGCGTCACTCCACGTAAGTGTTAAATCATAGCAGAGCTCCCCAGTAAGTTTTTCCTATGGGTTCTTCAGGAAGGGTTAAAAGAGATTTGCGCTTGCATGTATTAGTGATACCCACATCTATGCATACCTATCATAAAATATTTTCTAAAGTGTACTTATTTATTATTTGTATAAATAAATTGTTTCACTCTAAAGTGTACTTACTTTTAGTATTTTACTTTCACATGAAATAAATAATAATAAATGTACAGAGTTGGCAACGCGCTAGTAATGCCCAAGGTGTTGCAGTAGTCACACAATTTTCTAAGAACATAGCTCTTGTTTTCTTGACAAATTTATCAGGAGTTGCAACTAACTGAAAATAAGTATTATGTTTCGAACAAGTTCGTATTGAGTTCGTGAACTCTTTTAGAGCCAAACGGCTAACATTGAGATACTTGTACCCCGTGGGCGCTTCCTTTGAAATAAGACTTTAAATTTTCTTCACAGGACGGAGGTTGGACGGATTATCAGGCGGCATACTAATAAACAATATTAATTTGTAGGGTCAATGTTCGTGAAACTCCGTCAGTTCAGTAAACAATACGGCGATCGTTACGTTGTGAGAATCATTAGTAGAAGGATTCTAAACATTAACAGCCCCAAAGATGTTGAGGTGAGAGCACTTAATCGTTATTTATTATAGTTTAATTTTATCACCCTTCTGTCCTTAACCCATGTTATTTGTAGACGGCGCAATGTGGTTTTCTAGTCTAATTCTCCCTGAAGCCATACAATTCACTCTTATAAAAAAAAAACATGGCTACTTCGTGGTACCCAGTACAATATGTATTAAAAAGAAAACTTATCCATTGTCGTTTTTTATCGGATGCCAATTTCGCTAACGTTCTTTGTATATAACATATCGTCAATCGTCTTTCACTCGTCCAATATACGATATACCTTTTCAGATAGTATTGGGACATTCCAAGAATATAAAAAAAAGTAAGCCTTATACATTTCTGGAGCCGTGGTTTGGATCAGGCTTGTTGCTAAGTTCAGGTGAGGTTAACATGATACGTTTAATCTATACTAATATCATAAAGAGGAAAGATTTGTATGTTTGTATTGAACAGGATTCGAAACTACTGGACCGATTAGAAAAATTCTTTCAGCAATGGATAGCTACATTATCAGCGAGTAACACAGAATATATTTTATCCCCGTACTCCCACGGGAACGAGAACTACGCGGGGAAACAGCATGACGTCCGCTAGTATTTAATATTTTTCCTCTTTTATTCTAATAAACGTGGCGACAGAGTGCGCAATTCATCCAAAGATTAAGGTTGTTCTAATTGTTTTTGTGATATGGAATTATAAAGGGATGCATATGGATTTATATTGGTTTTTCTAATGATTATCTGTTCTTAAAAGAGGCTACAGCGAAAAATCATCCTTTTTTTGTACGTGTTTAGGTACCAAATGGTACCAACGTCGCAAGATCCTGACTCCGACCTTCCACTTCAACATCCTGAAGAACTTCACGTTGGTCATGGAGGAGAAGTGCCGGTATTTGGTCACCGACCTGAAGAGACACAAGGAAATCGAAGTCGATTTGATACCTACTATCAGTGATTATACCCTTAACACTATTTGTGGTTAGTATGCTTTGGAATAAGTCACAATAGTCACCAATATATTGTGGGGAAAGAGAGTGATCATGCTCATCCCTAAAGAAGGGAATATCTTCCAGTCAGGCGGTTGTCTGGGGAAATGCGGCTCCAACTGTTCTAGTTGGAAACGTATATGAGCTCGTAAACTCTTATTGCGTGACTAGAGTGTAGACTTCAGTTTAGGCATGGCCTGCGGAACCCATTATGTTGTTTTTAGTAAAAGTAGTTACTCCTTGTAAAATTATCTATATATCTGTGAAAGTCCCGATAAAAGCGGTCAAGCCGTTTCGGAGATTAGCCGGAACAAACATGTATCCAGACAGAGGAAAAAAAAATTGGTTTTTCAATTCCAGTACCGTGTATACTTTCATATGCATTTAGTGACAAGCTGATATTTTGGAATTACAGACAGACACTTCAATTGTATTTATCTGTATAGATAGATTTAGGTTCTAGTGTATTTGTACTCAAGCTATGTAGCGTGCGGAGAATCATATATTTTTAACAAATCTTCTGTCATCAAAGGTGAAAATTTATTTTTTATTAGCCGATAAAGCCAAATAGATCCATTCAAGAACATATTCAAGAAAATAAATTCAAAGTATTTTTTAGCTTTCTGGTGGCTGAAGACGATTTACCACAATACCTATAAAGGTTTACGAAATTTCTTTACCGTTAATAAATAAAACACTACGGCCCAAATTTGGATGAAAGTTTAATCTTCTTGTTAGACGTAATAGCGAAAAAAGTCACATTGAATATGCGAACGAAATTAGTCCTCGTTATCCTTTGACGTGCAAATGATATTCGATCACAAAGTACTATATAGGACAAAAGACTTTCATAGCCAACTGTACCTACAGACTATAGCTCCAAAATACCCATTACAAAGCACTTCCAATGCGCGATATGATCTCGCATGAAATATTTATGGAATGGCCTAAAAAGAAAATCACAAACCTAAATATTAAAAGATTATATCACCATACATATGCTCACGTCTGTATTCAGAGTAGGCAGAGGTGTTGTTATCACAACACCCACTTTTCACCGAATTTGATTAAGTGCCAACGTGACAGATGGTGAGTCTATCGCCGTCTCAGGCACTATACATACGTCTTTGAATTACTTCTCAGAAATATGCAGGTTTCCTCACGATGTTTTCCTTCACCGTAAAGCACGTGGTGTGAAATCACTGTACATAAGTTTTTTTTTTAGAATGTCTCATTGGTACAGGCCCCGCTGGGATTCGAACTTGCGGCGCTTGCGTAGCAGGCGACTGCTCTAACCCCGAGGCCACCACGGCTCTTTATTATATCACCATCTATGGTATTATATACAACTAAAAGGGCAGATATATTTTGGCTGTCGTCTGTCTGTCTGTTTCGTCTGATTTGTGGAACGGTTATAAGGAGTAACTAAGGCAATCTTTTATATTGGATTTTTTTATTACTAATTGACATAGTTTTTATTGTTAATCCTACGCGGGTAAAACCGCGAGGCATAACTGGCTTATGTCTATAATTTCGTTTTTAGAAACAGCAATGGGCACACAGCTGGATCTAGACAAGTCATCAAATGCCAAAGACTATAAAAACAGCATCAATGAAATGGGCAGTCTACTTTTGAGTCGCCTTACCAGAATCTGGCTTCACAATGAATACCTATTTAGAATTTTCCCGGTCGGCAGAAAGTTCCAGAAGTATCTAGACATAGTCCTTGCGTTTACTGATGGCGTGATAGCAGAAAGGCGGCAGAAGAGAACGCAAAAGGACAAGATAGAGATCTCGAAAGCATTCGGAGACGACCGTGATGATGAAATAGGGACGAAGAAAAGGTTGGCTATGCTTGACTTGCTGCTTGAGGCACAGGATAACGGCGCCATTGACTTAGTTGGCATCAGGGATGAAGTTAGCACGTTTATGTTTGAGGTGAGATTCATTAAGATAAACATGCTTTTTTATCTATTGTGTGCAAAGGGCGCAAAAACACAGGTTTTTTTGAAAAAGGAACTGTAGTGGATGAGGTTGAGTCCATCGCCGTCTCAGGCACTATACATACGTCTTTGAATTACTTCTCAGACATATGCAGGTTTCCTCACGATGTTTTCCTTCGTGGTGTGAAATAACTGTACATAAGTTTTTTAGAAAAACTAATTAGTACAGGCCCCGCTGGGATTCGAACTTGCGTCGCTTGCGTAGCAGGCGACTGCTCAAATCTCAAGGCCACCACGCCTTGTAGGAATATAATGTTCGAACCCTTAAATAAATGTCTCACCGGTGGTCCGGACATTATCAAACAGAGACATCTAGTCCCAAATGAGTCAATGTCTTCCTCGTCGCGTGCAGTGAATCTGCGTCACATAGCGTAGCATTCGGGTAAACTAACCTTTAGACCAACGGTGTCGTTATAATTTATGTAATTTGCCTTCCAGGGTCACGACACCACAGCGGTGGCACTCACGTATTGTTTGATGCTGTTAGCAGATCACGAGGATGTCCAGGTCGGGATATGTTCTTCAAACTTGTAGCTTATTCTTAAAATGGTTCGGAACAACATGGGATTCGACCCTGAACCTCTTGCAGACTGTGCTACTGCTTAGCAAAATGACTCGTGTCTCTATTCTATTTCATGTTGGAGTTTTTCCTTGTTCTCTAACTTTTGCGTGTTTTATATTATTACTAGCTTTGACCCACGGTTTCACCCGCGTAGATTTACATTTATATAATATTAATATTACGATACACATTTAACGTAGTTTCTTTCTTCACACGATTTAATATTTTTTATGAACATAATAGCGGTTATTGTGACTAAACTATAATAGTTAGATATATGCTCTCGTGGACTTTTTTGTAGATCTTAATAAGACCTAAAAAACCCTAGTACATCATTTTGTTCAATTGTCAAAAGTTTTTGGAGTGTACGCATAAATAGGTTTTCTATTTTACACCATGGGTTACAAAATCGCAATTTTCTTACGGATACCAATTTTTTTTTAAATAAAGTATAGCTTTTTTCCTCGATAATTGGACTACCCAATACTGAGAAGATTTTTAGAAATCTGACCAATAATAGTTCCTGAGATTAGCGTGTTCAAAAAAACAAACAAACTCTGCAGCTTTATAGTGTAGATGAGTTTCGTTTCGCGAGGTTCAAATCCCTGGTCGTGTTCATATTTTTATGGATCATTTTAGGAATCTGGAAACATAAGTACGCATAAAATTAAATCTATAATATAGTAATCTAGAGTTTATTCAACACCAAATTGTTATTTTGTTAGAATCAAGTATATGAGGAGTGCCAGCGTATATTCGGTGACTCGGATCGCACCCCGACTATGGCCGACTTCTCCGAGATGAAGTATTTGGAGGCTGTGATCAAGGAGACCCTTAGGATATACCCTAGTGTACCCTTCATTGCCAGGGAGATCACTGAGGATTTCATGCTGGGTAAGTTATCGGATACGAGAGGTCTTAGAGAGGTAGTGTTTAATCGTATGTGTACTAGATGGCGCCACTTGTAAATTACACCGCGCTATTGTTGCTTTTTTTTATGCATGTAAATACTCTCCTATCATATGACAGCCGTCGATGCTTCAACAATCGGAGTCGATCAAATTTAACATCGTCGACTCGCTCTAGTGATGAAACAATCGAGAGGTTCTCCGATTTTTTCGAATGCTCCGAGTCGCGCCGAATCTAACCGAATGAAACCTTTTCAATATACGTCAATTGTACAGTAAGATAAGTGCTCTCTTTCATTCTAAGTGTTATACTTATTCGTTTTCTCGGCACAGTGGAATCTGACTTTAAGTACTAAGCATTATTTTTCATTATGCCTTATCACTGCCCCTAAGTACTGATATACCACCTTGTTACAAAACATAGCCTAAACCAATCTATGGCTAAAAATTTGCACCATCCCTTTTCGTTTAACGGATTTCAAAAGGGATGGACATAGTCTGTCGCAGTTTGTTCTAGACTTGGTTTAAACCATGTTTTGTATCTTTTGGCGCATGTCATTTACAGTAAGTAAAACAAGACTTTATTTAACGTTGGTTTTCGTATAGATAGACTAGCGGTCCCCCCAGACGTTGTCCTGCATACCGACTGCAGAGCCATCAGCCGAACTGATTTGCATACAAAAAAAAACATCCAAATCGGTCCAGCCGTTTTGGAGGAGTTCAGTGACATACACACGTATAGTAAAATTATTTTCCAATATTATAAAGAGAAAATATTTTAGATCGAATGAAAATAGTGTGATAAGAGACAGTTGCAAGTTGAAGAATGATGTGGTGACCAGAATTGAAAAAAGTATGTTGAGATCGAAAGGATGAGTGAAAGGCGATTAACGAAAGAAACTTATAGAGCGAATGTGACCGGAAGTGTCGGTAGAGGGTGTCCAAAGAAGAACTACTATGACCAAATTAATAGTATTTTTCAGAAAGGTCAAATTCGGAGCACTCGTGACCGAAGAAAGTGTATGGAAAGATGCATGAACGTGGATGACGCGAAAGAAGTATGTAAGGATCGTAGCATGTGGCAAACGGTGGTCTCTGCCTACCCCCGTGGGATACAGGCACGAGCATATGTATGTATATATGTAGGAAGGATAAGTATGTTTGTAACGAATTGGCTCAAAAAGTATTGAACCGATTTAAAAATTCTTTCACAATTTGAATGCTACATTATCACTGATTACGTTATATTTTATCCCCGTACCCCGACGGGAATGGTAACTACGCGAAACCGTGTGATGTCCGCTAGTATATTATATGTATGAAGATGGTGGCGTTGCTTAATAAAACAGTCTTGTGTCTTGTGATTACGGCTTCTTTACTTATTACAAAAAAAGGCTGTAAGTATATATATTACGAAACTAATTAGCCAGTTTGAAGCCTCATTTTAGCTCTGTTCCACCCTCTCAAGACAAATATTTAATTAGCACCGGAGAATTGTGCTCCAATTATTAATCACAAAATTATAACTTTTTAACTATTAGTCAAATTCACGAATCGTGAATGAACTTCAGAGAAGGAACTAGCTGGTAGCTTCTCTGGCTCTGGGAGTTCTTAAGGTCACTTTTTCTGCCATCTGTAGTTACTAGTGTTTGTCTGACAATTTAAAGTGAACTTTATCACTTAGTGACAGGATTTCTATTGTTAATCCACTATGATTGACGTTAAAAGACCTCGCCTTAAGACGATGGATTCATAACTACACGTGTATTTTTTATATATTAGATTGTTTTTGCGTGAGACACATATTTACATTCTAAAATCTTAAAAATGGTTAAGATAAATAGGAACACGAAGCGGGACTAGAAGTTTTGATACAACAACCAACAGATGGTGCAAGACGGGCCTTAAACCGCAAAACAAGGGAAAGAAAAATTGGACGCATGAGGTTGGATAACGTGTAGTTCAGTTGGTAGAGTAACGGCACAGTTTGCACATTTTGAAGATTTTTGAATTCAAATCCCGAGGCCACCACGGCTCCCAAATGCTAAAAATGTTTAATAGAAGCTATTATTCTTCAACCATTAATATATTAATCTTAAACTGCCTCGAGCTTAATAACTTAAATGTACTCAAAGGTGATAAGCCTAGGAATTTTGGTTACGACAAGTCTTTGATTTTGAGGGCAGACAATTTGTCATTAATGTTAATATTTATACCTGTTATCGAATTTGATTTTTGTATGATGATTTATATTGTTTCAATGAAATGTACATGATGCCTGGCTGAGTTTCTTGCGGGTTCTGCTCAGAAGACTAGTTTCCGAACCGGTGGTAGATTCTCGACATTCATAAGTGCCTTACCAGGGTCTAAACTGAATAAATATTTTTTATTTTCAGACATCGTCTACTGTTGTGATCAGGGTCTTATACACTTCACACTTTTAGATATTTACACTTCATATATATATACAGTTGGAAGTTGGCAGTTGGAGACAAAAGAGTTCTACCATTTTTTTTTGACAAGGGGGAAATCTTCAAAAGGTCCCCGACCGCCCTGAGAGAGGCAGATCGGGGCATGTGGGAATTTTACCTCACTAAAACCCCCCCGGTGGCCATCCTTAGTGCTCAGGGGGGACTCCGGGTACTCTGATAGAACGCACCGGTGTCCCCCCACACTTTGCCGGGGCACATCCCCGGGGCAGCTGTATCGCCGCCCCTGGAGAACTCGCTGTGCTAGTCAGCGCGAGCCACATCGCGCTGCCACCTTCCCGGGCCCGCGCCGGTGGTCAAAGCTCCCAACCCGACCACCGCCAGCAGGCCCTCCGGCCCCCTTTTAGTCGCCTCTTACGACAGGCAGGAGATACCATAGCCATATTCTTAGACCCTGGCTATTGGGTGGAAAAGAGTACTACCAAAGCTAACACAGCACCTCCACAGCCCTCCCCCCAAAACTGCCGACAGACAGCAGAAACCCAGTATTTGACTACGATCTTTTGTAAGTAGTCGAGGCGCTTGACTGCTGCAGGGAAAATCATATAACTTTGCTCACTCAAGAACTCGTGTTCCAAAAGTAAAGTATAATTAAATGTATTTTTTTAAGATGACCTGCTGGTAAAGAAGGGTACAGAAGTGGCGGTACATATCTATGACCTTCATCACAGGGCAGACTTGTACCCCGAGCCTGAGGAGTTCAGACCTGACCGCTTCTTGGGAGAGCTAAGGCATCCATACGCGTTTGTGCCGTTCAGCGCTGGACCCAGAAATTGTATTGGTGAGGTTCTTTACTAAGAATATTTTGAAGATTAACTAGCTCTATCTATACAGATAAATAAGATTAAAAATTCTTTTTGCAATTCCGAAATAACAGCTTTTCACTCAATGCATATGAAAGTATAATTATACGGTAAAAAGTATATAACTTAAAAAAAACTCCATCTTTCTGTCTGTTTGTTCTGGGCAATCTCTGAATCGGCTGTACCGATTTTATCGGGAATTTCACTGACAGACAGACTCACAGACTGAGAAAAATATAATAAATCCTTTTCTATGTAATTACTGTCATATGCATTTACTGAAAACTATTAATTTGAATACATAATACTTGTGTATTTATATGAGTTTCTTCTCGGTTCTTCTCAGAAGACTAGTATCCGAACCGGTGGTAAATACTTCGACATTCACAAGTGCCTTACCGGGGTCTAGCTGGATAATTAACAATTCTCACGCTTCCAAGTAAACTACTGCGCATTCAAGGTCATAACTTGAGACGTCACTTGAAAATATTATGCTATGCCCTGCGGTTTCACCCGCGTAGATTTAATTCCTTACCTGCGGAACCCTATTTTTTTTAAATAAAAGTAGCCTAAGTAACAGACAGACAGATAGAGATTTTTTTTAAGTCAGTATCGTATATTCTTTCATGTACAGTAGTAAAAAGCGGTTATTTTGGAATTATAAATAGTCAATTCAATTTTATTCATCTGTGCCTGTAGATGTATAGATAAGTACCTCTAGTCATCGCTTTATTGTTGGTTGTCGACTCTATTATTGGTTTTAATGTATGTAAATATCATACCTTTGAACGAGCAATTCTTTAATATATATATATATATATATATATATATATATATATATTGTATGTACAAACTGAATCTCGGTAACCGGCTCCAACAATTTTAATTTCAGGAGCAAAAAATGCTCCTAGCTAGGTTGAATTTTTTGGAAAACATCAGTTTTCAGGCATTGAAAAATATAATTACAATACGACACTAAATTTCGCCGACATTTATACTATAGCTCAGAGTGAGGCCGTCAGGTTACGGGGCGATAACGAATTTAGAGTACCCCGGTTTGAGTCTGACGTGTATAGGTTCGATTTTTAGTTTTTTTTTTCATTGTTTAGTTTTAGTGAGAAAAAGAAACAGGGTCCTATTACATTATTAAGTGGAAAATAAAGATATATTGCTATTGTGTCAAAGCAAATATGCCCCTGCCATGACCATTTATTAGAAATTCGATATGCACTAGATACGAATTTTTCGTCGAATAACATTCAAAAACAATGTTTTTGCTTTGTGATAAAATATTCAATAGAATATTTTGATTTGGTTTCAACGAATTGTTGTGTATCAATAAAAAGTCGACGTTAGCTTGGTTTTTTGACAAACATATTTCGTTACCGAGAATTGTATCTTAAAAAGAAAAAAAATACCCCCTCGGTGTGAAGGTAATCCTGATAAAAGTTGCAAGTATTTGCTGAGGCAAATTATGAAAATTGGACGTAGTATGTCTGCCTAAGTAAATTTATTTATAACTTGTGAATAACTTATTTATAAGAGCCTGGATCTCTTTGAAGCTATCTGTTCAATATGCAGTCATTTGAGAAGCAAATGAATGTAAATAAAATCTAAATGTTTGTTTAACGCTAATTCGCTTCTCATGGCTTAACCTCCTTTTACCAAACGTTCCCTTTTTACGCGAAGGTATCTCAAAGTAAGATCTCAGATCCTACCATGAGCTTGTATTGCCATGATAGACTCATATTATGAGACAGATGTACATATTACGTGTACATCTGTCTCTGTCTCGCAGCAGATCTTATCAATAAATAAATATGCTATTGCCATCCCAGAATAGTCCTCGAAGGGGTAAACAGAGTTGTTATAACAACAACTCCCACATTTCACCGAAGATTATTAAGTGCCATCGTGATAGAGGTGAGTCCATCGCCGTCTCAGGCTCTATATATACGTCTTTGTATTACTTCTCAGGTTTTTGCAGGTTTCCTTACGATGTTTTCCTTCACCGTAAAGCTCGTGAAATTACTGCACCGTTGGGACTATCTGGAACCCCACGGCTACCACGGCAGAACAATCATTGCAATAAAATAGTTGGGCTCTGTACTATCATATCTATATTCTTACTAGTCTAGTGTAGTCTCTCCAAACCCCCTAAGTACACAACATGCTTAAGCTTGGCTTAAGCCAAGACTATGCTAATCTCTGACTAAAACTATTTCGATCCCTTTTAAAATCCAGAACCTGGTTGACCAAGCTATGCTCGGTTTCTTTTTCTCAAAAAACTTGACGTTTTCACATAGAACAGTTGAAAAAACAAGGGAAAAAAAGAAAATATCCAACCGGTGAACATCAGTCTCGACCGCAGGTACTCTAGTTTCGTTATCGCCGTACTTTTATCGTTGTCGAAATTTACATTAATATTGTA
The DNA here is from genome assembly GCA_929442735.1 of Watsonalla binaria. Classification (NCBI taxonomy): domain Eukaryota; kingdom Metazoa; phylum Arthropoda; class Insecta; order Lepidoptera; family Drepanidae; genus Watsonalla; species Watsonalla binaria. The sequence goes on from OV838932.1 coordinate 9,886,071, forward strand.
CTGACATTTTATGAGTTTTTCAGTGCCTGAAAACATGATCAAAATGATGTTTTCTAAAATACAAACCTAGCTAGATCAATTTATTGCCCCCGAAACCCACTACATACAAAATTTCATGAAACATACGAACATGAAAATCGTTGGAGCCGTTTCCTAGATCCAGATTATATATCTAATAATAATAATAATGACCTCCTACCGAATTTCGGCTTTCGGCGGCTAATCTCAACGAGGATCAGCCATGTGCGCAGGAGATATTATACACAAGTGTGTGCGCGAACACAGGTGCACTCTTTATTCCCTCACTCTCATAGTCCGATGGGAGGCAATCCGACACGACCGGAGAGAGATCAGGCGTAGGACCAACGGCTTAACGTGCTTTCCGAGGCACGGGGGTGGAAACACCGCCCAACTTCCAAACTCCGGGCATTTTATTGTCAATTTCTTGACAGATAAACCCAATACAAATTTTTGACCCGACCCGGGAATCGAACCCGGGACCTCGTGATCGGCAGGCGAACGTACTAACCACTAGACCAACGAGGCAGTTAATATACAATATACAACAAATATATCTAATATACATGGTATATACAAGAATTGTTCGTTTAAAGGTATAAGATGTCACAAAAAGAGAAGAAACTATTATTCCAGGCTGTTGTTATAAATGAGAATTTGGTACTTAGTTAAGTTATTCTTCCAAACGCTAATTATGTGTTTACCAAACTGTTCATTTATTATAAACAAAAAACAAAATTTACCAAACGTAAACCATATTTCATGAATAATTAATTAAGAATCTTATTCATGAAATATCGTCTCAATTATCATTCTTTATGATATTGTAAAGAGAGTGTTGTGGATAAATGTTAAATGTAATGTGGGTAGAAAAAAATAATAAAATTCATTCGTTCATTTACACATAACAGAGAGTCCTAACATTTATTTTGGTGTTCAAAGGTTTATTTTGTTTAAGCCCTTTGCAAACTTGGCTCGTGTTACGCTCAATGAGTTTTTGTTCAGATTTAATATTGATATCTAGCGGACTACACGCGGTTAAACCCGCGTAGTTCCCGTTCCCGTGGGAGAACGGGCACTACGCTATATTTTTTTAAATCGGTCCAGTACTTTTTGAGCCAATTCGTTACAAACATACATACAAACCTTTCCTCTTTATAATATTAGTGTAGAAAACAGAATCTCTTCCATGAATCTTATTTGTATAAAATCAACAACGTCATTTCCAAGACTTGTTTACTCTTGTAGATGTTTGAGCGAGTGGATTTATTTCAGGTCAGCGGTTCGCCATGTTGGAAATGAAGTGTGTTTTGAGCGCAATCAGCAGGAACTTCAAGTTGGTTCCCATCGCGAAGGGATACAGACCTACCCTCATTGCTGATATGCTGCTGCGGCCTGCTGAGCCGATTTTAGTGAAGTTTGTTGTGCGATAGTATTTAATTCGCGAACCCTAAATGTTTTTTTTTATTAAAAGTAGTCTAAGTGACTCTTTATACTGCCTATCTACCAGCAAAAGTCCCGTTAAAATCGATCCAGCCGTTCCGGAGATTACCCGGAACAAACAGACAGACAGAGAAACATTTATTTTATGTCAGTACCTACCGTATATAAGTACTTTTATATGCATTTAGTGAAAAGCTGATATTATAGAATTGCAAACAAAGTCTTGAATAGATAAGATAAACATAGAACATATATATCTTAAAACTGAATTGTTAAGTATTTAAAAATATCTAAGCGAACAGACGGCACGACACCATTTTATACTATAAGTTTTGAAATAGTTATCAAGTAACATTAAACGGAATACCTCCAGAAATTGGGTTTTAGCAACTTGTAGGTAATTAATTGGTTAAAGTGAAAGACGTGAATGGGATCAGGTGAGTAAATATACTCAAATGTATTATGTACGGTATTTACATCATCGAGCAGAATAATGGAAGGGAACAAGAGAAGGCTTTGTATCACGCTGGAGGCAGAAAGAAAATATAATCCCAATCGGATAAACTAATGGGAGAGAAAAAATACTTATGTACAGTGACTTCACACCACGTGCTTTACGGTGGAGGAAAACATCGTGAGGAAACCTGCATATGTCTGAGAAGTATTTCAACTCCCCCCTCTATGTAGGACTGGCGACTTTGCTCACCAGGAACACATTATATTCATTACACACGTAGAATTATTTGGCTGCGATCTTTTGTAGGTAGGTTTGGCAGTCCTCAGGCGCAATTTCGAACGGGAAATTCTGTTATACTCCACGGTCATGCTTTTTCGTTTGTTATACACACTTGTGCTCACGACTGTTCTCCAAAGAGGTAGGCAGAGATGTACATAAAAGACATCCATATTATATTTAAGTTCCATGTAATAGAGACGAGCCCATTGTGATATGAAAACATATCCAAAAATTAATAAAGTAGGTACCATAGGCAGTTTTTCCAAGTAGGGAAAGCTAGATTAGCTAAATTACGGTAGAATACATACATACATAAGCTCACGCCTGTATTCCCCGAAGGGGTAGGCAGAGGTGTTGTAATCACAACACACACTTATCACCGAAGATGATTAAGTGCCAACGTGACAGATGGCGAGTCCATCGCCGTCTCAGACACTTTACATACGTCATTGAATTTCTTCTCAGAAATGGTTCTAAGGTTTCCTTACGATGTTTTCCTTCACCGTAAAGCACGTGGTGTGAAATCACTGTACATAAGTGTTTTAGAAAAACTCATTGGTACAGGCCCCGCTGGGATTCGAATTTGCGTCGCTTGTGTCCGAGGCCACCACGGCTCCCTTAATTAATAATATAAAACACGCAAAAGTTAGGGAACAACTCCAAACATGAAATAGAATAGAGACACGAGTAATTTGGCAAAGCAGCATCACAGTCTACACTCACCACGGCTTTTATTGTAATATGATATATTACAATAAAATTAATAGTATTTTTCAGAAAGGTCAAATTAGGAGCACTCGTAACCGAAGAAAGTGTATGAAGAGATGCATGAATGTGGATGAAGCGAAAGAAGTATGTAAGGATCGTAGCATGTGGCAAACAGTGGTCTCTGCCTACCCCCATGGGATACAGGCGTGAGCATATGTATGTATGTATGTATGATATATTATATTATAAATGTGAATGTATTCTTGAAAATGGTAAAGAACAATACGAACACGAAGTGGGACTCCAACCTACGACCTCTGCAAACCGAGCAGTTGCTCTGTCAACTGGGCTATTCGTGATCCTACCTCATGCGTCGAATTTTTCCTTCCCTTGTTTTGCGGTTTTAGGAGAAGCCTAGCGCCATCTGTTGGTTGGTGTATCCAAACTCAATTGATCTAAAGTTACATTTATATACATATCAAATGAGAATTTAAGTTTGTTTGTTGCGCTTTACGCGATAACTATTGAACCGATCATCATGAATCTTTGTACACATATTCTTAGAGGTATTAGAAGTAACATAGATTACTTAATATGCGAAGCCGCTGGTAAAATCTAGTATAATTTTTTTTTTATTACTTATATATATTGTTATTTTTCTAGTCCTTTTCTATGAAATAGTATTGAATATAAACGTTTGTATATGGCGTACAATTTAGAAAAAAAAATTATTGTAAGTAAATTGAAGTTTATTCCTTGCTTTTTAAAAATATACCCAAAAATAAAGCCTTAGTCAGGACAACCCTAAATTTTGATGTGTCAATTCGTCCCCTGTTCCATATAAAGTACTAGGGCGTCAGAAGTTTAAAGCGGTAGCAATGCTTCTCGATTAAATGTCCGTATCATAATGTAAACATTATACCACGAGACGAGTGGGACCTTAACATATATTACTAACTAGCTGTGCCCTGCGGTTTCACCCGCGTAGATTTAACTTCATGGGTACCCGCGCAACCCTATTTTGTTAAAATAAAAGTAATCTTAGTTACACCTTGTAAAATTTGCTAGCTAACAGCCAAAGTCCCGTTAAAATCCGTTTGGGAGATTAGCCGGAACAAACAGACAGACAGAGATTTTTTTAAATTGTCAGTACCCACTGTATATACGCTTATAATAATATGCATTTAGTGAATAGCTGTTATTTTGGAACTACAAACAAACACTTAAATTTTACTTATCTCTATAGATTGACTTTACTTCTCCCAGGGGATCATTGGGCACCTATACAGGGTCTACAACTTCTATTCTAAGGTACGAATATTGGGAGCCCAGTGAGTTTTAACCCCTCATAAAAACAGTCTCAAATTTAAAATGCCAGCCAATACACCGCAACGGTTATGTAGTTTGTATGAAGACTTCTTTACACTTACATGGAATTAGATTTCCCAATGGGATATGATTATATTACGGTAGGTGTTATTGTCACGTATTGTGTGTGAAAATGTGCGTAATTAGATGTAATTGTTTACTAGCCTCCGCTCGCAGCTTTACTCGTGTGATTTACTCATAGGTATATTAATTTACACACAGTGGCCCTACGGTGTCACCCGCGTGGAGTTAATTTCATGAGGGTATTTCACATCACCGTACTTTTATAAAATTAAAAATTTAAATTACTCCTTGTATCGTCATCTAACAGTGAAATTCCCGTTAAAATCGGTCCATCCGTTTCAGAGATTATACGGAAAAACTAGACATACAGACAGATAGAAATTGCTTACTTTTGATGTTGATACTTGGCACCGAGATTGGTGCTATATTTGGCACCAACTCCAATAGTAAATAATTTATTTCCCATTATTTTATTTCTCTTTATCAAAACGGTTTATTTTTTTATATAAAATTCTCATCAACATGAATTAATCACTTCTAAACACCAGGTACTTGCTATAAATCGTTGAGGAGTTCCTTCGACTGTCTTTCGGCTCCATCATCAGGTCGGCTCCACACCTTAATTAAATAGTAGTGCTTCAAAAACTCAATGCAAATGCCACGCAGGCCAAACTGTACAAGCAAGTTTTAGGATAAACAAAAAGGAAAAAAAAAATGCTCATAAAATATAAGTACTTTTCATTCTTGTATTAAATGTTGATTTTGTGAATAAATTCCATCTAATTAGCTATATCTTTGGGTTATTTTTTCTCGTTGAAAGTTGATTTATAGCGAATAACAACCAACCAACAACCCAAAGAGCAGATTTACTGTCTGTAAGGTTAATTAATCTGTATCCTTCCTACCTGGGTTAGTGGATATCTTATATTTAATATACGAAATTATACAAAACAAATAGCTGTGCCCGGCAAACGTTGTATTGCCATATATTTTTTTGCGGTGGTCACCCTAATCACTTAGGGGTATGGAAAATAGATAGTAGCCGATTCTCAGACCTACTGAATACGCATATAAAATTTGGTAACAATCGGTAAAGCCGTTTCGGAGGATTACGGTAACTAACATTGTGACATGGAATTTTTATATATTAGATATTCCTCATTGCAATTATACGTGTTTGGTAACAAAAGGCGGTCTTATCGCTAAAGCGATCTCTACCTGGGCCTAACGATGTCTTATGACAGTGACAGACTTATACACGTCATATACATCTTGTTTAATTTATTATAGCGTGCAAGAAGGTTAGGACCCATTTTGCTGCTGGCCTTCTACAATTAAGAAAAAGAATATGTTTTAAAATTCAAATAGTTTCGATCTTCTTTTGATTTTTTCTTCATATTTTTTACTATTGCTCTTGTTATTGAATTATTGTTATTGTATTTATCTGAATATTATCGTTTTGTAAAATATTGACATGGTTTTTATTATCATGTGCCTACACAAGAAATATTATTGTTATGGATAAGCTTAGGGCTTATTCACATCTGTCTCATAATAAGAGTTAAACTATCATGGCAATAAGAGGTCATGGTAGGGGTTCAAAGTAGCATTATCATCACGCTTCGCTAGTAGAAACCATACAAAATGTATTGGAATGACATATGTCACGTGACTGATTTATGTCATTTCCATACATTTTGTAACGTTACTTCTAGCCAAGCGTGAGGATAATGTTGTTTCTATGCCCAGACAACCATAGTTCCTTCATAGTTATAATCCATAATGCAAAACACATGTACAATTGTTACATACATACACAAATTATCTATGGTTTTCAAACTTACATTTTCTTATCTTCTTTGAAAATAACAGAATACAGAGAAACGTCAGCCTCAGGCCCTTTCAGCTCCGCTCATCTGAAATTTGATTGGACACTTTTCCCATTTATAATTTGATTAGCTCACGCCTACGACTTCGCTGGACTGTGCGTTGATACATCAGTTAATCACTTGCCGTTTATATACATAGACTAGCAGTGCCCTGCAGTTTCACCTGCGTAAACAAAATTTCATGGCTTAATTACGCATAGCCTTATTTTAAAACAATACATACACATACATGAGGAGCTCGTGGCACAGTTGCTATTGCGCATATTATTCGATCAGCGAAGTTAAGCAACCCTAACCCTAGCCAGTAATTGGATTGGTGACCGCCCGAGTTCCCTCCGTGCCTCGGAGAGCACGTTAAGCCGTCGGTCCCGGTTGCGAATTTATCATCTTTGGCAATCGTTACAGGTCGGTCGGAGGCCTTAAATAGTCTGACAACTGGTTTAATCCAGATCATAGATTTTCCTCGTAAAAGGGGTTGCGCAGATCAGATGGCAGTCGCTTCGTATAAAAATCAAGTGATCAGCCACATCGGGTTGAATCAAGTGCTGACCCCAACAATCCCATACATTGTTGGGGTCAGCACTTGATTCAATCATTAAAGCCAGGGAGATGATGATGACATGCACATACATATGCTCACGCCTTTATTCCCCGAAGGGGCACAGGTGTTTTTTAACTACATTCACTTTTCAAAGTGCCAAATTGACAGATGTTGAGTCCATCGCCGTCTCAGGCGCTGTACATTATGTCCTTAAATTAGTTCTCCGACATAAGCTTTCCTCACGACGTTTTCCTTCATCGTAAATGTTGTTCTCTTGGAATTACAAACAGACACTTCAATTTTATTTATATGTATGTATGTATAGATGTATAGATCTGCTCATGCCTGTATTTCCCGAAGTTAATTACAATATTTCTCCTGAAATAGCGAGCGAGCATTTTGCCATTAACTTTGCACAAATCCAGACATAGGGCGAAATTTCAGATGGAAAAACCCAATAGCATTTTGCCCTACCCGGGATCGAACCCAGGACCTTTATTTTATGATCTATTTTGTATTCCTAAAATTGTATAATATTTTTGAAAAGAGTTAATCACTGAGTTTCTTGCCAGGTTCTTCTCAGTAAAAACAATCTTCCCAATCTGGCGGTAGCATGTATAATCCTGTATAATTATGTCATTCTGACGATTTGAAAGTACTTTGGAAAAAGTCTAATCGAATAAAGATATGATTTTGACTTTGACTTTGACCAGGAAAAGAGTATAAAATGTTGCAATGCTTTTATCCGCTATTATAAGTATATAAATGACATAGTTATCCTAGTGAAGTGCCGTCCAGTATGTGCTGGGGGTCCACCAGCCTGCGGACGTCCACCTTGACAACTCCGCAAATAAGGCAGAATTTACAATATTAATATGGATTACAGCAATCTACCACTAGGTGCAGGTTAGGCAGGGATGGTTGAAAGCTAATCGATATTATTTACACTTACAGAACCAGTCTCTTGATCTGTTGGATTTGAATATTGTAGATTCTCCGAGAGCTACACGTCGCAATTTACTTACTATGTTTTTCATGCAAAGGCCTTTAAAACATATTAAATAATTAGTGCGAGTGTTTCACTGCCGTCAGATTTGTATAGGATCGACACAGCACCGTCAGTCGGCCTAAAGATGGCACTATTGTGAGCCCTTAAAAATCTGCGTACTTACGTCAACGCGATGACGTGTGACGGCGATTGTAAGAAAACTCGCAACTGGCATTCAGATCAAAATGTCACACACACACATATGCGTGCATCTGCGAGAAAATAAGCTGAATAGGTGTCACGTGGCCGATCGCGTGTACGTCATCACGTGTTTTACTAAGCGAACATTTTTCTTTATCTATGTGTTTTACGGACATTTTAATAACATCAAAATCAAAAATCTACATTCTAGCAGCACGTAAAAGAGTAACATTTTAAATGAAATTGAGCAAACGTATTTAAAAATATACCTGCCTAGAGGCTTTGATGATTGCAAAGCTCATAATGTACACTGTGTCAATGTAACGGAACTTATCAGACAATAGTTTATTATTGAGAGCTAGCACAACACATCCGAAGTACTTATATCGTTTAATTTAATTTTTCGTGTAAATAAAAAAGTATAATTTTTCTTAAATGTATGTTATTTTACGACTAAAATATTAGCGCCTCGAGCTATGAAGCTTCTTGTTGAGTCAAATAGCTACTTTTTATTTACTTATTACTTCCTAGTTGCATATGAAAGTATTCTATTAAGATATTATTCGTGGCGGCCTTGGGGTTTGAACTTAATCATACTCGGTGAAATGTGGGTGTTGTTGTTACAACACCTCTGCTTACCACTTCTGGGATGGCGTGAGCATATATTTATTTCTATTCAGAATTTAGGAAGTTCCAGAAAAAACTGTTTTCAAAATGTTTGTTTGCTTGTATTTCTTCGAATTGGTCCAGCCATTTATACAAATAGAATAAAAAAATCAACACTTAGGTATTTGACAACCAGTAAATTGTGTAAGTAATTGTTTATGAGTGAAAGGCGATTAACGAAAGAAATTTATAGAGCGAATGTGACCCGAAGTGTCGGTAGAGGGCTTCCAAGGAAGAACTACTATGACCAAATTAATAGTATTTTTCAGAAAGGTAAATTCGGAGCACTCGTAACCGAAGAAAGTGTGTGAAGAGATGCAGGAATGTCGATGAAGCGAAAGAAGTATGTAAGGATCGTAGCATGTGGCAAGCCGTGGTCTCTGTCTACCCCCATGGGATACAGGCGTGAGCATATGTATGTATGTATGTTTGTAAATTGTGTACTTATATCAAACAAAATCAAATGTAGAGGGAGATTCAAGTCACAACCTTGATTCCATCTTCAGCATTCTTGAGAATAAACTTGGTATGACTTAGACCTTTGTAAAGTTAAAAACTTAGGTTTTGTGAGAACATACTTTGCGAACTTCGACTTAAAACTTTTACTAGTAAAAACTGCTTACATAGTTTCTTAATTAATAGGATCCAAAGGATTATACTTCGAGTGCTTATTCGTAGTTTGGTATGACAGTTGTGTGAACGATAAATGGTACAACTATTCTTGACAACGGTCATATTTGATCTGTGGATTATTTGTAAGATTTATATAGTTTGTCTGCGGGACGGAGCGGTCAGCGTGACATTTGACGTTGACGTATGGATTCTTCGAATTTTGACGCGCGACGGCGATATCGTTTAAGAAAAAAGGTGGCGATACGAACGATACGTTCCCGCGCTTCCCGTCTTCCGATTTCTGATAGTTTAGTTTTTATTTGAGAACCAGCTGTGTCCCGCGGCTTCACCGGCATATTTTTTTGTTTTTTTTTTTAAATAAAAGAGAGCCGTGGTGGCCTTGAGGTTTGAGCAGTCACCTGCTACGCAAGCGACGCAAGTTCGAATCCCAGCGGGGTCTATACCAATGAGTTTATCTAAAAAAAAAACTTATGTACAGTGTTTTCACACCACGTGCTTTACGGTGAACGAAAACATCGTGAGGAAACCTGCATATTTCTGAGAAGTAATTCAAAGACTTATGCATAGTGTCTAAGACGGCGATGGACTCACCATGTGTCACGTTGGCACTTAATCAAATTCGGTGAAAAGTGGATGCTGTGATTACAACACCTCTGCCTACCCCTTCGGGGAATACAGGCGTGAGCATATGTATGTATGTAAGAGTTGGCTACGTGACTGCTTGCAACATAAGCTATCAGCCAGTGAACTCCTGTTAAAATCCGTCCAGCCGTTTCGGAGATTAGCCAGGCAGACAAAACATTTAAAAATTGGTTTTCATATCGGTATCGTGTATACTTTCATATGCATTCAGTGAAACCCTGTTATTTTGGAATTACAAACAGACACTTCAAGGTCATTTATCTGTATAGATGAACATATATAGATAAGTTTGCCTGTATAGTTTTGTTGTCATACCTATGTCAAGTGCAAATACAAACTCTCTTATTATTTAGTAGGTAAAAGTAGGTACATAGTGTACTTTGTGGATAGCAAAATTGCGTCTTATGATGCGATGAAATATCGTAGTAGTGAGATCCCACTTAAAAGTTCCGCTACAAATTGAGCTGAAATCGAATAATGTTAACCTTTGACAAATCAGGTGTTCAGGGAATTTAGGTAGTTTATATATCAGATATCAAAAACGCCATTGATAATTTATTTTCAAAGTGAACAGTATCAATATTAAAATACACTCATATTACTTAAGTATTTCTAAACTCTATGGACACATCTATTACAAAACTCGTACATTGAGAATATTTTCCATATTTTTAATTCCTGTTTTATAAATAATACGAATATAGTCTACTTTTGCGTACAGGTAAAATTGACATATTTCCTTTACATTTAATAACTCGTCACACATTAATACATTAATTATGTTATGATCACACATTTATTAAGTTAACACACATGTAGATATTGAACGAAGATATACTTAACAACTTTATATTTTATACAAGCAAACAGCATTTTTAGCGAAAGATAATATAATTATTAGATTTTAGCGAAATCCGACATAATTTTTATGAAGATACAAAATTGTGTGTAGCATATAACATCAATGAATTTATATAAAAAAACCAAATCACTCAAAGACGCAAAGAGGTGTGAGAAGCGCAATGAGGTTTCAATAACAGAAATGTGGAAACCTTAATTTAACCTACCGAATTTCGGTAACGGCGGCTCAACGAGGATCCCTTCTGCGCAGGAGATATTATAGTGCACAAGTGTGTGTGCAAACACAGGTGCACTCTTTATTCCCTCACTCTCATAGTCCGATGGGAGGCAATCAGACACGACCGGAGAGAGATCAGGCGTAGGACCAAAGGCTTAACGTGCTTTCCAAGGCACGGGGATGGAAACACCGCCAACTTCTATTCTCCGGGCAATTATTGCGAATTTCTTGACAGCAAAATCCAATAGCATAATATAAAATTATAATAACAATATTAATGTTAAACCTTCTTACTCTTAACACTTCATACTATCCGCCTCATTCAAAACATTTAATGTCATCCCAATCCTCTCCAAACACCACTCCACTCCATTCAAACCTCTTAATGTTATTAAATTTAAATACTCCCTGAATATTCAGCCCAGGCAGACTGAATGCATAGGTTTCTACCAGTCAACCTAGTCAGTACTCCGTTGTTCCCTCTATATGCGTTCAGCAGGTGATTTCTCTCGGTGATATTCGTGCAGCACTCGGCAGCGCTCGTGCTTGGCGCAGAGCAGCCGCGCCGGGGGATGTCAGGCGGGCCCGCGCGGCTTCATCACCTCCACTCGCACTGGGATCGCCGTTAAAGAAGTCTCCGCGAATCGTACGCCCAGTTGTCGACGATTACGAGTCTTCTGAACGAACATTTTAAACACCACATTATTGGCTATGACACCTGCATGAACCTAATCTATACTTCAATACTAACATTATAAAAGGAGATGTATATACAGTCATTTCACACCACGTGCTATACGGTGAAGGAAAACATCGTGAGGAAATCTGCATATTTCTGAGAAGTAATTCAATGACGTAAGTAAAGTGTCTGAGACGGCGATGGACTCACCATCTGTCACGTTGGCACTTAATCATCTTCTGTGAAAAGTGGGTGTTATTATTACAACACCTCTGCCCACCCCTTCGGGGAATACAGGCGTGAGCATATGTATGTATAAAAGGAGATTTGTTTTTAGCTACGAATAGCCTCCGAAACAACTGGGCCTATTTAAAAAAAATCCTTCACTAAATAATGACTAACATAGGCAATATTGGTAATATGGCCATGGTGGCCTCGGGGTTTGAGCAGTCGCCTGCTACGGAAGCGACGCAAGTTGGAATCCCAGCGGGGCCTGTAATAATGTTTTTTCTAAAACTTATGTGCAGTGATTTCAAACCACGTGCTTTTCGGTGATGGAAAACATTGTGATGAAACCTGCATATGAAGTAAATCACAGACGTGCCTGAGAAGGCGATGGACGCACTCTTTGTCATGTTGGCCCTTATTATATTCGGTGAAATATGGGTGTTGTTATAACACCTCTGCTTAACCCTTCGGGAACCCTTCTGGGATGGCGTGAGCATATTTTTAATTTTTTTACATTGTTAATCGAGTTAAAATGGGATCCCTAATAAAACTTTCATAATAAATAAAATTTTCATCCAAATCGATTCATTTATTAGAGCCGTTTCCGAGATTCGCGGAATAAATAACACAAGTTGTACAAGAACTGCTCGTTTAATAAGTTAAGTTATGATTTTGATGTTATGATATCGTAAGGAAATCATAGGTACCACCTATGATTTTATATAATTTAGAAACGAGCTGTGAAATGGTATTAGTTATAATTAACTCAACGACCACAAGGAACATCATGGAGTTTAGTCGATGCGAGCCCGACATAACCCTTCCGCATAGCGCATATCCAAAAAAAGGTATGAATTAACTAATTATATTTCTCAACGAGTTTCTTGCAAACAAACTTCAGTAATTTCTTTTAAATCAACGTTTTGGGAGCATTTCTAAATCAAACAAAGAAAATTTCAGAATGAGTTTTAGTTGAAGTTGTTTTTCTTAAAAGGTAAAGGTTTTATGATATTTTTCCTGGCAGCTGGGTACTGTAAAAATAATTCTGCGTCAACTTGGGAAAAGCATCTTTATTATCTACAATCTGAGCTCAGTGAATAAGAGGAAACTTTGGGCTAAGTAATCAACCCTTAGGGACAATTAAGAAACCGTTTCGCTTCGCTTAATGCTTGGTTTCCATTCGAGCTAACAAATTAGAATTTTGCTTGAATGCGTATGATCTAGATTTGTTGAATGACGTCGTACTTACCAAAGTTCAGTTTAATGACAATAGTAAGAATTTTATAGTGGATTATATTGTAATTAATAATTATTTACTATGTAATGTAATGTACATGACGTTGAGTTTCTTGCCCGCTTCTGTAGTATTTCCCGAAGCCTACCCCTTCGGGTAGGTTGTGAGGTGTTCTTGTATTTTGCCAGTTAATGTGTTAGTAATAGCCGAGCCTATTGCCACTAATCCAGACTTCAGGCATCTACTGGGATATTACAGATGGAAAATCCAATATCACTTTGCCCGACTTGGGGATCGAACAGGACCTGGTGTTCAGCAGTAGCGATTGCGAAGCAGCAGCTATTATTATAATTATATTATTATAACCGAAAACTATTTCAATTCTACGAGATGTAGAAATCTTTAAATAAAGTCAAGTTGAGAAACCTTTATTTTATTATCAATCCTGTTTTCAATCAAGAGCCGTAGTGGCCTTGAGGTTAGAGCAGTCGCCTGCTACGCAAGCGACGCAAGTTCGAATCCCAGCGGGGCCTGTACCAATGAGTTTTTTTTTAAAACTTACGTGCTTTACGGTGAAGGAAAACATCGTGAGGAAACCTGCATATTTCAGAGAAGTAATAACGTATGCAAAGTGTCGGAGACGGCGATGGACTCACCATCTGTCACGTTGGCACTTAATCATCTTCAGTGAAAAGTGGGTGTTGTGATTACAACACCTCTGCCTACCACTTGGGGGAATACAGGCGTGAGCATATGTATGTATCCTGTTTTCTACATGTATGTTGACAATCAAACCTTAACTGTAAGACTTACTGAAGAAAGATATCAAAATATAGCATGCGAACTTTATAAAAATACAGCGCCACGAAGGGAGTTGTTAACATAATCCATTTGATAAAATGTCTACATCAGTGCCCTAAGTAGGAGGATTTGACACGTTCGAACGGCGTAGCTTGACCTTTCTTTTTGCCCTTTTTTTTGTATGGAGATGTAAAAGTTTTTACACTCGCTGCTTGAGGCGCTTTTTAACGTTTTCGTACATGAAAAAATTTAACAAAAAAAACCTCTCCAAAAGGAGATATTTATAGATAGGCTGGAATTTGCCATGCTCACAAATATTTGTAATATTTTAGTAATTATATTTGACAATTGAGCATTTGTGCTGTGTCCGTGAGCTTATATTCATGAGATATAAATACTGTAACCAAAAACATTGTATAATATATATATTTTTTAAAAGAGTAATTGTTGAGTTTCTTGCCGGGTTCTTCTCAACAAAAGCTACCTTCTGAACCCGGTGGTAACATTTATAATCATGTATAATGTATTTTGTGTCCTTCTGACGATTTGAAAGTACTTTGTAAGAAGTCTAATCAAATAAAGATATTTTTGATTTTGATATATAAAATAATGAGAAATAAATTACTTACTTTTAAAGTTTGTGTTTGACACCGAGTAATTTGCACCAACTTCAAAAGTAAAGTACCTAATTTATTTTTCTCTAGTCTCTTTATCTCTATAATATATACTGTTTTTGTATTTTTTTATTTCGCGCTTTTCAGTTACTTCTGCAAAGCGCACCTTCACCAGTCACAAAAAAAGCATACAGCGGTATTGATAGCCTCCTCCTTTTTATAAGTCGGTTAAAATCCCAGCGGGGTCTGTACCAATGAGTTTTTCTAAAAAACTTATGTACAGTGATTTCACACCGCGTGCTTTACGGTGAAGGAAAACATCGTGAGGAAACCTGCATATTTCTGAGAAGTAATTCAATGACGTATGTAAAGTGTCTAAGACGGCGACGGACTCACCATCTTCTTCGTTGAAAAGTGGGTGTTGTGATAACAACACCTCTGCCTACACCTTCGGGGAATACAGGCGTGAGCCTGTATTCCCCGAAGTAAAAATGAGGAAAATACGCACATATGCTCATGCCTGTATACATATGCTCACGCCTGTATTCCCCGAAGAGGTAGACAGAGGTGTTGTAATAACAACACCCAACGTGATAGACACGTCTTTGAATTATTCCTTAGACATATGTAGGTCCACACGATGGTTTCCTTCATCGTAAAGCACCCGGTGTGAAATCACTGCATTTATGTTTGTATATCGTAAAACTCCAAAAACCTGATACAGGCCGCTGGGATTCGAACTTGCATTGCTTGAGCCCCACGGCCACTACGTAAAAAATGTTAAAATACTTGATTCACTGTTAGAACTTACAGTATAATCAACCACATAATTTTGAGGTTCAAATTATTACTGCTGGGGTTTTAGTTCGACCGCCCGTTTTTGTTTAACACAGAGCTCTTCTACATATATGTAACAGTTTCACTAACGCCAGACAAATTTCGAAGGTCGAGTGCTTTTTATTTAGTTCATTACATCATAATTTCAAGGTCATAAATATATCGTTGAAAAAATGGTTGGCAAAGAGAAAAACATATTGCGCCGACCTGCAATCCGATATATCCAAGTGTAGATTTTAGGGACAGGTTTAATGGAAAAGTCAAAAACTAAGAGGCAAAATTATTAATATACGGAAAACTATTCTAACACATTACAAAAACTTTTAACAAAAAACTGTGAGGACGGGACGCGCGGGAACATGACCATTTTTCAAAACGAATCCGCAATCTTTTTTTTTTTGCATTAGCACCCTTGCGCGTCAATAATCAAATTACTCTATACGTCAATGTCAGATGTCACGCTGACCGCCTATCCGTCCCACAGACAAATAATATAAATTTATAAAATAAACCACAGATTAAAAATGGCCGTGGACAAGTACAACTGTGCTACCATTTATCGTTCACACCACCCCCCAGTTGGAGGGTTCAACCGACAAATGACCCGTCTGTAGGTAGCACAACTATTCTTGTAACAGGACGACGCAGCGTCCCAGTGGCCGTTTTTACATCAACAATGCGTACAATACCATCACTTCCCGGGTACAACTTCACTATTTGGCCACGGGGCCACACATTACGCGGCTGAGTGCCGTCACTCACTAACACAACGTCACCAGGTTGCACGGATCTTTCTTGGAGCATCCACTTTTGCCGTCGTTGCAGAGTGGGCAGATATTCTCTGTTCCAGCGACGCCAAAACATATCTGCTAATGCGGAAGCCTTCCTCCACTGGCGGCGTGCGTCAACATCTCTACTCTCGTATGGTGCCATTCTCGTGTCACCAGCCGCTGTACCCAACAACAAATGGTTTGGTGTAAGGACCACAGGCTCTTCGTGATCCGCTGCTACGTAGGCTAGTGGTCGGCTGTTGACCACTAGCTCCGCTTCCAACAGCAACGTGTGGAGCACCTCCTCGGCTGGTGCTCTCTCCTTCAATGTGCTGCGAAGTGCATTCTTAATGGAACGAACAAGGCGCTCCCAGCACCCTCCCATATGCGGTGCTGCAGGTGGGTTGAACCGCCACTCTATCCCTTTAGTCAAAGCCTCATCACGTACTGCAGCAGAATCAAGACCTCGTAGAGCAGCACGCAGCTCGTTATTCGCCCCGACAAAATTGGTGCCGCAGTCACTCAATATAATGGCTGGTCGTCCACGCCGTGCAATGAGTCGCCGCAAGGCAAGTATTGCAGAATCGCTGCTGAGCGAGACAGCCAACTCCAGGTGGACGGCTCGCGTCGTGATGCAAGTAAACAATACGCCCCACCTTTTCTCCCGGCGCCGTCCTATGGTGACTTCCATGGGTCCGAAGTAATCGACCCCGCAGTGAACGAACGCCCGCCTAGTCGTAGTAAGTCTGACTGGCGGCAGGTCACCCATCTTCGGAGGAGTAGGTCGCGCGCGCTGCACCCGGCAGTGCTGGCAGCGTGCAACGACGACTTTCACTGTAGGTCTGATTCGAATCACCCAAAATCTCTCCCGCAGGTTGTTGACAACTGTCTCATGATTTGCTTGGAGCGCATGTGTGTGATAGTGGTGCACTAACAGTCGTGTGACGTCACTCTTACCGTCCAGTATGATAGGATGCTTCTCGTCGTATGATAGCTCGGTAGAGGCGCTCAAACGCCCCCTGACACGCAGCAACCCGTCTTCACACAGCATGGGGTCAAGCTGTACCAAACGGCTTGACCTTGGTAACGTACGCCCCTCGCGCAGCGTACTCAGCTCCTGGCGAAAAGCAAAGGCCTGGGCCTGTTGCAACAAGAGGGTTTCTCCTTCGCGAATTTTCTCTGCAGTCAGCGGCATCCGCCGCTTGGTGCGGCACGCGCTTATAAATGTAAGCACGCGCGCCGCAACCCGCGTTGCCCTTGTCCACGTGGAGAAGCGAGTGACATCAATGAGAGGCGGTCCCACCTCAAGCGTCACTAGAGCACGTTCTAGGCGCTCCGGGTCTTCACTCGCCACAGTCTCTTCACTGCAAACCGGCCACGGCACCTGTGGATTACAGAGAAAAGGGGGACCCGAAAGCCACATGCCCCTGTCATTAGGCCAGTTCATCCTGGTCGCCTCATCAGCAGGGTTAGATTGTGAAGGAACCCAGTGCCAGTCGCGCCGATTCGTTACAGTGTCAATTTCTGCCAATCTATGAGAAACATATTTTTGATAATCTCGTGCATCAGAATTTATCCATTTTAAAACTGTTTTAGAATCTGTCCAATAATATTCATTTAAAGTAGGTATATCAATTTCCGCCTTAACAGTAACTGCCAACCTGCATGCCAACACTGCAGCTTGTAACTCAAGTCGCGGAATGGAAACTACCTTAACAGGGGCAACGCGCGCCTTACCCGCTACCATAGCACATACTTGGTTGCCCGCCTCGTCTGTGCCCACTATGTATGCTACTGCGGCATACGCGTTTTCACTTGCATCCCCGAATACGTGCAGATCCACGGCAGATGCCTCTTGCAGCCCATACCATCTGGGTATGGCTACATTGGTCAATGCTTTAAGCTTCTGCAGCCACTTAAACCACACGTCTGACTCAGAATCTTTTATTGTGTCATCCCATGCTATACCCGACTGCCAGATTCGTTGCATAAGAACACGGGACTGTATGACACACGGATACACTAGTCCTAACGGGTCAAATATGCTCATTATGAATTTTAAAAATTCGCGCTTTGTGGGAGTTATTCTACCTTCTACCAAATCAACTGATAAGCGTTTAAATGACAGGTCAAATTGTATGGAATCAGTATCCGGGTTCCACATCATTCCCAGGGTACGCTCTACTTCTGATGTATCTATTTTGACTCGACCAGGCACAACAGATGGTAGTAATTTACGCAACTCGGGTGAATTAGTCACCCACCCCCTGATATGAAAACCACCTGCCTGATGTATTTCGGTGACATCGGCGATCAGCTGTTGTGCCTCATCCACTGTATTTACACTGTCTAAATAGTCATCTACGTAATGCTTTTGTTTAATTGCAGACACCGCCGTCGGATGCGTGGTAGCAAATTCGTCCGCATTTTTATTCAAAATATATATGGCCGACGTGGGTGACGATGCCGCACCGAAAATCATAACATTCATTACATAAATATCTGGGTCCCTATCACGGTCCTGCCCGCGCCACAGAAACAGCTGAGCTCCTCGGTCTTCTTCGCGTATCTTTACGCGCATAAACATATCTGCTATATCAGCTGTAAACGCTATTTTTCCCTTTCTAAATTTGATTAATATACCTAGCAAAGAATTCAACAAGTCGGGCCCGCTAAGTAATTTATCATTTAAAGATACACCCTGATAGTTCGCGGCGGCATCGAATACAAGACGTAACTTACCCGGCTTGTTGGGGTTAGTGACCCCGAAGTGTGGTAAATACCAAACCGGGCTAACTTTAATGCAACCTAAGGGGACCTTCTGAGCAAAGTTTTCTGTTTCGAGTCTATCTACCTGTTTTTTATAAGCCTCTGCAAAGGTTGGATCTCTGTCCATCTTATGCTCAATACCTGCCAAACGTTTACGCGCATAGTTATAATCATCGGGCATATCTACACTGTCACTACGCCACAATAAGCCAACTTCCCATCCACCGTCTAAGCGGCGACTCGTATCGTCTAATATACGCAATGCGCGATCATTACTTTTATTTATTCTGGGAACCTGACTTATACCTATAGCTTCCAACTGAAACTGTGCCTTTACTAACTCATGCAAATCTGGCTGCAATGTTGACATACAGTTGACAGTTTCGAAAGTATTAACATTTTTACCTACCGGCCCGTGAACCACCCATCCTAATTTGGTAAGCGAAGCGACTGGACAACCAGATTTACCTTTTCGAATCTCCTCACCAACGATTAGCTTCCAGTTGTCCTGTCCCAGTAACAGCATGGGTTTCGCATCCCTCATTCCACTGCAATCCAAGTGCCGTAGGTGCGCATTGTCCGCGAGTACACGCTCCGGTATAGTTTGTGATGGTAAGTCCAAGTCCCGCATAGTACGCACACATATATCGTGACACACACCGTTCGGTCCGCGTACTACTATGTTAACACGTCGCGAATTAACGTCACATGCACTATGTCCGCGCGCTGTTATCAATTTCAGCGGCACTATGGGTCCATCAATACCACTCGCGAGCCGCTCGTCCATAAGTGACACTGACGCCCCATCGTCCAACAACGCGTAGGTAGGTTGAAGATCACCACACCCAGTCACTAATGTTACCGGTAACACTTTCAGTAACGCTCGGGGGCTATATTCACCTACATTCGTAACCGTCTCAACGTTATCATTTTCTTTGGGGTACGTACACGGAGTAGGCTGTGGCGCAACTGCCGGCGGGCGGAATGTCGTATCTGAGTGTAAGAGTTCATGATGTAGTCCCTGACATTTCCCACAGCGCTTTGCACGACAGAACCTACGTGAGTGCGATTTTACTATACATTTAAAACACTTCCTTTTTTCTTTTACAAAGTCCCAACGTTGTTGAACAGTCAAACTTTTAAATTCCGTACAATCGCTCAATTTATGGTTCATTTTTTTACACATATCGCACACCGTATCACTGCTTTCATTTCCCGATACATTGTCAATAGCGGCGGGGGCGATAGCTTCAACTTGTGTATGAACGCGGTGAGCGCGCACTGGGACCGCACCCTTATGTCGACCGAACGAAGTAAATGTCACTGACCCTCCGCGCGGCGGTGATTGCGGGCTCTTATTATTAGTAATTTCGTCTACACTCCATGAATAAAAGGATGACGATTGTGTCAAATTACTTAAAAAGTCTACTAACACTCGTAAGCTAGGTGACACGCGTAAGTCTAGTCCGTTCGTATAGTTCACATGCATCGCGAAATCACCGTACTGAGCGCGCTGATAAGGAGTTAGTTTATTCAGTATTTCACTCACTATTTGGGGATTGTTTATGTATCCCTCCGCTTTAATGTTCTGTAATATGGATAAACAGTTTCGCACTCTGTTTGTAAATGTACGTAATTCGCGGCCACTTTCCGTTACTTTTGGTAGGTTACGAAGTTGTCTTATCACACAAGAGAGAAGTATGTTAGGATGGCCGAACTCGGACTCTAGTGCCTTGAGTATCTCCTCTGGGTCCGTAGACATTCGCACCAGGTCCTCCACTGCAGCTCTTGCGTCACCAACGAGTGCCATCCTAAGACGTGATATGTTTTCCCACGGTTGTAGTCCGAGCATCTCCGTCGTGCTCCGGTAGGCCTTTTCAAAACCGAGCCAGCTAGCAGGATCCCCGTTGAACATGGGAAGATCATACGCCTGCTTGTGTACCGGTCTAGCTCGTGATAATTTTCCTATGGCCTCCGCCAACTGTTCGATGTCGGTCCGTCGTCGCGGCTCCGCTGGGGGCGGGGGCTCTGCGCTCTGCAGGTCGGCGATTGGGGGCGCGTCGGGCGCCGGTGGGCCTGCGCTGGTGGCGCCTTGAAGCCACTGCGCTACACGGCCGCCGGGTACGCTCACGACGCTGCCACAAGAACCTTGTTCTTCTGCCTCCAACTCCGCCATCTCGAGTGCTAACTTGCGCTTGATGACACCTTCCTTTACTCTTGCGAGTTCTATCTCCGCCTCATACTCCGCGCGCATACGCCGTGCTTCACGCTCGCACCGGGTTTGCCGCGAAGAATGGCTGCCACTGCGACTGCTTGGCGCCATTTTTGGCGCCTGAACCGTATCCACAGACGCCGCCGTGGCTGTACTCGCTGCCAGTAAAGAGTCCTCGTTCTGTGCCGATTCGATTTGCCTCGACATCTCGCCCTTTTCACACGCTTTATCAGTCGCGTTGCGAGATTTTAATGCCTGTCGTGTGGCGTACTTTTGCCTTTCCATGTCCAACAATATCCGGCTCGTTTTAGGACCAACTTTTGTAGATTTTAGGGACAGGTTTAATGGAAAAGTCAAAAACTAAGAGGCAAAATTATTAATATACGGAAAACTATTCTAACACATTACAAAAACTTTTAACAAAAAACTGTGAGGACGGGACGCGCGGGAACATGACCATTTTTCAAAACGAATCCGCAATCTTTTTTTTTTTTGCATTAGCACCCTCGCGCGTCAATAATCAAATTACTCTATACGTCAATGTCAGATGTCACGCTGACCGCCTATCCGTCCCACAGACAAATAATATAAATTTATAAAATAAACCACAGATTAAAAATGGCCGTGGACAAGTACAACTGTGCTACCATTTATCGTTCACACCAAGGGATACCATACTTAAGGGAAGACGGTATCGTTAAAATGTTAAAAATGAAAACAAAAAACCTCAAACGCGATGCCAGCTGACACAAAGAAACTCATTCGATGAGCGAAGTTAGGCAACCCTAACCCTAGCCAGTAATTGGACGGGTGACTGCCCGAGTTCCCTCCGTGCCTCGGAGAGCACGTTAAGCCGTCGGGCCCAGTTGCCAATTTTCATCTTTGGCAATCGTTACAGGTCAGTCGGAGACCTAAAATAGTCTGACAACTGGTTCAACCCAGATCACAGATTTTCCTCGTAAAAGGGGCTGCCAAGGTCAGATGGCAGTCGCTTCGTATAAAATTAGGTGATCAGCCACATCGGGTTGAATAAAGTGCCGACCGCAACAATGTGTGGGATAAGGACAGGCATGATGATGAGACAATAGTACTCGACCGTTTTAAGGGGAACTGCAAGGTTATGTAACATTATCTATACCTATTGATAAATAAAATTGAAGTGTCTGTTTGTAATTCCAAATGAACAGCTGTTCACTAAATCCATATTAAAGTTTTCACGGTAATTATATACATAAAAAGAGAAAACAATTTTTAGATATTTTTTGTCGGGATCTTAACAGAACTTTCACTGGCAGATGACGGGTTCCGGGAACTCTCGATTAATGACGTAAATCGACAGACCATATTTTATTCCATATTAGCTGTGCCCTGAGGTTTCGACCGCGTAGCATTCGTTTCATGCTTTATTTCGCGGAACATTAGCTATCTGCCAGTAAGAGTCTGATTTTAATTAATCAGAAATCAAAATGTTTTATTCAACATAAGGGACACTTGTTAAGAAGATCATTATGATAATACAGTCCTTTGAAATTGAATTATTTACATTTCGTTAATATTTCGAAATAACATCTTTAATACATAACTTTAATTATGATATTCATCGTAAATACGATGAATATCATAATTAAAGATATATTACTGAAATTCTTATAAATGTACTATGTATACTGAAATTCTTATAAATGTACTATGCCTAAACAAATATTCAAGTTTCTTCGAATACCTACGAACCAACAAACGTACACTTTATATATTGAAGGCGGTTTCACCCGCGTAGATTTAATTTGATTCCCGCGCACCTCTAAATGTTTTTTTAAATAAAAGTAGTATACGTTACTCCCTGTAACATTAGCTATCTACCAGTGAAAGTCCTGTTAAAATCGGTTCAGCCGTTTCAGACCTCACCCGGAACAAACAGACAGACAGACAGAGAATAAATTTAAAAATTGTTTTTTTTATGGCAGTACCGTATATATGTGACTTTCATACGAAGCGACCGCCATCTGACCTTCGTAACTCCTTTTATGAGAAAGATTTGAAATCTGGGTTGAATCAATTGTGCTCATAGAGTGTCGAAAGTTTTCATCCGCGAAGTTCTCGTTCCCGCGGATAAAATATAGCCTGTATTACTCGCTGATAGTGTAACTATCCATTGCTGAAAGAATTTTTAAAATCAATCCGGTAGTTTTTGAGCCAATTCGTTACAAACATACTTATATTCAAATCTTTCCTCTTTATAATATTAGTATACATACATATGCTCACGACTGTATTCCCCGAAGGGGTAGACAGAGGTGTTGTAATCACAACATCCACTTTTCACCAAAAATTATGTGCCAACGTGACAGATAGTGAGTCCATCGCCGTCTCAGACACTTTACATAATATTAGTATAGATGTATAAATATAATATAATTCTATTGTTAAAAGGGCCTCCAAGGTGCTCGGTTTTGTCATTAGGAACGGAAAAGTATTCCGCAACGTACACACAGTTGCTTTTTAATACATTAGTGCGTAGCACTCTTGAGTACTGCAGTGTTGTCTGGCGTCCACATTATGCAACTCATATACTCAGAATAGAAAGAGTGCAGAAGAGATTTATGTGGCACCTATCAAGATCGACAGCACTAGCAAAACGTCAAATCTCGTATCAAAGTAGACTAGATCACTTTAGAATGTCTTCTCTAGAAACCCGCAGGGATGCACTGGATATGCAATTTTTATTCAAATTAATGCGAAACAAAATTGACAGTCCCATGTTGCTACAAAAAATAAATCTTAAAGTAACTTCTCGTTGCCCCCGCAATAAAATATCACCTCTCGTCCCACCGTTAAGGAGGACTGCTCTGGGTGCTAACTCTCCGATACCCCGCTTATGTAAGCTCTTGAACACACACGACTCCCTCGACATACACTTTGATAGTCTGGCCAGGTTTCGTCAACACATGCTGGACAATGTCCGACCATAATTTTAATTTTTAACTGTAATTTTCTTTTCTCTTTTTTTTTATTCTAACTTCTGAAAGGCTCCAATTTAATTGCTTGTATTAACTTTACTGACTTGGTTTATATTGTTCTCAAAGCCACGTAACTAAATATTATCCTGTAATGTTGTAATGTTGGTTTGATTGTTACTATCTATTTAATGTGTGCACATATACTAATAGCACTATAAGTGCGCAGATCACAGCTGTTATACAATGCATGTGGTGTTTGCCTATAATAGGTTCTACATATAGCTTAGCACCCCTACAATTAAGTTTCTGTATACTGTTTATGTAAGAACTGTTGGCAAACCTAATAATAAATAAATAAATAAATACTTGGTATGGTCCTCCCTTCGGCCACAATATCGATTATATATTAAAATCAATAGGGGGAGTTAGACATTAATAAACATAATTGAAGTAAAGCTAATGGTAACAATAGGACAAAGGTAACGAAACAATTAGAGACGAATAATTTGCTTTTCGCTTATATTTCTGCACTGCTGAATGGATAAATGAACTTGAAAATACTCTCCGCTCATTCTAATTAAGTGTGAACAATAATAGAAGCCGCGCGCACGAAGGATTCCGCACCATTATTTATAAAAATGAGCACAAGAAAATCACGTCTGTTGTATGGGAGCCCTTGTGAATAATTATTTTATTCTGTTTTTAGTACATACATACATATGCTCACGCCTGTATTCCCCGAAGGGGTAGGCAGAGGTGTTGTAATTACAACACACACTTTTCACCGAAGATGATTAAGTGCCAACGTGACAGATGGTGAGTCCATCGCCGTCTCAGACAATTTACATACGTCATTAAATTACTTCTCAGTAATATGCAGGTTGCCTCACGATGTTTTCCTTCACCGTAAAGCACGTGGTGTGAAATCACATAAGTTTTTTAGAAAAACTCATTGGTACAGGCCCAGCTGGGATTCGAACTTGCGTCGCTTGCGTAGCAGGCGACTGCTCAAACCACAAGGCCACCACGGCTTTGCTTTTAGTATTTGTTGTTAAAGCGGCAAATATCCTCACCGTGAAAATTTCAACGCACTACCACGGTTTATGAGATACAGCCTGGTGACAGACGAACATACGAAAAGACAGACAGGCGGACAGCGAAGCAATAGTATTAAGGTACCGAAAGGTCAGTCGTTTTTTTAGTATGAAAATTTGCCTCAAGACATAAGATTGTATTTAAAAAATTACCTTCATTTGCGTCACCAACGGAGCCTCCAAGTTGGTATTCCTGTTCTTCATTGTGGTCGACCTAGAGGTACCTTTAAAATACAATAGTGTTAGAATTGTTATTTGGCAAAGTAAACTTCGGCGTAGGGAGTAAATAAGTATTAGGAGTAAATATTTGCCCATATCTCGGCAAGCCTGTGCCAATGACTTTTATCCCCAACACTCGAATGAGGGTGTTTTTCGAGTGTACACCTTTCGCACCCTCAGAACGATAGGGGCTCAACGCGAAAATTTGCGAAAATGTGTAATGCATGTCCGAACCGATTTAAAAAAATTATATATAAAATTATATTTTAACACTTATCGACAAAGCAACAAATTTAACTATAAAAATATGAAAAACATTGTAGTTAAAACTGGTAAAATAACTGTCACAGTTATAAATTCAAATTTTGTCTTAAAGAAACAATGGATTTTGAGTTGAGTCCGTATTATTCTGAGGGTGGCAGCTATGTTCTTACAAAATAACGCAGCAGGCACGTTCGTCAGCTGTTTGGTATTTGTACAGGGATAAAATTGTGTCTCCTCTACTCATACAGACACACGGAGATGTGTGTTGATATCCTTAGTTGTGATTAAGGTCGTGACCTCTATATGATCACGGATTACGGCGCTCTATCTAGCTCTATTTTGTGCTGTGCCAACACCGTCATATATATTGGAGTCTAATGTATTGCGTATTTCGTACCACGTGTTACTATAGTCTTCGTGTTTGCTCTTTGCTGGTAGCCATACCCTACCATGGCTATGTGGTAAGATGTTGAAGAAAGTAAAGCCTATTATTATAGTGATGGCCCTTGAGATTGAGCAGTGGCCTGCTACGCAAATAACGCAAGCTCGAAACCCAGCGTGTTACGCATCGGTGTATAAGGAGGATCGCTGCGTTACGAATTAGTATAAATGTGGACAAAGTACAAGGTTGCTGATGCCGCGCCTCGTGGAACCTACTTTCCGCGCCCGTGGAAACAACCGATGCTGATGCAGCATTGACGTCAATCGCCAGTGC
Organism: Watsonalla binaria; assembly: GCA_929442735.1. Taxonomy (NCBI): domain Eukaryota; kingdom Metazoa; phylum Arthropoda; class Insecta; order Lepidoptera; family Drepanidae; genus Watsonalla; species Watsonalla binaria. The sequence goes on from OV838932.1 coordinate 9,912,399, forward strand.
AACGTGCCCCGCGGCCCTCTGGGAATGCAGCCACTTCTTGTTCATTCTTCGAACATTAGAGTCGCATCATTAGATTAATTAAATTGTAATCTTTATAATTAAATTTATTAATAAAATTTTGTATTTTTTTGAATCCTCCGGTTGCGACCGTCGTAATTAGCGGAGCCTGTACTAATGGCTTTTTATAAAAACAAATATGCATTAATTTCACACCACGTGCTTTACGGTGAAGGAAAACATCGTGACGCGAGACAACCTGCGTAGTAATTCAAAGACGCGTGTATAGAGCCTGCGACGGCGATAGACTCGCCATCTCTCACTTTAGCACTTAAACATCTTTGGTGAAATGTGGGTGTTGTCATTACAACACCTCTGCCTACCCCTTCGGGGAACACAGATATGCCCCGATGTCTTTATTCTAATGTTTTGTCTGTGTGTCTTTTTATTATGTTTAAGACATATTGCTATGTCTGTTTATTTGCCGATTTTAATACAAATCTAAATGTTAATGATCATTTCCCTGGCCTTATCCCATACATTGTTGTGGTCGGCACTGATTCAACCCGAAGCGGCTGATCACCTCATTTTTATACGAAGCGATTGCCATCTGACCTTCTTAATCCCCTATTACTAGGAAAATCGGTGATTTGGGTTAAACTAGTTGTCAGATTTGTAGGCCTCCAACTGACCTGTAACGATTGCCAAAGATTAAATTGGCAACCTGATGCCTTGGGTTGGGGTTGCTTAACTTCGGTGATCGAATAATATGCGCAGTAGTAACTGTGCCACGAAGCCCTCAATTCAAAATATGAATAAGTAAACAAAAAATCTGTCTGCAAATACTGTATCGAACCTTATTTCTGTGAGACGCAATATTTGCAAAACCCAATACGTTACCAGAATAAATCCAATCCAACGACACGTAATTTTAGATGATGGATGAAATTGGCGACTTACTTATTATATTGATTAAATTGTGTATATGTACTGTCACGTGTTTTGAGCGCTGACCTTAAAAGCGCACTAGTCATCATATGGGTCTGTTTTGTCTGTCTGTTTGGCGCGACGCGAATAAGATGTAGATACATGGGCGCCGTGTTTACCCCACTATTTTGCTGAGTGCTCAGCAGACGCTGACGGCACCTGGGGGCTAATTACGATCGTTTAAGGAGCACGTATTAAGAAACGCTTTGACGTTTAATGTTGCGGTAACAAAATGAAACGTCAAAACTCATAAGTTCTTAATACAGAGTGTATGCTCAAGGCGAATATGGTATTGTGCATATTGTTATCCCAAGAGCCGTGGCCTTGGGGTTAGAGAAGTCGCCTGCTACGCAAACGACGCAAGTTCAAATCCCAGTGGGGCCCTGTACTAATGAGTTTTTCTAAACACGTTTTCATACCACGTGCTTTACGGTGAAGGAAAACATCGTGAAGAAACCTGCATATGAGAGACGGCGATGGACTCACCCTCTGTCACGTTGGCACTTGATCATATTCGGTGAAATGTGGGTGTTGTTGTTACAACACCTCTGCTTACCCCTTCGGGGACCCTTCTGGGATGGTGTGAGCATATATATATATTTTTATTTATTTGTTATCCTAAATTTTTATTATATTTTAGATTAGAAAACCATTATGATCAGCGGTTCGTTATCATGACCAGATGATAAGTAATTGAAATCAATATACCAATAATGACTTGTATATAAATTATTTACAAGTAATTATTGGGATATGTAAAATAATGTAAATTGTTAAAATTGATTTCCGAATGTATACAAAGGAAATTGAAAACGTAGTACCTTAATAGGTACTTTGATTACATGATTACAGGAAATTTGATTTTCGTTGAGACTGGTAAGGTAGGAGAGACATTCCTGTATAATGCTGCCGGAGATAAGGATGGACAAGGCAGTAGGTAACTACTCGAATCACACTCAGTACCCCTATCACGGGTTTGCCACCGTTTTCATAATCTATACTCACTAACGTCTTTGCCGAACATTTGTATGAGAAATTGCGCAGCGACACCTAGCAGTGACGTGAAGCACTAAAATATCTCATACAAATATTACGAGTGACGCTAGCGAGTATAGTTTACGAAAACGGTGGCAAACTCGTGATAGGGGTACTGGAGTTAAACGAAAATCGAAAGTACATTTCGATGCGAGGAAATTACAACGTACGCTATCATACGGTTATGGGAAAACTGTGACGTCTCGTAGTTCTTCGAATGTTTTCGAGTACCTTTCACAAAATGAAATTGATAGGATTTGCATCTGCTTCTCCAATGTATCCACAACCACAAGGTTGCGAACTTTTATAGTTGATAACAAGCATTTGTGTTCGATAGAAGTAATGTCTATTAACGAAGTTCAACGTTCCGGAATAGGATACCTACACAAATGAGAAACGTTCCGAGGGCTTAGTGCCAGTTTTTCTTTGCCGCCGTTACAAGTCACCGCGTTGACGTAATCGCAGCTTTATATAGGATCGAAACAGCGCCCTCTGTAGGCCTTCAGATATCACTATTTGATCCCATACAAATCAGGATAGGAACAAAGATGGCATGATCAAGACATTGGCATTGAATTAACCTTGAGGTGCCCTCACCAGTTATGAGCGTTTGACGAGAATAGTGGGGGGTAACGTATGTTTTTCATTCGCTGTTCTAATTCAATTTGCACCTGATGTGAACCTTTGCCTCTTCAGATATTATTAGTACAAAACTTACCCATAGGTTCCGCAGCATTAGGGGATCGACAGCACCTCTTGAAGAACCTCCTGATAGCTCCCTTCAAGTCCAGGGTGTAGGTCCCGTACACCAGGGGGTTCATGCATGAGTTGGAGACTGCCATCGCGAAGAGAAGGTCCTGGACTCGATTGGACACTTGCTTTGCTGATTCTCTGTCTACCATGTACCTGTTTTGTTTATCGACATTAAGTAAATATAAATATAAAATTGCCTTTCTTATGTTATTGTTTTATTTTGTTAGGTTATATACCAAGAGTCTATGCAATACGGTACATACATACTTGACTGTATTCCCCGAAGGAGGAGACAGAGGTGTAATAACAACACCCACTTTTCATCGACGATGATGAGTCTATCGCCTTCTAAGGCCCGATAAATACGTCATTGAACTACTTCTCAGACATATGCAGGTTTCCTCACGATATTTTCCTTCACCGTAAAGCACGTGGTGTGAAATTAATGCACATTCGTTTAAAGAAAAAGTCATTAGGTCAGGCTTCGAACTTGCGTTATTTGCGTAGCAGGTCTCTGATCAAACCCCAAGGCCATCACTATAATAATAGGCTTTACTTTCTTCAATCTTACCACATAGCCATAGTAGCATATGGCAGCCAGCAAAGAGCAAACACGGAGACTATAGTAACAGTCATTCGCAGCGTGCGCCGCTTGGCTCGCTCCATCACGCGCCGGTCCGAGCGACGTAGGCGGGCTTGGCTCATACCTTTGCGATACCCACACTTAGCTGGAACAAGTTCAAAGTTAAGCACAAATATATGACACGGGTAAACTTTGGTAAGGTTATAGACTTATGCTCTGGTTTGGTATGTGGTTACTGCAGCCTATGGTCGCTTGCAATACCAGGGGCATCACGCGCTTTTCGCCGACACTGTAAGTATTTCTTATACTCTTCAAAATCAAAATCAAAAAATCAAAATCAAAAATATCTTTATTTGATTAGACTTCTTACAAAGTACTTTCAAATCGTCAGAAGGACACAAAATACATTATACATGATTATAAATGTTACCACCGGGTTCGGAAGGTAGCTTTTGTTGAGAAGAACCCGGCAGGAAACTCAACAATTACTCTTTTAAAAAATATATATATTATACAATGTTTTTGGTTACAGTATTTATATCTCATGAATATAAGCCCATGGACACAGCACAAATGCTCAATTGTCAAATATAATAACTAAAATATTACAAATATTTGTGAGCATGGCAAATTCCAGCCAGTCAAAGCAAAGATCAAACTAAGATTAATTAATTGTAGCAAAAGTACAGTGCCAATTCGTGAAGATCCCCATGCTATATACTCTTTTGGGAAGTTAATTCCATAACCTAAGCGTCCGGGGCAGGAAGCTCCTTTGGAAACGAGCAGTGCGACATTTGGGATCCAAAGTGTGGCGTTGAACTCCCCGTTGATGACGAGAAGTACGCCGGTAGAAGGGGGCCATGGTTACCCCATCAGGTGAAAGTATGATGTGGTTCGTGCTGCCAAGAGCACAGCAATATTTCCAGTGTCTATATAGCTAATGGGACGTTCTTCTTGGGAGATCCCGGAGTCTTCCTAAATACATGGGATGTCGGCTACTGAGTACTTTTGACCTATAAAAAATCTCGTAGCCTGATTGCTTCCCTAAGGGTGGTGGTAGGGAATATGGGCGCCGTCTTAACTCAGGAATACTATTAGTGAAGTGTAGCATGAAACAACTTTATTACGAAGGTGTCTCTTTGTTGATCTGTAATCTTTTCACGATGGAGCCAAAATATTTCTAGAGATAGCTTACACCGAGAACACACCCGCAAAAGCAAGGATCAGAGGCCGCGTCATGATATCCGTCCGTATGAACTTTATATATGTTTAAATTCAAAGTAATTGAGCCGTGGTGGCCTTGAGGTTTGAGCAGTCGCCTGTTACGCAAGCGACGCAAGTTCGAATCCCATCGGGGCCTGTACCAATGAGTTTTTCTAAAAAAACTTTTGTACAGTATATAATATTGATTAATCGAGTGATTTTTCAAATGAAAACTTGTAGTTGTTAATTGAGTAGGAATTGATGAATGATGTTTCTCAGATTTTACAACTACTTTAAATTTACATACATACTTATGCTCACGCCTGTATTTCCCGAAGGGGTAGGCAGAGGTGTTGTAATCACAACACCCACTTTTCACCGAAGATGATTAAGTGCCAACGTGACAGATGGTGAGTCCATCGCCGTCTCAGACGCTTTACATACGTCATTGAATTACTTCTCAGAAATAGCAGGTTTCCTCACGATGTTTTCCTTCACCGTAAAGCACGTGGTGTGAAATCACTGTACATAAGTCTTTAAGAAAAAATCATTGGTACAGGCCCCGCTGGGATTCGAACTTGCGTCGCTTGTGTAGCAGGCGACTGCTCAAACCTCAAGGCCACCACGGCTCATTTTTCAATTCGATTCAAATAAATCATTCGACAATATTTTTACGTAAACCTGAAACCGCCTCGAAAAGAGAAATTTAAAATTATGTGAAATAAATTACTTACTTTTGAAATTGGTGTTTGGCACCGACTTGATGCTATATTTGGTAATCTTAAACAAATACAGGTTTCCTCCATCTTGAGGAAAATCCTTTGTTTTATTGTTACAACACCTCTACTTACCCCTTCAGGGACCCTTCTGGGATGGCGAAAGCATATTTATTTATTCATTTTATTTTACAAAAAATATTGTTTTTCTGCTGGTGTTATTCATCCGAGTGAAGTCAAAGTAACTCTTGCGGGTAATAGATAGAGGCGGCAAGTGACATATTGCTTTTATCCCCCTCAAATTGGTTCCAGGGTAGTAAAATAGCTCTTGGATTGGCTTTCTCACCCTTTAAAAGGTTTTGAAACTATCAAAAGATGTTAGTTTCACTAGGGGCCGTACCATGAGCTTATTATAATGATAGAACAGTCTCTTTACATCTATACTTATCTATACAGATACATAACATTTATGTATCTGTTTTTATGAATAGCCTTGGCGCTCAAACCCAGAGGCCACCACGGCATTTACTAAGCAACTACACTATCCTTTTTAACTTTTATATTACTGTTGTCTCCTAGCACTAACGAGCAATTAGCCCATATTGGTTTCATCGATGGGAACTCTCACGATATGAGGACAACGGAAATTGATACCGAGGTTGTGTCTTTTTATGACTCGCCAGCTGTGTCCTGCGTTTCATCCACGTAGACTTAATTTCATGGGTGACTCGCTTTACCATAATGATTATTTTTAAATAAAATATATAATGATTCACATAATAATTCGTTATGTAAATATATAATAATTCACAAATTATCTTTATATATAATATCCTATGTGTTATGCTGATTTAAAACCTATATTATTGTAAAGTTTCGTTAAAATCCATTTACGAGTAGTATGTAGTAGTTTTTGCGTGAAAGAGCAACGAACATACATCCATACATACATTCTTATCAACTTCGCGTTTATAATATTAGTAGAATGGATATAGTCAACGAAATAGGTACTTGCGCTGTGAATAAATTGATTTTTGCAGTGATGAGGGGGTGTATCACACTGATTTCTACATAAACAAATAAGTACGTGTTTTCTGGTGACTGTATCGGATTATGTCGCTGAATGTCAAATATTGTTTAAGTAACTTCTCTTTTATATTTCCATAAATTACCATAGTATATTTTATACTTCAAAGGCTACATCGGTACTTCATTATTTGACTCGTAGAATTAGATACAAAATCTTCGTTCTCTCATAATCTTGACACGTCACATTATTTAATTTTGTTCAATGAAAATACAGTTAACGAATTGTTACAAAACATGGTTTAAACCAAGTTAAGGCTAAACCTGAGGATGACGCAAAAGGCGACAAAAAGAAAAGAATCACAACAGACTGCAACTATAGCGATTTGATTTTGTTTACTTTTAACCGACTTCAAAAAAGGTTGGTGACTGGTGTAGGTGCACTTTGCAACCTTCAAAAAGGGAAATATAAAATTATCTACACGAATATTATAAAGAGGAAAACTTTGTTTGTTTGATTGTAATGAATAGGCTCACAAACTACTAGACCGATTTCAAAAATTCTTTCTTTTGAAGTTTGTAGTTTGTAGTAAACTCGTTCACATAATTTGATATTTCCCTTTTTAATGCGGTATTACTATTCTGTTAAAAATAATTAAAATTGCCATTAATGTACTTAACAGTAAAGAGAATCCAAATATGTCTTAATAATTACAAGACATAAATATAACCTGTACGTATCAAGTAAGGCAACATTTTACGTTACAATTTTATGTTAATGGTAGCACTGATCAAAATTCAACTACCGATTGTAACGGTAGCGCAATTCCTGCCCGATCAACAGACATCAGGCTGAGTTCATATGCAATATGGCCGGTACAAGCTACTCCCCATGGGCAGGATCTGCCGGCTTGTTCAGGGAGTATTTGAGGAGTCAGGTACGTAGAGCATAAGGGTAAGGGCAGCACGAAATTACCGATATGCATCCGAACCCATCGCCGTATCGATCTCCGTTCCACTGTGTTACAGGGGGTAAGGACGAGAGAGGGTATCTGCAGCTGCATGACCGCTCCCCTCATCATCAGGATAAACTCGGACTAAACTATATCTATCCCTTTTGAAATCCGTATCACAAAAAGAGATGGATGAAAGAGCCGTGGTGACTTTAGGTTTAGCAGTAAGCTGCTACGCTAAGCGATGCCAGTTCGAATCCCAGCGAGGCTTGAACCAATGAGTTTTTCTAAAAAAAAAACAGTTATTTCATACCACGTGCTTTACGGTGAAGGAAAACATCGGGAGGAAACCTGCCTAAGTCTGAAAAGTAAGTCAAAGACGTATGTATTGTGCCTGAGACGATGAACTCACCCTCTGGCCCGTTGGCACTTAATCATATTCCATGAAATGTGGGTGTTGTTGTTACAACACCTCTGCTTACCCCTTCTGGGAAGGCGTGAGCATATTTATTTTTATTTTATTTTAAGAAGAGATGGGTTATTTTTATACCAAGAATTATCTGAGGCTCTGTCTTGTAATAAGGCGCTAATAGATCTTGGCTGAATGAATTGTGTTGTAATAACTCTGCTTTCCCTTTAGGGACATTTGAAGAAAGGCGTAAAGGATAAATTTATGCTTTGAGAAGATATTAATTTTGATCCCTTAAGTTGGCAAATGTTGAAGTATCTAAGATAAGCTTAAGGGTATTGAGTAGACACAGCTTTGCATTACTTATGATGTTGGAACGCTTAAATAAATTCTGTATTTGAAGGGAATATTACTTTAAGGTTTTTGGCTTTAGAGATTAGCCGGAACGAACAGACTTTTTAGCCACTTTTAGAAGATTTGTTAGAAATATTTTTTTTGTAAGTACCGTAAGTATATACATATACTATCATTGCATTTGGTGAAAAGCTGTTAATTTGCAATTACAAACAGACACTTCAATTGTATTTATGTGTATGGATATAATGACTAGCCCAGCAAGTAATAATTTTATAAGTTAATATATAGAAGATGAAATTCGTGAATACCGTGGCTATCTCTCTCTATAATACAGAGATTACCCTCTACAACCTCACAAACTCAATATTCAAATTCAAATTTAAATTCAAAAATATCTTTATTCGATTAGACTTTTTACAAAGTACATTGAAATCATCAGAAAGACACGATTACATATGATTATACATGTTACCGCCAGGTTCGGAAAGTTGCTTTTACTGAGAAGAACCTGGCAAGAAACTCAGTTATTACTCTTTTAAAAAAATAATTTTACAGCTTTGAGCAATAACTTTACCTTTTAATATAATTAGTATCAGAATTCTGTATGAATCTGGTAATGTAATGATATTTGTGCACAATTTAAAAAATATATAAAGTACGTCATATATGTTTTCAGTGATTATTTCAGAGCAAACATTATTTAAATACACATTTCCGATTCACACTTGAAATTAATTAACACCCTCGCGACAGGTTCATTGTTTAAGCATGTTACTCGTATTATTAATTTCGCAAATTTATGAGTACGGTTTGAGACAATGTTATGAAAATAGGTATTCATCAATACCTACATCTATAAATACGTACATACAGATAAATAAAATGTATGTGTGTGTTTGTAATTCCAATATACAAAAACGATACAAGAAAAACATTTGGTTTCTGCGGCACGTCCATGATAAATAAACTCGAGTAAAACCGGGGCACAGCTAGTATAAAATAATTTATTAAATCTTAGATATATATTACTCAAAGGTGACTGACTGACTGACATAGTGATCTATCAACACACAGCCCAAACCACTGGACGGATCGGGCTGAAATTTGGCATGCAGGTAGATGTGACGTAGGCATCCGCTAAGAAAGGATTTTGATTAATTCTACCTCTAAGGGGATAAAATAGGGGATTAAGGTTTGTATGAAACTTTGGCAATTTTAAACCTATATATTATGTAAAAGTTAATCTACGCGGGACACAGCTAGTGATGTATACACGTGGATCCATAATGAATATTAAATTAATTCCGCTTTTGTATTCAAAGATACAGCTATGAAATTGCGTATTGATGGATTTTAACACAGCTTTTGATATAACGCCCGGGGATTAAAGCTAGTCTTGTCCTAATTTCTCCAATAAGTGAGCCGTGGCAGTTGGGTTTTAGTAGTCGCCTGCTACTCAAGCGACGCAAGTTCGAATCCCAGCGGTCTACTTCAATGAGTTTTTCTAAAAACTTGCGTGCAGTATTTTCACCCCACTTGTTTTAGAAGGGGAATATCGTGAGGAAAACTGCACATGTTTGAGAAGTAATTCAAAGACGTATGTGTAGTGCCTGAGACGGCGATAGAGTCACCATCTGTCACGTTCTCACTTAATAATTTTCGGTTAAAAGTGGGTCTTACTGGTTACAACACTGTGTTTAACCCATCGGTAACCTTTCTGGGATGGCTTGACCATATTTTTGAACGATTTCAAATGGAGGAGGTTCTCATTCGATGACTGTATATTTTTCTTATATTTATTACCTCAGACCTTTTTTGGTTTATTAATTTATCCCGAAATAGGTTTACCAGGGTAGCAACATGATGCCACAAGCTGACACCAAACGTTGTATTGATTGTCCAATTATTGACAACCTGATAAGTAACTGACTAGGACACTTTTCTTGCTCATCATCATCATCTCCCTGGCCTTATCCCATACATTGTTGGGGTCAGCACTTGATTCAACCCGATGTGGCTGATCACCTGATTTTTTACGAAGCGACTGCCATCTGACCTTCGCAACCCCTTTAACGAGGAAAATCTGTGATCTGGGTTAAACCAGTTGTCAGACAATTTTAGGCCTCCGACTGACCTGTAACCGGGACCGACGGCTTAACGTGCTCTCCGAGGCACGGAGGGAACTCGGGCGGTCACCCATCCAATTGCTGGCTAGGCTTAGGGTTGCTTAACTTCGCTGATCGAATGATATGCGCAATAGCAACTGTGCCACGAGCTCCTCATTTTTTTTCGAGACACTTTTCTTGCTATCGCTAGGAAATAAAGTTTGGAGAATTTGGGACAGAGAGTTTTTCGAGAGCGATATACCTCTTTTTTAATTTATTGTGGAGAATCCGTTATGGATACACCAACCGCCGCGGAGGCACAGGAAGGGCTAAGTCGGACTCGCACCGACTAAACTCCACGGTGTTCCTCCTGGAGAAACCCTCCTAATATGGATCCTTTATGTGGGGGGTGCACGTGTTATGTCTTCACAAGCTTCACCGTTATCCCCATGGAGAGAGATAGAAGCTACGTTGCTACATCTTACCATCGAGCTCTTTACTGGTCTGACGGATCTCGCAGAAGATGCACACGTAGCAAACGGTGATGATGACCAGCGGGATGAAGTACATCGCGCACACGCAGAAGACTGTGTACGCCACCTCATGCTCCAGCGCACTGAACGCCTCGAACGACACGCACTGCTCGAAGCCCGCTACACGCGGGTGTGGCAACACTCTGAACACAACGCTCTGGGGACAAAATATAATTATACAGAAAAAGGCCATCTCAGAAGGGTCTCTAGAGGGGTAAGCAGAGGTGTCGTACAAACACCCACATTTCACCGAATATCCCACAATGGTTCTGTTATAAAAGTGGGGTTATATCAAATAAAATTTAAATATATTTTTTCTCCCTGGCCTTATCCCATTAATTATTGGGGTCGGCACTTGATTCAACCCGATGTGGCTGATCACCTGATTTTTATACGAAGCGACTGCCATCTGACCTTCGCAACCCCTTTAACGAGGAAAATCTGTGATCTGGGTTAAACCAGTTGTCAGACTATTTTAGACTTCCGACTGACCTGTAACGATTGCCTAAGATGATAAATTGGCAACCGGGACTGACGGCTTAGCGTGCTCTCCGAGGCACGGAGGGAACTCGGGCAGTCACCCATCCAATTAATGGCTAGGCTTAGGGTCGCTTAACTTCGCTGATCGAATGATACGCGCAATAGCAACTGTGCCACGAGCTCCTCTGGGCTCGTGGCTCTGAGCAAAGTGAGGACTCTTTGATCCTTAATTAGATAGAGAAGAGTCGTGGTGGCAGGGTGGATTGAGCTATGCAAACGACGCATGTTCAAATCCCAGCGGTTCGTACTTTTTTTCTTAGAAGAGGTGCGGTTTATTCGCAAACGAACTTTGCAGTGATGGAAAACATCGTGAAGAAACTACATAACGTCTGAGAAGCAATTTAAAAGCATAGGTATGTAAGCCTATATAGACTCACCATTTATCATGTTGACGCTCAATCATATAACAAGTGAATAGAAGAATATGCCTTTTTTATTATTTATTTTATTTTATACTAGCTGTACACTGTGGTTTCACTCGCGTAGACTAATATAGTAAGTAGATTTCGTAAAACATTTTTTTTTTAAATATGTGTTTTTCCAAACACCTATGTGCAGTGATTTAAAACCATGTGCTATACATACATACGCTCACGCCTGTATTCCCCGAAGGGGTAGGCAGAGGTGTTGTAATAATAACACCCACTTTTCACCGAATATGATTAAGTGCCAACGTGACAGATGGTGAGTCCATCGCCGTCTCAGACACTTTACATACGTCATTGAATTACTTCTCAGAAATATGCAGGTTTCGTCACGATGTTTTTCTTCAACCTGTGTCTAATTAATGTAATTGCCAATACCCTTCTAATTAGTGAATAAATAAAGTAAATACATCATTCGGAGTGTACATTTCGAAATACTTCGTATTCGATTAATTGCACAAATACGAGATGAATGTGAATTGTGCTGAGTATGGAATGTCTCGATAAACGTGCTCTCTGATATCTCGTACAATTTGAATTAACAGTAAATTAAAAATTCCTTGTAATATTCGAAACGCAGGCAGTAATAATACGAGCACCGCTTCAAATTCAATATCAATAAGTTTCTTCGAATTTAATTATTATTTCGTAGCATTGTTTGTGGTAACGAATGTCCATTGTATTTTGATAAATGTTTATTTAACTTGTCTTACTAGTGAATTTGTGACATCTTGGAATTTGTTTGATTAGTTTGTAGCTAGACAATGTGTGGGTTAATAAACAAAATTCAAAATATATTTATTTGATTAGACTTCTTACAAAGTACTTTAAAATCGTCAGAAGGACACAAAATACATTATACATGATTATAAATGTTACCACCGGGTTCGGAAGGTAGCTTTTGTTGAGAAGAACCCGGCAAGAAACTCAACAATTACTCTTTTAAAAAAAAAAATATATATTATACAATGTTTTTGGTTACCGTATTTATATCTCATGAATATAAGCCCGTGGACACAGTTCAAATGCTCAATTGTCAAATATAATAACTAAAATATTACAAATATTTGTGAGCATGGCAAATTCCAGCCAGTAAGTAAATGCCAGGCAAAAACAAGCTCCGGTGGCCGAGTGGCTTGAGTAGTATCCTGCGCGGGTTAGTCTCTGATTACGATCCAAGAGTACCCGTCCTGGAGTGGCATTCAGCATTAATATGTGTACTAGACTTTTACTTTATGTAAATTTTTATTGACATTTGTGCATTGGAACTGCGTCCGTGGGCTCACATTCTTAAGTAGTAATTACTGAGTTTCTTGCCAAGTTCTTCCCAGTAAAAGTAACTTTCCGAACCTGGCAGTAGCATGTATAATCCTTAGTAATATTATAAATGCGAAAGTTACTCTGTTTGTATGTTACGCTTTCCCGCTTAAACCTCCCAACCGATTTTGATGAAATTTGGCACAGACAATCTTTAGACCCTGAGAAAGGACATAGGCTACCTTTTATTGCGAAAAAACTAAATCTACGCGGGTGAAACCGCGGCGCACAGCTAGTCCTTAATAATTATGCCATTCACGAATAAAGATATATTTAAGTTTGAGTACCCCGAATACTATAACAACGACCAAAAAATATATCTATACAGTCTAATTGAGTAACCTCCTCTTTATTTTTAAACCGGTTAAAAATATGAGTTCATTAAAACCGTCATGTATATGATCCATAGTTATATCCCGCGGCTTCACCCGCATAGACTTAATTTGTTCCGGCTAATCTCCGAAATGGCAGAAAGCTAATATATTACAAGGAGTAACATAGACATACATACATACATATGCTCACGCCTGTATCCCATGGGGGTACGCAGAGACCACTGTTTGCCAGATGCTACGATCCATACATACCTACTTCTTTCGCTTCATCCACATTCATGCATCTCTTCATACACTTTCTTCGGTTACGAGTGCTCCGAATTTGACCTAAACTAATAATATTTAGTAACTTACAATATAATAGAATATTGTTTATTTGTGACTTAAGGCGTTTAGTTATAAAAAAACATGTTGAATAAAACAAAATAAATTAATAATGCCAAATTCCACAAAACGTTTCAAATCAGCATAATACTGGCTACAAGCCAGCGCTCGTCTTCCCTTGAAACCAGGGGGTGAGTGTGAACTTAGATTACTTCTGTTAAAAAAACATGATAAGAGCCGTGGTGGCCTTGAGGTTTGAGCAGTCGCCTGCTACGCAAGCGACGCAAGTTCGGGTCGCAGCGGGGCCTGTACCAATGAGTTTTTCTAAAAAACTTATGAACAGTGATTTCACACCACTTGCTTTACGGTGAAGGAAAACATCGTGAGAAAACCTGGATATTTCTGAGAAGTAATTCAATGTCGTATGTATAGAGTTTGAGACGGCGATGGACTCACCATTTGTCACGTTGGCACTTAATCAAATTCGGTGAAAAGTGGGTGTTGTGATTACAACACCTCTGCCTACCCCTTCGGGGAATACAGGCGTGAGCATATGTATGTATGTAAAAAAACATGGGATTGATAAACGTCACGTCAGGCACATACATGTCATTTTACATTTTGTTGTCTTTCTATAAGCGCAAGCGCGAGAGAATGTTAATTTGTCTAGGCCTAGATATCCGCATTTAGAAAATAATTCTCGATTGTCTAAAGATGATAAAGGGATGTAAATGATACCCAAAGATCCTTCTCGCTAGTGTCCCCGCGTGTCACAACTATAGAATATAATAAATCACCCTTTATTAAATGTCATTGTTACTCGATGAATTAATAATTACTCATGAATTCAATTTGTAATTCAGAGCCCACTTCGGGATCGACCAGTTTAGGCAAAGGATTGTTTGAGTGTGATTTATGAACGGGACGAGAGAAATGACGCTTCACACCACCATTTTGATTTGTTGCCAAAACCAGAACAGAATGGAGTAACCTCGGTGGCTATGTGGTTAAGTGTTCGTTTGTAAAGCGTAGATTAAACCCCTGTATGTACAAAATATTATCAAGACTCGTATAGTTTAAGTAGATCTCTCATTTCAAATCCCACATTGTTTATGTATTATTCTCTGAATTTCCAGTTGTGGTGCTCCAATCCAGGAGCCGTGGTGGCCTCGAGGTTAGAGCAGTCGCCTGCTACGCAAGCGACGCAAGTTCGAATCCCAGTTGGGCCTGTACCAATGAGTTTTTCTAAAAAAACTTATGTACAGTGATTTCACACCACGTGCTTTACGGTGAAGGAAAACATCTTGAGGAAACCTGCATATTTCTGAGAAGTAATTCAATGACGTATGTAAAGTGTCTGAGACGGCGATGGATTCACCATCTGTCACGTTGGCACTTAATCATCTTCGGTGAAAAGTGGGTGTTGTGATTACAACACCTCTGCTTCGCCCTTCGGGGAATACAGGCGTGAGCATATGAAATATATCAATTATTAACTTCTTCAACCATTCTTCGTGCATACAAATGGAACATACATACATATCTGCTCACGCCTGTATTCCCCGAAGGGAGAAGCAGAGGTGTTGTAATCACAACACTCACTTTTCACCGAACATGATTAAGTGCCAACGTGACAGATGGTGAGTCTATCGCCGTCTCAGGTCTTTGAATTACTTCTCAGAAATATGCAGGTTTCCTCGCGATGGTTTCCTTCACCGTAACGCACGTGGTATGAAATCACTGCACATACGTTTTTAGAAAAACTCATTGGTACAGGCCCCGCTGGGATTCAAACGAGCGTCGCTTGCGTAAAAGGCGACTACTCAAACCCCAAGGCCACCACGGCTCTTAATAATAATAATTGATAAGTTTAAATTAAGAAATTTAATTTTGTTCAGACTTTTCAGTTTTTATAAATCCTATATCGTTCACCGCTGCATTGAAGAAAGTACTTTAAGAAGAGTAGATAAGGTGAATTTTCACACGATGAATGTGTTTGAATAATCAGGGTTGTGCTCAACTAATGATAAGCGAGCAATTCATCATTTTATTGTAATCAGTACAATAGGGTAGGATGTTGCGTGTCAGTGCTACGTCATGACAATCAGGGAGCGGTGCCCAGAAATACTAATATGTTATCTGTATCCATATATTTTGGTTAACGAAAGCTTTGCCAGCGCGTAGTTTCACAAATATTTTCGAATACCTTTTCTGGTTAGATAATGTTGCCATGTAAACACTTTTTTTTGTTCCACGACGGCAAAATTTTAATAATAAAACCATTCCTCATCGATTGCTGTCACAGTACAAATAAGCTTTACAAGCAGTAAGGAACCTAGGGCCAATTTTAAAATAAGAATTTGCTGCATTGGGCGCTTTCATATTGGACGATAACGGTAACGACACGATATCGGCGCAGTGTTGGCTTGGTAGGTACAATCAGTACTACATGCTTTCACTTTGGGTCGTTGCAGTCAAAGATATCGCGGGCAGATTATCAATTCACACGATATCCAATTCAATTCAAATTCAATTCAATTCAAAATATCTTTATTTGATTAAAAACAAAACTTACAAAGTACTTTCAAATCGTCAGAAGGACACAAAATACATTATACATGATTATAAACGTTACCACCGGGTTCGGAAGGTAGCTTTTGTTGAGAAGAACCCGGCAAGAAACTCAACAATTACTATTTTTAAAAAAATATATATATTATACAATGTTATTAGTTACAGTATTTATATCTCATGAATATAAGCCCATTTTATGCTCAATTGTCAAATATAATAACTAAAATATTACAAATATTTGTGAGCATGGCAAATTCCAGCCAGTCAAAGCAAAGATCAAACTAGGATTAATTAATTGTAGCAAAAGTACAGTGCCAATGGGATATCAACAACACAGTGCAGGGTGAAGAAGCGAAACGATCTAATACAAATCGATATCCGTGATCGATATCGTTGTCCTTTGTCGTGTCGTTATCGTGGCGTGGGAAAGCGCCCATTGAGTGTGAAGGTAATATAATATTTTAGAATTTACTCTTTGATTTATTTTCAAAATAATATAGGTTCGCCGCTTTGGAGTATTGTAAAAAGTTGGTAAGACACGAAAATTCGCGGTCGAACACGAAGGGACACCCCTTTTGATGCTACTGCTATTCTGCTTATAACTATATAAACTTAGACGTCGGCGTCTGTGTGAGTTTTCAAACGATTGGTTCCTAGACTCCCCACTGCTTGTAAAGTTTATATTTATACTGTGGTCATGGCGTTCAACTTTTTTGCCGCATCGACGTCTTGCGAAGCGGCAAAAAAATAAACTCCGATAATTAAGCTTAACGATCACCCGACGGTCAGTTCTGTAAGCGGCTGATTGCTATTAGCGCCGTTTCAGTTCCAATCCAGTGCACGGTTTAAATATTCTGGGGTTAACGTTTTATTTATTGCTAAGATAAAATCTAATATTGAGGAGCTCGTGGCACAGTGACTATTGCGCATATCATTCGATCAGCGAATTAAGCAACCCTTTTTTTTTTTTGTTGTCGAGGGGGAAACCTTCAAAAGGTCCCCGACCGCCCTGGGAGAGGCAGATCGGGGTATGTGGGATTCTTACCGCACTAAAACCCCCCCGGTGGCCATCCTCAGTGCTCAGGGGGGACTCCGGGTACTCTGATAGAACGCACCGGTGTCCCCCCACACTTTGCCGGGGCACATCCCCGGGGCAGCTGTAGGGCCGCCCCTAGAGACCTCGCTGTGCAAGGCAGCGCGAGCCACATCGCGCTGCCACCTTCCCGGGCCCGCGCCGGTGGTCAAAGCTACCCTACCCCTAGCCAGTAATTGGATGGGTGACCGCCCGAGTTCCCTCCGTGCCACTTATACGAACCATATACAGATTGATTTAATTTTTTTTTAAATAATTCCACTAAGATAACAATTTACAGAATTAAAATTATAAAGTATAACTAAAAACGAACATAACTAAGAACCTTAAAAATATAATCTAATAACTAAAATATATTGTTAAAAGGAGTCCCTGTAGGCAAGGTTCCGAAGATACTGGCAGCATTCCATCTTCGAATGTTCTCCTGTGACGTCGACTAACCTTTTAGTTATTTTTTTTTAAATATATCTTTATTTGATTAGCTCGTGGAGGAGCTAATCAAATAAAGAGCTCCTTGAGGAGCTCGTGGCACAGGTGCTACTGCGCATATCATTCGATCAGCGAAGTTAAGCAACCATAACCCTAGCCAGTAATTGGATGGGTGACCGCCCGAGTTCCCTCCGTGCCTCGGAGAGCACGTTAAGCCGTCGGTCTCGGTTGCCAATTTATCATCTATGGCAATCGTTACAGGTCGGTCGGAGGCCTAAAAAAGTCTGACAGCTGGTTTAACCCAGATCACAGATTTTCCTCGTTAAAGGGGTTGCGAAGGTCAGATGGCAGTCGCTTCGTATAAAAATCAGGTGATCAGCCACATCGGGTTGAATCAAGTGCCGACCCCAACAATGTATGGGATAAGGTCAGGGAGATGATGATATCTTTATTTGATTAGACTTTTAACGAAGCACTTTCAAATCGTGAGACCAACACGATTATACAGGATCATACATGCTACCACCGTTCGGAAGGTTGCTTTTACTGAGAAGAACCTGGCAAGAAACTCAGTACTTACAGTTTTCAAAACTATTTTTTTACACATACATATGCTCATGCCTGTATTCCCCGAAGGGGTAGGCAGAGGTGTTGTAATCGCAACACCCACTTTTCACCGAAGATGATTAAGTGCCAACGTGATAGATGGTGAGTCCATCGCCGTCTCAGACACTTTACATACGTCATTGAATTACTTCTTGGAAATATGCAGGTTTCCTCACGATGTTTTCCTTCACCGTAAGGCACGTGGTGTGAAATCACTGTACTTAAGTTGTTTAGAAAAACTCACTGGTACAGGCCCCGCTGGGATTCGAACTTGCGTCGCTTGCGTAGCAGGCGACTGCTCAAACCTCAAGGCCACCACGGCTCTTTTTTTTAAGAAACTATTTTTTTTATTGAGAAAAGTATCTTGGCAGGCAACACTGATTTAAAAAAATCGCAAGTGGAAGCTAGTTTAATTAACATTTTCCTATTTGTTGTGAAATACCAAAACACACGCAGTGTTGCTTCAAGCAACACAATCAGACAATTGCTATGAATAATTTATCGGATTAATGAACAAACATTATTTGTGTTGTGGTTCCGCAATAATGTCAAAACAAGTGACACAATTGACGTTATACGGACTGTAGGCTTAGACACCCAATAGCCAGGGTCTAAGAATATGGCTATGGTATCCCCTGCCTGTCATAAGAGGCGACTAAAAGGGGGCCGGAGGGCCTGCTGGCGGTGGTCGGCGTGGGAGCTTTGACCACCGAGCCGCGGGCCCGGGAAGGTGGCAGCGCGACGTGGCTCGCGCTGCCTTGCACAGCGAGGTCTCCAGGGGCGGCATGACAGCTGCCCCGGGGATGTGCCCCGGAAAAGTGTGGGGGGGCACCGGTGCGTTCTATCAGAGTACCCGGAGTCCCCCCTGAGCACTGAGGATGCCCACCGAGGGGGTTTTAGTGAGGTAAAAATCCCACATACACCGATCTGCCTCTCCCAGGGCGGTCGGGGACCTTTTGAAGGTTTCCCACTCGTCAGCAAAAAAAAAAGCCTAGACAGTGGACATTCTCTAGCACTTGCGCTAATGGGAACGATAGAAAAATTAGAGAAATTACATAAATCAGTCACGCACCTCAGAACGATAAGTTTCATCCGAATAGACCTAATTTCATAGGTGCCCAGATGTTTTTTAAAATAAATTAGCCTAAGTAACTCCTTGTAACATTTCATCATTAGCTATCTACCCGTGAAGGTTCCGTTAAAATCGGCCCAACCGTTTCGGAGATTACAGAACAAACAGACAGACAGCGTAAACATAATCAATTGGTTTTTTTTATGTGACTATTGGGTGGGTAAGGTGTGTTTACTAAGGAGAGTCTGGAGAGGAGCTAGAAAGATTATTTATTTATTTATTTATTTATTTATAGTTAATTACAATAATTAACATTGACATTTTAGAACAGGGATCTTATGCCTTATAAAATATACACTTATAAAATCGTGGATACTCTCGCATACTTAACCTCTCAGAATCTCAAACATTCAGACAAAATATAGTTCCATGCATCCGCGAACAAATCTAACTGGTAACATACCGGTAAGATCAGAACTCGCACCGCTTTCGCAGCAGGCGACAACTCTAACCACTTAACCTAAGCACAAACCTGCGGCAGACTACAGGCGATGGCGGCTGCCCACGCGCAGTACAGCATATGTTTACTGCGCCGGCGCGCTATCGACAGCTGTAGTGGGTGGAGTACCGCAAAGAACCTGCAATTAAACATACATACATACATATGCTCACGCCTGTATTCCCCGAAGGGGTAGGCAGAGGTGTTGTAATCACAACACCCACTTTTCACCGAAGATGATTATGTGCCAACGTGACAGATGGTGAGTCTATCGCCGTCTCAGACACTATACATAAGTCTTTGAATTACTTCTCGGACATATGCAGGTTTCTTCACGATGTTTTCCTTCACAGTAAAGCACGGGGTATGAAATCACTGTACATAAGTTTTATAGAAAAAAATGGTACAAGCTCCGCTGGGACTCGTACATGCGTCGCTTGCGTAGCAGGCGACTGCTCAAACCTCAAGGCCACCACGGCTTTAAACATTTTCTTAATGATTTATACTTATCAAAATGCATAATATCTATATTTGATTAGACTCCTTACAAAGTACATTCTAATCGTCAGAAGGACAGAAAAGTTACAATACAGCAATATTACTGTTACCACCGGGTTTGGAAGGTTGCATTTGCTCAGATGAACCCGTTTTTGCATAATTTATCATTGGCGTCGTTCCTTTAACGTTAGCGTTATGTTAAAAAGCAAAAAGCCTTCTTGGATAAATGAACAATCCACCACATATATTTTTTCGATTCGAACCTTTTAATTTTAGCGCGTTCAATTAAACAAACACTTACTTTTTTTTTCGAACATTTGAAGGACGTATGAAGTTGTTTGTATAAAAAAAATGATTCTTTAGAAGTTGAAGTAGAAAATATGCCCCATAAAAAATTGCCATTCGCGAAACTCGAAAATATTTTATGGCATATTGATAGGGAATTTTTTGTTAATTACAATTATTACCTATCGTTTGTAGTAAAAAAAACAAAAAAGTCGTAGAAGAAATAAAATAACAATTTTTTGTTTTTAGTTCAATTACTAAAACCGATTAAAGTAGTTCGTTTTAATTATATTTCATTTCTAGTAGATTAATATCGTTCACTAGTACCACTTATTATTGTTAGAGGACCCTTACACTAATATCGAACTTCAATGAACTTCAATACAGCTAATAAACTGTATTGAAGTTCACTTAACTACTGTTAAAGACGTATAAATGTAGCAGACAGAGGCAATGTGGCATTTATAGCATTAATTGCTTTGGCAGGCTTCGTCAACTGCTCACACCTAATTACACAACCTTATAGTTCACAAAGTCAACATTTCCCCTTGTTTGTTTAACTAGCGTTAATAGAGGGTAGAGTTAGCGTTAGGGTTTCTGTTATATATTTGTGCAATATCAGGTCAGCGGTTCAAACGTGAGTGCTAGCACAATAATTGCGTTTTCTATAATCTATAAATACATACTCCTATATATGCATACTATTATTAGTATAGTACTCGGCGATATGTATTGCACATCGACCTCAGGACAGAAATAATCGGCTAATTTCGCCTTCGCAGACCCTTCTCTCGCTCGCGATATAATACTGCCGACCTTTCCGGGGAATACAGCTGGGAACCAGCTGTTGTTGAGGTTTTGTAATAACAACACCTACTTTTCACCGAAGATGATTAAGTCCCAACGTGACAGATAGTGTCTCTATCGCCGTCTCAGTAACTATACATACGTCTTTAAATTACATCTCAGACATATGCAGATTTCCTTACAATGTTTTCTTTCACCGTAATACCCTTTGTTTAGAAAAAACTCATTGCTATAGGACCCGTTGAGATTCGAACTTGCATCGCTTGCGTCACAGGTGACTGCTAAAACTCGAGGCTCTATAAGCTTATACAATGTCAATGTGCAATATTTATCGCCGCGAGCTGTAAGTACGGATTAGATTGTGTCAAGTATTGTGTCTTTGACAAACATCCAACACGTTAAGCTGTAAGAAAAATGTATTTATTTTGACACTGACCTGTCGAGTGAAATACAGACGAGCACATTCGAGGAGAGGTAGAGGCCGAAAGCTCGAAGCACTTGCAGCAGTTTGCACATCAAGTTGCCCACCAGCCACGCGTTGGTATACTTCCATCCGATCTGCACACATTTACAAAAGGTTAATGTAGTAATAGGTTAAACACAGGAGCGTGCATTGGAATTTCAGAACATAAACAATAAGTGACCTGTGGGTCTAAAAAGGCCACTTTGGGAGAATCATAATGTGATCCGAATATGATTCATCATCGAAATGACAAAATGGTCACTTAGGTACAATTCATATTATGATTCACGAATGATTAATATTTCGCAATTCACCTGTTTCACACTTTCCAATGAAGCAAATAGCATCATAAAAAGTTAGTTAGGGACTAACATCTACAATTATTGTAATCATTCGTGACCTACTGTTCAGACACGCTGGCCTCTTCCCATCTACATGGAACCAACAACAGAGTTGGTGCGGCATGTGAAGCGGCTGCAAAAGCCAAAGCCCGTAAATACACGGATCTGGGCTCCGAATATGACTTTGTCCCATTCGGAGTCGAGACCCTTGGTCCGTGGGGTCCTAGCGCTATTAGGCTTTTTAAAGAAATAACTAAAAGGTTAGTCGACATCACATGAGACCGAAGAGCTGGCAGCTATCTCGGTCAAAGAATTAGTTTTGCCATCTAAAGGGGGAATGCTGCCAGTATCTTGGGAACCTTCCTTACAGGGACTCCTTATAATAATATATTTAGTTGTAATAAAGTATATTCATGTCATTAGTGTATGTAGGTAGGTTAATTACATACCAATGTGGCGCGGCGTAGGAACATACGTTTAGGTATAGACACACACACATACGTGCATGTGTGTGTTCGAGAGAGTGTGTGCACGAGACGAGTGTATTCAGTCATCACAAATGACAAGCACTGCTTTACTGCTTATATGGAATGGTTAAACACATATACTAGATATGTAGGATTTATCTAAAACAGGAGGGGCAAAATGATTGGACACCTATTACGACATGATGATTTCTTTAAAAATATCATAGAAGGGAAGATAGAAGGAAAGCGAAGAAGAGGGAGACCAAGGATTAGTTACATATAGCTGAAGGAAAAAGCCAGCGAAAGTCGTACAAGGAAGTCAAAGTGCTAGCGGACAGTAGAGAGGGTTGGCGATTGCTTCACCGACAAGTGCCTAGCTCTTAAATAAATTATGATGATCTAAGAGTGCCCTTGTTAAGTGGCCGCCGAATAATGCTATAGGTGCCATCGTGATGAGACCTGACCTTGAATGCGCAGTAGTCAGTCATTTTATGAGTCTCTGTCTGTCTGTCAGCGAGCCGTGGTGGCCTCGGGGTTAGAGCAGTCGCCTGCTACGCAAGCGACTCAGGTTCGAATCCCAGCGGGGCCTGTACAAATGAGTTTTTCTAAAAAACTTATGTACAGTGATTTCACACCACGTGCTTTAAGGTGAAGGAACATAGTGAGGAAACCTGCATATTTCTGAGAAGTAATTCAAAGACGTATGTATAGTGCCTGAGACGGCGATAGACTCACCATCTGTTACGTTGGCACTTAATCAAATTCGGTGAAAAGTGGGTGTTGTGATAACAACACCTCTGCCTACCCCTTCGGGGGATACAGGCGTGTGCATATGTATGTCCGTCTGTCTGTATATTACGAACGCGAATAAAATACAAACACAGTTACCCCCATTATTTTCGCTGAGCGCTCATAACTGGTGACGGCACCTTGTACCTTATCTTGCTTATCTTATGTTACGTAAGTCCTGGCCTACAGACAAAGTAACATTATCCTCACGCTTCCTTTAATAGATTATATAAATTGTATGGGAGTGACAATGTCGCGAAACAAACGGACCCGTGGTAGCCTTGGGGTTTGAGCAGTCATCTGCTATGCAAGCGACGCAAGTTTTAATCCCAGCGGAGCCTGTACCAATGAGCTTTTCTAAAAATGTACGTGCAGTTATTTCACCCACTTTACGGTGAAGGAAAACATCGTGAGGAAACCTGCATTTGTCTGAGAAGTAATTCAAAGACGTATGTTTAGTGCTTGAGACGGCGATGGACTCATCCTCTGTCACAACACCTCTGCTTACTCCTTCGGGGATCCTACAGGGGTGAGGATGCTACTTTGTGTAGGCCTTATGGACAGGTGAGTGAGATTGGAACGCGTTCTTGAACCACTAGCTCACCTTAAGCTACTTATATATATGTATCAAATGCCAGTAGCGCAGAGCAATTACATTATGAAACCATAGCAGCGTTCTCTCAGTCGTCCTTGCAACATAGAAAGCACAATATAACCTTGAAGTGTGTACTTGACATGAGGTAGATGAGGCTTGTGTGTGGGCGATATGAAAAGGTATTATGTGACGCAGAGCAGTGGGCGAACTAGCGAGGTTAAAAGAATTAAATGTATAACACTCTGACTAATGTGTCCTCGTATAAATATAAAATTTACAAGCAAAAAGGAATCTAAGCCTATTTTTATAAATAAGAACGAAGACTCGGTTGACCGTGAGGGTTCTCAAATGAAATGTAAATAGATCGATGTATCTCCCCGTACTCCGTACATACAAAATTTCAAGAAAGTCGTTGCTACTGTTTCCGGTATTCAGATTAAAAATTTAATACCTAATTGTCTGTTTAAAGTTATGGAGAGATATAGATAGTGTTAATTTGTCGTTTGGAAGTTTTGATAAAAGTCTGCAAAACACGTATTCGCGATCGGATGCGATGTGATACCATTATTGGCACTACTGCTATTATTTTTATAATCTCGTAGATGTCGTAGATGCGTGTCAATTAAATTCAAATTCAAAATATCTTTATGTGATTGGACTTTGAACAAAGTACTTTCAAATCGTCAGAACGACACGATTACACAGGATTATACATGCTACCACCAGGTTCGCATTGGTTGCTTTTACTGAGAAGAACTAGGCAAGACATACACACATATACTCACGCCTGTGTTCCCCGAAGGGGTAGGCAGAGGTGTTGTAATCACAACACCCACTTTTCACCGAAGATAATTAAGTACCAACGTGACAGATGTTACAGTTCGAATCCAGGCCTGTATCAATGAGTTTTTCTCAGAATTCACACCCCTTTAAGATGAGAGAAAAGATCATGAGGAAACCTGCATATTTTTGAGAGAAGTAATTCAAAGACGTATGTATAGTGCCTGAGACGGCGATGGACTCACCCTCTGTCACGTTGAAACTTAATCATATTCGGTGAAAAGTATCGTTGTAACAACACCTCTCCTTACCCCTTTGGGGACCCTTCTGGGATGTCGTGAGCATACTTATTTATTTTATAATATTAGTATAGATTTACAATATCAGGCGATTATTACTGCTGATTGACCACAGGAAAGAGACAATCGGCTTAGTTTGATTATTCTTCACTCTTCACTACACGTTGACTTACCATTAGGAATTGTGTATGTATAGATGTTAGTACTTCAAATTTTGAAATTACTTTGTAAGAATATATCAAATAAAGATATTTTGAATTTAATTGAATTGATAATCTTTTTTCAATCAGTGTGCAGTGAACATAATGAGAGTGGTAGTCTCAATATGTCCACTTACGTCTGTTAATTTTCTTATGAATTTGCTAAAACTAGTAAACCACAGTACCATCACAGTTATTTCACGTATTTAGCAAGCTTTAGTTCGCTGTGGGATTAGGTGAGAATTAGCTTTCAAACCAACAAGAACCAGGCGATGCACGTCGGTCTAATTGGAAGATCGATTCCAACGATGGTGTATTAACTGCGTTTGGGAATTAATATCCTGAAATACTAACTACAGGCGTCGGTTATGTTGCTTGGTTGCACGGTTAATTTTTAAAGTTATATTTTAACACACACACACGCAGTTCTGATGTACACATTCGATAAAAACTAAAAGTACTTACTTATAATTGTGTAGCTTCAGATTTCCCTCATCATTGTAATCTCTAAACCTGATCAAGAAAACAAATATCATGCCTTTAGGAACAGCGGTTTAGGCTGTGCGTTGATTTCACTCATACGGACTTAGAAGTTTATTTATATAGCCGTGGTGGCCTCGGGGTTTGTGTGTGTGATTTCACACCACGTGCTTTACGGTGAAGGAAAACATCGTGAGGAAACCTGCATATTTCTGAGAAGTAATTCAAAGACTAGATATGTATAGTGTCTGAGACGGCGATAGACTCACCATCTGTCACGTTGGCACTTAATCAAATTCGGTGAAAAGTGGGTGTTGTGAAAACCCCTCTGCCTACCCCTTCGGGGAATACAGGCGTGAGCATATGTATGTATGTATGTATTTATATAAATTATTATTTAACTTATAACTTGTTTAGGTTTTTTTAAGAAATAAAGAAAATTTTGTTTTTCAAAAAAAAAGATGGGACGCAGCATTAATTAAAACTAGATAAGGTACTAAATTGTTGGTTATTTTAAGTAACATTATAACGTCACAGACATACATTAACTCTTGAACAAAGACACTGTTTATCTCTCTGTTGCTTATTAATTGTATGTCTGTGGGCCTCACCCCAGCTAGCACCGCACAATGATAAAGTCTGCAAATTACGTTATCTGTGGCGTGGTTTTAGTCGATAACATCAAGTGTCATCATTACTCCCGGGCGCTTGTGAAAATGCAATCTAAGAACGTTTTGTGAGACAAAGAATAAGTCTCCCATAATTTTCAGTGTCCAATAAGCAAATTCATAAACAAATATGTCTTTAGCCCGGGCGTTATTATAAGATGCCTCTAGCCTCCATTTCGCAAAATTCGCACTTCGTAAAAGTTCATCAACGCTCCTGTTATCAGGTTTCTTTGTAGTGAATTTTGATTAAGATTTCATTTACAGTTCAATAGGATGCCAAGTAGCTCGAGTACCTACTTAGATGTCTTTCTAGATTTTATTTATTTAATGGCGATACGTAGAAGTCATCCAAATCCCTTTTAGACAGCAGATACGCCCCGAGACCTTGAGCGCAGTATTAACATAAGCTTTATAGAAAGAAATCTAGGAACAAATAGTCCAATATGACACACTCACACAGACATGTCATATTTTTTTTAAAGAGTAGTTACTGAGTTTCTTGCCTAGTGGGGAGAGCCGTGGTGGCTTTGAGGTTTGAGCAGTCGCCTGCTACGCAAGCGACGCAAGTTCGAATCCCAGCGGGGCCTGTACCAATGAGTTTATCTAAAAAACTTATGTACAGTGATTTCACATACACCACGTGCTGGGATTCAAACTTTTACTTTTATTGACTAAGTACATACTTAACATAGTTTTTATTGTTAATCCTACTCGGGTAAAGCCGTGAGGTTACAGCTAGTAAATAATATCACGTCTCCACGCTGTCGACTGCAAGAAAACTGAATTGCAATTTATCCTACGCTTCAGACGCATACATTGATATATATTTAAATTACAAATTGCGCAAGTGAAAAAAATTATAAAATAAATTATCCTTTGAGTTATTCAAAATCCAGATTGTAATCGGGGACCAAAGAAGATTGGAATTGCAGTTCGTAATCTGATTGGCGGTTGTAGTAAATTGATTATCCCGCCAGTATAGAGCGCGTTCCCACTGCCACGATATCGTCCGCCGATATCGGTCGGTGTTAGGCGTTTCTGTTCTTTTTGACATAGTTTTCAAAAGTTGACAATAATTAAAATATTAATATAGGCGGTTGATAGACAATGTCTGAATATACATATTACAAAATTTATAGGAGCTATTTAAAGATTCCAAATTAGGAAAATAAAAAAGCTAATCCTCTTACTTTAGTGGGAATAGTGGATATTTATTGCGGAATAAAGAATACCAAAATAACTTACTTTATTTAATATCCTGTCACATTATATTTACCGTGCTGATCTATACAACGCAGATTCACCCTGCACTGTTTCGTCGCCCGATATCGTCCTGATAATCTGTCGGCGACGATATTGTGGACGATAACGACTCAGTGTGAAAGCGTTCAGGGGCCTTATCAGGACCTCTTATTGCCATGATAGTTTTACTC
Organism: Watsonalla binaria; assembly: GCA_929442735.1. Classification (NCBI taxonomy): domain Eukaryota; kingdom Metazoa; phylum Arthropoda; class Insecta; order Lepidoptera; family Drepanidae; genus Watsonalla; species Watsonalla binaria. The sequence continues at coordinate 9,940,375 of OV838932.1, forward strand.
TTATTATGAGACAGATATATGTGATGTGTATACTTCTGTCACTGTCGCACAGCTGAAATATCATTGCAATAAGAGCTAGTGGTTGGGCCCCAGTAGTATCAAACAGATTATGAAAAAACTGTCAAAGCATTACTTCGACTCTGCTCTGAAACATCCGAATCCCCTTGTGCAATCGGCCGTCCGATACAAACCTCTCCTTGGCGTCAAGAGAAGGCGATCCAAACATGTCCTGGATGACCCTGTTGATGACATCACAGTCCTCCAGGAGGCCAGGTTAAAATCAAAGCACACTCCACAAACACGCGCGCTGTTCCGTCCTCGCCGGCGAGGCTCGACGCGAATAAGTCGTAATGTTTCCCCCCGACCCTTGAATATGCCGCAGGCCTGCGCCGAGCAAGTAAAATCTAACCTGCCATAATTAATAACCATAATTAATATACCAAGCCCAGTCCAGCTCCCTAGCTCGCGAACCAGCAACGCCCTAAGCCGAGGTCCGAGCCCCACTATGGGGCGCCCTTAGCTGTGTTGCTTAAAGCTTTACGCCTGGCTGAAGGCTTTAACTAGTCTCGCCATTGACCGGTTAAGCAGAAATAACTCCCGGAGTTCAATCTGCAAGAGACACTACACAAAAAAATACCTCAGTAGTATTTTATCAAACTAGTCCGACGATATCGTGTCGTTGCGTTTCCGTCCAATGTGGAAGCGCCCATAGTGGTTAGCATGCAGTTGGAGCTCAATTTGATTGTGCTATTGTACTGCCACTAACCTTAGCTATCAAAGCCATCGACCACAAATGGAAATACAATAAATACAATCGGGACGTCCGGACCAATTAATTTCAGTCAACAGCAACTATCCCGAAAATGAAAAATAAATAAAGTTCCCTTATATTTTAATTGCCTGTGACACATTTTAATACTACAGCGCAGTGGGATGTCCTTAAAGGAATAATTAAATAGCAGAATATATTTTTTTGTTATGATATCTATACATTTATACTCTATACAGATAAATAAAATTGAAGTGTCTGTTCGTACTTCCAAAATAACAGCTTTTCTCTAAATGCATATGAAAGTATACACGGTACAGATATTGAAAACCAATTTTTTTCTCTGTCTGTCCGTCTGCCTATCTGTCTGTTTGTCCCGGCTAATCTCGGAAACAGCTGGACCAATTTTAACGGTACTTTCACTGGCAGATAGCTAATATTACAAAGAGTAACTAAGGATACTTTTATTTAAAAAAAAGTTCAGGGTTCCGCGGCGGTCAAATTAAATATGCGCAGGTGAAATCGCAGGGCACAGCGAGTCTTTTTTTATAAAAAATCATTGAACATGGTTTAGAACAATAGGGACTCAACAATAATTTGCAAAAAATTATTATGTTATGATCATAAGACAGATCTCAAAATGTTTTTCTACACGGAGTTTCAATATTATATATAATAAAATATTTTTATAATATACACAGATACACAACCTGAACTTTACTTTAAAAATAATAAAATACTTGGACTGGTAAAATAATTACTGCCTACTTACGAATTAAGTGATTACAACTTAATTTTATTTTTATAATTGATTCCCTTTTGTTCTGAGGGTGTGATGTACGGCGAAAAAAATCATGCGTAGCCCCACTTTTTTCCCTGCGCGCTCATAACTCGTGATGTCACCTCTAAATGAACTAAAATTATGAGTTAAACTTATGCGCAGTGATTTCACACCACGTGAAGGAAAATATCGTGAGGAAACCTGTACATGGTGATAGACTCACTATTTGTCACGTTGGCACTTAATCATCTTTGATTAAAAGTAGTGTTGTTATTACAACACCTCTGCCTACCCCTATATAAACACACCCACTCCAATACAAAATTATAATATTTTAGTAGTAATAGGTGAATAGACGACGCGATTAATATTTCTATTCATCTGTTATTGTTCGTAATGTAATATTATAGTCACAATGTCCTTGTCTGACCTTTCACCTAGTTAATAAGTCTGTGCCAAGTTGTGCCAGGCACAAAAAAAAAAGTCACAGAATTGGCCAAGTCTGAGTCGGACTCCTCTTCGCGGGATCAAAGGTAAAATACTTTGCCGTTCGACCAGGGGCCCAACCATGAGCTCTTATTGCAATGTTATTACAGTTGTGTGACAGTGACAGATGTATACACGTCAAATACATCTGTCTCATAATAAGAGTAAAACTATCATGGCAATAAGAGCTTATGATAAGGCCCCAGAGCATCATATAGAGGTTTAGTAGACATTGGTCGTAATATATATACCAAGTTAAATGTAAAATTTTTTTGTTGTTACTAAATGTTTAGGGTTTTATGACTTGTTCGTTTGTGTACAACAATTATCTATACAGATAAATAAAATTGAACTGTCTATTTGTAGTTCCAAAATATGAACTTTTCACTAAATGCATATGATAGTACCTATACTGTGCTGACAACAAAAAAACAATGTAAATTTTTTTTTCTCTGTTAGTCTGTCTGTTTGTTCCGGGTAATCTCTGAAATATCTCGACCGATTTTAACGGGACTTTCACTGGCAGATAGCTTAAGCTACTTTTTATTAAAAAGAACTGTTATTTTTTGATACATTTCATGTTTCTAGGTTAACTAGAAGTTCGAAAATAATAAAATTCGAAACTAAGGCGTCCTTAATAAGTGCTGCTTAAACGATCATAGTTGGCCCCCGATTTTGAATATGTTTTAGTTCCACTAATTGTAAGTAGATGGCGTGAGTTGTGAAATAGATCGCGCTATTGAAATTTGTATTGCGTTACATAAATATGTTTGGTACCAGTGATGTGTACCCCCATTACGAATCATTCTTTGCTTATTTTCAACCCTGCTTTTATTCAGCTCCTGCAATCTTTCGGAAAGTCAATATTTCGACACCCCTAAATACAAACAAACAGACTCTTTAACTTATATATTATCAGTATTAGTACATACATATACCTATATATAACTCAAAGGTGACTGACTGACTGACACAGTGATCTATCAAAGCACAGCCCAAACCACTAGACGGATCGGGCTGGAATTTGACAAACAGGTAGATGTTATAACTTAGGCATCCGCTAAGAAGGAATTTTGATTAATTCAACCCCAAAGGGGATAAAACTGGGGATGAAAGTTTGTGTGAAACTTTGTTAATTTTAAACCGTTATCTAATATATATAATTCTCGTGTCACAGTTTTCGTTGCCATACTCCTCCGAAACGGCTTGACCGATTTTGATGAAATTTTTTGTGCTTATCCGGTATCTATGAGAATCGGCCAACATCTATTTTTCATCCCCCTAAATGTTAGGGTTAGTCCACCCGAAAAAAAAATATGGCAATACAACGTTTGCCGGGCACAGCTAGTATTATATAAAACTAAATCTAAGCGGGTGAAACCGGGGCACAGCTAGTTAGTACATATGTGAGTTTAATTTTATATATGTGAAATACCTGAATTCAAATTCAATACTTCGTCTTCGACAGGTGTTTCGTAGAATCGATAATTAATTTGTCTGGATCTTGTCCCGGACTAATATATACATAAATACCGAGAGGACGTTTTAGTAATATTGAGAATTATTTTTTTTCTGATTGAATGATTGAATTCGATTGTACTTCGAAATTTTGCAAACCAACTTTAAGATTAAATTGAAATTGAAAATGTAAATGAAAATTATTTATTCAGTTAACCTTCTGAGAAGAACCGACAAGAAACTCAGCTGGCATCATGTTCATTTAATTAAATAGTAAATAATTATTCATTACAATGAAATTCATATAATATTATTCACAATAGAGAAAATCGTATCAGCATGTGTAAAAAATAATAATTATAAAAATAAAAATAATACCTAATGATTTAATGTTTGCATACCTATACACACATTTATTGGAAAATATTTATTAATCTGAGAGCCGTGGTGGCCTCGGGGTTAGAGTAGATATTGAAAAGAAATAGTCAATGTATTTACTGTGTTCAATGAATTGAAATCGTCAATGCGAAAAAAGTCAGTGGGTGTTATTTTAATATGATTTTCCTTGGAAAACATGGAAGTATATTTATTTGTATCGAAGCACTTTCAGTGGTTTGGTCACCTAATATTAAAATACAATAACAACAGCATTTCCCTTGAAAAACAACACAGTTTATATAAGACTGAACAAATAATGGGCATCCATATCGGAAAACATTTATGGAGAAATAGAAAGAAAGAGAAATTAACCATCACGGAAGATACATTTTATATTATAAGACTTGGGCCTGTAACAAAGAGTTTTTCAAAAAAAAAAAAAACTTATGTACAGTGATTTCACACCACGTGCTTTACGGTGAAGGACAACATCGTGAGGAAACCTGCATATTTCTGAGAAGTAATTCAAAGACGTATGTATAGTGCCTGAGACGGCGATAGACTCATCATCTATCACGTTGGCACTTAATCAAATTCGGTGAAATGTGGGTGTAGTAATAACAACACCTCTGCTTACCCCCTCGGGGAATACAGGCATGAGCATATGTGTGTATGTATTATAAGACTCCTTTTAATAATATATTTTAGGTATTCTTCTTCTTTAGGTAGTCTTCAAGTGAATTGGTTTGACATCCGGTGTAGGAAAGTCTAATAAACTCCCAACATCCGCGTCGACTCTCACAATAAGCAAGTTGACAACATAAAAAACTTAGGGTATGATAACGCGGGTGAAACCGCGGGGCACAGCTAGTAACTCTATATTTGTATTACTTGCATAGTTCAATTAATTTGATCGCTTGAAAGCATATTAATTTCAATTTAACGGTGTTCATAATTCAGTAAGTACATGAGTTGACTTTGCGGCGTAGGGAGCTTTGGCGTATAATAATTATAACGTAATATAAATCGGTTTAATTTAACCGCCGTGTCACAGTATTTGACGTAGAACAGAGACAATTTCGTAATGAATACCTATCACATTAGCTCGCTTTGATAAAGTGGGTAATGAACGTCGAATCTGTATGTACCCAGTACCTTTACAATTGATATATGGGTATATATTGACTACGAAAAAGGTTTCTTTTCAGAATAAAACTTAGAAATTGACTAGCGCTTCAAGGGAATAATTATGTAATATTTGTCCCTTGTTACCTCTGCTTGTACCCAATACTAAAGATATGTAGTCACGTAGATTTGTACCCATTAAAAACGTCCTTGGCTAACCTCCGCTGTTTTCGAAGAGAGATCTATTATGTGTATATTTCAATTGATTTTTTTCTTTTACTAAAATTACTTATGATGGATAATGAGCTGTGCACTCTGTCACAGCTCAGTTTGAGTAGTTGCCTGTTTAGCAAACGACTCGAGTTCAAATTCCAGCAGTCTGTACCAATGAGTTTTTATAAAAACTTATGTGCAGTGATTTACACTCCGTGCTTTGAGACGGCAATAGACTCACCATCTGTCACGTTGGCACTTAATCATCTTCGGTGAAAAGTGGGTGTTGGGCTTAAGCATATTTATTTATTTATTTATTTATTTATTTATTTATTTATTTATTTATTTGGAAAACAAACAGCTTTTATACAAAAAAGTAAATGGTACATGATTTAAAACTTACAAGCCTTCAGTTTTCGCAGATAGAACATAAAGATACGGTCGATTGTACAATTTTTTGAACTTTAGAAGAAGCATCAAACTAATATAAACTATATCAAAATTACAGGATCAGAACTAAATTAGCATTTAACAATTAATTAATGAGATTGGTTTGAAGAGTCGAAGAAAGTATTTGCTGTGAGGCGACGAATTTGTTGTTTCTTTGTATTGAAAATATCTAAATTATGATCGTCTATAAACTTATTAGCTATCTTACTGGTGCGTAGAAAGTATGAATTGGCACGATAACCTGTGCTGGACGAGGCTGGAACTAGACTCAAAACACGACGTTGCGGCTTGCTAGGGATGCGGAAATTTATTTTAGATAGCAGATCAGGAGAATCCACATCACCATTAATAATATCAATCAATAATGTGATATCAGCTGTAAACCTACGCTGGGCAAGAGGTAGTAGATGATGTCGTTTACAGCGGGAAAAATAATTATCATCATAAACTTTAGTTTTATATTCGAGATACTTTAAAAATCTTCGCTGAATTGATTCGATTCTATCCATATAAACAATATAATGGGGATTCCACACCTGGCTTGCATATTCCAGAACACTTCTTACATAGGAGCAAAATAAAATTTGAAATATGTATATTGTATTGGTTATTACTAGAAACGGTTTTCGGAAAAGGTTTTATAACCTATTTAAGCACAATAAATATTCCATTTTCTCGCAAAATTTTTGTCATCAATGGAACTCGCGTGCTCTCGACAGCTGAAACACTTTTTCTGTCAAATAGTTGCCTGACTCGCATCAAACGAACAATTTCGTTTGACGTAAGCGAGGTTCGTTTGAATTGACAATCGTATATGAAACGTTTGGTTTGAAACGTTACTGACATAGAACAACTATTTTTTTTATTTTTCTCTGTCTGTCTGTTTGTTTGTTCCGAGTAATCTCTGAAACCGCTGCATCGATTTTGACGAGACATTCACTGGTACATAGATAATGATACAAGGAGTAACTTTGGCTACTTTTATTTGAGTTGCCGAGAGGCGCCATTAATACATTCATATTTTATGCTAACGCCTACGTTTCGCCAGTTATGTTGAGCCAACGTGGGGCCAACTATGATCGTTATCTAAACTTTGACGTTTAATTGTAGTCAGCCAAGAAGTTCTTAATTGATTAAAACGATCGTAGTTGGCCCCATGTAGTTACTACTTCAACAGCTTTGAGAAGCTTGCTAAAATTTCAGCTCGATCGGTGCCTAGAACCTTTTGATTTTTTGAAGCGTACACAAACCAACATAACATTTTTATATATATAGATAGAAGATAGATGATTAATTTCTAACCATTTCCTTAAATTTCGTTGAACAAGTAAATAAAAACAAAGTATATGTTAGATAAGTAGTCAAAGAAAATCTTTCTTCTGTGAACCAACATTTATTACATTTGCTGGAGTCGACAGCAATAAAAGCTTACCATTTCACGCTTTTACTTAGTAGGCAAGTAACAAGAAAGTAATGTCAGCTAAGTCTCTACTTAACATTGAAATGTGTCAGCTTACCAACGGTAAAAAGCGACCACCGATTTGTGCCACGGCAGTGTCGACAAGTCGAGCAAAAAAGCAGACCTTCTATTATTTTCTCGAATTACTTAGTTCAAGCCAAATAAGACCCCCTATTATTTGATTGTGGACTAGTCGTGCGTACCTTAACTCCATGGTTGACCGGTGGCACCCGAAAAGTAGCCTAAGTAACTCCTTGTAACATTAGCTATCTACCAGAGAAAGTCCCGTTAAAATCGGCCTAGCTGTTTAGGAGATTACATATACTGTTTAGAATAGAATAGAATATAGAAAATAGTTAATTTTAATTTGAATCGAAGAGTATTCTACAGTCTTGAGGTCAATACATACATACACATGCTCACGCCTGTATTCCCCGAAGGGGTAGGCAGAGGTGTTGTAATCACAACACCCACTTTTCACCGAAAATGATTAAGTGCCAACGTGACAGATGGTGAGTCCATCGCCGTCTCAGACACTTTACATACGTCATTGCATTACTTCTCAGAAATATGCAGGTTTCCTCACGATGTTTTCCTTCACCGAAAAGCACATGGTGTGAAATCACTGTACATAAGTTTTATAGAAAAACTTATTGGTACAGGCCCCGCTGGGATTCGAGCTTGCTTAGCAGGCGACTGCTCAAACACCAAGGCCCCTACGGCTCTCAATACAACCCAATAAAAATAATCAAGCATAGATTTAGATACCTATATATACTTTACCTCTAAAGGAATGACGCCGCACGTGACGCAGACGTCAGCGATCGCCAGATGAGTCATCAACAAGTCCACCCTGGACTTCCTTCTTCGGGACTTGGAGAGTGCCACCAACACACCCACGTTACCGATCCCTCCAATCGCCAGCAGGATGGCGTACGTGGCGAGGACAGCGCCCTGATCTCGTGGTAACGTGTCCGTATTCAATGTCGTGATGAGCTGGTCACTCCCCGTCGAGGGCACGTCGAAGTAATCCCAGAACTTCTTATCTATCGCCGATGTGCTGACGATATTTCCAAAGTCGTCCTTTATTGCCATTATAACGCACACAAATTTGTTTTATTTCACGTATTTGCTTTGAAATGTAAATTATATATTTACATTATCATTTTGGTATACGATCACTTTGATCCTTAGACGGTAGCTTATTCAATATATTCACATACATGCGATTTACAAAAATAATAAATTTTTTATAAGTTTCAAAACATGACACAAATTTAGCACTTCATATTTTATTTTTATACTAGGACGTCACGCGGTTTCTCCCGCGTAGTTCTCGTTCCCGTGAGAGTAGGGGATAAAATAAAGCCTATGTTACTCGCTGATGATGTAGCTTTCTAATGGTGAAGGAATTTTTGAAATCGGCTCAGTAGTTTTTGAATTTGTTCATTACAAACATACACACAAAAATACAAATCTTTCCTCTTTATAATAGTAAATGTAGATTAAGTACATTATAAAATTGATCAAAATCTATATAAAACTTAAAAGTCAACAAGAGTTTCTTTATTGAAAAAACTCATCTCTCTCAGCTCTTTACTTCAAAACACTCATATTATAAAAGTTTTATTAAAATCACACGCAGAATTACGTATTTCATAGCCCGCAGCGGTAGCATAGAGCGCGGGTTGTCTACGCAGCATCGTGGCGCTTACTGACGATGCTACGACATAGGCTACGAGTCTACGGCATAGCACTTTGAAGATTGTACTCGACATGAAGATCAAAGATAACGAACGGATAAACAGCAGTAATTTTTTTTTCATTGAGTGCTGCGGACACTTGATAAGTGGCCAGTAATTTATGTCAGGCTTGGAATTTTTGAATTTTTTTTTGCATTAAAAGTAAAACCGCCTTCAAAAAAGAAAAATAAAATTATGTGAAATGAATAACTTACTTTTGAAGTTGGTGCTTGACACCCAGTTTGATGCAACTTTAGGCACAAAAAAAGTCGAATTGATATCATCCTTTTTTGAAGTCGGTTAAAAAAATAAAAACTTGGGTAAGTAGCTTGTTGAAGAACGTCTGTTCTATACTCCCACTCATCTATATTCTATAGTATCTGCTCACGCCTGTACTCCCCGAAAAGGTCGGCAGGGGTGTATTGAAGATGATTAAATGCCAACGTGACAGATGGCGTGTCTATCGCCGTCTCAGGCACTATAAATACTTTTTTTTATTACTTCTCAGACAAACGCAATGTTTTCCTTCACCGTAATGCACGTGGTGTGAAGTCACTGCACATAAGTTTTTAGAAAAACTCATTGGTAATGACCCCGCTGTTATTCGAACTAGCGTCATACGCAGGCGACTGCTCTAGACTCACACGGCCACCACGGCTCCAACTCTATTCATACAGTTTTATACAGCTCTTATAAAGCACTTCAGCCTTATAGAGGACATAAATTTACACGTTTCATGAATATTAATGTAAATATATACAATAACGATTCAAGGAAATAGGAAGTCGTCACGCTTCAATAATACTCCGACATTTCAACGAAATTAACCTACTGAGTATTCTGCAAATTTATCATATCATATATGAATAATAGTTTCGGTTTGTTTGATGTTTGGTAACGAGGCATGCATGCGCATAAAAGCGTTCTCTGGTTCCTTTAAGTAGGGCTTTAATTCGTTCCAAGTAATATATACATCTATATATCTATACATATACATACAGATAAATAAAATTGAAGTGTCTGTTTGTTATTCCAAAGTAATAGCTTTTCACTAAATGCATACGAAAATATATACGGTAAACACTTAAAAAACAAATTTTCCAAAATGATCTGTTTCTGACTGTTGAGGAGCTCGTGGCACAGTTGCTATTGCGCATATCATTCGATCAGCGAAGTTAAGCAACCCTAAGCCTAGCCAGTAATTGGATGGGTGACCGCCCGAGTTCCCTCCGTGCCTCGGAGAGCACGTTAAGCCGTCGGTCCCGGTTGCCAATTTATCATCTTTGGCAATCGTTACAGGTCAGTCGGAGGCCTAAAATAGTCTGACAACGGGCTTAACCCAGATCACAGATTTTCCTCGTTAAAGGGGTTGCGAAGGTCAGATGGCAGTCGCTTCGTATAAAAATCAGGTGATCAGCCACATCGGGTTGAATCAAGTGCCGACCCCAACAATGTATGGGATAAGGCCAGGGAGATGGTTCTGTTTCTGACTTTCATTTGTTCTGGCTAATCTCCTAAACGGCTGGATCGATTTTAACGAGACTTTCATTGGCAGAATGTTACAAGGAGTAATTTAGGCTACTATTATTGAAATATTTTGTTTAAGTGAAACTAGTATACTCTTTTAGTTGTCTTCTTTCATGCATGCAGTTTTCACCTATAATTAAGATGGCATTAATTATGCTCTCAAAGTGATTTCAATGTTTGTTTTTGTTAGTAATGGTGTACATCTTGTTGATGATCAATAAATACATAAATAAAAAAAAGATTTAGGGTTCAGCGGGAATGAAATTAAAGCTACGCGGAAGAAACCGCAGGGCACAGCTAGTACATGAAAATGAAAAGCATTTCACTGAATTCATATGAATGTATAAATACATATATACGGTACTGACATGAAAAGCAACATTTAGATTTTTCTCTCTGTCTGTCTGTTGTTCCCACTAATCTCTTAAACAACTGGATCGATTTTAAGAAGACTTGGTCAACTTGACGACTTCAATGACAGATAGCTGACATTACAATGAATAACTTAACTATAACTTAACTTATTAATTGACACTCTGTACAATTATAAATTAAACTAGCTGTGCCCCGCGGTTCCACCCGCGTAGATTTTATTTTGCGAACCCTTATATTTTTATAAATGAAAGTAGCCTAAGTTACTCCTTCAAACAACAGCTACCTGCCAGTGAAAGTCTCGATAAAATCGGCCCAGCCGGTTTAGTGATACGCCAGAACAAACAGACAGACAGACAGACAAAGAAAAATTAAAAAAAAAATGTTAATGCCAGTACCCTATATACTTTCATATGCCTTGTGAAAAGCTGTTAATTTGGTATTATAAACAGACACTTCAATTTTATTTATCTGAATAGATAAATTATAAAGTCCGCCCATAGCTTCGTCTCTACATAATAAACTTTTAACCCCTTTTAAATTTAGGGAAGGAATTTTGAAAACCCTTTCCTGTATACCTACCTCAGCGAGAACACACCCTCCAAATTGCATGTATCTTGGACTTGGTTTACGATGTGCGTTGATGTAAGATTGGTTTCAAAATAGTATTTTTTTGTTTGAAGTGATTTTGTATTGATATCAAGAGAGCCGCGTTAAAGAGATAGACAGTGACTGACTTATAAAATTACAACTACACATTTAATGTCAGCGCTCTTAACTCGTAAGGGCACAGGAAAACCTCTACCTATTGCTGCTATTTTGGTACATTTTCTGCTTGTAGGCATAAGAAACTTTCTTATCTTATAACTAATATTACAGAGACTCCTTTTAATAATATTTTTTTGTAATAAGATTATATTTTGTAAGGTTTATTGTAATAGTTTAAAGTTATTAGATTATATTTATAAGGTTTTTAGCTCAAATAAAATTATAAAATAAATGTACATTTTAGGACATAAGAACATGAAATGAAAAATATACCCTTATCACTCACGGCAGACAGAATAACACAATCTTTATATTGTATTAATTTCCATAGTTTAAAGATATGTAGCAAATATAGTTCTCTCATACTAATATTATAAATGCGAATGTGAATATTTAGCAAAAATAAATATTTAGTAGTAGACTCTCTATCACACCTACGATGGTGCGAGCTTTGTGGTGCGATGCGAAAGAAAGTCATCTGTCAGCTGAACTGACAAGTGTCAGACACTTGACTGACAGTGACAGAATAATCCTCGTCAACAAGTTTAGAAGAAAAATATTATATTAAATTGAATCGATGAAAGTGATCGAGCAATATCAAAGGAAATATAATAAAATAGTTTTATTTCCTGTAAATCGAAGTGTAGTGAATTAAAATGTCGGGCACGACATCATACAACAATGCTACCGTGGTGACCGGTGAGGTGGAGTACCCAGCCAATGATCCCGCATCAGGGGCATTCTTCCAGCCGGATTTTAAAAAGTAAGTGCCTGTGTGTACGTTACCAGGGCTAAGAACTAAATAAAACACTGGTTATAAGTGGCCTATTTGTTTCCAAAGGTTTCAAAAGTAGCTTTTACATATTACATTGATCTTTGGGGATAGGCTTCATTCTTGGACCCTCAGTAACTGTGTATTACTTTCACTGCCAAATAATTTTGTTGAGTCTCTAAGTAAGGGTAAATCTTAATAACTCATACATACATACATACGCTCACGCCTGTATCCAATGGGGGTAGGCAGAGACCACTGTTTGCCACATACTACGATCCTTACATACTTTTTTCGCTTCATCCACATTCACACTTTCTTTGGTTACGAGTGCTCCGAATTTGACCTTTCTGAAAAATACTATTAATTTGGTCATAGTAGTTCTTCCTTGGACGCCCTCTACCGACACTTCCGGTCACACTCTCTCTATAAATTTCTTTCGTTAATCGCCTTTCACTCATCCTTTCGATATGTCCAATAATTCACTAACATTAATAACATTATTTATACACACATTTATGTGGATGAAGCGAAAGAAGTATGTAAGGATCGTAGCATGTGGCAAACAGTAGTCTCTACCTACCCCCATGGGATACAGGCGCGAGCATATGTATGTATGTATGTATTATACACACAAACTCCTGTATTTCACGAATGGGTAAGCAGATTTGTATTTACTCATATATTGCTAGTTATACTTAAGTACCATGTAATAGGGGATAAGCCACAACCTAATAACACTTTGCCCAACCCGGGGTTTGAAAACCAGGCACTTGTGTCCCAAGGTAGCATTTGTGACCATTATCAAACCAAATAGACAGTCTTATTTATAGTAGCTCAATCTAAGAGATAGACATAGCTCTTAGATATTAACATACATACATACATATGCTCACGCCTGTATTCCCTGAAGGGGTAGGCAGAAGTGTTGTAATCACAACACCCACTTTTCACCGAAGATGATTAAGTGCCAACGTGACAGATGGTGAGTCTATCACCGTCTCAGACACTTTACATACGTCATTGAATTACTTCTCAGAAATATGCTGGTTGGTTTCCTCACGATGTTTTCCTTCACCATAAGCATGTGGTGTGAAATCACTGTACATACAGCTTTTAGAAAAACTCATTAGTACAGGCCCCGCTGGGATTCGAACTTGTGTCGCTTGTGCAGCAGGCAACTGTTCAAACCTCAAGGCCACCACGGCTCGATAATCAATAATAAAAAAATTATGTTTATTTCAGGAATGAAGATCTAAAACTGATGCTGGATGGCTCCAAGGACTCGTTGAAGCTGGAGGCCATGAAGAGGATTATTGGCATGATAGCCAAGGGAAGGGATGCTTCTGACCTGTAAGTAAATTATTGTAACAAAACACTTGTTACTTATCAAAATTATGGTCACTCTGAAAACTAGGTCCTCTCTCTAGGCTCTCAGTTTAATCTATTTTAACATGTTCACTGCTAAGATTTCATCTTCTTCGTAAACTCTCTAACAATTGGACGCACATATGCATTGTTAGCAGTGAACGCGTTAATTGCTAATATTGTACAAAATTTATTAATTACCCCCAGGTTCCCAGCAGTGGTGAAGAATGTGGTGTCAAAGAATATAGAAGTGAAGAAACTGGTGTATGTGTACCTAGTAAGGTATGCCGAGGAACAACAGGATCTGGCATTGCTCTCCATCAGCACATTTCAAAGGGCTTTGAAGGTGTGCCAGTATACTGTATTATTGAGAGTTTGCAAGCAATATAACATAAATATATCTAATATAATATAAATAATAACAGTTAATCATCATCGGTGAAAAGTGGGTGTTGTTATTGCAATACCTCTACCTACCCCTTTTACCTATGTATGCATGTATGGTAAAACATTGAAGGGAACCTGCCATTAAATTTCAAATTTCTATGTATTTGAGATCATTCTAATTCCAGTATGGTTTTAAATGGCTTGCTGAGGAGAACATGAATAATTATTGTTAAAAAGTTTTTTTTTACCATTTCAATACTAATATTATAAGGAAGAAATATTTGTATGTAAGTATGTTTGTAACGAATTGGCTCAAAAAGTATTAGGCCGATTTTGAAAATTCTTTCACCAGTTGAATGCTACACTATCACTGATTAATATAGGCTGTACTTAATTCCCGTTCTCCCACGGGGACGGGAACTACGCGGATGAAACCGCGTGACGTCCGCTAGTTATTCATATAGTTATCATTATTTTAATATTACAGGACCCTAACCAGTTGATCCGAGCGAGTGCACTGCGAGTTTTGTCATCTATACGGGTGACAATGATAGTGCCCATAGTGATGCTGGCCATACGAGACTCCTCAAGCGACATGAGCCCCTATGTCAGGAAAACTGCGGCACATGCTATACCCAAACTATACAGGTAATAACACTACCCTAACTTCTTATTGCTTGCTTACCATAGATAACTAAACTACACCCAATAGCCAGGGTCTAAGAATATGGCTATGGTATCCCCTGCCTGTCGTAAGAGGCGACTAGGCGGGGGCCGGAGAGCCTGCTGGCGGTGGTCGGGGTGGGAGCTTTGACCACCGGCGCGGGCCCGGGAAGGTGGCCAAGCGATGTGCGACGCGCTGCCGCCCACAGCGAGGTCTCCAGGGGCGGCCCTACAGCTGCCCCGGCAAAGTGTGGGGGGACACCGGTGCGTTCTATCAGAGTACCCGGAGTCCCCCCTGAGCACTGAGGATGGCCACCGGGGGGGTTTTAGTGCGGTAAAAATCCCACATACCCCGATCTGCCTCTCCCAGGGCGGTCGGGGACCTTTTGAAAGTTTCCCCCTCGTCAACAAAAAAAAAAAAAAAAGATAACTAAACTAAAAAGTAGAGGTGATAAGTCAATCTTGCTGGAAGGGATGTTAAATAGTCTGTTCGGAGTTGGCTTTTATGATGAATAATATGATGAAGGAAAACATCGTGAGGAAACCTGTATATGTCGGAGAAGTAGTTCAAAGACGTATGTGCTTCACAGTGCCTGAGACAGCGAAAGACTAGCTACCTGTCATGTTGGCACTTAATTATCTTTGGTGAAAAGTGGGTGTTGTTCAAAGTCAAAGTCAAATTCAAAATATCTTTATTCCATTACACTTTTTACAAAGTACTTTCAAATCGTCAGACTGACTGATATAATTATACAGGATTACACATGCTACCGCCAGGTTCGGAAGGTTGCTTTTACTGAGAAGAACCTGGCAAGAAACTCAGTAATTATTGTTTTCAAAAAATATTATATAATTTTAAGAGTACAAAATAAATCACTTAATAAACATAAGCTCATTGACCAATGCACAAATGTCGATATAATTAACATAATTAAAAATCTAGTAGTTCTACTTATATCTAAATGTGTGGCTTGAGATGACCAGCCCTCACAAGCACCACCTGTTCACAAGTATGACGAGAATGCCAGCCATTGACCTCCATATAGTTATTACAATACCTTTGCTTCTCCCATCGGGGAATACATGAGCTATATGTAAATGGTTAGTAAGTATGGTAATGTGTAGGTATATTGTTCATCCAGCTTAGACCCCGAGCAGAAGGAGGAGTTGGTGTCAATAATAGACAAGCTGCTGTCAGACAAGGCCCCGCTGGTAGTGGGCTCGGCCGCCATGGCCTTCTCCGAGGTGTGCGGCGATCGGATGACTCTCATACACAAGAGTTACAGGTAAATTAAGTATATTATTTTATATATATTAAGAGAATAGTGTTCTGCCAGTTGTCAAATCAGAAGATTCTCTCATCACGAGCTTGCCACCATTTTCTTAATCTATACTCGTGTCTGCGAATATTTGCATGAGAAATCGTACAGCGCCTCTTAGCGGTGACGTGAAGTACTAAAATACCATACAAATATTGTGGATTACACAGATATAGACATCTATATATGTGGTGGATTACAATATCGGTGCAAAACTCGTATTATGGGATACAGGTAAAAAAAATCGTGTCCCTCATTATTTCCAGTATCTTTCTTCTCTATTCTGTACCCAAAGGTTGTCTGGAAGAGATCACTTTAGCGACAAGACCGCCTTTTGTATACACTCGTGTCATAATTTTCTTTCTTACTGTATCTTTTATTATTTTTTTCTTTGTGGTTCGCAATTAAGAGTTTTTATTATTATTATTAATATATCTGTCGTATGGCGCAAGCTTTTGTATAAATTATCTGTGTGATTTCAGGAAATTATGCTCCCTTCTAGCAGATGTGGACGAGTGGGGCCAACTGGCTCTGTTGAACGTGCTCACTGTGTACGCGAAGACATTCTTCCCAGATCCCAATACTGAGGTAATATTCCATACATCCACGTATGGATTTTTTACGATGGTAATATTAAATTTTACTTATCACTTAGCTATGAAAACCATAGACCTACCGAGATTTTTTTTATATCTTTATTATTAGTGAAGATAATTCTCTAGAACTCTATGCAATGCCCATGGCAACTGAGTTTTGCAACCAAGGTGCTATAAGTATTTTATAAGTAAAATTACGAGTTATGCTTAGCTAAAATAGTGGGGGTAACTGCGCATGCATTTTATTCACGTCCCGCCATACGGGTAGACAGAGACAGAGTCATGAAAACTACTGCGCGTTGAAAACGTTGTAAATGTATCTGGTATTGTTCTTTCTCTTTTCTCGTTCTTGTAAATATTTATACCGTTATCGAATTGATTTTTGTATGATGAATTCATACGATATATGTATACTGACTGTATCGATGATGATATTGTATGAGTTTCTTGCCGGTTCTTCTCAGAAGGCTAGTTTTTGAACCGGTGGTAAATTTTCCACATTCGAGGAGCTCGTGGCTTAGTTGCTATTGCACATATCATTCAATCAGCTAAGTTAAGCAACCCTAACTCTAGCCAGTAATTGGGTGGGTGACCGCACGAGTTCCCTCCGTGCCTCGGAGAGCACGTTAAGCCGTCGGTCCCGGTTGACAATTTATCATCTTTGGCAATCGTTTCAGGTCAGTCGGAGGTCTAAAATAGTCTGACATCTGGTTTAACCCAGATCACAGATTTTCGTATAAAAGTCAAGTGATCAGCCACATTGGGTTGCATCAAGTGAGATGATGGTAAATTTTCCACATTATGAATGTGGAAAAATGCCTCATCAGGGCTGTTGTGAAGATTCAAGAAGGATCCTTCCTCGAGCAAGTCCCAGAATTTAAATAATACCTCGATAGAGTTGCAAAGAGCCGTGGTGGCCTTGAGGTTTGAGCAGTCGCCTGCTACGCAAGCGACGCAAGTTCGAATCCCAGCAGGGCTTGTACCAATGAGTTTTTCTAAAAAACTTATGTACACTGATTTCACACCACGTGTTTTACGGTGAAGGAAAACTTCGCGAGGAAACCTGCATATTTCTGTGAAGTAATTCAATGACGTATGTAAACTGTCTGGGACGGCGATGGACTCACCATCTGTCACGTTGGCACTTAATCATCATCGGTGAAAAGTGGGTGTTGTGATTACAACACCACTGCCTACCCCTTCGGGGTATACAGGCGTGAGCATATGTATTTGTAAAATAAAAGGTTCCGTTTAATCCGATATATGTACAAACGCCTGCACACATGTAACGTGTTCCGTGTGCACCTGCATTGTAGACGTATTCGAGCGACAGTGAGGGCGAGCGACCGTTCTACGAGTCGGACAGCGAGGCAGGCTCGCGCCGCAAGCAGTCGGCGCAGTCCCCGTCGCTGGACGCCGACCACCGCCTGCTGCTGAGGGCCGCCAAGCCGCTGCTGCAGAGCAGGAACTCCGGCGTCGTCATGGCCGTCGCGCAGCTCTTCTACCATTGCGGCCCTGGTAACTATTACAAACATTATCTATAAATATATATATTTACTAGCTGTGCCCGGCAAACGTTGTATTGCCATTTTTTTTTGGGGTGGTCACCCTTTTCAGTTAGGGGTATGGAAAATAGATAGTAGCGGATTCTCAGACCTACTGAATACGCGTATAAAATTTGGTAATGCCGTTTCGGAGGAGTACGGTAACTAACATTGTGACATGGAAATTGTATATATTAGATAAGATCAATATTTTGACATTAGAATACAACACAATGTGTTGCTCTGAAATAAAAGATTTGATTGAATACCTTATTAAAATAACGTGCTATATCACAATTACAATAAATTATAAACCAAACGCTTACCTGAAATAAAATAAATGACATTTATGTTATTATTTATGTCTGTAGCTACGAGTATTAATATGATATAAATGAACACACCATATATATTTTATCTTGAAAAAAATTCAGTGGCGTCTATCAAACCGTCAAATCTGTTTTAACCTGGCAGTAAATAAAGAAGTAAATACTCCTTACCTCTAAACACATTAATGTAAGGATCGTAACATGTAGCCTCTGCCTACCCCATAGGATATAGGCGCTAGTTCTTAAAAATGGTAAATAAAAATTACGAACACCATTAAACACAGGAAAATCGTAAGAAACCTGACTATATTTTTCTTCACCAAAAACCTTAATCGTACAAAAGGGCGCTACAAAAAAGCCGTGATGGCCGTGGGGTTTGATCCGTAAGTGGCTACGCCAGTGTCGCAAGTTCGAATCCCAGCTGTGGATAGATAGATGCCTGAGACGGCAATGGAATCACCCTGCCACGTTGGCACTTAATAATTTTCGGTGAAATATTTGTGTTGTACATAAAACAACTCTGCTTACCCCTTCGGGGACCTTTCTGGGATGGCGTCAGAATATTTCTTTTATAACTGTTGAACCTTGTCAATCCATTTTTACTGTGAAAGTAATGTCGATTGGAAGTATAGAAAAATTACTGTAAAACACAAAACAAAAAAAAAGACTACAGCGCTCAGAACTCGTGACGGATCCTGTATCCTTCACGAAAGTATGACGTGATAATGTTTGTCGTCCAGCACAGGAGCTGCCGCCGGTGGCCAAGGCCATGGTGCGCCTGCTGCGGGCTGCCCTCGAGGTGCAGAGCGTGGTGCTCAACGCCATCGCTTCTCTCACCGTCACCAAGAGGGTAAAACATCATCTGCGTCTCCCTGACTTTATCCCATGCATTCTTGCGGTCGGCACTTGATCCGATGTGGCTGATCACTTGATTTTTATACGAAGCGACTGCCATCTGACCTTCGTAACCCCTTTTACGAGGAAAATCGGTAATCTAGGTTAAACCAGCTGTCAGACTTTTTAGGCCTTTGACTGACCTGTAATGATTGCTAAAGATGGTAAATTGGCAACCGCGACCGACGGTTTTACATGCTCTCCGAGGCACAGAGGGAACTTGGGCGGTCACCCGTCCAACTACTGGCAAAGGGTAGGGTTGCTTAACTAAACTGATCGAATAACCTATAAAAATAAAAATAAAATAAAAATAAAAAAGCCTCTTTATTCCCTACTAACTACATACTAATTTTTACATTGTTTTAGGAGTATTAGCTTAATATGTATATAAATAATCACTTTACTAAATCTTTTGTTAATTTCAACTAAGTATCTCTTTAGTGTATTCCTATCTTCTCTACTAATTATTAACTTAGATAACATAATTATCTTATAAGTAGACATATGTTGTAGGAACCCCATTATTGGATGAAGGCCTCCTCCAAAGAAGAAATTGTCTCTGTCTTGTGAATTTTATTAGACTTTTCAGCTAATTTATTATAAAAATCTTATATTTTTTCCTACAGTCACTCTTCGAGCCGTTCCTCAAATCGTTCTTCGTGAGGAACTCAGACCCGACCCATATAAAGCTGTTGAAGTTGGAGATTTTAACCAACTTGGCGACGGAGGCGAGCGCTCCGGTGGTACTGAGAGAGTTCCAGACATACGTCACAGCGAGCGACAAGGCCTTCGCCGGAGCCACTATACAGGCTATAGGCAGGCTCGCCGTCTCTATACAGTCTGAGACTGAAACTTGTCTCAACGGATTGTTGCACCTGCTATCTAGTAAAGATGGTGAGTAAATACATACATATGCTCACGCCTGTATTCCCCGAAGGGGTAGGCAGAGGTGTTGTAATCACAACACCCACTTTTCACCGAAGATGATTAAGTGCCAACGTGACAGATGGTGAGTCTATCGCCGTCTCAGGCACTATACATACCGTCTTTGAATTACTTTTCAGAAATATGCAGGTTTCCTCACGATGTTTTCCTTCACCGTAAAGCACGTGGTGTGAAATCACTGTACATAAGTTTTTTAGGAAAACTCATTGGTACAGGCCTCGCTGGGATTCGAACTTGCGTCGCTTGCGTAGCAGGCAACTGCTGCAACCCCGAGACCACCACGGCTCCTCCACCAGTTTAGTAAATAAGATATTTTTGAGGTACCGCCCGTATGTCTGTATCTGTCTTAGAAGTAATTCATAGACGTATGTATAGTGCCTAAGACTACGATAGACTCACCATCAGTAATGTTGTTAATCATCTTCGGTGAAAAGTGGGTGTTGTTACTACAATACCTCTGCCTACTTCTTCGGGGAATACAGGCGTGAGCATATGTATTAACTGTAAATGCGATTAAGTTAATATGTGCTTGATTACGTTGCATTAAAAAAATATTGTGCTTTATTTATTTTAATGACTATTTTTCTCGCTACTTGACTTATTGCTGAAAAAAAACTGTTAATATAACTATACTTATTTGTGTTCCGACGTCAATAAAGTGTGTTAATATCTGATTGACCCAGCTGTTCTGCTCTTCTTCACACAAAAAAAAGAAATAAATTCCGGTGAACGTCAGTCTCGAACCGTGGTACTCTAGTTTCGTTATCGCCCCGTAAGGTGGATGCCTCACTGTTGAGCTACCATAACTTGACAGATTTCGGCGAAATTTGCTGTCGTATTGTAATGATATTTTATGAGTTTTTCGGTGCCTGAAAATATGGTCAAAACGATGTTTTCCATAAATGAAACTTAGCTAGATTTAATTTTTATGCCACCCTACATGCAACATTTTATGAAAATCGTTGGAGCCGTTTCCGAGATTCCGATTATATATATACAAGAAATGCTCATTTAAAGATATAAGATACGTTAGGCCTGGAATAAATAAAAGAGTATTATGATTGTTTGTGTAGAATGGGTAGTGTGCGAAGCTGTGGTGGTGGTGAAGCGAGTGGTGGGGGGCGGGGCGGCCTCGGCCCGCGCCGCCGTGGCGCGCGCCGCCAAGCTGCTGCGCTCCGACAGGTATACTGCTCCTACTTCACTTACATTGGCGCGCGCCGCCAAGCTGCTGCGCTCCGACAGGTATACTGCTCCTACTTCACTTACATTGGCGCGCGCCGCCAAGCTGCTGCGCTCCGACAGGTATACTGCTCCTACTTCACTTACATTGGCGCGCGCCGCCAAGCTGCTGCGCTCCGACAGGTATACTGCTCCTACTTCACTTACATTGGCGCGCGCCGCCAAGCTGCTGCGCTCCGACAGGTATACTGCTCCTACTTCACTTACATTGGCGCGCGCCGCCAAGCTGCTGCGCTCCGACAGGTATACTGCTCCTACTTCACTTACATTGGCGCGCGCCGCCAAGCTGCTGCGCTCCGACAGGTATACTGCTCCTACTTCACTTACATTGGCGCGCGCCGCCAAGCTGCTGCGCTCCGACAGGTATACTGCTCCTACTTCACTTACATTGGCGCGCGCCGCCAAGCTGCTGCGCTCCGACAGGTATACTGCTCCTACTTCACTTACATTGGCGCGCGCCGCCAAGCTGCTGCGCTCCGACAGGTATACTGCTCCTACTTCACTTACATTGGCGCGCGCCGCCAAGCTGCTGCGCTCCGACAGGTATACTGCTCCTACTTCACTTACATTGGCGCGCGCCGCCAAGCTGCTGCGCTCCGACAGGTATACTGCTCCTACTTCACTTACATTGGCGCGCGCCGCCAAGCTGCTGCGCTCCGACAGGTATACTGCTCCTACTTCACTTACATTGGCGCGCGCCGCCAAGCTGCTGCGCTCCGACAGGTATACTGCTCCTACTTCACTTACATTGGCGCGCGCCGCCAAGCTGCTGCGCTCCGACAGGTATACTGCTCCTACTTCACTTACATTGGCGCGCGCCGCCAAGCTGCTGCGCTCCGACAGGTATACTGCTCCTACTTCACTTACATTGGCGCGCGCCGCCAAGCTGCTGCGCTCCGACAGGTATACTGCTCCTACTTCACTTACATTGGCGCGCGCCGCCAAGCTGCTGCGCTCCGACAGGTATACTGCTCCTACTTCACTTACATTGGCGCGCGCCGCCAAGCTGCTGCGCTCCGACAGGTATACTGCTCCTACTTCACTTACATTGGCGCGCGCCGCCAAGCTGCTGCGCTCCGACAGGTATACTGCTCCTACTTCACTTACATTGGCGCGCGCCGCCAAGCTGCTGCGCTCCGACAGGTATACTGCTCCTACTTCACTTACATTGGCGCGCGCCGCCAAGCTGCTGCGCTCCGACAGGTATACTGCTCCTACTTCACTTACATTGGCGCGCGCCGCCAAGCTGCTGCGCTCCGACAGGTATACTGCTCCTACTTCACTTACATTGGCGCGCGCCGCCAAGCTGCTGCGCTCCGACAGGTATACTGCTCCTACTTCACTTACATTGGCGCGCGCCGCCAAGCTGCTGCGCTCCGACAGGTATACTGCTCCTACTTCACTTACATTGGCGCGCGCCGCCAAGCTGCTGCGCTCCGACAGGTATACTGCTCCTACTTCACTTACATTGGCGCGCGCCGCCAAGCTGCTGCGCTCCGACAGGTATACTGCTCCTACTTCACTTACATTGGCGCGCGCCGCCAAGCTGCTGCGCTCCGACAGGTATACTGCTCCTACTTCACTTACATTGGCGCGCGCCGCCAAGCTGCTGCGCTCCGACAGGTATACTGCTCCTACTTCACTTACATTGGCGCGCGCCGCCAAGCTGCTGCGCTCCGACAGGTATACTGCTCCTACTTCACTTACATTGGCGCGCGCCGCCAAGCTGCTGCGCTCCGACAGGTATACTGCTCCTACTTCACTTACATTGGCGCGCGCCGCCAAGCTGCTGCGCTCCGACAGGTATACTGCTCCTACTTCACTTACATTGGCGCGCGCCGCCAAGCTGCTGCGCTCCGACAGGTATACTGCTCCTACTTCACTTACATTGGCGCGCGCCGCCAAGCTGCTGCGCTCCGACAGGTATACTGCTCCTACTTCACTTACATTGGCGCGCGCCGCCAAGCTGCTGCGCTCCGACAGGTATACTGCTCCTACTTCACTTACATTGGCGCGCGCCGCCAAGCTGCTGCGCTCCGACAGGTATACTGCTCCTACTTCACTTACATTGGCGCGCGCCGCCAAGCTGCTGCGCTCCGACAGGTATACTGCTCCTACTTCACTTACATTGGCGCGCGCCGCCAAGCTGCTGCGCTCCGACAGGTATACTGCTCCTACTTCACTTACATTGGCGCGCGCCGCCAAGCTGCTGCGCTCCGACAGGTATACTGCTCCTACTTCACTTACATTGGCGCGCGCCGCCAAGCTGCTGCGCTCCGACAGGTATACTGCTCCTACTTCACTTACATTGGCGCGCGCCGCCAAGCTGCTGCGCTCCGACAGGTATACTGCTCCTACTTCACTTACATTGGCGCGCGCCGCCAAGCTGCTGCGCTCCGACAGGTATACTGCTCCTACTTCACTTACATTGGCGCGCGCCGCCAAGCTGCTGCGCTCCGACAGGTATACTGCTCCTACTTCACTTACATTGGCGCGCGCCGCCAAGCTGCTGCGCTCCGACAGGTATACTGCTCCTACTTCACTTACATTGGCGCGCGCCGCCAAGCTGCTGCGCTCCGACAGGTATACTGCTCCTACTTCACTTACATTGGCGCGCGCCGCCAAGCTGCTGCGCTCCGACAGGTATACTGCTCCTACTTCACTTACATTGGCGCGCGCCGCCAAGCTGCTGCGCTCCGACAGGTATACTGCACCTACTTCACTTACATTGGCGCGCGCCGCCAAGCTGCTGCGCTCCGACAGGTATACTGCACCTACTTCACTTACATTGGCGCGCGCCGCCAAGCTGCTGCGCTCCGACAGGTATACTGCACCTACTTCACTTATATTGGCGCGCGCCGCCAAGCTGCTGCGCTCCGACAGGTATACTGCACCTACTTCACTTACATTGGCGCGCGCCGCCAAGCTGCTGCGCTCCGACAGGTATACTGCACCTACTTCACTTATATTGGCGCGCGCCGCCAAGCTGCTGCGCTCCGACAGGTATACTGCACCTACTTCACTTACATTGGCGCGCGCCGCCAAGCTGCTGCGCTCCGACAGGTATACTGCACCTACTTCACTTACATTGGCGCGCGCCGCCAAGCTGCTGCGCTCCGACAGGTATACTGCACCTACTTACTCACTTACATTTACATACTTACAATGTTTGTTAAAACTACTGAATGGATCTAAATACTACCTAAAATCCAGAATTAATGTTAACTTGCAGGTAATGAATTTGGACACATTGACTATCGCAAAAGCTATTTGTTAAAAATGTTACCTTTCTTGTGGATAATATGTGGGCGGCGTGTACAGTGTATGTGTGTAGGCCGGGCGGCGTTTACAATGTATGCGTGTAGGCCGGGCGGCGTGTACAGTGTATGTGTGTAGGCTGGGCGGCGTGTACAGTGTATGTGTGTAGGCTGGGCGGCGTGTACAGTGTATGTGTGTAGGCTGGGCGGCGTGTACAATGTATGCGTGTAGGCCGGGCGGCGTGTACAGTGTATGTGTGTAGGCTGGGCGGCGTGTACAGTGTATGTGTGTAGGCCGGGCGGCGTGTACAGTGTATGTGTGTAGGCTGGGCGGCGTGTACAGTGTATGTGTGTAGGCTGGGCGGCGTGTACAGTGTATGTGTGTATGTGTGTAGGCTGGGCGGCGTGTACAGTGTATGCGTGTAGGCCAGGCGGCGTGTACAGTGTATGTGTGTAGGCCGGGCGGCGTGTACAGTGTATGTATGTAGGCTGGGCGGCGTGTACAATGTATGCGTGTAGGCCGGGCGGCGTGTACAGTGTATGTGTGTAGGCTGGGCGGCGTGTACAGTGTATGTGTGTAGGCTGGGCGGCGTGTACAGTGTATGCGTCTAGGCCGGGCGGCGTGTACAGTGTATGTGTGTAGGCTGGGCGGCGTGTACAGTGTATGCGTATAGGCCGGGCGGCGTGTACAGTGTATGTGTGTAGGCTGGGCGGCGTGTACAGTGTATGCGTATAGGCCGGGCGGCGTGTACAGTGTATGTGTGTAGGCTGGGCGGCGTGTACAGTGTATGCGTATAGGCCGGGCGGCGTGTACAGTGTATGTGTGTAGGCTGGGCGGCGTGTACAGTGTATGCGTATAGGCCGGGCGGCGTGTACAGTGTATGTGTGTAGGCTGGGCGGCGTGAACAGTGTATGCGTATAGGCCGGGCGGCGTGTTCAGTGTATGTGTGTAGGCCGGGCGGCGTGTACAGTGTATGTGTGTAGGCCGGGCGGCGTGTACAGTGTATGTGTGTAGGCTGGGCGGCGTGTACAGTGTATGTGTGTAGGCCGGGCGGCGTGTACAGTGTATGTGTGTAGGCTGGGCGGCGTGTACAGTGTATGTGTGTAGGCCGGGCGGCGTGTACAGTGTATGTGTGTAGGCCGGGCGGCGTGTACAGTGTATGTGTGTAGGCTGGGCGGCGGAGCGCGCGCGGCGGGCGTGTGGTTGGTGGCGGAGCACGGCGCGGAGCAGCCTCGCGCCGCGGCCGTCCTGGCGCACATGGCCGCCACCTTCGCTGAACAGGTTACTACACTATACCTACCATCATCACAAACTTGAGGTTAAAGACCCTGTTTCACCCCCCACTCATCCCAGTGCAGGCTTGGATTTTAAATAACGATAGATGTAAACAGATGGCAACCTGTCCGCAGTTCTTGCCGCAGCCCTATTTGGCTGCTAGCCTCTATCTAAAAGATGTGCAGTCCACAATTCGACAGCTCCTAATTCTTTATTACCTTTATTTATTTACTTAGTTCCTCCAATCTGAAATCTATTTTTCAGGAAGAATTAGTAAAGCTTCAGTTACTGTCACTAGCTGTGAAGCTTTCATTAACCCAACCCGACACTATACCAGTGTGTCAGTATGTGTTGTGTCTCGCTCGCTACGATGCCAGTTACGACGTGAGGGACAGAGCAAGACTGCTGCGGTTTTTCATTCAGCCGCGAGAGGGCGCTGAACTGCCGAAACATGCGGCTGCCATCTTCAGACCGGACAAACCGAAACCTACTGTCATGAGCAATTTCAAAGGTAAGTTTAGTATTTTATAGGTGTCTTTATGCTTCGTATATTATTAATCCCATTTTATGTAGTTCCCGAAATAATTGAGACAGACACCAGAGTGAATAGTGATACAAGTATGTCATGTATTTTAGCGACTCGAAGGACCAAAATATCGGTCATTCGAGCTCTAAGTATGTAATGTGTCAGAGCGCGGGCAGTACACGGTGGGCAGCCTGTCCCAGTACGTGGGCAGTGCGGCGGCGGGCTACCGACCGTTGCCCGGGGCGCCGCTGTATGTATGTATGTAATGTGTCAGAGCGCGGGCAGTACACGGTGGGCAGCCTGTCCCAGTACGTGGGCAGTGCGGCGGCGGGCTACCGACCGTTGCCCGGGGCGCCGCTGTATGTATGTATGTAATGTGTCAGAGCGCGGGCAGTACACGGTGGGCAGCCTGTCCCAGTACGTGGGCAGTGCGGCGGCGGGCTACCGACCGTTGCCCGGGGCGCCGCTGTATGTATGTATGTAATGTGTCAGAGCGCGGGCAGTACACGGTGGGCAGCCTGTCCCAGTACGTGGGCAGTGCGGCGGCGGGCTACCGACCGTTGCCCGGGGCGCCGCTGTATGTATGTATGTAATGTGTCAGAGCGCGGGCAGTACATGGTGGGCAGCCTGTCCCAGTACGTGGGCAGTGCGGCGGCGGGCTACCGACCGTTGCCCGGGGCGCCGCTGTATGTATGTATGTAATGTGTCAGAGCGCGGGCAGTACACGGTGGGCAGCCTGTCCCAGTACGTGGGCAGTGCGGCGGCGGGCTACCAACCGTTGCCCGGGGCGCCGCTGTATGTATGTATGTAATGTGTCAGAGCGCGGGCAGTACACGGTGGGCAGCCTGTCCCAGTACGTGGGCAGTGCGGCGGCGGGCTACCGACCGTTGCCCGGGGCGCCGCTGGCCGTGGAGCCGGCCGTGCGGGACGCTCCCGACACACCACACGCGCTGCCCGCCACTGAGCGTGACTCCACGCAGGTACACCTATACACCTTTATTATTACAGGGATCCGCCAAACTGAATTAGCGTGCTCCTCCATCAAACGAAATATCACCAAATCTCAGTAGTAATATTATCAGTTTGTCGTTATTTCTCAGGGTTGGCATCACCGGATTTATTCTTTCTCAAACGTATACTGTGTTTTCATTCGGTCCGAAAATCCGCTTGTGTTCAACGTTTTCCGAGGGCACATTTGCACACAATAGGTAATCAAAATAAGTTAAGGGGACGCGGCGCCGCCGAATCCTATTTGCTACCATGCCAATCTTAAAAAATACGTCTTAAATTTTATGGTTCATTTATGTTCTATTCGATGACTCGAAACACAGTAAATATGACACCAATGCAAAACCACACCTGTGTACTTGTAGAAAAGCAAAGACTTCTACTCGGAGCCGGACAGCAGCGGCTCGGGGTCCTCCACGTCAGATTCCAGCGATGAGGAGTCCAGTGACGAGTGAGTACTTTGACTCTTTGCACTATTAAACTGAAATATTTATGTGGAATTGATGAAATGAGTTTGTATGTGATAATGAAAGGCAATGTTTAAAAAGTTGAAAATTAAAAAGAAATGAGAATGACAGATAAGAAAGACGAGAGAAGACGTGAACGACGAAAAACAGGAGTAGTATTTTATTATTATTTTATTGTGTTGTAAAGAAGACGAAAAGACGAAGTAAATATATTGAAACGCTTATTATACTTTTATTATTGTTTGGGGAAATACATCACCAAACTAATTTAAGCATCATATTTGTTGTTACATTATGATTTATGTTCCATACAGATCAAGAGCCATAGAATATCAGAGGCTACGTTTTCCAAAACGGTTTAAGAATCAAAAATTACGCTGACGGCGTTAAAATTTGCATTCGACTATCTGTCTGTCATCGTCAAATGTGTCGTTATCTTTAGCTTTAACAACTGGACCAAATTATGCAAAATAGAACCAACCCACAGGTTGATAGTTTTAAGATAATCAGGATTTGGACATCAAACTGTGTAGTAACGCCAAGGAGTCGTATTAAATACAACGGGTCACATGAATTTTTAAGCAGTTCTGTATAAATACATACATATGCTCACGCCTGTATTCCCCGAAGGGGTAGGCAGAGGTGTTGTAATCACAACACCCACTTTTCACCGAAGATGATTAAGTGTCAACGTGACAGATGGTGAGTCCATCACCGTCTCAGACACATTACATACGTCATTTAATTACTTCTCAGAAATATGCAGGTTTCCTCACGATGTTTTCCTTCACCGTAAAGCACGTGGTGTGAAATCACTGTACATAAGTTTTTTAGAAAAACTCATTGGTACAGGCCCCGCTGGGATTCGAACTTGCGCCGCTTGCGTATCAGGCGACTGCTCAAACCAATTTGACCAAAGTTGTGGGTTGGTTCCGTTTTGCATAACTAGGTCCAATTGTTAACGAACAACCCACCCTGATTGACATACATAATTATCACTCCAGGGAGGAAGACAATGAAGAGAAACCCAAGGAGGTCAAAACGAAAGACACCAATAACTATAGGTAAGTACTCAGGTACTCAGCGTGTATGAAACTATCGTATACCCGAAATAAAAATATATCCGTTACCGTATCTAATATTAGGAGTGCCTCAAGCGCCGGAAATATGCTTGCATTGGACAAGGATACATATTTTCTGCGTTTGCGGTTGAAACTCTGGGGCCTTGGGGTCCAGATACTCATCAACTATTCAAAGAGGTTGCACGTCATCTGGTAGAAGCTTATCATGACAAGCGGGCTGGGGCTTTTCTCGCTCAGAGAATCAGCATTGCTATTCAACGTGGCAATGCTGCCAGCCTTCTTGGCACGATACCGAGAGACACCGATTTGGGCCAAGTTTTCTACTTGTAATTAGTTTTTAAGGCACTCTATAATAATAAAATTAGTAACTTAATTAAATAAATATAAGTTATTAATAATTATTTAATATTATATATTAGTATTTGTTTGATTGAACTAGGTAATTAAATTAAAAACACGAACTGAGCAGAAACAATGAAACAACGTATATTGGTGAAAAGATCAGATTACAGAGTATTTTTTTTGTGCTAAACGTCATAATATGACAAGTGCACAATATTCATGATAGATGGCGTTTAGTGTTGCAATTAGTAATTTCAACAGTATCGGATGGTTTCGTATCAGGGCGGAGTTTAAATAAATCTACATACATACATTCCCCGAAGGGGTAGGCAGAGGTGTTGTAATCACAACACCCACATTTCACCGAAGATGATCAAGTGCCAACGTGACAGATGGTGAGTCCATCGCCGTCTCAGTGTACATACGTCATTTAATTACTTCTCAGAAATATGCAGGTTTCCTCACGATGTTTTCCTTCACCGTAAAGCACGTGGTGTGAAATCACTGTACATAAGTTTTTTAGAAAACTTATGTACAGTCCACAGCTCGTAATAAATCGACATGTTTCGAAAAACCCAATAATAAAGCTAAATTATTACATATAATTTACGTTTATATTTTACTTCAATCTAATATCCGTAACCCAAATTATCCGAAATAATTACATATCCGAAACCGATATAACTTTATTTCTATATCAATATCCGTATCCAAATCCGACAGCAACTATATGGTCAATAGGTCGTCGAACTCTGGCACGTCAGACAGCGGCTCTGACAGTGACACGTCATCGAGTGACAGTGACTCCGACGAAGAGTCCTCCAGCGACGAGGAATCTACGCCCAAGAGTGCCGAAAATGTTGATAGCAAGGTAATGTTAGCCGAACACTACACATATTCTAAATATCTTTATTTCATTGGATTTAATCTAACGATATTTGCTTACCAGCGCCGAAACTGAAAAGAATTACCAATATACCATTTTCATTCTTACTAAGGTTACAAGTGGTCAGAAAAAGTCTCTAGAATACGACATAATATGTCTACATCATCGTCCCTGGTCTTATCCCATACATTGTTGGGGTCGGCACTTGATTCAACCCGATGTGGCTGATCACTTGATTTTTATACGAAGCGACTACCATGTGACCTTCGCAAACCCTTTGTCGAGGAAAATCGGTGATCTGGGATAAACCAGTTGTCAGACTATTTTAGGCCTGTAACGATTGCCAAAGATGATAAAATTGACACCGGGACCGACGGCTTAACGTGCTCTCCGAGGCACGGAGGGAACTCGGGCGGTCACCCATCCAATTACTACCAGCTAGGGTTACGGTTGCTTTACTTCGCTGATCGAATGATAAGCGCAATAGCAACTGTTCCACGAGGCATTACATATTATGTCTACAAATAAAACAATTAAACAGGATTATGAGTTTTACCGTCGAGTACTCGATCGAAAATCTTTATAAACAAAAAAATATTTCTAAATTCGCTGCAAGGTAAAAACACGACAACGGGTATACCGAATGGGCTCTTCAATTTTGTTGTGTTTGAAATTAACATTGATATTTTTAAAGGATAATCCAGATAGAAGTTATCCATGAAATTGAGTTTTGCTATTGTGTTATTGTGGGGTCTTTAGCTCAGGCTTAAGAAGAAACGAGTGGACTGTATAATAGGTGTATTATTAAATTAGGCGTTATGTACAAGGTGGGTGACCGACAAGAAGGGAGGCTCGTACGCCCCGCCGGGACCAGGCTCCCCGCAGCGGTTAGGGTCCCCGCCTTGTTGCTCGACTGTTCACTGAGCAGGGTGAACAGTTATTGCTAATATAAATTTAAATACGTGTTTTTCAAAGTCGTCTACAGTCCATGTCCGTTGTATAGCCGTAACGGAAAAGGTAACATACAGACAGACATAGAAATTTTCCCAATATAGACATGGATTTTCAAGCTATTTTGCGTTGCAGCAAACCCCCACCGAAACAAAAGCACAGGAAAAGAACGAGAAATCGAACCTAGAACTGCTGTTGGAACTGGACGAGGTGGCGAGTTCCCTCCCCACCATGACCCCCACGTGCGGGGGGTTCTTGTCCCCACAGACCGAGACTGCGCCGCCACCGGGGGATGGTAAGCTCTACTATTTTAAGCTTTTGTAAAACACTCGGGCTAATATTTAACCACTCATAACAAAATTCGCTTTGGTGCAAAATATTGTATTATTGCTTTCAATTGGAAGAACGTTCATTTCGTACCAAAATAAGCTAAGTCACGCCCGTAATATTTTTTTTAATAAGGAATTAATATGCACACCACGTGCTTTTCGGTGAAGGAAAACATCATGAAGAAACCTGCATATTTCTGAGAAATAATTCAATGACGTATGTAAAGTGTCTGAGACGGCGATGGACTCACCATCTGTCACGTTGGCACTCAATCATCTTCGGTGAAAAGTGGGTGTTGTGATAACAACACCTCTGCCTACCCCTTCGGGGAATACAGGCGTCCCAAAACAGTCCCCGAAGAGATTAGCAGAGGTATACAGTACGTGTTCAGTCTTTATGATTATTGACAGTAGATCATTGATCTATGTATGTTCAGTGCTGTAACGGATATTCGCATTCGCATTCGCGAATATCCGCGTATTTTTCAATATTCGCATTCGCAAAATTATGCAAATATTTAGCGAACGTTTTTATGCCACTTTATCCCTTAAATATCAGTAAAATTTGAAAGATTTAAAATTTGAATTAGTTACATCACTGGTATGTATGTACAGACAGCATCACCCCGGTGGGTCCGTCGCTAGTGTCCCCGAGGCAGGTGTCGCTGGTGTCCCGCGTGTCGTGCGGCGGTCTGGCCGCGCAGAGACGGTTCTCGCGCGCGCCTCACCTCTACTCGCACAAGATGTGCGCTATCGAAATACTCTTCGTCAATCATTCCACCGCTGAAGTTAACAATATTAGAGTTAATAAAAAGGTACGTAGGTATATATGGCGGCGGCGTCTGGATGACGGGTTGTCCACTTCCCTCTATGATGGTTGAGGAGGTCAATGGCTGGCATTCACGTCATACTTGTGAACGGGTGCTGCTTGTGGGGGCTGGTCATCTCAAGTTACGCATTTAGTTATAAGTAGATGTACTAGATTTTTAGTTATGTTAATTCTTATCGACATTTGTACATTGGAACATTGTCCATGAGCTTACGTTTCTTAATTTATTTATTTTGTATTCTTTAAAATGTATAATATTTTTGAAAAGAATAATTACTGAGTTTCTTGCCAGGTTCTTCTCAGTAAAAGCAACCTTCCGAACCTGGCGGTAGCATGTATAATCCTGTATAATTATGTCATTCTGACGATTTGAAATTACTTTGTAAAAAGTCTAATCGAATAAAGATACTTTTGACTTGACTATGCGTAAAATCACCCATTTCTTAGGTCCATAGGGGTAGGTTTAAGAACACCCGTTCACCGACAATTATTAGGTGTACTTAGTACCTACGTATGGAAGCAGTGAACATACTATTTCAGACAAATTAGTATGATCTCCTATAACTTACTAATAAACTGAAGTATGAGATTGACTTTGGAAACTCAGAAACTATGTCCATCCCTTTTGAAATCCGTATCGCAAAAAGATGGAAATACTTAATTTTTTTCTGTTATTAAAATATACAATATGCCAGCTGTTTTTTGCCAGTTTCTTCTCAGGCTAGTTTCCGAACCGGTGGTTCTTCAACGTTCATATGTGCCTTACCAGGGCGTTAAGTGAATAATCCATTTTCATTTCAATTAACCTCTTAATGTGTCGTAATTGTTCCGTGTCCAGACATTGACTGGTTCGCGTGCCATCCACGAGTTCCCGACGCTCCCGTCGCTGGGACCCAAGGCCTCCTCCACGGTCACTCTGGGGGTCGACTTCGCAGACTCCATACAGCCCATCGAATTTACTATCATCAGCTCACTTGGTAACATTTTAAATTATCTATTGAGGAGCTCGTGGCACAGTTGCTATTACGCATATTATTCGATCAGCAAAGTTAAGCAACCCTAACCCTAGCCAGTAGTTGGATGGGTGACCGCCCGAGTTCCCTCCATGCCTCGGAGAGCACGATAAGCCGTCGGTCCCGGTTGCCAATTTATCATCTTTGGCAATCTTTACAGATCAGTCGAAGGCCTAAAATAATCTGACAACTGGTTTAACCCAGATCACAGATTTTCCTCGTTAAAGGGGTTATGAAGGTTAGATGGCAGTCGCTTCGTATAAAAATCAAGTGATCAGCCACATCGGGTTGAATCAAGTGCCGACCCCAACAATGTATGGGATTAAGGCCAAGGCCAAGGCCAATTAAATACATTTTTTTTGTTATAACCAGCGAGCAATCCAGCAGATGGTAAGCTACCTAATTAATGGCAGGCTATATGAACGTGACCAACACCAAATATGTCACTCGCACTTTGTCAACCTAATAAAGAACTAGCTTATGTCTGCGACTTCGTACGCATGGAATTCGTTTACGTAGCGTGATGATATATAGCCATTTATCGACGAAGGCTATATATCATCAAAATATACATCTTATCACTGAAATTTTCAAATCAGCCCTGATATTAGCTCGTTGAAAAAAACAAGGACAGCTGTTAAAATATGTGATAGGGAAGCAAATAACATTATTATGACAAAAATATCTTCTTCCGTTTTCGAGTAATTGACGTTCAAAGTTAAAGATATCAAGCCCTTATTTTTGTATAAAATCAGCTCTAACGGAGACTTATTCACGTGAAAACCAACTACATTTTTAATATTTTTTCTACTTATAGTTCCTGAAATAATCCCATTAAACCTATTTCGAAACCAGTAACCTTCTTCTTAATTAAACAACTTGAATTACCGCGTACGTAATGCAGGTAAACGCGGCCGCGTGTTCATTAAATCGCTTAAGGCAGCGCGCGTTCTTCGGCCCTTAGCAACCATAGCCTATAACTCCGTTATCGTTGGAGCTAGATATTTTACGACTTCAACATAGTGATACATTCATAAAACGTCTTGCCATCCAAAGGGGGAATGCTGCCAGTATCTTCGGTACTTTGCCTACAGGGACTTCTTTTAATAATATATTTTAGTTATAAGATTATATATTTTTTGGGTTTTTAGTTATTAGATTATATTTATAAGGTTTTTAGCTCAAATAAAATATTCATAAAACCCTACAACTTCTAGAAGACAACTGTTGCTTTTTCTCCGACTCCTTGTATAGCGGGCGAGCTTATAAGGTTGAAACTATTTGACACCTCATTGGTTGGTTAAAAAAAGATCACGTTCTTTGTGAACCTTTCAAGTGAACTACAGTTGAAGAATTAATACTGTTTGTGTGTCAGGGGAAGTGTCGGTGAGTATAACTCCGCCGGTGGGAGAGTTGATGCGAGCCGTCACCATGTCCCCCGCACGCTGGGACCAGGAACACAGGAAACTGCGAGGGATGACCGAGGTACGGATTTATTATCTTTAATATCAGTTCTATGGATGTGGCTTAATTGTATACAGTGTCTATGAAAAAAGGAATTGATTGTCTTCGGGATTCTATCAATATGGTGATGTCCATATCGCGTCACTCAAACTAGTTGCGAGTGGTAGGTACTTCAAAGTCAAAGTCAAAAATATCTTTATTCGATTACACTTTTTACAAATTTCTTTCAAATCATCAGAATGACATTATTATACAGGATTATGCATGCTACTGCATGCTTTAATTTGAAAAGAGTAATTACTGAGTTTCTTGCCAGGTTCTTCTCAGTAAAAGCAACCTTCCGAACCTGGCGGTAGCATGTATAATGCTGTGTAGTTATGTCATTCTAGCGATTTGAAAGTACTTTGTTGAAAGTCTACTCAAATAATGATATTTTTGATTTGTCTTTGTATGGTTCATAGTTGTATGTGATTATTTCAATAACGTATTATTGGGAGACAAAATACTTAGAAAAAAAAACTATAATAAAGAAAACTAAAGAAAATATTTTCTTCCTAATATTGTAACCAATGACATATTTTAATAGCTTTTCCATTTTGTTTCTCACCAGGGCCTGTAGACAAACATTATCCTCACGCTTCGCTAGTACAATTGATACAAAATGTATGAGAATGACATATGTCACGTGACTGATATATTGCCTTCCCGTATATTAATTTGTATAGTGTCTATTAGCGCAAGCGCCAGAGGATGGTACTTTGTCTAGGTACTGGTATTATCGGGGGGGTCACGGCGAAGCATGTGAAGATGTATCACGTGCAGCCCCCACTTAGCGACTTGGAGGAACACCGTGGAGTTTAGTCGGTGTGAGTCCGACATAACCCTTCCGCTGCCCCCGCGGCGGTTGGTGTATCCATAACGGATTCTCCACGTTAAAAAAAAAAAGGTACTGGTATTATGAAATTGTTACATGCCTGAAGCGACATCTTTTGTTGGTTCCAGTGTGACACGAATGCCAACAAGTTGGACGACGAGCAACAGATCAGCAAGGCAGTGTTCGAGACCGCTAATGTCGCTGCTATTGGCTCCGGGGGAGACTTGCTTAGGTCTGTATTGAACAATTTTTGCAACTGCAGCAGATAGAGTTAATTACATGATAGATCCTCAGAACTATTTTTAAATAAATGTAGCCTAAGTTACTTGAGGAGCTCGTGGCACAGTTGCTATTGCGCATATCATTCGATCAGCGAAGTTAAGCAACCCCAAGCCTAGCCAATAATTGGATGGGTGACCGCCCGAGCTCCCTTCGTACCTCGTACTTTGGCAATCGTTACAGGTCAGTCGGAGGCCTAAAATAGTCTGACAACTGGTTTAACCCAGATCACAGATTTTAATAGTTAAAGGGGTTGCGAAGGTCAGATGGCAGTCGCTTCGTATAAAAATCAGGTGATCAGCCACATCGGGTTGAATCAAGTGCCGATCCCAACAATGTATGGGATAAGGCCAGGGAGATGATGTAGCCTAAGTTACTTCTTGTAATATTAGCTGTGTACCTGTAATAGTAACGACACCCACATTTCACCGAATATGATTAAGTGCCAACGTGGCAGAGGTGAGTCTATCGCCGTCTCAGGCACTATACATACGTCTTTGAATTACTTCTCAGACATATGTAGGTTTATTCACGATGTTCACGTGAGTGAGCCTAGAATCTCTCATATGCTTTTATTGAAAAGCTGTTTTTTTCGAATTACAAACAGGATTAGAACGGCACTTGATTCAACCCGATGTGGCTGATCACCTGATTTTTATACGAAGCGACTGCCATCTGACCTTCGCAACCCCTTTGACGAGGAAAATCTGTCATCTGGGTTAAACTAGTTGTCAGACTATTTTAGGCCTCCGACTGACCTGTAACGATTGCCAAAGATGATAAATTGGCAACCGGGACCGACGGCTTAACGTGCTCTCCGAGGCACGGAGGGA
The DNA here is from genome assembly GCA_929442735.1 of Watsonalla binaria. Taxonomy (NCBI): domain Eukaryota; kingdom Metazoa; phylum Arthropoda; class Insecta; order Lepidoptera; family Drepanidae; genus Watsonalla; species Watsonalla binaria. The sequence continues at coordinate 9,977,375 of OV838932.1, forward strand.
ACTGGTCACCCATCTAATTACTGGCTAGGTTGCTTAACTTGGTCACCCATCCAATTACTGGCTAGGTTGCTTAACTTCGCTGATCGAATGATATGCGCAATAGCAACTGTGCCATGAGCTCCTGACAAACAATGTGTATGTTACAATATTAGTATTATTTCAGATTCGCGGGTCGAATGTTGTCCTCCCAAGAGTTAGTGCTGGTGTCAGTGAAACCACAGCCGGCCCAGTGCATGGTGACCGCTTGCTGCGGCAACATGGCCGTGGCCTCGCTACTCGCTAGCTCTATAGCCGCCGCTATCAACGCTTGCTAGGATTTTAGCAAGCTTCGAATTAATTACTGACTAAAGTCTAGACTTTTTAGCTGAAGATTTTTATTACTGAGCATTTGTTTGTGGTACATCAATTAAAAATATATAAAAAAGACACTTCAATCTTTATTATCAGTACCCCTATCACGAATTTGTCACCGTTTTTGTAGTCTATACTCGCTAGCGTCACTCGCAATATTTGTATGAGATATTTCAGTTCCTTACGTCACCGCTGGGAGTCGCTGCACAATTGGATGCAGATAAGCAAATGTGTCAACCCGCATAAACTTGTTTTTGAGAAAATGGCGTCTTAAGATGATTGTATACGTGATTTAAGATTTGTTTTATGACATAATCCATTTTTTACGTACTTTTATGTTTCAGATGACTTGAAAAGCTTTTTTAGAATGTTAAATACGTGATGCATTATCAAAATATATCAAAACCTTTGAATTTGACTTTTTGTGGGTTGACACATTATTGCTTATCAGCATCCAATTTCTCATACTAATATTCGGCGGAGACGCTAGCGAGTATAGATTACGAAAACGGTAGCAAACCCGTGATAGGGGTACTGAATGTATGTATATGTATGAATTGATTTACATTTGTCAAATATGTCTAAACATTCCATCTGACCAAATTGATCAGTTGATAAGTGGTATTTACTGTAACAGATACTTATATCATGTTACATTTAATTATAAATATCTAGAAATTGAAAAGTCTTTGAAATAATAATACATTTTCTAAGTTTATATTCTTTGTACTAGAACAGGCTAGAAATGCGCGATGGCGAAATGTTAAAAACGGATATTTCAATTGTTCAAAAACCTCGTCGGCCGACGATCGGTTCCATTCGGCGCGATTCGGAATCGCTTGCGTCAAAACAATTGAAGTCAAACTCAAAAATATCATTATTCGATTAGACTTTTTACAAAGTACTTTCAAAACGTCAGAATGACATAATTAAACAGGATTATACATGCTACCGCCAGGTTCGGAAGGCTACTTTAATTTAATTCCCGTAGATTTAATTCAATTCCCGCGGAACCCTAAATGTTATTTTAAATAAAAGTAGCCTAAGTTACTCCTTGTAACATTATCTGCCAGCGAAAGTCCCGGCAAGTTCCAATCGGCCCAGCCGTTTCAGAGATTATCCGAAACAAACAAGACAGAGAGAAAAAAAATTAAAAATAGTTTTTTTACGTCAGTACCGTGCATGCTTACATATGTATGTAGTCAAAAGGTGTAATTTTCGAATTACAAACGGACACTCCAATTTTATTTATCTGTATAGATATGTTCAATGTTACAAAATCTATAAAAGCTCCCAGTTCCTAATGCACTGTAAATAAATTCAACTCACGTCTTGTTGTATATTTTATTGTAGCTTATGCTATCTATTGTCAATATAAATTGAACCTTAAAAATATTCTAAATTACTTAAAATTACAAGAACGAAATACCTATGTACAAAGTTTTCTATTTGATATCTTACTCATCGAATATATTTAGTGTTAAAAGTACCATTTGTAAGTAGTAAGTATAATTTTTAATTCATAATATTGTTCGTGTCTACTTCAGTATCTACGTAAAAACATTATAATTATCCTTTTTTATTATAAAAATATGTACACAATCACTTGTTTTATTTCTGAGATTCACAAAATATGATTAAATGATTCCTTCTCTCCTTAAAATTATATTGAGAGCAGTACCCCTATCACGGGTTTGTCACCCTTTTCGTAATCTATACTCGCTAGCGTCTCCGCCGAATATTAGTATGAGAAATTATGCAGCGACTCCCAGCGGTGACGTGAACTAAAATATGTCATACAAATATTGCGAGTGACGCTAGCGAGTATAGATTACGAAAACGGTGGCAAACTCGTGATAGGGGTATTGTTATACATATTTCACTTTCTACAAAAGCTATTATTAAGAAAAAAACGAACTCCATTTTATACAAGTACTCAAACTGGATATTCCATAAAAAACTACACATTGCTACAAGTTTTAAATAATACCAAAAAGGCGCGTAACCATTGACAACTTACGTATGATATGTTGACAGCCAGTCCAGCGTATTAGTATAGTAGACGTCAGTTGCATACAATTCAAATTTAGAATTTGATCCGAATAAAATATTCGACATTTTTATTAATAATTTATGTGTATGTATAGTAGAGGTCAGTTGCATAAATTTCAAAAATTTGGATTTTCATCCATATAAAATTTGACATTTTTACTAAAACTAATAATTGAAGTGTAAAACTTATCAAATTATTTACTGATAAAAAATATATATCTAATACTTAGCCATCTCACAACCTTAAACTAGATTTATTAAAGCACAATCGCATCTACGAGGGAGATTCTGCTTCAAGGCAATTGAACAATACCACTTATTCTCCTACAAAAATTCTCGATCACGATAATATAAATATCAGTATTCGAGCATAAATCGGTATTACATTTTCTACTTTCTTTAAAATTGGCTAGACTGAATTGATATACAATCATCATTCAAATTATCTTATTTGATTAGTCTTCATACAAGTACTTTCAAATCGTCTGGACTCAAAAAATACATTATAAAGGATTATAAATGTTGCTTTTGACGAGAAGAATCCGGCAAGAAACTACACAACTAAAATGTTTACAGTATTATATCTTATGAATATAAGCCCATGGACAATCTCAATTATCGACACTTGTGCATTAGAACTGTGTCCATCGGCTTATTTTTCTTAAGTGATTTACTTTGTATTTTTAAAATTGTAAAATATTTTTGAAAAGAGTAATTACTGAGTTTCTTGCCAGGTTCTGGCGGTATCATGTATAATCCTGCATAATTATGTCATTCTGACGATTTGAAAGTACTTTGTAAAAAATTTAGTCGAATATAGATATTTTTGACTTTGACCTGGTTCAAATGCTGATAAAAGAATGAGGCTGAAAAATATTCACTCCAGCAAAATTGCTGTGGTTACTGCCATATTACATGTTCATGTAACCTTGTTTTGCTTTTATTTTATCTAATGTTGCCATAACGAATTGAATTATTTTTGACTTAGATTACAAAGGCAAATCCGTACCTAACACACCTTATATTAAAATTTCTTAATAATTACTTATATTTTATATTTTATTGCTGCAAATACACAGGAAAACCCTAAAAACAGAACCAGATTAGGGCGCTCTTCACCTTAAGAACTGCTAACAGATAGCGTAAGGTCGCCTCAACACGCAAAAGCGAATGAAAATTCCATACACGAGCTCATTTGGGAGTAACTACAGTTTGACCGATTGCTTTACATCAAAAAAATCGAAATATCTTTGAAAATACGTTCAGAAGAACTGGACAAAGTAACATTCTCGGGCTTACGCTAATACAAAATGTATGGAAATGACATCAGTCACGTGACATGTGTCATTCCCGTACGTTACCTTGCGGTTGGAGGGATAAGCTTCGGTTCTAGAAGCGATACAAAACGTATGGGAATGACATATGTCACGTGAAGAATGTTACTTTGTCCAGGTCTACAGACAGAATACGCGCGAAACTGGGTCAAGTTTTTCTTCAATATATTGAATACGCTTTTGAGTCGTTGCTCGCGACGATATCAAGAAACCTTTATGAATTGAGGATTTTTACATTTGTTTTATGGATAAAATCATGCGCCTCATCTATATTCAATGTTGGGGATAGTGGCCCCAAGAGGGAGCCATGGCGAGGGTATAGGCTGGGGCATTGTTCATAGATATCACTCTTGGCCGCTTGCTCATGTCTTCGTGCATCATCTGCTGATGTTGCTGCGGCGGTGGCATCTGGGTATGATGATCTAAAATCCTATCCTTCTTAGACATACGTTTCCTCGGCGCGGACATCTCAGGCACATGCCTCCGTTCGTTCCACAGCCTCTCAACGAGACGAGCTCTCGCTTGAATACCGTTTTCGTCTTCAATCTGCTTTTTAGGTATCGGAGCATTACCGACCTTCTGCTTCATAGCTTCAAGTCTCTCTTCAGCTTGCGTCATTGGTGGTACTATTAATCCTCTTCTAGTACATATGTTATGCAGCACGCAACAAGCTACGATCATCATGGAAACTGTGGTGGGGTCGAATTGTTTGTTACCGATGGTCTGTAGGCATTTCCAGCGGCTTTTGAGTTGTTTTATTATGTCTGTGGCGGCGGCGTGTGTCTGTGCATGCAGGTTGAGGTAGTACTTCTCTGGTGAGACGGGGGACTTCTTGGTTATCTTCGGTATTGGTGTCATTATGTAACGCTTCTGTTTGTAGTGGGCGCTTCCTGAGGATAGTGGAATACACAATATTATACAAACATACTTTTTATTCGAGAGGAGCTCGTGGCACAGTTGCTATTGCGCATGCTGTGACGTTACGCCTTGGTCCTAGCGGAAGATCTGTGATGGTTGTCATCAACGTGACACCCAGATTATGCTGAGTTGGGTCCAATTCTTAACAACTATAATCTATTGTTACGACAAACCTCTTCGCTCCTTTACGTATGAATAAATTTATTTTCTTTCTTTCTTTCATATCATTCGATCAGCGAAGTTAAGCAACCCTAAGCATAGCCAGTAATTAGATCGATGACCGCCCGAGTTCCCTCCGTGCCTTGGAGAGCACGTTAACCCGTTGGTCTAGGTCAGAGGCCTAAAATAGTCTGACAACTGGTTTAACCCAGATCACAGATTTTCCTCGTAAAAGGTGTTGCGAAGGTCCGATGACAGTCGCTTCGTATAAGAATCAGGTGATCAGCCACATCGGGTTGAATCAAGTGCCGACCCCAACAATGTATGGGATAAGGCCAGGGACGATGATGATACTTTTTATTTTCCTTAGATAAATGTTTTTTTATATAATCCTTAATTTATATAATAATAATATAAATACATCCTTGAAATTTAGTAGAAAGCATTAGGAATTATCAAAAGTTAAGCCCCAATAAAAATATCTGTAATGCTATTTACATACATATGCTCACGCCTGTATTTCCCGTAAAGGTAGGCAGAGGTGATGTACTTATGACACCCACTTTTCACCGAAGTTGATTAAGTGCCAACGTGACAGATGGTGAGTCTATAGCCGTCTCAGACAGTTTACATACGTCATTGAATTACTTCTCAGAAATATTTAGGTTTCCTCAAGATGTTTTCCTTCACTGTAAAGCACGTGTTGTGAAATCACTGTAATAAGTTTTTAAAAAAGCTCATTCGTACAGGCCCTGCTGGTATTCGAACTTGCGTCGTTTGCGTAGCAGGCGACTGCTCACACCACAAGGCCACCACGGCTCCCGTGTTCATAGTGTGTTAAGTGTTACCAATAAGCCAGCAAGGTTCCCCCGAGCTGTTGAGACTCTCGAGGTCGACCCTGACGGCGTGCCTGTTGAGGATCGCGTCGTGAGAGTACGAGCCGCCAGCCGTCGCGTCCACGCTCAGTATACTCTGGTCACTGTCGCAGATCTACACAACACAAAAGTATATAGATGTAGATAGAAATAAATAATATTTAATTACACAAAATTAGATACAGCATTAATTACATGTAATGAGCCGTGGTGGCCTTGAGGTTTGAGCAGTCGCCTGCTACGCAAGCGACGCAAGTTCGGCTCGCAGCGGGGCCTGCACCAATGAGTTTTTCTAAAAAACTTATGTACAGTGATTTCACATCACGTGCTTTACGGTGAAGGAAAACATCGTGAGGAAACCTGCATATTTCTGAGAAGTAATTCAATGACGTATGTAAAGTGTCTGAGACGGCGATGAACTCACCATCTGTCACGTTGGCACTTATCTTCGGTGAAATGTGGATGTTGTAATTACAACACCTCTGCCTACCCCTTCGGGGAATACAGGCGCGAGCATATGTATGTATGTATGTACAAATGGTAAAAACTGCTTATCTGCTTACATGGAATGCACGCTCCTGATATAGTTAAGTATCTGGAAGAGGTTAAACAGTGCTGTTTTGGAAACATACAGCATTATAGTTAAAATATCTTTTATATTTTTATTTTTATTATTTTTATAGTTCTATTAGATGTCAAATACTCGTTTGTAAGTGTGAAAAGTGTTTTATAACAATTACAAAATACTCACAATTTGAACCTTTTTAGAGTGATATGACTTGTTGAAGTGACTCTTCTGGTCATCATCAGGTCTTGCAATCGGGACATGAGTACATTCTATACAGCCTAACACATTCGGTATACCATACTTCATGTAAAATCTGGAAAGAATACACTCTTTTTAAGCAACCATGGTGATATTAATATCACGTCATATATACGGAATTTACAGAAAAAATATACTTAGATTTTTGGTCTTTGAATAGTGCAATATATTGTCAGTAATATGATTACCTAAAGCTCTGAAAAATCTGAAGCTCTCAATGCTTGTGAGGATTATAAAATTTAATTTAAATATGTAATGATAAATTCTGTTCATGAGAGTTATCATTTGGTTACTATAGTTATCATTTGGTTACTATAGTTATCATTTGGTTACTATAGTTATCATGTGGTTACTATAGTTATCATTTGGTTACTATAGTTATCATTTGGTTACTATAGTTATCATGTGGTTACTATAGGCAGAATTCTGACAGACATCATTGTAAGAATTTAATACATACTTTGATGTTAAAGTCAAAGTCAAAGTCAAAAATATCTTTATTCGATTAGACTTTTTACGGACTGCGAGGAATCCAATGGGTTCCTCCACATATTTTTAACAAATTACAAGATATTTTTCTCAACAATCACTTGACATTGGCGGAATAGTTTTACTTAAGCTCATCGCCATTAAATAAATAAAGGAAAGACTTTTTACAAAGTACTTTCAAATCGTCAGAATGACATAATTATACAGGATTATACATGCTACCGCCAGGTTCGGAAGGTTGCTTTTACTGGGAAGATGTTCTATGCATGCAATGCACCACAGTATAAAAAGCTTACTAAGCAGTATATAATCAAGACCAATTTTTTGACAACCTTAAAGTTTTTAAAAAGTAATTCTTTATTCAAAGTAACGTGATTATTATTTCATTAACTGATTTCAAAAAGAGGATGAGATCATCAATTTAGGCGGAATGTTTTCTTTTATATCTGTGTGAGTCTGTTATTTTGAATGATTTCTTCCTAAGTTCCATACTGCTAGTAGTAAGTTTATATTTATATTTAGTACTAGCTGTGCCCCGTGGTTTCACCCGCTTAAATTTAGTTTTAAATAATACTTTTTTTCGCAATAAAAGGTGGCCTATGTCCTTTCTCAGGGTCTAAAGATTGTCTGTGCCAAATTTCATCAAAATCGGTTGAGAGGTTTAAGCGGGAAAGTGTAATAGACAGACAGTTACTTTCGCATTTATAATATTAGTAGGGATGTATCACAAAACTAATTTTATAAGAACTTGTTCACAGTATAAGTAAAAAAAAATCCATCTCTTTTGTTTTCCGAATATGAACAATAAGAATTCTTCCTTAACTAACCAACTAATTCAAGTATCATTAATCCCTCACCTAGCCTTTATAATATCCCTTTCCCCCCTCAAGTGAGGGAAGTGTATGTGTTTCTTCACAATGCTCGGATGATTGAAGGCTTGCGTCACCTGCATCACTACTGTGTTCACAAAGTACTGGGTCAGATTTGGGTCTGTTTTACCAGCTATGGACTTCTGGAATTTACCAGTGGCGAAGAATGCTAGGGTTGCCATCACCTGTGGACGAAGGTATCGATAAGTTAAGATTGCTGAGATAATTGCTTATTTGGTAGCCCTGTTTTCATCCTTGTAGACTTAATTTAATGGGAACCAGCGGAACCCTCATGTTTTTTTTTAATAAATGTAGCCTCAGTTACACACATTGTAAAATTTGCTATCTACCAGTGAAAGTCCCGTTAAAATTGGTCCAGCCGTTTCAGTGGAACAAACACACACAGACAGAGACAAGAAGGATTTTTTTAGTAGTAGTAATTTTCACTAAATGCATATGAAGCATTTAGTGAAAAGCTGTTATTTTGGAATTACAAGCAGACAGTACAATTTTATTTATCAATATTGATATAGTGAAAATCCTGCACTATTATATTATTTTGACTAAAAATAAGTTTCCCTTGAAATCAATGAATATAAGTATTATTCAATAGTTTTATGATAATTTAAGCTACAAAAATATTTAATGTGAGACTCATAATTCCAATTTTGAACTTTTTTTACTAGCTTCATAGATTTATTTCAAAATACATTTAAATCATTAAATAAATAAGGACATTATTACCATTGAAATTATCAACAATAAAGAACATATTTGAAAATTAAAACAAGTTTAGTGTAATGTTTACTGCATATAACTTACGCTATATCCATAAGCATGTATAGTTAGTACTCGCATACCTTGCTTTCAACAGAAAACTCTATAGTTTTAATGGACTCAGGCATCACAGGCTTAAGTTCTTCGCAAAGGTTTCGCGCCAAATCTTTCGAAAGCCTAAAAGTTTCAATGAAGGTTTGATCATCAAGTTCGAAGGGGTCTGTGTCTTGCAGTTTGGAAACTCTTTTGTCCGGACTTTTTGCTTTCTCCACGGGTCTAGGTTCCTGCTGCTTGTGTGTATGCGACGAATCCCACTTCAGCAACTCAAAAATTTCCGGTTCGTCGTCTACAACAGAAATATAGCCTTCTTCTGGAGGTTTTTCTGCCATTTTTCTAACTTTTACAGTTTTTGTTGACGGAAAATAAAAACTCAACTTTGTCTTGGCTTGGATTTTCTTGACAGACAGTAAGTGACGTTTATGGAACCAGTGCTGCTGCCATAATATTACAACTTAAGGGTTGCTGTAATTAAAATGATTTGAAGGATAGTTTTCTGAAACGGAATCAATCAATTTAAGTATAATTATTTATTATGAAGTATACTATTTTAATCTTAAAATTAAATAAGAGGCGTAATGAACTCAACATTTGGTTGTAAGATCACCGCTTCATTTGCCTCACCATATCAAAAATATTTACGTTATGTAGTTTTTTTATGTATAAGTTCAAGCTATAATATTTTGTGTGTCAATGGCAAACAATAGACCACATTCGTTTGATTGAATGGTCGGCTAACACAAAATAATTTTCAAAAAACTAGCAGTATTTCAACATTTCCTTTGACACCCTCTTTTTCTTTAAGCTCTTAGTACCTACCAACCTATCTTCTATCTTACGGGTGTCGATTGCCGAACATAATCAAGTCAAATTTTATCTAGATACATGAGACAGATACCAAACAATTTTGCAATCGATTACATCTAAATTACTATGTATTAGACATTATTTTGGTGGGATGACGCACGCCATAAGTACATAAGTATTTACTGATCATGTTTAAATACATAATATAAAGTTTGTTATTGAATTATTTTATCTTTACAATCATTTGATCCACTACCACTATACCCCTATAATTTATACCTACTTCTAAGAAAAGATCCTTATTCGATTAGACTTTTAACAAACTACTTACAAGTCGTCAGAATGACATAATTATACAGGATTATAAACCTGCTACCGCCAGTAATTCATTCATAGAAAATTTGATTTAATTTACAAGGTAATTAGGTACCAAACCTAGGTACTCAGGTGCTAATCTTGAATACTCTTTATTAGTAAGTAAGTGCTATGGGCTATATTATATCGCATGACCCGAATTGAAAAATGTAAGTTGAGATGGTTTGGACATATCGAAGGGATGAGTGAAAAGCGATTAACGGTGCGGAAGTGTCGGTAGAGGGCGTCTATTTTTCAGAAACGACAAATTCAGAGCACTCGTAACCGAAGGAAGTGGATGAAACGAAAGAAGTATGTAAGGATCGTATAATGTGGTAAACGGTGGTCTCTGCCTACCCCCATAGGATACAACAATGCGAGTTGTAAACTATTTCATTATCCCACAACAATTATCATATAGTTAAAATGCAAGGTCATAATTCTATTGGTATGAGACTGATTCAGTCAGCCGACCTTCGTAATAATAGCCTATGAGTAGCCGTTCATGTATACCGTTTCAGCCGAGAGAGTTAATGTGAATAACGAAAGATTAATGAAATAAATTTAAAGAGACCATCAAAGCAGTTTTGTCTAAAAAGGATATTATACTGTAAGTGATTATATTTGTGATAAGGAAGCCTGGGATGTATCTTTGTCGGAAAATTATTGTAAATAATCCCATTGGCACTGCACTTTTGCTACAATTAATTAATCTTAGTTTGATCTTTGACTGGCTGGAATTTGCCATGCTCACAAATATTTGTAATATTTGACAATTGAGCATTTGAACTGTGTCCATGGGCTAATATTCATGAGATATAAATATTTTAACCAAAAACATTGTATAATATATATATTTTTTAAAAAGAGTAATTGTTGTGTTTCTTGCCGGGTTCTTCTCAACAAAAGCTACCTTCCGAACCCGGTGGTAACATTTATAATCATGTATGTATTTTGTGTCCTTCTGACGATTTGAAAGTACTTTGTAAGAAGTCTAATCAAATAAAGATATTTTGAATTGAATAAATAGAGCATTGGCTTATGTTTCACGTATCATCCAATAAACGTCGAACCTTTAGTAACATATAACACCTACACTTTACCACTATAATAAATAGTAGGCAACCCTAACCCTTGCCAGTAATTGGATGGGTGACCGCCCGAGTTCCCTCCGTGTCTCGGAGAGCACGTTAAGCCGTCGGTCGTTAAGCTGCCGACTACCGACTAGTAATATAATTTTGTAGGGAAATCTGAGTACATAGTTTTATCAGATTTCATTACAAAATTAAGTAAGTGTTGATGTTGACCGTACATACTCATAATTGGTTTGCGGCCGTGACATCATTCAATCCAAATGCGTCCCATAAACTCGCGTTCGTCAGAGGTTGTCAACCTTTAAAGTTACTATACAGATAAATACAATTGAAGTATCTGTTCATAATTCCAAATTGAAAGATTTTCACTAAATGCATAACAGGTATATAAAATTATTTACGGTAAGTAAGTATGTACCTATACACATAAAAAAATCTAATTATTTTTTTCTCTGCCTATCCGTCTGTCTGCCTTGTTTGTTCCGGATAATCTCCATATCTGATTATAACGGGATTTTCACTAGCAGATAGATAATTTAAACACCCATAAAATACAGCTTACGCGGGTGAAACCGCGTGGCACAGCTAATCATACTATAGATATACCTAAACTTACTGTAACTTTCAATATCAAACAGTCTGCGGATGGGAGGATAATGTGCAATGTCTCGCCAAGCCGGCACCACACGGTGACGTCACACAAAAAAAACGAAAGTATTAAAATTCGCAAAGACAATTCCGTGCCCCAGGAAACTAATAAATTATATATGTAAGTATAATTGTTAAGTATATTCTCAATCATCATCTCCCTGGCCTTATCCCATACATTGAGGTCGGCACTTGATTCAACCCGATGCGACTGATCATCTGATTTTTTAACAACGCGACTGACATCTGACCTCCGCAACTCTTTTTACGAGGGAAATCTGAGTTAAACCAATTTACAAATTATTTTAGGCCCCCGATTGACCTGTAACGATTGATTCTCAATGTTGTAACGGTAACCGTAAATTAGATTAATTCATATCTGTATCCCTACTTACTCAAATTTATTTAATCATCTTACCAAAATTCTATCATAATTTGTTTGTGGGCCAACGGGTTAGGGTAATGATAAAAAAATATGTTGATGGAATCTTGGGGTCTCCCCCTAGAGCCTAGCTTCTTCCTACTTTAAATGTGGCCAAATTGCCCAGTCGATGAGGCTCATAAATCTAAGATTTAGGGCCAGTTATCCCTTATCTCGCCCCAAGTGCCCAAGTAAGGTTTCAACATGATCCAACGTCGAAAAATGTCGTTATGAATTAGCGTGACATATGTGTAATTCAACCACGAATCGCCTCTGTAAAGTATTAACTCATTAAACCCATACCTTCTTATTACAAAACATGGTTCAAACTCGGACTAAAAGTATGTCTATCCCTTTTGAAATCTGTACCACAAAAAGAGATGGAACTACTTTTAAACCAAGGATTATTTTAAGCGATAAGGGAGTTAATGATTATGGGGCTCAAACCCCATTTACACACACGCATTTGACCAAAGTAATTATGTATTTCAGTTTATCGTTCAATGGCTAGATATCAAGCAACCAGTACGCCTACCAGTCGGGCGAGTGAGCGAGGGAGAGCGGAGGTGAGTCGCGGCGCCAGCATGCGACAAGCATGTCGCGTTTTCCTTCAAACTTACGAGTATATTATGTTCCCGTTGAATAGAGTACGATTCTAATATAGTGATTTAAAAGTGAATGAATATGGATTGTTTCTCATATTAAACAGGTTTGCACTTCTCTATTTAACTTTTTATTAAGTTTAATCTGTATATGAAAGACCATACGGCGTTTTGGGGTTACGTACCTAATTTATGATCATTTAGTTTAGTGAGACACAATTTCATTGAGTGTAATTTAATGTTGTAGTTTCTCACAATTGGGCAATTTTTTATTGTTCTGTTACCCTTCTATTGAAAGTTGTTATTCAGTTAATTAAGCATGGTGTCCGAATAGTACAACAAAGTATCCAATATGTACCTAAGGTTAACTAAAATAATAAAATACTAGCGGACGTCACGCGGCTTCACCCGCGTAATTCTCATTTCCGTGGGAGTACGGGAATGAAATATAGTCTATGTTACTCGTTGATGATGTAGCTTTCCAATGGGGAAAGGATTTTTGAAATCGGTACACTAGTTTTTGAGTTTATTCATTACAAACATACACGAATACAAATCTCTCCTCTTTATAATAGTATTGTGGAAGTGTCGATTTTAAGTGTTATTTATTATCTCTGAAGAATAAATATTACATCTTTTGGTGGGTACACCTGTATATTTACTATCATGTACCTTCTCATTCAGTTTCTACTGACTTTTAAATAGGTAATCTTATTCTTATCGCACTTAAATAGGGCAAATAACTACTTATACAGTGGTAAAATAAAAACGTGGTGCCTGGAATTCATTCAACTGATGTATTTGCTGTCACTATTAGTTGAATAGTCAAATATCCTTATTTGATTAGACTTTTAACAGACTAAGAACGACACGATTACACAGGATTATCCGTGCTACCGCTAGTTTCGGAAGGTTGCTTGCTAGAAGAAACTCAGTAATTACTTGGCCCATGGACACAATTCCAGTGCACAAAAGTCGATTATATAAAATCTAAAAATAGGCACTACGTATAATTGTGTAGCTTGAGATGACCAGCCTCCACAAGAAGCACCTGTTAACATGTATGGCGAGAATGCTAGATATTATAGATACTAATTAATGTTTTCTAAATTATAATATAGCCAATTGAATGAAATGAGTTATTATTTTTTGAACAATTTCGATCTGTTCTCACTCATCTCTGTCTAATGATTGACAGTTGAACTCAAAGAGTATCTATCCTTTTTTTCGTATTTATGCGAAATTGTCTTTTGACGACGCCTAAACAACCTTAAAGTTTGAGTGAATTTTCAGAATTAAACCAATACAAGCACAAAACAGACTTAAAATACACATAGTTACTCCAGGTTATGTAGACATTGTAACATTATCCTCACGCTTCGGTAATGGAAACGATACAAAATCTATGGGAATGACATATGTCACGTGACTTTTCTATTAGCACAAGCGCGAGAGAATGTTACCGTCTAGGCCTACATCATCTCTCTGGCCTTATCCCATACATTGTTGTCGGCACTTGATTCAACCCAATGCTGATCACCTGATTTTAAGCGAAGCGACTGCTACTGACCTTCGCAACCCCTTTGACGAGGAAAATCTGTGATCTGGGTTAAACCAGTTGTCAGATTATTTAGGCCTCCGACCGACCTGTAACGATTGCCAAAGATGATAATTTGTCAACCGGGACCGACGGCTTAACGTGCTCTCCGAGGCACGGAGAGCCCTCGGGCGATCACCCATCCAATTACTGGCTATATGCGCGATAGCAACTGTCCCACGATCTCCTACAGGCTTATAGTAACGTCAAAATAAATTTAGACATACAGTGTGCAACCGTATCAATATTTAAAACATATTTTCAACCATACGCCAGTGAATGACCTTTTGCATGTGTTTGTGTGATAACCTTCTGTCATCGACACCAGACGTGTTTTTTATACACATACAACCGTAATCATTAGACGAGAGGTCAATACGGGAACTACGGTGTGAGACAGAGATAAATGCTCGTATGTTTATTAAGTAGTGGCCCGTCATTCATATTTAGCAGGCAACCAAATTTGATGCAGCCTTTAACACAGAGCTTATCTCAAACTGTTATAAATCTATCCTTCTATAATAATAATAATAATAATATAATGATTTATTTATAATTAGTTGTGCCCCGCGGTTTCACCCGCGTAGACATTATTTTATGGGTGGCCCTCAGAACCCAAATATTTCTTTTAGTTAATAGTAGCCTAAGTTACTCATTGTAACATAAGCTATTTACCAGTGAAAGTCTCGATGAAATCGGTCCAACCGTTTCGGAGATTAGCCGGAACAAACAGACAGACGGACGGTGTGTGTGCCGTACTTTTATACGTTCATATGCATTTAGTGAAAAACGGTTAAATAATTAGGAATCACAAACAAACTTCAAGTTTATTTATCAGTATAGATATAAATGGATAGACTAGGCTCCGAAACAAATGGAGTAATTTAAAAAATTCTTATACTAATAGAATGCAGAAATATAACTGTATTTTGACAAAAATCGGGCGCTAGTCTCTACTAACATTATGAATGCAAGGGTACTGTGCAGTTAACAAAGCGTTGAAGTGTTTTTATTTACACTAATATTGAAATAACTAAATGTTGGCCTTGGGGTTTGAATACTCAGGACCTCACGGTGCGCCACACGGACAAAGCAGTGGGAGTACGTTTCAAAAAACATAATTTAGTGTATGAGAAGTAGGTACCTATATAGTCAGACTAATAAAAATCTTATCACGAAAATACAATAAACTCAAATAACTATTATTTACTTTTCAGTCGTGACGTTAGCAACTAGATACATAATAATATCAACTCCCAAGGTCCTATCCTCTTGTCATTTACTTATGTTATTAGGACCTGCTTATCTATATATATATATATATATATATATATATATATACATACAGATAAATAAAATTGAAGTGTCTGTTTGTAATTCCAAAATAACAGCTTTTCACTAAATGCATATGAAAGCATATACGGTATAAACATAAAAAAAATTTTGAAAATTTTTCTCTGTCAGTCTGTCTGTTTGTTCCGGGTATTCTCTGAAACAGCTAGACCGATTTTAATGGAACTTTCAGCTAGTTTAGATATATAACTCATACAGTCAAAGGGACTGAAGGAGGTCGTGGCACAGTTGCTATTGCGTTGCTTAGCCGTCGGTCCCGGTTGACAATTTAACATCTTCGGCAATCGTTACAGGCCAGTCGGCGGCCTAAGAAAATCTGACAACTGGTTTAACCTACATTAACGATTTCCTCGTAAAAGATGTTACTAAGGCCAGATCGCTTTGTATAAAAATCTGGTGATCAGCAACAGGTTGAATCAAGTGCCGACCCCAACAATGTATGAGATAATGCCAGGGAGATGATGACAGTCAAAGGGATATGGTACTTTGTCGATACGAATTTGTGCTTCGGGAAAACAAGTGATGGTGTGCGGTTTTGTTAAACATTTAAATAATTTGAAGACCTTTTCTGAGTAACGATAAAAGGCATCAGATAACGCAGCGCCGTGCTATTATTGGCTGTTTGCACAAGCTTGGCACTCGGCCAATGTGCGCTCAAATATTATATTCTGTATGCACATTCTGCGAGTCCTGGGATAAATGAAACCTCGCTGTCAACCTTTTGCTTCTAACGCAATTACTTCTTTAGCTATATAAAAAACTAGCGGACGTTTCGTGGTTTCACCCGCGTAGTTCTCGCTCCCTTAGGAGTGCGGAGATAAAATATAGCCTATGCTACTTATGCTGATAATGTAGCTATCCATTGATGAAAGATTTTTTTCTAATCGGTAAAGTAGTTTCGGCACCTATTCAATACATTCAAATCTTTCCTATTTATAATATTTATTGGTCACCGTGTTCGTTCGAATCCCAGCGGGGCCTGTACCAATGAGTTTTTCTAAAAATGTATGTGCAGTGATTTCACTCCACATGCTTGACGTTGAAGGAAAACATCGTGAGTAAACATGCATATGACTGGGAAGCAATTCAAAGACGTATGAATAGTGCCTGAGACGGCGTTGGACTCACCCTCTTCACTTCAATAACTCAAATACAATAGCTAAGTACTTTCATTATAAATGTTTATTTTTCACGTTTCAGGTATAGTTATGCTTTAAAGGGGAACAGCTATGTCTCCCAAGAACGAAACGGACGATACCAAGGAAAGCGAACCAAACAATGCACCACCTACAGTTATTGATAGTAAAGAAGACATTAACAAAATTAATTCTATCAAGTCAGAAGAGAAGCATGATGTCATCGCGCACTATACTAGAGATGGGTCAGAGTCCCCCGTGGAGAGAGTAAAGTTTCAGGGAATCGATGATAATGATAGCATATGTTCTGATGAAAGTGACAGGAGACTTCCCCCGATCCCTGATGGAGGGTGGGGGTGGGTCGTGGTTATATCAGCGTTTATCGTATCCGCTTGTGCCGACGGTTTAGCATTCTCGTTCGGTCTACTGCACGAAGAATTTGCCAGATATTTTGAAACTACTCAATCTAAGACCTCACTTATTGGTAGTCTTTTCATAGCGACCCCTTTACTGGCGGGGCCTATAATGAGTGCTTTAGTTGACAGATACGGCTGTAGAACGATGACGATCATTGCCGGAATCATGTCGACGATCGGATTCTTGTTGGCATCTGTGAGTGATTCTGTTGCAATGCTGTGTTTGACATTTGGATTCTTTAGCGGTTTGGCTATGGGAATTTTCTACGTTACTGCTGTAGTTTCAGTTGCATTTTGGTTTGACAAGAAGAGAAATCTTGCTGTATCTCTGGCGTCATGCGGTATTGGCTTCGGCACTATAGTCTACTCGCCTTTGACGGAATATTTTCTTAGAATATATGATTGGAGGAATACGATAGTTTTGTTAGCGGGCACCTTGTTGAATATGTGCGTTTGTGGTGCTTTAATGAGGAACCCTGAATGGCTCAAGATCAAGCAGAAGAGAGAGCGTCAGCTATCAAGAGCTGCGTCCAGAAGGTCTTCCAGTGCAGGATCTGTTTCATCCAGATCCGTCGGTGGAGAGTCTATGTTTCTAAGCACTGAAGAATTGAGATCACTTTTAAAAAGTGGCAAGAGCCCAGAATATATTTTAGCAACATTAGCAAATAATATAGCAGAGGCAGAACAATTGGAAGCAACGACGCAAATGAACGCTGAACTGAATTATAAGAGAATGCATTCCGCAATACATTTACCTACTTTTATACAACAAAATGAACAGGTATGATTTGGTAGTGACGATCAGGTCTCCTTAAGTCCTCTTTTGAAACATATTTACTATACGTATATTTAATTTATTTGCTTTCAGGTTCCAATGGAAGTAATAGAAAAATTAATGGAGAACAAAAATCTTTATAACATAATATTACAAAACTATCCAGAAATACTCACAAGAAGACATTCAGATGTGAACCTAAATGCAGAGAATCCTGTAAGCGAAGCAGTCAATGAACCAGCTAAGCTGCCCGTAGAACTAAAAGTCAAAGTAAAAAAGACTAAAAAAGCATCTGAATCAGAATCTGTAGGTGAAAATAAATTACTAGACGAGAAAAAAGAAACGAAGAGCAAAGATAACTTAAAAAGTTCTAAACCAAATGTGAATGGTAACGATGCTAATACCAAAGCTAAGCAGATGATTCCTAAAATGACAAAGACTGCAGCACAGCAGAGTTGGTTCAGACAGTTCTCTACAGATCATCACTATTTGAGAGACATGACATTATACAAGAACACAATGATGCACAGAGGTGCAATGATGTCCCTGCCTCGATACAAATTAAAAGCTTCATCATTGCCTGATATGTACAAAAATTCCAGTTGGTCACTGGACTCAGAGTCTGATGATGAAATGGTAACTAAATACATAATAAGTATTATATAAAGCAATTTAAAAAAAATAAGAAATGCTGCCAACCTTCTTGGCACGATGCCGAGAGACACTGATTTGGGCCATGTTTTCTATTTACATACATATGCTCACGCCTGTATTCCCCGAAGGGGTAGGCAGAGGTGTTGTTATCACCAATGTTATGCCAACGTGACAGATGGTGAGTCTATCGCCGTCTCAGGTACTATACATACGTCTTTGAATTACTTCTCAGAAATATGCAGGTTTCCTCACGATGTTTTCCTTCACCGTAAAGCACGTGGTGTGAAATCACTGTACATAAGTTTTATAGAAAAACTCATTATCTGTATTAAGTATTAAGTTTTCTACTTGTAAATATTTTTAAAACTATATATGTTAAAAAATATCTGGTCTGTGAAGGTAAACGTCAGGGATTCCATCCCTGCTGAGAACAGAAACGTATGTAAATATGTCATATAGTTTATTTTATAAATACATTTATTTTCAGAAATGGTACGACCACCTCTGGCAGGTGACAAAGAAAACTTTCGACTTCAGAATGTACACGGAGTTCCACTTCCTGATGTTCAACCTGTCGTCTCTCATCCTGTCCGTCTGGTTCATCGTGCCATACTTCTTCCTCAACTCCTACATGACTGCGAACAAGATTGATGGAGGAGCTTTAATGATCAGTATCATCGGCGTTGCTAGCAGTATTGGGATTGTAAGAATATTAGATTGTTATAAGAAGCTCATATTTATTCGAGTTTTGAACATCGTGAGGAAACCTGCATACGTCTGAGAAGTAATTCAAAAACGTATTGTGCCTGAGACGGTGATGGCCTCACCCTCTGTCACGTTGGCACTTAATCATATTCTGTGAAGTGTGGGTGTTGTTATTACAACTCTGCTTACCCTTTTGGGGATCCTTCTGGGATGGCATGAGCATATTTATTTATTTTAGTAATTACTTTTTGGATTTGGAAGGATGATGATTGTTTAGATATTTCTCAAATTTCTAGGTAGTCCTCGGTTGGGCAGGCGATCAACCCTGGATCAACGTGACCAAGACCTACGCATGTTGCCTGATGATCTGCGGCCTGTCCGTCGTCGCCTATCCCCTCTTCATCACCAACTACTGGGTCCTGGCTGTTATCTCCACTGTATTTGGACTCACTTTCGCCAGTTCCTACTCCTACATTCCTGCTATACTCATGGAACTGATGCCGATTGACCACTTCACTATTTCTTATGGATTGATTTTAATGAGTGAAGGGATCGGACATTTGGTCGGACCGCCTATTGCAGGTAAACCTCATTTGTAGAATTATTTGTAATGTAAGCCGTGGTGGCCTCGGGGTTAGAGCAGTCGCCTGCTACGCAAGCGACGCAAGTTCGAATCCCAGCGGGGCCTGTACCAATGAGTTTTTCTAAAAAACTTATGTACAGTGATTTTCACACCACGTGCTTTACGGTGAAGGAAAACATCGTGAGGAAACCTGCATATTTCTGAGAAGTAATTCAAAGACGTATGTATAGTGCCTGAGACGGCGATAGACTCACCATCAGTCACGTTGGCACTTAATCAAAGTCGGTGAAAAGTGGGTGTTATGATAACAACACCTCTGCCTACCCCTTCGGGGAATACAGGCGTGAGCATATGTATGTATGTAATGTAATTTACGTACTTACTTATTAAGTATAAATTTTTTATCGTGACCTTTTCGTTTGCGTATTATCGTTCCCCTAAATCTGTTGATTATTTTTCGGAGGTGGGTTGGGGTTGAATCCCAAAGATGGCGGATCAAAACAATTTGAGCCACACCAATAACATCAAATACAAAATCGAATATCGGCAACGTTTAACTATGTACCAACATGGGGTGCCTTTGCGATTTCCCAACGTGAACATATTACATTTATGAAAGTAAAAGTTGGAAATGGTTTACATCAATCATGACTGGCGATTGAGGTCAAAATATTAATAGAATTTACAAGTACGGTTGCTCAACGCTTGCCGGAGGAACAAATAGCTATGTAACTGGGAATTCATACATAGGTAGCTATATAAAGCTTACAGGAAAATATTAATTATTTACTGCGTCAACAATAACAAACTTATCTAGGAACATCGTTTTGCTCTAGCTTCCTAATGACTAATGTAACTATTCCTTCCACAGGCTTATTGTATGATTTGACCGGCACTTGGGAACTAACCTTCTACATGGGCGGTTTCTGGCTCATCGTCTCAGGCATCTGCGTCGGCATCATCCCATACACAAAGAATGTTCGCATATGCGGCACAGCACTCCTACTTAAAGATATAGAACGCTCCGAGAAAACATCTGAAGCTGAAGACGTGTAAATATGCAATCTATTACTATGTAAATAGAATCTGTTTTACAATTTTATGTACTTACAATAAAATAACATTGACATTTGGCAGCCCTTTCATTTCGTTGTACTACACTCCCTCGCAATAATCTTCTATATATATTTATAAAAGAAATTCGTGTTAGTTACACTATTTATAACTCAACAACGGCTGAACCGATTTGTCTGAAAATTGTTGGGGACGTAGCTTAGAATCAGGAGAAAGATATTATACTCAGAGATAAATAAACATGAAGTGTGTTTGTAATTTCAAATTAACAGCTTTTCACTTAATTCATATGAAAGTATATAAGGTACCCACATAAGTACATAAACAAACAATTTTTTATATTTTCTCTGTCCATCTGATTGTTCCAGCTAAACTCTGAAACGTCTGGAACGATTTCTACGGGACTATCACTGACAGGTAGTTGATGTTACACTACCTGTCAGTGAAAGTAACTTAAGATACTTTTTTATGTTATGGTTCAGTGAAAAAAATCTACGCATAAAATTAACTCTACGCCGGTGAAACCGCAGGGCACAGCTAGTTTATGAATAAATACCTCGGTAGTTGCGTGGATGTTCTTAGGTTACATCAAAGTCAAAGTTGAAAAGACTTTTTACAAAAAAAAGTACTTTCAAGTCGACGTAATGACGTAATTATACAGCATTATACATGCTACCGCCAGGTTCGGAAGGTTGCTTTTACTGAGAAGAACCTGGCAAGAAACATGTATATTATACTCTTTTCAAAAATATCATACAATTTAAAAAAATACAAAATAAATCATTCAAGAAATGTAAGTCCACGGACACAGTTACAATGCACAAATGTCGATAAAAATTAACATTAAGTAAACGTCTAGTAGTTCTACTCATATCTAAATGCGTAGCTTGATGTGACCAGCCTGAGACAAGCAGCATCTGTTCACAAGTATACCGCGAATGCCAGCCGGCTATATGGGGGTACGATCAGAGGTATGGTGGATCCTGAGGGGTGTCGACAGGACTCTTGTGGAAATACTATGGTAACGAAATCAACTTCAGATTGACAAAAGTATTGCAAGCCGTTCGTCATAAAATATTTTTAGAAAAGAAGGATGAAGTATTTGACACGATCTGAAACAGTTAACATCTTTGCGTGTTGAGTAGAAAGTAAATGCGTCGATTGGTTATGTAAATAGCAGTTTCTAATTTTATCCATACCAGTAGGTCTAAAAAGGCCACTTTGGGGGAATCATAATGTGATCCAAATATGATTCATCATCGAAATGACAAAATTGTCACTTAGGTGCAATTCATATTATGATTATCGAATGATTAATATTTCGCAATTCACCAGTTGCACACTTTCCTATGAAGATTCCTAAAATGGTTCACAAAATATGAATTGCTTTTGTGACAAATAGCACCAAAGGTTAGTTAGGGACTAACATCTACAATTGTTGCAATCATTCGTGAATCATAATATAAATTGCACCTAAGTGACCATTTTGTCATTCCGATGATGAATCTTATTCGGATTACATTATGATTCTCCCAAAGTGGCCTTTTTAGACCTACAGTTTATTATTGCCGTCGAATTTCGATATTTTATACATTGAACCTACGTTAAATTGAAAATACCTGATTTATTCCAATCAATCATCAATATGTACGTCTATCATGTTCTTAGTTTTGACGTGAATGTTGTTAACACAAACATACATCAACTGCCAATATTTTCAGAATACATTCAACACTCTCGATTTTAAAACAAACTATCTATATCTTCTATATCTATAAAGATAAATAAAATTGAAGTGTCTGTTTGTAATTACAAAATAACAGCTTTTCACTAAACGCATATAAAAGTATATACGGTATTGACTTAAAAAAACAAATTTTCAAAGTTTTTCTCTGTCAGCTGTTTGTTCTGGGTAATCTCTCAAACGGCTGGACCAATTTTGACAGCACTTCACAGCACTGGCAGATAGCTAATATTACAAGGAATAACAAAGGCTACTTTTATTTAAAAAAATACATTTAGGGTTCCGCTGGAATTAAATTTATACTACGCGGGTGAGACCGCAGGGCACAGTGGTAAATAAAACTAACCTTACAATGACAACTTTATTATGAACTTTACGATGAGGTTAGTCAACAATAACATTGCTTGTGTCGCATACAAATAGGTAGTGGACATATTCACGGTCTATGGCGGTTTTCACACTGCCACGCAACTCGCTACATGAAACATTACAACATAAACGCACGTGCATGATTTTTCTATGTGTTGGACAGTGCGCGTTTTGTACACAACTTGACACACAGACAACGTTAGAACACGCATTCACGCTATGATGCGGAGCAGTGTGCGAAGCGCCTGTGGGATTATCTAACGATGCGCAACAGGGAAAATACTACTTGGCACAACACAACTATTATATCCTGTAATATCGGGTTAAATCAATGAATAAAGAAAGCAAAGGACATCATCATCCCTTTAGCCTTAGTCCATATTAAGTACAATGTTGGGGTCGGCACTTGATGCCATCCTATGTGACTGATCACCCGATTTTTATGCAAAGCTACTGCCATCTGACCTTCGTGACTCCGTTTTACGAGGACAATAATCGGTAATCTGGTTTAAGCCAGTTGTCAGATTTCAGACGATTATCATTGATATTAAATTTAGCAACCCTTTTGGGACCAATGGAATGTTCTTAATCAAAGTGTAGCGACTTGCAATGATAATCCGCCATTTAGGATGGATCAAAATTACCTATGCCTGTGCACGTTTTTGAATGGTAAATTTTATAATGCCCATTTGTATTTTTTCTTTATTCACTAATTTATTCAAAATCAATGCTTCAATTTCACTAGTACCTGCATATCTCTCGCGTAAAAGATTTTTAAAACAGTTTGCTTAAGTAAGTTATAAATTTACGTTCAGGGGCCTTACCATGACCTCTTATTGCCATGATAGTTTTACTCTTATTATGAGACAGATGCATATGACGTGTATACATCTGTCACTGTCACACAGCTGAACTACCATTGCAATAAGAGCTCATGATTGGGCCCCAGCGCTATCAAATCTTCCTCACTGAAATTACCAAATGGAGTTTGTTCATCGTCCATGTACATTGTTGGGATCGTCACTTCATTTAACCCAATGTGGCTGATCACCTGATTTTTATACGAAGCGACTGTCATCTGACTTTCGTAACCCCTTTGACGAGGAAAATCTGTGATCTGGGTAAACCAGTTGACAGGCTATTTTAGGCCTCTGACTGATCTGTAACGATTGCCAAAGATGATAAATTGGCAACCGGGACCGACGGCTTAACGTGCTCTCTGAGGCTCGAAGGGAACTCGGGCGGTCACCCATCCAATTACTGGCTAGGGTTGCTTAACTTCACTTATTGAACCGCACCCTCAGAACGATAGGGACTCAAATCAAAAATAAATATATTTTTTTTGTAATCGCAATCAAAGATCAGCAAGTTTGAATGTATAACTTAGGCAGTAATTATTTTACAAGTATAGTTAAGGTTAAGCATTGTCAATAAATGTTAAAAATATTTTATTAGAAATACATTTTGAGGTTTGTCTTATGAATTTAACATAATAAAGTATTTTTTTAAATTTTAGGTTGAGTCCCTATCATTCTGAGGGTGCGGAATGATCAAAGCATAATACATAATAAAGGCTAAAATAGTAAATCACAGTTTTCCTAAGTAACTGCCGATGATACTAGTTATCAATCAATTAGACGTGATGTAGGTACTGTGTGATAATTCAAATACGGTACGCTTCCCTTATTAGTTTATAACAGTAGAAACTCATACAAGTAAATAATTATCAGTAAAGAAATAATGAGACAAGTTAAGGTAAAGGTGTCTGTCATGACGTATAGGGAGGTCAAAGAGATGGCACTGGACAGAGACAAGTGGAAAGAAATGCATCGGTTACACCGACAAGAGTTATTACTCTTAAATTCATGATGATGAAAGAAATAATAATTTTCATTGAAATCAAGGTTTGATTAAAAATTTATCTGAGAATGTCGAACCTACACAAGTATTCAAATAATGTTTTAAAAGTCTGTACCACGTTTTTAATACATTCTAATAAACTCGAGTGATATGCCAAGGTACTTAATTTATATGTTTAGGAAAAAATATTAATTATTAACTTAAATTATTTTTTGACAGAAAATGCATATTGCTATAAGGTATTAGATAAAAATATAATCGTTCTCCTTAATCAATAAAATAGAATATAATACATTCTCCTTACGTAACGATAAGGCAAGGGTACATCATGATTTGATAAAGTTAATTTTATTGACAAATATTCAAAATCAATTTAATATGAATTATAATTTACAAACTGTATGATTACTTAGGAAGTAATCATACAGTTTGTAAATTATATTTACCTACTCATGTGCTTCCAAATCTAACCTCAAATAATTATATTCCTTGCCTTACTGTAACATTTCTGAATTAACACACAAATTATATTATAACTACATTTAATAAAAATAATAATTGCCATTATTTATATTTTTTTTATATATTATATTATTTTATATTACGACAGTAACATCAATGAGCCATATAAGGAGACAACAGTAACAATAAATAATTATCTAATTATATATTTTATTTTAGAACTTGAGTTGAGAGGTAGCTTAGAAGATATTCTCATTCATTTACGTATTATTCATAAGAGTTCAAAATCGAAGCGTATTTACTATTCATAAGTGTCACGATGATGTCACCTAACATCGTTAGTTAAGACAAAAATATTTTTTCTTAACGCTAACATTAAGATGAAGAATACAGAAAACATGTAAAAGGGAAGACAGGCCATATTGAAGAAACACTGTGTGTATATTTGTAATATTCTTAACTACACGAACAATAGTCAAAACCTTATCATATTATTAATAATTTATTAAAGGATATTTGACAGCCTTCCATAGTGTTAATACTTTCAAAAATTGTGCATCAAAAGTTAAGTGGAAAATCACCAAAATATGTTTTCATCTATTTTACACATTAATTGCAACAGCCATTATTAGGTACCTTATTTTAAACAGCTTAATATGAAGCTAAGAGCAATTCACAATAGTCAAACACCGCTTGTATCATTATATTTGTTGCGGATACTTAACTATGTGACTTAATATGAACACTAACATTAAATGACCAGAAATAGATGTAGAAAAGGTATCTCTATTCTCACTTTGAAATCACTTCAGGTTACATCAGACATTGTAAGAATAATTCCTTAAAGGATAAAACCTCACGAGCTAATTAAAACATAGATGGCCGATTTGTCGGTCTTATGGAAAACAATCTAATCTTGTCTAAGTATTACACACTAAATAGAGAATAATTTATTTAACTATTCGAATATTGATCTTAAGTTATTTACTTTTTTTTAATCGTTTACATCTAAGATGAATAATAAAGGGCCCAATATAGCTCCCTGAGCCCCCTACGTTTATTCCTAATATAATTTAACAAGCACAAGGTACCAACGGGGAAAAATATAAATATATCTTATAAAAGCAGTCGAAATTACGATAACAACCTTGAGTAACAAGTAACAACCACTTCCATACATACTTCTGAAACTCTACCTTGTCAAACGCTTCAGTAAAGTATTTTTTTATCAATACATGAATCATGAGATTTTTTTTACAATTTGTTTTGAGTTTGTTATCTATTTATTAACTTGTAAAATACTTAGTAGAATTGAACATCGGACTTTTTGATATACTTATTCTAAGCTTACCTACATTCTACTTTTGTTAGCTCATTGACTTTTGTGTTTGGTAGGATCATAAACCCTTCATCCGAAGTGACATTCAGCTCAACTAGTTTTAGTTAAGTACATTTTTTGGGGTAAGCTCAAGATTCCCAAAAACTGTTCGATAATAGAAGTGGTAGGCAGAGGTGTTACAACACCCTTAGAAGAAGATTAACTGCCAACGTAAGATATGTTGAAACTTTTTGTTGTGTGATAATCGTCAAGTATTCAAGAAAAAGCTCATTATTATCGAAAAACATTTCTCAATGTGATATGTAAGTTAATACCAATACCTAATTGACAATGAAACCTATATTACAAAAATAGAGTACCCAAATCGGTAGTGTTTTTATATTATATTCACTATTCTTAAAATAAAGATATCTGTTGCATATTCGTCATCTGGTGAATAAATTTATTTTACAATATTCAGAAATATTTAAACATATTATATTCCTCTTATTTAATTATTCTTAAGGTACAAGAAATTAACTCATAACAATTAAATATTAGAAGCTACTGTGAAACGGTAGGTATATATCTGCTATAAATACACCCAATCATTTAAGTACGGAATATTTCTATCATTTATCGTCTCAGTCGGACTATTTAGTGTTTCATTTTATAATTACTAGTTGTACTAACATGTTTAGACATCATTATTGATTAATCGTAACTTTTAGTTCTTGTAACGACAAATTCAACAACAATTATTTCATTAAAATTGTTAATAATTTAACTTGTATTGTCAGTAAAGGTAAAGCGTTCAAGGGTGAATTTATATGAGCGTGTAATTGAAATTTTCCTTTTGTATGATTTACATAAAGGCCTATTTCCCTCGAATATAATCCAAGGTCAACACTATACGTTCAATAACATTCGCTCTTACTACTAGTCTTAGTACTTACTACTTAATCTTTAACTACGTTATTGAAAGAGTATATAATGTACTATAAGTACTTAATACCTCAGGTACAACAAACATTAATAGGAAGAAGGGAAGGATCAATAGACCAGTATACAGGGCAAGCTCACGTTACTGATAGAATAAATAAGTGCTTATAGCACAGAGTTAAGGGAAGGGTGTTAAGCTAAGATATGTCACTTAATAATTAGGTTCTTAAACATAATACATCCGGAGAACGCTGGAAGAGGAACTTTTGAAGAAGAAGGCACAGATCAAATAATACTTACTCCGTACGAAGTTAATAAGTAGTAGGTAATAGTGATGTGTTTCATAGATGATATGACGTTTGATCTTCTTTATGTAGAATAAAAGAGTAATTTTATTAATTTGCATTAAGCAATGGAAGCCAATAATAAGGCAAGTGTTAGACAAAAAGGCAAGTCTAAACATCTGCGACTAAAATTAATAACATACGTGACAATACTATGATCGTAGGTGGATATTTGGAAAGAAAGTTAGAAGTAGAAGATAATGATTTCAAAGTAGAAGAACACGGAATAAGGCAAATATTGGATCGGATCGACTAAAACACTCGAGATAATAGAGAAGGCATAATGTCTATCCACATTGGCAAATATTTGAGTGAACGTGGATATAGCGACAGAAGGCAGAAGAGAAACGAGGCCGCCGAGGACACTGAATAAGGCAGCTGACAGACGCGGTGTCTGTGAAGGCCCGTTTGTCGGACATAGACAAGAAGACAGCACGTATAAGGTGCAAGTAAGAAGGATGTAGTATATCACGTTTAGCGGGAGGGGGGCGAGGTGGTATGTCGCGTCTCCTACCGCTCGGGGCGCAGCGGCGCCAGTGCGGCGAGGGAGGGGGGCGAGGTGGTATGTAGTGTCTCCTACCGCTCGGGGCGCAGCGGCGCCAGTGCGGCGAGGGAGGGGGGCGAGGTGGTATGTAGTGACTCCTACCGCTCGGGGCGCAGCGGCGCCAGTGCGGCGAGGGAGGGGGGCGAGGTGGTATGTCGCGTCTCCTACCGCTCGGGGCGCAGCGGCGCCAGTGCGGCGAGGGAGGGGGGCGAGGTGGTATGTCGCGTCTCCTACCGCTCGGGGCGCAGCGGCGACAGTGCGGCGAGGGAGGGGGGCGAGGTGGTATGTAGTGACTCCTACCGCTCGGGGCGCAGCGGCGCCAGTGCGGCAAGGGAGGGGGGCGAGGTGGTATGTCGCGTCTCCTACCGCTCGGGGCGCAGCGGCGCCAGTGCGGCGAGGGAGGGGGGCGAGATGGTATATCGCGTCTCCTACCGCTCGGGGCGCAGCGGCGCCAGTGCGGCGAGGGAGGCGCGGCGCCGACGCTAGGAGGCGGGGGAGGCCGGGGAGGCGACGTGCGAGTGGAGCCCGGCTCCCGAGCCTCGCGCCACTCGCGGCTCCAGCTCCAGCGACAGAGTGTACTGCCGCTCCTCGCCGATCACCAGCGAACGGTCCAGCAGGAACTCGCATACCTTCGCCGCCAACAATCAATCTCATTTATACTTCTAGCTTAGAGCATAATTAAGATACAAATATGGAGGATAAAATTAAAGGTTTGTTTAATAAAAACAACACTCAAATAGTATTGTTTTATATTTAAAATTAAAGTAAAATAAATAATTTTAAAAGACGTGAGTCTTTTCAAAATTTCTGACTGCAACGTAATAGGCGTGACGTGACTGTAGATGAGTCTGTAATAAATCATTTCTATATTTCTATTGTGCAGAAAATAACTTGCCAGTGAGTTTAAAAGTTGTTTTCTATATACTTAGAAAAAAAAATAATTATAAATTTACCTTCGGTATATGGTCGATTTTATACGGAGTTTGTTGACAATTTCTTATTTCTCGAATAACATGTGCGATCTGCAATCCGAAATGATCAAAAGTTATGTTATACCCCTAATATTAAACCCTACTAGAATGAACCAACTCACCATCCTCATCTTGGAGAAGTTGAGAAGTCCATCAGGGGTGTAGTTGGATGTTCCTTCGTCGATGAACGACAGGTCAGAGAGATACATTCCCAAGTAGGGGATGCAGGGTGGATCACAGCGGTGCAGAGCGTCCCTGAGGATCCTGAAGCGGCACTCGGACGATATGATCGTCTGCATTCGCTCTATTGTTTGTTTACTCTAGAAATAATTTTATCAGAATTACGTGTTGATAGAAGTTCCCTAGCAGTCTATTATATAGCCTCATTCAAATCAAATAAAAAATATTCATCATAGGGGACACTTCGAAACGTCATTTGTAAAGCTAACTTAGCCTAAAATGCTACCTTTTCGAAACATGTGTTCCCTTTTCTATGAATGAGGTTGTTTGAGTGAGCAACTTATCACTAGCCCCTACCGTCTTAGACACCTTCTCCCAAGTCTTCTTCAGTCGGTATACAGAGGTGTTGGATAACGCGGCACACACTTGAAGCACCCCGTTGAAGTTGTGCAGACATCTAGCTATATCTGCTACCGCTGCCCACTTCTCTATAGCTGCCACGCGACCTAACATTCATTAATCGTTAATGTCGTATAGACAATCAGTCTTATGTGAGCGATTAGGTTCAATTTTTTTAAGGAAAAATAATTGTTAAATCTTGTAAAGTCTACTTCTGTCATGATATTATTATTTTTTTGTCTTGTTAATAAATAGTTAGATAATCTTCACACCGATCAAACGAACTGATCAAACCAAATCTTGTTGAATATTTTCAGAAATAAAATGACAGTGATCTTTACGATATCCTTAACATTCAGCTTTAGTGCTATTCAAAGCTCTCCGTTTCTATTCTCTCAATCCTTTATTGAAATTACTCTTAAAACTAAAAAAACACAATTTAATATCTGGATGATTATTTAATTGAGACTACGTATGTCGCTGGTGTCGTGGAGATTGGGCCGGCCGCTGGTGTGAGATGCCACGTGTGTCGATACGCAGGCTCCGTCCCATCTCCCCGGCACTGCTGTGGCGGCCGGTGCTGCTGATGCTCAGCAGGAGTGCCTCAAGCGCCGGAAATATGCTTGCATTGGTCAAGGATACATATTTTCTGCGTTTGCGATTGAAACTTTCGGGTCTTGGGGTCCGGATGCTCATCAACTTTTCAAAGAGTTTGCACGTCGTCTGGTAGAAGCTTCTCGTGACAAGCGGGCTGGGGCTTTTCTCGCCCAGAGAATCAGCATTGCTATTCAACGTGGCAATGCTGCCAGCTTTCTTGGCACGATCCCGAGAGACACCGATTTGGGCCAAGTTTTCTACTTGTCAATAGTTTTAACGCTATATTAATTAGATAAATAAAGATTAATAATATAAAAAAAAATGGAGACTTGTTTTCCATTTAACCTACCAGCTAACGTGTATTTCTTCAATATTTCTGATATGACAAGATTTGATATGTGGTTGAAATGTGAAGTCATCATCAAGATATGCGGCGCCCTCTCCGCTTTGTCCGCTTTCGTCCAAGCTTGTCCCAAGAACTCCCTGAAACCAGAACTTAACATAAAAAGGTTCCAAATAGTTGCGTTTTAAGAAATGGGAAAAGTCTTACTCGCTGTGGATGGAACTGAAGATCTGGTAGTCCAAATACGTCATTTGTTCTGCTATTTCGAGGGCTGAGAGAGTCTCAATGCTTTCTTTGGTTGGTATCTAAAAAAACAGTAAATATTATGAAATAAAAAGGAGAAAATTAAGGAAAATCATAAACGATTAAACTCGATGTTGACGAAGACAAGAAGACATTTGTGAATTTAAAAACAAAGAACTGTAGTAACAGTTCTTTGTTTTTAAATTCTCAAATGTGACAGGAATGCAGCCAAATGATAAATAGCTACTGCAGTCAACTGGGTTCAATTTACTAATTTAGTAGCAGGAGTATCAATCACATGCAGTGAAATTGTTGTGCCAGTTTAGGTATTCGAGACTATTAGATTCCCTGTACTAACTAGCGAGATATCTACCTAAGTGCAAACCATTAATACAATAGAGAACTGTCATTCCCTGGCCTTACCCCATACATTGTTGGGGTCGGCACTTGATTCAACCCCATGCGGCTGATCACCTGATGTTTATACGAATCGAAATTCACAACCCCTTTGAAGAGGAAAATCTGTGATCTAGGTTAAACCAGTTGTCAGACTAGTTACAGGTCACTTGGAGGCTAGATAACGATTGCCAAAGGTGATAAATTGGCAACCGGAACCGACGGCTTAACGTGCTCTCTTAGGCACGGAAGGAACTTGAGTGGTCATCCATCCAATTACTGGCTAGGTTTGGGTTGCTTAACTTCGCTGATTAAATGATATGCGCAATAGCAACAGTGCCACGAGCTCCTCAAAGAACTGTCATTATTTGATGGCTTATTATGCAAGGTTGTTTTAATACTGGGACATTTATTTATGAGTATTTATAAAATGTGCAAACTTACTGGTGGAGGAGCAAACAGAGCTTTCAAATCTACAGCTCTATCAGGCGCGCGTTCCAAAAGACGTAACAATTGAGCTGCAGCCTTATGTTCTGCAGGAAGTAATCCCGGACTGCCTTCTATCTCCTTAAGGAAGTCCATCGTGAGGCCGCGAAGACGTTCATCGGACCAGAAGTCATATGAATGCTTGGAGATCCAATGTCTACGTATGATAAGGAAAACACAATTACAACATTTAGTTATGATAAGAGCAACTTAATAATTGAAATATTAGACTTTGTAAGAAGACTTATCAAATAATTTATTAATTCGTTTTAGGTACTGCTCTTTGTCTAAATAATTTAGTTTCTAGTCTCAAAATTACATTGTTTTTATACAATCAATATTGTAAAATCTTCTGAGTTTTAGTTTGAGTTTTATTTTTAAATGGGGTTTTGTTTTAAATTCAAATATCACTTTAAATTCATATCAGTTCCTTAGGCTCCTACGGGTTAACTTTAGAGTTTTATCTTACCTCAAAACATTCAGAACTCTCATAGTAGCAGCAGTAGAAATGACAGAGTCTCGTCTGAGAGCTGGCGGCGATGTCGGTGGCGGAGACCTTGGGTTTGATGATGCTGAAGTAGCTACTGCAAACGCAACTGCCGCTGTCGATGTGCTGCTCCTATATCAACGTACTCCTTTAGGAACTAAACCTCCAGAGCAATTGCTTCAAGTAATTATAATCTAGTTTCGCTTAAAGATATTGGTTTGTATGAAAAAGGTACAGTAGGATTATATCTAGAGTAATTTGTAGGAAATAATGTATTTGAGAAAAGGTTGAGAAAGGTGAGCATGCGAAGAAGCTAGGTGAAGATAGAAGACAGGCAAGTTTGAAAATTATATTATATTGTATCGGAATTATGTTGAAAAATATCATTAATAATTAAAAAATGAATAATTATCCAATTATTTAAATAAATAGCATGCATAATATGAAAACGTAAATATATTTTAGAATAATATGGCAATAAATTAATCTTGTGACCTATTAACTTATATCACTAAATTGTTTATCAATGCACATTAATGTTTACATACCAGCTGATAATATCGTTGATATTTCTAGTGGCAGATATTGTGCTTCAGCGGTGTAGACGCTTGAACCACGTGTAATTTATATACGAATAATGAAAATTCCTACAGTCGTGAATGTTGATGAAATGTAAAGTGTTCATGATGAAGTGGTAAGTATTGATAAAGATGTACATGTATTCGTGGAAGTAAAAGGCTTAAGAGAACATCCAACCAAGTTATACATAGAACGCTGTATCCATTAGTAAACATACCTAAGCTCACACATATATTCCCCAAAGGGATAGGCAGAGGTGTACTTATAACACCCAAATTTCACCAGTTATCTTAAGTCCCATGTAATAGAGAGCGAGTCTATCGCCATTAGCCGAGCACTATTCCGGGCTGCCACTGGGAAAATGGGGATCGAATTCAAAACCTTATGATCTGTAGCTGTAGATCAACGAGGCAGTCAATTTGGAACGTCCTTCGAAAGATTGTTCGTTTGTTCGTGTTCTTGCTGTGGTGTTGGGGTGTGACCATTGTTTAAGTTTCGTGTAGAGGAATTGTAAAAACTATTTATATAATCATGTAATAGGGTCAAAACAGCATAATGTTCTAGGTAAAGCGAAAATGTCAAAAATTACTCCTCTACGTCTCTCTACTAGGTCTGTTCTACCTTTACCTTCACCAGTCACTCACCACAAGAGGTCTTTTCCGAAGCTGTTAAATGAATATGTATTATTATCAATATTACACTCCTCTAAACCTAAAACCTATGTTTGAAATTAAAACCTATGTTTGAAATTAAAACCTATGTTTGAAATTAAAACCTATGTTTGAAATTAAAACCTATGTTTGAAATTAAAACCTATGTTTGAAATTAAAACCTATGTTTGAAATTAAAACCTATGTTTGAAATTAAAACCTATGTTTGAAATTTAAGAGCATATTTGCGTTGTTCGTGCAAAAGCTTCACAGAGTTCGAAAATTCGAAATTATGAAAAAAGGTGAGTTCATGCCACAACATTGAGAATTGTGAGCACCCTTTGCTACTTACAACTGTTTGAAAATTGATGATAGTAAATTTAATCGTTATGATCAAGAGAGGAAATGATATCTGTTTAAGAACAGCTGTCTTACCTCCTGTGCGACTGACGGAATGACGTGATGACCACTCCGGCTTTGGGCTGACTTGTTTCACGACGATAATTCTAAAACAAAGGTTCATCTGCATAAAAAAATCATAAGAAATCTAATCTATTAGAGAGGCTAGTTGTAAGAGATGTAGGGCATTCACGTCATACTTGTGAACAGGAGCTGCTTGTGGGGGCTGGTCATCTCAAGCTACGCATTTAGATACAAGTAGAACTACTAGATTTTTAATTATGTTAATTTAATCGACATTTGTGCATTGGAACTATGTGTATTATTATTATTTATTATACCTGCGCAACCTGTGATACTTGAGAAGTTACCGATGAGCGAGGCTCAGACCCGCCCCAATAGCGGCGCCGCTCACTGTTGATCGACGAGTTCGTGTACCGCCTCTCACTGTACACACATTAAAAAAATAAAGACAAAGTACTGATCCTGATAGAATATTTTGGATCAATATTAAAAATCATGACACTGATTTAGGTCGCTCAGACGTTCCCAAAGAAAGATTGACCAATACACATTTATCTATAGAGGACCTCTGAGGAGAAGTTTACAGGTATAACTTAATTACAATAAACGAAACATGATCATCCTCCTGCCCTCCCGTATTTTGAGTCGGTGCAGTTTTTTTCTTCTATTTGTCTGAAACAATAGATGCATTATGTGAACGATGATATGGCTGGAATAAGAGTGAATACAGATATGACGGATGATATAGAAAAAGAAAAGACAAGATCACGTATAGCGCTGACCACAAATATAATAGGATAAAGGCAGGTCGAGTTGTCTGTATCAGGCATCATACCTGTATTCACTCCCTTTCTTATCATCTTACACACAATCCATTCATCGTGTCTTAGGTCTTACTATCAATTTGTAACCGTCTACATTCGTAAGCAAAACTTGAAAGCATTCATGGTTTTACATGCTTGTTACCCTCTCACTAAAATCTGTATGCAACCTGACAGATCTCCTCGGCGCATATCGTCCGGAATCAGAAGCTCGTCTAGGCTCCTCGGGTGCGGCGTGTGCTTCCCGAGTGCTCTCTGAACGTCTTCTGGCTTCTGATACCGCCGCAGCTGTTGAAGGCTGGAGACGCCTTGGACTATCCGACATCGTGCGCACCCTCTGATAAATTTGAAGAATTAAATATGGTCACACAAGTGTTTAACTCTTAAAAAACCCTCTGGGAAGAGGGTTTCTTAAGAGTTAAACAGAGGTGTTACAACACCCACATTGCACAGCAGAAGAAGTGTTAACGTGACAGATGGTGAGTCAATATACATACGACTTTCAATTTTCCTCACAATGTTTTCCATGCATTAGATTTTTTTGAAAAACTCATTGATACAATCTGCTGGCGCTTGCAATTGCGCGAATTGCGTAGCAGGCGTCTGTTCAAACCACTCGGCCACCACGGCTCTTTAAAGTAAGCATATTTCTATTAGCTGATCTAGAGAGCATAGTGAGAGATTATATGCTTATAACATTATAGCACAATATTAAGATACAACAACACATTCCTTACGTCAGAAAACCGTTGCGAAATTTTGAACTTCTCATCAGTTTTGAACGTGTTCTTCTCCTGTTCTTCCTCTTTATACTTAATGTCTTCATCGCTCTGGTCTACCAGTTCAATGCTCTCGTCCTTCATGATGGCTGCAGCCGCGTCATTGTCCTTCTTTGGGGACTTACGAGGCTTAGAACCAGTGTCTACTGGACTGGTCGACTTTTTCGGACTTCCCACTAGAGTTACCGAGCTTATTGCCCCGGGAGATGATGGCGATGTACCTTCAGAGTTGAATAAAAACTAAATTGCATATACAAAAAAACTTGACCCAAATGGGTGTCCCTCGGGATCGTGCCAAGAAGACTGGTAATACTGATAAGCGCAGAGTTTTTAAAAATCTTTCGAATATAAATTATATGAACTCCCTTATAACAAAACATATCTAGATCCTTGGTTCAAAACTAGTCCCAGCTCTTTTTTTCAAAATAAATGGATTTGTTTCCGAATTCGGTTTAAGCCGAGGTTTATTAGGGATATCCCCTTGTAAAACGGAATGTTTAAGAAAAACCTGCTTGATTAAGGTTCCAGCAACTCACCTTTCAAAGTCTCATTGCTGGAGGACGTCGCCATTATTTTGGGTATTGTCAAATGACTGTTATCCTCCTCGGTCTTCGGTAGGCATGCATCATAAATAAATATCAATCCTATACAACATCTAAGTCCACGGAGCAATTCTTGTGGTCTATAAATCGGACTTCATCGGGAATTAGCCCCACGTCACAATTCTTTACGAATCATTAAAGCAATAGTATTATAAAAGATTCTCTCGTTCATATCTCCACCTTACTGCAGCTAAATAATGCCATTTTGGTGTACTGGGTAGTGTTGTTACTGCGGTGAGTAAGGTTGCCATTACTCTATAGGGACTGAAAATGATTAACTGTAGTAGTCTTGCCCCTAAAAGTTACAAGCGTTAATTATCATCAGACGAGCTTTATAGAGTGTATTTATTTATGATAGCGGATGTCACGCGGTTTCACACGCGTAGTTCCCGTTTCCGCGGGAGTACGAGGATAAAATATAGCCTATGTTACTTTTTGATGATATAGCTATCCATTGCTGAAAGCTTTCAAGATCTGGGGCCTTACCATAACCTCTTATTGCCATGATAGGTTTACTATTATTATGAGACAGATGTATATGACGTGTATAAGTCTGTCACTGTCGCACAGCTGAACTAACATTGCAATAAGAGTTCATGGTCGAGCCCTTGATCGGAAATTTTCAAGATCGGTCCAGTGCTTTTTAAGCCAATTCGTTATAAACATACCAACATACAAATCTTTCCTCTTTATAATATTAGTATAGATAAACCCACCTTACTGACCGAAGAAGTCCTCCGCGACGGTGCCATCAAGTACGGCGATAGCTTATCATCTTCCTCGCCTAGAATAACAAGTCCAATTTACAATTCAATCGAACACATCTTTCTAACAGTTAAAATACTTACTCTTCCTTGATGCCTTCCAGAATCTTGATTGCCAATCTCTGTCGCTGTATTCGGATCCATAACCTAAAGATCAAATTGCAAACAGTTAAGAGCAAGACTCTATTTCACTAGGGCCTGTGATTTTGAAAATATCTCCAGGTATATGAAATAGAGGGTTTTCTCAAAAAACCCATTGATCAAGTCTTCTCTTCCTAATAATGATGGTTAATCCAATAGCAACCGAAAGCAATGCCGGATAATATAATTCGAGTAGGTAAGATAAACTCCAAAAGGTTCCATGGTTAAAACAGTTATTTTAGGATTTTCCATGCTCGTTGCTTAGGATGACTGTGCCAGTGACGGCATAGGAGACAAAGGTATAAGGGGTGTAGTAGGTTTCGCTATTGAGAACCTACCCGCAACCACTGAGAGGAGCTTAACGATCATCTTCTTCCAGAGAGGTGTGCACGGCAGTAGGGTAGTTCTACATTATTTCTCCTTGACAGAAATTCGCTGCCAAACTAACCCCGATATTTTTAAATTAGTTTTGTGTTCCTGCGAAGAGTAAGGTTTCTGAAACTGCTTAAAGAGAATTTAATATTGAAATTGGCAGCGCGCAAGTTGTCGCATGCCACCAAGTAGATGCTTTTTTTTCCACCTATACAGAAGTAGAACGAGTACCGGAGACAGAGCTAGCAGCACTGGTCTTCCTAGTGTGGTCAGGAGGCGGGGCCAGTTCAAGTTCCTGTTGGGATTGCTCGTAGAACACCTGCTTCAAAGCTTCCAGTACTGTCACGCCGTCCGTAAACACGCGGTATGTCAGCAGAAACGTGTTCAAGAAGTCCACTGACAGAAACCGCAAATCTGCGAAAACAAATACAAGATTCACATGGATTTTGATCTACGGATGTCGGATACAAATGAAAATGAAAATGATTTATTCAGTTTAGGCCCTAGTAAGGCACTTATGAATGTCGAAGAATTTACCACCGGTTCGGAAACTAGCCTTCTGAGAAGAACCAGCAAGAAACTCAGCTGGCATCATGTACATTTCATTACATAGTAAATAGTGAAAATTGTATCAGCATGCATGTGTAAAAAATAATAATTCAAATGGTAAAAACAAAATGATCTTCGTATGTTGTCCGACATCTGTCAGATGAAAGCCTGTGTGAGGTTCTCAGAGCTTCATAAGCAGATATTCTGGTTGAAGATAATCTATTTATTTAATAACGATTCTAGTTAACACACGTTTAGCATCGGCAAATATGCATAGTAGTTTATTTATCATACTAAAGGTAGCCATCTTTTTCTGCTAGTCATCAAATTGATTTGTATTTA
The DNA here is from genome assembly GCA_929442735.1 of Watsonalla binaria. NCBI lineage: Eukaryota > Metazoa > Arthropoda > Insecta > Lepidoptera > Drepanidae > Watsonalla > Watsonalla binaria. Next base: position 10,016,008 of record OV838932.1, read on the forward strand.
CGGTTACCCTACTAACCAGCAGTAAGTAGCTTTTACCCGAGATTGTGTATTTCTTCGAGTTTTTGAGTAGCCATGTCCATCGTAGCTAAGGGTCCATCTCTATATCAAATTTCAGATAAATCGTTTTAGCCATGAAAAGTAAGGACAGATAAAGATAAGAGGGACAAAAAGAAAGAAAGATAAATAGAGGCAATTTCCCATTTGGATGCAGATAAGCAATAATGTGTCAACCCGCATAAACTTGGTTTTGAGAAAATGGCGTCTTAAGATGATTGTATACGTGATTTAAGATTTGTTTTATGACATAAATCCCTTTTTTACGTACTTTTATGTTTCAGATGACTTGAAACACTTTTTTAGAATGTTAAATACGTGATGCATTATCAAAATATATCAAAACCTTTGAATTTGACTTTTTGTGGGTTGACACATTATTGCTTATCAGCATCCATTTATGATATGAATAAGTACTTATAGGGATTTGCTATGAAAGAAAAGTACATAACAAACCACGCATTACTTACCCGTAAGCCTCTGCAGCAAGCGTTGAGGCGTAGCAGACCTGATCTGCGGAACTTTGCACGAATTCAAAGTCCTGCTAAAGCGAATATCGACGTCATCAGTAAAGAGAGCTCTGTCAGATCTACAGGTGGGCAGACTGGCCGATGCTGCTCCGCAAGCTCCACACGCTCGGAGTAACTCGGTCAGAGCCGCTGATTCCATGCACTGAGCTAATTCACTCGTCCATGCTGCTTTCTCTTCAACCGTTGCTGCCACTATGTAGAAAAAATACAGTCGAATTCAATTCTAATTCAAAAACATCTTCCTCTTTTCTAAAGTCGGTCATAAACAGGTCATATCTAAAGCTGAATTGTTTGAAGTCAGTGTCTTTGGCTTTATTAAGAAAAGCAATATTCAAGGCTAGAGAGGAGCTGCTGGATAGCCTTTACAATAAAATTGTTAATGAATCAGGGTACCGTATACAAAAGATGTTACGGAATCCAAATGGTAATAATAGGGAAAAAACAAAACCTTTTCAGCTTTTTAAGTTGGTATAAAATAAAGCTGTAATCAAACTGTTATCAAGACTTCAAACAATTATATTAATAGGTGGCCCACGATTTAAAAAATCAAACTAGTCAAAAGCAAATACGTGAGGTTTGCAGTGTGTCCTAATGCCTCTCAAAGTGGCGTGCTGTCAGTAAGGGGATACGATATCGTTAACTACTTCATTTTGCGTTCTTGGGGTAGTCTGTAATGACACTCACCCAAGTGAGCGCAGATCTGTTCTCCCTTCACTTCCACCAAGATCTTGAAGTCCTTTCCCTGATACGCATCACCACCAGGAGATGAACACACCGAGGTGGAATCTGCAACAGAGCTTACTTCAATCAATGCTTTTTTAAATAGAATTGTTTGGCTGAAATGGACATGAAGCCTAGCTGAGTTTCTTGTCGTTTATATTCTGAAAACTAAAACCTAGTTCCCGAACCTATTGTAATTTATCGATTTTCAAAAGTAACCATAGAATAATTAATTCACCTATCAACATAAACTGATTAATTTTCTTTAATTTTCTCAACTACCGAAAAAAGCTGGCGCTCCAGGATTCCGAAAATCGTGCGTCAAGGTCTAGAATTTTTAGGTCCATATTTTTCTTACTAAGATAGGTGGTAAATAAGATAGATTCAAAAATCTATTTAATCCCTTAACTTTTCGTTAATTAATTTTCTCGATATTTTGACCTAATACTTATTTATGTGGTAAAGCGCAATTGTCAAGGTTTAATAAATGTTGTCGATGTTTATTGGATTATATGTGGAACATAAGACATTGCTTATTAGGCAGAATTGGTAGGCAATGTTTACTTACCATCATCGTCATGGTTAGAAGGATCCTCTACCAGCAAAGCATCATGTAACGGTAACCTTCCAGCTGGCGGTAGATGCAGCCTGCCTCCAGTAGCCCTCGTGGTCAGCAGTAGATGGTTGCTGAACAGGAATGCTTGTCGAGCTTGTAAGTTCGCTCTACGACCTTTGCCTACTACTTGCGATATTGTACCTGAGGATTTGAGGAAACTTGGAAATTAGCTAATATAAATAAATGAATAATGTTCGGTAAACATTTTCACACAGCACAATCTAGTTCCAAGCTAGGCAAAGCTTCTATTATACGAACTAGACAATAAAGTGTTTGCTTTGATGCATGCATCGAATTCGCTAATCGAAAAGATTGAACATCTGCCCTTTTTAATTGATCTATAGTAGAATACCATGGTAAACTCCAGGGAATATCAAGCTCCGCAAGCTCGTATTAGAGTTGATAATCATGATGCAAATTGAAACGATGGAATTTAAAACATCCCTTTTTACTCGGACCGGACATTTCAAAGAATCTCTAGATATCATAAGAGTACTCACCATGCAAAGTGTTCAAGTATCTTACCTTGGCGGATGAATACTTGGTTCACGTCCAGAAGAATATCACATCCTTCAATAATCATCCTCTCCACTGCTAAGTTCTTCCGTAAGTTTTCCGTCTCGCTTACCTACAAAATACACCTTGTGATATGTAGAGGACCAGAAGACAATATTAGGGACATAATTTTGGATTTTATTGAACACTACCTTATTCATATTACCTCATCATGCATTTGTCGAGAGAGTTCCTCAAGCTGCGCCCGCGCATGTTGCAGACTGCGTCGCTCCACATGATCGTGAGGAGTGTGCGCCAATAGCTCGTGGAGAGTTATTATGTAGCGAGGGATCTAGGATACAATTAAAAACTAAGAACTTGATTAAATATCGGAAGTATATTTATACATAACTTCCCAAAATAGTAATGATTATAATTTGCCAGAAACAGCCACAAGGCCGGATTAGTGCCCGCTTAATAGGCTCGCCTCTTAGGTACATGCAACTAAAGTGGAAAATTGTGAATGTATTATAAGAACTTACTAATTATAACATATTAATTAAAGAACATCTCTGCCTAGGCGTAATCATCCCGTTCCAAATTAGCGTTACCTGTCTGTAATGATACCATCGTCTCACAAACAATGTCGCTGCTCTTATGTATCTATTGGTGTGTTAGTGCTCAGTGAGCAATTGTAGCGTGTAGTGGTTAAAGGCCTCTAAAGGTAGATGTTGGAGTATGTATAACAATTTTATGTGATATTCTCTCTTGTCGTGTGTCTGCCGTAATGCAAGTACTTTCTTTGACGAGTCTAAATAAGAAATCTAGAAGAATTTCCACTCGCTGCTTTGTTACAAATAAATATATAAAAAAACACGCCATCCCAGAAGGGTCCCCGAAGGGGTAAGAAGAGGTGTTAAAATAACAAATCCATAATTCAGCGAATATAATTAAGTGCTAACGTGACAGAGTGTGAGTCCATCGCCGTCTCAGGCACTAAACATACTCCTTTGAATTTCTTCTCAAACATGCAGGTTTCGTCACGATGTTTTCCTTCATCGTAAAGCACGTGGATTGAAATCACTGCACATAAATTTTTAGAAAAACTCATTGGTTCAGACCCAGCTGGGATTCGAACTTGCGTCGCTTACGTAACAGGCGACTGCACAAACCCCGAGGCCACCACGGCACTTTTGTTAGAAAAACAAATATGAATGTATACCTGATGCATGGGGTAAGTGAGGAAGGTCTCGAGCGAGCGTCCCTGGCAGGCAGGCTTGGTCTCGAGGCGAGCCAGTAGCTGAGCGAAAGGGGGGCTCTGCTTGCACTCGGTGAGCACTTGCAGTGAGTAGTGATGGTTGCGGACGTACTCCTGGTAGATCGTCAGCATCGGCAGCAGCATATCGAATAGGTCTCCTGTACGGATCACTCACTCTACATTCTCCATACCATTCAATGAAAATGAAAATGATCTATTCAGTTTAGGTCCTGGTAAGGCACTTATGAATGTCGAGGAATTTACCACCGGTTCGGAAACTAGCCTTCTGAGAAGAACCGGCAAGAAACTCAACAATAATA